>CM054389.1:1182500-11182500 GCA_028858755.1 Ara ararauna | reverse complement strand
TGGGTTAAAGCTTGAACCACAAGCCCAAGGCCATGGTGTGCTTCACAAGAAGCATGGAAAGGGTCAGCTGCCGGCCCTTCCTTGCAACAGGATTCCTGCAGCATAGTGTGGTCTGAGCAGAACCTCCATGCTGCTGCTTCCCTCCTGGAGCCAGTGGTTTGGAAGTGACCACTGGCTGCCTACTGCAGCTGCCCACCACTGGAGTTGGGTGCCAGGAGGCTTTGCAAAGGGCAGGACCCAATGGACCTGCTGCTCAGGAGGGGCTGCAGATGGTGCCAGGCCCTGACCCTCAGTGGCAGCTGAGTTCTCTTAGACCTGCCAACCCTATCTCCAGAGGAGCCATCTCCCACTCTCCAGTCTGAGCATGGGGTCACAGTCTGAAAGAAAAGTGGAAGGGATGGAAAAAGGGTTTTATTAAAAGATGGGGCAGGAAGATGTTTGATTCATGAAGAAGAGCTGAAAATTCTGGAGATGTTCAGATTCATGGACAGTAGATGGTGTTTGCTCTGTGGGAAGGGGAATAATGAGAGTTATCTATAAGGAAGAGGTATGCTAGGTGCTGCTCAGGGTACGAGTCATGTTTTAGCCTTTCAAGCTGAGGTTTTAGCCTTTCTAGCACTACCACTAGGTTAGAAAGCCAAAGACCTTCCACAGCTTTCCTGCCCTGGGAACTATACCTACTGTTTGGGAAAGAGTTATGTCTGAATGCCCTACCCTGCTGACTCATGTTGACTTGGCATAGCCCCAGTGACCACAGGGACTGTCAAGAGTGCTGCAAGCAGCAGGAGCTCCATGGATATCAAAAGACACTCATGGGTGTCTTTTCTGGGCAAAGGCACAAAGCAGTCTGTACTCACTGATAGCACTGCCCAGTCTGTTGGGCTCACCTATTTCTCCATGGTAGGCTATGAGGTACGCTTTGTGGCTGAAGGAGGGCTGCATTAAAAAGGCCTCATAGTCTTGTGTGTCAATGAGTGGTGAGCCTTTAAAGACAGGGAATAATCTCACTACTTGGCATCACGCAGCTGGAGAAACTCCTGGTGTGAACACCTCGTTGAAGCTAGAAAGCCCTGTGTTGCCATCTCCTGAGCATCCCTTGCTGTTGCTGTCACTCCCACACCAACACTGTCCCACTGAGGGAAGGTAGGAGTGAGCTAACCATGCCATGGTCATAGGGCCCTCATGCACATGTGCAGCTACTGCAAGATGCGTACCAGCTCCAGCTGTAGGATAGAGGGTTTGTTCTCAGCAAACTTCACGAGTTCCGGGCTGGAGAGCTTGACCCTCCTGCGGAGCCAATTCCTCTCCTCCAGAGGTGCTGGCTGGACCATGAGCAGAAGGAAAGTGCCCTGCGTGGAAGAGATTCGGTGTGTGGGAGAGATACAGGAGGTGGGAGAGCTACATCTCTATAGAATGATGAAGAAGAAATACTCTCTTGGCCCAGAACTTCTCAGTTTTTCATGTGCTGTCAATCCACATTGCTGCTCTGGCATTGGCCCCTTACGTATTCCACAGAGACCAGTAACGAGCGTGTTTCCAGACCCTGGATGTACCCTTGAGTCTGTAAGCGCTATTCCAGAAAGCTGGACGAGGAGCGGTGCAGAGTATTCACGTCACCAGCTTTCCCCTGTGCATCATCTTCTGAAAGTTCTGTTCTGTCCAAAGGCTGTATCTGGCCTTGAGCACAGAACAAGATGGCCTTCTTCATAAAGAGTTAAAGTTACTTTTTTAGTACTAAAGCTTCTATGTTTTTAAAGTTGGAAAAACAGTTTTTATTCAATATCATCCCTGAACTGCTGGGAACTTTTGCTCTTCTACTCCCCCTACAATGCCTGTGCTTCTGAACTATTATTTCTTACTTTTTTCTGCTTTGTCCTGCTCACTCCACCCCTTTACAAGCTCTGCCCTTCATCTGTTGGAGCAGAAGACACCCGCAGTGGTTCTTTCATGCCACTGTGCCCCTGGCAAGGACAGGCTTGGCTTGTACAGGCTGTTGCCTCTCAGGATTATGTAATAATACACAGTTTTAAATATAGAAAAAATATGCCAGGAAGGAGCTTTGTATATTTGAAGTTGTACCTAAAATAAGTCCTTAATCACTGTTAACCTTGAGATATTGTGATTCACACCTGTATTTCACTAGCATTAATGCATCTGTGTCATGAAAATGAGTGCTGGAAAAGCTTGCAGGAAAATCAAAGCTGTGTCGAACAGGGAATGCTGCTTTTTGCCATTAGGATGGGAGATAAGGAACATAATAATCTATGTGTTGTTACATGTACACTTGAGTTTACAGGTGAAGATCTGCAGCCTGAACAGTAATACCAAGAAGTAATGTTAGTAGTACCAAGAGCCTGAAGGAGAAGAAATGCAGCTTCTAAACACTCAAGACAAAGAGGAGATCTAATGGAGGAATCTGCTGCCTGTTTGGCAGCTATCATGTACACTTTGCTGAATGAACAGCAGCCTTGGTGGGCAGGATACCTGCTTTCTGTTGAAGCTCAAAAGGTTGCGCGAGGACACCATGAACCCTAGCTAGAGCTGACATAAGGCAGCCTGCCTGTGCCCACGTGCGAGCCCTCAGTGCTGCACTTACACCTAGACTCAAGTAATTGGTAGGATACATGTAATGTTAATGCAAAGTCTGCATGACCACTGACTCCACTCTTGGGAGCAACATTGGGCCACCTGCAAGTGACAGCGCAAACCTCAAGGGCAGATGCTGTACCAGTACCAAGGGCAAATGGGGATTACCACACTGTCACTGAGTCACTAAAGCAATTGCAGTGATACGTGTCACAAAGACAAAAGAAATAGCAAAACCACGCTTCAGTTACCTGGACTTCTGCTTATGTACATTTTGTAGGCAAAAAGCTGGATGGACAAGGCTGGGCGCTTGCCAGGGTGAGCAGAGCCCCTCTGACACTAGGCTCAGCTTCTGCTTTGGGGCTGAAATTTCTCTTGAAGGGAAAAATATTGGCATTGTATTTTCAGCTTCTGAAAATGTGACCTTCACAAATGTTCAGGGTTTTTTCTTTTCTTTTTTCTTTATGATAATATTTAAAACCAGACATGGTTGTTAGCAGTTTGCTTTCTCCTATTTTGTTTTATTTATTTTGGCTTAATAAGAACTGTGTAAATATTTAAACAGCAGGAAGGATTGGCTGCCTAATCCTGTGAGATTTGCACGGCTGCTTGTCAGTAAGAATTCAGCATTGTCTTTTGTGATCAGCCTGACTTCTAAGAGTTGAATTATTTCCACTACCTTCCCATCTGTCCATTGAAGTGCAGCTCTTTTCCCTCCTGTATAGCTGTTGGAATCCATGCCAAAGGGCTTGACTGGGCCAACACGTTGTTCCTTTCTAGGCATTTCAGGATGTAATCTCCCACTTTGCACTTCTGGCCCGTTCTTATTTGCAGATATAACTTTGTGATCGTCCATATTACTGTGCATTGAATTTTACTGGAGACAGTTAGAGCTTGCTCTGTGCAACTGCCTCGTTCTTTGTCCAGTCTTTGCATTCCACAATGATCAGCATTTGATTAAAATGCAATTCACTGATGATCTGACTATTTTTTAACTACACAAACCATCTCACTAAGCAGTTTTAAATTAAACACAACTTTGGTTCTCCTGGGTACAAGTTTTGGCAGGTCCACCATTCAGACATGCTGTATTTGGACCTTGGTATACTCCACAAATGGAACTAGATGATCTTAAGGCCCTTTCCAACTCTAACCATTCTATGAGTCTATGTTGGCAAAATGACCCATTCCTGGCTTCCCAAACCATCAGAGACATCAACCAATGGGGAAGAAACCAAATTCCACCATCATTTTTCACCATCATTTTTCACCATCATGAAATTAAGATGATCTCTTTGACCTGCAGAAAAGAAATGTGTGCCTTTTTTCTTTTTCCCTTTTTCTTGATTTGTCAAATTAAGTCAACATCTACTCAGAAGGAATGGAGAATTGTCCACCTTTCTGCTTAATCCAGGAAAGAAAACCTGCGGATGTTTCCTCTTGGCTTGATCTGGTTGTAGTTTCTCCCTTCTTGGCCCCACCCAGGTCAGACCAGGCTAATTTTTGCCCTGGTCCTATATAAAGCACTGGCTTGTTTCGCAGTCCTTCCAGCTCTGCAGAGATGGCAGGTAAGATGAGTACTTTTTCTTTTTATGTATGTATTTGTCTGATTTGGTATTTCTGGTGCAGGTGTTGGTGCATTCCATGGGGGAGCCCATGGAGATGAGGACACACTACAGTGTTAGGAGCTGGTGGTCCTTCATACTAACTTCCCTCCCCATGTATGAAACACATTCATTCTGAGAAGCAAGAAAAAAAACCTTTTCTGCCTCATAGAGCAATACCCTGCACTATAGAATTGCAAGGGAGAAGCATCCTTCAATCCCTGTGAATTTGATTGAAGAATTTCCACAGACTGTAAATGTAAGATAGGCTGCCCCACGATGAGAAGTTTGTTAGGTCTTCCAAATTTTGTATGTCGTTCCTGTTCTGGATGTTTTAAACATTGACTAAATTACTTAAAGTATATTTAATTCTAATCTTTTGGCTGAAGATCTGCTTTCAGGGAAGGCACTGTGTCATTGTACAGAACACTGGTGCAAACAGATGACACACATTTCTAGCATTAATGTGAAAAAGGAATAGACAAATTTCAGGGAGCATCAAGAAGACTAATAGAGTTGGTCAAAGGCTGGTGGACTGGTGCTAGACAAATCAGCTTGTTTTGCTCAGTAACAGGACAGAGAAGACACAGAAGGGTGTGTGGGGTCTCCTCTCCTGAGAAACACCATCCAAAGGCAGGACACCAGGACACTGCCCTCTTCCAATGCACCTTCCCAATAGTCTCCATCACTGAAGCCTTTACTGTACTTGGCTGCCTCTTTTCTGGCAGTTACTCAGCCCAATTTACCAAATGTCCCACAGCACAGCGATGTCCCTGTGTCCTGCCAGCATCCACAACTACAGGCCTCGCCAGCCAGAGTCCTACTTGCAGACCTGGTCAGACGGGTGCTGTGGTTTATTCCTGGATCCTCAAAGAAATATCCAAAATAGACCTGATAATCTCTTTTGATATCTCACTGAAGTCCTGCCCATTCAGAAGATTTATGTTGCATTTCTCTCTAGGCTTAAAACCAAGAATTACTCTCTTAGGATCCATCATCACCCTCTGCTTAGTCGGGGCAATGGACTGCTCATTAAATAGTAAGTTTCTGTTTCTCCTTTGGATGCTGTTGTGCTTGAAAGGATGTGAATAAAAACTCAGTCTGAGTTCCTAGTTAGATATAACTCCAATATAAATCTGAAATATTCCATAGACTGGCGCACTATCAATGAAGTCAATACCTAAAAAACTTGTCTAAGGAAATTGCCTATTTAACCAACAGGTCTTCCAAGCACATGGTCATCATTTTATGACAGGGAAACTGGGTCAGAGGTCATATATTTGTCTTCTATGCGTTTCCCTACTCACAGAAAAGAATATCATCAAAATTAAGGGTGAAAAATAACTTCCTAAAAGCCTCACAAAGCCATCAGAGACAGTTCTGTGAAATGGATAATAAACTACCGCTTTATGGTCACTTCTTGTCCTGTGACTTTCAGGACCTCAGAATGGGATGAAACAGATGAGTAAAAGAAGCACCAATAAAGGTGTCCAGTGGGAACTGCGTGTAAATGGAGTCACTGCACCTCAGCACCCAGTAGTGGGGTGGTCTCTGTAGCTCCTGGTGTGCATGAAAAAGTATCCTCAAATTTCTTCTATTCTACTTTTTTTCTTTTTTGTAAGAAGAGGACTCCGAGGTGCTGTCAGACTCATCCCTTCTGAGCAGCATTAGTGAAGCCAGGCAGCTGGTAGACACAGAGTATTTACATGCACGGAAAAGGTGAGTTCTTTTTGCATGAGGGCCCCAACATTATAAGGAAATAAGAGAAAATATATGCTTGTGTCTTCTGTTATCCAATGTGTTACGGTGAGGGTCCCTGGCTCAAGAGGGACGTGGAGCTGTTGGAGCAAGACCAGAGGAGGCCATGGAGATGCTGTGAGGACTGGAGCAGCTCTGCTCTGGAGCCAGGCTGAGAGAGCTGGGCTGGGGCAGCCTGGAGAAGAGAAGGTCCTTAAGGGGAGACCTTAGAGCAGCTCCAGTGCCTAAAGGGGCTACAGGAAACCTGGAGAGGGGCTTTGGACAAGTGCCTCTGGGACAGGACAAGGGGAATGGCTTTACCCTGCCAGAGGGGAGACTGAGATGAGCTCTTAGGCAGAAGTTCTTCCCTGTGAGGGTGCTGAGGCACTGGCACAGGGTGCCCAGAAAAGTTGTGGCTGCCCCATAAAATCATAGAATGGTTAGATTTGGAAAGGACCTTAAGATCATAAACACCCCTTACATGGCCTGGAGCAAGCTGCTCTAGTGGAAGGTGTCCCTGCCCGTGGCAGGGGTTTGGAACTGGATGAACTTTAAGATCCCCAAAATATCCCATGATTTATTATGGAGACATCTTTTTTCTCGGGCTCTCCCTGTAACATCTGGAGAGGCCCTTTTGCCCAGTTTGGCTGGATTCTGCTGTCCCATCTCAGTCCCAGGGCCACATTGCATCACCCGCAGCTATTGCCTCCTCACTTACACTGCCACAGATGACTCTCAGTGGTTCACAGTGGTATGGGCACAGTGGACGCATGCTGAGTCCTCTTGTGACTGCTGAAGTTCTGCTCCTCTCTGGAAGGGCCATAATTGTGCAGATCAGCACCCTGTCACAAATACATCTCAGTGGAAGTCAAACCCCAGGTATCCCTTTGTGTATTGTACCAAAGGCTGGTCCCAAGCCTCTGGGGAGAAGTCTCTTTCCACCCACCCTACAGAAGGTTTTTCGTTCTGCAAGAAAGGCCCATGGGACCGGGAACAGATGCAACAAGACCAAGGTTGTCTCTCTTCACAGACTGTATCTTGTGACATGCTAAATATAAAATTTTATCCAGTCACTGAATAGCTCAGTTTTCCACTGATCTAGCTTTTCACATTATTTAACAAAATTTACTGTGATAAGGGTGCAATTTAAACTTAAAGTAGGGGATCACAATGATTCATTTGCCAAAATGCGTCTGAGACAATGCTCAAAGCTGATGGGTAACCGGCTTGTCCTAGGTGAGCAGAACCTGCCTGGTACCCAGCAGTGCTGTCACAATTAAGTACACCCACCCTAGCATGACAGAGGTGGTCTGATTTCAGATAAGGTTCTTCATGGGACTCTTTTATGTTCAGCTTAAAAAGAAAACTGGAGGAAAAGGTTGCCAACCCAATGGATTTCCTGAGGCATTTAAAGGACCCAGTAGGAAGAACCAGATCTGCAGTCCGTGTTGCTGATTACTTGGAAACTACTTTGAAACTCCTCAAAATAAAGCTGCATCTCTCTGGGAAACTGAGATTCAATGTTACAGGTAATGTGGTCCAGACCAGAATATCTTAGAAACAGCTAAGAGCTGAAAATCTGCCAAATCAGGAATGTCAGACAGAAGCTCTGCCCTGGCTCAGAGAACCGCTTCACAACAGCCCCAGGAGAATAGACTTTAAGCATGTTCAAAGGCAGATCAACCACCTGTTTTATTCACTATCTTCAGCCATGCCTGTCTCATACCTTTAATGATAAAGCCAGCCCCAAAATAAGCATGATAAGCCTGGGACAGAACATGCTGAATACCAGACGACTTTGGGCACTGAAAACAGTAGCCCATTAGCCACTCTGTGTGCTCATCATTTTGTCCCCAGTCTAGGGTAAAACATTGCTGGTGGTGATATGGTCCCCATATTCTGCTGGGAAGCTGTTGCGTGCCAATCCATTTTCCCTAACCCAGCAGTTGAGAGCTGATCCACAAAAGGGTTTAGGCACCAAATTAACAATTCAAATACAGCTGTTGTATATCCACAGCTGTCGTTCAGCACGTTCAAGTGTTGACCTACAATACCAAGAATCTAAAATAGAAGTAAGAGCAGGTGTTATTTTGCATGGTTTCTCTTACAGACCTACTAGACAGAAAACAGAAGGAGGTGATTTCCAAAGAAACTGGCTGTGACTATCAGATTCGTTCCGTTAAATGCCCAAAGAATGATGTTTACCGGACCATCACTGGGGAGTGCAACAACAGGTAGGATTTGCATGTGAACAAAGGGAGTCTTGAGCCTGTACTTTTCCCCGGGATATGTGGCTTAAGGTCATTTGTGTAAGTACCTTTCAATAAGCCGATAGTAGTGAAATGTTCATTTTAGTGGTGCCTATAACAGATCATAGAATCAAAGAATAGTTCGGGTTGGAAGGGACCTTAAGAGACAGGGACACCTCACCCTAGACCATGTCACCCAAGGCTCTGTCCAGCCTGGTCTTGAGCACTGCCAGAGATGGAGCATTTACCACTTCTTTGGGCAACCTGTTCCAGTGCCTCACCACCCTCACAGTAAAGAACTTCTTCCTTTTACCTGAACTTCCCCTGTTTTAGTTTGAACCCATCACCCCCTGTCCTACTGCTACAGTACCTGATGAGGAGTTCCTCTCCAGCATTCTTATAGGCCCCCAGATATTTAATTTCTACTTCTGGCTGGCAGAAAAAAAGAATTTCTTGAAAATTTCAGATTTAAGCCCGTTGTCCTCCATGTACTTCTTTGGGTGAAGGAAGGCACTTCTTGGGGTAGGGGGAGGTGAAAAGCTGAGAAAAGCAGATTTTGGAGCTATGACAGCCAGCCTCTCACTCAGATTGAGGCTCCAGGAAATCACCCCTCCACTCTTCTGTAGCACAATACTAACTTCTCCAGACAGGTTCATATGAAAATATTCTGCTATCAGTACGTCTGTGTGGCTACTGCTGTGGATGGGAAGTAAATAAGACTTTAATTCTTGTCTCTTCTAGCTTCGTGTATTGTGTATCCTTAGTCTGAATAAATGAGGTCTTCAGCTTTTTGCACATAGCATCCCCCCGGTTCAAACCTGGGATCACACGTCTATTTCCTTGTTAACTTTATTTTTTAACCAGAAGATGGCAAAATTTCCAGTTTAAGACTTGGGAGTCAAGGCTCGCTGTCCTGTCAAAGGTTTGCTGCCTGGTATGCTAACTCCAGCCACCGAGTCTGAGTGGGACTTGCATCTGATGTGCACCTGATGTGAAACAGATGTGCCAGATGTGAAGACATAGGCCAACTCTGCATCACACTTGCAGGGAGCTTACAGTCATGGTGCTAGTGTTACAGTCTGTCTGCATGTTGACCCACAGACCCCAGGGCCTTCAGCTCCCCAAGGATAGCAGTATCCATAGATTCACAGAATCAACCAGGCTGGAAAAGACCTTTCAGATGATCAAGTCCAACCATTCCCCAGCACTGCCAAGTCCACCACTAAACCATGTCACTAAGGCCTCATCTACATGGTGTGTGAACACCTCCAGGGATGGTGACTCCGGCACTGCCCTAGGCAGCCTCTTTCAATGCCTGGGCACTCTTTGGGGAAGGAATTGTTCCTAATATCCAGTCTAAACCTCCCCATGCTGAATTTTAGGCTCAGGACAGGGGTTGTCCTTGGCCTTGCTAATCTAGTGGGCTGCAAGGGGACTCTGTGGTATGTTAATATTTTTCCAAGATCTTGCTCAGCTTGAGACACACCATGAGATAGTGCTCAAGCATCTTGCAAAACTCTGCCTGCAGGGACAGTAACAGCAATCCAAACAAGAGCCATGGTGGAACTGGGTCCTTAGTAATTGATGGAATTGCTTCAGCTGCGGTGTGGCAGTTGTTCTAGGGCATGCTCTGATTTCCCAGCGCACTGCTGTAAATTCCGCTAAAATTCTGTATTCCATTTCTCTGTATTCCAAATTTCTGCTAAAATTCTGTATTCCACTCCTTTTTTCAGTATAGGCAGGTATTACCAGATTTTGTGGATTTAAGAGCTTAAAACACCAGCTGTTATTCAGTAACTGATTTCCTCCAAATAACCTGTGTTTCTGTGTCCTTAGGGCACAGATCAATGAACATTATTGTTCTTCTGAACAAGTGTTGCTGATTTTACTGATTCAAATTCTTCTGAGCAGTGTGTGGCAATAGAACAAGTGGCCACAGATGCAGATTGTAGTTTGAGAGGTTCTGTGTTGGACCTGGGGAAAAACTTCCTGAGGGGGCAGCAGTGGCAGGTCCCCACAGGTGGAAGATCTTTATCCTTGAAAGATTCCCAGCTGGGCAAAGGCATGGCCACCCTGATCACTGGTGATGGCCTTGATTCTGTGTGGAGCAGCAGCGGAGACAGAGATATAAATGCCAAACAAAACTATTAGAATGACATGGGAAAACTTTTCTTAATGTCCAAAACTCTCTGCAGTAATACTCTTGGTGTTATTTATTCTCACTGTTTTCTGGCCATCACCTCTGTTGCCAGTGTAATCAAACATGGGTTAAAGCGCTGCAAAATGTTAGTCTCTACAAGTAACAAGCCTGTTCATTACCGGCATTTGCTTTTCTTCTTGTGATGCTGCAGAAAGCATTCTCATCTGGGGTCCTCGAACCGCGCGTTTGCTCGCTGGCTCCCAGCAGTGTATGAGGATGGAGTGTCTGTTCCCAGAGGAGCAAGTGAAGGGAAGCTGTATAATGGATTTCCACTCCCACTGGTGAGAACTGTTATTCTTGTCCAGGTAACAGCAGTGGACACTGCATTCATCAGAAATGAAACAGTGGGAGCACCTTGGTCCTCTCCTCTGACCTCGTTCATGGAATGTCCAAGGTTTTGGTCAAGGTTTAGGTTTTAGAACTGATTTTTGCATGGCTCGCAGCGGGAAGGCAGTGCTGCCGGCGGCAGGATTTGGCATCACACCGTGGAGTGGTGACTGGGCCCAGACACTGGGAGAAGGGGGAAATGGTGCTGGGGCCATGTCTGCCATGGGCTGGGGCACACAGAGCAGCGGGAATCCCTGGCACCATGGCCATGGGTGCCCATCGCTCACCCAGAACGCGTGGCACTGCGGCAGTCGCATGTTTTCATTTTGATTTTCTGCAGGTTCGAAAAGTGTCAAATGAAATTGCTCACACAGCCAATGAGAACACCACTCAGGATCAAGAGCTCTCTCTCATCTTCATGCACTGGGGCCAGTGGGTGAACCACGACATAGACTTAGCCCCTTCCAGTGGTGCAGGAGTGAGCCCGGAGCTTCACTGTGAGACTGACTGTGCCTTCAAGCCTCCTTGCTTCCCGATCAAGGTACTCTGACTTTCATTCCATCCCACGCTATCCTAAGACAGTAAAAATAAAACCTCATGACTTTCTGAGGCATTGCTTATGTCTGTTTGCTCTAGTTTCCCCCCGATGACCCCCGGAAGCCAAGCTCACACTCCTGCATGCCATTCATCCAGTCAGCATCTGTGTGCAACCCCAGGACGTTTACTCGTGAGCAGATCAATGCCGTCAGCTCGTTCATCGATGCCAGCACAGTGTACGGCAGTGAGGACTTTGTGGCAAAGAGCATTAGAAATGAGACGAACCAGCTGGGTTTGATGGCTGTGAACCAGAATTTTACTGACGCGGGGCTGGAATTTCTGCCCTTTGAGAACAAAACAAAAAGTGTTTGTGTTCTCACCAACGAGAGCATGAACATCCCCTGTTTTAAAGCAGGTGAGGTGCATCTGTGGAGTAGTTTTCAGTGGTCCAAAAAGTCAAACAGGATCATGATGGTCAGGTGTATGATGCCGCTTTGTATTTGTATGAGGCACTGCAAGACATGATTGTGTAAAGTGAAGGACAGGTGACCCCCTCAAATTAAAAAATAATAGTAATTGAACAATAACTGTTTAATTAAACATGAAAGTTATCTTGCTTTCATTTCCCAAAAGGGTTACAGTAAATCATCCCTGCCCCTGGCAGGGGGGTTGGAACTAGATGATCTTAAGGTCCTTTCCAACCCTAACTATTCTATGATTCTATGATCCTCCCTTTAAAATGTCTTTTCAAAGGTAGAACAACTTTTCAATAGAATACGCAGCAGTGTTTAAAGCTTCTCAGTTACTTTTTTCCCTGCTAACCTAGAACTCACCATTTAGTTTTCACCTCAAACAATACTAACCATTAAACACTCTAATCAATTCAGTTAAATCTCGCTGGTACCACTTTCTAAATGTTTCATATTTCAAATATGCCAACCTACATCAGAAGAGAAGTCGAGAAGTTTGACTAAAATTAAAACAAACTGATGACTCAAAACGTAGAACTTATTAAAATGGGAAAATCCATCATAAGCACAATACAAAAAAATGCGAGAGACTTGCAAAGTGAATCCTAAGAATATATATGTCACAGCACTGGTGTAAAAGATTTTGTCTTCGAGGTATGAAAGGAAGGCAGATATGAGATATTTCGCAAAATGAGGCAGTTACAAGTGCTTCACGACCACGTGCAATGTAGTTTAAATTGCGCAAAGCCTCTTCTCAAAGGGTTTTGGCTAAATGGTTTAAACAGAGAACGTTTTGACTGTGCTGGAAAGAAACACCTGGCATGAATGCTGACTGATAGGAAGCTTAACCATGATCATACAGCCAGTAACACTATCAGTTGCCACTCATCTGTCCGAACAAAAACCTGCTGATGAAATAAAAAGCAGTGTACAAAATTCCTAAGGTATTTTCATTTATAGGTGACAAACGGGTAACTGAAAACCTGGGACTTTCTGCACTGCACACTGTCTTCCTACGAGAACACAATCGCCTGGTTACAGAGCTGAGGAAATTAAATCCTCACTGGGATGGAGAAAAGCTTTACCAAGAGAGTCGAAAGATTGTAATTGCCATAAACCAGGTAGTGATGATCACTGCTTGCTGTTCATCATCCTCATGCTTAGGAAGGGTTTTTCCTCCAGAAAAAGAGCCATGCTTTGCAAATATAGTGGAGTTACTTGAAAACTGTGAATAAGTATGGTCCCTGGGAGACAGCATGGTTATCCAGGGCTTTTTTTTCCATTATTTTACCAACTTATCAATTATTTATTGTATTAAAGAATTTTACTATATCGTGCCAAACTCATGCCATTGATACAGCTCTTTTTTCTGAAGATCTTAATAAACTCTGGTACTGGACAGACTCCATGTTCATACTCTGCAGTTTGATGGCATTTTTGCTATAGCTGCTGAAAACTTGATCTGCTTTTGTGCTTTTTCAGATAATAACATACAGAGATTACCTTCAACTTCTGCTTGGGGAGGAGACCAGCAAGTGGATCCCTTTGTACAGTGGCTACAATGAGAATGTGGATCCTACAGTCTCAAATGTTTTTAGCCTGGCTTTCCGATTCGGTCATACATCAGTACAGCCTTTTGTATCCCGTTTGGATGACAGTTTTCAGCCTCTGGGTTCATTCTCCCATGTTCCTCTTCATTTGACCTTTTGTGCCTCATGGAGAATTATAATGGAAGGTAAGAACAGGAGACAGCCAGCAGTCCTGCTCTGGTCCTGCAGCAGACACTCATGCGGAGGCCAGCTGGTAAAATACATGAGCTCAGACACATGAGCCAAAAACTGCTTTAGCTCCCACTTATTTAACTGGCCTCACACAACTTACAGTGCCATTCAGCTTGGAAGGTGCTCATGACATGTCTACCCAATGGGCCGCAGGCAAATGGGTGGTCTGCTAATGTGGGGCAGCAGGACAGCCCTGCAGGTTTGTCACCAAACGCAGCCTAACACTGGTTCTGCATTGTACCCTGGCAAAGGAGCCCTGCCAAAAATTACATACTGTTATTCTCCGAACATTGAACATTATCAAGCCCCAGCTCCCGCAGAAGCAGCCACACTGGAGCAGGATTTTGCATCAGAATACAGTTTTGTAGCTTCTTCTGTGCAGTTTTTTGGTGCGGTCTCCCTCAGTTCGTTGCACAATAATTGCATTCATACGTGAGCATGTCAGTAAACAGCCAGAATATATCCTTCTCAGGTAGGAGAACGTCGCTCAGCTCAGCAAGACCTGACAGTGTGAGCATTGCTCACAGTCACTCAAACAGTGCAACTGCTCATGCTGTTCCAGGAAGCATAAAACTCACTGTACCAAATGCCAGTCAAAATTTAGGTCAGTCTGAACTATTACATCCTCCAGTCTAAACTATTATGTATGTATTTAGTAAGCATTGCCAGAGGGTGAAGCATCCAGTTCAACTGAGCTAAGACAGAACAATTGTTTCCTGGAGGTAACCATCCCTCTTCATGACTCAGAAGGGAGTTGTGGGACCCTGCTTTTATACAGTTGGTATCTGCAGACACGAATCTTTCCAAGGAAGACAAATGTCTCTTCTAAAATGAGTTATCTAACTAATTATGGAAAACATACCAAAATACACATGTGCAGTCAATTTTCCTGTTTTTTACTAATACTGTCTCCTTAATGGCTATGAAAAAGACATAGACAAACAAACACGGATTGATTCCATCTTTGCATGTAATGGTTTATAAATATTTGTCAACTAATAGCTAATTATAAACAAAATGAATTACAAAAACTAAACCTTGAACAGAACCTAGGACATTGTGTGAATGCCCCATCCCTGCAGTGTTCAAGGCCAGGTCGGATGGGGCTTGGAGCAACCTGCTCTAGTGGAAGGTGTCCCTGCCCATGGCAGGGGGTTGGAACTAGATGAGCTTTAAGGTCCCTTCCAACCTGAAACATTCTATGATTCTGTGGTCAGTACATGATGGGTACTGACAGGCTATGGAGCAGTTCTGCAGAAAGGGATTTCGAGGTCCTGATGGACAACAAGTGAGTTTAGGGCTGTGGAAGGGAATGATGAGGGATGAGGAGGGGTGGGGAGTCTAGTTACTAAAGTGGGGCCTCATCTACGGGCATATGCAGATAGGTACATATGCACTAACATATGTGGAAATGGAAATATGGAGTTAGGTAAACTCCACAGCCCAGAGTAGAAAAGACATGTAATGCAGCACTATTATTTCAGCTGCAAAATAGGACTGTCAAAACCGCAACTTGGTACTTTTCTTGATTTGCAATGAATGCAGGTGGCATTGACCCACTGATAAGGGGCATGGTAGCTGATCATGCAAAACTGATGAAACAGAATCAACTGCTCATTGAGGAGCTCCAGAACCACCTTTTTGAACAAACAGAGAGAATGGGTCTGGATCTTGCAGCCCTGAACATGCAACGGGGAAGAGACCATGGCCTTCCGGGTAAGGAGACTCAAGTCTACACTTCTTGTGAACAATACTCTCTTTGCTTTGCTGTGTATAGTAATTCTAAGAATTTGCTGTCAAAGTAATTCTAATGTCTATAGTAATTCTGCTGTCTATAGCAATACTAAGCTTTTTCTATACCAATGAGAAGAAACAGTACCCTGATTTGAAGGAAAAGGATAGGTAAACAATTAAGCTCCGGGAACGAAAGGTCTCTGTATTATAAAGATGTTTTATAAATATTTTTATAATGTATTATAAAGATGTGTATTATAAAGATGTTTTTGTATTATAAAGATGCTTTTTCTCTGTATTATAAAGATTTTTTTTCTGAGGGATTTAAGAAAAGGATGAAAGGCTTGGAAAGCAAAGATGATAGTTGGGATAATGTAATAAGGAGGGGTAGAAACAGTGGTGTACAGCAAAGAGAGAACATGTATGGTATAGAAAGTACAGATGGAAGCAACCAAGCTCAGGTTTCAAGCAGGCTATGCAGATGAACTGTGCTTTGTTCTTCACCCATCAAGGCTTATTTTGTGTCTTCAGACAAGCTGGAGCTCTGAGCAGAAGTGGCTTGCACCCACAGGTCTGATTGCTCCCACATGCTGTAGAATGGGTGCTCTTAGGTTAAGCACAGACAAATGTTGTTCATTCCTAAGACTTCAATCCCAGAAGTTTTGCCTCCCAAAAATGCAAGGGCTGGTGCATTCACCGTCAGCACTCAGTACCTCTAACTGACAGGATGCAATGAACTTTTAGTCACATGTAAAGGCAACCCAAGTTGTCAGTTTAGTGTGTGTGTACAAAAAGCACCTTTGGAAACAGGGCATTTGTTGTGACTGTCTAGACAATCAGGTCTTCCAGCTCCTTTAATGCCATGAGAAGGAGTAGACATTGTTTATAGGCCAAAGGATCTGTTTAGGTCCTGAGCTTAGGTGGATGATGGGAAGGTATAGGTCCTGTTTTTTCTGCTGTTACTGCTTTTGCAGGTTACAATGCCTGGAGGCGCTTCTGTGGGCTCTCCCAGCCTCAAAGCATAGATGAATTCTCTGAGGTGCTGGGCAATTCCAAACTGGCCAAAAAGTTCATGAAGTTGTATGGGACACCGGACAATATTGACCTCTGGATTGGGGCAATCGCAGAGCCCTTTATTCCGCAAGGCAGAGTTGGACCTCTCCTGGCCTGCATCATTGGTACCCAGTTCAGGAACCTGCGTGATGGGGACCGGTAGGTAGCTCCGAGAGCAAACCTTCCCCATGGCATTTATTATGAGAAAAAATGCTGACGTTTTGTGCAACACCCTCATCCTGCTGTCTCTGAGATGTCAGTGAGTGCTCCCAGAAAGGCTCACACCTGGATTTTAGCCCATTTGCCAAAGGACTCTTTTGCAGCCCATTCTTATGGACCCATGTGCCTGAAGAGCACCAGCTCCTGGCCATAGATGATCTGCAATATTCTCTACCTGAGGTGACATTTGCTCTCAGGGCACAAAAGGGGAAGGTCAGTCACTGCACTCCAGCATCCTGGTGATGCTGCCCGGGCAAGTCAGGCTCTCTGCACTGGCAAATGAGTGGCAGAGTCCAGATTTGATGATTCAGGAGACTGCTCTTTCCAAAGGGGTTCCTGCTGCCTGAAAAATCAGGGTGGAGCCAAGCAAAGACTCACATACAATCATAGAACGCAATCATAGAATCATAGAATAGTTAGGGTTGGAAAGGACCTCATAGAATAGTTTGGGTTGCAAAGGACCTTCAAAGGTTATCTAGTCCAATCGCCTGCAATGAGCACCATGTTCAGATTGCCATCTTGCCAAGTAACCAGCACCAATTGTCTTCAAGAAGACTATAATCTGCTTCTGAAAATATCGTTACAGATTCTGGTGGGAGAACCCAGGAGTTTTCACTCTGCAGCAGTTGCATGCACTGAGAAATATCTCACTGTCAGCAGTGATCTGTGACAATACTCATATCAAAAAGATACCCAGTGATGTGTTCAAGATCAGCAATTATCCTGAGAACTTCATTGACTGCCGCAAGACTCACACACTGGACCTCTCACCCTGGAAAGATGATGATGAGCCTGAGAGTAACACAAAAGGTACGAAGTTGTCTGAGGTCTGCCAATAATAATAAATGCTCTACAAGGTCAAACTCTTCCATGCCCAAAGAAATAGAAGAATTAAGGGCATCACAGTGACTCTGTCCCCTCCCAGAGTCCTTGAGTATCCATTCAGCCCCACTCAGACACCACTGGAGGCAGAGGTGCTGTTAGCCTAGTCTTCCTGCAATCACCATCCCTTACTAGTCTGCCTCTTCCTCTTCAATTAGATGGGAAATCCCTGAAAATCCAGTCTGTACTGGTCCTTCTCTAAACACCTTATTCCAGGACAACTGTAGTCTTACTTCATAAAAAGGGTCTCCCTGGAGAAATCAATTAGAATTAGCCAACCTGCTCCAAATTCTTACTCTTCTGCTCCAAGGCCCTGCCCTTCACTTTAAAGCGTTTTAAGACATATCTGGAGTTGCTTTGACACTGTATGGCCTGACACACCATAGTTTAACACACATAGTCAGAAATTATAATGTGCCACATCCTGAAAGATAGTAAAAAAGTGTCTTCATAGGAGACATGTGGACACCAGCTGTGTCCTCCTACTGATATGCCTTTGGCATGGGCTCTCCCTGTTGAAAGTAATGTAGGGAGAGCAAAGACTTGCTGAAGACAGCTATGACCTGAGCAGAATGGACTGGATTGGATTTTTCCTTTTGGTAACCCATTTATAGCTGATCACAATACCTGGGGATCACCTACTCAGTCCTTCTGCAAGACACAGACCACAAAGTATCTCCATGCACTTCCTGTATTGAGTTTGAATAACTGTTTGAGAGAGATGTTGTTAAAGAAAGACATTTGCACTTAATTTTAAGACTCAGTTATGGTGATTTCACCCCATTCTTTAGGAACCAAGCCCAGATGAATCTTGCCTTCTCTCTAAACAATAGAGGTTTCCTGATTTCTATTATTAACTTAGTCTTATGGTCACTAAAAGTTGCTGAGCTGCTTCCTGTGGCTCTTTTATCACCAGGCTGGGAGGAAGCTGAACTACATTTGCTTAACCCGGAGAGAGTGAAATTCCAGGGTGTTAAAAAGCAGCTACTAAAAGTTGAACCTTTTCAAGCACCAAGAAATTGCTGCAAAACCCCTCATCCAGAGGGCAGTTTGATATTAGACCACCAGAGGTACCTTCTGACAAGCCTGGAGGGGGTCAGCTGGTGTTCAGTTACCCATTCACCAGTGGCTGGTTTTAGATACGGATTCAAACAAGAATGTGGGAAGAAACATTATGTCAGGGAAGACTTTCTGCCGCTCAGAAGCTTTTTCTGCTTCATTGACAGTTTCTAACCCTGCTCATCAGTCCAGCAGCGGAAACTCCTGATGGTGTCATGGAGCTGCTCTTGGGAAACTGCTGCTCAGCTGACTGCTCTCAATTGAACCTTGGCACATGATTTCCCGGAGAGGAGCTCAAGACTATGTGCACTGTTTTATTTGCTGTGCTGTGGGTTTTATATCATTTATTTGTAACAGCTTCCAGCAATGTAAGCGTTCACATGGAAGGGTGATGACATTTTACTGTCTGTGGCACTAAAAAAACATTGAGGGGTGTGCAAGGCTTGGTTGGCTGCTGGGTGCTTTATGGCTCTCTAAAGGTACAGACAAGACAAATCTTTCACTTTCCATCCCAAATGGGTGTTAAATCTGGAAGTTATCATGCTTGCATTTCAAATTAAAATTCATTATCCTTTATAACGGCTCAGAAATTAGCAAGTTCACATAATCCTTAGCAAAACTCTCCTCATCTCCTCCTAGACTTGCACAGGAGCATAAACCAGGCTGTTTCTAATTAGCAGGGAAATAGTCTTTCTTTGAAGCCACTGGAGAATGGCAGCTGCATCTTTAAGTCTAGGGACATCTTTCATTTAAATCCTATAGTGAACATGTGTGTGTTCGGGGGTGTTGGACAGCAATAAAAAACATTGTATGCACTCATCTACATTTGGCATCAGTTTTGATATGTCAACTGAGCGTCCAAAACATGATTCAGAGCTAAATGTATCCACATAAGAAAGCAAACCATAAGCTTTCTGGTATGGAAATCACAAGCATTAACTGAAAATTAATCATCCAGCAGGGATTACCACTCCCAAGATCTCATTATGTCAATAAATACCAAACACACAAAAATCATATTAAGTTTCCATCTCCCCTTGGCACAACTGGGAAGGAAGGAGGGGACTGCGAGAAAGAAGGTGGCAGCCTAAGGCAGAGTCATGAGCGAAGCTTGTGGGTGGAGTAGGAGCCTCTCTGGTGAGGACTCATGAAGCAGTTGCTTGGTAAAACCCCATGGCCACAGGATCAGCATGTGTGCTTTGCCATAGGGGTATGCTGCCAAGTCATGTCCATCTCAGCCAGTGCCCCATGCTGCCCACTCATGGCCCAGGATCCCACAGGACACCCACTGGGCTGCCCGAGCCCTGACAGGGCAATGGAGCTTGGGACTGTGCTGCTCCATGTGCCCCTCGTACCAGGGGAACAGGGGAAGGCTATGGTGACCCTGGGCAGAGAAAGGACAGACGTTATCCTCTGACACATAGAAGACAGGACAAAGCCAGGCAGGATCCAGAAACAAGAGCGTATTTGAGTTGAAAAATATATTGGTTGTTATCATGGGGCTATCATGGGGTTGTTATCAAGGGATTGTCAAGGCATGGCAAGGATGTGAAGCAACACATTTCACTATTTGGTTGCCTCCGGTTTCTGAGTCTCCATCTATGCTCCCTTCACACTTTCAACATCTGCCCAACCGCTGAACACAAATCTTGGTTTGCTTAAAAGGAAGGCTAAGAAAAACAAAGAAATCAGCCAGCCATCCAGACACAGGTAAGATCTTGAATTCCAAAGGTGTCTTGGTTTTCCTCTTGTGACAGAGCTACCTCCCAAGTCCTCACCACAGAAAGAGGTAGGAGGCAGTGTCTTCTCCTGAGTGTTTCCTGGGGAATGTGGCAGCCCTCCAACCCAAGACAGCCACTTCCCCAGGCAGGATGGTCACACACTTGGGATAAATGCCTCCACCTTGTTCGTTTTGAATAGGAAATGTTGATTCTAAGCACACAGTGATGATAACAACAAGGGTCCAGCTCTGCCTGGGTCCAGCTGGAGGGAAGTTCTCAGGGTTACAATTACAGAGATGTCCAGCTAACCACCATGTGTCTGCCCATGCAGGTGGCACCATTCTCTGGAAGGAACATGGTAAGGGTTTCACCAGCTCCACTTGAATGCTTTCCTTCCCCTGGAGATGTTTTTCCTGTCTCTGATACTTTGGGGTTGCAATCATGGTTGTCTCTGCTGCCAGACCTTCTTGTGGTTGCCATGCCCTCCCCATCAGCTGCTACCCATACAGCAGGAGCTGGAATATAGGATCGCTAATGGGAAGACCTGTTCGTCATTCCTGATATTCCCTGACAGGCAGTGAGCATGGAGTCACAGACGTGCTCAAGAATTAGGGGCCCAGGCCGAGGGTCTTCACTTCTGGCAGGATCTGGATGATGCTTTTTCCTGGGAGAGCGAGATTGGAGGATCTGAGAGGAGGAAGAAAATCCATGAGTATTTTCTATATGTAATACAGAAGAAAAAGAGACGATATAGCAGAGGGACTGGTGCAAAACAAGGAACAAGACAGAAATGAAGGGAAATGCCCCCTTTCACACACCAGCAGTGGTGTAGCAACCTGGTAATGTCCCATATGCACGCATCAAAAACCCAAACCAGGCTTTTCCCATCTGCAGAGACTGTGAAATTCATAAATATAGAAAGAGGTGAATCTCTCCCCATATTCATCCAATGCAGTGATTTGTATGTAATAAGTTTTCGCAGTAGGAAGACCTCAAGGTCTGTCTAGATCACAGCAAAGTGAATGAGATGTTTGTAAGACAACATATCCAAACTGACCATGCTCTGATCTATGTGTGCCGAACTCAGCAGAGTTCCTCCTTCCAGAAACACACTTTGGGATGAGAGGACCTGTTTGGCCAAGGAGCGTCATGCTCCTCTTGGGAAGCTGCAAACAGAAAGAATATACTGGGAAGCTGCCGTCGTGCTCTTCCGCTCTTGCACCCCGTGACCCTTGTTCTGGCCAGCAGAGACAAGATGCTGCCGGCACTGGCACCCACCTGAGGACCTGGGGAGCGTCTGAGTTATTTTCTAGCTTTCTTGCATTCCTGTACATGTGTGCTAGGAAATGGGATCCAGAAGGGTCGCTAGCAGAACCATGCAGGGGAGGCAAAACAGCAGGGTAGAGAAGAGCTTCACAAAAGAACAGTGCATGCTCCCTGCAGGTACCTCTTATATTCAAAACTAGGCCTGGTAGCTCAGCAGCTGGTCCTACAGAAGAAGCTGAGTGCTGAAAATGTAGGTCTGTCGGGGCATAGCAAACTTCCAGGAAGCACCAGACTTGCTCTATCCATGGCACTGTGCACACACTGGCCACATAGTTGGGCTTTCCCAAAGCTCACCAGCATGCTCAGAGCCACTGTGGACATGGTGAGCTGTCCTGACCTGAGGACCAGACTGCAGAAGCTTTGGCCATGCGCGCACACCTTCAGAAACAGCCCTGGCAAAACCTGTGGGTGGGAAAAGTGGGAAGGTGCAGGAAAAGCTAAATGTGGTTCTTTCTTCTGCACTGAAGGGCCTATCTGTTTAACAGCCATTTGGAAGAAGGCTGAGAGGTCAGCCAACCACAAACTCCCAGGGTGGGGTTATTATAAACACAAATGTATATCCAACTGCAAACAGTGTTTTCTCAAAAGCTCAAGGAGGTTGTGTAATCTCCTCCCTTGGAGTTACTCCAAACTTCAGCACACGTCTTTGCTGTGACCAGTGTCTTTTTTAGATAGAATTCAGAGATAAAGATCCAGCACATGGCGCCTGGACGGCATCGTTATCAAACAGCTCAAGGAGAGAGAATGAGAACTTGCTTTATCAGAAAAAGAATTAGGAAGCTTTCTAATCTTGCTCTATCGTATTCACCTTCATAGGTTGTCTAACATCAAGGAGTACAGTAGCCCTGGGGATGGGCTGAGACCCAAAGGCTGGGAGCTAAACACCTATCCACACAAGCAATACATGTCAGTTCCACCGAGCAGCAGTCAAAGCTATAAACTCAGGATTTGTTGTTCAGATCAGGTTCTGCACTACATGGCTCCTAAATAAAGCATGGGAAAATCACAGCCTTCTGTTGCAGCAATAGCAGAGCAATCCTGTGACCTGATCATGCACCTGGATGTGTTGCAAAGCCTCTGTCTGGGCTTAAAACCTGAGAACCCAGCACACTTTTCATCCCAGTTTCAAGGCAAGCCATATTGCATCTCCCAGGACATTACTGACCCAGCAGCTCCCAGCACTTCCATCAGCCTAATAAACCCATAAGCCAGTTGAAAAGTCCTACCAACAATCTATTTCTCATCTCACAATGCCATTACACCATTTTTGCACCTTGCAGAGCTCTGAGAGTGGTTCTGGCATGCTTTTTTTTCTGGGACACACTCTTTACAGAGAAATGACAAGGTTCTCCTCACATATTATGATCTGCTCTGCCAGTCATGTGTGGCTGTGCTGGACCACTACAGATCATAGAGACATGGAATGGTTTGGGGTGGAAGGGACCTTAAAGCTCTTCCAGTTCCAACCCTCTGCCACAGGCAGGAACACCTTCCACGAGAGCAGGTTGTTCCAAGCCCCATCCAACCTGGCCTTGAACACTGCCAGGGATGGGGCAGACACAGGTTCTTGATGCTTGGAGAGATGCCATAGAGGACTTCTGGCCCTAATTCCACTCCTGCAAACTTGTTACTGAACTCCTTTATCAAGTTTACCATTTGAACAGCAATACAAATGAGTCAGTTACTGAATACTTGTGGTTTAAGCCCAGTTGGTAGCTCAGAACCACGCAGCCGCTCGCTCACTCCCCCCTTCCTCCCCCCACTCCCGGAGGGATGGGGAGGAGAATCAAAAGAATGTAACTCCCATGGGTTGAGATAAGAGCAGTCCATAACTAAGGTATAACACAAAGCACTGCTGCTGCCACCAATAATAATAATGACCACAGAAACAACAAGGGAAGAGAATACAAGTGCTCACCACCCAGCGACCGATACCCAGCTCAACCTGAGCAGAGATCTGGGCCTCCTGGGTAACTGCCCCCACTTTCTGTCCTGGGCACAATGTGCTGAGGTATGGGATACCCCTTTGGTTAGTTTGGTGTCCTGTCTCTGCTTCTTTCCGGCTTCTTCTCCTCCCTGGCAGAGCGTGAGACTCAGAAAGTCCTTGGTCAGAGTAAACATTACTGAGCAGCAACTGAAACCATCGGTGTTATCAGCGCTGTTCCCAGGCTGAAAGTCAAAAACACAGCGCTGCACCAGCTACCAAGAAGGAGCAAAATGACTGCTGCTGCTGAACCGGGGACAGCACTTGACTCTGGTCTGTGCAATGCCCCATGTTCTTCTGGCCATGTGCCTCCACATGTTGTTCCCAGCTCCAGTCAGGCTCGACTTCGTTGCTCAACTTCCTACCCATTTACCTATGGTTGTACAGAAACTACAAAAAGGTTTGGGAAAGAATCATTTCAGCTAAGCATGGGCTAGAGATGTTTCTCAATGTTCAGTCACAAACTCATAGAACAGTTTGGGTTGGAAGGAACCTTAAAGATCATCACAGAAGATGATCATCAGTCACAAGAATGCCTGATTTCCACTGTTTTTTCTTTGAAAGCTCTGCTCCCACAGCCAACTTACCGAGGAGGCTGTGATCTCTGCCATGCTGCAGCGTAAGTGCAGATAAATCAAACCAAATCCCTTCAACCTGCTCAAACATCCAGTCCTGGAGCTCATCTACAACCTTTTGCTGCTATGTCATCAGCAGAGCAGCTCCAGGGAAAGGGGTCAGTACTCCCTGCAATGCTTACACCGGGACTTGTGGGCAGTGCCAGCTGGCAAGCATGTGCAACAGGCTCAGGAGAGCTGAACACAGCTTATATTTCATTATAAGCTTCTACTGCAAGAGAATCAATTTCCTTGCACTACTTTGAGCAATGTTCTTAGATTTAGCTCTTAGAGTCTGCAGTGATTAAGCAATCAGACTGCGTGCTTCATAATAAGGTGGGCCACATTTGACTGCAGGTACGATGATAAAAAATTCGGCTGGCAGTAAAGGTCATTTAATATATTTAATGCAAACTGCTTTTGAGCTTGACTGAAGCAGGAGCTCATCCAGAGAGGGCAGAAAGCACTGAATGAAATAAACTTATGCTGCCGAGGTGCAAATAAGACTTCAACTTCTTCAATGATTCCCCAAACAGCAAAGAAGTTCCCAAGTTGAATTTTGGGACTTACAGGCTTGTTAAGTTTGATTTAAGCAGTCAACAGCCGTGGGAGTTGAAGCAAGAGCAAAATGAAAAGCCAGGGTGAAGATACTGGATATTCAAGGATCCACGGACTCATTGTAGCCCCAATAGTGAGGAATAAATCTCCCAACAACTCGGGAGACAGGTTCCAATTAGTTATGACTAAGCACTTTGGAAACCCCATGTCTTCCTTTCTCATAGAAGCTGGCCTTTTCTGTCGGCTGCGAAACCTTACGTGGCTTTGAAGCTGGTCCTGCTCCAAACTGGGGGCTGGATAAGAGACCTCAAAAGGTCCCCTTTAAGCACAGAAATATTTCTCTCACCTTAGGATCTCATTCAGGGTGCAGCACAGTCCCAAGGGGCTCTTTGCCCCAAAGCAGTAAGGCCAGAGGAATCCACGGCTGGTTGCACTCGCCAGCACATGGGGCTTCTTAAAACCCAGAGGAGTTTTAACCCAAATCTCCAATACCATTTTTATCCTGTACAAAGCAATGCTTAGAAAAACTTTCCCTCTGACTTTTCTTCCCCATGTTTCTCAAGCAAAAGTGTGCAGTTAAACCCACCAAGCTATTTGGAGGTGTAACAGTAGAGGGACATCAAGGTTTCAGGGGGACCCCTCTATGCTTGTTATTTCAGGTATCTCCATTGCTTTGGATGAATGAAGCTGATTGAAAGATTTTGCAACCTAAAATACTGTACCATTTGGACACCCCACACTAACAAAACCCATCATGTTATTCCTGTGAGACTGCGGGACATGGCAGCAGAGCCGGGACACATGATGTGGTGGCTGGTACCTGGGATCATGGCACCAAGCACCTCTCATGCCTCCTGGTAGAGCTTCTCTCCGTTCCAGTGGGGATTTAGTCTCTTCAGCCTTCCAGCCAGGCACCCATGCTCCCCACAAAAAGCGTGTGCATGCACACCCGCTCCAGCA
This sequence comes from Ara ararauna, assembly GCA_028858755.1. NCBI lineage: Eukaryota > Metazoa > Chordata > Aves > Psittaciformes > Psittacidae > Ara > Ara ararauna. The sequence goes on along the minus strand of CM054389.1, from coordinate 11,156,899 downwards.
TCTCATGTGCTCACATAGAATGATGTAGGAGTATCCCATGTGAGCAGACTTGGCTGCTTCCCATGGGAAGGAGGTGAATATCACGCTGGAAGCACACACAAAGAAAATGTTATATGTCTCAATGTTTGCATTGTGAAGAAGATGGGTAAGAAACACAGAGGCAGAGGAGGAATCCAGGGTCTAGGCCCCGAGGGTCACAGAGCACCAAGGAAAGCCAAAATTCTGCTGAGGTAACAGAGAGATTTCAAATCAGGGCTGGGAGCAATAACTTCAGAAGCCAAATACAGGCAGGTGCTCACTAGGTTCTCATATCAGAAAGAGTCTCACAGCTCAGGAGATAAGTAATAATGGGCAAAGCAAGATGACAGTAACAATCAAGTGCTCTGGTGAGAAAAAGTAAAAGCAAAATGAGTCACAACTTGAAGGAATAAATTACAAACAGCATCACAATGAAATATGACATCTTTCAAACATCTGGGGCAGGAAAGCCAAGCAAGCAGGTGGTGAGAGTATAAAAGAGGCACTCAGGGAAAAGTAAATATGTCATATTTACTCCCCTAATCCTTTATTAAATAGAGGTATTTGCTCTTGCAGTCAGCACAGAGTCCTTTTCATTCACTGTCAAAGGCTGTCTGTAAGAGACTGCGGAAGAAGAAACAAAAGAAGCACTGTGAGGTTTCCTCTAGCAGAATGCATCCACCCAGGGCTTCCAACAGAGCTCCATTTGGAAATCACTGAGCCCTGTTAGGTGACTGCACACGTAAAATTCCCCCAGTTCTCAGGGCCCGGACAAGCCACAAATAACACTGAGTTTTCACAGGAGCTTCTGAGCCAGCCTGAACTGCTCACTACAGATATAGTGCTGGCTGTGCACCCAGCTACGGAACAGCAGCAGCTCCAGCAGCCCCTGGCTGCAGAGCCCTGGCAGCCCGGAGCCCTCCCTGGGAAGCATCTGCTGTCCCGCCTGTTATGCTCCTCACTGGGCATCTGCCTTTGGCCACGGCTCCTGCATGGCCCTCGCCAACGAGTGACCTGCACAGAACTTTGTTCCACCTGACATGGAACAAAGGATGGGACAGACAGAGGGGTGTGAGGAGCTGAAGGAAACATGAAACACCAAGAGCTTATAACGAGGGCACTAGAGGATGACACCAAAGAGAGCCTTCCTACCAGTCCCACCACCAAAGACCACAGAGGTGTTGTCCAGAGGAGCTTGGCCCAGGTACGTAGAGTGATAAGGGAGTAGAAATCAGCTGCACAGCTGATGAGATCTGTTGTGCCCTCAAGCTTTCGCCAGCAGTGCCATGAGCAGCCCAACATGTTGGCAGGGATCTGCATGTTAGGCAGATAACTCAGCTGTGCTCCGTCCCTTCATAATTTCCCTCAAAAGTCTATTTCAGGTGTGATGGAACTGCCCTTATCCCAGAGCCCCGTTCTGAATGAAGACACTGTGACTGAAAATGTGAGGAGGCAGGTAGTTCTCTCCCTGCTTCTTATACGGATACCTGAAGGCTAAAGCCTCCCCCAGGCAGGCAGAGTTGTCTGAACTCCTTCCTCCACCTACAGTGTTCCCAGGAGATGCCCTGCCTGCCAGGATCTTGGTAACAGGGGAGGGATGGGGGATGCTCCTATACTGACGCTTTTGTAACACTGTCTCTCACAGCTTCCCATGTCTCTCTTATTACAGTCACGCCCCTCCATTTGTCCAACCATGGGACATGAAGAAGATACTCTCTCTTAGCCTGTATGCCCAGATATCTTTCTGTACACAATGTGAGACAGAGAGCGAGCCAGATGCTGCCCCAGTATGGGTTTGCATCAGAAAGCCCTCTCTGGAGCAGCAGATTGCTTTTTCTGGTTTGGAAGGCATTAAACCCAATAAAATTGTGGTCAAATATTATTTAGAATTACATTTAGGCCTCTGCAGCAGTGGAACTGTTTTCTAGCATTAGCAATCCTGTTTCCTTTCTCTCCCCTCCCTTTTTATCTCCACTGTAAAGTACCAACAGCTATAGTCATCCTAGTGGTGTGCTACCATATTTTCCCCTGTGAAGCAGCCACCAGTGTTTATCACCACTGTTCGGTGCTGCCTGGAGAACCCACCAGGCAGCTGGGCAGCACAAGGGGATGCTGGCTTTGCATTTCCACCCTGACGATTTCCCCAAGCACAGGGGATAAGTGGCCACGTTCAACCAGCAAAGCCTTCATGGCTACTGCTGCTAGCACACCGTGTCCCGATTCCCTTGGAAGCTTCCTAGTCACTGCTTCCACCAGCAGTGTGGGTCTCAGCATGGTTTCAGAAGCCACTGCTGCCTCCAGGCAGGTGGAGGAGATGGTCTGGGCAAGGCTCTGGAGCAGTGCTGGAGCACCATTGCTCCTGGATGGAGAGGTTGGAGCAAGCACAGCCGCCCTCTTTCTCCTCACCCTGCGCAGGAGCCACGCTGGAGCACCCCATGGTGCGTGTCTTGGCCTGACAGTGCTTTGCTGTAATGCTGGGGGTCCCCATGAGTTCATCTCTGTGTGGCAGGAGACCTCCCTGAACTGCTCTCAGCAAAGCAGTCTTGCCGGGAGGCCGGGACTGCCACCTCATGGAGGACACTGCTCCTTGAAGACACATGCAGAAACATCCTTCACATTACTCTGTTCTCATTCTCTATTTCTGCCTTTCTCTTGGTATCCTGCAAGATACAGAGCCACCTGCCTGTGACTTTGACGAGCTGAAATCTGGAAGAGACACTATTTACCTTGGGGTTGAGCTGTTGTGAGTTACATCCTCTGTGTTGTGTCATTCACTACTCAAGCAACATAATATTACCTAGCAAAACCTTACAAGCTTTGACCCATTGGTACATTAACCACTATAGTGCAGAAAGAACCAGGGAAGTGCACAAAGCACTTTCATTAATTGATGAAATCCGAAATATTTGTTTAAGATGGAAAGACAGCACAGAAAAATAACTCATCTTTTCCTCATTGCAGTGGCATGGGAGGGATTTGAATCATGGGCCATCATAATCTTGTTTCATTCCCTCCTCCTAAGCCCACAAAGCCCCAGTGCCAAAGCCACATATCTTCCATCTGCAGAGAGAGCATCAACTGTTCAATGTCTAAGTGGAGAGTGGTGACAAGGGCGGTGAGATTCATCACCCTCCGCAAGTTTGCCAATGACACCAAGCTGTGAGGTGTGGTCAACATGCTGTAGTGAAGGGATGAGATCAGGAGGGGCCTGGACAGGCTGGAAAGGTGAGACTGTGGAGTTCAACAAGGCCAACTGCAAAGTCCTGCAGCTGGGCTGGGGCAATCCCAAGCACAAACACAGGCTGGGGGAGATCAAATGGAGCAGACCAGAGAAGGACTTGTGGTATCAGGTGATGAGAAGCTCCCCATGACCTGCCAGTGTGTGCTGGGCTGCACGCCCAGAGCATAAGCAGCAGCTCAGGGACGGGATTCTCCCCCTCTGCTGCTCTCTGGGGAAACAGCCCCCTGCAGTTCTGATACAGCTTTGGGGCAACAGCACAAGAGGGACGTGGAGCTGTTGGAGCCAGTCCAGAAGAGGCCATGGAGATGCTGCGAGGGCTGGAGCAGCTCTGCTCTGGAGCCAGGGAGTCTCAGGCAACTGGGAAAATTCCTGCAGTGCATCTACCCGCAGGTGACGCTCCCAGCACCAGCTGCAATGGGGCTTCCCAGCTGAAGTGTGGGCCTGGATGACGGCATAATTGCTGATGTATTTCTCTGTTCTCTCTATGCAGTAATGATTTGATACATTGCTAAGTTTCCTCTGTGATATATATATATATATACACACACACCTGATCAGGTTTACTGTGCTTGTGTCATGGTTTAAGCCCAGCTGGCCACCTGGCTTTATTTATTATTATTTATCTAGTATATATAGAGATATACATACCTGATCCGCTTTAGTGTGCTTGTTTAATACCCTGTGTGTGATACAGCCAGCATGCAATCGTTTTCTTGATCGCTGCCTGTTCACAAAACCAATTTGGCACATTCAGTCAAAATGGATATGAAACAAAATGGCACTTTTTAAGGCAAAAAAAAAACCCTGGCAGCAGAACTTTGCAAAGCGGGGGCAAGCAGACAGCAGGGGTGGGGGGTGCTGGGCCACTCTGTCCACACTCAGCACCCCCAGGCTTTGAAGAACCTCAGACAGGTCACACTGGGGAGGCTGCCCTGCACTGGTGTCACTGAGAAGCAGAATACCTGCACAACCTCCCTCTTCCTGCAACTCTCAGCACAAATACAGGCTGGGCAGAGACCTTTCACTCCCAAAGAAGGTAGCTCCCCACACAAGCACAGGAGAGTGAAGTGCTGTGGAGCATTGTCAAGACGCAAGTGACGGGTATGATTTTCCTCTCTGTGACCCTCATCCCAAATAAGCATCATTGAATCGTTTGCTTTTTTAAGGAAAATGTATTTTTGTGAAAATAGACTTTATTATCATAAAATTTGATATTAAATAAAAACATACCATATCACCAACACTCTGGACACTGTGCTGGCATCATTCACGTACCTCAGGGAACTGTCCTTAATACAAGTACCCCACCAAAACATGCAAAGAAAGAAACACTAAAAAGGATAGAAACCATGTAGTACAAAACTTTCCGTGGCTTAGAAAGGGATGTGTCTGAACTCAAGGAACACATCATCTCATGAAAATAGCTGCAAACTCTCCATCCCCAGCTCTGCTTTCCAAATGCTCCAACTCGAGAGCAGCTCATTGAAACAGGCAAAGAAAACTGTGAAAGAGGCAGACACCAACCAACCAACCAAATAAATAAATAAATAAATAAATAAATGAGAGAAATCATAAAGAACTAAATAAGGCGGAGTCCCGAGCCAGTGTGTGTGCTCAAAGTGAACCACAGGAGCAGCTTCCAGCAGCCCACCACACAGGCAGAAGCATGGACCCCTTCAGGGTATCGCTCCTCCCTGCACAGGCCACCTGGTGCCGAACAGGATTGAGGCAGTGTGGGATGCTCCTAGGCACAGCTGCATATTTACAGGTTGACAGAACAAAGAACTCACTCCTCAGCCCAGAGACAGCAAAGGGGACTCACAGGAACAGAGAAGTGCAAATTTTCTTTGCAGGAAGTGAAGGAGTTGACACAAGCTCCTTTGGACCAGAGAAATACCAGGGTGTGGAGGACAAGGGATCTCTTCCTCAGGGGTCGGAGCTTTGCTGGGAAAAGCCATTCAGCAAACTTACAGCCAGAATATAAGTTTTAAATGAAAATATTTACAGGGAAGTGGTGCACTGAGGGCTGTCAGGGGCAGGACACGTTACTGTGGAAGTAGCTGTGTCCTAGAGCTGAGGCCTCACACACCCCAGTGCCACGATGCTGTGTTCAGAGCCATTGCCCACACTGGGTGGGCACCCATGTCTGCACTCTCAGCAGAGACCACAGCTCACAGACCCACTGAAGAGTTCTCTCTCTTCAACATACACTTTTCCCCTATGAAAACACTCTAGTCAGCTTATTGCAGAGGGCTTCTCCTGAACTGGCAGTCTCTGTGGGGACTGCACAGGCAATTTTTACAGAACAACACATCCCTTATTAATTTTTCTTACTGGACCCAAGTTTTTTGAAGAGCTCTTTTCCTCTGAGGAAGAAGCCTCTCTTCTTTTGACTCTGACCAGGTACACGACTGTATTTGAGAACGGCCAGCGATGCCTGCTCTGGACACTGCTCACCCATGCCAAAGCAGGAGGGTGGTAGAGTAGGAGGAGTTGATGAGGAATCGCTCTGCTCAAGAGACCCATCTGGATTTAACTGAGTGGGGAAAAAGAGAAAACAAGAGAAAAAAGCACAAGTTAGAGCTGATGAAGAACATCACACCAACAGACACCCCAGCCAGAGAACTCTGCCTTCTCCCCACCAGCTGCCCCTCGCCCTGCACAGCTCAGCTCCTCTATGCAGCTGCAGATCCAGTTAGGAAGTTTCCAATGGATTTAAACTTTCTTGTACCCATGACTCAGACACTGCCTGATGCTCAGACATTCTGAAATGCCTTAACTTTGGGCCAAGAAAGGACAGCAGAAAAGCCCCACTGAGGACATGGTGAAAGATGCTGCTTCACAGCAGCATCTTGCAAGAGTATGGATTTATGGATCCTGACGCATTCACATAAGGCTCCCTGGGCCAGGGGTCTTGGTGGACTCCCAGCACACTCTGGGCATAAGGCAGGGCATTAAAAACAACCTAATAAGAACAAGGGCTGTGAAAGACCTTCAGAAGTTCAAGGAGACTTGCTAAGCTGGGAGGCTTCTGCAGCAGTGGCCATGAAGAAAAATTCAGCGTCCTGCAGGGCATCCATCAGTCCTAGTCGCAGGAGAGGCAGAGACCAAAGTCTGATGCTCTGCAGTGGCACCAATAACAGAGAAGTTGTTCATGATGGAGCAGGACATAGAGATGTCTTGGATCAAGTGGCATGCAGCAAATAACGTGTTCCTAAGTCACCTAAGCATTTGGGAATGTTAACTGGTCTCCACAGTCCCAAATGACAACCTGTACACTGTTCCTTTTGGAAAGGGCTTTTAGAGATCAGAAAGTGCCCTGGTCCTGGGCTCAGTCTCCTCTTCACAAAAAACAAATGGCAGGTCAGTTCCAGCAGCAGCCTTCTCCATGACCTCCTCTCACTGAGTTTAGGTGTCTGGACAGGGATCATTTCTGATCTGGCAGGACAAACTTTCCCAAGAAGCTGCAAAGCTCAGCAGGGAAAAGGCTCTGTGTTTCTGAGGCTTTAGAGAACACTTGTCCCACTGCCTTCCTTTTCACACAGCTTTCAAAACCAGCATCTTCCAAGCTCTCAACTCTACATCCTATCCTGGTGTCATCCACAGCACAACATGACAGTGGCTGGAGCTGTTCCAAGGAAAAGCCTTCCTCATGAAACATCCTGCCCTCATCACTAATCTGCTTGGGTCTTGCCAAGCCGGGGAGAGCACCAACAGGGAAGATGTTAGTGACAGCACAACAGGATGCTCTACCTGGGGTGGAAGCATTCCTGAGAGCACAAACATTATCTCTGCACAGGCAGTGAGGGAGAATCCCAGCAGCTGCTTGCAGTGCACTGACTGGAGAGATGCACAGACAGAATGTGACTGCCAGAGCCACAGCACAATTATACATTATGTGCTGTGGGCTGTTTTATTTAAAGCTTCCTGGGGCAAAAGCAAAAGCAGCACTGCTCCATCACCCTACCTCCTGTGTGCCAAAGAGCACAAGAAGAAGCTGTGACCTCTCCTCCCCTTGCAGGCTGCAGTCGTGCTGCTGTATTGCAGATGCTTCACTCTGCTCCAGGAAGAAAGCACTTCTGATACAAGAGGAACAGAAACCTCCTCTTGGGAGTCAGACTCAGTACATGCAACACCTATGGAGTCAGTCCTGAGCAGCTAGGAGCACAAGGCTTCTAGAGAGCTCCAGAGAGATGAGAGACAACTAAAGTCTTGCAGCAATCAGTTTAAACTGTCCCAAGTGACAGTGCCATCAGACTCTTACATGAATCAGTGTTTCTGGCTACAGGGACAGAGATGGAACTCCTCTCTACATCTCTTCTCTACAGGAAACAATACAGTAGTTGATTCTTCCTGAACTCACACTTTATCTAGAAATCTTGTTCCACACACTTTCAGAGGCACTCTGGGACTCTCCAGATATGCAGCATTGCCAAGGACATGTTGCCAACAGCTTGATGGCACAGCCTCGCCCTTGTGCAAGCTATGTTCTGCCTGCAAGGTCAACTGCTCCAACTAATGCTGGGGCACCAGCTGCGATCACTGGTAGCTCCTGTTTGCATGCACGGGCAAGCTGCAATGCTTGGTGTTTACTGCTCAGGTGCTAGTCAGGTCTGAGAAGTCGAGCAATAAATCTGGATTAATCTAGAGGAACCACTTTTAGCCAGTAATGTAAGGTTTATGGAGGCAAAGAGAAAAAGTAAGCCAGATGAGGGCTAACTTGGTAGCCTACTGGGTTACCTGTGTGCAGAAGTAATAATCCCTGGGCTCAGCTACAGCAACCATTTATGCATTGTGTACAAAGAACCCTTGGATAAAATGCACAAAAGTATTGGGCTCACTTCAGAAGGGGTCTCACCAACACACAGCGAATGATCTTCCCTATGAAGCTCAAGCCTTGGGTTCTGGCTTAGGAGCCCCAAAGGATATGGGAGTGATTTAAAGGCCCCTGTGCAGGCAGGTGCCCATAAGATCGGGCAAAGGTGGGACAGTTTTAGTGGTGATCTGAAGCGGCCCAAAACCTTATACAGTTTCTCCTGTAGAGTCATGCATGAAAGACTGCACACAAAATGAGAGGCCGGTACCCAGCCCAGCTCACAAATGTCACCATTAGTCACTGGAATAAGGATGCTGCAGTACCAATGTCACTAGCAAATATCAAACAGCTAAAGGGAAGTGACTGGCAGTCTCCTGGCTTTGTGGCTGGAAGTGTTGTTGATTCCCAGCTGCGACATACGATGCCCAGGCAGATTTCCACACACAGAGGTCTCACACACAAGCATGCGCAGATATTCTCAGAGGTCTCTATATGGCAGAAAAGCAACAGAACCATTTCACAGATTCATCTGTTAAGAGACAAATGTTACTAAAATTTGGATTTCTTCTGTAAGAGAAACATGAAGGAAAAATTGCTTTATCAAGATAGAGTAAAAGCTGTTAGTATGGATAACCAGAGGAGTCATGTTCATTTTCAGGGGACACTTTTCCACGCTGTCCAGGTACAGCTGCATTGTACAATTTCAGGAAAACAATGTTTGAGACAAAGGAAACCACAGATCTGCTCCCACTGCCCCCCAAAACCAGGGGTCTCACCCCACAGCCCCAAAACTGTTGCTTTAAGTGTTGTCAGACAGAACAATTATCAACACAAGGTTTTAGGGACTCAATGTTACTACTTCCTTAAGTTGATGGCGTGCAGGGGGTTTTCAGGACTATACTAAGGAAGGAATACAATCAGGAAGAAAATACCCTACACATGCCAAATATGGGGTGCGCTAAGCCTAAGCAGGATCTTGCAAAGGCTAAACAAAGTTTTGGCTGTTGATGTCCTGGAACAATGGTAGAAGGCCCAGGCTGAATTACAAAGCATGTCATTTCTAAACCTGAATACCCAGCACAGTCCCATCATATCCCCAAAACCACCAGATAATTGTTCCAAACAACAGCACTTCATATGCTGAATGGATCATGGCTTTTCTTTACTATAGGACCAATCTGGCACGTAAAGGTCTGCCAGTAGAGGTTTTGAAGGTGGACTTGCTAGCAGAGCCCCAGCCCGGCCTGTCAAACTACAAGCAAGAAAAGGAATAAACTACAGGTTCATGACAGCTTAATATGCTAGGCTGGGTGGGAGATTGAAGAGATCTTCTCACATACACTTACATGGTTGCTCTCTCTCTGTCTATGTATCATTCATATCTATCACTGGACTCTTCTCTTCCTCATTCTCTGAAGAAAAGAACCATCATGGGTGCATAACACAGGCAGAAATAAATACATTAAATCAATTAGAATCAAACACTTTTTGTAGGTGCTTTACAATCAGTCCTTGGCAGCAACTGTGTATTATTGATGCAAAAATACTTCTTCAACAGCTGCAGCATTAAAGCAACTGCTCTCAGCTGGTGAGCATGAGTGTTTTAGGGCCCTAGCTGGTGATCATAACTTCTTGGATACTGCTCTTTGCGCTGTATTTTTCTTATTGCTTAAGAATCTAATCCCCAAATGCTGTCAGTTTGAAAGTTAAACTGCTTCACTTTTTCAGTTGCCAGCAACATTTACTCAAAAATAATCCAAAATTATCTACCTTCCCCCGTGCAATTTGGGAAGTCAATTGCCCTTATTCTCAGGCCTTCAGCAGAGCAGCAGGAAGAAGGGAAGTGTGAAGAACAGACAGGCTGAAACCTCAAATCCAAGAAGTTACAAGCAATTGAAAAATCACTCCTGATCATGCTGGAGAAGCTTCTGTTAAGAGTGGAACTAGCTTTGACACATGTCCAAAGCTCTGCCACAATACCACGGCACACACGCATGCTGGGCCTCAAGCTGGGCCTGGGATACTGATGGAGTCTGCTTCGCCATACTGTCTTTCAGAAGATTCAAACAACACTTCTCCAGAGGCTGCCATGCATCCTTTGTCCTTTTGCATACCCCTACTCGCTCCACCCCAAACCACAGCAGCAAACATGCTTCTGTTTGTGTTGGATGTGCCAACAACACTCTTTCCCAAGCAAGTTCCTTAGCTCTATGGAGTGAGGATGTCACTGGGGTTTGAAAAGCCCCAGGCATAGCTGTGTGGGAGAGTTTGGTCCAGCTCAGGGATGGCCCTCAAAATACGCATGTTTTGCAGGAGGAAGTTTTCCTTCTGCCTTAGCCAGGAGGTGTTCTGCCCAGAGGTAGGGGTACTGCGATGGCTGTGCAAAAGCCCCAGTGAGGTCAGGTTCTGTATCCTCAGTAATCACTAAGCAGATTCATAAATGTAGTTAAGTAACACAAGTTTGGTTATGAGCAAGGTAAACGTATTGCTTTTAAAAGGGGAAAAGCAAGCCACTCCTATCTGGAAGCTGTTCAGATGGATCTGGATTGCGCAGAACAAGCAGGACAGCACACAGTTAAAGAGGGTTAAGCCAGAATCACCCCGGAGAGGCCTCCTGGTGAAGCAGGGAGGCAGCAGGACAGGAGGCAGTCTGTCACTACACAGAAGCAGCCAACCCAAAGTCATGCTTAGATAGTGTGGATTCCCACTGAAGTAAAATTGGTTTAATCATCAGCAACTGAATTTTCCAAGTCCCCACACTTCAAACTCTGAAGAACAGCAGCTCATGGGTCAGCCAAGTACCAAAATTACCTGACCTAAGGCAACATCTTCCTGCTCTACAGACCCAGAGTTAGAGCCAATGCAAGGGGAAGCTCTGTTGCATCTCTGGCAGACAGAAGCGGAGATAAATGGAAAGATCTGAAAGGCAGGCAAGCCCAAAACATCTATTTTATGTGGGTTGGGTTTATCACATTTGAAAGGCATTTATGTTAAAAAAAAGGTGTCATGAACAATAGGAGAACAGCACGCAGGGATATCTGAGCCAAAGCGCTGCGTCCAAAGGAACAGTCACCCACTGCTAAACGCAGCACCAGTGGAAAGCAGAGAGAAAAGTGGAGCAGCAGCAAGCTGAGGGCAGCGAGCAAAGCAGCTCGAGCTGCCAGCTCAGCACCAGAACAGACAGGACCTTGATACCTTGGAAGACCCGTGACAAAGCCTGGGACATGGCAGGTCAACTGGTGTCACAGTTTCTTCCCCAGTAAAACAGAAGAGATGAGAGGGATGCAAATAAGAACCCTAGAAATAATGGCAGATTTGTTGCATATGTTACCCTGTTTATCAGCCAAATTCCTGGTTCTTACTTGACCTTAATAAAAGGCCATTAGCTAAGCAAGTGGCAGATCAGCTATCTGAGCCCTGAAGGTTACCACAATTTCCCCATGGTTTCTGTGAGGACTGAGGCTGGAGCTGGCATCTGAAACAGGTCCTTGACCCTGCTGGCTGATGCCAGAGAGAAGGGTTAGATCTGTAATAAGCTACAATATGAATTCAACCCTTTTTCATTTTACTGGTTCAGGTATCCTTTGGCACCTTCTATTCCAATAGATGAGTAACTTAGGAAGAGTGAATAATTTCGAGAGGGAAATTGAAGAAGGAAACCCACTCTGAATGCTTGTTTTCCCCCCGGGAAAGGGAGACTTGCATAACCTTGGGGCTCTTAAACCCTGGCAGTAACAGCTTGTTAACCTTCGAGTCCCCTCCATGGACTTAGGTGCTAGGAGGAAAGGGACTGAGTATCCTAAACAGGCAAGCACAAGGGACCCAGACAACTTCTGAGTTTGGAAGATGATCCAGCAAGCTACCCACAAACCTTATTTCTGAGTCAGGCCTGCTCTTTGTAAGAAGGCATCAAGGCTGTATTGCAGACCCTGTACCCACAAAGCTTGAAATGCCTGGAAGCAAAAGATGGGGCTGCAGGTGAAGGCTAAGAGAGATCAGGCAGCATTTGAAGATAGAAACTGGAGGTGGGCACAGAGAAAAGGAAGAGCTGAGCATGAAAAATAGGACAAGAAAAGCTGCAGAAAGGGAGGCACAAGTGGAAAGTTCAGCAGAGGAGGATAAAGGGCCATATACTTACTAAAGGACTGGTTCAAAGCCAAACTGGACCTGCCCTTACACACTTTGGTGGGTCTGGCACCACCTGATGGTGCCAAAAACCTTCTAAGAAGAACTGAAGGTTAAGTACATATGAGCTGGGACCAAGCTGAGTCCCTCCCTGCCTTCCACTCTCTAGAATGACACAGAATATGAGGTCCAGGAGTAACTGGGGAGGTGCTACACCAAGTGAGGATTGACTGAATCCGGCAGATGACCCAAATCTCCCACTTAAGCATTTGTTTCAAGAGCATCAGCAGCATAATACAAGGGGTTAGCTCAACCATTGCATTCTCTGCATCTGTGGAATGCTTTTAAAGCCTGAGGATCCATCTCACAGATCTGTTTGGAAAACTCCCCAGTGTGTTTTGAATTTATTTGGAAGCACCTCAGACTGGATTAAGACATATCTAACTCAGGATGGGTGGAAGAGCACTGGTGTTTGGGTGTTGGGAACTCCACAACTTCTTGGCATGGATATGAGCATATCTGAGAGTTGTGAATGCTCCATCCCTGTCGGTGCTCAAGTCCAGGTTGGACAGAGCCTTGGGTGGCATGGTTTACTGGGAGGTGTCCCCTCCCATGGCAGGGGGGGTGGAACTGGATGATCTTAAGGTCCTTTCCAACCCTAACTGTTCTATGATTCTATGTCACATGTCTGGGAAACTGCCTGAACTGCTTTGCTTGCAGCAGGATTTTACCACTGACCCTTCTTTGGATCTAAGGTATTTGCTGGTGCGCTTTGGGATGCTCTTTGCTCGCCTGACCACAATGAGACTGAGGCCCCATGTTGTTGCAGGAAGAGCTCCTAGCACTCCTTAACCTCTGAGCATTTTCCATGGGATGAACTAAGCTGCATGCACTAGTTTAAATGATTCCATCAGAAGCTGCATGCTGTGCAATGCCCATCTCCAGCCACATCACAGTTGGGTGTCTGTACAATGCAGAGACAGACAGTCTTACCTGGCTCTCAGCACTCAGTGGAAAAGCTTCTCTATCTTTTGAATGCAGTTCCTCAGCCATGCCTCCATCCAAAGGTACAGCTTCCAAGAAGTTAGACGGGACAAGTCCTCTTTGTTGGTTCAGTTCTCCCTGCAAGATCAACCATCAGTTCTCACACCAGCTTTCCTGGCTGATGGGGAAATAAGAAATTGAGCAGCAGTCCCATGCAGGGAAGGTTGTGGTCTGAGAGAAGCCTGGGAACACACTCATGCTGGAAGGATCCTCAGCAAATTCCACAACTCACATTCTTGCTTAGTTGCTCAGTGAAACTATTCAGAGTGCAGAAATGCAGAAGGGAGTAAAGGAAGAAAAGATGGCAGAAGCCATGACAAATGCATTCCAGCAACATGGTCACTTCTACAAATTCAGATCACTTCCACTGCTATCCTGAAAGCAACTGGAATACAACAGTGCCACAGGCTTTCCAAAGGCCTTTGATTTAGTCTGGTATTTATTCATTTTGTAAAGAATGAGGTCCTACTGGTAGAGTGTCCTGCAGACATGGCCTCAATGCTCACTGAAGTGCAGAGCTCCAAACCAAACTTGGCTGTATGCCTAGAGAATTGTCTCCAGTTCAGCAGGTGCTTGAGTGAGACAAAACCAACCCCAGCAATGGTGTTTTGCCAACACTATGAAAGATGGCAAACAAAGCATTCCCAGTGATCCCCTCCAGACTCTACCTGGAGCTGAACCTCAACTTTCATGTGTGAAGACACACTGCTTCCTGTGCAGGGAAAGGTGGATGATCCAACTGCCAAGGATCGTGTGAAGCACACAGCTCTTTGGCAGGCACAGCCCCAGGTATGCACAGTACATGAAACACGTACCAGTGCTTGTGGAGATATGCTCAGATGGGGGTCACTGTACATCTGTATTTTCATGTTACCACTGTAGCCTCCTGCCCTGGATGAGAGCACGTGTCTGAGTGCTTGGTGACAAATCAGCTTACAGCAGATGCTGATGCAGCTGATGCATGTACAGAACAATGCACCCTAGGCTTTGGGAAACCTGCAGTCAAGTTATGCCAAGAAATAAACTCAAATCCATCTGGATATTGTGGTTACAGGAACGTGGACTGCCAGAAACACCCTGCCTGAAATAAGCAGATACGGGCTTGGGTTTTTTCCCCGAGTATTTTGTTCCTTGATTTCTGCTCTCCTGCCACTAGATGGACTCCAACGACTTTAGATGTAGCCACTGGCCCTTCCCAACCCCTGTACTCACATAATAGAATCCATCATCATCCATGGGCCCAAACACAGTGATAATGTCCCCAGCACTGAAAGTCAGTTCAGCCTGCAAAGAGCAAGAGAACAATGGTCACAGGAGAAGCACTACCTGGAATGTCTGGCCAGAAACACCAGGTCACCCTGGGCTTCTTGCACAAGCTTACCCTGTGGGAGGGAGGCCGCTGTATTAAGACCTGCAGGACCAGGATGAAGAAGGGCAACTGAGGTGGGTAACTGTGGACCTCAGTGCTAAGGAAGCATTTCATAAATTCAGACAAGAGCAAAGCCTGTTCCTTAACCCAGTTTTAATAAGGCTTCAAAATAGTGCCTACAACCTGTTTAGGAAAGGTATGTTGAGACAAGCTGAACAAGCACCAGAAACACCTTGCATTTCTTTAAAGGTAACTACAAAACCTGCTCTTTTGCATGAGCCTGTTCTGTATGCAGTGCTCAGAGATTAGTCACTAGCACGAATGCATTTGTAAATGGGAAGATCTGACCTAGAGACAGAACATTACCACGCAACACGTCACCCTCCATCACATCTTCCTGTCAGCCACCACAGCAGGCGCTCCCTGGAGCACAAGACCAAAGACAAAGGCGGAAGCAGTCTCTATCAACAGAAGAAACTGCCCAGTTACAGAAAAAAAACTGCTCTAAGAGAAGGTGGAGTCTCCAAACAGGCTGTGTCTCACTCAAGACACACTGGCTTTACATGCACTTCACAGAAATGTTAGCTGGAAGGGATCTACCTCTAATACATTTACCTTATGACATCCCTAATACTCAGTTTATCTCTGAAGGCTGCAGGTTCCTCCTGCTGGCTGTGAATTACTTTGTTGTAGCAGAAAGACACTTGGAGGGAACTTTACTCACAGACACACAGAAGGGCACAGCTGATCCTACTCTGTCCTGGTGCAAGTTCATATCAGCAACTGCAGGCTTCTAGCAGAATAGGTGACCAGATTTCCTGGGAGTGTGAACAGGATGCATCTCCAACAGTGCAACAGAACTGCACCAGCTTGTTTCAATAATGTGAGCTCTGTCCATATGGCAGGTTCTAGGAAGACCAAATTACTGCAAAAAATACAGCCATACAGCCATCTTCTTGTTGACATGAGCTCAAAAGCATTCTTTGGCTAATGCATGCTCTCACAGCATTATCCTAAGATAATCCTCCACCCTTAAAACACTCTGTCCTCAGCAGCAGCCTGTCTTGCTCATGAGTCACCTCTTGGTACACTCGTCTCTGGATGCATAGAAACAACCTGAATCCAAACCCCATGTTTACGTTTGCTCAGAGTAGGCTAACACTGCTATGGAGAACAGAGAACAGAGCATGTTCTAAGTTAGAAAGGTTATTTTGCAGAAAGGATTCAGCACTGCTTTCTAACTCAGACTTATCCACAAAAACACTGTCTGGATTCTATGTAGGGACTGCTTGAAAAGTGAAAACTTAGAATATCGGTCCATTAAATTGGAGCTAAGTCTTCTTGCTTGAACAAAGACCTACACAGGTATTCAACACAGAAGACATGCTCCAAGACACACTCAGCTGACATATAAGAAGTCCATTCAAACTGTTAAGCAGGTTTTCCCTTTTGCCAGAGTGCACCCTCGATCAGCTGCTAACAGCAGGGGCTGCTTCCTCCTGCCCCAGATCTGCTTAGTCCTGTCTAATCATTAGAGGATGCTACAAGGCCATAAGACACTCAGAGTTTCACTGAGACACATCCTGAAAAATCACTAGGGGTATATTGCATCATGTTCTTCACAGGTAACTGAACATGCGTATCAGAAAATGCATGGGAACATATCAGCAAACTCTACATTTTATGACTTTTTAGCCAAGCCCTTTTTAGAGTGAGATTGCCAAGCTACAGTCAGCACTTTGGTCAAAACAGAGACAAGTGTCTTGGGACAGAAGAAAAAAAGAGAGAGGAAAAAGAAACTTATGAAAGGAGTGAGCAGCTCATGCTTACCTCTACATCTGCATTTGGAGAGCTCTCCTTAGGGTTATAGTCAAAGACAGCCACCATACGACGAGGAGTAAGCAGTTCAGCTTCACAGCCTTTATGCTTCTGCCCTGCAGGACAAAAATAAAATGCAATATCCTCAGCTGGAAGTTCTAGGACAAAATCCCAAATCACAGCAACTCCTTCACCATTCCTGGAGTGGACTGAGTAAAAAGAAAACCAGGGGGCAACTGAATGGGTGAGAGATCTTAGAGGCCCTACAGACATTTAGTACAATAGTCTTCTGATCTCCTGTATAAGCACAAAAGTGGGAACATCTCCCTCCACATTCCAGCATCCTGGTGTGCTGCTATATATACAGAATATATTATTCTATGTTTTCTGATTGTATACACACAGGACAGCAGACTCCTTATAGGGTCTTAAATGGACATTTCTCCTCCTTGCACACAATGACCTGCTGCTGAGCTGCAGAATTCATCCTCCAAGTGCCAGGGGAACAGCAAGAGCCCTGGAGAGCATCAGCCACAGCAGCAGAGCCCAGCACGAAGGGAAGCAGAGGCCTCATCATCCAGGGAACATGCTATACTTTCAAAGCCACCTGCTTGCTCAGCCAGGACTTAAGAGACCTCCTCTGGGTCTACAAAAGCAAAGCCTGGTGTTACAGAAAATACACACTGTCCATTCTTTAAGTCCCTGCATCAGGTCAACACTGGATGGGTTACCAAAGAGGTTGCAGGCTTGGCCTCTTGGGCATCAAGGGATGACTGTGCACCTAAGCAGAGTGAGCACTCTCTTGAGGGACCTTTAGGTTTTAAGGACCACAGCATCAGATGTGTAAGAGATTTCTCTGCTTCTCCAAAGCACAACAACAAGTGCCCTTCACCTCAAACACTCCCTATTTAGTCAAAGGCCACTGTACCCACTGCTATATTAAAATAACCCCTTCATTTGTGAGAACCACTATTTTCTTACAGTGCTCTGAAGCACTACTGCAGGGTCTTGCATTGGCTCTCAACTGCAAAATGTGTCTGTATTCTATCACGCACTATTTACTCATAGTAAGAAAGAGCGATTCTCACCTGCATGAGACTTGTACTTCTCCTGTTTATCCAGCCCTGCTGGGGGAAGAAAAGCTCTCATCAGTGAGAGTTCATCTTTCAGCAGTGACCGCATGACAAAACTGACAAACAACAGTAGAAAGAACAAGGACCAAAGCAGCAAACAACAGAAGCAAACCATTCATGCAACTCAAAGCCTACGCGAGTAACCATGACTCAGGGACATAACAAGAAGCAGAGGTCAAGCTCCAAAACTATAAGAGACATCACTGTTGTTAAAAACTTAACAGCAGCATAGGGTTGGGCTCTCTTTCCACTTCCTAGCAGATGTACAGAGACAAACATCTGAGGGTCCTGTAAGCAAGTAGCAAAAATTCAATGCAGTCTGTAATCCTATTGTGAAAAGCAAAGAGGAAGCAGTGGGTGACACAGACCTTTTTTGGAGCGTCTGGGTTTTGGAGGAGGGATGCTTTGGCGGCGTGGAGGTGGAGAAAATGTGCCATTTCCTTCATAAAAATCCAAAAAAAGCAAATAAATAGACAAGAGAAACACACAGTGAAGGGAAAGTGAAAAGCATCTTGAAGAGTGAACAGGCAACAGAGCAGCATGACATGCCTCCCCTGGGAAGCAGACACTGGGATTTCTATGGGCAAAGCCCAAATCTCCATTTCTCATGTGTGGACTCAGATGAGGCATGATCCACAGCCGAGATACACACAGAAATCCACACTGTATTTATGCCCCTTAGCTGTACCACGGGGCACATCAGACAAACTTTGCTGCACTTTATCTTTCAGAAGCAGCATCACAAGGATAAAATAAAGCCTTGTTCCATTAACACTTGAAAAACACCAGGTGAGGTGCACCCCATCAACTGCCTCAGGGGGAAGGAACCTGGGGATGTCTCTAGCTACAGTTTCTGCACTGAGCAGGGTCAGTACAGGACGAGTCCCCAGATGAGTCTGCAGAAAGAGCTCCCACACCAACCCCTCCAAGGCATCTTCTTAGTTACAAGGCAGGAATATGGGTTCATGGCAGTGGGAAAACAACAGAGGCATAAAAAGCCTGGCTGCCGAAGGAAACCAGGTTTCCTCTCTGCACATACACATAAGGTATGTCTTCTTCATTACCACCACTCTCCTGAAAACCTTCAAACCAACCATGTTTCCTGGAGTCTCTGGGCTATTAAGTTCCTTTATTCTTCTGAGGACAGGGGACAGAGAGCCTTGTGCATCCACACAGGGACAAAGGCCACCACAGGCATCTAGCCATCTCTTGGCACCAGGGGATACACACAGGAGAAACAGTATGAGTGCCTCAGTGTGAAAAAGTGCCTTACTCAAATCTCTTCTCTCCCTAGAGATGAGAGAGGCCAAAGGACACAAACATACCAAAAAATCACATAGCCACAAAGTGAACGCAAAAGACACCTTTGACCCCTGTGCTCCTCAGCATCAACCTGCCAGAAATCCACATTTAGGAGCTGGGCACTGCCAGCCCCATAGCCTCTTTGGCTGGATACTGGGTCTCACTACAGGGAAATGGAAACAAGTTGGACTGCTTTTTCTTTTTCTTGTTTTTTTTCTTGTTTTTTTTTCTTTTCAGCTGCTCCTCAAACTGTTTTGTTTCCCCTTCGCTAGCAAGGATCGGCCTCATTCACACTGTATGCTGGGTTCACAGACATGACACCTCAAGCACAGGAGCAGCTCCTGCAGCTGCAGATGCAGCCTCGGGCTCAGGCATGAACTGAGACCTCAGAACATCTGCCTCTCTCACCATCCAGACCTCCCTGCTTGCTACTGCAGCAGCCACTAAACAAGCCTGGGGACCAGCCCTAGAGATGGTCTTGGTGCACTGGCCACGCAGCTTGACAGCACGACTGGGCTTTCCACGCTTCAGCAAAGGGACACGCTGACAGTGCACACATAAAGGAGACACAGTACCTATGCTCTCCATTGGTGTGTCAGCAGGCAGGAACCCTTGCTTTAGGAGCTGCTTCTTGACCTCATTATTCTCCACCTGGACTTCTGATACCATGTTGCATGGAATGTAGCCCTCCCTTCCTGCACATTCACCCCTGTAAAAGCCATCAGCATCCTTGTCTCCACATACCTGCAAGGGAAAAGACAGGCCAGAGACTGTTGAAACCACAGGGACTGAGACGCACAAAGGAGAAAGGGAAGCTAAGGAAACTCCCAAGATGAAGGAGTCTCTGACTTGAAGGTTTATGCTGCCCCTGGAACATCAGATGGAACCATACAGAGTAAAATGTGTTCAACGAAGGTGTGCTCTTACTTTCAGGATCTGTCCCTCCTTAAATGGGAGCTCCTCTTCTGCTGCATCGGGGTTAGGAGACATAGAAACAGGATCGTAGTCAAAGAGAGCCACAAATATTCTAATGCCATCATCTTTAACAGAGGTTTCTGAAGCAGTGCTCCTTGGAGGACCTGTGCACAGACAGGAAACACACAGAGAGAACATCAGTACCACTCCCCTGCATAGCCCTGCACAGCTCGAATCCTGCCTCATCCCCGCATTTCCAACCACCTCCCTCTCTTCTGCTGCCCAACTCTTCCCTTGCCCACTCACCTGCACTGAAGAGCACAGGTTTCTGCATTTGGCTTCTTCTTATGCTCTTGCTCCCTCTCCTGCTGGGAGCCTGCCAGGCAGTGCCAGGCAGCTCCTGGCCCCTAGGATCTTTGTTACTGGCAGCCTGCAACAGGAATCAGCGAAGAGTTAGTAGCAGTCTCTGCCTTCCAACTTGCAGCAACAGCGCTCAGCCCAAATGCACTCCACAAAGAGCAGCGCATCCAAATGCAACATTCCTCTTCAGGGATGCTCTAGAGCTGAAAGTATCAAGGGAGTTGGAAAACAGAACTAAGTACAGGCAGGCAGCCAGCCAGGCACTAGTGACAATCCCCCTGGTGAGGACAAGGACACAGGACAGGGCATTTCGAGCAGAGGGGCAATGACATTACCATCATCATCTACACAAAGCTTCAACAATTCAGCCTATTTCACCAGGGATTTTCATTTGGGTGCCACAGCCTCCTGCCATGGGGAGGAAGACCCAGTGTGAAAAGGAATACTGCATCGGTGACACTCGGTCAGTTAGCAGGAAAAGCAGAAGCAGCTAATACGAGAAAAGCCACGGACCAGCACAGAACTACAGAATCTCTCAGATATTCTTCCAGAAATCCCAGAGGAAGGTCCTTTCTCTGGACAACACTGAACAAAGCAAGATACAGGCAGGCCAGGGAAGCAGAGGGAAGCTAACGCCACTGCAAGCTGCTTCAAAGCCAGAATAGGAAAAGTCACCCAACCCTTTTGTGCAAGGAGGTGCTACGTATCCCCTTCGAAGGATGTTCGAGCCTCCTTCTCCAGCCAGGTGACTTACAGTCCAGCTCCCAGCCCTGCTCCTCAGAACTGCTCTCACATCTCAGTGCTTCCTTCTCCTGGCAGAAGAATCGCAGGCGCCGGCTTGGAGACCCAGCCCACTCCATCCCCTGCTCTTCCATCATTTCCAGTCTGGTCAGGTTCCTTCTGCCATCCATGTGGACAACCTCAGATTGACTGGAGCAATCACTCCAGTTCCCTTGACAGCTCTGGGACCTTTCTGGCCACAGCCTCCTCTCAGGTGGGGAAGCACAGGTCGAATCCTCATCATCCTCAGAGTCATATTCAATGTCTATTTCCAAGCTCCTGGGGCTGGAGCAGCGCGATGCCACCACAGCAGATTCTGCAAACCCTGGAACCACTGCTTTCATGTGTTTTTTTCGTAGGGTGCCTTGTCTGGCACGACTGTACATATCAAACCCTTCTTTCGCATCAGCACTGCTCACAATGTTCAGCTCTTCCCTGAGGCTAGGAGCTCTGTATAACCCACCTCCCATCTGACTGCAGTTGCCCAGCAGACGACTGCAGTGCTCTGTTAAATCATTCTGTCTCTTCCTACCCATCTCAGGCCGACTCCGGGTCTTCTCTCGATAATTACTTCCCTTCTTCTTGCTCCGAGCAGGACTTGCCCCAGTCCCAGACTTCAGATCATTCTGCTGGTAGCCACAGTTCCAGCTGGCTTTCCTCTGACTCCAGGCCATCTGGACAAAGGCAGGATTTGCATGGTCAGCCTCCTCTCTGCTCTCCTTAACACCATGCTCCTCCTGCAGCATCTGAGCAGACAGAGCCAGGGAGGAATTACTCCCATCTGCCTCTAGAAACGGCTCCTTGATGTTGACTGTCTTCTCTGTTCTTTCTGAATTGTAGGTAAGGTTTTCCTGGGAGTCTTGAGGATCCACCTTTTCCTCCTGAACACAATCCTCATCCTCATCTTCATCCTCATCCTCAGTTACTTCAGGGATGCTAAACAATTTCTTGCTGTGGTTCTTCTGAAGCGGCAGCTCTAGTATTCTCTCCAGAATTTCCTCATCGCTGTCAGTATCACAAAGATCCATCTGTACCCAGCCCCCGAGAAAAGCCACAGCCAGGACAAGCAAAGGGAAAAAGAGAGGAAATAAGCATTACAAAGAGAGGCAAAGTTACAGCTGATTCCCTCCCAGCACAGCAGGATGGAGCGGCGACTGTGGTCTGCAGCGAAGCAAGGGTAGGAAGCAAACGAGAGCAATGGGGCTTTGGCAAAAGACAATCAGATGAACTGACAATGCAGCGGAAAGTGAGAAAGAGCAATGCATGGAAGAGTTCCCTCCCAGCCTCTGCCTCTACACACACACACTGTCTGCAGCACCTTTCATCCTGCCCACTGGGTTCCCAACAGCTTCAGCATCCCCTGTCTGGGATGACGGGGCAGGAGAGGCACAGTTCCTCTCAGCTGTTCACTGCACACCAGAGCTGATCAGGTGCCTTCCTCTGCAGGTATGAGTCTCACAGCCTGTACTCACACAAGGAGCCATAGTCCTCCCTTACCTCTGTCCTTGCACTGGAACAGAAAACAGTGACCCTGTGCAGCGAGACACCCCTTGGAGATATTGCTGCTATGGAAGGACCTTCTCTAGGCCCTTCCCATCATCTGCAAAGGTCCAGCTCTAAAGTGATTTATTGTCTGCAAACCCAGGTGAACAGAGTTGCCACAAATACACATGAAAACCCTTCACCTCAAAGGGGTCACACAGACTTGTATTTCACCTGCAGCTGGGTAACAGCCCATCAGGTTACATAAAGCTTTTGGGAAAACACTGCTGAATTCTAAAATTTCCCTTGGACCAACTGAACAATTCATGGTTTGTCTCCTACTACATTTATACTAGAATCAAAAGGGAGCATCCCAGCTGTATAGTGTAAAGTAGGTTGGAAGTTACCTATAGAGGTCTCTTGTTCAACCTCCATGACAATTTATATCAGACATGTTCTAAAAGCATTTACAAATAGCTTACAAAGCATACACAGTTATTGATGTTTCAAGCTACTGGCATGAGCAGGCCTGGTCAGACAGAATCAAAAACTGAACCACAGTGGGGCAAACATAAGGCAGCTCTAAGCTGCCTATTGATTATTCCAACCTTCACAATTCTTTCCAAGCAAAAGCTGGTCTTGAATTCTGTTTAGAATTGGTTGAAGGGGCATCCAGAGGTCTCCAGTTCAACCTCCTAATTGCAGCAGGACTGCTGCAAACAGTAAATCAGTGTCTTTGCTTAGCTGAGGCTTGAAAACATCAAAGAAGGGAGATCCCCCACCTCACTGGGGCCTGTTCCAAGGCTGCAAAAGCCTCCTGGGAAAGAAGTTTGTACTCATCTCCCAAACACGAACTCGCAACTCCTGCCTCTTTGTGTATCATCCGCCAGCAACAAGACATCTTGGGCTATCTCATCATTTTAACCATCCTTCAAATAGTTGTAGGCAGAGACAAAATCCTCCCTCACCTCCTCCTTGTCAGACCAAACAGGCTCAGCTTCCTCAAACTCTCTTCACAGGACACACGCTCAAGGCTCCTACCTTATCAGCACCAACTAGGAATATCTGCAATTATAAATGCAACCATGAAGACCAGTAAGATCTACTTAAGCTGTTTACAGAGTTGTGGCTTTTGCTTTTGAGCTTTAATATAATAACTGGTTTCAGGAATTTAACAACTTAATTGAGGTTAAACTTTATTAAAAGCAGCACCTCTTCATTCTTTCATCCCCCAAATCCTGACAGAATTGGCTGAGAAGTCTTGAGATAACCCAAAATGTTACTAAATATGTAGAATCCTAGAAAAGAGCCCTACTGAGATCTGTCCCGCTTCAGTCACCATCTTCCTTCACTCTACAAGGTAGTGTTGGCAACTCTGTGCCACAAAGCTTCCTGCCCCTGATGCCCTCTCCCCATTCAGCATCTTGTCATCCTCACACCCTCAACCTGTCACTGCCAGAACTGAAAACAATCACTTTATTAGGTCAAGAAGCACCAGTGTGCTGAACTCAACAGGATGCGTGTGGGAGGGTTCGGTGTTTCTTTCTCACACACAAAAAAGACAAATCCCAAAAACATTTGGGCCAATAAAGCATCCAGGAAAACAAGACAAAGAACAGCGTTCTTGACTGTTCTGATTTCCTCTTTCCTCTTTCAGGAAAGCTGAGTTTCTTCCATTTTTTTCCAGCACAATTCCAATAACTGGAAGCCCTTTCAACAACTCCTTCCCAGGCAGCCCCAGCATCGCCAACCACCAGGCTCTTCTGGGGCTCCTGATTCTGCACTTCAGGTCCCACCTGCCCACCTGGGAAGCAGAACCCCCTTCAGAAGGAGAAAAGGACTGGCAGCACATTTACTCCAGAATCATTACTTTGTCTGTTAGTGATCGCTTAATGCTCACCAGATCCATCTGTGGCGAGCAGCCACACAAGCCACCATCAGCCAACTACAGATTTCTTTGGTCACATGAATAAAAATGAGGGCACTTTCTTGCTATGCACACATACCACATTTCCTGCAAATCTTCCTGATTTCTCAGTCATTCAACCTCAATACTTCTTCTCATGCACATTCATGTCAAGTGCCATAATCTGTACTATGCCACCTTAAAGTCATGCAGTTCTCAGCACAAGACCTGTCAGAGATGCATTGCAACACACTAAATAGCTTTAACTGTTTAACTTGTCAAATGAATTAACAGGACCACTCACTGTTCAGCTCAACCAGTGTTTCCTCACTTGCAACATGTGAATTGCAAAGCCACAGCTCCTGCAGCTTTTATGCGCCACCCCTTCCTAGAGACAGCACCAAGGTCTATGCAGAATAATCTGCACTAGATTACTCCCATTCAGCATTGCCCGCAGGACTAAGGCCAAAATGTTACACGCTTGTTTTGTCTTAGGAGGGATGGTGGGTTGGTACAGGATTTACAGACGGGTGGACTTCACAGATTCTTGTGTGTTCACTGTTTGTATCTATATTAAGAACTTGATCAATAGGATTGATTTTTACCCATGGGTTCTAAAGTTCACATTGCATTGTGTGTTTTTCCATCTAATTAAACCCTGGGTACATTCATTACACATAAACACCCTTTCCTCTCACAAAGAATTTGCATTTTTACTAGCTTAAGACAACACTGGAAGTAAAAGCAGAGCAGGCAGGAACTTAGCCAAGCACTGTTGAGAGCACTGGGTTCAGACCAGCACCTCCTTCTGTGAGCTGATGACATGGGATGGCTGCACTAGCGCTCCCCACAAGCATTACTCAGCTACAAGTTACCTTTTCCGCATTCTCCCCGTAATATGTCTCTCCCTGGTCCCATTTCTTCTCTTCCAGAGCTTCTGAAGACAGTTCATCTTCTTCCTCCTCTTCCAAAATATCTGAAAGGTCAGAACTACGGTTGTGCTCAGCAAAAAGGGTCAGCGGTCGTCTTCCAATTTCAGATAGTTTTTCTTCTTGCTATTGAAAACCAGAACAGATTTGCTCAGCCCTCTCAGATATTATTTCAGCAATAAAGTAGCACTTTACCTTTCTCTATCACATACAGCTAAAAGGTGGCAGGAAACACACTGGGCAGCACCCAGTGCTGCAATTGGCATGTGTCTATACACACACACAGAGCCACACAAAACCGGCAGCCTGCAGAAGAACAGTATTGCAGAAAACCCAAGGGTGTCAAATACAATCCACATCCCTCCATGGGCACAGACATTCAACCAGCATTAAACAAACCTCTCTCTCCACTCTGGACGTTTCTTTCATCACCTCTTTGCCTGGGGACAGCCTCAGGAATTCCTGGCAGCTCCTCCCACCCGTGCTTACATCTTCCCGGAAGGTGCCCTCTGTGCCCTCAGCCTGGCTGGGGGAGGGCAGAGGCTCTGGGCTCAAGTGCTTCTCCTTTGTCTCTTTCCCTCTTTCAGCACTGGCACCTTCTGGTGACTCTTCCACAGAGCATGCATGGCAGGTCTCCACATGTATCTTCAAACTGCTGGTAGATGGGCTTTCCAGCTCTGGTGCTTTGGTTACAGATTGCTCCATCTGGGAAACAAACAAAGAAAAGGTCACCATGAATAGTGATACCTAGTGGAGATACTGTGCCATACCTGTGCATCAAAAGGGCGCCCTTACCACCCCAAACCCAAACCCTGCGTGTTCTGCACTGCTGGTATATAAGTATTTTGGAAAGCAATTTGCAGCTGGGAAGGTTGGCCAGCCCTGGAGCAAACCCCTTCCTGCCTGCAAGTAGACACACAGTCTTTGCACTGCTGCAGCTCTGGCTACCACACATGGCTCATGGAAGCCGCAGAAGTGGATTGACAACAGCTGCTTTTAGAGCAGCAAGAAGAGCCCATGCTACACAACAAGGTCAATTCCCACTCTCATGAGCCAGAGGAATGTCCTACACACCAGCTTGCAGGTTAGCTTGAGCTGGGGGTGAGGATACTACCCCACTACTTCTTGGAGCTGGTAAGGGGTGTGAAGGGAAGGGGCATTAATGAAGAATATACATGGAGAGTACAAGTGCAGGGCCCCGTGGTTCATTACCAAGCTGCAGTATAGAACATTTACAGGTTTGTGTTTCCCAGTCAGCTCAGTCTGGCGTTTAAGGAAACCCCTGGGAGATGAAGGAGTGGAACCTCAGGAACAAGGAGGGGAAGGCAGACAGGTCATCAACCACCCCTCTCTGTAACCCTCACTCTAAAATAAGGCAGCCTCCACCTGATCCAAACAGGCCAAAGGCAGCCCTCTGGAAGTCTGAGGTGGAGGTTTTGCTGACCTTATTCCTGGCTTCTCCAAGGACTGGAAACTCAAATATTTCATGATCACTTTGCCCAAGATGGCCACAACTATCACATCACCCACCAGTCGTTCTCTGTGAACAGCAAATCTAGCCAGGCATCTTCCCTAGTTGGCTCACTAACCAGCTGGGTCAGGAAGTTATCTTCCACGCCCTCCAAGAACCTCCTGGACTGTTTCTTCTCTGCTATATTGTACTTCCTGGTAGACTGAAGTCCCCCGTGAGAGTAAGGGCAAGCGAGCTGAAACTTCTACCAGTTGTTCAAAGAACTGCTTCATTTGTAGCTTGTAGCTTCATCCTGGCTGGGTGGTCTATAACAGACTCCTACCAGGTTATCAGCCGCCTCCCCCTGACCCTCACCCACAAATATTCAACCTTCTCACTCACAGCATTCATTTCCAGGCAGCTGATGCACTCCCTGACATACAACACAACCCCACCTCCTTTCTTTTCTTGACTATCCCTTCTGAAGAGCCTCTAGCCATCTATTGCAGCACTCCAATCATGTAAATCATTCTATCATGCTTCCATGATGGCAACTATGTCATGATTTCCTTGCTACACAATTGCTTACAGCTCCTCTTGTTTGCTGCCCATCCTGAGGGCATTGGCCTAGGAGCATTTAAGTTGCCCTGTGGATCTGGCCTCCAACAGCAGCATGCTACCCCTTGGCTTATTGCTATTTCATTTCATTCTCTGTCCCAGCACACATGGTACTGGGCAGGAGATGTAAACAATTACCTGCACGTCTGTCCCTTCACCCAGGCCTTGCAGTTCTGCTTCCCTTGAAGGGACAGGCTTCGTGCCTTCACCAGGGAGCACTGTGCTGCCAGCTTGCTGAGGAGGCACAGTCAGGCATTTCTCATCTTGTGCAGCATCTGACTCCTGTGAGGAAGTGCCTAAAACCTGCACCAAGGAAGCACTGGGAGAGGAGAGGCGCGGTGGCGAAGACGCTTTCTCTGGCAAAGATGGCGCTGAGCCCTCGGGGCTGGAGGAGACATCAGTCAATTTGGCTTCTGAGGTATCAGAGGGAACGCTCTGTCGAAGCAGGAGTGCAGCCATATGGTGGGTGTGTGGGCTGTGTGAAGGCAGAGAGCCCCTGGGCTCTCCACGGGGCAGTCTAGAGGTAAAAGTAGTAGAAACAGCAAAATCTGAAGGTGAAGAGTGGTGAGAGGCTCGCAGCAAAACCGGGGAAATCTGGGCTGGAACCGAATCCACCGACTCCCCATACAGAGACATGGTTCTCACAGACACCTCCCGGCACACCTGAAACATCTGAAGCTGGGACAAGTCCACCAGGACACTTCCAGCTGTTGGAGAAGTCACTTCAATCACCTGCAAGCAAAAAACCAGGGAGCAATTATTTACTGTGCACACAGTGAGAGTGACAATTCCTGAACCCAAAGTCAACAACAGACCCCAAAGCTCTGGGGAGCTGACATGCAGAATTCCCACCCTTCTGCAAGGGATCAGGGAAGAACAAACAGTAAACAGAAATTCTTGTCATAACCATTCGAGAAACTGGTTATTCCATTAAATATTACTATATTTCTTCCTGCTCCAGGTTTTAACTCTCCTTGTTCCCTACACTTTAAAAAGCAATCACTTTTTTGTCTTCCCTTTCACCTGCCTCTTCCCAGACTTCTCCTTTTTTGACCCATGTAGAGGAAAAAGCATTTCCATGATAAAAGAGCAATCATCCAACACAGCAGCACGCTGGTTTTCACTGTGCACCTTTAAACAGTTGTGGCTTGCTTCTCCCATGGCCAGTGGCACAACATCATGTGTGCAGAAGACTGCAAGCCACTTTTAATACAGAATATCCCTGGAAGTTCTTTACCAGTGCTCATACTGAACCCTGGGGTGTTTGTACACATCTGCCTTCACCTGCTCCTTCATTTAAAAAAGGGCTGGAGAATTACACCTCACTCTCATAGTGCAGAGACAAGCAAGCTTGTGTACCTGTACTTGTATCCTGTCTATGCCCTGTAGATTCACTGCTCTTTCAGATCACTGTTTCCCCAATGATCAAGGTAGTGCCTAGGGTGAAACAGAGGAGGCTGACACTAATTGTCCTGGTTTGCTAGTGAAGGGTCCTGCCACAGGAACTTTCTTAGCTTAGTTATACCAAAACCACATAAAAAAATCTGGACATATGTCTTCTGTGGTGTGCATTGGGCAAAACAAACAGCTTCCGATACCATTCCTTTCCAAGCCAAG
Organism: Ara ararauna; assembly: GCA_028858755.1. Lineage (NCBI taxonomy): Eukaryota > Metazoa > Chordata > Aves > Psittaciformes > Psittacidae > Ara > Ara ararauna. Next base: position 11,127,976 of record CM054389.1, on the reverse strand, counting down.
GATTGTCACTGCCTCCTCACGGCATGCATACTGGATCAAGCTTTCCAGGTCCTGAGACTCTGCAACTGCCCTCTACTCCTGCACCAGCACACAGCCCCCCACCTGCACAAAGCTGTGCCTTGCACAGCACCAGCACAATACCTTCTGTCCATCCGCATACACAGCGTAACCCATGACTCGAACTCCATTGGAAGATCCTTCAGCATCAATGGTGACAGGTAACCAGCTGATAACAAGGATACCCGGCGAGGGACCAGCTTCTACCTGGACATCCAAAGGAGCATCAGGTGTGCCTGCAAGAGACCAAACAGATTTTACCTCATTTAATTCACTTTAGAATAAAGCTAAACTAAACCCTGGTTAGAATCAAAGAGAAAACTCCCACACCAGACTTGCCCCTGCAGAACCATACCAGAATACCCAGGCTAGTCTTGGGAAATGATAGAACTAGAGAAAATAGGGTGCTCTTGTTCTATGAAAGCTTTAATGCACAGAAAACAGAACTTTGCAAAAGTAGCTGAGGCCAAGATGCAGCAACCCTTAGAGCAAGGCCATGGCAAACCATATCTTCCATGCCTGCAGAGACATGCTGCTAAGATCAGCAAAGAGAATGTCTTCCCAGAGCAAATGAAAACAAAAGAGAGAAAATTGTTAAAATAAAGGAAGAAAAACATTAAGACAAAACAGTACAGCATGTCAGGCTTTGGGACTACTAAACCTTGCTTCCCTTCACCCCAAGGCTTCATGGCAAAATAATGACAGAGCGTATCGCTCCAAGCACTCCATGCACAGTGGCAATGGGCATGACTGCTCTGATACCTGCTAGTGGGGTAGTGAAGTGTATCACAGCTGAGTTCTGCTCCTGCCCCTGTGGGACCTCTTCCCAAGGTGCTTTCAAGGGCCGAGCCTCCAACTTGGCAACATACTGAGTGCTGGGCTGCAGGCTGTGGAAGGTGTACCAATAGACCCCAGGTTTTGTTATATCACATTCCTCCCCATTGAGATAGACCGCATGGTTGTAATTGCTGTTGCAGGGAAGCCACGTGAGCTCTGCTGATGTGGCAGTGACGCTTCTGACTTTCAGCATAGTTGGTGCCACACAAAAATCTTGCCCCACAAAGAAAGTGCATCTCAGTTTATCAGAACTGCCTTGCTCTGTCACAGTCTGCACAGATACACGGTAAGCCTTTGTCTTTAAATCCAGCTTTTCAATCACTGCTTTGGTCTGAAAGCCACTCTTCACATTTTGACGTAGCTCTTCATCCACATAGATGTTGTAGCTCTGTACGTCTGGGCAGCCAGCTGGCAAAAGTGGTGGTTCCCAGCCTACAACTATGCTTCTGGCAAGCTGCTTGATCAAAGTCAATTTTCTTGGGTAAGGCACTGCTGTATGACTAACAGGTTCCTCCTGGTCTCCTTCTGCTCTACTGGTCAATGGGCTGATGCTACTCTCTTCAACAGAGAAATCACTCTTATCTCCACTGCTGGTGCTTGCACTGACAAAACTTTTCTCCCGGTATGAACTATGGGTGAGATCGTTCAGCTCCGGAGGCAGAAACGTCACGAGGTCATCATCTGAGACTCGCTCAACAAAATTGGAGGGGACCAGACCTCGCCGGCCATCCATCAGCTCCCCTAAATGAGAAACAGGAAACCTGTTACCACTGCACCTCCTGTTCAGCTTTCCAACCCATCTATGAAGACAATGTGACAACACCTATGCTAAGTCATAACTGCACTGCAGCCAGGAATGAGAAAAAAAACCCAACCTCTGGGAGGTTCTTCCTGGGAAAGCTTCCTGGATTTCCTAATGCTTCCCTAGTTAGGTCCTAATAACCACAGTGAGAAGACTCCCTGCTCCACACATTCCAGAGCCAACTAACTAGAAAGTTGTTTTGTGTAATTAGCTTAAAGGGTTTTCCTTTTTGTTATCATACTGTTCCCCATCACAGCTATTTCACTAACTCAAGTGTCTTTTTCTAGCCTTCCCAAACTAGGCAGATTGGCTGGGAGAAGATGTAAAACCATCACACAGATTTGGGGTTTGTAAAACTTCCTCAAGAAAGTCCTCCTTTCCAGCTCTGTAATTCAGCTCTGGCCTTCTTTTTAGTTCCCTCCTTTGATATACTAGCTTCTGTAACAAAGACATCCCAAGAGGACCTATGGGGACGACCGATGCCACAGCACTCTTGGTACGTGCAAGAACCATCAATGACAGTCAAACGAGCAATGCACAGGGGTTGTACTTGTTTTCCCCTTTCAAACTCTCCCTACAGCAAATCAATTGAAAGCAGTGAAAGCAGAAAATGTTAGTAAAGAATAACCTTTTTATTCTTTAAACAACAAATAAACAAACAAATAAATACATGAGAAGCTTGGAAATAGAAATAAACAAACAAACAAAGAGCCAGAACATCAAAGAGCAAGCAGCACAACATGGCATGCATTTGCCTCAGCCCTTGCAAAGCACCTCAGTAAATTAGGAGCTTTCATCCCATTGAGTAAGCCAGCTCCACAAAGAAAATCCATTACAAATTTACAGTCTGCAATGCTCGGTTTCAATTTCATCTGCCTATTCGTTGACCAGGATGATGTTTTCAAAGGTGCCAAAAGAGAAGCACACTGTGTGACCCTGAGTAGGATAACAAGCATAGTTTGGTCTGCTTATCTTAGACCCTAACTCTGCCAAAAGAGCAAGAGGTAACGGAGCCCATCAGCTGTCTACAGTCTCTGGCTCACTATGCAGTCACTGGAAAGAGGGAAACACACCATCTGCAGAAAGTGCCCAGGGCTGAACGTGTTCCTCTCTGTAGCTAGGGAAGGACCATACGGGGATGAAACCTGGAGCTCTGCTGAAAGCAGTGGCAAAATTCCCACTGAAATCACTAGACCAGGATTTCATGTTCTAGACTTCATTTCATCATGACATAAATAAACCCTTTTCTACAGAATCTGCTCTTCCCTCTAACAAACAAACTTTGGACAGAAAATCTTTATCCTGAGGCTTCAAGACTGACTACCTTTCTCCTGTTTGGTTTGTTTGTTTTTTTTTTTTTAAAAGAGGTCATCTCCACAGCAGTTTGGTCACATCTCAGTCTACTAAAACACACCTTCAAAGAAGCCATCTTCATCCATTTCTCCATAGATGTAAATATATTCTCCAGCAGTCAGCGGAAGCTCTGCCTCTGGATTTTCATTAGGCCCATCAAAAGGATTGTAGCTGAAATATTTACAATATGAAGACTTACTTTGTACAGGAACTTTCACAGCAACACATTCAAGCTGTGATGTTAGATCAGCTTCGATTCACTGGGACTGCCCCCACTTTTTGCAAGCAGCAAATTGCACAGACATAGAATCATAGAATAGTTAGGGTTGGAAAGGACCTTAAGATCATCCAGTTCCAACCCCCCTGCCAGGGGCAGGGACACCTCCCACTAAACCATGGCACCCAAGCCTGCCACAGGCAGGGACACCTCCCACTAAACCATGGCACCCAAGGCTATGTCCAATCCAGCCTTGAACACCACCAGCGATGGAGCATTCACAGCTTCCCTGGGCAACCCCTTCCAGTGCCTCACCACCCTCACAGTAAAGAATTTCTTCCTCATATCCAGTCTAAACTTCCCCTGTTTAAGTTTGAACCCGTTACCCCTTGTCCTCTCACTATAGTCCCTCATGAAGAGTCCCTCTCCAGCATCCCTATAGGCCCCCTTCAGATATTGGAAGGCTGCTCTGAGGTCTCCACGCAGCCTTCTCTTCTCCAGGCTGGACAGCCCCAACTTCCTCAGCCTATCTTCATACGGGAGGTGCTCCCGTCCCCTGATCATCCTCGTGGCCCTCCTCTGGACTTGTTCCAACAGTTCCATGTCCTTTTTATGTTGAGGACACCAGAACTGCACACAATACTCCAAGTGAGGTCTCACAAGAGCAGAGTAGAGGGGCAGGATCATCTCCCTCGACCTGCTGGTCACGCTCCTTTTGAGGCAGCCCAGGATATGGTTGGCTTTCTGGGCTGCGAGCGCACACTGCAGTTGGCTCATGTTCATTTTTTCATCGACCAAAACCCCCAAGTCCTTCTCTGCAGGGCTGCCCTGAATCTCTTCTCTGCCCAACTTGGAGCTGTGCCTGGGATTGCTCCGACCCAGGGGTAGGACCTTGCACTTGTCATGGTTAAACTTCATCAGGTTGGCATCAGCCCACCTCACAAGCGTGTCAAGGTCCCTCTGGATGGCATTCCTTCCCTCCAACGTATCAATTGATCAGCCAAAACTCTAGTTTATGGTTTCATATCTAACTAATATGTTCAAAAAGCAGCTAGGGATAATCTTCTGAGTAGCAGAACAGAAAATATCACGCGTGTGATGTCTGAAAGAACAGATAAGCATGACTCAAGAAAATATGTAAGAAAAGACTTGAATTACCTGAGCGCCTGCTGTGTTTCTGAGGGTACCAGTAGATAAACTGTACGGCTGCATTTCCAAATAAACACTCTTAAATTCACCTGCACCCATAACTGTTCGATGTAGACAGCTCTCTACATTTCATGTACTTAACAGTTTCGACCCCCCCAAAAAAAATAATATTGAAAATGTCCAAAATTTGTCAGGTTACACTTTACCTGTCATGGACAAGCACAGCATCTCAACATTCCCATGTTTAAACCCCTATGAATCAGCTGATCTGTGCAAGAACAACATGCACAAGAACAACACAGCCTTTTCCTTCATAATTTCATCATTATCCAGCCCTCAGGATCCAAGCTATGAAACTCTCAGTGCTGTTAACTTCACACTTAAACAGCAGTCCAAACCCTGCATTAGCATGAACATGATAAATACATTGGTGATAGGATTTGGACTCTGGGTAGTTCTAACCTGCCTTCCCAGTGATACTTGAGCTAATCAGAGGGTCTATCACAGGAAAATGCCACATGAAAAACTAGTCATCTCACTGGACAAAGCTTTGCATGTGTCTACTGCAATTCCTGCTCTTTAGTCTTTAAAAGGGAATTCAACATGCCAAAGTAATGTTATCCTCTCTATGAGCTGAGCGAGACCTTATGGGCCCAAGACTCAGACATGAAGCGCAGATCAAATATGAAGGGTATGTCAATACTCTGAACTCTAAGTAGCTATTTGGGTTTGGCAATGTTGGCTCAGAGGACAGCAACAGTTATCAGAAAGTGTGGGTTTATTCTGTGCATTTTTTTTGTCCTTTTAAAGTTACAGGCAGAAAGATTTTGGCCAAAAACTTCAGGAATTCTGGGCTGGAATTTCCCTAATTGTTGGAATAAGATTTGTTTGAGAAAATTTCTTAGTCTATTCTGGAGAAACCAGACAATTCAAGCAATGTGTCCATTCAGACTCAATTTTCTATCCAATATCATATTTAAAAAAATCAAATTTGCACACAATGCTCTTCACTGAACAGCTTATGAGCTTCCTGTGGTTTTCTTAAGCTAAGCACATTGGATTTGCTTGTGCAGGAAACAACCTGTCTCAAAAGACCCCATGGAGAAATAAGATACATGGTCTAACCCACCCCTAACAGTGGTGAATCCTAGAGAAAAGTGAATTAGGCAACTATGAGATAACCTGTCTAACCTCATAGAGCACAAGAAATGACCCATTACCTGTATCGAGCTAAGAACACTTGGAGCTTTGCAGGGCCTTGGCTGCCTGGCTCTGGCATTAGAGAGATGCTGTCAACATCCAGTTCTTCCATTTCACTTGCAGTGTCCACCTAAAAACATTAAAGATTAACGGGATGATATGGCCCAAATCAGAGTAAAGAAACACTCACATGATTTGAACATCAGCGAACAAGTCCTCTGAGCTCATGTACAGTGCCAGCCTGGCCACTGGGCTATGGGCCATCTTGGAAGAATGACTTTTAAGGTGAAGAAGCAGTAATAAGAAACAACAGCCCTAACTTGCAGCTTCAGGCCTTCCAGTCAGACATTAGGAAAAATTCCTTGCCCAGGGGCAATGCAGCCTAGGGACAGGTTCCCACTGCAGCAGGGAACTCAGAGCCTCTGTCAAGCTAAGCCACAGCCACCCTGAACTGGTGTCGGTGACAGTCCCACTGGAGTAAGATATTGGACTAGAGACTCAGGAGATCCCTTTCACCCTACATACCCCTAGCTCAGTATACACAAGTCTCTAAGCACTTTTGTTGAGGCAGTTCCCCTCCAGCAGCTCAACATACTTCAATATAATGTTTACGTACTTTCAAAACACTAGAAACCTTTAGTAGTCTGATGTGCTGGTTTTAGCTGGCATAGAGTTAATTTTTTTCCTAGTAGCTGGTATAGTGCTGTGCTTTAGATTTAGGATGACCATAATGTTGATCACAAGCGTTTTACTTGTTGCTAAGCTGTGTTTACACTCAGTCAAGGACCTTCAACTCCTCATACCATCTCACTGGCAAGGAGGCTAGGGGGGCACAAGGAGTTGGAAAGGAAAGCCAGGACAGCTGATCCTGACTGACCCAAGGGATATTCCAGACCATATGGATCATGCTCAGCATATAAAGCTGGAGGAAGAAGAAGAAAAGGGGAAGGGGAACATTCAAAGTGGTGTCATTTGTCTTCCCAAGTCACCATTACGCATGATGGAGCCCTCCTCTCATGGAGGTAGCTGAACACCTGCCTGCCCATGGGAAGTGCTGAAGGAATTCCTTGTTTTGCTTTGATCACGAGTGGCTTTTGCTTTATCTATTAAACTGTCTTTGTCTCAGCCCATGAGTTTTCTCACTATTACTGTTCCTATTATCTCCCTTATTCTGATTTGGGGGGAAATGAGCACTCAGAAAAAATCAAAGTGCAAAAGGTGCCTCCCATGTCATCGCACCCAGCCCCACTCACAGCAGCACTTTACCCTAAACTGTCACATCAAGTGACATACAGCAGAGGGTATGAAAGTCTGCCTAAGTGAACCCTACAGTACCCCATAAGAGCTCCTGGGGAGCAACAACAATGCAGGAGATGCTGGTGACAGAAGTAAAGCCTATTAATTTCATCTCTCTGCTAGCACAAACTCATCATCTTTTCATGATTGCTTTTACCAGTAAAATATAAAAGCACCATTAAAGAAGCCTGAACCCCTCACCCACAGCTCAAGGCCAAAAATAGTCTGGACACAGCTCCTCAGCATGCTAAAACTGACAGTCTGTAGCCTTTGCATGTTTTAATGGCAGCAGAGATGTCACAAGGAAGCTTAGCAGGAGCTTTTCTGTACCACCCATCAACTGACCTCCCGCCCCTACTCCCTTTCCAAGCTCCCAGCTCTCTGCCTAGTCAGGTGTTTCCTCCGTGGAGCACAGCAATTCATTCAAATGAGCATTAAAGACATGAGCTTCCAAGACCTTTTATATTTTTTCCTACAGCTTTTTTCTTATTTTTCCCCTGTTCTCTTCAGGCAGCCAGGAGGGAATGAATAAAACATTACTGGTGCTCTCAGCTATTCCTCTGTGGTTAGAAAGCACAGGCCACAGAGTGAACTCCCATACTGACCTCTGGAGTTGGGCAGGATTTTGGGCTGTTCTGCATGGATTCTGATTTTGAAGAGTTTGACTGAGATTCCACTTTCTTGGCTTGCCTCTGAGAACTGGCAGCAGCAACTGGAGAGCCAACAGTGGTATCAGGCGCCTGAGGAGCTGACTCCAACCCATCCGTCTCTTCATTGTGAACCTTCTTTGTGCTCTGGTGAGTGAGCACTCCAGGAACAGTTGATTCTGCAATAAAACAATCCATCCACTACTTTTAGCCACAGGCAGAATACAAGATCAGCAGTGAGCATCACCACAAGCAAACACCCTTTAGAGCAGCTGAAGTGTCTAAAAACGTGACTTATTTGAAAGTGCAACACACAGGACACCCTGGGCTCTTTGGTGAGAGAATGCCAACTTCTCTTTATGACTTATGTATAAGAGAGAGAGAGAGAGATCCCAAAAGTGAATTAAATATTTGCATTATTTCCTGTACACCTTTCCAGCTAACCAAAAAACAACTCATTTCCAGCATCTCCAGCAATTACCCTTCTCGAAGTGGGGCTGTGGGGTAGAGCTGCACAGAGCAAGAGGAAGCTCAGAAGTCACCAGGGTCGAGGTGAGCAGGTCGATTTTTCCTGTTTGAAGCCGGAATTGTTTGAGTTCCTGAGACAGGAGGCTGAACTGCTCTGTTTGGCTGCGACACTGCTCTTCTAGATCCTTCACCCGGGCCTGACAGGGGAGACACAAGACGACTCAGAAACACATATCATAAGTGAGGCTCCAAACAGCATTTGTCTTTACTGCATCTTTTCAGCAGGTCTCAGACTCCAAGGCGGAGGTGAGCATTGCCCAGGACTGGTCATTAGGAAACGGCAGCTCCACACCTTTAGTGTCTTTGAAAACCTGAGACTCCTCACCCATGAGGAGACTGACTGCAGACTTGAAATGCTGGCTTTGAACTTCGATATCCTATCGAAGCCCTGCACAAGACCATATGACAGAAGTAAAAGATGAATAAGCCTTGAAAAGAAGAAGATTGCAAAGGCTTTGTACATTTAGTGGAGCATCAAAATCATGCCTCTACAAGGAACTGCTTTCCCAATGCTTTATCTCTTCCATCACTCCAAAGGCTCCAGCAAGCTCCCAGAACCTTCCCCTGGCTTCCCCACCATTCTGGGCAAGATGCCCAATTGTCTCTCCAGATCCTGGCTCTCCAGGCACCAGGAAGAGCAGAGTGCATCAGCACCTGGCCCATGTTGCAGAACATTTCTTGGCTGCAGGCAGCCCACACACTTTGCCACCAGGTCCTACAGGGATGATATGCTCCAGGAAAGACACATCTCAGCAAGATGAGATGCAGGGGAGCCTTGGGAAGGACTATGGAGAGGGAAGGACACATTCCTACTAGAGAACCATCTGTATTTTCTGGTGTTCTCTTTCTACCATCTCTAGATCTCCTCCTTCCAAAATATTGCTGAGTCCTGCCTCTTCATACACATCCTCACACACTCCTCAGGTGCAGGCATATCAATTCCCAGAGAATGCAACCGCTGCTTTCCCTCTTCTCACTGTCCCACCAGGCAACAGCTTACCCTGTCTTCCTAGACAAATATCCTGCACAGACCCTGCTCATGCACCTCAGCTAACAAGTAAACAAAAAGCATTAGTGCTGGATGGTAACGTATCATCTCATCAGTCATTCTTCAACTGAGACAATATTTCATTCAGCATTAGTGCATCTGGCTGAGGTGCATGCTCTGCCTCGCAGTAAGTGACATCCGTTCCCTTTTTTCTCTTTGGGCTGAGATCACAGCAGGCTTTGCAGTCACTCATCTCATCACTGCACAGGTAAGAAGCATCAAAACACACAACTGCATTGTGCTCTTCAAAATTTTCCATTCTGCAAAATGTGCTTCAAGTGTCTTTTTCTCCTTCCAACTCAAAAAATAAAACATGCCATGGTAGATTGTGCCGGAAAAGTCTGGGTTTGAGGCAGACTTAAAAGTAACACATATGACCTGGAAAACACTTTCTCCCTAGTCTAGAGTACAACAAAGCCTTTCTAACCCACTCCCGACCGACCTACAAGGGTGCATCCTTATTTTATTGTGACATATCTGTTTGAAACATGTCAGTTTATCGCTTGTTTGCTTCACAACTAGCTAGGCGCTCTCAGTCTCTAAAGGAAGCTGGGTGAAGTCCCTGAAGTCTGGCAAGAAGTAACTGTCTCAAAACTGAAAGAAAGTATCAGATGCCATGAGTAGCTTCCAAAAGTGTCTGCATTCTCCACTTAGTCAACTCCTTGTTCACTGAGCCGCATTGTACAGATTTCTCTGCAACCATGAGTGTTTGAACTTACTTAGTTAAGATCTTTCACATAAATGCTTCTCCCCTATGCATTTCATCTTAATAGAGAAAAGAAACCATGAACAGTCAGAATAGTTGCACTGCATCAAAGCAGGGCTTCCTCTAGACCAACATCTGTTGCCAGATTCCACCTTGGGATGCAGCTTATGACAAGAGACGGCCACAGAAAGACTGCAGGACTGGAGAGGTTTTCCCATCTTGTCTGGAGACCTGAGCCAGCAGATGCATCTGGATATTGTGTTTAATAGCATCATAATAGTACCAAGGTTCTCTAAATGCATTAATCACAGTTTAAATCCATCTATATTGGTGGCCAAGCCAATAGGCTGGATAACCCACAATTTAATTCTGAGATACACCATTAGTCAGGTGTCTTTCAGACCTTGTATTATTCAAAAGAATGTACAAACATCCCTTAAGTATTACTGCCACACCACACACAACATGCACTTCTAGTGGACTACTTGCAGAGGTTCACACACAAGGGAGCAAGCAGCAAGTTTCCAGGACAGTGGTAGGAGGCAGGAGGATCAGGAGGAGGAGCCTAGGGACATGGCCAGGAGCTCCAGGGAATCAGCAGGAACCAAGTTCCAGACACAGAAGAGACAAGAGACTTTTGTGTCTATGCCCAACCCAAAAGGGGGAGAAAGAGGAACCTCATACCAGCTCAGACTGAGTAGCATGATTACCTGAAGAGGCTGCAAGAGCAGGGAGCAGAGCTTGGTGGGATCAGTTCAATCACCAATTCAGGAGCTTGCTCTGATTCTCCACACCAAGCTAGATCCAGCCACCACTAATTCAGCCCTATCTTCTTAGACACTCTCCTTGGATGCCCTATTACACTTCCCCTACACATGATGGCCCCCAGCCAGAGGTCCATTGTTACTTTCCTCCAAATCTTCTGCTGTACGTTTTTGAGACCAGAGAATCATGATGTTGCTAGGAGGGACCTCTATGGGACTGCAGTGCAAACTCCTCCTCAAAGCAGGGCTAACATCAAAATGATTAGAGGATCACCCATAACTCCACATAGATGTGGGTGCTACTTCTTCAGGATGTGGATATACCCTAATAATGTGCTCGAGCTGTTCTGAATTCCTTTCCTAAATGTTCCCAACACTGTACTTGCTTTTTTGACCAAACTTGTGAATAAGGTTGACATTTTAAAACATCACCCTACCTCAAGCACTGCATTTCCTGCCCCAACAGGTAGTTCAGAGCCTGCGTGTGTTCAATCATGGCTGCCTCTCCTCCATGTGCACTGTTACCTGACATTTAATCTTCCCACGGCTCTTTGCAGTCAGATCTAAAGGTGACTGAAGAAGCAGTTTTCTATCAGCTATGAGCACCAGCACTTCCATATAAGCTTTCCAAATCATTTGGGACCAGGCCAGACAGCACAGCTCCCACACTATAACTTCATCAGTTACTGCCTCTCCTGTGAAAACTATTATTCCCAATCTCTTCTTCCCATCTTCCAACCAATTCCATCCAAAGCCAGCAAGACCTCTCTTTTTCTCCACAGTTCTTATATTTGCAGTATTGCCATTGCTTTTGGGTTTTGAAGGAAACGCTTCACTCCTGAGCTGTAAAAGAACTTTAAATGTATGTAACACGTGGAGAAGGGGAACAGTCGGAGAAGTCTAAAAATCTGGAAGTGTCAACAAAATAAGCTCCTAATTCTAATTGGTCAGGAAAGCAAAGCATCTAAAGAGAAAAGCAGCTGCTCCATCAAACTCAGCAGGAGCTCCTTTAATTACATTTCTTTCTTGGCGATGACACTCTTGCAATCTTTTCCAGAGTATTGTTAAAACAAGAACATCAAGCAACTGTCAAAGTTAGGACAGAGGAGAAAAATGTCCTGTTTGACAGGATTATAGCAGTACCTGCATGCAATCCAAAGTACTCTGGTAGCAATAAGAAAAGCAGAGATAAAAACCCACATCAGCAGTTACACTAGCCAAAACTCAATAATAATACAAAATATTGAGTTTAGTAACTCAAAGATAACCCAACCCTCAGTTTGAAAGGAATTGTTTTCTCTCCGGCTTACAGTGTGTGCCTTGTTCCATACAGAGATTCCCACCTCATTCCCAGAAGCATCTACTTGCTAAACAAAAGCCAAATTCCACGTACCAAATACATGAATAAGAAAGCCATGCACTTTTTGAGGGCCTCCAAACCATGGTATGCTTTGAGCCAAAGCACAACATCCTTTGAACGGCAGTGACAAATTTCGAGCCCTCTTTTCCCAGCACATTTCAAGCACCTACAGAATCAACAGAACGGATACCTGGTGTCCAGACCTTTCCCCAGGCCTAAGACCAAGCAGTGCTGAGAATCAAGCCACAGCTAAAAAACTGGCTTTGACATGATTTCAAGCAGGTAACAGCCTGCTAAGTCATGCACCCTGCTCCTGGTAAGACAACAAACAGCAAAGTTGAGCCAACCCCCCTAATTTTGCCCAACATGGATGATCTGGAATGACTGTGATTATAGTTAAGTTGCCTAAATGAATGCTTCTTCACACTAAACTAGCTTTTAGTGTCTCTTTCTTTGGTCCACTTGGTCCCATTGACTTATAAAGCATCTCTGTACCAGTAACATGAATGCAAGAATATTTAACTGATGAGGCAATTGCAGAACACTACCAGCCTCTTAAACACAGAACAAAATGACAGTCCCTTTCTTCCTTTGCACAGGTAGATGTCTACTTTAAACCTACGTAGCTTCTCCAATCTTTCAATTAATTAGTTCAGAAAACATTTGGCAAGCATCAAACCTCCCTTCTCTTAAAGGCTGCTAAGCCAGCTAAACATCAACTGATGTAAGAGCAGCACCCACATCAGCTCTGATCCTGTCTCTGCAGCCAAAAGCAGATGTCCCAGAAAGGACATAGCAGTGGGGAAACACATCATGTCACTTCCCCATGATATTCACACAGCCTGCAACAATTTCAACCCCATTCAGTAGGAGCCAAGCAGTACTGGGCTCTACAGTCAGGCCCCCTTCAAAGGAGATGCTATTTGCAGCCATAGAGCAATCTCCTCCATCAAGGACACTTACCAACTTGCTCAACTCTCCTGGGCTCCAAACAGCCACAGCATAGCAGTAAACATAGGCAATGCAGCCTGCCACCTCTGACTGTAAGTTCCCAGTACAGACAGGGCCATGGCCTCCTCAGCATGGTATTTCACTGGCCAGGGGTTGTACAGCAAGGCATTCTGCTCAGGCTCAGATTAAGAACTGACATTAAGAACAAAAGATACCAAATCTACAGCCATTAATCCATCTCATTTTCTTCTGTCTTACCTCTAGAAGCTGTACTGCTCCTTCATGTTCTCTTTTTGCCTCTGCCTGTGCCTAAGAAGAAATAAGAAAGGGAGTAAACATGGAAGCAGACGACCTAAATTCACTTCTACTATCATCACCACCTTGATAGACCAGTACAGATTTAGAACAGTGTACAGACTGAAAGTGTCCTTGGTCTTTGGACAAACAGCAGCAAGAGACCAAAACTGCCACTGGAGAGAGAAACCCTTCACTTTGCTCGAGTACCATAGCTCGCCTAGACACAGACACTCTTCCCTGGTTTACTTTATCCTGTAAACTCACATACCTCCTCCATATGTTGTACTTCCAAAGAAACAGGGTGCTGGATTCCCATCACTTTCCAAGGATTCAGAGAGTAAAACCTCCATTCCCTCACATACTGCGTACCTCCTGCAACCGCCTGACTTCCTCCTGCTTCTCCTGCAGGACTAGCAGCGCTTCCTTGTGCTCGACTTCCAGCTGCTGCCTCCGCTCAGCCACGTTTCTCATGTGCTGCAGAAGAAGTCACAGACAGCTGAAGGGTGACAATACTGAAACACTGCCCTGTGTCCTATCACCAGCCATGAACTCAAAGCATGGTCTGTACTTCACGTCATCCTCAAGCAGAGGAGAAAATAAGAAGCTCTTACCACAAACAGGAGCAACAGTCAATGAAAATCCTTAAATCAGTGATGGCCACCTTATTTCCCCTCCCACCCAAACTGCTGAAGCGTCCAGACAGTCCTTCCAGCCATGTGGATCCTACTGACCTTCAGCACCTGCTCTAGATTCTCCAGCTTGCTTTGCAGTCCTTGATTTGTCTGAATTACTGAATCCCGTTCCTTAGTAACCAAAACCACCTGCAATTTCAGGTCAGCATTCTCAGCTTCAACCTGAAGAGAAAGGATTTTCAGTTAGCACAGCATCCACATGTAGTCATAAGTATTCCTGGTATAAGTAATGAGGGACAATTTATTTCTGTATCCCAGTAGGCTGTTTTGCAGACCTGCTTTCTACTTGTTGTGATACCAGAACCATGAACCTCCTCTCCCCCTGGCTTTCACTCAGAACAAATACACAAGCAGCTGCATCAGTCTTCAGTGTGACAAACACTTGATCTGCACTAAACTCATCTCCCCACTACATTTGCAAGGAAGTAGGAACTGGGATATGAACAGGCTACAGACTGAAGTGATATGACCAAAGCACAAAGGTCTACAAGCTTTTTTAATCCTAGATTGTAGGGAACCTAAATGTAGAGAACAGTACAGGAAGCTCAGTAGCCTGCTGAAATCATGTTGAACTCTTCCACTTACTGCAGGAAATTCCAGCAACCTAATTTGGTTCTAAAGTGCACTCTGGCTTGATGACTATTAGCAATGTAGATTATCAAGAGAAGACAAACATTTCTACTGAGAACATGGTTTAGTGGGAGGTGTCCCTGCCCATGGCAGGGGGGTTGGAACTAGATGATCTGAAGGTCCTTCCCAACTCAAACTATTCTATGATTCTATGATTCTATGTGGGAAACCTTATGCATGGTGGCAACACTGACACACGGGACAGACAAGTGGCTTTCTCGCTCTTGTGGATTACATTTGTACAGAGAAGGAGCTGGGCATAGAAATCCATGGAGGATCTTCGGTGGAGTACCAACTCTTCCCTCATTCTTACATGCAACATGTTCCTAGAACACAATCCTCCAAGGTGCAACCACCCTTCCCTGAAATCTGCTCTGCTAACTGAACACTGCAAACATCCTGCCTTTGTCCTAAGGCCTGAAGCTTCTGCAGTTTCCATCTGAATTGCAGGGGGGGTTTCCCCTGCCACATCATCAGCCACCAAAATCCCTATTCCAGCATGACAAACCATGTCAGAGGTGACTGAGGATTTTCAAACACACCATAAGAACCTTCAGTTTTTAAAAAGGGCCTATAAGAAAGATGGGGAGAGATTTTTAGCAGGGACTGATGTGATAGTACATGGGGTGATGGTTTCAAACTAAAAGAGGGGAGATCAAGACTGGATGTGAGGAAGAAATTCTTTACAATAAGGGTGGTAAAACATTGGCACAGGCTGCCCAGAGAGGTGATGGATGCCCCATCCCTGGAGACATTCAAGGCCAGGCTGGATGTGGTTCTGGGCAACCTGATCTAGTTGAAGATGTTCCTGCTCATTGCAGGGGGTTGGACTAGATGAGCTTTGAAGGTCCCTTTCAACCCAAACCATTCTATGATTCTATATGCTTGCACCTCCTGCAGTGATGGGTTCTGCTGTGACTAGTGCATCCTGCTCCCCACCAATCACCTTCCATCTTTGGTTAGGAACTCATGAACAAGTTACGACAGGTGAACCAAGCATGAACTTCAGTAAGGACAAAGCATCTCACTCAAGCCTTGGGAAACTCCAATAAAAACAGGAAGTAGCTGCTCTGCTTGCAGTTAGGATGCAGTAGCGCAGTTACGCAGGACAGAGGAGGGCACACGACCACTACTCAGCTTGCAACTTGAAAACCTAAGCTGCCAGCAAGTTCTTCTCAGCACAATTTAACAGAAGCCAATGCTCCATCTGACAAACAGGAACACTGATTGTTACCTGTCCTGCCCATCCAGCCTTCTCATTCAGCTGCAAGTTCTCTTCAGCCAGTCGTGCATTTTCACTCTGTACCTCCTGCAGCTGGATCTCCTGTCCAGAAAGAGCAGGCATTACCACACCATGGACCTCAGATTAACTCCCCCAAAACTCAGCAGAGCAGCTCCACTATTCCTGTTGACTGGTGGTACAAGATGCTGATGGGATGCTGCTTGAGGGACAGAAGCCAACAGCATGCAGCACTGCTTAAGCAGACACCAGCCCTGTGGCAGACCATCTTTCAAGTTTCTTTTCTTCTTATGTAGCCTCAAAGCCCAGATAAAGACCTTTCCTTGCCTCCTTCACAACTCCAGTGCCACATTATTTACATTTCCACCTACAACAACTGATCACTTTTCTCTGCTGGTTCGAGATCAGAGTCTTCCTGACAGATTTCAGTTAAGGAAGAAATATTATTTGGAAGAATGATGCGAAAGAGAGCGCTAAACTGCAAACTCCAGAGTTTTAAATGCCTGGCTCTGACACCAGGATCCAGTCTGGGGTTCAGCAATAAGAGCCAGCTATCACTCTTGCCTTAGAGAATGCTGTCACTGAGCAGGCAGGAGAGCCATGGACATATGGAGAGACATTGACTGATTTTGCCAGGTCCAGTCCATCTGCAGCAACTTTGTACAGCATTAGAGGAATTCAACAGTTGCATGATCACACAACTCCACATATTCACACATACATTTCCCCATCCTGATGTTTTACAGATCACCAAATATTGTCTGGCTATCCCAAGAGCTAATTCCCTGTGTGAACAGTCTACTTCCCAGTGCATCAAGGGGAGTTGGTCCCTTCTTGACCTTGAAAAGCTAGTGTTCCTTAAATGCCCCACTTTAACCCAGACAATGACACCAAGCTATGCACAATGAAGTGCACATGATCTGAGCTGTGCATTAGAACTGACCTGAACTGAGATTTGAGCAAGACACAAAATATCTACTCAGAAGGTAAGCATGCTTGGCTGAAACTATACATTATCACAGTCACTAATGCCACCAGTGCTGCTCAGCAAAGTAGAAAAGAAGGGAGAAATTCAGATGCTATGATATGACCTGCAAAACCTCCATGACATTAAACGGAGGTGAGAGTTCATCCAACAAATAAGATGCACGAGCAAAAGACTGCTGGTTTTCTGCAATTACCATCTCAAGATTCAGAAACCTTTCGTTAGTTGTCTGGAGTGCTTGTGAAAGTGTCACATGTCTCCTTGAGCTTGCAAAGGCCATGGAGCTCCATCCAGTCCTTTCTGCAGCTATATTAAAGCCACAGCTAGCTGACAGACTAAACAAACAATTCCAGCCTTGAAGGCTGGAGCCTAGAGTTTGTGACACTGTTCAAATTAAGAGAAAGGTTGGTGGCTCCTTATTAAGATAAACCGAAGAGAACTCAAGAGAGGCACACAACAACCTGGCTCCTCTTCTGCCATCACTCTCACAGCAGCAGTCAATAAGAACACTTACCAGTTCTTTGCATCTTTTATGTTTTTTCCTCACTTCATGCTCAAGGTTTTCACATTTTTTGCGCTTTTTCTTGAGTTCAAATTCCTGCATGAAACAGGCATAAGTAGATCAACAAGTCCACATCCTTACAGAGTATGAGAAATTCAAGCCCAGCTTCTCAGCCCCAGTGCTGCATTAACCAGTTTTATTTTCTTCAGAAAATCTTTGCGGCAAGCAGAAACAATATAGAAACCCAGGGAGAGTTTTTAAGAGCCTCAAAACTCTCCCAGTGAAGCAGCTCTTCCCCTCCTCCCCCAAGCCTTTCATCTTCTGGAAATAGTTCTGCATTTCCCATTTGCACAGATTGCGCCTATTTTGCATGGAACAGTGTGGAGAACAGGATGCGGGGGACAAGAAGACAGAGCTGTGCAAAATATCCAGCTTGAAACGCCAGCTGTGCTATCTTAGCTCCTATTCTAATCCAACTGATATCTAACAGAGAGCAGACATCCCTCTGGTTACGTACCTTTAACTACAGTTTCTTGCTACCACTCTTGGTTCTTCAGATAAATAAAAACTGCCAAACCTCCTTGTGAACTGTCCTAGTTTGCTGGAATAATTCACATGGGACATATTCCTCACATAACATCTGTCCCAGGTCAGTCATACCTGTTCCCAGTTCAAGTAAGGCTAAACCAAACACAACAGAAAACCTACTGGCCTGTTTCCCTCTCATTTTAGTGTGACATACTCCCCGCCAACCCAATACCTGAGGATGCCACCCAGCAACTCTCTCCATGCAGATGGCCTGTGCTTTCTCACCGACTCCCCAAGCTTCCCACCTTTGCAGAGCTCCTGCACCTAGAAAGACTTTACTCCCCAGGCTCTCTGCCTGGATTGCTGTCCTGGGTTCAGCAGCAGCAGTCATTTTTCTCCTTCTTAGTAGCTGGTGCAGGGTTGTGGTTTTGACTTTCAGCCTGGGAACAGCACTGATAACACCGATGGTTTCAGTTGCTGCTCAGTAATGTTCGCTCTGACCAAGGACTTTCTGAGTCTCATGCTCTGCCAGGGAGGAGGGGAAGCCGGGAGGAAGCAGAGACAGGACACCTGACCCAAACTGACCAAAGAGGTATTCCATACCACAGTATGTCATGCCCAGTATATAAACTGGGGGCAGTCACCCAGAAGGGTTAGATCACTGCTCGGTTGGACTGGGTATCGGTCAGCGGGTGGTGAGCGGTTGTATTCTCTTCCCTTGTTATTTCCCTTATCATTATTATTATTGGTGGCAGCAGCAGTGGTTTGTGTTATACCTTAGTTATGGACTGCTCTTATCTCAACCCATGGGAGTTGCATTCTTTCGATTCTCCTCCCCATCCCTCCAGGAGCAGCGGGGAAGAAGGGGAGAGGAGTGAGATAGTGGCTGTGTGGTTCTGGGTTACAGGTGGGCTTAAACCACAACAATTGCATGGGTGAAAACCCCAAGGGAAAGTAGAGCACTCCTTCACCCAAACCCAGGCTCACCACTCACCAGCTGCTGTATCTGTTGGCTGCTCCCTTGGTCTGCTATTGCATTTCTGGGAGGGAAATTTTCATGTCCTTCAGAAGCAGGTCCCAGCGGTTGCACACCTGGTTCCACCTGGAAAGGAAGATGCAGAGAGCTTGGGGACAGCCAGGACTGTAGAGCACATCATGCACAGAGAGGGAGAAAAGGCTCTCCTGACAGTACCACCTGAGAGCACAATGCTCCGCATAAAAACCTCTGCACTGGACATGGAGAAAGGGGAACACCATGCCAAGGATATCTCAGCCACCACAGACCTCTACTGGGAGTTTTCAGGAGCCCAGCACAGATCAACCCAGATGATCTTAAGGTCCTTTCCAACCCTAACTATTCTACGATTCTATGATTAAACTACCCACATGCAACAGTGGGCTCTGGAAAGCTCTCAGATCCGCGTTTCCACTTGTGCCACACCTAAGATTTCAATGCAAGGCACCAGCAACACCTCTTCAAAGCAATAAAAAAAGATGGATTCAGTCCTCTGAATTTTCACTCTCAGCTGGTATCTGACTTGACATTATCTAAAGGGCTGCGACAAAGTTTTTAACCCTGAATTTAAAGTTATTTTTGATAAATAGATTTTAGGGACAGGTGACCTTTAGGATTGCCAAAGCCAACTTGCACAGTGAGCAAGCAGCAGGATTTGGTGACTCCACTTCAGCCTTTAACCTCAGTTGAGCTCTCTGCCCAGCTTAGTCTCATTGCTATTTATCAGCCAGAAAAACTTCTGACAATGAGGGCAGACTCTCCTGAACCAGACAAATAAAGAGCACCCATGAGAAAGACCGTAATGCAGGTTCTTGCCTAATAGAACATGCAGAGTCAGTTGAAAACCAAAGTGTGGAAGGGCTGTTCAAGGAAGACCAGTGAAGAGCAAAGGAAGGTCAAAAAATCAGAAGTCTGTGCATCCCTCTTCATCATGGAGGAATTTGGAACAGGAATTTGGAACATTGGCACAGGGTGCCCAGAGAAGCTGTGGCTGCCCCACCCCTGGCAGTGTTCAAGGCCAGGTTGGACGGGGCTTGGAGCAACCTGCTCTACTGGAAGGTGTCCCTGCCCATGGCAGGGGCTGGAACTGGATGAGCTTTAAGATCCCTTCCAACTTTAACCATTCTAGGGTTCCCTGATTCTATCAATTTGGAGGGTCAGGGGCCACCAGGGTAGAAATCTCAAACTACGAAGAACATAGCTGAGGATCTCCCTCAAACTGAATTGTCTATAAGAATTGTGGAGGCCAATAATATTATCAGTAACAAATCACCCAGATTAGATAATATTCACCCAAGGGTTCCAAAACCCCCTTCAGCATGAACTGAACCTCTCACTTCAGCAGCATGTGACTCAAGGCATGCAGTGTGTCACCTCTGTGACACTACTTAACATGAAGCAAATGGAAGGTGGCAAATATGAAGAGTATTCCAGTGGAGATCAGTGGAAACACATCTGACATGCGTTGCGGGCAAGCTGATATAAATCACAACGAAGATTAGGCAGATACTTAAAAAACAAACAATCAAACAAAAGTATACAGGGGAAATAAAACCTACACTCACAAATCTATAGAGAGTTGGTACCAAACAACTGGGTGAGGGAGACCCAGTCGGTACAATCTGCCTGAGTGTGCTGAACGCATGCAGCTACAGTGCTTCAAAAGGCTTCTGCAGACACTGAGCCACCAACAGGAGCAAGGGAGAGGTTTTCCCTGGGGTAAATACCCAGTAAAAATGAAATGACTACCAAAAGACAGCATGTACTGCATGTACTGATGGAGCAAAGAGCCAAATGATGAAGAGGACCTCATCACACAGAGATTACAGAAGGCCATCAGACAAATGATGTTTTAATAGAACCCAGTGCTTAGACAAAAAGGCACAGAGATCTACTGCGAAAGGGAGAGAAAACTTCATTATGCCGCCATATAAATCAGTGACACTGTGCCTGGGATACTGTGGGCAGCACTGCCTCCCCAGCACAAAAAAAGTGCAGAGAAAATGGACATTGGCATGAAACAAAGATGATGAACACTGAAAAACGGAAAAGGCTGCAAAGATACAGCAACAACAATTAAAAATAAAAACGGTTGAGAGGGGCCTGTAAACTGGGAGCGACTTGGGAAAGACAAACAAGGAATGACTATTTAATACGCCTTCTATAAGAGTGATGAATGAGCACAGCTGGTGGCTCCTCACACAGCCAACAGTGAAACTGCCTCGGGACGCTGCCATTACCGACGGCTTCGTAAAGCAAGGGGGCGAACAGCCAAACGCGCCAGCGGACACCCCACCCGCCGCCGCCCCGCCGCAGGACCCCATCAACTCCCGGGGCTGCGGGGAACCGGAGGCACCGAGGCCCGGCCCCACGCACCGCCCGCCGGGCAGCCTGTCCCGCCGCAGCGCCGGAGGCCTCCGCCGACCCCGCACCCCGGTGGCGGAGCGCCCTTGCCGAAGCGCCCACCGGGACCGGCCCAGGCCTCGGCCCCGGCGGAGGGCAGAGTCCCGCGGCCGACCCCGGGCTTCTCCTCATGGAGGATCCCGCCCCGAGAGCTGAGGAGCAGCCCCGCTGCCCGACCCCGCCTGCAGCGGAGGCCCCGGCGGGCCCGTCCCGTCCGGCAGAGAGCGGCCCCGCCCCGCCGCGACAAAGGCGTCCTCGGCAGTACCTCAGCCCGCCCGCCTCTGCCCGGCCCCTGCGGAGGCCGCGGCCGTCTCTGCCCGTGCTCCCGTCCCGACCCGGCCGGGAAGGAGCGCCCGGCCTTACCTGCCGGCAGCGCGGCCCGCAGCGGGAAGGCGGTGCCCGCTGGCGGCCGGATTTGCCGGGCGCTACCATTGCACACCGGGGGCGGGAGCGCCTCGGCCCTGCTCCGCAGCGCGGCCTGGCGAGAGGCCTGGCCCGCCTCGGGGAGCCGCCTCGGGTGTTGCCATCCCGCCGGGAGAAGCGGAGGACAGCGCTGGGGCCGTGCGTGCCGCGGTCTGGGCCGCACAGAGCAGCACCGTGGCTGTGGGTGCCCATTGGGGGCCAACGTCCAAACCTCGGCAAACATCCACAACACGTGTGTTCAGCCAGTGCGGGCAAACAGAGATGTTGCCCCTTTCCCCTGGAAAACACAGCACAGAGCCCAAAGTTAGGGACAGTGAGGAGGACGGAGCCCTGACGTGGCTTGGCATCACTGTATGAGTGGGCTGCCAGTGGCATTTGTGTCCCACTCAATGTATGAGACCTAGCCCTCGAAGTTTAGAAACCAGCACAGCACCTATTTGTAGAATCACAGACTGGTTTGGGTTGAAGGGACCTTAAAGCTCATCCAGTTCCAACCCCTGCCACAGGCAGGGACACCTTCCATACAGCAGGTTGCTCCAAGCCCCTGTGTCCAATCTGGCCTTGAACGCTGCCAGGGATGGGGCAGCCACAGCTTCTCTGGGCACCCTGTGCCAGCGCCTCAGCACCCTCACAGGGAAGAGCGCCCAAATATCTGATTTAAATCACAGTGGTGGAAACCACAGCGCTCACATACTCTAGGTAATAACAGTAATCAAGTAATTAAATAGCAAAACTTTGGTCACTGACCCACTTGTCTCACCTCCCTGGGTGCTCCCCCTCTTAGTGCTGGGTCTCCCAGGTGGGCCTCCTTGGGTAGAGGTGAACCTTTGCTGCAGGTATGAAGCATTGGTATGGGCGGTCCCAAGCATGGGTCAGCACTTGGCAAAACACCACCTGAACTGGCTTGAGAAGAACGCAAGCACTCCTTGAAGTTCTTCAGCGCGATCTGTCTCTGCAGCCGCAGCACCTCCCTCTGGGACTCCCGCAGCAGCCGGTCAAACTCAGTGATGTTCAGGCAGTGAGGGTCATCCTGTGAGAAATGCAAACATGACATCGTGTTGCTGACGAGCTCCAGAAGGTGGAACGGGGTCAGGGTGGTGATTTCATGTGCAAACCTCAAAAGCCTTTCTGAGGAGGCACCGGTGAGGACCAGGTAATGTGGTACACAAAGATTCCCGTTTCCTGGGTCTTCAAAGCCTCAAAAGCACATTATTCCCCCCAAGCTGTGGTGCTCCTGTAGCTACCGCAGCACAAAGCAAAACGGCTTTTCTAAACGTGTGCTTTCTTGGGGCTTGCCAGCAGAGAGCGTGCCGGGACAATGTAAATTCATTTCCCAGCCAAACCGGAGCCTTAACTGTTTTGTGCCTTGATGTGGGGGCTGGCATTCTCTGCAGCCCTAACGGTGGTTGGGGCTTTGAATGCTGGAAAGAATGAAGAACATCTGGGATTTGCTCAGTTGTCACTCAGGATAATGTTTGCTTTTCAAACATTCCTGATTCCTAACCTCTTCAGAGACAGTCTGTGGGGATGGGTGCCTAGCACGAGGGGTCACTCCCATCCACTCTGGACCCCAAACCAGCAGCTTTTGAAGGAAACCAGTGCAATCTTACTCCCACAAAACCAGTAAGAATGTCACCAGCTTTTAATCTGAAGAATTGTTTAATTCTTCAAAGGTTTTCAGATTGCAGGAAGCTGAAGAAACACGTACATGCATGTCCATACAGACGTACAAAAGCTGGTTGTGAAAACCTGTCTTTACAAATATGCTGCTGGAGGAGACATTGCTCATTCCCCTGGAAAGCTCCTAAGCCAGTGAATTCAATGCATAATTGGTATCCAGGACAAATTTAATCTGCTTCCCTGTTCACTTCTTATTCGCCCTAAAAATAATGTGTGCTTTATAAGTACAATTTGTGTAGAAAACCATGGTTACTCTCATGCTACAAGGGGGAAACTGAGGCAGCATTAATGGGAACTGACTACAGATTCAAGAAGTGAGCATGTGAGCCTCCTCTGTGCCAAACCTGCATTCAGGCTATCCGTGTAGTAGTCCTTTAAAACAAAATCGGCTGTGGCTCTGTATAAAATCTCCCTTCCCCCACTAAAAAAAGGCAACTATTCCCAACAGACAGCCTCAGAAGCCTGGGGGAACAAGGGAGTAGAAAAAAGGCTCAGTCCTCCGCTCACAGTTTCTGTTATGCACATCCCCTGCAGCTGCCTTGCTGTTCCCTCCAATCCCTCGATTCCAAGAATCCATGCTGCAAGAAATTGCAGCCTAGTTTTAGGGGAGCAGGAAATCATTTTACCCTATCCTAAGAGTCCTGACTTTGCAAACCAAGGCCAATGCAGAGTGTCCGACCTGCTGCTGGAAAGGAGTAGATTCATTTCACAGCTACTGAGAAATCTGTGCTGATTTAAATACCCTAGATTCAAATTGATTTGGTTACAAGCTCTGAGCGTGCACATAATATCTCTGCCTATAACCCCCTTCAGTGGCGTAAAGCCTTTTGCACGCTGCAGGCAGATTAGGGGAATTTTGAATTTTAAATAGCTGGAAATTAAAATTTAATGAGCGGTTGCTTGAGAGAGAACTGGGAAAAACCAGATCAGACAGAGCAATCCGCTCTCCTGCTCTCTTCTCTGCAAATTCCCCAGTCATGCTCCCAGTTTCTGCCTTGGCAGCTACACAAGCAGACTATCTCACCTTGTGCCCAGGAAGGCAGTGGCTGAATTCCTAAACCCTGAGGATTGACCCCAGGTGTATTTCCTTGGCTGGTAATGAATCTTGCTCACCTGCTTTTGTCACATTCCACTACAATTTGTCACTCTCCTGTCCTTGGCAGATTCAGACCGCCCAGCAAGCTCTGCTATGAAAATCAGAGTGCTTTGGGAAGCATCTGCTCCCCCTTCAAAGGGACAGGAAGGAAATTTCTTCTTGCTGACACCACAGACCATGGTCAGACCTGGATAACTTTCTCCTGTGATTTAATGCCAGAAATGATCAGTGTCAGCTCTGTACGAACAAGAAACAACACTCAGTCATTCTTGTCCTGACTAGATCTAGGTTAGGGAAAGAATGAGAATCTACCTTTAAACCCATAGTTAAAATGAACACATGGGGAGCTCAGGGGCAAAAATAAAGCTGCTTTCTGCGAGGAAGCATTTGCCACCTAAATATCATGTAAGATGGGGAGGTAGAAATGTAAGCATTCAGCATACCTGGGTGCAGGAACGTAGGGTTGCATTTGACCACATCTGCATTAGCAAAATGAGGGGAAACCAGTGTCAGCCCCAGTGTTACTGAGCTGCTTCTGAGAGTTTAACTGACCTCAACTGAAAACTTCCAGCTCCTGAGCAAAAGATGTGTCTGATATGCCCCAAACAGGTTACTTTAGTCACCTTGAGTGGGAATTGTGTCACCTAGCTTCAGATGTCTGTAGAGGCTTCTTTCAGAGTCGTTGCAGAGAAGTGCTTTGAGGGAGTGGCGTGTCTGAGCAGTTTCAGATTATCTGTTTTGGGATGAGCTTAATTATCCCTTTTATCTCACCATTTATATTAGCTAGTCCTGCGCTGGTGCTGAAGGGAATGTGGGTCACCAGCTCGGGTGCAGGCATCCACCCCTGTATAATGATTTGCACCCTTGGTCACAGTCATACAAGGATCCACCGAGTTATCACAGGCCTCGTGGTGGCTGTGAGCTCTCAGAAAGCTGCAGCTCAAGACACAGGATTTAGACTGGTGCTGGAGAATGTGCTAGGTTACTTTCCAAAGACAGACTTTAAAAGGAGGTCCTGGTTTTGCATCTTGCTTGAAGCTCTGCACTGTGAAAAGTCATCCTGCATCTGTGGCTTCTTGGGGTTTTCCAGTGGAAGAGTTCTAATCACTGCTGAAAATGGCAGCTCAAACCCATGAATTCTCAGAGGGACAACCGGGGTGTCCCCCAGCATGCTGTTCTGGAGGGGTCTGGGCACTGTCTTTGCCACACACTCACCCAGTGTCCCCCATCCAACTCACATATCTCTGGTTGCAGTCTGCACTTGGGACTAATTGCCCTCACACCACTCCTTGGAGCCTGGTTCCTATCACTGTTGTTGCACTGCTTGTCCCCAGCCACTGAGTGATGCCCCAGAAAGTGTCTCACCTTCCCTGCGAAGAGTTTAGCCTGCAGCTCCCGGCACTCCTGCTGCAGAGCTTCAATCTGCTTGTCTTTTGCCAGGAGAGCACTGGCCTGCTCCGTCAGGTCCTTGGCACGCTGGCGGGCAAATGCTTTTTTGCACAGCTCCAGGCTGGAGCCCTTCAGAGGCACTGGAGCAGTTACCTGCACCAGAGAGAGCAGAAGGGAGAAAGCCACATGCGTTCATGTTCATGAACCACCGCCCCATCACCCCAACAGCCATCAGGCAGGGAGAAGAAACGGTCAAGAAACTCAACCTGGCCCCAGAGGACAGACAAGCAGAGAGAGGAGCAGAGGAGACCTGTGGAAAAGTGGGAGGAAAGAGGAAAGGCTGGGTAGAGAAGTGGGTCAGAGAAGAGGTGGGAAGGAAAAGGTGCTCAGCAGATGAGACCAATGGGTATAGTCAGAACCAGGGGGGGCTACAGGCAGGGCAACAGTGGGTGGGGTGAGGAGACAAAAATGAAATGAAGGAGGAAAGACAGGAGGAGGCAGCAGAGAGGAGGAGGGGAGGATGGAAGGAAAGATGAGCATGGGAGCAAGGATGGAGGTGATCAAACCAGAAAGGAAAAAGGAGCTTCTGTGGTTTTCTAGATAGCAGGAAAGAGGGCTTCAGCATGGATGGGTGGAAGCTACAGGCAAAAGCAGAGGCAAGAGAGTCCAGCAAGGGCCAGCAGAGCCTGGGGATGACTGGGAGATGTTCAGCAGGAGGAGTTCAGAGTCACATGCTCCCTGCGAGGGAGGGAACAGCAAGGATAGGGATGGCAGTGGGCTTCAGGGGGTAGCAGGACAGATAGGGACAGGCAGCGGGCTGGGCACAGGTTTTGGAGCTGCCTGGCCACGGTCTCACTGGGATACCACTCTCCCACTGGGTACCAGCACCACAGAGCTGGACAAAGAGGCAGCTCACACCACCCTGCTCATCCCAACCGAGTCCCTGGATTATCAAACCCTGCCTCACCCTGTCCAGCTGTTTTCATCTGCCCAAAGCCTGACAATCTGGTGAGGGGGAACTCTCTCCCCTGCCTGATCAGCAACACGGAATCCTCTGTGCAAGACCTCTCTGGGTCTTCCTGAATATCTTGCCCGTGGGCAGAAGCTGTGTGCCAGGCCTTGGCTCCGTGGAACCTGTGTACCAGGCACTGAAGGCAGCCGCTGCCAGATGAACCGCAGCTCCTCAGGGCCCCTTCTCTGGGCGTGCAGCTGCCTCGTCCTGCCTCTAGCCCACACTCCACGAGCCTCAGTCATCCAAGAGCTTTCTGCTCTTGGTAGACCTGGGCCAGACAGGTGCCCAGCCAGTTGGTACCCCCAGGGCTCACACAGGTCTTAAACCATCACCACCCGAAAGCTTCACTCAGAAAAAAAAATAAACCAGTATTTGCATGGTTGCTGGGGGTGCGCATAGCTGTTGGATGCATATCAAATGATTTCTCTTAACATAGTATCTGACAAATTCATCTGGCAGCAACTGGTGCCCTGCAAGTACCAAAACTCCATGATAGATGGGCAGCATGGTGCCTGAGGACAGAGAGGGCAGGCAGTGCCAGGAAAACCCCCTACCTTGTCTTCAGGAAAGCTTTCACTTCCTCCTTTCTACCCTAAGGGGCTTGAATTCCCCACCACAGTCACTGTTTCCAGCTTACTACACCTTGCTCTGCTACAATCCACCTTTAGTGAGTCCATGCAAGTTCTTGTGCCCAAGATTCCACATCCTGCAGCCATCTCCCACCACTCCTGCACTGTGTCAGATGCCACAGGGTTTCCAACAACCTGCTCTTGGGTTGGAGAGAGCAAAACCAATGTAGCTTGCACAGCAATGCAGGCGAGGTATGGATGGAGAGTATGATCTCTCAGTCTCTCACCCCTTCCTGTTTTGCTTTACCACACTCCTTATTCAAACACTGCCTGTTTTGTTTTGGTGAAGTCAGACGAATTACTTTCACAACTTGCCTAAGGAAAGCTGAGCTGATTACCTTAAACTAACACCTTAGAGGGAGGTCAGCACTTTTACAGGCAGAAACCAAGGAGGAAATTGCTCAAAGCCAGCTCCCCCAGCACGACCAGAAGCATCTGTCGATGGCTGGGATTTGTGATTCTTGCCCTGCTAATGTGCAAAGCATGTTTGCTGTAGGTTTAAGAGAAGGGAACAGACAAGGCCTTCCTAGCTCAACAGTGGCAAGTCCCGGTGATGAGGTACTTTCCTAGCTCAGCTTCCCAGCAGCAGCAAGCCCCTCCACTCACCACTTTGAGATTTGCCTCCTGGAGTTTGCGGGCTCTCTCCTCCAGGCGCTTTGCGATCACTGCCAGCTCTGCGTTCTTCCTCTTCAGGTGCTTCACCTTCTCCTCTGTCTGGGGGAAACAGCTCCTGCGCTAGATAGCAGAAGGAGAGGTTTGAGGTGAAGCCCCAGCTCAGCTCAAAGCTGCATGCTGGGAGGGTGAAGGGAAGTCAAGGTCCTTGGCCCTGCCTGACCTGCTCTGTGGCCACAGGCTTTTCCCAGCCAGGGCTTGGCCTGTTCTCCTGTAAGTATCCCAACCATTAAACACCGACCTCTCCTACTGTTGCCTCTCTGGTCACTGAAACCTATGTTTTTCCTGGTATTTTTGTTAACGTGATCTCTTGATCCCTGTGAGATGTCCCTCACCCCACCCCATCCCACTTGGTCCTTCTCCATCCATAACAGGCTTGCTGTAGGCTCTGCCTTTGCTGTCTGGGACTCAGCATCTGTCTATCCTGACCAGCCACCCTTTGGGCTTTCTCTTCCAAAATCATCCTAGTTTATTTCCCTGGGGTTACAGGACTCAACACATCACCCAATATTTGTGCTGCACAACCACTGCAAGCTTGACCATCGTCCTTTCTCTCATGACACCAAAGCATGAGTGGGGGAATGGGAGGAAGCAGCCTAGGACTTCCCGATGTTTGCAAAACGAATTTCCTTTTTCTTCTTATTGATTCTGCTTGCTCTTAATCCCCTTTTATTTGCTATGTGTCTGTTTCAATAAGCTGCCACTTGCCGATGGCTCGTTTGCTCAAGGTCATACCCACATGTGTTGTGATGTCTTTTCACATCAGCAAAAATGTCAGGTCAGCCGAGGCTTCCAAGGATTTTCCTCCCTACTCCTGTGAGATCCCACTTATGGGTGCTTGCTGCTTTCACCGCTTTCCTTCAGCTGGAAGACGGAAGCTGATTTTTGAGAGCAAGTTGTGATGAGAGCTTACACGATACTGCTTTTCTCAGATCCCGATAACTGATAAGGGGTAACCTCCAGCAGGTAGGTCAGACTGGATTAATGCTTTTGCTGCAAGAAAATTATCTAAAATACACATGTTGAATTTGGTGATATAAATCTGTAACGTTGAGCAATCAAATTTTCAGGGATCCGGGGTGGCTGCATCCCCCCACCATGGGGCGGCACAAGGGGCTGATGCTCTGCAGGGAGGATGCAGGACAGGAACACCCCCTTTTTGTATGTCCTGAGAGTTCTAGCTGCCCAGCAGGGAGGGGCAGCAGGGCACAACAGGTGGCCCACACTATGGCAGCCTTGGCTCTGGGTGCTGGGGTGCAGCGGGGCAGGAGCTGGGTGCTGAGCTCCCATGGGAGCAGAGGGCAGTGCTGCACTGTCACCCAAAGCCGAAGCTGAGTGAATCAGAGTTTCTGCTTTTCTAAAAGAGGAAACAGCAGGCACTTCCCCCTGCCCTGCCGTCAGCTCACTGCCTTGCCCTCTGCCTGCTCTCACAGGCGGCTGTCTTAAAGCCTCTGGTAGTTTATAGCAGGCAAGTAGCACCAGACACAGAAGGGAAAGAGCAGCTCCACTGTGTGCCACAAGGAAGATGTCCTGCTCGAGCCAGTGACAGGTGCAATGTGAATGCTCCCAGGGGAACCAAAGCACCCGTGTCCCCTTTTCCTTCTGGACCTGCCCAGCCCATCCCATGTGCCGGCGTCTCTTGGAGCCGGCAGCACACAGCAGCTCGCCGCAGCCAGGACTCCCTCCCCATGAGGCATCTCGTGCCGGCAGCCGGCCCAGTGCCGGGGGCTGCATCCTCTGCTCACCAGCAAGCTGTTCTCCTCGGCCAGGCTGGAGCAGCGGTGCCGCAGGTCCTCCAGCGCGCTCAGCAGCTGCGTGTTCTGGCTCACGAGGAAGCAGTAGTCAGCCCGGCTCTGCAAAACAGTGTGGGAGATGCAAGGCAAGGCCCCGGGCAAGGGGGACAGGGACACCCACCCTTGGCAGCAAGCCCAGCCAGGCTGCGGTGGGGGGGGAAGCTGGCAGGGTCGGGGTGCATGCAGCTAAGGGGCAGGGTGGGATGCAGGGGCTCATTTCAGGAGGGAACAAGGGGCTGCATGTACTTTGGGGCACTAAAGGGCTTTAGGGCAGGGCTACATCACTTGTGAGTGACAGTTACCATCTCCATAGCCTTAAAGATGCTTGCAGCTTGCACCTGGGGAAAAAGCCCAAGCCCTCAGGTCATCCTCAGCCACTTGTGCCTAACAAACGGGCTGGAGAGGTAGGACCATGAGAACCTCATGAAGTTCAACAAGGTCAAGTGCAAGATCCTACCCTGGGTGGGGCCAATCCTAAGCACACAGGCTGGGGGAGACTGGATGGAGCAGCCTGAGGAGAAGGACTTAGGGTTGGTTGACAAGAAGCTCCCCATGCCCTGACTATGCGTGCTGGGCTGCACCTCCAGAGCGTGAGCAGCAGCTCAGGGTGGGGATTCTCCCCCACTGCTGCACTCTGGGGAAACCCCCCCTGCAGTCCTGATCCAGCTCTGGGGACCCCCTTTTCCCCTTTTGACAAGGGCCTGCAGGGACAGGACAAGGGGAATGGCTTTACCCTGCCAGAGAGGAGATTGAGATGAGCTCTTAGGCAGAAGCTCTTCCCTGTGAGGGTGCTGAGGCGCTGGCACAGGGTGCCCAGAGAAGCTGTGGCTGCCCCATCCCTGGCAGTGTTCAAGGCCAGGTTGGACACAGGGGCTTGGAGCATCGTGCTCTAGTGGAGGGTGTCCCTGCCGGTGGCAGGGGTTGGAACTGGATGAGCTTTGAGGTCCCTTCCAAGCCAAACCAGGCTGTGATGCTATGATCTAAACTAGCTCCAGTTAAACACTAGCAGAGCCAGCAAGAGCCAGGCAGGCAGAGCACAAGCCATGACACCCCAGACTCATGTGCTGTTCTCCATGGCTGAGCACTGCTCAGCTTTTGGAGGTGATGAGAGCACCTTGCCCGCTTTCCCATGCCACAACCCAGGTTTAGCGCAGGAGCCAGGCCCTGGGCTCTGCCCAATCTGTATCTCTGTGTCTTCTCTGCTTGGGAAGAAGGCAACACACCGGATTTTTCAAAACACCGTCTTAATTTTGTCACATCAAAAGCAGCAGCAGCGCTGCTGAGAGCTCTCTCGTATATAGTCTTGTGGTTACTGCTTCCTGCTCAGAGCAGCTCGCCACAGGCTCACTGCTGAAGCGGGCTCCCAGAAAGTGTTTTTGTGCCTCAGCAAAGCTCATAGCCACGCTATTGCTTCACAGCTGCCATGTGGCAGCACAAACTGCGCATCCCTGGGAGACCCAGGCAGATGTTCCCAGCGCCCAAGTCTTTGCTGGGGTGGCCAAACAGCCATGACCTTCCCGGTGCACAGCTCTGCTCCTGCAGTATGCAAGCCAAGGCTATGAGAGAAACATCCCTCAGCTACTGAAGAAATGCTGCCCAAGTTTCTCGATAGCAGGAAGCTGGACAGGCAGCTCACAGCACTTGGGTGCTGCTGAGCCCGGGGAGGTCTGAGACTAGCTGAAACTCACTACACTTTTGAACAATACTATATTTGGGTTTCTAAATCATGTCCATTGGGGATATAGGGCAGGAGACCAATGCAACAAAATCCACCCCATTGAATTCCCCAGGCATGGCTGCCATGACCATGCCATGACTCTCCCAACCTCTCACACCTCTGTGGAAAAACCGTGGCAAAGTGGGGAGGGAAAACACAATTGAAGGAGACTGAGAACATAAGAAACCCCTCAGAAGATAACACCCAGCCTTGCCCGCCAGCCTCACATGGTGTCCCAGGTCCCACCAGCCTTCTAAAACACCAGGAGGGGATATTAGGTGCCATGAGCTGACAGGCCTTTGGTAAGTGGTTTGTAGGTCCAGCCTGCAGAAATCCCAGGGTCTGAGAAAGCTGGAGTGAAAAGCCCATGGAAAGAGATCACGCTGCTTTCCACTTGTGGGAAATCAACATTATTTTCCCTCTATTCTCTTTTTCCCTGCCTTGGGCACACAGGCACAGTTACTGCCGCAGCACCCTGGCACCTGGGTGCTCTCCAATGACTCAGGGCTGCTCCCAAGGGTGGTTAGGGCAGACACAGGAACCAAAGAGCTCCCCAAACTCAACAATCTGCAGGCATCCAAATGCTCCCTCGGGAGCCACACACCCTGCCTGGTGCAGTGCTCAGGGACCGTACCAGATCCTGCAGCATTGGTCCCATCCCTGCAGGGACAGTGCAGTGTCCCAGAGAGTATTTCCCCCATCGCCAGCTCCAAGGACAGCCAAGTGCTCCTTCAGGCTGGGCACCTATGCAAGGGATGCTGTGGGTGCTGATGGGGGGACAGAGCAGCGTGGGTGTTTGAGGGGAGGTCCTTCCAGCATCTCCTGTGCTGTGTGTGGCAGAACCTTAGGTTGGTTCACTGCCACTCCCAGAGCCAAGCAGGCAGCCCCTGGAATAAAGTCAAGATGCATTATTTCCGTCTCCTTGCTGCTGCTGAGAGGCCTTGAGCTTCTTGTCCGTGGTTCATTGCACTGAGACAGGCCGAGCAAACTTAGCCAGTAACTTCTGTGCTTGGGGTAGAAGCTTGAGAGCTTTTAGAGGAGTTGATGTGCTCCTGCCTCTCCACATCAGGCAGGCAGGACTCTGGCATCCTCAGCCCCGGGTTTCTGCAGGGGTCAGTTGGCACTTCTAGCATGGCAGGGGGATCTTTTGGGGACCCACATTCAAATTTCTGCATTTGAAAGCCCATTTCTGTAGCTACAAAACAACATTATCATCAGGCAGGATGCAAAGACTCACAAGCTCTCACCCCCACCCCAGCAGGCCACCCCCAACCAGTTCAGCCCAGGTTTTGTGCCAGGACTCAGAGCTCATGATGTGGCAAAGGCTGGGATGTCCTTTCCAGTCCCCTGGGGGTTGCAGGATGCCCGAGTGAGGTGCCATGGAGCAGAAGAGTGTGGCTGTGTGCTCCAGGCTGGGACCAGGCATGCAGCCAGCGTGCTGCCAGCACGTCCCATGGTGGCCGCAGCTCCTTGGGACTTTGCCTGACAAGGCGCAAGGAACATCTGCAGCAAGAAGACACAGGGGCAGGAGATCCCTGCTGAGCCAGGACATCTGTCCCACACTGGGACCTCACTGCCCACGGAAGCTTTGCCAAACCTCCTTGCCAGCGCCAGCTGCACAGGCTGAACTGTCCTCCACGACCACGTCAAGCCTGGAACTGACAGACTGTCTGGACGTCATCCCACACTCATTAAACATTCATTTCCTATAATGAAATAGCTTTTAATTTATTGACCACTCCGCTGCTCCTTGAGGTTCCCACTGCGTGGTGCAGCCCGGCTGCAGGCCACGCTCAGTGCCCCACAAATGGTGCTTTCTGAAAGGCGCTGGAGGAAATCATTAGGGAGAAGAGGCAAAGAGGCTTCCCCCAAAGACAGAGGCATGCAGAAGTGCTGTCAGGAGCTGAAATCCAACAGCATCCCTCAGTCAGGGAGGTTTTCACTGAGCTGGAGACAGCAAGAGTTAAGGCTGAGCTGACACTAAGGAAGGGTCTCCAGGCAGTCATGTCTTCCAGAGCAGGAGCATCCTCGGCCACTAAATTAACCCAAGTGACACGTTCTCTGCCAATGGTGGGGAATGATCTAAAACCAGAGCAAGGCACAAGAGCAGCAGGGTGCTGCGGGAGGGGAACTGACTGCACCTCCCCTCTGCAGCAAGCATATGGCTGAGAAGCCTCCTACTAAAGTGAAATCGTCATCATCTGTCACCTCTTTTGGCAGGTAGAGCCCAAAATACAGTTTGTTCAGGATGCACTGAGAAGGAGCGAACAAAGAAAAGCCTCAGCGTGGCAGCTGCAAGAAAGCTGCTGCTTTCACACCTCAACATTTCACAAAGCACCAGAGCTGCAGCAGCTCTTGCAGGGAGTGCCCAGCCAGGCTGCTAAATGGGTCACGCAGCCGGAATCTCCCTGGAGCACCCAGCATCCAGCACAGCCTTTCAGGTCCCGTGGAAAACTTGCAGGAAGCCATTTGAGGGACAGTAAATCAAACGTTGGCGAGGACAGCTGCTGCCTGCAGCGTCGCACTGCAATGCGGCTGCTGGTGCCTCGCAGCACGGCCTGGCGCGGGCTGGCAGAGGGCTTTCCCCCACACCAGCCCTGGGAGCACGCCAAAGACCTGAGCCAGCCTGGCTCCAAAATCCCTGTGGAGAGCCAGGCGGGGAGGAGGGGTTTACCTGGTGGCCCCATGAGCAGGAGGTCTCAGGTGGCTTCAGAAGCGGGCGGTCTCATGCATGATTTTAAAACACACACAGTTTCAGGATGTATAGAATATACAAAATGTACAAATATGCAGGATGCACAAAACGTCAACGTGTCCCTGCAGGGAGTTCACTGTCTGCAGCAGATATGGGTCCAGCTGCTGGGTTTGGTTAGCAAAAGCAGTTTCAAAAGCACCCTCCTCCCTTTGCAGACACCTTGCAGACGTATTTCCTAGGTGAAACTACACCAGCTCTCCTGCTATCTTGGATCTATTAGACCCACCACTTCTCCTTCATTTGAAATCATTGTCGCCAAGCCTCCACCGTGTCAAAGCCCTTTAGCTGCTCATTCCAGCTGACTTTGGTAATTAGTTTCCTTAGCATCTCCATCCTTGCCACCTGAAAATGAAACCTGTCACTGCCAATCCATTTTCTTCTCTTCCATTGGGTTTCAAGGGAATCAGCTCCCTCACAGAGCAAAGTCATTTTCTGTAGGCTGCTCTTCTGCAGTGCCCTCACTGCATGTCAAAAGCAAGACAAAAATAGCATCACCTCCTGTTCGGTCAGTGAGCAAGAGCAAACCCAGCCGCTGCTGGCCTCACACCGCGGCAAGCACCATCCCTGTGGAGGTACAAGGGATATTTCTGTTACAGATATGGAAGCAGTACGAGGCATGCCTGGGATGCAGTCGCGGTTATTCTGCCGCTCCTTCGATAGGATGGCTGCGTCCCACAGCACTTGTTCTGCTTCCTTCTTTTTGCACCAGGTTCCTGACTGCAGGCACAAACTTCCTGTTCCTCCGTTGACTTCATGGTACTTCCCCATCAGCTCCTCACCCCGCGAGCTGCAAACTCCCATTTCCATGAGTCAGCATTTTCTCCCGCTGCCTGTCCCTCTTCCAGTCTACTACTTGCCTTTATTCATGTGATTGCCTCATTTATCTGATTTTTATCACCCAATGAAACAAATTCACGGAAGAAAACATGCATCCGAGGCATTAACTTCAAAGATACAGCCTCCAGCATGGGGTATGCTGGAGCCACAGATTGCAAGATACTAAGAGAATATTCAGAGGAACATTCACTATGTATTTGCTGTTTCTTACACTTTCCCCAGGCTTCCTCTTCTGCATGCTCTCTGACCACTGCCAGCTCTTCATGTGTTCCTCACAGTGTATCTAAAATGAGATGTGCAGCTAAAACTGGAGTCTCACAAATTCAGGTCCTCTCTATTCTTGAAACCTCCTTATGAAAACACCATCATCAATCCCAGGAAAACAAACCCAGCTACTTCAGGAGGAGAAAAATCAGCTCAGTAGCCCTGATTGCCCTGGCTCAGCTATCCTTCGATGAGCTCAGCTTCTCCAGCCTCCCAGCCAGGGAGGAATGAATGTTCCTGCAAAACTGAGACAAGGAGGAATACGAGTGGAAAATAAACTCTCAAGGCAGAGGCAGAGCATCAGGTCTCCGAAATGCAAGGCTGCAGCTGGGTCCAGCATGTAACACGGCATCATTTCTCACCTTTACAGCAGATCTAGGGGTTTTGCAAGCAGAAGAGAGAAAATGGCACTGAAATACCACACAGCTGCTGGAGAAGCAGCTCTGAACTGCTCCTGATGTACTGCGCACATTTCCTCATCTTTCATGACCAGACATAGAACAGGGCAATCAGTGGAGAGGGACAGGGGATTTGGAGAAAGCCCTTCCTTCCCCAGGGAGCAGAGCCCAGCACAGGGACCCACAGCAGGTGGTGCTCACAGGGATGCACCTGATGGGGACTCTCACAGGGTGCTGCTCAGGGTGCAAGTGCTCATCTGGCTGAACAACTGCTGGTACCAACAGTCCTTGGCTTGCTCCTAGCTCAGCTCTGCAGTGTGGTGCAGAGACCTGTAACCCACGCTCCTTCCAGCTGCCTGTTTCCTGCCTAAAGCAGAAGCATGACAAGGTGCATGTGGCCCACACAGGCTTTCCCCAGCTGTGACCCAACCTCACTCCACGTTAAATACAAATCGTTTTACAACCCCAGGATGTGTGCAGCCAGACACTGCTGCTGCCAGCTGCTGGGACGGGACCCATCCTTGGTTACCAGCTAACCTGCGGCATGGGGTTATGCAAAGGAAGCTCCTCGAGTATGACAACAGCATCACCTTCCTGCCCTTGGGTTGCTCTGTGACCCCTGGGCACCTTGTCGGGTCTTTTCCTACCTAACACCCTGTGAGAAAGATGTCTGCATTTCGTAGGACAAGAAACATGTACAAAGCCTCTTCTACCAACTACCATTTTAACACCGGTGTACAAGCTTCTCCCTTGTCTCTCATCAGCTTTCAGAAAGATTTGGCCTAGCCCCCCTCCGGTAAAGCAGGACTGTGCTCCATCCCCACCATGGTCAGGGAACACTAACAGCATCTCTGTTTCAGTGCATGAAAGCCAGGCTGTGTACCAGAAGACCTAGTTTGGTTGTAAAATTCAGGTGCCAAGACAGCCAACCTACCTTTTTCCCATAGCAGATTTTTTTAGGTGCTGCTGAGGAAGTCACTGAACCTGCAGAGAAGTGGGCTCAAGCAACAGAATTTCCACTAGAAAAAACCCAATACGTAGAAGAAGTGGGAAGTAAATGTGTTAACATCTTCAGTGCAAAACCAGAGAGACTTCACAACCTCTGCTCCTTGTGTACTCATGCACACTGGCAATCACTTCAGCTAAAACAGGAGTATTGCATTCTGTAGACATTTTAAGGGCTTTTTGTTGTTCAGCTCTGAGCAAAGGTCAGCCTGCAGGTCCCAGCACTGCAGGCTCAGGCCCAGTCAACCCCAGGGTCTTTGGGGAGCATCTGGACTCTTTTCAGATGCCACAGCAGATAATTCTATTTTATGAGCTTGCATAAAAAAGAAAACCAACAACCCAAACTGGGGAAGAATGATAAAATTCAGCTCTTCCCAGGTTTGGTATTTTGATGGCTGGAGCTGGGGAGATTGTTCTCTGATATCTCATCTTCCTTGTAACAGAAACTCTAATCCAAAGAAACACTCCCTAGAAAGGCCTGAGACTGTGTTACTGATGAATGCGCTTGGGAACCAAGGGGCTGTCCCTGAGCTGTGTCAGGGCTTCACCCTGGAAAGCCACTGAGCTGTGGTTCAGTAAATCCACTACCCATACAGAGGTGCCAGGGCCCTCTAACAGGATCATGGCTTGAGAAGTTAATATCGGGTCTCCTTCCCTCCCCAGAGCCCAGGCAGCAATATTTGTAGTCTCATAAATTTGCTTTTATTGAGTGGAGAGACTGGATTGCCTCCCATGTGCAGCTTTGAAGAGGCAGATGTACTCCTCCACCTTGGAAGATACGTCAAGGAGCTGGGGTGACAGATTTTGTATGCACAGCTCAGTTTCTGCCCAGATATCTGCTCTGTTCTCCCCCACCTCTTCTTGTTTCCAAAATCACTTGCAGTTTCCCAGGGGCCAAGAACATCCTTTCTGCTCGGTCATATTGGTTTAAAACCTGTTCTAGATTCCCAGGCTCAGGCATGCCAGGAAGAGCGTCCCTTGCCCCTCTCAACGAAGCAAGAACTCGTTTGGAGCAATTACAGATTTTGTCCTGGACTGAGAAGCTCCAGATCTCCAATGGCTTTAACAATTAGGTAAGAGATGGAGGGGGAAAACCATGCCCTTGCACCTCTCACAAGGGCCAGAAGTGATAGCTGTCAGTATGGAAATCATAAAGACATGGAATGGTTTGGGTTGGAAGGGAGCTTTAGCTCATCCAGTTCCAACCCCCTGCCATGGGCAGGGACACCTTCCACTGGAGCAGCTTGCTCCAAGGCCCTGTGTCCAACCTGGCCTTGAACACTGCCAGGGCTGGGGCAGCCACAGCTTCTCTGGGCACCCTGTGCCAGCGCCTCAGCACCCTCACAGGGAAGAGCTTCTGCCTAAGAGCTCATCTCAGTCTCCCCTCTGGCAGGTTAAAGCCATTCCCCTTGTCCTGTCCCTGCAGGCCCTTGTCCAAAGCTCCTCTCCAGGTTTCTTGTCAGCCCCTCTAAGCACTGGAAGCTGCTCTAAGGTTTCCTGGAGTCTTCTCTTCTCCAGGCTGTTTTCCATGTGAATGGCAACAGCAGCAGAAGAGTTAGAAATAGATGCCCAGAAAGGTATTTTCCCAAAACTGCTTAAGCAGATGGCTGGGATGCAGAAAGCCTGCACCCACAGCAGGAGGAGAGCAACGAGGCTGCCAGCACTGCACATGACATTTCTCCTCACGTTATTCCAGCAGGAAGGAAGGCTACAGCTACAAGCCACCCAAAACAAGGAAGCAAAGATATTGGCAAGACCCCTCACCAAAAATTTACAGAGGGTGAAATAAGAAAGACACTGAGGCAAAAGGTCACAGTGCCACAATGGCCAACACCACTGCGGTGTGACAGTCCTGTCCCAATAACAGTTCATCATCACCAGTCCAGAGGAGCCAAGGACAGAGTGAGGAGGCAATAGCTCCTCCATGTCCAGGAGGCATGGTCCTCCATGTCCCACCAAGTGACCCGGCCAAGCCATTTGGACCTGTCTTTGTACAGAGAGAACGAGCTTTCTCGGAAAGACAGTTAAAATGAGAATTGCCTTTCCCTTCAGACAGTCTCACTTTGCCTTTCCTTCTATTCATTCCTATAAAGTCCCGCTGGCTCTCCACGGCAGGAGCAATCTGTGCTTGGCTGTGCAGTCACAGTGCTTGCAGAAAACAGCACTAAGTCATTTGCATGAGGCTGAGCATTGCCAAGACAAGAAAAAATAATTTACTCAGATTTTGAGCAAGATGAAGGAGGATCTTTTTGTAATTGGGATTGCAGGACACGGTGTCCATAACAGCAAGAACTGGCTTCATTGCCCAGGAAGACCTTCTTGCTCTACTGTTATCTTTCAGTCTGCTGACCTACCCTTCCTAGTCAAGGGCATAGCTCTACCTCAGACATTAAATGAATAGCTTTTCATCTTTGCCAATGGACAATTTGGAGCTCTTGAAAGGCCACAAGTTCCTGCAAAAGGCACTGAGCTTATTGCTAAGTGCAGCTTGGCCTGAACACTTGACATGGGGGATCTTTACCAATGTTCTATAATTCTTACTGTATCTTTGTTTTGTGTTATTAAGCCCCACTGGGAGCAACAGGTTCTTTTGTGGATATTTAAACTCCTACTGACTGGTTTAAGCATCGCTTTAAGCATTTTTAGTTGGGTTTTATGGATTTATTGAATATTCTCAGCTCTGTATGACCTCAAGGGAAGCTGAGGCTTGGCTGTTAAGAAATTCAGATCCAAATCAACCTCTTGAGATTGAGAAGTGGTAATGATAGCCAGCTCTGAGCACCTAGCAGAGCTCCTTGCTTGTGTGGCTCATGGAGCACCAGGACAGGGACGTGGTCAGTTGCTGCACTCATCCTTTCTGGAAGTGCAGCTGGGAGGCTGGGGGAAGAGTAATCCTGGAAGGGAAGGATGCAGGGAATATGCAGAAAGTGAATGACCTTGCTCCTCTCCCTCCTCCAATTTAGGGTGCCAGAAGAGAGCTTTCACTTCAGCAACCTGCTCCCAAACCGTCCTGAGTTTCCAGGGCCAAAGCAGATCTCACTGGAGCAGCATCCCATAAGAGATGCAGACAACTGAACTCTTGTGGGAGGTGCTCTAAAATCTGTCTGACAGCATTACAGGAACTTTCCAGTTTCCAGCCACGCTGTATCTGTGCCACTTTAACCCCATTCTTTCTACACAGACATTTTCCTTCTTCTCTGATCCTCATTATTCTGACTGGGATCCCACGGCTGCAGTGCCTGGAGATTCTCAGCAGGGAAGTAATTTCTTACTCCTGTGTCCACACAGAGATTTTGGAAAACAAGATCGGAGCAATTTGAAGAGCCCAGGACCAAGAATACATTTATGACAGCAAGCCCCCAGGTAGCATTTTTCAGTGGTAGCATGGTGGGACACATGACTCTGCAGAGGAGCTCTGCAGTGCATTGCAGAATGCAGGGGCACACAACAAATGGATGGGAAGACATGGACACAAGTTGCAGCAAGGGAAATTCCCACCAAAACTAAGGCAAACATCCCTCTCCACAAGAGCACTGCAGCCTCAGGACAGGGTTAGGGAGTGGAGGGATCCCAGCCCTTAGAGGTATTCCACACCTGCCTGATCAGGCCCTGGGCAACCTCCTCCAGCTCTGGAGCCAGCCCTGCTCAGGACAGGGGCTGAATGGGAGGCTCCCCCAGCCCATCTCTCAAACGCCAGAGTTCCCCTTGCCAGTTCCAAATGGGAGAGGGACAACAGCTCTCAACCCCGTGCACTCAGGAGGGACCTGAGCAAGAAAGCAGAGATTAACCTGACCTATGGATAGTCTGAATTTCTGCCTATGGACTGACCCTGAGGGAATGGCAGAGCAATAGTGGCATAGGCTGGGACACGCAGCAAGAGCTTCATCATAAAATCAACATCTTTAATCAACTCTGTCAGCGAGGAGCCCTCAGGAGGCTCTTCCCTGCACTAGGGGATTACTCCCTGGAGACAGCTGTCCTGTTTGCATAATGTACCTCTGACATCCCAAGGACGAATATCCTAAAGGAAACGCAGCTCCAGCAGCATGACACCCGGTGCCTGCTCATTCCAGGCTGGCCAGGAAGAGCTGTGTTTTTGGAGGGGAGCTGTGTCAACATCCCCTTGTCCCCAGCTGTGACACAGCACCTTGCTCCCTAGGAAGTGGGTTTGAGGATGTGGCTTCGAGGATGTGGCTTCCACAGCTCAGCAACACTTGTCCTGCTGGGGCCAGCAGCACTGAGGTCCCTCCTGGCCCTTTCACATCACTAAAGCCACTTGACTTCAGGAGGCGATGCTGGGAATTTTTTTTCCAGGAAAAGACAAGTTACCCTTTCTGGGGATCAACATCAATCCTAAGGATGGCACTGCCATGGTACCACCAGCACCACCACAGTAACATCATGGTACTACTGTGTCACTACCACAGTACATCAGAATATCACCAGGTACCACAGCACCATCACTCTGACAGCATCACTGCTCTTGATACACCATCAGTACCATCAAGTACTACCTTGGTGCTACCCTGGTGGACTGGTACTGTGATGATCTCCCCATGTTGCTGCAAAACCCCATGGGAGTGGGAAGGGAAATATTAGTCACCCACCAAGTCAGGACCCTCCAGGATCGCGGGGAAACACACAAAGCAGTCTAAAGACCAAGGCAAAGTGGATGGCAGGTGCTCAGCAGTCACCGACATGGAAACCAAGTGGGGTCCTCACTCCCTCCACCACCATCCATGTGAGATCAGATAGAGCTGGTGCATAGCCCCCACCCCACAACAGCACCCAGAGACGCCCCTTTGAATCAGCCACTTGTCCCCAGCCATTCCCAGCCTTCCCACCTAGGCTTCCCCACCAAGGCACAGTCCTACCCATCCCCTGTCAGCTGGCTCTCAGGAACAGAAAGAAGACAGTGTGTTTGACACAACTGATTTGACTCTCAGGATGGAAAGAAGAGAGGGTCAGGGCAAGA
Source organism: Ara ararauna (assembly GCA_028858755.1). NCBI lineage: Eukaryota > Metazoa > Chordata > Aves > Psittaciformes > Psittacidae > Ara > Ara ararauna. The sequence goes on along the minus strand of CM054389.1, from coordinate 11,086,124 downwards.
AATCCTTCCCATTCTGCTGCCCCATTTTTTGGCTGGGGTGTTTCTGGAATGGCCAGAGGCTGTGGTCAGGGGCAGACCAAGGACTGTGTGGCTCTGTAGAGCCTTTCCCTGAGCATCACAATGAACAGCCCCCAAAAAAGCCCAATGAGAAACTGCGCCAGAGTGAAACCATTTTCACTGGGTGGGTTTCCAGCAGTGCAGTTTCTCCTGTGGAAAGGTCCCGCCTGCCCTCCAGCCAGGCTCAGAAACCTCCTGTGAAACCCAGATCAGCTCTGCTCAGCTCTTCTCCCCCATGCTCAATAAGAACAGGCCAAGAGCTGTTCTTTAAAAGGAGCTGCTCCAGGGGATCCCAGGAAGGTGGCAGATTTTACCCATGGGAAAGGAGGGCAAGCTGTCCTAAGCAGGGCGAACTGATGAACTGTTGTGGCCTGGGTCAAGGAGGTGAACTCTGAGAGAGCCTTTTGGGCTGTTTTTAGAGAGGTGCTGCAAAGGGCCGGGCATTGCATTGCCTGGAGGTGCCCCGGTGCTGTCTGCATGGACAGGTCCCCCCCTGCAGTGGAGATGCCCCAAGCCTTCCTGGGCTACCCTGAGCGAGTATGGGATGCTCTAGAAGAGGGTGGCGGTGAGTCATGCCCTTGACACTGCCTTGCAGAGCCATTGATGCTGCCGGAGCGAGGACACACCGCAGGGAGGGCTCGGTGCTGGTGCAGGGGCTGTGTCTGTAGCAGGTGGGCTCTGCCCTGTTAGAGCTCCGGTGAGACCCAGATCAGCTCCAGCACCAGCCGGGTGGAGGCAGCTGGAGACCCCGCGGAAGGGCAGCAGAGGCGGCAGCTCCTTCCCTCGCGTGGCAGCAGCTCTGGCAGCTCGGCACGGGGAAGGTGCTGGAGGTGGCTCAGCCTCAGCCAAGCGCAGCTATTTCCCGTGCCCGTCTCGTACCGAGGTTATGTCCTCCTGATGCCTCGACGCCCCTCGCCCCCAAACGCGCCCACCCGCACCCCGCCTGCCAGCAACCCCCCCGCAGCCGCCTTACCTGGGGGTGTCTGTCTGTCCGGTCGCCTCCGAGCCCGTCCATCGCCCGCAGCGGCCTAACGAGCTCCGGTGCGGAATGAAAGCGCTGTGGGTCCGGCGGGGGGCCGCGGAGGGTCCCCGGGGACTCCTCCTGGGGCTTGGGGTCTGCGGGCCCCTCCGGCTCCGGGGACAGCCGGCAGCTCGCCATGTCGCTGTCGCCCCTCACACTTTCACGAGTGCCCTGGTCCGGGCCGGCGGGGACGGCATCGCCTGGGGCCGGGTCAGCGCTGGGCTCCCCACGCTCCGGGTTCTGCATGGCGGGGACAGGGCTCTGGGCTCACTCGGTCGCGGCGAGAGCTCCCCGTGGCTGCGGGAGCCGGCACGGAAAACGTGAAGGCATCAAAGCAGCGGTGGCGGGAGCAGCCCGGGCCGCACTCCCTCCCGGCGAGGACGGAGGCGGCGGCAGCGGCGGCGGCAGCAGCAGCAGCAGCATCGCTGCGCCGGGGGAGGCTCCATCCCCGCTGGATCCACCGGCTCGGATCTCACCCCCCCGGCCGCGTACACCGTACAAAGGCTGCTGCCCGCTGCCCTCAGCCCCCCGCCGCCCCCGGCCCCATGCCCGCCGCCCGCCCGGACCGGGATGACGTAGCGGAGGGGCCGGGGGAGCTGCCAGCCCCTCACCGTGGCCTCGGGCAGCCCCCGGCGCAGACGCCGCCGACTCATCAATATTAAGCTGGGCCCGGCACCGGGCGGGGGGGGGAGACATCACCGCGCCCCCGGCCGCCAATAGCGACAGCTCCGCCGGTTTCCATGGCAACGGTGCTGGAAGGGGGCTCGCTGCCCGCTGGGTGCGGCGGTGGGGAGGTGGGGAGCACCCCGGGGTCCTCGGTGCCCCGCACCCCAGGGCAAGGGGAGCCTCGGGACAGGACCGGCCCCACGGGTGCCCGGTTCTGCCTGAGGACGTTCGGCTTTGCCTCAGGGATGCTCGCCTCTGCCCCGGGGGGTGCTCGGCTCTGTTCCGGGATGCTGGGCTCTGCCCCAAGGATGCTCAGCTCCCAACTTCCCCTTCGGGGGACCCAAAACTCAGCCTCCCACAGTGCAGCATGTTAGAAACAACACGCTGCTGAGCCCACAGGCAGGGCTCGGCCTGCGGTGGCTGCGGTGGACAAGAGGCAGAGGGTGGTGGGAGCAAGGAGCCGATATGATCCAGAGAGACAGGAGCTGACAGCATAAGGCTATAGGAAAACAGGGCACTGCCACCTCCGAGCAGTGCACAGAGCAGGCAGTCATGTGTGCTCTCTCCCTGCACACGACATCATCGCTGTGTTGTTGATGAAGATCACCTCATTCATCAGGACACAGTGTTCAGCAATGCTCAAGGGAAAGCCACCAGGCCACCCTAGGGGACATCCACCTGCCCTTGCTCCCCAGCCCTGTTCAAAGCTTAACCAAGCAAGGTTTGATGATCCCAAAACCGCAAGGGGCACACACCTCACACCATTGCTGGCAGTGGGGCATATTCTGCCTCCCCCATGTCCTAGATGTGGCAACAACCTCCAGCCCCACTGCCGGTGCCTCCCCACCGCTGGGGGACAGCATTTGGCATTTCACAGCGTGTTGCTCCCTTTGTGCTCGTGGCTGCTGCACCAGGAGAGCCTGCTCTGGGCCTCCTGCCCTACAGGGGTGCTGTGCAGGGGGCCTTCCATGCCCCCGCCAGACACCACTTTGTGAGCGCCTCCGAGAGCATCATCAGCATATCCAGATGTGTACTGCGCAGATGTGTCTGTCAGCTCTTGAAATGGATGCCACTGACACACAGAGACAGCACAGGCAAATCACCACTGAGACAGTTATTTCTCACTGCTGCTGCAAAGGGTGTAGGTGACCCACTCAGATGGAATCCTGTGCTTTGAGGGGTATCACCGCGTCTGTTTCCCATCTCACAGCATGCAGGAACCTGCCACACCACCCAAATCCCAGCTCTCTGAGCCATCCATTTTTAAAGATCTGAGGGGAAACCCCAAGCTGGTGATGAGCAGTGAAAGCAGCCAACAAACCGGAGGGAATATTCCAGAAGACTGATCCCACCTTCCTGCGTTTTATGGTACCTGTGTACCTTCAAAACACCAGCTTCCGCTTCCCCTCCAGAACCAGGTCAGGATATGACCCACCACCTGCTGCGGCTGGGTTCCCTCCAGTCCCTGCCCATGACTATCCTGCCATCCCCCCCAGGAGACACCAGGCAGGATCTCCGGGTGCTGCACAGTGTGGAGCCAGGCCCAGGTGCTGCTCACTCACTGACAAGACAGAACAAGTGGGTTTAACTAGCAGGAGGAGAGAGCCAGCAGTGGGAAGGGAAACGCGCTGCTGATAAGATCGTGTGGTTGCAAGCAGCGTGCATGCTGCTCACAGCACGGCCTCCTTGGAAACCCTGCTCCAACACGTCTGCTTTGGCGCTTCCATTGCCACGTGCTGCACACTGTCTCTGCTCATCTCATCTAGGACATGCTGCCACCACAGTCCCCAGGTAGCTTTTTGCTTCTCCTGCTCGCGAGTGCCAGACCTATGTGGTTCCATGGCATTCCCAGGACCTGCTGCCCTGGAGAAAGAGGAACCCCCTGGGCCAAGCCAGGTTCAATTTTGGATCTCCCATCACTGAAAGCCCCAGTTAGGTAAGAGATGTCCATCACCTCTGGGGAGAGGATGTCCCTTGGGGTCCTGAGCTTGGGAAACTGGAGATGCTTAACTCCTTGACCAGCCTACAGCTATTTAGCCAGCTGCATAAGTCAAGGCTGCACAGCATCCTTAGAAAGGAGAAAAGAGAAATTCATCTGGGTTATAAACAAAGACTCAGTGAATCAGGAGCTCCCTGAGTTTCAAGTCAATGAAGTCTTCATGAGCATTATGGGAACGGCTGCTGCAGGCAGCCCTAGACCTCCAAGTCACCCAGGGGTCTGCTGTGGGGCTGTGTTCCGTGTAGAGGAGATGGGCCAAAGCATTTCCTAGAAAGAACTTGAGGCTCTCCGAGGACTGGGGAAACCACAGGCTCAGGGAAAAGACGTGATGATACACAGCAATCAGTGAAAAATGGCTGAAGATCAACAGCTCAAGCCTGGGAATATGAAAAGGGATCACAGCAGAGCCCTCCAGCAGCACCCACTGCTCTCCAAAGGCCTCCAAGGAGCCAGGCCTGTGTATGGTGATGCAGGGGTGCAGTGCATGGTCCCCAGATCCTCCTGCCCTCTTCTGCTGGGGAGCAGCAATGATTGGGCTGCTGTACATTGGGCAAAAAATGAGAAGCTAAGTGTGATCCCAGCGCACACAGGGTCCTCACAAACCACGGAGCCATCCCATGGCTTTTGAGCAGGACACTGATAACAGGGTCCCTTGGCAGCCTGGCCTGGTTCCATCTGGAAGAGAGTTAGTTGTCTTCCCAGCAGCTGGTGCAGTGCTGTGTTTGGGTTTCAGTCTGAGAACAGTGCTGATAACACACCGATGGTTTAGTTGCTCAGTAGCACTTACCCTGATCAAAGCCTTTTTCTCATGCTCTGCCAGTGCTGAGGGGCATGGGAAGCTATTAGGAAGCAGAGAAAAGACACCTGCCCCAAACTAGCCAAAGGGGTATTCCATCCCACAGCACATCATGCCTGGTATATGAACTGGGGGGAGTTACCTGGGAGAGACCAGTCGCTGCTCAGGTTGGGCTGGGCATCAGGTGGTGAGTGAATTCATTGTGCATCACTTGTTTCTTCTCAGGGGACAGGGGTTTATTATCCCTTTCTCTCCCTCTCTCTCTTTATTTTCTATTACTATTATGTTTTACTTTGATTTCCATAATTAAATTGTTCTTATCTCCACCCATGGGTTTCACCTTTTTTCTGGCTCTCCTCCCCATCCCACTGGAGAGTAGGGGGAATTAACAGGCAGCTGCCCTTAGATGCTGGTACTTTAGTTGCCAGCTGGGCTTAAACCACAACATAGCCCCAGAAAAACATAAGATGAACCAGGACCAGGGACCCCAGCCAGAAGCAAGAGGAGATAGAGACAGGACTACAAACAAGGCTACAGCATATATATGGGATCCGTTCAGGGTGGGAGGCCAGAGGCAAGCTATGTGCAATGTGGATCCAGAGTTCATCCAGATGATGTGGCTGGAGACAAGCTTACAATATCAATTCAGAGGCCACCTAGGAGACAAGACCAAACAGGGGCTTACCTACGTCAAAGCTCAGCCAAGGACAGAAGGCCCAGGCCTGAGCTTAAATAATGCCCCTTTCCTCAGGCAGCAGGTCCGAAAGGTGGGCCCCTGGTGAGGCTGCTCAGGGCAATTAAGAGCAGTTAGTGCCTGCTGGGTCCTGCTGAGCTCCCCCCTGGCTCTGGCGGTGGCATTGCCAGGGACTGGGGGGGCTCATGAGGGCTCCACTGTGGTCTCAGCTGGGGCAGGACCAGCACTCCAGGGCCATGCCAGCTCATGGGTGTGGGGGGTGATCTGTACCAGCCCGCATGGGCACTGCCAGACTGGGGTGACTGGTGGGTGCCAACACATTTCCACTTCCTTTCCAGCAGATCCCTGGCGATGGCCCCAGCCAGACACCCCTCGGCCAGTGTGCATGAGTGAGCTCCTGCTGGTGACCACAGAAACCTCCAGCAACTCGAGCGGGAGCCTGCTCCCCACCTCCATGCACCCACCTGATGGCCCGCGGCTTGATCTGACAGGTCCTGGCGCGGCTCAAGGCCACGTGCCCGCATTCCTCTTCCCCCTTGTCCGGCCACCCCCGCCAGCAGTGGCCGCTGGTGGGATCGCGCTGTGGAGCAGCGCAGGGACCGAGCCCTGGTTAAAAATAACCCGGCGGAAAAGGGGATGTGATGGGCTGGCCCTGCCAGGGTGAGGGTGCAGCCCCGGCCACGGTGGTGCAGCACAGCACGGCGTGAAAACACCATTGCATGCTGTGCTGGGCTCTGGGGCCGGGGCAGGAGTGCCCGGTTCACACCCCGCACGCCGGCAGAACCTGGCTGGGTGTCTATAGCCCTGACAGCACCGGGACAGGCACCCACATCTTCCTCAGCACCCAGAAGGATCCCCGCCCCAGCCGCTGCCCTGCTCAGGGCATTTCTGGGCGTGCAAAGCCGCAGTGACCCAGGACAGCACAGCCCGCTCACCTCTGCCGCATCGAACAGGGGCAAGGACAAGCGAGCCAAGGTCCTTCAGAGACCGGGAGCTGCCTCCCGTAGGCAGAGGACGCGTTTCCTTGTGGGAGCCTGACAAAATGCATTCAGTCCAGAGGGAGGGCGCTGAAAAATGGGGTTGTGGCTCGTTTGTTTTCTTTTAAAGAAAAGGAAGAAAGGAGCAGTTTCTGTTCTGCTCTCAGCAAGAAACACGTTTCAAGCGTGTTTCTGCTCTCAGCAAGAAACATCTCCCCTGGCAGTGAACATGGAGCGGCTGTAACATCTGTAACCACAATAGAGTCCTTGATCAAACCCAGTCGGTGTTCCTCCTTCCCAGCACTTGACTGTCCATTATTAGGAAGTGAACTTTCAAAACTTCCACGTGTGAAAACCTTGGACTTGCTTTTCCTTGGCAGCAAAGCGGGAGCTGCTCAGGGCCCTCCCATGGGCTGCTGGGGCTTGGGGGGGGGGGGGCAGCTGTTTTCATCTTCACTGCACAAAAATTTGCCTCCTTGTGCCCATGACGACAGCTTTGATTTGACGGTCTTTTCCCTCCTCATCCCCCTTGAACAGTCACAACGCCAGGGAATGGGGGAAGCTGGGACAGCAAAGAGAAGCAAAACCCCCTCCAGTCCTTTCTGCCAGCCTGAGGAGGGGTCAAAGTGAAAGAAAACACCACGAACTCAATGAACCCACAGGCGAGACCAGCACACGGAGCTCTACAAAATGGGGAAACTTTCCATTAAGCTTTGGGCTTAAAACGGGGGGGGGGGGGGGGGGGGGGGGGGGGAGGGGGGGGAGGGAGAAAAGAAGAAAAAAAAAAGGGTGCTTTTAATATTTTTTCGTGCTAATTTTAGATGCCCTCTCCCATGGGAGGAGATGGGGAGCGACCGTGTCCAGGGATGCCTGGGAGCTGATGTCTGGGGAGCAGGGACCTGTGTCCTGTGTCCCTGAAGCAGGGCTGGTTTTAGACACAATCCCCCCAGGAAGGATGAGCCAGAGGTGTGGGGCTGGGGGCAGACAAGGACCATGGGAGGGACTCTTCACGCCGTGTTGTGACCATGGCTGCGGCTGCCACAGGAGACGGCGGCTTTGCCAGCATGCCCGGGGGGGCTGAATGTGAGAGACCCCTGTGGATGGGCTGAGATTTGCCGGCTTCTCTTGAGCTATTTCCACCCCCACCCATGATCTCACCGAGGGTTTCCCAGGGCTCTGAGCATGGTCTGCAGCAGTGTGCACGCTGCTGCAGGACAGCCCCATGGGCCACGGCCCCGGGCACTGCACGTGTCTTCCCTGGGTTTGATTTCCCAGGAACAGAGGAAAAGGTCCACAAGTCACACCAAGAGTTTTATTCAGCAGCCTCCCACCCCGCTGCACCCAACGGGCATTTGGCAGCACAAAGCCACTGAGGAGCCCCTGTCCACCTCCCATCCCTCTCCCCATCGCACGTGGCCATCACCACCCAGCTCTTCCCAGGGCTTTGCCACATAGAAAATGAAGATGGGGGTGGGGGGAAACTGGGAATTGGAGGCTTTGCTGCCTACCTGGCCTCCCAGCACGGTGTTTGCTCCAACCCAACAGGCCCCTCCACCACCCACGTGGAGCACCAGGCGATGGGGCCCCTCTTCCCACGTGGCACAGCCCATCCTCCTCTCTTGGATAACCTGTGATGGGCTCGTGGGTCGCAGCAGTGCTCTCTTCTCCGTAGCCCACAGTACACTCATCCATAAAGTAGGAAACACTACACCCTGCAGTGCTGTTTAGTAGTGCTTTCTACTTTATGGGTGACTGCACTGTCTCTCAGTCCGTGTCCGGCGGTTGCTCTCCTCCAGCGATGCGCTCACTTCTGCCCGCGCGGGGCCACGTCCCACACCCCCTGTGTCGCACCGCGGGCCCCCCTCAGCGTCAGCATGGCTAAGGATCCAAATCACAGGGGACAGGGAGCCTCTGCAGCATCACCTCCTGCCTTGGGGAGCTATGCCGGGCATGGGCACTATCCTTGTCCGCATGGGGGAGATACTTCCTTGTGCTCCCTTGTCTCCCCTAAAACCCCATCCCGGGCATAGTGGACATCCTCACCTTGTCCCCATGGGCAAGACTCTACCTTATACCTCATTGTTCCACCTCAAGCCCTATCCTGGTCACAAGGGACTTCCTCACCTTGTGTCCAAAGCAGAGAAAACACCTAATACCCTATCCTGGTCACAAGGGACAGCTTTGACTTGTTGCAAAAGGAAGGACCCCACCTCAGACCCCATTATAGTCATAGGAGTAAGTTTGCACTTACCCCCAAAGAGAGGAATCCACCATCGATTTGGGTCATAGGAGACCACTTTGACTTGTCCCCAAAGTAGGTGACTCCACCTCAGACCCCATTCTGACCACAGAGAACCCAATTGCCTTGTCCCTGCTGGTGGGGACCCTTTCAGACTTCATCCAGGGTACGGACAGCATGTTTCCTTTGCCCCGATGGCGAGACCTCCACCCCATGCCCTTTCATAGAGGACCCCTTTGCCTTGTCCCCATGCTGGAATCCCACCCTGAACTCCATTGTTGCCTTTGAAGCCCCACTCTGGTCTCAGAGGAACCCCTCATCTGGATCCCAAAAGTGAGATCCCATCTCAAACTCCGTCATTGTCCGTCTAATCCCACCTGCATCACAGTCTCCCCTCGCCATGTCCCCATAAGAGGACCTAACCTAGCTGACACCCTGGTCACAGAGGACTCTTTTGCCTTGTCTCCATTGTGGGCATCCTATGGAAAACCCCATCGCCATCACCCTTAAAATGCCCCCATCGGGGATGAGGCATCATCTCTGCCTTCTTTTCCCAAGAACCCTTTGCCCCATCCCCCTGCCCCTGAAGCCACAGGAGCTCCATGGCTGGGGGCTCCCCATGGGACTCCACCTCACTCTGTCTGCCAGCCACTTTTGATGCTCCCACTGCCCTTCAGGCCATGTGCTGGGGGTCATTCGGGGGTCCCCGCACCCGAAGCCACACGGACCCTCGCCCCGCCAGCCTCACCTTGCCTGCCCCGCCAGCCTCCGTGTCACCCAGTCTCGTCCCCGCTGCCACTGAAAACCCCCTGGGTGTCACTTCTGCTTCGGGCGCTTCCTGCCTCCACCCACCCACCAGCGTGGTGCCTCCTCCCCCTGGCACCCTGCTCCTGGGATGGGGGCACCCCCTTACCTGCCATCGGCCCCAGCACCCGCTGCCCCCCCTCACAGCGGGATTGGGGCCACAGCCTCCGCACCCCAGGAGACCCCATGCTACTCCTTAAGAGCCATGTGGGCACCTTGGATGGGTCCCCCCATTACCGGGTCAGGGCACGGGTGGCCCACGCTGGGAGCTGGTGACCCACGCCGGGTGCCGGTGGTGCATGCTGGGTCCTGGTGGTGTATGCCAGATGCCGGTGGCCCACGCTGGGTGCTGGTGGCACATGCCAGGTGCCAGTGTGGTGAGGTGCTGCATGGCGTGATGGTGGCGGCCAGGGAGCAATGGGCCCCTGCGCATCGTGGGGCTGCTTTTAACCCCATCCTGCCCACGTGGCCCCGACCACAGGAAGAGCCGTAGCTGCCGAGGAGATAACGGTGCATGGTCCCACCCAGCACCACCCCGCAGCCCGACCGCAGCCAGCCCAGCGAGGGGCAAGGGGCGGCCACTGCCAAGCGCCGGAAGCCGTTGCAGAGCAGCCGGTTGCGCTCTCCTGGGCCTCGCTGCTGAGAGCGACAAACATGTTTGTGTGAAACACAAAGACAGAGCAAAAAGGGCTGTTTGCTCAGGGCGACAGGAACCGAATCCACCCCCTCCCAGCTGCGTGGGGGCTGGGATGGCCATGGGCTCCACCATCGCCCCGTCCTGGTGGTGGGACCTGCACAGGAGTGAGATGTTCCTGACCTTGGAGAGAGCTTATGGAGGGGTCTGCAGGATTCAGGGTGCTGCCCAGTATAGGGGCAAAGAAGGTGGGGACACGGGTGCCAATGGGCTGTGAGCCCTAAGCCTGGTCTTTCGGAAACACGTTGCCCAAGAGACGTTCTGGAGCCTCTCACCCGCTCCATGCTCTGCAACACTAGACTTCCCCCAGCCCCGGGCAGCTCTAACGGCTGACAGGGACATGAGGCCCCGGGAAGCAAAGGGAAGGCCAGGTTTGCAGGGTTTGCATGCCCAGGTTGCAGTAGCCAGCACTGCCCAATGGCAGCGGGGCTGGAGCTCCTGTGGGTCATAGAGCAGTGGGTTTGCATAGCCAGCACTGCGCTGCATGCGGGAAGCATGCCCTGCCACAGTGCCAGGTGAAGCTACCCATGAAACTAGTCTAAAAACTATGAGCTAAAGCTCAAAAGGTGACTTTAAATGGGACCGCATGTGCCTGTGCAATGGTTTTCATCTGGCTTTGCAAACGGCTCTTTTTTTAGGCCAAAATGGTTCTCAGTACATTGGTAAGCTGGACAGAAATGTGAAAGAAAAGTAAACCTGTGGTGAGGTCTGCAGAAGGCAGCGGAAGAGCGAAGTCAAAAATAACCGAGCAGCAGCACAGGCAGAAGTGATTTGATTTGAGCAGCACATGCGCTGGTAGAGGGGGCTTTGGTGGAAAGGGAGCTGCTTGGGAAACTCTTTTCACACCGAGACTGAACTGCTCAGAAAGTTTCACTGGGAGAAAACAGCCCCAAACCGTAAGTGGCTGAAGTGAGCCCATCCACCCGCCTGGCCGGCCCCAGGGGGCTGCCCTGTCTGCCACCCTTTGCTGGCCCTGTGCCCATCTGCACCCCTTATGGTCAGCAGCCTGGGGACATCGTGCTCCCCAAGCCAGTGAGAAATTCAGCAGGGAAATCTGTCTCCACAGGGTCCTTTGCTGGTGCAGCTGTGAGCCAGGACAGCATCCCTCTGCTCCTGCTTGTGGCAAGCAGCTCCTCACCAGTGGCAGAGACCACCACATGCACAGCTGGTCCCACGTGGAGCTGTCCCAAATGCCTCCCGAGCTCCCTGAATTATCCATCCTGAGGACACCTGCAATTGTGAACATCAGTTCGGACGTGTGACCAGGTTGTTCCCAACCCAGAGACTCCCCAGAGACAGCAGCCCAAGCTCAGTGCAGTGGGCAGGTCCCAGTGGTGGTGGGTGCTATCACTGGGTGTCAGAGGTGCAGAGGCACAGGCAACCATGCTCTTACAGCAGAGACAAGGAGCCTTTCTGGGGGCAGCCAGAGGAAGCTTTGGTCCCAGAGGTGCTGCTGGGGACTTTCCAAGTGCTCTGGGGTCAAGGCCACATTTCTTGCTTCAACAAGCCAGCCCCTGCTAAACACAGAGAGCTGGGGGCAGGGGGTAGAGGTGAGAAAAGGCCCGTTTGATGCTAACCACCTTGCAAAGCAAGATGATGTGTTTCTTAACGGAATCCGGAGGGACGGATGTCACAGGCAGGGTGAAGCACGTGGCCAGCGCTGGGGGTGCTGCAGGGAAGGAGCTGTGCCCTTCCAAAACGGGGCTCTCAGCAGAGCACTGCTCACCCCACGAAGAGCCGAGGAGCTGTGTGAGATGGCCACTGGCGCCTTCCCGACAGGGAAGTGGGGGGAGGCAATGCTTCCGCTTTCCCTGGCCAAGCACAAGCAAGGGGACATGACATTCTGGGTGTCCCGAGCTGGTTTCCTTCTGCCAGCAGCAGCCACTCACTGCCTGCACCACCTCTCGGAGAGGAGGAAATCAGCAGATCTGGTTCTTCAGGTCTCTAAGGCTCCAACTGATGATGAACTTCCCACATCCTCCAGCCATTGCTTAATTTTACCAACTGGCAAATGAGGCTGCAGGAATTTCTACCCCCAGCCCTTGGCCTGGCCACAATAGCTCCCAAAGGGCTGAGGGCACAGAGGTGTTTTGGAGCTTGGAGAGGCTGCACTGGCTGTGTTTCCTCCCTGAGGACCTTGTGAGAGCTTCTGGTCCCCAGAATGCTCCTGAGACCCCTCTTCACACCCTGGCCACCTGCTTGGCATCACCCGGGCACTTGCCGATGGACCCACAGGGTGCTGGTTGCTGCTGTTCCCGAGGGTGCTGCTCTCCGACCCAGCACCGCTCCTTAAAACAAACCATCTCCCTCCATGGCACTGCTCCCCCAGCTCTCCCCTCCCCTGCTCTTGTCTCGGGGCATGCAGATGCAGGTTGGACACCCGCAGCATCGGGGCATGCAGATGCAGGTTGGACACCCGCAGCATCCCAACACCCGGGTGTGCCACCCGGTTTTTGTTCTCTATTGAGCGCCGCGGGTGCACCGCTGCTGCCCCACAGGGCCCAGGCTCCCCACTGCCCCACAGACCACGGGCTGTTGCTTTTCCAGTAACTCTCCCAGTACTGACGGGCACCGGGGAGTGGGAGCTGGGGGCTTGGGGGGCAGAAGCAGCGCCGGCCCCGGCACAGGGGCAGGGGGAAGGGCCCTTGTCAGGCTGTGCAGCCCAGGCGCTGCAAAAGCCCTGATATTTCTTATCACCCCTTGCAGCAACTTCCCCTCCTCGCCTGCGGTCGCACAGCTCGCTGCACGCAGGGGAAGTGGCGGCCAGGCCGGCTGCCTTCAGCCCTGTGCCGTGCTGAGAGGAGATGAACTCCTGCCAGTGGTCCCAGCTCTGTGCCGGGCAGGCAGCTTCCTGCTGCCCGGCCATGCCTGTGCAGCTCCCATCAATCCGGCTCTTCGTGGGCCTGAGAGCTGTGCTGGAGGAGGAGGAAGAATGGGGGGGTCTCACCCGAAGCCTCCCTGAGTCCCCTTCATTGGCTAGTGGGAATGGGATTCTGCTAGCCACCGGCTCCACAGCCAGCCAGCAGTGCCTCCTGGCCAGCACAGCCACAGTCATGTCACTGTTAACACTGAGGCCTAATGACTGCATTTCCAACATAAGCCACCATATTCCCTCTAAGAACAGGGGACAGAGGCACAGGGATGGGCACAGTTCCCTCTGCTTTGCAGCTCAATGGGTGTCCTCAAGAAAAGACCCCTGGGGCAGAAGGCTCCAACGTGGTGATGCTCCTGGAGAGCAAGGGGAGGGCTACTACTGCTGCCCCAACAAAATCAGGGGTGCCCAAACCCTGAAGAAATCGGGGGCGCCCAAAAGCTGCTGAGAACGTTTTGGACGGTCAGATCATTGCCACCATCCTGTCAGGCACAGGGAAGCGCTGCGGGCACAGCCGAGGGCCACCCCTGCACCCGAGCGCGAACGGGGCCGAGCGCTGTTTCCCTGCCAGGCACCGGGACGCGCTCCCTGCCTGATCCCGCCGCGCGCCCCCTGCCCGCCCCCAGGGAGCGCCGCTGCCGGCGGGGCCGTTACGAGTGAGTCAACCCGAAAGCGCGGGGGAGGCGCGCGGGAGCGCGGGGAAACCTCAGCCCGGCGGGGGGGGGCGCGATGCCCCAGCGTAGACGCAGCGCGACCTGACCAAATATGGACACCGCGCGCCCCGCTGCGCCAATGGCGGGCGCGGGGCCGTTGGCTGCCGCGCAGGGGCCCCGTCCCGGCCGCGTCACCTGCGGCGGCGCCTCGCAGGTGGGGGCAGGGAGCGCACGGGAGGGGGCCCGGACCGCGGCGCCGCTGTCCCCTTTCCTGCCTTGGCCCAAGGGTTGCGCAGCATCACAGGGATGGGCCCGTCTGGGATGGAGAATCATGGAATCCCAGGCTGGTTTGGGTTGAAGGGACCTTAAAGCTCCTCCAGCTCCAACCCCTGCCACGGGCAGGGACACCTTCCGCTAGAGCAGGATGCTGCAAGCCCCTGTGTCCAACCTGGCCTTGAGCACTGCCAGGGATGGGGCAGCCACAGCTTCTCTGGGCACCCTGTGCCAGCGCCTCAGCACCCTCCCAGGGAAGAGCTTCTGCCTAAGAGCTCATCTCAGTCTCCCCTCTGTCAGGAGAAAGCCATTTCCTCTTGTAACCCAACAGCAATATGAGGAATGGATGAAGCTGTGCTCTGGACCTCCCAGGGCAGGATGGACTCGGGAGATGTGGGGCTGAGCTCTGTGGTGACAGTCCCTCCTTCCCCAGAAGTGCCTGCTCCCACGCCGGGACAAGGCATGAGAATCTCTGAGGTCCAGAGAGCACCAATGGCTGCCAGGAACATCTCCCCAAACCTGACATTGACAGCCCCATTCCAGACCAGCCAAGCCAGGCTGTGCTGGGAGAGCAGTATCGAAGCCCCAGCCTGGCCAAGGGGCTGGTTCCTGTGGCCACCAGCACATGCTGACACCCTGTCCCATACCATGCACCTCAGCTGTTTGGGGACCCCCAGAGAAGGTGCAATGTCCTCACCCAGCATGTGTCCAGGGCACTGTTCGGGTTCTCAGCAGCTCTTCTGCCACTGTCCATGCAGGAGGACCATTCCCTCCAGGGGAAAAGCCCCTTCCAGCCTCGGTGATGCACATCTGGCAAAAGGAGGAAGTGCCACTCAGGATGCAGTAGGAGGTCCTGGTAGAGCTGGGGACAAGGCAGATACCACCAGGTTCTCAAATCCCTCCTCTGACTTCATCTGTGGTCTCACTTTGCCATTTGATACAAGGAACTATGCACCCCCAGCAACCTCCAGCATGAGGATGAGACACTACTTTGTCCCACCAACCCCTGGCATCTCCCCTTCCCATGAAGCAGAACTGCAGGAGCAGGCCAGGGAGGTGAGAGGTCTCAGCCCAGAGGAGGTTTGGGACCCTCCAACAGCTTCTTGTGTCCCCCCAGATGCCAAGACCCCAACTCTGTCAGCATACCAGTGGGTTTAGAGGTATCCATCATGAAGCAGCTTAGGGCCACTTTGCAGGCAGCACTGAACTTGCAGGGGGTGACAGTACCATCTTCACATGCTCTTTGCAGGCCTACTTCAGGAATCGATGGCCCACCAGCCTGTCTGTCCCTCACAAAGCAAAGCCTCCTTCTCTTGTAATTCCTGACAGGCAAACAGCCAGAGATACACATTAGAGATATATCAGAGCTCCCTGTTACCCCTGCAGATCCCCTCACCTGGGAACACATCTCCATCCTTTGCCTACCATTGCTAGAGCACCAGGAGCCCCTTGGGATGGTGCACGAGGCAGATGTGCCTCACTTCTGCCACGCTTTGAAAGCCTTCATAGCTACCTGCACATCCGAAACCTGCACCCATCCCCTCTGCAGCCCATCCAAACGGCTGCTGCCGAAAGCTGGCCGTGGGCCCCCTCCTCTCCCCACCACATCAGACACAATCAGGTGCCTTGGTGTCTTCTGCCCATGGGTGCTGATGCTGAGGTGACGGGCAGGGTGGGCTGCCATTAATGGCGTGCACTGTGGCTTTGCCACCCTTGCTCCAACAGTGCTTCCCTCCAGGCTGGGTCATCTTTCCCTGCGCCTTGCCAAGGTCTCCTCAGCCAGTTTCCAAGGAAACACTTTAAAGCTGGGGTTTGTTTTAGTTGGGTTTATCCCCCCAGCACCTACCCCCAAGGGTCTCCACACCCCTGCGGTCACCAGCCCCCCCAGCACGCAGGGAAGGTCCAAGGCTGTGCACTGGAAGGCAGTGAGGCAGCCCCTGAGAGCAGATTTAGGGTGAAGCAGCGCTGATGCTGCTGCAGCCAACCCTGGGCAGCACCTCTGCCATGGCATGCATCGAGCATCCATGGGAGCACAACTGGGGGTGTCACCACACCTCAGCCACTGCCCCAAGGCACTGCCACACGTTCCCCTCCATCCGCAGCCCAGCTTGCCCAAGCTGCAAGACAAAGGCTCATGGCGGGCGGTGGGAGCGGGGTGCAGGGACAGAGCCTCGGGGCGCCCCCGCGCAGGTGGGGAGGGCTCAGAGAGGCATTTCCCAGCAGCAGCTGCTCTGCGTGGAAGCCCCGAGCGCGCTGCGGTTTGGGAAAGTCACTTTTCTCAGCCGGAGGCAGAGCCGAGGTATCGGTTCTCAAAACCCGCACCAAGAAACCCACTGGCTCGTGCTTCCTGCCTGCGCTGCCCGCGGCGGCCCTGGCCTCCCCCTGCCCCAAGCTGCAGCGGTGCCAACCCTGCAGGGCTTCCAGGCCCGGCTCAAATATTTTAACGTCATTTTGGTGCAGGGGGAGGAGCCGTCTTCAACTGACTCAGATCCACAGCTCCCGGCCCCGTTGGCGCTTTCTCTCTTGATTACAGCCCAGGCTGCCACTGCACATCTTTTCTATTTCTTCAACGCGAGAGCTCCCTGCCCTACTTTTCTCAGCAAATAAAGATCCAGATCCGTTTGCTTTTGCTGTTACAAACCGCTGGCAGCTCCAGGGCTCAAGTCTAACTAAAATGCTCATTTTAGGGTGCTTTGCAGAGGTCTAACGCTCCGCTCTGGCAGCCTGGAAGCTATGAATCACTTGGGTGGTGTGGGCTGGGAGATGCGGTGCGTGTGTGGGCGAGTGAGCAAGCTTGCAGGGAAGAGGCTCACCGACTCAGCCCCATCAGAGGCACCCAGTGCTTGGGAGCACTGCGAGCTGCTTTGCAGGCAGAGGAGGTGCAGCTCTCTCTGAAAGCCCACCAGAGTTGAGCCTGTTTGCCTTGCTGTTCTGCCTCTATTGCACTTTCACTGCAGCACCCCAGTCTGAACTCTATATAACCCAGAGTAGTTGTGATTCCTTCCAAGGGGTGAGGTCCCTGTAGGCTTTACAAGCCCCTTCACCTTCCATGAGAGGCACAGTGACAATGCACACTGCTCTCTGGGGACAACTAAGCAAAGTTCCCAGCGCTGGGCAGGCATTACTGCAAGACTGCAGCTCCCCAGGAAGGGAGACATGAACCACCATGCCTGCGGACTCACACCCAGCCAAGCCAAACAAGCCCACCATGCACAGGTCCTGCACAGAGCCCTCTTGTCACCTCTTCTCCACCATGGGGCCAGGGGATCAGCTGGCCTGGGACCGTGGAAAGATTCACAATGTGCCTCTAGCCCTGGAGCAGCTCCAGAGTGTCCATGCCCATCCCTGGAGCCAGAGAAGGGGGATACAGACGAGTAAGCTAGTGGGAGGGCATGGCACTGTGAAATACAGCAGAAAACGCACATGAGCCTCAGGTCTGTCCTGCTCTGGTCCACCTCCAGCAGCTTGCCCCCATCATCAGCCTCCAGCCCTGCTCCACGAAGCCGTGCTGCCACCCTGTGGCACTTGAAGGGTCAGGCTTCGAAGCTGGCCACGGCCAGGGTGGTTGCTCTTCATATAATAATATGACGAATCATATATTTGTCATGTAAGAATATGACGATTAATAGAATCACAGAATGGTTTGGGTGGGAAGAGATTTTAAAGCTCATTCAGTTCCAAGCCCCTGCCACAGGCAGGGACACCTTCCACTAGAGCAGGTTGCTTCAAGCCCCATCCAACCTGGCCTTGAACACCGGCAGGGAAGAGGGATCTACCCCCCCCCCTCCCCCCACCTTTCCAACTTGACTGTAGCCAAAGCCTCACTCAAGAGCCATCTCCCATCAGCTGGAGAAAATGCTGCCCATCTCATCCTCCTTGATCCCTTTCATTCTGAACCTTGTCAGCTCTTGTCAACCTCACACAGACAATCAGACAGCACTGGCTGCAGTTTTGGACACTTCTGCTGGAGACGAACAGAGCCTGGGGGATCCCAGCTCACCCCATGCTTCTCACAGCACAGCCAGTCCAAAACTACCCTCTAGGGCCCAGATGTCTGTGCCTAAAATGTCTAAACCTGAGCATCCTGTGGAGTCAGTCACACCTTTCTCCCACAGACCTCACCTACCAGGGTCATCTCCGGCCCAGTCTCTGCAACCAAGGAATCTTGGAGAGTAAGCATAAGGTAACTCAAGTGCTTTGAATGTTCACCAGGGGTGTGTGAAAATCAACTCCCTCCTCTCCCCAAAGGATGTGAACCTGCTGTTCCATCTTCCCCAGAGGAGACCGTAACACCCAGGCCAAGGGCTGAAGCACCCTTGGTTCTTCCACAAAAGGCAATCAGCTCCTGGAAGTGTCTGCCAAAGCCCACCACCAACTTGACTTGGTCCTGGTCTGCACCCAGCAAATACTCTTCACTTCAGCATCAAGTCTGCAAGTCCCCAGGAGAAATGTGCTTTAAGGCTTCTTTCTCTGCAGTGTTTTGTCTCAACTAGCACTGTGACCCCACACAGCCTCCCTACGTTCACATCAGTCTTCTCCAGCCACACATCTGCTTCAAAACCCTGCAGGAAGCTGTGCTTGAGTGCTTGGGGCTCTTTTCTGGGCCAGCTCTACAAACCACAGCAGGACAGAGAACACATCACCTCAGTGCTGCTGACACTGTCACTTCACAACAGCAACGCATTTCCCTTGCTGCAGCCGCTTTCATCCCACATCAGTTGGTGCTTTCAGGCTGTGTTGATTTTCCACTATTTGTCTACAAAAACCCAAAACTGAGCTTTCCAGCTCCAGAATTCTCTCAGGGGAAAAAGATTATTTCAGAGAGCTGCTGATATAGATGGCTTATCTAAGGGCAGAGTCTTTTGTGATCAGCCTGCTTCCACATCCCCTGCACCGGACCATGCAGGCCCAGAGCACCAAGACCTCTAGATAACCTACACATGAAATACTTAGCATCATCTGTCTACTCCATCCAGCAGCAAGCAAAAAACACTGGTGACACAAATCACTAGTCTGCTCATTCCTACAGCAAGGGACTCTGCAGTTCAGCCAGGGGAGGATCTCCCTCCCCAGGCAGGAGCATTGTCCATGGTGTAAGAAGTGATGACAATTGTGGTCTCCAGTCTGGCAGGTGTAGAGGGATGAGTGTGAAACCCCTCAAACTCCCTGCAGTGGGTGAAACTAGTGACTAGAGATTCAGCTCTGAGCAGACTGTGTTTTATTGAAGTATAAACACAACTATATCCCAGCCCTCCTCTTTTCCACACCACCAGTAAAAAATCTTGTGCATCACCATTAAACACCGCTTCCCCAGACCCATTCATGCCACCCCCGTTGTCAAGGCTCAAAGGAAATATCTACAGTCTGTGTGGGCAGACGGTGGTACGGCAGAGGCCAGAAGTACTGAGTGAGAGGAGCTGAGCCAGGAAGCTCCCTCCACATCAGGCTCTCCTTCCCACATGCTAAAGCTAAAAGGTTTTGGAGCAGTGCCCCACATGCCTGGTGCCTCTCCAAACACATCTGGGGAATCCTCCAGGCAGCACAAGAGCACTTAGGTTTTTATAGCTGTGTCTCGGGACTTGTAAGCCACACCACGGCTCTTCAGCTCTCGGACAATCCCTGCAGCAAGGAGAAAAACACACTTCAGTATTCCTTAGGGATGAAGAGCCCTGAAAACATCTGGTTGCTTTGTCATGTAGCCTTCACACAGTTTATCCGTGGTACCACAGGGACAGTCAGCAGCATATTTAATATCATCTTCTGGCAGGTGTGCTGAAAGATTGCTGGGAGAAACCCCACCTGCATAACCCTGAAAGTACGTCCCATTCAGCATCTCTTTGTGGTACCCTTGCTCATTCCTTCACCCACACCGCATGTGCTCTGTTCGCAATACACAGTGTTCACTGAACCATCCTGATTTCATCACGCAGCACAGCACAACACACTGCCCAGTTTGACACCTTCGAAACAGCAACAGCCCCAACACCTCCTGCGCAGAACAATACCTCAGCTGCCACCTGCACAGGAGCCTCCCCCAAAACCCCAGCTGCAGTGTTACCTTGAGGCAGCCGGCCGGTCACTGACACTGCGTACACACCCGGCTTGAAGTTACCTGGGGGAAAGAGAACACTGAGGCACCTGCACGGCAGCAGCCAGGTGGGGCAGCATCCCGGGAGCCTCTGCCAGCGCTGATGCCCCCTCATCGGGAGCAGAAACCCCCTCTGCAGCCCCAGCGCAACTCCCACTGCCCCAGAACGGGGTTTGCTGCAGAGAAGGGATCTCTGCCCCCAGAAACCCACTCACTGATCCGCTGCCACTTGGAGACCCAGCTGTCCTCAGGGCTCATCATCGCGATGATCCTGTGGGAGGGACAGGAATGAGGGGACGCTCTGCAGCCGAGTGACGCCCCGGTGAACATGGGTCGGGCCCACTCACCCGTCGAAGGAGGAGCTGGTACAGTCATAGACCATCTCCCGGTTGCCCTTCATCTGCAGGTACGCATCGCAGTTGTCGCAGCCGTCGTACTCGAACTGATCGATGGTCTGAAGGGACAGAGACGTCAGCGCGGGACCTGGCCCGGACCGGGAAGGACCGGAGAGAGGGAAGGGGAAGGCCGAGCCGGGCCAGGCCGCAGAAGCCAGGCAAAGCTGGCTGGGAAAAGGGAGGGAGCCCCGGGACGGAGAAGCGCCGCGGGCCGAGAGAGGCCGCAGCTCGGCGGCAGGAGGGGAGAAGGGCCCGGGCCGGAGCGCCGGAGCGCCGTTGCACCGGAGCACGGTGCCGGTGCCGGTGCCTGCCGCACCTTGACGAGGGAGCACAGCAGGCAGGCGCGGAGGTGCCGCAGGTCCTTCGGGACGGTCTCCAGCGCCATATCGCCGCGGCGAGCCCCGCGCAGGCGCACAGCGGGGCCGGGCGCGGAGGACGGGCGGGTCCTAGCGCCGACCGCGGGCACGGTCCCCCCCAGCGCCGCCGCGCCGGGGCCGCGGTCCGAGCGGTTCGTGCGCTCGGCAGCGCAGCACAGCGGCTCGGTGCGAAGAACAAAACCAGGCGAGCAGACCGGGTACGTGGATAAATATATTAGTAAATAAATATATTTCTGAGCACATCAGCATATTCACACATCTTTTATCGGACATAAATACAGAGGTTTGCATAGGTATAAAACGTATTCTTTTTTTTTTTTTTTTTTGGGGGGTGTCATAATTTATTCCCAAGCCCCAGAGCCAGGCCAGGCTCAGGAAATGACAACCAGTGACAAAAACCAAACCTATATTCACATTTCCAAAGGATCTGAACATCACAGAAGGGAGCAGAGGCTCTGGGTGGGAAGGGAGGAGGTCCAGCCAGCCTGGGCCACAGCACCCACCTCGATGGCGCAGGAGGCCTTGGGAAGGCGGCAGTCCCTGGGGAATGGCTGCGCTTCCAGTTCAGATAGAGGGAGTTTGGGATGCTCTGGCTTCCATCGGTTTTCAGCTGGGACTTTGGAGGCAATGAAGAAAACTGAGCTCTGCTTCATTGCAGTGAGGCTGAAGAAATTCCGTGGGTCCTGAGCACTTGAAAGCATTGCCCAGAAGTGAGAGCGGCAGGAACTGAAAGGAGCCTTTTCTCAGATACTGCTTCTTCCCTTCCAGGCAGCAGAGGATGGAAGTCCATCTACTGAAGAGGACCTTAAAAACCACCTTCCTGGAGAGTTCCTCCCTCTCCTCCCACCCAAGAACCCACAGAGGCAGACCTGCACGCTCTGATTTGGCTCAGCATCTAGAATGGCTGTTTTCTGTATGAAAAGGAGCAGCAGCATAATGTCAGGAAAGGAAAACAGGAAAGGAAAGGAACAGCAGGCATTGCCCTGCGAGTCCCATAATACTGCAGTAGGGAATGGAAAGGGTGCATTAGTGCTGACCACTTTCTCCAAGAAGCTTGAGGTTTGCTGCAGGTTCCAAGCCCTCTCTTTTCTCAAGGATAAGGAGGGAAAGAGAGGAGGACTTTAAGACTGCAGACTAGATGCCTATTCTTTGAGGCAGTGAAATGCATCCCTGGAGGTTTGCAGCCTTCTTCTAAGGATACCAGTGGGAGCCCCTGGACTTCACAACCCTCCTTCCTGTGAAGTCATCTGAGTCCTCCAGGATGGTCAAGGATGTAGGGAGCTGGTTGAGACAAGCCATGGACAACATGCACAGGAAGCTG
This sequence comes from Ara ararauna, assembly GCA_028858755.1. Taxonomy (NCBI): domain Eukaryota; kingdom Metazoa; phylum Chordata; class Aves; order Psittaciformes; family Psittacidae; genus Ara; species Ara ararauna. The sequence goes on along the minus strand of CM054389.1, from coordinate 11,064,198 downwards.
CACAGACAACATGTACAGACATCCCTGCAAGGGAGAAAGAAATCTGAGCTTGTGTCTTCTGCCTGCTTTGTAGGAAAAGCAAGAAGAGCCTGGAAAAGATTAGAACAGAGTTCTCCTGGCTTCTTTGATGAAAGAAATTCATCTCTTCTCTAGACTGAAAGGTCCTGCAGTGGTTTGGTTGAAGAAGACAAGAAATGAACGTTAACAAGGGAATAATGTTTTGTTTTAAACAGTGCTATTGCCTGACTTAATATCATCACTTGAATGTCAGTGACTGATGAGCAGCTGGGACAAAGATGCCTTTTTCAAAGAAGAAGGGCAGCAAACCCCATAAAAAGCCTTTCTCACCAATGAAGGAAGGCAGAGGTAGGATCGTCCTGAACTGGGACTACATAACCCATACTCTCTCTTGTACTGCTGTTTTAAAGAAAGACACAGAAAGATCACTGAGTACTCAGCAGTCTGTTCCTACATCCGGTTTCAAACTGTCAGGAGTTACCTTCAGCTCCAGTGTGGCATCCTCACCAATGCTGCATTAGTATTAACTCTGGGAACGCTTGGTGCCACAGAAATGGGCACTTCATGTGGGAATCTGGCCAATTCTTTGGCCTGAATGGTCATTGAGGGCAATAAACTCCATACTCGAACTCCCTGCTGAATGAAAACTGATTGGGTTCTGTAAGCTTTTTATTTGGGCAGGCTTTATTTTACTTGAATGCCCCCAAATTATGAGATGTAGGAAATAAGAACTAGTGACATTAGAAAAACCCCTCCACAACTGGAAGAGAAAAAACCCTAGTAATAAACCAAGAACGCAGTGACTGATCAAGTTTTCTCTCTCCATTCATCAAAATATTAGGAAAGCCAGAAAAGTATTTTGAAAAATTCCTTTGCAGGATCATTTCGGGTGTCTGAGAAATACAATAAGGCTGGGTGATGCTCTGCATTTATTATGGATGCTTTTGCTGGGAATTTTGCTGTGTCTTGAGGCAATGAGAGAGGAAGGACAGAAGCAAGAGCCACATCAAGGCAAAGATTTTCCATGATTCCTGGGATGGGAGCATCTCAGGTTTGAAGTATGCTCAACAAATGAGTTGCTTTTAACAGAGCCAGCCATCACACCTATCTTGAGAGTAGGCGGAGGAGTTAGAGAATGAGTGTGAGACTTGTACACACTGCCAGATGAGATTGCTCTTCCCACTGCAACAGGAGGAGTCTAACCCAACTCCTCCCCAGAAATGCTGGTATTGTCCCTGTGTCTTCACCTCACCTGCTGCTGGCAAAACCCAGCAAATGGCTGAGATGTCATCAGCTGAGGGACAATGAAGGGATCAAAAGTGGTGAGAGCTGTTGGTTTCAAAAAAAGCCAGAAGCAGCACCTTGCAGGGCAGACCTGTGGGTGATGAGATGGAGAACAGATTGTTCCTGTGTCTGAAGTAAGAGTGGAAAAGCTAAATTAAGAAGTCTGGCTTTTGACCTAAGCGAGGAAATTAAGTCAGGAGCTACCAGGCCACAGAAAGTCATTTCTGCAGCTTTTGGTCTTGAAGGCTTGTTTATTTTTGAAGTGTTTAGCAAAACCTTCCGTGGCATGAACATGCCAAAATAGCAGCTTGCACTCACTGCGCGAGCTCTCCAGCTGGTGACTCCCAAGTCTGGTCTCTCAGCAAGCTAGCCCACGCAGATGGATGCTACAGGATGAAGATGGGCTGCCTCTGCCTTCAAAGGAGAAGGGGACCTGGAGGACACAGCACCGTGTTTGTGTGACCATCACAACTTGGGAACATGTGAAGAGACAAGTGCTTATTTGCAGTCTGCACCCTGGCGTGGGCTGTGCAGGTCAGGGCTGTGCAGAGAGCCAGCTGTGAGCTCCTCGACGGCTGATACACTGAACATCTTTGTCCACTCCAGCTCTCCAGTAAGGCAATCAGGCCAGTGTTTTATTAAACTGAGTGTTCACGGACATCCTGGACCTCCTCTTCAGATCCTGCGTTCAAAGAAAAGGAAAAAGAAAAATGCTCACCTAGCTGAACATTCCCGGGCTCTGCAGCCGTGACCCTGCAATACGGAGAAGAGATACTGCAGTGAAAGCCACTAAGTTTCTCACAGTATTTTGGAGGGACTTTCCTGGCCACCTCCCAATCAGTTTGTTTCTGAAAGCTAAAGCACAATAATATGTTAAGATAAGATGTCAAGCTAGTCTTTAAGTATTTCAGGAGATACAGGCTAAGCACAGTGCACCTCAGAGTTCACACTGGTACTCGATGTTTGCTTTTGAGGCTTTCTCATGCTTGCTCTTCGAGGAAAATCTGTACAGCCATTTAAAAAATCAGTAGCAACAGAATGTAACACCAATTCGTATTCTCACAGTGGCATGGCAGCACCTACCAGGGACAGGGGACAACAGAAAGTCCAAGCAACAAAAGCAGACTGCAAGTGCTGTGTGCATGAAGGAGAGGGATGGCACATGCATTTCAGAGTGTACAAGAAGTTGCACAGATTGCTTGTGAGTCTCAAACAAGCCAAACCCAATGAGTGGTGTTCGGCCATAAATGCCAACCCCTCAGGCCCAGCCAGCAAGGACTGCAGCTCATGCTCTTCACGAGCCCCTTCTGCCTGCTGAACTGTCAACAGGCAAGTGCTGAGCAGTTCACTTGGAAATAGTCAACATTCTTCAACTGCCTTGAAACGGCGCACCCTGAGTTACTGCTTCAGATAGGCCCTTCCTCTCTCAGGGACTGAGTGTTGATGCACACACCACAGTCCTTTTCCCAGATATCTCTCAGGCCTTCCCAGAGCTCTCACACAGGGCCAGTGTAGCCCAGTAAAGGCATACAGGTATTATTTTTGCACATATCCCTTTTCCTGAATGTTCCCAAGATCAGAAGGAGACAAAAGTGCACAGAAGTATTCATAGAGAGCAGTTCAAAACAGCTCTTCAGAACAGTCACAGCAAATTCTTGGGTTTTATAAATGAGCAGCTGGAGGAACAGGACCTGTGAAAATTAAATCTACGGGAAGAGAACAAATGATATTCTGCTTTGAGAAGGAAATGCAAAGCCACAGTGTTATACACATACATACACGTGCAGCATGGCTGAAGTACCAGAAGACAGAGTCTGAGTGTATCTGGCATTTGTGTCACTGGTACATTGAATAAGCCATTGCCAACTGTTTCTCACACACACCAATTTATGTGCAACACAAAAGACTGTACGGCTTTGATCACACTGCGATCGGATGCCCTGAGGCACCCAGACAGCATTATTATAAAAGGTTTTTCTGAAAATCATGCCTGTGTGAGTGTCCCCTGTTACCCAAAAAGAAAGGGAGGTTATAAAAAGGTCTTGGATTGGGAGTGGTGGTAGAGCCTCAGCTGCTGAACTGGCCATCAGGACCCACATAGGGCAATGAACTGAAGGAGCACACCTTGGGGATGCAGCAGAAGTCTTGTTCTGTGGATAGCAGATTTTACTGGTAGGTCTTTTTCCACCCTCTAATCCCTTTTCCCCTCTGTAGTAGAGATCAAAGACATGACATGAAAGGGAATAACTAAGAGGATGAGTAGGGGATGGAGGAGAGGAGGGGATGCTGACAGCATGCTGCAGGAGGTGAGACTTCCCAGAGAGAGAAATCAAGAGATTTCATCTGGCTGTGCTGGGAGTAATCTAGCTGTTCTGGGACCAGTTCTGTGCACACCAGGGTGGTTAGGAAGCCATCTAGCCGTAACTCGCTGCTAGTTGTCTGACTTCTCTTTAAAGGTTACATTCAGCATTGCTTGAGGATTGATTCTTCAGTGAAACAACTCCCAGGCACAGTCTCCCAGGCAAGAGAACCAGGGATGTATTTTTATGCAAACCCCACCAGAAAAAGCTGGTGGAGGTGCCCAAGGAAGCAGGATAAACTCCAAGATCATGCAAGCATCATTGGGATCATCTGCAGAGCCCTGGCAATGGCTGCGGGCAGCGTTATTCTCTGTGATGCCAGTGCATGGCACTGCCTGCACAAGTGGAGTTTCTCCAGGGGCCATGGACCAAGACTCAGCCTCACCTTGCAGCTGGATGAAGTAAGCACATACCTGGAGGGTGCTGCATCCCACAGGTGCACCCTCAGCTTCTGGAAACCCTGGTTTAGGGACTTCCTGAGCCAGAGAGTGTATTTGCATCTCTGCATTTGATAGCTCTTGATCTAGGCTCTTGAACCCATTTTATTTCTGGCACCTATGTCCTCTGGGCAATAAGCACCAGTTTCACCACACACCATGTTATTACTTTATTCGGTGTTTTGAAGCTTCTGGTTCCCATTTGATGCCACCTCTTTGTTATAAGCAATGGTGAATCTCTTTTATCTGCCTTCTCTCCTGATTTCATATCCTCCCTTTCATATCCTCTGCTAATCATCTTTTTTCCCACATGAAAGTGTCTGTATTCTTTCTGTTTTCTCAGAAAACCCTCATTGTTGTGACTGTACTCAATACCTTTCTGCGCTTCTCCCAAGTCTGCTACCTCCTTCTTTGAGAAGTGTCAGGCAGTGGCGGTTGCTAGCTGTGAAAGCTCTGCACACTTACACAGCTGCATGATGGCACTTGCTGCTTGTTGCCCATTTGTCCCCAGCTAGTTCCTAACAATAATTCGATTGTTACTTAGAAGCGGTTTTGCTTGTGTGTGGCATTTTGTGCTGCTTACATGTGATTTCATCCACCTCTCTATTGCCTGATAACTCAGCAACAGGAAATAGTTTATAACCACTTTATAACCACACTTTATAACCAGTTTTAAAGCTGTCAATGCTAAAGGATTTTGTCTTTTATGAACTATTTCATAAACTATCTCTTCTCCTTGTGCAGGATATTTATTAACTTGCTGAAAGGTGCAGACAGTTGGAGAACTCCACTGTTTTCCTTCTCTGAGTAACTCTCTTCCATTAAGAATGATCTGCACTTCGTCTCCTATTTTTTAGTGAGTTATTTACCTATGAGAGTACTTCCCTTTTATCCTCTGAGAGCTTCGTTCCCCTAAAAGATCTGTGAGGTGTTATCACTCTCTACAAAAGCTGTGTTGCCTCCTCCCCTGGTTTCACATTTAACCATGTACCTACAAGTCAGACCCTGTATTTGAATTTTTAACAATTTGCTAGGCAGGAAAGTCAGGCTCATCATTCTGTGGCTTCAGCTGTTTCAAGCTGATATTGCCCTCAGCTCTTCCTTCTGGTTCTGGGCATGGGTAACAGACTGCAGCCCATGTTTGTGAATTAGCAGTTCTGTGCCTGAGCCCCTGCACGATGCCCACACAGGTGCTCTGTAGCCCTGGCGATTCATTACTATCCGCTCTACTGATGCATTTCAGAAATGCTCAAACTAATGATTTGATTTATGAGGGATCCTCTGCCCCATGTGCCAGAGTGAGAACCTCTTCAAGCACTTCCACGCTGATCACTGATGCAATAAATTCAGTTTGCCCTTCTGCTATGCAGTTATAGCCCTTGCACATCCCTCTTAGACTTGTGTTACTCCTTGGACCTGCAGAGCCCCTGACAGCTTTCCTGCTCCTAAAGGAGTTCAAACTGTCAGCATTACTAGTCTTTCTCTTTCTCACAAGCTGTTCACAGCAATCTTCCCTGTCCTGCCCCACTGTGGCTCCGCACTCAGCTTTGCTGTTTTCTGGTTTCTTTGTCTAGCCACACCTTTACTTTGGAAGAACAGCTTCTTGCTTCTAATTTCCTTTTCTGTTGCTTGGCCAGCCCCTTTCTGGGACTTTCAATGATCCTTGTGCCCAAAAGCATCTTACTCTTTTGACTGCTTTTAGTACTATTTGAAGAAGGGTCTCGTGTATGTAGGCTCCTTTTTTGCAGCCTGTGCTAGCGCGGTGCATTAGAACCCTAACATCGTACTTCTCTTACTTAGGCACAATTGGGGATTTTTGTGTTACATGTCATTGGACTTTACACTCTTCTTAACAGTGTCCCTCCCATGCCACCAGAAGAGACACATTCTTCTCTGTAATTTTACCTAGGAATTTCAGGGGCCCACTGTTCGTTTTAAGCTGGGTTTCTAAAAGGTTTATGTCAAAACTTTACTTTAAAGCTGGCCTTTCTAATTCATCCACTTACATTTTCAGCCTTACAACATTTATCTAGAGGCATATATTTATGCATTTCTTCTTGGTCTCCTTGTGTATTTTTTGTGTCCTGCTTACATGGGACTGTCTATTGAGATTGTTTTTTGCTCTTTTAGCTTTTTCTCTATTGATTTACATCCAATAGCTCGGAGTTGTAAGTGTTTTCAGCTTGATGGCTTTTCTGTATAAGCTCTGCTCCCGTTCTCTTCAACTGTCCTCAGTTCCTAATAAAGTTAAATTCTTCCTTTCTATATATTTTCTCAATCTTACAAGGAGATTTTGACTCTTTGGCTGGTCCTGAAAGCATTCACGGAAGCTACTGCAATCAAATAGACTCAGAGTCGCAATGTGCTTTCCAACACACTGGTCCTTCTAGCTCCTGGAAAAGGGAGGTAAGAGGGAATGAAAGCTGTGTGTGCTTGCACACTGGCACTGGCTCTGGGTGGACGTCAAGAGAGCTTTCCCCCACCACACCATCAGGAGGTGGGGACATCTGGGCCGCTGGGGCTCTCTACAAAGAGGTGGAGGCATCAGGCCATGGACCTTTGCCATGCCTTGGACAGTGCAGCACCCAACACCCTGTGAGAGGTGCAGACACCAGCTCTGGTGGCCTGCGGAGTCCTCCCAGTTTCGTTTTGAAATGGGAGCTCAAAGCAACTCCTGAGCAGCCTGCCCCTCATGCCAGGATGCTTTCTCCGTGTGGAGGTCCCCTGCTGTGACCCTGGGAGGGCTGTGTCCTGGCAATATCGCTGCCCACTCTCTGCAACTCAGGGGACATCAGTACTCAGAGCTACCTGCAAACCAGGGAGATACCTCTACACTGCTGCCTCCTTATCTCTCCAAATGGCAGCATCCCTCCAGGCTCTCTGAAGAACTCATCTGCAGTGTCAGGCACTTCTGTGCCTGGGAAAAAACCTCTGTTCCTGGGAGTCTGGGAGCGCAGAGTGCTGCAGGCAGCCAGCACCGGGCTGCTTCCAGCCTCTCCCCCTTCTCTGCTGCCTTCTCACAGGCGCTCCAGCACCAGGAGCCTGGGTGTGGTAGAGGGCTGGATAGACGAGCATGGAGAGGAAGTTATTATCTGCATGGCACAATGGGCACAGTGAGTCATGAGTTTAAGGCCAGCATTTTAACAGAAATTAGGCAGCTTGATTTGTATTTGGTACCTAAATCAAAACGATTTGCCCGAGGAGCTACAATGAGTCAGTGGCAGGGTGAGGAAGGGAGCCAGGCTCCGCTTGCAGCCAGCACCTGCCCATGCTGACTCGCAGGTTGCTGTGTTCAGAGGAGCATGAGAGAGCAAGACCTGGGAGCTAAACTCAGGTTCTTTCAAAGAGCCTGGTCTCAAACGCATTTCCCCTCTCAGAGATGTGCAGCAGTTAGGCAAAGGGCCAAACTTCAGTTATGTCCGATTTCCAAATGATGCTAAAAAGCAACTCTCACACAACAGAGGTATGGGGGAGGTGAGGCATGTGCAAATCCATAAACTCATTTAGTCTGTTTTCCTACTACCACTGGCAATGCACACTTCCTTATTGATTCAGTTAGCAAGGGTTGGCTAAAACAACTAGAGCCCAATAAGCCTCGACCCTGCCAGTGAGACATCCAGACTGATGTAAGGACACTGAGAAACATGCTCCCATCTCTACATTTGGGAGATATTCCAGCTGCTAGAGATGCTTAGTTCAAAATAGCCACCTTATTCCTCATGTGTATTATTTTAGGATGAGACTGCAGAGTTTGCTGCCCTCATTAACAGCCTTGCTAATCATTCAGGCCATCATTTTCAGATAGATGACCTCTGAAACGCTCCTGTTGTCAGTGGTCCTGTAGGAAAGCCCACCGTGAAGGTACCAGGTTTACTGGCAGCCAGAGTACCTTCAGCAAACCACCCTCATTCACTTGCTTGCTGCGAGAAGAGGCCAACAGCAGACTTACCCTGACTACCCTGCTGAGACGGGCAGTGAAGTTGGAGACTCCGCCTGTCTCTGGGGGTGCCTGTCCCTGAGAAATCAGCAGGAACTGTGTGGTTTCCCTCCCATCCTGACAGCCCCTCCTCCTGCTTTTTCAGCTCTGAGCCAGACTGCGGCACTAAACACTTCCAGAGCCGAGAGCCTGAGCTGCAGGACAGGGGAGCACTTCGGGGGATCAGGGGCTGGGCTTCAGGCGAGCAGTGGTAGCCAGCAGGATGTCCATGAGGAACATGAGCATCGCAAGCTTTGGGCAAGGCTGACTCCTCGGGCAGAAGAGTGGGGCTGGGCTCCAGGGGACACTTTCTTTTCCTTCGGTGGTGACGACTCTGTGAGCTGTGTTTTGGGGGCAGTGGGACAGGGGATATCCCAGATGCTCCTGACTGTCTGTTGGCATCTTTACTGAAGTCCAAACTGCTTGGAGAAGCTGAAGGGATACGAGGGGGCTCCTGGCCTTGCTGGGAACAGGCTGGCTGTCCCGCCAGAGCTGCTTCCTGCAGCACAGTGCTTTCTGGAAGCTGCTGGCAGTGATGGCTTTTCTCAGTCCTCTTTTGTGTCCGAGCACTGTGGAAGCCAACCTTGCCCTCTGAGTACCGGGATTTGCGCTGCACAGGCCCTTGCCCTACCCACCCCGGGGGACACTCCGCATCTCTTCTGTAGTGGTGGTGCTGGTGGTGGTGGTAGTGGACATGGCTGAGCACCTGGGGCTTGGCCGGACCAGCACCCCCAGGCACCATCAAGTCCAAGGACCTGGGCCGCGTGTCCCTTGGTGGCCATGGCTGCTCCTGGCCATTGTCCGTGGCAGGTCCCTCTGAGCTGCAGTAAACGAAGGGGTCGTAATCGCTGCTGAGGGAGCTGCGGAAAGTGGAGCAGCTGCCGTGGATGCCCTGCAGACTGACGTCTGTGCAGTTCAACATGGAGTCACTGGAGGAACCATGGCAAGGCCCCGAGCTGGAGTCGCTGCCCGGCCCATCTGCCAGGTACCCGCTGTGCTCTGTGAGATAGCTCTCTCCAGAGCCACTGCTGTTGTGCTGGTGCCCATGGCCAACCCCCCGGCGCAGGGCAGGTGCCCGGTGCTGCTTCTGCACCAGGGTTGCCTTGAGCCCCAGGCAGGGGGCCTGGGGCTGCAGAGAACAAGTCCTGTGGGGTGGCAGTGTCTGCCCGCAGGCAGAGGGGTTGGGATGCTGCTGGCCCAGCAAGCCTGGGGCCAGGGGAGACGGGTGGCCACAGGCAAGCAGGGAAGTGGCTGGCCTGTAGGGCATGTAGTGGATGGTGCCAAAATCCAACTGGGAGAGCTCCAGAGAGTGAAAGAAGGGGTTGCCATGGGCTGGCTCCGGGGGAAAGTTCCTGAGGTTCCTCTGAGGATAGGCGTGTGGGAGGTGGTAAAGGGCATGTCCTGGGTGCTGGCGGAAGAGGTGGAGTCGCCGTCCGGGTTCCATGTCCCGTGGGGCCATCCTGGAGCCAGCAGCCGTGGCGTGGTCCACCGAGTCTCTGGCTGTGGAGAGAGAAGGGAGCATAAAGCACAAGTCCCAGAGCCCAGCTGCAGCAGCCCTGGCATCAGGGAGCCTTCACTGCACCCCCACATCCCACCCATGCCCTGCAACCCCTCACTGCCACCACCAAACTGTCTTGATGGTCCTGCACACACAGGAGCTGCCCTGCTGCCTTGACCCTCAGATCCCACTTCCCTTTCCCACAGGCCCCAGGACTGAAACTTCCTCCTCTCAGTGCAGGTCCCAGCCCAAGCCCTGTACACTACCGGTGTTCACATGCACAGGGACCCCTCTCCATGCACCCACCACCCTGTACACCCACACGTGCTCCTGCTGATGCACTGTGTGCATCACCCAAGGGTACATGGACCCTCTGGGCACAACCCTGCTGTGTCTGAGCCCTACCAAGGATATTGAACATGCATAGTGGACATGTGTGGTGCTGCTGCAGCCAGGGGTCAACACACTCCCGGTGAAATTCGTGGGAGCACGAGATGATCCGCAGCTCCTAGAGAGGTGGAAAGAAGAAGAGGAGTGTGAGCAAGGAGAACCATGTCCCAAGGGCTGGATGGGTCCATCCTGATGGAAGTGAGCTCTGTAGGATAGAAAGACGGCTAACTGTGAGTGGGCTGCAGCCCAGCTTTGCATGGAGGAGGCTGTGCAGCAGCCTGGCAGTTCTGGTTCTGCTCACTGCATCCAGCCCTGGGGTGTGAACGTCCAGAGAGGTGGCTGCCCTTGGGAATAGCAGGGGGGCTGCCCCATTGTTGTAATATAGATGTATGTGAACATTTTCATAGAATCATAGAATCCCAGACTAGTTTGGGTTGAAGAGACCTTAAATCTCACCCAGCTGCAACCCCCTGCCACGGACAGGGACACCTTCCACTAGAGCAGGTTGCTCCAAGCCCCTGTGTCCAACCTGGCCTTGAACACTGCCAGGGATGGGGCAGCCACAGCTTCTCTGGGCACCCTGTGCCAGCGCCTCAGCACCTCATTTTACCCTACAGCAACAGCTGCAGAACTATCAAGGAACCTGAGTCTGCAGGCAAGTGACTTCAGCAGGTGCATGGCTGTTTCGGCCAAGGTGCAGGCAGGACTCCATCAATGCCTATCCTGTCCCAGCCCCAGGAGCTGCTGAAGGAAACATTCCAAGTGCCTCCTGCCCCTGCCACACTGCTCAGCCCCCACCGCAGCAGCCATGCCTGCAGCCAGCACGCTCAGCGCTGTGGCTCCGCAGCGGCCATGCCTGCAGCCTACCTGGCCCTCGCTGAACTCCTCCAGGCAGATGGCACAGACCGGGGCTGAGCTGCAGGTGCTGGCCGAGTCCCACCGTGCCGCTGGCCGGCACCTCGCCTGGAACTCGCGCGTGGCCAGCTGCCCGATGGCCTGCATGGTCTGCTGCTGCAGGGAGTCCTGCACCGGAGAGAGGAGGTGTGAAGGAGAGGCTCAGCCCCACATTGCCCTGCTTCCCACTGCCCTTCCGTTTGCAAAATGGCATCATCAGTAATTTGGGGGTGATACTCGTTTTTCCAGAGGTGACTTAATGTCTAACCTGACTTTGCCAGAGTAGGCTTTGTCACCAGCAGGACACATCTGGCCACAGACAGTCAAAATCAGCAGTGCTGAATTTTTGAGCCCCAAAGGCTTGTCCGTCTATAGGACCAACGGGGTATTGTCAAATCTGGAAATACATCTGACTCTGAAAAGACAATTATTTAATTTGTTAATTTCTATTAAAAATACTAAATCTTCTGCTCTCTACCTGTACAGCAATATTGTTCAAATCAAGAGCTTGTTGGCCAGCTCTGCAGCTTTGGGTGCTGGGCCAAGCTCTGAAAGGTGCTGGGACTGCAGGCTGCAGTGCTGGTGGGGCGGCCCGAGGAAAGCAAGGCCACCACACAAGGAATACTGCCAGCCCATCTCAGGTTCACTCTGCTCATTCCTGGGCTGCTCCTGCTTCATGTGGCCTCATCTTCAGTTCACACAGAGGTACATTTCCCCTCCCAAGCTGTGCCCATTCTTGCCTTTCCTGTGTTTCCATTCGCTCAGACACAGCTGCTCCATGAGGTCCCTACCTGGGTCCTGTTCAGTTGGCACTTTGTGCGCACCACAAAAATTAAGATGATGACAACCACTGTGCTGACCACTGTGAGAAGGATCCACATGTCGTAGTCTGGCTGCGGGACAGAACAGGGAAGAAATTACTCGCGTGCAGCAGGGGTGGGCGTCAGAAGCTAGGCAGGGGAATCCCAATCTCTTCGTGACCATCAGCCTTTGAGTACATGATCCTTGGCCAAGCTCTGCCTCATGTGCTCTTTACAGGTCAAAGAAAAAGGTTTCAGTCTTTTCTGCGCATTCCAGCAGGAATGGCATTTCTCTGTCTTGCAGCATCGCAGCTCCCTAGAGGTCATGGTCTAAAGGTAGCACAAGATGAAAAAATAAAGGCTTGGTCTCAGCTGAAGAGACAGAGAATCCCCTCACCTCACTCATGACAATTAAAGAAAGGGAAGTAAAGAAGCTGAAAGCACTTCTGAGCCTTTATTTGCAGCATGCCATCTGAATGCTGCAGACAGGCAGCTACTGCAAAAGGCTGTGATCTCTGTCCCTGCGGAGGAAAGCCCAGCATCTCCGGGGAAGTCCTATTCCATGGCACAGCAGCTTGGCAGAGAGGATAAAGAAGGCAGTGGGAATGGTGTGTCTCTCACCCAAGATGGTGGCTCCTTGACCTCTATCTTCACATGGGCCTCTCTGTTCTTGTTCACGACACCCATGAGAAGCTCAGCATCGTGACCTCTGATCAGAACCACAGGCTGACTCAGACCTCTGGGCTTTCTCAGCTGTAAAGAAACAAACACAGTGAGAGATGGTCCAGAACAGCCCGAAACAAGGACTATCCCAGCTCCCAAGGCACGTCTGGTTCCTCCCAATGCTTCTTGCACACACTTTAGAGACGGATTGACCCCCGCAACTTGCCTTGCTTCTCTTTGATGAAACCAGATGGAAGCTCTACCTCTTCCAGCAGCTCTTCAGCAAGGCTTTCTTATAACCTCCAATGGCGCCTTCTACGTGCACAACTGGTCACTGTTCAGTGTGTTTCTGACCATACCAGCAGCTTTCCATCATGGTCCAGACAGTCTGGCATGGGCTGGCTCAGCAAGTGCCCGAGTCTGCCCTCTGCTTCACACTGACCTGAGTCAGGGTGTCCATCTGACACCAGTCACTTTCCATACCCTTACTGAGCAATCTCAGCATCCCCTCACCTGCACTCACCGCTGTATTTCTCTGGCATCAGAATTTTAGTTCTAAGTGTACAAAAGAATGACAACAGATGAATCCAGTGAGCAGGAGTCATCCCAGAGGTTGGAGAAGCTCAAGCACCAGCTCCCCTACCTGTCCTCTTACTTAGTGCTTGATGCTTTTCATCATCCCTTGATTATTCCAAGGGGGAACCTATTCCTTTCCAGAGATGACAGCAGTGTTGGTGGAAGAGACCTCTGGAGGTCTTTAAACCAATGTTGAACTTGCAGCAGGAGCATCACCACCAGCACAGCAGGGTGGCCGTGACTTTGGCTTTAACACTCAAGAAATCACCTTTCCTCTAAGGCACACCAGGGCTGTCTGTACTAGCTGGGAGAGGGTAATTTGTGACTTATCAAGAGGAAGCATCCAGCTCCTGGCAGAAAAGCTCAATTGACCAGACAATGTCCTTCAAGAGCAGCAAGATGCTGTTCACAAGCTGCTGGCATGTGCTGTGGGGACACCTGGATATGCCATGGAGTGAGCAAAAGAGTAAAGCCCTGTCTGTGTGCATGGATGAACTCTTACAGCTAGCATCCAAAACAGCCTGCAGTGTCCTCCTGGAACCTCCCACTGCATGTCAGTGGCTGGCAGGTCCTGACCCGGGCACATTTCGGGATGGGACAGAGGCACCGTAGTTTAGCTGTTATTATCAGTGGGGTTTGTACCTGATCAGCAGCACTTTCATCATCGGTAATGTCAAAAAGGATCGCACGAGCTCCACGCTCCCCCGCCAGCTTTGCCTGTCCAAAAGAACAGAAGCTTCAGTGGACATTTGTACCTCTGCATTAACATCTACCATTTGGATATGTATCTGCCTCCCCTGCTCTTCATGGGGGAAAGAAGCACCTGCTGCTTAGATTGAGAAAACATTTTACACCCTGGTTTCTGTACTTGTGTCGAGCTGCAGTGCCTGCTCCTGCTACAGCCCTGAAGTTCATGGACAGTTTCCCCCTGTAGTTGTGGAGGCAAATTACTTGGTGGGCTTGCAGTGCACACCAAATTCCCCAGCTGTCTGTGCCCCTTCACTTCAGAGTTGGATTTGCTGGAGAGGTACCTGCAGCCCCATTAGCCCTGATGACCCCTGTGCATCCCTCACATCCCAGGACAGCAGAAACCTCTTCAGGTCCCCACTTCTCATGTAGCTGCATCAACTATGGGCTGTCTATGGGCTTGACTGCCACACATACCGTTCTCCCCAGTCCCCGTCGCCCACATGTACCAGGGAGAAGCTCAGGCAATGCCTGGGCTGTGGGTCTGGTCTACAATTAGGAATGGAGTGGCTTTTCACAGCCCACCGGCTGCTGTGTTCTGAGGAGAACAGTGTTGAGACCCACCCAAATGAATACACATGCCACCCTTGCGAGGTCAAAGCGCAGTGCCTGGAGGACCTTGTGGGGTCACCCACGTCCTCCCACCAAGCCCTTTGAGCCCTTCAGGCAGGCAAAGACAGCCTCCGGAGATGGGAACATGAACAGAACGCAGGGCTGGGCCACTCTTACTCATGCGGAGCCCTTTGATCTGCGCGTCCCCGAGCGCCTGTGCAAACAGGAGCTGCCGGAGCCGCTGCCGCAGCTCACCCTCAGCACTGCCAAACCCCAGCTTGGGGCCAGAGGTCAGTGCCGCCGCTTCCCAGCTGCGGTATCAAACACAGGGTGCTGGCGGAGCAGAGGGAAGGGGCATTCCCAGCAGTGGTGGAGTGGGTTCAGCTCCATCCCTCACTTGCAGGTGCTGGTCACCTCCACGCACCTCATCAGGGAGAAGATGGGTGCCTCAGTCTGGGGACAAGGATGGGGATGTGCATGGAGCTGCAGATGGTCAGGAAGTGCACAGAGGATGGGCTGAAGGCTCTGAGTCATTGCATGGATTTGACACTCTTGCGTACTCCAGATGGGGAAGCTGGAGAAGTGGGACCACAGGCTAGGGGCAGGGACCAGAGACTGGGGTCCTGCCTGGGATCAAAGAAGCCTCAGTGTTTGTGAGCACTGAAGAAGAAACAGGACTTTCAGGTAGTGACTTACACCTATTGGAGCCAGTCAAGCTTTGATGAACAGTGAACAGCTCTACAAAGATTTTATCCTGCTAAAGACACCAACAATTGGAAAAAGAACAACTGAGAATGGACAACTGACTCTTCCCAACATCATTCTGACTCCTGCTGCAAAGAACACAGCTTTTGTTCAAGCTATCCGTAGCCTACTTTATGCAAGAGTTTTCTGAGTGCTTGCTGCCTTTCATCAGCTCTCTCCAGCCACATGGCAGAGCTGCCCTCCCTTTTTGAGGACTGAAACACTTTTGGTACAAACATGCATTTCAAGGGTGACTGCGGAGGTTCCAGTAGCCTGTCAATCAGACTGGCAACCAATGGTTTGCTCAGGGAAAAGATTAACACACCCCCAAAATTACAAGCTATGCATCAGAAAGAAAAATAAATCACTTTGAAGTGTGATCAGGTGGAGTTCTCCTGCTGGGCTGGACCCAGCACTGCTTGGCTGGCTGACAGCTAAAGCAGAGGTTATGATAACACTTTTCACATGGCTATTTTTATCATCATTGATACAGCACTGCAATTCAATATGCAAAGCTCTACCGCAAAAACACGTCAGGAAAACAAGGCTCCAGTGAGCACCAGCCACATCCTATAGCTTCATCCCTGCTCCTGAGAAGTGTCTTGTCCAGGGATTCTGAGGAAGAGATCTGTATGATGTCGGAGGAAAGGAGCTTGGCTTCGGGAGGATGGGGAAGCAGTCAGACAGCAATTGCAAGGGGATGGAGGGCCAGCTTAAGATGCATCTGCCTGTATTTCATGGCTAACCTAGTCCTATTTCATAGACCCACAGAATGGTTTGGGTTGGAAAGAACCCTAAAGACCATTCAGCTCCAATACCCCTGCCACGGTTAAGGTCAGCTTCCACTAGACCCCTAGACCAGAGTGTGACCATTGGCAGGGAGAAGAGCTGTGAGCCTCCCTGGGTGAGGTCTTGGAGGAGTAACTGCAGGCAGGATGGCATCTGATGTCATGCCTAGCTGGACCTCAAAATCCATTGCTGGATTTGGCTCTGGTAATAAAGCAATGATGACTAAAGGCCAGTGAACTGTCACTCTACCATGGCAATGAACTGAGGGATTTATTTGCTTTGGGCACATTCATGGTCCTGGAGAAGGGATCAAGGCTAGTGAGGATGACCAGAGCGCAGCGATGCACCTTGACCTGTCCTCCCTGCACTGACCTTTCCCAGCTGACCCTCGCACAGGTTGCCCAGAGAAGCTGTGGCTGCCCCATCCTTGGCAGTGTTCAAGGCCAAGTTGGACACGGCTTGGAGCAAGCTACTCTAGTGGAAGGTGTCCCTGCACATGGCAGAGATTGGAACTGGATGAGCTTTGAGGTGCCTTCCAACTTAAACCAGTCTGGGATTCTGTGATTCTCTGATCCTTGGACTCAGTAATGTGCTGGTACTTCTTGCACTATGATCAACAACTCAAAGATAAAGGACAAAACTAGCAAAATAGCTTCTAACCTTTAAGGTTCTCAAATGGAAGATGAGTATTGGACGCTGCTCTGCTTCTGCTCAAGACCCTCCACAACACTTGTACTGACCAAAGCAGCTGTTGCTGCCGCCAACCCCAGCATCCTCCCCTGCGAGATGAGACCACTATAATGTGACGGTCACATGTGGATGGACCTGGGACAGCTGGAGTACCCATCTGTGCTCCCTGAGGCGGCCTTCCTCTCATGCCTGTCACAAGACACACTGGAAGCCCCTGCGTTCACGCCTCATCCTCCTCATCCTCATGTGCTTACACCCATGGTGGGACCAGGCTGATTTCCAAGTGTGGATAACTGGCAGCAGTTCCGTAACTCCAGCACACTGGCTGTGCTGACAGCCAGCATCAGTTCCAGTGCAGCAGCAAGCCAAACTTGGGCTTCCACCCTGGTCTAGAAAGGGATAGGCACTGCTGCCTGCCATGCAGCTGGGGGGAAGCAGCCCCAAGATGGCCAACCCCATCGCAGCATCACATCCCTTCCCTTGCTTTTACAGCCACAACTTCTGCATAAAAAAAAAAGAAACCAGCTGAAGAAAACCCAAACTGCTGTGCAGGAACAACTGCTTGGGACGAGTTTCACCTGCTCTCTTCAGCCCTGCTGCAGGGAGGATGGAAAAGGACCCTGTTCCTATCCCCAGCACACCACTACCAGCAGAAGGCAGACACCAGAGGCGGCATCACCTGAATGCATCCAGATAAAGCCAAGAAGAGCTAAGCAAGTTGGAGTTTTTTTCATGTTTGTACAGTGCTGGTGGAAAATAACACAACATTTAGTACAGAGACAATAACAAGTAAAAGCTAATGCTAGCCTTATCCACATAACTTTATCAGAGACACAAAGATTTTAAGGCTTAAAAAATTACCCTCGTTCCTATCTAACTTCCTTATTACCAGAGAATTGCACCAGTGACCTCAGCTTTTGACACTGACTGCTGTGTCACTGAGGTACCTCTTCCACAGGAGACCTGATATGAAGACCTCTGGGATCTCCCATCCCTTTGCAGGGCGGATGGTGGCCCATGTTGTTAACAAGTCACATCCCACCACTAGTTCATCTGGTTTGTTTTAGCCCGGATTGCTCAGTGCTGATTCTTTACATGCCTCATCCAGTGAAGCACCACAGTACTATTTTTGAAGACAGAGCTACAGAAGGTGTCTTCTGTGACCAGGTTTTCCCACAGGTCAGACGACACCAAGAAACACAAATCCCCCCAACAGCCAAGCAAGCAATGGGAAGCTGCAAAACAGGAGGAGCACAAGGCTGCCAGGCAGCTGGAATGCTGGGGTCAGGTCTGAGCATCCCAGAGCAGTCAGGTTAAGGAAAACTCCACAGCTTTTACAAAGCCAGGCAGTCCAAAAGATAAGGAGGGATGGGTATTGGAGATGGCTACCATCTCCCCCAAAGGACCCCCCTGCCAAGTATCTCTGTCCTTGTCCTTTTCCCACCTCCCAACAGCTCTTTCCTACCCTCCTGCTCTTACTCTTTCCGGCACCATGGGTTTCTGTTCCCACATTTGTACCTACCTTGTTTGCCAGTGACAGGCAGGGGTTGGGATCCCGATCCGGCTGTTCAAGCTTGACAATGGTGATGAATCCCGATTCGGTGTGCTCATCCTCGCTGGTGTTGCACAGGGACAGCGGGTGGGACTGAAGGACACAAGCAAAGGGACACTCAGACCTTGGGGCTTAGCACTGCAAAGGGTGGCTCAAGCCCACCACTCACTGCACCACAGCTACCAGTCCAGAGGGTGCAGGACACCCCTGCAGTGGGCATCACCATTGCTGCTGCATCCCATGGCCCTGTCTAAGAGTCAGTGAGGCTCTGAACGCTACAAAAAGCAAGTCACTGTCCAAGTTTTGGTCCACCAGGACAATGTCACAGAATCCTACAATGGTTTGGATTGGAAGGGATCTTAAAGATCATCTAGTTCCAGCTTCCAAGTACCAGAGAAAGATGCGGTTTCTATCCTCGGCTGCACTTGGGTCTGGCTTTGCCCCAGTCACAGATATTCAGAGCTAGAGTAGCCCATGAGAGCACAGTCCTTGACTTCTGGGATGGAGCATTCGGACAGCACAGGTCTTGTTGCTGCAAGGACTGTAAGCATCCTTGGACCACCAGGCTCTGCCGGCAGCCAGCATGCTCTCTGCCAGGGCTTGGGCAAGACGAAGGGACCACAACAAAAGCAAACTTCTGTTGCCCTCAAAGCTTCAGCACTTTTTGCTTCTCAGCCACCAAACTCGACAACTTGAAGATAAATGTGCAGACAAGCCAAAGAAAGAAGTGAAAAAACAGAAAGCAGGTAGAGATGTACCGGGAATGAGAAGGGAGAGGAAAAGATGCCAGTAACCAAATCCCCAGTGAGTCCTGGAGAAATGCTCATCAGCTTGAGCCCAACTGCTGGGAAGCTGAGACAAGACGGGGTCAAGGCACCAGGTCTTGGCACCCACCCTGCAGAGCACCCTGCAGAAAGGGATATGGTGCCCCAGCACGTCACTGGGACACGAGGCACGGGGCTCACTCCTGTTGGAGGCAGGCAGTTGGGGTTTTGGTGGTCAAGGCCCCTGGAGGTGAGCCTGTCCCAGTGTGGGGCAGAGCTCAGAGGGGCAGCACCACTGCCCTTGGCTGCACCTCATTCCTGTGCATTCACCCTCATTACGACGTCCACTGAGCACTGCTCTGGTCCCTGGAAGAATGAGTAACTGCCTCCGATTCTTCAGTCCAGCAGTGGAAGGATGGTGGTGTTGGATGGTGCTGCATGGCAGGATGTTGAAACAAACTGCATATCAGCTGTTGGCTCCCTCTTGGGGGTCCCATCACCTTGGACGAGGTCCCTCCCAGCTCTTCTTAACACAGCTACCTGGCTTCCTGCTCTGTGACTATGTTGTGGTGTATGAAGCACACAGGTTATGGTACAGAAAAGCCTGTAAACACTGAGCCTGCTGGACAGCTGTTGTTACTGCATTGATGCATGGAAGTGTGGGAAACAAGCAAGAAAGCTCAACATCATAAATCAGGAGGATTAAGGCAGGCTTTGTGCCTGGTGTCCATCCAGAAGCATGCCCAGAAGCCTTGCCCACCCTGCACGTAATCTTGCAACAGCAACCCAGTGCTATGCAAAAAAGGGTATTGTCTTGGCAGATTTCAAACCAGGGGAAGGAACTGCCAGAGCAGCCCAAGGACACTTCTCACCCTCCATCCACACTCGCAGCTGTTGCCCCAGGGGCTGTGAGGCAGCGTTGGGCACTTGCTCAGGCTGCTGAGGCTGCTCCAAGGCATGGAGCCAGGGCACACAGAGGCACAGGGCTGGCGGGAGCTGGGCAATGGGGCAGGTTTGGAAAGAGACAGATGACATTTCCTCCCCTCTGCCAGCTGCATACTGCAGAAATCCAGCTGTGGGGGAAAGGGAAAACAGGTCTTATTGCAGCTAACTGCAGGCATGCCGATGTCATCTTTTAATGTCTGAGTGGGTCGCAAGAACAAGTCCTTCAAGGAGGACGACTCACCCAGGCTGTTTTTAGTCACATCCTTCAGGAGGAGATGCACCATGCCCATTAGTTGCTGCTAGCAGTGAAGGAGTGTAGGCAATTCACTCAGATGCAGCCATCTATATGGAAGCCTTCAAAAGCCGAAGCAGACAAGCAGCACCTCTGCTCACACAGAGATGCAAAGTGTCCTTGCTGGGCAGAATTCTGCCTGCTGGAGCTGCTGCAGCTGGAGAGGCCGGGGTGGATGATGCTAAAGTTAACTGGGGCTGTGTGCCAGAGCTGGTCCTGTACAGGTTGGAGCATCCTGCCCTGCATCCCCATACCAGCCCACAGCCGCTGCCCCAGGGATGCGGGATGCTGGTCTTCACCCCAACATCCCCAGCAAAGCCCTAGGGCTGCAGCCAGAGTGGGGTTCTCAGCCGGGTCCTGCCCCTCTGCAGCCCCTCTCTTTCCCTGTATGGCCAAGGTACCCCTGCAGCCTGGCCAGGGCTCAGTGGAGGTGCCTGCAGAGACCACAGCTCCATTACCCAGTCCCAAGCAGCCCCCCACAGGCTGCTGCCTGCAGTGACCCACAGCGCCGAGGTATCCAGTGCTAAAAATTGCAGATTGCCCCTTCGAGTGCGTGGTTGCACCCATCAAACGATGCAGGGCACAGTCATGCTGCTGGCAGACACCAGGTGGGTTTGTGCAGCCTGTGCTGCAGCACAACCTGGCACCAGTTCCAAAGGCACAAGCAGCCCGGCAGTGGGAGATCAGGAGGCACTACAAAATCACAGTGCTACATTCTGCTCATCGCAGGGGGGGTTGGACCAGATGAGCTTCGAAGGTCCCTTCCAACCCAAACTGTTCTGTGAGTTTTGTAGTACTAAGTCCTGGGCTGCAAAACAAGAGCTCTTAAAAGTGAGTTAAAATGGTGAGGATTAAAATAACCCCAACGTACCCACAACCACAGACATTTGCAAACTGCCCAGGTTTTGAGGCAGGTAACACCTACAGTCACAAGGGAATAAAGAAAAAGCCCAGGCTCTCACTTTACCTCGGAGCTTGGAGACCTACGTGTAAGAGATGGCCCCACGAGCATGAGCTAAGACATAACCTGCTACACTTCAAATACCGCACAGAGTAGCTCGGCACCAACAAACTGCTGCGTGCCTTTGACTGGCAGTGCCCCATCCACCTTCCTCTTGGGGACTCCCTCTCTAATCCATACTGGTATTTGAAGAAAAATCTCATAGTGCTATAGAACTTAAGACTTCAGACTTCAAGACACTGGAGAGGGTGCAGTCATATCAAGCCAAGCACCAAAACGCTACAAATTCAGGTTTCCAGGGAAGCAGTTCAAGCTGTTATGCCCTGGGAACACTAAGAGAAGGCTCCCAAGTAACCCCTTGCTTCACACAAGCAACAGCAGGCACTGCCTCACCAAGACCAACACAGCACTGGAGTGCCCATGATCCCACTGGCTTTACCAAGCACTGTCATTACTTTTATACTCTGTTTGCTCGACTGGGAGTTCTCCAGCTTTTGGTTAATGTATCATTTTAATAATAGCAGAAAAACACAAAACAGGAAATGCAAAGAGCATGTCTCATGATCCTTCCAGTACTGCAGAGATAACCCTCCTGCCAGCACTACCCAGCCTTCATGGGGCTGCTCCCTGAGGAGCCCAGGCCACCAGTGCTGCTTGGAGCTGTGTCCAACCCTGGGTGGGAATGTCTTGGGGTGCTGTGACATTCCTGGGGCAGTGTGACAGTCCTGTGTGCTGAGCATGGAGCAGCCCCTCTGTGATGAGGCCTGCAGGGCCTGATCACAGCATTAATGATAAACACTGGGGATAAAAGCAACAAGCTAAGCTGCTGCAGCCCCAAATGAACGTCGGAGCACATATAAAATGCTGGCAGCTGTTCCAGTTGGCAAATCTGGAGACTTGCTGATGGATGCATCAAAGCCTTCCCTTTGATTATCTATTAAGACTGGGCATTGTGGTTTTCTCCTCATCCCTCTGGGACACTCACCCTCCCTGACCAAGCAAGAGTCCTTTGCCTCAGGCATTCCTGCCGGGGCACAACTGCACCCACCAAGGGCAAGGCAGGAGGCTGGGGGAAACAGCCATGCAGATCCCTGCCAGCAGAAACCCTTCCCATGTAGGCAGCTGCCCAGGGACCTCAGCCACACCAGTGGCCCCCTCATTATCCTGTGACCAGTCTCTTATCAGGCACAAATCACCTCTGGGGGATGAGTGCAGGTGCCTTCCTCAGCACCCTGTACCACATGGCCAGGGGCAGCTCAGGAGGATTCTTCTTTGAGCAAGGGACACACCTTGTCCACCCAAGTGACATGCTCCACTCATCCATGCTCCAGACTACCTCTTCCCAATCTTCCTACCACGGTCTACTCCCATTTGGTGCTACACAGGATGTGGGAAGGTCCCAGGGAAAGCCAGGCAGAGAGAGGTGCTGGATTCTCACTTGGGGGCTTCATTTATAAAACAGTAGAAAAACAAAGATGACCCTGAGAGGCCACCAAGCCCGAAGGCAGGATCAGCCAGACCTAACACATTCCTCAGAGACACTCACTCAACCTGTTTCTGAGACCTCCAAAAAGGAGCCTGCTCCTTTGCTCCTGTGGCAGGGCTGCCTTCTCCTCACACCCGGAAGTATTTCCCAACACCTCACCTGAATGGGGTTTGCTGCAGTCTAAACACATTAATTCTCACTCAATCGACCATGCTCATGGAAAAGAGATTATCTGCTGCCCCCTCCCCTCCCCCCAGAGCCATTTAAACATTTCTGTCCCAAAAGCCTTTAGGGACAAAGGCTGAAAAGCAAAGCCCCTGACAGCCTCTCAGTTCTCTCTGTAAGAGAACCCAGAGAATTTCACACCCTTTCTTCATGGGGGATGAGTCAAAAGGATTGATTTGGTTTGAAGTGTCAGTAAAATTTTTATAAGCAACCAGCAAAATTAAGCATGAAAAGAGAGGAAGAGAACAGGACAAGAGAGTGTTTACCAAAAGGCTCCAGAAAAACCATGGCCTAAGCTGGTGAACTGTTAAGACCAACATATAACTCATCACTAAACTGACACAACACCATCAGAAAAATTGCAGGTAGCAAATACCACGTTGAATGTGAAGTTGAGAGCGAGGCAGGGAATGGCAGGTCAATAATCCCAACTTAAAGCCTGGGGAAAAGGCAGTGTGATGAACAGAGGGAAGAATGAACAGTGCTTTGGAAAAGGAGAGTGATGCTTCACAGACCTATAGGACTTCTTGAAGCAGTCAGCAAGTGTGGGAATAAAGGTAGTTCAGTTCATACAATAGTCTGGTCTTTCCTCTTCTGTTCTCCTACAAGGTCAAGGCTATGGAGAATGACAGAGAATCCTGTAGTACTTCCCAGGGTCATCACCAGGACTAAGGAAAGCAAAACGTAAGTCAGCCTTTACAACGGAGTGAACTTACCAGGACAGTCACAGTAGTAAACTGTGTTGTCCAAATATTCACAAAGGACACAGAAAATGAGAGGAATAGTGAAGTGGATGAGTTTTTCAGTAATACATAAATATTAAAACTGGCTGCAAAGGGCTCATGTGATACTGAGTGATGCACTGATAAAAGATGTTGAAAGAGGGAAATAGTATAAAATACAGCTAGCTATCTGACACAGGAATGAGTTATCGCCTGGCTGTCGTTGAACAGGAAAGATCCTGGAGTCATTGCAGGGAGTTTTATGGAAAGCGCTGTTGAATCACCCAAAGCAAAAGACAACCAGACTGTTGGGCATTTCTGTTGAAAAATCAGTGAAAAAAAGAAAATCTACTACAGAAGTCTGCAATGTGTCAACATCTCGAATATTAGTCAAAGTCCTGCTCACTCCACCTGAAGCAGAGGGCACTATTTCTGCACAAGAAAAGATTAAATGAACAAGAATTCTTCAGCTTAGTACAGAAGGGATATGCTAGAGCTACATAAAAATCATTAACGATATGAAGAATTCCTGGAATAAAAGACCAGGAAGAGCTATTCAAGGCAAAGATGCAGACACTGGCCCCAGCTCAGGCCACCCCTGAGCACAGCACAGTTCTGCCCTGCATCTGGTGCAACCACGTGGGCACTCACCAGGCAGCACCATGGGCTGCACCCCACCACTGGAAGCCTTTGGCCACAAACGTCTGTGCTAGAAACCAAGTATTAGAATAAAGCTGAGCTTTGTGGTCAGTGCCAGAGCACCAGGAGAGTGTTCTCCACCCCGCAGGCTCCTGCAGGTCATTAGCAGTGCCAGCTCATGATGGGGACAGCTGAGTGACTTCTGATCGTGCCCCAGCACCGGCTCTCCTGCCCTTCCTCTTATGTCAGCAGCTTGAATCCCACACAAGACTTTGAGGGAATACTTAAGTGTGCAGGGCTGAGAGAAGCATACAATGATCTGATTCAGGACAGCAGCCTCCCCACTGCTGCAGCTCGTGCCAGGGCCATTTTGCATGTGTCAGTGGTGCTATGGTCTGCAGTGGAGGAAACGCCACGTTGGAAAAGCTCCTTCATAGGTGAGCTACACGACAGATCAAGGAGGAGCCTGTGGGCAGCAAGGAGATAAGCAAGGAGACTAAGGCAAGGTGAGGAGCGGCCTTTTGCAGGTATGCAGCATCTCAGGCATCACTGC
The DNA here is from genome assembly GCA_028858755.1 of Ara ararauna. NCBI lineage: Eukaryota > Metazoa > Chordata > Aves > Psittaciformes > Psittacidae > Ara > Ara ararauna. The sequence continues at coordinate 11,039,641 of CM054389.1, read as the reverse complement.
ACCATGTCTGCTTGTCGGTCAGAGGTGTTCAATCCCCACTGACATGCTCGCTTCCCTCAGTTGTGCCATGTCACTGTCACAGAGTACGAACTCATGAGGGCAGAATACAGACATTTCTTTATTCATGGATATCAATGACTGGCTCAATACATACTCTTCCCTGCTAGAAGTCTGGCAGTAAGGCTCTCCTCTAAATAAATGATACGCCTTCATAGGCTCAAGTGGAAGTACTCTACTACCCCCCTCCCCATCTTTGCTGCTGACACTGACCTGCAATAGAATCAACGCAGGAAGGATCGGGGCAGATGCACCAACTCCAGTGCTCAAACTGCATCAACATTTATATTCCTATATGTCACGTTCTTCCCAGTTTATCTTAACCCTTCAAATCCATCAGCTCAACAGATGCCTTTATTACACCAAGGTCATAATGCTATGTAGCTGTCACTCTACTCACAGACATAGCAGTAGGAATGAGGGGATGCTACCAAAGGTGCAGGAGATGCTGCCTGGAGGCTGGTATGCAGCTACAGCATGGCTGGAAGATGCTCTGGGATGCTGCTGGAAGTACATAGGACAATGAGGAGGGATGAGGCAGGGAGGTGAAGTGGATGTTAACTGTGAAGAAGATGGAAATGGCTGCTTAGAAAAGAATGGCAGTGTTTCAAGGGGCCTGAGGAAAAACTGCAGCCTCCATGACTCTTGGGCATGAAGCTTAGCCATCAGGATATGGGCTTTTTGATTTAACCTGCATAAAGTTTCAAGAGCTGTTATAACAGCAAACACACCTTACCCACATGTGAGTCACAGACAAACATGTTCACTGATAAAAAACACATTATTCTTAGAGAGACCCAGGTCCTACCTCAATGTGCAAATAGCTCAGACAACCATCCAAGTCCCCTGAAGGAGTGGCAAGAGGTAGGAGAGGAGACAAAGGATCTACAAGCTGCCGGTGCATGCTTGTTCCCTTACACATGCTCACGAGCCTCACTATCTTTGGGCCATCTCAAGGGTCAGCAGTGCCCAAGGGTTTGATATAACAAATCAGTCCCCAGTCAACAACTGCATCTTCTCTTCCTTTTCATTACAAAGCTGGTGAGTGACAAAGAGAGGTGCTGAGCCCCAAGTGGGAGGTTCATTTGATTATCTCATGTGCAGGATTAGGCGGTTTAGGTGAAGTCTGGATCTTTTCCATCCCATCGCACAAGTATGGCCACGGTGTCAGAGAAAACTGTCACTGCATACCTCACTGTCCTGAGAGCTCTGCTGAGGTTTGCTGGCCTCGGGACAGAGGGCTACCATACATGGGAAGCAAGTGTCATTTCTTCTAGCACAGCCATCATTTCCAACGTTTCTGTCAGCTCCATCACAATGTCTGGTTAAGCTCTCTCTCTCTGGTCCACACATCCATTTTGGAATATCAAAGGCAAAAGGAGCTCTCTGGTTAGCCCTGACTCACACCACTAAATGAAAGTACAGGCAAGCTGGCCCAAGTCACAGGAGAACAGCTCATGCTCCTGCTGCAAGCAGTCCGCATTCAAACCAAAGAACAGTATCCAGCCCATGTCGACGTGCTCACCTCACACACCTTAGAGTGCTCAACTCGTCCTCAATCTTGTGGACAGTGCCACTGGCAGTCTGCATACTTCAAGGCCCTCTTACACAACGACCATCTGCACTGTGCTGACAGTGCTTTGGAGGTTAAAACCATTCCACAAAACTCACACAAGTCTTGCCCCTCAGCAACAGCTTAAAGCACTGGCAAAACTGGGCAGGCAGCACAGTAGCCCAACAGTATCCTTTCTACCACTCAAAGCACAAAGCTGCATTGTCACTTGGGGCCAACTCAGGGATGGCACAGACAATATGAGGTCTTCTACAACTGATATGTCGAGCAACATCATAGGAGACAGCACTGACTCTGCAGTGGTGGGCCAGACACAAAGACTCACCCAAACTCACATAACTCTACCGCAGAGACTGAAGTAGCGTTTCCTCAACCACCCACTTTCTACACTGGGTTTCAAAATTGAAGCTTTGAGAGTGGATGTCAGAAGGAGCATTCTTGCTCTTCCAGAAAGTAGGTAACAGAGCTAGTAGAGCAAAGACTGACAAGGAAATTCTCCTTGGGGCAGATTATACCATAAACTGAGAGATTATGTCAGACTGAGAGATCTGGGCTTGTTCAGCCTGGAGAAGGCTCCGGGGAAACCTTACAGCAGCTTCTAGTGCTTAGAGGGGCTGACAAGAAACGTGGAGAGGAGCTTTGGACAAGGGCCTGTAGGGACAGGACAAGGGGAATGGCTTTAACCTGCCAGAGGGGAGACTGAGATGAGCTCTTAGGCAGAAACTCTTCCCTGTGAGGGTGCTGAGGCACTGGCACAGGGTGCCCAGAGAAGCTGTGGCTGCCCCAGCCCTGGCAGTGTTCAAGGCCAGGTTGGATGGGGCTTGGAGCAAGCTGCTCTAGTGGAAGGTGTCCCTGCTCATGGCAGGGATTTGCAACTGGATGAGCTTTAAGGTTCTTTCTAACCCAAACCAGCCTACGAGTCTATAATTTCTTCTAAAGTGTCACACAATTCCAGGAGGGCTGAACTGCCCTGGTAGGAGACCATAGGGCTCTCCTGAGGTTGATGTGGACTGGGGAATGCTCTAGAACTCCTCTGAAGATGAAGCTCAGCTGCAGTGTTAGCTCCACTGATGATTGGAGACTGCAGTACCATGACGTGAACCTGCACCATCACTGTGGCCATTTCTGGAGGAACCAGCAATGGTCCAGGGCAGACTTATCTGATCCTGAGTGAAACAGGGGCATTTGTCATGCCTGCACGTGAACACACGCTCAGCAGGGAAAGGCTACAGGCTGGCTGAGCCTTCCCGGCTGGCACTGCGCCAGGGGGAACATCGCCGATCCCCTCCCCCTTGAATATCCCTGGGCTCCACCGCCTTGGCCAGGTGCAGAACAAAAGGAAACGGATGATTTAGTTATTGCTCCAGCGCCAAAGGTTTGAAGGTCAGCGCGGTGCTCATTGTATGGCCAAGCACTGCCTGCGCTGCCCTACCTCAGCCCTGCAGCCAGCGCTGGCTCCGAAGGGGCCCGTACTGTACGGCTGGCTTCTGCGCGGGGAGATGAAAGGCTTCTCTCTAATGTAATAACTGACGGCCTCTTCAGTGCCGTTTGAACTGTTTACAGACTGAGTTAACGATTACAGGCAATGTGTACCTTGGCTGCTGCCCAAAATTCTTACCCGCCCGTCAGATATTATCAAAGAGCCCTTCACTGCTGGCCTGGAGTCCTTCCAAAGCACAGCGCCGAAATGCCGGTGCAGAGGAGGGGCCTTCGGCACTCTATCATGAAACCCAAGCTAGAAAGTCACAGATCTGCTCTGGCAAGGTGTCCTGGGGACCGGCTGCCAGAGACACAGGAACTCTCAAGAGCTCCCCAAAGACCTTCATGCCACAAGGTCTATTCAGGGTGGGCTCTTCCCTGCAGGACATCACCTAGGGCTTTGCCTGTGCTGGTTCCCAGACCCCATTAGAGGACACCACACAGCCCACAGGCTCTGGCCATCCAGACTTCCCTCCCTCCACGAGGTCACTGCCATCCATAGCTTATTCTTTACATGTAGCCTAGCTGGTTGTGTTAATGCTGGTGGTTACCCAGCTTAAACCTACTCCTGCCAAGTGTTTTCAATACCCTCATGCCTAAGAGTGTGGACAAGAACAAACCAGGTGGTGGGAGATTAGATAAAATCACTTCCATTGTTATTTGTAGCTGGGAAAATGCAGGTGTAGGTATAAGGTCTGGCTAAGTTGGGTTAGAAAACAAGCCCCAGCTCTGTGAGGCAAACTGCACCAAGTCTGGAAATCCCGTTGAAACTAAGGGATGAAATCAAGAATTGGCAAGCTGCTCTAATTACAGCTGAGTAACACAGAGTCACATTCAAGCAGCACTGAGGCTACAGAGCGACCTGCTTCCGAGGCAGGAAATACCTCAGCTGCAGAGCAGGGCTTCTGCCTGGGGTGGATCAGTGAGAGCAGAAGCCAGGCTCTGCTTCCAGGAGCCAGGCTCCTGGAATTTTCTGTCAGAGGGAACTTCCCAAATACACCTAGATAAAAGAAAAATCCAAGTCTCCATTTCAGACAGAAACATGCCTCATGGACCATCAGTCCCCCTCATCACCAAACTTCAGGCTATAAAATGCTAGATCTGCCAACCAAGCTACCATGGCTTCAAGATATCCACAGAGGTTAAAAAACCTCTGCTCCAGTCCAGCCTGGGGCTTAAAACTCCCAGCTCCACCAGCATCATCAACTGCTGCACCCCATGCCTACCAGGAGTCTGCAGCAGCACGGGTATGCCATCACCCAAAAGCTCTTTGTAGAAAAGGCCAGACAGCAACAATATAAAACTTCATGTTAAAATTTTCCTCCTGTGTTCCCAAACAACATCTTTTTGTCCTGAGGAAAAAAAAAAAAGCAAAAGTGTCTCTTTTGCAGGCTGACAAGGGATGGAGTTTTCAAGAGATGTTCTCCAGAGGACTGATGCTTTCACATGGTGCCAGTGGTAGGCCTGAAACATGATGCGTATCAGCAGGTCCGAGGCATAAGGGTGAAGTCTAAATAGCTAAAGGAATAAATGACTTGCTGTTTAATCACATACCACACTGGCTTCCCATTGCTTTATTGCTCAGATGTGGGTTTTTTAACTAGGGATGGGATGAGAGAGTAGCTGGTGAAGGACAGAAGTATCTCTCTTGTTGGATGTTGCAGTATTGCCAGGAGACAGAACTGTAGATGCAAATATATTTGCTGTGATTTGATTCAATAAAACTTGCTAGTACAGTGCAGTAGACTACAAAAATTGGTTCCTCCTACGCTTACTTGCTAAGACATGAGTTCAGGCCCTCTGGGATCTGCAATTCCCTGGCTGCTATCGATGACATCACTGACATCTAAGGAGCTGCAGGAATGCCGAGAATGCAGCTCTGTGCTCCTGGGGATGCTGAGCTCATTGGCTGCTACCAGAGGCATGAGAGAGATGGGGTGTCTGTGTCGCAGCCCTGCCTCATTACAGCCTTCCCCTCCAATGGACACCCATGTGCACTTCTTAAGGCCACACAACACAGAGTCACATGGGTTTTTCATACCTTTCCAGCATTACTGGAGTTACTGATCTGGAGGACATAGCCAGAGCACATTTGGCAGCCTGAAGGACATCACAAACACGCCTCATTCCCTTTTTGCCCATTTATACTTCCACACTATATCCATGCCCATTTATATTCACAATATCCTCTGCAAATGAACTCCACAAAGGATTTCAGCTAAGTCAACAACTTCCTTTTTTGAATGAAGACATTCTTACAGGAGTCTTACAAGACTGATCTCTGTTAGCTGGCAGATGCACCTTGGACTATCACTATCCTTGCTATGTGTAACCAGGCTTGCATCCTGGGAGTCCAGCCACTGGAGACACCACAGACATTCAAAGCGCTGGGCTGGCACGCTGAAAGGAGCTTGAAACAGGTAAGCATAAAACAATTCCCCTTAGTTTCAGCCTGTTGGGAGCCTCTGAAGCATTCATCACCAAAGGGCATGTCTTCACGCAAAGGTTCTTAGGGATGAGGATGACACAGCTCTTGGCCCAGCACATGAGAGGCAGAGGCTAAAAAGGTGCAGAAATTTCCATTTTCAGCCACCTCTGCTGCAGTGTTCAGAGCAGCACCGAGTGCTGAACACACAGGATCAAGGGCAAATGGGGCAGAAAGTGAAATAACTTCCCTGCTTAACAGAATGTGACCCAGCAGAATATGACCTCCTGCCTTTACTCAAGCCCACCCAGTAATTTGACCAGACATTACTTTAAAACGGTAGAGGCTGCCTGAGCTCTAACAGCTTTTTTGCTCTGCAGAACGGGAAGAGAGCCATTCACAGGCCACTTGTTTGAGGCAGTGAAAGCAGGCAACTTGTGACATCACCTCCACTGGAGGATCCAGCTCTCATCAGCCCCGTCTCCTCCAGAAGGGACAGAGATTACAAGGACATTCAGAGTCACAGGAGTCAGGACTAAAAGAACTTCAGCAAGGAGAAAGGAGAAGCCCTCCTGTCTTGCTTGCCCATCTCTGATTATTGCAGATCAGGGGACACAATGGACAGAGCTGCCAGCTTGACACCTGCCAATGCTGCTCTTGCTCTGCTTTTTTCTTAACAATGATGTCGGTCCCTGACAGAGGAAGGCTGCTGGAAGAGTCCAGCACTGTCCTGAGCTCCTGAGATGGTTGCTCAGTGATAAAACTACACTGCATTGTGTAAAAGCAGCCCATGCAGACTCTGGTTCCAAGGACTGACTGTCTTTTCTTCTGGTTCTGAAGGGTGGAGGTGGTTGTTGCAATCACAGATTCTCCCTATCTGCTGCTTTACATCTTGCTATGCTCCCCCTCACTGAGGCAGGATTTTTGACCAAGAGCTTTAGTACACAGCATGCTGGAAGCACCCAGGACAGGTTTTTTATGTTGCTTCTCATCCCTTCACGTTGTAAGACTCCGCTCCTGTGCCCTGATGGCCTGCAAAAAGGGCAGGTGCCCATCTCCCAGGGAAGGAGAGAGTTTGTTCTCAGAGCCCTCATTGCCAAAGCCAGGCCTGGTCCATGCAACATGAATTTGCAGCTCTCCTTGCAGGAAGCAAACTTTCCACACAGCTGGGCCTCTCTGGCATTGGTATTACCACATGGAAATTGCTCAAGTGTCTGTTCAGGACGGTCTGCAGACTCTGGAAGGGACAGTCCTTCATTACAGCTCAGTTGATTTCTCCCCCAGTGCTACTCAGATGATTTTCCCACCAATGGTCCCTAATGTTACACTGAACAATGTGCACTTACACTGCTCAATACACCAAGCCCTTGGACTCCTCATGCAACACTGTCAACTGTGTAAGTACAAAAAGCCATTGTAGCCAAAACCTTAGAGCCTGCAGAGTACTGCTTCCACGGTTTCTGTTGTATTAGGAATCAGTGCAGCACTTGAGAACACTGGGATAAATCATTAACAAGTCATTATTGTTCCCAGGTATTTTTGGCACGAAACCATTGAGGTCAACTTGGACAAACTGCTGTGGGGTAGTGGGGGTGGGACTTCTCCTGGAGAAACATCCTCCTCTAATACCAAAAAATACTCTGAAAGTGACCTTCCTTGCTGAATCTAATCCACATGAGGAGTGCCACAGCCCTGCCTTCCTGCTCTACTTGGCTGAGCTTGCTTCCTGTGCCTGTGATCAAGTCCTTATGCCTGCAGAGCGCCTGCCATTCTGCTGGCACCCAGCGAGTGACAGCACTGTTAATCACCAGCACCCCTCGCAGCGTGGGCACCCTCGCAGCCCAAACAGCATTTCTCATTTACCAATCCTATACTCTCACAACTCACATCAATCACTTCTGCTACTGGGGCCTAGGGAATTCCCAAATCCTGCTGCTTCTCCTCAAGCTCTGCTCAAGGATGGCTGTTTCTCATTCTCTGGAAGCCTGCAGAGATGTCACTTCTGTACAACTGTATTAATCATTCCTCCCATCCCCAGCAAAAATCATCATCTTTGTGGGCAATACAGTGCTCCTGCACATGTATGCAGGGAAGGGGTAGGAATCCATACGCCATTTGCTCCCATGGCCATTGCTGCTGGCAGTCAGCCGAGCAGCCATCAAGAGCCCCCTCCATGGCTAATATTGTGGAGGCTGATCCATCATCACAGCTTCTAGCACTGCCAGACACTCCAACTCCATGAAACATTATTTATTCTTCTTGTCATTCAGTTTCCTGCTTTGGTGGCCAGCTGGCCACTGACCCCACTGCTATTTAGCTGTTGTAAATCAAGTGCCAAAGGACACTTCCAAAGCATCGTGATGTGGCAATTCCTCCGGTTATGTGGATGTGGTCATTTTAAAATTAAGTAAGCAAACAGTTCTGACACAAAGGGCTGAAAGGCTGGTGTGTGGTGTTCAGTGTGTGTTCCTGGCTAGGAGAGATGATAGCAAGATGGGGCTGCCTTTATAGCCCTAAATATCTCCTCCAGAAAACATGGAGCCAGGGCAGCTGCTCAGCCCGTGGCGTGCGCAGCCAGCTCTGGATGGCTTCATTGGGATTTTGTTTTTGCGAAGGAAAAGAACTTTCAACTTTAACATTTAAAAACCACCTTTCGTAAGCACAAAAAATATTCCTTTTCCAAATGCACCAGCTTCTGGACACACTCCTGGAAGGCAAGAAAACCACCTAGGTAACAGAGTCCAGCTCCTGAGCCCACGCTTCCATACTTCTCTAAAAAACACTGACTCCACCCCACAGCCAGGCAGGGACATCAGTGCCACAACGGGAGGAAACCGCTACTTCACAACAGCCTCAAGTATGGCCACATAACTCAGAACAGTTTGTCTGCCCAGCCTGGGTTGCCAGCCCCCCCCCATCCCCACATGTCCTGAGCGTGGAAGCTGTACCTCTGCCTGGGAGCTCTTCCTTCTGACAACAGCACCACCCTACCGCATCTCCATCCCGAAACCACTGCCGGGATGGCTGAGCACCAGCTTTTTTCTGAGCTTTAAGAAAGCTTTGCTCTAAGAGGCTGAAAACATACACGTAATTGCAGCATGAAAGGACGAAGAAATGAACAACAGTTACTGGCTTCATGGTAGGGTTCTGAGCCCTGGGCCACAAACGAGGCTGTAATACACACAGAGAGTGGAAATGGGACTTGGAAGCATTTAATATTTCCATCACTTGAGACTGCAGGGCACCTCTCTGTGACAAAAATGGCAAATTCTCCATCTCCTGCTACTGAGCATTTGTCACAGCGATGGCAGCTGGGTCACTGCTCCAGGAGACATGGTGGCAGCCGTGTTTCAGAGCTGGTAGAAGCCTGCACGCTGACCATGCACTTTGCACTTCTGAGGACAGGAATGCTGCGTGGCCCTGCCGGCTGTGTGCCATGAGCACTCCCAGTACCTCCCTGGCAGGGACAAACTAAAACCTGTTGGCCATCCACATCTGAAAAACGTCGCACTGCAAAACACACAGAGTGTGTTTTCTGCAAAGAGAAAACTTCATTCTCTCCCCAGGTTGTCCCACAGCTTTTGAACTTGATGTTGATGAGACCTCCAAAGGCTCTCACGACATCCCACTTCTGTGCACAAGACAAGACTCATGGAATGGTTTGGGTTAGAAGGGGCAATAAAAGTCCTCCAGTTCCAACCCGATGCCATAGGCAGGGACACCTTCCACTAGACCAGGTTGCTCCAAACCCTGTGTCCAGCACCTTGAACACTGCCAGGGCTGCCATCAAGTACAGTTCAAATGAGACTGTGTTTTTTCCCTAGAATGATGACCAACAGCGTCCAAAGAAAATCCTTCTGCGCTTGACACGGTCCTATTGACTGTGAGGTACAGCCTGAACTACAATCAATGTTTCAAGGATCCTCATGTGACGGAGCACCCAACAGAGACACTAGAGTCCATCAGAGAAGCTGCAGGAGTAACAGGCTTCTCAGCCTAACAGAGCCTGTACCAGGGATCCCCCAACCCTTTCCTTCTAGGGACAGTTCCTTTCCCGGCATCTTGTCTGATTACTCCCACTCCCAGAGCTTCATTGACTCTGGAGTACCCCAAAATTCACCCATCCCTGTCCCAGCAGGGCTGTGCCACCATCTGCCACCCCCTGCTTCCTTCCACAAGTTCCGGGCTTCATTTCCCTGGCCCTTCAAAACCCCTTTCATATACCCCAGGACCGGGGATGAACATCAAGTTGATTATAAAACCTTTTCTTTTGTTGATAGAAAATTCTTTGCAGGGCGTGAACAGCAGGAGAAAGAAAGGACTCCTCTGAACTGCGAGCGGGCTGGAAAGCCCCGGAGGGCAAGAATCCGATCCCTCGGCTTTGAGGAGCGCGGGCCTGTCTGTACAGGCTGCAGGAGCAGCCAGCCCAGGAGAGCTTTGTGTGTGCAATGCCGACAATAACACACACCAGCCCTCTCTTTGCCAGCGCAACACGCGAGGTTCAGCAGCAGCCTTCAGTTTCTGCACCACACATGAAAAATAGCTTCGTTCCTCCTGTTTGCACCCCTGGACAGACCTACACCTTCTCACCCCGGTAACCCACTTCCGCAGAGGAAAATGGCTTCTCCAGCATCTCCCAGCCCGCCTGCCCTGCGCAGGCTCCCCTGCCTCCCTCCCCACCCCCAGGCACACTTCGCATCATTATCCACCCAGAAGTAAATCCTCTCCTGCTGCTCAAAACCTCCCTGTGCATCCTCCCAGAGCTGCTGAGGAGGAAGAAACCCTCCGTCTACTGACCACAGAACCTCACCAGGGACACCCACCCACCTACTGAACATCAATACCCCACCAAACCACGCTGCCGCTTGCAGCAACTGCTGCATGCAGTGAATCGGCAGATGCCACCGAATAATCTGTGACTGTCTAAATCCACGCTTGTAAAACGAAATCCTGAGGATCATAAAGCACCACTGTTTTGCAAACGGGGCAGAACACGTTCCTTAGGAGCAAGTAAGTTGTTAATCAGTGCTGGGCTGGAGAAGCCAAGCTTCACAGGTTTCGTGGTTTTCAGCCCTATGAAGAAGCGTCGTTCCTGTACTTTCAGAATAGGCACAGACTTGGGCAGTCAGCCCTGCTCTGGATCAGCCCTGTGTTTTTCCCATCATGACCAAAGTCCATGAAAGAGTACACATTTCAGTAAAATAACAAATACAGACAAAAAAACCCATCAACAATGCAGAAATCTTTCAGAACTGGTCTGAAAGTCCCCCTGAAGATCTCTACATTGTGAGCAATAGCAACACCACCAGCCCACCAGTGTCTCTAAGCACAGCACGCTGCCACAAGCAGTCCAAGCAGGGACAGACCCATTCCAGCACCATTTCTGCCCCACATTCAGAAAAACTCCTGGGTGCACTTAAATGTGTTTTGTTTCTCCCCCCTTACAGCTTCACTATCTGTTTTTGCAGTCTCTCATGCAGAGGTACTAGTTAACACATAAAGCAAAAGTGGCATCCCATCTGTGCTGCTGCTCACAATGTTGAGTCCTAACCTTTGAGGAAGGAGAAAGCAAAGCCAATGGACCTGGGGCAGGGGAAAGGAGCTGAAACTTTCCATTCCGGGACCCCAGCATTGCAATTGGTCTGCAGTTCCCTTTTCCCCCTCATCCCCTGTGGGTTCCAGGTGGTAGCGTGGTCCTCACCAAAGCTGAGCAAGCGCAACCACAGCTGCTCTCTGGTTGTTCCTGGTGGCAGACCCCTGAGTTGGGCTCTGCTTGTCCCAGTGCCCTCCAGCCATGGGAAGGGCACTACAGACTTCCGGGGGTGGGGGGGTGGGGGGGTGTCCCACAGGCCAGTTATGGCTTCTTCTATTGTGCCCATCCTTTTAGCAAGGAACACTCTGTGCTCATTCCAGTTCCCCTGCCACAGCCTCCCTGATCCTTTGGCAAAGAATGCCCATGAATTAGTGCAGCTTTGAGCTACCCCTGGCTTCTGCTAGAAAGACAAGGGGGGAGGAGACCATGAACTGTTCCCTTCTCCCCATCACACCATGGCTGAAGAAATGCTCCTGCTTGTTTCTTGCCCTCTTGGCTTTGCCAGAAAGCCCGTCTGGTACCTCCCATGCCATCCCCAGCACTGCCTTGGCTGCCGGCTGCTCCTCACTACCCATCACCTGTGGCTGGGCTGGCAGGAGGCAGAGGGGACTGGGCAGGGAATGGAAAGGCTGGCAGCAAGGGACTGTGCTCGGGAAAGCTCAGCTAAAGTCAGATTAGGAATGTGACGGGAGCCGAGAAGAAAGCGCAGGGTGTGGAAAAACAGGGAGGAGAAAGATTGTTTTGGAGGAGAAAAGGTCCAGAGCTCTGGGCAGTTTCATTAAAGGAATATTAAGTAAATGAGTCAGAGCTTGCGGTGCCTGAGGCTCGGGAAAGCTGCTGCTGGTGTGAAGGGATGGCAAGGGAAAACGAGGTTCGTGGCATGCTGTCTGCATCTGAAATTCAACCATAACAAAACAAGAGGAAACATGTTGCCTGCCTAATACTTTTATTAACATTTGCAGAGATTAAGTACTGCAGACGTTCGATCGGTGCCTTTGTCTGCCCTGATCCAAGCTCTGCCTCTGCCTCACTCTGGGCTAGCGACTCCAGTGAGCGCTTTCCAATTCACTGCCCTTTCAGAAGGCAGCACAGAGCACTGGGCACCTCCCATCAAGCGGCACCCACCACACCACGTTGCCCTTTTAGAGTCCAAACATGAATTCTGTATGTCAGACTTCAGGCATCTGTAGCTGGAATCTGGATGTAAAATTTGTTTCTTAATTCCTTCACCTAAAATACAGGTTACTGCCCTGATACCCATCCAAGAATCCTACGTGTATCAACAAATATGTATCTTATATGTGCACACATATAAATGTATGTATCTGTATGGGTAAATATACAGATATACACATCTATATGTATACAAATATTTATCCAGCTAGATATCTTGCAAATACAAAATCCAAGCCTGAAGTTAAGATGGGAAAATGCCTGCTTTTAAATTAGAATATTAATTTCATAAACACCTGGGAAATTCAAGGCAAGGAAGTTCATCCAGAGGATGCTGTAAGAGTAGAGATACAGGAATAATACAATAGACTGTACTAATATTCATTTAACTGTATGAAAGAGTTCCAAAGATCTATACTGAAATTCCACACCTGTATGGAGAAAAAAAGTACTAAAGCTATGGGCTGACCACCCATCCCAGGTGATGCCAGAGACCAGGAAAGGCAAAGAACATCTAGGAAGGTGACAGAAGTGGGAAAGCACAGTATTAACGGGTGACTTCAAGAAGCGTCATACAGACAGGGCAAATGCTGGACTGAGGTCTGACCAAAAGACAGCTTTAGGTATCTTTAATGACTTCTTCACCTCCAAAGTAGATGCAATCCTGCACACAATACAGAAGGTTTGGTTGAAGACACATGATTTCTGTAACAGTGACCATTATATATTCAAATTGCCCTATTCATGGGAAAGGAAAATAAAAGTAAATAAATAAATCAAAAGTCTCCACCCATTTAATAGAAAAAAAAATCAACTTAAGAATAAAGAAAGTAGTCAGAAAGGTATTCTAGAAAACAAATGAGAAGGCAAAATGTTTCTGGGTGATACAGAAATTGTTTGGAGATCAACTACTAGGGGTTCAGAGTAAGCCTACACCATTGAGGAAAGGACTGCAGCTGGACCCCAAAGGCCCAACAGTAACAATAAAAGAAAGGAGAATATCAGAAGGGAAAAGCAACCTTTAAAAAGTGGAACTTGCATCCAAATGATGAGAGCAGAAGAGGCTGTAATCCTGGCACATTAAGGAGCCCAGTCCAAAGAGAAAAAGATGCTCAGGGCTTACAAACAATAAAGCTTTTTTCAACACATCAGAGGCAGGAAGCCCATTAGTGCCTTTGTGTGGCAACAACACAGGGAATGAAAGATGCACTGGAAAAATATCTGCAGAAAAAGCTCAATGAATTGTTTCCACCGTGGTTCCCTCCAGAGGCAGTCGGGAAGTGCCCACGCAGAGCGTGTCACCACGCTCATCCAGTACCGTGAAAAGGGTAAATTCATGAGGTGACAAAATCTGCAGATGAAACTATTTGGGTTTTTTTAATTATCCAGTCTCCAGCTGATTGTGAAGATCTGCATGAAGGATCTCAGCCTGCTCAGCATGCAGCTGAATGAGAGACAAGGTGCCAACAACTCCCACCTCCTCCCATGCTCCTGGCCACATGTTCCCTACTGCTCAGCCCATCCTTGACTTCTCCATGAGCCCATTCAGCTTATGGAAATATCAGAAAATGAACCCAGCAAATTAAGTTAAGCATTTTGTGTAGTTTTTTCCCCTGAGTTGGGCAGTTTGGGGAAAGGGTCTCACAAGGACTGGGGCCACAGCAAGTGAAGGATGAGCTATGACATGGACAAAGTAGGATTGAGGGGAAAGCAGTAATCAGGGAAAAAAAGAGATGGGTAAGTCTTCTTCCTCTCAGCAGCAAGCAGCCATCAGTTGACATCAGCTATACATATAACTGCAGCTTGAATGGCTACAGAGTACAAGGACAGCTGAAATCCAGCATCAGTGAGTGCAAAGGGATGTGCCTGGGAAAGAGTCATTCTAACCCTCAGGACAAGATGACAGGCTTCAAAATAGCTGCTTAAACCTGGAGAAGATCCTGGAATCATTTGGCAACATTTTCTGAAATCTAGTTGTGTGCACTGCATACATACATACATACACATATATATATTTCTGCCTTTCAAAAAAGGAAAAAGAAGTTAGGAATGTATGGGAAAGGAGGACAAGGAAATACTGTCTATGACACACTTATAGCCCAACAGACCATTCAGTAGTGGGTCACCCTATTGCAAAATGGAAAACTATAAAAAAGTACACAGGTAGAAAAAGTGGAAAGGTAGCAAGAAAGTGTGGAATGGCTTGTGTATAGGAAGAGCAGAGGATGCTGCACCCAGCAGAGGACAGTGTCTTGTAAAATTGTGAACACTGTAAATAATACAAACAGAGAATCAATATTCACTGATCTTCATAGTGCCAGGATGAAGGGGGCACCTTGAACTGCTGCCAAGTAAACAAAAGTAATTCTTTTCACAGGCCCTGAGTAATGAACGATGATGTGGAGGTGGAAAAGCTCCTAAAAGCCATGTGGGCAAGATCCAGCCTGGCCAACAACCCGACCATCCTGATGGTCACTTCTGTCTGGGTGCCCCCAAAGCCACTGACTGCAGAGAATGAGGAGGCCATTCCCACCTTGAGCTTTCTCTCCTACCAGGCTTCTCCTCCTAACTTCAAGTACCTGTGTATATAGTTCCTGTGCTGCTGAGCCTCCCTTTATAGACAAACCCCAAAACACATTCAGGGGAAAGGAAAATAAAATTAATAAATAAAACAAAAGTCTCCAACCATTTAAAAAAGAAAAAATCAACCTAATAATAAAGAAAGTAGTCAGAAAAATATTCCAGAAAACAAATGAGAAAGCAAAATGTTTCTGGGTGATACAGAAATTGTTTAGAGATCAACTGCTAGGAGCTCAGAGTAAGCCTACACCATTGAGCAAGATACCGCAGCTGGACCCCAAAGGCCTAACAGTGAACAATAAAGGAGAATAAGGCCAGGTTGGACAGAGCCTTGGGTGGCATGGTTTAGTGGGAGCTGTCCCAGCCCATGGTGGGGAGGTGGAACTAAATGATCTTAAGATCCTTTCCAACCCTAACTATTCTATGATTCTATGAAGGAAAAAGCAACCTTTGAAACTGTGCCCTTATAATACCACTGTTCCCTTATAATACCACTGTGCCCTTATAATACCTGGTTCATTTGCCCTGTGATAGACACCTACTCTGTACCACAGCAGTTGACCCCAAGAAGTCCCAGTCCTTTACAGTGATTTTCCGCAAAAAGGGTAAAACTCATCTGCACAGAAGACAATGTGTTGGAGGGACCAAGCCTAACAATATGGACGGGATTCCCTGAAGAAATAAGCATCATCACAGATCTTACTTTTCACTTCTAGGTAAAGACACCTTTAACTTCATGTTCTCCAATATATGGAAGAAATTACTCTTCTACACAAAAATCCTGAACCTAAGGAGATGATGACAAAACAAACAATTTCTGAACATGGGTACCCATGCTGCTCAGTGTGCTGATAGCAGAGGTTCTAACACTCTACAATGCAGAAGAACCTACACAGAATTAAACTCATGACTCGGGCTTTCATGCTTCCTTTAAATCTGGCTCCAGGCTTTGATGTCAAATAATTAAACCAATCACGCAGTTTTGCAAGGCTGGGATTATCTTTGGTATCTCTGTGGGAGGCCCTAGAAGAGATGCAGCACAGCCGCTCTCCTGCTGTCCTCAGACTGGTTTGACTCATTCGCATTTACCTCCCTTTCCAGCATGTTTGCGAGGTGGCTGGACACCTCAGAAAAGTGAAGATGAAGCACGATGACCTCTATTTGCTTGGCTCCAGACAGTATTATGCCTGTTTAAACATCAAACAAACACTGTCCAAGTAAGACTGAAACAGTATTACCAGGCAATAAGAAGAAAGAGAAGAGGTATTATCAACATGACTTTTGTTCAGCTATCCAAATTTACAACCTTGGTTTCTCATTTGAACCTGAAACTTCCAGTCAATAACGGGCAAAAGTACAATGCATTCTTACACTACTGCAAGAAAGCCATCTCCTCACTCCTCCATGAGACTGCATCATGGTTATCTAGGGATTTGTCAGGCAAGATCACTACAGTGAGATCTGAGGATGCAGAATATACTTGCTTAGTTCATTTTAAGAACTGAATTTATTGTATCTAGCTTCATGAGACAAAATTCTCTCTTAGCTTATTGAATGTAGAACTTTAATTATTGCATTTGTCATAAATTCCTTTATATAAATTCCTTTATGGCTTGAATGTTAAACCTATTTCTTTTTCTATGTTGCTCTGCAGCCAGTCGGAACAGTGCAAAACACCGAGTTTGTAACACTTGGATTGAATTTTAGGCAGGCTAAATTATCTCAACTGAAAGAACTTTGAAAACCTGAAAGAAACCCAATTCCTACCTCAATGTTTGATGATGTCAGATTTCTAGGCATCTGGTAAGCATCTCTGCTTACACAGGCTGTCTGAGGGGAGTGAGTTCAGAGAAATCAGTGCTTTTTTTTTCCATCTGATGCTCTGAAGACCTTTTAATGAATTACCTGAGATGATAATATGATTAAGCGAGGGCTTTATGCATTGGTATACTCGGGCTGTACACCCAGATCTTGTAACATACATGAACAGAAGAGCACAGGAAATCAGTCACTAGAGAAGGCAATTACTGAAATGAAGGGGAAATACACTGCGAGATGCTTATCTTGTTAAAACATGGTGGAAAACAAAGCAAAACAGTGAAACTAAGAGAAACCCAGGGATATCAGCTTACAGGTGCAGCCTGAGTGGAAATGACAGAGAGATTTTCACTATAAATATATCTGAAAGATGGCTGAAGTCTTGAAGTTACTCTGAACTCTGGCAGAACACAACTGAATATCAAAATTTAAAGATGAAAGAGAAATTACTTTGAAATTCAAAGTTCTCCCCCTCCCCCAGGCTCATGGATGTCTTCTGTGCAGAAACCAGCAGCAGAGCCGACCACTTCAAACAAGGTATCTTTTTTCAATAACTTTCTTGTGTTAAAAACTGTATAATTTCTATGTTGCAAGACTTATCATTGTAGCAGTTACAGAAAAAATGACACAGATGACTTCCAAGCTCAGTGAACACATCTCTCACGTAGGCTTGACATCAACTGAGCATAACAGAAAGAATAATACAAAGCACTCAATAAACACGATATTTCAGTTAGTTCTTTACACCAGCATATTTCATTTCTCAACCAAAGAGAGAAGAGAGTATTTGGTAGAGATGCACTTTCTTAATGAACAATTCAGGTATACGTAACAGCCGGCCTCCAAACACTTACACGGACGAGACTCTACACACTTAAGTATCCACAGGCGAAGAATATATCAGAATGGCATTTAACATGCACATACATCATTCTGTTTTCTTCACCCTGCTCTAATCACTTATGTTTAATCACTTAAATGGAACTGAAATTATGTAATTTAAGAACTATCTATTTAACTGGAAAAGTCACTCAAATGGAGAAATTTCAATTACTTCTTTCTGGCAGTCTTGCTATAGATAACACAAAGACATGCACTACCATGAATATGGTCAAAAACAGAGCTTGCCATCAACTGTGATGCCTTGGCCCCATGGGAACAATGGACATTTTACTACATCCAGATACAGTCACAGACACCAATATAATACAAGTGCAAAGAGCTCAGAAAACAGTCAAAGGATGAGGGGCTTGGACCCTTGAAAGCACTGACTCTGGAAACAACCAAAGGTCAATGAAAGGATGGTATCATGATGAAATAACGAATGAACATAAGCTGCCAGTGTGATATTGTGGTCAAATGTGATCCTCTGAGTACAATTTAGACTGAAAAGATTGAAGATCACAGGAATTGCCATCCTGGATCAAAGGAAATCCTTAACATATGCCCAAACTATGGTCTGGTTTTCCCCACCAGGGCACAGACAAGTTACGATTCAACATAAAGTCACCTTCAGTCTCCTTCAAATTTTTGCTAACATAAACACATCCCCAAAAAATCCCAAAAGTGTCAGTGGCTTTTCACCTCGGTTCTACTGGACTTGTCCAGTCCTACATAAACCTTAGAGAAGCACACGGATATTCGCAAACCAGCTACGGTTCTTCACCCCACCTACTCAAACCCATCATACAGATGCTTAAAAAGAGTTTATAAGGTATTAAAAAATCTCTCAAAGTTCTTAACATGGTCAACAGAATTAAATAAACATAAGGAAGTTTGCCTTCATGGAAACATCAGGCTTCTCAATACTGGCATTCATCTTGCTTACTCAAACAGTTTGTCCATCCCTAAATACCGCCAGTTTAATTTCTCCTTTTTTCCCCTCACTTCGTAAGTCATGGCACAAGGGTCAGATTACTGCTATGGAAGAATTAAAAATGCCTACCATCATTAAGCAGTCTTTTTGGAGATGGACGCTGTCAGCATGCATGTATTCAGAACGGTAAGCAGGGATATACTCTTCCCTATGGGCCTACAACTCATCCCAGTCACAAGTCTTTAGTAGAAGGAGAGTGAGCAGTTGATGTGGATTTATACTACACATCTCAAACCAGCCCAATTACTATCACGTTATCTTCTTTTCTTCTTCAAAGGACAACCCACATACCTATTCAGGAGGTGAGTAACTCCAAGCAGCAATTCCCAATCTCCCTCCCTCCACAAGTGGGGAGGGAGGTTTCAAGCGTTATAGAGTAGTCCACAAACCACAATCTGCCTATTTTGGCATCATTCCTGGAAGCATCTGCAATGGTATAGAGTTTAGTGGAACTCCACACGCCAGCTTTGCAGATGGCAAGAATGGAGACATCCCCTGGAGAGGCTCTTATACAACTTGACCTTTGACGGAATGTACTGATGGCCAGAGGCACCAACACTTAAGCAGTATCATAACATCTCCTGATACAATGTTATGCAATTACCAGTATCAGTGCACTGCTTTATCTCCCAGTCGATATTACAAATGAACAGAGGCCACCTGACAGGTTTGCCTGTGTTGATGGGAAGGAGATGGCCTGCTTGACATCAGACATCTTGAGGGCACATACCACTTTGTCCATAGAGGTCTGGGGTTAGCTGGCGAGGAAAAGAAGGGCTATTTTCTGGCTCCTGTAAGACTTAGATATGACCTCAGGAAAGTATATAAGAAACCTTACCTGGGAAGAGGGAATAAAGACACTGGATGCTAGGTATTTAGCAGGGGGTCTTTCTCGCCCTCTGGCAGAACTTCCTGCTACCAGGAAAGACACATTTAAGAACATAGTTAGAATAATAAACAAGCTGCCACAAGTTCATGTTATTATGGTGGAGGATGGTGAGACCCTGCTTAAGGTCCCATGCTGGGATGGAGATCAACACTCATTTACCAAAGTTCCACATGGAATTTTAGGACCACAGGGTCAGAGAAAATTGTAAATCAGACAGACAGAAATAGTTACTCAGGTATCTGCACTGATGTAATCTATACACTGCTGTTCATTAGTCCCAGTGAATAATCCAGAATCACTGAAACACAGGACTGTGCAGGGACAAGAGGTCTAAGACAAGAGAGGCTTCTGCCAACAGCAACCATTATCTAGCATCAAAATTGAGAAGAACAAGTTCTGAGGAGGGACTAGAGCAGATGCCTTGACTTCTGTGAGAGTCAGGCTGGGAGGATGGGAGTGCTTCTCTGAAAACTCTGGCTTTAGCATTTCCTCAGCCTGTCTTGGCCACCATGAGGTCTGCATGAGCGCCACTAATGCCTGCTGTCTGACCTTGCAGTAGGCTTTGGGGGAAGAAGGATTAGACATTATCAGTTAATTCCTCAGACTACAGAATCAAGAATGTGGTTACCAGGAATCCAAGAAACAGACTGGCCAATGGGATACACAGCCAGTACTTGTTGGCACCTGAGGAAGTCAATTCTGCAAACCCCTGAGCTTCTGTGAACTGTCCCTTCCGATGCTATTCCACATTTCCCATTTGTAGTCTGTCAGCTAAAGCAGTATTCCTGATGCTGAGCTCCCACCAGGCATACTGGATTCCCTGGCTTCACGGTTTCTAACAAAAAAGATGGGACCTCAGGATGTCTCACTTGACATTACCTTAACATGAAGACCTTAACATGCAAATAGCAAGGTTGGCAAGGGAAGGGTTTGAAACTATTTCTGACTTAAGACCAGGTGGGGGTAAGAATTTTATGTTCCAGAACTAATGAACTGGTTTATTTATTTGATATCTTTAAGTAATACAGATCTTTCTAAAAAGCATACTTATGGACATTCACTGCATATTTAGGGGCTTAATTAAATTATGGGTGTAGAGTAATTCAGCTGACAGACATTAGATTATGGCTTGAGGGTTTGGGGTTTTCTTGTTTGTTTTGTTGGAGTTTTTACCCAGTATTAAGATGTCTGGCAGAGTCCTTTTTGTTTCAAGGCAAATGCTGAATATGGTGGGACTCAATGACCTTAAAAGTCTTTTCCAACCTAAATGATTCTATGATTCTACATCAACTGGTTTTCTTGCTGAGCAAAAACCTCATGTTCACAGCTCACCATGATTCACTCCCTAGGCAAGGAAAGAGGCATATATACCAACATACCTATAAAAGAAAATACTTTCTCTGATAGATAGAGAGGCTCTTATTTCCACCACAGGAATATCTAACTAACTCCCAAGAGCATGTACTCTACCCAAGCACTCTGGGAGGTATCAAAGATGAAGGCTCTGCTGCCCACAATATGCACAATGCATGGGAATGTGAGGAGGGATGAAGAGATACCCAGTGCTAGCAAGCAGTCTCCCACCACAATGGTATCTTGTGACAGAGGTCCTAGAAAAGGTCAGGAAATTGCCAAGTTGACCAGTGTACATCTCATTGCTCCCTAGCACTGACTTGTACAGTGGCATTGGCCCCAGCTGGGTGCCTACAGACATGGGTGGAAGGAGCAAGATCTTTCGGTTATATCCCAGCATCTGATGCACAGGAGCAGGATGTTGTAAGGTGCACTTGAAGGTTCAGATACACACAACTGATAATGGCTTTGTCACAGGTTCCAGAACTCAGCATTGGCTAATGTTGTTGAAGAGGAATGATATTCCTGACGACTGCATGCGGTATTTGGGATAGGATTCCTAAAAAACGTTAAGCAGGACCGGAGGTCTTCTGTGAGTTAAAAACATGATGCATCTTACTAGTCTGTACCCTTGAAGTCTACAGCCTTGAAGAAAGTCTTCCATAAAGGCAGTTACCTGTTTAGGAAGACTAGACTTCTAAAGGCAGAATGGATGTGTGGCCTGCAAGACAATTCTTGCCATTCTGGAAGGCAATTTACAGTTAGGACAATGTCATCCCAGTATTAGGAGAAATAATCTCAATTGAGCACTTAATCTAATTACAGATTAGGTCCTCTGAAGGAGATAATGGAAAGACCAGATGATCACAGAGAAGAATGGAGGAGAGCAAAGTATTGGAGGCAAACAATGCCAGGCGGCAGCCTAAGCCATTTTGTGCACCCGTAGTGATCAGGAAGACCACATACAGAAAAATAACAAGAATAAACACTGTTCTGACCAAAAAGAAAGATGAAAATGGTAAAAGATTAAAGAGAAAAGAAACTTGGGAGAGTAGATGAGCGGAAAAGAACAGCTGAGTGGAGCATATGACTTAGGGCATCTTACACTTATATGAATGAGGTCAGATGTAACAGAGGATAATGGGAAGGACAGAGACATTTTTGTGGCCCTAGGGAACTGTTTGGACAGAAGTCTCTGGCACTGACATTTGGGGACCTATGTGCACCTACAGCATGGCTGCAAATGAGGACTACTGTTCAGATAAGGCATTTATGGAACAAAGGAGTACCTGAGATACTGCATGACAAGTGGAAAAGGGGGAACTCTTTCTTGTATCTTCAGGATCTCTGTGAGGTTCCACTTCTTTTGGAATAAAACTGTCTTAGTAAGTAAAAGTTATTAAGATAATTTTGCAAGTAACATGATCCAAGACTGAAGCAGTAACAACTACACATCATCCACTAGCTCTCTTACTACTCAACAAAAATAATCAACCCAGGGTTTCTGAAGTTGTATTTCTAGGCAGGATGGTGGTCTAAAGAGGCTGACTTGCTAACCATTAACCTCTGATTCAAACTGACACCCAGGAAGCTACAGCAATTGCTGCAACGCACTCTTATTTGACTTTCATATCCTTAGAGATGTTCCTTATATTTAAGCAATCTGAAAGCAACAATTTTGCACAGGATCCTGCACAAAATTCAACTAATGAAAGAACCAACATCCTGAATTCACTCCTTTAGTTGTCTCTTCTGCTCTACCATGGGACAATCACCCCAAATCCTTTTTCAATCAGTGTCTTCCCTGCACCTGCTCTGCAGTACCATTGGGCTTTCTGGACTTTGTAAGAAAAACTGCTTCACATCTGCAGTAGGACTGAAGTGCTCTTTATTTTTGATATCTGGATCAAATTCAATCCCAGTCTTTCTCTCCACGTTTCCGCAGTGTGTGTATCCCTCCTACAGCAACACACCAGTCGTCTTGAGCAAATCCATGGAGCTGAACAAAGACCCCAGGGAACAACAGCTGCTGAAGTGCTTTACAAGTAGGAAATCTAACTGCTGTTCTTTCATATCATGTTCAACTAGAATTCACATACCTTTTGGCAAAACAAAAGCAAACTGTATCCCCAAAATGTTTTACTCACATTTGAAATCAACGTGTCATAACTGAACTTGGTAAAAAACATTATAAACTGGAGTTTATAAACATAAAATGGAGTTTATGGCCAGAGGAATTAATTCAGCTCCCAAGTCAGAATTCCTGCGTGTGACAATCCATTACATTTCTACCACTATCCTGATACTGAGCACAGCAATACACATCAGATTAACCCATTTGATTACTGGAGACCAAATTAATGAGATGGAGAACAAAAGAGAGATCAAAGGGCCACTAATGCCCTTAACTAGCCCCTTTAGGATCAGGGAAGTGACAAGGTGAGAATACATCCCTTGACCTAGGCCGATGATTCATGTCTCAAGCTGCAGAGGAAGAGGAAACGCACCCAAAATGTCAAATAATTTGAACAGAGCAGCTGCAGGGGGGAATAGAATCTTCCCCTTAAATCTGGCAACCTGCACAGAAGTGACCAATACAACCTAAGCATATTCCAAACAATACCCTCTCTACTATCTTTGAACACTTACCTGTATGTTTTAGCACCTGCTTTTGAGGTAATGCCCCTAAAAAGAAAAGGTGAAAAGGTCCCAAGAGAACTCTTGGCCACCTCTTGCCTGACCTATGTTGGCAGCAAGCCCAAAGCTCCGAAGCATGAGATGTGATTACAATTCCTTAATGCAGACCGAAAGCGTTATGGGCAAATGAAAGGCTTTAGCATTTCCTCAGCCTGTCTTGGCTTCCTGTTCTTCACAGACAGTGAAATAAGGGGAAAATAAACAGACATTAAAAGTAAAAAAATTAGAATCTCAGAACTCAAACACAGAAGAGACCACCCTGACCACCTGTGCCATGTGTGCCTGCTTTATACCCTGTCCTCCTCTCTGTATCTAATCTCAAGACCTAGAATGGATGGAAGGGTAATAAAATATGAACATACATTGCTGAAGTGTGATATATACCCAGATACTGAGTTTTGGCTTTCAACTGTGCTTTGTTTATAAACCAAAACTCCATATACTTGACTCTTGGCAACCTCAGCAAAACAGAGTTTTAATATACTGAAGACAGACCTGAAGATCAAACTTCACTGCACCTTTTCCATGGCGCTTATTTGTTACCTTTTTTGACTTTTAGTTTAATACTTGCTTGTTTTCAGACTAAATAACATTTTGGGGGAAGTCCAGAGAAAGCTCTTAGGCATATTTGAGAGCTCTACGCACAGAAAAATACAGACAGAGAATACATAATGCCTTCAAACCTTCAATTTTATGGGAGCACATAGCAAAAAAGTCACTTCTCCAATGGTTCAGAACTCTTTCACCCATAAGTCCAGCCTGGCTACAGGCAACAGGAGAGACTGAGGCCCATTTCCCTTCTCCTGTAATCTCACCCCTCTGCCAGCTTATCTTTGGGAAACGTCCACTTGCTCCTTGGATATATTCCAGGATGGGTGTGTGTGGCCAGAAGTCCTCTGTTGACTGTTGCTTACTCCAGCCCTGTTGATTTACCCTGCTGATCGTGTATCTTTGCTCTGCTGCAGTTGGGTTTCTTCTATTTATGCCTTCGCCATGTAACTACTTGGACCTCCAGATTCGTGACCTTTTTGGTACCAAAAATCTTCAAGTCAGAATGGGTCTATGCCTACATGTCTCATAAATAATTCTGCTGGCACAATGCCCAGCACCAGATGGGGCACTGGGGAGCTGGAAAATTTGGGTTTAAAGTCCTTCCAACTCCTCCTTAAACAGAGAACAGTTTCCTGTGACACATTTTCTTTTGATCAGGAAAGGAGAAGACACATCACACAAAGCTCCAACTCAGCCTCTGCATGTGCTCAAAAAAGGAATGGAAGCTCAGAAAACTTCTAAACTCAGCTTTTTCTAGCAGCTAACTCTAGCTGAGACTCCCTACTCTGCACCTGGATTTTAATGGTTCACCTTTCAGATACGCTTAAATCCTATCCTGATACTAATACCATGCTAGTAGTCACAGAATCCCAGACTGGTTTAGATAGGAAAAGACCTTAAAGCTCATCCAGTCCCAACACCCTGCCACAGGCAGGGACACCTTCCACTAGACTAGGTTGCTCCAAGCCCCATCCAACCTGGCCTTGAACACTGCCACAGATGGAGCAGCCACAGCTTCTCTGGGCACCCTGTGCCAGCGCCTCTGCACCCTCACAGGGAAGAACTGCATTAATCTCCACTGCAGGTTATACTACGTACAACGCCAGTCCTATACTAATACTATACATCCAGTTCTTGAGAGAACTGTTTGGCCAAAATGATTTCTTGAATCCTACCAATGTATTTGTACTGGGTTACTACTGCTTTTTTGAGACAATGCTTTCTATGTTTCCATATGCTTTTCCTGTCCTGAGTAGTACCTATGCCACATCTAAAGATATTTTTCTTTAAGCTGTAAGAGCCATTAATCTCACTGATGCACTGTAGTGCAATTTCCTGTTCTAAGGTTTAGTGTCAGAATTCCACTTTTTGAAACTTAAGCAAAGAATTTGATTATGCTGCAGTCAACAGAAGGGGCTCAGTTGCTGCCAGCTTTTGAGTCAGTTCTTGCACATTGCTTAACATGAAGGCAAGAATATATTTCTGTGTACTCTAGTACTAGCTGTTCCAAGAGGCAGAAATTGCTTCTTTGAACTTACTCTTACTGTGCTATCTGACCAGTTTATTCACAGGTAATTTAAGTCTCCATTATCATTGAGTTAGACTTTACCACTTCTTTGATCTCTGTCAACATTATGCACTCCACATCCCTTTGTTGATCCAGGAGCTAGTAGTATAGAAGACTACTAATATATTTACTTTCTTATGGGTTGGGAGTGTAACCCTCTATAAGCAGTTAAGTAGGTGATTATAATTCTCCAACAGCGCTGTGCATTGCCACATTGGAAACATTCTCCATTTCCAGGATGATCATGTGGGGTTCACTGCAACTATTTCAACAGTTAATTATCACTGTTCTGAATACACGCATGCTTCTTTTCCGGATATAGCTGTCCGATTTTCAGTTTCTGAGTTGTACACACCTAAACAGTGATGATTTAGGATTCTCCTCTAATTCTCACTTATTCCACCCTAAATAGAAGATTGATTTTAAAAAAGAACTTTTAAAAATCATTCATTTCTTTGGGGAGGAAAGGAAAGAGGCTAATCCTTGCTTTTGCCATTCAGAGCCTTCAGGAGCTTGTTCTGTGTTCACAAGAGTTTTCCCTGCAGAAATAAGGTAAAACAACATGCTCAGTGGGTAAGTGAAAGTTTACTTTCTCCTACAATCACCCATAGAACTGTCAAGATTATACAGAAACAAAGCAGTGCTGGGGAACTTGTGATAAAATAATTAATTTGGGAACACTGGTTCTATACTTTTTGCCTGATAAGACTATTCCTCTGTTCTACGTATCTACATGTTTTTCTGACACATAGGCATGTAAGGTCATCAGTGATTGAGTATCACTTGGCCTTTTTTATAGTAAATACAGCAGTTTGAGTTAATCTCTTTTTAACATCGTTTTTTGCAAATTTTCCCAAACTTTTAACAGTTTCTAGACTACTATCCATACAACTAGAGACTCTAACGATCCCAGCCACACCACACATGCTAACAGCATCACCCTCCCCTTGCACACAAGATTGGGGTTATATACACTGAAATAAAGAGATACTAATGGTCACTTTCAATGATGTATGCTTGCATGTACACTTTACTAAAATAAACTGTAAGTGCTGAGCTATTTCTCAAATAAAAAGGCTTTTTCATCCACAGTTACATTTGCATGTAAATTCTGTTACAATTCAATCTGGATAAATCTTGTCTTTCTTTCTTTCAAGTCTCTACAGTGGCTCACTCCTTTTCTTTCCAAGTTGTTCCTCATTTTCCCAGCTGTCTTCAAATCAACACCATCAGCTCTCTCCAGTACCAATTGGAGACTGAGGCATGGGCAAGAACGAAACCAAGATTCATTCCTCAAAAACCGGCTTACAGAACAACATAAATATCAGAACAGAGGCTGTGAAAATTTCATTATTCATCATCTTAAAGCGAGTTGATGTGCAAATGACTCTAGGAACTGCAATTCAGAGGGCACGGTGAGTCCTTCACTGCTCGGAGGCTGCTTGCTATCAGTAAGATCTAAACATGTTCTTTCCAACCCTGTTGTCTTAAAGGTTTGGTTCTTCCATCTTACTACAGGGACACTTTCTTCCCTTGGACTCTTTTCAGAAGAAGTCCAAGCTATTGCAGAGGGCTCAGCAGAGATCTAAAGCTCCAGCTCTTTGGAAACTGCAGGCCAGCTCACAACACTACTTTTCACATGTTAAGCAATAATAGTTAATGCTCAGAGCATGTGCTATCTGAACAAGCTTCAGCTCTGAACAAGCTTGAAGATGATTTCTGTAAGAAGTCTAAGGTGTTGGTTTTTTGACCTATAAAGCCTAAAGTGGCTCTGCCTACTTGACAAATTCTTCTGCCTTTGCGTCATCCCACATGCAGTGGAGTGCCAGAGGTAACGCTGCCTGGGTTGAACTGGAAGGGGCAGGCAGCAGACAGGTCCTGGGCAGCGCTGCAGATCCACCCGCTCACCTACCGCTGCAAAACTGGCAATCCAGAGATCTCCCAGCAGAACTGGCCACAGGGGCGAGGGGTTTGAGGAAGAGCTCCACACAGGGATTCTTTTACTATAGGTAAAGAAGATACTTTTAAAGTTAGCTTCTAAGAACAGAACACACTGTGATCAAAGTCCATCTCTATTGATGATCCTAGAGAGTACAGCAGAGAGAAATGAAACCAAGAAAATATTCTGGGAGAAGTACATTTGGTTGAGGGTCCATTACTTCCATGCAGGATTTTCTATATTACACGAAGAACTCATTTCTAAATATATATTGACCAGAACACACTGAAGATAATGATAAGAAAACTTTACTTGAATATAGGGCTAACTCTGCACCACTTATCCTTAAGCAATCCTATTACACCACTGAAATAAGAGAGCATTGCTCCAAAACCAGGAGTGGACCACCCACTCTGCTTTGCCAAGCTCAGCTCTGCAGTTTCTGTTCTCCTGTGATGGGCAGGAGAATTGATGGCATCTTACAGACACAACCAAGAAGACCTATCCAAAAATGGTTTAAAACCAAGACTTCTCAACTCATTAACCTCAAAGATAATCATGTTACATATCAAAATGGCATATAAAGAACCAATTGTGCAGGTAGGTGTGAACAGGCAGGTGAGAGTTCCAATGACATTAAAGCGGAGTACATGGCCTAACCTTTTTGCAAGATTGGGATGGTGACAACCACATGTAAAATGAGACGTCCCAATACAACCTAATTAATTCAGGTGTATTTAATATCCAACTATTTAAATGCAAACTAAAAATAGTTCCTCCCATTAATTTCTTACTTATCTTGAACCCCAGTGTAGAATTAGAAACTACATCATATGATATACACAAGAGGTCACAGGTACACTTGACTAAGCCTTCCCAGAACACGGTGCCTGGCACCAGACAAACATCCTGCTGCAGCAGGCACAGCCTGACCCCCCGATCCCAACGCTGCCATCTGAAACCAGACCCGAGTGATTTTCCACACTGGATTCAGTGGGATACGGAATAGGAATGATCACCTGTGCACGCACAGGGGTGGAACCAAGGCCTAAAAAACATATACAGTGCAGGTCAGTATCTGTGTACACAAACTCAGCAGATTAGATTAGTGTCTCCCCAGCCCTCTCATTCTGAGGATGAGTTTTAAAGCATGAAGCCCATTTGTAAATCCAACACTACGCAGGGCTCAGCACGCAAAATGCCTCATTTGTGCTGCTGCAACAGCCAGTGAGACAAAAATCCCACCATGTAGCACTGGATTTGGTTAAAAACATCCACACATCCCACAACCCAGGCTATCACCTTCTCCTTTCAAACAGGTCCACGCTCTACACTTTGTGCTCAGTTGCAACACCACTGTAGTTTTTGTAAGGAATAAATATTGACTTTCCTGGATGTTGCCTCACGACAGAACAGGGCCTTGAGTACATTTGGCTAAGATTCTTTTTTTTAGCCTGGCAATATAGTTTTACAGCACAGCTTTTGTTCTGAGTAGTTGAAAAGGCGTGGAAAAAACCAGGCTTTATAAATGTCACACATTGTCCGCTCCCATTTGCAGACAGGTGACCATGCTCTAAAGCTGGCTTGACTGTATTTCTTACAAGACTATACAAAATTTCTTACCTTCATTTAAATTTCCCAGCTACAAATTTGATTAAGATTACAACTATTCACAATTGGGAAGTCAAGATTGAAAAAAGCCATGCAAACATGAAGATTTAATATTAACACAGGCTATTCTGTTAGGTTTCGTTTTCAAGAATAAAGCACACAACTGCCAAGCAAATTCCCAACAGAAACGAGAGAGAATGCACCAGGTCTCAAGAAACTGAGCTCAAAACTTGGCACAGGCAGGAGGTCGGTCTGCTCATGACCAGCTCAGCGCTGTCTTTTGGCAGCGTTTGCACCTCACAGTGGGATGGTCAGATGCTCTCTCCTCAGCACAGGTCAGAAACCAGCATTAATTTAACTTATAAAAACACTTGGTGCTGACACCACGGGAGCTGCTCTATGGGCACAATTCAACATTGAGGCACAGGCAGTACAAAAGACAACAATGAGCAGAGTCAGTAACTAAGGTGGGCAAAAGCCTGGGTGTGTATTTTAGCTCTAGCAGAAGCCTGCAGAAGTGTGCAGAAAAACTGATGGACTTCACATCAAAAAATGAATTATAAAATCCTGTTTTCTGTCAGGTGCTCAGTGTCCCACCTGTGTCTCAATACACTCAGCGTTAGAACATCAATTAAGATATGCAATAACTTGTGAAGAATCAACCGAACATATCCGAAATTCAACACTGACACAAGCGCAGCTACAGACCGAGACCAAATGAAGAAGCAGCCATATGCATCATCCCGTCCCCCTCGCAGCAGCAAGCAGGGCTGGGGGGGCAGGAACACAAAGGAACAACCCGGACAGGTGGACAGTTCATGTGAGAAATGCCTCCTTGCTGCAGTTGGAAAATAAAACCAAACGCCTTGAGCCGGGAGCTGAAACAG
This sequence comes from Ara ararauna, assembly GCA_028858755.1. Lineage (NCBI taxonomy): Eukaryota > Metazoa > Chordata > Aves > Psittaciformes > Psittacidae > Ara > Ara ararauna. Next base: position 11,009,572 of record CM054389.1, on the reverse strand, counting down.
CAAGAACAGAAAAAGGGGGACAGGACCAGAGCAGGACAGTGGGGCAGATGGAGCTGGGCTGAATACGGCTGCTCTTACCTGCAGCAGTTTTCCTTCGGCTGGAGTCACCTCAGCAACGTTTGCAAATTCCCCTTCCAGCACAATGGGCTCCACCTTCAGGGGGATCACTCTAATGATGGCTTTCTGCGCTGCCGACCTCTCTGACTCGACCGCCGCCGCCAGCGCCAGCCCAGTATGGCCAAGCCCTGCGTGCAGGGTCGCCATGAGCAGCCACGGCCAGAGGACAGCCAGCTGCAGCGGGGGGCCAGCACTCATGCTACCAGCTGCAGCAGCGGGCTCCGGCCACACATACCGCTCGGGAACGCGTCCTCACCCTGCGGCGGGCTCCAGCCGTCGGCAAAGCTCGTCGAGGTTCCGACCGTAGGTCCCAGCGACAGGGAGCAGAAGAGAGAGGAAAGAGGGGCTCAGTCACCGCCAGCGTTGCTCACCAGGACACTGCTCCGGGTCTCGCCATCACCGTTTCTCTTCCCTGGTGCCACGTGCTCAAAGGCCACTGGGAGCTCAAAGGCATATTTTAAACAAATAAACTGGCTAAAAAAGAATATATATCCTAAATTGTGAGTCCCTCCCCCCGCAGAGAAATCCGGAAAGATCACAGGAACAGGTTGCAAGCAAGAAATCAGTTCAGATACACAAGAACTCCAGGGAGCATGAAGAACTTGTCAGTCCCACAGTCATGAAATATGGGGAAGTCTCACTGCAGACATGGTGTCCTTGTGTCTCCTGACCAAGTGTTAGGAAGATCCACAGGTCCAAAACATCTATCCCAAACACCCTTGGGAGACCTCTCAGCTTCCTGCCACCATTTCCCACAGAGGCGGCTGAAGCTCTCTGCCTTGGCTTGTCGGCAGTTACCAGTCTTCTTCCCAGAAACAATGCAGGAGGGATTTCTTGGACTTACGGTGAAAAGAACATTTGCTCCAGTATTGTACTCTTGCAAACCAGGCTGATCCCTTCCATCTTTCTCCTGCCACAAGCACTTCATTCAAATTTGGAGCTCAACTTTACCTCTCTCCTGACAATCCACGTCCAGAGCCAGAGTGCGGCTGAGATTATTCAGAATAATCAATAAAGCACAGAGCTTCTCTTCATAGCTTCAAGTTCCCAGGAAAAAAAAAGGGCCCCAAAACCACTTTAAAAGTTTAGATGACAAACGGGTACGAAGCACAAAGTGATAGCTTATCTGGTTCCTCTCCCACTATTTCTGTGCAGCCGCTTCCAAACGCACCTGAAGAAGAACACGACTAAAGGCCCCACAGAATAAAAAATAAAATTCCCTGGTCTGTGCGCAGGGCCCACAAAACATCTCGAGGAGACCACATACCTGGGACGATTCGGGCAGAGGATGTTGTCAATTAAAGCAAATTACAGCGATGCTGCAATGGGGAGAAAAAAGGGATGGGAAAGAAAAAGGAAAGAGAAAAGCTCTGCAAAAGTGCTGGGCTGCTGCCGGCTGGAGGGCAGCCGGGGCCGGGAAATGCTGCTGTAAATCCTGGGCAAAAGTGATTTGCAGTAGCTTGAGAAAAGCGCGTGGGTCTGGTGATGGTCTTAAATTCACAACTAGAAACGACAAGCTGTGGTACTTGTACTAAAGGCGACGGTTCCGAGCAGAGCGAGGGCTCCCTCCCGCCGGCAGGCAGCAGGCAGCAGGCAGGCAGCAGGCAGGTAGGTGCGAGCGGAGCTCCGCAGCCCGAGAGAGGCTCCAGCGAGCTCCAAGGAGAACGTTGGTGCCGACAGCGAGCTCCGGGGCCGGCCCGGCTGGAGGCGACGCGTCCGCAGGCAGCCGCCGAGCCGAGGACGGAGCCGAAGCGGCTCGGGAAGGCTCGTGCAGCGCGCCGGGTGCTGCTCCCGCCGCAGGACGCGGCTGCCGGCTCCGGGCGCACGGCGGAGGACGGCGGCCGGGCCGGAACGGGCCGGAACGGGCCGGGCAGGGAGCGGCGGCGGGGGCGGGCTGCGGGCCCGGCGGGGGGCTGCGGCCGCCGGACAGCGGCTCCGCGGAGGCCGCTCCTCGGCCGAGCTCGGGGCGGGGCGGCGGCCGCGCTCTCCTACCTGGGACACACAGCGAAGGTGGAGCCGCCGGAGCCGCCCTGGCCGGGACCTCGGGCTCCCCCTCCCGCCGCACCGCCCGCCTGCAGCGCGGCCCCGGCCCGGGCCCGGCGGCTGAGGGGGACCCCGCACCGGGGCAGCCTCACCCACACCTCCCACTGGAGCAGGATGCTGCATGTCCCTGTGTCCAACCTGGCCTTGGACACTTCCCCGGATGGGGCAGCCACAGCTTCTCTGGGCACCCTGTGCCAGCGCCTCAGCACCCTCACAGGGAAGAGCTTCTGCCTAAGAGCTCATCTCAGTCTCCCCTCTGCCTGGTTAAAGCCATTCCCCCTTTTCCTGTCCCTACAGGCTTTTGTTTAAAGAACATTCCAGGTTTCTTATCATCCCCTTCAAGCATTTGGAAGGCTGCTGTAAGGTTTCCTTAGCACCTCTCTAATATGAACGCTGACCTGAACTGTAGGAGTAGTTTACCAGAGCATCTGCTTAATGACAAGGTCTCTGGGGGCTTCAAATTCATGACAGGCTTTCTAGGAGATTCTTTCCAGCTCCCCCACAAACTTACTTCCCAACATCTCCCTTGGCACATCAAGCTGAGCACGACGGTCCCCATCTGTCTTTCTGCAGAGCAGAACACAACCATAGAAGTAGCAGACAAAATCTGGTATAAACGCGCTGGGGAAGAGCTGGTGCATCCTGTCTGAGACCTTCCGTGGTTAAGAAAATGCCCTTTTGGGGTCAATAGAGGCAAGGCTGGAAGAGGCTGAAAGAGGCTGGTGTCCCAGGCAGCTGTGGGTTTGCTGGGAAGAGCATGGGGGCCTCGGGGTAGGAGACCATAGCACAGGGTGCTGCATGTCCTACCCTTCACTCTGATTTGAGACAAGGAATATTAAATCCAGAAAGTATCTTCATCAAGGGAAGGGCAGCAAGTGCCAGCAGCCGCGGGAACACCCTCAGAAGAACTCACCACAAACAAAAGAATGGCTCCCAAACACAGCAGCACTAATAGAGAGGTTTTATGTCAACTGTGTTGAGTTGTACAGCACATTTTGGTTGTCACAATGCTATGGAACTCATTTGAGAGGTTTTGGGCCAGCACATTGTGATGCTGCACTCACGAGAGGTAAAACCAGTTTGGACTAATGGTCTGAACAGAAGGGCCAAGAGTACCTGGTTTCTGGCTCCCCCATCGCATGCGGTCATTCCAACACGTGCAAAACAGGAGCAAACCCAGTTTCTTCTACCAGCCCAATGGGCACTCTCCCACATCTGGCAGTGACTGCACGGTACAAGGTGGGCAGAATCTGAAGCAAGGTGCCTTCTCTTCCCAAAGCCATCTGGGTTGCTCCCAGGATGGAAAAGAATCAGAGTCCAAGGAAGTACAGGGTCTTCCGATGATGCTAGCTTTGCTTGCACTATTGGGATTTACAAACCCAGAGGCTGACATATCAAAGTGCAGGAAAGGGTCCTTATTCCACTCCCTCTGAGAGATGACAAACCATTAGCAAAGAATTTGGCAGATCACAGCAGCAGAAAGCACTTTGCCTCTTCGTAGAACCAAACATCCTCACAGGTCCTCCCCACCCACACAAAGTCTCAGCTCATGAGGTGCAGAATTGATCAGACATTTTCATTCAGCTGGAAAAACCCTCTGCATTTCTGCAGAGAAATCCCCACTTTGAAACTCTTCTTCCTCATTAACACCACAGATTTCTTAGCAAGGAGGTGAGACGGGTGCTCCCCGAGGGATCCAGGCATTAAAAGCACACCTCCTTCCTAAACCTTTGTTCTTTCTAAACCCACTTCCTTTTCCTTAGAGTCAGTTGGGATTCCTGCTCTCTAGTTTGAAGAAGCAGAGAGGCAGTTACAAGTTGGCAACTCGGAACTTTGACCACTGTATGGGAAACAAAGAAATTCAACTTCAGGAGGCATTTTAGGTAGCGCTGAGGCAAGTCAGAGAGATTGTTTCCACCACTGAGCAGATCCACATGTGCTGTTGCTCACTGCAGCTTGGCTGTACCTGCTGAAGTGAAAAGCACAGAGCACAGGCTCTGTGCAGCCAGTGTCCTTCCCCATCCCCATTTGGGTATCAATGCTTCATTCTCCCTTCTTTGGCTTACATTAAGTGGAGATCTGAGGGCAGAAAAGGGGAGCAGGAGCAACGGAGGAACATGAGCTCTGTTTCCATGCCAGGAGAGGATCAGAGTGCCATTCCCGGTAGCACCAGGCTCTGACACAAGCGCAGACAAGCAGACGGGTAGAGCAGAAGTGAAAAGCCAACCTCCCATCTCCCCGCAGTGCTGGGGGCAGGGGCAAAGGCAAGTGCATTCAGCAGTCCCAGCGGAGCCTGGAAACGGGCAAGATCTGCTGGGCCCGTTTTCAGCCACAGTGAATTTCTCTCCAACGCACGACAGAAAATGCCTTAGTGATGGCTGATGAGCCTTATTCACCGAGCTGATGGCAAAGCACACTCGTGGAAAGAGAATCCACAGAGCTGCTCTGGCCTGAGGCCCTTCCACAGCCCACGGCACCACTGGAGCCTGCCCTCTTCCTTCCCACACAACAGCCGGCCTTCGCAGTGGGAGCTGCTTCTAAACATGCCTTTCTATTGCCTTGGGGGTACTTTGCACGGGCACTATCTGGGAAATCATTGCTTTCCAGCCCACAAAAGAAAGAGATTGCAATCCCCTCTTTAGCCCGAGGTTGTCAAGGCTACAATGGTACCAGCGTGGTGAGGCACACACCCCGTACTCTCTAATCTGAGCCCCTCTGCTCCAGGCTGATAGTAAGACTGCTGAAGACCATGCATTCAACCTTGGTTTTCAAGTGTTGCACCAAAGGCCTTCACAATTACAGTGGAGGCAGTCAGCCCTGAAACCCATGAGAGGAAAGGCTGAGCTTAGACAGGTCCCTTGTGCTGGCATTCACTTGGAAGCTGCAGCGATGGGCTTCTTCAGGTGTTGGCTCATGAGCTCCCTGGCACAAGAGACTTGCATGTGGTCAGAACAGGAGGTACAAACGAGGACAGCTCATCCAACTGCTGATCAGGGATGGGCAACTTCAGGTGGCAGCAAGCAGCACAAAACACATTCCCACGGCTCCTGTCAAGGAACAAGAACAACCTGTGAAAAGAGAGCTGGGAACACCACAGCTAAAACCTTATCAAGTACAAAGGGTGCAGTTCAGGGGGGAAATACCAGCCTTACTCATGGCTTGTCCACATGTTTCTTAAAGTACACGCTGGGCTCTCCAGTGCAAGCTAACTGGCTAGCACGAAAGTGGGACTAATGGGCATCACCACGCAGGAGAAGGATTGAAGGCCTTGGAAAAACAGAAACAGGAACAACATAGAAAGGAAATCTGCAGGGAATTCATGAGGCCTTGCAAATAACACGAGGAGAGAAGACAACTGATCACCAACAGATGATCAATACCCAGCCCTATCCTCACAGGGAAGAACTTCTGCCTCTGACCTCACCTCAATCTACCTTTCTGTAGATCTAGCTGGTGCTTAAAGTGGCAGCAACGCTGACTGAAACGGGAAGCCTTTCTTTCAACTGGGACACTCCATCATTTGTAATTACAACACAGAAAAAACAGAAATGCAACACCCATAGCAGTTCAAAAAATACAGTTTATTGCAGATTGCTCCTGAGCAGAGGCAGAGAACAACATCCCCGGGTAAAACAAATCCCTCCCTGAACCCCTCAACAAGAATAGAGCTAAAAATGCCTTATCACCGAACTTACTTAATCCTATGTATTACCCGCATGTGTAAATGGAAAGTGCTGCACCGCAGGAGATCCTGCTCCAAACCCTTTTAAAATTAGCAGAGGAAAATATTCTAGTACTAAGACTTCATCACTGCTCATCCCATCCAGACAGAAGCACAGCTAGTCAAACCCTAACATCGCCTATCCCTGTAAATACAGTGTCTGAGAAATGAAACAAGTGTTTGGATATATATTACTATAAAACTATATATAACTTCATATAATTTATATAAGTATAAAGTTATACATAACTATAAACTTATACATAAAGATCTAAACAACATATAAAGTTATAAATAAAGCATTAAATAACGTAGAAAGCTACAAAGAAAGCGATAAAGCTATAAATAACTTCCAGGTTAGCAAATTGCAGAAGAGGTGTGAGCCCGATCCCAGGTGCCAGCTGTGTGCGGAGCGCTGCTGCCGCACTCTCACGAGGGAACCCACATGTTCACACGCTCCTCATCCCGCTGTCTTCCTCCGCAAAGCAGCCCCGCTTGCAGGCTCCACCTCCCAGCTCCTGGGGATCTAGGAAGCAAAGAACACCGGGTCACTCTCGGGCCTTGCCTACGGCTCACTTGGCAGCATGCGCAGCAACTGTGCTGCCATCAGGGACAGTCAAATCTGGCCCAAAGGCGGCCTGTGCCTTGAGAATGGGAGGCCGACTCTTTAGAACAGCAATTCTTGCAACCTGGCAAAGCTGCCAAGAGAAACACAGCAAAAATTAAATGTGCTCCCGTTCTTCAAGCTCCATTCTTTATCTCTGCCTTTGCCACCATGGACACCAGCTGCCAAACATCAATAGCTATCAGACCCTGCTGCTAGCTACAGAAATGATCTGTGCCACCAGGAAGTCATTCATCAAGAACTCTCAGTTCTGCATTTCAAACAAAAGCCTGTCTGCTCTCAAGATGGCATCCAGCCTTTCCTCTCAGCTTCCTGACAAGGAGACTTTTCTCCTTACTGAAACGTTGGAAAGGGATAGGCGTTTGGTGCTGCATTCTTAACTAGCATCAGCATCTGGAATCTAGAGACTACTCTTTCAAGCGAGCAACAGCTCTTCAAACTCTACAGCCAGCTCTGGGATGAACAGATGAGAGGGAAACGGCTTCCCACGAGACCTGCAGGCTGCACCAGCCTCTCATCTAGGATGGGCCCAAAGGACTCTCTGTGTCCTCTTACGTCTCTCTAACCTGGGGCCATTCGGGTGTCACCTCTAGGTTTGTGACTTGCTTGGCCTCAGATCTGCTGCTGCTTCTTTTTCTCATGTCTTTCTGCACAACTATCAGCAGACCCGTACAGCATTCATTTAGTGAGCTGAGCCAAACGGTTGGACTCGTGCACTGACTCCATCAGCGTCGTGGGGTTTGGCCCTCTCACTTCAACACTCACCTCAGGAGTCAGTGTTTCTTTCGTGGCACTGTCACCCTCCAGCAAACGTACCTCTGGACTTCACCTCACTGTTGTGTATTGTGACATCCAGGGTCTGACACAACTGCCACAGCTTCAGCTTTTATCCACCCACCTCATTTTTACCCTTTTCCACAGAAGGGTACGTAGCGCCAGCATACCCAAAGAAGCATGTGGGGAAGGACACCGAGGGCTTCTGCAAGTGGAACGTTTTAACCAAAGGCCCTTCCCGACGTACTTACACTGCAGACAATAACTCAACTCTTCTCATCTCCCCTTTCTGGAGGAGTTTCAGAGCAGCTGCCTCAGCCATCTCTAAACAGTGGAGAAGCTCTCGCCAGGGACTTACCCTCCTCGGAGCTGTGTCTTCTTTTCCTGCAGCCAGGTTTTACAGCTGGCCCTGGCTCTTCTACAGCTTTGCTCACTGCCTCCCTTCCTGAAGTCACTTGTCTCTCTTCTGTCACTGAGTCCCACTGAACACCAGGATCCTCCTTTAAAAAACACCAAACAAACAAACAAAGAGGCAAAGAAATGAAACCAAAGATCCCTCATGGTTTTCTTGTTATGCCTGTAGGGACAAACCAGGAGCTTTTCTCCTCTCCAAATGGACACCTGACAAGTGCTGAGCGCTGCCGAGATGCTTTACGTGGGCAAGTGATTGGAGCTCAGAATTCAGGTTGCCAAATTGAAACTAGAAGCCACAAAGTTAGGGGACATGTCCTCACCACCTGAGCTTTGCCCTCACTTCTCAAACCAGCTACGAGGAATGAGCTAGAAGAACTCCAGCAGCAACACGTCTTGCTTGCTTTCTGGAGCCCTCTGCTGCTGCTCCGCAGTTATTTTGTAGGCAACAATTGCCTGACCTGCTCCACTGCCATGGCCATGGGGCAAAACTCTGGGGCAGGAAAAAAGACAGGAAAAAGCCAACCAGCCAAGGGATGCTTCTGTTCCACTGAGGAGGTCAAAGACCAAAGTTAAGCGCCTGGAGTTCATCTGTAGACAGAAAGACCTTCTCTCTATCACCTGCTCTAGAGTAGGAATCTCTTCTGCAAATAGCCTACAGAATTTATACCCGGAAGCTGAAGGATTGTTCAGAGCCTGCAACGTTTCCTTCTAGTCAGGCAAAACAAAGCTTTGGACAACTGCTACGTGTGAGTTTACAGAAGACAAAAGCTCATCACACTTGCGAAGGAGGTATCACTGATGCCAAACCTCACAGCCCCTACCTCGAGTCTCTCGTTACTCAGTGTTAAATATACAAAAGGCAATGCCTGTGCACAGAAATAGAAATACAACCACATTCTTTGACAAAGTTGTGTCATAAGAGTCCAAAAGGCCTCTGCAAATACAGAAACCGAACACTCTGGGGAGAGCCAGTACCCCCCAGCACACCTCCTGCTCCTGCAGGATACCCACTGCACTCTGCTCTTTCTTCTTGGAAATGTGCTGTCTGTGTGCATGGCACGAAGACTGCTCAGCAGGCCTTGTGAAAACCCTTTGGCTAGCAATGCCTTTGTCTGACACCCAAACCACAATTCCTGGGTGTGAAAACGAGGAGGAGGAAGGAGGACTGTAGCTCACTACCTTCGCCAGCCACAACCCACATTTCAGGAGCGATGAGCTAAACCTCTCCATTCCTGGGCACATTTACCTCCCTTTAGCCCTTACCTGCTCTGCACTGAACAGTGCTTCCGGAAGAAACATTTCAGGGGCTTGAGCTGCGCAGTGATCCAGCCGTTCTCTGCCTTCCTTGGGGGCTTCCTGTGTGGCCACAGGTTCTAGGGCCATTTCAGCAGCAGCGGCACCTTCTACGCATGCGGTGTCATAGGAAGCAAAGAGAAGTTCTCCATCACAGCCTTCTGCAGCACTTAATGCTTGAGCTGCTCCCATCAGAAATGATGTGTTTGCCGCTGCAGGAGTCAGAGGTGCCAGCTGACTTTCCTCAACGGCAGAAGGGCTGTCGCTGTTCTCACTATTTACCAGCAGTGGCTGACTTGTGACAGACTGAGGGGCTGACATCTCGCTCTCCACAGGTTCCAGGGGCACTATTTCAGCGTTGGGTGGTGAAAGCATCTTATCCAGAATATCAAGGATGGCGTCAAAACTCAGTTCCTCCATCACCTTCTCTTCCCCAGATGCCCTGCCATAGGGCACGCAATCAGCTGCAGAGGGTGGCTGTGCTGGTGGACTCTGGCAGGAACAAAATACAGGGAACGTTTAGACCAAACCACACAGTGATTGATCAGGCAGGGCTGATGGTGTTACTGTTTCTAAGGACTGGGCAGGTGGTTTCTGATGATCAATACACAAGCAGGGCAGGATGAGCAATGCTGGAGCTGCCTGCATCCCTCAACAGAACCTTGGGGAAGTGCTGCCCCAGAGCACACACAAGCTAAACTGAACACTGGCCACAGCTCAGTGAGATCCACAGGCAAAGCACCGTCTTCTGTACCACTTGCACAGCCCCTGCCACCCTGCTCCAGGAGGAATGATCCAGGCTACACTAACACTTGGAAACCTCAAGTCCTTTTGAGCCGTTCTCTACAACACTCCTCTTGTCCTGCTCACAGGCAGCCAGGCACTGACCTGCCAGCACTGCTTTACATCCCTGCTTGCCTCTGGGCTGCTCACAAGGGGGGCACCTGACAGCAATCTCTGCTCAGATGCACCAGCAGCTTTTGACTGCACTTCCCTGGAGGCAGCTGCATAATCCAAGCAACCACTCACCAGCAAGTGGTTAACCAGGAAGTTACAAGGCCATTTACTGCTTCAGGAACCACTCCATCTCTTCTGACTCCATGGACTTGCTTTTCATCAAGCACCTGATTTTTACTAGACCTCTGGACAGTGTATTTCTATCCCCTTTCAATCGAGCCACACCACCACCCCTGACAACTCCTTGGGGACCATTTGCTATTCCAGACACTGATCTCAGCCTTCCGAGATGACCAATTTTGTCTTTGTGACTTCCCCACACTCAGCCTGGAGGGAAAAGCAGCTCCCAATGGAAGTGGGAGGACAAAGATGCCCTGCGTGAAAAAGAAATACCAGCCTATCAACGGCAGGCCTGGCCGTTGGCTATTTCAAGCCCTACAGCAACATGTTCTCCTGGCCAGAACCTGCCCAGCTCGGCTAAGCTCAGCTGAAAGAAGAAACACGTGGAATAAAGACAAAAGGTTGATATTTGCAAGGCAAGAAACTGGATGATCAGGCTTGCATAGGGCAACCCTTTTGCAACACACACAAACAGAACTTGCTTTGCTTGTCCTCTGCAAGGAAAACAGTCAAAAGCCTATGCACGCTGCTGCAGTGCAAAAGGAAGCCCTGGCGTTTGTCCTGAGGTTCTTTTGCTATTTGGTAAGCCAGGCCACCCAAGAGGAGCAATTGCCACCACAATTCCAGAAAGCATCGACAGCAAGGACTGCAGTTTTCCTTAATGGGACATCTCTGAGCTGAGGCCAATTCCAAAAGTCACCTCAGCTTCTCTCGTTCACCCAAGGAAACTCAGAACTGCCCAAGCTGTCTGGGACAGAACAGTGGAGCTGGTTCCAGGATTGCCGTAACATTCAAGAATCACCTTTTGCGCAGGCAAGGACATTCTTCAGATAAACGGAGACTCCTGAACTGAAGCAAATGCTGGGGCAGCCAAACATAACACTTTGACAGGAAAATCCTCTCCAGCCATGAGGACACCCACGATGCTGCTGCCCTCACACCTCACCTGCATGACAGCACTGCCCCTGCCACGTTCAGTGCTGCTTTGAAATGGGCATTGGGAAACCCCCTGACTTGCCCTTTGCCCAGCAGATCCATTCCCAAACTTCTCTCCTTCCTGCCACAAGCCCAGAACCCTGCGGGCCATGCGCAGGGGCTCCTCTGCTTCCCACTGCTCTCCGGGCGCTGCACTCACCTGCACAAAGCCGCAGTCGCTGTACGCCTCAGCCGCAGCACTGGCGCTGACAGTGAGAGGCTCTTCTTGGGCAGGGGGTGAAGGACACTGCAGCGCACCTGCAGAATTCAAACACAGACATCACACTCCCAGAACTGGTGTCCAGTGTGCACAGTTCTATTGCTTACTTGGATTAAACACTGCACTGACCACAGAGCAAACTCAATGCCTGAAATGGGTTCTGACCTCCCCACTGATTGGAAGGATGATTTCTTCACCCTAAAATACAGTGATTCTGACACGTGTATGGAGATTACAAATATATACTGTAAAATTGATCTACACACTCAGGGAAACTTCATAGTCACGGTCTTCTGGATCCGAAGAGCACCTTTTGGATTTGGCCGCTTGACTCTCTCACCACAACATACCACAGGAAGTGGATTCACACAGGAAGGGCCTGCACGTTCACACTCACAAGGAAACACTGATCTTATTCCAAAAAGCAGCTTGGTAGCTGGAGCTGTATTCTGCAGGTATTGTTTTTTGGTGACTTGCAAAGGTATCTTCAGAGGAAAGGCGCTATTTGCAGGACAGATCATCTTTACTGATGGGCAGTGCTAGCAAAGGCAAAGGTGTCAGTTTATTTGGGATACTTCAAGCCTTCCAACTGAGCCAAGATTCCACAAACATACCTGCTGCACTCACACACTTCTGTCCTACCCTGTGAATTGCAGGGAAGACATTTCTAAGCTCTTCTGTCTCTGCCATAGTTAATCTCGTCAGAGCCAGAAGAAATGAGCAGCTAAAGCACATTCTGGCACCAGCTGTTATCAAGCAACGGACAGGGAACAGGGATCTCATTTGAACACTAACGAGAGGGGGATGAATGGCAGATTAGGAAAGAAATCATCCTTTACTGAACAAAGGAAGGAACAGATACAGCCCCTCCCATCAAACAAGATGGATCGGCCTCAATGCACATTTGGGGTTGGCCAAACAAGAGACACACTTCTGCCCATACAAGCTACGCATGGAAAACTTCACCCCTTCTGTAGGACACAACAGGGGAGAAGAGAAAATAACCCCATGCAAGTTAAGCCTGACACGGACTGGCTGTGGCCAATTGGTTTTCTCCTCGCCCTTGAGCCTCCAAAGAGAGGATCTCTGGAAAATCACCAGGGGACCCTCAAAAGCTGGACCAAGGACAGGAACACAAACCAGAACACCTTTGGCCTTTCACGGTCTCTCCTCCTTTTCTAGACTTTATGCTGCCTGTCGAATTTTCCCCTGAGATACACACATGGTGACAGACACTGCAGAGAAACATCTCCAGCATCACGTGTCAGTAACTGCTTGAGCAGCAAGTGCAGAACTTGGGCCATACCCGGTGGATCGGGGGCTTGCGAGCACTGCCCTGGAGACGCGCGGCCGCTGCCTTGTGGGAGGGAAGCGGCACCAGTTGGAGCCCCTCGCTGAAGAGGCAGAAGCGAGAACACAGTCTGGAGAGTGTACGTGACCTCCGTGGAACACTTGCGCAGGACGGGAAAGGGAGCCCCGGGGCCTGGAAAAGCCGCGGAAGCCCCGTGCCCTGGCAGCAGCCCAGAAGAACCCTGCCATGTTCTCCAAGGGACTGCAGTCTGCTGCAAAGGCTCTGTCACCAGGGCTTCTGGCACAAGGCCGCTTTGTCCGAGGAACCAAACAGGCTCTCTGCACCACCAGGTTGATGAACCTGTCCTACAGTCACCAGTCCTGCAAAACAAAGGGAAACGACGGCTAAGGAAAGCAGTTTTCACTGGCACTGCAAGGCAGCATGAGGAGCCAAGGCTCCACAATCTCCTCGGGCAAGACCACCTTTGCTCCAATGTTCTTAAGCCACAAACAGACTTTATTCTTACACCTGAACAGACAGTAACATAACAGCCACGTCAGTGCTGCGCCAACACACGCTCGCCTGTGCAGCATTCAGGCTCCTGAAACCTCCACTAACAAGTGATCAGCAGTTAGAAATGTGCTAGAAATCCAAATGGGTGGTACTTGACTAAACCAAGCAGGAGGAATTCAGAAAGTGCTGTGAACTACAGCAGACCGTACGTTACAACAAAAGGGGAACCACGAAGCGCTGCTCTACCAAACTCCAGCTTTGCCATTAAGAATAATAATGTTTGATTATGGTAATAACCCTGACACTTTAAGCTTAGGGATAGGATTAGGGTTACGAGCCATTAGGGATAGCATTTGAGGCCATTAGAGTTAGCTTTACGGGTAAGGTTTGGGTAAGGTGTTAGTGTTACGGCTAGGGTTAGCATCGGGGGCCATTAGGGTTAGGGATTAGATTTTGGGCTGGGATTAGGGTCAGATTTAGTGTTAGGGTCAAGATTAGGGCTAGTGTTAGGGTTGAGGTTTAGGGTAAGGGTTACTGTAGGGCTTAGGGGTTACCGTTAGGGTCTGGGTTATAATCATAACCCATGGGGACACCTGACAGAAGTCTGGGTGCCACATCTTTTCTCCTTTGCACAGAGCTGACGGGATGCTCTGCTTGTCACTGCACATGGGCCATCCCTTCACGCCCATTTAACGACAGCTGATGCAGCATCCCTACTGACCGGCAGGGAGGAGTAACGGTCTTCAGGCTCCCCTCACCTCCGGGCTGCCCCTTTACAAACCCCACCGCCCCCAGCGCTTCTGAATCATCAGCACCACGCCGGGGCCCACCCCAGCTCACCGGGCCTGCCAGCCTCGCCGAGCGTCGAGGGCGGCAGCGGCGGGTCCCCGGGCAGCGCCGTGCCGAGCAGGCGCTGGGAGCGCTGGGGCGGGCGGCTGGGCACCGGCAGGCCGGCCGCCAGCTTCGCCTTCTTGGCGCTCGTCCGGCGCTTCAGGTGGACGAGGAGGTCGGGGCGGTGGCGGCGGAAGTGGGGGCTGCGGAAGTGGAGCAGGGGCCCGGCCGAGCCTCCGGCATCGCCCCCCGCCAGGCCCTGCAGGGGCCCCGGCCCCAGCTTGCGGAAGCCGTAGAGGTTGAGCTGGCGGATGAAGCTGGGGAAGTTGGTGGTCTTGAAGAAGGCGGCGGCCAGCGCCGCCCCCTCGCCGGCCGGCGCCGCGCCCCGCAGCTCCCGCTCCAAGAGCCGCTGGTCGATGAGCAGCCCCTCGCCGCCGGCATCCCAGCGCACGGAGCCAAAGCGGGGGCTGTTCACCAAGTGCCACAGCTTGGCCGGGAAGTGGCTGGGGTTGAGAGCGCCGGGCAGCCGCTGTCCCTCCATGGCTCTCGCCGCCAACGGACGCTCGGGCCGCTCGCCCTGCAGCGGCCGCTGCTCGAGGGCCGGCGCCAACGGCCCGCGCTGGGGGAGCGGCAGCGGCCCGCGCGCCGCCCGGCACGGGACCGGCTTCAGGCTGCGCTGCCCGCCGGGGCCGGCCCGGCCGCTGCCTCGGCGGCTCCCCGCTTCCCTCAGCTCCGCCGGGGCCTTCGACGGCCCCTGAGCGCTGCCGTCCCTTCAGCGGCTTCCCGACCCCCAGCCCCGACGTCGCCTCAACCCCGTTTCTTACAGAGGCTCCGGCGTCACACTGCTCAATCCCCGGGAGCTGCATCCCTCTGCCCCTTCGAAACCGGGAAGCTCAGCCCCTGCTGCTGCCAACGGCACAAACCACGGCAGGACGCGCGGAGCGGCCACCGCGTCCAGCGCTCTCACGCCACGAAACCAAACGCCGCTGACGACGTGAATTCTCTCTGCTCCTCTCTTCAGCGCTTTGCTCAGCGCAAAGTTCTGAACCAACAAAGAGCTTCTCCTGACGGGTACCGCCACCTTGAACGGGAATTATTCCAGCTCCGCACTGATGTAAAAGGTCTGCAGGTGTCCCGTGCCACGGCAGAGGCTGCCGAGGCGGGAGCTGGTGTAGGCAGGCGTTCTCTGGGCTGTGTGGGACAGAGAAGAGGAAAAGAAATGGTGGCTTGGCCATGCCGCCGGCCCCGAACTGGTTCCTCGGTCGGTGCTCAGCCGGCGGAGCAGGCGGCCCGAGCCGCAACGGCGCCTCCTGGGGGTTGAACCCCTCCGGTTCCTGCCGCGAAGGTGCCAAAGGGGCGGTCGCCTTCGTGTGTGTCTGGGCTCCTAAGGGTTTCTGCCGGCTGTGCTCGCTGGGCTGTCCGTTCCACCTCGCTGGGGTGCCCCTAGTAAAGGTGCGGGCTCGGCGTTTCGTCACCCGCAGTCAATTGTAAGCCGCCGCGGCGCCGTCGGTGTTTTCAGCGGCCTGAGAGGGCAATTGTCGGGAGAACGGTCTCGGGGGATGGCGCCTCTTCCCCACCTCCGTCACCGCCCCGTCAGTTCCCCGCTGTGCGGCAGCCGGCGAGGGGAATTGTCCCGCGTTAGTGACCTGCGAGGCTGGCACAAGTACTGACGCTTCTGGTAATGGAATCGGGTTTGATCCCGATTCCTGAGTCCACTCTACGACTGCAGTCAGCATCGATAAGGGCCCTTCTCCATCCCCTCGTCCAGCAAAACTCCGCAGTGTTCACCGGGGAGTTCCCACGTCCTGCCGTAGAGCTGATCAAAGCCCAGGCTGCTCCTATGAGCAGCACAACCGCTGCTTGAGCACCACTTCGTTTCTGCTCACCGGGAGCCATAAGGAAACTTCTGCAGTGGGACATTCTTCGATCGTTCCCTCAGTTCTCCGAACGTTCCTTTTACAGTGAGCCGGCTTTCTATGGAGATCATTTGCTGTTCCATTAGGAATTCCCGACGTGTAGGCTCCTGGGTCATTTAGGAAGTTTGCAGACGATCTGCTGGATCCTGTCGGGATGGAGAGGACGGGCTGCTGATGTTTCCCAAAGAGGCGTTGCATTGCTCCCCCCGCCGGGCAGGGCGGCTCACTGCCCGCCCCGGGGATGCCACTTTTTGGTCGGGATATTAGCGAAGTCAAAGAAAGCCCGTTCTGGTGGCCGAGGGCACGCATTTAGAATGAACGATTTGCTTTCTTTTGGGGGTGTGGGTGGCGTGTGCGGATCTGACGTTTTCCTGGTGGCCGGAGCTCCTCTGGCCGGATGGATCGGGCCGAGCACTGGGGATCTCTCCTCCATTGCTGGCTGCCGTTCGTACGGATGCAGCGAGATCCCCGAACTCTGCAGATTAATCCCAAAAGGGTCCCCTCACTCCTGCGGGTCTGGACCACCGCCCCAGGAAGCGGTTCGTGTGCTCAATGGAGAGTTGTGGTGGGCCGGTGGGGTGGTTCCAAACGCTGTGGGACGCCCAGAATCTCCCGCTTCTTCTCCGCTGGGGAACATTCCGTCCTCTCCCGTGAGGGAGATTCGCCACACACCTTCCCACTTGGATTCCAGTGGCCAGCCGCAATCTTTGTCCTGCAAATTTGGCGGCTCAGCAGGAGCCCCTGGGATGGGGCGTGCAGCAGTCGGGGCATCATCGCCTCCTCCTTTGCGATGTCGGGTTTAATCCAGGGCCGCAGAGGTCCCGGTCCTGGTGAAGATCACAACCAAGACCTTCCTCCAGTTCCTCGTTACCATGACGGGGCCAGGTACCTCCAGCCCACATGGCGGGCTCCGCACAGCGGGTTCATTGCCTCATGTGTTCTGCTGAACCCGCCGCAGCACTCGGCTCCCCATATCCAATTGTTGCTGCTGAAAACCTGGCTCGGGTCGCAGCATTCTCAGCTGTTGTTTCACTCGTGAGGTCCCCAGCTCGTGCCCTCGGGTTTCCTCCGTTTTCTTCTTCAGTGTTCAGCCAAGTTTTCAACACTTTGTTTCCCGATTCCAAAGCAAGAGATTCTGCACGGACAATAGTTTCGGGGGGAGGGGACTATTTGATTGCCTTTGGCGCGCAAGAGAAACAAGCCCCAGCATGGCACAAACTTGTCCTTTCCCTTTCCCGTGTTAACTTTTCGCTGACTCCGACATCGCTGTATCCGCTCCACCACTTTATCGCCCCCTCTCCAACATTCGGGGCCGCATCTATTCCCGCCGGGGATGGCGCACGCGCGCATCCCCGCAGCACTTCATCCGTGGCAATCCCGCGGGCGGCGACGCCGACGTTTTCTGTCGCGTTCAGAGGTTCGACATTTGGCACCAAATCCGCGCTGGCATCCAGGCAGTGCTCCGAGAGCAGAGGGGCTGGGGGCTGCTCGGCTGCATCTGCGATTCTCGCCGGTCGCGATCCTTAAGAACTGTCACGATTCCGGATCCACGAATAGCACTCTTTAGTGAAGCAACAGAAACACGGGCTCGAGTTGCCCTTGATACACTCACTAAGTTCAATAGCGCTACAATCCAAAACTCGCCCGCGATGAACTGAGTTCATGGCGACAAATAAGCTCGAGGAGGAGACCTGATACGTGGGACGATTCGGGCAGAGGATGTTGTCAATTAAAGCAAATGACAGGGATTGCTGCAATGGGGATCAAAAAGGGGTGGGAAAGAAAAAGGAAAGAGAAAAGCTCTGAAACGCGCTGGGCTGCTGCCGGCTGGAGGGCAGCCGGGGCCGGGAAACGCTGCTGTAAATCCTGGGCCAAAGGGATTTGCAGTAGCTTGAGAAAAGCGCGTGGGTCTGGTGGTGGTCTTGAATTCACGAGTAGAGACGACAAGCTGTGGTATTTGTACTAAAGGCGAGGGTTCAGAGCAGAGCGCGGGCTCCCTCCCGCCGGCAGGCAGCAGGCAGCAGGCAGCAAGCAGGCAGCAGGCAGGCAGGTGCGAGCGGAGCTCCGCAGCCCGAGAGAGGCTCCAGCGAGCTCCAAGGAGAACGTTGGTGCCGACAGCGAGCTCCGGGGCCGGCCCGGCTGGAGGCGACGCGTCCGCAGGCAGCCGCCGAGCCGAGGACGGAGCCGAAGCGGCTCGGGAAGGCTCGTGCAGCGCGCCGGGTGCTGCTCCCGCCGCAGGACGCGGCTGCCGGCTCCGGGCGCACGGCGGAGGACGGCGGCCGGGCCGGAACGGGCCGGGCAGGGAGCGGCGGCGGGGGCGGGCTGCGGGCCCGGCGGGGGGCTGCGGCCGCCGGACAGCGGCTCCGCGGAGGCCGCTCCTCGGCCGAGCTCGGGGCGTGGCGGCGGCCGCGCTCTCCTTCCTCGGACACACAGCGAAGGTGGAGCCGCCGGAGCCCGGGCTCGGCGGCCGAGGGGGGACCCCGCGCCGGGGCAGCCTCACCCGCACCTCCCACTGGAGCAGGATGCTGCAAGCCTTGAATACTGCCCCGGATGGGGCAGCCACAGCTTCTCCGGGCACTCTGCCAGCGCCTCAGCACCCTCACAGGGAAGAGCTTCTGCCTAAGAGCTCATCTCAGTCTCCTCTCTGGCAGGTTGAAGCCATGTGTAAAGATTTCCAAGATGCATGCTTGGAGCAACCTGGTCTAGTAGAATGTGTCCCTGCCCGCTGCAGGGGGTTGGAACTGGATGAACTCTGAACTCAAACCAGGTTGGAATTCTATGGAAAATGGGATTCTGTGATAAATGGAGTTCTATCTGGATTGCTCCAGTAAGAACATGAGAGAAGAGTCAGGCCTGCAAAACCTAGTCATTCTAGGGATGACTGTTCCAGTGTCCCCCCTGAGCCTTCTCTTCTCCAGGCTGAACAAACAAGCCTGCTGCGACAGCCCTGCAGTCCCTTCTCATCTCTTGTCCTGCTTTGAGTTCATGGAAGCAAGTCCTTCCACAAATCACAAGACTTTTGTGCTTTTTAAAAGCACTTTCTTGAAGACTGAGCAGAGCTAGGAATGAAACTGGGTGTTTCTCCATCATGCTTGGGCAATCTGAAAAATTCCACTGCCCAGGTTCCACTTCTTTCTCTATTGGTATAAAACAGTGATATAGTTTGAAGGGGTTCCTTTCAACAGCAGTATTTATTGTTTTCTTTTCCTTACTCATTTTCTGGCTTTATCAGAACATTGTCTTTTGGGTGGAGGTTCTAGTGCAGCAGTTGTGTTACCACTTTTAAGATGCACCTTTAATCGGTGGTGATGGGTTACTGCTGTGTGTCAGTGACTTCAGCTCAGACCCTTTTAAACTGCACTCTTGCAGAAAACTGAGACCCTTTTTCCCTTTTAAAGAATCTCCTCGTGTGAAGTTCCTCTTTCTGCACTGAGTTTCAGCTTCAACAGATAATCAGTGCTTCAAACAAGACAGCTTTTATTTCAGGAGATGGCTTGATGAACCACACTGATTCACCAGCTCCTTATTACTTGGAAGAAAAGCCTTCTGAAGTCATTTGAGGTTGTGAAGACAATATGACACCAGGCTGCCTTTCACCAAGCTAATGGTGACTGCACTGTTAGAGCAGGATGGGTAAGTCTCTTTCCTTGTACTTTTTGAGGATATTTTTCAACCACTGCTCTACTTCATCATTTCATAATTAAATCTTTTGCTCTGTGCTTTCGAAGGCTTGCCTGTAAAGCAGCTTTTGGTGGCGTAGAGAGCTGAACTGGAAAGTGTCTCTTTCTGGACATTTTGCCACGATCAAATAGTCAGCAATCCTCAAAAGCAGTTCAGAAGTTGTACTTGTAGAAATTTGATTTACCTTATCTGTTCTGCTTGAAAAACTAAAATAGCATAATAGTTTGCATGGGCACAAAATTCGTATGTATTCATTAGCTTAGAAGGACATGTTATGGGTATGGCACTGGTAAACCAGCAAAACCAGAATACCTTGGATATCCTGGAACATGACATGGTGTCATGGGTTCAGCAGCAGCAGTCATTTTTCTGCTTCTTGGTAGCTGGTGTAGCACTGTGTTTTTTAATTTTGGGCCTGGGAACAGTGCTGATAACACCAGTGTTTCAGTTACTGCTTAGTGATGTTTTGGTCTGGCCAAGGACTTTCTGAGTCTCAGGCTCCGCCAGGGAAGGGGGGGGGGAAGCCGGGAGGAGGCAGAGACAGGACACCTGACCCAAACTGACCAAAGAGCTATCCCATACCACAGCACATCATGCCCAGGATGGAAAGCAGAGACCCGTAAGGGTGGGGGTGCACTGGGTGGTCGGGCTTGGTATTAGGTGGTGAGAATTGTATTCTTTCCTTGTATTTGCCTTGTCCTTATTATTATTGGTGGTAGCAGTAGTGATCTGTGTTATACTTTAGTTACTAAACTGTTCTTATCTCAACCTGTGGGAGTTGCGTTCTTTTCGATTCTCCTTCCCATCCCTCCGGGAGCGGGGGGAAGAAAGAGGGGGAAGTGAGTGAGAGAGCAAAACTGCATGGCTGACTGGACTTAAAGCACACCACAGGGCCATGGCCAGGGAGATGCTCAGGGGAGCCGTGTTCTGTGTGGTCCGTGGCATCATCCCTGCCACGGTGCCTGCCCGGCAGAGCAGAGCAGGGCAGGGCTACGGAAGCTGCAGGCCCAGAGGCGAGGGTGGGATAAGGAGCGGGGTGGCACAGGCACAGTGGCTGCCAGGGGCGCGCGCGGCACAGGGCTGTCAGTAGAAGGCGGTGGAACGGCGGTGCCGGTGGAAGCGCGCCCCGAGCTGTAGAAGGCGGCGCCTGCCGAGGTGCCGCCGCGCGGCTCCCGCAGCGCGTTCCGAGCCGGTGGCCGTTGCAGAGGGGCCCCAGAGCGATGGCGCTGCCGGGCCCGTGGCGCTGCCCTTGGCGCTGGCCGTCGGCGCTGCCCGTGGCGCTGTTGGTGGCGGTCACCTGCCTGCTGCAGGGATCGCTGCTGGGAGCGGCGCTGGGCGCGGGGGGTGCCTGGTGTGCGCTGCGGTCCCGCCCGCCCGCCAGGCGCTCTCTGCCCCGGCGCTCTCCAGCGCGGTTCCTGCCCCCCCGGCGCTATCCCCAGCTGCAGCTGCCCCCGTACAGGCCCGGCCTGATCGCCCGCTTCCCATCCCCTTGGGATCAGGTTGTTTGGCGCCTGACCAGGAAAAGGGCCAGTGACGGCGCACCGGCCACTGTCATCGGCCGAGGTGTGGGCCCCCCGACCCGCGGCAACTGCCTGGGGTGAGCGCAGCAGTAGGGTGTGGGTGGGATAAGGACACGGCTGGTCCCGGGAAACAGATGGGATAAGGACACGGGTGGCAGTAGGACACTCCTTGTCAGGGACATGGGTGGCACAGGGGTCCTGATTGTCAGGGATGAAGGTGGCAGAGGGACACGGGTGGGATACAAGCACAGGTGGCAGAGAGACATAGGTTGTCAGGGCTGAAGGAGGCACAGGGCGCAGGTGGGATAAGGACACGGGTGACCCGGCGATGGCGGTGCCGGGCCCACGCTGCTGCCCTTGGCGCTGCCCTGCGTGGTGCCGCAGGGACCGCTGCTGGGAGCAGGGGGTCCCGGTGTGTGATGCCATCCTGCCAGCCCGCATCGCTCCTGCCTTCGTGTCGCCCGCACGGCAAAATGGCGTCTACAGTGGCCCAACCGCAGGCGCCATCCGTGCTGAGAGAACCCGTCCCGCCGCTACTGCCTCTGATGAGCTTGGGGGGAGGATGGGATGGGATCTTCCTGGCACTAACAGTGCTCTGACCGTTGTGCCCCAGCAGAGCTCCACTGCAGACCGTGCGCCACCAGCACCCGCTGCCACGGAACCGGAGCCCTGCGAGCATTTTGCCCCCGGTACGCTGGGACAGTCGGATGCCCAGGGGCTCACCGTGGGCCCAATGCCCAGCAGCGCTCCGCAGCCCACAGCCCAGCGCAGAGCTCTTTTCCTTTTCCCACTCTGCCCTGGCCAGTCTGCTGGGGGGACACTTCCAGGGGAAAGGAAAGGGCCAAATCTCTGCTGTGCTGGCACCTTTTCAGCTGGAGGCAGCAGCACGTGTGGGAGCCCTGGGTTCCCACTTAGATACGGGTCTCCTCAGCCCCTGCTGAGCTCTAATAAAACCCTGCTCACATCTTGGGCTGGGCTTGCAGATGTGAGAGTGGGACGTAGTCGTGGCTGATGGAGCTGTGCAGCTGTACAGGGAAAGGTTTTATCCAGGCTGGATCTGTAGGGAAGGGTTTGCTCTGGCTGGGCCAGCAGCGTCCTCCCTCCCCATTGCCTCCCCCAGTGTAGAGGGCCTGGAGGCTGCTTGCTCCCAGAGCGGAGTCAGTTTGGGGTGCTCAGACTTTGCCCTCCACGGACATTGCGGGGGGGAGTTGAGCAGTGTTGAAGCAAGAGAGGCTCTGGGCTCGGCAGCCAGCAGCTGGGAGATGGGATTTACTCTGTGGTGAGCAGGGGAAAGGGAGGCTGTGCTCCCCTGAACCAAATGAGTTATTCCTGGTCTCTTTCCACATTCCATTAGAGGAGGATGCGCGTGAGGGAGTCCCCACAGGCTGGCCCAGGATCCTGCTGTGAGGTGCCACTTTGGATAGGAAGGTAATGTACTGCTCATCCAGCCAGTGCCCGCTTGTCAATGCCAGCCAGGAAGAAAGCAGTCACCTTCCCAGCCGACCCGGTGCCCAAGGCCTGCTCTGCACTGGAGCTGGGACACTCCGGGCCCATGAGACATGGCTGCTGGGTCACCCAGTGCTGGGGAAGCCCTCTGTTGTGTCCATCAGCATGCCTGCTGCCTTGTTGCACTGCGGTGCTGGCGGCAGCGCTGACCGGCACCGTCCCTGCCCTGCCCGCGGGCCGGCTTGGAGCTTGAAGGGCTCAGATTGCTGCAGCGGTGGTGTTGCCGTGTGCCACTGGCACGTCCTGTCCCAGCCCGGGGCTGAGCCTAACTGGCTCTCTGCCACTTGCACAGGGCATGGGAATCGCACAGACCGGGAAACGACAGCCCAGGAAGAGCGAAGAAGGCCATGCAGCCCGAGGAAGGTGAGTGCAGGTGGAGCCCAACTCTGTGCCGGGCTTGGATGGGCCACTGGTGCGGGCCTGCTCCGATTGCAGGCGGAGCTCATTCCAACACTTCCTCAGCTGAAGGAGAGAGGAAAGCCCGTGTGCTCATCGCGGATCGGGTCCCGTGGCACAGTGTGAGATGTGGCCACGTGTGGCAGTTTGTGTGGTTTCTGGTTCGGGTGGGCAGCGTGCAAGGAGCATCTGTGGAGGTGGGAAGGGGCCGCTGCCCGCGGAGCCCCAGTGGGCTCTTGTAACCGCTTCCCCAGGGATCTCTTGTGGCCAGCTGCTGCCCCAGGGTATCACAGCCTTGTCTGCGCGTTAAGGCCGTGTCCCTGGCTCTGCCCTCCAGGATGGGCATCCAGAGAGGAGTGAGAAGGGACAACCCCTTGGTGCAGGCCAAACGCCTCTGCTGGGAGCTGCTCCTGACTCATCTCCTCTGTAGCTGTCGAGAGGCCTGAGGAGAAGCGGCGGCAGTCCCCGAGCCCACCACCATCGCCGGGGAACGGAAGGCCCCGCAGGAGGAGCATCTGCCTGCTGGTGCCTGGCGAGACCCACCCGCTGGTGCTGGTACGGCGCTGTCTCGCAGCCTCTTTTGCCCTCCTCTGGGGATAGAACGTGCTCAGTGCAACTCCTGCCGGGCTGGGGCAGGCTGACCTGCCTGCCTTGGGGCAGGTCTCGTCCTTGGCTGAGTGGGAACTGATCCTCTCCCCTGCCCCAGTGTGTGGTGGCTGTGCGTGACCTCCTTCAGAGCAGCTCTGCCTGAGAAGGAACTAAGCTACTGCTCTCTCTTGGCAGTTCCCTGAGCTCATCCCTGGGTGCCCCAACACAGAGATGATCCTGGAGGAGGAGAGGGTGGCAGCGTGGCAGCGCTCTCAACAGCTCTTGGGACCTAAGGCTGGTAAGGGCAGACTGGGAATGCGAAGGGCACGGCAAGGAGGAGAAAGCCATGGTCCCGGCTGGCAGGGCAGTGGGTGTCTGTGTAGCGCAGGCTGAGGAAGCTCCTGGGCCAGTGCTGCCTGATCCTGGGCTCTGATGCTCTTAGAGACTTGTGAAGGCTTGGCAGGGTGACCTGGTGTCCCGCTGTCCCCAGGGTGATGGGCGAGCTTGCCCAGGGCCAGAGCTGCGAGCTGGACATGCTGGGAGGCTCTGCCAAGGGGTAGTCCCATGCGGCAAGTTGCAGGTCCTGATTTCTTGCTCCCACCCTGCAGCCATCACCCGGGACTGCTCAGGCACCAGCCGCACACGGGCAGCGTCCACGACCACAACATCAGTGGTTTCTGGGCAAGCCGTTTCCACCGTCACCGGCCTTATTCCCACCCCCCAGCCCAGGAGTGGGAGCGCGTCCGTGTTGCCAGGTGGGTCAGGGTGGATGGGGCTTCTGCGGGGGGGAAGGGCAGGGTTAGATTCAGGCAGCAGCTTTCCTGCCGGACCTGGCCGAGCTGCCCGGGCTCAGCAGCCCGCAGGGGCTGGTGCTCAGGCTGTGCAGAGCCTTGCCGTGCTTCCGTCACTCGCAGCCCCAGTCCCCAGCCCTGGGGGTGGAGGGCAATCTCAAGTGACGCTCCTTGCCCCCTCTGGATGCACTGGATGCATCGGCTCCTGCGCGTGCTGCCAGCTCCCTAAAGCCAGGCTCTTCCTCCTTTGCTGACCCCGGCTCTCAGTGCTGTGTTGCTTTCCAGGGACTCCTGCGCCCATCTCTGGCCAGCGCCCCTCAGGCCTTGCTCAAGACGCCACTTCCTCTGGTAAGGACGGAGTTGGTGCTTCAGGCTTGAGGAGCTGATGGGTCGCGTTGTCCCCTTGGGCTGGGGGATGGCGGAAGGGCCAGGCTGTGCTGTAGCAGCCGCCTCAGGTGGTAGCTACTAGGCTCCAGGGATGCAAAGCCTTCCGTTCCCCCAGGGATAGGGATGGTGGTAGCCCCGGTGCCAGCTCCGAGTGCGGCTGCAGGGACCCAAGCAACATTGGTACTTCCAGGCTCACCCACCCGGGCAAGATCCAAGAACAGAGCCTGCAAGCGGCACAAGGCACGGATCCATCATTCCTGCAATAAGTAATGGCCAGTGCTGCTGGCCCCCAGCCGTGGGGGCTCCGGTCCAGAGCAGCCCCAAGGCGGGACCGGAGGGATGGGGCAAGGCCCCATTTCTGCTGCCTGCAAGAAGCCGTGCTGGGTGGCAGCGCCTGGGGTGGGACAGGGGGAACTATTCCAACTGGAAGAGTTCCCCAGCCGAGGCTGAAGAACCTCTGTGCGTATGTGCAGCGTTTCCCTCCTGGCTTTATTTTGCCACGTTTCCTAAGGTGTAAACTGCTGCTCCAGCCCTGGCAGTCTCTCCCCTCTCTTCTTATCCCCCTCCCCAGTCTGGGGTGCTCTGGAGCCACTGGGGGAGTCCAGAGCAGACTGGGCTCCTCCCCCTCCCCAAATCCCAATTGCTTTTCATCTGTGGCTCATCCCCTCCCGTTTGGGATTTCCCAGCTCCTGGGAGCTGCGGTGCTGCCTCCCCTGGTGCCTTTCAGTGGGAGCGGGGCAGAGGCTGCTGGAGCCAGGGGTCACCCGAGAGCTGCTCCCCCCTGCCCGTGGGGTCCTCCCCACCCCCAGGAGGGCTTCGCTGCTGGGTCTTTTACTCTCGGAGCCCTGTAATTGTGTGTGTTGGCTGCAGTCTAAATTACCCCAAACCCCACAAATATTGAAACCTTCGTTAATGAAATCACTCTTTGTTTTTATAGTTGAGCTGTTACAGCCTCTCCTTCCTTCTAAATTGAGATGTACATGGGTGTGACTAAACCTGTTCTCTTTGTCTTTTTATCTTCCCAAAGGAGGAGGACCGCAGAGATGCCAAGTGGCCTTTTGAGCCACCGGAAGCAAAACGTCGGCGTCTATGATGTTTATTGAAGATTTTTACTGTTCTGTGTTTGTTCTAATATTTTTGTTATCCTGTTGTTGTTTTGCTCTTACACTGCAGTTGTTTTGTTGCTTTCTTGTAGCTTTTTGTTGTTATCCTGTTGCTCTGTTGCTGTTCTAACTATAGTAAACTAGCATTTTTCCCACAGTGTTGCTCTCATTTTCTCCTTTGTTTACTGTCAATATACAGTTTCCAGGAGGAGCCACCGGTCTGGAGCAGAGACTCCTCCGCCGTTCGCTTTCCCGCTCTCCGCGTGCTCATCGCGCCGCCCCTCGCTCTGCCCGCGACTCCTCCCGGTCCCGCGCGGCGGCGCCTGCGGATTCCGGAGCCCCGGCGGATCGCCCATCCCGCTGGAGGAGAAGAGGCGCCGGTGATGGCGACGTGGCGGGTTGCCTTCGGTCTCTGGTGCGGCCTCTTTTACCTGCCGCTGGTGGTCGGTGAGCGCGGGGTGGTGACTGAGAGGAGGGAGGCCCGGGGGGGTTCGGCCCGCAGGGGGGGTTGGTGGGCTTCGGCCTCTTTTTGAGGCGGTTTTGGGGGTTCCCGGCTTGGAGGAGCCCCTGCTCTGGAGCAGAGACTCCTCAGCTCAGCCGTGCGAGCAGTGCGGGACGTGCTCTGTGGGCCCCTGGTCTTGGGTTGCCACGTGGCCGCAGGGTCTGCGGGAGAACCGCACCTTAACGGTGGTTTTGGTGGGAATTGGGTTTGCTGAGGGAAAGGTTATGCTGCGAGTGGTTTGTGTCAGACAGCGGCAGTTCGTGTCCCAGCAACTGCTGTGTGCATCCTCCTGAGGAATACTGTTTACTGCTGACCCGAAGGTGAGACTCCTGGGAGAGAAACAATGGAGCCCAAAGTGGCTGCCGGTGACTGTTGATGCATTCCATTCAAGACCTTCACCTTGCCCCCCCTGCCACAATACATTTTTACCTTTCAGAGCAAGTTTAAGATAAACACTTAGTGTGAAGTGATGGTAGTGCATCAACAGCACTGCTTAGATAAGCTCCTCTGATAGCTCTGCATGAACTCAGTTACCAGATGCTAACACTGAGAAGTTTGGGTTTGGGTTGGGTTTTTTTTGTTGTTTTTTTATTTGCCTTTTTTGTGTTGTTTTTTTTGTGGGTATTTTGTTTTATTTCAGCAGCCTTATCTGTAATGATCTTGTTACTGTGCTTAAAGGATGGAGCTTGTGGTCTTCCACAGCTTTGTCACGTAGTGAGAAAAAGCGGATGGGATCATAGGAGTGACCAGATGAAGTCCTAAAAAAGGAGAAGTGCTCTTGACATCGTCTGCAGCTGGCCTTTAATGAATGGGGTGGGAAGTGAGAAGTTTTCTTATTGCAATGGTTAGGGACTTTCAGTAGGAATAGTTCAGCAGCTCTGTTCTTGAGGTGGCACTCAATGAGGTTGTTAAGCTGCTGTTTGGCAGGGTAGGATGAACCCCTCAGTAGCAGGTATGCCAAAAGAGGTGGTCATTTCTGCCTTTCTCAGCCTTAGCCCTTCCACTGTGGTGGATTGGGTGTGCGCTGGCCCTCTCCTGAGGTGATTCAGATCATGAACCCAGCAGAAAAGCAACTGGTTTCAGCTGCTGTAGTCAACTTTTCTTTCTAGTAGCTGTGCGCTGTTTTGGCTTTAGCCTGAGAGTAATGTTGATAACACACCAAAGACTTAGTTGTTGCTAAGTAGTGCCTCCCCTGGTCAAGGGCTTTCAGTCTCCTCTCATGCTCTGGCAGTGAGGAGGGGCTCCGGAAGCCATAGGAAGCACAGCCAGGAGAGATGACTCAAACTAGCCAAAGGGTAATCCCTACCATAGAATGTGAGGCTCAATACAGATACTGGGCGGGGGGGTGGGGTGGCCAGAAGAGGCCGATGACTGCTCTGGGATGTGCTGGGCATCAGTCAGTGGGTGGTGAGACATTGTGCTGTGCGTCACCTGGGGTTTTTTGTTTGTTTTATGCCTTTCTCTCTCTTTCCTGTTATTATTGTATTTGACCTTACTTCAATAATTAAACTGTGCTTATCTCAACTCACAGATTTTACTTTTTTTTTCTCCCTTTCAATCAGTTTAGCTGTCGTTTCCTTATTGGTGATACAGGAAAGAGAGGATTGTCAGCTGACATTGTGTCTGCAGGGAGAGAAAATTGAGGAACCAGGCATAAGCATGCCTAAACACATTAGTAGAAGTACTACAGTATTGGTATGGGAGGAGCTCCTCCTTGCTTGTGTTTAATGAACCTCCACATTTAACCTCTTAGCACTTCTTTTTTTTTTCTTTGTTTAATGTTGGCTGCAATATTCACGTGTGTCTCGGTGCCAGAGAGTCAAAACTCGGTTTTCAAATGGCAAAATCAGCTGAAATACTCCAGGAAATACCTTTTACTTTTTTTCTGAAGGAACACGATTTGTTGTCTTTGCCTATTCTTGTTTGCTTTCTCCGAAGAGGTACACCTGAAGCAATTTGAGCTTCTCAAATTCAGTTGAGCAAAGCGGTGTTAATGTCATATGAAAGCAAATGAGGAATAGAAACTAGCTGACTGCAGCATTTATCACTGAAACTGTACTGATACTCTTCCTAAAGATTCTTCTTGGGACATGGTGTTTGCTTAAGCTTTGAGAAGTATTTTTATGTGACAGTTGGAAGCTTTGAATGGACCATTTCTGCATTTCAGTCGTTCAGGCTTGAGACGGCAGAGAGAGAAAAAGGCAAGTGTGTTAAGGAACACATCAGCCCCATGTAATGCTGAAAATATGGGATGTCCCGTAAGAAATCCATCCTAGTACATGAATGTCTCCATTTCCTTAACTTACTGTCACTGATCAGGTGATGCTTGCCACTTGACTGATCTTAGTCCTACAAAATCTCAATTTTATGACATCTTTGGTTTATGCCGTAGATTAACGGGATTGGAGCTTTCCATGAAGTAAACAACACAACAGGTAGAAACAAGTAAGTCACATGGAAATGCAAATCTACAGTGAATGCAGTCTCATTGCATCTTTTGCATCAAGTCAAATATTTAGAAAGATGTAACGTTTTCTTCTAAGTGATCTTAAGGCTCTTGTGGGTTTGTTTGTTTGATTGGGGTTTTTTTACATTTTTGGCTAGTCATGTTGCTCTCTGAGTCTTTCCAATATTGTGGTAGCTACTAGCAGATGTATCGAGGAGGGTAAGAGCAGACAAAGCATCTTGTAAGTATATTGGCATGCAGTTTATTCTTTTAAGTATGTGTGAACAGTTGGGAAGAGCTGCTTGACCAAGAGAGGATACTTTGTGGGCAAGAAGTATTTGCTCTTGCTTTGCTTTCAAGGAAATAATTTGTAAGAGTTAACTAAACTACTTGAAACCTTTAATGTTAACCCAGGTGAGCTGGTCAGTATGGGAGAGACACTTTATAGGATTATTTCTTCAGTTACTAACTCTTGAATTTTATTTTTGTTTCAGTTTTGGGTGAGGATTGTCAGGCGTATATTGATCATCATGGCAAGGCACAACCTGCAAAATCCTGTCCTTATTTCTGCTGTGGACACTGCATGCTCCAATACTGTTGCTCTAATGCATTCTTAAAATCTGATGAACAACAACAGCTTCAGTGTAATCTGTTTGATGGAAGGTACGAGGCAAACTCCATGTGTGCAGCAGGTTCTAATTCTAGTGTCAAATGACGAAAATACACAGTTTAATATTTATAAGCTTATCAAGGGGCCTTTTAGCTCTGTCTTTGGCTCTACTGGGGTCTGCGTTAATGCGTGTAAGTTACCTGTAAAATGGGAGCAGTGAGGTGGTCAAATGAATGGCTGAATGGGTGTGTGTTTTCTGGAGCATTTACAAATGCTTTTTACCCTATTTATTTATTTTTAATGACAAAATCTGTTTTAAGTGTACGTTGTCTTTCATGAGCATTTGTAACTTAGCCAGGTACTTAGGAACTCTGGAATTTAGCCAGCTGCAAATTCCATTGTTGAGAGGGGTTCTCTTACTGCAGGACGTCTGACTCGAGCAATGTAAACTACAAGCAGTTTTTTTCGGACTCGGATGATGCCATTTATTCTGGCCCTAGGTAAGCCATGCAAAGTCTCCGCTTTTAAATGATATTTATTTGTAAGTTCTTCACTGTGGTGTTGGTACATGCTGACAGAACTTGGAAAGGGAAGGACTTACAGGTGTGCTGTCGCTCCCTGCCGAAGCCTTGGCACACGCGCTCTGTGCTCTCAGGCAACTTGGAAGATCGAATCCGCTCCTGGAAAGCAAGTTGCAGAAGAACCCAACCCTTCAGGCTGAAGGCGCCTCAGGCAAAGGCTGAAACATGCAGCTCACCACACACTGGGATCACCTGTACCAAAACCCAAAGAGCTCAATAATGCCCAAGTGCCTGCACACTGTAGAGCTGGAATTGCTGAGAGGGCTTCCCGCACAATGAGCAGGAGAGGACCTGGCAGCCTCCAGGGCAGCAGCTCTGAAGGCATCAGCCTTAAGCTGTAAGGCATTCCCTTTAGAAAGCACAGGCTTAGAGCAAAGCCCTGGCTGTAGCCTGCCCAACTCTGCCAGCACAGCTCTGTCCCATGTCTCAGGCACTTCAGGCAGAGCTGCTGCTCTGGGTTCAGCTGCTGTTAGAGGTACCCTCACCACCATCCGCTTCCCACCAAGCAGGGTGAGGGCAGCAAGGGCTTGTGTCTGTTAGGTGCTGTGCTGCCTAACAGCTTTTTCTACCCCATTAGATTGCCGGTTTAGCCAACGACACCCTGTCTGTGGAGATTGGGGTAATAGCACAATTCTCCCAAGGCTGGACTCTCTACATAGACCCCCAAGGAGAAGCAAACAAGTGGATCAAGAATCTGGTAAGAGCTGTGGGGAGGAAAGGCAGGTCTACTAGGCTAGGGGAAGCAGCTTCCTGGTAGGAGCTGCACAAAGCAGCCTCAGGCTTTGGGCTGCAGAGCCCAGCTCAGCCTCCCCAGCACCAGGCAGGCTCCACATCCATATTAGCCCCATGTGAATTCCCATGCTTGGGCAAATCGGCACAAGGTAGAAGAGGCCCTGCTGTAAGCAAGTGAGGCATCAGATTCCTACTCTGGTTCTCCACTAGCATTCTAGGGCCCTTACATCCTTCACCACACCCTGTTCCACAGAGAATGGCACTGGCACCTCCCAGAACAGCCTTCAGGGTCTCTAGGAAAGAAGGGGTCAGGGTAGCAGTACGTGGCTGGTGGACACAATCCCTGCTGCCGGAGTGCTAGGAACACAGACCGCCACCTCCCCTGCTGCATTTCAGGAGAAGATGAACAACCTGGAGGTGTCCAAGCTGAGTGTCCGGGATTTCAACTCCAGTCTGGAAAGTGCCATTACCTTTGGGAAGCCCTTCCTGCTGGAGAATGTCAGTGAGGAGCTGGATGTGGCCCTTGAGCCCATCCTGCTGAAACGGGTCCTGTGTGTCAGCTTGGCAAAGAGGGGCAGTGGGTACCTGGCTGGGCTGTAACAGGACATGGGCCAGGGTGTAGTGGGATGTGGTGTGTTTGTAGGTCTCTCTGGGCAGGCAGCACTCACATGAATGCTGCCTGTTCTGTGCTCACATCTTGGCCAAGGCTCCAAGATGTTGGCGGGCTCCTGCACACCCCAGTCTCCTGCTAGAAGGCATCTTTGCCTGGGAGGCAGGGCTATGGAATAGAGCTGCTCTATTCAGGTTCAGGACTTCAGATCTGCCAGGCAGCTTTGAGCTGATCTGCCCAGGGAGCCTTCAGACTCTCTCCTTACTGCAGCATGAAGGGCACAGCAGGATGCCTTCCCTCACAAGAGGGAGCTGTTCCAGCCTTCCTGTATTTGTCCCTCTCTGGCACAGGCCTACAAACAGCAAGGCAACACGGTGCTGAAGCTGGCGGATACAGCGATCCCCTACCTGGAGACTTTCAAGATGTACATTACCACCAGCCTGCCCAACCCTCACTACAGCGAAGCAAACCGTCATCAACTTCACCCTCTCACCCAGGTACCTGGTTGCCTGTGCTTCTCAGCTTCATTCCTTGCAGCCCTCAAACCCTCAGGCCTGTTGCCCTCACCTTCACCTCCATGGCTTTGGTTGTAGTGGCTTGGAGGACCAACTGCTGGGAGAAGTGGTGGCTGCAGAGCGGCCTGTCTTAGAAGAAGCTAGAAACCAGCTAATTGTTAGCAATGCTGAGATGCGTCAGGAGCTGAAGGAGATAGAAGACCAGATCCTGTCTTGGCTTAGCACTTCTGAAGGAAAGCCTGTAGATGACTTAGAGCTCATTAAAGTGCTGGAGGCATCCAAGGTCAAGGCAGGAGAGATCCAGATCAGAAGTGGAGGTGCTCTCTCCCTGCAGCTGTGCATCCTTTGCCAGCACTGAACTAACCATGTCTTTTCAGTTCTCCAGGCCAAGGTAAAGGTTGCAGAGCAGACGGAAAAGGACGGCAACATCACCCGCCTGCAATATGTGCCTGTGGCTGTCCACTCACAGATCCTCTACTTCTGTGTGTCAGATCTCTCCAATGTGGACCCCATGTACCAGTACTCACTTGAGTGGTTCCTCAGCATCTTCCTAACGGGGATCAGTAACTCCGACAAATCAGGTGCGTGCCCATAACAGCCCCCTCTTCTCCTCTTCTTCACCCCACATTCCTGCTCTAGCAGCAGCAGAAGCCAGCACACCTGCAGAGTCAAGGCAAATGTGGCTGCTTGCATTGGCTCTCAGCATGCTCCAGAGCTGCCCCTAGTTGTGTCCGCACAGCAAGGGAATGTGTGATCACAGTCTGCTCTCTGTTCTCTTTCCCCCATCCTTTCTGCTGCCCTGCCTGACCAGGTGGGAGGGATGTTAGTGCAGGGGACAGGCAAGGTACATGCCATTCTGGTGATGTGATGGTGTGCCTCTGCTTGTCACGGAGCCACCTTCCTGGCCAGGTCCAGGCTGCTGCTGACGGACTGGGGGCAGCTTTCCCCGACAGCAGCACGTGTTAGCCAGGGTGGTGGTGGCTGAGCCCATGTAGGCTGCCGTGGGGCAGTGTGGACTCCCTCACAGTGCAGGGCTGTGTTTTCTTGTGTGTGTGTGAGCTGTATCACACAACCCTGTGCTTCCACGGGAGTTTTTGTGACAAGTCTGTATTAGAGAACAGAGTCTGTGCTTCCTGGGCAGAGTGAACTGACCGCTGCCATGGAGAAGACCTTCCGCATCACCCATAGCACCCACCATGCTTGTCTGGTTGTTGCCTTTTTCTCAGGCATCCTGAAGGAACGGATTTTGAACATCAACAACTGCATCACCTTCAGTCTCTACAGCAGTGTGTGCCGTAGCCTCTTTGAGAAGCACAAGCTTTCCTGGTTTGTGTCCAGATTCTGATGAATGATGGGCAGATGGATATGGTGAGGAGGACTCCTTGGCCCTTTGATGGGATCCCATCAGGGCAACTGAAGGCCAGCTGTTCAGCTCTCCAGAAGAGTGTGGCAGGGTGGAAAAGGAGCCTTGTTTCCTGGGGCTGGCGGTAGGCTTGGCAGGCTGGTGGGCTAACCCAGGGCTTCTCTTTTCATTCAGTTCTCAAATCTTTCCCTGTGTCTATATGCAGAGCTGCCTAGTGTGAATAACCTGCAGCTTTTGCCAGTTTGCTGCCAGACTGCTGCAAAGCTTAGTAAGCTCAGAGGGAACAGGCAGGGATTGGAAGACAGAGAAAAGCTAATGGTAGCTGAGCAGTGAGGTTGATCTCGCTAGACTCTCCAGTTCAGTTCCCTTAACTCCATGACACACACACCTGACAGGAGAGGCAGCCAGAAAGTTGTTACAGGATTTTGGTTGTATATGGCACAAAGCCACGGTCTCAGGCCCAGGCAGAAAGGCTGTAATACATGACGACGTCCTATTCTGTTCCCAGGACAAGTGGAGGTACCTACTGTCAGGAGGGGTCATAAAGGAGATGGAGAACCCAGCTCCAGCCTGGCTGTATGAGAGAGTGTGGGGAGACATTCTGGCCTTGAGCAGCCTGAAGAAGAAACCTTCTCCAGCTTTGCCAGTGATTTTGTAGACAACCTTGAAGAGTTCAGGGCCATTTTTGACAGCCCCAACCCTCACAGGCAAGTGTGCCTCACTTTGTCAGCGTAGGTGTACTGCACCCAGCAGATAATGGCAGCCCTGGAAGAGCAGGAGGAGCAGACACAGCCACAGTACCAGCTCTGCTCCTGGTGCAGTGCCATGCGAGGGGGACAGTAGAAGGCATCGCCTTGTGTCCAAGGGTGGCGCTTGCCTGTGCATGTTGCTTACCCAAGGCAGAGCCACACAGTGCCTTAGACAGCAGTATTTGGTGCTTCCCCAGTGGAAGCACCTCTGCTTTGACTGAGGATGTTTTCAAAGGTACAGACAACCACCTCAGCTGAGTGACTGGAAGGTCCTTGTCCCTTCTGAAAGCCCAGTGGCTGCCTGTAGGCAACTTGGGTGCTTCCTGGGGAGCTGCAGGATCTGGTCCATCCCCGCAGCATGCACCTCATTGCTTTACAGAGCGCCCCTGCCTGGGAAGTGGGAAGCTGAGCTTGATGCCTTCCAGAAGCTGCTGGTTCTGCGGTGTCTGCGGGGAGATAAGATCACCAATGCCATACAAGACTTTGTGGTGCTGCACTTGGGTCGGCGCTTCATTGAGCCACAGGTAAGCACCCTTCAGGAAGGGCTGGTGGGGCCAGGCGTGGAGCAGGAAGCCTTGAGCTTGCTATAAATGGGCTGTCAGCATGTCCCAATTGCAGTGAGAGCATTCGTGCTTCTCTGCAGGCACAGTGTTCCCACAGCTGGGGAAATGCTGATCTTATATCCAACGCATCTCCTACCTAATGTCCACCCCTTAAACAGCACCGGGAAGCGGCAGATACCACAGGCATAGGAGGGAAGAGTTTGAGTGACAAATGGGAAAGTGGTTACTGCCTCAATGGTAATAAGGAGGAGAGTTGTAGTAGGCCTTTACTGAACATGTTTCCGGCCTTGGCACCCAAAAACTGCCTGTGCCTTGGAGAGGAGGTGGGGGCCAGGCAGGGTGGAGGTGCTGAGTGGGGCCACTGCAGCCCCTCTGCTCTGACCAACCTTCTGTGTTGCAGACCACTGACCTCTCGGTCATCTTCAAGGAGTCCACTGCTACCACCGCTGATGTTTGTGCTGTCCCCAGGCACTGACCCTGCTGCCAACCTCTACATGTTTGCTGAAGAAATGACGTTCTCCCAAAAGCTCTCTGCCATTTCTCTAAGCCAAGGCCAGGTAAGCTGCTGGTGCCCATCTGGGGTTAGCACTGTCTTGCTGGCACTCCCAGCTATCTCCCCTAGCTCCAAGCAGAATAAACACCCTTGCACGCAGTGCAAACACCCTCCTGCCTCCGGGCCCTTCCTCACCAATCTTTTGCTAGCCGGAGAAGCCAGGACGGTGGGGAGGCTGCAGCGGTTGCTCCTGTATCCCCCTCTGACTTGCTAAGTCCATCCTCAGTTCTTGCGTTCCCTTCACCCTCCCACACAGCTTGCATCAGACAGCAAAGATCCAGTTGAGCCATGGGGGTGTAGCCGGACTAGCTCTGGAAAGTGAACCTTCCACCCAGCAGCTGTCTCCCTGTCTAGCTCAGCAGAGCAGAGCCCACGATGGACGAGGGTCTCTGAGCTCTTCTCATCTGCCTCCTCAGGGCCCCCGTGCTGAAGCCATGATCCACAGTGCTATGGAGCAGGGCAAGTGGGTCTTCTTCCAGAAGTGCTCCCTGGCCCCCAGCTGGATGCCTTCACTGGAGAGGCTCATGGAGGGCATTAACCCCAGCCAGGTGAGCTGTTCTGCTGAGCACCCTGCCCACCCTGAGGGGAGCAGAGCCCTGAGAGGAGCCCACATGTACTTGGATCCCATGTACAGGTGGTTCCCTGTAAACCAGAAGGTGAGTGCAGGAGCAGCTGCAGTGGCTGTGCCTCTGCACCCTCTGAGCACTCTTTGCCTCCTGGATTTCCAGGTGCCTCAGGACTTTTGCCTCTGGCTCAGCAGTCTACTGAGCAACCACTTCCCTGTGTCCATCCTGCAGAATAGCTTCAAGAGGACCATCGAACCCCCCTGTGGTGTCAAAGCCAACCTGCTCAAGTCCTACACTAGTTTCAGTGATGACTTTTTGAATTCTTGCCCCAGGGTAAGACACAGGTCATGCTTTGGTTTGCTGTCCCCAGCCCGTGCCTGCTCCAGTATATGCTCTCTACCTTGTCATTGCTCCTCTTCAGACATAGATCTTCCTTTCCTCCAGAACTCTCACATGCTAGAGAAGGGTTGGTGGTATTTCTAATCTGTGATGAGCCAGTTAGAAGTTTCGCTTTGAGAAATGGAAGCAAGGGATTGCAGGGGCTTGGTGTAGCCACTTGCAGCTCTCTTTAAGCAAGGGAGTGGACCCAGCCTTCCCCAGCACAGCAGCCGGACTGAGGTTTCCACTTGCAGGCTCCAGCTGGCACTGCTGAATTGGCACATCTCATCTGCCAGGTCCCAGCAGGAACTGACCCCATCCAAGGATGCCTTCTCGCGAGCCAAGCGTCTCATCTCCCTGCTTGCCTGCCCACAGGTCACAGAGATTAAATCCTTGTTGCTGTCACTTTGCTTCTTCCATGAGAACACACTGGAGAGGAGAAAGTTTGGGCCATGGGCTTCAACATCCCCTATGAGTTCACAGATGGAGACCTCGGCATCTGCATCTGTCAGCTACAGATGTTCTTGAGTGAATATGCAGACATCCCATGCAAGGCGAGTGCCTGAGCTGCCCCCTCCTGTGCAGGGAAGAGGCTCCTGGTGCACATGCAGGTCAGAAAGGCCAGGTGGGGTCCTCGTAGGTTCTGAAGTACACAGCTGGGGAGATCAACTGTGGCAGCCGAGTGAGTGACAACTGGGACCAGCGCTGCATCATGAGTATTCTGGAAGATTTCTACGCACCTGAGGTTTTAACTCCTGAGTTTGCCTATTCTGAATCGGGGATCTACAGACAGATCAGCACCAATTCTGACCTCGATGTAAGTACTCGAGGAACAAATTGCAGCTCCTAGATGCAGGGGGGTTGTCATAGTGCAAAGGGGATCTACTTCTCCCTGAAACCCAGTGCAATTCCAGTTTCCTGGGGGAATAGAAGTTTGTAAGAACCTGGGGATCTTCAGGTGCCTTCAGGAAACTGCATCTGTTTCAAGCAATGGGAGGAAAATCTTGTCTCTGTGCCCTGGAGGTGGTAGCAGCTATCACTGGAGTTCCCCAACTGAAAGCTTTTGTGCTCTGAACCACTTTGAGATCACATACCTAAAGTACCCAAGGAGCTCTGCAGGAGACACAGCAGGAAGCTCACAGCTAAGCTGCCTGTTCTCATAGCACATGTTTGCTTCTGTACAAGTGCAGTTTAACTCCCCAGCCAGACCACAAACCGTGGCCATGGCCTCCACTCAGCCACCAGCCCTAGCTCAAAGGAACTGCCGCTCCATCAGCCTCCCCGGCAGCCTGGGTCCTGCATCAGCAAGCATTGCTCTAGGCACACATAAGCTGCCCCGAAGTCAAAGCTGTGAGTTGCATTTCCTGTCTGTGATGGGACTAAGAGCTGTGTCAAAATTGGATGAATGAATCTCAAACACCAAGAGAAGGAATTCTCCCAACTGAGTCTGGGATCTGCTGGGTTTAGCTTATCCAGCAAGCCTTGCTTAGTCATTTCTCTTGGGCCAGACCTATAGCAGCCCAGAGGGGCATCACAGCTTTATCCTTGTGCTCTTGGCCTGACAACCTGTATGGATTCCTCTCCAGGGCTACCTGCAGTACATCAGGAGCCTGCCACTCAATGATAGCCCAGAGCTCTTTGGTTTACACAACAATGCCAACATCACTTTTGCTCAGAACGAGAGCTTTGCTCTGCTGGGGACTATTGTGCAGCTGCAGCACAAGACCCTCAGGGTGGGAGGCAGCAGCAGGGAAGAGGTGGTTGCCCTGATGCCATCAGTGCTCTGTCAGCCAGTGCCTGGCGCAGGCAGCGAGCACAAACACCAGCTGCCTGCTGGGTGCCAGCAGTGACACTGCCATCCAGGCCATAGCTCGGCCCTTCTTGGCAGCCATGGCCAGGAGGTTGCTCACCCACTTGGCTGCTTTCCTTCCAGCTTGTGGAGGAGACTGCCAGGGACTTCCTGGAAAAGGTGCCTGTCACCATGAACCTGCAGGAGGTGATCCACAAACCCCCACTGGTCTTTGAAGAGTCCATGAACACAGTGCTGGTGCCAGAGGTGATCAGGTGCAACCCCTATGGGATCATGTCCTGGGTCAGCAACTGGCTGGTTCCCTGTGGAGCAGCAGAGATGTTCAGGCCCCTGCTCCCAACCCCCTTTGAGGAACCTCACTGCTGAGCATGGCAGTGGGGTTGGCAGCCATGCTAACAATTGTGTTGTCGCAGCTGATCCCTGTCCTGGGGAAACTGATCAGTGTCTCCATCTGCTACCATCAGCAATTCAGGGCTGGGGGGACAGCTCTGAAAGCCCAGCAAATAGGAATCAGGATGGGGATTACATTGAGGAGCTTCACATGTTGTACAGAGATCCAGACCCTCTCTGGGCAGACATAGGTGATAAACCAGTGCACTGAGTCACTCTGCTCTCTTTCTCTGTAGGTACAAGCTCCTGGAGGCGGTTGCACAGACACTAAAGGATTTGCTGAAAGCTCTCAAGGGCCTGGTGGTGATGTCCTCTCAGCTGGAGCTGGTGGCCAGCAGTTTGTACAATGACACTGTCCCCGAGGTGTGGAATGCCAAGGTATGTGCCCTAGCCAGCCCAGCTGCCCGTGGGAGCTCACCAGAGCCAGGGGAATGGGTCATCAGCCACCACAGCTGTACTCTACTGTCCTGGGTTCAGCTGTAGCAGTTACTTTTCTCCTTCTTAGTAGCTGGTGCAGTGCTGTGGTTTTGACTTTAGTCTGGGACCAGTACTGATAACACACCGGTTTTCAGTTGTTGCTAAGTAATGCTTACCCTGATCTAAGGACTTTTCAGTCTCGTGCTCTGCCAGTGAGGAGGGGCACAGGAAACCGGGAGGAAGTAGTTGCTTGTCTGCTCTTTTTTGACAATTGAGTATGTTCAGAGTGAAGTATCGTAGAATTGACAGAATGGTTTTGATTGGAAAGCATCTTAAGATCATCCAGTTCCAGCCCCCTGCCATGGGCAGGGAGACCTTCCACAAGAGCAGCTTGCTCCAAGCCCCATCCAACCTGGCCTTGAGCACTGCCAGGGATGGGGCAGCCACAGCTTCTGTGGGCAACCTGTGCCAGCGCCTCAGCACCCTCACAGGGAAGAACTTCTTCCTTTTACCTAACCTGAACTTCTCTTGTTTCACTTTGAACCCTTCACCCCTTGCCCCCAATCCCTGATGAAGAGTCAATTCCCAGCATCCTTATAGGCCCCTTCTGACACTGGAAGCTGCTCTAGGTCTTCAGGCAGCTTCTCTTCTCCAAGCTGAACAGCCCCAATGTTCTCAGTCCGGTTTTGTATGGGAGGTGCTCCAGCCCGTGATCATCCCTGTGGCTGCCTCTGCACTTGCTCCAAGAGTTCCATGTCCTTCTTATGTTGGGGACCCCAGAACTGCACACGGTGCTCCAAGTATCTAACCCTTGCAGAGAAGCAAGAGGCCTTTCTGAATTCAGAGTAGTGGATAGGTTTGGGGTTCAGATTTCAAAACTGTAGTCTAGATTTTGGAATGCTGATGAGTTCCTATGAAACGACACACGCCATCACAGCAGGGAAATTGTAGTGGGGCAAAAGTCATGAATTGTTTCAGTTCTATTTTTCATTACAAATGCAGTTTATAACGGCTTTACAAACTAAGTTCCAGTACTGGGCCATGATCGCAGTTAAAGGAGATGGAGTTAGTTGATTCCATCAGGATTTTAAATGTAACTTTTGTTTTAGGCAGATGAATCTACTGCACCTCCTCTGCTGTCGCTTTGGTGCCTCTGCTCCTCCAGCTGCTCCTGAGGTAGAAGAGAATTGGGCAGAGGAGCAAGAGATAAGGCAGCAATTGCTGGCAAAGCAAAAGAGTTGTTAGAACTTCCCAAAAAAGAAGGAGATTGGAGCTGAAGCTGGAAGAGACCAAAGTACAGCTGGTGAGCAGGGGAGGTGAGGAAACTTCTATAGCTGGGTCTCACTTTCCTTTGCACAGCACTAGGCTCCAGTGGTAACTGCTGTACGTTGTTTTTTCCTCATGTTAGGCAAGTCTAGCTATTTTAGGACTAGAGCAAGGGAAGTTGATCTGGGGTTCCTGAGCAGTGTTGTTACCTAAACCCCTTGAGAATTGCACTCAAAATCGAGGTTGAAAAAAAATAAAGTGAAATTTTTGGGGTTTTCTCTTTAACCTCTCTCCTAAAATGATGCCTGTGACCCTCGTCTTCCATCTCTTCTTTGTGGCTTACAGGAAGCCAGGCTCTTCCAAATACATTTGCTCTCCTTGAAGAAGGAAACCTGATTGTTGGAGATAAAATCGGTTTCCTCGTTAGGCCAGGCTGGTTTGATGCCACCCTCTGAAGATGGCAGTTAAACTCTATTGTCTTACATTCATAATTGAAGGTGTCAGCTGATGATATCAAAAGAAAGCATCTTTGAAGTATAGAAATGAAAATTAGACCAGATGCTCAGCAGCCTTGTTGCCTTGAACACGTGGAATATCATAGAACAGCTAGTGCTGGAGAGAGAGCTTGTGTGTAAGTGCCAGATTTTGCAGTATTGACTTTGTAGTACTGGTTTGGCATTATATTTGAATTTGATCTTTTGTAATGGTACTGCATTATTTTAATGCTGGTAAGTGGCAATTCTGGGGTCATTTTCTGGTAAATGGCTGAACCGCTGAACCTTCAAGACATTTCTATTTCTCGTTTGGTTTTGAGAGGGAACCAGCTCCTGTCCTGAGGAGCATCTCAGGGTAGGAGTTGTGTCATGCACATCAATGCTGCATTTTTTTCCTACTTCAGGTTCTATCTCTGTGTTCAGCAAGGATCATCTACTGTAGCTTCAACTCCAGCACCTACCAAGCAACGCGTCTCCCACACCTCATCTGACAGCTAAAGCACCTCCTGAAAATAGTAAATAGGGATCCTCGACTTCATAGGCTGGCTCACCGCTCTTCTCATGCTGAAGATCAACCTCCCAGGAGAGAATTTCCATCGAAAGTGACCGATCAGCCTGATACCAAGGCAAACAAAAGAGCACAGGCTGAGAACCAAAACTCAACCAAGCAAGAAAAATTGAAAGCAAGTGGAAAAACAGAAGGAAGAGCTTGGCCAGTCAGAAACAAAGTTGAAATCACCATCCCCTTTGGAGGATAAGCTGCCCAAATGTAAAGTGTCCTGGTTTCAGTTGGGATAGAGTTCTTGTTCTTCCTAAGAGCTGAGAGGAAGCAGAGACAGGACACCTGAGCCCAGCTAGCCAAAGGGCTGTTCCATACCACAGCAAGTCCTGGCCAGTATAGAAACTGGGGAGAGTCACCCGGAAGGGTTCAGTCACTGGTCGGGTCGGACTGGGTATCAGTCGGCGGGTGCTGAGCAATTGTGTTGTGCAGCACTGCTGAGTATTGTCCACTTTTTAGTTTCAGATTCCTTCCCTCATTATTTCCATTATTATTACTGTTATTTTTATTGTTATTATTGTTGTTGTTATCAGTACTATTATTAAAATGATATAATGTTAAAACACATATGACAATATATATATCATATGCATGGTTATTATTATCATTAGTGTCGCTATTGCCATCATTATAATAATAATGATCATCATCACTCTTATCATTATAATTCTTTTCACAATAATTATTACTACTATTATTATTCTCATTGTCATCATTATCGTCATATTTATTATTACATTTATCATCATTGTTATTTTCATTCCTATCATCACCATTATTAGAATCATTATCATTATTGTATTTATTATCATTATTGTATTTTATTATCATTATAATTGCATTGTACTTTATTGTTATAATTAATTTTTCTTTAGTACTTATTGTTGTTATTTGTTATTATTATAATATCATACCTTAGTTTAGTTATTAAACTGTTGTTCTCACAGCCCGTGGCTTTCCAATCCCTTCAATTCGCCCCATGCAGCCTGGGCTGGGAGCAGAGTGCGTGGTGCTGAGGTACTGGCGGGGTTTGAACCACAAGGGGCTGGAGCTGAGGCAGCCAGAGCTCTGCTGGGCTCTGGGGGCACGAGCACCCAGCAGAGAGGGATCTTCCAGGGGTGCCCAAACCGCCAGCTCGTCTGTGAGAGAGAGAGTTCTGCTCTTCTGCTCCTCCGTGAGCCTGAACTGTGAGGTGAAGGTGCCCATGAAGCATCTCATCTCCCACACACTGTCCCTCAAGAATCAGAGCTGGGGGGGGGCAGTGGTCCCATTAAGGTGAGGGAGGCTGCAGGGGGAGGTGGTGGGGGTGGGATCAGCTGCACCCTGAGCCCCTTAGCCAGACTCCAGTCCCTTCCCTCCCACGCGTCTTCTCTGCGTGCGGGTGACAGGTACCAATCGCCACAAGGCATCCTTGGCAATGCCAGCTATTGGGAAGTGTGTCCAAAGAAGGGCAGGGTGGGCAGAGCAAAAGGCCCACTCATGGTTGTGTCAAGAGCTATCCCGAGGGAATGTGCAGGGATTGGGAGAGGGAGGCAGGTGCTCAGAGAGGCAGAAGTGCAAATGTGTTCTAGGAGAGGGGAGGTGGTGTTGGCAGGAAGAAGCTCCAGCTGCCTCTGAGCCTTTCAGACCCACCCTGGACCATGCCTGGCCTCTGACCTCTGCCAAGTCGCTCCCGACCACCCGGGACAGCAGAGCCCTTGGTAGCACGGCCGGCTGCTGCCTTCTCCTGCCTCCACACGGCTCTCCTCTCTGTCACACAACTGGTTTGTCACACAAGTGGTTAAGGGCCGTGTGTGTCTCAAGCATGAGGGGAGGGGAGGCTGTGAGTGCTGTGGGAGTTGGGATTCTTCTCATACCTGATG
The DNA here is from genome assembly GCA_028858755.1 of Ara ararauna. Taxonomy (NCBI): domain Eukaryota; kingdom Metazoa; phylum Chordata; class Aves; order Psittaciformes; family Psittacidae; genus Ara; species Ara ararauna. Next base: position 10,966,824 of record CM054389.1, on the reverse strand, counting down.
GGAGAGGATGAAGATGGAGCCCCACTCTTCCCAGCAGTACCAACCGGCAGTGCAAGAGGTAAAGGGCACAAATTAAACACATGAAATTCAAGGCAGGAAGCCACCATCTTAGAGTGAGGTGGGTGAAAGAGCGGACCAGGTTACCCAGAGAGCCTGTGGAGCCTCCATCCTTAGAGATGCTGAAAACCCAACCAGATTACATGCTAAGCAAGCAGCTCAAGGTGACCATGCTGGAGCAGTTGGCTTGCGCTAAAAGACCTCTGGAGGTCCCTTCAACCCCCAGCGATTCTGAGACTCTGTGAACAGGTAAGAGTAATGTCTCCCATAAAAATCTGACTTCAAATGTTGTGGGACAGAAAGTGCTTTGTGTGTATTTTCTTTTTCAATCCTGTTGCCTGTTGAGCTTTTCTGAAGGCAAGGGGAGCAACATGCACTGCTCTTGCCTTCTCCATCAGGCTAGGCACCTCCCTGTAGAAGGTTACCAGCTTGGTAAGGATGACTTCTCCTGCATAAACCCATGCTTCCAAGTCCCAAGCACCTTCCTGTGCTACCTGTTCTTGTAAAACACTTCCCAGATGCTTTGCTCTCTCCTCATTGCAGGGATCAAGGAGACAGGGAGATTCCTGTGAGTTGATGGATCTCCCTTGTTTCCCTTCTTGTTCCTCTTGCAGACAGAAGAGGTTGAGGTGTGTGCTGAGCCACTTGAAAACCTTGCAAGGTCTCTTCAGGCCACTGTCATCTCAAAACAAAGTCTTATCTGGGACACACACTGAGCTGACCGACGAGGATGGGATTCGAACCCACGCGTGCACAGCACAATGGATTAGCAGTCCATCGCCTTCACCACTCGGCCACCTCGTCAGTGTCCTCCTGCTGCCACTGCTGCTTCCACTGCTGCTGCTGCTGCCGCTGCTGCGGCCGCCGCTGCTGCTGCTGCTGCTTCTGGCGATGATGATGCCACTCCTGGCTTTTTATTCTGTTTGATATGGGAGTGTGGTGAAAAATGACTGGTGTAGGGTCATTAAAAAAATGACCATCAAAGGTATTAACAAGAGCAGTGTATAAATAAGGCATGATTGAACAGAATTTGATGGCAAGGCTCACTCTACTACTTATTACATGGATGAAGTGTAGAGAGACAAATCGAGGTGAAAACGAGCTAAAGCGGATTGATATAGGGCCTGAAGGCATAAACATATAAGGCAGACCCTGCCGCTGAGTCATGAGGTTCAGAACAGATTCCCTCTGCTTTCTACTCCTGACAGAGCCTGGGTGTGGCTGGATCTTGCCTTACTCTCAGGCTTGGTCAACAGTTTGTGTCTAATGGAATGCATAAAGGAAAATCAAGGTAGAACCAAGCTAAAATGATTTGTATCAAGGCTGAAGGCGAAAAGGGTAAGGGAGACCCTCCCGTTAAGTGTCAACGTTCAGAATAGACCCCTCTTGCATTCTAAACTCCTGACGGAGCCTAGGTGTGCCTGGGTCCTGCCTTAGTCTGAGCCTTGGCCAATGGTGCGTGGAGTGGAATGTAACCTTGAGAGTTTATGAACTCTGAGGGACGCCCCACTCAGAGAGAGCTACCCGGTTGCAGCTCACTGCAGTCCAGGAGAGTCCAAAGTGTCTCTTTCCTGGGACAATAACTTATAGGGTCATAAGGTGATTGGCTTTAGCCATCAGTTCCATCCTGACCTCAACTGTTTGTGTGTTCCACAAGTTGTATTCCAGGTTGTCAGGAAATGACTGCTCAGTCCACAAGTGCTCTGGCTACAGCTGGGGAGTTCCCAGCCATCCAGATCTCTCAGTGCTACACTCTGCCTTGGCCAGGCAACAACAGTTCTTGCTACAGCCATAGAGTTCCCAGCCATGCAGCTCCTCGTACTTTGTGCAAAGGCAATCTCCATTGCCATGGGATGTCAAAGGCAAAAGATGAGGATTTCTCAAGGCCAGAAACTATGGAGAAAGCCATAGTTTTACCAAGGGAGGGATGCTTCTGGATACTCTGCTGGTTGTTACTGGAGAGGAGGGAAGGAGGACAGAAAGATGACTCTCTTGCAGAGCTGATGCCCGATGCCTTTATTGACATAATCAAGGGAAAATGGAACAGACGAGAACTTAAGCAGTGAATTTTGGAGACGGAGCAAAGCTCAGGTGAGAGGTGGCAACTGAGGGGAAAGCGGAGCAAGAAAAGGAAAGCCAGAGGTTTCCCGGAGGCTGCTGGCGCTGGAGCACGGGCAGGCAATGCACGCGCTTCAGCAGAAGAGATTGCCACGTCCCAGAGCCCCGCAGAGCCCCCGGCCCAGCCCTGCCCAGCCATAGCCCCCCAGCCCCAGGGAGCCCCCCGAAGCGATGGGCACGCTGGCAGCGCTGAGAGAGCTGCCCACGGCAGCCGAGGCGCTGGAGCCCACGGCTGTGCTCTGCGGGAAGGAGCTGAGGATGGGGCCCGGCAGCGTCACCAGCACTGGCGAGGGCTGGATGGCAACGCTGGAGTCGGCGCAGCGGAGGACGCAGGGCTCGTTGCAGCTGTTGGCCAGCGGGGTTGGGCCGCAGGCAGCGGGCAGGCAGGAGCTGTAGCACGACATGTCTGCTGCAGGGAGGCGACCCTGCGAGACCGAGACAGGGAGCAGAGGCCATGAGCTGCCGGCCCTGGCAGAGCTCAGCTCCGCGCCTCTGGCAACGGGCACTGCCTGGCCAGGGGCAGGAAAAGCCTTCCCTCTTCCCGCGCCATCCCACCTCCCAGCAGAGCGCAGCACAGGGGATTTTCCAGCCTGGACCCCTGCTCAGGAGGACCCCGCACAGGAGGGGAGCAGTCCCCCCATCAGAAATCCTACCAGCAGGAAGAAAAGAAGGGAGTTTGGACGTACCAAGTTCACGGAGGAATGCAAGGGAAGAGCTGTGGATGGAAGGGCCTGGAGAAGCACGGCCTTTTATACGGCGAGCCAGCACCTCGGGACACCTGGAACACGTGTGTCTTTGTGAAGCACATTAACAAACAGCAATTTGAGGTTTGCAAGGCAAGGCCATGAGATGGAGAATTGTTTCTTTCATCTGAAAGGTCTGATTTGCATTTCCCCATTGGGTGAGAGCGCAGAGGCGATACATCTGATGCTGCTCCTCAAAGCAGCGGCCATGGAGGTCCCCGCCAGCTTCCAGAAAGGGTTTCAGCAGCTCCAGGCCCTGTGGGAAAGTTGTGCACATCTTTGCTGGGGAGCGTGAGTGCCCCTCTCAGTCTGGCCTTGAGCTGCAGAGTGCTGCTGATGAAGGCCACTCGCCTGTGTCACCTGTGGAAGGGCTGAGGCTGAGAAACACAGCTCCTGCAGGGCCACAGAAGGGCTCAGTAACCAGCCAAGCCCCAGCTGGATGCCTTTCTGGAAGAAGGACACAGAAAAACGGGAACTCAGATCCCCACAGGTGGTTGGAAGGTGAAGGCCAAAGAAGGACTCTTTGTGGGATGGAGAGAAGCACCATTGTGTGAATGATGGGGGCACTGGGAGCATTCCTAGAGGTGGCCTCAAAACAAGGATAAAGATGTTGAAGGGGAAAAGGTCTTGCTGTGGGGCAGTTTGTCATTTCTCAATCCCTAAATTCTCATTCCCAAAGTGAGTCATGAGCCCCAAGGGTGCCAGCTCAAAGTGGCAGAGGAGTAAACTCATGGGCACTTGCCTGAGGGTGCTTTTCACTTTGGGTGTCCTTGCCAGGCCTGGGAAGGACGTGTCCTCTGGTGGCTGCAGTTCAAAGCAGAAGGCTTCCCGCGGAGCAAGCGTGGGCCTGGGGTGTCCGCTTCCTGCCCTCGGGTGCTCCCAGACGGCTGCTGAGGCAGGTGGATGCATGTGCCCCCTCCAGCTGCCTCAGCTCTGCTCAGGCACAGCCAAGGCCGGGCTCCTCGTGGCACAGGGATGGCTCCCACCCTTCTGCATCCAGCAGCGGGGCAGGGGCAGGCCAAGGAGGAGAGCAGCCCAGGCACGGCGCTCACTGCCGCCTCCATTTGGTCTGTGCTCTGGAAACATCTCTGAGTGGGAGCGTCAGGGCACGTCTGTGCTGTCGTCCTTTGGCTGCTGTTTCACCCAGGAGCACAACAGGGTTGCAAGGAGGCACCAAGTGTTGGGGCAAGACGCTGACGGTCGTGACAGCACTGTACAAAAAGCTGCATGTCTGCAGGAATGCGGATACGAAGCTGCACCTCTGCACATCTGAAGCCATTTCCCCCAGAGCTCTGGTGCCTGGGTGATTCACCCCGAGGTGGAGCTGCGGTCTCTCATAGTGGCTCAGCACTTTCTGGTGGCTGCTGCTGCCACCTTGCAATTAAAGGGCCCTGAAGGTGCCCATCTGTCCCTGAGCTGGGCAAAACAAGCCAGACCCTCCGGGTCAAGTGACCTGAGCAAGCCACCCTCCAATGATGCAAAGAGGAGCGTTGTTTTCTTTGGGAAGAGTGTGCCGAAGCCAACAGGTCCTCTTGGGGATGGCTCACACTCAGGCATGAGTCAACAGCTCCTTCATTGCTCTCGAGCACGTGCTGAGCCGCTGCTTCTCCTCGGGAGAGGAGAGGAATGAGCAAAGTGCTGGCCGGCAAGGCAAGGGCTGTGCAGTTCCCAAAGAAAACACGGTGTGCTTTCCTGACTGAAGACAGCAGCTGAACTGCTGGGCTCCCCTTGCATGGCTGGAAAGCGTGTGCAGCCGCGGGGAGCACAGGTCTGCCACAGAGAAACCTCATCCCCTCCAGCAATGGCCTCTTCCCTGCACACGAGGGTTTCTCTCCCGAGCTCAGGAGGGCTTTGTTTGGCCATCACCTCCCAACCACCCCGGCGTTCCGAGTCCCCTCAGCAGAGCAGCCATCCTGCAGGGGCTTGGCTGGGCTCGGAGCATCTCCAGAGCCTGCAGGCACTGGTCTTGCCGTGGGCCAGCCAGAGCCCACCAAAGAGATACCCTTCTGAGTGCCCTTCTGCCTTGCTCCACAGGCAGAGTGCTAAGTAAGCAGTGGCCATGGTGCCCAGGAAGGGCAGGACATGCACAGCACCCAGTCATGGCCTGAATCTGCCCCAAGGCTCCACTGGCACCTGGAATGGGACCTCAAAGGAGCGTTGGTCTGTGGGAGAACCTAATTGCTATCAACAGAGTGACATGAGTGATTTTTCCAGGATGAAAGGGAGCCAAGCATTTCAGGCAGAGGAGGCATGCTTTCATCTTCCAGCCGAGCTTTGAGAAGCCAAAATTGCCGTTTCTCAACATGCTTTGTGTTTGGGTCATTTTTCAGCTCCCCTGGGGCTCTGGGCCGCAGTATAAAAGCAGCCCAACTGCCAGCTCCTCCATCCTCTCCTCGTGCCTTCCTCTGCTCCGGGAAGTTGGTAAGTCTCAGTTCATTTTGCCCCTTGTCTCCCTGGTTGGTGGAACAGTTTTTGTGGTGAGGGCCTCCCTTGTTCTTGGTGAATGGTCTGGGATGTGGATCAGGACATTGGTTGCTTTCTTTGCCAGCCGTGGCTCTTTCCAAGGCTCAGGTCCTATGGCCAGCACTGTCTAACCAATGACTGAGCATTTCCTCCAGCATCCACAGTTCAGCAATGCTGCTTTTGCACAGGATGAGGAGCAGTTTGCTTTGGCAGGATGAGGAGCTTCCTCAGGAGGGCTCATCCCACCATTCACATCTTCCTCCGTAGTGGCTGCTGTCTTCAGGAGCCTGTTGCGTTGTGCTCAGCCATGTTCTCTCCTGAGAGCAGTGGGTGAGAGGAGCCTGACCTGGCAAGACCATGGGGCTCAAGGGCAGGGTGTTTGGATGAGTGAACAAATGGGTGCTGATGCAAGGGCTGATGACCAGGAAGTGCAGAGCTGATTCCAAGCAGAGGGATCTTCTTGATCTGCAATAGAAAATCTTTCCCTGCCTCAGGCCACAGCATCAACGCTGTGCGCAACCCATCAGAAAAACCCGACATCCATATTCTCATACTGGGAAGGGGCTTAATGAGGACTGTCTCTGGGGGGCCTTCCCCACCAAGCCCTCAAGGGCAAGCAGGAGGATTGCTGTGAAATCCCCTCAGGGCCAGCAGACAATCCCCTGGTAAAGGAGCACCCAGAGGCAGCGGAGCACCCAGAGGCAGCGGAGCACCTGGAGGGCGACTGCTCCCCTCCTGTGCGGGGTCCTCCTGAGCAGGGGTCCAGGCTGGAAAATCCCCTGTGCTGCGCTCTGCTGGGAGGTGGGATGGCGCGGGAAGAGGGAAGGCTTTTCCTGCCCCTGGCCAGGCAGTGCCCGTTGCCAGAGGCGCGGAGCTGAGCTCTGCCAGGGCCGGCAGCTCATGGCCTCTGCTCCCTGTCTCGGTCTCGCAGGGTCGCCTCCCTGCAGCAGACATGTCGTGCTACAGCTCCTGCCTGCCCGCTGCCTGCGGCCCAACCCCGCTGGCCAACAGCTGCAACGAGCCCTGCGTCCTCCGCTGCGCCGACTCCAGCGTTGCCATCCAGCCCTCGCCAGTGCTGGTGACGCTGCCGGGCCCCATCCTCAGCTCCTTCCCGCAGAGCACAGCCGTGGGCTCCAGCGCCTCGGCTGCCGTGGGCAGCTCTCTCAGCGCTGCCAGCGTGCCCATCGCTTCGGGGGGCTCCCTGGGGCTGGGGGGCTATGGCTGGGCAGGGCTGGGCCGGGGGCTCTGCGGGGCTCTGGGACGTGGCAATCTCTTCTGCTGAAGCGCGTGCATTGCCTGCCCGTGCTCCAGCGCCAGCAGCCTCCGGGAAACCTCTGGCTTTCCTTTTCTTGCTCCACTTTCCCCTCAGTTGCCACCTCTCACCTGAGCTTTGCTCCGTCTCCAAAATTCACTGCTTAAGTTCTCGTCTGTTCCATTTTCCCTTGATTATGTCAATAAAGGCATCGGGCATCAGCTCTGCAAGAGAGTCATCTTTCTGTCCTCCTTCCCTCCTCTCCAGTAACAACCAGCAGAATATCCAGAAGCATCCCTCCCTTGGTAAAACTATGGCTTTCTCCATAGTTTCTGGCCTTGAGAAATCCTCATCTTTTGCCTTTGACATCCCATGGCAATGGAGATTGCCTTTGCACAAAGTACGAGGAGCTGCATGGCTGGGAACTCTATGGCTGTAGCAAGAACTGTTGTTGCCTGGCCAAGGCAGAGTGTAGCACTGAGAGATCTGGATGGCTGGGAACTCCCCAGCTGTAGCCAGAGCACTTGTGGACTGAGCAGTCATTTCCTGACAACCTGGAATACAACTTGTGGAACACACAAACAGTTGAGGTCAGGATGGAACTGATGGCTAAAGCCAATCACCTTATGACCCTATAAGTTATTGTCCCAGGAGAGAGACACTTTGGACTCTCCTGGACTGCAGTGAGCTGCAACCGGGTAGCTCTCTCTGAGTGGAGCGTCCCTCAGAGCTCATAAACTCTCAAGGTTACATTCCACTCCACGCACCATTGGCCAAGGCTCAGACTAAGGCAGGACCCAGGCACACCTAGGCTCCGTCAGGAGTTTAGAATGCAAGAGGGGTCTATTCTGAACGTTGACACTTAACGGGAGGGTCTCCCTTACCCTTTTCGCCTTCAGCCTCGATACAAATCATTTTAGCTTGGTTCTACCTTGATTTTCCTTTACGCATTCCATTAGACACAAACTGTTGACCAAGCCTGAGAGTAAATCAAGATCCAGCCACACCCAGGCTCTGTCAGGAGTAGAAAGCAGAGGGAATCTGTTCTGAACCTCATGACTCAGCGGCAGGGTCTGCCTTATATGTTTATGCCTTCAGGCCCTGTATCAATCCTCTTTAGCTCGTTTTCACCTCGATTTGTCTCTCTACACTTCATCCATGTTATAAGTAGCAGAGTGAGCCTTGCCATCAAATTCTGTTCAATCATGCCTTATTTATACACTGCTCTTGTTAATACCTTTGATGGTCATTTTTTTAATGACCCTACACCAGTCATTTTTCACCACACTCCCATATCAAACAGAATAAAAAGCCAGGAGTGGCATCATCATCGCCAGCAGCAGCAGCGGTGGCCGCAGCGGCGGCAGCAGCAGCAGCAGTGGAAGCAGCAGTGGCAGCAGGAGGACACTGACGAGGTGGCCGAGTGGTGAAGGCGATGGACTGCTAATCCATTGTGCTGTGCACGCGTGGGTTCGAATCCCATCCTCGTCGGTCAGCTCAGTGTGTGTCCCAGAGAAGACTTTGTTTTGAGATGATAGTGGCCTGAAGAGACCTTGCAAGGTTTTCCAGTGGCTCAGCACACACCTCAACCTCTTCTGTCTGCAAGAGGAACAAGAAGGAAAACAAGGGAGATCCATCAACTCACAGGAATCTCCCTGTCTCCTTGATCCCTGCAATGAGGAGAGAGCAAAACATCTGGGAAGTGTTTTACAAGAACAGGTAGCACAGGAAGGTGCTTGGGACTTGGAAGCATGGGTTTATGCAGGAGAAGTCATCCTTACCAAGCTGGTAGCCTTCTACAGGGAGGTGCCTAGCCTGATGGAGAAGGCAAGAGCAGTGCATGTTGCTCCCCTTGCCTTCAGAAAAGCTCAACAGGCAATAGGATTGAAAAAGAAAATACACACAAAGCACTTTCTGTCCAACAACATTTGAAGTCAGATTTTTATGGGAGACATTACTCTTACCTGTTCACAGAGTCTCAGAATCGCTGGGGGTTGAAGGGACCTCCAGAGGTCCTTTAGTGCAAGCCAACTGCTCCAGCATGGTCACCTTGAGCTGCTTGCTTAGCATGTAATCTGGTTGGGTTTTCAGCATCTCTAAGGATGGAGGCTCCACAGGCTCTCTGGGTAACCTGGTCTGCTCTTTCACCCGCCTCACTGTAAGATGGTGGTTTCCTGCCTTGAATTTCATGTGTTTAATTTGTGCCCTTTACCTCTTGCACTGCCGGTTGGTACTGCTGGGAAGAGTGGGGCTCCATCTTCATCCTCTCCCATCAGGTATGAGAAGAATCCCAACTCCCACAGCACTCACAGCCACCCCTCCCCTCATGCTTGAGACACACACGGCCCTTAACCACTTGTGTGACAAACCAGTTGTGTGACAGAGAGGAGAGCCGTGTGGAGGCAGGAGAAGGCAGCAGCCGGCCGTGCTACCAAGGGCTCTGCTGTCCCGGGTGGTCGGGAGTGACTTGGCAGAGGTCAGAGGCCAGGCATGGTCCAGGGTGGGTCTGAAAGGCTCAGAGGCAGCTGGAGCTTCTTCCTGCCAACACCACCTCCCCTCTCCTAGAACACATTTGCACTTCTGCCTCTCTGAGCACCTGCCTCCCTCTCCCAATCCCTGCACATTCCCTGGGGATTGCTCTTGACACAACCATGAGTGGGCCATTTGCTCTGCCCACCCTGCCCTTCTTTGGACACACTTCCCAATAGCTGGCACTGCCAAGGATGCCGTGTGGCGATTGGTAGCTGTCACCATCACGCAGAGAAGATGCACGGGAGAGAAGGGACTGGAGTCTGGCTAAGGGTCTGTTGTGTTTAAAAAAACCATCTCCACTCCATCTGTTATTTAATTGATAAATGGCATCCGGCAGTCGCAGGTGCCATCCCGGATCGTGAGTTTTCGCAAAGGGCTTGGCCAATCCATTGGTGTGCTCCACAATGCCATTTGCCTGAGGATAATACGGAGTGTGGAATACCCACCGAATCCCTTCTTCCTTGGCCCAGTCTTGTACCACTGTAGCTGTAAAGCGTGAACCGTTATCACTTTGTATTTCCTCCAGAAGGAGGAGTGTGCTAAACCTTCCCTGAAGAGCCTTTACTGTATTTTCCCCTGTAGCTGATTCTACACTTGCAGCCGTAGTGAGGCCAGAGATGATTTCTACTCCTACCAGGACATACTTCTTTTTACCTGAAGGTCTCAAGGGTCCAATATAATCAATTTGCCAGGAATGCCATTGTGTTTTCTTGTCTCGGGTGTGTAAGGGGGGGACTTTGCTCGGATGGTCTTTATTGAGTCGCAATCGACACTGTGAGCAGGCAGTTACTACCTGTTCACATAGCTTAACTGATACAGGCCATCCTCAGGCTAAGCCTTCCCGATATAAGTCCGCTCTTCCAATGTGGCCAGCTTAACATGTAGCCATTCAAGCAATTGTTCCCATTCCTGGTCATCGTTTATGGCATCAATTTTCTTCAATCATGTGAGGCTGTCTACTTCTTGGATAAACTGAGCAGTGATTGAGTTTGAACAATCGTGTCCTTTTACCCATCCAATATGTACTTTCCTTTGTTCCCCTATCTCTAACAGTTGTTTCTAGGTATCGGTTTCCCAAACTGGGACTCTATTCACCTGCCAATCATTTGCTGCCCAATGACCCACCCATTCAGTGGCTCCTTTGAAAACAGCATATGAATCAGTGTAAATATGGCTAGCACCATGCTGTGCAGCTAGCAGGACTGCTCTGAGTTCCCCCACTTGTGCACTTCCTTCTCCTGTTTCAGTTATTTTTTCACTTGTTGCTACTTCCAATGCCACAGCTGTGTATTTCCATTTATTGTTTTCTCAATAGGATGGTGCACCTGTAAACCACACTCCAGTAAGATCACTACCTCCCTTCAGAGGGGGTGCTTCCTGAATCGGAGATGGTTTGTTCGGTGGAGATTGGAATAGCCGAGTACCATCTATGCCTTTTTGTAGTTTGGACACTTTAACACTGCCCTCTGAAATTGGCATAATTTCATTAATGCCTTCTGAATAAGCGTACCGTTTACGAACTGTAGGTTTCCGAGCAATGCCGGCAGGTGGTGCTGTTCCCTTACGGACTACACCTAGGAGGCGGAAAGGCCCCTGCGTGATGACACTTCGCCCTCTCCTTATTTGTTCTGCTCGTTTCACTGCTCGTACTAGGGATAGCAGGCCTTTCTCAAGATCTGAATACCTCTGTTCGGTATCATTGAAAGAGTGCGAGCTAAATTCTAATGGTCCCTCTGGTCCTTCTGGTCCTTTTTGCCATAAGTTGCACTGAAAACCATGTTCGCTGAACCCCCATTCTACATGGATTGGGTCAGTTGGATGTATAGGACCGAGCTGTTGGAATATTCTTAACTCTTTTATTGGCAGCTCCGGTGCTTTGGTGTGTTGCTCAGTCCATTCCCAGTCTTTTCCTTTCCTAAGCAGATTATAAAGAGGACAGGCAATAATGGAAAAGCCAGGAATATGTTTATGCCAATAACCTGAAGTTCCCAAAATTTGCTGTAACTCTTTTATGCTAGATGGATTTTGCCCATGCTCTAGGGTTTCTAGGGCGTCTTGAGGAATAGAAGCAGCTCCTTTTATCCACCAAACGCCCAGGATTCTAACTTCCTGTGCAGGTCCCTGACACTTCGAGTCCGGAATTCCCAAATCTAATTCGAGTAATGTCCCTTGAATGATTTCCATTGTATCTTTTACACTTCCTTGGTTTTCTCCCCCGATTAGTATATCATCGATGTATTGATATACTGTGGTACCAGGTGGGACAGGAACTTCAGCCAAAATTTTTGCCAAAGCATTGTGTGCAATGGTAGGGGAATGTTTATATCCCTGTGGAAGTCGGTTAAAGGTATATTGGATTCCTTTCCATGTGAATGCAAACTGTGCTTTGTCCCGTTCAAGGAGAGGAATCATGAAAAACATATCCTTAACATCCAAGGCAGCCATCCAAGGGTGGGCAGCTCCTTGTATCATTGTCACAATTTCGGCAATATTTGGGACTGCTGCAGTTAAAGGTGCAGTATTGGCGTTTAATTGTCGATAATCTACTCTGAAACGCTACTGTCCTGTGGGTTTCTTTGCAGGCCATACCTGGGAATTGTAAGGTGAGTGAGATCGTTTAATGGTACCCCTCTTTTCCAACTCTATTGCCACCCCGTCAACCCCTGTAAGTGCTGCTGCAGATAACGGATATTGCCTAACATTGGTAATTTTAGACGGAGGTAAATGTATGGATGTCTATAACAGACTTAACCTCATGGTGCCTGATCCTTATTCGTGTCCTGCAAAACTCCACATAGTCCCATCTGGGAGTTTCCATGTTCGCCCACATAAGGTGTCAAATCCTAAAAGGTTAGTGTGTGCGGCACCGACTAATACTTCTACCCGAGTTAGTCACCGCTCCTCTGATAGCCAAAGGGTTATTTTTGCAGTGGGACGCTCCATAACTACACCATCAATTCCTGTGAATTTCATTCTGCGTCGGGTAGGTTTTATGCCTAAAGCTTGTGCTGTCTCGTTAGTAATCACTGACATTTGAGCCCCAGTATCAATAAGAAATTCCACCAATATTTTTCAGGGTCCCACCGGAATGGCAATAATGGGTTCAGAGTTGTCATTAGAGAGCCATTGCATAGCTAAGACCCACCGGGCAGGGTGGCTCACTGCCCTCCCCAGGGATGGAGGTTTCTTTGCTGAGATTCTGACAGGTCCATCAAATCGCTTTCTGGTGCAGAAGTGTCATGGTTTAAGTCCAGTCAGCCACGCAGGCCGTTCTCTCACTCACTTCCCCCTTTTTCTTCCCCCACGCTCCCGGGGGGATGGGAAGGAGAATCGAAAAGAATGCAACTCCCACAGGTTGAGATAAGAACAGTTTAGTAACTAAAGTATAACACAAATCACTACTGCTACCACCAATAATAATAAGGACAAGGCAAATACAAGGAAAAAATACAATTCTCACCACCTAATACCGAGCCCGACCAAGCAGTTCACCCCCACCCTTCCGGGTCTCTGCTCTCTGCTTTCCATCCTGGGCATGACGTGCTGTGGTATGGAATAACCTCTTTGGTCAGTTTGGGTCAGGTGTCCTGTCTCTGCCTCCTCCCGGCTTCCCCTCCCCCCTGGCACAGCATGAGGCTCAGAAAGTCCTTGGTCAGATCAAAACATCACTAAGCAGTAACCGAAACACTGGTGTTATCAGCACTGTTCCCAGGCCCAAAATCAAAAACACAGCGCTGCACCAGCTACCAAGGAGGAGAAAAATGACTGCTGCTGCTGAACCCATGACAAGAAGGCACACTTTCCTCACGGTTTGGGAATTCCTTACCCAATCGTTTTTCCCCTACTGAATTATTCCTCACAGATATAAGTCGGACTAATGTATGGAGATCCTCTATCGACATACCATTTAGGATGTGTCGAGGTATACCCAGATCCTGGGCTTTACACCACAACTCATTTCGTTCCCTTCTAGGTCTGAACTTCCCATCAAATTTAGAGTTGTGGGTATAGAAACGATTGGATTTAGGATTTTCAGCCCAATTTTGGTCAGAGATAGAATTCCAAGTGTGCACCTGACAGCCCTAGATGAACTGACCCATCCCATTTTGTGCCCATATTGGTCTATTTCATGTATGAATTCATTCCAGGTGGGTGCATGAGCCCGTTGGCCTCACCTGTCACCACAGTCTCGTATGTGGTCCTGAATATTGACTATAAACGTCTTAAGGCAATCAGGGAAACAGCGAACAAGGGGATTTAATCGGTCAGGGTCTATAGTCGCTGACTTTGGGGATTTTCGCGGATCATCTCTATTGTACATTGCTTGTATGCAAGCTGCTTTCTGCACTGCCTCAGCTAAATCAGAGTAGCTAGTAGTGTGAATCGATAGTGGTTCTCCCCTCTCTCTTGGGTCTAATCCACCTGCCCAGTATGCTACTCGAGCAGTTAGGGAATAATGGTGATTCCCTGGTGTGGTAGTTAAAAACACTCCAGGTCCCCAGAAGCCTCCTGCTTCTTCCTCACTCAACATAATCATATCTCCTCCCTGGAGAGAGATTTGCCACAGATATTCTGTCTCAGACTCTCCCACACGTCTGGAGTATTTTTCCCTTAATTTCATCAACTCTGTGGGTGACCACGGAGTGCCACGTACAACTGTGCGGACTTCATCGCCACTATCAACACCAGTCTCAGTTTTAATTAGAGGTTGCAAGGGAATCAGGGCCTCTTCCTGATCGCTATCATCACTGTCAGACCATAAATCTTCAGACTGAGCTGGGCAATGCATTAACCTCCGAATCTGCCGCACTGTGGCAGAAGGCTGCATTTTATCTAACAGCCCTCTCACCTTTTCCAACAGTAGTTTGAGTTGATAGTTTTGATCCACAAGTCGATCAACATGGGTCCCTAAGGCTTTATTTTCACCCCTGAGTTGATCAACCTGTAATGCAAGGCGAACATTTTGAGCTTCCAAGTTTTTATTTTCCCTCTTAAGTTTATTGTTGCAAGCTTCCAGTTTTTCTCCTGTCTCCCTGTGAAAGGCTAATGAGGATTTTAGCACTTCGTTTTCTGACTTCAGATTAGCATATTCTACACATTGAGCTTCCAGGTTTTTATTTTCGCTCTCAAGTTTATTGTTGCAAGCTTCCAATTTTTCTCCTGTCTCCTTATGAAAGGCTAATGATGATTTTAGCACTTCATTTTCTGATTTCAGAGCAGCATATTCTGCATCAGAAGTCAGATTAGGAGCAGGGCATTTTTAGCTTCCTCTTGTGCACAAGATAAACAAGCACCTAACACTGCACACATAACATTTTTACCTTTTCCCACTTTCAGCTGGTGTAAAGCCCGACACTGTTCAATACATTCTACCACTTTCTCTTCATCCTTCCAAAACTTCTGGGTCCACTCCTTCCCGGCTGGGGAAGGGGCACAATCATATTTTTGCAGCAGTTTATCCACATCAATCTTGCCGACTACGCCAATTATCTGTTGCATTAGAAGGGGGGGGGAACAAACCCCTTGCTTTATTCTCCAAAGTGCAACTACCAGTCCGACTGCGTTTGCTTATATCGAACCTCTACTGGTCTGGATTTACGGATAGTGGTGATTGGCTATCGAAACAGTGCAGTTTATTGAGGCAACAGGTACAGGTTCTTATGGATTGCCAGTGATAAATACCATCTGCAAAAGCACATGCAAATAATAGTTACATGGATACAAGCGCTTGATAAAGTTAACACAGCATAGCTCTAAAATGTACAGGTGACAGTAAAAGTAACTCTATAGAGATCCTAAGTTTTCCTAGGAAAGCACTGGATACAGTGCAGATCTTACCCACAGGTGTCCCCCTATGGGGGGGGAAGAGAGGTCCAGCCCGTCGACCTGGCCCAGGGGTCTGTTGATCTTATCTTCCTTGACTCGTCCACGATGGTATCTTCCCTGATATCCCCCTCTCTCTTGGGTCACTTTATATTATTTTCATCTTCAAGGTGGAGCTTGAGTGACTTTAGTCATACATACCTTTATCACTACTGGAGCAAACTTCTCTCGCTTCGCTTTTGAAGGTATATGACTCCAAAAATTCAGGGCGCATGCTCAGAGAGGGGTGGTCTCCTTTTGGGGGGGGGGGGGGTGTCGCATTGGTGATGTGAGTGTACTTTAGCATGTAAATGCATTATAATGACATTATAATGAAGCAAAGTTCACACTGAGGATGGCATTCTGTCAGGGGCTCAGAGTGCAGCTGATCCCACCCCCACCACCTCCCCCTGCAGCCTCCCCCACCTTAATGGGACCACTGCCCCCCCCCCCCCAGCTCTGGTTCTTGAGGGACAGTGTGTGGGAGATGAGATGCTTCATGGGCACCTTCACCTCACAGTTCAGGCTCACGGAGGAGCAGAAGAGCAGAACTCTCTCTCTCACAGACGAGCTGGCGGTTTGGGCACCCCCGGAAGATCCCTCTCTGCTGGGTGCTCGTGCCCCCAGAGCCCAGCAGAGCTCTGGCTGCCCCAGATCCAGCCCCTTGTGGTTCAAACCCCGCCAGTACCTCAGCACCATGCACTCTGCCCCCAGCCCAGGCTGCATGGGGCGAATTGAAGGGATGGAAAAGTCATGGGCTGTGAGAACAGCAGTTTAATAACTAAACTAAGGTATGATATTGTAATAATAATAAATAACAACAATAAGCACTAAAGTACAATTAATTATAAAAACAATAAAGTACAATGCAATTATAATAATAATAAAAAACAATTATGATAATAAATACAATAATGATAATAATTCTAATAATGGTGATAATAGGAAAGAGAATAACCATGATAATAAAAGTAATAATAAATATGACGATAATGATGACAATGAGGATAATAATAATAGTAGTAATAATTATTGTGATAAGAATTATAATGATAATAGTGGTGATGATCATTATTATTATAATGATGGCAATAGAGATACTAATGATAATAATGACCATACATATGATATATATATTGTCATATGTCTATTAACATTATATCATTTTAATAGTAATAATAGTACTGATAACAACAACAATAATAACAATAAAAATAATAATAATGGAAATAATGAGGGGAGAGAATCTGAAACTAAAAAGGGGACAGACAAAACCCAGCAGTGCTGCACAACACAATGGCTCAGCACCCGCCGACTGATACCCAGCCCGACCCGACCAGTGACTGAACCCTTCCGGGTGACTCTCCCCAGTTTCTATACTGGCCATGACTTGCTGTGGTATGGAACAGCCCTTTGGCTAGCTGGGCTCAGGTGTCCTGTCTCTGCTTCCTCTCAGCTATTAGGACCAACAAGAACTCTATCCCAACTGCAACCAGGACACTTTACTATTGGGCAGCTTATCCTCCAAGGGGGATGGTGATTTCAACTTTGTTTCTGACTGGCCAAGCTCTTCCTTCTGATTTTCCACTTGCTTTCAATTTTTCTTGCTTGGTTGAGTTTTGGTTCTCAGCCTGTGCTCTTTTGTTTGCCTTGGTATCAGGCTGACCGGTCACGTCCAGGGGAAATTCTCTCCCGGGAGGTTGATCTTCAGCATGAGAAGAGCGGTGAGCCAGCCTATGAAGTCGAGGATCCCTATTTACTATTTTCAGGAGGTGCTTTAGCTGTCAGATGAGGTGTGGGAGATGCGTTGCTTGGAAGGTGCTGGAGTTGAAGCTACAGTAGATGATCCTTGCTGAACACAAAGAGATAGAACCTGAAGTAGGAAGAAAATGCAGCATTGATGTGCATGACACAACTCCTACCCTGAGATGCTCCTCAGGACAGGAGCTGGTTCCCTCTCAAAACCAAATGAGAAATAGAAATGTCTTGAAGGTTCAGCGGTTCAGCCATTTACCAGAAAATGACCCCAGAATTGCCAGTTACCAGCATTAAAATAATGCAGTACCATTACAAAAGATCAAATTCAAATATAATGCCAAAACAGTACTACAAAGTCAATACTGCAAACTCTGGCACTTACACACAAGCTCTCTCTCCAGCACTAGCTGTTCTATGATATTCCACATGTTCAAGGCAACAAGGCTGCTGAGCATCTGGTCTAATTTTCATTTCTACACATCAAAGATGCTTTCTTTTGATGTCATCAGCTGACACCTTCAATTATGAATGAAAGACAATAGAGTTTAACTGCCATCTTCAGAGGGTGGCATCAAACCAGCCTGGCCTAACGAGGAAACCGATTTTATCTCCAACAACCAGGCTTCCTTCTTCAAGGAGAGCAAATGTTTTTGGAAGAGCCTGGCTTCCTGTGAGCCACAAAGAAGAGATGGAAGACGAGGGTCACAGGCATCATTTTAGGAGAGAGGTTAAAGAGAAAACCCCAAAACTTTCACTTTATATTTTTTCAACCTCGATTTTGGGAAGTTCTAACAACTCTTTTGCTTTGCCAGCAATTGCTGCCTTATCTCTTGCTCCTCTGTCCAATTCTCTTCTACCTCAGGAGCAGCTCCTCTTGCATCTCAGGAGCAGCTGGAGGAGCAGAGGCACCAAAGCGACAGCAGAGGAGGTGCAGTAGATTCATCTGCCTAAAACAAAAGTTACATTTAAAATCCTGATGGAATCAACTAACTCCATCTCCTTTAACTGCGATCATGGCCCAGTACTGGAACTTAGTTTGTATAGCAGTTATAAACTGCATTTGTAATGAAAAATAGAACTGAAACAATTCATGACTTTTGCCCCACTACAATTTCCCTGCTGTGATGGCGTGTGTCGTTTCATAGGAACTCATCATCATTCCAAAATCTAGACTACAGATTTGCTTGGAGCAAGCTGCTCTTGTGGAAGGTCCCCCTACCCGTGGCAGGGGTTCGGAACTGGATGATTTTACGATGCTTTGCAGCCCAAAACATTCTATCATTCTATGATACTTCACTCTGAATGTACTCAATTGTCAAAAAACAGCAGACAAGCAATGACAAGCTTTGAACACAGCTAGGGATGGGGCAGTGTTCACAGCTTCTCTGGGCACCCTGTGCCAGCACCTGAGCACCCTCACAGGGAAGAACTTCTGCCTAAAGAGCTCATCTCAGTCTCCCCTCTGCCCAGTAAAAACCATACCCGCTTTTCATGTCCCTACAGGCTCTTGTTTAAAGGATACTCCACGTTTCTTATCAGCCCCTTCAAGCACTTGGACTAATGGTCTGAAAGGAAGGGCCAAGAGCACCTGGTTTCTGGCTTCCCCATCGCATGCGGTCATTCCAACACGTGCAAAACAGGAGCAAACCCAGTTTCTTCTACCAGCCCAGTGGGCACTCTCCCACATCTGGCAGTGACTGCACGGTACAAAGTGGGCAGAATCTGAAGCAAGGTGCCTTCTCTTCCCAAAGCCATCTTGGTTGCTCCCAGGATGGAAAAGAAGCAGAGTCCAAGGAAGTACAGGGTCTTCCTATGATGCTAGCTTTGCTTGCACTATTGGGATTTACAAACCCAGAGGCTGACATATCAAAGTGCAGGAAAGGGTCCTTATTCCACTCCCTCTGAGAGATGACAAACCATTAGCAAAGAATTTGGCAGATCACAGCAGCAGAAAGCACTTTGCCTCTTCGTAGAACCAAACATCCTCACAGGTCCTCGCCACCCACACAAAGTCTCAGCTCATGAGGTGCAGAATTGATCAGACATTTTCATTCAGCTGGAAAAACCCTCTGCATTTCTGCAGAGAAATCCCCACTTTGAAACTCTTCTTCCTCATTAACACCACAGATTTCTTAGCAAGGAGGTGAGACGGGTGCTCCCCGAGGGATCCAGGCATTAAAGGCACACCTCCTTCCTAAACCTTTGTTCTTTCTAAACCCACTGCCTTTTCCTTAGAGTCAGTTGGGATTCCTGCTCTCTAGTTTGAAGAAGCAGAGAGGCAGTTACAAGTTGGCAACTCGGAATTTTGACCACTGTACGGGAAACAAAGAAATTCAACTTCAGGAGGCATTTCAGGTAGCGCTGGGGCAAGTCAGAGAGATTGTTTCCACCACTGAGCAGATCCACATGTGCTGTTGCTCACTGCAGCTTGGCTGTACCTGCTGAAGTGAAAAGCACAGAGCACAGGCTCTGTGCAGCCAGTGCCCTTCCCCATCCCCATTTGGGTATCAATGCTTCATTCCCCCTTCTTTGGCTTACATGAAGTGCACAGAAACATATGGCAGCATTTGGACTGAAACCCTCACATACACCAGACAGCACATTCCAGGAGGTAACCCAACACATTCTGGCCTGTACCCTCAAGGTATCAAGTTGTGAAGGATGAAGAGTGGGAGGCAGTGGAGAACTGAGGTCAGAAAAGGGGAGGAAGCACAACAGAGGAACATGAGCTCAGTTTCCATGCCAGGAGAGGATCAGAGTGCCATTCCCGGTAGCACCAGGATGTGACACAAGCGCAGACAAGCAGACGGGCAGAGCAGAAGTGAAAAGCCAACCTCCCATCTCCCCGCAGTGCTGGGGGCACGGGCAAAGGCAAGTGCATTCAGCAGTCCCAGCGGAGCCTGGAAATGGGCAAGATCTGCTGGGCCCGTTTTCAGCCACAGTGAATTTCTCTCCAGCGCACGACAGAAAATGCCTTAGTGATGGCTGATGAGCCTTATTCACCGAGCTGATGGAAAATCACACTCGTGGAAAGAGAATCCACAGAGCTGCTCTGGCCTGAGGCCCTTCCACAGCCCACGGCACCACTGGAGCCTGCCCTCTTCCTTCTCACACAACAGCCAGCCTTCGCAGTGGGAGCTGCTTCTAAACATGCCTTTCTATTGCTTTGGGGGTACTGTGCACGGGCACTCTCTGGGAAAACATTGGTTTCCAGCCCACAAAAGAAAGAGGTTGCAATCCCCTCTTTAGCCCGAGGTTGTCAAGGCTACAATGGTACCAGCGTGGGGACACACACCCCGTACTCCCTATGAGAGGAAAGGCTGCGCTTAGACAGGTCCCTTGTGCTGGCATTCACTTGGAAGCTGCAGCGATGGGCTTCTTCAGGTGTTGGCTCATGAGCTCCCTGGCACAAGAGACTTGCATGTGGTCAGAACAGGAGGTACAAACGAGGACAGCTCATCCAACTGCTGATCAGGGATGGGCAACTTCAGGTGGCAGCAAGCAGCAAAAAACACATTCCCACAGCTCCTGTCAAGGAGCAAAAACAACCTGTGAAAAGAGAGCTGGGAACACCACAGCTAAAACCTTATCAAGTACAAAGGGTGCAGTTCAGGGGGGAAATACCAGCCTTACTCATGGCTTGTCCACATGTTTCTTAAAGTACACGCTGGGCTCTCCAGTGCAAGCTAACTGGCTAGCACAAAGGTGGGATGAATGGGCATCACCACACAGGAGAAGGATTGAGGGCCTTGGAAAAACAGAAACAGGAACAACATAGAAAGGAAATCTGCAGGGAATTCATGAGGCCTTGGAAATAACACGGGGAGAGATTATAATTGCTCACCAACAGACGATCAATACCCAGCCCCATCCTCACAGAGAAGAACTTCTGCCTCTGACCTCACCTCTATCTACCTTTCTGTAGATCGATCTGGTGCTTAAAGTGGCAGCAACGCTGACTGAAACGGGAAGCCTTTCTTTCAACTGGGACACTCCATCATTTGTAATTACAACACAGAAAAAACAGAAACGCAACGCCCATTGCAGTTCAAAAACACAGTTTATTGCAGATTGCTCCTGAGCAGAGGCAGAGAACAACATCCCCGGGAAAAACAAATCCCTCCCTGAACCCCTCAACAAGAATAGAGCTAAGAATGCCTTACCACCGAACTTACTTAACCCTATGTATTACCCGCATGTGTAAACGGAAAGTGCTGTACCGCAGGAGATCCTGCTCCAAACCCTTTTAAAATTAGCAGAGTAATATATTCTAGTACTAAGACTTCATCACTGCTCATCCCACCCAGACAGAAGCACAGCTAGTCAAACCCTAACATCGCCTATCCCTGTAAATACAGTGTCTGAGAAATGAAACAAGTGTTTGGATATATATTACTATATAACTATATAAAACTTTATATAATTTATATAACTAGAAAGTTATACATGAATATAAACTCCTACATAAAGCTAAAAATAGCTATAAACTTATAAATAAAGCTTTAAATAATGTATAAAGTTAAAAATAAAGCTATAAAGCTATAAAGAACTATAAACTTATAAATAAAGCTATAAATAATGTATAAAGCAATACAGATATATATAACATACAAAGTTATAAATAAAGCATTAAATAACGTAGAAAGCTACAAAGAAAGCTATAAAGCTATAAATAACTTCCAAGTTAGCAAATGTGCACAAGAGGTGTGAGCCCGATCCCAGGTGCCAGCTGTGTGCGGAGCGCTGCTGCCGCACTCTCACGAGGGAACCCACATGTTCACACGCTCCTCATCCCGCTCTCTTCCTCCGCAAAGCAGCCCCGCTTGCAGGCTCCACCTCCCAGCTCCTGGGGATCTAGGAAGCAAAGAACACCGGGTCACTCTCGGGCCTTGCCTACGGCTCACTTGGCAGCATGCGCAGCAACTGTGCTGCCATCAGGGACAGTCAAATCTGGCCCAAAGGCGGCCTGTGCCTTGAGAATGGGAGGCCGACTCTTTAGAACAGCAATTCTTCCAACCTGGCAAAGCTGCCAAGAGAAACACAGCAAAAATTAAATGTGCTCCCGTTCTTCAAGCTCCATTCTTTATCTCTGCCTTTGCCACCATGGACACCAGCTGCCAAACATCAATAGCTATCAGACCCTGGTGCTAGCTACAGAAATGATCTGTGCCACCAGGAAGTCATTCATCAAGAACTCTCAGTTCTGCATTTCAAACAAAAGCCTGTCTGCTCTCAAGATGGCATCCAGCCTTTCCTCTCAGCTTCCTGACATGGAGACTTTTCTCCTTACTGAAACGTTGGAAAGGGATAGGCGTTTGGTGCTGCATTCTTAACTAGCATCAGCATCTGGAATCTAGAGACTACTCTTTCAAGCGAGCAACAGCTCTTCAAACTCTACAGCCAGCTCTGGGATGAACAGATGAGAGGGAAACGGCTTCCCACGAGGCCTGCAGGCTGCACCAGCCTCTCATCTAGGATGGGCCCAAAGGACTCTCTGTGTCCTCTTACGTCTCTCTAACCTGGGGCCATTCGGGTGTCACCTGTAGGTTTGTGACTTGCTTGGCCTCAGATCTGCTGCTGCTTCTTTTTCTCATGTCTTTCTGCACAACTATCAGCAGACTCGTACAGCATTCATTTAGTGAGCTGAGCCAAACGGTTGGACTCGTGCACTGACTCCATCAGCGTCGTGGGGTTTGGCCCTCTCACTTCAACACTCACCTCAGGAGTCAGTGTTTCTTCTGTGGCACTGTCACCCTCCAGCAAACGTACCTCTGGACTTCACCTCACTGCTGTGTATTGTGACATCCAGGGTCTGACACAACTCCCACAGCTTCAGCTTTTATCGACCCACCTCATTTTTACCCTTTTCCACAGAAGGGTACGCAGCGCCAGCATACCCAAAGAAGCATGTGGGGAAGGACACCGAGGGCTTCTGCAAGTGGAACGTTTTAACCAAAGGCCCTTCCCGACGTACTTACACTGCAGACAATAACTCAACTCTTCTCATCTCCCCTTTCTGGAGGAGTTTCAGAGCAGCTGCCTCGGCCATCTCTAAACAATGGAGAAGCTCTCGCCACGGACTTACCCTCCTCGGAGCTGTGTCTTCTTTTCCTGCAGCCAGGTTTTACAGCTGACCCGGGCTCTTCTACAGAATTGCTCACTGCCTCCCTTCCTGAAGTCACTTGTCTCTCTTCTGTCACTGAGCCCCACTGAACACCAGGATCCTCCTTTAAAAAACACCAAACAAACAAACAAACAGACAAAGAAATGAAACCAAAGATCCCTCACGGTTTTCTTGTTACGCCTCTAGGGACAACACAGGAACTGTTCTCCATTCCAAATGAACACCTGACAAGTGCTGAGCGCTGCCGAGATGCTTTACGTGGGCAAGTGATTGGAGCTCAGAATTCAGGTTGCCAAATTGAAACTAGAAGCCACAAAGTTAGGGGACGTGTCCTCAACCGCCTGAGCTTTGCCCTCACTTCTCAAACCAGCTGTGAGAAATAAGCTAGAAGAACTCCAGCAGCAACACGTCTTGCTTGCTTTCTGGAGCCCTCTGCTGCTGCTCCGCAGTTATTTTGTAGGCAACCATTGCCTGACCTGCTCCACTGCCATGGCCATGGGGCAAAACTCTGGGGCAGGAAAAAAGACAGGAAAAAGCCAACCAGCCAAGGGATGCTTCTGTTCCACTGAGGAGGTCAAAGACCAAAGTTAAGCGCCTGGAGTTCATCTGTAGACAGAAAGACCTTCTCTCTATCACCTGCTCTAGAGTAGGAATCTCTTCTGCAAATAGCCTACAGAATTTATACCCGGAAGCTGAAGGATTGTTCAGAGCCTGCAACGTTTCCTTCTAGTCAGGCAAAACAAAGCTTTGGACAACTGCTACGTGTGAGTTTACAGAAGACAAAAGCTCATCACACTTGCGAAGGAGGTACCACTGATGCCAAACCTCACAGCCCCTATCTCGAGTCTCTCGTTACTCCGTGTTAAATAAACAAAAGGCAATGCCTGTGTACAGTAATAGAAATACAACCACATTCTTTGACAAAGTTGTGTCATAAGAGTCGAAAAGGCCTCTGCAAATACAGAAACCGAACACTCTGGGGACAGCCAGTACCCCCCAGCACACCTCCTGCTCCTGCAGGGTACCCACTGCACTCTGCTCTTTCTTCTTGGAAATGTGCTCTCTGTGTGCATGGCACGAAGACTGCTCAGCAGGCCTTGTGAAAACCCTTTGGCTAGCAATGCCTTTGTCTGACACCCAAACCACAATTGCTGGGCGTGAAAACGAGGGGGAGGAAGGAGGACTGTAGCTCACTACCTTCGCCAGCCACAACCCACATTTCATGAGCGATGAGCTAAACCTCTCCATTCCTGGGCACATTTACCTCCCTTTAGCCCTTACCTGCTCTGCACTGAACAGTGCTTCCGGAACCAACATTTCAGGGGCTTCCATCAGAAATGATGTGTCTGCCGCTGCAGGAGTCAGAGGTGCCAGCTGACTTTCCTCAACGGCAGAAGGGCTGTCGCTGTTCCCACTATTCACCAGCAGTGGCTGACTTGTGACAGACTGAGGGGCTGACATCTCGCTCTCCACAGGTTCCAGGGGCACTATTTCAGCGTTGGGTGGTGAAAGCATCTTATCCAGAATATCAAGGATGGCGTCAAAACTCAGTTCCTCCATCACCTTCTCTTCCCCAGATGCCCCGCCACAGGGCACGCATTCAGCTGCAGAGGGTGGCTGCGCTGGTGGACTCTGGCAGAAACAAAATACAGGGAACGTTTATACCAAACCACACAGGGATTGATCAGGCAGAGCTGATGGTGTTACTGTTTCTAAGGACTGGGCAGGTGGTTTCTGAGGATCAATACACAAGCAGGGCAGGATGAGCAATGCTGGAGCTGCCTGCATCCCTCAACAGAACCTTGGGGAAGTGCTGCCCCAGAGCACACACAAGCTAAACTGAACACTGGCCACAGCTCAGTGAGATCCACAGGCAAAGCACCGTCTTCTGTACCACTTGCGCAGCCCCTGCCACCCTGCTCCAGGAGGAATGATCCAGGCTACACTAACACTTGGAAACCTCAAGTCCTTTTGAGCCGTTCTCTACAACACTCCTCTTGTCCTGCTCACAGGCAGCCAGGCACTGACCTGCCAGCACTGCTTTACATCCCTGCTTGCCTCTGGGCTGCTCACAATGAGGGCACCTGACAGCAATCTCTGCTCAGATGCACCAGCAGCTTTTGACTGCACTTCCCTGGAGGCAGCTGCATAATCCAAGCAACCACTCACCAGCAAGTGGTTAACCAGGAAGTTACAAGGCCATTTACTGCTTCAGGAACCACTCCATCTCTTCTGACTCCATGGACTTGCTTTTCATCAAGCACCTGATTTTTACTAGACCTCTGGACAGTGTATTTCTATCCCCTTTCAATCGAGCCACACCACCACCCCTGACAACTCCTTGGGGACCATTTGCTATTCCAGACACTGATCTCAGCCTTCCGAGATGACCAATTTTGTCATTGTGACTTCCCCACACTCAGCCTGGAGGGAAAAGCAGCTCCCAATGGAAGTGGGAGGACAAAGATGCCCTGCGTGAAAAAGAAATACCAGCCTATCAACGGCAGGCCTGGCCGTTGGCTATTTCAAGCCCTACAGCAACATGTTCTCCTGGCCAGAACCTGCCCAGCTCGGCTAAGCTCAGCTGAAAGAAGAAACACGTGGAATAAAGACAAAAGGTTGATATTTGCAAGGCAAGAAACTGGATGATCAGGCTTGCATAGGGCAACCCTCTTGCAACACACACAAACAGAACTTGCTTTGCTTGTCCTCTGCAAGGAAAACAGTCAAAAGCCTATGCACGCTGCTGCAGTGCAAAAGGAAGCCCTGGTGTTTGTCCTGAGGTTCTTTTGCTATTTGGTAAGCCAGGCCACCCAAGAGGAGCAATTGCCACCACAATTCCAGAAAGCATCGACAGCAAGGACTGCAGTTTTCCTTAATGGGACATCTCTGAGCTGAGGCCAATTCCAAAAGTCACCTCAGCTTTTCTCGTTCACCCAAGGAAACTCAGAACTGCCCAAGCTGTCTGGGACAGAACAGTGGAGCTGGTTCCAGGATTGCCGTAACATTCAAGAATCACCTTTTGCGCAGGCAAGGACATTCTTCAGATAAACGGAGACTCCTGAACTAAAGCAAATGCTGGGGCAGCCAAACATAACACTTTGACAGGAAAATCCTCTCCAGCCATGAGGACACCCACGATGCTGCTGCCCTCACACCTCACCTGCATGACAGCACTGCCCCTGCCACGTTCAGTGCTGCTTTGAAATGGGCATTGGGAAACCCCCTGACTTGCCCTTTGCCCAGCAGATCCATTCCCAAACTTCTCTCCTTCCTGCCACAAGCCCAGAACCCTGCGGTCATGCGCAGGGGCTCCTCTGCTTCCCACTGCTCTCCGGGTGCTGCACTCACCTGCACAAAGCCGCAGTCGCTGTACGCCTCAGCCGCAGCACTGGCGCTGACAGTGAGAGGCTCTTCCTGGGCAGGGGGTGAAGGACACTGCAGCGCACCTGCAGAATTCAAACACAGACATCACACTCCCAGAACTGGTGTCCAGTGTGCACAGTTCTATTGCTTACTTGGATTAAACACTGCACTGACCACAGAGCAAACTCAATGCCTGAAATGGGTTCTGACCTCCCCACTGATTGGAAGGATGATTTCTTCACCCTAAAATACAGTGATTCTGACACACGTGTATGGAGATTACAAATACATACTGTAAAATTGATCTACACACTCAGGGAAACTTCATAGTCACGGTCTTCTGGATCCGAAGAGCACCTTTTGGATTTGGCCGCTTGACTCTCTCACCACAACATACCACAGGAAGTGGATTCACACAGGAAGGGCCTGCACGTTCACACTCACAAGGAAACACTGATCTTATTCCAAAAAGCAGCTTGGTAGCTGGAGCTGTATTCTGCAGGTATTGTTTTTTGGTGACTTGCAAAGGTATCTTCAGAGGAAAGGCGCTATTTGCAGGACAGATCATCTTTACTGATGGGCAGTGCTAGCAAAGGCAAAGGTGTCAGTTTATTTGGGATACTTCAAGCCTTCCAATTGAGCCAAGATTCCACAAACATACCTGCTGCACTCACACACTTCTGTCCTACCCTGTGAATTGCAGGGAAGACATTGCTAAGCTCTTCTGTCTCTGCCATAGTTAATCTCGTCAGAGCCAGAAGAAATGAGCAGCTAAAGCGCATTCTGGCACCAGCTGTTATCAAGTAACGGACAGGGAACAGGGATCTCATTTGAACGCGAACGAGAGGGGGATGAATGGCAGATTAGGAAAGAAATCATCCTTTACTGAACAAATGAAGGAACAGATACAGCCCCTCCCATCAAACAAGATGGATCGGCCTCAATGCACATTTGGGGTTGGCCAAACAAGAGACACACTTCTGCCCATACAAGCTACGCATGGAAAACTTCACCCCCTCTGTAGGACACAACAGGGGAAAAGTGAAAAAACCCCCATGCAAGTTAAGCCTGACACGGACTGGCTGTGGCCAATTGGTTTTCTCCTCGCCCTTGAGCCTCCAAAGAGAGGATCTCTGGAAAATCACCACGGGACCCTCAAAAGCTGGACCAAGGACAGGAACACAAACCAGAACACCTTTGGCCTTTCACGGTCTCTCCTCCTTTTCTAGACTTTACGCTTCCTGTCGAATTTTCCCCTGAGATACACACATGGTGACAGACACTGCAGAGAAACATCTCCAGCATCACGTGTCAGTAACTGCTTGAGCAGCAAGTGCAGAACTTGGGCCATACCCGGTGGATCGGGGGCTTGCGAGCACTGCCCTGGAGACGCGCAGCCGCTGCCTTGCGGGAGGGAAGCGGCACCAGTTGGAGCCCCTCGCTGAAGCGGCAGAAGCGAGAACACAGTCTGGAGAGTGTACGTGACCTCCGTGGAACACTTGCGCAGGACGGGAAAGGGAGCCCCGGGGCCTGGAAAAGCCGCGGAAGCCCCGTGCCCTGGCAGCAGCCCAGAAGAACCCTGCCATGTTCTCCAAGGGACTGCAGTCTGCTGCAAAGGCTCTGTCACCAAAGCACCGGGCTTCTGGCACAAGGCCGCTTTGTCCGAGGAACCAAACAGGCTCTCTGCACCACCAGGTTGATGAACCTGTCCTACAGTCACCAGTCCTGCAAAACAAAGGGAAACGAGGGCTAAGGAAAGCAGTTTTCACTGGAACTGCAAGGCAGCATGAGGAGCCAAGGCTCCACAATCTCCTCGGGCAAGACCACCTTTGCTCCAATGTTCTTAAGCCACAAACAGACTTTATTCTTACACCTGAACAGACAGTAACATAACAGCCACGTCAGTGCTGCGCCAACACACGCTCGCCTGTGCAGCATTCAGGCTCCTGAAACCTCCACTAACAAGTGATCAGCAGTTAGAAATGTGCTAGAAATCCAAATGGGTGGTACTTGACTAAACCAAGCAGGAGGAATTCAGGAAGTGCTGTGAACTACAGCAGACAGTACGTTACAATAAAAGGGGAACCACGAAGCGCTGCTCTACCAAACTCCAGCTTTGCCATTAAGAATAATAATGTTTGATTATGGTAATAACCCTGACACTTTAAGCTTAGGGATAGGATTAGGGTTACGAGCCATTAGGGATAGCATTTGAGGCCATTAGAGTTAGCTTTACGGGTAAGGTTTGGGTAAGGTGTTAGCGTTACGGCTAGGGTTAGCATCGGGGGCCATTAGGGTTAGGGATTAGATTTTGGGCTGGGATTAGGGTCAGATTTAGTGTTAGGGTCAAGATTAGGGCTAGTGTTAGGGTTGAGGTTTAGGGTAAGGGTTACTGTAGGGCTTAGGGGTTACCGTTAGGGTCTGGGTTATAATCATAACCCATGGGGACACCTGACAGCAGTCTGGGTGCCACATCTTTTCTCCTTTGCACAGAGCTGACGGGATGCTCTGCTTGTCACCGCACATGGGCCATCCCTTCACGCCCATTTAACGACAGCTGATGCAGCATCCCTACTGACCGGCAGGGAGGAGTAACGGTCTTCAGGCTCCCCTCACCTCCGGGCTGCCCCTTTACAAACCCCACCGCCCCCAGCGCTTCTGAATCATCAGCACCACGCCGGGGCCCACCCCAGCTCACCGGGCCTGCCAGCCTCGCCGAGCGTCGAGGGCGGCAGCGGCGGGTCCCCGGGCAGCGCCGTGCCGAGCAGGCGCTGGGAGCGCTGGGGCGGGCGGCTGGGCACCGGCAGGCCGGCCGCCAGCTTCGCCTTCTTGGCGCTCGTCCGGCGCTTCAGGTGGACGAGGAGGTCGGGGCGGTGGCGGCGGAAGTGGGGGCTGCGGAAGTGGAGCAGGGGCCCGGCCGAGCCTCCGGCATCGCCCCCCGCCAGGCCCTGCAGGGGCCCCGGCCCCAGCTTGCGGAAGCCGTAGAGGTTGAGCTGGCGGATGAAGCTGGGGAAGTTCGTGGTCTTGAAGAAGGCGGCGGCCAGCGCCGCCCCCTCGCCGGCCGGCGCCGCGCCCAGCAGCTCCCGCTCCAAGAGCCGCTGGTCGATGAGCAGCCCCTCGCCGCTGGCATCCCAGCGCACGGAGCCAAAGCGGGGGCTGTTCACCAAGTGCCACAGCTTGGCCGGGAAGTGGCTGGGGTTGAGAGCGCCGGGCAGCCGCTGTCCCTCCATGGCTCTCCCCGCCAACGGACGCTCGGGCCGCTCGCCCTGCAGCGGCCGCCGCTCGAGGGCCGGCCCCAACGGCCCGCGCTGGGGGAGCGGCAGCGGCCCGCGCGCCGCCCGGCACGGGACCGGCTTCAGGCTGCGCTGCCCGCCGGGGCCGGCCCGGCCTCGCGAGCCCCTCGCCACAGCCGCGCCCGCAGCGCCGCCACAGCCCGCCGGCGCCAGTCCCGGCCGCTGCCTCGGCGGCTCCCCGCTTCCCTCAGCTCCGCCGGGGCCTTCGACGGCCCCTGAGCGCGGCCGTCCCTTCAGCGGCTTCCCGACCCCCAGCCCCGACGTCGCCTCAACCCCGTTTCTTACAGAGGCTCCGGCGTCACACTGCTCAATCCCCGGGAGATGCATCCCTCTGCCCCTTCGAAACCGGGAAGCTCAGCCCCTGCTGCTGCCAACGGCACAAACCACGGCAGGACGCGCGGGGCGGCCACCGCGTCCAGCGCTCTCACGCCACGAAACCAAACGCCGCTGACGACGTGAATTCTCTCTGCTCCTCCCTTCAGCGCTTTGCTCAGCGCAAAGTTCTGAACCAACAAATAGCTTCTCCTGACGGGTACCGCCACCTTGAACGGGAATTATTCCAGCTCCGCACTGATGTAAAAGGTCTGCAGGTGTCCCGTGCCACGGCAGAGGCTGCCGAGGCGGGAGCTGGTGTAGGCAGGCGTTCTCTGGGCTGTGTGGGACAGAGAAGAGGAAAAGGAATGCTGGCTTGGCCATGCCGCCGGCCCCGAACTGGTTCCTCGGTCGGTGCTCAGCCGGCGGAGCAGGCGGCCCGAGCCCCAACGGCGCCTCCTGGGGGTTGAACCCCTCCGGTTCCTGCCGCGAAGGTGCCAAAGGGGCGGTCGCCTTCGTGTGTGTCTGGGCTCCTAAGGGTTTCTGCCGGCTGTGCTCGCTGGGCTGTCCGTTCCACCTCGCTGGGGTGCCCCTAGTAAAGGTGCGGGCTCGGCGTTTCGTCACCCGCAGTCAATTGTAAGCCGCCGCGGCGCCGTCGGTGTTTTCAGCGGCCTGAGAGGGCAATTGTCGGGAGAACGGTCTCGGGGGATGGCGCCTCTTCCCCACCTCCGTCACCGCCCCGTCAGTTCCCCGCTGTGCGGCAGCCGGCGAGGGGAATTGTCCCGCGTTAGCGACCTGCGAGGCTGGCACAAGTACTGACACTTCTGGTAATGGAATCGGGTTTGATCCCGATTCCTGAGTCCACTCTACGACTGCAGTCAGCATCGATAAGGGCCGTTCTCCATCCCCTCGTCCAGCAAAACTCCGAAGTGTTCCACCGGGGAGTTCCCACGTCCTGCCGTAGAGCTGATCAAAGCCCAGGCTGCTCCAGTGAGCAGCACAACCGCTGCTTGAGCACCACTTCGTTTCTGCTCACCGGGAGCCATAAGGAAACTTCTGCAGTGGG
Source organism: Ara ararauna (assembly GCA_028858755.1). Taxonomy (NCBI): domain Eukaryota; kingdom Metazoa; phylum Chordata; class Aves; order Psittaciformes; family Psittacidae; genus Ara; species Ara ararauna. The sequence continues at coordinate 10,935,878 of CM054389.1, read as the reverse complement.
ACATTCTTTGATGGTTCCCTCAGTTCTCCGAACGTTCCTTTTACGGTGAGCCGGTTTTCTATGGAGATCGTTTGCTGTTCCATTAGGAATTCCCGACGTGTAGGCCCCTGCGTCATTTAGGAAGTTTGCAGACGATCTGCTGGATCCTGTCGGGATGGAGAGGACGGGCTGCTGATGTTTCCCAAAGAGGCGTTGCATTGCTCCCCCCGCCGGGCAGGGCGGCTCACTGCCCGCCCCGGGGATGCCACTTTTTGGTCGGGATATTAGCGAAGTCAAACAAAGCCCGTTCTGGTGGCCGAGGGCACGCATTTAGAATGAATGGTTTGCTTTGTTTTGGGGGCGGGGGGGGGGGGGGGGGGGGCGGGGGCGAGTGTGGCTCTGACGTTTTCCTGGTGGCCGGAGCTCCTCTGGCCGGATGGATCGGGCCGAGCACTGGGGATCTCTCCTCCATTGCTGCCTGCCGTTCGTACGGATGCAGCGAGATCCCCGAACTCTGCAGATTAATCCCAAAAGGGTCCCCTCAGTCCTGCGGGTCTGGACCACCGCCTCAGGAAGCGGTTCGTGTGCTCAATGGAGAGTTGTGGTGGGCCGGTGGGGTGGTTCCAAACGCTGTGGGACGCCCAGAATCTCCAGCTTCTGCTCCCCTGTTGGACATTCCGTCTCCTCCTGTGAGGGGGACTCGCCACACACATTCCCACTTGGATTCCAGTGGCCAGCCGCAATCTTTGTCCTGCACATTTGGCGGCTCAGCAGGAGCCCCTGGGATGGGGCGTGCAGCAGTCGGGGCATCATCGCCTCCTCCTTTGCGATGTCGGGTTTAATCCAGGGCCGCAGAGGTCCGAGTTGTGGGGCAAAATCACAACCAAGACCTTCCTCCAGTTCCTCGTTACCATGACGGGGCCAGGTACCTCCAGCCCACATGGCGGGCTCCGCACAGCGGGTTCATTGCCTCATGTGTTCTGCTGAACCCGCCGCGGCACTCGGCTCCCCCCATCCAATTGTTGCTGCTGAAAACCTGGCTCGGGTCGCAGCATTCTCAGCTGTTGTTTCACTCGTGAGGTCCCCAGCTCGTGCCCTCGGGTTTCCTCCGTTTTCTTCTTCAGTGTTCAGCCAAGTTTTCAACACTTTGTTTCCCGATTCCAAAGCAAGAGATTCTGCACGGACAATAGTTTCGGGGGGAGGGGACTATTTGATTGCCTTTGGCGCGCAAGAGAAACAAGCCCCAGCATGGCACAAACTTGTCCTTTCCCTTTCCCGTGTTAACTTTTCGCTGACTCCGACATCGCTGTATCCGCTCCACCACTTTATCGCCCCCTCTCCAACATTCGGGGCCGCATCTATTCCCGCCGGGGACGGCGCACGCGCGCATCCCCGCAGCACTTTATCCGTGGCAATCCCGCGGGTGGCGACGCCGACGTTTTCTGTCGCGTTCAGAGGTTCGACATTTGGCACCAAATCCGCGCTGGCATCCAGGCAGTGCTCCGAGAGCAGAGGGGCTGGGGGCTGCTCGGCTGCATCTGCGATTCTCGCCGGTCGCGATCCTTAAGAACTGTCACGATTCCGGATCCACGAAGAGCGCTCTTTAGTGAAGCAACAGAAACACGGACTCGACTTGCCCTTGATACACTCACTAAGTTCAATAGCGCTACAATCCAAAACTCGCCCGCGATGAACTGAGTTCATGGCGACAAATAAGCTCGAGGAGGAGACCTGATACGTGGGACGATTCGGGCAGAGGATGTTGTCAATTATAGCAAATGACAGGGATTGCTGCAATGGGGAGAAAAAAGGGATGGGAAAGAAAAAGGAAAGAGAAAAGCTCTGCAAAAGTGCTGGGCTGCTGCCGGCTGGAGGGCAGCCGGGGCCGGGAAACGCTGCTGTAAATCCTGGGCCAAAGGGATTTGCAGTAGCTTGAGAAAAGCGCGTAGGTCTGGTGGTGGTCTTGAATTCACGAGTAGAGACGACAAGCTGTGGTATTTGTACTAAAGGCGAGGGTTCAGAGCAGAGCGAGGGCTCCCTCCCGCCGGCAGGCAGCAGGCAGCAAGCAGGCAGCAGGCAGGCAGGTGCGAGCGGAGCTCGGCAGCCCGAGAGGCTCCAGCGAGCTCCAAGGAGAACGTTGCTGCCGACAGCGAGCTCCGGGGCCGGCCCGGCTGGAGGCGACGCGTCCGCAGGCAGCCGCCGAGCCGAGGACGGAGCCGAAGCGGCTCGGGAAGGCTCGTGCAGCGCGCCGGGTGCTGCTCCCGCCGCAGGACGCGGCTGCCGGCTCCGGGCGCACGGCGGAGGACGGCGGCCGGAACGGGCCGGAACGGGCCGGAACGGGCCGGAACGGGCCGGGCAGGGAGCGGCGGCGGGGGCGGGCTGCGGGCCCGGCGGGGGGCTGCGGCCGCCGGGCAGCGGCTCCGCGGAGGCCGCTCCTCGGCCGAGCTCGGGGCGGGACGGCGGCCGCGCTCTCCTTCCTCGGACACACAGCGAAGGTGGAGTCGCCGGAGCCCGGGCTCGGCGGCCGAGGGGGGACCCCGCGCCGGGGCAGCCTCACCCGCACCTCCCACTGGAGCAGGATGCTGCAAGCCTTGAATACTGCCCCGGATGGGGCAGCCACAGCTTCTCCGGACACTCTGCCAGCGCCTCAGCACCCTCACAGGGAAGAGCTTCTGCCTAAGAGCTCATCTCAGTCTCCTCTCTGGCAGGTTGAAGCCATGTGTAAAGATTTCCAAGATGCATGCTTGGAGCAACCTGGTCTAGTAGAATGTGTCCCTGCCCGCGGCAGGGGGTTGGAACTGGATGAACTCTGAACTCAGACCAGGTTGGAATTCTATGGAAAATGGGATTCTGTGATAAATGGAGTTCTATCTGGATTGCTCCAGTAAGAACATGAGAGAAGAGTCAGGCCTGCAAAACCTAGTCATTCTAGGGATGACTGTTCCTATGTCCCCCCTGAGCCTTCTCTTCTCCAGGCTGAACAAACAAGCCTGCTGCGACAGCCCTGCAGTCCCTTCTCATCTCTTGTCCTGCTTTGAGTTCATGGAAGCAAGTCCTTCCACAAATCACAAGACTTTTGTGCTTTTTAAAAGCACTTTCTTGAAGACTGAGCAGAGCTAGGAATGAAACTGGGTGTTTCTCCATCATGCTTGGGCAGTCTGAAAAATTCCACTGCCCAGGTTCCACTTCTTTCTCTATTGGTATAAAACAGTGATATAGTTTGAAGGGGTTCCTTTCAACAGCAGTATTTATTGTTTTCTTTTCCTTACTCATTTTCTGGCTTTATCAGAACATTGTCTTTTGGGTGGAGGTTCTAGTGCAGCAGTTGTGTTACCACTTTTAAGATGCACCTTTAATCAGTGGTGATGGGTTACTGCTGTGTGTCAGTGACTTCAGCTCAGACCCTTTTAAACTGCACTCTTGCAGAAAACTGAGACCCTTTTTCCCTTTTAAAGAATCTCCTCGTGTGAAGTTCCTCTTTCTGCACTGAGTTTCAGCTTCAACAGATAATCAGTGCTTCAAACATGACAGCTTTTATTTCAGGAGATGGCTTGATGGAACCACACTGATTCGCCAGCTCCTTATTACTTGGAAGAAAAGCCTTCTGAAGTCATTTGAGGTTGTGAAGACCGTATGACACCAGGCTGCCTTTCACCAAGCTAATGGTGACTGCACTGTTAGAGCTTTCACCAAGCTAATGGTGACTGCACTGTTAGAGCAGGATGGGTAAGTCTCTTTCCTTGTACTTTTTGAGGATATTTTTCAACCACTGCTCTACTTCATCATTTCATAATTAAATCTTTTGCTCTGTGCTTTCGAAGGCTTGCCTGTAAAGCAGCTTTTGGTGGCGTAGAGAGCTGAACTGGAAAGTGTCTCTTTCTGGACATTTTGCCACGATCAAATAGTCAGCAATCCTCAAAAGCAGTTCAGAAGTTGTACTTGTAGAAATTTGATTTACCTTATTTGTTCTGCTTGAAAAACTAAAATAGCATAATAGTTTGCATGGGCACAAAATTCGTATGTATTCATTAGCTTAGAAGGACATGTTATGGGTATGGCAGTGGTAAACCAGCAAAACCAGAATACCTTGGATATCCTGGAACATGACATGGTGTCATGGGTTCAGCAGCAGCAGTCATTTTTCTGCTTCTTGGTAGCTGGTGTAGCACTGTGTTTTTTAATTTTGGGCCTGGGAACAGTGCTGATAACACCAGTGTTTCAGTTACTGCTTAGTGATGTTTTGGTCTGGCCAAGGACTTTCTGAGTCTCAGGCTCCGCCAGGGAGGGGGGGGAAGCCGGGAGGAGGCAGAGACAGGACACCTGACCCAAACTGACCAAAGAGGTATTCCATACCACAGCACGTCATGCCCAGGATGGAAAGCAGAGACCCGTAAGGGTGGGGGTGCACTGGGTGGTCGGGCTTGGTATTAGGTGGTGAGAATTGTATTCTTTCCTTGTATTTGCCTTGTCCTTATTATTATTGGTGGTAGCAGTAGTGATCTGTGTTATACTTTAGTTACTAAACTGTTCTTATCTCAACCTGTGGGAGTTGCATTCTTTTCGATTCTCCTTCCCATCCCTCCGGGAGCGGGGGGAAGAAAGAGGGGGAAGTGAGTGAGAGAGCAAAACTGCATGGCTGACTGGACTTAAAGCACACCACAGGGCCATGGCCAGGGAGATGCTCAGGGGAGCCGTGTTCTGTGTGGTCCGTGGCATCATCCCTGCCACGGTGCCTGCCCGGCAGAGCAGAGCAGGGCAGGGCTATGGAAGCTGCAGGCCCAGAGGCGAGGGTGGGATAAGGAGCGGGGTGGCACAGGCACAGTGGCTGCCAGGGGCGCGGGCGGCACAGGGCTGTCAGTAGAAGGCGGTGGAACGGCGGTGCCGGTGGAAGCGCGCCCCGAGCTGTAGAAGGCGGCGCCTGCCGAGGTGCCGCCGCGCGGCTCCCGCAGCGCGTTCCGAGCCGGTGGCCGTTGCAGAGGAGCCCCAGAGCGATGGCGCTGCCGGGCCCGTGGCGCTGCCCTTGGCGCTGGCCGTCGGCGCTGCCCGTGGCGCTGTTGGTGGCGGTCACCTGCCTGCTGCAGGGATCGCTGCTGGGAGCGGCGCTGGGCGCGGGGGGTGCCTGGTGTGCGCTGCGCTCCCGCCCGCCCGCCAGGCGCTCTCTGCCCCGGCGCTCTCCAGCGCGGTTCCTGCCCCCCCGGCGCTATCCCCAGCTGCAGCTGCCCCCGTACAGGCCCGGCCTGATCGCCCGCTTCCCATCCCCTTGGGATCAGGTTGTTTGGCGCCTGACCAGGAAAAGGGCCAGTGACGGCGCACCGGCCACTGTCATCGGCCGAGGTGTGGGCCCCCCGACCCGCGGCAACTGCCTGGGGTGAGCGCAGCAGTAGGGTGTGGGTGGGATAAGGACACGGCTGGTCCCGGGAAACAGATGGGAGAAGGACACGGGTGGCAGTAGGACACTCCTTGTCAGGGACATGGGTGGCACAGGGGTCCTGATTGTCAGGGATGAAGGTGGCAGAGGGACACGGGTGGGATACAAGCACAGGTGGCAGAGAGACATAGGTTGTCAGGGCTGAAGGAGGCACAGGGCGCGGGTGGGATAAGGACACGGGTGACCCGGCGATGGCGGTGCCGGGCCCAAACTGCTGCCCTTGGCGCTGCCCTGCGTGGTGCCGCAGGGACCGCTGCTGGGAGCAGGGGGTCCTGGTGTGTGATGCCATCCTGCCAGCCCGCATCGCTCCTGTCTTCGTGTCGCCCGCACGGCAAAATGGCGTCTACAGTGGCCCAACCGCAGGCACCATCCGTGCTGAGAGAACCCGTCCCGCCGCTACTGCCTCTGATGAGCTTGGGGGGAGGATGGGATGGGATCTTCCTGGCACTAACAGTGCTCTGACCGTTGTGCCCCAGCAGAGCTCCACTGCAGACCGTGCGCCACCAGCACCCGCTGCCACGGAACCGGAGCCCTGCGAGCATTTTGCCCCCGGTACGCTGGGACAGTCGGATGCCCAGGGGCTCACCGTGGGCCCAATGCCCAGCAGCGCTCCGCAGCCCACAGCCCAGCGCAGAGCTCTTTTCCTTTTCCCACTCTGCCCTGGCCAGTCTGCTGGGGGGACACTTCCAGGGGAAAGGAAAGGGCCAAATCTCTGCTGTGCTGGCACCTTTTCAGCTGGAGGCAGCAGCACGTGTGGGAGCCCTGGGTTCCCACTTAGATACGGGTCTCCTCAGCCCCTGCTGAGCTGTAATAAAACCCTGCTCACATCTTGGGCTGGGCTTGCAGATGTGAGAGTGGGACGTAGTCGTGGCTGATGGAGCTGTGCAGCTGTACAGGGAAAGGTTTTATCCAGGCTGGATCCGTAGGGAAGGGTTTGCTCTGGCTGGGCCAGCAGCGTCCTCCCTCCCCATTGCCTCCCCCAGTGTAGAGGGCCTGGAGGCTGCTTGTTCCCAGAGCGGATTCAGTTTGGGGTGCTCAGACTTTGCCCTCCACGGACATTGCGGGGGGGAGTTGAGCAGTGTTGAAGCAAGAGAGGCTCTGGGCTCGGCAGCCAGCAGCTGGGAGATGGGATTTACTCTGTGGTGAGCAGGAGAAAGGGAGGCTGTGCTCCCCTGAACCAAATGAGTTATTCCTGGTCTCTTTCCACATTCCATTAGAGGAGGATGCGTGTGAGGGAGTCCCCACAGGCTGGCCCAGGATCCTGCTGTGAGGTGCCACTTTGGATAGGAAGGTAATGTACTGCTCATCCAGCCAGTGCCCGCTTGTCAATGCCAGCCAGGAAGAAAGCAGTCACCTTCCCAGCCGACCCGGTGCCCAAGGCCTGCTCTGCACTGGAGCTGGGACACTCCGGGCCCATGAGACATGGCTGCTGGGTCACCCAGTGCTGGGGAAGCCCTCTTGTTGTGTCCATCAGCATGCCTGCTGCCTTGTTGCACTGCGGTGCTGGCGGCAGCGCTGACCGGCACCGTCCCTGCCCTGCCCGCGGGCCGGCTTGGAGCTTGAAGGGCTCAGATTGCTGCAGCGGTGGTGTTGCCGTGTGCCACTGGCACGTCCTGTCCCAGCCCGGGGCTGAGCCTAACTGGCTCTCTGCCACTTGCACAGGGCATGGGAATCGCACAGACCGGGAAACGACAGCCCAGGAAGAGCGAAGAAGGCCATGCAGCGCGAGGAAGGTGAGTGCAGGTGGAGCCCAACTCTGTGCCGGGCTTGGATGGGCCACTGGTGCGGGCCTGCTCCGATTGCAGGCGGAGCTCATTCCAACACTTCCTCAGCTGAAGGAGAGAGGAAAGCCCGTGTGCTCATCGCGGATCGGGTCCCGTGGCACAGTGTGAGATGTGGCCACGTGTGGCAGTTTGTGTGGTTTCTGGTTCGGGTGGGCAGCGTGCAAGGAGCATCTGTGGAGGTGGGAAGGGGCCTCTGCCCGCGGAGCCCCAGCGGGCTCTGGTAACCGCTTCCCCAGGGATCTCTTGTGGCCAGCTGCTGCCCCAGGGTATCACAGCCTTGTCTGCGGGTTAAGGCCGTGTCCCTGGCTCTGCCCTCCAAGATGGGCATCCAGAGAGGAGTGAGAAGGGACAACCCCTTGGTGCAGGCCAAACGCCTCTGCTGGGAGCTGCTCCTGACTCATCTCCTCTGTAGCTGTCGAGAGGCCTGAGGAGAAGCGGCGGCAGTCCCCGAGCCCACCACCATCGCCGGGGAACGGAAGGCCCCGCAGGAGGAGCATCTGCCTGCTGGTGCCTGGCGAGACCCACCCGCTGGTGCTGGTACGGCGCTGTCTCGCAGCCTCTTTTGCCCTCCTCTGGGGATAGAACGTGCTCAGTGCAACTCCTGCCGGGCTGGGGCAGGCTGACCTGCCTGCCTTGGGGCAGGTCTCGTCCTTGGCTGAGTGGGAACTGATCCTCTCCCCTGCCCCAGTGTGTGGTGGCTGTGCGTGACCTCCTTCAGAGCAGCTCTGCCTGAGAAGGAACTAAGCTACTGCTCTCTCTTGGCAGTTCCCTGAGCTCATCCCTGGGTGCCCCAACACAGAGATGATCCTGGAGGAGGAGAGGGTGGCAGCGTGGCAGCGCTCTCAACAGCTCTTGGGACCTAAGGCTGGTAAAGGCAGACTGGGAATGCGAAGGGCACGGCAAGGAGGAGAAAGCCATGGTCCCGGCTGGCAGGGCAGTGGGTGTCTGTGTAGCGCAGGCTGAGGAAGCTCCTGGGCCAGTGCTGCCTGATCCTGGGCTCTGATGCTCTTAGAGACTTGTGAAGGCTTGGCAGGGTGACCTGGTGTCCCGCTGTCCCCAGGGTGATGGGCGAGCTTGCCCAGGGCCGGAGCTGCGAGCTGGACATGCTGGGAGGCTCTGCCAAGGGGTAGTCCCATGCGGCAAGTTGCAGGTCCTGATTTCTTGCTCCCACCCTGCAGCCATCACCCGGGACTGCTCAGGCACCAGCCGCGCACGGGCAGCGTCCACGACCACAACATCAGTGGTTTCTGGGCAAGCCGTTTCCACCGTCACCGGCCTTATTCCCACCCCCCAGCCCAGGAGTGGGAGCGCGTCCGTGTTGCCAGGTGGGTCAGGGTGGATGGGGCTTCTGCGGGGGGGAAGGGCAGGGTTAGATTCAGGCAGCAGCTTTCCTGCCGGACCTGGCCGAGCTGCCCGGGCTCAGCAGCCCGCAGGGGCTGGTGCTCGGGCTGTGCAGAGCCTTGCCGTGCGAAGGGAAGGGGCTTCCGTCACTCGCAGCCCCAGTCCCCAGCCCTGGGGGTGGAGGGCAATCTCAAGTGACGCTCCTTGCCCCCTCTGGATGCACTGGATGCATCGGCTCCTGCGCGTGCTGCCAGCTCCCTAAAGCCAGGCTCTTCCTCCTTTGCTGACCCCAGCTCTCAGTGGTGTGTTGCTTTCCAGGGACTCCTGCGCCCATCTCTGGCCAGCACCCCTCAGGCCTTGCTCAAGACGCCACTTCCTCTGGTAAGGACGGAGTTGGTGCTTCAGGCTTGAGGAGCTGATGGGTCGCGTTGTCCCCTTGGGCTGGGGGATGGCGGAAGGGCCAGGCTGTGCTGTAGCAGCCGGCTCAGGTGGTAGCTACTAGGCTCCAGGGATGCAAAGCCTTCCGTTCCCCCAGGGATAGGGATGGTGGTAGCCCCGGTGCCAGCTCCGAGTGCGGCTGCAGGGACCCAAGCAACATTGGTACTTCCAGGCTCACCCACCCGGGCAAGATCCGAGAACAGAGCCTGCAAGCGGCACAAGGCACGGATCCATCATTCCTGCAATAAGTAATGGCCAGTGCTGCTGGCCCCCAGCCGTGGGGGCTCCGGTCCAGAGCAGCCCCAAGGCGGGACCGGAGGGATGGGGCAAGGCCCCATTTCTGCTGCCTGCAAGAAGCCGCGCTGGGTGGCAGAGCCTGGGGTGGGACAGGGGGAACTATTCCAACTGGAAGAGTTCCCCAGCCGAGGCTGAAGAACCTCTGTGTGTCTGTGCAGCGTTTCCCTCCTGGCTTTATTTTGCCACGTTTCCTAAGGTGTAAACTGCTGCTCCAGCCCTGGCAGTCTCTCCCCTCTCTTCTTATCCCCCTCCCCAGTCTGGGGTGCTCTGGAGCCACTGCGGGAGTCCAGAGCAGACTGGGCTCCTCCCCCTCCCCAAATCCCAATTGCTTTTCATCTGTGGTTCATCCCCTCCCGTTTGGGATTTCCCAGCTCCTGGGAGCTGCGGTGCTGCCTCCCCTGGTGCCTTTCGGTGGGAGCGGGGCAGAGGCTGCTGGAGCCAGGGGTCACCCGAGAGCTGCTCCCCCCTGCCCGTGGGGTCCTCCCCACCCCCAGGAGGGCTTCGCTGCTGGGTCTTTTACTCTCGGAGCCCTGTAATTGTGTGTGTTGGCTGCAGTCTAAATTACCCCAAACCCCACAGATATTGAAACCTTCGTTAATGAAATCACTCTTTGTTTTTATAGTTGAGCTGTTACAGCCTCTCCTTCCTTCTAAATTGAGATGTACATGGGTGTGACTAAACGTGTTCTCTTTGTCTTTTTATCTTCCCAAAGGAGGAGGACCGCAGAGATGCCAAGTGGCCTTTTGAGCCACCGGAAGCAAAACGTCGGCGTCTATGATGTTTATTGAAGATTTTTACTGTTCTGTGTTTGTTCTAATATTTTTGTTATCCTGTTGTTGTTTTGCTCTTACACTGCAGTTGTTTTGTTGCTTTCTTGTAGCTTTTTGTTGTTATCCTGTTGCTCTGTTGCTGTTCTAACTATAGTAAACTAGCATTTTTCCCACAGTGTTGCTCTCATTTTCTCCTTTGTTTACTGTCAATATACAGTTTCCAGGAGGAGCCACCGGTCTGGAGCAGAGACTCCTCCGCCGTTCGCTTTCCCGCTCTCCGCGTGCTCATCGCGCCGCCCCTCGCTCTGCCCGCGACTCCTCCCGGTCCCGCGCGGCGGCGCCTGCGGATTCCGGAGCCCCGGCGGATCGCCCATCCCGCTGGAGGAGAAGAGGCGGCGGTCATGGCGACGTGGCGGGTTGCCTTCGGTCTCTGGTGCGGCCTCTTTTACCTGCCGCTGGTGGTCGGTGAGCGCGGGGTGGTGACTGAGAGGAGGGAGGCCCGGGGGGGTTCGGCCCGCAGGGGGGGTTGGTGGGCTTCGGCCTCTTTTTGAGGCGGTTTTGGGGGTTCCCGGCTTGGAGGAGCCCCTGCTCTGGAGCAGAGACTCCTCAGCTCAGCCGTGCGAGCAGTGCGGGACGTGCTCTGTGGGCCCCTGGTCTTGGGTTGCCACGTGGCCGCAGGGTCTGCGGGAGAACCGCACCTTAACGGTGGTTTTGGTGGGAATTGGGTTTGCTGAGGGAAAGGTTATGCTGCGAGTGGTTTGTGTCAGACAGCGGCAGTTCGTGTCCCAGCAACTGCTGTGTGCATCCTCCTGAGGAATACTGTTCACTGCTGACCCGAAGGTGAGACTCCTGGGAGAGAAACAATGGAGCCCAAAGTGGCTGCCGGTTACTGTTGATGCATTCCATTCAAGACCTTCACCTTGCCCCCCCTGCCACAATACATTTTTACCTTTCAGAGCAAGTTTAAACACTTAGTGTGAAGTGATGGTAGTGCATCAACAGCACTGCTTAGATAAGCTCCTCTGATAGCTCTGCATGAACTCAGTTATCAGATGCTAACACTGAGAAGTTTGGGTTTGGGTTGGTTTTTTTTTGTTGTTTTTTTATTTGCCTTTTTTGTGTTGTTTTTTTTGTGGGTATTTTTTTTATTTCAGCAGCCTTATCTGTAATGATCTTGTTACTGTGCTTAAAGGATGGAGCTTGTGGTCTTCCACAGCTTTGTCACGTAGTGAGAAAAAGCGGATGGGATCATAGGAGTGACCAGATGAAGTCCTAAAAAAGGAGAAGTGCTCTTGACATCGTCTGCAGCTGGCCTTTAATGAATGGGGTGGGAAGTGAGAAGTTTTCTTATTGCAATGGTTAGGGACTTTCAGTAGGAATAGTTCAGCAGCTCTGTTCTTGAGGTGGCACTCAATGAGGTTGTTAAGCTGCTGTTTGGCAGGGTAGGATGAAGCCCTCAGTAGCAGGTACGCCAAAAGAGGTGGTCATTTCTGCCTTTCTCAGCCTTAGCCCTTCCACTGTGGTGGATTGGGTGTGCGCTGGCCCTCTCCTGAGGTGATTCAGATCATGAACCCAGCAGAAAAGCAACTGGTTTCAGCTGCTGTAGTCAACTTTTCTTTCTAGTAGCTGTGCGCTGTTTTGGCTTTAGCCTGAGAGTAATGTTGATAACACACCAAAGGCTTAGTTGTTGCTAAGTAGTGCCTCCCCTGGTCAAGGGCTTTCAGTCTCCTCTCATGCTCTGGCAGTGAGGAGGGGCTCCGGAAGCCATAGGAAGCGCAGCCAGGAGAGATGACTCAAACTAGCCAAAGGGTAATCCCTACCATAGAATGTGAGGCTCAATACAGATACTGGGCAGGGGGGTGCGTGTGGCCAGAAGAGGCCGATGACTGCTCTGGGATGTGCTGGGCATCAGTCAGTGGGTGGTGAGACATTGTGCTGTGCGTCACCTGGGGTTTTTTGTTTGTTTTATGCCTTTCTCTCTCTTTCCTGTTATTATTGTATTTGACCTTACTTCAATAATTAAACTGTGCTTATCTCAACTCACAGATTTTACTTTTTTTTTCTCCCTTTCAATCAGTTTAGCTGTCGTTTCCTTATTGGTGATACAGGAAAGAGAGGATTGTCAGCTGACATTGTGTCTGCAGGGAGAGAAAATTGACGAACCAGGCATAAGCATGCCTAAACACATTAGTAGAAGTACTACAGTATTGGCATGAGAGGAGCTCCTCCTTGCTTGTGTTTAATGAACCTCCACATTTAACCTCTTAGCACTTCTTTTTTTTTTCTTTGTTTAATGTTGGCTGCAATATTCACGTATGTCTCGGTGCCAGAGAGTCAAAACTCGGTTTTCAAATGGCAAAATCAGCTGAAATACTCCAGGAAATACCTTTTACTTTTTTTCTGAAGGAACACGATTTGTTGTCTTTGCCTATTCTTGTTTGCTTTCTCCGAAGAGGTACACCTGAAGCAATTTGAGCTTCTCAAATTCAGTTGAGCAAAGCGGTGTTAATGTCATATGAAAGAAAATGAGGAATAGAAACTAGCTGACTGCAGCATTTATCACTGAAACTGTACTGATACTCTTCCTAAAGATTCTTCTTGGGACATGGTGTTTGCTTAAGCTTTGAGAAGTATTTTTATGTGACAGTTGGAAGCTTTGAATGGACCATTTCTGCATTTCAGTCGTTCAGGCTTGAGACGGCAGAGAGAGAAAAAGGCAAGTGTGTTAAGGAACACATCAGCCCCATGTAATGCTGAAAATATGGGATGTCCCGTAAGAAATCCATCCTAGTACATGAATGTCTCCATTTCCTTAACTTACTGTCACTGATCAGGTGATGCTTGCCACTTGACTGATCTTAGTCCTACAAAATCTCAATTTTATGACATCTTTGGTTTATGCTGCAGATTAACCGGATTGGAGCTTTCCATGAAGTAAACAACACAACAGGTAGAAACAAGTAAGTCACATGGAAATGCAAATCTACAGTGAATGCAGTCTCATTGCATCTTTTGCATCAAGTCAAATATTTAGAAAGATGTAACGTTTTCTTCTAAGTGATCTTAAGGCTCTTGTGGGTTTGTTTGTTTGATTGGGTTTTTTTTACATTTTTGGCTAGTCATGTTGCTCTCTGAGTCTTTCCAATATTGTGGTAGCTACTAGCAGATGTATTGAGGAGGGTAAGAGCAGACAAAGCATCTTGTAAGTATATTGGCATGCAGTTTATTCTTTTAAGTATGTGTGAACAGTTGGGAAGAGCTGCTTGACCAAGAGAGGATACTTTGTGGGCAAGAAGTATTTGCTCTTGCTTTGCTTTCAAGGAAATAATTTGTAAGAGTTAACTAAACTACTTGAAACCTTTAATGTTAACCCAGGTGAGCTGGTCAGTATGGGAGAGACGCTTTATAGGATTATTTCTTCAGTTACTAACTCTTGAATTTTATTTTTGTTTCAGTTTTGGGTGAGGATTGTCAGGCGTATATTGATCATCATGGCAAGGCACAACCTGCAAAATCCTGTCCTTATTTCTGCTGTGGACACTGCATGCTCCAATACTGTTGCTCTAATGCATTCTTAAAATTTGATGAACAACAACAGCTTCAGTGTAATCTGTTTGATGGAAGGTACGAGGCAAACTCCATGTATGCAGCAGGTTCTAATTCTAGTGTCAAATGACGAAAATACACAGTTTAATATTTATAAGCTTATCAAGGGGCCTTTTAGCTCTGTCTTTGGCTCTACTGGGGTCTGCGTTAATGCGTGTAAGTTACCTGTAAAATGGGAGCAGCGAGGTGGTGAAATGAATGGCTGAATGGGTGTGTGTTTTCTGGAGCGTTTACAAATGCTTTTTACCCTATTTATTTTCTTTTAATAACAAAATCTGTTTTAAGTGTACGTTGTCTTTCATGAGCATTTGTAACTTAGCCAGGTACTTAGGAACTCTGGAATTTAGCCAGCTGCAAATTCCATTGTTGAGAGGGGTTCTCTTACTGCAGGACGTCTGACTCGAGCAATGTAAACTACAAGCAGTTTTTTTCGGACTCGGATGATGCCATTTATTCTGGCCCTAGGTAAGCCATGCAAAGTCTCCGCTTTTAAATGATATTTATTTGTAAGTTCTTCACTGTGGTGTTGGTACATGCTGACAGAACTTGGAAAGGGAAGGACTTACAGGTGTGCTCTCGCTCTCTGCCGAAGCCTTGGCACACGCGCTCTGTGCTCTCAGGCAACTTGGAAGATCGAATCCGCTCCTGGAAAGCAAGTTGCAGAAGAACCCAACCCTTCAGGCTGAAGGCGCCTCAGGCAAAGGCTGAAACACGCAGCTCACCACACACTGGGATCACCTGTGCCAAAACCCAAAGAGCTCAATAATGACCAAGTGCCTGCACACTGTAGAGCTGGAATTGCAGAGAGGGCTTCCCGCACAATGAGCACGAGAGGACCTGGCAGCCTCCAGGGCAGCAGCTCTGAAGGCATCAGCCTTAAGCTGTAAGGCATTCCCTTTAGAAAGCACAGGCTTAGAGCAAAGCCCTGGCTGTAGCCTGCCCAACTCTGCCAGCACAGCTCTGTCCCATGTCTCAGGCACTTCAGGCAGAGCTGCTGCTCTGGGTTCAGCTGCTGTTAGAGGTACCCTCACCACCATCCGCTTCCCACCAAGCAGGGTGAGGGCAGCAAGGGCTTGTGTCTGTTAGGTGCTGTGCTGCCTAACAGCTTTTTCTACCCCATTAGATTGCCGGTTTAGCCAACGACACCCTGTCTGTGGAGATTGGGGTAATAGCACAATTCTCCCAAGGCTGGACTCTCTACATAGACCCCCAAGGAGAAGCAAACAAGTGGATCAAGAATCTGGTAAGAGCTGTGGGGAGGAAAGGCAGGTCTACTAGGCTAGGGGAAGCAGCTTCCTGGTAGGAGCTGCACAAAGCAGCCTCAGGCTTTGGGCTGCAGAGCCCAGCCCAGCCTCCCCAGCACCAGACAGGCTCCACATCCATATTAGCCCCATGTGAATTCCCATGCTTGGGCAAATCGGCACAAGGTAGAAGAGGCCCTGCTGTAAGCAAGTGAGGCATCAGATTCCTACTCTGGTTCTCCACTAGCATTCTAGGGCCCTTACATCCTTCACCACACCCTGTTCCACAGAGAATGGCACTGGCACCTCCCAGAACAGCCTTCAGGGTCTCTAGGAAAGAAGGGGTCAGGGTAGCAGTACGTGGCTGGTGGACACAATCCCTGCTGCCGGAGTGCTAGGAACACAGACCGCCGCCTCCCCTGCTGCATTTCAGGAGAAGATGAACAACCTGGAGGTGTCCAAGCTGAGTGTCCGGGATTTCAACTCCAGTCTGGAAAGCGCCATTACCTTTGGGAAGCCCTTCCTGCTGGAGAATGTCAGTGAGGAGCTGGATGTGGCCCTTGAGCCCATCCTGCTGAAATGGGTCCTGTGTGTCAGCTTGGCAAGGAGGGGCAGTGGGTACCTGGCTGGGCTGTAACAGGACATGGGCCAGGGTGTAGTGGGATGTGGTGTGTTTGTAGGTCTCTCTGGGCAGGCAGCACTCACATGAATGCTGTCTGTTGTGTGCTCACATCTTGGCCAAGGCTCCAAGATGTTGGCGGGCTCCTGCACACCCCAGTCTCCTGCTAGAAGGCATCTTTGCCTGGGAGGCAGGGCTATGGAATACAGCTGCTCTATTCAGGTTCAGGACTTCAGATCTGCCAGGCAGCTTTGAGCTCATCTGCCCAGGGAGCCTTCAGACTCTCTCCTTACTGCAGCATGAAGGGCACAGCAGGATGCCTTCCCTCACAAGAGGGAGCTGTTCCAGCCTTCCTGTCTTTGTCCCTCTCTGGTACAGACCTACAAACAGCAAGGCAACACGGTGCTGAAGCTGGCGGATACAGCGATCCCCTACCTGGAGACTTTCAAGATGTACATTACCACCAGCCTGCCCAGCCCTCACTACAGCGAAGCAAACCGTCATCAACTTCACCCTCTCACCCAGGTACCTGGTTACCTCATTAGTTGCCTGTGCTTCTCAGCTTCATTCCTTGCAGCCCTCAAACCCTCAGGCCTGTTGCCCTCACCTTCACCTCCATGGCTTTGGTTGTAGTGGCTTGGAGGACCAACTGCTGGGAGAAGTGGTGGCTGCAGAGCGGCCTGTCTTAGAAGAAGCTAGAAACCAGCTAATTGTTAGCAATGCTGAGATGTGTCAGGAGCTGAAGGAGATAGAAGACCAGATCCTGTCTTGGCTTAGCACTTCTGAAGGAAAGCCTGTAGATGACTTAGAGCTCATTAAAGTGCTGGAGGCTTCCAAGGTCAAGGCAGGAGAGATCCAGATCAGAAGTGGAGGTGCTCTCTCCCTGCAGCTGTGCATCCTTTGCCAGCACTGAACTAACCATGTCTTTTCAGTTCTCCAGGCCAAGGTAAAGGTTGCAGAGCAGACGGAAAAGGACGGCAACATCACCCGCCTGCAATATGTGCCTGTGGCTGTCCACTCACAGATCCTCTACTTCTGTGTGTCAGATCTCTCCAATGTGGACCCCATGTACCAGTACTCACTTGAGTGGTTCCTCAGCATCTTCCTAACGGGGATCAGTAACTCCGACAAATCAGGTGCGTGCCCATAACAGCCCCCTCTTCTCCTCTTCTTCACCCCACATTCCTGCTCTAGCAGCAGCAGAAGCCAGCACACCTGCAGAGTCAAGGCAAATGTGGCTGCTTGCATTGGCTCTCAGCATGCTCCAGAGCTGCCCCTAGTTGTGTCCGCACAGCAAGGGAATGTGTGATCACAGTCTGCTCTCTGTTCTCTTTCCCCCATCCTTTCTGCTGCCCTGCCTGACCAGGTGGGAGGGATGTTAGTGCAGGGGACAGGCAAGGTACGTGCCATTCTGGTGATGTGATGGTGTGCCTCTGCT
Organism: Ara ararauna; assembly: GCA_028858755.1. Taxonomy (NCBI): domain Eukaryota; kingdom Metazoa; phylum Chordata; class Aves; order Psittaciformes; family Psittacidae; genus Ara; species Ara ararauna. The sequence goes on along the minus strand of CM054389.1, from coordinate 10,918,937 downwards.
TGTCACGGAGCCACCTTCCTGGCCAGGTCCAGGCTGCTGCTGACGGACTGGGGGCAGCTTTCCCCAACAGCAGCACGTGATAGCCAGGGTGGTGGTGGCTGAGCCCATGTAGGCTGCCGTGGGGCAGTGTGGACTCCCTCACAGTGCAGGGCTGTGTTTTCTTGTGTGTGTGTGAGCTGTATCACACAACCCTGTGCTTCCACGGGAGTTTTTGTGACAAGTCTGTATTAGAGAACAGAGTCCGTGCTTCCTGGGCAGAGTGAACTGACCGCTGCCATGGAGAAGACCTTCCGCATCACCCATAGCACCCACCATGCTCGTCTGGTTGTAGCCTTTTTCTCAGGCATCCTGAAGGAACGGATTTTGAGCATCAACAACTGCATCACCTTCAGTCTCTACAGCAATGTGTGCCGTAGCCTCTTTGAGAAGCACAAGCTTTCCTGGTTTGTGTCCAGATTCTGATGAATGATGGGCAGATGGATATGGTGAGGAGGACTCCTTGGCCCTTTGATGGGATCCCATCAGGGCAACTGAAGGCCAGCTGTTCAGCTCTCCAGAAGAGTGTGGCAGGGTGGAAAAGGAGCCTTGTTTCCTGGGGCTGGCGGTAGGCTTGGCAGGCTGGTGGGCTAACCCAGGGCTTCTCTTTTCATTCAGTTCTCAAATCTTTCCCTGTGTCTATATGCAGAGCTGCCTAGTGTGAATAACCTGCAGCTTTTGCCAGTTTGCTGCCAGACTGCTGCAAAGCTTAGTAAGCTCAGAGGGAACAGGCAGGGATTGGAAGACAGAGAAAAGCTAATGGTAGCTGAGCAGTGAGGTTGATCTCGCTAGACTCTCCAGTTCAGTTCCCTTAACTCCATGACACACACACCTGACAGGAGAGGCAGCCAGAAAGTTGTTACAGGATTTTGGTTGTATATGGCACAAAGCCACGGTCTCAGGCCCAGGCAGAAAGGCTATAATACATGACGACGTCCTATTCTGTTCCCAGGACAAGTGGAGGTACCTACTGTCAGGAGGGGTCATAAAGGAGATGGAGAACCCAGCTCCAGCCTGGCTGTATGAGAGAGTGTGGGGAGACATTCTGGCCTTGAGCAGCCTGAAGAAGAAACCTTCTCCAGCTTTGCCAGTGATTTTGTAGACAACCTTGAAGAGTTCAGGGCCATTTTTGACAGCCCCAACCCTCACAGGCAAGTGTGCCTCACTTTGTCAGCGTAGGTGTACTGCACCCAGCAGATAATGGCAGCCCTGGAAGAGCAGGAGGAGCAGACACAGCCACAGTACCAGCTCTGCTCCTGGTGCAGTGCCATGCGAGGGGGACAGTAGAAGGCATCGCCTTGTGTCCAAGGGTGGCGCTTGCCTGTGCATGTTGCTTACCCAAGGCAGAGCCACACAGTGCCTTAGACAGCAGTATTTGGTGCTTCCCCAGTGGAAGCACCTCTGCTTTGACTGAGGATGTTTTCAAAGGTACAGACAACCACCTCAGCTGAGTGACTGGAAGGTCCTTGTCCCTTCTGAAAGCCCAGTGGCTGCCTGTAGGCAACTTGGGTGCTTCCTGGGGAGCTGCAGGATCTGGTCCATCCCCGCAGCATGCACCTCATTGCTTTACAGAGCGCCCCTGCCTGGGAAGTGGGAAGCTGAGCTTGATGCCTTCCAGAAGCTGCTGGTTCTGCGGTGTCTGCGGGGAGATAAGATCACCAATGCCATACAAGACTTTGTGGTGCTGCACTTGGGTCGGCGCTTCATTGAGCCACAGGTAAGCACCCTTCAGGAAGGGCTGGTGGGGCCAGGCGTGGAGCAGGAAGCCTTGAGCTTGCTATAAATGGGCTGTCAGCATGTCCCAATTGCAGTGAGAGCATTCGTGCTTCTCTGCAGGCACAGTGTTCCCACAGCTGGGGAAATGCTGATCTTATATCCAACGCATCTCCTACCTAATGTCCACCCCTTAAACAGCACCGGGAAGCGGCAGATACCACAGGCATAGGAGGGAAGAGTTTGAGTGACAAATGGGAAAGTGGTTACTGCCTGGATGGTAATAAGGAGGAGAGTTGTAGTAGGCCTTTACTGAACATGTTTCCGGCCTTGGCACCCAAAAACTGTGCCTGTGCCTTGGAGAGGAGGTGGGGGCCAGGCAGGGTGGAGGTGCTGAGTGGGGCCACTGCAGCCCCTCTGCTCTGACCAACCTTCTGTGTTGCAGACCACTGACCTCTCAGTCATCTTCAAGGAGTCCACTGCTACCACCGCTGATGTTTGTGCTGTCCCCAGGCACTGACCCTGCTGCCAACCTCTACATGTTTGCTGAAGAAATGAAGTTCTCCCAAAAGCTCTCTGCCATTTCTCTAAGCCAAGGCCAGGTAAGCTGCTGGTGCCCATCTGGGGTTAGCACTGTCTTGCTGGCACTCCCAGCTATCTCCCCTAGCTCCAAGCAGAATAAACACCCTTGCACACAGTGCAAACACCCTCCTGCCTCCGGGCCCTTCCTCACCAATCTTTTGCTAGCCGGAGAAGCCAGGACGGTGGGGAGGCTGCAGCGGTTGCTCCTGTATCCCCCTCTGACTTGCTAAGTCCATCCTCAGTTCTTGCGTTCCCTTCACCCTCCCACACAGCTTGCATCAGACAGCAAAGATCCAGTTGAGCCATGGGGGTGTAGCCGGACTAGCTCTGGAAAGTGAACCTTCCACCCAGCAGCTGTCTCCCTGTCTAGCTGAGCAGAGCAGAGCCCACGATGGACGAGGGTCTCTGAGCTCTTCTCATCTGCCTCCTCAGGGCCCCCGTGCTGAAGCCATGATCCACAGTGCTATGGAGCAGGGCAAGTGGGTCTTCTTCCAGAAGTGCTCCCTGGCCCCCAGCTGGATGCCTTCACTGGAGAGGCTCATGGAGGGCATTAACCCCAGCCAGGTGAGCTGTTCTGCTGAGCACCCTGCCCACCCTGAGGGGAGCAGAGCCCTGAGAGGAGCCCACATGTACTTGGATCCCATGTACAGGTGGTTCCCTGTAAACCAGAAGGTGAGTGCAGGAGCAGCTGCAGTGGCTGTGCCTCTGCACCCTCTGAGCACTCTTTGCCTCCTGGATTTCCAGGTGCCTCAGGACTTTTGCCTCTGGCTCAGCAGTCTACTGAGCAACCACTTCCCTGTGTCCATCCTGCAGAATAGCTTCAAGAGGACCATCGAACCCCCCTGTGGTGTCAAAGCCAACCTGCTCAAGTCCTACACTAGTTTCAGTGATGACTTTTTGAATTCTTGCCCCAGGGTAAGACACAGGTCATGCTTTGGTTTGCTGTCCCCAGCCCGTGCCTGCTCCAGTATATGCTCTCTACCTTGTCATTGCTCCTCTTCAGACATAGATCTTCCTTTCCTCCAGAACTCTCACATGCTAGAGAAGGGTTGGTGGTATTTCTAATCTGTGATGAGCCAGTTAGAAGTTTCGCTTTGAGAAATGGAAGCAAGGGATTGCAGGGGCTTGGTGTAGCCACTTGCAGCTCTCTTTAAGCAAGGGAGTGGACCCAGCCTTCCCCAGCACAGCAGCCGGACTGAGGTTTCCACTTGCAGGCTCCAGCTGGCACTGCTGAATTGGCACATCTCATCTGCCAGGTCCCAGCAGGAACTGACCCCATCCAAGGATGCCTTCTCCCGAGCCAAGCGTCTCATCTCCCTGCTTGCCTGCCCACAGGTCACAGAGATTAAATCCTTGTTGCTGTCACTTTGCTTCTTCCATGAGAACACACTGGAGAGGAGAAAGTTTGGGCCATGGGCTTCAACATCCCCTATGAGTTCACAGATGGAGACCTCGGCATCTGCATCTGTCAGCTACAGATGTTCTTGAGTGAATATGCAGACATCCCATGCAAGGCGAGTGCCTGAGCTGCCCCCTCCTGTGCAGGGAAGAGGCTCATGGTGCACATGCAGGTCTGAAAGGCCAGGTGGGGTCCTCGTAGGTTCTGAAGTACACAGCTGGGGAGATCAACTGTGGCAGCCGAGTGAGTGACAACTGGGACCAGCGCTGCATCATGAGTATTCTGGAAGATTTCTACGCACCTGAGGTTTTAACTCCTGAGTTTGCCTATTCTGAATCGGGGATCTACAGACAGATCAGCACCAATTCTGACCTCGATGTAAGTACTCGAGGAACAAATTGCAGCTCCTAGATGCAGGGGGGTTGTCATAGTGCAAAGGGGATCTACTTCTCCCTGAAACCCAGTGCAATTCCAGTTTCCTGGGGGAATAGAAGTTTGTAAGAACCTGGGGATCTTCAGGTGCCTTCAGGAAACTGCATCTGTTTCAAGCAATGGGAGGAAAATCTTGTCTCTGTGCCCTGGAGGTGGTAGCAGCTATCACTGGAGTTCCCCAACTGAAAGCTTTTGTGCTCTGAACCACTTTGAGATCACATACCTAAAGTACCCAAGGAGCTCTGCAGGAGGCACAGCAGGAAGCTCACAGCTAAGCTGCCTGTTCTCATAGCACATGTTTGCTTCTGTACAAGTGCAGTTTAACTCCCCAGCCAGACCACAAACCGTGGCCATGGCCTCCACTCAGCCACCAGCCCTAGCTCAAAGGAACTGCCGCCCCATCAGCCTCCCCGGCAGCCTGGGTCCTGCATCAGCAAGCATTGCTCTGGGCACACATAAGCTGCCCCGAAGTCAAAGCTGTGAGTTGCATTTCCTGTCTGTGATGGGACTAAGAGCTGTGTCAAAATTGGATGAATGAATCTCAAACACCAAGAGAAGGAATTCTCCCAACTGAGTCTGGGATCTGCTGGGTTTAGCTTATCCAGCAAGCCTTGCTTAGTCATTTCTCTTGGGCCAGACCTATAGCAGCCCAGAGGGGCATCACAGCTTTATCCTTGTGCTCTTGGCCTGACAACCTGTATGGATTCCTCTCCAGGGCTACCTGCAGTACATCAGGAGCCTGCCACTCAATGATAGCCCAGAGCTCTTTGGTTTACACAACAATGCCAACATCACTTTTGCTCAGAACGAGAGCTTTGCTCTGCTGGGGACTATTGTGCAGCTGCAGCACAAGACCCTCAGGGTGGGAGGCCGCAGCAGGGAAGAGGTGGTTGCCCTGATGCCATCAGTGCTCTGTCAGCCAGTGCCTGGCGCAGGCAGCGAGCACAAACACCAGCTGCCTGCTGGGTGCCAGCAGTGACACTGCCATCCAGGCCATAGCTCGGCCCTTCTTGGCAGCCATGGCCAGGAGGTTGCTCACCCACTTGGCTGCTTTCCTTCCAGCTTGTGGAGGAGACTGCCAGGGACTTCCTGGAAAAGGTGCCTGTCACCATGAACCTGCAGGAGGTGATCCACAAACCCCCACTGGTCTTTGAAGAGTCCATGAACACAGTGCTGGTGCCGGAGGTGATCAGGTGCAACCCCTATGGGATCATGTCCTGGGTCAGCAACTGGCTGGTTCCCTGTGGAGCAGCAGAGATGTTCAGGCCCCTGCTCCCAACCCCCTTTGAGGAACCTCACTGCTGAGCATGGCAGTGGGGTTGGCAGCCATGCTAACAATTGTGTTGTCGCAGCTGATCCCCGTCCTGGGGAAACTGATCAGTGTCTCCATCTGCTACCATCAGCAATTCAGGGCTGGGGGGACAGCTCTGAAAGCCCAGCAAATAGGAATCAGGATGGGGATTACATTGAGGAGCTTCACATGTTGTACAGAGATCCAGACCCTCTCTGGGCAGACATAGGTGATAAACCAGTGCACTGAGTCACTCTGCTCTCTTTCTCTGTAGGTACAAGCTCCTGGAGGCGGTTGCACAGACACTAAAGGATTTGCTGAAAGCTCTCAAGGGCCTGGTGGTGATGTCCTCTCAGCTGGAGCTGGTGGCCAGCAGTTTGTACAAGGACACTGTCCCCGAGGTGTGGAATGCCAAGGTATGTGCCCTAGCCAGCCCAGCTGCCCGTGGGAGCTCACCAGAGCCAGGGGAATGGGTCATCAGCCACCACAGCTGTACTCTACTGTCCTGGGTTCAGCTGTAGCAGTTACTTTTCTCCTTCTTAGTAGCTGGTGCAGTGCTGTGGTTTTGACTTTAGTCTGGGACCAGTACTGATAACACACCGGTTTTCAGTTGTTGCTAAGTAATGCTTACCCTGATCTAAGGACTTTTCAGTCTCGTGCTCTGCCAGTGAGGAGGGGCACAGGAAACCGGGAGGAAGTAGTTGCTTGTCTGCTCTTTTTTGACAATTGAGTATGTTCAGAGTGAAGTATCGTAGAATGACAGAATGGTTTTGGGTGGAAAGCATCTTAAGATCATCCAGTTCCAGCCCCCTGCCACGGGCAGGGAGACCTTCCACAAGAGCAGCTTGCTCCAAGCCCCATCCAACCTGGCCTTGAGCACTGCCAGGGATGGGGTAGCCACAGCTTCTCTGGGCACCCTGTGCCAGGGCCTCAGCACCCTCACAGGGAAGAACTTCTTCCTTTTACCTAACCTGAACTTCTCTTGTTTCACTTTGAACCCTTCACCCCTTGCCCCCAATCCCTGATGAAGAGTCAATTCCCAGCATCCTTATAGGCCCCTTCTGACACTGGAAGCTGCTCTAGGTCTTCAGGCAGCTTCTCTTCTCCAAGCTGAACAGCCCCAATGTTCTCAGTCCGGTTTTGTATGGGAGGTGCTCCAGCCCGTGATCATCCCTGTGGCTGCCTCTGCACTTGCTCCAAGAGTTCCATGTCCTTCTTATGTTGGGGACCCCAGAACTGCACACGGTGCTCCAAGTATCTAACCCTTGCAGAGAAGCAAGAGGCCTTTCTGAATTCAGAGTAGTGGATAGGTTTGGGGTTCAGATTTCAAAACTGTAGTCTAGATTTTGGAATGCTGATGAGTTCCTATGAAACGACACACGCCATCACAGCAGGGAAATTGTAGTGGGGCAAAAGTCATGAATTGTTTCAGTTCTATTTTTCATTACAAATGCAGTTTATAACGGCTTTACAAACTAAGTTCCAGTACTGGGCCATGATCGCAGTTAAAGGAGATGGAGTTAGTTGATTCCATCAGGATTTTAAATGTAACTTTTGTTTTAGGCAGATGAATCTACTGCACCTCCTCTGCTGTCGCTTTGGTGCCTCTGCTCCTCCAGCTGCTCCTGAGGTAGAAGAGAATTGGGCAGAGGAGCAAGAGATAAGGCAGCAATTGCTGGCAAAGCAAAAGAGTTGTTAGAACTTCCCAAAAAAGAAAGAGATTGGAGCTGAAGCTGGAAGAGACCAAAGTACAGCTGGTGAGCAGGGGAGGTGAGGAAACTTCTATAGCTGGGTCTCACTTTCCTTTGCACAGCACTAGGCTCCAGTGGTAACTGCTGTACGTTGTTTTTTCCTCATGTTAGGCAAGTCTAGCTGTTTTAGGACTAGAGCAAGGGAAGTTGATCTGGGGTTCCTGAGCAGTGTTGTTACCTAAACCCCTTGAGAATTGCACTCAAAATCGAGGTTGAAAAAAAATAAAGTGAAATTTTTGGGGTTTTCTCTTTAACCTCTCTCCTAAAATGATGCCTGTGACCCTCGTCTTCCATCTCTTCTTTGTGGCTCACAGGAAGCCAGGCTCTTCCAAATACATTTGCTCTCCTTGAAGAAGGAAACCTGATTGTTGGAGATAAAATCGGTTTCCTCGTTAGGCCAGGCTGGTTTGATGCCACCCTCTGAAGATGGCAGTTAAACTCTATTGTCTTACATTCATAATTGAAGGTGTCAGCTGATGATATCAAAAGAAAGCATCTTTGAAGTATAGAAATGAAAATTAGACCAGATGCTCAGCAGCCTTGTTGCCTTGAACACGTGGAATATCGTAGAACAGCTAGTGCTGGAGAGAGAGCTTGTGTGTAAGTGCCAGATTTTGCAGTATTGACTTTGAAGTACTGGTTTGGCATTATATTTGAATTTGATCTTTTGTAATGGTACTGCATTATTTTAATGCTGGTAAGTGGCAATTCTGGGGTCATTTTCTGGTAAATGGCTGAACCGCTGAACCTTCAAGACATTTCTATTTCTTGTTTGGTTTTGAGAGGGAACCAGCTCCTGTCCTGAGGAGCATCTCAGGGTAGGAGTTGTGTCATGCACATCAATGCTGCATTTTTTTCCTACTTCAGGTTCTATCTCTGTGTTCAGCAAGGATCATCTACTGTAGCTTCAACACCAGCACCTTCCAAGCAACGCGTCTCCCACACCTCATCTGACAGCTAAAGCACCTCCTGAAAATAGTAAATAGGGATCCTTGACTTCATAGGCTGGCTCACCGCTCTTCTCATGCTGAAGATCAACCTCCCGGGAGAGAATTTCCCCTGGACGTGACCGGTCAGCCTGATACCAAGGCAAACAAAAGAGCACAGGCTGAGAACCAAAACTCAACCAAGCAAGAAAAGTTGAAAGCAAGTGGAAAATCAGAAGGAAGAGCTTGGCCAGTCAGAAACAAAGTTGAAATCACCATCCCCTTTGGAGGATAAGCTGCCCAAATGTAAAGTGTCCTGGTTTCAGTTGGGATAGAGTTCTTGTTGGTCCTAATAGCTGAGAGGAAGCAGCGACAGGACACCTGAGCCCAGCTAGCCAAAGGGCTGTTCCATACCACAGCAAGTCATGGCCAGTATAGAAACTGGGGGGAGTCACCCGGAAGGGACCAGTCACTGGTCGGGTCGGGCTGGGTATCAGTCGGCGGGTGCTGAGCAATTGTGTTGTGCAGCACTGCTGGGTTTTGTCTATCCGCTTTTTAGTTTCAGATTCCCTCCCCTCATTATTTCCATCACCATTATTATTTTTATTGTTATTATTGTTGTTGTTATCAGTACTATTTTTACTATTTATATGGTATAATGTTAATAGACATATGACAATATATATCATATGCATGGTTATTATTATCATTAGTATCACTATTGCCATCATTATAATAAGATGATCATCACCACTATTATCATTATAATTCTTATCACAATAATTATTACTACTGTTATTCTTATCCTCATTATCATTATTATCCTCATATTTATTATTACTTTCATTATCATTGTTATTCTCATTCCTATCATCACCATTATTAGAATCATTATCATTATGGTATTTATTATAATAATTGTATTTTATTATCATTATAATTGCATTGTTCTTTATTGTTGTTATAATTAATTGTACTTTAGTACTTACTGTTGTTATTTATTATTATTACAATATCATACCTTAGTTTAGTTATTAAACTGCTGTTCTCACAGCCCGTGACTTTTCCATCCCTTCAATTCTCCCCATGCAGCCTGGGCTGGGAGCAGAGTGCGTGGTGCTGAGGTACTGGCTGGGTTTGAACCACAAGAGGCTGGATCTGGGGCAGCCAGAGCTCTGCTGGGCTCTGGGGGCACGAGCACCCAGCAGAGAGGGATCTTCCAGGGGTGCCCAAACCGCCAGCTCGTCTGTGAGAGAGAGAGTTCTGCTCTTCTGCTCCTCTGTGAGCCTGAACTGTGAGGTGAAGGTGCCCATGAAGCATCTCATCTCCCACACACTGTCCCTCAAGAACCAGAGCCGGGGGGGGGGCAGTGGTCCCATTAAGGTGGGGGAGGCTGCAGGGGGAGGTGGTGGGGGTGGGATCAGCTGCACCCTGAGCCCCTTAGCCAGACTCCAGTCCCTTCTCTCCCGTGCATCTTCTATGTGTGCGGGTGACAGGTACCGATCGCCACAAGGCATCCTTGGCAATGCCAGCTATTGGGATGTGTGTTGCGGGGAGGGCAGGGTGGGCAGAGCAAAAGGCCCACTCATGGTTGTGTCAAGAGCTATCCCCAGGGAATGTGCAGGGATTGGGAGAGGGAGGCAGGTGCTCAGAGAGGCAGAAGTGCAAATGTGTTCTAGGAGAGGGGAGGTGGTGTTGGCAGGAAGAAGCTCCAGCTGCCTCTGAGCCTTTCAGACCCACCCTGGACCATGCCTGGCCTCTGACCTCTGCCAAGTCACTCCCGACCACCCGGGACAGCAGAGCCCTTGGTAGCACGGCCGGCTGCTGCCTTCTCCTGCCTCCACACGGCTCTCCTCTCTGTCACACAACTGGTTTGTCACACAAGTGGTTAAGGGCTGTGTGTGTCTCAAGTATGAGGGGAGGGGTGGCTGTGAGCGCTGTGGGAGTTGGGATTCTTCTCATACCTGATGGGAGAGGATGAAGATGGAGCCCCACTCTTCCCAGCAGTACCAACCGGCAGTGCAAGAGGTAAAGGGCACAAATTAAACACATGAAATTCAAGGCAGGAGACCACCATCTTAGAGTGAGGCAGGTGAAAGAGCGGACCAGGTTACCCAGAGAGCCTGTGGAGCCTCCATCCTTAGAGATGCTGAAAACCCAACCAGATTACATGCTAAGCAAGCAGCTCAAGGTGACCATGCTGGAGCAATTGGCTTGCACTAAAGGACCTCTGGAGGTCCCTTCAGCCCCCAGCGATTCTGGGACTCTGTGAACAGGTAAGAGTAATGTCTCCCATAAAAATCTGACTTCAAATGTTGTGTGACAGAAAGTGCTTTGTGTGTATTTTCTTTTTCAATCCTGTTGCCTGTTGAGCTTTTCTGAAGGCAAGGGGAGCAACATGCACTGCTCTTGCCTTCTCCATCAGGCTAGGCACCTCCCTGTAGAAGGCTACCAGCTTGGTAAGGATGACTTCTCCTGCAGAAGCCCATGCTTCCAAGTCCCAAGCACCTTCCTGTGCTACCTGTTCTTGTAAAACACTTCCCAGATGCTTTGCTCTCTCCTCATTGCAGGGATCAAGGAGACAGGGAGATTCCTGTGAGTTGATGGATCTCCCTTGTTTCCCTTCTTGTTCCTCTTGCAGACAGAAGAGGTTGAGGTGTGTGCTGAGCCACTTGAAAACCTTGCAAGGTCTCTTCAGGCCACTGTCATCTCAAAACAAAGTCTTCTCTGGGACACACACTGAGCTGACCGACGAGGATGGGATTCGAACCCACGCGTGCACAGCACAATGGATTAGCAGTCCATCGCCTTCACCACTCGGCCACCTCGTCAGTGTCCTCCTGCTGCCACTGCTGCTTCCACTGCTGCTGCTGCTGCCGCCGCTGCCACCGCTGCGGCCGCCGCTGCTGCTGCTGGCGATGATGATGCCACTCCTGGCTTTTTATTCTGTTTGATATGGGAGTGTGGTGAAAAATGACTGGTGTAGGGTTACTCAGAAAATGACCATCAAAGGTATTAACAAGAGCAGTGTATAAATAAGGCATGATTGAACAGAATTTGATGGCAAGGCTCACTCTACTACTTATTACATGGATGAAGTGTAGAGAGACAAATCGAGGTGAAAACGAGCTGAAGCGGATTGATATAGGGCCTGAAGGCATAAACATATAAGGCAGACCCTGCCGCTGAGTCATGAGGTTCAGAACAGATTCCCTCTGCTTTCTACTCCTGACAGAGCCTGGGTGTGGCTGGATCTTGCCTTACTCTCAGACTTGGTCAACAGTTTGTGTCTAATGGAATGCGTAAAGGAAAATCAAGGTAGAACCAAGCTAAAATGATTTGTATCGAGGCTGAAGGCGAAAAGGGTAAGGGAGACCCTCCCGTTAAGTGTCAACGTTCAGAATAGACCCCTCTTGCATTCTAAACTCCTGACGGAGCCTAGGTGTGCCTGGGTCCTGCCTTAGTCTGAGCCTTGGCCAATGGTGTGTGGGGTGGAATGTAACCTTGAGAGTTTATGAACTCTGAGGGACGCCCCACTCAGAGAGAGCTACCCGGTTGCAGCTCACTGCAGTCCAGGAGAGTCCAAAGTGTTTCTTTCCTGGGACAATAACTTATAGGGTCATAAGGTGATTGGCTTTAGCCATCAGTTCCATCCTGACCTCAACTGTTTGTGTGTTCCACAAGTTGTATTCCAGGTTGTCAGGAAATGACTGCTCAGTCCACAAGTGCTCTGCTACAGCTGGGGAGTTCCCAGCCATCCAGATCTCTCAGTGCTACACTCTGCCTTGGCCAGGCAACAACAATTCTTGCTACAGCCATAGAGTTCCCAGCCATGCCGCTCCTCGTACTTTGTGCAAAGGCAATCTCCATTGCCATGGGATGTCAAAGGCAAAAGATGAGGATTTCTCAAGGCCAGAAACTATGGAGAAAGCCATAGTTTTACCAAGGGAGGGATGCTTCTGGATATTCTGCTGGTTGTTACTGGAGAGGAGGGAAGGAGGACAGAAAGATGACTCTCTTGCAGAGCTGATGCCCGATGCCTTTATTGACATAATCAAGGGAAAATGGAACAGACGAGAACTTAAGCAGTGCATTTTGGAGACGGAGCAAAGCTCAGGTGAGAGGTGGCAACTGAGGGGAAAGTGGAGCAAGAAAAGGAAAGCCAGAGGTTTCCCGGAGGCTGCTGGCGCTGGAGCACGGGCAGGCAATGCACGCGCTTCAGCAGAAGAGATTGCCACGTCCCAGAGCCCCGCAGAGCCCCCGGCCCAGCCCTGCCCAGCCATAGCCCCCCAGCCCCAGGGAGCCCCCCGAAGCGATGGGCACGCTGGCAGCGCTGAGAGAGCTGCCCACGGCAGCCGAGGCGCTGGAGCCCACGGCTGTGCTCTGCGGGAAGGAGCTGAGGATGGGGCCCGGCAGCGTCACCAGCACTGGCGAGGGCTGGATGGCAACGCTGGAGTCGGCGCAGCGGAGGACGCAGGGCTCGTTGCAGCTGTTGGCCAGCGGGGTTGGGCCGCAGGCAGCGGGCAGGCAGGAGCTGTAGCACGACATGTCTGCTGCAGGGAGGCGACCTGCGAGACCGAGACAGGGAGCAGAGGCCATGAGCTGCCGGCCCTGGCAGAGCTCAGCTCCGCGCCTCTGGCAACGGGCACTGCCTGGCCAGGGGCAGGAAAAGCCTCCCCTCTTCCCGCGCCATCCCACCTCCCAGCAGAGCGGAGCACAGGGGATTTTCCAGCCTGGACCCCTGCTCAGGAGGACCCCGCACAGGAGGGGAGCAGTCCCTCCATCAGAAATCCTACCAGCAGGAAGAAAAGAAGGGAGTTTGGACGTACCAAGTTCACGGAGGAATGCAAGGGAAGAGCTGTGGATGGAAGGGCCTGGAGAAGCACGGCCTTTTATACGGCGAGCCAGCACCTCGGGACACCTGGAAGACGTGTGTCTTTGTGAAGCACGTTCACAAACTGCAATTTGAGGTTTGCGAAGCATGGCCATGAGATGGAGAATTGTTTCTTTCATCTGAAAGGTCTGATTTGCATTTCCCCATTGGGTGAGAGCGCAGCGGTGATGTATCCGATGCTGCTCCTCAAAGCAGCGGCCATGGAGGTCCCCGCCAGCTTCCAGAAAGGGTTTCAGCTGCTCCAGGCCCTGTGGGAGGGTTGTGCACATCTTTGCTGGGGAGCGTGAGTGCCCCTCTCAGTCTGGCCTTGAGCTGCAGAGTGCTGCTGATGAAGGCCACTCGCCTGGGTCACCTGTGGAAGGGCTGAGGATGAGAAACACAGCTCCTGCAGGGCCACAGAAGGGCTCAGTAACCAGCCAAGCCCCAGCTGGATGCCTTTCTGGATGAGGGACACAGAAAAATGGGAACTCAGATCCCCAGATGTGATTGGAAGGTGAAGGCCAAAGAAGAACCCTTTGTGGGATGGAGAGAAGCACCATTGTGTGAATGATGGGGGCACTGGGAGCATTCCTAGAGGTGGCCTCAAAACAAGGATAAAGATGTTGAAGGGGAAAAGGTCTTGCTGTGGGGCAGTGTGTCATTTCTCAATCCCTAAATTCTCATTCCCAAAGTGAGTCATGAGCCCCAAGGGTGCCAGCTCAAAGTGGCAGAGGAGTAAACTCATGGGCACTTGCCTGAGGGTGCTTTTCACTTTGGGTGTCCTTGCCAGGCCTGGGAAGGACGTGTCCTCTGGTGGCTGCAGTTCAAAGCAGAAGGCTTCCCGCGGAGCAAGCGTGGGCCTGGGGTGTCCGCTTCCTGCCCTCGGGTGCTCCCAGATGGCTGCTGAGGCAGGTGGATGCATGTGCCCCCTCCAGCTGCCTCAGCTCTGCTCAGGCACAGCCAAGGCCGGGCTCCTCGTGGCACAGGGATGGCTCCCACCCTTCTGCATCCAGCAGCGGGGCAGGGGCAGGCCAAGGAGGAGAGCAGCCCAGGCACGGCGCTCACTGCCGCCTCCACTTGGTCTGTGCTCCGGAAACATCTCCGAGTGGGAGCGTCAGGGCACGTCTGTGCTGTCGTCCTTTGGCTGCTGTTTCACCCAGGAGCACAACAGGGTTGCAAGGAGGCACCAAGTGTTGGGGCAAGACGCTGACAGTCGTGACAGCACTGTACAAAAAGCTGCATGTCTGCAGGAATGCGGATACGAAGCTGCACCTCTGCACATCTGAAGCCATTTCCCCCAGAGCTCTGGTGCCTGGGTGATTCACCCCGAGGTGGAGCTGCGGTCTCTCATAGTGGCTCAGCACTTTCTGGTGGCTGCTGCTGCCACCTTGCAATTAAAGGGCCCTGAAGGTGCCCATCTGTCCCTGAGCTGGGCAAAACAAGCCAGACCCTCCGGGTCAAGTGACCTGAGCAAGCCACCCTCCAATGATGCAAAGAGGAGCGTTGTTTTCTTTGGGAAGAGTGTGCCGAAGCCAACAGGTCCTCTTGGGGATGGCTCACACTCAGGCATGAGTCAACAGCTCCTTCATTGCTCTCGAGCACGTGCTGAGCCGCTGCTTCTCCTCGGGAGAGGAGAGGAATGAGCAAAGTGCTGGCCGGCAAGGCAAGGGCTGTGCAGTTCCCAAAGAAAACACGGTGTGCTTTCCTGACTGAAGACAGCAGCTGAACTGCTGGGCTCCCCTTGCATGGCTGGAAAGCGTGTGCAGCCGCGGGGAGCACAGGTCTGCCACAGAGAAACCTCATCCCCTCCAGCAATGGCCTCTTCCCTGCACACGAGGGTTTCTCTCCCGAGCTCAGGAGGGCTTTGTTTGACCATCACCTCCCAACCACCCCGGCGTTCCGAGTCCCCTCAGCAGAGCAGCCATCCTGCAGGGGCTTGGCTGGGCTCGGAGCATCTCCAGAGCCTGCAGGCACTGGTCCTGCCGTGGGCCAGCCAGAGCCCACCAAAGAGATACCCTTCTGAGTGCCCTTCTGCCTTGCTCCACAGGCAGAGTGCTAAGTAAGCAGTGGCCATGGTGCCCAGGAAGGGCAGGACATGCACAGCACCCAGTCATGGCCTGAATCTGCCCCAAGGCTCCACTGGCACCTGGAATGGGACCTCAAAGGAGCGTTGGTCTGTGGGAGAACCTAATTGCTATCAACAGAGTGACATGAGTGATTTTTCCAGGATGAAAGGGAGCCAAGCATTTCAGGCAGAGGAGGCATGCTTTCATCTTCCAGCCGAGCTTTGAGAAGCCAAAATTGCCGTTTCTCAACATGCTTTGTGTTTGGGTCATTTTTCAGCTCCCCTGGGGCTCTGGGCCGCAGCATAAAAGCAGCCCAACTGCCAGCTCCTCCATCCGCTCCTCGTGCCTTCCTCTGCTCCGGGAAGTTGGTAAGTCTCAGTTCATTTTGCCCCTTGTCTCCCTGGTTGGCAGAACAGTTTTTGTGGTGAGGGCCTCCCTTGTTCTTGGTGAATGGTCTGGGATGTGGATCAGGACATCGGTTGGTTTCTTTGCCAGCCGTGGTTCTTTCCAAGGCTCAGGTCCTATGGCCAGCACTGTCTAACCAATGACTGAGCATTTCCTCCAGCACCCACAGTTCAGCAATGCTGCTTTTGCACAGGATGAGGAGCAGTTTGCTTTGGCAGGATGAGGAGCTTCCTCAGGAGGGCTCATCCCACCATTCACATCTTCCTCCGTAGTGGCTGCTGTCTTCAGGAGCCTGTTGCGTTGTGCTCAGCCATGTTCTCTCCTGAGAGCAGTGGGTGAGAGGAGCCTGAACTGGCAAGACCATGGGGCTCAAGGGCAGGGTGTTTGGATGAGTGAACAACTGGGTGCTGATGCAAGGGCTGATGACCAGGAAGTGCAGAGCTGATTCCAAGCAGAGGGATCTTCTTGATCTGCAATAGAAAATCTTTCCCTGCCTCAGGCCACAGCGTCAACGCTGTGCTCAACCCATCAGGAAAACCCGACATCCATATTCTCATACTGGGAAGGGGCTTAATGAGGACTGTCTCTGGGGGGCCTTCCCCACCAAGCCCTCAAGGGCAAGCAGGAGGATTGCTGTGAAATCCCCTCAGGGCCAGCAGACAATCCCCTGGTAAAGGAGCACCCGGAGGCAGCAGAGCACCCGGAGGGCGACTGCTCCCCTCCTGTGCGGGGTCCTCCTGAGCAGGGGTCCAGGCTGGAAAATCCCCTGTGCTGCGCTCTGCTGGGAGGTGGGATGGCGCGGGAAGAGGGAAGGCTTTTCCTGCCCCTGGCCAGGCAGTGCCCATTGCCAGAGGCGCGGAGCTGAGCTCTGCCAGGGCCGGCAGCTCATGGCCTCTGCTCCCTGTCTCGGTCTCGCAGGGTCGCCTCCCTGCAGCAGACATGTCGTGCTACAGCTCGTGCCTGCCCGCTGCCTGCGGCCCAACCCCGCTGGCCAACAGCTGCAACGAGCCCTGCGTCCTCCGCTGCGCCGACTCCAGCGTTGCCATCCAGCCCTCGCCAGTGCTGGTGACGCTGCCGGGCCCCATCCTCAGCTCCTTCCCGCAGAGCACAGCCGTGGGCTCCAGCGCCTCGGCTGCCGTGGGCAGCTCTCTCAGCGCTGCCAGCGTGCCCATCGCTTCGGGGGGCCCCCTGGGGCTGGGGGGCTATGGCTGGGCAGGGCTGGGCCGGGGGCTCTGCGGGGCTCTGGGACGTGGCAATCTCTTCTGCTGAAGCGCGTGCATTGCCTGCCCGTGCTCCAGCGCCAGCAGCCTCCGGGAAACCTCTGGCTTTCCTTTTCTTGCTCCGCTTTCCCCTCAGTTGCCACCTCTCACCTGAGCTTTGCTCCGTCTCCAAAATGCACTGCTTAAGTTCTCGTCTGTTCCATTTTCCCTTGATAATGTCAATAAAGGCATCGGGCATCAGCTCTGCAAGAGAGTCATCTTTCTGTCCTCCTTCCCTCCTCTCCAGTAACAACCAGCAGAATATCCAGAAGCATCCCTCCCTTGGTAAAACTTTGGCTTTCTCCATAGTTTCTGGCCTTGAGAAATCCTCATCTTTTGCCTTTGACATCCCATGGCAATGGAGATTGCCTTTGCACAAAGTACGAGGAGCGGCATGGCTGGGAACTCTATGGCTGTAGCAAGAATTGTTGTTGCCTGGCCAAGGCAGAGTGTAGCACTGAGAGATCTGGATGGCTGGGAACTCCCCAGCTGTAGCAGAGCACTTGTGGACTGAGCAGTCATTTCCTGACAACCTGGAATACAACTTGTGGAACACACAAACAGTTGAGGTCAGGATGGAACTGATGGCTACAGCCAATCACCTTATGACCCTATAAGTTATTGTCCCAGGAGAGAGACACTTTGGACTCTCCTGGACTGCAGTGAGCTGCAGCCGGGTAGCTCTCTCTGAGTGGGGCGTCCCTCAGAGCTCATAAACTCTCAAGGTTACATTCCACTCCACGCACCATTGGCCAAGGCTCAGACTAAGGCAGGACCCAGGCACACCTAGGCTCCGTCAGGAGTTTAGAATGCAAGAGGGGTCTATTCTGAACGTTGACACTTAACGGGAGGGTCTCCCTTACCCTTTTCGCCTTCAGCCTCGATACAAATCATTTTAGCTTGGTTCTACCTTGATTTTCCTTTATGCATTCCATTAGACACAAACTGTTGACCAAGCCTGAGAGTAAGGCAAGATCCAGCCACACTCTGTCAGGAGTAGAAAGCAGAGGGAATCTGTTCTGAACCTCATGACTCAGCGGCAGGGTCTGCCTTATATGTTTATGCCTTCAGGCCCTATATCAATCCGCTTCAGCTCGTTTTCACCTCGATTTGTCTCTCTACACTTCATCCATGTAATAAGTAGTAGAGTGAGCCTTGCCATCAAATTCTGTTCAATCATGCCTTATTTATACACTGCTCTTGTTAATACCTTTGATGGTCATTTTTTTAATGACCCTACACCAGTCATTTTTCACCACACTCCCATATCAAACAGAATAAAAAGCCAGGAGTGGCATCATCATCGCCAGCAGCAGCAGCAGCAGCGGCGGCCGCAGCAGCGGCAGCAGCAGCAGCAGTGGAAGCAGCAGTGGCAGCAGGAGGACACTGACGAGGTGGCCGAGTGGTGAAGGCGATGGACTGCTAATCCATTGTGCTGTGCACGCGTGGGTTCGAATCCCATCCTTGTCGGTCAGCTCAGTGTGTGTCCCAGATAAGACTTTGTTTTGAGATGACAGTGGCCTGAAGAGACCTTGCAAGGTTTTCAAGTGGCTCAGCACACACCTCAACCTCTTCTGTCTGCAAGAGGAACAAGAAGGGAAACAAGGGAGATCCATCAACTCACAGGAATCTCCCTGTCTCCTTGATCCCTGCAATGAGGAGAGAGCAAAGCATCTGGGAAGTGTTTTACAAGAGCAGGTAGCACAGGAAGGTGCTTGGGAGTTGGAAGCATGGGCTTCTGCAGGAGAAGTCATCCTTACCAAGCTGGTGGCCTTCTACAGGGAGGTGCCTAGCCTGATGGAGAAGGCAAGAGCAGTGCATGTTGCTCCCCTTGCCTTCAGAAAAGCTCAACAGGCAACAGGATTGAAAAAGAAAATACACACAAAGCACTTTCTGTCCCACAACATTTGAAGTCAGATTTTTATGGGAGACATTACTCTTACCTGTTCACAGAGTCCCAGAATCGCTGGGGGCTGAAGGGACCTCCAGAGGTCCTTTAGTGCAAGCCAACTGCTCCAGCATGGTCACCTTGAGCTGCTTGCTTAGCATGTAATCTGGTTGGGTTTTCAGCATCTCTAAGGATGGAGGCTCCACAGGCTCTCTGGGTAACCTGGTCCACTCTTTCACCCGCCTCACTCTAAGATGGTGGTCTCCTGCCTTGAATTTCATGTGTTTAATTTGTGCCCTTTACCTCTTGCACTGCCGGTTGGTACTGCTGGGAAGAGAGGGGCTCCATCTTCATCCTCTCCCATCAGGTATGAGAAGAATCCCAACTCCCACAGCACTCACAGCCACCCCTCCCCTCATGCTTGAGACACACACGGCCCTTAACCACTTGTGTGACAAACCAGTTGTGTGACAGAGAGGAGAGCCGTGTGGAGGCAGGAGAAGGCAGCAGCCGGCCGTGCTACCAAGGGCTCTGCTGTCCCGGGTGGTCGGGAGCGACTTGGCAGAGGTCAGAGGCCAGGCATGGTCCAGGGTGGGTCTGAAAGGCTCAGAGGCAGCTGGAGCTTCTTCCTGCCAACACCACCTCCCCTCTCCTAGAACACATTTGCACTTCTGCCTCTCTGAGCACCTGCCTCCCTCTCCCAATCCCTGCACATTCCCAGGGGATAGCTCTTGACACAACCATGAGTGGGCCATTTGCTCTGCCCACCCTGCCCTTCTTTGGACACACTTCCCAATAGCTGGCATTGCCAAGGATGCCTTGTGGCGATCGGTACCTGTCACCCGCACGCAAAGAAGATGCACGGGAGGGAAGGGACTGGAGGCTGGCTAAGGGGCTCAGGGTGCAGCTGATCCCACCCCCACCACCTCCCCCTGCAGCCTCCCCCACCTTAATGGGACCACTGCCCCTACTGCCCCGGCTCTGGTTCTTGAGGGACAGTGTGTGGGAGATGAGATGCTTCATGGGCACCTTCACCTCACAGTTCAGGCTCACGGAGGAGCAGAAGAGCAGAACTCTCTCTCTCACAGACGAGCTGGCGGTTTGGGCACCCCCGGAAGATCCCTCTCTGCTGGGTGCTCGTGCCCCCAGAGCCCAGCAGAGCTCTGGCTGCCCCAGATCCAGCCTCCTGTGGTTCAAACCCAGCCAGTACCTCAGCACCACGCACTCTGCTCCCAGCCCAGGCTGCATGGGGATAATTGAAGGGATGGAAAAGTCACGGGCTGTGAGAACAGCAGTTTTATAACTAAACTAAGGTATGATATTGTAATAATAATAAATAACAACAATAAGCACTAAAGAAAAATTAATTATAACAATAAAGTACAATGCAATTATAATGATAATAAAATACAATAATGATAATAAATACAATAATGATAATGATTCTAATAATGGTGATGATAGGAATGAAAATAACAATGATGATAAACGTAATAATAAATATGACGATAATGATGACAATGAGGATAATAATAATAGTAGTAATAATTATTGTGAAAAGAATTATAATGATAAGAGTGATGATGATCATTATTATTATAATGATGGCAATAGCGACACTAATGATAATAATAACCATGCATATGATATATATATTGTCATATGTGTTTTAACATTATATCATTTTAATAATAGTACTGATAACAACAACAATAATAACAATAAAAATAACAGTAATAATAATGGAAATAATGAGGGAAGGAATCTGAAACTAAAAAGTGGACAATACTCAGCAGTGCTGCACAGCTCAATTGCTCAGCACCCGCCGACTGATACCCAGCCCGACCCGACCAGTGACTGGCCCCTTCCGGGTGACTCTCCCCAGTTTCTATACTGGCCAGGACTTGCTGTGATATGGAACAGCCCTTTGGCTAGCTGGGCTCAGGTGTCCTGTCTCTGCTTCCTCTCAGCTCTTAGGACCAACAAGAACTCTATCCCAACTGAAACCAGGACACTTTACTATTGGGCAGCTTATCCTCCAAAGGGGATGGTGATTTCAACTTTGTTTCTGACTGGCCAAGCTCTTCCTTCTGATTTTCCACTTGCTTTCAATTTTTCTTGCTTGGTTGAGTTTTGGTTCTCAGCCTGTGCTCTTTTGTTTGCCTTGGTATCAGGCTGATCGGTCACGTCCGGGGGAAATTCTCTCCCGGGAGGTTGATCTTCAGCATGAGAAGAGCGGTGACCCAGCCTATGAAGTCGAGGATCCCTATTTACTATTTTCAGGAGGTGCTTTAACTGTCAGATGAGGTGTGGGAGACGCGTTGCTTGGAAGGTGCTGGAGTTGAAGCTACAGTAGATGATCCTTGCTGAACACAAAGAGATAGAACCTGAAGTAGGAAAAAATGCAGCATTGATCTGCATGACACAACTCCTACCCTGAGATGCTCCTCAGGGCAGGAGCTGGTTCCCTCTCAAAACCAAACAAGAAATAGAAATGTCTTGAAGGTTCAGCGGTTCAGCCATTTACCAGAAAATGACCCCAGAATTGCCAGTTACCAGCATTAAAATAATGCAGTACCATTACAAAAGGTCAAATTCAAATATAATGCAAAATCAGTACTTCAAAGTCAATACTGCAAAATCTGGCACTTACACACAAGCTCTCTCTCCAGCACTAGCTGTTCTGTGATATTCCACATATTCAAGGCAACAAGGCTGCTGAGCATCTGGTCTAATTTTCATTTCTACACATCAAAGATGCTTTCTTTTGATATCATCAGCTGACACTTTCAATTATGACTGTAAGACAATAGAGTTTAACTGCCATCTTCAGAGGGTGGCATCAAACCAGCATGGCCTAACGAGGAAACCGATTTTATCTCCAACAATCAGGCTTCCTTCTTCAAGGAGAGCAAATATATTTGGAAGAGCCTGGCTTCCTGTGAGCCACAAAGAAGAGATGGAAGACGAGGGTCACAGGCATCATTTTAGGAGAGAGGTTAAAGAGAAAACCCCAAAATTTCACTTTATTTTTTTTAACCTCGATTTTGTGAAGTTCTAACAACTCTTTTGCTTTGCCAGCAATTGCTGCCTTATCTCTTGCTCCTCTGCCCAATTCTCTTCTACTTCAGGAGCAGCTGGAGGAGCAGAGGCACCAAAGCGACAGCAGAGGAGGTGCAGTAGATAAATCAGCCTAAAACAAAAGTTACATTTAAAATCCTGATGGAATCAACTAACTCCATCTCCTTTAAGCGCGATCATGGCCCAGTACTGGAACTTAGTTTGTATAGCAGTTATGAACTGCATTTGTAATGAAAAATAGAACTGAAACAATTCATGACTTTTGCCCCACTACAATTTCCCTGCTGTGATGGCGTGTGTCGTTTCATAGGAACTCATCATCATTCCAAAATCTAGACTACAGATTTGCTTGGAGCAAGCTGCTCTTGTGGAAGGTCCCCCTACCCGTGGCAGGGGTTCGGAACTGGATGATTTTACGATGCTTTGCAGCCCAAAACATTCTATCATTCTATGATACTTCACTCTGAACGTACTCAATTGTCAAAAAACAGCAGACAAGCAATGACAAGCTTTGAACACAGCTAGGGATGGGGCAGTGTTCACAGCTTCTCTGGGCACCCTGTGCCAGCACCTGAGCACCCTCACAGGGAAGAACTTCTGCCTAAAGAGCTCATCTCAGTCTCCCCTCTGCCCAGTAAAAACCATACCCGCTTTTCATGTCCCTACAGGCTCTTGTTTAAAGGATACTCCACGTTTCTTATCAGCCCCTTCAAGCACTTGGACTAATGGTCTGAAAGGAAGGGCCAAGAGCACCTGGTTTCTGGCTTCCCCATCGCATGCGGTCATTCCAACACGTGCAAAACAGGAGCAAACCCAGTTTCTTCTACCAGCCCAATGGGCACTCTCCCACATCTGGCAGTGACTGCACGGTACAAAGTGGGCAGAATCTGAAGCAAGGTGCCTTCTCTTCCCAAAGCCATCTTGGTTGCTCCCAGGATGGAAAAGAAGCAGAGTCCAAGGAAGTACAGGGTCTTCCTATGATGCTAGCTTTGCTCGCACTATTGGGATTTACAAACCCAGAGGCTGACATATCAAAGTGCAGGAAAGGGTCCTTATTCCACTCCCTCTGAGAGATGACAAACCATTAGCAAAGAATTTGGCAGATCACAGCAGCAGAAAGCACTTTGCCTCTTCGTAGAACCAAACATCCTCACAGGTCCTCGCCACACACACAAAGTCTCAGCTCATGAGGTGCAGAATTGATCAGACATTTTCATTCAGCTGGAAAAACCCTCTGCATTTCTGCAGAGAAATCTCCACTTTGAAACTCTTCTTCCTCATTAACACCACAGATTTCTTAGCAAGGAGGTGAGACGGGTGCTCCCTGAGGGATCCAGGCATTAAAGGCACACCTCCTTCCTAAACCTTTGTTCTTTCTCAACCCACTTCCTTTTCCTTAGAGTCAGTTGGGATTCCTGCTCTCTAGTTTGAAGAAGCAGAGAGGCAGTTACAAGTTGGCAACTCGGAACTTTGACCACTGTATGGGAAACAAAGAAATTCAACTTCAAGAGGCATTTCAGGTAGCGCTGGGGCAAGTCAGAGAGATTGTTTCCACCACTGAGCAGATCCACATGTGCTGTTGCTCACTGCAGCTTGGCTGTACCTGCTGTAGTGAAAAGCACAGAGCACAGGCTCTGTGCAGCCAGTGCCCTTCCCCATCCCCATTTGGGTATCAATGCTTCATTCCCCCTTCTTTGGCTTACATGAAGTGCACAGAAACATATGGCAGCATTTGGACTGAAACCCTCACATACACCAGACAGCACATTCCAGGAGGTAAACCAACACATTCTGGCCTGTACCCTCAAGGTATCAAGTTGTGAAGGATGAAGAGCGGGAGGCAGTGGAGAACTGAGGTCAGAAAAGGGGAGGAAGCACAACGGAGGAACACGAGCTCAGTTTCCATGCCAGGAGAGGATCAGAGTGCCATTCCCGGTAGCACCAGGATGTGACACAAGCGCAGACAAGCAGACGGCCAGAGCAGAAGTGAAAAGCCAACCTCCCATCTCCCCGCAGTGCTGGGGGCAGGGGCAAAGTCAAGTGCATTCAGCAGTCCCAGCGGAGCCTGGAAACGGGCAAGATCTGCTGGGCCCGTTTTCAGCCACAGTGAATTTCTCTCCAACGCACGAGAGAAAATGCCTTAGTGATGGCTGATGAGCCTTATTCACCGAGCTGATGGCAAATCACACTCATGGAAAGAGAATCCACAGAGCTGCTCTGGCCTGAGGCCCTTCCACAGCCCACGGCACCACTGGAGCCTGCCCTCTTCCTTCCCACACAGCAGCCGGCCTTCGCAGTGGGAGCTGCTTCTAAACGTGCCTTTCTATTGCTTTGGGGGTACTTTGCATGGGCGCTCACTGGGAAAACATTGCTTTCCAGCCCACAAAAGAAAGAGGTTGCAATCCCCTCTTTAGCCCAAGGTTGTCAAGGCTACAATGGTACCAGCGTGGGGGGACACACACCCCGTACTCCCTATGAGAGGAAAGGCTGCGCTTAGCCTGGTCCCTTGTGCTGGCATTCACTTGGAAGCTGTGGGAATGGGCTTCTTCAGGTGTTGGCTCATGAGTTCCCTGGCACAAGAGACTTGCATGTGGTCAGAACAGGAGGTACAAACGAGGACAGCTCATCCAACTGCTCATCAGGGATGGGCAACTTCAGGTGGCAGCAAGCAGCACAGAACACGTTCCCACAGCTCCTGCCAAGGAGCAAAAACAACCTGTGAAAAGAGAGCTGGGAACACCACAGCTAAAACCTTATCAAGTACAAAGGGTGCAGTTCAGGGGGGAAATACCAGCCTTACTCATGGCTTGTCCACATGTTTCTTAAAGTACACGCTGGGCTCTCCAGTGCAAGCTAACTGGCTAGCACGAAGGTGGGATGAATGGGCATCACCACACAGGAGAAGAATTGAAGGCCTTGGAAAAACAGAAACAGGAACAACATAGAAAGGAGATCTGCAGGGAATTCATGAGGCCTTGGAAATAACATGGGGAGAGAAGATAATTGCTCACCAACAGACGATCAATACCCAGCCCCATCCTCGCAGGGAAGAACTTCTGCCTCTGACCTCACCTCAATCTACCTGTCTGTAGATCTAGCTGGTGCTTAAAGTGGCAGCAATGCTGACTGAAACAGGAAGCCTTTCTTTCAACTGGGACACTCCATCATTTGTAATTACAACACAGAAAAAACAGAAACGCAACGCCCATTGCAGTTCAAAAACACAGTTTATTGCAGAGTGCTCCTGAGCAGAGGCAGAGAACAACATCCCCAGGTAAAACAAATCCCTCCCTCTTCCCCTTAACAAGAATAGAGCTAAAAATGCCTTATCACCGAACTTACTTAATCCTATGTATTACCCGCATGTGTAAATGGAAAGTGCTGTACCGCAGGAGATCCTGCTCCAAACCCTTTTAAAATTAGCAGAGGAAAATATTCTAGTACTAAGACTTCATCACTGCTCATCCCATCCAGACAGAAGCACAGCTAGTCAAACCCTAACATCGCCTATCCCTGTAAATACAGTGTCTGAGAAATGAAACAATTGTTTGGATATATATTACTATATAACTATATATATCTACAAATAATTTACATAATTATAAAGTTATACATGACTATAAACTCATACATAAAGCTATAAATAACTATAAACTTATAAATAAAGCTTGAAATAACGTATAAAGTTAGAAAAAAGCTATAAAGCAATAAATAACTATAAACTTATAAATAAAGGTATAAATAATGTATAAAGCTGTAAAGATATAAATAACATACAAAGTTATGAATAAAGCATTAAATAATGTAGAAAGCTACAAATAAAGCTAGAAAGCTATAAATAACTTCCAAGTTAGCAAATGTGCACAAGAGGTGTGAGCCCGATCCCAGGTGCCAGCTGTGTGCGGAGCGCTGCTGCCGCACTCTCACGAGGGAACCCACATGTTCACACGCTCCTCAGTCCGCTCTCTTCCTCCGCAAAGCAGCCCCGCTTGCAGGCTCCACCTCCCAGCTCCTGGGGATCTAGGAAGCAAAGAAACACAGCAAAAATTAAATGTGCTCCCATTCTTCAAGCTCCATTCTTTATCTCTGCCTTTGCCACCATGGACACCAGCTGCCAAACATCAATAGCTATCAGACCCTGGTGCTAGCTACAGAAATGATCTGTGCCACCAGGAAGTCATTCATCAAGAACTCTCAGTTCTGCATTTCAAACAAAAGCCTGTCTGCTCTCAAGATGGCATCCAGCCTTTCCTCTCAGCTTCCTGACATGGAGACTTTTCTCCTTACTGAAACGTTGGAAAGGGATAGGCGTTTGGAGCTGCATTCTTAACTAGCATCAGCATCTGGAATCTAGAGACTACTCTTTCAAGCGAGCAACAGCTCTTCAAACTCTACAGTCAGCTCTGGGATGAACAGATGAGAGGGAAACGGCTTCCCACGAGACCTGCAGGCTGCACCAGCCTCTCATCTAGGATGGGCCCAAAGGACTCTCTGTGTCCTCTTACGTCTCTCTAACCTGGGGCCATTCGGGTGTCACCTGTAGGTTTGTGACTTGCTTGGCCTCAGATCTGCTGCTGCTTCTTTTTCTCATGTCCTTCTGCACAACTATCAGCAGACTCGTACAGCATTCATTTAGTGAGCTGAGCCAAACGGTTGGACTCGTGCACTGACTCCATCAGCGTCGTGGGGTTTGGCCCTCTCACTTCAACACTCACCTCAGTAGTCAGTGTTTCTTCCGAGGCACTGACACCCTCCAGCAAACGTACCTCTGGACTTCACCTCACTGTTGTGTATTGTGACATCCAGGGTCTGACACAACTCCCACAGCTTCAGCTTTTATCGACCCATCTCACTTTTACCCTTTTCCACAGAAGGGTACGTAGCGCCAGCATACCCAAAGAAGCATGTGGGGAAGGACACCGAGGGCTTCTGCAAGTGGAACGTTTTAACCAAAGGCCCTTCCCGACGTACTTACACTGCAGACAATAACTCAACTCTTCTCATCTCCCCTTTCTGGAGGAGTTTCAGAGCAGCTGCCTCGGCCATCTCTAAACAGTGGAGAAGCTCTCGCCAGGGACTTACCCTCCTCGGAGCTGTGTCTTCTTTTCCTGCAGCCAGGTTTTACAGCTGACCCGGGCTCTTCTACAGCTTTGCTCACTGCCTCCCTTCCTGAAGTCACTTGTCTCTCTTCTGTCACTGAGTCCCACTGAACACCAGGATCCTCCTTTAAAAAACACCAAACAAACAAACAAAGAGTCAAAGAAATGAAACCAAAGATCCCTCATGGTTTTCTTGTTATGCCTGTGGGGACAAACCAGGAGCTTTTCTCCTCTCCAAATGGACACCTGACAAGTGCTGAGCGCTGCCGAGATGCTTTACGTGGGCAAGTGATTGGAGCTCAGAAATCAGGCTGCCAAATTGAAACTAGAAGCCACAAAGTTAGGGGACATGTCCTCACCACCTGAGCTTTGCCCTCACTTCCCAAACCAGCTGCGAGGAATGAGCTAGAAGAACTCCAGCAGCAACACGTCTTGCTTGCTTTCTGGAGCCCTCTGCTGCTGCTCCGCAGTTATTTTGTAGGCAACCATTGCCTGACCTGCTCCACTGCCATGGCCATGGGGCAAAACTCTGGGGCAGGAAAAAAGACAGGAAAAAGCCAACCAGCCAAGGGATGGTTCTGTTCCACTGAGGAGGTCAAAGACCAAAGTTAAGCGCCTGGAGTTCATCTGTAGACAGAAAGACCTTCTCTCTATCACCTGCTCTAGAGTAGGAATCTCTTCTGCAAATAGCCTACAGAATCTATACCCGGAAGCTGAAGGATTGTTCAGAGCCTGCAACGTTTCCTTCTAGTCAGGCAAAACAAAGCTTTGGACAACTGCTACGTGTGAGTTTACAGAAGACAAAAGCTCATCACACTTGCGAAGAAGGTATCACTGATGCCAAACCTCACAGCCCCTATCTCGAGTCTCTCGTTACTCCGTGTTAAATAAACAAAAGGCAATGCCTGTGCACAGAAATAGAAATACAACCACATTCTTTGACAAAGTTGTGTCATAAGAGTCCAAAAGGCCTCTGCAGATACAGAAACCAAACACTCTGGGCAGAGCCAGTACCCCCCAACACACCTCCTGCTCCTGCAGGATACCCACTGCACTCTGCTCTTTCTTCTTGGAAATGTGCTCTCTGTGTGCATGGCACGAAGACTGCTCAGCAGGCCTTGTGAAAACCCTTTGGCTAGCAATGCCTTTGTCTGACACCCAAACCACAATTCCTGGGTGTGAAAACGAGGAGGAGGAAGGAGGACTGTAGCTCACTACCTTCGCCAGCCACAACCCACATTTCATGAGCGATGAGCTAAACCTCTCCATTCCTGGGCACATTTACCTCCCTTTAGCCCTTACCTGCTCTGCACTGAACAGTGCTTCCGGAAGAAACATTTCAGGGGCTTGAGCTGCGCAGTGATCCAGCCGTTCTCTGCCTTCCTTGGGGGCTTCCTGTGTGGCCACAGGTTCTAGGGCCATTTCAGCAGCAGCGGCACCTTCTACGCATGCGGTGTCATAGGAAGCAAAGAGAAGTTCTCCATCACAGCCTTCTGCAGCACTTAATGCTTGAGCTGCTCCCATCAGAAATGATGTGTTTGCCGCTGCAGGAGTCAGAGGTGCCAGCTGACTTTCCTCAACGGCAGAAGGGCTGTCGCTGTTCTCACTATTTACCAGGAGTGGCTGACTTGTGACAGACTGAGGGGCTGACATCTCGCTCTCCACAGGTTCCAGGGGCACTATTTCAGCGTTGGGTGGTGAAAGCATCTTATCCAGAATATCAAGGATGGCGTCAAAACTCAGTTCCTCCATCACCTTCTCTTCCCCAGATGCCCTGCCATAGGGCACGCAATCAGCTGCAGAGGGTGGCTGTGCTGGTGGACTCTGGCAGGAACAAAATACAGGGAACGTTTAGACCAAACCACACAGTGATTGATCAGGCAGGGCTGATGGTGTTACTGTTTCTAAGGACTGGGCAGGTGG
This sequence comes from Ara ararauna, assembly GCA_028858755.1. Classification (NCBI taxonomy): domain Eukaryota; kingdom Metazoa; phylum Chordata; class Aves; order Psittaciformes; family Psittacidae; genus Ara; species Ara ararauna. The sequence continues at coordinate 10,890,213 of CM054389.1, read as the reverse complement.
TTTCTGATGATCAATACACAAGCAGGGCAGGATGAGCAATGCTGGAGCTGCCTGCATCCCTCAACAGAACCTTGGGGAAGTGCTGCCCCAGAGCACACACAAGCTAAACTGAACACTGGCCACAGCTCAGTGAGATCCACAGGCAAAGCACCGTCTTCTGTACCACTTGCACAGCCCCTGCCACCCTGCTCCAGGAGGAATGATCCAGGCTACACTAACACTTGGAAACCTCAAGTCCTTTTGAGCCGTTCTCTACAACACTCCTCTTGTCCTGCTCACAGGCAGCCAGGCACTGACCTGCCAGCACTGCTTTACATCCCTGCTTGCCTCTGGGCTGCTCACAAGGGGGGCACCTGACAGCAATCTCTGCTCAGATGCACCAGCAGCTTTTGACTGCACTTCCCTGGAGGCAGCTGCATAATCCAAGCAACCACTCACCAGCAAGTGGTTAACCAGGAAGTTACAAGGCCATTTACTGCTTCAGGAACCACTCCATCTCTTCTGACACCATGGACTTGCTTTCCATCAAGCACCTGATTTTTACTAGACCCTCTGGACAGTGTATTTCTAGTCCCTTTCAATCGAGCCACACCACCACCCCTGACAGCTCCTTGGGGACCATTTGCTATTCCAGACACTGATCTCAGCCTTCCGAGATGACCAATTTTGTCATTGTGACTTCCCCACACTCAGCCTGGAGGGAAAAGCAGCTCCCAATGGAAGTGGGAGGACAAAGATGCCCTGCGTGAAAAAGAAATACCAGCCTATCAACGGCAGGCCTGGCCGTTGGCTATTTCAAGCCGTACAGCAACATGTTCTCCTGGCCAGAACCTGCCCAGCTCGGCTAAGCTCAGCTGAAAGAAGAAACACGTGGAATAAAGACAAAAGGTTGATATTCGCAAGGCAAGAAACTGGATGATCAGGCTTGCATAGGGCAACCCTCTTGCAACACATACAAACAGAACTTGCTTTGCTTGTCCTCTGCAAGGAAAACAGTCAAAAGCCTATGCACGCTGCTGCAGTGCAAAAGGAAGCCCTGGCGTTTGTCCTGAGGTTCTTTTGCTATTTGGTAAGCCAGGCCACCCAAGAGGAGCAATTGCCACCACAATTCCAGAAAGCATCGACAGCAAGGACTGCAGTTTTCTTTAATGGGACATCTCTGAGCTGAGGCCAATTCCAAAAGTCACCTCAGCTTTTCTCGTTCACCCAAGGAAACTCAGAACTGCCCAAGCTGTCTGGGACAGAACAGTGGAGCTGGTTCCAGGATTGCCGTAACATTCAAGAATCACCTTTTGCGCAGGCAAGGACATTCTTCAGATAAACGGAGACTCCTGAACTAAAGCAAATGCTGGGGCTGCCAAACATAACACTTTGACAGGAAAATCCTCTCCAGCCATGAGGACACCCACGATGCTGCTGCCCTCACACCTCACCTGCATGACAGCACTGCCCCTGCCACGTTCAGTGCTGCTTTGAAATGGGCATTGGGAAACCCCCTGACTTGCCCTTTGCCCAGCAGATCCATTCCCAAACTTCTCTCCTTCCTGCCACAAGCCCAGAACCCTGCGGGCCATGCGCAGGGGTTCCTCTGCTTCCCACTGCTCTCCGGGCGCTGCACTCACCTGCACAAAGCCGCAGTCGCTGTACGCCTCAGCCGCAGCACTGGCGCTGACAGTGAGAGGCTCTTCCTGGGCAGGGGGTGAAGGACACTGCAGCGCACCTGCAGAATTCAAACACAGACATCACACTCCCAGAACTGGTGTCCAGTGTGCACAGTTCTATTGCTTACTTGGATTAAACACTGCACTGACCACAGAGCAAACTCAATGCCTGAAATGGGTTCTGACCTCCCCACTGATTGGAAGGATGATTTCTTCACCCTAAAATACAGTGATTCTGACACATGTGTATGGAGATTACAAATATATACTGTAAAATTGATCTACGCACTCAGGGAAACTTCATAGTCACGGTCTTCTGGATCCGAAGAGCACCTTTTGGATTTGGCCGCTTGACTCTCTCACCACAACATACCACAGGAAGTGGATTCACACAGGAAGGGCCTGCACGTTCACACTCACAAGGAAACACTGATCTTATTCCAAAAAGCAGCTTGGTAGCTGGAGCTGTATTCTGCAGGTATTGTTTTTTGGTGACTTGCAAAGGTATCTTCAGAGGAAAGGCGCTATTTGCAGGACAGATCATCTTTACTGATGGGCAGTGTTAGCAAAGGCAAAGGTGTCAGTTTATTTGGGATACTTCAAGTCTTCCAATTGAGCCAAGATTCCACAAACATACCTGCTGCACTCACACACTTCTGTCCTACCCTGTGAATTGCAGGGAAGACATTGCTAAGCTCTTCTGTCTCTGCCATAGTTAATCTCGTCAGAGCCAGAAGAAATGAGCAGCTAAAGTGCATTCTGGCACCAGCTGTTATCAAGTAAGGGACAGGGAACAGGGATCTCATTTGAACACGAACGAGAGGGGGATGAATGGCAGCTTAGGAAAGAAATCATCCTTTACTGAACAAATGAAGGAACAGATACAGCCCCTCCCATCAAACAAGATGGATCGGCCTCAATGCACATTTGGGGTTGGCCAAACAAGAGACACACTTCTGCCCGTACAAGCTACGCATGGAAAACTTCACCCCTTCTGTAGGACACAACAGGGGAGAAGAGAAAATAACCCCATGCAAGTTAAGCCTGACACGGACTGGCTGTGGCCAATTGGTTTTCTCCTCGCCCTTGAGCCTCCAAAGAGAGGATCTCTGGAAAATCACCACGGGACCCTCAAAAGCTGGACCAAGGACAGGAACACAAACCAGAACACCTTTGGCCTTTCACGGTCTCTCCTCCTTTTCTAGACTTTACGCTGCCTGTCGAATTTTCCCCTGAGATACACACATGGTGACAGACACTGCAGAAAAACATCTCCAGCATCACGTGTCAGTAACTGCTTGAGCAGCAAGTGCAGAACTTGGGCCATACCCGGTGGATCGGGGGCTTGCGAGCACTGCCCTGGAGACGCGCAGCCGCTGCCTTGCGGGAGGGAAGCGGCACCAGTTGGAGCCCCTCGCTGAAGCGGCAGAAGCGAGAACACAGTCTGGAGAGTGTACGTGACCTCCGTGGAACACTTGCGCAGGACGGGAAAGGGAGCCCCGGGGCCTGGAAAAGCCGCGGAAGCCCCGTGCCCTGGCAGCAGCCCAGAAGAACCCTGCCATGTTCTCCAAGGGACTGCAGTCTGCTGCAAAGGCTCTGTCACCAAAGCACCGGGCTTCTGGCACAAGGCCGCTTTGTCCGAGGAACCAAACAGGCTCTCTGCACCACCAGGTTGATGAACCTGTCCTACAGTCACCAGTCCTGCAAAACAAAGGGAAACGAGGGCTAAGGAAAGCAGTTTTCACTGGCACTGCAAGGCAGCATGAGGAGCCAAGGCTCCACAATCTCCTCGGGCAAGACCACCTTTGCTCCAATGTTCTTAAGCCACAAACAGACTTTATTCTTACACCTGAACAGACAGTAACATAACAGGCACGTCAGTGCTGCGCCAACACACGCTCGCCTGTGCAGCATTCAGGCTCCTGAAACCTCCACTAACAAGTGATCAGCAGTTAGAAATGTGCTAGAAATCCAAATGGGTGGTACTTGACTAAACCAAGCAGGAGGAATTCAGAAAGTGCTGTGAACTACAGCAGACAGTATGTTACAATAAAAGGGGAATCACGAAGCGCTGCTCTACCAAACTCCAGCTTTGCCATTAAGAATAATAATGTTTGATTATGGTAATAACCCTGACACTTTAAGCTTAGGGATAGGATTAGGGTTACGAGCCATTAGGGATAGCATTTGAGGCCATTAGAGTTAGGGTTAGGGGTAAGGTTTGGGTAAGGTGTTAGCGTTACGGCTAGGGTTAGCATCAGGGGCCATTAGGGCTAGGGATTAGATTTTGGGCTGGGATTAGGGCTAGTGTTAGGGTTGAGGTTTAGGGCAAGGGTTACTGTAGGGCTTAGGGGTTACCGTTAGGGTCTGGGTTATAATCATAAGCCATTAGCTCATGGGGACACCTGACAGCAGTCTGGGTGCCACGTCTTTTCTCCTTTGCACAGAGCTGACGGGATGCTCTGCTTGTCACTGCACATGGGCCATCCCTTCACGCCCATTTAACGACACCTGATGCAGCATCCCTACTGACCGGCAGGGAGGAGTAACGGTCTTCAGGCTCCCCTCACCTCCGCGCTGCCCCTTTACAAACCCCACCGTCCCCAGCGCTTCTGAATCATCAGCACCACGCCGGGGCCCACCCCAGCTCACCGGGCCTGCCAGCCTCGCCGAGCGTCGAGGGCGGCAGCGGCGGGTCCCCGGGCAGCGCCGTGCCGAGCAGGCGCTGGGAGCGCTGGGGCGGGCGGCTGGGCACCGGCAGGCCGGCCGCCAGCTTCGCCTTCTTGGCGCTCGTCCGGCGCTTCAGGTGGACGAGGAGGTCGGGGCGGTCGCGACGGAAGTGGGGGCTGCGGAAGTGGAGCAGGGGCCCGGCCGAGCCTCCGGCATCGCCCCCCGCCAGGCCCTGCAGGGGCCCCGGCCCCAGCTTGCGGAAGCCGTAGAGGTTGAGCTGGCGGATGAAGCTGGGGAAGTTGGTGGTCTTGAAGAAGGCGGCGGCCAGCGCCGCCCCCTCGCCGGCCGGCGCCGCGCCCAGCAGCTCCCGCTCGAAGAGCCGCTGGTCGATGAGCAGCCCCTCGCCGCTGGCATCCCAGCGCACGGAGCCAAAGCGGGGGCTGTTCACCAAGTGCCACAGCTTGGCCGGGAAGTGGCTGGGGTTGAGAGCGCCGGGCAGCCGCTGTCCCTCCATGGCTCTCGCCGCCAACGGACGCTCGGGCCGCTCGCCCTGCAGCGGCCGCCGCTCGAGGGCCGGCGCCAACGGCCCGCGCTGGGGGAGCGGCAGCGGCCCGCGCGCCGCCCGGCACGGGACCGGCTTCAGGCTGCGCTGCCCGCCGGGGCCGGCCCGGCCTCGCGAGCCCCTCGCCACAGCCGCGCCCGCAGCGCCGCCACAGCCCGCCGGCGCCAGTCCCGGCCGCTGCCTCGGCGGCTCCCCGCTTCCCTCAGCTCCGCCGGGGCCTTCGACGGCCCCTGAGCGCTGCCGTCCCTTCAGCGGCTTCCCGACCCCCAGCCCCGACGTCGCCTCAACCCCGTTTCTTACAGAGGCTCCGGCGTCACACTGCTCAATCCCCGGGAGCTGCATCCCTCTGCCCCTTCGAAACCGGGAAGCTCAGCCCCTGCTGCTGCCAACGGCACAAACCACGGCAGGACGCGCGGGGCGGCCACCGCGTCCAGCGCTCTCACGCCACGAAACCAAACGCCGCTGACGACGTGAATTCTCTCTGCTCCTCCCTTCAGCGCTTTGCTCAGCGCAAAGTTCTGAACCAACAAATAGCTTCTCCTGACGGGTACCGCCACCTTGAACGGGAATTATTCCAGCTCCGCACTGATGTAAAAGGTCTGCAGGTGTCCCGTGCCACGGCAGAGGCTGCCGAGGCGGGAGCTGGTGTAGGCAGGCGTTCTCTGGGCTGTGTGGGACAGAGAAGGGGAAAAGAAATGGTGGCTTGGCCATGCCGCCGGCCCCGAACTGGTTCCTCGGTCGGTGCTCAGCCGGCGGAGCAGGCGGCCCGAGCCCCAACGGCGCCTCCTGGGGGTTGAACCCCTCCGGTTCCTGCCGCGAAGGTGCCAAAGGGGCGGTCGCCTTCGTGTGTGTCTGGGCTCCTAAGGGTTTCTGCCGGCTGTGCTCGCTGGGCTGTCCGTTCCAGCTCGCTGGGGTGCCCCTAGTAAAGGTGCGGGCTCGGCGTTTCGTCACCCGCAGTCAATTGTAAGCCGCCGCGGCGCCGTCGGTGTTTTCAGCGGCCTGAGAGGGCAATTGTCGGGAGAACGGTCTCGGGGGATAGCGCCTCTTCCCCACCTCCGTCACCGCCCCGTCAGTTCCCCGCTGTGCGGCAGCCGGCGAGGGAAATTGTCCCGCCTTAGCGACCTGCGAGGCTGGCACAAGTACTGACGCTTCTGGTAATGGAATCGGGTTTGATCCCGATTCCTGAGTCCACTCTACGACTGCAGTCAGCATCGATAAGGGCCCTTCTCCATCCCCTCGTCCAGCAAAACTCCGCAGTGTTCACCGGGGAGTTCCCACGTCCTGCCGTAGAGCTGATCAAACCCCAGGCTGCTCCTATGAGCAGCACAACCGCTGCTTGAGCACCACTTCGTTTCTGCTCACCGGGAGCCATAAGGAAACTTCTGCAGTGGGACATTCTTCGATCGTTCCCTCAGTTCTCCGAACGTTCCTTTTACGGTGAGCCGGCTTTCTATGGAGATCATTTGCTGTTCCATTAGGAATTCCCGACGTGTAGGCTCCTGGGTCATTTAGGAAGTTTGCAGACGATCTGCTGGATCCTGTCGGGATGGAGAGGACGGGCTGCTGATGTTTCCCAAAGAGGCGTTGCATTGCTCCCCCCGCCGGGCAGGGCGGCTCACTGCCCGCCTCGGGGATGCCACTTTTTGGTCGGGATATTAGCGAAGTCAAACAAAGCCCGTTCTGGTGGCCGAGGGCACGCATTTAGAATGAACGATTTGCTTTCTTTTGGGGGTGTGGGTGGCGTGTGCGGATCTGACGTTTTCCTGGTGGCCGGAGCTCCTCTGGCCGGATGGATCGGGCCGAGCACTGGGGATGTCTCCTCCATTGCTGCCTGCCGTTCGTACGGATGCAGCGAGATCCCCGAACTCTGCAGGTTAATCCCAAAAGGGTCCCCTCACTCCTGCGGGTCTGGACCACCGCCCCAGGAAGCGGTTCGTGTGCTCAATGGAGAGTTGTGGTGGGCCGGTGGGGTGGTTCCAAACGCTGTGGGACGCCCAGAATCTCCCGCTTCTGCTCCCCTGGGGAACATTCCGTCCTCTCCCGTGAGGGGGACTCGCCACACACATTCCCACTTGGATTCCAGTGGCCAGCCGCAATCTTTGTCCTGCAAATTTGGCGGCTCAGCAGGAGCCCCTGGGATGGGGCGTGCAGCAGTCGGGGCATCATCGCCTCCTCCTTTGCGATGTCGGGTTTAATCCAGGGCCGCAGAGGTCCCGGTCCTGGTGAAGATCACAACCAAGACCTTCCTCCAGTTCCTCGTTACCATGACGGGGCCAGGTACCTCCAGCCCACATGGCGGACTCCGCACAGCGGGTTCATTGCCTCATGTGTTCTGCTGAACCCGCCGCGGCACTCGGCTCCCCCCATCCAATTGTTGCTGCTGAAAACCTGGCTCGGGTCGCAGCATTCTCAGCTGTTGTTTCACTCGTGAGGTCCCCAGCTCGTGCCCTCGGGTTTCCTCCGTTTTCTTCTTCAGTGTTCAGCCAAGTTTTCAACACTTTGTTTCCCGATTCCAAAGCAAGAGATTCTGCACGGACAATAGTTTCGGGGGGAGGGGACTATTTGATTGCCTTTGGCGCGCAAGAGAAACAAGCCCCAGCATGGCACAAACTTGTCCTTTCCCTTTCCCGTGTTAACTTTTCGCTGACTCCGACATCGCTGTATCCGCTCCACCACTTTATCGCCCCCTCTCCAACATTCGGGGCCGCATCTATTCCCGCCGGGGATGGCGCACGCGCGCATCCCCGCAGCACTTCATCCGTGGCAATCCCGCGGGCGGCGACGCCGACGTTTTCTGTCGCGTTCAGAGGTTCGACATTTGGCACCAAATCCGCGCTGGCATCCAGGCAGTGCTCCGAGAGCAGAGGGGCTGGGGGCTGCTCGGCTGCATCTGCGATTCTCGCCGGTCGCGATCCTTAAGAACTGTCACGATTCCGGATCCACGAAGAGCGCTCTTTAGTGAAGCAACAGAAACACGGACTCGACTTGCCCTTGATACAGTGACTAAGTGCATTAGAGCTACAATCCAAAACTCGCCCGCGATGAACTGAGTTCATGGCGACAAATAAGCTCGAGGAGGAGACCTGATACGTGGGACGATTCGGGCAGAGGATGTTGTCAATTATAGCAAATGACAGGGATTGCTGCCATGGGGAGAAAAAAGGGATGGGAAAGGAAAAGGAAAGAGAAAAGCTCGGCAAACGTGCTGGGCTGCTGCCGGCTGGAGGGCAGCCGGGGCCGGGAAACGCTGCTGTAAATCCTGGGCCAAAGGGATTTGCAGTAGCTTGAGAAAAGCGCGTGGGTCTGGTGGTGGTCTTGAATTCACGAGTAGAGACGACAAGCTGTGGTATTTGTACTAAAGGCGAGGGTTCGGAGCAGAGCGAGGTCTTCCTCCCGCCGGCAGGCAGCAGGCAGCAGGCAGGTAGGTGCGAGCGGAGCTCCGCAGCCCGAGAGAGGCTCCAGCGAGCTCCAAGGAGAACGTTGGTGCCGACAGCGAGCTCCGGGGCCGGCCCGGCTGGAGGCGACGCGTCCGCAGGCAGCCGCCGAGCCGAGGACGGAGCCGAAGCGGCTCGGGAAGGCTCGTGCAGCGCGCCGGGTGCTGCTCCCGCCGCAGGACGCGGCTGCCGGCTCCGGGCGCACGGCGGAGGACGGCGGCCGGAACGGGCCGGAACGGGCCGGAACGGGCCGGAACGGGCCGGGCAGGGAGCGGCGGCGGGGGCGGGCTGCGGGCCCGGCGGGGGGCTGCGGCCGCCAGACAGCGGCTCCGCGGAGGCCGCTCCTCGGCCGAGCGCGGGGCGGTGGCGGCGGTGGTCTCCTCCCCGGGACACACACAGAGGGTGGAGGCGCCGGAGCCGCCCCGGCCGGGACCTCGGGCTCCCCCTCCCGCCGCACCGCCCGCCTGCAGCGCGGCCCCGGCCCGGGCCCGGCGGCTGAGGGGGGACCCCGCACCGGGGCAGCCTCACCCGCACCTCCCACTGGAGCAGGATGCTGCAAGCCTTGAACACTGCCAGGGATGGGGCAGCCACAGCTTCTCTGGGCACCCTGTGCCAGCGCCTCAGCACCCTCCCAGGGAAGAGCTTCTGCCTAAAGAGCTCATCTCAGTCTCCCCTCTGCCCGGTTAAAGCTATTCCCCCTTTTCCTGTCCCTACAGGCTCTTGTTTAAAGGACACTCCAGGTTTCTTATCGGCCCCTTCAAGCATTTGGAAGGCCGCTGTAAGGTTTCCATAGCACCTCTCTAATGTGAACGCTGACCTGAACTGTAGGAGTCGTTTACCAGAGCATCTGCTTAATGACAAGGTCTCTGGGGGCTTCAAATTCATGACAGGCTTTCTAGGAGATTCTTTCCAGCTCCACCACAAACTGTAACTTCCCAACATCTCCCTTGGCACATCAAGCTGAGCACGACGGTCCCCATCTGTCTTTCTGCAGAGTAGAGCACAACCATAGAAGTAGGAGACAAAATCTGGAATAAACGCGCTGGTGATGAGTTGGTGCATCCTGTCCGAGACCTTCCGTGGTTAAGAAAATGCCTTTTTGGGGTCATTAGAGGCGAGACAGGAAGAGGCTGGAAGAGGCTGGTGTCCCGGACAGCTGAGGACCTGCTGGGAAGAGCATGGGGGCCTCGGGGTAGGAAATTGATTTGAAGAAATCTCCAGGAACTCGAGAACAAAGTTGAAGTTGACAAGCAGGTATTCCTTATTGCTGCACCGGGAGACACGGGCTATAGCTCCTCCAAGCGTGGCTCCCCCAGGCATCAGCCAGGTTGTGATTATATTGTCCTTAAACATGCACATTCATTTGATTACTTGTTTTACATTGTACTTTTAGAGAATGCCTCTTCTATGCACACAAAAACGTGGTAGTGGGCTTTCGGACCCCTGCTGGTTATTTCTTCATCACTTTGTTTTAGGATCGCTGTCATATCAGCTAGATATGACAGCTAGAGAACATACTGAGAACTCTTGCGTAAAATAACCTGTTGTAGTTAATGTAGTTTTAGGCCCTATGACCTTAATAGAAACTGAGCATAAGAAGAACAGGCTAGAAGAACAGGACGTGAGGAGAAGGAGTATCTGGAATGGCAGGTGTCCAGGATGGGCTGCAGTTAAACTAACTGGTAAGTAGAAGGACAGGAGGATTGTTATGTCCATGGTGTCAATGAACCAATTAAGCTGGTATAAGCAACTACTGCGCCTGCTTCAAAGGCTGCCAGCAGTGATGGAGATGGTTGGAAGAAGTAAACGACCCTCAGAGGCCACCACCACATTTTTGTACCTATGCGGGGAACTTTCTGGAAAACAATGTAATCCATACGTAGCCTCAGGAATATGTATGTGTGCCCAGCGGCTGTGTAAGGGCGGCTTGTGTGGCAATACGGAGACACACGCTAGGCGGAGCTATCCCCCGTGTCTCCCGGCCGCGCACTAAAGATACCTGCTTGTCAACTTCAACTTTGTGGGGGAGTTTGTTCCTGGAGTTTTCTCCGAATCACTAATTGCACTATGGTATATAAACTTCTTCCTATGATCTGTTTCTTGAAATGTTTATACGAGGCGTTGCTTCCCCAATGAGTTTTGTTACGTTCTTCTTGTAAGGACTTCCATAATTTATTATAGGGGATCACTCCTTGCCCATCAGGTCTTTTTATCCAATCCTTTTCGTTTTCCTGTCCTTCCAAGTCTTCAATTAGTTTCATATATTTAGAGTACCTAGGTTTATTTTGCTCGGTTACCAGTTTACCTTCGGTGGCATGGTTTAGTGGGAGGTGTCCCTGCCCCTGACAGGGGGGTTGGAACTGGGTGATCTTATGGTCCTTTCCAACCCTAACTATTCTGTGATTCTATGATTCTATGTCCGGGAGCCCCAGAGCTGGAGCTCTCATGAGTTTTGTCTTGAAACTTTTAAACGCTTCTTCAGCTTGATCTGTCCATTTTAGAAAGGCTGGATTTTCTTTTAGCAGCTCCTTTAAGGGTCTTACCAGAACACCCTAATCATGGATCCAGAGTCGACACCATTCTGTAATTCCCAGAAACATCAAGAGATCTTTCACTGTGGATGGTCATGGTGTTTGAAAGATTGCTTCCTCCCGAGCTGCTCCTGGTTCTCGTTGTCCTCCTGTTATTTCGTATCCTAAATGAGATACTTGAGCTCAAATTAGTTGAGCCTTCAATTTAGATACCTGGTACCCATTTAGCCCCAGATAGTTTAACAATTCTACAGTCCTTTGAACCCATTCTTTCTCAGTTTCAGGAGCAATCAACAGGTCGTCAACGTATTGTAGTAAAGCGCCTGTCTGGGTGGATGCTTCCCAGGATTCTAATTCTTGTGCCAGTTGAGTTCTGAAATTGGTCAGACTGTTTCTAAATCCCTGAGGTAACACCGTCCAAGTGAGCTGCGTCCTTCTTCCTGTTTCGGGGTTTCCCCATTGAAAAGCAGATAAATTTTGACTTTCTTTGGCCAGGGGCAGACAGAAAAATGCATCCTTGAAGCCCAGACCGGTAACCTGCTTCTGATTGTTATTCAATTTAGTCAACAAGGTATATGGATTAGCTACTACTGGATGACTATCCTCCACAATTTTGTTGATTGCTCTGAGATCTTCAATTAATCTGTAACTTCTCCCATGGAATTTCTTTAATGGCAAGATAGGAGCATTATATTCTGATACACATTCCATTAATAATCCATAGTTTAAAAACTGATCAGTGATTTTTTTGATTCCCTTCCGATCCTCCAATTTTCAGGGATGTTGTTTTATTCTGATTGGGCAGGCGATCAATTAATTGATCGTTTTTGACTCTTAGTTCCATTTTGCCTTCTTTAAATGTTGCTTCTCGCCCTAATAAAGATTTTGGAGACTTTGGCATGTATACAAATTTATGTTTAAATTCCTGTTTGGTTTCCCAATTTATACTCTAAAGGTTTCAGAAAGAATGCTTTTTATTTATTTTTTTTTCCTTGGTAGCCAGCAGCTCCCACATCAGTAACAAATTCTTTTCCCTCTGATTTAACGCCAAATAAGTTGCTCCTGTATCCACTTAAAAAATCCACTTTCTTTTCTCTTGTCCCTAGTTTTAATTTAAGCAGTGAATCTGCTAGGGTAGATTCCCCAGGTCCCTGTCAGTCTAGTTCCAGGTCAGTCACCGGAGCCCCCCCATGGCACTCCCCCCAGGGCAGACTCACTTCCAGCATCCAAACTCCTTACGGTACGCACACGGATCCCATCCCACAGCGGAATTCAGTCTCTCACCTCTGCCTGACATTCCTCCTCTACCTCAGCCTCGTCCTCTCACATTACTCCCTCCACCAGTTTCTACTTGTCCCAAAGCAGCCACTGTAGCCGTGCCTATAGCACCACTCAGCTTTTTCTTCTCTACCTGTTCCCGATTCCTGTACGCTCTCCACACTTCTTTAACATTCTCAAGTCCTTCTGCTCTGTTGCCAATCACAGCAACCTCTTCCTCCTTAGCAATAACAGATGGGGCAGATGCCGAGAGTGCTCCTCTCGGAGGTACCTGGGATACATAATCCCCCAACCTATCTTCCTGATTACTCTGGTTTTTGGGGTTTTTTTAACTTGAAACCTCATTCCCCCAATATCACAGGCTGAACAACGTCTCTCCAGCTCAGCTTTCTGTTTTTCCCTGTCCTTTTCCAAAGCCAAAATTAGGGATCTGGCAGAGCTATACTAATTTCACATTCCGTCTGCCACTCCGGGTGGTTTCTTAAAGTGAAAAACATATCTGCATGCATCCCTTCATCCCATTTTCCTTGTTGTCTTAAAAATAACATTAATTGCAACAACATATTATCATCCAAAGTCCCCAGTTTGGGCCATTTGTCCTGATCCTCCAAGGTCTATAATGGCCACCATTGGTTACAATATTTCATTAAAGTCTTTTTATTTACCGAGCCCCTGGGGGATCCTCCTAATTCTCTCCAAGGAGCCAGAATACATCCCAAAGGGCTCTTTTCTATTGTTTCTCCGCTCTGTCTATTTCCCGTTCTTTTCTTATACACGCGATACACACACACACTCACACGGGATCCCACAGGCACACTCCACAGTTACAACACTTGAGACTGAGACTAAAATTCTATCAAACAACAATGAATAACACAGTCAGGACAGTCTGTCACCAATGCCAAAATCACAAGACCAAAATCCTCACTATAACAAGCCACAAAATAGACACACTCCCTTGCTCACAATTTTGAAAACAAAGACCAAAACATACACCAGGGACACAAATACTAATTAGCAGCACGATGAAAATAAGAACGGTTCGCCATTCATTAGTTACTCGAGCACAGCATCAAATACCGGTTTTCAGAAGTTGGGTCAGGCACCAGAGAAATACAACATTGTTCCTGCATATGACACCTCCTATGCCTTATGGAACCATTCAGAATGTATACGTGTATACCAAAGGGACGCTAGCAGCCGGGTATATGCCTTTACCTACCAGATTTTCCTGTCCTGATTTACGGAAGGCTTTCTTATTCCTGCGTATGCCTTACAGAATATTAACCACGTTCCTGTGTTGGACGTCTCCTATGCCTTATGGAACGCTAACCCGCACTCCTGCATAGGACATCTCCTATGCCTTACGGAATGCCACAAATAAAATAATCAAAAGAATACCTTCACAGTGATGGTGATGGTCCCTGTCTGCTCCTGCAGTGATCCGAGTGAGTTGAGGGATCCCTCTGGGAAATTTGTCCCGGGGCCCTAGGGAGCCCTGTCCTCAGCAGGTCCTGCAGCAGAGCAGGGAGGGTCCCATCTGGGGTGCGAAATTGATTCGGAGAAAACTCCAGGAACTCGCCAACAAAGTTTGAAGTTGACAAGCAGGTATTCTTTATTGCGGCACCGGGAGACATGGGGGATCACTCCTCCAAGTGTGTCTCTCTCAAGCATCAACCAGGCTGTCATTATATTGTCATTAAACATAAACATTCATTAGATTACATACATTACATCGCACTTTTAGAGAATGCCTTCTCTATGCACCCAAAAACATGGTAGTGGGCTTTTGGGCCCCTGGTGCTTATTTCTTCATCACTTTGTTTTAGAATTGTTGTCCTATCAGGAACCACCAGGTGGTTCTGGCAAAGCTTATCTCAGGAATTTCATTTTCCCTATAGTTACTAACAAAGTCTAACGTCCTAGAGGTTACTCATTTAAAACCCTACTCTTCAATCAACCCCTTTCTTCAAGACCATAGCACAGGGTGCTCTGTGTCCTCCCCTTCACTCTGATTTGTGACAAGGAATATTAAATTCCAAAAGTACCTTCATCAAGGGGAGAGGCAGCAAGTGCCAGCAGCCTGGGGAACACCCTGAGAAGAATTCACCACGAACAGAAGAATGGGTCCCAAACACAGCAGCACTAATAGAGAGGTTTTATATCAACTGTGTTGAGTTGTACAGCACATTTTGGTTGTCACAATGCTATGGAACTCATTTGAGAGGTTTTGGGCCAGCACATTGTGACGCCGAACTCCCGAGAGCTAAAACCAGTTAGGACTAATGGTTTGAACGGAAGGGCCAGGAGCACCTGGTTTCTGGCTTCCCCATCGCATGCGGTCATTCCAACACGTGCAAAACAGGAGCAAACCCAGTTTCTTCTACCAGCCCAATGGGCACTCTCCCACATCTGGCAGTGACTGCATGGTACAAGGTGGGCAGAATCTGAAGCAAGGTGCCTTCTCTTCCCAGAGCCATCTGGGTTGCTCCCAGGATGGAAAAGAAGCAGAGTCCAAGGAAGTACAGGGTCTTCCGATGATGCTAGCTTTGCTTGCACTATTGGGATTTACAAACCCAGAGGCTGACATATCAAAGTGCAGGAAAGGGTCCTTATTCCACTCCCTCTGACAGAGATGACAAACCATTAGCAAAGAATTTGGCACATCACAGCAGCAGAAAGCACTTTGCCTCTTTGTAGAACCAAACATCCTCACAGGTCCTCGCCACCCACACAAAGTCTCAGCTCATGAGGTGCAGAATTGATCAGACATTTTCATTCAGCTGGAAAAACCCTCTGCATTTCTGCAGAGAAATCCCCACTTTGAAACTCTTCTTCCTCATTAACACCACAGATTTCTTAGCAAGGAGGTGAGACGGGTGCTCCCCGAGGGATCCAGGCATTAAAGGCACACCTCCTTCCTAAACCATTGTTCTTTCTAAACCCACTTCCTTTTCCTTAGAGTCAGTTGGGATTCCTGCTCTCTAGTTTGAAGAAGCAGAGAGGCAGTTACAAGTTGGCAACTCGGAACTTTGACCACTGTATGGGAAACAAAGAAATTCAACTTCAAGAGGCATTTCAGGTAGCGCTGGGGCAAGTCAGAGAGATTGTTTCCACCACTGAGCAGATCCACATGTGCTGTTGCTCACTGCAGCTTGGCTGTACCTGCTGAAGTGAAAAGCACAGAGCACAGGCTCTGTGCAGCCAGTGTCCTTCCCCATCCCCATTTGGGTATCAATGCTTCATTCTCCCTTCTTTGGCTTACATGAAGTGCACAGAAACATATGGCAGCATTTGGACTGAAACCCTCACATACACCAGACAGCACATTCCAGGAGGTAAACCAACACATTCTGGCCTGTACCCTCAAGGTATCAAGTTGTGAAGGATGAAGAGTGGGAGGCAGTGGAGAACTGAGGTCAGAAAAGGGGAGGAAGCACAACAGAGGAACACGAGCTCAGTTTCCATGCCAGGAGAGGATCAGAGTGCCATTCCCGGTAGCACCAGGCTCTGACACAAGCGCAGACAAGCAGACGGGCAGAGCAGAAGTGAAAAGCCAACCTCCCATCTCCCCGCAGTGCTGGGGGCAGGGGCAAAGTCAAGTGCATTCAGCAGTCCCAGCGGAGCCTGGAAACGGGCAAGATCTGCTGGGCCCGTTTTCAGCCACAGTGAATTTCTCTCCAACGCACGACAGAAAATGCCTTAGTGATGGCTGATGAGCCTTATTCACCGAGCTGATGGCAAAGCACACTCGTGGAAAGAGAATCCACAGAGCTGCTCTGGCCTGAGGCCCTTCCACAGCCCACGGCACCACTGGAGCCTGCCCTCTTCCTTCTCACACAACAGCCGGCCTTCGCAGTGGGAGCTGCTTCTAAACATGCCTTTCTATTGCTTTGGGGGTACTTTGCATGGGCGCTCACTGGGAAAACATTGGTTTCCAGCCCACAAAAGAAAGAGGTTGCAATCCCCTCTTTAGCCCGAGGTTGTCAAGGCTACAATGGTACCAGCGTGGGGACACACACCCCGTACTCCCTATGAGAGGAAAGGCTGCGCTTAGCCAGGTCCCTTGTGCTGGCATTCACTTGGAAGCTGTGGGAATGGGCTTCTTCAGGTGTTGGCTCATGAGCTCCCTGGCACAAGAGACTTGCATGTGGTCAGAACAGGAGGTACAAACGAGGACAGCTCATCCAACTGCTGATCAGGGATGGGCAACTTCAGGTGGCAGCAAGCAGCAAAAAACACATTCCCACAGCTCCTGTCAAGGAGCAAAAACAACCTGTGAAAAGAGAGCTGGGAACACCACAGCTAAATCCTTATCAAGTACAAAGGGTGCAGTTCAGGGGGGAAATACCAGCCTTACTCATGGCTTGTCCACATGTTTCTTAAAGTACACGCTGGGCTCTCCAGTGCAAGCTAACTGGCTAGCACAAAGGTGGGATGAATGGGCATCACCACACAGGAGAAGGATTGAGGGCCTTGGAAAAACAGAAACAGGAACAACATAGAAAGGAAATCTGCAGGGAATTCATGAGGCCTTGGAAAGAACACGGGGAGAGATTATAATTGCTCACCAACAGACGATCAATACCCAGCCCCATCCTCACAGAGAAGAACTTCTGCCTCTGACCTCACCTCTATCTACCTTTCTGTAGATCGATCTGGTGCTTAAAGTGGCAGCAACGCTGACTGAAACGGGAAGCCTTTCTTTCAACCGGGACACTCCATCATTTGTAATTACAACACAGAAAAAACAGAAACGCAACGCCCATTGCAGTTCAAAAACACAGTTTATTGCAGAGTGCTCCTGAGCAGAGGCAGAGAACAACATCCCCGGGTAAAACAAATCCCTCCCTGAACCCCTCAACAAGAATAGAGCTAAGAATGCCTTATCACCGAACTTACTTAACCCTATGTATTACCCGCATGTGTAAATGGAAAGTGCTGCACCGCAGGAGATCCTGCTCCAAACCCTTTTAAAATTAGCAGAGTAATATATTCTAGTACTAAGACTTCATCACTGCTCATCCCATCCAGACAGAAGCACAGCTAGTCAAACCCTAACATCGCCTATCCTTGTAAATACAGTGCCTGAGAAATGAAACAATTGTTTGGATATATATTACTATAAAACTATATATAACTTCATATAATTTATATAAGTATAAAGTTATACATAACTATAAACTTATACATAAAGATCTAAACAACATATAAAGTTATAAATAAAGCATTAAATAACGTAGAAAGCTACAAAGAAAGCGATAAAGCTATAAATAACTTCCAGGTTAGCAAATTGCAGAAGAGCTGTGAGCCCGATCCCAGGTGCCAGCTGTGTGCGGAGCGCTGCTGCCGCACTCTCATGAGGGAACCCACATGTTCACACGCTCCTCATCCCGCTGTCTTCCTCCGCAAAGCAGCCCCGCTTGCAGGCTCCACCTCCCAGCTCCTGGGGATCTAGGAAGCAAAGAACACCGGGTCACTCTCGGGCCTTGCCTACGGCTCACTTGGCAGCATGCGCAGCAACTGTGCTGCCATCAGGTACAGTCAAATCTGGCCCAAAGGCGGCCTGTGCCTTGAGAATGGGAGGCCGACTCTTTAGAACAGCAATTCTTCCAACCTGGCAAAGCTGCCAAGAGAAACACAGCAAAAATTAAATGTGCTCCCGTTCTTCAAGCTCCATTCTTTATCTCTGCCTTTGCCACCATGGACACCAGCTGCCAAACATCAATAGCTATCAGACCCTGCTGCTAGCTACAGAAATGATCTGTGCCACCAGGAAGTCATTCATCAAGAACTCTCAGTTCTGCATTTCAAACAAAAGCCTGTCTGCTCTCAAGATGGCATCCAGCCTTTCCTCTCAGCTTCCTGACATGGAGACTTTTCTCCTTACTGAAACGTTGGAAAGGGATAGGCGTTTGGTGCTGCATTCTTAACTAGCATCAGCATCTGGAATCTAGAGACTACTCTTTCAAGCGAGCAACAGCTCTTCAAACTCTACAGTCAGCTCTGGGATGAACAGATGAGAGGGAAACGGCTTCCCACGAGACCTGCAGGCTGCACCAGCCTCTCATCTAGGATGGGCCCAAAGGACTCTCTGTGTCCTCTTACGTCTCTCTAACCTGGGGCCATTCGGGTGTCACCTGTAGGTTTGTGACTTGCTTGGCCTCAGATCTGCTGCTGCTTCTTTTTCTCATGTCTTTCTGCACAACTATCAGCAGACTCGTACAGCATTCATTTAGTGAGCTGAGCCAAACGGTTGGACTCGTGCACTGACTCCATCAGCGTCGTGGGGTTTGGCCCTCTCACTTCAACACTCACCTCAGGAGTCAGTGTTTCTTCTGTGGCACTGTCACCCTCCAGCAAACGTACCTCTGGGCTTCACCTCACTGTTGTGTATTGTGACATCCAGGGTCTGACACAACTGCCACAGCTTCAGCTTTTATCGACCCATCTCATTTTTACCCTTTTCCACAGAAGGGTACGCAGCGCCAGCATACCCAAAGAAGCACGGGGGGAAGGACACCGAGGGCTTCTGCAAGTGGAACGTTTTAACCAAAGGCCCTTCCCGACGTACTTACACTGCAGACAATAACTCAACTCTTCTCATCTCCCCTTTCTGGAAGAGTTTCAGAGCAGCTGCCTCAGCCATCTCTAAACAGTGGAGAAGCTCTCGCCAGGGACTTACCCTCCTCGGAGCTGTGTCTTCTTTTCCTGCAGCCAGGTTTTACAGCTGACCCGGGCTCTTCTACAGCTTTGCTCACTGCCTCCCTTCCTGAAGTCACTTGTCTCTCTTCTGTCACTGAGTCCCACTGAACACCAGGATCCTCCTTTAAAAAACACCAAACAAACAAACAAACAGACAAAGAAATGAAACCAAAGATCCCTCATGGTTTTCTTGTTATGCCTGGAGGGACAAACCAGGAGCTTTTCTCCTCTCCAAATGGACACCTGACAAGTGCTGAGCGCTGCCGAGATGCTTTACGTGGGCAAGTGATTGGAGCTCAGAATTCAGGTTGCCAAATTGAAACTAGAAGCCACAAAGTTAGGGGACGTGTCCTCACCACCTGAGCTTTGCCCTCACTTCTCAAACCAGCTACGAGAAATAAGCTAGAACTCCAGCAGCAACACGTCTTGCTTGCTTTCTGGAGCCCTCTGCTGCTGCTCCGCAGTTATTTTGTAGGCAACAATTGCCTGACCTGCTCCACTGCCATGGCCATGGGGCAAAACTCTGGGGCAGGAAAAAAGACAGGAAAAAGCCAACCAGCCAAGGGATGGTTCTGTTCCACTGAGGAGGTCAAAGACCAAAGTTAAGCGCCTGGAGTTCATCTGTAGACAGAAAGACCTTCTCTCCATCACCTGCTCTAGAGTAGGAATCTCTTCTGCAAATAGCCTACAGAATTTATACCCGGAAGCTGAAGGATTGTTCAGAGCCTGCAACGTTTCCTTCTAGTCAGGCAAAACAAAGCTTTGGACAACTGCTACGTGTGAGTTTACAGAAGACAAAAGCTCATCACACTTGCGAAGAAGGTATCACTGATGCCAAACCTCACAGCCCCTACCTCGAGTCTCTCGTTACTCAGTGTTAAATATACAAAAGGCAATGCCTGTGCACAGAAATAGAAATACAACCACATTCTTTGACAAAGTTGTGTCATAAGAGTCCAAAAGGCCTCTGCAAATACAGAAACCAAACACTCTGGGCAGAGCCAGTACCCCCCAACACACCTCCTGCTCCTGCAGGATACCCACTGCACTCTGCTCTTTCTTCTTGGAAATGTGCTCTCTGTGTGCATGGCACAAAGACTGCTCAGCAGGCCTTGTGAAAACCCTTTGGCTAGCAATGCCTTTGTCTGACACCCAAACCACAATTCCTGGGTGTGAAAACGAGGAGGAGGAAGGAGGACTGTAGTTCACTACCTTCGCCAGCCACAACCCACATTTCATGAGCGATGAGCTAAACCTCTCCATTCCTGGGCACATTTACCTCCCTTTAGCCCTTACCTGCTCTGCACTGAACAGTGCTTCCGGAAGAAACATTTCAGGGGCTTGAGCTGCGCAGTGATCCAGCCGTTCTCTGCCTTCCTTGGGGGCTTCCTGTGTGGCCACAGGTTCTAGGGCCATTTCAGCAGCAGCGGCACCTTCTACGCATGCGGTGTCATAGGAAGCAAAGAGAAGTTCTCCATCACAGCCTTCTGCAGCACTTAATGCTTGAGCTGCTCCCATCAGAAATGATGTGTTTGCCGCTGCAGGAGTCAGAGGTGCCAGCTGACTTTCCTCAACGGCAGAAGGGCTGTCGCTGTTCTCACTATTTACCAGGAGTGGCTGACTTGTGACAGACTGAGGGGCTGACATCTCGCTCTCCACAGGTTCCAGGGGCACTATTTCAGCGTTGGGTGGTGAAAGCATCTTATCCAGAATATCAAGGATGGCGTCAAAACTCAGTTCCTCCATCACCTTCTCTTCCCCAGATGCCCTGCCATAGGGCACGCAATCAGCTGCAGAGGGTGGCTGTGCTGGTGGACTCTGGCAGGAACAAAATACAGCGAACGTTTAGACCAAACCACACAGTGATTGATCAGGCAGGGCTGATGGTGTTACTGTTTCTAAGGACTGGGCAGGTGGTTTCTGATGATCAATACACAAGCAGGGCAGGATGAGCAATGCTGGAGCTGCCTGCATCCCTCAACAGAACCTTGGGGAAGTGCTGCCCCAGAGCACACACAAGCTAAACTGAACACTGGCCACAGCTCAGTGAGATCCACAGGCAAAGCACCGTCTTCTGTACCACTTGCGCAGCCCCTGCCACCCTGCTCCAGGAGGAATGATCCAGGCTACACTAACACTTGGAAACCTCAAGTCCTTTTGAGCCGTTCTCTACAACACTCGTCTTGTCCTGCTCACAGGCAGCCAGGCACTGACCTGCCAGCACTGCTTTACATCCCTGCTTGCCTCTGGGCTGCTCACAAGAAGGGCACCTGACAGCAATCTCTGCTCAGATGCACCAGCAGCTTTTGACTGCACTTCCCTGGAGGCAGCTGCATAATCCAAGCAACCACTCACCAGCAAGTGGTTAACCAGGAAGTTACAAGGCCATTTACTGCTTCAGGAACCACTCCATCTCTTCTGACTCCATGGACTTGCTTTCCATCAAGCACCTGATTTTTACTAGACCCTCTGGACAGTGTATTTCTAGTCCCTTTCAATCGAGCCACACCACCACCCCTGACAGCTCCTTGGGGACCATTTGCTATTCCAGACACTGATCTCAGCCTTCCGAGATGACCAATTTTGTCATTGTGACTTCCCCACACTCAGCCTGGAGGGAAAAGCAGCTCCCAATGGAAGTGGGAGGACAAAGATGCCCTGCGTGAAAAAGAAATACCAGCCTATCAACGGCAGGCCTGGCCGTTGGCTATTTCAAGCCGTACAGCAACATGTTCTCCTGGCCAGAACCTGCCCAGCTCGGCTAAGCTCAGCTGAAAGAAGAAACACGTGGAATAAAGACAAAAGGTTGATATTCGCAAGGCAAGAAACTGGATGATCAGGCTTGCATAGGGCAACCCTCTTGCAACACATACAAACAGAACTTGCTTTGCTTGTCCTCTGCAAGGAAAACACTCAAAAGCCTATGCACGCTGCTGCAGTGCAAAAGGAAGCCCTGGCGTTTGTCCTGAGGTTCTTTTGCTATTTGGTAAGCCAGGCCACCCAAGAGGAGCAATTGCCACCACAATTCCAGAAAGCATCGACAGCAAGGACTGCAGTTTTCCTTAATGGGACATCTCTGAGCTGAGGCCAATTCCAAAAGTCACCTCAGCTTCTCTCGTTCACCCAAGGAAACTCAGAACTGCCCAAGCTGTCTGGGACAGAACAGTGGAGCTGGTTCCAGGATTGCCGTAACATTCAAGAATCACCTTTTGCGCAGGCAAGGACATTCTTCAGATAAACGGAGACTCCTGAACTAAAGCAAATGCTGGGGCAGCCAAACATAACACTTTGACAGGAAAAACCTCTCCAGCCATGAGGACACCCACGATGCCGCTGCCCTCACACCTCACCTGCATGACAGCACTGCCCCTGCCACGTTCAGTGCTGCTTTGAAATGGGCATTGGGAAACCCCCTGACTTGCCCTTTGCCCAGCAGATCCATTCCCAAACTTCTCTCCTTCCTGCCACAAGCCCAGAACCCTGCGGGCCATGCGCAGGGGCTCCTCTGCTTCCCACTGCTCTCCGGGCGCTGCACTCACCTGCACAAAGCCGCAGTCGCTGTACGCCTCAGCCGCAGCACTGGCGCTGACAGTGAGAGGCTCTTCTTGGGCAGGGGGTGAAGGACACTGCAGCGCACCTGCAGAATTCAAACACAGACATCACACTCCCAGAACTGGTGTCCAGTGTGCACAGTTCTATTGCTTACTTGGATTAAACACTGCACTGACCACAGAGCAAACTCAATGCCTGAAATGGGTTCTGACCTCCCCACTGATTGGAAGGATGATTTCTTCACCCTAAAATACAGTGATTCTGACACATGTGTATGGAGATTACAAATATATACTGTAAAATTGATCTACACACTCAGGGAAACTCCATAGTCATGGTCTTCTGGATCTGAAGAGCACCTTTTGGATTTGGCCGCTTGACTCTCTCATCACAACATACCACAGGAAGTGGATTCACACAGGAAGGGCCTGCACGTTCACACTCACAAGGAAACACTGATCTTATTCCAAAAAGCAGCTCAGTAGCTGGAGCTGTATTCTGCAGGTATTGTTTTTTGGTGACTTGCAAAGGTATCTTCAGAGGAAAGGCGCTATTTGCAGGACAGATCATCTTTACTGATGGGCAGTGCTAGCAAAGGCAAAGGTGTCAGTTTATTTGGGATACTTCAAGCCTTCCAACTGAGCCAAGATTCCACAAACATACCTGCTGCACTCACACACTTCTGTCCTACCCTGTGAATTGCAGGGAAGACATTTCTAAGCTCTTCTGTCTCTGCCATAGTTAATCTCGTCAGAGCCAGAAGAAATGAGCAGCTAAAGCGCATTCTGGCACCAGCTGTTATCAAGTAACGGGCAGGGAACAGGGATCTCATTTGAACGCGAACGAGAGGGGGATGAATGGCAGCTTAGGAAAGAAATCATCCTTTACTGAACAAATGAAGGAACAGATACAGCCCCTCCCATCAAACAAGATGGATCGGCCTCAATGCACATTTGGGGTTGGCCAAACAAGAGACACACTTCTGCCCATACAAGCTACGCATGGAAAACTTCACCCCCTCTGTAGGACACAACAGGGGAGAAGAGAAAATAACCCCATGCAAGTTAAGCCTGACACGGACTGGCTGTGGCCAATTGGTTTTCTCCTCGCCCTTGAGCCTCCAAAGAGAGGATCTCTGGAAAATCACCACGGGACCCTCAAAAGCTGGACCAAGGACAGGAACACAAACCAGAACACCTTTGGCCTTTCACGGTCTCTCCTCCTTTTCTAGACTTTACGCTGCCTGTCGAATTTTCCCCTGAGATACACACATGGTGACAGACACTGCAGAAAAACATCTCCAGCATCACGTGTCAGTAACTGCTTGAGCAGCAAGTGCAGAACTTGGGCCATACCCATTGGATCGGGGGCTTGCGAGCACTGCCCTGGAGACGCGCAGCCGCTGCCTTGCGGGAGGGAAGCGGCACCAGTTGGAGCCCCTCGCTGAAGCGGCAGAAGCGAGAACACAGTCTGGAGAGTGTACGTGACCTCCGTGGAACACTTGCGCAGGACGGGAAAGGGAGCCCCGGGGCCTGGAAAAGCCACGGAAGCCCCGTGCCCTGGCAGCAGCCCAGAAGAACCCTGCCATGTTCTCCAAGGGACTGCAGTCTGCTGCAAAGGCTCTGTCACCAAAGCACCGGGCTTCTGGCACAAGGCCGCTTTGTCCGAGGAACCAAACAGGCTCTCTGCACCACCAGGTTGATGAACCTGTCCTACAGTCACCAGTCCTGCAAAACAAAGGGAAACGACGGCTAAGGAAAGCAGTTTTCACTGGCACTGCAAGGCAGCATGAGGAGCCAAGGCTCCACAATCTCCTCGGGCAAGACCACCTTTGCTCCAATGTTCTTAAGCCACAAACAGACTTTATTCTTACACCTGAACAGACAGTAACATAACAGCCACGTCAGTGCTGCGCCAACACACGCTCGCCTGTGCAGCATTCAGGCTCCTGAAACCTCCACTAACAAGTGATCAGCAGTTAGAAATGTGCTAGAAATCCAAATGGGTGGTACTTGACTAAACCAAGCAGGAGGAATTCAGAAAGTACTGTGAACTACAGCAGACAGTACGTTACAAGAAAAGGGGAACCACGAAGCGCTGCTCTACCAAACTCCAGCTTTGCCATTAAGAATAATAATGTTTGATTATGGTAATAACCCTGACACTTTAAGCTTAGGGATAGGATTAGGGTTACGAGCCATTAGGGATAGCATTTGAGGCCATTAGAGTTAGCTTTACAGGTAAGGTTTGGGTAAGGTGTTAGTGTTACGGCTAGGGTTAGCATCGGGGGCCATTAGGGTTAGGGATTAGATTTTGGGCTGGGATTAGGGTCAGATTTAGTGTTAGGGTCAAGATTAGGGCTAGTGTTAGGGTTGAGGTTTAGGGTAAGGGTTACTGTAGGGCTTAGGGGTTACCGTTAGGGTCTGGGTTATAATCATAACCCATGGGGACACCTGACAGCAGTCTGGGTGCCACGTCTTTTCTCCTTTGCACAGAGCTGACGGGATGCTCTGCTTGTCACTGCACATGGGCCATCCCTTCACGCCCATTTAACGACAGCTGATGCAGCATCCCTACTGACCGGCAGGGAGGAGTAACGGTCTTCAGGCTCCCCTCACCTCCGCGCTGCCCCTTTACAAACCCCACCGCCCCCAGCGCTTCTGAATCATCAGCACCACGCCGGGGCCCACCCCAGCTCACCGGGCCTGCCAGCCTCGCCGAGCGTCGAGGGCGGCAGCGGCGGGTCCCCGGGCAGCGCCGTGCCGAGCAGGCGCTGGGAGCGCTGGGGCGGGCGGCTGGGCACCGGCAGGCCGGCCGCCAGCTTCGCCTTCTTGGCGCTCGTCCGGCGCTTCAGGTGGACGAGGAGGTCGGGGCGGTGGCGGCGGAAGTGGGGGCTGCGGAAGTGGAGCAGGGGCCCGGCCGAGCCTCCGGCATCGCCCCCCGCCAGGCCCTGCAGGGGCCCCGGCCCCAGCTTGCGGAAGCCGTAGAGGTTGAGCTGGCGGATGAAGCTGGGGAAGTTGGTGGTCTTGAAGAAGGCGGCGGCCAGCGCCGCCCCCTCGCCGGCCGGCGCCGCGCCCAGCAGCTCCCGCTCCAAGAGCCGCTGGTCGATGAGCAGCCCCTCGCCGCTGGCATCCCAGCGCACGGAGCCAAAGCGGGGGCTGTTCACCAAGTGCCACAGCTTGGCCGGGAAGTGGCTGGGGTTGAGAGCGCCGGGCAGCCGCTGTCCCTCCATGGCTCTCGCCGCCAACGGACGCTCGGGCCGCTCGCCCTGCAGCGGCCGCCGCTCGAGGGCCGGCCCCAACGGCCCGCGCTGGGGGAGCGGCAGCGGCCCGCGCGCCGCCCGGCACGGGACCGGCTTCAGGCTGCGCTGCCCGCCGGGGCCGGCCCGGCCTCGCGAGCCCCTCGCCACAGCCGCGCCCGCAGCGCCGCCACAGCCCGCCGGCGCCAGTCCCGGCCGCTGCCTCGGCGGCTCCCCGCTTCCCTCAGCTCCGCCGGGGCCTTCGACGGCCCCTGAGCGCGGCCGTCCCTTCAGCGGCTTCCCGACCCCCAGCCCCGACGTCGCCTCAACCCCGTTTCTTACAGAGGCTCCGGCGTCACACTGCTCAATCCCCGGGAGCTGCATCCCTCTGCCCCTTCGAAACCGGGAAGCTCAGCCCCTGCTGCTGCCAACGGCACAAACCACGGCAGGACGCGCGGGGCGGCCACCGCGTCCAGCGCTCTCACGCCACGAAACCAAACGCCGCTGACGACGTGAATTCTCTCTGCTCCTCCCTTCAGCGCTTTGCTCAGCGCAAAGTTCTGAACCAACAAATAGCTTCTCCTGACGGGTACCGCCACCTTGAACGGGAATTATTCCACCTCCGCACTGATGTAAAAGGTCTGCAGGTGTCCCGTGCCACGGGAGAGGCTGCCGAGGCGGGAGCTGGTGTAGGCAGGCGTTCTCTGGGCTGTGTGGGACAGAGAACAGGAAAAGAAATGGTGGCTTGGCCATGCCGCCGGCCCCGAACTGGTTCCTCGGTCGGTGCTCAGCCGGCGGAGCAGGCGGCCCGAGCCGCAACGGCGCCTCCTGGGGGTTGAACCCCTCCGGTTCCTGCCGCGAAGGTGCCAAAGGGGCGGTCGCCTTCGTGTGTGTCTGGGCTCCTAAGGGTTTCTGCCGGCTGTGCTCGCTGGGCTGTCCGTTCCAGCTCGCTGGGGTGCCCCTAGTAAAGGTGCGGGCTCGGCGTTTCGTCACCCGCAGTCAATTGTAAGCCGCCGCGGCGCCGTCGGTGTTTTCAGCGCCCTGAGAGGGCAATTGTCGGGAGAACGGTCTCGGGGGATGGCGCCTCTTCCCCACCTCCGTCACCGCCCCGTCAGTTCCCCGCTGTGCGGCAGCCGGCGAGGGAATTGTCCCGCCTTAGCGACCTGCGAGGCTGGCACAAGTACTGACGCTTCTGGTAATGGAATCGGGTTTGATCCCGATTCCTGAGTCCACTCTACGACTGCAGTCAGCATCGATAAGGGCCCTTCTCCATCCCCTCGTCCAGCAAAACTCCGCAGTGTTCACCGGGGAGTTCCCACGTCCTGCCGTAGAGCTGATCAAACCCCAGGCTGCTCCTATGAGCAGCACAACCGCTGCTTGAGCACCACTTCGTTTCTGCTCACCGGGAGCCATAAGGAAACTTCTGCAGTGGGACATTCTTCGATCGTTCCCTCAGTTCTCCGAACGTTCCTTTTACAGTGAGCCGGCTTTCTATGGAGATCATTTGCTGTTCCATTAGGAATTCCCGACGTGTAGGCTCCTGGGTCATTTAGGAAGTTTGCAGACGATCTGCTGGATCCTGTCGGGATGGAGAGGACGGGCTGCTGATGTTTCCCAAAGAGGCGTTGCATTGCTCCCCCCGCCGGGCAGGGCGGCTCACTGCCCGCCTCGGGGATGCCACTTTTTGGTCGGGATATTAGCGAAGTCAAACAAAGCCCGTTCTGGTGGCCGAGGGCACGCATTTAGAATGAATGATTTGCTTTCTTTTGGGGGTGTGGGTGGCGTGTGCGGATCTGACGTTTTCCTGGTGGCCGGAGCTCCTCTGGCCGGATGGATCGGGCCGAGCACTGGGGATCTCTCCTCCATTGCTGCCTGCCGTTCGTACGGATGCAGCGAGATCCCCGAACTCTGCAGATTAATCCCAAAAGGGTCCCCTCACTCCTGCGGGTCTGGACCACCGCCCCAGGAAGCGGTTCGTGTGCTCAATGGAGAGTTGTGGTGGGCCGGTGGGGTGGTTCCAAACGCTGTGGGACGCCCAGAATCTCCCGCTTCTGCTCCCCTGGGGAACATTCCGTCTCCTCCCGTGAGGGGGACTCGCCACACACATTCCCACTTGGATTCCAGTGGCCAGCCGCAATCTTTGTCCTGCGCATTTGGCGGCTCAGCAGGAGCCCCTGGGATGGGGCGTGCAGCAGTCGGGGCATCATCGCCTCCTCCTTTGCGATGTCGGGTTTAATCCAGGGCCGCAGAGGTCCCGGTCCTGGTGAAGATCACAACCAAAACCTTCCTCCAGTTCCTCGTTACCATGACGGGGCCAGGTACCTCCAGCCCACATGGCGGGCTCCGCACAGCGGGTTCATTGCCTCATATGTTCCGCTGAACCCGCCGCGGCACTCGGCTCCCCCCATCCAATTGTTGCTGCTGAAAACCTGGCTCGGGTCGCAGCATTCTCAGCTTGTTGTTTCACTCGTGAGGTCCCCAGCTCGTGCCCTCGGGTTTCCTCCGTTTTCTTCTTCAGTGTTCAGCCAAGTTTTCAACACTTTGTTTCCCGATTCCAAAGCAAGAGATTCTGCACGGACAATAGTTTCGGGGGGAGGGGACTATTTGATTGCCTTTGGCGCGCAAGAGAAACAAGCCCCAGCATGGCACAAACTTGTCCTTTCCCTTTCCCGTGTTAACTTTTCGCTGACTCCGACATCGCTGTATCCGCTCCACCACTTTATCGCCCCCTCTCCAACATTCGGGGCCGCATCTATTCCCGCCGGGGATGGCGCACGCGCGCATCCCCGCAGCACTTTATCCGTGGCAATCCCGCGGGTGGCGCCGCCGACGTTTTGTGTCGCGTTCAGAGGTTCGACATTTGGCACCAAATCCGCGCTGGCATCCAGGCAGTGCTCCGAGAGCAGAGGGGCTGGGGGCTGCTCGGCTGCATCTGCGATTCTCGCCGGTCGCGATCCTTAAGAACTGTCACGATTCCGGATCCACGAATAGCACTCTTTAGTGAAGCAACAGAAACACGGACTCGAGTTGCCCTTGATACACTCACTAAGTTCAATAGCGCTACAATCCAAAACTCGCCCGCGATGAACTGAGTTCATGGCGACAAATAAGCTCGAGGAGGAGACCTGATACGTGGGACGATTCGGGCAGAGGATGTTGTCAATTAAAGCAAATGACAGGGATTGCTGCCATGGGGAGAAAAAAGGGATGGGAAAGAAAAAGGAAAGAGAAAAGGTCGGCAAACGTGCTGGGCTGCTGCCGGCTGGAGGGCAGCCGGGGCCGGGAAACGCTGCTGTAAATCCTGGGCCAAAGGGATTTGCAGTAGCTTGAGAAAAGCGCGTGGGTCTGGTGGTGGTCTTGAATTCACGAGTAGAGACGACAAGCTGTGGTATTTGTACTAAAGGCGAGGGTTCGGAGCAGAGCGAGGGCTCCCTCCCGCCGGCAGGCAGCAGGCAGCAGGCAGGCAGCAGGCAGGTAGGTGCGAGCGGAGCTCGGCAGCCCGAGAGAGGCTCCAGCGAGCTCCAAGGAGAACGTTGGTGCCGACAGCGAGCTCCGGGGCCGGCCCGGCTGGAGGCGACGCGTCCGCAGGCAGCCGCCGAGCCGAGGACGGAGCCGAAGCGGCTCGGGAAGGCTCGTGCAGCGCGCCGGGTGCTGCTCCCGCCGCAGGACGCGGCTGCCGGCTCCGGGCGCACGGCGGAGGACGGCGGCCGGAACGGGCCGGAACGGGCCGGAACGGGCCGGGCAGGGAGCGGCGGCGGGGGCGGGCTGCGGGCCCGGCGGGGGGCTGCGGCCGCCGGGCAGCGGCTCCGCGGAGGCCGCTCCTCGGCCGAGCTCGGGGCGGGACGGCGGCCGCGCTCTCCTTCCTCGGACACACAGCGAAGGTGGAGTCGCCGGAGCCCGGGCTCGGCGGCCGAGGGGGGACCCCGCGCCGGGGCAGCCTCACCCGCACCTCCCACTGGAGCAGGATGCTGCAAGCCTTGAATACTGCCCCGGATGGGGCAGCCACAGCTTCTCCGGACACTCTGCCAGCGCCTCAGCACCCTCACAGGGAAGAGCTTCTGCCTAAGAGCTCATCTCAGTCTCCTCTCTGGCAGGTTGAAGCCATGTGTAAAGATTTCCAAGATGCATGCTTGGAGCAACCTGGTCTAGTAGAATGTGTCCCTGCCCGCGGCAGGGGGTTGGAACTGGATGAACTCTGAACTCAGACCAGGTTGGAATTCTATGGAAAATGGGATTCTGTGATAAATGGAGTTCTATCTGGATTGCTCCAGTAAGAACATGAGAGAAGAGTCAGGCCTGCAAAACCTAGTCATTCTAGGGATGACTGTTCCTATGTCCCCCCTGAGCCTTCTCTTCTCCAGGCTGAACAAACAAGCCTGCTGCGACAGCCCTGCAGTCCCTTCTCATCTCTTGTCCTGCTTTGAGTTCATGGAAGCAAGTCCTTCCACAAATCACAAGACTTTTGTGCTTTTTAAAAGCACTTTCTTGAAGACTGAGCAGAGCTAGGAATGAAACTGGGTGTTTCTCCATCATGCTTGGGCAATCTGAAAAATTCCACTGCCCAGGTTCCACTTCTTTCTCTATTGGTATAAAACAGTGATATAGTTTGAAGGGGTTCCTTTCAACAGCAGTATTTATTGTTTTCTTTTCCTTACTCATTTTCTGGCTTTATCAGAACATTGTCTTTTGGGTGGAGGTTCTAGTGCAGCAGTTGTGTTACCACTTTTAAGATGCACCTTTAATCAGTGGTGATGGGTTACTGCTGTGTGTCAGTGACTTCAGCTCAGGCCCTTTTAAACTGCACTCTTGCAGAAAACTGAGACCCTTTTTCCCTTTTAAAGAATCTCCTCGTGTGAAGTTCCTCTTTCTGCACTGAGTTTCAGCTTCAACAGATAATCAGTGCTTCAAACAAGACAGCTTTTATTTCAGGAGATGGCTTGATGAACCACACTGATTCACCAGCTCCTTATTACTTGGAAGAAAAGCCTTCTGAAGTCATTTGAGGTTGTGAAGACCGTATGACACCAGGCTGCCTTTCACCAAGCTAATGGTGACTGCACTGTTAGAGCTTTCACCAAGCTAATGGTGACTGCACTGTTAGAGCTTTCACCAAGCTAATGGTGACTGCACTGTTAGAGCAGGATGGGTATGTCTCTTTCCTTGTACTTTTTGAGGATATTTTTCAACCACTGCTCTACTTCATCATTTCATAATTAAATCTTTTGCTCTGTGCTTTCGAAGGCTTGCCTGTAAAGCAGCTTTTGGTGGCGTAGAGAGCTGAACTGGAAAGTGTCTCTTTCTGGACATTTTGCCACGATCAAATAGTCAGCAATCCTCAAAAGCAGTTCAGAAGTTGTACTTGTAGAAATTTGATTTACCTTATCTGTTCTGCTTGAAAAACTAAAATAGCATAATAGTTTGCATGGGCACAAAATTCATATGTATTCATTAGCTTAGAAGGACATGTTATGGGTATGGCACTGGTAAACCAGCAAAACCAGAATACCTTGGATATCCTGGAACATGACATGGTGTCATGGGTTCAGCAGCAGCAGTCATTTTTCTGCTTCTTGGTAGCTGGTGTAGCACTGTGTTTTTTAATTTTGGGCCTGGGAACAGTGCTGATAACACCAGTGTTTCAGTTACTGCTTAGTGATGTTTTGGTCTGGCCAAGGACTTTCTGAGTCTCAGGCTCCGCCAGGGAGGGGGGGGAAGCCGGGAGGAGGCAGAGACAGGACACCTGACCCAAACTGACCAAAGAGCTATCCCATACCACAGCACGTCATGCCCAGGATGGAAAGCAGAGACCCGTAAGGGTGGGGGTGCACTGGGTGGTCGGGCTTGGTATTAGGTGGTGAGAATTGTATTCTTTCCTTGTATTTGCCTTGTCCTTATTATTATTGGTGGTAGCAGTAGTGATCTGTGTTATACTTTAGTTACTAAACTGTTCTTATCTCAACCTGTGGGAGTTGTGTTCTTTTCGATTCTCCTTCCCATCCCTCCGGGAGCGGGGGGGGGGGGGGAAGAAAGAGGGGGAAGTGAGTGAGAGAGCAAAACTGCATGGCTGACTGGACTTAAAGCACACCACAGGGCCATGGCCAGGGAGATGCTCAGGGGAGCCGTGTTCTGTGTGGTCCATGGCATCATCCCTGCCACGGTGCCTGCCCGGCAGAGCAGAGCAGGGCAGGGCTACGGAAGCTGCAGGCCCAGAGGCGAGGGTGGGATAAGGAGCGGGGTGGCACAGGCACAGTGGCTGCCAGGGGCGCGGGCGGCACAGGGCTGTCAGTAGAAGGCGGTGGAACGGCGGTGCCGGTGGAAGCGCGCCCCGAGCTGTAGAAGGCGGCGCCTGCCGAGGTGGCGCCGCGCGGCTCCCGCAGCGCGTTCCGAGCCGGTGGCCGTTGCAGAGGAGCCCCAGAGCGATGGCGCTGCCGGGCCCGTGGCGCTGCCCTTGGCGCTGGCCGTCGGCGCTGCCCGTGGCGCTGTTGGTGGCGGTCACCTGCCTGCTGCAGGGATCGCTGCTGGGAGCGGCGCTGGGCGCGGGGGGTGCCTGGTGTGCGCTGCGGTCCCGCCCGCCCGCCAGGCGCTCTCTGCCCCGGCGCTCTCCAGCGCGGTTCCTGCCCCCCCGGCGCTATCCCCAGCTGCAGCTGCCCCCGTACAGGCCCGGCCTGATCGCCCGCTTCCCATCCCCTTGGGATCAGGTTGTTTGGCGCCTGACCAGGAAAAGGGCCAGTGACGGCGCACCGGCCACTGTCATCGGCCGAGGTGTGGGCCCCCCGACCCGCGGCAACTGCCTGGGGTGAGCGCAGCAGTAGGGTGTGGGTGGGATAAGGACACGGCTGGTCCCGGGAAACAGATGGGAGAAGGACACGGGTGGCAGTAGGACACTCCTTGTCAGGGACATGGGTGGCACAGGGGTCCTGATTGTCAGGGATGAAGGTGGCAGAGGGACACGGGTGGGATACAAGCACAGGTGGCAGAGAGACATAGGTTGTCAGGGCTGAAGGAGGCACAGGGCGCGGGTGGGATAAGGACACGGGTGACCCGGCGATGGTGGTGCCGGGCCCAAACTGCTGCCCTTGGCGCTGCCCTGCGTGGTGCCGCAGGGACCGCTGCTGGGAGCAGGGGGTCCTGGTGTGTGATGCCATCCTGCCAGCCCGCATCGCTCCTGTCTTCGTGTCGCCTGCACGGCAAAATGGCGTCTACAGTGGCCCAACCGCAGGCGCCATCCGTGCTGAGAGAACCCGTCCCGCCGCTACTGCCTCTGATGAGCTTGGGGGGAGGATGGGATGGGATCTTCCTGGCACTAACAGTGCTCTGACCGTTGTGCCCCAGCAGAGCTCCACTGCAGACCGTGCGCCACCAGCACCCGCTGCCACGGAACCGGAGCCCCGCGAGCATTTTGCCCCCGGTACGCTGGGACAGTCGGATGCCCAGGGGCTCACCGTGGGCCCAATGCCCAGCAGCACTCCGCAGCCCACAGCCCAGCGCAGAGCTCTTTTCCTTTTCCCACTCTGCCCTGGCCAGTCTGCTGGGGGGACACTTCCAGGGGAAAGGAAAGGGCCAAATCTCTGCTGTGCTGGCACCTTTTCAGCTGGAGGCAGCAGCACGTGTGGGAGCCCTGGGTTCCCACTTAGATACGGGTCTCCTCAGCCCCTGCTGAGCTGTAATAAAACCCTGCTCACATCTTGGGCTGGGCTTGCAGATGTGAGAGTGGGACGTAGTCGTGGCTGATGGAGCTGTGCAGCTGTACAGGGAAAGGTTTTATCCAGGCTGGATCTGTAGGGAAGGGTTTGCTCTGGCTGGGCCAGCAGCGTCCTCCCTCCCCATTGCCTCCCCCAGTGTAGAGGGCCTGGAGGCTGCTTGCTCCCAGAGCGGAGTCAGTTTGGGGTGCTCAGACTTTGCCCTCCACGGACATTGCGGGGGGGAGTTGAGCAGTGTTGAAGCAAGAGAGGCTCTGGGCTCGGCAGCCAGCAGCTGGGAGATGGGATTTACTCTGTGGTGAGCAGGAGAAAGGGAGGCTGTGCTCCCCTGAACCAAATGAGTTATTCCTGGTCTCTTTCCACATTCCATTAGAGGAGGATGCGCGTGAGGGAGTCCCCACAGGCTGGCCCAGGATCCTGCTGTGAGGTGCCACTTTGGATAGGAAGGTAATGTACTGCTCATCCAGCCAGTGCCCGCTTGTCAATGCCAGCCAGGAAGAAAGCAGTCACCTTCCCAGCCGACCCGGTGCCCAAGGCCTGCTCTGCACTGGAGCTGGGACACTCCGGGCCCATGAGACATGGCTGCTGGGTCACCCAGTGCTGGGGAAGCCCTCTGTTGTGTCCATCAGCATGCCTGCTGCCTTGTTGCACTGCGGTGCTGGCGGCAGCGCTGACCGGCACCGTCCCTGCCCTGCCCGCGGGCCGGCTTGGAGCTTGAAGGGCTCAGATTGCTGCAGCGGTGGTGTTGCCGTGTGCCACTGGCACGTCCTGTCCCAGCCCGGGGCTGAGCCTAACTGGCTCTCTGCCACTTGCACAGGGCATGGGAATCGCACAGACCGGGAAACGACAGCCCAGGAAGAGCGAAGAAGGCCATGCAGCCCGAGGAAGGTGAGTGCAGGTGGAGCCCAACTCTGTGCCGGGCTTGGATGGGCCACTGGTGCGGGCCTGCTCCGATTGCAGGCGGAGCTCATTCCAACACTTCCTCAGCTGAAGGAGAGAGGAAAGCCCGTGTGCTCATCGCGGATCGGGTCCCGTGGCACAGTGTGAGATGTGGCCACGTGTGGCAGTTTGTGTGGTTTCTGGTTCGGGTGGGCAGCGTGCAAGGAGCATCTGTGGAGGTGGGAAGGGGCCGCTGCCCGCGGAGCCCCAGCGGGCTCTTGTAACCGCTTCCCCAGGGATCTCTTGTGGCCAGCTGCTGCCCCAGGGTATCACAGCCTTGTCTGCGCGTTAAGGCCGTGTCCCTGGCTCTGCCCTCCAGGATGGGCATCCAGAGAGGAGTGAGAAGGGACAACCCCTTGGTGCAGGCCAAACGCCTCTGCTGGGAGCTGCTCCTGACTCATCTCCTCTGTAGCTGTCGAGAGGCCTGAGGAGAAGCGGCGGCAGTCCCCGAGCCCACCACCATCGCCGGGGAACGGAAGGCCCCGCAGGAGGAGCATCTGCCTGCTGGTGCCTGGCGAGACCCACCCGCTGGTGCTGGTACGGCGCTGTCTCGCAGCCTCTTTTGCCCTCCTCTGGGGATAGAACGTGCTCAGTGCAACTCCTGCCGGGCTGGGGCAGGCTGACCTGCCTGCCTTGGGGCAGGTCTCGTCCTTGGCTGAGTGGGAACTGATCCTCTCCCCTGCCCCAGTGTGTGGTGGCTGTGCGTGACCTCCTTCAGAGCAGCTCTGCCTGAGAAGGAACTAAGCTACTGCTCTCTCTTGGCAGTTCCCTGAGCTCATCCCTGGCTGCCCCAACACAGAGATGATCCTGGAGGAGGAGAGGGTGGCAGCGTGGCAGCGCTCTCAACAGCTCTTGGGACCTAAGGCTGGTAAGGGCAGACTGGGAATGTGAAGGGCACGGCAAGGAGGAGAAAGCCATGGTCCCGGCTGGCAGGGCAGTGGGTGTCTGTGTAGCGCAGGCTGAGGAAGCTCCTGGGCCAGTGCTGCCTGATCCTGGGCTCTGATGCTCTTAGAGACTTGTGAAGGCTTGGCAGGGTGACCTGGTGTCCCGCTGTCCCCAGGGTGATGGGCGAGCTTGCCCAGGGCCGGAGCTGCGAGCTGGTCCTGCTGGGAGGCTCTGCCAAGGGGTAGTCCCATGCGGCAAGTTGCAGGTCCTGATTTCTTGCTCCCACCCTGCAGCCATCACCCGGGACTGCTCAGGCACCAGCCGCGCACGGGCAGCGTCCACGACCACAACATCAGTGGTTTCTGGGCAAGCCGTTTCCACCGTCACCGGCCTTATTCCCACCCCCCAGCCCAGGAGTGGGAGCGCGCCCGTGTTGCCAGGTGGGTCAGGGTGGATGGGGCTTCTGCGGGGGGGAAGGGCAGGGTTAGATTCAGGCAGCAGCTTTCCTGCCGGACCTGGCCGAGCTGCCCGGGCTCAGCAGCCCGCAGGGGCTGGTGCTCGGGCTGTGCAGAGCCTTGCCGTGCGAAGGGAAGGTGCTTCCGTCACTCGCAGCCCCAGTCCCCAGCCCTGGGGGTGGAGGGCAACCTCAAGTGACGCTCCTTGCCCCCTCTGGATGCACTGGATGCATCGGCTCCTGCGCGTGCTGCCAGCTCCCTAAAGCCAGGCTCTTCCTCCTTTGCTGACCCCGGCTCTCAGTGGTGTGTTGCTTTCCAGGGACTCCTGCGCCCATCTCTGGCCAGCGCCCCTCAGGCCTTGCTCAAGACGCCACTTCCTCTGGTAAGGACGGAGTTGGTGCTTCAGGCTTGAGGAGCTGATGGGTCGCGTTGTCCCCTTGGGCTGGGGGATGGCGGAAGGGCCAGGCTGTGCTGTAGCAGCCGGCTCAGGTGGTAGCTACTAGGCTCCAGGGATGCAAAGCCTTCCGTTCCCCCAGGGATAGGGATGGTGGTAGCCCCGGTGCCAGCTCAGAGTGCGGCTGCAGGGACCCAAGCAACATTGGTACTTCCAGGCTCACCCACCCAGGCAAGATCCAAGAACAGAGCCTGCAAGCGGCACAAGGCACGGATCCATCATTCCTGCAATAAGTAATGGCCAGTGCTGCTGGCCCCCAGCCGTGGGGGCTCCGGTCCAGAGCAGCCCCAAGGCGGGACCGGAGGGATGGGGCAAGGCCCCATTTCTGCTGCCTGCAAGAAGCTGTGCTGGGTGGCAGCGCCTGGGGTGGGACAGGGGGAACTATTCCAACTGGAAGAGTTCCCCAGCCGAGGCTGAAGAACCTCTGTGCGTCTGTGCAGCGTTTCCCTCCTGGCTTTATTTTGCCACGTTTCCTAAGGTGTAAACTGCTGCTCCAGCCCTGGCAGTCTCTCCCCTCTCTTCTTATCCCCCTCCCCAGTTTGGGGTGCTCTGGAGCCACTGCGGGAGTCCAGAGCAGACTGGGCTCCTCCCCCTCCCCAAATCCCAATTGCTTTTCATCTGTGGCTCATCCCCTCCCGTTTGGGATTTCCCAGCTCCTGGGAGCTGCGGTGCTGCCTCCCCTGGTGCCTTTCAGTGGGAGCGGGGCAGAGGCTGCTGGAGCCAGGGGTCACCCGAGAGCTGCTCCCCCCTGCCCGTGGGGTCCTCCCCACCCCCAGGAGGGCGTCGCTGCTGGGTCTTTTACTCTCGGAGCCCTGTAATTGTGTGTGTTGGCTGCAGTCTAAATTACCCCAAACCCCACAAATATTGAAACCTTCGTTAATGAAATCACTCTTTGTTTTTATAGTTGAGCTGTTACAGCCTCTCCTTCCTTCTAAATTGAGATGTACATGGGTGTGACTAAACCTGTTCTTTTTATCTTCCCAAAGGAGGAGGACCGCAGAGATGCCAAGTGGCCTTTTGAGCCACCAGAAGCAAAACGTCGGCGTCTATGATGTTTATTGAAGATTTTTACTGTTCTGTGTTTGTTCTAATATTTTTGTTATCCTGTTGTTGTTTTGCTCTTACACTGCAGTTGTTTTGTTGCTTTCTTGTAGCTTTTTGTTGTTATCCTGTTGCTCTGTTGCTGTTCTAACTATAGTAAACTAGCATTTTTCCCACAGTGTTGCTCTCATTTTCTCCTTTGTTTACTGTCAATATACAGTTTCCAGGAGGAGCCACCGGTCTGGAGCAGAGACTCCTCCGCCGTTCGCTTTCCCGCTCTCCGCGTGCTCATCGCGCCGCCCCTCGCTCTGCCCGCGACTCCTCCCGGTCCCGCGCGGCGGCGCCTGCGGATTCCGGAGCCCCGGCGGATCGCCCATCCCGCTGGAGGAGAAGAGGCGGCGGTCATGGCGACGTGGCGGGTTGCCTTCGGTCTCTGGTGCGGCCTCTTTTACCTGCCGCTGGTGGTCGGTGAGCGCGGGGTGGTGACTGAGAGGAGGGAGGCCCGGGGGGGTTCGGCCCGCAGGGGGCGTTGGTGGGCTTCGGCCTCTTTTTGAGGCGGTTTTGGGGGTTCCCGGCTTGGAGGAGCCCCTGCTCTGGAGCAGAGACTCCTCAGCTCAGCCGTGCGAGCAGTGCGGGACGTGCTCTGTGGGCCCCTGGTCTTGGGTTGCCACGTGGCCGCAGGGTCTGCGGGAGAACCGCACCTTAACGGTGGTTTTGGTGGGAATTGGGTTTGCTGAGGGAAAGGTTATGCTGCGAGTGGTTTGTGTCAGACAGCGGCAGTTCGTGTCCCAGCAACTGCTGTGTGCATCCTCCTGAGGAATACTGTTTACTGCTGACCCGAAGGTGAGACTCCTGGGAGAGAAACAATGGAGCCCAAAGTGGCTGCCGGTTACTGTTGATGCATTCCATTCAAGACCTTCACCTTGCCCCCCCTGCCACAATACATTTTTACCTTTCAGAGCAAGTTTAAACACTTAGTGTGAAGTGATGGTAGTGCATCAACAGCACTGCTTAGATAAGCTCCTCTGATAGCTCTGCATGAACTCAGTTATCAGATGCTAACACTGAGAAGTTTGGGTTTGGGTTGGTTTTTTTTTGTTGTTTTTATTTGCCTTTTTTGTGTTGTTTTTTTTGTGGGTATTTTGTTTTATTTCAGCAGCCTTATCTGTAATGATCTTGTTACTGTGCTTAAAGGATGGAGCTTGTGGTCTTCCACAGCTTTGTCACGTAGTGAGAAAAAGCGGATGGGATCATAGGAGTGACCAGATGAAGTCCTAAAAAAGGAGAAGTGCTCTTGACATCGTCTGCAGCTGGCCTTTAATGAATGGGGTGGGAAGTGAGAAGTTTTCTTATTGCAATGGTTAGGGACTTTCAGTAGGAATAGTTCAGCAGCTCTGTTCTTGAGGTGGCACTCAATGAGGTTGTTAAGCTGCTGTTTGGCAGGGTAGGATGAAGCCCTCAGTAGCAGGTACGCCAAAAGAGGTGGTCATTTCTGCCTTTCTCAGCCTTAGCCCTTCCACTGTGGTGGATTGGGTGTGCGCTGGCCCTCTCCTGAGGTGATTCAGATCATGAACCCAGCAGAAAAGCAACTGGTTTCAGCTGCTGTAGTCAACTTTTCTTTCTAGTAGCTGTGCGCTGTTTTGGCTTTAGCCTGAGAGTAATGTTGATAACACACCAAAGGCTTAGTTGTTGCTAAGTAGTGCCTCCCCTGGTCAAGGGCTTTCAGTCTCCTCTCATGCTCTGGCAGTGAGGAGGGGCTCCGGAAGCCCTAGGAAGCACAGCCAGGAGAGATGACTCAAACTAGCCAAAGGGTAATCCTACCATAGAATGTGAGGCTCAATACAGATACTGGGCGGGGGGGGGGGGTGGCCAGAAGAGGCCGATGACTGCTCTGGGATGTGCTGGGCATCAGTCAGTGGGTGGTGAGACATTGTCCTGTGCATCACCTGGGGTTTTTTGTTTGTTTTATGCCTTTCTCTCTCTTTCCTGTTATTATGGTATTTGACCTTACTTCAATAATTAAACTGTGCTTATCTCAACTCACAGATTTTACTTTTTTTTTCTCCCTTTCAATCAGTTTAGCTGTCGTTTCCTTATTGGTGATACAGGAAAGAGAGGATTGTCAGCTGACATTGTGTCTGCAGGGAGAGAAAATTGACGAACCAGGCATAAGCATGCCTAAACACATTAGTAGAAGTACTACAGTATTGGTATGGGAGGAGCTCCTCCTTGCTTGTGTTTAATGAACCTCCACATTTAACCTCTTAGCACTTCTTTTTTTTTTCTTTGTTTAATGTTGGCTGCAATATTCACGTGTGTCTCGGTGCCAGAGAGTCAAAACTCGGTTTTCAAATGGCAAAATCAGCTGAAATACTCCAGGAAATACCTTTTCCTTTTTTTCTGAAGGAACACGATTTGTTGTCTTTGCCTATTCTTGTTTGCTTTCTCCGAAGAGGTACACCTGAAGCAATTTGAGCTTCTCAAATTCAGTTGAGGAGCAAAGCGGTGTTAATGTCATATGGAAGCAGATGAGGAATAGAAACTAGCTGACTGCAGCATTTATCACTGAAACTGTACTGATACTCTTCCTAAAGATTCTTCTTGGGACGTGGTTTTTGCTTAAGCTTTGAGAAGTATTTTCATGTGACAGTTGGAAGCTTTGAATGGACCATTTCTGCATTTCAGTCGTTCAGGCTTGAGACGGCAGAGAGAGAAAAAGGCAAGTGTGTTAAGGAACACATCAGCCCCATGTAATGCTGAAAATATGGGATGTCCCGTAAGAAATCCATCCTAGTACATGAATGTCTCCATTTCCTTAACTTACTGTCACTGATCAGGTGATGCTTGCCACTTGACTGATCTTAGTCCTACAAAATCTCAATTTTATGACATCTTTGGTTTATGCTGCAGATTAACCGGATTGGAGCTTTCCATGAAGTAAACAACACAACAGGTAGAAACAAGTAAGTCACATGGAAATGCAAATCTACAGTGAATGCAGTCTCATTGCATCTTTTGCATCAAGTCAAATATTTAGAAAGATGTAACGTTTTCTTCTAAGTGATCTTAAGGCTCTTGTGGGTTTGTTTGTTTGATTGGGGTTTTTTTACATTTTTGGCTAGTCATGTTGCTCTCTGAGTCTTTCCAATATTGTGGTAGCTACTAGCAGATGTATTGAGGAGGGTAAGAGCAGACAAAGCATCTTGTAAGTATATTGGCATGCAGTTTATTCTTTTAAGTATGTGTGAACAGTTGGGAAGAGCTGCTTGACCAAGAGAGGATACTTTGTGGGCAAGAAGTATTTGCTCTTGCTTTGCTTTCAAGGAAATAATTTGTAAGAGTTAACTAAACTACTTGAAACCTTTAATGTTAACCCAGGTGAGCTGGTCAGTATGGGAGAGACACTTTATAGGATTATTTCTTCAGTTACTAACTCTTGAATTTTATTTTTGTTTCAGTTTTGGGTGAGGATTGTCAGGCGTATATTGATCATCATGGCAAGGCACAACCTGCAAAATCCTGTCCTTATTTCTGCTGCGGACACTGCATGCTCCAATACTGTTGCTCTAATGCATTCTTAAAATTTGATGAACAACAACAGCTTCAGTGTAATCTGTTTGATGGAAGGTACGAGGCAAACTCCATGTATGCAGCAGGTTCTAATTCTAGTGTCAAATGATGAAAATACACAGTTTAATATTTATAAGCTTATCAAGGGGCCTTTTAGCTCTGTCTTTGGCTCTACTGGGGTCTGCGTTAATGCGTGTAAGTTACCTGTAAAATGGGAGCAGCGAGGTGGTGAAATGAATGGCTGAATGGGTGTGTGTTTTCTGGAGCGTTTACAAATGCTTTTTACCCTATTTATTTATTTTTAATGACAAAATCTGTTTTAAGTGTACGTTGTCTTTCATGAGCATTTGTAACTTAGCCAGGTACTTAGGAACTCTGGAATTTAGCCAGCTGCAAATTCCATTGTTGAGAGGGGTTCTCTTACTGCAGGACGTCTGACTCGAGCAATGTAAACTACAAGCAGTTTTTTTCGGACTCGGATGATGCCATTTATTCTGGCCCTAGGTAAGCCATGCAAAGTCTCCGCTTTTAAATGATATTTATTTGTAAGTTCTTCACTGTGGTGTTGGTACATGCTGACAGAACTTGAAAACGGAAGGACTTACAGGTGTGCTCTCGCTCTCTGCCGAAGCCTTGGCACACGCGCTCTGTGCTCTCAGGCAGCTTGGAAGATCGAATCCGGTCCTGGAAAGCAAGTTGCAGAAGAACCCAACCCTTCAGGCTGAAGGCGCCTCAGGCAAAGGCTGAAACACGCAGCTCACCACACACTGGGATCACCTGTGCCAAAACCCAAAGAGCTCAATAATGACCAAGTGCCTGCACACTGTAGAGCTGGAATTGCTGAGAGGGCTTCCCGCACAATGAGCACGAGAGGACCTGGCAGCCTCCAGGGCAGCAGCTCTGAAGGCATCAGCCTTAAGCTGTAAGGCTTTCCCTTTAGAAAGCACAGGCTTAGAGCAAAGCCCTGGCTGTAGCCTGCCCAACTCTGCCAGCACAGCTCTGTCCCATGTCTCAGGCACTTCAGGCAGAGCTGCTGCTCTGGGTTCAGCTGCTGTTAGAGGTACCCTCACCACCATCCGCTTCCCACCAAGCAGGGTGAGGGCAGCAAGGGCTTGTGTCTGTTAGGTGCTGTGCTGCCTAACAGCTTTTTCTACCCCATTAGTTTGCCGGTTTAGCCAACGACACCCTGTCTGTGGAGATTGGGGTAATAGCACAATTCTCCCAAGGCTGGACTCTCTACATAGACCCCCAAGGAGAAGCAAACAAGTGGATCAAGAATCTGGTAAGAGCTGTGGGGAGGAAAGGCAGGTCTACTAGGCTAGGGGAAGCAGCTTCCTGGTAGGAGCTGCACAAAGCAGCCTCAGGCTTTGGGCTGCAGAGCCCAGCCCAGCCTCCCCAGCACCAGACAGGCTCCACATCCATATTAGCCCCATGTGGATTCCCATGCTTGGGCAAATCGGCACAAGGTAGAAGAGGCCCTGCTGTAAGCAAGTGAGGCATCAGATTCCTACTCTGGTTCTCCACTAGCATTCTAGGGCCCTTACATCCTTCACCACACCGTGTTCCACAGAGAATGGCACTGGCACCTCCCAGAACAGCCTTCAGGGTCTCTAGGAAAGAAGGGGTCAGGGTAGCAGTAGCTGGCTGGTGGACACAGTCCCTGCTGCCAGAGTGCTAGGAACACAGACCGCCACCTCCCCTGCTGCATTTCAGGAGAAGATGAACAACCTGGAGGTGTCCAAGCTGAGTGTCCGGGATTTCAACTCCGGTCTGGAAAGCGCCATTACCTTTGGGAAGCCCTTCCTGCTGGAGAATGTCAGTGAGGAGCTGGATCTGGCCCTTGAGCCCATCCTGCTGAAACGGGTCCTGTGTGTCAGCTTGGCAAGGAGGGGCAGTGGGTACCTGGCTGGGCTGTAACAGGACATGGGCCAGGGTGTAGTGGGATGTGGTGTGTTTGTAGGTCTCTCTGGGCAGGCAGCACTCACATGAATGCTGTCTGTTGTGTGCTCACATCTTGGCCAAGGCTCCAAGATGTTGGCGGGCTCCTGCACACCCCAGTCTCCTGCTAGAAGGCATCTTTGCCTGGGAGGCAGGGCTATGGAATACAGCTGCTCTATTCAGGTTCAGGACTTCAGATCTGCCAGGCAGCTTTGAGCTCATCTGCCCAGGGAGCCTTCAGACTCTCTCCTTACTGCAGCATGAAGGGCACAGCAGGATGCCTTCCCTCACAAGAGGGAGCTGTTCCAGCCTTCCTGTCTTTGTCCCTCTCTGGTACAGACCTACAAACAGCAAGGCAACACGGTGCTGAAGCTGGCGGATACAGTGATCCCCTACCTGGAGACTTTCAAGATGTACATTACCACCAGCCTGCCCAGCCCTCACTACAGCGAAGCAAACCGTCATCAACTTCACCCTCTCACCCAGGTACCTGGTTACCTCATTAGTTGCCTGTGCTTCTCAGCTTCATTCCTTGCAGCCCTCAAACCCTCAGGCCTGTTGCCCTCACCTTCACCTCCATGGCTTTGGTTGTAGTGGCTTGGAGGACCAACTGCTGGGAGAAGTGGTGGCTGCAGAGCGGCCTGTCTTAGAAGAAGCTAGAAACCAGCTAATTGTTAGCAATGCTGAGATGTGTCAGGAGCTGAAGGAGATAGAAGACCAGATCCTGTCTTGGCTTAGCACTTCTGAAGGAAAGCCTGTAGATGACTTAGAGCTCATTAAAGTGCTGGAGGCATCCAAGGTCAAGGCAGGAGAGATCCAGATCAGAAGTGGAGGTGCTCTCTCCCTGCAGCTGTGCATCCTTTGCCAGCACTGAACTAACCATGTCTTTTCAGTTCTCCAGGCCAAGGTAAAGGTTGCAGAGCAGACGGAAAAGGACGGCAACATCACCCGCCTGCAATATGTGCCTGTGGCTGTCCACTCACAGATCCTCTACTTCTGTGTGTCAGATCTCTCCAATGTGGACCCCATGTACCAGTACTCACTTGAGTGGTTCCTCAGCATCTTCCTAACGGGGATCAGTAACTCCGACAAATCAGGTGCGTGCCCATAACAGCCCCCTCTTCTCCTCTTCTTCACCCCACATTCCTGCTCTAGCAGCAGCAGAAGCCAGCACACCTGCAGAGTCAAGGCAAATGTGGCTGCTTGCATTGGCTCTCAGCATGCTCCAGAGCTGCCCCTAGTTGTGTCCGCACAGCAAGGGAATGTGTGATCACAGTCTGCTCTCTGTTC
This sequence comes from Ara ararauna, assembly GCA_028858755.1. Taxonomy (NCBI): domain Eukaryota; kingdom Metazoa; phylum Chordata; class Aves; order Psittaciformes; family Psittacidae; genus Ara; species Ara ararauna. The sequence goes on along the minus strand of CM054389.1, from coordinate 10,846,310 downwards.
TCTTTCCCCCATCCTTTCTGCTGCCCTGCCTGACCAGGTGGGAGGGATGTTAGTGCAGGGGACAGGCAAGGTACGTGCCATTCTGGTGATGTGATGGTGTGCCTCTGCTTGTCACGGAGCCACCTTCCTGGCCAGGTCCAGGCTGCTGCTGACGGACTGGGGGCAGCTTTCCCCAACAGCAGCACGTGATAGCCAGGGTGGTGGTGGCTGAGCCCATGTAGGCTGCCGTGGGGCAGTGTGGACTCCCTCACAGTGCAGGGCTGTGTTTTCTTGTGTGTGTGTGAGCTGTATCACACAACCCTGTGCTTCCACGGGAGTTTTTGTGACAAGTCTGTATTAGAGAACAGAGTCTGTGCTTCCTGGGCAGAGTGAACTGACCGCTGCCATGGAGAAGACCTTCCGCATCACCCATAGCACCCACCATGCTCGTCTGGTTGTAGCCTTTTTCTCAGGCATCCTGAAGGAACGGATTTTGAGCATCAACAACTGCATCACCTTCAGTCTCTACAGCAGTGTGTGCCGTAGCCTCTTTGAGAAGCACAAGCTTTCCTGGTTTGTGTCCAGATTCTGATGAATGATGGGCAGATGGATATGGTGAGGAGGACTCCTTGGCCCTTTGATGGGATCCCATCAGGGCAACTGAAGGCCAGCTGTTCAGCTCTCCAGAAGAGTGTGGCAGGGTGGAAAAGGAGCCTTGTTTCCTGGGGCTGGTGGTAGGCTTGGCAGGCTGGTGGGCTAACCCAGGGCTTCTCTTTTCATTCAGTTCTCAAATCTTTCCCTGTGTCTATATGCAGAGCTGCCTAGTGTGAATAACCTGCAGCTTTTGCCAGTTTGCTGCCAGACTGCTGCAAAGCTTAGTAAGCTCAGAGGGAACAGGCAGGGATTGGAAGACAGAGAAAAGCTAATGGTAGCTGAGCAGTGAGGTTGATCTCGCTAGACCCTCCAGTTCAGTTCCCTTAACTCCATGACACACACACCTGACAGGAGAGGCAGCCAGAAAGTTGTTACAGGATTTTGGTTGTATATGGCACAAAGTCACAGTCTCAGGCCCAGGCAGAAAGGCTATAATACATGACGACGTCCTATTCTGTTCCCAGGACAAGTGGAGGTACCTACTGTCAGGAGGGGTCATAAAGGAGATGGAGAACCCAGCTCCAGCCTGGCTGTATGAGAGAGTGTGGGGAGACATTCTGGCCTTGAGCAGCCTGAAGAAGAAACCTTCTCCAGCTTTGCCAGTGATTTTGTAGACAACCTTGAAGAGTTCAGGGCCATTTTTGACAGCCCCAACCCTCACAGGCAAGTGTGCCTCACTTTGTCAGCGTAGGTGTACTGCACCCAGCAGATAATGGCAGCCCTGGAAGAGCAGGAGGAGCAGACACAGCCACAGTACCAGCTCTGCTCCTGGTGCAGTGCCATGCGAGGGGGACAGTAGAAGGCATGGCCTTGTCTCCTCAAGGGTGGCGCTTGCCTGTGCATGTTGCTTACCCAAGGCAGAGCCACACAGTGCCTTAGACAGCAGTATTTGGTGCTTCCCCAGTGGAAGCACCTCTGCTTTGACTGAGGATGTTTTCAAAGGTACAGACAACCTCAGCTGAGTGACTGGAAGGTCCTTGTCCCTTCTGAAAGCCCAGTGGCTGCCTGTAGGCAACTTGGGTGCTTCCTGGGGAGCTGCAGGATCTGGTCCATCCCCCCAGCATGCACCTCATTGCTTTACAGAGCGCCCCTGCCTGGGAAGTGGGAAGCTGAGCTTGATGCCTTCCAGAAGCTGCTGGTTCTGCAGTGTCTGCGGGGAGATAAGATCACCAATGCCATACAAGACTTTGTGGTGCTGCACCTAGGTCGGCGCTTCATTGAACCACAGGTGAGCACCCTTCAGGAAGTGCTGGTGGGGCCAGGCGTGGAGCAGGAAGCCTTGAGCTTGCTATAAATGGGCTGTCAGCATGTCCCAATTGCAGTGAGCATTCGTGCTTCTCTGCAGCCACAGTGTTCCCACAGCTGGGGAAATGCTGATCTTATATCCAACGCATCTCCTACCTAATGTCCACCCCTTAAACAGCACCGGGAAGCGGCAGATGCCACAGGCATAGGAGGGAAGAGTTTGAGTGACAAATGGGAAAGTGGTTACTGCCTGGATGGTAATAAGGAGGAGAGTTGTAGTAGGCCTTTATTGAACATGTTTCCGGGCTTGGCACCCAAAAACTGTGCCTGTGCCTTGGAGAGGAGGTGGGGGCCAGGCAGGGTGGAGGTGCTGAGTGGGGCCACTGCAGCCCCTCTGCTCTGACCAACCTTCTGTGTTGCAGACCACTGACCTCTCGGTCACCTTCAAGGAGTCCACTGCTACCACCGCTGATGTTTGTGCTGTCCCCAGGCACTGACCCTGCTGCCAACCTCTACATGTTTGCTGAAGAAATGAAGTTCTCCCAAAAGCTCTCTGCCATTTCTCTAAGCCAAGCCCAGGTAAGCTGCTGGTGCCCATCTGGGGTTAGCACTGTCTTGCTGGCACTCCCAGCTATCTCACCTAGCTCCAAGCAGAATAAACACCCTTGCACACAGTGCAAACACCCTCCTGCCTCCGGGCCCTTCCTCACCAATCTTTTGCTAGCCGGAGAAGCCAGGACGGTGGGGAGGCTGCAGCGGTTGCTCCTGTATCCCCCTCTGACTTGCTAAGTCCATCCTCAGTTCTTGCGTTCCCTTCACCCTCCCACACAGCTTGCATCAGACAGCAAAGATCCAGTTGAGCCATGGGGGTGTAGCCGGACTAGCTCTGGAAAGTGAACCTTCCACCCAGCAGCTGTCTCCCTGTCTAGCTCAGCAGAGCAGAGCCCACGATGGACGAGGGTCTCTGAGCTCTTCTCATCTGCCTCCTCAGGGCCCCCATGCTGAAGCCATGATCCACAGTGCTATGGAGCAGGGCAAGTGGGTCTTCTTCCAGAAGTGCTCCCTGGCCCCCAGCTGGATGCCTTCACTGGAGAGGCTCATGGAGGGCATTAACCCCAGCCAGGTGAGCTGTTCTGCTGAGCACCCTGCCCACCCTGAGGGGAGCAGAGCCCTGAGAGGAGCCCACATCTACTTGGATCCCATGTACAGGTGGTTCCCTGTAAACCAGAAGTTGAGTGCAGGAGCAGCTGCAGTGGCTGTGCCTATGCACCCTCTGAGCACTCTTTGCCTCCTGGATTTCCAGGTGCCTCAGGACTTTTGCCTCTGGCTCAGCAGTCTACTGAGCAACCACTTCCCTGTGTCCATCCTCCAGCATAGCTTCAAGAGGACCATTGAACCCCCCTGTGGTGTCAAAGCCAACCTGCTCAAGTCCTACACTAGTTTCAGTGATGACTTTTTGAATTCTTGCCCCAGGGTAAGACACAGGTCATGCTTTGGTTTGCTGTCCCCAGCCCGTGCCTGCTCCAGTATATGCTCTCTACCTTGTCATTGCTCCTCTTCAGACATAGATCTTCCTTTCCTCCAGAACTCTCACATGCTAGAGAAGGGTTGGTGGTATTTCTAATCTGTGACGAGCCAGTTAGAAGTTTCGCTTTGAGAAATGGAAGCAAGGGATTGCAGGGGCTTGGTGTAGCCACTTGCAGCTCTCTTTAAGCAAGGGAGTGGACCCAGCCTTCCCCAGCACAGCAGCCGGACTGAGGTTTCCACTTGCAGGCTCCAGCTGGCACTGCTGAATTGGCACATCTCATCTGCCAGGTCCCAGCAGGAACTGACCCCATCCAAGGATGCCTTCTCCCGAGCCAAGCGTCTCATCTCCCTGCTTGCCTGCCCACAGGTCACAGAGATTAAATCCTTGTTGCTGTCACTTTGCTTCTTCCATGAGAACACACTGCAGAGGAGAAAGTTTGGGCCATGGGCTTCAACATCCCCTATGAGTTCACAGATGGAGACCTCGGCATCTGCATCTGTCAGCTACAGATGTTCTTGAGTGAATATGCAGCCATCCCATGCAAGGCGAGTGCCTGAGCTGCCCCCTCCTGTGCAGGGAAGAGGCTCATGGTGCACATGCAGGTCAGAAAGGCCAGGTGGGGTCCTCGTAGGTTCTGAAGTACACAGCTGGGGAGATCAACTGTGGCAGCCGAGTGAGTGACAACTGGGACCAGTGCTGCATCATGAGTATTCTGGAAGATTTCTACGCACCTGAGGTTTTAACTCCTGAGTTTGCCTATTCTGAATCGGGGATCTACGGACAGATCAGCACCAATTCTGACCTCGATGTAAGTACTCGAGGAACAAATTGCAGCTCCTAGATGCAGGGGGGTTGTCATAGTGCAAAGGGGATCTACTTCTCCCTGAAACCCAGTGCAATTCCAGTTTCCTGGGGGAATAGAAGTTTGTAAGAACCTGGGGATCTTCAGGTGCCTTCAGGAAAGTGCATCTGTTTCAAGCAGTGGGAGGAAAATCTTGTCTCTGTGCCCTGGAGGTGGTAGCAGCTATCACTGGAGTTCCCCAACTGAAAGCTTTTGTGCTCTGAACCACTTTGAGATCACATACCTAAAGTACCCAAGGAGCTCTGCAGGAGACACAGCAGGAAGCTCACAGCTAAGCTGCCTGTTCTCATAGCACATGTTTGCTTCTGTACAAGTGCAGTTTAACTCCCCAGCCAGACCACAAACCGTGGCCATGGCCTCCACTCAGCCACCAACCCTAGCTCAAAGGAACTGCCGCCCCATCAGCCTCCCCAGCAGCCTGGGTCCTGCATCAGCAAGCATTGCTCTGGGCACACATAAGCTGCCCCGAAGTCAAAGCTGTGAGTTGCATTTCCTGTCTGTGATGGGACTAAGAGCTGTGTCAAAATTGGATGAATGGATCTCAAACACCAAGGCAAGGAATTCTCCCAACTGAGTCTGGGATCTGCTGGGTTTAGCTTATCCAGCAAGCCTTGCTTAGTCATTTCTCTTGGGCCAGACCTATAGCAGCCCAGAGGGGCATCACAGCTTTATCCTTGTGCTCTTGGCCTGACAACCTGTATGGATTCCTCTCCAGGGCTACCTGCAGTACATCAGGAGCCTGCCACTCAATGATAGCCCAGAGCTCTTTGGTTTACACAACAATGCCAACATCACTTTTGCTCAGAAGGAGAGCTTTGCTCTGCTGGGGACTATTGTGCAGCTGCAGCACAAGACCCTCAGGGTGGGAGGCCGCAGCAGGGAAGAGGTGGTTGCCCTGATGCCATCAGTGCTCTGTCAGCCAGTGCCTGGCACAGGCAGCGAGCACAAACACCAGCTGCCTGCTGGGTGCCAGCAGTGACACTGCCATCCAGGCCATAGCTCGGCCCTTCTTGGCAGCCATGGCCAGGAGGTTGCTCACCCACTTGGCTGCTTTCCTTCCAGCTTGTGGAGGAGACTGCCAGGGACTTCCTGGAAAAGGTGCCTGCCACCATGAACCTGCAGGAGGTGATCCACAAACCCCCACTGGTTTTTGAAGAGTCCATGAACACAGTGCTGGTGCCAGAGGTGATCAGGTGCAACCCCTATGGGATCATGTCCTGGGTCAGCAACTGGCTGGTTCCCTGTGGAGCAGCAGAGATGTTCAGGCCCCTGCTCCCAACCCCCTTTGAGGAACCTCACTGCTGAGCATGGCAGTGGGGTTGGCAGCCATGCTAACAATTGTGTTGTCGCAGCTGATCCCCGTCCTGGGGAAACTGATCAGTGTCTCCATCTGCTACCATCAGCAATTCAGGGCTGGGGGGACAGCTCTGAAAGCCCAGCAAATAGGAATCAGGATGGGGATTACATTGAGGAGCTTCACATGTTGTACAGAGATCCAGACCCTCTCTGGGCAGACATAGGTGATAAACCAGTGCACTGAGTCACTCTGCTCTCTTTCTCTGTAGGTACAAGCTCCTGGAGGCGGTTGCACAGACACTAAAGGATTTGCTGAAAGCTCTCAAGGGCCTGGTGGTGATGTCCTCTCAGCTGGAGCTGGTGGCCAGCAGTTTGTACAAGGACACTGTCCCCGAGGTGTGGAATGCCAAGGTATGTGCCCTAGCCAGCCCAGCTGCCCGTGGGAGCTCACCAGAGCCAGGGGAATGGGTCATCAGCCACCACAGCTGTACTCTACTGTCCTGGGTTCAGCTGTAGCAGTTACTTTTCTCCTTCTTAGTAGCTGGTGCAGTGCTGTGGTTTTGACTTTAGTCTGGGACCAGTACTGATAACACACCGGTTTTCAGTTGTTGCTAAGTAATGCTTACCCTGATCTAAGGACTTTTCAGTCTCGTGCTCTGCCAGTGAGGAGGGGCACAGGAAACCGGGAGGAAGTAGTTGCTTGTCTGCTCTTTTTTGACAATTGAGTATGTTCAGAGTGAAGTATCGCAGAATGACAGAATGGTTTTGGTTGGAAAGCATCTTAAGATCATCCAGTTCCAGCCCCCTGCCATGGGCAGGGAGACCTTCCACAAGAGCAGCTTGCTCCAAACCCTTGTGCCCAACCTGGCCTTGAGCGCTGCCAGGGATGGGGTAGCCACAGCTTCTGTGGGCACCCTGTGCCAGCGCCTCAGCACCCTCACAGGGAAGAACTTCTTCCTTTTACCTAACCTGAACTTCTCTTGTTTCACTTTGAACCCTTCACCCCTTGCCCTCAATCCCTGATGAAGAGTCAATTCCCAGCATCCTTATAGGCCCCCTTCTGACACTGGAAGCTGCTTTAGGTCTTCAGGCAGCTTCTCTTTTCCAAGCTGAACAGCCCCAGTGTTCTCAGTCCATTTTTGTGTGGGAGGTGCTGCAGCCCCTGTTCATCCTTGTGGCTGCCTCTGCACTTGCTCCGAGAGTTCCATGTCCTTCTTATGTTGGGGACCCCAGAACTGCACACGGTGCTCCAAGTATCTAACCCTTGCAGAGAAGCAAGAGGCCTTTCTGAATTCAGAGTAGTGGATAGGTTTGGGGTTCAGATTTCAAAACTGTAGTCTAGATTTTGGAATGCTGATGAGTTCCTATGAAACGACACACGCCATCACAGCAGGGAAATTGTAGTGGGGCAAAAGTCATGAATTGTTTCAGTTATATATTTCATTACAAATGCAGTTTATAACTGCTATACAAACTAAGTTCCAGTACTGGGCCATGATCGCAGTTAAAGGAGATGGAGTTAGTTGATTCCATCAGGATTTTAAGTGTAACTTTTGTTTTAGGCAGATGAATCTACTGCACCTCCTCTGCTGTCGCTTTGGTGCCTCTGCTCCTCCAGCTGCTCCCGAGATGCAAGAGGAGCTGCTCCTGAGGTAGAAGAGAATTGGGCAGAGGAGCAAGAGATAAGGCAGCAATTGCTGTCAAAGCAAAAGAGTTGTTAGAACTTCCCAAAAAAGAAGGAGATTGGAGCTGAAGCTGGAAGAGACCAAAGTGCAGCTGGTGAGCAGGGGAGGTGAGGAAACTTCTATAGCTGGGTCTCACTTTCCTTTGCACAGCGCTAGGCTCCAGTGGTAACTGCTGTACGTTGTTTTTTCCTCATGTTAGACAAGTCTAGCTGTTTTAGGACTAGAGCAAGGGAAGTTGATCTGGGGTTCCTGAGCAGTGTTGTTACCTAAACCCCTTGAGAACTGCACTCAAAATCGAGGTTGAAAAAAAATAAAGTGAAATTTTTGGGGTTTCCTCTTTAACCTCTCTCCTAAAATGATGCCTGTGACCCTCGTCTTCCATCTCTTCTTTGTGGCTCACAGGAAGCCAGGCTCTTCCAAAAACATTTGCTCTCCTTGAAGAAGGAAACCTGATTGTTGGAGATAAAATCGGTTTCCTCGTTAGGCCATGCTGGTTTGATGCCACCCTCTGAAGATGGCAGTTAAACTCTATTGTCTTACAGTCATAATTGAAAGTGTCTGCTGATGATATCAAAAGAAAGCATCTTTGATGTGTAGAAATGGAAATTAGACCAGATGCTCAGCAGCCTTGTTGCCTTGAACAGGTGGAATATCACAGAACAGCTAGTGCTGGAGAGAGAGCTTGTGTGTAAGTGCCAGATTTTGCAGTATTGACTTTGTAGTACTGGTTTGGCATTATATTTGAATTTGATCTTTTGTAATGGTACTGCATTATTTTAATGCTGGTAAGTGGCAATTCTGGGGTCATTTTCTGGTAAATGGCTGAACCGCTGAACCTTCAAGACATTTCTATTTCTCGTTTGGTTTTGAGAGGGAACCAGCTCCTGCCCTGAGGAGCATCTCAGGGTAGGAGTTGTGTCATGCACATCAATGCTGCATTTTTTTCCTACTTCAGGTTCTATCTCTTTGTGTTCAGCAAGGATCATCTACTGTAGCTTCAACTCCAGCACCTTCCAAGCAACGCGTCTCCCACACCTCATCTGACAGCTAAAGCACCTCCTGAAAATAGTAAATAGGGATCCTCGACTTCATAGGCTGGCTCACCGCTCTTCTCATGCTGAAGATCAACCTCACGGGAGAGAATTTCCCCTGGACGTGACCGATCAGCCTGATACCAAGGCAAACAAAAGAGCACAGGCTGAGAACCAAAACTCAACCAAGCAAGAAAAATTGAAAGCAAGTGGAAAATCAGAAGGAAGAGCTTGGCCAGTCAGAAACAAAGTTGAAATCACCATCCCCTTTGGAGGATAAGCTGCCCAAATGTAAAGTGTCCTGGTTTCAGTTGGGATAGAGTTCTTGTTGGTCCTAATAGCTGAGAGGAAGCAGAGACAGGACACCTGAGCCCAGCTAGCCAAAGGGCTGTTCCATACCACAGCAAGTCATGGCCAGTATAGAAACTGGGGGGAGTCACCCGGAAGGGACCAGTCACTGGTCGGGTCGGGCTGGGTATCAGTCGGCGGGTGCTGAGCAATTGTGTTGTGCAGCACTGCTGGGTTTTGTCTATCCGCTTTTTAGTTTCAGATTCCCTCCCCTCATTATTTCCATCACCATTATTATTTTTATTGTTATTATTGTTGTTGTTATCAGTACTATTTTTACTATTTATATGGTATAATGTTAATAGACATATGACAATATATATCATATGCATGGTTATTATTATCATTAGTATCACTATTGCCATCATTATAATAAGATGATCATCACCACTATTATCATTATAATTCTTATCACAATAATTATTACTACTGTTATTCTTATCCTCATTATCATTATTATCCTCATATTTATTATTACTTTCATTATCATTGTTATTCTCATTCCTATCATCACCATTATTAGAATCATTATCATTATGGTATTTATTATAATAATTGTATTTTATTATCATTATAATTGCATTGTTCTTTATTGTTGTTATAATTAATTGTACTTTAGTACTTACTGTTGTTATTTATTATTATTACAATATCATACCTTAGTTTAGTTATTAAACTGCTGTTCTCACAGCCCGTGACTTTTCCATCCCTTCAATTCTCCCCATGCAGCCTGGGCTGGGAGCAGAGTGCGTGGTGCTGAGGTACTGGCTGGGTTTGAACCACAAGAGGCTGGATCTGGGGCAGCCAGAGCTCTGCTGGGCTCTGGGGGCACGAGCACCCAGCAGAGAGGGATCTTCCAGGGGTGCCCAAACCGCCAGCTCGTCTGTGAGAGAGAGAGTTCTGCTCTTCTGCTCCTCCGTGAGCCTGAACTGTGAGGTGAAGGTGCCCATGAAGCATCTCATCTCCCACACACTGTCCCTCAAGAACCAGAGCCGCGGGGGGGGGCAGTGGTCCCATTAAGGTGGGGGAGGCTGCAGGGGGAGGTGGTGGGGGTGGGATCAGCTGCACCCTGAGCCCCTTAGCCAGACTCCAGTCCCTTCTCTCCCGTGCATCTTCTTTGTGTGCGGGTGACAGGTACCAATCACCACAAGGCATCCTTGGCAGTGCCAGCTATTGGGATGTGTGTTGCGGGGAGGGCAGGGTGGGCAGAGCAAAAGGCCCACTCATGGTTGTGTCAAGAGCTATCCCCAGGGAATGTGCAGGGATTGGGAGAGGGAGGCAGGTGCTCAGAGAGGCAGAAGTGCAAATGTGTTCTAGGAGAGGGGAGGTGGTGTTGGCAGGAAGAAGCTCCAGCTGCCTCTGAGCCTTTCAGACCCACGCTGGACCATCCCTGGCCTCTGACCTCTGCCAAGTTGCTCCCGACCACCCGGGACAGCAGAGCCCTTGGTAGCACGGTCGGCTGCTGCCTTCTCCTGCCTCCACACGGCTCTCCTCTCTGTCACACAACTGGTTTGTCACACAAGTGGTTAAGGGCCGTGTGTGTCTCAAGCATGAGGGGAGGGGTGGCTGTGAGTGCTGTGGGAGTTGGGATTCTTCTCATACCTGATGGGAGAGGATGAAGATGGAGCCCCACTCTTCCCAGCAGTACCAACCGGCAGTGCAAGAGGTAAAGGGCACAAATTAAACACATGAAATTCAAGGCAGGAAACCACCATCTTAGAGTGAGGCGGGTGAAAGAGCGGACCAGGTTACCCAGAGAGCCTGTGGAGCCTCCATCCTTAGAGATGCTGAAAACCCAACCAGATTACATGCTAAGCAAGCAGCTCAAGGTGACCATGCTGGAGCAGTTGGCTTGCACTAAAGGACCTCTGGAGGTCCCTTCAGCCCCCAGCGATTCTGGGACTCTGTGAACAGGTAAGAGTAATGTCTCCCATAAAAATCTGACTTCAAATGTTGTGGGACAGAAAGTGCTTTGTGTGTATTTTCTTTTTCAATCCTGTTGCCTGTTGAGCTTTTCTGAAGGCAAGGGGAGCAACATGCACTGCTCTTGCCTTCTCCATCAGGCTAGGCACCTCCCTGTAGAAGGCCACCAGCTTGGTAAGGATGACTTCTCCTGCAGAAGCCCATGCTTCCAACTCCCAAGCACCTTCCTGTGCTACCTGCTCTTGTAAAACACTTCCCAGATGCTTTGCTCTCTCCTCATTGCAGGGATCAAGGAGACAGGGAGATTCCTGTGAGTTGATGGATCTCCCTTGTTTCCCTTCTTGTTCCTCTTGCAGACAGAAGAGGTTGAGGTGTGTGCTGAGCCACTTGAAAACCTTGCAAGGTCTCTTCAGGCCACTGTCATCTCAAAACAAAGTCTTATCTGGGACACACACTGAGCTGACCGACGAGGATGGGATTCGAACCCACGCGTGCACAGCACAATGGATTAGCAGTCCATCGCCTTCACCACTCGGCCACCTCGTCAGTGTCCTCCTGCTGCCACTGCTGCTTCCACTGCTGCTGCTGCTGCCGCTGCTGCGGCCGCCGCTGCTGCTGCTGGCGATGATGATGCCACTCCTGGCTTTTTATTCTGTTTGATATGGGAGTGTGGTGAAAAATGACTGGTGTAGGGTCATTAAAAAAATGACCATCAAAGGTATTAACAAGAGCAGTGTATAAATAAGGCATGATTGAACAGAATTTGATGGCAAGGCTCACTCTACTACTTATTACATGGATGAAGTGTAGAGAGACAAATCGAGGTGAAAACGAGCTGAAGCGGATTGATATAGGGCCTGAAGGCATAAACATATAAGGCAGACCCTGCCGCTGAGTCATGAGGTTCAGAACAGATTCCCTCTGCTTTCTACTCCTGACAGAGCCTGGGTGTGGCTGGATCTTGCCTTACTCTCAGACTTGGTCAACAGTTTGTGTCTAATGGAATGCATAAAGGAAAATCAAGGTAGAACCAAGCTAAAATGATTTGTATCGAGGCTGAAGGCGAAAAGGGTAAGGGAGACCCTCCCGTTAAGTGTCAACGTTCAGAATAGACCCCTCTTGCATTCTAAACTCCTGACGGAGCCTAGGTGTGCCTGGGTCCTGCCTTAGTCTGAGCCTTGGCCAATGGTGCGTGGAGTGGAATGTAACCTTGAGAGTTTATGAGCTCTGAGGGACGCCCCACTCCAAGAGAGCTACCCGGTTGCAGCTCACTGCAGTCCAGGAGAGTCCAAAGTGTCTCTCTCCTGGGACAATAACTTATAGGGTCATAAGGTGATTGGCTGTAGCCATCAGTTCCATCCTGACCTCAACTGTTTGTGTGTTCCACAAGTTGTATTCCAGGTTGTCAGGAAATGACTGCTCAGTCCACAAGTGCTCTGCTACAGCTGGGGAGTTCCCAGCCATCCAGATCTCTCAGTGCTACACTCTGCCTTGGCCAGGCAACAACAATTCTTGCTACAGCCATAGAGTTCCCAGCCATGCAGCTCCTCGTACTTTGTGCAAAGGCAATCTCCATTGCCATGGGATGTCAAAGGCAAAAGATGAGGATTTCTCAAGGCCAGAAACTATGGAGAAAGCCAAAGTTTTACCAAGGGAGGGATGCTTCTGGATATTCTGCTGGTTGTTACTGGAGAGGAGGGAAGGAGGACAGAAAGATGACTCTCTTGCAGAGCTGATGCCCGATGCCTTTATTGACATTATCAAGGGAAAACGGAACAGACGAGAACTTAAGCAGTGAATTTTGGAGATGGAGCAAAGCTCAGGTGAGAGGTGGCAACTGAGGGGAAAGCGGAGCAAGAAAAGGAAAGCCAGAGGTTTCCCGGAGGCTGCTGGCGCTGGAGCACGGGCAGGCAATGCACGCGCTTCAGCAGAAGAGATTGCCACGTCCCAGAGCCCCGCAGAGCCCCCGGCCCAGCCCTGCCCAGCCATAGCCCCCCAGCCCCAGGGAGCCCCCCGAAGCGATGGGCACGCTGGCAGCGCTGAGAGAGCTGCCCACGGCAGCCGAGGCGCTGGAGCCCACGGCTGTGCTCTGCGGGAAGGAGCTGAGGATGGGGCCCGGCAGCGTCACCAGCACTGGCGAGGGCTGGATGGCAACGCTGGAGTCGGCGCAGCGGAGGACGCAGGGCTCGTTGCAGCTGTTGGCCAGCGGGGTTGGGCCGCAGGCAGCGGGCAGGCATGAGCTGTAGCACGACATGTCTGCTGCAGGGAGGCGACCCTGCGAGACCGAGACAGGGAGCAGAGGCCATGAGCTGCCGGCCCTGGCAGAGCTCAGCTCCGCGCCTCTGGCAACGGGCACTGCCTGGCCAGGGGCAGGAAAAGCCTTCCCTCTTCCCGCGCCATCCCACCTCCCAGCAGAGCGCAGCACAGGGGATTTTCCAGCCTGGACCCCTGCTCAGGAGGACCCCGCACAGGAGGGGAGCAGTCCCCCCATCAGAAATCCTACCAGCAGGAAGAAAAGAAGGGAGTTTGGACGTACCAAGTTCACGGAGGAATGCAAGGGAAGAGCTGTGGATGGAAGGGCCTGGAGAAGCACGGCCTTTTATACGGCAAGCCAGTGCCTCGGGACACCTGGAACACGTGTGTCTTTGTGAAGCACATTAACAAACAGCAATTTGAGGTTTGCAAGGCAAGGCCATGAGATGGAGAATTGTTTCTTTCATCTGAAAGGTCTGATTTGCATTTCCCCATTGGGTGAGAGCGCAGAGGCGATACATCTGATGCTGCTCCTCAAAGCAGCGGCCATGGAGGTCCCCGCCAGCTTCCAGAAAGGGTTTCAGCTGCTCCAGGCCCTGTGGGAGGGTTGTGCACATCTTTGCTGGGGAGCGTGAGTGCCCCTCTCAGTCTGGCCTTGAGCTGCAGAGTGCTGCTGCTGAAGGCCACTCGCCTGGGTCACCTGTGGAAGGGCTGAGGCTGAGAAACACAGCTCCTGCAGGGCCACAGAAGGGCTCAGTAACCAGCCAAGCCCCAGCTGGATGCCTTTCTGGAAGAAGGACACAGAAAAACAGGAACTCAGATCCCCACAGGTGGTTGGAAGGTGAAGGCCAAAGAAGGACTCTTTGTGGGATGGAGAGAAGCACCATTGTGTGAATGATGGGGGCACTGGGAGCATTCCTAGAGGTGGCCTCAATACAAGGATAAAGATGTTGAAGGGGAAAAGGTCTTGCTGTGGGGCAGTGTGTCATTTCTCAATCCCTAAATTCTCATTCCCAAAGTGAGTCATGAGCCCCAAGGGTGCCAGCTCAAAGTGGCAGAGGAGTAAACTCATGGGCACTTGCCTGAGGGTGCTTTTCACTTTGGGTGTCCTTGCCAGGCCTGGGAAGGACGTGTCCTCTGGTGGCTGCAGTTCAAAGCAGAAGGCTTCCCGCGGAGCAAGCGTGGGCCTGGGGTGTCCGCTTCCTGCCCTCGGGTGCTCCCAGACGGCTGCTGAGGCAGGTGGATGCATGTGCCCCCTCCAGCTGCCTCAGCTCTGCTCAGGCACAGCCAAGGCCGGGCTCCTCGTGGCACAGGGATGGCTCCCACCCTTCTGCATCCAGCAGCGGGGCAGGGGCAGGCCAAGGAGGAGAGCAGCCCAGGCACGGCGCTCACTGCCGCCTCCACTTGGTCTGTGCTCCGGAAACATCTCCGAGTGGGAGCGTCAGGGCACGTCTGTGCTGTCGTCCTTTGGCTGCTGTTTCACCCAGGAGCACAACAGGGTTGCAAGGAGGCACCAAGTGTTGGGGCAAGACGCTGACAGTCGTGACAGCACTGTACAAAAAGCTGCATGTCTGCAGGAATGCGGATACGAAGCTGCACCTCTGCACATCTGAAGCCATTTCCCCCAGAGCTCTGGTGCCTGGGTGATTCACCCCGAGGTGGAGCTGCGGTCTCTCATAGTGGCTCAGCACTTTCTGGTGGCTGCTGCTGCCACCTTGCAATTAAAGGGCCCTGAAGGTGCCCATCTGTCCCTGAGCTGGGCAAAACAAGCCAGACCCTCCGGGTCAAGTGACCTGAGCAAGCCACCCTCCAATGATGCAAAGAGGAGCGTTGTTTTCTTTGGGAAGAGTGTGCCGAAGCCAACAGGTCCTCTTGGGGATGGCTCACACTCAGGCATGAGTCAACAGCTCCTTCATTGCTCTCGAGCACGTGCTGAGCCGCTGCTTCTCCTCAGGAGAGGAGAGGAATGAGCAAAGTGCTGGCCGGCAAGGCAAGGGCTGTGCAGCTCCCAAAGAAAACACGGTGTGCTTTCCTGACTGAAGACAGCAGCTGAACTGCTGGGCTCCCCTTGCATGGCTGGAAAGCGTGTGCAGCCGCGGGGAGCACAGGTCTGCCACAGAGAAACCTCATCCCCTCCAGCAATGGCCTCTTCCCTGCACACGAGGGTTTCTCTCCCGAGCTCAGGAGGGCTTTGTTTGGCCATCACCTCCCAACCACCCCGGCGTTCCGAGTCCCCTCAGCAGAGCAGCCATCCTGCAGGGGCTTGGCTGGGCTCGGAGCATCTCCAGAGCCTGCAGGCACTGGTCTTGCCGTGGGCCAGCCAGAGCCCACCAAAGAGATACCCTTCTGAGTGCCCTTCTGCCTTGCTCCACAGGCAGAGTGCTAAGTAAGCAGTGGCCATGGTGCCCAGGAAGGGCAGGACATGCACAGCACCCAGTCATGGCCTGAATCTGCCCCAAGGCTCCACCGGCACCTGCAATGGGACCTCAAAGGAGCGTTGGTCTGTGGGAGAACCTAATTGCTATCAACAGAGTGACATGAGTGATTTTTCCAGGATGAAAGGGAGCCAAGCATTTCAGGCAGAGGAGGCATGCTTTCATCTTCCAGCCGAGCTTTGAGAAGCCAAAATTGCCGTTTCTCAACATGCTTTGTGTTTGGGTCATTTTTCAGCTCCCCTGGGGCTCTGGGCTGCAGTATAAAAGCAGCCCAACTGCCAGCTCCTCCATCCTCTCCTCGTGCCTTCCTCTGCTCCGGGAAGTTGGTAAGTCTCAGTTCATTTTGCCTCTTGTCTCCCTGGTTGGTGGAACAGTTTTTGTGGTGAGGGCCTCCCTTGTTCTTGGTGAATGGTCTGGGATGTGGATCAGGACATTGGTTGCTTTCTTTGCCGGCCGTGGCTCTTTCCAAGGCTCAGGTCCTATGGCCAGCACTGTCTAACCAATGACTGAGCATTTCCTCCAGCATCCACAGTTCAGCAATGCTGCTTTTGCACAGGATGAGGAGCAGTTGGCTTTGGCAGGATGAGGAGCTTCCTCAGGAGGGCTCATCCCACCATTCACATCTTCCTCTGTAGTGGCTGCTGTCTTCAGGAGCCTGTTGCGTTGTGCTCAGCCATGTTCTCTCCTGAGAGCAGTGGGTGAGAGGAGCCTGACCTGGCAAGACCATGGGGCTCAAGGGCAGGGTGTTTGGATGAGTGAACAAATGGGTGCTGATGCAAGGGCTGATGACCAGGAAGTGCAGAGCTGATTCCAAGCAGAGGGATCTTCTTGATCTGCAATAGAAAATCTTTCCCTGCCTCAGGCCACAGCGTCAACGCTGTGCGCAACCCATCAGGAAAACCCGACATCCATATTCTCATACTGGGAAGGGGCTTAATGAGGACTGTCTCTGGGGGGCCTTCCCCACCAAGCCCTCAAGGGCAAGCAGGAGGATTGCAATGAAATCCCCTCAGGGCCAGCAGACAATCCCCTGGTAAAGGAGCACCCAGAGGCAGCGGAGCACCCGGAGGCAGCAGAGCACCTGGAGGGCGACTGCTCCCCTCCTGTGCGGGGTCCTCCTGAGCAGGGGTCCAGGCTGGAAAATCCCCTGTGCTGCGCTCTGCTGGGAGGTGGGATGGCGCGGGAAGAGGGAAGGCTTTTCCTGCCCCTGGCCAGGCAGTGCCCGTTGCCAGAGGCGCGGAGCTGAGCTCTGCCAGGGCCGGCAGCTCATGGCCTCTGCTCCCTGTCTCGGTCTCGCAGGGTCGCCTCCCTGCAGCAGACATGTCGTGCTACAGCTCGTGCCTGCCCGCTGCCTGCGGCCCAACCCCGCTGGCCAACAGCTGCAACGAGCCCTGCGTCCTCCGCTGCGCCGACTCCAGCGTTGCCATCCAGCCCTCGCCAGTGCTGGTGACGCTGCCGGGCCCCATCCTCAGCTCCTTCCCGCAGAGCACAGCCGTGGGCTCCAGCGCCTCGGCTGCCGTGGGCAGCTCTCTCAGCGCTGCCAGCGTGCCCATCGCTTCGGGGGGCTCCCTGGGGCTGGGGGGCTATGGCTGGGCAGGGCTGGGCCGGGGGCTCTGCGGGGCTCTGGGACGTGGCAATCTCTTCTGCTGAAGCGCGTGCATTGCCTGCCCGTGCTCCAGCGCCAGCAGCCTCCGGGAAACCTCTGGCTTTCCTTTTCTTGCTCCGCTTTCCCCTCAGTTACCACCTCTCACCTGAGCTTTGCTCCGTCTCCAAAATGCACTGCTTAAGTTCTCGTCTGTTCCATTTTCCCTTGATAATGTCAATAAAGGCATCGGGCATCAGCTCTGCAAGAGAGTCATCTTTCTGTCCTCCTTCCCTCCTCTCCAGTAACAACCAGCAGAATATCCAGAAGCATCCCTCCCTTGGTAAAACTTTGGCTTTCTCCATAGTTTCTGGCCTTGAGAAATCCTCATCTTTTGCCTTTGACATCCCATGGCAATGGAGATTGCCTTTGCACAAAGTATGAGGAGCTGCATGGCTGGGAACTCTATGGCTGTAGCAAGAATTGTTGTTGCCTGGCCAAGGCAGAGTGTAGCACTGAGAGATCTGGATGGCTGGGAACTCCCCAGCTGTAGCGGAGCACTTCTGGACTGAGCAGTCATTTCCTGACAACCTGGAATACAACTTGTGGAACACACAAACAGTTGAGGTCAGGATGGAACTGATGGCTACAGCCAATCACCTTATGACCCTATAAGTTATTGTCCCAGGAAAGAGACACTTTGGACTCTCCTGGACTGCAGTGAGCTGCAACCGGGTAGCTCTCTCTGAGTGGGGCGTCCCTCAGAGTTCATAAACTCTCAAGGTTACATTCCACTCCACACACCATTGGCCAAGGCTCAGACTAAGGCAGGACCCAGGCACACCTAGGCTCCGTCAGGAGTTTAGAATGCAAGAGGGGTCTATTCTGAACGTTGACACTTAACGGGAGGGTCTCCCTTACCCTTTTCGCCTTCAGCCTCGATACAAATCATTTTAGCTTGGTTCTACCTTGATTTTCCTTTATGCATTCCATTAGACACAAACTGTTGACCAAGCCTGAGAGTAAGGCAAGATCCAGCCACACCCAGGCTCTGTCAGGAGTAGAAAGCAGAGGGAATCTGTTCTGAACCTCATGACTCAGCGGCAGGGTCTGCCTTATATGTTTATGCCTTCAGGCCCTATATCAATCCGCTTTAGCTCGTTTTCACCTCGATTTGTCTCTCTACACTTCATCCATGTAATAAGTAGTAGAGTGAGCCTTGCCATCAAATTCTGTTCAATCATGCCTTATTTATACACTGCTCTTGTTAATACCTTTGATGGTCATTTTTTTAATGACCCTACACCAGTCATTTTTCACCACACTCCCATATCAAACAGAATAAAAAGCCAGGAGTGGCATCATCATCGCCAGCAGCAGCAGCAGTGGAAGCAGCAGTGGCAGCAGGAGGACACTGACGAGGTGGCTGAGTGGTGAAGGCGATGGACTGCTAATCCATTGTGCTGTGCATGCGTGGGTTCGAATCCCATCCTTGTCGGTCAGCTCAGTGTGTGTCCCAGAGAAGACTTTGTTTTGAGATGATAGTGGCCTGAAGAGACCTTGCAAGGTTTTCAAGTGGCTCAGCACACACCTCAACCTCTTCTGTCTGCAAGAGGAACAAGAAGGGAAACAAGGGAGATCCATCAACTCACAGGAATCTCCCTGTCTCCTTGATCCCTGCAATGAGGAGAGAGCAAAGCATCTGGGAAGTGTTTTACAAGAGCAGGTAGCACAGGAAGGTGCTTGGGAGTTGGAAGCATGGGTTTATGCAGGAGAAGTCACCCTTACCAAGCTGGTAGCCTTCTACAGGGAGGTGCCGAGCCTGATGGAGAAGGCAAGAGCAGTGCATGTTGCTCCCCTTGCCTTCAGAAAAGCTCAACAGGCAACAGGATTGAAAAAGAAAATACACACAAAGCACTTTCTGTCACACAACATTTGAAGTCAGATTTTTATGGGAGACATTACTCTTACCTGTTCACAGAGTCTCAGAATCGCTGGGGGTTGAAGGGACCTCCAGAGGTCCTTTAGTGCAAGCCAACTGCTCCAGCATGGTCACCTTGAGCTGCTTGCTTAGCATGTAATCTGGTTGGGTTTTCAGCATCTCTAAGGATGGAGGCTCCACAGGCTCTCTGGGTAACCTGGTCCGCTCTTTCACCCACCTCACTCTAAGACAGTGGTTTCCTGCCTTGAATTTCATGTGTTTAATTTGTGCCCTTTACCTCTTGCACTGCCGGTTGGTACTGCTGGGAAGAGTGGGGCTCCATCTTCATCCTCTCCCATCAGGTATGAGAAGAATCCCAACTCCCACAGCACTCACAGCCACCCCTCCCCTCATGCTTGAGACACACACGGCCCTTAACCACTTGTGTGACAAACCAGTTGTGTGACAGAGAGGAGAGCCGTGTGGAGGCAGGAGAAGGCAGCAGCCGGCCGTGCTACCGAGGGCTCTGCTGTCCCGGGTGGTCGGGAGCCACTTGGCAGAGGTCAGAGGCCAGGCATGGTCCAGGGTGGGTCTGAAAGGCTCAGAGGCAGCTGGAGCTTCTTCCTGCCAACACCACCTCCCCTCTCCTAGAACACATTTGCACTTCTGCCTCTCTGAGCACCTGCCTCCCTCTCCCAATCCCTGCACATTCCCTCGGGATAGCTCTTGACACAACCATGAGTGGGCCATTTGCTCTGCCCACCCTGCCCTTCTTTGGACACACTTCCCAATAGCTGGCATTGCCAAGGATGCCTTGTGGCGATTGGTACCTGTCACCCGCACGCAAAGAAGATGCACGGGAGGGAAGGGACTGGAGGCTGGCTAAGGGGCTCAGGGTGCAGCTGATCCCACCCCCACCACCTCCCCCTGCAGCCTCCCCCACCTTAATGGGACCACTGCCCCTACTGCCCCGGCTCTGGTTCTTGAGGGACAGTGTGTGGGAGATGAGATGCTTCATGGGCACCTTCACCTCACAGTTCAGGCTCACAGAGGAGCAGAAGAGCAGAACTCTCTCTCTCACAGACGAGCTGGCGGTTTGGGCACCCCTGGAAGATCCCTCTCTGCTGGGTGCTCGTGCCCCCAGAGCCCAGCAGAGCTCTGGCTGCCCCAGATCCAGCCTCTTGTGGTTCAAACCCCGCCAGTACCTCAGCACCACGCACTTTGCTCCCAGCCCAGGCTGCATGGGGAGAATTGAAGGGATGGAAAAGTCACGGGCTGTGAGAACAGCAGTTTAATAACTAAACTAAGGTATGATATTGTAATAATAATAAATAACAACAATAAGCACTAAAGAAAAATTAATTATAACAATAAAGTACAATGCAATTATAATGATAATAAAATACAATAATGATGATAAATACAATAATGATAATGATTCTAATAATGGTGATGATAGGAATGAAAATAACAATGCTGATAAACGTAATAATAAATATGACGATAATGATGACAATGAGGATAATAATAATAGTAGTAATAATTATTGTGAAAAGAATTATAATGATAAGAGTGATGATGATCATTATTATTATAATGATGGCAATAGCGACACTAATGATAATAATAACCATGCATATGATATATATATTGTCATATGTGTTTTAACATTATATCATTTTAATAATAGTACTGATAACAACAACAATAATAACAATAAAAATAACAGTAATAATAATGGAAATAATGAGGGAAGGAATCTGAAACTAAAAAGTGGACAATACTCAGCAGTGCTGCACAGCTCAATTGCTCAGCACCCGCCGACTGATACCCAGTCCGACCCGACCAGTGACTGAACCCTTCCGGGTGACTCTCCCCAGTTTCTATACAGGCCAGGACTTGGTGGTATGGAACAGCCCTTTGGCTAGCTGGGCTCAGGTGTCCTGTCTCTGCTTCCTCTCAGCTCTTAGGACCAACAAGAACTCTATCCCAACTGAAACCAGGACACTTTACTATTGGGCAGCTTATCCTCCAAAGGGGATGGTGATTTCAACTTTGTTTCTGACTGGCCAAGCTCTTCCTTCTGATTTTCCACTTGCTTTCAATTTTTCTTGCTTGGTTGAGTTTTGGTTCTCAGCCTGTGCTCTTTTGTTTGCCTTGGTATCAGGCTGACCGGTCACGTCCGGGGGAAATTCTCTCCCGGGAGGTTGATCTTCAGCATGAGAAGAGCGGTGAGCCAGCCTATGAAGTCGAGGATCCCTATTTACTATTTTCAGGAGGTGCTTTAACTGTCAGATGAGGTGTGGGAGACGCGTTGCTTGGAAGGTGCTGGAGTTGAAGCTACAGTAGATGATCCTTGCTGAACACAAAGAGATAGAACCTGAAGTAGGAAAAAATGCAGCATTGATGTGCATGACACAACTCCTACCCTGAGATGCTCCTCAGGACAGGAGCTGGTTCTCTCTCAAAACCAAACAAGAAATAGAAATGTCTTGAAGGTTCAGCGGTTCAGCCATTTACCAGAAAATGACCCCAGAATTGCCAGTTACCAGCATTAAAATAATGCAGAACCATTACAAAAGGTCAAATTCAAATATAATGCAAAATCAGTACTTCAAAGTCAATACTGCAAACTCTGGCACTTACACACAAGCTCTCTCTCCAGCACTAGCTGTTCTGTGATATTCCACGTGTTCAAGGCAACAAGGCTGCTGAGCATCTGGTCTAATTTTCATTTCTACACATCAAAGATGCTTTCTTTTGATATCATCAGCTGACACCTTCAATTATGAATGTAAGACAATAGAGTTTAACTGCCATCTTCAGAGGGTGGCATCAAACCAGCCTGGCCTAACGAGGAAACCGATTTTATCTCCAACAATCAGGTTTCCTTCTTCAAGGAGAGCAAATGTATTTGGAAGAGCCTGGCTTCCTGTGAGCCACAAAGAAGAGATGGAAGACGAGGGTCACAGGCATCATTTTAGGAGAGAGGTTAAAGAGAAAACCCCAAAATTTCACTTTATTTTTTTTAACCTCGATTTTGTGAAGTTCTAACAACTCTTTTGCTTTGCCAGCAATTGCTGCCTTATCTCTTGCTCCTCTGTCCAATTCTCTTCTACCTCAGGAGCAGCTCCTCTTGCATCTCGGGAGCAGCTGGAGGAGCAGAGGCACCAAAGTGACAGCAGAGGAGGTGCAGTAGATAAATCAGCCTAAAACAAAAGTTACATTTAAAATCCTGATGGAATCAACTAACTCCATCTCCTTTAAGCGCGATCATGGGCCAGTACTGGAACTTAGTTTGTATAGCAGTTATGAACTGCATTTGTAATGAAAAATAGAACTGAAACAATTCATGACTTTTGCCCCACTACAATTTCCCTGCTGTGATGGCGTGTGTCGTTTCATAGGAACTCATCATCATTCCAAAATCTAGACTACAGATTTGCTTGGAGCAAGCTGCTCTTGTGGAAGGTCCCCCTACCCGTGGCAGGGGTTCGGAACTGGATGATTTTACGATGCTTTGCGGCCCAAAACATTCTATCATTCTACGATACTTCACTCTGAATGTACTCAATTGTCAAAAAACAGCAGACAAGCAATGACAAGCTTTGAACACAGCTAGGGATGGGGCAGTGTTCACAGCTTCTCTGGGCACCCTGTGCCAGCACCTGAGCACCCTCACAGGGAAGAACTTCTGCCTAAAGAGCTCATCTCAGTCTCCCCTCTGCCCAGTAAAAACCATACCCGCTTTTCATGTCCCTACAGGCTCTTGTTTAAAGGATACTCCACGTTTCTTATCAGCCCCTTCAAGCACTTGGACTAATGGTCTGAAAGGAAGGGCCAAGAGCACCTGGTTTCTGGCTCCCCCATCGCATGCGGTCATTCCAACACGTGCAAAACAGGAGCAAACCCAGTTTCTTCTACCAGCCCAATGGGCACTCTCCCACATCTGGCAGTGACTGCACGGTACAAAGTGGGCAGAATCTGAAGCAAGGTGCCTTCTCTTCCCAAAGCCATCTTGGTTGCTCCCAGGATGGAAAAGAAGCAGAGTCCAAGGAAGTACAGGGTCTTCCTATGATGCTAGCTTTGCTCGCACTATTGGGATTTACAAACCCAGAGGCTGACATATCAAAGTGCAGGAAAGGGTCCTTATTCCACTCCCTCTGAGAGATGACAAACCATTAGCAAAGAATTTGGCAGATCACAGCAGCAGAAAGCACTTTGCCTCTTCGTAGAACCAAACATCCTCACAGGTCCTCACCACCCACACAAAGTCTCAGCTCATGAGGTGCAGAATTGATCAGACATTTTCATTCAGCTGGAAAAACCCTCTGCATTTCTGCAGAGAAATCCCCACTTTGAAACTCTTCTTCCTCATTAACACCACAGATTTCTTAGCAAGGAGGTGAGACGGGTGCTCCCCGAGGGATCCAGGCATTAAAGGCACACCTCCTTCCTAAACCTTTGTTCTTTCTCAACCCACTTCCTTTTCCTTAGAGTCAGTTGGGATTCCTGCTCTCTAGTTTGAAGAAGCAGAGAGGCAGTTACAAGTTGGCAACTCGGAACTTTGACCACTGTACGGGAAACAAAGAAATTCAACTTCAAGAGGCATTTCAGGTAGCGCTGAGGCAAGTCAGAGAGATTGTTTCCACCACTGAGCAGATCCACATGTGCTGTTGCTCACTGCAGCTTGGCTGTACCTGCTGAAGTGAAAAGCACAGAGCACAGGCTCTGTGCAGCCAGTGCCCTTCCCCATCCCCATTTGGGTATCAATGCTTCATTCCCCCTTCTTTGGCTTACATGAAGTGCACAGAAACATATGGCAGCATTTGGACTGAAACCCTCACATACACCAGACAGCACATTCCAGGAGGTAAACCAACACATTCTGGCCTGTACCCTCAAGGTATCAAGTTGTGAAGGATGAAGAGCGGGAGGCAGTGGAGAACTGAGGTCAGAAAAGGGGAGGAAGCACAACGGAGGAACATGAGCTCTGTTTCCATGCCAGGAGAGGATCAGAGTGCCATTCCCGGTAGCACCAGGCTCTGACACAAGCGCAGACAAGCAGACGGGCAGAGCAGAAGTGAAAAGCCAACCTCCCATCTCCCCGCAGTGCTGGGGGCAGGGGCAAAGTCAAGTGCATTCAGCAGTCCCAGCGGAGCCTGGAAACGGGCAAGATCTGCTGGGCCCGTTTTCAGCCACAGTGAATTTCTCTCCAGCGCACGAGAGAAAATGCCTTAGTGATGGCTGATGAGCCTTATTCACCGAGCTGATGGCAAAGCACACTCGTGGAAAGAGAATCCACAGAGCTGCTCTGGCCTGAGGCCCTTCCAGGGCACCACTGGAGCCCGCCCTCTTTCTTCTCACACAACAGCCGGCCTTCGCAGTGGGAGCTGCTTCTAAACGTGCCTTTCTATTGCTTTGGGGGTACTGTGCACGGGCACTCTCTGGGAAAACATTGGTTTCCAGCCCACAAAAGAAAGAGGTTGCAATCCCCTCTTTAGCCCGAGGTTGTCAAGGCTACAATGGTACCAGCGTGGGGACACACACCCTGTACTCCCTATGAGAGGAAAGGCTGCGCTTAGACAGGTCCCTTGTGCTGGCATTCACTTGGAAGCTGCAGCGATGGGCTTCTTCAGGTGTTGGCTCATGAGCTCCCTGGCACAAGAGACTTGCATGTGGTCAGAACAGGAGGTACAAACGAGGACAGGCTCATCCAACTGCTCATCAGGGATGGGCAACTTCAGGTGGCAGCAAGCAGCACAGAACACGTTCCCACAGCTCCTGCCAAGGAGCAAAAACAACCTGTGAAAAGAGAGCTGGGAACACCACAGCTAAAACCTTATCAAGTACAAAGGGTGCAGTTCAGGGGGGAAATACCAGCCTTACTCATGGCTTGTCCACATGTTTCTTAAAGTACACGCTGGGCTCTCCAGTGCAAGCTAACTGGCTAGCACGAAGGTGGGATGAATGGGCATCACCACACAGGAGAAGAATTGAAGGCCTTGGAAAAACAGAAACAGGAACAACATAGAAAGGAGATCTGCAGGGAATTCATGAGGCCTTGGAAATAACATGGGGAGAGAAGATAATTGCTCACCAACAGACGATCAATACCCAGCCCCATCCTCGCAGGGAAGAACTTCTGCCTCTGACCTCACCTCAATCTACCTGTCTGTAGATCTAGCTGGTGCTTAAAGTGGCAGCAATGCTGACTGAAACGGGAAGCCTTTCTTTCAACTGGGACACTCCATCATTTGTAATTACAACACAGAAAAAACAGAAACGCAACGCCCATTGCAGTTCAAAAACACAGTTTATTGCAGAGTGCTCCTGAGCAGAGGCAGAGAACAACATCCCCAGGTAAAACAAATCCCTCCCTCTTCCCCTTAATAAGAATAGAGCTAAAAATGCCTTATCACCGAACTTACTTAATCCTATGTATTACCCGCATGTGTAAATGGAAAGTGCTGTACCGCAGGAGATCCTGCTCCAAACCCTTTTAAAATTAGCAGAGGAAAATATTCTAGTACTAAGACTTCATCACTGCTCATCCCATCCAGACAGAAGCACAGCTAGTCAAACCCTAACATCGCCTATCCCTGTAAATACAGTGTCTGAGAAATGAAACAAGTGTTTGGATATATATTACTATCTAACTATATATATCTACAAATAATTTACATAATTATAAAGTTATACATGACTATAAACTCATACATAAAGCTATAAATAACTATAAACTTATAAATAAAGCTTGAAATAACGTATAAAGTTAGAAAAAAGCTATAAAGCAATAAATAACTATAAACTTATAAATAAAGGTATAAATAATGTATAAAGCTGTAAAGATATAAACAACATACAAAGTTATGAATAAAGCATTAAATAATGTAGAAAGCTACAAAGAAAGCGATAAAGCTATAAATAACTTCCAAGTAAGCAAATGTGCACAAGAGGTGTGAGCCCGATCCCAGGTGCCAGCTGTGTGCGGAGCGCTGCTGCCGCACTCTCACGAGGGAACCCACATGTTCACACGCTCCTCATCCCGCTGTCTTCCTCCGCAAAGCAGCCCCGCTTGCAGGCTCCACCTCCCAGCTCCTGGGGATCTAGGAAGCAAAGAACACCGGGTCACTCTCGGGCCTTGCCTACGGCTCACTTGGCAGCATGCGCAGCAACTGTGCTGCCATCAGGTACAGTCAAATCTGGCCCAAAGGCGGCCTGTGCCTTGAGAATGGGAGGCCGACTCTTTAGAACAGCAATTCTTCCAACCTGGCAAAGCTGCCAAGAGAAACACAGCAAAAATTAAATGTGCTCCCGTTCTTCAAGCTCCATTCTTTATCTCTGCCCTTGCCACCATGGACACCAGCTGCCAAACATCAATAGCTATCAGACCCTGGTGCTAGCTACAGAAATGATCTGTGCCACCAGGAAGTCATTCATCAAGAACTCTCAGTTCTCTATTTCAAACAAAAGCCTGTCTGCTCTCAAGATGGCATCCAGCCTTTCCTCTCAGCTTCCTGACATGGAGACTTTTCTCCTTACTGAAACGTTGGAAAGGGATAGGCGTTTGGTGCTGCATTCTTAACTAGCATCAGCATCTGGAATCTAGAGACTACTCTTTCAAGCGAGCAACAGCTCTTCAAACTCTACAGTCAGCTCTGGGATGAACAGATGAGAGGGAAACGGCTTCCCACGAGACCTGCAGGCTGCACCAGCCTCTCATCTAGGATGGGCCCAAAGGACTCTCTGTGTCCTCTTATGTCTCTCTAACCTGGGGCCATTCGGGTGTCACCTGTAGGTTTGTGACTTGCTTGGCCTCAGATCTGCTGCTGCTTCTTTTTCTCATGTCCTTCTGCACAACTATCAGCAGACTCGTACAGCATTCATTTAGTGAGCTGAGCCAAACGGTTGGACTCGTGCACTGACTCCATCAGCGTCGTGGGGTTTGGCCCTCTCACTTCAACACTCACCTCAGTAGTCAGTGTTTCTTCCGAGGCACTGACACCCTCCAGCAAACGTACCTCTGGACTTCACCTCACTGTTGTGTATTGTGACATCCAGGGTCTGACACAACTCCCAAAGCTTCAGCTTTTATCGACCCATCTCACTTTTACCCTTTTCCACAGAAGGGTACGTAGCGCCAGCATACCCAAAGAAGCACGGGGGGAAGGACACCGAGGGCTTCTGCAAGTGGAATGTTTTAACCAAAGGCCCTTCCCGACGTACTTACACTGCAGAAAATAACTCAACTCTTCTCATCTCCCCTTTCTGGAGGAGTTTCAGAGCAGCTGCCTCGGCCATCTCGAAACAGTGGAGAAGCTCTCGCCAGGGACTTACCCTCCTCGGAGCTGTGTCTTCTTTTCCTGCAGCCAGGTTTTACAGCTGACCCGGGCTCTTCTACAGCTTTGCTCACTGCCTCCCTTCCTGAAGTCACTTGTCTCTCTTCTGTCACTGAGCCCCACTGAACACCAGGATCCTCCTTTAAAAAACACCAAACAAACAAACAAAGAGGCAAAGAAATGAAACCAAAGATCCCTCACAGTTTTCTTGTTATGCCTGTAGGGACAACACAGGAACTGTTCTCCACTCCAAATGGACACCTGACAAGTGCTGAGCGCTGCCGAGATGCTTTACATGGCAAGTGCTTGGAGCTCAGAAATCAGGTTGCCAAATTGAAACTAGAAGCCACAAAATTAGGGGACATGTCCTCACCACCTGAGCTTTGCCCTCACTTCTCAAACCAGCTGCGAGGAATGAGCTAGAAGAACTCCAGCAGCAACACGTCTTGCTTGCTTTCTGGAGCCCTCTGCTGCTGCTCCGCAGTTATTTTGCAGGCAACAATTGCCTGACCTGCTCCACTGCCATGGCCATGGGGCAAAACTCTGGGGCAGGAAAAAAGGAAAAAGCCAACCAGCCAAGGGATGGTTCTGTTCCACTGAGGAGGTCAAAGACCAAAGTTAAGCGCCTGGAGTTCATCTGTAGACAGAAAGACCTTCTCTCTATCACCTGCTCTAGAGTAGGAATCTCTTCTGCAAATAGCCTACAGAATTTATACCCTGAAGCTGAAGGATTGTTCAGAGCCTGCAACGTTTCCTTCTAGTCAGGCAAAACAAAGCTTTGGACAACTGCTACGTGTGAGTTTACAGAAGACAAAAGCTCATCACACTTGCGAAGGAGGTATCACTGATGCCAAACCTCACAGCCCCTACCTCGAGTCTCTCGTTACTCAGTGTTAAATAAACAAAAGGCAATGCCTTTGTACAGTAATAGAAATACAACCACATTCTTTGACAAAGTTGTGTCATAAGAGTCCAAAAGGCCTCTGCAGATACAGAAACCGAACACTCTGGGGAGAGCCAGTACCCCCCAACACACCTCCTGCTCCTGCAGGATACCCACTGCACTCTGCTCTTTCTTCTTGGAAATGTGCTCTCTGTGTGCATGGCACGAAGACTGCTCAGCAGGCCTTGTGAAAACCCTTTGGCTAGCAATGCCTTTGTCTGACACCCAAACCACAATTCCTGGATGTGAAAATGAGGGGGAGGAAGGAGGACTGCAGCTCACTACCTTCACCAGCCACAACCCACATTTCATGAGCGATGAGCTAAACCTCTCCATTCCTGGGCACATTTACCTCCCTTTAGCCCTTACCTGCTCTGCACTGAACAGTGCTTCCGGGACCAACATTTCAGGGGCTTGAGCTGTGCAGTGATCCAGCTGTTCTCTGCCTTCCCTGGGGGCTTCCTGTGTGGCCACAGGTTCTAGGGCCATTTCAGCAGCAGTGGCACCTTCTACACATGCAGTTTCATAGGGAGGTGTCCTGGGTTCAGCAGTAGCAGTCATTTATCTCCTTCTTGGTAGCTGGTGCAGCGCTGTGTTTTTGACTTTTGGACTGGGAATAGCGCTGATAACACCAACGTTTTCAGTTACTGCTTGGTAATGTTTTGGTTTGACCAAGGTCTTTCTGCGTCTCATGCTCTGCCAGGGAGGAGGGGAAGCCGGGAGGAAGCAGAGACAGGACACCTGACCCGAACTGACCAAAGAGGTATTCCATACCACTGCACACCATGCCCAGGATGTAAAACAGAGAGTAGAGACCCGGAAGGGTGCCGGTGCACTGCTTGGTCGGGCTTGGTATCGGTGGTGAGGGTTTGTATTTGTTCCTTGTATTTGCCTTGTCATTATTATTATTGGTGGTAGCAGTAGTGATTTCTGTTATACCTCTGTTACTGATCTGTTCTTATCTCAACCTGTGGGAGTTGCATTCTTTCGATTCTCCTTCCCATCCCTCCTGGAGCAGGGGGAAGAAAGAGGGGGAAGTGAGTGAGCGAGAAAACAGTGTGGCTGAGAGGCTTAAACCACGACAGGAGCAAAGAGAAGTTCTCCATCACAGCCTTCTGCAGCACTTAATGCTTGAGCTGCTCCCATCAGAAATGATGTGTCTGCCGCTGCAGGAGTCAGAGGTGCCAGCTGACTTTCCTCAACGGCAGAAGGGCTGTCGTTGTTCCGACTATTCACCAGCAGTGGCTGACTTGTGACAGACTGAGGGGCTGACATCTCGCTCTCCACAGGTTCCAGGGGCACTATTTCAGCGTTGGGTGGTGAAAGCATCTTATCCAGAATATCAAGGATGGCGTCAAAACTCAATTCCTCCATCACCTTCTCTTCCCCAGATGCCCCGCCATAGGGCACGCATTCAGCTGCAGAGGGTGGCTGTGCTGGTGGATTCTGGCAGAAACAAAATACAACGAACGTGTATACCAAACCACACAGGGATTGATCAGGCAGGGCTGATGGTGTTACTGTTTCTAAGGACTGGGCAGGTGGTTTCTGATGATCAATACACAAGCAGGGCAGGATGAGCAATGCTGGAGCTGCCTGCATCCCTCAACAGAACCTTGGGGAAGTGCTGCCCCAGAGCACACACAAGCTAAACTGAACACTGGCCACAGCTCAGTGAGATCCACAGGCAAAGCACCGTCTTCTGTACCACTTGCACAGCCCCTGCCACCCTGCTCCAGGAGGAATGATCCAGGCTACACTAACACTTGGAAACCTCAAGTCCTTTTGAGCTGTTCTCTACAACACTCGTCTTGTCCTGCTCAGAGGCAGCCAGGCACTGACCTGCCAGCACTGCTTTACATCCCTGCTTGCCTCTGGGCTGCTCACAAGGAGGGCACCTGACAGCAATCTCTGCTCAGATGCACCAGCAGCTTTTGACTGCACTTCCCTGGAGGCAGCTGCAGAATCCAAGCAACCACTCACCAGCAAGTGGTTAACCAGGAAGTTACAAGGCCATTTACTGCTTCAGGAACCACTCCATCTCTTCTGACTCCATGGACTTGCTTTCCATCAAGCACCTGATTTTTACTAGACCCTCTGGACAGTGTATTTCTAGTCCCTTTCAATCGAGCCATACCACCACCCCTGACAGCTCCTTGGGGACCATTTGCTATTCCAGACACTGATCTCAGCCTTCTGAGATTACCAATTTTGTCATTGTGACTTCCCCACACTCAGCCTGGAGGGAAAAGCAGCTCCCAATGGAAGTGGGAGGACAAAGATGCCCTGCGTGAAAAAGAAATACCAGCCTATCAACGGCAGGCCTGGCCGTTGGCTATTTCAAGCCCTACAGCAACATGTTCTCCTGGCCAGAACCTGCCCAGCTCGGCTAAGCTCAGCTGAAAGAAGAAACACGTGGAATAAAGACAAAAGGTTGATATTCGCAAGGCAAGAAACTGGATGATCAGGCTTGCATAGGGCAACCCTCTTGCAACACATACAAGCAGAGCTTGCTTTGCTTGTCCTCTGCAAGAAAAACAATCCAAAGCCTATGCACGCTGCTGCAGTGCAAAAGGAAGCCCTGGCGTTTGTCCTCAGGTTCTTTTGCTATTTGGTAAGCCAGGCCACCCAAGAGGAGCAATTGCCACCACAATTCCAGAAAGCATCGACAGCAAGGACTGCCGTTTTCTTTAATGGGACATCTCTGAGCTGAGGCCAATTCCAAAAGTCACCTCAGCTTTTCTCATTCACCCAAGGAAACTCAGAACTGCCCAAGCTGTCTGGGACAGAACAGTGGAGCTGGTTCCAGGATTAGGGCTTAGATTTAGGGTTGGGATTAGGGTTAGATTTAGTGTTAGGGTCAAGATTAGGGTTAGTGGGATGGTTTAGGTTTAGGGTAAGCACAACTGCATTTTCAACGCGCACCTCTTCTGCTTGGGACATGACTGTTCCTCAAACCCCTGCAACAACTGCTCCTCCCTTGCATGACTCCTGCTGCCGCTCCCAGCCTGCAGGACATTTGGGAGCACTGCTCACATCGGCTGCAAAGGGACACTGAGGAAGAGGCAGCGAGGTGTCTTGGTACCCACAGAGACCCCTGCACCCCTGTGGGGCACCCAGTGCCCTGGCTACAGGCCCATAGCATCCTCATCAGCTGAGTGAGCCCAGCAGGAGGCTGGGAGAGATAAAAAGGATCTTTGGGAGTTGGTGGACAAAGTTGCTGCTGGTCCCAAACGAAAGATCCCAGAAGTGGCCCACAGCACAGCCCTGCCTCTGTGCCTCACGCACCCCTTCAGCTGCAAGCTAAGGCAAGCTGGGCTCTGCTACAAGGAGCTGCACTGAGGACAGGGCAACCACCGTAGCTCAGAGATGGTGTCCCAAAACTTAAAGCGTGAAAGACAGCGCAGAGCCCCAGTGTCAGTGGGGCTGTGAGAGTTCTTCCAAGGGAAGGAGAGAGCCAGCATCCCATTTCTGTCCTGGCACCATCCGTGTGGGAGCAGGCACTGGACATTTGCACTTTTGCAGTTGGGATCTGGTGAGGTCGGAAGAACCTGTAGGTGGCTCAGGAAGCGCAGAGCTGCAGTGCTGGTGGGATCCCCAGACGGTCAAGGAGAGACCTACACTTGCTGTGCATGGAAAGGAATATGCTGGGACCTGCTTGAGAGCAGGTCAGGTTCTACCTGAGTCAGTCAGAGACAGTTCCAGCCAGTTCCAAAGCAGGCGTGAGCAGCCATGGCCTGCCAAAGCCCTGCCAGTCAAGAGGAGTCCGCCACTGCCTGCTGCAGATGTGTTAGGGAAGAGAGGCAGGAAGAAGCAGGGAAGGGTAGCAAGAAGTGCATAAGAGTTTCTAGTGTCTCTGTTGCCGCCTCTGTTCCAGACTTAGGAAGGACTTTCATGTCCTTTGAGAGAGGAAAAAAGCAAGAAAATGAAATGAAGCTGCTCCTCTCACAGGGGAGAGGAAGCTGTGACTTGTGCAGTTGCAATCCTGCCCCAGGAAGACTTTTCCGTTCTCTGTGACTTTCCCCACCTGGAGCTGATTTAATCAGTTCTGCCTGTCCCAAGGACTCGTAGCAGTGGTGTCACGCTGTTTCTGTGCAGTTTGCAGAAGGGGAGAGCTCTGTCTGGACACTGTCCTCAAGTAAGCCATGCCATTAGAGTATCTGGTACGTAGGCCAAGTCAGAGTCCCACAAGGCCAGGGCTTTTCCGGACCAAATGGCCCACAGAGGATTAACAGACTGACCCCATGTCATGGGGTGGTGTTAAACCTGCCTGGGCTCGGGAAGCATCGCTGCCACCAGCGCACAGAGCCTGGGCAGGGTGCGGGTGCCCAAGAGCCAGCAGTTTTGGGCTTCCTTCCCTCCCTCCTCCTGCACAGCCCGCTCTCAGGCCCCCAGTGGCAGGCATTATGTCCCCCCACGTGTCTGGAGAGGAGTTTCAGAAGTGTTCCCATACCCCCTCAGCTCCCCCCTGCCATTGTAACCAGCAAGTGTCGAACAAAAGGCTCAGGAACCTGAGCAGAGCTCTGGCAGAGCCAAGCTACATAACCGAAAAGCTGCCCCCCATAGCTTCCCGCAGCTCAGGCACGCTTCCAGCCAAGGGTTTCATTGTCCCCGTGGCACTGCTCGGGGCACCTCTGACAAAGTTGGCCTCCATGGACAGTGCCCTGGCTCTACAAGCCCCCGGGGGCTTCCCTGGCAGCTCTGTTGCCCTGGGTGCCAGCACTGTGCTTCCTTCTCCTCTTCCCTCCTCTCCTCTCCACCCTCCACAGCAGAGCTCTGCAGCCATAGCAGGGCACACTGCCAGAGACCAGAAGGAGCATGGACCACCAAGGGCAGGCCTGCAGCAGAGCTGCTATAGCAAAGCCTTGGCAGAGGGCTGCCCTTCAGTAGGACTGAAGCTCCTCTGTCCTGCAGTGGCCTTTCCCTGCCCCACCAAAGCTCACCCACCGCTGAGTGCATACTTCACAGCCACCAAGGAAAGACCCACAGTGTCAGACACAGCGGTTTGCATAGAGGTCTTTATCAATCAGATGAAGCATTGCTGGTAACAGCCTGGCTGGCCGGCGCTGGGGCTTGCGGTCCTGGAGGAGGCTTTTGCTGGACATCAGTCTAGGAAGGCTCTGTGCCTCAGAGGCTTTCCTGGATCCCACCACTGAGCACCGGATCTGCTCCCCAGAGCTGAGGGATTGAAGACAAAGCTCTGTAGCCATGTGTGCACAGAGGCGCAGAGCAACACTACAGGCCGAGTGAGGACACACGTGGGGAGATCTGCTTCTGCCGGGAGAGATCGGATCCATGGTCCCTGGCATGCGATCCCAGCCTGCTGCTCTCCACACCATGAGAGCTGTCAGGAGAAGCCCCAGGGGTTGCAGGAAGTCAAAGGAAGAAAGGGCAGTGCTGGGCAAGGGATACGGTTGGAGATGCTTACGGGAGGGACTCCTCCTCACCACCCCAGAAACGGGCTGTTCTGCTGCTTTCCTGGGGAGGCGGGTCGCTGCTCCTTGCAAAGCCCAGTGGGGCCCTGGGGAAAGTCTCCCATCTTGACCAAGGCCCTCCTGTCTCTCCCCTCTCCCACTCATGGTCCCGCTATGGTCCCGCTCAACCCCACAGTGCTGCCTGTGCTTGGGGCTGCAGAGGCACCAGGCATCGGGAATTGACCCAGGACATGAGAAAGGAAAGGATGCTATCCTTGTCCAGACCCATGGCTCTGGGATTCACTTCCCCCACCCACAGCTGGGCCATCAGCCCCCAGCTGGCCCACGTTTGTCCTGAGGCTGGTCCACGCTCACCTTTGCACATAGGAGTCCTGCCAATGCAAAGACCCAGCTTGTCCTCTGGGCTCTCCTCATCCTTTCCTGGTGTCTCCCCACCACGTGGGAATGCCACAAATGCAGGACCCTGCACAGAGAGAGGTGAGCATAGCAGATGTCGCTGTGCAATGGGGAAGGTGCCTTGAGCCGGTACAGTCCCACAGAGAACTCAGCCCCCACGCTCCTGTGCCTTAGGGACCTTCCCCCCTTGGCATTCCAGAGGACAGGAATGCTCTTTTCCTAATTATTTTTCACCGCAGCAGTACCTGGACCTCCCATTGCTCTTGCTTTTTGTTCCAAGCCTTCAGGGGTGCCACTTTTGCCCTTGTCTTCTGCTGGTACTTGTTGCGCAAGGAGTCCCAGAACTTGCGTTTTTCCTCCTCCTCCTCCACGCACGCGTAGACCAGTGCCTGCAGGGCCATGGCAATGCAGCAGTGCATTAGTCTCCCCTGCAGAGGGCTGGGGCAATTTTAGCTCTCCCCCTCCCTCCCAACCCTTCTTTTCAGCCTCTCCATCAGCCCTGCTTTGCTTGCAGTCACAAAATCACAGAATCATCAGGGTAGGAAGGGAGCTCTGGAGATCATCCGGTCCAACCCCACTGCAAGGCAGGGCCACCCAGAGCAGGTCACACAGGAACAGATCCAGGAGGGGTTTCGATGTCTCGGAAGAGGGAGACTCCAGCCCCTCCTGGGGAGCCTGTTCCAGGGTTCTGCCACCCTCAAATGAAAGAAGTTCTTCCTCATGTTGAGGGGAAACTTGTTGTGTTTTAGTTTATGACCATCACTCCTCATCCTGCTGCTGGGCACCACTGAAAAGAGCCTGGCACCATCCTCCTAGCACCTGCCTTGGAGCTATTGATATGAATTAACAAGATCCATCCTCAGCCTTCTTTGCTCCAGACTGAACAGGCCCAGCTCCAGCAATCTCTTCTCATGAGAGGTGCTCCAGACCTATAACGATCTCTGTGGCCCTCTGCTGGACACTCTCCAGCAGCTCCTTGACTTTCTGGTACTGCGGGGTTCGGAACTGGACACAGTGCTCCAGATGTGGCCACACGAGGGTTGAGTAAAGGGAGGAGGATCACCTCCCTCGATCTGCTGGCCACACTGCTCCCAGTACACCCCAGGATACTCTTGGCCCTTCTGGCTGCAAGGGCACACAGGGGCTCACGCTCAACTTGCCATCCACCAATACTCCCAGGTCCTTCTCAGCAGAACTGCTGTCTAGTAGGTCTAGCCCACACAGGTCTGAGTGCAGAGTCCTTCTGCAATGATCCCCAAGCCAAGAGACCATGGCGCTGAAAGCAGCCTAGCTGCCTCCTATACTGGCCAAGCCTGGCAGGGCCACCGCCATCAAGACACCTCCAGGTCAAGCCTTTGGGTGTTTCTGGAGGTGACAAGAGTGAAGGCTGTCTTCTGAATGGACAGAACAACCTGGAAACTTCTCAGGAGGAGTGCTTCAGCTTCCAGCTAAGCACATGGTGATTGCCCTTGTTGGACACGACATCCACGTAACTGTGCTCTTCCACAGTGGATGTGCCAGAGTCCCCGCACAAGCCCACGGCACGTACCGGTCCTGCCGTCCTCTTCCCTGGCCAAGCAGGGGGTGCAGGTTGGGGTCCAGCTTCCCACAGCTGGCTGCTGCGTGCCTCTCTCCCCGAACGCTGCCACTGCAGCACCGCCAGCTCGCTGCAGACCGGAGGGGAGGAGGAGGTGTGAGCACACGGAGCCGAGCTCCAGCCGGGGCTCCCAGGCTGGCGCCTGCCGCAGCTGCAGAAGGCGGCTCTGCCAAGGGGCCCCGAGCAGTGCCCCTGTCCCCCGCTGCTGAGGACGGGCACTGCAGGAGAGGAAGCGCTGCCCATGTCTGCAGAGACTTACCACTGGAGCTTGTCCTGCAGATCTGCCTGCTCATCCCTCTGCCCCCTGCGCTTGCGGCCGACCTGCCTCAGAATGCACGTCGCCACCTCCCGCAGGGCCCGCTGCGTCCGTGGGGAAAGGCTTCTGCAACAGCAAGGACAAAGTCTCTCTGGCCCTTCAGCACTGACCTCCTGCCTCTTCCTTCACCCGGCCCCGCACATACGCAGTCCCATTTGAGGCAGGAGGACTTCTAGGCACCTGCTTTGGCCCCTGCCATCAGGCTTTAACCAGCTCATTCCCATGGCTGGAGAAATTCCCATGCACTCCATGCCACCCCATGCCCCAGGAGTTGGCTTCCTTGACCAATCACCTATGACACACAACCACCCCACTGCCCCAGGCCTTGGCTGGAAGGGTATACTACCGCTTAGGGGGAACAGGATCTTCCTCAGGGACTGTGGGTGGCTCTTCCCTGGCATCTTCCCAATCCTCCATCATCATCTCCGTGAAGTTGGTGCTGGACTCCTCCATCCCCCAGCCAGTCAGGGAGAAGACTGATGATTGTTTAGAGCAACTGGATTCCTGCACAGGAAAAGACTCTCATACAACAGCCCCACACCCCCAGGCTATCACTTCCCAGCATGCAGACCCCCAGATCACTTCAGATCACAAGTGGGACAGGAAACACCAGGAGAACCACCTCAGCACACCCTTGGGGTGATGCCTGAGGGTCACCAGGGTTTCACTACTACTGTCACCCCTCTTGCTCAACAAAGGCAGCTGTCACCTGCTCAGCTTTGCTGCAGCAACGCTACCTTGATGCCTTGGGTGCTCGAGGCACAGTGCAATCTCGGTCTCCCTCAAGGAGAACGTGCTCATTTTCTGCAGGAATTCAAAGTACCTGGCTTTCCGGTGTCTCCTTTTTTCTCCCAGTCTTCGCTTTGGTGGCTGCCACGCTTCGACGTTTTCTTTTTTTCTCTTCCATCGGCTCTGCTTTCTTCTTGGCCTCCTCAGCCAAGAATTTCTGGATGTGTTTTGGAAGCTTCTCCTTCCACTTTTTGTCCTGGAGGGGGACCAAAAGGCAACAGCAGGCAGCATTAGTCTGCCCTCTAGAGAGCTGAGCTCTTTCCATTCCTATCCACTCTCTGCCCCTTCTCTTCTGCCTTTCTGTCCACAATTGGTTTCTCCCGGGTTCCTGCAGGCTCCCCATAAGGCCCCGTCTGTAATGACCAGGGAGCTAAGGGACCACCAGGCTAGAAACCACCTGGCAGCTGGCTATCCCAAGCCAGCCTTGCAACACTGCCAACAGAAACATCCATGAGCAGGGTCTTTGGGATGCTTCATGAGGTTAATGGGAGTGAAAATATGAAAAGGATATTCTCAAACGACCCAGTAACCCGCCTCTCTTCATGCAAGCCTCAAAGCAACCAGTCAGTTGCTGACACACTGTGAGGCATCTTGTGAGAGTAGATATGCACAGAGCAATGCTTCTCCGCAGCCCAGTACGGCACAGCCACTGCGGCAGCCCGTGTCAGGTACCTTTTCTCTCACCTCAATAGCTCTGGCAACGAAGTCCACTGTTCTGATTACGCCCCCAGGGAATAGTTTCTCTTTCTCCTCCTCTTCCTTCAAGATGGTTCCCTGGATGGCCGGCAGCTGCCTGCAAAGATACAACAGGATGTATTGGCAGGAGTGCAGGAGGAGCCGGTTCGGGCATCTTGTGCTTCTGCAGCAGAATGCGCTCTACTTGCCTTCTTGGGATCAAGTTCTCAGAGACAGAGAAGACCCCAAGCTCTCAGGCTCCAATGTGCCCAACAGCCCCAGTAAATGTCAGGATGCCCTGGTCTAGGCCTTTTCTTGCCAGAGCAATGAGAGAAACAGGATTCTGTGCCCAGAGGTACCCCCAGGTCACTGCGCTGAAGTCTGCTCAGTGTTCTGAGCTACAGAGCGCTCATGGGCTGTAGGAGCAGGTTGGGCACTAGAGACACAGTCTCAACAGAGAGAGGACAAGACCCCATGAGAAAAGCCATCCTGCCATCGAGCTCTCGTTGGACCTTCTCTTTTGCCAGCCATAAGGCAGGCTTTAGCACAGAAGAGGCTTCTGGTTAATCAGCAGTCCTCTGCAGTAACTCACTGCAGAACACTGTTGTCAGTAAACAGAAAAGTCGGGGTCATTCCATTCTGAAGGGAAAGCCAGAAAGACCTCCTGCCCCTGGAATGGGCATTTGCAGTCAGTTACTCAGCACATCTGCACACCAGCAGCAAAGAAAGAACTCCTGCTGCCAGCAGTGTCCCAAGAAGCTACGAGGCACTTGCCGCAGACCAAGAAACCATGAGTTAGTGGGATGTGGGGTAAACCCCACTCTGAGTTTGTCTAGCCTCTGTGTCCAGGAGAAACATCTCACTCCCAGCACAGGGTCCCCATCACCCATGGATGCAAGTGTCTCACCTGGCAGGGGGCTCGCTCCCCTCAGCTTTCCGAGCCTGCTCTGACTTCACAGTTATTGCAGATAACCGATTTGGAGCAAGCTTTGCTCGGTGGAGGAGGTGCTTCTCAGCAGGATCCTCTAGAAAACAGGAAAGGAGACAGTTATCTTGGTGTGGCTCTGGGAACAGAATGCCTGTTGTGTCCCAGTTCCGACATGAGTGACATGCGGGTTTACTAAGCCTCTGGGAACACTGACGAAGGTGGTCCTTTCCATCCTGTTGGATGGAAGTCCTGTTTCCTAGGAGGTCCTAGGCCTCTTCCAACATTGTCTTTCCATCCAGCTCCTCATGCCTGCAGTGCACCATTATTCCCTTGGGAAACCCTATTTTGATGGCTTTCTCTCATCCACATGCTGAGGTGGGGGGGGTCTCCCTGGGAGATGCTGGTGGTCTTCAAGAGTCATTCTAGAGTGGGAAATCATCTAGCACAAGAGCTGGCAGCTCTTGGATTTCTGGATTGGTCCCATGCACACAGGTTTGCTGCTGGTGCAGGCCACACAAAAGGCATTGCTTCCAAGACATCTGAGAAAATGATAGAAAGAAGCAGGGTAAGAACTTTACACTGCTTGCAGCACAGGCTGGGGAGTGGAAGCCACGGGGAAGATGTCCTTCAGCAGCCTCAGTGGCTATATGTGGGGCAGGGCTGTCTTCAGACCTTGTTGCGCAATGGGTCACTGGAGCTTTCCCACAGTGGGTGCAGAGAGTCAAAGGAGGTGCCTTTAAGTGGGGGACATAATAAGAGGGGATGGGGGGTGCAGTGGGGGGTTGGAATTACATCGTGACAGAAAATAGTAAATTGATTGTAAAGTGATGGTAAAAGCTTTAGTTTAATTGTTACAACAACAATAGTAGAACAAAAGTATAACAGAAACCCCTACAATAAAACAACAAAACAACTGCAGTTTAACAACGAAAGAACAACAGTAGAACATCAGAACACATGAAGAGCAAACGTAGAACAACAAAATCTTCAACAGATCTTCACAGCCGCTGACATTTGGCCGCTGATGGCCCAAAAGGCCACACGGCGTCGGAGCGGTCCTCCACCTTGGGGAAGAACAAAAACCCAAACAGAACAAGTTTAGTCACATCCAAATACACCACAATTCAGAAGGAAGGAGCTGCTGCAACAGCTCAGATATAAACCAAAGTGTTATTCCATTACAGAGCATTTCAATAGTTGTGCTTTTTTCTGTACTTTAGACTCCACCCGACACACACACTCACACGGCTCTGAGTAAAGGACCCGGCAGCAAAGCCCTCCTGGGGGTGGTGGGGACCCTGCGGGCAGGGGGGGCAGCTCTCGGGTGACCCCTGGCTCTGGCAGCCTCTGCCCCTCTCCCACTAAACAGCCCCAGGGGAGGCAGCACCACAGCTCCTGGGAGCTGGTAGACCCCAAAGGGGTGGGGATGAGCCACAGATGGAAAACAGTTTGGATCTGGGGAGGATCCCCATCTGCTCTGGACTCCCCAGGCGGCTCCAGAGCACCCAAACATGGGGAGGGGCACCAGCAGAGAGGGGAAGAGAAGGGAACGCAGAGACTGCCAGGGCTGGAGCAAAGGTTTACACCTTAGGAAACACGGCAAAGTAAAGCCAGGAAGGAAAGGCTGCAGAGATGCAGAGATGTTCACCCAGCCTTGGTGGTGGAACTCTTCCAGTAGGAAGAGTTTGGTTCACCCCATCCCACCTCGGGCGCTGCCACCCAGTACGGTTTCTTGCTGGCAGCAGAGAAGGGGCCTGACCCCATCTCTCTGGTCCCGCCTCGGGGCTGCTCTGGACCAGAGCCCTGCAGGTGGGGAGCCAGCAGCACTGGCCATTACTTATTATGGGAATGATGGATCCGTGCCTTTAGCTGCTTGCGGGTTCCCTGCATCCTGGATCTTGCCTGGGTGGAAGAGGCAGGGGCGGACGAACCTGGAAGCGCGAAGTTTTGCTGAGGTCTCTGCAGCCACACTCTGAGCTGGCACCGGGGCTACCACAATCCCTATCCCAGGGGAATGGAAGGTTTTACATCCCCAAAGCCCAGCAGCCACCACCCGTGCCAGCTCCTACAGCACAGCCTGGGCCTTCCGCCATCCACCAGCCCAAGGGGACAACACGACCCATCAGCTCCTTGAGGCTGAAGCACCAACTCCCTCACTACCAGAGGAAGTGATGTCTTCTCCAAGGCCTGAGGGGCGCTGGCCAAAGAAGGGTGCAGGAGTTTCTGGAAAGCAACACAGCACTGTCAGCCGGGGTCAGCAAAGGAGGAAGAGCCTGGCTTTAGGGAGCTGGCAGCACGCGCAGGAGCCGATGCATCCAGTGCATGCAGAGGGGGCAAGGAGCGGCATTTCAGATTCCCCTCCACCCCGCAGTGCTGGGGACTGGGGCAGCGAGTGAGGGAAGCACCTTCCCTTCGCACGGCAAGGCTCTGCACAGCCTGAGCACCAGCCCCTGCGGGCTGCTGAGCCCGGGCAGCTCAGCCAGGTCTGGCAGGAAAGCTGCTGCCTGAATCTAACCCTGCCCTTCACCCCTGCAGAAGCCCTGTCCACCCCGAGTCACCTCCCAGCACAGGCGCGCTCCTGCTTCTGGGCTGTCTGGTGTCAGTAAGGCTGGTGGTGCTGGAATCGGCCAGCCCAGAAACCACCGATGTTGTGGTCGCAGATGCTGCCCATGTGTGGCTGGCAGCTGAGGAGCCCTGGGCGATGGCTGTGCCCAGGGACATACCTTCCCCACTGGTGCTGGGGACCTCATCTGCTGGGAGGGAGCACGAAATCAGGACCCACAACTTGCTGGATGGACTACCCCTTAGCAGAGCCTCCCAGCACGAACAGCTCACAGCTGCGGCCCTGGGGAACCTTGCCCATCACCCTGGGGG
Source organism: Ara ararauna (assembly GCA_028858755.1). Taxonomy (NCBI): domain Eukaryota; kingdom Metazoa; phylum Chordata; class Aves; order Psittaciformes; family Psittacidae; genus Ara; species Ara ararauna. Next base: position 10,805,273 of record CM054389.1, on the reverse strand, counting down.
CTGCGGGGCAAGAGGTCTCCCACCCGAGTCTTCACCAGGCTCTAGGAGTTTCAGACCCAAGGACCAGGCAGCACTGCCCCAGGAGCTTCCTCAGCCTGCGCTGCATGGACACCCCACGGCCCTTCCAGCCCTTGCCATGGCTGTCTCCTCCTTGCTGTGCCCTTCCCATTCCCAGTCTGCCCTTACCCACCTTATGCCCCAGGAGTCAGCGCAACTGCTGCTGCGCTGCTTTCTTCTCCTCCTCTATGATCTCCTCCGTGATGGGGTAGCCCGGGTCAGGCGCAGGGGGCTGCCAAGAGAGAGCAGTACTTAGTTCCTTCCCAGGGCAGGCGGCAGAGCTGCTCTGAAGGAGGTGTGTCAGCAGGCTGGCACCAGAGCCAGGAAGCTCTGGTTCTGCCACAGCCACTGCAGAGCTCTGGTCCCCATTCATTTTGGACCCCGGCTTGGCGCTGAGGGCACGGCAGCCTTGCCCGGGCCAGTACTTGCTCTGGCAGCGGGCAGCACAGTCACGCACAGCCCACCACACACTGGGGCAGGGGAGAGCATCGCTTCTCACTCGGCCAAGGATGAGACCTCCTGCCCCAAGGCAGGCAGCTCAGCCTGCCCCCAGCCCCCAGCCCTGCAGGGGTTGCAGTGAGCACATTATACCTCAGAGGAGGGCAAAAGAGGCTGCGAGGCAGCGACGTACCAGCACCAGTGGTTCATTATCCCAAGGCACCAGCAGGCAGATGCTCCTCTTGCGTGGCCTTCTGTTTCCTGGTGATGGTGGTGGGCTCGGGGACTGCGCCGCTTCTGCTCAGGCCTCTCGACAGCTACAGAAGGAGACAAGTCAGAGGCAGCTCCCAGCAGGGGCGTTTGGCCTGTACCACGGGGGTTGTACCTTCTCACTCCTCTCTGGATGCCCATCTTGGAGGGCAGAGCCAGGGACATGGCATTAAGCCGCGGACAAGGCTGCGATGCCCTGGGGCAGCAGCTGGACACGAGAGATCCGCAGGGAAGCTGTCACACGATCCTGCTGGGGTTCCACGGGCCAGCGGCCACATCCCACCTCCACAGATGGTTCTTGCACAGTGCCCATCTGAACCACAAATCACCCAGACTGCCAGATGTGGCCACATCTCGCTCTGTGCCACGGGACCCTACCCACAATGGGCACACTGGAGAAAACACCACTGCCTCAGGACCAGCACGTTCCTGCTTTCCAGGGACACCTCAAGCTCATCCCACCTGCAGACCTGAGCTACCTCGTGTCCCGCTGCTGGTCCGCACCAATGGCCCATCCAACCCTGGCACAGAGCTGGGCCCCACCTACACTCACCTTCCTCCATCTGCACAGCCTTGGTCACTGTCACTGGCGTGCAGCTCCATCGTCGCACCTCCCGTTCCCTGCGCAAGTGGGAGAGAGCCAGTTAGGGTCAGCCCCAGGCTTGGTCCCCTCCCCTGGGAGCAGGACGAGACCCAACACACCAAGGACTCCCACAAGCATCCCTGCTGTGCTTCTCTGCTGTCTTTGCCAAACAGCAGAGCTCAGAGCAACAGCCTTGAGTCACCGCAGCAGCCTGACCGTGGCTCCAGGCAGAGGAGCTGCCCCACTCCCCTACCCAGGGTCCCCGCTTGGGCAGCCTCAGGGCAGCAGTCGGGGATCCCGGCTGAGAGCCGCTGCTTCTCACAGGGCCTGTTTGGATCCATCCGGTCCGGCTGTTTCACAGCTCCTCAGTCGAACAAGGCTGATCAACACAACACCAGGGCTTCCCCACAGCTGTCTCAGGCACCTGGAGTGTCCCGGCTCCGGTGGAGAGCAGGACTTGGGTACTGGGATGGCTGGGAAGGTGAATGCTTTCTTCCCGGCTGGCATAGACAAGTGGGCGCTCGCCAGATGAGCAGTACATTACCTTCCTGCCCACTCTGGCACCTCACAGCAGACTCCTCTGCAGGACTGTGGGGACACCCCCACACACATCCACTTCTCCTGGAACACAGGAAGAGACCTGTAGTAATTATTTTGGTTCGGGGAGCACAGCCTCCCATTCTCCTGATCACTGTAGAGTCAATCCCATCTCCCAGGCACTGGCTACCAAGCCCGGAGCCTCTCTTGTTTCAACACTGCTCAGCTCCCCTCCACAACTTCCATGGAGGGCAAAGTCTGAGCACCCCAAACTGGATCCACTCGGGGAGCAAGCAGCCTCCAGGCTCTTTATGACCAAGGTGATGGGGAGGGAGAATGCTGCTGGCCCAGCCAGAGCAAACCCTCCCCTACTGATCCACCCTGGAGAAAACCTTTCCTTGCACAGATGCAGAGCTCCATCAGCCACGACTACATCCCACTCTTACATCTGCAAGCCCAGCCCAGGATGCGAGCAGTGTTTTATTACAGCTCAGCAGGTGCTGAGGAGACCTGCATTGAAGTGGGAACCCAGGGCTCCCACACGTGCTGCTGCCTCCAGCTGAAAAGGTGTCAGCACAGCAAAGAGATTTTGTCTTTCCCTTTTCCCTGGATGTATCCCCCTGCAGACTGGCCAGGGCAGAGTGCAGAGAAGAAAAGAGCTGCACGCTGGGCTGTGAGCTGCGGAGCAGGGCGTTGGGCCCACAGCAAGCCCCAGGGCATCTGACTGTCTCAGCGTACCGGCGGGAAAACAGTCCCAGGGCTCCAGTCCAGCAGCGGGTACCGGCGGCGCACCGGCGGCGGCGGGGCTCTGCAGGGACACAACGGTCAGCGCCACTGTTAGCGGCGGGAGGATCCGATCCTGTCCTCCCCCCGCACTCCCTCAAGGCAGTAGTGGCTGGACAGGGTGCTCTCAGCACAGACGGTGCCTGTGGCCAAGCCACCATTAGAGGCCATGGGGGCAGGAGTCCTGTGGGCTGGCAGGAACCTATCGCACACCAGGACCCCACTGCGCCCCGCAGCAACCCCAGCAGCACCAAGCAGGGCAGTGCCATAGGCAGTGCTATGGGCCCAGCACCGCCATACCTGTGCCACCCGTGTCCTTATCCCACCTGTACCCCTGTGCCACCTGCATCCCTGACAACCAGTGTCCCTGTGCCACCTGTGTCCATATCCCACCTGTGTCCCTGTTCCACCTGCATCCTTGATAACCAGTGTCCCTGTGCCACCCGTGTCCTTATCCCACCTGTGTCCCTCTTACACCTGCATCCCTGACATGTGTCCCTGTGCCACCCGTGTCCTTATCCCACCTGTGTCCCTCTTACACCTGCATCCCTGACAACCTGTGTCCCTGCGCCATCCCTATCCTTGTGCCAACTGTGTCCCTGTGCCACCTGCATTCTTGACAACCAGTGTCCCTGTGCCAACCATGTCCCTGTTCCACCTGCATCCCTGAAACTAGTGTCCCTGTGCCACCTGTGTCCTTGTCCCACCTGTGTCCCTGTTCCATCTGCATCCCTGACAACCTGTGCCCTGTGCCATCCATATCCCTGTGCCAACCATGTCCCTGTGCCACCTGCATCCCTGAAACCACTGTCCCTGTGCCACCCATGCCTCAGACAAGGAGTGTCCCTGGGCCACCAGTGTCCTTATCCCACCCACATCCTACCCTGCGCTCACCCGAGGCAGTTGCCACAGGTCAGGGCTCTGTCCCTGCGGCCGACTCCTGTGGGCGGGCAGCCATTACCGGCCCTGCTGAAGGTCAGGCGCTGGTAGGCCTGGGCCCATGAGGTGGCTCTTGCACGTGCAGCCTGCAGCGGCCCCAACCTGCGTGCACCTTGCCCCAGCTTCCCTGCCTGCCCTCTCCCAGCTGTATAGAGGATGCTGCTGCCATCCTTGGGATTGGGGAGCACCATAGGTGCTTCATTCATCCCATCCACCTCTGCTTCAGAGCATAAAGCCTCCTCTAGCTTTCACTGCCAAGGCACTTGTCTGTCCTCGACCCTCTGCAAACTGGATGATGCAGCACCATGGGGAGCATCCACAGGCAAAGGTGATGGGGCAGAGGTGATGGGGCAGCCGACCTGGCCCTGGCTGTTCACCGTTGTCTGATCTCAGAGGTGCCTTCAGAGCATCCCCAAGGGCTCCCTGCTGCCAGCCCCTGGACTGGGCTGAAGACTGCCCACCGGAAACACCGACTCAATAGAAACCACAGCGCGGTAATTAAGTGTCCTTCCCAGCACATTTGTGCAGTCTTGCCCTGAAATTGCCACTGCTCGAAGCAGAGGCAAAGTGGAGAAAAACCAGTGAAATAATAATAAATCGTAATAATAGCAAAAATAGTAATAAGTGTTGTTCAACCACACAGCTGTGTTTGAATAGGGAAAGCAAATACCCACAAGCAGAGGGTGCTGGAAAGCGGCACCCTGTGCCCATGCCCAGGAACCAAACACGGGGAAGGCAGATGTGAACATAGACTGTTTATTTTAAGTGGGGGACCTAAAAAGTGGGAAGGTGAGTGAGGGAAGATTGCATATTCACAGCAAGACAATAGTGAAATGGTAGCAAAAAATCCAATATGGCAACTGCGGTGGAAGAAGAGAGTCACAACAATAGATTAACAACAGTATAACAAGACTAGAACAGCAGTAGAACAAGAATAACAAAACCAGACTCTAACAAGTGCAGAGATGCACAGCCGTTCATCCAGCCTCGGTGGTGGAACTCTTCCAGTAGGAAGTTTGGTTCACCCCATCCCACCTCGGGCGCTGCCTCCCAGCACGGTTTCTTGCCGCAGCACAGGCGAGGCCTGGCCTCGCCATCCCGGGCGCGCCTCGCACCGTTCCCCCGCGCCTCCCGGCTCGGGCCATGCCAACTCCCGGGCTCCACAGCCGCTCCCACACGGGGCTGCCCCCGCCACAGCCACGTCTTCACACCGGATCCCCCACGGGCCTCCCGCCACAGACCGGAGCCGCCCCCGGCCCCGACAGCGCCGGACGTCACTCACGCTGCGCTGCGCCTCCCCAGGACTTCGCTGCGGTAGCGGAGATCTCGAAGCCCTTCCCGCAGCGCCGCGCCCGCACCACGGCCCCATCGGGGAGGCGGAGCCCGTGCGCGGGTTAAAATGGACGCGGCCGCGGCTGCCACACGGGAGGGCGGCTGCGCTCCGACCTGCCCCGCGCCGTTTCTCCATTGGCCGGGGCCGCCCAGCGCTGTGCTGTCATTGGCCGGGGCCGCCCAGCGCTGTGCTGTCATTGGCCGGGGCCGCCCAGCGCTGTGCTGTCATTGGCTGGCTCCGCCTCGCCTCGGCTGCTCCGTGCCCGTCCCTGCGCATTCCCGCCTCCCTGTGGCTCTGCGCGGTCCCTCCATAGGGACGGCGCGCGGCGCCCGGAGGCTGCAGGAAACGGCGTCCCCGGGGCTGAGGCGGAGCTGTGCGGCGGTGAGGGCCGCGGTAGCGCGCGTTGCGCTGAGGCCGGAGCGGAGGGAGGCGGTGTCCGTGCGAGGGCCGTGCGCTGGGCGGGAGGGAGCGGGGCCGTGTGTGTGTGGGGATGGCCGAGCCGGGGTTGGGCGTGTAGGAGCTCGGGGTGTGTGGAAGGTAAGTGCAGCGGGAGGGTGTTCTGGTGGGTGATGGCCGGGTGTGCGGTAATAGCCGTGAGGTGGTTTCGGGGCAAGGGGCCGAGAGGTTTGTGTGAGGGTCTCCCGCGGTTCCCCGGGTTGGGCGAGCTGAGAGCAGCAGTGAATGGTGCGTGCAGAGGGGCGGGTGTAGGGCAGGCCCAGGGGTGCGGGGCGGGGGGGCAGCTGCAGCGGCGGTCGGGCACGGGGGAGGTGGGGGTGTTCGGTGGGGAATTGGCGGGGGTTGCCCGGGGGGGAGCGGGGTTCCCGGGGTGCTGCAGGTTCCTGGGGCGCCCCTCGAGGGGTTCGCCAGGGCTGCCGCAGAGCCGCAGCGCTCCCAGCCCTGGTGTGTGGGAGGTTCAGTGCTGCTGGTGAAGGGCTTCCCGTCAAGGTTGTGACCTGACTCGAGGTTTTGGTGTGGCCTTGAAGCTGGGTCAAAGCTCTTGTAAGCGGTGTGGCACCTCGTGTGCACGAGCAAGGGTTGTGCTCAGCGGCAAGCGCTTGAAGGTGCTTTCTCCCTTGCCATGGGGCTTTGTAGCTCGAGAGATCTGCACGTGTTGGATCTGTGCCAAGCTAAGGCCAGTACGATACCCTGGTGTTTCACAGGGCCTGCTTCCTTTCAGACACTTAGACAGCTCAAGTGTTTTCTGCCTTTGCTTGCAGCAACTGGAGCTCTCTAAGGAAGCACCAGAGATTCCGCAGGACAGCCTAAACAGAGGTGGAGCTCGGCTGGTGCACCTCTGAGGAGGTGGAGGCTCTTTGTAGTGTCTTGTTTGTAGCCAAAGGCTGTTTTTTGCCGAGCCTGGCATCAGGCTGATGAGCTGAGCCTGCAGGTGTGGGATGGCTGGGTTTGTAGTGTTCATTCTCAGTTCATGCTGTTGGAATCTGCTCTTGCTACATCTGTGATCTGTTTCAGATTTAGATGTCTCAATGGACACCTGGAGCTTCTTCTCTACTTGCCTGGTGTCCTTATGGCTGCACAGGCTTTACATCTATTCTGCAGTGGCTTTTGGGATCAGCATTTGGATCGTCATTCAGTTCTCCACCTCCAAACCCCAAAAGAAGGTAACAGAGCATGTAAATGAGTTAAGAAGAGCTCAAAAATCTGTGTGTGGAAGCGAGTAGTTGCTGGGGAAGGGCAGCCACTGATGCAGTGAAATGTGCTCCTTCACTGTGGGCTCACCTGGGTTGTTGCACGTGCCAACTGTAGTTCAGTGTGTCTGATGGTTGTAATCCTCAGTCTGGGTTGTCTTACGTTTGTGGGTAACTGAGCACCCTCGTTGCTCTGATGTTACAGCGGAACTCAGCTGAACACTTCCCATTTGTTACTGAGGGAGTGTGTCAGCCTGGGTTGCTCTGTCACTTGAGGCAAATCACTCTGCTTCTGCACAGTGTTCTCGCATTTCCTGTGATGTTAATGCTAAGGTTGGGCTGGGTTTGGGACCAGAGTGGGGTCAGGCCACTCAGGAATTTCAGTCCTTCTCGTTCAGGTGAGTGAAGTTCTGCTGCATGAGTTGGGAAGTTCTTGGCTTCAGCCAGAGCCTGTTATGTGAGCGGTGTGCGAGATGAGCTTGTTGTAGCGTGGCCTAGTTCAGAGAAAGCTACTTGTGTGTTTCTGTAGGGTGAGAGACACTCAGATGCTTTGTTCCATTTGCATGGTGCTGAGAGTCTGGTCACAGGAGTAGAATTTTCAATGCTTTTGGGAAAAATGGGGTTACCATCACTTTGAAAAGGAATGCAACGCAACACAGGGCTTGTTTCGCAGGATGAAAAACCCACTGGGAATCCCGCTTCCTCTGAAGGGATAGAAGAGAAGCTAGTCAATGCATGTGCCACCCTGCAGAGAAAGGAGGTCTATGTTGCTGGGGTAAAGATTTTCTATGGGTCTCAGACTGGCACGGCAAAGGTATGAGTTACTTTTTTTCAATGTGCATGACGTTGAGTTGAAATGTTGAGATTCAAGCATGTTGATTGCCTTAGAAACACTAGTGTGTAATAATCAGAGTTCCTTAGGTCATGAGAAGTCGTTGCCCGACATGAAAGATAGGTGAAAAGTGTATAAAAATAAGAGATTTACTACTGCCTTTATGTGGGGTATGCAGTAGAGATGTTATTATGAAGCTTAAAGTTTACCCTTACAATATTACAGAACCCCAGCCTGGTTTGTGTTGGAAGGGACCTTAAAGCTCATCCAGTTCCACCCCCCTGCCACAGGCAGGGACACCTTCCACTGGACGAGGTTGCTCCAATCCCCATCCAGCCTGTCCTTGAATATACTCTTGGTTTGCTAGCTGGTCTCCTTAGAGAGAAGGGCTCTTTCAGGTGCTTTTTCAGAAAGAAATATCATTTGTGTGTAAATGTAAAATCACTAATCATAAAATTCCTGTGATTCTCTTCTTCCAGCCAGTGTATTCTTGCTGTGCTGGGAGAAGTCTTGTCTCTGGGCACAGCAGGGCTTGTCTGACCTTTCAGGTACCTGGGTTGTAGCACTTGGTCACTTTCTTTGTCTCTTTTTTCAGAGATTTGCCAGAGCTCTTGCTGAGGTAGTTATTTCCCTTAATGTGCCAGTGGAAGTCATTAGCATGGGAGACTATGATCCAGATGATTGTTTATTAGAGGAGGTAGGTATGTTGTAAATGGGTATAATAAATCCAAGCTTTTGCTGGGGTTGTGAAGGCTGTTGTCTTGTATTTCTCTCCGCTTATCCTGGAAATCCCCAAAGCTGTGTGTTGAAATTTGCTTTCCTTCCATGGAAGCAAGTAGAGTCCATCAGCCCTTGGCAACAAATAGCTAAATGCTGGAAGTGCTGAGGAAAGGCTCGTGTAGGACATGTGATGCTGTGTGGCTTTGTACAAGCCAGTTCTGTAACTCATCTGTGAGTAATGGACAGGGGCTGCACCAGAGCTCCTGTTCTGTCTATGACAGTGTACACCTGGGAAGGGTTCAAAACTGGAGCAAGTAGGTGGTGATCCTTCTGCAGCTTTTAGACTTACAAACTTCTTGTGATCAGTATTTCTACTGGGGAATCCTTGATGGGTTTTTCTTCTGTCAATATTGATAGTTGCTTTTTTAATGTGTGGGAGACGTTATTGCTGCAAGAGTCTGTTCAGGAAGCTGTTGATTGGGGTGGGGAAGGTAGGTGTCCCATTCTGTTTTACCACTCCATTAAGCAGGGGAAAGAAAGCTTGTTCTCTTTTGGTTCATTTGAGATGGCTTTGCAGGGGGGATGGCCATCCACCACTGTTGGGATTATCACCTGCAGCATCCCACACCAGAAACTATTCAGGCAGTCAGGAAAAATCTCATCTTTTGACTTCTTTCAGGTGCCCACATGTTCCAGCTCTCTTCCTGAAGTGCTCAGAAAACTGGAGTGATTCTTTTCTCTTGTGTCCTGTTTCTGTTCTTAGACAACCAGCGGGAACATCTGTGTGTTCTTGGTGGCTACATACACAGATGGGCAGCCAACTGAGAGCGCAGCCTGGTTCTGTAGGTGGTTAGAAGAGGCTGCGAATGACTTTCGCTTTGGGAAAGCATATCTGAAGGGCCTGAGATATGCTGTGTTTGGCTTGGGAAACTCTGCGTATGTTGATCATTACAACACAGTAAGTATCTCCTGTGCACCTTTCTTTGATTTCTGCTCCTCTGCAAGGCTGAGCTATCTTAAATGCTACATACCTGCCCCTTACTGCTAGTTTGTGTGAGAACTGGCCCAGAAAGCCAATGGCATCCTGGGCTGCATCCAAAAGAACATGGCCAGCAGGTTGAGGGAGGTGGTTGTCCTCCTCTACTCTGTTTTGGTGAGACCCCCACCTCTGTTGCATCCAGCTCTGGGGCAACAACACATTCGATGTGGAGCTGTTGGATGGAGCCACAGAGATGCTGCCTGGGCTGGAGCAGCTGTGCTCTGGAGCCAGTCTTGGGGAGCTGAGCTGGTTCAGCTTGGAGAAGAGAAGGCTCTGCAGAGACCTTAGAGCAGCTCCCAGTGCCTGAAGGGGCTGATGAGAAACCTGGAGACGGGCTTTGGATAAGGGCCTGTAGGGATAGGACAAGGGGGGATGGCTTTAACCTGCCAGAGGGGAGATTGAGAGTGGCCATTAGGAAACAAATTCTTCCCTGTGAGTGTGGTGAGACACTGGCACAGGTTGCCCATAGAAATGGGCATACGGCAGTATCTGGGCCTTGAAATGAGTTTCATCTTGGTCAGAAAAATGGCATGACTTATCACCTGGTTGTTATGGTTTTGTAACTGGAGCCACAGGAAATGTGTTAGGCATGTGGCTGTTTTGACCAAGCATAGCATAAAGGAGCTTGTTTCCTGAGCTCACCTCTTGCCACATGGGTTTGATAGCAGAGGTGTTTTCAAACTGTAGAGTGCTTTGGGTTGGAAGGGACCTTAAAGCTCTTCCAGTTCCAACCCCCTGCCACGAGCAGCGACACCTTCTATAGCAGGTTGTTCCAAGCCCTGTCCAACCTGGCCTTGAACACTGCCAGGGATGAGGCAGCCATAGCTTCTCTGGGCACCCTGTGCTGGGGGGCCTCAGCACCCTCAGAGGGAAGCATTTTCTTCGTAATGTCTAATCCAGGTGTGGTGGTGTTCAGACTGTGTGATCTGAGCCAGCAGGTGAGGGAGAGTCCAGAAGTCCCTGTCCTGCAGTCCTCTGCAGCCCTCTTTCCAGGCTTGGTCCTTGCTTTCTTAGTTGCCTGCTTTGTTTAACTTGGCCTTCATTTAATTTCCCTCTAACTTCGATCTTATGCCAGGTTGGAAGAAATATTGACAGGTGGCTGTGGATGCTCAGCGCCAGCCGGGTCATGACTCGTGCTGAGGGGGACTGTAATGTGGCCCAGAGCAAGCATGGCACCATTGAGGCTGACTTTGAAGCCTGGAAAGCCAAGTTCGTCAGTCGGCTTCAGGCCCTCTGCAGAGGGGAAAAGAAGCCCTGCAGTGGGAAGTGCAAGAAAGGGAAGTGCAAATCTCCAGGGAAGCAGAGCAAGGAGAGTTCAGATCATGAACAAGGGGCATCGGAATATGAGAATACTGAGGTAAAGGCCAAATCTGTGGGACCTTATTTCTGGTTTAGTGCCCTGTAGAGCACTGTTTGACTTCTCTCCTTTCTCCTACAGCCCAGAGGAGTGCCATGGGAGCTTGATACTTCTTTTTTCTGGAGCAGAGGGGGAAGAGGGGTGAGATCCCATGGCAGATAACAAGTAGAATAAGCCAGCCAAAAAGGAGCAAAGAATTAGTGATGGCTGATGGACCTAGGCTAGATGGCATGTGTGTGATGAGAGAGTCTTCCTCTTGAGTAGGGGGAGGTATATGTATGTGTGTATACATGCTCCAGGGAGGCAGTCTGGGTTCTCTTCAGAACCTTTGCTTTGTCTCGTGGCCAAGTTCACTTCACGTTTAGTTGTCTGTGAGCAGTTAACCCGCTTCCATTTCAACTTGGGGAAATTTAGGTGCTTTGCCTGCATCCCAAGGTCTCTCCAAAGGCAGCTGGGGAGTGTTATCTGAGCAAGTCCTGTATTTGCTCTGAATGTGTGTCTGTAATCATTTGTGTGTCTTCGGGTGTTTGTTGATTGCAGGCTTGAATAAGAAATCCTCTCTCTTGCTCTATAGTGCAAGCCCCAGAGCTGCTGTGGCACTTGAATCCTGCTGGCAAGGCATTTGCTGTGGGTTGGAAATGACTATGATGGCCATGTTGAATTCTGTAGGAAAACAAGGTCTCTTCTGGCTCAGTGGGTTTGAGGGTGCTGCCTGCTGCAGGAGACATAAACACTGCCGTTACACCAGTGCTCTTCTGCTGGACCCTGCCTGTGTACAAGAAGGAGACGATGTTTCTGCTCTGTGAAGAGTTTGACATGGAAAGGAGATCTCTCACTCCCTGTTCATCAGACACCAAGGGGCACTTGGAGGAATTGAAGGGCTTTAGGCTTCCAGATGATCACAGTACGCAGTGGGAGTCTGACTTCTCTGCCTGTCATGGGATCAGATGGGCACATGAGGGAAAGAGAATGATCTGGAGGCAAGAAAGCTGGGCTGAGCTTCAGGCAGTCTGTGCTACTAAACTCTTAAATACACACCAAACAAAGCCCCAGGTTTAGATGCTTCTTGTACACATTCTACAGGTTATTGGTAGACTGTTCCTTGTTTTTCAGTATCTTTGCTGAGTGTGAGAGCTGATTTCACTGGTTAGCACAGATGAAGATCTAATGTTTAACATTCAGATAACATTTCTCACTTGGATTTTTCTCTGTTCTCTTACACAGGCAGAGGAGTTGTTTGAAAGCAGTAGTGAGGAGGAGGCTGATGCTGAGGAAGCTGGAGAGGCAAAATCTGTCATTGATGTTGAAGATCTTGGCAATATCATGAGGCACATGAAGGAAGCAAAGGTACGGCTGGTACAGAGAGTGTGGAACTATCGGGTCTTTGTCAGTGATCAGTTGAATTGATTAAAATACACTTGCTGGATTTGCATTGGTTGGATGTAGTTAAAGGGAGAGTAAAATAGGAGCTATTGGAGAGCCTGTCCCCAGATGAGACTATACTTGGAGGTGTGTTAGATATACTTCCTGGCTAACAGGGACTTGTTCACTGAGCAAATACTGCAGTCGTAACCTTTTATTGTCAGTCAGAGGGAAAATGATTTCCACTGTTGTGATCTGAATATCCACGCCTGTTGCTGTGATGTCCAGTGTCTAAACACAAATCTTGTTACTGAATCTGCCTGTGGGAGCTTGATCTGACCTGTGCTGAGCCTGGCAAAGACAACCATAATCCTGCTTTATGCCAGGGTGTTGCTGTCTCCCTTCCTGTGTGGGTCTGTTCATGTTTGTTTTTCTGTGTTCAGCCTGCCACCAGAATACATCAGACTCCTTTATCTAGTTAGCACACAGGAAGGAATGAGGGTACACATAGGTACTAGGCTGAGGCTTCCTGTGTTCCCCACCCTTTTTGGTGGCTGAGCAGCTGGCAGTTGGGATGGGAAGGGTGTGCCCAGCAGGGACCTGGGATGTCTGTGTTGCCACCTGCTGACTGTTTCCCCCTTAGCAGTCTTTCTGTGGTGGGGTCTTTCCCTGTGAATCCTTGAGCTGCTCTCCACCCCTTCCTCAACAAACCTACCTCTGTCTGTAACTGCACCTTCCTTGTCTTGCATGGCTCTATACTGTGGACTTCTCACAGCTTTTTCCTGAAATTCCAGGCCTTGAATCACAGGAGGCTGCGTGTTCTAGAGGAGAGCACAGGATCTCTGTTCCTTACCTTAGGGAGGGGAAATGAGGTAAAATCCTTCCCACTGCTTGTGACAAGCTCTGTGAGGAGTGTAGCTCCAGTGATGTGGGGCAAGGCAGGCTGCTGCGTGAGAGCTCCTGCCCCTGAGCTTGTATGGACCTGGTGCACTGCAGCTTGCAAGAGAAGATGAACTGATTGGAGGGAGGAGGGCTCAATCTCTCCCTGTGTGGCTGTGCTGTGGTCCTTTCTCCTCTCCTGCCTGTGTGTACTCACCACCAGCAGTCAGTGACAAGTGCTGCCACGCAAAGACACTCGTCTGCAGCGGTGCGCTGCGGTTTCTGATCCGATGACAAACAGTTGTTCTGCCATGACAGCTGGATGCTGCCCTCCTGGCTCTGCAAATGGTGAAATCCTGAGAGTGCAGGTGAGGGACTGGAAGTACACTCTTGTGTCTGGAAGTGTCTTGGCCCTTTTGTATATGAGCTGTGGTCAGCTGGTGAGCTGTGGATCGTCCTTTCTGTGTCACTGATGCCACTGAGCTGCACTACTCTAGCCATGTCTAGGATTTTGGGTTAATTTTGAAGCTTTAGATGATGTAATTCTCATTCCTGGCCCCTCTATTCCTGTTCTGCATGGCTGATGAGCCTAGCTGTAATCTACATTTCTGGTTTCATGCTTCTGTAACCAGAGCAGGTAGAGGTGAAAGGGCTTCCAGCAGTGACTTCATTTAAGTCCTCAGCTCTCTTGAGTGGGGCCATGGCAGGAGATAGGTCTGTACATATATCCTGAGGAGCCTGAGCTGCTGGCTGTCCTTCGTTAGCTGGAGGAGGAAGGACTGTGTCTGGATGTTGAATCTCATGGGGAATGTGTGCTTTGACCCGCAGCAGGTTTATGGAAACACTTGAACTGTAAAATGGTCCCGTAGGTGCAGTTAATTACTGTAGTGAAAATAAATGCTGAAGACTTGATATGCAAGAGCAGGGTGATGTGCATTTATGAAAGTAATTTAGCCTGATCAGCCTCTCCTGCTCCCAGGCAGGGAGATCTGGTTGTTTAAATCTCGGTTTAAGTCACATCCTCACGTCAGTGGCTGTTTGTGCAGCAGGAAGTTTTCTTTTCCACATGAGCTGCCTTGTCCCTTGAGCCGTGTTTCCTCTTGCAGAATGCTGAACTGTATAAAATGAGTCTGACACCTGTTTTACACTGATGTCATCTGTTGTCTTGCAGTAATCCCTCCCAGCCCAGGCAATGCTTTGGGTTTTTGTAGCTGAACTATCCAGGCACAAGCTAACAAGTTTAAAGAGAGCTGATGTACTTCAGGGCTCTATCAGGTGCTTCTTCATACACAAAGTTACTTGGGTTTGAAGTGTTCCTAAACAGTTTTGAGCACAGATTTTGTGGATATCAGTGTTGTTTGTTAACATTTCTGCATATAGGAGATGGAATAGCAGGTTCTGCCTGTGCAATATGGTTAATTTGCAGCAACTTAGGGTCCAGCTTTGATCTCTTCTGCTGGCAAGTAGTGCCTCTAGTGAGAATCAGATGTGGATAAGACAGATATGCAGTCACAGATGGTCAGAATTTCTTGTTGTCCTGCTTTTTGTGGGCTGTCAGTGAAGCTGTGGAGTTTTATCTAATAAATGTTTCCTCACATCTCTGCAGGTGATCTTAATTTATTTTTGCATCCATCTCCTGTTGCCTGACCTGATGGAAGTCAAGGCTGAGTTCTGTTCTACTGCTTTTTTCCCTGTGCTTCACTGCACTTCACAAAGTATCACCAAAGGGCTTGAGACAGATGCAGGGTTCTTGCAGTTGTTTGGGTCAGGCAGATGAATTCAGTAGTTCAAGGTGAATGCCAGAAGCTCTTTTTCCTGTCAGTTGTAGCTATTGTACTTAGGAACTACTCTCAGGGAGCTACTCTGTACCCTTGGGACAGAGGTGGGGTTTCAAAGAGCTTCTGAAGGTGTAGGTGCGCAGTTGAAGATGATGGTGCCTTTTGCACACTGAGTGAGCACAAAAACTGGCACGAGGTTGGGTGGCAACAGGAAAGCATTCAAATATATGAAATGGTGGCTGATACAAAAGTAAATCCTACACTTGGTGTACCAAATCACGTACTATGTGGTGGTGTCTACTTCAGAGCTGCTAAAAGCCAGCCCTTTGTTTGCCAAGTAATTCAACTTTTGGAGCTTGCTGCAGGGGGTGTAGTTGCAGATGATGCTGGTCAGAGTCCTGAGCTGGACCCAAACCTTGATGTGAGTGTGAGTGCAGGTAATGCCTGTGGTATCATGAGGGGAATTGCTGGGAGTGGAAGTTCACCAGTGGGTAATAGGACTGTGGGTAATTACCAGTGGGTGGTAGGACTCGGGGAGGTCTGAGGCTGCTTCTGTTGGGTGCCTGGTGATCCAAGGCTGTGGTGCCAGGCAGGGATGGATGATGCACAAGTAGGTGGGTGAAGGTCTGGGCTTTCTCTGCATTTACCACCCTTCCAGCTGCTTGTTTCTAGACCTAAAACCTGTTCTCCAAATGGCTTTTATGCACCAGGAGAAGGCAGTGGTGGTTCTTAGTGAATTTAGTACCTAAGTGGACTTCTACAGCTGTGGCACATTTTCCCTGTCCCCCAAAGTTACTGCCCTGAAATGTATTTATCAGATCACATGTGAACTCTAATGGGTGTTTGTGGCCTGCAGGACTGCTGTTAATCACAGGGACACCATTTCTTCAGGCAGATTATTTCCCACAGCTGGGAGACTGTGATAAACTGGAAAGACAGATCAATCTAGACTTGTTCCCAGGGAATGAAATGGCTTTATTAACCTTTGTATTTATAAAGTGCAGGCATGAGTAATAGCGATGTTAATACCCTAATTTTCTGTTGATGGGCTGGAAAGCAGCCAAAGGGGCATATTCTCTTGATACAGTTTTGAGATTAATGTTCTTGATTTCCCAAACAAAAAGTGTAATGATGCTGAGGGTCACATTTGCAATGTAAATAAAAAAGGTGTGTGTGTGTGAGAGAGCACAAGAACGAGATGGGGTTTACAGGAAACAATATATGGTCAAGAAGTTTGTTTCCTTCTGTGTGCATTTGCCACGGGGGATGTTTCCTGATCCCCTTTGGCACTCTCCCCTGAAAAGCCATTCTGTGGGAAGGTGTTCACCAGCACTGGGACTGTCCATCACCCTCTTTGTGAGCATGTGAGGGCTGTGCAAGACCAAACCTTGCTGACACTGGATGAAGAAACTTCTGGTGAAGTTCTATTTGAAATGAGGCAGTGAGTGTTAAGATATAAGGTGCTTAAGGTCTAAGGCTTACAGAAAAAGAGTTGTCTGCAACTTTGAGTTGCAGGCGGAAACTTCTTGGAGTCTACAAGGACGGTTAGCTGTATTTTAAGCTCCCTGCCTGAGGCCGGGGTACCTAACTGTCAGATTTAAAATCAGCTAAAACTGATGTACATGTTTGGAGCCTCCAGAAGCTTCCTGGAACTTTTAATGTGTGAATGATTCCTCTAGGAACACTGTGCCTTTATCTGCAGCAGCTCATTTGGCTGGGCTGGGCTTTGACCTCTGCTGCTGTGAATCAGGATTCAGTGTGAGCCTACATTTTAAAAGAAGCTTTGATAAATATCCTTTAACTGCTTGGCAACTACTTCTAGCATTAAAATCTGGATTTGTCGCAGGGACACTTCACCCTTTCCTTCAAATCTTCTCTAAATCTTGTCTACTGAAAAGGATTCTAATTCATAAATAACATTACAAGAGCTCTGGAGGCTTGCCTTTTCTGGGTAGGACTTGGAAGTCCCTGATAAATAAGGGCGGAAAAAAGAAAAGCTACTTTAAAGGTAAGCTCAGGCTGGACCTTGTGTTTGGCATGTGGTGTGGTACTGGCTCTGTTGATGAGCCTGTAAAGGGCGATGAGGTCTGTGAATGAAGACTGTTCTTTTTGCCCTGGCTGGTAGATGCCATAGCCCTTGCTGTTCTTGAGTCTGCAGTAAGTTAGTCAGTAACAGGGGAGTGAAGCAGAGCTGATGGCTATAAAAAAGCCTGGAAGTCTGAAATTCACCCCCAGTGTTGTTTGCAGCCTTTTCTTGAGCACCTGTGGTTGGAGATGGCCAGGGCTTGGCCTGTAGCAGCTCAGCCTATCTGCCTCCTGCTTCCCAGAAGCTTTGTGCTGCATTGCTCAGGTGCGTTTTTTTCCTGGGCATGTTCTAAGGTGCTTGTCAGCCAGATAACACAGCTGAGAGATGCCCGCAAACCAGTGCACACAGTTATCTGCTGAGGGTAGTTCCTGGGAGAAGCATGGAGCAAGTGGCCTGTTGATTTCATTGCTGTATCCAAGGAGAATAGCACAAGGATGTCTTGTGGGAGTGCAGTGTGTCATCAAATGAATCGGTTTGAATCAGGTGTTAGGAGGTGCAGCGGCTGCCCTCGTGTTCAGCGGGTCAAGCCCCGCAGGCTGGGCCTGCAACTGCAGCAGCTCTCCAAGTTCTTGCTTGCAGTGCTCAGTGCAGTTTGTAGGTCGCTCTCAACTGCAAACACATCCTCACCTTGTCCAGTGTCCCCCTGCTCTGTGTGAAGGGCAGCTTTGGACGGTGGGAGCTGCTTTTTCTTTCCTCTTACAAAGTGAGGCACAATTTTGCTTCCTTTGCTGATACTTGTGTTGCCAAAGAAGGCAGAGCATTCACCTGTCCTTGTTCGCGTGTCAGAAGTGCTTTTCTGGCGTCTCTCTCTTGCTGTTGGGTTGCAGAGGCTTGGCATGAGATGGGGATTGCATTTTGGTAGGTGCTGTGGATGTGCAGGTGAGCTGCAGTCTTTCCAGAAAGCTTTCTCAACAGAAGAGTGGCACTAAGAGAGCAGAAGTAGCATTCTCTCAGCTCTACAGAAGGAGCTGGATGCTGTAACATGGCATTAAACTGTTTCTGTATTGCATGGAGTACTAACATGTGTGCCAAACCATCTGGGTTTTTTTCAGTGTAATTGTGAAAAACCTTTTCTTGTAATAATGCAGTTCAGCTTTTGCACAAGGAAATGATGTTCCTCTTTGCCACTGGCAGAGCCTCTGCCAGTGTCTGGTGGCAGGCTGGGGCTGGGTCTGTGCCCCCTGTGTGGGGGGTCAGTCTGACCCAGCTCAGTTGGGCTGGTCTCTGTGACCCATCAGCACTGCCCAAACAAGGATGGGTTGGTAGGTTCTAAAGGAAGAGAGCTGTTATGTATCATCTGCTAAGAACAAACATGCAGGAGGGCCCAGGTGTGAAGCACAAGGCTTTGGTGGCAAAGCAGCTGGTGTGGTTGTGTGCATGGAACTGGGCTGTGTCCCCCTTCAGAGGGGGAAGTGGCGAGTTATTCCAGACTTTCTGGCCTGTGACTTTGGCAAGTGGGGCTTTGGGTCACTGCTTAAATCACGTTTACCTGGATTTTAGTTGTGATTGCTGTAGCACAGAAGAAAGGAGTAAAGGTGTGACTATATGGCCCAATTCTCAACTATAAGGGGGTGACTTTTGGGTGGAGACAGGCACATTGTTAGTTTTCTTTTGTTTCCTTTGGGAATCAGTCCTTATGGTGTGTCCAAGGAAGTTTCCCAAATCAAACAAACGTTGGCAGAACTGCAGCAGATGGAGTTGTGGTTTAATGACCCCCTGTAAAGCTTTCCCTCCAGCACAGCAGTTGCTCAGGGAAGCAACCTTCAACCCCTCTGGAGCCCTGCAGATGTATTTTTAGAGCTGTGATCTGTGAATTGTTTTATTCGTGAGGATTTTGGCTGATGTTGAACTACAGGAAAATGGGATGTTGATAGGATCATTTACCCACTTGTATTTCACAGATGTGCAGTGCCCTCGCAGGCTGAGGTGGTTGGATAGCAGCAGAAGTCTTCCCTTGTTACGTGTCTGCGTGAATTTGGGTTTTCAAATGCTGTTGTATATGTCCAAAAACCTCAGCATTGACTTTTCAAACAAAAGAAAGTGCAGTATTCCCCCTGTGGAGGCTGAGCTGCAGGTCTGCTTGAATAGCATCCTTCCTTTGGCTGGCAGCTAGTGCTTGCTGCCTCAGCATAAGGTGAGGGACCTTCTGTTACTCTGCCGCGTGGGGAGGTACGTGTGGATGGAGACTTCCTTCCAGCTGGTTATTGAGTAGTCACAAAGATTTCTGTTCCAGGAGTAGAAGTCTGTCTTCTGAGAGGGCTTCTCAGGGGCCTTCCCCATTGCAGGGGCACTTCCTGCAAATACATGCCATGAGATTTTGCTGTGGATCAGGACACTTCCCCTGGCAGTCCTGGAGGGGTAATGGATTGCCAAGATCCCCATCTCTCAGCTGTAACGCTTCAACCCTTGTCTGCTTTTTGCTTCAGGCTTTTGTGCTGAACTGGAGTGGGTATGGAGCTTGTGTTTCTGTTGACTCTAGTAGCTACATCTAACAAGGTTTTCTTGCTGTTGGGGTGTTTGCTGGTTCACAGATGACTCAATCCAAGGTTCCAGTATTCATCTTTGTGCTCACTTGCGAATGCTCAAAGCCATTCTCCCTGTGACTGACAGCAGTGAGAGTATCCCGTGCTGTGTAAGACTGGCAGGGCCTTTCATCTGTGGGCTGAGCAAACTGCTGTTGCCATCTGTTCAGCTGGGTTGTGACAGCCAGAGCTTTGTGCCTGGAGTAGGAAGATGCCCACATGCACTAGCAGGGCTCTCCTCTTCTGTTGTGTTCATGCAGTGAGTAGCTGCATGGAAGTCTGCTCTCTGTCCTGGTTTCTCCCCGTATGTTTTAGTCCTGTAGAAGGTTGTTTTGCAAGGAGCCAAGTGCTGTTCCTGTGGGCAGCCTGATGCCTAATCCACTTTTCTGAACCCCCCAGGTGGTTCTTGCCTGTGGTGCCACTGGCAGATGAGCCTGAACTAAGGGACAGGTTGTCAGCTTTTCTGTCTGTCCTCTTGCCACTGCAGTATTGCTTCCAGAGCTCTGTGGGTGTGAACTTCAGCTCTTCATTTGTGTAATCCATGAACTTTAATGTTCCCTTTAACAGCTCCACTGGGAATGTTGCAGCAGTGTTCCTTGCTGCCAGGCAGGCTTTCTGTCTGACAGCCTTGCCAACGTTTTCCCTCAGCGCTGGTTCTGTTAGTCCTGGCTCCTGCCCTTGATTGTTGTTTTCTTAAAGTTTGTGCCTTTCATTGATTAGAAGGCCCTGGAACCTTTTGATGGATGGGGCCACGAGAAGGCCAGGGTTTCCCTCCTGTTTGGTCTCTGGGAGGTTATGTAGGAAGGATGTTCAGGCAGAACTGGGATATTCTGGGTGTCATTTTCCTTCTGGAAGTAGAAACTTCTCGGGAACGTGATTTTTCAGCCAAGGCACATGAGTATATCAAGCCATGTGGCTAAAAATGATAAATTAAGTTAACTTAGGGAATACTACTTTGCATGGTGTTTAGGTCTTCTATTTTTTCATTTGTTATGTTTTTTCCCTCTGCAATATTAGTTTGAAGAGTATTTGATGTATTAAATGGAAAACACATGGATATAATGCGCGCCTTGGCATCCTGGAGAGAGCACATCAGAGGGGAGAAGTGGCAGTTGTATGTCCTGTGGGTCATATTTGGGTGTGGCAGAGGATGAGTTTGGTAGGTATATTTGTAGGAAGTCTCTTGAAAAGCTTGAGCTGAAATTGTCAGAGGGGCAGTGACACCTCTGCCTTGGCATAGAATCACAGAGTGGTTTGGCTTGGAAGGGACCTTAAAGCTCATCCAGTTCCAACTCGCTACCACGGGCAGGGACACCTTCCACTAGAGCAGGATGCTCCAAGCTCCTGTGTCCAACCTGGCCTTGAGCACTGCCAGGGATGGGGCGGCCACAGCTTCTCTGGGCACCCTGTGCCGGGGCCTCAGCACCCTCACAGGGAAGAGCTTCTGCCTACGAGCTCACCTCAGTCTTCCCTCTGTCAGGTTAAAGCCATTCCCTTGTCCTGTCCCTGCAGGCACTTGTCCAAAGCCCCTCTCCAGGTTTCCTGCAGCCCCTTCAGGCCCTGGATCTGCTCTAAGGTCTCCCCTTCAGGAGCCTTCTCTTCTCCAGGCTGCCCCAGCCCAGCTCTCTCAGCCTGCTCTATAGCAGAGGTGCTTCAGCCCTTGGAGCATCTCATGGCCTCCTCTGGACTTGCTCCAACATCTCCACGTCCATCTTGTGCTGTTGCTCCAGAGGTGGATGAGGACTGCAGGGGGGGTCTCCCGAGAGCACAGCAGAGGGGGAGAATCCCCTCTCTTGACCTGCTGCTCACGCTCTGGGGGTGCAGCCCAGCACACAGGGGGGTTCTGGTCTCAAGCACCCACTGAAGCTGGGTCATGGGGAGCTTCTCATAGACCAACACCCCCAAGTGCTTCTTCTCAGGGCTACTTTCAATCTGTTGTCCCTCAGCCTGTGTTTGTGCCTGGAATTGCCCCAACCCTCATGGAAAACCTTGCCCTTGGCCTTGCTGAACTTCATAAGGATCCCACAGAATGCTGAGGTCCTTGCCTGTGTCTGTGCCCTGCGTCAGATATCCTCTGCTCTTGACCCATCAAAAATGGGCTTCTGCTTTCCCATACACTATGTGCTGCTGCTGCCTGTTGTGCTGCCTATATGGCAGTGAAAGGGAAGAGGTGGGGTTTTTGCCTTCACCTGTGGAGGAGGTGATAGTAAGTCTTGAGACCTGAGGCTCAGTTGCTTTTACTCAGGTCTGCTTCTATGGCAGTAGCAAAAATCCTTTCTGCAGCCTGCAGCAGGAGCTGTGCTGAGCCTGGAGGTACCATTGGAGTGTATCCCAGGTTTTCTCATCTGTCAACGTGCTTTCTCATCCTTTGTCAATGCAGACCAGAGGATGGCTCCTGAGTTTTTTGGTGGTGTGGTATTTCCAGGGCCTGAAAAGCTGGCTCTTATCACTGCTTGCTTGATTTGTTATGGAAAGTCTGTAATTTGTCTTGGGTTTACTGCTGGACTTTCTGCTAAATCACCAGAACTTGAGAATTTTGCTCTGTGCAAAGTTAACTTTGCTCTCACCACTCAAGCCCTAAATAATAGATATGAAATGTTTATTAAGCAGATAAGTAGATCTCCCAGGGTGTGAATTCTGTTTCCCACAAGAAATACCTGAAGCCAGTCACTTGCCAAACTGAACGAGTCAGGTGGTGCAGCTCAGAGAAAAACAACTGATGATTTTCCTTACAGGCTTTCCATTGGGAGTGGGGAGGGGAATTGTCATCCCGGTGAGGAAAAATGAGTATTGAAAAGTGTCGCTGCCCTGCCAGAAAGGCAATTTTACTTGTTGTTCTTACGTTCAGATGCTTTCCTCAGACATTGCTGTAAGAGGCACAAGAGGCAAACCCTTGATATTCAGACAGACCTTTCCTGTATCTGAAGGCTGTCTTGGGCAGGATGTTTCTTTTGTACTTAAGTCAATCACTGCATTATTAATACTGTGGTGGCAGGGGGTTGGAACCAGATGTGGTGCTCTTTAAGGTGCCTTCCAACAAAAACCATTCTATGATATGATTCTGTGTGCTCCGTGATGCAGCTTTGATTCTTCTGGGAGAATTAATGTGGCATGAGATTGTAGAGCAGACAGGCCAGGATGTGTTGACTTCTAAATCCTGCATAGCATTTTGCTCTGAGTAGCTCACAGCTCTGTGCTCTGATGGTGCCTTTCTTTTTCAGTTGAATGGCTGGGCCTAGTTCTGGGTTAAATGGTAGCCTGTGGGAGGAGAAGCTCTTTGTTTAATACTTAATAGTAAAAAGATGAAGATTTTTCTCTCCCTCCTTCCTTCCTTATGTGTGGGCCAGTGCAAAGCTCATGAGGTTCAGCAAGGGCAAGGTCCTGCGCCTGGGTCAGCTCAACCCCAAGCACAAACACAGGCTGGGGGAGAATGGATGGAGCAGCCCTGAGGAGAAGGATTTGGGGGTGTTGGGTGGCAAGAAGCTCCCCATGACCCGGCTTCAGTGTGCGCTTGAGCCCAGAAACCCCCCTTTGTGCTGGGCTGCACCCCCAGAGCATGAGCAGCAGCTCAGGGAGGAGATTCTTGCCCTGGGGAGACCCCCCCCAGCAGTCCTGATCCAGGTCTGGGGTAACAACGCAAGAGGGACGTGGAGCTGTTGGAGCGATTCCAGAGGAGGCCATGGAGGTATTCTGAGGGCATGAGCACCTGATGGGAGCTGCTCCTGCCTGTGGCAGGGGCTTGGAGCTTGATGGGCTTTGAGGTCCCTTCAACCCAAACCATTCTGCGATTCTATGGTTGATATTTTACTGCTGAAGCATCTTGCTGATAGATCAAGTCTCCAGAAATGAGCTTTTGAACCCAACAAATGACAGGTACTTTATAGCGCTGCCTTTGAGGGAAGTTCTGCTGTGTTAGAGAAAGCAATGAAATCCTGCCTAAAAATTCAGCAGAGTGGAAGGAAGTAGAAGATGGAAACCGCTTGGACCATGTTGTGTTACTGGTCATTAGAAAACACCTTCCTGAGCAGCCTCCCTGAAAGTGTGAGCCAGAGTTTTACTCAAGATGAATAGGGAAGGTAATAACCTCTGTCCCTAAATGGTCTACTCTCCTATTTCCTTTTGAAGTGCTTACTAGGAACTGTTTTGCCCTTGAACCTCCGAGTCTCTTGTTTTGTGTTGGTTTGGTTTTTGGTTGGTTGGGTGGGTTTTCTCTTTCTTTTTTCTTCTGGGGCTCCTTTATTTCTGAAATTTTGCTCAGATACTCAAGAAATCTGTGGTTTCTGTCGTAATGCCAACAGTCGGAGGGTGGGCTGTGAAGTGTTTATATGAACTTCCTCATGTCTTTGGCATGAAGGAGGCTTGGATGGGAGATAACCCCATTTGTGAAAAGAAGACGTCCTCAGTTGATTTTTGGTGGTAGTTTACCTGTATCTCCTTTAATACTTCAAAAGCAGCCATAAGGGGCTGACAGATTACAAGCTGTATGAAATATCAAAGTTATTATTTACACTTTCATGGTCCTTTGTACAGATATGAAACGATAAATACCCATAAAGTCTCAGAAGTGACACTTACACAGTGTCACTCCTGGGCTAAGTTGTGGTAGTGATGTGGTTTTCTTTGCTGACCTGTCCCAGATAACTGGGGCGATAGATGCTTATGACTCCAGCAATGGTTTGTTCCCTCTGGTTTGTGCTCTGTGGAGAGATGAGGTTATTGTGCAGCCATGAAACACTTGGGCTTCAACCCTGGGGGTCCCAGTCAATCCCACATGAGATTCAAAGAGCTTGTTTCTTAAAATGTCCTAGAGAATGTTACTAAATCACAGAATCACGCACTGATTTGGGTTGGAAGGGACTTTAAAGCTCATCTAGTTCCACACCGCCTACCTTCCACTAGCCCAGGTTGCTCGAAGCTGGTTGCTGTGTTAGTAGAACAAGTCCATGTGGTTTCTGGTGGGGTGATTGATCGATTGATTTATTTAACTATATTTTCTGTCTTAAATCTGAAACTGAAAGGTCAGAGTCCAATGGGAAGAGGGGTAAAAAGCAGAATTACAGGAATGCAAGAATTAATGTGTGAACACTTGTGTCAATTTTAAGCTCAGCAGGTCTGTGGCTGACCTGTGCCACAGCGTTTCAACTGTGATGCTTGGATCTAAATGGTTGCAATTGCTTGTTTTTAACCAGAGAGAGCATGAACTCGAGGAAGGAGATGTTGGAATGAGATTGACTCAAGAGAAGGCTGGGAGGAAGGAGGAGGATGGGAAGCGAGAGATGATAACCCCAGCTCTGAGAGAAGCGCTCACAAAACAAGGTGAGGTTCTGCAAAGACCAGATGGTGGCCCAGACTTTGAAGTCTTAGTGGTAGACTTTTAGCACACCAAGTGACAGATGGTGTGGTTTGTTAGAGGTACTGCTGTGGACCCTCAGTAATGACAGGCTCTGACCAGGGGCAGGATGGGGCTTAGGCAGGGGCTGTTGATACCTGATCATTGCAGGGAAGGCACCTGAAGCTGGGTAGTACATCTGAGTGTGATGCACTCTTGGTGTGGTGAGTGTATCAGGGTTCAAAGGGTTTAATGCAGCTGCTAAGCAGCCTGGGAGAGAAGATGATAGTCCCACATGCCTTTAGCTCCGAGAGTGTGTGTTCCTCAAAGACTACTTAAAGATCAGCTTTGCCCCTGCTTTTAGTTCTGTTTCAAACTCTGATTTTGTTACTGAAACTCTATTTCCAGAGAAGAAAGTAGTTCAGATGAACTTTACCAATCCAGTGATGATCAGATCAGTGGCCTTCCAACAAGCTGTAGAGAACTGAATGCCCTTTTCAAAACAGAGGAGGAGAAGCTTGAGAAGGGCTGGACTGAGGGCCCTGCAGTTCAGAAGCCTCAGTTCTGAGTGGCAGAGCCGGGAGAAGGGTGATGGGAGCTTCTGTTCAGCCAGAGACTGAAGGCAGTTTAGTTTAATTTCTTTTATTTCTTAGGATGACAATGTGCTCAGTTTTTCTTGCTTGCTAAATCAGTAGAATGTCTCCTGATGCAGCTGAGAACACACTTCTGTTACTGCAGTGCAGGCACCTTGCTTCAGAGCTGGGCTCTGGTTTTCTAACTATGTCATGTGTGAGTCCAGCAGCTGTGCCATCCCAACACGTTTGCTCATCAGGATTGGCCTGAGCTTTTGTAGGTGACTGGTGATGTGTTTGCCCACGGTCATTGGGTTTTTTTGCATTGACATTAGTACAGCTATAAAATGAAGAGCCCTTCTTTGAATTCATAGTGTGAAGGAACAAAGTGAAGGCTTGGCAAGGAGTGGCAGTGACTTTCCCCTCCTCTTTGTGTCCATCATGGTGCTGCTGGGACCAGTGGAGAGGTTGTAGGGGGCTGGTTCAAAACATCTTTTCAGCTGCTTCTCTGAAGGCTGCAATGTGGCAGGGACCCTGCAGTGTGCTGCAGAGCAGCCACAGCACTGTTACAACCTCAGATTTCCTATTTATTCATTTATTTAGTTACTAGTGTCTGTGTTTGATCCAGAAGTCTCACTGTTCTGTCTGCCTGCAGGCAGCTCAGGGGACCGGTGGTTCTGGCAGGCCTGGAGCGGGCTGCTGGAGACGCGACAGGGCTGTCTAGAGCTGTACAGTGGGGAGGGAAGTGTTCTTGTCTGCAGCAAGTCCCCTGCTTCAGAGGTTGGAGGGGCTACTGACTCTATGGAAGGGTGCACCAACTTCCCCAGGCAGCTCAGGTGTTGCTTTGGCACACAGGGAGCTGAGATGGGCTGGTGAGACTGCCCTGGCTGTTCTGTGGTGCAGGGTCTGTGCTGGCTCTGCATTGTGCCATGGTAGTCATAGGGGTGTTTCACACTGGTTCACTTTCTGACCCTGTCTATATTGGCTTGGTTTTAGGCAGTGAATGAAGCTGTGCTTTTCTTATGGTCTGTAGAAGTGGCCGCTTGGAGAATGAAGGCAATGCTGGAGGGAAGGTCACCTTCCTACCCTGATTTTTTTTGTCACAAAGGGCAGCTCCCCAGAGAAGTTGTGATGTTCCAGGGACATTAATTCTCCTAAAATCATAGAATCCCAGACTGCTTTGGGTTGCAAGGGACCTTAAAGCTCATCCAGTTCCAACCCCCTGCCATGGGAAGGGGCACCTTCCACTAGAGAAGGTTGCTCCAAGCCCCTGTGTCTGACCTGGCCTTGGACGCTGCCCTGGATGGGGCAGCCACAGCTTCTCTGGGCACCCTGTGCCAGTGCCTCAGCACCCTCACAGGGAAGAGCTTCTGCCTAAGAGCTCATCTCAGTCTCCTCTCTGGCAGGTTGAAGCCATGTGTAAAGATTTCAAAGATGCATGCTTGGAGCAACCTGGTCTAGTAGAATGTGTCCCTGCCCACGGCAGGGGGTTGGAACTGGATGGACTCTGAACTCAAACCAGGTTGGAATTCTATGGAAAATGGGATTCTGTGATAAATGGAGTTCTATCTGGAGTGCTCCAGTAAGTACCTGAGAGAAGAGTCAGGCCTGCAAAACCTAGTCATTCTAGGGATGACTGTTCCAATGTCCCCCCTGAGCCTTCTCTTCTCCAGGCTGAACAAGCAATCCTGCTGCGGCAGCCCTGCAGTCCCTTCTCATCTCTTGTCCTGCTTTGAGTTCATGGAAGCAAGTCCTTCCACAAATCACAAGACTTTTGTGCTTTTTAAAAGCACTTTCTTGAAGACTGAGCAGAGCTAGGAATGAAACTGGGTGTTTCTCCATCATGCTTGGGCAGTCTGAAAAATTCCACTGCCCAGGTTCCACTTCTTTCTATATTTGTATAAAACAGTGATATAGTTTGAACAGGTTCCTTTCAATAACAGTATGTCTTGTTTTCCTTCCTAATTTTCTAGCTTTGTCAGAACATTGTCTTTTAGGTGGTGGTTCTAGTGCAGCAGTTGTGTTACCACTTTTAAGATGCACCTTTAATCAGTGGTGATGGGTTACTGCTGTGTGTCAGTGACTTCAGCCCAGGCCGTTTTAAACTGCACTCTTGCAGACAACTGGGGACTTTTTCCCCTGTAAAGAATCTCCTCGTGTGAAGCTCCTCTTTCTGCACTGAGTTTCAGCTTCAACAAATAATCCGTGCTTCAAACAAGACAGCTTTTATTTCAGGAGATGGCTTGTTAGAACCACACTGATTTGCCAGCTCCTTATTACTTGGAAGAAAAGCCTTCTGAAGTCATTTGAGGTTGTGAAGACCGTATGACACCAGGCTGGCTTTCACCAAGCTAATGGTGACTGCACTGTTAGAGCAGGATGGGTAAGTCTCTTTTCTTGTACTTTCTGAGGATATTTTTCAACCTCTGCTCTACTTCATCCTTTCATATTTAAATCTTTTGCTCTGTGCTTTCGAAGGCTTGCCTGTAAAGCAGCTTTTGGTGGTGTAGAGATCTCAACTGGAAAGTGTCTCTTTCTGGACATTTTGCCACGATCAAATAGTCAGCAATCCTCAAAAGCAGTTCAGAAGTTGTACTTGTAGAAATTTGATTTACCTTATCTGTTCTGCTTGAAAAACTAAAATAGCATAATAGCTCGCATGTGCACAAAATTCATACATATTCAGGAGCTTAGAAGGACATGTTATGGGTATGGCAGTGGTAAACCAGCAAAACCAGAATACCTTGGATATCCTGGAACATGACATGGGTATGTAGTCAGCAGTGTCCTGCCTCTGTGTCTGAGAGTACAGCAGGGTCCCTCAATGAATTCTTTGAATTTCAGTGAAAGGACTTTTAAAGGACTGGTTTTTAGGGACTGTTATTTCCAATACAGAGCTGAAATGCTGCAATGCAGTTTCAATGGTCACAGAAATGTTTTGTCCCAAACAAGGGAGCAGTCACCATCTGTGGTGCTGGCCACCTCTTGAGTTCAAAATCTGCCCATGGCCTATTAAAGTGCAGCTGGATTGTCAGGGCCAGCAATCACCAAATGTTTATCACCTTAATGTTACTGCATGACAACACTCTCTTCACCCAAAAGCTTCATTCATGTCTTTCTATAGTAAATAAAGTGACAATTTTGGTGAAGCTTGGCAGGCTTCTAGCTCATTCAGAATTTATCATCTAGAGCAGGATCGACTGATATGCCGACTTAGATAAGACTTTAGCCAGGAGTTGAGCTGATTACTATGAGCCTGCTTATAATTTAAGGATTCCTTTGAATATTAGGCTTTAGAAATAATAAATGGATTGTGTTTGTTCAGCCTTAATATCTGAAGATGCATTGGGACTGTGAGCAGAGTTCCATCGAGACAACACTCTGTATTGTTTGGAAGGTGTTGTATCCAAATATTCACTTAGAGTGATTGCTCATGGGTAATATGCCTTAAGATCAGAGAAGTGAATGTGTTCTTGGGGAGTCCTGGCAGGTGCAGACTTCTGGGCCATTGGTAAGGTTGGTTTTCCATCCTTTCCCTTGGCAGAGCCCCAGTGCAGTGGCAAAGGTGGTGGAAGAGCTGAGCTGGCCTGAGCTTTCACAAGGGTTGTTCAGCAGAAGCTGCAGTGGGGAAACAGAACTGAGAAGCCCCTCAGACTGATTCTTGAACAGGCGTCCTCACATGTTTGGTTTGGAACTTAGCACTGCTTGGTCTCGCTGAACCTTTGTACTTTCTTTTAGCCCAGACTGCCCTGGCTGCCAGTGTTACAAGCCAGCCATAAAGCAATTGCTTGGAGAAACAGGCTCTGCAGAGCTGGAAAGACTCTGCTCACTTAGAGCAGATGTGTAGCAAATGTTCTGATTTAATTTATCTAACTTCCAAGTCTGAAAAAGCATGGGGTGGCCAGTGCTCACTGTGGTGGCTTACCAGGGCCACCACACTTTCTCTTGGTTACCTACATGGTGAAGGCCCAAGTTCAACAGCTTCATGCAGTGGTTTTGAAGCCCTGCAAGAATGTGCTGTTTCTTCGTGTAACCATAGCTGGGACTGCTGGCAGCAGCAAACAAAATGAGTAAACCCCTTCTCATCACTAAAGCTGGCTGAAGTTCATAAGACTGTGTTTTGATGTTGAATGGGTACAATTTTCTTGGCCTTCAAAGCAAGCTCTGGGCTCTCCACGTGGTGGAAGTTGATTTAAGTAATTTAAGAGCTTGGCACCTTGCTCAGTTTAGCTGCTTCCTCTCTTCCCTCATACAAGCCGATAGTAGATCTGGGCGAGCATGTCCCATTTCCATTTAAATTTTAATCTAAACCCTATTTTAAAGCAGCCGTCTTACTTCTACTGACGAGATCTGTGAGAGAATGATCTTACATGAATGCTGCTGCTGGATTCTGAGAAGTGAAATAAATAAGGCTGGGGCTGTGCTGGTTGCCATCAGCAAGGAGCCTGCCTTGGGCAGCTGTAGTAGAGGGAGCAGGAATGCAGCATCCTTTTCATGTTTGGCAAAGGTTTCTTGTCAAGAAATCCTTTGAGAACACAAACTGTAGGAGCACATGGAGGTCTCAGTTGAGATTAGACCTCGCTGGACAAGCCTGTTTGCAAAGACATGCTGAAGGAATAAGTAGGAGAGACTGTGGGTGGGAGAGATGATGTGATGCAGCCAAATGCAGCTGTGCCTTTGGCTGTCCCTCCAGATGTTGGTCAGGAGTTGCACAGGGTCTTCTGGGTTTCATCCAGTCAGAGATAGAGGTGTTCCCAATATTGCATTTGGCTTTTGAGACTATAAATTCCATGTTAGAAGTGCTGATGTCTTTCTCCAGGAGAGGATTGGATGATCGGCCATTTGAAATACCAAGGCTTTTTTGGCTTGCAGTAGTTCTTTCTTCTGTGCTGTATGGGGGTTTATTCATTTAGGGAGGAAAAGGCTGGAATATTGTCCATTCCCACAGAGCTGGATGAGGAGAGGGAGCTCAGGACATAGGAGCAGCCTGACGCTGATGTCCCCAAAGTCCTGCTAAGTGTGGCAGTTGGCCCCTTTGCCAGGTAACAGGGGATCCCGACTGGTTGCTCCTGCAGCCACTTTCCCTGTGCTTGTCCATACAGTGTCCTGGAGAGTCACTTCAGGGGACTGGTCAGGCTAAAATCACCTGTGTCCTAGCCCCCAGCAAGGATAGAGCCAGTGTGAGGAGACAGGAGTGTCCTCAGCCATGTGGGCATCTTCCTCTTCACACAACTTAATTTTTAGCTGGTGCAGCTCTCACTGTAGTTCATGGCTCAGTGTCCTCGGAGCTGTGGGGGACTTTGGGGCACAGTCACACTCCCCTGGGACCTCAGCATGCAAGAGACACATGGTGACATGTGAGCAGGATCACTGTGCTACTTGCTGTAGGAGATGAAGGGCAGTTGTGCTGAGCAGAAGGCGTTTTTCCCCTCTTAATTTCATACTGATTGGCAGGAAGGAGGCTTGATACCTAAAAGTTGATTTTTCTCTTGAAAGTATTAATATAAATGTCAGCCTAAAGCAGTCAGTTGAGATGTGCTGGTTTGGGGACAGCCAGGCCATTGATGTGTAGGTGCTGCAGTGTGAATGACGCCGGCTTCTCGAATCCCTCTTATTTTTATGCTGCTTTTTGAAGTGACTTTTAATCCTTCAGACGTATTGGTCCCTAGGACCTTTTTTCAAAGAGAAAAAGAGCCCAATGCAAGCAGTTTGGTAATAATAGTACGTAGTGCTTAACAAATGCTGTGGAATTAATCTTCCTGGGCCAATAAATTGAAATGAAATTGTATTCATCTTGGTTGAGGAGCAGGGAAGTGATGTGAAACCAGCTTTCCTCTGGGCATTACACAGCGGCTCCGTCTCTGGAGCTCCTCCATGGCCAGTGAAGGTGGAATTGGTGAACCTGTGAAGTTTGGGTTCAAGCTGAGCCCTGCAATGTGGTTCTTTCCCTCTGCCCTCACTGCTGAATCAGATGTTGTCCTCCAGGCTGGTTAGACGTACCAAGAAGCAGTGGAAATTAGGTCTCTGTTGTTGTGGGGAAGGGTCTGTTCTGGGGTGATGGCTTAGGGATGGGGGGATGCTTCTGGGTCCCTGACTTGCTCCTTCCCACATCCTATCCCCCTGGGGTCAGCGAGGTGTTCGACATCACTGGGCTAGACCTGTTAGTCTGCCTTCCTGTCACATGGAGAAGTCTTCTGGCCAGCCTCTGTTGATTCAAACAAGACAGAGCAATATAAATGAATACCCGGTGAGGAGAAAGTGTTCCAAGTTGTCAAAGTCCTTTGGGCAGCCATGGCCTTTGCTCCCATGTGCTCCCAGGAGGAAATGGAGAGTACTGTGGCTGGGCACTGGGTAGCACCACCTTGGGCCAATGGGGAAGGGCAGCGTTGAGACTGTGATGCTGAATAATTTGGTGTACCATTTGGCATGTTTTGTGTTTGAATGATTGCAGGTTCAAATCAATAGTTGGATCATTGTTTTGTTGGTTTCCAGGCTACAAACTGATTGGGAGCCATTCTGGGGTGAAGCTCTGCCGATGGACAAAGGTAAATGCTCTCTTTCCTTCTCTCATTTTCTAAACTGAAATTAATAGAATAGAGGCTTACTCAGGTAGTTCAATTTCCAAATGAAATATTGTTTGAAAAAGCAGTATTACATTAATGAGGCCAAATTTCATCTTCCAAGCTGTAGTTTTACACTTCAAGCTATTACAATCCTGCTGCAGAGTGAGCATGTGACTGTGGCCAAGAGCTGGGAACAGAATCTTCTGTTGTTCTTTCCTGTTATTCTGCTGTCTGCTAAAATAACTCCTGCCTCCTGAGGTACACAGCAGGAGCAGAACACCACACCGAGAAGTGGGAAGGTTTCATCACCACTGTGAGGTCCCTGAAACAAAGATACTGCAGTCTGTCATTCCACTGGAAAGGGCACACGAGGGCATTTGAAGCTGTTGTTCTGGAACTGTGACCCCAGTCTAGTGGGGATCGGATGGAGCAGCCCTGAGGAGAAGGACTTGGGGTTTTGGGTGATGAGAAAGTCCCCATGGCCTGGCTTCCGTGTGCGCTTGAGCCCAGAACCCCCCAGTGTGCTGGGCTGCATCCCCAGGGCGTGAGCAGCAGATCAAGGGAGATCTTAGGCAGAAGCTCTTCCCTGTGAGGGTGCTGAGGCGCTGGCACAGGGTGCCCAGAGAAGCTGTGGCTGCCCCATCCCTGGCAGTGTTCAAGGCCAGGTTGGATGGGGCTTGGAGCAACCTTCTCTAGTGGAAGGTGCCCCTGCCCATGGCAAGGGGTTGGAACTTGATGATTTTTAAGGTCCCTTTCAACCCAAGCCAGTCCATAATTGTATAATGTTTCACACCTGGGGAGTAATGTTGGTATAACAAACTAAAGCCTTCAGCATTTGGGTTCCATGGCAATCAGCACCTCGTTAAATGCCAGCACAGCCCTAATTCTCGTGTTGTGGCAGGGATGAGTTCCTTGTCTCTTGGCTTTGCTGCATGACTAACTTTGTTCTTGAAGAGTTCTTTGGCAATCCCCAAAGTGAGTGGCTGCAGCGAGGGTTTCCTAGTGAAGAGGAACTGGTTCATCATGAGCAGTTTCAAGAGCCCACTGCTGTATTATCATGAATATTTGTGAGACATCCTGAGCCCACTGATGATTCTGCTGTTTCCTCTGACAAATACTTCTCTCTTCCATCATTTTTAGCATCAGAGAAGGCTATGAGATGTCTAAAGTAAAACTTGTCAAACTTCCTCAATGCTGTGACCAAGAGAGAAAAGCAGAGAACCTATTTTTATTGAAGAACAGGAATTTAATGCAGCACTGTAAAGCAATTTCATAAGATAAAGGGGAGCTCTGTGTGCTTAGATGTGAGCCTACTATTTTTAGCTAAAGCAAGAGTTGAATGTAAAGTGCTCTAATAAATGGAGCTGACATTGGTTACAGGCAGTGGCTTTGACTCAGATTCACACCAATATGTGAGTATCTTCAGGAGGTTTGTTTGAGGTTTGTATCGGGTGAAAGCAGGAGCAGGGCTGGAAGCGTTAGTTTTGAGTTTCATACTGATAGCTCAGATTAAAAAGTTTGTGTTCTGTCATATTCTGGGAAACAGCCTAAGAGCTGCAAATGTGAGGAGGAGTGTTGATTTGTCAGTCTTACAAAATCCAGAATATCATAGAATCATAGAGTGGTTTGGGTTGGAAGGGACCTTAAGGCTCATCCAGCTCCAACCCCCTGCCATGGGCAGGGACACCTTCCACTAGAGCAGGTTGCTCCAAGCCCTGTCCAGCCTGACCTTGCTCTCCTAGAATTTGTGACTCTCCTGAGGTCTCTGTTGTTTGAGGAATGGGTGGAATAACCAGCATTTCCCATGTAAATTTTCCAACTGCATAGCAAGGCTATGCATATGTCAGGGGTCACCTGTGTGTTCTTTCCCCACTGCTCAGTGGAGGCTTTCCTTTGGATCAGCTGGTCTCTTCCTCCTCAGGTGGAGGAAGGTGGCTTGAAAGGTACCACTGTCACACTGTGGCAGGGGGTTGGAACTGGATGAGCTTTAATGTCCCTTTCAAGCCAAACCAGTCTGTGATTCCATGATCTGTGTGCTATGGATTTCTTACACCAGGGTGCATGTGTCATCATTCTGAGCTACTCTGCGATGTGCTCTTGCTTGCACTGTGTGTCCCAGGTGACTTTGAACACCCAGGTTTTTAGTGACTGAAAACTGCAAATGTGCCTGGGGAGCAGATTTAAACCTCTGCACTCAGCTTAACGTTCTTGGAATTTGTTTGTGTCTTTCTCTGCTGTTAGTCGATGCTGCGAGGCCGAGGAGGCTGCTACAAGCACACATTTTATGGAATTGAGAGCCACCGCTGCATGGAGGCCACACCGAGCCTGGCCTGCGCCAATAAATGTGTCTTTTGCTGGAGGTAAACTCTGATGCAGTTTTACTCTGGGACAGGGGCTCTGTTCCATTCTGTCCCTGTCCTGTTCCTGAAGCCTAGGGCAGTGTTACTTGTGTGCCCCTTTAATTTGGAAGCTGGTGGAGGATGGGTTTGAAAGGGAGCAGGTTGCTCCCCCTTCCTGCCTGTACTCCTCCTCTTCCAAGAGCTTCTGGAGCCCATGGGTGTGGGATGGTCAGAAGTGAGCTGGGTGGGTGGGCTTCACATCTCGGAGGCTGAGGAGGTGCCCCCTTCCCTAGAGCTGTGTCCTCTGTCAGACTAGCTCTGGGAACCAGTGGAAGTAGGAATTGGGGAGGCAGGAGACACGCACCTCTCCATGTACTGCTCTTCAGTTCTTACTTAGTAGAGGTTTGGTTCCCTCTGGAGATCACTGTCTGAGATTTCCTGTGGCTCCTAGTGCTCTAGAGAACATGGGCTGGCCCATCTTGTGCAAAGCCAGCAATGTGCAAAGCAACATGAGTAGCTTTGGTTTGAAATTGGCCCGTTTTTCTTACTTCAAGTAGCTTCATCCCCACCAATTCAGTTGCAGTCTCAGTGAGTGAAAAGCGATAACTTGGTAACTGTTGCCTTCCTAAACCAGTATCTAATAAACGACTTTCCATTCTAGTCAGTAAAGTGACCCCTCTTCTGTAGAGGAATGACTTTGTTAGTTCTCTAAAGGCAAGGAGCTCTGCCTGGATGGGAGCGGTGAGCAGCTCCAGCAGTACTTACTCACTGGACTGCCAAGGGAGGGTTTTGCCAGGCTGGGAGAGTACAGGATGGGGGTGGTGAGAGACACTCAGCAAGAATAAAAGCAGTGATGTGAAAGTGCGCTGAGTGGGAGGAGGTTGCAGTTATTCTTTGAGCTCCTTTGTCTTGCCAGCGAATTCATACAGTGGGGCTTGTGCTTCCTCCGATATTCCTGCCTTCCCCAGGGACCTGGTTGCCAGAAATACCCATTCCATGCCAAAGTCTGAGTGTGCATGCAAAACCAGCCAAATTCTTCTTGAATCCCACTTTTTCTATTTCATAGTCTTCGAGATTTAATAATGGAAGTACTTCATGAGGGTATTGAAATGGCAGCATTCGTGCAGAAGGACTGCTAGAATTTTGGAGACAATTTTGGAGAAGCTGTGTCCCATGTTAGTGTTAGGTGTCAGCATTAGACAGTGGTCATCCTGGGAAGTTTGCGTTCTGAAAAGTTAATTGGGGCTCTTGATGGGCTTTCATCATATCCTGGCTTGAATGGCCACAGCAAATAGCAGGTTTAATGTGCAAGTTTTGCTGCTTTTCTTCAGAGCAGTTTAATGGCTGAGAAGGAAAATGTACTGCTTGTGTTTTTTGTCTTCCTTTTTTTTCATGTATCAGCTAGCAGTTGTACATTTAATTCTGCAGTGGTGATGGGTCTGGTAGGGAGAGGATTGCCGTGCGTTTTGTCCCTCTGTCCCTACACAGCAGGTACATCATAAACAGCAAATAGAAAGCAGTAGTGTTGTCAAAGTGAGGAATTTTGCTCCTGATATTGCTCTGCAGACCATTTCACACTGTTCCCCTTCAAAATGACCCACTCGGCATTTCTTAGCAGCAGCCTGTGTCTGGAGTATGGGGCTGAACCACAGAAGTCAGACAAGTGCCAGTTGAACAGTACAGTAATTGGGATAAATCACTATGCATGATACATTCCAGGTGCCTCTACCTCATCATCCCGTTAATGTCATTTGTCACTTTTAAGAGGAAATGTGGAAACAGCAGCCGTAATGATAATGAAAGCTGAAATGCTAATTTTACTAATGGTAACAACCTGAATGAATGGAACAGCTTTCCAGGCAACTGAGCTGAAAAATGCTCTCATTTATTTGCCTCCTGTGAAATGGGTTGCAGTTGTTTTTCTTCCATATGGACTGCAGCTGTCTGTCTGCTCTTCTCAGACCTCTGTTGAGTTGGAAGATTGAAGACTCAGCTTGAGACACATAGAATCATAGAATAGTTAGGGTTGGAAAGGACCTTAAGATCATTCAGTTCCAACCCACCTGCCAGGGGCAGGGACACCTCCCACTAAACCATGTCACCCAAGGCTCTGTCCAGCCCGGCCTTAAACACCGCCAGTGATGGAGC
The DNA here is from genome assembly GCA_028858755.1 of Ara ararauna. Taxonomy (NCBI): domain Eukaryota; kingdom Metazoa; phylum Chordata; class Aves; order Psittaciformes; family Psittacidae; genus Ara; species Ara ararauna. The sequence continues at coordinate 10,769,161 of CM054389.1, read as the reverse complement.
ATTCACAGCTTCCCTGGGCAGCCCATCCCAGTGCCTCACCACCCTTACAGTAAAGAATTTCTTCCTCATATCCAGTCTAAACTTCCCCTGTTTTAAGTTTGAACCCGTTACCCCTTGTCCTCTCACTACAGTTCCTCATGAAGAGTCCCTCCCCAGCATCCCTATAGGCCCCCTTCAGATACTGGAAGGCTGCTCTGAGGTCTCCACACAGCCTTCTCTTCCCCAGGCTGAACAACCATCATAAGGCTCACTTTATATACACCTTAGGCTTGACATAAATCATAAACCAATAGATGGTTTAGCTTTGAAGGGACCTTAAAACTCAGCCAGTTCCAGCCCCCTGCCATGGGCAGGGACACCTTCCACTAGAGCAGCTTGCTCCAAGCCCCATCCACCCTGGCCTTGAACACTGCCTGGGATGGGACAGCCACAGCTTCTCTGGGCACCCTGTGCCAGCGCCTCAGCACCTTCACAGGGAAGAACTTCTGCCTAAGATCTCAGCTCAATGGCTTAGGATCTTTCTTTTCTAGTGATGTGCATAGCTGTGGTCTGAAATGGACGTAGAACCTCTTCTTTCTTCACAGAGGTCTTTCTGGCTCCAGAGCATCATTTTGGCTTGAAGACCTTTTACCTGTGATTCAAGATAGATATATCAAGTTTTATATAAACTGCAGGGTCCATTCTTCATTCTGGGGTAACCAGAGCCTGGAAGGAGAGGAGTGTGAGAGTGGTGTTCAGAGATGACATATGAAAGCTGTGTCAGAAGCAGGATGTTACTGAAAATTTCTTGTTACCTTTAATATTATTAAATGATGTCAAAATCCCTAGGGTGGCAGATGGTCCTTCCCATGTGTGTTACAAACGACAGTGAATAACTCTCTCTTTTCCTTCAGGCATCATACAAATCCAGTGGGCACAGAGTGGCGATGGAAGATGGACCAACCTGAAATGATCTTGCAGGAGGCTATTGAGAACCATCAGAATATGATCAAGCAGTTCAAAGGTAACTTTTCCCACTTCTTCCCATGAGTGATGCTTTCGGAAGGGAAGCAGCATCAGCATCTTCAAAGCAAATCCCTGGAGGTATTTAAAAACGTGACACTCAGGTTTACCGGTGGACTTGGCAGTGTGGAACTGGGGGTCGGGATTGATGATCTTTTCTAACCTAAACAATTCTGTAATTCTATGAAATGCTGGGAAGGAGGCATGAGGTTTGTAATATGAGAAAGAAGTGAGAAGAAACTGTTGTGGCACACCTTGCTTTCTGAGATGTTCTGCCTTGGTTTTGGCATTAGAACATGAGTCAGCTGTTGGGTGTCTACTGCTGCCTTAAGGGAGTAGTGTGGAGTTGCTTCTTGTGCATCTTGGTAATTGCCATATCCTTTTATTTGGAGTGGACAGAGGTTTCCACAGTGCTTGAGGCTAGCCTGGGTGGTGTGGAATGTGGATTCTTATGGAAAAGTGTGGGCAGGCAGAAGGCAAAAGGAATCACCCTGTAACCTGATAGGAAATGCACTGCTCATGCTTAATCTACTGGGAGCTTTTGTGTTAGCTCTGAAACTTGGGGATTGTGGTTTTTTTTCATTAATGGATGAGCACTTTTATTTTCGGGAATTATTGAGGAGATTTGTTTGTGACTGGAGCTGCAGTTACACAGCACTGAGTACTGCACTGTGCTTCCCATAGGAACTCTTTGTGAGTGTGTTATTTATTCTAGATTGAGATTAGAGATTAGGCAGAAGCTCTTCCCTGTGAGGGTGCTGAGGTGCTGGCACAGGTTGCCCAGAGAAGCTGTGGCTGCCCCATCCCTGGCAGTGTTCAAGGCCAGGTTGGATGGGGGTTGGAGCAACCTGGTCTAGCGGAAGGCATCCCTGCCTATGGCAGGGGTTTGGAGCTGGATGAGCTTTAACCAAATCAGTCTTGGGATTGTATGATTAATTCCACACACTGCAGTAAAAATGAGATCTTCTTTGAAGGAACAGAAGAATTCTGGGGGACCGTCTATCCTACAGGATATCCTATAGAATAGCTTTCTGTCTTGGGAGAACTTCTGTGCATGCTTTTAGAGACATCATCTTCTGTTTTATTGTTGCCAAAGTGTGCACTATTTTTGAAGGTTTCTCTTAGGCTAATGGCTGGGGAGACATCTTGCTGATAGGGAGCTAAGGTGGAAAAGTGGGAAGTAGTTTTTTTGATGGATACATTTTGTAGGTAGTGGCTGGTAAATCTCTGTGCCCTTGTGAAGGGCACACACAGAATGAAACATAATTCAAAGTTATGAGATGGGCAGTGTCTGATAATACAGCCCTGGTTCCACTTGGGGAAAAGTGAAAATCCTAACAAAAATGAACCCAAACCTATGAATTCCTGAACTAGGGAATCCTAAGACTACCTGTGTGCCATGCTGTAAGAGTGGATAAAACCAGTTCCTTGTCTCCCCAGTCACCCAGGCACTTGTGATGACTGGTACCCGAAGTCACCAACCAGCCTCTCTAGGCAGATGTGCCAGATGCTGCTTTTTTTCCCCCAAATTAAAGCACACCAGTAGGAGAGCAGCTGGAATCAGCTCTTCAAAGGAGGCTTGGCTGCATGCTCTGCTGAGATCTGAGCTTGGGCAGGAGCTGAAACCTGTACACCATGGCCTCTTGCAGAGGCTTCTGTTCCAATGGCTCCAAGCTCCTGCACTGTTGTGGGCCTGCTTCATGCCCTCCAAAGTCTGCTCAGGCTCTGCCTTTGCTGAAGTGCATTGACTGAAGACTGGAGGAGGCTCATCTGCAGGAACAGAGGTTGAGAACTGTAGTGGTATGGCAGCCAAAAGTGCAGGAGAGTTCACACACTCCCTGGAATGCCCACTAATCCTTTTTAGTTTATCCCTGTCTATCTTCTGATTTATGTAGTCAAATGATTCCTACAAAACCTCTGCCCTCTCCGCAGTGTGCGTCCCATATGCTACATTTGATGTCAACTGCTTTGAGAAAGTGACTTTCAAACTTTACTTGCTGTTGGAATTACTTCGCCTGCTTCTGAAGCTGGCACATGGTGATTGTCATCATCCAGTGGTAAGATGCTGGGGGAGAGAAATTAGTTAAATTCAAAGCCAACTTAGAGTAGCCTTAGGAAAAGGAAAGTTATCCTTTAATCTCAGTGTGTGGTTGAGATGCTGCTTTCTTTGCAAATGAAGTTCTCATTTAGTACTGTCAAGTTTCTGTAGCATTAACCATTATTCCTGTCACTTCTTCAGGGCTGAGTCTGGCTGCTTTATCATGCACCGGGCTCTGCTCTGATCACAAACCAGCTTTTCTATGCGAGGCTGAAGCAATATCCACCAACACCTCTTTTTATCTTGGCTTTGGAGCCTAGCATATAATTTTCTGTACTGCCTGAGCTCCAGCTTCTAGGCAACACAAAATGAGCTGAGGACCTAGTTTCAAACTCAAGGCCTCGGTTTCTTTAAAACAGACCAATCCCCAATCTAAATCCTCTGATATTATCTGAGTACCCCAAGGCATGTCAAAGAAACATGCAGGGACATATTTGGAACAAAAGCTTGTTTGTAGTCAGCTGATTTTGTATCTGAACACACGGTCTGGTATTGAATCACAAAATGGTTTGGGTTTGAAGGGACCTTCAAAACTCATCTTGTCCAATCCCCCTGCAATGAGCAGGAACATCTTCAACTAGATCAGGTTGCCAGAACCACATCCCACCCGACCTTGAATATCTCCAGGGTTGGAGCCTCCAGCACCTCTCTGGGCAACCTGTGCCAGGGTTTTACCACCCTCACTGTACAAAATTCCTTCCTCACATCCAGCCTGAATCTCCCTCATTTAGTTTAAACCCATCACTCCTCATCCTATCGCAGCAGGCTCTGCTAAAAAGTCTCTCCCCATCTTTCTTATAGGCCCCTTTTAAGAACTGAAAAGCTGCAATAAGGTCCCCCTGGAGCCTTCTCCAGGTTGAACAAGCCCAACTTTTTCAGCCTGTCTCCAGAGCAGAGCTGCTCCAGCCCTCTGATAATTTTTGTGGATCAGTTCTGGACCCTCTCCAACAGGTCCATGTCTTTCCTGTACTGAGGGCTCCAGGAGGAGTATGTTACTCTCCCCTGCCCTCTGATGGGTGCAACACGTGGATCAGATCAGTTAAACCTGCAGACAGCATTTTCACATGGATGCTGAGCTCCTGGTGTTTTCCTCTTTTTGTTCTTGAAACGTCTCTTGTTGTTCAGGATGGTGTCACACGTTGGGTTTTCTTTTTGAATATATCCTCTGTGGAGTTGCATTTCATGTGGTTGCCAGTATGGATTCGGACCTGGTTGTTGGTGCTTTGTGTGGGGAGTGCGCCCGGCTTCGTGGGGCGCTGCTCCCTGTGGGGCTATGGGACCATGGGGTCAGCAGCAAACACAGGCATACCCTGGTTTTCCTTTTCAAGACACCTATGTCAAGTGGCATTAAACTGTCTTCTGTGTTTCTGTCTCAGCATCCAGGCAGCTTCACTGAGGTGTTAGCAATGGAAAGCTGGACTCAAGCATTACTAGAAGATTACTTGCAGTAGTTTGCAGGACGCACAAAACCCCAAGCTCCGTGTATCTGGGCATATGCTGTGCTTTGGGTTGATGGACACTAGCTGTGCCCTGATGTCCCCTCCCGGTCAGGAGGGCTCCAGCTGGTTTTGCTCTGTCTTCCTTGTGCCAGGGTTTATTTTCAGTACAGATGCATGGTTTGGGTGGGGCTGTTAGTTGATTTAAGTCTGATTTTCCCCTCTATTTACAGGTGTCTCAGGAGTACAAGCAGCTCGCTTTGAGGAAGCAATGACCGCGAAGCACTGTGCACTGTCACTGGTGGGAGAGCCCATCATGTACCCAGAGATCAATCGATTTGTGAGGCTTCTGCACCAGCACAGCATCTCTACTTTCCTGGTTACAAATGCACAGTTCCCAGATGAGATTAGGTAAGAGGTGTACAAAATACCTCCCTACTAAAACATTTGAGTGCAGACCTGTGTTTTAATTCCATTTTATTTCTCATCAGTCAGTTCTGTGCTGACAATGAAAAAGCCCACTCGGCATCTATTTGATTTTAACCTTTGTCTCCCCATGCTCTTTCTCATCTCTTTTTCTACCCGTTTGATTTTTCCTTTCTATATCTCTTAAAGTGGGATTACTTCTGAAAAGGAAGAGGGTATAATATAGTACCTCCTGAACGTGCAGCGGAAGAAGAGCGAGTGAGCTGCATGTTGGACTCGGGGACACAGATGATAACTAGTGCAAGTGTTTCTGACAACCAGAGCAGGAGACTGAGCTTGTAAATTGCCTTTTTCATTTGTGAGCTTCTCTTGGAGTCTGATCTTTGTTCTAACTCCATAAGACAGTTTGGATGGGGCTTGAAGCAACCTGGTCTATTTAGTGGAAAGTGTCCCTGCCTATGGCAAGGGGTTGGAACTGGATGAGCTTTAAGGTCCCTTCCAACCCAAACCATTCTATGATTCTAAGACCAGCTGTAACAGCTGAAACCAAAGATTGGTCTCCAGCAAAACCTGGAGTGCAGGATAAGAAAAGGTGAAAAGCACGTACTCCTCTGCCAAAGCGGGACCAGTAGTTTTTAACCTCCCTCTTGGGTGGATTTGAGCTAAAACACTCCAAACATTTTCATGATCTCTGATGAAAGAGTTTTCACAAATGCAGAGAATTCCTGCAGCAGATGGTTTTGAGCATCCAGGCTGCTTTTCACAGAATCATAGAATCCCAGCCTGGTTTGAGTTGGAAGGGACCTTAAAAAGCTCATCCACTTCCAACCCCCTGCCATGGGCAGGGACACCTTCTGCTAGAGCAGGGTGCTTCAAGCTCTGTCCTACCTGGCCTTGAGCGCTGCCAGGAATGGGACAGCCACAGCTTCTCTGGGCACCCTGTGCCAGTGTCTCCAAACAATCTGAAGCAATCTGAAAATCTGAAGCAGTGCAGCAAGGAAACAGTGCATGTGGTGCGAGGGGTTGGGAGCTCATCAGAATGCTGTCAGATGATGATACTGCTGAAGTCCAGCCCTCGCATTAGTGAGCATTGGGGTGGGGCTTGGAGCAACCTGGTCTAGTGGAGGGTGTCCCTGCCCATGGCAGGGGGCTGGAACTGTAAGGTCCCTTCCAACCCAAACCAGTCTGTGACTCTATGATTCTATGGCTGCAGCTTCATCTGTCTCCAGGCACGCACAGGAGGTTTTATAGCACTCGAACACGTATTGAGCAGTTACTGGCTTGAGCCCTCTACCTCTTTTTCTGTTCTTTATCTCATTGACCAGGCTGTCTCCTGTCTGGCTGAGGAAACCCCCTCATGACTGGTGGCCTAAGAGGAATTTATTGCTCTTGAGTTGTGCTGTACTGCTCAGTCAGAAATCACTGCCCAAGTTCAGATGTGGTAAATGAAGTGAATTTGATCTCAGCTAGATTGGAAATGACAACCAATAAAGTAGGAGGAACATTGGAAAATCCATCCTAGTACTATGCAACAATATTTGCTGTTGAGTATGAAATGTACCTGTGTTCCAGGAACATCAGTTTGTGTCCTTTCTCCTCGTTCCCCTGTGGCAGAGCATACACAAGGTCAACCTCACTCCACTTCCAGCCATAGCGGAACCCTGTGGACCACTCCATTTCAGAGCAATGTGGGGCAGAAATCTCTCCCTGGGATCTCTTCCAATTCCTTAATTTTCTCCAGTACAACAGTGAGTCTGGCTCTTGCCAGTCCTGAGGATTGAGATCCTCAGAGAAGAGGTGACTTTTCTCAGCCCATGTTTTGAAAGCTCCATCGTCTGTGGAGCCCCTTTTAATTAGGCAAATGCAGCATTAAGTAAAGAAAAGAATTTTTTGGCCATGTTCTTTGAAACTGAATGCTTCAATCCACTCACTTCTAGAACACTTGATGATTTTGGAGGTTGTGGTTTTGGGCTGCAAGGCCAGACAAGCTTCTTTGCAAAACAATTGATTTTATTTATTCAAACCTAAAATGTTATATTTGTTCTGGGCTATTTCATGCTTCTAAATACAGACAGAATGTGTTCAGAGAGGTTTTTTGAATGTCCATCTTAAGTGGATTTTCCTCAATGCTTGGTCTCATTCTGGACAATTTCTTGTCCCTTTGTCACCTTTGGGGAGGGCAGAGGCTGGTGTATTTTTTGGTGTCACTGTTGGCAGCTGAACAGTAATTTCTAATTTCTTCTTCTCTAAAGAGCCAAATGAAGCTGGGACCTGTTCATTAACAGACTTCCCAAATAATGCTTGCAAAATGTCCTAAAAGTGTGGAGAGCTGAAGAGATACGTAGTACAATTAGGATGCATCATTCCATGGAAGATGCCATGAAGGGTGGATGTGTGTTACATTCACTAGCTTGATCAGTTTGTCTGTGACAAGGGAGCTTGTTTAGGTTGTTCCTTTTAATGTCCTTCATTATCCCTTTGCCAATGGTCTGCAGTGGTGCTGCTTCTCCTTTATACCCTTGGGGTTTACGGAAGGGATTAGACTCAACCCAGGCTCTTCACGCTCCAGAGGTTTAACGTTTCTAGAAGTTCCTGCTGCTGGGCTCAGAGGTACTGTGCTCACTGGCATTATGTGACCAGAAAGACTGGACTGCGGGATTTATATGGAATAAGAGCCTTGGAAGTGGAAGGAGAACACACAGGGGAATTGTATTTGTTTTCATTTTCTAAACAGCTTTGATTTCCCTTCCAAAATGTATTGATTGATGCCAGCTGCAGGCCAGGTGATTTCAGTGTGTCCAGCAGTAGAAAAGGTCTGAATTATGGCTGCATTTCTCTCAAATGGGATTATTTCTCCATAAGCCAGAGCAAATAGAACGTGTGGAAGGAGCTGAGCTCTATGGTTTGTAACCATGGAGAGAAGCAGAGCCTTTCAGTGCCTCGTTCTAACCCCTGGCAGCCGGGTCTGGGAAGCCTTTCCGCGTGTGCTACAGTTAACACTGAAGTGAAATACATTCTAGTTGAGTAAGGAAAAGATCAGCCAAGGCCTCTGTATGATGATGTTCTTAGCTTTGGGGTGTATTTGTTGAAAGTAAGTTGTAATGTCTTGCTATTAAGATGATAGTCACTCGGTGGAGATGAACCACTGGACTTGGATAATTTTCCTTGTAACTACTGGATAGTTCCTGTTGCTACTGGAGCAACAGAGCAGCTTTTTTTAGAAATCCTGTGTTTTACATGTGCTTTGGTAGGAAAACACAAATTCAGCTAGTAGTGATGGCTGAAAACAACAATTGCCTTCTCCTTTTTATTTCCAAGGAACCTTGAGCCAGTAACGCAGCTGTATGTCAGCGTGGATGCCAGCACCAAAGAAAGCCTGAAGAGAATTGATCGGCCCCTCTTCAAGGATTTCTGGCAGAGGTTTCTGGACAGTTTAAAGGCCTTGTCTGAAAAGGTACCCAGTAAGGAGTGTGCTTTGAAACATTCTTTCTTCTGGGCCTTATCCACTCAGTACAAAAGGAGAAGACTTGAGAGGCTTAAGCTGGGCCGTGGAGTGGGTTCTGGGTGTATTTGGAGCATATTTACATGTTTTTTACATTGAAGTGTATAAAGTCCAGCAGGTTTGATCAGTTTTCCATATGGGGAGAACTGTAATGACAAAAGGAGAGCAGAATGTTTGTCAAATGGGACAGTAATGTTTGCTGTGAATATAAGATGCTATGAGAGATGAAGAGATTATAAAACAATAGAAAACCACTTTCCCCTGCAAATGCTGTGAGTAGCTTTATCAAGCTGCCTGCGTGCAAGTGCTGGCTGATCTTGTCAAGCAACATCTCGGGACAAACTCTGAGCTTACTGAAATCAGTTACAAACTTTAAGTTCTTTGTGTGAGTAGAGGTGGTTGTAGAAAGGCAAGGAGGTAAATATTGAAGGCAAAAATACTGAAACCATCTTTTGGGAACTTGCTTTTGCTGTGTGTTGTCAGAAATTCCCTTGCAAAGAATCGAAGGTGAAAGTGTTGGCAAGTCTGTCCATACAGCTAAAAATACTCTGGTCAAGGTGAAGGGAAGGGGAAAGAGAAACTCCCTCAAAGCAACTGCACTTTGAAGGGTCCTTGAAACACTGATAGCACAAGAGCCCATTAATAGTTGCTCCAGTTGGTTTGTTCTGCTCAGCTGCTTATTTCATTATCACACATGGAGGACAGCAAGAAGCTGCTGTGTGTTAGGTTTTTCTCTTTATGTTATACATGATTCTGATACCCAGAAATTATCTTGAACTGCTTCCTGGCAGAAGCATCTTTCTGTTTTCCTGCAGAGCGCATTGCTTGGTGTTCACATGAGGTGTTAAGCACTGCTCACTAGGGCTGTGATGAATGAAAGGTGGTAAAAGCTGGTGCTTCTTGAGAAATGCAGCTCCTGCTTCAGAATAAGTGGCCAAGTGCTGATGCATTGTGTTGGGAAAGTGATGCTAATGTATCTGGAAACAAACACAAGTCACATTTTCACACCGCCTGACAAACCATCCAGATCTCCTGAGACGGAGACAAGCTGGCACTGCAGCTGATATGAGTCACCGCTAGTAAGAATTATGGAGAGGTTTGATCTCTGCACATCTAACAGATAAAAATGGACAGAGTTTTTAAGAGCACAAGTTGTAATTTGCTGGGCTTGCCTTTGTGGTGGTTGGGAAGTGCTGGTCCTGCACAGCTACCCTGCTTGCTTGTGTGTCTCCTGGGGCTTCATGCTTGGTGCTGCAGGGATGGGTGGTTAAAGATGGGTTCTTCTGCAAAATGTTGGTAATAGAGACAGACAAGTGGGAGAAAAGAATAGAGGACACACTCAAGTGAGAAAAGAAGAAGGATGTCCTTCTTGGACATCTTCCTGCCACCTAAAAGCAGGTTGATTCTTTTAGGAACAGAAATGGAAGGACCTAGACAAAGAGATAGGGCCCATCCATGGCACCTTCCACTAGAGCAGGATGCGCCAGGCTCCATCCAACCTGGCCTTGAACATTGCCAGGAATGGGGCAGCCACAGCTTCTCTGGGCACCCCCTGCCAGCGCCTCAGCACTGTCACAGGGAAGAGCTTCTGCCTAAGAGCTCACCTCAGTCTCCCCTCTGGCAGGTTAAAGCCATTCCCTTGTCCTTTCCCTGCATGCCATTATCCAAAGCCCCTCCCCAGGTTTCTTGTAGCCCTTTAGGCACTGGGAGCTGCTCTAAGGTTCCCCTTAAGGAGCCTTCTCTTCTCCAGGCTGACCCAGCCCAGCTTTCTCAGCCTGGCTCCAGAGCAGAGCTGCTGCAGCCCTTGCAGCGTCTCCATGGCCTTCTCTGGACTTGCTCCAACAGCTCCAAGTCTCTCTTGTGCGGTTGCCCCAGAGCTGGATGCAGGGCTGCAGGGGGGGTAGGGGGCTGTGTCTCCCCAGAGTACAGCAGAGGGGGAGAATTCCCTATTTATTCACGAGACATATTCTCTTCTTTCCCTCTCTCATTTTTCTTTCACACCCCATGGGCACTTGTGATGCTGCTGGGCCCTGACATAGCCGCTTTTCCTGGTGGCAGGGCAAACTTCTTGGCATAAAATAGATGCGGTTCCACACTCTTAACTTTCACCCCTTCAGAGAGTCAATATCACATTAATTTTTCTGCTAATGTTATTCTCATGGGTGTCTAAAGGGAAAATAGTGGTTGCTTTTCCTGGAATCGTGGGGTGTAAAGCATGCAGCCTGGTTTCTATCCAGATGCTTTAAATCGTTAAGATCTCAGGTCTTAAGCTCTTACTTCTTGTTCTTCAGTGCTTACAGGAGGATTCCTGGGCCCTATTGTACAACCAAATACAAATAATACATGAATAAAATGGGATTGTGCATTTGTACCTCCAGCACACTGTAAGGATTATTTATATCTAACACTTTCTGCTATTACGCCCTTACTCCTTTTGATACTGCTTCTGCCAGCTTTTGTCTTCCCAGACAGCACTTGAGAGATGTTGCTCTCTGGAAAGATGTTTCTTCAGTCGCAATATTAATTTCTGATTTTTCTAGCTGTTTTTCTGCATTCCCTTTGGCAGTGCTTTACTTTCTCTACCCACTTCTTTCACCACCGGTCATGATTAGTTAATACAGCTTTTGTGCTAATTTGGTTACTGAAGTGATGGATGCATACAGGCTGCTGATATTGTTTGTCAGTTCTAGTCTGTGAGGGGGAAAAAGCTCTTAATGCACTTGTAGCAGTTTTAGTTTTATGAAAACCACTTGAACGTTAAAGTCAGTCTTCTAAAATTATCTAGGATGTATATTGGAGGGTTTAAAATATGAGATTTAAATGGGAGAAAAACCCACCTCTCTTTGACAGTAAGAGGACACACCTGCTGAAGCATTGTGCTTAGTTTACACTGGAAAACGTGATAAAAGCAGACTGAGTCTGTTTGATCCTCTCCATAAAATTGTTCCTGCAGTACCACATTCACTTGGCCCTGGCACCATTCCTCCTGTGTTCAGGCTGTCGGCCTGAGCTTTGAAGCATTTTTTTGGTGGCACTTTGGTATAGTCCCTCAGCAGTATGTGTGTAACATCATAGAATCCCAGAGTGGTTTGGGTTAGAAGGGACCTTGAAGCTCATCCAGTTTCAACCCCCTGCCCCGAGCAGGGACACCTTCTACTAGAGCAGGATGCTCCAAGCTGCATCCAACCTGGCTTTGAACACTGCCAGGGATGAGGCAGCCACAGCTTCTCTGGGCACCCTGTGCCAGCGCCTCAGCACCCTCACAGGGAAGAGCTCCTGCCTAAGAGCTCTGTTCAGTTTTCCCTCTGGCAGATTAAAACCAGTTCCCTGGCTTTATGATCATGGGAGAGCCTTTTCTCAGCAATGTTGTGCCAGATCTGCTGAAAGAGTTGGTGGACAGGAGCACACAATGGTCTGTCCCTTCCTGTTCAACCTGTCTGAAAGTTACCAGTACCAGGCGGTGCAGTTGGAGGAAATAAAACATCTGTATAGCAACTAATAGTAAGATTTTATGTGTGGGGAATCAAATGAAAGCGAGAAGCTTCCTGGTTGTTTTCCTCTTAAGTTAAAGCTGCTGTTGTCAAAAGCAAGTGCTTAGATATATAGAAGATAAGTCTTTGTATGGCAAAAGACAGCTCAGCTCGCACATGCTGAGTAGCAGCTTTCTTGGAAGAACAAGTGAGGTGGCTCCTGGTTTGGGTTTGCTTTGGTTTAGCCCCCGGGTGCTTGGAATGAATTAATGATTATTTTTGGTGTTGCTAATGTAATTTTTCCCTTTATTTCAGCAACAGCGCACAGTGTACAGACTGACACTGGTGAAAGCCTGGAATGTGGATGAACTCAAAGCCTATGCTGACCTGATATCCCTTGGTAAACCAGACTTCATCGAGGTCAAGGTAAGTTTTGTGGAGCCATTTTATGGTTTTTCCATCAGTATTTTACTCTTTTTCCTCTTTCCTCCCCTTTTCCTCCCCCTAGTCTTAAACTGATGTGAGTAAATGCGGTTCTGCCAAGGATTTCAGTGAGGCACATGAAACCTCATGAAAATCCAAGCTCAAATGAATCATTCTGATCCATTTTCTGTGTTTCAGTAGGAGTCAGTATCCACAATAAGTGGGAACTACAGGGCACGAAAATTGCATTAAGCTTGGAAGGCTTTTAGATATGACCAAGGGAAGCTGTAGGAAATAAAGAGCCTATGGAGACTGGTTGGGTGTGAAGTCCCAGTGTTGCTGTGCCATGATAACAAAGTTCCATGGCTCCAAGTGTTTGCTTGCAGAAGGACTAGCGCTACAGATTGTGCTTTGCCGATGGGGAAACTGAGGCAGGGTAGGAGTGGGCTGAGGCAAAGCAGGTCACTGGTGGAAGATCCATCTCCTCCCTTCCAGTCTGTCTTTCTACTTCTCCCACCTCCCTCAGTGTTATTGCTCTTTACCAGGGCATAATAGGAAGAGGATAAGTGGCTTCACTGTGTCAGTTTCTTTCTCAACATCTATATGGCTCCCCTTGAAGAGCTGGAATGAAGGCTGCATCCAGTATTTCAGAGTGGAGCTTTTACAGAAGGAGTTCCTTTGACTTCTAGATAGTCACTGAAGATCTGTAGTCATCCATGTGGTGCATCTGGACAGCTGGTGTTGAATACTGGGTTGGGCTGCATCACTAACCATTTCCATTTTTCTCAGATTTAACTGACATGAATAAACCCATGTCCTTCATTAAATCACTTGAAAGCAATTATTAAAAACAACCAATGAGCCCAAATCCAGTCCAGTGAGGAGCAGATGTGCATGAGAGCTTGTGTATATAATCTGGACAGTGCTGATGCTTGAATCATGAGTGTTTTTATTGCAGAGAGTGCTATCTATCAACATCCCATTTGAGGCTTTTTCTATTTGTCTTGGGCCAGGGCTGCCCCAGTGTTTGAACAGAGGCTCTGTCACCCAGCAGCTTGGCCAGCATCTAGTTCTTCTGTTATTTCACATGAGTCTCAATTAAACAAATTTGTCATTTATGGGCTAGGAGTTAAGGAAAATCTCTTGCTTGGTCATGAAATTGGGAAGCCTGGAATTACAGAGTTGAGAAACAAAGCACTGTGATATTTAGCTCCCCAGTACTTGTTCCTTCACCATGGACTAAGATGGTTGCTGGCTGTCAAAATCTCCAGCAAGGAGCCAGACTGTGGTGGAATAAATGTGCTCCTCACTGCCCAGTGATAATCATCTTGGCACAGCACATTGCACAGCTACAGTTGTGCACAGTCAGCTCCAACACAGCACCATGGGAATCCAGAGCCCACCCAGTGCTCTGGATTCACACCAGTGTAACCCAGAATAGCCAAGCTGCTTCACAACAGGCTTCTATGTTTCAAGACCAAAAGCTCTGTGGCATGATGAGGCTGCTGAAAGCACCCTTATTAATGACTAATGAAGGGGCAGCATCCTTGGTGCTGTTGCTGCAGGGAAGTTGGTGGAAGAGGGTGCATGATGGAATGGTTTCCTTTTTTAATACCTTGATGTCTTAATAACTGTCTTCGTGCATTACTGACAAATACAACATGACCGCCCTAATCAACTGCTCCCATTTTAAGTGGTACCAGTGCTGTTAATTAACTCAAGTTTTCAGAAGTTGGGGCAGTTGAAAGCTGCTGTGCTTTCATTTGATGGGCTGCTAAGCTGATTCTCATTGAGTTGTGCTTGTGAATGAATTGGCCATCTGAGCACTCGGTTATTCCATTTGCTCAGTGCTTTCTTTGCTTGTAAATGATATCTTTGAAGTTTACCAAACGAATGAGTCACCTTGTAGCTTCCTAAGAATTTTCCTTCTCTGTAGTTCTGCATTTTTCATGCTGCTCAAAACATAATCTAGATAATGAATGCAGGGAAAACACCTCTGTATGGAGCCATGTCTCTGCCGCTGAACTTTGGAGGTTTATATCCTATTCCTTGCATGGCTGGCTGCTCTAATAAAAGAATGTTTAAAATCTTTTTCAGACTTGTAGAGGCAGGCTAAGAAAGTAATGTCCATCTCTGTTTAACACACCTGACTTGTCTGAGATTGTGTACAGTCAACCTGTTTCCACGCTGGATCTGAATTAGAGTCCTGGCTCTAATAGCCTTTGCTTGGGCAGATTAATAGAGGAAATGTCTCATAAATTTGCTAGCAAGAAAGTAATTGCTTCCAAAACATGCACAGTTTTTAGTTAGCATGAGCCTGTTTCGTTTGTTTGTTATGCATGGTTTACCTTGCACTTATTTTAAGTGTTTGTAAAGAATCTGTCTCTGTTTATTGCTGGACATGACATGTGCAACTTCAGTGGAGGTAAATTAGATCTTGAGGATGCAGCATTAGCTGGGACCAGGTGCCATAAACATTGCCTGGATGCAAATGCCATTTAAAAACAAGTGTTCTTCACAGAGGAAAACCATAATCATAGAATCACCTACTAGTTTGGGTTAGAAGGGACCTTAAAGCTCATCCAGTTCCAGCTCCCTGCCACGGGCAAGGACACCTTCCACTAGAGCAGCTTGCCCCAAGCCCTGTCCAACCTGGCCTTAAACCCTGCTGGGGATGGGGCAGCCACAGCTTCTCTGGGCACCCTGTGCCAGTGCCTCAGCACCCTCACAGGGAAGAGCTTCTGCCTACGGGCTCATCTCAGTCTCCCCTCTGGCAGGTTAATGCCATTCTCCCTTGTTCTGTCCCTACAGGCCCTTGTCCAAAGCCCCTCTTCAGGTTTCTTGTAGCCCCTTTAGGCACTGGAGCTGCTCTAAGGTCTTCCCTTAAGGAGCCTTCTCTTTTCCAGGCTGAACAAGACCAATAATCATCCATAAAGTTGTGTGCTCTGTTTTAAAGGCTGGTGCTTAATGGGGTTTTGTAACTGGAATAAAATAGTGCAGCCAAAAAATGAAGGTGATAAAACCTCCTGGAGAGGTACAGAGTAGGTGGACTTTTATCTAGAAGACAAGCTCTTTCTTGTCAGTTTGCTGTTTTGGGTACTGGTGGGTTTGTGACCTTTGTTGTGATATCACAGATTGAATCAGTTGAACAAGCCTTTAGTGGATTTTATCTGGAAAGAAAGAAATTAGCAAAAATACATCTCAGCAAGCCACATACCACTGAGCTTATTTGTGAGGATTTTACTAACTGAATTAAAGATGGAGCAAGGCTGTAGTGAGCTTGAGGTCATGCCTAAGACCAAATCAGTAATTCAGGAGATTGAAGTATTCAAACCTCCAAATTAAGAACAGCTGATCTCAGAATGATGGGCTGAAGTTGGGAGGAGTGGTGTGGAGGAGAACTTGAGGGGTTGCATCCACTGACCAGGGATCACTGCAGGGCATGGAGGTGGTTGTTGCAGGGGATGCTACTGACCAAGAAGACTTCAGCTTCTCTTGCAAGTAAATCACTGAAATCATCACTGCTCACCTCTTGGCTTCATGTATGGCATGGCAGGAACACTTTTCCTGCTCCAACTGGCTCTCCTTCAGTCTATTTGCTGTATCAGTTGGTTGGGAAGGGACCTAGAGCAAAAACTCAGCATCTCTGCTGACTTAATGCAGTTCAGTCTGAGATGAAAGTGTCTTTTGAGAAATGCCACTACTAAATTAGTGACTATTTCTGAGTGTGCTTCCAGGAAACCATCTGTTTCCCCGAAGACTCATGTTCCTGCCTGTTCATACTAGTGACCCACAGATCTTTACAGACCAGTGTGCGATGGGAAGCTTCTCTCCATGCTTTATCCAAGGGATGCTTGTGGTGCTCATCCCATCCACCTGTGTGTGCTGGGTACTTCCCACCCCATGGACTAGCTGGTTTTAGGTACAGATAGAACATGCCAGCACTGCCAAGACAGGGAAATGATGAGCACTGGGGGCTTTGGGGCACATTGAGCAATGGTGCTGCCCTTTTGTTGGGCATCCACAATCAGTGCAAATCAGTCATATAACAAACCCTCTCGATGTTTCCTTGGTCATTAGTGATGCCTTCAGCTCTCAGTGTTTCACAGGCTCTTTGTGGAGTGGTGGGATTATAGAAATTCGTCAGTTGTTCTGGTGGCTTTGACCAAAACAACCCAAGCTGCTTTTTAATGTCATCAAGTCAATTCTACTCAGCACTAAACAATAAGAGATTCTCTAGAGCACCATCCTAAGCCTGGATTTCCAACCTCCCTCTGCGTGTTGAGGAGCTGCAGGCAGACATGGACTTTTTTTCCAAGCAGTTCTCAGTCTTTACTGAATTAGTTTAAGCAAAAGATGATAAGACTGAGGTGAGCTGGAGGGAGTTTTTCAAAGTGCCTTTTTGGGTGTTTGTTCATGTACTCAGCCCTGAAAAATAATCTGTGTGTTTACTTACTGTTTGCGCTGTCTTTACTGTGCCAGTGTTTTTTTTATATCTAGGTCATGGCCCTCGATAGCCAGGGGGGTTATTGAGCAGTTTGGATGAGTGCCCCCAGTCTCTATATGTTTGTGTTTTAACAAGGGTCTGGAATGCTGAACTCCAGGCAGTCGCTGTAGCATCATTTTAGGTGAGGTCTGGGGCACGGAGCAGAGAGGAGCATGCTAAATATCTTCCTTAAAATGCTGCTACCCCCAATCAGGCATTTGGTGAGCAGCCTGCAGACCCCCATGTGAACAGAGCTGCTGATGCCAACCCAAAGAATTAAAGACTAATCTTGGAAACTTTGCCCCATCCCTGGCAGTGCTCAGGGGTCCAGCGTGGCCTTGAACACTGACAAGGATGAGACAGCCACAGCTTCTCTAGGCAACCTGTGCCAGTGCCTCACCACCCTCATAGTGAAGATGCATCACAGTGACTTGTTGCATTGGTTGTTCATGAGACTTTCTTCCAGGCATCTCACATTTTAAAATCAAGGGATCTTCTTGAAGGTCCTTTAGTAGCTCTGGAGCATGAGCATCCTCCCTTTGAACGCATTCAAATGCGTTATCCTACTTTTGCTGGATAAAGACTGACCTGTGTTTTACTGCTGGGGAAGACTGGGCACACAGTGGTTTGGTGATGTGTCACGCAGGGGGAGACCAAGTTTTGATGCCATCTCCAAATTTCTACCTTTCCATAGATACAGAGTGAAGGGGGAAAAACTATGTTGTTCTCAGGGTTTGTTGCAGCTGATGTGGCTGCAGTGGCCTGAGCTTGTGAAGGGTCAAGCTGATGATGATGGTTTCCATGTTTCTTCTCAGGGTGTGACTTACTGCGGTAAAAGCTCAGCTAGCAATCTCACCATGGCCAATGTCCCCTGGCATGAGGAGGTGGTGCACTTCGTCCAGGAGCTCACCAACCTTATCCCCGACTATGAAATCGCCTGTGAGCATGAGCACTCGAACTGTCTCCTCATCGCTCACAAAAAGGTGAGGCTGTGCCAGGGTGTGATGCCAGGCACCGTGCATCTCCTTGGAAATGCTGCACAGGTGCCTCGTTCTAACACACTTCTCTCTAGAGTTAGCTTGGTGCTTTTTTTGGGGGGGGGGGGGGGGGGAACATAATATATATATTTTGGAAAAAGCTGAAGATGCACCACGTTGCTGCTGGTCATAACAACCCAGTGCTACCACAGCAATGCAGGCAAGAGGCGTTTTACAGCTCCAGGAGGAGCTCAGTGCAGTATAGAATCACAGAATGGTTTGGGTTGGAAGGAACCTTAAAGCTCATCCAGTTCCAACCGCCTGCCATGGGCAGGGACAACTTCCACTAGAGCAGGTTGCTCCAAGCTCCTTCCAACCTGGCCTTGAATGCTGCCAGGGATGGGGCAGCCACAGCTTCTCTGGGCACCCTGTGCCAGCGCCTCAGCACCCTCACAGGGAAGAACTGCCTAAGAGCTCACCTCAGTCTCCCCTTTGGCAGGTTAAAGCCATTCCTCTTGTCCTGCCCCTACAGGCCCTTGTCCAAAGCCCCTCTCCAGGTGTCTTGTAGCCCTTTTAGGCACTGGAGCTGCTCTAAGGTCTTCCCTTAAGGAGCCTTCTCTTCTCCATGCTGCCCCAGCCCAGCTCTCTCAGCCTGGCTCCAGCCCTTGCAGCATTATCATTGGTGCCAAACTCTCTGAGCAGGGACTTCGGTTGACTTGAAAGGGGCGTTTCATCAAGGGGTACCTGGGCATCATCTCAAACTTGCACATTTCCTTCAGGGCTCTTACCCAAACCAGAGTCTTTCAGGTATAAGTGCCTGGCAAGGGCAGCCAGACTTGGGAAGGCTTTGTGATACACTGTGGAAGTGGGGCTGTAGTGGTGGGACTGTGAAGGGTCCAGTAAGGCACCCAACAGTCAACCATTCATGGAGATTATCTGCTGGTAGACGGTACTAAATGACTAAAGCTGTAAGAAAAACAGCCAGCCTGTATCTGTGTGTGTTTTCAAGCCCTGTGGATGAATGTAGCTGAGAAACAGTAAGTTCTGGGTGGTTTTCACCTGAATTTCTGGTTTTTTTTCCTTATCAAAGCAGTTACCCTGCAGTAGCTTCTGGATGGCTTTACTCTTGGCATTGTGGTGGCTAGAAAATTAAAAACTGCTATATCTGGGAAACCAGTTTAACGTTCACCCAGCTTGTCAGCACACATGTGGTGTTTGGTGTTTCTCATTGCTCCCTGGCTCAGCAACGTGCTTCTTTTCCTTCCAGTTCAAGATCAACGGCGAGTGGTGCACGTGGATCGACTACGACCGCTTCCAGGAACTGGTGCGAGCACAGGAGCAAAGCAGTGGCTCCCAGACTTTCACAGCGGCTGATTACGCAGCCAGAACTCCCCACTGGGCACTCTTTGGCTCCAGAGAGAGGGGATTTGATCCCTTGGATGTGAGATACCAGCGGAAGAACAAAGCGAGGGACATCTCTGGGTGCTGAGACTGGGACGTGCTGAACTCTGGGCTGGCTGGCTGCTGAGGTTTCATCCTCATTTTTAGGCTAACATGGATTTTGAATCTATTTGCTTAGACTTTTCTAATGTTTGACATGGAGAAGGAGGGTAAAGCCTTTATTTGTCTTTCTTCCTGTTTTTAGGGATTCTTGGATGAAAATATTTATATTGCTTTCTATCTTGAGGTGCATCACAAATGTGTATGCTGGCAGTTTATCCTAACTGGCAGCACAATGAGGGAGGCAGCAGCTGTGGTCTCCACAGCAGAGGGCGCTTGGAGCTGGATGTGAAGTGGGAATATTCCTTTGACTTCTGTGCCCTGGTGCAAGGAGAGCCCAGCATGTGCTGGCACCAACTTAGCTGCAGAACATTCCACATCCTTAAGGATAAGTGCCAAGGGGACTTCAGCACCACAAGTTGGTTGGATCTGTGCAGGTGAGACTGCAGATGGACCTGGATCTAAAAGCCCGAGTCCTGCTAAAGTATCATTGTGCAGACAGTAACAGATGTATGTATTTCAGACACTGATGCCAATTCATATAAAGACCCCATCCCATCCCTTTGGGAATGCTGTAAGTAACAGCACCCCAATTAATGTCATCTGCAACTTCTGGTATCTCTCCAAATATCTTCCAGCTTCATGGGCTTGACAATATTTTCCAAGTTGTTTTATCCCACTCCCCAGCAGCCCTAAGCAGTGAATATAGCTCTTCAAATCCCTGTTAGGCTCCAGCTGTGTGTGTCCAGTGTCCTGCTGATGGTGAAGACGTGCTGTGGGGAGCCAGCAGGCTTGGCCATTGGCTTCCTTTGTGCTACCCGGGCAGGTCAACAACGTTGCTGCTGGTTTGGGTAATCTCATGTAAATGAAAACTGAATCCAGCTGCAGAAACAGACACAGGTTGAGGGAAGGAACTGTGGTCATGCTCAAGTGTTCTTGTTTTCCTGTTGAGCTCCAGGAGCAGAGGTGTTCCCTGTGCTCCCACCTTAACAGTGAGGTCCATAAGCCTGCAATTCCCAGTGCCTGTGGTGCTGTAGGTGGTGAGTGTTCCTGAGATTGTGATTCTATTTCTTTTTCTTTAAGAACCTAATTTCTTAATGTGCAGAAAGTATTTCTAAAGAAGAAAAGAAAATAAAATCATTTTCCTTCGAGCACCTTTGGTGTGTCACTGCATTTGTTTCTTTAAACAGATAAGCTACAAACACGATGGAGAAACAGCAGTGAGAAAGCAAGGCCACAGAAGTTGAAGTTATTTTCCAGCCTTTCTGCTTCAAGCCTCTCTTGGAAGTCTGGGGGATGGAGCTGGTGATCTCCAGTCCTGGTGAGGTCTCCAAGCCTGGGAACAATTGTTGACATTGCAGGGTAGTGACATGCAGCTCCATTCTTGGCCCCATGTAGTGGCCAGGCAGAGCCCTTGGAGACACAGGGGCACAAAAGTCACTGTCCTGCAGGAGCTGTCTCCAGTGCTGAGCTGCCCCCTGTCCTTGTGCCCTGGGGAGCACACCATTCCTAGAAGGAAACCATGGATGCCAGAGAAGGACTTTGGATGCCGGAGGGGGACTCTTCATCAGTGACTGTTGCAATAGGACCAAGGGGTAATGGGTTTAAACTTCAACAGGGGAAGTTCAGGTTAGATAAAAGGCAGAAGCTCTTCCCTGTGAAGGTGCTGAGGCGCTGGCACAGGGTGCCCAGAGAAGCTGTGGCTGCCCCATCCCAGGCAGTGTTCAAGGCCAGGCTGGACACAGGGGCTTGGAGCAAGCTGCTCTAGTGGAAGGTGTCCCTGCCCATGGCAGGGGGGTGAAACTGGATGAGCTTTAAGGTCTCTTCCAACCCAAACCATTCTATGATTCTATAAGGCTTGCAAAGGCCCATTTGGAAAAGAAGCAGAAGTGCATGGATGTGTGTGGTGGGTTGGCCTTGGTTGGCTGCCAGGCACCCACCCAGCAGCTCGCTCACCCTCCCTCTTTGGGAAGACAGGGAGAAAATATGATTGAAAACGATCGTGGGTTGGCAGAATGGCATTAAAGCTGCTCACAATGAAGCACCAAATCATGCTTCCTGGTTTGAGGAAGCGATGAGGAATGTCTTGTGGCCACAATGAATACTGCTGGAGTAGAGAGCACCCGGGGAGCAGCATAGCTCAGTCTGCTGCTGTGTAACGCTGACACAGAGCTAAAATCAATGTTGTTGCTTCCTTTGCTGCAGGCACCATGTATCACTCAGAGAATTGTGCCAAGGTAATTGCCACCCTCTCTTGAAGATATTTATGGCTACTTATAAAACGTCAGGATGAAAGCTAGTTACTCCAATTCCCTGTAACTAAACCAACTCATTCATCTCATGGAGGTGTCTCCTCCATGATTAAGTCTGCAGCAATTTTGGGTCTCATATTTTAAAGAGGGACCATGCTTGGGGCAAAGCCCTCCTTGGGGATGGGGATGACCTTGTCCCTAGGTCTCCTCTGGTCCTGGAGCTCTCTGCAGAGGGGGTTACAGATGGAAAGTGTTTTTCCCCTTCACTCACTTTGGGGCTGCCCCTGCCCTTTAGAAGAGGATGGGACAGGTCCCAGCAGCCCCAGCGGGGTGGTTAATGTAAACTTAAAGACAAGGAGTGGACATGATGTGGTTTTTCAACACGAGAAATGAGCAAGTTTCACTGAGCAGAGCAAGGGATAACGTCTGGCTGGGGGGTCTCCATGAGGATGGAGCATCCTCAGGCTGCCAGCCTGTGGTGCTGTGCTCGTCCTGGGGTATCTGAAAAGAGTGGGGTCTGGTCCCTGCTATTTTAAAAGAGAGCCTGTGAGAACAGCAAACAGGAGCTGGGTCTCATAGTCCTTGCTGGGATTACTGGTGTTTGTTGATTGCACTGCTGCAGGCAGGACCTCCTCAGGCAAGCAGGGCTTGCCAGCACTCTGCTGCATTCTGTGATGCTGTGCTGGAGCTTAAGACTATGTTTTTCCCACGTTTTTCCTTCTTTACACATTTTTTCCTTTTTTTATATTTTCCTAAAGATTTTGGGAAACTCAGAGCAAGGATGGTGTGTGCCTGGCTGGAAGCATCGCGCTTGGTGCTCCCACAGTGCTTGCTGGGTATGGGAGACCCATGCTTAGCCCAAATGGAGTTTGGGCTCCCCTAGAAATTAGCAATATCAAATCTGTAGGGAGGGAATGTGGATATCTGTGGTATTAAGCTGTTTGCTGCTTTCCCAGCAGCCCACCATAGGTCCTTGAGAGCTCTTCTGGAGTGCAATAGCGAGCATCCGCCTGCACCCTTGTGCACCACAATAAAGGTAGACATGGCCAACAGCAAAATCCATTTGGTCCCTGTAGTTAGTTCTGTAAAACCCCCACTTTATGCAATTTGTACTCTCCTAGGGCAGTGTTCCAGGGTGTTTCCCACAGCCATGAGGTCCATACTGCTGCATGGAAACAGCAACATGGCTGGCAAAGGGCTCTGGCAGAGGAAAATCAGCAGCAGGTCATTTTGTACAGGTGGATCTGGTTTGCTCTAAGGACAGCAGGAGGGAGGGCTGGGGCTGCCTAAATGGAAGGAAGGTGGTTTAAAACTTCCAAGGTAGATCCTTGAGCATGAGGGAGGTTGATCCTCACAGATGTTTCTGCTTGTGAATGGTGCTCGAGGTGAGTTTTTCAGCCTGGTGGGACCAGGGATGGGGATATGCTGCCCACTGGACAGACTGTGCTGGTGGGGTTAGTGGTGACCATCTTTGAGGTCCCTCAGCCATGTTCCTTGGGGACCCATGAGCTGAGGGCTCTTGGCAGCTCTGCCCTGCCAGACCAGGCTCTGTGCTGGCAGATGAGGAAGATGAACCCCACACCTCATAATCTGCCCCCTCATAGCAGGGGTAGAAGTGGCAAATGAATCCTAGTGTGTGATGGGTGGGAAACCTGCTGGGACATGGCCAAGGAATAGAGCAGCAATTGCTCCTGTGCTTTACTGCATTAATTAAATTATCCTCATAATTTCAGGAACAAAAGAAAAAAGAGACCATTGGGATCCTTTTGAGATCTGCTCTAGCCTCTTAGAGGCTGAAAAATCACCGCCACTGGGAGCCCCAGCACAGACCTGTGTCCTGCAGGCTGTGATGCTGCCAAAGAGGGGAACAATGTGTTACGCATTCTGTATCTCGTTTTGCCTGAATCCTTCATTTTCCTCCATTACATGATGGGAGATGCGTTGTGCAGCGCTGGATGACCTTGTCACGCTGGAGTGAGGTGGGCAGAAGCTGCCAGAAAATGCAAAATATCATAGAATCATCCCAGAGTGGTTTGGGTTGGAAGGGACCTTAAAGCTCATCCAGCTCCAACCCCTGCCGCAGGCAGGGACACCCTCCACTAGAGCAGCTTGCTCCAAGCCCCTGTGTCCAACCTGGCCTTGAACACTGCCAGGGATGGGGCAGCCACAGCTTCTCTGGGCACCCTGTGCCAGCGCCTCAGCACCCTCACAGGGAAGAGCTTCTGCCTAAGAGCTCATCTCAGTCTCCCCTCTGGCAGGTTAAAGCCATTCCCTTGTCCTGTCCCTCCATCCCTTGTCCAAAGCCCCTCTCTCAAGAAAAAGATTTCTTGTAGCCCCTTTGTGTATTGGTATTCTGTTAGAAAGCCTCCCCTGAGCCTTCTCCAGGCTGCCCCAGCCCAGCTCTCTCAGCCTGGCTCTGTAGCAGAGGTGCTGCAGCCCTTGGAGCATCTCATGGCCTCCTCTGGACTTGGTCCTTTAACATTTTTTAGTAATAAATACATAAGTCTAATAGATTTTCCAGTTACTCTTTTCAGCCATGAAGGTCGAAACCTTTTTGGCTGATACCTGCCAGAGCTGAAATACAATGGATGGGATTTGCTTTCATCCAGAGATGAAAATGAAATAAAATGCAAGAAATAAGGTTCTTCACATGTGGGGCTTTGCCCCCACTTTACTCATGTATGCAGCTCAAACGAAGCTGGAGGAGGCACAGGTGAAAGTTTCCTTATGGATCAAGAAAAACAAGAAAGAAAAAAGGATGTGAAGAGAACCCTTGGAGCCTCACCCTGATGAAGCAGCATTTGGTCCTGTCATTCACCTTCCACTGATGGTGCTGAGGGCCATGTTGCTGGAGCAGGAGCTGCCTTCTCACTGGACATAGGAATGCCAATAATATAGTTAAAATGGTAAAATTGTAGGATACGGGTGGGCCTGCACAGCCCCAATTGTTTTTAAGGGACTCGGACCATGGCTAAATTCCTGCATCTTCATCCAGGACCTGGTGAGCAGGCCAGATGCAGGCATGGGGTGAGATGCAGCAGGATGCAGGTATCTCATCCTTGGTAGCACAGCTGAGCTGGTGAAGCAAAAATAGTTCAATATCACCAGAAAAGGGATTTCTAGTTTGGATAGGGAGTAGAGAAAGCAAAGATCCCTCTGCCCGTGGTTCCTGAGCTGGTCGTCATGTTCCTTCTGATTGTAGAATCCCAGTTCAGCTGAGAAGCATAAGGAAATGCTCAGCAAGCCGGGAGAAGCGCAATCCTTCAGGCTCCTTCACTCTGGAGAAGTCCGGACAAGCCTGGGAGCTGCCAGCATCCGTGATTCGTAGCTACTTGTCCTGCTCCTCTGCCCTCCTCAGCATCAACGAGCAGGTCAGGCAGGCTGGCTGGGCTGGGACACCAGGTTCAGAGACACACGGCTCTGTGCGCAGGAGACACGGGCAGACGTGGTTTCTTCTCCAGTGTCATTTCTAAAAGACCCCAGAAGCAGCAGCTTAAGCACACACATGTGCCAAAGGGAGGCCTGGAGAGCATTCAGGCAGGCAGCTTTCTAAGGCGCTCAGCCCCACATGGGTGATTCTGTGAACGTCGAGTAATTAGGGGCTGGTGGAGTCATAGGGGTTGTGGGGTACTCGGGGTTGTGGTCTTTTCCTGACGCCTCTGGGAGGGACGAAAGGTGGGAGGTGGTGGAGGGAGGGAGAGGAGGCAGGGATGGATGGCGGGGCAGCGGGCGGCTGGTCCCTCTCCCCTGCACTCGGCATCCCTCGGGGGTTCAGAGAGGGGTGGAAGCGAGTGAAGCACGGAGGTGACGGCCAGGAAAGGGTTAGCGGGACCCCGCCGCAAGGTCGGTCGCGGCGGAGGCGGACGTTCCCAGGCCGGGGCTGCCGCGGGGGGAGCAAGGGGCGGTGCGAGGCGCTGAGCCGCAGAACAGCGCCCGGCGCTCGGCGTTGGCCTTCAGCGCTGCCTATTTCCATCCCATTTTTAGTTCCATTTTATTGTATTTATTTCATATAATCCCAGCCCCCCGCACCCCCCTCGGATCTCTGCCTCCTCCCTTCATCCTCCTTTAATTATCTCGGTCAGGAGCGATCTGGAGGAAGAGGTTGGGAGGTAGAAGAGAAGCCGAGCAAACCTGTGGCGGATGAGCCGTCTGGCGGAGAGGTGAGTGGGGAAAGCGGGGAGAACCCACAGCGAAGCATCAGTTGCGGCCCCCCCATCCGCGGGTTGGGGGGCACCGGTGCTCCGCGGGTGACCGACCTGTTGGCCGCAGCGTGGGCTCCCCCCGCCGCGCCTTCTGGCTCCGGCGGGGCGGTCTCCAGCGGGGTGCAGCGCGGTCCGGGGATGGCTTTTGAGGTCTGCGAGTGTGGATGCTCATCCCCTTCAGCCATATCTTGGTACCCTGTCCTTCCGCGTGCATGGTTTTTCACGGGTGGCTTCCTGCTCCCTCCCCGCTTTTTAGTGTTCGGTCCCCATGCGTGTTTGTGGAGAGGGGAACGCAAGTTGCCATGGAGCAGCATAACATCACTTTTTAGTGCCCCCCAAAACCCCTTTTTCTTAATTTCTGGACCTCTTGCCTTGTCTGTGGGTGATGTAATAAGTGCTTGGTATCTATGTGGTGTCCTGCCCTTGCGGAGTTAGGTAAGAGCGAAGATCCCAGAGCAGAGGGAACATCCACCATTTGTTTGAACAGATGAGTCTTAATGAGTCTGTCAAATTCCTACGCGACAGAGGAATCTGGCCCCAAACACCTGCTGATGCCGCTGTTGGCAACCAAAGGGCTCTCAAAGAAAGCCTGTGTGTCACCCAGATGCCTGCTAATAGCTTCAATGTATTCAGCCCGGCTTTGGTTTATTTCCCACGTAATTTCAATCGCCAGATTTTATACATGATTTGCAGTGATTGCCTCGCAGCTTCCCCGTTTGAGCAGCAAAAGGAGTGCACTAAGTAAGGCTGAGCTGCCATGCTTTGCTGGCATCCCGAGTGTGAGCTGCTTCTCCTGTTGCTCACCAGCAGCTCAGACCTTTTCCACCCACCGAGTCTGACTGTTTTCCATGTAGCAGTTGCATCCCCCTTAGTCCACACCACACTGTGTCGCGCTGTTTCACTGGGTGCCTTGCAAGCTTGTTCTCGGCTCTCGGTGGCTTTTGGAACGTGTTGAAAGTCATCAGGATACAGACGGGCTCCACTGGGAAATGAAAGCGGGACGAGATCAGCCGAGGGAGCTGCTCGCTGAGGTCTGCCTGGGCTGTGCTTGCCTGTAACTCCACCGGAGCAGAGGTGCACAATCCTGCCTCCCTCAATGTGCTTGCTGCACTACAAGAGGATCTCCTCGTTGCCTGGGAAATCAAATTTCCCCCCTGTTCAGCTGTAGAACAGCTGCACAAGGCCGTGATTGGCAAAGGACTGGATCACCCAGGTGGCTTACATCACGTAGGCAGCTGCCAGCGGGAGGACGCTCTTGATTGAAGGCCAAAAGAGCCATATACATAACTGCCTGTGATTAAGCTCCATAGGATGCCTAAAAGCAAGTAAAAAACCCCTCCTTCATCTCATTGTGTTTGTAATGAGGCAGCCATTGCAGGGATATCATTTGGGTCACGCTGTGGCTTTGGGGGATTTTTCTTTGCTTCTGGCTGTAAACTTGCATGACCTGCACCAATCTGCTGTTGCACCCTCACCTGATGCCCCCTGAGGACCTGGTGCTGGTAGCTGGGAATGCAAATTTTACCAGGCAAGAGCTCGCAATGCCGTTTCCTTAACAAGGAATATTCCAGCTGGCTTCATTTGGGTAGGAAAGGGATCTTTGCACATCCTTTCCCCACTGGGGTGCATGTTTGTTTCTGGGAAGGGTTTGGTGGGAGAAGCTTGATCTTTTCAGGTTTCAGAGTCTTTATGGATGCTTAACTCTTCCCCCAGCATCTGCACTGTAACTGTAGATAAATGCTCTTCCCTGGCTCCAGAGAGGCAGTTTGCTTATTTCCAGACAGAATCCCAGCTGGACAGTGAGGGGTGGGGAGGGTGGTGGAGGGCTCATAGTATTATATACGGGAGGGCTCATCCTGCAGGATCTGGCTTCTGGTCCTATGTTCTTTGGCGAAGTGTAGACCTCACATAGTTCTCATGACACCTTCCCTTAACTTTTCAATGGGGCAGGATCGGGCCAAGGCCCAACCCTGCAAAGTGGTGGATTTAATCAGTGAACAAACCCACTGTGCAAGCATCTCCCTGCTAGTGAATCCCAGGGAGAAACTTGGCTTAGAAAGAGAAAAATAACACTTAGAGAGAAATAGTTTGCCCAGATGCTAATTTAACCAAAATCCCCATCCTTTCCTCTGTCACCTGCGTGGGGAGCAGGGTCCTACCTACTCTCTCCATTCTTGCACTCTCCCCAACTTCATTATCATGCAGTTTTTATCCAGTCATGATGTGCTTGAGGATTATGCTGATGCAGCTTATTCCTACCATATCATGATATATGGGTATATATAAATATAGGTGGAGATAGAAACAACATTTTTGTGGCCAACTGTCTAGGCTTTCCTTCAACAGACTAAATCCCAGTCCAGGCTTGGTACCTGTAAGTGGCTGCTCCCATGCGTCTCCCACAGCCTCCAGAAAACCTTCCCCTGTCACTTACAATGCAATGCAAGTCCTCTCGTTTTGTTTCTCTTAAAATGGCCTAATTTCTAAGCAAAATAATTACTTGTAGCGAGGTGATAGCACTCTGCATGTTTTACCTTCCGGAATTACTGTAAACTGAACAAAATACCCATTGAGAAGCCACTTGCATTAGAAATACCAGCAGACAGAATTTTAGTCCATTTGTGCGCATATTACTCTATTGATTCAGCCTGAAATATGGCAAGCAATCTGCTAAGCAATGTAAAGTGAAACAGGCAGAGCCTTTTCACAGTACGCTTGGCATGTTGAATGCATTGGGAGTGTTTATTTTAGCCAGGTGGCTTGCTAAGGTAAACCGAAATGGGCTTTTGAGTCCAAACTACCAAGCCAGTTCTATTCAGTTTTATACACACCACAGCTAAAGATATATTAGTTAGCTCAGCTGTTAACTGGGGAGCTGGCAGGCATGGAAGAGCTTTGCAAGACTGGATAAGCTTTAGCTGTATTTCTAACCTATGAGTGTTTTAAGCAAGAAGGTAAAGTAAATACTGGGTATTATGCAATAGTACTTGGGCTAGCATAAGAAAAGGTCAATAGAAACAAACTGCTTCATAGGTCTGCTTTTAATTAAACTCAGTCTACTTCGATAAAAGCATGGGACTGTGAAAATGTTTCTTCTCAGGATAAAGACATTAAGAAGGCAATAAGTAAAGCCGCAGTGCAGATTTATTGTGTTGAACCTGAAGTCCATGGGCAGGACACAGAAACTGGAGAGAAATTCAGTGGATGGTTCTAAAAATGCCCTCTCCTTCCTTGAACTTAATATCTGCTTGTGGAGACTGACTGGGCATAATTGTATGTACATTTCTACAGCATGATGAAAACCCCCTGAAACATCTGCCCTGTGTGCCGTCATTAGCTCTGTTGGTAGCTGAAGCTTTCAGGCGACTCGTACATCCCTTTTTCATATATTATTAAGCCATTTAAGCTGGATGGAGGTTTTGGATCCATGCTGCTCGTCGCCTGTGGTCACACCGTGCTGTGTTGGCATCTCAGCAGCTACAGTGGGTATCTCCTGGGGTGCAGGCATTGCAAAGTGGGGTGTGGAGGCAGGGGCACCGCTGTGTTTGTGTCTGACCCCCCGCAGTGCACTGATACCCAGCAGCATTGGGGAGACCCTGCTAGAGGCGCTGGTTTGGGGCTGCGCCGCTCATTTTCCGTACCCTCTTGTGTTTCCGTCATCATTGGGTGTGTTTGTTGAAGTTCTTCCCTTGGTGTCTGCAGAAGCACTCTGGCTATTTATAAATGCAGCAAGGGCCAAAATCGGGCAGAAGCATTGCCTGGGAACCCAGCTCCCCAGGCAGTTTAAGCTGAGGATCAGCCTGGGCCATGGTTAAATAAGAACAACTGTGGTTTAAAACTGCCCTGCTGCGCTCTCGCATGTTCAGCCTTCAGAGAGAAACGTGTGCGTTTTATCCTTGCCCTGGCGTCCGCAGCTCTTCCTTTCTGCCGGGCAGAGTTCAGGGCAGCCATGAAGCACCAGTGGTTCAGCGATGTGATGTCTTTTCAAGGACCTTCCTCTTCTTTATAATTCCAAGCTTTATGGAGAAGGTGGGGAAAAAAGAGAGCACAAAACCACCTGAAGCTCCTATCGCTTTGTAGTCCTCCAACCACCAAGTCTCTTGCTCATGGAGTGCCTCTGTGGCACTACATCCCTTAGACTTGTCACTCGGATCTTGATTTCTGCATTCCAGAAGACTTTTATCCCTGTTGCATCTTTGAGTGCTGGAAATGGTCTAAGGGGTTTAAAGTCCTTTCCTCCAGAGATCACCATGGGGAACTTTATTGCTAGTATTCCAACCCCGTATTTACCAGCAAGGAGATCTCCTTGTTGTTAGTCATTGCCTGAAACAAGGGATATTTTTTTAGGTTTATACCAGTGAATGAATGCTGTATACAGTGTGATAAGGACAAGCGCACATGTGGGTGCGGAGGGTCAGGGCTGAAAGTAGTCCCAGCATCCAGTTTTAGTCTCTACCTGTATCACCACCAGCAAATCCCACTTGTGCGTGTGCGTGTGTCATGGGTTCAGCAGCAGCAGTCATTTTTCTCCTTTGGAGTAGCTGGTGCAGTGCTGTGTTTTCAATTTTTGGTCTGGGAAGAGTGCTGATAGCACCGATGTTTACAGTTATGGCTTAGAATGTTTTGGCCTGACCAAGGACTTTCTGAGTCTTAGGCTCCGCCAGGGAGGGGGGGGAAGCCGGGAGGAGGCAGAGACAGGACACCTGACCCAAACTGACCAAAGAGCTATTCCATGCCACAGCACGTCATGCCCAGGATGTAAAACTGGGGGCAGGAAGAGTTCAGTTCACAGCTTGGTCATTGAGTGGTGAGCAATTGTATCCTCTTTCCTTGTATTTCCCTGGTCATTGGTGGTGGTGGTGGCAGCGGTGGTTTGTGTCATACCTTAGTTACTGGACTGTTCTTATCTCAACCCGTGGGAGTTGCATTCTTTTGATTCTTCTCCCAATTCCCCCCCCCCCCCCCCCCTCGGAGTGGGGGGGAAGAAGGAGGGGGAAGTGAGTGGTCGGGCTTTGTATTAGAAGGGGTGAGCAATTGTATTCTTTCCTTGTATTTGCCTTGTCATT
This sequence comes from Ara ararauna, assembly GCA_028858755.1. NCBI lineage: Eukaryota > Metazoa > Chordata > Aves > Psittaciformes > Psittacidae > Ara > Ara ararauna. Next base: position 10,738,321 of record CM054389.1, on the reverse strand, counting down.
ATTATTATTGGTGGTAGCAGTAGTGATTTGTGTTATACTTTAGTTACTAAACTGTTCTTATCTCAACCTGTGGGAGTTGCATTCTTTTGATTCTCCTCCCCATCCACCCGGGAGCAGGGGGAAGAAAGAGAGGGGAGTGAGTGAGAGAGCGACTGCGTGATTTACGGCTTAAACCACGACAGCGTGCTGTGGGTTAAGGTCTCATGTTTTCAGACCATACATCCTTGTAAAAGGTATTAGATTAACCTGGATGTATTAATATCCATTTTCAGTATCGTGTGTGGCTTCTGATAGCCAGCCCTGCTCCCAGAAAGTGAAAGCACTCCTGTTTTCCAGAAGTAAAGAAAAACTCTTCCAGAGGAAGCTTTAGGGCTCCCTTGCATTCACAGCCCAATGATTTTGCATTAAGGTCTGAAGAAATTTGGCTTCCAAAAATGGTCCAGTGTGTTTACTGCTCTGTGCAGGCTGCCAAGGTGGGCTAGGAGCAGGGAAGCTCTTGTCTTTCTCTTCCTGCAATAGATCTGTTCATATATAGCCCAGATGTGCCTTTCCTTGTGTTTTGGGGAATTTGGATTTATTGGTATCAATAGCTGGAAAACTTCCTCAAGGATTTTCCTCCCTGGGAGCATCTGTTTTAGAGCTTTCTTTTAGGGCTCCCTATGCACCAGACCTTATTTTTCTCAGTCCCAAGGCACCCTTCCAGGACCCACTTACATTGGTTTTGTAGCTACAGCAAAAGCCACAGCACTGCCTGAGCACGCTTTTAGTCCTGTTTCTCTTTACACACCAGAACTGATTAAACAAAGACTTCTGCATTTTATTGCAGCAGCGCCAATCTTCACACCTCACTACAGAGCTCTCGATGTGCGCCCCTTCTCTTCATCCTCCCAGCGCCAAAATGAACCTGTCTGGGCTCTCCAGACTTCCCTTTGGGAGCTTGGGCTCATATTGCATTTGAGGTGCCAAGGTTTTGCACAAAATGAACTTTTCAAAGATAGCTTTATGAATTTTTATAAAAATAGCTGTGATGAACTTTTAAAAACAGCTTTAAAGCCATTGTTAGCAACAGTGAAGGCGGGCGATAAGGTGTGAAGTGTCTTGGTGCTTCTCCTAGCAGAAGGATTCTGCCAAACCTACGTGGCCATAACAAAACCCTTGACTTGGCTTCCCTCAGGTATATTGGCTACAAACACGGACGTGGGGATTTAGTCCAGTTCACTTGCTCCCATGCCAAAGAGCACAGGCTAACCACAGCTCTCAAGCTGTTAATGTCTCCTTGGGAGAGAAGGAAGGGACAACAAAAGGAAAATGCACCAGAATGTAGTGAAGACTCTTTGGGAAGTTGGTTGTGTCCCCTGACTGATGTATCGTGCATGTAGCATGCCAGATCCAGTGGGCCAGGAATTTCCCAGGCGATATTCAGGGCACTATTTGTTCTTCCCTTTGGATCCAGCTAGGTACTACACAGCCTGCTTGCAAAGGTCATGGCAGTCCTTCAGCTCTGCAGTAGAGGAGACAATTCCTTTTAGAAGTCACTGCTCTTATTTGCTTTGGATGTTACAACATTTCTCTGCCCAGGGAGAAGCATCTTTTCTACATTTGATGACTTTATAAAGGGTTTTAGACAAGCTGGGGCACTTCACAACTTCAGTTTCTTTACCATCTGGTTGCTTCATGGATTTTCTGTGTATTCCTCTATTTTTCTTTTGTTTTAGCCCAGTTTCACAGAAAACGAAGCTTATGCTGTCGTACTGCACACGTGTGCTTGTCCTCCCATGTATTATGTGGGTTTTCCCATGATTTTTCATACCATCAGCTTGAGCCTTCTGCTCAACCTCAGCCAGATTGGTGGAGAGATGAAGATCTCAATTGTCTTCCCATATTTCTCCACCAGCATCGTTTCTGCCTACGCTGTTTGATGCCCATGGGGCGGTAGCTGCGGGGCCACTCAGCATCCAGGATAGGGACCAGTTGGACCAGGTCACAACCAACCTGCTGGGCAGCAGCCAGGATCCACCATATTACACCTGTATAGAGAAAATACAAGGTACCGGCTGGGTGTAACACCCAGGCAGTGCCAGTGGTGCTGTGTGTTATGTGCCTGAGGCTGTAACACCACGGTCAACTCCTGGACATCATTTTGTGCTGCACACAGGAGAGAGATTAGCAAGAAACCTTTTCCAAATTGGTAACTACCAAGGGAGCTCCGGGATCAGCACAAATTGATCCTGATTCCACCTCGTTGGTACTTAAGCTAAACCTTCCAGTTTAATGGTTGTGTAGATTTTCCATTGGATCTGAAAGCCTTTTTAAAAACATATGGCAGGAGCTGGTGGAGAATGCAAAGCGGGGCGAAGGTAGACATGGGTTGAGGTCCTCCTCCTTGCCTAGCCAACAGAGAGCTGCTTTCAGCTTGGAAAGGGACTTGTCTTTAAATAACATGTGCTTGTTTTGTAATGTGAAATTCAGGTTAATAGATAGAAGGAGCAAAATTCCCATCTGCAGAGCCGGGCTTTCACTCTCTGTAACTGAAAAACTCGGATAACCGGCTAATCTCCATAGTGTCCATTTCTGTTACTGGGAAGCTTTTTACCAACTCCTAAAGAAAGTTTCATCCTCACAGCCTGAGCTTCAGCTCTGTAACCTAATGCTAAAAGACTGGACACCATGTCTGCCCATGGGGTGCTTTCACAGAATCACAGCCTGGTTTGGGTTGGAAGGGACCTTAAAGCTCATCCAGTTCCAACCCCTGCCACGGGCAGGGACACCTTCCACTAGAGCAGCTTGCTCCAAGCCCCTGTGTCCAGCGTGGCCTTGAACACTGCCAGGGATGGGGCAGCCACAGCTTCTCTGGGCACCCTGTGCCAGTGCCTCAGCACCCTCACAGGGAAGAGCTTCTGCCTAAGAGCTCATCTCAGTCTCCCCTCTGGCAGGTTAAAGCCATTCCCCTTGTACTGTCCCTCCATCCCTTGTCTAAAGCCTCTCTCCAGGTTTCCTGTACCCCTTTCAGGCACTGGAGCTGCTCTAAGGTCTCCCCTTCAGGAGCCTTCTCTTCCCCAGGCTGCCCCAGCGCAGCTCTCTCAGCCTGGCTCCACAGCAGAGCTGCTCCAGCTCTCACAGCATCTCCATGGCCTCCTCTGGACTTGCTCCAATGTAGCTGCATGTGTCCATGTTTGCATATAAGCACAGGTTGTATTGACATCTCTTGGCTGGTAAGGATATGTCAGCTCTTGATAGCACAAAATCCCATCCCAGTTGTAATGTACCCAAGCCTGTGTGAACAATCTGACCCAAGGCTGGTGTGGATGTTCCAACTGAGAACTGATGATGGGAAAGAAAGAGGCTCTTCTGAACCTTAGTCCTCTGGGTAATTACCAGTATGATAATTTGTGTGGCTCATTAGTAATCAACTTTCTGCATTCCCACTTACCTTTTCCAGCAGTTGTTCCAGAGGCCTCTTAGGCTTTGATGGGATGGGAGCAACACAAATTAAAAGAATGGATTCAAAAGAGGAACTGTGAGGCAGGAGAGCTATGAGGCTGGCTGCTTTGGCTCTAAAAGGGATTAAACAAATTAGTTTGATGCCAGCTTTGACATTTTCTTCCCATCCACTTTCTATGCCTCCATTGTGGCCTCAGCTGTGCTTGGGCTGATGATGGTTTCGGCTCCTTATGAACTTGATGGGAGCAGGACTGTCTCTGGCCATCCAGAAGGCTAACAAAGGCCTTATCCAAAAGCAGGGGAGAAACCCTGGTGTTTCACAGCTGTGGGCAATGGCCATGGTTCATTCCTTCACCTGGAGAGCTGATTGAGACTTCTCTAATGCCTGCTAGAGAGATGGGCATTTCTAAAGCATGAGGATGACCCTTGGGAGCTACCAGAGAGCAAGTCAGCTCATGTAGCTCTTTACAGTCGCTATTGAGGGGGCCTGAGCTTCAGCTGCAGTTTGAAGTTATGTGGGAAAGTGCTGGATGGCTGTGACAAGCTTTTATGGATGTCGGCTCAGGGACGTGTGTAGGAATCAAGACATAAATACTTGGTGAGCGCTGCAGTGACTTCTTCATTTTAGTAGGAACAACAGAGTGTGGCAGCCAGGGAAGAAACCAAACCCAAAAAGAGGAGTAGCCCTTTTGGGAAAAGGAAGTGATATTGCACTAAGAACGGCAAACCCAGCTGAACAGAAACCTTTAAAGAAGGGAGCAGATAATTGCCTAGATAAGGATGCGGCAGACTCACACATGGCAAACAGATTTCCTGGGGAGCTTTTATCTATGTACGTATGTCCAAGATGATTTATTTTCTTGCCACAAGCCCAACATTGTTGGTGTTTTGTAAATATTGTGGTTGACGGCTGTAGAAATTTCCGATGAGATCAAGTTGGAAAGTGTTATCTGGTCAACCACATATACCGGAGCTGGAGACGTTCATTAACAGCTTCAGCCCTTGGGGAGGCTTTGGGGGCATGGCCACGCACATTGCCACCCTTGCTTTGAATAACCACTGGCAGGTGAAGGCAAGGGAGACCTCCCCCTGGAAGACCCTTGTGCTTGGCGGTCTGGTGTGACTGTTGGAACAAAAGACTTTTCAAAGCAGGTTTGTGTACGGGGACAATGTCTTCATTTTCTGGCTGCGATGTGGGAAATGGCTCATGGCTTTGCTGCAGTCTCGTGTTGAACTTGACTCTGACGGCTTTGTGCTTGCACTGCATAGAGTGGGCACGGGTGTCTTGCATCGTTGCAGTTGCAGGGCGCCCTGCACTCTTCCATGCTGTCACTCTCCCAATATGCATTTTCCTCACTTTTTCATATCTCTGAATCACTTAGGTTTTGACATTAATAAGAAAATGAAGAGTTCGGAGAAAGCAGTTTTGGTGTCTGCTGTATTTAGTTTGCACGAACTTTCATGTGGAGTTTAATTCAGACTGATGAGAGAGGCAGCTTTATGAGTATAAAGCTCCATTAATTAGGGATCCTGCCTTAATTACAAATGGCTCTAGTTTAAAATGAGTTTTGCAACCAAAATTAAGACTTGGAGCAGTTCAATCAATACAAATTAGACCTTACTTGATACTCCAGTTAATTTATACAGCTTCCCAATAAAGTGTAAAAAGTGTGCCACTTTGTACTCCCCTTTCTGGCATTCTCGGGCATCAGGAGGTCTCTGTGGTTTCGTTAGCAGCCTCCTAATGATAAACATGGATGGAATAACAAAGCTCCCAATGGTCTGCTTCTTCCCAAATCAACCAACAGAATTAAGTGCTAAAATGGCCCAACCTGGCACAAGCAAAGGGGAAGGGAGGAACTCTTACAAGTGTTCAAATGACATGTTTGGGTCATTTGACTGTGTGGTCCAGTGAACTCTGAGGTTCCTCAGTTGAAAGCACTGTCCCACCATACCATGGCTGCTCCAAGGAGCTCCAGGAGGCCCCAGGGTAGGGCATGGTTGCTTGTCACAAATATGAACCTATTTGAGCCCCGGTTCAGTGTTACCATCCCGATTTAACAAGACAGGCAGGGGCACGGTAACACAATATAAAAGGAACACTGTATCGCTAATAAAGCAACAGCTTCTCAATCACATTGATTGGGGTCTGGCTGTTCACTGAACTCCCGCAATTGGCGCCCAAACAGGGACCCTCAGATCTGCTTTCGGGAGCTGTCCTGTGCGGCGAAGACTGAAATCGGTGATGACGGGTGGAAGGCCGGCCGAAAACCGAACCGGTGAATGTTGAGCTCACCGAGGAAAGGAAAAGGAGACGCGCGTCCCCGCGGCTGCTGAGCGAGTGCTGCGGAAGTCCACTTCACAGGCAAGTGGCGGCCGGGGAGGAATGGGCGCTACTTTGTCAAAGGAGGAAGTAGCAGTACTGAATCTCCTCCAACATATCCTCTCTAAGAGAGGGATAAAGTATGAAGAAGATACCCTGAAGGGGTTGTTGCAGTGGAGTAGGGACAGAAAACTGTTGTGCGCGGTTGGAATTGCATTTGAGTTATCCACCTGGGAGGCTGTAGGGGTGCGCTTATGGGACACAGTGAGTGAAGGAGGAAAAGCAGCAAAAGAGGCAAACAAATATGCCACGCTGTGGAGGCTTATCAGGGAGACGCTCTGTGCGATGAAATCAGAGCGAGCTGCTGTAGCCTCAGCCGCCTCTGCGCTCTCCCCAGCACCCCGAACTAACCCCTTTGACCATCGCCTGCCTGCCCCGGGACCGCAACGACAAGCGGCGTCGATAAAGCCCCCCCGAGGTATCGGTGTTCCACCTAGTGAAGGGAAGAGCGAGTCAGAGGGAGTAACCGCATCTGCCACAGATCCAGAAATAGGAGCTGGGTGCGGACTGCCTCGTGAACCGCCTTATCAATCTATCCCAACTTCCTCTTCAACAACTCCTGACTCTCCTTCTAGCCCTCCTGTGGAGGAAGAGCCCACAGGGGCTAGAGCGAATGACGCAAAAATGCAGCAGTTAATGGAAGAAGTGATAGCTAAACTGAATGAATGGGAACCTTCTTCAGCTCCACTAAAGGCCGGAGCTTTTAAGGAGCCTGTAGGAGAGGTAGTAGGAAGCGTTGATCCGCCCCCCAACCTCTTCAGTCCAGCTCCTCGAGATTCCGGTGACGTATCTTGCCGATGGAAGGGGGTGTTACAAGATGCTATTGTAGAAGGCAACTTTATCCCTCAAGCCTATCCAGTGTCAGTAACGCCCCAAGGCCAAAATCAATGGGAGGCAATAGATTGGAGATTATTGGAAAAAGCCAGAGCCGCGGTGACCCAATATGGACTGCACTCTTAACCTAACTAGACAGATTATAAACTATATTTTTTCTTCTGACCTGCCAATTCCTCATGATTCAAATCAAGTGGCAGGTGTCATATTAACGCAAATTGGCAAAGACTTTGTGATGCTGAACAGGCTCGACCCCACCAGCAGAATGACCCCTTGTATGGAGTTCAGTCGCAGATGTTAATGGGATCAGGGCCATGGTCTAGAGTCGACCTACAAGTTCATTTTACAAACGAGGTCTTGTGCCTATCTCGCGATTTAGCCCTGCAGGCCCTGTTCTCAGTACCTGGTGGGTCAGCACAATTTGGCTTCACTAACATCCATCAGGGTCCCACTGAATCATATCCGCAGTTTGTTGATTGTTTACATGCAGCCATTGAGAAACACCCCAATTTGGATCTTCCCACGAAAGAACGATTGTTTAAGATGCTGGCCTTTGAAAATGCTAGCTCGTGCACTAAACCGACCCTAGCCACGCTACCATATGGCTCAGAAGTAGCCGACATGATTGAATTAGCCATTAGAGCTGCGCAAAGAGGCTCTAACAGAGAGACTGCTGCCTATTTGGCAAAAGCCATCTCTATGGCAGTTTCCCCGTCAAAAGGAAAAGATTCCAAGCGTTGTTTTAATTGTGGCAAGGAAGGACACTTTAGAGCGCAGTGCCGAAGTCCAAAGTGGCAGAAATGGTGTAAGAACTGTAATTCTGCTACTCATGACTCCAGAGAATGCGGGCACGCGGGAAACCACAAGCGGAGCGCGCCAGCTCCACGCGCTACGACAAAAGTTCCGGGAGCGTGGATGAACAAGAACCAAAAGGATGCCTTAGCACCGTCCGCTCCGCCACTTCAGGAAGTGCCAGAGTGGACGTGGAAACAGCAGTAGATATCACCCTCCAAACTTGTTCTGTTCATTTGGTAGATAGCAACATGACAGATCCTTTAGGACACGGACTCAGTGCGTTATTACTCGGACGATCTTCTACATGGAGACAAGGAATTTTTGTTTTGCCAGGGGTAATTGATGCAGATTATAGGGGAGTTATTAAGATCATGGTGTATACAATAACTCCTCCTGTCTATATCCCAAAAAACAGTCGTATTGCTCAACTTGTTCCATTTAGATCTTGTGTTCCTCAACAGGGAAGCGCAAACCGTGGTGACAAGGGGTTTGGATCCTCCGGAATGCCTCAGGTATTTTTAACTCTAGACATTGCCAAGGCCAAACCAAAATGTCTGATTGTCATGACAGCAAAAAGTGGTGAGTCAAAACAAGCAGAGATGTTAATTGACACAGGAGCTGATGTCACTATCGTCTCCCATGGGCAGTGGCCAGCGCACTGGCCAATAATACCTGCCTTAACAGGTATGTCTAGTATCGGAGGAGTCCAATCCACTCTCATCAGTAAAGATCGCATCTGTTTCCAATTTCCTGATGGAGCCGCCGTGACCATTAAACTATATGTCATGCATGTTCCAGTCACATTAATTGGCCGAGACATTTTGAGTCAATTGCACACCCAGTTGGTTACCCAGCCTTTTCGTTAGCGGCCATTGCAGAGCAGCCTGTGCTCAAACTAAAATGGAAAACAACAAACCCCGTTTGGGTAGATCAATGGCCGTTAAAAGAAGAAAGGCTGCAGAAAATCCGAGAATTAGTCCAAGAGCAATTAGATGCAAAACATATTGTTCCATCAACTAGTCCTTGGAACACCCCCATTTTCACAATTCCCAAGAAGAGTGGGAAACGGCGGTTGCTCCATGACTTAAGAGCAGTTAACAATGTTATGGAAAATATGGGAGCTTTACAACGTGGTCTGCCCTCACCTGTTATGTTGCCTGAAAATTGGGAAATTTTAATTATTGATTTGAAAGATTGTTTTTTCACAATTGCACTGCATCCAGAAGATGCGGAAAAATTTGCCTTTTCTGTTCCTTCTGTTAACAAATCTGAACCAGCAAAGCGATATCATTGGGTGGTATTGCCACAGGGCATGAAAAATTCGCCGACAATATGTCAACAGTTTGTTGCTTGGGCCTTCGAACCCTTTCGAAAGAAGTTTCCACATTTAATCATCTATCACTATATGGATGACATTTTGATACGTGGAGAAACATTGGAGAGACAGACAATCCTCACCATTTTGAAATCTGACCTAGAAAGTCGGGGCTTAATAATTGCCCCTAAAAAAATTCAAGACACAGCATCATGGAAATATTTAGGTTGAGTCATTACCCACAGTACTATTCAGCCTCAAAAAATTAAAATCACTTCTACCATCAAGACATTAACCAATGTGCAAAAACTTGTTGGGGACATTCAATGGGTCAGAGGCATTTCAGGTATTACCAATGATGATTTAAAACCCTTGATACAATTATTAGGAACCTCTACAAGAGCAAACGATTCTCGCTTCTTAGGCCCTGAACAGCGAACTGCACTTGACATTATCAGTGAGAAAATCTATCATAATCATGTTCAACGAATTGTGTTATCACTTCCGATAACCTTAATGGTTGTCAATATTGATAATCAACGCACATACCCACTTGCACTTATTGTGCAGTGGGACAACACTGTCAATTGTAGTTTAAGAATTCTAGAAGGGATATTTACTTCAGTTACCCCAAAGAAAACAGTTGTTACTAAGCCAGGAATTTTATCTCAGCTGATCATGAAAGGTCGAAATCGAATAATTGAACTATCAGGGAGAGAGCCCCAGAAAATTATAATTCCTGTCGTTCAAGAATATTTAGAGTGCCTGTTGTGCGTGTCGTTGTCTCTACAGAGCACCCTAACAGGTTTTGACGGTGAACTCAGCAACGTTTATCCCCCTTATAAATTGTTATCACTGTTGAACAGTCAAAAATTTGAAACCTTTCCAAAACGATCAGAAGTACCAGTCTCAGGCATCACCATATTTACCGATGCAGGTAAACGCTCCAAACCAGCTGCCTGTGTTTGGCAAGCTAATTCCCAGTGGAAAAGGCACCTAATTAAAGGTACTAGAGCCAATTCTCTACAAACTTTAGAACTAAGAGCAGTGGTTTGGGCATTTGAAACTTGGAATACTGTGCCCCTTAATATTGTTTCTGATTCTTTGTGTGTAGTAGGAATAATTCACAGACTTGAAGGGTCTATGCTGAAAGAGATCAAAAATAACTGGTTATATCAACTTTTGTTAACGCTCCTGCGCCTGTTGCAGACTCGTGAAGTTCCCTATTTTATCACCCACATTCGCAGTCACCAACAAAGTCATGGCTTAGCTATGGGAAGCAATCAAGCTGATTTGTTAGTTTCTCCTGCCTGGACTGGGCTGCCCGTTAACAGTTCTGCGCAAGCCCGAGAGTCCCATGCCTTTTTGCATCAATCTGCAAAAGTACTCGCACGACAATTCTCCATCCCCGTAGGTGATGCGCAAGGCATAGTCAAATCTTGCCCATCTTGTCAGAAAGTCGGATTTGGCCTCGGTATAGGGGTTAATCCTAGAGGACTGCAACCACTACAGATGTGGCAAATAGATGTCACACACTTTGCCGAATTTGGTCGCCTTAAATATCTCCACGTCTCTGTTGATACCTATTCTATGGCGCTTTGGGCAGCAGCACAGACAGGAGAAACAGCCAGGCATGTGAAGCCCAGTCTATATATGTCTTTTGCCGTGCTTGGCGTCCCACAGAGCATTAAAACCAACAATGAAGCAGCTCATATATCTAGGCGATTTGCACATTTTTGTGCCATGTGGAGAATTAAGCATGTTACTGGTATTCCCCACTCCCCTACAGGCCAAGCTATAATAAAGCAAACACATCAAACATTAAAATCGCTCCTTTTAAAACAAAAAAAGGAAGAGATACTCCCGCCCGTAGAACGACTAGCTAGAGCATTATATGTATTAAACTATTTGCGCTTGGCAGGAAATAGGGCCAAGCCGCCGATGGTTGTTCATGGGTCAGCCATGCAGTCGGGGGCAACAAGTCAGACCGCAGGAAAGATCTTAGTGCAGTTTAAAGACTTGTCCACAGGACAATGGAAGGGCCCGGCAGAAATTGAAATAACCGGAAAAGAATATATGTGCTTACTTACAGATAACGGGATTCGGTGGGTACCTGCTCGCTAGATATGGCCGTGGAGAACACCGCACTGACTCATGATGAAGCAGATTGAAGTCACTGTTTATGTGACCTTTACCCTTGTAAATAGTGTTATAAGTTTTTTGCATAAGGTTGATCCGCAGGTAAACCTGTGGGCCACATGGACAAACGAAACAGGCGACGAGGCATTTTGCCTTGCCATGCAATCAGCAGCGGATCCCTTTAAGACCTGCCCCTTAGGGATCCCGCGTTTTGATCATGACAGCTTTCAAAAATTTTCTAGTGGAAATTGTACTAATAGCATTAGCGTAGCAAATTGTAATACCCAACTAATTGAAGGACTAAATGTGGCATTGCCCTGGGATCCTCAGGAATTAAACTTGCTGGCCTCACAGGCAACACTTCCCAGAATTGGACGCAAACCTGTATTGCATTTGGTGGTCCTAGGCTCACAGGCTTAGCGCAATATAAACCTCAAAATTGGTCTGGATGGACCAATGTAACCGCCCCTTCACTCTTATATAATTATCAAAATCAAGGTAGTTTTTGTGGCACAAATGATACTGGAGCGCAAGGCCTTGGATGCCTAGGCCTGGAAACTAATAAGCCAAGGTCAGTATGGAACAATGGGACACCAAAGGCACTCCCTCCAAAAGTCTTTTTGATTTGTGGAGACCGTGCCTGGCAAGGCATCCCAAGGAATGTGTTTGGAGGCCCTTGTTCTCTTGGATCACTAACTATATTTGCTCCCAAGATCTAAAGAACATCAGTAGCAGCTCCTCCGGAAAGAAAAAAAAGGTCTCTAAGTCTAACCACCGCTTGTGATGACAATGTTAAATTATCAAGTGTAGCAGCCCGAGTAGCCTTAGCAGTTTTTATCCCAGGAGCAACTGCCGGGAACGCCTTAAACAACCTTGCAAAGTTAGCCTGTTGGGCCGAGAAGCAAGCTAACATTACCCCTGAGATATTAGAGCAGTTGTTAGTGGATCAAAGTAGCTTACGGCATGCGTTGTTGCAAAATCGTGCAGCTATTGGTTTTTTGTTATTAGCTCAGGGACACGGGTGTGACGATTTTGAAGGGATGTGTTGTATGAATCTCTCTGATCGTAGCGAAAGCATACATGCAAGTACGAAATCTTTAAAGCAACACACACAAAAAATCCAACAAGAAGTTAGCCCCATAGACCAATGGTTTAGACAGATATTTCAAGGATGGGGTCTCTCTGCCTGGATACAGGGATGGATAATTGAAGGCCTCAAAGTAATTGTCCGTGTGTTAATAATGATAGCCATATGTGGGATATGTTTTAAATGCTTGCAAAGAGGGGTACAAAAGGCTATGAATCAGATTGGATTGCTCAAAAACAAAAAGAGGGAATTGTGGGTGCATTTCTTGCAGATAAGGGACATGTGAGCAATCCTGCCTTTGACTTAGCCTCACTTGAGTAGTGAGGCTAAGGGCTAATAGGCCACGGAAAGGTTAACGGGACGCCTACGTGTCAGCACGATAAGGAGCTGAGCGATGAAGAAATGCGGAACACAGATCTCGAGGAGGAAAACCCCGAGTTGTACAAAACAAGCGCCTGACGAGGAAATATTTTTTGGGTTGCTAAGCTGTTTTAAGTTGTAAGCCAATCATGAGATGATTAGTGTACTAACACAATATAAAAGGAACACTGGATTGCTAATAAAGCAGCAGCTTCTCAATCACATGGATTGGTGTCTGGCTGTTCACTGAACTCCCGCAGCACGGCACAGTTCATTTCTCCGTGCTGTCTTCAGCGGCTTTGCCCACTTGCAGTATTTGGTGGTTTAGCTGCTGACCCTGGGAGAATGTGTCCTTTACAACCCCTGTTGGGAGCTGAGGGTCCAGCCCACCCAAGGAGTCAAGATCTGCTCCTGGGGACTTTGCCTTGGTCACTTGAACCCCAGCTAGCACCCTCAGTCTGTGCTGCAGATGGTGGTGAGAATGAGAGTGCAGAAAACAAGGTTTTTCCCATCACTGGAGGGTGACATGAAAGGACCTGAGGACTCCCATGGGGAACCCAAGCATCAACAGATGAAGTAAAATATCTTTTTGCTTCCAAACTGAGCTTAGGTCATCTACAAGCTGCTGGGAAACAGCAAAGGAGAGTCATGTGGGCATCGTCCTCCCTTCAGCAGAAGGATGCGCTTCACCGGGTGATGGATGCCACATGCTGTAAAGTCTTAGGAAGAGTTCAATTTTTAATGCAGGCCTTAGGAAGCCATGGAGCTCTCTGTGAGCCATTTCTACTGGAGCAAATTCTCCCTACCTGGTTTTAGACAGTATGAGCAGAAAAGCGTTGCTCCATAGCAAGCTGTTTACAGATCTGCTGTCCCTGTTTAGTGCTGGTAAAACTCTGGGCTTGGTGTGCTGCGGAGCATGCTAATTCCTTGACAGACATTACACAATGATGTCTTTCCAAAGTGATATACATTGGCTTGGCCCAGCAGCTGGGCCCGTGCAGAACATTCTCATGTAGTTAAGTGGGAATGTTTCTGCAGCTCTTCCATTAAAACAGGGAGAGCGAGGCAGGAAAGAGGCAGATGCTGCCAGTTAGCAGCCGCTCTCCGTCATCTCCTGTTTCTGTAATGGGGCCCTTCTGCAAATGGTGACTCCAGCCATTATCAGCTGATTTGAGCAGCGTGGGAGGCATTGCTGGCCAAGCTGCTACTTCTACGTCCACAGGAGGTTAGTTAAAATGGCCTGGTCCTCACTGGAGATGGTCAAGATGGATGGGTGCTGCTGGCCCATTGCGTCTAGTTTAGGAGTCCAGGTATTGCCCATTGTCATGCCCTGGGCCTTGGCTGACCATGCTGTGGAGATAACAGCCATTCCCCATCACATCTTAGATGCATAAACACATGTAGCGGGATGGTATTCAGATGCTTAGGTGATAGCGCAAATGAATACGTTGAAGACTGATATGGACTGCTATGGAGAGGAGATCGCAGTTCCTCCCAGTGCACCTCACTGGCCTGTCCCTCTCAAGGGTGTTGGGTACATGGATGTGACTGAGCTCCTAGCCCTGGTGACCTGCTCATGGTGGTCTTGGGTAAGCTCCTGTTCCCACGGGACCTGCTTCCAGGACTGCTGATGACTGCAGTGGGGTAGTGTGGGACTTCCACCTTGAATATTTAGGGGGTTGGTTTGGGGGCCTGGCGGTTCCTTTATTTCCTTTGCTGAAAAGAGCTCAGCAACAGACTGATGATCTTCTGAAGGCTTTCATGGAACCCCGGTGTTTCTGATGACCACTGAGTGTGTAGCAGTGTTCGAATAGGCCAAGTTGTAAGGACAGGGTAGATGACGGTGGTTGTGTGATAACTAGACAAAGGCTTTTCAGCCTGCAGGCAGCTGAGGATGTGGTAAATCTGAGTGTGTAAAGTGGGTGAATGGGGTGGAGAATGAGAACAGGGAACAGTTGTTTGCTATCTGTTCCAAATCAAGAGCTGGAAAATGTCAGCTGGAAGCTGGAGGTGTTTCAAACGAAGACAAAGCGGATCATCACACACTGCACATTTAAACCATGGGACTCCTTGCTCCAGGACACACAGAAGTAAATGTGATCATAAAAAGAACTGGAAAAATTTGTGGAAGTCTTGAAACTGACTATAGACCTGTTATCACCATTCCTAAGCATGGACACACAACGTTGAGTTGTCCCTCAGTCAGTTTGAGCATTTCATGTCCTCTTTAGTACCTTTCCTTAGAAAGATATGAATTCAGCTTGACGAACACTGCCCTAGGTGAGCTTCATCCAGGATTTGGGTGAGCACAGAGGATATGTGACCTCTTGAGAGCCCTTACCAGCCTTTGCTGGAATCTGTGTAGTGCTCCATATGTGATGGACCAGACAGGAGGGAATAGAAAGGGAAAGCAGCTGATGTGCTACAGCAACAAACTAGCTGACCTGCTGGGGACTTTTCCTCCCTTTTTGTTCTTCTGAGCTATTGCTTAAATACATCAGGAGAGAGTCTGAGATGGAGAGGAAGAACTTTCCCTTTCCCCACCTCCTGGGTTGCATCGCATGTTGTGAAGCAGCAGCCTTTGTGTCCAGGATCCTCCAGTGTGCTCATGCTTCGGCACAGTCCCCCATCCACAGGCAGCTGCACACGGGATACAGCCTTTGGAAGGAGCACAGCTGGGGTTTCCCTCCTCCTTGTTATCCTTGGCTACTGTGAAATCCCCTAGAGCTATTGGCAACCTGCACAACTTGCAGCAGCTTTCGTAATAGCTCTGGTGATGTTCTTTTAGTGTAGTCTCCAAGATAACAGGCAGATTTTGTCCAGCGCAGCAGGATCAGCTGGAGATGGATGCAGGGAGTCTCCGCAAACAGAAGCTGCATCACAGCTTGGCACACAAACCAGCATGGTGCATGTTTTCTGTTTTGAGAGAGAAGCCACTTTCATGGGAGAGGGGAGGGAAGGCCACAGAAAGGGGTTTTCTCCACACTTTTGAAAACTTCATCTTCTCTGCACTGACTGAGCCACACTGTGCCCTTGTCACTGCTTTCTTAGCAAGACGGACCTCTCTCCCCCAAGGTGTTTTCATAGCAACCTTCTGAATTAACCTGTGCAGGTGTTGGAACAGGGTCCCTGAGCTGTCCCCTCCTGGGGGAAAGAAGAGCCCAGGGCAGGTAACGAGTGGGGCATGGGCCTGAGCCTGTCCCTTGCTCTCTTAGGGAGTTGTGTTAGGAAAGGGATTAGTGCTGGAGCCGCCTTCTTCCAGCAGCAGGTTTCTTCGTGCTGGGAATCTAGGCTAGGGGCTAGGTTTACTTTGATTTTCATTATGCATTTAATGGCAAAGCTGCCAAGAGCTGTCGGGTTTCTGTTTGGTTTTTTTTCTTTGTTATATTTCTCAGGGATCCAAATAGATCAATATTTGCAAGAAATACTTCCAGAGTAGTTTTATCAAACAACTTCATTATTGCAGTTTTAATCTGGGACCAGGTCCACTTTGCAGTCTAGCTAGACAATGAGTTTTAGAGGTAGACACTGTGTATTGTGTTCATCGTGTGTATGTTGTGATGGTCTACTGAGCCTACTGCTGTGACTCTGCACATACTACCCAAATGCCTGTGCTGATGTCTTGTGTTTGCAGCTAATTAGGTAAGAGTTGATGATAATGGATAAAATCCCCTCTTTGCTGTGTCACACTATTCAAAGTGAGGCAGGCAGCGCATACAGGTGAGCGACCTGATGGCAGCAGCTGATGTGGATGAGCTACGTGAGAGCTGCAGCTATGTCAGCCCCTCCTTTATGAAATGAACTTCAGTGGTTTTTAGCAGCGAGGTGCTCCCCACTCAGCTACCTGAGAGAGCAAATGAAGCGTGCGCATAGCGGGCCTGCGTGGCAGACCTCGAAGCCCAGTGTCAGATCGATTACTTAAAGTGCATTTGAAAGCAAGTGCTGTACAGTCAGCTCTAGATCATCTCACAGTCATTTTTCATCTGCCAGTATGTAAAACCACGGTTGAAAAGGGGGAATCTGCTCCATCTTGTAAATCTCAACAGACCCCACCACCATCTTTTCCCTCTGCCCTGCAGTGCAATGCAGTCCTCATGGCATAAATCACAGCTGCACTGATACAGTGGAATTATACAAGAGCTGCTGTTGTGAGTGCTGTAGAAATGAGGCTGGTGACACACGGAGGAGCTGAGATCAGAAATAGAACAGGTTGAACCAATTTCCTTTCATCCATCAGGGAAAAAAATGTCCCACTATGTTTGTAAATGCTTCAAGAAGTTGTCTGTGCCTGCTTGCACAGTGCTCAAGTGGCAGGTATCCGCCTCTGGGCTTCTTCTGAGGCTTTTGCTTCCATCCCTTCCCAAGGCAGCTGTGGTGCTTGGTGAGCAACATGCTGGTGGTTGGGAGGTCTGGATGACCTGCAACAGTCCGCTCTTGAGAGCACCCAGGGCATGCTCTCAGCCACCCTTACTGGGGGATGGGACAGTGGCGTGAGATCATGGAATCATACAATCCCAGCCTGGTTTGGGTTGGAAGGGACCTTAAAGCTCCTCCAGCTCCAACCACTGCCATGGGCAGGGACACCTTCCACTGGAGCAGCTTGCTCCAAGCCCCTGTGTCCAACGTGGCCTTGAACACCGCCAGGGATGGGGCAGCCACAGCTTCTCTGGGCACCCTGTGCCAGCGCCTCAGCACCCTCACAGGGAAGAGCTTCTGCCTAAGAGCTCATCTCAGTCTCCCCTCTGGCAGGTTAAAGCCATTCCCCCTTGTCCATTTTGTTTTCTGAAGTTTCCTCTATTGTTATGAATTGCTGGATAGCAGCACAAGGACAGGAGACCCAGAGAAAGAAGTTGCTTTGTGTTATCCCTTCTACAATTGCAATGGTTTCACATACTCCTGCTACACCTTATCTTTCTGCAGA
This sequence comes from Ara ararauna, assembly GCA_028858755.1. Lineage (NCBI taxonomy): Eukaryota > Metazoa > Chordata > Aves > Psittaciformes > Psittacidae > Ara > Ara ararauna. The sequence continues at coordinate 10,721,046 of CM054389.1, read as the reverse complement.
GGACCTTGAAGTGTTATTTACTCAAGGAAAGCTTACCAGGAGGATGAGCTTCTGTATGGGGCTGAAAGAAGAACATGGGAGTCAAAAGCCCCATACAGAACTCTTGTAGGCTTGGAGAAAGGAGGCATCTAATGGCTCTTCCAGCCCTGGGCTGTTCAGATCAAGGAGCAGCTTTCAAGTATCCACTTACATTTCTCATGGTGGACATTTTAAATTTGCTTTACAGTGTCTCTGCTTCATTTCTTGGGCTGGAAATCTGCCTGGGCATGGCTTGGTTCAGGAAAAACCTGGGACAAAGGCAGTGACCTTGTCTTTAACCAACACATGCTGTGGTGGCTTGTGTGGGTGCACAGCGGACTTCCTGAGGCTGACATAGCAATAAACGTTTTGAAAGTCCCTTTCATTTTCCTCCCCGTTGCAGCCTCTTGGGCCGTCTCCCATCCCAGCAGAGCATGAGCTGAAGGAGCATCTCGGGGCTTTGGGCAGGATTTAGGGGGGGAATTGGTTTGAGTCTCACCCCTCTGGCTTTGCACAGGTCGCAAACCCGCTCGGGAGAAAATTGGCAGCAGTTTGATGAGTGTCTTGGGTCAGCCTGAGTAGGCAGAGCTCCCCTTATGGTTTGTGTATGGCAGACTGGGAGCTCTGGTCTAGGGCAAGATCAGATGTGTGCGGGAGACCTCACTTGGAGTATTGTGTGCAGTTCTGGTGTCCTCAACATCAAAAGGACATGGAACTGTTGGAACAAGTCCAGAGGAGGCCAAGAGGACGATCAGGGGACTGGAGCACCTCCCGTATGAAGATAGGCTGAGAAAGTTGGGGCTGTTCAGCCTGGAGAAGAGAAGGCTGCGTGGAGACCTCAGAGCAGCCTTCCAGTATCTGAAGGGGGCCTATAGGGATGCTGGGGAGGGACTCTTCATCAGGGACTGTAGTGAGAGGACAAGGGGTAATGGGTTCAAACTTAAACAGGGGAAGTTTAGATTGGATATGAGGAAGAAATTCTTTACTGTAAGGGTGGTGAGGCACTGGACTGGGCTGCCCAGGGAAGCTGTGAATGCTCCATCGCTGGCGGTGTTTAAGCCTGGATTGGACAGAGCCTTGGGTGGCATGGTTTAGTGGGAGATGTCCCTGCCCCTGGCAGGGGATTGGAACTGGATGATCTTCAGGTCCTTTCCAACTATTCTATGATTCTATGATGAAGACGTCTTACTTCATCCCCAAAGACCCTCCAGACGACCACAGGGAGGCAGAGCACATGCATCGAAAGGAGGAGACCAGGGCAGAGTCATGGAAATCCTTTCGGAGAAGCAACTATAAATAGTTCCTCCCTGTTTGTGAAATAATAATGGAATATGTATTCCAGTGATGCAGTAAAGAGCAGATGAAAAGCTAGCGTACGGGTGCAACGGTGCGCCCCTGGCTGCGGCCCTGCACCCAGCGCTGTTGTCTTTGCTCCGCTGACTTTGCCCCTAATAAAACTGTGCAGAGTTTTGAAGGAGTGAGCTTGTTTCTCACAAGCGTCTGTCCTCTCAGTCTTCTCGACTGGAACAGACATGTTCAGTGGGCACCAAACAGCCACGTTCTTGTTGTCCTTCCTGCACAGAGCTCAAAAAGACTGCAGGGTTAATCAAGTTAAGTGTTTTCAAAATGACATCATCTTGTGTTGTCGAAATCACCTGGTATGTCATCATGCTGCTAGGGAAAAGCACTTGGAACCACTGTTCTAAACCAGTAACTACCATGCGTGGTACATATACTGTTATTGTCCTTCCCAGAGTTAATTTTCGAGCTTCTTGTATTATCATCACCGTAGCAGCAACTGCTCGGAGACAAGCAGGCCATCCTCTCCTTACAGTGCCCAGTTGTTTGCAGAAATACCCAGCTGGTCTTTTCCAACTTCCTATTTTCTGAGTCAGCACCACAGGTGCAAGATGCTGTCTTTCATGAACAGACAACTGCAAACCTTTGGTTAGGTGTGGAAGTCCCGGTGCTGGTGCAGTCATTAAAGCCCGTTTTAAGTTTAGAAAGGCCTTTTGCTGTTCTGGGCCCCACACAAAACTTTTCGGGCTTCACATGGTGGCTTTGTGATCAGCCTGGAAGTAATATATTATCCAGAGGCGACACCATGCGGCCATTCCCAGAAATGCCTTTAATTCATGAACATTTCTAGGTCGGGAACACCGCAGATCGCCTCTTTAGCCTGTTCCCAGTTGTCGCTGTCCTTTTGAAATCTCAAAGCCCAGATATATTACAGTTTGGCTTGCAGTCTGAGCCTTATTTCTAGATGCTTTGTATCCATTTAGTCCAAGAAAGTTTAAAAGGTCTATTGTTACCTTGATACAGGTCGGTCCCTCTTCTGCAGCAATCAAGATGTCATCCACGTATTGTAGAAGCAGATGTCCAAGCTTAGGTTCTGATTCACTTTGCTTCCACCGTTCCAGCTCTTTCGCCAACCGGTTACCGAAGATGGCCGGACTATTTCTGAATCCTTATGGCAATGTTGTCCATGGTAATTGTGGTTTTCGTCCTGTTTGCAGATTCTCCCACTCGAAAGCAAATAGTTTTCCTCCTCCGCAGTATACAAAAGAAAGCATCCTTTAAATCAAGCACTGTAAAGCACTGATGGTCCTCTCTCAATGCTGTGGGAAGTGTATATGGATTTGCAGCTACAGGGTGTATGTCTTTAACTACTTAATTTATAGCCCATAAATCCTGAGCTAATCTATATTTACCTGAAGGTTTTCTTACTGGTAAAATTGTCGTCTTATGTTCTGACTCACACTCTTCTAGAATCCCAAACTTTAAGAATTTACCAATCAATTTCCTGATTCCTGGTCTAACTTCTGGCTTGATTGGCTATTGCTTGATTCTCACTGGTTTTCCCTGCTTTCAACTCCTGTTTTCACAGGTTGTGCTGTCTTTGACTTACCAGGTGTGCCTGTATTCCAGACTATTGGTATAACAGCCTGATCCACTCCCTGTGCTATTTGTTCTTTAACTTTCTCCTGTCTCATCAGTATTTCTCCTGTCTTCGATTCTGTTACTTTTAAAAGAATTTCTCCTTTTTCAAACACTATTTGCACATTTAATTTGGACAATAAATATCGCCCCAACAAAGGTATTGCACAGGCTGGCACATATAAAAATTAGTGGGTAATTACCTCATTTCCAAATTTCAAATCTAAGCTTGGCCTGTTTTCTTGCTTCCCAATCGCTCCAATTCTACTGGCCATTTTCCTTCCAGATTTCCCTTTGCAGGTGTTCAGAACAGAGTATGTTGCGCCCGTATCTACTAAAAATTCAACCTTATCATCTCCCAGCTTAATTATAACCAGAGGCTCAGCTGAGTTCCCCTCTGGTCCTCTTCAGATGTCTACGGTCATCATCTTTGCAGCTTCTTGCCTACTTGTCTGTAGTTCAGGGCAGTCATTTTTCCAATGTCCCTCTTGCCTGCAATATCCATCCCTAGGGGTGCATTAGGTTCTTGGTTACCAGAGTTTCTAAACTTCCTGTTCCTCTGGCTCGTCCTCTTCCCTTTCCTATGTTCCCTGTTAAAGGAGCTGTTAGTCTGCCCTCTCTACCTTTTTTTTCCTTTCTTCTTCCTTTTCTTGATCATCCTAGAAGGCCACCAGATCGGTCAGGCAGGATGTGCCCTTAGTAAAGCCATGCTGGCTGTCACCAACCACCTCGTTGTTTTTCCAGGAGAATCCGCTCCAAGATTTTGCCAGGCACAGAGGTGAGGCTGACTGCTCTGTAGTTCCCCAGCTCATCCATGTTCCCCTTCTTGAAAATGGGGGTTATATTTCCCTTTTTCCAGTCGTCGGGAACTTCACCTGACTGCCATGATTTTTCAAATATGATGGACAGTGGCTTAGCAATTTCATTTGCCAGCTCCTTCAGGACCCGCGGATGGATTTCATCAGGTCCCATGGACTTGTATACATTCAGGTTATTAAGATGGTCTCGAACCAGATTCTCTCCTACAGTGGGCCCAAGGTCTTCATTCTCACTGTCCCTGCGTCTGCCTTCCAAGACTTGGGTGGTGTGGTCAGAGCATTTGCCAGTGAAGACCAAGGCAAAGAAGTAATTAAGAACCTCAGCCTTCTCCAAGTCCAGGGTAGCCAGTTCTGATAGCTTCCAGAGAGGGCCCACGTTGTACCTTGTCTGTCTTCTGTTAGCTACATACCTATAGAAGCCTTCCTGTTATCTTTCACATCCCTTGCCAGATTTAATTCCAGCTGGGCTTTAGCTTTCCTGATCTGGTCCCTAGCTTCACGGACAATATCCCTGTATTCTTCCCAGGCCACCTGTCCTTGCTTCCATCTTTTGTAAGGTTTTTATATCATATATAAGGATTTTATATAATCAGTGAGCTGCAGTCCCTGGGGTCCCTCTTTTAGCAGCCTGGCCCCAGTCCCATCTGCTGCACTGGCAACAAGGAGCAGCCCTGTGGCGGCTAGAGCCCCAACTGCCCTGTGCAGAGCCTGGGCAGCCAGAGGGGCTGTGCCTCCCTCTCCCACCCCTGCCCTGGCAGCAGGGCTCAGTGGCACCTTGCTCAGTGCCACCTCCCCTCAGGTCCTGCCCTTCCCTGGGGTCACCCTGCTGAGGGAAGAGGGGTGCAGCCAAACAGGCAGAGCTGGGGCAGTGCTGCCGGGAGTGTGCTGGGCAGCAGCAGGTCTGATGGAGCTCTCTGCACAGGGCTGGCCATGCGGTACTTGAATGACACGCTGCAGGTCTGTGATGGTGAGTAGGGGCAGTGCTGTGTGTGCCAGGGCTGGTGGGGCAGGGGACAGAGCCTGGCCAGCATGCTGCCATGCCCTGTCCTGCTCCAGGGAACATCTCAGGGGCATTTGTTGTATTCCTGAGCAGCAGCTTTCAGGTGATCCATTTATCCCACCTGACGAGGGGAAGGGATGGCTGAGGCTGCCATGGTCTGGAAGAGATGCCTGCAGGTCTCTGCACATTGGCAGGTTTCAGCTCTGCTCTTTCCTTCTGTTGCAGCCCAACAGCTTTTGGCAGAAGACAAACTCCAGGTCTTGTCCCTGGCTGTTCAGACCATGCACATCCTGAGCTGTATAGTGGTGTGGCCAAGATGGGGATGGTGGCTGCGGGCGCTGTGCAGTTGGCTGTGGAAAGCCAGGCAGCAGTGAAGCTCTGCTTAAGAAAATGGCTGGTGGAAAATGTTGCCTAAATGCTTTCTTAGGTCCCCAGTAAGACAGATGCATTAAAGCATTGTCACTGTCTCATGTTCCTCCAAACAAAGTCAACCTGAACAAGAGCAAGCAGGGGGATCCTTACCAACACTCTGAAACACTCCATCCTCAATACCATCACAAGTGCAGTTCTCAGCCCCTGGCAAGGCAGTCGTCCCAGCATGAGCTGAGCAGCTGCTCTCTGCTTCTTAGCAGAGGCTGCCAGGGGCTGCAGCAGCAAACATACCCTAGTAGAACAATAACACATCCAGAAGGGGTCTGGGAAGCAGCAGTGTCATGGCATGACATGACCCAGTCCCTCATCTCTGGCATCGGCAACAAGAACAGAGACACTACAGCAATACTTCCATGTTAGTAACCCAGGAGCAATGACTGAGATGTTTCTGTGTCAAATGAACATGGCCCAAGCCTTTATTCACACAACCAATTAAACACTTCCTTGTTTCTCAAGTTCCACAATAGCCAGTTCTTTCAAGATTTGTATTCTTGAGTCAGTGGCTTTCATATTCATCTTGTTCATCTGCAAAACGCTCACTGCTCCTCTGTAAGAGAAAAGCAAATTATTTAGCAATACAGGGTATCAAACATCAGCTGTCAGAAAAAGGCGGAAAAGAGCATCCTATTTCCTGAACTACTTTTGCAAGTATTCTGTAAATCTCAGCTTATTCACATTTTCTGTCCTATTTCAAACTGAGAAGTCATTTGCTAATCCAACCCTTGGGCTGAAGACACAATTCCTGAGTTTAAATTTCCTTCATTTTAACATCACCCTGCAAGAAACCCACAGCGAACATCCCAGAGAGGACTCAGGCTCGGAAGGTGGGAGGGGTTGGTGCAGGGAGGGCAGGGTTTGGGGCCATAGTTTAGCATCAGGGCTTTGCTTTCCCAGTCTGGATGCAGATTCTGAAAGCTAAAAGGCTTTGACAGTATGACTGTGTCAGCAAAACCTTCCTGAATAGACCCAGGTTTAGACATCTGTACAATGAAGCCAAAAGGGAAAGAACTGAAGAATGTGACACGCAGTTTGAAAAGGATCAAATAATTCAAGTAATTTTTATACAAATTCATTTAGGGGGTTTGTGTGGTGCTGTTGTGGCTTAAGCCCCTCATGCAGTTCGCTCACTCACTCCCCCCTCTTTCTTCCCCCATGCTCCCGGGGGGATGTGAAGGAGAATCAAAAGAATGCAACCCCCACAGGTTGAGATAAGAACAGTAACTAAGGTATAACACAAGACCACTACTGCTACCACCAATAATAATAATGACAAGGGAAATACAAGGAAAGAATACAGTCGCTCACCACCTATACCCAGCCCGACCCCGCATCGCACACACACCACCCCCACCCCCCCCATTCTGGGTCTCTGCTCTCTGTTTTACATCCTGGGCATGACATGCTGTGGCATGGAATACCTCTTTGGTCAGTTTGGGTCAGGTGTCCTGTCTCTGCTTCCTCCCGGCTTCCCCTCCTCCCTGGCAGAGCATGAGACTCAGAAAGTCCTTGGTCAGACCAAAACATTACCAAGCAGTAACCGAAAACATCGGTGTTATCAGCGCTGTTCCCAGGCCGAAAGTCAAAAACACAGCGCTGCACCAGCTACCAAGAAGGAGAAAAATGACTGCTACTGCTGAACCCAGGACAGGTGACCTCACACTTTGGGCCGTGTACCTCACCAGGAAGTGTGTAGGGGACTAAAATCAAATTATGAAGTTATAGTATAGCCATGAGGGGTTAACTAAGCTGCTTTTGTTTAATTTGAAACAGCTGAATTTCTTTACAGCTTATGAAATTCTTACTAATGGCTTTAAGTTTTATCTGTTCTTATTTACAATGAAGAGGTTCAATAACTCCCTGTACAAATTGTTCAAGTCTGCTAGTTTAACTGCTTCTGACAGTTCATGGTACAGTCAGAAGTATTTCCTCAGTCAATGGTTTGAACTGTGTTTCTAAAAATAGGGAAATAGAAGATACTTGTTTCTTCAGAAATCACACTTTTGTTGCTTTTTAAGAAACCCCTAAAATGGGTCTAAGGGAAGATTCTTCAGCAAAAGGAAGGAGAAGAGGATGATACTACCTCCAAATCATCACTGTTCCTGCAGACTCAACAAAAAATCATGTATTTTGAGATCTGATGTGGAGTAACAAATTTGGTCTGTCAATGACTACTTGGTTGTTTTGGGGGTTTTTTGTTTGCTCATTTTTAAAGAATTAGGAAAATTCAATTCTATAGGTAGGGATGAGCTATTTCTGTAGTAAGACTGGTACACCCTTTCTTCCAGAGCACAAACACAACAGTAACTACTTCAATCCCATCAAAAGCAAGGAAAACTCCCAGAGACATGGGAACTGTATGTGGAATGTAACTAAGGGGTCAGTTCTTTATATTAAAGTCTAAATTCTTCACATAAAAGCAGTAGTTACTAGTGCTTGAGAGTGAAAATGTTCAGTGAATTTACTGAACATCATAGGCTGTATGTTTTGTAAATAACAGAGAAACTGTACGGAGGTCTCTGCCTGTTCCTCCTTACTGTGAGATTTGCCCCTCTGGTACTCAGGGTTAATACAGCTTTTATTTGTCAGCTGAAGTTATTTACAGTATCTGCCTTTTCCAGAAGTAAAACAGTTGAATTGATTACTCCCTGATTCTAGAGGGTAACTTAATATGTTTAAATAGTACAGAACTATAAGAGTTCAATATTAGAGATGGAGGTCTTTAGAGAGTGATATTAACATAAAGCTTACCTCCTGGGGCTGGGGGTGTGGGGAGATCAATTAAGGGGGAGAAAAAAACAGCAGGAAGATTATTCCTTCAGCGCTTACCTTCAGATGAGGCACTGCCTGTAGATCCTGAAGAAGATGGCTAAAACCAAACAAGATAATATCAGGATTGTTGGAATTTTGTTTAGAGATTATTTTTTACAATTTCATTTCTGCAGAAGTAATTACATTTTACCACTGGATAAACAAGGATCTTGCAGCCACTGAAGTCAGCAGTAGAGTCTTAGGCATTAAACAAACCCTGCCTTCAAATAAAAGGTAAGTTTAAACCGGATATAGAAGGATTTACATGCAAGTCAGATGAGCCTCTTCAGCTTTCTCCTTTGCATTCCAGTATGGATCTAGCTGAAAGCCCTGCACATGCAGCAAAGGAAAAAGATGGCTTTCATATTCTCAAGAAGCCTTCAGAGGCTGACAGCTATGACAAGCTGAAGGTAGCTGTATCTAACTCCCCATAGCCAGAAATACAGCACTGATGAAAAAAATACCAGAGTCCCTTTGTGACATTTTGCCATTCTTTCTGCCTTTCAGAGAGCATCTTCAAAACATAATGATGACATAGGGACTGATACCAATTAAACTGGTCTCAGTAGCTGCTGGATATAGCTACATTTTGCACTGGTTTAAGCCATCTGCATGTGTACTTGAGCATTAAATAGAAGAGAGACATTGAGAGATTTTGTCAACGTAAGAGAAGATATTTACAAACAGATAGTGAATGATGTTGCAAGATACTGGACAGCTTTCCTGCCAGCCAACTGTGGCAATAAAGGGACAGAAAGCAAGGAATCCTGTGACAGAGGAGTAGTGGGCAGTGAAAAGACATGTATAAAAAGATAAGGTCGATAAGATAATTATACTCTATTAACCTTCTTAAATATTTTGCTTTTAATAGGAGTCACAGACCAAATCTTTGCAGATAATTACATCAGAAGTTTGTGCTTTGAGTAGCTATGGGAGAATATCTGACATTTTAACAAGCATTATTTTGTATCTATGTTCTACTTCATTACAGTTAGAATATACTTGTTATTTATCATATTCCAAAATTTATTTAGTAATTTACAGGAAATTAGATTTCTCTACATTTTGACATATGTTGGTTTGAATCAATTAAATTCTTTACTCCCACCCAAAGGCTTCTTATATAATGCATTGACAGAACAATAGGATCAACAAAAGCAATCAAATACCTCTCTGAAAAGAAATGTAAATGTATCCCAGTTAAAAGGTAAGGGGAACAAAGTCTTCCATCAAAGCCAATTTTTTCTTTGTGGATAATTTAATTGTAACAAATAATAAAATTAATCAATATAAAATAAAAATGAAAAGGTTTGTTAGAAACTTTAGTCCCATTTCTGGGAAAAAAAAAAGAAAAAAGTCCCTTCATTGGAGAGGTATTAATACAATACCCTTCTGACTTCAGATGAGCTACACTCAGGATTAATGGTTTCTGGAATACAGACACGCTGCGGCCTCATTACCTCTTCCACTACCAATTGAACAGTTAACTCCAGTGCTGCAGCCTGTTCTTCTTCTGACAAGGGTAAGCGCTAGGAAAAACAAACAAACACAGAGAACTCTGATACTTTCAGTTCCTAGGGTGATGATATTTACAGAAGAACTCAATGTCTGTGTAGCCCTTTCCTTAAGGAAACTAACAGTAGACTCCTACTTGCCTTCAAATGAAAGATCTACAAGTAAAGTATTTCTGAAAAATCCAACCATAATATTCCTTTAACATCAGTACTATAAATGATTCAACAGAAAGAAGAAAAATTATTCAATAAGAACTAGTATTTCACTTAAAGACTTGAATTTCTCCATAACAGTTTAATCCATCTTTGGTTTAGGATATATACAAAGTACATGAAAATCTTTATCTAAAAAATCTAAATAAAACTCAGAGACAAGAGTCTTCCACTTTAACAAAGTCCAAATATGAAATTATTCTTGGCAGTGTAACCTTGGAACACAGGCAGGGAAAATATCTTTTCCTTTCTGTGGTGTAACTACTGTCTTTTAAATCATTATAGAGTACATTTTATCTATGAAACTTACCAGTAACCTCTCGAGAGCTTCTGACAGATTAAACACAATCTTAAGGCACTGTCATTAGAACATCTTAGTGAGAGCTGAGATCTGGGAATACATTTTAGTCACACCAGTTCTGTCTTTGCCACTAGACTATCAATTAGCTTTTTTGATCTAAATCCCCTTATTTGTAAAGGGACGAGATTAATGCTTTAACAACTCTTCAAACCTGTGAGGAAGGAGTGCCTGGAGACCACTTACACAAATGTTCTGTTTGTTGTTGGGTTTTTTTAATAGGCATTATGCCGAGAAAAACTTCCTTTGTACTAGAAGCAATTCCACTGCAGATGTTACCATGTGTTGGCTTTAACTTACTTTAACTTACTTTAGACAGCAAAAAAACCTTGCCACTTAAAAGCTTTTTTGCCTTTTGAAATTGTTTTCTCTGTCTAATTTCTTTAAGGTGGCTACTTAAAAATATGTCAGTATAGAACTGGGACGCAGCTGTGCACAGAGGCATCAGTTGCTGTGAAACTATTCAAACATGTGTCACGCTATTATCATGGAATCATTTTGGTTGGAAAAACCCTTTAAGGTCATCAAGTCTCAGCGTTATATAACCCAGCTCTGCCAAATCTACCACAATATAAGCCAATGCCTTAACTGCAAAAGGTATTATAAAAAAAAGTCTGAAGAATGATGGTATTACTTCAACTCCAAACTGCATACCACTAGCTTAACTGTGGAGTGATGGCTTGTGTTTTACCAAAAAAAAGCTCCAGTCTTGCAAACATTTCTTCTGGTAAGCTTACTTTCTGAAAGCCTTCTAAGAGTCTCCATATGTAACAGTTTCTGATGCAACTACTTACATCTGTGTAAGGGTTACACAGCCACATGTTCATTTACAGGAGCGAGACACAAGGGATTAAAATGAAAATACTACCTCAAGACCAGCACGTTGCTTTAACACCCAAACTATCTTCATTGTGTTCACTAGAGCAGCAGAGATGCACTTGATAGATTCTCTCTGCTCTTCGAAAACTTTTTTCATCTTCATACACAACATTTTGAAACGAGATTTCACCACTGAGATTTCTTCCAAGAGAGCAACTGGATTTTCCTATGTAGAAATTAAAAGTATATTTAAACTATATAAGAAGAGAAAATTAATGTGGCCCATACAAATTAAAAATGTAGGCATTAGAGCCGCTAAAATATAACATTAAATGACCTTTACAATGAAAAGTGTAGCTGTGAGGATGTTTCCTCTATACATTTAATTTTTCATAAGCAGAAATGATAGCATTAATAAAACAGGATAACTCTGTGGTTCCACAACAAATACAGGAGGATAAGTTTACTGTGTTGGTGAATTTTAATGGTTTGTCTGGAATAAATTTGGGACGTCTAACTAAAAAGATTATTTTCCACTACATGTAACAATATACACTGTGACAAGGACTTACTTATAAAATCCTTTATATGATGCCACTTATTGTTTTCTTCTTCCTATCATCTCTCCCTCAAATCTGAATTTAGTCATTGCTCATAAGGAAGATTATCTTTGATCTCAAAGCAAGGGTGTGTTTTAGCTCAGACTGGAATCTGTCTCTTAAATTTAGGTGTTAACTCTACTATGCATTTCTCAAAGCAGAACATGGGAGAATTTCATGGTACCAAGAAATCAAAGGGGTTTTGTTGGTTTCTGCACTGAATTCATATTAAGTCAGTTATCTTGATATACACCACAGGAAATATTTTATAACAAGAGCCTAACAACTAGATAAAAGAACAGCCACATGTATTTTAGGATTAAAGAAAATTACCCATTTATTACCAACTTCATACAAAATGCAATAAAATCTATGAATTTAATCTGAAAATTCTACCTCTGGTGCCAGATCATCAGGAAGACCTTTCAATATTTCAAACTCCAGTCTGTGTCGAATATAATCCAGGTCAGATTCTACCTTCTGGAACTAAAATATTTCAGGTCAGCCACAGTATGTTAAAAAACAAAAACTGCAGACAACCCCCAAACATTTGCCTTTCCTGTATTCCAGGAAAGCAGAAGCCAGATGTCTCCGTTTTAAAGGCTTGTGCACTATACGAGTAAGTTTCTATTCCTCCAATCCATTCCATGAGCTGTCTGCCAACTATATTGACACACTTCTATCCTAAAAAATATAAAGCAATAAACTTTCAGACTTGACAAAAACTCTCACATGTAAGAATTGCATGTGTATACACACACTTCTATTAATTATACCCTCTTTCTAACCCAAATGTCCCAACTGTTCTCTTTGCATCTTATCGTTAGTACCTTTTGCCTGCAGCTCCCCAAAACACATGAAAACACTTTCATCTCCCCCTAATTTACACGCCTTTGCAATGCCAAATGTCTCAGGATGAAGTTTTTAAGTACTAGACCGAAGGGGCAAGTTCTATCAATAGAAAAGAACGTGATCTTCACTGAATGCAGGAGGTGTTTGATTGCTTTTTCCCCTCCTGAGATATTAACGTATTTTCCATCCTTTTTTAGAGCTTTGTCTTGGCTAGTTGCTTTTCTTTTCAAACACTAAAAGTTCTGTTAGCAAAACTGCAATATTCAGTTATTTAGACAGCAGAGATTATGCATATGTGTTCAGGATCCAAGCATATCAACAGAGATATTATTAATTATATCAGGAATGCATTCTCTCAGATGATTATAATACATTTTATTATTCCCCAATAAACCAGGTTGACAAACAGATAATAAAATTGATAACATCACATTTCTTTCCATGGGATAAACAAGCCACCAGAGAATTATCTAATCGCCTTGTAAACCAGTCTGCCGATAGCATTATTACTTTATTAATTTTAGTCTGCAGTTTTAATATCTATTAAGGACTTCTGCTTTAAAGAAAGGCAGTTTTCCCAGTTCACAAACAACTCATGAATTTTTTAGCATCACAATTTAGTGATTATACAATCACAGAAGAGACACTGATGAAAGCATGTTAAAAATAGTTGTAATTTACTTCACTTGGTTTCCACTAGTTATCTTGAGGTTAACCCTGAAGTCATCATTACAACCCTCTTACGGATCATAGTAGGGCTATATTTATTGAGCGTATCCCAAAGTACTGACTGGTAGAGCTGTAGAGGCAGCTAAAGTGCCAAGTTTCAGTAGTGTTTGGATGTAGCCTCTAGTCAGACCAAAAGGATGTTTATGTTTTAAACATCAGCCTTGGGATCCACCTTCAGGAACTGCCACTAATACCTTTGAGAATCTGGAACTTCAGATAGCCTGAAGGAATAGTGCTCAATCCAAGGTATTTTACAAGCAAAATCCCCTTTCTGATGTATGATTTTCCATAAACATACACACCTTCAGTACACTGTCAAATAATAGCTTAAGAAAAGGCAAATAAATCTTGTAAAGACCTTGAGCACCTCTAACTGAAAGGGGAAGCTGTTCCTGCTATGCCCATGACTTACCAACTGCCCAACAGAACTCCTTCCTATCTATGCCCCAAAACCCAGTTATGATAAAATGCAAGAATAAAATACTTTTTATTACACTTATGTATTTTTAAAGAGTCATGAGGAATTTTTTTCCTAACTGCTCAATCATTTATGTTCTCCTCCACTAGCAAACATTTTTAGGTTTTCATTTCTAGAGGCAGGTACCCCTAAAAGATAATACTTTGCTTTTCTCCAACTCCTCCATTTGATTACTCTTTGGAAAAGCAGTTAGCTATTTTAGGGGAAAGCAGACAATGAATATGGGTGGCCTTCAAATTTATCCATAAGACTCTACTCCTGAAATGCTCAGTATTGGTAATTTTTTACAGAAAGACAGTAAGGCACTAATATCCTGCTACTACTAGGATTCAAGGCATTGAAAATGGAATGTGAAGCTGAATGCTTATCCATCACATGGCTGTGATTTTAACATTTGTGCTTAATGAAAACACTATCACAGTTCAGTATCACTGCTTTCTCCTGAAAGTATATTCTAAAAGAAACACCATTTACTAACGGCAATTTCAACACATGCTTATTAAGCACTGCCATATGCAGTTTTAGGGAACATACCCCTGCAAAAACATCACCATAATGTTGTAAGGTAGGACCATTCCTATGATGAGTACTGCACAACAATCACACAGAAATTGCAGGGTTTGAAATGTAAATTTGTAATTTACTCACAGGCTTAGGAAAAAAGTGTCAGAAACTGTGAGGTGAGACTCTGCTTTCAGATGCTTTGACAATACTATTGCACTGCTAGCTGTGAAGTACAGTAGTGCAATAAAGTCAGAGCATTCGTTAGCAGCAAGAATTCTGTACAAGTCATCGGTAGACTCAAAATATGTACCTGAAAAAACAGGTTGAGTCAGATAGTGGTTTCTGTGGATCAGGGAGAATTGGATAAGGTTAATGTTCACCAAATACTAAGACACGCAAGAACTCACATATTTCAGGGCATTATTATTATTATTCATAATCCCTTTCATTCCACTGACCAACAGCAGGGGAAAACCACCCAACAGATCTGTCAGAAACTCCATTTCAAACAGTTTGGTGCTCTTTTAAGTGGAAACTACAATTCTGAATTTATTTATTTATTAGATTTGCCTCACAGCAAGCAAAGATTCTAAACTGCTATCAGACAGATGTTATTAAACTGCATTAGAGGGAACACTTTCTGGACACCAGAGTTTATTCTTCACATTTGCAAGTGTTGAATCACTTTAGAATGCACTTAGACACACTCATTTCCCACCACTGTGGATGTACTTTACCACCGAGGCTACCAGATGGATGTCAGAGCACCATCAGAGTGGGGATGTGTTTCATAAATCTCAATAAAGGTGTTTCTTTTTAACAAAAAAGTAACTTTACATAAAAAAAATGGAGAACTCTTAGGGTTTCGAGGTGCAAAGATTGTTAACAACAAAATGCAAAAAAGCAGTGGGATGGAGCGGAGAGAGATGGATGGTTGCTGATGCACATAGAGGAACAACTTGAGCCAACTCCACACCTGTAACATTTCACAAGAACACACTGTAGGAAATAGGAATGCTACAGTGTTCTTTCCTCTTTGTAGGGCACTTACTTCCAAGGAAAAACACACACAGGAACGATGGTATTTGTAATTAAAAGCCAGTTAATGCTTCCCCTTGGCAAATAACTAGAAGAAAATGAGTGGGGAAAAAAAAAAGAAAAAAAAAAAAAAAAAACAACAACTTCTGGTCTCAGACAGTGGCTTCTGAGTTCTAACTACAATAATAATAACAATAATGAGTAACGTAGATAGCATTGCTGGCCAATGCCCTTTTAACATTGCACTGCTTTTTGTGCATGATCACTAGTAGTACAACATAAAAAGGGCACTGGACAGACACCACTCGAAGAAAAAAGTAGGTCCACTATACCAAAACCACAGGGACAGAAAGTAACTGAATTGCTCTGAATGAAGCACTCCCAGCTCATCTGACGTTTATCCATTTGTCATATTTTGCTAAATGGATGTCCACAAAAATTCTCTTAGTGCAGACTGCTGAAGTGCATACTGGAAGTCACCAACTCAGGGTATGAAGTCCTGAGTATTAAAGGTTAATGGAATGGTCGTACACAAGGATACATTTGTCAGCAGTAACTACCATGTACTGTATTTTCAGGAGAGTCCTGACTGTCTGTTGAAGCGGTTGGAAAGGTCTCCAATCCCAGCCGCCTTCAAGGAACATTCGTGCAGCACCATCTCAGGTGCCTAAGTCCCAGTATTCTTAGTTAAAGTGTTAATAAGTCAGCTTTACAATCTTTTGCATAATGAATCTCTGTAGACCTCAGGGTTCATTCCACTCTGGTTACTGTACTTTTGAGGATCAGTCTCAAATCACCATTGATTACCTGGTGCTTTCATATACATTGTTCTTTTTAAGCTCCCACAAATTAGTTTATCCCTAAACTAAACAAAAAGACTAAAACAAAGACTAAAACAAAGCTTCCCATGAAATGCATGTCAAAACCTCCGGGGCAATAAGAAGTGCTATTTTATCACACTTCTGTGGAGAGGGCTGACTTCACAGGAAATCCAGGAAGAAGAAACAATAAGCAGAAGGAAAAGCAAGCGACACAAAGCTGTGATGTGAGACATAGCTGCCAATGTACATATTCTGATTAAGTTAAACAATGACAAAGGGGAATATTACACTTTTGGATGAGGTTTGTATATAGGAAATTAATAAGTGAAACTGTTTGAGATGTATTTAAGGAAACACACTTTTTTTGAAAACAAACCAAACTGACTAAACCAGGTGCAGACACAACTGCCTTATGCCACCCAGCAGTTTCAGTGGAAGAAGGCAGCCAGGGATACCATCTTCCATCATCTGAATGAAGAATTAACACAAGAATCAAACAGAAAAATATCAGACTAACAAGGTGAAATCAAAATCAATTTGTTTTTCACAAGGATTACCCAAAGATTTGGGGTAGTCAGAACAGGGTGAAAGAGCAAGCTATAGCCTCCACGCTTTTGGAAATCGCTATGTGCCATCTCTGTGGATAATTGACCCAAACAAGCTCTCCACCTTGAAATAATCTGTGCAATAATCATATTGGTCTATTCGTAAAGTAGATCATTAAGACAATGTCCCACTACAGTCTTCTTCCACTACTATATATAAAAGCCCCTGCCAACTTTAAGTGGGCCCAAATACCTCCCTAATTACATGACCTAAAATGAGAATTGCTTGAAAGTAAGACTTTCAATAACACACATAAATAAACTATAACGTTAAATAAATAAATACCAACATCAAACCTAGGTATCTCTAAACAGATTCTTAAATTATCCTTGCTGAACTCTGCTTTTAAATAAATAATACTAATAAAAGATATGGGGAGATCAAGTTTACACTATGGGCAAGGCAGACGTTTTGAATTTGAAATTAGAATAATTTTGGAGCTCTGACAGGAATAGAGTATGTCACTGAATTAAAATACTGTCTGTTACTACCATTCTAAGTACTCAGTGTGATGACTGCAGTTGAGTAGCCAAAGAGGAAGAAAAACAACTCCCACCTCCTCAAAAGTATGGCTTCTTCAAAGAAAAAGCAAGACAAGACACACCACCTTGTTTTTAAGGTGTGGTAAAACTGAGAATTAGGCAGGAGAGCTTGAATTCTCTGCTCTTCCAAATAATGCAGGTATTTTGGTGTTTATTCAATTGGTACTTTTTATTTCTTAGCAGAAATAGAATCACGGGATCATTTAGGTTGGAAAAGACCTTTAAGATCACTGTGTCTTACTGCTGCAGTGACATGCAGGTCACTCTGGAGTGACAAAGGCAGAACTAGCTCATGTTTAGACAACTTTCAGCCAATTGCTTCTTTTCAGACACCAACCCCTTCCCTGGCTCCCAATTCAGCTTTAATGGTCACACTGCGCTGGAGAAGTGACAATAAACTAAACACCTTTAAACACAGAGCACTGAGCTGCACAACAGTTTTGTGTATTAACGTCTAGCGCCCATTAGGTTAAGGGATAATGTGGATATACAATATTCCCCACTGTGTTCTCCCAGCATTCCTCCTATTATTTTCTGTTGAATATTCTGCTTTGGTAACGTTACTGTGTACAGGTAACAATCAGGAGTCTATTAACCTCATTTTTACCTATTTCTTAATGAGAACTTGAAACCAAGATTGCCAGAGGATAAAAGAAAAAAAAACCAACACAAAAATCTCTATTGCTCTATTTGTCTCTGTATTGAATGATGCACTTTTTTTTCTCCATGAGGTCACTTGTAGTTTATCAATTAATTAAGTCTCTTAATGAAGCTTATCAACTACCTAACACTGCTGCTACTATAAATGACAAAAAGAAAACTTCTGTAAGCAAAAACGAAAGGAGCACCATAGTTCGGAGAACTATGTCAGTACCAGCATTTTAATTTATGTAAGGATTTAAGAATAGAAAATACATTATCAATTAAGGACTGGATGCATAAAACATTCCTGAGGCATTTTACTCAAACAAGAGTGTAAACTAATTACATTATATGGAAGGAAAAACGAAGATCAAGATTTGCAGGAGACCACAAGGAACTTGTCTGTTTGAAGGGAGTTTTCCAGCGCCTCCCAACACGGGAAAACACAGCAGAGTTTGTGGGGTTTTATTATTCCATGAGCGGGACGGGCAGAAAGGCGATTGTTACATACGGCAGCTCAGTCCTGCCCCAGGGGCTGGCTCCCAGAGCGCTAAAACGGAGCTAAGCGCCGTGCAGCCCCCCGGCAGCGGCGGCACGAAGAGCAGCCCTTCCCTCAGCACCGTCCGCAGCCCCCTCCCCACACGCCCCTCTCCTCAGGGGGCCGCAGCGCCCACCCGCGGCGCGGCTATGGGGGAGGCTGCCCCGCTCCGTTCCTGCCGCCAGCCCCGCGGACCTGCCCTGCTCTACCTGCCCCGTCCTCCCGAGCGGAGGCAGAAGCCGAGCCCGAGCCACCGCGACCCCCGGCGGGCAGCTACCCCGGCGGTAAGCCATCCCGCCGCCCCGCCCGGCTCCGCTTCCCCCCCTCCATCCGGGTGCGAATGAAACAGCCCAGCGGCCTCTCCTCCCCCGACACCCCCGCAGGGAAAATGGTTCAGCCCAGGTGAGAGCTCCACCCTCACCCCCCGCTGGGACAAAATGGATTCGTCCGGCAGCGCTCAGCTCCACGCCGCCCCCCCCCCCCCCCCCACCGCGCCGCGACGGGGAAATGAAGCGAACGGGACCGGAACGGGCGCGCCCGCCGCGCCCAGCGGTGAACGCGCCCGGGGCTGCGCCGATCCCGCCCCGCTCCAGGTGAGCGGGAAACGGCCAGGCCCTGCCCCCGCGCCGAGGGGTGAATGGAGCGGCACAGTCAAGCCCCGCCCCGCTCGGGGAGGGCCGGGGGGGGGGGGGTGGTGAGCAGAATGGACCGGCCCGGCCGAACTTGCCTGACCCGAGCGGCGGGCGGCCCGGCGAGGGCGGCGCGGGGCTCCGCTCAGGGCCCGGATGGGGCGCGGGCGCGGCTGGAGGCAGAGCGGAGGGCGGCCGCGCTGCCCTCGTGCCTCCAGCCGCGCCCGCGCTCCGCTTTCCCCCTCTCCATCGGGCGGCAGCCCGGTGCCCTCCGAGGCGCCCCCGCCGCCGGCCCCGGCCCGGCCGCCCCTCAGCCCGGCCGCCGCCCGGACTCACCAAGGTCTCGAGCTTGGTAACCGCCGTCTCCATGTTGAATAGTTGACATTCCTCAGGCGGCGGCGGGGGGATCCCCACCCCCCGCTCCTCAGGATGGGAGAGCCGGCAGCCCCCATTGGGCAGCTGTCACTCGCCGCTCGCCTGTCATTGGCTAGCCGCTGACAGAACGCTCTCGCCATTGGGTCGGGAGGAATGTAAACCCTCTCCGAGGTACGGGGGAGCTCATTGGTGGGTAGAAAAACTTCAGCTCCTGATTGGCTAGGTGGGGGAGCACCGCGAGCCATTATTGGTCCAGAATGAAATCTAGCAGCGGATGACTGGAGCAGGGAGTGCAGCGCCGCAATTGGCGGAAAGTAGAGCGGTGGATTAGCCGCGGTCCGTGTCTGGCGAGGCGGGGCAGTACGTGTCCGCGGACGGAACCGGAGGACGGAACCGGAGTTCCCCCGCCTCTCAGCCCCGCTGGCCTTTCCCCAGCCGAGCGGTGTCCCGCAGCTGATTGGCGGAACTCCAAGCCTTTACCCAATGATGGCTCAGCTCTCCCCGCCATTGGCCATTCGCCGCTCGCGTCGGCCCGGCGGCCAATCAGCGAGCGGCTAGCACGGACCGCGAGGGACGGGACGGCAGAGAGCGGCGCTCCGATTGGCTGGCGGCTGCGCGGGTTGCGGTTTGAATCGGCGGCGCGGAGCGGGAGGTGAGTGGCGCGGGTCTGAGGGGGCGCGCGCACGGGGGGGGGAGCGATGCGGCGGCCCCGGGCCCCCGTGTGCCGCCCGGGCTCGGGGTGTGAGGAACCGCCGCTTCTGGGCGCGGGCCCCGGCAAGGAGCAGGGCCGGCTGCTCGGGTAACGGGTCAGGCACCTCCCGGGCCCCCCTCTGCGGATGCTGCGCGGCGTTTGCCCGTTCTCCACAAGCGCTGTTTCCGCAAAGCGCAGCGTTTCTCACCTCGGGGCAAAGCAAAGCTGTCAACAAAAAGCCGCAGAAAACGGGACTTTACGTTGTTCACCCCTTCTCTCGTGTACAGATACATCCTTGTGGACCATAGGAACTTAAGGATGTATTTTCCATCAGCTGTATATGATGCTTCAAGCGCGACAACTGTGAATAAATCCTGAGTGGCTTTTCTGAAATGTGGCTGATGTTCGTGCCTCTTTGCTGGTAGCTCTGTCCCCGTATGAAAGCTTCAATGCATTCATTGTAAATGTGTCTTTTTAAACAGTAATGGCCAAGGGTAAGAAACGCAAAAGAAAACCCAGAGCTCGAGCAGAGTTTCCACAGGAAAAGAAACGAGGCGCTGCAGACTCGCCGGGCTCAGGTTGTTCTCCACGGTAGGAGGCTCAGCTTCAGCTTTTAGACTCAATTTTTGGGTCACTGTTTGGTCCCCACGTGGATCTGACATAATACATTGTATTTGAAGCTTGTCTGTGTCCTGTGTGGATGCTGTGGAATTGCTTCACAGACTCACAGGGTGGTTTGGGTTGGAAGGGACCTTAAAGCTCCTCCAGCTCCAACCCCTACCATGGGCAGGGACACCTTCCGCTAGAGCAGGTTGCTCCAAGCCCCTCTGTCCAACCTGGCCTTGAACACTGCCAGGGGTGGGGCAGCCACAGCTTCTCTGGGCACCTGTGCCAGCACCTCAGCACCCTCATAGGGAAGAGCTTCTGCCTAAGAGCTCATCTCCATCTCCCCTCTGGCAGGTTAAAGCCATTCCCCTTGTCCTGTCCCTACAGGCCCTTGTCCAAAGCCCTCCAGTTTTTTTGAAGGCCCCCTTAAGGTATTGGAAGGCAGATACGTTTTGTATATCTTCTGGTACTCTGTCATAAACTTTTATAAGCAGGAAAAGCAATTTGGATAAAAATATATTGTAAATATGACACCCCCCCCTTTATCAAAATGCGTTTGGATCTTTCCTGGTTTCTGTGGTCATGTTCGCTCTGTTGTCACCTGCTGTTGCTGGTACTTGTAATTTCCAGATGATTGGTCACATTTAACTTCTTTTAAAATGCTGAAATGAGAAATATAATTATGGCCTCATTCTGAAACGTGCTGTTCCAGGTCAGCTTGTGATCTTCCTCTGAACTCATCATCTGTCCCAAGCCACCTGTCCTCACTCTGGTCACTAGCCTTGCCCAGTGTGAAAAGCATGGTAAAACCCTTCACAACAACAGCATCATTTCTATACTGTTGGTGCCAGACCACGGTTGCACAGGTATGTTTTCTACTTTTGACAGCATATGAGGCTGTTCTTAGCGCTCGGGTGCAGGATATACAGTCAGATTGGAGAACTAAGCTGTAAATTTAGTTGTGTCTATTGAAGCATCTAAAGCATATTTAGTGTTCACTGCTGAAGGAATAAATACGAGAAGAGTATCAAGGCAGCTGTGGACATTAAATGCATACATGCAATTGTAGGGTTTTTATTGGAATATTAGGAGAATTTGCAGTGACAGGGTACAGTATTTCATAGCAGAAATGACTGTATGGGCTTTTCAGGTCACGTGAATTAGACTTCAGAATTTCTAGATGAAATTAATTCTTTTTTTGAGAGAAAGCTACTCCCTGTGCTCCTGCCAAGGAACTATTTGGTGAAATTTTGTATCTTTGTGTTGCGCCTTTCTGTTGACTACAGTAAGACTTGTGATGGTGTCGTCGTTTAAGTCCAGTTAGCAACACAGTTTGCTCGCTCAGTCCCTCCTCTTTCTTCCCCCCGCTCCCGCAGGGATGGGGAGGAGAATCAAAAGAATGTAACTCCCACGGGTTGAGATAAGAACAGTTCAGTAACTAAGGTATAACACAAACCACTACTGCTACCACCAATAATAAGAATGACAAGGGAAATACAAGGGAAGAGAATACAACTGCTCACCACCCGATACCAAGCCTGACCCCGCAGTGAACCCAACCCTTCCGGATCCCTCCCCTCGTTTTTTCTTCCTGGGCATGATGTGCTGTGGTATGGAATACCTCTTTGGTCAGTTTGGGTCAGGTGTCCTGTCTGCTTCCTCCTGGCTTCCCCTCCTCCCTGGCAGAGCATGAGACTCAGAAAGTCCTTGATCAGACCAAAACATTACCAAGCAGTAACCAAAAACATGCTGTTATCAGCGCTGTTCCCAGGCCGAAAGTCAAAAACACAGCGCTGCACCAGCTACCAAGAAGGAGAAAAATGACTGCTACTGCTGAACCCAGGACAGATGGAACTTCCAGTAGTAATCATAGCCGTGTACTTGGAAACATGATAGTGAAAATGCTAATCTGGTTTCTTTTTATGCTTAAGAGTTTTAAGGTGGTTAAAGATGCCATATTTCCATCAGAAATCTACCGAAGAGAGCTAAATACGTTCAGAGAGCAGCTTAAAAAGCTGGAAACTGAATTTTCCAGACTACAAGGAGCACTCCAGGTCAGTCTCATTCCTGGTGGGGCAGGGTAAGATTTGCACAACACATAAGGCACTGTGGTCAGTGCCAATAAACCCAGATCTGAAGAGCTTCTCTTTGGTCATTCTCTGCATTCAGCTTTACCTCATAGCTAGAGGGAAGTGGTTTGCTGGTGAGCCTTGCAAGAGGCTTTCTATTCTTTTGGCTGTCTAAAATTCCATCCACTTCTGCCAGTGGATTTAATATTCTCTTATTTATTTGTTTTCAGATGAATGGAACCACAGCCTCGTCTTCAGAAAATTCTCTTTGTCAAAGGTGTAATAAACCAGTTGTGGGAGCTCCTGTACCAATGCAGATGGGCCTGCCATCACCAGTATCCAGGCCTTCTGCAATACAGCCGCAGCCTGCATCTGCACCCCCTCCACCTATTCCTCCTCCACCACCACCACCTCCACCACCTCCACTGCCCCCACCAAAACTGCCTCCAGCACCACTCCTCCTCAGAAGGGGCAATGGCTCCAAAGCAGTTCTGGTAGGGGGTGAGACGGTTCCTCTGTTTATTTCATTTTTTGGCTCGGGGCAGGTTCCTTGGACCTGGTTCCATCAAGAATGTGCGTCTTTATGAACCTTCAGTCACTTACCAATCCTAATTTCCCTTCCAACCACCTCTGTATTCAGATACCACCAGTGAAAAAAGATGGGCCAACGCAGATCACCCTCAGAGACCTCCTGAATGTTAAACTGAGGAAGGCAGACAGCAGACGCAGGATGGACAAGGTAGACCAGGGGACATCTGGTTAAACAGACAATTGTGGCAAACTCCACCTTGAACCAGGGTATTTCCTGCCTGTCTTAGTCCCTCATAGAACTTTCTCAAGTAATTAATTCTTCTCTTCAAAACCCCAGTGATCAGCTTTAAGTGATCATTCTGATCCTACACCCAGCACTTGAAGTGAAGAAACTAAGTGACTCCAAACTTGCCTGGCATGCAGGACAGTTCTGGTTTTGTGTTAAGAGCATGTAGCATCATGTCTGCATGTTATCAACAGATTTGGGGCTTTTGTTTGCCCAGCTGAAATCTTGTTTGCAACAGTTTGGGGGTCTTAAAAATAAACATTTTTAGCTAAGACACGCTCAGATCTTGATGACTGAGAAAAGTGTAACAGCCATAAACCCCAGGTTGGACAGAGCCTTGGCTGACATGGTCTAGTGTGAGGCATCCCTGCCCATGGCAGGGAAGGTGGAACTAGGTGAAAAGAAGGTCCTTTCCAACTTCAACCATTTTATTATGATTCTGTGAAATCTTTCAGAGTATAAATATTAAATAGATTTAAGGTCAGTGAAACACTTGGAAGTTTCATTTTACTATGTCTTTTCTCCCTTCAGGCAGAATCACCAGTGAGGACACGCAGAGCCTTAATTACGGTCTCAGATTTACAGAGTGTTAGTTTGAGACCTAAAACCAAGCCATTGGCTCACGTTACAAACTCCTTAATGTAAGATACTTTCTTCTTTTCTTTAGATTTTTTTTTCTGTTCTAAACACTGATTAACACTGTTTAGAGAATGGAAAACATTTTATTTTAACAATTTGTTTTATTGTGCTAGTACCCCTCCTAAAAATCACTTAGATCTTAGAAAACATCTGAAGAAAGTCAATATCCAGAGGTAAGTTCCTTCCTATTCTCTTGTTTTGTTTCCCTAGAGAGAAAAAAACAACAGAGAACTAATCATAGTTCCTCCTATTTCTGATCCTTTCAGGAGTCCTGGAGGCACTCCACTAAATGGCAAAGAAAACACAGAATGTGGGTCTGGGTTGACGCCACTAATGACACAGGCACTACGGCGCAAGTTTCAGGCAAGTCACGGGGTCTCTCTTTTGGGAATGATAACTGACTTTAAAATCCACAGAATTCCATGGTGATTTACCCTGCAGCCCAGCACCACTGGTGTGTATTACACACACTGCAGTATCTCCATAATTCCCATCCAAAAGTGCTCCTTAACATAACCAAGGGTGCTCACTTTAACAGTAAGGAAATGGCAGAATGGGAATGCTGTTGCCTGTTCCAGCAGGTTATTTGGCAATACCAAGAGGAAAAATTGAGAGTTTTTTTTGATGGCCCTTCCAGCTCCTCAACACCATCTCTAACTTTATAGTTCCAGTTTGCAAGAGAACAATGTCCTTTATTTTAAGGATTTGCCATGTCCGGTTCCTTTAATGGTTATCATTTAAAAATTGTGCAGTAGTTTATCTCAGTCATAATTAGAACTGAGTTTGGATGTTCCAAGGCTGACCCTGTCCTTATTTTGACAGATGGCACATCCACAGAGCCCCTCACCTGCCCGGCTGAGTGCTGCAAGCAGCTTTGACGAATAGTTTATGGAACACTGCATTTGTCACCTCTGGTCAGGAAGCCCCTCTAATGCTGTTTTTCTCTTGCTCACACTTACATATTTGCAAGTAAATCTTGTGTGTACAAGAACAGGACTTTATAAACCCCCTTTGGCAGATTTCTGCTTTTTAAAGGCAACGTCTTTCTAACGTGTTTCGGTCTGGTTGCATCTTAATGGAGAAAAAATTAAGAAACTTCCCGAGTGTTTTGATACCTGAGGCAGGGACTGTTCGTGTGCCAGCACCGGTGCTGCTTGTGATATAAATATGTGCATGTGTAGCGTATTAAAGCACGGACTCCAGCTACGGTGCAACCAGAGACCTTTACTGAGTGAGCATACAGGCTGTTATAGCAGTCTGTCTAGAGGCTGGTTCCATCTGTATTTTCCATCACAAAACAAAGCTCCTTCTCCACACGCTCCTCCAGGCAACGGCCTTAACTGATCACACGCCTTTCAGCCAATCATATTACTGTTCACACGCTGTTGCTTAAGCAACTATTCCTTTAAGCATAAACGTGGTTTTTGCTGCTACTTCCTGCTACCTGTATCAACACTTACTTCCGTTCACCTTGACCACACGTTCTTTGTCCCGCTGGCCCACGTGCACGTGCTGAAACTGCGGAGTTTTTACTTTCTCTGTTGTTTTACAAACCCGATCCCGATGGTAACTGCAGGTTAAAAGGTTCAAAGGAAAGCAGCAGCTCCGCGCTCTGCTAGCGCCCGCTTCACCAGGAGCTGCGTCTGCGGACGGGCCGTGCCGTCCCCCGCCGCCGGAGGGGAGCAGACCGCTGCCCGGCTCTGTTCTAAGCCGCGCTGCTGCACTCCCAGCTCCGCAGAGAGCCGCGCCGCACCCGCGGCACCGGCTGAGTCCCACCCCCGGGGCGGGTCGCGCATGCTCGGGGCCGGGGCGCCGCCGCTTCCGGGCGGGTGCTAGCGGAGCGGGGCCATGCCGCTGGCGGGCGGGCTGCCCGCCGGGGCCGGAGCTATGGCGGCGGCGGCGGTGGGGCCCATGAGCCTGCGGGACCTGCTGCTGACCGCCACAGCCGCCGCCGAGGGGGGCGGCGGCGATGAGGAGGTGTGCGTGGTGGGCATCTTCGGCAAGACGGCGCTGCAGCTGTGCTCGGAGAAGGAGGCCCTGGTGAGCACCGTGTGCGACCGGCAGGTCTTCCCCCTCTTCGATGAGGAGGATGACCCCGACCTGGTGGACGGCGCCCTGGGGGAGGACGTCGACCCGGCCACCAAGGACTACAACCAGCTGCAGGCCTACTACAGCCAGGAGAACCGGGTGCTGTTCCTGGTGCTCACCAGCATCTGTGACACGCCGCAGCTGCTGCGGGCATGCGGGGACCTGGCGGCGGCTGAAAACAGGGAGACGGGGCCCGGCCATCCCTCCGGTGGCCCCTCCCCACTGTCCCACGCTGAGGCCCACGAGTTCTGGAAGCACCAGGAGAAGCTGCACTGCCTGAGCCTCCTCTACCTCTTCTCTGTCTGCCACATCCTGCTGCTGGTGCATCCCACCTGCTCCTTCGACATCACCTATGACCGCGTCTTCAGGGCGCTGGATGGGCTGCGGCAGAAGGTCCTGCCCTCCATGAAGGCTGCCATCAAAGACTGCCCGATTGGCAAGGAATGGAAGCTCAACTGCAGGCCCTGCCCTCCACGCCTCCTCTTCCTCTTCCAGCTCAACGGAGCCCTGAAGGTGGATCCCCTCCCCAGCAGGGGCCAGGACCCCTGTGGTCACCTGGAAAAGCCACCCCTCAAGAAGCACTCCCCCAAGAGGAGGCTGCAGCATGCTCTGGAGGATCAGATCTACCGCATCTTCCGCAAGAGCAGGGTGTTAACCAACCAGAGCATCAACTGCCTGTTCACTGTGCCTGCTAACCAGGCGTTTGTGTACATTGTGGCTGGTGGGGTCCTGGATGGAGATGATCCGGTGGCCATGCTTCTTGACCAGCTCAGGAACAACTGCACCATGAGAGAGACTGACTCGCTGCTGGCTCCCACCCTGTCAGGACCCAGGAGGTATCAGATGATGCGGCACGGCAGGCAGCAGCTCTCCTTCCATGCAGAGAGCAGCAGCAGCAGCTCCAGCTCCTCTGGGCAGCTTGTGGACTGCACCCTTAAGGAGTTCTTGTGGCAGCACGTGGAGCTGGTGCTCAGCAAGAAGGGCTTCGATGACAGCGTGGGAAGGAACCCACAGCCTTCTCACTTCGAGCTCCCAACCTACCAGAAGTGGGCTGCTGCAGCTTTAAAACTGTATGAAGTGACCATTGAAGGCAAAGATGATGACCCGACCACTGGGGAACTGAGCTCAAAAATCATGGGTAGCATCAAAGTCTTGGAAGGCTATTTAGACATAGACACCAAATTCTCTGAAAACCGTTGCCAGAAAGCTCTCCCCATGGCCCACAGCGCCTATCAGTCCAATCTGCCCCACAACTACACCATGACAGTCCACAAGAACCAGCTGGCACAGGCCTTGCGTGTGTACAGCCAGCACGCCCGTGGCCCGGCCTTCCATAAGTATGCCATGCAGCTGAATGAGGACTGCTACAAGTTCTGGAGCAACGGGCATCAGCTCTGCGAAGAGCGAAGTTTAACTGACCAACACTGTGTGCATAAGTTTCATCTGCTCCCAAAAGCAGGTAAAGGAACTCACTTAGGTTTCATGGTTTAATTTTATATCTGCTTTAAAATATTTTAGTCTGAAAATGCCGACTCTTTGCATGTTTATAGAAGGTGAAAGCTTGAAAGCTTTAAAGTGTCATCTTCTTACAGTGGGATTAATTACAGCAAAGCCGTTGTACAGGTTTCCTTATGTTGAGTAATGTTTAGGAGCAAGTCCACTGGTAGTAGTAATTTGGATTTTTGTAGTAATTCTGATTCCATCTCACTAATTAGAAGCATTACACCCTAGTCCTCCTAATAGCAGATGTGTAAGAGAACAAAAGTTCACTAGGAAGTATAAGTGTCCCCCCTTAAATAGCCTGTCTGATACTTCTACTGTCAAGGAGTAGGAACTGTCTGATACATATTTATTGCAGGCAGAAGTATTTATGCCTTTTATGAAACAGCTGTAAAACCAAAGAAAGTTCAGTTTAATGGTATAACCTACACTGGAACTTTGTATTAGAAGTGGGAAAGGAATGTGTTGCTTGACATCTGGCATTGCAAATAATTATGTATATAGCAAGGAGGAAGCAGTGGCTGAAGGGAACTAAGGAATCTCTAGAAATTGGGAGCAATTCACCTGGGGTTTGGTTGATTTTGCTTTAGGGGAAAAGCCAGAAGCAGACAGAAATCCTCCAGTTCTGTACCACAACAGCCGGGCTCGTTCCACTGGTGCCTGTAACTGTGGAAGGAAACAAGCTCCACGGGACGATCCTTTTGATATCAAAGCAGCTAATTATGACTTCTACCAGGTAACTATTAGGTCCCTATTTTTGCTTCAAGCAGTGTTTTTGCTTCATTGAGAAAGTCTGTATTCTGAAGTGACTACAAGTAAGTTTCTCTTAACCTTATCAGCTTGTAGATGTTGCTTGGGGAAGATATTTCTGGGAGCAGAAGTTGTTTGCATGATGGGCTGACCAGAGCAGGCAGTTCCAGTCTTCACCAGTGCATGTACACAGGAGCATCTATTTACACTTCAAGTGTGTTGGTTCATGTGAATTTTAAATTCACTGTGTCTGTGGGCTGCATTCCCACCACTGCTTTGGTTGTCACATACCGCAGATCTCTTGAATCTTTATTGTAGCTGCTGCATGTTATGACTCTGAACTCCCGCATCTCAGAAGTGGAAGATGGAAAGTTAACCACGTTTTCTTTCTCATAGCTGCTGGAGGAAAAATGCTGCGGGAAACTGGAGCACATCAATTTTCCTGTATTCCAGCCAAGCACACCTGATCCAGCGCCTGCTCGGGATGAGTCGTCGCCTGCCCCTCCAGAAGGCGAGATTGAGAAACTCAAAGAAAAAGAACCTCAGACTCAGGGGGAAAGCACAGGTCTGAGCTTAGCCCTCAGCCTGGGACAGTCGACGGGCAGCTTGGGCACTTACCCGCCCGATGCCCAGGGTGGAGGGGACAACACAGAAAGTCATGGGCAGAGCGGGGACTCCAAAAGTGAGAAAAGGCCGAGTCTGGTCGATCGCCAGGCCTCCACTGTTGAGTACCTCCCTGGGATGCTCCACTCCAATTGCCCCAAAGGCCTTTTGCCCAAGTTCTCCAGCTGGTCACTGGTTAAACTGGGGCCTGCTAAGGCTTATAACTTCCACACAGGCTTAGATCAACAAGGCTTTATCCCAGGAACAAATTATTTAATGCCTTGGGACATTGTCATCAGGACAAGAACTGAAGATGAAGGAGACTTAGATACCAATTCCTGGCCTGCACCTAACAAGGCTGTTCCTGGAAAAAGAAGCTCAGTTGTGATGGGAAGAGGAAGAAGGAGAGATGACATAGCTCGAGCTTTTGTAGGATTTGAATATGAAGATGCACGTGGAAGGAGGTTCATGTGTTCAGGGCCTGATAAGGTCATGAAAGTGATGGGAGGGGGGCCAAAGGAATCTGCCATCAAAGCCCTCAATTCTGACATGCCACTGTACATCCTGTCCTCGACGCAGGGACGAGGACTGAAGCCACATTACGCTCAGTTCATGAGGCTCTTTGTGGTTGTTCCTGATGCTCCACTGCAGATTACACTAACGCCTCAGGTAAGACATGAAAGAGGGAATCTGGTGAGTGCAGACAGGGTTGATTGGTGCAGCATTAATTGCAGGACTGGAAAGCACAAGGGTGGTAGGTGAAGGGTATCTGAAGGATGCTACAGGAGACTCCTCCTGACTCAAGACCTACTTCAGTCAAGTTCTCTAAGGCAGTAGTCACTAAAAGTAGCTGTTTCATAAACAGTTTGGTTCTTTTTAAACTTTAGGATTGGTTTATGGCAGCTTTCTACTTTGTGTAAAGTAAGCTTTAAAAAACACTTCATCAAGGATGAGTTAATGGCATTCCATACTGTAATAATTGCATCTTTTAGAAAAGAGAACAAGTGGCTAATAATAAGAATGAATATATCATTTTAAATGTCAAAGAAAAGCAGTCACTCATTGCTGAGATTAATTACTATTAGTTACTCTTTGAATTTAGGAGGTGAAATGATGTTTGGGTTTTAGTTGGATTTTTTTTTAAATACATATTAAAAAAATGGAGAAAAAGCCCCATAAGAACCTGCTTTGCTGTAGAAGTTAAAGGCAGAACACTGACTGCAGCACCAACATTTCAATGCCGTTTGCGATGTATCATGTTATTGTTTGAAACCGAGGCAAGAATTGAAGGTTCAGTTTGTGTGGATACTAACTTTGCTCTTCATTCTCAACTTACATCTGTATCATAGCTTTTGACTTCTAAGGGAGTGTTTTTATTAGGAATATCCATGATGCTATGTGGTGTGGCTTTCACACATCAGTTTCTCATGTGAATAAGATTTTCTGAAGCTTTTAATATGAATTACACAAGAGCCCTATTAAATGTTGCTGAAATCCTTGAAAATTCCCATTGGTTTAGAGGGAGGTAACAGCTCAGGGATGGATAACTGTGGTGCAGTATTGAAATCCAATGTTAACGCCCTAAGGGGCAAATGGCTCGTGTTTGTATTGGGGATCTCTTTGAGTAGGATGTAATCTGCAGCCCTAAATTCGCCATCTTCACTGTGGTAAAACTGGAAGTGGAGTCTCACAACAATGGAACAGTGATTTCCTGGAATATTTTTTGTTATTTGGTTTGCTTTTTTTGTTTTAATTCTAATGATGTTTCATTATCTGCTCACGCTTCCTTTTCATTTCAGGTTCAACCAGGGCCACCACCTTGCCCTGTATTTTACCCTGAGAAGCAGGAGATAACCCTCCCATCTGACGGACTGTGGGTTCTGAGATTTCCTTATGCATACGTTACAGAACGTGGCCCCTGCTTTCCTCCCAAAGAAAGCCAACAACTAATGAGTTACAAAGTTCTCCGAGGAATACTGAAAGCGGTTACACAATAGGAATTCTTCTGGTAGATTGGTTTTCATTTTAAAAGAGTACCTTCAATCCAGATGGATTTTGATTCATGTCTGTTACCCAACAGCTATCGCTGCAGTCTTGTGAGGGCTGCTGTGCGTTGCTGCAACACGGTTGGTTGGAAGTAAGGTCTGATATCAAAGCAGAGAAAGGAATCAGACACATGGAAATTTTCCATTTATTATATTTTCATATGTAAAAAAATAAAGGTGGTTGGCAATGTGCTGAGCCTGTATTGCCACATGTTTTGAGAATTGTGCTTTTCTCGATCCTATCCTTCTAGACACACAGTTGGGAATATTTAAAAATTAGCACTGCCTGAAATCAAGTTTCCTTTGTCATATTGAGCCAATGATGAGCTGAATCTTTCATCTTTTCCTGAACGAGCTATTTCTGTCTAAACAATAGATGCTTTTAATGTTGGTTGCCTTTGATCTTGTATTAAATTAAAGGGATTTCAGTTCTGATTTGTATTAATACCAAAGCCAGAAACTGGGCTTACCTATATCAAGGTGAAATATTGTGCTGTATTTGTGTTCACGGATCAGATTTTGTTAAAAGGCCAACTGAATTTAATATTCTGGAATGTCAGATCTCTTTGGAAACTAAACCTGCTGGAATGGAATTATGGAAAACGTAGAGCTTGTTCCTTATAAGCAACCGCAGCTGAATTGTCAGTCTAGCTTGATGTGCAGTGATTAAACGGACTTCTTGCGAAAGGGCAGCTTTGGCCGGGTTTGAATCTCAAACTGAGGGAGTTTGGGTTGCAGAAGATGCGCTGCAGGATGGGCCGAGAGGCGGCTGCAACCTCCCGAGCTTTGCACACTGCTGCTGGTGCCAAAACATTGATCACAGTCCATCGACTCCTAACTTCTAGTTGAGGTAAGATGTGTTAGTGCCAGTGGCTGCAGGTGGAGGCCTAATTGAATTTCTAGAATATGTTTTTAATTAGCATGCATATAGAATTTAATTTGCTGTAATACAGTAATTATACTGCATGACCAGAGTCGAGGCCTGCTTTCTGTTCGGTACATCTCCATCAGCTGGGTGTGGAAAACGCCGTCGTGTATCAGTGAAGACAGCGGTATCCATGATGCTCTTCACGAGTTTGGGGTTACCAAGCACTAAGTCAAAAGCACTGCAGAGAACTTATCTCCGAGAGACGCGGCCATGCTGCGGGGAAAGCGGGACGGGGAATTGAGGCGTGCGGCTGCAAGCGGCTGGCGGCGTTTGCTGACCGCAGGTACCGGGGAGGCGCGGCCGCGCTCCGCCCGCCTCAGCCCGGCGGTAGCCGCGGAGCGCCGCCCGCCTCACGGCAGGGGTCCCCGCGCCTGCGCGCTGGGGGCGGCGGTGCGGCTGCGCGGCAGCGGTCTCCCGCAGCGCTGGCGCCGCGCTGAGAGCCGGGCCAGGAGCGGGGCGCAGCCGGCGAGAGGCGCAGGATGTCGGCGGCGCTGTACGTGCTCTCCACGCTGGGCGGATACGTCCTCACCTCGGCGCTGCTCCTCAAGTGCCCGGGGCTGCTCCACCGGCCCAAGCGGCAGCGCTTCCGTTGCCGGCACATCTCCCACCGCGGCGGTAAGTGACGGGGGGGGGGGGTGTCTGCCCGCTGCGGCCCCGGGGCGCCGCTTCCCGCCCTCCCCTCAGGCGCGCTGGAGGCTGAGGGGCTCCCGCGGCTCCGCGCTGCCTCAGTGCGGGCGGGCGCTCCGGAGCCCTGGGGAGGGTGCTGAAGGGGCCCTGGGCGCTGCCCGCCGCTCGCAGCGAGCTCCCTTCAAACCTTCCTCCCGCCGCCTAATTTTAGGAGCCACCTGCTGACCCGTGCTTGGTTGCAGAGCCGGATCAATCTCCGCGCTCGGAGCGCGTCAGCCGGGAGCTGCTTGTGTTACGGGGGTCGCGATGGTTTCCCTCTCAAACGCACATATTGTTTGCTTTAATGATTCTGTACTATGACATTTCTCCCCCTAATGAGAGGTGACTGTTGCTTAAACCCGGTACCAGAGGTGAATCTTCTTGCCTCTAAATGCCTGTGTGCTTTGCTTTCTGATTTCAGAAGAAACGCGGTGTGTTGTGACTTTGTTGTGACTGTTGCTCCCCTTGCAGTTGGAGGCAGTTTAATGGTTCAGTGTTGTGATGAAACCGACCCCGTTTTCAGAGTTTTGTCCCCTCCATGCGCCTTGTGGGTAGGCTGCTTGCATCTGTCTAAAACGAAAAGGGGGTTTTAAAGCTCCTTCTGCCTTTTCCTAACTATTGGGAGGAAACAAAGTACAGGAAATTGCATTTTCCTGTTCTGTGCAGATCAGTTCCATGCTTTCCCCTTCTGCCTCATTTAGTTCATGAAAAGTCACTTTTCTGGTGAGTGTGAGAGATATGTCAGATGCTGAGTTTAAAGTTTTCAGTGCCACATCTTACACTGTGTTTGATCACATCTGTAGCCAATGGTACTTAACTACTGCCTTCAGTTATCAAAATACAAAACCTAGAGCTCATCTCTTACAGATTTTATTGCTTGTGTTTATTTCGTTTATACATCAGCTTAAGTTTTGCTGTAACTACAGTTTTAAGGGTAGCAAAAAATGCACCTTTTGCTTTGGGGTGCATATGTTGGCTGTTTCCTGGTGTGTTTTCATTCCATGAACAAAGGTGCTCCATTTTGATTGTCACCTGTGTGATTGTTAATTTGCCAGCTATTTAAAAACTTGCAGAGGACTTTGGAGCTTGCTTTTGTTGTCACTTCTTTACAGTGACCATAGTTAAGATATACAGCCCTGAGCCTGGAGAGGAAGTGTTTTGGCTAGTTGCGCTAAGCACCATTAGAGCAACAGGAAAGCCTTACTCAATAGGAGGATTATTCATTATTTGTTCAGAGACAAAGTCCACAGCCTTTGAGTTGTTCTGTGCATGTATAGTGCGAAACACACCTGTGGTAGAAGTACAACCCTTAGCATTTGGGTACTGTGAGACTGAAGATCACTCGCTGTCTACTCTCTGTAGTGTTTACCTTATAACTTAAATTCCTGTGGGGCTTAAGTTCCCATCAAGCTTTAGTCATGCTGTAGCTTTAGACGCAGTATGAGGTTGCCTATTGCATTAGTGCTGTTAACTTCATAGATCAAGGTAACGCTTAACTTGTTTGGCATTTTCTATTCTGAAGGTTAAGTCTGTGGGGTTTAATTTCGCTTCTTTCCTCACACAGGAATGTTCTTACGTTGGTTTATAGCTCATCAGTGGAAGCATCCCTGAATTATTTCTTCACTTCTGTGTAGTTTTAAAATTAGTCACTTCTGAGAACAGTAATGAGGTCTTGATGTTCTGTGTTAAGAGTCCTCTGCCAATGCCAGCTTCATGGATTGGGTTACAGGGTCTTTGAGGCAAGGTAGCATGATGATTTTTACAGAATCACAGAACAGTTGATATTGGAAGGGACCTCTGGGGGTCATCGCATCTGACCAGACCAAGGGTGACTCCAGCAGGTTGTTCACGACCTTGTCAAGTCAGGTTTTGAATACATCCAAGGGTGAAAGCTCCACAACCTCTCTGGGCAGCCTATTCCAGAGTTTGATCACTCTTGCAATAAAAAAGGCTTTTTTTCTTATGTTTATAAACTGTGTTTGCTGTATTTCAATTTGTTCCATTGCCTCTTGTCCTTTGCCAGGGCACTACTGAGGAAGTTTGGCGCAGTCTTCTTTACTTCCTCCCATCTGGTATTTATGCATGTGGGCAATATCCTCCTAAGCTTCTCCAGGCTAAGCAATTCCAACACTCTCAGCCTCTCTATGCAAGAATCTTTTATTCCTTAATTTTCACAGCATCCCTTATTTCCTATGGACTTGTACGAGTAGATCCGTGTCTGTCTTGCACTTTGGAGCCCAGAACTGGGCATGTCGTTCCAGATGTGATTTCACTGGTGCTGAGTAGAGGACAACAGTCACCTCCCTTGACCTGCTGGCAGTATTCTTCCTAACTTCCTTCCATCAGGGGGAAGAACTCTCCTTGAGTCAGTGCTGACATTGACTTCATCTTTTCCCATGGTAGCACTTTCAAAGGCAGAATATATAATTGGAATTTTTGGACGTGGCATTTTGGCTCATAAGATGCTGAAGTTTGCTGGGGAAGGTGATTTCTGTCTGGGAAATACAGCAACGTAAGTGGATGAGACATGGATCTGGAGGTGCATTTAAGTATGTGTCAGAAGCCCTTTGGTCAGCCCAGCCTTTTAATTTTTAAGGAGGGAAAATGGTTTAGCACATTGAATCACTCGCTTGTCTTAGTTCCCTTTTCTGAGTGTGGTTTGTGGAAGCCGTGTTGCTAATCTAGAATTCCTGTTTCAGCTGATCTCTCAACTTGTTTCCTCATTTTCCCAGAACTCTACAAGTCAGGCTTTTTGTTACCAACTGGTATCACTTGCCATACTTACCTCTCTAATGTGGGACTTGTTAAACAGTCACTTTCAAGTTGTATTTTTGGGAGTTTCTGCCCAGGAATGTTAGGATACTGTTGGTTTGTTCACAAATTGAAGGCTGACTCGAGATTTTTTGCCCTCTCTTACCATGCAGGATGCATGGGCTGAGTTGTGGCAATTGATAAGTTATCTAAAACCTCAATTTTTACTGCAGTTAACTTGTAACTGATCACCCAAGTCATGTGCAGGTTTTCCCCATCTGTTAGGCAATCATCAAAGTATACAACAAGATTCTCCTGCTCTGCTCTATCCCTCAGTCACTTTTGCCACTTGGCTTATTCCCAGTTCTGCCCTCAAATTCCATAAAATATTAGTGACTGCCTGATCACAGAAGCTGCTGTGGATTTACTGTATCAGTTCATGATAAACAACCCAGATTGTGTCATCATAAGTCAGTTAAGTCTTTTGTTGTCTGAACTTGCCAATGCTATCTCACCTGATAATAACAATATTAAATTGCTAGTTGTGCCTGCATAGAATTGCATCGCTTTCATTAAGTAACTAAGCGCAGACTTGTGTAAGGATGTACTGATGAAGCCTCATTAATAGGCAAAGCCTTAATTGGAGCTTTTATAATTGTTTACAAAGTCTGTCATTCATCACTGTCAATGAGTACTTAAAATTTGCATAGATACCCTCATTTGTACCTGGATCTTCCTGAAGTTGGATTTCAGTATATAATGCTGCCAGTTTTCTGAGGGAGGGAGAAGGCAGAAACAAGCTTTCCCGTTCCCTAACCAGGCTGACTTTCAAAGGTATTTATGTTGAGAATGATGGCTTAAAGAGTTTACTCCTGCCTCAGAGAAATGCTTGTGCCTTCATTTCTTAACTGGAGTTGATGTGTGTTTCATTTCTTGTGTACGAGGCCTCCTTTTGCCAGCAGCACAAGCCTTCACTGACAGATTTGTGCTGTTTCAAGATGTATTCTTGCACTGAGAAAGGAGGTTGTTGCCTCTTTGAGCATCAACTGGGTCACACGTTTAGGGAATATCAGCTTTTTTCTTTCCCTTT
This sequence comes from Ara ararauna, assembly GCA_028858755.1. Lineage (NCBI taxonomy): Eukaryota > Metazoa > Chordata > Aves > Psittaciformes > Psittacidae > Ara > Ara ararauna. The sequence continues at coordinate 10,684,533 of CM054389.1, read as the reverse complement.
TGTTTTGTTTTTTTTGTTTGTTTGTTTTTTTTTTTCTTTACTTCCTCTTGTCACCTTTCCTTGTGTTACTTCAGAGTTAGTGGGAGTAGACATTTAGCATATGCTGTTGCTATGCCTGTAGAGCATATTGTTATAGCCAGATCCAGTGCCTTTGAGGAAAAACGGCATCCAACCTCTGGTGAAACAAACCAAGACACATTTTGTTACGCAAATCCAAGAGTACAGTATTCTCCCCCTTCCCTTCAGGAAGTCCTGTCTCTTGGGTCTCCCCAGTAGGTTAGTGGCAACAAGGATTTCTGACTCTAGCTTCATATTGTCTCCAAATATTTCCTCAAAATATGCATATTTTATTTATTATTTTTAAAAATGTATTTATTTCCACTGGGATTGAGGGGAGGAAAAGGAATTTTCACATGTTTTAGTTTTTGTTACTTTTGTAGGTGCTGGAGAAAACCTGGAAAACACGATGGCAGCCTTTCACCAGTGAGTACAAATGGAACTAATAATGCCTAAGTCAGCAGTGTTCTTTCTGTTTGCAATGAGTGAAGCAGTCAATGAAGATATGACTTCATCAGTTGTTTGGGGCACAGTGTCGTGTTTCTGAAAGTCATCTCTCCTTTGGGTGACTTCTGCGGATTGCTACACATCACTCCAGTTTAAACAGGAAGGAATTGGGATATCGCAAACTATGCGTTGTACCCGATACTGTGGTAGACTGGCCATGTGAAATAAAACCCCTGAGGCCTGATTCCTCCTGTGTTAAATAAAACATGAAGCAATACTGCTTCCAGGTTTAATGGTGATTACTTCTATTACTTTATTTATCACTATAAAGTTATTTTTTGTAACCAATAACTGTTTTTTCTAGATGCATTGATGTTTCACAAAAGGTATTTCAGATCATATCCTGGACCAATTAGCATATTAGCTAATTAGCATGAAAGGCTGGATTTCAGGAAGTCTGAATCTGTTGACTGCTGTTACGGCTGTAAGAAATCCTCTGTAAATCTATTTAAAATGTTTGTGTTACATTTTTTTCCCTTTATACGTATGTGAAGTGAAAGCCTCTTACATAGGGATTTAAAATGGAGCTGGGACTGAAAAGCTTTTTAAGTCCCTAGAGTTTAAGTAGTGAATTCTAACAAGGTTCTCAAAGGCATTTCAAAAGGAAGCATATCTAAAACTCTAGCTGCCCGTGAGCAGTGACCAAATTACTTCGGCTTCTTCTTGTTTCAATTATTTTGAGCTTTTTTAAATTTGCTTTTTGCGAAGTAGCCTCATCAGTTTGCACATTTCCTTGCAGGCTGAGCAGTGCCAGCTTTCCCAACTGAGCAGTGCTATTGAAAGCACTGCAGTATTTTCTATCTCCATGGAAGCTTAGCATTCTTTTGTGTTTTGGTTTGTTGGGGTTTTTTTTCCTGCTGATCTGCCTTTTCTCAAGTCTGCTACTATGTTTTCTGAAAGTGTGTTTTTTCTGTTTCTGCTTTTTAACCATTTGTTAATTTTCATTTAGTACTGTGCTGGTTTTAAACGTGTAGGGCTCTTGCAAAGAGAGTTACACCGTAGCCTATTTTTATCTCATTCTCAGAAGTGAGCTGTAGTACTTGGAGTAAGGCCTGTGCTAGGAGTCACATAATGTTTTGTGTTAATACAGACATTTGCCTGACTCTCCTCTGACCATTCTAATTATTTTACAATTACAGTGGTAACAAATGTGTTGAGGTCTGCTTTTTGAACTCATCACAACTGCTGATGTCATAGTTCAGTTTCTTTGAGATTGGTTGGATATATGCATAGTACTCCTGCAGAAAGCAGAGTCAGAACAATTACTGCATTAGGCAGTAGAAAGTCTTCTGGCTTCCTCTGTCAAGTGGTGAAGGCTTTGTTCTTCCTATCTGTTCATTCCTATCTCCACTGGTAAGCTAGCAAAAGGAATTGGGTAGAAAATTGGTGATCTGCGTGGTGAAAAATTAACCTAGATTGGCTCAGGCGTCTGATATGAGCTAATGCATCATTTTTATGCATCAGATTTTGCATGAAGCCTGCAAGAGCTGTTTCTGCAGGTTTGGACAGCCATATTTGTCCTGTGATGTAGTTGAATCCAAAAGAGGATGCTTGTCTGCAGCGTAAGACCTACCCCCTTGGTTTTGCTTTGTTGATAGTAACCTAAGATTGACAAGCAGATAGTTTTATTTATGCTATTTACACTTTAACAGCAATTAGAAAACATTTAATACTGTTGCATGACAATGAAGAAATTATTATAGTAGAACATAAAGCATATGAAAGGAGAGGCCTTACTGGTAATTTTAAGCTCTAACTAGCTTAATGTCTAAATATTCTGGAAAGCAATTATAGGTTTTTTTGTACCACAGACAGTACTTCTTTGGTTTTGCATGATAAAATGACTAATAAATGTTTTTTGGGGGCTGTAATCATGTTATATTGCATTTAAATGCTGCCATGGTGGGTTTAGATTTTCAAATAACTGATCTTAAGCTAAGAGAGACATTTTGTGTCTTGAAGTATTTGGGGATCTGGCATAAAAGATGTCATAAGGATTCAATTACTAGTTTAGTAGTCCCTAATAGAGCCATGTACTTTAGCATTGTCTTGACAGGAAGCTGCTAAGTAAACTCTCCAGGTATTTTCTTATTGTATTTCCTTTTCTTTTATGAACATACTTTAGAGAGAAAGCTTTAAACACTGTAGTTACAACAATAAAAGTATGAGATCAACTTAGTATTTTTAAACTCTATACATTCTGCTACACTAGGCCTTGCCTAGTGGAATTTAATTTGCAAAGTAAAGCTTTTCTGAGATAGTTTCTGGTATGTCATTTTACTTGAAAACAGTTGGAGTTAAACACAAGCGCAAAGAGCTCAATCATCTTAATTTGCAAATGGGAGTCTGCTTCACAACTTTTGCTCTGGAGCTGTTGGATCTGAATCCAACACATTCTTCTGAATCTGGAGAGATCTGGAGTCTTCTCTGGAGTGCTGTAGATTGATGTGTTATTACAGAGCTGCAGGACAAACTGATTTCCAGCTGAAAAGACTCGGCACTTTAAGGAAGCTTATTTAGCAGCAAGCTGCTAGTAAGAGCCTGGCAAATTCCCAGAGTTGTTAACAAGGAAAGTTGTTGTGCTCGTTTTTCCATGTAGCATCACTCCTGAATTTCTTAAGCAGTAATATTTCTAATAAATTTGTCTGGTTAATTCATAATACATGGTACTAGCTGGGAACGTCTACAGATTTGGCAGATCTCCTGCAGCGTGTTTGGAGACGCTGTTCCTCAGGAGGCAAAATTACATGGAACAGGCTGTGTATCTTTCATGTATAATAGGATTTTGTTCCTCTCCTAATTCTTAATTAGCAGCACTGGAAAACAGTTAATAAATTGGTTTTAATTTGACAACTGTCTTCTTGGTCGTTATCCCAGCTGGACCAGAAATTGTGTTCAACACTTAAGGGAGTATGTTCAATTTTATTACGTTTTTTTGATATGCTTTGTTATTGCATTTGTGAATGTTTGGGGCACATCTGTACCCAGGGAAAAGGCTCTTGGTGAAGTCACAGAGCTTTGGGTCTTGTATAAACTCTATTCTCAGATGTTACAGGTTTGTTCATAGGTAGATGAAAAGGAATAGCCTGGTGTTTTGAGGAAAGAGTTCATGCTTCAGATCAGGACTTTCAGCTGTCTGCTGGGATCTTCTGAGTATCTTTTCTAAGGAAATGAGCAATTTGCTTCTTGTTGTTAGTTCTTCTCTAGTGGGAGGTTTCCTGTACTTATTTTTCATCAGTATTATTCCTACTTTCTGCTTTCTTTACACCTATGAGCTGAGCTTTGATGGAGTGGATTTGGAATTGGATCAGAACTCTTTAGAGCAGCAGATTGGAACAGGAACAGCTTTTTTAGTGTGAAAAATATGACTGGCTTTTAGTGGTTTGTATTTTTTTTAATTTAATATTAAAAATGTTTTGTTAAAGTATCAATTTTTTTTTAAAATGTCACTTTGCCAGCCAAAATCCCCATTGCTAATTTCCTGATTAACTTAAAGTGAGTCAAAAAGGGCTTTCACATCCCTGTCACTTGTGGTCTATGCTTCCCACAAAATTGATCATGGGGTTTTTTTTTAAGAGCTGTCTTCTTCCGGTGGTCCTAATAAACATCACACTCAAAATTACTTTAGAAGTCAGTTTCTCAGTCCTGAGGTAGTAGGCTGCAATTGACAGCTACTTGATTTCTATGGGAGATGGAGCCAAAGCTTAAATTCCGACTCCGATTCATGATACCTTGTTTGTTCTTGCATCAACTTTCTCACTGCAGCAGTTATTTGCTTCTCACTCTGTAGCAAGATGGTGAGGAATCGGTGCATCATAAAGCATCCAAAGTAATTCCAGTGGGATTAGTTGAGTAACATGTATGTGTTAGGTTTGGATCTTTACCAAATACATGTGTGGTTCAAGGCAGGCTTCTTTGCTTCCAGTGCGGTTAATATAGGAACAGACATGTTGGAGCTGGATTGTCACCTGACAAAAGACGAGCAAGTGGTTGTGTCCCATGATGAGAACTTGAAGCGATCAACGGGAGTTGACGTCAACATATCTGACCTCAAATACTCTGTAAGTTGGAAGAGAAAACGGTAGTGCTCGATGGTATTGAAAAATGTGTTTGTGGAGTGGCTGAGGGGGCAGGAAGCTCGTGTGCATGTTATGTCTAATATGCAAATCTGAGAGGATTCATCTTGTCTTACTGAAAGAACAAGTTAATTCAGCTCCGTGTGTAGTTGGAGGATGACACCCAGCACATTTCCAGAGGGTAGCACCTTCCAGGAGCAGACTGGATGAAGACCTGTCTGGAGGTGGGCCTGTTTTGCCGTACTGATGACAAGGGCAGCTTAATCAACAAGCTCCTTTTTGTGTGACCAACTTTTTAGTGGGGAAAATGGGCAGGTGAATCCCACCTGCATTTGCTATTTTCAAAGTCTGTTTTACAGAGCTCTCTTTCCATCTGATATTGAAATGGAATTATCAGAATTTTCAGACGAGTATCTGGAAATGTTTTGACTTACTCAGCTACAGGAAGCACAAGTCTAAGAATGTCGAATAGTTCAAGTAAGAATAAACGCAGTCATAAAATAAATTACTTTGTGGCAAGAAGATTTTAAAAAAAGTTTTGTCTTTAAAGATAACTTACATGGCTGATGAATATTTTATTTTGTCTTTTTCAAAAAAATGGGTGGTTATATTCCCACATTGGAATTAATGTTCCATTTCCCTTTATTTTTAAGGAGCTGCCGCCATATCTCTGCAAGCTGGATGTCACCTTTCAGAAAGGTAAGTTTTTGTCTCCTGCTGTTTCAGTTTACAGTGACTAAGTTTCCATTATTGTAGTGTGGCAATTTCAAATTGGCAAAGGGAAAAGCTGATTTGCTTCTGTCAGTATCTTGCTAAGAGAAGTTTGAAAGGGAAAATACAATCCTAGGTTTAGAAACCAAAATAGATATTTTTTTCTGCATCACGTGGCAGTGACGCAGTCTAAGATGTAATATATCTCTTCCAAGTAGACGTTTCAGTTGTCTGCTTGTCTGCTTCTTGCAACTGCTTTCTAGTTACCTTGTGAGTTCTCCAGAAGGTGCTCATTGAAAATTTGTTGTTCTGAAAAATGAAGAGAAGGCAGAAGAGTTTCTTTACAATATGTGTCATTGTGCTGAGGCACTCTGGGCCTGAAGTACTACGAGATGTCAGATAATAGTGACGTCTTCAGAAGATAAATGAAAAGAACAGTAGTTACTGTATATACAACAAAGTTCAGTACCAGTATTGCTGCAAGAGAAGAAAACGTATTAAAAAACATAACCTCTTTTCTTGTGAAAACTGATTTGTGGGACTGTAATTTGAATAAAGCACACAGGCTAAAACTGAGAGCATTTCCGTCTAGAAAAGGCGACTGGAGATGATAGCAAATGTGTTTGCTTGAGGGACTTTGTGACTGTTGTATAACCTTTCCAGATTTCAGTTGCCCAGAGAGCAAATTTGGTGTTAAACTTTTCTGTTCAAAATTGCAAAATACTTAAAATACAAAGAAATGGCAAGAGCCTTCAGGTAATTCATCACAGCCATAAGCAGTTTCAAAAAATGAAGTTTGGGGGTTTTGCCTTCTGTTGCCTTTACTCGTGATGCTTCTGCAGTAAATTTTCCTAGAAGAAAAAGTTTTTGTCATTTTGTCACATTCCATATTAATCTCATTGCATTTGGTATGTGGTAACTGAGCCCATGTTTGCTATTTCAGGATTTTAACGATACATGCACACCTACTGTTGCTAAATAATGAATTTTGTGAAGTTAAAACCTAAGTGTGCAGTATGCTGAGGGCATTTGCATTATGGAAATGAGCTTGTCATAATGAATTACAACCGAGTGAAGTAAATTCCTTTTTTTTAATAGTTTAAAAACAGGCTAAATGTAGGAACTATACACTTTTTCAAATATTAAGATAACGAGTGCTCTGACATCTCAGCTTTTATCTGCGGTCTATTAAAAATGGCCACAGCAGTGACAACTTTCTTATTTTCCCAGAATGTCACTGTGAGGGAAAAGATAACCGTATTCCGCTCCTGAAAGAGGTGTTTGAGGCATTTCCACAAACTCCTGTCAACATTGACATCAAAGTGAACAACAATGTGTTGATCAAAAAGGTACATGAAAATCCACGCTGAACTGAGACTGAATGTCATGTAATGATGTTGAAATTCCAGACGTTCTTAGTTTCTTGGATTAATGGCAGTCTGTGCTCTTGGGCTGCTTCATCCTTCACTTGTTAGATCTTGTTCCATGTATGAAGTGATCTCGTGCGAGATACCCAGCAGGCAGCTGTTTACTGACCCTTTATCTTGACGTGAAACTGATGCTACACTGCTAGAGACACATTTGATTTGTACTTCATGTGAAGGGTCTTGCCTGCCACAGCAGCATAAAACCACAGCATCAGTGTAAAGATAAGTGCTCATCACAGAAAAGGAAATCTGCTTTCCATCAGATACTATTTTGCCATTGAGTTTCCTTAAGTTCTCTACGGGGCTTTTTGTAGTGCCCTGGGTGTATTTGAGGTAGAGTTAGTTTTCTTCCTGCTTGTCATGGGTTCAGCAGCAGCAGTCATTTTTCTCCTTCTTGGTAGCTGGTGCAGTGCTGTGTTTTTGATTTTGGGCCTGTGAGCAGCGCTGGTAACACCAGTGTTTTCAGTTACTGCTTGGTAATGTTTTGGTCTGACCAAGGACTTTCTGAGTCTCATGCTCTGCCAGGGAGGAAGGGAAGCCGGGAGGAAGCAGAGACAGGACACCTGACCCAAACTGACCAAAGAGGTATTCCATGCCACAGCATGTCATGCCCAGGATGTAAAGCAGAGGGCAGAGACCCGGAAGGGTGGGGGTGCACTGCTTGGTCGGGCTGGGTATAGGTGGTGAGCGACTGTATTCTTTCCTTGTATTTCCCTTGTCATTATTATTATTGGTGGTAGCAGTAGTGGTCTTGTGTTATACTTCAGTTACTAAACTGTTCTTATCTCAACCTGTGGGAGTTGCATTCTTTCGATTCTCCTTCCCATCCCTCCGGGAGCGGGGGGAAGAAAGAGGGGGGAGTGAGTGAGAGAGCAACTGCGTGAGTTATAGAGGCTTAAACCACAACGCTGCTACAGTGCTGTGTTTTAGCTTTAGTATGAGAATAGTGCTGATAACACACCAGTGATTTAGTTGTTGCTAGGAAGTGCTTACCTGAAGTCAAGAACTTTGTCATTTCTCATGCTCTGCCAGTGAGGAGAGGCACAAGAAGACAGGAGAGAGCACAGCCAGGACACCTGATCCAAACTAGCCAAAGGGATATTCCATACCACAGCACATCATGCCCAGTGTAGAAACTTGGGGGGGGATTGGGTGGGAGCTACTGATTGCTGTTTGGGGCATGCTGGGCATTGGTCAGCGGGTGGTGAGCAGTTGTAGTGTGTATCCCTCGTTTTCTCTTGGGGTTTATTCCCCTCTCTCTTTATTTGTTATGTTTTACATCAAATACTAAACTGTTCTCTCAACCCAGATTCTTTTGCCTTTTATTCTGGTTCTCCTCCCCAGCCCACTGGGGTACTGAGGGGAGTGAGTGAGCAGCTGCATGGTACTTAGCTGCTGGCGGGGGTTAAACCATGACATTTAGGTACTATGGTCTTTCCTTTTATCTGCTGACCTGATCACCTGTTTCTTTCCAGTCAAAGCAACACAATCCTCTTAAGATGGGAAAAGATATAGAAGAACTATCTTTAATAACTTGCATAGTAGGAAAGTAGGAAGCAGAGTTTCCATTAAGTAATGCTGCGCATAATTTCAGTGAATACATCTGAGGTTTCTGCTTTTTTATGTTGCAGGTTTCCGAGCTCGTGAGTCAGTATAAGCGAGAGCATTTGACAGTATGGGGGAATGTCAATTACGAGGTTGTGTCAAAGTGTCTTAAGGAGGTAAGAACGGGTCCAGCTAAGCTTCATTCTTGCTTGCTTGTTACTGTGTGGTGACAAAATGTACAGCAAAGCACCCTGTAAATCAATATCTAGTCAGCTATGCCCGACTTTCTAGATGTGATGAGAAATTTTGTGCTTAGATATGTTCTGCTTACTGTGCTGTTAGAATAAACCAAACACAGTTAGCATCCGTATTAAGCTTAATCATGTTTTATTCCTGTTCTGTTAGATATAAGGAGGCATGAGTTTATGCCAGGAACTGTTACAGGCTGGTTTGCACATCGTTCATCTGCTACAAAAGCAATTTTCCTAAGGATTGCTTATTTTCTGGGTTTTTTAATGAAAACAATGGATATGGCCACTAGCTGACACACAGTTACATTGGTATAAAGCTTGTTTACAGCTGTAGATTTTATTTCTTTTTGGTTTATTTCTTTTATTTCTTTTTTGAAGAATTGTGCCAATTAGAATTAAATTAAAATTGTGCTTAGTCCGAAGGAGTTCTGCGCCTGAGTGAAACTGATCTACTTGAGAGTATGGATATTGTTCCAATTTATCTATTCAGGACAACACGCATTTCTTACCTGAAAAGCACTTATATTTGTTCATTTTTGTAACATCAATACCCAGATATTTTAGTTTATAAACCAGCATCTTTAAAATGTGTTGTGATGCAAGTTGATATCAAACTGTAACAAGTCCTGTGCTAAAGCACATCTTCGTGGTGATACTAGTCTGAGAGAGAATGTGTTGTGTTGTGCAGTCTGGAAAGATGATGAAGGCAGGTAACAAACGCGGTACTGCAGCCAGTGAAACTTTACCTTTTCAGGTTCCTGTTGCCCCTTCAAACTGCATAAAACTTTTGCTGGATTACAGGTTACAAGAAAGAGTAATTTAAATTCAGTGCGGGCATGTCACAAGCAGTTTGCAGCTTAATCTTTCGGTGCAAGCGCTAAACTTTAAATATGGACTGATGAATAAATTTAATTGCAACAGACTCAACAATCTACCCAGGTAATTTAGGATCTTGCTTTCCTGGTTCCTGCAGAATGCTGATATTCCCATCATCTTCTGTTTGCAACGTGTCCTCCTGCTTCTTGGCCTGTTCTACACTGGTCTGCTGCCATTCATTCCTTTCAAGGAAGAATTCTTGGAAATTCCCATGCCTTCAATCATCCTCAAGTGAGTTTGAGTCTGTTGGTGGGTGCTGGACTGAAATGATAGTAAAGCAAGTGAATAATCAAGTGAACGATGATGCCACCTTGAGCACTGGTTTAGTCAACATCCTTGGGCTAAGGAGGCTTTTTTGTTCGTGTAGGCACTTTTGTGTATTCTTCAGAGAAAGCTGTGGAACCCTCCTCCTCTGTAGTTAACCTGTCTCTGTCCAGCTCCAGGTTACTCACTTGTTCATGTGGGATGCCTGCGTATACCAATGTTGCCTGTTTACAGCATTTCCTATGAATGCTGCCTTCACACAGATACCTTTACAACTTGCCATCTAGGTAGTAATATGGAGCAGTTCCATACAAGTAACTAATTCTTGCACTTTTCTTCCTCTTTGTTGAGAACAAATTAGTCTGATTAAGGCCAAGAAGCAAATCATTAGTAGGGTAAATACAAGTTTTCACACGCTCTTTTTTAATTGTACTGTACTCAAAATGCTGCTGAATACCCATCTCTGCTGCTTCTCTTAAATGTGGCACATTTCTCTTGTGTAACCCAATTCTAAGCCACTGTCGTAGCGAAATTGCTGTTCTAATTTGAGAAACTGCAAGATTAATTCTTCATGTTCCTTTTGCAGGAACATCTTCATATTTTAAACTGATAATCTTTTGTTTTCTCTTCCTCAACAGGCTGAAAGAACCACAGAAAGTGACAAGAAGCCAGAAATTTATTATCTGGCTAGCTGACACGTAAGATTGTATCTGATTACATTTTTATTTCTATTTGCCTATATTTTAACAGTTGGCTCAAGCAGCCAAGGCTATTGCTATAGCTACTTGTTGTGTTGAAATTTATGTATTTATTTTCTCTGTTTCCTCTAGCTTTTTTGTCAGTACAGCATAAATCATACCCAAATCTTATGTAGGTGTTCCTGTATGCTTTTATTTTTCATGAACTGAAACATACTGAGGTGCAGTAAGCGGTCATTATTCCAGTTTAGTCTATTTTGTTTGTCATTAACTGTGGTCAGCTAATTAGCATGCAAGTAGATTCAGAATGGAGCGTTCATGTTTCGTGGGACTGTGACTGTTTCATAATGTTGTCAGAGGAGATGCTGTTTGGCTCACATGGAACACTTTGCATTTGAAGAATATCCATGCTTCACAGGCAACTTAGTAATACACTTTGAATGTGATTGCAGTTAGTTTCTTCTGGTTCTTCTGTGTCTGACATCTGTCAGCTTGATTTCCTAAGTGGCCAGTAGAGTTAAAACCCCTTCTGAAAGCAAAGGGATTAATTCATCAGACACGGGGCAGCGTACATGTACAATGAAGAAGTCTGCTGGATTTGATCTGCAGAATTGTTGATACAGATATCCATAGCTAATGCAGATTTCTGGGTGCTGTGTTAATCAGTCTTGAGTTGCTTGAGCTAAAAGTTTTCTATAATTAGGTTTCTAATCTCTTTTGGATAATATTGAATCTAAATGCAGTATGAAAAAATTATTACAGAATATCAACACGCATTGAAAATGTCATATATGCTTCAAGTTCTTAAATACCATCATTCTCTTTTCTGCAGACTGCTGATGCGGAAAGCGCTCTTTGACCACCTCACTGCTCGAGGCATTCAGGTACAGTGTGGCAAAGAGAAAGGAAATGTGCTTTTAACATAGTGAGTGTTTGAACCAGCTACGTATGGCCTTAAGATGGGTTTGTGTTCTCCCCAGCATGTTCTATGTGTTGCTAGGTTATGCGTTGCTTTTTGGTTTCTGAGTAATAGCTTATGCTCTTACATTTGCAGTTCTGTAGTTGCAAAGGAAGAATTTTATGTTTGGAAAAAACCTCTTTCATTTTAATTCCTTTGAGATCCACACACAAACACTTCAAACTTAAACCTACGAAATCTGCTAAACTGCTTACCTGTTCTGGGTTTTTAACAAATTAATTGAATACAAATACCTGAAGTCTCTGAAAGTAATGAAATGGAGTTGGAATCACCACTAGAAAATGCCTCCATTTGGAGGGCGAGGGAGAAGTTGGATGTGTTTGCGTGTATGTCTTGGGCATCCGAGTGTCATAATTTATTGTTTTAAATATATCTGGCATCATCTCTCACATGAAATAATTTTAAGTCAAAAGTCACCTTTTTTGTTTCCTTGAGTATTTCCTGGAATAATTTGTCTTTCTATCCCATTTTACAGGTGTATATTTGGGTACTGAATGAAGAACAAGAATACAAGAGAGCATTTGATCTAGGAGCAACTGGAGTGATGACAGACTATCCAACAAAACTTAAGGAGTTTTTACATAATTATCCAGCATAAATGAAGAAATCCAAGGAAGTTCTTGCAGAACAGATTGCAAGCCAAGGATTTTTCTCCATTAAAAACAAAACTAGAGCAGCATACGCAGATCACTTTGAAAGATGTAACTGGATGATCTGTTACCTTGTCATCAGGTTGCTACCTAATGTAAAGGTTGTCTATTTATTTTAAAACTTCAGTTACATAGTTTACATTTGTAAATAGCTCATTTAGCAACAGCACACCTCACATATAGTGAGGACTAGGAAGAAACTTGCTGGATTGGATACCTGTAGATAATAAGCATTATTTTACCTGTCACAAGTGTTCCTAAGCAGATGTCAAGACATGTCAGTTATCCCAGTTATATTCTAGTGGGCAGAAAATAACGAATTTCTGAAAGTACTCTCTGTATGTGCATTTCTTGTGTTGCTTTTAGTTTTCAGATCACCTGTAGGGCACAAAAGGAGAACAACGCACAGGACAAGCAGAGAGCGGAATCTGTAGCTGGCCAAACAGTGTAGCCTGTGAAGCGTAGTCCAGAAAGGTGGTCGCTTTTTTACCAAAATGAACTCATTTGGTCAGTGTAGATTTACTCTATTATTCTTACTGCTAAGAATGTTGAACCTGAGTTGCAGCTGTACATAGACCCCTTTCTGCTGTGATGGCAATGCTGTGACTCACTGGTCAAGTTGCAAGTGTGGTATTTAAGCCAGGTTCTGGGTTTGATGCTGAGTTCTACTGCAAGGGTCTAGGTTTGCCACTGGTTCTGACCTTCCTGTCAGGCTACTGTGGCATGGCAATACCTGGCTTTCCAGAAAGAAAGAGTGCACTTCCTGGAGATTACACTTACTTTGAAGTAGTCTTTTCACAGAGGAAACCAGTATTCTAGGAGTCTTTTGCACATTTGTAGTTCTAGCATCTGTTGTCTTGATGATGGAAAGTTGGTTTTAGGGTGAGGGACCAAAGAAGACTAAGTTTGGTCAGGAGTTTTAGGAACAAATTTAAATGTTCCTATTAAATGAATTCACCCAAAGCAGATTTATATGCGTACTTATAAAAGGAGCAAGTGTCAATCTAAAGTGTGTAGATTTTAGTCTTTTCTCTCCACAAAAGAGCATTAAATATTAAGTTCATGTGCGTGGATGTGGAAGTAACTTTACTGGCAAAAGCCAGGAAACCCCAAGTGTAATGGAATGGGATTAGATAGGAAGGTATTTCTGGAAGCTTACGTGCTGTTCTGTCCCTGTGAACAGGTGTTATACATGTGTCAAGCAGATTTGAACCTTCAATGCCTGTGTGTTTTGGTGTTGTCATGTTAGTGGTAGGGGTTTTCAGAAGGAATTCGAATACTATAGCTCAGTTACACATTGATGACGTGTAAAGCTCAGTCATTTCATCATCAGGTACTGCTGGACAAAACTATCTTTTAGTGATAATATTTACTTCTTTAAGGAACATTATGTGAAAATTACAGATCTTAATAATACATGCAGTAGCCAAATGCAAGAGTGTATTTCCTGCAGGGTATACTCACTGTGATAAAAACTTACAAAGTAATTTCTTATCCCTTGCTAGCTCAGATTTGGAAGGGTTTCTGTATCACTGCACTGGCTGCTGTCCAATACTTGTAATCATGGAGCACCTTTGCTTGTCAGGAGGCCGGCAGTTAGAACATGAAGTCTATTTGGATGGATAATACTTGCTTCTGCATTGCAATTTCTTTCTAAGGAGTATTTCTGTGTGGGTGAAGTGGAAGAAACTACTGCATTTATGATTTAAGTGAACATGTGATGGTGGTAGCAATGAGTTAATGGTATCATTCTAAATATCCACCTGGTTAAGAGGGCTGTAGCTTCAGTTTCCTCATAATTTAATCAGGCTTGTTGCTCATTGAATGGAAGAGAGGAAAATGCAACTTTCCAACTGTTCATAGGAAAAAGGATGAAATTATTTGTTATCTGCTGAGCTTTTTGGTTCCCTTTCAGACCAGTTATGTCTGGTCGATTGTTAGCAATCAGTCTAGTCATAGTTCTGCCTACTTTCTTGTAGTCACACAGTAGTTATAGAGTAGGCTCCATATGCAGCTCAGTAGGTAAAAAACAAAACAAAACAAAACACCAACTTTCCACCCTTTCTGTCTTTGTTTGGTTTACTAGCCAGTGTGTAGCTCCAGTTTGTTCTTATGCAGTGTGGTTTTCTTCAACTCAATTTTATTGCTGTTGAATTTACAAGACGCACACCTCTATTTATAATTCTGGTGTTAGAGAATGCTACGAAATAGCAATTACACGTTAAAACTTTATTATCTTAGGCTAGGAAAAGCTACATTTTAAGATACTGATCTTGATTTCTGGACTTGATCTCTCAGGGGCCAGGTTGCAATTTAGTTTCTCTCTCAAGTTTCCCTCATCACTGCATAAATAAACTGTTTTGCTTTATTCTGTATTGGATGACAAAGCACAGTTACTGAAATGACTAACCTGGTTTTATAATTTCATTTTGATGTGTTTCCTCTTTCTCCCTAGCAGTGGTGGTGTAAACTTCTGCCTTCAGAAATGCTCAATGCATTTTCAACCACTGGGCTTCCTATGTCTGATACTGCCTTTGACTGTGCTGTTTATACATGACCTCTCTTTGATAAGCCTGCTGTTTAATATTTGAAATTTGAATGAGTCGAGTTGCACAGGAGGGAAGGGGCTCAGTGCTGGAAAGCCTGCTGAATTTATTCAGTCACCAATTTGGGCTTTAGAACAAGAGCTAAGTTTAATCTCTTGAGACGGACGATACTGCATGGATGAGGCCATGAATCCGAGCACCGATACGCAGGGCTTAGGCCACGATAACTGTAACAAAATAACATGGAATTGCGGTAACTGTAGGATGCTTGTTCTGTCAGATCATTGGTTTGAATATTCCAGAACTTACTGTGTGATTTTTAAACCACTTGCACAGAAAAGTGTTTGTTGAGAACTTGCACAGCTGTCCAGGAGGATGTTCAGTTAATCTCTCTCTCCAAGGAGAGGTTCTTTTCAGGTACTTTTAACTCTTAAGTATTGTTTAACACTTACTGTGTTCTGAACCCTATTGCAAAATATTTTATGTATGAAGGATGCTGCATGTATTTCGTGCACTTTTAATTTGCAGAAAGTCTTGTGGACCTCTCTCGCTCCAAATCTATGAAGTGGTTTTTCTTGTAAAGAAAGATCGATGCTTTCGAAATGTGACACATTAAAACATCTTTGCCCATAAAATATCTAAAGCTGAATACTTATTGTGACATTGTTGCCTAAAAGTATAATTTCTGAGATTATGGTATTTATAGTGTAGTAAACATTGCGCTTTTGATAGTGGACTTTTTATGTGGATAGGGTTGCTGAAAAGAAGGGGATATCTTATATACTCCAAACTTTTAAGAAATTTTTGGCAATGACATTGGTGGTCTCATACAGTAATCGCAGCATCTGCAACTGTGTGCAGCTAAACAAAACCTGCAGGGGACTTAAGCCTGCCTTCTCCATGTGCAAATGAACTTGTGAGTAAGCTTTCGAAGTCAATTCCAATTTGATTTTTCTGTGATTTATTTTAAGACAGAAACAGTAGTAGATAAACTTGACCAGAAGTGGTCTCCATATGCAATACTAGAAAATAGGGTAGAGGATTCTGCTGGTTCAGCAATGCAGTCTGTGCTGTTGCTTCATTGCTTCCAGACAAAGGCCTGTCTGCAGAGCAGGCATTGCATGCTTCAAAGCAAGCAGCCTGCCTGTGCACACGAAAATTCAAATAATCAGAATTTAAGATTGGAGAGGAGTGGGGAGGTGTACAGATTAGGTACTACGCTTGTAAAACTTCAAGTTACTCAGTGTGAAGTAGGCGAATCTGTGTAATAATGGTAGGGGGAGAGGCAAGGATGATGATCCCAAGCATGCCGGGAGAACTGATGCTCTGTATGTTTTCTGCCATCAGCATCTTTCAGTGTAAAGAACTGGCAAATTCTGTTTGTCTTAGATTGCAGCACCTTTAATCTAAAATGGAGTGTGCAGTTCTGTATGGATGAAAACAGAAAGGTGGAAAGAGTCAATAAATGTTTCTTATTTAATAATATTTTGAGAAGTGTTATACATGTTAGTGTTTTGGATAGCTGTGCTGAAAAGTAATTGTGTGACAGCTCTGGCCTTTGCACTTCAGTGTAAAAACGGCTGTATCAGAGCTGCTTTCTAATTATTTGGTTTTAGCAATGGTGATGCTTAATTCTTAAGCACAATAATGCATCTTTTCTGCTTGGGGAATGTTGTCTTACTTGAAGTCTACTGCTCGGTGTTCATCCATTTGATTCTGGCAGTGTTACAAGATTCTGTGTGCACATTTATAACATTACAAGTCAGGTTTTGAAAGCACTGACAGAATCATCTTACGTAGCCTGGTTCTAGGCATCAGCTCTGACCTATAATAAGGCTCATTAGTTTAATTACAGAATGTAGCAGTTCACAGATGTGGAGGATATTGTATCCTATCTGTATGTACATCAATACCTGAACTGAATGGGGGAAATAAAAACATTCAGTTGTCTCTGCATGTAAGATATGGTATCAGAGGAACTGTTTTCATTTAAATCTAGATTTAACTTAAAAAATATTTTACTGTGGCCTTTAGTTGTCCTTAAACACTCTTGTGTCGTGTCCTAAGTTCACTCGCTCTAATTCACCATCTCCCACACACAGTGTATCTTGTACCTGCTCACTCTTGTTAGAAGACTTATGCAAAAGGCTGTAGATGATCAATGAAAGATCCACAGATTA
The DNA here is from genome assembly GCA_028858755.1 of Ara ararauna. NCBI lineage: Eukaryota > Metazoa > Chordata > Aves > Psittaciformes > Psittacidae > Ara > Ara ararauna. The sequence goes on along the minus strand of CM054389.1, from coordinate 10,667,766 downwards.
TTGCATTAAAAAGCCTTTGACAGTTGGCAGGTATGTGCTGCTGAACTGGGGACACAAACTAGCTGGTTTTGAATATGTTCATATTAACAGGGATTCCACTTGGAGGTTTCTGTACAGTGCTGTGTTGTCCTGTGTTGGGTGAGTTTGCTGTAAATACAGAGCTTTCTTCTGACGATGATAAGCAGGTTAATGCTTCCTCTACTCCTAGAAGTAAATTTCCAGCTTTCCTACCGGATTTCCATCAAGTTATATTAAATATTAGGCTTTAAGGTCAAGTGTAATTTTAAAGCCTTGAGGCCTCACATTAGGCAAGACAGGTGAAATGGGGGTTTTGTACATAACGGTATTTAGTACTTTTTAAAGGATCTTCGCAGCCTGATGAGTGGATTCTATAGATTGCTCTGGGCAGTATTTTATTTCTTACCACACATTCTAAATGGTTAGTAAGCCAGACTAGGGAATTGGGAAGCATTAATGAATGTTCACGTCTTTTAATAAGGAAGGTATTTGTCTACGATTACTTCAGGTTGTGTAACCTGTCATAAATGTGCAGTGCTAAGATGTGGCAGTTAGAATATTCAGAACTTAACAGTTCATCGGAAGCAAGAAGGCTTGAGGTGCAGCTATTTTCATTTCGGGACAGACTTTTTCCCTTCATTGATGAGCAAGATCATCAGTGTCAATAGAATCAGAGAATCACAGACTGGGTTGGAAGGGACCTTAAAGCTCATCCAGTTCCAACCCCTGCCACGGGCAGGGACACCTTCCACTGGAGCAGGATGCTCCAAGCCCCTGTGTCCAACCTGGCCTTGAACAGTGCCCCGGATGGGGCAGCCACAGCTTCTCTGGGCACCCTGTGCCAGCGCCTCAGCACCCTCACAGGGAAGAGCTTCTGCCTAAGAGCTCATCTCAGTCTCCCCTCTGGCAGGTTAAAGCCATTCCCCTGTCCTGTCCCTACAGGCCCTTGTCCAAAGCCCCTCTCCAGGTTTCTTGTAGCCCCTTTAGGCCCTGGAGCTGCTCTAAGGTCTCCCCTTCAGGAGCCTTCTCTTCTCCAGGCTGACCCAGCCCAGCTCTCTCAGCCTGTCAAGTAATCTCAGAGATCCTGGTTTGTCCCTGGGATTCCTTACGATGCATTATTTTGCTGGCTGTCAAACAGAACAGCAGAACGGGCGCTGGGTCCTGCCTGTTCTCCTGCCCCTTGCCGCGGGAGGCCGCCACCTCTTTGCGATTGCTGCTCTTTTCGGTAGAGCTCTTACCGGCACGTGAGCAGAGTATTCTATGGGAAGCGAAGTGAGCGGTCTTACAGGTAGTGAGGGCTTTACAGCTGCACAGTCATTTCGGTGACCTGGGAGGACAAGATAAGCACTGGGCAGCGTTTGCTGTTTTGTTGGACCAAAAATAGTGATGCTGCAAGTAGGGGAAAAACCCTTAACTGTTAATAGATAGAAACACCTTTCTTTGATCTGGAATTTCGCTGAACATGTACTTGAAGATGTTGTTTCCTGATGTGTCTGATAAAATTTGAAGCATCCCCACTTTACAACTAAAGAAGAAAGGCAGTATTAGGTGAGAGATCCCAAGTTACAAGACCAGTAACAGCTAGGAATAAAACTCGGGAGCACTAGGCACCTGAGAGGTTTATCATATTTTAAGTACCATTCATTTCTAATGCAGCACTAAAAATGCTGAGGTAGTGTCTCAATGAGTGATCCAGTGCTTTCTCCCCCTCAATATTGCGATGGCAAAAAATAGCCGAACCCAGTGGTAAATTAGGCTTTTCTGGTCTAAATGATAATGGAAGTTGAAACTGATGTCAGACACCGAGCAGGGAAACACCAGCTGTGCTGTTCAGGCTCCAAAACATGGGTGTTTGCAAACAGAGGAGTTAAAAATCCATCTTAGCCGTGCAGCTGAAAGCTGGGCTGTCAATAGGGCAGAGCCAAAATGCAGATGCTTTTTTTTAATGAGTCAGTTTCCCTAAAGCTTAGCCCAGTAGAAGCGTAGATGCTGATTAAGCTGTGCTTGCGATGTGTGCAGCCAAACTCTAACACAGAATCAAATGAGACTTGAAGCTTCAATGAGAAAGTACCTGGGGCCTAACTAGCTTTTTATTTCTCAAAAGTGGGTGATATGCTGCTAATGAAGCACTCTTTACCACTAAAAAGCTTCTGGCCAAGAAGAAAGCTTGGCTTTTTTTATGGTCTTATATTTCTATGGCTTCAAAGCTGTGTGAACCTCTAGATTTCCATGGTGACACTGAACTTACATGAACGTCATTCCAGTTCACCACCACCCTAAAGCAAGCCTATTACAAGAGTACTTTGCATGTATGTAATGAATCTTGCTGTTCCCTGTGTAAATAATAATGTATTTTTATAAGCAAACCAAAAATTCTGCTGTGCAACTGGCTTTTGAGTCTTTCTTTGGGGAAAGAACCAAATCCCTGCTATGCAGCAGCCTCTTGTTGATGCGTAGATTCATTTTGCTGGTGGTTTCACCTCTGGGTACGTGTGGTTGCTTTTCACAACTCCTGGTGACTTAAAGTCCAAGCAAACTTCTTCACCCTTCCCGCACATAACTCGGGCTGGATCAGTTAAATGCACCTTCCTTTAGCACTGGGGAGATGGTCTAATAACCTGACATGTTCGCTCTTGCTGCTGGGGTTGAGGAGGAAGGAGGTTATCTAAGAAAAGAAGCTTAAAGTAAGCCTCCAACATAGGCTCCTGGTGCTCTTGTAGCTTGTCTAAAGCTAATTCAGCAAGTTCCTTCTTCATTTCAGTGTGTTTAGTAGCTAGGAACTACCATGGTGCTTGAATCTCTGTTAACAGCATATTTCAATTGTACTTGGGAGTACAGGTAGCTTCTGGGGGGAAAAAGTAATGTTGTATTTTAAAATCTGGTCTAATCTGATGTAGAATCCCTTAGCTAGCTGGCATCTCTTACTCATGCAGTCAGAAGGGTGCGTTTGGCTTGTGTGAAATAAAACTGTTTATGTCACAAGGTAGTGGGCCCTTTTCCTACCCACATGTAAGGACCCACAACAGAAATAGTCTTGCCCCTTACTGTGCCTGGGAGTCCAAATATGAAACATATGGAACAGAATGCTGCCCTTGCAGTTACCAATAATGACCAGTTCTTGGGGGATTGCTTAAAATATTCTTCATAACTTGCTAAAGCAGTGGAGTGTTGGACCAAGAATAAACTATTTCACCAAATAAGGTATGTAACTTTTATCCCTTGAGGTAAGCGAGAACATCCAGTGCTGTGTAAGGTACGGTTTAACTGTTACACGTGCTGGCATGAGCTGAACTGGAAGCATGCAGTGAAAAGCCTCCAGACCAGCTCGTTTGGAGCTGTTTTGTCTCTTAATTTGAGGTGATTGCATTGAATTTTGCCCTTGCGCTTTCCCCTGGCTTTAGCTGCGTGCACGCTGCTGTGTGCATATGTGTGCATGTGCATACGCGTACATGTGTGTTCACATGGAACCTGCAGCTACTCGGGTGTACGATTGCCGAGATCACCACTGCAAAAAGCCCGTGGTCAGCAGTGGATGCAGCCGATGGAGGTTTCCAGGAGGAAAATGCGGTCTCTTCATTTGCGGTTGAGCCTCCCGCTAATTACGTGTCCAAGAAGGTGAATTTAATGGGGGGGGGGGGGGGGGGGGGGGTATTCGTTGGTGCGTGACGCGGCTCAAGCAGCAGCGGGGGCTCCCAACGCCTCTCTCTTGATCCGGCAGCGTTAATTATTTCGCGTTCACTTCACGTGCGCTAATTGCCTCTACCGTTTAACGACGGAAACAGCGCAGCCCTGGAGGGGGGGTGGGTATCGATCACCCCCTTCCCGCAGCGCCCGGCCCCGCTTACAGGAGGATGGCGCTGGGCACCTGTGATTAAAGACCCGGAACCCAAAAGCGGGGCCGTTTATGGCGGCTTTGCCCCCATAACAAGGCACCGAGCCCGGGCGGCTCCGGCCGGAGCGTTACGGGAGCGCCGCCGGCGCCTTTAAGAGGAGCCGCGCCCGTTTGTTGTTCCCCCCCCCGCGCTGCACGCCGGCCGCTCCCATTGGCTGCCGCTGCCCCAGCTGCTGTCTGCGGGGGGGCGAGAGCGCCCCTGCCGGCCTCGCCATCTGATTGGTGGCCTAAAAATGGGCTGCGGCCGGCGCTGTCCAATTGGAGGAGTGTTGCTATGTGCCAGCGGGCGCCGATTGGCCAGCAGGCTCGAGCGAGAGCCTATAAGGGGCGGGAGCCGGCGGGAGGGGGCGGGCGCTGCGGGGCTGCCTGGTGCGCGTCGGGCGCCGCGCTCCGTCTGCGCTGGGGACGCGCTTGAGGCGGCGGCGGAGAGTGAGTGCGGCGGGGGGCGAGCGGCGGGACCGGGGCCGGGCGCGGCGGAGCGGGGACGGGGCGGGAGCGCGGGAGCGGGCTGGCGCTGGGCCGCGCTGCCGCCGGAGCTGCGCCACAGCCATGGCCGTGTCCCGTCCCCCCCCTTCTCGTCGCGGAGGGGCAGCGCGGGTCGGGGCGCGCGTCCTTAGCGGAGCGTCCTCGGCGGCTTCTCCTGAGGGGAGCCCCGCCGCGTCGGAGCGGAGGGTCGGGGCCTTGAGGCGCCCCTGGGGCCGGCAGCTGGCGAGCCGGGCTCTGCGAGAGGCGGCCTTTGTCTGCGGGGCAGGGCGAGGGGCTGGAGGCGGGGAGGGCAACAGGTCCGAGCCCGGGAGGGTGTCCGAGGGGCAGCGCGCAGGCGAGGCCGGAGGGGTTTGGCTCGTCCCGGACGCTTCCAGCGAGGAAGGGCATTAATAGGAGGGAGCTGCGGGAGCGGGGCTGGGGGTGGCCGTTGTGCCAGATAACCGTCGGAGGGGCAGCAGGGATGTCCCTCCTAACGATCCCTTTTTCTGTAGCGAGTAAACGCATAATAAAAGCCTGAAGCCCCAGGTGAGATCTGTGCCTGCCACAAAGCTGTGAGGCTTAGGCTTGTGGCTCCGGGGAGAGACGCAGCATCTTCCCTGGGCTCTGGGGGCACCTCCCGAGCTGCTGCCGGCGCAGCCCAAAGGCCCTGCCATGCCCTGTTTGTTTTTGCCAGCGCTGCTGCTGGAGTCCCTGCAGACCGGGCCTTTCCCGTGTCAGGCTGAGCTACCGGGTGACATCATGCCTGGTGGGGCAGGGGAGGGATTGCAGAGCCCCTGGGTCAGCCGTGGAGAGGGCATCCTCAGCCCTGCGCGCTGCTGCACATTAAAGGCGGGCACTTTCTGCATGTGGTGCATTGAAACCCGCCGCCGTCAGGGAGCAGGGGTAATTCTGCTGCAGCCTCTGGTTAGGGGTCAGCTTTCTCTGTGGAGCGCTGTGCTCAGGTCCAGGGCTCAAGGTGAAATGTCAAGGGTCCTTTGTCTTGTCCCCATGGAAACTTCTGGGTTTTATGCAGAAAAGCCAGAGAAGCTTGAGATGACAGAGGTAGCCATGGAGTGAGCTGTGGGCCCGTGGCTTCAGATTTTAATGCTGATTTTTGAAGGCAAAGGAATTTGAAATGTTCCAGTTTAAAATATGCTTTTAATAGTGTAGAAAAAGAAGTTCAATCCTGCCCGCTTTGCCCCCGCTGTTTTCTGGCGTCTGTCTTAAAATGCAGGAAGAGGAAGGCCCATCCGGCTGGTGTTTTTAGCTTGCAGACAGCAGTTAGGCAAGGGGCAGGACAGCACGCCTGCCTTCCTGATATGGCCTTCCTCAGGGCTGCTACATGCTCCAGATGAACATTTTCTGCTGATGCATTTACAGTTACTTAGAGCTTCTGCTGGGTAGCGCGGAGCGGCCTTTGCTGAATTAGGTGGTTGTAAACGAGCAGATAGAGAGTTCGACTTCGGTCCATGAGAGGGTTCTGCCTGGAGAGGATGTATTTTGTGACTTCATTCTTGCAGAGCACTCCCACTGATCTTAAGATCTCATCGCGCTGGGATCCACGCCTCTGGTTTCTTGTAAACATTGTGTGCTGTCTAACGGCAGCGCTTGAATAGAGAATTAGAATGGTGTCTTTTTCCCACTGATTTCTAATTCTTGTTTCCTGCTGAAATACCATTTTAACATGAGCGTTAAGCTCTGAAGCTAAAGCTGGAAATGCTGTAGGGAGGACAGAGACGTTGCTTTCATCTGACAGAGATGTCAGGTGTTTGTTTTTTTCCTTTGGGTTTGTCTTTTCTTTGTCAAACTTCCTTTGCAGGTGTGTCTTTCATGGAATAACTGCAAAACCGTGCGGGTCATCGAGCTCCCTCGTGCCCTCTGGATCCACAGACTCTGAATAAGTGATTTCCTTTCTTTGCTGTTTGGTGTGGGTGGTTGAGCCAGGGTTGTACTGGAGAAGACAGCGTCATGACCTGTAAATCCACATTCCCTCAAAGGCTCCTTGACTCACGGATTGAATACCTGTTGCTGAGAGAGAATTTAATTAAGGAACTGGTCACTCTGGTGTAGGTCCTGGCTGGCAGTTTAGAAAGTGGGAGCTCCTTGATCTAGCGTGGTACTACACGAGCATTGCAAGGGTTGCAGAGGAGTCAAAACCCCATTATTTCTTGTTCTTGCATCACAGCCGTGCCTTTGACCATGTGCATGGAACACTCTTAAAGAAATACCAGTAAAGCTGGGCTTTCACTGGGCTTTGGTCATTAACTGCCAGACCTTTGCTTGCTTGAACTTAAGCTGTGAAGTGCTAGAGCAGTGGGCTTCAAGAGGGATCCCGAAGTGGAATCTGGAGCAGAGAAAGGAAAATGCCAGTTCTCTTAGCTGCTTTGAAGCTGATCAGTGATGTTCCAGGCAGAATGATGTAGCACTTTGTCTTTATTGCTTTCAAACCATAAATACGAAGTTTCCTTTTCTCACCTCCTTGACAGAGGCCTGTGTGTTGGTCCTTCAGGACATTCCCTCTTTTTCTGTGCTTGTTAGTTCAGAGGTCTTGTCTTCTAGATCTACTCACAGTAACTAAACCAGATTTCCTTTTCCTTCCAGAAGCCAAGGTGACTCCATAGAAGAGATGGACTATTCTGACTCAAGGGTTTTGTTGGGTTTTAGTTCTTTAGAACAGATCTTTAGCTGGTAAATCAGCATGTCTGTTGGTGCTGTGATGCTGACCGAAGCTCTGGATCTCTTCTTCCCAAAACAAAGTCACTTTATAGTTTGTCTTACCTGGGGAGAAGTGCACTGGGTGGGCTGCTGCTCAGGAGTGCTGAGTCCTGGGCCTTAATCACACTCCCTGTTGCCCTCATCAGTCCCTGCTCTTCATCCTCATCAGTTTGTCATTCACTGCTCTCTCTGAGTCTGCTTTTTGCCTTGTCTTATTTGCCTTTTTGTTCTTTCTTTGTCAGGGCAGGTAGTTGCTGTGCGTAAGCTGATTGTTCTGTTCTGGCTTTGTGACCCTGTACTCAATAGCCATGTCTGCCAGGCCTGTCTGAGGGTGTTTGCACCCGCTGATCCGGGATGTGTTGGACGTCGGGAGTAGCTCTGTCTCCAGAAGCGTCACTGGACTGGCCAAGCCACTTAAGGCTGCAGGAAGTAACATAATTAATGAGACTTAGTTCGCCCACATCTTGTACCTGACAATCTCAAGTCACTTGACAATGCTAATTAAAGCTAATCACACTCCTCTGTTTTTAGTAAATAGCTATTAACCCTGCTTCACTCTTGCTTTAACAAATGATAATGCCAGGCAGTGTGAGTCATTGGAAGTTAGGGGCATGCAACCCATAAGAGCTGCCTTCCGGCCTCTGCACAGGCTTACACATCCAACTGGAGATGGGTTCTTCTGCACCTGTTCAGGTGTTGGTTTAGCCTGTTAAAAGGTGTGAAGTTTTGCTGACTTGGAAAAACATGCAGCTTTTTGACTCTTTTTACTGCTGTTGTGACTTGTACCGAACTAACCAAGGCCGAGCAAAGTTTCAAAAGCTGAGGATGCTTTGAATTTGCCCTTCAGAGAACTTTAGATCCGCAGAGACGGAAGGCAGAGTGGTGTCAAAGCTGCACTCTCACTTCTCCTGTTTCACATTGGCAGTGACTTCATTCGGAGGACAGAAATGTGGCGTGGTATGACCTAGGCATTGCATAGCTCAGCCACAGAACTGTGGAAGATTGAAGTTTCACTGATGAAATATTGCTAAAGGATGGCTGGAGCGGTGTGTTATTAAAAACAGATTGTCCAGCATCACAAAAGAAAAAAAAGATGGAGTTAATAATTAACTGGAGGGGGGGATCTTAATGAGAATCCCAGGAACTCCCAGCTCAAGCGTGCGTCAGTAGGCACGGAACTGCAAGAGGCGAGTCAACTCACATACCTTGGCAGTAACATGGTAGTGAGGATATGCAAGAGGAACTAATAACTGGCAAGGCAACAGCTGACTTGACTATCTTAAACTAGATTCGGTTATGAAGTATCTGTCATGTGAAGATTCAAGTTATAAATTTTCACCTGACTTTGCCCCCCTGACATATGGGTTGCTAAGTGAAAGCAAGAAGGATGATGACTGAACTGCCATGGAAAGTATGTACCTCATTAATATAGTAACTGGTGCATTGAAAGTGTTACTGGCAGAGATGGGTCAGAATCCAGCATCTTCTCCTTGGCTTTGCTTGGAAAAGAGACACAGAACAGAAAATAAAGTCCCTGTCTCTCCCATGCCAGATGTGCTCTGGGCAGTGCAAGGCTAGTTAAGAGATGCTCCTGGGAAGAACTCTCTGAGCAGATGGGGTTTGTGAGCAGATAAAAACATGCAGCATTTGCAAGCTCACAAATAGTAAGTTATGACAGGCAGCTGTGGTAGATCCTTCTTTCAGCTACAGATGACTTTGAGGATATTGGAAGGATGCTCACGGTAGATAAATGTTCTGTCTGTGTTCCCTGTCAGTACCCAGCCTTTATCAGGGAAACAGATGATCTATCCAGCAGACCAGATTAATTGAATCCTAGTCATGCCTACACTTGCCAAAAAGGAAGATAATACAGCAATATAAGGAGCACAAAAAAAATGTAATAAGAGATGATTTGGATAGCTAGACTGTTCTACAACTAAAATAAATGAGGAAGGAAAGTTGGAAAGTGTTTCCATTTTGTCACTAATTGGTCAGTTGGGCGGGAAGAGCTTTTCCATGATGTCTGTAGTTCAGGTTGGTACTGCAATAGCAAGGCAGGGTGGTCTTTCACTTTGTAGAATGCTTTATATGTGTCTTGCTGGCAAAGTGTGATCAAAGCCTTGATCCCCTAATGTGACCATCCCATTGAATGTGTAGCTTTCTTCAGCAGAAGGATGGATATGAATTGAAAAGCTGCATCTTAGTGTGCTTGAACCATTGCTGTTACTCACGCAAGTGCATCATATTTACTTGGCCAGTGCAGGTGAAGGACTGTTACCCCATTGTGGGGGATGCTGGCATGAGTTTTTGCAAATTATAAGGGAGGAAATGAAGTCATTGGTGGTTTAAATTAGTTCAGCTTGCAGCTTTTGTTTATTTGTGCCGCAAGTGGGATTTGCTGGCAGGAGCGAAATTAAGTACTGGCTTGTTTCAAATTTGTCCTGGCCAACCGTGGTGCCTTTCTGCCTGGATGTTTCCTTCTGCATTTGGTAACACGCACTGGCATCTCCAGTAACTGGTTATTGAGTTTAGCTGTGATGGATTGTACCTGCAAAGCAAAGGTGGGCAGCTGGTAGCTGTAATGCTTGTGTGCTGCTTGTTATCAGCAGTGCAGGCTCTTCTGCATTGCAAAGATACTGCTGCCAGGCAACTCGGAGGAAAGTGGGAAGAGAATTCAGCCAGAGGTGTCAGTCATTCCTTGGCAGAGGCTGAATCTTGCAGTCCATGTTCATGTCATTTTGGAGACAGGCCCAGGAAAGTTAACAAATTTTGAAGCCAGCCCTGTGAGATGACATCTGTCTGAGCTGTCCTGAGCCTTTTGAGATGAAATTGTACTGGGAAGCATTTGATTAACATTTCCATGATAATTTCCCATCCCTGCATCCCAGTGGTGCCTGTGATGTGTCCGAGTGGACTGTTTAGAGCAGTGTGCTTGTTCTGAATAGCGGGGAGAGATGAGTTAGCAGTTCTGACACTGAACGGTCTGAATCCAGCCTTAGATCTGTAAATGTTCTCATGGTCATCTGGTCTCAGTAGCCTGCAGCCAGGACAGAAGCACCTCTGCAGCATCTAAGCTGAGATACTTTAAGCGATTCCTTCACTTGCCAGTCAGCTGTGCACTGTGGTTCAGTGCAGGAAAGCTTTTGCTTTGAATGCAGGAGTCCTCTGGAATCGCTTCTCACCACACTTGCACTTGAGAACCTGCAAATGCACTGGTGTGGCGAAACTGCTAAATTTGATTGAATCTCCAAATTGGCAAAGGGCAACGCAACTATGTAAAGAACATTAAAAAAAAAGACTTTTAAAAATTGCTTTGTTTTTGATAAGTTATGGATTAATAGTGGGTAAAGCAACAACGCTGGGCAGGCTGACAAGATTCTGGTTTAAAATGTTGAAGATTTGCTGTTTGTTCCTATGAAGTTCCAACTCATTTTAATGTACCTTTGTAAAAAGCCTGTCCATCAGCAAGAGACCAGGAAGCTGGTTGTAGGGGCGTGTGGAGTCTGTTTCTTGAGGAGGAGAGTTGTGACAGGCCACAGACTGACATGCTGCCGGTGTGTACAAAAGGAAGAAAACCCCAAACAAGCCCCCCAGAAACCCCAACCTTTAAACTGCAATTAATGTAATTGCTCTGACACTGTCGGGAGGTTTAGTACTGATAGCTCCTCAGCAGAGCAATACCTCTGACGTGTGTGCTGACGGGCTGCTGTGGTATGTGGAGCACGGCAGGTGCAGCGCGGTTGGCGTCCTGCCTGCCCCTGACTCACCCCGGCCAGGTAGTCGTTGGTTGCTTCTTGCTTCATCTCTTTTTGATGCCCTCTAGTGGTTACCTGGCAATTGTCTGCAGCGCTGTTTGCCTTCAGTAGGTGCTTGCCATCACCTTTTTGCGTCCATCCGTCCTTTTCCCAGGATTGTGAAGTGCTTCCTAGTGGTGAAGAGTGCTGTCTTAATGTGGAGAAGAGAGAACTAGGGCCCTCAGAAACAAAGCAGCTTGCTAGGAGATACGCAGAGGAATAAAGGGATTACATGTATTTCTGGTTGAATTCTCTAAGTGAGGATCCTGCTGGCCATCTTCCACCATTTCTCTTGTTATTTTCCTGTCTCCAGGGTCTCGTGAGGTTTGGAGAAAGAGCTGAAGGAGTGCAGGCAGTAGAGAAGGACACTTGGGATTCATGTGTCAGTAATGACTTCTGGTAGTCGTGCTAGTACCGCTTAGCTGCATGCAGCCTCATCAAGTGTTTCAAGTTGGTGCGTTTCAGACACTTGATACTGCAGGGAGTAAAAGTACATTGTGTACACTCGTATGTTATTTAAACTCCTTTCTTGGCCTTCCCTTGTGTTCTGTGTTTAGAGTGGCCATGCTTTCCTACGGGGCCTTTCATGAGGTACGTCCTACCCTCCTGCATTCACATGGTCTGGCTTCGTCTTTTTCAAAGCTGTTGCAGTCCTGTGTGCTAGTGAGGATCTCCAGAACTGCCCCAAACCAAGAGATTTTGTTGCAGTCCTCCACCGTCAGAGTAGGAAAACTCCTTAGCTGTGCCGGGTGTCTCTGGGGGTTCCACACACAACTTTCTAACATTAAACCCCGACTCCCAATTTCAATGTATCGCCTTAAAGACTAGCCTTCCTCTTCAAAACTGCAGTGCATTATGCAACATTAAGACAGTTTCTATGTCAAGAAAACCCTGGTAAGTACGCTTACCTCAAGCATTTTCTTAGAAACATGCTCAGACCCTGGAGCAGCACAGGCTGCTACAGTTTTTGACCTTGTAAAAGCAGAAAACTCTCCAAATCCGATTCCTCTTGTGCTTTCATTGCACTCAGCGTAAGTACATCTCTAGGCTCTTCCATATTAATGAGAAGAGATGCCAAAGAAGAAAGGTTGGGTTTCTAAACAGATGGATTTTTTTCAGAGCTACTGTAGGCAGCTTTCTATAGCATTTGCAATGTTCTAGTAAGTATTTAATGGACTGTAGTTTATCTTAGAAATCAAATAATCTATAAACCAAACCCTCAGACCCAACAAACCTGTTGTTTGTCCTGCCAGAATGAGCAGGAACATTTACATCTGAGCTGCATTGCACATGGGGTTTAGGCAAAATGAGACTTGTGTGGGATCGTTTTTGTTCTCTGCCATTGTGGCATATGGACTTGTACAAGCAGTAGCCTTGTCTAGCAAGTGTTTGGCTCAGACTTGGCGTTTCTCCGTTTTTTGCTCCTGAATTGCTAACAGCTTCATGTGAGAGCGGCTGTTGGACAGGCGGAGGTTGAGGCTGAACCAAAAAATTGTCTGAACAGCAAAACGTGTGCCGTGGGGTTTCCTCCATGGTGCTGGCATCTACTTAAAACTCAGCAGGATTAAGCAGGGCTGCCCTAGCGCGCACAGTGCGCGCAAGCATGCATTCAGCTGATTCTCTCACCCATAACCATGATGTTGAGCACCAATAAATGGCATTGATCTTTTCCCTAGATGATTTTCCTTTTGTCTAAACCAGTTTTCTGACTTCTTGTGAGCTAATTCATAGCTAAACACAGGTTTCTGTTCCGCCAACTTGAGTGTGTCCGTCCCAGAGGTAAATTTATCTTCAAGAATGATGGAAGAAAAATGCTGGGTTATGTTGCTGGTGACAGGTACTCATCTCTAACAGTGTTGGGTATGATGGGAAAGTAATCAGAGCATCCTTTTATTTTTAAGTGAATGGAATGACTCCACTCATGCCCACTGTCAGTGAGGCTGATGAACAGTAACTGGTTCTGAAAAACCAGAGGCACAGCCCAAAATCGTCCGCATGCCTTTGTTCTGCAGTAGAATGAATGCAGAGCTAGCTGTGAAATAGATTTTAATTCAAAGGTGTTTGCCACTGGGACAGGAAGAAAAAAAGGCAGGAGATTGGGTTTTGCATTGCCGAGAGCCATGGATCCCATTTCATACATTTTGAGATGACACTCAGGACAGAAATGGCTCCTTACATGCTTCTAGCTGTACACATAGGATGCAAGAATGCATTTGCTATTGTTTTTCCCTCTTGCTAAGATGAGGACAGAGATCTTGGTAGATAGCACACAGATCAGCTGTTGGGCTGAATGCTGTACGCAGGTAGTGCCTTTATAAAATACAGCTACCCTGGATGAGCTTATCTGAAGGTTTTTTCCAAAGCAGTTTCTTCCAAGCTCTTAGCTCACAAATCTTTATTCTCTCCCTTGCCTTAACCAAAGGGATCAGTTTGGTTTTCCTTCTCAGCACAGTACTGAGAAAAGGCGTTGCAATGGGTCTTAATCTGTGCTCTGATATCGTCTCACTTGACTATATTTCTTGTCCACTTCTAAAAGGTCAGATTTTTTTGCTGACATTGAATGTATTACGAGGTCAAATAAATGAATGCTGATGAAATGCTTTTGCAGAAAGCTGCGTGCAGCAGATAACTTGTGTGTGCGTTTGTTTCTCTGTTGGGTAAATGCCGTGGTAGTATTTCTGGTTTACTCATTGTTCTGGAGCACTGATGCTTAGGAGGCCTGGACAGAGGGGTCAGCAAACAGCAAGTGAAGGGATTGCTGTTATATTATTCTGGTTGGGTGTAATCTGTTGAGTATAATTTGGCTTTGAGGATGCCTGGGGACTGCTTTCTCCAGCTGTTGTGCTCTGGTATTAGGCAGCTGATCAGAAGAGAAATGGTTTGGCATTACGGCATAGGAGAGAAATGGTGAAACTGGTGGTTAGTGTATTTACCTATCTGTGCTGAAGAAGAGAGAGAGGAGATTGCACCATTTCATTGCAAATCAATGAAATATAAGGTTTAAACAGTCTGTTTAAGCAGAAATTGGGTAAAGTGATTGCCAGTCCTTCCTTTGCTCCAGATGGTCTGTCCAATGTAATCTGTTTCTTTCGGACAGGGCTTGGTTCTTTGCCTTGGAATCAATTGTATTTAGCTGCTGAAAGAGCACACTTAGTCTCTTGCTTCTGTGCCCGTGGAGGACAAGGCACATGCCTCTCAAATTCCAGGTTCTGAGATCTGTTACAGCTGGGATATAGTGCATGCTACTGAATCGGGGCTTGAAGTTGGGGGATGGTTCTGTTGTCTTGTAACTCTGGAGGTTAGCACTTGGTTAGCTCAGGAAGGCTGGGATGCGTTGCTTTTACTTATATCTAGTCAGCAGAAAATAAGGAAGGATGCTGCTTTGGTTTGCATCTTGCTTCTGCCCAGTTGCAAACTTAGGGTTGATCCTTAAAGTGCTCCTCTTCTCAATGCTGTCTCACACAAAACTAACTCAGATTTGACAAAGTCGTGGTGCACATGGACAACTGGGGCAGGGTACTTCTCTTACTTCTCTGATGAAGGAAAGACATGTTGAAATCCAGAGGTGCAGCTATGTACCTGACAGTGCACAGGCAGACTGCATAGCTATGGGTTGACCAGATAAATTGCAGGCAAGACCTTTTCTGACTGAACAAGAGGAGGTTTAGTTCCTAACCAGCTGGGAAGTGAGCCTTTCTGCGTCAGGATGGGTCTTCCAAAGCTCTCACTGTAACTTTAATTGGAAAAGGTTAATCTGATTAGTTAGTGGTTGCAAGGAGCTTTAAGGATGACAAGCGCTACGTAAGTGCTGACTATTTTGATCATGATAGATATGCTTTATCAGCAGTTGGCTGGATGAGTGAGATTCTTTTTCCCATTTGACTGTAAGGGAGCTGCCTTCTGGAAAGCAGAAGAAAAATATTGCAGAGAAAGGGAAAAATGGATATCCTGTCGTGTGGCTGATGTCTGCCTCCTGTTGAGCACTGTGCATGGCTGTAATGCAGTGAAGCTGACTGCTCCAAATGATGCCCATGTGGGCCAATGACAGCCCTCCAGTATGGTGCTGGTAGGAGCTGGTCATTGGAAAGCTTGCAGATAGCAACCTGGCTTTCGATGGTTGTCCAGCTGGCACCAGGCTCCCTGGGTGATGCTTTCAGAAACACTGAAGCAACTTGGATACCTTGAATCTTCTTTTTCAACAGTGACAAGACAACTTAGGATCAGAAGTGTTGAAGACAGGGTTCTGTAAATGGCACTTTGGTGTGTAAGTGGTGAGGTGCTTTTGCAGATCTCACTGCCCCATGGTGGTCACACCTGAGGCTTTCCAGCAAACAGCAGTAGTGGATTCACAGTCTGAATTTTGTTGTTTTCAAGTATGACTTGGACAGTTTTGTCATGGTTTGATACTTGTAACTAGTGCTAACACGAGTCATGAGGTTGCCCAAATGGGATGCTTATGAATTCTACAACCATTTTTTTGGGCCCTGCCTTCAGTTCCCTGATGGACTTTCTGATTGCTGTTGAACTGCTTTGACAGCTTCCTTTTTAGCAAGGCAGAGAGGTGTATTTGCTTAGGGTAGCTCCAGTCCAGCCCTTCTCTGCAGCATATCTTGAGCCAGGTGTGTGGCTGGTGCTTTTCCTGGGAGGGTGCATCCTGCTGGGCAGCAGCAGAACCTGCTTAGCACCCGAATGCCAGGGGGCTGTTTTAGCAGCGCAGTGACCTGGGTTGGCTTTGTTCTAACCTGGAAGATTATCAGCTGTGCTTCAGGCACTTTACTCATCCCACCTTAGAGACCAGCTCTTAAGCTCTTGTACTTTGCTGTTTTGTTCACTTCAGGAATTCCCATTGCAGGTCAGGTGTGGAGGTTTTGTGTCTTGGTTTTCTTATTTTAGGGGGTGGGGGGGTGCTATCCAAGTGTTTGCTACGCAGAGTGCAGACTGAGGAACTGAGCAGGGTTTTATGGGAGGGAAAATCCTCACGGGAGGAGCAGCCAGAGTTCATGATTAATTTCTAGAGCATGCATACACGCCATGTGTCGGGGAGGGAGGGGAGCTTCCTCCTTTATCCTTTATGCTGCTTCTGTCCTCAAAAGAAACGTTTGTAGCTGGTAAGGCTTATAGATGTGGGATCTGAAAAACTAATTTCTGCCAAAGAGACCCAGACTTGAACTGCCTTGCAGGCTCTGTGAGATGATGTCGGATTGTGAAGTAGGTGTTTCCATCCTGAGTAGGATTTTTCACTGTCTCTTGCTATCAAGAACAGTCATCAAAGGCTTCTCCTTGCTTTGACTGCTGTCAAGTATTCTGAGTAAAGAACAAAACTAGAGTGCAGTTTCTGTAGAGTAGCTTCTACATTCAGAACTTGCAGGGAGTTACAAAGGAGAGTGTAATGAAGTATTCCTTCATTTCCCATGTGGAAACTAGGACAGAATGGAGAGAAGAACTGGTTTAGTGACTCATGTACTTTCCTGGTGGCTGAGGAAACCCATGTCCAGCTCCAGCTTTTCCATGGCCTTCCGGGGTGTCACATTAGTGAGCTGACAGGACAGCAGCTGGCAGGATCCTGATTTCCCTCTAGCTAACTAACAGAGCCCATCTTCTCCAAGGGATGGTGCAGGGTGGGACCTTGACATGTGCAGTTCCCCAGAGTTGTTTGGGAGGCTAGGCCTGATGAAAATCATCTTCTTGGCATCTTTGTGCCTCTGTAGTCATTTCCAAATCCATTAAGTGCTGGAAGAATGAATAGAGGTTGTGAGCGTTGGAGTGATAGGAAGATGGAAGATAGCAGAAGCAGGAAGATGTGAGGACAGTCAGCAAGTCAGTGGCTGAGCTGTGAATAAAAGTCTGCCTTCCTTTATCTAATCGTCGCGCCTGTCTCCTGGCTGCTCCTATTCTTCCCTGCTCTCTCGATTGAATCCTAGATCGTCCTGCGGGTGAGGAGGTCGTTGCCGCCGTTGTGAGCTGAGTGTTCCGTCTCTGTTCTCTTTTTGCACGCAGGTCTGTGTGAAGTCCCCCATTCCCTCTGCCCAAATCTCCTCCTCTGAAGCGGTCACCAGCGTGTGGAGCCTGCCCCACACCCATCACCTGCCAAACCACGGCCTTTACCTGTGTCTTCCGGTGTTTCCCGTGCGACCCGTCCTGTGGGAGTGCCTCCTGGGCCACCCCAGAGTTCACGCAGCGCTCAGTGGCTCCAATGGTGAAGATGACAAGGTCCAAGACTTTCCAGGCATATCTGCCTTCGTGCCACAGGACCTATAGCTGCATTCACTGCAGGGCTCATCTTGCCAACCACGATGAGCTCATTTCCAAGGTATGTGCATGACCTCACCCGAAGGTGCTGGGTGGATGCCTCCTCCCCAGGGAGCGGAAGGGTGCGTTCGCTCATGCTGCAGGTCACTTGCTCTGGAAGTGCCTGGTCTTAACTGGTACTGCAGTTTTTGCTTGGAAAATGGGCTCTCAGCCTGAAGGATCTATCTGTGAGCTGCTGGTTTTGTTTCAAGTGTTCTTGAAAATAGCTGTAGGAACAGGATTCAGAATTCAGGCCTCTCGAGTGCTTACAGGTGGCTGTCTCTGCTCATGGTACTGCCTCCTTCCTCTCATTTCCAGCTGTAAAACTGCACTAACTGATGGCTAGGACTGTGTAAATTACTTTCCTGACTTTTCTCGTTCGCATACGTACTTGTCAGCATAGCCAAAGGGTTGTTGAATGATCATGATTTGGAGGTGAAGCGTGTGGGATGTTTTCCCTGCTAACCTCTGAACTATACTAAACAACTACACTTAAGCCCCTACTTAAGGGGGGGTTCTCTGATGCTTCTACTGAAACGTAAGATGGATTTCCGAGGACTGATGAGTGGTTGCTCAAACCCTCATTTTTTTTGCCAGTCTGCTGACAAGACACTTTGCAGTGAAAAAGCAAGGGATGGATTGTAGGATGTGCTCCGAGCAGGGAATGGTGGAAGGATTCTGTCCTGTCATCTGATCTGTTGATTACAAAGGCAAAGGTCTTGAGAATAAGCTGAATTAAAAGCATTCAGAGCCAGAAGTCAGACGCCTTTGATGCAGAGGGAGCAGGCCAGTAAGAGGATCTCTTTCTGAAGTGTGAAAACTAAACATTCTTGCAGTGTCCGTTGGAGCCTGCAGTGCCAGGCTGTGGTCAGGCATCAGGTTTCTGGGTTTTGACTGCCTTGGCAATCAACTGTTCCATAGAGTTTATTCAGCTTATAAAATCTGTGTTCAGAAAAAACACACACACCATAAGATTTATTAGCTGAGATGAGAGGAAATAGCTCTGTGAGCTGTGTGCGTGTGCAGCTTAAACCGGTTCAGCTTCTTGGAGCAGCCTTAAGAGAAAGGCTGGGGTCACAAGGAACAGAGGTGCTTTGCCCGTTAGAAAGCGTGTAGTGCTGCTTCTGTTCCTGTTTGCAAAGAAGATACTAGAACATATCACCTTGCGCCAGTGGCATTTGTATTTATGGGGTCAAAACCTTAGCAGCTGTGGAAGTCCCTTTGGACGTCTGAGTTGGGTCCTCAGACCTGTCCTCTTCAATTAGAAGCTTTCTCCTTCCTTTTTCTTTTGGTTGTTGCATGGGCCAGCTTGCTGCATACCTCTGTGATGATGTCTCTTGTGCCAGACAACTGATTTTGAGTATTCTGATATGAATAATGCTGATTGCAGTCTGCTACTATTTTGGGTTTTGCAGTTTCTGGACAGACAGGCTTCCTATTGGGCCACCACCTCTGAGTCATTCTGGGACTCAAGGGGGCTCCTCTTGTTCTGGTACAACTGCAGTGGTTCGGAGCAGAGTCGTCCTTGAGGACCACAAAGCCTGAGGCTTTTAAACAGCAGAAGGTTGTACATTTCCTCAACAGAAAGAAGTTTTGAAATGTAAATGTCAACAGCAGTCTGTGCCCAGGTCTGGATATGAAATACATTTGACCTCTTGGATCAGCTGTGTGACTTCCGGCTCCTGTGCTCAGCTGAGGTATCTGTAAAATGAGGTAGTTGCTTCCCTGCCTTTCCTTTGGAAGGTTGTTACCGGCTGGATTCTGTGTTGGAACACAGAAGATGCTGTACTGGACAAAGAAGGTGGCTTGTTTCACTTACTGGTTTTATGGTACATTAGAGTTTGTGCTCTGCTTTATTTTGATGTAGCTGGGTTCCCAGCTATGGAAAACACAAGGCTGTGCATGCCCAGTGGTTTCACCTTTGACGTTTCCTTCCCCTCCTTGTTCCATGTCCATGCTCCTTCTGGTCCACTTTGCAATGCAGCCAGCTTTGCAGGTAAGGAGCTTCCGGCAGAGTAATGCTATTGCTGCAGACTGCTTGGAATTCGAGCTTCTAGCCATTGAGGCATGCAGAAACTGCCCAAAAATGCTGACTGCTAAAGTATGGACACGGAAGGGAAGGTATGAAAGCACAATGTGAGGCTCTGTACTAAATCATGGAAAGTATTAACGACAGTGTGCTACAGTGCTTGCTGGTGGAGCACTAGAGGGTCATGCAGCTTGAATGCAAAGGGGTTTGGGTTTTAGGTTTTATTTCTCATAGTTGTAAACCTTAATAAGATACATTCTTTATATAATTGGAAACCTTATGAAAGTAATTGTGCAATCATATTCGTACAGCTGGCTATTAAACTGAACAGAAGGGCAGTCCCTGCCTCAAGGGGTTTCCAATATGTGTAGAAACTTTCCCAGGCAAACTTAAACAGTCATCTTTTTATCTGTTTGAGTTAGGTTTTAAACATCTCCCTGAGGCCTTCTGCAGTTCTTTCATCACAGCGTTATATATTAGCATCTGAGAGCTCAGCAGTGCAATTGCCACACTTGCTTTCCATATAAAAATGTGGCAAGCGGAAGGAAGAAACAAGCACCATAAGGACTAGAAAGGGAGTGGGAGATTTTGTCAAACCAGTGTTTCTCAGTCTGCAGTGTATCTCATCTTGAACATGACTATGTCACTTTAATCAAAACAGCCCAAATGACACCATCTTTGGAAACGTTCCCCAGAAAACAGGCTTTTATGTAACAGCAGGGTGTTGGTGATTTGGCTTGATGAAATTAATTCCTCTATTCCTTTTGCCCCAAGTTGTGCAGAGACTGCATGAATGCTGTGCTGCTTTGCATGCCATGAGCTTTTAGCTCCTTTGGATGCATACAAGTTGCAGCACTGGCTCATGCTGTTGGCTGAAACGCAAGCTGGATCTGAGTCCTGGTATTACTCTGTGTCTGTCCATACTTTTCATCTCCAAGTTTTTCCTCTTAGTCGTTCAGCACCAGTGTTAACTTCCTCTGACTTCAAAGCATTTTGCTAGGACTGGGTACCCAAAACTCTTGGACAAATATGCGTTTGCAGGGCAGTTTTTGCTTTCTTTTCTACTTCAGGAAAACCTTGTACATTAAAATGGGTGGAAGGTTTCTCAATAAGCCGTTGCTATTTAAAGCAAATAATCGATGCTGAGGCTTTTAAGAAAATCCAAAGCTGTTACATGAAGCCAGTTACCAAAATGTTGCCTGCTTACTTGGCCTTTTATCTTCTGCAGCCGGAGGGATAAAGTGGTTTAGTGTGTCTGATTTGTAATAAGATCTAAATTGTGGGTTGGATTGTCTGGCCAAGGAAGGACTTATTGACTTAGGAAATGTAAGGTGATCAGATCGATTGGGTGGAGTAACTAGTTTTCCTTTATATGTTCCTTTGGTGTCTGGGCTAGCGTAAGTGGAGGTTCTTGTTCCCTTGTAGCAATGCATCGTTTAAAAATCTGTGCCAGATTTAGTACACGCTCTTGTTTCATCGCTTTTTCCAAAGCCTAAGGGGACTGAGATTTTGGGATCTCAACCTTGCCCTGCAACAGATTCCTATGTGACCTTGGGTAAGTCACTTGATGTCTTTATTCCTCCTTTCCCCACCTGTATAATTGAAATGCTGCTGTTTCGTCCAGTGTGCTTGGAAGGTAAAGCTGAAGCAAGTACTGTCTGCTCTTATGAATTAGTACAGTGTGTCCTAATCCTCTGTGGCTTTGGTGTAAAAACCAAAATACAATGCCAGGCAACTGTAGTTAAAAAGCACATTTCAGTGTGTTCTGATTGCAAAAAAAATAAGTGAAAGGTACTTGTTGCTGCATTTATCCTTCCCAGACACAGCATCCCATGGGTTTGGAATATATTTTCAATACTCAGTGGTGGCGAAACCTCTCTGGGAAGAAGATAGAGGGGCTTTTCCTGCGAAATGTGCCTCTACTGGGGCCTGGGGGAGCAGCTAACGTAATAGATGTTTAACAGCGTAAATAGCATCTTGTCTCTTTCTCAAAGGGGCAGATGTGGTGCTGGGTTCTACCTACTCTGTGTTCTTCAAACTCTGTCAGCCTTTTCTGTTTGAATTCATCTGTACTTAGTGTCCAGTAGAAAAGGATGGGGATAAGAGCAGAAAGATATAGGTCAAACACAGCCATGGTGGTGTCTTGGTTGCTGACTTTTTTTGCCATGGGAACAGTAATTTAGCAGAAATGTCCCTGATTATGGAAGTATGTAGAGAATGTCTTGTGGGCGTCCTGCAGTTTCTTTTTCTCATGAATTACTGTGATCCAACTGCTCAACATTATGCAGTGATGTATCCTCTGAAGTTAGCCTAAGGCTTGCTGAGGGAATGTGATGTTTTCCTTTGATGTCTGCATGGGACCCTTACTGAACATGAATATGAAATCCTTCAACACAAAAGGCTGCAGCTCCTCCAGCACAGAGAATTTAGAAAAACTACAGAACTGGTGTGTGCCTGCCTTGCTCAGTTGGGGTTGGATTGTTAGCTAGGGAACATCTGGGAGCTCCCTTCTCTATCTTCTCAGATAGGAGTTGCAAGGTTTCTAAGCAAACCTCGCTCCCAGGCAGACTGCTGGAGCCCGAGCTTGTTGGTACAACAGGCTCTTGGTGAGCTTTATGGTGTGCTGAAAGCACCAAACTTTGCTCCATGTTGCAAGTTGGGGATCCTAAAAGGGTTTGAAACTTTGATGCTGGCTTTCAGAGAAGTTGTGGATGAATTCAGCTACTTTGAAGTATCTGATGCACCATAGGAGAAGAAAGCAGCAATTGTTGGCGTGGTGGTTTTTTGTGGGGGGGAAGGGGTGTCCTTTTTTTTCTTTCTGAGTACATGGGCAAGATAGAGATAGTGTGTTATGTTCTTAGTGCTTTACTTCATGAACCAGTTGATATTTGTATGTCAGTTTGCCTTGAAGATATGAAGTTATTTGCTAGCTGGGGGAACATGCGCACAGGCTAAAACAATAATCCTAAAACTGTGATGTGGTTGTTTCAAAACTTTAATCTGACTGAAACAGAAAGAGAGAGGCATTTAATAAGTGTCCAAGACTAGTCAAGTGTGACCCTGCATTTCTACCATAGGAAAACACTGTGTGTGGGGTGAGGTGAGTATTCCCTTTTCATAGGTAAAGTTATTACTTTTCATTACAATAAGATTTCTTCTTGCTTTAAAAGTAGATCTTGTTTCTTCCCAAATACAAATTTAAGTTCCCAGCTTCATGGTAATAAGCTCTTAAGGCCAGAAGGAGTTATCACATCATCCCATCTGACCGCCTCCAGAGCATGGGCCAGTGGATTTCATTATGATTGCAACATGTTTTTCAGAAAGAGCATTTAGTCTTGATTTGAAGACTTCAGGAGGGAAAATTCACTGCTCCCCTTGGTCATTTTTTCCAGTGGTTAATCATCCTTACTATTAAAGATTGGAGACTGAATTTAGGCTTGTCTGGCTTGTGCTTCCCGTCATTGGCCATTATTTTCTTTCTTTTGCTAATGAAATAGATCTGTAGTACCTACTATTTCTCCCTATAAAAGGCTGTGGTATGCAGTAACCGAGGTCACTCTTGATTGATCACTTTTTTCATAGGCTAAACAGACTCAACTTTGGCATGGTGCAATGTCATTTTTTCCAGTTCTGTAGAAGAGAACCGTAAAAATTATACATCCTCTACATTTTGACATCTTTTTAGGAATGGAAATGGGGCTGGTCTCATTGTTCCAGCCTCAGGCTCAGCAGAAACATCTTTGCAGTGTACAGATGTCGTAATTGTATTAGTCTTACTGGCTCAGCACTGCGCAGTAAGCTTTCTGTTCATTTATTTGCTGTTAGCTTGTTTTGCATTATCAGTTTTATGCACGTTACGGAAGCTGTCCAGCAGCTTTTGGATCCTGCTCTTCAGCTCTTGTTCCCTAACGAATTGTCACTTTTGGGTGTTATTCAGAGCTTGCTCTTAATTTCACGTATTGCTAGGGTTCAAGCTGTAAGTGCTAAACAGCAAAGCAGTTCCATGAGGAGTCATGAGAGCTGTTTTAGCCTCCCCTTCAGCTGCTGTGAACTTGAGGTAAGGTAGCGCGTAGTTCCTGGCTTCCATGAAGTTAAGAATTAAATGGAGGTTGAGAGGATTTCAGTTCTCAGTAGAACAATGACTCATCAGAGTTGTTAAATGGTAGCCTTTTCCTTCAGCATTTTCAGCAGGTTATTGAGCACTGAATAGTAGAGATGAACTCTTGGAATCAAATTCGTCCCCAGGACCTCTACTAGGTAGAGTGGTGCTTGCTGGCCTTGCTGTCGCTGGCCTGTATTGCAGCAGGGAGGGGGGAGTGGATCTCAAAGGCTGTCATTTGAGTACCTATCATCAACTCTGAGCAGCCTCTATTTGAGAGGGAATAAACAAACAACACTGCCCTTTTACAGGAAAAAGCCAGGATATGAAATCTGAGCTGTGTAATGAGTATTTGTAGTACCTATTCCATAGTACAGCTACCTAAATTAGATCTTTCTGTCCCTTGTAATTGCTTCCTCTGGGGCTTACCCTACAAGTCACTATGGTCCCTCAGTTCCTACTGTCTGTAATGGGGTCTGAAGACAGTCAGGATCAGGCCTTTTATTTAGTCAGGTTGTGTCTGTTTTTACAGTATGAGCCCAAGGTAAATTTGTACCTCCTTGTGTAATTGTGTTTATACAGCAATTAATTGCTGTGTGATTTTAAAATACTTCATTCAGTCCAAAAAAAAGAAAAAAAGGAAAAAGGTAATAATTCCAAACAGTTTAGAAATCTCTGTCAAGGAGGAGGGACAGGCTAAAAATGGATTTTTCTATCCCTCGCTTTCCTTGTGGAATTAACTCACCTTTGATCTGCTGCTTCCTCTGCCTTAGAATTGATGACCTGGGCATAAATAAAATATTGTTCCTATTTATTATCCAGGGAACTGCCAGGGATGAAGGACAGTGAGTCATCAGGGGGGTTGCTGCAACTGCTGCAAATCCTGAGCAACTGGAGCATGGAGTTGAGTAGGTCTGAGCCTTCCTGGGTTTGCTGCGTCAGTTGTTGGCCCTTGCAGTTGGAAGAGGAGGAAATGCCAGCAGGTCTGGGGGCTTGCTGATGGAGTGAGCTGCCCTGTGTGCTTCCCATGCAGGTGTGTGCTTTTAATCTGATTTACAGCTTTAAGAACAAGCCCAGGAAAAACGCAGACGGGAGTCTCGAGCTCTGAGACCTCTGGTTTAATGTGTAATTCAGTCACGCAAGCAGGGGCCACTCTGGGGGGCCTTTCACCTACTGCCTCTTGGGAAGAAGACCCTGGCTTCTCAGGAGGAGTTCCTTGTGATAATTTCTTTTGCAGTCTCATTTTATGGTATCAGAAAACGCTGTCAGAGGGCTTCATATCTGTTTTAGGACAGCTGTTAACATCTGTCTCTGAGACACTGGCACCTGCTGGAGTGGGGCCTCAGCACTGCCTGTTGGAGGTGTTTGGCCCGGCAGTTTTTCTGATCCAGCAGAACTGAAAAGGGCAAGGACTGAAGCTTGAGTGCACAAGGAAGCTCCACCCAGAGTGTCCTCTCTTAAAATACACAGGTTTTTGCATAAAAGTCACAACTGTTAGAATAAGGAGCAATAACAAAGGTAGAAACTGAGGCTGTCTTAACGTGGAATTTGAAGATTTCCAATGATCCCTCCTTTCAGTAGTGATTGTCATGGAAGGAATGAGTTACAATCAGATTTAGCTTAGCTGCTTGTAAAGTGTCTCAAATATGAACACCTCAATTCCATCTGAGTTCTGAGAGTGGAGGCTGGTGAGAAATGAAGGTATGCGTACATGTGCATACGTGTGTCAGGTCTATAGGAGGATGGGCCTGTCCTGCGCTCTGGAGTGGCCAGGAGACATCAGTGTCTGGGGACCTGTCCTCTGGCACACACATTTTTGTTTGATTTCCATAGAGGACACATCCACAGTAATAAAGCAAATTTCAGTACCACAGTGCTTGTTTCATAGTAGAGACAAACAGAATTCAACAGCAAAGGATAACTTTTGATGAACCTTCTCAGCAGTAAGGTGTATGTGTGGTGACTTCCTCTCACTGCAGTGGTTCTTGTCCAGGGCTGCTGCCCTGGGCAGATCTGCTTTTGCTGAAAAGCAAGTCTGTTCTCACTGTCACCATTGGTGCTATTGTGAGCTTAGCAGCTGTATTAATGGAACACAGTATTCCACTGATACAGTCGCTGTTATGCTGTGAATTAAATAACTTGTTGCGTTAGCAGTTTCCATCTTCCACCCCAGTTCTGTTTCGTGTTTATCTCAAATCCATGCAGTAGCAACAATTAATATGGAAAGAAAGGGCTTTACCCTTTCTGCTTCCACTACTGTTTAAAATTACTGTTGGATACTTTGAGCTGGCATCAACCTGCAGGAAGACAACAGTGCTCAAAAATGGGACAAAAACTCCACAGCTGCTGCTGTGGCAATGGTAGTGTACACCCCACAAGAAGATGATGGCCTGGCCAAAGAACTTGATGCTAAATTTCCGTTGGTAGACCCTCTTGTAGATCTTGAATTCTTGATCTGAAGTGGGGGCATGAGGCAGCCATCCACACTCAAAGAAGCTGTGCTGCTCTTCTTTGCCTGCTCTGCCCAGTGCTGTGTTACTTCAGGAACGAATTTTCCTTTGGCAGAAGGAAACTGAATAGCAGAGGAAGGGAGCAGTTGCTCCCCGATGCAGAGCCTGTGCTCCCTGCTCTGATGGGCTCCATGGCTCTTATTCACACACATCTATCCTCCTGCTTGGGCTGCAGAGAAGAGAGGGATCTCTTTCCTGAAGCTGGTCTGGTTTTGTGTGCCCCCCAAATAAGCCAGAGTAATTGCTTTTAGAAGTAGATACTACATGTACTTTGTTTTCCCCAGTATTTCCATCCTTTTTCATCCTAAAGTCAAGTTTTGAAGCACAACAGCAGCAGCTAGAGACCCTCCAAATCACAAGGGAAACCCCAAAATACTGGGAAGTTTTATAGAAGTAATACATTTGCTGTATTTCTTATTTGCCTTCAGTTGTTTGTGCCTTTATCATTCACATTTTGAAACTTCACTTTGAAGTCTGGGGGCTAGAAACACAAAAATAAGAGCAGAGTCCAGGAGCCCAGGGTTTTAATAATGAGGCTGAATAGCGCAGGGCTCATGATAACATGATGAGCCTTAACAGCATTGTGTTTGGACTGAGCCAAGGTCTGGAGGGCAGCCTGCCAGGCATGTTGGAGGGAGAGAAGGGGACAGAGCAGTTTGCAGCTACTTTCTGAATTTTGACATGCTTTATAGAACTTTGCTCAGGCTTTAGCTTAGCGGAGTGGGAAGTTGTGTTAGAAATCTGTGCACCTGGGGAAAATCAAACCCCTCGATTTTGGCCAGGCTGTGTTTCCAAAATACTGATCTTCATTAATTGCAAAGCCTCAGAAGAGATCTCTCTTCTGCAGTTGCAAGGTAAAATTTCGCTTTGAACAAAATCTCTTGCTCTCTCCTCTGGTGATAGTGGACAGTCATACTGCCACATGAATTAGTAACTGGGAATTTGCTCCTGGATCCTGACCCAGTTAAATCAGAATGTACAGCCTATCTGCCTGGGAGCAACACAGCCCCATCGGAGCATTGGTGTCACCTTTGTGTTGTGCTGACGTGTGTTGGAGAACCGTTTCAATGAACAGCGCAGAGCAGTGTTCCATGGATTGCTTCTGATGGGATTGGGCTCCTCTACAGTCCTGCTTGTTTTCTGTCTTCATGAGCAGCATCGATATGACAGAGATAGTGCTGCAGAGTGTGCACTGAATGTCCTTAGTGGTTCATGGCACCTCTTCTTTGGCATTTTTTTGAAGTATTGTCAACTGTGCTGATTTTTCTTAGTTTCAACTCCTAGAAACATGAAAAGATGAGAGAATCTCACTTAAAACAAAGTCCTTATTAAAAAAATAAAGAAATAAAAGAAATAAAAATCAATTATTACTGAAGTTTGCCTGAATTTTGAGCAAAGCTGAGTATCTTAAGGAAAAGGAGGGGGGAGGCTGGCATAAGGTACCAGAACACTTGGATTTCAGAGCACAGCAGAGTCCATGACGTGAAAGCTGCCTATGTGCTGAAGGACTCCTGTAGGTTGGAGTTGGGCTGAAGATGGCTTCAGCTGGTGATGACAGCTAAATTCAGCCTCTTTGGAAAGTCTTCAGCTTCTTCTGGTTGTGGCACAGGGGACAGAAGCATTGGACCTAGCTCACACAGCATTGCTTCAGTTGAAACAGTTCCAAGGGGTAAAGTTTCTCCTCTTGCGCATGAGGCAATAATTGATTCTTTCCCCCTGAAAGTGGGATGTAGCAGAAGTGTGAAGTGCTTCAGTCACTGACAGTTTGCACCATTGCGCTGACCTTTTCCCTGACAACACCACCATCCACCTTTTTCCAAGCAGCAGTGAACTGATTTCATGGGAGGCAGAGGGGATGCCAGCTTCATTGCCTGCTGGTATTTTTGTGGGTGTGTGTTCAGACCTTCTGCACTGTCTGCAGTCTTTCCCCACCTGTCCTGTGCACTGAAAGTGCTGAGTTGCTTCCTGTTAGGACAAAAGGCTCTTATCAGAAACATGTCTCGCTTCTGTTTGCGTTGGGTGTGGGGGGAATGAGGGGGTTTGAATGAGCACCTGCTGCTGCCAGGATGCAGGTGAAAAACTGTAATAGCATCTCCATGAGAATAAACAAAAATGGAAGTAATGTCTTTCATCTTCCCAGCCTGTGCATCTTCTTACAGGCTACGTAACCTAAGACACAAACATGATGTAAAACTGCTTGGATGTAGCTGTTCCTACAATGAAACACGACAGACTCGTAGTTATTCACTCTGTATTTGCACAGCAGCAGAAACTGCTGGGAAATAAGGCCATGCTGAATTAATTGAATTACTTCAGAGATGAGTTTGGTCCACTAATTCCATATCGACTTTGGGTTTTAAATAGCATTAAGGACCCATGTTCAAACTCAATTAAAACTCGGGAATGCAGTTGGAACAGGGTAAAGTCACATCTGTGCACAAAGTGGAATAATGTAACTGGTTCCCTTGACATGGGTCTGTATCCTGCATAATCAGAGCAAAATTGAATCTGTTTAATCTGATCACTGGCTGTCCCTTCTGTGAGGAAGAACAAGGTGGAATTAGTGAACCCTGAGGTCTCTCTGGTATGTGAACATGCAGGGAACAAGCAATTGAACTCGTGCTCCCTTGGGAAAAATGCTAATGTGATGCAAGCAGATGGCTGAAGTGGCTCACGCTGTCTAGGGCTGATCCCAGAATCTACAGCAGGTATTTCTGTAGTTCTATTTTCCCAACTTCATTCCCACTGCACAGTGACTCACAAGTAATCTCTGTAGAGTCATCATACACCTAGTGCTGTTACCAGGCATAGTGGTTCCTCTAAACTCATTGCTGGACTTATCTTTTTAATGAAATAATTATAGCCATAATTAACAGGGCTTGAAAGGTGTCATTAAGGCAGAGCTTTCTGTGTGATGTTGCCTGTTAGGTGGAATAGCAGCTGAAGGGAATTGGGATTAAGTGCTAGAGGGATTAGGATGAGTGTGAGGAGAGCCTGTGTTTTGTAGCATATCTTTATGTGTAAACTCATGCACTTGAGTTGGCATCGTGCTTTGATCGTGCTTGCAAGGTCTCCTCTCCCTGTTCAAATGGTATTTTATGAGGACATCTCATCCTTAGATATTTAAGGGTTAAATCAGCAGCGAGAATAGATGAATCTTATAATCAGTGTTGTGCAAATGACTGTAGTAACTTAAAAACAAAAGCTGTGTGTGTAAGTGGGAAATAAGTGACAACAGAGCTATTTCTGAGCAGATCGAGCTTCTGACACAGATTTCGGTGTCTCTTAAACCTGGGAAGTTTTAATACTGTTTCTCTTACTGAATTGCTCTGTCCTTGTGGGGACATTGCAGGCCCAGAAAACGTCCTTTTTCTGAGGAGTCCAGATGGCTGTGGTCGTTTGGCTTCTCCTCATGCTACTGCTTCGCGTTGCCTGGGACGTGCCGACTGCCGTTGATCTCCGGCGGTAGCTTTGTGCCCGCTGTTCCTGTTTGTGCCCTTGCAGTGAGAATTATTTGTAGTTTCAAGTGTGTAGTGTGAAGGGGCACGCTCTGTTCCTTTTTCCTCTCGCACCTCTTTGAGACCACTCGCCTCTTCCTTTTTGTTGTGTTGGTTTGTTAAAAGGCTGCCAGCTGGGTATGGGTAAGTGGGGGCTTTCTCTGTTGCACCCTGCAGAGAGCAAGTATCAGTATGTAGACATTTAGTCCTGGCAACTGCTTCCTATCTT
The DNA here is from genome assembly GCA_028858755.1 of Ara ararauna. Lineage (NCBI taxonomy): Eukaryota > Metazoa > Chordata > Aves > Psittaciformes > Psittacidae > Ara > Ara ararauna. The sequence goes on along the minus strand of CM054389.1, from coordinate 10,638,230 downwards.
TCCAGATGATTCCAGCCAGCTCTTTTTGTGTTTAGCCTATTGTCGAGTGCCATCACAAAGACTTGGGGTATTAATCCTGTCATCTGTTCAGCATGTGGAACTGCTGAGTGGGCTGCACAGTGAATGAGAAGCTGTAGGTGCTAGGAAAAAGGGGTATGGTGTGTAGGTGTGTTTGGAGCACATTCAGAATCCGTGCCTTTCCCTGCGCTGTTTGGATGCGAAAGTTTCCTTCTGTGTCTCCAGCAGTCCCCAGTAACGGGAACGCGGAAGTGCAAAGGTCTGATGGTGGTGGGAAGGCAGGTGGAACGTGAAACAGGCTGGAGTGATGGAGGGGCATAGCCCCTTCCCTGCATGCATGTGTGGCTGCCTGTGTGCTGCTGCTTCACTGAAGAAGGCTCTGAAGGAGTCACGTCTTGCTCAGAGCAAACAGATTGGTAGATTCAGCACTTAGGATTGAGGCCAGAATATAATATAATGACTAAACCAACACAACAGCTCCCAGGGTCACGGGTGTTGAATATATAAGGATTCAGCTTTGAGTCTTGCAGGCTGAGTCCATCTCTAGGGAGCAGAATGTGACCACCACAAAGGAGCTGGCACTTCTTAGATGCTGGCTGCATGTTGCACTTCCTTCTGCAGCAGATCTGGTTTAACAGCATCTGTGAAACCCAAACCCCCTGTCCTGCAGTCTGGCTCTCACTAGAGCTGCAGTTCTGCACTGTGCTTCTTTGGCAGCAAATTTAGCTTGAGAACTTTGTACTCTGAATGACTTGTGTCTGCCCCCGTACCGTGATTATTAAGTAGTCTGTGTGATTGCCCTTTAAACTGGATCCATGATATGGTACGAGGAGGAAAAGCTATTTCCCTCAAACCCACCCACCCCCTGCCAAAGTATTTGTTGTTAAAAATAATGATTTCACAGATCTAATTTGGAATCAGCACAGCTGAGGGGGCCATAATGAGTGTAAATTGGGTGATAGGAACTTCTGAAACCAGAGCAGCTGCCAAAGGCATCTTAACTTGGAGCTTCTGCTGTAAGGAGAGACAGCTTGGCAGGCAGGGATCTGCGGCCAAATAGCTGACTCCAGGCTTGTGGTTTCCCACCTGGGTGCTCAAATCAGCACTCCTTAGGCCCTGCAGCTTTTAGATGCCTCCATGCTGAGCAGAGCACCTAGGGGCAGGGAAGGTTTTTGAATGCGAGCAGTCAGGAGGAATAAGCTGTTGTATATTGTACATCTCGAAAGCTTGTATGGTATTTTAGAGGGCTCAGGAGGATGGGGAGGGAGAGCTTTGTTGCTGGCATTTACAGATGTGTTTCCAGCCAGACACTGAGCATTAGCAGTGCAGAGAAAACAATGTGCTTGGGCTTTCAGTGGGAAACAGCAACAAAAAATCCTTTCCATTTCTTTCATCTGGAAAGTGATGCTGTTGTAGAGAATAAGAAGTCTGGATTTATAAGCATGCCTGTGAGATACACCTTTGAATGTGTGTCAAGAAAATCTACATGGGGAAAATGCATAGCATAGCAAGTAGGTCTTACTTCTGACTGCCACTGTTCAGTGAAAACCAAGTGTGTTGTGGAGATCTCTGTGTGATTCTTACTAAAAGCCCAACAAAACCAGTGCAAAGGATATCCGTTTGTGTTAATACACCTGTTTCTTCTGATTTCATAGTGCCCGTTACAGCACGTGCCAAATTTTCTGGTGTGCCAGAAGGGAAGGAGCATCTCCAGAAAATGCTGAGGTTACAACACCCAGATAAAACCTGCCTGTGCTACCTTTATAAAGACACAGTCAGTTCAGCCCTGTGGAGAGCAGCTGCACTGGAGAGCTTGAGGTGGTTGCCAAATTTCTCTCACTTTCTTTATATGTTTTGCCAGATCCTTAGCCAGCTGGAGGGTGAGTATTCAGACAGGAGCACTGAAAGCTGAGCAGTGAAAAGTCCTGCTTGGGCAGGAGAGAATTCATGTGATTTTTTTGCAGTGACCACCCATAGGTATCTGAAAACACTGGCTTGAGCTGGAAGGAAGGGCACCTCTGAAAGGATGCTACTGGCCCCGGGGTGGGGAGCTGGAATAGTGTCCAGTGAGCCACAAACACAAAGCTGATGGGTTTGGTTTTGTTGTTTATTAAAGACAGGCCTTTGTGCAGCAGTAATGGAAAATCCTATTTCTGTACCAATAAAAGCTTTGCTCCTGTGGTTGTTGTTATTGGCAAACTTAGTCACTTTGGTGTTTATGGAAAAGTATTTACTGTGAAGGACTGGATGGTTAACAAGCTTCATCTGCTTTCATTTTGCTTTGATGGCACACATGTTGCTGTGGGAACTTTTTATTCAGCCCTGTTCACCATCAGCAGTCCTTCCTACTAGGCTTTATCTCTCTTCTGCAGCATGGATAGCTGATGCTCCTGCTGTTTGCTGTAGTAAGGTAGAGCATTGCTTGGGTCTGGCTTGAACTCTTTTTCTGTGCTGGGGGGCATTGGCTTTGTGTCAGTTCGTACTTTACCACACAGGAAGCTGAAACAAAGTGGTGTGTGTTTTGTAACAGGCTAGACCTAGTTGGTGTGTGGGGTTATCAGCCAGCTGACAATAACAATAATAAAGAACTCAAGTGCTGCAGAAGGATTAAAAGAAGCTTCTCTAATAAATGCAATTACACAAACATGCTTGAGCCGTGTGCCCTGTTTAATTCCTTCCCAAGAAAACAGGCATTCCTCAGGGCACTGCTTTTGTCTGAGTGAAAGAGATAGCCAAGTGCCTCGGGCATCCTCTCTGAATCCAGAGTGGCTCTTCTGTGCCCTGGGTGGCAACTAATTACTGAGCTTCAGATTCCTCTGAAGAATAGTTGTTCCTCCAGGAGTGAGTCAAGTTTTTTGCCAGGCAGTGGCTTTATAGCTGGCAGAGCCCTTGCTGCCATCCAGACCTCACAGGCAGCTTTCATTGCTGGCTGTGGCTCCCTGCCTGCACGCCCCTTGGCATTGCGTTTGCCAGAGGTGCCTTTGCTATGTGGTAGGGAGCTTTTTGCATATGTTCTTGCAATTTGGGATCTTCCAGTGGGTCTTTGCCACTTCTGGAGAGTACCTTGACACCAAGAAGGGCACCAGGGTAAATGCTATGACAGACTGTACTTGCTCTGCTGTCAGGGCAGTTTTAAATCACATCTTTAATGGGTTCTGTTCTCTCCTGCTGGTGAGTGAATTTTCCATCTCTGCCTTTCACATAAACATGGCTTATGATGGAGAGAACATCTTGCAGGCTGTTAGCCAGGCAGCGCCCAAGAAATGCTTCCTGGATCTAATGGGTTGGTACCCCAGCTTTAGGCATTGGAACTGTTAGCTGGAAACGTGCAGCAGCCTTCCCAGTGTGGAGGAAGCAGCTGATGAATGCAGATGTATGTGGACATAAGAACTGGGGTCCAGGTCATCCAGAGGCTTGCTGGTTCCCAGGCATGACTGACTTTGCTTCTCCGTGAGGCTGTGTAGGGGTGCACCTAGGGCTGGCAGAGTGAGATGGCTTGGGAAGGACAGGAGCACTGCAGATATTGCCTCATGCGATGTGAGGAGAGCACATTTGTGTTGCCCCAGGTTTAGGTTGCCCTTAACTAAATAGATGACTAGTGTTAGTGGTCCAGGGAGGTAAAGGTAAAACCTTGAATGTTTATCTAGTCTCTCAAAACTCTGTCTCCCCGCTTTTAAGGGTGTTTAGCCTGAAAGCATCACTCACCTGTAGAAGCAGAGGTTTTAAGAAAACCATTAAATATTCCAAGGTTCCTGGTAAGGTGCAAGGTAAATGATGGTCCAGAAAAGCTGCTCTTTGACTTTCCCAGCTCCTTGCTTACATACGCTGAGATATCTCATGATACAGAGAGCAACTGTGCTCTTGCTCGGAAGCACCAAATGTTTCATTCAGTGCATGCTTGTCAAAGCACATAAAAAGTGCAGGTAGCACTTGGCTATGTGTGAGCCAGCTCTTGTAAGCAAGGCACCGTGAGTGACGGGGTAATGTTACAGACGTGGCACAATGGAGCCTTCTGGCTCTTGGAAGTGTCCTGCCAGGCTGGCGTTTCCCTGCTCTCTTTGAAGCACTGCCTTTTCATGGTGATGCTTTAAGATCCTGAGGAAACGTGAGGCAAAGAGGATGTGCCATTACTCGTGATTATCTGGTGTAGTTGTGTTGCTGTGTGGTTCTCTGTTGTCCATGTTCATCTCTATGCAGTTGCATCTCATTGTATGTTTTGACCCACTCCTGAAGATCTGCCTGGCATCAGTGGGAGTATGAAGGCTTGCAAACACCTCAGCAAGGTTAAGGTCTTTTGTAAAATCACTGGAGTAGAGGTCGTATTTGTGTGCACAGCACCTTGCACAAATAGGTCACAGTCTCAGTTTGGTTCAGCATCCATCTGTGCAGTCTTCCTAAGGGGAGTTCACGTGCTGTCATACGCAGCAGCGGTGTTTCCAAACTGTGGCAGTGCAGTGGGAAGCCTCTGCGAGCACTGTGTTCTAAAAAAGAGATCCAAGTTCAGTATTTGGCAGCAAGGCTGTGCTAGGGAGGGGTGAGGCAGTAGTGTGAAACTCATAAAGAGAACTGAAGGGGTGATAATAGACATTGCTGGGATATAAGGGAGAAAAGAGCTTAACTCTTGAAAAGTACCTTGGAAATGCTGGTAATGCCAGGTGAAGCTCCCACTGGGCTGCCAGCATGCCTTGTGAAATGGGCAGGCGTTAGAATTGAAGGCAGATGCTCCCTTCCTGACTGCAGGACAAGACCTCTGTTCATCAGTGCTCATCTCCTCCTGACACTTTGCTTTGTGCTTTCTCCATGTCAAAGACTCTAACAATGTGCCTTTCTCAGGCCCTGGCTAACAGTTGCTATAACTACCATTAATGCAGCCACTTAGGGCAGCTCCTGGTTTAGCCTTTCTTCCATCAACCAGCCAACTGAATTTTGTTTTCTTGCCTTTCAGTCCTTTCAAGGAAGCCAAGGACGAGCATACCTCTTCAATTCAGTGTGAGTATAACTGTACATGTCACCTCTGCGTCTCTAAGGACAGATTTAAGAAAACCCTTGTGAAGAAGAAACCAAAAGGATAGTCTTCCTCTAGAAAACCTCTGCCTAAGCCTTGGGAGCTTGCTGAAAATGGTTGGAGAAAGAGGCAGGAAATAACACTGATTCATGTTTGAGTTCATGTTGAGGTTTCAGATAAGCAGCTAGGAAAAGGTGGTTTTGTCATCATCAGATTGAGAAATAAGAGCTACTGCATGAGTCATTCTCAGAGAATGTAGTCGGACAAAAGAGAGTGTCATAAATGTAGAGAATAAATTGTATCTAAATCCGAACTTACTTTCTAGAGCTAGCATAAAGACCAAGTGTAATTTTCCCAATAACCAAAAATAGTTTTGATGAGATCACTGCTGGGATGTCTTGGAGAAGAACTGCTGATTTCAGTTACAGTTTTCAATTTTCCATTTGGGAAAGTAAAAGTACCATTTTCTCAATTTGAAAATGAAAATCTTTCCCAACTGCATAATTAGCGCAATTTACTAGAATGTTATTAATGTTCTCTTCAAAGCTTTATAGAACTTTCAGATGAATAAAAAATCTATTTCACCATTTTCATTCTGTTCTGAAAATGCAAAAGATCTTCGTTTTGGTACTCAGTATCCTGAACCTCCTGCTTATGTTTTCAAATACTGCATTAAAATTGCTGTCAACTTCAGCATTTTGATGTGCAAAGACACACTAATAGGGAGCATCTCTCCTTTTTCCACAGAGTTAACGTGGGTTGTGGCCCTGCAGAGGAGCGGGTGTTACTAACAGGATTACATGCGGTTGCAGATATTTACTGTGAAAACTGCAAAACCACACTGGGTTGGAAATATGTGAGTATCACTGTAATTTTCCGTGTGGACATCTTTGCTCCAGCCCTTTCTGAAGGTGTGTGTGTGGTAACGTGGTCTCATGGCAAGACCGTTAACTTGGGATCCAGAAATGCAGGTTGTGGTCTGTAGCCCTGTCTTTTTTTCTTCCTGTATTTCTTTTCTCTCCTGTCTTGTGTTTGTTGCATTCATTCAGAGCAGGAGCTCTTTGCGGCTAATGTGTGTTTCTTACTAAGAATATACACTGTGGGCCTGGTTTTGATGGGTGTCCCTTAGTGATACTTAATATAAATGTGAGGAGAACATCAGTCAGGCTTGTGGTTCATCTTGCCGTTTTTCCCAGACAAGACCAGAACAATGCAATGATCCATATATTGTTAATCCTGTGCCCTTCCCACTGGAAATGCTGTCATGAGTTTATTGAACATGAGCTTGTTTATTTGTTTGCTGTCTTTTGCTCTTCATAAATTCGGTTACCTTCAAATAAAGGCTTATGCTACATTCTAATTTCTGCTTCAGGGGGCACGCAGCAAACTTGTTTGTCAAAACCTTTTGACCAGTGTCTAAACAAAGCATAGACAGAAATATTCTTTATTCTATCTGGCCTCTGTACAGAAATACTCTTTAATAAATCAATTGAAAGGCTATAAAAAGTAGAGCATCAATAATTGATGCAGTAGGAATCCATGCAGAACCACAGCATGGATCTCACAAACGGAAAAGGACACTAAGTACAAAACTGAGGTTACTGTGAAACAAAATACAAAATGTTGTCAACATAGCAGTAAGCCCAACCCTCCAGTGAGGTCTTGTCAGGTGCATTACAGAACACCTGAGCAGAGCTGAACTGCTTTTGGGGATGCAGCCTCAGTAACGGGAGTCCCTCCCGGATGGAGGTCCCACAGATCTTCACTTCTGCAGTTGTGCAGTGGTGAAGCATTGTGTGTTCCTGCAAGCATGCATCTGTGTAGGGTGAGTCCTTCTCGTCTCTTGGTGCCCAATTGCTCCATTTCCACCTGAAATTTCCACCTAGAGTTTTTCACCTCAGAGGGAGGTGGGTTTTATCACTGATGGTTCCTAAATCATAGTTCAAGGAGCAGTTGACATTGGCCTACAGGAGGCTGCACATTTACATGCTGCCAATTGTTCCTTTTTCCAGCCTGTAAAGATGCCTAGAAGCAGGATTTAAGATTCTTCCAGCATACTTTTCCTGAAAGCCAACAGGAGTACCTACAGTTTGAACATTTTACTTTGTAGATAAGGCTAAGACTTGTGCCAGCATTCCTGGATCTGATCTGTAACTGTGCGTTTACCTTCAGTATCGTCTTGATCTCATTCTTTCTCCTTTCATTTTTAGGAACACGCTTTTGAAAGCAGCCAGAAGTATAAAGAAGGCAAATACATCATTGAACTAGCTCACATGATCAAGGATAATGGCTGGGATTGAATGGGAAGAGCCCAACCCTACCAGCGTGTAAGAGAATGCCATCCAACCGAACATTATATCCAAGAGTGAGAGAGTGACTGAACGCTTGGTTCCATGCATTTAGAGGCTCTGCAATTTGGGAGCATCTTCACACCCTTCTCCATCTTTATTGGTGACTGGCCTCTAAATTTCTGTCTCTCTGTCTCTTTGCTTTGTATCTGTTTGTGAGTTGACCCTGGCTGCTTCTCTCTCTGTTCTGGCGTTGGCTAAGAGAATGCACCGAATGCCCAACAGCCATTCCATGTTGACGAGTGTTTGAGTACAAACTGAAGTTGGCTCTGTGGTGGCATTTTATCAGAAGGTCTCGGTGCGGGAGGAAGACCCGAGTTTTGGGCAGGAGAAGGTGATAGGGGGTGGGGAATGGGCCCAAAGGGAAGTCATCCGAAGTTGAAGCTGTACTTCTCCTTTAAGTCCTGGTTAACCAAGGCTTGAAACTATCTACTTGTCTAAATGGACAGAAAAATACCTCACAGCTGCGTTCTCTCCAGATGGTAAAACCGCTGCTCCATCGGTGGAGCTTCAGTCTACACTGGCTGAGCACAAGTCATGACCAGTTCCCCCCGCAAGCTGATCGCAAATCTGTGTTTTGTTTGCCATTTATGAACTTGTCTTCTTTGGGGGGAGGACGTGAAGGCTGGCGAGATTCCCTGCCTCCTGTTTCTCTCGCTGGTTCAGGGTAGGTAGGCCAAACATCCCAACAGAACACAGCTGTGGGGAGCATCCTCACAGCTGGAGAAACCAAATCCTGACTCTTGACCCATCAGAGAGGAGGAGAAAATCACTTAAGGCACAAGGGGGCTGGAGCTGCAGCTTAGAAGGTATGACGAGGGGGAAAATGGCATGTGTTAGGCGAATAAGAGGAAATCACGTAGAGGAGGATGGGGACAAACTCAGTAACACAGGGTACTTTTTGATTTCCTGGCCCCCACTGAGCATCCCTGGGGGTCTTTTACCAATCCTTCCCAAGTGCAAGTAGGAAAATGCTGTTACAGAGTCTTTATCTTAAATCCCAGGCCACAGCCATCAGCTCCACTCTTGGAGCCTGGCAAAGAACTGATGTGAGTGCGGGGAGAGGAGGGAGCAGAGGAGCCTGGTGGCTGTAGCAGTGTAGCACAGGTGGATATTTCAAGCCATGAGGTATCCTCCCCGAAACCTTCCTCCCTTTTCCCACTCCCAGAAGCCTGGTGCAGGCACAGTGGGAATGGGAAAGAAAAAAAGAAATTCAACCCCTGGAATTGTCTATGCCTTGGAATTCAAAGGGATGGGGTAAATGTGGGCATCACAGCTGCAAGGGACAAGTCCTTCCCGTTTTAATGTTTTCATTTTAATTACTGTGGACCTCCCCAAGGTGGTCAGTGGGGAAGGGGCAGTGTGTGTGTGAGATGGGAGCTGTGTTAGACATAAATGACAATGTGAAGTTTGCTCTGCAGCAGTCCAGCCAGTATCTGGTGCATAACTAAAGACTATTTAACTGAGTTAGTTTTGTCTCTCTGAGTGAATTTTCTTTTTGTTTGTGGATTTTTTTCAAGTAGGTCAATCCATTGGGGGAAATCTTTCTTAATCCAGAAGGAAAGAGTATTGTGCACGGCTGTGTAACCCCTTATGAAACTGAAGCTTTGGAGCTGTAATCTGTTCGCACTTGCCCCCACCCCAGGAGACTCTCAGTTGGCTGAGGACAGAGGGCTGGTGCTGAGAAAGTAACTTGCTGTTAAATGAAGGGGATGCGAGCAGAGATGCTGCCTGGGGATCAGGGTGGAACTTAACGCATTGGGTCTTTGTGCTGAAACCCAAACCTGATGGCCCATCTAAGCAAAGACCATTTTTTCCTCTTGAACCACTTTCTTTACAACCTCGGAGAGAGAAGTGAGATGGAAGCTGTCCATGGCTCCTGCAGGGGATGGGGTTTGCTCAGTTTGTGGCTAGCCTGTTAGGAGGTGGCTTCTGCCTTCACCCTTTCTGCTGGGGCTGTGTAACAGTCACTTCAGCTTTTGTTTCTGATGGTCTCTGCTTCCATCATCCACATTGCCTTCAGTGATAAAAATCTAATAGCAATCAACAGTTCTGCAGTACCCTCTATCTTGTTGACTTTGGCACTGACCTGGTCCCATTTTCCTGTCCTTTGGTTGGTGATCCAGGACAAGCTATTGAGGTCTGACTAGTGGGAAGTAATCTGCGTTCTTTGAAGGTCTCTTCAGGTCTCCCCAGATAAGTAGGCTTCAGATGGGTCTGGTTGGAGCTGGGAGAAGTAAGGGATAACCCCAGATCGTTAAGATGAGGTTAAGAAGAACACACAGGGGCTCAGGGTTTTATGTTGGTATTTAGATTGATTGCCTATAAAAAAGAGATATCAAAAGTAGGCCTGTCCAGAGGACCGCTCTGAGAAAGAGCAGTTACTACAGAAATGTACCAGGTGTCAATGTTTTTATCCGTATATTTGGGACAAGAAAGGATGGTGATCCATCAGATCGGGCTGTTTTTAACTGTTCAGAGGGGTTACACTTTCAGTGGCAACCAGCCTAAGCTTGAATGCGGCAAGATCTTAATCTGGTTTTAATTAGTTTTGTCACATCAGCATCCACAGATTCACACTCACTGAGAATCTGTCCTCAAGCCCTGATAGGGGCTGTGTCTGTGAACATCCCCAGTGCACCCAGATACTTACGGATAGAGTGACCTTAATACATTGTACAGGGAGATAGGGAAAAACAGGCTTGTGAAGCTCATTGGCTTCTCTACTATGTGTCCATTGAATATGAAGTACTTTTTAATCTGCTGCTAACTCATCTCTTACTTGCTATATTAAGACACATGGCAGTATTGGGAGCTGGTGACCAGACAGGATGATCAGATCTGTGTGCTGGTAGCTGCCACAGTCTGTGCAGGCCCAGCTGATGACTGGTAGAGTGATCTATTCAGAGCATAACCAAAGAACCTCAAGAACCTTGCTATCTGCATCCCTGTGGCCCTGTGGCTTGTCCAGAGACAGTTTGTTACCATCTGGGGGGGGCAAGGTGGGACCATTGTTTCCAAGCTGGAGATGTAGCCCATGGAAGCTGCCTCCTTGGGCAGGCAGTGCCTGAATGCGGAGCACCAAATGCCCATGGTGCTGCTTTCCATGGGTGATGTCCTCGAGAACACATGAACAGCAGTGAGATTTGCTTTTATTTGATGTGGCAGCCTTGTCTCTGGCAAGCTGCATGGACCCTTGAGTTTACACGACCCCATAGCTCAGACCTGAGTAGGTGTTAAATTGTTTTGCTGTGGTGGATTATCTGGTGTGAAATCCTGAGCCCTGTAATAAATATTGAGAGAATAATATATAAAAAGCAGGAAAAAAAAAAAAAGAACCATTCTCTTGTGAAATACACTTTTGTAAATAATATTTAATTTAAAAAAAATAATATATTTGGTGCTGTTTTCTCAGAGTCCCTCCCTGAGAGCATTTTTTTGTTGTTTATAAATGATGCTGTTTCCTTCTGTATTTGTTGGAGAATATGTTTAAAGGGAAACAAAAAATCATGATACACGTTGTCCTCTTAAGTCGATCCATTTTTCCTCTGGAGGTGGCAGGAGAGGGGAGCCATTCCTGCTTCCATCTGGCAGAATTGGTCTCCCGTGCAGGCAATGGCTGGGTTAGGGCCAGTGATCTGGGCAGGAAGTGATGTGTGGGGTGGGAGGTAGCTGCAGGCACCTGCGGAATGCTCCGGGCTCTGGAGTTCCATGCTGGAGCACCTTTTGTCATCCGGCAGCATGAGCCCTGTGTCACCTCGTGCTCTCACAGCAAGTCCCGGAAGGCTCCGTCTGGGCACAGCTTTCTTGAGGAGGAGATCTGGATTGTAGATCTGGGCCTGAAATTTTCTCTTGCACCAGTATTGGCTGGAGTGAAGTAGATATCATGGCTTAGACACCAGCGTAAGCTGAGCGTAAGCTACCACCTCTGAATTGCTGTTCCAGTTGCTTGGGGGCAGCAGGGATGGAGGGTGGAGATTTTTAAGTAGTCGTTGTTTTTAAACTAAAAGTGAAGTCTTTGGACGTGGTCCTGGGTTTCTCTTTGATTCTTTCGTTGGTGGTGGTTTGTTGCTTGTTTGGGGTTTGGTTTTTTGTTTTACTTTAAACCAGGCTGCTACATCCCAGACTAGAGTAAAAGTTTACCTCTGGCAGGAAAGGGGAGTTTGTTTTGTTTTCCTTTCTGTCTTGAACTTCCCTCCTTCTCCCCCTTCTTTGTTTTTAATTCACGGGGTCTCTTGTTTATCCCAAAGTGGACCAACAGCACAAACCAATGAACTGTGTTTTGCTGAGCAAAGAGCTGGTTTCAGTGCTGAGAGACTCTTGCTGCACGCTCCTCAATTCTCTGGGTTTGGTGCACATGATTTAAGAAGATACAGGAAAAAAGACAGCAACGAAATCTGTTGTTCTTGTGATGATCAAGCAAGAACCTTCTCTGTCTGCGGGTTTCTACCGGGTGTGTGAGTGTTAATCATGCATTTCACTGCACTTCCTTGTTTTGGGAGGAGCATCATGTTTCGTGTGAACCAGGTCTTGGCTGAAGAGATGGCACCCAAAACCCGGTTGGGTACAGAGGTTGGTGAGATCCAGAGCTCAGCTCAGTGGGCTGCAGCTCTTCTCGCCGGGTGAGAGGCTCAGAACCGAAACGTTCAGGAAGAATTGTTTTAGCTGGAGGTTTTGCAGAATCCTGCTCAAAAAGAGGGGAAACAAAATCATCTCGAATTCAGAAATGAGAAACCAACACATTTAAACGCAAGCAGAATGGCATTGTGTGAGGTACAACCACAAATAAGCTATTCTCATAGTTACGAACTGTATGGATCCTTTGGTTTGTTTCTCATAAGGAAATGGGAATGCTTTCCCCACTGACGAAGCTAAAGGACAATATTTCCAATACCAGCCTGTCTATGGATGCTCTTGTGTTTACAAATTGTGTATCATTTTATTTCTTTGATCTTCATTTTTTGGTTGGTTTTGGGTTTTTTTGCGTATTCTTTCAGGTCATTTGCTTCAGTAATAAATGCAACCGTTTGTTTTCAAAGAGTTGGGTTTCACCTTTTCAGGTGTTTGTACACTGTACATAGTTCTTCAGTATTAGAGGGAGGCTGTCGATTGTCATATTTACAATATGTGGTGGTGCTCATTTGAGAAAATAAAACTTTCAAGTACTAAACGTGCTGCTCCATGTCTCTGTCGGAATTCCCGGTGCTGGCTGCAAACGTGGCTGCTCAACAACTGCGGCATTCAGCTTCAAAGTAGTCAATTTATCCTCTTTTCCAAAACCTGCCGGTCCTGAGCGGTGACCTGGCGCAATCACTGCAGCTCCTGGGGACTGTAGTCATGGGCAGGGATCCCGTTGAGCTGAGCGAAAAGATGACATGGAGCCCCTGAAGTCTAGGATTTAGTACAAGAGGAACCCACAAATGGAGCAGGAGATGTTAAACTGCTTCCCATGGGTGAGGGGTTTTGTCAGCACTGTTACATGGCAGCACCTCCTGCAGTAGAATGGATCAAGTCTTCCCTGTGAGGGTGCTGAGGCGCTGGCACAGGGTGCCCAGAGAAGCTGTGACTGCCCCATCCGGGGCACTGTTCAAGGCCAGGTTGGACACAGGGGCCTGGGGCAAGCTGCTCTATGGAAGGTGTCCCCCGTGGCAGGGGTTGGAACTGGATGAGCTTTAAGGTCCCTTCCAACCCAAACCCATCTGGGATTCCGTGATTCTATGAGGAAATTCCCGATGGGCAGAAAACCACCCTGGGTTTGGAAGTTTTGCTTGTTGGTAAAACCCACTGCGTAGCACCGTGTCTTGTTAAGTCCTATGGCAGGAGATAGCTGTTATGGGTAAGCCAAAGCTTCGGTAAAGCTGCCTGGCACATGCAGGTGTTTGCAAGTCAAGCATCCACTGCCAGAGTTCAGCAAACGGGATTCTCCTGGTTGGATCCACGCTAGTCCTGAAGCAAAGATAACCTGTGTGGGAAGCAGAGCTCGTGCTTCGGAAGGAAAGAGGGTGCGTAGGGAGAGTGATCCTTCAATACTAAAATGCAGAGCAGTTCCACTGAATAATGGAGGGAGCTCGTCCACCTCGGGAACAGGCTGCGGCATTTCCACCCATCACTTCTGCTGGCTCAGCTGCATTCTGCCGCTGCTCCCCTCCTCTGGCAGCATTCCCTTGAACGCCAGAATCCCATCTCTGCTCCCAGTGATCGGGGTGCAGCTTTTCAGATCCACTGTGCCTGCAGCTCGAAAATCCATTTCCCAAGTGGAAGCGGTGTTTTATTTGAGGTGGTTTTGGCTGAGCTGATGCAATCCCTCTTCATCCCAATGCTGAAGACGGCTGGGACCTGCCCCCATGCCCGGTGCCAGTGCCCAGCCATGCCCTGCAGGCTGGCTGAGCACCCTTAATTCCCCACGTGTCTGAAGAAGCACCTTCACCCTCTCTATGGAGGATGTGGTGGTGCCAGCCACGAAGTGCCCTGAACCCACAGTGCAGCTCAGGCTGCAGCAGGAAAACCTGCACCTAAAAGGTTGAGGTGAGATGGAGCAGAGCCTCTGTGGGAGGCAGTGGGGAGCCAAGGAGGATCTGACTGTGAACCCACATCCTCTGCTCATAGTGAGGGCAAACAGGTTCAGCCGCTGGGGCAGTCGATACCATGAGCTGCTCGCCAGCAGGCTCAAGGTAATCTGAGTCCTTGGTTCCGCCAAAACCTTCATTTGCTGCTGCTGGCGCTGGATGTGTGACCTGGGGGCTGCCGATGGCATCCGTGAGGGATGAGATGTGCCCATGCATGACAGGAAGGCCTCGGGGCTGATGGCATTTCCAAGACATGGACCTGGTCCTTCAGGCACACGGGGGTGCCCGGAGAAGAGCAGGGTCTGGTGCGGGCGGCTCCTCACCACCGGGGCATCGCCGGGCTTGTTCCTACAAAGCCCAGGAGCTGCTGCACATGAGCAGCTGCTGCTGGGCCACTCAAAGAGCCCGAAGGTTCTGACCCTTCATTTCCATCATGTCAAGATGAGCTCCATTAGGACAGCAGCAAACCGAGCACCCGTGTCCGTGTCCTGAGCGCACAAGGAGAGGGCTTTGGTTTCCACCGCAGTGAGCTGCTCCCGCTAGGGTGAGGCCACAGGACAGCGTGGTCCAGCCTGTGATGGCTGGAGCATCCCATCACACCCCGTGCCTCGAGACACAGCAGGAACTGATGGGGTGGAAGCCCAACGCAGCTGCCCTGCCCTGGGGCCACCCGTGCCGGCTGCTGCCGCAGCCCCACAGAGCCGGGCACAGAGGGTTTGGGCTCTGACCCTCGCTGTTGACTCCAATCTTCTATATGGTTTAGAGGGGAAAATGGAACTATTTCCACCACTTTTCCCTACCTTCCCGCTGAAACCTGCTCTGGGGCAGGACGCTGCCGCCCTGTGTGGTGTGGGAGCAGAAATACCTGCTGGGATGGGGAGGGGACCAGCAGCTGCTTATTCACCAACGCAGCTGAGCGCATTGGCCATGGCACCTCACCGGCACCAAGCCGCCACCACCTCGGGTGTGAGCCCTGCGGGGAAACTCCCTCCCAGGAAAAAGTGTTGTGCTCGGTATTTCCCATCCCGAGCATCCGAGTGAAGGCAGGAGGGATGACGCAGAGGGAAAAGCCTCCAGCCCCACACAAGGCCCTTGGCTCTGGATGAAAGCAAATGGATGAAAGAAGGATGAAAGTAGAAAAGTGCCCAAGCCACAACGTGGCCCAGGGCCGTGCTTGCACGGAAGGTGAGGAGCAAACCCCTCAGCCAGGAGGTGTCGGTGGTACCGGGGCACTGCGGCAGGGCCGGGTTCTCCCGGCTCCCGGGGCGATTCCCAGCCGGGGTTTGGACGGGAGCTGCAGGGAACGGCCGCTGTTTGCCATGCGGGGCAGTGCCCTCCCCGGCTCACATCAGATGTGTTATTAAACTGCAATTAGAGCACAGGCAAGCCAAAGCAAGCTATTAATAGCCGGGTGCAGATGAGCTGACTCAGGCAGCAGCAGACGTGAGCTGTGGCTGCAGCTTCGCTGTTGTGAACTTGGCCCAACGCTCCGCAGCGGGAGAGCGCGGTGGGGAGAGATGGAAGGAGGGATGGAGGGAGCCAGGGATGGGCCCCGGTGCATGGAACCCCCTCCTCGTCCCTGAGCTGCTGCCCCGCGAGGCGCCAGCGCTGCGGGAGCCGCCGTGACCTTCACCCGCAGCTCGAGAAGGGGCCATAAGGAGCCCCGGGGCCGAGCGCGGGGCGCGTCCTGGGGCTCCTCCCGGGTCTCAGCAGTCCCCACGAGGTTTCCTTCGTCAAAAGGGGGTTGCGGAGCTGCAGCCGCGGGGCCTTTGGTCCTGGCTCCCGAGCAGCGCCGCGCCGGGCTCCTGCCCGTCTGCGGGACACGGGAGCGGGGGGGGGGCCGCTGTTGGCTCCTTCGCTGTTGGTTTCCCCCACGCCTTTTCCTCCCGTCTCGGGTGAAGCGCTCAGGGCTCAGCCCCACAGACGCAGCCGCGCTCCCTCGGCCGCCTCTGCCCCCGGGCCGATGGCTCCCATCCGATCGGGGCCGCTCCTGCCCGCCCGGAGCATCCGCGGCAGCGCGTTCCCGCTGCCGAACGCCCGGGGCTGTCCTTACCCGGCTCCAGGCTGCGGCACAAACGGCGTCCAGGCCGCTCGCTGCCGCGGACCGAGAAACGCCCCATGGACTCGGGTCTGAAGGTGTCACCCCGGAGGCAGTGGCCCCGTGGGTGCCTGCCCCGTGGTGGGGAGGGCTGAAACAGCAGAGCCGCAGTGCCACATGGCCCCCAAAGCCACCGAGCCCCAGCGAGCTCCGTGGCCGGGCAGGGTCCCTTGGCCTTTCAGCACTGATGGGGGCGGTTGTGGGCACAAGCACAGGCAGGCACCCTGTTACCGGCACAGCAACAGCGACATCCAGCACTCAGATCGCCTCTGTCGGCAAGGGGGGGCTTGGGTTTCTGTATGAGGTTTCGGGCACTTCACAGCAAGGCGGTGGGAGCGCGCTCCCGTAGCTCTGCTCCTTGCGGAACCCGCTCTGGTGTTTTCTGTTCCGCCTGGATGAGGATTTCCCCATAATTGTGCTGTTTTTATGGAGGTTTCAGGGCGCGAATCCAGGGCCTCTCCGAGCCGAGACCTTGGAGGATGCGGCCCTGAGGCAGGTTTCCCGTCTCGCCCTGTCGATAAGGGGGTTTGCTCCATCCCGATGTCTTGTTCCTATTGGAGTTCCCTGCAGATGCTGCACAAACCCGGGCGCCCTGGGGGAAGCGCCAGAGCCACAAAACAGGGGCGCAGCCGAAACTGACCCTCACAAAACACCACCGCATCCCCAACCGCGGCCAAGGAGCCTTCATCTCCCGCCCGGCAGCTCATCACTGATGCGGCATCGGCTGTGCCCATCACCAGGGCCTCTCCCGCTCCCCAGGCGCTGCTGGCTTCCGATCTACTTTAGCTGGGAGGGAGGCTGAGAGTGTTGGTGCTGCCGAAATCCTGGCCAGGCTTTGCTGGTCCCTGGCACAGACAGTGAGTGGGAAAGAGCCAGGAGGGAGCAGGTTTTACCGGGGAGGAAATGAACCGGCCGAAGGGACGAGGCTCTGTTGCCTTTAATCTGAGGTTGGATTTCTTTGTGAACGCAGCATCTGAGCTGCCGGCTGAGCTCCCCTCCCTCTGTCCGGGCTGTCGGGGCTGCAGGAGGAGGCTGTGCTGTGGCTGTGATGGGGGATCGTTAACGTGGATCCCGCCTGAGGGCTTTGTGAAGGGGAATTTAACCTTTTAAACGCTGATGCCTGGTGGGGACAAGCTCCCCCCAGCAGCCGGGTGCCTGCGCTGCTGCCGCCCCAAGCCATTGGCAGGGCGGTAATAATGTCCTCTATTTAATCACAGCCGTGTCACCCGTGGTGTTTGCGGATGCGATTGGCTGCGCGTCCCTTCCCAGTCCAGCTCATCCTGATGGGTGCTCATGGCAGCGGGGGTTTCAGCTCTTTGCTCCTACAGAAGGGGCTGTTGTTTTCCCTCCTCAGTTCCTCCCCGGGTCCTGATGGCCTCAGATGTAGCAGGGAGTTTCTTTGGCTCTGTTTGCTGTCGGCAGGAGAAGGGAAGCTCAAGGTGAATGGGACAGATCCGGTTCATGTGTCCCCCCCCCGCTGCAGGCGCCTGAGCAAAACCTCAATCTCCCCCAAATGCGGATTGCTCAGCCTGGACTGGGCTGCTCGTGCTCTTTGTACCGGGCCAGGCTTTGCTTGGTTGGGTTTATGGGAGCCACAACCATCGGTCCCCCTCACAACCCAGCTCCGAACGTCCGCCTGCGCATCCCGTGTCCTGATTTCCCAACCAAAAAGAAATCTGGGACCTGGGCAAGGTTCAAGCCTCAGGAAAAAACAATCCCAAACGCTCTTGCAGCGGATGCTGGCTGCTGGAGAGAGCGCTTGCTCTGGATTAGCTGCACACCAGCAAGAAAAGCTATTTTGAGCCAGAGGCCGGGAATGTTTGTGCTAATCCCAGGTGAAAGCTGATTAAGGGCTTGCAGGGGAGATTTGGAGCAGGTCCTGGTGGCACAGGGAGCCCGGCCGTGTCCTGCGCTGCTCCCACAGGCGAAGCCACCCGCACATCAATGATTAACAAGAGGCAAAGCTCAGACCTGCGCTTCCCAAGGTGTCGGAGGGAATTAAGCCTGACCTTTGGCAGGTATCAGCACCAAGATGCTGGGGAGCGGAGAGCTCTGTGCTTCTTTCCAGGCTGACGAGCAAAGGCACCGCAGAGGCACCCGCATTAGTGCTTCAGCAGTGGGTTATCCAGATCAGCAACGTGGCAGCGAGTGACTTTGCCCTGGCTGTGTCCAAGGAAAACACGTTGATTTTGGCCACTGTTTTCAGGGAAATGTAAACCTCTTTCTATGGGAGACGTGAGCCCCAGCCTGGGTTAGCTCTGCTTCGTGATGCAGGCACCGATGTGGGCAGTGCCCTCGCCAGGGACCGCAGGACGCAGGGTTTAGGTGGGGTCTTGAGGGCGCAGCAGCCATTAAACTTGCAGTACAATACCGATTGCCTTGCAGAAGGCTCCGTGCCCCATTCCTGCAGCTTTCTCCCCTCTGCTTTGCTGCAGGTTGGGCCCTCCTGAGTTAAACACTTGACTTTTATCTGCCTTGCGCTTGCCAAGCGGCTGCACAGCCCCATCCAACAGCAGCCCCTTGTCTGGGGCTCGCAGCTTTGCAGAGCCGCAGCCCAGCAAACAGACGCTGGGTCTTGTGCACCACAGCACACACAGCCACAGGCTTCCTATAGGTACAAGTGCTGAATTCTTCCCCTATACCGTGCGTGGCACATCCCAACGTGGCTGAGCGCCTCCTCCAGCTGGGTAAACATTCAGCAGGCCGGGGCTCCACTGCAGACAGCCTCAGCAAACAGCATTAGGTGCAAACACAACGTAATCTCCTTGGCAGGATAATGTTTGCTTACCTCTCTGGCCACTCTTGAATGGAAAACACATTGGGAGCAGCTTGTCGGGAACTGCTTAGATTTGATCTTTCCCTCAGTTGCCCGAATCTCCCTGCAGCAGCACTGGGCTCTCGGAACGTGTTGGTTCCTTGAGGAGCTGCTGCAGCTCCACAGTAGCAGCACTGTGAAGTCTGAGGCACTTTTAAAGACCCTGTTTCAGGTGTTTATGTGCTCTGGCACATAAATCACACCGCAGACCATGAACCTTTGCACCTATTCATGGGCTCTCAGCATTTAAACTGTTTCTGATGGCTTGGACCTTGCTGAACAAAGAGCCCCGAAGCACATCCTCTGCCTCCTGCCTCCAAGCTCATCTACCCCAAACCTCCATCCCAAATTTGGCCTCTGCATGAAGGCCATTGAGCCGTGGGCTTGTCCCAGGAATTGGAGCGTTTTCCTGCCAGCACCGAAGCAAAGACCCAGGGGAGCTCTGTGTGTAAATTGTTGCATGCATATATTTGCATATATCTGAATGCAATGGGTAAGCTGGGAGCAATGTTTCGATTTAATGACGTTCAATCAGCTCTGTTGTCCGCATGCATGGGCAGCCGGGAGTGAGGAACCGCAGCACGAGGGGCACTGGGAGCTGCAGCCACCGGGCTCAAGCCATATCCTTTGTGGGATCGACTGAAGCTCTGCGGCCTCTCGCTTACGATGCGCCCGTTTGCCTCTGGAATGCACCCAGGAGCTCGGTGCTGGGGCTCCGCTGTGCCGGCGGTGAGCGGGGCTCAGGGTCCCGGTGGCGGGGGCGAGGAGGGGAGCACAGCTCCTGCTTCAGTCCCGGGCTGAGCCGTACCCTCCTGCACTGGCGGCCCCGCTTCTGTCCAGGCTGAAGGGAAGCGCCGCTCAGCCCTCGGCACACCGCGGGTTTGCATCCCCTGATAAGTCGCTATTTTGAGCAGACGTTTGTTTATTTTCAGCTCCCCGGGAAGGCAGCGGGTGCTCGAATGGGTGCTCGAATGGGTGCTCGAATGGGTGCTCGAATGGGTGCTCGAATGGGTGCTCGAATCCCCCCCCGTCCCAGGGTCCTCGTCATCAGAAGACGGGAGAAAGGACACCGCCAGCTCAGGCTGGCAAAGGCACCGCAGGGCTCTGCGGAGGAAGCGCGTGCACCACACTGCGCGGGTCATCGCTTCGGTTCAAACCCAGAGCAGCTCAGAGCTCAGCCCCATCTCCTCCCCTTCCGTTGCCAGAATCCTCTTTCTTAAACCGTTTTGCTGTGTTACATCTTCGCTTCCTGTATTTGCGTTTCCTTAGAGAGAAAATCCTTTCTGTTTTCCTCTCCTGTCCCTGCTGCTGCCTTATGGCAATGGGGGAGTTGCACAGGGTGCAGGCAGAGCCAGGCCAGCAAACCCGGAGGTGAAAACTGCAGACACTTGTTTGCTGGGTACTGCAGCCGCTCCTGAAAACATTCCTGCTGGTATCAGGGGCAATGAAGCTGGCTGGGCCCGGCTGCTCCAGAAAGGAGGAAATGAAACCTGCCCATTGAGAGCTGAGATCTGAGCGATGCTACGCTGTGAAGCACTGCCCTTGGCGTTTTGCACCCAGCTGCTCAGGGTGAGTTCCCTGTGGGACCCCACCAGCTCCGACACCACAGGGCTGCGGGTGAGCACAAGCGGAACCAGGGTCCTCTGTGTGGTATGGGTGTTGCAGGAGGGGAGAGCTCTGCTGTGGGCAAAGGGAACTGTTTCCATAACATCGATGAGGAACAAGGGCTCCTTTCACTCAAATAACCTGAACTTGGAGGTGCGGCATTGGCTGCGCCTCTTTAAGGCTCCCATCACTGCCGCATGTTGTTCTCCACTTTGAACAGGGGGTTTCTTGTCCGCCCCGGGCGCTTGGTATCCTTCAGGATAAATCCCCTGCTGCAATCAGCCTCTCAGCATCCGGCACACTGGAACGAAAAGCGAGCTCAATGTTTAATTAGGCATATTCTTCCCTTTGGATCACAGCAGCCTTGGACGGTGTTTGACACAGACCCAGGACTTACATGTATTATCCCAAGGTTTGCAGAGGCAGGAGGTGCGCTCGGTGCTGCATCGGTCTCGATGTGAGCTGGGGGTGGGTGAAGCCACGCGAGGCTTTGCCACCATTGCAGCTGCCTGCTGAGAAATCCAAATCCCCCCCGTGCTGCACCCGGCTCTGCACAAAGGCTCTATCCAGCAGTGAGGGCTGCGCCGGGCCTGGCATCCTGCAGCAGGAAAACCAGGCAGATGCCGGTGCTCAGCTGAGCCAGGGCACAGGCTGTGCAGGATCCCAATCCAATCACTTCCAGCCAGATCCAGTAACGAGCCCTGCACCGGCACGCACGGCTTCCAGATTCCACTGCCAACCGCCTGCTGCTGCTCCCTGCGAAAGAAATAAATCACCGGGGCCCTGTGGGGATGAGTGGTACCCAGGTCTGCTCCTGATGCGTATCCAAGGGCACGGGAGGGGGTGAGCAGAGCAGCACTGGCTTCACCACAGCCAGGGGAAAAGGCAAGCTAAAAGGCTTGCCAAGAGCCACAGGGCATGGCCGTGGCTGAGATAGAGCATCTGCCAGCAGCTGAACCCATTATTCAAGGAGCAGAGCATCATTTTTGTGGGGCAGCAGTGACTGTTGGCGTTCTGCAGGCTGCTCCTGCATGGTTCTGACCATGTGTTTGTAAACATATGTGTTTCTGCCAGCTGTTGCCGCAGAAGGAGCGGGGACACAATGGGGCACAAACCCCTCTCCTTGCAGAGCTCTGCGTGTGTGACATGGGCGGTGTGTGACCTGCCCCGCAGCCCCAGCCACCAAATTATTCTATTGCTGGATAGAGATTGCCAGCATCCAGTGCTGACCGCGGCTGAAGCAAATTGAGAGTTACACAGCGGTGCTGATGGCAACACCATCGTCCCTCAGGGCCATGACCACGGAGTCCTTGGGCTTTGCTCAGCCATGGGGCATGTGAGGTTGGCCTGCAGAGACCTCTTCAGTGCAGCATGAGGGATGCCCCAGGCTCCTCTTCGATGAATGAGCTGTACCCTCGGGTTTCGGGTGGCGTGGAAGATTGATTTCTTGATTAAAGTCTAAAGTGCGGTATAATTAAGGAAATCCTCCCAGTTCAGTAAGTCATTAGGAGATGATTAATTGGGATGAGGCTGGGAGCTACCTCCTGCAGAGCAGCCTGCGCATGGCTGCTGCAGCCCAAGGACCACGGGGTGGCTGGGATGCTGGCAGACACCAGGCAAAGCTGGGGCTCACTCTGCGAACCAGCCTGGCAAGCAGTATCCGAGATCCCTTTTTACACTCTGTCCATTAGCAGATTAAGGCCTTTCACTTCAAAACATTGCGTTAAATGAAATGCTCATGCTTCAGCCGCAGAGTCCCAGAAAGCCAGGGCTGGTTTTCCATCCCACACCGCTGCCTGCGGTGGGATCCAGCCCTCCCCGGTGCCATGGCCATCCTGACACCTCTTAGACACCCGTAATGCAGTCCCGATCAGAACACATGGCTTCTTTTCCCTGATAATCTCTCCAGTTCTTGTGTTTGCTTTATTTGTGAGGAGAGCAGAGGCAGCAGCTGCTCTGAGGGTCTTCTTGTTGGCTTGCAGAGAGGTGACAGGGTAACACGGACACATGGAGCTGAGGCTGGCGTCTGCATCGCAAACTGGTTTTATTCTTGAGATGGTAATTGAATTCTGAACTGTAGGTCTGTCAAACAGGTTGTGTGGAGGGATCAATTCACATTAGACGGAGGGGACCATGTTCCAAGACGGAAAAAAGAATTAGGGAAAATCAGTAATTCAGCCTGTCGGGGTGCACCAGCAGGAGTTATTAGCACATAATAATAATTAACACATCATGGCTGGGGAGCTTTGCCTGTGAAAATCATGACGGATGGAGGAAATTTTGGTTGCACAGCTGCTTCGGTGAGGTGTTTGTAGAGCTCAGCTGCACCTGATAATGAGATGTGGTTTAGGCCCAGTGATTGAGTACCGAACGGGGACAAAAACCTCATTCTGCATTTCAGTAGTAAACGTTTTCTTTTTCCTTTCTCTCCTCTTCCCCCACTTCCCTTAGGAGGGTAAGCGGAGCCTGGAGAGCTGGAGAAGTGCCTGAGTACCGTGCTCGTAGGGCGGGCGCTGAGGCACCTCCTGTTGTAGGGGCTTTTTTATGGCCACACTGAAATTGTGTTTAGATGGTTCTAAGTAATGAGCTTAAATGGACTTAACAAGATGTGAGCACCCCAACATCTTCCTTTCCCTTCCACAGCACCCTGCAAAGAGCACTAAATGGTGCTTGGAGCCCTGGATGCTGCTCTGTCCCAGGCACTGATTGCCGCTTGCTAACTGACCCCCTCCTCTGGCGGAACTGCAGCAGGGAAGAAGATGCCCTGCCTTGCCAGCCCAGCCTCCCTTGTGCCCTGTCGGGTTGGTTTTCTGTACAAGCTGAGGCAAAGGAACAAAGTTAACTACCAGAGAGTAAAATTAAATCTACCATGAAAATGCATCGCTCCAGCAAACAGTAACTGCATTACATCCGCAGCCTCATCTTGCCCGAAGGAGAATGCAGTCTGGATGCTGCTGGGCGTGCTCTCAGGATGGAGCCCACGTACACATTGTGAGAGGCAGATTTCTACTGAGCTACTGGGGCTCCGGTTTCCACATCTTGTGAGATGCCATTAAAAATTACTGCTGTGGGTTGTTGTGCTTAGGGGGGTTTCCTTCCCTCCTGCAGCAGCGGGGAGGCAGTGGGTCTGTGTCTGTGTTTGCAATGGAATGAGCTTTCCCAATATCCAGTATTATTTGAAAAAGAGGGGTCTCCATCATCTTCCCCATGAGGAACACAAGGAGCTCTCCATGTGTTCTGTGCAACAGGTAACTCAAACCCACAGAATCTATCATCTTTACTCACTCCTCCACCAGAGCTGCTGTACACTGCCTCGGCAGCACCCATGTGTTGTTTCCATCGCTGTGGACCCTTTCAACCCTTCAAGCACCTCCTTGCAAGCCACTCGCACCACCGGTACTTCAGAGCATCAGCAGCAGGATGGATCTGCTGCTGGAATGGCTTTATTTCAGAAAGTGAGTGTGAGATCAAGCGGCTCCAAGGAGGTCCCCCACTGCCTCTGTTCCCATTTTCTGTCTGTCACGCAGCAGTGGGTTGGAAGGCAGCAGTTTATGTCCAATTAATACAATCAGGAGAGCATCACTTAGCAATTCCCACTGCATTTCGCTGCTAGGCACAAAATGTCCTGGGCCAGATGGAATTCTGCCCTGGAGCACTTGGAGAAGTAAAGGCATTGCTGGAGGACAGTGAGTCACCTGGTGCTGCCCAGCTCCAGCGGGGAGATGAGGAGGAGCCGGTGAGGCTGCTTATCCCAGGCTGCTTGGTTCCTGAGGGAACAGATTGTTTGAAGGGCTGCAACCGTCCCGCTCTATCCTGTGCACATCGGGTGCACACCATGCCTTCCCCGTGCAAATCCTCCCCAAACCTGGGAGGGAATCCTGTGCCTGAGGAGCTGCTGCAGGGTCCTTTGGTTTGGCCTTGCTCTTGGGTTTCTAAGGACAGGGTTTATCCCACCGAGCGAGGAGAGCCCCCAAAGAGCTGTGATGGATGATGCTCCCCTCTCAGATGCTCTGAGGCTGTTTAAGGCAGCATGCATGGGGCAGGCAGGGATTTCCTTGCTGTCTGCTGGGTCTTGTGCCTCTGAAAGCTTTAAATATACATACATAAACCCTGCATTTTCTGATTGCTCTCTCAGAGATAAATAAGTGTGTGAATGGAAAGCAACCACGTGGCCGGTTTGCTGATCAGCTGCAGCATGGAGAAAGCTGCCTTTTGACCTCGTCTTGCATCTTAAGTATATGCTGGAAGGAGAGGCTTGAAAACAAAATGACAATAATCAGTGCAAGATGTGACCAAAGAAACACTGCAGCAAAAAGCTTGCTAAAGAATCCCTTGAATCACGAGCATGTGGGGGCCACTGGAGAGAGGCGAAAAATATGACAAATTTGGGGGTTTGTTTGGTTTGGTTTGGGTTTTTTTTTAACAAAAGATAAACCAGAATCCAACTGCACCCCCCCTGCACTCGCCAGTGGTTTAAAATCCACAGCGCACAGTGAGCTGAGCCACTGCAGAGCCCCACGTTGTGAGGTGTGGAACCAACAATCAATAACTCCCGTTCTTTAAAGCCATTATGAACCATTTTACTTGAGTGCACTGCTGCATCACAATTAAACATCACAAAGTGCAGGAGAATGGAAGGGGAAAAAAGAGATTTTTAAATCCTCATCAGCAAAGTGATTCACCCAGGGTTTGCTCCGGGATGCAGAAGATTTAAATCCTGGGGTGAGTGGTGGATTCAGGTGGCAAAGCAGCTGGAAAGAAGCTGAGGGCCAGTGATGCCAGGAAGGAGCACTAGGTACAGCGCTGCAGTAGCAGTGAGAGATCAAACTGGAACCCACATGCTGCAAAAGGACCTAATCCCAGATGCAGCCTGCATTCTGCAGGTCATGATGTTCTGCTTCAGGGTGTAGGGAGTAGTATTTCTGAGATTTTTCCAAATTAAGGGACATAGCAGCAGAAAGCCTGAGTACCTCCTTGGCTTTTTGCTGCCTTTTGCCTGATCTTGGAATACTGCTCCGGAGTCTTGTGTCTTTAAGCCAGGACACCAGGACTTTACATAAATGCTGAGAACCACTCACCTTACAGGATAGTAAGTTAGAACTGGATGTTTGCTGAAAGGTGTTTTGTACATAGTGAAGAAAGCTGTATTGGAGGTAGGTGTCTACCTTGTCCAGGCAAGGATGGATCCAGCTTTAGGCTGCCAAGGATTCAGGAGCTTCAGGTTCTACCTGAGCTGTTTAGTGGCAGGTCTAGATAGGGCACAAAGGTCTACAGCACAAAAGCTAATGCTCACCCAGCCCTGGCGGTGAGACAAGGGTGTATTTTCAGGCGTCAAAGGTACTCTCTGAGGTTCATACACTCAGTCGTGCTAAATACTAAATTTCTTACCCAAAAAACCCCTTTAATCTAACCAGTTCAAGAGCTCCCCTAGTGCCAATGTACATATGCGGGGAACACAGTGCACAGCATCAGCCATCAGGGAGTAAATCTAGTTCAAACACAGCAAAACATACAGTTCTTATGCTGAACTCATTAAATCTTTGGCTAAGCTAAAAAAGGCAGAGTGAATAATGTTTTTAATATGCTCAAGAAATCCTCCATGTCAGATGAGATCAGGAGAAGCCATTAGTGAGGATGGACAGGGATTCTTCTCCAAACAAAGGCTGATACTGAGTAATTGCAACTCTATAAACAGAGCGTTTGCTTCAAAAAATAAATAATTTAGCCAGCATCTGGGGAAGCATCAGAACTTGGTGTTTAATGTAAAGGCAGATGCATTGGAAATAATTAGGGCCCTTACAGTTTCACACTTACTTTTCTAATCTACATTGTACTCGAGCCATTATATATTTAATGGGTTTGTTCTGCGCTAATGGGAATGGTATCGCCAAACTCCATTTACACTCGGGGACCAGCCTTCAGCAGCTTTGGACTTTTGCATTAAAGGTTAGAGATGAAGCTTTTTCTGAACATGCTCACTTTTATTTTTCATAACAGCCTAAAAAGCTGTTTGCTTGACAGATTGGATTCTTTTTCCTACATCAAATTACAGTAAAAACCCTGTAACTTAACATAATACGTAACACAGAGCTAGTGCAGGTTTTTATTAGCTCCTAACAGCGGAGGAGCATTTGAGTGACTCTCAAATACCAGTTAACCCTCAAAACACCACAGAAGTCCACAAATGTTTCAATAACAATTTTATGGGGAGCAAAAAGAGATGGGTCAACTTATTCACCAACTCATGAATCTGCCTCCAAGTACCTTCCCAGATTAACTGTTAGTCAACCAGCAATACATCTCCTTCATTTAATGTTGTGCTATAAATCACAGCATTCCCTTCAAAGAAGTGATTCCATGCTGGGCTAGCAGTCATCCTTGCTAGTAATGGACTCAAGCTGCAAAATTTGGATTCAAAGCTCAGAGCTGTTTGGATTTAGGGTTTTAACTTGCCCATTATAGAAATAAGAAACAGATGGCATTTGCAGGCCTGTTTGGACTCCACACTTCTCATAAGGTCAGTGTTGTTTAAGTCAAGTCAGATTTTAAGTCAGATTAATTTCTGCCTCTGTTTCCCTGCCTGTTGCACTAATGGCACAAAGCAGCACAAAGTATCCCCAGGGCTGGAATCCTTCAAACACTAAGGATATTCCCTGTATCTCAGAAAATAAATATTACTGCTGGCTCTGCGAGTGATGTGAAATTAGTGGCAATTGGGAATGTTTGTAGTCAGGGCCAGAAAGGTCTTCAAAGTGCATTTATACATCAAAGTTCCCATATTTTTAGAACTTTATAGCTGAAGACTGTACAATATCTCTTTTTCATCTAATAATGGTTCTGTGAGACACATGGAAGGGCAGGCCTTGACATATTCTTAGCAATTTACATGAAAAAAGCATCTTGCCTCAATTTATTCCAGACTCCACTCCTAGAGGCAGACCTGGCAGACTGCTCCTGCCGGGATGGCTTCCCAAAGGAAGCTGGGGCTTGGTCATTTTTTGCAAATCGAGTCTATGGATCTTCCATTTGGAAGCATCGCTTCAGCTGAACGAATTACTAAATTTAGTATTGAAATAGCAGGCTCAAACTACATTTTGAAGGTCAGATTAGAGTATCTAATAGTCCTGCCTGGCTTTCAAATCTAAATACCATTTAAAATAAGGCTGTTGAGCAAGTTACTGTCTCCGGTGGTGTACGACTATCCATGGTTGGTTTGTTCTTGTGTATTGCTCACCAGTAACACAGAAATTCTGCCATCCCTTGGAAAGGAGAATTTCACTTGTTCATGATGGCTCCTGATGTGGAGATGACTTTAGCTGGCAAAAGGGATTTACAAAAGCATAGTGTTAAAGATTCACAGACTTTGTCTCAAGTGCTGTGCAACTAATATACACACCAATAGACTGGCAAATCATGGGCAAGATAAATAAGGTGCTGTTCACAGGGTGTCTATTCAACAGGCCTGCTGCTTTTGTCATGGATACACAAAACTGAAGTATCCAGTAAGAAAACACCTTCATGTTGGTTGAGCCTAACTGTCAGACCAGCTGAGACAAGGGCAGTGCCTGGGGACACAGCAGCTACAGTGCTGCAGGGAATAAAGAGCTAAGGAGGGCTAATGTTTGGTCTATAAAGGCTTCCAGCCTAATGTAGGATTAGTGGAAAGAAAATGGACTGCACATTAAAATTCATGAAGGAGTACAATTTAAGATCCATGAATAACAGGGCCACAATTATGCAGGGGATTTGGGTTTGGTTTTGTTTTTCCAGAGTTGGTGGAATAAATGAAGTCATTGCCAGGACCTGTGTGGCTGCCACGTGCTCTGCCCTTGTGAGATGCTGTGGACCCCACAGTTGATGATACTGAAGGGTTAAACACAGGGACCAGAGAAAATTGGGAAACGTGACCTCTGGTCTGTCGATTCACAGAAAAAATACTTGAGTTGGCTTTTTGGTGCTCTGTGTGATACGCCTGTCTCCTTGTCCTTGCAGCTCAGAGATGAGTCCCTGGTAAGGAGGAGCTTCAGTGCTGGTTGGGTCTAGCCAGATCTCTTAACCTGGGGACGTGGCACTTGAGCATCTCTCACTCGAACACCCTCTGTGACACATGTAACCTTGGCCAAGCCACTTAACCTTCTGGTGCCCAGCTCCCCCCTACAAAACGAGCTGACCCCAGACAGAGGGGGGTAAGGGATGAGGTTATTACTGATATGGGAGGTGTGACAGCATCAGTGGTAAGGGATGGGAGATTTTCATACTTGCTTTTTTTTGGTCTTAATTAAGCTACATGAATCTGAGGTCCTTCAAAACGAGTCTGTGGAAGGAAATTACCCTGCAACCACCAGTAAGCCTTTAACTGCAGTGTGTGGTGAGGGCTATGGGAAGGGGATGGAGGCAATGGGTGTCTCCGCCACCATCTAATTCTGGGAAACATTAGGGAGATCTAGCTTTTCTTAATGACTTATCATGACAAAAGATCATGCCAGGGGTTAATTCTTCACCCTGTGCTCCCCTCTGTGAGGGCAGAGGCTGGGAAAGCAGTCAGCTGCTTTTATTCTCTGGTCTTAACATAGAACGAAAGAGTAGAATTTTGTCCTCGATTTAACAGTTGGGGAAATAAAACTACTTCTACCGAAGGAGATGCTGTCACATACAAGAGGACAACTCCAGGGTAGTTTAGAACATCTGCTTATTTTACATTCACAGAAATACATTTAAATCACAGCCATGGTACACTCTAATGCGAATGTAGAGCCTAAGTGAATTATTATTTTGTGCATTTGATAAGGAAGTCAGAAGAGAAATTATGTCTAATATACAAAAATAGATTAGAAGCCTCCCATGGGTTGTAAGAGAAGTGCAAGCCTGAGAAGGTCTTAAAATAGCCATCAGCTTTCATAACTGTAGGTATAAAAGGCCTTGAATTAGTGAAATACTTCAGTTGGAGATTCGGAGAGATGGGTCTTGTCCAAGCCTGGTGGATGTTTTTGCCCTGATGGCTCTCAGCAGCTGGGGTGTCTGCTAACTGCCCATAAGTAGCTGCCTGCCTTCATCTTCTGAGATGAGCGTGGGAAGAAAATGTTCCAATTTAACATGAAAATCTCAGGCACCATTTAAAGATTGAGGTATTCTCCAATCTCCCCTACCCCAGTCTCCGGGGAGACTGTTCCCATGCCATTCTGCATGTATATTTCTGTACAGAGAATTTCAGTGATCCAAGAGCTGCTTGAGGATTGCTGTAAAAGCTTTTTTAAAACCACAGTGAGTGCACATCTTTGGCAGTGGCTTTGTACAGGCGTCACTGAGTTGTTTCCAATATACAGCCCCTATACAGCCCCTCACCTGTCTGGTTCGTGAGCACGGGCTGATGGATGGATGGATGGATGGACCATGTTCTGTGTGAGAATGCAAACAGCTGAGCCAAGGCCTAATCCTCCCGCCAGCCTGTGACCTTTTTATTCAGACATGCACCTGGCAGGAGCAGCAATCATTCATGTATGTGGCCTCAGAAACAGCTGCAGAGCTGACACTGCAGTTAAATTTAAAAAGGGTGATGCCTGCGGACGTTTGAGGGTGGTAAATGAACAAAATCAATTGCTAGCCTGTCATAGACCAGCTTGGAAGAAATAAAATCCCCAGGCCTTGGAAAGTAACATTTCAGGCTTGCAGTGAGTATGCCAGGTCTCTTGTACTGAAGACAATAATGTTCGTGCAGAAACATTTGCGGAACTGGGGCACAGAGACCCAAATCTGTGACTGTGATTCACTGTATGTCAGCGCTATCACTGTGGCCATGTGCAGGCAGAGCTATGGAACCCTTGAAGCTGCTGGCTCAGGAAGGAGTAAGGGTTATAGCTTCAGTGCAAGCTGTGCAGGGTTATCTGGCCAACAGCAAGTGGAATAGCAATTGTTGTAGCAGTTATCTTACCCCTTGTGCCAGTGGTAGCTAAGTGAGATCTGGCTGAGGAGCTTCTACAGGGGCTGTGTCATGCACAGGCTTGCATTTGAGATGTGCATTCATGGTAGACTGACACTGCAAATCCTCTCCCAGCACAGAAATACTGGTATTTCATGCTGGCAGAGCAATTCCTAACCTGGATCTGACCATACACTGTCCCTTGCCACCTGCTGAACAAAACAAGCTAAGACAATAGAAGTGCAGATAGCTGCCAGCACTGTATTTCCTGCAGCCTTTTTCTAAAGAAACCTGTGTATGCAGATATGAGTAACCTGGCTATCCTGGCAGAAAGTTGCTCTCTAGAAATTGCTGTTTTCCATGGAGCTAAACATAAGGAAAACCTCTTCATTAGGAAGGAGAAAGGCTAAGACAGCTGATTCTCTCTTCAAAAGGAAGCAGTTTTTAACAAGCAGAGCAAAATTTCAAATGAAACTTGTCAATTTGCAAATGTTTTGTAGCACGGCACTGTAAGACAGCAGATGGAGGTGTAAAAGGGCCTTTGTTTTTTTGCTGTGTCTAACACCTTCTTTCTACAGCGCTCATCCTCTGTTTTAAGAATAACGCTTTCTCAATAATGACTCACAAGCCAGTGCCACAAAAATCCTGGCTGTCAGAAGAACTGCTGGTTGTCTGACAGGAGTGCAGTTTGCAGGGAACATTGGTTCATTCTGCTTGTCTGTACTGAAATTACAGCTCGGGGATCTTTCTTCTAGAAAGTGGCCCTACTCAGAGATTCCAGGCACAAGGCAATTATCTGCCTTCACTCGCTCAATGTAATTAATAGATGTGGTTTTCTTCACAGGCACCAAGGGATGCCGTGTTCATCATGGAATGGACCACTTTGTCCAAGGCAAGGGCAAGAAATTTCCACAGGAAGTCAAGTCTTCCATCTGGGAAGATGGATAAACCTGTGGTGTGCAAGTAGGGGCCTGAATATTCCCCATATTCTACTACATCTCTGCTAACCAGGAAAGATACCCTCTGCTCCAAAGGGAAAAAAAGACATCCCCAGGAATAATTCAGCACAGCAAGCTGGCAGACATACAGCCCTCTATCACCTCACAGAATTTGCAGTTATGCATAAAGCTAAACCTTAGGAAAAGAGCAATTTGAGTCTCCCTGGCAAACATGAAAGTAACCATGTGGCCCTGTGCAAGGCAGTTACTGACAGAGCAGCTGCAAGGGTAGAAACGCATTTTTGCCGTTATTGGAGCAGGGAATTGTGGTAGGATTACTGTTTTTCCCTCCAGCCCTGCTTTTGATTTGTGGTGTGTGCAGACCCCTTAATTTGTTTCTGTTTTGCCCATCTGTGAAACTGAGATAAGATCACAAGGGAATTGTAGAGTGTTATTCATTAATGTTTATTAGACAGAGGGAAATCCTTAAATGAATGGCACTGTATTCCAGGAGCACAAAGTTCGAGACTGCAAAGAGGTTGATTAAAACCAAATTTGCTATTCCCAGGTTAGGAGGACAAAAAGAAAATTGAAAAACCTTCCCTGCCTCTGTGTCTGCCAAAAGCAGTATGTGATTTAAATAAAATCAAGCAGAATGTGCAAGTGTGTATGCATTCATGCAGATGTATATATCCAGGAAAATACTTACCAGTAAATGTACACCAAAAAGTGTAATGAAGTGTGAAGTTTCCAATTAGATATTATACAGCAGTGCATGTGATCACCATTAACTAGGTGAGTTAGTAGTGGCAACTCGGCATTTGTACACTGCGAGGCAATAAATGTGCTTTCCTAAAAGGATGTAACAACAAGTAGTGTATTGGTACATTCCATTACGTACCTGAGTGAACAGAGCTATAGACTGCTTACAGTAATCTTGCTGCCAGACTGACATGCTTTTCATGCTTACAGAGGAGTGTTTAAGTTATTTCAGGTAATTGCTGCTGGAGAGCCTCAGGGAGAAATGGAAGATTTATACACGTTAGTGTTATCCAAAGTAGGAATCTACATGTTGCAAGAAAAGACCCATGTGTGAATGATTTGTCAGTAGCTGATGGACAGTTTATGCACTGTTAGAGAAGGGATTCATCCCTAGAGAAGGGAATCTTTGTTTTGTCAGGTTGTTGCAGACATCTCAAAGCAATAAACCCCGAGATACAACATCAGGTATCTCTCCTAGTTGTGGTATGGTAATGACACCGTTCCTGCAATGCTGTCTTATCTCTGGCTACATTAGAAAGGAAGGGCAGAAAACCAGCTTATCTGCCAGGATTTTCCAATGCCAGTTTGTAGACAGACCTAACAAATACTTACACCTTAGACATACCTGACTTTTGCAACGTTGAGGACTGATGTAACATTTTCCAAGCTTCAGAGTGTGTCGAAAGTGCTCAGCCCTCACAGTGGTGCCTGAGCCTGTAGGTAAATACTCCTCCTGTTGTGTCAGAGATAAGAGATTGAGGTGATTGATGATAATCGGAGTCAGTAGGTGGCCTAAATTCAGTCATGGTATGATGACAAATTTGCTGTGTGATTCTTGTAATTGATATATAGCCTGAGTGCGAGACATCAACAGACACAGGGTTTGTAAGGGAAACAAACGTTATGCTATACAGACAAGACACAACGCAAACACTTTGCTTTAGCAGGAACAGGGATTTCCCAGCTAGGCACAAGCTGGAAGCCGGACTGCAGGCTGGTGGAAATTGAATGAACATCGCTTGCCACCTTCAGGCCTTATGTGAGCTCACAGACATTGCTGGAGAGCTGTGGCCTTTGGTCCAGCCTCAGGCAGCAGAAACAAGCGTCCTCAGGGTGGTAAATCGCAGAAACTTGCCATTTTAAGGAGCTGTTTCCCTTCCATCATGTCTCTGCCCCACACCCTGTCAATGGTGAGGGACTACTTCACCTGTCCAGGGGGAACTGATGGTCACATCACCTGCAAGCAGCTTGATCCGGGGCCTATAAGGGTGTCGGAGAGGGAGTCCTCATCAGGGCCTGCAGTGATAGCACGAGTGGTGGTGCGTTCAAACTGAAACAGGGGGAGTGCAGGTTAAATACAAGGCAGAAGCTCTTCTCTGTGAGGGTGCTGAGGCGCTGGCACAGGGTGCCCAGAGAAGCTGTGGCTGCCCCATCCCTGGCAGTGTTCAAGGCCAGGTTGGATGGGGCTTGGAGCACCCTGCTTCAGTGGAAGGCGTCCCTGCCCGTGGCAGGGGATGGAGCTGGAGGAGCTTTACGGTCCCTTCAACCCAAACCCGTTTCGGATCCCATGATTTTACCCCGCAGTTCAACCGCACCAGGCCTGGAGGTGCTGAGGCGCTGAGCTTGGGCGAGCCAGAGGAAAAGTGCCTGCGGCTTCCCCGCATGGGCAATGTCCCTCAGGAAGGAGCAAGTCCCACTGTGAAAAACCGCAGCAGATTTGGGGTAAAACACAGCGGTTTCGGGCAAGGGCGATGGGCAGCGGCCGCGCGGCGCTGAGAAAGGGGGGGCGGGCGTGTCGAGGGGCGGGGCTTAAGGAGCAGTGATGTCATCACGTGCGCGCCGGCTCCGGTTCCGTGTGGTCGCGGTGTACCGGAGGGGCCGCCGCCGCCATGGCGGGAGCCGGGCTGCCCATCTGCCGGTACCGCCGGGCCCTGGTGCAGGCCGTGGAGGAGCGCCCCTTCCTCATCGTCACCGGCGAGACGGGCAGCGGCAAGAGCACGCAGCTGCCCAAGTACCTCTTCGAGGCAGGTAACGGCCGCGGAGGGGGGAAGAGCCCAGAAGAGCCCCCTCGGCCCTGAGGCGTGGGGATGGGCGCGGATACCCGCGGATAACGCGCCTGTCGCATCGCGGGGGCGCGGCCTCCGGCCGGGCCGGGCCCTGCCCGTGGCGTGTGGTGGCAGGAGGTGACTCGGTTGGGGTTGTTCAGCCTGAAGAGAGGGCTCCTTAAGGGGAGTGCTTAGAGCAGCGCCAGTGCCTAAAGGGGCTGCAGGAAACCTGGAGAGGGGCTTTGGGCAAGAATACGTTGTGATACAGCAAGGGGAATGGCTTAAAGCTGGCGAGGTAGATTTAGATTAGATCTTAGGTGGAAGCTCTTCCCTGTGAGGGTGCTGAGGCGCTGGCACAGGGTGCCCAGAGAAGCTGTGGCTGCCCCATCCCTGGCAGTGTTCAAGGCCAGTTTGGACACAGGTTTGGAGCAAGCTGCTCTCGTGGAAGGTGTCCCTGCCTGTGGCAGGGGTTGGAACTGGATGAGCTTTAAGGTCCCTTCCAACCCAAACCAATCTGGGATTCTCTGATTAAGCCCTTTAAACAAAAGAACTCAGTATGTATATTATGTTGGTGCTTGTGTATAAACAGACTCTTAGTGGCACTGCTCAGTGTCCCTGTTCTCCCCATCTCTCCTATAGGCCTTGCCAAGCACGGAGCCATTGGTGTCACCCAGCCCCGGCGTGTTGCCACCATCTCAGTGGCGCAGCGGGTGGCCGAGGAGATGGGCTGTTCGCTGGGCAGTGTCGTTGGGTACCAGGTCCGCTTCGATGACTGCACCAGCAAGGTAGGGCTCTGTGTTCCTGGCCATGTTGTCATGACAGGGTCAGTGGCTGTGGCATGGGTTTCTGCTCATGGGCCCTTCTATGGAGTGGTACAGCCCCATTGCCTCTCCTGGGGCTTTGCACACAGATCTCAGCCTTGGGAAGCCATCTGTCCAAACTGGGAAAGCTGCAGTTGTATATACCATATAACTCATTTGATTTAATTTTTTGAACACGTTACAAATAAAACATTCCCAAACATCTGTGATCTCAATGTATGTTGAGGACAAATATGTGATCTCTGTAGAAGTGTTTGCTTTGAAGTAAAAATTCAGTATAACAGCTGAATGTCTAATTAAACCTTTCAGGATACTGCCATCAGGTATATGACAGATGGCTGCTTATTGAGGCAAATACTGGTAGACCCCCTTCTCAGCAAGTACAGTATCATCATTTTGGATGAAGCCCATGAGCGGAGCCTCAGCACTGTGAGTGTCACCTTACATCTGTCTTTTACTCAGGTCTGCTTATACCTTTCTTTCACTTCTGCAAAGTCACAGAATCATAGAATAGTTTGGGTTGGGAAGGACCTTGGCTGATTTCACATGGATATGCTTTAAGCTTTGCTGTCCTGAGACCATGGAATTGCTGCTGTGTTCTCTGTTTATTACATGCTGCGTAATCTGAAGTTAAGATGTGTCCTGTAATCCTGTTGGAATTGTTGTAGCTGTTGTTGCATTTGAAAGCAGGTAAAACTTGGTTGGCTGTTGGATACTTTCTCCAAATTTCCAGGAATTTGAAGCCAGCACAGTGAACACAAACTTTCTAGAATCCTACTGTAAAAACACCCCAAGCCACACACAAACAGACAAAACCCTAAAACATCTCTATCACTGTAAGGCCTAATGTTTCTTAGGGTGTGTATGTGCCTGTGCAAAGAGATTATGGCTTTTGGGTTCACGGAAGTACCTAGACTGACCTAAGTACCAAAAGCTATCAAATGTCACTCTGACCCTTCTGTGGCAAGTGAAGTGAGACTTGAGTCACTCGTTCCTCAATAGATTATGTTGTGTGTCAAAAAGCCTCCCAGTTCAGCAAATAGTCTGCCAGTCCAGCTGGGGAAAATGGAAAATGCTTTCTGAATCCCAGTTCTGCCCTCAAGCATCTGAAGGTATTGCAAGTAATTGAGCTAGAGTGATGTAAGAAGTTGCTGCTCCCTCACCTGTATCTAAGTGGAAGAAGATTTTTTCATCCAGAGCACTGCAGGGTAAACCAAACTTGCTGAAGTCATAACAATAAATAGTACAGCAAAGGAGGATGCACACAGTCAGGTAACGTGTGCTGGACAGAGGTGATGACTTTTTTAAATGGGTCTTAGGTAACTGCAAATGACTTGAGTGTGAGCATATAAAAATGAAAAACGAAGGATTTTAAGTTGCACTGATGGTGTTTATAGGCCATGAGGAGAGCTGTTAAAAAAAAAAAAATATTCTAGAAACCAATTTGTGTGCTTACAAGCCAGCTGGGGGGTGTATGTATTCTTCTGAGTGCTTAGGCCCTGCAAATGTGATATTCTGTCTTCACTATACTAGCAGGATAAAATCAGTCCTTTCCAAGTTCATCAGGCACTTCTAAGTAAACTGGGGCACTAACAGAAGTTATTTCTGGTTTTCTGTCAGGATATTTTATTTGGTTTGCTGAAGAAACTATTTCTACAGAAGAAACCCCCAGACAGGAAGATGGCAATGAAGGTGGTGGTTATGTCAGCCACCCTGGAGGTAGACAAGCTCTCGGAGTTCTTTGGACACTGTTCAGTGCTGCATATTCCAGGGAGAAGTTATCCTGTCAAGTCGATATTCTGCAACCTGCTCAGCCCCCGGAACACTGGCAGCCATGCATATGTTACAGAGGTCTGGCCTGGTTTACTTTGTTTCTGTGTTGTGTTCTTCTGGTATGGTTATCATATGTGAAAGACCACAAGAATTAGCTGCTACATTGCTGTGTTCTTAGCATCTCTGCAGGTACAGGAAAGAATTAGTACTGTGAATTTTAGAGTGAGATTCCAGCTGTTATTGACTTATTTATTGTTTCAGGCTGTAAAAGTGACATTGGATATCCACTTAAATGAACCAGAAGGTGACATCTTGGTTTTTCTGACAGGTGAGAATTTTTCTTTCAACAGCTGATGGCTGTTCCAGGTGAAGCATGACACTGCCAGCAAAAACCAAACAGGCAGTCCTTCTAATTACTGTCTAGTTTGTCTCAGAGCAGTGAGTAGAGATGGGAAAGTTGCAGATAGGCACACAGAGTCCTGTGAAGTGACAGTTTTCACAGTATGTTTAGGTATATCCATGTCTATGAGGTCAGATAAGAAGACATTAACTTAAAAATCCTTTCTTCCTGTGCTAGTTTTACTCTGTTTTGTCCATGTTGTCTGTCTTATTTTCTTGCTAATTCAGGAAGGGAAAATTTCTTTAGCTGCAAAGCCCTACATCAGTGTATGGGCCATGCAAATACCCATTCATCTTTTAAGGAAAAGCCTTGGTAAGAGGTACCATGGTAAGACTGGATGTCACCTCCTTATCTAACTCTTATAAATAGTCTTTCCTTCTTGTAATTGTATTGATGATTCTTATAATATTGGCAAAACAATCTTGTTTCAAGATGTTGTAAACTAGGAAGGCAGAGTTGCAGCTATGTAAGGTGTTTTAATGCTCTTGTATGTTTTTTAGGTCAAATTGAGATAGAAAGAGCTTGTGACTTACTTTTCAAGAAAGCAGAATCTATTGATTACCGGTATGAAGTACATGATCGATCTATTGAAGGCCTGCTTATCTTACCGTTATATGGGTCAATGTCAACAGGTCAGTGCATGACATCCTATGGAACTTGATATCCATGAATGTTAACTGCAAGTGTTGTTATAAATAGTATCCTAATAAAGTATTTGTTTTGTAACTGGAAAAAAATGGCATTCATTAACCCATTTGTTACACTACTGTAGCACTATGGGTTTTTTTGTCATGTTCATAAACTTATCAAACTTTTGCCATCTCTGTACTTGCACAGAATCCTCCAGATAAAATTCATGTCCACTGGAAGTGGCATTGAGGTCTCCAGCTCAGAAAGAGGATATTGTGTAACTGAAACTTCAGATGTCTTATTTAGGCACATTTTATTTTATATGGAAAAGATATTGCCAGTAGTTTTTTTGGGATGAGAGTAGACCTGTAAGGGAATCATAGAATCATAGAGTAGATAGGGTTGGAAAGGACCTTAAGATCATCCAGTTCCAACCCCTCTGCCAGGGGCAGGGACACCTCCCACTAGACCATGCTACCCAAGGCTATGTCCAACCCGGCCTTGAACACCACCAGCGGTGGAGCATTCACAACTTCCCTGGGAAACCCATTCCAGTGCCTCACCACCCTTACAGTAAAGAATTTCTTCCTTATATCCAATCTAAATTTCCCTTGTTTAAGTTTGAACCCGTTACCCCTTGTCCTGTCACTACAGTCCCTCATGAATAGTCCCTCCCCAGCATCCCTATAGGCCCCCTTCAGATATTGGAAGATAGAAGTAGTTGTTTGTCACACAGTATAAGAAAGTACAGGTTATCAGAATGAGTCTGTTGTACTTGGCAGCAATACCACAGTTGGTTTCAAAGAGTTAAAGACAGAGGCCTTTTGACCTTTACTGAACACAGAGGCTGTATTTTCAGATGAACTTCAGTGTGGTGTTTAAATGTGTGGGTGTAGTATGTAGAATGCCAAGAGGTTGAATAAGTGTTCAAAAGAGCAGGAAAACAGTTTCCATGTGGAAGTACTGCTGAGAGCAAAAACTGGTAATGATCAGCAGAGAGGGAGCAAAACTTTTACCTTCTTGAATGAGCAAAATGAAAAGGTGCATTAAAGGAAGGTAGAGCTTTCTCCTTACTCCATGATAGGTGTTGGATTCCTGACTGAGAGTGATATTTTGTTTATGTAGTGGCAGTTTCTGAGAGGCCATTGTATTTGAATATTTTTAGATGCACAAGAGAATTTTTTAATAAAAGAGTTTTTTATATTTTTCAAGTATTTTAAGTGGGAAAATTTCAGGGGAAAGCTGAATTTCCACTTCCCCTTTTTCGTTCTTTGGAAAGGCAAATGAATTAATAGAAACTGCACATGCTGCTTTGTTACATGTTAAAATAAGACTTGCTGGAAACATGGAGAGTGTAACTGAATCTTCACCTTCACTTGCTCCGATTGTTAAAAACCTTCAAATCCTTTATGAAGATTCCGTTAAGACCATCTTGTTTGTTTTTCCTAGCTCTGGGTTAGGAAATATCCAGGAGAGCTGGCCTTTTTTGATCTCAAAATCTTGATTTTGCAAGCAGTAAAGAGGATATTCTTTGATTTCTGGTATATGCTGTAGTACCAAAGCTGTATTTTAGAATGTTATGTGATTCACTTTCTGATTTCATTCAACTGACTTTCACTAAGCATTTGAGTTTGAGCAGCGTTAGAGGTATGGTTTGAAATCAGTGCATTGTAGCATAACATTCTTTGACCAACTGTCATTTTAGATCAACAGAAAAGAATATTTTTGCCAGCTCCCAGAGCCATTAGAAAATGTGTAGTGTCGACAAACATTGCTGCAACATCTCTGACGATTGAAGGAGTCAGGTACCATTTCCTATTCTTCCTCAAAGCTGTAACAGGGAATTCAGAAAGTTCTACTAACTTTGAAAAGATGTGTCTGAATTCCTTCCACTACTAGACCTGCCCAATGATTGCCTGTTACCTTTTGTGTGGGTAGTGAATAATAAAACCCTTGATAGTATTATGTAGTCCTACAGATGACTAATATTGTTGGACCCTAATATGAAGCCAAATCTCAGCTCCTTTAAATGAACATAGTCCCCTTGGGTGCTGGGAGGTGTTATTTGTAACATTCTGTAGACTGAACCGTTGCAGGGCTGCAGCTGAACAGCAGAGCACAGCGACCTGTTTGCAGCAGTTGTAGGGTAAATGTGTTCTTGCTTTGATTAGATACATGTGGCAGTTACCTGTCTGTCTCCTGAGACCTCTGTTGTTTTTTCCTCTGACAGAGTATGAATCTTTTTCAGATATGTAGTAGATAGTGGATTTGTGAAGCAGTTGAATCATAACCCCCGAGTTGGCTTGGACATACTGGAAGTGGTTCCCATTTCAAAGTAAGTTTTAAAAAGGCCACATGTTTGATGCTTCTCGGAGTTGCTCTGACAATACTGTGTGTTGGATGATCTCTAAAATAAAAAAGGGGTGTGGGGTGGCTTTGAGGCTCCATAATTTAAAGCCTTCTTGTTTGCTGCTAAGCAGAAAGTGGTTCAGGACACAAAATTTTCTCCAAGTTACAGGCAGTAAGAAGGAATTGACAATACATTGTCTGTAGTGTGAACAGTGGCTCACACGTTATCTGTTTGCTGAATACAACAGTCTGATTCAGAGAAGCTTAAAAAAATCCTCCATTGTGCAGAAATGCTTCTTCATGCTGCTAGTTCTTGTATAGCTGCAGTTCTCAGTTGCTGCACAGTGTAATATATCTTCCATCTACAAGTATAGAAATTGCTATTAGTTTATCATAGTTGCAGTGTGCTCTTTTGGGTAATAACAGAAGGGATCAAAAGCTTGGATTTTTTTCCCCCTGCCTTTCTGTTTGGAAGGAGCGAAGCAAAGCAACGAGCTGGCCGAGCTGGCAGGACATCATCTGGAAAGAGCTATCGGCTGTACAGCAAGGAATTCTGGGAGCAGTGCATGCCTGACCACACTGTGCCGGAGATCAAGAGAACCAGTCTGACATCTGTCATCCTGACCTTGAAGTGCCTTTCTGTGCATGATGTCATAAGGTAACCTCCATGGAGGGGGGATTAACATTTTCTTCCTGTCAGCAGCCAGGCAGCACAGGCTCCAACAGCCTGTTGGCAGGAGGCAGGATTGTCTCTGGCCAACTGTG
This sequence comes from Ara ararauna, assembly GCA_028858755.1. Lineage (NCBI taxonomy): Eukaryota > Metazoa > Chordata > Aves > Psittaciformes > Psittacidae > Ara > Ara ararauna. The sequence continues at coordinate 10,597,376 of CM054389.1, read as the reverse complement.
GCACTTGGATACAATCAGCTTTTCTGCTGTTCTCCCCAGTCATTAATGCCAGATTGGAATCTGAGCTCAAGTTCAGTTTGAGGTTCTGCTAAAACGAGCTCCTTCTCGCCAAAATTAAGTAGTTAATAGTGTTCCTTTAAAATACCCATATTTTATATCCCAAAAGCTTCATCTCTGCGAATTGTTTAATTTAGGATTGTACACATGCAGAGAATGCAGTTCATCTTTGCATGTGCCGTGCTGAGATTTGTCATTGTGACTCTCTAGCTTGAGGCTGTACGTATAGTTACATGCCCAGGTGCTGAAGATGCTCATGTGCACTTGGGTCACAAACCTGTACTGGAAGGTTAAAGCAATATTTTAATAAATATGAAAACTGACAAAGCTTTTCTGAGTCTGAACAGTGAGAATTTTGTATTTTGTGTTTTTTAATCTTACTTTTTACTATAGGTTTCCCTATTTGGACTGTCCTGAAGAAAGGCATATTTTAGAAGCTCTCAAAGAACTTTACCAGTGTGATGCTATTGACAGGTAAAAAAGGGGTTTAGCCTCTACAAGAATTTAATGGTTTAACTGGTGTTAGGGAGTTGTTCATGTGGATTAAAGTACTTCCTCCAGCAGTAGAATATGTTTCCTTATTAGACCAGGAAGTTAACAACTCTGTTTTAATGTACTCTCTAAAATTAGGGTTAGAGTATGGTTTAGGACTTGAGAGGTATGGAATAAGTTCTCCATATTGTCCTAGAGTTCCTGAGTGACCTCAGACAAATTACCTCAGCTCTGTGTGCTGTAGTTCCTGACAGCAGATCCCAGACTGTTGTGATAAAGCCCATCCAAGAGCACAGGACAGGAAGTGAGATCTTAGCCTAAGCTTCCAGGAATTCTACTTGGGGGAAAAGAAATATATAAATTAACTCCCCCTTAATCTTCGTCATCTGATAAACTGACAGAGCTGGGTTTGCCTGCCGTGGAGCAGGTATAAGGAAGCTGGAGAAAGGTGAAACATTCTTCTGCTAGTGACGTTTGCTTTGTGTCTCCAGCACCTACGTGGGCACACGCAGACTGTGGTGTTGCAACAGTCCAGAGGGAAATGCTTCTTTCGTGCTCTTTATTAGTACATGGTAGCTGGCATTGTGTGTGCATGTTCCGATTTATGTTTAAACACAGTTTCGTTGAATCCGATATTTGAATCTTTTTTTTTTCCCCTGGGATAAGGAGAGGCCATGTGACAAGACTGGGTGAATTCCTGGTGCAGTTTCCCCTCCCTCCCAACCTGACCTGTGCTGTCATAAAAGCTGCTTCTCTTGACTGTGAAGATCTGCTGCTTCCCATAGCAGCCATGTTGTCTGTGGAAAATGTCTTTATTCGTCCAGGTAGGAATCCCCTTATCCCAAAGCACAGCCTTGGGTGGGTGGGGAATTCTGCTTGGACAGGGACCTCTCTGTCCAACCGGTCAATGGTTGGGCAGCACACATGCTTCATCTGGAGACCTGCAGCTTCTCCCTTGGTAGTTTTTGGTGCTAATAGTTTGTGAGGCCACAGTATCTTATAGGTGTATCTCAAGGTAATAAAGCAGGTACTGATTCTGTATTTTGAACAATGGTAGCACAAGCCTTTACTTGAGTGTAAGGATACTCCTGCCAAGGAGCAAGTTTGTCTCAGCTGAGCCCAACACTGGTGAGAGACATTAAATGAATGCTTTAAACAACCCTTACGTTGCAGCGTGAGGAAGTGTCCTCAAGTGCAATGCCTTGTCTCCCAGAGTACATTGTAGCAGGTCTGTAGAGAAGAATGGTAAGATTAGGACCAACAGGTAACGGTACTATGCCCAAATGCTTTTGCAGCTTTCTGTGGTCTTGGAGTCAGGGCACGTTGGACACTAGGAGCTGGACAACAGCTGTTCCAGCGACTTCAAAATAGCATGGAATTGGGTTGCATTTGTCCTAAGGCTGTGAGCTGTAAAGTACCATATGGGTTAATGGATTGCTGAGAGGTTGTAAGGGGGGAACTGTGTCACAGGAGGGGAAAAAAAAAACCGAACAAACACCACACCAAAATAAACCCCCCCACCAAAAAAACCACCAAACCCCTCCAGAAATCCAGACTGCACTACAGCAGGTGTTTTGCTGTTGGTCTAAGTACAGACAACAGGGACTGATTAATGTTCTTAACAAATGGGATTGCTGCCTCTGGTTTGAGTTCTCTGTTCAGTAACTCTGTTTAACCAAATAAACCTTTGAAGTTACTGTGAGAAGCTCAACACTGACTCAATTTCCAGTGTTTTTCTAGATGGAAAATGTAATTCTGCTGTGGTTCCAAGCTAGCACCTCTCACTAGTACTGAATTCACTCTCTTATTTCCTCCTTCCTATCTTCTTTCCCTTACTGTCTGCCTCCCTGTTTTCCCTTCAATGTGCTACATAAAGTCTTTATAGGTAGCATAGCCTTTGTGGGAGACCTTTGTCCTTTCTAGTCACTCATTGGCTTTTGTCCAGTTATCTCTGTAGTCTATTAACTGTGCCCATTAGTGCAACAGCTAGAGACACTGCTGACAGTACTGATAGCCTGGATTCTGCTCTGGGGTCTTTGCCATTCCCACAGATGTGCATTTGCTTCCCCATCCTCCATCTGGCAGTATGCCCTTGTTATCTGTTCAGCTAGCTAACGCACAGCATGCTCGTTACTCTCCAGCAACCCCGTACATTAGGACACAGACACAGAGACTCCCATCCTGAAGGCTCTTGCTCATGTGCAATATGTATATGAAAAAGCTTTCTTAATTTGTTGGTGTTATTTTTAGTACCCACAAACTTCTGGCATTGTCTGCAGGACAGCAGCAACAGGATGCATTTGTCTTTGCAGCCATATCCCTCTCTAGGAGGAATGGGTTGTTCTGAGAACAAAATTCTTTGGGTATTTAAAACTTGAAATAACACTTTGGAAATGTTCCTTTTGCCTGGTACATTCCTAGCATTTAGTGAAGGTAAATTCCCACTAAACTCACTGATAGCATTTTTAATAGTCTCTTATTTACTTAAGACCTCTATTACTGTGACACTTGAGTACGAGGACAAAAGCAGAGTTAAATAGATCAGATTGTGCTTTGATGGGGTGGTTTCAACAGTCTTGTTTTTCTCTCAGGACAAAACTTTCACTTGACCCCTGTGAGCTGTTTGTTTTAGGTCACTGTTCCTGACATCTTTCCATGTCAACATCTGAATTGATTGTAAGAGAGAAATACGTAGAGCGTTTCTTTCTAAGAGACTGGAATTCTTCATCTCTAGTGCTGAGTGATGAAATTAATCACAGATTTATTAGCATCTACTTGTTCTTGTTCAGCAGTAGTAGAAGGAGGAAGAACTGTAAATGCAGCTGCAGAGGAGAGACAGATATGAAATTAACACGAGAAAGAGCCAAGGCTGTCAAACACACTTTGGAGGAATGCTAATAGAAAATTAAGTAGGGGTGATAAATAAGAATTACTTTGCTAAAGTGAGATGTAACTTACTTCCTTAGGTGATCCTCAGAAACAAAAGGAGGCCGAGCTGCAACACCAGGAACTTTCCTCACAAGTGGGAGGATGCAATGACTTTGCAACCCTCTTAAATGTTTTTGAACAGTGCAAAGCAAGGTATAACATGATTTCTTACATTAGGTGGTTTATGCATTGCTCATTACTCCCAGCTGCTGATGTTTTTTAGATATATTTTGTACGTGCACGTGTATGTACTCATACCTAATGGCAGATTTATGCCTTATTGTGATCTGTAATTTCTGTCAAGACACTTATTATTTAAACAAAGTATCTGGCTGTGTGAGTTGCTTTCTTTGTAAGACCGTAACAAAAAATAGAGGCAACTTTCTGCCTGCAGCTGACAAAGGGCTTCTTTATAATACAAGTATTTCTGTTCTCAGCAAGTCTCCTTCAGCTTGGTGCCAGAAATACTGGATCCATTGGAGAGCTTTAAAATCTGCTTTTAGTGTGGAAAAACAGCTTCGGGAAATAATCAGTAAACTGAAACAGGTAAAAATTGATTTTTTTTAATATCACTGAGCTATATAAGTTTATATTTAAGACATGTATTGGACTCCTGAGCCTTTGCCAGATGGCTGCTGTCTTTCTCCAGTAGAAACTAATGCACTTAAATATTTATTAGAGCATCCTTCTTGTAGCTTTGTGTAGCTAACAGATATGATGCTGGTAACAAGCAAGAAGAGGGTTTTCCTCCTTTCTTTGTGGTTTCTGTATGGTGAGAAATCCAGAGTTTAAAATCCATGGGATGGAAGTATAGCCGCTTTTCCTTTAGGAAAGATCCTAATTCACTTTTTTTGTTTATGTAGCTGCCACACTTCCCGAAAGAGACATTTGAAGGTTCCAAAAGTGAAATACTAAGAAGATGTCTATGTGCAGGATACTTTATCAATGTGGCTAGGAGGTAAGTAATGAAGTTTGGAGAATTGAATAGAAAAGATACTACGCATATTCTTTAAAGGTGTACCTGCATATTGAAACAGAATAGTAAGGCTGTATGATGTTAAAAGCAGCAATTGCAGCTGAAGGTGGTGTTTCTGCACAGGGCTAGATGCCTGGTAGGTACACTGCTTTTCATTCTCATTACATTCTTGGAATAGTGGTTTTTTTCTGTCTGTGAAATGAGCTTGCAAGGTGATGAGTAGTTCCAGATATAAAACTAAAGGTCTCGGAAATTTCCAGTTATCATGGGTGTCAATGCCAATCTCAGTCACGAACCCTGTTTATTATTGTGTTGTTATGTTGCAATGTTTCTGCAGTAAATGAGACAGTTATATTTTATTTCTTTTTTTTGCAGTTTAATTCCAGAAGGATCTTTCTCTGCTTCTATATTTGAGTGTTTTCTTCTATACTGCTGCTGATTTGCTTAGTTTAGTGCTGCTGTCTAATCATGTTCCATGATTTTTAATTTGGTTTTTTTCCCCAAACCTTTCAGATCTGCAGCCAAGACATTCTGCACAATGGATGGACATGGCAGCATAGTCTATATCCATCCTTCATCTACAGTAAGTTATCAAAGTTTGTTAATAAAATGGCAAAGGATCTATAAAAGGATTAGGAGACAGGTCCCTGCAGGCACTTCTTCTGTTTGGTTTGTCCTGACTTATGGCCAGGAGAAGCATCAGTGTTCATCTTGAGAGTGCGGAAAAGCCTCACTTCTTCAAATTTAGTAAATGCTTGTCTTATGAAACGAGTGTCACATATGCTGAGGTTTTTCTCTGGCTCTTTGGAATTCTTGAGCAATTTTAAGGAAGTCTGTATGCCTTAATTTCCCTGTCTGAACATTTAGGGTAACATCAGCTTTCTCTCATTCTTGCATCTGCACTGGGAGATATTCCAATGGAGGGTGCTTTAGGAATAAAAGTTCTTTTACCAGTTCTGAAACAATCTTAATTTTTCAGCTGTACAACCAGGAGACTCTCCTTGAGTGGATCATCTTCCATGATGTCACAGTGACATCCAAAATCTATGTCCGGACAGTGTGTCCAGTTCGCTATGAATGGGTCAAAGACTTGTTGCCCAGATTGCATCAGATTGATGCGTATGAACTGAGCAGTGTGGCACGGGAAGAAGTAACTGAAGAGGAAATAACCAAGTGGAAAAATAAGGAGGACCTTAAGAGGCAGTATGGTAAGTGCACTACTACTGCATAGCTATGGCATGTATAGTTTCCTTGGTTGTTTTGGACATATGTGTATATTTTGCTACTGAATGCATTTGGGATTAATCTGGATGTGCTTAATTTATTTGATATGTGTAGCTCTAGATGTTTTCTTGTCTTACTACAGCTCTGCAATCCTTATTTCCCTGCCTCTGTAGTGCAGAAGTGTAGTGGTGTTTTTTTACTGGTTCTTATCATGCTCCTTCCTTCTTCTGGTTTACTGTAGCTGACAGGAGCAGAACCTTAACACAGAGTTGAATAAAAGCATTTTGAGTGTGACCATTATTTAAGTTTGTGAAGGGTCTAGATCTAGAAAGATCTAGACATAGATACCCAAAATAATACTGTCCTCAGAGAGATTAGTTCTAAGTGCTATGGGGCAGTGGCAGGAAGAAAAAAACCAACCCCAAACCCCCACCAAACAAAAAACGTAGAGAAAAGCGTCACATTTTGGTGAATGTCTCATTCTGACAAGGAACATAATACCGTATGTTTGAATAGTCAGTTTTAATTAAAACTAATGCCTGCTAACTGATGTGGCTGCATGACATTCTTTGAATTCTTCTGTCAGCAGGTTTCACCAGGCAGCCAAGTATCCAAAGGGCCTCTTTACTCCTGAGATGACCCTTCCAAAACGCTGATTTACTGTACAGTACAGGCACTGGCTGTAGAGATTCTCTTCAGTTTTCTTAACAATACAAAAAAAGTAGACTCCTGTGCTCAGCCCATTGTCTCTTTCTGTCCTCAATTACTGTATAAAACAACTATTTTAAATGCGAAAAACATTTGTTCAGCCTGGAGAACAGGAGGCTGCATGGAGACCTCAGAGCAGCCTTCCAGTATCTGAAGGGGGAGCTATAGGGATGCTGGGGAGGAACTCTTCATTAGGGACTGCAGTGACAGGACAAGGGGTAACGGGTTCAAACTTAAACAGGGGAAGTTTAGATAGGATATGAGGAAGAAGTCCTTTACTGTAAGGGTGGTGAGGCACTGGGATGGGTTGCCCAGGGAAGTTGTGAATGCTCCATCGCTGTTGGTGTTCAAGGCCGGGTTGGACATAGCCTTGGGTGGCATGGTTTAGTGGGAGGTGTCCCTGCCCCTGGCAGGGGGGTTGGAACTGGATGATCTTAAGGTCCTTTCCAACCCTAACTATTCTATGATTCTATGAATTGGATTTGTTTATAAATTTTCTGGAAAGTATATTTATGTTATTGGATAATGCAGAGGAGCCTCATCTATTTTGCTAAAGCCCAAGGAGCTGAGGTTTGTAAATTAATTTGAGCTTAGTATTGACTTTACAAATGTTGTATTTCTGGGAGCTTTGTTATAGATATGTGGCTGAATAGCTGACAAAGGCTTCATTCTTGCCCAATGGAAGGAAAGGCTGTAGCATGAGCTGAATTATTATTTGACTCCAAGACAGAATAATTACAAATACTCCAATAATGAATGCTGCTTAAAGCTCCTTCTTTGTATTGAAGAATGTGGCGCCCAGCCCCAGAGCCTTGGGAACAGGCTGCAGTGACTGCTTCATTCACACAATATTTATGCACTCAGAGTCTTTGAATTATTTTTTTAGTAGTATTATTATTGTAAATTTTCTTTTTAACTGAAAATATTTCCTGCTTTTCTTCTGGGAGAAGCACTCCCAAGGTCTCAGCTCAGGGGGAGTGCATTTCTAATGGTGTGTGGTCTGGACTACTGGCTTTTCCCACTCCTGTATCTGTATGTTATCCTCTCCCTTCCTCCTGCCTCTGGAAATTTACATAGATAGTACTGTCTTTCTCCTGCCTAAACAACAGTCTGAGATATGTAATTTAGAGAAGAAACAGGTGCATAGGACACAAGATGCATAGTATTTCTTTCAATAGAAAGCAAGAGATCTGTTTGGGGATGAGATGAGCCCAGCTGCAAATCGTCATGGGAATTAAGGCATGAGTTTATTTTTCACTTTTTTCCCTTTCCCACTGAGGTACAGTCTGTCCTCTTTGGAATTCATTCAAACGAGTGACAGGGACTTGAAAAACGCAGGATATTTAGTTAGGGGGCGTGGGGTATTTTACAGGTAGTCAGAATTGTAATGCTGGGGATTTTTTGACACAGAAGAGTGTGTTTCTGTCTCTCCCTCCAGAAGGAGTCATGGACAACTCTGTAAAGAAGATGGAGAGAAGGAATGATGATCAATCAATATCAGATGCCCGGGCTCGCTACCTTGAGAGAAAGCAGCAGAAAGCACAGGGTTTAAGTGGCCCGTTGAAAGAAATGGGGTAATACTTGGGGTTGCTCTGCTCCCACCGAGAGGAAGAGCAGTTTGGTGCAGTTGTTCTGGGTACGTTTGCATAATGCAAAATGTCTAACTGGAATGAAGGAAAGCTTCTGCTTTGTGGTAAGTTTGAGTGCCAAAGCATAAAACACAATCTTCCTTTGCTGCATCCAGCAAGGAAAAATTACCAAACTGAATTTTGTTGCTGTATGTCACTGGCAACAAATTTGTAGCCTCAAGTGGTCATCCCCTCAATGGGGATGAAGACCTGATACGTAGTATGGGGCCAGTTCTGTAGCATCTAATTGACTTAGACAGGCCTTGGTGGTCTCATTGCTATTATTAACAAAAGTTTCTTAAAGGTTTAAGGAGTGGAACTGCCACTTTTTATCCGTTTTACTTTGTGGCCATAGAGTCTTCATGCTCCTACACGTTTTCCTGAGCAGTGTATGACGTGCTCTTTTAATGATAGAACTATCAGGATCTAAATTCAAAAGGACATTTGCCACCAATGTTCTCTCTTGCAGACGGTGTTGTTCTTACTCTGTTGTGCTGTACCATGTACAGTGATGCTTCTGGGTGAAGATGTCTTTGAATGCAGAGTATTTTGTAGATGTTTTCACATTCCTGCTAACAATGCATAATTTTTGTCAGGGATGACTTAGCACTGTGTGTTTTCCATTTGGCAAAAAACCCCACAACAACTCAGCAGTCAATCCAGTACTCAGCAGTCAATCCAGTATGAGGTCCTGCAGGCCTGCTGCCTAGTAGGCTGGTTTTATGAATTTGATGACATTTGTTTTTCAAATGTATGCATTTTGGTCTGAAGATGTGTAGAATGTTTATTTTCAAACGTGTAGAAAATACCCAGGGCAATAGTAGCTTTATTCCTCAATTCAAGTATATAAAAAACAAAGAGCTGTGTTGCTTTGTCATCATAAAATGTTTCCTTCTCAGTAAAGAGGTCACCTTAATCTTGAAATGTTCCAGGGCTCTGGTGTGGAGCTTGTCTTGCTATTTTTCCATTTGTACTAATTCATATTTTATATAAGACAGTTTCAAAAAACCTGGACAAACTTATTGTCATTTTTCATGCCTCATTCATGTGCACTGTTTGTCACCTTCAATTGCTTTTAGGTAACCAGTTTACACTGCTGAAGTTGTAAGTAAGCCTTAGCGTTTGGTGTAAAACATTAAGCATTCCACCTCTGTACTGCGCAGGCTGTAGCTGATCATAAACTCTAGAACCACCTTGGGATTCTCTTCTGGGGAATAGGATGATGTTACTGTTCACAAGGAAGCTAGATCTGGTAATTGTTCCTCTTTCTGCGGTTGTACCTATTAAAAAGAAAAAGCTGAGGCTGGTCGGTGTACTTGCCAAACCTCGTGAAGAAGGTGTGATTCACAGCTCCAAGAGCTGGAGAGGCTGCAGCGTTTGCTGCCAGTTCCCTGCAGGGTCAAGTGCTGCTGTCAACTAAGAGGCTCAACTTGAGCAACACCGCAATTGTTAACGGCCGTGGGAGGAGCAAACAGCAATGCCAGCGCTGTTCCATGTCTCAGAGCATACAGAGCACAGAAGCAGCAGGGAAATTAATGCCCTTCTATTTCCTATGGGGATGCCTGAATCAGTTATTCCTGGTTGTGATCAATCTCTGTAGGAAGGGGCATGTTTACAGTTCCTCTTCTGTCAGGCTGTTTATCCAGGTTCACATGGAAAAGGGGTTTGCTCTTTCACGCTGTTGCTCAGGCTCTGCTTTTGAGAAGCCAGCTCTTTTCTGTGACTAAACCCACAGTCTCAATTTTGCTGTTTGATTTATATTTGCAATGGTGTAGCCCTTAGCAAGTCAAATGGCATCCGCACTACACACGGGGTCAGAGTTTAGCAGCTGGAATACCTGCTCCTGCTTGGGGCTGCGCATCCCTTGGCGGATCCTAGTTTCTGTTTGGTTTTGGTTATGGCTTTGGCTCAATCCGGAGGGAGGTTCCCATCCCCATTCCAGGGCTGCTCCGAGCTTTTCAAGTTGTGAATTCAGGCAAAGCAAAAGGGGTCTGAGGAAATAACCATGAGATGGCAAAATAAGCAGAGCCCTGGTGAGCCCTGCTGGGGGGGGGACAGTGCCTTCCAGCACATGCAGCCCCTCGGAATGCATCTGTCCATGGGCTGGAGTAACAGCGCGAGGTAAGCACAGGAGGGAGGTTTGAGTTTCATTACGGTGCTGTACTTGTTCACGATGTTCTGTATGGAGGTCTTTCACACCGCCGCTCCTGGGCGCTGCTCTGTTTGAAGCAAGCCCGGCGCTGCCTCACGCCCGCTGCCTTCTCTTTCAGACAGGAGCTGTAGCGCGGCAGCAGCCCATGGAGCTGAACGGGGGATAACCGGAGGGGGGGCATCCATCCCGCCCAGGCCTGCGGGCCTCTCCCGCCCGTCTCCATGGCAACCGCGGTCCTTCCCCCCCCCCCCCCCCCCCCCCCCCCCCCTTCCCGGCCGAGTCACCTTGTCCCCCGCCACGTGACCGCCGGCGCGGGGCGCGCGGGGCGGAAGTGACGCACCGCCCCCGGTCGCATGATGTGGCAGAAAAAAAAAAAAAAAAAAAAAAAAAAGGCGGCGGAGGGCGGAGCGGCGCGTGCAGAAGTAGTCCCTTCCGGCGGAGGGCACTGCCGCCGCTCCCATTGGCCCCGCCGTGGGCGAGTCACGCCGCCCGCCGCGATCCCTCCGCGCGGCCGGCGCAGTTAAGGCCGGGCCGGCAGGTGAGGGGAGGTGCTTCCTCCCGCCCTGGGATCCCTCCGCCCGCGGGGGCAGCTTCCGCGCCGCGGCTCCTCCCGTCTCGCTCCGCCATTGCGGCCCCGCTCCCCCCTTCCCCGCTCGGCCTGGAGCCCCAGCCCGCTGCCGCCGCCATGGCCCAGATCCTGCCCATTCGCTTCCAGGAGCATCTCCAGGTGGGCGCCGAGGGGCCTCGGGCGCTGGGGCGGGCGGGCGGCTCCCTCAGATGGAGGAGTGCCCCGGGGACCGTGCCTGAGCCCGCGGTTCGGGGCCTGTCTGCGGCTCTTTCCTCACGGCCGGCGTCCCGCGGGCCTTGCCGGTGTGTGGCTCGTGTAGCGCCTTTCCGCCGGCTGCCTGCCGCGCCGTCCCGAAGGGCACCTTCCGGCTCGCCCGCTGCGGTCTCCGGGCGGGCCTGGGCGGGAGGGGAAAGGCCGGGACGCCGCGGGGCTCTTGGGCGACCGGGGGGCGGTGAGGGGCTGAGGTGCGGGTTCTGCTGCCGGGCATCCGGCATCCTGCCCTTGCCCGGTCCCCGCCTGGTCCCCCACGGTCGGGTGGTGGAGGGCGTCCGTGCCGGTGGTGTAGGCGAGGCTGGCGCCGTGCCCACGGTAGCACTTGCTGGGCGGTGCGGCGGTGGGAGGGAAGAGTGCGGCTGGTTCCTCTTCGCTTCCGAGGAGGGAGCCCCTCTTCTGCGGGGCACTGCGAGCGGGAGTTCCGCTTCGGCAGGGGATGCGCAGGGCGGGGGGATTAACGGGGTGACCAAGCTGGCTCCGGGTTTACTTGATTCCGGTTTTCCTAACGAGGATAGGAGTTCCTGTAACTGTAAGGACGCAATAAATCGTTTTATCGCTGTTCTGACTTGTAATGTCATCTTCCGTGAAGAAAAAACACGTATTGCAGTGAAATGTGAAAGCTACTGCGGGCTTCCCTACAGTACAGCTGTGGCAGTGCAGGCACCCAAGTGCCAGGTCTGCGCCTTCCGTTTAGTGCCTGCTGGCCTCCAACAAAGGCTACATTTGGGCATCATTAAACCATAACCACATTCTAGTAGGCTATTTCCATGTGATGGCCTTTAGTTTAGCACAGCTGTCTAAAGGTGCTAGTGACAAATCTAGACTCACTCTGCTGCAGGAATGCAAGATTATCCTCTCAAATGAGCACACACCTTTAATGTCTGTGGGTGAAGCTGGAGCACAGGGAGGGGTCTGGAAGCAGGATCCAGTTGTGCAATGTGACTTCCTATCTGACAAGCCTATAGGGCGAAGTATTAGAGCTGTGCTTCTTGTCTGCAGTTGCTGTGGCTGTGATGGTGTTAAGCTTGGCATCAGTGCTGAGGAGGGGTTTTTGATAAGTTGTCTAATAAAAGTTACCTGGACATATCTAGGCAGGGTCCTCTGGCTCTTTGCAACCTGTCTGTAACCCTGCTTCCCTCTGGTGTTGGTGTCTGTATGCAGTTTGTGTTTAACTAACGAGGGCTGTGGCGGGCACTAACACAGTGATGCCTCTGCATGTTTGTGGTGACCTTTTTCTAACCCAGATGGAAAGAATTTAATTAATAGACACCTTGTTAAAAGGACAATTGCAAAATACTTTGCTGTGGAAATTCCTACTGTCCATAGTGCTATTTCTAGGTTTTAAGAATGCTGCTGTGATTGGTTTTTATCTAGCTAGGTAACTGTTGAGCATTTGGTAATTCTACTTCAGTATCAGTTTAAAACCAGGCCAGAATACAGCTTAGATGTAGCCTTGGGCTCATCTTTAGGGAGCAGCTATGGGTTGGCCAGAGCTTCAGCTCTGAGCAAGTATCCTCTCCTGGTCAGGGTATGGCCTAGAACCAGGTGTTGAGAAGGCTCAGTGTAGTCGGGTGAAACTCATCCCTCTGTGTAGCCCAGCTCTTAATAAAGTATTGTAGGAATGCATCTATGATGCATTATTTAAGATACAAACCTTGCATGTGACCCACTACCAGGTCTCTGATGACATGAGTACTATTACATAATGAAACTTATCTGCTTCACAAGTGCACTGACTATTCTGACTAAAGGCTGATTTATCCGTTTATTTGTATTTCTTACCCTGTTCCTATTTAGTGTAGAGCACTGGCTTCACCAGTATCTTTTACATCTGCATGCATGAGCTGGTCCGTGGTAGGATTTGGTGGCTAGCTGTCTGGTCCTGCATGCATGTTGCCCAGAACCCTTCAGCTTGCTGTAGCTGCTGAACTTCCTCATTTTATTTCATTGAAAAAACTCAGAGGAACTTGACTGCTTAGAGGTGCTGCTTTTATCCTGAAACTTCTGACTTGCTGTTGGAGTAAATTTTGAGAGTAGCAACATGTATGTTACTGCATTCTTGCTATCCAGAACTCCTTTAGGCTATTCCAGGCTGTTCATAGGAGATCCTCATGGACTCAAGATTTCTTGAACTGTGCCTGACCTACATTGTCTAGGAAGCCTGTCATACAGATGTTGTGCAACACTTGCAAGCTTGTAGCTGGTGCTTAACAAAAGACAAGGTATCCAACTGGAGCCATACTCATAAAAAGGCAGGTGATGGGTAGGAAGGTATGAAGGAGAAAGTTCTCGTGAGGCCATTGTTGAAAGGTGCTTTTAATTAATCTAGAAGACTGGCAGTGAGCAATACATGTGGTATGATACTAATTCTCCATGGATCCACTACTGCAGGTCAGAAAATAGTCATGTAACTATGTACAAAGCTTGTCCTGATCTCCAGCTTGAACCCAGTTGCACTCCATGTTGCACTACTCAAGGTACGCTGTCGTTGTCTGTTTCTGTCGGTCTCTTGGCTGGGTAGTAGGGGAATGAAGAGGTAAAGGCTCCAGAAGCCCTGCACTGTGGTGCTCCTGAATGTCTTGTCTCCTGGATACACAGTGCAGCATGCTTTGGGCCTGCAATTTGAGCTAAAGATCTAGTTTGGGCAAGTAAGATGTGGCAAGTATTTAGCTTATTAGGGTTAAGTAAGCTTTCTGCATAGCACCCAGGTGAAGTCTAAAACCAAAACATGTAGTTAGGCTTCAGGTTTTGTTTGTCCCTTTACATAGCTTCGAAATCTCAGTAGTTGCAGATGTGCAGTATGTTATCTGTGTATTGTCTATTGTAGATGCCTGCCTTGCACAAAAGAACATCAACAATACACTGTGGAGAAACCTTTTCCTTGGGAGTTTCCGAGGAGAAACTTCATTCCTGTGCTACCAGAACTACTGGACTCATGTTATAAAACTTTATAGTGCTACTTCTTTTTTTCAATTAGCCATGAGGAAACAATCCAAGGGGTATGTGGTGGGAGGTCAGAGTTCAGTATGTCAAGTGATTGCAAATCTGGTGTCTCATACCCAGCTTTTATGCGTTCCGTAAGTTGGTGACTGTGTACTTGAGGGTGAAAGTAAAACACAACTGCTTACTGTAGTAGGTGCACAGAGCTGTTCTAAGATAACAGGTTCGTGATGAGTGAGAAGGAGCCAGACTAGTTAGCAAGTGGTGAACTGTAATTGCAAATTAGTTTAGCCCCACTACCCTGAAATATGTACAAATTGACCTTGGGCCAGGCACATTGCTGTACTGGTGTGACTAAAGGCATTAATGAGTGCTCTTCTGAGCCTAAATGTATTTAAAAGAAAATTAGACTTGTCTAGACAGTATGGAAACCTGTCAGCTGAGGCTGTGCTCTTGATCCTGACACAGGACTACTCTTTTACCTAAGAAAAGGGTTCTTGTATCTATTGGTCATTGATAGCACAAACCTGAATGGCAGCTGTGCTGATCTAGTGTGCTTGTACTTGGATGGCTCTTGGAACCATATGGCAAAGAGCTAACTGAATGAAACTGGACAGCATGGTATAATACAACTTAGAATTTTACTACTTCACTCTAACAGTGACAAACAACCAAGTGCTTCCATGTATTTTGCTGGCAGTGAGACTATTTAATGTATTCTAAACCACTAAATCTCTGCTATAACAGTATTAGCTTAGCTTGAAGCAGTTAAGTCTTTTGTTAGTATTTTTGGTCTGGAATCCGACGCCTGCTGTGCTGAATGCTGTTTTGGTGGTGTTCGTGCCCTCTTTGTCTTAGTGGATCTGGATTCCTAAAACCAGTGAGTTTGGAGTGTTCTTGTGGAGGGAGAATCTGTAACAAAGAATGCTGTGAGGAATCAAGGTGCTTTGAGCTCTCTGTGTGTGTGTGTGAACTAATTGGATAGGAAACAATTAGTTAAGTGGTTTAGAAGCTGTTCTTCTTGGTATGTCCCTCACAGCAAGTGCTGAAGTCAAGAGGCCTGCTTGTCTAGGTGGGGGTGCTCATTAGCACTTTGTGCTGGGGCTGTGGTGACTGAACCAAAAGCCAGTGGTTCTCCACTCAAGTTTTGGCCTGCATGCTCTCAGCTGTGGCTTTTAGCTGAAATAGTCACAACACAGCTTGTGTGTGGCTGCTGAGACCGGATGGCTACCTCAGCCCGTTGAGGGTGAGGCAGAAAATAGGAAGGATACAGAAATAGAAGAGCTCTTGAATGTTATAGAGGTCTCTTATCTGTTGAAAACATAACTTCCTAGCCTGTCACAAACACTATTACCTTGTACTGGTAAGCGTGAAGTACTTTGGAGCCATTGACTGGCTGTGGGACTCGTGTTACACTGCTCTGTTTGCGGTAGCTCAAACAGATCAGTGCATATACAGATCTCGTGTGATGTGCTCGCTTTGCTAATTTTCACGTATGGAACTAAATGGCTGCAGTGTAGCCAGGTATCTACCTTGTTCAGTCAAAGCTGGACAAAGCATGGTCTTGCAATAGAGCTGATGTGACTCACTGCACATCAGGGAGCACTGTGCTTCTCTACAGACTGGGCATTTTTCTGTTAACTATCATTTTCCAGCTATGTGGTTTCTAGCTGCATGTAGATAAGGAGTCTCTGGGCAGAGACTAAGCAGCTGCTTGTGGCTACAGGAGCGGTGGTTATATCCTGTCGAGTGTGAGAATCGAGGTGAAATGCGTACTCAGCAGTTCCGCGCCCTTCCTCGTAGGCAAGGAGAAATTATTTGACAGCTAAGCAAACTGTCACAAGAAAGCAAATGTTCCAGGAAGGGGTCAACAAAGAGACTCTTGTCAGCAGTTTTGCCATGCAGTTTGGTGTCAAACACGCATGTAATAGGACAACTTCTCTGGGTAAGTTACCAAGAACATACTTGAATCATCTTCCAGAGAAAAAACAATTTTGCTAATCAGACTTTCAGTTACTATGTTATAATGATTCATATTTCAATGCTGTTAAGATAAATGCCATCACAGAATTTGGTGATTCAGTGCAGCCTGCAATTGACTGAAATATCCAGTCTTGGGTTAGATGAGCCCTTCAGGGTGACAGATCTGCTGAACTGAAGAGATGCTGCTGTCTCTGGCAACCTGTTTTGTGGTTCCACTCTAATGGAGCAACTAACTCATAGAACACTTTCTTTTCAGCATGCTTTCAGGAGACTGGTATAACTGAACTTTCTAACAGATGCTAGTGTAAACTGCACTGTAAACTGGTTGCCCAAGCACAGATAGCAAGTTCTGCTTTGGTATCTGCTTGAAAGCCAAGGAAGTGGTTTTCATAGTATAATGTGGGAGTATTTTACGATTCCTTGTTTTTCTTCCCCAGTCTTTTATACTTGCTTGTGAATTGGTGAAAGGTGCTGGACCTACATGAATGCAGTATTAAATGTTTGGTGTGTTTTCCCTTTGTGGTCAGAGGAGAAGGGGTAGAAAATCTGCCGTAAAGCCCTGTACTCTCAGTTGTAGTGCAAACTCTGGGGTTTGTATGTGGAGTAGTACTGACATTTTCATAATAAAAGCCTGCCACATTTCCTGATAGTAATCTTACTCTCTGTTTGCTTAGCTTTATAAACACTCCTGAACTTTAGCCTGTGTGGGGGAGAAAAGAACCTATACTTCTGGGAATGGTCTATCCTCACATGAGTTCTGTGCATCAGATCAGAGTGCAGTCAAGAAAATTTACCATTAGCTTTACCAGCAGAGCAAAGCAAGTGCTGCTCTTGGCTGGTGAGCTCTTGTGTAATCAAATGCAGGGATTGTCATGGTTCAAGTCAACTTCCTGCCTCCGTGCTTGAAGCAGACTTGGTTCATATGCTTGGATCTGTTGAAGTTAAAAGATGAGATGTTAGCAGAAAGAGCTTGTATACTTACAGACCTCACTTATGCTCTCGCCTCCATCAGGAAGCTTTCTCCAAGCTTTTTTCAGAGCTCCAGTGCCAACTGACTAAGTCTTTTCAAAGAAATATCTAGCCTGTGAAAATGTGATCCTTTTTAAACTGAAGTCCCTCTTCCACTACTGACTAGGGTTGGATACCTCAGGTGGCAGCGTGATCATGATTAAAGTACATCTGTCTTACAATATCTAAGCAACTCTGATTCGGTGGTTATGTCTAGGCCTTCTCGAAGAGGTCTGCCATCTGCTAGGACTTGCTGCTTTGATTTGTTCTGTCCACAGTGTTTGTTTGCATAGTGTTGTGAGTTACTGCTAGGTGGAGGGAGTACTTGGCACTCTGAAACTACCCTCCTCTACCAATTATCAAGGAAACTGAATACTTGGTAAGTGATTTTGCACTTGTTATGCTTACAACCGTAGCAGAAATAAATACCACATCCTAATAAGTCTCTCCAGCTCTATCAGATGAAACTCTTGTGTCCTCAAACCTTCTCTCCTGAAGGGTTTGACTGGGTTGCATATAGCCCTGCCTAGCTGGTCTACAAATACCAGAGTCTGAGGCCTAGAGAACACTATCCTTTTAAATAGCTGTAGCATTGATAGTTTTCTCTTGGAAGAGCTGAGAAAACACTGTCTTTCACCTGAGAGTTTCCTGGCTTTATTATCAGGTGGGTGTACAAAGAGCTGTTTCTGAATGAAACCATTCTCTGTGTTAAGTCACAGGAAGTGTAGATATTCTGGTGTGGCAGAATGGCTGGTCAGTCGTGGTAACTAGCTTGATGTCTGATTTCAAGAAGTCCATTTAAATCTGTTCTGCTCATAGTCTTATCTCAAAACCTTTTGAAAAAGAGAAGCTGGGTGGCCTTGAGTTCTGTAAGTTAGTTGTGAACTGAGCTCTTAAACATTAGAGACCCTGAATGTGGTTTTGGTATTGTTCAGACCTGACTGAAGAGCTTCAAATGGTGAAGTCCTGACTTAAGAACAAGGTAGCTTCAGTGAAATAGTGTCCTTCAGGAGAAAGAGCTTAAATGCAGTGTTACCAGAGAACCACACGCAAAGGCTGAGTCATCTAGAAATTCTCTCCTTCAACAAACCCAAGGAGTTAAAACTGACTTGCTTTGGAGTTAACTTTAAACTGTAGCAAGATCTAGCTGTCTTGATTCACTATGTGGTATAGGTCATACTTTGAAATGCCCTTTGTGAAGCTTGTTCTGTTCACTGGGTGTGCCATAGCTTAGATGTTCTTTGCATGTGCTGCCTAAGAGCCATGGCAAAGGGGAAGTGTAGTAGAACACCCTCTTTATCGGAAGCTGCAAGTAGGCAGGAACAGAATAGCTGAGGCGTGGTCACCTCTGAGCTCACACAGAGCACAGCTGATAAGAGCTTAGTGTTTTGCTTCAAGCTAGTACAATAAAACTAAAATGGCTTTGAAGGTCTGGCCCTTCTTGGGACACCTTGGGCTCGAAGTTGCTTCCCAGAGAGAAGAGTATTTGAAGTATTAAAGTGATAATTCCTCCAGCAGTAGAAAACGGATCTATCCGAATGTGCACTGAACTGTTCTGCATTTGCACTGTTAAGAATGGAATAAAGTGGTTCGCTGCTGACATCCTAACACACTAGCCTGTTACAAATATGATGAAGGGTTCCTAGCTCAACTGTGTTTTATTACAAGCTGTACTAAAACATAATTAAAAGGGGTGCATCTAAAGGCTTACAGAAGCAGACTGGCTTAGCAGAAAAGGAGGTGGTTTCCTGGTCTCTTCTGTGTGAAGCACAGCTGTGGATGAGCCATTTCTAATTTCAATAATATCCATGTCATGTTAGCTCTGCCTCCTGGGTGGTATACAGCCTTGCTGCTAGGCACGACTAGGCTAATGGCTACACAGGTAGCTTTTTTTAACTCTGCAGGGATAAAGATAAAGCTCATTCGCCTCACATGTGATGTTAAGCTTGAAACAGCGAGAGCTGCCAAGCTCAATGGAGTAAGTTAGGACTCTGGAAACAAAGCTGATGAGGGTGAGTACTGAAGCTGCAACTCTAGCACAGCTACCAGGAGCAGGCAAGCTCAATGTGCCTTAAACCATATGAGGGGCCCAAAAGTTGAGTTCTCAAAACAGTAAGTTGTAAATGGACCTTGAAGAACCCTTCAAGCATTTGAATGCTGAAGGGCTTCTTCAGGAAGCCTGCTGGGCTTAATTGAAGATGCACAAGAATTTGTGTGCCTGCCATTTTACATAGTATGATATTATTGTCAGAAAAAGATGCATGATGCCTTGTATCTCTTGTGACTTTTACAGAAGCTGTTCATGGCTGTATTGAAGCAGTAACATAATGCTAAACCTTTTTTTCTTTCTATTCCAGCTCCAAAATTTGGGCATCAACCCAGCAAACATTGGGTTCAGCACTCTAACAATGGAGTCTGACAAATTCATCTGCATAAGAGAGAAAGTAGGAGAACAGGCTCAAGTAGTGATCATTGACATGAATGACCCCAGCAACCCCATCCGAAGACCAATTTCAGCTGACAGTGCTATCATGAACCCTGCCAGTAAAGTCATTGCATTAAAAGGTATGGTACGGAAGTCTTGATAAAGAAATGTTTGAAATGGATGGAGAGCTTTCTGTAAGACTAGTTTATGACTGACTTAAGTCTCTCGGGCAATTATGTGGGAGGATCCTTTACTGCTTCTCCATAGCTTAGTGGGAGCTCAGGTTTAAATCATCTTAAGTTACTCTGAAGACAGCTAGGCAGTAAGCTTCAGTTGAAGTTTTCTGGTATTTGCTCCTCGTTAGAATGAGGGTTTGTTGCTTTGGTCGGAACGCTTACAGCTTCTGGGGAGGAAGAGCTGGAAGGGAAGTGTAGGCTTCAAGGAGTCTCAATTCTGGAATTATGCTAGAGGGAAGTGAGAGCTAATCTCCTAAGTGTATAAGGTCTGTCAACTAAGCCTCCCTTTACGGAGAGGAAGACTAAGACTGGGGAGGAGGGGAAATATTCCTGAAGGTCTTAGTCTGGCCTTGCTGGAAGAGGCTAGTGTATCAGTCTGCTTATTTATTATATCAGTCAGTGATAAGAAGAGTTAAACTATGCAGGGAAGACTTGTGTGCCGGATAAAGCACAAGGTCAGCTAACTTGCTATCTCTGGTAGTACAGAGAACAAGCATTCCTCTGGAGTCTCTAGAAATCTGTCTATCCCCAAGAAGCTTTAAATACTGTCAACCTAGAAATGTATGTATTGCTAGTGAAAAGATATGTATATATTCAATGTTGTCTAAGTTTGACTTAACTGTGCTACTGTTTTGTCACGACTCTAATGCTTTCTTGTGTGTGCAGATGGTGAGTTATTTCAATTGACTATACTAGTTCCTTTTGTGTCTTATGACAAGAAAAAGCAGAATAAAATGGCTCCAATCTATGGTGCGCATGGCTGAACAGTGGTGGTTAAGCAACTGAAAGCCTAAAATTCAGAGGCTTTTCCTGCCCTCCCAAACAAGGAAATCCTTAAGATTCAGAGTGTACTTAAGCTATCAGGATCTTGATCTTAAGCTTTTTATAAATCAGGACTGACCCTTTTGACTTAAGTCTAAATTTTGCCTCTTATACTTTGCATAGCATGTAGAATACATGTTCTCTGAACGTCATTTCCTTTCACTCTGGAGGTCCAGCTGTACTAGATACAGAAACAAACTGCTAGCCTGTAGCCTGAGTAACACTGTGTTAGACAGCCTTCTCCATGCCCTGGAGAAACTCCTGGCTCTGCATCTTAAGTCAATAGCTGAACTGATGATGTCTTCTAACTAAACTAATCCTTGGTGAGTGAAGGCACTTGCCTGTATGGCACTGTGACTTTATCAAGCCAAGTACAGTTAGTAACTGCAGCAGAAATTCTGACCTGCACCTAGTTTCACCTGGTCTTTTATGTTCGTCTTGGGCTACATGAGCATGTGCTTAAATAGCTGTCTCCTAAAACTAGTTCATCAGAACCTTCCTTCTTAACAGGAAAAAATAATTTCTTGTGTGTCACTGTGTTGTCAAAACTGGCAGAAATTTCTGCAAGTGGCTGTTCAGGGTGTATGTATGCACCATTCTGTGTAACTCGGAGAACTTTTCCTCTTGCCTTCTAGAGCTTGTGTTGGTCACTAGATTCCTTTCCTTGCACAGTTTGTTAGTCTGGTTTGCAGCCAGTAGCTGTGTATCCCATGAGTGCAATCCAAGGGTTTTGGTTAATGAGTCAGTTATGAAAGCCCTCCGTCAATTTGACTGTTCTGTGTTGTGCTTTTCTTATACTTAAAACAGATGTGGACATAGTTTTTAGTGGCAGTGACATAGCCCTCTTAACTTTCAAGGGACATGGTATTATTGTAGCTTGGTCTTGATGTGCATGAAGTATAACTTGTTCATGTAGCTAAAGCTCTTGTCTCGTACCAACTTGTATTCCACATCTGTTTTGATTGCTGAGTAGTAATAAATTGATCAAATTAGCTCTAGAAGTGTGGTCTGGTTAAAAGTAATGGCTGGTCACTGAAGATACTGCCAGTATATGACTGCTTTCTTGAAGGAATTCATGGGGGTTTAATGTCATAGTGCAGCTCACTACTTTTAACCAATGCTTGAAGGAACAAGTGGAAACTAACCTGGCTAACAATGTTGTGTTTTCTAGCTGGGAAAACGCTTCAAATATTTAACATTGAAATGAAGAGCAAAATGAAGGCTCATACAATGACAGACGATGTTACCTTCTGGAAGTGGATCTCTCTGAATACCGTTGCCCTTGTAACAGATAATGCAGTCTACCATTGGAGTATGGAGGGGGAGTCCCAGCCTGTGAAAATGTTTGATCGCCATTCTAGTCTTGCTGGCTGCCAGATCATCAACTACCGTACTGATGCTAAGCAGAAATGGCTACTGCTAACTGGCATATCTGCACAGGTACCATGCTACCAGGGAGGCCTAACATGGAAGCCCACAGCTTGTCTTGTTTCCTCCTTCTACAGGAGCAAGTTTGATAGGTTTTTGTTTTTTTTCTTTCTTAAAAACGTTTTTGGGAATGTAAATGTTTGTCTTAATCTTCAAATAATTAACATAAATAACTCAAAATCTTATAGTAATGGTATAAGCATAGTACAATGTTCAGAGTCTTAAGTGATGCCTTTGTAAGAGAAGCATGGCATGGTACTTCAGCTGGATATGACAGCATACTTGCCAACACTAAAATGAAATTACTGGCTGAATGTGTGTTATCCCTGACTCTTGTTCTGTCTTGTCTAGCAAAATCGTGTTGTGGGAGCAATGCAGCTATATTCTGTGGATAGAAAAGTGTCACAACCAATTGAGGGGCATGCAGCTAGCTTTGCGCAGTTCAAGATGGAAGGAAATGCTGAAGAATCTACTCTTTTCTGTTTTGCAGTAAGAGGGCAGGCTGGGGGTAAGGTAAGACTGGCTCTAAATATGTTGTAATCTTTAATGACTAGCCCTGGTTATCTGCTCCTGCAAAAACAAGTGGTTTAATGCACAAAGTTGCCTTTAGGAAAAAAATGAAGGACTGTGTCAGCCTAAGGTGTATGAAAACTGGTGCATACAGAGCTTTACAGCAGGGACTTCCTGATGTAGCAGGAGCTGTTCTGAGCTCATGAAGTGGCCTGTTATGGCCAGCCTAATTAGCTGTTTGAAACACGTGACTCTTGGCTTCACAGGCTAAGCTTAAGGGAAAAGCTGTTGTAATCTTTCTTTGGTGCTGATCCCCAGTATCAGGCTTAACTTATTTCCAAATTACTGGATGAAAAAAATTAAACACTAGTGACAAGTAACTAGTGGTCCAATACTAACACTAGAATTAAGTGAGCTACTTTGTGGCAGCTAAAGCAGTAAAACCAAAACTAGATTCAGAGAAACATCCTCAGAACTGTCACTGTGGAATGTTAACCATGTTGAAAGAGTGTGTCTAAAGTGACCTAACTGAGTCCTTAAACTTCTGAGTAGCTAGTAGTAACTAAAGATCATGCTTAGCTGTTTCCTTCATCTGTGGTACATGAATACAGTATGCCACACTTCTAGCCAGTAAAAATATTTAGGAAGACTGACTTAGTTTATCTTTTGCATAAGCTTGGGATTAAGGCTCAGCAGCAAAAGAATTGCTGTATCCTCATTGTTGAATCTATTGTTACATAAATTAAGTACAAGAACTAACAGGCTAATCCTATCTGTTGCGCAGCTCCATATCATTGAAGTTGGCACACCACCTACTGGGAATCAGCCATTTCCAAAGAAGGCAGTGGATGTCTTCTTTCCTCCTGAAGCACAGAATGACTTTCCTGTTGCCATGCAGGTATGACAGCTGTAAACAAGAGACAAGAACAAGTCTAGTTCTCTCGGGAGATGTGTCACTGTAACAGGGCACTGGAAAGCTGGGTGGCCAGTATATTGACCTGAGGCTTGGCACTAAGCTGGTGGAATGCTCTTGCTTCAGTGGTGTTAAGCAAAGGTGGCAACTGAGGCAGCATTCAAAGACAGTGTGTTCTTATTTATGGAAGAAGTATTCATGTATTTTTAACTGTATGTCAAGCTTATAAAATATCATTCTACTGTGATAGTACTCTAAGATTAAATAAAAATATAACAGCACTTCTAGTTGTCCTGAAATGGCACAGCTGTCTGCTGATTCTTTAAAGTACTTACTAGTTTTGTGCAATACTAAATTTGCTTATGCCTGTTTTGCAGATCAGTGACAAGCATGATGTGGTGTTTCTCATAACAAAATACGGCTATATCCACTTGTATGACCTGGAAACTGGCACCTGTATCTACATGAACAGAATCAGTGGAGAGACCATATTTGTTACAGCACAGCATGAAGCAACAGCTGGAATTATTGGAGTGAACAGAAAGGGACAAGTAAGGAAGCTTGGCCTGGAAACAGCTTGTTAGCTAATCCCACTGGCCCTTAATGATACACTGTAGGGTTCATATCAGTGTATAAAAGATTCCAGAAATTAACAAGCGAGACTAATAGGATAAGGAATATGGTAGTAGTGGGTAGTTGAACAGGAGTGCAGCTTATCTGACTTCTAATGTCTTCTACAACTCTGGTTCTGGTTGCATAATTTTTGGGGGGGTTGTAATGGCAGTCAGTGAACCTAAACACTGTCTTGCTGTTGAGAATGAAGCTAGAATATGCCCATCTTCTGGTGACGAGTTGTGTCCTCTTGCAGAGCACATGCTAATGAGAGTCTTTAGTATGTTCAGTTTGAACCCTGTGCTCAGAACATCTGAGGCCTGACAGTGTTCTGAGCCCCAAATTTGCTACTTCATCTGCATACACATCTAAACTAACACTGTACATCTGCTAACATTGTGCAGCTGTGCCTTTAGACTGAATTGATTTCAAAGATTGTTGTTTGTTGAGTGTGGGTAGTACAGAGTAAAAAACTTGTCCCTAGTTTATCCTTAGACATTGAGTAGAGGTTACAGAAAGACAGTGCTTATATTCCTGTATTTCTGGCCGCTGTAAATACCTCAGTTTAACTTAATCATCTGCCTTGATGCAGTATTTGGATCTAGAGGCTCTTTCTAACTAAAGGTCTGTTTCTTAAGTAAAATTGCAAGACTGTAGTTATCAAGGGATGGAAAGTTTTCATGTATGCCGTACCTTTCCTCTTGAAGGTTAGCTTAGCCTTTGGCTTGTTCTTTATGTTTGGATTAACTGGAAATCTTCCTTGATGATTTCTTCAGGTGCTCTCAGTGTGTGTGGAAGAAGAGAATATTATTCCTTATATCACAAATGTGCTGCAGAATCCTGACCTAGCTTTACGGATGGCTGTCCGCAACAACCTGGCAGGTGCTGAGGAACTCTTTGCCAGAAAATTCAATGCGCTCTTTGCACAAGGGAACTATTCGGAGGCAGCAAAAGTGGCAGCTAATGCCCCAAAGGTAATAGACTGATACTCAGAACAGTACTGAACTTTACTGGCTTAAGCTTCTTCCATCAATAAAGCTTGCTGAATTTCCTAAGTGGCAAGACTAGAATCTCATTACTGCTTCTGTCCTAATGTCGTACCTGAAGTACCTGGGAAGAACCTGTATGCTATGTGCCGAGAGAACTCATTGTGTGCTGGAAGATCTTAAAGCTTGTATGAAGTCTGCAGAGGGGGGAAAGGAATGAATAATGATGTGATGTCTATAAGGCTTAATGTAAGCATTTCCAGTGATTAAAAAAAAGTCTCTGAAAAGATAGCCTCTAGCTGGGGCTGCATCTAAAACAGGGTAAAAAGGAAAGACTAAGAGACTAAATTCACATGAGAGGAACTTGCTTGCAAGGACACAGTATCTTAATTCTGTAGGAAAGTCCCCCGAACTTGAATCTGCATTGCTGCTGAAACAAGTCTGATAGGCTGCTGTTGCACATCTTACGTTAGAACATCTTGAAGGCAGTGTCTGAGCCGATGTTCAGCCGTACTGCTTCTGACTTATTCTGGGCTGGCAAACAGTGTCACAGCGTTTGTAACCTTGGCTCTTCGGAGGAGCTCTTGCTAAGCCATAATAGCTGAACAGAAAACTAAAATGCATCTCTTATTTCTGGCAGGGCATCCTACGTACTCCAGACACCATACGCCGATTCCAGAGTGTTCCAGCTCAGCCGGGACAGACTTCCCCTTTACTCCAATACTTTGGCATTCTGCTTGACCAAGGGCAGCTGAATAAGTATGAGTCGCTGGAACTCTGCAGACCAGTGCTTCAGCAGGGCCGCAAACAACTCTTGGAAAAATGGTTAAAGGAAGATAAGGTAAATTTGAGGTAGATTTCTTTAGAGTACTGGAAGGGAAGGAACATGCTGGCTTGGCAGCCTCCTCCCCTCCCCAGGAAAACTCAACCGTTCAACTCCTTAATGCGCTGGTGCGATCAAACAGTTGAGCAAAGATGTTCACTCTACCTGTATCTATGACCCACATTACTGCAAGAGAATTAATCAAATATTCCAAGAGCTTCACTCATTCTACTTAAAATTCCAGCAGGGTAACGGTGTGGAAAGCTGCTTTAACTGCTGCTGTTCTTTCCCAACAACTTCAGGCTTCTTTGGATACTGTCTTGCATATGCTTTGAGCTGTGGTTACATTTGTGTAATTAGGTGAAGAAGCATGCTGATATAATGTATCACCTGATTCTTTTTAGCTTTACAAATACAGTACTGACTCCTTTAGAACAGCATAAGGAACGGAGTCCACTAGATCACTACAGAAAGAGGCAGATAATGCTATCAAGCTGAGCCTTATGGTTTGGTTTTGGGGGTTTTGTTGAGAAGTTTGAAAGGAAGACAAGTGAGGCACGGTCAGGGTGGACTGACTGTATTTATATCTTTAAACAGCTGGAGTGCTCAGAGGAGCTGGGAGACCTTGTAAAATCTGTAGATCCTACACTAGCACTTAGTGTCTATCTGAGAGCCAACGTACCAAACAAAGTCATCCAGTGTTTTGCTGAAACGGGACAAGTCCAGAAGATTGTTTTGTATGCTAAGAAGGTGAGACGAAATTAAATTGCCACATCTGTCCTGTGTTTAAGAATAACCAGTGTGTATGTTCTGCAGTAAGTAAAAGGAATTGTCGGGGAATCTGAAAGTCTGTGTAGTGCCTACTTTGGCCTAATGTTTTGTTATGAATAATTACTGCTGGACTTCATACATGTGTCCTTTCCTACTTCCCTATGTAGCCTTTACCAGATGAGGAAATCCTGTCTGGGTTGTGTAAGCTACTGACAGTAGCTTTTACTGAGCTCTCTGTTTAACAAGGTGTGTGCTCTTGTTGAGTTATTACTTTTCATTATCTCTTCAGGTTGGATATACTCCAGATTGGATTTTTTTGCTGAGGAATGTAATGAGAATCAGCCCTGATCAAGGACAGCAGTTCGCACAAATGCTTGTTCAAGATGAAGAGCCTCTTGCAGACATAACACAAGTAAGTAACTTTATGGCTATGAAATGTTAAGTTCAAAGCCTTAAATTGGTAAGAGCGTGGTTTCTTACCACAAGAGAAAGAGGAAAACATATATGTAGTTTAAAAAAAATAAATTTATATATGAGTTTAGATTTCCCTTATCAGGACAATGCTGTTTCTTACCTGTTTCTAAGAATGCCAAATGATAGCTTAGTGCAGTGCCAGAATAAAGACTTTGGCTTTGAAGCTGCACTTAATGTTACTTTGTGTAAATATACTTCCAGCTTCTAATAAAGCTTATTTTTTTTCCAGATTGTAGATGTCTTTATGGAATATAATTTAATTCAGCAATGCACAGCCTTCTTGCTGGATGCACTGAAGAATAATCGTCCCTCGGAAGGCCCCCTGCAAACACGTTTACTTGAGATGAACCTCATGCATGCACCTCAGGTATGCCTTCAGAATTACTGGATCAGGCTTGCTTGTGGCTAGGCTAGCTGCTGTGTTGTAGTTCATATTAAGTGCTAGAATTCAGGATCTAAATGAAAACTTCCCAATGTTCCTTCTAGGTTGCAGATGCTATACTGGGAAACCAAATGTTTACTCACTATGACCGGGCTCACATAGCTCAGCTGTGTGAGAAAGCTGGCTTGCTACAGAGAGCACTTGAACACTTCACTGACTTATATGACATCAAGCGTGCAGTAGTTCACACTCATCTTCTCAATCCTGAGGTATGAGATGAAATATTCTGAGTCTACGTTTGACTTCAGTGTAGAGTGTTCTACTTGGGTCTAAAATGGCTTCTGTGTCTTTGCAGTGGTTAGTGAATTATTTTGGTTCCTTATCGGTAGAAGACTCCCTGGAGTGTCTGCGTGCGATGTTGTCTGCTAACATTCGTCAGAACCTGCAGATCTGTGTCCAGGTAGCTTCAAAGTACCATGAACAGCTGTCAACGCAGTCGCTTATTGAGCTGTTTGAGTCTTTCAAGAGCTTTGAAGGTAAGTTTTTGCCCTTGCCTCTAGCAAAAGGAGCTGGTGCTTGCCTCATCAGATGTGTGTGTATGGACTGTCTGCTGAAATCCAGAAAGCCAATACTGAACTTACATACCTTGGCCTGAAAACTGTCTTGAAACCTGACTTAAACCTTAAAGTTCCCCCATTAACAGGGACACCAATGATCAGTGTTACATATTTTGGGTTTATGAAATGTTACCAAAAAGCTTGGAGCTGTAGACAGCCTAAAGATTTAACTGAAGAAGCTGCTGGTCTTTGTTCTCTGTCCAGAATGGTACTTAAATTTGTGTAGCCTTTAGGTTTCAGGCTTTTGAATGTCTCAACAAGACTAGTTGTGTGTAATCTTGTCAGCATGGCCGTATGTTGGTGGTTAAATCTCTGCAGATGTGTGGCTGAGTGAATCTTTCTTGACTAAGTGACTTGGCTGTCACTTATCTAAAGTAGTCAAGTATTATATGGCATCAGCTTTCAGTGAACTCTAGCTGCGGGTCATGGCAAGCAGCTTTTGCACTGTGTGTTTTAGTGAAAGGTGTGATGATAGCTTTTGAGCACAGCTAGTTCTGGTTTTCTAAACTTTTCCTTGCCCCCTGACTAGGGGGTGTTGGGAAGGCACGTGCTGGATCTTTTAACAAAGCTGACCTATGGTAATTGATGAAGATACATTGGTATTGAAGTTGCATGTAACACATTAGTGTGTGTAATACATGGGGAGCAACAAGAAGCTCAACTCAGCTAGGGTAGTCTGGTCTTCCTAAAACAATTACAATGCTTGAATCTGTCTTTTTCAGTTATTTTTAAACTTCTGCAGTAGTCAGATTCAGATTTTCATGTATTTTAATTTGGAAGCCTTGCTTAAAAGCTAGTAGTGATCCAAATCAAATGCTTTAGCAGAATAACATGTCGACTGTTTCCCTCCGAGGTTTGTTTTATTTCCTGGGCTCTATTGTAAACTTCAGCCAGGATCCAGATGTGCACTTCAAGTATATTCAGGCTGCGTGCAAGACAGGACAAATTAAAGAAGTGGAAAGAATCTGCAGGGAAAGTAACTGCTATGATCCAGAACGTGTTAAAAACTTCCTCAAGGTAATGTTTGGGTAGCATTGGACTGTCTTGGCCTCTTTGGGGTTCTGATAAAGCATGGTGTGTATCATCAGTGAAATGAGGCAGCTGTGTGAAAATACAAATGAGTCTTAATCTTTGTGCTTAAGGATTCATCTGTCCTTTTAAACCAGAGGTAGCTACCATATTGGCAGTACCTCTTAATAAAGCCTGAACCTGGAACAATATCTGAAAAATGGAGAAGCTGTCAGATCAGATCCTTGCTGCCCTTAATAGGGTTAACCTGTCTTGAACTCCCAAACTGTAATAATAGCACCAGCTCATCTAGAACTTGTTACAGATGTCTGCTATAAAGTAGGAAATGGGTTACTTGGAGGTTGAGAACCACCATAATGCCAAGTGAGTTTGTAACTTAATGTTTATTTACAGTGTAATCAGCTTCAGCTGAGCAGCTACAGAAACAACAAATGAATTGTGTAAATTAGTTCCATAAATGCTTTCAGAGTTCAGGGTTGATCTGTCTCACAGTATGTGCGTGCTGAAATTTCAGCCAGCTGAACCACACTTCAGCTCTGCTAGGATGTGCCAGTCAGTGTGAGTACGTAACTGACTTGCTAGGATTTGAAACGTTTCTGAAGAGTGGAAAGAAGATTGTGTGCTCAAAGTTCAGATTCTGTAGCTTGCTGCTGGTGCGGAGCTTATTAACGAATACTACACTGCTAGGAATAACTGAGGAACAGTGTGGGAGGGAAAAACCTTTATCTGGGAACATTTCCTGCCTTCGTGTTTGTTGGTTACGTGGCATAGTCTTAGATTTTTGCTGATCATATCTGAAGATGGCGAAACTCTTCAAATGAGAATTCCCTAAAAATAACCTGGTGTCACTGAGGTGTAAGGTATGTCAATTGATTGAGCCACCTAAGATGTTATCAAGCTGTCAAATTCCTGATGAAAGCTATTGTTTTTTGTGCTGTTCCGTGTCTGGAATGTGCAGGACATGTACCAGGTAAATCTCCCAGTACAGGCCTTCCTATGTAAAGTCCTTAAGTGTAATTTACATGTAGGATTATATTCTGGGATGTGCATGTTCGAATAAGTGATCTGAAATAATGCATCCGGAATACTTTCTGCCACGTAGACTAAGCTTCTGTACTGTAATCATTGTAATCTTATGCTGAAAGTTGGAATGCTTTTAGATACCTAATCTGATTAACAATTTAAGTACTACTGCTAAACTAACTGGAGTCTTACCGTTATCTATATCCATGGAATCATAGAATAGTTAGGGTTGGAAAGGACCTTAAGATCATCTATTCCAACTCCCCTGCCATGGGCAGGGACACCTCACACTAAACCATGCCACCTAAGGCTCTGTCCAACTCAGCCTTGAACACCGCCAGCGATGGAGCATTCACAACTTCCCTGGGCAACCCATTCCAGTGCCTCACCACCCTTACAGTAAAGAATTTCTTCCTTATATCCAATCTGAACTTTCCCTGTTTAAGTTTGAACCCGTTACCCCTTGTCCTGTCACTACAGTCCCTCATGAATAGTCCATCCCCAGCATCCCTATAGCCCCCCTTCGGATACTGGAAGGCTGCTATGAGGTCTTCACGCAGCCTCATAGTTAGAAGGTATCACAAGATATATACAGAATTGACTTCAAGTGCCATATAATTATTACATTAGGAACCACAACTTAATCCAGTTTTGGTTAAATTCTTTTGAAATCCCAGAGTGCTAATCCTGCACACCAAACATCACTGGCAACTAAAAATGCTATCTATAGCTTAGGCTTGTAATAGTTGTATGTGTTGTAAAACTTTGTGGACTCTGCCATGCAAATGAGCAGGGTTAAACTTGAGAAAGCTTCTTGCTGTAGGCCCTGAAGTGGGTGTGAGTACTCCTACTTGCTGTAAATTGCAAACAATTAGTTGAACAGTAAGTTGTCATTACTTGGTTGTGTTGATTTTTGGCTTTCCAAATTCAGCTGCTTTAAAAGTTTAAGTAACTGTATTTGTTTGCTTAAGCCAAAAAACAGAACCAAATTACTAAAGCTCTTCTCTTTATAGGAAGCTAAACTCACTGACCAGTTGCCACTCATCATTGTATGTGATCGCTTTGACTTTGTCCACGACTTGGTGCTGTATTTGTATAGAAATAATCTCCAAAAATATATTGAGATATATGTACAGAAGGTAAGTTACAATTCCTTGGCTTTAATGAATCAAACTGATCAGTCTTTCTAGATTTATATGGAACTATAGGTATTGCGCTTCTAAGAGTTCTGCAGACTCATAGTTGAGACTATGAGTACCTGTTAGTGGCCTCTGGAGAGGTAGCCTTACTTGAGTCAGGTCTCTTATTCCTCAGCCAAGCAGAGCAGTAGCCCCAGCTGATGTACCTGTTGATGGAGGAAACTTGGTAGAATAGCTTTGGAGTTCTTAGGGTAATTTTAACTTCCAGCACTTTAGGAATGGGAAAGTTCCCCTTTATACTTTCTGCAGGGACAAATCGGCTTGCTCAGGAGCTCTCCTGTGGGGACTGAGCATTAGTGAGACACTGAACTGTGGTGTGAACCCCTATTCAATGAAGAATTGACTTTCAAGCTTGTCTGAAACCTCAGGAAGCTGGGAGTAAAGGCAGGAAGATGAGAATCTTAACAAGCAGCCTTCATGTCTACTTCTAGGGATAAGTATTGACTGCCTATGCTGCATGACAACACACTGACTTTAAATAATCCCGTTTAGGTGAATCCAAGTCGTCTGCCTGTTGTTATTGGGGGACTGCTTGATGTGGATTGCTCTGAAGATGTGATAAAGAATCTTATCCTTGTAGTGAGAGGTCAATTTTCAACCGATGAGCTTGTTGCAGAGGTTGAGAAGAGAAACAGGTATTAAACTTTTGCAAGTCTCTTAATGCTGCCAGACTGGTAACAGTAATACTGCTCATCTGTCCATGCATGCCCTCATTACACAGGTACAGCTGATTCTGACTGAACAAGAAACTGATGTTGGCTGGGCAAGTGGTAAAAGTCTGTACTTACTTCTTGCCTGATGTGCATATCTCCCTTAAGCAGCTCCAGCTGATAGGTTTTAGCATGTGATGTTCTTCAGTGTCAGAAAGTTACACCGTGTAATGATGAAACAGAATTCAGGTCAAAATGGAGTGCCATAACTCTGGTTTAGTTACTGACTCTGTCCTAGACTGAAGCTGACTTCCATGGTGAAGATACCGTGCGAGTGGATACTTGCTTATTCACTCTGTCTCTCTAATGTGAAACCTACTTCATTCTAGGCTGAAACTGCTTCTGCCCTGGCTGGAAGCAAGAATCCACGAGGGTTGTGAGGAGCCTGCAACTCACAATGCACTGGCCAAAATATACATTGATAGCAACAACAACCCAGAAAGATTCCTGCGTGAGAATCCTTATTATGATAGTCGTGTTGTTGGCAAGTACTGTGAAAAGAGGGACCCTCACCTGGCCTGTGTGGCTTATGAGCGTGGACAATGCGATTTGGAGCTTATCAATGTATGTATGCCAAGGCAGCTGTCTTATGCGTTAAGTTCTAACCTGAGTATCATGAGATAGACGTGGATTGCTCTGAACTGGATGTGGATTGCTCAGACTGTCAAAAGCATTTATTTCCTACAAAGCGTTAAGCTAGGAAATAGTAATTTCTTGTAGAATAGGTAGCTATTTAATCTCCCTTTGCAACTTAATAAGAATTGGGAGACTCCCCTGGGCATCCTAGGATGGGAGGCTAATTGAAGTATCAAAGCCTGAGATTTCTAGTGTGCATCTCTGGCAGGCTTCTTTAGTGTTGCAATACAGTAAGCTCATCAACTGTAGGCTCAATAGCTGTGACTGCACTCTGAATAAACTTTGCCATTTGCTAGGTGTGCAATGAGAACTCCCTCTTCAAAAGTCTTTCCCGCTACTTAGTTCGTCGTAAGGACCCTGAACTGTGGGCCAGTGTCCTGCTGGAAAGCAACCCTTACAGAAGACCACTAATAGACCAGGTATAACTGACAAACGAGTAAAATCCTTTGCCGTCCCAACCTGACTTGCTAGCACATGACTTAACTGATGTGTCAATATCTTGACTCTGCCTACAGGTTGTACAGACTGCACTGTCAGAGACACAGGACCCTGAGGAAGTCTCTGTTACCGTGAAGGCCTTCATGACTGCAGATCTTCCAAATGAGCTTATTGAATTGCTGGAGAAAATAGTTCTTGATAACTCTGTGTTCAGTGAGCACAGGTGTGTAAAGTCAAAATTAAGTCTTGGGGAACTTGAAATTATACTTGGTACAGGTGTTAAGTTGCTGTAATGTGGAACAGCAAAGAAACTAATACCTTCTCCAGAGGGGAGAGGGTGAATTTCTGTTCATTACTTGATATGTACTAGTATTTTTTCTTTCTCTGTTTAGGAATCTGCAGAACCTTCTCATTCTTACGGCTATTAAGGCTGATCGCACCCGTGTCATGGAATACATCAATCGCCTGGATAACTATGATGCGCCAGACATAGCCAATATAGCTATTAGCAATGAGCTTTTCGAGGAGGCATTTGCTATCTTCAGGAAGTTTGATGTCAACACATCAGCTGTGCAGGTATTGAAAAACATCAGTCTGTAGTATCTCCTGGTGACATGTACATCCTTGCGCAAGGACTTTGCGGTTAACCTGTGACTTCAGTACTTAACACCAATTAGTGAAGTGAATGAAGCTGTTCAGTGTTTTCTCTTCTGAAGTAGAGCAAATGTTTTGTATTAAACCCTCTAGTAAGTGACACGTTAACCCTACTGTCACTCGTGCTGCGTGGGTTGTGTAGAGTAGCCCTTGTTGTAAAAGCAGCTGTGGATCCATTGATGAACTAACATAAACCACAGCTCAGTGTCTTGTAAAAACTGACCGTTATAGATAGTGGCTGATGATGGTAACCCTTTCTTTAGGTATTAATAGAGCATATTGGCAACCTGGATCGTGCATATGAATTTGCTGAACGCTGCAATGAGCCTGCTGTATGGAGTCAGCTGGCTAAAGCACAGCTTCAGAAGGGGATGGTAAAGGAAGCAATTGATTCATATATTAAAGCAGATGATCCTTCCTCGTACATGGAAGTTGTTCAAGCTGCCAATGCCAGTGGTATGATTACATTTTATTTCAAGCCTTGCTTTTGGTGTTGCTCAGCTCTTTTGCATGGCCTGCTGAAAGTGCAGTTCTACTAAACCTGTGTCTTGATGCAAGTAGAGGAATCTGGTTCTTCAAAAACTGTCCTGAGTGAGAATAGGGAAAGATAGCATATTCCATCTGCAGATAATCAGTGGGCTTATAACTACCTTCTTTAGCTAGCCAGAGACTTCCGGCAGAGTAGGTGCTACTAAGCAGGTCTTTGCGTGGCGTTAAATACCAGGATTTTAGTTAGGGCTGTTGTAAGGTGACTTTATTAATCTAATGTAGTATGTGCAGTATGAAGGCTAGTCTTGATTGTTGGGGAATAGCTGTAGAAATACTTAGACTAGGTTGAACTGGTAGTATAGCTTCAGCACACATGTTCTCAATGGCAGGAAAGTAAGTGTTCTGAACTCTGTTTCGTAGGAAACTGGGAGGAACTGGTGAAGTATCTCCAGATGGCACGCAAGAAGGCCCGGGAATCGTATGTGGAAACAGAATTAATCTTTGCTCTTGCTAAAACAAACCGTCTAGCAGAGCTAGAGGAGTTTATCAATGGACCCAACAATGCACATATCCAGCAAGTGAGTGAGACTGAGTTTGTTTTGCTGAATCACAGCAGCAGGCTCCTTTAGGCCTTGCTAGCCAGAGGGGTGTCGGGACTTCTATCTCTCTTGGGTTGTAAAGGCATTTCCATTTTGGTAATGGCTTGAACACTACGCATTTTATGTAAGCATTTGACTGAAAAGCAGCAAGAATAACTTGTTTATGTTCTCCTGTAGGTTGGTGATCGCTGTTACGATGAAAAGATGTATGAAGCAGCTAAGCTGTTGTATAACAATGTGTCCAACTTTGGCCGTTTAGCCTCAACTTTGGTTCACCTAGGTGAATACCAGGCGGCTGTGGATGGTGCTAGGAAAGCAAACAGCACTCGCACATGGAAAGAGGTAAACTTACTGATTGAATAACTTCAGGTACTTCAGAGCTGTAGCCTCTTCAGAAGCTTTGATGATAAGCAATAATACAATTGTCAATTCCAGGTCTGCTTTGCTTGTGTTGACGGAAAAGAGTTCCGCCTGGCCCAGTTGTGTGGACTTCATATTGTGGTGCATGCAGATGAGTTGGAAGAGCTCATTAACTATTACCAGGTAACTAGGCTAACTCCTGTTGTATGGTCATAATCTAAATTCTTTCTGTTGAAAGTAACTGTTGAAAACTGGATATGTGGTAAGGTTGGTTCCTAACGTGAAACATCTCTGTCTTAGGATCGTGGCTACTTCGAAGAGCTGATAACTATGTTGGAAGCAGCACTTGGACTTGAGCGGGCACACATGGGGATGTTTACAGAGCTAGCAATTCTGTACTCCAAGTTCAAGCCACAGAAGATGAGGGAGCACTTGGAGCTGTTCTGGTCCAGAGTCAACATCCCCAAGGTGAAAGTCTGAGGCCTTAAATTAAAACACATCTGTTGGGATTACCTGTACCTTAGCTTTTGCAATAGCTGTTCTTGGGATTATTAATAGTGCTAAAGCCTGAGCACTGATGGACCCTAATGGCAATACATGTTAACTGGAATTTCTGACCTGCCTTTTGCTTAGGTTCTGAGAGCTGCAGAACAAGCCCACCTCTGGGCTGAACTGGTGTTCTTGTATGATAAGTATGAAGAATACGATAACGCCATAATCACAATGATGAATCACCCGACAGATGCTTGGAAAGAAGGCCAGTTCAAAGATATCATCACAAAGGTATTACTCAGCAAGAACTTTACCTCCTTTCACTATGTGTGTTTCAGTTCTCTTTCCTTCACCAGTAGCCTGTTTAAATTTCAAAGTTCTTGATAGTACCACACAATTTCAATGCAAGTAAACTACAGTAACTAAAGAGATTTGTAGAGACAAGAATGAGTCTTGGGTGGGTGGCTCAGTTGTGCTGGAATATCTAAGATTGTCTTTCATTTGAATTTCTCTACAATCATGCTTCTGCTCTGAATGTGCATCCTTACTTATCTCTAGGTGGCCAATGTGGAACTGTATTACAAGGCAGTTCAGTTCTATTTGGAATTCAAACCTCTGTTGCTCAATGATCTGCTGATGGTGTTGTCTCCTCGACTTGACCACACTCGTGCTGTCACCTTCTTCACAAAGGTAATTTTCCTACTGTTCCAATCAAAGAAAAAGTTACAGTTGGAAAAGTATTTAGCTCTAGTGGCACTTTAAAATACTTGGCTACTTCATTGTCTCTCAGGGAAGATGCTGGGAGACCTCTACAAAAAGTTAACCTTGACTTAAATTTATCTGCCTGATTCCTTGAAGGTTAAACAGCTACCACTGGTTAAACCTTACCTGCGCTCTGTTCAAAACCACAACAACAAATCGGTGAATGAGTCCCTGAACAACCTTTTCATTATTGAAGAAGACTACCAGGTAAGTCTCGTCTTGAAACAGGTACCTGGAACAGGTACCGACTTGCATGCTGTATGTTCCGCATAACAGAAGCAGTTATTCCTGAACTGCGAAGTTCTACTCAAGCTGGTTTCTGTGTCAGTATTAACCTGATGTTCTGTCTGTAATGTCTGGAAGCACAGGTTCCTCCCTCATTTTCAGTAGATTTTACCTGCTTGCCGAACTTGAATTCCTGAAGTAAATGTTCTTTGACACTTCAGACTGAACTAGTGGTGACTAGCCAAGGATTAAGTGGAGTAGCTTTCTGAGAGCTTTTTGTGCTCTGGGGATAGACTGGCTGCTCTGAGTGTGATAGACAAGTTCTTATTTAAGGCAAACAGTAGATGCTAAGGAAAACTCACAGAAAGGGCAAACAGTTACTATGTCTAGTTGTTCTGCTGCTTTCAGAGAACAGCTGTCTGGTATTCAGAGGCTCTTAACCTCAGCAATCAGTACTGGAAAACGTGAACTGCAACATCCTAAACTACATGGGTATCAAACACTGGCTTCTCAGAAAGCTCTTCAGGTCTGACTAGGATACTTTATCCTCCTAGAATAAAGAATACAGAATTAAGTTGTATGGAAAATGCTTGCATTTTTGTGGATGCAGTTGTACATTTGAGATGTGAATAACTTTTTTTTTCTGCTTAGGCTCTTAGAACTTCTATAGATGCTTATGACAACTTTGACAATATTTCTCTTGCTCAACGTTTGGAGAAACATGAGCTAATAGAGTTCCGAAGGATTGCTGCTTATCTCTTCAAAGGAAACAACCGCTGGAAACAGAGTGTAGAGCTCTGTAAGAAAGACAGACTGTATAAGGTAAGACTACTGCAGAGGTCTGGTTTAGCTTACTTGGCTTGTTTGGAGACCTGCGACTTTTAAGCTGCATCTTCTTGGATGCCACTAGGCGGCTTCTAATCTGGCAAATCTTACTTCAGAGGGGCAGTAGATGGGCAGGTTTCTTTGAAACAAAGGGCAGACTGTCTCCTCTCTGCTAATGTCAGAGACAGATTGCAGCTTAGTTGAATAATGCATCAGTATTGATGATTTTTACTGTGGTACTTGAGGCTAAACAGGCTCTCTCATGTTGTAGGATGCAATGCAGTATGCGTCAGAATCCAAAGATACTGAATTGGCAGAAGAGTTGTTGCAGTGGTTCTTGCAGGAGAACAAGAGAGAATGCTTTGGTGCTTGTCTCTTCACTTGCTATGATCTCCTAAGGCCAGATGTTGTCTTGGAAACAGCATGGAGGCACAACATCATGGACTTTGCCATGCCATACTTCATTCAGGTCATGAAGGAATACTTGACCAAGGTAAGAGTAGGTGCTTCACCAGTGCTGAAAGCTTGTTAGTCACTGTGGTGTATGCCTTGAGACTGTCTGCTTGCTACTAACATTGATTTGGGCTTTGTCAAATGTCTGTCCATGTCCACCCTTATTTTTCAGTCCATCTGGGGAGAGACTTCGCCCTCTAGGAGACTGAAACACTTGCAGACTCCACCCTATCTACCAGTTACAGAACCTACATCAGTAGTATTTGCCTGACCATGGGCAGTGTCTTAAAGTAGCTCCAGGATTTAGGCTTTTCATATGCTCTGTCAGTCAAGAATCCTAACTCTAACTAAATTCTAGGCTGTATACTAAAAAAGCTTTACAGCTAGATCTTGAGTTAACTTGGTCTGCTGTGCATTTAACTCTAAAATGTGGCTCTGATGCTTAATGG
This sequence comes from Ara ararauna, assembly GCA_028858755.1. Classification (NCBI taxonomy): domain Eukaryota; kingdom Metazoa; phylum Chordata; class Aves; order Psittaciformes; family Psittacidae; genus Ara; species Ara ararauna. The sequence goes on along the minus strand of CM054389.1, from coordinate 10,559,097 downwards.
CCCTAATTACAACCCAGCTTTTGCTTGAAGCGACTCAGGGTGGGGAAGGTACTTAGTAATGCTCTGACAGGCTGAACCAGATACCAGGTGTTGCTAGCAAGATTTGCCCAGCTGAAGCTTCTGGAATATATTCCCTAATGATTAGGACTCCTTCTGTGATAAGTAAAAGCTTAACTCAGTTTGAGTCAATGAAGCCTAGAGTGCCTATCTAGAAGAGTTGCCTGGCTGTTACTGCTGAAGGCAGGAGTACTCTGTAATCCTGTAGCCAATCTGCTATCCTAAATGTTGTATTTTGGGAGAGGTGGGGAGCTATCTAAGCAGTAACGTTGCTTATCAGATGTGCCTGATGTACCAAGCTAATACTAGGGTTCCCTTGAGAGTAGTAGTCTCGGGGTGGGGTTCTTAGCAGGTCATGAAATACTAATCTTTAAAGGATTAGGATATAGGTAGTATAGCTAATGAAAGCAATGCAGTAAGATTTAGCAACAAGCAGAGCTGCCTTTCTAAAGCAGATACTTCTGGTGTATCTTTGGTTTTACTCACCTGTACCTTAATAATTTCTTCCGTGACACTTTTGTTTCTACCTTTTATGTGCTAAATATGGAATTTGATTTTTCTAAGCTGCACCTTCTGAATTCCTTTGCAGGTTGATGCAATAAAGGAAAAGGTGAAAGTTGATTCTTGTTTCCCATCTTTAAGTCTGGAGGACTAAGTCTAAGGATTCTGCATGAGTTTTTTTCTTTCCTATGTTTACTACACTGCTGCTACTGCTTTTTCCCCAAACAATATCACTAAAGCATATGCAAATTGTTTAAAAGTAGCTAGTGCTGTAGGACAAAAGTAGATTCACTTGCTACTGATAAGCTAATAGAGCCTCAGGAAGGGTGTACAGGTGATCAATTGGATCACAGTCAACTTGGTATCAAAGGGATACATAAGTGCTGTTATTGGACAATCAATCTGACTGGAAGAATCTCCTACAATAAGAAATCATTAAGTCTTGCACCACTGTCTCTGAACCATAAATCAGTATGGCATTTGCTGGTTTAAGGACTGTGATCCAGTTTCTGATCTCTGATCATTACTAATGTGTGCTGACAGTAGGCAGCATAGATACTAGCTGCTTCAGAAGAGACTTCTTCACTCTTCCTCACTCAGGTGTCCAGTTCTTCTGGTGCTAGTCTAATCCACATGGTGCTCTAGTTCACGTAGCGACTTAAAACTTCAGCTGTTAGACAAAGCCTGTGGTTCTGTGCCCTGTAGTAAATTTCTTGTAGTTGTGCAAAGAAGACTGCTTTCCAAGCCCCTCAGCTTCACTAAACTTCTCTTGCTACCTCGTTTAAAACCAACAAACCAAACAAAAAGCTTATTGCTCTTGAGGCTTGCCTTTTGCTATACAATTTTGCCCTTCCAAAGGACAAATCTCTTAGGTTTCTGTCCATCTGTTTCTGTGCAAATACCACTCTGATTCTCCTTAGACCAGAGGTCAGCCCTAGTGTTGAGTTTTCCATTAATGTGGTGGAATGAAGGGCGAGCAAACTGACCAATAGCTTGAAGATGGACTAAATGCAGACTGCTTTTTTGGCGACAAGATGTCTGTAATTACACCACTGGAACTCAAGGCTAACCTGAATAAAATGCTTAGTGTAAGGTCCTTCGGCAGCTAGTAAGTGAGGCAGTAAAAAAAGCGTGTGTGTGAAAAAAGGTAATAGAACTGCAGTGTTTGCATAGACTACGCATGTGTAGCAGTCATTGCAATTACATCCCACTATTCCTTAAGCTACAAGGCATTGCTGTGGGCTGCGTTTGGTTTTTTGGGGGGAGCCTGTATGGCAGTCATCTTCAGACCTCACTCTTGCTTCAGTACTTTTGCCTCTTTTTCATGCACACATAACACAATAACATTGAATGCATGTTACTTTTCCTCTGCAGCTTATTGCAGTCCCTGTGGAAAAGCCTTTAAAACACTCTTGCTACAAGTGTGTAGGGTACTGAACCTGGTGATGCTCAAGCAAGTGATGTAAAAGCCATCCTGCAGGCTGGTTTCCAAACTTGCGCTTATTGTTGTCAATATTTGTTTAGCTCTGAGGGAAGGCATCAAAACTGCATTACATGTCCTGGGCTGGAGACTTTCCAAGTGTGTGTAAGCCAAATGCCTCTGCTTAGTAGCAAATTCTGCACATTTTTCTTGGATTTGCATTTCTAAACTTGTGCTTCTGTGTTCAGTGTGTTGCTATTTGACTTAAAGACAGCACAGTTCTCAGCATGGTGCCTGGAAATGAGTCTTGAAGCACTGGCAAACACTCCTGTGGACTTTGAGAGCAGCAAGCCAGATACTGGTGTGAGGCAACAAAAAGGCTTGAGAAAGCCCAGTCAATGAATGAACTCATAAAGCTCAGGATTTATGCCACTCCCTGGATTGGATGTATGCCTCTAATTGAGGTTACAGATTAACATGTTTTTGGAACACATGTTGTAACTCACAGCTAACCTGAAGAAAGCCATTAGAGCTGCCTGCAAGTATTTGCTAATGTAGCAGTTAAGCTAAATACTGTTCAACTCATGAATGCTAGTGTAGCTGAATAAGTAACGCTGACCCTGTGTAAGTGCAGGAAACCTATCTTTGAGCTCCTTTGTTAAGGAAATGAAGTGAGAGATTAATCTGGTTTGTGAGTTGTTTTACTGTCTTAAAAAGTAATTGGCATGATTGTCTCTGACTTCATTCTAAATCTTATCTCTCAGGTCAAATACCAGTTCTTGATTTCTTTGTGGTTTCGGTTTCAGTTTCAGGACCTGCCTTACACTGTAGTAATGCTGAGTTTCCTTGGATTTGTTTTAGTAGCAAGCAATATTTCACAAGAATAAGTTTCTCCTCATGCCTTTCTTTAGGGGTGGGCTTAACAGCACAATGGCACTTGCTGTGCAGCAGAGGGAAGCTGGCTAGTCTTGTCTTGTCACTGTGAATTAAGCTCAAACAAGTTGAGTATTTGTGGGTTTAGGCTGACTGCCACACAGTTTTAGAGTGGAAAAAAGCAAGTCTTATACACATGCATTCTCTGCATTTGAACTTAAATTGCATGAGTGAATGAGTTTGGAAAGTGAAATCTTGAGGCTCAAGTGACATGTCGGATGCTATTGCAGTCTGCTGTACACAGATAACCAACTTCGGATTCCTTTGCCTCAATGTTATGTTCAGGGAAACTCCTCCAGGTCTGGGCATTATCTTAGCAATTGTTCTAACACCAAAGGTCTTCAACTGACATTGTGCTAAAATCTGTGTCCAAAGGCTGTTGGTTTGAAGTAGTTGGAGCCACACTGATGAGCTTACTGATGTTGCAGTAGCTCAAGTCCTTTCACGTAAAGCTTCAACCTGGAGTGAGCTTTCAAAGAAGTTCCACAAATCCCTCAATTAGAGGTTTTTCAGGAAATGGACACTCTTGACTGCACCAGTACCAACATTGCTACTTGAATTGATCTTAACTTACAAATGGTCTCCTTTTCTTGATGGGTGTTAACATACCACTAAGGCTTTTCCACTTCTCTGCCATGAATAAGTACCCCTTCTTAGAGGAGTTTTTTTAATTGTTGGTTTCCATTCCAGGTGGATAAACTGGATGCATCAGAGTCTTTGAGAAAGGAAGAGGAGCAAGCTACAGAAACACAACCTATTGTTTATGGTAATGCTTTAGTTCATGTGTTGTCAGTAGCGTGCTCTGCTTTAAAAACACCACTTTTCTAGTTATGGCTTTTCCAAGGGTGTCCTTGGAAATGGCAGTGTTCTTCATGTGAAATCAAGTCTTAAAGAAATGTGCTCCAAAATACTGGATAAAGTATCACTCCAGTTTTAGCAGCAGCACATGAGCTGCAGGATTTAAGATTGTCCCACCTTATTAAAAAATGCTTCCTAAAGGAAAGGAGGGCGAGAGCTGTGCAATTCCAGACTTCTAGCAAGTGCATTATGTGAATCTTGCTTAACTCGCTTTGTCTATCTTGGGTATTTCCTTTGTGTTGAGGTTATCCCACTAATTCTAGTAAGAATATGAATTCTATCCAGTGATAAAGGAGCCTTTGCTGTATAGCTGCCAGCTCTAGTCTCCCCCCTGTGAAGCAGTACAGGAAGTGTGGAATATTAGCCGTGAAGCCACAGGGTGTGATGTTACAAAACCTAGTTCTGAGTCCTAATGTGACAAATAATCCTGTCGACACTGTCTGTTAAAGCAGAAAACCTAGCAACAGTTGTCTGTGCACACTTGATATTCTTAAAATGTTTGGCTGCTGGCTCCTGTAAGGCTGGACCAGTCTGGAGCTGTGCCCTGGCCACCCTATAATAACTGCAAACTATTGGGCTGTCTTACTGAATTGTAAGTGTCTGACTATCAGCTACTTATCAAAGTAGTGAATGTGGGTTATGAGAATGTTCTGGAAGGTGTCTCTGCTTTAGCGCTGCAGAGGTCAAGCCTTTGCATCAGGCTCACTGTAGCATAGGGCTCTGGCCTTCAGCAAGGCAGAGTTACTAATGCAATTGGAGCGGGAAGTGCTATTTTAAGAGCCAGACTGACTCTGGGACTGGGTGAACTCGCTGCTTAAGGAACAGCAAGCTGTTCCTTTCTCTCTCATCATCAGATGTCTAAGAACTTAAACTACTTACCCCAGAATTCAAGAATCTGTGTCCAGGTACTTCACAGAGTAGTATTTCTAGCCATAGAATCTGTCATCCTGAGGTTTTGTGGGGAAATGCCCATTCTGGCTTCTGAGGACCCCAAACCAGGTCAGTAGGTACTTGCTGTTAAGCTTGCAAATGTCTACAAGGAGGTTGCAGGCATTCTGCTGGCTGATCTCTTGGTACTGAGGAATAAAGATGAATCCGTTCTGTCTTCCAGGTCAGCCACAGCTAATGTTGACAGCAGGACCCAGTGTCGCAGTTCCTCCACAAGCACCTTTTGGCTATGGCTACACTGCACCTCCCTATGGGCAACCGCAGCCTGGCTTTGGGTACAGCATGTGAGATGCAGCACAAGTCAGTTTGGAGCTAGTGTATTTTCTTACTGAAACTTCCACCGTCCCTCCCCGCTTTAACTCATAACAGGGAAAAGCAAGAGTTCTGCCTCGTGTTCTTGTAACCTTTACTTCATGAAGGACTGTTTTTTCTAGCGCAAACTATTTGAATCACTTATGTTAAATCTTTTTTCACATTCCATGTCATTTAGACTTTAAAAGGGGAATAGTTTAAACGACTTTGTTCAAGTGGGCTTTTGCAGGACTGCTTATTACCATTAAGTCTATTGTGAAGATTCTGATTTGCACTCTATAGTGTTACACTCTAATATTGAATCTTAAGTTCATTGTATGTGAGCAGCTTACAGTATGTACTGTCTATTCTAAACGCATTTAAGTATCACTGTATATTCGGAGAAAGCTAAAGCCAAGATTGTATTTGACCTTGCAAGACCGCTGACAAGAGACAACACTAATCAGCATATCCTACCTTGGATGGATTGCATAGCTCTAAAAGAATTTACAATGCGTACAGACAACCTTGCCTGACTTAAAATGAGTACAAGTTGGTTGGATTTTTTTTCTTAACCTATGCAGGTTTTTCCAGTTATGCATATAGAAAATGCTAGTGTCTTTTTGCTCACTCCATATGTAACAGATGACCTTACGTTGTGCTGTATCCTGTGCTTTTGTGGGACATTCCATTCAGGAACAGAGCACCATGATTCCAATCTGTGTATTTACTAACCCTGCCCTGAGGTTTGTGTATGTTGGATATTGTGGTGTTTTAGATCACTGTTTTGAGTGTACAGAAGAGAGAATTCAAGCATATTGCTGTTCAGTTTTGTTTGTGCAATTTGAAATTACTCAGTTTAAAAATAAATTACTGGACTGTGGACATGCTGCATAGTGGTAGCTTCACTTTACTGTCTTCAAACAGGACCTTCAAACTCGAGCCAAGCATTACAGTGCTAGTACAGGACATGCAAGTGCATACATTCAAAGGTATGAGGGGCCATTAGAAGAGCAGCAATGGAGACCGGTAGTGGTGTCTTGCACTGAGGGGGCAATACAAGAAAATATGTAATGCTTTTTCTATAGAAAGATTATGCCAGAGAGAAGAAAATAGCACTTTTCAATAGTTGGCTGCATTGTGGCCAACGACAGCATATTTGACCAGGTGATAGATTAGGACTGTAGTAGGGTGTGTCAGTTAAATTGAGATCATGTTCTAGGTATGTAAGTTGCCTTAAACATATTTAGCTTCAAATAAAATTGACTTAAATGTTTCTCTATGAATACTGTCATATTTGAGTGAATTGAGCCCTATTTGTGGTAGCTGTAGGCACGTCTCTCTCTTAACCAGGAGCCATCCTATCCGCAGTGTCAGGTTCCAGCTCTGTTGCTGCATCCCCTTCCTGCTTGCTCCTGTGAAACCTGAAGTGGGGTTTTGGGGTCCTGTCAGTGCAGCAGCAGTGCCATGTGTAATGGTGGGTGTTAGCACCTGGGAGCAATTCACCTGCCACAGGCTCTAAGTGCCTGTAGGCTTTTGTTCAGTCTGGAGCAGAAATCTACAGTCAGTAGTCTCAGTCTTTGAGAAGTATTATGTCTAAATAAGAGATGCAGCACAAAAACCTGTTCTGTTTGTTACACTTGTTTATGCTTGCATTTCAACTCCTGTGGCTTTGTTAATTTGACTGATGGAGGCAAATCCTTCTATTTTCTTCTACAACCTCTTTCACAGGTACTCAACTTTAAGACACGGCTGAAAGGCTGTAAAAGTATAGAATTCTCACAAAACAGCTTTGTTCAAAAACTGTCTCAAAAGTCCACCTAATTACAAGTGCAGGAAACCAGCCTTTTACCATGCTTAAGCTACAGTGGAGCTGCAGAGTGGATTTGCAGAGCCAGGATCAGTGTGCTCTGAATTCTGCCTAACACCATCTGTGATGGAGGGCTTCCTTATACCCAGGAGAACCTGTTAATCCTAAGTAAAACATGATTTAATTTAGTCCCTGCAGGACAAGCTGTTTATATGAGCTTATTCAGCCTAGAACTTGGCTTAACTGCATGGACAGATCCAGAAAGGAGCATGGCTTACAGCTGCTCCCCAGACCTGATTACAGGCTGTTAAGGCCTGGGTTGCAAAGCCAGTTTAACTTGGCTACAAGCTATTGCCTCAGTCACTCGATAAGTAACTGCACAGGAAGCTGGCTACATACCCTCAGTTGTATGGGTCAATTTTAACTGCTACAGCAGCTCATCTTTCCCCAATTAAAGAATTTCTCTTTAAAAATCCCTTCTGTTAAGGTAGAGAGGAGGAACGTGACATTTTAGCACGTGGGACAAATTAAACTTCACTAATGCTTCTCTTCAGCCACTAACTCAGCACGAAATCTTCAATTGCATAAATCTTCAATATACTGAGTTCCTTCTTATGGGTACCAAGATGCTGCCGGCTTTACTTCCCTCAACCCCACCTCAGAATGAGGAAAGAAAAGCTGGAGAAACTTGTGATTTGCAAATGTGACTCTCTTACAAAACCTGGTTATTTTATTTATAATGAGAGAACACATGGGAAAAAATCCATAAACCTGGATCTTATCCCTTCATACCACTACATACCAACGCATTCAGACTTCTTTGGTCCCCAGTTTAAAAGAGCTTTAGGTGACCAGAAACTTTATCTACCACATCAGCTGGTCCCGGTCCAATCCCAAGGACTGTCTGGGAGCCCGGAGCTATCTGAGTACGACCCGCATCTTGGATTAAGCTCACAGTCAGTCCAAGGTGTTTTGCATCAGCCAGGAGTTGGATCAGTGTCTCCTCATCCGGAGCTCTGAGGACCACTTTCGGTTGCCCGCAGTATTCCCACTGCTTCAGGAGCTCAGGGTTTCTTCTTTGCACTTGCTTGTAGGCAGAGACAGCGGCATGGGAGCACTGTGCTGCTACTTTACCCTTCCCCATCTTCAAATCGTTGCGGACGATCAGCACCATCTTGAACTCCCCGGACTCGCCCATGGCTTCGCTGCCCAGGCTGCTGGCGGGCGCGCTGGCTCCCACCAAGGGCTGCCGGAGGAACCTGCCGCGAATGCCCCATCCCAGGCACACACCGCACGCAACGCCCGCGATGACGCTGAGGAGCCCGGGCTGAGAGAGAGTATCCATGACGGGACCCGGGGATGGCTGCGAAAAGAGGGGGAAGCGGAACGTGCTCGGGGCTTCGTCCGCGGGCGGGGGCGCACCCGGGAGTGCGGGGATAAACGGCGCCCGTCAAACGCGCGTTGGGGAAGGCGTTCGGAGATACTTCAATGGGTACGCGGCCGCAGCCACCCCCAGCGACAGCTCCAACGCCAAACAGCACCGTGACGGCTCCGGCTCCGGAAGCGGAACTAAGGAGCAAAACCCCAAATTAGGTGAAATTCACACTTAAAACCGCCGGGAGAATCGGGAAAGCGCCGAGGGTTTGAGTCAATGCCCCGCGTTCACGCGAGGGCCGCCGCCCGCTGTGGGGACCGAGCGGCGGAGCAGGGCCGCATCCATCCCGGCCCCGACGGGCACCGCGCACCGAGCACCCGCGGAGGAAGCGACCGCGCGGGGCCGCCGGGGCCCGGGGCCGAGGCCGAGCAGGGCCCAACTCCCCCCGCTCACCTGCAGCGCTCCCCGCGCCGCCGCCGCCGCTCGCAGATGACGGCCGTAGACCCCGGCGGGAGACGCGCTGGAAGTGACGCGCCGGGGGTGGGGCGGGAAGGGCCGGGCCTGTCCCCGCCAGCGCTTCCCCGTTGGCGCGGGCCCAGCGGGAGCCGGCGGCTCGGAGCGCGGTGAGTGCGGGGCCGCGGCTGCCGCAGCGGGCGGGGGGGGGGCCGCGCCGCCGTCCCCTCGGCAGCGCCGTGGGGCTTCCGTCATCCCGCCCGTTCAGCTCCACCCGCGGGGCCGCTCCCCTCACGGCCACCTGGGCCCCGGGGCGCGCTCTCTCCCTCCCTCAGCTCGGTCCCCGCGGTGACAGCGCGCTCCGAGCCGGGCCGTGGCGGCGGCCGCGGGGTGGGAGTCCCGGTCCCGGGGCGGCTTTCGGGGGGCGGCGCGGGGCCGGAGCGGGGCCGGGAGAGGCCCGGGCAGGAGAGCTGGCAGCGGGGAGGTGGGCGCTGGCTGAGCGCTGCGGTGCGGAGAAGCCGCCTCAAGCCCCGCAGCGTGGGGGGAAGCTCCTCGCGGCCGTTCAGGGCCGTAGCTCCGCTGCTGCTAATTCATCCCCTGGCCCACCGCAGCCCCGCTGTGCTCGGGGCGCTTCGCCTCGCCCTGGACAAAACCCGTTGGCTGCCTGGGGGAATCGCCGTGCTGTGGCCCAGGGGACGGTGCCTGATGACACAGTGAGAAATTCACCCTCGTAGCTGCGGAGTCGGGCACTGATGGTCTTCGTGTGCCTCTCCGGTAGAAACGCGTTGTGTTTCCCTGGCCGGGCCGATGGCTGCATCTTCTGCATCGTGTTCCTATAGACTGCTGGTGGCTTGTTTAGATTTAGGCCCAAATCCATGAAGACTCTCGATGTCTCATTCTTGTTGACCTTAGTTAAGCGCCTGGATGTGTTTGTCAGGTTCCTAATTCTCTGGCCAATGTCATCTGCTGATTGCAGAAGGTAATAAAGCAGTGACATTCCCATTTTGTTCTAGTTTTGACCTGTAGATGTTCGGCAAGTCATTTAGGTGATCTGAGGGAAGGGCTAACAAGTTTGTTTGGTGGTGGCTCTTGATCTACAAAGTGCTGTGAATCCAGGTTATCTGCTTTGACCTGCACGTACAGCACTTCTTCAGGGTTCTCTTCTGTCCTTGTGTTCTCTGGCATGTGCTTGCCAACAGGTGGGTATCCTGGTTTAGTTAATGTTAATGATATGGGTTGAGCACTCTGAGGTGGAGGAATGCTACTCACTTATGCCATGAAGCATATGTGTTCTGTTAGAGCAGTGACTTTGGGGGCCGTTTTGATGTTAGGACTTATGCTCTGCTGAGGTTGTTTCCCCCTGGTTCCTGCCAGATAGGTTGACTGGGGGTTCTCATGTTTTCTACCATCTTACCTTATGATGGCATAGGCAAGCTCTTCTTAATGCATTAGTTTGCCTATCAAAATGGCCTTCATTTTGTCTGTCACCTTTCTTTCAATCCCTCATTTCTGCAGCATGGGTGGACTTTTCTTTATTCCTTACTGGCCATAAGTGACAGTTGTAGTGGTGGCTTCATCCCCTGTTTTCAGATGAGGGTTTGAAAACAACAGGTTTCCAGTCAGTGGGTGGGAGGTGAGCACTGCTTACTCATTTGGGGTCAGCTTCTTGTCCTACTTACCAGCTGACATCCATGGTACTTGTAGTTTCTGTGGGAAAGGCTAGGAGGAGACTTAGTAACTTTAAAGTGGGTAGTAGTAATGAGGAAGGTGAGTATACTGGAAGCAAGCCTCTTAGCTGGAATGTCTGTACTGTTCCCAGCCTGAAACTTTTTTCCTGTGCTTGCCTTTAAATGTCTTTTGAATGTCAGCAGTGTTTCTGACTGCATCTTGTGAATAGCTCTCCTTAGAATGTTCTGTGTAAATAGTGCACGTTTTGAGATCTTATTTCTTAACAAGCCTTGCTTTTAAAACAAAAGCCTGTTACTGATGTATAGTAAGAGCAGGCCAGTATTTCTGGTGTAATGGCGGTGGGAAACATACTGCTACCTGCAGAGTAGAACTTTAACTTCTGGTACTTGTGGAGAAGTGTGAGCTGGATGGACTTTGCTATTCCGTAAGAGCAAAGGGCCCAGCCTTGAAGCTGTTGCAACACTGAGCCTTTTGTATTCCTATGGCAGGTTGCAGCTGTAGTCATGGGGCAGGACCTTGCTGGTTTTGAGGCTGCGCTGTGCAGGTGGATCCAGGAAACAGGAATGCGTTGTTTTGTGGCAGGCACTTCCGTCTGTTTCAAACCTCTTAAAAGAATTGTCTTCTCTCCTACAAGGCTCAGAATCAGCCTCAGCGTGTGTGTGGTGGATTTGAATGTGTGTTCATATTTGAGTGGCCAAGGCAGCCATAGTGTAACCTGAATTGGTTCCAGTTAGGGACTGGTAACATCCATGAAAAGCACAAGTCGTTGTCTCAGGAGCATGTTTCTGTGGGGTTTGGCAGTGACTTCTGTTCATTCCCTTTCATCTGTGCTGTACTTCCTCTTTCAGAAGAAGCGTTCTGGATAGAACGGCTGCGCAGGTTCAGACATCCTTTAGTGGGGAAACTGTCTCCCAGCACTTACCAGATAGTATAAGAGGCAAAGTTCTTACCAAATCTACACTGTGCACAAGCTGCTGGAGGAGCCACGTGGTGATGCTTAAGGCTGGGTTTATGCTCTGAGGTTTCTAACTCTTCATTCTTTCCTAGCCGAACTTTAGCAAGGCTTTTTTGTGCAGGGTGTGTTATCTTGTCACAATAGTTGTGACCTTTATTTCCTCTGTGCCTTTTGGAAGCTTAGGGGGGCTGATGGCAGAGTGTTTGACTGCCACCTGAATGTAGTATGTGGTCTGAGGGCTGCCAGACAAACATCTTGGCAGATAGCTTGAGCATGGATTTGGTATAGCCCTCTGGAACTAAGGATGTGAAAGATACTTGTCTGTTTAGTCACCTGAATATTAAGTTATGGTCTTTTTTCTAGTGCTGTGTGGTTTCTCTCTCCAAAACCTTTCTCAATGCTCATATCAGGCTTTTCAAATCATCAGTTTTGGTGAAAGGGCTGCTTGGGCATACATGACATGCCCTCCCCAAGAGGTACCTTGTCATAGCCCTGGTCAGTGCTGTGGTAGTTCTTGTCCCTGACTCCCTGTTTGAGAGAGGACATGAAGTACAGCGTACTAAAATGCTGTCTCATTCAAAACCTAGGTATGGTGGAGCTGGGCACTTGGGAAAGTGAAGTTAGCATGGCAGCACAGCAGTGATTCTGAGGAGGTGTCCTGTGGTGGCCATGGGTCACCCTCTCAGCAATGTACTTCACCCTTGCTGCTAACCTTGGAGTAGTTTTCTCAGCAGCTGGCTGAGCAGCAGCGGAGCAGTCAGCTGTGATCTGCACCCAGGCTTGCTGCTTCCTGCCAGTGTAAAGAGCACAGGACTGATCTGTGAGCTGGTTATAGCATGGGATGCTACACTGGTAATATTCACATTCCCAGTTATTTCAATTTCCTTTTAAGGCTTCAGCAAGAGATCACTGCAGAGACCCAAACAAGATGAATTTTATCCCTCCTACCATCTTCTGTGCCTTTTCATCTATAATACTGTGTGATGACTCTACTGTATTATTATAGCACCCAATTCTACTGCTACATGTACACAGACAACCATCAATATTCATGATTCACCTGAGAAAATCCACCAAAGAGAGCAGCTTAATAACAAGTGGCCTTAAACAGCAGGGACAGAACTCTTAGTAACCTCACAAGAAAATGCATGGCACCCCTGAAACTTGTGTTGTAACAGTATTAAATCATTCTTTCCTAAAACATCTCCCAAAGTCTTTTTTGAAAACCGGCAATTTTAACTCTAAATTGTAAGATTCCTTTTTTGAACTGGTATTTGGCTACGAATTGGAAAATAGGTCTGGTGTAGAGAGGCATAACCCACAAAATGGAAACTTGTCGTCTTTAACTGAATTACTGTTCCTTTCAGGGATTAAACTATTTTAGCTAGAAAAATATTTTTAGTATGGGAATAAATGCACTGGTATCAAAGTCACCCATTATAGTGAACTCTATGGAGATTGGAATGTCTTTGCGCTGTGTCCTAATTTATTTTAATTGAATGCTTCCCTTGAGTGTTAAAGGACTGGAAAAACTCAAGCAGTTACAGTTTCTATTTCCCGTCGTTTTTAGGAAAGTTATTAACGTCTAAGTTAGGGACTGTGTCAGTTTTACATCGCATGATGAACAGTATTATCTTACTCTGTAGGGACAGAAGGTTTGGAGGAGCGGTCGCTTTGGTCTTGAATGTCTACAGAGCTGAGGACATAGTTGTCTGTTCCACTGGCTTCAAATACAGAAGTAGTGAAGAGTGACGTAGTTGTACGGAGCTGAAAGGGTATGTAATGTTTCACAAGACTGATCTCATCCTTTACCTGAATGTGTTCCTGTGCCAGGCAGTCTTTGACTTTTGAAGGGAAGTGCTCTCCAAAGTCTTACTTTGCCAAGAAACTGCTAAGTTATTCCCTTTGTAAATTGTTGCCTAAGCAGAGCATTTGGTGACTGAAACAAAACCGTGTTACAGATGTGTATTGCTCTCTAGTTTAGTGCAGTTACTTATCCACCTGTGACGGTCTGGGTTTTTATTCTTTTGTTCTCTTTAGTGTAATAGAAGAACATAGAATTGATTCTATGAAGAATGGTGATGTAGATAAGGAAGAAGGAATGGTTATCAGAAAGACTGGGAGAAAGAAGCAGCAGGATACCAGCAGGGTTGGAGCATTTGGCTTAAAATGCAAGAAATGACAAAATGGTGTGTTGCTAAGGTGGCTGGGAGAAAACATCAGCAAAATGGTCTGAGTATAAATCCGGTTCTAGCAGCTGTGTGGCAAGCAACTTTGATGGAGATGAGAGTCAGAGTTGTAGGGTCTCTAAGTGAGAAGTGGTAAGCGATTCAAACAATGCCTGGGGAAACATTGAGATCATTAAAATAGTTTAACAGCTTCCTTGTTCCAGCACACTGGAAAGGAGTCCTGACAAATTCTTTAGTGTAGAACACGAGTCCATGTTTGGCTCCTCCAGGTGAGAGCACAAGCACCCAACTGCCTTGTCTTAAACTTTTACCTGAGTGCACCCAACATTTGGGTGCTCCAGCAGCCTCCCCAGAGCTTCAGCAAAGAAGAGGCTTTTGTCCTTTTCTCTGATCACTGAGTGTAGAGATTGCGGTGCCTAATTTTGTTAGTTCTCATGCTCTAATGGCTTGTTTTGCTTTGTCTCATTTATGCTGTCATGTGCCAGTCTCAGTTGCCATAAGCCTTTTTTTGTTACCAGCTTACATTTTTGACTAGTGATAATTGTCTTTTTATACTTAATGTTATGGTTTGCGCTAAAGCTGAATAGTGCATTGTGGGCTATTTGTTCAGCCCTACAAAGACGTTCTTGTGTGAGCACAGCTCTAACAAATGATCTAAGCAACCCTCATGCAAAAACTGCTCTAAGTTATTGTTTGGGGTTTTTTTTGCTCTTTTAAATAGTTTGGGTTTATGTTTATTAAACATTTATATTATACTACTCCACATATTAAGCAAATTTATTTTCAGATATGGGCTCTGTATTTTTCAGCATTCGTAAGAAGTGAAGTTTTTTTTAGCAAAAAGAATTTAATTTCCTGTGGTCAGCTATCATGGATTTGGTATAGACTTGAGAATGTGGACTCAGTTAATGAATGATAACTCCATTTTGGGTCAGACTCCCACTCCCATTAATCTCTATCAGAAGACATTAGCGCAGGACTAATGATTCAAATAGGCGTCAAACAGAACAATAGATGGAGAGCCGAGCTTTCTGGATGTGCATCCTCCAGTTCCCTATGCTAAGATGCTTTAAAAATAATCAGACTTTGATAAACCAAGGAGTTTTCTCTGAAACCAGTAAGAAGTTGGTTTCTTAACTGCAGCCCATTTAGACTTGTCATGTGGTGTGTATCAAATGTCCTAGTCATCTTTATATCTAAGTACAAGTCTTTAGAGCTTTTCTGCAGAATGGTTGAACTTTAAGACCTTCTTGACAACTGTTCACCGTACACAAGTGTGCAAAGGGATTATGTATCTGCTTTGCTGTCAGTGTTGACTTGTGTACTTGAGGTGGAGTTATGCAAAACTAATCCCGGGTTAATGCCTTTCTAAGCAGGCAGGGTAAAACTGGCTCTATTAGTTCAGCTTGTGAGAGCTGTAATATGTGTGTAACAGTGCACCTGAGATCACTAGAGATTGATGATTTTTATGTTCCAGTAAGATGTTTAATGGATTTCTGTGGAATTCAGTTCATGGAGAGGAAGTGTTCTGCATAGCCCAGATTTTAGCATCGAGTGGGGAAAGCAGTTTGTATTATAGTAAATTAACTTTCTGTAAATGTAATTGAGATGAAAGCAGAGACCAAACCAATTGAGACTTCAATTTTGAAGGCTGGATTTGCACAAGGAAAGAAGATGGATTTCAAAATGAGGAACATGTGGCTTCCACTTAAGTTCTTGGGGTTTTTTTAACGTTTGCTATGTTTAAACCAACAAAATGTGACTGAAGTTCCTTAAACCAGAACTTTTATATTTTAAGGGTGGATGTATGCAGAAGAGCTCTGATGGCTTTTACTTCTTAAGCAGCTTTCTGCAAACATCAGGCTTTCTAATTGTGGATGCCAAAGATAAATATTTCCCCTCTGCAATTTGAGTTTTATATGTGTCTGCAATGTACAGATGTGTGTATATGGCTCATATTCTATGTGTATAAATGCATATTTTTATATACGTAAAAATAAGCCCCCAGAAGTGCAGTCAGTGGAAGCAGCCTACCATTTACAGGGACTTCCCGTCCTAATGAAATCAGTAGATGGCTAAACATTTGATCCTGGTATCACCGTAGCAACTGGCTGGTTATCCTTTGCTCAGTACTGCTGTGACTCTGCTGACTTCCAGAGTGTCAGACTGCTATAAAACTGATCTGAGGAGAGCAGGTTCACGTTTCTCTGGCGTTTGAATAGCAGTTCAGAGCAAACCTTGGGTTGCAAATGACTGCAGAGTGATGCTACAGCCTCCTACTGCAGTGGGTCAGCCCTCTGTTGTCCTTGGCTGACCATGGAGCCTTTCAGCATTTTCAGAAGCAAACTTTTGCAAGGCTGTTCTATTAATTTTCTTGGTGGTTTGGATATTTTGGGGCCCAAGTTTCAATTGCTAAAAATGGTAACATGCAAGAAATTAGTTTCTGCTAGCTTGTTTAAGTAGACAGATTTCTATTGCTGCACATTTCATTTCGGGAAGGTGTTGAAGGAAGGACTCCTATTGAGTTTAACAAATAATAATCGCATTCTAGCTAGCAATTTTGTCTGTATTACAAGTACTACGCAAAGCTTGTACCTGTTCAGAAGAACATCTGTCTAAAACTGACTTGCGTAACCCTGGCAGTGTTAAACAAATACAGGATCTGAAATATTTTAGCACTTTATTAAAACAAAATTGACAGCATTATTGCAGTCTGAATCAACGGGTTGATCTCGCCCCTCTTTACCAAGCCCGAGCTGCTGCATGGTTCTTAAGCCTGACATAAATCAAAGGGGAGGTATTTTTTCTGTGAAACTTTAATTTCCTACCCTAGACAGTTTTATATAACCTGTTGGTTTAATACTGCCCTGCTCTTCTTTCCAACAAAAGCAGCATGTCAAAAACTGTACATCATGTTTGCTCGCAGGGAGAAGCGCAATGCATATAGGATGCTTTAGCTCTGTGGGTCTCTTTTCCAAAATAAAATTCCAGAAACTGTCTTAAGATTCAGAAGAGGATTTTTAAAGCAAGGGGTCTGACTGGCTGCTTTCTTTGTGTTCGATTGCATAAGAATTGTCAGCTGTTCAGGTTTTGTTTGGTTTTTAAGGGGAAAAAAAACCTCTTGCAACATTGCAGTTTATGCTGGCTTCTAATTGTTGCGCTGTTTACTCTCCTGGATAAGGAATACCACAGCTGTTCTTTGGGGCTTTTTAAGGTGGATCTAACCATAGGCTAAACTAGCAGACGGAATGTATGCTTTTCAAAACAGCTTTCCATCAGGGAGCTCTCGTCCACTGAAGGGTTTAGCTTTTCTGGTTTAGAGAAACAAGACGGTGCAAAACATGCGATGCAGTTTTGTACCTTAGTTACCATATTGAGGGCCAATGTTTTAGGCTGTGAGTTTTTTGAGGTCTGTTTGCATACTACCTACCTGGAAGCTTAGTGTCGGTATAGATGCTTTCTAACACGAGTATCAAAACTCAAGTGCCTTTCCGTTAGTATTGAACTGGGGTTTGTGCGAAGCTCTGCTGCTGCTGGAGCCCAAACAGTGAGCTGAGTAATAGAAGGGGTTGTTTAAGAGGCTTTTGTTCAGCTGTTAAGATTGAGGGAGTTTTGTCATTTAAGTGAAAAATTTAGATTTCTGTAGGTGGAACTGTTTTAATCTCTGTCATTGTGGGAATTGAATCACTTTCTCTGGTGGTGTAATGTGGGATAACTGTGATTTGGCTTTGGAGAACTGCTGGGTGTATGCCTGTATCCTTTGACGATGAAGTAAATGGAGTCTTTATAACAAGAAATTGAGACATTGTGCTTTTTGGTTTTCTTCTGCTACAAGATCTCCATACCTGACTGCTCTATGAAATGGCAGAGAATGGAACAGATTGTGACCAGAGACGTGTAGGAATGATCAAAGAACAGCACAATGGAAACTTCACAGGTAGGTGGAAAATGACTTGATGTTCTCAGCTTTATGCTGTGTATTTCCATTCAGTTTTCTCTTTACACTCTTTTCTCCTTCCAGAGTTCCTACTCTATAGTTCTTCTGCATGTGAGCCCTGTAAAGTTGACTTGGGTACCAACGGGGGCTGCAACAGAACTGAGCTAAAAAGCTGAACTATGTTGGCAAATACATGGTTGTGGAAGTCTGGCTGAACAGCCCTGCCCTTTGACACTGGGAAGTTAGTACTTGGTAATAAAAATCTGGTTTCCCCTGGGAGAAATCCAGTTATTAGTCTCCCAGTTTTTAGCTTTTCTGTTGACGTTTAGCTTCACTATAATTTACTAGTTTGCAATTAACAAATTGCCAGCAAAATACTGACTACTTCCTCTCCAGTCTTGCCTCTGTTTTTCCTACTGGTACATCTGAAGTAGGCTTAGGTTAATGTTTAGGATTCATGAAAAATAACCTGAGAACATTTCCCGAAGAGCCTTGTGTCTCTGAGTTATATGTGCTGTGTAGTACAGCACAGAAATTATCATCAT
Organism: Ara ararauna; assembly: GCA_028858755.1. NCBI lineage: Eukaryota > Metazoa > Chordata > Aves > Psittaciformes > Psittacidae > Ara > Ara ararauna. The sequence continues at coordinate 10,541,136 of CM054389.1, read as the reverse complement.
CTTGGTTTGTTTCCTTTCAGCTTTCAATGTGCCAGTTCCATATTTAATTAAGTTTTGTAACCAAGTGATTTCTCAAGTTGTCTGCAGTCTTACACCATTGTCTTTTATGACCTTTACTAAAAACAAGGTCATAAAAAACAAGGTTGGAGCGTTTTTATTAGACAAGTAGAGGATGGGAATTCATGAAGCAATGAACATAGCAGAATTTAGAGCAGAACTGTATGTGTGGAACAAATCAAAGCCTTTTACTTAAAGGCTTAAATCATTCTGTAACTCTGAGGGAATGTGGATGTTATCCAGCATCTGCCATTGTAGGATTTCTGTTAGTTCAACTAAAGAATATAAAATTAAATGGACTATGACGGATGAGGTATGCAATTTCTATGCAAATGTTAGCATCTGATAAGGCAGCATGTTTCAATTACTGGAGTGAGACTGAAATACTACATCATGCTGAGGATTCAGATGAGATTAATATTGTAAATGCAACAGCTTTTTGCAAATTTAAAATTTATGGATATTATTGCATTGCTTTAAATGTACGCAGAACAGGAGGCACGTTTTGACTTTGTGTAGCAAATGATGTTCAAGCAAGCTTGGTGTCTCTTTGGATGCAAGCGCTATTTTTGAGGTTTTTTCTATTGGAGTTATTTTTCTCTCATCTCAGAATTAATTTTCTTTAAAAGTTTAAAAATTATTATCCCTCATTAGCCTGTTGACCTTTGAATAAGCCATTCTCATCCATAATATAGCTGGGGTTTTTATTCATCTGGACTGTACTGTAAGCGTAAAATGGCACATTTGTTAGAAGAACCTTTCTTTTGTACCTCCTCTGGCAGTGTACAGTGAGTGGTGTTACAGCAGTGTTGAGGTCTGCATTTATAACCAAAGCTGCTTTTAACTGCAGTTGCAAGCAACCAAATGGACAGTGTCAGTCTGGTGAAGGACTGTGATGTAAAAGCAGGACTCACTTCCTCTCTGGTGGGCTCCTTTTGGAGGAGCTGAGCAGTGTGGCAAAGCTTGTTATGGCCTGAGGATCCTGACTGGGAGGGCAGATGCTGTTACCCAGTTGCATGCTGACTGAAGTGTATAAGGATCATGTGTAACTCAGTCTAGTTTGATTGGAGGAGCCTGAGCATAGCTTTGGAAGGGCACCAAATGCAGAGGTTCAAAGTGAAATGTGGTCTCTGTACAGGGAGTAGAGTCTCATTTGGCCTAACATATTAGCTGATTTGTAACTGGTAGTGCAGTACCTTGCATAAAGGCTAATAGATAGGCCAGGCTTTTTGCACCCTGGGCCAAATAGATTCTTGAGTGGTTGCCAGCTGCATGAAGGAAAAAGCCATCTGATTTCTGATGCGCTTGGAGCAAATGCTTTGTGATGAGTAGAAAAGACGATTGGGAGCTCACGTTAACTTCCTAACAAAGCAGGAAAGAAAGAAAGTCAGTACAGTTTTGGATGGGTGGGATCTGAACTGTCAGCCTGTGCTTTCACATTTCTGTTGCTTTCCTCTTACAGATTCCTCTTTGAGTGAACGGAAGCGAAGGGACCGAGAAGAGAGGTTGAATATTGTACTGTGGAGACAACCGCTTGTTACCTTGCAGTATTTTTCCCTGGAAACTCTAATAAACTTGAAGGAATGGACCATAAAGTAAAGATAATTTCTTTAACTTCTACTAAGCGTTCTGGGGAAACCCATGCTCTGATTCAGTAGGTCATTCTGACATCTCACTTTCCCTGATGATTCACATCTCTAACATTCTTCTTTCAGAAAACGTATTTATTTTTGTACCTTAGAGGTGGCTGCTGGGGCATCCCACACTTCTAGCTGTGTACTCAGACCTTCTGCCTAAATTACAGAAGTGTAAATACAGTAAGGTGTCAGTAGAGGAAAATTGCAAGCTTACTTCCTGAAGAGTTGAATATTGCAATTTGAAGGAGTGGGTCAGTGGTTAGGGATCTTTAAGACAAGAGATGTTGTACTTATGACTGCAGTGTTAAGTACTGATCTATTAATGTATGGCCTAGTGTTGCTGAATGGTCTTCAAATAGCTCAGCTAGGGCAGGGTTCAGGATTATGTGGAATTTGCAGTGCTGTTTATGATGCTGCAAAGAGGACTTTGCTTCTAAGCTACGTTGCCCCTTTCACAGCAGGAAATGATTTATTAAAGCACTTTCCTTAAGCATTATTTACACACTGGATAAAAAGCTTTTGTTTCAGTTAGGAAATGTGTGAGTAGCAGTCCTGACATCCCCTGCTAGTGCTGAAATGCATAGCTGTTTGTTAACCCACAAGGATTGAGAGGGTTTAGAGTGTCAAAAGGCAAACAAAAGCCAAGAGCAGCAGCCATCCTAGTGCTTGTGTTGGTGACTGGAATCTCTTGTGTTTGGGATTGAGTTCACAGTCATTTTCCCAGTTGGAAGATAGGCTCTAATATCACTGTGGGTGATTCCAGCTGTTGGAGCACTCCTTTGCAGCTTGAGCTGAGATTGGTGGTAATGGGCTATGCTCATTGACCCTTCTGGCCTATGGTGGAGGTGCTGATGCGTAAGATCCATGGAGAGAAACTTCCATTTTCCATTTTGATCTTCGGAAATTATTTGTATGAAAAATGCCAGGTTTATGTAGTGCAGTCTTAATACTCTTTTACACCCTGCCCAACCTAACCCCCAAACCTGCTTGGTTTACTGTGTGCATTCCCTCAACTGTCATCAGGAGTTGTTCTAAAGAAGTGTTTTATCGCGTCTTGTGTTAGCCATTTCTGACAACCTCCAGGCATTTATTTAAACTCAGCAGAGATAACATTTGAGGTCTTGTTTTAAGCTATTACCTGGCTTCCTAGACATCTGTTACATATAGCACTCACACCCTCTGTTGTGCAGCACATTTGCATTGTCTGGCATGACAATATCTTTGCAGAAAATAATATTGACTGTTATAAGCTATTAAGTTGAGACCTCAGATTGACTCATAATGATCTCCTGTGTTCCACTCTAAGTAAATTGTGATTTAAATTATGACAGTCACTTAAATCTGATTGTCATACTAATATAAGCAGCACAAATTATTTTAAAATGAAAGGAAAATTAGATTGACTTTTTCAGCTTGCTTAATAGCAAACGTTTATGACTCTTGCCTTGTGTTACATGTCTCAATTCTTTTTCTGTCTGTCTAAATAGATCAATTACTTTCAGAGTTTGCTATTTCATGTCTGAGATTTTTAAGTGGTCCTAATGCTTGCTGTTTTATATCATTGAATGACAGTATTATAATGTTTCCCAGAAAATCATAAATGTATTTGCTAATTTGCTGTGTGTGGCTACATACGCATCAAGCAGAATGTGTACGTAAAACTAAACAGGCTCAAAGGTATTTGGGTATCAACTTACATAGGGAATACTTTTCTCCCCTTACTGTAGTAGCTTCCTAATGCTTCATAATTGGCTAAAATGTATTTATTTAATTTTGAGCTGTTAAGAGAGGTTAATTTCAATGCATCAGGGGAACCAAAATAGTGTAAAGATTTGTTCTTCTTGCTGTCAGTGTGGCTCTACCCACCGGTACGCAGTGTGAAATTGGCGCTTGCGTTCCACCCACTGCTCATCCCTTGCGCAGGGCCAGTGCGATGCCTGCATTGCACTTTGCTTCATTATGGATGTTGGTGGTGGCTCTGTGTTTGAGACTCTCTTGGCTGCAGAAGCTGGATTATTTGTTTTCAGGTTGTGTTTGTTTTCGGGTGGTTACTTTGCTTTTATTAAAAAGAACCAAACCCAAAAACCCCCAAGCAAACAAACCCCTCTCCTCCCCCCTCCCCAAACCCCCAAACTTCCATCTCACTTGACAGCAAAGCAGAGATTTTTCCATAAGGAGTAAAGGGTCCAGAGATATTTTCTTGGGACATTTATGCTTTTATTTTTAAGCGAACTTGTCAGCTGTTATTGCCCCTGCTGACTGCATCCGCACAGCCCCAGCCTGTGGGATAACTTCAGTTACTTTGAAGTGTGTGCTAAGTTCTGAAAACCCCCTAACTGCCCTTTGTTTTTTAAGATTGTGGCATCGGAGAAGTATCTTGGTGGCTTTTTTACTGATGCTCGCAGTGCTCACAGCTACGTATTACATTGAAGGAACACATCAACAGGTATGCGGATTTCAAGTTACCTTCTTTAGTGACTAATACTTTCTGTCCCTGTGCTAAAGTAGGTGTCCTGGGAACTGAGTGGGGTCTCCATGAAATAGTAATGTATCTTTTGAACTCCTACTCACTAAGGATATTTGTTTCTCATGTCATGACTCCTCTCTGTTGTGTGTGGATGAGTTCTGTTTTGGAGATGGGGAATGATGAGCTGTATCGTTTGATCTATTCTGTTATGTCTGTAGGTGTTCCACTTCTCATCTGTTCCCAAATAAGCACACCTCTGATGCCGCAGCACCCCTTCGCATCTGCTGTTAACAAGCTTTTAATAGTGGTGTGAGCTCTTGAGACACAGTGTTAAATTGAGTCAGAATAGAACTTTTTGGTTCCAAATAAATGTTTCATCTGCTTCTTTGGAAGGGTCTCCTGACCAGCTAGGCCAGGCATAGTTCTAGATATAAAATGGTTTCATGGTTCAAACCTGTTTCTGCGATGCTTCTCATACCCCTGTTGCTTTCAAGTGGTTGTTTAAAAACCTTTTTTTGTGCTTTGGTGTACATGAAGACTGATTCTTTAGCAGCATTTGAAGTGTAAGCCATTGTTAAAGCATGAGGTGATAGTGTTGTCTGCACCTTTCCTCTCCCCTTTTCTCTTCGAGTTTTCCCTGAGGGCAGACAGCTATTTTAAACCCTGCAGATCGTTTCTTTGTGCAGCTGAATCATCTTCCCGCTCTGACTCTGAAATCAGCAGGTTCCTAGTTTCAGAGAACTTGCTTATGTACAAACTGCTCTGGTGTGCCACTGCCTGAGGGATATGCTGGGCTGGAACATGAATCCTGGCTTCCCAGGGTGGGTCTTGCAGTGCAATGACATGAGTTGCTTCGGCTCATCACGTTCTTGCTCGCTCAATCCCAGAGCAAGTTGGTAGATGGTAAATTGGTGGCCCATTCCTGATGGACAAATGCCATCAGGCCGTTCATTAAAAACTGCCCTGGTTGGTGGCTTCATCAGCAGGAAGACTGGAGTGTGACACGTTCAACATTTGCCACTAGATGGCTCTTGCAAACTGGTGTTGGGGCACGTGGGCCCTGTGCTGGCTGCTGGACCTCTGCTGCACCGAGGCATGGCTGAGCAGTGATGCTCAAGGGTTCCTTGAGCCTGATGGGAACAAACCTAGAGGGTATAACATGGCATCTCTTCCTGGGGCTCTGATGCAGACAAGTTGACCTGGCTGATCCCCTTCACATTGCTCTCATGGCTTTGGGAGGGGGATACTGTCTCCTGTTTCTCCAGTGTACCCAACTGGACTTTTTATGTCCAGAATATGCTTTGACTTCCCCATAATCCCTCATTTACGTGTGCAGCACACAAGCAACATTTTAATCTTTTCTTAAAAGTAACAAATCTGGTTACTCACTGGTCCAAGATAAAGCATTCAGCAGACTGAGAGTGCAGTTAATTCTAAGAATTCAGTTAATTCTTTATTTAATCTGCTCAGGCAATTCCCTGAGCTGTGCGCTCACTGCTTGGGCTGTAGTAGACACTGGGGTTTGCTGCTCCTTGCTCACATCTCATATGCTTGAAGTTTTCATTTGTCTTCTTGGAAACTTGCTGATTCTAAGGTGTGTGAGCTTTTCTTTTCAAAGTGCTCTCTTTTCTGTACATGTCTGTGCTGTAATTGTAATAAATTGCAAATAGAAGTATCTGGGATTCTGTTTCAATTGTACTCTAGGTAACTCTATAGCTTTAACTTTCTCCCCTAGGAAATATCACCATTCTTGGCTTTTCTTTCTCTTCTGTGGCTTCTCTTTTTCAGTATGTGCGCTATATGGAGAAGAAGTTCTTCTGGTGTGCCTACTGGGTAGGACTGGGCATTCTGTCCTCTGTTGGACTTGGAACAGGTCTCCACACCTTTCTGCTCTATTTGGTAAGGATATTTCTGTACTGTGTTCTTTCTGAATCAGGTTATTGTTGCATATTTTAAAATATGCGAATAAAGAATATTCCATGAGTCCTTAATGTTAAGTCTTCCTGAAGGAAAAGAAATACTTGGTGCAATGTTCCTGGGCTCTAGCAAATGCTATTAATATTCTATGCTGTATAATCTTGTTTCATAGTTTGTATATGAGATGTTTGTTGAACCGTTGTTAATCCTCATATGAAACAATGAGTCAGAATCTGCGAGCTCTGCCCTCTAATTTCCTAATGTAAATGATACATTTTCTGGTGTGTGCGCAGCTCCAATGTTTCCATTTAGAATTTTACAGCATGCTCTTTTGTGGTGGCTTGAAATGGACATTTTTCTAGCTGAAACAGCTGCAATAGGCAGCTAGGCTTAAGTAGTGGTTTTGCTTTGAAAATAATAGCAAGAAAATGCCTACCAAGATAAAATAATACCTGTTCTGAAACATTGTATGATGTTGTTTATCTCAGCTTAGCTGGGAAAGACAGGGAAATGTTTGGGTGTGTTTTGCTTTTGGCCGTTGGATTAATTCCTTGTTTATGAAACCACTGTCCTGGATTTAAGAAAAGGATTCATGGCCACAAAATAATTAGAACCAGTTTATGCAACAAATGTCATCTTGTATTTTGAACAATTAAAGATGTTTACTTTCAGAACTGCTTTAATCATTAACAGTAACACCGAAAACACTACATGAAACAAGAAACTCGTGCTTTTCCACACAGCAGGGCAATGCCTGTTAGACCAAATGGCATCTGCATGGGCTGCATTTGCATTAGCAAGTCAAAGCCTTGCTCTTAGTGTAGCTTCTTTCCTAAAGACTGTGGAGGCAGAAAGTAGAAGAGAAAGGAAATTATTGCTAAACAGAAACAAGTTTATGCATGCATAGCCTTCGAGGCAAAAATATTGCTGTCAGTCTAAATGATTGGAAATGAACATTCAGTAAAGCTCACGGATACAGTGTCTAAACATTTTTATGTAACACCGGATGGTGATTAGACAGCAGTGAATTGACAATACATGGATTTTCCTGACTTGGAGATGATGCTGTTGATAGCTTGGGGGGGCAGTAAGACACATGCGTTGCACAGAGGGAGGATCAGTCAAAATCATCACTCCTGAAATAAGGTGCTCTGCCTGAGGGGAGCTTGTCAAACTCAGCTCACTTTAGGACCTCTGCCAGCCTATGATGGCAGTGAACGTGCAGCAGGACAGAGAGAGGGCAGCAAGAGTGCTTTTATTTCATACCCTAGGCCACTCCAAGATTTTTCCCACGTGAAGAAGTCTTCTGAAGACAGCACCACCTTTTTTCTAAAAGAAGGCGGAATCAGTTGACCTTTCTTTTACTCTGTATTCAACAATCCACATGTTTAAATAGTTCTAAATTACTTTAATAGAAATCAAATTAAATTTCGTAACACGTCATTTGAAGGTTTCCTGTGGGATATGCAGATCTAGTGGATATATTTAAGCCTTGACCTGAGTTCACATTAAAAGAATGTATATACAAAATACAGCTTCTCTGTTCGCTTATCAATGTAGCTTATGGTGGGTGTATAGGAAGTAAACAGCCTTCCAAAGATTACAGGGAGGTGTGTCACCTAGGAAATGAAATTTAGTTTAATATTGCGAGTAAAGGTATTTATTTGGAACATAGGTTTTACAAATCTTTGTTAGGAGGCATAAAACCCAGGCAAAGTAGATGGCACTGGATGATTAGAAAGTGGTTATAGAATATAATGTAATAAAACTGTACAATCAGCATATAATGTGTAACACTGCAGGAGAAATAGTTGTTAGTTTTAAATAGGTAAGGCAGATAAGCATGTTTCTGTTACTCTGAGGGAACTCCATGAAGGCTCTGAGTGTAGGCAGAGAAGCAGGGATTCGTTTTCCTCTTTTCTCCTGTGCAAGATTTAGTGATATGTGATGTAATTAAGTACAATCAGCGCTTTCTGTGCACCGAAGGTTTTGTCTGAACGCCTGCCGTTCGTAACTTGGGGAATTTATGTGGCTTTGTAGCCACTAGATGGCACTGGGGCTGTAAAAACAGAGCTGTCTTGTCGGGTGTTGCCATTGTAAGTATCTGGACTGATAATGTTCTTGTCAATACAGCCATATCAGCAATATGTGTATGTAATAAGCTATCAATGTAGTAATGCAGTGCTTCATATCGCCTCAGTTTGAGCCTATGCCTTGTCTGAAAGAGAACACAGAGTATTAACTGAAAGCTTTTGATGGTATCTTTTAGTGGTAAATTATTTTAGAATAGTATTCTGGATTTAACCCATCTGGAAACAATACAATTAGGCACTCCAGCTTTCAAAAAGAGGAGTTTTAAACTGGTTTGCTTTGTTAGTTATGCAGCAGTTGCTTCTCCATGTAAAATCCAACAGGTTAACCTGGTAACTTGCTATGTTAACTCTTATATTACTCTGTATCTACTTTTCATGTTCCCTATACTTTAATCACATTTCTTCATTATGGTAAAACTTACTCTTCTCTTGATTCAAAGAAATGAAAAGTTACAAACCAGCAGATCCTCTTCTGCTTTAGTGCCTGGATTTGCTGGCAATAGAGAACAGGCTCAGTAAGTGTTTTCAAAATTGCTTTTAATTAATTGCTCATTTTAAATGTGTATGTACAGTGAGATTGTCGGGAATGCAATTACATGCTTGGAGAACAATGCTCTCGGGCCCACCCATGTGCTGCAGAGTTCTTGCTGAGGCTTGCAGCATTGTCTCTGCCATGAAGGGCCAAGGGGTAGGAATTGATGGCATGTGGGCACCTGTTCAGGCAGTGAGCCTCAATGCTGCAGCTGCGACACAGGTGCATCTCTCCTAAATAGAGCCCTCCAGTTACTGCCTGCGACTGTTTCCACATCGTACTGTTCACAGGCACAGCCTGTTAGCTGGGCAAATCAGAGGTAGTTATGCAATAGATGCAGTATATGAATGACTCTGGATGTTTGCTTTCCCTGGCTTCGTTAGCTGTTTTTCCAATGTTGAAAACTGTCATTTGTCTGGATTCTTCTGAGCAGCTCTCGCCAGCCGCTCTTTGGAGCAGTGTGAATTCCAAGTGCCAGAAGAGATCCTGGGGTTAGCTGAGAAGGAGAGTGCTTGGAAGCAGTTTGCTTGAAGTAGTTTTAAAAGCAGTCCCAGTGCAGAGGGATGTTACTGCCCCTGGTTAATATTGGTTCACATCTGATTTGGATTTTGCTGGTCACCAGAGCATCCCTGTAGGAGGGGAAGGTCAGTTTTGTTAGCTTGATAATAGGCTTTTTATTGCTGTTTCTGTATTCGAGAACTCTGTGTTATAAAGGGTCCGAACACTGTCTGCCGTATTGGTTCCTAGTTTAATGTTGCTTCCTTAGTTGTAGTCAGCACTAAATGTAAGATTTTACATGTCTTTTTGGGAAGCAATTCTGATGCTGCAGGTCGGCACTGAGCTAAGGGCTGGCACAGAGCAGATCTTCAGTGCAGAAAGAGGGAAGCAGGCCGTTCTTCCAAGAATCCTTTTTATTCTGACGCTTTGAAAACAAGTCTGCTGGCTTATTTTCCCAAAGTCCATTAAAGGTTTTTCACAATTCTTTTAAACCAGCATTTTAAAAATAGTAATCATGATCTCGTTCTGTAGGAAATAAAGCTGTTATGATTAATGACTCTGAACACTGGGTTTAGCAGCACACAGCTTTTTCTTCTTAGTCCCGAGATGTTCTCTGTTGGTGGCGTACTAAAGCATAAATGGCACGAGTCACTCAATTACCAAAAGAAGATGACTGAGGGTAACTCATCAGGAATTTCTTGTGTTTGGATGTCTGGGAGAGGTCAGTTTGCTGCCACAAAGGGAAATGAACGAGCTGCGGGAGGGTACTACACCGAGGAACACTAGGTGGAGTGCCGGCTTGGGACCCGCTGCCGTTGCCATCTTCGTACGGTGCTCTGTCTCGTGATTTGGTTTCAGTTCAGCTCTGGCAAATGGATTGCAAAAGATGAGGCTGGGGCAAACAAAATGGGCTTAGTTTTAATGAATGCCCATTGCAAAGCCTCGTGCAGGAAGCGACTGAACGTCCCTTCTGCGGCTGGTCTGTTAACATCTGTAATGGAGGGGGATGAATGGAAGCGAATTCCTCACAGGTCAAAAGTGCGGAGCAAGCTTTGGCTGTTTGTGTTTTTGTGTCTTAAATATGGATCGCTGCTTGCTTGCTGGTAGAGCCAAGTGGAGCAACTGCTGAAAAGGCTTTTGCTGGTGCCTGGGTTGTGGGCTAGCACAAACAGGAAACGTGAGGTGCAGTAGGAATGTTGTTTTTGAGGGGGGGGGTGTCACACAAGAGTTTGGATTTCTTCAGAACTGTAATATGTGGGCTTGTCAATTCGTACTCTGGGGTGTTCTGTAGCAGCCTGCAAGAGAGCATAGCAATAATTTCAGGCCATGAGAAAGAACAGAAAACTGCCTTTAAAGAGAAGTGAATTGGAAATAGTGTCCTTATTGACAGAGCCGGCTTTAGGAAGCCAGTTTGAGTTTATTTGGGCTTGAGGGTTCGGTGTCTTGCTTTTGTTCTCAATTGGTCCCAGGGTTTGGCTTTGGCACATTCTGGCCCTCACCACTTTGGTGTGGTGGTTTGCAGCTGAATGTATTGTATTTTGGCCCTGTCTGAACTGGGTTAGGTTAGAATCTGGAGGTTTAAAATCCAGACACCTTGTGCAATAATGAGCTCATCAGCTTTAAACAAAAGGCTCTCAAAGTAATTAAAAATAAAAACCGTAATTTAAGAAAACAAACGAAAAACCCCAAAGCACAAATCAAAACCCCCTTTTCCTGGCAGGGCTACCAAAAACTTTTAAAAATAAACCTGAATTCCCTTTATAATCTGATTCCAGGACCTGAGCTTGTAAGGAGACTCCTGCTGAAAGTACCAAAGTGCTTCTAAAAAGGAGAGCTTGCACAATGGGGCTTACTCCACTTTTACGAGATATGCAGAATAACTTGGAAATCCGTGGAACTTAGTATCTCTTGGTTTTCCCCTCCATTTATTTACCCATGGCTTCAATACAGGAGGGTTTGCATAGTGATCGTCAGCTTCACGAGAAGTTTTGCTCTTTCCACGTGGATGGTTCAAAACTGGCGTGAGTAACCCAGAACACCGTGGGTGCTGAGTGTAAAGGAAAAAGAGAAACAAAAGCTGAGCTGCCCCAGCCGGGTGGGAGGGTGCAGCAGTGCTCCCTTTCCCAGCCCTGAATTATTTTTGCTAAGTGAAGTGTTCCTTTCCAGCCCCTGCTGTTCTTTGATTCACTTGTCAACCTCTAGTAATCTGAGCACAGATATTGCTATTGGCCTGTTAAAGAGGTCGAAAGAAAAACACGCCATGCGTGCAGAAGGCAGAAATCAATTCTAAAAGAAGTTGAGGTGGATCCTGTTTGTGTGAGGGTTGTTTGTGACTCTTCCTCTCTCATTTGTTTCCTTCATGCCTTTAAATCTACTTCCTCCAGCTGTCCTGAGCTTTCTACAATGAGCTGAAACATCCTGGAATACTTGAATCAACACAGACCTTAAAAATAATAATCACTTTGGCTGACCATCTCTTGAAGGGAACACCTGCTCATGGGCTCTGTTCTGCTTGAGCATTGATGTTGATAATACAATGAAGAAGGGGCCAATGAATTAAAATGTTGCCAGATTAGTTGTGTAACCTGGGTGTTTCTGAAATCTGCTGGGGGTTTGCATGCATTTAAAAAGTCGTGAGATTAAAAATGGTATTTTCAAGGAGACAAAGAATTGTTTGGAGTCTTAGTCCCTCTGAGTGCACCCGTTGTTGTTCTACGTGTTGGATACCTGTACCTGTGGAGAATAAACCCAGTGCCTCTGGTTTAGATTATGCTGTGGAAGAGCAATCCCTTCAGCTGCTGCAGCTCAGGCTGGGAGGTTGAGGACTGAGCCCAAAGCCCCCAGTCTGGTGTGTTAATGTGAGTTGAAACCAATGGTGGTGCAAGCCTGGCAACTGCCAAGCAGACACTGCTGGTCCCCTGTCCTGCTCCCAGGTGGTAACCTCTGGCTGAGGGGCTGGAACAGCTGGAAGCAATAACCTCCTGTATTGCCCCACTGTGAATTGCTGGACCTCATGAGTCAGAGCCCAAGTCTGGTGTGACTGTGAGTTCCATATATGGCCTCCAGTGCTGCTGGAAGTGGCGTACATCAGAGTCTGGATGCTTTATCTGAAGTTGGAACTGTGGCAAGAAGCTGCGTATGTGAAGCACCTCCATCTGTGCAGGCTTAGCTACCTTACTTTGACTTGTCAGAACTCCACAAAATATTGGTGTCATATTAATATTTAAGCTCTATTGAGCATCTTGGCCAGATGTAGTGATTTAAACTTGTACTGAGCTGAGGAATTAGATGATCAGTACACCTTTTTCTTCCTTTTGAAGGTGGTTGGACTTTACCTTTAGATTTTTGACACCTTGTTTTCATTATCTGCTCTTGACTTCCTTCTCTCTGGTTCCGCATCTCTTAACTCTGCTGGGAGGTCACATTGTGCTGTTTCCTTGTTTGTTCCCTGGGAGTTTCTGCTCTCTTGTTTTTTTAATGCACAGCCTGAACTTTATACTTTTCATGTCACTGCTTCCTTGAATAGGTTGGAAATAATGATAACTGTGCAAGACAATCTCCAATTGGAGCCATTAAGGCAAATCATCACTGCTAATGTCAATTTGAATAGATGCTGTGATTTATTCTTCAGAAATAATAAGTGGGTAGCTAGGAAAGGGCAAGGGGAGAATGCTGACAGATTATTATTGTCTTCTGTCGGCGCTGGAGTATAAAGTTGTATTCTTCCAATTTTGCCTTTTCCTGACATCAGTCTATTTGCTCCTACAGAATATAGTGGGGGTACAGGCTTACAAAATATCTGCTTTTTGTGTTATTCCTCAAAGCAGCAACGTGGCACTGTTGTACATGCAGTGGTACCACGTGCCTGCTCCCTCCGTGGTTTTTGTTCAGTCATATTCAGAGCTTTTGGCTCATCGTTTGGAATTTCCATCAGCTTTGTGACGTGGGGCAAGGTTTGACTGAAGTGGGAATAGAAACTTGCTAACAGACGCATGATTGTAAAATTAATACATCTCTCGAAGTGCCGTGACGATGTGCTAAAACTAGCCCTGACCACCTGATGGATGTTTGTGTCACTTGAGGATGCCCTAGGTACAGGATCCTTCTTTATTCTGAGCCCCTTGTACAGCCAGCACTGCATACCAGACATTGTATAAAATCACGAGACGCTTTAATCTTGTAACAGACAGACAGACTAGATGGACATATTTAATGGTCACCTCCAGATCAAGCTTTCCCCTCTTAATCACAGAGCAGTTTTCTTTGTGGGTAGTTGTCCATGGCTCTTGAGGATAAAAAAGATGTTGTAATGTGGTGTTACTTTCTTGAGAGATGTACTGACTCCATAGATAAGTATGAGATGAGTCGCAGCCTGGGGCAACGCTTGCAGGACGTTTCCCATGAGAAGCAAGCTTCTACTTTTCCAATCTATCTTAATCAAATGTAGCATGACATGTCTCTCGCCTGTGAAAGGGTTGAGTCTTGAACCCAGTATGAAAAGCAGTGTATCCATGGAGGGAAACAGAGTTTTGGTGCGTTGAGTTCAGCAGTGAGTTCAGCATAATATTTGCTTGCTGGCAGACATCTCACTTTTCTCTGTGAAATGTTTCTAAATTAGAGCCAGTCTAAAATTATATCTTCCCCAAAAATAAAAGGTTAAAATTAGATGGAGTTGTTCTTGTGCTCGTATCACTTCAGCAGGATGGCTGTGCTGTGAAGGGGCATGTGAGAAGCCAACACTTGATACGGGGTTTGTTTATAGATTTGGTTATGCTCACAGTCTAGGTGCACGGAATGATTAATAATGTGAAAATATTGTTAGCTTTTAATTGGATACTCAGTCCTTTTTCCTTGTGGTAAAAATGTCTCTGTTGTAAGAATTGTACATATCAGCATGGTTTTATGGAGTTTAAATTCTTGATTTTTCTTTTCCATGTGCCTGCTGTCTCTTTCTACTTGCACTGAGGAATTGCCAAGCATAATTTATAGATTAAAAGATTACACTTACTAAAAATCTCATAATGCGGGATTTAAAGTAACTTATTTCTCTGGATTAGCAGTGTCTATTCTAACTTGGGTGCCTTCAGTCATTGAACTCAAACTTCTCTGAAGGCCTGTGAGTTCAAGAGTTCGAAGTTACCTTCTGTGAGACATTAGGGTTGTCGAGATAGGGATTTCCAAACTCCCCTAAACTGCTATTGCTAAAAATGGATTGATGTTGAGTTGATCTTGATGAGCAGATCTTGTCTTGTCTGATTTGTACAGCTATTTCTAACAAATCGCATTCCAGCCTAACCACAGGCTCCTTCTGGTCGTCAGTAGTGGCGAGCAAATGCTTCTCACTCGAGTCAGCAGAATGTTTCTCAGTTTCTTCTCTGTTCACCCTTGTTAGTGCCTCCTGCAATTTAAAAGAGAAAGGAGGAAAAAAAGAATCATTGGAAGAGGGCGAGGGAACGACAGTTGGTGTTCAGGATCTTACATGCCTTGAATTTCAGCAACTCTTCCTGGTTTGGCAAGCAGCGTGTCTGCTAAATCGCCTGCGTTTATTATTTGTTGTCTGGTATGACAGGGTTTGAAGTTGGTTTGCAAATGGCCTTTTCACAGGTAAAGGTGTAGTTAGAGTCGAAGGGGGGATATCATAGAGGTTTTCCTAAGGTGTTGAAATAAACTGAGCTATTGCAGAGAGGCAAAACACTCAGAGTATTTACTGTGGCTCCGTGTGGGGAAGGAGGAGGAGAGGGTGAAGGAGGTATTATTTGTGAAGAGGATTATAGAACCGTATGAGAATTAATCCTTCTGGTGCAGGAAGGAGTACAGAGAAAACATCTGAGTGTAAATTGACTGGGATTTTCCGGAGGTGGCACCTAAAGCCCATTTGAAGTTGGTTCCCTGTTCCATGCAGAGTTAAACCACCACTATTGCTAAATATCAAGCAAAATGGCACCTCCATTATGAAACATGCAGGGACCTTCCCACTCTTCCTACTCCACCACCCTCATTGCAACCAGTACTGTTTAGCCAGCCATTGTTTTGAGGTGCTTGGTAACCACGGCTTTGTGAAAGTATATTGCTGTGTGTAAGCTTTCATAGCTGAGCTAGAACAAAAGCAGATGTCAGAGATGTTGCATGCAGCCTGCCAAGCTGTGCGATGTCGTCCATTTGACTAGCAGGACAGCCGGGCTCCACTGCCAGAGGAGGACACAGGATTCTTCTGCTTTCCTTTGGCTGACTCCAAGGTCCAGTACTCCACACTTCATCACTCTAAATGAACCATTTATGCTTTATTTCTTATTCCAGTTAAAATGTGGCTTCTGTGGGTTCCATAACTCCAACTTTTTTCCATTATAGAATTGTTTACATTGCAGTGGAAGAATTGTGTCCAGTTGGCGTAGTCTTCAGGTGGCTCATTGGCCATTTACAGCTGCTTTGTGAAATGCCTTTTTTTCCATTGGCTACTTGCAAAATCTTTCCTTTTGCAGACATCTGTTGGTACTGGGAGAGCTCTATTAACAAGAGGCAATGTTTGGAGACCATTAGGCCACTTCAAGGATGGCAGTTCTGTTGAGGGAAAATCTGCACCAGGAGAGATTTCAACTGGGTATTGGGAGCAATTCCTTCCCCAGAGGGTGCTCAGGCATTGGAAGAGGCTGCCCAGGGCAGTGCTGGAGTCACTGTCCCTGGAAGTGTTCACATACCGTGTAGATGAGGCCCTCAGTGGCACAGTTTAGTGGCAGCCTTGGCAATGCTGGGGTAGAGGTTGGGCTTGATGATCTTCAAGGTCTTTTCCAACCTATTTGATTCTATCATTCTATGATTCTAAGGTGCAGTCTCCAGTTAGGCATTTTGTCATTGCTTGCTGTCCTGCGATTGTATCATGTCTTTGTCCACCCTGTGGGCAGTTTGAGAAGAAATGCTGGTAATGCCATCACTGAAACCTTGCAAGGGGCTGGAGACCTCGCTATAGTCGTGATTAAATTTGTCTATTACTATTGTAAAACTGAAACTAAGTCTCCCATTGCAGATGGCTGTAGTTATACTGTACTGGGGTATGTCTTCCAAATTTTGTGGAACTGAAAACTATACTTAATTCACACACCATATCTCACTGCCTTGGCAACAACCTTACCCTTACTCTCAGGGGAACATAGGAAATGGTCATGTACAACTCAAGTACAGTGGGGATTTCCTCCATGCAGATTTGCTATTCAAGAGCATTTTGATTGCAAATTTCTACCGGTGAAAACCATTCATTTTAAGGAAGATGGCTTGAGACCTGTTTTGTCCCAAGGTAACTGTCCAACTGGGGGGGGGGGGGGGGGGCAAGCAGAGCATGGGATCAAGTTCCCAAATTTCAGCGTACGGTGGAGAAAGAGGTTCCCAGGTTTGCTATAAATGTACTTTACCATTTGAGGAAAGTTTCTACTCTCTTTGTGTCTGTCCTCATTGAGTAAAAGAGATGTGGTTTTTGTTTAGATATGAAGCTGCTGGGGACAGGGATGATCTTGCTACAAGCGCCATAAAGGAGTTCATTGCCGCTGAGGCCTATAGAAATGTCAATACTATATCTTATTAGCCATTGGTTCGTTCATCCATTCTTTGTTCTCCATTCCATATCAAAATCACTCTGGTGTATCTACTTCTGCATCCCCTCTTTTTCAGTCTTACTTCAGTGAGCCTTTGCCAAGAGAGGCTGTGCCTCATCGTCTCAGCAGGCTGTGTCTGTCTGTGTATTCATGTAACCCAAAGTACACCAAAGCACTTTGAATTAGTCTCCTGTAAAGTAACAAGGAATAAATAAAAGAATTTGCTTGGTATCAGAGCAGCTTGGCTTGTATGACTGCATGCCAGAAGAATGGGTTTGTTTTGCATTGTTTGCATGTGACAACAGTAGTCACAACTGTCATACAGAAAATACAACTGGTTTGGGGTTTTTTCTCCCAGCCTTCTTATTTCACTGCCACTAGAAAATCACAGTGTCAATGTAATCACATAAGTCCAGTGCTCTGGTCTCTCCACCGGGACCTGAAATGTTGATGTGAGTGAACCCAACTGAAATCTTCCCTGCAAGTCTAGAAAAAGCAATGGAGTTTCACCTTTTGTGTGAGACCTGCTGTGGAATTTCACCCTTTAATGTGCAAATGAAGCCTGCAGGGTCCTCTGCATACATCTCTGACTCCTACATTTCAAAGTGAGCTTTGGAAGCCTTGTGCAGGGGAATGGCAGTGCTGAGGTTTTATCACGCTCACTATTCTGTACGAAATCTAGCTTTGATTTGGCTGGGTCCCTTATTGGTCTAATAAATATGACTCATTTAAGGGAAAAAACGTAGAAGAAAATAGTTGACAATACGTTCCCCAACATGATGGTAAAACCCGTGAAATAATTAATAGCAGAAGTTAAGCTTTGTGTCGTTTGATCTTCACGTAAAGAAAACTTTGAGATTTCTTTAAATCTGCGACTTTATGGAAAGACTTAGTTCAATTCAGTACTTTTCTTCCTTTCTACTTAGTTTCTTTTCAGTATTTTTCCTTCTTCCCCAGACAATGCTTCCCTGACCTTTTGTGAAGGGATTTCTTTTTTAGCTGCAGGTCCAGTGTTCAGGCCATAGACTGTTCGAATTGCTTCTCACTTCTATTGTATTAAAATAATGGCAATTCTGTCAGGTTTTTTAAATATGTAGCAATTCAATTTTTGAAGAGATCTTGTATGCTAGGTTTATTTGGAGGTCTCTCCGAAATAATGTTTTCCTATAAGATGGAGACTAGAAGTAATTCAGTTGTATGGCATTTAAATAATGTTTAAGTTTTGAATTCTGTTTCAAACCAGTTTTAGCAAGCAGCAGAAAGGTCATTCTTGTGTATATGTAGAAACCAGGCACAAAACAAGCAGCTGCCTTTTGGAGAAATATCCAGGAGTTGAGAATTCACTGTAAGGTGTTGTAAAGGCCCAGTCGTTAAAGAAGAATGTAATATAGAATTTAAATGCCTCCATCCTCTAAAAGCAACAGTAGGGAAAACACCTGCTCTAATAAAGCTGTAGCTCATAAATACCTTAAGGAGAACATTTTAAAGTTTTGAAAATTTTCCTGGTTCTAAGAAGTAAGGATTCTCATTTCTCCTTGATAACCTCATACTACCATACAATGGCATGGCAAAAGCTGAAAGGCTCCTTAACCCAAAAACCCCCACATTGTACATAGGCAGCATTATTAATGGCCAAAGTGAGAAACACTATGTTTTAGCTTCGGCCCTGTGCTTCAGGGACTAAGGTGGGGTTTTCATTTTAACTTTTCTTACAACTGCCCTAAACTGCATTTGAAATTACTTGTGTTTTTTCAGGGTCCACACATAGCATCGGTTACTCTTGCTGCGTATGAATGTAACTCAGTTAATTTTCCTGAGCCTCCTTACCCGGATCAGATTATCTGCCCTGATGAGGAGACAACTGAAGGATCCATTTCTTTATGGGCTATCATCTCGAAAGTCAGGCTGGAGGCCTGCATGTGGGTAAGCGTTGGTTTATAAAACTCGAGCAGTTTTAACTTATGCATTTAATTTCTGTGTCCAGCAATAATTTGTCTCCAACAAACACGCAAATTGCTGAATTAGCAAAATAGTGATGGTTTGCACTGCCAGCAGCAACATGTGTATATGTAATGTGAATAGATGCTTTCCTGATCACCCTTCTAGCCCTCGATAATTTTAATGCCTTTAAAGAGAAGTAATAGGATATTATTGAGTTGTCTTTTATCAACTGCAGTGCTGATTACTTCTCTAAATTCTAGCAGAAAAGGCTCATGTGCCTCAAAGCTGTTGATGTAGAAGGTAAGTTTCAGAAAGGGTATCTGCATCCCAAATGATCCTGCAGCTGTCAGGTCTTACACTGCATGCAGTTAAGCAAGAAATAGTTAAGGAAATTTGGAGCCTGTAACTTGAGTGAAGTTGCAGTTACTCACAGGAAGGACTCAGCCTCTAGTATCACAGCTGAAATATTCTTCTGGGTTGCATCAATAGATGGGATTAAATGAGACTTATGGTGCATATTTTTATGTATTTTATTTCTATTTCTCTGCCTGTTTCCCTCATGGCAAGCTTTTCACTACAATAGGAAAAGCAGGTTAGCTTTTCAGTGAATCAGGGTCTGAGGAAACGCTGCCATTGGAACTTCCTTTCTGTTGTCCTTCCCTTCCACCCCCCTCAACCCCTCCCTCCCCCCAGCTCTTTTTATAGAAGTTTGGTTTTTTGGACGGATTTTGGTCAGCTAAGATGGTTTTTTCATGCCCTGTAGATTATTTTGAATTGCAGTTTACACAGATGCGTCTGCTGTGACCTACATGCCAAATTAACTTTGTTTTACTCTGCTTCCTGGTCTAGCTGATGATTTCATTATTCTTAGTTGTCCAATTCAAGTGAAGAGAGAGGAAATTCTAAAAACACATGGGATGTGATGTCTGCCCTTGTATTCCTTCTAATGATATGGAAAGATATATTAAGGCAACTTTGGTCACTATGACTTTTAAAATCACCAGCAGCTGTGTTACTTAGAAAAGTTCCAGTTAGGTTGCACACATTACAGACTAATGTATAGCAGTACCAAAGTCAAAATAGTAACTGAGTAAGTGGACTTACAACCCTCTCAAGAAGCAAAGTACATCTTAAATTTCACTCTTTCTAAGGAAAGGACAGAATTGCCTGAATGCGTGATAAGTAGATAAACATACAAGTACTTGTAAGACCATAAATACAAGATTTCTCTTTGTTTTCTTCCTCATCCTCCTGTGCATAAGTTTGTTTAATGGAGACTAGAGTAATAAAAATGGCATTTACAATTACGTTTCTAGTGTTGCAAAATAAAAATGTAGCTCTGGGTAAACATCCATTGCTTAATCTTCCATAAAATGACTGAACTATGATGAGAATTAAGTAGCTTAGAAATGAGTTAATAGAGTTGCAAGCGTTGAAAGCATCTATCCATCTAAGCAGCCATGAGGGAGAACAAACAGTACCTTCAGTCTCCCATTTGAGCTGTGTTTCTGGGTTCAGGCTAGGAAAAGGACAAGGGGATGGGATGGAGCCAGATCATTTGTATCCCACTCTCTCCCTCCCCACCCCCCTCCTTTCTTCTCGCCTTCAAATTCACTGTCAGCTACCTTTCCACTGAACTCTGTCTCCACTAGATTTTCCCTTGGGAGCATCCTCTGTCTACCAGTGGTGTCTAGTGTAATGTTATGCTTTCTTGGAATGTTGCATGAGTACATAAACATTGCTTGCTAATTTCCTGTAAGCCAAATCAAGTTGGCAATTGCTGCTGCTTCTTCCAGTATGTTTCTTTTGTCCTAATTCCAGTTCACTTTTTATGGAAGCTGTTGAAGAAACTAACTTTTTATTCTGTCACTCTTAAAACCAAATGTCCACTTAACAGAAAAGTAGTGGTGACTTGCAGAACGTAAAAAGGCCGATTTTCTGCAAATCTGAACATTAGTATAAAACCCCAATAATTTAAACTGAAATCAGGAATATGAGGTTTAATTCCTTATCTGGGTGTGATCGAAGGAGCTCAAATCCTTATTTTTTATTTTATTTTTTTTTTATGGAACCAACAACTTCTATTTAGATGTAAAATCTGAAGTTATGATAAATACCGGATAAATGCAAAAGCAAAGGATTATTGGATGCATGTAGATGTGCTCCCAATGCAACACATGGAGCCCCGTGAAGAACAGATACACCACCACCAACAGCCTGTTTTCTTTAAACTCGTAAAGTGAAATTATGTTGAAAGGCTCCAACGGGAAATCTGGCCGATCTCCTTGATTATTTGGAGGGAGACAGGAGGGTGGTAGCAATATGTTTTCATGTGAAATGGTGAAAGCAGGTCAGTCCCAGTGGGGACTTTGCAGACCTCTGCCTAAAGCTTCCCAGCCTAAGTATCCTGCAAGATTTGAGTGCAGGGATTTATCTATGCAGGGGATTTGATTCAGATCACAAAAACATTGGCAGCTGTTTCAGCCAACTTACACCAGGTACAGTTTTTCCCAGCAATTAAAATCATTACTCGTCCCCTGCATGTCAGTGATAGCCTTTTTTGCTGAGAGTGAGTGTTACGAGGATTAAATATCACTATCTAAGGAATTATTAGGTGAGATGAAAGGGATGATTTTTTCAATCACCATAAAAGTTGGCTCCACCAGTCCTGGCCTGCAGAAGGACTCTCTAAAACGATCTGCTAGGTGTATGCCAGTTTTCACAGCCTTCCATCCCACAGGGACGGGGAATTCAATAGTGCCCTACATTTTTAACATGTTGCAGCTTTGTTTTGGTTTTTACAAGAAATAAGGGGAAGGAATAAAAATGTTTAATTGCTCCGGATTAGCAGAGCAGGCGGCCTGTGTCCTGACCGGGATAAAATCTCTTTAAAAGACTCTTTCTAATGGAATGATTTCCCAGTTTCCTTCTCTAAATGCATTTGCTTAGAAGTATTTTGATTAGCATTTGCCTTTCCAATATGTTGGTATGAATATGTTCCAATATATCCAAGGAATCTCCATGTAAAACCGGCATGTAAAAAATGGTGAAAATGGACAGCTCATGTTACAAAAAGCAGTTAAATAGTTACTGGTTTGGAGCCCTAAATTGCTGCCCTTTTTTTCAATGCACTTAAGGAACCTATCTCCAGCAGACATGAAATCATATGATTTTTGTTGCGCTTCTGAAATGTTTTGTAATAAAGAGCATGTGACTTGCCCAATTTAAAGCAAGTTCATGTCCAGTACACACATGCAAACCTCTTCCTCGGTTAACAAAATGAAGCCAAAGCAAATTGGCAGAGCCGGGAGAAGCAATGTGACTTTTTGTTCTTGCATCACCCTGAGAACATAACCTCAAGTTAATTTCTTGAAGCGTTGTTGCTACTGTTTTCAGGCTTATCTTCCCTCGTGCCAGAAAGAGGCAGATTAATGAAGTTCAGCTTGTTGCACTCGTCTAAATTTTTCTTCTATGGAAAACAAGGGCACAAACACGTGAGGCTGTGCACTTTGTGTGCTTCAACCAAGAATGTAACAGTGGGGTGACTGCAGAGAGGGGCGGTATTTAAAACCACAACCTGTTGATTTGGAATATCCACAGCAGCTGGAATTCTCCCTCGCTTGCAGCTGCATATGGAGGAGGAACAAAGGAAATTGAAAAGCTGTCGCACTTCTTCAGAGCAGTGGAAAAGCATTTGTTACTACTGATCCTAAAAGAGAAAAGCCATCTGCTTGTAGCAAAGTTCTAACGCTTTTCCAGTGTGGTGCCCAACTATTGTGCTATTACCTGTCCTGTATTTACACCATTCCGAGTTTAGTCCAAGTTCCTGTTTCATTAGCCTCTGTTTGTCCATATGTTCAGTCTTAGCTGTCTCTCTTTTTTCTTTTCTTTTCCTTGGTTAAGCTGAAGTTGCCTTTACCCACAAGATTGAAATGAGTCATTTGATGTCCTGAGAAAACAAATATAATTTTCCTGTGGTGAGAAAGCAACCATGCTTTCATCTCGGGTTCTTTTGGCTTCCTTTATTCCATCTAAAGGAGAGAAAAAAAACATGCTTTGCTTAACCTTATTTTCCTTGCCCATAGCTGTAGTAAAACTCAAGCCTGGTTTCTAATAAACACTTGCACCGAGTCTCATGACTGAACAAGTAAACTACATGACGGCACCAGGGAGGAGTTCCCAGATTATTTTGAATGCTGCTTCAGGAGCAAGGGCTGTCACATGCCAGCAAATGTGCCTGGCATCATGCGGTGGGGTGAGATGGCAGCACTGTGCTGAGTCAGGGATCGTGTGGGACAGTGGGCCCCCAGCTCTCCGACTGCAGCGCAGTGAGAAGCTGCAGCCTCTCCACCAGAGCTCTGCTGGAGCTGGGCAATGCGCCACTCTGCAGGGCCCCAGGGAGGCACAGATCACATCGTTTTGACCTTGCAGATCATGGCTCAGGAGCCACTGACTTGCAGCACAATAGTCTGCGCTGAGAGAAACTGCATTTTGCTAAATAGGGAATGGAGAAAGGTGGGGTTTCAAAGGGACAGCATTATGTTTGAAATCATGAGAAGTCTGACCTGGTGGATAAAAGCAAACTGATGAGCTGATCGCATCAGTTCTAATCATTTGCAATGTCCACGGGGCTGTGCATATCACATGTTCCCTATTTAAGAATAAACACAAAAATAAATCAGCATTATTCTTTTCCCAGGGTGCTGGCACAGCCATTGGAGAGCTGCCTCCATATTTTATGGCGAGGGCGGCCCGACTCTCTGGTGCTGAACCTGATGATGAAGAGTACCAGGAATTTGAGGAGATGCTGGAACATGCAGAGACTGCACAAGTAAGAACAGTGCAAAACAACAGACAGAATTAATGAAACACGGAACAACTAGATGGAGTAAATAACCATTCCAATGAAGTGGAATGGGCCAAAAATCAGTTGTGAGTTCACGAGGGACTTCCCAGGGATGGAAAAAGATCCTCCACAGGGTAGAGATACCTCTGGTGATGGGAAGACAAGAATGCAGCTTGTTGAAGCAGATACAATAGTGCAGCCAAAGTATTTGCTACAAATACTGCATTTAATTAGGCTTTCAAGAACAAGCACAGTAAAGGTAGGGAGGAAGCAGGCTAAGAGAACAGTGGTAGAGGATGTGCTGTTCCATAATCATGGTTGTTAAAGCTGCATTTAAAGCCTCCCTGGGCCAGGAGATGACTTTGAGTTTTGG
This sequence comes from Ara ararauna, assembly GCA_028858755.1. Taxonomy (NCBI): domain Eukaryota; kingdom Metazoa; phylum Chordata; class Aves; order Psittaciformes; family Psittacidae; genus Ara; species Ara ararauna. The sequence continues at coordinate 10,517,192 of CM054389.1, read as the reverse complement.
CTCATCCCCTTCAGATGACATTTGCCTGCTTTGCCACTAACATCCTCAGGGCTAGTGCATGACCCATTCATCAGCCTGAGGAAACATATTTTTCCTGATGTGAAAATGCAACCAAACTGCTCTGAAACCCTTTTTGTTGCTCTTGTCATTTATTTTCTTGATGGACTGAAAACTGCCTGTGTTACAACATAGTTTGCAACTGGTGCTGTACATCAGTCAGGTATTATTGTAGATAACTTTTCATTCAGGTCAGGAGTTCACATCCTGTTCGCAGCAAGTTTTCAATTAGAAGAAATGTCACATTTTTCCCTCAAACTACTTGCCGCTGAATTTCTTTTTGGTATTTTTCCTTCTCACCCTGTTTTGTCTGCCACTGAGCTGAAATGGGTCATGAGACTGCTATTAAAACAGCAGATGCTATTTACCAGGCCCTGCTGTCTTTAAACTGTTCTGCCAAAGTATTTTCTTTATATAGATACATACTTCTACTTTTTGCCTCCTCTTCAAAGAATGGATGAAGCTTTTTCCATGAAAAAAAGTGGTTTGCCTGGAAATAGAGAGTGCAATCTAGTAATTCTAACAGTACACCCTCTGTTTCCTGAGAGCCTCCCCCTACTAGGAAGTTGCAAAGGTTTTTTTTCATTTATTGTAAAGAGTAAATTCTTCTATTTCTTTGGAGATACAGTGTGTGTAGGGGGGAAGATATGCTTTCTTTACTCTCTTATCAGTCTTTGCTTTGCAGAGTAATCTCTAACTGTATAAAAATCAAGTTGTGGTAAAAAAACCCCAGCGAAACCAGTCGAATACATGACTCGAGAGCTGAAATGCTATCTGGGTTTACTGAAACTCTCCCAGCAAATTATATGCGTGTACAGTTGTGGGAGCAGCCAGAGGTGGTTTCCAGAACGCACAGTGCGATTCTTGGGAAGAAAATCTTTGCTAGAGAGCATTTTGTCAGGACAGGCCAAAATATAGGGAGCTGGACTGAGCGCCCTTTGTAAGCGACCGGTGGTGTGTAATTGAGACAAGCGATGCTGCTGTTTACCAGTGCTTTTGATTTTATTTTCTTGGCGATTGGGTTGGGGTTGCAGCGTGTTGTTCTGGGGATGGATGGCCAGGAAAAAGAAATCGTCTTTTGAAACGCCACTTGTGGTTTGGTTTCTATAAAGCTCTGCTAACATGAGGCTTTGACAATCCGATTAAATTGTATTGTGCTCATAAAACTGACAGTTCGGGTTTTTCCATTTGCTAATATGACTTCCTTTTTGCTTTTGGCTTCAAGGGTGTTGTTGCTAGATGTCTGTGGGAGACAGGCCTGCCTTCTCCTATGACCTTTGGTAAATCCCATTCTTCAGCATAGCTTATCACTTTGTTCTGGAATTGCAATTCAAGAGCAGTTACGATGTCTATTTTTACATTGCTCAATAACAGTTTTATTACCTGCACCAGCTTTCCCCACTCTCCCAAGTTGAAGCTTTATGCTTAAGAAAGCATGGGGGTTGTGACAAGTGTCTTATGCCATGGAGGCTACTACAAATGTTTGACGTCAAGTGACAGGAGCCTTCTTTTGGGATAAAGGTCTTGCTTCATCCTGCCTTTTTGAAAGGCATGAAAATGGGTGTTAGATTTGGAAGAATAGCTTCCCCCTCTACTTCTGCTGAGCTGCTGTATGCCTACGAGGCAAAGCCAAATGGCTTGACGCTTTTGCCTGCGTGCGTTTTGTTTAGAAAGCCTGTAGCTGCTATTTCTCAAAAACAATGGTAATTTTGAGAAACAGATGAGGCTCTTCTATGGTGAGAATAGACCGTGAATATAACATCCAGCCTGAAGGGTCTGAGAGGGGAATGTGCTTGCTAGCTTGGCACTTTAAAAAACAACACAAAAAGGAACCTAAAAGGATTAAACAGCTTAAAGGTTTAGTGCCCCATTCCAAGTTACAGAGAATAAAATGCTATTTACTTTAAAGAGTCTCTTGATGGATTTTCTGTCATAAATCTCAGATCTAAGTGACCTGTCTCTTTGAGCTAGGCTTTGAGAAAACTCATTAGATTGCAGATGATGTGTAAGTCTGTCCATTAGCATACTTCAGAAAAAGCCCCTCATTTTAAAGGAACAGTCACTTCTCCTTTCTGTTTGTCCCTGGGTGAGCACACCAGTGAGTTAGTCCCAGTTACATAAAGGGAGCATCAGAGCTTCTCTTGCCTTGTGGCTGCTGTTGTTGGGATCAAGCAACTTTGCCCTCGAGAAGGAGTGTGTTTTACAAGCAGGGCTCTTTTTTCTCAGAGCTCCACACAATGCAGAGCCCAGCATGCTATAGAAACAGAGCAACTCGGACTGGTTTTTGGTACTTGAGGCAGTATTTAAAAATGACAGATGTTCGAAAGGGTATCTCAGTCGCTGTTAACTCTCTTTGAGTTGAATTCCAGAGCAGAGGAGTTTTTTATCAGAGCTCCCCTTTTAGCCGTGGGCAGTATCTCCAGTACAGCCGTTCAAACCAACCTCTCAATTAGGGGGAAGTGAATCTACTACTTAGTGCTGGGGCAGCACATTGGTAATAATACAGTACAAGCATACTTTTGTACAGTTTCATGTCTGCATGCACGTGTGCAGGGACTCTTTTGCCACTTTAATAGTTGCTGATTGTTAAGTATTTTCATCTTTTCTCTGTCATGCTGAAACACTTAAAGCCAACAGAGGTTTCTGATGAAAATGAAGCTTTTAATACCAGCTTCCCTCAAGGTACTTAGCGATAATATGTAATGTGTGGGCCCTTGCTCCATCAAGGTACTTCTTGCTAAGAGGAGAAAGAGCCGATATCTTTGCTGTATATCTAATCCTTAATGACTGTAAGTGTTTGGATTCATTAAGTGGCATATTTTTAAGAACTAATGATTTACACATCAGGCTTTGCTTCTGTGCAGCGTTGCTGCAGCCAGATTTCCATGTACAAATATTTTCTAGTTGCCTACGATACTATCAGCCAGTGCTGTTTGTTTACTTTCCAAACTGTACTGATCTGAAAGAACGCATCTTGGAAAAGGGTTAAATCCATAGAAGCTCTGAGATGCAGCAGGACTCATTTGTAAATGGTTGAGTGCCATCTGCACACTGAGCGTCAGTTGTTGCTGGGACCTGTTTTTGACTCCACTGAACCTTTACTGGTTGTGGTTTGTCTGGCCATCACATGACTTCTCTGAAAATTCCCCCTCCCCTCCATTTCCAGTAAACTGTTTGAACAGGAGTGACTCAGACTGAAACCAGCTTCCCTGTAACCACAGGGCTTGTTAAAGAATTTGTCAACGTGGACTCAAGAGGGTTTGTATTAAACTGAGCTGCAACTGCTTCAGTTTGCGTTGCGTCAGGAGTTCCACCAAACAACTTCCTGCTCAGAGAGTTGGCTTCTTGTCTGCAAGGGGTTAAACTGATGAACTCTGATGGTAGTGACAGTTAGACGCATGTGAAACCCATCTTTCCCGCACTCCTGAAAGGTCCGGTGTCTTGAGCTGGATTGCTTTTCCACATCTTCATGTGGGGGTTCTCTGCAGAAGCAGAACAAAGTACATTACCACACCCAGCCATGGTTCCTTGGAGAATCCAGTACTGTGTTCTGACATGACACTGTGACTTAATCCAAATGGAATGATTAGGTTCAACTAATAAGCAAAAAGCTACTTAATTAGCAGTGTAAAAGAAGATGGCCAAATTAAAGATGGATGTCTCCCATGATTAAATTAACAGCTAGTACCTGATAAGTTCTGGCTTGAAAAGGATTCCCTGCTGCTGGTTTGTTTAATATTTTAAGGGTATTTGGTATGAGAAAAAAGAAGTTAAAGCAGACCACAAGCAGGTTTTTGTAAAGCAGCTGTCATAAAAATGGAAGTGGTGGTGTCACATACAGTAACTGGAAAACCTTGACTTCTTTGTTTTTGCTTTCCCAGAAATAACTTGTCTAAACCCAGCATTAAATCCTGTTCATAATTTCTCTTGTTCAGTCTTCCAGACACCTCTTTTCTTCATCAGCTTCCTCTCTTTATTAATGGTGCTGTACAAGAGATTGCTGGTTTTCGGGTCTAGGCTGCCTGATGGGTTACCAGCAGGAGGCTTGTCTCCACACACTGTGCTCCTGAAGCTTTGATGCCTGCATTTGTTAATGTATGTAGGGGAGGTACCTCACCTCCTTTACCACAACCCATGATTAAATGGAAATTCGAAACTAATCAAATCTCGAAGCTTTACTTTAGAAACTTCCCATGAATGCTAGAGGGTGAGATGGAAAACTGAGAGTGAACTAATGGTAAATGTGGTTGCTTTTTTCCATGGGCAATATAATAACCAGTAAATATACTAAGTAAGAGCTCAGTTTTAAATTGTTCTCCAAAATTAGCAAGTTGAAATAAGCTTTGGGATGAGTCAATAAAAGCTTTAAATAAGGGAACATGTTATAGAGGATTTCCTGAAAAAAGAGATAGCAAAGAGTTAATATAGGCAGAGGGTAGACAATAGGAGCTATGAGTAACGAATGTGTAAGCCACCTCCTTGCTGTATTTCTTTGGACACTGGCAAGAGAATGGGGCAGTCTTGTGCCTGCATTGTTCTATTCATTTGCACACCTGCTTACAGATAAGGGAAAAACAGCAAGGAGCATTACGTTACCTTTGGTTATGGTAATTTAGAGGTGACTTTTTCAACTTCTTTGAATGTTCTTTCTGTTCCCTAAAGCTCCTCTGACGTTTTAACATTAAAGTGTGTAAAATTACTGTAGTGTGTAAGTGTTTAAATTGGGAATTACGGAGCCACTGCTGGAATCCGGATTACTTTGCAATATTTTCGCTCAGCATGAGGATATTAGCTCAGAGGAATTTTTTCAGTAACACATCTCTCCCTTTGCAACAGAAATGAACCTTTCCAGAAAGAATTGTCACCAGGTTGGCTGGAAATCTTGCACACTGCGTTTGCACTGTAGTCGCAGGGAAGCAGTTACGTGAACTCCGCCATTGGATTTGCATGCCCCGTCCTGTGTGTGTCGGGAATGCGCAACGCAAGTTTCTGAGGGAAAAATTTGGTCCCAAGTACTTGGTGTTTCACTGCCCAGTATTCCAAGACCAATAAATGATCAGAAGTTTGCGTCAGATAAGCTGCTTCAAAAATAGTTTTTTCAGGGAGAGCCTTCAGTAACTGATAGACATTAATTATGGTATCATAATCAAGAAAATGGCTTGGTTGTTTTTGCTCTTGCTCCAGACACTGTTTAAATATCTGTGTTGTACGAGAGTCTGGTATGCAGACCACTTCTCTAAGCTGTCTGGGAACCTTTGCTACTTTCAACAAGCAGGAGGTATGCTTAGCATTGTACATCTGCTGGCTAGGCTGAGTGGGAAGACTTGTGTGTGCAAAAGGACTTGTCAACTGTGTAAGAAGTAGCTCACTTACTTTAAAACTCATGTTTTCTGAGTGTAGGTTTTCTTAACTTAGAAGTAAGTTTTCTGTGGAGGAGCAGTGTATTTTTTTTCAGTGCTGGTGACTTTGGCTCTGATTTGTCAGATGTGCACTCACTGTACTTCTGTAGTGGTATTTTAGGCAGCCAGCATGCTGGTGGAGGCAATGCCATCATATGCTTTTAACTGCAGAAGCAAAAGCTGCAGGGGTCAATGGCTGATGTGTGGGACCCAGAGCAATAGGACGTTCATTTACTTCATTCTTCTTTCAGTAGGTGCCTGCTAGTATCTCGTTATGGAATCACTGATAAATTCATCTTGAAAGGGACCTGAAGCAGTTTCTAGTCCAACTTTTTGCACAGATTTCAGATCAGCTCAAGTTCCTCAGGGCATTGTCAAGTCTCATCTTGAAGCCCTCCAAGACTGGAGACTGCACAACCTCTCTGGGTAATCTCTTCCAGTGTTGGACTGTCCTAATGGCCTTGCTGCTTACCTGGCATGCAGGCTGACAACTGTCTTCCACCAAATTGACTGCAGGGTCTGCTAGCTGCCAGATCTCCTACAAGACATGAACAGAAAATAGTTCTTTAGCAAGCAAAGAGATAATAATTTTCTTTTGTGCATTGTCAAATGGCAGTGTCAGAGGGGAACGTTGCTTCTTGCTACTGCACAGACCTGAACTGAGGAGTAGAGGTGGCAGGGGGTGTGATTAAAAGGGCTATTGCTCTATAGGGCAGATCTGATAAGACTGAAAGGACATGCTCCTTCCTGTTCCTTCAGACTGTTTCCTTTAATTGTGTCTTACTCTTTATGAAATTTCTTTATTCTAGTGTGAATCAAAAGGACTTTTTATGTAGAAGTCTGAGAGTTTCAGTTCTAGCTGTGGAAAATGCTGGTGTTGAGTTTGAGAGTGCCTGCTCACTTGCTGAGCTCTATAATGTGTTCATTTTGATATACTACTTCCAAACTTCAGCATGGTATTGGATTTAGTCTGCTTAATCCAGAGGTGGTTGATTTCCTTCCTACTCATGTTAATGGGACGTCTTATTTACCACATCATGGATCCATTAACTCACGCTTAAAAGTTTCACACTCTTGCTTCAAGACAGGTTAAAATTAAATGATTAGGGAAAGCAAAGCTTCCTGTTAGAATGAACACTTCACTCTATTATGCTCTGCTCCCATACGACTTGCAAAGGATTCAGCTCTGAACACCGGTCTATCTGTGGCTTCTTATGTCTGTTTCTTCTTATAGCAGTTTTAAAATCTGATTATAGACAATAAGTTTAACTGCATTTCCTATGGAAAAACTTCAGGTTTTTTGATGCAAGAACTCATCGTAGTTACTCATATGTCTGAGTTTACAAAGTCCCAAAGATGAGCATTTTCTGATTATCTTTGTGGACTGCAGCATCACTCCTTAACATGCAACCAACCTCAAGGGTTTGAACACAAAAGCTGTGGAAATAAATCTGTGCATTTCCCTCAACAATCTGTGTACAGCACTTTTGTCATAGGAAAGGCTGGTAGAAGAATTGACCTGTATGTCTGGTTTCTTGACTATTTAGTATGTGTATATAGTATCTACTGTATGTGCATCCTTGCCTATGAACGTTCTGCATGATGGTTTGAAATCTTGCAAGCTTTAAATCCTCACATCTCTGACACAGTCTATTTAGTGAGGTTTTGTAGGTACTGCTCTCTTTTTGGTCAAGCCTGTGAAGTCAAAGGCCCTCTTTTGTTGCTGTTCAGTTGTCTTAACATTGTACTTTCTAAAACTGTGTTTTCATGTTCAACATGGAAGTATTTTTCTATTGTAACTTTCCTGTATCATTACCTGATTTGTTTTCCAGATTTTAATGTCTCAGAAAACCCAGACTTCTTGTGAAGTGAAATTTATTTCCTTTCCAAGCTCAGAATTTTAGCCAGTCCTATTAACCTGGAATGTCTGTCCTTTGCCTGTTGTGTGTAAATACCTTTGTTTTATCAAACTTCGGTGCTTGCTTAGATCTGCCACCTTCCCTTAGCTGCTTTCAGTAATCCTTGAAAACCTTTTTTAGCTGTCTTTTGACAGCCCTGTTTCCATGACAGGGCCTTTTTTTCCCTCAGAGTTTGGAGTGATAATAAGTTTGCACCTTATCTCTCACCCCCTCTTCTCTCCAGGCATTGAGATGGAAATAGCCCCTTTTAGTTTGCCCCTTATTTACAGTAAGCAGGAAGTATTTTTGAGAAAGCTAGAACAGAAATCCATAGCCCTTTCCATACATGTTTAGATGTTGCGAGTCATTGCAGCTGGAGTGGGAGATCAGTACTGCCATGAGCCACGATCAAAATATTCCTGCTACCTTTGATGTCTTGCAGGAGAGGCATGAAATGGTTTCCTTGGTCACTGAGTAATGAACTGTTTGCAGTGATGGACAATGACTGTCAACTGTATCTTGATCTCTGTTCTCCTCATCTTAACTCCAGGGTACTGTGCTGATCATTAAATACTGTTGCTGATCTGCTTTCTTAGCATGGCTATATGTTGTAACCTCTCAGCCTTTAGCTAGCTATCGGACTTCTTTAAAACTGTTCTACTGCAGTTAATATGTTATTTCAATGAGTTAATAATTCTTCCCAGTCTTCTGAAATTCTAGAATTCATTGCCTAACCACAAATGGTCATTCTCCCATAAGTTGTGTTTGATTCTATTGTGTTGTAATAGAAAGCCGAAGAAAAAAAATATTGTGGAGCTCATTTTTAACATAACTCAGATTTTTACATAAAAAGGAGCACTCTTTGTAGGCAGCTTTTTAAATGTTAAGGACTTTATAATTTTAATAATCTGAGATGGTTGCTTCATATACATCATCTTCAATCTTTGGGGAAAAAAAAGTTCTCTTCTTTATTATTTACATGCTTAAACATTGTTTCTAGTAAGAAAATATAGCATAAATTATACTCAGATAGTGAAGGCTTGTCTACTTCTCCCTCACATGGAAGTTATACATTCGCAGCAGGGGAGTCTGCTGGCATTAAGAGTTTGCTGGCATTAAGGTAAGCACCTACTGCTACAGCAACTTTAGTGTTCTCCTTGGTTGTAGAAAACCATCAAGGTGCAACACATTGACTCCAGGTTTCTGTTTATGTCTTTGTATTTTTAATGTTCATTCATGATCCTGTTTTTTATTAAAGTAACAAATCCTTTATAACCCCTTCCAAGCCCTCCAGAAATTTATTTTGAGCTTAAGGCTACCATCTGGTAGGTAATCAATATCCTGCTTGAGCATTAATACTTGAACCCTACATTACAGCACTCTGTTCTTACTAGTAGAAAATGCACATTCTATGAACCTGTGATTTAGTCTCCTATGTTCCTTCCCTTTGGTGGCCTTCCTCTTTGTGTATCCACCTGTAAACCAATAATACCAATATTTGTAAAGTGCTTGATGTATTTACAGCAGAAAAAAATTATGATAGGAAGAGGTTTTCTGGGCCTCAAGTCATTGGAGCTCTGAATCAGGCTTGTCAGAAATTGACAGCTATCATCACTGCTGCATACAAGGAAGAGTTGGTTTGTGCGAGGGAGTCATAGCTTTCTTGATGCTCCAAAAACCAATTGCAACTTAATGTTAGAAAATAAGCTGCTGTATCACAGGCCCATCTGTGCAGTCTTTTGAGGAAGTATCTTCTGTTGAAGTCCAGTCCAGTGCTGATTATTCAGAGCTCTTTGGTAATCTTGCTATGGATCTATCAGCAGTCTCTGTTCTTGGAGATCAAGACATTTCAGTGTGAACAATAAACCGTGACCATTCTGGTTTCTGATAATAAATCAGTGTTGCAGAGGGAAAAGAGTAAAGATTGATTTTGTCATTATTTTTTTCCCTTTAGCTTGCTAGCTTAATCTAGTGAGATGTTCTTTGCTCAAATACAGAGTTTGTGCAACTTCCTTTATAATGAAGAGACAAAGAAGAAATAGAGATTAAATTATAAATGGAAACAAAATAGTACAGAGGGATGGGACAAAGCCTTGTAGTTAAGACTTGACTCTTTCAAGAAGGAGGTTTTTTTTTTTTTATAGGGATAAATGGTCCATGTTAAGTTATACTCGATGCTGTACTATAATACAGGAGGAATATTGAGGTAGATCTTGCTTAGCAGCAAAACTTGTAGTTTCTCTTTACTGTCCCTTTAGGTTTGGGGGTTTGGGAGGGATTTTTTGCCTTTGCAACATGCAGTAATGCTGGTATCAACAAAATGTGCCATTTTACTGAAGGCAGATAGGAAGCAAACTTCCTTGAGCCGCCAGCTGCGACTTGTGAATCAGTATTTCAGCTCTGACCTTTTTATGCCTCTTATTTCCATTCCAATTCTTGAGATCTGATGATTAACCCAATGAAGTAATGTTTAATCATTTAACCTTCCTTTGCCTGTATTGTAGCAGTCACAGGAAATCTATTTCCAAACCAAAGAAACAAATCATCTTTGAAAGGGCCGTAGTGAGCTAAAGTATCCTGAAATGTTACAGAGAATGAATCACATTAGCTGAGAGTCGAGTCCAGTCTAGATACTTTAATTTTGGGGGAAAATGTTTTGTCTGTAAGTAGCTGAACTTTTCTTTCCTTTTTTAATTATTTTCTTTTAAAGCAGTAAGTTATGGAAGTTATTTTGCTTTTATTTCAGATGCTAAAAAAAATCAGGGGAGGTTGTTCCCTGCACAGGCTTTATAACAGAAAAATTATATTGTGAAATAGGTAAAAGTTGTGAAACTGATGGTTGTATTCTCCGAGAAATGAAACTTTTAAGGCTTTGTTTTCATTGTTATCATTGCAGATGTTGCAAAGATTTGACAAATGAAATTTAAGGAAGCAACTAAACAACTATTTCTGAACTGTTCTTATTAAAGTGAAGACTGCAAATACATAGTTTTGATGCAACCATGATATGTATGTTACTCTGCAAATTATTTATCGCTATGATTACATTCGATCATAGAAAATAGGGGGGAAATCGTTCTTTTCTCTCTTTTGGCTGATTTAGTTTAAAAGGGACAAATCAGGAGTTCTGGTCTGAAATGTTTAGAGCTGTAGCTGTGCTTTCTACAGGCAGTTGGTAATAGACAATGCATTTAAAAAAACCCAACTTGAACAAACAACTGAGAAATAACTTTAAAAAAAGAAAGTTATGAATTAATAAGGTGAGAAAAATCACCCCAGTGCTGGTTGGGGGGGGGGTTCACAGGCAAAGCTGTAATGCTTTTTTCAACACTTTCATCATTGCTTTTATAACAAAAATGGTGGTTTTAGCTGAAGGGGGGAAAATTAGTTTTAAGGCACCTTTAATTTTGCAGCAGCCAGAAATGGGGGTGAGGGAGGCTTTTTGTTTTGAAGAAATTGGATGAAAAATGGTGCACTGTGCTTGCATAAGTTAATACAGTTAATCTATATGTAATTATATGATAGGTTTTATTAAACCAGCTGTGCTGCAAGCATTAAGTTTATAGGTCACTTGCTAGAGAGCTTATTGCTAATTCCAGCTTGTGAAAATTAATACACCAGTGTATTAGCAATGCAGTCTAAGATGATGGGTAGATATGTTAACATTAGAACAGAAACGATTCCCATTGAAATATATCCTGGGCATATTTGAATAATTGCATTGTAATGTTTTATTTTAAAGCTACTTTACAATGAGATTTATGGAGCTGTGAAAAAAATGTTCTTGGCTTATAAAAGTGAAAAGATTCTTCTATCCCCATGAGCATTATGAAATGGTGAACAAAATAGGAACTGAAAATATCATGGTTACATTCATCTTTGTTGTAGAGTACGGGGGGGGGACATCTTATGAAATTCCTATGTAAGGCACTACTTTTTCAGTTCACCTTTTCAAAGAGCAAAATCTGATGTAGAAAGGACAGTGTTGCTGTTGGTCTTCAGCACAGTTTTTAATGTTAAATTAATTTGTAGATAAATTCTGAAGCAATTTTTCTACTTTTCTGTTTGATCAAGGGATTAGAATACCTGTCATCTCCTTAGTGTGCTGCATTTGATTTCCTTTGTTGGTAGCTGTGTGATCTGCAGAAGAGTCTTGCATCTTTTTCAGTTCTTGTCCTAAATCCTCAGTGGGACCGACTCTGTATATTAGTGCTGACCTATATATTAGTGATCATATATAGAACCATGTTTCAGTTTTGTTTACTAACTTGAAAATAACAATGAGAGAATTTTAGTTTGAGAAGGAACTGCCCTCGATGTTGCAAGACTTTTGGACTTGGTTCACTGGTGAATTATCATGTTTTGTTATTTACCACGATTTGTGTCAAAATGCACTCTGTTATTGAAAAAAACATGAAAACTTTTACTTTACTTGTCACGTAGATATGTTCTAGACCCATTGCTACTAACCGAAACTCAAATGTTTGGTATCAGCCTCGCTCGGAGTAGGTTTTAATCACTCCTTTGTACTGTGTGTATCCTAGAAGTTGCACCCAAAAACAGCAGGAATAGGTTTCAAAAAAAAGACAGAATATTTCAACTCTTCCATTTTGCAGGAAGACATTTACAGCCCCAGGGTGTTGCTCCTGCGGAAAATCAGCGAGTTCAGCCCTTACCGGATGTTCTGAAGGGTTTTCATATTCTGTTAGGGTTAAAAATGTCAGACTGTAAGCTGTAGGAAATCTCATTCCCTTGGCTTTTTTCTTTATGTTGAAGTATTTGTTTTAATTTGTTTTTTCAAGCATCAAGTGCAATAAATACAGTTATTATTTCAATAAGTTGGTTTTTTCTTTAGCTTGAGAGTTAAACTCTCTATAAAGCACTGTAATAGGGGACGCTTACTGCTTGAAAAAGGCAGTAAAAGGAGTAAATGTCCTTCCCAGATTTCTGTTCCTTCGGTTGGTTTTTACCTGGCATAGGGAATTGTCAGGTCTGTAGTTCAGAATTTCAGTATGCATTACGTTGTCAGACAATTGCCATTACCTGCATTGGTGTGGAGCACTGAATGTTTCGATAGAATTGTGACAGTTAAAATGGCATACATTTAATTTTAATGTATTTTCTTGTAGTTTTAATCACTAATTAATCATGTTCTCAATTCCACACTGTTGAAGTGTGGAACTTACAATATCCGTAATTACTGTTTAAAGCTGTTTCCTTGTGAAATTTCATAGCTTTCTACAAAATGTAAATCACTGACTGCTGCTACTGGAAAAGAAGCTTTTTGTTGCTTATTTGTAGGTTTTGAAAGGGTAATAATTATTTTCTCGAAGTTCGCTATTACCAAAGACACTGAGCTTTCTATAACCACTCTTGTCAAGCCTGGCTAGAGAAGACTGACCCTGCTTTTAACTTTATGGACAGTTTTGCTTCAAAAGAATTTTATTCTTCCATCAATTCACTCAAGCTGCTTGTGAGAATCTTTAGGTTTGCTTTTTAAAACGTTTACTGCATTATCTGTGAACTTTGAGACCAAAGTTTGTCATGAGAATGTTTGGAAGTGAGGATCACAAAATAAAAGCAAGCAGCATGTTCTTAGCATGGCTTTGTAAAGAATAGCTCGAATGTTATAATCACTGTCACCTCTGGTGCTTTTAAGGTATTTTAGATTCAACTCTCTGGATTTAATGATTTTTACACTTCTATTTTAGAGGGTACCTAAAATTAGCTGCTGTGATTGAGATCCTGTGTTTCAGAGAAAACATGGAGGGATATAATGGAATTATTATATTCTATCTTTGTGTTTTGAGAAAGTACCTTTTTGACATTGTAAATGGTATCAAAGGAGTTAATTCCCTTTGCTTGTTTAAGGAATAAGATATAAGCAGCCTGGCATTTCAAAGATACAGGGAAATAAATGCTAGAAACCCTGTTTCCATATTAGTGTTCCCCTTGCAGAGTTTTGGAAGGCAGAACTCAATACATGTGGGCGCTCAGGTTGTCACAGTGAGCAGTGTGAATTTCCCTCTCTTCCCTCTAAGCCAAGAGTTTCAAATTGGCCTTTGTGTTTTAAAAAATTCTCCCAATTGCTAGTTAAGAAATCCCAAAGCATGGAGTGTTGATACTGAAAAACAGGGATTTTGGGGTATGTTCCTTTTGAGGCTTGCCTCATTAATACCTTATTTTCTTGTTTGCAGGATTTTGCTTCCCGGGCGAAACTGGCTGTCCAGAACCTGGTGCAGAAGGTTGGGTTCTTTGGCATTTTGGCCTGTGCTTCAGTAAGTTCATTCCAGTAACAGAGGGGTTATAATCAGAAATTGCAGATCAAAATGAATGCTGTGAACTGTGACTTGGTTTTATTCAAGTCCATATGGATCCTCATGCCTTGTCTGCTATTTCTGTGTTCTTTGTGGTGCTTAGAGAACTGCGATGGTTGTGGTACTGGCAAGTACAATAGCATGGAAAAACTCCAGTCCTAGATTAGTACCAAACAGTGAATTCTGTGTAAAAGCAGAGTGAAGTTGTTATCCCTTCCTTCAGCTTCACCATTGGGCCTTTTGACAGTAGTTATCCTTGGAAGATAATGGGTTTGGAATAGTTCTATTTCCTTTTTAATCCATCACAAAAGAATGGTGTAGCAAGGGATCCCTTTTTTCAAAAGATGAGACAATCCATTCTACACATCAACATGGTGTGGTGAAATCTGATAAAAACAGGTCAGTTCACCAAGGATGCAATGGCTTGTCATGGTAAGGAAGACTTACAAGAGGCTGAACTAAGACATTCTTAAAACTGGAGACATTTCTATGTTTGTTTCAGATCAGGGATGCTCCTGGCATTTGATGTTGAGGCCACATGCTCTCTAAGAGGGGCACATGCTGCTCATTGTGTTAGAGGGTATTTGGCAGATCAGGTCATATGCCCACTGACAGTTATCCTGTTAGGACCTTCCTAGGCCAGATTATTAGCTGGCAAGATACAGCAAGATCTGTATTGTTACCTATAAATTCTGCTGGAACATTGCTGTAATTTCTTTATGTACTGTGGTGTTCGTGTACTGTGGCTTATAGTGCTTGACGCCTTCAAATTCCATGATATATGCAGCTTGATGAGTGGAAAACTACCTGTGTAAATCTTGATTAGGATATCCATCCACAGTAATTCCTCTTGAGTCTGCTCAGGAGATATCTTTGGGTCATTAGGAACTAGAAAGCAGAACGAGGAAGCAAGTTTCAAAGCCATAACTTGCATGAACTATGAACCACTTGTACCTTTTTTCTTTCTCTTTAAGTTAGAGGTCATACAATCATCTCCACTGATGATATTTGAGTGTTTAGGGTAGGATAATACTGTTCTTGAGAGGTAGAAAAATACTGAACCAGTTGAGGCTTAAGTCTCAATCTGGAAGCGTAGTGTAAACTGGCAGGAATATGTTCCTCATGCTTCTATCTCACAAAATGTGGGATATGATGTACAGAAATGTGCTTGTGGTGATGGGGAGAAGTGTAGGTCCCCTATGATCCCATTCTCCTGGAATAATCACAGCCATTAACCAGCTGCTCAGCAGATGAGGTATTAATTCCACACTTGTCTAGCACCTATTTAATTGTAATGTCCTAAATTGCAGAAGTGACAGTGCTAACTCTTTGCTCAAATGTAAGTAACCTGTGTTAGCTGGAAAGAATCTGATTGAAGTTGCTGGAACAGAACTTCTGTCTACTCATCTTTTGAATGTCTTAGAGTGGAAATGTAGGTTACAACCTGTTCTTTAAATCTTTCCAGTCAGTAAGCTCTTAAACTTCTCCTTTGCTGCCTCTGACTCACTATTCTCTAGTCATCGTCTTGTGAGACATCACTGCATAGGCTATTCTGTCTGCCTTGTGTAATCAGAGCAGCTTGTAGATGGCAGGGAGGAGTTTCTGCAGTGGCTGAACAAGGAAAAGTGTGGATAGATGGAGAACGTGAGGAAGGAGTTGGTAAACATGTGAGGTGATGTGTAAACTCTTCATAGTTCCTACTTAGTAATACTTAAACATTTGCTTAACTTCTTACCTACTCGCTGTGCTGTTCCATGCACTCTAAGCTCCCTTTGGCTTACATGGGCTGTCCTGGGTTGGGGGCAGGATGAGGAATCATGAATCCACCACAGTACACTGGAGGGTTTGTAAATGTGTTTACAGAAAAACTGCAGAGTAGCAGTAAAAAGGGTGAGGTTGAACATGGCAGAGGCATTGGTAAAGCAAAGGGATTCACAGCTACAGGTTTCTGTTGCATCTGCAGGTGAGGCAGACAGTGCCCCACGTGTGCTCCTTGCATTCATGCGTCTCCCCCATGAGCTTCAGGGCTTTGTTTCAGGGTTTCTCTTGCTTGTTGCTGCTTCTCCGTATGCCAGAGGGTGTCTCATTTATTAGGCCCCCTTTTAGTTGCAGTTGGGTGTATTTTTTATGATTAGAGAACCTGCTTCTAAAGTGGTAATGACTGTCCTAGCTGCAGGTTGTTGTCTGTCAAGCAGTGGCTTCTAAATGTTACATAAAAACACAATCAAATTGAATTTAAGACTTTGCAAGTTTATCCAGTGAAGTCAACTGAATGGAATATTGTTTAGTGGCAATAAGAAAGCCATGTTATTGGCTGGAGCTTCTTTTCTATGTGAAGGCAGCTCTGGGGAAGGAGCAAAGCCGGAATTAACCCTGGAAAATGCTTGCTGTGACTTGTGAGAATTTGCCCTCCTGTCTTTATGGGCTTTTATGGTAACTCTCAGTACTGCATGTGTATCCCTTTGTTTTCCAAAAACAAAGAGAAAACCTCGCTGGCCGTCTAATACACCCCAGCGAGGACTTGAGTAACTTTTTGCTGCGATATGTTTAGTGTATTGATGATATCCACAGTTACCCCTGCCTAGAGCGTGTTGCTCCCTCTATGGTGATAGCAATACAGAAATTAAAATGTCCTGTGAACCTGCAAAAAACCCCTCGAACCCTGCAACCAAGAACATACTTGAGACCTAGAGCAGACTTGGCTCAGAAGAGCTGAACTCTCTGGCCGTGGTATAAGTAAATAATTTACCAGCCTCCTGTGCCTGAGACAGCTGTCACAGGTAAAGAATCATGTTGGTTGAAGTGGAGCATGTTTAGAGACCGTTTTGGGGCATGATTAGAGACTGTTTCAGATGTCTTCCTATGCAGGTGGTGTTGTGGGTGCTCATAAATTTGAATTGCTGGTCTCTAACAGCTATGTATAAGCCCCATAAGCTTTCTCAGAGATTTCAGATTTCCATTCAAAGTTAATATGTTTTATGGTCTTTAACAACCTACCCTCTTTGTTTGTTTGTGTAACAAACCAACACAAATACTGCAGGATATTACCCCAGTAATACGCTGCTACTGTGAATTACACATGCCCCATGAGTTTACTCAGACAGACTGCCCTCGAACTGCATGCTAAGTGTAAAAGGTTGGAATCTGGATACTTTCTTGGTTTAATTTCAGGAATATTTTACGGATAGTATCACAATACCAAGCGTCAAGCCAACAGTTTAAGAATAAAAAAGACTTTAAAATTAAATGAAGTGCATATGCTTAGTAAAATCTAATCACTGCTTTTAAACTGGATACATATGACTACAAATGCCACATTTTAATGCACTTTCTCAGATGGAAGCCACTGGGGATCACTTTGAACACTGGCCTCCAAGAGTGATGTGCTTGTCAGTGAGAAAATTTGATACATCGCTCAGAATGGCTTTACTGTGGTTTCTGCGCATTTCACATGGAAAACTTTTTGTTAGCTGTTTTAAAATCCAGGGGTAAGGAGGGACCATGAGAATGGAATTGTCTGGGACATTGTCTAGCTGAATCCCAGAGACTTAAGTTATGTGGTGCGACATTAACATTTTTGTAAGTATTAAGACACAAGAGTTTTGGATCAAGTTGGATAAGGGGAAAATGTTCATTTTTCAAAGTTTCAGAGTCTGTCGTGTTCCTGTTCATCTGAGCGCGCGCTGCAGTTCACAAACTTCTCTCCCTTGCACCTCATAGATTCCGAACCCTCTGTTTGACCTGGCTGGGATAACATGTGGACACTTTCTGGTTCCCTTCTGGACCTTCTTTGGTGCAACCTTGATTGGGAAAGCAATAATTAAAATGCACATCCAGGCAAGTACTACCCCTCCCTTAGGGCTCTAGGGTGAGGACTTGTTTCTTTTCTGACTGTTAAACCGTGTTGGTAATGAATTCTGAGTCTCCCTTCCTGACCTGAAGTAATGGAAATTAATTTGGTGCAAAAGATTTACAATAAAGGATCTGCCAGGCTTCTTATGCTCAAAACTGAATAATTTATAGCTACAAATTAATGAGCTCGCTGCCTCCACCGCTCAGGAAGTTGGTGGTTAGCCAAGTTATTTACCTACGGTTTTTACCAGTCTGAAAGGACTTCGTACTCATAATGAACTTGCCTTTTTGGTAACAAATACTTATTTCAAAGAGCACTGCAGCTACCCCTCACCAGTTAAGCAGCACTTTTAAATGCTCCCTTCTATTTCAGTTGAGTGTGTATGGAAACCCCATTTCTTTCAGGCCCTGCAGAAAGCAGTCCCAGTCTCTGGGCATATCATCCAGAGCTTTCAAGCATGGTTAGCAATATCTGGTGTCCTCAGACTATATATTGAAAGGGCCTGATTTCAGAGCATGTCCCGTTTTTCTTGCTAACTTGGAGCCTTCTTGGATGCTCTGAATTTAGCAACTAGAATCTCCAGTTGCTTTCAAAAATGTTGAGCCTCTCTTTTCAAATGTCTCCATTTTGTGCAATGAAAGATGAAGTGGTGATTCCCCGGTGATTCGTTACTGGTGGAGGTGTGGTTAGTGCTATATCATGAGCTACAGTGCTCCATTCGTAATGATTGCAAGCAGTGTTTTCAGCTGGGACTTGATTTGGGTGTTTTTAAGCATCTCCCTAGAACTGGTGCAGTGTCTGTAGCTGTGCTGCTTGGAAATCTGTGCTGTTACTGCACTAAAAATAGCAGAAGCTATTAGTATTATAAAATTACTCATCTAGTACCCTCCTCAAGCTGCTGAAAAGTCTTCCTTTTGCCTTGAACGTATTTCAATTTTCAACTCTTTCTCTTTTTTCTTCCTGTTTTTTTTTTGGTAAATGGTTATTTTGCTTTGTCCTGTCCTTGGAGAGGAAACAACAAACAGATCTGAAAATTCTTTCATTTACTGTTAGCACAACTTTCCCCTCACACTTACTTTGCATTGTCCGGATTTTTCTGCTTTTAAATCTATGTACTGTTAGAAAAGTGAAACAGTATTTGTGTAGTGTTCCTTTTATGCTGCCTTGTTTGGCCAGCAGAATGTTTGCTATGTAATTTATAGAGCTGCCCACTCAGATCAAATGCAAGTGAAAAAATATTTCCCAGTGTCTTGTACAGTTGGTAAATCATCCTATTTTGTAATACGTTTCGCTATTAGCAGTCTCTTTTCTGCGATGCTTCATTTCAAGCATACTCTTGTGCAATAGCCTCGATTTTGTAGTGATCTTGCTGCAATTTGGAATTTAGGAAATGTAAGAGTCATGGAAAAGGCTTCTAATGAATCTTTCTCTAGACAGGAAGCGAGTGACTCGGGTGCAGTGGCCATCCCGGAGCTGCTTTTAACTGGCCTCTTCCTCCACAAAATCATTCTGTGTAGTCCCAGTCACATCCCTTATTTCCAGACTGGTGAATGCAGTTCCCGTTAGATCATGTTTAAATGGATTTAAGGAGACTGTGGGAACTGTTTGTGTGTGTGCATACTCATCTGCGCACAGTCTTGCTCACTCTTTGCAAAAGAACAAGCTGTCAAGTATGGCAAGAGTGGGATTTGCAAAGCCTATTTTAACAAAATTTGAACTTGGAAGAGAAGGGAGTGGTAAAATTACGGACATTGGGATTTTCTGCAGAATAAGCTGTGTCACAGAAGTCTTATTGGAATTGCTCTGTTCCAAATAGGCTGCTGCATTAGAGACTGACATTCTGAGGGGTTTGGACAGACAGGTACCCTGTGGCTCTTAATTTGGTCTTCACTCAGTAGTTTTTGGTTTTGTCTCTGCCTAAAGCACACAGACCAGGGGACTAAAAGCTCTATTATTTTTCCCTTCTGTGATCTTTAAGTGCATGTGTTTGTGTAAGAGGATGTGAATTTTTCTGCACAGTGATGACTGTTTTTCCATTAAAACATTGTTGACGGAGTAAAGTGACCTTGAGCTTCTGGGAATTGGAGTTTAGGGAGGATGCGAATGGTTTGTAACACAGGCTTACACAAACACTGCAAGAAATGAAGTCTAGGAGGCAATAGAATAATAGCGAGCTTTTTGCTCTCCTGCCTCTGTTTGAAGAGAGTATTGAAAAATAAAGATCTCGAAAAGGGAAGGGAAAACTGTGTGTGAGTGCGGGAGGAGCTGTCTGGCTGGAAAGGAACCTAAATTGTCATACCCCATTGTCTCTGCTTCCCTTTTGATCAAATGTTTCTCTTAACTGATGTTTTCCTTCCTACAGAAACTTTTCGTTATTATAACATTCAGCAAACATATAGTGGAGCAGATGGTGTCCCTAATCGGGTGAGTAATTCTTTAACGTTCATTAAGTGGAAAAATACTGGAGATGTGCTGAGAATTGTGCTTTGCTTCAAAGTGCGAGCTTTGGCCAACACGTTATTTTAGGTCTTACTTCCAGTGTCATTCCTCACCTCAAAGGCTTCAAGTACTTCAAGAAACATAATAGCACCGAAGGTCAGATGGCCTGAATATACAGCACCAACAGTTAACTTTCACCCTGAAATGTGATGCCACTTTTCCAATTATAGATCGCCACACGTAGCTGCAAACAGGCTGATTTTTATGAGGACTTTCTTCAATGTTGTAGTGTGATTCTGTGACAAAAATTGAAGGAACCGTTGTGTTTTATGCAGCGTCTCAAGGTGACGAGAAACATTTTCCATAGTTTAAACTACCTGAGACATTTAAATATTGAATCTCTCGTAAAGTGCCAGAATGAGGAATTGGGTGTGTAAAGTTTTATCTCCATTCTCCTGGGGCTTTTTGGTAGGAGAAATGACAGTTTTCATGGGTGAACTCTTCAGATTTTGAGAAAGTTTGGGGTTTTTTGTTGGTTTGGGTTTTTGTAGTTTTGTTTTTAATTTGGACTAACTTCTTCACTCATTGATTCCTGGTTTATATTTTAAGTTAAAATCTCAGTTTCAAACAAGAAAGCTAAGCAAAAGCACTAGCAAGGAATAGCTGGGGGGGGGAAGACAAAGCAACATACGTCCATGTTGCCTCAGTGGGTTTAAGTGGAGATGTTAGATTTTTGCTTCATACCTATCTGTTCAGTCATGAAATTCTCTGTGATTTTAAAATCCATTGTTGGTGTTAACATTTCCTGCCCGCTAATCCAGCAAATGACATTGCAGCAGCACCTCTCTGAACATGCAGAAGTTTCACAAACTGCTTGAATGCAAACAATATATGCAGCTCCATTTAAATGTAGGCAGCTAGAGCAGATCACGTGGATTTCATCAAAAATCCCTGCTTAATTGCTGAAAGGAAAAACTGTGTTCTTGAGGGGGGAAGGCGCTGCCTGTTTTCAGGACACTGATCAGTTTAAAGTCAGGGATGCAGGTTTCAAGTTTTGAATGTGAGTCTCTAGCGTTTAAATAGCTTTACTGTTGTGGGTTCAGGTTTCTCTTTGTTTTCTGTGGTTTTGTGTTTAACTAGGTACATAGTATTGATCCATAAGATAAATTCTAAGGTGTTCTCTGGTTTTTCACGGTCTTTTACTTGGTTTATGTTGTGAACTGATCGACACTTTGCTACACAAACTGTAATGACTGTTTTCAGGTAAAATCCAAAAAGCCACGCTCCTCAAGAACAGTTTCAGAGGAGGAATGCCTGGAAATGATTCCTTTTAAAATATGTAAACTCGAAGTACTAATGCTAGACCTAGAAAAAGGAGTGTCACATGGAACATTCTAGGGCCTCTCAGTAATGAAACAAATCCTGACATTATTGCTTCCTGATCTTCTGATTGCGTGTCTGGTTTGTACCAAACTTCAGAATTAATTTGTCGCTTTGAACATTATTTAAAGGAAATAAGAGAGAAAAATGGGGTTACTTTGAACCACCATTAGCCAGTTATCCATCACAGCAGATGCTTTGCTGCTGACTTTTGGTCCGTTACTTGGTCAGGTGTGTTTCCAAAGATTTACGCTCCTGCAAGCCTTTGAGCCAAAACCAGTCGTTTTTTCCAGCTTCATCTGCCTTGGAGATACTTTTGCATTGAATTACTTCGCATGCGTTCACAAGAGCTCTGCTGGATTCAGATTTTATGAGATGGTTGATGTCAGAGTTAAAAAATGTTCTCGGGAGACAGCAAGGTTTTTGGAATGTCCCGGTATCCTTGACTTTTCTCAAGCTGTTTGCTAGCATTACCTCATCAATTTCTCTTCGAGTGGAGTATAAAACCTGTTAAACAATAGCCTGCATTAAATCCCTTATTATTAAATTAAAATACATTTCATTTAATGGTCGGTAACTTTATTTTAGTCAAATTCTACCCGACACAATGACTGAAGACTTTTTTTGCCTGGGATGTTGCTCTTTCACTAGGCGATGTCTAAGCACAATACGTTAAAATAATGAACGTATTCATATACAGAATCACTAAAATCTAGTCAGCAGATTCAGTTTTGAGATACAGGCTGAGAATATTTGATTTCAAAAGCCAGAGAGAATGTCTCTAACTCCATGAGTCTTGGTCAAAAAGCAGGAATGATTCACCTGTGGACCTTGCCCGTAGCCCAGAAGTTGTTTACTTCTGTTAGTGGATGCGATGCTGCTGGCGTTGCACACCGAGCCTGCTGTAACAAGGCTTTTTAAATGTAATTTAGGGTAATTTGATTGCACAATTTTGTCTTGGTCTCCATTACAAAAGAATCTTAAAATACCCCTCAATTAATTAAGAGAAGAAAGAGAGGAAAAGAGAATGTGGCAGGAAATTAAGAAGCCATTTGCAGAAATGTGTGTAAAACACTGCTGGTAGCCACTGTTCGAAAGAAGAGGTGAGAAGGGTGGGAGGTGCAGCACACCTTGCAGGGAGGGACAAGGAGACATGGATGGGTTTAAGAAACTGCAGTTAGCACAAGTCTTGAAATCAGAGCTGAAGAGGATCACAGATATACTGGTAGCTCACATGCGGCTGGTGATGATCAACCTATTCTGGCAGTTAATAGTTTACAGTGGTATTGTTGCTGTCTAGAATGCTAGTAGAGGATAATGTTTCCCCTCAGGTTTTGTTAAGTTCATAAGCTTCGGTGAAGAAAGATGGTGTGTCAGTGTTTTGTCTTGTATTCCGGCACTTGCACAAGAGTTCAACTTATTGATCATCCATGTAGAATGCTGGGTTTAGGCCCAACCTAGGCCATTTAAAATGTTTCATTATTGTGTGTGTTGTGGGGTTTAGTTTGGCTCTTAAGTCTTTCCATTTATTGTGGGGTTTTACCTGCAGCTGCAGGGTTGCTTTTAATCACAATCATATTTTCTTGGAAGTGGCAGTTGCAAATGTGGATTAAGAATTCCGAGGAAAAGCAGTTCTCAAGGCACACACCATCCTCCGAAACGCCTGCCGTCAATTCTGCTGGAATGTCCAGAAAGAAAACAATCTCAATTTAATTTTGTTAGTTCAGCGTGCTTGTAATGCCTGTTTGTGTTTTGTAACACTGAGTTAATAACCTTAGAACTCCAACAGACATCTAAACGTGCTTTATATAGCGTTAGGCAACACGTGGCCTTCGCCTCAAGCATCTGGACTTCAGTGGCAAGTGGTAGGGCTGCATCCCTCGGACAAATCCCGCCCTTCAGGCAGAGACATTCCCTCTGCCTCTTACATGAAGGACAAACTCCTGTAGGCTGCAGGATGTCTTAATTGCAGGCTGTGAGAGTTTCTCAGAGGGAAGCTGAGCACTGAGAAGTGCTCATGTGATACACCAGGTATGCGATCTCCTTAACAAAAGGAGTGAATGACTGCCTGTAGCAAATATGCCTGGCTAATTTGAAGAGCAGTAGAAACGAATCTATTCAGTTAGCGAGCTGAGTCAATAAACTGATGTGAAGTTTAAACAGAAACAAGCGAACTGCATGTAAAAAAACCCTTGCATAGTTCCACAGATTTCAGAAGTGAAGCTGTTCGTGCTGTGATCCGTGGGTGAGATGTGTCATAACACTGTGAAGTGTCACTCAGCAACCTCCCCCGCAATATCACTGCTTCTGAAGGGCTTCTTAACCTCCTGGGTTTCGTGGAGCCAATGTTCATGCTTACTGGCTACTCAGGCCGGGCTGAATGATTGCACATCTTAAAGGAAAACCAGCTTTTTGGTAACAGGGACTTGAGTCACTGCCTTGACAAACCAGTTTGCTGCTATTTATTGTGCCATAATTCTTTGCTTCACAACTTAATCTCAGTTGACTCTTGTAAGGAGCGTGGTGTTCCTTTCACAGGAAAAAGTACAAATGAAATGATGGTGACTGAGGTAACTGAGAGTTTGCTTAACAATTGTGTATGGTTTTCAAGGCTAATTTACAATGTAGGCTTAGATTACTACTTAGAATACAAATCAGGAATCTGCAAGAATAGAAAGGGCACCAGGAATCAGTTGGCCTGCAGTGGGATGAGCCCTTTTTTGGGTTTGCGTTGTACGTGAGGCTTGGGGGCCTTCAGCAGGGGTTGACTGCATAACATGGCCAGTGCCCATCTTCACTGCCTCGTGTCGCTCTGCTCTGGGCATACCCCTCGCCAAGGAGCCGGGCCCAAAGCCGGTCACTCCTTCTGACTGGGTGGCCCTTTGTTTTGCACGTGTGCCAGTCCAGGGCCAGTTAACTGGCCTCTTCCTTAAAGGAGGTTTGGAAAACCAGGTTCTGAGCAATGTTTATAATGAAACCTGTGTCGTAGAATTCAACCACGAATAACCCCAAGTGTTGAGAACATGGGTAACTGAGCAGGGCCCGCAGAACCCCAGAGAGAGCTGCTTCTGGAAGGTTATCCCGATACACCTGACATTTCTTGGGGCTATAAATCAGCAGCTTTCTTCACACAAGTATATCAGAAACCTGTGGGACTGTGCCCTCATAATAACACCCTCTACACAATAGATTAGGTCTGCACAAAAAAGGCTTTAGTGCCTCGAAAGGAACGCAGATGTGGATGAAATTTGAGTCGCTTTGGTGTTGAAAACCTTCCAGTGGATCACAACAGAATTATAAAGGTTTATTTGCAAAGGGCCTGTAGGTTTTAACTCCGAACGTGCAAACCTTTTTTATTATAAATCGCGTTCAAAAATACATCTTTAAAGCACAAACAGAAGTTTCCTTACAAAGAGCCGCATGGAGCAGGGCTGAAGCAGCGGTTGAGAGATGTTGCAATTCCTATTTTTGAAAGCCTTGATTTTAACGTAACAGAATGCCCCAGAGAAGAAAGCAACAGTTTTGCAGACAGCTTGGTGAACGTGGGTATTGGAGCGTAGCTCAAGGTAAAAATGACGTCAAGCGCGTAACACTTTTAGCTTGGTAATCTTCAAATAAGGTATTTTCTTTCTTCATCTCGTAAAGCGACTGTGCCACGCAGCCCTTTAGCCCTCAAAAATGGCTCTGTTGATGCTGACCATGAACCAGATTTATTTTGTGCAGTTTTAGAGCACTGAACGCAGGCAATATCTCAATGTCACCATATGCTCTGAGGCCCAAGTGGCGGTGATGGGGACGGGAGCTGGAGGCTGTGGTTACTCCCTGTGTGACTGGGGAGCCTGGCTTTTGCTGTGGCTGCTACCCCTGAGCCAGGGTCCAGGTTTGCTGCAGCATCAGTGTGGGGCTGAGTCAGGGAGCCGGAGGTCCACTGAGTCACCGCTGGGTCCTGGTATTGGTGGAGCCTCAGGGAAATGGATGGTTTAAATACTGTGAGAATCTTTATCAGCACAGGAAATGACAGCTCATTAAAATACTAACCGTTAAGCCTGTTTAGATCACTGTCTGGAAAAAAATTAACCATTGAGGGTGCAGATAACTCGCAGGAAGCAAGGTGCTCTGTGCAGACAGCACAGGGTGCACATTAATGAGCTTTGCTGATAGTCCAGTGGCATAGAAATATTCCTGTTAGAATCTGTTTTGCAATGGTTTCTAAAATCTCCCAACTTCCCAAGTCGATGCCATGCTGGAACAAAACTGCCAGTTCCTTCGGAGGGAGGGGTGGCCCAAATAACCAAGTGCAGTGCCTCTTCCCAAATGCCTTCAGATTGCTTTTGAGCTGTGGGATGGGTTTTTCTTACGTTCTCACGGGGGAATGGAGGGATGTGAGTCTAACCCAGGGAAACTGTGGGAGGAATGGGTGCTGGGCGTGATGATTTAATGACCTTTTGCGTAATTGTTCAGAAGGTGGAAGCCTTTGCTCTGGCCCTCTGGCCTAGCTGTCAAGAGCTGGGCTGGCTTTAAAGACATTATTAAAAGAGGGTTGGAGGTGCTGGAAGCTCCAGCCCAGCACGCTCCCTCCTTCCTTTGTCACATTCTTCACCGCCACTTAACTCCCTGTTTTGTAGGAGATAATCCCTGGCCTTCGGCCACGCTTGCTCTGGGGCAGCAGGACCCCGAGATGCTGAATGTGTTTGTGCAAACAAAACCAAAGGCACAATGCTGTTTTCCTCCTGGTTTGCTTCTCTGTTGATGCTGTGTCATTGTGGATTGTAGTGCTGGCATTTCCTCAAAGGATGTTTTTCTGTAGCCCAAATAGCTGAATCTGAGCAGAATGTGTACGATGCTGTTTGTCCCCAGACCCAGGGAGGATCCGGACGAGGACAGAGCCAAGCAGACGGACAGCACCAGTCCCCATGTTAACAGTTAAATGTTGGGGTTCTTCCCATATTAACAGCTGTGGCTATTCCAGAGATCATCCATAAAATGGGGCTGTGACTCAATATTGCATCACCTTTCCAAGCAGGGCTTCGGTGCGCT
The DNA here is from genome assembly GCA_028858755.1 of Ara ararauna. Lineage (NCBI taxonomy): Eukaryota > Metazoa > Chordata > Aves > Psittaciformes > Psittacidae > Ara > Ara ararauna. The sequence continues at coordinate 10,490,812 of CM054389.1, read as the reverse complement.
TCAGCCTGGCAGCTTGTTTGCACCATCTCTTCGATGCCTGCACTTCTCATTTCCCTTCAGGTTATTATTCCCATGATAAAGTAACTCGCATGTTTTTAAACCTGCTGTGCTTAATGTTTCTTGATCAACGGGACTGATTCCGGTGGCACTGCTGAGTACACACGAAGCTCAGAACTGGATGCTGCTGAAGTTGGTATTTACATTTGTAATTTCCATCAGAATAAGTGGACTTTAAGAACTGCTTAGAGTTAATCAGCCGCTGCATCATCGCTGGCTCCAAGAGGCCCTTCACAAATGAGAAACTTTAATTAGCAGTAAACCCCATCATATTTATGTTCCTAACGGTGAGTCTGCAGCGGCAGCTTCGGTGCTCCTTGGAAATCCTTGCTAAATCTGACATTTCACTCTGGAAAAGTGGGCAAGGGCACACGAGTGTGTTTGTAAGATGGGAACCTTATATCCTAAATCGTGGGCTGGGAGATTGTATGGTGAAATGTTACTGCAATGATACTAAACTGCATTTGATAGAGATCTGTACTTCAGCATTTAGCACAGCCTGTCATTAGTTACCTGGGCGCTCACAATTCTTAAAACAAGGGTTATGAAATGTCAGTAGCTGAGGAGTAACCTCTGCTCCTAGAGATCTGGTAGGATTAAAACCGTGCCTTTAAGTGCAGTATCAGGACAGAATCATCTTAAAGAAGTAGCTTTAACATCAGTAAAAATGCAGCGGAATGTGTTGAATAACTTCCTACTTTTTGTTCCACTGACCCAGGGAAATACTTCTTTTGTCCCCTCCCTTCTCGGTGCTTCACCCACGTGTGTGAGAAAACTCCTGCCTGCAGTTCCAAAGATCCTGTTAAAAACCAGGCTTCCCAAAATCTCTCCTGCGCCTTCATTGGAGGCTCAGCCATCCTTTGAAAAGCAGATGGATCAATTGCACGGTGTGTTTTATCGAACACAGAATGGAAGCTTTACAAGTCAAACTCCCAGAACCTGTACGTAGAGGGTGTAGTTTCCAAAGGAATCCTAGAGCGACTTTGCTGGATCTCTGTGTGTGGTGCTTCAGAGGGGCGTGAAATTGGGGGAAAGAAGCTATTTAATTTTTCATCTGAATAGAAATCATGGCTTTCAACCAAAACCAATCAGCTGCATCTGTTTAATTACAAATACCAGGTAGCACTGAAAGCAGCGGCTTGGTCAGTGAAGCTGAGTTCTTAATGGGTGTTTCTGTTGCAGTTAGGATGCAAGTCATGTTCTTTACTGAAATGCGATGATTTTGCTGAATTGAGGCTGCCCCAAAAGCTTCCAGTTCCTTGGAAGTCTGTTTTCTGTTTCAATCCCTGGTGACGCATTCGATTTCAGCAGAGGATCAGAATGAATTCAAACAAAATCTGGTGGTTTAATGGTCACTGTTTCAGAAATCTCCTCTGAATCCGAATTCCCTCAGAGATTTTCCCTCTCGCAGGAAACAATCCCGAGGAATTCTGTCCGAATCTCCTGGGAAAACTGCAGCAAGCCTCTTTGCTTTTCAAGTAAACTGTGCTGAAAGGACGGGAGACACAAGAACAGCACCGCTCCTTCTAGGAGTGTGGCCTTGTTGCTGATTGAAGTGCAGAATTCATTGATAGCAATGACAGCCACCAGTGCCACCGACTTCACGGCTTATTTTGACAAGCAGCTTCTAGTGAATGACCTCTTATTTTATGTTTCACCATTTTAAAGCTCAAGTCCTTAAGCAGCTTGCCCAGACCTCTAAGAAGGGGCAGCAGGTTGCATGTTTGAGGCTTTCCTTGTGTGTTTTGTTTAGGCAGATAGAGCCCCCAGAGCGTGGATGAGCAAAGTTCTGTTGTGCACTGGGGGCCTTTTATTTTCTTATCCTTTCATATTCTTTATTTGAAAGACAATAGGCTTGATTCTCAAAGGAAAATGCAAGGAATTGGTTTGAGATTATTCGACAAACAGGGTTATCTTCCCACATCTTCCCTTCTGAAGTCGGATGTGTAAACAGACTTGTGGTTTGCATCTTGACTCCTGAAACTGGCTTTTGAAGGTGTATCTTTAAGTCCTTGCGAAGCAGCACAGAATTATGATGCAAATCTGTCCCTTCTGCCTGTGTACTGGTACCTGGCTTGAGTGTAACCCCTGAAGACGTGCATGGAAGTCTTCCCCCTCCTCCCTTGGTAAGAGCAGGGTTACTGAGTTGAGCTTCACTAGGTCTGCAGGGGAGAAAACACTGGTTTGTAATTAAATAAAATGAAAACTGATTTTTAAGACTTAGATCTAAGTCTAAGATTCGATGTAAGATTATGATCTTAAAACATAAGATCATGTCTGCACTTCGGATGTGAGGTGACACATACGTTAGCTGGTTGATTAAATTATTGGCTTCTGTCAAAGGAGTACAAGTGACCGATGCTGTCCCACTGAGATGGGATTTCAGGAACCGCATCCTTCACGCTGTGGATGCATTATTCCCTAGACGTTGCTCTGCTTCATTTGACTCCTCATTTAAATTTATGCCCCTTTTTTCAGTATTAAAGTCTCTGTGGCTGTGCAAAAGACTGCAGAGTTTGAGAAGCCACGGTCCCTGCCGTCAGGAGCTTGCAGGTCTTCAAAATAGCTTCAGTCGAGTGCCTGTTGTGCCCTTAATTCTCAGTTACGCTCACAAAAGGGAAAAGAGAAAAAAAAGCTGAATATTTTTAGTGAAAAAACGTGTGAAATTGGGTGTTGGTGCCCAGGATCTGCTCACGCTGTCACAGCTCGGGTTTCATGGCTTTGTTCGGCTGCTGAGTATGAACTGGGCACTGATTTGAGCAACCAAGCATCCTGTTAATCATTCATCTCTCATCATTTAAATATTCCTCATTTCATAACCACGCAGAACGTTAAAAGTAAACCATTACCTTTCAGTCGCTTTTCCGGGCATCCAAGTGTCATCTGGAAAAGAAAAGCCTCAAAGGATAAGCCTTAAAACTGTGACTCCGACTGATGAGCGAGTCACTGTACCCGGAACACTCAGCTTCGCAAGGGATGGTGCTGACAAACTGGGAATCCTTTGTCAAAGCTGATGTTCTCTTGTGCAAAGCATGGACTGGAAGGGCTTTGGTCTCTGCTCCGCTTTTGTTTGGGGTTTGGTGGGTTTATTTTTCCCTGAATTTTCACCAGTGCGGGCAGGGAATTTCCTCACCCATTTGTACTTTGGTGATGGTGAATCACGAGGGAAGCAACTGTGAATCGTTCTCCTTGTAAATATGTTCACAGAAATTCTTTGCCTCTGGCTAGTAAAGGAAGCAGAGGTAGTGGAGGAGAGTGAGCCGAGGTGTTGCTTCAGCCTCCGCATTTTCATACATCCTTAGGAGTGGAGAGCTGTGGGGTTTTAACGGGGCTTTAGCCTGGAAAAGGGAAGATTGTGTCAGGAGACTGAGGAAAATCATTTTAGTGGCCGAGCCCTCCTGCAGTCGCTCACAGTGGAGATGAGTGTGTAAAACTGTGCATCTTGTTGTTGGAAGTGTGTTGTACTCAATCCTCCCTGAAGTACTTGTGTAGATTCAAAACTGAAGGGTTGAAATGTCGAAATTAATAGAGCCTATTGCTTTGTTTTGAATGTAGAGGACCACATTAACTTCTTTATAATCAAGCTGTCAATTTTACCAGTTCTCACCACAGCAGCTCAGCTCGTGGTGTTGCTTGTGCTCCTTTCTTCTGCTGGGTGCTTTTTAAAGTGTCCTGACAATTATTAAGGCTCCTTGGACTTGCTAAAGGGCCCCGTGTGTGGGCACAGAGGTTGGTGTTGGTGGAGCCTGGGCAGGCTCTGGTGCTTGCAGATGGAAGTTGGAGGCTGCTGCAAGGCTGTCCGGTAGGAGCACCTTCCCGTCACAGCGGCGGGAGAGGGCTCCTGGTTCCAAAACCGTATCTGTGATCTCTCTAACGTTAATGTAAGGACAAGGTGTTCGGTAAAGCATCGTAGCCTTTGTGCAAGTCATCTGCCATAAACCATGGCATGATTCAGAACAGGGTTCATAGTTCCTTCTTTGTTCCTTTGTTAATCACTGACTTGTGGGAGGTGCCTGCAGAATTTGCTAATGCATTCTTTTTGGGTAAGGATGACGCACAGATTGTCCTAATAAGGACTTAGTTTGAGAAAGGGGCCGTCTCCTCGGAGGAGATAGGGGCAAGTCATAGGGCGAGCAGTTTCCTTTTTAACTGGGGGATGACACGAGCACAAGTCATTTCCTTATTAATCGGTTCAAACCAGTTCTTACAGGAACTGCTGGTGATAAATGTGGGGCTTCTCAGAAGTCATTCATTTGATTCTCAGCACGGCAGCAGTGCACAGCCTCGGCTGGCCTCTCCCTGGCTCTAAGGAAATGCTCTCGCTCGCAGCAGCGCTCTGTGTAACCAGCAGTGCGCTGTCACGGCTTTGCTCTGAAATCTTTTTAAGCACTTTTGGAGGACCGGGGAAACGCTTCCCTTTGGGATGCATGGAAAAGATGCAGCGCGCTTCACTGCGTGGTTCTCTCTTTTCTCCTGTAGCAATGCCCCTCTGAGCTCCAGCTCAGACTGAACTTTGGTCTGGTTGGCTCAAAGTGGTAAGTTTAAGAAAAAGACAGGGAAAAAAAAAAAGAGAAAAAAACAATGGTTTTGTTTTTCTGTTTTTGTTTTTTTTCTCCCTATTTTGTGCCGTTCTCTGGGATGAACTTTGCATCAGTGCTATTCCAAGTGTAGGTCCTTCTCTTCAGAAGCCATTTCAAGAATATCTGGAAGCTCAGAGGATAAAACTTCACCACAGATCTGACACTGGCGTGCCACAGGTAAGAACCTCCCTGCCTGCCTCCCTCCCTCCCCATGTAATGTTTTGCCTTCTCCGGCCGGCTTTTGACTTGTCAGGTTTACCGATGGAACTCTTGATCCTGGTTTTCAAAGACTGGCGGTGGCCCAGGGAATAGCTAAAATCTCATTTTAGAAGCAACCTGGGAATTAAAGCTATTGCTGTAATTGTGTGCAGCTGCACTTAAAGCTCTTGGAGGCAAAAAGAATGAAGCGAGACCAGGCGCATTCCTGCCCTGTCTCAGCTGCCTGTTTGGAAAGATGAGCTTAAGCCGAAAAAAGGTGCAACAAACTTCGGCATGGGTGCTTCAGAAGGCAGTGGGATCTGTGGCCTAATGGCCAATAAGAGAAACCAAATCCCCACACCTTTAGTGTCTGAAAGGGGAGGAGAAATCGGGTGTTTAGAGCCAGGGCAAAGGGGCAGAAGTGTCCTTAAAATACAGGGGGAAAATAGTATGGGAAAAACCCCAAAACACCAAATTAATAAAAAAAATGAAAAAAGTTATGTTGGAAAACATTCCCAGAATTTTTCATGGGATCAGAGCGCCTCTGACTTGAAATTCCTCAGGATACTGAGGCGTTTTGAGATAAGATCCATTAATTCGCATTTCACATCTAATTCTTGTAGCTCGTATAAGTGTTTCTTTGCCCATTTCTTACCACAGAAGAGGTTAAATTAGGGAGGGTCAGGCCGGAGTAACCGAATGTGCAGATTCCTTTTAGGCACCTTGAAGTGATTTGTATGTAGTGCGTTGCTGCCCTCCTTTGACAAAAAGCAATACAAGAGCAGCCATGGAAAACGCTGGAAGTGGGACTGCGGGGTCATCGCGGTGACTTCCAGTGACACCTGAAGAATCGGACCCTGACTGGAAGAGAACACAGTGTATGCAGTTTAGGAAAACCCCAGTGTTAACCAATGACCTGATTGTTTTCTTCGCCGTGGCCATGACAGGGAATGACAGTCAGGAGTTGCTAATTCTGAACTCTATGAATTGTTAGCAAAGACAAAACAATACTAGGAATAATAACTCACTTCATGCGGACACTATAATGACCAAGGATTCGTCATCTGCCCCGCAGTGTCTCTGGCAAGCCCGCCTGCATTGTCTTTCAGGGGACTCAAGGCAGCTTTATAGAGGGACCTGCAGGAATGCTGTCAGCTTGCACTTGGTTCCTGGATTTGATTTGACAAATTGCATAATAAAACACTGCTTAGGGTCCGGGTTTTCCCTTTGCCCAGAAAATGGAGAACTGGAGACTTCTCCATTGAGCTTTTCCACTAATCTCTATTTCCCTCCTTCTGTTTTGTCTCTTTAGGGGGAAAACTGGCTGTCCTGGATGTTTGAAAAATTAGTGATTGTCATGGTTTGTTATTTTATCTTATCTATAATCAACTCCATGGCCCAAAGCTATGCCAAGCGACTGCAACAGAAGATGTACTCTGAGGAAAAAACCAAATGAGCTTGGAAAAAAACCCCGGGAATGGGTTTTAGCAGCCATGAAAAGTGACGCATCTTTCCATATGTTTAAACCTCAGCATTATTCAAAAGGGGGGAAACTTTTTAACATCCATTTTCAACTATAACGAGTTTTTACTTAATTTTGAAAGTAATTTGGATATTAGAGCAAACGTTTCATTGACAAACTTATAAATGTTAAGGTAAGATACAAATGCTTTACGAGCCCGACTTGTATTACACAGGGTGGACAATGTGATGTTAAATGGTGTTTAACACTACTGTCCATCCAAATTGTTTCCAAACCTGATGATTTAATACCCTCCATTCCCTGATTTAACTTCAGGCTGACCTAAGGGTAACTTTTGATTTTGAAGGGTGGCTGGTTTGCTTTATCCGTAACTTTCAAGACCATCAAAATGTATATAAATGAACACAGGTTGGATACAAACCATTGCATGTCCCTCGTGGTAAGGCTGTTTCAGCTGAACCCTCCTGTGTCCCGCTGCATTGCACGTGCTCTCGGTTGGAAAAAGCCACCCTCTTACCTTCATGATGTTAGCGCAGATGATTGATGTCAAAATGCTGAAGCTGACGTTTTTTATTCTGTATATTTAGAATGAAGTTAAGATAAAACTTTATAAAGTCATCTTGGAGCATTCCAGAATTTCTTGTGTCGGTCTTTTGAAGCTGTTTCTGTCCCTCTCCACTTCTGTATGCTCGGGTTCTTTATTGAGCCTTAATCCCATGCACTGCATGCCCTCCTCGCCCTGCCTGCACAAACGGTGCTGAAGCCCTTTGTTCTTTTTTGGTTTTTCTCCTTTTCCTTAAGAACTTCTTCCTTAGCAGAAGGACGCAGAAAGGCTTTCACTTGCTTGAAGCACGGCTCTCTGGTTAAAGCAGGCACATTGAATAGCAGGACTTGGTACCCTAAGCTCTTCTCAGATGTTTGCCACCAGTCATAGCACCAGGGGTAATAAAGGAGAAGAGAGGGAGGAAAGGTAAAGATTCCAACTGGAATCAGATGTCAAACCCAGCAACGGTGCAGAGAACCATAAAGAACCTTAACCTTAGGCTTCTGGAGTCAGATATCCTTAAATCATTGTTTGGAATCTGTGTGTCTTCCAGTTCTAACATACATGGACATAACTAATATTAAGATGGATCTTTCCCTCCTTAGTAAGTAGGCATCCATTCCACTGCTGCTGTACTCATCTCATTACTTTAATACGGTTTGAACTGTCGGGTTTTATTTTTATCCTAGGGGTAAGTAACAAGAATAAAGTTTACTTCCAGTTAATGTGGTCATAAAGTAGGTTAGAGCTTGCTCCTGCTCAGCTTGGGGTTAGCCTCACAGCACGTTAGGGCTGATCTCGAGCAAGGGGTGAGAAAGATGTATTTTGTTCAATCCCACCTGAATGTCCTCTTGTGTTGCCAACCGTCGTGACATCTCCATGGCTGTACCATCCTGTCGGATAGCTTATCAGACTGATGTTGACTGTTGGATCTCATGGCAACAACAGTCGGTAGGCTGTCTGACATTTTGGTATCTTTCATCTGACCGTTTGCTCATCCATCTCCAACTGTTTTCATTGAACATCAACAGCATATAAATGTGTTTCAGTTTAGGTGGGAAGGCGTTCAGCAGTCACGCAGCGCAGCCGTCTGCCTGAGACACATCTCGTACAGTTTTCATCTCAGTTGTGTGTGAGGTTTGTAAAGTTTTTCCTGTATGCTTCATATTTAACTTCAAACAACGTTACTGAATTAATGGGGAGGCTTTAATATGGACATCTTGCAACAGAGCTGCCAACTTAGAGGGAGCTTAAGTATCTGAAGCTCGGAGTGAGTGCTGGGAGGCCGCACACGGCAGTTAAAAGCCCAGTGGTTGGTTGGTTGGTCTGTTGTCTTTTGAAAGATGAACAGAATTTCTTAAATCAGGGCCCTAGCAGCTCTTTCAGTTCTTGGCCCAAACGCAGCCTCAACAACAGCGCAGCACAGAGCTCATTCTGACACGAGGCACATCCCAAAAGCTCGCAGCTTTATTTGATGCTTCACTGTTTTCAGTGTACTGGACTCCAGTTTTGCACTTCCGGAGGTCAGTCAGCAGTTTGTAGCTGCTTGTTTCATCTCTCGTCAGGATGCGTGGCTCAGTGAAAGCCGCTTGCTCCTTTCTCCAGTTCTGGTGCTTTCTGCCTCCAATCTGCAGTTCACCTTGGGGACACTGGTGTTTGCTTCCCGCAGCCCTGGTAGAGGCTTAAAGCCTTTCATGAGAGTGAATGTTATTTTTGCCATGTTGAGGTCCCTGTGTGCTGTGTGAAGTGAGGACACTGTAACAATAGTTAAAAGGAAAACAAACTCTTCCTAGAGCTCGAGTCCGTAAGCTGTATCTTTTAGTATCTCCTTATCCTTCTGCCCCCCTGCCTACTGGAAAATCACCTGGCAAATTGAAAGCTTTCTCCCACTTTTATTTCAACACACGTTTACATGCATACAGTGCAAAATATACATCTATATTGTTCTGCAACTCCTCTTTGTATGTGTGCATCCCAACAAGCTATGCTGTTACTTTGAAGCTTTCTAACACCATTTAAAGAAGGGACTGGTCATTCTACTTGCTTCTACCTGTTTGGATGCTGGGAGATAAGACGACTTGGTAAAAGATAAAAAAGCCAATAGGCATGAAAGTTATGCAAACCTAATGAGATTTGCAAATGGATAGTTTCATGTTTGCTTAAATAAACAATTACCTGTTTCCTGGTGTTCATTTCAGTTGCATTGTTTCACTTTCTATGGCTTGAGCTCGGCAGTTACACTGTGAAATTTGTTGTCCCAAGCGTTCTGCAGTGAGTGTGAATCTGCGAGACACATCTGCAATTGCATTTCGTAGCTTGAGAAAGTCGCAGAGCCTTTAAGATTTCATTTGAAAACATGTATTTTGCTCCCTTTTGTTGTACGTGTTTTCAGTTACACATAGGACGCAGCCAACTACCTAAAGTGAGTTAGATTAAAACCCAAAGTGAGCTGTGCTGCATGAGAAACAATCTCAGTACGGATCATCACTGTTTGTGGCTGATTATCTTTAGACACTGATTAAAGTATTGTGCTTTTTTTTCCCTTGGAGTGGCTAAAAATCACACGGAAGTAACAGCCCTGGTCACAACTAATGGTTGGGTAAACATCAAAGATGACCTTGAGGTGACAGATTTATGTTAGACTGTTCTGTGGACCGTGGCTGAATCTCTGCCTTCACAGGTACCCCGTAAATAGGAAGCAAAGCAGAAAGCTGGCTGTGCTGCCAGCCTGATTCAGAGAAGCACACCCAGGCTGGGGGCAGGTGGGGCTGCAGCTTGTCCTCATTCTCTGACCTGTGCCTTGCGCCTCGCCAGCAGCGCGCTCTGAAGGCTGTGTGAGACGTCAGCACGCGGCTGCGTCCCCCTGCACCATCAGGGCAAGAACAGTGCTGATGTAAGCCCAATTAAAAAGGTCACACTGGTCTGGTCCAGGCTGAGCTATGACACTGCCACTGCCACAGGCCATGTCAGGGCAAATCATCCAGTTCCAGGCTTCCCTCGGCCCAAAGCCAGCGGGAAACCTCCTGCTCCCTGGCACTGCTTGTGGTTTCTTACCTCCTCCCCAGTGTCATCCCATGTTTCTTGTTACAGCAGCTCCCTCTGAACTCACCCAGCTGCCTGTTCATGCTAAAAGATACTTGTCATTAATACTTGATGATGGCTTAATGTTGTTCCAGAAGTCCTTTCCTCCTCTGCTTTTGGGCTTCATTATTTGTCAGGATCAGCCTCCCTCTTGCTGCAGGCAGTGCTAACTGCAAGCACAAATCCTGCACGTTTCCCTGATGATCAAGCACAAATATAGTGAAAAAATTGATCGCAGGTGTAAAAATAGGTGGTGATTGGATGTGCTCTTTGGAGGTAAAAGGGATTCTGTTTTCTTTGAAGCACGTGGTTAAGGAATACTCTGTAATCGGCAGTTTCAAGGTGCAGTGTAATTATATGGGAGATAATTGAAATTGCTCTTCTGAGGCTGAAGTTCTAGGGGTGTTTTTTCTGTAGTTTTTATTTTTTGGAAGGGAAGAAATAAAACCAGCGAGTACCCGGCTCAGCCTTCTGCGGATTGCAGCATGGAGCGTGACAGCAGGAGGGCTTCCTGCTCAGAGCAGGGGTCCAGGTGAGGGTTTAGTGGAGGGAGGATTTGCCGTAACCTTCAGAACACGGAGTGAAGCGATCGCCTCCCCTGTGATCACCCTGCTAACGTGTAATGAGGGTAAATACTTGCGTATGCTTTTGCAAACTCATCTCTAAGAGGATTATACTGAAACTCTTTGAGCTTGCTGTGACTCCCTGTCATGAGTGGGGGGGAAGAAGGAGGGGGAAGTGAGCGAACGGCTTGCGTGACTTATGGCTTAAACCATGACACTCCCTTAATGCAAGTGTCTAATCGAGGGCATGAAATGTTAGTGTTGATTTCTTTATCCGTTTCACTGGCTTACTGATGAACTGCTCCGCTTTCGTTAACAAGCAGCCAAACAATGTTTCGGAATGGGAGAGGCCGGGACAACCTGGGTCTGGTGTTAAAAGAGGAAGGGAGTTCAGATGTAGAAACTGCCATCCAATGCCCAAAAGCCCTCTGGCTGTATCGCCTCCCAGGTACAAGCAAACAGGAAGAGCCCCAAGATCTGCAGCGGGGTTCTTGGCATGTGTCAGGAATTATGCAAAATGGTATTTTGATTCCAGAAGAGCTGATTGTTGATTGCTGTGTGCTGAAGTTAAAGTGAGGAGGCTGCTGAGCTGTGAAGTCATTCAACCACTGCACTGCTGGTGAGGTTCAGTTGTGGTTAAACAAAGGTGAATCTGCTCAGTGGGCCAAGCTTTGTTTTAGTTTGCCTTTAACACTGATCTTTACTGTGCTCAAGGGGGTGTTTGTTGTTACTGTTCACTCCCGGAATGATTCAAAGAGCATTGACTACATTAGCATTAAATCAAAGGTTAAGTCATTAAATCATCTTTCTTTAAACCTCATTTGAGGAGCTGTTCAGATATGGGTAAGCAAGTGTGCTGCGTCTTCTGGGTTTCAGGGGAGTCACTCCCAGTTTAATTGTTCTGGTTTCCCAAGAAGCTTAAGTGAGTCGCCCAGGCAGCTGGTAATAAGGAAACTAGCTGCTATTCCCTGATGAAAGGCAAGAGATAGGAGCCCCTGTGTTCTTCCCTGCTCCCATAACTGCCCTGCAAGCCACACCCTTCTCTGATGGCTTCTGAAATGGGGTTTCTGTCCTTGTACAGAGTTGGTTTGTCTCTGGTGGGGTCCTGCAGGGAAGGGCTGTGTGGTCAGCACACCTGATTCAATGCAGAGTGCACCAGTCTGGGGTTTGGGTTTTGTTGTTCGGATGGGGGTTTTTAATGCTGATGTGACAGAGCAGGCCGCACAGGTCTGATTCTGTCCCTTGATGAGAGGTGGTGGGAGCTTTGTTTCCTTGTGGCCTCAGTAGTGTGTCATTTTGCTGCTTTTTCCTATATGAAATATTGCATATATCTGAAAGATAACTCAGAGCTGAGCAAATTCTGTGCACCACACTCAAGTGTGTGTTCGTTAGAGCGTGCTTTTACACAAGGTTGTGACCACGGTTACGATCGACGACATCAGTCTTACTTGGGTACCAACTGATCTGCAGGACTTTTCTAAGGTCCAAAGCCTTTTCACTGGAAGGTGGCATCGATCCAGATGAAGGCATCAGCCAATGCTCTGACCTATTCGAGCACAGGCACCACCCCTGCCCTGTGTGCCTGGGGAGGTTGAACTCTGCCTCAAACCATTTGACAAAGTATACAGCAGTTTTTAAGAGATGAGATGTGTTTCCCAAGGCTTGTTCTGTCTGCACGCAATGGCCTCGTGCCATCTCTGCTCTCCTTCCATGTTGTCAGGAAAGGAACTTTTAGTTCTCTCATGGGACCTGCTGCTAACTAAACCATATACTGACTAAAATGCATACATACTAACTGAAACACCGAAATACTTTGTGTGAGGCTTACACTTACATGTACAAACCACGTGAGTGTTAAGGGACTCTGTCTTTCCTGAGGCTCTTTCCCTGTGTTGAAAAGGCTCAAAACAGGAGGTTTATGTGCTCAGGATTTCGCTTTGTTCTGTTCTCAGAAAGAAATGGGACACGCGTAAAGAGAAAATGCACATTTACAACGTCACACAAGTGTAGCCATGTTCACAAAATCTCCTGGTCAGAAGTAATGCTTCTCTCAGTGCTTTGTTTGTTGCAGCTGTTTTCTTAAGAGCTGGGATAGTTTTTGCATATTCATAGCCAATTTCATTTCTTGATGCCTTGATTTTTATGTCTCCTCTCAGTGCAGCTGACCTGTTGTGACGTAGTCACAGGCAGCCATGTGTGTTGCATAAGACAATAGGTGGGGAGCTGCAATGAAGAGAGACCCTTTCAAGATGCCCGAGGGCAGGGTTTAGCGACATTCAAAGTTACAGATGCCAAGATGAAAAAATCAAAGCAGTATTTTGACTACATCTGTGCCAATGCAATTGGTGATTTTAATTCTGTTGCTTCCGTTAACTTCTATATAAACCTGCCTTCAACACGTGCATGTGCACAACCACCACCAGCAAATCACACCGCAGCATTTGTGCCTGAACTGAAGCTGTTAGGGCTGCCAGGGAGGAGCCTGGTGTTAAGGGAAGTGTGGAAATCTCCTGTGCTATCCTTTGGCAATAGATTTCAGCTGTGACTGAGAGAGGATCATTCTTATTAAGTGAATAAGGAAGGTGTCTAAGTGCTTGGCAGAGCTGATCCTGAGAGCCCTAGTTGGCTCTGATGTCTTTCCTCTCAGTCCTCCTGTGGTCCTTGGAGCAGTGATTTTTAGACAAGTTCAGGCCCGTTCACTGGAGTTTTGTTCAGTTTGAACAGGACCCTGTTTACTAAAGCAAGATCAGGTTTCCTTTGTGATGTCCTTGAAGAATAAGCTCCCCTTTCACAGCACGCATTAGGTTGTATCTGTTTTTTTATACAGAATCATGGAATAGTTAGGGTTGGAAAGGACCTCACTTCACTGTGGAAGTACCAGGTTTGTGGCAAAGCCTGACTAAATATAGAGGAAAATAATGTAAAAATCTGGGAGGGAGGAACAGAAGCTTTCTTTTGGGGAGAAGAGCATCTAACCCATTGTTGTTCATCAGTTGCCCAATTTATGGTTTTGTCTCTTTGGGGGGTTTCTTGCTTAGGTTTCTTCACCAACCTTTGGCCTAGGGAGGAGAAATGGCTAGCTTACATTGTCAAAGAACTACATATTAAATACAGTTGCTGACCACATGACTTGGAATCAGGTAGTAACAGAGGCTGAAGTTGCCAAGAGTGGGGTGGGGAGGCAATTTCCCAGTGTTTTCTTCTCAAGTGGCAGGAATGCATGACAGACAGCAGCGAGCATTCGGACATGGAAAAATGTGTTCTTGAACTCAGTATTGTTCTGGGCCATCTGGAGAGCAGTAGCTCTGAACTACTGCCCAGCTCTCACCATGCTTCGTGAGGATATTACAAGGAACAGCTACAGCCACCCTTGCCAGCCGAGCACAGTGTCAGTATTTTATTACACCTTCAGTGTGTGGGATAAGGCTGCTTTCCATTTGGCTCCTTCAGTGGTGTTCTGCTTACATGCTCCTGTAAATCATCTATTACATATTGGAGACTGCTGGGCAAGATTTCAAATTAAATCATGCCATCTGACCACAATTACACCATTCTCAGGCAACTGAAGTGTGTTTCTGTGAACCTTTAAATAAACATTACATTGTGCATGTAACCGAATTATGTACAATAATAATTTTTGCAGAACACACCGATTTAAATGCAGATACACCATATCAGATGGTATTTTCTTTGTCATGTAACTAGTGAAACTAGCTCACTGAATGTTTAGTCTATGTTTTTGTATTAACCAGTGGCTTATTTTAGTTAGTTTCTCTGCTTACTGCATTTTAAAAACAGCAGTCTTGGCCCAGAGATTTTACTTATTTCTCTATTTTATGGTAGAACACTGCACATTTTAAAGATTTTCCTTTTAAGAGTAACAGACAAGAAGGTTTCTGCAACCAATAGGTAAGTGCAGAAGCCTGTGCCTTTATTTTATACCCCCAGCCTCTCTTAGAAGTCACTGTTTAGAATCTGGTTTGTATGAACCATAGGGTTAAGGTTTAGACTTCTTCATGATCTTGTAACACATTTATACCTCTAAAAATTGCCTTTAAATTTCCTAATGAGCAGAAGCAGCTTCTCTGATCTCTTACTTCAGGCTATTGTCACCTTCCCCAGTGTGTTCCCTGTGGCTGGCAGTAACATTTGTTTGAACCACCGCCCTATTTGCAGCTGTTTGTGCTTCTGGAAAAGGGTTAAGCAGGTCCTGCTGATTCACGGAGGTAGGTGACTCATTACCCCACCCGGGTAGAGGGGAAGTGGCTGTCTAGAGGGAGAGGATTCATACAATGTGAAATCAGAAGGGGCCATTGTGAACTTCGGGTTTGACTGAAAGGGCCGGAAAGGCTCTACAGTTAAAATTCAGGATTATCAGCTCTGCATCCAGGGGAGCTAAAAGCTGCCTGAGTGTCCAGGCTGTGCTTCTGGAGCATGGGCAGAGGTGGGGTAGGAAGCCAGAGGCAGGAGGCTTGAGGAGGAAGCTACGCTGGAATTTGCTGCCTT
The DNA here is from genome assembly GCA_028858755.1 of Ara ararauna. Lineage (NCBI taxonomy): Eukaryota > Metazoa > Chordata > Aves > Psittaciformes > Psittacidae > Ara > Ara ararauna. Next base: position 10,475,800 of record CM054389.1, on the reverse strand, counting down.
GGTAAAGCTGTGGTTGGCTGCCCTTGAAAGCAGCAGAGCAAAGGCAGCAGCTCAGTTCCTTCTGAGAGTTTTTTGTACCATTTCAGATCCATGAATCGCATTCCTGATGACTCGTGGGCAGTTCTTAAAGTGGTGTCCAGCAAAACACAAACTTCTCTAAACTATGCTTTGATTTCTGAGAGTATTTCCTTTGCATGTTCAGCCCAGATTTCATATTTGTCTCTATGAAATTCATTAACAAATGTAGAAGGAAATTAATTATTCCATATTCTTTTTCACCTTGACGCTTCCCAGTAGTATATCAGCTGGTAATCTGAATATAACTTACCTGTTTCTTGATAAAATCCTGGTTGTTGTGGAAACCACAGATTTTTTTTTCCCCCTTAATCCTGAGCTGTTTCAGTTTGGTAAATTTCCGCAGGCAATCCTCTTGTAAACCCCTTATATATTTACACTAAGACTCTACCCTTTCTGTACTGGTAGTCAGTCTAACCTTCTAAGCACCGATATATGCTTAAATCCAAATCAGTTGTATTTATAATCACATTAGTGCCCTGTCACTTGCCTAACAGTTATTTTGTTTAAGGTATTTGTAACAGGTTAATTTTTGGGTTTGCATTTAGGGCTTTTTTTTGGTGGCCAAATAAAAGTTATCCTGTTCATTAAAGATGTCTGCTATAGTTGGACTCCTTGAATCAACTTCCAAGTGAGCTGCACCTGTCCATTACAAAAACAATAGTGAGATTTGAGGCATTGTTCCTTGCTTTATGGACATCCTGTGGGTAGTTTGCCCAAAACTAGCTAGGTCAAGGCCACTGATTCTGTTGTTCCTGCCCTGGTGAGCCACTGGCTTGTGCTGACCTTTGATCTGCCTCATTAATTTTAATTTCTAATGTGATAAAGGCCCTTTTCTAGGCTCTCACTCTTTACATGAGTAATCTTTATCAATAAGATCGAAAATTACTCCTCCACCTTCTAACGTAATCGTAGATAATGAGTATTTGAGAACAGCCATTCACTTCCTGTCACTGTGACCCTCTCCACATCCTGGGGAAAAAACCAGAGGAATCCAGCCATAGATCAAAAAATGAAGGCTTAGTTTGGGAAAGGGTGTGAGAGTTACAGAACTGAGGCCAGTAGTGAAAAACACTAACAGGAAGAAGCCTAGAGATGCCAGAAATAATTCCTGCTGATTGCCGATCTCTTCTCCAGAGCAATGAGAAGGATCGAACAGTTCATACAACAGCTACACTTTTGTTTTCACTTCCTTGCGTTTTTTGGTTTTGCACTTTTGAGGAATCTGTGTTGCCAAAATTTGGCTGACGGTTGTGATCCCCTTGTGCTGCTCTGAAAAACTTCGTTTTCCCATGGAAGTGGGAGTACTGAGTCCTAACTGCAAACAAGTTCTTACAGAAATATCCTTGTTCAGCAGGAACGAACCTGTTGGCCTAGCTCTGTCCTTGAACTGCAGAATCCTCCTCTGGGCTTTCATATGTTAAAACTACAGATTAAGTAAGGAAATGGTAATTTTTGCTCTGGGGTTATACATCTTAGCTGTGTGCCGTGTTTCCCGATGTGGTCCAAATTCTGCCATCAAACTTAAACTAGCAAAAGATCCCCAAAATCCTGCTCCATTAACTAAAAGTGCTGTAAGTCATAGATAACAAATGTACTTATAAAGAATGGATAAATGAGAATGTCATTCATAGGTGCACTGGGCACCTGCTCTATTTGCTTCATGCTCAGAATTGTAAGTACATAGAGATAACGTGAGGTTATTTCTGCAATAAAGTTACTTATTGATATAGCAGAAAAATACACCCATTGCTGTCTTCCTTGTTTCTGAGATGACTTGCCTGTCCTTAGCTTTTTAAATATCTCTTTTACTTATCCCGTGGAACAATGAGGAAGAGTGTGCATGCCTGGGCCTTAGTAGTTTTTTCAGCCCTGGAATTGCCTATTCTCATCTCTGATACCAGAAGTTTTCAGTCTGGTATCTGTTAAAAACACTAGGGTATTCTAGTATTTCTAATATAATACTAGATACTATAATATTAAGTATTTCTATGTAAACATCCTGTGCCTTTTAAAGGAGGGAGGAGGGAGAACCTCACCATACTATCTCCTTTCCTGACCCTTTGTACCCTGCAGACTTGCATCGCTGTTTATCTTAACTTCTTATACAATCTTTTCTCCCATTTCTTCTGTGAAAATATCCAGCTTAGAGACAATGGTTAAAACTGACAGAAACACTATACTAGAAAAGGCCTTTGGATCAGCACAGTCCCCGAACTCTGAGCTGCTGGACAGTGATGTAGTGAAAAAAAGCTAACCCCAAAACATCATAAATAATATAACAAAAGTTATACATGGTTTTGAACTTCCAAACAACTCTTAATTTTACATTGCAGCACAGGGCTTGAAGTATGGCTGGATATGAACTATGATTGTTGTGTCTTCCCCTTTTGAGAGGGAGCTCCTAAAACAGCAGAGCTGCCTAAAAACAAAACGCAAAGCAGGTCAAGTTGTTGGATTATGTACTGTGGTCTGCACACAGAATAGTCAAAATGTTTTGCCATAAACGTCAAGTGGTTTTATATTTATTAGATATATGTACCCTGTCTGCTTTGTCCTCTTTGCTTTCCCTTTTGTTTTCTCCGCAAGCACCCCACAAATTATTCTAATTTCCCTGTCTATAAGCTACTACGAAATCAGTCAGAATCCACTGAGGCTGACGTTGACACAACCATGCCAGTGATGGGCTGTTACTGCAGGTGTATTTGAGCAACTGAGAACTTAGCCTCAGTACTTACTTATTTTCTTCAGTTTCAGTTGTACTTGAATCTTGTCAAGAAGGCTGTTTGCTGTTCCAGGTGTTGTGCCAGAACCGCTTTGAGAACAGGTGCTCCAGGGGGCGGTTTAGTGCTGCTGTACCTGGCCTGAACAAAAGTGAAGAGGTAAATGAAACCAGGAAAGGAAATAAAAGGCAAAAGTAATAGGAAGTGTCTGCTGTGCTCCAACTGCAGCCTAGCAGAATTACCAGGTCACTTCTGCATCTACCACTGTTAACTATTTGCAGATTTAAACACTAAATCAAGATTTCCAACAGGGCAAGATTTCTACATGGGCATCGTTCCCCATGTCGCAAATGTCCAGTGTATTTAGCATCATACAATGCGTGTGCTCATCTCTTTAGTTAAAAGCTGAGAGCTCTGGCATGAAACCAAACTGAAACGTCAAGGCAAACTATGAGATTTGTCCACTTGTCAAAGGAAAAGCCCTTGAGACTGATTTTTTCACTTTTATTTTTTAGCCTATTTAATAGTGAGTAAGATTATTTCTACTAACAGGGAGAACAGTGTGACATGGGGGGCGGAATGGCAAGAATTCCAAAAGCTCTCCCTACCATTAAGTGAGAACTAACAGAGGCAGAAAAAAGCTCAGCGTTACAACACAATCCTCAGTTCCACTGTACTCTTTTAGTTTATAAGTACCCAGGCAATGCCCTCACAAGCTATTGCTGTCTGTTCCTCCCGCCAGGCTGTTTGCAGGCAGCAGCTTCACAGGGGCTCCACCTTGTGGTCGTGGTAAAATCTGTGCAAAAAAAGGAGCCCATTTCTTAACTTATGAAATGATACAATCTATTGTATTACATTACAGGCTCTTAAATCTACCAGAGTTCTCCTCCCAGATATGTTCAAATAAATAAATCATTAAAAGCCTTCCTGCTTCTAAAATTACAGGAAGAATTATTTACAGGAATTGTAGTTCTGCTTAAACCTGCAGTTTGCCTGTAACAGGTAGCCAAGACCTCTGATATGCTATAGGGAAAAGAAAACATGGCACAGTAAAATGGCCAGAAAAGCATATAATTCATTCTAATCTCCAATACAAGATGAGGATGACAGGAAAACGAAGAACCCTTCATACCTTATTTTTAAAGATGGTTCCAAACTTTCGGTATTTTATCAAAGCCAAGGTCCTTAAAGTAGAATTTAAGTCTTGCTTTGCTTTATAGGAACTGGTGGCACACTGTTGTATCTTGAACGATATGGAGTTTGGATTAATAATTCTGATAGCGTGCATTTTTATCAATATTGAAGCATTCTTAGGGCAAAGTGTAATCATGAAAAATTTAAATTGCAGGATCAGGAACATCTCACTCCTGCAGTCAATCCCACATTTAATTTTTATCACATATTAGTTCATGATAGTTTATATGCTGAGAGTTTAGCCTGGAGAAAAAGCCTTCTGTATAGGCATTCTTTATGAAAAATACCCAAGTGCCATAAATGATGTTCAAAGACCCAGCTACAGTACATAGCAAATGTCTTGAAAAATAGCTATTTATTAAGTATATTAAATATGAATAATACCTTCCCATATTAATATATTCAGTTCTTATTATTGTAACATGCACACATTTCTTACAAGACTGAAAAATAGCTACAGTCCAGTAATTCATATACTTCAGGAAGCTGATGGAAGGCTTTCCAGCGCTGTCTTCTTTCAGGAAAGCTCTAGTTCAGGCTAGTAAAAAATATAATCAAAGGCTGGTGTAACTGGAGATAACTTGTTCCAGAGCTGTGAAGCTGTCCAGGAAATCTTCCTCTTCAATGCTGAATTTAGTGTACTGGTGAATATAGGCTCTGTGTGTTGAAGTCACAGTAGGAAAACAGGTAAGATGTTAGAAATCAGTGAAGAATCCGACACATGAGATCATTGTACAGTTATTGTAAAAACGAAGATTGGTTTCCACCCAATAACTACTCTGGTTGGTTTCTGCTGTGCCCTCTTGAACTCATTTTGTAATTCAAACTTATCAGTAAGTCATGACTTATAGGTTTTGTAATTTTGTGTATTGCTTAAGGAAACAAAACGGCAGCTAACAAAATTGGGCTAACTGGGAAATGGAAGGAGAAGCGATTATTAAGTGAGAAAAGTAACATAGAGATTTGAGATGCAAAGCTTAAACTTGTGAGTGCAGGACAGCTTGCTTCTTATCACTGATGGTTTTGTAACGGGGTGGAATTGAGAGCACAGCTAGTGGCTTGTAATTGTAGAATTTCTGTGCTATAAACTCACATTTAGCAGGTATCTGCTGTTATGCAGTAATTTGGCTGCATGATGATCAAAGTAAAGAGGCAATTCTTTCCCAGATCTCTTGGTTCTAACATAAAATCAACCTAATAGTGTGAGAGCCTTAATAAACACACAAATCCCCTAAATGCTTCTGAATTGAGCCAAGAACTTTTTCCCCTGGACTGTGCAGCATGTCTGTACACAATTTAGAAACTATATGATCAGTAAAAGAGTTTCTGTGTGTTATATTTAGAATGGTCACATTGGAATGCACTAAATCTGGGGAGTTGTAGTACTGAGGAAATAGTCAAACTGACAGCACTGGAATATGTGGTCTTACTTATCCACAGAACATAAGCACTGTTCTGTGTTCCTCACCCTACCATGTTTCAAGCATAAAGACATTTCCACTGAAGTTTGGGAACAATCCTCATGCTTCTTCACCACTACTTTACTCCGCTGAGAGAGCTGTACATACAATGATTCTGCTACCACTGAAGATATTGGCAGTTGTTAGTGAGTTATCAGCATAATTATTTTCACTTACTTGGAAGCAAACATATTCCAGGCTTTTCCTACAATGTTGTCAAGAGGTTTCAGCAGGAACTGGCTATTGCTGACCAAAGAAGCTGACTTTTCATACTTGTTAAATGCTCTTAGTGTTTTCCATGAATGAAAAGCATCCTCAGGATTTAGCCATGATGTATACAATGAGGGATCTCGGAAACTTCCTGTACCAGAAATAAGACAGACCTTTTGATAAATGTAAAGCTACAAGCTCTTACATCTTGATCTCTGCAGTCCTGTGTGACCTACTTGATGCTTGGAAGATCAGTTCAGGCCTTGAAAAAGAATCTGCAGAGTGCTCAACCTGTAGAGAATGTAACTGTTGTATGTCTAGAAACATAGTCTTGTATTGGAACTTCATCTGCAAGCTATGCCCATCACTCCAAAAACCGCTAAATATTTTCAGACAAGACAGCCAAGAATCCTATCATATATTGGACTTCAGCCTCTTCCTGCTTCCCCAGAGTGCTTCAGGAAGCATCCAAGTCAGCTGTAAATACAACAGCCCTTAGCAATTATACAACGTGGCCTTGGACATTAAAATGTTTCTAGAGGGAATATTGACCTTAGGAGTCAAATATGCGGCCTTGGGGTTTTGTTTTTTCATTTTCATCAGATATGGTTGCAAAGAAAACACTGAGATGTGAAATAACAATCACTATAGTGCTGTGTTTTTCCTTCTTACCTAAGTCTATGCTGTGCATATCTTTTCCTCTCAGGATAACCAGGTTAGCAATGGAAGTATTGAAATGCAGTGGCTTGTTTGTGGAACGGCTTGAGGGGATGGAGGAGCCCAGACGTGGGGGTTGTACTTGCCAATCAATACCTATGAGATATAAAAGAAAGGTAATGGTTCATGAAATGTGGATTCAGATTAGCTGAAGAGTCAGATGGTAACTTACACTGTGCCCAAGCTGAGATCATATTAGTTTGTCAGTTAAGCAGCGATTACACAATTCTCAGAGAAAACCAGAGTTAATCCAGCAGTATATACCTGGTAGTCACTAGTCTTACCAGAGAAAATGCATACTTGTTTCTATACTTAGCAATCTGCCAGCCCGTTCTTTGCATAACTGGAAGCTCTCCTGAATTCCCCATGTAAATGACACAGGAGAGCTTAGCGGGATTTTTATCAGTAGGTGTACATAGAAAAAGCACAGCAGAACTAACTATCCAGAGAATGTTCCAAACGAATCATGGAAATTAAGTGCCCAGCCAAAAACTGTTGGTTTGTTTTGCATACTTTCAATAGTTATAATTAACTGAGATGTCTGGGAGCAAAACGAGGAGCAAGCCAGGAGCTGCTGTGGCAGCTGAGTGAATAGTAAATGGAGCAGCTGGCTATGTGGAGGCAAATTCCTGCTGTCTGAGGGCAGCAACTCATTTCTAAAATGACTAAAGCTAATCAGTAAGTTCCACAAAACAATAAGCTCTGTAAAAACAAATGCTTAAAGAGTGATGGATACTGAAGATGAGTGAATGTTTTTTACCTTCCTCCATTTTAGCATTAGCAATGAGCATCTGCCTTAAATGTTTGATGAGTCCAGGCCAACTGAATGTGCTATAAGCGAGGGAGTTTTCAGGCATCTGAGGTATGTTACGAAGACCCAACATCTTGAATTCAGGATGTGGAACTAATGTATCCATTAAGTCTCCTGAAGGAAGAAATTAACAGCTGCTCATATTTGACAAAAATATTGCATAGGCTAAAATAGGAGAGTGAGGAATCTTACAAAGAGCTAGCAAGGTAAGAAACAAAGTGGGATATATAACATTTCAATTTGACAAATATATGGACAGATATTGGACAAAGTAATGCAAACTTGCTACGTACTACTAAGTTCTATAAAAGCATGTTAGTTGCTCTTATATTACAATTTAGACTTGTCTCACTTTGTAGTCTGGCTCAATCTCACGACTATGCACTGCTAAAGAGAAAGATGTGACAGTTTAATTTTACAAGCAAAACTCCGGGGCAATATGGGTAACTTGTTCTAATCCCTTAAAGATACAAATGTCAGCTTGTTGCTACAAAGTTGTATGCTAGCTTGTTTTCTGCTTGAGCCAAACACAAACCTTTCATTCTGTTTCAGTTTATACAAACTTCTAACCTAATGTGAAACTTAAAACTCAGTCCAGAATTACTGTCCTGTGCAAATTGCCTCTGAAATGTAAAATAGGTACAAGAGTGTCCTGAAAAAGGAGAAACCAGGGTTCTTTTGGTAAAAAATGAAACCAGAAGGTGGGGGATCTATTTTTGACTCTGCTACAAAACTGAGACTGAACTTCTGATTCAGTCTTCTGCTTCGCTTTTCCTATCTTAAAACTTGAGATGTATCTGAATACTTGAGAAAGGAGCCTGAAGAACTTCAATTTACAATATGAAATTATTACAGAAAGGTGTGTGAGTTTGCACTAGGCAGCTACAGCGTATTTAGATACCTAATGGGTTTCTGCTGTAGCGCAAGCCACCTTCTGCTGTGTAAGCGGGCTGGAAAACACCCCCCAGTTGATGTGCAATGACTTGATTTATATCCCTGAAGGAGATCTGTTTAATGTTCATCAGCTGAGCACAGATCTTGTGGACAACATCATTCTCATGAACAAGAAGAGCATCTGCTGACTTGTACAGATGTGACAGAGTCAAAACAGAGTTGTAGTTTTGAACAATAACCTGGAAACAAACAAACAGAGTTTTTTCATGGAAAGAGAGCAAGACCTGTGAAAATCATGTTATCAATCTCACTTCACACAAACATGCCAATAAAATCTGTCTGGGAAGTGATTGTAATGCTGAGATACTACCATAACGGGAGACTTCTACTTCTCTCATAGAGCTTCTCCTGAAACTGCATCATACTTGAGCACTTATCAATCAAGAATTTTCTGTTTTGGGGGTGTGAAACAACATGTACCAAATATTAGGCAAACAATTCATTAGCTCTGATAGTTTCTGTTATGTTGGATTTTTTGAAAGTAAAATGTACCTCTTTTCTAGTTTCAGTTACGATTATTGTGTGTTTAGAAGTAAACAGTGACTATCAATCAACTTGTAGGGTGTCTCTGGGAAATACGACATTCACCTCACCAGTGCTGTAGGGCCAGATAACATGGTTTAGTAAAAATGAGGTTGGAAAAGCATCTCTTAAACACTGGGTCACAAATGCTCCCAAGCCAGACCCTGTACCACCAGCCATGCTCATGATTGTGAAAAATCCACCGAGTCGATCACATTTCTCTGCTGCTTTTTGCACCAGATCCATTATTACTTCTTTGTGTCTAGGCCCATGGACAGAATAACTGTTGAATAACAGACAAGACAGCAAGACGTGGCAGTTTATATCAAAATAAAAGCAGAAAGGTGAAGCTATTCATAAAGCATACTTTTCTTATTATTATTTATATAACCCTACATTGTCATCCATTCTATCTGCAGTAAACAGTCCTCAACTGTGACATTTTGCAAAACAGCAGTTTATAAACTGTCCTGATTGTTTCCTATTCTTAAATATAATTTGATTTAATCTGAGTCTAAAATGTTACATTTTTAAATACCAGTTTCATCTTGTAAAAGACAGTTTAGAAATTTCACTGCTCTATATATTGCTGCTTTACCTTAAAAATAAACCAGGTTAATGTTACACACTCTGTACCTTATGCAGCTGCAGTACTACCACTCCTACAGGGTATAGACAGCTCAATAGCCTCTGCAGTCCCTGGTGAAGCTTGAAACCATTGTTCGTACCCATTTGCCCAGTTGTTCCCAGATCCTTGCTTCTGACAGAAGTGTGACCCATCATCATATTTCCAGTAGCCAGACCTGGCAGCCATTGATAAGGTTTGGCTGATTACTTTAGGTTCCATGTCAACAAGCACAGCCCGGGCAACAGGTACTAGACAGGAAGAAAAACAGAACTAAGAATAATGTGCCAATATTAGAACATGTTTCTGTAAGATGGATGAACTTGCACCACAGCCCAGATTGTATTCCTTCCACATACGACAAACTATTAATGGGACAGTAAAGGCAAGTACAGAAGGGAGCACCTGGCAAAGTCTGGTTAACCATCCATTATTCCAAAGACAAATCTGAGCTCTAGAGACCATATATCTTTAAGGAAAGAATCCACTTAATGTGTTTGATAACACCAAATTCAGATGCTCTGGGTCCTACTCCGTGGTGCGATCCATCTACAGTAAAAGTGCAGCTATGTGGAAGGGAAGATTACGTATGCATTTATGCTGCGTTACTGGCACAATTGCTCTGTGGTCTCAGGCATTTACTGCACAAATTGTGCTTCCATGGTTGTTACCAATGTTGTGAAGGCAGAGGGTTGTGACAATTCTTCAAGATTGAAGATAGATAAAACTCATTCTTCAGCTGAAGGTTAAAGACTTCTATTATTTCTGTACTCTTTAGGGTATTAGGCTGGAAAACAGATGCTGTGTGGGAAACAAGCACTTAAATGCTGTACCTTCAGATTGCTCCTCGCAGAAAAAACGTTCTTTGCAAGCATCACGGTAGGATTCATTCTCCTTCTTGGAACACAACCCATGTGTGTCGCGGACATCACTGCAGATAGTGTTAAACAACTCATGCCCAATCTGATTCCCACATTGACCAAGCTGAACTGTGACTATTGACATTCTTATTCACTTTGTATTTAAGCCTAGAAAAGAAAAGCGTGACTTTATTAACAGTGGAGAACACAGGGAGGAAAACAGTTCTGACAAGATTTGTGGTCAGTTCTGCCACTTTTTGAGACCCTCCAGTGAGGAGAAAGCTGCGCTACAGCCACTCTCTACGTTGGGAAAAGCAGCCTGTCAGCACTTTGTCCTGGATGACAGAAGAATGGGATGGATATTGAGAGGAAATCCGTGTGTTCACTGTTGCTGTACACCTGGAGGGAGCCAGCAAGCTCTGCACTTCCTTTCTTTCGCGTTGTAAGGCAGGACAGAAACAAATAGTTGTAGCTCAAACAAAATCACAGGATTAGGTTGTAAAAGCATAATAAGGCAGTACCACATGCTTTTGGAAATGAAGCCTGTTCAAAAGTCTGGCCGACTTCCAGTACTGTCCTGCTATGGGCCTGATGGCAAAGCCTGCTGAGGAGACGGAAGTATTCCTTTTGCTTCCACCATGGACAGCAGAGATTCTGATGCGATTTTGGGATGTTTTGACGTTTTTCCCCCACTCAGCATCTTGCAGTAGCTCCGCTTGCTCACTTTTTGTCTCTCCTTTCACAGAGACAAGGCCATTTTTTTAATCAGTATTCATGATAATTCATTTAATTCATACTGATTTAATAGTTATTCTAGCCCTGCTACTTTTCATCATCATCTCACACGTGCCATACACTTCTGCAACTTTGGGTCACTGTCAGCGCCTGCAATTCCATCCTGCTGCATTCTGCAGGCACTTCACGTGTTATTTCTTGAATCCCGCGCTCGATTTCAGCAGCGACACCAGCCTGCACCTCACAGCCTCAGGCCAGCCCCGTGTGTCACTGCGAGACCGCGTTACACCCCACCGCAGAAAGCAAACCAATAAACAGAGAACGTAAACGACCTTCGGAGAAGGCTCGCGTCCAACCGCGGCGCGTACCGACCCTCCCGCGGCTGTTACCGCTGTACTCGGCTCGGAGCTGCAGCCACCCATCTGTGTGGGGAGACACTCCGGCGCCGCACGCTCCCGGGGCCGCCCTCCCCTTCCCTTCCCTTCCCGCCCTCTTTCCCGCCCCGGCCGCCAGCTCCTCCTCAGGGCTCCCGCGCTGAGGCGCTGAGGCACCGCGCATGCGCGCCGCCGCCAGCCCCGCCCTCCCTCCTCCGACCCCGCTTCGCGCATGCTCAGAACGGGAGGGCGGACCGGGCGCGCGGCTCGGCCCTCGGGGCTTCACACGGGGGCTCTGCGCATGCGCATGCTCAGCTCCCTCCTCCTCGCGCCCGACCGCCCCTCCCCCAGGCCGCCGGCGGAGCGCGGTTGTGCGCGTGCGTGGTGCCCGCAGCCGGGGCGGGGGCGCAGGCGCGCTGAGGCCGGGCGGGCGGCGATGGCGTCCGCGGCGGCGGCGGGGGGCGCGGGCCCATGAGGCGGCGGCGGCGGCCCCGGGCTCCCAGCGCGGCCTCCAGCGGGCGGCGGCGCCGCGGCTCCCTCCCGCGCCATGGCGGGCGTGTTCGACATCGACCTGGACCAGCCGGAGGACGCGGCTTCGGACGAGGAGCTGGAGGAGGGGGTGAGGACGGAGCGGCGCGGCGCGGCGGGGCGGGCTTGAGGGCGCGGGGCGGGAGGCAGCCCGCGGAACGGGGGGGGGCGTCCCGCGGGGCGGTCTGGCGGGCGCCGGCAGCCGGGGGAGGCGGAGCGCGGCGGCGGACAGGTGAGGAGCCGCGCCCCGGCCTGGCGAGAGCCGGCCGCGCTGCACCGCGCCGCAGCTGCGGGCGGGAGCGGCCAGGGGAGCGGCGTCGTGCCCTGCGCCGGGCGCTGGTGTCGGGCGAGCGGACAGCGGGGCTCTCCCGGCCCGGTGGCGGCTGCGCCGGGCTTGCGGCAGCGTTCCCCTGAAGAAGTTTTGCGTTGCGTTTCCTCGCGGGAGCGCGCGGCGTTTTTTGGGTTTTTTTTCCCTTTTTGGTGGTTTGCTTTATTTATTTCTTTTATTGTCGCGTGTTTCAACGTCAGTGCAGAAACGCGAATCTTTCTGGAACTGTGCACAGTGGCTAGCGCCAAAATTAAAAGCAGAGCTTTAAAGCGCTGTTAGATGTCTCTGTGGATCAACGTGCATCTCCATCCCACGCTCCCCTGAACGGTTCACCTTGTAATCTGCAGTTTGTCGTTTTGTAATCATAGAACGGAAATGTTCCTACAGATCCTGCTAAGGCTTTGGGGAAATTTTATCGCAAGGTCTCTGTATGTCTTCTTCTAGTGCTGCGGTTGCTTTTTTTTATATTGTTTTGCATATTAAACATTTGCTGTTGCTTAAACTGCTACTGCAATTAGTTTTTGCTATTTAAATCCTAATGACATTCCTGGAGTCTTTGAGATAACCGGATACTCTTATCACAGTTGGAATACCCACACTGCGTATGAACTGTAGAGACATTGTTTGACAGCCGGCAGCTCAAATGCTTCTCAGCCTACAGGGAAAAGCATTGTCTGTCACCTCAGTGATCAATAAAGTCCTTGGCTTAAAACAATGTCTCTTGCATCACGCCGTTAATGCTGCCAAGAACAGGTTCTGAGGGGGGTGGCAAGAAAGTTGAGTTTGATCTGTCTCATGTTCCCAAATACATCTTGGGGACCAAGTAAAAAATTAATTCGTTATTTAATTTAAAGCTGTTGCTGTGACTGAATTTTATATGGCACGTGGACATGAATGTGCATTGGCAACCTGATGTGGTTTTGAGGCGCCTTTTGGCAAACACATAGAGGAGAGTGAGAATGGTCTTGAAATTGAAACAGAACTGAAAAGCAGGGGAATGTAAGAGCAGCAAAGAAGGGGAAGTGTCAGGAACATGTAAGGGGAAAACTGGAGGTTATCTCTGTAAGTGTTGTGTGTCAGAAAGACATTGAAGACAGAGTAGTTGAGATCATGAAACTGGAAGTGAGCAAGGTGTAAAGTCTCGACTAGCTTGTCAGATCTCTGTGGTGCCAGTCCCTGGTACCTCCTGAAAGCTCTGAGCCTAGGAGTAGCAAGAAGAGGTCAGCTGTAGTTTTGTGTGGGCAAGGGCTTTGCAGAAAAAACGCAGAATCGTTTAAATGGCAGTTTATTCCTAAGCCGCACGGTTGGTTGTGCTAATTATTGTGGTGAAAAAAAAGCAGCGTTGATTTTTGTGTTTGTAATAAACGGAGCCATATGTAGCCACATGCAGGTCTGCTACTCTTCCAGCCAGACCAGCGCTGCGTTTCTTGGGTTTGTGAAACGAGGAGAAATCCTGAAAGTAGTGGAATGGTGTCTAAAGTGGATTTTTTTCAAATTAATACTGAGAATGAAAACCATAGTTCACAGGGGCGAGAAAAGCCTGTGCAAACTTACCCAGAACCGTAGGGTTACTTGAGAAGCTGCTGTAGGAATGGGATGGGTGTTTACTCTGTTTGTTGATTTGTAATTGGTTTGATGGCATCTAAACAGATGTCAGTAAGCTGGATTTCCCTAATAAATATTATCCAGACTATACAAGCCAGCAACTCTCTGGCCTGGAAGCAAACTTGACCTTTTGGATGCCGTAATTGCTTGTGGTGCTAGTAGGTGAAACCGGGAGTTAACGTCTCCCTCTAGATTGGCCACCAAAGTAAACCAGCCTGTGTAGACTTTAATGTTTAAATGGTTTGGAAGCTGTTGAAAGTTTCTGATTTTCTTGGGTTAGTGTTTTCAGCTCCCTAACAGTTGAAAAGGCAAAAAGCAGATCTCAGTGTTTGCTGGCTTTTTTCCCTCTGGTTCTCTAAATTTCACACCTCACTCAGTATATGGGTATCCAGCCCGTGGATTTCAGGCTGTTCCTCACTCACTTGCAGTTGTTATTTTTTGTACCTATTTTTAAAAATGTTAATGTATAGTCTAAAGCTTACTAGCAGCTTGTCCGTTAAGTTCTATTTGCGTTCATTCCAGCTGTCTGCTTGGTTTGCACTTCTTTTGCCATGTAGAGCCACAGGTATAGGGAAGTATTATCTTGCATAAGGGATCAAGTTAAAAATTCTTTGAAGAAAATCTTTCTTCAGAATCGAAGTAAATTCTTTCATGGTGACTAGTTTTGATGTTGAAGTGCTTGAACCTTCTTTAGTAACATTTGCATACATTAGTCTGTCTGGATGATTATTGGTCAGAAAGGGTATTTAACATCAGAGTAAAGCTCAAGTCTTTCATTAGTATTGGGATTTGCCAAGACAGGATAAAACTTTCTCCCTAGATTATTTGTTCTAGTGTGTAGGAATCCCGGTTAATTTATTCACATCATCTTTACTGTAATAGGTTTTAAATGTCTGTCTATAAGAGCAACTGTTAAAGCAAATGCAGTACCTCAGTGTTCTTCAAATTCACCCCAGGGTGCAAAGTTCTTACCTCCAGTATTTCAGCGGTTGAGTCTCGATGCAGTCAGGTAAAACAGTGGTTCCCTGTGTCACTGTGGAAGTATTGCACATGTTGCACAGAACTTTGTAGATCTGTTATCTTCTGCTGCTAAGTTATTATCCCTGGGCTTTTGGCTTGTTTGATTATATCATATAAATCATAATTATATATTGAACTATGTTATAATTTAAGAAGTTGTAAACCACATTTTTAACTCTGCTTTTTTTTCTTCTATTATAATTAATCTTCCTTTTACCCCTCCCATCCCCAGGGTCAATTAAGTGAGAGCATGGACCATGGAGGAGTTGGCCAATATGACCTGTAAGTTGCTGCTAGAAAATGTTCGGTATCATTTATGCCAACTATATATAACTTCTAATTTTGTTACATTGTTAAGTTAAATAGAAGAAAACAATTGTTACTCTTGTTCAGTTTTGAGTTGTTTCTAGTCCTTCCGCTATTTCTTCAGATAAAAATTTGTGAACTGTATCTTGAAATAATCATAATAAAAACAAATTCTGTCCAAACTTGCTGTTTGTCTTTTAATCCTTGTTTCTCCCAACGTATCTCTTGTACTTGGATGATATTTGTAATCCGAAGATCATGTGCTGTCTGCAGAACATGGTATGTTCTGTTCATGCTGTAAAGGCTCCAGTGGCAGATCTGCATAGCAGTCTGAAGCAAATGAGACTTCAGAAGCTCTGATTTGAAGTTCAGGAGACAGATATCTTTAGCATTACTTCATTTATAGGTTCCCAGATTGTTTCAGCATACTATGTTGTGAGAAGAGAGCAGTGATATTTACTTTAGCAGGATCAATCTGTTAGTCTTTTGCAGAATTGTAGCATAATTTAAAAGCATCATTAAATTATGGATCAGTCTTTTGTGGCATATTCAGAGTTGTCAGACTTTTTTTTGTATTGCAGCTTTTTCTGCAAAATATTTGTCTTATAGGAGCGTTACCATAACTTTTGGGGTTGCTGAATGTGATCTGGAACTTAAACACAACTTGCCTTGTCTTTACTTGAGGTCTTATACGAATATCCAAGTCAGTTTGAGGCTTTGGGCTTTTAAACTGAATTCTGGTGTAATACAGAGATTATGCATTAAAATGGATTTGAGGAAACCTTGGTACTGTAAATGCCCCAAATCTACAGGTAATCTTTTCTGTGCAAGTTGCAATTTACTGCTTTGCACACACCGAAATAAAACATGTGATGCTGAGAATTCTCCAAATCTCACAAATAGTGGTATCAGATACACTGTATGCTTTTCAGACAGTAATTTGCTTGCTTAGTTTCATTTGCTTGATTTTTTGAGTATTAGGGAGTCTTATGTTGTTGTTTCGGTTTTATCCAGTGGCATGGAGCATTGTGAAAAATTTGAGATTTCAGAGACTAGTGTAAACAGAGGTCCAGAAAAGATCCGCCCAGAGTGCTTTGAGTTACTGCGCGTGCTTGGCAAAGGTGGCTATGGAAAGGTAAGGAACTCTTTTCTACAGAAGTAAACCCATTACACTGAAAGCTATTAAAGGGTTGGTGCTGTGGGACTGAGGTCCCTGGCAGAGCCTCGCCAGCTGGTGGCAGTAGAGAATGTCCCAGCCTGGTCTTGGTTCAGATCACTACTCTTCTCCTTCTGGTAGTGCTGCAGTCTGTGGGTGATCTTGTCTCTTCTTTTGCAGAACTTGGATTTTTACCTTATGATGGCAAATGTGGTCATAACGTGTTTGCATTTGTATTGTGTTGTATAGGTATTCCAAGTACGAAAAGTAACTGGAGCAAACACTGGGAAAATATTTGCCATGAAAGTTCTTAAAAAGGTAACCTGAATGTTCACATTTCACTACATTTGAATGTAAAAAAAAAAAATCTACCCCTCCATTAAGCTTTTACAATTATCTAATTATTTCATTTACCAAAAATAAACTTCATCCTATATACAGTTGTTATCCGGGTACAGTTGGAATTAGAATTAAACTTGTTCTGGCTGTGTAGTACTTAGCAGCTAGTTTAAATAGGCCAGGAGGTCCCTTCCAACCTATATTATATTATGATCCTATGAAATAAATAAAGACTTCAACTTCCACACAAAACCTTTTACATTATGTGTATATTGTGGTGAAATGTTCTTTATGTTGCTGACTCATATGTAGTGTTGAGATTTAGTAAGCTCTGAGTTGGAACTAAATACAAAAGTTGGCCTTGTTTAGCGTGTTCTCGTGCTGATATATCTCTGCTTTTTGTAGGCAATGATTGTAAGGAACGCAAAGGATACAGCCCATACAAAAGCAGAGCGGAATATACTGGAGGAAGTAAAACATCCCTTCATTGTAGACTTAATTTATGCCTTTCAGACTGGTGGAAAACTCTACCTCATCCTTGAGTATCTCAGTGGTCAGTATATGAAATTCTGTTACCTGCTTATAGGTATCTTACATAATCAAGAATTTGGATTTCTTACTCTACCTGTAGAAGGCCAGCTAACTACTGGCACAGTGTCTTAAAATGTAAAATTGGTTAGTAGTGAAAATACACAGAATAACATTAATAAACCTTCTAATTCAGTGTGTTAAAAATGAATGAAATATAGTTATTTCTCATAACACTACATGAGAGAAGGTTTTTCTGTACCTTTTCTTCCATCAGGCTTGTAATTCCTCTATGTCACACTTAGATTCTGTGCAGTCATACAGAGTACCTGAGATTTTAGTCCTTGCAGATTCTTTGTGAAACAAGAAGGTGTTATCTTTATTTCATGGGTAGGAACCCAAGACACAGATTAGAAGAAATTTGCCTAAGCTATTCAGCAGAATAAAGAGGGACAGAAATGCTGTTGGCTTTTTCAACATGCTCTGATTTCTTTTGGAATTTCTTTAGATTGCTGGAATTCTGAGAATAACAGGATAGCAAGTTCTCAGTTTTTGTGAAACAGCTTTTTGTAGAGCCGGACAGAATACCTGTTGATTATAGTTTTTCTAGAAAATAAGACTTGACTGACTAAAAAAGAATACCTTAACTAATCTCATGATTTTACTCATGACAGGAGGAGAACTATTTATGCAGTTAGAGAGAGAAGGGATATTTATGGAAGACACAGCCTGGTAAGTGAAACAATTCTGGTAAATTAATAGTTTGGGTTTTTTTTTTTTCAAGTGCTTAAACTGTATGCTCTAACTTGAAAAACTGCATGTTCATTTCATAGTCTAGTAAAAAGAGCAGTTAACTGGGTTTGGGGAAGATACATGTGTTCTGTACTTACCAGTTTGTGCTGGTGTAACTCCAGTCTTCCTACAGAAGAGGGTCCACTGCTGATTGCTGGCTGTATTCCGTATGATTGTGGTGAAGGAAGTGGTTTGGGTGATGAAAAAAAGATTGTGAAATACTTGCTGTAAATTTCTTTTCCTCCTCTATCCACACACCATTTTACCAGCCAGTTACAGAATTTCCAAGTCACTGTAATGGCTACATTCGTGTGTGAAGTGATAAAGGTAATTATGCTAATGAAGGCAAAAAAGCCTTTTGAGTAGTGGTATTTTACATATAAACAAGTTGAAATTGTCTCTTATTGATTAGGCTTCACAGAACTGAATACAGTTATGTCTTACAACAGTGCATGGCAGTAATGCCTTAGAAAAGCTTTGATGTACTCTGCCTGCTGCCCGTGACGTTCCTAGCCTCATTTACTTTTTCTTCCACTTAGCCATCTAGATGTGGCAATACAGATTGAAGCGTTATTTCAAATACTAGTAAATTCAAATTCCTCCAAATATATTCATTATAAGATAGCTGCTGAACAGGTAAGTCTAATACTAATGGTGTCATTTTGTAGTTCATCTTGGAGTGTACATGCCTTTTAGCAAAACAGCCTCAAAGGCATCATTGTTTCTCTCATTTATTCTCTCATACACTTCTAATGATGCTTTCAAGGAACCACTGCTATGTACGTAATAGTCTTGCTGCTTAAGATGCTTTGCATGATTGAATATGTCTAATTTTGTGGTGTATGTTTCCTTACAGCTTTTACTTGGCAGAAATCTCAATGGCACTGGGGCACTTGCATCAAAAAGGAATCATCTACCGTGATCTGAAGCCAGAAAATATCATGCTTAATCACCAAGGTAGAAATACAGCACCAGTTACGTTACCAGTCATTAGAAAACAGTTCTTCAAAGGTCACGACTTTTCACTGTTATGTGAATTTCCTTAGAACAAGGTCATGTTCCTTATTCTTCTCAGTATAACTGAAGAATTGCCAAAGCTAATTGCTTGCCTTTAAACACAGCTTCTTTGGCTTTAACAGGCCACAGCAAGCTTCAAGTTCCATGTGTAGAGACACAGGCATTTTTTTGAATGGTTGACTTGCTACAAAGACAATTTGTTGAAGGTTCTCTGAACCTTGAAGAAAGCAGTAACATTTGATATCCTATTTTGTTACCTGAATGATGCTATACAGTCTTTAAATACATCATATGTGAACAAGGCTTGGTAGTTTGCCTTGTTTCTCTTCATATGGCAATGGTTTCTTATGCAGGTGTAATGCAGAGGTTTTATCTGCAAGTGTGATTACCTCATTCTGTTTTATAGCTGTATCGCTTTGTCAGACTACAGAAGATATCTGGAAGTAGTTCGGAGTTACTATGTATCCATGTTAAAAATTCCTGGGTTTTAATGTGACTTACACAAATCTTGGAATTCTGGCAAGTCTTAAATTTTATATATTTAATTTCAGGTCATGTAAAATTGACTGACTTCGGATTATGTAAAGAATCCATTCACGATGGAACAGTCACACACACGTTCTGTGGAACAATTGAATACATGTGAGCTGCATGATGAAATAGAAAAGTATTACTCTGGCTGGGGGGTAAAGACTAAATTTTGCCTTTTTTAACTGGTGGTTCCTATGCTCAGTCACTAAGGGAAATTTTACTTGCTAAGTGTGGTTTTGTTTGAAAACTTGTAGTCAAAATTAGAACTAAGCTTGTTAAAATACTTTCTTATTTTCATTTTTTCTGATTATAGGGCCCCTGAAATCTTGATGAGGAGTGGGCATAATCGTGCTGTGGACTGGTGGAGTTTGGGGGCACTAATGTATGACATGCTGACTGGAGCAGTAGGTGCACAGTTATATTTGCATGTATTTCTCTTTGTAGCTTTTGTAGTTACCTGTATTCTAATTCTGATGCATGTGTAAATACATATACATTTGTATGTATACAGACTGCAAGTAAGAAATAACTAAAACACAGCTACAACTGATGCTGAGCACTGTCGTGAGCAGCTCTCATGCAGTTATTAGAAATCCCGTTTGCAGTAGTTTTGTCTGCTTTCTAAATTACTGAAGTGAGTTCTGTGTACACAAATAAGAGATCTGAACAAGCTGTATTTTTCCTCCCGTATCAATGGTGCTTTCCAGCCTCCTTTCACTGGGGAGAACAGAAAGAAAACAATTGACAAGATCCTCAAGTGTAAACTCAACTTGCCTCCCTACCTCACACAAGAAGCCAGAGATCTGCTTAAAAAGGTAGAATATTAATGAATGTCAGTACTACACATGTATGTAGAAAATAGAAATGTAATGGTACCACTATGGCTATTCAGTCCAAGCTTGTTTTAGTCTAAGTCAGTTTTGGTTTGTGTGGTACAAAAAGTGATTTTCCTTGAAAATACAACTGTTTTCTAACGAATGCAGATTGTTTTGCATTAATTCTGCATGGTGTTCATTCAGATGATGATTCATGTCAAAACTAGTCTAGTCATAATGGTATAACTAATTTTGTTTTTTTGGGTATTTCTCATGAAGCTGCTAAAAAGAAATGCTGCCTCACGTCTAGGAGCTGGTCCTGGAGATGCTGGAGAAGTTCAGGTAACTTTGGCATAACTTGAGAATTCTTAAATTACCTTATTGAAAATAAAACAGCTTTTAAGGGTACATCGGGGAAGGAGAGTATGTCTGTCTTGAAGGATAATGAGCAAAGAGGCAGCCTCATGTGACAGCTGATCAAAATGTGAATGCTTTAAAGCTTAATGAAAGCAGTTGTCTACCTATTTGATAATTACAAGATTTGGAAAGTAACTTTTATTCTTTAGCTCTCTCTTCCAGTAAGTCTTTTCTATTAGTTGTACAATGCTAACTGTACAGTCAACAATATAAGAGTGACAATACTCTGGCAGTCTGACAAAAAACCTGCCAGCCCTTGCATCTAGTGTAGCTTTCCCAAGGGAAAAGTGGCATTAGTTTGCATTCAACACTGCGTGGTTGGAAGTTAAGGCAGAGGCCTGATTCTTGTTGCTTCCAGCTTGACTATTTTTTTGTGGTCAGTGTATTAGAGTCCTCCTTATTTCAGTTTTGATAATTTGTCATTAATGCAGTGTCATTATTTTTAGACATCTAACTTTTAAAGTTGAAAAATAGATATTTTGCATGTAAATTGGCTTTTTCTAATACTTTAAAGGAAAACATGAAAGGGACGTATACTGTTCCACCTGGAGGCATGGTATGAATTCTCAGCTCTTCCAGCTACTCTGATGTAGGGCTGCAGAATACATTACAGTAGACCCATATGTGATTTTGGAAAGAAAGACACCACAGAGAAGGTCTGAAAAAACATGCTTAATTCTTGATTTATACCCAGAAGCCGGGTTATGACTCTGTGCTATTCCTCACCCTTATAGGCTCACCCATTCTTCCGACACATTAACTGGGATGAGCTGTTGGCACGAAAGGTGGAACCTCCTTTTAAACCCTTATTGGTATGTACTCAGAACATTGCGAGATATTCCATGTTTCTTCAGGAAAAGGCCTTTAGTAAAGGTTTTAAACAATGTGGAATCTAAAACTTACAAACGTTAATTCTTGCAAACTGGAGTGCTACTGGTTTCTGGTACTTTAAATAGTTAAATGCATCAACTTCAGTTACTGGTTCTCAGATTCACTCTTGTCTAATTAAAGATAGCAGATCTACCACCTGATCTATACTACCTCATGGTTTTTCTTTCTCCTGAGAACTGATGCTGTATCAGCATTAAAAAAACTTCTGAAGTCTCCACAGAGCATGAAATACTGGCTGATGAGCACTGTTCTTTACTCCTCTGTGGTCATGGTACTCATCTGTCACTGGAATAGGATCTTGTTTCTTTTATGTGAGAAGGTGGCAAAAATCAGCTAAGAGCTAATTTATCCTTCTGCTGAGTCTCCTGGAGGAAGAAGGTTCTGCTTCAGTTTTAATTCCTCCTGCTTCTAAACTATACGTTAAACAGACTCGTGAGTGCAGTTACCTCTGAATTTCTGCTTCTGAGTCTTACACAGTAAGTCAGAACTCAGTTGAAACGAAGATGATAAATGGTTGCTAAGCAAAACTAATCAAAATCCCTTAATGAAGCATATTGCATGTTTGCTTGTTAATGTTTACAATGCATCTTTTGTGTGTTATAGGCAGTAATTAAAGTTTCCCTCAAACCAGTGATGTGATGAATAAGCCTCTATTATCCTATCTTGTATTTTCAGAGTGTGAGGTGTCCTTTTTTCCTGCTCTGGGTACAGTTAGCTAGAGCAGCAATGGATATTTCTACCCTGATAGTTCCTGATTACTCAAAAAATCTCACCTCAAACTGACATAGGCATCACTGATGTTGAGCATACTGCATCATGGGAACTCCAGACCTTTTATTCCTACCATCTTGAATGAAATTCAGAATGACCCAAGACTGATATTTCCAAGTGTATTAATCTGAACATAGTTTGGGGTTTTCCTGTTATTAGCAAATTTTATGAAAATTACTTGTGCAAACCAGATGGCTTTTGAAAATGTGCTTTCATGGTGGGGTGCAGGCCTGCATAAATGAATCCATATTGCCTTTTCAGTTACATTTGGGAAGGATCTTGGAATTACATCCGTTATTCTTTAAATTAAACCATATTCTTCATAGTCACTTATTCCAGAGTTGTCATCTGTCCCTCACACTATAAATGCCTCTGTATCTGCAAAAATGGGACGGAATTATCTGGAGAGGCATCCAGAAACTACGAGTTGCAACTGTTCTACACTAGTTGTGACAAGGGCTGAACTTGCAAGAAACTGGCATTGCATTTCTAAAGTTTTTGTCTGTAATCTGAGATTTTTTTTTTAAAAAGGCATCTTTTTAATTTGTGTTCCTTTTTGATCCATAATTTTTTGCCCCTCCCCCTTGCCTTTATTTCTCAGTGTCAGTGCCCATAGTGACCTCCCACTGGCAGCGACAGGATTCCGACACCACTCCAGGGTTTTACTACAGCAGAGCTCTGCCAAAAACCTATGGAATGAACTCCATCCAGAGGCTACACTGATCACCGCTAAGCCATTTGATTGATATCTGTAATATAAACCCTTAATCATTTTGTTTTTGCAAAGCAATCTGAAGAGGATGTGAGCCAGTTTGATTCAAAGTTTACACGACAGACACCTGTTGATAGCCCAGATGACTCTACTCTCAGTGAAAGTGCCAACCAGGTCTTTCTGGTAAGTGAGCCAAGGCCAAGTGCGTAAGGACTGTGGAAGAGGTATGTCGTGTTATTTGGGAACAGTAGGGCATTTTAGCTAAATTTAGTTCTACTGAATCTTAACACCTGATATTTGAAGCAAACTGTCATAATTTTAAACACTCATTCTGCAACAGGTTTGAAATGTTCTAAGGGCTTTGAAGATACTTTGGCTATTGCTGACGCTTGCTTTATACAGATAAAACAGCCAACAAATGTTGCTTACGTTCTGAAATGTCAGCGTTCTAATTCATAGATGTGTTATGAACCCAGGACATGTCATTGCTTTCATAGTTGGGCAGCAAGAACAGTGTCCATTCTGTAGAACAAAATTAATTGAATTGAGTATGCCTCTGGGAATCTGTGATCTGAGTAGAAATAGCTGGGGTGTGCAGGCACCCGGATGAGGAACTTCCTAAAGTCCTGTTGTTTGCTTCGGGAAGTGAGTAGAAATTCTTGTGTCTCCATTTCCTCTTCCTTTGATAATTTTCATTCACTATTTCATGCCAGTCAAAACTGCGCAAGTGACCATAAAGGTGACAGTGCCTTCCTTCCTGTTTTGCAGGGTTTTACATACGTGGCTCCATCTGTACTTGAAAGCGTGAAAGAGAAATTTTCCTTCGAACCAAAAATCCGATCACCTCGCAGATTCATAGGTAGTCCCAGGACACCAGTCAGGTATCTCTTTGCTTTTTCTTTTTACCTTCTCTTTTTTGTAATACACATTTCAGCAAGTACCTGAAACAGATCTGTACTAGATCTTAGTTCTCAGTAAGCCCATCACTTCCATCAGAAGTGCAGCATTCATCCTATTCTACAAACAACATTATTAGAGGCAAATCCATGGTGTTTGGCGCACAAGTATTAATTTGCTTGCTGTTCAGCACTGATGGAGCCTCACAGTCTAGTGACCCGTACACCAGCCTTCTAGAACTGTTTTGCAACATCCTAAAGATGTCACTAAATAATCACGTTAGTACAAAACAATCCCTTCTGCAGTCATCTAGAAATGTATCCTCACTACTCCAGTGAGGGAGTTTTACTCCAGCAGAGATTGTGGTAGAAACGAGACATGGAAACTTTCTTAAACTTTTGGGACTGGAAGGAAGAATTAGAAATGCTTCTCAATAGGCATTTGAGTTCAGCTTCCTGCAGTGTAAAGGACGTACCTTGGTGCTGTGCGTATCTTCATCTCTGATTTTTATATTTCTTGTTTTAAAGCCCTGTAAAGTTTTCCCCTGGGGAATTCTGGGGAAGAGGTGCTTCTGCCAGCGCATCAAATACTCAGACACCTGTGGAATATCCAATGGAGACAAGCGGAATAGAACAAATGGATGTGACAGTCTGTGGAGAGGCCTCGGCACCACTTCCAATCCGGCAACCAAACTCTGGGCCATACAAAAAACAAGCTTTTCCCATGATTTCCAAACGACCAGAGCACTTGCGCATGAATCTATGACACCACCATTTTTTTAAGCCTTTGAAGGTGGAAAACAAGGAACGGACACAAGCCCCCTTGATGTTGGAAGACGAGGGCTGGTATGGTTTACTTTTAAAAAGTGACAGTATCAAAGAGTCAGTCATTGCACAGAGCGACTTGGAAAGCAAATCAAAATGGATTTTTTTTTCTGTCAATCAATGGTGCATAAAAAAACTCTAGCAAATGGTATTGCAGAACTCTAGGCACATCATCTAACTGATTCGCAGTGACATCTTCTCACCTTATCAAGGATTTTTCAGCTTGATAGCTTGAAACTGACAGTATTAAGGGTCAGGATGTTGCTTCAGAATCACTGATCTAGTCATGAATGTGTCAAGGAGGGTTAGCCCTTTCACTAGGCAAAATACGAAATGCCTACATGCTTGCATCTGAGGAATAATTGGCATGCAAGCTTGGATAAGCTGTTTCCTGCAATGGGGTGGAATCAAAGATGAACGATAAAACTAATTGGTAGTTCGCAGTCAAAACATAATGAGGCTTTTTTATATATAAAAATATATATATTTTTCAAATAGATTTTTTGATTCAGCTCATTATGGAAAGTATCCCAAAATTAAAATACAAAATAATTGGTTGCTGTGAAAAAAGCTCTAGTTCTAATTCTTCTCCTTATGAAACAACAAATCAATAAGCAGATCACTAGATTACCAACTTGGCAGTGGGGGGTGGGAGAGAACTGTTTCACTTGCTTACCCAGCTGAAATACCTGTTCCTGCAAAAAGAAACAGATCTAATCAAATGGCAATGCTGCTACGTTCTAGGCTTAACTGGAAGCCCTGGGCTCACACACGTGTCCTGCTTATTTCATCCTTGTCCTCAGCAGACATTTCACTGGGAAACATCACTTTTGTGTACGCTAATCCTTAGATGGAGACAGCTGAGTATGTTCAGATTCTTACCCGTATAAAAGATCAGGAAAAAGCGCATTGGAATACAAGGTCAGTAGAAACGCCCAGGAAGGACCACAGGAAAGACAGATTCTACACACTATAAGAAAATACACCTTTTTCTAACCAGTGGGTAAGAATTTGAGGATTTCTTTTTTTTTTTAATCAGATTTTGCTGATGGGAGTTCCCTGCCATGATACATTTCTAAATTTATCAAGTTTTTTTCCATGCTGGGGCAATAAATTTGCTGATTGTATGAGAAAAGTGTTCAATGGCCTTTCAGTGAATGTCTTCCACAGTGGGTCAGAACTCAAGCAACTTAATTTAGGAAACATGTTCTAAGGGCACTATTTATGTTTTTGAAATTGTCACAATCTGTACAAATGACTTACAGGTACAAAGAATAAAATAAAGGTAACTTTATCTTACTTAAATACTTCCTGCCTTAAAGAAAGCATTTCCATGAACATAGCTGGTGAAAGGGTTAATATCTGCAGAGCTTTACACTAGTTAGCGTGTGTATGGTGTGTGCGTGTGTGTGTATATGATCATGCAACTGCATACAAGTCCTGTCACTTTTTGCCTGCCACACGTTGCATTATCTTTAGTCAAACTGTGCAAATTCTACTTCTAATGTTTCACAACAGTAGGGATTTTTTAATAGATTCTGCTTACTCTGTGTATACTGAATCTTTTTGAGCCATAGGATCCAAGCCATAAAACTCTACCATGTTGAATCCAATCAGAGTGCTGTTTTCTCAAATGTGCAAGTCAGAGGGACTGATCGATATACCAACAAAGAACCAACAAAGATGGTTATGAGTGAGCAAAAAGAAGTTTTTTGTTTTTTCTTCTTCCTGACAAGCCTTTTGTTGGAAAACTTATTTTTTGAGTTTTACAAGGAAAATCAAGTTACCTTACAGTGACATAAACTGTCCTGGCAAACTGCCATTTTTCATTTGGTAATAGGGCCACTGGTGACATGTTGTGAAACTGAAATCCAAGTGCTGATACGTGTTTGTATAATGCATATCTGCAAATATGCAACACTTGAAGCTGTGCCTCTCTGTGCCAGTTACTGACATCAGTTTCCCAACGTGCTTACTGAGGATGAAGGAACTTTAGAAACAATATATGTTTTTTGATGCAGATCTCTCTTGGTCCTAGTTACAGCTAACAGTTGCTTTTTGGTTGGCTGGATGTTAATTGTCCAGTAGAATTGGTTTAATATGGCTGGCAAGAATGGCAAGAGTTGTTTGTCTGAGTTCACTGATTAATTACAACTACAGTTCATCAGTTTTAAAAGTAAATTTCGTGTATTGACAAGGTTTCATCCCATAGATGACAAGTTTAATTCCCTACCATAACTGTGAAACTTCTGGAGTGTGACTCAGACAGCAAGCACACACTATGCAATATGGTTTATCCTGTATTTATTTGTAAAAATATCAGACATAGATCCTCTATATATATATATAATAGTGTCAAAATTACTAGTTGTGAACTAAGGGGAGTGGAGTTCTAGCTCCTGTCTGGCTATTTCAGATAAGTGCAGAATGCATTGAATATTGGAGAGCTTAACAAGTGCTTTCTTTTGTTCATTTAAAAATGTCTTAAATTTTTCATTAGAGTATAGAATCTTATTTTTTTTATTTTGTACAAGCTGCGCTTTTTTAATTATAATCACTGAAAAATTCACTATAATTTGATTTTATAGGATTTTTGTAGCATTACAAAAATATAGTAAAACTGAGGTTAATACCTGTTGTGGCTAACCATATAAAAGTATTAAACTTGAACAAAAGTCATATTTTTTTTTACTAGATGTTAAGTAGGGGACTGTTTTGTTCTGCAGGTCATTATCACAAAAGGTTCGTAGGTCAGCTGGGTTACCAGCAGTTTTTATTTCCCATTTGATGCAGAACCTATTCTGGTATAAGATACTCAGAATTTCATAATTCTCTGTGGGAGTGATGCATACAATTTGATGCCATTCGTGTACTAAATTGTAATTTTGGGAATGCTGGAATAATTCCTACCAAGACTGTCTTAATTGTGCCATCTGACATTTGAATGTCATCCTGGTATTAGCTCATAATAAAAGATGAAAATAAATGAGTCAATTGTTCTTTTGAATATCCCTTTTTTGAGGGGGGTCTTGCTGTCTAAAAGCTGAACTGCTGGAGGGCATTTAATTTTTATGTCCACTCTAACTACACAGTTGATGTTTACTCTGGGTCTAGTCTCTTTTTAATACGAACTTCCATTGTCTTACTGTTACTCAGGAAGCGCATCAAACATTGAGGGAGACTGCTGTTGTTTTTAGGGTATCTACTGGGGTTTCAGGGTCTTGGTTGGCTTTTTTAAAATCCTGTCTCTACAGCAGGATAGTCACTGTTTCAGCTTGCCAGTTTGGAGGGAAATCCTTTATCCTGAGGGCTAAAGGAGGAGAAGTGATTAAGAACAAGGCAAATTACTTACATAGTCTTCCTGCAGATCCTTGATGATATACTGTTCGCAGTTCCTATATATGAACTTCCACAGATTGTTCTCTTCTAGATTATCTTGGCTTTGTAGCTGCTTCAAGAAACAGACTTGAGCTGCCTTAGTAGAAAGAAAGGTAATCCCTATTCTGCTTTTTATCTTTCACAGTTTAAGGGAACTAAATATACTTAACTGCTAAGTAAGGTGGATGTGAACAGCAACTAAATGCAAATTTAAACGTATGCTAATCCAAGTGACCTATTTTTTTTTTTTTTTACTTTATTTTTCAGAATTAGGTCTTAATTGTGGATCTAAATCATTGTCTTTCATGACAGCTTTGACGGGAAAGGGAGGAAAGAGGAATTCCACTGAGAACTTAAAGAACCTGACAGATGCTAGTTCTGATCAGTTGTACCAAGGGCTGGCACCTTCACCAAGGTTCTTAGGCTCTTAAAAGAGTGCCTGCGGATTGCCACTTGTCATCCTCTTTCCTGTTCCATCTCCTGCAGTCAGGTGTGTGCTGGGTGTCTGTGTGTGTGGAAAGCAGGGCAGCTACCCTGGCCTGAGATGGCTTAATAAGGAAGAGTTGAATCTTAATAGCATGCTGCTGACAAGTGGATCAGAGAGGATGTCATTCATGGATGTAAGTTACTTGCTTTTTTTCCTCTCTGTAACTAAGATGAGAATGACTTGTTTCATTTATGAAGTGTAAATCCTAACTGGTTGATCAAAATCTCTTTTTAGTTCTTTGGTTTTTAATAAAATGTGTTTGATAATATTACTGGGTTTGGATAACTTTCACTGTATCCTGAAGGACAAAAAAAAAATCATCAAAAGAGAGAATAAAAGACAAATTGTTCCCTATTCCTATCTCTGCCCAATATCCACCCTGACTTAGTAACATGCTGTTACTACTCTGTGATAGACAAAGACCAAAGGCTCAGCAACAGCCCAGGGTTGACTTAAAGCACTGATGCCACGTTTTGTTGTGCTCCATTAAATAGTCTTTGGTGACACTGCAAGTTCTTGTGCTGAGGTTTTTTTTCTCTTAACCTTAAGCGTAATACTTCTAAATTAGTTTTGTACTTTTTAGCAATAATTCTGGCCTTACTCGAGGTCTTAATCCCTCAGTGTAGAGTATCTGGTTCAGATACTGAACTGCCTGTTGAGGTGAGTAGTTGATATATAGCTCCATTCTATAGGAAAAGAAAATTTAGTTGAGGTTCATTTCTTTCAGAGGGCCCTGTATGAGGCATCTGTACCTTCCCAGTTACGATTCCAGGAATGATTTAGACCTATTGTTCTAAAAAGATTTTTGAAAAGCCGTCACAGACTACTGCAATTCTGATGAATGGCCGCCCATTCCGGGTAGGTGGCTAATTTAATCAAGAATCTAATCAATAATCAATACACTTCCTAGAATCAGGAAGTGCATTTCCTTGTTCTAACATCATGTCTAAGTCTGATGAACTTAGGTTATATTTTCTCTGAGAGGATTTTTTAATTAAAAAGTGATTAAGCTGTTGCTGTTGGCATTTCAGGAAAAGCCAATCCATGGCAAGTTACAATTTTTGGTTAGCCCAGTATTTTAGGAAGGGTTGGTTATTACATCTGCTCTTCTAAGCTGTGTATTTGGCTTAGTCAGGCATTTTACTCACACAAGCAAAGCTTTTTTTACAGGTGTTACTTGACTAATTTGTGTTTACACAGTACCCACACAATGCCTGTATGAAGAGAAAAACCTTAAAATGCTAAAGAAGCTCAACCATATGTTCATGATTAAGTTTGGGAAAGCCTAAATATGGTTGTGTAACCACGTCCGCTGCCAATGTCTTTGTGGGCCCACCAGAGATTCCGAATCCAACCTTAAGTTCCCCCTACTGAGTTTTGTTCTTTCACTGATTCAGTTCTTGTCCATCTCTCAAGGGAAGCTCTGCAGCAGCAGCAGTCTGAGTATAAGCACTGATGAAATCTAAATAACAAACAGTTCTGATCTTGTATGAACTTCAAATGCAAGTTAAGGCATAGCTAGATCTCTCTGGGGAAACAAAGAGCAGTTTGTTCTGACAGAACTGGAGATATAGGCACAAGCCCCTTACAGCACAGCTGTGGCTGTGACCAAGCTCTAATTCTTCCCTACCACTGTCAGGATTGCTCTGATGCCATTCAGCTGCACATTCTCCAGTTATGTACTTCACCTGCTGGGAAAGGCTTCCACAAGAACCAGTCTCTTCTACTCCCATAGGTTTCCAGTCACAGATTTAGAAGCTTTGCCTGTTTTCTTTAAGCTGGAGTCTTTTTGCCCAGTCACTCCAGTACCATGGTGAAGCAATCATAGGGCATATTTACACTGAACTGCAGTAAACTTCAAACAAATACACAATTAGAAAATACACAGGACGCTATAGCAAAACCCAGGTTGAACATAAAATGATACCTGTTAGCTTGAATCTTCCATCTAAATTCTAATTTATACTAAATTCTACTGGTTTAGCTGTACCTTTAAGGGTGCGTCATGACCTGACAGCCCTATAAATCTGGCTGTGTCAGCTGCAACTTCATAGTACTCAGATACTCTGCCTGGCTAGTTGAGTTGCTACATCATCCATCAAGTCAGTCTCTAACTTTTTAATTGTAGGGTTTTGGGGTTTTTTCCCAAATTTACAAGTTCCCTAAAGCTATTAAGACATGCTCAAGTAAATGGCAACTCAGTTTAACTCTGCTGTAACAATAATTTGAGTGGTTTTTTTCAGTTTTATCTGAATAGCAAGGGGAAAAATGACAAGTAGGAAAAAAATAAAAGGAAGATTATATCAAAGTTAGCTCTACAATTAGCATAAATACTAGTCATGAATAAGTTGTAGCATTTGGATGGGTTTTGTTTTTCGGAGACATTAGTTTAAAAGGAAAAGTATAGCTAGCTGTGAGCTCTTCTGTGCTTAGGTGTAGGGTCATACTTAAAACAGTAATGAATCTTATTTCTTTATTCAACATGCACCAAACAAATAGATTTAAATGCATTTATTCTCTCTGATTTTTATGCGTACTACAAATTGCAAATATAGTATAAAATAGATTCTCCCCTGTAAGAAAATCTGATTCCTGTTATGACAAAAATATAGTATTAAAGATTTTAAAATATCAACTTTGTAAAATGTTAAGTAAAAAAACTACCATCAGTGGTTGGTTTTTCTATTGAGCCAAAGATCCATTAGAAGCCTACAAGAACCTAAAGGGGAAACAGTCTTATGCCTTGTCTCCAGGTACAGTGAGAAATAGTTGCTGTTACAGGTGCATGAATAAGCAGCTCATTTCTCTGATCTGTTGGGCAAGCATTAAAGGATCTTTAATGCAAAAAGTGACAAGTAGCTCTAATTCTCACTGTAGTCCAGAGTACAAAATTTGCTCATTAGCTTAATAAAATCAGTAGGTCGACCTTTTGATTTGAGTCATGTTAGAAAGATAAATACAATTCAGTACAATCTGGAACTCTACTGAAAACTTAAAATGTTGCATTTAGAAGCTGCTACAAGAAATAATGCAGCATTTTGTCAAGGACTTGTTTCCTACAAGCATCACAAGAGAAGCAATGCTGACTTCTCTGCATCCGTTCTGTAAACTTACTTTTCTTATGCTTAAGGTCAAGTTAACATTTTCTGTGCGGTTTTAAGTACCGAACATTTCACAGAAGCATGTTATCTAGAATTTGGGAACTCGTTCCTTCTACCACCTACAATTTATCTGCAGTAAACTGAAAAACCTTGGCTTGAGCAAACAGTAAACCAAGTTGTTTCAACATGCTTTAGAAAATCTGTAGATGCATAGATGTAGCTCCATCCTTCCACTTGTTAACATGGTCTGCAATAACAGTTCTGCAGAGTGGACACGTTTTTTCTCTATTAAACCATAAAGAGATGCATTCTTCACAAAATGTGTGCTGTAATGAAAAGAATGAGAACTTAGAGCTTCTAAGCTCTTCCATTTGTAAGATGGTATATTATTTGCACAGCCTGATTTCTAAAAATAATCAGAAGACACACACACACTAATCTAACTTCATGTTGGTGAGTTTACCAGATGCTTAAAGTATTTTTAAGTTTGCAACAAATAATTGTCATGGTGTGTATTACCTGGCAGATAAGCAGAACAGGCTTCTGAAATTCGGCTTGGCAGATTGAACAAATGTCATCCGATTCAGAACACTGTCTCTTGCTAGCTGTCACCCCATAGTGCTGTAAAACAAGGGATTTTAGTTTCTAGGGAGAGAAAAAAGCCAAAGCAAAACACAGAAATACCAGGACAGAAAGGAATTGGGAATAAGGGCTGCTGTGTCAGCAATTCGATCCTTACCCAATGAGATGTTGCCTAAAGCTTATCTGCTCCTACATACCATGCTGTCTAGTTAGTATCTTCCCCTGATCATAGTTACTGGATAAACAGCAGATTTATTTTAACAGTGTCCTCTAAGCAAAACACTGTGGTAAGTTCCAACTTGATCAAGATAGCACTTAGAAAATGAGGAGTGTTTCATTGTTCTTGTAGTTCAATGAAACTGTGCTCCAAAACCTTCTATGCGTTTTACTACATGAACAGCAGGCTCTGAACAGTATGTCTACTACAGAGAAAGATTATCCGGAAACTTAGAATTCCAACAAGTTACTTTTTGGCAAGCCTCAGTTATCACTGTATTTCAGCATAAAGCTGTCTGCATCCAACCAAAGTTTATTCCAGTTAAAAAGCAGGAAGAGGGACAAAAAGGGTACGTTATTTCACATACATTTATCTGAAGACATATGCAGAACAGATCTGGGGAATAGGGGGTGTTGTTCAAATGACAACGTAATCATGCAGTAAAGGAATTCAGACTGTAAAAGGGGAGAATGAGTATGCAGTGTGGGTTTACTTTTAAAATGCAGTTGTCTATTGCTAGAACAATAGACAGTAATACGGGAATGAGGTTATTCATTAGGTTTATTGTTTTGTCATAAGAGAATTCGGTACTCACTGGTCGTGTGAAAAATATCCGTAAGACCTGCCTGAAGTTTCTCAATTGTCCAAAAAAGCTCAAAAGCTGAAATGAGAAAGAAAACTTGAGTTACATGTAGTATTTTTCTCTGTGAACTAAAAAGCTTTGAAGCTTTTGTGCAGATTCTAACATTAGAAGTCTTGCTGCTTGTTTGATGCTGGCAGGATCATAAGCAAAGCTATAGTTCAGACTGACCTTATTTAATTGCTTAATATGTAACCAAACTCAGAATTTACCCTGCAGGTTTTTTCCTCAGTAGGTGTCTGTTCTTCAAAAGAAAAATAGTGTTGATGTTCTAAAAGGAAGCACGCATGTGCAAATGTATCAGCACTATTGTTATATACACAGTAGTCTTCAGACTTGTAATAGTTAAGATACTTTAGCATTATGAAGCATTTTTCATGTTCAAAGCCAAACTTGTGCCAAGTCTGGTTATACTAGGGGCAGATCAGCTCTCTAGTGAAATAGACAGCCAGTATGAACATTTATATTTAACTTCTTTAGCATCACAACAGGTCTATCCAGCAAAGAGAAAAATCTAGTTTCCTGGAAAATGTTGATTCTTTTAGCTGTGAATTTTCCCTTTATTTTTGCAGGCTCTTTTCCTCAATATCTGGTAACAGCGTCTGATGTGAGGGGACCTATAGTAACAGTGTTCTTTGCTATGCAACCCAAATCCATTCCCAGAACAGGTGCAGCAAAAGATGATTTGGTCTCCTGAGCCAGTTTTCCTATGGTTTTGGAAGGCTGGATCACTTAAACTGAAACATCAACTTGCAAATCAGTTCAAACACAAGGGAACTTCCAGAAATGTGGTACTTCATGCATCTCTAACCTTCTCTGATAGTTACTGCAAAACACTTTAAGAGGAATATAAAGCTTACATACTTTTAGGATGAGGTAGAGAAGGCCCAGCAATATCCCAAGGGTCCATCCTAGTATACCGTCCAGCTCCCCATAGCCCATAAGATAACGGAACCAAACTGGTATGGGGACAAACATACGGTAATACTGGCAGAGTTCTTCTAACAGCATGTACCAGTAGCCCTAAGCAAGACATGCAAAGGAATCACTTAAGATTTAAAATACAAAGAATTTTAAAAATAGAGAAGAGATGCATTGTTACACTTTGAAGTAACTTCCTGTTGTGCTATCTTGAAACAACCGAATATGGAACATGAAAAAGAATTAAGACCAGATGATAAGTCTCACCACAATTGTACAATAACATGACTGTTGTACTGCAGAAAATCAAATTAATAGGCTAAAATAGAATGGCTTGTCAGATGCCTTCCTACTTTGCAATACTATCAAACTTCATTACATAAGCATTAAAAAAATAAATAAAAGTTACATGAAAAAGGAAAATAAGACAAATTCAGTCTTGTAGATCTGCTTTTCATTAGCAGTTCTGTCCTGCACTCAGGATTAAAACATGAGAGTAAGGCCCATTCTTTTATTAACAAATATATACCACAAATTGTTTTCCAGTAAATATCAGCTCATGCCTCTGTAAGAAGCCTTATCTTGAGATGATTAACTCCTATATAGGATGGGATGATAAGAAAACTGGGGGGCCAGAAACGAAGCATAGGGTAGCAGGATGGAACAGGTAAACAGAGTTCAGTGACAGCCTAAAAATTACTGAATAACAACTCCAAAGCACAGGTGTCCTGCATAGGGCTCTGCGTGTGTGCATGTATAATCACAGGTATTTAGCTTAGCTCTTACCTTATTTCTTTATATTTGTCTTTAAAACTATTTATAACAGGCAAGAAGTGCTCTTTCTACAATGTGCACTGGAAAATGCCACAGTTTGCCACTATTGATCAGATTCCTTCTTTAATCTAGACAATGACAGTTTAGGTCACAGCTGGTGTAATGGAATTTTCAATAACAACTTTTTAGGTGCTATATCAGTTGCTGTAGGAAAAACCCCTGGATATGTTCATTATAAGTCAGTATTTAGAGAAAGCAGTTGTACATGAGAAAAACTTGTTCTGGTACGTTTAGTGAGAGAAAAACCTACCAAAGCATCCTGTTCAAATGCTACCACATAGGAACTGGGCTTGTTAGTCTATTTTTATTTTTTTTAACCAATATTAGCATTTGATATTTTGACATAAAACTTAATTGCTTTTGCCTTTCTCAGGAAGCAGATAAAAATAAGTACCCCACCAATGAGTGTAGGCTCCTGTGAAAATGACTGAACTTCACTAGTTTGAGGAATTAAGCTATGACTCAAATTAACTGATCTGACGCAACTATTGCTTCATTTATTAACAAGAAGAAAATTCAGCATTATTTTCGAAGAGACAGAAAACCAGCTGTTTTCATGCACAGATCTTAATGTCTTCCCACGTCAGTTACTGTCAAACACATAAAAAATTTACTGTGCTTCAGCTGCTGCAACTGCCTCTCCACGCACTCTTACACTGCAGCAAATAAAAGGTTTCCACATTGCCCCCCACTTAGAGACAGAAATAAACCCATTTATCCGATGACATAATGCAAGCAGTTGTTTCATATCAGACTGTAAACCTTCCTTAGCACCAAGCAGGGAAGAACCTGAAATCCACAGGGTTTTCTTGCTCACAGTGTAGTGGCGGATTATATACAGACCTTTAATTAAAAAGACTTTTTTATCTGGGTAGCTTTTAAGAATTAGCTAATTTTACCTTAAAAGAATCTTCACAAAGAAGCAAAAACACAGCTTGTTTCCTCACCTTAGATTTAAAGGACATCATAAAAGAAGGCACCAAGAGAATAATGCACTTGAAGCCCATGAAGAGGAATTTCAGAATAAAGTCTGTGACTCCCACAATCCAGAGTACCTCCCAGAAGTTCATAAAATCCACAGTAGGGTTTAAGAAGATTAAGCTACAAGGGAAGTATCAGAAGTTACTGGAACACCCTATTTAGAGGAAAGCAAAACCAGAGATTATCCCTGCAGGTTTAATTATAAAAGAAAACCTGGTTTACACAGAGGAAAAACACTTGCTAACAGAATGAACTCTTTATCGTAAATTATCATTCATGATATCTGACAACCTTTCAATTTTTAAATCTTCTTTCCTGCACCTTCATCACTAACCCCATCCTCTGGAGACAGGCTTGCTTTCTCACTGTAGCAATACAACCTCTGGCTGATTTACAGCCAAGACTGTAGTTACAGAATAGTAAGGGGAAAAGAATAAATTGGAGGCATAAGCTCCACAGAGCCCTAGAATGCCATATTCAGTATTGCAAAGGCAAGCTCACAGGGTCAAAGCTAGGAATAAACCCAGGTACATTCCTCATGGTATAGCTGTGCCATTAAGTTGCTTACGGGGTCTAGCAAATTCCAGCATCCTGTTTTTAAGGACAGCACCTGTTCAGCTTGGCAGAAGAGGACGAATGGAGATTAACTGTGGCATTGTTTTCTCCTTCATTTTAAAGAAAAACAGCAGCAGCCCAGATAAAATGTTCCCAGTTAATATTTAATTTTGAGTAATTTATGATGTGAGACATTCCTTTACTTACCTGTAATACAGTGACTGAGAATGAAACGTGTAATACAAGAGGAGGGATGATCCAGTTAAGTATACTAGTAACCAAGCACATTGCAACTTGGAGCACCGTTCCTGTAAAGACATATTAGAGTCCTTATCTCAGCATCAGTGTCTTAAATGTACCTCCAAAGCACTGTCTGTTGTACCCGAACAGTTACTACTAGAGGATTTTCTCTCTAGTGGGTTTAGGCCAAATAAAGAACTCAGTGGAAAGGTAATGCAGTTATTTCAGTTTTCAACGTAATGATTTTTAGATGTATCAAGTTTTCTCTAAAAACATGACCAAAACCCACCCCACTCTAAAGAAACAACAGATTTTTCTTTGGGAGTGAACAGAGACAGCTGAAAGCTTTAATTTTCAACTGCTGTTCAATTCCACAACTATATTTGAGAAGTTCTTCCATGAATTCCAAAAAAGTTTGAGTATTGAAATCACTTCAATTGATAAAAGTCAGAGAAGGGAAAAACCCCTCATTTTGAATTTTGCAAGCCTTACTTATCTGAGCAGCTCTACACTGTACAGAAGCATTGAGACTTCACTTCCCTCTTGAAACCTTGACACCTAATATTCTTAGGTAAATTAACCAGTATCTCCACTCACATTCCTTTCAAAAATTGATGGATAAAGGTCTTGGTTAACTTACAGAACCTTGTTGCATAGGGTGATACTTACTCTTAGAAAAACCTGATTTACTATGCTTTTGTTTGCATACACATAAGTTGTTAGCAGCCCAATTCCAAGAGAAATGCCTATTAGGAAAAAAGGGTCAGTTATACACAAAAAAAGAAAAAAAAAATACAGAACTGGGTTATAAAACCAGCCACTTCTAACACATCTTTGTAATTACAATAGCTCAGACTGTCAAGCCAGAATAATTACACACATTGTACATATGCCAGCAAAGGAAACAGAGCCACTGAAATGTAGTTAGTAAATCTCTCTTTCTGATAAAGCAAATAAAAATAAAGCTAAAAATAAATTGAATTACATTTCAGGCATGGTTATTAGTATATCTCTTGGGGGGAAGGGTCTATTCCCTCAGACCTTATTTTGTTATACTCTACCAATTATATGCTGCATGACCAATCTGACACACAGAATCAAGATATATGGCAGACTTTTGTGCAGCCACTGGAGCAGGTATCTGAGCTCTGAGAGGGAGCTGCTGCTGTGCTCCTCTGAGTCTGGAGTAGAATCATCGAGTCCCCCTGCTTCGCCGTGGGCATGTCTATGGGAGCGACTATGGGAACCTGGCCTTGAATGCTGGGAATTCTCATTTTCTCTGGCTTCTCCCACAGCAGAGTTCAGCTGTATGCGAATGTCTCCGCTGTGATGGCACGAGCTCTCTCCTGACAACCTCACTGCGTGGGTGCTCTGAGGAGATGAAGAGTCATCGCCGCTCCCTTGGATCTTGTGGAGATGACTGCAGTTTGGTTGCATGGTGGGATTTTTTTTCTGGTATAGATTCTTGCTATTTTGTCTCCTAAAGTGGGATATTAAAAGTCATAGCTGAAGGAAGAGAGAACTAGTTCAGGGGAAAAAAAAAAAAACCAACAAAACAAAGCAAAAACCACCCCAACAAAACAGAAACCCCAACACAAATACAACAGTGATTGTCTGCATGAAGTATTTTGTCACCCAGCTGGTGTGCTGGGTTTGCACCCTGTCTGCACAGGGCAACTTTCTGTGCGCCATATAAAACTATTTCCTTTTTCTCACGTGCAGATTTTCTAGCCTGGCTGCTTTAGTAGAATTTAAAGTTGCTTCAATGCAAATCAGAAGAGCAAAAGCTGCTGAACAGGAGACCAGCACTAGCTTGTACAAAAGAGATCTCAGAAGTGCTGCATAATTTCACAAAAATAGTAACAGTAATAGGCCAGAGAAGGAGCAAACAATGATGGGAAGGAAGCAAAGAGTACATTTACATGTGCCCATAAAATAGTAAGCATTTGTTCAGACAAGTCTGGTCAAAAGCCAGTGCATGCTCAAAATTGAGGGCCATTATGAGATTAATGAGATTATCCTGTCTGTGTAAGTGAGCAGAACCAGGTTAGTCCATTTTGTAAGAAGCATTTAAAAAAACCTGGACCATATGGTCTAGATGAAAAGACTTGCAGCCCACAAGCCACAGGCTAACAGCGAGACCACCCAAATGAGGTCTTATTTATCTTTCTTTTGGCATCTTTCTGCTGTCCTCCTGGGCAGCTTTTCACTTGTGTGTCAATCTTAACATTGGTCAAATAGTGTTAGATCTACATCTCTGGACTGGTTTGACATCAGAGTAATGATTTTGCTGAATGCTTTGAAGCGGGACTTAGCACAATACTTGTAACTACTGAATAATATCATTGGGAAACATTAGGAATTTTGTTACAATCCTTTTTCTGTGATTCAAACTCTTTCAGATTCGTCTCTGAAATGACTTTTTTCCAAAGCTCAGTGTACATACACAGCTAGTTCCACTGGGGATACAGAAAGGTTAAAGCAAAATTGGTTTTGTGCTGCAAAAAGTCCTTAACACATTTGCACAAACCTAGAATTCTTAAGCCTTTAAAGGGGGGATTTTATTAGAAGAGTAAATTGCATTAATTTAAATAATATATGAACACAGAAACTTTACTACCATTGAGAAGTGCAGCTGCTACTACTTTATTTCTGTTGGCCAAAGATTACATCATACTTAAGTCCAGCCAAAAGTCATGTTCTGTCATTTTATGCACATGAATAAAGCCAATAAGCTGGAGACACTACTGACTTGTGTGAGCAGTATTACTGTCTGCAGGATCAGACCACGAATGCTCTCTTTAAAAGGAAGGGAATTACATCTCATTAGCAGCCTTCAGTTAGTGTTTTAGGGTCTGCTTCTGCAAAACCTCGACAGCTGGCTGTTAAGCGAGCGATCCCATTGTTCGAGTGGCTCCGCTGCCCTTGGCTCCCTGCCTAACAAACTTTCAAATAACTAAGTTAATAAACGGGATTTCAAAGCGAAAGAAAACTGCACGCAGCTTCCAGGATTCCTCCCCCTCCCCTAATTAATTAGGTCCCTCATAAAAAGGCTCTTTTGCTCCAGCGTTCCCCGTTTCTTCCTGGGCCGCCGTCCCCCACCGCACCCGGACGGACTCCGCCGCTGGGCCGCGGCGGCCTCGCCCGCTCCCCTCACCGGGCCGCGCCGCCGCCGGATCCCGTCGCCACCCCCCCGTGAGGGCGCGTACCGCCGACGGAGCGCCGGGGGTCCCCGCCGGCCTCCACGGAAGCCCCGGCGTAGGGAAGGGGTGACCCTGGTGGCGCATCCCCGCTTCCTCGCCCCGTCCCAGGTTCTGAGGGACAGCGGCCGCCGGCAGCCCTCTTCCCGCCCTTCCCCTGCATGGGCCCGGCAGCGGTACCTCATCAGGCGGCCGGCGCCTTCCGCCCGGCGCCGCTGCCCAGGCTGCGGCCGTCCGCCTCCTCCATCGCTGCTGCTGAGGCCGAGTGGGCGGGACAGGGAGCGGCGGGGGGAAGAGGAGGAGCCGTGCAGGGAGGAGGAGGAAGGACTCGAGCTGGATGTTGCTGTGGCAACGGGCGGCCGCGGCTCCTCAGGGCCTTCGCCCCAGGAGGGGCGGGAACGGGGCACGGGGGGGCTGTGGTGGGAGCTCGCCTCGGGGATGGGGATAGGCAGCGGTGCGGGCCCGCCAAATGGCGGGTAGGGGGCAGTGGTTAATTGCGGTATAAAGCCTCAATTAAAATTAATCTGGGAAGGCAATAATAATGAAGGAAATTAAGAAATTATATAAATATACATATGTACTGCACTATCATTACTTTTTGGTGGCTATTAGTGCTCACTGCAGGGATGTCCTGCTGTCTGGAAATTGGCTTTGCCGCCAAGGAAACCTGAGGAAAATGCTAGCCTAGTTAATGATGCTGTAGCTTTTAGAAGCTTAAAATTAAATAGATACAGGTTTTTTTTTCTTTCAAAATATGCTCTTGAATAAATTAGTTTGCATCCAGAAAGGGCATCTGCTTTCCTTGGCTCAGATACTGTTCTAAAAGTGTTTAGGTATGCTGCTCACGTGGAGGCTGGTGCCTAATATCTGAGCAGTTCTGAAGATCAGTCCCGGGTTGTTCCAGGTTAAACCAGCAATACTGTGTTAATTCAGAATTTTAAACACAGAAATGCTGTGGGGTCGGTAACCTCGGGAGAGGGAAAGGATGGGCACATAGACACCAGAGCTCCTGAGGTGAAGAGCTAAGTGGCATGGTGTTCAGTAACACATACCAGCTAACCCTAAACCTTCTCTTCTGTGCTTGAGGAAGAAGCTGGAAACACTGGACACGTCTCTGGTTTAGTTGGAGGTAGGTTTTAAGGAAGCATCTGCAACAGTTTGGTCTACTTTTATGATGTTTTGGGAATATATCTCTAGAATTTATCGACTGGAAATTCGGGCCTCATACCCTCCGCGTTTCACTTGGGCTGTGGCCGATGTGCTGGAAGAAGCCTAGGCTAGTCACTGCAGACACACTTAAGTGTTAAACCCACAAGCCTCCTGTTCCTGTAGGCCCTCTGAACTAGTTTGTGTCGTACTTCTGCTCTGTTATTGCAATACTACTCAGTGGCAGCGCCAATGCAGATCTCAGATGCTCATCTGGAAGCACTTTTAAGAATTACATGGCCATATCCCCATCCTTCCAAGGATAAAACAAAACTGTTGTGTTTGACTTATGCTATGCCATATTGTTCATTCTTTTACTCTTTGCTCAGTTACTCATTTGCGTAGTGTTTGGATTATGAAAGACAATGTGAAAAATCTTAATTTGATTCTCAAAT
Organism: Ara ararauna; assembly: GCA_028858755.1. Classification (NCBI taxonomy): domain Eukaryota; kingdom Metazoa; phylum Chordata; class Aves; order Psittaciformes; family Psittacidae; genus Ara; species Ara ararauna. Next base: position 10,434,326 of record CM054389.1, on the reverse strand, counting down.
CAGGAAAAGCAACAATAAATCTTTTCTTTTTAAATAGAATTTTATGGTTGGAAATTATGCTTGCCTTCTGTACATCACTTGGAAGTGTATAGATATAAAAGCCTCATTCAGCTGTTTCTTTTTTGTAATTATAAAATGCATTAAAGTACAAATGTAGTTTTAAATCAAAGTTGTTTTTCAGCTGTTTCTCATTGTTGCATGCACTGGAAATATGAAATTAATTCATGGCAGCTTATTAATCAATAATGTTTGCTCATGCAGGTCAGTTGCTGATTTATCTCCAATTCACAGTTCATTAGAAGGTATGTAACTCCTCAGTGATGTTGTTATTTAACAGGTATGTTTTCATTATGCTATTAATGACCTCTGGATTTACCAGCTCCTGACAAAAGAAAGATTTCAGAGATGCTTAACATAAAATAGGAAATCTTTTCCTGTGGGTATTGTGCATATTAGGTCATGTAATACCTAGTAATAAACTTACTAATTTGTATTTTGGAGTTTCTTACAAGGATGCCCATAAATTTCATAAAGAGCTGAATCTAAGTCCAACCCTGTTTTCAGGTGTATATGTACCTATAGATAGATACAATCTTTATCTTTTGTTCCTCCCAATAAACTGTACTATTTTTCATCAGGTGTGGAAGGAACCAGTCCTTTAAAATTAGATGCACAGTATACATCTGTGCTGAAATTTAAAGGAACTGCTCTCAGATACATGGGAAGGAATTGTAGCTAATGATATGAGAAAAAATTGTTTTCTTTCAAGAGCCTGTAAAATAGCAGAATGTCCTGAATATTCAAAGGCTTTAATGGTTGTCTTCATTCTACACAAAATGTTACTGAGTATGGAAGACTTTTGCAAAATTAGGAGGGTTTAGTTTAAATTGAAGGTTTTTAAAGTCTTACCAAGAGGCTCAAATGACCTTTGAAATTGGAATGCTTCCTGAGCTCAGTCAGGATGCTCAATCTTTTTAAAACTAGCTCCTGCAATTATACCACCTTTACTTCAGTTTGAATTCTGAGCACAAGAGAACAGCTCTTGTTCTCCCATACTTAAGGCACTGAATAATAGAGACCAGTTTTGAAAACTCATCACTGGAGCCATGGCAGAGGACCCTGAATTCCACTGTTGAACTCTGATCATGTAAGCTGTGTCAGGCAGATTTACAAAGAATTGGAACCAGATATTTTTGTAATGCAATGACATCATCTTGTTCCCTGAGGTTTCCAGAAATCTTGCTCTCTGTGTACAGCAGTATGCTCATTTCTGTTAAGTCATTCTAAACAGAGAGTAGTTCCTTCCACTGAAATGGGGTCATATAATTGTTTTTAAACCCGTGCATTAGATCCTGGAGTCTTGGGGTTTATGTGTAGATACAGCCTTGAATGAAAATGAGATAGCGGAGCCACAAAAGGCAGTTGTAATTTTTGCTGGCTTCGCAGGAGGGTGCTCAGCCTCTGTCTTTATCGGCAAGGAAGAGCAATTCCCATGGTCATTAGAAAGAAGTGGAGAAGCTGTTTTCTGAGCTGGTCTGTTCATGTAACGACATTGAAGGCTCTGTTAAATGCAATTACTCAAAAAATACTCAACTGTTAAAGAATTTTAGGTGTGCGTTAATTGCTGTTGGAAGACCATTACAAAGGAATTTAGGTCAGAGATGTACTGTAATGATCATCCACTGTATAAGACATTGGTATTCTCTAGTGGGTGTGCCTAAAGGTGCCAGAGTTTTTAATAGAATCTTTGAAGTTTCTCAAAATTGTTTTTTTCCAATCTAATGTGTTAATCTCAATGTGTGAATTGTGTGAATCGTTCTCCTGAATAATGACTTCTCATGTCTGTAAAAACCCAGCCTGAGTGGATTGACTGGGAAGGGATAGATGGGTTTGTTAATTTATATTTGATCTGTAGTACCTGTTTATGCTTATATCCTTAATTATTCTTTATTTTCCCAGGTACATAGTAATATATTTTAGGTTCAAAACCAAAATTAATGTTCTGTCATAACTAATAAAATTAAAGTGTTTAAATGTTATATTTGTTTATTAATTTCGGTTAGTGTTTAATAGTCTTCAACTCACAGAAGAAAAAAAAGTCTGTCTTTGTAATTATTGTCTCCCATAAAACGTTTTATTTGACTGACTATAACCTGAATAAGTGGTGAGAGAATCTTCTTATTAGTTACCACTATATAAGAAAAATGTTGGTTTGAGTGGCTGAAAGTTGACTACCTTTTTGTTTACCTTCTTAGAGATCAGTTAAACAGAGGTCTTGGATGTTGTTATCTGGTCAGAATTTAGTGAGTGAGTTAACACTTTCTGTCTGCAAACAGTTTGCTAAGCTTTTGTCTTGTACAAGGTCAAAATATTCTGGCCCTCTGAATGCATATCCATTTCAAGTGCTAAGGAAAACCAGTTGTATTTAAAAAGCATTACCACTGTAGAGAGATTTCCAGATATTTCCTTTCAGTACCTTCAGAATAAATACAAACACAGAAATAGAGCAGGCAAAACCTTGTTTATTGTGTTGTATGGGATTTGTCCCATTAACGTCAGCATGTAAATATTTGCTTCACTTCAGTCAATGTTTACCTCAGTGGTCAATAAGACCTGGTTTGCACTTCATAAAGTTAATACTTACCTTCTGGTTTTAGTTTGGTTAAAATATATCAAATTCTCTGTTTCTAGCATTATGGAGGGCTTTTTTTGCTGCTTTTCTAACAAAAATGATTTTGTATTAACAGATGTGTGTTAGTTTATTAGCAAGTCTTATCCACAAGACCACATGCATCATGTAATAAGATTAATCAGATTATACCTATAATATTTCACAGTTACAAGAAGGATAATAAAATATAATAAATAAATAATTTTAAAAAGGAAAAAAGGGTAAAATTACTAAGTATATTACCAAATTTAAAAATAATTGTATAAAACTCTAAACCAGGAATTCTGCATCAGTTGCTTTTTGTGCTTGTTTTGTACGAGACAAGGATTTCTCCAAATCATGTGCCAGTCACGTTCTCTGGTAAAGGAAAATATGCCATACTTCATTAAGCAATGATGTGGTATTTTGTTGTTTTCTTGAATAAGATACATTAATCAGACTGAAGGAGAACCTCAGAAACAAACATGTAGTTTTTTGGGTGATATAAATGTTATTGGGGGTTAGATTTGGATAAATCAACAACATGTCTGAAGGAAATGCTTGTCATCTAGATCTAGTGCTTAATTCCTTGCATATCCAAACTTCCTCAGAACCCTTCTGTGGGTTCTGGCTTTTGTGGGGTGTGTGGTCTTTTTATTTTGTTTGGTTTGGGTTTTTTTAGTATTTGCATTTTTCAGATTTGTACTTCACAGTCAAATATGTTAAAAGAAGAAAAAGAAACAGGGGAGGAAAAGAAAAAATGTAATTTGTGGTAAGTTTGCTTTTGCATGATGCCGTTGCTTTCATCTTTGCTTCTCTTCAGGTTTTTATCTTGAACAATGTTTTTGAAGATTCTCGTCTGATAGTAGGTGCGCTCTGCCTTGATCCTCACTTTGGAAATCCTGGACTATGCTCAGCTGGAGTCCCGCCTCACCGGTTTAGAGGTGCAGTAGAAGTGAGCATTGGGTGATTTTGCAAGAACACACAATTTGTTCCTTGTCGTAAATATTCTCCAGCATTTTGAAGAAATTACAGTCATATTTTCTATATCTCTGATACAAGTTTCTAACTTACTGTTTGTTGCAAAACGATCACCGTAGAATCTTTGTGTCCACCAGCTTACAGAAGTGGCAGAAACAGAACTTCTACATCCTTGTAGCTGACTAGTCCACATTTCCAAATTTGACACTTCATTTCCATGGAAGACTTTTTCCCCATGCATTTCATATTTATATCTTGTTGTGTCTATGCTTATTTTTCAGGGGTTTAGTTATATTATAAGTTGATACATGATAGTAAGAGGTGTTTGACTTTCAGCCTGCAAGGGGCTTTGTCTGCAGAATATGGTTAAGAGATAGTGCCATTTACTTGGTGTCTGGTCAAAGGAGATAACACTGTTGTTTGTTAAGCAAGACACATTTGTTATCTTGCTGTAATACACACTTTTCTTGCAGTGGCATACTTAAAACCAGTTCTGAGGAGGTAGAGAAAATTCAGTGTCTTTGTAGCTATGACACAATACAAAATTTGTCTTCTTGCAAAGGTCTCCAATACTGACCCTTAGAGTGGCAATTTTATGATTTATACAATTAGAGATGAGGTTAAGGCTGTTCAATTCATTGAATCTTACAGTCTGAGTCTTCAGTTGAACTGAAGACTCTGAACTAAATCACAGCACATCCATTTCCCTCAAACTGTCAAATAAAACATCTGTTTATGATAATCATTATCTTAATTTAATAGTGATTTCTAGCTCACTCAGTACTTTTCTTCATGAATAGAAAGAATTAATGAAAGACTACTTAGAAGAGTACTTACTACTTAACTAAGAACTACTTATGGACTAAAACAGTGGTGAAGGTATATCGAAATTAACCTTACGCTCATATGTAGCTTCTTTCAGAAGACATTATAATGATTAAGCACGTGAGCTTGCATGAGCTGAAGTCTGGCGTTGTCTTCCCTATTTTCAGTAGAAGGTGACTGTCTTGTCCACCAGTTTCAGACAGGTCTCTGACTGCTCATAGATCAAAAATACAATCAAAATGTTTGCTGAGGGCCATTCAAGATCCAGCAAGTTACAGACTCCTTTTTATTGATGTAGCAGCTGAAGTGCCAACATGTCTAAGTGAAAATCGTACAACTTGATAGTCTGAAATTAGGCAAGAAATCCGTAGATAAATACCTAAATAAAAAGCCTTTTTCAAGTGATGAAGAAAGTCCTAATAACTGGAAGGCCTGAGCATGCCTGATGGAAACCAGGCTTCCTTCTATGTGTAGATAAGGATCTGACTGTAACTTCAGGCATTCAAATTTGAAAAGTTTGTTCTGCCACTCCGTAACTTGTGCTTTTGATACTGAGTTCATCACACTGCACTGCTCGGGGGTGCATGTGTTTGTTTCTTTGTTTTGAAATCATTACAGTTACAATTTGACAGTAGCTTCTTAGAGAAAACCAAATGGGGATGTCAACTGTATGAGCAGGGGCTGTGGAGAAGGAGCATGTAGTTGAGTGCATACAGACGGACAAAAAATTCTTTTCAGCTCAGGGAAAGTGGAGAGAGCTAGAGAACAACAGCGTAAGGAGAGATATAGGTACATTAAGCTATACATTCAGTATGCCATAGCACTGATATAGGATTCCATCTGTAATGTAATAGATGCCCAAAACTTCTACATGTGTGTGGATGTGTGCATACATACTTTTCCAAATTTCTGAGTTGTGCATGCTGCCTTACAGAACTCCTGTAATATCAGAGGATATTTCTTTGTGCCACTTGTCAGAAAGGGCCTGCCGAATGTCTTCTGCACAATCTTCAGTGGGGCCAATGTTATGTTCAGTTCTAATTCAAGGCTTGCAGGGGGTTGGTGTGTTTGTTTAAGTTTCTTAAATGGATCAGAGTGATAGTGGCAACTGAACAGCATTTGGATTTCTGTGTGCAGCAGAACATTATGTTTTCTTGTAACATACAAGAAAATATGAAACACTACACAAAATAATATCTGCAAATCCTGCCCACGTCTGCCCAATCAGATATCCAGCTAATGTTTTGTAGTACATTCAACAAAAGATATGAAGCAATGATATTATGGTCAACAGAATTGTTTTATGTTTTTCACTGTTTAGATCCTGATAGAGTAATTATGCTGTATCATGTATAATTGCCACAGTGTTAAAATATAATTGTAAAATGCATTACTCCTTGATCCATAATTTCAACCTTTATAGAGGCCACATAATCATCTACATACCGAACTGTTCATCTGTGACTATTTAACAGGTGCACATCATTTATGTCTGTTCTTTTTTAAGTAAGCTGAACTTACTTCTGTTGAACTTCACCAACTTAACCATTTTTCAGCCTCCAACACTGCAGTAAAATTGTACTTCCTTAAATCTGGTTTGCTTGCAGACAGAGTCTGACACAGTAGATTTAGTACAGCTGCAGTATTAACGTTCAAAACTCCCAAGCTGCACAGTTTTCCCACATGCTACATAAAAATGCTGTAGAGTTTCTCTCTGCAAGGCTCCTCTATTAGGGCATTAACTGACTGTGTGCCTCCAGTTTGGTTAGTGTTTTCATTTATGTGTAATGCAGTTTTACACACTCGCACAAATTACTATTTATTGCAAAGGAAGCATCGTAAAATCATAATTTTACCCAATATTAGCTTAACATTAATTTTCAAACTGTGAAACTCAATGGAAAATAAATCTGGAGAGAAAGATGCAGAATCATGAAACAAAAAGAGTTGTTAAAGAATAACTACTGCTTATATATATTCTTAACTAGACATAAGAAAATACCATGGTAATTTTTTCCACAGTTATAAGGACAGCAGCATGGACTTGTGTATCCTGTAATAGTGGAAAGTGGGAAAATGCTCAGGAATCGAGGGCATTGCTTTTATCATCGCCCATCACAACGCTGAGATCTGTTCAAGGGCAGCTTTTCCATGGATTTCAGAATGAATCAGTGCATAATTGAAGGTAGGTTTGTAAGTTATGCTTCAAAACATAGAAGGAAATGTGGTTTCTTTGAAGGCCTGAATGTAGAACCCTGATGGTTTGGATGATGTTGAGTTTCCAGTCAAGAACTTAGTGGACCAAGCCAGATTCTAGTTTAGGTCTTTCCATCTGTATGATAGGACTGCGTGCTTTCAGTTTGATAGCAATCTGCCTCTGTGTCCTTTAATCCTTAAAGGCAATGAATGGCTTCAGTGCCATGGCTTTAGCCTCCTCCAGTTCTTTTCATGTCAAAAGAAGTTCTATTATTTTTATCTTCTAAAGAAATACTTCCTAACCTTTATTTTACCAAGAGTCATTTATAGCAACCGACTAAATTTTTTGCACCTGTATCAGTTTTTCTGCCCAGGTTTGGAAATCAGTTGTCCCCTCTTTATTCAGCCTCTGGAGGTCCCTCCCCTCCAGAAAAATCTCAGCTTTGGTTTCTTTCGGAGTCAGCAGTGGAGGATAGGGAGCAGTGCAAAACTCTTGCTGCTGCTGCGTCTCCTGACAGGGGTGCAGAGCCCTGGAGGAGGAAACAGCATAAACATTCTTCATAAAGCAGAGAAAATAGGTGCAAGCAAATATTTTAAATTGAACTATAATGAAATTATTGTTTATGGCCCAGCTTCTACCTTACATCCAGAATTTGTCATTTAGGTGATTGGGCCAGCAGGTGGCAAATCTAATTGAATTGAAGAAAATAAATAAGGAAGTAGGCTGGGGATTGTTTGCTGAAAAGAAGACATCTAGTTTACTAATTAGGAGGATTTATGGGATGCTGTACTTAAAAATAGATGATTATTGATAGCTCATCTTAATCATGAAAGTTACCTTGTAGTTTGTTTGCTACAAGCAGGGTTGCTGCAGCAGTCAGATGTGTGCACAGTGGTGATTACAATGTGCGCAGGGAAGCTGACCTCGCATTAATCCACCTGGCACGGACAGCAGCATCTCAAGAACAGGGCAGGGGTTGTGGGCTGTGCTGCTGCAGCCATAGTGCTGCTGGTTTTAAAGAGCTGCAGCCTGAGCACCTGTGTGCATTGAGTTGCGCTTCTTACTGCAATGGAGACACTGGTGTAGAGAGGAAAGGGTTATACCCAGTTCTGTGTTAGCAATAACCTGAAACAACAGACCCACTGTATTAGACACTTGTTTTCATCTGGAAACTTTATGAAAGGCTGCACAGCAACAATGTTATTAATTACAGAGGCAGTAGGAAAATCCATGGTATATTGCATCTGTCTTTGAATTAGATAGAGAAGCTGGAATTCTTTTTAATTATAAGAGAGTGTAAAAATTATAGGACTATAGGAAACTAAGATGGAGATTGCTTTTGAAATTGTCATGTATCTAAATCAATCTAAAGGTATTTTAATGGAAATTGGAAGTAGATATTAAACTAAACTATTTGTCTATGGAGACTGCTGAAGTGGAAGTTAAATCAATTTTTGTTTTGTTTTGTTTAAAGGAAGTAGTGGTAGTGACTCTGGCATTTAGATCAATATTGTCTCTCATTAAAGTCATTTTAATGTTCAAAGCTGTATCAGTTACTGGTGAGCTCATCATGGCAGCCATGTGTGAATTACACATTTTCCTATACCATTATCTAATCCATCTCTCGGTGTTACACTTTGGAATAATTTGAATATGAAATATATCAGGAAAACAAAGTTGTTTTGTTCTAAGTGAAGAACTCGAGCAGAACTATTCCTCACAAACACCCAGAGTGAATCACCATGAAGGAGATTGCAGCTGAGATTGTAAATATTATTTGAGAGACTTGGATTTCCTTCTGAAAGGACAGACATTAAGGAATATTTTGTAAATGCAGAAGGGGAATAATAACAAAAAACCCTGTAAGATAAATCTGTCTCACCAGCCTTTTTGCTATTTCATGTCTAACATTCATTTTGGAGGTATAACAGTTGCATCAAGCTGAGGCTACTTTAGTTTTATGTGCCTGGTAAAATGGAGTTGATTCATAGGAATCTGGTCTGTTCTCTTCTGTCACCTAATATTTCTGTTCCTATGTCTGAATGTTATTTCGAACAACCATACACATTTCTTCTTTTTTTTTGACAGTTTGGAGAAAAATAAATGAAAGTTTCAAGGTAAAGTTTTATATTCATTCTCATGCATTCAGTTGTTCTGTAGAACTTCTTTATTGCATATGCCTCCAGGTAATCTGTAGCGATTAAGGTGCAATGCCAAAGTAAAATAGTTAATTACAATTTCAATTGGAAATAGATTTGTTTCATTTGGTATTTCAGAGTTATGATTTCAGCTGTTCTTATGCCCAGCAACAAATAAATTAAGAAACAGGGAGTGCAAAAGCCACGCGCTTCAGTGCTGAGGCATCTGTTCATTAGGAGCAAGGGAAGAAGAGGGTTTTTCAATGCAGAAGACTTGCACTTTGCATTAGAGAGAGTTTTTCTGAGCAGGGGCTTCTAACACCTCAGGAGACTGTATTTTTCTTGACTTGATAGGAGCCAATATGCTTAGAGATGTCTTGAACTATTTGCCATTCCTCAGTTGCCTTCGGAAGCATGCCACTTTGGTGCTGGAACTTCACTCTGAGTGTAGACTTCGCTCCTAAAAGACTAATGTGTCTCACAGACAATCCAACTTAGTGTAAAAGATCTTTTAGTTATGATTTATTTGCAAAATTATTTTTGTATTTTGTGAGTGATACAAATTTAGACTTTGGTACTTGTGCTACTTGGTTTTTTGTGTGTTTGTGTTTAATGCCGCTGAAGGTTATTATGTAAAATGAGTTAGTTTGAATCTTTGAAGGAGCTACCAACTTGCATTTGCCTGATTTACTTCAGCAGTGGAGGAGAGGAAGAATTCCAAACACGTCATCCTGATTTCACAAGTCTGCAGAGGTCTCCAAAGTGGACTTGTCCATCTGTGTTAGGTAGTAAATAGCACTCTGCTTTTGTTACATGCAAATGCCTGTGTATGTGCCCTCCCTCTCTGTATACAAGTAATCTGTAGATCCTGTCTAGACATATGTATACATACACTTCCTGGACTTAAGCCACTGAACACTAATTATATATAAAGTATCTAAGTGTTCACACAGGCATACAAGATACAGAGAAATTTAGTTATTTTTCTTTTGAAATAACACAAATAGTAAATAGTGATTGAGCAATAAACTTGCAGTTTAATTTTTGTTTCAGTTCACCATCCTATTACATGGCCCTTGAAAACTGTGGGGTGAGAATGCAATGATAAATAAGAAATGACAATCTATCTTGTTTTCATTAAGGGACTAGTTTCTTACTACAGTGCTGAAGGAGATGTCTTGATTTGCATTCAGATTCCTTATTCTCAAAATGAATTCAGTGTAATAAGTCAGGGTTGCAATTGCTATTAAAGGTGAGTGCTGTCTTCTGGTTCTCAGATGTTAATATTAATTTTGATCTTAGTAAAAATTACTATGCTAATTATCAATATATAGCTTTTTACACTTTTAGCAGCATTTCTCAATGAGTGTTGAAGAGAATGACTATCTATAACTTCGTTGTGTTGCACTGGAATTCCATGGTAGATGTAGCAGTAGCATTCAGTTCCCTAGGTAGCATCCATCCACCTTAATCATGAAACTGTCTCTTCTTTCGTTTTCCTTTTCTATTAATTGCAGTTTTGGTTGTTTGGGGTTTTTTTATTTTGTTTTGTTGTTGTTTTTAATTTCTGGAACAAATTAAAGCAGAGTGCTATAAACAAATGACTTCTTAATTAATAACCATGCTTTAGTTCCAGTGCATAGCTTGTATTTTGATGTATATGAAACGTAGTTGCCAAATACTGCATAATGCAGTACAGCACTGGGTTAAGAGTATTTGTAAGCATAGATGGTTTTTGTGATCCTACCACTTGAAGTCATGTTATAATGCCTGTCTTCTACATTGTAGAAGCTCTTGCTACTTTGAATGTTCCTTGCATCATGAAGTTGTAGTTCCGCCCATGTTCCTCTGCCCCTCTCTCATCCTTCCTCAGTGGCTGTAATTCTGTAATTGCTTGATCTAACCAACAGCATTTGAAGTCAAAATGAATGACATCTTTATCTCACATTTCCCTGAACATACCAGTTTTCTCTGTTACAGCAGATAATTGTTATTGTATTTGCAGTAGTACCTTGTATCTATTTAAGCATGGGAAATGCTTTTGTATTTCTAGAGTCCCGTGTGGCTGGCAAAAATTGACAGTTGCAGTTATAATTACCCTGTATTGTAGCACAGGTGCAGAACTTACCTTCTCTCTAACGTTCTTCCAAATCAGAAAAAATCTTGCATATGAACATTGTTAATTCCCTAAATATTCAGTGACAATACTTACCTCATGGTTATAAACAGTCCTCCCCAAAATCTATTTTTTCTGTGTTCACCCATCCTGAAGTGATAAAAGGCAGGAGAGAAGGGGAAAGGGAAAGGGAGGCTTTGCTTGCTCAAATCTTGACTTCAAAAACAATGATGAAGAAAGCAACCCTAGTGTCTGGGTTTCAAACCCAAGGCACCAGGACAGCTAGCTGGTGGTGATTTCTAAGCAGCTGTAGTGGATGTTCTTCACAGTTCTCTGCTTTGACAGTTTTTAAGCTTTGTTGTTCCATTTTGTGCATGGATCCACTGGCATAATATTCATTGTGGGAGAGCATTTCCTCTTCTGAAGAGTTTCTGTGGAATCTCCTGCAGCACACAGAAATTGTGCTGTACCTTTCAACCGGGTCTTACAAATTATAGCCTTCTAGTGTAGCCAAAGCACATTCTCTTTGTTGTTGTTTTGCATTCTGTACCCATGAAGGGTCCTTCTGGACTTAGTTCTAAAGGAATAATTATACTATTTAAATATTAAACATCAAAGTTCTTCTTTTATTGTTAAAGTAGGACAAAACTGATTTACAGTTTATGGTATTGCATTCCAGAATTGCTGGCATTGCAGCTGGTGTCCTGTTTCAGGAATATTGACACTGCCAGGAGGCTCAGAAATGCAGATTTTAATCAAAAACTTTGAGATACACTTCAGTTAAATTACAAATTAATCTTTCCTTGTGAACTTCCAAGCTGTTAAAAAGAGCAAATGGCTGCAGCTTCCTTTGAAACTATTCAAAAGCCTGCTTTTCATCAGCATATGATTTCAGTATAGTGGAAGTGAAAGCTGTGTGTCTTTTTCTCACAGATTGTTATTTAATCACTATATATTAGCTTTCATTGCCCTTTTGATATATTTAAGCTCATAAACTTCTCATTGAACAGATTGAATTTACCATTATGTTGTTACTTTTTATGAATAGAATAAATCAATATCAGATATGTTGGTTTGCACTGAACTGTTTATTTTAAGGGATGTGTAAACTTTACTGAAAGAAAATAGAAGGTCTGATGCCCAGTCCTCCACTTTAAAATTCATTACTTGGTAACACTTTGAGATACAGCCTGCTTCAACCAGCAAGTGCCATACATATCATCCAGAGATACAAGGCCAATAAAATTTCCTAACATTCTTTGAAATGTAATATATTTTGCATTATTCCCAATATCTAATATTTAAGTACTTGCAAGTTGTTTTATTACTGTAATAAAAAGCTTTCATTTCATTATTAAGGAAATATTCTGGAGTAAGACTAGTATTTATTTTATTTTTTCCCTGAAAAATATCAACTCTGTGCTGAAAATGTCTGTCTGATTTCTCATACATATATATATATATAAAAGAAAATAATAAATTCTTTCAAAAGACACAGTCCTCATTCAGAAATCAAATGCTAGCAAGTCAATGAAAACTGCCTTCTAAAATGTATTGCCTAATTCTTAATATTTATGGTAGCCACAAAACTTGAAAACATCTGTTCTGTAAAGAAGTGGCTCTTTAAAATACACTCCAGCAGGAAGAGCTCTCTGAATTCAGAGTCAGAACTTTGCTTTGCAGGGGTTAAGTGAGCAGCCATGGTTCCCCAAAAGTGATAAAAAATGTTTAGCTCTTTTGATTATGAGGAAACAGTAACTTATTTCACTTTACGGCTGTAATCCTCAAATAGTCTGTACAAACCTACTGTCTATGAATGAAGTGTTCAGAAATATCATTGCATTTATTTTGTCATTGAATTTGAAGATGTTGTTTCTTGCTTTTTTGATTGTTTAATGTATGTTTATTATTGTTAGTCAGGTGAAGTTCCACATAGACAATTGCAAAAGTATGTACAGCGGATATAAAAACTTGGGAAGTACTTATATCAGTACCATCATGTAATAACAGCCCAGACTTCTTGCTTGATGGAGGTATTTTGTTCGGATGCAGCATTGCTTCTGTCGGAATTTCCTCACCAATTATGTATGCAATACAATCTTTCCAATTGTGTTAAGTAGCTAATTAAATGGGGGCAGCTTAACCTTTCTTGATGATTAGGAGTAGGCATCTCATCCACTGGAAAAGGTAATTGTTTTGGTGGAGCATCTTATTCTTGTTTGAATCATTATCTCTGTTTACATTCACACAGCATTCATCACTTGAACCAGACACCTTTTGGAAAAAAAAGGTGGTGTGCCCAGAGCAGTTTTTCAAATGCTGTATACATAAGTTAGAGAGGAGGATGCATTTCCCTTCATTCCTCTCTATGAGCAAAATAGGAAGACATTTTGAATTTATAATCCAGAATAAAAGCTGTATTTGCAAAGTACACAAAGAACTGTAGTTTGTTTTCAAATAACTTTTAAAAGCAAGTCCTCCAGGCTGATCAGCTGAACTGTCTTGTTCCTCCGTGAGCATTCTTCAGCAGTAGCACTGCAGTATTTTCCTGGTAATTTTCATTCTTTTCCAATTATTACTGTGTTATTTTATGACTCTGCTTGTCTTTGTTCTGTGGTCTGTTCATTTTTTTGCAAGTTAGTGAAAGCTTCTTGGTCATTTTCCCTTTCCTTCCCCTCAGTTTGATATTTTCTGCCAGCTTTTCTGCCCTAATGCCTTTTGTTTGTTTGTTTGTTTTCCTGCAATGGCTAGATCTTGCCTTGGTACAACCATTGCTTTTGTTGCTCGTGGAGGAGTGCATCCCTTCAAATGCTCCATATGTTGTGGCTTCTGTCATCAAGGTTGGAAAGACCAAAAGGAGAGGCTGCTGAGTGACCTTCTGACAGTTTTTTCGTCTTCTCTCCACCCTGCATCTGAGGGTTGGGAGTTCTTCTGATCCTTCTTTGGGAAGGACTCTATAGCTCAGTCAAAAGTGTTCATACTGAAGTCTGGTTTATTTTGATCATGAAATGTCATTATGGTTATAAACTGCTGCTTCTCAGGAACAAGATGGTGGGATTATGGGAGATCTGTGAGCTCAGTGTTCCGTGGTCCAGAGAGCAAGTAGCATACTAGGAATTACCAGAAAAGAAATAGAGAAAAAAACATGAGCAACTTTCTGATACTGCCATAAAACCATCATGTACCTGCATCTTGAGTCCTGTGTGCCTTAAGAAAGGATATGTTAAAACAGCAAAAGTTGTAGAGAAGGGCAACAAATGCAATCAAAGATACAGCAGATGTAGTGATTGTGAACCATATCTCCGTGTTTCTTCTACAAAAGCCCTTGAAGCCATTTAAAGATATAACTTTTATGCTATTCATTTTCTGATTAAAATAAACTTCTGTGATTTTACGATACATATAAATATTATGTTTAGCAGTCTTCATGGTTAAAGTAAGGCTTTTCTCTTAGGCAAGAGGAAGGCTATACATGCAAATTCAGATTCCTGATACATTTCTACTAACTCTGCACTTATATTCCAAAAGAATTAAGAAAAACTGAATTTTTAATATCTTTGGTTTTGTCTGTTTCTTTATCTTCTATTCTCATTTCATTTCTTGCTTCCTTATCTTTCCCTTTATTTTTCTTTTTTTGTGGGTATATTTTTGGCTGCATTTTTCTCTTGTATTTGTTTCCTTTGCCTTGAACTTTCTCCCAAATGCTTCAGTTTTGTTCTTTTAATCTAGACCTGCATATACACATTGAATCATCATTTTGCTCTCCTTCCATTTCTACTCCAGTATTTATATTTTCCCCTTTCCTCCCTAATGTTCCCATTTTTCCTAAGCACTTGTTGATGTCTCTCTTTCTTTCCCATGTACTTTCCTGTCTTTTTCTTGGTATTTGGTACTTTAGCTAATGAGGAAAAACTGAACAGGGATTTGAGCCTTAAGCTTTTTCTTGATACTGCAAAACTGGGTAGAAAGTACCTTAAAATTGTGGGGGTTGGGGTATTTCCTAACTGACCTGTGGCATGAGGGTGACTGAGAGAAAATAAAGTCCTGTTTAGCAAATCTAACTTCTAAAAATTCAGGCTCCATCCTTCCAGCTGGAAACAAGATAATATAATGGGATGTTACAAGCTGTTCAAATTTGAGACCAAGGAGGGGGAATAGGCTGAAGTTATTCCATGAATTGTTCCATTCTTCTTGAGAGGCTGTTAAAATAAAGCAACAATATAAAAGATGAGTTATATACAATTTAATGTAAAGCTGTTTGATGTCATTATGATATTTCTTCCTTGATTGTCTAACATTTGTGTACTTCTAAAAGTTTTACATTTTTTGGTTCTTTCTGAACATTATGAAAATTGTACTGAGAGAAGTAAATTAATCTGCATAAAATTGACTGCAAAGAGCAATTAGTCCTTCATTAATATGCAAATTTGGTCCAGTGCAAATTCATCTATATATGAGGCTTAAATATGCAAGTCAGTCTTGCTGTGCGAGAAGCCCAGATGCTTTTATTTACTTTGAAATTGAGGGATTTGGTTAATGATGTTGTTGACAGGAAAACTTGAATAAATTTGATGATCACCATCTTTCATAGTAGACGAGGCCCACGGAAAAAAAATTACCAAGTAAAATACCAATTTTATTTGGTAATTTCCTATTACCAGTCTAGTAATAAAATGCAAGATACAAAGTAATAGAGTTAAATTTCCTAATGTACTTATCCTGAGACTTAAACTGTTCCCCAAAGATAGAACCATTTTTCTTAAACTTTGTTTTTCCAGAGGGTAAGGACATCTACATAAGCTGTATGAATAACATACTGCCTAGAGATTTAATATTGGAAAGTTAGCTCTGTTGCTTGTTTCATTTGGAGAGAGTATATACGCCTGGGAATTAAAAACCAGGAGCTTTGGAAATGGCTGTCATCATCATTTTCCATTAATTATCTGTAGAGTCTTCTCAAGACTTAGTGTTGAGGCTTTTTCTGAACTTATGGAGCCAGACTAGAAGCTGTCTGAACACACGGTCTTTTATATGGATCACCTAAGTTAAGTAATAAACATTTTCTTAATTATCTTTAAATCTTTCCATCCCTCAGTAACACAACTTTTTTACTGCCATCACCCAACATAGATTGGCTGGTCTTGCCCCTTTCCTTCTCTCCGTGTTTCTGCCCCATGTGCCATGGTTCTTTTGGCACATCCAGGCTTTCCCTGGTTTTGCCCATTGATGCCACAGCAGCCGTTACTCAGTTGTGTGTGGATAGGGTTGCCTTTGCATTTGTTGGTCTTGTTTCATCTGCATGGAGAGGGTGCCAGATGCTATTTCTCCTGATGTTTCTTCCTTTTTCTTTCTCTGTAGTTCACTCAGACCTTAATTTAGTTTTGGTTTAAGCAAACTGGTCTTTGACTTCAGCCATGCACTCTTTATCCTGTACTCAGTTTGGTTTTTTCTCTTGCCTGTGACGCTTTCAAAATAGCAGGGAAATGTAGTTTAAATGGACTGAACTCTATGGCAATTTATAAAGCTCTTGTTGTAACTACCCAAGGACAAGTTAATAGATTATGCCGTTTGCTTCCTCAGACTTCTTGGCACTGCTGTTTGGGGTATAAATCCTCATAGTGGTGAGCACTTAGTTTCCAAATATTTAATGTGCTGTGCTAGGCAAAAAGCTTATGGGACAATGTTAAGGAAAAAAGAATATCTAATGAGACGCTAAAATTGACGTGCTTGCTCACTACATGGTGTAGTCTTGCAGGTGAGTCCAAAAGCAGGAAAACAGAGACAGAATTGAGCATTTGGGAGGAGAAGGGGAGGAGGGGTCTGTTAGTCTGGTAAAGGGTCTGGTTATCATTCAAGGGAATCTCCTTTCTTATATTGAAATAAGGCATTGACAGCTGTCAGAAGGCATAGTATAGAGGATGTATTTCCAGTACTTAATACTTTAGGAGGTGAAAGTTCAAAACCACAATATCTCCGAAGACTTAAATAGTCTTTGCCTTTGAGAACACGTAATGGCTGGACAGTTTCTAGTATTGTTCAGTGCCATCAACAGTGATCTTGGTTTTCTGGTCTAGCTCCCGAAAGAAGGAATATATCAATTTTCAAATATATAAACAGTAGGCATCTCAGCACAACCTGAGGTTGTCTCCTATCAACTATATGATCTTTATATTCTAGATTAATAAACACTTCAGCCTTGGAGTTTATTAGTCTAAAATATATTTATTACTTCATAAATTCAAACCCCCTCCAGTTATCCTCTAATTAAACTGCAACACTGTGCATGCTATCTTTGGGGATGTATTAATAATGAAATTATCTTGTGAAACAGTAATTACATGCTTTGTGCATTCTTTTGCATACTTTTTTTTCAGTGTCTATGTGCTGAGTGGGACACACAGTGCTCCATTGTTCTGTGCTCCTCCAAACTCCATACATATCCAAGGATAAGCAGGTTTATTTTTTTCCTCTCAGAAAAAGAGAGAAAAGTTTGTGCATTTTTGTACTTGGGAAGGACAATATCACTAGGCTAGGAACAGTTATGAAGCATGGTTGTGCAAGTAATTTTAGCTCATGTTTTCTCCTCGCTCTTTGAGTTTACTCACAGGAATAAAAACTACTTGCAGGATCTTTTCTGTAAGGCAGTTTTTACTGCAGTTGCCAAAGTGAAGATGACCACTTTATTTGCAGGAGAATATTCATTTATAGGCCTTCACTGGTGATGTAGAATTGAAAAAAAGGAAAGTAGTCTTAAAGCCTTCCTCAGAAGAGAGATTTACTTGCAATTTTTTCAGTGGTAAGTATACTTACTATGTTCAAATTTATATATGTATTGGCTTTATAGGTACTTGTGCTTTATCAAGTTTGTCTTCCATCTTCTCCTAATACACTGTGTGATTGTGTATCAATAAGATTTCTTTGGCTCATTTTTTTTTTTTCTCACTTTCTACAAAATAAGGTATTCTGAATCTTGGATAGTGTGCACTTGCCTTACAATGAAAGAGGCGCAAGTGACAAAGCGGTTTGCACATAACTTCCATGTATCTTTTAAGTACATCTGTTGAGCAATAATCTGAGCATGTGATTCTTGTTGCCATGGGCTCCTGCTCTACCTGACAGAAGTGGGGTTTCATTCTCTATTATACTTCCGGATGCTGTAATCCAGAGGCTTGTGTTTTCAACATCCATGTGTTGGTGGAACATATTATATAGTTGGTTATATATATATAGATAGAAGACTACATAGTTATAGGAGACAACCTCAGGTTGTGCTGAGATGCCTACTGTTTATATATTTGAAAACTAATATTTTCCTTCCTTTGGGAGCTAGATCAGAAAGCCAAGATCACTGTTGATGGCGCTGAACAATACTAGAAACTAACCGTATCAACATGGCAGATGATATGTCTGCCATGTCATCTTGTCATTTGTACGGCCTTTTGGCTGTTTCACTGCAATTACTGTGCCTATGCAGGTGTTTGCATTTAGAGGAAGGGCACTTTCCATCAGTTTCTTTGCTGAATCTTTTAGGTCTTTCCGGCACAAGAGGTGTTTTGCCTTGTCCCTAGTTTTCTATCTATAAGTTCTACAAGCACTGCAGCCTTATTGGAAAGTTACACCTTTGTGAAATGTGCTAAGTACTCAGACTGTATCCAGTACTCATCAAACATCAAACAACCTTCCAGAAAGTTATTTATTTAAAGAAGACCTTTTTTGAGTAAGTATGTTAGAAATCTCGATATGTGGACAAATAGAACCATTTTGTACTGGTCATAGAATTCTGTAGGTATTTTGTAATTTGATATTAAGTAGTGATCATTCACTTCATACAAAGGGTTTTGATTCAACTTACAGCTAGATCTCCACTCCTACAGTTCACATGCAACTTAATGCTTTACTTGTAATGCTATGTTTGTACTATTCTATTTCATTGTAGAGTTCCACAAGACTTCTGCAAACAAGAAAGGCCCCCTATGCTGCCCCACTAAATTGTTTGTCATTGTCCTGGGTTCAGCAGTAGCAGTCATTTTTCTCCTTCTTGGTAGCTGGTGCAGCGCTGTGTTTTTGACTTTCGGCCTGGGAGCAGCGCTGATAACACCGATGTTTTCGGTTACTGCTTGGTAATGTTTTGGTTTGACCAAGGACTTTCTGAGTCTCATGCTCTGCCAGGGAGGAGGGGAAGCTGGGGCACCTGACCCAAACTGACCAAAGAGGTATTCCATACCACAGCATGTCATGCCCAGGATGTAAAACAGCAGAGACCCAGAAGGGTGGGGGGTGCACTGCTTGGTCATGCTGGGTGTAGGTGGTGAGCGATTGTATTCTTTCCTTGTATTTGCCTTATCATTATTATTATTGGTGGTAGCAGCAGTGGTTTGTGTTATACCTTAGTTACTGAACTGTTCTTATCTCAACCTGTGGGAGTTGCATTCTTTCGATTCTCCTTCCCATCCCTCCTGGAGCGGGGGGAAGAAAAAGGGGGGAGTGAGTAAGCAAAACTGCGTGAGTTAGAGAGGCTTAAACCACGACAGTCATTGATATCTAATTTGCAAACTTTAAAATGATACACCATTCTAATGTTGGGTTTCTTTTTCCTGATGTGAATAAGTTCTGTACAGAATACTCACAGAGAAAGAGATGTATGTTGTCAAGCAATTGTATCAGGTGAAACATATTGGTTTATTTTTTCTCTTTTTCTCGCTCCCCCACCCATATTTTGCAGTAATAGTTTTGAGTCTGTAAGTTCTCAGTTTATGAAAAACATTATGGCTGAAGGTATAAAGAAGATGACATTAAGGATTTTGCACACTTATGGCAATTACTCTGAAGACAAATGCAAAATGCAACTCAGAAGACAAATGTGATGAGCTACCTGTAAGTTCTGGTCCACAGAACAGATAATGAGCCAAGGATACTTCTGAACTTGCAAATGAAATTTATTCTCAATGTAATGGTTGAGCTCATTGTCTGCTGCTCTTTCTAAACATGAAGGAATGAAATGCCCATATATTCTATATATAACAGCTGACATGTTTTATGCATTCCTGTGTTTGCCTAAAAAGTCATGGATAATCAACTTAATTTGATGTGCAAAATGTAATGCATGGATGAATTCTGATGCATATCACTCACCGTGTCTGCACTGTTACGAGAAGCAAAAACTTCCAGAAAAGAAACAGCAATGAAAATCTTCCTGATAATTTTCTCATCAGTTTTTTTCCAAGGACATACCTGTAGGTGGGTTCCCCAGTGTTTGTTTTTTACCCACCCTGAATGGCTGTTCTGTATGTGTCAATTATTTTCTTGTGGTCCGGCTTCCTCTAGTAGAAATCAAACCTACCTTATCACTTCGGATGTTTAGTCCCTATAATCTTAACTAGGAAATGCTGAAACACTTCCTTTTTAGACCTTTTAATTGTTTAAATGTATGTTTAAAGTATTTTTTTAATCCCCATGTTATTGCTGTTGTGAAACAGAACAGGCAGGAACCAGTAGCAGAGACAGATGTGACTGTACCAGAGGTTAGCATTTTATAAGTAATACCCTGGGTGTAATGAGACTTATGGCCTTAATTAACTCTTCAAATGTTTTTAACACAACTGAAGTAAATACGTTTAAAATCTAATGTACTTGCCCTAACCCTATCAGTTTACTTTTTGCCTTGCTTATTTTGGATGACAAAGCTCCATATTGTTCTTATTTTTAGGGATTTCTCACAGAATAGAGTATATATAGTTCTAGCAAAAAGGGAAATTTGTATGGGCAAAAAGGATGAGTGATAATCCTGATGAGGTGCGGGTGGGTAGAAAATCAGTCTGCGAGGTTAGATTTAGTTCTATATTAGTGTATTCCTGTCTTGGAAATCTGTACTTTTGCCAGAATATTCACCAGCATTAGGTAGACTGACAACATTTGGTCATAGGATTTCATATCCTTTTGGTTTTTGTGTGTAGTTGGTGTATCCTTTTGCTGGAAAGAAACAGCTGGATATTTTCTCTCATAATGTGACCAATCCACCTCTGTTGTTGTCATTTTAATTGCTGTGGCTGTTTTTTTAAGTCCTCTACAGAAGGTCTTTGTAGTGACAAGCGAACAGTTTACGCTTCATAAGCAAACATAAAGAATGCTGCTGCTAATTGGAGAGGGTGTAATGCAGTTATGATTCCATCAACATTTAAGTTACAGTGTTAAAGGACATGGTTTTACTTGTGTTTATGTTGCACATAAAATTTTACTCAGGGTGAATTTGGTGGGGAAGATTTTATAACAGGAAAGACTAATTCCAGGATTAGGGGGAAGGGAGGGAGAGAGAGAAGTTAAATTTTTCTAGCCCGCACATAGAGTATTAAAGATCAGCGTTTTATTACTCTTTCTGTTTATTATAACTGTTAATTGCTGGCTTGTGGAGTAACTTGTCGGTGAAAATGGAAGGAGTGTCACAGCCTCAGAAAAGTTCACTTTTCCCCTCCCTGAATAACTGTAGCCACAGTGTTTCATGTTGAAGAGGACTCTTCCGAAGTCGCCATTTTCCCAGAGGAGGTTGTTATTCAGTAATTTAGTCTTTTGGGGTTTTTTTCCTAGATACTCTGCATGTTGTATCTGCAGACCTCCCATTTTATACAAGTCTGAAGAACCTTGGTTTAAACCTTCCTTTTTTCCCTAAATTATATCTCCATGGAATACTTGACTGTGGATTAATAGTTTTACAGTTATATAGGATCATAGAATCATAGAATAGTTAGGATTGGAAAGGACCTTAAGATCATCCAGTGCCAACCCCCCTGCCATGGACAGGGACACCACACAGCAAACCATATCATCCAACACTCTGTCCAACCTGGCCGTGAATACTGCCAGGGATGGAGCATTCACAACTTCCTTGGGCAACAAGCCGGAGATTATTTCCTCTTAATGCTTTTTTGTTTGTTTGTTTGTTTGGGGTTTTGTGTTTCTGTGGGTTTTTTGTGGTTTTGTTTGTTTGGTTTTTGGTTTGGTTTTGTTTTTTTCTACTTACACCTCTCTTCTCAGGCGACAAAATGTGTGGAACCTCATCTTGAATGGTCTTGGGAGGGCTAAATGTGCTTCACTTTCCAGTTCACTTGCTAGCTTGTCGGGTTTTAAAAGATACAATTTTTTTAGCATCTGAACAGGAAACCACAGCTATTTACATGAGAAGAATCAGAGATATGACAGGGCTTCCCCCCCAAACACTCTCTATGTAATTGCTGAAGACATTCCAAGCCACTCTAACGGAGTGTACTGTCTGCCAGTCATTATGCTCTGCTTGGAAGACCATCTGTTGCACTTCAAACATGTAAAGGTCTGCGATCGTTTTTTGCACCAAACAAATCAGTTTCTTTGTCTGACATGCTGTAGCTCTTCAATGTGGACTAAAGGTAGTTTCAATTGCGAAGTGCAGAATATTCTCTTTTGTTACACTATAAAAGAAAGGCATTGATCTCAGATTTCAGAAGACAAACATACTGATTAAACTCATTTCAGTGCTTTTCAATAATCTCAATTTATTTGGCAACAAATTGTTAACAACAAAAATTCCAAAATATATTTTCTTTTAACTCAGCCAGAAGCACAGTGTAAGATTTTTTGCTTCTGTTGAATGAACCGTTCCATTGTAGCGGCATCCAGATTTAATAGATACTGACATCTGAATTAAATTACCTTATTTTGACTGAATTCTTTAACTAGCTTTTTTTTTTTTTTTAATCTGAAAATAGTAATTCAAAGAAACTTTCAGTGGTAAATATAGTCAGCAGCTAGAAATGCTAGAACCTTTCTCCTGATAAGCATATGTCCTTTACGAGGATGTAATACTTGGGTTTACAGTCTTTATTTACATGAGTTAACCAGGATCTCTTCCATGAGTAAAAGGTATTAAACAATGATTTGTTTTATTTTTTCCTGCTGCAGATTTAAGGAGTATGTATGGTCATTCATCTCAGATTGGAGAAAATAAGCATTCTATTTTCCCAGCAGCAAAGTTCTGTTCAGGGATTTCCAACCAGGGAAATACATAACAATTTCTGTCTGATCAGGGAGTGGTCTTATCTTTTCTCTCTCTGTTCTCCATACTGCATAGCAGCTAATGTTCTGGTCAGAAGTAATAGTATGTTAGATCTTGAATGTCAGTAGCCCCCGAGATTCTGACAAGACTATTCATGTGCATTCATACGTCTTAACCAAAGCTGACACTAAAGAGAGCAAGAATTCTCATATTCCTCTTTTTATTGCCGTGCATTAAACTCACATCTTCTCTTTGAGACCTCTGCTAAAAATGACATATTCACCATTTGAAAAAAGCATTCATGCAAAATCTAAACAAAGCAGCTGAAGATCAATATGGCACAGAGCGGAGTCTCCTGTGGAAACTCCCAGTGCAAATCTAAACTATGTTTTACACCACAATTATGGACATCTTACAAATGCTGTAAGATAAATACTAATGGGAAATAAGTGGTCCCCCAGTCTTGTCTCCCATGGGAGCTTTGCTATTGTCATTTTTAATTAAAAAGTAAGTGGTCTTCTAATTTCTTGAAACTATATGGAATGTCCTTATAGGAATGCTTGGATTCCAGGAACTTGAGGTCATTGTTTTCTGAGAAACACAAACTGTGTAAATATACTGCTGTACCTTTTACTCTGGACATATTTCCATATGTACTTGCAGTATGGAGTACAGTACATGTGTGGTTAACTTTGCAGTGATGTGATTGTATTGCTAAAGTCAGATAGACATTTCTTTATAGCAATGATATTCTAAATCTTCTTTTTAAAATTGGTAGCAATGAGTAATGCTGACTAGGTGGCTCTGGGCATCTAGCCATTTTTAGGTAGTGTAATTTGTTAAAAATTATCTTTCTTCCCACCCAAATCCCCTTGAAACCATTTGGAGAAGAGAACTGTTGAACAGTTGCCAATAGTAAGTCCTGCTGAGACCTCTGTATCCTCCTGACAGAACTATCGGTGCCAACTGGAGACTGACTGGCATGGGTTTGAACTCTCTACTACTTGATATATTTGCTTCACATGGACCAATTACAATAATTACCACCTCTGTAGATGGAGTTTAAGCAGTCAGTCTGCACTTCCTACCTCAGGTTGTTGGCAATATGTTCAGTCCTGTAATCTCAATTTTCTTTGAACTAATTAAGTAGAAAATAAAGACTTTAGAAAATTAGGAGAGTCTGAATGGAAATCAAAGGCTAAATAATGTCACCGTTTTTCATATTGCTATTGCTGTTCAGCTGCATTTCTTTCTTTTTAGTCTTTACTTCTAAAAGGTGGCATCTTCTTTTAAGTTTGTCCACAGAGATTTACTGGGAGATGCTGGAGTCCATTGACTTTTTATATTCAATAGCGGAGTATCTTTTAGCATGAAAGAACAAGCATTATGAAGTCCTACTTCTTGTTTTGATGTTTTTCAAAACATAAATTATTCCTTTCCAGAGAAATACTTTTGACTAAAGGGGAGAATCATCCATACATCCCTTACTACTTTTGGCTTGATGTTTCAATGCAACTATAGGAGGGAGTACAACAGAACACAGGATGAGTAACGTTAACCGCCCAGTTCCTAAGGATTCTGTTTAATTTGATGCAACGGGGATCGTCTCACCCCTGCCCCCACTACTGCTGTCCTTCCAAGAGACCAGTTAATTTTTAAATTGGATCAGTAGCGTTTTTTTTTAAACTGGTAAAGTTTATATTACAGAAAGGTGACGGTGGAATTGAGCACAAACTGACTGTATCTTTCCTAATATGAATGCATTGCGCAGTGTATATACCAAAATTCATATTAAAATTTCCTCATGAGGTTCCCTCTAGGGAAAGGAAGAGGGAAGGAAAAGGCTACATGTGACAGATGCTAATTATGCAGCTTAATGCACTTCGGGAACTTGCAGAGATGAGAACTATATAAGAACCTATCTAAAAAATAAAAAGCATATTTTCAAGAGCATTTTTTCCACCTGGTTTTATCTGCCTCCTCCCCACTTTTTAAGGAGGCTTTATTTCGCAAGTAATATGTACAGTTTGCAAAGGGCAACAAGTGGTGTCTCGGGTCCAAAATTTGCCAAACGTGGATACTATTGTATATGAAGCAAAAGGAGAGATGCCTCTTAAAAATCTCTAGTTGATGTGTTGGTTTTCTTTCCTCTTTTGTCAATGTTTTATTCTTTATCCCGTATTTATGTTTACAGGAAAAATTATGCTCTGTACTTGTCTGTGCTGGGATCCTACATAAGTATTTACAATGACTAATATGTAAGTACTAATGAAACGGATCTCAAACTGTATTTTACAGATAAGTAAACTGAGACACAGAAGCTGGGTTCCTCCAAGCTGTGAAGTGAATCGATGCCAAACCCAGCGTTAGACACTAGGTTAGTCCTCTCTTCCAGAAGTCGAGCTGTGCGGTTTCAGGCCAAAGAGAAGGATTCTCAGTGAGTGAAGATTTGGCGTCATCCTGAAATCAATGGGGAAATGCGAGGGTACATTTCCTGTGTATCAAGCCCACCCTGAGTCGTTGTATGGGATTTCTGTTCCCTCTCCCAAATCGCAGTTCTACCAAAGGATACTTTTTCCTCTTAGAGGGAAAACCATACCAGCTCTTGTGTACTAATGCTGAACGCTGCTTTCTTTTATTTCCTTTGAAGCATTGTATTTCTCCTTCGGGAGGTGGTGTGACTTAATATCATCTCCCTGTGCAGCGAGGTAACCGCTCTAGCAACCAAAGCAGTGGGCTGAAACTTGGGAGGGCCTTGGCGTGCCCCTCGACACCCCTGGCAGCATGGGGCGAATTCTCCTCGCACCACGGTCCTCGTCTGCAGTCAGCACAGAGAAAACCATCTGTTCCACTTGGAAAGGGGCTGGGTTCCACACGCCCTCCCCCCCGCATCCCAGCTCCTGCCCCAGCTGCCGTGTTTCGATGAGCAGTTGAGGGGATGAGTCTCCTGCGTTAAAAATACTCTAGTTCTATTTGGATAAAAAGAAGAATCTTCCTTGCCTACACTGCCACACAAAAATAGTCTTACTGTGAGTAAATCTTCAAAGTTCCTCTTGGTGAAAATATCTAGCCTTGCTTTTTTTTCTGTAACTTCTCATATAAATTTATTTATAGAATGCCCTTCTTTCCTCCTACTCTACTGCAGAAGGTTGCCACTCGTCTCGTTCATGAGTCCTGAAATAAGTTGCAGGGCCTTTGAAACATCATCATGTTGCATAGTTGTGATGCAATGTGCTGCTGTTGCATGAATGTATCATATTTTAATGTGAATGTCATGTTAGCAGGGACATTCACATCTACCTTTACTTCAGGCATTTTACACTGGTTTGTATTTTCACTTTAACGTTGCAGTCAAAAAATTCTGTATGTAGTAACTTAAAATTTTACATTCTACATAGAAAAATAGTATGTAATGAGAGGATTAGCAAGATGCAAATACTTTTCAAATATCTCTTAAAAATAGCTTTTGCTGTCACTGTAGCATCTTAATTTTGAATAATTTCAAAGTCCTTCTGCAAATCTCTGCATAGTAACAGAGAAACCACCTACTTCATCCTCATAAACTGTACACTATGTATCTGCATGGAAAAAATGGAATTTTGGAATACAGTTCTGCTCCAACAAATACAATGTCAGTGGGACTAGTGAAAGCATTAATGCTTGGTTAAATATTAGTGCAAGCTTTCCAAGCACTTGCATATGGTTTTTTAAAGAGGCCCTGAGAGCTGTAGGCAGGAATTTTGCTCCACGGATCTGGGGCAAACTCTGCCAAGGGGTGAAGTTTGCAGTGGGGGTGAGTCAGGGTCAGTGCTTTACTGGTGGGGAGATGGGGCAGGCTGTGCCCCGACTCTGAACGGCCGAGGTGGGAGGCACGGGAAACATGCCCCGCGACGATGGGGCCGACGGGCCCCGGCGGGGAGGCGGGACTCGAACGCGCGTTCTCCCCGCCGCCGCGCCGTTACTCGACGCGGCCGCTAGATGGCGGCCTCCCAACGAGCATCGCGCGCGGCTCCCCGGCGCGGAGGGCGCTCCTGGCGGACGCGCGGCGTCACTGCACCCTCCTTCCCCCAGCCGCGGCGGCGGCCATCGCTGGGCAGCCCCACGTGACGGCGCGTCAGCCAATGAGAGCGCGGCAGGGGGGCCCCGACTCTCGTCCCTGTGGCCGCCATTAAAGAAAAAGGGTCTCGGAATTAAACGGCCCCAGAACCCCCCCTCCCCGCGCCGCGACACGGGGGAGCCGCGCTGAGGGGGCGCCGCTGGCCAGGATGCCGCGGCCGGGCAGCCGCCGACAGAGGCACCGCTGAGGGGAAGCGAGGAGGAGACCCTCCGGCGGGGGTTCGGGGCACCGACTCCGCCAGCAGCAGCAGCAGCAGCAGCAGCAACGGCCGCCGCGTCCCTGTGTCTCGGCGCACGGCGGGGCCGGGAATTGTGGGGTTCCGACCCCTTCCCCCGCGGCCCTTCCGGCTGAGGAGAGCCCCGGGCTCGGCCGCCGCCTCCCCGCCCTCACGAGAAGACCTCGGGGAGGGGGGCCCTCCGCCCACTGCCCCCGCGGGGCCGCCGCAGCGGGGCGGCGCGGAGCCTTCCCGCAGCGGCCGCCGGCTCGACGGGCTCCCGGAGCCCCCTCACCTGAGGAGAGACGGGGCCGCCGCCCCGACGGGGGGGGTGTCGGGTCTCGCTTCTCTCCCCCCCGCGGAAGACAGCGCTCCGCTTGAAGACTGTCGTTTTATATTTTCGATTGCCCCCTCCCCCCTTTCTTTGCCGGTTTTGTTTTTTAAAAGAAAAACATCAATTTTTCGTAAGGGACCAGCCCAGCTGCGAGGCCGGTCCCTCCCCGCCTCCCCCCCCACCCGCTCGCAGGGGTCTTGCGGGGTTTGACGCGGTGGAGGGGGCCCTCCCTGCCGCGGATCCCCCCTCTTCCTCCGGCGCTCGGCGGTAACTCGGCGGGGTCCGGGCTCCCCTGAAGAGACCCACCCAGCCCGGTGGACTTCGTGGGGCTCCCTCGGCCCCGAAGGACAGCTGGGGGGTGGGGGGGGGCGAGCTTCCCTGAAGACACTCTGCGCTTTACCGCTGCCTTCTCCTCCGAACAGACTGGGGATCGGCCTCCGGGAGACTCCTCCATCCTTCCCCGAAGAGACTTCGAGGGTCACCCGCAATTTCCTCCTTCCACCCCTCTCCCTCTTCTTCCATTCCCCACGGAAAGATTTTTTTTTTTACCCAGCAGAGGATATTTTGGTTTCGCCCTCTCTGCGAGGAGTATTTCGTTTTGGGGAGGGGGTTTTCCACGGGGGAATTTAATCCCCCGCTAAGGAGACTTCTGCGGTCTTTCTCTCTCAAGGAATACCTTCCCCCCTCCGCTGCCCCCG
This sequence comes from Ara ararauna, assembly GCA_028858755.1. Taxonomy (NCBI): domain Eukaryota; kingdom Metazoa; phylum Chordata; class Aves; order Psittaciformes; family Psittacidae; genus Ara; species Ara ararauna. The sequence continues at coordinate 10,406,034 of CM054389.1, read as the reverse complement.
CAGATGTTTTTTTTGGGGTACACCCCAGGACATTTTCCGTGCCCTGCTTTTATGAATTCTCCAGACTCGCCTTCTGGCATCTGAAGTTTGGTTTTATGATCCTAAATTTTAATTTATTTGGAATATTTTTGGAGCAGGGGAGAAGAATCTGACCCCACACACACACCCTGTTGCCCTCGGACTCCGAAGAGACGAGCCTGGATTTTTCTCTCTCTCCCACAGCCAATCCTTCCCAGTCATTCCACAATTTGCCCCCTTTCTCATCTGATGACTAAAGAAACAGGAGGAAGAGGAGGGAGGTTTCTGGATTAATTACCCCCACTGGATTATTTATTTTGTTCCCTACTACTCTTGCTTGGCATCTGAGAAGAGAGGAAGGAGGGATGTCAACTGATTTTTACCCCTAGCCCCCCTGGATTAATTACCCCGTTTTTATTCTCTCGTTGGATCAATTACCCCTTCACCTTACCTCCTCTCCCTCTCCTCCTTATGCGAACGAGAAGACAAGAGGAACAGGGAGGATTTTGATCTTAATCTCCCGTCGTTGGATTACTTACCACCTCCCTCTTTCTGTTCTCCCCTTCCACGGTGGTTCCCCCCCCCCCCCCCCCCCCGCGCGTTTGCTATCCACAAGAAGAGAAAACGTTCCGAGTTTCTCTTTAATTTTTTTTTTATTATTATTATTTTTAAATCTCCTTTTTTTACCCCCTCTCCGGTACCACTCTCCTCCCGGGTTATTTATCCTGCTACTATTTCGCGTACCTGTGTGTCCCTATGTAAATCCCTTATTTAATTGTATTATTTGTGCTTGTGCATAGTCCCCCCCTCCCCCCTTTCCCTCTCGGTGTCTGTCTCCCTCTCTCTCCCTCTCTGTCTGTCTCTTTCTTTCTTGTCGGAGGCTGTGGGATAATGGCGTGTGGGTTGTGGCTGTGAGGATGAGTTCCTGCTTCGTGCCGAACGGGGCCAGCCTGGAGGATTGCCATTCCAACCTCTTCTGCCTGGTAAGTGCGGCCACCGGCACACACACACGATAGGCACGGGGTGGGAGAGAGAGGAGGTTTGGGGGAGGGGAGGAAGGGGTAGTGGAAGCAAAGCAGCCATTTTTAGCATAGCTTCTGTTGGATGAGTCCTCAGAGTAGGCCCTGCCTGGAGCCAGCCAACTCTCCCATGCCCCTCTGGTTCCCCCTCCATCGCTGTCTGTCTCGCCTTGCCCCTCCCTCCGGTTTCTTCCTGGAGAGTATCCTCCCTGCAACTCGCCTTTTCCCTTTCCTCGCCTGTAACTTTTCCTCCTTTCTCCCCATCTTCCTACCTCTGCTTCTGAACCAGCTGTTTCTCGCAGGAGGTAAGGAGATCTGATCCTTCTCCTTTCAGCCCCACATCTCGGGGAACTTTCTCTTTCGTGTCCCCACTCGTGACATCCCAGAGAAATTGAGCCGAAACCTCCCTTCTTCCTTGCTTTTAACGTGCTCTCTTTTACTGCTTGTTGTTACTCTGGAGGTTTGCTTTTGGTGATGCTCCCTGTGAAGCAGTGGTGTCTTATATTTTATTGTGCACCATTTTGTAGTCTTTTTTTTTTCTTTTTAACCCAAGTATGAAGTCGTTCAGGTTGTTGATTTTGGTAGCCCTCAAAGTAAATTCGATGTAACTGGACTGTGATGCAGTTTCTGGTGGCTGTGCTGAGCTGTTTCATCTGCTTTTTAATGCAAATTAGCTGATCTTAGCTGACTGCCTGGTATTTGTTATTCTGGAGGTTGTTATAAGTAAAAACCTGAGCCAAGCTGTGGTACTAATATTTTCGGGTGAAGGGGAACCTGGGCAGCCTGAACATGTCTGCAGCCTGCGCCAGGCCTGCGGCTCCGTATTGGTAGTACCTTTTTAAACCTTAGAGTCTTTCTAAAGTATCAACTGTTACACACTACCTTTCATATAAATCGCTTCTCCTCCTGAAGATAGGAAGGCTGCCATGTTAGGTTTGGATGTTGCAGCAATGTTTTTGTGTGCTGTCATATCGGGAAGAAACAAATAGTGACTTCTTGGAACAAGGTAGGCTGGCATTTGCCCCCTTCACATAGAGAACCCGGGGGGCAGTGCCTCCACTACATGCCTTAAGGTGACTGTCCTCATGTGAAAAAGCTTAGTGTAAAACTCAGTGAGGTATTGCATTGTAGATACACCAGGAATTGTCTATTTCCCGTTACATGTAGTAGTACCTCTCTTACTTTATAAAGTCAAATGAACTTTTGCCTAGAAGAGGATTTAGTGGATCATAGTCAACGCGGACACAAGTCTGATACGTAATTTAATGGTAAAACCAGGATTTAAATTCATAAAATTTGGTGTGAGGAATGAAAGTGTAAATGTAAGCTTTTAGTAAAATAAGTGTACCTGTGTGAGATACAGGGAGTTTTTGCAATGAAGAAACTTGTGCTATCTTCCAAAGTAGTAAGTAGTAGATGACTGGAAGCATGTATGCTTGAGTTAGATTTACTTTATTATCTATTTCCCTAGAGTAATCTTGGGTTGAAAAGCTGGTGTCTGCATAGGTGAGCAAATAGAAAGACATTCTTTGCTAAGAGAAGTGTTTAGTAGATTGGACAGTTGCAGCCTGCAAATAAATACATTATTCACCCATCTTTCACTTTTTTAATTTAAATCAAGTCCGACTTTTCCCTCTGTGATATTAATGCTGCTTTGCTTTAAACAGCTCTTGCTTTATTGCAGTTATTGAAGGAGCTTTTAAAACAGGGAGCCTGATTATTTAGAGTTTTATCTTCTAAGATACACAACAAGTATGGTTTCTGTTAAAAATTTTACTGTATTCATCCTTCCTTTTGCCTTCCACCAGCCTCTTCCTGTGCTGCCATCATCATCATCTTGTCATAGCAGGATGTTTCTGTTGGGGGTGTACCTACCCCACTGTCTGACCAGCTGTTCTTTTCCTTCCCTTAGGCTGATCTAACTGGGATTAAATGGAAGCGATATGTATGGCAGGGTCCAACATCTGCCCCGATTCTCTTCCCGGTCACAGAAGAAGACCCTATTTTAAGCAGCTTCAGCCGCTGTCTGAAGGCGGATGTACTCAGTGTTTGGCGCCGAGACCAGAGACCGGGACGCAGGGAGCTATGGATATTTTGGTGGGGTGATGACCCCAACTTTGCTGACCTTATTCATCATGATCTCTCAGGTAAGAGGAAATTAATACTTCTTTTGGTCAGTGAAAGGATGCTTTTACTCAGGATGGTTTTCTGCCACCCCTTAGATAGTCTGTTGCCAGCCCTTAGGAAATCTGTACACTCAGGACTGCTGTCTATAGATAAGATAAATTTATTGCTACAATCGACACCAAGTTATTATGGCAGCACAGTGGTCCAACAGCTCCTGTCTGTGTTTATGTCATCTTGGACTACTAGATTTTAAAGAAACAAGTTTTTGTTCTCCACTTTTTTCTTCTGAAAACAAGCCTATGAATTTTGGCAGCTTCTTCACAAGAAAGCTGTGCCGAAAGCTGTGCCTGTGATTCACAAGTGATGTCTTAAACATGTTTTGATAAGATTCCTTTTGTTGGGCAATTAGAACTTTCAAATTCAAATAGTTAAACCCCATTTTATTATGTAATAAGAATTGTAGAGATCTGGGCAACTTTTGAACCATATGGAGTTGTTTTGATTGGAAGTCAAATCATCAGTGAGAAGCCCTCAAAAGACAGCATCTGGAACTAACTGGCTGTTTCCAGGTGAAGGAATCTCTCTACACCTTGTGTTTTTATTTCTCTCCCCGCCTTTCCCACTCCTCTGAACTTGTACCTGCTTTCAAACTTTGACTTTTGAAAGACTGACAATATTTACATTTCTCAGTAATGTTGTACTTCAGAACTGGCACCTTGTTTTGAAAATGTTTACTTGGTGACCTCAGTTCCCAATGTAGATGGCTTTCCAGTTAGTAGATGGATTTCCAGTTGCTTACCAGTAAGATGATGAAGTTACGTTTCCAAACTGTGTAAGTCTAGTGGTGAGACTGTACTAACTCTAGGGGAAGAAAAAAAGTTGTTTCACTCCACTTTCCTTTCAAATAATGTACAGTGTTCAGATTACTGAAGTGTAAAATGAGACCAAGGTTTGGTGACCTGGTAACCAGAAATTGTTAATGCCGTCTGTGTTTGTGGATAAGCCGAAGAGCAAATACGAGTTTGAAGTGCCGCCGAGGAAGTTGACTTTCATTCAAAAATAATGAAAAACAATTGGCTCACTAAAATGGTGTTTATTTCTTTGGATAATTGACTTCAAAGGTTGGGATGTTGCTTGTATTCCTGTCTGTCCTGGCATTACAACTTTGCATCTTAAATGGCACTTCTGCTGTAGGTTGCTTGATATTTTGGTGCATTTAAGGCTTCCTCATTTTGCCTTATGGATAAGCTCAGTCTTGACCTGCAGGGAACATCCTCTTTATGAGGTGTAACTTAGACTAAACGCTGGTTTTGGCCTGGGCCTGCCACAAGCAAAGACCAGCAGTTGTGCACAAGTACCTATTGTAGATTTTGTATGCTGTTGGCTGGTGGGATTGAATTGCGACAAGTATGTTACAGTATTTTTTGAGTGGAAGATCAAATAAAAGCTAAGCCATTTGGAGAGTTCATTTCTGCACTACCTGGCCACCAAAATAATTTGTTTGACCAACTTTGCATTCCCTCTTGAATCTATCTGCCAGTGATTTAGTATAGAGGTACCTTTTGAGAATAGCGGTGTTTAGTAGCTGAACATTTATGCTTTTATAGCATTGCACTTTCAGCACGTGTCATCCTAACTATTTATCAACTCTTAACCTCTCTTAGGGTGTGAGGGAGAGACAGTGGAGGATTAGAGTCTCCCAGCTGTGTCTTTGCAATTGTTTTGTGTGTTTTCTTTGTTCAGGTCACCTGTGAGTGTGTGCGCTTCAGCAGAGCTGTTCCACATGTCTTGCTGTTAGATGTTTTTCTACGTCAATGCTTATCACTCACGAGACTGTTACCTATTGTCTATGTTCGGCGTATCTGACATCTTGGTTTTTGCAGGCATGTTTTTGTCTCCTTTTAATTAAAAGGAGCCATTATAATCTTTTGGAGTGTGTTAGTTTGCTTGGCTGTATTATAAAGTTGATATTAATCAGCTAGATTGTGGAGGAGATGGCTGAAGAGTGCCTGCACTTGCACTTTTTTCCTTTACACAAAATCTTAATGTGAGCCTCATATAAGGAAGAATTATGGCTGAACCCAAACAATGTTATCTGACCTTTGTCACAGACCTAATGGATTTTTTTCATTGGTGGACAATTTCTCCTCCTAATTCACATTACCCTGTTCTCCCAATGATTGCCTGTTACATTTTCAATGGGAAAGATAAATCACTTCTTAGGAGAAGCTTGTTACCTGCGGAATTGATTGGACATTGTTTGCTGCTGAAGGTTAAGGTGCTGCCTCATTTAGAACTTTTCTACTAGGTAGATGAAGCTGTAGTTAGAAATATGGCAGAGCAATGCTAATAACTTTTGGTTCTGGCTTTGTTTGGTATGAAACTGTGCCTATTAAGGAGAGGTCAGTATTTTGACAGTTTTTGACTTTTTTTGGTGATACGTAGTTTCAGTGAACAATGGACATTCAATGTCTGGAACACATCTTGGTTATCAACCCTCTGGGATTTGAAATATGGCAGCCTTCAAGGATCCTTTTGTCCCAAGATCACTTCAAAAGGGAACATACAGTTTTGTGGGTGTACATCTCGGCATACCAGATTAAAAGAGAAAAAATGATGTGTCTGTCTCTTCAGCCTGTACATTCTAGAAGTTAGTTCTTTTCCCTGGAGATATGTTTGTTTGCCTGCTACTGGCTATATCTGAGTTCTTGTATCAAGCCTTGGATAGATGTCTTGTGGATGGTCAGGGATTGTTGTTGCCTGGGGGCATGTCAAAAGGAGGCTTGTTCAGAGATGCTGATTGATCAGTAATATTGACTTCACTCAATGATTTTTTTTTTCCTTCCCTGGGAAGCACCTTGCTGTATGTAATACCAAAACCCACATATGTCTGTTTGTACCCCAACATAGCTAGAGGCAGACAGAAGTTAGTGAAATGTTATTTTATCCCCTAACAACCTCAAAGATTGTGGTTTTGTTGTGACAGTGAGGCTTGATTATAGAAAGTCCTGCAACTCAAACCTTAAAGTAGGACATCTCTTCAGATTTCAGAAGGCAATGATCTCTCACTGGTCTGATCAGCAGTTATTTTATCAGATAGGTTCTTGCTTGAAAGTGCTTACCTGCACATTTGGATTTTGTTTTTTACATTGGCAGAAGATGATTTCAAACCTGAGAACATGATGAATTATGTACAAGACATAGTCCCAAGGAAATGGTTACAATTTGATTAATGCTTGGATAGGGTAATTCTTCTGTATGCCTTTGACCTTCAAATTGCATCTTTTAAATGATGAGCTACAAGATGTGCCTTTTTCATTCTGGTGTATATTAAATCTTGTTAATTTACTTTAAAAAATCAGAGTTTTCCTTGTACCTGTCAGACAAGGAAGTTTTTGTTTGCCAAGCCGTCTTCCTCATGCTTCTACCAGGGATAAATGTATAAAAATAAGGCTAGCCTTAGGTCTTTGCTGGGCTTGTAAGAGAGCTCAAAAGGAGAAAGATCTGTATACTGATGCTTATCTGTGGGTACTGTATGGTAAAAGCAGCAGAGACTTCTGTGTTGGGTCATTATTGGTATGTGTGCAGTATAGATCAAACCCTCATCTCCAAACAAACCTGTGAATTGGTTGGTTTGTGCTGATGGCAACACTGAGTGTCTCATTACTTTTAGAATAATGGAAACCAGAGCATGAGCCAGTATCGTACTGAGGGTTCTGCAGAAAAACCTGCTAGTTGCAAGTAGTTGGCAAAAGGAGCTTTGAAAATAATTCAGCCAGTGGCTTGCCTTTTTTTTTATATAACATTGGCTTTGTGAGACCATTTAACTCCCCCCAAAACCACCAAACCCCACCACCACAAAAGGATGCTTTCTTAAAAATTTTGCACCTAATATAACGTGGTGTGCTTATGTCAACCTGTCATGGATGTGTATGTTCCTGCATATGTACTAAGAAGGGTTATGAATGTTCTTGCTTCATGGTGAAGTGATGCTTTAGCATTTCTTTAGTCTTCCATGTTAGAGAAGCACAACTGCGGATAAACATTATGCAAAAACAACTGAAGCAGTCTCTGTAAAACTTGTGTGACCTGGTCTGAGCGCCAGCTCGAAGGTGAGGTTTAACTTCTTTCCTTTTTCCTAACCAGCATGCATGTGAAGTATCTGTGGAGGAAGGTGTCATAGTTTGTCGCAGTACTTTGTCACAATGCACAATACTTTGTCACAGTAAATGAGGATTTTGTATTATATCACTTTGGTTGTATATACAATGTCACATGCGTAATATATTTGTATAAATAATAACAATGACTGTTGTCGCTTGACATCTGATGCTACAGGCAAGTGAAATATATGTGAAACATAAGTGAAAGGGCAATGTAAGTGAAATACATGTGCATAGGAAATTACTCAAAAACAGCAGGGAGGAGGATATTGGAACATCTAGCTAGAAAGTTTTTCAGCTTTTCTTTTTGTGTGGCCATGCAGCGCAGCCCAGCCAAACTCACTCCCAAGAGACAGGAATGAAAGCTGTTCCCCTCTTAGCCATGTAAACGGGCATGGCCACACACTTACAGAAAGCTTACACATTTAAATTTTCAATATTTAGAAAAATATTCTACTGGGTAGAGAAAACCTATATATGTGATGCTGGTAAAGGGCTGGCGCTGCAAAAGCTAACTTGTAGTGGTGCTGAGTATTTTGGGTATGGTGTTTTGGACAGTAGCTCCTGTTTTGGCTTCCTTCTCGGTGAAATTTTCCATCTAGTTTGGGTATCTGGAGTCTTAGATCAAGGCTCTTCTCAGTGAATGTAGATGATGGCTACAACTCTACTGAAACAAACTGAACTTGTCTTGCTTAGGTTCTTCATTTGGTATTTTTGATTTGTATTCAGTCCCCCCCCCCTTTTTTTTTTCTTCTTTTTTTTCCTTGCAAAATCTGATGCTTCTCACTTATTTCATAAGGGGTATAGGCCCTCAGTTATTTTTCAGTAGGTTAACTGGGTAATTCTGGCATTGAGCAATTTTATTTAATCTTTAAGTATTTGAATTTTGAAATCTTTTTAAAATAACTTTACTTGGAGTGGTTCTGTCAGGCTGTTACAATATTGTATACAGCAGCACTTTCATGCTGCTTTGTTCATTGTACTTCCCCTGTAATCTGAAGCTTATATAGGAAGTTTGATTGTATAAATCAGTTTTGCATCAGTCTATTTCTATAACTGGCATGGTGTCAAATGGTGACAGAAAGGAAGCCTATGATGGTAAGTAATACTTGTAAAAGACCCATCTCAGTCATGATACTGAGGAACGGGTTTTTACTCTGTGTAATGGAAGTAACTGGGGGAGGAGGAGAGGAATTGTGGTCCAAATTGGAGGCTTGACTGTGATCTCTTCCTGTGCATAGTTTATTTTAGAGGTTCATTGAGCATTAGGAAGATATTTTTAATGGTATGGTAAACATATTCAGCCTTTTCAATAATTGATGCTTACTGGCGTTTTGCTGATGTGGCCAGCTATGTTAAAAAGAGAAAGGGGGAAAATCCACTTCTTTAAAAGTCTTCCTGAAAATGGCATTTTTAATACTGTGTATTTATCTGTTACATTATAGATTAAGAAATTTAAAATTGGTTTTCTTGGAAAAAAAAGCCCATACAGTCAGCAAAGATCTGTTTGTTTGTTGGCAATCCTTGATTAATATGTTTGGCTAAAGATCTGTTACCATATCTGGCAACAAATATGATTTAGAACATCTGACTTTAATTAAATGGAAAAGTTTTAAAGATACTGTTTTTTCATTAAAAATTGCAAGGCTTTTATACTCTGGGCATGGTTCTGATCTGCCTCACCCAACGCTTGTCCGGGAGCACCAGACGGACAGGAAGACATAATTGGTAAAAATGAACTTCAGTGTTTCAGGTAAACTGTGCAAAGAATGTAAAGTAGAATGTAGAAGTACAGAAAGCAAATAGCCTCCTACAAGCGTGTCATTAAAACTGAATGGTGGTAACATCAAGGAGGTGTTGTCTGAGAAAGTTTGTTATGTATGAAAGTTGCTTTTTCCTGGCCATTGTTTCCATTAATTCTTCACTTCCTGAGAATTTTTAGCTTTGTTTAGGGAAAACTTTGCCTGATAAGTGGTATAAGGAGAGAGAGAACTAAATTCATTAGAGTGATATGACATGTGCATAACGTTTTGAATGGTTGTTGTAAAAGTATATCACAGAGGAGCTGAGGGATTTGGACAGTTAAGGCAGCTGATCAAAAATACAGTATTTGTAACCTCCAGGTTGCCAGAGCACTTTTGTGGATACCACTGGTGTGAAGAGAAATTGTGGCTTAACACCTTCTTAAAATGAGATGGCAACTTATTTTGGTTTGTTATCACTACCAGATTGAATGTTTCAAGTTACTGTGTGTAAGAAAGATTAGAAGACAAAAACACATCTTCCTCTTCTTTAGAAATGGTTTACTTTGTACAATTCTATTAAGTAGGAGGATTTTTCTTGTGTTGATAAACAACATTGTGAATTGAGGAAAAAAATAGTTGAGAGATGTGAGCAGATGTCATATTTCTCTTTCCATCCACCACACTAAAAAAAGGGGGAGGGGGGAATGACTAAATAGACTTCAAAAAGACACAGAACACTCACTGCTATTTTTTTGCATGAATTTGAATAATGTTTTGAAATGAGGATATCTTTAACTGTCGTTTTATTTAACCTTCCCTTTCTATAGCAAGATGCACTGCAGTTTGAACAGGTGGTCTCATTTTGGGAACCAAACGTTCTTCCTGGTCACTAGGCAGGCTTACATCGTGCTGTCTTCTTAAATACTAGGGGTTTCATTGTAATTTCCATCTAATGCCTTGCATTTTCCCCACATAATATGCTCATCTAAGAGCTGTGTGTTTCATCAGTACACTAAGCTAGGAGAGCTCTTAAGAATTAGCAACCTGTGGCAAGTTCTTGCATGTAAACTTTTGCTTGTAATTTGGTTGTCAGCACAGCTGTAAATGCTAAATGAAATACCTGGCACTTTGTGGTGTCTTCAGAAAACTGAAACCTTTCCTTTGTGTCCACAGTATGACCATCAAAATACTGAAGCGTGACTCAAACCTTGTATCTTTGCTATTTCATCATCTTCTATTTGATACACTAGTATGTCAAAAGAAAATTGGGCATAAAGGCTGGAAATAGCTCTGTTTCCTCTCACAGTGGGTAATGGATGCTGGGGACTTTCTCAGACTGATTTTTTTTTTTTTTTTTCAATGACAAGTGCCATATAGAAACCAACTATTTAACCTTTGAGATGGTGTGGAGTTTATTGTGCAGTTAAAGTCCAGTATCATTAAGCTTTGTAGTTAATGTTTGCTCTGTTGAGCTGCTTGTTTGCCCCCAGTTGAGCAGCGTGTGCCGAACAGAAGTGGCGCTGGGACAGGGCTGCTCAGCTGTGTACTGCTACAAATCTCTCAGCTGGGGAAAACTGTGTCCTCTTGGCTCAAACATTTTATACCCTCCGACTTTGGACCTTTGTTGCTTTTTTGTTACAAGCTTCTTGTATGATGTTTCTTTTGTGAGTTACTGTATTAATCTTGTAGCTTTATGGCTTTTAAAACCAGGTTTTAGCTGAGCTTCAAAACTGCAATAGGGTGGTTGGGTGGGAAACTCCTAGTGAAGTCTGCTGTTTAGGAAATGCGATTTCTTGCTTTTCCTTGTCTTTACCAGAAGATTATTTCATGTAATGATTCATGTGTAAGGATGCACACCTCATTTGTAAATTATGTGGCAGGTCTGTTTACTTTTATTCCGTCTTTAGCTCACAATACTGATCTGGAGTGGAAGTGTACTTGTGTGGAATCTAGCAATACATGGATATGGCCACCATGTTCTTGTTGCAGTAGCATCTGGAAATACCTTTCTTTGTCATCTTTGTCTTAAATATTGTTCATTGTATTAATCCTAATTTTTTTTCCTAAACAAAACTCTTAGGTGTTTGTTAGGTTTTCTGTGCGCTCTGTAATTTAAGGATGTTGAGACTTTAGTTAATACTAGTACAACCTTTTAAGCTTGTAGGTGCCTTCCAGATAAAGGTGAAGGGGCTTATTTCAAATGGGGATTAAAAAGGCAAGGACTTGGCTGTATTACTGAGGTTTTCTGATCATTGTGCAAACCAGTGGAAAGCTACTTGAACCAAAATCCTCTGTGAAGGAGAGAGGTGGATGGACAAGTCGCCATTCTAAGACCTGTTTTATGGAACTAAACCTGAACCGAAGCCTTGATTCTTGGAGGTGCACAGAGAAGGCATGAGGGACAATGAATGTGGGATGGGAACAACTTTCAACTCTGAGTGGGAGTTGGAGCAGGTGACCTCCACAGGTCCCTTTCAGCCTAAATTATTCCATCACTATCCAGAGACTGGAGTAAAAATATGTCTTCTTATCTATGTCAGACAGTCTTCTAGTCTCTGATGTTACCTGGAGTATAAAAGAAGTGGCATTATAAGAATAACTATGCTAGGTTAGTCCAAGGAGACCCATCACAGATCCTTAGGGATTTGTGTAAAAGATGATATACTGAGAATTGTAGGCAGAAAGTTAAGACCCGATTGCCAGTAATTTAAGGATAAGAACTTGAATTTGCCTATGTTGTCCTCCGTATGAGTGTGTTGCTGGGAATGGTGAATGATGTCACATATAAACTGAGAGATACTACAGGAACTTTCAAATGTCCCTCATTTTACTTGTGTAATGTGATTGTAATGCCATTGTAGTTCTTTGGACCACTGCATATACTATTAGGGCCCGTAAACTGCGTTCAAATACTAATTACGAGCCAGAGTGGTTAAAGATTCATTACAGCTTCTTGTAATGAATCTTGCTTTCCAATTTGGCAAATCAATTTGGCTTGTGTAAGTTGGATTCCATGACTAGGTTTGATTTGTGGGGCACATAAGATCTCAGTGTTTAACTTCAGAATCCTGTCAGTGTGAACTGGGCTTTGTCTTTCTGCTTCCCAGTTTTTCTCAATGTATAGATCAGAAAGCAGGACTAGTCTGCTTAAATATCTCTTTTATTTTGAATACAAAAGAAAACCTGCAGTTGTGAGAGTCCTCTTCAGGATGTTCTTACCAGTTTTCTGAATCTGGGTATTTTTTTGTTTCCTCTCTAGCAAATTGTTGAACATTGAGGGTCAGTTGATCAATATTTGTACCCAGCTTTCAGTGGTAGCTGAAGACAACATATATTAAAAGTTTGGGTTTGGGCAGTTAATTTTTAAGCAAAATTGTCAGCTAACTCTTCAGGATAAGCAATTCAGACTACCCAAAATGTGCGCCACTGTGCAGACAGGTCAGTATACAGTGATCTCGCAGGCTGAAATATATAATGTACTGCTGCTGGTTGTTCCTTTTCTGTACAAATCGCTGTTGAATCTTTTTTTCTTGTGGGAGATGAGTTATTTTTATAGCTTATTACTTTTAGCAGTTATACTATTATGAAGTGAGTAGTTATTATCTGAATGTTACAGGCTTTTTTGGGGGTTGCATGTTATGCTGTGAATGTCTTAAAGCTTTGTGGGAGAGAAAAGTATATTGTGATGTGTGCATGAAATAACAGGCTGGAATTCAATGCTAACTTATTTTTCCCCTTTGCCTTGTAGAAGAGGAAGATGGTGTTTGGGAGAATGGACTTTCTTATGAATGTCGCACTCTGCTTTTCAAAGCTGTTCACAACCTGTTGGAGAGGTGTCTGATGAACAGGAATTTCGTACGCATTGGGAAGTGGTTTGTGAAGCCTTATGAGAAAGATGAAAAACCTATAAACAAAAGGTAGGATGTTTTATGTTGCTTTATTAAAGAAGTTGTAGGGTTTATTTAAGCTTCATGCTAGAAGAAACATTTAATGAAGAGCGCTCTGTTTATTGTTTCTTTGGGGATGTGGATCTCTGCTTTTTCTTGGTTTTCTGCCTTTCTGGAGTTCTTCAAAACTTCCTTACGAATGAAGGAAGTAATACTAAAGGTGCAGGCAGTCTTTTCTGGTGCTCATATACAGACCACGGATAATAGCGATATTGGAGAAGAAACTAGAGTCTTCTAGAAAGGAAGAAAAGGATACCTGTGTGAACAGATACCTATTCTGGACTTGACACTATGGTGCCTGGGACTAATTCTCATTATAAATACTAAGAAAGACTCATTCTTTGAGCAAGTGTGATATAGAAAGCTTTTTACAGGCACCACATGAGGTTTGGGTAAGTTGCATCTTATGGGAGATGTTGAGAAGAGTTTGAAATGTCAGCTGCTGGTCAGAAAGAAGGTTGTCTGGAAAAGCTGGTGTTAAAAGGACACATGTGGCCTCCACATTGAGGGGGAGGAGGGCGAGAAGAGAATTTTTGATTTAAATTGGAAGGACTTCTTCTCATGGTTCTAACGTGGTTTGACACGGTCTATGTTGCCTAGCAATAAATAATGAAATGAATAAAAACTAGGTTAGCTGGAACAAGTTTAATCGCTGTTCCCAAATCAGCTTTTAAAATCCAAAGTAATTTAAAGCTTAGATGATGGGGGGGTTTTGTGTGTATGTATTTTGTGTGTGTGTATGTGTCTATGTATGTGTTAAATCTTGCATGCAGGAAATTTTGAGATCAGTGGCTTTGCTTTCTGGGTGTGGAGTTGGCCATTGTTGGCGTCTTCTGCAATAAATTTAAACTTGAAAGAAAATTAGAGCTGTTTTGGAGCAAAAGAAGCAGAAGCACGTGTTTGTATGTGTTTCTATTAGTACTTGTGAACTCCTGCTTTTAATTTGCGTATAAACTTGTCCTTTAGTTCCAGGCATCTCTTTCTCCCCACTGGTCAGGGCAAATGTTTCCTCTCTGGGGTGCCCTTGTCCATCCATTTCTTCTGTGTGTTGTTGCTGTAAATCAATAGTAAAGAGTTTACTTCTAACTATTTAGGCCAATATTGTCTTGGCACAGTCTGGGCTTTCCTCAAATGAGGAACTGGTTTTCCAAATTGCCTTTTGAAACTAGTGTTAGTTATGTCATGGCATCTCTTACAGTAATTCTATAAAGTGCTCTACAGCAGCCGGCAAAGCTGATGAAAGCTTTTAAAATAAAATAGCATATAATAATAAAATAATTTGGAGACTGATTCTTTTCTTTCAGAAGGTCAGCATGCTTGATGAAAATAACTGACGGGACTGTGTGCTACACCACACCTTCATCATAGGTAGTCCAGAACTCTTGGAAAAGTATGTAGAAAGATTAGACAGAGCTGTATAAGACAATTTCATGGCAGAGAAATCTTGAAAGCTCAGTTCCACATGATATTGTTGAATATTAGCTTTTATGAAACAAAGTGAAGTGAATGGCGGACAGATGTGCATACTTGTGGCAGATTTGGCTCATCTCTTCTAGGAATATCAAGAATTTGGATAATCTATACTGTCTGGAAAGTTGGACTGTTCAGAGGTATTGGTTCAGGCTTCTGCTGTTCCCAGCAGCTTCCTGTGGGAGAAACCCAAATGATTGAAATAGGTGCTTTGGGATACCACCTCTGTGGCTAGAAAGTATGTTTTGCTCATCTCGGGCCTTGTTACTGTTCTCTTTAGTGCCTGCATCCATCCTGTATTATTACATATGCTTTGCTTTCTTTGGGAATGTTGTTTGCATTAACATTTGGAAACCCTGAGGTAGAAATCATGTGCCTGTATAACTAAAAGGCAGTTAGTATACCGGGGATACAAAGTCTGTTACCAGACTGCTTCAGAGCATAGTTTATACTACTATAGGCTCTGGGGTTTGGCCAGCTGCTATGTGGACTGGTTTTCTATGTATTGTAACTTCAGACTTTTATAAGGTTGGTTGGTCTTGCTGGTAATCTTTGATTTCAAAGACTTCAATTAGTAGCTGAGTAGTTGGTGCTCTTGGTGGTGGAGGTAGTCTCTCAGTAGGTGCTTTCTGGAGCTGGGGTTGAGCTATGTGCAGGACTTTAGTCCTCCTTTTCCCCAGTGCTTCTCTTTGAAGGATGTGTGAACAGAGCTATTTCTTTCATTTGAAGCTGATCCCATCTGGATTTTTCTGAGTTCTGTTTGAAAGCATGAGGTTCCAGAATGTGAGATTTTCTGTTATCTGTTCCCCCAACAATAGGAATTAGTAGAGTTGATTTTTTTGTATCTACATAGTAGTGCAACAGGCATAAGGCTGTGGATGTTAGGCTGTGGTTTCTAATAGGTGTTTGGCTGTGAGGACAGATCTTCAGGCAGCTGTGGCTTCCTGTCTGCTGCTGTGTTGTTCTTCCTCCTTTTATAAGGTTATATTAAATTAATAAATAAAACCCCAAACCGACCAACCAAAATGCAAAAAAATCCATTTCATCATTGCATTGCATACATTTTAATTTTAAAGGGGCCACAGTCTTCAATGTTCATAAACTGTTGCCACTGTGACATGTGAATAGATGAACTAAGAATTAGATTATTTTGAATGTCTGCTGTTTAATTATGTTTAATGATGTGACTCCTAAACCAAACAAACTTATTAAACTAACCTCATATTATTAATAATGTGTTATTCTAATGTATCTTAGAAATTTTGCCATGGAAAAAGTAAAAACCTGAGCTGTTTGCATTCTGCAGTCACATGCTGCATGTTGACAAGGTTGCAAGGTAATAACCATGACCTGCTCTTCCCTCCCTCCCCCTGCTTCTTGCCAGTCTAAAACCAGCATTGAGAAAAGTGAGACAGTCATGTATTTGGTGAAATTTGATCTGTTAGAACAAGTCACGACTACCGCGCCTGAGGAAACTGTCTGAGGTTTTCAAGTATGCCAGTCCCACTTCTGTTTATAGATAGGGCAGGAATGGAGTCGCTGCCTCCCTAAAGTGTGTGTGGTGGGCTTTTGTCATTGCCCCTTTGTAAGTAGGCGATTTTCAGTTTTCAGGAACGGGTGATGGGGGTCAGGGGGAGAACAATGGTAAAATAAAAGAGAAAGTTTTGCTAATGGTCTGAGTTGTAACCAAACCTGGGGGGGGGGGGAAATCATTGCCTCACTATATGTCACAACCCTTTTCAATCGCTTAAAACAAGGTAGATTACAGAAGCTCAATGATGTGGTTTAAATGGCTGTGTATTATATTGTATAGTTTTCCGAATAGGAATGTCATCCTCTTCTTTCTCCTTTCCAACCTATTGTGGTGTTATTGCCATGTTCAGAAATATGGTGGTGTATGCTTTATTCCAAAATCTACCCTATAAATATATGAGACAGAGATTAGGATCTGCCGCATCCAATTGTCTGTCTAGTTTTCTTGTTAGGCTGCTCAAATAACAGCCTTTGGATGAGACTTTTCCTCTTGCCAACTGGATGATAAAATAGTACTGTCTGCTTGGAATAAATATGATTAGGAAACTCGTCAGATTAAACACTATTTTAGATACAATTCCTTAATGAAGATTTAATCTGACATTCCTAATGAAACAAAAGTATGAGCTGCTTATGTGGAGGATTTCCTCTGAAGTTTTGGTAAGAAGTGCAACTGGCTAAACTTTAAACACAATCAAAATACCAGTAAGCAAATAATTGAGTAATCCTGAGTTTGTGGGAGGATCTGAAAGACAACTGAAAATCTACAACACCAAAAGCCACTGTGTTACTTGTATGGTTGCCTTCCCCCCCCCCCCCCCCATTTTAAATAGGAAATAGTATCACCAACTGCAGTGGGTGGCAAACCAGAACTTGGGGCTGACAAGTTCACTTAAAAAAAACAAAAGACAAAACCCCCCAGAAAATAAAGCACCACGCACCCAAAACAAGTAATAAAAAAAACCACACAAAACCCATTTGGAACATTATAAGTGATAAGCTTATCATAGCTTACAAAGTGAAACTTGCTGCACAGGTTTCACAGGTAATGCTGATTCACATTAGTCTGGGTGCAGGATTTTATAATGCCAAGCCCCTGAAGTCTTAGTTTTTTCATGGATATACTATTTTAGCTACCTGATGTAAACAATAAATATGACTGCTGATATAAATTTGGTATTGTTACAAGCCTTTGTATGTGTAGTTATCTTGGTTTAAAGGTGTGATTGTCACAGTTCTCAGTATACGTGTTTTTATTCTCCCTGCCTCATTCTGAGGTTAAACTAGCCACGCTGGCTGTGATCCCTAGGTTTGGTGCACAAGTGTGTTGGCAAATCTGCAGTCTTGAATGGCTGTGGCCATTCAGAAACACGCAGAAATGTTTGTCTTGATAATGTAACAGCACGAATAAGATCACCTATTGTCTGTTTGGTCTTCACTGCCCTCAAGACAAAGGAATGCTCTACTTCCAGTCCTGAGCCTAGTTTCTGCCTTTTCCCCGTTTGTCTGCGTTTTCCCATTTTCCATGGGTCTTCTTTCCATAGAAACAGAGTAATTTGCTTCTTGATCCCTCTAGAATGATGCTGTGAATTATTATTAAGGAACAGATTGAGCTTTAGAACTAAAGCTCTAAAATGTCCTCGTACTTGAGGGAGTTAAGCACACAAGAACAACATGTAGCCACAGGTTTCGCATTTTGTTCATGTATTTAATTCAACATCTTAATAGCTGAAAGTAAGTGCTCTTCCTTGATACTGTTGGAATGTTTTCTATTAAGTCTGTTCAACTCTTTTTGCAGTGTAAATTTCCTCCCTATGTTAATCTTTAAATCAAACAATGTCAACATTTTTTTCCAACAGCTCTAATGAGGCTGTTCTGGCATCATGTCCCGGCAGGAGAGCAGGTGATGTTTTTCCTTTTACTGTAGACAGCTGGAATTGAGAGCTGCTGTAAGTAGGACAGTGCAGGATAAACAGCAGGAGCTGAGAGCACTGATCACATGATTGTCTCTTTGGAATATTGGGTTGCTACAGAGACTACAAGCAGACAAATTTAGCACTTTACATCACAAAGCAGTTTTCTCATATTTAGCTTAAGCTACAGTGGTAGTTGGTTCATTAGGAAAGATGAGAAAATGATAAGGCCCTTGGTTTTTAGGTTTCAACAATAAACCTGTGCTCTTTTTGTTCACTGGACAATAAAATGACAGAAAAACCGTACAGGTACTTCAGACTTTGTTAAATGAAAATTCCATAGCACATGTCAATTTTGATCTTTGAAAAAAACCCCAAAAACCCTGGCTTAACAAGATATTTGTAAGTGTTTCAGAATGGAAAAGAGCAGTACATTGGAAGCTGTTACACTGTCTTTCAAGCAGAGTGATGTCTAGCTATTATCGATTTTCCAAATATGGTTTGGATTCTCGTTCTTTATAGCACATGTATATTTCATTGCGAAAGCTCAAGTTCAGACAATTGAGATTTGCATCCTCAGTTATTAAAAGATGCTGAAGTATAAGGTGATAGTTTATTAGTCTCACTGAAGTTCTGAAATACAGGAACATAAGCAAACTTTTTGTGGTATTGCTTCTAATTGTTGTATCTGGAGAAATAGACTTTATGTGTATATATAAACTCCTAGTTGCGTTCTGAAAAAATACGGCTGCTTTGTGAGATGCCATGCTGGAGTTTCAACCTTGTTTTTGTTGGGATGAAGCTAAGCTCATTAAGAATGAAGTTAATTTACAAATGTGGACGTCTTTAAGGTAAATATGACCTGTTATGAAATACAGGTCACTGGCTACATTTGTATTTGTTTTAGTGTGTTTAACTTGGTTATGGAATAAATAAGTATTTTTAACTCCCAGGTCTAACTAAAAGCATTCTCAGCTATGTAGAGAGTATTTTGGAGAGCCTTTTGACAGCAGTCATTAATGATGTGCTTTGAACTGGAAGTTTTTTCTCCTTTGCTGTTAGCTATGTTTTTTGCTTTGTATTATCAGCAAAATCAGCTTTCTGCTATATTTACCTTCATGACCACAGGGAGTTACTCAGAGATGCTTAGAAAAATGTCTGCTGTTCCATCTTTTTGTCAGTAGCTAGAGAAGCATCTGTGTTTTGAGATCTTATTACTTCATGTTAAGATATGGAATGTGTAACTTGCTAGAAAATGTAGATGTGCATTTGTTTAGATTTCTTTGTGCTTTCACATTAAGGATGTTAGTGCCGCTGTGTCTGCTTGACGTGCAGATCTCGTGATGGGGCTGATACAAACTCTGATGTTGTAGGGGAACTTGTAGCCAAGGGCAAGAAAGGCACATTTGTGAATTGATTAATGATGATTCAAGCTCTTATCATAAAACGTAGTACTGCAGTGTAATGAGAGTGTGTGATAGCCGTTCTTCCTAGAGAACTAGGAACTAATTTCTCCTGTTCTCCATTTGCCTCAGCCCCCAGCGCTTGAAAATCAGAACACCTCTTTCCAAATAGCTAAAAGACAACCTGAGAGAACTCATGAAGTGTGTAATAATTGAAACAATTTGTGTATTTGCCTTGTGGGTTTTCTGCTTTGGTGTTTGAGGTTTTTGTGTGTGGTTTGTTGGGTTTTGTTTTTTTTTTTCGTGATTTAAGAAATTAAAAAAAAACTCAATTTTTTTTTTCCTGGGGATGATTGGTGCTGTGTTAACATAAATCTGATTTTAGTATTTCACTTATTTCATATTTTGCTTATTACAGCAAATTCATATTTAATTTCTTACTCCGTTCTAGTCTGAATTAAGATGTGGAGTTTCATAATTCAGGATTATGGCTGGTATGTGGAGATTGAGAATGCCATGTTTAAAACAAGATGGGTTGTTGAAGCAGCATAAGTGTGATGGTGACTGCACAGAAAGCTTCTTGTCATAAGTGTCATGAGCTCGTTGCAGTGTTATGGCTGTACCTGGAAGATTTATAAAGTCACAAAGCACCACTCTGAACACACGCTTACAAAGGGAAGGTGGTAGATGGGTTGTCTTGGGGGAGTTGCTTCCGCTTTTCTTCTGTTAGCTCAGAAAGCCTCAAGTGGCTTGGCAGCTTCACTCTTTCTTCTTGGTGATGAAAAGCCCTAGAGGGCTGCCTGACAAAGAACAAAGCGTGTGGCATAACGTATCATGGAACAGAGGACGGTGTAGTGCATGTTGAGCATGTGGTCAGGTATGTAATTCCTCGAGACTTACTCCTTGGCAGCTGTGTTTTGTTTTCTGTCCTGCGCTGGTTGCTATAGTGTTGTGTCTCAACCTGGTTAAAGGGAACAGAAAAACCTAACAACTGAATAGGGATGGTCTGAGGGCTTCATGGGCAGGGGGGGTGTCACCTTCAAACTTTTTTCCATTTAAGTTTTTATTTCCACAAGAACCTATTTAATTGCAGGACTGTGTTCTCCAGCCCAAGCATTTACTATAGAAGGCAACTGTCACCTTTTAAAAAGGAGCTTCTTTGATACTTGGAATTTATTTAAGTGACATACAGAAATAGCCTGTAGTGAGAAGTAACTATTTGGAGATGCTTCTATTTGGGCAGCTATGATGCATGGGTTGGAAACTCTCAGGTCTATTGCTGCTGATGATAACTACTGTCAGCCAGTCATGATATATTGAGTCGTGGTCAAAATGCCCCAAAGGGTTCTGGGTGCTGGCCAAGAGGTGCCAATTTTTGGCAAACGTGTTTTAACAGTCTGAAATAATGATGACTATTAATTAGCAACTTAGAACTCCTAAACAAGGCGTGTTTTATCCCACTGAGGGTGAAGTTATAGAATCCTGATTGTAATGGCAATTACTTCCGAGACAGTAATTTTACTTTGCAATGTCCATTTTCCTCATGTAGGAAATGACAGTAGGAAGTTTATGGCTTATAAGGATATGGTTAGGGTTAGCAGAGCCTTGACTTGGTTAGGTACTCCTGGTTCAAACCAGAATTTAGGAAGGCAATCTAGGAAAATATGAAATAGTAATTACAAACAAAGAACAAAACAAAAAACATTCTCTTTTTCAGTTGAAACCTTTTTGATGCTTTTTTGCATTTACTATTAAATGTGCTATAGGTGTTTTAGTTGGAGGCTCCTTTGTTGCTTCTGATGTTGCAATCTCCTTGCCTTTAAGCTGTAACATGGAGCTGATTTGAAGTATGCAATCTAGTGAAGTGTGGATTAGCGAGGTTCTAATGCAGCTCATGTTTGTGAAGCACTTTGAAGATATAAAGCTCTACATAAGTACTAATGTGGAGGAAAAAACCAGACCTAATTATCTTTTTATCAAGAAGGTATTTTCAGAGCTGCTAATGGAAATGTACAAATCTCATGTATATGTGAAATTTAGTGTGCTACCTTTAGTGTGCAAAGGTAGAAGCAGAAATTGTATTGAAATGGTTCAAATCGGTTTCTGTTTGTTTGGTTGGTTGTTTGGTTTTTTTTTTCCCCCACATAGCATCATAATTCTTTGTCTCTGAAACTAAACCATCTTTTTTTGTGTGATTAGAGTGAAGAGGGAGTGTGATGAAATAAATGTTATTTATACAGATGTATTTTAATGAGGCCTAGGTGAGGACTATTTCGCTTAAAATTGCATCACTTCCAAACAGTGTGGCCTTTTTAAATTTGTATTTGATTTTATTTTTAAAGTTGCTTGTAGCATTGAAATTAATTCTGAGTTCTGGTGCGTTCAGATCAAAATTCATAAAGAACGCTGTTCTGATGACACTTCATAACACTTGTATTCAGTGATCAGTTGGTAACTGGATTATTGATATTTAAGTTCTGTGATTAGAACTTTAATGAGATGAAGTCAATCAGAGATATTAATGGAGTAACTTCATATTCAGGTGAGAAAATGAGATTTTGGGAAAATAGGATTTCTGTTTTCAGAATGTTCTGTTACAACTCTGTCCTCTGCCCTTCTGTCTCCTGTGTGCACATGCAGCAGTACCTCATCATCATTGTTAAAGTACCACAAACTAAACAGGCTGGGGGAGGATATCAACACTAACCCTAAGACAAGCTCTTATTTTTTATTGCTGTATCTGCACAGTAAGGACTTCCCTGATTCTCTCTCCATGCAGGATGGAAGTTCTGAGCATTGAGGGGGTTTTTAATACTTCAGTCCTGACACGTTCTGCACAAATTATCTGGTGATCTTCTGAGCTGCTTAAAATGTCTGCAAATAAAAGCATAGGGTGAACCCTGCATTAGCAAGCAGGAAACCACCAGCTTGCTCTCTGTTGTGTCCTTGACTGAATGGTGAAGGCAATTTGCCTGTTTACCCCAAAGTGATAAGTGGGTCATTTTTTTTGCCTGATTAGGATTTTTGGTTGTGGGGCGAGTTATTGAGACTAGGAGAGACAGACTTAAAGAAATAGTGGAGAAAGATATAGATGTGTGTGTGCATTGTTTTTAACAGGGTATGGTAAGGTTTGAGAAGATTCCTCCTGAGCTGAGGGTGAGGTAGCACTGTGTACTAGCAGTCAGTCTGTCGAAATGTAAGGAATTGTACAAAATTATTATTAACAAAAAATACAGAGTTTCTTACAAGGTCCATAAAATGGAGTGTGTAGGCGCATCCAGTGACTTACAGCACCGGTTCTTTGTTTTCCTTCCTCCTTTTCTCTACTTCCCTGCAAAGAAGCTTCATATGGGTTTGATTTATTTATTTTTTTTTCATTAGGATTCTTCGTTGTTTTTCTTGGGATTATTTCCCTTGCACTGGTATTTCCTAAAGTTTTATAACCTAGCAGAAATCAGAGTGTTAAATGTGGAGAAACATGACTAGCATGACTAGCTAGGGAGAAATTGAATGCTATGTTTGAGTCAAGTGTTGGTTTTGCCTTTCATGTTAGCCTTTAGTTTAAAGATGACTCCTGTTTTCACGAGATACAGTTTACACCATGTTTCCCCTAGCTTGTGCTTAAGGACAGCAAAGGTTTTTTACTACATATTTCTATGATGAAACAATATTGTCCTATTGTGTGTAACATGACTTTGCTGCACCTCAGAAGGTACCGAGGCAAAACCCTGAGGTGGTATGAATCGTTTTGCTGTTGAGCACTTAAATTTATAACCAGAATTAGTGAAAATTGTATAACATTTGGATTTTCTGGAAAGAATGGTGCCATGGTGAATCTGCTCTCCCTGCCCTGCCCGTAGCTGCTCACAACTCGCATGCCAAGGCTGGCTGAATGGTGTCAGTGACAACAGTGGCTACTCTCTTACTTTATTGCTTTGTTGGAAACCTCTTCTGCTGGGTAGGGCAAGAAAGGAGTTCTAATTTTGGGGGTTGTTTTTGTTTCTGATTTTGATTTGGCTTTTGCATGATGACCTTGATTTTTCCTTGCTACTTCTTAGGACAAGTTTTGCAGCAGAATGGGTTGAAACGCTTCTGTTATCATGCTGATGTTTCTTTTTGTCTTGGTTTATCTCAATTCCATCAGATAATGCTACAATTGTCTACCCTTTATCTGTGCAATAATGCGGTGTTTACCAAAGACACAGCTTACCTGCATTTAAAGTGTATTTAAAGAATACGTGCTTTTTTTGTTTAAACTTTGCCTCACTTGGACTAGACTCCTAAATTGTTATGTGTCACTCGGAACCAAGAGCACCTTCCACTCTTTCACCTTAAGCCATCCAATATGATGTTTTAAAATGAAATTTGATTTGAAAATAAGTATTCAACTATTTGCTAAGGATTGAATTTTAATCAGATTCCCATATAGGGATTTAGTGGTGTTTGCTAGCCACCTGACTTGACTTGAACTTGAGCGCATAGACAAGGTGCTTAGCTTCATCATCACTCCATTTGGGAAACGAACTTTACTGGGATTCCTGAGCAGTGTGTTACTTCATCTGCAGGGGGTATTCTGTCCAGAGTTGACCAACTGAAGCAGTTGTGCTAAGTAGCTATTAGTGGAGAGTGATAATTTGCTCATCTGGATCCTGCCTTTGTTTGATTCCTAAAGCACAATTAAAATGGAGCAGCAGAGCAGTCACCACCACAGGCTTGATGCACCCTGAGAACTGCTGTGTTTCGGTCAGGGCCAGCTGCTCAGAGCAGTTCCTCATCCTCGTGCCCGCTTTGTTACTGTCATGAAAAACGTGCTGCACTTCCTGTTCCTCCTTGAACGGTTTGTGGGTTCTCTCATCCTTGAAATGTTTTAGGTCCCTAATTTTAAACCTGCTGGTAGGCAAAGCCATGTGCCTGATGCTGTTGCCTTCTTGCTTCTTGGTGTGGCGACTGTCCTGGTGGCTGCTCTTTGAGTTGTTGAGGTGAGACTCAGTGAACCAATTTATGCATTGGTTTATATAAACCTGCCTGTGCTGCTTCCAGAATTTTCTTTTTTCCTTTACCATCTATCTCTGGGTGGAGGAAAGAAGCATCTTGGAATTGCTGCTAAAGATGTACCCAGTAACTGCCTGTGCAGAGGTTGCACTTTAATAAGGCTGCTCAGGTGCTGGAGTTTCTGTTCTTTGTGCCCTGGAGCTCTGTTTCTTTCAGGAATGCAAAAATTTGCATTCTCCTGCTGCAGAGCAAGCAATGCAGTCACGTCAGGAGGTCAGACAGCATGCACGCAGTCCTGGGCCTTAGTTCCTGGAGTCTAGTTTCATTTTTTGGGAAACAGTAGTGTTGCGTTCATACAGTCTTTTTAGGCTGCAGTCATTCACAGTGTCTCTTTGGCCTTGCAACAAATGCACCAGTTTTTGCAGTTTTACTAACTGAATTTTGTCTGTTTCCTTTGACTTTCTGTCGTTGTGTTTTTCCTTTCCCTGAGACTGAGCAAGTGCCTGATGCTTCCCTTCTTACCGAGAAGGATTTGTTTTCTCTTCTGTAGTTAATGAAGCACTTTTAAAGTTCTCCTTTACTTTCCTTCTTCCATTGCTGACATGGTGGACCTAATTTCAAATCCAATGTGAACAGCATCTTCTTGCTTTTAAACATCTGTTCTTTTCCTATGGGACTGTGTTAGTCTGGCAGACACTTGAGAGAACCCATAGCAAATACAACTGAAAATGGCTGTGCCTGTCCAACTTCTTTAGAAAGAAGAAAAAAAGGTATTTTCAGATGGAGCTGAGTATGAAGATATACCACTGCTGTGGTGGCCTGGCAGGGATCTGCTGGTTTGCCTTCCTGCTCTATTCCTGCCCTTTGTGAAGGAGATGTGTTTATTGTTGGGGTGTCTTGCTGTACAGGACTGGTTTTGTTTCTTCTCAAACACTTTGGACTGAGAGAAGCTATCAGTGAAGCGTTAAACAGATATTAAACATCAGTAAATATCAATCAGATATTAAGCATCATCAGATATTAAACATCCATACTTGCTTTAATGACTTTAACAATGACTTGAAGTTTGTTTTTTCCTAAATTGATTTTATCTTCCCTTTTGTGTAGATACGGCATTTAATTTTTAGTGCCTTGATAGAATTCAGGAGCATGGAGATAAGATTCAGTTTTTAAAACCCAAACCAACACTTCTCAAAGCTGTTGCCATTCTTCTTGCTTTTAAATAAGTGAATTGTTGGCTAATACTAACTGTAAATCTTAAAGTATAAATTTTGCTTAGTTGGTCTGTGACAGGAAAACGTAGCTATGGTCTCACTAAAACTAATAATGTTCAGAAATATTTGTATAGAATTTAAATAAATAGGTATAAAAGTAATGAGTTACAGTTTGTCTTGCAAAATATTATATTTTAAATTTCATCCAGACTTCAAAATATAAAGTGTGAGTCTAAAGAGATTGGAAACCTGGTGCCTGTTGTTTTCAAACGGATTGATTGATCTTTGGTTTTGTCTCTAATGCTGGAATACTTTGTAAATGCTCCAAGATGTATTAGCATATGTATTTAGCACCTCTTGCTATTTAAATAGAAGGGATTTTTGGTTACTTCATTAATGAATATTTTGGGAGGAAATGCCTTCAGGCTAGTTGAGAAAACCATCAACTTCTTTGAGGGTCTATACTTAGGATTTTTTTCACTCCCTTCCACCCCCTGCACCCTCCCCATTTCTCTTTACCCAGCGAGCACTTGTCCTGCTCATTCACCTTCTTCTTACATGGAGATAGCAATGTTTGCACCAGTGTGGAGATCAGTCAGCATCAACCTGTGTACCTGCTCAGTGAAGAACACCTCACTCTCGCCCAGCAGTCAAACAGCCCTTTTCAAGGTAGGTTTTGCCAGTCAGTAGTGGGTATTAAAACAAATCAGTGCTTCCAATTGTATAGAATGAAGACTTCTTGCAAAGAGTGGAAGGGGGAGAAGAGGTGTGCGAGTTTTGTATTGATCAAACATTCTTCCCAAATGTCCCCTCTTTTAGAAATCTATTTCTGACTCAATATTCTTAACCTATTCATTCTCCCTACCCATTCTTATTTGGCTCTTCCTTTCCTCTAAATTCCTTTGGTTCCACCAGCAGATGCAGGCTATGTTCTCGAAGACAAAGGAGTGATGAGGCCTGAGTCTGGTTAGTGGGCTGTTTGATCATTCCCTTAGACACAACTTGCGTTGGAAATCAGGTCTACTGCATGACCACACTGCCCTTGTTTATTAATGCTCAGTGTCCAAACTTGCTCTTTTTGAATGCAATTTACCAGTAGCTGTGCTTTCCTAATATGGACAAGACTAAACATGAAATGGATTACTTCCCTGTGTATACACTGTTGTAACTGTACCAAGCAGGATGAAAGGATGAGGAAACAGCTTAACTCTGACAAAAGTTGAAATAGTATTTCTTTACCCCACCTGTATGCTGGTACATACATTTAACAATATGTATCTATTACCAAAAACTTCTGCAGTGCTGTAAAACGTGAGTAGGGTGCATTTTTGACTTAACAATGGTAAGTTATTTGGTGCGGCTGAAATGACAGTAACACTGTTTCAGTGGGGAACAGTGAATTTTGTTTGGACATACTCTCCAATGTATTTTTATTTATCTTTTTAGTTATTCTAAGTCCCTTCGGATTAAATGGCACGCTCACAGGGCAGTCATTCAAGCTTTCTGATTCATCGACAAAGAAGCTTATTGGTGAATGGAAACAATTCTATCCTGTCACATCCAACTTGAAGGAGGGATCTGAGGAAAAACAAGAAGACATGGATTGGGAGGATGATTCTTTAGCTGCTGTTGAAGTCCTTGTTGGTTAGTATTCTGATTACCTCTTGCTGAAATAAACTGGATGGTTTGGTCTGCAATTCTGAATGCATTTTATTCCTTTTTTTAACTATTTCCAACTGCTGTTGGTCTTCTGTTTTTTCTGTTTAATGCTCAGGACTATGTAACGTGAGTTGTTGGTTAAAGTCGGGTTTGCAGAACTGTTAAGAGGAGGTTTTTTCTTTGTGCTCTGAGGAGCAAGATTGTTTTTAAAATAAATACATAAAGTTTCATCAAAACCCCCTAGGCCACCTCCATTGACATCAGAGGTGCATCGTAAGCACCTGTTTCAGGTTCTGTGCAAATTCAAACGGAACAGGGATGTCTTCAAACCCACTATCCTGGAGAACTGGATGTACTCGGGCACTGCATTTATCTGCTGCTGTTCCTAAAAATCTAAGCCCCTGGGACACAGTAGTTTGTTCCTCTCCTGTGGGCTATTGACCTTTGATTTGCCAGCTAACGTAATCATCACTTTGTAATGAGTGTTACAAGCTTGTATTGCAGTGATGGCTGGAGACCCTGATGATGGGGAGGGGAATCTTGTCAGTTTTACATGGTACTGAAAAGTATATTCTCAGTCTTGTTTATAAAACAAAATGATAGAAGCCAGCAGTAGCATGTTAGGTACCAGGGCTGTCTTTGCCTGTATATACAAAGCCATTTTCATTCGTTCACCCAAGTCTTCTGTATAAAACAAGCCACAAAGTAATGATGAGGGTGACAACAGAGACTTTTTGTCCAAGGATGATGCATTAATAGGTAGAAAGGGTAGGGGAACTTAAGAGTGAAGGGTAAAATGATCCAGTTGTTGATGATTTTGAATGTAAGGTTTTGGTAAACAGCTGTAAAATGGACTTGCTCTTTATTGCAGCCGGTGTGCGAATGGTATACCCAGCATGCTTCGTTCTAGTTCCCCAGACAGACATCCCTGCCCCTACTACTGTAGGGGCATCGCACTGTTCAACTACTTGCTTGGGTGTCCACCAAGTGCCTGCTTCCACAAGAGATCCTGCCATGTCTTCAGTAACTCTCACTCCACCGACATCTCCAGAGGAAGTTCAAACAGGTATTATAAAATCAGCTTGAGCATGTGGGGAATCATTTTGATGGCTTTTCCTTTAAACCTAGCAATGGTTGGAAAGGATTCAGTTGTTCTCTGTACTGCTAACGTCCTATTTCTTTAGTCCTAAGTCTGCTGTAGTAAAACCAATTTTTATTGTTCAGTTTTGTGCAAAATTAACTTAAACACTTTTGTAAGTTGCTGAAATCAGGACTGCTTTTATACTGACTGTTGTTATCAGCCGTTAGAGAGCAAAGTGATGTTTTCAGCCTTCTTCCCAGTCCAAGGAAGACTCTGTGTAGTTAGGTTTCCAGTAAGGCTGTGAGCCCTCCGAACTGTGTGAGTAGTGGTTATGGTAAACCACTCTTAAGTCAGAGTCAGTCAAAGTGGGTAAGGCTCACTGATAGTTTCACGTGGCTTTACATACAGTTCTTGTGCAGAAGAGGTTTTGGGTTTTTTTCCCCAAAGTCTCCTGTTACCTTCGTTTGACCTTTTGTTGTTGTTTGGTTGGTTTTTATTAAATACTAATACTATTAAATTTGCTAACAGGTAGCTTTGCTCAAGTTATTTTCTTCAGGTCTGTAGTTTCTTGGAAGATAAAGACCAGTTCTAAACATATATGATGGTTTGGTTTTTTGTTTTCATTGGGAGGGAAGCATGTTATAATCATCTGCTCCTATACCTAAAGTTTTTAATTTATTTATAATTTCCTAATTGGAGTCAAGAAGATACTTTTCTTCCTAAAATGTTCCTGTGGTGATTAATAGGAGTAATAGTGGTTGTGAGCATATTGCCACATTGCGTGAAACTGTTTCCTTTCATGCTTCTTTTCAGTTGATGCTCAATCTGCCCAGAAGTGGGTGAAGTTCTCTTCAGTTTCTGATGGATTCATCTCTGACAGTACCAGCCATCATGGTGGCAAAATACCTAGAAAGCTGGCCAACCAAGTGGTGGACAGAGTTTGGCAAGAATGCAATATGAACAGAGCACAGAACAAGTACGTTCTCATTTTGTGAAGCTAAAAATACCCGTGGTATATTGTGTATTTGTTGCAGAAAGTAGTTCTGTTAAAGATGTGGTGACTGCTAGTAGAAGATTCTTTACTCTTAGTACTGAAACATTTTAGAGAAGTTAATTTGTTCCTTAGTAGTTTGTTTAGCTCTCATTTTAATATGTTAGTAAAAGGGTATTTAGAATTTCTTTGCTGAATCTGGTGTCACAAAATCACTCTTGAGGCGTGACAGAAGATAAGGAAAGAATCATATGTTGATCCCAAATAATTTTCCCCATATTTTATCATAGGAGGAAGTATTCTGCTACTTCAAATGGCTTGTGTGATGAAGAGACAGCTGAAAAGATAGCATGCTGGGATTTTGTTGAAGCCACGCAGAGGACAAATTGCAGTTGTTCAAGGTACAGTACTTGGCAAACCCGCAGTCCAACAATGTACACTGAGATTGAAGTGCTCAGGAGAGTGCTTGTGATGAGTCCTTTAGGAGTAATTAAGCAATAGCTGCTTGTAGGGAAGCGGTAACAAAATTTGTATCTCGTCTCCTAAATGTCATTGTAGGTCTTGAAACTCTGCCCAATAAGATTATGCAGAGGTTTTATTCAAGTGAATCATTGGAGTTGACCTACTGGCAGTTCAGTGACTATTCTGGAGTCTTGGGCTGGAATTCCTTAGGCCTGTAGAAACTATCTCTGGGCAACTTTCTTAGGCTGCAATGGAAAGGGATTGCCTATTTATTTAGGAATTAAGAACCTTTTCTACAGGGCTGTGACAGCAGCCTTGACGGGAGAAAGCTATTAATCAAGAGCAGGGTGATTGTAGCATTGTGTCTAGAAGAATATGAGAAAGAAGCCCAAACTTGCTTATTTTTTGTGAAATTTTCATGGATGCTTGTATATAAAATACTTTTCTGCAAGGTGGTTGGCAGTATATGTTTTTTGTATTAGATGGAGGTGGGGGGAAAGGGTCAAAGCACAGGGGGGAAGTCTGAATTCAACTGCCAGGTTTTGTTATGACTTTTGTTTTGAAACTGTGCAATGACACAGACTGTTAATACAGGAGTTTGAAATAAATGGAAACATTAATTTCAGTGAACTCTCAATTTCTGTACTTATGGCAGAATTCTAATCTTTAGGTGACTGAAGTGTCGCAAAGGTTTAAACACTTTCTCTGATTTAAGTATCACACTGATTACTTTGCAATGAATATTGGCATCTTAAAAATTAATGTCTGGAGGATGTAACATTTTGAAAGAAGTACACTTTTTCTTCTCCTTTATTGAAATGGTTGGTTGGAGTTCTGTGGAAATACTTCTGTCCTGAGACGAGCTGGGAGATGGAGGAGGATTAAATATTCTGTTAAAGGAAAATTTAGATATGATAGCACTTGTTAAGAGAAATCAATCAATGAACTCTCTGAGGTGTGTATTAGAAATCTGCAGTTGCCTAAAGAGAAATTGCAAAGACTTAAGCCCCCTTGTTGTTCTCTGTATTTTGAATTCTAAGCAGTGAAAAATGTGTATGAGAGTTAAAGGTAAAAATAGATTTTGATATCTCTTTTTTTCCCTGCTTAATTCTGGGGTTTTTTTAGTTGAAAAGTTGTATGTTTCTTAACATTGCTAATGGAAGAGTGGCAAAGAATGCCAGGCACTAAGGATGTACATGCAGTTCATTAAGTGCAGTAACTTAATCATAAACATTTCATTCTAGACTTTGGTATTTCATGTCTCTCGTTCTGTCAGATGATCTAGAAAGTTTGCATCTTGAACTTCTAGACAAAACGTTTCGGTTCAAGTGCGTTAACCAGTTGAGGCACTGAGTTTGTTCTTTTTTCCACACTTGCTAAATTTGTCAATAAATATC
Organism: Ara ararauna; assembly: GCA_028858755.1. Classification (NCBI taxonomy): domain Eukaryota; kingdom Metazoa; phylum Chordata; class Aves; order Psittaciformes; family Psittacidae; genus Ara; species Ara ararauna. The sequence goes on along the minus strand of CM054389.1, from coordinate 10,374,900 downwards.
TGCAAAAGCTTTGAAATGGCTTTTGTGGGACTGAGCTTCTCTTCTAGATTCCTGATGTTAGTTCTCCACTCCCTAACCCATAGACTTGGACTGCACCATGGGTTAGTATTGATACCTGAATTCAGGAAGTCATTCACCAATTCATACATTGTTCTACTGATTCATCAGTGTTGGCAGAAGTTAAAAGTGACAACGTGTTCATGTGACTGACTATTTCTGTTAAAATAGTCTTTCGTTATGAGGATTATGTGTGTGTTTTGCTCATAGGACAGCTTTTCCAGTTTATTTAAATGGTGTCCTAAAATCCTGCGGTGCTACTTGAGTCATTCAAGTTAAGTTATGGTCAGAAAGGAGCAGCTTCACTTCAGAATGGTTTAAGTTTCAGGCTTCTATAATCAGCTGTTTAATGGCTTAGAAGCAGGTTCTCATCTGGTGAAAAGGAACATGATAGACATATTTGAAAGATTAATGGGAAGTATTTTCTCCTGTATTAATTCTGCAGGCACAAAAATCTCAAACCAAGAAATTCAGGTCAACAGGGGCAGGCACCACCTGTGGGCCAACAACAGCAAGCAGCTCCAAAGCACAAGACAAATGAGAAGCAAGACAAAGGGGATAAGCCACAGAAACGCCCTTTGACTCCTTTTCATCATCGTGTATCTATCAGTGATGATGTTGCCATGGAGGCAGATTCAGCAAGTCAGAGGCTTGTGATGACTGCACCAGACAGTCAAGTGAGGTTTTCAAATATCCGAACTAATGATGTAGCAAAGACTCCTCAAATGCATAACGCTGAAATGGCAAATTCACCTCAGCCACCACCACTTAGTCCTCACCCATGTGATGTAGTTGATGAAGGGGTAGCTAAAGCTCCTTCTACTCCTCAGAGTCAACATTTCTACCAGATGCCAACACCAGACCCTTTGGTTCCCACAAAAACAATGGAAGACAGACTCGATGGCTTGTCTCAGCCTTTTCCAGCTCAATTTCCTGAAGTTATAGAGCCTACAATGTATGTTGGTACTGCAGTGAATTTGGAGGAAGATGAAGCTGATACTACTTGGAAGTATTATAAAGTTCCAAAGAAAAAGGATGGGGAGTTCTTACCACCGCAGCTTCCAAATGATAAGTTGAGAGATGATCCAGTAATACCTGCTGGACAGGAAAACCTAACATCAGTTACAGAGTAAGTAGTGCTTAATATCATAGTAATAACATGAGAAAGTGAGGAAACTGAGGGGCCAAAGGCAGTAATTTCTCAGTATAAGAGAGCTTGTCGCTAAAACAGAACGTTGTTCTCGTCAGCTCGAGCAGTAGCACTGAGCGTGTGAGCATAACTGTCTGTGCTGTCTGCATGCAAGGAGATAATCCTTGTGAAGTGTGAGCACGAAGCACAGTCAAGTGTGCAGTAAGACTTTGCAGCTTTTTCTCATTAAAACTCTGATTTAGCAGATGGCAATTAAGTTTATTTTTCTACTGTAAAATTAATCTGTAGCCAAATTATGCCTATTTGGGACTTAAAGTTATAGTGTCCATTTCCACCCCCCCTTCCCCCAGTAATTTTCTCATTATAATATCGGCTTTCTTCATTACTTGAAGAAACCATGGATGGTCTCAGCTGCAGACTTATTCTGTTAAAAATGAAGTTTCTTGTACCTCAGTTCTGCTCTTCATTCAGAACAGCTGGCATTTTAAACAGCTGATGGGAAAAAGGAAGCTAACCTGGTTTCCTGGTAGGTGTTAACTTTAATGTAGGCTGTGGCTGCTTTCTAATGTCAGAAATTTCTCTTTGGAATCAGTGACATTAACTGGTGTTTTCACACATGGTGCATTCTCTCCATGGTGTTCAAAAAGCATAAAGATCTGATGCTATCATTCAAAGAAAACAAGTGACCAGTGTGTTTCCTGTTACTGCTTGTGGACTTCTGCTTGTATGAGAAACCCTAATTCATTAAACAAAGCTTGTCTAACTTGAAGAAATATTGAGTCATTCAGACTAGATCCTTGTTAGAACCTCAGCCTTTGAGCTACAGGAGATGTATTTGAGAATGTTGATTTTTCTTGTTTAATATTATCTTAACATACGCTAATATTGTCTTGAGGTAACATATGTGTAGTCTATAACTATTTCAAAAAAAGGGGGTTGTTAAATAAATACAATTAATGCTTGAAAGCTTGTGTTATTTAGCACCAGGTTTTGAAACGTTCTACTCTGCTGAATTAGTCACTTTTCTCGTACTGCTTAAGTGTTCATAAATTACAGAGCTTTGAGGCAATGGAGGAAAAAAGGCAACACTGGTGGTTTAGTGTTAACACTTAGGTTTGAGCTCTGTTTTACTGCAGAATAAATCAACATGGATTTTTTTTACCAGTGAAAGCAAAACCAGCCTCCCCTTAAAAGGCCACCACCACTACCAAAAATACCCCAGACCCACCACCAAATAACCCCCCCCCCCCCCCCCAAACATAAGAACAACAAACCTGGAAGAAAACCACTTGGCTGTGACTTCTTTGCTGTTATACTGCTTAAGAAATTCTTCCTGTCATCTGCCTTTTACGGCGCTTCCTTGAGAGGATGTGCTGTAGGAAGGGGATGGTAATGGGAAGCCCCAGGTGCTGACAGGGCTGTCCATAGCATTTGAAACTTAATGGGACTGGGACCCAGATGCAGAGGTGACAAACTTGGGCTTGGGGATGTGATCAAGGGTTAAAAAATGCATCTCAAATGCCCCCCGAATTGCCTCTCTCAACTCATTTGCTGTTGATTACTTTGGTCCAATTATCTTTTTCCTCTTCAGGTGGAAGGAGACTCTTAATGTGATCAGCATCAAATTACTGAAGCTGTTTTTTCAGAGTCAGTGTACTCAATTTGTACAAGAGTTGAAGTGGCTACTCCCAAGACTGACATTTTATGTTGATTTTTGTTTCACTGCTGGCAGTGGAAAGCCACTGATGGCAGTCACCTTGACTTTGCTGGGTAGGAAAGCTACAAGAAGTAAATACGCTGTAGCTGTTGGTCTGTTCTCATGCACAGTTTTGTAGCCATATCTTTTGTGTTCACTGTGTAAGAGTTTACATTAGCTCTAGTGCACATCTTGACTCTTTCAAGATGTGCATTTATAGGATTTTTAGTGCTGTTCTTTTTCACCTTGAATTCATTTCAGCCAACCAGCAAGAGAAAGATATGCTCTACTTCAAAACTTCCTTTTTTCTGTCCAAGACACAATCTGTCCCTGTATGGCTTCTAGTTTGATTTAACAACTTAGTGAATGTATTTCTTTCTCTCCTCCCTCTCCCCCCCCCAAGTATCTGACTATTAATTTCTCTTCCTCTGGTCAAAAATCCTGGAAAGTGCTACTTGCTTTTGTTACATGTTTTTCTGGTGTTTAATTCCTTGTTCATAGAAAATCATTCCCATCTTTTGTAATTTTCAACTCCATTGAGTGCTACAACACACATAAGCGCCAGTGGTACTTGACACAAAGCCACCCATATTGCACTGTTGTCCGCGGAAGTTGTGCTGTGGTGGTCATGACCAGCATGGGTGGATTTGACAATGGTGTTGGCTCTGAGGTGTTTCTTTGGGAAGATTATTACTAAGAAGTCTTCTGACAAAGTAAACCTGTTTCTGTGTCCTTTCTCATGCCTGCAGTTGACAGGGATGTACAAGGCAGCGAGGAGGGCTCTGAGGGATCACTGTGCCTTTTTGTGTGCAGAATTTCAAGGTTGAACTCTTTGACTTGTTCTGTATCACACTTTTCATTATTTCTGATCCCTCGGAGGAGAAATGTAAGCCTACCTTATTCTAAATTCCAGATTAGTGTCTGCATATAGGCTGCCAAAACCAGGGCCTGCTAGTTGTGAGACACAGTTTCTCATGTCCGTTTCCTTTTGGACAGAGGCTTAAGAAGGGAAAGAATAGGCATGTTGGAACCTCTATTTGGACTTGAGGTATCCCTTTGTCATCTCTATCCTTGCAACACCCCTTTTTCATTTCATTTCATTTACTTCTGTAAATGCTTCTCACTGGTCATTCTGTTGCTGCTTGGGAGGAAGGGGGTCTTGGAGCAAGAAGGAATTGTATCCTTGTATTAGTCTGATACTCCTGAAATACTTGTCTTGTTTGGAGGAACACCTTTCTCTCATGGTGCCTTTTGCATACCGGGATATGTAAAATCAAGTTCTTAAAATATGAAGAATTCAGGTTTAATCGCTTCTTTCTGATCATTTGTTTGGACATGGATGGGGCATGACAATGAGTAATGTTTTTAACCTGGTGAGTTCCTTTTAGTGGATATAGATAGTTTAATACATTTGTACTTTATAATAAATGACAGCTATGACCTGGGCTAAATTACTAATCTTTATCTGAATTGACAGTGCTTGAGGAGAGATGGGCAGAATGAATCACTGCTGTATCTGACGTGTGTGAGGAGGTTATATTAAATGACTAATGATTTAATCTTTTTCCCCAAAGTTTTTTGAAACTGGGGTGGAACAGAAGAAAGTGGGAAGGGAAGATGAGGTTGTTCTTGTAAAGTTGTGTGTTAGCAGAAGTATTTCCACATAAGAAATGACAAATAATATTTTGTGATTTTTATTTTTCTTCCGTGCAGATTAATGGTGCAATGTAGGAAACCTCTAAAGGTTTCAGATGAACTGGTGCTAAAGTATCAGAGTAAAAACCAATACCTAGCAGCAGTAGCGACGGAAGCTGACCAGGAACCTGAAATTGATCCTTATGCCTTTGTTGATGGTGATGTGGAATTCTTATTCCCTGATAGTAAAAAAGAGAGGCAGAACATTGAGAGGGAAGCTGGGAAGAAACACAAGGTGAGTAAAGGAGTGAGGAAACAAATCGGTGATGAGATTAAAACAAATTGCTTTTGTCACCAAATATAATTTAAATCCTTCTCTGTGTATTTAGAAGTACATTAAAGAAAATTGTATTCTAGCAGAAATGATCAATGAAATGATGCAGCATGCCTCTAGCTACCCTAAAATGTTTTTGGCACACTGGTGGTGTTATTGCATTAGGGTTTATGGCTTATGCTGGGAGAACACTGCTGGAACAGAACAAAAATCAATCTATCTCTCTAGCCTTTCTGTAGAAATGGGTGATGGCAGGTGCTTGGGGAAGAGAGGAGGAACGAGGCAAGTGCTTTGTCCGTGTGTGGAAAGGTTTGGGATAGGTGAGGTAAACTCTGGCAAGTTGCTTGGAAGGTGTATTTAAATTTTATTTCTTTACTTTTCCTCCCTTTCCCCCCTACCCCGCTTCACTTTAGCTGGTACCAACTTAAAACAAAAGTACCGCCTCCAAAAAAGGGGAAAATATACCTGCACTGGGAGCCTGTGTGTTAAATTTACTTATTAGGAGTTGTCGTAGGTGTATGCACTCCTGGTATTGAGAGTTTCATTTAGTAACTAGCATAATTAATGTGCAGCATTTGCTGGCAAGTGTTTTTCAGTAAGGTGATGAGCAAGAAGCCACAGCTTGCTTTTTAAGTTTATCCCCAACACAAAATCTAAGATGTACATTCTTATCCATGCTCATCACCTGTGTGTGGCTGGCATATTGTCTGTGTTCCGAGTTTCCTTCTCTCTGAGCAAATGCCTAACCAGACCCCCCAGACCCTTGCTGAGCTAGAAGGCTAATGAGAACTTGATACGTTTGATATATACAAGAATTCCCACAGGGAGATAAAATGCCTTCTACCTTGCCAATTAATTTAAGCAAACTTTCGGACTTTTTTTTTGTTTGCTTGCTTTTTAATAGGCTGAGGATGGGACATCTGGTGTTACAGTCCTGTCCCATGAAGGAGAGGATGCTATGTCTCTATTTAGTCCTTCTGTCAAGCAAGGTAAAGAGACTTATTTTTATCTTTTTTCTTTTTTTCTAATTGTGCTATATTAACGATCTCTTGACTATTCAGTAGATTCTAATAGGTAACTAACATTTTACTTATGGTTTGCATTTCCCTATCCCTTTGGAATTAGGAATCTGTCTGGAACACATTTTTTTGGTTGCACCTTGCAAATAAATGTTGTCTATAAAATCCAAATGTTCCACACACACACACACCCTCCCCCCCCGTGGAAATAGTTCCTAAGATGTCTTTCTTATTTTAAATGAATATATATTGCCCATGTTTTTCTAACGTTTGTTTTGCTTTATAGATGCCCAACGTATTGCTGCTCATGCTCGCACTGCATCAACTAGCCTGTTCCATGAAACAGACTTAGTGGTCTCTTATACTGACCTTGACAATCTCTTCAATTCTGATGAAGATGAACTAACAGTAAGTGATGTGCAAAAGCAAGGGCAGCTGCTAGACGAAAAGCTGCGAGGAACAAGTGTGTCTCTTAGGGACTTGGAGGGTTTTTTTGGCATTTGTAAGAGATTGCAAAACATGCACATAAGCAAGTGCTGTAGCTCCTCTTTAGCAGATGTACTGTTCTAGTTGACTTATACAATCGTATTTTTTGATACAAACAAGCTTTTGATCTTATATCCTTACTATCCAGACAGCATATGCTTATAGGATATACCTCTAGGTATAATTTTACAGATTCAGCAGTGGTACCAGTGCTCTTTTCCTTTGGTCTAGATTCTGTTTCACTAGTCAATAAAGGTAATACCAAAATATAACAAAAACTTCTGAAAGAGGCATTTAAACATGTGGACATTCTGCCAAGGAAGTTGCTTCATTGCAGCAGCTATTATCTTGGAACAGTTTCTCTTGCAGTCTCTGATGGCTCTGAATCCATTATCTTTCTAGTTTCTATTTCAATACTGTTTGTAATCAGTTGTCTTTCCCGAACTGTACTTTGCTCCATACTTAATCCTAAATCCCCTTACCCAGACAAAATGCTCATCAACTTTAATGGGAGCTGTAGCTGAGTAAGGGCTGAAGGATCTTAATAGCCATCAAAGATCATCATTATATAAAGCAAGTGGATTTTCTCTTAAAACATGAAGACTCTTTATTTTCTATAGCTGCTAGTACTGTCTAAACATTGTAAATTGTATCTCTTGTTCTTTTTAATTTCAACAGCTTTTCTTCCCTGTACTTCTTGTTCCAGGATTTGTGTTTCTCTGTGTTTCTATTCCTGTTCCTGTGGTAACATCAGTAATGTTAGCATGGCTTTGGGAGCATGTATGTTTTTCCTGATAGATTGTGGGCAGCCCTATTTAGCTTTTTTTAATGTCTGCCAACAGGCTCAGCGTTATTTTATAAGTAGTCTTTCATTTTAATAGCATCGTGACTTGATGGGAGAGCATCCTCTGAGTTACAGGTATTAAGGAAGAACAAATGTAAGCCCAACTTCCTAGCACTGGGCTTCTGATTTATTTTAATTTTTCTAAATGTTATACAAAGCCTCAGCTTTGTATGTCCACTACAGAGGAAATTTCCTGTTAGCAGGAAATCTAAGCGTGTGTCCGTGTCTGAAGTGATTTTATTACAATACTACTTTTCTCTCTTAGCCTGGATCTAAAAGAACAGTGAATGGCACTGATGACAAATCCAACTGCAAAGAGGCAAAAGCAGGAAATCTAGACCCACTGTCATGCATAAGTAAGCTTATTTGGTTTTGGTTATGTTTCCCCCCTCTGCCCCCCCGAGCAGAATACTAGCTCTAAACATTTGACTGCTAGTACGTTGTGGGAATTTGGGAACATGTGCTTCATTTGCCCTACTGAAATACTGAGACATGGGAAACACTTCCAAATGTTTTTGTGCTCTAAAGCCTACTTCTAATCTGAAACTAGGCACTGCAGATCTCCATAAAATGTATCCAACTCCCCCTTCACTGGAACAACATATTATGGGATTTTCTCCAATGAACATGAATAATAAGGAATATGGCAGTATGGACACTACACTTGGAGGAACAGTACTTGAAGGGAATAGCTCGAGTGTGGGAGCTCAGTTCAGAATTGAAGTAGATGAGGGTTTTTGCAGCCCCAAACCTGCTGAAATAAAGGTAGGTAGTGCTGGTAGTCCTGATAAATGTTTCTAATAATTATTGTTCTGTTTATTACTTAATCCTGAATGGGAACTGTGGAAAATTAAATACAATTTGTAACTTGTGTTCTGCATTATACTGGGGTAGGTGATGTGCATTCTAGTAAGTAGTATATAGTATTTTACCACTTAAACGTCAAGAAACGCAATCCCAGGCACAGCTACAGATTGGGCGGAGAAGAGATTCAGAGCAGCCCTGCAGAGAAGGACTTGGGGGTGTTGGTTGATGAGAAAATGAACATGAGCCAGCTGCAGTGTGCGCTCACAGCCCAGAAAGCCAACCATATCCTGGGCTGCATCAAAAGGAGCGTGACCAGTAGGGCGAACAAGGTGATCCTGCCCCTCTACTCTGCTCTTGTGAGACCTCACTTGGAGTATTGTGTGCAGTTCTGGTGTCCTCAACATAAAAAGGACATGGAACTGTTGGAGCAAGTCCAAAGGAGGGCCACGAGGATGATGAGGGGACTGGAGCACCTCCCGTATGAAGATAGGCTGAGAAAGTTGGGGCTGTTCAGCCTGGAGAAGAGAAGGCTGCGTGGAGACCTCATAGCAGCCTTCCAGTATCTGAAGGGGGCCTATAGGGATGCTGGGGAGGGACTCTTCATCAGGGACTGTAGTGAGAGGACAAGGGGTAACGGGTTCAAACTTAAACAGGGGAAGTTTAGATTGGATATGAGGAAGAAATTCTTTACTGTAAGGGTGGTGAGGCACTGGAATGGGTTGCCCAGGGAAGCTGTGAATGCTCCACTGCTGGCGGTGTTCAAGGCTGGATTGGACAGAGCCTTGGGTGGCATGGTTTAGTGGGAGGTGTCCCTGCCCCTGGCAGGGGGGTTGGAACTGGATGATCTTAAGGTCCTTTCCAACCCTAACTATTCTATGATTCTATGAAACAGTAATACACAATTAGCCATTAGTAAGCTGAAGGGATGCATTAGAGTAATTGCAGTTGTTTGTTTTGTGTTAGCATATTGCTTTTTGGAGAGCCATGGGTGCGAATAATGTGTGTATACATCTAACTTTCTCTTTTGCAGCTATATTGGAATTTACTATTAAAGAACCACTGCTTGAACTTAGTCGTATGTTTTTGAGAAGTGTTTTAATTGTGAAAGTGGTCTAATTTCCATGCTGATGTTTTACCGTGTCTCACTTCCAGGATTATTCTTATGTTTATAAACCTGAGAATTGTCAAGCTTTAGTGGGGTGTTCCATGTTTGCACCACTGAAGACGCTTCCCAGCCAGTGTCTTCCTCCCATCAAACTGCCAGAAGAATGCATTTATCGCCAGAGTTGGGCTGTGGGAAAGTTGGATTTACTTCCTCCAGGACCTGCCATGCCGTTCATCAAAGATGGGTATGACCTGTGCCACAGGTGTTTAAGCTTTGGGAAGTGGTCAGTTATCCACACTATAGGAAGTACCTCTAAACTGTTTTTCTTTGGTAGCTCTGTAACAAGGAATATTTCTAAAGACAAGCTGTGTTTCTACAAGTGACAAGAGACTTTAGAAAAATCCTTATGGTTAAACCTTACTGTAGGAAACCGTCTTCTCAAATAGCTTCTTAACTGTGCATACATTTTATTCATTGTCTCATTTAAAGGTTTCTTGGGGAAGCTTAATGGTGCAAGTCCAGTTTTAATAAGTAATGAAGATGGTAACAATCAAGATAAACGTAAACTTGGGACTTTGTTTTTTGCGGTGGTGTTGTAGGTACTGTAAGGGCTTAGTGGGTGGTGCTTCTGTTTCTTAAATTGTTTTCTTAAATAGCAGTAGTTGGCTGCACTGGGAAACATTTCCTTTGATTGGAAGCTCTGCCCAGTGTGACATTGCCTGATAACAGTAGTGTTGCAGTAGGCATTTCTGTAAGCTGCATTTGGTAGTGATGGTCTTGCTGGCAGTTCATGAAGAAAATATTTATTCCTCTTCTGCATCACTAGCTGGTATAAATGGATTAGGCAACAAGGAGGCTATGCATGTGTTGATAAAATTATATGAATATTAAATCTTGGTGTTGATACATTACTTTGGTTAGGGTCATCCATAAGCAATATGTTTCCAGGTCTCATTAGCCTTGTAGGTCTTTAGAGGTACTCAGCTGCTTAGGAGAGCAAATGTTAAACATTTCCAGGTGATACTTTCCTCATGAATCCAGCTGAATCTGCTGCTGTGATAGACCCAGTATGTTTTCTTAGTGTGTGTCAACATGATGTGTAAATAAAACATGAACAAGAAAGGTGTCCTTTAGACTCTGTACAACCATGGAATTTATAATTTATTCTGACCACATTTGTTCCCTGGAAGCCTTGTGCAAAGGAAAAGACGAAAGGAGGTGGGGAAAGATGCTTAAACAGTGCTGTCAATGGGAGCCCTGCAAAGTCATTTAGAACAAATGTTCTTGGGAGTTCCATAGGGAGTGAAAATCTTGCTGTGGATCATGAAAGGCTAGTTTAAAAAAGCAAATATCAATTAGGAAGGTCCTTCCTTTGAAATTTGAGACTTAAAACTTCAAAACCACTATGTTGTATACTGAAAGTATTTCCTTCTTCTTCTGGCTGCTCTTAGTGATGGAAGCACTATGGATCAAGAGTATGGCCCTGCATACACGCCACAGACTCATACTCCATTTGGGATGCCACCAAGTAGTGCACCTCCCAGTAACAGTGGAGCTGGAATTCTCCCTTCTCCTTCTACCCCTCGTTTCCCAACTCCTAGAACACCAAGGACTCCTCGAACCCCTCGTGGGGCTGGTGGACCTGCAAGTGCACAGGGTTCAGTCAAATACGAGAACTCTGATTTATACTCACCAGCCTCCACACCATCAACATGTAGACCGCTTAATTCTGTTGAACCTGCAACTGTGCCTTCCATTCCAGAGGCACACAGTCTTTATGTGAATCTCATCCTCTCAGAGTCTGTAATGAATCTCTTCAAAGACTGTAACTTTGACAGCTGCTGCATATGTGTTTGCAATATGAACATCAAAGGTGCTGATGTTGGAGTTTACATTCCTGATCCAACACAAGAGGCCCAGTATAGGTGTACCTGTGGTTTCAGTGCTGTTATGAATAGAAAATTCGGCAACAGTTCTGGACTATTTCTTGAAGATGAACTGGATATTCTAGGACGTAATACAGAGTGCGGCAAAGAAGCAGAAAAACGCTTTGAAGCTCTCAGAGCTACTTCTATTGAACATGGCAGTGGAGGACTGAAAGAACCTGAGAAGCTGCCTGATGAGTTAATACTGCTGCTGCAGGATCAGTGCACCAACTTGTTCTCACCGTTTGGAGCAGCAGATCAAGATTCCATTCCCAAAGTTGGTGCAGTTAGCAACCTGGTACGTGTAGAAGAAAGGGATTGTTGCAATGACTGCTACTTAGCCTTGGAACATGGACGGCAGTTCATGGACAATATGTCAGGAGGGAAAGTTGATGAAGCACTTGTGAAAACGACTTGCTTGCACCACTGGTCAAAAAGAAATGGTAAATATTGAAACCAGCTTGTTTTCTGCTTACCCACCTATGAATGAGTTTTCTTAAGCGTTTGGTTTTTGTATTTTTCCTTTGTGAATATTAGATGGTTAAGATTGTTTTTTCCACCTGTGTGCTTGCATACACTTCTGTTTTAATGGTGTTGAGAATAACCATTCCTTTTACGTTCTGTGCTGTACACTACACCAAGCGGAGTGCAGGCCTTGGCTGCCATCAGCTGTAAATTCCTAAGGGTAATGTAAGATCACAGTAACTGTCCACAACACTTCATGAGGCTTATTCTTTTAAGGCAGCTTTTGGTGACTGCATCCACAGAGGCTTTGTGGAATGAGTGTACATAGGAAGCGTAGGCGGTTCAAATGGTGACTGTACTGTCAAGGCTACTGTGGCAGAATTAAACAAGATCTATGATACAATTGGCTTCCCCCTTCTTGAGGGTGGGTAGAACAATAGTTTAATGGCATGTGTGGCAAATAAAGCATTTTTGTAGCCTTCACTGTATGTTGGATCTGCCAGAGATCCTTGGATTTTTCCTTCTAGGGTCTAACTAATGAGGCACTGCGTCATGGAATGCTCTTTACTATGTGTATTTGTGTACTTCTCTCAATAATAGTCTTTTCAAGTACAACTCTGGCAGGGTCAACAGTGCAATATGAAACTTTGGTAGCAGTTAGCTGTAATTCACAGTGTTAATGAGGATGAGGAGGACTTACAGTAAAACACAGCTAGGTTTCTGTGTATCGGTGGGGGTTAAGTTTAAAAACCCAGGCTATAGATGTTTTTGGGCACCCAGAAGACTCAGTGTTACTGTGACCTTGGTATTTAGGATAAAACTATGTAAAGATACTTCTAAACAGAAGGCTGTGAAATTATAGCCATGCCACATTTTGTGTCAGCTTTTTATTGTTAAACACTGTACATTAAATGGCATAGTGGTGGCAAGCTGATGAAATGGGCTGTGACTGACGCTTCCCTCGACTTCTGTGAAGTGAGCACTGGGTGGCAGTCTGCCTAACCCTCCTTTATTTGGAGGGGAAATCCTGTAGTTTAAGGGTTGTACAACGTGGTCTTTTTAATTTTAGGGTTTTTTCCCCATCATTTAAATCAAGCTGCTAAAGCTCTCAGGGGAAAAACGCTACGTGGAAAAAAATTAATGATCAAAACCAATCTGTGTTTTTTCTAAGTGGCCGAGAGGGGAAGAAGAAGAATTCTGAGTTTGTGGGCTTAGCTTTTTACCCCATGGCCTTTGGGTGGGCTGTGTGTATGTTTTGGAAGAGCGATCTAGTTTAGAATCAAGGTGATTTAGGATTCTGGGTTGTTCGTGGAGGGCTTTATTGTATCCTGTTGTTGCAGTAGGCCTTGACGACTCTTTTGTCCTTGCAGTTGTGGATGTGAGCATGCAGTGTTCCCAGGACATCCTCCGCATGCTCCTCTCGCTCCAGCCCGTCCTTCAGGATGCAATTCAGAAGAAGCGGACGGTCCGGTCCTGGGGTGTGCAGGGGCCCCTCACGTGGCAGCAGTTCCACAAGATGGCTGGCAGAGGCTCTTACGGTAAAGTGCTGCCCAGTAGACTCCTGTCTGTTCACCTCTGCTTGTTCTGGCCACCAAAGCTCAGGGTCTGGGTGCTGTGCTGCCTGTTGGAACTCTCAACAGCATTTGTGACCTTCCTCTACACTAACAAGAGCTGTTAGACAGAGGGGAATTCTCTTTAGAAAAATATTCTTTAAAACAGTCGATGAATTAAAGAGGTGTGTTTTAAAATTAACAGCTTCAGTTGCACTGTTTGTGTACACCTGACACTTCTCCAAGTGAGGGACTGGAATTGCAAAGATGGATTTAATGTTAAAAACAGAGTAATTGCTCTGGTTTGGGGTTTTTTTTTACTCAAAAGACTCCATTTTAATTACTCTAAAAATAGCATAGTTAAAAATACTAGCTTTGAAATGCTTGAAAAAGCGTGCTTTATTGCTCAGTAGTTTCAGAACTATGCTGAAGGTTATCCACTGCATTGTCTCTGATAAATATCAGGAGCGGCCAACACAGTATGCAGGTTTACAGATACAAGGTAAATTTTGTGCGTTTGAGATTTAAACTGACTTCATTAGCATATGAGATTGATTTACCACTGTGTAGAAGAGTGACCTTTCACCAGCGGATCTTTTGTAGCTATATTTAGAACCCGGCAATTATGCATTTACATGTACTATAAATGCATGTTCAGTTTTGGTTTGTTTTCCTTCTGTGGTCCTTTACATATCTGCTTTGACTATTTACATTTCTTCCCTCTCATTTTTGGATCACCAATTACTTAGGCTCTCCTCTTGGACAGAAAGATCTGTTCCTGATTGTCTGTCTCCTGATAGAAATAGTAAACAACTGTGGAACTTCTTCTTGAGGTCCCAAGAGATTTCAAATGAAAACAATTAGCTGATGTTTTTTTGGAGAGGGTTGGATCATACGTACAGGTTTTCAGTTTGTATCTGTTAAAATGAGAACTGTTCCATTTATAACCAGTGTTACTTCCTGTTAGATGCTGGGAATGCTCATGTTTTTTCTGTTCGTGTTTCCTAGAAGCTGGGTGTTAATTTTGAGCTTTCTGCTTAATATATTGGAAAATGTGTCTTGCTTTTCCAGGAACTGATGAGTCCCCGGAACCACTGCCAATCCCAACATTTTTGTTGGGATACGATTATGATTTTCTGGTGCTGTCTCCATTTGCATTGCCGTATTGGGAGAGGCTGATGTTGGAACCTTACGGATCTCAAAGAGATGTTGCTTATGTTGTGGTGTGCCCTGAGAATGAGGCTCTGCTGAATGGAGCAAAAAGCTTCTTTAGGGATCTGACTGCAATATATGAGGTACATTATTTATGGCAGTTAGCAGTGAGATGGAGTTTTTGAAAGACTGTGTCTAATACAAACTCATAACTACTCATCAGGCTTGTCTCAGATGATATAAACACTTGCATGGAATGCTATCTCAGAAAGCTGCTAGAAAGGATTTTAGGAATGGGCACTTGGAAGATAAAGGGCTGCTCATGCTGCTCACTGTTCCTTTTAGTAGTAGCTGGTTTGAGACTTTATCTGATAAACGCCACTCCGTGGTAAAACTCTGTATTACCACTTCAATTGTTTTAGCTATAATTAATTAATTAAACGCATGTATTGCTTAGATTGTGATTAAAATTAGAGTAGATGATGTATGGACCTGGTTTTCTTGCATTTAGGAAAACCTGAAAATAAATTATAAAATCCCTGTACAGTATTTCAGACTGCTGTAGTATTCTAGGATTAAAATGTTACTTTGGAATATCATAATTAAGCTATGAGTTCTCTGTCTTTACAGATATATGATCCTTTGTGTGGTATTTAGCATTTTTAAGGCTTACAAATTCCTTATCTTATCTCTTCTTTTTCCTTCCTTGCAGTCATGCAGGCTTGGTCAGCACAGACCTATCTGTAAGTTATTGCCTGATGGGATCATGAGAGTTGGTCCTACTGCTTCAAAGAAACTTTCTGAGAAGCTGGTCACAGAGTGGTTCTCACAGACAGCTAATGCCAACAACGAAGCATTTTCCAAACTCAAACTATATGCTCAAGTTTGCAGATACGAGCTGGGTATGAAATTTTTCTTAGTGTTTCTTATTTCATGCAATTACCACTTAATCCATTCCAGTAGAGGGGAAAGAGATCATTGCCGTCATTCATTGAGTCTTGTTTGTTGTGGTTTCCTGGTTTTAAGCTTGAGGGGAAAAAACCCATTCAACCCCCTGACATACTTAGATACATGCTAAAATGGCTTCTTACCATCTATCAGTATCTTTAGGGAATGGCAGTTCTGCTGCCTGGCAGGGCTTGGATTGTCTTTTTGCACTGGTGACTTAGATTGTGAAGCAGTGCTTTCCTGCAGTTCAACATGGCTGAAAAAGAAAATGTTTAAAAAAAGTATTTCTGGATATTTCTGAAAGAGTCTTACAAGAATACTAGCATTTGAACATTTAATACAGGTATTTTAATTAGAGAGATAAAATATACGCTGAAGGTTTGCTCTCAGTTTTGTTAAAATTATAGGCTTATGTAGATGAAGTGTGCTTGAAACCTGCTGCAATATCAAATTTATGCTCTTTTCTGGTTTTAGGTCCTTATCTTGCTTCTCAGCCCTTGGACAATTCTTTGCTTTCCCAAATAAATCTGGTCCCTCCCTCCAGCCAGCCGGCCTCTGCTCTGCCCCCAGTGACGGCTAACACTGGAAATCCTAACACTCCGTCGTCTGCTCCTGCAGTTCCCACCAGTAGTACTATTACAGTGACATCAAACAGTGCCATGTCTTCTGCAGCTACTACAGCTAATTCGACGTTGACTACCACTGCCCCATCATCCTCTTCTGCCAACCTAGGCAGTGGGATCCCAACAAGCAAGCCTTCTTCATTTCCACCTTTTAGCAGTATGAACAATACCACTTCCGCCTCCCTGCCCACTCAGGCTGCAACAGTCCAAAATGGGCAAACAGGAGGACAGCAGCAACAGCCAACACTGCAAACAGCTGGGATGTCTGGAGATGCTACTTCAGCACCGGCACAGCCCCATCCAGAAGTTTCTGAAAGGTAATGAACTGCAGAGTCAAACCTTCTTTGGCTAAAAAAGAACCCCTCAGCTCAACTAATGTGAACCTGTTAATGCTGCTTTTGTCCCTTCAGTAAAAATCCTGTATTTCTTTTCCACCCACAAGGCTGCTTTTCAGGGAGAATGAGAGTTCATTCATAGTGGAGCTGAACTTTTTGGTCCTAGTCTTAGCTGCAGTTCTAATAGTATCTCAGTGTCCGCTGTGGTACAAAAATAAACTTTAAAATTCACCAAACTATTCACTGTCAGCATCTTAAAGTTCTGTTTTCTGTTATCAAAGTTATAGTAGTAAAGACAGCTCTTACTGAGAGACCAACCGTGTAAATGCTCTTGCTCCCCAGTTAAAGCAATAGAGCTACGTGCCACTGAGTTTCTGTAATAAAGAAGGCTAAAGCAAAGACAAGCAATAAGCTCGGATATAAGAATGAAATAAAAAGACTGTTTCTTACAGCACAGTTGACTCAAAGGTCTTTCAGATTAGTATTTGACAACTTGATCTTAGTTTTAAAGTAAATTAGTACAAAACTTGGCTTTTTGTAACTGGTTTCGAAATTTCATTTCCAGCACTATGGATCGTGATAAAGTCGGAGTCCCTACAGATGGAGATTCACATGCTATCACCTATCCACCTGCAATTGTAGTTTACATTATCGATCCTTTTACGTATGAAAAAAAGGATGAGAACAGCAGCTCATCTAGTTTGTGGACACTTGGACTTCTGCGCTGCTTTTTAGAGATGGTTCAGGTTCTTCCTCCTAACATCAAGAATATAATTTCTGTGCAGGTGAGCTTACAGAAGCATGCTGACCAAAGTATCTTTGGCTTTGGTTATGTTTTGGAGGCGGTAACGCCCTTGAGGTGAAAGTTTCATTTGCTTTGTAAACTTTACTTACAATTCTACTGCTGTTAAATCATGAGGATTATAGTTTTTTAGAGCAGTTTGCGTGTTATTAAACAAAGCCAAATCCTGTAGTAGATTCCAAACTCATCAGTCTTATCTCAGAAGAAATGTAGTGGCCCACTCCAATAATGAGTGACGTGTAGGAAAGCTGCTGGAATCACTGGAATCTGTGCTGCTGGCCTGACCCTGCTGGGTGTTAAGATAGTGCTCCTTCCTGATAGACATCCAACTGTGATGTTGTCAGCAGCTGCCAAACAAGTTAACAGAGGACATCTTTTTGGAGAAATCATTAAGATTCTCTTCTAAACAAATAATTTTTTCCTCTGAAGAAAATTTCAAGGAGAAGAATTACTCGAAGTCCCACATAGCTTTGGAAGAAGTGGCAGGAGATAGCCAAGATCCAGAGAAATTTGATTGCCAAGTAAAATTCTGAAAGCCACGTACCCAAATACTAGCTCAAAAGCCATTTTAATCTAATGATGAAACAGCAATGATTTTTTTCCCCTCTGTAATCTATTCTAGATTGTCCCGTGTCAATACCTTCTCCAACCTGTGAAACATGAGGACCGGCAGATTTACACTCAGCATTTAAAATCTCTGGCATTTTCAGCTTTTACTCAGTGTCGGAGACCTCTTCCAACTTCCACCAATGTGAAAACATTAACTGGCTTTGGCCCAGGTTTAGCCATGGAAACGGCTCTTAAGAGCCCTGATGTGAGTATTGTTAACATGATGGTGTAAATATGCAGATCAGAGAAACGTCCCTGTTTATTAAATCACTAGGTCTTTTCATGTTAACTAAGTCGAGTTTTTAGAAATAATTGCTTCTCGTAACTTCATTGTGTGCTCTGTCATTTTTATAGAGACCTGAGTGTATTCGACTATACACCCCTCCTTTTATACTGGCTCCAGTAAAGGACAAGCAAACAGAGCTAGGAGAAACTTTTGGAGAAGCTGGCCAGAAGTATAACGTGCTTTTTGTAGGCTACTGTTTGTCTCACGATCAACGATGGCTTCTTGCATCTTGTACAGATCTCTATGGAGAACAGTTAGAAACTTGCATAATTAATATTGATGTACCAAACAGGTAAGAACAAAACGATTAAATAAGTCCTTAGCATGTGTATCTTTTCATTCCCATGAAGAATTTGTTTGTTTATGATGCTGTAAGAGTAACCCTGACTTTTGCAGACTCCCTGTGTTGCAAAACTAGCTAAAGCACATGGATAATTTCTGTATTATATGCATATTGGTTTGAGTTGAATTTAAATTTCTAGAAGAATGTTATTCGATTTCATGTGAATCTTGAGTGGTTTTGTATGTGTGTTCATATTCACCCCCCACATCCACTTACTTGCTTTTGATATCAGTGTTAGAATGGGATTAATTAAAAAAACACAAGCAGAAGTTGCAGTTGATGTACTACAGTATGAACATTGCTGGGTTCTGGGATTGTTCAGGTTAATACAAGTAAGTTCCAAACGTGGCAATAGAGACTTATTGCAGATGGGTTCTAGCTTTGTTTTCTCCCCTTTCTTAATTCTAGAGCTCGCAGGAAAAAGGGTTCTGCTCGCAGACTTGGTCTTCAGAAACTCTGGGAATGGTGCTTGGGACTTGTGCAGATGAGCTCTTTGCCATGGAGAGTTGTAATAGGCCGCCTGGGAAGAATAGGACATGGGGAATTAAAAGGTAACATTGGCATTTTTTAGAGTCTAAAATTGATTGGAAGCTTTAAGTTTTCAATAATATAAAGTGTCTGTCGCTGCTTCTGGAAGAAAACCTAAATAATTTGAGTTCCTTTGTGTATTCTGTATTGAGTTGAAGTTTACACCACGCACTAATATATGTAAAATATGTATTCTGCAGCAAGCACTGTTCTCCTAGACAAACTGTATCATTTATTCCCTCAGACTGGAGTTGTTTGCTGAGTCGCCGAAACCTTCAGTCCCTTAGCAAGAGACTAAAAGACATGTGCAGAATGTGTGGCATCTCTGCTGCGGACTCCCCCAGCATTCTCAGTGCTTGTTTGGTGGCAATGGAACCACAGGGGTCCTTCATTATTATGCCAGGTATTTGACAAACTCTCTCTTCCTCTTTTTTGGCAAGAGAACTAATAATTTGGGGTTAGCAAAACTAAGGAAATACTTGATTTCTCTTCCAAAGATTCTGTATCGACCGGCTCTGTGTTTGGACGTAGCACCACTTTAAACATGCAGACATCTCAGCTGAATACCCCACAGGACACATCATGCACTCATATACTTGTGTTTCCCACATCTGCATCTGTGCAAGTAGCATCGTCAACTTACACCACTGAAAACTTGGATCTGGCCTTTAACACAAACAATGGTGAGTAGGTTGGATTTATTCTTGCTTTAAAACAAAACCTAACTAAAAAAGAACAACCCTTGTCACTACCCCTATAATAAGACTTCTGTTCTAATGGACCACAAGACTGATATGGAAAATCACTTGATTTCAGAATGCATCATCATTTCCTGTACACAGTATATAGAAATTCACTGAAATTCACTGGTCTTGTTCTTTTTCCAAGATGGAGCAGACGGAATGGGAATCTTTGACTTGTTAGACACTGGAGATGATCTTGATCCTGATATTATAAATATTCTTCCTGCATCCCCTACTGGATCCCCTGTACATTCTCCAGGATCCCACTACCCCCATGGAGGTGATATGGGCAAGGTAACTATTAGAGTAAAACCAGGGGGTGTGTTGGGGGGTGTTTTGTTTGGGTTTTTTTTCCATCTGCTAATTTCCTTTCGTGGCATGAAAGGTTCCTACAAAATGTTTTGAATCAATTTCATATTGGATTGTCTTTGCGAGATTCATGTAATGCTTGGGTATTTCAAAGTGCTTCATGTTTTGAAAGCTACAGATAATTCCTATAAAGTTCGTGCTGTCCTGATATTAAACCACTGCCTGTTGTTTTACAGGGTCAAGGTACAGATCGATTGCTTTCAACAGAATCTCATGATGAAGTAACAAATATACTGCAACAGCCATTGGCCCTTGGCTATTTTGTGTCAACTGCCAAAGCAGGTCCCTTGCCTGACTGGTTTTGGTCAGCGTGCCCTCAAGCACAAAATCAGTGTCCCCTGTTTCTTAAGGTACTGTAATTTAAGCCATCTTCCTGAGCAGCCTGACATAGAAAGTTGTGCAGTGTGCAGGGATCTGAATTACAAAAGCTGTTACGTTCAAAACGAAGTTGCAGCCTGTCTCTTGGAATATGTCTGCTTTAGCTTCAGGAGAGGTTGGGCGTTAGATTTCCGAGCTTTGTTTTTTTATGTTCACTTCTTTTTAAGGGAAGAAAAAGGATTAATGGAAGTAGCGGATGTTCTGGAGGGTTCTGCACTTCCAAGGGTTTCTTCACAGTAGTCTGGGCTCCTTTCTTTTTCTGGCCTCGTGTTACAGTATTTTTAAGAATAGGCTGAGCTTCTAGACAGATCTCTGGTTAATGTCCCACTCCTGTCGGGACCGGTAGAGAGAGAAGGACGCAAGTGCCATGTAATATCTCAATTACGCTGGGTAAAAAAATAAAACTCTATTTGTCCACTGCAAAAAAGCACAGAAGCCAGGTTTCTGTGTTGGCTGCTGCCAAGCAATAGCCATTGTATCATCTGTCTGGATATTGTCTGATTCCCTTATCTTTTTATGGCACAGTCAAGACATACTTGGCACACTTAAGGCTACACAATAGTACATAGAGAAAAATTCTGTATTACCATTATTCACTTTTGACTTAAATTAGGATCTCTAATGCCATGCTTTATTTTCTAATGGTACAGATATATCTTCTGCAGCCTTATTTGTGTCTGGATTAGCCTTGGCCTAAGGTCAGCTGTGGCTTTGCTATAAGACATATTTTTGCATTGAGGATTTATTATTTACCCTAAGCAGCTCTTCATATGGATTATAAATAGACCTGTCTTATGGAAAGCAACTGAACTTCCAAGTCCATGTGTTATCTTGGGCCATTTGAGTTGCTTTTTTCTTAATAATCACTTAATGTAACAAAGGGATTAAAATTTTTTTTTTTCCTAAAATTTATTAAACTACTAGCACTGTGCTTTTAGAAGAGATCTGCATGCATTTCCTTTATATCTGGTAATTCCTAAACTTGTTAATGGTCTAAGGATAGGGTTTGTTTTGGCTTGTGTGTCAGAGAATTGAAGGTGACTGCAAGGTATGGGTCAACAACACAGAGGGAAGAATATAGGCTGTAGTTGAATGAGGCAGTAACTGCTGGCATCTTCCTTCCTTTCTCAGGCCTCTTTGCACCTCCACGTGCCTTCAGTGCAATCAGACGAGCTACTCCACAGTAAACACTCCCATCCACTTGATTCTAATCAAACTTCTGATGTGCTCAGGTATTTATGATTGATCACTTGCAAAAACATTGTGCTTTGCTGCTGCAGTGAAGCTGCTTGTTTGTTTTTCTTGCTGTAAGCTTTTTTTCTTTGTGTTGCTGATATCCTTAATATATCACAGAGACAACATAAATTGCTGTGCTTGGAGTGATTAAAAGATGGCTTTATCACAGAACAGCGCAATTAAACACAAACATCTCTAAGCCCTTCTTGAACTAATCAGTGTTGATTACCACTGAAAATATTTGAAAGACAATGAATTCCTCAAACCAGAAGAGAGTTTGAGGTGTAACACACAAGCCAGTGCGTACATTAGTGGAAGACAAGTTATCGTTGAGCAGGGCACTCTTGTGGAAACACTGAAACGCTGAAGTACAAGCGCCTAGACTCGTGTAAACGCGGGGAACTTGTTGAGAGAAATGACTCTTTCTCTTCATGACTTTGTTTTTAATATGTGAACTTCTTGATGTTAACTAAGCACAGAATTAAAGTTTCCACTGAAGAAGTTTAGCTTTGAGCTGCTTGTAGTCATTCTGAAGGCATGTTATTTCAGAATGTTGGCAAACCTGTTTTGTTTTTAATGCCAAAGAAACTGGATTATAGTATATTAGGACTATAAAATACTGGTAAGAAAATCTGTTGGCTTAATGGAAGCTTGTTTGCTTTTCAGGTTTGTTCTGGAACAGTACAATGCACTCTCCTGGCTAACCTGTGATCCTGCAACCCAGGACAGACGGTCATGTCTCCCAGTTCATTTTGTGGTGCTGAATCAGTTGTATAACTTTATCATGAATATGCTGTGATCTTCATCTGACGTTTGCAAGACAAAAATGAGGAAAAGGGATATTTCACTGCAGGACTAAGTTATAAATCTTCTCAGTGCAAGTTGTTTGTGATGGGGTATGAATCTTGTTACTTGGAGCAAATATTGGTTTGACTTGTGAGAGAGGCAGCTATCACCCTGCTGTCTTTGAGTCATTGACTATGGGGGACGCTTTAGAATGATGATCCGAAAGTGTAATATAACATTTTTAGTAGCAAAATTAACCATTTTTCCCCAGCCACAGTATTTGTGAAGAGTAATGAGCCATAGTACCCAGTCATGGTTAATGAATATTAAAAGCATGGAAATGAGAAGAAACATGAGGAACAATTAAGTTTCAACCTATGGCTTCAGAACATCAAGATGTTCTTGTATTGGATTATAGTACCTAGTATTCAAAAATGCCTGCATCTCTTATTTATTGTAAGTTTTTAAATGTATAAATTGTCTTATATTTCTTAACCTCTTTTATAAAAATTTTCCTAGAAGGTTTATACTGCCTTCTTGCTTTAAAGCAATTGGTCTAAAATATATGTAATCGTCTTAATTAAAAGTTGCAGTAGGTTGCTTTTAGAGTATTATTTTTTTGTAACGGGTGGGTGGGGACAGTAAATTTGTATTGTCTTGATGTACAGTTTAATGGGGATAGAGGGGTTAATGTCCATACCATTGTGTGGGGGGGATTTACAGCTAAGCTGTAGTTGCAGAGTACATGTACAGTAATGAAGTTCACTGTGTTTATATAAATTGAAAAGGTACCGGGTCTTACAGCATTTTATATCACACCTTTCCAGAGTAACAATGGCAATATATAAGTGATATTGTAGGTGGTTTAACTTGTAGTGAGAATAAAATGAATAAACTCTTCAATTAAAGTTTGTGTTATGGTTCAGGGCTGTGGCTAGATTCTCAGGCTCGTTGCCGGTACACAAGTTTGAATATCACAAGAATATCTATCGTGCATTCTTGTTACCAAGACATTCTTGGCACTGTGGTGACTGCGTTTTCTTCCACGTTTGTGATAAAACCTGAATCTGATGGAAAACTCTGATCTTATCCAAAGTCTCCTGTACGGCTGAAATTTAGCCCAGCTCTAGCCATTTCACAAATGCAAGAATAGTCAATCTTGACTTTAACATTGGTGCGTGTTTAACTAAAATGTGGTGTATATAGATTCTCAGTGAATTCTGGTATTCAGATTTTATTCCACTAGTCAAAAAGAAAACCAAACAGCACGAAACCCTGAACATTTTCCTTTGTCTCTTGTATTTTTGGCACTGTGGTGAAGGTCCCAAGTATCAGTGAATGGCCTTCCCCATAACCCCTTTTCAGGCTCTGGCTGGGGCACGTGCCAAGGAGGCTTCGCCCTCCCTAAGGAAGGGACTGACAGATCCCAAAGCTTTCCCAAATGTCCCCCTCTGCAGTCACTGTTTTTCCTCAGTAGTTTTCTTCCTTCCTCCTTGCACACACCCAATGTCTGACGCTGCTCTAAAATAGCCCCTACGGGTGCCGAAGAGCAACTACATTTGTTTTTTCTGGGTTCCTCATCTGACTGCCAGATTAAAACCTGAACTCCAGCAGCGCTCACGTGGGCCTGCTGCCCTAACCCACGTCCTGGGTCTGAGTACTGCCCATCTCGCTGGTTTAAACTGTTAAAGCAGCAAGTTTTAAGATCCATTTGTGCACCTGCTCTTAATCCTCTACAAGGAAGGAATCACATTTACAAAACAGTGTTTTAATGAAAATCATGTTTGTAAATGCAGAATTACCTGCCCGAGATCATTTGTCATATAAACAGTCTCACTGAATCGTGTATATACAATGTTAGCAACTATTCTGAGTTTTGTATACAGAGATTGTACAATTGGTGATGAAAATTTTCAGTCATTCCTTCAAAATAACATGACTGCACCCGGCAGTTAGCGTATTTTGATAGTTAAGAACTGGGGCTGTCTTACTTTATCTTGGTAATGGTAACACCGCAGATGAAGCAGCATGTTATTGTCTTTCAGAAGGGGTTTTTCTTGCGTTTGAGATTTTTGAAGTGGAAAAGTGCTCCTAAAACTGGAATTTTCAAAGTATACGTCCTTTATTTATTTAAGCTTTGTTGCTAGGTGGTCATTTTTAGCCCTGGCTCAGTTTAGCCATGTTCCAAGGGACAGGTTTTGGTGTGGCTTTCTTTGAGTTCAATCTGACTTGTATTCATAAAGGTAAGTGAATCAGCTGCCTGAACACTGGTGTAACTGTCTGTTACCTGGATCACAGCCTTCCCCAGGGACCTCTCCAACTGTGAAAGCAGCCGGGTCCCCACTGCCCTGCCAATCCAGTCAAAGTACATTTCAGTGTTGTAATTACTGGGTTAAAAATGTTCAGCTAGGAACGACGGAGAGGGCCCTTGCTGGAGTACGAGTCGCAGCGAGCAGTGCACATCTCAAACCTGCCAGCACCCCGGAGCCAGCTAATGCATTGGGCATCGTTTGGTTTGGCTGGTTACTCCCATTTAACGATTTGAAGTGCGCGTGATGGCTGGTTTATAAATGAAATTGCCACGAGCTGGGTCGCTGGGGCTGTTTAGCAAGTACAAGCTTACACGTTGAAAATAACCTTTGCAGAACGGTGTCGCAAGAAAGCAGTGCTCCGGGCAGCACCCTGCTCGGTGGCTGGCGGAGGTGACCTCCTCCGAGGGATGCAGTGAGAGAAGAATCTGGGACCCCTCCATTCAGATTAAAGATACGCATTTTAACCTAGCCATTGCTGTGTTTAAGTCATTTACCCACCTTTGACTCACTATTGGATTTCTCAAGCCCTGTTGCTAGCCCCGCAGGCCACCAGTTGTACTTGCAAACAACCCTCATGTTTGAAAGTAACATTTAGCTCTTTCTAACATTTCCTGACATGATTAAATATAAATGAATTTCTATTTAAATCCTCAGCTATGTCAGTTATGGCGCAATTATTGTACTTCTCTGTTTACCTCTGATGGTAATTTTAACTTCATGTGTCGCTATGAAGACCTGCAGATGGCTTTAATCAAGCACTATTTAATACTGTAATATCAAAATATTACGTTGCATTATTTTAAAGCTTTCAGAAATAAGAGTAAAATGTGTTTTGGTTTTTTAACTGCTGTTGCACCATATACTTTGCTGCACACCAGCGTGGCACAGCGTTATCGGTCTGTTGGGACGGTAACGCTGCAGAAACCGTGTTCCGATCGGGGTTTCTCTGGAGAATGATGACTGAGGTGACATCGGACAACATCGCTTCCACGTGGGAAGGGTTCGGTTTGTCTTTAGTGAAGGACCCGGGACTCCGCTTCGTGCTTAAAGGGTGCTTTTATTTCGTTCCTATTTGCGGGTGTACCTTTTGTTTTCAGTGGCGCTCCCCGCCCCTCAGCACTGGAGCGGGACCCAGCACAGTCCTCAGGGCACTGTTTCAGGACGTTACTCACCGACCTTTAGGGGTTTCCGGGCGCAGCGCTGGGCCCCGGCCGGGCCGCGCCGAGGGAGCCGCTGGAGCCGTTCCCCTTCCCTCAGAGCCGCCGTGCGCCGCGGCGGGGTTCTTGATCACAGGAACTAACAGCAAAGCGATCAAGGAAGGAACGCCGCGCACACTGAGCCGTACAGAGTGTGGCTGAGGAGATGAGAGAGGTTTATACTTTTTTCACAGATCCAAACGGAATAAATTATTCACGAAGCCTTCGCCCCGCGGCCTCCTCCTTCCCGGCGGGGCGGGACGGCGCCGCTGGGCCGCGGCCCCGCTTCCTGCGCGCTGCCCGCCCTGACGCGCCCCGCGCGCGCCGGAAGGGGCGGCGGGCTGCCGTGAGGGGAGCGGCGCCATGGCGGAGTGCTCCGGGCTGCAGTTCGTCAGCCCCTACGCCTTCGAGGCCATGCAGAAGGTGGACGTGGTGCGCCTGGCGGCGCTCAGCGACCCCGAGCTGCGCCTGCTGCTGCCCTGCCTGGTGCGCATGGCGCTCTGCGCCCCCGCCGACCAGAGCCAGAGCTGGGCGCAGGACAAGAAGCTCATCCTGCGGCTCCTCTCGGGCGTGGAGGCGGTCAACTCCATCGTGGCGTTGCTGTCCGTGGACTTCCACGCCCTGGAGCAGGACGCCAGCAAAGAGCAGCAGCTCCGGTAGTGCAGAGCGTGGCGGCGTCTGTGGCGAAAGCCGCTGTGGGGCTTCTCCAGCTGCTTCATTTGTGGCTGGTGTTGGAGTGCGGCGTGACCTGGCCCTCCGTGTCCCTCAGGAGTCTCTTGGGAGCACCCCGGGTTGACAGCAGGGAGCTGGTGTCGTGGGCTGCCCAGGGGCGTCGTGGAGGCAGTCCTGGACGCGTTCCTGCTCCGGGTGGCCCTGCCTTGGCAGGGGGATTGGACTGCGTGGTCTCCAGATTCCCCTTCCAATCCTAATGGTTCTGTGGGGGATCGTTCTCCCCCTGGAAGCGCCTAGGGAGGTGCCCAGGCTGGGGGGCAGGCAGGAGTGGGGCCCACGGTCTCACTCGACTCTAGTCAGAGCAGAGGTGCTTGGGATTTTGTTGGCTATGGAATGCCATTCCATGATGTGCTGCAGTTAACGCAGTGTTCTGTGCTCATTGGCAAGATAGCAGAAATCCCTGCACAACTGCCCCTCCCTCTAGCTGCAGCTGTTCTGTGTGTGCAGAAGCATTTAATGGCTGTTTTTAATTGTCTGTTAGGCACAAGCTGGGAGGAGGTAGTGGAGAAAGCATCTTGGTGTCACAGCTGCAGCATGGGCTGACGCTGGAATTTGAACACAGCGATTCACCTCGTCGGCTTCGCCTTGTACTTAGTGAATTACTGGCAATTATGAATAAGGTGAATTTCTCTATTTCTGGGCATTTACAAGTGTTACGGCAGGGAAATGCACTCTGGATGGGTTGATGTGCTCTCTGGTTCTGTCTGTGGTGGTGCTGCTGCTGCTGTGTGTGGGTACTCCAGTTCTTATCTGCTTCAACAAAACTTGAAGTCTCAGTCTGATTGAACTGGGACCTGGGTATAAACCCCTCGTGTATCCCCCTGCTTCCTATAGGAAGTCTTTCTTCCTTGGAACAAATGAGGGTGATGTTTGCTAATCTGATAAAGACTCAGTAATTTGCTGTACTCAAATACAGTACGATTTTGTGAAGCATCAGTGCAGAAATCATGTTTGAAAACAAAATTATGACTTTTCTCCATCCAGTTCTTTACTCCTATTGCAGTGAGATATTAGACACCATATTTCTTTTACTTCTCCTTCCTGGTTCCCCCTTTCCCCCCTAACACTTTCTTTTCCTTGTGTAAATATTTCTCATTCTAAACACTTTCCGTGCCTGTTCTGCGTTGGTAGCTGTTCATTTTGGCAATTTTCATGTATTCGGTCTGCTGAGTTTAAAGCCATGATCGGACAGATCGCTTCATAAAGCCTGTTTGGTGATGCTGAATAATGTCTTGTAGGTGTCGGAATGCAATGGCGAGTTTTTCCTCAAATCCTCCGAGCTCTTTGAGAGCCCTGTTTACCTGGAAGAGGCAGCAGATGTTCTCTGCATTTTGCAAGCAGGTGAAGTGTTCTGTATTTGTAGTATTTTCTAACCTCTTACAAATGTAACAAAATCACTTGGAGCCACTGTGACTGATTTAAGGTTAATTTAGGCTGTCAAGCTCTTTGAGAGGGGAACAGATCATAGGTTGGTTTTCCATTCATTGGCTTGAGTATGTTATTTTGCGTATTAAATGCAAGATTTCACTTGTTTCACAGTGAAACACTGTGACTCTCAAACCCCTCTTTTCATCCAGAGCTGCCATCGCTGTTGCCGATAGTTGATGTGGCTGAAGCTCTGTTGCATGTGAAAAATGGAGCCTGGTTCCTCTGCCTTCTGGTGGCCAACGTTCCTGATAGCTTCAATGAGGGTGAGTTACAGTTTCTTCTTGTCCAGGTAACTTTTTCTAGAGGTTTGAAATGGTTTCTAGCAATACAGCTAATTCTCAGCTAAGCCATGTTTCATACATGTTAGAGCTGAAGAGTGTTTGGCTTACAAAATACATTTATACCTAGAGATGCTGATGGGCTCCCATTCTCATGTTGATTCCCCTTTCTTGTGGACTCATCATGTGGATGTTGCAGCTATTCGTGTGTAGGTCACCTGTATAAAGGCAGACTCAAGTGGTGAAGGACCAGGACTGCAGACCTGGTCTGGCCTTGTCAGTAGTTCTTGTCCCTTACGAGGTGAAAACTTTGTATTGCTGATGCCTGTTTAGCATCTCTTATAAGATAAGATTTCAGTCTCCAGGCATGCCAGATTCACAAGTTACATCAGATAAAGTATGCGACATGAATCTGTAATGACCCTGTAATTTCTCTGAGGAGAAAGACTATCTCCTTGTTTTTCTTTTTTAGTGTAGATCGTGTATTCTTGCCCAGACAGAGTTTGTGTGGCCCAACTAATAAATGACATTGAGCTGAACAGAATGGTTTGGCTTGTATGGTTTTGTTCATGTGGCTTTCTGTTGGAAAGACTGGATTTTCTTACACCTCCCGTTGGATCTTTAGTCTGTAGAGGTTTGATAAAGAATGGAGAACGGCAGGATGAGGAAAGTGTTGGAGGCCGACGCAGGACAGAAGCACTCCGCCACCTGTGTAAAATGAACCCTTCCCAAGCTCTGAGGGTCCGGGGCATGGTGGTAAGTCTGTCATTAGATTGTCATGAGAATCATCATCATTGGAGCTTTGAAAACAATAACCATCATTGAACCTGAGCGTTTTATCTAGGTGGAAGAGTGTCATTTGCCAGGTCTTGGTGTGGCTTTGACCTTGGATCACACCAAAAATGAATCTTCAGATGATGGAGTGAGTGACCTGGTGTGTTTTGTGAGTGGTTTGCTACTTGGAACAAATGCAAAGGTTCGAACTTGGTTTGGAACTTTTATCCGAAATGGCCAACAGGTATGAATTCACCTTTGGATATTCTGCTGCTCTTAGTGCTTGTGGTAACTTCTCTGGATGTGGGCACCTCTGTTTGTCCAAATGCAAATAAATCCTGTGTTGGAGCTGCTCTTCTTATGGGACCACTGAGTCTGTAAATAGGGCCCCTGAAGGCATCAGCTTTCAATTGTTCCTCTGAGAGATTTTCAGGCATGGAAACCAGGGGATTGTAAGCTTCTAATGTTTACCTGATGAATATATTCATCCTCAGTGTTCACAATAGGAAGTTGTGTCTTGACTTCCTTAGTCAGCTGAGTTAGTTAAAGATTGTGTTTTGGTGTAATAAGCTGTTGTAATATGATCGTGTGTTGCTGTTGCCCTGGTACTGAAAATTCTATCTAAAAATTCTTCATCCCCTTCCCTCCCCATTTCTGTTTTTTTTTCTCTTAACTTCATCATTATGGAAGCTTCTATTTAATACCTTGTTCAATGGGATGAATTTTACATTGTTGCTCTCATCTTTTAACCTCTTACACAGAGAAAAAGAGATAATATCAGTTCTGTGCTTTGGCAAATGAGGAGGCAGCTGCTCCTGGAGCTCATGGGAATCCTTCCCACGGTTCGCAGCACACACATTGTTGAAGAAGCAGATGTTGATATGGAGCCAAATGTGTCTGTGTATTCAGGACTGAAGGAAGAGCATGTCGTGAAAGCCAGTGCATTGTTACGTCTCTATTGCGCTTTGATGGGAATTGCTGGGCTGAAGTAATGAGTGTTCTAATGCTCTGTGTTCTTTATTCACTGTCTGTCCATTTAAGCAGAGGTTGAGAGCTTTGTGCACTTCTAACATGAGCTGTCCCTTACTGGCATTGTGTCCTTGGAACAGTCTTGGCAGGACTCACCAGTTTCAGTACTAGGGGAAGCCTTTCTCATGTGGAGGGCTGGAGCTGCCAGCTGATGGAAGCTTCTTTGTAGAGCAGAGGGCAAATATTGTTTGTAACAATAAGTAATGCCACGGTTGATGGAGGGAGAGGTGGTTTTCACTTTCCAGTACTATTCTCAGTAGATAGTTTTTTTTTCATTCTGATGGTAAAGATCCATTTATCAACTTTACTGATCTTTTTGGTTTTAATCTAAAATAATTTAGTAAATGCGGTGCTCTCTTCAGTGCTGCAAAATCAGTTCTACAGACTTGTTAAACAAAGTCTAAGCCCAGGTGGTGGGAGCAGCGTATAGAAGAGAAAGTAGTGAAAAGCCCTAGCAACATACAGTGTACGAATTCTGAGTTTGTGTTCCTTTGCTTTTACTTTCTAGAGGGTGCTAATGTATCATCTTTACACACTTAGTTTTAATTTAAGTATTTAATACTAACAGGCAAGATTATATCCTGGGGAAGTTTTCTCATTGTCCTTCTGTCTTAACGGAGATTTTTATGTCTTTAAAGAGAATTACGAGCAAATCTTGGTACTTATTTATTGATAGCACCTTGATAAACGGATTAAATAACAGAGAAAATGCGATGAGATGGGGAATCTCCTCACTTTCAGATTAGCAGCATGGCTTTTGTTCTTCCTCTGTCCTATTCAGACCAACTGATGAAGAAGCTGAGCAGCTACTGCAGCTAATGACCAGTCGACCTCCTGCAACTCCAGCTGGTGTTCGCTTTGTATCTCTTTCCTTTTGTATGCTTCTGGCCTTCTCCACTCTTGTCAGGTACTTCTCAATAGAGGAGGAGCTTTGTAAAGTTGTTAATGTTTTAGCACTGCTAAGGCAGTGACCTCCCCAGAGCTGTGCCGTTTTTCTCTCCTAATTCTTTATACAAACCTCCGTATGTTGATTGAAGGGGTTTGGCTCAGACTGTGGTGAGTAAATTGGTAATGCACTCTGCTCTCCCTCTTGTTTATAGCAAATCTTTTGAGAGGGGAGCATTGGCATGAGCTTTGTTTGGAATGGGTTTTGCTAAATATCAGTGTTTTTCAGCTGTTTGAGGCCAAAATGAAAGTGTCAGAATGTCTCCTGGTTTAAGATTCCTCCAGTACTGGCTTTTCTGCTAGTAATTGTTAGCACTAGCCGTGTTTCCTGGGAAAAGGATCTTATAAGGATTTTCTTTGTGCAGCACCCCGGAACAAGAGCAGCTCATGGTTATGTGGCTCAGTTGGATGATAAAGGAAGAAGCTTACTTCGAAAGGTGAGAGCAGGCAGCTTTTGTTTTTAATCATTCCAGTAATCTCACATTTACTTATGTCCTATTGGAAATCAACTCCTCCTCTTTGTTATCGTTAGCATTTCAGGTGTATCTGCTTCCTTTGGAGAGATGCTTCTCTTGGTAGCCATGTATTTTCATAGTAACCAGCTCAGTGCTATCATTGATTTGGTCTGCTCTACCTTGGGAATGAAGGTAAGTCCTAAACTGTTTCTAGCATGTCTGTTTCTCTGTTCTTTGACTTTTTGCTGTGTATTTATACTCTTATGTCTACTTCAGTTTTGATATAAAGAACTTTGGTTTTGCTATTATACTTAAAGCAAATGTAAAGTAAAAAAGAGGTACCTAAATGAATTAGTTCCTCTAGAAAAACATTAAACTATGCATTCCTCTTGATACAGAGCAGTGTTATGATGCAACATAATATGTACATTCTGAAAGTGCTGACCTGTGGAGGTCATTATTTGCAAGAAATGATGTTATTTTAGAAGATTCATTGAAGTAATTTCCAGACGGAGCTGCAAATATTTTATCTTAAATAGTTTAGAGAAATGTGGAGATAGGTAATAATTAATTTCTGAAAATTACCAGGGGAGACTTGCCTTCGTATTGCTGGGGTGAAACAATGCCTCATCAGGTGTGGAAGTTAGGTAGGTAGGTTTATTGGGTAAGGAAGATAGGGAGGGATGAATTTGTGACGTTTCAAAACTGTTTGTGTTTTACCTGTGTAGATGTGAATGTTCTCAGGGTGTCCCAGTGAAAACAAGTTTAGAAAGTTGAAAAGCTAACAGTTTATAAAAGGAACGTGCAGTACTTAGGTACAAGAAAGGCAGAACTTGAAATGCCAAGGACGTTGTTCTTTGTTTCAGATTGTTATTAAGCCCAGCTCACTCAGCAGAATGAAGACAATCTTCACACAGGAGATTTTCACTGAGCAGGTATTTAAAGCCTGGGTCTTCCCCTCCCCACCCCCACCCTCCCCTTACTTTTTTCCTTTTGCTCATTTTCCTTTCTTCTGTGATCACTTCAGTTTGCCCTACAAGAATGCAAGCCCTGATGGTACTGAAGAGCCTCGGCTCTTTCTTCTTCCGCTCTGATCTGAACACGCTTTTTGAACACTTGGCTTTTTTAAATAACAGCCAAGCAAAGGAGCCAGTTTTGTTCACTGTGACATTATGTTTTGCAGTAGCAGGAGATCGGTTACAAGTGTAGTACGTGTGCTGCTGTTCTGCATGTACTGTATTAAACTACATAAAAACTAAGTAAATGGCAGAAAGGCTGTAGCTGTGTGTGTTTGTCACCTTGTGCTTATGTACTGTGATAAGTTGAACATTTGTGGTATTTCTCTTTTTGGTGTTAATTACAACTTTCCTTTAGGTTGTTACGGCCCATGCAGTTCGTGTGCCTGTTACAGGCAATCTCAGTGCCAACATTACTGGGTTTTTACCTATTCACTGCATTTACCAGCTGTTAAAAAGCCGGTCATTCACCAAGCACAAAGTATCCATTAAGGTATGACCTTCATTTTATTTCTGCTCATAATATTGACTAGGTTTTGCAGGGTGGCATTTTGGGGTTGAATTTTAGGAGCAGAATTCTTGATGACTCTTATAGCCTGTTTCCACGTAACTGAAGAAGGAGCTGTGTATTAAGTTAGGGTACCCAGTTTTGGCTCTGTAATCCAGAGGCCACAACTTAGTGAAATTAAAAATAATTAGAGAGTTATCTCTCTCCCCCTGTCTGCACTTAACAAAATCGCAGTCGGAATATTTCCACCCAGGACAAGTTTTATTGGTAGGTCTGTGCAGAGCAGGGTCCGTGATACACCGGATACAGTTTATGACCGGGCCCAACTCAGAACTGGTGGTGTGCTTTCCAAATTCCAAGCCTCATTCAGTTACATTTTTTGTAACTAGTTAAAAGGGATGTACTTGCAGCTAAACCAAATTGCTCTCACCTTTGAAACTGAACAGACAATGGCATGTTTTTTCTAGGACTGGATCTATCGTCAGCTCTGTGAAACCACCACTCCACTCCATCCTCAGTTGCTTCCTCTCATTGATGTCTACATTAACTCTATTCTTACTCCTGCATCTAAATCCAACCCAGAGGCCACAAATCAGCCTGTCACAGAGCAGGAGATACTGAATGTTTTTCAAGGACTGTCTGGGGTAAATGATTTGTTTGCTTCTTTCATGTACTTTAATGTGAAGTGTGGTGCAGTGTTTTATATATGTGCTTGATGCTGATTTAGCAAGTTGCCTCACTTTTTTGTCTTTAATGCCTGCATAGTAAACTGCCTCCTGCTGCAGGGGTGATCGTGTGTTTTGAAGTGAACCTTGTTAGTGGTACTCAGATTTTTAGGTGGATTGCTATTTGTCCCCATCTTGCCCTTTTTCTTGCGAACTCAGCAACTCAAAAAAGCAAAGAAAAGCACTTCATGGATTGAAAACTGGAGCTGTTTATGTAGGATTTGTATGATTTTTGTATGGACTTGATCTTGTTAAATAAAGATGCTGTTTAACTAAAGCATGCAGCTAGTTTTGAAAGAAGCATTTTCATGATAGAAGCATGAGAATGGTCACTCGGACAAACGTAGAATGACTGGCAAGCACTGACTTGCATCAGAATCATAGAATAGTTAGGGTTGGGAAGGACCTTAAGATCATCCAGTTCCACCCCCCCTGCCATGGGCAGGGACACCTCACGATAAACATGTCACCCAAGGCTCTGTCCAACCTGGCCTTGAGCACCGGCAGGGATGGAGCATTCACAGCTTCCCTGGGCAACCCATTCCAGTGCCTCACCACCCTTACAGTAAAGAGCTTCTTCCTCATATCCAATCTAAACTTCCCCTGTTTAAGTTTGAACTCCTTGTTACCGCCCCAAGATGTCAGAAATGCAGTTTATTTTTGAAACTCATTAAAATGTTCCCTGGAACTTTAATCCTGGACCTTCTATGGTTCGGTATTTTTACACAAGGCTCGCTGCCTGATCTTTCTCATATTTTCAAGGAAATTCCACTTTTTGTTCTCAAGTATCAGGAACGCAGTATGACCTTTCTCTTTTGCTTTTATGTACAGGGAGAAAATACTCGTCTTACTCAGCGATACAGCATCACAACCCAACTGCTTGTCCTCTACTATGTCCTGTCATATGAAGAAGCGCTTCTGGCAAGCACAAAGATACTAGGTACATATGAGTGCTGCGGTGGAAAACAGATGAACTGAAACTTAGATGCAAAGAGAAGAATTTTTACAATAACTAGAATTCATGTTTCTGTCAGATTCACACAGCATAAAAAGCTTAGATTCTTGTAATAAGTATAGCATTGCTGTACGAATTCAGGAAAGAAAAGTTTCTGCTAAAACTCTGTAGTTGAGTAATTTGTTTTCCAGGTTAAAAAGGCTCTGAGCTAACCAGAAAGTTACCAGACTTCTTAATTCCTTCCGATTGTTGTCTGTTCATGTGTCACCAAACTTGCAGACACATTTCTTTGGGTTGGCAATTCTGTAGTTGACAATGCTGAATGATCTCTTTAAATCAGTTCTTAAAGAATGTGGTGTAGTTTATTGACGGAGCTTAATTTCATTGAAAACATAGCGTTTAAGTCTGGTGGGTGTTTTTACTTGCCCTCTTAAGGGTGCCAGACTTGCAGCATTCATCAGTGCTACCTGAGAAGGAGTAAAGTACTATAAAATAACTGAGAGTTCTTCCTGCATTTCTAACTTCCAGCTCACTACAGGGTGTTATGTGTGCCAACGGTTTGAATTCCAGGTACCAACTGATAACCATTTGTTTTTTAAGAATAAAACCCCTTGAGTAAAGAAAGTGTACGTTTGAGCTATGATCTCAAAATCAGCTGGACTTGGTCAAAGATAGTATGGAGACCCTGCGAACAAATCTAGATTCCAGGAAATCTGTAAACGGAAATCTTCACGGAAATGGTTTCCTGAACAGCTTAATTTAATACTTTCACAGGAGTGAGATGTGTTATTTGGGATTTTCTCTATTTTACCCAGATAATATAGAAACAAGTGCTTGACATTTTCTTTATTGATTTGATTGGGGAAATAATTTTTTCCCAACTGTAACTGTTACATGTGGTTTCTTGTCCTGTTCCCTTATAGCTGCCATGCAGAGAAAACCCAAGTCTTACTCTTCAGCATTAATGGATCAGATTCCAATCAAGTACCTCATCCGGCAAGCGCAAGGGTTGCAGCAGGAACTGGGAGGTATATCTGTGTGTGAAAGCGTAATGTGTGTGAAGAAGAAAGGCTAAGCATGCTTCCGGCCCAGCGGCTGTCGTCTGTTCCGTAGTGTGCCTGCCTTTCCCTTTCTTTTAAAATCTGTCAGTAGTAGCTATGAGATTACAGATATGATTTAAAAGTAATAGTGGAAGTTTGAGGAAGGCAGCTCTTTTTAGAGTAGGCCTTGCCAATCTGGAGTAGGTTTGAGTAGGAATTGCCTGAGAATTCTACAGAT
Source organism: Ara ararauna (assembly GCA_028858755.1). Taxonomy (NCBI): domain Eukaryota; kingdom Metazoa; phylum Chordata; class Aves; order Psittaciformes; family Psittacidae; genus Ara; species Ara ararauna. The sequence continues at coordinate 10,339,058 of CM054389.1, read as the reverse complement.
TATTCCAGACTGAGTTGAAGAGTTACTATAGGGTCCTCTCACCTTTCCGAAAGGTAACTTTTCTTTTCTGTTGCAGTTAGAATATCAGGCTAGAAACACACAAGCACTTTGAACTTCTTGGTAGTGATTCAGTTAAGGTCTGTTGTTGAAATGATGGGCACAAATGTGTTGGGGTGAAAGAGAGAGCTGCTCAAATCTAAGGTGTGTACTCTCTTAATACCCTTAAAGGCTTGCATTCTGCGCTGTTACGCCTTCTTGCAACTAACTATCCACACCTCTGCATTGTGGACGACTGGATCTGTGAGGAGCAGATCACGGGCACTGATGCCTTACTGAGGAGGATGCTTCTTACAAACATTGCAAAGAATCACTCTCCCAAACAGCTCCAGGAAGGTAAACTACTTTATCTGAAGTAAGCAGTGTTCTTTTTAAATTGGTTGGAATATAGTTGCTTTGGAAGTGTGTAGACATTTAACTCATTTGATCATACTGCATCTGTATACTGAAAGTGTTCTGCTGCAAAGTCAGAAAAAATGTCAGAAGTCCACTTTTACCAAGATCCCGTTGTCTTCCTTTTACAGCGTTTTCCATGCTGCCTGGAAATCATACCCAGCTGATGCAGATCCTGGAACATTTAACACTTCTCTCAGCTGCTGAATTGATTCCATATGCAGAAGTGTTGACATCAAATATGAATCGCTTGCTGAATGCTGGAGTCCCTCGGGGGATTCTTCAGACTGTCAATAAACTTTGGATGGTTCTTAACACTGTGATGCCGAGAAGGTAGGCTCCAAATACAGGTTAATGTGTTGGTGCAGTTAGGTGGAATGGCACTTTCTGTTTCAGAAATCATGACACACTGCCTTTGTCTGGGAAACTGGAGGTTGTGACTGAATAGGCTGTGTTGGTTTTGAATTCCTTTTTGCTCCTTGAAATTTTTCACCTCTGCATTTAAAAGGAAGCTGGTTCTTGTTCTCACGGGAAAGGAAGCCACCAGTTTGCTTAAAATACAGGAGTATGGTTTTATAGTGTACGTTGTTTATGGTGAATTACTGATGAAACATGAACTCACGCTGGTAAGAACATGCCTTTTCTGAGGAAGTGAGTGATCTATTGGAGGGAAAACAGTTTGGTTACTGCAGTTGCAGTGAACATAAGTTATATCTTGCCTAAATTCACGGGCTGCAGATGAAGTATGGGGTTTTTGCCTCTTGATAGGCCTAGAAAGATACAGCAAACAAGTGAGTGTCCAGATACTTATGTGATCCCTGTTCTCATATGTATTATCTATTAAAAATCATAGAAATAATCTCATTTTAGGTTGTGGGTGATGACTGTTAATGCTCTGCAGCCTTCAGTAAAAATAGTCCGACAGCAGAAATACACTCAGAATGATCTGATGATTGATCCCTTGATTGTGCTGAGGTGTGATCAGAGAGTTCATAGGTAAGCCCTTCCCTCCTTGAGCTTTCTGTGTTCTGTGCTACTTACATTGATACATTGTGCGTGCTAAACATAAAAGTGTCTTAACGGGAAACATCTGAAAGCTTTCAGTACCACAAAGCACAGTTTCAGACTAATCATATGAGCTTGTAAGTTCCATCTTTTTTGTGTTAAGCTTGTTGATGTGAGGACTGAGTGAGCTGGGCATGCTGTTTCAGCAGGTCACGCTCCAGCTGCATATCTGGTTGGACAACCTTACACCCAGTTCTGTTTTGGAAACTTTGGGATTTGTACATAGGTCATCCATTTTAGATTTGTGTGTGTGAATTTATTCTAAATAGACACTGCAGCACACTTAAAATGGCTGCTGCCACATGGTGGTGGTGGCTGCTGAGGTTGTAGCCGTATCATTCTGTCACTTCACACTGTCTTTTGTCATCCTTCGTGGGCCTGTAGGGTATTCCGTCTTTTTGGGTAACAGTTTCTGCCAGTGGATGCTTGATGGATATGACAAGGGTAGATCTGCTTAATTTCTCAAGAAAGTCTTTTAGTAGTACTTAGAAATTAGTTCCTCTAGATGTCAGTGGTGACAGAGGAGGATGTGTAATGCTGCTTTATGGCTCTGACGCAGAAGAATAAGCTGAGAATTGAAGTAGTGAAAATCATCATAATTGGTAGCAATGGACCAGCTTTTAAGGAGAATATGAAATAATGCAAACAGTAAGTCAGAATTTGTAAATTATAACTTTGCTTTTCATAGTAATGAAGCAAATTGCATCTGTTATTCTAAAATAATATGGTTAACATTTGTATGTACTCCAGCCCCTGGCTTTACTCCTTGTGTATTCTTTTTTATGTTTTCTGTCAGTTGTGGTTTATTTTTCCCCTTTTTGTTAGCCTTTTGTTCATAATAAATGCCTAATAGTCAGCTTGATTTGTTTTTCATGTTCTTGTTTGTATGCATCTGTCCCCCCTTGCCCTTTAGCAATGGAGCCATAAATCCAATTTTCTTTTGAGTTGCTACAACTCTGCTAGACTCAGGTTTCTGTTGATGACATTTTTAATCCTCAGCCTGTAGGTGAAGTATTTAAATGTATGTTCCTTCAGCCCTGGATGCAAATGAAAAATCCTATGCTTCTGAAACTGTTAGGGAGATATATAATGCAGTGTGACTTGAAAGCCATCATCTTGGTATTGTGAAGCAGTTCAGAGCTTGCCTGCCTTATTTTTCTCTATCATTCAGATAATTATTTTTCCTTACTTCACAGGCAGCTGGCCCTTTTTGGGTTTCCTTTGTTTGTTAGAAATTAGTCTTTCCAGCAGTTCCTTGGTTTTGTAGTGTGCATGTACATGTCTGCACATGAGAGAAGTAAGACTGGATGGCAGGGCAGCAGAAGGGGTAGTGGCCTTTAGTCTTTTGCTAGGGAAAACAGATTTAGTGTGAACCAGCCTACAACCAAATGAGCCTTTAAGAAGTGCTTTTAGTCTGTTTATATTATTACTGTCTTACTATTTTGCCTACTGAAATGCCTTTATTTTATCATGTGTTCCTGTATCAGGAGCCCTCCTCTGATGGATATAACTTTACACATGTTGAACGGATATCTTCTTGCTTCAAAAGCTTACCTCAATTCTCATCTAAAAGAAACAGCAGAGCAGGACATTAGGCCATCCCAAAACAATGCAATGGGTCCAGAGGCCCCAGAAGTTACAAGGGAAGAATTAAAAAATGCATTGCTTGCTGCTCAGGTAAGGGGCAAGAGATGGATATTAAATGATATGAGGGAAGGCGATGATAAAACACAAAACCAGAAACAGGAAATTAAAAAAGGAGACCATTTTACTTCTTTTTTTACTAACATCTGTTACCATGAAAAAGAAAACTGCCTCTGTGTTCAGATTGTTAAATCATAGAATCATAGAATCACAGAATAGTTAGGGTTGGAAAGGACCTTAAGATCATCCAGTTCCAACCTCCTGCCGTGGACAGGGACACCTCCCACTAAACCATGCCACCCAAGGCTCTGTCCAACCTGGCCTTGAACACCGCCAGCGATGGGTTGCCCAGGAAAGCTGTGAATGCTCCATTCCAGTGCCTCACCACCCTTACAGTAAAGAATTTCTTCCTCATATCCAATCTAAACTTCCCCTGTTTAAGTTTGAACCCGTTACCCCTTGTCCTCTCACTACAGTCCCTGATGAAGAGTCCCTCCCCAGCATCCCTATAGGCCCCCTTCAGATATTGGAAGGCTGCTATGAGGTCTCCACGCAGCCTTCTCTTCTCCAGGCTGAACAGCCCCAACTTTCTCAGCCTGTCTTCATACGGGAGGTGCTCCGGTCCCCTGATCATCCTCGTGGCCCTCCTTTGGACTTGTTCCAACAGTTCCATGTCCTTTTGATGTTGAAGACACCAGAACTGCACACAATACTCCAAGTGAGGTCTCAGGAGAGCAGAGTAGAGGGGCAGGATCACCTTGTTTGCCCTACTGGTCACGCTCCTTTTGATGCAGCCCAGGATACGGTTGGCTTTCTAGGCTGTGAGCGCACACTGCAGCCGGCTCATGTTCATTTTTTCATCAACCAACACCCCCAAGTCCTTCTCTGCAGGGCTGCCCTGAATCTCTTCTCTGCCCAACCTGGAGCTGTGCCTGGGGTTGCTCCGACCCAGGTGTAGGACCTTGCACTTGGCATGGTTAAACTTCATCAGGTTGACATCAGCCCACCTCACAAGCGTGTCAAGGTCCCTCTGGATGGCATTCCTTCCCTCCAATGTATCAACTGAACCACACAGCTTGGTGTCATCGGCAAACTTGCTGAGGGTGCACTCAATCCCACTGTCCATGTCACCGACAAAGATGTTGAACAAGATATTTTAGGTCTTCTCTTTCCTAGTGTGAAGCATTGTGTTGGTTAAATACTGTTCTGTTAGAAGATTTCTGCTTTACCAGCCCTTTTGTCTTCTTGCTTGTGAACAGAGGTTTGTTCTGTACTTCTATTTGGAGCAGTAAAACATGAATAAATGTGACAGACTTGTGCATGACCATTTGAACTATGTTATTGGAGGGAAGCAGCCAGTGAGGCTGAACAATGGTTAACTTAGGTTGACATTATGGAATTCCTGACTAATCCTGTTGCACAGACAGTCTCTTCTTACCTCTGTCTGGAAGAATGTCACATATATAGTCGCTATTAGAAGATGATTTTTTGACTTAATAGGAAGTTCCTTATTTAAATGAGTAGTGTAGTCTCCCCTGACTACTGTGAATTACATGGCCATGTGCTTATTTTGTGTGATTTGGATGCTTTAAGGGACACTGGATATTTATTTTGAAACAGTACAAGGTTCCGTTGAACTTACTCCTTTGCTCTGTTATTATGATTATCTATTGGATTTAAGCTTTTTTTCTTTTGAGTCTTGATTCAGATAAAGTGTTAGGATATTTTTAATGTTCTGTAGGATTTGTGACTCTTGAACTGACTTGGTTTTATTCTTTGTAAAAAAAATAGCTATAAATTCTAGTTTTCTGTTTCTTAAATAGCTATTAGTTTGCATTTGATTTCTTCGATTTCATTGGGTTTTGTTTTATGCATGTTATGTTGCTTCTTTTCTCCACAGGACAGTGCTGCTGTGCAGATTCTTCTAGAGATCTGCTTACCTACAGAAGAAGAGAAATCCCAGAGCAGTAACACCCACAGTTTGCTGAAGAGTGTTCGTGGTACCACAGGCCCTCAGAGTCCTGAACCAGAAGAAGAAGACAGCTTGCTGTGTAATCTTCGAGAGGTCCAGTGTCTGATCTGCTGTCTGCTGCACCAGATGTATATAGCTGATCCCAACATAGTTAAACTAGTTCATTTCCAGGTCAGCTTTGCACTATTTTAGTTTTTTTTCATGCTTCCTCTGGTTAAGAAACAGCCCGATGAAGGATGTTGAATGCTGTTCCTCAGAAATTAAACCCGTGCACTTTTCTGCTTCCCATCCTGTCAAATTTGTAGCACCTGCATTTCCTCCATGTTTCAGTGCTTGGACTTTGTGTTGCGGCTGAGAAGGGAGCACCTAAGCTATGCCTGTTCCTCATCATTAAACACAAGCTTTGTTTGTGCATCTGCCCTTTTTTGTACCAAGATGGTTTGTCCATTCTAGGCCAAGGAAAACTGGCCTCATCATCTTCTGATTACTGACTCCACATCTTTTGTGGGTTACTTATTTTCTCTGACCATGTTTTTACATTAGTATGGCTGGTATTCAAAACTGTAATTTGGCTTCAAATGTAAACATTATCCGTCTTATCTTCCCTTTTTATTAGGGCACAGTTCATCTCTTCAGAATGGAAGGAAAAAGGTTGCCCTTGCCAAAGCGGCTGTATGACTTCAGAAAAAGAAGTGGGGAAAGGCTATTTTTAAAATATGAATGTGTTTTTGGTGTGTGCTTAATTGCTCGTTGCCAGATGGCAACAAATTTAACACATTAACTCCTCTTTAAAAGGAGTTAATTTGCCTTGACCCGGAACTGATTAAGTGCTTAAACAGTCATAATGGTCCAGTCATGAAATAAGCAAATTGGGGCGTATGGTGAAGTTTGGGACATGGGGGAAAGACACAGGAGAGGTCACTGCAGTCTGGTTTAGTAGTAGGAGTAGGGGACAGTTTCTAGGCAAGTAATACACTGAATATTGAGGATAAAGAACTGATTCAGACCCTGCATTTCTCATCCAGCCTGCCTCTTGATGCCTTGAGATACTGGCCTCTTGCTTGTAATTCTGAACAAAAGAGATTTACAAGTATATTAGTGTTGAAAAAAGCATTAACACAGATAAAATTTAAAGTTTTAATTGAAGCAGAATTTTTAAACCACCGTTGACACATCTGTTTCCTTAATCATGCAGGGTTATCCATGTGAACTTCTGGCACTGACAGTGGCAGGGATTCCATCAATGCACATCTGTCTGGATTTCATACCAGAGCTCATTGCTCAGCCTGAACTTGAAAAACAGGTACTGTACAGTCATGTAGTTTGAGAATCACTGTAAGTAGTTAACCCTGATGAAGTAGTCGTTAAGGGCAGAAAATTAAAGGATCACTAAAAAAAGTCCTGTTCTAACTTGCCTGTGATATCAAGCTAATATCTGTAGCACTTTTACCTTAAATTAAAGGCCTGGTCTTTAAATCCCCTTCAAATCAGATATTGTGACAACTCCTCTAACATGTCTCTGTGCACTTGCTTAAGAAACACTCATGCATTTCAATATTACCTTCAAGCACATGAATAAAAGTACTTTTCAATAGTGACTTTCATTCTTTATATTGAATATAAATCAGTTGGCAAAAAATTTGCCTACCTAGTTTTTGTCTGATATTTGTAGCTACAGGAGCTTATATGAAGATTGGAATTCTAAAAACCTTTTTTTGCAATGATACTCTGTGGAGCAATGAAGCAGCCATAAGATCAAGTCTTTTTCCAGGGAATATTGCTATTGCTTCTTGAAGCAAGCCTGGGACAAGACTATAAGGCAGAATTTTATAAATAAATTTAAATTTCTCCTTTGCCAGTTGTCTTGCCAGTTCTTTCCCTGGTCTAACTGCAAAAAACAAAGCCTACCAGAATGCGATGTGTGGCTTTCCTCAAAGTTATGTGTTTGAATCTGAAGAGTGGTGATTTCTTCTTGCTCCAAGCTCAGCAAAGGGGGAGACAGGAGTTTGATTTTGAAATGTTTCACCCATATTTTTTTTTAGGTGTTCTCATTCTGAACAACATCAAATAATAATTTATTATTACTCTCTAAAAGGTTTTGTTGTAAATTGTCTGTTCCTTTGTTGCTCGTCGTTAATGTCAGAACAAATTGTGTCTTTAGAGGAGATTCTGAACCACTAGTGCTGGTACTTTGATTAAGTGTGAGGTGGGGGGGTTTCTTCATGTCAGCAGAAGAAATTCAGAATTCCTATTATTAAGGCTGCTCTGCCTTTAACTTCCTCATTGGTAAAATAGAGAGTATTTACTAACTCGTAAGTTGCATGAAGAGTTTTGGGTAGAAGGTACAAAGCAATCTGTAACATTATTGCTTATTTCTCTCTTGCCTTCCACCTGCTTAACAGATATTTGCCATCCAGTTACTTTCATTTTTGTGTATCCAGTACGCATTACCTAAATCTCTCAGCGTGGCTCGTTTAGCTATCAATGTGATGGGAACCCTACTCACAGGTAAGCCCTCTGGCAACTAACAAAGACATTGTTGTGTTAATTACGATTGTAAAAGTAACATTCCTTGACTGGATTTTTATAATGACTCCTTTTTACTTAACCGTTGTTTTTTCCTTGGCAGTTTTAACCCAGTCGAAGCGCTATGCTTTCTTTATGCCAACCCTGCCTTGTTTGGTGTCATTCTGTCAAGCCTTTCCTCCTTTATATGAGGATATTATGTCTCTGCTGATACAAATAGGGCAAGTTTGTGCCTCTGACGTTGCTACTCAGACAAGAGATGTAGACCCAATTATTACACGTAAGTAAAATACCTTGTAGTTCAAAAGTATTGTCATAGTCCCTGGGAGAAAAAAAAAGTTTGAGTGCAGTTGGAATGTAGTATGACATATACTGCTGTTGTCTTGTAAGAATAGAAGGAGTAAGGATAGGTGGATTTAATGGGTTGGAGGACAGAGTTTAGAGGCTAAAGGGTGCTGGAAATACCCCATTTATTAAACTTTGTACTGCCTTTGTTCTGTTTTGTTTCTCTGCTTGTATCATTTCAAGATGTATAAAAAAAGGAACGTTGTAGTATCTACAGAAATAATTTGTTGAGTTCAGCCTGGTCCATGATCTAGCAATGGCTAAAATTTGCAATTTCATAGCATACATGTGTTATGGGTATAATGGAACATTTGTAATTTTTGATTTATTCATTTATTTAGATGTACTTTGCTGTTTCTACTTAATTTTCTAGGTCTCCAGCAACTGAAAGAGAAACCAAATGAAGTGTCAGGACTTTGTAAAGATTCATCTAACAAAAGCTGTTCAGGGGACGTTGCAAGCATGGACCCTGATGTTCGGTTATGCCAGTGTGTTGAAAATACTATCATTGAAATAATTAACATGAGCGTAAGTGGAGTTTAGGAAGAACTCAAGTCAAATTGTGCTGTAGCTAATCCCATGGTTTATGGTGCCTAAATTTGGAGGATGATGTTGAAGTAGACTGAGGAACTGGAGCACAAGAAGTCCGCGTTTTTCATTAATTCAATTCAGTTATGGCTGAAAAGAAAATTCTTTGAAGAGGATTATGTTGCTTCCAGTGAAAACTTTTGAGGCTGATGGGGTCGGGAAATAGTTTCCGGTGAAACTGAGCGTGTTTTTCAGGCTTGCTTGGTTTCTGAAGTGAAGCAGCAACACCCAGAAGGGTTTTATAAGACTCTTAAAAGCGAATACTGAATTTGTTGAGCAAACAGCAAAATGATGGGTAAGAAAAATTTGAGATGGAAGCACTTTGCTTGTGTTAAATACTGTTTCAGAGCCTTGCAGAGCAAGATGGAATACTCCAAGGAAGAGCTGAAAAAGCGGTGTAACTAACTTGTACCATCACATTGAGTACTAAGAAAATGCTTTCACTTTTTTATAATTTGTGTTTCAAACCGTTGGTCAAAGTTTCAGTTCATGAGATCATAAACATGAGATCATGATCAGGAGCTTCAGTTGAAGATCAGCCTGCATTAAGAGTGTAAAACTGGTCTAAAAGTTTCTTTAAAGAAAGGAGTACGAAATAAGCTGTCTGAATATGGTTTCTGAAGAATGTGTGTTTTTCATGCAGTTCAGATTGTTCAGTATTTTTTAACATCACTTAGTTTAAAAGGGATGAGAAAGACTTAAGAAGTAAGTGCCAAGGTATTTTGTCATCAGGATAAGATTAAAAAAGGATGTCAGTGTTGAGGGTGACTGTGATGAAAGCTGCATTTCCCTGTGATGAGGGGAATGACAGATTTTAGCCATACTGAAATGCTGACATGCAGCTCAGTGGACAAGGCAGCTGAATCCTTTGTGCTTCATGTGTGAAGTTGGTTGTACTTTCACATGTTCAAAGCTGAAGGATTTAGCCTGGGCAGATGTGTTTTGTGCACTGGAGAATGAGGTGTGTGTTGCTGTAGTTGGGAGTTTCTTGATGGTGTGTGACACAGCACGTGCTTTTGTGGCAGGGAAAGGAAATGAAGATTTGGCTGTTGTGCTGGAATGCAGTACTTTGACACACTTGAATTGCTAAATTTGTCAATCCAGCACTTACTCTTTTCCTAAGTGACAGCAGCCAGGGTCCTTAAATATGGTAAATACTGTTTTCAGTTTAAACCAGTTTATATTCCAGAAATAATGGCCTGATTCTTTAGCGTGGCCTTGACAAAGCCTGTCAGAGCTTGTCTTCAGCGGTGTTGGATAGTGACTTAGGAAGGCTCACACCAGATTGGAGTTGCATTCCAGGATGCCGGTGTGGTTACAGCACCATCTGGCTACCAAGGATATCCTTGTCATCTTGATGTAAAGTATGTAAATAATCTAAATGTATGTTGGGGGGTTTTGTTTTCTTTCTCTTAAGCGTGACTTTTATATGCTGTAGTGGTATTTAAATAAAAAAAACCCAAAACAAACTAGTTTATGGCTTAATTCCCAAGGGATTTACCTGTATCTGTTTCCGGGACCTCGGGGAGCGGCAGAGGAGTTTCCCCGCGGTGTCCGTGCGGGGCGATGTTGTAAACCCGCTGACGTTCCTGAGGCGGTTCCGTGTGGTAACCGAGGGTTGTTCGGCGGTACAGCCCCCCGCGGTGACCGCGTGGTTGCCCAGCAACGACGACAACCTGAAGCCAATAAGGTCTTCCGTGATTGGTTCTCGTAGCGCACAAGCGGAAGGCGGGAGCGGCTCAGTTTGCGATTTGCTGACTGGCGGCGCAAGGCCCTTTCCTGTCAGCTGATTGGCGGCGGGGCGGAGGCGGGAAGGACGGATGGGGTCGCTGTCGCCTGAGGTGAGCGGCGCGGCGCGGCTGTGAGGAGACCGGGCTGCCTTGGGAAGGGCGGGATGGGCTCCGGGAGACCTTTACCTCTGACACAAGATGAAGGTTTCCTCAGGTGTTTCTGTGTACGCTGGGGCGCCGCACGCGCGGGGTTATGACGGCAGCTCCTCAGCGCTCCCTCCCCTCAGCCGCAGAGAGGCAGAAGAATCCTCCCCAGAGCTGGATCTAGAGTAGGGTCGAGGCGGTGTCGGGGTTTCCCTGGGGAGTGGCCCCGGTATGCCCAAAGGCGCAGGCCGGGACAGAAGGTCCCTCCGCGTTCCTGGTGTCTCGGACGCCTTCGGTGTTGAATCGTTCCCAGCGCCCCGAGGGGTGCTTGCTTTATTCTTGGGCAAAGCTCAGTTCGAAGCAGTGCTCCTTTAAGCACCCCGTCACCCTCCCCGCAGTGTGATGGGGGGGGGAAAAGCTTTTTGCTGGGTGCAGTTACGTCTTTTTGGAAGGAAGGGTAGGGTATAAACTCGTGTTAGCAGCCTTTTTTTGCTAGGATTTCTTTTGCCTGTTGAGTTGATGAAGCTGACTCGTGCAATATACTGGTGTTTGCTGTATATGTTTACTCATTAAAAGTGAGATGAGGACACAGGTTAGTGAGTTAATTTATCGCAGGGAATCTGGCATTTAAAATCTGTCTTTTATATTGTAGATGCTGAAAACCTGGAAGAAAAAGCCTGTGTTGTTTTAAAAAAAAGTTAATTTTTAAATATTTTTAATTTTTTTAATATTTTTTAATATTTTTAATATTTTTAAAGCCATTTGTGCCTCTTCAGTATTTTTAATTCAGTAATTACAACGTTTTAGGATAATAGGGAAACTGGCTTTATTCTGTTATCCAGAGAGAAATGATAGCTGGATAGTGATTAGAGAATAGCAAAATCAATGACGCCTCATTTTCCCGTGAATAATGATTGTATTATTTGTGGAAGAAAACTGTTAGTTTTTAAACATCTCATTTTTGAAGTCCAGTGTGCAGCTTTAATTTCTCAGTGCTATAAAATTAACAGTTCAAGCTACTGCTGTTAGGTGTATCTTTGTAGTTGCAATGTGTTCAAGCTAATGGACCTGCTGAATTGAAAAGTTAGCTACTTTCAGTTATTAAATGTCTTAAAATACTTTTCCCCGAAGGATTTGGCTTCTTATCCCAACAGTATTCAGTCTGAGAGAATCTGAAAGGATGTGCACAGTGGATCATGCTTTTATTTAAACTGCTGATGTTACTCATCAGATGGTGGCAAGTTGCTCATGTGCAACAAGGAGTGCGTCTGAACTGACAGTGTGTAGTATGAGTCCCTATATGCCGGTTCTGATAATATCCTGAACTGCTCAGCCCCCTTACCAGGTTGGCAGTTTCTGCTTGGGTTTTTTTTTTTTAGTGCCATATGTTGTTTCAGGCTTTGCCTGGTTGTTAGTGTTGACTTGTTAATATTATTTTTTATTGCAGTTATAAACCTGATGTAAACCGGAGGAAAAAGTGGCAATGTCCTCTGATGTGTCAGAATATACTATTGGGGGAGTGAAGATCATGTTCCCTTGCAAGGCTTACCCTTCACAACTTGCTATGATGAATGCTGTAAGTAGAAGTTACATTAACATTGGCTAAACTGATAGCTTATGTTTTCCAATATCTACCAGCATTTAGAAAACAAACACATGAAATTCAGAGCCTCCAGTGTCTTGAGAATTGAATTTGTAGTGTAACTGACTGTTCTTTATGCTGTACAATGATATCTGACCTGTGACTAGGGGAAGTTGAAGTACTTTTTGGATTAGTGAATATTTGTGCTAAGAAGTTATGAGTTACATATGACTGTTTAATTAAATATACTGTAATAGGTATTTTATATAAGCTTGCAAATTCCTTCCATATAAGGAGGGAATGATTTAGTAAAACATCTCTCTTAAGCAGATCATAATATTTCACTAAGATTTTGCTTTTTGGCATTTTAAAAAATGATTTATTACACCTTACATTTAAGCATTTAAACATAGTTTTAACCATTTTAAAAGTGTGGTACAATGGGTTTGGTTTTTCCCTGTGGGATGACTGGTTTGGTTGTCTGACAGATGTTTTCAGTGGTCTGGTTCTGTAAGGCTAAAGGAGGGGAGGCAGTCTCATCAGGTATTCCTGTTAGCAGGTAAGTATTTCAGTGTCCCCTGTAAGTGAGCCTCCAAGCATGGCTAACGAGGCATGTTCCTCTTGAGAGAAATACATCTAAAGCTTCCTGACCTGTTATTATTAGTAAGGGTGATGAGGGGTGGTGGTGTGTTTCTGATTTTCATTTATTGTTTTGGTTTTTTTTTTTACAAGACAGCAGGTGTCCTGATCTATTTTTAGAAGTAATTTCTAGCTTGGCTAAAGGCCTACACTTTGTTTGGTTTTCTATTAATTCTGGTTTTGTTCTTGTTACTCTCCTTAAAGATTATTAAGGGTTTAAATAACAGGCAACACTGTTTGTTGGAGAGCCCTACAGGAAGTGGTAAAAGCTTGGCGTTACTTTGTTCTGCATTATCATGGCAGCAATCTCAGTATGGTAAGTTATCTTGGTATCTCTTTGCACAATTTTTATTGCCAAAATATATTATAATAAAATTGTTGGCTTTCAGCCTTTAAACATTCCTGGTGTCAGGAATCTAAGCAGGTCTTTGTCCACCATTATACATGTTGCCTTATTGGCAACATAAACCAGAAACAGTCAGTATGGATTTCAGTGTGGTATCATAAGGGAATTATATGGCTGTTGAAACTTTGAAAGAATATAGTTGTGTATTGTAGTTATGCAGATTGAATTGTAAGAGAGGGACTTTTTAATTTCTGCAAGTTATTACAGTTCTTTGCACTGCAGTTTGTTGAAGGGTGATGAATGCTTGTTCAGACTTTGTAGACACAAAGTTTAAAATGGTACCTAAAGAAAAGCCATCGTCTGAACTGTTTTGAAAGTCTTTTTCTCATGTATAGTCTTGAATAGTGTTCAGTGGAAAACAAATGACTGTGTCCTTTAGAGAAACCACTGCTTACATCATCATGCGAAAAGGAAGACAGAAAGCCAGAGACCTCAGCACTGTGTTGCTGCATGTGTCACTCCCACTGTAAGAGCAATGAGGCGGCAACGAGTGTGAATCATGGTGCTTCTTCTGTTACTAATTGTGAAACAGGAAGTTCTGTAAAACCTGGAAGCCCACTAACAAACACAGGTAACTTCATATGCAGGCTGCTAAAAATCTGTCCTGGAAGTCAAGTACGGAGCCAGTGATGTCAAGTTTTTTTGCTTTCAAGTCAGGGACTTTTTTTACTGTCATAATAGCAGATTGCTACATGATTCTGCCCTGTGTGGAAATCTATGTGGAATGGTGGTTAATGCATCTAGGAATGTCTAATGCTATCTCCTATATCATGTGTATTTATAGTAAATTCTGTTTTTAAAATGTTGCCCTTGTTTAATACATTCCTAGTATTGGACATACCTTTTATTTTATTTTTCATTACAGAATGTAAGGCAAATGAAACACTAGCTTCAAAATTGTCTGCCAAAAAAAGGTTATCGCCATGTGACAATGAGAACGATGATTTTCAAGTAGACAGGAAAAGGATTCGTCCTTTAGAAACTGAGCAGCAGGTAAGCAAAGTTTATTTGCAATAAAATAATCCAGGTGTAGCTCAACAAAGCTGTCAAATAACAATCAACATTTCAGAGAAGGGCTTGGAGAATAGTTGAGTCACAGTCCTAGTTTCAACTGACAGCTTTTTGTCATTTGTATTGTCACTTGTTACAAAGGAGTCCATTGTTGCTCAGAATGGTTCATAATACCGTGTCCTAAATTATATTTTGCATGTTTAAATACTTAATATCCCTAAAACTTTTTTATACCCAATTGATCCACACTATTGAGTCAAAGTGTGAGATTCTAGAATTGAAAGTGCCCTTGCAAATACATATTAGAAACTCAAATAATGCTGTGAATATGTTCAAGGTCTGGTTTATTTTGTCCTGTCAAATGCAGCTATCTCTGGCCTACTATGTGGAGTGCAACATTTCTGTCATGTTTTCATCTGTGTCAGTCACATGACTTAGTACTTGCATGGTAAGCAGCTTTTATGTTGCTCCAGAGTATTGCTCAGATGGTTGCTTTTGTTTAGGTTTTCAGATCAGTATGGCTCGGTTTTATTTCTTGTTTTAGTTATGGAAGTTCTGCTTATATCAATCTAGTACTATAATTCATATCAGTTTTGTTACAGTGGGGAATTAAAGAAGAAAAGCTCAGCAGTAATTACAGATTTTGTTGTTGTTTTTACTGTTACTGAGTTTTTTTAATTTAGACTTTGTAGCTTTTCCCAAACTGTTGTGTGGCTTAGATTTGGTTAAACTGTTAAAAAATATTAGTGATGCACCGTGTTACTGAAACAGACTCAGTGGAAAACAGTTGAAAGAAAATCACTGACTGCCAGCGTAAGCATATACTTCTGCCCAGTGTGTTTGAACACAGTACATTTTTTTTTTCCCCAACAGGTTAGAAAACGTCATTGTATTGCAAAAGGAGTCCAGCTTGTTGATGCTTTAGAAGTTTATAATCAGAGAAAAAATGGAGAGCTAATTGTTCACTCTGAAAAAAGTGCAAAACCCACCACTTTTTCTCCCAAACCAGTAAGTAATACAGTAATATTGTTTATATCAGGACTGTTAGTTCAAGAGCAGTTTAAAAAAAAATCTACTGTAAAGAGATTATGTATGAAATACAGCTTGTTAATACAGTTCCAGAAAACACTGTACCTCTGGCTGCATTACAGCCTAATGGAAAGTTTCCCAAGTATGTAAGTTGCTTTAGAGTAATAGTGAACTTTGTCACTATTGCTGGCAAGAACTGCAGTGGCTTTTGCTCCTAATGGTGCTGTCTAGCCCATGTGGTTTGTAAAGTGTGAATTATTTCTGTGAAAGTTGTTCTTCTAAACAGTGGGCTGAACTCTTTTACACCATGGCTCCCTGGTAGCACAGAATCTGGCTCAGCAATTCTGCCTGTGAACTTTCAATATGTGACAGCAATTGTAAAGCAGCTGTAAATCTGTTTGTTATATTCCTATTTATAGTAGATTTATGATATCATGGAAGAACTTGTCACTCAATTTCTATGGTCCTAGTTTCATCAGGAGTGTAGAGTTCGTTCAACTTGCCATTCGTTATTTTGTGGCATATGTAGTAAATAAAAGACAGCATTTAATATTAATAAATGTGCCTTTAAGCTGGAGAAAGTTTGAGCTGGACATTACAATATATTATCACAAAAAATGAGTAATAAATACTGCACATGATTAAGAAATAAAATCCTGTGTGTTAACTGTGATAGAGTTACGTTTTGGGTTTGGTTTTTTCTTTTCTTTTTTTTTTAATTACCATTTTCCGTAGCAGAAACTAGTTTTTCCAGCTTTCTGCTAAGCATATTCTGCTTTTCTTGGTATTTGAACCTTACCAATTTTGCATAAAAGTTCGTTGAAGCAAAACCAGTCGAAGAAATCTGAGGCAGTAGAGAGATGTCAGGTGCCAAATTACATTAGTAATATAGTTCCTGTGAGTGCTTATCAACAGCTGTGGCATAGAATAGAATAATAGAATAGTTTTTGTCTATATTAAACTGCAGGAGCATGCCATGGGATCATGAAACTGTGTGTCCGATACAAATAGAATACAGGAATGAGGTCTGGTCTTTGTTTCATCAGTGCAGAAATTTACTTTCTTCTTTCAAAAGGCAAAGAATATTCTTACTTTCCAATATATATTTCTTATTTTTATGTTGCTTTATGGTAATGCCCATCTGTAGGTAACTGGGCTTCCAAGTGCAGCGGGTTTTATGTATGTTTGGAAATTTCTGTTTCCTCATCTTACAACAGCACTTGGCTCTTTGTATGTCCTAAATTAGGTTCTATTTTAATTAGTGTGTGTTTTAACTTCAAGAGCTCTTTTCCAGTATACTATACATTTGTGAAAACAAAGGAAGCCGAAAGCTTTGGTATTACTTTAAGACACTGGGAGTTAAATCTTTTCTTGACAAAAGTGAATCTGTGTTCTAGGTCATTTGATGGGAACTAAATTTTGCCAGTTTTGGAAAGCTCCGTAGATTTTTGAGTAGGATTTGAAATGCTTTGTGCCGCTGAACTTCAGTCGCTGGTTTGAAGTACAAAGGCCAGCAGAGTGTGCTGTTGATTTTCAAATAAAAAGACCTTTCTTCATTGTCAAATTTGCTTTGGTACTTTGATGTGGGTATCTGAAAAACTTTATTTACAACTTCTAGAAATTTCATGTAGTGAAGTAAACTGAAAACTCTGAGTATAGGTCAACTGTTATAAAATATTGAACCATAGTCTGATTTTCTGGGAAAACTCTTAATTTTTTTAACAGTACCTGAGCTGTACCTGTTTGTGTTATAATGTGCTCTCCATGGGTCTGAGTTTGCAGATAGTGCAGTATACTATTCAAAGCTCAAATACTATGCTGTTTAGTACTTCTTTAGAGAGAAGTAACCTAAGAAGACATAAAAGAAAAAGAAATTATTTCTAAGAATGAAACAATAAGTTATTATTTACCTGCAGTGAACCTCAGCAGACTGAGAGCTGAAACAATTGTCAAGAAACAATTGCAGAAAGTAAGGCCCTATTTATCATTAGTAGTTCTGTGGCTTTAACTACATTAAGACATGAAGAGAATGGCAGCATAGGCTGGTAGGTTACTTTTCTAGTGTAGCTTATGAAACAAAGTCAGCTGAGGTGATGTTCAGCACTTACCATAATGGACTATATATTTAGGATGATACAATAATGCAATAAAAATATTTTCTTAATGAAATATTCCTGATTTGTATAGCTTGTGTTTTACTGTAGGCAATCCTGTGCTTAAAGCAAATTTAGTTTCTTGTCAAGCCCTTTTTATAGCCCAAGAGAGAGAATGGGTTGGTTGTAAGAGCATGAGGGGCACTGCTGGTGCTGCTGCATCAGATGAACACCTGTAGATCCCAGTGGGTGAGGATCTTCTGCCTGAGGCGACTGACTGTTTTTAGCGGCTTTCAGTCCACAGCCTGGGAATCCATTTCTGTCCTTCTGCTGTTAATCCTTCCAAGAGAGGGCAGTTCTAGTGTGAGTTTAGATGGGAAATTATACCCTTAAGGTACTCTCTTGATTACTTCTGTCAAAGCATACGGTCTGAGAGACTGGGACAGCTGGGTTAAGGAATCCCCATTCATACCAGGTAAAAAAAGTAAACAGTAAATGGAGAGTAGTGTAACAAACACTTGGGGTATCAAAAAACAGCTGTGAAAAGAATCTGTCTTAATGTGCTAGCCCATTGCAGTTTAACATATTGCTTACAACCTCCACAATGGAGTTTGAGTGACTTCTGTTACACATTCCAGGAGACTGGCAGCCTGTTACAATCAGGGTCTGGACTTCAGAATAGGCTAATTTACCACGATGGGATGAAGAAAGTTGTGGATTTGTATTACATGCTCTCACCTGACACCGTATCTGATCCTTTTTCTGCTGACTGACATTTTGAATGAGCTCTTTGAAGCAAGTTCCAGCTTAATTAAAACGTTTGCTTGGTTAGCAATGATCTGTGAAAGCCTGTGATAAATATTGAACTGGGTTCACCTGCTGGTTACTGTGAGAGGATAAACAGCTGCTTTGTGTACTTTAATCAAGAGGCTACAGCACCAGCAGAATACTGTGCTTTTTGAGAGCTTTTAAAGGAATAGCTGAAAAGCTCTGGTAATGTCACTGCTGATATCTTACTAGATTGTACTTGTGTGATATTTCACACAAGAGGTATTCACTGCTGTATCATTCAGATGGCTTTGTAACCAGGAAATGTAGATGAAGATATGAAGAACTCCTCTTACCTCTTTGTATTTCAAAGATCATAGCCTCAGTGTTTGTTTAGCTCTATTTTACACGTAGGACAGGTTGGTGGACTTGATTATTCCTTTTTAAATCAGACATCCACGTTTTTGCCATATAAATATTGATGTGATAGACTGTTTTATCTAGCCCCTGACAGAAGTAAAAACAAGTTAGATTAGCCTAAGGTCCATACAGTCTGGTATCTGATCTCTAACAGCATCTAGTTACTGGATGTTTCTGATTAAACTGCAGAAAGCAGAGAAGTATCTTCCCCCCACACATTCTCTCTCTCCCAAATGAAAATCTATATCCCAAATACAAGCAGCTGAAAATATGTTTAGTTCTGAAGCCAGAGAGTATTATGAAGTAGTTTTTTGTTGTCTTAATACTTTTATGTATTTATACTTGGCTCCCCACTCCGAATTCTTTCCTAATAAATGGAAACTTTGTCTGATTTTATTATTATTTAACCAGCATCTCTTTGTTGTGTCTCTAAAAATTTTTACTTTATGAGGCAACACTGCTATGGAAACTGCCATATTGGAGTTACCACTTTGTTCACCTGGAGACTACTTTCTTTCCTTTTGCTGTAGTAATGGGAGAATAACACCACGTTAGATTTTGGTGTGTGATATTGACAGTAAATTCTTTTTTGTAGACATCTCGAATTAAAATAGTTTGGTTTCAATAAAATTTAAAGATGGCCATGCCATTTTCTAAAGCATGAAAATGCAAATTGACACACTTGAATTATGTGCAAATAGCAGGAAGAACTCAACTTTTAAACTGTTTTAACCAGTTTCTTCAAGTTTTTCTTCATTATAAAGCCCCTTCAAAGAAGGTTTTATTTATTTATTTACATTTTTTTGGCTAATGGTGTTTGTGGCTTTCAGTTGTTTATTTGTACTCTCGTGAGTTACTATAAATGAGCCTGAGTTTACAACTTTTGCAGTGTTGATTTTTTTGAAATAGTTTGTTTTTCGAAGTGAAAGGTAGCATTTGAAAACTGGAACACAGGCTGAAGTGCTGCTTAAAGGCAGTATTACACCCATTTCAAACCTTTTAAGAAAAACTTTAAAGGCCACCTGTAAAACACTGTAATTTAGAAGCCTTATGCATGCAGATACTTAATTATTTTAATAAAAATTAAATACATCTGGGTTTTTTTGTTGTTAAACCCATCATAGAAGAGCTTTCAGTTCGTGTTTATGTGTGTACTTATTTGAACTGCATTTTCCTTTTGTTAGAAAAACTTTTGCAAAATAGCTGCCTGATTGGTCCTTATAATTTTCTATTACTTTTATCTGGCAAACTAAAAGTTAGGTTTAGCAGTAGCAGTGGTGTATTAGAAGTATGGTATCATGTTGGAATTCTGTGAATTTCTTTTAACTTCGAAAACACAGTCTGACTTGAATTAAAATCAAAAGATGAGCATGTTCTTTAAAGGCCCTACACAGTAACTGCTTCAGTTATATTAATTGTTAGCATGCTAGCAATGTTTTCATTATTTCAAAGAGCAAAATAAAATGTAGGTAGAAATATCAAGGTACAATTTGCATTGCAGTTTTCTGTGTGAGTGCAAACACCGTTGGATATTGCCACACATGTAACATATACCATATGTCAGCTGTTTCCTGCTTCGCTGTTGACAAGAGCCCCATTCATAACTCTTCTTTTTATCCTTTCAGTGAATAAGTAATTATTCAATATAGAAGTAAGGATATTTGGAACTAGCTATTTAATGTGGCAGCACATGGTAATGAAATCTGCTGTTACTGGCAACCTGAGAGGGGAATGTAACAATTCCAGCATGGGTGTAACTTTATCTGCTTTGAGGGCCTGTTTACTTGGCACATCAGTGAACCTTTTATCCCAGTGAGTGACAGCTCCAGAAGGGTTACATTTACATGCGTTCTATCATGTATTGTAATATTTAATGGCGGACAAGGCTGAGAGAGACTAAGGGTAATACGAACTTGCTTTTCCTCAGAGTGGAGGCTAAAAGTCAGCTTGATCTCCAGAGTTGTGGTGTAACACACAGCATGATTTGGCTTTTGTTTATAATGGATAATCTTACGGATTACAATTGAAAGGGGAGGGAGGAGTATTTGAGTGGGCAACTACATGTTGTTACTTGCACTATCACCTGAAAATCAAATAAAAACTCTTTTACACTAAAAGAATTCATTATTTTTTATGGGACATGTGTGGACATGGCTACTCATGAGTTATTTCTTTTCTGCTAGTCTTTTCACACTAATTGTTACAGTTTCATGACAGTCATTCCGGTACTTTACATTATGAGAGAGAGTGCTTCTCGGGAAGAAAAAAATTACTTTTAAAATATTTTACAGGATTAGTTCTGTTTAGAATTATTCCCTATGTGTCTTTAACTCTCATACTTACTAGATGACCTTTGACATAATGGCATGGCAAACATGTTTCTAATGGAGACTGTATGACATATTCTGGTTTATCTGTAGATTTCATGAAACTGTCTAGATTTCTTCTGTTTGCTTTAAGGTAAAAATGTTCTCAGTATTTTAATTTGGGTGTCTGGTCCCAAGATTGTCTTCACTGAAGGTGTGGACACTTCTTGTTCTGTAACAGGAGTATCCTGATGGTGAAGCTCAAATACAAGAAATTTGTTTGCCTGTGTACATACTTAATTGGAATAATAACTCTTTCTGCAATTGGATTATGATAAAGTTGTATCTAGTGACTGCCAGAAGTTTTTTAAGACTTCTCAGGCATGAGGACATGGTGTCTATGCTTTAGCATTTCTAAACTTTGTGCAGTTTGATAGGCTCCCTTGGTGATTTAGCTGACTAACTTGAACTATCCTAGAGGCCATTTTCTAAATAGAGCATAAGCAGATTTATCATGTTCATCTTACAGTGGGATTTTGTTAATCTTTTTTTTGTCTTGGGTTGCAGTCTTCTGGCCCTTGCACTGAGTGTTCCTGTTCTTCTGCAAAAGAAACTGATAAAGATGCTAGTAACAGGAAGAAGAAAGAAAATGGAGATCAGCCTTTCATTCCCAAAATATTTTTTGGAACACGAACACACAAGCAAATATCCCAGATCACCAGAGAGTTGAAGAGAACAGCGTATTCCAGTGTCCCCATGACAATTCTTTCTAGCCGGGATTATACCTGTATTCATCCAGTGGTATCTAATAGTGGTAGTAACAGGAATGAAATGTGTGTAGAGTTGCTGGAAGGAAAACATGTGAGTAATTGCATTTGAGAAAATGAGCACTCCTTCAAACATGCTAAAATGTAGTTGAACAATTGGAATGAGTAACATGTTTACTTCTTTATACTATGTTGCCTAAATGCCTCCGGGTAATTTAGCTTAAATACCCTTAGAAAATGGGATGCCCAGTATCAGTACTGAAAAAAAATTATGCAGATAAGAATAGTATTTATGATTGTAAGGTTAATGCTCTTAACAAGGCTTAAATTGTCTTTGCTTTTATAGATGAAGAGGAAGGAAGTGTCCTTTATTTTAGGAGCATGAATTTGCCTGTTTCCTGTCTGACATGATGAGTTTGTCATTAGTGTCTGACACAAAAAAGTAACTGCTAGGAATGTTTCTGGAAAATGAAGTCACATGCACCTAACAATTTAGGGGATTTAATCTTACTTGATTTTCATTAATTTTTTTGTAACCATGGACTATCTGCCTTATTTGCTTTTAGGGCAAGTCATGTCTTTACTATCGTGGTGTTCATAAACTCAGTGAACATCATGCACTACAGTCTGCACACAAAGTGTATCAGGCTTGGGACATTGAAGATCTAGTGAGCCTGGGAAAGAAGCTTCGTGCCTGTGCATATTTTGCAGCCAGAGAACTCATGGTGGGCGCAGATATTGTGTTTTGTCCTTATAATTATCTCTTGGACCCACAGATACGGGAGAGTGTAAGTATATTTGTAAGGAAGAGATTGCAATAAATAACTGAAGTTAAAAGGAAGTTAAGAGCACAACGGCAAACTGAAATCTGACTTATATCCAAAATATTATCTACAGAATAACTCCTAGATTAAGGTATTTTTCCTCTCTCTCTCTTTTTTTTTTTTTTTTTTGTTTTTCCAAAATAGGCATTTTTGTATTCCAAGGAATGCTTCCACTCATCCCATGCTCTTGTCTGATCAGTTTGGGGTTTGGTTGGTTGTTGTATTTTTTTAATCAATGGAAGGTAAACCCTTGCAAACTTCCCAGTTGTTTGGTTTATGGAGAGTGTGGTAGGTTCAGATTATATTCATCCAGACTTTTTTAACAGCATTCTGTTAGTTGCTGTTTCTCCTTAATGTCTTTCAATTTGTTTTACTAGGTCATAATTTTCTTTTCAGATGGAAATTAACCTAAAAGGCCAAGTAGTCATTTTAGATGAAGCCCATAATATTGAGGACTGTGCTCGAGAATCAATGAGCTATGGTGTTACAGAAAGTCAGCTAAAAGCTGCTCAACAAGAGCTAGACTTCATGATCAACAGCAACATCAGACAGAAGGATCATGAGCCCCTACAGGCTGTGTGCTGCTCTCTGACAAAGTAAGGCAACTCTTTCTAATTCCATTACATCAATTAGTGTTTTTTAAAATTACAATTAGATTCCTTTTGCTGATGCAATTTACTGGTTGCTATTTTGCATCAGTTAAAATGCAACTGAGGTATGCTTCAAACTATGCAGTCACCAGGTTTTTGTTCATTTGAGGAATTTGGAGGGTTTTGATATAGTTAAAAAAGCCATTCATTTTACTCAAAGACAAACATTGAAATCCTGTTTGAAAAGTATGTTTGCTCTTGAATGACACACTAGTCTTTATGGGGGTTACTGTCCTAACTTTGGAAGTTCTGTATGAAAACTATACCTGAGATAAATAATTTTTCTCTTTCACATGTTTCTGTTAGCTTACATGACAAAATAATGCTGTTACTATTTGTCAAAGTATTACAGAGTTTACATTTATAAAATGCTTTCAGAGCCTTGGGCAGGAGGTGTTTGGAGCAGGCTGGAATCTGTTCTGGGAACCAGATTGGAATCTATTTGGAATAGGTTCTTCATAGGTGAAAGTGAATTTATCAGTCATGCCCTTTGTTTTCCCTGTGAAACAACTTGAACAAAGATACAAGGGTCTGAAAAACTGAGGTACATGCAGATTCTCAGAAGAGACTGAAGTCTGTAGAGAACTCGGGTAGCAGCCTCTTTGAACGGAGCAATGCACGATCTTTCAGTTTTGAATTTCTGATTATTCTCATGAAAAAGTTGTTCACACAGGATTACTAGTCATTCCTGGACTGTCAGTAGAATGTGGTTTTAATGATTTGCTTTTGTACTGAAACTGAAACCAAGGATACGCTGAATCTCTTAGTACCTGTCTTCTTGGAACACAAGGATAGAGGAGTTCAGTGGATGGAGAAGTATGGATGATTGAGGGAGTGGTTTTGAAAGCAATTGATCAGTAAGGCAGAAAGAAGCTCAAAAACCAGATGTTCTCCTTTTTGCTTCTTTCTGTACCCACAGAGGAAAAGATAGTAAGAGCGAAAAAAAAGGTAACCTCCAGAAACTATGGAAATAGAATAGGAAGCAGAAGACCTGAGTAGAAGTTAACGATCATGAGACAGGATGGAACAAAAGCAAATTGGCCGGGGTCAGAAGCTCAGGAAAGAGGGCAAGAAATAAGGGGTGAAAGCAAAAGTCTTATGGATGGAGTGGGAAGTTGAAACAGCATCAGAAGAGTTTATCACCACTAGAGAATTTGGAATTTAGCTCTGTAGCCCTGAATTTTTGAATTTTTCATGTGAAGGATCCAGGGACTGAAAGAGTTCAGAAACACTGCTAATGAAACCTGGAGCAGCAAACTCAGCAGAATAAAAGTGAATAATGATACAAGTGGCTTAGAAGTGAACTGAACTCTGATTAAGTGCATGTCAAGATTGTCATTTTGTTGCATTAGTGGCTGGTGAAATAGACTTCAGAGTATGCTACAGCAAGTCTCCATTCTGAGAGTTAATGTTTATGTGTCACAGAAGCTGATTCTCCTACCTTAGATATTTGAAATACTAGATTTTAGTAAAAGATAAGAATAGCATGGCTGGAGATTTGATTGCCTCAAGCTTTTTAACCTTATCAGAAAAACTAAGGATGATTGTCGTGGCAAATTTTCCAATAGCATGGAAAGCAGAAGACTGGGTGTAAATAGACAGTAATTGGTAAAATGCAGGGTGAGGTGGCTTTGCCAAATGCATGGGTAATTAGAATAACCTTATTTCAGTTATAAAGATCCTGGACCTTCATTCCAGAAAGCACTTAAGCATGGGCTTAGTGCCGCAGAGGTGCTAAAATGACTGTTCTGAGGAATTTGAAGGTATACCAATGGAGGCATACTGGCAAGCTTTTCTGATGAGATGCAGATTTGCCAGGACAAATTACGTTGTTCAATGGAGTAGGCTGTATCAGCAATGGGATTTTTTGGTAGGGAGAGAAGGAGCAAATACACTTTCTTGAATTGAAGGCACGTTTGTAACATTTGTTATATCTTTTACTGAAAATACTGCATACTTTGCTTCAAACCCATAGATATCTTTCTAGCAATCAAGTTAATTTTATTCATGTTTACTGCTGTATTCTGAAAATAAATTAAGAGCTATTTAACGTAAATGCTTTAACATTAGATTTAATTGCATGGAAATTATTCTAGGATTTGCTTTTTTGGGTGATATTTTAGTATTACGAAGGTTAATGTGTTAAGTTTGTGTTTGCATTTATAGTGTGACCATTTCAAAAGTATGTGATGTTTTTTGAAGTTCATAACAGGTAGACACAAGTTTTACATCTGCTGACATGTTTTATCCATTGTAAATCTGTGTCGTTTCTGTCACAGTGGCCGTTTTCTAATTTTAGTTCCAGGTCTTTCTGATCCTGCATTTGAGGAAATGGGGCAGAGTACTACACTGGTGAAGTCCTGCCTGTTTTAGTGGTCATCATCGCTTAATGAGAAAAAGCAAATTATAGCCAAAGAAGTGATTGTTCTGGTAGTGTTTATGGGGGTTTGTTTGCATGTAACTTGGCAAAAGGAAAGATCTGGGGTTTTTTTAGTTATTCCGTTGATCAGATTATTTGCAGAGACATGACAGGAAATCTGGCACTGAAACGGTCACTGAGCCTTGTTGCTTTCGTTGAATAACTGGTTTTGCAGATACTTTGAACTGTTGTAGAAATGACAGCTGTCTTTCTGATGCCTCCTGCTGGTTGATGAAACAGACAACTTCGGCATTTCCTGACAGGGAGGAAGCCTGCCTGCTCTCTAGGCAGAGAGAAGGTCTTGTAATACTGCAGGGATGATAGAGGACACATTCAGTTAGAAAAGATTTTAGCAGTGCCACAAACGAGGTGATCTACATGTTTAGATCAGGTTTTCAAGAAAGTTCTATCATGTTTTGCATTATACATACAGTTGTAATTCTGCTTCATTTTCAAATTGTATCAGGCTTACAAATACCTGCAGATAGATCTGCACTTTTTATTGCCCCATGGTAAGCTAGCATCAACTAGAGTAAAAATGAGTGGCTTGAAAAGTACAGCAGAAATCTTTCTTAAATGAGCCCGACATGTTATATTGTATATTTTATTCCTTTTTTTTTATTGTGATGATAAAATAGAATGCTATAGGCACAAATTTTCTTCTCACCTTCAATGAGCTGCATCATGAGAAGTTCCCTAGAAGTTTGTTCAACAGTGACAAACAGGCGTATAGAAGAGCAGATTCTCTCTACTTAGATGCAGTGAAATATTCACCATCAACATCATAGAAGTCTGGTGCAATTTTTGAGTTTTGCTTTGTACCTGTTAAGTATCTCTAAATCTCTATGATTAATGCTGAAGTTTTTTTCTGATTTCTCCCTTTTTACAGCTGGTTAAAGGAGAGCTCCAGTCAACTGGTAGAAAGAGGATATGAAACTTCTTTTAAGGTTTGGAGTGGAAAAGAGATGCTCAGCATTTTGCACAAAATGGGAATAACTGATACTACTTTTCCCATTTTACAGGTAATATTGTATGCTATATAACTGAGTACCAGAGTGCATAATATTGATGTTGTTAGACATCTTAAAATGTAAATAAATTTAAATGCTAACAGGTCTTTTAATTTATTTCAATACTAAAAAGCTGTGTGAAGAGGATGCCTGGTGAAAACCGTGAGTATTCCACTTGAGCATTCCACTTGAGCTACTGGGATTTGTGGAGAATCAATGTTTTAAAGGATATAACTGATAATGTGCAATTATTTAAATTGCAGCATTGAGTCAGTGATAGTTTTGTCTATTTTGTCCATCTGCATTTTTATTGACTGTTGAAACGTTTTTACCCTATTTTCAATTTTATCCCTCCTTTCTGTATAAGCCAAACTCTTTAAAAATGTTGTTATTTTTCCCTTCCAGTTCCGTCTTCAGTCTGACTATGTAGGTGGTTTAGGTGAACTTCTAAATCACTGTGCTGGAATTCCTGTATCTGTATTAGCTTTGTTTTTGAGAAGATACTTAGAATGTTGTTAATGTGGAATTTGTTTGCCTCTTGTAGAAACATTTAGCTGCTGTCCTGGAAAAAGAAGAAAAAGTATCGATGTTTGGTAAAGAGGAACTGATTGAGATACCAGTTGTGAGCCCTGCCACTCAGATGGTGCTGAAGGGGTTATTCATGGTTCTTTTATATCTTTTTAAAGATAAGAGCAGGTCAGTTCAACTCTATAGCCTGAGCAGTGTGGTGGTGATGGATTCAGCTGCTTTGCCAAAACACCTCTTTTGTTTGTGAACCCCTCAGTTATGATGTCTGGCTTCTGAGCCGCTTCTGGCTTAAACCTTATTTTAAAATATTAATTATTATAAATTTTCACTGTTTTTTTAGAAAGTATAAAATTCTTTTTTATACTTTATTGTGAATGCCTTTTAGCGACACTGATTGTGCTTAATGCTTTCACTTTCAATTCTTTCTTGTAGGATTTTTTCACATTAGTGTATCTCTCTGTAGGTTTGCAGATGACTACAGAGTTGCTTTACAACAAACGTACACTTGGATGAATGAAAAACAACTTGATGCTTTAGATACAAGTGCCTTCTTTACACGGCCCAGGCGTAAAAAGAATTTGCGGCAGAAAACTGTAGTCCACATGCTTAATTTTTGGTGCTTGAATCCTGCTGTGGTAAGATGTGTGTGAAGCAGAGGGCCTTAAGTAATTTTAGTCATAACAAATGCATATAAGTTCTTAGAAAATCAGTGCAATCACTTTAAATTCCTCCTTTTTTTTTCTCCACCCGAGGCCTTTTCAGACTTAAATGATGTGAGAACAATTGTTCTGACATCTGGTACACTCTCTCCAATGGATTCATTTTCTTCAGAGCTTGGTGTGAAGTTTTCTATTCAGTTGGAGGCAAATCACGTTATTCGGAACTCGCAGGTAAACTTTTGCATCGTGGTTCCCTCTCCTGAGGGGTAATGATGACCACTGGATGAGAAATAGTAACTGTTGATGACAAGCCCATTCTATAAGTGTAAAAAGGAATGTACAGAGCTATTGCTTGGATTAATGCAATTTTATTTTATATACTTTTTCAAATGGAA
Organism: Ara ararauna; assembly: GCA_028858755.1. NCBI lineage: Eukaryota > Metazoa > Chordata > Aves > Psittaciformes > Psittacidae > Ara > Ara ararauna. The sequence goes on along the minus strand of CM054389.1, from coordinate 10,311,088 downwards.
AAAGGGCCAATTTTAAATGGGTTCCTGGAAAAGTTGAAGTTGTGCTGTACTGGTAAACAGTCATCTTATCAGTTATTGCACTTTCTCTTCTGTTTTTAAGTACTGGAATTTATTTGTTTAGAAATATCTCAGTATTTTCCCTCACACTTAATATTTAGTTAGTTAACCTCAAGTAATTCAATACAGTTTGTGCTGCGTATTTTAGAATTAACTTTTTGAATATGAACTAAACCAGGTTTGGATCGGCACCATTGGAGTGGGCCCTAACGGTCGGAAGTTGTGTGCTACATTCCAGCACGCAGAGACCTTTGAGTTCCAAGATGAGGTGGGAGCACTTCTGCTTTCAGTGTGTCAAACAGTAGCCCAAGGAATTTTGTGCTTTTTGCCATCCTATAAGGTAAGGAAATCTTAATTCGTATTCTTCCTTTGAAACCACACACACTTTGCTGGAAAATATACTGTGTAATCTCTTGCTTTATGCATCGACATATATAAACGTTTATGAAATAAATGCAATAACACATTGTGATGACATTATATTGTCACGTCTTAAATTTCATATTGGCTGGTATACAAGTTTGTTTTAATGAAAACCCATGTTTATATTTGTTTTCAGCAGGTGTCTGTATCTTAGTTAATGGGTACAATTTTTTCAGTTTTACAAAACGAGCCAGACTGATCTGCTGGGGTTTTTTAATTGTTTCCCTGAATGTTTTGAAATTATTATAAAAATCCCCCAACCTGATCTTTGTAACACACATCAGGAAAGGAAAATTTATGTGTATAACCCAGCAGCAAGAATGCCTCAGCATGTTCTCTGTGTGCTACTTGAATGCTGTATTCATCCAGTTAATTTCTTACTTCCTTGTTTCTTGTTCCATTTCACTTCATTGGAGATTCTGGTGTATTTTTCTTGAGTCAGGGGAATTGCTCACTAGCATTGGCTGAAAGGAATCAAATTTCTCAATTTCAAACTATGTCATATCAAATTTCACTGACAACAGATATCTAAGTATGGTTAATCTATACCTCACAGTGGTTCTGCTTTCTTCTCTCAGTTTTTTCTTACTGTAATTTATGGTCAGCTCTGAGGAACAGGAATATAAACCTGCAATATAATTCCGTAGTTCATACCCATTTGTCTTGTAATGCTTGCAAGAGTGTGACTTTTTTCATTTGGAACCATCATTTAGGATTTTAAAAAATCCTCTCAACAAACAAAACAAAAACCTCTCAAAAAACCACAAAATTCACAAAATGAACAAATCCCCCAGCGAATGGAAATAACAGATTCTACAGTTTCCCTCATCTCTAAGGTTCCTTAAGAGGAAAACAAGAAAAATTAAGAGAAAGAAACAATTTTCTTTAATTTTTTTTTTTTTTCTCGAAGGTCTTTATAATAGTTTTGTTTGACTGATGAGGCTGCAAAGTGATGGGTTTTTCTTTACTGGGTGTCTATAAAGAATTACAGTTATCGATGCAATTACTGACAGTAACCATTAGGTGACCACATTAGACCAGGTAATGTACAGTCACTGGTAAATTTACTTAACCTTTCTCAAGACGCTGCACTTATATGCGTAGTTAATGATCTGAAAAGAAATTTTGCATTCAATTTATTGAAGAATTGAAACGGGAGTATTGTCATTATTGTTTTTATTCCAGTGTATGATGTTGAACAGTATGTGATGGTTGATCTTGGGTATCCAGACCTAGCAAATGTTTTTGAAAGTTTTATATGAGAATAGTAATCTGAATTGAAAGCATAGAGAGAATTTGTAATGACATTTAATAAGGAAGGAAAGAGATTGCTGGACAGCTCTGGTACCCTCCCCCTCTCACTGCCCTTATGTTTCACTGAAAGGTCATCTAGCTAAACACAGTGAGTGGTCTTTTTTCTTTGTGGGAACACTTCCATGATCCTAGCAAAAATATTGATAAATATAAATTGCAGGCAATTGAAGGGTGATATTTTAAAATCACATTGCCCATATTTTTCTACTGATGCCCTTTTTCATTCCACTTCTACTATTCTGGATCAGGTTGCCTTTAAGTCTGAGATTAATATGTTGAAAACACAGAATAATGTAAGCATAAGCATATTAGTACAGGGAAAACAAGGTATTTTTCTTTTATCGTCATACAGAATATGGCTTACCTGCACATTTACATTTCAAACCTGATTTTCAGAGATTTTTCTGGGGAAGTTGCTATATCTCTAAAAAAACCCACAGCTTTTAAAGAAATTGCTCAAGGCTATCAAGATCTGATTAATACACGTCACATACATCACTAAATTAACCATTATGAATTAAGCAGGTTTTTTGACGGTTTTATGAATTGGAGTTTCAACTTTGGATTAACTGAAAAATAAAGTTTTTAAATGTGTGGAAGGCTGATGTCAGTGTTCTGAATGTTGAGTGCTATCTGTGCAGATAGTTTGGTGGAGCTTGAATTTAGGCATGTACACTGGATGTCAGTTTGGTTACACTTAATAGATGTGTTTTCCAGTGCAATGTTCTCTTCCAGTTTTAAGAATCAGAAGCCTTGCTTCTTGGATGGCTCTGTCTGGTTCAGTACCTCACTTTCAGCACTCATCCTGCCCATTCTTTCTTACCTGTTTGCCTGAAAACCTCTATGACAGTTATCCCAAATTCTTTTGCTTTGTAAATGAAGTTAGTTTTGTTTTTCTGGAAAGCCATTATTAATGTAATTCAGGTAGTAAATTGTATGTTACTTTCAAGGGTTTAGATACAAGGAGATGTTAGGGGCAGAAATAGCACTTTTGTTCATTTCTGTTCACTTTGAATTTTGTTCACTTTAATAAAATACAGGTAAATGTTCTTTTTCATTGTAGGAATGATAAATCGCCACTTTTTTGCCTCAGTCTATGGAAACAGAAAAAGTGGAGGGTCTAACCTCTGCCACAGGAAGCAGAAGTTGAGAGCCCTGCCTGAGGCAGTTTGTGATGACTGATGTTGGGACCCTAAAGCAAGCACCAGGCAGTGTTCTCCTCTTGCTTGTCCTGTTAGGCAGAGCTTCACTACACAATGTTGAAAATAAATTTCTGGCAGAAATAGAACAACTAATATAATTTAAACTTCCCAGTCTGGAATTTAAAGAACTTTTATGAGTAGTATTTATTTCTCCATATATTTCTGGAATTTCAGGTTGCTTCTTATACATGAAAGTAATGATCTACCAATACCTGGTAAAAGTGATGACTGACTCCTGTATTCATGTCAGAGCTGGAGAAACAAACTGGCAGAAATTTAGTGATTTGTTTCAGGCTTCTGAAGTGTATAATAGAAAATCTATCTCGTACTCACCCAGAAGATGTTGAAGTACAAGAGGGCAAGTGAAATTTCTAAATGTCACCACATTAACCTAATCATAAAATGAAAAAACTGGCTCTTGTTCGTAGAACATTGGAGAAGGATGCTATAAATGTCAGCAGGGTCTGTTGCTGTAGCAGCTGGCGTTTCAGTCGCATACTCCTTCCAGTGCTAATGCGTGCAGAAAGCATCCATTAATGGCTTGCATTTTTCTCTATTAGTGCTTCTTTAGGTAGATTATTTCCTGGGAGATTCTAGATTTCTTTGAAGAAGCTGTCCACTGCCAGGAAGAGGTAGTAGCCACTTGTCTATATTTTGCTTTGGGGTGCCCCTTACAACAAGATATTTATAATCTGTAGAATGTTATTCAACTGTTTTGTAAAGAATTGGAAGTCAGTATTGTAAACCTGCATTCTTTCCTAATGATCCGTTTAAGAAGGTACTTAGGCTGAGAAGTTACTTTCAAAAGATCTTTTTGCCTAATGTGTGAACTTCTGTTACTGCAGAAAAATCTGAATTAAAAATCATTTGGTAGTTATCTTCTGTGCCCCTTCTATCCCCTGCTTTGTTGTTTGTTTGGGGTTTTTTTTATCAAAATAGCTGTAGCAGAAACAGCTCAGCGCAGTTCTGTGGGCAAAGTCTGCCACCTTGTTCTGTCTGTGTAATTTGGAATTGCCAGATGAAATGTGAATAGAAAAAGCAATAGTAGAGAAACTTCCTTTTGTCTTGATCAGGTATTTGAATAAACATATTTTTCATTGAAAAGTAACTGTTTAAAAAATACATATGGAAAATATCCAAGGTTAATAATGCAGTAGAGGAAAATACATGGCTGAGAATAAAACAGTGCATCACATATATGTCTCCGTGTTTGGTGGGTGTCTGTTCTGAACAGCTGTGATGCCATGTTTCAGAAATGGATAATCTACAATAGCATACAAATTTTTCTGGCATGTTGACCTTTTTTAACAGAAGCTTAATCTTAACATTGATTAAATTGCAAACCTAGATCATTTGAGGGCTACTAAAACTGGTGATACTATGCAACAAAAATGCGTTTGTGTAAAAATCAGTAGCAACTCCAACAAAAGCACTCTATAAAAGAGAATATCAGAAGGTGAAAAGATTACTCAGAAATCTAAGATGCTTTTAAACAAGATTAAGATAAGGACCATTAGGGTTCATGTTGCCAACCTGTCTGCATTAAGATATATCTTGCCTGGTGCCTACATCTTAGATGATTCATTCAGTATGTGTCATATCAAAGTCAGGGTAGCCAGCAAGGAGAAAAATGCTAATGCTTATAAATTTTAGTGATAATCCATCATGATGAATTAACTGACCTTTAGTAGCTTTTCTACAAAATAAGCTTTGGCCAGTGATGTTAACGTTGGGGCTTTGTTGTGTTTTGCTTGGGTTTTTTTTCCTGTGAGGCACTGTTACTGAATTTGTATCTGCTAATTGTTGAGGTATAACTTGAAAGTAACATTTTTAAGATAGCATAGTTGCCCAAAAGGGTTTGAATGGTGGTTTTCAAACAGTAAAACTTTAAACTTGGTAAGTATTCTTCTCTTGAGAATCCAAAATTTGTTTACTGCTATTTTTTTTTCCCCTCTCACACCTTCAAGATCTAGTATTCTCCATTGATTCAGGTTAGTTGTATTTCATTTGTATTTGCTTTCTTTTACAAAGCATTCATTAACTTTTGAGGTTAAATAGCAGTCTTGCTCAGTATTTGCACACTGTTGCTGTGTATTTTGCATTGTATTGTATTACGCTATTTTATACCGTATCAAATAGTTTTGTAGAGGGAAATGTCTTGGACCTGGCAGAACTATTATGTTGCATTATGTTACTATTAACATATAGGTACAGTGCAATTAATGCTGCGTTGCATTTGCTGTTCCCCTTGAGAATTTTGGGGTAAGATTATAATGATACGTATATAGTAACTTTAGCAAAACATAAATGCTGAATTTCACATTTGAGTTGCTATGTATCTCATCTTAAGAGCAGCTAGTCCAGAGCTTAGGTTCTGTCAGTCTTGCCCATTTTTCTGTTCTCTTGGCTGATCATGTTTTCTTCAGTGAAAACAGTCGGAATTGGGTGACAGTAAATCCTCTTGGACTGGCACACCTCTGTTGACTGTCTTGGTTCCCTTCCCATGTTTAAGGTGTCAACCAAAGCTGTAGTGAAGCTACAGACAAGTGCTGTTCACTACTGTGTTGACAAAACCATTCTTGGTGGTATTATACAACTTCAGGCAGGCAGACCTTAACATCAGTTAACTCTGTGAGCACCATAGAGCCTGGCAATAGATCTAGCAGGGCATGGTGGTAGATATAATGTGGGCTGTTTTCAAATACAGTGAGAATCTTTGGGTTCAGTCTAGGTTTGGAATCAACAAGGAGGGACCTCAGGTTAACCTCTTGCTGTTGCACTCTCCTGCGTTGCGCAGCAGTGTGTCTGCATTGGATATGAGCCTGGGTCCCTGAATGTGCCATTTCCTGGCCTGGACATAAATGTGCCACCCCTACATATGACAGGCTGAGAGAGGGATACAGTTTCAGTATTAATTCTGAATGTCTGGCGCTTCTTAGCCTAAGACAGACCCCTTTCTTGCTGAGATTTGTATGAGGTTGGTAGAATGGTTATTTCTTTTTTCAAGAAGTCTGTATCAGAGTGGCAGAAAATGAGTCAGTTGTAAGACTGAAAAAAGAACAAAATATTTTCATTTCTAAAACTTTGCTGAAATACAGTTTTGTAAATAAATTATAAAAACCCCATTTTTTTTTTTAGCTGCCATCAAATAAAAACCCCAACACTACCTTCAGACAACTTTTACTTACTTAATAAATTACTTCAATAAATTTACAAAAGATGGTAGTCTGTATAGCCAGGCCTATTTAAAAGCATTAAGATTTGAGCACTGGCTGTTAAAATGAGTAAATGGCAATATCACAAAGTTAAACAAATGCCAAAAAACATTTTCCAGGGTACTGGGATTGTAACAATACCATTAATGAGGGCAAAGAGGTTTTAATGCAATTTGCACATTCTAAAGTTTCAAAAAGAGGTTTTGAGTTAGTGCATTATTAATGTTCTGAACATCTGGAACTATGTAAGAGCCACAGACATTGAGCAAGTGCAGGGTTTCTCCACTAGGTCTGATGCTGACTGATTTCCTCCCTAGTGAAAAGCTTGTTTTAAGAAGTTTGAGACAGTAAAATGACAATATCCAGATAAGAGATAAACATTACACAGTGTCTTTTGGCTTGTAATGTGGATGGAGGAAAAAATTTGAAACCATTAGGTTTGTGCAGTTAAAAGGTGAATTTGAAATTAAATGGGAAAACAGTTATTTGCACCAGAGATGGTTGCTCCATGGTGCAGTCACACTGATTGTGGAGTTCTTAGGTGAGGAATTACGCATTATATATTATTATGGGTGGGTTCCATTAGATTGCTTATTTTTTTTAGCTAGGTGTATTTAGGTGTTATATGCAGGGCTAAATGCTTTGTCAGGATCAATATTCTTAATATTCTTGTTGACAGCTGTAGGAGTACTTTGAAGAAGAGATTTATTCCTGTGTGTAAACATTTGCAGGATGTAGGGATCTGTTTGCACCAGGTATCTTTTAATGACGGAAATTTGTTCTTTGAAGTTACATAAATGTTAACTTTCTGCATATTTTTTATGATGGTTAATATGGTTTACACTGTTACAGCTTAAAAATGATACTGGCAAGAGAATGTTTCAATGTGTTGTCTAGTTTTAGATGTTTTAACTATAGCTAATATCCAACATCACATTTTTGGGGTGAAAAGACAGGAAGCCTTCAAACAGGCTGGCATGTCACAGGTAAGTTATGAAATAATTGTAAATTAATAATGATACTCACTTTCTGCACAGCATTTGCTTTCTGCCCTCAAGGGAAAGGCATTCTCTTACTCCAGAAGCCTTATTTGTTTGAGCCAAACAGCTGCAAGGATGCTATTACAGTGTGTAAGAAACCCTAAAACCAAGAAAATACTTTAGAGAATAGAATTCTGCCATCCTTGCTGTCTCACGTTATGTGCAAGTACCCAACAATGAAAGTAGAGCAAAATGTTGGAAGAGTAATTAAATAACATGTGAGAAGCTCTCTGGGTCTCTTCCCTGGCACTACCCACTCTGTGCAATACCCCCTGGAAGCCACTGGAGCTTTCTCAGTGACTGTGGAAGCTGAGGTTGGGCTCATGGCACTACAGTGACCCATCGGGTTTTGTTTCTTTGAAAAGAAAGGCTTATTGCCAGATTATTCTAAAGCTGTGTCTCTGCATTACTCTGATGAAAAGCTTGGTAAAGTGATTTCTATCTGATGGGGCATTGTTTGGGGAAAATGTGATCTAAAAAAGCAGAATTAAAAGAGTCAAAACCTGTGCATTGCAACATTTGTACGTAATAAACGCATATACAATCTTGTTTTTACTTGTCCATTATTGTTTGTTCATTGCTTGTTTTTCACTCCTACTCTGCACTGGTACTTTTTTTTTCTCTCTAATCTTTATCTCAGCTTCTTCATCTTCTATGGTTTTATTTGCTCCCGTTAATCATATACAGTATCTGCTTTCAGTTTTATTCTCTATTTTTCCATCATTTAAACATTTAAATGCCTGTAATATAAGCTGTCTAGGTATTGGAGCCCTCACATTCATCCAAAAGAACAATTTTCAGGCTTGGTGTGCATTATCTGAGGTGTCTTCTGAGAGCTCCAATAGCTCCTGTAAATCTTAATGTGATTTCTGAAGTCTGCAGTTTCAATATTTCCCATTGACTTGGGCATAATAAAGGCATGTATGTAAAAATCACTGTGTGTGGTGGAAGACTTCAACCATTCCATCACAGTGTTCTTTTCTCTGCCTCGGGCACTGAAGGCTATTGTGGTGATATTAGTTCAAATAGAGAAGGACAGTAGCAGAAGGAATAGTGATGGTTGTACAAAAAGAATTAGAATAGGAGTTTTTCTATAGCCAGGTATATACTATTTATCCTCAAGTTATGCTGGCAAGCTTCCTTCTTTCCTTTCATGAGTTCAATCAAGTTATTCTGCTAAACTAAATCTGAAGATGGAGCTAGTAGTTCACACTACACAAGATCACTTCTTGTGTAATTATTGAAGCTGCAGCAAAAGTACCTCCTTGACATATGAAAGCTGAAAGTGCTCAATTATCCTTCAAAGGAATAATTGAAGTGCAATATAGTTGAAGTTCTCCTAGATTTTTAAAGCTGTTGCTTGTTTTGCTATGAATTTATTAGAATGTTTTCACTTGGAATTCTTTAACCTCTTGAGTTGTTTGTGTCGGGGGTGTTTCTGTGCTTTTTTTCTTTCTCCACGGCTTGGTTACTGATGGCTGATTTCAGTTTTGACCATCCACATGTGTTACTCACAAAGCAGGCCAAGAAAAACGTTGATCTTGGGCCCCACCAAAGATAAAATTTTATCTTTGGGGAGTGATAACTGACAATCTGAATAGTTGCACAATATGTGTTTTCGTTCTTAAATAATATGACAGGATCCTAGATAGGTGCACTGATTATGGGGTAATTTTCCTGGTTTCTGGGAAATCAGAGACAGTCCAAGCTTTAGATGTGCTTAGAGAAGTTGGAGGAGATGATCCAGCATCTTGCTGCTGATCAGCAAAGTTCTTCCCCCTTCCCTTGTGATCATTCTTGTGCTACTTTGAATTTTGTGTCAGAGATTCAGATCTCTAGAACAAAAGAAAAGTCTTTATCCTTGTTTTTTTTCCCCCTGGTTAGTTTTCTGCTGACTTTGTGAACTGAGTTGGCTCATCTGGAGTTCACAGAAGTGTCAGAGATAGCTCAAGGGAAGAGATGATATTGCACGCTCAAGGAAGGGCGCAGCATCATTCCTTTTACTGCTGGAGCTCAGTCTCAGGGATGAGACATTACTATGCTTTTTTACACTTTTTTTCAGTGGTTGACCTTAATATGAGAGTCTGTAAAGATACTCAGTTGGAAATTCTGATCTCTTTATGAAAGATGGTTTATGTTTGTCGTGATTTAAGCTGTAAATCACACAGCCCGTTCACTCACTCCCCCCTCTTTCTTCTCCCCCACTCTGAGGGGGGGGGGAATGGGGAGAAGAATCGAAAGAATGTAACTCCCACGGATTGAGTTAAGAACAGTAACTAAAGTATAACAGAAATCATTACTGCTACCACCAATAATAATAATGACTAGGGAAATAAAAGGGAAGAGGGTACAACTGCTCGCCGCCTGATGACCGAGCCATGAACTAAACTCTTCCGGGTTCCTGCTCCCAGTTTTTACGTCCTGGGCGTGACGGACTGTGGTAATGGAATACCTCTTTGGTCAGTTTAGGTCAGGTATCCTGTTTCTGCTTCCTCCCAGCTTCCCCTCCTCCCTGGCAGAGCATGAGACTCAGAAAGTCCTTGGTCAGACCAAAACATTCTAAGCCGTAACTATAAACATTGGTGTTATCAGCGCTGTTCTCAGGCCGAAAGTCAAAAACACAGCACTGCACCAGCTACTAAGAAGAAGAAAAATGACTGCTACTGCTGAACCCATGACAATGTCATGAAGTTGTTGGTGTGAAATTACAGCTTTGTTAACTGAGTCTCTTTGCTGCATATTAACCAAATAAACTGGAGAGTTACTCAGGTGAATATTCAGGGTGAGTGGAAATTTGGGTGAGGTGATATGAAAGGAATGAACTGTTCTGACTGCGCATTCTGTGGAAACCTGCAGAAACTGTGGGAATGGAGGAGCTGTTTGCTGTCTGTATGTACTGCTTACTGCAGTCAGACATTCTAAACATGGCCACTCTTTGAGTGCACAGTGGCTGTGGTGGTTGTGTTCTAGCAGCTCAGTGCTGTTGGCTCAGGGGAAATTTCTAGGTGTGGTTTGAGTTTCACCTTATCTTTTTGAATTACTGGCTGCCGAGAATGAACAAATATGCATTTTGTGGCTTCCTGAACTGCTACGGTGACCAGCAGGCGATGTGCAATTATTCAAGTGCCCTGTGGCACTTGCTTTTTATGTGAAGCAGATATACTTCTTGATAGCATCTGCACATCAGATAAAGCAGAATCCATAGCGACAGTTTGTGGCAGATTATTGGGTATTATGTCTAAAAAAATTATATGCTGTGCTGGTAGATGAGTGTTTTGCTTGTGAATTTCACACCCTGGGAGCTGTGCAGTTTAATATTTTATTATGCTGTTAGTTTAAATACTCTGAGCATACAGCATCAGGAAAATAAACTGAAAATCTAGTATTGTTTCGCACTTCTGAGCTCTGACTTGTCAAAGTGCTGCAAGCTGAATTGTTGTCTAGTTAACACATGCTCCAATTTCCCTTGTAATTAACACTTCCTGCTCGCTTATTTTTCCTACCATTCCAGTAGTATTTGCTTTGAAAGTGAGTTTTCACAGTCAAGAATTTTGCACTCTGAATGACAGAGTTTAAATAGTAAATTACAATTGCAGTCATTGTGTCTTGTTCCTCCAGAGCTTTTAATGAAGGGGAGAGAAAATAGGATGGAAAAAGTTATTAATAGGGAGCAATACACATAAGCAACATTATTTTTAAGAAGATAGTGTGTCTTGCACAGGTTACTTTGGCATCACTGTTGTTCAGAACCATTACAACCTGCAGAGTTCCTGGTCTTTTTGGTGTTTCTGAGAGGTTCACTGCCTGACACAGTAGAGATGTGAAGAACTTCTGTGAAAAGTCATATATTTCATTGTCCCTATATATAAGATAAAATATATTAAAAGCATATATTTAGATAGCATGTTCTGTATCAGCAATGTAGCAGCATATGCAAGAATATGAGTATTAAATGTATTGAAAGGGATTCTTGGATTTTTCAAAATTCTGAATAATTTTACCTCATTGGAAAGTTGGGACAAAACCTCGTCTTAAAATCAAGTCTCAAGTCTTAATGTTTCCAATGAGGTCAGTGGATTATGGTAAAGTTTGTGTTTAGAGATCCTGCTTTCAGGTTTTCCTCCCCAGCATTAGAGTCTTTCTGTGGGAAAGAGAAGAGTTTATGATTGTCATTATTCATGCTCTTTTACCTATGGAACCCTATCTTATCTCTTGTAGAAATGTTACAGTTAACAGTTATATACTTAGTCACAGATTACTATGAAACTTTTGTTCAGTGAAGTCATTGAATAGCTTCTTGCTGTGTGAGATTAATTAATTGTTTCTTTCTTAATTGCTTCGGACTGAAATGTGTTTCTACTACTGGTGACATGGATAAGGGTCATCATTGGCATTGTCATGATTGCAGACAGTTTTTCCACTTTGCGTTTCTGTATTTTAACATTTGTTTGATTCTTTGCCTTAGGTCTGGAATGGTACTGATTTTCTGTTCAGTGGTCCTGCTGCCTAAACGAGAGGTTTTAGATTTCTCCAAGAATAAGAGCTGATACGATTCCCTGTTATCATAATTTATCATTATGTCATTCCCTATTCAGAGCTCAACATCATGCATACAATACGTGGTTGTTGCTGAGAAATTATCTGACAATATGTGCACTGATTAGCTGTATAACAGTGGAAAATGACTAAGCTGTCTGAGAAAGTAAGGGAATATTTATCTTTCTTAAAATGATATAATAACTACAGGTGTAAAATGACTTCTATAAATATAAAAATATATTCTCTGTTAGTGTTAATAGAAGACTAAAAGCTAAAACCTGTTATTCTCCCACCCTTGGTGTCAGTTCCCCATGACAGGCATCTGCCTGCTCCCATTTACTGTGTGAGTATTCATGGACTTGGTCAGCCTCATGCTTGCACGTCTGTTGAATCACTTCTCCCAAATGGTACTGTGCTTCACTGCTCATCTGCCATTAAGACAACCTTGTCCTTTTTTTCTCTTTATTCTGGGGAAAAAAAAGGTTAAAGATGAGTGAACTCGGGTTTTGGCTCATGATGGGCAGCAGTGAAGGATGCTGACTTCATTAATGAACAATTAATAATTTGGGGTTTGATTCTGGATCAGGATCTACACAATCCTTTTAAAAAATATCTTTTTCTGGAGAGCTTTCTTTGTGTGAAGGATTGCTCCCTCACTGGAACGTGGAAGTGTAATGATAGCCTAGGGTGAATGTACAAGCAGTTCTGGTAACACAGAAAGCTGTTGTCTTGGTTAATTTTAAAACCACAAAAGAAACCCTGTTTTGAACCAGGTTGTTTAGAAACAGCTGTGACATAGCTCAAAGACTGAATGCTTCAAAGGCTATCCAGATTGTTCTGTGGTAAAAGATAAGGTTTTTGGGGAAAAGATTTTATATAAAGAAGCTTCTTTAACTGTAGAAGCAAGATATTAACCGTGTTATTCTAGAGTCTTTGGCTTGCAAAACATTTCATTTTTCATTACTGTTGTCGCCGTTCACATATTCCATTATTTAAGGAGGTTATTGAAAAATTGATGGTATGTTGGTACCAGAGAGACATCCTGTAGGCTGCAGTGTTGATTTATGGCACATGGAATACAGTTCAGTGCTTCAGTTTCCTGCTGGTGAGCGGCACTTTGTCATTGTCCCTAAAGAAAAATCATACCAGTAAAATCCCCTGTGTTTCCCCCAAGTTGAGTGATGCATACTTTTCCTTTGAAAATGAGTATGAATTATTCACCTTTTATTGTGCTGAAGTGTGCGCATGGTGATCAGAATCTTGTTCGTAATACAGAGTTTTTCACCATGTTCAGGGTTTAGCTTAATTATGTAGTTGAGTTGCACAGTAGCTTTAGCATTTTTTCCTTTCTTCCGCCCCACAGTGTGGCTGCCAAGCCTGTGTGGGCTAGCACAGATATAACCCTGTGTTGCATAGCATATGTGGCTATGTCAACATGTTAGTCTTGGTCCTAAATATTTGGGTTTATTTCACATTTGTTTAAAATTTTCCCTGGGAAAATAAGTACAGTACTTCTGAACTTAATTTCCCCCACAAGTTCTTGAAAATCACAGACTCTTACATGGCAGTGAAGAAATGCTAAGAGATCTCAAAGTGAAAAACCTCTTGAAATAGCACACGTAGTAGTGCTACAGGTTTCCAGTTGAGGGCAGCTTTCTCCCAGGAGATGTGTTGAGGAAGGCCTCCATGATACAGATCACCTGTTAGGAAAATGAAAAGACTGTATGATCTTTCTTCATAACTCTGGAAGAGATGTGACTTGGGTCGAGGTCCCTTCACTGCTCCCTGAATTCTATCTCTGGGCTGTCAAAGTCCAGAAGAGAATAACCTGCTGAGCATACATCAACTTAAGCTATTTTGTTTTAATTTTGGAATCATGACTATCTGTGCAAGCCGAAGCTTTTAAAATTGCTATCCTTTTGGCTGTGCTTCAGCTTTAAATATATGCACTCTCATTTCATGCACTTGATTAGATGTTTGCTGTAACAGATGGTAAGGGTTAGCAGCTAAATACACTTTAGAAAATCTTCCTCATCAGCTGAAAAGGAGAGATTCTGAAAACAGTGAGGAATGTAATGTGTGTTTCCCTTTGTAAGTTGTACTTCGATGAGCATACATTCTGGTCTTGTTCCTTCACAATGTCTACTTTTATTTCAGGACTTTTCTAAGGTCTTCCCATGTTAAAATTCCTCTCTGTGTTGCCTAGTCTTCATATTCCTTAAAAAGAAAAAATCAAAATTGCTGAACATGCTGTTTTCCCTGTATTCTTTAATTATTGGTTTCTTTTTCCTGATGGCAGAAAAAATGTTTAGTATTTTATTTTTAGAAATATAAATATAATATATATAATATATAATATATATATAACATATAATTTATAATATATACATATATATTCTGCTTGCAATCATTGAGCATTGAAACTTTGGGAAAGTGAAACCAGACAGAAATTTATCTGGAGTTAGTACTCTGTAAACCAGGTATGGTTCAAAAGAAGCTTGGAAGCTTCTTTGCATTGCTTGTGGTAACCCCATGATGATAATAAATAGTTAGGGAAATGTGCAGTAGAAAGGAGGCATAGCCTCTCCTTGATAAGAATAGCATCTTTGTGTGGCCTGTTTCCATTAAAGTACTGCATTGGATTAGTTTATTTTTTGGCATATAAAGAAAAGATTACCTGTGCATATGTATTTATACAAGCGTTTGGTATTTGTCTCCAGTTTCCCATTAACAGTGGGAAATTAGCTTTCTATTTTGAGAGTAGATTTTACTTCACAAATGAAAACTTTTGGGAGCAGATATTTTTATGTTCTCTTTAAATGAAATCTGTTAGAAGTGGAGAAAATGGGATTTGAAACTTTAAATACTTTTCTTTTGATGACTAGATACTTCAGTATTTTGTATCAGCTTAGTCATTTAAAAAAATGAATTTTAAATATCTCTCTGTATTGTGTTAGATACCTCCCATAAGCACAAAGAGTTTCCTGTGAATCAGTCTATTGCTTAACCTTTCATGAAAAACTAATTGAGTGCAAACAACTGCTTAAATAATTCAATGGACTAAGTTATTCTTGGCTGGTGGAGCCCCAGCCCCGTGCAGTGCAAATGTCTGGGTGTCAAGCTAAATTGGGGGGTTTTCTTTTCTGGTGAGGAATGCATTGAGAATAAAATCACTGCTGAAAAGGTGTAAAGGTTGATTAAAAAGGAAAAAAGGCACAAAGATGAAATGTAAATTGATTCTGCAGCTTGGGAAACGACTGATGGCCGAAAGGCACCTATTCTTGCAGTCCTTTTAAAAGCAGGTAATATTTTTGGTGATGTTGATAAATGTTATTGGGTTTCATTGCTTTCTTTTCATACATGTGACCTTTTATTCTTCTTAAGGGACACTGTGCTTTTTATAGGGCTATTTTTAATAGTTCTGGAGTGCTATTCCAAATTTATTTTAAAGTTTTGCATAACAGACATTCAATTTTATTGGTTCATTGGCCCAGATCTTTTCCCTCCTGTTTCTGGAAGGAAACTCAGCATTTTCCTTTCACACAAATCCTGCCAGACGGTTACCTCTGGTCCCTGAAATCTTTCATTCCCGTTTCAGTACTCTGTTTACTTTCTTCCTTCTACTGTTTCCTTTGTGTTCACTTTTAACCAGAAAGGACTATTTCTGTTGTTGCTGCTGTTGGGTTTTGGTTTTGGTGTTTTGTTTGGTTTTAAAGATGCAAATGGAATTAATTACTGATGTCAGGCCACCATGCTGGTTTTGTAAACTGTTGTTTCCCCCAGATTGAGGAGTTCTAGTAGTTCTGGAGGTCAGTTACCTGTAGGATTCTGGGTCATTTAGTACACAGGCTTGGCAACCCTTTTAGTTCACAGAACTGTTAAATAACTTCTGCTAATTCTATACTTTTCCAAACCATCTTAGTTGATAAAGAGCCTGTAACACCAGTTATGTAAGTGATGTGAAAAAGGTGGGTGGAGTTTGACCAGATACATTCTCCAGGGCTACTTTGAAATAACCTGAATTTAGGGCCTTTAGTGTGTAAGTGACATACTAAACACATTTATTAATGACTGAATGTATTTTGGGATTATCACTAATATAGAGACAGTTTCATTCTTTCATAATAAAAGTACAGTATTCACGCAGATATTCAGCCCTCATACTGAACAGACCAGAGCTTTGAGACAGGGGAGAGTGGTTTGAACAAAAAATTTACAGCTGTAGCTAAGCAGCTGACTCAGCAAACTGCAGCATGAAGCTTATTAAAGGTAATGCAATACCTATGGAATTAGATACATTATAAAAACATCTGTGCCTTGAGATCATCAGAGGATTGCTTTAGTGGAAAATGTGATGTTCTCCATCCTAATAGCTTAAATTTGCAGAGAGATCTGTCAGTGTATAGAGTTTTTCTTTCTTTATTTTTTTTTCACTAGAAGGAAGAGAGGAGACAGCCAGTGCAGACTCAGGTTGATCTGTCCTGTGGTATGTAAAGCAACCTGTACTGTTCTTTCTTTGCAGGCAGTCCAAATGTTGAGAAACATTTTGTAGTAAGGCTAGAAAACCGCCTATCTTCTTGACATTCTCTCTGAATGTGAGGGGTTTCAGTAGGTGCAGAGGAAATAGAAACTCTTTGTTTGGTTTTGACACCTGTTATTTTTCTGTCAAGATACTTGCACTGCCTTCAAACAAAACATTTGATAAAACTCAGTATATGAATTTGGTATCTGCGCTCTTCTGCCTCCTTCACTTCACTGCTGCCTCCTGTTGCTTAGATAAGATCAAATCATTCACTGAAGGACTGAGTTACTCAGTTTCTTGAAGCAAAGCAACGTTTATGAGATCAGAAGGAGAGTAAAGATACGGAAATTAATGCCTTCTGTTACTGAAGAAGGTATAAATTATATTTGCATCAATTATAAAATGCACAGAAAAGCTATTTAAAATGTTAAGCACACTGCTGGTGAGGCCTGTCAGATAGTATGTTTTTAAAAGACTGATTTCTGCATATTCTCATTGAGAGACAAAAAAGCTTTTAAAATGTTTTACAAAAAACAAAAATTATTTATTACTATCAAGTTTCATTGTTAGATGTTTGGAGCACTGTCTCTAGGTCATGAGGTTATGTAGCTTTTGTTGGCTACTGAATCGCTTAAAATATCCTTCAGTTGCAGATTTGCATCTCCCATGGTCTATTTTATGACGTTTTTGTTACCTCTTATAACATGCTCTCAAAATTGAAATGCTGGTGAGACATTAAGTGTTGCATGCTTTGGAAAGGTGTAAGACCTTATTAAGGTATGTTTAAAATATGCAAAGATACCTGTTTCATTTTTGGAAATGTAAGTATGGCTCAGACGAGAGTGGAAGAAGCACTTAGAGCTCCATGTGTTGGAAAAAGTATTATTATTTTATCTAAAGGAATAGATTTGAGTTTTGTTCCCTCATCCTGGCTAGATTGGAATTGCTTTTGGATAAATTTTCCTTGCTTTGTGGTTGATTTTGTATACATGGGGAATTTATGGCCTTTTTCAGAATGTAAGAATGTGAAAGGGCTGGAAGAGAGGTGTAGCTGGATGAAAGTACATAGATCTGCAGCTTCTTAAAATGTTTTTGGTATTGCAAAGATAAAGAATAAATCTGTAAGACAGTTCCAAAGTTACGCAGAAAAAAGAAACTCTTTAATGAGAGAATCTGTCACCTCCTTAGTCTGTGCACTACAAAAATATGATCTATTTTGGTTTTGTAGATATAAAAGGATATTATTCCCTATCTGCTAGAGCTCTGGGGGATCTCTTTATTCCGTGTTTTAAGTCATTAATCTACATGTCTATAGTTAGTCTAGATTTCCTTTGGAAATACTTCCTGTAATCATTTATATGTATCCGGTGGGGAATGGCCCAGGCCAGTCTTATCAGTTTTACAAACCATAGCTGGAAGCTATCTTAAGATGCATATGTCTATATTATATTTTTAAAAAGCAAAACATGCTACCATGTAACATAGCCTGAAAATTAAAGGGAAGTGCTTGTACTATGAGCTTTTAGCTACTTCTAAAACTGACTCCACTTCTTCCTCACTTCTTTTTATGTAACTAGAATTTTGGTGTCTGTATGTAGAAAGTACATTAATGGACTGGTACTTGAAAGATGATCTAAGAGTACATCATTATAGTGACACTGTATGTCTTTGAGCGTCACGTTTACTTGTTGTTGGATTGGATGATAACCCCATTTTCTGCACACGACTGCTCTTTTAGTCCCGAGTGTAGCACAGCTCTCTTAGTTCTACCAAAGTGGAGTCTAGTGAGGTAAGTCCTATTGCTCAGCGCCTGTGTTGGCCATAGATGTCTGTTTTCCATTGCTGAAGTTTTATGTTGACTGTGAGTAGAACTTCTATTTGACCCTTCAAACACATTTCCAGCCCACTGGAGACACACTTTGATTTGAAGCAGTGCTTATTCAAAAAGAAAATTCTGGTAGCAAACACATGAAGAGGTCTGCCTGGGAAAAGGCTTTTAGATCAATGTTAGTCCCTTGGGAATCTCTGACTTTTTGCACTAACAGTGGTGCCAATACTGTTTTTTATTAAGAAAAACCTAATGGCTGTTTCCTTTCTCCCCCCAGTTACTATTCATATCTGAATAACAATGAAAACTGGAGCTTCGTATCATTAAAAAAAGAAAAATGACGTAGAAACAAGATGAAAAAATAACAGTTTGGAGAAGTGGGGTTTTTAATGTGTAACAGCAGACTTTTAAGCAGGTTACAAGATACTTGTGTAAATATTGTGCACCTTGAAATACCTCTTGTTCAGTTATCATTATATAACTGTATGGGTAACAAGACAACATAGAATCATAGAATCGTAGAATAGTTAGGGTCGGAAAGGAACTTAAGCTCATCCAGTTCCAACCCCCATGCCATGGGCAGGACACCTCCCACTAAACCGTGCCACCCAAGGCTCTCTCCAATCCAGCCTTGAACACCGCCAGCAATGGAGCATTCACAACTTCCCTGGGCAGCCCAGTCCAGTGCCTCACCACCCTTACAGTGAAGAATTTCTTCCTCATATCCAATCTAAACTTCCCCTGTTTAAGTTTGAACCCGTTACCCCTTGTCTTCTCACTACAGTCCCTCATGAAGAGTCCCTCCCCAGCATCCTTATAGGCCCCCTTTTAAAGGTGCACAAGAATATACAATACAACTGTAACTGATAGCTATTATTACATAGCTAATAGTTGTTGAAGTAGCCGATAAAGCCAGAGTTATTTTGCTCTGCTGCTTAGGTCATTATCTTTTCTGTCCTGCACTGCTCTTGAATGGTATTTCATATTTTTACATGTCCTGTTGTTTCCCCAAGCACTTTTTGATGAAGGGATTATTTCTTGTGTTTTTACTCTGCTGGCAAGGTGCAATCCATTCATTAAGGAATATTCTATGTAAATAAATTCAGTAGCAGGTGCTTGTAGCAGGAAAAGAGCTAGGGAGCTGTAAACCAGAATAAATAACTCACATGTTAGCAGTGTTTTCTGTTAGGCCCTCACTCATCTCAGGTAATTGTTACTTCAAAAATCACTGCCAGAAGGTAATGAATACTACAGAAAAAGTGCATCCCCAGCAACTTGATTGCTGCAAGTTAACTTCTCAACTTTGCTAAGATGCTGGAAATTACAATGATCTTGCCTTAGGGTAAAATACATTAAACAAGTCTTTGGTCTTGCTTTGTGACATGGGAAACCCTTAATGCAATTTTTGGCACTGTATAAAACGAAGCGGCAGATGGAAAGAAGCAAAGCTTTTCCTTCATGGACACAGGAGAAGAGGATTTTTCCTAGTAGTGCAGCGTAATGGCAAAGATGTTGAGAAAATAGTTTCCCCCATTCCCAAACTTCAAAAGCACTTCAAAAACTGCCTAAAAAGGGGGATGCTGACAAAGACGAATGGTGAATCTGAGTACTGAGCTCATAGTTTCTATGATCATAGCTTACAGGTCTTTAAATTGCAGAAAGGAAAAAAAAAGGAAAGGATATCAAAGTAAACATCCCTCAGTGGTGCATGGGAAGATGACAGATTCTTTCTAACAAGATTTTCTGCTCTCCTGGAGGAAGACCATTTGTTAATAAACCATTTGAGAATCCATTTTTAAGGGATTTAATAAAATATACACCGACTGCCTTCTAGTGCAGAAACTATTATTCCCTCGGGTAGAAAAAGTGGCTGACTGTGGGCATTAATGGTTGTTTCCTGTGATTCCTGGCATTATATTGTACTCCCATTTGCACTTTTTCAACCGAAAGTGAAATAGTTTTTTATGGATAACCCGCACTTGGTTCCTAGCTCTTATGAGGCATGTATGGGTTCTATATTTTATTTATTTGTAGTCAGCCATGTCCATAATTCTCATCCTTTGAGTGTCTCTGTCTGTAGCGTGGGTATTGTGTGCTTGTGCATGCTTTGGTGTGTACCAGAAAGTTTCCATATCTAGCAAACTCCATTAAATGGAAGGGGTAATAGCTTTTGTGTGAATTAAATGAATTGTTCTATTCTTGCTGAAGATTCTAATAAATAATTCACACCTTTCCATCAAAAATCATAGGTTTTTCTGTTGTGATGGTTGCTGTCAATTATACAAGAAACCTGAACCTGTTATGGTCTTAAGAGATACTTGCATGGAGTGGTTGTGTAACCCACAGAAGAGAGGGGATGTTTTCTTAGAATTTGGAGGATGCTTTTCTACTGCTGTCTTTCCAATTACGAAAATAAGTTACACTTTTTTCAAATATGAGAGGAATACAGTGGATTTGAGGGATTAAGTAATTTCTGTAGGGAATTTTGTCCTTTCTGAGGCTATCCACAGGCTTTGGTTCTCTTGAATTAAGAAACAATTTTTCTTCAAAGAACACTTCATAAGGGGGTTTTTGTGAAAAAGACCAGTTGATTTCAGTAGGGGGGATGATAAGAGGAGGAGAAGGTCAGGGGTGAGTGCCCCTAGAGGTCAAAACATGGGTCATTTATGTATGTAAATGTGAAATTCACACATACCCAAATATATCCTGTCTATATTATCTTACTGGCTTCCTCTTGTCATGCATGGTAAACGGCAGGCCGTGCTGGAGGTGAATTTAGCATATAGATTGCTAAGTGGAGGCCTAGGCAGACGTTAATTTCACAGAAGGAAGAATGAAATCTGGAAAGCTAATAATGTTACAGTCACTGGCAGCTCTAGCAGATCCCAAATGGATGTACTTAGAGGCTTAATATGTTTGATTCTTTTCTTTACCAGAATTATCCCTATGTCATATCCAAGAACTAAAGACATAGCGGCAGGCTGTGGATGGCAAGATGGACAGTCATTGCTCATTGCAGTATTACGACCTTTTAGATAAAAGATAGGATGCTGCCAGGAAATGACAGAGCTGGTAGCAAAGGGGAAAATAAGCAGGACAGACGCATTAAGATGATTTATTTTAAAGTAACATCTACGTGTGCAGCAAACTCTTCCTACTATTCATCACTTAGTCTCTCAGTGCTTGCTTGATAACAGTGTCACATCAGTGGTAAACGTGTAATTCTCTGAACAGAGGTTTGAACAAAGCTGGTGAAAATTCAAGAATAATACAGTATTTGTCCCCTCTGAACCACATGTACCTCAGAAGGAACTAATCCAAATAGTTAATAAGTTCAGATCTATTGTGTGTGTGGTAATTATGTTTTCATTGAATGCTCCATCCCTGGCGGTGTTCAAGGTCAGGTTGGGCATAGCCTTGTGTGGCATAGTTTAGTGGGAGATGTCCCTGCCCGTGGCAGGGGGGTTGGAACTGGATGATCTTAAGGTCCTTTCCAACCCTAACTGTTCTACGATTCTATGATCTTTAATGCTGAGAACATGAAATAATGCACGGGTTCTTGTAAAAAGTCTCATATGAATTTGAAGGTGTCTCCCTTTAAACTCAAATGTGACAATTACCATTAGTTCTGCTTCACAATAACACTTAAACTGGATATTTGGATGTGAGACAGGTTAATTTTGTTGCAAACCAACCATTCAAGGTGCTGAGATCTTGGCTGGAGTGCATCAGCAAGGCAAGTGGGATTGGAGTTAAGGCATGTTGAGGCTTTCTGAGGAATCATCTGGGGCAAGTGCAGGTTCCAGATAGAGCAGTTTTATATAGCCTGAAGCAAAATACTGAGAAAGTCTTCAGTGTGTGGAATTGAAGGAAGCACAGACAAATGAGGGGCATAACCCTTATTACAAAATCTTTGAATTAAAATCTTCCTCTTTTACCTCTATCCACTCAATTTCCAAGGTGCTTTTTGTAATGCAATACATATTTCATTACATTCACACTAAATGTGGAACAAACTTATTTGCTTCCAAGACTTTGACACGTACTGATTTGGAGTAAAATGTGCACAGTTCAGAATCTGGTAGGTATAACAAATCTGAAGGTCCTTCAAGAGGAGATTGATGCTAAATCCTGCATAAATACCTTCTACCCCAACTTACCTATGTAATTTTAAAAGTATTGCAATATTGTGGAAATATAAGATATAAAGGCTTGTTTAAAATTAACTTAGAATTTGTTTTCAGTCTTACTTACTGATCTGCTGCTGATAACAAAACCGGATAATTCCTGTTTTTTTCTTTGGATGACATTCCTCTTGC
The DNA here is from genome assembly GCA_028858755.1 of Ara ararauna. NCBI lineage: Eukaryota > Metazoa > Chordata > Aves > Psittaciformes > Psittacidae > Ara > Ara ararauna. Next base: position 10,288,629 of record CM054389.1, on the reverse strand, counting down.
TTTGTGGAGTACCAGAAGGTGCTCTTTCGTAGCCACTCTCATAGATTTAGAGTTTTGCTTTTATAACTCAAAAAACTTCAGCTTTTCTAATTAGCAAAAGTAGTGGCCATTGTGTTTACGAAGCATTGCATAGCTGTGAAGCAGTGTATGGTAGAGAAACTTTGTTAATACAAACCTGGATAATTTCACTGAAACAAGCATCTTTGGGTGCTTTGTTTGAACAGTTCAAGTGACTGACCTTTCATTACAGATCTTCTGGATATTTCTGTTTGTTTTCAGCTGTTGGACAAATTAAAAGATCGCTGGATGCATACTGGCTTATGGAAAAACCTGGAGCTGGTGAAAACAGTCATTGCAGAGCCTCAAGGAGGGGCAAAGAGTGACTTTGATGAACTGCTTAAAATATACTATGAAGCAATAAAATGTAAAGGAGAAAGAGGTATGTTCTTCAGACATACAGAATAGTTAATACAGAATCTTCAACTTTTAAACAAAAGGGATTCTTAAAGTGCATAACAGAATAAGGTATGAATGAACAGTTAAATTAATCTCATTTTAATAAATTATTATGGTAAATGAGGCAGACTAACTGCTACTTATATTATTGCATGAGGATATAGGAAAGTACAGGATGATGCGTAATCCTAATCACGATATCCAAAAGGCAGTGAGCTGTGTAAGGATGTGCAGTTGTGTGCCCCGCAGGGTGTAAGAGCAGCTTCTCAGAGAGTCAAATTTACTGTTTGTTACATAACTGTCAATTGCCGTCTTACAGTGCAGCCAGTATAGGATTTCTTCTCAAAAGACTTAAGTATTAGTACAGAAGATCAAGTATGGCAAAAAACCAAATAGTGTGATTTTGGGAATGCAGAATTCAAGGTTTAAAATTTAGACGCTTGTAGATACATATGGTTCTTGAGTAATTAAGTACTACTCTATTACGTAGTGCAAAATTACTTAGCTAGTTGATACTCAGTATCATACACAACATCACTGATCAGAGTGGAGTTAATCTCATCCCTTTAACAAAGAAGGCTATAATTTTATATCCACTTACCTTTTCTGGACTGATACATGGTGTATTATGCTCTGTTATGTTTAGCTCTTTAAAGATGTTGGTCTCTTGAAAGATGTTAGTGAAACTTTCTTCTGATACTCAGTTTATCACTGGAAATGATTTGTATATTTCTCTCTGGCTTCTTCAAGATGGAGCACTCCTTATAGCTGTTTGCAGAGGAAAAGTTAGTGAAGGCTTGGATTTCTGTGATGAGAATGCCCGTGCAGTTATAACCATAGGTATTCCGTTTCCAAATGTGAAAGACCTCCAGGTAGGATACCAATTGAAAGAGTTGTGCTTTATTTTTATGTCACGTTTGAAACACCAAATATGCACAAATTACTTTTTCTAAATGTGTAACCTTGGACTCCTCCCAGTCCCTTTTGAATTCTTTGAGTTTCCTTCTACACAGGTAAGAGAAGGAACAGCATAGCATGTCTTGAGGACTCATTTATGTCATTCTAAATAAATGTATATCATGCTATAGATGTATTATAAGTTTGTGTCTGACATTGCTGGTGAAGGCTATTGCATTGTTAAAATGCTCATTAACTTCATACTCTGCCAAGCAGTGATCCAGGTTTCCCTCACCTGTCTTCATGCACTGAAACTCGTGCCATTTGTATAGAAATGAAGTCACTTCCTTGGTTGTTCAGTTGTGAAGCTCTGAGGTAAACTCTAGGAAAATACTAGTTTACATAAGGCATTTGGATTCATCAAAAGATTATTTCAGAAAATAGGTGGAAAGATAAAAGTAGTTATAGTGTAAAATAATAGCAATTTAGCAATGTTTCACACACATCATTATTGATTGCAATATATCACCTTTCTAGTCCCTGTTGCCTTCTGTACTGTAACTATGTGAATGATATTTCCCACTTAAACAGCCAGTGGAACTGTAAACCTTTTCCAAGCTAATGCTGCTTTATGAGCTTGCAATTTTGGGGTATGGAATTACGACATAACACAACCTCCTCCTGGATCCTGGAGACATTAATATTTTCATAATTCACTTTAGGCAAAAACTTCTAACTGCCTTCTAAAAACAGTATTTTGAAGTGCCTCCAGTTAAAGAAATTGTAGACTATTTGTAGTTTTCAGCAAGTGGCCAAACTAGGATCCTGTTGCTTGGACTGCTGTGTAATTACCCACATCAACACTTTTTCCCTTTGACTTCAGCAGGTCTTGTCTCATGGGTAGATGATGTTCCGTTAGAATAGGCGCTTCGTAGTTGAAGCCAAGCATTCATAAAGGAAAAGAAAGCTAATGAACATGGAAAAGTGTTTTTCTAGACTTTCTTTCTACTTACTGTAAAAGAATATTTATCATTGGCTTGTTTGTAAGACTGCTTAGTTTTCAGTGGTCTCTGCATGTCACTTAGGTAGTCACCCATTTGCTGGCACACTTCTTCCAGTGATAATAGCTACTGTCACTGCTTTATTTATGTGAATCTTAGAACTCTTTGGGACTACTTTGTGAAGTAAGAAACAAAGCAAAGTATCACATAATAAATAAATACTGGAACAGCTGGATTCTGGTTATTAGTAATGCCAAATCAAAGAACAAAATCATAGGTTCACACTTGAAAGCTCAAACAGACTCAGCTTTCGCTTTACAGATATATTCTGAAGTGAACAACCAAAGGCTTCTCTGTTGTCTACAGTGTGTGCCTAATTACAGCCTTGCTGGAAAAAACCCACATCCTATAAGGACTAGGAAGTTTATATTAGTGGTGGCTGCCTAGCGCAATGTTCTTTCAATGTTTGCATAACCTTCCTGAAGCACTCATTCAGCCACAACGTTTTTTTGACTTACTAAAATGTAATACACTGTACTTCAGTATAAAACCATTTACATTCAAAGAATACTTAGCACTATTTCCAGAGTTAGAAATGCTTTGGTTTAGAAGCATATGCTGAAATGGTATTTTGAAAATGGTCTGTAGTATGGCTGGAACTCTTACAATGTACTCCACATGATTTTCAGGAAGTCAGTACTTTTGTGTTCTAAATGACACAAAAATAAATTGACAAGAATGTGTCAAGGGTGAATCATGTCTCTTAAGATGAAAATAGTATATTTGGTTTTCCCTTGAGTTCAGCCAAATATGTCACATAACAGAATCACAGGCAGAACATCCCATTACTGATAACTAAATTCCAAAAAATCAATGTTGTGTTAAACTTTTTTTTGTTTTAATTTGACTGAAGAAAACCTCTAAATTTTTAAGTAGGCTAGAAACACTAGCTGCCAAATTGCAAGCAGCTAAAGGTTTGATTGTATATATTTAGATATGGTAATGCACAAAGCACTGCAGTGATCAATTCTGGATGAGAGGAGGGCATGCACCAGTCTCTTAGCATCAGATTTGAGGAGCCGTCTGGTGCATGGCAGTGCTCCTAGAATAATGCTAGAGGAAACTGAGTTTACTGTAAATGTGTCTTTTGCTCAAGAACTTGGCTCTCAAACTCCCAGCTGGGCAGTACTTCCTTTTAAATTGAATGATGTTCTGTTTAGACCAAGGCTTTGGGCTTAGTAGATACCCCAAAAAGTTCTGGATTAACGTGCATTTCTTTTACCAGTTGAGCTCAGTTTCATGGTGAACGATAGTCACTCTCTTCACTGAAGAATAATGAGTAGCTTTGTGGAAATATAAGCATAGATACAAAAGCAGTTTGGAAGATTAACCGTCTTTTTCAGCAGCATGTCAGCTCATAAAAGGATTTGGAATTACATTTTTAGGGAAAACTGGCTGTTGATATTGAAGATTGGCATGTAAAATTAAAAAGAGGGGAGGGAAACAGCAACACAACACCCATTTTCACCTGAAAGGATTCTTTTTGTTCATTTCTGGGACAGCTGATCCAATAATATTGCTTCTCAGAACGGAATGAAACAGATGTTTTATAAAAGGGTACAGAAAACTAAGCACTGCATGTTACAAAAATCATTATATATAAAACCAACTTGTTACTGTATTTTTAATCGTCTGTATTAACAAAAGCAAATTGTTTATTACTTCAGTCCCCCTAAACCAACAGACCTTACCTGAACATCAGAAAGGAAAGCAAAGTTTTATTCCTCTATGTTTTATTGTAATTATTCTAAATGCTTTTTTATTGTGGCTGATTCTACTTTAAAAGTTTCTCCTTATGAACAATTTTTTTCCACTGAAATTCTCTTTTTCTCTTGAGGTTAGAAGAATCCAGATTTTTAAAAATTAGAAGACATGTAGAGTTCATCTTTTGTTTGTTTGTTTGGTTTGTTCTAGGATTTCAGGATGTGTTAAGTTCCCAAATGAAACAGTTGAAGTTTGTAGGATAGTTAGGACATTCGCTTTTCTGATACAGTTGGTGTTTCTTTAGGTTTTTTAGGCTAGCAGAAAATTGATTTATACCTGGTAATTTAAAACTTCCAGCTCTGAAGCTCTGGGAAGAACTTGACTTTGAGCAGACGGAAGAAAATTCAAAACACAGTGATGCAAGTCAAGTTAGACCTATATAGACATAAAATTGTGAGCACTGGTACAGCTGTAGCTTTTACATAGCTGCAGGGGCTTAATAGATACACCAAACGAAAAAACTGATAAGATGATTAATAATGACATCTCTTTAAACATAGGAAATGCAAGTGATTAACAATTCCCTTGGATATCCATGAATGAGATACTTCTGGGATTGGTTTAAATCACTAAAAGTGCTTCGCTTCTACATGAAAATACGCTTGCATGTCTGTTTTTTGGGTTAGTAGAAGTCCTCTTAAGACTCAATTCCATAACCCCTTACTCCTGCACATAGCTTTTACTTGTGTGAGTAATCCCCTTAATACTTCTAGGACTGTGCACAGTCGTAAGGGTTTGTAGAATCATGCCTTTGGAGACCAGTATTTCATGCTGGGAGTTTGATGTTGGCTCATCTCCACTACTATTACTTGTCTGTGATCAACCTGCTTTCTAAATATATTTTATGATTTGTAATGTGATTGAATACCAGTGAACTGTAGTATTAGAGAATATAAATGTGACAAGAAAAGATGTGTAATCCCGTATACATGTTATCTGATGTGAACCTACTACTCATTAACTACTGTTAAATATTTTGAATTGTAGCGTTTTGAATCCAGCCATCAGTCTTTACTTGGGTAGAAACTCACTGTTAAGTGTGTTTTATAGTATCCAATTTTATTTTCACCATATGTTTGTGCTAAATATATGCCACAACTTCTGGTATTAAATAGCAAGAATTTACTCTCCTTTAGTAACTGTATGCTTTTAGAACTTAGGTTATTTTCTATAGAACCTTTAAAGGCTATCGGTTAGTTTCACTTAAAAATTTTAGGCATGTAGTATCTTGCGTTCACTCATTTTCCCAAAGAGAAGAGTTTAAAGCACTTTCTCGATGTTGGCAAAACAGAAATTAAGGTTCAGAAGTGTACTCGATAATAAACAGTACTTATTTAAGAAAGAGAGGCCAAACCCCTCATTCTGCGTAACTGAAAACCGCTTCTTATTGCTAAAGAATCAGGTTGCTAAAGCAAAATATATAAAAGAAATGTTGAAGTATCGCTTAAAGCTATGGTACTCTCAATGGTGGGGTTTGGCTCTAGGAAAGCAGGAAAATTTATTTCAGAGCCAAAAATGACTTCTTTGGCTGTGACCAGGATTTCCTCTGCCCACCTCTGGGACCTGAAAGTAGAGGTAGGAAAATCTGATTTTGGAGCCAAGTGTGACTTGTTTAGTTCAAGTCATAATTTACTGTTCTCACCTTGGGGACCTCAAAATAAAGCAACTCACTATGAAATGTTGATAATGGGTGACTCTGAAGTGCAAGCATTAAGCTAACTTTCCCAGAGAGCATTTCTTCACTTCCACCTTTCCAGATGCTTTTGATCATAGTACAGTAGAGTGTACTTAATCATGTAACAGCTCCGAGAACTTTACCAAAGTATAGAGGAAAACATAGTCAAACTCTTTTACATCAGTAGATGTGCAAGGAAAATAAACTTGATAAGGCCAGGATTACTGTGTAGTGGCATTACTCAAGGACTGTAGCTGAGTTCGCCACTAACGAGAAGTATTTCCCATAGCTGCTATAGGGTGAATATGAGCTACAATGGCAAATGCTTTCTTTATTGTTTCCAGTAACATAATTTCTGAAGCGTGATAGAACACATCATTTCAATTACAGTGTTCTGGGTTATAGGTAACCTAATGATATAGAGAGTTTGCAGCTATCTAGATGAAGTTTCTTTCTCCTTTCTTGTGGGCTTAACAAGCCGAGAGATTTGTATCATCTCAGAATAATGGCATTTTTCCAAAGATTTTCCAAAGATGTAAGTTAATTTCTAGTCCTTGTGGCAATTTTTAAACCTATATGCTTTTTCTCCATTAAAAGAAGAAAGAATCTTGTGCTAGAGAAGTGGCTGCTGAAATAATTCATTTCTTGCATTTTGTATTCTAGGAATATAAAAATTTCTAAGAAAATGATTGTTGTTTTAGATGCTCAACCTTAGTTGAGAAACATACCACACTCTGTAGGAATTTCATCGCAGCTTTGCATCACTTCAAAAATGTTTTCACTTCTTTTTCAAAATAAAGGATCATTTTAAGGTATGGGCAAATTGGTCCAGAAAATCCCATTTCATGGCAAGGTCATTGTTGTGTTGAGTAGAATTTGAAAGTTCCCTGTGAAGTTAAGAAATGTTTGGAGAGATGTAAGACTGTTCTGTTATTGATGTGAATATTTGCAGCAGGCTGAATGGTTCTGAGCAACTTTCCCTCAACTTTCCAGTGAAACCTGACATTTGTTGTAAAAGCCTCAAGGCACAGCGTGTGCTATCATCTTCGTTATGATTGAAATGTTTGTAAGTAGTGATCGATTGTTTGATTGATTGTCTATGTCTTGGCTGCCTAAACCTCAGCCACTTCAACTTTCTTCTTCATTCTATTACTGTCAGAAAAATTACGAATATAATGTGGGGAGCAGAATAGCATTTATAGAATTTTCACAGGAAAGGCAAGCATCATGATATTATTTATTGAATGTTCTCTGAGCAGGAAATACTGAATAGCGTAAAAGTGCAATGTGTCCACGTATTTGTATATATAAATGCATACATACACACACACACTCGTCCTTCTTCCATGTCCCATTTCAGATTTAATTTTGTTTTTTATTTTAATTGCAAAATAGCTTTTTGAATCAATCAAGGATGTAAATAAGAGCTAGACTTACATCACTGAAATGTACAGTGTTGTGCAGCAAGCCTCTAGATGTTCAATAGCAGTTACTGGGGCAATATACTTCTAAAATTTGGACAGAAGTGTAGTTCTAGACTGTTCATCCAGCCTTGTTCTGGTCTTGCAGCAGTACACAGTAAGTTATTGGAATCTGCTGTGATTTCTGCTTACTAAGGGGTAATGCAGTATGCAGAATTGCATCGTAACCAGATGACTGGCTGGATATGCAGATCTCCATCACTTGATTTTTAGTTTATTCTCCCCAAAGGAGAAGAGGTGTAACTACCAGGAAGTGTAACTATTTGTGTTAGAGAAAAAACAAGCGATGCGTTAAATACATCATGGTGTGGTAATTTCTTCTACCGGTTTGAAGCAGTAAGAGATCCCAAAAGCCTTTTACTTCTCATTTTTTTGAGAAATGAAAATAGTTGTAAAAAGTCAAAGCCATCCACATCCAACAGAAGTTGTGTTAATTAAGAAAAAATACTGATGGGAGAGGCTTAATTTGTGGGAGTAGCTGTAAAATCCGATGGAATACAGCATTCCTGTAGCTAAGAAAGGTAACAGTTAAGTTCAACTTAACATGTGAGACTAGCGGATGGCATTTCTCTTCTACTGGTGCAAGGCTAATGTCAATATGTTGGCACAGATCACAGAATTCATCCCTAAATATATCCAGAAGTCAAGCCTTTGGATAAGTAATACAGCAAGTCAAAACTTTTCCTTTGCGTTTAATAGTTTACTTTTCTGATCCATGAAATTTTTCAAAGTGATTTTCCTGTGTTTATCTTGTCCTTAGCAGGTAGTGTTGACCTTTAAGTTTTTACTTTACTGTCAAAGTATGTTGGAAGCTTTAAAAGTGAAGCTATCACCTTGGGGATTTGTAAGGATGACTGACACTTACCACTTCACCTCAGACACAGCAGCACTGAGCGTATGCAGCAGCGTTGGACCTCAGGGGAAGCTGTTTGATTTTTTTCACTTCTGCTTCACTGGAAATGGATTGAATTTTCTCTTCAGAGGAGAATTTTGGTTGCATTAGATTTTAATCAAGTCACTTGTTCACAGTCCCTCAAAGCCTACAAGACTGAGATGAGTAGATGGGCCTGGGGTGAATGTGCTACAAGATTTGTCAAACCGTAAAACTTCCAGATCTCTGAGATGCCACATGGTGTAGTTGACAATACTAGAAGTGTTCAGCAGTTGCAACATTACATAAGCTTCCCGTCTCTCTAACACTGGGATTAAGAGTGAGAATACTGAGGAAGCATTTAGTTGTAAAATACCTCTTGAGTTCAAAATAAGAGAAATACAGCCTTGCATGTGAGGTGGTGGTGCTGTTGTTCTGCCCCAGATGACATTGCGCTGTTTAAATCTGACGAATGCCCAGTACCTTTTCAGGTGCACTGTTTATTTGCAACAGCCTGCAAGATACAGCTAGTCAGAGATCTAGATCTGCAGGGATGTTGTTTCCTTACTTTATGGGTTGCTCAGGGAAGCTGTGAATGCTCCATCCCTGGTGGTGTTCAAGGACAGGTTGGACAGAGCTTTGGGTGACATGGTTTAGTGTGAGGTGTCCCTGCCCATGGCAGGGGGGTTGGAACTTGATGATCTTAAGGTCCTTTCCAACCCTAACTATTCTATGATTCTTTTCGAGGAATGCAAATTTTTAAGGGTGCGTAGAAATCTTCAGGCAGAAAAGGTAACCTGAACTACTGTTAAGCTTATGTGGCTCTGCAGGAATTATTGATTGGAGTCACTGGCCTCTGCCAGGGCAGCGGCTGGAGCAGAGGGTGTGGGTGCAGGGTTTGGCCTTGCAGTGCTTCATCTGCTCAAGAGACTCACAAGGTGGAACTGAGTAACAGCATCTTGAAGATAACAGCAGTGCAAAGCATTGATCATGTCTCTAGCTGATAACATCTTATTCTTGTTCACTGTATATATGGTATTGCTGTGCTCACAGTTTGGGAGTTTCGTTGTTTTTTAAGGAAATGCAGTATTGATGTGTGAAAGCAGGAGAGAACGTTATATGTGTGCCTGGTGGCCATCTTTAGGCATAGGAGATGGTTAGAATAGCTGTAATAAATTATTGTCATATACAGAATCTGGTTTGCTAAATTAGTAATAAGCATTTGCTTATTTCATTCTGTTTTGTATGTATTAACACTGCACTTGAAATGTGTGGAGCATTTAAAGATAACCTCTTGCTGTAGTACCTTTTTCCTGTGGGCTAATGAATCGAGACAATACTGCTTTTAGTAGGTCTACTGAGAAGTGAGCATATTTGAAGCATAGTTTATGACTCAGCCAGGTCTTTACACGTGCATTATTTAGTCTTAAATCTCACAGACGTTGTTACTGCTTTTGAAGTGAGGGAGGAAAAGTTAAACACTGCACTATTTAATGCTACTTCTATTTAAGGATTTTCAGATGTAAGAGAAAAGAAATTGGGTTTCATGTCTTACTTTCCTGCACTTACAAACTTTTACGATTACTTGGCTTTCGTCAGGAGAAAAGTAGATGGCAGGTATGTTCTTGAAGAATTCTAATTATTGCTATTTCAGGTGGAAGAGAGACTCTAACTGGACACAGGAGATTTTTAGGACGGTAAATTTGCTTAAAAAACATTTTTATGTCTTCTGAGGGGATGGAAGCAGGGAATGACCACGTGGTATTTTTTGCTTGTTTGTTTTTTAGGAGGTGGGGAATTAGTAGATTTTAAATCTGAATGTGTCTTTGAAAGTTTTTTTGGATGGTATGAGCAATGCTCTTTGTTTTCATTACTGTTTTCCTCTCATAAAACCAGAGAAACAAGTCAGTGGGATGCCAGAACACATTTATATCCACTTTCTGATTTGTATTTCCTTGGAGGACAGATGGAGGAGAGTGTTGGGGAGTGAAAGGCATGAGTTTACGCCCGTGTGTGTACATGTACCTACCTACACATGTGTTTGTGCACTGGCACAGTTCCGAGTTTATTTGCTTTTTCCTTTTAGCAGTTGCCTCTCTTTAACCTGAGCTGTCACAGCACTGCTAAGTGCTGATGTGAAGAGGAATGCAGGCTTAGATGAGTGCTTTGTCCCACTGCTCACAACAGTGCCATTGTATTCATGAATTTCTGTCTTGTCTATAGATTTCTGGGTAATCTGGTGTGTAGCCCCCACAGTTACAAACGGAGGGTCATTTTGAATTTACTGGAGAAAACAGGAGACAGTCAAGGATGTTTGTGAAGTGGTGTCTTGTCAGGGAACAGGCCTGGCTTGTTAACTGCTAGGAACAGCTTAGGATTTTTTTTGTCTATTTTTAGAAAGCAAAGTATAGCACTACTTTTGGTTGAGTAAAGTAATGAATCTAAAGAAAACTCTCCAAACTTTGCCAGATGCAGTAAAACCAGGCACAGTTTAGTTTTTCTGATTTAAATAACACCAAATAAAAAAATACATATTGTGCTTAGCCTGTTTAACCTTTGTATTGTGATGTTGGCACTGATCAGTTGGTTTACAGTATTCTGATTACAAATGGTAAATGTCCCAAATTCACGTTCCCTAGTCGTAGAATCATAGAATCATGGAAGAGTTAGGGTTGGAAAGGACCTTAAGATCATCTAGTTCCAACCCCCCCCCCTGCCATGGGCAGGGACATCAGTCCTGCTAGGCTTTCCCTGTTAGCTCTTGAGATCCAGCGTCCTGTTCTTTGCCTGATATAAAATTATTCTAGATGAGTGTCTGGACCATCTGCTGGGTTTATTGAAGTAAAATGTCTTAAAAAAGAATTAATTGTGTAGCAAAGTACTTTTGTTTCTTTGTAGGGTTAATGCTTTCTCCTTAAAACTTCTTAACAGTTAAATTAGCAGGTAGGCTGCTGGGCAGATCTTTAGCTGAAGGCATCTAATATGCACTGAAATAGTTTCATACTTTCTTATCTCAGTTTTAGTTATGACTGCAGAACAAGAAGAACCTTTGTATTTTCAGAATGGGAAGAGCTCCTTTTAAAGGGGAAAATGGTGCTTTAATTTTACTTGTTCTAACCACTGATGTTTTTTCTGCAGGAACAAATAGTTCATAATAGATGGATATTTGTATCCTTGCTGTTAAATACAGACATGTTTTTGTTAATTTTGAAGAAATGTGGTTCAGCCTGGTGTGTTGCTAAAAAGGCATGCTACAGGCTTCTGCATGGGAACCTGGGGGCTATTTTGGGTCCTAGTTCTAGTTTTTGAATAACTTTTCTGAGCTTCAAGGCAACTGATATAGTCCATGGTCCTCACAGTATAAATCCACTTTATGTACTTACATATTGCTTGAATCCTGAATAACTCTGAGCTTCTTCATGTGAAGCAATGTTACCACAGGTAACTTTTTTTGTGCTTTATACAAGGTTTTAATGTCATCTTTGAAGAAAAACTTGTATTGCTGATTTTGATTGAAAGCCAAACTTGAAAATTCTTCTGTTGTAGCAGAAACTGCCTCAGAATATTTTCCCAAGGAATTAAAATAAAATTTGTTCATGGCATTTGTTTTTTGATGCTTTTTCTCCCTTAATATTCATACTGAAAGATGTCGAACTAATTAGGCATTAAAAGAACGAGTGGTTAGCAGGTATAATGTTGTTAGACTTCAGTTAATGTGAATGTGACCGTGACCTCCCAGATAGATCAAAAGCTAATCTGTCTGACAGCTACAAGATGGCAGAGCTTGCCACAGGCCTTCTGCTGCTGCTTGCTGAAGCTATTTGTCTGTAAAGCATGCCTGATAGCTAAGAGTATATTTTTAAGGATGAACAGGTAAAAGTAAAAGGCTGTCTTTTGACATTTTAGCTAATCCCTTCTAGCCCGTGGTTTACTGCACATTTAGGATATTTGCTAGCAGGAGAGACTGGCTTTTTCACATATGTAACATGTCATTTTGAATTGGGCGTTGATTTGATGCTTGATAATGTAAGTTATACAATGAAATAGATTCTGATTGCATTAAAATGACATGCCCTGGCCTTTTACCTTTAGAAGACTTATAATGAAAACTGAACTCTCAGCAATGTAACTTGTCATCTCGTGCTGAGACATGATCATTTAAGTGAGAAAACAGAATGTCTATTTTCTGTTAACCCTATTTTAATTAAGGTAGAAAAGACAGGGTTTAATGACACATTACACAATTAGAGTGTGGATTTCTGTATGATTTGAGAAATTAAATGTTGTTACTGATGTGCAGTACAAGCAGTACACATTTAAGTTAACATGTATGAAAAGAATGTAAAAGCAATGTGTTTCATTCACATTACATTTTACAGGGTAATGTAGGGTAGAGCAGATGATACTACTGGTTTGCCACCTTCTGTTACTTCAGTGGTTTTATGCACGTAATGAGAAATGTCATTTTTATCCATGTAAGACAGATGAGTAGGAATTCTGTTTGGAAGTGCTTGCTAGGAGCTTAAGAAACTGTGGTAATGCTGCATTTGTTACAATTGGCCAAAGCCAACAGAAAATCTTCAAAAGAGGAAATTGTTTGAAAAATTACCAGGACTAGAAGACAAACACAAAGAATGCTCAGGAGCATATTGTCATTGGTTATGCTTTAAAGGCTTCAATGAGACTTTCCAACATCGTACCTCATTTCGGATGGTGCGGAGTACCTTTTTGTTTCTCCAGATAGCATTTCCATTTGTAGAAATGCACAGATGTGCTTAAGTTCCTCTTTAAGGAATGATTTTAGTGTTCAGAAAATGTTTGGAAGAAATCATCTTCTGTTTTGAAAGTTGCAAAGGAAACCTCACATGCCAGTCAATAAATTCTGAGTGACTGGAACAAATATTAAATCTGTGAAATCAAACTGAATTTACTTTCTGGCTGTAAAGATTGAATTTAGAAATTTGACAGGCAATTTAAAGGGCATAAGTACATAAAATAAGATTTCTTATCCAAATGCAACTTGAAAGTTACCTGTCAGAAGAGGTTAGAAGTCTGCTATTTTCTCTCCTGAAGCGTGTCCTTTCACTTGTCAGTTTAGAAAGGTTAATACTGTACAAAAGAGCAAAGGAAAGACCCTTTTTGGGGTAGTTTTGTGTTTGTTTATTTAATAATAAAATTCATTTCCCCCCTTCCAGAAATAAGTAATTTTGATATATGTTGGAACTGTGTATAATGTCCCGATACAAATTCTTGTTCAGGTGCAGATCAGGCATTGTATGTGTAGCTGTCTATATGATTAGAAAAGGGAGGCTGGGGATTTCTTTTGCAGTTGATACCTCATCTGCTTTTGCAGCAGGTAGGAGAGCGTTTTCAGAAAAAGTAGAGTGTGCTCTTTTCTGCCATATGCTGGCCCATGGGCCTGCAAACCTTAGCTGCTGCCTTCGCTTCACAGTTAGCCAGGGAAATGTTTGTTTCCAAAGTGCAGAAGGTGACGCTAAGCTAGGAATTAGAGGTGGTGTTGCTGACGTCTGGTGTTTTGGCGAGGCCACTCTGTCTCTGAAGTACTCTCTTAGCTTTTGTAGAAGAAGGGGTTATATTTGCTTAACCCTCACTTGCGAAAAGTATGGTCTGGTACCATCAATAGATTAGGAGTCAGAGTTTGTGATAAAGGATAAAGATCTCCATTATATAATTTGCTTCCAGATAAGCAAATACAACTGTGGTCTAGTATCTGGGTTTTCTGCCTGTGTGAAAGCTTATCCTGCTCTTGCTAGCAGAGATTTGGATAAGAGTGTGGTTATTGTGTTATTCCATATAAATTATTGGAATAGATCCCATATTAAGAATAACTTTAGAAGGGTAAAAGCCATAATTGTATGCAAGATACAAAGCTGAAACACTGAAGCACGCTTTACATATTCACTTATTTGATGCATGTTTGCTTCTTTACCCCTTTCAGAATATTTCCTTTTCAACATCATTATTAAAAACAGTATTTCATTATTTCTTTCTTAGGTTGAATTAAAGAGGAAATACAATGACCTCCACAAAAATACAAGAGGCCTTTTACCAGGGAGTCAGTGGTATGAAATTCAAGCTTATAGGGCTCTGAACCAAGCCCTGGGAAGGTGAGATAAGCTGAACATAATTAAAAATATATGTATTTGTAGAAAAATTTTCGGGATCACCTTTAGGGATTAATTCCTCACTGTTAACACAAACAGGATAGATTGGGCCAAAATATTCATATTGCAAGTCTTCAGCTGTTCTGTACTGGCAGATGTCTGGTTTTCAGGTTGTTGTGCATTTAAATATTGTTATAAGCCAGAGTTTTTGTTTTGTTTTACATTCAGAATCCACCATCTTTTGGTTACAGATTTTATTGTTTGTAATCCAGATGTACAGAAACGAAAGCATTTGCAGAGATAAATAGTTCTTGAGCTTCTAAAGGAAATTAAAGCTCTCCGGTATTTTCAAATATACTAATTGTTCACACTCCTCGTGGGCTCAGAGCACTTGTTTGATGTTTAGCCTACAAATATTTTTGAAAGGGAAAAGTAGCGGGGGTTTTCTCAGACCTTTGCAAAAGGTCAATTCAATTATCATGCTCACTGATCTCTTTCCTGGTTTAGAAGAAGTATAGCTTACTTTCTCAAATGAAAACATCTCCCCCCATTTCCCCTAGTCTTCTTAACAGGATAGCATTAATTCATCCTTCTTCAACAGAATTTAACGTATACATGGATACCCATAGCTGTCTGTCATCCATACTGGCATAGATGCCATGCTTCTGTCAGAGATATATAGAGGTACAGACACAGATTTATATATAAAGAGAAGCATTAGCTGGAAGACTCTCGTTATTTGAATTAGATGTTATTAAAACATAATGACATAAATGAAGGCTTAGAAAAAAAATTGAGAGATGCTATTCAACACTAGTAAAATCTCACTGTAAATTCTTGTTGTTACAGGTCTGATTTCTTAGATTCCTCTTGGAGAGTAAGAGCATTAGTTAAAATTTGTTAACAAAAATCTAAGGACATTGTGGAATGCTTATAGTAAGAAGTGAATTTGAAGTTTTGTCACTGTGAAATAAGTTGTAACTTAAATCTAGTTTAGTAAAAATTTCTTATTGTATAATTTATAATTTGAATTAAGTCGTGCAAGGCTAAACTTTAATGGAGAAAAAAGACTTCCATTCTGACATAAATACAGAAATTGTGTATAATACTCTTATACTAAGCTCTTTCTAAACTGAGATATGGCAAAGGATGGCAGTGTATGATAACCATTTTCATAAAACTGGAACAATCTACTAAGCTGAGACCGAGTTAATCAGTAGATGGGGAAGCTTCTTACTGCAAAGATGCCTGCTGGGAGAGAAGTGAGCAAAAGCATGATAGGCTTCAGTCTGGCACTTTTGTCTTAATTTAGTGCTGGTACATGATATGAAGTAACACCAGTCCATGAAATGAAATAGCAGCCTCCGGGAATAGAACAGATGGTGTGTATGGCCAGGTGACAATCATGCTATGAATTCCTTGCAGTTTGACTTTTTCCAAAAGTGTGGGATATATCTCCAGTGGGCATAATTCATTTAAACTATGTGTTAAAAGACCATATATTAAAGCAATGAAAAAAAGAGAAGTTGGAAGAAATCAGTTTCTTAAAGATGCTTTGGTAGCTTTTCTTATCATGGGGAGACTTCAAATGTAAGTAAATAGTATTTCTTTGGAGAGCTAGCCTTGTCGCTCCCATTTTAAGACCTGACTGATACTCATGGTTTTATGTACACTTGTAAACATCATCTTCAAGTGTTGTCCTCTTTTTATGCAATGGGGATAAAAATCCTGAACTATTACTGACAGATTCTTTTCCGTATTTCATTTGTTATCACTGTTCTTTCATTTTTTTTTTTTTGGCAGGCAGTATAGAAATCCGAATAATGTTAAAAATAATATCAGTGTGTGTGAAACAACTGTTGGATTAGTTCTGTAGGCCTCTAACAAGTGAATTATGAACTCAACAGTATCTCTCACAGCTTTGATCTGTAGCATTATTCATTTTATTCCTAAAAAGAGTTAGGAATAATGTGGTTTAGAAACAAAAAAGTGCATAGTTATTTAAAAAACTGCTTGCACTTACATCGATCTATTTTCTTTCATACTTTCATATGTTCTTCCTTCATTATTTATGCAACCCAGCTAAGAGTGGAAAACAAAAGACGTGGTTTGATTACCAGCTGAGTATTTGTGGGGGGTATTTGCTTTTTCTAATGTACCTGTTTTCATATAGTCAGTTCAGGAACTGAAGGAAAATTAAGCTTCTGTGACTTCCATAACAATTTTGGTGCAAGACAGGAGGAAAGGACTTCCAGTATATTTTTGTATATTCTAGCTGACTCATTGCAACCCCTGTTGCCTGATCCCCACAGCTTTTAACAAATGTACTGTAATTATATATACGCTCTTTTTTTGTTGCTCACTTATAGGTGTATAAGACATAAGAATGACTGGGGTGCTCTTATTTTAGTTGATGACCGCTTCCGGAATAACCCTAATAAGTACATAACTGGTAAGCTGTAAACATCTTTGTAGGAAGGTTCCTAATATTAACAAATAGTGAAAAATCCAGATTACAGAAATGTGGTTATGGAAATACAGGTGAGTAGGAAAAGTCAAAAAGAAATAGATCCATTGAACACAAAATTGTGCAGTTGAAACTGAAAACTCTAAAACTGTATCCTGGTGTTTGCTAGTTCATTAAACCTGCTGAAACATGTTGATAGCAACAATCAGTTGATTTAATTTCTTTCCCCTTTTGGGTATGAAGAAAGGATGAGAAAGTTGGGGCTGTTCAGCCTGGAGAAGAGAAGGCTGCGTGGAGACCTCAGAGCAGCTTTCCAATATCTGGAGGGGGCCTATAGGGATGCTGGGGAGGGACTCTTCATTAGGGACTGTAGCGATAGGACAAGGGGTAACGGGTTCAAACTTAAATGGGAAGTTTAGATTGGATATAAGGAGGAAATTCTTTACTGTAAGGGTGGTGAGGCACTGGAATGGGTTGCCCAGGGAAGTTGTGAATGCTCCATCGCTGGCGGTGTTCAAGGCTGGATTGGACAGAGTCCTGGGAGACATGGTTTAGTGGGAGGTGTCCCTGCCCATGGCAGGGGGGTTGGAACTGGATGATCTTAAGGTCCTTTCCAACCCTAACTATTCTGTGATTCTATATCCAGATAATGATATAGAAATTTCAGGGTACAGGATTTAAGAATTCATTCTTAAAATGGGACCTATAAAAGCACTTAAGGACTCTCAATCTTTGCATAGTAGATATATATAATGTAGGTATACGTATGTGTGCGTGTATATATATATATGTATATATTAAAAAATAGTTACTAGATTTTTATTTGGACATTAGATCCATGTCCAGTGGATTATGCTTTCTGCCTATAGGGGGCTTTCATGATCAGGGTTAGCAGTCTGAATCTGGCATTCTGGCTTTTTTGATAGGAACAGATTAAGGTTGTGCCATTTGGAACCACCAAATACTCAATACAGAAAAAGTTATTTTCTGTTTGTAGTTTTATATTGGCTAGAAATACAGGCAGATAAAATAAAACAGGTCATGCACACTACCTGAATAAAGAAATAATAACAAAAAGAATTGCATAAGAATGCATTATTTATCTTCTTGCCCTGTTTTTAAGGGATAACTCAAAAAGATGATGTAAACAGATAATGTTGTAGTCTAGTCAGCAGGTGGAGCTCAGCTGCTGTAATACAAGTCAGACTGCTTTTCTGACGTGTCTGTACTAAGAACACATTGAAGTTAAGTAAACAGAAGTAACTCATATAGTAATACAAATAATGTAGATGCTCAAGCCTTGGTAAGATTAGTACTTTAGTACTTTTTCTAAAAAGTAAAACTTAACAGAAGAATCAAGTTCTCTCTTGGGTTTGTTTTTTGTTGTGCGGCATAATTGCTATTAAAAGAATATTTAAATGTGTTTTAAACCTCTTTTTAAAAATCACGGAAGTTACTTTTTACTCTTGTGTGTTCCAGCGCCACCTAAGCAGTTATTATACTTGAGACATCTGGTATTTGAGAACTTTTTGTTATGTAAAAGCATATTGTATTATATATCAGCTATTAGGCAGTGTGATTCTTTCCGAATACCCAAGTTACTGTTCCTTCACCTGAAATAAAGTTGTAAAAGCTCCATTATATTCAAATTTTTGTCAGAGCCCAGCAATATGATAATAAATGGCTGTGCTCTATGTAAGTTGCTTCTTAATAATTCATGATAACAAGCAAAATTAACATCCAGGTATAACAGAATATAATTAAGTTTTTTCAGTGCAGCAGTTTGAACTAAAATATTAGTGAAAGAGGTGAAGGTTTTTTTAATAAAAAAGAATGATATTATTAGTATTACTCATCAAAATACTACCATTGATTAAATCAAGTTCCCCATCCTGGAAAGGAAGACATGCATTATCTTACTTTCACGGGCAACTTAGTGAAATCTGCGAATCTGTCTATACATATGTAGAAGTATTTGCACTATTAGGGTACTGGGATGAAATAGTTGGTATAGATGATGCAGTTTTGTAGCAACAATTTATTTTTTATTTTCTTAGGATTATCTAAATGGATTCGTCAACAAATCCAGCACCATGAAAATTTTAGTACTGCACTTGAATCCTTGCGTGCATTTGCTGTAAGGAATCAGAAAAGCACCGATGGCTCTCCTGAGTGCAGCAGTGAATCTCTCTGTATACCTTCAATCTCAAAAGACCTGTCACAATCCTCTCAGCAGGAGGTGACTATTCATCTGTCACCAGGTGTTCCTGCGAAAAGTGAGGAGCAAAACTTGGGTTCAGAAATTAATTTTACTGCAACCATCAGCTCACTTAGTCCTACAGCATCGGATCAGCCAAGTAACAACATGGCAACATTGAAACAAAGTACGTTCATTTCCTATGGAAAAAACCTCATTAACAGTTTGAAATGTGAAGTTGCATCATTTTAATTTTGGAAGGAACAAATGTTTTTTGAAATTACAGAATGTTATTGTGCAAAATGATAAGTATTCACAAATGTGTATTAGCTGTGCGCAACTGACTGAAATTAATTGTCATTCTATCTGGTTGTCTTAATGCAGTTGATAATTTTTGATAGATTTATAGTACACTCAAAAATGTTTTCACTTAAGTTTCTTTTTCCATTGAAAATTAAGATAATTTAAAATATATTTTAAACGGGGAGATTAGCATTATTTTAAGGTGAGTGCCTTGGTTCAAGCTACATCAGTTGTTTAGACATTGCTGTGAGACACCTTTCATATAGTCTCTTCTGGTACCAGCTTTACAAGTATCTGTTCATTCCTGAATTTTAGGAAAGCTTATGACTCATCCAGGCAAGAAAGAATAACATAAATTCTGTTAAATAACAGAAGAGCACAATAATTAAAAAAAAATCACAAATTTAAAATCCAATCATACTTCATTCTCGCTTTACATACGCCAATTAATCTATTGATTTAGTTATTCATGTGCAGAGATAGTTGTAACTCCTGGGCTTTTATTTGTATTAGATCTTAATGAGTATTTATAAAAAAACTGTAAACCTAATGTAACAGTGGCGATTTTGATGTGCTAAATGTGCTGTAAATCAGCAGGGGAAGGCATGTACAATTAATTAATGTTTGTGATTTTCACAGGTGGCCAGAAAATTGCTGTTGAGAGTCATTCTCACCATGTAACACCAAGAGCAAAATATATGGACTGCACACCCCAAATGCCAGCAAATAAAACTGAGAGAGAAGAAGAGAAGGGTTGGACTAATGCTGATATTATGAAAGAACATTGCTGCTTTAAACCACTGACTTCAACACCTTTGCCTGTAGCCAATAACTCTGTGTCCACAGCTTCTAGCAAGCAGAAGAATGTGAAAAGGGCTAGTGAAGTTATTGACAGTGTAAATCAATGCCAGTCGTCATTAACTGCAGAACATGAACCAAGTGTATCAGAATCATATTTGGAAACAACTGATTTTTCAATTGAAAATGCTGAACCTCCACTTGCTGAAGAGCATCCTGATAAGCTACAGCTTCAAGTTGGGCCCTGCAGTGAGTTTCCTTCAGCAGGAGGGAAATCTGAACTTTCTTTGTTAAACATAGCTGCAGAAGCTGAAGATGAGGATGACAGCATCTATTTCACACCTGAACTTTATGATGATGATGATGTAGAATCTGAGGAACAGAATATCAGACCACTGGTTCCAACCTGTAATACAAGTGAGAATTGGATTGAATGTGGCAACTCTGCAGTCACTGATGATCTTTTTGCAATCAACACCTCAGAAACACTAAGTGTGACTAAAAAAATGATTGATGATAATGATGGCAGAAGCACAAGTTTATATGGAATAATGCAAAATGAGGGGAACGAGAATAGTGCAGTTAATAATGTAGAGATAAGTAGTGAGGTAGAAGCAACGCAGATAGCACCTCAAGAGATGGACACCAAAAAACAGAAAATCAGTCTTTCCAGATCACGAAATAAAGGTGTGTCATGTTTTCCATTGAACAATCCCAGCACATAGTGACAGCTGCTATAGGAAATTTGATGAGCAGCCTTTACAATATGGCCTCACTATAGAGCTGTGATGGCTTTCTAGTGCTCCTTTCATATGTGGTATTCTCAGACTCAATTTTTCATTATACTTTTTCCTTTTTCACTGTGAAAGGTATGCAAAATGCAGATCTCTATAAATAAAATTAAGACACTTCATCCCAAATGTGTGGCAAAAGGGCATCGTGTGTGGAAATTTGAAGTAGAAGCCCAAGTAGCATTTGACTTGTAATTGTAGGCTAAAGAGGTTTGTCTATTACAGGTTTAATTAATCCCCCTTTAAATACAATCAAACAATTAGGTTTTCTCCAAAAGCACCCGTATAATCAAATTACGGGTTTCTTCCTTTGTTAGGGCTTTTTTCTTCTTTTTCAATAAGAAGAGCAAGGTCTTTGCTGATCAAGTAATATGATAGATTGAGCCTAAATATTGAAATAGATGTAGTCTTCCATACTGTGTTTCCCTCAATTTTCTTTTGCCAAAGTGTTTCAGAAGCTGTGTAGTAGTAGCAGTATCTGAACATTCCAATCTGATGATGATGAGAGGCTCCTTCAGAGGTCTTTGTTTTGTTTCAAAAGTTTAGGTTTCTTTCAAAATTTTCTTTTATGAGATCTAATTTCTTTTGGTCAAATTATGTATTTGTATCAAAATGTGTACTTATTTGTATGTCCTGCAGATATGCAATCTATACCAATGTAAATGTGTACATAAAGGTCTTTAAATATTCCTTAGTCTATTTTTTATTTTAAGTATTTTAAACATTTCTCTCATTTATTGCAATCAAACTAGCCAGGATTTTGCTGTAAAAAACATACTACGCCCGATTTTTCAATAAAGAGTTGTTTGTTTCAATCATATTGGGTATGCATCTTCATACTGTATATGAAGATGCAGGATTTTTGCAGTCTTAAGTTTGGTTCATAGGTATTCATGTATTTTGACCAGTTGTTAACTGATCATTTTCAATAGTTCATCTAAATAATGTTCTGAGTCACAGCTGTGCATGTGTTCCTTTCAATAGGATTTAAATAGTATCCTTTCTTTACACAATAAGTGTATCTTTATAAAATTAAAATACTCTGCAAGAACAACAGAAATACTGTTGAATTTCTTTAACAAGCATTATCTTGCAATACTTAGTATAAGGCATTGGGTTAAGGTTTTCATTATATTGATTCCACATAAGGACCATGTTCCCTTGGTTTAGGTTTCCTGGTTTTCACTTAATCATTGGATGCTGATGGTTTTGAACTAGTTGATAGGGCAGAAGTGAGCCCTAATATTGAGAGCACTTTAAAGATATGACACATCTAAAGATAAAAATACTTAACTTAGACCTAAGTAATTGATTAAATATCAAGACTCAGTAGGGTGGACGCAGTTCTGTTTGTAACTGGCCCTGGACTAGAATTGTCTCATATCCCACAGCAAATGCTGAGGCAGTCGATGGCAGGTGGCTTTGCTGATCAAGTTGATCCTCATGAGTCTCTAATAGCTTAGTTTTCTTAAAACAAGTCTTCTGTTCCAAACCACTTTTTATGTTTACGTATATCTGAATAGATAATAGAAATCACTTAAGCTTTGTGGCTTGTCTGCTCATCTCATAGTCCACTGTCTCTTATTTATCCTTCAGAAGATTTGTCTGTCTTTAAATCTGTAACATTAAAAAAAAGAAAATCCATCTTGCTTTCCTTATCTGGAGCAGATTGTTCCTTTCTTGATCTTGTGTTGCATCTTACTTTGATTAGAAATCCTTTAAAACATGGCCTTCTTCAAGTCAAATACTTTGCATTTATTTCCAGTGTCTGCATGTTATATAAAGTTATTCCTTTACCATTCTTTTTTAAAGCATGTATTGAAGTAGCAGTATTTGGCCTAGTAGATACTAGATTTTTTTAGTATTTTACTAGATACTAGTTTTTCCAGAAGTTCACTAAACTCAAATCCTGACCATAGCATTGTTGCTTCAGACAACTGATGGATAATAGTCTTTGTTACTGCTGGGTATTGGGGTGATGAAGGGTGGACAGTTTCTTTTGGTGTAAAGGCTGTGTATATTCAGTCTTAGCTTGTTTATACCCAACTATGGTATTTAATATATTGGTGGTAAGAATGTCCTTTATTTCCGTAGTTAATATTTTTGTGGTGATTCCTAGTATTGAATTAAACTGCTAGCCTGCAAATAGAAGGGAAGTCAGTGTACCAACTTTCCTGGAACGATATGTTTGGACTTACCAAATCTATAGAGGCTAAATTCTTGACAGTTCCTCTCATACTTTGATATAATAGCTACGTGTGATCTCTTCTGTCTAAAATAATAATAAAATCTTGGATTTGTTAAAGGATTGAAAGTTCAGAGGCAACACAGACGAAGAAAAGCTGCCGTTAGGCGCTGTTGCTACACCTGTGAAAGAAAGGTACCATGCAGATAGAATACAATACCATTTTAAGTGGCTGCTGTTGAATGTTAAGGTGCAAGAGAAATAAGAATAATTTACTATGTAATCTTTTAAGTGAAATGATACAGATGAAATAGTTTATACATGGTCTGAGTGGTTTGCTCTAGATCTTTCCGATTTACATGCTCAGTAGATACCGTTGTTTCTCCTGGGAAACAAAAAGGCTGAGTGTTTTCAAGTCCTCTTAACACTGGTAAAAAATGCAGATATGGACTGCCTGCAGAGTCCAGCTCTTAACTCATCACAGATGTGATTCCCCTTTCAATATAAGCAGTGCTTCTGATTTCTGGTTAGTATGTAACTTATAGGGCAGGATTTGCAAAGGGTAGGAACATAATCACACTACAACTCAAAGGAGGGTCAGGCACCTATCACCTGAGGCTCCTTTGCAAAATTCCAAACTAAATCTTTGATAGCCTGGAGCTTTATAGACTATAAAATGCCTCATATTTTATATGAAAGTATTTATATTTTAGCTAGGTTCTGTGTTTGTAGCATGGTAGGTATTTTAATTATTTGCTAATATGAATTACAAACATTGACTCAAATAGATTTATTTGGGTATTTCAAGTAGTATTTTGCTTTGAGGCAGTTTTGATACATTTCTTTGTGTTTATGTTTAAGTGCTTCAATCTGCATAGTTACTATATGCAAATTAGTATTTGCATGAATTTGTATATTGTCTTGTTAGAAGGAAACACCTCACCAGCCTTGCAAGAAAGGACTTTATTGTATTGTCTGTGGAGCTGAAATACTGCCAGAAGCAGAGGGTAAGATTCTGTAACTAGTTGGTTGTTTCAGGTTGGGAATGATGGGGTTTTTAATCCATCTTTTTACTTATGCACTTTTGATAATGGAAGGAAATTTTGGAACAATTGGTGAATTTCTCCAGTGGGTATGGGAACTGGATCAATGAGATACTAGAAATGCACTGGAGACTTGCAGAAAATCTTTGCAGGGGGAGAAAGAGGGACTAGTCACAATATCACAACTATTTTTACTTGGCATTTCAGTGGAAATAAGTTACTGTTACTTGTTTCAGTGAAAATAAGTTATCCTTCTGGCATATTTCTGTTGCTTGATTCAGTGTCCTGATATAGTGACCTATCTTGAAGTACAATGGGAGTCTGACTGGTGTTAAGGAGTTAACTGAAGGCAACTGCTCCTGGCATTATGGAAGGCTGAAAGAAATTATTTGTACCATAGTGGCCCATTCACTGGGAAATGTTCCTTCTAAGAATTAGGTGTTAATTTGCTGCCAGTTGCTGTGAGAAGTTTGGTAATGTCTTGGCATGGTAGCTCTGTGAATCTAATACATGTCTTAATGAAACTATCAAAAGTTTTACTGAAAAACTCTATGTTCACACTTGTTCTTCGATATGTAGCCTACCTGGTATTAATTTAGTTTGGGGTTTATGCCTCTGTTGACCCACTTTACAAAGTGAGGGTTAGATGTTCTTGGAAGTTGTCTATGGTTTTGTGAGGCGCTCTAATTTAGGAAGGTCTAAAAGCTGATAATGGTAGTAACAACTCTGCTACTTTTAAAAATGCACTCTGTCTTCAGGCTACTGTGCCATGCAAGGTAAGGACCTAATTGCAAAATGTTCTCATCAACTGCATGCAGAAACAATTAGATATAGATGCTTAATACACTTAAAATATAAACCGTTCTTCAGGAGAGTTTAGTGGGGATTTAACTGGTCCTAGGTTTTACAGATCTGAAGGTAAGACATTTGCTTTTGAGTGCCTTGCAAGTACATCTCAAGACCTTGAAAGAAAGCCAGAACTTTTAGGAGGTGTTAGAAATGATACGGAGGTTGAGATGAAGAGAAGTGTGTGTTAAACACAGAGCAGAGACCTGTTCCTTGTGCAGTCTTGTTTATGGCAGTCCTTATGTTATCAGACCTTTGAAGGTCCCCTGTCCTTTCTTAAGTCCCTTCTATTGCCCCAAAAGCTCATAAAGTGATAAAACAAGCATGGAACTGGTAGGAAAGAAATGACAGTAGCCAAAAAAGAAAAAATATGTCCCAAATAACCTTCTTAAGTCATTCTCTTAATGCATAAAGTGAGGGAGGCCAGGCTTGGTATGCTGGAACTGTGTGATAGTGGCTCATGACCCCATTGGGTGATGTGGCCAAGCGGTACATCTGGTCAAAGCTACACCAGAGATTATTGGGATCAGATGAAATCAGACAAAAAGAAGGGACAAGTCTCCTCTTTCACAAGCCAGACCTGAGCCCAAGGGGTTATGGGAGATACCCATATTGCTTCTGGAGCTATGAAAGTTACATACCAACTAGCAAAGACTACATTGCCATAGGGGTAAAGGAAGGCCTAGATGATGGAGGCCACTTGTTGCCTCTCTGTTTCCACAGAGCAACCATAATGTATACCCTTTAAGACATTTATAATCTTACCAGTAGACTTTAATTCATTTCCTTAACATTAATCTATAAGTATCATCGTATCTTTGCAATTTGGTATGTAATCTGTGAAATTGAAGCACTATGAAATTAAATTAAAGCATTCTTTAATGCCTACAGTTCCCAATGTATCCACTGTCAGTGGGATTTTTTATGGTGTTTAAACTGAATTTCAGATGTCAGTTGATTGAGGAAAGTTAAAAAACCTGCCGCAGTCTGAAGAAAATGAAGACTAAATGACTTTATTCAAAGTGGCTGCAAGCTCACTGGTCAATTGGGGTGTAATAGCAAGGGGAAAATTATCTGCTGAAAAGTAAATTTTTGGACATGTTAAAAAATTTAAATAAGGCCTTCTTCCAAAGTCCATTTACTTCAATAGAAGTCTTTTCACTGACTTCAGTGGGTATTGGATCAGAGCCTAAATTACCATCTTGTAAATGTGGAAAGTTTGCAGTGCATTCAAACAGTACTGTATTCAAAAGCATGTGTATATATAAGTCTTACACCCCACTTTTTAATTATAGGAATTTTGAGAAAAGCTTGCTGCAGTAATATTGAACTGAAAATAATCTGGAAACTCTTCAGAAATACTAATACAAGAAGTAAAGAATCCATTAATAATTGTATGTGTGAACTGGATGCCAGTTCAGAAGATGATAATATGATGTTGATCATCTCAGACGCTGCAAGCCTTAGTCATCTGAAAGAAACTTTGGCGGTTTATCAGATGCCAGTGAAAAGTGAAGGTAAATCTTACTGATTACTGATAAATGCCACCTAACATTTGCCAAGTCCTTTAGCTTTAACTTTACAACTTTTTTTTTTTTTCCATTTTCTGCAAAAGCTTTTGATTTTATTAATGTGTTTTTATCTCTTGATCTGTGAAATCTCCTATGGAGGGGACCAGTGTGAGTCTCTTGCCCGACTACTTCTTAATCTCCAAAGTAGCATCACAGAGGTTCTGCAGATAGTTTTCATGGAAAGCCTTTTTAAGCCAAGAGAAATATATGAGCTTTCAGAAAGACTATAACCTGTCTTTTGGTAAATTGTTATATAGAGAGTGTTCAAAGGTGTTCTAAAGCTTTGTTATAATTGTTTCCTCATTAGTAAATTTCCTCCTTGTAAGGGACATTGAATACTGCGTTACAAATCATAGAATCATAGAATGTTTAGGGTTGGAAAGGACCTTAAGATCATCCAGTTCCAACCCCCCTGCCATTGGCAGGGACACCTCCCACTAAACCATGCCACCCAAGGCTCTGTCCAGCCTGGCCTTGAACACCACCAGCAATGGCGCATTCACAACTTCCCTGGGCAACCCATTCCAGTGCCTCACCCCCCTTGCAGTAAAGAATTTTTTCCTTATATCCAATCTAAGCTTCCCTTGTTTATGATGCATCCTACCTGTTTACTTTTCCTGAGTGTAGATGCTGCAAAGACTGTTTTTGTCACAAAGTCTTGGTATTGACTTTTGCCCACCTTTTGTTCAATAATTCTGACTTTATTTTTTTGTGTGATCTTCATCTCTTAGCTTCACTACATCTTTGTTGGTGAAATATTTTGTCTAACAATGCTTTGTTGCCACAGTGTGGTGGTTGAATCTGAATTGTTCTATAACTTCCGCACTTTTGCATTGCTCCTACTTAAATTTCTGTAAGTTTGAAGGAAGTCTGATATCCAACCATTCTTTACTGGATATGAATTAAATGCTCTGGCCATTTGCTTTCTCCTTCAAGGACATCATTCCATTTCATAACTTGTTGAAAGGAACATTTTGCTTCTTAAAGCAGATTATTTTTTTTCTTAAATGAAAAGATCAGATCTTCCAATGATCTGGTATTTTTGTGTCCTCTCTCCAAGGGATGTGAATGTTTCTGAAAATCCCAGGAAAGCTTTGAAAGGTGAAATGAGCATAGAAGTGATACTACCATGCTGCAGTAGAAGCTTACTGTCCAAGGCACAGTATTTGGCTAGAAAGCAGATAAACAGCAGCAAAACCATGTGGGTCAGTGGGTTTTTTCAGGAGTCTGGAAATACAGAAGTTGGCAAATCGGATATTGACAGTGGTACTTGGCCAAGAAAATATATACACTTATTTTATCTTAACTGGGGCATTTGCAGGACTTTTGCAGCCCTTGCCTTTGGTCTTTTAGGAAGTTGATGGTAATATTTTTCCTTTGAGATGCTGTCTTGTTCAGCCATCAGACTGAGAATTGGTTGATACATAAAAGGAGTGCCACACACAATTACTGTTGACTGGAAGCAAGCAAAACTCCACTGAGATCTGCTGAGCTCTGCATGTTTAACACTGAGGATACATACCAGTTTACCCTTCACTCCAAATTTCTGATGTCCTTACGCAGTATTCTGATCAGAAAGAAAAGGATGAGAACAGAATCATTTACATTTCTTATAACAAATTACAATCCATGAATCCATCCCTGCAGTGCCAGTGGCTGAAGCAGGACTCTGCAGAAGTAATGGGTTCAATATGAAATGATTCCAGGTGTCAGGACATGAAATGTGTAATCCTTTAGGAGCATTCAGGTGGCAGAGACCAGAAGTACAGTACTTACTTTTGTTCATATGTGGGCAATTCTGGTGTTAGGATGGCATAGTTAATAATAGGTGGGGTTTGGCGCAAGGACTCTAATTTAGAAGTTGGTAGGTCTGCAGAGGTTGGTAAGCATTCCTTACCATGTTACTTTCTTAGTAAATAAGAACATTATATTTTGAAATGTGAAGTGCAACTTGTGATCTTTTATCTGTTTAAAAATATCTGTTGATGCCTATAAAAAGTACTTCTTCTTTCCTTTTGAAAGACTTGAATGCCAGTTTATCTTTAAATGCTGTTTGGAATGAGAAGGAATATTCTCTGACAAGTTACTTACAATGCAGGAGCTGTGTCATTCAGTCTATTTCTCCATGTCCTTTGATAGGAGCTGAGGTTATTCATTTCAATAATAAAGTACAGTCTTGGGTAAGTCAAATTAGTTTACTATGTACATTAAAAGGATTACTGAATTATTTGTATATTAAATATTAAAATACTATTTCTTTAAGAGCTAGAATGAAAATTTTAACTGTATGAATTGTGTATGATTCATCTAATTTCTACCACAGAGATTTGAAATTATAGTTAAGAGCTGAGTTCAGGTCACTAAATGTATTTGTAGTTGTCTGTACCTAATTTGTTTCAATGCCTATATTGAAAGGGATAGGAAAGTAGGCAGCAGCTGTCCATGTCTTTCATGAAAGGAATACCAGAACAATACATATTTATGCAAATTATATAGTCAGACTTGAACTTTCAGACATGTAGTTTTGTATTATTTCTGGCACTAAAAAATATTAATCAGACCCTGATGGATGAACATGGACAAGGTCTAAAGGAGTCAACAGCAAGAAATTTATTTATAGGTATTGTCTTTACAACAATTTTTGCAAACTAAATTCTTGATTGAACTCTTTGAAAGCTGTGTGTATTTTTACTGTACTCTTAGTAATTCCTTAGTTTTAGATAGAGACAGAGGGTGAGGCTCCATCCTAAATGAGCTGGGCAGGTAACCTTAGGACACCTATGCCTTTCCTCAGTTTTCCCTCATTTGTACTGTGGATATAAATATCACTGAATTTAATCCATCAGATTTTTGAGACTAAAACTTTGCCAAAAACTGCGTATGATCCTTAAGTTTTGGACTGTGTCCATCATTATCCACTGTACAAGCTATTTGAAATGCATTATATGACAGTGCGATGATGGGACAAAGTTTATGAAGCATTACTTGCCATGAACGTTGGAATTTCAAACACTATTACTAAGATTTCATGGTATTCTAGCATTCATTTTCTATCAAAGATAATGAAATATTGAGTGAATTTATACTGAAAGAATATGAAATAATAGGATCCTCTGAGGTATAATGAAATTATTTGTTTTATCTTCTTAACAGTCTTTTTCTGTACATTTCAAATAAGGGGCTCTGTAACACTGCCAGGAAAACAGCAGCATTGTGATCCACTTCTTTGTTGCTTCCCATGGCTGGCTGTGTAAGCCAAACACTCATCAGTTTGATTCATACTGCTTGGCTAGGTAGGCAGTTGGAAGGGTGGACTGGCTGTCTTTCATGCCAGGTGCATCAGGCAGAAATGTGAAATCAGCTGGTACTGGGTTTAAAGTGTTGTGCTTCTATTAGTGTAAAACAAACAAGTGTTATGTTCTTAGCCTACTTGTAGACTTAACTACTGTTTCTTTAAGCTAGAAAGACACTGTTAATTGTTTCAGATTTCCTGAAGAAGTGTCTTCCTTTCCTATTCTTTTCTTATATTCTGTTTCTATCCACTAGGAAGAAATCTCAATAAACTTCTAGACCTGGAAGAGCAATGAGGCAACAAGGCCACATCTGGCTTTGGAGAGCAGTTCTGAAAGCTAATGGCTTTCCATAGAGATATCTAATCTGTTAATGCATGTCTGTTTCAAAGACAGGCTTGGGGAAAAGCATATCCCATCATCTTAAATAGACCCATGAAACAATTGTCAAAACTGGCATCTTTGATTCAGATCTGTTGCAAACTGTGTGACTTATGTCTAGATTAATATGGCAGATGACTTGAATGTAAGAAATGTGGAGATGAGGAAGGAAGATACTATTATTTTTTGTGTGTGTATGAAGATAATGTTACTTACATAGGAAGGTAGAATGGATTGAGGAGGAATGATGGTAGAGGTAAATACAGCTTTAATTTTATCACTTCCTTGCTTTAAATCAAATGGCTGTTGTTTTCTTATAATTGGGAATATATGAATGCAAATGAAGGGATATAGAATGAGTCAAAGGACTTTAAAATTATGATTTATTATATGCTATCATATATCAGAGCAAACACATACGCATTAAAGTGAACAAGCTGTGATTAAGTCAGTTTTAGCTCCCAGTTACGTTCTTGAATACAAGATCATGCTGTTGTTGAGCAATATGTTTGTAGAGATAAAATCAGCATTGCAGTTTATAGAGCTGCCTACCCTGCATTAAATCATGTACACTGTCATAAGGTATCATATGTCATCTTACATTGCTTCGTGTCATGTGCTGTCTGTAAATCAAGTACAGTTGGTTCTGGAAGGCAAGGAATTGTTCCTTTAATAGAAATCATATTGCTATAGCAAAGCAAGCTTAAAATAGAATCATTGGATTTAAGGTCTGTAATTTACTTCTAGATTTAGTAATCGTTTAAAGAGGTAACACTATTTTCATGACTGAATTGTAAGGTAAGATTAACAAATCACATTTTGTAAATGTATTTTAACATACTTTTTATCAATTATGCATTTATATGAAAAATCAGGGGTTTTCATTTTCTACTCAATTTTTACAAATTCAATTACATCATGTAATGTGTTGGCCACTGACCTAGAAACCTCCTTTATCATACTCAGACTTGGTGAAATCAGTGGCATATAAACTAATATTGTTTTATATATTCCTTAAAATACTCTAAATAATTTTCTATTCCTGTTTGCAGTCATTTTTGTGAAATGGTAACCACTTTAGAGAAAAGAGGACTTGGCCACTTAGAGAAAATGTTTTGGTACCATAAATGTAGAGGACTGAGGGTGCTGTAAGATCTAGCTTAGCTAATGTAATAAATTGTCTTTCATATGTTAAAAGGTGAGCGAAACTGACAATTAAATTTTTAAACTTATTAAGGAGTTGTTGCTATAACTGATTAGACAGTCAGCTGTTGAGACAGTAGCTTTTATATAACAGGATATTGTTTTGCTTATCATGTTGCCACATTTGGCAAACTTTTATCTTAATGCGCCTATCGGGAATACCAGTCTGACCTCAATCTGAGTAAAGCCTTAATAGTCGACGTGAGGGATGCTTGCAGGAGGTGGCACGGTCATTCTCGCAGACTGTATATTTGTTATCGCATGTTAATCAGATTCATCATTCTGTTTAATAAAGATTTCATCTGCCACGCGAATGCATAATCGGCTATGTCTGAGTGACCGTCTTTTGTCTTGAGCAGATTGCTAAAACTGTATTAAGCATCATTAGACAAAAATGACGACCTTATTAATTTGTCCTTTATGTGTTTTCCAGCAGATTGGACCTCATTATTATGCAAACACAGTACACAGAGCAGCACCAGAAGTAGCTCATTAATGTTTCTTTCCCTTAGTAGGTAACAGATTATTATTGTGAAGTGTGCATGAAATAATTGCTAATTATGTGCCTGAAATTGTACAGTGATTGTTTGTCTAGATTTTTTTGATATGGTCTAAGAGCACTGTAGAAGGCCATCAGGAGTTCCAGGTTTACAGTACCAAAGTAAGGAAACCAGGGGAAGTGAATCACAAACCATGCATTTTATCACACGTTTTCCTGCTTGTAAAGAGTAAGTAGGACAGCTATGGATTGCTTTGTAGTTACCTCTCACTATGCTTCTTATTGTGAAAGAAATGACTCTCAGCTGGCAAATAATTTAATAGATATGTCCATTAAGGAATAGATGCAGGCAAGTTTGAACTGTGGGCCTCTAGTAAAAATCCTGTAGATTCTGAAATGGTAATTCTTGAGTTAATGTGGGTTCCTTATTTAAACACCACTAAAATCTCACATATTTGCAAATACTGTTCTTTCTACCACGTGTTTTCCCAGCTACATTTGCGTTTCTTACAGGCTTTATATTCAGTATAATTCTCCTTAAGATTTGTAAGCGTGATAGAAATTACATATTAGGATTTGGCATTCATCTATAGCTTGACAACTTTGTGCTAAGGGTGTAATTGGTTTAGGCTGGTAGCGCTTCATACTTATCCATGGCGCATCTTCTGTAATCTGTCTGCCACTGTGGCTGATAAGACTTGGCCACAACTGAAGTTTTTGCAGTGCTAGAAATAAAATCCTGATCCATTAAGGGTTTGCATGGATTTAGCTTTATAATCTGGTTTAGAAATTGTGAGTGGTCAGATCTTGGATACAAGCTGTGCTGTTGAAAAGATGCCATGAAAACCATTACATCAGCTTAAATGATCTTAATGTTACTTTTGTTAACAATATAACCTAAATGATATAGCGACTATTTCTCAGGATAAGTATTTGTGAGTGGCAATTGTTTATTATAGATTATCATTGAAACGGAAATCTCTGAGAATTGGGAGAAGAATAACTTTCGTATAAGGTCCCCTCCAACCCTAACCATTCTATGATTCTATCTGACATTACTTACATCAGATAATTTTAGAGTTGAGCTGCATTTGGTTGGTGTTAAATAGTTGCTTATGTCAGCTAATGCCATCATTTAAATATGGCGGTGGCTTCATAAAACGCAAGTTAACGTACTATATGCTAGCTATAAAATATTCTTTAAACATTTCACATGTAATAGATCATTACTGAGTATTTCTGAAGGACAGACATATCTTACACTTCTGAAAAATCAAAATTAAATTGTCTGCAGAGACCAAATTCCCTTTCCTGCAGTATTAGCTGCTGGGCAAATGGATATTTGCTTGCTAAAACACTTGACTGATACAAATACAAAATAGTTGGTTAGGCTTTGAAGAAACAATTATGTATTTTATTTTACTTGGATTATTTAAAATTACAGGGAATATACAGCTCTGAACAGGCACAGGTATGCTATTAATTCCAGAGGTTCTGCAACCATGATTGTCACCATTTGTAATAAATGCTTTCTGAACTTGTAGTGATAATATTGCATCCACTGATAAGTATGTTTAAATACAGTACAAGTGCCTATAAGCACGCTCCTTTCTGTAAAAGTATTCATACAACTTGCAGCTAATTGTTAAATCAAGCTGAAAAGGGTTTCTATCTGCAATAGTTTGACGCTGCACTTTTGCTTCACAAGCTGTACTTTTCAGTTCCTGTGAAATGACATTCTCTGCTCTGCATTTTTCCCCTCCCAGCTACTTTGAGTTTAATGATCTGTTTAGTTACCAATTTTAATTAATTACCACAAGTAGATCTGATCTGTTCTTTTCAGTGGGTGGTTTTATTTCATACGGAAAACTAGACCTCAACCACACCAGTTCTTGAGCACTTGCATGAGGCTTGAGTATTTCTGTAGATATTGTACTGACAGGCCAGGGGATATTGGAACTTACCTGAGTTTAAATGGATTAAATGTTTTCAGAGAATCTGTATGCACACTGTCAGAAGGGAAGAGCCATAAATGACCTTGGAAAAGGTCTTTTGCGTTGCTTCTTTCTGCTGGTGCCAGAATCAATTGTCTCCCAGGAATTAATCTGTCTGAATTGCTTTACTTGTGCTTGACACTGAATGTGATTATTTGCACTTGGCCAAAAATGCTTTCATTCCTTCTCTCTCAGCAAGAAGGAGATCCTCACTGTGGTCATTGCTGTTTTCAGCTGATGCTGCTGTTTGAATTGTGTGGAACACATTGAAAATACTTGCAGGCCACAGCTACCTTTCTCATAAAAAGAATGTTTGCGTGCTCTATGTGAATATTGTTGTTTGATGAAGATGCGGCCTTATTAAAGAAGGAAAAATGGGTTATAACTCTGGGAAGAAGGTAGATGGTGTTTCAGCCAATGCCTCTATGGATGCTAGTGTGTACCATGTTTCATTGCAAAGTCTCCCATGTATTTATCATCATAACCCTGCTTACAGTATTCTTTGATAACGCTGAAAGCTCTAGGTATGTGACCGGATTTGTCATTCTTTAGTTTATTCCTTGAGAGCTATGTTTAAGTGAAACTCAATCCTGTTCAGTGAGAAATACCTGACAACCTCTGAAAGCCATCTTGCAGTTGCTAGCACTTTTGATGTCTTCTTTTTTTAAGACCTGAATTTTTGCTTCTTCTCTTGAATAATAGTACCAGATACTTAGAAGTTTACTTGTACAAGTGCATATTTCCATGGTCACTGACAAGAAGGGGTAACTCTTGAGTAACTACTAAGTAGTTAAGGAGTATATTGCCCCATGAACCCAGTACAGGGAGGGATGCAGAAACTGGCCTGTAAAACACAGGAATGAGGCCAACTCTTAGATCATCAAACCCATTCTTTCTCTGGATATTCTCATGATATAATTTATAGTCTTTACCCAGTTTTATTTTTAAATTCCAAAGTACCATTTCTTCTTTTTCTACAGTTTAATTCTCATTAATCATAAATGTCTTCATGCATGTAAGATATTGTTAGGAGGATGAATAAGAAGATACGATCTGCAGAGTTTTTAGTAGGTTGATGACAGCTACATTTCTGTCTCCTCTGATAGAGCTTGCTGAGTGTCAGAAGATGTTAGACACGGGTGAGAAAGCTAGTCAGCAGTGGTGCAGTCCAGACAAGAGTAGGAGTGACTGGGGGGAAGCCAGTAACTGCACTATGTTATCTTTCTCACCTGGAAGTATAGCTTTCCTTTGTTGTTGAGGTCAGCGACAATTGTGTAGGTTCCCTTAAGTGTTGTAGGATGATTTCATAGCATCTGATATGATATGCTTTTACCAGGAAGATCTCTTAGTTGAGTATGGTTTTTATCACAGGTGATGACAGAGATTATTGCTGTTTAGATGTAACACTAGATCCATAATCTTGTGCCTCTGTGGCTTTAGGACTGTGATGTTAAAATGCAGTGGTCTGGGCACAAGCCTGACGGGGGTGCATGAAAGCATCTCTTTTCATGGGGGCTGCTCAAAAAGTGGTCTTCTGAGAAAAACCGCATAAAGGAGAGAAAGAAGAGTTAAAATACATATATAACTTCTTTAAATATTTTTAGTGAGATATTTAAGAATACAGGAAACAGAAACTCACCCAACATATATTGAAATTTTCCTAAAGTGCTGAGACAGTCACCAGCACTGTGATTTACTGTCTGCCTGGCACTGATGATCAAGTGATCTTTCATCAACCAAGGCCAGTGCTCACTGAAGTTGTGAGTCACAAATGCAACCATTTTGCTTGCTTACTTTGCAGTAGTGCTGTATTGATGCAAAAATAGAATAAAGTTTTGTATATAAAAACTCAGGTCATCTCTGCAGGTGAAGCTGGCTTTGAAGGAAAGCCTGAGTTGGAAAGTTTCTGTCCTTCTACTACTCCTAGGTCTTAATCTGTGCCTTGGTCCGTTCCTCTGTTGCAACAGAGCAACTCTTTAAGAAGCTGCATTGCAAAATGCAGCTCTGGAATGGTTTGGATTAAGAATATTGCCATTTCTGTGGGATTATTTTTAAACTGGATCATTTCAGGCACTTGATTTGTGGTACAATCCCACAAATGGTTTTTATCACAAAAGTGAGATGTGGGACATGAAGAAGCAGAAAGTTAGTGCACTGAGAGCTGGAGCTTGAAAGTTATGGAAAATGTACAGTAGCAGCTGCTGAAATTACAGATTAACATTCTGATTGTTTTATATTCTAATGAGCAGCCCTTGCTGCAAGCTAGTGTTTTTATACTGATTATGTCAGCCACATAGTGCAGCTGCCACTGACTTCTCAATCAGCAGTCACAAAACCCCTCTTTGTTATCAGTATGGGAAATATCTTGGCCATTGTGGGTGTGAATTCAAAACAGAATAGCAATCATGCACAGGCAAAATTAAAAGCTCCACGATTCATTGACAGGAGTCAAAACTTTGTGTATAAATGACTATGTTCAAGTCTTTTTAAACTTGTACTTTACCTTGTTGCATAATTAAAATATAGATGAAGTAGTTAAAGCATCTGAATGCTACAGAACATTCATTAGACGCATCTAAACTTCTCATCATTCATTTTGTATACTGAACTCTCCCTTCTTGTAAATTTCTGTTCTGTTATAAAATGTTAACCTCCAGTCAAGGTAAGCACATTTGTAATTTAACTTTTATTCTTAAAGTGAGTGTACTTTCAAGTAGTTTGACACATAAGTTTACTAAGTGATAGCCATTTTTCACACTTTAAGAGCCAAGTGGTTGTAGTAGAATGAAAGAGGGAATTCGATTTGTTGCAGATGTTTTCTAAGTCAGCTACCCCTGGGTTCTGTGAGCCATTCCTCCTTTCTAGGAAAGTAGAATAAAATGGACCTAAATAATGTGAATATAGTATTATAGGTTTACCTAATTAAACTCCATGGTGTGTATCAGACCATGCAGACTGTGGTATGAAGTGGGTAGGGATATTCTCTGTAGTAGTTATGTCTGGCTAGTTCACTGTAGGAATTCTAGTTTGGGAACTTTTCTAGTTCTTAAATTGCAACCATACAGCACTAATGTAAGGTAGGGGGATGGAAAGACAGACAATTACAATCATTCTTCCATATGTAATTTGTGTATGGTATTGGTTATTTTTATTGTTTAAGTTCATAGTTTCTTTGTATTGATGGAATGCAAACATTTGGCCAAATTTTTTGCCTGAAGTAAGTGGAGCCAAGGATAAATTTGGATTTCTCCGCTCTGAAAGGCTTGAAATAATAATAATAATTTAAAAAAAGTTGGCTAAGATTTTTATGGTGTTTATAGATAGATGTGTGACTATACAAAAGTTTAACCATGTCTTTCTTATAGATAGATGTGTGACTATACAAAGGTTTAACCATGTCTTTCTTCAGGGAGGAGCAAGGCTATCGGATAAAACAATACCTCAGCACATTTGAATTCACGTAAGTCGTACGTGACTCCAGACATGTTCAAGCTCTCTTTCCTATGGCTTCCTAGTCCAAAGATGGAAAAAGCTTCTCAAAACTTTTAGCTGGTGTTCATTAGGTGCTTTGAAATGGTCAGATTAAGGTTTATATAGAAGCATGAGTTATTATTGCTTAATATACTTGTGTCAGTTTTCTACCATTTCCATGCTTCCACAGCTTACTTTTAAATTGTAAATTTAAATTTTTTTAATAATGTAAAAATAATGAATGTTTTCATTCTAATTGATGCAGAATCATTAAAATCTATGTAGGATCTCATTTATATTGGGTTTTTTTCTTAATGCAGTATAGAAAATGGTTATTGTAGCTTTAGATTAAAGTGAAGAATTATTCTTAGGCAGTTTTGATATCTAAGTTTTGTATTTTATAAACCTCAGCTGCAGTTCACACTTGTGGAAACTGTAAGTGTCCTTTTATTTTTAACAGCAGCTTAGGGTATGGTTGAAAGAGGCATATTTCCATTTTGGCTTTTGTTTGAGCAGCTTCCAAAACATCAGTCTACTTTTTTTTCTGGAAAATTTGCCAAGTCTAGCTCAGATCAAGTTTCTTTGTTAGATTTGTTCTTTTAAGCATCTGGATCAGAAATCGTATCCCATACTATACAGTAATGAAACATTTGGAAATCATCTGAGAAATCGTAGTAAAGGCATGATAGTACTGTACATTCTTTTTGAAAGTAAGAAATCTGTAGCTTACAGAGTAGTTTGGAGGGTTTTTTTTGAGTAAATGTTGCTTTGTTTGAACCACCCTACCATGAGATTACACCTCATTCTTCTGGGAAACAAGCAGGAGTTATTATCTCTTAAACTGTTGTCATCCCTCTTATCACTGTAAAATACACTTTTGCTTCATGCATATAAATATTCCATGCCAAATTTTAACATTCTGGGATATTTCTGCATGGGGAAAATATTTATAAATAAAGGTTATTTTTAATGTAACTCATAAAGCCAGTCTGCGGCAAGCTGGTGAATGATTTGGTTTAGTTTTTCTCATGCATTGCATTACTTATGCTTTTTAAAAGAAGAATCAATACTGTACATGCAAGTTCATCGATGGGGCTAAACCCCCTCACTTTACTAGTTTAAAATAAATCATTAGAATTTATAGTAATAGAGAAAATGTTTTTCTCATGTCATAAACTTGAGAGCCATTGTGTAAAGTCAAATCTGCTCATGCTATAGTTTCAGTATAAATTGTGTTGAAGAATACAGTTTGAAGAGAAGCAGATCTAAATTCTAGTGGTAAAGAATTAGCATGCCCTCTTAATTAGCTGTAAGACTACTAAATTGAAGAAATGTTTGTCCATTAAATATGGTCCTCCTTGTAAAAAAATACTCAGGAAGGATGGGGAAAAGAAGAGAAGGCACTTGGGGAATTTGGAAAGGAATATGTATGTTCTGCATTACTTTTAAAGCAAATATATTTATACTCTGAAAAGAATTAGTGCTGTAGCCAAAACACTCATTACATTCCTCCGCAGTTCGCTGTCCACATGACTGACTGTGATTAAGAGGCAAGCTTTATTTTGGAGTTTTTTGGTAAATGCAGATGTCTGAATGTTAATTATAATGAGTTGTTCTTTAATTAATTTATTTCCCAACTATTTTGTTGCTTTGAAAGTCATGCAAAGCAATAAGAGAACCGCCATGAATGGAACCAGAATGTTTCCTTTCTTACAGCTAGATTTCAACTATCAGCTGATAAAACAGACCCCAAATCCAAACCACTTGTTGCTTTGGATTTTGTTCTGAATGTCACCTTCAGGGAATGAATCTGATCCAATTTTCTCTTCAAGAGAGTGGATTTTTTACTTCCTTTCTCTTTAAGGCTCGTCTTATCTACTGCCACTTTGTTATGTGGTATATCTTGTAAAATGTATTCCTTTGCAGTATGTATTTCAGCATTTTATATTAGAAACATTTAGCCTGTCTAGAATGACATTAACATGGTGGGTAATCAAAGGAGACAAGTCAAGAGAGGCATTTGCCAATAATACAAATTTGTCCTTCATCTCAAAGTTTATTCAGCAGCATTCAGGGAAATCACGCTTGTTTGACAGAGTGTTAGATACTCTTGCAAAGGAATTTACACAAATATTTAGTCTCTCTGTGTGTGCATAATCACTTTCCTCAATGGGGCACACATCAGGCTCAGGGCTTCCTGGATTCATCGGTTTACCTGGCACTGGAGATAGTGTGTGCAGCAAGTTCTTGTTTCTCCAATTTCCAAATACTGTGCTGGGTTTGGTTTGCTTTTAAAGGCTGTTTTCTTGCACCCTTCTGTGTCATCCAAGATGATTTTTTTCCTCCCCTAGTGTTGGGCCTGTTTGCTCAATTGTGAATGTCCTTGTAACGATGAAGGAGAAAGCATGAATGGTTGTACCACATAGAGCAAGCAGGAAAAAGCAGATGGCTGCTCTGTTAATGGGGCTTCTCCACTTGATCTCATAGGGAGAGAGACCTTTTCATTGTCAGAATTTCTCAAAGCTCATTGATTTTTCATTTATTTGCCTTTGAATCACTGCTGTGCTGTTATCAGTAGATGCTGAACCTTTCACTGGGCTGCAGATTTCACTACTTTTGTGATACTTGCTCTTTTAGGATTCCTGGACAGAACTTCCCTTTCCCCTTTACATTAGGAACAGTCATTAGATTCCAAATAAACCAGGCACAGTCATTCTTTTTTGTGGTTGTTTAAAATAATCTAAATACAGTATATTTTTTACAGTTTTTGCTTAGTACTTCAAAATATGAAAATAAAGATTTAGCAGAACAATTTTGCTTTCTAGTTAGCTGCTCTGGGGTTTTTTTATATAGCAGAATTTCCCCCCAAAGTTCTGTTTAAAATGCATTTCTTTAAATAAAACAAAGCCCACAAAAGAGATTCTGGATGAAAGTTTAGCCATGTTGTACAGCATTATTCAAGTTCTTCATCCTCTTCTGAAGGAAACTGGGACGGAATGCCTTGAGATCAAGGTTGCAGAACTGAACAAAGTTTTCCAAAGCTCTGTGCTTAAGCAGGAACAGCTGCAGTCCTGTATTGCTGCTTTTTTAATTGATCAAACCCACTTCCTCCCCCGTATACTTCCTTATGGTCTGGAGCTGGAAAATATGAAAATAAGAATTTAATACAGATTCATGTTTACTTATTTTTGCATTTGCATTTATAGAACAAATTAATATAGCTAGAGTGTTACTTTTCTCTGTTTATTGTCTTATTACTAGCATTTTTATAATAGACTGAATCGCAGTCCTTCAAAGCTTTATTTTCTGCAGTTCTATCCTTGCCAGCTGCCTCTTAGGCAGCAGTGGAGCTCTTGGAGAGCAGGAGTTGTAGAGCCATTCCTCTGCTTCATAGCACATTTTTTACTGTGTTAACACAGTCTGTCCCTATTACAGGAGGGTTCTCAACCATTTGTTTGGTATGATTAGAGATGATTGCTAGTCATTAAAGATTCTATTGATTTTATTTTTGGCAAAAGTTAGGAATGTCAGCTTATATAGCTCATTTGTCATCACTGAACTGCGGGTTGAATCTTCCTTCATTACTGTGTTTTCCAGTAGCGTGACTCTGAACTCCACTGGGTTTATATTGTCATGATTTAATCTTAGAACTCCATAAAAGAATTGTTTTGTAAAGGAGGGGGAAGCAGTGTTCTTAGCTGCATCTGCAAAAGAATATGAATTTCAGTCATTTTCATGCTTCATGGCATACTAAAGGAAAAAGTTGAAATGTTACCATTCAAAGGACACTTCCTTCCCCTTTGTGTTCTATATTAAGCCATAGGTACCATACTAGACCACTGAAAAGTTAACTTATGAAAAATGTAACCCAGGTCTACCTCTACTATTTTTCATAATCATTACTGTTGGTTTGGGGTTTTTTTAATTACTAAGTGT
Organism: Ara ararauna; assembly: GCA_028858755.1. NCBI lineage: Eukaryota > Metazoa > Chordata > Aves > Psittaciformes > Psittacidae > Ara > Ara ararauna. Next base: position 10,247,324 of record CM054389.1, on the reverse strand, counting down.
ATGGATAGGTTAAGTGACATACATAGATAATACTAAAAACTTTGTGATTAAAGTGTTTAACATTAACTTAAATCAATACATACCTTTGTCCACTGGTGTGCATTCAAGTCTGGACTCCTAGACTCCACTGTGTAGTCCTGCTCATGCCAGTAAGTATGTTTTGGAGCAGGTAGACTATGGACAAGACTGTTTATTTGAGAGTGGGAAAAGTGCTGGAGAAATAATTTGGATGTCAGTAAGGATAAGGGATGGCTGGAAAACCAGGAAACGGCTGTAAAAAAACCCCTATGTTTAAAATGTATTCTGGATGGAGTGAAAATTTGCCTGAAAGACAAGCTTGAAATGTAGAAGTACCACCACTTGTGATGGTAACAATGATGGCTTATGTGCAAGTAGCACATATTGTGCTCTTCAAAGAGGTGCATGTTTCCTTTTAAACATCCTGGGTAATGTTTCATTTCTGTTGGTAATGTTATGGAGACAAAATGCACAGATTTTCTTCATGGGAATAAGTAAGGTGGGTGGATGGTTCCCAATTTACTTCCTAGAAAAATGTGAGCATCAATGAACATCAGCTTTCTTTGAATAAATTAAATTTCTAGTACTTGGGATTGTACAGTAAAGATAAGAAACAGTAAGAATATATTTTAAAAACCTGAAAAACAAAGATGGATAATTTTTTCTTGTAGATTTTGTATTATTTCTAGGTTTCAGAAACTGGAGTCGTGACTTCAGACCATGTCACTGTATGAGATGGTATATGCATAACTGGTCAATTTTGGCTATGAAATTTCCATATTACTCAATTCTTTATTGAATGTGAAGTCAGCCATGTCATACCAACTCTACACAATAAATTTTCAGGACCTGGGACTATGGAAGAAACTTTGATGATCCCCTATTTTAAAGAGTAACTGAACAAAAAGCTGTGAAAGTGTGGGACAAAGCACTTATTTGAATTGGAATTCCCAGGAAGAAGTAATAAATCCTTTAACTATTGGGAAGGTTGGATGATAGGCAAATGTGCTGTAGCTGGCGTTTCAAGAGCCAAGAATCTGGACCCAGCCAGGAACCAAAGCAGGAGTCAGGGGTCTGGAAGTCTAAGTCAGAAATTGATATATAAATCCAAGGTCAGGAGTGCTGCTTGGAGCCACAGCTGCTGCCTTATATTGCTGACCAAAGGCTGCCTTAAACAGAATTATTAATCCAGTCATATAGGGTGGCTGTACTTGCAGTTGCCATTGCTCACCTGAAGGGCTGATTTGTCCAGCTACTGCTAGTAGAGATGGCTGGAGAACTTATCTTTGAGCCTATTAGATTTAGCAATGGGATAGTATTCTGATAAAAGAGAAAATTAATTATCTCAGAGGGAGAGGTTGAAAAAGAGTGAGAGAATCTTTGTAATTCAGACAGTAAATATGAGCAAGATGTGAGGAGTTTGGGCAACTTTGAGAAATTTGAAGCTTAGAAAATTCTCAAAAATTATGCGATGTTGATCGATGTTTATTGTGGGATTTTATTATTTAAAATCCAGGTAAACCCCTTGTGTCCAGTTTTTCTGTTATACATGTGAAGGGATGACATGCAGCCTCAAATTCCTGTAGGAAGGACTATTTCCATCAGCAGAAACTGTAAGGGTTATCACTAGGCCAGGGACAGTGAACTCCAGATTGTGAACTCCAATTTTATAACCCTATCCTTAAGAAATATGCCAGAGTGTCACTACTGGGTTCTTCTCAGGTCAAAGGAAGCAGAAGATTATATATATCTAATATGGAAGAACAGCCTATGCTGGAGGGGAGCCTTCTACTTACAGCAATGCTGGGGACATGTCCAGTTCATTATTATGGCTGGGGGTTTGCAGAACTTGGCCGTTGTACTAGAAGAAGCTTCATTTTGTGACATAGTTTGAAGTGGTATCTGAATAGAAGTTGAAGCGGTTTAACCAAAACTAATGTGTTCGTAGTTTTATTCTGGAGGTGGAGCCAGGAAAAGTATGTAGCAATATGTCACTCATTACAATTAATTGTAATTGAAATGTGCATCCAGTGGAGCGTGCAGAATGCTAAGCATGAAAGACCAAACTTAGCCATATGTTCAACACAATAATGTTTTAGACTTTAGTTTGCATCTGATTTTTGTCTCAGGTTGTTTTCTATTTATATCTTTGCTTTCATTGCGTTGGAAAGAAGTGTGGAAGAAAATCAAATAAGATTTTCTAATAGTAGATAGTGGAAATAATAAGTAAGTGTGGTGATATAAAGCCCATATAAGAACATGCTGACTTCCCATTCTTTTTACTTTGTCTAACAGTTTATCTACAGAGCTATATAAATTTAAATTAAAGGTGCTGATGATGATTTTGGTCACATTTTAGAGTAGTGACCGTTGTTGTAAACTCAGTACAATTTGTTGAAATATTCTTTAGGAGCTACTTCATGAAGTACAAGGGGGTGTGTTTGTGTGTCAAGTGGAATCAGCATCGCAGCAAAAGAATCATGGGGATGCCTATGTAGTTTTCTGAGTTTATAGTATAAAAATTCTTTAATCTGCAAAAGGTAACTGTGGTGGAAAAGGTTTTATGTAAGTGTCATATGTTTGCAAACAAATTATAAATTGCTGCTTATCTTGTCCCAAGTCAGATTAAAAGCCCTATTCTAGAATCTAGTGATAAGAATTTATGTGAATCTCTGTTTCCATACTAATATTTTTTAGGTATAAGAGAGGAAATATGCCCGATGATATTAATTTGCTGTTAACTAATAAAGTACAACATCAGTAACTGGCAGTTAATGTATCAACTCATGCCATGACATCTTACTTGTTGTTTTAATATGTTATAAGCATGAAATGTGTTTTTTGGGTATGTTTTACATTTGCACCAGGTAATGGAAAGTACAATATATTATGTGCTTGTGCCCCAGAGGAAACTTTTAAACAAAAATAATTGAATGCAATAAATCTTCTCCTGCATTCTTTTTGGTATGCCTTCTGCATTGTATCTGTGAGTTCATACTTACAGAAAGCCTTGTTGGTAGTGACAGGATAACAGTGCTGATGCAAGGGACCACTGCCCTTGCCCACCATATGTTTTCTTTACGTGACAAGATTGGCTTAATTTTCTCTCTCTTTTTATTCTCCATTTCTTCAGTAAGTGACTTCTTTTTGTCTGAGATTTAGAGTCTTATTACAGGTTGCTGTTACTATTGGTAATAAGACTATAGTTTTTCAAATAATTAGGAACATCCACAAGCTAATAAATCTGTCCTGAAATGTTCATTTGGGTGTGTATGTTGTAGAAGTTTGTGTTTAGCCGTGTCTCTGCGTGATGATTTATCAGGTGTTTATTTTCAAATGTTTTCATCATACACAGTGGTGAGATGATTTGATGCACAGTAGGTTTAAGAACTTAAATGCTTAGATTATTATTCCTGTTAGGTGTATGGTTTATTTACTCCCTTATCAGACTCTAATCTTAAAGACTGCCTTGTCCTGTGAGTGTGCAGCTTATTTTAGTTGGTGCCTAGCAAGTGTAAGAATTTCATAAGTCACCTTTTACAGCATCTAATACACCACTTGGTTAGTTGCTTCAGGGCGTATAGAGGTACATAGTAGGCCATGTAATGAATATAAACTTGACTATAATAAATATTGCCCTCTTTTTAACTGAATATACCATTTCATCATTCAGTGGTGGTTTCTTTTTAAAGTGGCATAGCTGTGCTTCACAGTGGCGATACATTGTACTGAAAGTTTCTAAGAATATACAAATGGAAGAGTTTTAGAAAAAAAGAATGGTGTGGATTATAAGTAATCCAGTAAAAATAAATGTAGCCCAGGCTTGCAGTCCCGGTTCATCCAGCTACTTTCCCCACCCAGGTGTTTGTTTAGCAGGAAGTCTTCTTCAGACATGTTGAGAGAGGAATTTCACTCAAAGCTGGCTGGACAAGTCCAGTGTCATGTAGTTTCAATGCCAGAAGCGGTCATGCTTTGTTATAAGCTATTTCCTCTAAATGCTTTAAATCATAGCTTGAGACAAATATTGATCTCTCAGCACAATGAATGCTGTATTGGGCTATAATATAAATATTAAAGACACTTAGATTTGGGTTTGTCATTTCCTCTGTAATTTTATCTTTTATAGAACTACAGACATTATTAAAAAAATTCAATTATTCTGATTTTGATGATAGTATAGAAATAAAACCGTTAAAGTTGATCTCAAAGTGTCACTGCTGAATTAAACCTGTTTCAGAATCTTCTTCTTTGTAGAAGTCTATTAAAAAAAATGAAATCTTAGCCTAAGTCCTAGCTTAGAATGCAAAATATTACCAGCAGACTAAAACGTAGTAGCTGAAACCAATTGCAAACAGATGGGATTTTCTATTCTGATTGGCCATATGTTGCCATAGTAAAAAAATTGAAAAATCCAGTCAAAACATAACTCATCTGAAGGAAATGACCCTGATAGTTCTTGACGACTATATGGGATTTTTTAGAGCTAACGCATAGAATATATCAAATATTCTGGAAGAATGGCAGGTATTTATAAAGTAAGGGGTAGAGTGCTTAGGTAGTTCAGAGGGAAAATACAGCTCTGGGGGGAAAAAGCCCCAAACCCAACGCACCACCACCACCAAAAGCTCTGCCATCTACACAGGTGTAGACAGAAAGTACAGAACTGGCACAAGTTTAAGATGAATCACACAAAGCCATTCTCCTGGGCATTTCTTTATGGAAATGAATAATAACTCTAAGTGTCTGAACAATGTAAATCGCACTTGCACTTTGAAAACCTCTTAAAATACAAATGTGCTTTATTGCTAATAGACTGGGAAGTTTATGGCTTTAAAATGTTCAGTTTTATGTGACCTATTTTAAGAATAGCTCATATTCACTTACTTTTTAGACCTTAAATTCCCATATACACATCCTTTTGATTATTTATAATAGTCAAAAAGCTAAAAAGTATTGTTGCTAAATTGAAATAGATATTAAACATTTGTAATGGTATGCAGACTTATGATGCTGCCACATACTGTGCTTGTAGTGTTTGTTGGGTTTGTTGTATCTTTTACTTATAGGATGTATAAATCCATTAATAGAGAGAGAACTTGTCTGATTTGTCTATCTAGATAGCAAACCCTTGAAAGCTCATTTTGTGTTGTCTGGCCGTAGCCTAGCATGATGGTGCTTCACCCTCAGTTAGACTCTTTCGGGAATTTGCAACTGCAAATAAGAATAAAACAGTATTCATGGTAATGATTTATCTAATTACTACAATGCATATATTTACAAATCTGTACTATACATACATGTGCAAAACATACAGATACAAAATGTCTGTGTATTTAATATCCTGCATTATCTCTCTGTCATCTTTAAGGCTGGTATATGGTAGTACAGATGGTTTTTAATTATGTTGCACATTTTAAACTTGTCCTAGGACAAAATCCATACCTTGGCAAATCCATTTAGGCCAGAGTTTAAACACTCTTTGCAACATTTGAAAACTGATTGTACCTTGGGGACTACCTCAGTGGAGTTTGTATGGATTAGTACCAGAGCATGCAAAGTAAGTTGACAGTAAAACTTTCACTTGTGTTTGACTGAGCTCATGTAAATATGATACTGATGAAGTGTGACTAAATCCCTAGTTAAAAACTTAAACTGCTTTTGAATATGAGTTTAAGATTATTATGTAGTGTCATTATGCATGCAGAAAGTAATTGAGTATTTTTCCCAGTGGAGGTTTATATATCATACACAGGGGATTGTGTTTAGTTGAAATTTTATTAAAAATATGTTAAGGTAACATATTTTTAAAACTGAATATGTTAAGGTAACATTTTTAATATTGAATTGAATAGTAATTGAAGGTATTGATTAAATTCTCAACAAACTTCACAGTTCAGTTTATCATTCTGTTCTTAACTTGCCCTATTTTGCCGCCTTGATATAACTGTTAGTTGTCTGAAAATACACGTGTGTATATATATTCATTTTGATTATGGCATATTCAAGAAGGTTTCTTATTTTAGCAGCTTTGAAAATCCCACTTTAAAGCTGGTTCTCCAGGTTTAATTGAGCATAATATTTCCTTTCTCCATATTAAAGCCTTCTGGTTTAGAACAGGCTTCGTAAATATTTTCACTGCTGTCTTAAAAAAGAAAAAACAAAGTAAGAAAAGTGACTCTCCCAAATTATCTAGTTTGAGTAAAACTCAGATAAATTAATTGTATTGGAATAAATAGTTTATGCCAAATTATAGCCCATAGTAATTTTAAACAAACTTCAGCTAGGAGAAGTGAGCCCAGTAAATGCCATTGTTTCTGTAACCTGACTTTAAAATCTTATGTCTCTCTAGTTTCCAGGACATTATTGGTATCTGCATGAATGGTAAATCTCTGAGGAGCCTATTTAGAAACTTTTAAAAGAAGACTAAGACAAAATTCTAGTGGTAGACCTAGCTTTAAAAAGAAAAAAAGCTCTGTGATTGACTAGAATTGCTTAAAACTTCTTTAGACATGTATAGAATTTGCATGGCATGCACTGTCTCTTGTTTGGGTATTATGGTGTTTACAAAATTTATAGTCTGATGAATGAGCGAGTGATTGGAGTGGTTTGAAATGAAAGTATTATTTGCACAATGCACAGAAGCTAAAATCTGAAAAAGAATCAGTCAGTCATAGAAATCGTTGAAGGATGTGACTAGACAGACATTCTAGTTTGGCCCTTTATACAGAGACAAGATCAAATATAATTAGGCCATCTTTGTCTGATGTTTGTCATCTTAAAAATCTTCACTGAAAGAGATTCCGTAGGCTTCTTGGGTCGCCTGCAAAAGGGTTTCCCTACCTTTAGAGCTAGAGAGGCTTCCGGTATGCAGCCTTAATCTTTGCTGCAAATTAAGCTCATTTCTTCTTGTGTTTCCAGCAGCAGAGGCAGAGAGCGGTTCTTCAATGAGAGGGAATAAAAAGTATGATGAAAGATTTGGGAGGAGTCAACTTTTGTAACAATGTGAAGTTAAATTTAGTACAAATGTTCAGAAGAAGAGCATCAAATAGCTGTTGAAAGACAAGTGAGGGTAGCCCTTTATTATTATTAACCTCTTTTCTCTGGAACTGTCATAGGGAGAAATAACTGTGCCCTCCTGCATGAGCCTCTGTGTCCAGAACCTGCCTGTGTGTGACTGACTGTAGCCTGGCCGAGTCAAACAGAAACCATAGCTGGCTGGAGGCACATTCTGGTTACAGCAAGTGGTGGACCTGGATGTAGGCTTGTGCCTTTCAGGCTTGGTTTTTGTTTTTTCCTCTCACATTTTTGCCTGTAATTATTTTTCAGTAAAAATCTGATTCAGATCCTGTTGGAATCCATTGAAAGACTGATGTAAAAGAGCTTTAGGTTGGGACCCTAAGCAAATCAAAAGGAAACTGTCTCTCTGTGAAGGAATGTATTTGTTATGAATGCTCTTAATAAGTTCTTAGACTAATACTGCATTTTGCAATAGTGATTCAGTGTTGCATGTTTAGTGGTATCTCATCTTAGTATTTGAACTTTACAGAGAACAGATAAAAATTATCAACTGCTATGGATCCAAAAGGGATTTTATCACTGCTGCCTTTCTTCCAAAGTGATCACTGCAAACTTGATTACAATTTGATTACTTTGCTTGTAAACAATAAGAAAAAAGGGTTTCTCATTAGGGAAAAGAAAAAAAAGATGAACTCAGCAATGAATGAGAAGTGTTTGATGTATATGAAAGACTGTGATATGTTTCATGCATTGCTGAATTGAATTGTGAGGCTCCCTGAAGCAGGTTATAACATGTGCCTTGTGCGTAGATGGATTCCAAAAGCAATTAGAAATACTCATGAAGAAAGCTCTGCAACAGGAATTGATTTCATTACTTCAAGAACTGGAAACAAGATGTTAATAGAGAGAAAACACCCTACCAGCTCTGGAAATCCATAAACTGGAACCTGGGCAGTGGGTCATTATAATTCTCCTGAGTGTTTTTATCTTCCTCGTCACTTAGGTCACACTTAGAAGAATGCTCTTGTGCATTCAGATGTGTGTTTAGCGGGGCTCAGAGTAGCTTTATTCAGATTGGTAGAGACCTTTGGGGATCAGGATGTAATTCAGACCAGATTCCTTGGGACTTTGTCCAGTCTCAAAAACTTGTGAGTAAAGGTGATTTCCTTGCTTATCTTGGCCCCTATTGCACAGCTCTGCTATCCTCTCAGTGATTTGTTTGTTTTGTTTCCCTATATCCAGTCAGAACTTCCCCTGTTTTAATTTATGACCACGATCTCTTGTCCCACACTACCCATCAGTAAGGAGCTTGGTTCCATCTTCTTGGTAACCTTCTTGTAGGTACTGGCAAGCTCCAATTGTGTCCCCAATTTAAGCTATCTCTTCTCCAGGCTAAACAAGGCAGTTCTTAGCTCCTTCTCTTAGAGCACCTACTCCAGCAGCCTGACCTTCTTGCAGGCTTGCTGAACTTGCTCCAGTTTATCAGAGTCAGTCTTGTAGTGGGGGTCAAGGACTGTACACCTCGATTTTGCGGTTGCCCGTCACCTCAATTCTGGCAGAGTTTGAACCAAGTAGGATTGGACACTTAGAGATGGGGAAAGGGATGAAACTGATGATTAGATTTCCCTCTATGGAATTTTGTCCGTATCTGAATCTTTACATTCTCGTCATCTTAAAGCACTTTACAAAGGCTGATGTGCATGTATATGCTTGTACAAATCTGTCCACACTTTCTAAAATGTATTCATTTATAAGGGCTTTCAGAATTTGGCCACATTCAACGAAAAAGTTTCAAGCCAGTTTCTAATCTTTCAAATCCAACTTAGATGTAAAAGTTCTATATGGGGGGAAGAAAATAAAACTATGAGATTTAAGCAATAAAGAAATACATATAAGATGGACTATAAAATGTTGTTAGTATTCCAATGCAGTCTGTAATCTATTTTTAGCTTTTACTCTACCAGATATTCCAATTAAATTAACTGCCTTTTATGTGTAGCAGTCTGCATAGAGTGGATATTAATTTGTCTCTTGTGTTTGGGAAAAGAATGTAGTTAAAATACTAACGTTATAGTAAGCTCTATCTAGAAAATATTAACTTCTGGAGTTAATATTATTATTGAAGGGACACAGGGATTAGATGTTCACTGAAATGTAACAAATAATATTCAGTAATCCTGCAGTTGATTGTTTAAATTAATAAAATATAGCTTTATTAAGGTGTAAGACTTTCTCTTATCAAGTGACACAACACCAACATTGGCTTTCATACGGAAATTACTTTTTTATACTTTTTTTTTTCCTTGCGTCCCAAATTCAATGTGGTTTTTATTATTCTGATACTTTTTTAAATTTTGGTCAAACATTAAATCCATCTGACCTTTAAAGAGAAGGGGTTTTCCCCCAACTTTGATTTCTATCATGCTGTGCATTTTAAAACACTTCTGTTGTTGAACCTGTGTTTCGTAACTGGATGAAGAAGTCCCAATAGCTTGGGATTCCTACTTTGGATTGGTTCCTGTAAATTGTACTGCAAAATGCAGAGAATAAAATGGAGAGTTATCAGTAGAATGTATTTTTAATTGTATTTGTTAAATATACATAGATCTTAATTAGTGCTTTATCATTAAAGGGATGAAACGGAAAGAATCAGGAAAATACTTCTCTCGTTTTATTGTATTTTGCAGGATTGGTCAGCTTTTTTTTTTGCAGGCATATAGTATATAGTTATCTAGTATCATGCGTAGTCCTTAATACCTTCCTTTCAGTTGCCACTCAGCTTTTGGGTACAGCATATTTAATACATTTACTAGGAAGAGTTTTGTGAAACCACTTTTTAAAGAAATGGCATAATAGGTTGCAGCAACAATTCAAGGGACTTGTCACCTGCTGATACTGGAGGAACAAGTGTAGGGTCTGTTTGCCAGGTGAAATCACACAGAATATACCAAGGGAAGACTTACTGGGTTACCAAAATGGTAAAGAAGAAGGGACACAAGGTTGCTTAAGTACTAATAAAGTTACTTTCCTCCTTGTCCCTGCAGGTATAACTATAGTGGGGAGGGACTTTTCTTTTTCTTGATAGTTACCAGGTATTTGTTTATGCAAGCAGTGTTTGAAAATGTGAGGTTCTCTCATATAGCTCATTTTAAAGTCATAAATAATAGAAATAAAGCTGTTTTGGGCTGGTAGCAGGGGAATACTTTTTTTTTAAGTAGCTAAAATGCTTTTGGACCAGACCTTGCAGGGATGCAGGTACCTCAAATTTCTCAAGAGTCTTTCTGTTACAAAGAGTAGGCTTTTTGCTTTAATTCCATAGACTGTGAACATTCACAGTGTACTAACACAATGAAAATAATAATAATGTGGTACAAGATTAAGGGGGAAGGGACAACCAAGCACTGCAGTTCCAACAGCCTTTTGCACACTTATTTCAATACAATGGTTAGACATATTTCATCATCTATATTCCCTTATTGTACTTAACCTGAGTCGCTGTGATATTTCTTAGGTTTAATGCTTCCAGATTTATTAAAGGGTTGCTGATAAATTCTTTTAATTCAACGTGACTTATTGATTCATGTATTTGAGAGATCTTTAATATCTTCTCTTTAGGTTTGATTCCTTTAGTGTTGTAAAAAGGCAGAAATTGGTAATTGTTGGTAACAAGATCTCAGGGCCTTAGAACTGTGTGTCATTCATTTAAAGAGGATTAGGAAAGGCATGAGCTCACAGACCAGGAGACAGTACAGAACAAAACCACAAATATAATTATGGATAGTACACACAATAGGTGGTTTAAGCATGTCTGTTGTAACAACAGGAATTGGGTAATCACGTATACCACCCTGGGAGAGGGCAGTTATCTTGTAAAAGAGCCCTTTGGTTCAAATGCAGAGGAAAGGCAGTGATCAAATGCCTCCTGAATTACAGATGTTTACTTTCATCAGTTTATTTGATTAGGGTCACAATGGGAGAATGGTGTGCTAAAGTGAAAAAGCATTTTGTGCAGGAAGCAAAAACTTGCTGCTACTGGAGAGCCAGGTAATTCTTATCCAAACTGAAACTGCGCATCTCTCCTTCGCAAACTGAGTCACCATTGAATTGCACTAAAGCCAATAAAAGGATGAAGGAATTACATATATACAAAAGCAAAACTTGTCTAGGCACATAGCATTTAGACTTGGAAATGATGAAGCAATTACTTCATTAAATGACCATCCAGGAAAGGCAAATAGCTGGTACAAACAAGACAACATGGACTTGGCAGTTAGAGCAGAGAGAACCTGGGCTAGAACCCAGTTCTAAGGTTTTTTTCATGTTCTTCCATCAAAAAAGGGTTCAGATTGTTATTGTTCTGCACGTTAACTCATTTGATCATGTATTTAGGTACATTTCCAGAGAGACATGGGAAATCTCTCAGCTATCCATCTTCTAATGAATGGTCCAGGTAAAGCTACCTACAATGTGAGTGTACTTTACACTCTCCAACTGCGACTGAATGTCACATACAGCTAATAGGTTATCTGGAAAAAGTGGCGTTAGCAGCGGTAGCAGATCATTCATTAGAAGAGGTTCCATGTGAAGAAATAGAAGTTAGCAAAAATTAGAAGGAATTGTACTTTCTGCAGCCTGCGTGTATTTTTTTGTGTGTGTGTCAGAATATTAGTGTGGAAGAATGCTCAGATATGCTCTGTCAGTGTGTAGGCAGGATTAAGAATGTGAAACTCATTTGCTGAGAGGAAAGCTTTATTGCTCTTGCAGTACACTTGGGTAAATTTGTGGCCTCCTCAGTCATGGATAAGCAGGGTCAAGATACTTTTTATCACTCTTTGGGTGCGCAGAATTGCGTTACAGGATGGTATTATGCCCAGCTATGATTACTACCAGACATGCATTTTTTTGCTATCAAGAATTTGCAATAAAACCAGCATGAGTTCATGTGAGTTTTTGTGGCGTTCATCCAGAATAGTTTCCCAGTGAACACTGTGCCAGATATTTAAAGCAATAAGGATATCTGCCTGATAAGTTATTTTTCTCTCTGGAATCTAATGTTCAGGTCCTCCTGTCAGCCTGAGTGTTCTCCAATTGCATTCCAAATTTAGCTGATGATCTTGCAATACTTTAGACAGAAAGTGGAAGTGAACACATGAAGTGCCAAAAGAAAGTATGAAAGTAGTCAAAATGTAGCTCAGTAATAATTCATGGTTGATGACATTACCAGAGGTGATGAGTTTTGCACACATGCACATTTAGAGGAGATGTATTATTTCAGAAAATGGAAAGCTGCAAAATCAATAGGAACAGCGATGGGACGGCGTGCCAGGAGTAGACATGGCATCCTCATTGAATTTAATAAGCAAACATTGCCTGACGGTTTTGTTGTTAGACCATTGTGTTCTCAAACCCATCTCAGCATTAATGTGCATTAAGTCAGCTACTGAGAGGTCTGCATGAATCTATTGTAATTCTTATGTCTAGGAATATAGAATATGGATCCTATTTCATTTCTGTCAAAGCTTTGCTGAGATACTGATATCAAATGACTTCTGATCGTTGTAAACACGTGCCATATTGGTTCTTATTGATTGACATGCAAATCTTTGACAGCAGAAATCCAGGCCATCTCAATTACTGGCTGTCAGTATGGCAGTCACTCTTCTTTTTGCTATGATTAAATTATAATGCTATTAGGGGTTCACTACATTTTATAGGACAGTAACATTGACAAGAGAGCAAAGAAGCTGCAGTGGAGCTCATTGCTCTGAGGCTTGAAGGGAGGGAGACAGACAGCGCTGGTGACTGACAGAGTCACTATTCCAGCCTGTCTGACAGGATACCCGGACTAGTAAATATTAACCAGTCCCTGCTCATTTTCCAGGGCCTCCACAGGATGCTAATCTTTCATGCACGAATGCCACCTGATCTTTCATGCACTAATACCCCCTGTCACATTATTGGATGTCTGGGCACATTTTCTATGCTGATTTTCAAACACATGCTGCTGTTATGGAGTATTTTTTTCAAAGGAGTATATGTCTGTTTTCAGTTTCTTATCTACTCCTCTGATTTAATATTGATACCTGTTTTCTTTGACTTCTTGAAGCAGTACATGATAAGTTATAAAAGTTTAATGACCAGTTGAATTTTTTGGCTGTTCATACCTTTGGTGTGCATTGTTTTAGGGCTTATCTTTAAATCTTTCCTTTTTTTACTAGATGTATGTGTGTGTACACAAACACGCATATGTGTATATACACACATACATACGTGTGTGTGTGTATGATTTTAATTAAATAAGACTTTAGGCCATTCGGAACTGACCATTCAAAGCTGCAGATCTGTTACAGAGAGTTTCTAGTTTAATCTGCAGCTTTTTGAGCCTTTCTTGGCAATCACTTTGTTTATTTTGAAGATTAAGGATAAATAAGGAACGCTTCACACAAGGCTGAAAGATGAGTGCAAAGTTGTTCATTTCATTTCTGTGACTATGCATCTTTAGTCTTCTGTGTCATTTCACATGTACGGCTGGGTTGACTTCTGGATGTTAATACGTGATTAGAAATAACACACCCAGAAAAAAGTGTCAGGATGTGGCAGGGGGCTGTAATAGATCTTTACAAGGACTACTACTGCCTCATTCCAGGAAGAATGTGAATCAGTTTTGTTCAGCTTAAAGTCGTCTCATACTGCACAATTACCTTAGCAAAGTGATAACAAAGCTTCTGAATGAGTCAAATTGCTTGTAACAGTGTGTATGGATAAAGACACTGGAAATGTAAAAATACCCACAGTTATTAATACTACTCTTTAAATATTAAATAAAGACCAGTTTGAAATATTTTTTTTTTGTAAGTATTCAGTGTTGTATGCTGAACTGACTTATGTTTCATACTCTTCAAAGCTTTCTTCCAAGCCTATTTATATAAGAATTCTATATAAGTCTCTTTATATAAGAATTGCTAAAGTAGGTGGATCACCCTTCAAAATTTCTCACCATTTTTTTCTTCCGGAACAGAAGGCGATAGAACTCGTACAGATTTGTTTCATTTTAATGGTTGAAAATAACATTTAACTTCAGACATGAGCTCTGGCCTTGGGTTACTGCTGTGAAGAAACAAGCACTCTTCCTCCAGCTGCAGGTGGCAGCAGAACACTAGCGTTATTCTTACCCAGCCTCAGTGTCTAAATGTGTTGCTAGGAGGATATTAATATAAAAGTTGATAATGCCGTAGAAAGATTTATTTCATTTAATATGCAGATTGAATGTTTTTTTGCAAATAGGGCTGGTTTTTCTTTTCAGTATTGCAGAGAATTCTGCTCTGTCTGGCAAGCTTCTAAGATTTTTATCCTGGTGCCTGCAGATATGCATTTATTATCCTAATTGTAAGCCAAACTGCTATGCTGTACGTAAAGCCAGGACAGGAAAAGCTAAGCATGGCTGAGATCAGTGCTGTAACTTTAAATATAAGTAAGTAATTTGCCAGATATATTTGTAGAGAATGCTGTAAAATTTTGCAAAATGAACAAAATATTGGTAAGTCACACCATAATACAGCATATCACCTACTTGTAAGTGGGTATTTTAAGTTATCTATTAGCTTTTGTGTTATGAATGAAATAGGGGCAAACTGTAAAAAAAATGTGGTTAAAAAGTGTAGGGGGGTGTGTGATTTTTGCTTTGGGAAATACAAGTAGAGACTACTGCAGAGCACATTGTCTAGTTAAGTTGTTCACAAAATGATTTGTCCTAACAGGGAAGTGTTACTATTGACTTAATTTCTAGCTGTGTGTGCTTATTCCTCATAGGAAGAATAAGAATCAGACATACTGGAATGCTTGTTCTGTCTAGTGCTTTTTAGCTTATATTGATGAGTAGATCTGCATTTCAGTGTCTTAAAATTGACATTGTATAACTGGGGCATATGAATTATTGTAACGAAGGACAAAACCTCCCAGGTATGGAGAACAGGCCACACTTTGAGGACCAGAAACCAGGAGGATCCTACAATTAATTTTCAGGGATACTCTTGATCCTTGTTGAATTGCCTTAGTAAGCAGGAGTGGGGGAGTAGACTTGCTATAACTACTAATTGCTCTGTGTTTAAACAGAGTGTTTTTCTCCAAAGCTGCCAGCCTGGAATATTTGCCTATTACTAAATTCCCTTTCTGAGGAATTTGTTGATAATTTGTATCAACAGAGCTAGGAGAGAAAAAAATAGGTGTCTCTGACAAATGCATGGGCGATTTCTGTGTGTGTTACTGGAGAGTAGCTTTATTTTGCGTTGCAGTCATTATTGAGAACAATAATAATGTGTCTATCATTTGTCAGAATAATTTATTTTTTTAGACATCTGAAATACTATAGAAACATTTATAAATTAAATACAAATTACTCTTTGATGTGTACTGTGGGTAGACTGACAATGCTGTTATATGAATGTGAACACGAATCAAACCTGTTCATGACTATCTATAAAGGAATTTCTTAACGCTGTAGTTTTTCCTAATGCAAAGATGGAGAAAAAAAGTGTAATTGAGGACAATGGAGGTGTAAGTCAGAAAATGGATTGTGTCTGTGTTCTCTCTGCTTTTACATATTCTTCACAGTCATCATTCACAGCAGAGGGAAGTTCAAAGCAAACTTTGAATATATTCTTTAGAACAAGTAAGCAATTCCCAGTTTTCATGGGCTGTTTCAGATGTTCATTTTCATCTGCCTTAGTCATACATCGTATTGTTCTATTATTGTCAGCACTGCATTGAAGAGGAAATAATAACTTGGCTTTCTAATACCTTGGGCATTGGAAAGGCTTTTTTGTGTGTATGATAAAGGTTCATATAGAATTCAGTTAAACAAATGTGCTAAAGCAATGATACATAATATTGAAGAGGTTCCAATTTTAGGTTACACCCAGTACCACAAAAGTTATTGTGTCTTTGAAGATGTTTTCAGTTGATCACTAGTTACACTAAACTTTTCACGGGTTGTGTGAATAGCAAGTTGCTAATAACAAAGACTTTGGATAAACACACCAGAGCAACAGACAAAAGCATGGAACAGATCGCGTCAAATGCAGATCATAGGGAAGGTACTACTGAAATGACCTTTTCAGATTACGTTTTCAGTGGTGTCATAGCAAGAAACTGCAAAACCCAAACTCTTATTCCCCAAGTAAACATTAACTGAAGAATACTATTTCAGCAGGTGTGCTTATATTGCTATTCAAACTGCAAGCCACTCAACACTGCACAATGCTTAGCCCTTTGAACAGGACTTGCAAACAGTTTCTTTCCCAGATTTCTGTTGAATATGTTCTTGGGAGGAAGGTAAAATGGGGCACATTAACCCATGGTGCTAAACTTGTGTGCTTTAACCTTTTCTTAGTTTTCATTTAGATATGATGAACTTGTGAACTTGTGTCTATTTCAAATAGTTTTACTGGTTTTGCAAATAAGCATACTAGATATGCATTCACTTCTGTTCTAAAACATTTAAAAGCTCTTTACTGAGGTTCTGCTTTTCTTTCTAGCTATTTCTTCTTTCCTTTTTTTTGTGGGGGGGAAGGGGAGCAGAGGTTTATATTTTGCACAGAGGTGTCAGCTGTAGCAGACTTGCTTATATACCTAGGTGATTACTGTCTGACCATCGAACTAGTAATAAAATTCTGGTTTAATGTACTAAACTTTATTTTTAAGACAGAAGAATATTTTTACAAGGAAATAGTTCTCTTTGACTCTAATTAAGAGTGGTTCTTAGAATCAAAACCAAATTTGCTTTCAGGGATGTAGTTTGCATGTTCCCTAAGCAGTCACCTCTTCTGGCTTCAGAGAGCAAGGCACCCACATGTCATTTAGCAGGACTTGTCTGGTTAAGCGAGAAACACTGGTGACAAGAGCCAGGGGCACCTCCAGCCCTGCCTTTCTGGAGACAGTGAGCATGCATTGCAATAGGGAAATAAAACCAGCTGTGAAATCTTCTGAGATAAAGGAAGCCTGAGGCCTAAGAAAGAAAGGAATAAAAAATGTTTTCTTGTTTAGGAAGAGCAGTGAATTCTTAAGGAATTAAGCATAGTAATAGCAACTATTACAAATATTTAAAGTCTGACAAGAAAGGGGGTTCCCCCTGGTTTGCAGGGCAGCGCTGGTAGTGAGGCTCTCCAGTCAGGTTACCCCTGGGAAGTTGCTTTCTCTTATTTTTTCCAGACCTCTGTATCTGAAAGCATGTGTTTTGCTTCTGCTGTCTTTGATTCCGCAGGAGGTTCTGCCACCAGCAAAACTCACTTTATCTACGTGATCCTGTTACTTTCTTATTCCACTAGAACATCCTCTAATAGCAAGAGCTTTTCTGGCTGTTTGTCCCAGCTTCCTCCCACTCTCCTCCTCACAGCCTCTCCCTTCACTGTCCATGAGGTGGATTTTTGCTTTTGGGGGTTTGAAGGACACGTGACAACCATACGCTTGCAGAGACAAGTACATGCTGTAATTGCAGTGTTCCCAAAGAGTGAGAGACATTCTGAAACCTACAGACATTACTGGTTCTTCTCATACCAGTGAAAGCTCAGGAAGTGAGTTAAGGCACAGATGTTTGAAACCTATTTCTTTAACTACATGTTTGGGTCAATATTAGCCTTTTGTTTTCTTTTGTTGGTTGGGTGGGTTTTTTTCATTTTCCCAGTTAGTAGCTTTCTGTTAAATTCAGCTGCTCAGTCTGGTCATGACTTGTCGTTGGAGTTGTCTGCAGGTTCAGTTTTATCTTTTTGTGCTGCGCAGGGTTTAATTATGGAATGAAAATTTCAGTTGACTTCAACAAACCAGCTTCCACTGCTTTATTGGAGACTTGGGTTTTATTAATAGCAAGCAACTATTGGTATTTTAACTGGGTAGTGCTGGGTGCAGAACTGTATTGCAAATTTCAACCTGTTTGTAGGTGCTGCATAGAGACTTGGATGAATTAATAGGGGGATGGAGTTCATCCTAAGGTGTGGTGAAGCATGGGTCTCTGACAAGGCAAAAGGCAAGAATCAACCTTCAAAAGCCTGGTACAAATTCATATTTTAATTGCATTAGGTTCCATTCCCCTTCTTAACTCCTGATTTTATTGCTGTGAAACTACTAGTTGTTAAAACTTTGCTTTAACTTCTAAACAAAATATAGTCTTGTCTTTATAAATGTTTTATGGCTTCATCCTCTTTTGTTCTTCAGGCCCTTCAGAGATCAAGTAATTCCAAAAGGATGGGTATTTAGCTTTATCATAACAAAAGCAACATCACTTTCTTTTCTGATTTCTGTAAATATTTGTCTTGATGTATTGAGATGACTCTGTTTTGTCTCACTTTAATTATTTATATGGTATTTGATTTTGTAACATTCTTGGAATTTGAACAAAACCCCATTCTTTTAGCTATCAAATGCAGAAGCTATAAACTTAACCTTTCAGATCAGTGTTTTCAGTGAAAAATCAAACAATTTTTCCTAATAGAAACTCAGACAAGTCTATAAACCTTTTATAACTTCATGAATGTTTCACACCACATGCTGATTCCCTAGGTAAGCAAATCTATAGTTTGTGAGACCAATCTTTTCTCGTGATTTAAGTTTGCTGAAATCAGATTGAGACTTTCCAGACTTGAGAGTAGTCACATTTTTCATAGCTTAACTGTAAATCATCTTTCACTTAGAAGATTTAGAGACAGACTGAGGAGCTAAATCTTTTAGTTTGCCCTCCTAACTAATAGAAGCCATCAGATGAGCCTCATTATGGTGTTTCCTAAAGGATTAGAGAAAACAGTTTGGTAATGTTCAAAGTAGGACAAATACCATTACAAGTATAACAACTTTATCCTTCTAATGATTCAGATGCAGAATTAGGTGTGATTACAAAACTCTTGGAAATTGCTTGGGTTGACGGAATTCGTAATCAAAACCTGTCAGCTATGAAATTAATAGTAATAAATCATACTGCCAATAATCAGTTGTAGAATTCTGAACTTGTGAACAGAAGTACTTTTATTCTGATACCACTCAACAGCCAAAAAGTGCAGTTCTTGGTGTCAGTGCTGGACCTTGCAAGGCTGCACTCATGTGAACAGTCCTGTAGATGCCAACAAGCCTACTCACACTCTAAAGGTTTAGAGAAAATGGCCTTCACTTTGGAATTTATTTTATGAAAATTGGCTGCTTAAATATTTTCTGTATGTAAGATGCAAGTGAGGACTAGGACCTTTCGCTATGAAATGGGAATTCAATTGCGGTTAAATTGTGACAGTAACGAGATAACAAGTTATTGGCAAGTTGCATGTGCAATGTGTTTTTCTGGTTTTAATGCATTTCAGATGAGATTTTGACTCATTCTTTTTGAAATTCTGGTATTTCAGCGATGTTACTGGGGCAGCTTTGTTGCTTCTTCAGGTTTGGGGGGGTTCTTATTTATTTGTCATTTAAATGGGGGAGTGCTCCCCACTGAAAATACTGTTTGTTTGTATGTGTTTTGATTAAGTCTGCTCTTAATACTCTGTTTATACTTATAGGAGTATTAAACCAATTTGATGCGAGCTCGTAGTTAAAGAAATGCAAATTAAATATCACAGATTTTTTACATTGTAGAAAGAAGCTGTAGGTGTTATATTAACTCCAAAGCAGAACTAACAGTAAATCTCCTGTTTTCCCTTGCCCAGATTTTTCCTTTTGAAAACACCGAACAGGGGTATTAGTGGGTGAAGCCTTGTCAGGCTGCTATCTTCCTTGAAAGAACATTGTATTTCTATTACTTTTAGCTAACAATTTAAACTAAAAGGAGAGGTCTTGTAATCTAGTGGCTTTCTACCTGGTTATGTTGTTTAAAACAAGAATGCTGCTTTATGTGTGCATAAAGTGAGATCTGGCTGCAATAAACTCCAAACTCAACAGTCTTAAGGAAAGGACTCTGGAAATATGATTTAGTGCTGTAGTTGTAAATTCTTTTTGCTGGAAAATAGCAACTAAAAGATAATTCTCCAATGCATGCTTATGGATTTCCCCCTCTGTAAAATGGTAGTGTAATTTATTTGAAAGCTGCTTTTGTTTTATTTTTGATAGTATAGAGAGGCTCTTAGTATTATGAGCTTTGTCTGATTAAGTGCACAAAATGACAAACAAGGTTGTCCTGTGCTCATCTTCTTCCTTCTTTAGGCAGATAATCACCTTTAGAAGCCTGGATCCTATTCAGCTACTCTGTCAGTCAGCAATACCAAGACCCTCGTAAGCCGCATTTATCAAACTAAACACTTGATCTGTATCGGCACATCAGCTGGTGGCAAGGCCTAAGACACAAGATGAAAGTTGCAATTAGGATTTAGGAGGACATTTTATTATCTGAGATTTGAAATAGGTTTTCTTAGTTAATCCAAACATCTTTCCACTCAGATATGTTGACAGAGCCCTTCTGTACATGTACTTACTTCAGCTTAAGTGGGAACTGCAATGGATGTTGCCAAGATTTAATACCTCTAAAAGGAGAATACTTGTCAAGGGCAGGACACAGAGGGTGGAGTTAGAACACTGCCTGCACACTGTGCACCCTTTCTTCCAGTGGCATTCAAAAGCCAGCCAAATAGCAAGTTCTGGTGCAAAATTTTCCTGTCCAGTTTTCCTGGAAAATAAAAACTATTTCTTAATAAAGAACAATTAGTAGCTTAAGCAGAATTAGAACAAAGCCCAGCCACTTTTATGAGTATGTATCATATGCAAGTCTACAGATTGTGTGTGAAGTCTCTTCGTGCAATGAGCAGATGTTACAGAGACAGTGGTTTTCCCAAAGCCTAAAGGGCAGCATAAAAATGCTTACCTTTCTCATGCTCCCTGAAAGTGCCTCCTTATTTTAATAACCAGATATTCTTTCTCTTATTGGCTTTTGTAGCCCTCACTTGGGTATTTCCACTTTGTACATAAGAATTGGTGTTTGAAGCAGTCGTGTTCAATCAGTAGAGGATCAATCAGGCTGGTTCACAGGTAGCATTCTTGTGCCATTCCAGTTGCCTTGCGGTATCAGGGGCAGCCTCTCTGAGCTGTTGCTACTGTCCCCAGCTTTTGGCTGTTGCATGGTTTGGTTTGTTGTTGTCCTAGATGGAGACTATTCCTATGCAGAGAGCACTCTATGAAGATTTTATCTTCAGTTTGATGTTGACTAGACTCCATCTGCTGTATCTTTGGTGTCTCTAATGTTATCTGTGGGTTTCTTTTTACTCTGCACTGTTTCAAATGGTGAAAGGAGAACCCAGGCAAATCTCCAAGTTTCATTGTCAGTGTACAGATTTAAGCAGGTGAATTGGAATACTGGCTATGGGAATTTTCTCAGCAGTCTCTAACTTTATAAATGATCAATAGCTGGAAGAAACTGTCTAACAAAAGTATGGAGGTTATTATACTAAATGTATAGAGTAAGATCTAAAGGTAAGGCAAAGTTGTTCACCTTCGCTGCTGAGTGGAGATAATACTCTGAGCATGCGGCTGTACAGTACACTGCCTGGACAGCAGAGGTCCTCAAGACCCAGCGGTTCATACTCAAGTGGAAATCTTGCAGCAATTACATTCCATTAGTCATTTTATAAAACAATTTTGGTCAGGGATTTTGTGATGCAGTTAAACAAAATGGTCATCTTGTGTTCCTTAAATATTGTTTCAATTATTGTGAAATATTATTCGTTATTATTTCTTTTGTGGTGTGGCATTAATATTTTAGACAAACACTTGGAGGGTTTAAGTGCTCCTCCATCAAGCCTTTTGAAGAAACATACGGCAGTTTTTTAGCAAAGTAGTTCATGTGCCTCATTTGTCATTAAATGGCAGTGCTGCTGTCTAGAAGCATAACTTTTTGATTATTATTAGAAAACATACAACATCCGAAATGTTATGGTAAAATGTAACTCTGATATCCAGAAATTATCAGTTCATGTTCAATTAAGACTATAACTCATTTTTGCCTCACTGTAGAGATACAAATCCAAATTATTTGAATGTGTGCAGCAAGTAAAAGTTGGCGTGGTCTGTTGAATTTATGGTCTTGGACAAAACGTACATATTTATGCACTTATATAGGTAACTTTATTACCAGCTTCTCATTCATAGATTTATAGAAGTATCTTACCAAAGACAGTGGCATGGACATGAAATTATATCTATTGAGACTATTTTTTCTTCTACATAGTCTACTAGCTGGGCAGCTTAACCAGCTCTGTCTGGCCTGAAAACCCTTCCAACTTTGTTGCTGGTAACTGCCCTGTAACCTGGACAACTAAGCTTTGAATTGAAGGCAAGAATAGAAGTAAAACTGCAGTTTGTTATCAAATATTTTCCATGATTAATACACTTTTTAATGGCAGGAAACACTTAGATTTTGGCTTAATCATTAAATGTGCTGGTGAATAGGTTTTGTGCTAGACTAGCTGCTAGCTTTGTGTCTCTGCTCACTGTAATTTCAAAATTGTCACTCTGCTTACCCATGCTAATAGTAATGGTTGGTGATTCACAGGTTTTCAGAAGGCCAAAAAAAACAAAAGCATTTACTTCAAGTTGGTTCACTACTGTCTTTAACCTGTCATGTTTTCTGGACAATCTCATGATAGTGCCTTTATGTAAAAGCTCTCTGGGTGATGGATTAAGATCTGTCTTGGATTTTCCATGGATTAAGTTTAAAATTAACATAAAAGAATAACAATGTGAATCAATTTGATCAAAGAAAAAGTGTCACTAATTATTTAAACAGGACACTTACTACAGAGGTTTAAAGGCAAAGAAGCGGATTTCCCTTGCATGTGGATCAAATCAGAAGTATCCCATAATTGACTCTTTACAAGACCTTGCTGCAGCGTAATGGACTAGATATTAAAGCCTTAAGTATTTAAAGCTAGTTTCCGTCTTTCTCTAAATGGAGGTCTACCACTAAGAGCTATTTTACAAGTCTGACACATTAGCTACATCACTGTGAAATACACTGGGCTCTGGCTTCTCTGGTCCGGAATTTCAAGACCTTTCAATAGTTAAATGGTGTGAAATGGGTAGCATTGAACCTGTGAGAAGGAATGAGCATCCTAAAAATAAATTCCAGATGGGACTGTCCGTTGGAAATAATGAGATAGTGGAATAGTTGGAGATAGTGGATGCTCCTTTTTTATAAGCATTTAATTGATTTTCTCTTTGGCACCTATTTTTAATTTTGTTGGTGCTCCTTGGAAAAACTCAGTCTCTGGTGACAATAGCTCTCAAAGCAAATGAGCCTTTTTTATGTCTGGATTCTGAAGATGTCTTCTGCATTTACTTCTGTTTAAAATCTGGATCAGATGAATGCTATTACATATCAAATACTGGTTTGTACATGAAGGAATATTGTATTTTCTCATCTAGGGAGCACAAACCAGTTTTCTTTTGGAGGAGATGCAGGAAAGTCATTCCAAAAAAGAGACTGCTATCTTCTTGCCCAGTCCTCCTTGTTTGCACAAGGTGTACGGCATGACTTACACTGTCAAAATATTAGAGATGTTATTCCTAAGGCAACTAAAGGTAGTACAGCTTATCCAATCTTAATAAAGCAATCACATCTAAGACATAGAAACATGAAAACATTCTAGGTAATCCCATTAAAGAGTTTACAAGATTGAGCCAATGCTTTTTATTTTCATTTTTTGGTTTGGGATTTTTTTTGGTTCATTTTGATTTTACTACCTATAAAAGGCTTTGTGTTCTATTAGATAAGATTTCAGTCAATATAAACTTTGATTTGTATTGATCTGTGTTTAAATTGTTGCTGTGCTTTGCACTAGAGTCAGTGAACATTTTCCATGTTCTTCATTTTCCACTAATCCACACGCCAAGTAGTCCTTCCACCGTGTACCCCAGCCTTTACCTCAGGCTTCACCTGTTCCGGCAGCCCTATATATGTGGTACAGTAGTGTTACACTGATAGAAGAAAGTTACATTCTGTAGTTCTTAATCAGTTTCTTTTTGTATGGAAATAATTCATATATAAATATTTCTTTACTATAGTGGTTTTACTGTGGAGACTTATAGGATAATATTACTTGGCAAAGAAAATAATTCTTAATATGATCCAGAATTTACTTTTGGCCAATTTCTGTCTTCTAATGTCAGGTAGAAACCAAATCATCCTGAAATCAACTGGAGATTAGTCAGGGAAGGAGCCTTGGGAAGGAAGGCATTTTGTCCCATAGCCACAATTTAAAATGCCAAAAGATGTGAAAAATCTGAATATCTTAACTTCAATTTGTAACATCTGTGACTTCAAACGAGACATAAACAATACTGAATGAATTATAATTTTTGTGCTTCCTCAAAATAACATTGTAAATATTAAAGCCACAAATTATACTTTAAAATGAGACTGGACATTGACTATGATTACTGTGAAAGATGAAGTATTTCGTACACGAAGATCAAAGTATGCTGCTTAACTGTTTTGAAGGAGAAATACTTTTTAGCCAGAAACTTTGGCTTATAAATTCAAGTGTTCCTTTTTGTGTAGGTGAAGAAAGAGAGCCAAGTTTTTTCAAGTATTTATTTTAACAATTATTTCTAGGCTTGTCATCTTCTCTGAGGAAAGGACCTCCCATATTTTGGTTAAGCCATGTGTTTGTCGTGGGAATGTTGGGGTTTCTTCATTCAGCTGCAGTCAAGTTTTGAGCAGCTAATAACAAGTAGCTTAACAAAACCTCATTTTTCATATTTGGCAGGTTGACATTGTCTGCCCAGCAAGGCTACTGCTAGGGTTAGCATATTTTCAGCCAACACTGGTTCTGCAAAGTGATTTCAGTTTCGTGCAGTCCAACCGTATACATGATCAAATGTACCCAGCTGCCCACATCCTCTCCAGCCCTGGCAGCGAGGGACAGAACCCATCTTTTCGTAGTCTAGACAGAGCCTAAGAAACAGATTTATCTTTGTCTGAGTGATTTTAGTATTTCTTCAGCTCCATCCTGACTGACTATATATGACACATTGACAGACACCAGACCAGTTCTCTGCCTCTGTGTAAGCCCAGGTAAGTGGGGTTTGCATGGTGGAGTAGGGTTTTTGGGGAACGCCAACAAAGCCCATCTCCAAAATTCCCACTGCAGACCGAGAGCTGCAGCAGTTCCATAACAGCTGCACTTCCCCTGCTTGGGGTTGCATTCATACTCATGGCTTGCATCCCTCAATTTTCCCCTGATGATTTCAAATGGAACAAAATGGAGTTCCTATGGTGCATATTTTTTCCAGTGGCCTTCCAACTTTCCACATCGTGCTCCCATGCCATAGCAGAAATATTCTAGCTCTTCTACTGCTTGGACTGTAGGGATCTGAGTTGTGAAACCTTTTACATTTCAGTGGTGAAAGTTCTATATCATTCTTTAATATTCTAATAGTTAGTACTATTTAAGAAAAATCTCTTAACTCATGTCAGGAGATACGTAGACCTTCAAGCGTCCCAACCATTGTTGTACCAGAAAAGGGTGTGTTAGTTTCTATTGCTTCCAAAAAAAGTAAAACCAAGAAAACCCTTAACTTGGTTGTAAAAATCTTACCAGTCTAATTTTTCAGTCATGACATTTCTGCCTGAAGTACCTTTCTTGGGCTTTGTTTGACACCAAAACAAATACTTTCAAAAATCCATTTTCCATTGATTTTCTTACCCTGCAAAGCAGCTAGGAGCTAATAAAAGGAGGAAGGCTGGTCCAAAGAAAGCACTGTAGCTTTTGTTGATTTGCAGAGCTGGTCTGCAGAGCAACAGGAGCTGCTGTCAATCTCCTTTCTTTTCCTTGTTTGCAAGGCACAGCTGGAGAAGACATGGGCATACACCAGGGCTGGGGCTTCATTCCAATAGCATCCAAATAGAGGGATTAAACTAACATAGACATTCATTTACATTTAAAAATTACACTAACTCACCAACAAGAAACATATGAGACTAATCATAAAAAAAAGCCTGATCTCCATGAGAAGAAAAATCTACTTTCTTGCCAAAGACTCTTTTCCCAGACGCATCGGTAGTGTCGTTCAGCTCACCAGGTTGCATCAGAACAGGTTTTATATTTTAAAAATTACTATTCTTTTGTAACTGTGCATGTGGGTGTATATGCTTGAAGCACCTGGAAAGCTTACTGGAGTAAACAGTGCAAAGTATAATAGGTACCACTCGCTCAGAAAAGGGAAGGAAGGAAGGCAGGAGGCAGGATCCTCTATTTCTGCTGACAACAAAAGTTTGCCTGAACATAACCTCCAATACCAGAATATTAAAAATACCCTCATCCGTCTTTTATTTATATACAGACATGAAAAGAGCCACTAAAATAATTAACTTGAAGGTATGTAGACTAGATCTGTAGATAAGCAGACTTTAAAGATACGTTGACTAAGTAGAGCAGCAGCATGCTTTGTAAAACATTTTAAAACAATAGTGGTCGTAACTGATAAAGGGGAAGGGGGGTGGTCTGTTACCTGATAATGTTCTCCTAATCCAGGCTGAAGCCAGGGCATTGAAGTCTCACATACCAGTTGTATTTCCAAAGAAAAACGCTAGAGCACATAACCACCAAGGTGTTTCTTGTCTGCCAGGCAGACTGTAGACAGTTTAGGGAACTCTGTTAATGTGTCCAGCATGGAAAGCACAAGCTTGTATAAGCATTGACTCTCTTCAGAATTTGCAGCCCTTTGCAAACTTCTAATCACATAAATATTGACGTACCTAGATGTGTCTTTGTTAAGATTCCTTCATATGCTGTCTTTCCATCACTTTCCATCTGATTCTTGCCTTGTATTTGACTTTTTGTTGTGGTCAATAGTGTTTCAGTCCTGTCTTAAATCATTATGGCAGCATTTTGTTTTTACAGGAAGTTCTGTGGAGAACCACAGAGGTTTTCAAATGTGAGGCAAGCAGCTTGCTTGTGATTTGAAACAAAACAATCGCTTTTTTTAGCTTTGATTTAATTTCTAGGCATTTTGTAAATGTCCTTAGACTCTAGGAAACTAAGCTAATGTAAATATATGATTAAATATCCTCAAGATGCAAGTAAAATTTGCTTATGTATTTAAAGCTGTTACACTCTCTTAAAGACTGCAGCCAGTTAGTATGCCCCAGGCTGTGCTTCCCTCCATCCAGCATACCCTTTAGAACATTAATTTAATTGTGTTAAATTTCCTAGGGTTGTTAATTGAAGATGCTGGAAGTAAAGGTTTGAATCCTGGTTCAGAGTCACAAATGTTTTATTTCATCTCCAGATAGATTATTCTTAAGTAATGTGTAATTTGCTTTTCATTTCCTCTCCATTTTATTTAAACAAAAGGCTTTCTGCATTGTTATTTGCTGTTGCAGTTAATCTGTGCATTAAGAGTAGCGAAAGTTAATCTTATAGCATAGAAGGCTTGTATGCTACTTGGAAAGTTAAATCCATCATCCTGTGTTTATTTGTCAGCTGTTTAGATTTCATTCACTTTGAGTCACAGTCTTTTCACTCCAACTTGTGTGTGAAGTATGAAATAAGTTCAAGATGTGTACGTAAGTGTGTGTATGCATGTCTCAACTTCTATTCTGGCAGTCAACGATTGTCTCATTTCTTTCTTGGTTTTCTTGAAGAACTTGACTGCAAATCAAGATTCTTGGGATGGGAAAAGTATCTGTAAACCCCCTAACTGTAATTGGAAATCTCAGGTTCAATACAAGCTGTACAGACAGATCACATACAAAGCCACTGCTGTTTTGAACATTGTCATCCTGACTCTATCTAATGAGAAATGGTTCTGCCTTTTCACACTTCTCCCTCCTACTTTCCCTTGAGATAAATGTATATGAGATAAATGCTGTAAATGATACATTGATGGGAGGCTACTAGCGTAGGTGACCATTTAGAGCACTCATGTGCAAATAAAACTGTGCCTTGTCTTTTTTCAAATTGGAGTTATGAAATGTGTTAGGTATAGTATTTATTTGTATGATGTTTCAGCCTTATGAAATTCTTTTTAGTCTTATTATTGCCATTATTTTCTTTTTATTAACACATTTGCAGCATGTCAATAATCTTTATGCCTATGTAAACTGACTGTACTAAATATTACTCAAGGTTGCTCCTTTCTCCAGTTGTGCATGGGCTGAGCCGTACCTCTGGTATCAGCGAGTTTCCAAAGATGGCTTTTGATTGAGTTTCAAACTGAAAGCAAGGCCCGTGTGCTCAGTCCCACAGTTCTTCCTGACCACAGTACCTTGTCACCCTGTGGGAAGTGCCACTCAAATGGAACAGTGTCGATGAAAACTCTCATCTTTCAGCTGATGAAAGCTGCTCTCTGCCTGGAGCCAAGTCAGTGCAATAAGCTTCAGAACACTGCAGGCTTCCATACTCTGTGAATCCAAGTTGTTGCTTTTCCTTGTAATCAGCCAGAAAAAGGGTTTTGAAAGGCTCCGGAATGAATTACAGAATATGGCTGGACCCATCTGCCCCCAAACAGTGTGGCTGAAACAGGATGAGATAAAGGAGGAATCCCACCATCAAAATGGACTTGTTTAGGCAGTACAGCTGACAGGTGAGTACCACAGCTGTCAAATACTTACCACAACCAGTATATTTGTGCTTTTAATATTGAAAGTGTGTCAGAATTTCCATTATAAACCACTTATTTTGTGGGTTTATAGCTTTGCCATAAAAATACACCTTAGGTTGAGTCTTGGCATGCAGCCATTTGGTTTCTTCTAACACAATATTAATTCAGAACATCCAGACAGTGTTTTTAAACACCAGTATCTGAAAAGTCATTGCTTCTTTTTTCTCAAGTACCTTGTTTTCCGCAGGACTTGCAGGAATTGAAGATGGCAAGATGGAATTTCAACAAGTATCTGCAATATCTGTAAGCCCTTTCTGGAAGGACTGAGGCCTGTGATAAGAAAGATAGATCTGGGGACATCTACAGAATTCCAAAGCAAGATGGGAAGGCTGGATACAGACCTCCAAAACTGAACTGACAAGATGACTGTTCAGTTCAGCAATCTGACTGCCATCAGCCGGAAAGCTTACCAGAAGATAGCAGAAAGCAAAATAGTTTTGGCCAGCCTGGAACTTTGGCTAGAACATATTAAGATATGAGATGAAGTATAAATTTTGGAGTGAAATCCAAGAATCTGGGGTCACATCTGAAGTCCACTGTCAGTTAGTGATCTCTGTGAGATAAGAAATTGGGAGAAAAAACACTTGTAATTTGAAATTTACAGATACTCAGGTGGGATAGCTCAGATCAGCTCAAAAAGTATCAAACCCTCTACTTCTGAGCTATAGGCTTCAGGAAGAGCACATGTGGTCTGTTCAAATCACAGCCCCAGTGAATGGCTGGAAAGATGGACAGAAACTGGAGCTCCTAGCAGCCAAATCTTGTAACTCAAATACTGCTTATAAAATGACTGATGAAAAGGGGCAATCCTAATCTGATCCCTGGCCTTACTGTACAATTAGGAAAAGTGATAATCTTGGTTTGTAAAACAAGGAAAATTGGCAGCTGTGGAAAAATTGAAGGAAGTAGTTCAGTTAAATATTAGACTTATGAAAAAACTGGCCATAAAAGGCATTCTGATGCTGGCCAGGACAGCCTCAGAAACGTCTAGGGAAAGTTCTTCAATCAGTTCAGGAAATGTGAAGACATGAAGCTGAAAGTGCTGAGCTCCAAAGGAGCAAGGATAAAGCTTATGGCTTTTTTCTAGATTTGGTCAGTTTACTTTTTGAATCTATATTAGGATCCGTGAAATGAATGGAATAAAGTATCTTTTCTCAAGCTGAAGTTATTGCACTAGGTGGACTGAAAAAGAATAGACTGGCCTCAAGCAGGGAGAGTGACTGCTGGCAAACTTGACGGATCCAAAAGGTGGGAAAACTGGTTTTGAAAATTTGTCTCTTCTGAGCAAGAAGTGTAACTAAAATGACAGATAAGCTATGGAAAGACTTGGATTTCATTACAGCCTGTAATGGAGTAATACATGCTGGAAGTATTGTCTTACAAATTAAATCTCCAGAAATCTTTAATTGTGTGGCCCAAGTGAAGCTTAGGATTTGCAGGTAACTGATGTGCAGTGAGCAGATTTTCCTCATATAGCAGTGAATTACTACAGCAGCTACTTGTTGCAGTATCTTTTTACCCAAGTAAAGGTAGAGTAATGAAAACATCATTTTAAGGGCCGTTTTAAGATGCTGCTACATCTGAAGGGAAGGTTCATTTTCTCTTGTGCTGAGAAATTTGAATTTTACATTCAATTAAATGGTGAGCTGCGCCTTGCTCTCAGGTAAATTCCTCATAGTGTATGATGCTGTAAGTAGGTCTATTTGCTCTAGCCTTAACCCAGCTAGCGCAACTAACTCTAAGTGTGAAAATGCAGCTGCTCAGGGATCAATACAAGTCATAAAACTCCAGTAAGTACCTCCAGGCTGCGCTGAGCTTGTGAACCTCCACTGAAGTTAGAGTCACCATTGCTGTTGGTACTAGTGTTAGCAGCAATGAAGACACCATGGCTGTGCCAAAATTGCAATTTTGGTGCACTGTTTAAATTCCAAAGTGTTTTCCCAGTTAAAAAATCAGTTCTCTGGATCCAGCCTGCACGCAGTGGTTTACCACAGACTGGTTCTGAAGGCAACCAACCCATTACACCACACCTCCCTGTTCAGCAAAGGCAAAGCTGTAAGAAGTGCAACTGGGCATCAAGGAAATGGACTGGGATGAGATAAGTGAGCTTTGCACAATTTTTGGACCTCACTCGCAGTTCTGATAAAGGTCAAATGGTGGCCTGAGCAGATTCTGTGGAGCCAACAACAGGAAAAGGGGGAGGGAAGAGCTTTCAGAGCAGGACAAGACCTACTGCAACTTAAAAAGATGTCTTTTGGCTCAACACCGGCTGCATTTTAGAGGATGGGGAGAAGGTATGGTACAGCATGCCTGTTTCAGATTATCTCTAGACGATATCTTGATCTGAAATACAACACTTGAACAGGAACTGACATATCTACAAATGGTCTATAATGCATTGAAAGTCATCAACCTGAAATCAAATCCAAAGACAAGTGAATCATTGCAAGCAGAAGTAGTTAATTGTGAGTACGCAGCCAGCCGGGGTCTGACTTTCACAGACAAAAAGATAATGAAGGCAGGACAGTCCTGACCAGCCCTCCATACAGTGGCTGTCAGGTAAAGGTTTCTGGGGGTTTTTAATGATTACTGCTACTACTATTTCAGGAAGTTTATTTGTGGCTTTGTTAATATTGTAAAACCACAGCATGAGTTTGGTGAGAAGGAAGCCGTGTCAGTGGCTTGCATAGTGTGATTTAACATCTTTTGTTTTTGAAAATAGCTCTTGTAACTGCTCCCATTTTAGCTTCCCCATGTTTCAAACACCTTTCAGGCTGGACGCAGATGCTTATGGTCTGGGGGCAGTTTTGACAGAGGAAATCAAAGGACTTGGGAAGATGGTGACCTATTACAACGAAAAGTTTATGTTCTCGGGAGAGAAATTAATGTTCTGCTCAAAGAACATCTGACAGTGGTTAAATCTATAGAACATTTTTCAATTCCATTTCTTTGGAAAAGGATATATGGTTTGGGCAAATCCTCAGCAGGCTGCAGGGCCTCTGAGGGGCACGTTGCCTCCTAATTGCAGAGGGGGAGAATGTTGTGCTTCCATGGTGTGAAACAGGCTTGAGCACGGGTTTATGTAGAGAGCAACACTGGAGGTTCCCTACCAACACTGTCCTATCCCAAAACACAAGGAACAGGTCGTATGGACACCCCCTCATAGTAGCCCAATGTCCAGTTGTCAAAGTGGCTCTTCTGAAAGTCTGTGTTCCTTTGGGACAGGGAATTGGAGTGGTGGGCAAAACCATCATCTCCTGTTGCGGGATTCCTCCTGTGTACAGAATTATGGACTCTTTTTTGTAAACAAGCTAAATTGTATTGATGAAACACATACTTCTATCATCCATTAGTTTCTCCTGACATAAGCATGCAATAAATTGAATTTTATTGATTTGTTAGTGTTCAAGGAAGTGTGCTGCTATGAAATTCTCCATCTCTACTCTTAAATGAAGCAAAGAAAATCTGTATCTTGGTGATGGTCTGATACAACACCATGTGCCTAAAACATGTGTGGTTTTATCTATCTATAAAATATTGTGATGATTTCTGGGGTCTATGCATGTGAACTAAGTAATAGGCTGGTTATTTTCTTCCTATGTTAAACCAAGTGCTATGAAATTTGGAGGGGTTCTTGCTATAGCAAACAGAGATTCAGCTTTAAAGTTTAGTATTTAAAGCCATGCTTTTCTTAAATATCTTCTTTTTCTAGACCTGAACAATCATGGAACAGTCATGTTACATTTCTAGTGTCTCATTTACGTGTGCAGCAACAGACCATGATACCAGAATTACAGAAGCCAAGGGACATCAGTGCAAGGGTTTAAACACATTTAGGTTAAACACAGATATCTCAATGTCCAGACATAATAGGCAGCTGAAAACTGAAAGGGCAAAAACTAAGAAAGTGGATAATTATGAATAATCTCCTTTAATCACATTTATTTAATTTTAAAGCTATTTGAAGCTTTCATCAAGCAGTAGGAGGGATCAAACACTGGAAAATCAGTTGTGTAAAGATTTTCATCACTTTGTAAAACCTCTTTTCAATGAGCTCGCACATAGGTGATACTTCTAGGTTAGTATCCAGTAATACTGACCTACCTCAGCAGGACTACATTTCAATGAAACAGGGATGGGTTTTTTCATATGTCAGCTGTTGATGTGCTCTTTATACTGCACATCAGGAACATTTTAAAACAGGAGTGGGAAGAAGAGCATCAGAAAACTGGTTCTGAATGGAGGAAGCCCTCCTGCAGAAACAAGCCTATTTCCATTAAATAACAGATTCATTTAGCTGTTATTTGAGACTCTGAATCAATGACCTCAGATACATATGTACTTGGGAGGTGCTTGGATTCTGGATCTGAATTCACAAGATCTGAGCACCTAGGCAGAATTCAAAGTAATTCGTGCTTTAACATTTGACCTGTTGGGGGCTGTAAGGAAGAAGGTTTGAGGTTGTTTGATGTTTCTGATTTGTGTGACTTGGTCTCCATTCTCATTTCACCCTTAGTGTGCCTGCTTAGCTACTCAGCGTAAGAGCTGCTCCTCAGAAATGCTCAGTGCTCCAGTAGATCCTTGGGGTAGAACTGTTAGAACTCATGTATGTACTTCATGGGCTTGGTGCAAGGATACTGAGTGTCAGATTTAGATGATTTCTTCTGGATCCCTTTAAAATCCATTAATCTTTAAAGAGCTGGGACTTTATTAGTTATTAGTCCATTCCAGCGAAGTGCTGAGCTCCCTCAATTCAAAACATCTTGCAGAATGATGACAAAGACTGCAAGCTCGGAAGAGGTGTGAGGAGAGCTTTATTAACATGGCACATATTTAACCCATAGGAAAACCCACAAATTTTACTCATTTTAAGTGTATTTCACGCTTTTTGACTGTTTGAAATAACCACATTTGTAAAAACTTATTTTAATGAATAGAGCTCTTTATGTACCAAGGCAAACCTTTTTCCCCCTAAATATAGACCTTTTAAAATACTATTTCTTTTGTAGGTCTGGCTGCTTCCATCATCTGTTCATTATTGCTTACTGCTACAGAAAACTCAAGATCTGAAAACAGGCAATTTAGATTATACTTTGTCTTAACAGATTTTTGCTGATCCATACCACATATTCATCAGGACTAATAAGAAAGATAAGTAAAGGATTTTGTTATTTATTGCCATCTCTGATAAAGCTATTCTTCAGTCCAAGTGGAGCAGCAGTACAACCTTTGTGTGCGAGTGATGGGAGAGAGCTACCTGGTTACAAATTCTAGGTCCATTGAAGCCAGTGAGGCTCGGCCCTTTGACTTCAACGAAGCAAAGGTTTCGCCGTGTTTAAAAGAAATATTTCACTGGAGCTATTGTCAGAATGCTGGTAAACATATGATTTTAAAATCTACCTTTTCACATTTGAATGTTTGTTTACCTCACATGAACCTCAATGTAATTTGATGTAAAACTTTCTCATTAATATGATTTTATTTCAGGATGGGTTTGAATTGGTTCGGTTTTTTCATTTCTTGTGCATTTAGGGACCCCAAGTGGCAATGTCTGGGTTAAAAATGTGGTGGAAGAGTATTCATATATTTTGTGTTGCCAGGACTTAAACTGAATTAAAGAAAAACAGAAATGAAAACATTTGCATTTGTCTATGTAATTAAAAAAGTCATATAAAGTTGGGCCCAAGCTAGTGAGGATATCACTTTAATGAGCACAAACCTTCACCTTTTTTGCAAGCACACCATAAATGGAGAGGCACACATGTCACATCTACCATATCAATGTCATGTTAGAGTATGTAAAAAAACACTCTATTTGTCTTAGGAAATATCGAAAACTTTTATAGGGAATTTGGAAAATATTTTTTGGCTAGCATGAAAGGTAAAATCCTGCAGCACAAAGTACAGACATGGGCACAGAGACTGAACAGACGGGCTGCTGTAAAACAACCATTTAATAAGGCATTAAAATGCCATCGACTTGGACACATAAAAAAAAAGCTATGAAAACAAATGCCTTTCAAATAATTAGGATCTTATGCTTGAGAGCAGTGTTGATCTCCATGCAGAGATTTTCCTGCTGAAATCAGACCAGTCTAAGTCTGATCGTCTAAGGAAGGAATTAGCAGCGTATAAATCGGCTGCTGCTTGAGATTTTTCTCTTTCTGTTATACATAGCCATTCATATAAATGACCACTTCAGCCTTTCTATCTCCTGCTTTCTGTTTCATAAAGTATTTTGGAATACATTTGCTTTAGTATGCCAGAATAATTTTCTAATTGAATCTCAGGTTTTTATCAGGAGCATGTGAAACGGTTCAATTACTTACTTTTAGCCACATTGGGTGGATGAATCTAAGCCACACTAACACATGCAGCCAGAAATAGCTGCAGAACCCAGTTTTGTTCTTGCAAATGTAGTGTGACTTTGTTTTCACTTGAGCTACTGTACTTGCATTGGTTTTAAGATTTAACACTAGTTTGTAGTGGTAGCTGGTGTGTAAAATATATCAAAGTGTTGTGTAAATTTATCCTTGAATGTAATAAAAAAATTATTCAAGAGCTATTTAATCACCTATAATATATGCAAATATATTAGAATTGGCCATTCATGTCTGTGTGCTGAAGTTAAGCCTGGGTCACAACTGCCGTGATCAGCACAGCTCAGAAAAGCTACACTGAGTGTACTTGGAAGGGTATGCATCTGTGATAATGTAATTAACATGATAACAAAAAGTAATAGTGCTATTGTCTAAGAGATGAGCATCAGCTTCTCAACTTGAAGCTAGAATTTAATACATTTTATTACAAAAGTAATGGTAAACGCATATTGGTTTTCTGATATAATAAAGTTACTGGTTTGATCTCCATTTTGCTGAATGCTAACATCAGTAATCTTGGAGACACTAATAATTAATGCATGTACCTTCTGTATTTCATCTTTTTTCCTGTTTTGTCATTAGCCAACAGTTAGCTCCTAAGGCACATGTTTTTAAGTCTCAAAAACCTGCATGTGTCTGTCTTTCAGAGCTGTAGTTTCAGATATTCTTCAATTTTGTGCTTTTAACGCATAGAACTGGGTCCCTTGGTAAGAGCCCTATGTGTGACTTTCATAACCATCAGAATAGGAGATCTTTCTCTTGATATTGTGATTCTGTTTATTAATCAGTTTTATATGACTTTCTGCTAGCCTGGTTTTTCAAGGTGTGAAATTTTGCACTGCAGAGGTATTTTATGGATTGCAACCATCATTTCAGAATAGGATTCTAAATAATTGGTCTGGTTATAAAGATTTGAGCAGCATTTTTAGGTTCCTATGAATTGTGGTTGGGCCTGTGTTGCCATTTGGCTAGAAGTATGTCCCAGTTAGTGGCCATTCGATCTAGCACTGTCAGGATGCAAGTGATTCTTTATGTATGGGTTTTTTTTTTTTAAGTAGTCGTAAATGATTAGTCCAAAAGAGTAGCATAAAACTTCGAACTAGTCCCCTGCAGGAGTCGGCTGGAGGAAATTAAAGGATCAACAACATAAGGGAAGCACTGAGGTAGGATTGTTCCAGGCTGCAGCCACAGGCTTTCACATGCACTCAGGAAATTGACTTCATCAAAAGCTGAGGATGCAGGCGTGAGGATGAGGAGGATAACACAGGTGACGATTCTAAATCGTGGCTCAATATCACATCATTTTCCAAGGGAGAGGTTTCTTCCCCACCTTGAAAAATGCAGGGTTTTCTATATAAATTTGAATCTTCTCTTTATGAATTAATAAAAGGACAGCACAAATCTGAGCTATAAATCTGATATAACTTAATAAATAATAAAGACTCAGTTTTCCCCAAATAATATCTGTTATTTTTTTTGCATAAGAAGGATTCCCTATAGGCTCTGCTGCTAGCTCTGGAGTTACTGCTTTGTGCCCTGTGTGCGGATTCCTGTGTTTGTGTGTGTGAGAGCTGTAAAACCAGTGACTCAGAAGGGCTGGGGACTTAGAGTCAGGCATGGCATTTTCTTTAATGTCTTAAGCAAATTCATGCTGCAGAAATGTGGATCTTCTGGGCCTGAGATGAAGCTGAAACTTTTCTAGTGGAGCAGGAAAGAATCACATGAAGGGAAAGGCATAAATCTACATCTGGAGCCAAGTATGCTGGGAAAGCATTAAGAGTTGGGAGAGCATGAGTGCCAGAGCAGGGCTGAGAGTGAGTGAGATTCCAAGGGGAAAAGTGGAAGAAAGAATAAGGAATGTCCCGGGAATGAAGCTCTTATAATATTCAAAACTTTCATCAGAAATAAAACACTGGAAAGCTATAATCCAAATAAGGAAATTAGAACAAAAATTAACAATATTCAGCTATTCAGATGTCAAAAGAAATAGCAGAGTTATTGGTGTTAGAGGTTATTGCCAGGAGGGAAAAACTCAGCATGTCTTGGGTAATTAAGCTTCATTGGAGAGCATGGATCACTTCTCCAGGTAAGAAATGCTTTTATAACATGGCATCTTTTGCTATTGTAATTAAACACCATGGGCTATTCTGCATATGAAGTCTTAAACACTTTAGCCCTTTATCATGGGATTTTATTGGCCAGGAATGTGTGTTCTTATGGCAAAAAACATTGACTGCTATAAAAAAAAGAAACCCAAACATTTCTTTTTATTACTCAACTTGCTGTATTTTTTTATATATTGAGCCAAATTCATCCCTTGTGTAGCTCAGTTGAAGCCAATAAGGATAGATTTGGCCAATGTCTGTATGAGAAAGGTGGTGACAATTAAAATATATTGTTTAATAATGAGAGCTATGGTAGCGAAGTGTCTTTGTGTCTATGAAATTATACACCACGACATCACATTGCCAGTATAGAGCTGGGACTAACAAAACATATAAGACCAGTTTCTGATGGAAAGGCAAAAGCGCTCTAACTTTTATTATTATGATGAAATATCACAAAGGAATTTGAACAAGACTAATTTAGGTAACATCTCCAGAAGTCTCATTTATAGCCTAGCAGTTTACCATGGAGCAAGCCATTTAAACCTATTTCTTGAGTGCTTTTTATATGTGGCTATCAAGGACACTATGACTGGCTGTTATTAGCAGTAAGTAAAATAACAGGTTTTATTTCATTTATATGTTAGTGATTTTCAGTAACATTACAAAAAGGCGTGTACCCTATGAAATTAAATGTGCGGACAGCCAGTGTTATCACTATACTGGCAATTCCCAGTTGTTCCTCATTGTACCAACACATAAAAGATGTTGTTGATACCCTCAAGATCTCAAGATCCTTCCTATTTAGACAGTGAGATATCCAAAGCTTGTTGCACAGCCAGCCCCCTATGCAGCACCTGAACCAATGGATTTTGTTTACTTGCTGCCATGATGGGCCGTATGCAACAGCTCCTTTTTGTATTGCTGTTGATAAGTCACAGTGGCTTTTATAAGCCAAAACCTTACTGTACTATCATCTGCTGCCTTTTATCCTTCTACTGAAGTTTTTGGATAATTACTACTTGTAGCCAGTAACCATATCCCTAATTCCAAGCTCTCCATGTGTGCTGCCAGGAAGCCTGGCTCAGCCCTTCTCTGTTCGAGTATTTGGTCAAACACTTTACTGGGTGCTGAGTTGCCTTCTTTCCAAGCAGGGAGGTGGAAAGATGAGAGGAATAACTAGAGCCATTTCTCTTGGGCCTGGAGGACTCAGGAAAAGTCTTTTACCCCGGAGGCCCCCTGCTCCTTCCCCTCTACTGTGACCCTTTGCAGCTGCCTCTGGGCTACCTGTCAGTATGCTTTAGGAGCTGTGGCTGGGAAAGGTCAGAGGAATGAGAGGACAGATATTTTGTTGAGCCAAGAAATGAACTAGCTTTTGATGGCCCTGCCCAGGAGCATAAAGAAAACAACAATTCCTAGCCTGTGTAGCTAATAGAGTGCAGCAGAAAAGGTTTAATGAGCCCAAAGATATAAAATACTACAGATGCAGTGAGGTTCTCAGTTCCTGTAATGCTACTGACCTTCTAAGGAATCTCTGACACCCAAAAAATGAGAGGAAGGGGAACTACAGAACAACAGAAAAATAAGTTTTGCTGTGCTCATTACTCATTCTGAATCTCTTTTTTAGAATTGTGGCCTTTGGCATTGAACTCGGATAACATTTTATTAGAAGAAAGCATGATTCATTGAAATGGTGCAGTTCAGTGTCTATGGAAAGGAAAACTGGGAAGGACACAAAAGAAGCTAGGCTGTGGAAAACCAATTCAAGGAACCACTGCCTCACGAAGAATCTCAATCTGCAGTATGAAACAGAAAGGAACAAAATATTTCCAAGGAAACATCTGAGCATACTGTTGGAGCCAAGTAAGGAATTATTACTATATTAGCCTGTCACAAAAGGGTCCTACAGTACACGTGGTAGGAGAATAACCTGTCATTCTGAAATTAATAGGAATTTTTTTGTTAGCACTGATGTGATGACCAAGACCGGCCAATATACCTGTAAAAATGAAATTTAACCAAAGCAGTAAGAGATCCCAGAGGGAAGGGGATGTTTAGTCTGTCTTAAATAGGAAAAAAGTTACTTGTCTCTTTTTTCACACATTTTCAGAGGCTTATTTTTTTCATACTATGAAGAGCATGGCTGTGTTATCCATAGC
Organism: Ara ararauna; assembly: GCA_028858755.1. Taxonomy (NCBI): domain Eukaryota; kingdom Metazoa; phylum Chordata; class Aves; order Psittaciformes; family Psittacidae; genus Ara; species Ara ararauna. Next base: position 10,208,024 of record CM054389.1, on the reverse strand, counting down.
GTTTTATATGCTAACTGGTTAAAACAAGAGACCACTGAAGCTGTTGACACCATGCTAAGTGGTATTGCAGTGTATGCAATTCCTGAACTCATCCAATACTGTCAAACTTCGCAATATGTGACTGGTGGTAATTCAGGCTCCCAGTTTCAGTTATATGGAACCGTGAACTTCACCTTACACACTGAACATAACTTCACTGTTGCATTACTCACACAGCATATAAGCACAAGTGCATGCATTCACCAGTGACCTTCAGGTCCTCAGGCAACTCATTTGCATGTTGCCAGTTGCTTTTGATCTTCAGCAAATATGTGTATTTATATATTTATTCACCCTTTCTTTTTAGTTTTCCAGCTCACACTTTTCTCATATTTAGTTCCTGGCTGCTGGTTTCCGTCTTCCCCCTCTTTTGCTGTTAATAGGATGAAAACTGATTTTCCAACAATCTAATTAACTGCTTTCCAGAGGTGAGTAAATATTATTTTCACGTTATGCTTGAGAGAAGCAAGTAGTTCACTGATGGCTGTAGATTGAATCATTGCTGTGGGTATTAGCTTGTAAATCCTGAATTTCTCTGGAGTTCTTAGCCTGCAATTAGAGCTATTTTCTCCTTCGAAACCACAGCAAAGAGGAACATAAATATGTTTTTTTAGCTTCACTTTTGCTGATTTTCATAGTAGCTGGTTTAAATGATAGTTTAGTAACAGCTTCTTTGCATCTTCAACTCAGTATTTGTCAGGAAAGCAAGCTATGTCTTCAGTAGACATTAAAACAATGAGCTAGTGGCAGCACATTTGATCACGCTTTGAACATGCTATTCCACTTTAGTGGGATGTGCCCTAGACTGGATGTGCAGGCATAGTCCTTGTTTCCCCTGGGTTCTCAGAGCATTGGGATATTTCTGTTCCTAGGTTCTTGATTCAGTGTCTGCTGCTCCCAAGTTTCAGTATCACTCTGGGTAGGATGCATAGGAGATCCATCAAGACATCAGTATTCCAACCCTCACTTGCCTCACTCTGAATATCCTGCCTATGTTGAAGTATAAGATTTGTCCTCTTGCTTTCCCAAGCACACCCCTTCAGTCTGCTTGCATTGATACCTTCCAGTCTTAAGGTGTTCGGGCAATGTTTATGCCAAAAGTTAAAACTCCTTTCTCCTTACATGTTACTGAGAAGGGAATGTAGAAAAACTGCACGTCCTCCAAACATTTCTGTAACTTGCATGTGTTCAGCTCTAACACTGAATGTAAATCTAGTCCTTCTCTGTGATACTGGACAGAAATCCCAGTGGAAGTCTTTCCTGCCTCTAACCTGTCTGCTTGCCTTCATAATGATAAATGGTGGGAAGGAAAGTATAAGGGAGGGGAAAAACTATCTAGGCTTTGAACTGGTTGCGCCTTAAGAAGGATGAGAAGGAAGAATACAGATTCATTTAAAACAGAAATTTTTTATGGCTAAAATCTTTGGTATTTTTCTCTACATGGTCACCTTTGGTGTTCTCATAGTCTTAGACCAAACCCTTACCCAAAGATGTCTAACCAGGTGAGACATTGTGGATGCTTTTATTTTTTACTGTAAAGCGAATCAGTTACTATCCGCACTTCCATTTTTGTCCTGCACATAGCTGCTCAGTAGCCATCACCTTTGCTTTCTTTCGGTCTAGGTATCCATTGAATGCTGACTGTTTCATATTACTTCTGATGCACGAAGTGAGTTCATCACCTTTCCAGGATGTCTCATGATTGATTCCTCATGTCCAGGGCAAGCTGCTTTAATGTTTCAGGCTAAAATGAGTGCTTGGATGCAGCGGGGATAATCAGTGGTTTGACCCTTGTTCTTAAGTTTTGAGCTATCCATTTGTGTATTATATTCACAACTGATATTAAATACAATATTACATATTAGACTCAATGTACTATTCTCTCAGAAGCTGCTCAGATGCACTGGGCATGAGTAACCTGCAATTTGCGGAGTGCGGCTGTGTCACCCCTCAAACTTGGGCACACTGTGCCTCCTACCTAAGCTGCACCACACAGTCAAGGCTGCATGCTGTGCATGTTGAAAAGAGAATTAGAAGGCTGATCTTGCTATACTCAACTCTATAAAAGCTTTCCCATTGGCTTCAACAGATACAGGAATGAGCCTTATGATTTTGTCAAGAAAACACAAAAATATTCTTTTTCATCTCTGCTGAGTGCTGAACTGCAGCGTGCATTGTTGTCTGCCTGATGTAAGATAAGAGGCTGCTAAGGGGAAATAGTAGTTTTGCACGTATTGTTCTCTGCACATGTTGTTCTCTAGTAAGTACTTGTTAAAGGATGCATCCATTACAGCTGGCAGTATCCAAGGCTAATTACCCAAATTTGGCCCAGTTTCCTGCTATCAGTGTAAACCTCCCAACTAGAAGCTAAATTTGTCAAATTTTGCTTTTCAGAATTGCTGAAGTAATTGCTGTCCAAGTAGATGGTGCCAACATTCCACAGAGTGCTCTTCAACACAAAAACCAACCACAAAACTTCCTCCAGTTTGTAAATACAACCCTGCTGAAAATATTCATCAAAACTATAACAGTGTGTGGCTGAAAGCTGAATATTAGCATTTGCTGAACACTAAGGAAAACAGCAACAAAAAAACCCAGGTGAAAGACGTTTGCAGAATGCTCCTTCATACCTCTTACCCATCAGTATTTTAGTACAGAACAAGAGCTTTTTGACCCGTTGTAGCTATTCCTCCTGTTTTCATTCCAGTGGGGTTTGCTTTTTTGTTTGTTAAACAAGTTTCTAATGACCAGAAATAAAAATTACCCTGATTTCAGTTGAACCAGCATTATCAGCACTTTGCGCTAGTTAATAGATGTTTTTATTTCCTTCTCCCAGGACCTGGTTACAAAGGTGGACTCAGGCTCAGGAGTGCAATTTTCAGCCCAGTGGTGACTTCTGCACACCGTGAATAAATGCATCATGGCATTTGAAATGTCAGTCTCAAAAGTAGTCACACAGGTATGTTTGCTGGTTGTGACTGGAATAATGGTTTTTCTGACGGAAGGCAGATACGCAAGCTTGTAACCACCCAGCATCATGGCACAAGGCTCCAGGGCTATTAACTTCCCTTGCTGTTACCCAAGCAGTTTCTCAACAGGGTTGAGGAGCCCATGCCAAGTTTAAAATTAAACTTCACTTTGGTTTAAATACAACACAGGCTGGTCTATAGTGCACAGTGCCAGTGCAAGGGTTGGCTGTGAATCCTAGCATGAAGCTGCCGTCTAAATGCCAATGCCTACAGTGACGGTTTTATAGGCAGAGCCCAAGGGGCAGTTTCTCTCGTGACAGTGTTTTCACATTAAAATAGAGTTCGTGTTGGACAAGGCTTTTTGCTTTTGTTGTACTGTTCCCAATATTTTCTTCTCTTTCATTTTTAATATTGATCCTGTACTTTGTGGAAAGAAAATTGCTACAAACCCTTACGCTCTTGATCAGCAAGTCACGGACTCATTATTTCTCTTCCAGCCTACCATCAGAGCAGTAAAAACCCTCAAATCACATTAGGCTGTCTCTTGTCACAGTGAAGTGCATGGCACCGCTTTGGAGCAAGTCTTTAAATTCAAATATTCTAGATTTTTCTGCTGTTCAAACAGTGCTGCAGAGACATGAGGGGCCAAGAGAGAGGAGGTTTTTTTCCTCCTGCTGGAATTTTTCACTATAAGCATCCTCAGGGGAGTTCTCATCTTCAAAAGAAACATTCTTTCTATACAAGCTGCAAAAAGAATTATTTAATGACATCATAAATTAATAGAGAGAGGCACAAATTTTCCAAAATGTGGAGAGAGAGAAAAAAAACAATTAGTGTTTGCCAGAAACACCCCAGCTCTTCCAGACTTAGGCCTCTCTTGAGCCTGTGAGCTGCCAATGATACCAAATTGAATGGTGGGGCTTTTGGCATGACTTTAGTTTAGCTTGTTTAAATTTTGGCAAATATTCATATTACTCACATAGTCAGCAAGCTGACACAAATATTTGTTCTATTTAGAGTGGAGTCCAAGCTCAGTGCTGGCGTAAGTGCTGTTGGACTTGGTGGAACTCAGCTTGCTTGAGCCAATAGTAAATTTGGACATTTACCTTAAAGAAAAACAGAATAAAAAAGTCCCCTAGCCTTTTAGTACAGAGTAGAACACTTCAATGGAAAACAGACCTTGTGTATCCAAGTTTTCCTTCCTTGCTAATTTTTGCCTTAATCTGATTTGAAATGGACCTAGCTTTCCTGTAGTTGGCTTACCATTCCCTGCAGCGATGCAACAAGCCATCTAACCAGAGCTAGAGCTGAAAAAGCCTTCACACGTGAAGTTCTCCACATTCTTGAGAAGTAAAAGCTGTTTAAACTGTAGTAAATCAAACCTGGGCACAGTAAGCAGACTTGATCTATTTTAATGCTGTGCAGGTTGTTGGGATTTTTTTTTAATGATGTCCACAGTTTAGTGTTTCTAATTTGAAAAACAAATAGACCATATCCTCAAGGATACCTCAGTATTGCTATGCTCTCTGTTTCTGAGCACCCACAGCTGGGCAGCACGCTGCCAGGCCAGCGTCACCGGAATGATGCTGCACAGCCGGGTGCTTGTCAGGGAGTTGCATGCTCAGCAGCTGCCAAACCTGCCCAGATGTGAAATGCAGAAGAAATGAAGCAGAATCTGTCATCTGGCCAGACCCATGATTCTTACCTTGCCCATGAGCTTTCTCTTGGGTTTGGATACAGTAACAGGTTAGACATTTTGTACTGAAAAAAACAAAAAACGTAACCCAAAAAAGAACAACATGTTTGCATTCCATAAATTAATACAACCAGCACACTCTTTGGGGGTGTGCTAGCTATGGATTTGTGCTCAGATAGAATGCAATTTCTAAACTGACCGCTGTTTAATACTATCTAAATGCTTTTATCAGTGTCACATAGAAAGGGGCACTCCACTAACTTAACTTTAGCCATTTAAAAATGGGAAATCTAGGCTAAGTGGCTGGGCTAGATTCCTCTCTAAGCGGAAAAAGATCATCACTAGAGAATGATTCATCCCATTTTAATCTAAAAGTCTGATCTCTCTCCATTGACTATAAAAGGAGCCCCGATGACCAGATTAGCCTATATCCATATTTTGCACATTTATGCGCTAATTCAGCCTTTTACAATCGGGTCCTGTACTCACAAATATCACACACTATTTTTATAACTTAGAGCTTGTTATGAGCCACAGGGTTTCACAGGGCACTTGCTCAGCTCTGGTGGTCAGTTTGAAATTGAGCCTTGGCTGTGCCCTTTACAAAGGCTGACAGCAGTGTTGCTGTGTGCTCCTAAGTTAGAAATTGGATTCATTACATATTCAAGTCTCCTCTACATCCCCTGCATTAACTGAAAGCTGCTGAAACAATTTTTATGGGAGTTACTTTTTAAACTGCCTTAAATCAATAAACACTGCATTGATGAGCAGAAGATATATGAAAAGTGATTAAAAATAAAGGCAATTATTATTCATTTAAAGTGACATTGTTATTCTGTTAATCTTGTTTGTAAAACAGGCAAAAGATCTAGTCTAGCTTGTCATTTGGACTCTGGGCTGCTGACCCCATTCATTTTTAGGTTATAGTGGCAACATTTTTCTCGTTTAGTGTTGATTCAGTGTCACTATGAGAAATTAACTGAGCATTTCAAATTATGAGTGGTGACACCCTCAGACCTCTCCCCCCCACCTCCAACCTTTAATTCTTCACTATTGTCATTGTAAGCGACCTGCACATAAGTGCAGGAATATAATTCTGGTGCTCTTGTTATCAGGCTAGGGGCTGCTTTTAGCTCAGCCTAGTAGTGCTCTATGGATTCAGTTCTATTCGTGTGTCCATTAAAACAAAGAAACGTGAGAGATCACGAAGGAACCAAACCCCCTCAGTCCAAAGTTTGACAGTGTAGCTCTGAATGATAAAAAAAGGGTCAAGTGTGCACCTTGGGAAAGTGTGAGATTGGTAAATCGGACAGTAGGAGACAGAAGAGAGACGAGGCATCAGTAATTCACCACAGTACATTTTTATACTAATTATTGAAATGCACCCAGAGACAGCTTATAGCAGTAAAATGACTTTATGTTCTGATACGTAAAATAAAATGTCCATGCTATGCAACAAACAGTTAAAAATTCCACACCACCTGTATCTAATGTGGTTTCTAATAAAGATTTATCTGTAGCATATATGGTTTTTATCTAACCAATTCTTAGTTTTTACATCAAAGGTGTGTGATAAAAAAATCTTAAATAGATGACTTTCAAAAAAAAACAAAACCTTGCAACATTCATTTTTATTAAGTATTTCAATTGTAAAAAGCAAAGCTGGATTGGACACGTGGCCTGCATTTGTGATATATATATATTTTTTATATATATATATAAAATATATATGTATATAAATAGCTATTCAGCATGCAAAAATTGTAGTGATTTCCAAAATCTGATTATGAAATCCACACCAGTCACACTCATGCTCTGCTGAATGGCTGTATGAGATTGTCCTGGTTGAAACATGATCTCCACTTTAGTGGCCTCAGGGCTATCTCACTGCAAGCAGCCGCCCTCATCCATCAGCCTCTCTTCATTGGAATGGATCCATCAAAATGCAGAAGTACCTCCCAACTTCCAAATCTGTACTTCAGCTTTTTGCCTTTGCCCATTCGGGAAGTAGAGAGAGAGGAAAAAAACCCTCTGTGTATGACTAAAGCTTCGATATTACACTCTTTAGTGGAATCAAACTTCCAGCATCACCTCTGTGCTGCAATCCCTTGGGACAGCATCACCTGGGAGCCAGCAGGATGGACACACCACAGACTGGAGTAGGACACATCCCAGCTTGGTAGTTTTGTTCCAGAAGGAGTGCAGCTTGCTTTTCCCACAAGAGGCCGTTTCTTGCCACGGCTGTTGGCTGAGCGATCCCTCCTTACCTCGCAGGGGCACTCTATTAGGCAAAGACAGAGCTGAAGGAGTCAGGTCAAGATACTTCCACAGTAAGCAATAGTAGCAATGTATACACTGGTTACAGATTTTTTACCTGTTCTACAAATATTTGTACACTGTAAAGCCTGACAGGTAATAGGAACTTGTCCCACCCCACAAGTAAGAAAATATTCCTCTATGCCTCCTTTATGCTGAAAACAATTCTTTCCAAATTAGCTGCAAAAGAAAAAACATAGCACAAAAAGGCACGTTTCAGCTGAATATGAAAGAAATCAAGGACCAGCAAATACAGAAATCGTTTCTGGAAAGTATTAGCAACTTTAAGCTTAAACTTCATAAATATATTGCAATAAGCAAGTGTGATTCAATCAACAGATGGGAGTCTGAAGACACTGAGTCTGTTCCTAATACTGCAATTAATTTGCTGCTTGGCCTTGGGCATAACGCTTCACTTCTTTAGTTTCCCACAGCCACGAATGATGGTGGTGTGAGGGGAAGAAGAGACATTTGTGCATCAGTGCCTCCTTCTCTCTGCACCATGGCAGGAACCCTGCGCTGTGCCGGGGGGGTATGGAGCCACACTGCAGCTCCCTGACTCCACCGCCAAGCTTCCCTGCTGGCCCCTGTGCTCCTATGACTCCATCACTTCCAGAGGAAGAAGTAATTTCTACAGATAAAAACTGCTAAAGAAGTGCTGCTACGGCAGTCTTTGAACTATGCAACTGAACAGATCACTTTTTCCTTTCAGTTTTGGGATGCTGTGACTTCATGAACCAAGTACCATGAAAGTGAAGCTCATGTTTTTCTCAAATAGCCAAAATCTGCTTATGGATGTTTAATATTACAAGTAAAAGAAAACAACTAGCTACTTCACTTGTTAGTCATGAAGATGGTTTCTACTGGATCAGTAATGAAGATGTGAGGATTAACTTATTTAGGAGTCAGTAAGAGACTGATGAATCCAGCCCACTGAGACAGGAGATATAATTCTCTGTGTGTCTGAAGATACAAGCTCTTCATCCACACAAATCCCTCTGGAAATGCACATTTGTCTCACTGAAGTGCAAGTTACCCACAGGTATCAACACTGATTGAACACTGTCCTGGAGCAGTAACGTTGTCTGTGGCATCGCTTGGCTGTCAGAGTCATCCATCAGTCCAGTTCTCCACAGTCCCCATCCCTGAATGATACTGCAGCGATGATTCCCTCGACAAGGAAAAGCTTTGTGAGTACAGGAATTCGTTCGCCGCATTTAGGTGCGGAGAGGGGGGTTTTCTCTCGCACACAGACGGGTGCACCCTTTCCCTTGGGAAAGATGAAGAAGGAACGCGCTCCCGAACCTGAGACTGGGACAGCTGGTTGTAGACACTGAAGTGGCTGTTACCTGGTGGCTGTGAGCCTTGACCCGTGATGGACGGGAGCCGTGGCATCATGGTGGTGGCAGTGAAATGAGCAGGGAAAGGCTGGTAAGGGACAGTTTCCATTGTCTGAACACTGTAGCTGGTGTAAGGTGCAACAGAAGTCCACATATTGCAGCTCAAGGGAGGTGGAGGTGGCAAGTCATCAACCGCTGAGACACCAGCAATTTCAGGCCCAGAACTAGAGTACATGCACGCTTCCCTCGGAGTCACCTCACTGCAATAGGAAGGGCTTAACATCTGCTGATCGTACGGAGGTGGGGAACGGAAATAGTGATCATCTCCTACAGAAGAGGAGGCTTCCAGGTAGGAGCGTTTGCAGGGCAGGTCCAGGTGCCGAGCACTTTCTGCAAGTAAAAAAAAATGCACATTCAGGAGCAGCTCCCAGAGCAATGGTGTTTAACAGCAATCTGCTAAGAGCCTGGGGTGGTTTTATGGAGTCCCCTTAGAAGCTGGGCATTCAATCTGTGACCATTTCCCTAAACAACTGGTGCTCTTTTTCAGATTAATCCAGTTAAACCATTTAAGTTTGGAAAGACAGTGTACAACATCAAAAAGACATTGTGTTGCAAATGTCAGGCTAATCCCCTTGGCCTCAAAGCCTTCTGGTGGCATTTGTCAGGTTAAGTGAGAGACTTGGACTACTATTCTCACATCAGAGATTACTTCACCTTCATCCAGATAACAGAGGTCCCTGACACTCTCGCAGTGGTACTCCTGACAAATTCAAGAAGTCTCTTAGAGGGTCTTATCACAGCCTGCCTTCCTGTCATTACAAAAATGACCATACATTTCCCAGATATTCATGTCAAAAGCTGCAGAAATATTTCCAGATAAAGGGGCCCTTTCCCAGGTGTCAGTCCTCAGCTTTACGCTCTCCTGCAGACTACGATGACTGGGGCTGTGTTCACCAGCAGCTTTCTGTTAGTTGTTAGGAGTATTCTCTGGATGAATTAGTGAATTCATCTGCACGTTAAACATCTGCTAAAACTACACATTTGCCTTGCAGTCCTCATTACTGGTGCTGTTAGATTCTTCATTTGCCCATGATCAGAGGATTCTCACAGCTTAAATAAATTAGTGGCCAATGAGACATGCAAATAGAAGGACTTTTTTTTTCTGAGCAAAATATTCCACTTAACTTAAATCATTCCATGGTCTCATCTGATACTGGCCTAAATGGAAGAGAATGTGTTTACAGCTCACTTAGGCTTGAGAAATAGTGAACTACTGGATAAGAAGAAAGGGAAGCTTACACACAGCTACCATGGTCCCAGTAATGTGCAGCCATCAAGAGAATTGCTAATGGCTTTGTCCTGAAAAAGTGCTGAATGTCTATAGCTTCATTAATGCTAATGGACAGTGTCAGAACACCTCAGGATAGATAAAGCCTCCTCCAAACAATTATTAACTCATCTGAGTCCAACAATGGATAATTTTGCAGTGTAGCCTTGTGCCATTTGAATTATGCGTTCTGATTTTTCTTGGGGTGGGTCTCTTGACTTAGAGTTTGAATTTGCCTTCTACTGGACCAAACTGCTAATAGCTGCCCCAAAACCCAGCCCTTGGAGCGTGACCCTCCAAAACACTTTGATCACATCAGTATCTTTGAAGATCAAGGCCAAACAAACTAGAATTAGCAGTAAGCTTTCAGTGCTCATGCTCTTAGGTTTATTTGTTGTAATATTTTTTTAGCTGTAAACTCAAGTTACCTCTTCTTTTTAGGCAATGATAGAACAGCCCTGAATCTCTCTGTGCTGTGAAGGTGTTGAGTGGCAGATCTTGGGTATCTGAAGCTGCAAACTGCATGTGAGCACCATTCTCATACTGATAATGTTGAAGGGTCTGGTGATTCCCATGAAGTGGGTTAACATCTGGCTTTGTTGAAAGCTGGCCGTGACTGGACACCAACCTCTGCCTCATGATGCTTTTGGAAATTACTGGATATTCTTTGCTGAAAGAGGTGAGAAAAAATATTACCAGATAGATAGGAATCAGCATTAACAGAAAGATGAAATAACAGTTTGGCTTCACTAGAGCATCTCCATCTAATATCTTCAACATCCTTTGCCAAATGTGATGAACTCATACTCACTGCATTCTGCTGGGTGGGGCAAGTATTGCAACAACACACAGAATGTGTCACTGAATTACAGGAAGAGCTTTTCGGGGGTATAAATGGCATTGAAAGCCCTTATGTCAAGCACAAACAAGTGTGATGCCCCACGGCATGGACACTTTGAACTTCTCCAGAGAGGTTCAGCACTTGCACATTAGTAGCAGAATAAGGATTAAAACTCCACTGTAAGACTATTTCAGCACAGGGCACGGATCTGACGGATGTGTGTCTGATGCTGCCTGTCTATACATGCTGCTTGGTTTCAGGGCACCCATGCATACACACGAGCGCAAGCATGCACACTGCAGCAGCTCCCTGATCCGGATGATCAGGAGGCCACCCCGTTAACCACCTCCTTGCCATCATCCCTCCTGTCCACCACCCCTCCTCGCACCCCTTACGGTACCTTTGCAGCCGTGCCACGCGCAGGTCACTGTCATCGCTCCCCCTGAATCCCTTGGCAAAAGGGTTGTTTTCAATCTTCAGCTGGGTTATCTTTAAAAGAATGAAACCAAGCACAAAGCATTTGAAAATAGATCAGACCCAGAGGTGCAGCAGCAGGTATCAGGCTGGAGGTCTCTAGATGTCCTGTCCTGTGTGGCACTCCATGAAATGCAGAGTCCACAAGAGTTTCAGCCATTTAAAGATGTAGTGGCAGAGGTGGTGTCTCTGCCTTCAGCACTGAGAGTGAAACTGAGCTGTGAGGTTCAGTGCTAGATCTTGCAGAAGCAGCTTTTAAAGCTGACAGAATTGTCAACTATAAATGAGGACAGGAAAGTGAATTTCCTTGAGTCTCGGCCTTATTCAGGGTGCTGTGTTCTTATTCTGGGCTCTTGTTAGAGAATATATATGTGTGATTTAAAAGAAAGTCTCCTATGTTTCCATGTTAGAGAACCCTATTGCTTATGGCATGGCTCTTCTTCATTTCCTTAACAATTCTATTTATGTCCATTATTTAGTCATTTTTCCTCTGTGAAAAGAATCATAACTCAAATAGTGCTTTATCTTCAGTCAAGAGAAAGCTGCTGTGTTTTTGCAAGAAGTGTCTGTCCCCCCAAGAGCTGCAGTGTATTGAAAGGGTCAAAATGCCTTAAAATTGACTGGGTGTAGACTTAATTTGGGTTGACCTCAGCTTTTGTAAGGAAGCTATGAAGGATCTGCCATTTCATGAAAATTCTGTTAAAAAAATCATGTGTGAAATTTCCTTTAAGTTCCTCTATCTTACAGCCCCAGTAAATACAGTTTTCCTTTGCCGACCCTGACACCTGATCCCTTCCCTTTACCTTTGGGTAAAGGAGGTACATACCAAAGGTATGATCATTGCATAGCAGATACATGCTGAAGCCATGCAATGGTCAGGAATGCTGGAAAGAGGTAGTTAGTTGTCCAGCAAAAAATTCCAATAAATCATCTCTTTAACAAAGGATTTTGTAAAGACAAGCGGGTAGTGACCAAGGTCACCTAGAGGGTTTCAGGAGCTAGAAAATTCCAGAACAGCACCAGAACATTTGCAGGGACACAGGAACTCCTAAAAATATCCCTTGTCCGCCTCCTGTACATGTGTCTATGCACAACTATATTTCTAAGGCTGTTTGACAATAAGGTTATAGACAGGTCTAACACATGTCACGGACAGAACCAGGTCTCAGTAATGTCTTTCCCTACTAAGGGACTCCAGTGAGCAGAAACATCTCCTTGGTCATCCAGCTGTCACTGAAAAGACCTTTCCCAGGAGAATGCTAGGAGACAGCGTGGCAGGAGACTGATGGGGAGGTGAGAACACGTGTGTCTCTGCAGACCCACTGCTCTTGGGTCCCTTCTCTGTCTGAGGCAGCGCAGCGCTGCTCCCCCTGCTAGCCAGCCGCAGGCTTGCTCCAGCCTGCATCTGATTTCAGTGGCGAGGATAACCAGCAAGTTCTGCATTCAGATGAATTTACAAGAGTGCTGCTACAAAAAATATCCCTTACCAAAAAACTCCTGAGAAAACAGCTGGCCAGTGTCTGCAATAGAGAAGGAAGGTGATGACATGAATTTAACCAGCCTCAAGGGCTCAAGGTTTTCCTCTCTTCTCCTGCAGCCTGCAGTGCCTCCAGGGTAGCTCCCAATCAGCTGATAAACCACAAGAAGCGTAGAGCCCTTCCTAACCCACATCAGGTTTGTACATTATAATTTAGTTTTGTTATTTAGTGACTGAGGTTTTCCTCTAACATTAGAAGAATCAGGGCTTCGCTACCTCCTTGTCACCTTCCCCTGGCTTCATCCAACTCAGGAGGGAGTTTTGGGTTAACTATCCTCACTGATCTGTACTCAGGGGTAGCTTCTATCCTCAGCTTTCCATCTCTAGGAGCCCACAGTCAGATCTGTTACCAAGACTCACTTTTTGTTTAGAAAGACAATTATACACAAGGACACTTCTTGCAAGCTGGATATTTCTGAGCTAAAAGTACTTCAGTGGTTTGTTCTTCTAAAAGATACCCAGACCAGGTTTTAAATTGTTAATGCCTAAGAGAATAAGTAAAACCATTCAGAAATTGCTTTGTAGTTGTGATTTTCTTGAGCCTGCAGTGAGGTTGTAGTGAGAGCTTCTGCCTCCTGCTCCTCTGCACTGGGCAGCATCCAACCCTCCTGCCTGCAGGTCACAGAGCAAGAGTTGGGCAGCACCAGGCAGCTCCTCATGGGTTCTTCACAAAAGAATTAGGGCTTATTCTGTGCTTTATCCCTAAATCTGCCAGGTCCACTCTGTCCACCCAGCTACCAGCCTCCCCCCAGGAGTGCTTGTATGGCAATAGCAGTGGAAGTATTAAGTTTATGAAGCACTTTGGGAACCTTAGGGATGAAAGGCACTATTGACATTTTAAGTAGGTATTAAACAAGCTCTTTTGAGCCTTTTTGGTTAACCTTGTTTGGGCAACTGGTCATTTTATACCAACAGCTACAACTCTTCAAGCAGGATTCACTCCAGTGTCTAAACAGGCACTCCTGGGCTTTTTTCCCCCCATAACACACACATCCATGTTTCTGCTCTGAATCTTTTAACTGGCTTACTAATTGCAAACTCTTGCAAGGACTCTATTTTTCAAGCATCAAAGGGCATACAGCATCCTGCTTGGGAGGAAAAGGTCTGGTCAGATTACTGGGGAGGCAGAATTTCACATATGTTCTTGTTCCTGTAGTATTTTCCTATGAATGAGTACAGACGGAGCTGACACAGTAACGCATGGCAGATTTCACATTCGGAGGGCTCCAGCACTGCTTCATTTGGCACCTTTATGAATCCTGATGTACTTTAAAAACTCTGATTAATCCTCATACAACCCTGCAGTTGGACTTTACCACTTGGAAAACTGCAGGGGAAGCAGAAGCTTGTGCAAAGGCAGGCAAATCAGTAGCAGGATTGAAAAGAGAGCCGTGCCATCCCCTGCCTGTCATACTCTCCTCTCACTGCCTTGGTGACAGATCACCCATTCTCATGGGGAGGTGGCAATTAATTGTCACATTGCTGGTCATCCTGCTGGTAGCCTGGGTTAGTAAAATCATCAGACAGAACACTACCTACTGCCACCACTACCGACATGCTCAAAGAGAAGCCAAACCCTACAACGCATGGGTACCTATGACACACACTCAAAGCACAGAACCGAGCCGTTGTACTCTACGTTCCCCCAAAACAAACCTAAACCCCCTCCTGCCTTCATGTGCTAACCACAGAGCAGGCTCTTAGCTGCATTTTTATGGTTACATTCCTCGTATGTCTCACTAAATACACATACTATAATTACTTTTCACTGTAGATTTATGAGCAAGCTTTACTGGTCATTATTAGATTTGCTTGCTGTTTTGAATGACATTTTAGCGCTTATGAGCACACCAATTCATTAGTGTTTGGACTCACAGGGTTTGCCAAGATATAGTTAGCCAGCGATGTCCATGCTGCTCCTTAACTGCATCCTCTGGCTCATCCTTCTTCCTTAATGCTGAGATGGAAACTTGTCTTTCAAAGCAGGCATTTCGGCTGCACAATAGCAGCATAACAGGCGCCCACCCTCCCTACAAACAGATCCTGCTCATCAAAGCACAGAACTGACATTGCTGTGCAGCAGCAATTTGGAAGATCATTTTGCAGCTGTTGGCAGCAAAAGCCCATGAAGAAAAATAAAGCAATTTTAGCCCAAAAAGCAGCGTACCTTGTGATTCTGGTAGGAGGTCACTGATATAAAGGATGTCTCTGGAAAAACGTGGGTGCAGAAGGCTGTGTTCTTCGACCCAAAAGCGTTGTTCTCATCCGCCTTCACAATATGCAGCCGTGGTTGGTATTTGTGCATTGAATTAAGAATTATCTAAAAAAAAATTGATGCTAAAGTGAGAAATCCAGTTCAGAGAAAAAGAACAAAAAAAAAACAAGCCATAGCTATTGGACACAATATTTTTACTAGCAGGACACAAAAGCTCACTAATGCTCAGCTTTAGCTTTGCTTTCAGACTAGAGGGGAAAATTATATTATATAAATGCACAGGAACCTAGACAGAAAAGGTATCTGCTGCTCTGGCAAGCAGAACTGAACTTAAAGCTTTCCTGGTAAACCCTCATTTTCTTATTGCTGTTGGATAGAGTCAGTCTGGGTGGAAAAAAAACTCATAAAGCTTTTTTTCCCAGCTTGTGCTGAAGCTGTACAATACAATTCAGCAGCAGACTGGTCAGTGAAGAATCCTAATAAATACTTTACTGAGCTGAAAAATGCACAGTTTAGCAGGGGCAAAAAAGTAATCACAGAAACCGGGGGGGGGGGGGGGGGGGCAGTTATTTTTGGTTTATCTGCAGCTAAAAGAAAACTACAAAAGAGCAGATTTTTTCCCCCTTCCTGTTTGTGGAGTGGCTCTGTGTGGAGGTGGCTGGGTCCAGCCACCTCTCAGGCCAGTGCAGGGCTCCACAACAGAGCATCGGAGGCCAAGCAGGGCTGCCCATCCCAGCATTAATCTTCCACAAAGAAGGGCGTGCCCAGATGTTACAGAAGAAAATGGCTTTAAGAAATTGAGTTTCTTTTAAGAGCTGGGGTGGTTTTAAGAAAAGCTTTTGTTCCTTTTACCAGACAGAAGGAATATCGCTTTCTTGTTTTCTTGGCATAACCCTTTTCAATCTCTTCTTCCCTCTCCTAAACTGTGAGTGTGTCCTCCACAAGCCCAGCTGGTCCTACAGGCGAGTTGATCTCCAGCCCGGCTGACACCCGTGGGGTGCCCAAAGCATCTGTCAAGGTCATGTCCCTTTCTGATGAAGACACAGGCAAAGGGCCAAGTAGAGAAGACTGCAGTGGGTGGTGCCTTCAACTTGTGGTAAATAAATGGGTAGATGAATGGAGGGATGGACGGATGGACAAATGGATATACACAATGCATCACTTTACACTAGTTGTGGACTTAGCCAATTTTAAATGAGAATTACCAAGAAACAGAAGACATTTGCTCTGTGGTTGGCTTTTGTGTTCAGCAACCCTTTCTATTTGATGCCTGCCCATGCCAAGAGCTTGCAGCGGCAACACTGCTCTGTGTGCTCCGTCTGGGATGGGAGGTAATGTAGAGAGCTTGTGCTCTTTAAGTCCCTTCATCTGGCTCACATAACTCTGCCCACAGTAGCTGCCTGCATTATATACCACTTAAATGCAATTTTTATTGTTGACATTTTCCAGACAATCCTTACTGCTCCCCAAGAGAGAGAATGAGGAATTTTTGGCATTTTATCAGCTTTGCATCAAGTCTCTTAACCACTTTGCGGCTGTTGATGTGCAGGGCGTAGATCTGAGAGGGTCGGCTCAGGTTTTCAGTTGGAGCCTTTTCTGTGCTTTTATGTATCAGCCACTTGTAAAACAAAGCCAAGATGAATAAAGCCAGAGAGCTGAGACTTACATAAGGGGCATTTTCGTTTTCAATAATTAAGAGTTGAGCCAAGCTGATAAATAATGGTCATCTGGAGCAGAAGCTGGGGTGCACGCATCCCAAACTGCCCAGGTCTGGCCAGGTTGGGCGACTTGTTCTCAGAGTCAGAGCAAGTCAACAGCAGAGGACAAAGAAAACAGTTTTAAACTGAGATTTCCATAGGGAAAATTAGGAGCTCAAGTTTCAATGCACTCTGGATGGATAGTCTGTATTCCCCCTCCAAAGTGGTATCCACTGGGCTATAATGAGCCCTGTAAAAAATTCGGGGGTTTTTTAAATAACGCCTTCAAACTCAAGGAGTCCAAACGATTTCCAAAATTAACAGGATACTACTTTTGGGAACCTGAAAGGATCATTCAAGAAAGAATTTTTGACAGATGCTCAAAGTTACAGTTATGGCTGCAAACCTGCCTAGAGGTTCATCGTGAACTGCTTGATATGTGCAGGATGCTGGGGGGGGGGGGGAGAGAAAAAACCTAAACGGCTTAATTTAGCTACTGCATTTACCAGGTTGGGCATTTCTGCCCCTTTCACCACAGTGAGTATTTGCTCATGTGTCTCAGCGTAAGTACTCACTGGAAAGTGCCGAACTTCTTTAAGTGTGCAACCATGAAAAGACACCTCCTTGAGATGTGCCAGATCAAAGCCTAACAGCCACCACTGAGCACAAAACATGATTGATAGACGTGAGAACCGCAGAGCTCTGAGGTTAACCAAGTCAGTGTCCACAGACACAGATGGGGAATAGCTTCCAGTAAAGCAAAGCCCCATAAAAATACACCATTCTTATACAGTGGAAGAAATAAACCCGTCAGCTATTTGGCAGAGCAGCCAGCATGTCAGATTGGGGATGAAAATGGGAAGTCATGGTGCTGTTTCAGACACCTCCCTGTGATCCCTGCCAGCTGCACAGGTGATTTCTCACATTTTTCAGAGGGGAGTGACCACTCTGCATACTCACAGCCAACATTTCACAGAGGCTGTGCCTGGAGCTGCATCCTCCTTGTGCTTGGTGTAAGCCTTGTGCATCCAAACCCCCTACAAATCGTTCAGAAAAGCCTCTCAGTCCTCAGTTGCAAAGCGCTGCCTGTGCAAAGTGAAATGCCAGTAATTCAGGCTAAACAGTTTTCAAGGCTGCCGTGGAAAACTGGTCACTGGCTAAAAATACACAAAACAAATGTAAATTCCACTCCGATGATGAACATCAGGGGAAAGATTCAGTTAAAGAATTGTGTCAAAAATGAGAAGTATTTTAATTGACAGGACAGAGCTGCTGGTCAGTGCTGGCCAGGCAGGGCCTCAGCAGCAGGGCACAAGTTGATGGAGGAGCTCTCAGCCTCGAAGATAATGCTAAAACAACTTCATATTCTCCCATGCTTACCTTTTTCATTGTGAGGGCACAGGGAGATTAAACCACTCTCAAACACTGCCACACTCATTCTTATGTTGGCTTCGGTACAAAATGTCGGTAGTCCAAAATAGGCTAGCTACTAAAAAAGATATGGCGAATGCCTTATCTTGCCGCTGAAAATACTTACTGGTGTGTTGGTTAGAGGGGAATTTTAATGTGATAGTGGGCAAGGATACAAAATTAGTAAGGGAAATTGGAAAACAGTGTTTCTTGGGCTGCACTGAGGCACACTGGATTAGTAGTGAAGCCTTTCTCTGCAACTTGGTGAACTTGTCTATCATCTGCCTTATGAAAGAAACAGCTCAGCTTACATGAAATGGCAGCATATTCAGATGTCTAATAAATACATTTTTTTCTGTGTTAAAAAAAAAGCCTGACAAACAAAAAACCAAAACCAGATGTCCCAACCATAATCCTCAAATTAGATGGATAACCCCAATTTAGGAAGTGGACATCTCAACCTAGGCCCCTGTGGGGAAAACTTCTTCCACCACTGTCATCCAAGCACTCTCAGTGCCTGGAAAACACACGCATTCAAGAAACAAAACTGCTGTTAAAAAATACGCATGTGGTTAATGTCAACCTTCATCTTTATGACCATCAGTGTGGATGGCATCAAATGGCTGTGACTAACCACCTCCACTGCTTCAGGGCCCCAATGGTGGGGACCCTCCTCGAGCTGTGCCAGGTAAGAGCCAAACAGCTCCTCTATCATTTGATAAACATCTTACATCTCTTGCTTTCCAAGGTGGTCATGACACTACTCAGCCTGAAACGGGCAAGGGTGCGCCCCCCTCCCCATGCACCCCCTGCAGTGAAGTAGAACTGCATTACTCTGGCCAGAGAGGAGCCAAAGCGGATCTCGAGGGTGATGTCACTTCTACCCCCTCAATGTTGCACGTGCAGACCAGATTGCAGCGAGACAAACTCCAAAGGCAAATGTGAGCTTACACAAACATCTTTTTTTAACACACACACACACCCCCCCCCCCATCTCCCTCCTTTGTGCTGATCACATAGTTGGCAGCTGGGACTTCTAATAGAGCTCCACTTCTTTATTTTTTTGGCATTCCCCAGTCAGCAACAAATGTCCAAAAAAAAAGGTGTCATTTGCTCCTTCCATTTAATTTTACTTAAGGAAACATACTCCTTTAGCATCTAATCTCACACACTGCTGAGTAATGTCAGCTTCAGGGCTTGAAGACATTTGCCACTTTTCAGGATCAGGCCCAGAAGCTTAACAGAGTAATGGTACCACATCACTTGACGCAATGCAAACTTGCCTTGAAATCACCAGTAAAATATATTTATTTTCATATGAAATTTGGGGAGTTGATTTAAGAGCACTCCCTGTTTCACCAAGGTATCAAATGTCATATGATGCAGTGGTTGTTATGGCAACAACCCTTTTTATATTGAATAGTAAATGGCTACGAAAAAGCCACATAATTTTATGGTTGCTCCCGGGGGATCACATAACTAATATAAAATCTCTCATTTTAATGTATTTTCTGCTTCTTTCTTCCTTCCTTCTATTCTTTCAAAGTGAAAAAGCCCTTGAGCTGAGGTTGGCCCTTGTCCCACAGTGGGAAAACGAGCAGGGACATGAAGGACCAGAACAAAAACCCAACAGTTCAGTCACCCATGTGAAAAAAAAAAGAGTATGATAATCACCAAAGCTCTTCCACAATCACAATCACTGCTGCAGTTTACCTCTTAGTATTTAAAGCATTTGCCGGTATCAGACGTCCCAAACCTAACTTTTCTTTACGAAGTAGATGGTACAGGAGCTGCCCCACATGTGCTGCCCAGGGTGGAGGTGACATCTCCAGTGGAGAGATAGTGGGAGTGCAATGATGCATCCACCTCAGGAGCTCAAAGAGATGCATCACCCTAAAATAAGCAGTTAAACTCATAGAATCATTTAGGTTGGAAAGAATCATAGAATGCTTTGGGTTGGAAGGGACCTTAAAGCTCACCCAGTTCCAACCCCTGCCACGGGCAGGGACACCTTCCCTAAACCAGGTTGCTCCAAGCCCTTCCAACCTGGCCTTGAGTGCTGCCAGGATGAGGCAGTCACAGCATCTCTGGGAAACCTGTACCAGGGCCTCACCATCCATATAGTGAAGAATTTTTTCCTAGTATCTAATCTAAACCTCCCTTCCTTCAGCTTAAAACCATTCCCCCTTGTCTTGTTAAGATTACTAGGTTCAACCAAACAAACCACTGCATTCAGACAACCTCTACAGCAGCTAAAACACTAGCTCTAAAGCAACCTAAACCTCATCCAATTTAGTTTTGGTCATATCCAGGAAGCATCACCTTGTTCTGCTCAAAGCCTGGCAGCCCCACAGCTGTGTGGCAGTACCCCAGTGGTGGTGGGAAGGGGCTCTTTCCAGCCAGCCCCATTCCTGAAGCCAGTCGGGCTGCTCCCCACCGCACTGTCAGAGGAGGAGCCTCCCAAACCCACACGTTTGTCCTGGCAATCGGTACAGTGGGGGAAAAAAGAAAGGCTGGAAAATCCCGGGAAAAGATTCAACATGAGCTCAGACAAATTGTTCCTCATGAGATTGCCAAGGCTGGGATTTTTTACCTTTCTTCCCTCAGTCCTTTTTCATCTACTGTCAGCTAAAATTCATCGTGTTTCCTGACTTGTAATACAGCTTTGGTGTGGAGAAGTCCATCTCCACACAAGCTCATGAGCATCTGAGTGGCCCAGACATGCTGAGCCCAAGTGTGTGACCCTGGGACATCCCCTGGCATGTGAGCCAAAGGGTGCCCTGCACCACCCCACGCCACTGCATGGCCCCACAGCACCCACAGCACAAAGGCCTTAGGCAAGCCGTGACCTCTTTGCTTGCCCTTCTCCAGGCCAGTTCCCCACCCAAGACTGAAAGGCAATTTCAGGATCTGATTCTACTTAAACATTACTAAAATTCACTGCATTTGACTCATATAAACCAGTAACGTAACAACAAAAAGGTTTAACCCAAGAGATGTAAATCTTCTTTTCAACCAAGAGCTCCACTGATTCTTTCTCACCCAGCTATTAAAACTGAACACTTGGATCTATTCATCCCAGCGAAACGCATCTGATTCACAGCGGCTCACAGCTCTGCTCCTTTATTTTTGCCGGAACAAAGCAGACAATGTAAAACTTTATGTTGGACTTCGTAATTTATTTGGGCACCACTATTTCTCCGATCAGCTGTAAGGCATTTCCTAAAATGGATGGGTGAAAAAAAAGACAATAACCTATTCATGGATATTCTTTCAGCAGAAGACGTAATGATGCTCCAAAAAAATGGATTTTGTGTTTGGGGCTAGACAAAAAGGGTTTTTTCAAGTTTTAGATGGACTGTGAAAAAAGCTAGTTTAGTAACAGGAGAAACGTATGTATATTAAATTCTTGTATATTTCTATTTTTTTAATATAAATATAAGAAAATATGCATGTATTATATATTCTATATATATTGAAAAGAAATACGTCCGTAAAAGAAACCATATATATATAAAAATATAGCAAATCTTGTATATTTAATGTAAGAAATCTGTAGCTGAGAATAAGGATGTGAAGCTGCTGTTTTGCCACAGAGACACTGCGCTGTTGCTTTCACTGAGAACAAGCAGGGTGCAGCCAGCAAGTCTCTTCCCATCAGGCAGGACCTTGCCTGGGTGCTGACACAGCCCCATCCCTTTGGCCACAGGCGATCCTCAGCCCCGCGTCAGGGCCATGGCGAGGCTGCTGCTGAGGCAGCACATAAACCTCTCAGCAGCCCCCAGTGAGGAAACTGCTTGGCCACAAGTCACAAAGCAAACAAATAAAAAAGAAAATAAATCTAAATATTATTTAGGTTTTTATGAGATTACTGAGCCATTAACCCCATTGAAGTGCCTGAGTGTGCCTGACCAGCAGAGACAGGAAAATACTGAAATTGGGTTATAGAAAAACAAGAGGGAAACCCCAACACTAGGAGAAAAATTGAGTCTTTCAGTGATAATCAAATAAAACCAAATGTGTAAATAATAAATCTGGGGAGGAATAACAAACTCATCAGCAGTAACGACTCAAGCCAGTAAGTAGCAGATTTGGGTCAAGAGAACCAGGAATATCACTTAAAGTGCTATCACAAGTGACACATCACCTATAATAGCGTGTAGCTTTAAACCTCAGCAGGTTGTATCTCAGAAACTAAAATAACCCCCCACTTCAAGAGCAGGTAAAGTCCATTATGGTAATTAAAAGGCACCATCAGCAGCCAAGAAGCAAGATAGATACAGGGTATGTAACGTAACCAAGCTCTGCAATACTGTGTTGGGGGCAATTTAGTGAAATATCTACTTTTATTTGTCACAACTGCCACTTCCAATCTTAATTTATTGCTACCAATGTGATGCTATCGCCCTCTCCTCTTCTGGCTGCAGAAGCCTATGAGAAAGTCTGAGTCCTCTGACAGAGGTTTCATTTCAGTGGAGGCATTAACGACAGCAACAACAAAAGCAGAAACCCCTGACATGATGTGCTTGCTCTGCTGTTTCCTGCGTTATTCCACACCTACAGGCACTGGCCTTACATGGCTCTGTGCATCCATAGCCTGCCTAAAATCAGCAGAAGAGGGGGCATAACAGTAGGAGAGGGTTTTCTTCCAGATACGCTGCATCTGGTGAGACAGGCTTCCTTAGAGCTGCTGTCCAGCTCATCTTTACCTCTGCTGGATACTGAAAAACCCACTCAAAAAGTACTCAGGAGCAAAGCTGGTCTCCTGCACTACCAACGCGTCTCTGCAGACAGTTCAGGAGCCACCAACCTGCAGCCCTCTCCAACACTGTACCTAAAACTTCATGGCCTGTCCTCTTGCCAATAACTGAACGGCATCCTCAGGTCCTCTCCATCTGTTATGCGCACAGTGTAAAACCAAATTAAAGTCTGCTCTAAATAACTGCCTCTGCTTCCTTGCAGCAGCCCTCATGTTTAAGAACACTACTTAACCTGTGCTGGGGGGTTTCTAGCCCTCCTCGCCATCCCTCAAAGTATGTTAAGTACTTTTATGCACATTATGATGTACCTTTGTTTACATTATTGTCTATCATGAGCAGGAAATCTGGCTGGGCTGGGAGGTTGTTCTCTGTCAGGCACAGCACACCAGCCCGTGCTGGGGGCACTATGGGAGACACGGTCCCCGTGTCCCACACAGTCCCATGGGAGCAGGGTCCCTTCAGCACCCTCAGCAGCTCTGCCCACTGCTCAAGCCCGGGGCAGCAATTGCAAGGTCTCAGGGAGCCAGGGCTGAGGAGCTGTGCTGTGGGTTATCACAGCTCTCTGTGCCCCAGGCACTCGTGCTGTACTGACAACACTGCAAGTAGGAAAGAAAAAGAGATGATTTTTGCTTCAAAGAGCTGCAAATCTCAGCTGCTTAAATAATACCTGAAGTCAAGAGATAAAGCAAAGCCCAAAGAGCAAAACAACAAAAAAGCCTGATTAACTGAAATGGTTTGCAGAGGTGAGCAACCTCACCATGGGTCTGAGCCAAAGCCCCTCAGCAAACCTCCGTGGGCCCCTTCCACAGCTTCACACCCACCCTGAGCATCCTTCGCCTGCTGGGGTTGGGAGCTGGAGCTGCCTGTGCTGCCCTACAGCTCACTGGCCATAAGGACCATCTCACGGGCACCCTCCACCCCACTGTTTACATACGTTAAACCTCTGAAGAAGGTGGAATTCCATTCAAGAGCATTTATCACTACAGAGATGCTCACTCAGTATTTCTCCATGTGCCCTGAACTAACCTTCTGAAGGAAATAAAAGTATTACGCTATCCTTTCCAATGGAGAGGTTATTTTTGTGCATCGTCTACGGCTGCGATTAGCTAACCGATCTGTTATCACTTGAAAGAACATAACCTGATTCATGATGAAGGAGTCATTCCCATTTTTCACCTGAAAAACACAGCTAGGTACTTCCCGGGCAGAATACACTGGGAATGGGTACAGGATGTGCCGCTTTTGCCCAGCTCCTGGCATTTAAGAGAAAATCTTTTTCTCCACAGACAGACTATGTTCAACTGCCTATTATTCACATGGCATTAGAGCGCAAAGCATCGGCTCTGCCAGAATCACTAACCCATCACTCACCAGCCCTACATAAATCAAAGGCTCTATCAGGCTGATTATCTCTGCATGTAAAGATTTGAAAATACATAAATTAAGATTTTCCTCTAAGCATAGGTGGCTTACAATGCTTTCTTTAGGATCACATAGACCTTGCCGCAGCTAAACATTACAGTGGCTGCTGATTTCTTAATCCATTGTCAACATGAGCATTTCTCAGTTGTTAAGCCTGGTGTGAAAGAAGCCTTTCATGGTCAAAAAATCCCCAAAGAGGAAAGTATAAAGCCCACATTTTCAGTCCGTAGTGTGTGAGCTGGGCACTGGCTTACCTGCCACAAAACCTGCTTCAACCGGGGGGGGTTCCAGTCAGGTTACAGAGCTCTGCACTTCACTTGTTCTTATTTAAAATCTGCACGTTTTCATGTCTCTGCATTGAAAAATGCCTCCCATGCCTCTGACTGTAACTAATAGTTTACCACGATAGATAACTGGCCAGTGGAAGGAGCAGGAGTGAGGGTTTGGGACTGAAGAGGAATGGTTGGTGGCTGGGTTTAATGGGCTAGGTGTCAGAAAGCAAGGGTTTCCAGTGCCGCCTGTATGGCATCCTCTCCTGCCAGCACAGTAAATAATCTTCAGTCTAATTCTGTGGTTGCAGCTAGGGCTTCAGCTCCTTGGATTATTAATTAAGATGCTTAACTTACTTAATTTAAGCCTCAAATGTACATACACTTCTCTTTATGAACTCTGGGGCTGCTTGTCCCTGATGTTATGCAGCTATTACAGCGCACTGAGTCAGGGCACAGATATTTTATCAACGAATTCATTGAAATCATGAGAAATTTCTGCCTGTCTGTTTTTCAGGTCAGATCCCAGGTGTCCAGGGGCCAGGCTCAGAGGAGCTGCACCTCCACATCATGATGCGTTTGCCCTTCAAAACTGCATCTCACCACCAGAACACACAGCAGCTGTGGACAGGAATGAAGCCCAATAGCTTGTCATGCTCCAGCTGTGTCTGCATCCATGAGCATCATGTCCTTCTTGTGAGACCCCCGTAACACCACAAACACTCCAGCCTGACCTCAGGATCAGCTCCCCCCACTCGATGTTAACCAGTAGGTGAACAAGCAGAGGAGCTGGAAGAGCTCCTTTGGGGTATTTTTTTTCCCAAATAAGCATCTAACAAAAACTTGGTTAATCCAAAAAAGGAGTATCTAGTGCAAACATGCCTCGCTGTGTGCCTCTCCACTGCCTCCTTGCCCCTCCTGCCCCCAAGGAACAAGTGGTTTCTGTCTGAGCCCTGCGCACTGGTGCACGGCAGGGGCTGGAGAGGACTGCTCACAAACTGCGGTGGGATTTTGGGATGCCGTGAGGAGCTGAAGCCTGGGATAGTTGGAGCCAGGTAGGGATCCCGATGCCGCAACGCCTGCGGGCAGCCGAGGGTGGCAGGGAGGGTGAACCAGCATGGCTTTAGCTGCACAGCTGCCCACACACCGAAAAAAGCACCAGTGGCAGCCTGCAGAAATCATCACTCCAAGTGGTTTTGAGGTTTGGAGAAAATCAAAGACAAAAAGAAATGGCAGGGAGGCTTCACTGGAGCACAAGAAGGCAAACAAACCCTGTGGGTTTCTGACTTGTTTTTTTCTTAGGGAGCTTTGAGAGTGTTTGCAATCGCTGGAAACTAATTCCTAGAAACGAGACACGCTTCTTCTTCCTAATGTAATGCCTTTCCAGCAGGGCTGTGCCGTGCCGGGCACACACCTCGCAGACACTGCCTGTCCCAGGGACATTGGCCACTCGTGCAGCAGCAGAACAGTTCTCAGCATGAGCTGAGAGAAGAACTCATGCTTGCCTCGTACAGAGTCCAGCTCTCCTCCATGTGCACAGCAAAAGTGAAGTACCACTTCTCTGAAGGAGGCAATTAATTTGGAAGCCTAGCAAGGAACTCTCTGAGAAGGGGCTAAATCCCATTTAGCCAGGCGGATTGTTAGTGCCTGAACCACACAGTGGCCTGGGCACTTAAAACAGGTTATTTCAGGCATTTTCCCAGCATCATGAGACAGAGTGCGGGAGCTGTGATACAAGGCTTGCCTGGCACAAGCGAACTGAGCAGGGCTCATCTGGGGCATGGCCACTACATCATGCTGCAGGTATCGCCCCAAAACACAAACCAGAGTTCGCTCTGTGTCACTAGGGAAGCTCTGTGAGAGAACAAACAGGCTGTTTATGGAAAAGGAGGAAATCTTCCCTGTTAAAATGCAGTGTTAAAATCACAGTTAAAAAAATAACAAAGTCAGGAAAAGCCAAACGTTTAAAGTTGCAAAACCAACACTGCACATCCTGTTTGTTTTATGGCCACGTCGAACATCCTGTATGTTTTATGGTTTACATTTTACAGTGTAAACAGTCATATATTAGGCTACACAGTTAACCAAGAGAAAAAACACAGGAGTAAAGAATGCCACGTGCAAAGCAAGCAGGTCGGCACTGCTGCTGGCACCGGAACATCAGCATTTGCAGGGTTTACGTCATTTTTACTGTGCAACCCTTAAAGCAATTGCTTTCATTTCATTTCCATGGTGTTTTCCCCCTCAAAGAAGAGCGAAGGGGAGAGATCGCCTGTGATTAATAATGCCAGCATTAAATGGTCCTGATTAGTCTTTGAAGCTCACACATGTTTCATAGGGGTCAGTAGGTTGGGGAAGGGGGTCAGTTCCCGGCGCTGCTGGCGGCTTTGCGCAGGGCTGGGTTATCACTGTGTCACGATGCCAGAGCCCAGCTCTGCCGCGGCACCACGGCAGCGACGTGCGGGATCGGCACCTTTGCTTTGTGAAGTTCAAAACTTGCAGAAACCCATGAAAACAGCAAATATTTTGTGTTTTTACCAGTGTTTTAAGCTGATGGAGATTTCCTGCCTCCGGAGTCAACCCCACGAGGTCTGATTTAGCTGTGTCAGAATTGCACTTTCTGTAAGGCTTTAAGTGGCATCAGGACAACTGACTCCACATGAAATCTGCTTTTAGAGGCTTGATGTATGATCATTTCGAGCAAGACAGATACACTCCTTCTCACTCTGCACCCTTCTTCAGGACCTTTTCACAGCTTCCCTTACTCCCTTACTTTCAGCTGCTGCTGAAAACACTGGCAGGTTAAACCCCACATTTGATGACACAAAGTAGATTCTCTTATCTGTGGTACCAGGAGGAGCTGATGGCACTAAACCTAAAAGGATTTTAAACTCCATCTTCCCTCTTTCCATCCAACAAGATTTGTGTATTTTTACATGCAAACCAGACAGGTCCATACTGTTACATACATTCTCCAAACACTCGTTTGCCTGGCAGACTGGAAGGGCCCTTGTTCTGAATTATTAAATGCATTGTGATAGATAACTGTGTACTTCCGACTTCTGCTCTCACAATACACATGAATTAAGATTTTCCAAGTAAAATACTTCATTTTTTATAGGTATGACAAAACCAGCTTGGAAAATAACGAGTTTATGCAACCTGTTTCTGTGAGCTGTGTGTACCACGCACAGCAACAGCCGGGCTGAAGATCCCACAGCGCTGCCTGCAAAGATCCTGGGCGGAAGATAAAAGGCCAGTGCCATCAAGGACACAACTGAGCAAGTCAGAGGCTGCATTTCCAAGAGCAGGGGAAGCACACAGGCAGGAATGGTGGCTCCACTCCCTCAGTGTTAAACATTTCCCCATACAGCCACACTGGTAACACAAAATTAATGCTGCTCCTCATATTTAAGTTATCTGTGACATCCCAACCAGCATCTTAGTCCAGGCACAAATTCAACATCACAGGCCCACCTCTGACCAAAACCCGTGCAGAACATCTCTCTTACATGTCCAAAGGGATCCAGGTGGTTGTTGGTGAGTTTTAGCTTCTGAAAGGACACCAGCTGCCGCATCCAGTGCGCTCCCGTGGCCGGTGAGTCGGGGTGGACATACAGCCGCCCCGGCATGGCTGGCTCTGCCTTCCCTGCCACCATCCTGCAAACACAGGGGTACACATGGCATTACCTCGGCAGCAATCACCAACCCAGACGCAGGAGAGCATCCTGTCCTCGAACTCAACCCTGTAATCCTCCCAACAGCCCTTGGGGGATGCACTGGGGTATGTGGATTCGAGAGGATCCTGCTGCTCATGGGGGTTTCAGGGCTCCTCATTTCAGCATCACAGGCTGGCAGAGTAACCCCGTGTTCCAGCATGGTATTTCCTTGGGGCAGAGTCTCTACATTGCAATTGTGTTGGCATTGGTCAAGGAGGAAATCTGATCTGGGTTTTTGGAGAGGATGAAGCCTTGAAAGACCTCTCTGCAAAGGGAAATGGTCTCATACACTTCCCCAGGAGATGGTACTTGTGAGTAAGAGTGGGTACCAGCATGTGTGCACCCTTTGCAGCTGTGCAGGACTCCTGCATCCCCCAGCCTGGTGTCAGCCCCAGTGGGAAGAGGCTGCTCCCAGCTCCAGAGCTGCATGCTGGCACATGGTGCTGCCCCTCATAGCCTTCTGCCAGCTCCCCTTGCCCCCACACCAACATCAGCTCTCACAGACACAAAAGCGAACCATGAGACATCCCTTAATGGCAACTCCCTCATTACCGTGCATTGTTCTCCTCTTATAAAACACCAGTAAAAGCAATATTACCAAAACCAACAGAGACTTTCCAGCAGCAATAAAAGGAAAAGGAGAAACAGCTCTAGGGCTGGCAAAAGCTAAATTAAAGAGAGTTAGCAACTATCCATCATCTAGCGCTTAATGCTTAAAACAGAAAGTGGCCGCCGTGCCACAGAGGCCCTCAGTCCTCTCCTCTTACCCAGCGGCACTCCAGGACAAAAGTGAACGGAAAGGGGATCTTTTAAAACTAGAGCAGCCCTAATGTGCAAGTAAATTATTTGTGTTTTACAGAATGTCACCAGGCTCGTTCCCATTAAGATGACTATGAAATTTTCCATTGCTCATCTCTTCACCAGGCAGCAGTCAGTGGAAGGGTTTGGGAAAAACCACAGTGAATAGTCGCAGTGAGGGAGGCTGCTGAGAGTATTTGGGGGTAAAAAAGCAAAAGAGAAAACAACACTCTTCCTTTGTCAGAAAGCAAATTCATAGCTGCCTCTCGGGTAAGTAACTTCACTATCAAGGCACAGGGCAGGGAAGAATAACAGAAGAGGAAGAAATTCCAGAGGAAGAATGAATTATAAGAAAAAAACGCTTTAAACCAAATCTGGCTTTGGACTGCCATAGGGGGATCACTGCTCCCTTTGCTGGATCAGCATGGCTGAACCAGAGCTTTGAGTAAACCACCCCATGTTTTTCTTTATAACCAATCTCCTAAAAGCAAAATATTACTATAAAAGAAAGGAATTTAAGACTTTTCTCAGCTCGCATAGATGCCAAATTTTGAAGGCCAAAATGAACCATTAGATCATCTTGTCCAGCCTCTGGTATAACGCAGGTTGTGGCTTTACCCTCCCACACTTGTACATGGCCAGATAACCTATGCTCGGCCTAAAGCATCTCCTCTGAGAAATTATCCAATCTTGAGCAACTTGGAGATGGACAATCCACCACCTCCATTAGCAGTTTGCTCCAGCAGTTATTCCCCATCCTGTTAAGAATATTTTATATTTGTCTGGTTTTAACTTCCAGCCATTGGCTCTTGTGTCTATTGCTGCTCCACCAGAGAGCTCTGAGAAGTTGGCATCCCTCCCATGAGAAGGTATTTATGTTGGTTCCTGAGCTTGCACAGCAAATGGTTGATCCAACTGCAATTTTCTTATGGAAAAGAGGGCAAACAGAAATGTTCTCTTACCATTTATTGTCACAGAATTTATACCGGTGGTCGTCAGCTGGGACGATGTCGATCAACAAGATGTACTTGGTCTTGGGGTTCATTCCAGTCACTTTAACCTTGTAACTAGGAAACATCCTCCTTAGGAAATAAAAGAGAGTTAATACATTAGTGAGCAACCTCTGCAGCTCTGGAACTGATGGAAGTTTGGAGCAGCACTCCAAGAGACAGATTCACCCTGTGATGGATTCATGCTAGGACAAATGAGCTACAAAACATTATTGCTGCTTGTACATCACCTGAATTAAACTTACTCTTTCCAGAGCATGGGATGCACAGGGCCAGCACAAAATTGGGTACTAATATGGATGAGGGTATATAGAGGGGGGTTGTGGGCCAGTGCCAGGAAAAGCTGGGTGCAGAGAGAGATATGGGGTGCATGTCAACACATCCATCCTTATAGGAGGCTCAGACAGGGAGCCCCCCCTAGCTCAGGAGGCTCCATGTGGCTTATGACAACCTCAAAAATGCAAATTTCTTGCTGCCATGAAAGTCGTGAGATCTGACTACAGAAGAAACTAAGCACATGCAACTGTCTTATTCACACATTCCCAGTGTCCACAACACCATCTCCCACCATTACTCCTATGTGGTAGCTGAACCTTTGATCCTTTCAACAGGCTGAAAACTAAGGCTGGGGGGAGACAAAGGGTTAAGCCCTGCAGTGGTGCAGCCAACCACTGCTCTTCTGGCTTCCCCAAATTTCCCAAATTCACAGCACACTCATTAATCCTTGTTGGAGGCAGGAGCACTGCGGAGCTCCCACTGCAAATGTGCCTATCCCATGGATTTAACATTGACTTTAGCAGACACGTAGCAATCAACACCAAACAAGGAATGTCACATAAACCAGCATATCATTAAAGAATGTTAATATGCATCTGAAGATTCTCTGCAATATTAAAGAATATCTTTTTATAAAGCTAGAACAATGAAACCATCATGTCTGGTCTTGCAATCCAAAGGAGATGGCCCTGACGGGTGAAGGCACAGCCATGGGTTTCCTCAGCCCTCAAGATTGCATCAGGAGCCAGGATTTGCAGGATCAGGCACTTCGCATCCTCAGAGTAACTACTTTCTTGGCTCCATCTTCCCAACCTCCTCCTCATCCAGTAAAAAACAAGTCAATTGAGCAAACCAGCTCACCACAGCCTTCAAGTAACTGGACAGAAGAGTCTCCTTTCCGCCAGCATAAGGGCACAGAGGATGAGAATTGCTACATCCTGGAGTCCTTCTAATTACCCGAATTAAACAAGGCCCAAATCCTGATGTTGTCTCTCCATCAGATGTCGGGGCCACTTTGTCCCTTCTTTATCCCCTGCATGTTGCCCCCATGCCTGGCTGAGCTGGCCCAGGTCTGCAGCACCATTTTGTCACCGCTCTGGGAGAAGGCAACAAAATGGGCACTGTTCAAAACCATTTCAATTGACTCCTTTAACCACCCTGCATAAATTCCAGATGTTTACCGTGCAATTAGCTGGGACTAAAAAGGGGTTGGTTTACCAATGTCCGTCTTTGATTTTCATTCATAAACTCTGCACTCCTCTTAACCTTGTCCTCCTACAGGTGAGCACCTGGATAAATACAGTAGGACATTTCAATCTGTGAATACACAGCCCAATTCACACATTGAAAAAAGCATTGCACAAGGAATCCAATCTGAATGCCAAGATATTTTTTCCTTTAATTATGCCTTAAAATTACATCTAAAAATGAAACAAAAAAATTAAAGAGGAGAAAATTATTAAAACGCAGAGATGAGATGGACACAGTTTGACAGTTCCTGCATCATTCCAGGTGGATGTCCTGCACTGGGGATTTTCATAACATCTCGCTTCTGAATATCTCTTTTCCCCAATCATTTCATTTACTGTAGTACATCCAAGCTGCTAAAGTAGCCGGACTGATATATTGTAAATGTTAAGTGCTTTTTTAATGGCGTTTAAAATTAAGCTTCAGCATATGGAGCTCATATAGCATGGACATGCCTGAGTTTATAATGTTCTTTAGTATAGCCCTCTAAAATAAATACAAAGAGCCAAAGTACTACTATAATATACACAGCTGAAATTCTTTAAGGATAACAAATGGGGACTCGCATCTGATTGAAGGTGTTGCTTAACTTGCGAACCGCTCGCTATCTCGCAGTGGTAGCATTGTACTCTCAGCAGTCGGCAGACCCAGCTACAACCAAGGTTGCCAACTCTCAGCATTCTTTTCCAGGAAAACATGGGGTAGACTTTAGTAATTTGGCTGTGCGCGGACATTTCATCATTATTATTAGCTGCTGCATTTTGCTTTATG
This sequence comes from Ara ararauna, assembly GCA_028858755.1. NCBI lineage: Eukaryota > Metazoa > Chordata > Aves > Psittaciformes > Psittacidae > Ara > Ara ararauna. Next base: position 10,175,890 of record CM054389.1, on the reverse strand, counting down.
AAAAAAGAGAAAAAGGCAACTAATGTGCTGTCCAGGGACTTGTCAGTTTGATTTTCTTAATGAAAACATATTTCTCAACCCCTTGGCAGAGACTCATTTAGTAAATATCTCTTTGCAATACGATACAAACATGGGTTGTGCATTTCTGATGGGAAGGCATGACAAGAGGAGCTGGGTCCAAGAAAATGCAGTCATACAGCTTCAAGGTTTTAAAACTAAGGCAAGAGAGAGCACTTAATGCCATGTCTTGGCCCTTATTAAATGTCCCATTTGAAAGAGGGGAGCAGAAAACCACGACGGAGGCACTGGGCTGCACCAGCCCTACCCGGGAGCAAGGCCTTGCCTACAGTAGGTCCATAGAGCTCCCCGTCAGCCCTGGGAAGGGGCCAAAAACCTGCCTGCTTCCCCAGATTTACTACAGGTCAATGGCGCTACTCACAGCCATGGGCTCTATGCTCAGTAGTAGCTTTGCATAATGGGTCCCTCTGCCAAATCTCTGCAGGCAGGAGCTCTCAGGCGGATGGGCGTCTCCACAGAGAATGCTTCACTTTGGCCAGCTCTCCCTGACAATAGCTTGCTTCATCGTCTATTGCTCGGGGACCAGCGATGGCAGAAGAATAACCAACACTGCCATAAAGACTTGCCAGCACCTTGCCAAGCTCTGGGAAATCTCAGCCTGGCTTTGGTGGGAGGTCTGAAGCAAGAACCAGGCAGATCCACATTTTACCCACCCTCTTCCCTGCTGCCACACACAACTCCAGACTGAGTGAGAGCTTCCCTGCATGGAAACCAGTTACAAAACTGGGAATTCGGGGCTTCCTAGGGAAGGTGTCCAAGCAAGCAGCATCTGATCCTCACTGACACCTCCTGAGCCAAGGGTGGCTGTGCAAACAGGGAAGATCAGTGAGGCTAAGCGTTGGGCGCATGTACAGCACAGCATAAACCATTAGGTGATGTTTAAGCCACCAGTGAACAGGAGATTTAGAGCAGCAATTCCTGGCCCCATCATCTTTTGTTTAGACCCAGAGCCTGGTCAGACACAATGTTTTGAACATGCAAATGCCACTGCCATCCCTGTGGTGGGAGAGTCCAGGACAGAACCAGTTTCTTCCCCTTTCTGCTCTTTAAGCAAGGTGTGTGCCTTTCCCACCAGCACACATTAGGTGCGATGGCTGCTTCCAGCCAGCGCAGGGCAGCCAGCAGGGCCACTCGCTGGGCAGGAGCCACAGAGCCACCCTCGCCCACCCAGGTACCAGCCACAAGCCCATAGAGTGCCTGTGCAACAGGCAGCGATGTACAGGGAATGAAGCAAAACCAGCCAAGCATCAGCCCCAACAGCCTTTCTGCAAAACAGAGTCAGCAAGGCTCCAGGTTTGGACATGTTCAAAACACGCTTCTTCTCTCCAGCTCAAGGCAGTGAAGAAGGCAGCATCCAGACACCTCAGCACTCTCTTGATGGTCTCCTGCACCCCTCAAAACCCTCTTTTGGGTTTTTGAGAGGCACGTTTCTACCTCCCTCCCTGCACTGGCAGGGGCACAGGTGCTGTTGGGTGATGGCAGCAGTTCTCAATATCCTTTGGGGTGGAAAACTTGGATCGGTGTTTATGTTCACATGAGAAAGCTGCCCTCAAAGAAAGCGATCATGGGAGAAAGGCTCCTGTGCCACACTCCTGTGTGAGCGGGACAGCTGATGCTGCATTAAACCACTGTGTCCTGGCACCCCGGTGCTGGGGCTGAAGTGCAGGGGGATGCCCTGAGGAGGGCAGAGGGGCTGGCTCTGGGAACCATGGGCAACTGAAGCGGGGCCGGCATTGCTGGGGCTTTGCACTGCGCTGCCACAGCCCCAGCTAAACCCTTCCCCAGAGCTCTGTGCAGATGAAATGTAGCAAAAACAGTAAAAGCCAGGAAAATAAACAAGCAGCACAGTTCTGCAGCCCTCCCAAGCTTCAAAGATGATGTGTGAGTGAATTATTTGTTCTGATAATGAAGCAGTCATTGCTTAGCTAAGTTTATGCTAGGCACATTTTATCTGTACATGATATTCACAAATTGTTTGAAAATGAGCTGTTAGAATAAGCATCTCTTGTTTATTTATTTATCCTATTACTATCCAATCCCCTTAACCACGGAACAGTTACTGACATGGAGCCAAAGCTTCTATTATGTTCAAACAAAGCTTAATTAATGTCTAATTGGTTGGTTGGATTTGGAAGTGAGTGATAAGAGGAAAGCTTTGCTTTTGTTTGCGCAGTAGTTCCCAGCCTCTTGGGCTCTCCAGGCTTGGCCACTTCTGGGTATCTTACTTGTGTTTTAATCCTCGCGGACAGGCCTGGTTGGTCCCGGAGAGAAGGGCGACTGCAAGGCTCCCAGGTCTAGTGAAGTCTTATTTTCAGGGCAGGGAATAGTAAACAGAATAGCCAAGAGCATCAAAGCCAGCAAAGAGCTCAAAACACTGATCCGAGCACCAACTGCCCGTCCTGCATGCCAGTACCTGTGTGTCCCAGGGACACTGGCTCATGCCTTGATACTACTGAGTGACAAGGTGGCCTCTGCAACCCCCTCAGGTGTCACCACCTGCCTGCTCACAAGGATCTGATCTGACCTTCCTTGCTTAGATGTAAACATCATTTCTGATGCCCCGACTGATGCATTAGCTGGGAAGGGATTTCTCTGACCAGCACATGGGAAGCAGGGAAGCCATGGGGAACTCAAAGGGTACTTCCACAGAAAAAAACTGCATGGAACCAAGACACGTGGGTCTGTTGGAGCAACCCAAGTCATGTCCTCACTAAAGGCTGTTGGTGTTCTCTGAAGCCTGTGGAAATGTGCAGACTGGTGCTCACTGCATGTCCCTGTGGTGTGAATGGTGCTTCAGATACTGCCAAGAAATTCCTTCTGTCCTTTCCAGGGGGTAAAATGTCCCCCATCTCCTCAACAGATGAAGTCCTGTTTTCTAAAGGAGTTTCAATAAGACAAAGGTTTTTAACAATTTTACAGTGCTTGGGTTTGGGGTCGTCAAGTAAAGCAATGACTGGATTTCCAGAAGTATGGTGCTGTCTGGAAAGGTGATGCCTATTACACATCAGGTTGTGAAAGGATCAGAAAAACAAGAAATCACTCAACATCTTAGCTAAAAAGCCATATCATGGCTGAAAGACCACCTCCTCAGAAGCTGCTGGGCACACTGAAATGCCTCCAGTGATGGTTCCGAAGCACTGAGGCAGATGACATGCCTGCATCCCTGATAATGACTAATGTGGCTCCAAAGTCTTCCTGAGAGTTGGCCATGGCTGCCTACGGATGCCTCTCCTTTTCTTCATTGTTAGGAGGGAAAGGAATGGTGTGCAGAGGCTTCAAGAACCATGTTTCCATTCTGATGACCTTTCCTCTTTTTTCTAATTTCCCTTCTTTTGACAAGTATTTCTTCCACTGACTTAACGCATCTTTAAAACTAATATTCTCCAGGGCAGATTCAAACAAATTTGGGGATGTCAGCTGTTTCTTTTAGCCTTTTAAACGGCATTTCCTTTTTGATAGATTCTTGCTTTCAGAAAATACTTTGAAAAGATCAAAGAGTTTTTCACCAGGGTCCCATTTTCCCAGTGTATCCTAACCCTCAGTCCCTTATTTCTCTTATCACCCACGCCACTCCGCTATGACTCTCTGTATACAAAGTAAGAGCAGTTAACTTTGAAGTGCTGGATTAGCCCATGCCAGATCCTTGCCTCAGAATAACAAACAATACAGGTTCAACAGGAGTTCTCATCAGTAGTTCATTTTTCAGCCCCAAATTCACTGTCACTAACACAAGCAACATTGAACTCTCAGTCTATGGACAGATAGGAGAGATTTATCTGGTGGCAGGACCATGACCTAGTGATGAGAAGGTCAGACAGTTAAGGGATTTTTATGTTTTGGAATGGTGAGGTTGTATTTTTTTCTTCTGGCTAGCACATCTAATTTTTAAATAAAACATTGTTTCTCACATACTTGAGAACGTGGTTGGCTGGATGGCTGCTTTCATGGTCTAGAAACATTTCCTCTCTTTGCCCCACAGTAACTTGAAACATGGGCAGGCTTCTTGCCATGGGATGCTTCTCCAGTGCTTTCGTTTTGCTGCGACTGAAATTGAGCCGAAAAGGTTCCAGTGTGCCAGAGGATGGGAGAGGTGGGTGCCAGCAGCACCAGGAGCACAGCACAAAGGTACCTCAGAGAGGAGCTGCGCAAGAGCATGGCCAACCACCCGGCACTGCAGCATTTCACAGCAGGTTTGCTCCCTCTCCAGCCTGGCTCCTCGGCGATGCAGCCCCTCCAGCTGTGTGGGCTCCACAGAGCTTTCAGAGGAGCCACAGGCAGCCTTGGCATCAGTGCCAGGCCATGCACCAGCTCATCAGCACAGGGCAGATGATCCACAGCCCCTGTGCCCGGAAGCCTTCGATGCAGAGGCAGAGCCTGAGCAATAGTGGGGCTCTTCCCCAGCTGGTTTGGGCTTGACCAAACCCTCGCCTGCAGCCCTGGCCAGCACTGCTGCAGCTCTGGTTTAAGCACAAGTGGGAAAGCTTTGGGAACACCCTTAACCATGAGCATTCCATGTCTTCAACGAACTGAAAGCAAGATTTGCTGTTTGAAGAGAGAATTATATTAGAAACTAAAATCCCATCCCTGCACTACTCTGGGTGCACAAGCTCTGTCTTCCTTGCCAAAGCTATCGACATCTTTAGCAGCACTGCCAAGAGCCATCGGAGTTTGCTCCTGATCCTTTCTCTAAAAGCAGGAGTTTGCCCGCACAGGGTAGTTCCAGGACCTCAAATTTAGGATTAAGCAGATCAAACATTCCTTAAATATCTATTTTATTTCCAAGTTTTAAATTGATGGCTCACATTCCATTGCTGATCTCAGATATTAAGGTTTGCTTTTGGATCAAAAACCTTTTGCAGAAATTCTTGTAACTGCCTCAAAAGATTCTGGACAAATATTTCCCTTTAATTGTAATGAGAACTGGGCATCCATATGCCCTACAGAGCCGTGGAAAATTTAACTGTTAAAGGATTATTCACTGAGGAAAGCTTCAGCAGCTTAGCCAGAGCGTTTATGCTTCTTCAGACCTTGATGTCCTAAAAACTAGTTTTATTTTGGTTTACTAAAGTTGATGAGGAACAGATTGTTTAAAACTGAAATAAGCCACTTTTTAAATGAAACTTGAACATCTAAAGGGGGATTGCATCTTTTCCACACATGCAAGCGGCTTTATTGATTCCCCCCCTTCCCCCCGTGCAATATTTTCCTACACATGCTTCTTAAAACCTGCTACCACAAAGACTGAGGTTATCTGTGTACCTGTGCACACCCTGCACTCCCGCTAAAACACAGTTTCAGCACCCTGAGCCTCCTGTTCACATCTCTGGGATGGTCGTGCTACCATAGGGGAATGGCACAATACTTTCTCTTCAGTAACTGTTCACAAAACTCTGACCAAACATCCAAACAGCCATAAGCTTCTTCGAATTGTTTGTCCCTGATGATATCTGGATAGAAACTGCAATGCTGTGAAGGTTGGCACCTTGGAAAAAACCTAGCAAACAGCCAGAGCTAAATAAAAACGAACAGAAAGAAAGAAACCCTGAGACAGGAATACTGTGCAATCAAGGTTAACTTCCCGAAGAAATAGGGTCTGGAAGATGAGATTTCGCAAAGGACTGTGAGAAGCAAAGTGGGGTTTGCCACAAGGTTAAAAATAAAATGCAATTGTTCAGTTAAATAATAGCACACAAGAGCAAGAAGACGAAACTGGAAAGCAAGATTTATAATGAAGCCTCCCCTTTGCTTGGCGCTTTATCCACCCCCATATAACTTCATAGCCCCGGAATTCCTAAAATCCAGCAGGAAAGGTGTGCGCCTTGCTAGGACAGGCTTCGGCTGCCAACAGCCCCACGGGCACAGCCAGAGCCGTGCACCGCGCAGCAGGGCTGGAGAAGGATGGAATTCGGTTAAACATCTGCACCTCCCTAATGCAACCTGCCCCCTTTGCCACCATCTCATGGATTTTAGTCACCTGGTTTAATAGGACAACTGAAAAACTTCCAAGACAATTGGGAAAGTGCCCTTTTCTCCCCCTCTTTTCTTCAATGAATGGGGGGATTTATGAGCAATTATAACCTTATTTATAAGCACAGGCATGCCCAGCTCCGTCTGGACGCGGGGCTTATCCACCCGCCCTGAGAAGGACACCGGGATAACGGGAACCGGGAGCCGGACCGGCCACTGCCGCCGCGCCGGGGCTCTGCAGCGAGAGGCGGCTCGGAGGAGCGAGCCCGGCTCGCAGCCCCCGAACAACGAGGCTTCACCGGCAAACAGCGGCAGCGGCCGAGCCACGGCTCCCGCCGAAAGCGCGGCTCTGCCAACCGCCACCGGGAGCAGCCACGCGGGGCCGGGTTTCTTCTCGCTGCCCTCGGCAAAGGCAGCCCGCGGGCACCCACAGCCCCGGGCAGCGGCGGAGAAGGGGCGATTCCTGCACCGGGCGTAATTCAGCCTTTAAAAGCCATCAACGGAAAATCCTCTGGAGGCGAAATTCGTCATTAGAGCAAACCTCAAATCGGAGGAACGAGACAAAGGCTCTGATTTATGGAGCCCGGCGTCCCATCCGCCAGGCAGGGTTCTACGTCCTAGCGCTTTCATGCGAAGTCCAGGGAACTTCGCTAACATAAACTTTTTATCTTTTGATGATCCTTTTAATATAAAATAATCTCTTTTTTTCTCCCCCTCCCACAATGAACCAGTCGAACATTAAGAAGATAGCGAGTGCATTTTAAAGATGTTTCCACTTTATAAATCAAGCTTTCTTGGCAACAGCATGATTTCTATTTCAATGCTGAGCTTGCTGTGTTCTCCTAGTATCTCCTACAGATCAGTCCTAAGAGGGAGTAATAATCCCCCACAGTAATTCTCAGCATTAAATTCTCCATAATTTATAGTTGGCTCGTTCTGTGGAGCTCTCCAAAGAATGAAACAAATGACTCCCCCTCTCCCCCATTCTAAGTTATCAATGTTTGCCTTGTTTATACAAAAAGGCAATTTTACACCATTGCCATTGAATTAACGCTTCCGCTGAGCTTTACATTTCCTCTCCATTGAGTGAACTTGTCATTAAAGTAACTTTTTTTGTTGTTGTTTGAAATTTAAAAATCATTCTTCTGTTTCTTTTTGTTTGTGCCCCTTGAGGTCAGGCAGACCGACAATTAGGTGATTTCAACTAACTGCATTCAGGGGCATCCCTATCCCTGCTGGGAGGGGGATTAGAGTCCTAATTAATGCCTGCAATTAGCTGTTTTCCCTTTTCTCCACCCCTCCCAATGCTAAATGCAAGTGCATACAAATCTCCATTAACCATCACTTATTTGAGTCAAGAGGAGGTTTATTATTGCTACTCTTTACTTAAATAGTTTGGGTAAAGTAAAATCTGCATGAAGGATTAATTTGCATTCCGTCATTTGCATTCCGATTAGTGGCATGTTCCTGCTTTTGGGCTGCAGCACGGGCTCGAGTGGCTCAGCCTGGCGCTCGGTGGGAACCAAGAGAATGAAGCGATCACGGGATTTAAGCCGCTCGGTCTTTCTGCCAGCCTTACGCTAATCGTTTTGTGCATTTAGTTGGGTTTTTATGTTTCGCTTTCGGGGTTGCCGGGGCCCGGTCGCGGCTTTCTTCCATCCCGCTCCATTTTAACACTGATTAAAACGTTACCTTGCATTTTGACACCATTTGGAGCTGGGCATAGAGGAAGGAAATGAAGTGACGATTTCAATTCAGGTATTCTTAGCATTTCAGCTATTTCTTTTTCTTTCTTTTTTGGTTTTTTTTTTTTTTTTTTCTTAGGGGGGTTATTTGTGGGGATTTTTTTGTTTGTTTGCTTGGATTTGATTTTAAATAACAGCGATTTTTAAAAATGCTGTTGGTTTGACGGTGCCGCACCGATTTTCACAAATACAGGATCTGGCTTGGACGACTTAAAAAAAAACCCAAGGTTTTTTACATCTTCAGGTCAATCCCCTCAGTCCCATCCACATGCTCATGAAAGGTGACTACGTGTGCACTGCCAGCTCCACCGGACAAAGAATGTGGGACTGAGCCCTATACATATGGATTTGTTTAAACAATCCGCGTTAAGACTTACAAAGAGATAACATGCACATTTGGGATGCTTAGGGTCTAGAATTCGGTAAAGATATTACACATCCCGCACAGACACACTCAGATACTATAAATTAAGGGTGAAATATTTGAGGTCTTGATCCCCTAGTCTTAGCTGACTTAGGTAGCAGACCTATCAAAATGAATCCGGCTCTTCACATCACTAAATGCTACAGAACAAGCCCTAAGATTTTATACACCAAAATGTAGTGTGATAAGGACAGTTACCCGCACAATCACTTCATAAATAGGCCAAATAGCAAACAAATTGAAGATCCCCGGGACATACACCCCCTCTCCAGGAGGACTAATGGGAATATCTTGGTTATTAGAGTAAAGCTGCCCTACTCCGGCCAGATGCTGCGCAGAGCTGGGGACAGGGGAAAAGAGAGAAACCGCTCATCAACCCCAAAATCCAAAGCGGGGAATTGGGATCTGAATCTCGCAGTGTGAGCAGCAAACAGGGGAGAAAAGTACATACACCTACACAGCCCTTCTTCGAGCTGCCCTGCTCGAACGGTCAGGGACCACAGTGAAAAAACACTGCTTGGCTGGTGACGACGGTCTTTTGTTTTTCTGCTTTCTCCCCGTTATTTCAGTGTTCTCCTCCACAGCTCTCTAGCACTGCATAAAATCAGCACTCGCAGGGCCTGGCAGAACCACAGAGCTGTGTTACAATTAAATGGATTTCAATACTTAAGGCTGGCAACTTTTCTTTTCGGCTGCCGCAGAAGCCAAGGGCAGCTGCTCCGGTGCCCACAGTGGGAGCTGCATTGGTTTTGTCGGGATTCCCGGGCTGGCGATGGGCTGAGGTTTAATTCTGATGTTTATTTTTTCGACATTAATTCTCCCATCGCCCACCGGAGCAGCCCGGGTGGGAAGGGAGCCCTGGGCGGGCACAGGGATGGGTTCTCCAGGAAAGAGAAACCTCCGCATGCCGCTCGCTCCTTCCCACCCGGGCCTCGGTGTGCACGCTGAGGGGGCTCCGATTTGGTAAACCCATCGTTAGTTACCAAGGGAAGGCAGATTTTCTTTTCCACAGCTAACAGGATAAAAGCGGTACCTGTCTCTCTTTCAGTTTTGAGATTAAAAACAGAGCCTAAGCCTTTATACTGCTAAAGCTTTGGTGCAAAGTATCCCGGCACAGGTCTTAGCGCACTGTGCAGTGAAGGGGAGTGGGGTTTGAACAGAGCCACAACCATGCCAACATCTTAAAAAATATATGTATAATAACAGGAAGAATTATCAAAGAGAATCGGACGAAATGCCGAAAGGACTCCACAGAACCTCATTGCCACACTCAAACACAGGCACAATGTACACCGAAAAAACCTAATGATCATACTGAAATCTGCAATCACATGAATAATTGGTTTTAATGCCACTGATTGCAGCTCTGCAGAACCCAGTCTTGGCAATCAGGGACATTTCATACGGATCAGAAGCAATACACATCCGCGAGGCATTTTCACTAACCTGCCTGCTTTGGTTATGATCATTTCAGTGCCAGCTTCATGGAATTTCTTCCATAGCTCCTTCTCATGGAGATAGACTTTGATATTTTCTATGGTCTGGAAAAATAAAGATCATGAGAACAGTAAGGAATGACTAAGAAAACCCAGGAGCGGAGCTAGAAGGGTTCGGGGCTCGGTGGCCGCGCACCCAGGACCAGGGCCACAGGCAGGCGCCGGGCGAATCCGTGCCATCCTCGGGCCTGCCTGTGCGGGAGGAGGATGGAGTCCCAAAAATTCCACTGCCCTTTGCCAAAAATAAGAGAAACAAACAGAGGCCGGGTTTAATCGACTTCCACATCTAGGCGGGACACAGCGGCCAAAAGGACTTTTTTCCCTTTCTTTTCCCTTTTCCATGGGGGTTTCCGTGCCCCGACGGGGCAGACGGGCCCCGCTGTCGCCCTGGGACTCCCAGAAACCGGCGCCAGGATCATCCACGTGGACACGGGATCCGCTGAGCCATATGCACGTCCAGGGCCGCGGTTTCTGCGCGGAGCCGTTCTTTCCCGCGGATGCTGGGGGCACGGCGGAGGCCCACGCCGGGAGCGGGGGCGAGAGCAGGGAAGCCGCGATGTGCCCAGAGGCTTCGGGCCTTTTATTTAGCCGGGAGAAAACCCGATGAAACCTACGGCCGGGCCGGGCCCGGCTCGAGAGAAGCGGCAGCGGCTCCGCCACACGAAGGGGCCCTTGGCTGCGGCGCTGCGGCGCTGCTTTGTACGGCGAAAAAAAGCTTAAAAATGAAAAATAAAGAAGAATAAAGAAAAATGGAATTCCCTCGCATCTCCCCACACCCCGCGGTGGCGGGAGGCCGGGCTGGCGGAGAGAGCGAGGGGCAAAGTCGTCGGGCAGGACGCGGCCGGGCGGTGCGTACCTGCTCGGGATCGGGGAGCTGCGGGCTGCTGAGCGGCGTGCTGCTCCCCCCGGCTACGCCGAGGACGGGGGAACCGGCGGAGGAGTCCGCATGGCCGGGCGCGGGGGCTGTTGGAAACCCTTCCTCGGTTTCAGACAGGCTTTTCTCCTGGAGCATTTCCTTGGGGGAAGAGAGGCGCACCGTTAGCTCGCAGCACCGGGAGCCACGTCCAGTCCCTGCTCGCCCTCCCGCCCGGCCCTGGGTACTGCCACCTGCGGGGTCAGGCCCTCCCGGCCCGGCCCGCGATCCCTCCTCCGGCGGCGACACTCGGCTAGACTGGGACGTGACACTTCCCGGGGGAAGCCGCGGAGCCCGGGAGAGGGGGACCGGGCCTGCCTGTCCCGGGGGGAGCCGCCCCGCGTGGCTGCGCTCCCACTTGGGGCCCGGTCAGCTCATCTCAGATGTGGCCGCAGCCCCCCAGCATTTAACCTCTCCTCCCCGCTTTTTGCCACCGTTCGGGGTCGCCACCCGTCGGGGAAGGTAGCCCAACCCGGCCGGTCTCTCTGCCCCGTCCCGTCGGGGCTCCAGGAGGCTCCGCACCAGCCCTCGGGGCCGCGGTGAAGCTCTGAGACGGAGCAGAGCAGCGTAAACAGGCAGAGTGCTGGTCTTCGAGATAAAAGGGCCCCTCTTAAACTTGGACGGAGACTGGGAAAAGCCAATAAAGATAAGGGCTGACAGCTCCACCGGGGCTGCCGCGCATCAACCCCGACTTTTACAGCACAGAGGGACGCGGCCGCCCGCCCTGCTCACTGCTCGACAGACAGACGGACACATAAACGGACAGGCAGCGGTCCCGAGCATGCTGCGCATCCCAGCTCCGGGGACGGAAACCGACGGTCCCCAAGGGGAAATGCTGACAGCGCCTGGACCCGTGGCCCCGACAGCGCTGCTCTGCTCCAGTCACCTGCCCAATGCCGCCGAGGCTCAGCCGCCAGCGCGGGGCGGTGGAGGGAAAGAGCGGGGCTGGGACCAGCAGTTCCAGTGGTAGCAGAGCTTCAAGGAGAGCTCCAGCCACAGACTCGGATACCGGCCCGGTTCTGTGCGGGCGTGCACGCTCACGCCCCCCTGCATCGCTGCACATCCCGGGGCAGCGAGCGCCTCTCAGTCCCCGGTGGCAGCAGATCTCCCGGTGCCCAGAGCGCACCGGTCCCCTACCCCGCTTGACGGGACGGGATGGGGCAACCGCAGCCAGGGCGAGGCACGGATACTGCCGGCGACCGACCCGCACTGCGGGGCCGGGTGACCCGGGGGAGCACAGGTGGGAGTCCCCGAGGGCCCGGGCTCCTGTCCGCGGAAGGGAACCCCGGTGCTCCCGGGGGCGGAAGGGGTGGCGGGCAGGGTAGCAGCGGGACAGGGCGGCGCGGCCGCCCCGGCATAGGCCGCAGGGAGCCCCGTACCCACGAACCCAGCTCCCTCCCTCCCTTCCCTCCGCACCCCAGGAACTCACACGGCCGGCCGGGGGGCAGGAGGCGCAGCGGGGGGCTCCGGGCTTCGCCTTGGGGCCGCTGAGGCATGAAGGGCATCCGCGGGGCAGCGCGGCGGCTGCGCGGGGCGCTCAGGCCGGGCGCGGCTCCGCGGCCCCCGATGGCAGCGGCTTGCGGGGCATCCCCTGCTGCGCGGATTCACTTTCCCTTGATCTTGGCGGAAAATGTTCCATAAAGATCCAGTTTGGGGCCTTTCGACTCCCTCCCTCTTTGTCTCCCCCCTCCCTTTTCCCTTCCCCTCCTGTTGCTGACGTTGCCGCTGTCAATCACGTCCCCACAGACCGGCTCTGGCCCGCTCCGCCCGACCCGACCCGCTCGCCCCAGCCCCGCGCCCGTCCGACGGCTCGCTCCCGGGGACACCGGCCGGGGGCACCAATAGCTCTTTCCCTGCCCACCGGGCCGAGCCGCGGCCTTCCCCGGCCTGCCGGGCCCGGCAGCGACCGAAGCCGCTTGCTGCTGGGAGGGAATCCTTGTGGGGGAGGACAGTCCCAGACCCACCGCCCCCTCCCAGCACTGATGGCCCTGGCGCTCCCCACTGCTCGCCGGGGATCGGGGCCGGGCGCGGGGCTGCAGCAGGGCAGGAGGGCAATGGCGGGCGCAGGCCGCGCTGGAAGGGCCCTTGATTCGGTGGGCCGAGCGGCTGGACCCCGCAGCAGGAACGGGGGCCTCCCGGAAGAGGGAATGGGGAAGAGCCGGGGCCGGACCGGAGCAACGTTTCGGAAGGGCTCCGCAGTCTCCGGCGGCTTCCCCAGCCCTACGGCACCGGCAACCACGCTTGCCCATGTCCTGCCGGCCTGAGCCGGCCTTCGAGTGCGGATCTCCCCGAGAGCCCGGGTAAAGAAACAGAGCTCCTCGTCCTCCCCCAGTCACAACAGACTGTCCCAGGAGGTATGCGGGCTGGGAGGCCGCAGACACAGCCTCTGCGAGGCCAGGCTGTCGGGTCGGCCCTTGCAGGGGCCGCCTGAGGTGAGCGCGGCTGGCGCAGAGGAGCTCCCGGGCCCGCACGCCCCGTACAGGAGCCCCTGCTCTCCTCGGCCACGGGCGCCGCCTTCTCGGGGCTCCCACCGCCAAGCTAACCCCGCAGATCGGGGGGAGAAGCCCCTCAGGAGAGTTCCTTAGCTCTGTCTCGACTGATCGGGCCACATCAGCTCTGTTGTCACGATTACCAAGACATTCACACACCTCCACTCCTCCGCAGTGCTGCTGTCGGGGCTGCCCGCCCTGTGCTGAGCTCTCCCTCGCATCCACCAGTGACCAAACCGTGCCCAGCCACCACCGCTTCCTCCTATAGTTATCTATGCCTATCGCGACAGCCCCGCTGCTGCGCACGGCCCTATATCTCCGCAGCCCCGCCTGGCTTGGCTCCGCATCGTGCCCCTTCACGTCTCCTCAACCGGGCTGCCCCCCACTCTGCGCCCGAGGAAGGGCAGCAGGCAGGGGACGCTTACCCGAGCCGCCGGTCCCGGCCGAGCGCAGGGTGCCGCTCGCTCCCCGCAGCGCCGGGCTCCCCGGGGCACCGCCGTGGGCCGGGGGGGTCTCCACGGGGCAGGATTTTTATCGGGTTTTTCTTGAAAGTGAATTTAAACCCAAACTCACTCCCACCGTCACGTGGTGCCGAAATTGGGAACAGGAGCAGAATAAAAAGTAAACTGGGGTCAACCCCTTCGTGAACCTTTTCCCTACTCCTAAAAGAAAGAAAGAAAGAAAGAAAAAAGAAACCGAAGGCCCGGGCAGGTAGGGGGATGCGAGCGAGGGAGCAGCAATTCCCGTAGGAGCTGGCGGGCCGGGGCCAGCTGCAGGTGTGACCGGGCCGGCTTCGGGCCCCGACGTGCGCCTGCGGCGCCGGGGCGAGGAGGAACCCGCGTCCGTACGGATGGAGCAGAGGCTAAGCCGGGCCTAGAGGCGAGGAAAGAAAGCAGGAAAGCCCCGCTTGAGTCTTCCAGAGCACCACTCTCTGCCACTGACCAGCCGCGCTTGGTCCTCTGCGCTGCCGCGGTGGTTTCCGCGGATAGGAGCTACCTCTAAACCACGAGCCTGCCCCGCATTGCAACTCCGCCGCGGGAGGAGAGAACCCGCATAGAGCTGCGGAGGATGCGCGCACCCGAGCACAGCAGTTGCCCCCGCTTAGACCGCTCGGTCCCGCCCTGGTTCCCACCTGCTGGCTGGGCTCTCCCGCACCCGCTGCGGCTGCCGAGGGCCGAGATCCCGGGCAAGATGAAATTTTGTGTTTACTCTGCGGCTGGTGCCGGTCCCTCAGCTTTGTTTGGGTGAGTCTCCCTCCACCTTTTCCTTACGCAGCCGTTGGCAGCGGGGGTCACGGATGCTGCCAGCGCTTCCCTACGTTAAGTGCGTTTTCTCCCCTCCTAAACAATAATAATAATAAATAATAATAATAAAGAAAAAAGGGTGGAGGAGGCCATCCCAGGTGGGGAGGATTTAATTAAAGCAAAGCCAAAGCCTTCCCCTCCTCCCACCAGCCCCGATCACCTCCCCGTCTGTTCGGACAGGGCTGCCGGAGCTGCTCTGTCCGGCCCTTTCGACGCTGTCCGCGCTCGGCTCTGCCGTGCCTTAACCCTGGGCAGCACCTGCCCGCAGCGGGCTTTGGCCTGCTGGGTCCCCCGGGGCCCCTTCCCGCAGCCGGTTTCATCATCCCTGGCCGGGGACTGGACGAAACGGCTCCGCCGAACGGAGCTCCCCGGCCGCTGCAGCGCCGAGCTTTTCCCGGTGGCTTCGGCAACGCACGGCGAGGCTCGAAACCAACCCGACTGTCATCACCCGGCAGATAAACGGCCGGATCCCCGACGGCGGGGTGGCTCCTATTCACGGCTCATCATCGCCGAGTCAAAGGAGCAGGCAGGGGGAGGATAAGCCCTGCTTTCAGGGACCAGCGCTCCAAACCACTCATCACTGTCAGCGAGCTCGCTCATGCCTTGGCCCTAAACACCGGCGATTAATAAAAGTTTACTGTCGCTTTTCTCCAATATTTACACTGAGTCTGCGGGCCGGGAAACACCGAGCGGGCTCAGACCTGCGGGGATGCTTCACTGCTTCTCTAGCCTCTGCGGCCAGCGCTGCTCCCTTTTGCTCGTTCCCTTCCCCCAGGAAAACCTGCCGACCACGACGGAGACGAGGGCAGAAGCGAGCCGCGAGCCCGCACCAGACGGTATAGGGCTGCCCGACGGCACAGGGCTGCCCGACGGCGGCCGCTGCTCTGAGCACACGTGCGACGAGAAACCGTTCGGGATCCGACCCCGGCCCCCGCGAAGTCAAGACCGACCTTCGGCCGTGTGGGTTGGCATAGATTTATTGGCTTGAGCGGAAACTCACCGGTTTACACTGCTGAGGAGAGTTTGAATGGATGAAAACTGAGAAAAAGTTGCCGAATTTGGCCAGCAGTAAGGCTGGAAGAATGGAGTGCTAATACTGAATTATGCGTGTGCTCGGGAGGAATTACATAGCATCAGACTTGGGCTTCTAAACAGGGACAGTGCCAAATTTCTAATAACTGTGTAGTATGCTTATTTATACCATACAAGGACTTACAAACCTCATTGTGCATAGCAGCTGGGTCATATTTCTCTGCCCTTCTGTTCCTCAGGCTCTTTTGCCAAGAGACTGGCACCAAACACTTCTAGGCTGAAAGAAAAACACAAAATTAAATTGCAAAGAAACGATGATAGGAAGCATGGGTAAGATACGGGCTGACACGCGGCCCTTTCATCTCAATCATCTGCCTAAATAGATGCACTAAGGGAGTACTGAAAATATACACGGTTACAAATGCAAGTGATTCTCTGCCCAAATCGTTCTGTCGAATTACCCGCATGCGTTTGCCTGACCTGGGCAAGTTTGCAACCTCTGAGGCATTGTTTTAGACCATTAAGTAAATATTTTAACGAATGCTTTTAAACGTTGTAAACGAACGTGTTACTCAGCCTTGCACCGAGCTCCACCGAAACTGAGTAAATCGAAGGAACAACCACGTTCCGATTGGATTTTGAATATTTGGGGGACATGTTATCATTTTGTGCCAGTGTACCAAGTGTACTTACCCCTCGTAATTTCAAGCAAAGCTGTGCAGGATGCAAGCAGGCAATGTTCGCTGTGGAACCAGTTACAATCAAACTATCAATGAATATTTATGTATCCAAACGTTTTTAAAAAAGCTCTAATATTCTACAAATAAAAGCAAAAAATTGTGAAATTGGTTTAATTTTTAAAACGAACGTTAATTTTAATTTTTTAGTATGCTGGCAGCATTTTTTTGAAGCAGCATCTAGAAAAACACCGTATCAATGCCACTGCACATTTTGTACGGAAGAGACTTGACTGTGAGCTTGGCAATACTCTTCGTAAGAATGGCTAGTCCAGAGACCACTGCCCTGGTGAACGTCAGACTGAGATAGTCCCCAGAGGTCTTTCGTAGCCAAAGGTCTGATTTAACTTCAATATATATTAAAAAAAAAAAAAAAGGAAAAAAAAAGAAAAGAAAAGAAATTGTTCCATCTGCTTTGCAATTACTTCTTTGTTTTTTTAATGGAAAGATCCCTGAAGCTACAGCGTGCTGGAGCATGGGAGCAGGAAAACGGGGCCACGCCAAGATGGAAATAATGGTTTAAAAAATAAAAGCAGAATAACACCCAGTGCTCAGCACGTTGTGTCTTTTATGCATCCGGGCTGCGAGCACCACAGCAGCCACAGCTCTGCTCTGCTTCCTGCACCAAGCCGAAATGGTGCTGCCGGGATAGGGTCCGAGCAGGCCCTACCATTGCTGCTCCACCACGTGCGGCAGCCACCACCACCTTTTACAGCAAATCAGCTCCTCTGGTCACACAAGCCCCTAGTTACATGTGCCGTGGTCACCAGCACCACTGAGTAACCTTGGCCAAGGCGCGGAAGACAGCCCAGGAGAGAAGGGACTCAGTGCGGATCAGGGTGGCAGCCTGGTGTGTGTGCAGAGAGTGGACAGCAGCCCCAGGGCAGCTCAGCATCCTGTGGGGACCTTGGTGGAGCAGGAGGAGGACTCATAGAACCTCCTGGGTAAGCTGCTCTGGATCACACCCGCTACGAGCAAGAATGAGACACACATAAATCCACCAAGTGACAACACTGCAAGTCACTTCTCACCAGGCAGGAAGAAAAGAGGAGAAGCTTGTCTCAGAAGCCTTGCATCAGAACAAGAAACTGCCTTAAGGTATTACAAAGCTACACCAGAAAACTGATCAACGCACTGTGATTCTGCACAGAGTACTTGGCATCATCTACCCACCACTGTGCAGGGGACAGGGGGTTCGGGGTGAGTCCTGCCCAAAGTGATTATTTAATTTGTGCTGGGGATGAGGAGGAGGTTGTTGCTACAGGAAATCACTGACTTCCAGGGTGAACAGAGCAAAATGCTGGTCTGGGTGAGAGATTTCCAGCAGGAGGGATGAAGGCAGCTAGCTGCCAGCACTGTCTCTGCCCTGGAGCTGGGTGCAGACCCCGTCCAAGTCCCCAGTGTGGGACAACATGCTGCTCTCTCACAGCAGCCAGGGCCAGTTGGGTCAAACAACCACATTTAAGCATTAAACCCCAACATGGACCCTCACCTCTGGGACAGACCCTACAGACCAACAGCCTGAGCAAGGCAGCACAACAACACACCAGTGTATGCCAGTAGTGCCTGGTGGGCATTGCTGTGCTTTGGGATGGAAGCTGCAGTCCACCATTCTTCTGCTGTTTACTTTAGCGTCCCACTTGCTATTTAGGCAAAAGCATCATCTCAGCCATCAGCCGAGCCACCACCTCCCAGGCTGGCACATGCAAGCCCTTGCTCCCCACCAGAGCCTGTGGCTCTTCTTGGCCAGTCCCTTTCCCCTATAGTGTTGCCCAGGAGGAAGCCTTCTCTTTGGGCTGGAACCAGACCCTGCAGCACAGCGGTGGATTAAAGCAGAGCTTGGCGCCCTAGCAATGGGTGAGGGGACACCCTCTCTTTTGAGCTCATGGGAAACACTAAGCTAGGAGCTTAGGGACCCTGGGGATTTAAGTACTTGCCAGATGCCTACAATAGCCATGTATCATGCTTCTGGGAGTCAGTCATGTCCTGAGTCCTTGCTAAATCACCCAGGGCAGATTTAAGGAGTGCAAGGCTTTCAGAGCACGGGAAGGCAGCTGTGATTTAAAAGGGTGGAGGAGAGTGGGAGCAGTGCAAGCAGCCAGCCTCAGAGTATAGGGGCTCCTGGGCTGGAGTGGAGAGGCACAAACATGCATCTGGATGTGGAGCTGCCAGCAAGGAGGTGGCCAGACAGGATGGAGGAAGGAGAGGTGAGAGACAGATGAAAGTGGGGAGGAAGGGAGCTGCTCGGGGGTCTGGGGAGCAGGAGGCTGTGGTACAAAGTTGTCTACCTTTGGGAGGGGTTTTGCTTTGCAGGTCAGCAAGATGGCCTTGGGTTTCTGTCCCAGAGATGGAGGGGGAGCAGCTGTGGGGCCAGCTTCAGCCCTGGGAGGCTGCAGAGCCACTGGGGAGCTGGCAGCGGGGAGGGAGGAAGGGAGGGAAAGAAGGAGGAATAAAAGGTCCTTCCTAGGAAGCAGGTAGGCAAAGCCCATCAAAATTCGCCATCGCATCCCTCTGCCATCTTGACGCTGTGATGGGATTTCTGCTTAGCATCTCCCATAAAGAGGCAAACTCTTGGGCTGGGTTTGGTTCCTGGTAACTGCTCACCAGGAGGCCACCCCGCGTTGCCAGCCAGCCTCCAGGATGTGGCGGCTCGCTCCCTGCTCGGTCACATCCCTCCCACGCCTCCATCCTGCTCTCGGGACGGTCGATGAAACACATTCCGCAGGCTGCAGCGGGGCAGGGCCAGGCCTGGGACAAATGCCATTCTCCATTTTGGGCATTTTCCTTCTCATCCAGAGAGCGGGGTTGCTCTGAGAGCAGGGCTCAGCCTTTGGTGTGGCTTTGCCTCCACAGTAAGAAGGGAAGAGCTGCAAAAAGGCATCACACTCCCATCCCTGCAGGAGGTTCTCAACAGGAGCAAATGGGAAGGGAAACAATAGCCAATTGGGAGCTGGGAATTTTGTTACTGTGGGACATGACTTGCTCTGAGACCCCAGACTTGCCACAGGTAGGAGGGAAACTGGTGAGAAGGGAGAGATGAAGTGCTGGAGCAGCATCTGCCTCTGGCTCCAGAGAGGAGAGAAAGGATGGCTGAGATTCATTAAACAAAGAGACAGGAAAACCTTCCTTAAGGATCTGTCTGGGAAAGGGGCCATTTCAGGCCTGCTGTATGCAAGTGCCAGTGATCTGGGGCCAGAACAGACAATTGCTAAATATTCCTGCAGGCTCTGCTGTGCAGGGAGCTGCTCTCAAGTGTACCAGTTGCAGAAAGTTGTGGGGAGCTTAATGATGCTTTTCTGCCTGGAACAGGAGACCAAGCTGGCTCCATCAGGAGAAGGGGAGGAAAAAGATCCCCGCATTAGCAGTTTTCCTTCTTATACAGAAGCTCAGGGCACTGACCTGGTGGTGCAGTGAGGTCAGGGCAGCTCCAGCTTTCGGGAGGGCATCTCATGTCCATAGCTGTGTTCAATGACATGGGCACAAGCTTCTTGCCATGCAGTGGGAACAGTGAGAGGGGTTCTTGGTCAAATCTGCACTTGTCATAAAACAATAGGATGAAACCTGGGGAGAAGCAAGGGCAGTGGGCACAGCAGGAGAGGCTGCTCTCACCCATGAAGCCCTGTGGCTCAGTGTAGTGGCATGGAGAAGATTTGCACCACTGAGCTTCAGCACAACTGCTGCTACAGAGGGAGACCTGGGGTTTATGTCCCTGCTATTCCTCACACTTACTTGGGAGCCAGCTCTGGGAGGGGGTGAAAAGGGCTCTGCCCCAGACCCCAACCACTGCTCCACCTCAACCATGCACCCAGGCTGGCAGCAGGAGCACCTCTGTGATCCTGATGTACAGAAACCAGGAGCTGGGAGTGACATCCCTCCTCTCCCCTGTTTTGCCATTATCCCTCACCACTCTAGATTGAGCTATCAGCCCTAGAAAGTATAAAAAACATGGATGAGAAACTCTGATCAGCGCTTTACATACAAGCATCCTTCTCTCTGTACCACACATACACAGTGAAGAACAACTCTGCAGTTTTGCCTTTGTGCTGGTGCCATCAACACAGTGCAGAAAAGCCATGGAGCTCAAGCTAAATGCCCTGAAACAGATGAAATCAGCCAGGAACACCTGATACTCATTCCCACAAGGTTACAGCAAAGGTTGTGAAACTAAGGAAGTGCTGCACTGGCATGCTGGCAGCAAATCAAAGCAAATGACATTAATTAAAGCATATGTTAGGAATAGGAAATCAAGCTAAAGCAACATTTCATCTGTAGCGTCTTTGCTGGGCACTTTAGAAAGAGCATAAGTTTACCGTAGAGGAAGAGAAATGAGGAGGCTGGTGCAGAGGATAGATGTGCGGGAAGTTAAAAGAATTAGAGGAGAGTTTTAAAAGCTTTAGACTACACTCAAGGTCGTGTTCGCTCCCTGTATTTATTTTGAATTGTGAGTGAACAGGACGTCTGAGAGCACTGGCTGGCACTGCGGGGAGCCTTGGGCTAACGCAGACCCCAGCATCCTCAGCAAGGGAGCTCAGCCCCAAAACTGTGCCCCCCCCCACTCCTCCCTGTGTGGTTGTGCCAGGCGCAGATGGACGCTGACATCCATTTGCTCAGTTTTACAAATATACTTGTTCTTTCCCAGTTTTGCTTTTCTCCACCTCACTCAGTCCCACAACTTACCAAAGCTCAGCAGACTGCCCTGGACACTTGGGGATGGGGCACCACTGTTCCCTGCATGGAGGGGAAACTGAGGCATGGTATGACTAACAGTCCTGGACGTGCAGCAGGCAAGGGGCTAGGGGTACCAACCAAGACTGAACCTCAACCCCATGGGGAAGCATGAGTGGTCCCCCAGGCCTTCCCTCATTGGGTCTATCTCAGCCATGGGCCCTTCTTCCTGCTCCCGCCCTCGGGGCTGGCAGTGATGCTGCAGTCCTGACCCAGTGGGCCCATTTTTGGGGCCGTACTGACTCACCAGCCGCCCGTGTCATCCCAGGTCACCCAGCTTTTATTAATCAGCCTCTTCAGGGCTGCCTGCCTGCCTCATTGCGTTGGGGCTGCAGATGGGGCCAGCCCGTGGCCATTTTACTGCTCCACGTGGCCTCCGAGCTGGCTCACCACGAGCACTGGCGCATGTAGGAGCTCAATGGTGAAAGGCATCAGGGATCCAGATGTCCCTGTTGGGGGGAGCGTGACATCCCCACTGCCCAAGCTGTGATGTGCAGCGGGACAGAAGCTTGGAAGGCTTTCCACCCGTTGCCCTAAGCTGTGCCCTGCTGCGTGGATGCTCCTCACCTTCCCCACTGCACCCACCATGCAGCCGGGGTGGCTGTGGCATGTGCAAGGGAGCAAAGGGCAGAGTCAATGCTTGAATAACGAGCTCCGAGTGAGAGAAACTGGGCAGCAGCCCGACCCCAGGCGCGCTCCTCCCGCACGCTGCTCTGCACCCAGACCAGCTGCTCTTTTTCTCCTGGAGCCATAAATTGCGTGCTGGGGCCGGCGGCCCTTGCACGGTCGCCACTGCCTCCCCACTGCAGGTGTCCCTGTGATGAGTTACAAGGAGTGAGTGCTGCAGCCAGGGCTTCGCTCCAGAGCCCCGACACAAGCGAGGTGGCACAGCTCCCTCCACATACACATGCCAGAGCCCTTTTCCTCCTATTCCCACCCAGCCCACACTGCCACCCCAGCAGGGTTCACCCCATGGCACCCTTCGGCTTCATGGCTTTCTAAAGAGGGCTGGTTGCAGCACGGTGTTTACCTAGGGCGAGCAGGCAGATGGCTTGCTGACAGCTTCAGGAACACCTTGTAGCAGTTGCGGTGATTCCTGAGATCCGTTGCTTCCCATTTCAATTCACACATCATGATTTCTAAACCTCAGCTTGTACCTTCCCAGCAGAGCTCCCCACCTCCACCCCGGCAGCATGCACTCATCACCAGCAAGGAGGCAACGGAGAAGGGGGACTCGCAGCTGCAGCAGCCATTCCGTCTCTGACACCACCTCCTTCTGTGGCCTGGGGTATATCCCTTAACCTGCCAAAGAAGAGGACGCAAGCAGAACAGAAGCAGCACTGGGACTGGAAAGCACTTTGAGGATGTAAGCGTCTGTCAAGTGCTTCTTAGGGATGAAGAATTCTCTTTCCATCACCTTCTCCAGCTGAATAATGGTTCCAAGTGTATGGACTGAAAACAGCGGATAGTGAGGTCTGAGGCTGGCATGTGTGGGTCTCTTCTGCTCTTGATGCAGAGCATCTCCACTTGGGATGAACCTCAGCCATCAGCTGCTAGGGATCAGCACTGAGCTGTCCCCACCAGGCTGTAGGAACCTGGTTGGCCCCCAAAGTCAATTGGGATGAGCTCAGAGAAGCAAAAATGGAGCTGGGACTGAGTCTGGCCATGGCAGCTCCTCAAACTAACACAGGTTTGGTCAGCAGAAGGCTCATACCCAGCCTCTCCACCTGGGACATCCCCCAGGGAATTGCTTTGAAGACCCAGTGGGACCCCAGAGCCAGCTGTGGTTGGGGGGGGGGGGGGCTCTGTGCTCCCACCAAATCCTCTGGAGCAAGTGCGAACCAGAGCATCTTGTGCTTGTGTACATTCCCCTGCCCTCCCTATGTTGCTGTGGTAGAGTCTTGGCCTTAGGGTGATAAAAGAAATGTGTTTTTCCAATTAAAAGAGCCAAATGTGTTTTCCTGCCAGTACTTAGTCCAGCCTAACATGCGATGTCTACATTTTAACCTTGAAGAAGCCTCTGGAGACGCTGCAAAATAGATCAATACCAGTCCACGTGCTGGAAAACAGAACCAATAAATAACTTGAGAACAGCTTTTCTGTTTACCCTATGAAATCCTCATTCTTGGCTGTGCGCTTCAAAACAGCTTATCAAAATAAAATAGAAAAGAAAAACAACCCCCTAAACCCTCAATTAGAGGCGCAGCATGAGGCTCACCAGCCAGGCCGAGCTGGTTTCAGGTTGCAGGTGCAGGGCCAATTCTCCACTGACCTCTGGGCTGGGATTTGGGATCGAGATTGAATGTGCAATAGTTTAAAAATATTAAACAAAAACATTAAAGAAAACGGCATCCTGCACTGCTCCTTATGGCATGGAGGATGCTGGAGCTAAATCAGAGCCTGGGTGCTTGGACACATGTATCTCCAGGTTGGTCCTTGAGCCGTGACCCACAGCTCCATGTGCTGCACCCGGGGCTCCTTGGCTCATCGAGCCCATTTCAGGCACAGGGGTCTGCACCACATGGGCAGCTGGAGGTTTTCACCTCCTGTCATTGATATGTCCCCAAATATGCCAAATGGCAAGGGAAAACCGTGTCTTTTGACCTGCTGCCTTTGTTCTTCCCAAGTCACCCACTCTGTGGCCAGGCAGGGACTCCCTAATTCTTCCTCCTTTATGACAATAATAAATGTGTCTTTACATTTAGCATAGAATAAGATTTACAGGAGCTATTAAAAGGAATCTTGAAGGCATTTTTCTGTATCCTGTTGCAGAGACGTCTCATGTGGGAGGCAGGTGGGTCTGCAGGACCCTGGTGAGGTGGTGCTGCCCTGGACCAGGCATGTTTGTGCAGGGGCATGCAGTGATGCATGGGCAGCAGGGACTTGACTGTGCATGCAGAGGTTTGCCAACCCTTCTTCACACACACTCAGCATGCAACGGTAGGATAAGCTACTGACACCCAGCATTGCCATTAGCAGCCTGCACTGCTGACACCAGAGCTGAAGTGAGCACATGGTGGGTCAGGATGCACAGGGACATCAGGTACAGGGATGAACCCACAGCATTTCCCACACCAGGGGTAGATCACAGCACACAGAGTGACTGTGATGCATCAGATGGCCTGGGGTGGACAGACACACAAAGCCCCAGTCAGCTCCAATGGGAAGGTGCTCCCCAGACTCCAGCCCCAGCAAGGTGTGGACACAACACCTATAGGGAAAAGCTCAGCTACTGGCATGGGGATGAATCTAAGACATTTCCTTCATGTTTCTCTGTTTCTGTTCCCCTCCTCTGAGGCTCCTTGTTGTCAGGGTGCATTAAGCAGCCAGGACAGCAATATTAGTCATATGCTTAATGACTGGAAAAACACATGCAACCCTTATTAGCAGGACTGAGCCACACACGGATCATCTGCTCTGGGAGGACAAGTCCTGGCAGTGCAGGATAACCTGATGGAAAAGCATCTGGGGGAAGCAGTGCCCCACAGGGACCCCTGGGAAGCAGCAACACAAGAAAGCAGGAAGGGTTTTTTATGTGGAGATTCAAGAGCAAAATCTCTGCTTCCCCATCCCTGCTCAGAGCTGCTCCTCCTGGAGCAGGATACATGTTCTCTTGGAGGCAGAAGCAGCTGACATCTCTCTGGGCTGGGCTTTGCCTCTAAAGCACTGACCACATCCAGGGAATTCCAGATCTCCTTCCCTGAGAACTCCTAGCAGGGAGGGGCAGGACCAGGGATTAATCCCATAAGAAAAATCAATGCAACCGTCACAACCTAGCACTCAGCCTGGTTTGGTGCACACCCTGTGGCCTTACAGAGCAGCTCAGTTTTCACTGAGGCATGGACAGTCACTGAGCTCTTCCACAACCAGCCCCTCAATGCCACACAGGAGAAGGTGCTGAGCACCTGAAATCCCAGCCCTATACCCACCTGCACAGCTTTTATCCCAAAACCAAGGTCAGCAGGACACCAAACTTCTTCAGCCACAGCTGCACGGCTCCTTGTTGCCCTGAGGAGCACAGGGCAGGACAGGCTGTGCCCACCACGGGTGCAAAGGTGGAGCAGCTTCAGGCACTTGCTGCCAGAAGGGTCCATGTCCTTGCAAGTGACCATGGCATGCAAAGGATGGGTGCATAGGGGTGTGTGTGAGCTCCAAGAGCAGCTGTGGGCTCTTCAGAGGGAGGTCTCTGTGCCTTGCAGCAGGTCTCGAGGGGGTCTGCGGCCAGTGGGAAATGGGATGGCAGCAATGACGGCTTTTTTGAATCAGACACCAGAAGAGAAATACAGAGAAAAAGGGATGCACAAACCTGTGGCTCATACACAATGCTCCCCGAATGCATCCCAGGCTGTGTTATATGGGTCAGACACGCACATCCCCATCCTGCTTTGGTGTCACCACTGCCACCTCCCACTCCTGCTCCTGTCCTGGACAACAAGGTGAGAGAGCATAACCTCGCAGTGCCACTAGCCTAGCTACAGGTATGGAGTATGTCACACTCATCACATGCCTGCAAAAATACAGTGGGGATATAAACTGGGCAGATTTAGCAACTGTGGGGCCTTCTGTTCTTCTTTACATCTCTGGACCATTTCCCCACCCCTTAAATACTTTACATTATTTATTACATTTCATTTAACCCCAGCCACGTCCTCCAAATAAAATTTATTTTGCAGCTGTCATTCAGGTTTACTCCAGCCTTAACCTCGTAATCCTATTGATTCCCTCATTATTCTTGGAGCAAGGGATTGATTTCATGCCTTCTGTGTTATGGAGAAGCCTTTGCTCATTAATCTCACACACGTTTACAAACAGTCGATTCTGGTCATTCATTATTTTCTCATTCCCAGTCAGACTCAGACATTCTCAGCTTGTCTGCTTTGCCTCCTTGTTTTGGGGTACAGATGGAGATAGCACAATCCCTCTCCTGAAGGGCATCCACACTGCACCCTCACAACCTGGGTCTCTGCACCAAAAGGCAGAGCATGATGAGCTCCTACACAGAAGCAGGGTACCAGAAAACACCCCGGGTTCTGCATCACCTTTGGAAGATGCCCTAGGACTGCATCTGCTTGGAAAGGTCACTGCAAGCAGCTGGGCCGGGAAAAAACAGAGAACCAGAACAAATCTAGGTTGAAAATTACCTTGGGGGTCTCCAGTTCAACCTTCTGCACACACCAAGGAGCATTTCAAAGCCAGACCACATTGTTCAGGACCCTACGACTGCCTCGTGCATGGGGCAGCAATACCTGTCGCTGGAGACGGTGCTCCAGCTGTGCAGTACTGCTGATGTACACACGAATGCATGCCTCCAAACACAACAGAAGTGTGTTTATACAGTGTGATTAATCATCCTGAGTATTTAATATAGCCCCATTGGAGTGCACAGCACTGTACAGTATATGGAGGAAGACATGACCCCTGTCATAGAGGCTTAGAATAAAAAATAGGCAGACACTATAGTTCAGACATGTCATAAATCCTGCTGAAGGGCCAATCTCAAATATTTCAGCTGTTTCCCCCTCCCCCATAATATATAATTGTCTTTGTTGGATCAATACAGAAGGGCTTTGTGGAAGGAGCATGTTTTAAGGGAAGATTAATGTAGTGAATTATATATGCAGCTAGGAAGAACTCTAATATGTAAGTTCAAGGAGAAGAAAGATTTGCGTGATTGAATCCTTCTTCCAGCATGGGAACACAGCACTTGGTGGTGCTGGCAGGCAGGCAGGGGAGATGCAAACAGCCCTCGCTCCTGAGGACCTGGTCCTGCTGGGCAGTGGCAAGACCCTTCCTGAGGGAATGGATGGTTCTGGCCAGAATGGGTGGATTCAATTGGTGGTGAGACTGAAAGCAGCCCAGGCCATGCTGGGGCAGGGATGACATGGGTCAGGGGACTTTACCAGGGTCAGTTAGCCACCCACTGGCATGGGAAGGCTTCTGTTTCTATTGCCTGGATATTGGCCCAGTATAAACTGCAATGTGCCTATGCCACACTGCTCAGCCCCACTCTGGTCCCACCCAGGGTGTTTGGCTGGTTTTGCCCCATCACACCTAGCTGCATGGCCATGAATGGTGCCCAGTGGCTGTACGGTGTAAGGCCAGCATGCTGTACAGCAGCAGCACACCCCACCCTTTAGATGCAGCCAGCAGCAAGCAAACAGGGCAGTACAGTGGGAGCAGGAGCTATATTGGTTCCTAAATACATAATATTTATCCACAGTAAAGCCCCTGTGACCATTTCACTGGGTACATATTCGCACACCTGACTCTCCACACACCCCCTCTGTTGCTCAGGGCATCATACCTATATTAATACCCCTAATCTTATTAACATGTAATGACACAGGGGTTGAGCCCTTCCTCTGGTGAACAGCACAAAGCTCACTGAGCCACACCAGCAACCTCAGCTAGGTGTGCATCCTGCTACAGCTATCATATGGAATAAATTCAACAGAATCAAGTTTTGATTAAATGCAATAAATATGATTGATTTGGTTACATATCCTCTGTATGACAGTCTGTTTAATTTATTTTTTCATTCTGAGAAGGGATGTTGCATTGATCCAAAACATTAGCTTTGACTACCACCATAAATTTCCAGTTTAGGGCTACCCGCGGCAGCCTTATTAACATTTTTACACTTACCCAGCAGTTGCTGGGGTTAACCCTTCAACAATGTGCCCAAATTGTGCTGTGCAGTAGGGGCAGGAAGAGTGACTTGGCCCAGCACCAGGGGCTGCAGCCAGCAGGGGAAAGTCACATACTCTAATGCCACCACTGCAAAGCCACCAGCCCTCCAGAAGCTCCTAAAGCTGCTCCCAGGACCCATTAGGGCCAGGGCAGTTGGTGTTAACCCTGAGACAATGCCTGCTGAAGGCTGGGCTCTGTCCACAAGCCCTTCAGCAGATGCTCCAGGCGCTGCTCTGGTGTGTCCCGAGAAGGTTGTTTGATATCTGAAAGCCCACAAAACCCTGCACACCATTTGCCCTCTGCACCACACCACCATTTGAACCAACACTACCACAGATTTCCTTAACACAGCTTCTATATCTTTCCTTTTAACAAGAGGGAAAAAATGCCCAAATATTTTTTATATTACTAATAAATTGAAAAAATGCTTTATGTTTTCAATATATTTTCAATTTACTGCCGTGGTCAGTATCTTGATTGCGATGTATATTTTATAAGCAACGTCAATGATAACCAGATTTAACTGTTGGTTCCTCCATAAATACTGTGCTATCCACCAAAAACTATCTCTGGTAACACAGTGTCATTAAAAATAATGCTGAAAAGCGTCAGAGAAACACCAAAAGCAAAAAGAATAAATTGCTCCCAAGCACATCTTTGAGATATTGAAGTTTCTGGGGGTTTATTTGGAAGATAAGATGATTTTTAACACACATTTTAGGCAGATCCTGCAATCCTAGTATCAACAAAGCCCCACAGAAACATGTGAACTCATTTTAGGCTCTCCCTGTCTGCAGGCGAATGGGTTTCTATGCACTTGCACCGAAGACAGTGACAAAAGCCACTTTGAGCCCATCCAAGTCCCAGTGCCAGCTGGGGGTTGCAGGGTCCCACCCCATCCCCAGCAGACTGACGCTGTCTCATGAGTCCTGCAGCTGAGATCTGCTTTAGATTGGTCTGATCTCCTGTATAACTCTATCATTCTTACCTCCTGTGTCATTTTGTATTGTTTCTATCTACCTCCTGTGTCGTTTACATCATTTCTCTCTCCTGCAGCCAGTTGTGCTTTACAGTGCATCACTTTGCCACTACCATTAATACCCTGAGCAGCCCACCCATCTCACAAAGTGTTTCAGGTTATTTGTCACCTGCCAGAACAGACTGCAAACCATCTAAATAACCTCAAAAACCTTTTTGGAAATTTTTAGTGACAAGCAATAGAAACATCTATGGAGCCATGGGCATCCCAGGTAAGAGGGGTCACTGGGGTTTGGGTGCCAGGGAGCAGAGGAGCTGTTTTTGCAGTGGGTGATCCCCTGATAGCATCAGGTCTTAGCAAGAACCACTGTGGCTGCAGTGGCTGATTGATCTGCAAACAGCCTCGTGCTGCAGCTCTCTGTGTTAATATTCTGGCAACCCTAAAGGAGCCCAATTTAATCTATATATTACTTAATAATTTAACTCATCATAAAGTCATTGGCTTAACAGGCTCCAGATAAAGATCTGAGCAGCTGAGCAGGGCATGTGCTGTGAAGGCATCTCTAAATACTGAATTATTCAGCAAAAATGCTTCCATTTTCCTCTCTCCATTCCAGTTAAGCTATATGCTTAATTGCAAAGCACATTCCCCTCATTTTCACTCAACAATAGGACCTGGGACTTGGTTTGGTGATATCTTACGGAGAAGTCAGCTGCAGCAAGGACTTGCTTTAAGATTAAGACTTTTTTCTGACAAGTCCAGGAGTCTAGCCCAAGAAGATGTTGAGGCAATGGAGCAATCTACCTTTGAGGAGCAAAACGAGAAGAGAAGTGCTTTATCCAAGCTGGGGCTTTCCACAAGAACATAACCACCCACTCTCCTCTTCCTTCTTTCTGGAGTCAAACAGCACAAAACCACCCAAACTCTCTCAACCTACATATCCCCTATCGGGAAATTCTATTCTCATGGCAGGCAGATCTCTCACTCACCACATCTATCTTTTATGAGCCAGACAGTTTGTCCTCACTGAAGTCCTGTCCATCTTTTCCAGTGGCACTCTGCAACCAGGGTGATCAAAGCAAAGCATCCAAATCACTTGGCAAAAGACCTGGCAGAGCCTGAAACACTGCAGCGCTTCCTATCACAAACAGTTCTCACCTCTCCCAACAGGACTGGGCTGATGCTCTTTACCTAATGAATGCTTTAATATTAATTCACAAATGAATGAGAGTCCTGATATTCCCAGGACCCTACAAACATGACACAGCCATTGCACTACCAGCCTCCAGCTACACAGTGTTAGGCATAGATGGGCGCCAGCACCTCATACCCAGCAAGCCCTGCTGATCCTTGCACTACAGTCCTGCTGCAGCCCTGGACATAAAATGGCCCAACACAAAGCCATAGCAGCACAAGGGGCTTGCTTCTCTTCACCCTTGGCAAGGGCATGGAGAACCTCAGCTCAAAAGCAGCAAAGTATTTTCCCATGGCATGCTGGCTTTCTTAAAAAAAAAAAAAAAAAGAAAAAGAATATTTAAAGCTTTCATAGCTCCTTTTCATCTAATATTTAACATGTGAGACTTTCTGCATGCCCAGGTTAGGTAAACATTAGAGAAGATTGTTTATAGAAATTATATACAGAGTGGTGCTGGTTTAATTTATCAAAAAAGGTTTTGTTGAAATAAATTCATTTTACAGTGAAACCCACTTAAACTTGTTAAAGGGGTGACCTTGTTCAAACAAACCTGTTTGTGCTTCACCCCAAAGGACAGCTCGAGCTGTCCATGGGACAAGCATTCCGTAGGAGCACCATGATACCATCTTCCAGTGTAAATATTCCCCTGCTCTCCCAGAGCACGGTACTCGCCAGCAGAAACTCTGCCAAGGAGAGGGATGCCTGGATCAGTGGTCCCACAGGGAATGGGAACGATGTGGCCTTGGTTCCCTCTTGAGCAACGAAGGTTCAGCCACTGGTTCAATGGCTTCATGCCGCGTCTGCCCCGCTCTCACACCAAGAGCAGGCGCTGGCAACTGGGATTCAGGGGCCGCGGTTGGAACGACACAGGGTGTTGCAGGAGAAATGCAGCTCTCAGCAGCCAGCCCTGGGGCTGATCTCTGAATCGGGGGGTACAAGGCATGGGGAAAACCCTCCAGACTCTGCCTGCCCCACTGCTCCATCCGAGACTGCTGGTTTGCTCTTGGATCGATTGCTATTGACACCACCTATTAACAGCTTGACTGCATCGTTCTTATTTTGGAAAAATAATAGCAAAAATAAGTCAGTACCCGTTTTCCCCCTCTCCTGATGCTCCCTGCGAAGAGAGGAAAAGGAGAATCTCTGCTCTCGCCTCCCCTCTGCTGGCTCCAGCCAGCTGCGGCACTTGACTCGCCCGTTTTTTGCTTCTCAGCTTTAGAAGGGTTAAACATAGCGAGGCCAAAGCAGCACTACGCAAAATATAGAGGAGAGAAAAATACCAGATTGCTCCCTCGTGACACAGGTCAGATTAACAGGGAGAAATTAATGCTAGCACGTTTAATGGAGACGAAATGCTTTACGAATGAGCAGACGTATTAATTTGAAGCAGGTGGCTGTAGGAGTTAATCCTAGTATGGAGCAATACCAGGAAGCACATTCATTCATACATTCATCCATTCAGGAGGCATCAGCCAGGTATGGAGCTTTGTGCAGTTCCTATAGTCTGGTCTAAAGGTATTTATAGCCTAGAGCTCGGAGGGGGGAGGAGGGGGGAATTCCCAGAAAGAAGGGATGGCATAAGGGAAACTGCACTTTGGAAGTGATCTATGCAAAATCCAGCAAGGCAGAATTAATACTGTCTCGTTAACAGAGGGAGCAATTTGGAATTATATGGGAAAGGTGAGCAAAACCTGGAAAGCATAAGAGCCAGCTCTGATTTCAAAGTCCATGGGAGCATTCCAAGGCAGAGCTTTAAAATTAGAAACAGGATGCAAAGTTACTTTTCCATTGAAATGTCATGTTTTTCCTGAAAAGGGCTTTTTCCATCTCAAGAACGCATTTTGCCACCAAGCAGTAAGTGCACTTCTCCCAACAAACTTGCTGAAGCAAGAGCTCTCGGAAAAAAAATGGAGAATCACATCACATCCGGGCGCTTGGCAAACAAATAAAAGCCAAGAAGAGAAAAGTCTGGGCAGCACGTTTCCATATGGGGAGGTTTGCTGCTCATCCTCTAAGATAAGCTCTGGGGGAAGAAAAAAGAAGTGCATCCATCCAGAACTGAATATGTGACAGTGGGTGTCAGCAGCTGCTCCTGGCATTTGTCCCAAGCCACACCACAGAGCTCCACAGGGGAGAAAAGGAGATCTAGGTAAGTGGGAATGTAAAAAGGGGATGCAAAACTGAGAGGTCATCAGATCCTAGCTTAGAGGTGACCCCACTTGCCCCTGCAGGGCTGAGCTTCATGCAAGTGGGACAGAAGGGCTGGAGAAAGAGCATCCCTGACAGGACAGCCTTGTCCCACCACACTTTCCTGGGAAGCCACAGACGCACTGGGGGACACGCTCCAAGTGCACGGTGCAGTTGCTGGAGGCCAGACCCTCCCAGCTCCCAAGGATGCAGCTCCCAGGGCTGGCAGGTGCTGCTGGGACACAGCCTTCCCTCTCCTCCCTGCGCCTCTCCCAGGGGCCGTCCCAGCACAGCCCTACTTTGAAGCCATGCCGGAGCTGGCAACAGCAGCTGTGCTGGAATGAGATGGCTTTTAAACTCAGAGTGAGATGAAAAGCAGCCGGAAACACATCTAAAGGGTGACTGGAGGGCTAAGCCTGCTTTTCTCATGTTCATTTATCCTGTGCTGCTCCACCAGAGCCCAGGTCCCTGGGGAGCAGATTTCTCAAGCTCTGCTGCCTGCCCCAGTCCTCTGCTGCTCGCATCCCTCCTCTGCGGAGGTGAAGAACAGACTTTCAGCAGAGATGCAAGAAAACAGTTTTTTGTCATTTAAGTTCCTGTGGAGTTTCCTGCCTCAAATCCCAGGAGCCCAACTCAGGCCCTGAAGCACCAACCAAGGTGCTTTGCCCCGGGAGCAGCTACAGTTCTGGAACAAGGGAGACTCCTGGTCACTTCTTATACTGATGTGGGAGAAGAAATGTGAGAGAGAGAGCCCTGTCACTGCCTGGGAGCCATCAGCATTCAGCAAGTGTGCACAGCACAGCACCAACAGGAGGAAAACCATTCCTTTCCCCAAAGCACTCCAGGCTAAACCTGCAGTTCTCATGTTTTAACTGAACATGCCATAACACCCTGCTGAGACAGTTCCACTCCCTGCAGCAGCAGGCCTGTGGACAGCCAAGAGCCAGAACCAATGGAGAGCAGAGATGCTGGGGATCAGCACCACAGGCCCACAAGGCTGGTGCTGAGCTGGAGCAGAGCTGGTGCTGAGCTGGAACAGAGCACATCAACATGCACCCACTGCTTAACAAGGGAGACATAAGGAGCACCCCTGGGCAACATTGGCTGAATTACCGTGCTAATAGAGTGACCAAAGCTTTAAATCAGGTTTAAAATAGCCAAGGACCTTGAATGGCTTTTTACCTATTAGATTTCTGCTCTCCTGTCCATTAAGTTTAATGTAAATGGTTCTGAGAAAAGTAGACCCAAAATGCTACAGCTCCACAGGGATGCAGCTGCAAGGGCTGAGCATCCACAGCAGCAGCTTGGAGCTCATCCAAGAGAGTTTATTCACCCAGAGACTGCACAGGACCCCTGCGAGGGGCTGCTCCTGGTATTAGGAACACAGGAGGCCAGGAGAAGCTTGGATCTAATGAGATTTGTACTAATTCATGTGACTGTTTATAAGAACACCGCCACACTAAGCCTGTTAAGCCATTCTGGCTGGCCAGGGGTATCTGCTTCTGCTGGCCATGGCATTGGGCTGGCCCAGCAAAGTTACTGCTCGGCTGCGCACCCCCCAAAGCCTGAGCTTTGCTCACAGCTGGGCACACACATTCCCTAGGAGAACACAGCGTGCAGAGAGAAATCTTTGCCATTTCTCCTAACCAGAGCCCTCAGAAAAAGATGTCAGTCTGGTTTGATGAGGATACCCTCTCTGCACAGTGTGGGGCTTTGCAGCAAGCATTACACACATGCATGCTTTGCAGGGCACATGCATTTGGGACAGCAAAGCAGGAGCAACACTGGGGTTTTTCTGGATCCTGCAGCTGCAAACTCACCATCTCTGGGCTCCTCACTGGGTTCTTGATCAAGAATTTACAGCACCTGAAGCAGCACATGGGGTCAAACCACCAGTAACTCAGTCACTGCCCCGTGGGTCACAACTTGTACAAACTGGTGGCATTTCAGAGATGCACCCAACTTCCCTCCTACTACCCTGCTAGAGGAAACAGTTGTCATTGAGTGTTCTCTTTTCTCTTCCTTTTTTCTGCTCCTGTTTCCTTAATTGAAAGTCATCCAAGTCCTCCCCATGATGCTCCCAGTGAAAGAAATGGTTACCCCAGTAATCAGCCCTGTGGAGCCAAAGAGTCTGCACCAAATTCAGCTCCGGCCTCCCCGGCTCTGGAGGAAGCAGACATAAATACGGGTCTCTAATCTCAGACACGCTCTCTGATAATCTGCTCTGCAGTTTGCAAATGGAGTTGTCTGAGCACTTGCAGGCTCCAGGGACATGGAGGGAAGGCAGGGGAAGGCAGGACTGAGGTCCTCTCTAAGGGCTCTCTCAGGTCGTGCATCTTTCTTGTAAGCCACCAACAGCACACACGGATACCAAGGAGCTCAGGCCTAATTGTGCACCCTCAGAAGTGGGAATCTTTAACCTTGGATTTGCAGCAGGCACTTGGGAAATCATAAACAGCCCTTTCCCATTCTGAAGGCATCACTGGCATTGGAAGGATCTGAAAGCAGAGCGAGATGTGAGGTGAAATAGGGTCCCAGCAAACCACCCCATGTCACAGGGCAAGCATGTGAGCTGCAAAAGCCACTCTTTTGTCACAAAAAGCCACCCTGGGGTAACCCAGGGTCAGGGTCCCTCCAACCATCCCCACCTGGGGGACCTTATCCTGAAATGAAGCATCTTCCAGTGTTCCCCATCACTGCTGCCCAGGATGGGGGGCTTATTCAGCTCCTTGCTTGCAGCCAGGGCAGCCTCATGTCCTGGCCCACACTTGACTAAGACCAGTCGCTCCAGTTAAAGGGACTTGTCCTCTTTAATGAAATGCCAAAAGGCATTCTGCCATGGCGGGGCAGAAGGACAGAACCCTGTCACCCATCCAGAGAAACAACAGGATTTCTCCACATGCCACCAAAGTGCAACACACAGCAGGACGATAGCATGGCAATTCTCTGGGTAAGCTGAGGTTTCTGTCCAGTTCTCCCCTCACCCTGAGAGAATGGGTATTTCATGCAGGAGAAGGGCTCCAAGGCTGGCACCAGCCTGGAGCAATGAGTCTTTGCTTGAAAACAAGTGGGGAAAAGCCCAAAACAATCCAGCTAGGATCAAAATCCCTGCAAATGCTCCCTCTCGTGGAGGTCGGCTCTCCCGCGGCTTGGAGACCAGGAGAGGTCTTGTTCCAAAAACGATCTCAAGGATGAAGGGCTCTGCAGGAACAAGGGACCCATGGGAGCTGGTAACACGCTCCCCTCACGGCACTGTGCAGCATCCCCACGGATCCAAGTCCTCACTGCCCAGCAGGGATCTTCAGCATGAGTAGGGGAGAGCAGGCATGGGATGGGGCAAGCTCAGGGCTTGCTGCACTGCTGTACCCCTTGCATGAGGATCTCAGATGCTTTTGAGGCTTTAACAGCCAAACCACCTTCACTTCTCTGTGATGCAGGGAGAAAGCACATGTATTTAGCACATGAAGGAGTAGAAGGAAATGCTGGGGATACCTGATGGTATTTACTTAAGCTGAACCTGGGTGCATGCAATTTGTCTCTTTTAAAGCCATTTTGAAGGTGTCCCTGAGCCCTAGTTTGGCCTGGGTGGGGAGGACAGCTCTGGAGCTGGAGCAGAGACAACAGCATTGCAGTGTCTCCACCAGGTCATTATTTCCCAGCCTGGAGAATTAGTTCCCAAAAGTCTTTAGCCCTTTCCCCCCAACTGCACAGGATTTTGCACTGACAACACCTTTCTGCTGGGAACGGAGCCAAGATCTCCACAAGGTCATTTTGCAAAGGCAATTAGGTAGTCCCTTGACAGCACTGTCTCATTTTAATTAGATCTCATTTCCAAAGAATTACTGAGCCTGCCAGGCCCAAGGCTGAAGGCAAGGACCATTTACAGATATCAGTGGGAGGCGAAGGACAGATGTACCTGTGCTTATGTCACCAGTTACAGCGATGCCAACTTGATGAGGGAAAGAAGCAGCATCTCTCACATGATTTGATTTGTTAATACTTCAGGCAATATAAAACCCAGCACGCAGGAGACAAAGCCTTACCACTTCTGGCTGCTTGTTTGTGCTTAGGTGCCTCAGAGCAAGCATTTGCTGCTTTCTGAGGGGGTCTATAGGTACATCTTTGGAAGAACCCACGAAGCTGTCAATACACAGGATGGCTGCTCACACCTATCTGCGACTGCACACGGGCCATGAATAGAAAAAGTGAACATACACCCGCACTATGGCACCCAGCAAGGTGCGCCACAGCAACTCAGGTGGCAGGGCCCCAGCTGTGACCACAGGCTGTGCCTAGAGGGGGAGTGCAGGGAGAGGGGTGTTACTACCGCAGCTCGAGGTAGCATCACCTCCGCGGTCTGTGACCCAAACCCCCCACGTTCGCTGACGGTGCCGTCGGTACCGACTGCTGCCACCCCGCCGCGGCCGCTCCTATCGCGCAGCGCCGCTGCGCCACCTGGTGGCCGAGCTCGGAGCAGCGGCGGGTATGCCCGCGACGTTCTGGAGCCGAGGCGCATCCCGAGGAAGAAAAACCCGGTCTTTCTTTTTCCTGCGACCCCAAGGCAAAGCGGAGCTGCGCTGCCCGTTCCGCCGCCGCTGACCTTCGGTAGGAGCTGTTTGCCTTCCCTAGAGGAGCAGAGGAGGAGGAAGCTGGGACCCCCCCAGCAGCCTCTGTCCCGTCGGATGTCCCGAGCAGAGACCCCCGGGGCGCGGCTGCGCCTCCTCCCTTCCCGGGGCGGCTCCGGGGAAGGTCTGGGAAAGGGCCGGACAGGCGCCGCAGGGCGACGGGCCCGGCTCTCCCTCGCTGTCACCAGCCGCTGTAAACAACAGGAATAAACCGAGAGACTCCCCTTTCCCCTTTCCCACCCTGCCTTAGGGCAGAGACGGAGCAAAGGGTGCCTGACGCTAAAAAACAGCTTTGCATCTAAATAAACAGCTGCTTTTTCCCTGATAATGTTTTTACCCCACCGGACACCCGCACAGATCAAAGCGGCTCCGGGAATGCCGCAGGAGGGAATAGCCTGGATGGCTACCTCATCCTTCCCGCATCCACAGCCCGTGCCAAGGACTCTGCCCCTGTGGGGTTAACGACCCAGAACCGCCTGCAGGGGATGAAGAGGCCTTTGAAACTCTGGTGCCTGGCAGAAAGACCTGGGCAGAGGCTCCAGGGCTTCCCCAGGAAAAAAAGCCTGGAGCAGATGAGGGAGGAGGGAGTGTCTCAACGAGCTGGCTGCTGCAGAGACAAGCTGTGCTCCACGTCGGGGACTCCTGAGACACACCGCCAGGGCTCAATGCCACTAAACAGGACAGAAGGGGAAAAATATAAGACCCCACAATAACCCACCAACCTCACCCAGGCCTAGCAGCAGCCCCATAAATCATGCCCGGCCACGGTTGCGGGGCTGCCGCGGCTGCACATCGCGCCTCAAGCGCACAGGTGCGGCGAGATGATCAGGTACCCTGCGCGGCAGGTCCGCGATGCGCAGCGCTAAGGGATGCCCATCTGGAGGGGGGAACAGGGCTTCGCGGAGGGCCCCGGCGCTGTCCTTTGTCTATTGATCCTCCACTGGGGGCGGCAGACAGAGCGGCGGCCCCGCGGGTAATTGGGGCTCCGAGGCCGTGACCGCGCTCCCGCCGCCCCTGCGCGCCGCGGGGGGCAGCGCCGGCAGGGCCCTAATTGGGAGCCGCGGCCGGGGGCTCGGCCCGCTCCGCTTCGGCCGGGGCGCGCAGGCAGCGCGGCGGCAGGCAGGCGCCAGCCAGCACCGAGGGCTGCAGCGCCGCTGCCAGCCCCGCTGCCTGCCCCCCCGGGGCTCTCCTTCCCGAGCGGCAGAAGGACCCGAACCCTCCTTGAAGTGTTCAAATGGTGGATTTGAACCTGCCTGTGGCACCAATGGGTCAAGGAAATTCCACAGGGCCGAGGGAGCTCCCAGCTCAGGGCACGATGTGCCCAGCTTCATGACACCACTCTCAGGGTGCCACCCCACCTGCACTTCCTCTGGATGTGCAGTGGTCAGCTCCTATAAACCCCATACAGCAGTGACAAAAAGCCAGATTTCCCCACCTTCCATAGGAGTCAGGGCCTGAACACATCCAGTGAAGCTCCCTTGCCCCTTCTGCCATGCACCCGTAACTCAACATGCTTGGGGAGTGTGTGGTGGCACTGGGCTGACATGCAGGCACAGTGTCAACAACAGAGCCCTTCAGCCTGGGCAAATGACAAAAAGCCATCGCTGGGCCTGTGCAGGGATGGGTGTTGCGGCAGAGTTCCCCCCTGTGCGGGGCTGTGCGATGTTCTGGCGTGAGCCCCTGTTCCTGTTGACAAACGTCCGCCCATGGAGCCATTTCAGCAACGTACTGTGCTGCATGGCAGTTTAGTGGCCAAGTTAGTCAGGGTTTGTCTACCAGGCCCACAAAACCCTCGGGGTAAGAAGCTATTTTTAGTGTCTAGCCAAGCACCCTGTCCTTTAGCTGAAGAAATTCCAAAGCCACCACTAGCTCTAGTGAAATCCTCAGTTGTGGGATTTCACTTTGCTAGTGACATGGCACCCGTACTACTTGCTGGTTAAACACCAGCACCTTCCACCAGACAGAGGTCAGTGGAGCACCCAGCACTTCATTTTCATGACTCGACAGTGACCACAGCACATGGCACGGCCAAGCCAGATTTCATTGGGTGCACTGAAGGGCGCAGAGCAGAAGAGCCATGGGAGGAGGGGGCTGTGCCATGTGTGCCCCTGCAGGGCCTGCTTGTGTCTTTTCATAGCTGAGGAAAATAATCCCAGCGCAGTGCATGACTAATCAGTAGCTGCTCCTTAGGCTGTTTGAACAGGGTTTCTCAGAGACTGGGTTTGGCCATGGCAGGCCTGGAGCAGCTCAGCCCTGACAGAACGCTCTGCTGCCCATGCTGCCTGGCTGGGGGGCCAGGCCCTGTTCCCTATCTCCTGCATCATTCCTCAAGGTCACAGTCATGAACCCACATTCTGCAGGCAGCATTTATCCCTCCCCAGTGAAGAGTGGCTTCATGCTCAGAGGGCAGGTTGGGGTGTGCTTTTGACCCCAGTGTTCAGCCACTGAGGAGGAAGTGACGTTTAAACCTTCACTGACCCTCGTACCAGGCTTTTCTACCACTGGCTGTGTTGAGCCATCTTCCTACTGTGATTAGCCAGTGTAGACTAAACCCAGCATGGTTGGAAGGGTGTTGGAAAGGCCAGGGGAGCCCCCACACTGGCACACACCATGCCCTCATCCCTCTAAAACCAGAGCCCATTAAATTGTTACTCATCCTGAGTGATCTTTATACAGAATAATCCTGCAAGCTTAATTTTAATAACTACACTTCCCTCCTCCTCATGAAGCCGTTCCCACCCTGCCGGTCTTCCTCACAGGTGGAAACAGCCCCACTGTTCTCCATGCAGCACCATGGCTCCTCTCCCTCCTTTGGGGAACCCAGCCCCAGCATCTCCCCTCATAAGCTGCCACGGGAGGGGTTCGCAGTCACTTCCCTGCCTGCAGTTCCCCCGGGAGCTCTGGGACGGGAGTTCTGGGGAGGCCGAGGAGGAGCCGCGATCGCTCATGACCCGCCCCGTCGAGGCTTGGCGGCGGCGGCTGCGCTGCGGCACCAGCAGAGGGCGACCTACTCCCGGCGCTGCGCCTCCGCGCCCGAGGGGGATGCGCCCCCCGCCGCCTCCCGCAGTTGGGAACATAAATCTTCCCGGGAACAGGAGAGGGGTAATTGGTGAGGAAAAGGGCCGTTTGCGTCCTCCACGGCAGCGCTCCGCAGCGCCCAGAGCGGCTCCGGCATCGGCGGGGGGGAAACGTAGGGACCCCCGGCGCTGAGGCAGCCCCATCCCCGACGGTGCCGCTCTGCCCGCTTCGTCCCTTCCCCGCTGGGGCCGGTGTGGCCGCCGCACTCCGATCTCCGCTGGAACCGATGTGTCGGAGCTTCTCCCGTTCACGGCGGTACCAATGCTCGTCACCGTAGCATGGCAGGACGCTACCGGCCTTCCCGGGCCCGGCCCTCCCGGGGCGGCGCTGGCACGCATCTGCGGCAGTCCTGCTGCCCCTCGAGGACGGTGCGGACAGATTCGCACTCGCGCAGGGTCCCGGCGCTGTATCCTCTCCTGCTGCACCAGGGATCCCCGTGCGCGTCCATCAGCGCACCCGCGGACAACTTCGCGGCCCTCCCGCGCACCTGCCGGGTTCTGCCCGGGCAAGGGGGGCTCTTGGGGCTGGCAGAGGCCCTGAGGGCAGAACTGCCTGACGGGAGGAGCTGGCAGCGGTTCCCTACCAGCCGAGCGCTCTGCCGGCGCGGGCAGCCGCACACCTCGAACCGTTTTCATCTTTCCCCATTGGCCCCACGGCGGTGCCGGGCCGCCCGCGCAGCGCTGCGCACCTGCGGAGGAACGGCGGCCCCCAACGGGGCGGTGCGGCCGCGGGGGGGGGCGACGGGAATGAAACAGGCGGGAGCCGCAGGACTTCTCCGAGTAGGTTTTTTTTTATTGAAAGATGTGAGAATTCATCAAAACTGAACAGACAGATACCCGAGTAACCAGCACGTTGCAAATCATGTATCTTTTTATTTTAAAACAAATATAGAGCACAGTCCTGTGATATTTAAATTTATTATACTTTTTTTTTCTTTTTTGTTCTTGGAGTGAAAAATAAAAACCTGAGGTTTATTCCTGCATTCTCTATACCCCGCACTGCAGCGATATTTTCGTTACATTTTTGGATTCGGTTATTTTTGTTGTTGTTGTTTTATTTTCCTTGCCAAAGTCCGTTAAAGACTTGAACTCTAAGTTTCAATGACTCCAACAATTGTTTTACCGGTGGCGCATGATTGTCCTAGAGAACAGGCGGGATAAACAATATCTTAAAACACAGTTCGAGAAACCGGTATCTCCTTCAATCACAAAGAGCTAAATAGTTTTCATTTACAATATATATGTTCATGTAAAATGAAAAAAAAAACCAAAACAAACC
Organism: Ara ararauna; assembly: GCA_028858755.1. Classification (NCBI taxonomy): domain Eukaryota; kingdom Metazoa; phylum Chordata; class Aves; order Psittaciformes; family Psittacidae; genus Ara; species Ara ararauna. Next base: position 10,134,948 of record CM054389.1, on the reverse strand, counting down.
AAAACAAAAAAAAAACCCTTAAATGCGATGAGTTAAACTCTAAATATTATGTACACACCAATGTACAACTCTGAATAAATTAATACCAATTTGCATATTCTGGGATCCTTATAGCTTATTTACACAAATTACCATTTATTTCATAAATATCTGCCCGGGTACCCACGGGGCTCCCCCCGCCGGACCCGCTCTGCGCGGCGGCGGCTGCCGAGGTGGTTTGTATCCCATGTTTCGGTTCTTATTTCTTTTTTTTTCCTTTTTTAAATGCTTTTTTCCTCCCTCCCGTCCTCCCCCCTTGCACAGATGAGGTTTTGGCCCCGCACATCTCCCCGGGACCAGCGCTGGGGCTGGTGGTTGGGGCTGCCCCATCCATCATGGGGCTTTGCCTGGTCTCATTGCACCCCCAGAGCTGCCCAGTGCCCAGAGCTGGGCAGCAGAGGGGTCGGGGGCCTCCATGGCCATGCCGGAGTCAGGGAGCCGCTCCCAGCCCCGCAGCTGGAGGGACGGACGAGCCTTGCGCTCCCACCTCTCACTCCTGGCTCCGGGGTGATGGGTCTGCATGGCTGGTGGGGCTCCATCCATCTGCTCCAGCACCCCGCTTCCCTGTCCGTCCCCCGCCCCTTGCTCGGCAATAAATATTTATACTGTGCTGTACAAAATACCAGTGCTTCTCCGCCCCGCCGGGAGGGCTCCGCTGCCCACCCCGTCGGTCACTTGGGGGACTCCCTGCCGGGTGACAGCTCCCGCTGGCTCTCCAGCCCGCTCACCAGTCTCTGGATGTTTTGCAGTTCGTTGAGGGACTCCTTCAGGGAGCCCTTGGGGGAGGCAGTGGGGCGCTGGCTGCCCCCCTTGTGCAGGGGCACCTCAGGGAGCGGGCTGGATTCACGGCTGCTGCTGGCCTTGGAGCCCTCGGAGCCGGGGTTGAGGCTGGTGGGCAGGCCGGTGGTCAGCAGGTTGGTGCTGGGCGGGATGGTGACTGGGAGCTGGTAGGGGCTGAAGCGCAGGCGGGGACGGCTGCTGCCCAGGAAGGGATTGCGGGAGAGCGGCCCGGCAGCCGCTGCGCTGGTGGCTGGCATGGCCGAGGCAGCTGCCGCAGCTGCTGCCATGTAGGTGTAAGGGTAGGGAAAGAGTCCGCCGAAGGTGGGCATCGGGATTCCCTGGAGAGAGAGAGACAAAGAGAGAGAAGGGTGAGAGCCATGCTGATGCTCCACTGCATCCTCCCTCCTGCCTGGCCACCCAGCTGTGTTTCCCCAAGAAAGATGAGGCACCCCATTGTCACCCTAAAAACATAGTGTGGGGATATCCCTGTGAGACAGGCCAAGGGACTGAGCACAGTCCTGTACACTGATCTGGGCTGGTGCTGCCAGGCAGAAACCCCTCTCTAGGACATGCCCCATCTCTGCTCTGTCTCCTCCGTGTGTACAGTGTGTCCTAGTCTGTGCAGCATCACTAACCTTTAACCAGATTAAAACACATTGCTAAGTAGGATTGAGAAATTAGGGGAGTTCAAAGACATCTTTATGAGTTTCATCATAGGCGATGGGAAAAGCAACACAAGCGCAGGCATTGCAGGAGCCATTTTGGAGCTGACAGGGATAGGGGGGTGCTGCTGGATGGGGACAGCCAGGTCAGGTAGGGCTATGCTCCTGACTCTGCCCTTGCCTATGGGGGAACAGGATCAGCTACAAAAAAACCCCAAGAAGATTCCTCCTCAAATCAGCCCTGAGGCCAACCTTCAAAATGTCCCCCAACATCCGGCCCATGCTGCAGCAGGCAGCATGTCAAAGGTCTTGAGGAGCCTCACCCCCTTGTCCCCAGGGGCTGCAGAGGGCACTGGGGATGCTGAGGTACCAGCACCTCCTTATTCGCACTTTTATTGCTCCCCTCCCCCACATATTCCCCCACCAGGGACCTGCGTTCCCAAAGATCTCTGCTCCTTCAGGAAGCTTTGGGGAAGGACACGGAGAGGAGGGCTCAGAGCTCAGCTGGGCAGTGGGGACAGGGGCAGTGGGGTCACAGGATGAGCACACGGTCTTACCTGAGAGGCCAGCATGTGCTGGGAGAGGTGGAAAGGGAAGGGGGTGGCTGTCCCTGCCGTGCCCGGGGCAGACGAGAGAGCTCCATTCTCCAGGCTTCCCCCACTGGTCACCGAGGCCAGCAAGTGTCCCATGCCCATGGCAGAGAAGGCACCGGGAGCCATGGCAAACTGTCCTGGGTGGATGAAGAGGGGCTGCCCGGCACCCAGAGGGCTGAAGAACTGTTGCCCATGGAGGCCAGAGAGTGCCAGACTCTGCAGGTGCCCAGCACTCAGGTGTGGGGGGCTGTCCGTGTGCACCATCAGCGGGGCAAAGGCCTCCTTGCCTAGCCCACTGCCCTCCACGTCCTTCTTGCCTGGGTCTGGCTCTTTCCTCCGTCCTTCCACCTTATCCTTTTCCAGGCCTCGCGTGCTGAACAGGCCCTCACTAGGGCATTCCCGGGGGGATGCACCATCCTTGACCTTCTCCGGGCTGCGCCTCTCCTTGCTCCGCTCCTCTGGGCACCGGGGGCTGCCACGGGGCGTCGCGTCCTCCCCACTGGGGCTGGCCGCTGCTGCCGGCCGCTCCTCGGGTGCCTTCTCCACCTCCGCATCACTGTCGGCCCCCGGCTTCTCCTCTGCAAGAGGATGGAGGGGCAAAGGGTCAGAGCAGAAGCACCCAGGGGAGGCAAGGAGTGTGTCACTCGTGAGAGCCCTGGCGTCAGGGAGACACTGCGGCAGCAAAGCTCCAATCGTTATTAATGGGAGAATCTCATTTCAGGGGCAGAAATGGGCCCTCGTGCCACGGTCACTCTGGGGAAAGGGGATTAACAACAGCAGGTCTGTTGCTCTGCCAAACAGGAAAAACGTGTTTGATGGAGGACCAAAATCTATTACAGCATCGCTCTCGTTAGCTTGCAAACTCAAAGCAGGCTGCAGAGCAGGGGATGAAGAGAACGCAGCGGGTGGACAGCGCTGGAGGAAATGGTCCTGTATATATTTAATTACATGAAGCTGATCAGCAGCACATCGTGGATTTATTCCAAACGTGCAGGTTGAGTCAGGTTGAAGAGGTGGTTTTAAGGCAAGAGGCATGCTACAGACTTTCCTAAAAGGGGGTTTAATTTAAAGAGCCCCATAGAGCTCTCAGAGGAGGAAGGGGGATGAGAGGCGAGGGGATGGTGAGGGGAGCAGAGCCCCTGCCTGACCATCTCCTGCTAAAGGAATAAAACGTTTTGGTGCGGGTTAGGTGAAGCTCTGCAGGCTGAGGCGAATATTCGGGGAAGCCTTTGAAAGAGGAGAGGGGTGTAATAAACCCTCCCACCACCTCGGGGAGGGCGGGTTGCAGTTTTGATGAAGGTTTGCAGGGAATCAGGCTGGAGGAATGTTTAAAGAGCAGATTGATAGTGCTGCGAGACAAAACCCAGCATCTAAAAACTGCAACGTGGAAACATCTAGTTTGTTTTCATTTACTAGCTTGAAGTCTTGGCGTTACAGCATTTTTTTCCCCTTTCAAATATGTTAATTCTTTCTTTTTTCCCCTTTTTTTCCAGGGGAGTGTAATCTAGCCATGACAGGCAGGAACGCACCAGCGAGGAGCTGGGCAGATGTGCCAAGCCCACGGACTGCCTTGCCGTTTCTTTTTGTTTATCCCATGGCTTAAACAGGACATCATTGCACCCCACTAGCCTTTGCTCTGCTCTTGTTCTGTCAACCGTTGGGCTCCTTCATACCCGTCCTCATTTCTTTTCCCCCGGTGGTTTGCGTCACTGCCCCTATGTAACCGGCGCCGAAGGGCCCCAAGGGAGAGGAAACCCGAAGTTTGGGAAAATTTGAGGACCGCGTCTCCTCCTTTACCTCTGCTGTTGCCTTTGAGGCGCAGGGGGCTGGGGAGGGCACCCACGGGCGAGTGGAGGGCATCGCGCATGGCCGCGGGCTCGCAGGATGAGGCGTCGGACTCACCGCCGTCGCGATCGGGCTTGCAGGGCTCCTCATACATCCGCAGGGACGGCAGCGAAAGCTGCTTCCTGCGGAAAGAGGGGCAGTTGGGCACCGCCGGCCTTCCGCGGGTGCGGAATGGGGAAGGACAGGGGACACCCCTTACCTCTTCTCCCGCCGGCCATTGCCCGTGTCCCGAAAGCCCTTGGCGAAGGGGTTGTTATCGATTTTCAGCTGTGTGATCTGCGGGAGGGGGGAAGACGGAGAGAGGGGGTGGTGTGAAGCTCTGCCCGTCCCCCACACCCCCCGCCGCCATCGGGGAGCCCGGAGTGCTCTGAGCAGGTTGTGAAACGCGCTGCGGCCCCGCTTTAACACACCGCATGCTTTATTAAAAATGATGCTGAGGTTTGGGCTTGAATTATTAATAGAATCTTAATGATAGGAAGTTATTTTTCACGGCACCCCGGAGAGAAGATGGCGACTGAGCTGCGCGGCGCTGGGTAAAAGCTATTCTTATCCCTCCCCGCCACGGGCTTCTGGGGCCGGCGACATTAGGGTGCTCAATAATGCATGGCTCTGAAATACAGCCCCGAGAGGGGCGCTGGAAAAGGGCCCGGCCCCGCCGCTTCCCCCGCCCGGCCGCCCGGCCCTGCAGCATCCCCCACCCGACGGGGCCACCGGCCGGCGGCTGCCCGGCACAGCTTGCGGTGGGCGAGCAGACAAAGTGCTCTTTAATCGATTGTGACTCTTCGCCATAAACTTTACGAGGGAAACAAGCCCACCAGGACCCTCAGACAGAGCTGTCAATTAGCATCAGCAGCCAGAGGTGGAGGTGGGGGTCAACTTTTGGGTTAAAACACACACACAACCCTTGGAGGGGCTGGCAGACGCCCTCCACTCCCCACTGAGCTCTCCTGGCTCTGCAGCTCACAGGGCAACACTTGCTAAATCACGAAAGCAACTAAAATTAGCTTATCTAGCTCCATTTTTTTGGCTTCTCCTGAGCCCAAGGCACCTTCTCCATGAGGCTGCCCAGGCCGCAGTGCTGCCCGGGCCTGCACCAACAACTCCCACAGCCCAGAAAAGGTGCAACAAAGCCCAGGAGGAAATTATAAATAGTATTAACAGAAATACTAATAGCAATCGCATTGGCAATAGTAATAATAACAGTAGTAGTATGAAAGGTGCCTCCTGCTTGGAGGGCTTGGGGTTTAACCTTTCTCCTGTTGCTGTCTTTTGGCCACTCTCCCCCAAAATGTCCTCGGTGCACACACACAGATACACCCTAATAAGGGGTAAAGGATAGGAGAGGGGTGGGAACAGGGGTAGGTGGAGGGGAAGGCAAATGGGCACATGGCCAAGGCCAGGGCAGGAGGGGAGGGCAGGGAAAGGGCAGGGGTTGCCCGGTTTTACCTTGTCATTCTGGTAAGCGGTGACGGCAATGAAGTCGGTCTCGGGGAACACATAGGTGCGGAACGTGCTGTAGGGCAGCTTGAGGATGTCGTTGGCCCGAACTATGTGAAACCTGGGCTGGTACTTGTGCATGGAGTTCAGGATGGTCTGGGAGGGGGAGAGAGCACAGCTGCCATCAGCCTCACGGTCCACATCGAGTTATCTCCCCCAGAAATCCCTTTTCTCCAGAAAACAGCCAAAAAAAAAAATATCACAAATTCAGCCTGAGGAAGGAATGCCGGGGAATGCCAAAGAGGGAGATTTTTCTTTTGTTTATGCCATTGCATGATATGCCCCCAAATAAGGAGGTCAGGGGAAGGCAGGCACAGCAGCATCCTTGCGGTGTTAAGCACAGCACTAAAGCAGCAAAAAGGATCTCCCCGTTTTATTACAACCCCGCAAACACGAGGCGAGTTTTCAACACATTTCTCGCCGCTTTTCGTATTTCCGTCCTTCAAAGAAAAAAAAAAAAAAAAAGAAAGAAACAATCAAACAAAAAACCCTAAAAAAATACTCGGCCTCACCACCACAAAAAAATATCGTTAAAAAGCCTCTCGATTTGTGTCGGTGGCGCAGAAACCCGGGCCAGCCCCAGCCAGCGCCTGGACCTGAAAGGAGCGTTTCACCATGAGCCATGTTAAATTCATGTCTCGAAGCAACGCTGCAGAAGTAACAGACGTGTTTTTTCCCCCAACCAGGTGCCTGAAAGCATCGCCAGCACTCAAAGCCACTCTCTACCCCCTCTATCTCCTTCTACTTTCTCATGTTATTTGTTTTAACCGAATTCATCGCGATTTGGCTGAGGATTTTCGGAAGCGGCTGAAAGCCCCCGAGCAGCGCCCGGGGCTGCTCCGACCCTCTGCCCCTTGCTGCCCGCATCGGCAACGTTTTTCTGCCCGACAGCGATTAAATAATTCCCCAACCTGCTGTGGCCGGGTTGAAATGCAGCATTCACACCCCGGAATTGGTAGGGGAACGGCGAAAGCTTGAGTAATTATTGTCAAATAACGTCGGCCAAATGGCTAAATAATTATCACTTCATTTCAGTTTAGAAGGCAATAAAAGAAAAATCCCCCCCTTTTTAACGCCAGCAATAATCACCTGCTGATGAACTGTCAGATCGCTACTATATTGATATCATCTAGACTGGATTTATCATGAAAATGGCGCAAAAAGTCTCATTCAGGCGCGCAAATCTGCATTCCTTTAAAAAAAAATAATCATCCTTCTCTGAGCAGATGGGCACTGCCTAAACCCTCATCTCCCAGATTTAACACAGTCCGGATTTCGGGCAACGACAGACACAAAAAAGAAAACCTTTAATTGAAGGAGGCGAACCGTTAAAAACGCTGAATCAAACTAGTTTGTCCCTAGTACATATATAAAAAACAAGATTTTTTTTAGACTCCCCATCTATCGATTCACCTTGCTGCCTATAAATAACCTCGCAATGTATTATTTAACAAAACGCCGTTTCCTGCCTTCAGAGAAAAAAAAATAGAGAGGAAAAATAAAAAGAGAGAGGGGAAAAAAACCAACACATAAAACGAGAGCACAAAGTTAAGCGGGGAGCTGCCGCGCTGCGCTCCGCACCTGAGCGCCGACTCCAGCGGCTGCCCCGCGGCTCCGGGCTCTGCCGGGCTCCGGCCCCCCCTAATTACCGTATCACCAGCGCTGCATGGTGAACTTTCCCTTTATCGTCCTAAATGCTTGTCCAGAGGCCTGAGACCGCTGGCTTAGGCGCTGTGATTTCCCCTCCCAGCCCCGTGAATTCACGCAGGATCACGCTCCCCTCGCGTTTTGACCCTGATTTCTGCGGATCTCTGCAAATTGCCAACACGCTTCGGTTTCTTTCTTTCTCCTCTTTTTTTCTTTCCCTTTGTTTTGTTGGGTTGTTATTTTTTTTTTCCGCTTTATGTTTTGGTTTCTTTTACCCCTTTAGGTGATGCAGATATGACCAATAGGGAAGTAAACAGAGGTTTCCGAATAAACAGGGAAATAAAGAGGGGCTTTCAGCCAACGGCTCCGGCCCTGCTCCCAGCCACGGACACCCAGCGCAGGTGCCGCAGCTCTCAGCACCGCTCTCCTCGGTCCGGCCCGGCCCGGCTCGGCCGGCAGCGACATCCTGGGCTGCACCTGCCCGTCCCCAGTCCCGCCGCTCCGTCGGGGCTGCCCTCGCTGCACCCCCCGGCACAAAGTCGGGCTCGCACATGCACCTTTCCAAATACGGCTCCCCGCAGAGCCCCGAGGGCTGGGGAAAGGCGGCAGGACAGGCCGCGGAGACCCGGGATGCGGTACCCTGAGGCCGCCCCCACCCCAACATTCCCTTTTTCCCGGGGGACCCGTCCCCAGGAAGGCAAGGAGCTACCCCTCGGTGCCGCGCAGGAGCAGCTGCCGAGGGGGCAGTGGGACAGCCAGGGCATCGCAGGGCCCGGCAAGGCCCCGACGTTCAGCCCGGCCCCGGGAGCGCTGCTGCCAGGAGAAGAAGCCGCTGAAGCCCCGTGGTTTTCCAAGTTCGCCCCATGCAGAGCAGGGCCGAACAGCCCGGCACCGGGAAAACCCAAAGGGTCCCTGCTCGGTAGATCCCTGCTTGGAGGGTCCCCGCTCGGGGGGCTCTGCTCTGCCCCACAGCCGCACTTACAAAGCCATGCTTGTCCGAGATGTTGTTGGTGAGCTTGAGCTTGTGAAAGGCAACAGGTTTGGCCATCCACTGCTCCCCCGTGGCCGGGCTGTCGGGATGGATGTACATGCGCTTGGGCATCTCCGGGTCGGCCTTGCCGGCAACCATCCAGCGGGAGTTGTGGAACTTGTACCGGCAGTCGTCGGCCGCCACTATATCCATCAGCAAAATGTATTTGGCCTTCTTGTCCAGGCCGCTCACCCGCACCTTGAACGGAGGGAACATCCTCCTGCAGAGAGACCCAGAGCGGTACAAGGCTGTGACCCCCGCCCGCTGCCGACCCCAACGGCCGCGGCCCCACCGAGCAGAGCCGCACCTCCCGGCCCCGGCTGCCGCTTCGAAACCACCATCTTTTAGCCCAGCTTCGCAGAGGATTTCCAGCCTTTCCACGTCCCAACCGCTTCTCACCCTGCTCTATTGCATCCGCCGGGGCAGAAAGCGAGGAGAAAGCTCTAAGATCCCATTCCGGGAAACAGGGGCTCAAAGGCATCCCGTTTCCCTTCATTCACCCGGACCTAGGCGGCCCCGCCGCTGCCCTACCCAGGACCGGGAACACGGACAGAGCCGGGAAGACCCTGGCCGCGGGGAAAGTTTGGCAGGAGGGAAGGAATCTGTGAATAGCGGCGTAAACAAATGCGGGGGGTTCGCAGGCGCTCAATCAGCGCGCAAAATTCAATTTGGGACCGCGCTCGGGAAAGCGGTAACTGAGGGGCGCTGGGGGAGCTCGGAGGGGGGTTAAATACTTCCGAAAACCTCCAGGGATCGAAGCTCCCCGCGCTAATTCATCGGGGCGGATTTGGCGAGCAGCGGGGGACGCGGGATGAACCGGAGGGGCGAGGGCGCTGTGCGGCCGCGCAGGTGCGGGGCGGGCTACGCGGGGCCGTCTCTTACCTCCCGGACTTGGTGATCACCATCTCGGTGCCCAGCTTGTGAAACTGGTCCCAGAGCTCTTTGGCTTCCAGCGTGACTTTGGGGTCGTCTTCGACCTCCTCCTCGGGCTCCAGGCTCTTGAGGGAGCGGAGATGGGCGGCTTGGTGGTGGTGTCCCAGGGCCGAGACGTGGAGCCCGGCCTCGGCCGCCCCGGCCAGCCCGGGGTCCGGCATGGGCTTTGCCAGCGCCGCCGGAGGCAGAGCCAGAGCGGGGAAAAAGGAAGGCTGGGCGGCTGCGAGGAAAGCGGACATGGGGAAGTCGGCCGGCCGGGGTGCGTGGAAGGGGTGGTAAGCCATGGCAGTCCCTGGGAAGGCTGGATCTCTCATCGGTGCATCCACAAATCCAGGAGAAAAAGAGGGATTCCCTTTACAAAAACGAGTGTGTGGGTTTTGTTCTCGCTTGTTGCTGGTTTAGTATTATTTTTCCCCTCTCCTGCCCAGCGAACTCGCTCGAGTCTCTGGAAGAGGAAGGAAAAATCAACAACACACGCCAGAAAAAAAAAAAAAAAGAAAAAGGAAAAAAAAAAAAAAAAAAAAAAAAGGAAAAAGCACACAGAAAAAAGCTGGGGAAAAAAAAACCACCAAAACCAAACCCCAACCGCAACCCCTCCGGAACGAGATGCGGGGAAGGAGGAGAAAAAAGAAGAAGAAACAAAAAAAGAGAGGCAGTTCCCGGCTCCTGGGACTCCCGGTCTGCGGAGGGGAGACAGTAGGTCCTTATTTTTTGTTGTTGTTGTTGCAGCGAGGGAGAGCGAGCGAGGGAGAGAGCCCTCCCAGTGAAGTCCTTCCCAACACTAAAATAGAAACAAAAGCCGGCGCGGGGCTGCGCGGAGCGGGGCAGGGGCCCTCACACCCCCGCGGGCCCTGGCTGCGCCCCGGCGGGGCCGGCCCGGCTCCGCGCTCCGCGGACGGCGCTGGGGCGAGGGCTGCTCATGGCTCCGGGAGCCGGAGTGGAAACGGTTGGATCTTGTCCTGATCTCTGTAAAACTGTGACTATCTCACATGTCCTTCCTGCTCTGATCCGCCCGCTAATGAGCCAAGCCCCCTTGATTGCTGATTTTACGCGTTTCAGACCAATTGTGGATCTGCATAGGCGTGGTTTTGACAGCTCCGGCCAAGCTCCGGGGCGCGGGGGGGCGGAGGGGGGGGGGCGCGGAGGGAGGGAGGAAGGGAAGAAGGGAAAAAAAAGGAAAGAAGGGAAAAAAAAAAAGAGAAGAAGGTGTCGGAAGCCTCGGCAGTAAGAAAACATGTCAACAGGATAAAATATTAACCAATGACAGAGAAAAGTGCTCCAAATCCCACCCCCGGCTCCTTTCCGCATACCGGGTCAGCCCCGGCTGCGCCGCGGCCGGGGAGCGGCCGCCGCCGGTGCGGGGACAGCGCGGAGCCACCACGGCGGAGCGGGGAGCGCCGCCCGGGCCCGCCCGGACCGGAGCCTCGGGGGGCGGAGGGAAGGAGGCCGAGGGCCCCCGCCGGTGTCCGCGGGGGCAGCGAGCAGGGGAGGAGAGCGGGGGGGGGGGGGGATGGCCGGGGGAGTGCGGCGGCTGCCGTCTTACGACAGAGCCTGGAGAGTGGATCGAGGTGGGGCCGCCGCTCCGCGCGGAGCCGCGCAGCTCCGACGGGGCGGCCGCCGGGAGCGCGGCCCGGCAGAGAGCTGCGGGCGGCGGCGAGGCCCCGAGCGGCGACCTCCAGCGCGGGTGAGTCGCTCCCTGCAGTCGCCCCCCAGTCCCCCGCCCCGCCGGCAGCCGCTACGACCTGGTGCGGGGGGGGGAGGGAGTCCCGCTCCCAGCCTCGCGCCCACGGCGGAGGCTCAAACCCCGCCGTCGGGGCGCGTTGGGTGCGCGGCCGGGGGCAGACGCGGCTGTTCTCGGCCACAGGGGCTGTTTACCCGGGCGGGGGGAAGCAGATAAGGAGGAGGGACACACACACACACACACCGGGGCTGTTTGCAGAGGGATTAAGGGCCGGTCCCGCCGCGCCAGGGCCCGGGGGGGGGGGGGCGGTGGGCGCGGTGGGTGTCCCCGCGGAGAGGTCGGTTTGGAGATCTGCGCTGATTAACTGAGGGCCGCGGTGGCTGAAGAGGGCCCTGGCGCCAGGCGGCTGAGCCCTCACAATAAAGACCCGTCTCTTGTCACTTCATATTTACCCCCAAATCTTCAAAAAGCGCCCTGCCACCCTTCCAAGGCTCCTGCCCGCGCTGCCTGCGCTGCGGCCAGGCGGGACGAGGAGGGGTGTGGGGGCTGACCCCCTCCTCTGTCCCCCGGCTTGACCCCCCCCCCGCCTTCCCGCTCCGCGGATGCGCAGCAGCTCAGAGTCCTTGGGGCCGCGTGTAGCTGCTCCCCGCGCAGGGTGGGACGCGGGAACCCCCGGGTGTCCCCTTCGCACCCCGACTTTTCTCTTTACCCCCCTCCCGCGGTTCACCCGCCCGCTGCCCCCAGGAGCAGCACAGAGCCCGGCCCCAAGTCCCGGGCTGTGCTCGGAGGCATTCGCAACCTGTCCGTGTCCCGCGGCAGGTTCACCTCTGCCTGCGCCGCCCGGCCTTGCCATTGCGCCCGACGGGGCGGGCACAGCGCATCCCCCCCCCTGGGCTGTCCCTGGCGGCGGGGCCGGGGGGGGGGGGGGGGAGGGGGTCCTGCTGACCATTGAGCATGGAGCGGGGACTGAAATTTAGACCCGATTTGGACTTTGCTTCCTCGCCACCGCGGAAAACTGCTGACGGCAGCTTTGGCAAAAACGGGGCTTGCTTGTATTGTTATTTTTCTCTTAATTCTCCCCTCACAAAGCAAACCCGGACCCTTTCCTTGCCCCGGGGCGGCATCGCCCCACGGCGGGGGCGGCTCCTCCGCGAACACCTGGCCCGCAGCTCCGCCGGGAGACGCGGGGCCCGGCGCATCCGGCCTGGAGACCGCCGGGACCCGGGAGAAAAGGGATCCTCTCTCCCGGCCCGGGACCGGGATCCACCGCCCCACCGTTACCGTCGCAGACGCCCTCGCCTGCAGAATAAACCCGATCCAGAGCAGCCTCGTCTCCCCGACCCTCTCTATAGCGCGCTCGCTGATGGGACTGCCGCGGGGGGCGGCTAACGGGGACCGGGCACCCACTGCCCGGGCAGCTCCAGCCGCGGCCCCAGGGCCCAGGGGCTTGGACCCGACCCAACGTCTTGCGCCCATGGACGGGGCGGACGGCTCGTGCCCACGGCCGGGTGAAACCCATCATCACCCAGTCCGCGACTCGGGGACACCGTGCCTGGCTCCCGGGAGCTGCCCCGCAGCCCGCGGGCCCGGCGCTGAGCTGGTGAACGGTCCTCAGGCTGGGACGGTGGAGAAGGGGCCGCCCCGAGGATCCGTCCTGGGCCGGCCCGGGGGGGAACCATCCGGTCCCCGCTGCCCCGCTCTGCAGCGCGGCCCCGCTCGCTCTTCCCCTTTCATCTCTGCCCATCTCCACTCATCATCCCTTTTCTATTTTTAGCCGGTAGACTTAGGCCTTGGCGCCAGGCCGTTTAAGACCTGTCAAAGTCCTTCATATTTCCCTCATGTCACATGGACCTTTCGCTCCCTTCCCCGCGCCATGCGAGGGCCGTAATTTGGATCTGTGAGCTGGTGAGCAAATGCAATTTGCTCTTCTCCATCGCTGTGCTGTCTCCGTGACCCCAGCCAGCAGGACGGCTGGTGTCCTGTCCGGGGCACTTACACAAATTGCGGGTGATTGATGAAAAATAACAATTCTCACAAGCCGCCGGGCCTCCGCCTTCCCCTCCTCCCGGCTCCACCGAGCTGCGGCAGCCCCGCGTCCCGGGGAGCACTCCCCCCCCCCGACGGGGCTGCACTGGGCGCACCGGCCACTGCCGTTCCGGCTCCGGGCAAAAGGGGTTTTCCTGTGCCGATGGCGAGCCGTCGGGCCGCTCTTTCGCAGCTTTGATGACACTGCAAAGGGACTCCCCAGGGCGCTCGCGGAGGGCGACGCGGCCGCTCGCACCTTTCCGAGGTGGGGGAACCCAAAATGGGATGGGAAAGAGCCGCACAGTGCAGGGAGGGGGCCGGTACCGCCGGGCTGGGCTCCGCGCTGCTGCCGTGGGAGCAGCTGGCCAGGCAGACCTGGGGACGTCGGGGACCTCCGGCCGCGCTGTCCTAAGCGAACCCGCAGCTGCGGATTCAGGACCTCCCTCCGCCTCAGGCCCGGGCCCGGCAGGAGCCCTTCGCACAGCACAAGACCGACGGGTGCCGCATCCCTGAGGGACTCGACGGCTCCTCCAGCTCCAGCATCCCCCCCTTGTCCCGGCCCGGCCACCCCTCAGCGGCGAGTCATGGGGCAGACGGGGAAAGGGCGAGAGGAGGCCCCTGCAGCTTCCCCGGCCCCGCTTCTCCCGCTCCACCTGGAGAGGAAAATAAACCCAAGTGCGATCAAACTGCCTTCATTTCACCCACCCGCGCCACGGAGCTCTCCTCCACCTCCCTTCCTCGGGGCGCCGCATCTCCCCTCACACACCTCGGTGGGGTGGGAATCCCCTTTACTCCGGGAGATCCCGGGAAAACATCTCCCCCGGTGCTCCGATGCCCTTTGGAGGTCCGGGGAGGGGCGGCAGCTGCCCGGGATGTGCCGGGCGCCGGGGCCCGCCTGATGTACTTTTATCGACAGAAACCGAGAGAGATGCTCGACCCGACACCGGCCCCGGCGCTGCCGTCCTCCCTCTTCCTTCCTCCGCCCGTGAGGCCGCGGAGCTGCGCGCCCCGTCTGTGCGCGGCCCGGTAAGGGAAAACCCGAGGAGCCCCGCAGCGCGGCAGCCCCCGGGCCGCCCCCCTCCCCGAGCTCCCCCTGTTCTCAGACTGTTTAGATTTCTCTCCAGCTTTAAAGAAAATATTTCCAGTAATCCAGATTTCTGGAAAATAACAACAGGCGGAGGCGCGGGCGCGAACGCGCCGAAGTTTATCCAGAGTTTGAACGATTTATAAACACATTTTCCAGCCTGTTTGTCAGGGCGGGCGCTGAGTGACCCCGGTCCGGCCGGGCGGCCCCTGCGCACGCCGAGCAGGGGGAGAGGGGGCGCATCCTCCGCCACCCGCCCGTACCCCGCCCTCGTTACCTCCGCGCCGCTTTGATTCAGGAGCCCGCTCAGCCCCGCCGCTTGATTGATTTTATTATGGTTATTGTTTTAATTAAGAAGCGCCCTCCCTGCGCGGGGGCGCAATGTCCCCCGGCTCCGCAGCCCCGGGACTGCCCGGTTCCCCACGTCGGGGCCCGGCGGCCCGCACGCATCGAGCCCGCGGCCTTAAAAGGAGACCGGAGCCCCGGCCGGGGCCTGAAACTCGAGCTGGCACCTCGGGGGGCGGGCGGGGACGGGGATGGGGATGAAGGGGGGATCATGCAAATCCCTCTGTTTAAAAAACTTCCATTTGAGAAAGTGTGTCACATCCCGGCGCGGGCGCGTAATCCCCGGGCTAATGGCATTACCGCCGCCTCATCGCCGTCATGGGATGGGGCCGAGGGCGAGGACACCCCCAGCCCACCGGCACCAGTGACCGCGGCTCGGATCCGGCGGGGAACGGACCCGCAGAGCCCCGCTCCGTCGGGGCGCCCCGCTCCAGGAACCCCGCGGTCTGTGTCGGCCCTTCCCCGCGCCTCCCAGCGCCCCCCGGCCTCGGGGGTGCATCGGTGTTTATGGGTACTTGAGGTGCTGTTTTCCGCTCAGGTTCCCCGAGAAACTCGGTCCCGGGAGGGGACCCGAGGTCAAAGTGAGGATTTGGGACGGGCTGAGCTGCACCGTGTCCGGAGCGGTGGGACGGGGCCGGCCCGACCCTCGCAGCGCCCGGCTCCGCGCCCGAGTCGGGGCAAAACGGGATGAAACCCGGCGCAACGCGGTGCTGGGGAAAGGGGCGGCGGGGCCGGGAGCGGAGCAGCGGGGCCGGGCAGGCGGCGGCACCAGCGCTTTGGGGAAAGGGAAAACATCACCGGGGGTCTCCGCGCTCGGCACAGCCTCCGCGGGGACGAGCGGGGCCGCTGCTCCCCAAAAATTCCTCTTCGGGTGGGACCCCCGCCTGTTCCTGGGCAGCAAAACCCCGACGGGGACCCCGAGGGCAGGGGATGGCCCGAGCTGGGTCCTTCCCCTTGGTCTCTCTGCCTTTTTCCTTTTAAACAGTGCCTGGGGGGGTGCAACCACCCCCCGGTAGACAGTGGAAGGGAAAAGATGCAGCGCAGCCCCATGGAGTCCCCCAGCCCACCTGGCCCCATCCTGTCAGCGGAGCAGGGGACCTGCACCTCCAGAAACCGCTCTGTGTTTGGGGCTGGGAGTTTGGCAGAAGTTACAGCATCAAAAGAGGGGGTGCAGCGCTGACGGGGGCTCACATCCCGTCCTGTCCACTTCAGACGGGATCTGGGAATATGTTTGAAATCACATCTAAAGCAGGATCCGATGCCGCTGTTCCCACGTCACGTGAGTTGTGGTTTTGGTCTAGGTTTGAATTTAGGATTGCAGAAAATCACCGTCTCCTGTTTATAGGAGAGCGCATTTCACTGCTGAGAAAATAAAACCAGGCAGAGTTAAGTCATGGGCAGGAACAGCGCTTTCTTATCGCACCTGCTCGTTTCGTGGGTGTTCCATCACGGACAAATTTGACGTGCACCCAGCTCCGCATGGAAGGGGCAGCTCTCGTTGGGTTTATTCACATTTCCTCAAAATCTCAGCCCTCCTCTAAGCCGCACTCTGACAGAGGCATTGGGAAGGTGGAGCATTGCTCTGAAGACAGGACAGGCTCTTCCCATCTTTCCACTCTTAACGCAACTCTGCAAACTCAAACAGCTGCGGGGCAATGCCCCACCACGGCCCTGGCTCCAGCATCCCGCCCAGGCACTGTGCGCTGTGTTCCATTTTCTCACTACCCAGCCTTTTTCTCGCTTCTCTGTAGGTGCTGGGCTCTTGCGCTGTCCCCTTCCAGAGGGTTTGGGGGTCTCAGTGCGGGCATGCAGCGAGCAGGCTGAAACCTGCCACGCTGAGGTGCCTCCTCTCCCAACTCCCCGCCCGCAGTGCCGGCAGACTGCTCTCCAGGCATGTTTTCCATGGATACCTCAGCGGAGGCAGCACCACATAACAAGTAAATAACAGCCCCGACGCCGGGCTGCCGGCACAAAGCAAGCAATTCCCCTTTGCGCAGGTCACTAATCTCTTGGCACATGGTCTTTGAGACCTGGGCCACGGGGAAGGAGGCTGAAAGGGAAGAAAAGATAGCAGGGACAATGGCCGGGCCGCCGGCTGGCTAACAGCCCCTCTCCCGGCTTTGTCTGGGTACACGCAGCGCTACGCTGGGATCAATTCATCTCAGCAGAAACAACCACGCTCCTGCACTGCAAAGGGGCCGGTGTCTGCCCTCGCCGGGGGTGCCCCGTGAGGATCCTGGCTCGCCGGGCTAAGTGCAAAGCTCGAGACACTGCAGGTATTAATAGCCCCCATTTTGTAGCCAGCAGTAATTCCCTCCTGTGTTTTCCCCTCCACACTGAAAACAAACCCTTCACTTGATCCGTTTGTCCTCTCCGGTTGCCATCTGTCTTCCATCCTTCAAATCTCACCTTAAAAACAGTGCCTCTTGAGCAAATCCTCCCCGCCGTCCCCGCGTGCCGTCTCGCCCAGCACAGGCCTGACACTACAAGCGCTCATTGAAGTGAAGGGGATTTGAGAGCGCGCAGGACACGGCGGGATTAAGGCCACAGATTGCGCTCCCTGGGCTGCACTGTGCCTGCGGAGCTGCCTGGTGCCGCCAGCCCAGAGCCCAGGGCTCTTCTGCTCCCTCCGCTCCACTGCTTCTCCTTCTCACCAGTGATGCGGGGCTCTGCCATGCTGGGCAGCACACGTGCATCGCCATCCCTCTGCCCTTCACACGCGGGTGGGATGGAGAGCAGCACCTGAGCCGACCTCCCTGGATGCCTCCGGGTACCCTCCTCTGCAGATGGGAGGAGATGTCACGTCCCGAGCCCTGGCGAGGGGGCGCGGGGTGTTTCAGGAGGGGTCTGCTGTTTGCACAGATGTAGTGGGCGCCGTCCCACCTCGAGGGGTGCTGTCCCGCACCACCCAGAGGCAGCATCTGTGGGGCGGCCCCGGCCAAGCCCGTGAATCACAGCACATCAAAGCACCGGCAGCGCAAGCACTAACAACCCCGGCCGCCAGCTCGAGCGGACGGTGCCTGCGCAGATGTGAGCAGCAGCTTTTCCCAATTACAGACAGCAGCAGAATTTACCAGAAAGGGAAGGGAAGGCAAGGGAAGGAGTCACGGCCAGCAGAGGGGCTGCAGCAGAGAGCCCACGCACTCCTTGCTGCTCCCCGGGATAGGTCACACCAGCACATCACCTCCTCCCTCCATTTTAGCACTGGTATTACATCATTCCATGCTTCCCTGCAGCCCTTGCTGTGGGGGGGATCACTTGCTCCCCTCAAAATCTTGGTCTTTTTAGAAAACCCAACCTTGCGGAGCTTCATGGGCATAGAGGAGAGCTCAGACACGGCCACATCTGATCCGAACCTTTGGAGACAGTGAGATTCCTTCTGGAAAACAAGCCCACATGATTTCAAAGCCAATCGCATGACCTGCAGCAGGGGGACACATGGTGTTTTTCTGTTGAGCGTGGCAAGGGCAGCCCTGACCCTGCCCAGCTCCCACAGACACAGTGGACTACCAGGAGCAGGAGTCTCGTGGTCCGGCTCAGCGCCTGGTGGGACAATGGCATCACTCCCACATGACAGCTGGACTTTCCCCTTTCGACAGCAACAGGAGCAAAATTCAACGTACCTTGAGAAGTGGCTGCAACGTGGACACCTTCCTGTGGGAGGAGAGGCAGCGGGGATGGGCCTGGTCCTCCCTGCCTGTGTCTTGCCCATGCCTCCCATGGAGGGAGTTGGGGGAGGGTGTGATGTGGGGTGGCAGGGCACGGGGCTGGCTCTTTGCCCTGGGCTGCAGATGCTGCCTCCAGTTTTCTGCTTGAATGAAGCTGCTGGTCTGAACGCGGCTCATAACCTTGAGCCCACAGTGAAACCTTGCTGAAGTCCTTTCCCCTCGTTGTTCAAAACCAAACGTGCTCGCCCATTGTTTCCACCTGGGACTGTCAGGTATAGCACATCACAGGGGCTGGTGAGCCTGGGATACAGCAACACTTGTGCTCCCCCCAAAACACATCAGGGGTGTCCCCGTCCCCCCCGACGCTGAAGTGTATTTGGGTGAAAACACAATCAGTTCTCACCCATCCTGTTTCCCAGAGCCCCATGAGCCGGCACTTCTCACCTCCCCTGAGGAGGGAGAGGGGCTGGGATGGGAGCGGGATTAGCACCCAGCTGGCACCGGGCCGCCACGCGGGCACAGCCAGCACCAGCCTTTTATTACCGACCTATAATAATATTGTAAATACTCACTGGGAAGTAATTACATCCTATAAAAGAAGCAGCAGTCTGTGGTTTGAGCCAGGATCAGTTCATGACACTTGTTTTAAAGAGACGTTTCATGTCTTGTTTATAGATTAGATTTTAACCTGACAACCTTTTAACATTGTATTAAATTAGAAATTAACTTCGTATGACTGCTCACCGTATAATTGACCTACTGATAGCCAGAGTGCTAGAGAATATTTAAGATACCTTTCAGACAGTGACGTTCCCAAGAAAGTTCAGAGCCTCCTCCTTGATCTAGACCAGGGCTTTGCTATTAATTAGTATTTATGGTCAGGTGGCAGGAGTGCTTCCAGAAGAGAGAAGACTGCTGCTCTGTGCCAATCCCCAGGGATGCAGTGAAACCCAGTGGGATGGTAGGAAGAAGGTGGAGGGGGCATGGAAGGCTGCAAACCCCCAACCCAGCCCACTGCAGTGACCACCCAGTGAGGCCAGAGCTGCTGGGAGATGAACCCATGGGCATGGGGCTGTCATGTTTGAGAGAGCCAGATCCTGTTGGGTGCTGAATGCGTGCTGGGAATTGATGAGGTCAGGTCAGTAGTTCCCAGCAGGAACTGGGAGCCCTGCAGGACTTGGCCTTGGACACAGTGAGGGCAAAGGACTCTCCTGGTGCAGGGCAGGGCAGGCAGCTCTGCAGCTGGAGGAATGGTCCTGGCACACCTCACATGAGGGCCATGCGCAGGCAGCTTGTCTTGGCCTGCTTGGATGACACCCATGCCTGTGACCTGCCTGCAACCTGCATGGGGCTGTTGCAGTGTAATTTCCTGCAGCACAAATTCCCAAGAAAGGCAAAAATTCAGCCTGGGAAATCACTGACATCTGAGCAAAGGGCAGGGTGGCAACTGATGGGGCCGGCCAGGAATTGCCACATGCCCTGAGAGCTGGTGGGGCACACAGCACATCCCCCAGGACATATCCTGCAGTGGGTAACACCAGCTCCAGTGCTGATCTCACTCACAGACGGTGTTGGGGAAGAAGGTCACCATATGGGACAAGGACGGCAGCGACCATGCCATGTCCATGGTCCAGTTCTGGAGCTGGTAACTTGTATCCTCATGGCGTAGGGCCCTTTGCTTTCACCAGGGTAAAGGCATTTTCTTGTGTAACTGAAACCTGCTCCCAACACGTGCAGGAGGAAGGAGCTCTGAGCAGGAACAACCCCAGTAACACCAGCCAAAGGAGGTTTCACCTTGTTGGGCAGGGAGGACTCTTCAATATGAGCCTCAGTTTACACTTGTTTTCAGGGAATGATAAGGAACAGCATGAGATTAAATGGCCCCTGTTCTATGAAAAGCTTAGAGCATGACTACAAACAGCTTTGCATAACATGGGGCCATCAGCAGAGACCCCCCAAATTCCACGCATGCACCCCCTGCTTTGCCCCTCACTTTGGCTGTGAAGCCACTTGGGGATGTGGCCACTACCTCTGCCAGGGCCCTGTCTGCACCTCACCAGGCTCAGGCAGCACAGTGCAGGCAGTGAGGCAGCCCCTCCAAGAAGGCATCAGCCAACCTTCATCTTCAGCTGTGTCACTTGTGCCGGCAGCCAGGCTCACCAGCTGCGTGCCGTTCTGCTCAGGTCATGGCTTTCTCTGGCTGAGCAGTGTGAATCTCCCCTCCCAGCACTGGCAGAGCTGGGGCTGAAGGCACTGAGGGAGGCAAAAGACAAGGGTGAAGCCTCAGCCAGTGCTGGGTTTTATGGCAAAATGGTTTCATACCAGAGTGAGACCGAGTGCTGGGGGTGGCAGCGCTGCCTGGCTCTGCCACAGCCCCCAGCTGGGACAGGTGAGGGCACAGCTGAAGCTGTTTGTCTCCTGCTAATTCTGTTCTCACCAGCTCTGCTGCTACAAACGGGCTCCAACGGGCTCCAAGATGGGTTTGTGCAGGATGGGTTTGTGCCCTGCTGCCGCAGACACATGCTTCTCCCGGTGCCTTTTCCATCTGTGAAACAGGCCAAGCAGCGGATTCAATTATTTTTTCCTAGCACATAAGCCACTAATCATTTATTGCATTAAAAACCCCCTCATCTCCACAACTTTTGTTCCCATTTGATCCAATTAAAACTAGGGGGGGAAGGAAAAAGGTTTCATTTTCTCTTTTTGCAAAGACCCGATCGCAGCTCCATTGACTCTCTAATTGTAAGCACTCAAATGGTTGGGTTTAAAGTTACACTTAGCAGCTGTGAAACATTAGGGTGAAGTGATTACAACCTACTGGAGGATACCGAACATTTTTACAATATCTCAGGAGCATAAGGGAAAGACAACAGGAAATGGCGCAAACTTTCCTACCCTGCACAGCAACAAGCCAGAGCAAAGGAGAGAGAAAAGAAATGCAGAGACGTGGCGCAGACGCAGTTTGGCTCCTCAAAAAGTCACTAAGGAAGCCTCAGTGAAAGCACCGTGCGTTTATCCCAAAGCTCAGAGGGTCACAGAGGAGTGGGAGCAGCATTCAGGGGTTTCACAGCTTCACTTTGCAGCAAACCCCTCCTTGGGGCTCTCTGTAGAGGAAGGAGGATGAAGATCTTGGTGGTGTTTTGCCTTCTGTCGGCTCCCCTCTCTGGCCTGCCTTCTCCCAGCAAACTTCCTTCTTGAGCTGGCTAACGCTGCTCAGGGCAGGATAACCAGAAGCTGTCCCCTTGTAGGGATGAGCAGCGGGATGGGCTTTATTGGCTTTGCTTGGGCACAGCACCATGCTCCACTGGGATCATCAGGGCTTTGCTGGAGAAGCAAACAAAGCCCAAGCCCCATGTGCTCTGCAGAGCACTGGGAAACACCAGCCCTGCTGCTTTTGCCCAGGCCCTGGGTTGGTCTTGAGATTTGATTTCATTTGAACTTCAAGCTGTCACATTTGGAGAACCTTTGACTTTCCACTTCTTTTCAACCGGCGAAACAATCCCCTCCCTTGATTTAAGCACACTACATACATGTGTTTATTACAGAAACCAGGGTAGGATAAGAAAGCAGTATTTCATGTTAATTCATGAAATCTGAACTCAACTTTTAATAGAAGAGCTCCACCTCATGCGCAGAGTGATATACAGTCTGCCCTACTTTAAATGAGATGTTTTGCCTTTTGAACTCAGCAGGAGGCTGCTGTTTACTACTACTGGAAACAGTTTAGAAACCTGCAAGTCCGGCTTGTCTTTTGGGCTCCTTTTGAGCCAGTGGTTTATATCATGGCACCACATTCTTGCTGGGCTGCCTGCAACCTCTGGCAAGCCACTGTGTTTGAAAATTCATCATTTCAGAAACTCACCTGGATTATTCGCACAATAAGAGACACTCATCCAAAATCCTGCAAAGACCATGGGCCTCTCTGGCTGGTTTTGCTTTAAGTGGGGTTTGGATTAGGTCACTAGGCTGAAAACCTGGTTTCATTAAAGTTAGGAGTAAGCCTCCCTTAGGAGCAGCTTCTAGACATCGTTGAGGAGCAGCAATATTCACTCCTGGCGCCCAAAAAGAGTATTGCTGCTGGGGTGAAGGCAGAGGAAAGGTGTTGTTGCAGGAAAGCACGTGGCACCCAGTTGAAATGGGGGGCTTTTGTGTGTAAGCTAGAGGCATGGGCCATTGGTGGGGCACGTGAGCGAGGCACACACAGTGGGGACATGTTGAATCAGACCCTGTAGAGTTATCGTTGCAACACACTTGGTTTTCACTGGCTCACTGAAGAGCTGGAACTCGGTGGTTATTCTGCTGGGTCATCTGTGAAAGTATCAAGTTAAAGTTAAATTAGCCACCTCAGAGCAATGCCTTTTCTTGCTGTTTTTTGAGCTCGAGGCTTTCTTAACAGTTTGGCTACGGGGCTATCAACAGTGGGGAATTTAGGACATTCTTTTCAATGAACCAGACTGAAAATATTTTGGTTCAGTCCCAGTTTGTAGGATTTTTCTTTTTTTCTCCCCCCTTTAAACAAAACATCCTGATCCAAAGGAGCTTCTTGCAGACCGGGAATTTCCACATGGCCATATTGCAGCACTTACAAAAAGTGATTTAATGCCTGCCAACAACAAATACATTTCCAGTGACACCACTCTGCCTTATGCACTATCCTACTTTGTGTGCAGTAAGAACCAGCGAGCAAGCTGTCCGAGGCAGGAGGGAGAAGAGCGGTCTTCCTTCCTTTGCAAGAACTTTGTCCCTTATGGCTGCTCCTTGGAAAGCCTGCAAGGAAACAAGCATCACGGTGACAACACAATCCCTTCTGTATGTGTTAATCTGGATTTTGTTTGAACTTTTGGAGCTGACCTTGGCTTGAACTGTGTTAAAAATCCTGACTGGTGTGGACTGACTTGACCCTGCGGTCCCATTTGTCCACGGTGCCAGCCCTACCCTCAGCCCCTTACTTCAAGCCATTATTTTACAGACATAAAAGGAACATAGCATTACAGCAGATATAGCCAGCGGGCCGGAGCTGTGAGTACTTACTTAGGAGCGAACTCTTCTCTGATTTCATCCCAAAGAAGCTTTTTTTTGCTTGCAAAAGGACTGACTGAAAACCAAGCAAGAAACTGGAATTATTGCTGCAGACTCTCACTTTTTATTAGCGGTTTCCAAGCCTGAAGAGAGAGGAAACAAAGGCTGCTGAGACCTGAGTTGCTGCCTTACAGTTATTAAAAAATCAAGCCCAAGACTGAATTTGGTATTTGGTGTTTGGGGATGGAGTAGGAAGAGGGTGGTCGGTTCTACATCACTCCCTGTGGCTGGTTTAAGCTATAAGAGTGCAAAAAGACTTGTGGGTTTAGCTGGTTTCCTCTCATTGCCATGACTCAAACGGCTTCTATTAAAAACAAGTAGTGGGAAGGAAATTTCATAAGCTGACAGTCCCATCTCACTCTCTGCTTCTCGACACAAGTTGGCTGAGATATAGGAATTCATGTGGTTACTATGTGTGAGCCCATGACTATTTTATCAGCAGAGTTGTGCAGTGCTAGTTTTGACTGTGCATGTTCAGCAGGGTACAGAGGTTCAGGCTGTTGTACAGGTTCCGCAAAGCTTCTTATATGCGATCCTGTAACACAATAGATGGAGGTGGGTGCCTCTGCTTCCAGCGTGCCCAGTCCTTGTCCCACCAAAATCAGAGGGACGAAGAAGCAGGGCCCCAACCAACGCAAGGAGCTGGAACTAGACACACGAACAGAGATGGTGTTGATTTTCAGAGGTGCTAAGTGGGTGCAAGGCACACTCATTTTTACAAATCCTGTCCTTGCACGAGGGGACAAGAAAGCAGAGAGGCAAAACCAAGCTAGACTGGCTGCGTAACATCCACTGATGGCTTTAATTAAAGCCTTCAAGTTAGTAAATATGCACATAGTCCAGTCCAGGAACATATACAAAGCCCACAGCCAGCCCAGTAACACTCCATGAACATTGCCATTTAAGCAGTTTCTTGTTTAACTTAGATTTATTCAATGACACATGCATTTCTGGACAGATATCTGAGTTCCAGTGAACAACTTTTATAACCAAATATGAGAAATCTGTGACTGCAGTTAGTCAATTAAGTACATTTCTAAAATACAAGACTAGAATAAAACCGGAGCAATAGAGAGGATTCTTCCAAAGAACAAAAAGAAACATTTCCATTTGTAATACTCCTGGCATTGATGAGCATCAGTAGGGAAGGAGGGCAGCAAGGAGACGCAATGAGGAAGGAATAGCATTATCAACCCTGTCCACAGAAAGTTCCCCAGTTTCCACTCTCTCCAGTTCATTTGTTAATGCTCGGCACTTTTGCAAATGACAAGAGCTCCTCTGAGTTTTGGAGATTCCCTCCATCTCTCAACATGAAAAAGCAGAGAACAGTTGTGAAACCATGTGCTGGACCAAAAATGGCTTAGAAATATTTCTCCTCAACCAACCTCTTCCTGAACACAGCGAAAAAACAAGCCGCAGAGCTCTCAGGATCGAAGATGGAGTCTCTTCATATTGCACAGGGACACAAAGTCAAGATTTTGTGAGTATATTTGAGGAAGGTTTAAGAGTCATCAATATTGATCAGGGTAATGAGAACCATCCAGTGCAGCCGTGGACTGATGGGTGATAGACACATTGGGATTGTTCAGGTGGAGAGGCAGCTCGTTACCCTGTCTGGATCTCTCCTTGGATGTTCGGCTCATTTATGGGAAGCCCGTGGGGAAAAGGCTGAGGGGCTGGTTTTCATTAGTTGGGAGGGGTGATCTGTAGCCATCGAAGTTGCGTGGGATACTGCCACTGGTGGAACCAGAGCTGTTACTGAGCGTCTCTATGCTTCCCTCTCGCTGAAGCTCTGCAATAGGAAGAGAGAGCAGGTCCTGGTTAGCATTTCAAATAAACCTGGAGTGCTGTTAGGTGGCTGCTTTACTGACAAATCTGTTCACTGTATCATTGCTCTAACATGTGCTCATCATCCATCCTTTCCAGGGTGATTTGACGAGTCATTCCAAAGGCACCCCAGCTCCTGGTTCTACTTCTCTGCTGGGTTCAGAGTTGAGCTGAGCCCAAGTGGAGCTGGATGGAGGTGTTTCACACTGCCCAACAGAGCAGCCCCTTTCCTGGGGATGAGGCTGCTCACTCACAACATGTCAGTATTTAACAGCGGGGATGCTCATGACTGAACTGAGCAGGGTGAGAAGGGTATGGTGGCAGATGATGAAACATCTCCTCTCTGCAGCAATGCTGCTGAGATGGTGGGGAAGGGGGAGTGCCAGCAACACCAGTTACTGATGGTGTGTACCAGTGGTGCATAACTACTGTAATTCTCTACCTTGGGAACACCAGGGACTTTCCACAATCCTTTACCCTGAGCAAACAGACAGAAATAACTCTGCTTTTTGAAGTCAGTGAGAAAATATCCCTTTTCCTATGTGCCTGAGCTGTGCCTCAAAGCAAAAGAGAAAGGTGGCATGACTGTGGCTCTCCCTCTCCTGGTCACACACATTCAGACATCTCCCCTTGCTGACCTCCCAAAGCCTTTACTGCTCCCTAATCTCGAAACACGAGGATTTTTGTGTGTGCAGAGCATCATTTCTAACTGTGGCCTCTCTGTGAGCCACTTGAACCCAACAGTTGACTCAGTGGCAGCGTGCAGCAGCGCCGCTGGGCAGCATCACCCTGGGCCAGCACTCAGCGGCGGCATGCAGCAGTGAGATTAGGCAGAGCCCCACGGACACAGCAGGAATCCTCTCCCAGACACGCAGTGACAGGCTACAAGAAATATCCTGGCGAGTTGCAACGCGCGTCCCCGAGTGCGACTTCTGTCAGCTGCTTCCACGCAGCCTGTGCTGGAGGGGATGGGATGGGGATGGGAGCTTCGGGCAAGTTCCTCTGCTGCCAAAGGGGAAAGAGGGAAAACCCTCTTGTGGTGTTGTGCGTGGAGGACAACCCCCAGAGGAGACAGGCAGCTTTCCCTGTCCCTGCAGCTGGGACCTGTGCTTGGATGGCGATGGAAAGAAGCCACACAGGAGCTGGAGGAGTGGTGGCCCCTTTGCCCTCTGCTAAATATGACCGCATCTCTGCTGTTTGTACGCCTCTGTCTCATGCCAGGATATTTAACCTTTTGTCAACACCAATCTTTGTGCAACGGGACTCCATGATAAGGACAGGGCTATACACAAAGTGCACAGCAAAAGCAGGAAGTTAGTTCTTCATTAAACCCAAAAGCATCTCACCCCAGCATCCTCAGACACTGCTGCCATTTACTACCTGGGCACTGCAGTGACAGCAGCCAGGAGAGTGCACACCTAGCAAATGAGGGTTAGGGGATTTAATCCTTGACTGTGGAGGTAACTTGCAATGGAGAAGATCTGCCCAGGACACATGAAAAACAGATCAGCAGGAAACCAGTCACCCTATAAGCAGTGATGCTAATGACATCAGCTGTATTAATCACAGTTTCTTGCCAGTATTTGGTAAAGGAATGTCCATGCCTAAATCTCTTCATTTTCCTCACATCCTCACTCTCCCATGAGTTCAGGAAGTAAAAACAGTAATTTAAATCAGAAATGAGTGGCGTATCCCACACTAATACTGCGCTTATCCTGTCTGATTTGAGGCTTTTATCTCCCCTTGCACACAGCTGGCTTCGGTTAAACGTCCCACGTCAGAGCTCTGGGGTGCTGGGCAGCCACCACCTGGCTGGGCAGGATGGGGCTCCCTCGAACAGCGTTGGGGCTCCTGAACTCCTCACGGGGTGGCTTCGCTCTCTCTTTCTAAGCTGTAATTGATTTTCAGGCAAATGTGTTTTCAGCGACCGTAGCAAAAGGAGGGAGAGGGAAAGCATTTGTTCCCCTGGGGCTCCTGCGTGGCCTTTTCTGTCCCATAGGCCGTAGGGCTGAGCCTGCCAGCTCCTGCCTGTCCTTCGGTGGCTTGTGTAGGGCTGCAACCCCGCCAGGATGGGATGTGAGGGAACTGGGGCTCGCACGGAGGCTTTCCAGGGCTGCAGGGTTTCTGCAGCCGGCAGCACTTGTCACCTCTGCGGGGGACTGCCAGGGGGTGGCACTGCAGAGACTGATGCCAGCCAGGGAAAAAGCGTGGAGAGAACATAGGGGAGGCGGAGTGGTGGGTGCTGGGGAGGCTGGGGTCCTGCCCCGGCTGCCATCCCCGCGAATGCAGGGGCCGTGAGCCCCCTTGCTGCTGTGGGGCACGGGAACCCCTTTCAATTAGCAACGGGGAGGGACAAAAGAGAGGGCAAAAGAGATGCACAACCACAGTAGGAAGTGGAGGGGAAGTTTTCCAGCCTGCATAGAACCCGCTTTGGGATTGGAGGGGTTCAGGATAAAAACCAGGGGAGCTTTCACATCCCAGCTGCCATCCCAAGCACTGCGGATGGCAAACTCACACATTACCCTGGGCAAATGAGTCTGGGTGCTCCCAAACAGCCTCATGTTGTGAACCCGCTCGGCTCTGGAACTAATTACATGGCGAGGCAGACGAGCAATGTATTTTGATACTTAAGGAAGCATTGTAAACCTCCTGACCACTGCAGCAGAAAACACTGCTGTGCTCAGGAAATTGGGCTCTTGCCCTCGTTCGGGCCTGGCTCTCATGAGCACGCCGGGTCACGCGAGACGTGCAATTAGCCATTACATGGTCACCAGGGACTACCTGTGCTGCACATCTGACCCCTAGGACCACAGGCAGCACATTTTCCTACATCCCTCCAAATAAGTCCATTTTTTTTCCCCAGCTATTTCCTTAATAAAAACTATGCAAACTATTATTCTTCCCCCCAGATCTTCCAGCAGACCAGGACACAGCAGAGGCATGTGCACAGGAACATCAATGCCATTCTCATGGGAACCTCAGACAAGTCCAGAATGGCTCCATCACATGGGGACACCTTTCCTGTTACGGGATACAAAACTGGGGGATGATTTCTGATAGACCTGATTCCTGGACAGATCCAACAAGTGCAGAAGGTGCCACCACATAGCAGGCTGTTGGGTGTCAGAAGAGGCAGGTCCCTACAGACAGTCAGTGCAGGCCATGCTGCCCTCCCACTGTGTTGGGATGGAGCAGCCAAGCCTGCAGTGCTGCTGAATGGAGGTGAAATACTTCCTATACCTAAGTAAGATGTGCCATATAACTGGTCAGACCACTGATGTGCTGGGAAAACACCTGCTGAAAAACACAGAATAGAAGGAAAAACCAGGATTACCTCCATGAAAAGAAAGGGACAATGGAAACACAGGGACAAGTGGCAGGAGAGCCTGGACCAGCAGCCGCCGCGAAGGACCAAGGCTCAGCACCATGCCAGCAGAGCAGGACACGTCTGCCCAGTGAGTGATTTCGTTTACTTAGGTGGAGTTAGGCCAGGAATGGACTTGGCCCCAGCATGTCTGAGGGTTATTGTATCTGCATTCCCCGATGCACATACTGTCGAGATGTATTAACTTCCTTAAATGTACCAGTAAAACAACCTCTTATGATACACTTTAATGAACTTGTACAGTAGCCAACAAATTGTGCATCATATAAAACCCATTCGGCCTTATAGACTCTCTGGCTATTTTGTAATAACTGCAATTTGCTGCTTCTGAAGCAAGATAACCAAGGGTTGAGAAGTCAGGCTCTGCAGCAACCTAAATATTTGATTTGGGGGGGAGTGGGTGGGAGAAGGAAGAAAGGGGCCTCTGGGAGCTATTTATGGGGTCAAAATAACATGAGACCTGCTCTTCTCGTAGCATTTCCACCATCAAGGAAGTGAAATACTGTGAGAAGACCAGCACTTACATTATTTTGGCCCCATAAATGGCTCCCTGAGGCTTTCACAAGCCCGTGAAAAACAAACACAAATACAAATAAATGCTAATACTGGAAACGTAAACACTAAAACCTGCCCATGTCCCTGGAGGAAGCAACGCACAAAGTCCTGACTGCCCTAAAAACAACAACAACAACAAAAAAGAGATGAAGGAGCAGGAACATCTGCTGAAGCTATGAGGAGAAAGTCACTTCAGGGGAGCTGGGAAGAGCCCTGCCTGTGCTTTTGATGGGAACAGTAATGGGCACTGCTGCCATCACCCAGGGTCCCAGAGTAACCGAGATTTTCAGGGCACACACACTTTCTGCAGTGGTGAAGGCAGCAGCAGTTAAAATCCTTGTTGCTGCTGGTGTGGGGAGGAGTGGCCATTGGGAGCAGGGAGAGAAGGCGGCGCGGTGAGTGCCTGGCTGGGTCCCCAGCCTTCCCAGGGGTGCAGCCACCTCCTCCTATGGCCCTGCAGCATCCGGCGCCATGCTCAGGGGCTGTGGAAACACTGACACTGCTCAGAGAGCAATGGGGCATTAAAGGTGTTGCAAAGCAAACGCTGTCTGCTCTCTCCTTGGCATTACTTGCAGTGGGCCTGCCCGCAGACCAGCACCAGTGTAGCCGTCTTGCGGTGGGTACCTTGTTGCATGAGAAACTGAAACCTCCCCCAAAACACTTATTTTTGATGAT
Source organism: Ara ararauna (assembly GCA_028858755.1). NCBI lineage: Eukaryota > Metazoa > Chordata > Aves > Psittaciformes > Psittacidae > Ara > Ara ararauna. Next base: position 10,105,598 of record CM054389.1, on the reverse strand, counting down.
AACAACAGCCTGATGGCCCTGTCCCTTGTTCTGCTGCCCAAGCCACTCTGCTCTCCCTGAGCTGGCTGCCAAAGTGGAGAGGAGGAAGAAGAAAAGGAGGAGGAGCTGCTCTGGGGACAGTAGCGGAGTCCCCTGACCAGGGATGCACCCTCAATTCCAGAAAGCTCCAGGAACTGTCAAAGGACCCCATCAAACCCAGAAAGGTACAAAGCCCTGCCAAGCTTAAATGTGAAACCATTTTATAGGGTGCATTAATTCAATGCTTGAAGAAAATCTATATAGTCCTCTTTTGCCCGGAACACTCATAAATTATGCTGCCTTTCTTGTTCGTGCTCTCTCTGTAGTGGTCCACTTGAAGCCGTGGTATCTCCTTTATGTCTACTCAAAAATCTCATCTCCAGTGCATTATTTCTTCTAATGGTTTTTCCTTTCTCTCTGTTTGCTTTCCCCTGTTAAGCACAGTTTCAAAATATCCTCCAAAATCATTTGCTGGAAGAGCTGACCCTTTCCTCTTACCTAGGAAAGGGCTGCCCAGGCTCCCGCACGGCCCAGCGGAGCCGCAGCCGGGATAAATGATACAATGACAGCAGCCTGATGTGTCAGGGCAGCGGGGAAGCGGCAGCAACTCTGAATACAAGAATTATTCTTCATCATCTCAAACTGTCACAACACATTACCCTCAAAGCCGCAGCTCGCTGAAGGAGCGACCCTGGCCTGAATGGGAGAGTGCTTGGGGAAAGAACTAATTGTAGCCTCTTTTCACACGTCAGTCACTTTTCACAGCACCAAGCCTTTCAAGCTCAACTAATGTCAAGTTCCCTTTTCCTTTTGCTGGGCTGAGTATTTCTGATTTTTAAGGATGGCATTTTTAAAGGAACAAGGTCTCCGGCAAGGGATGAGGCCGGGGAGGGGAGTAAGCGTCGGAGTGAGCACACATCAGAAAGTCCATCAGATGCCTGAAGACTCATTAGGAATTAGACAATTAACAAGGAGGAATGCAGGAAGTGGGGTAATGGCCAGCAGGGCTTGAATCTCCTTGATTTCATTTCTGTCATTCACAGCAATTGTTTTGGGGAACTTCTTGGGCTCCGCCATGCGCCAACGGGGCTGCGAGTGTAGGAATGTGCTTGCCCCCTCCCTGAAATTAGGATACAAGACGGGCATTTTCCAGCGGTGTGGCAGAGAAATGAGGTGCTGCTTGCTAAAACCACCTCTTAGGCCACAAGCAGCTTTTGAATGAACGGTGAAAAGGCCAAAATTAGAGCCTCATTTTTAAATCAAGATAACTTCCTTCATCGGAGAAGAAGCGAGAAGACTCCCTGCAGACAGAGCTCTCGGAATAACAGCCTGGTCTGTGCTCCTGCGCACGCAAACGTAAGGGCCCTTCTTAGCTTCTTGTCTTTAACCGAAATCATAAAATGTTCCGCAGCAAGGATTATTTTCTTTACCCTTACGTTTGCACAATGCCTATCATGGGCGACTCGCAGGACTGCTGGGGCTTCTGAGTGTTACTTATTAACTGTAATGAATAATGATTATGTAGCTTCTGCCATCTGGATTCTCATTCAAAAGGATCCTACATAAAGCGAACACTATAAGGCAGTTTGTATTAACACAATGGAAGTCTCGAGGATCTCTTAAACTGTTTGTAATTTACACAACGCTCCCCTGTGAATGGATTAGTTAAACATTTTTATTTTACTCACTGCCAACAAGGGGAGTGGGATGTGCTCCCCAGAGGAGCTCACACTGGCCCCCAACACACAGCTTCCGCTCCCCTGTATGCCAACACGCACTTTTACATGCAAGCTCTCCATCTTCCAGTGTTTAGACAACATCCCAAACTCAGCTGGACACTTCTGGCTCTATTTCTGCAGGAACATTTACTATGAACATCATAACCGGTCCCCACGGGAGCTGGTGCCGCTGCCTGCGACACGCACGGTGCAGCCCAAGGCAGAAAAGGGCTCAAAAGCTTGTGTGAGGTTGTAACCAAATGGGGATACAGAAATACTGCCCCTAACACAAAGGCTTGGAAACTACATTGCTGCTACTGCAGTTGTAGGTTTTTCTTGAGTGTTCTTTTTTCTTTTAATGAAATGCAGTTATGCTAATGAGGGAGCTCTAATTATTAATCCATCTCCACCGCCCTTGGTTGCTGCTCCAAGGCAAGGACCTGTGCAGTTGGCTCCAGCACCACTGGACCAGGGACTTGTCAGCGCTGAGGGCAGAGGGGGGCACTGCACTCTGGGGGGAATCTGTATATTTGGTATTGGGATAAGCAAGAATCGTTAATATTAAATTGTAGTGAAATGAAAGCACTAAGAACTCATTAAAGCTCTTAATTTTCCAAGCTCCTTTTAATTTGAGATGACTGAAAAGAAATTTCTGGGCAAATGCAGTTTAACATTGCTCCTTTCTGATGGGAGCACAGGCAGAAAGACAGTTCCTAGCTTTATATATTACTACAGCGTTTACAAGTTTGTCTGATTATGATAATGCTTAAAAGTCAATTAAACGTGCTCTCTGCCCAAGCCGCATGCCCTACTCCTGCAGAAACCATTAACCTGTGCCAGTTCTCCCCGTGCTCCAGCAACCAACACAGGCAGCTGCGGGAACTGATTTCCTGTGATTCTTTGGGTGACCGTGACAGACCTGGCCCTAAAAAATGTTTCTTTTACCCTTTCTTTCTTTCAACCGAGCAGTTTGAAAAAAGAGATATTAAACCCTCTTCCAAAGAGGAAATAACTCGACAGCATCTGAACACTAAGAAACAATTCCGGTATTAGAACTATTTCATCCTGCTGCAACCTGAAAGATGTTGAGACACCACAAAAGCACCTACATTACATCTGCAAAGTGAAAAAGACTGGCAAACGTTGCCTGAGCAACGTCTCTGAAATCAGAATTCAGTGGCTTATGTAAAGTATTAGTTACTGTCAAACTATCTTACAATAACTCTAATGCTGAATCCACATAGAGTTCATTACTGCCATGCACTTGGAGATGAAACCTGGCATGTTGGAAAAAAGGTGGCAGGATCTGGCAAGGAGATGAGGAAGTTACAAGAGGAAGAGATAACCAGGGGAATGAAGACTGAACCTTCTGAACATCAGAGCCCCTCCGAGACCGCAAATTTCATTTCTAGTGCCTTATTTCAGTGCTAGGATGCCAAATAACTAACACTGAAATGTCCCCCATTACAAAATGGGGAGGACATCTGAACTTACATAAATGTCTGGGTTTACTTCAGGAACGAAGAGATTGTTGAGATACGGACAAAACGTTGTCATGCACGAACTTCTACACAATTCTGTCTACCAAAAAAAAGGAAAAGGAAAAGGAAAAGAAAAAGCAAAGCAGCTTGTTTTTTCCTTTACAAAGAGAACCTGAAAAGCTCCATACAACTCGAGTCCATGGATAGGAGACCCAAGACTGTGGCATCTTGCCAGACTTGACTCCGAGCGTTTTATGGAAGGTTAAAAGTGCACTAGATAAAGGACTAGCATTTAGAGGGAGGATATTCTTCACGACAGGCACTTTCACAATGACTCCAGTGCTTTTAAAAAATAATCTCAAGTTTCCTAGAGCTGTGTATTTTTGTAAAGGGGTTTAGGATGTTTTCCTACCTAAATGGCACTTCAGAGGGACGAGTTGCCAATTTTAGTACATGAAATTTCAAAAGCTAGAACAGTCAAATGCTTACAGAAAACAATTTCCATAGCCCATCCGCATCATGTAAGCCTATGAGTCCTTGTTCAAGATTTCCATATGAGTTTTTAAAAGGAATATGCAGATACGTTTAATAGGGTTTAAAGGAATTCTCTCTTACCCCATCTTGAAAGTCTCAATATGTCACTACTATAAATTTCTATAATGTACCTTATATGTAATACCCACTTTCCTGTGCAAGCCCGAGTGTATACAAGTTTTCTAATGTACTGAGGCAGAATTATCTTGCATCTTCAGTTACGCAAGCAGCACATCTGTGTATATCAGACCAAAAGTATTTGCAGAGAAAACACTGTATTAAAATTCCTGGGTTCGGTCTCTCATTCCCAGGGTTATGGGAATGCCTCGGATTGCTCAACAGTGACCCCTCTGTCAGCCTCCAACTGCACAAAGGAAATGCAATGTCATCTGCACGCTCACAACACCTACCTGCTCTGAGTCCTACACCGTCTGGACCCTTTGGCTCTTGCTTGGCAATGCTCCTTTTCTTGAAACCACTACACTTCTATCCAGAGCAAGTCTGGACCCGATGTGTGGATCTACATATCCCTCTTCCCACCAGAGCTGGAGTTACTTAAGATCTCAGGGCTGAGGGGTCCTATCTCAAAGGTGGCTGGAGCAAAGCCGCTGCACAGGAGTTTGATGATCAGGAGTGCTCAGGGAGTGCTGCGGATCTCTCCTCCTCTCCCAGATTCTGCCAAACAGACCCAGCAAAAAAGCTGGGAAAGGAAAAACTGCCTGAAGATCAAAAACCCAGTGATGACCTCAGGGTCTGGGCTGACCCTCGCCAGTACACTGAATAGGGGATTTCAAACACTCCTGACCCTCCGAACTTCACCAGTTTCATGTATAAGACCCGGTTTTTCCCCTTCTTGTGATGCTACCTCGGTTATCTGCCTTCCTTAATAACCCTTACTTAGGAAGACAAGGCAACCCCAGGGGAGGACAACTTCTGTGCTCGGAATGTGCCTCTGTGTGCGTCTTGCATATGTGCATTGTGTGCTTCTGACAAAAAAGTACTGCTGAGTTCATTTTAAAAGTATAATATTACAAAGCAAAGCAATCCTGGCACAACTTCTAGTACTTCTGACATGAAGTGGCCTTTCAGGCCAGTGAGGAAAGCTACTGAGAGGCTCTGGGCTGTCTCCCTAGTGCAGATTGATGCTGAGGAGGAAACTAGAGTGGACTGGAATTTGGGATTGATTCAAAGGAAAAGTTAAAAGTTTTGGGGTAGCAGATGCTCAGCTGGTCCAAATCAGAAGAGTTTCATTGAAACTCACGAAATTATGTCACCACGGACTCAGCCTTGTCTGCTCATCTGAACAGTTTAAGGCTTTAGAATTGGAAAAGCTCAGGTGGAGATCTAAGGAACAGAGGTCTCCTCCTTTCATTTCCCTGGTGCTGGTTTTAGTGTTGCTGAGAAACTCCAAACCCACCCAAATAATCCTAGTTCCAAATGCAACTTATTTGGTCTATTTAGTCAATTATTTTAAAGATTATGTGGACATCACTGCTTCAAGTAGACCGATTTTTGAAACATAGAACTAATTTTACGGAGCACTCAAAGCTCGCAGTAGCACTCTTAAAATCACATCTCTACCTAGATTATTAACTGAGCCTGGAAAAACAACAGGCCAACCTTGTGGGCTCGCTCTCTTGCAGGATTGCTTGAGGCTCTTAATACACTCTGTCTTATTTATATAGCTCCAAATCCTGATGTGAGATATAAATATGAAAGAGCCTTGATAAAAATGACATCCAAAGCTTCATCTGGCCTCCTGTTAATGGAGCTGATCAACACAGCAGTTCTCATGAAACCAGAAAGCAGCTGAAAAAAAGAAGTTCAACAGTTCAATTTTTAAAACTCATGTGTTAAAAATGGTTCCAAGTATTGATTTCGGTATACTTTGCCTTTTTAGTTACACTCTTACAAGCACTGTCGAACATGTGAATGAGCTGCAGCCTGTGGACGAGCGCAGAGGATAACTTGTGTGAAATCTGAAAGACCTAATAGCAAATCAAGGCATTCCTCTGGCCACATCCCACATAAAAGGCAATTCCAATCATCTCAAGATGTGCAGATTACGCCTTGTACTTGGGCATCTGGCAGTGAACTTAATGCAACTACCTGCTCCTCATGTGGTGCTCTTTTGCAGACATTTGCTCACGTTTTGATGGGTGATCAGCCATGTTTCCAAAAGAGAAACTGAAGAGGCAACAGAACCCTGGCACAATATGATCTAAAGATTTTTTGGTTTAAAGGGTGTAGAGAGAAGTAGCCCTGAGTGAAGGCACAAAACCACACTCAGATTTCAGGTTAGGTATCTGTTCCTGTACAGTCCACCTAGCCACTGCTGCCTCTGTGGCTGCAGAGGAGGGAGGAAGGCTCCTATGTTGTCTTTTGACTAATGCCTCCAGATGTTATTTCCACCCAACAATGCGGCCTCAGTGATGGAGTGCCCAATGGGAAAAGAGGCTCCGCACGCCATGTGAGAATAGATGGGAGATGCTATCCATGGGAATTCTGTGCTCTGCCTTAGGAGAAATCCAGCATAGCAACAAATCTGAGTACCCCTCTGCAGCGCACCATATGGCACTGCTTCCGGGCCCCCGAAATGGTACCTGGTCAGGGAACCGACACCATTTCCATCCCATGCACCTCGACCAGGGTTCTGCATGTGCTCACCATCCCCAGCCACTCACAGCTCTTCACTCCCTTGCTGTGCCACCAAGCCAGAATAGAGGGAATGGGGCAGGTCCTGGCTGTGACCTTCCCAGAAGAACAACTTTGGAAACAGTCAGAGAAGCGATACTGACCCTCTGTCTTTCACAACACCATCAGCTTTTGATGTAAACACAGAGTTCATGTGTTGGGCAAATACTGAGAAAGTCACTGACCAAGGAAAGAACAAATAAATGCCAAAACCAAATAAAAGAAAAAAGATGGTATTTAGCTGTGGGCTCTTTTCGGAAAATGGGCCTTGCATAGGAAAAGGCAGTAAACAGCTTATGTCCTACAACTGCCGTCTTACAGGGTGGGCAGCTTCTGGCATGGCAGGAGGTGACACACCACCAGCCAGCATCAGGCACTCTCAAATTCTGTATCTTTTCACAACAGCGAATGGGCGCTTATAAAACTCATCCCCTTCCCACCTATTTCTGTCTGTGTGGAAAACTAATTCCTTCTTCCGTGGGATGTGGGACAGGCTCTGGGGGAGCTGCTCCCTGCCTGTGATGGGAAATGCCTTGGAGAAATCTCAGAGGCTCTCTCTAATGTCTGAGGAATAGGGAACAAAGACTAAGAGGCAACTAGCAACAAAAGCACCACCACCTTGTCTGAAGCGACAGGAGTGAAATGCAGAATGCAAACAACAGAAGTGGGGGAAAAGCTATTTACATGTTTCAGAAGCCTTACTCTTTTTCTAAACTAGCTCACACATTACACTGAGCATGTAATACCAGCAGTGTACTTTAAGAGAGCACCAGCAGAAACACAGCACAAAGGAGCTGGTTTATTACCTTTATGTCTTTATGTTTTGCCTTCATTCCCTGTGAACACACATTTTTACACAGCACCATTTCTACAGACAGAATACACCTCTGGAGGTTTCAACTCCCTGCATGAACCTCTGCAGGGGTCCTGAACACCTTCCACTTCTGCTGGGGCAGCAGCAGAGATGGCTGCTCCATTTGCAGGATGCTTCCAACTGATCTGTCATTTTTCATACTCTTAGGTTTTTTTGTCAGCCAATAGTGCACACAATATTGAGCAATAATAAACAGAGGAGGATGAAAACTGCTGCAGCTTGAGGAGTGAGCTCAGGATATGATTCCTCTTCACCGGATGCCTGGAAGATGTCACTGAAATTCCCTCTCCCTTAGTGCAACCCGTGTGGAGCCAATATGAACTCTCAGCAAAGTGCTTAGAAACCCATTATTTATAATAACTGTTAAATGATGAGACATTGTTTACCCAGATCGCAAGATAAATTCTCACTTACAGAATGCTTGCCTGACTGTCCTGAACGTCATCTGGTTTTTATTTAAATGCAAAATGTAATTAGGCTCCCAATAACACAGCAGAAGAATTCAATAAGATAGGGCTTTTCACTTACAGTTTAATATTAACATTTTCCCATAAATGTTAATGAATAAAAGTCTACTGTTTTATATATTATCCATGGTGGGGAGACAGCAGGCTAGGAATGGATGGAAAGCTAGTATTTCCATACCAGAAATTATGATATATATCTCAAGAAGACCTAACCATTCCCAGCACTGCTGGGGACCTGGGAACAACACTGCTTCCTCCTGGGGCAGCCACTAGATCTGGTCCCACAGAACATGCTTCAGGGAGTCTCCCTCCCCATCAATCAGATCCTTCCCCAGCCAAAATCCCCTTTCTTTTTTGTTCTCTCCTTTTCTCCTGCCCTCTCTCCCTGTTTCCCACTTTATGCCTGATCATCTCCTCTAGATACACTACAAGCATCAGATAGCTCACGACATCACTGTTAAGGATGTGGCCCTAAGCCCTGTTATTCTCAGACTCCACCATGGATAGCAAGGCTAGATTATCAGAAAAATCAGGCTACTATTTGTCTGATATTCTGTTAGAGAAATGTGTGGGGGTGATGAGAGGTGACAGCAGGGCTGAGACTATAGTATGATGACAGGAAATGATACAGCCTCTGAACAGGTAGGAAAAGGCCCTTGGAGTTGGAGCTGGCACTCTGTGCCTCCTGATGCTGAAGCATAGGGAGCAGATCACCTGGTGGAAGAGGGGCCTCTGCAGCTGAGAGAACTGAAAGCTGCAGGGCCAGAGGGTTGGCTCACACTGGAACATTTTAATTGTTTTAGCTTTTGACCTTCCATTTATTGCTGGGGGTTTTGCTGTGTTAATGCTTGTTTTGCTGTTTGGTGACTCATACTTCATCATATCTTTCTAATCAGAAGTGTTCATTTAACAGTTCGACTGCTTAACAATTTAGTGCATAAATGGGTTTCCATTCTACAGCCTCCTCTCCCATTTCCCCTGGTGAGGGAAATGCATAGTTTATGAGAGCTTTGCAATGACTTGGGCCATCGCCCTTTCACAGTCCAAGGAATGGCAGATGCCCTTGGCATCAGCCTGATGTTAACGCTTTGCACAGGCAGGAAGGGGAGCCGGCAAATTGGTTGCCTGTTGTTTTAAGATAATGAAAGGCTCAAACTTCCAAAGAGTTAATGCAGGATGTGCAGCATGCAGAAACAGGAGCAGTGTCAGCCCAACCATTCCCAACAGACAGCTGGATCCTGGGGTGGGAGTGGAGTGGTGGCACCCTGTCTGATCACAGACCCTCCCTCACCTCCACCATGACCCAAGCTGCAGTTTGTCCTTAACGTGAGGGTCCCAGGGGTTACCTAAGGCTGCATAGGGATTTCAGGGCGCGTTGGCCTCCCCGGGGCTCAGATGGCAAAGCTGGAGCAGACCCCAAGGGACACAAGGGCAGCAGCAGAGCTGAGCAAAGCCTTCCCCCAGCTAAGCCGGGCTTTAGGAGCAAGCGCCAGCCAACACTGCACCCACCTAGAATCACTCCTGTAAAAACCAGCAAAATACTGCAGGGCTCTTTGGGGCTGCTGGGCCTGGGAGGAGGGACAGGAACTGTCTTGCCTTTATTCTGCCACCACCTCAGCAGCTGCAACAAGCTTTGGCTCACAGAACAGCCATAAAAATACCAGTCCTGGTTGAAATGCTGGGAGACGAGGGCTCTTATACTTACTAAGAGAGAGAGGATTGCTGTAAGTCGTATCCTACATAAAAATACCATGCAAAGACTCCTAAAAGGCATAACAAGGTAATTATAGGAACTAGAGATGGAAAAATCATGTAGTCTCCTAGACTCCTGCACCCTGCTCAGTGTGGGGCAGGCTTCAGAAGCTGGACTTCAAGAGAAGATTTAATAAACACTGAGAAATGTTTTTAAATATTTAGAAAAGCCAAAATAACAGATTTCCAAGCCAAGCTGTACAAACAGAAAATGAATTTAGAAAACTGTTAAAAATCAACAGCTTTTGCATGCACCAAAATACAGGCCTTTGAATTGCAAGCATCACTTCATGGGCGTGATGCTGCAAACAGGGCTGTAAGGACGCTCAGTTCTTTGCAGAACCAGGCCTAAATGAATACCTACCGTGGCTTTCCTCTTGCTCCCCTTGAAATCAATAGCAGAAGCCTCAGTGATGCAAACAGCTTAATGCTTTAGGAGGTACTCAGCAGAACAGGCAAATGTGAGCAAAGCCAAGCTAGACAGAATGGAGCTTTACATTTTCCTGTGAAATACTGGAGTATTGCAGTAAGAAAATTAATTTGCTTAATTATTAGGAGGGAAAAAAACACAAACCAAAGCAAACCAACCCAAAATCTAACACAGGAACAAATCTCTAAGGAGACGGGGAACTGTTTGTCTGTTAACTACTTTAGACAAAGCACTGGAAGAAAAATGTCCAGTTCCAATAATGTCATAACCTGATTACAGCCTGCACAGAAGACCTAAAACACTTGCAGAACAATGAGTAAGAAATTAAGTTTTAAATTGAGTGCTGGCCCTATCTTGTGTCACTTCTTTATATTCTAGTAGAAAGGACACTGCTGAACTCATTTCGTATACAGCAGTGCAAGATGCCTGGATGCAGACATCATTTAGTCATCTCATATATGTTTCTCCCCATTTCTTTCTCCAGGAGGAATGACAAATCTAGAAATGTGACTGCACTTTGTTTTATTATGATATTGATTTTTCTGCAAAGGGAAAGTGCATTTATCCCCCAGGTCTGTGTGCTGGCAAGAAAGGGTTAACAAAATGTTTATCACAAAGCTGGCTTCAGAGTTGAAAGTAATGTGATCAGTAATGAATTTTGTGTTACATTAGGTTGTATAAATGGACAGACAAGCGCAGACAACAAGTGGCCAGGAGTCGGGGCTAATCTAATGATGTAAAAATAGAGACAGCACCAATTATACTTGGGGCCAGCTCAGAGCTCCTGCAGGGACTGCAAATGAATAGGTACAAATCAAATTACTGACTAATAGACGCACTACAAGAGAGGGCAGTCAATGCTAAATACATTAGGGCCTTGTGACCTCTCTGCTCTGAACAGCAGAATCCTAAATTTGACTTTAAAAAAAAGAAAATCAAAGAAACTCTTGTTCCTTTCAGGAGAGAAATAGAACAATGTTATTTGTGAAATGATTCGAGACACTTAGATACTTTTTGGTTTGCTCCCCTATGACCACGTTATGTACATAACCCTTTGAAAGCTGACAGAGGGTTTGCTTTTAGAACAAGGAGAAATATTCTTTGTGCAAAAGTTAAGACCTGATAACAATACAGTTATGTTACATACCAAAACATTTCAAAGCCATGTGCCTCTTTGTGGTGATGTTTTTTACTGCTACTTCACCGGCTGTGTCTGTATCAAAAATAAAATAGCTCTTAAAAAAATGCCTTGATTTAATAGTAAGGAAAAGAAAAGGAATCTCCCCACACCACAACTGATAATAAGCAAATGCAGTTGATCAACTTGTTATCAATGGCAGAGTTGTCTTATGGTATCAGCGTTCCCTTTAGGAACAGCAGCAGGCTTTTTCTACAAACAGTAACAAACCTAAATACACACCAGAAACATTTGTGGCATCAGCATTCAACCCCCAGCCCCACTCCCTTCAATAATGGATGACCTGGAAGAAATTCCTGAAACTCCCAGGGCTGGATTTGGAGATCTGGGAAGTTAAAAATGCCCTTGTTGGCCCTGGCAGGGCTGCTCCAGGGACACTGGCTTGGGCAGGAGCAAGCGAGAAAGCTGTACAGGGCAGATCCACTGTGGTTGCATGTGAGAAATAACTAATAAACCCATGTTAAAATGTGTCCAATGCAAATGCTGCTCTTCTCACCCAGCCCTTCAAAAATGGTGGCTCCTAAAACGCCTTGAATTTTGTTTCTTTAAAGCAAGGCTCATCCAAATAAACCTTTTGTGGGAAGAACTGCATTGAGCTCTTAAGACTTATTTGAGGAGGTAATTTAATCTCTGACCCTGGGATGAATATCCTGCAAGTTCAAAGGCTGCTTTTAGCATCAGTGTTATTTGATACACCAGTGTGTTTGCTGCCCAAGCTGATTGTGCATTGAACCTATGCAGAAATCTTTTTGCAGAAATACTCTTCAGAGGGAAAAGCAATTGTTCTGTGTTCCTATATCCCATGTCCAAGTGAGCATTAAGGCCAACTGAGGAGAGGGAAGGAAAAAATTACCTTGGAAAAAATTAAAAGGAAAAGGAAGGAAAGAAGGAAAGACACGAGGGAGGGAGGGAGGCAGAAGGTACTGATCAAAGCTCTAACTCTATATAGGGCTAATCCTATTCCTAAAACTGTATGTACAGGAACACCTATGCCCAGGTGGCCGCTGCTGATTTCTGAACGCAGCTTGTGACCACAGACACTTTCTCTTTTGGAAGAGCCAGGAAGGATGCTCCTTGCATGGGATCAGAGGGCGGAGAAGCATGCTTCCCACCTCAAGCCAGGCTTTGCTTCTCCAAATCACAAACTTCACACAAAGATTTCAAAAACCCTGCAACGTTCAGAGGTGTCAAGACCTGAGTTAGGCTCAGGCTGGTGTAACCACATGGCTTTGGCTGGGGACGAGGATCCCAACTGCCTGAAGCACTGATCCTGGGTTTCATGCAGGCTATTCCCTAACAGCAAGTCTAATTAGCTCCACTTACTTACATCCCATTAATCAGGTTAAAGAGTTTGCTACAACATACGAGCTTCTTTCATCACATTATGAGTTTGTCCATGGAATTTGGAAGGAATCCAGATGGTTTCTTCCAAGGGCCAGGCGCAGGGTGCTCTGTGCACCTCACCGCTGGGCCGCTGGTTTTCCATGGGTGGCAGACTTGGAGTTTTGGAAGAAGATAAGCCATACCACTATTTTTTCAACTGAAACTTCATAATGGGCATGAAACACCTTCCTTTAAATCCTTTAAACTTCATGGGTTGTATAAACTATGATGGTGCCCATTTTTCCCTGCTCAGACCTATGGGGCTTGTTCTGAGATGCAAAATTTGGGGGGTGCTCTGCAGTGATTGATATGGGCTCCTACTGCAAGTTCATGTGTGTTTCTGAGACAGGACAGATTATTTTGTTCATAAACTGTAGTGTAAACTGAGCCATCACAGGGTACTGGATTTCATGATGAATTAAAAAGGACACATGCCCACAAAAAACAATTCTACTCTTGTATATCCACAGAACAGTTCCACCACTTGCAAAATGCTGCAGCAATGTGCATTTGGGTGGGCTTTGTCAAAATAAATTAGATATGAATATAAGTACAACATTCAGGCAGTCAAATTGTAACAGAGAAGACACAGCAGATGGGCATGGACTGGAATCATACAATGCACAAACACATCATACAATTACAAGCACAGCAAGCCCCATCCTGCCCCTGAGCACTGCCCAGGCTCCAGCAGCTCTTTCTGGCAAAAACCCCAGGGGTCTGACAGTGGCAGCAGCACGTTTATCTCTAAAGAAAGTTTGCAGTATTGCCTATCCTGACAATATAAACTGAGCAGTGATGAATACTTATTTATCTTACATATTGACAATTCTCCCTTGGAACCTGTCTGTTGTGTTTGTCTCCTCAAGAACAAATCGACCCTTCTGCCACTCTGCTATGTGCTTTACAGTAATAAACCTGAGAAAACATAGAGAATGGGTTTTGATTTGGTAAATCATGTGAAAGTCAAGCCTGAAGCTGTGCCTGGATTTAACATCCAGCTAAACCTTTCACTCAGGTCGAAGGAGGGAGGAGAAGCTGGGATGAACTCCCAGGGTTGAGAATATCTTTTCTCTTGGTGCTTCAGGTGCAGAGCTGAGCGTTTCATGCTCACTGCTGCTGCCCTGGTGCTAGTAACTCCTTACTGGGACTGACTGTCAGATCCACTGGTTTTCCTTCACACCAGCCTACATCTTGAGGTTGTGACTGGCAGACTAGTGACTTTGGGTCCCTGGGATGCACACAGACCTCTGTACGAAGAGCCCACATCAGCATCACAGCTGCGGATGCCATCCTCAGCCCAGAGGGAACAGGCAGAGAGTGCAACGGGAATCTGTCTCCTGGGCTTCAGCATACTTGGCATAGAAACAGGGGACAGCCATAGCAATAGTATTCTACTATTTTATATATATGTATTACAGAAAGCATCCCATAGCTCAGACTGTAAAGCCTTGGTGCCCCGTTACAGACTAATTTTCAATATTATGCCTAGAAATGAGCAAAATACAAAGAAATGTACTTGTGGAAAGAGGATTTGCTGATTACAGTATTTCTGGAGGGAAAGATTTTTAGCCTAGGCTGCCAATTTCTGCATGTCCAGTTTGTGCGGAATACGGTCCGAGATCTTTGTCTCCCGGAAGCACAGTTCCATAAATCACACTACTAGCTTTTATTTAGGCTTTGTTTTGCTTTGCAAATACAATGTGAAGCTTCAGCACATACTCAGAAACTAAACTGCAAATGTAAATATTGTAGCTGCTTGAAAACAAAGCTCTGCAAGCAAAAGAGGTCACTGACCACTAACATTCTGTGAGCAGACCTTGCTTTTTCTTTTTTTCAGTGAGAGTTTGACAGAAACTGAAACAGCAAAAACATATTTTTGCATCTTTGCCAGTTTACGCCTTCTTTGGACTGAAATGTGTATCTAGGCTGACAGCTTATGTACCACAGACTCCACTTAAGACAGACATGGGTCGTCTGGATAATTGGATAACAAGGAGGAAAGCTGGTTTCCCAATCAAGTCAACTAGCTGGATGACTGGAGTTATCATTTAGGTCACAAGGAAAGCAGATTTTTGGGGGGTCATTTTCCATACCTGGTTCTTCTCCCACCCAGTGTCCGACAGCCCTTGGCAACTAGTCAGAGGTGGAAAAGACCCATCAGGCCATCCAATTCCCTTTCCTTGCAAATGCCAGATTATTCCTCATGTTTTTAGCATCCTCCAGTTTGATTTTTCCTCTATAATCAATCTTTGGATCATTTCTGCCTCTGCCTGTAGTCAGGTCCACCGAACCAGCGAGGCGCTGCCAACCCTGCTTTGCAATGCAACATAGTAGGCAAGAAACAAAGACACTGCAAATATCTACTCCTCAAAGTGGTCTGTGTACCATGGGCATGTGTTTCCTCCACACTACTGCAGCATATCAGCCCTGATTACTATATAAATCTATGTGTCAGCTATGTCCTAACAGTTAAGGCATTAAAAGAATCTATTTATCTCTTGCCATTAAGCGCATGTCAGGACCAGTTGAGCACTTGATAAAGTCTCACTGTCCACCCTATTGCCCATTTTGTCTTTGTCCGCACAGTGGACCCAAGCAGTGTACGTACACGTATCTTCACATTCAGAGTAAGAAACTGTCATTAATTCATGTTTGAATAAGACTTTGCAAGTTCCATTAAATCTCTGCAAAATGTATTTAAGGACCGAAGGCAAGGAGCTGAAACAGGAGTTAAACATGCATAACATAAAGGCATGCATAAGTTAAAATAAGTCATTTTAGGGTTATTAGAGGGAGGTTTCTAACTTATAACTTCCCTAATTTTGAGTTCAATGCAGAAATATAAACACTGTCTTTGGAACCAGCACCAATATATAAATCAACCACCAACAAGCAGATGTACAGTGCTCTGTTCTGCTGAACTCTTTGCTATCATTTCATTGAGGTGAGCGGGCAGCAGAGAATTTAAGGAAGAAAACTGTTTTTCCAAGATAGTTCAGTTCAGGTTTGTTCAGATATAAGTGGTCTGGGGCGAAGTGAAAACTCCCCTACTTGTTATGAGCCAACAGAGACGTCTCTTCCTTGAAGCAAGGGAAATGCACCTCCGAACTTATCTTTCCCCATTTATTAAGCAGCAGACAGATGCTAGCACTTTGCGGTGCGCGCAGGCTGACAAATGGCTGGCTGGCAGCCTGCCGCCGAGTGCAGCCACGCATGCTGCAGTGAGCAGCTGACTCCCCAGGCAAGTGCATCTTCCCAGGTATCATCTGAGCAGGAGAGAACTTTTTATGGCCATCTGGTAAGAAGAAGAGCTCAAGAGCTGTTAGGGGATGGAAGTGGAAAGGGCATGGGAGTTCACAGCCTTATCACTAAGTTTTCTTTGCTGCACTGAGTCACCACGTGCCCAAATCCCGAGAATAAAGTGTGTTAGTGGCAGAGAGAATTCCACAGCAGGCAGGAAAACACAGAGCGTAATGATAGCGAGAGGAGGGTAAGTGGGATGGGGTGAGTTGGGTCAGTGCTCGTGTTATTCAGTATTGCTGCTTACACTTCCTGCTTTGAGATGGCACCTATCTTACATTCATTATGAAGATTTATGTGTCTGGAGTAAAAGCAGGGAGAAATCTCTTTGGATGAATGTTAGCTCAGTGATGGCATCTCTATAAACAGCTGCTTTCTGTCTTCACAACTGCAGTACTCTGAGCCTAATCTTATGCCAAAGAAGTTGGCACCCAGCTGGCAGCTCGGTTTGGTGAAAATGGAAAGAAAATATAAACCTTCTTTCTCTGACAAAGTCCTCAGTTTACAATATAATACAATGTCAAGTCTCTAGGGCAGCCAGTCCCCTTAACGTGGCACATCTAGATGGCTTCAACCTTCAGAGAAGGTATTCCCCTCACCTTTCCGTGAATTTACACAGCCTGTGGGGAGCTGACCCATTGTCGGAAGTGGATACCGTCCCAAAGTTCACTCTGATCACAGTATGGGTCAATAAGTGATGAAACAGGCGCCTTTGTGTGTTTTCACAGCCTGTTTTTCCACCTTCACAGCCCTTTGCAGGCATAAGCTGATTAAACTTCACACCAGCAATGTGAGGTGTCTCTATCCTCATTGCAGTGACTGGAGCACTGGAGTCATGGACATGTTAAGTGCCTTATCCAAGGCAACAAGTTGGTGAGAATTTGCACCAGATCTGTAACTGAGACCCATATTTAGTGTTTGACCAACTCTTTCTGTTAATACAACACCTTAAACCATCCCTTGGCTCCATCTTTTTCAAGATGGAAATCAGATGACAGGTGACAAGTAGGCCTACGAAGGGTGCGTCTGCACCACTCAGCAGCTTGATTATTGCTATCTGTACCTACATACAAGGGCATAAATTCTGCTTCTTTGCAGCCTCCTCCTCCTCCTGCAGACTGTGGGAGGTAGCAGCAGTTTGGTGTCCTGCTGTGGGCTACGTGCTCAATAGTGACCTACCCACAAAGCAGTGGGATGAGCCAGGATGGGAGAATCCCAGGGCCTTCTCCAGGAGCAGGGAGAGCTCAGAATAGCACAAGGCCCTCAGCAATACATCATGGTAACAGCAAAAGGAAGAGACAGGTTCTGCTCTACACAGCCTTCCTGTATTGTCCATAGGTTGGCATTCCCATAGGTTTCTGTTAGAGCTTGTCCTCTTTTCCCTTCCCAGGCAAGTTGCCAGAAAAGTGACAAGCAAGCTGGCAGCTGATGTTAGAAGCCACCATTACTATTAACTGCTGGTCACAACACAAATGGTGTCTGGATCAAAGATGGGCCTGGTCCTTTTAGTAGAGGGTGCTTTTTAAAACAAGTTAAAATTAATGGAGATGATAAAACCACAATAACTGCTCTTTAGCATTTCTGAGCATCTCCTACCATTGGGCCCCTTCAGAGCAGCATAATCTCTGACGTGGCATTCCATTTACTTAAATAGATGATATAATTTATCAATATAATGGACACTGATGAAGATGGATTAATTTGGATTACAGAACCAGCGCTTCGCAGTGGCTCTATTCAGGACACAAAATGAGGATGCGTGATTATGACATTGTTTGGAGCAGGGCGTGAAAGGGCAGTAATCTGCACAGAGACTCAGATGCTTCTGAGCTGGCAGGGGAGAAAGGAGAGCCCTTGTCACAGCTACACCTTAAGGAAGCCTCAAGCACCAGCACCTTTCTTCAAGTTACTTTAGGCTTCTCAGACCGTGCTTATGTGATCTACCACTACTTTGTTTCTACAAATGACTTCTCTCACATTGAGATACCCAGAGAATTGATTGATTAATCAGAGAGGTAAAGAGAAAAGGAAAAGCAAAACTTAAAAAATCAAAAATCACCATTGGGTGAGATGTACGTGATCTCTGATCACACCTCTTCTTTGTACCTGTTCCTGATCCCACTATGTCCCTGCTGGGAGATTCGCACATCGCATCGGCCAGGCGCTCCCGAAGGCCCTCTTCAGTGTGCTCCATGGAAGACATGTGACGGAGACCGAAGCTCTCAGGCCAGCTCCCGCACACCTCCAGCAAGGTCACGCTCCGGTCAAAGGCACCTTCAACAAACAAACAAACAGGAGATGTTTGGGAGACCCTGGGACTAAACTACTTCCGTACATATTATTTACTGCACTGGAAAGACAGAAGCTCTTGTGTTTTGAGCTCCTGAAAAGCTAATTTTAGCACATTAGTTTAAATGCTGGTGTTAACAGCACAGCAGGAGCGAGCAGAGCCCTAAATGCTTTGACCAAGCAGTTGCAAGCAAAAAGGTCAAATTGAAAATACAGACCCAATTTTGGTCTCACACTAGCGAGAGTCAGGAAATGAGCATAATGACACTGATGTAAATGACACGTAATGTTAAAAACCTGAGTATGTGTTATTAAGTACATGCTAGACCACTGGAAATTATTTTTAAAGTTGATCTTTCACTGGGCTGCTGTTGAGTCCCCTTCTTCCCCCTTCAATCCTGGACAATGGAAACAACCAAGTCTATGCTTGGTCTTTGCTAACGGGCACAAATTTTAGCTAAAATCCACTTCTTGCTCTTGCACAGAGAAGTAGATCAGCGCTTAAGAGTGGCGAGGAAAGGATGGCTTGCTTTCTGCCTTGTTTGAAGCATGTCTCCGGAAGGAAAAAAGCAAGCCCTTCTTTCAGTCTGGGGTATCTGTGGATTTTCTCTGTTCCTTCACTGTGAAATTTTAGGTCAACCATGGGCAAGCAGAGATCCTTTCATCAGCAGCGCTTTACTGAAGATACCAGCTATTGTGACGGAGAGCACGTACCTACAAAAGATGCTTAAAATAATTCCTTAACTTGCACTTATTACCTCATTCACAACAGGGTATGATGTTCTGCTGAAGGCAAAGATTAGATTCGGAATTCAAGATCACTTCAAAGTACAAATTAAAATTATTCTACTTTATTATACAGCAAGTCTTCTGCGAAGGCTTACTTACATCATTGCCACTTGGAACAAGATTACAGTTATGCTTTGTTGCTTCAAGCACATACCATTTACTCAACTATTAGGTAACTGAATATGCAGCATTTATTGTGCCTGGTTTCTGCCAGCCTACCGAGAGGAAAAAATGCAAATGCCAATGTTTCTCAAAGTTAAAAGTACATGAAACACGTCCTTGTTATCAGGCCTTTGGTTTTCCCCTTTGATCAGCCGTCAGAAACTATCTACACTTGCAGTCTGTGACTGTACAGCTTCACAGCACACTCCCTGCCACTGACAGGTGGTAATAGAAAGGGTGAGAGACCAAGCCCCGCGGCAGGCGTCCCTTCCTCTGATAACGTCCAAAGTACCGGGTGATAACCGTTAGTAAACACTCGGGCAGCCGGTTAATCCATACATCAGCAAAGAGGGGCAGATAATTTTGAACTCTAATGGCATGGACAAAAGCACCAGGGCTGGCATTCAGGGATTTATATGGGCTGCAATGGTGACTTCTGGCTCCTGAATTTCATCGGCGCGCACAACTTTGATTTATCTCTTTGCCTGGCTGCAGAGTAGATTCCTGGCACTAGAAAACCATCAACACTAAAATGGACCTCTACAAAATGGGACCGTGGCTCTTATGTGATACATGCACTTGAACTCTGGATGAATCCCAGTTTAAACTGAGAGGAGGAATAACCAAATATTTCAACTTTTAATGGGTCTTTGGATTTATAAGGTTACTCCAGTCTACTAATTTGTTTTAAAGCAAGGGTTCTTGAAGCTTGTTTGAGAAAATACAGTGAGGAGGCAAAGTAATTTTGCTGATGTTTAAGTCTCTGCAACATTTCCATATTGTCAGCTATCCTAACCGCAGGAGGGAAAGCAAAATTTGGCCTTTTTTTGAAGCCTCTTTTTTCAAGTCATCCTTCTGTGGTTTCATACAACCCTGAGACCCCCACTCTGCACATAACTCCAAGACCCCACCAATTTCAATTGGTTTTGATGGGGCTGTTCATATACCCAGAGAGCTATTGGGGAGGGGGGGCTTTTAAACCTGCATCCCAAAACCCCAGGGTGGTGGCGGGGAGCTCCCACAAGTTTGTAGGGTTGTGCCAGAGATGAGAAATCTCTTCCTTATTAGTGCCTGCCCTTATTCCGAAAGTGAGAAATGGGAGCATTTCTGCTCCTATAAGCAGACATATGAATAATAAGGCAAATGGCTTTTGAAGCTCTGCCAAGATGCCTGCATATGTGTACAGGGAGAAACTTCATACAGCGCCAGTCTCTGGCTCCTGAGATACTTGAGTGAGAGCAAAGGAGACAAGTGCAGTGTTACCTCTGCAATCAGGGCCAAGAGCTGCCAAAACTTCTCAGCAGCAATGTGTGAGGTTGCAAGTGTTAATGCAAATGCAGGTTAGAGGGATTAACTGCACAGAAAGTGTTCTGGTAAAAAAGTGTGAGGCTCCCTTTTCACTCCTTCCCCATGGTAGGAGTTCACATCTGGCCATAACGTTCCCATCCAGGCATCCAGCTATGATTCACTAGCCACCACTGTACTCTGTCATCTGCTCTGTGTTGCACTGGAATCTACAAATTCCTCCTCATTTCAACATACACATTGATAAAATGGGTTCCTCATGAAGCTGAACATGCAGATGCGCAACTGAGGTTACTCGGGGCATGGGAGTAGAAAATGGGACCTTGCTTGAACAGGCAGGTCCTTTTGTACCATAAAGCCCTGTCGCTGTCCTCCTCTGATGTAAAACAAAATTGTTTCAGGAACAGCAAGAACAACTGTCATGGACCTTCCTGCTCTTCTTGCCTCTGCATCAGCAGACAGCACACACAGCAAAGTAAAATACTTTTTTCATGGCAGAATTAAGTCTTGGGTATTTTTATGCCTTGGAAAATTCTTTTGTGAGGTGTATGGAATGGCAGATGGGTTGATTACTCCCCAGGAGCCTTTGGGTGCTTTGCCCTATGTATACTGTTAGCAACAGCACGCGAGCTAATGGCATTAAACTTACACTGATAGCAGCTAACTGTATCTTTGCTATTTATTAAATTGTAATCTCTCTTTCTGGCTGCCTTGCTCTCCCCTTTTCAATCCCAGTATCTCAGTTGATAACGTATCAAATTCCCCATCGTCGACTAGAAAGAAGTTTACAAACAAACCTCAGTGTCCTGCTCTGAAAATCACCCAAACCTGCAGCCAGAGTGTAACTACAGAACGAGTGCGGCTGAGAAAGCTCGTGCTGATGCAAGGGATTACTGAAGGGTTGAGAGAAGGCAGGCTTTGCCCCGTGCCTTTACTGACAAACTGCTGAAATCCTACTGACAGCCACCAATATCAGACCCTGATGTGTGAAGCCTTCCTCCTGGCCCCCAGACCTGATACAGCTTTAATGGTAGAACAGGTTCCACCGAAAAGGAGCAATTCATTTAGAAACAACTCAAGAAAGAAACAAATCAGGTATTACTTTAGTCAAGCAATTACTAGTGAAATCTTGGTGAAACCTCATTAAATCACTGGAAAAAAATCCCATTGACTTAAAATTGTGACAATATTTCATCCTATCGCATGGTGCTTTCAAGCTAGCGGAACATTTACTTCTCCCTTTATTTACAGAAGATGAAACCAGGTGGAAATTCAGACCATCAGCCTCCTTTGTGTGATACCCAAACACCACCCCAGACCCATGACACTACAAATAAAAACCAAGCCTAAATCAAACTAAATGGATCAGGCAGAAACTTTGGCTCAAACAACATGGTTGAAAGTGCTTTGTTTTGCAATTCCAGCGTGTTTAGCTTAACACTGCCCCGAACGCTCCAACCTAATTCTGCTCCACACGCAGGATTTTCCTGTTAAAACATTAATTTTCTCCTGATACCGATCTCCCACTTCTGTCCTTCCACTGACATTTGCCTCCCAACGATCATTGCCCTTTACTCACGCCATTGCTGATGGAGCAGAATCAGGCCCAGCCGTCTTTCTGCTTAATGTTTCTTGCATTTTATTAACGGCAAAGGCTTCTGTTATTACTCGTACCAAATTACCTTGCTTAGAAGCACAGGATTTGTCTTTTGCATTGTAATTGTTTCAAGGCTTTGAATATAAAAGGAAAATAAATTCTACAGAAGGAAAAAAACCCCACAAAACAAAAAAACCCCAACAAACCTCAGAAACATCCTTTCGTTTCACAGCCCTACCAAGACTGAGAAAGCCAGAGCAGCTCATTTTCCTCCCTGAAAACTCTGGTAGTAAAAAGTATTTTTACAAAATGTTTTAATGCTTCTAGCGCGTTATTTTTCTAAGTCAGAATAGCCAAGCTAAATCTTTCACCATAGCCCTTTAATTTGAAAGCCAGGGGAAATTTTTTTCATTAAACCTCTGGACGGCTTTGTTTAAAATATGAAATCAAGTAGCTCCATTTCCTGTCTTCTAAGGAACAGTAAATCAAAACGAGTACGTTCTCCAAAAATACAGTAACGGTTCTATTAAAGAGCTTGACAGTTTTGAGCCTCACCTTGCATATTGCAACATACGTGTGAGCAAAACTAACAGGGTAAATAGGGGAGGAAATGACCTGCCAATTTTAACCGATAAAAGATGCATCCTCCTCATGAAAGGGATGGGGGTTTGAACCCCAGAGACAAGCAGACCCTGGGACATGACCAAGACTGTCTTGGAGAGAGAGGAGGGGCTGCCCATCACCAAGCCTCTGCCTTTTCTGGCCCCTGCAGAAGCAGGAGTGGACTTTGAAGGGAGTCCCAACCCACTCGGCACCGGACGCATGGGTAACCGCAGTGTGAGCATGACAGAGCTGCCCAGAAAAGCCTCAGCTGGGAGCGAGAACCCCAAGGGCGTGTGAGGAACCAGCACATGGAAATTCCTTGCCCAAAGTAGTGAGTCAAACTGCAACATACCCCGTTTAAACATTAAAGGTTGAACTTTCCTACAGGGTTTGCCAATTCACTTTCATGCCATAACTTTGTTACTCCAGGGGGAATGCTGCAAAGCAGCGGCTCACAGTACTGGAACGGGGATCTGTGCAAATACCTCATTTAAGCGTGGAGGAAGTGGCATCTCCCCGACCTGCCCCATATCTGACTTTTGAACACGTGCCCGTGCTCGGCGGCACGTGCTGCTGATCCTTTCCTGGGCACGGCTCACATGCTGCCGTCCTTCCTGCTCTCCCATGGCACGTGCACACCAGCTTACATGTGGGCCAGCTTTGCAACAGCTCACCTCCATGGCACGGCTGTTAAATAAAGTGTGAGTGTTAATTACTACCTATGGACTCGATGGCAGGAGCCACAGCCTTCACTGTAATTCCCTGTCATCTTCCCTCCCACTGAGCTTCTTTTTTTCCAGAATCGCTCACAGTTCTGTTATAAACAGGACATTACTCATCAGCTCTGTATCCTGTGAGTGCATTTAATTAATGGAGACTTCAGTCGGGGTACCCAGTCCCACAGACAATGAACACTTTCAAATCCCTTTGAACTTCTGGCTAAGTGAGGCCAAGAGGTTCCTGCGTCCCTCCTCAGCATGCTGCAGACTTGTAAGCAAAAACACTGTTTATTCCTCTGTCATTACTTCTAAATGAGTTTTAAGCAAACATGCAGCTGCCGGGAGGAGCAAGCGGCAGCAGGGTGGCCCTGCAGCCCCCATGCTCAGCGGCTCTGCAGGGATGAAGGGGGGTGGTTGGGCAAGAGGTTTCCTATGACCAATTGCCCAGCTCAGGAGAGTGGCCAACACAATGGATGGTGCCATTCAGGATCATAGAGGTGCCACGGTGTGAGCTTGGCAGGTCCATCAGGACCACCTCGCCCTCCTCACCGCCCTGATCAACGCTGTCTTCTCCGATCCTGCACAAGGGGTTAACGCGGCTCGGGAGAAGCATTTCAGATGATTAGGAACACAGCCAGCGATCACAGCCATCGTGAAGGCTTTCAAATGTGAGCGAGGCTGCAATTTTCAGAGCTGGAGCAGTGAGATATTTTTATAAATACATAAATCTTTTCAAGGGAAAACAAATACAGAGGAAAGAATGTAAACATTATTGTAAAATGCATAATAAAATGTCTGTTGTTTGTTAATTTTGCTCCTTATTACCCAGTCTATCTGTACCACCGATGCTGAAACATTTACCTTCTTTTTTCTATTTTTTTTAAACTCCCTTATTCATTTAAAAATAGTTTCCTGCATGTTATATGAATAAGCAAAACCTAAGGTCCTAAATCCAGGAGAACTTTGAAGTATGAAACCCATGGTCTATGGGAACTATGTTTTCATTAATCAAAGTAGATGTTTCTAAAGCCATCAGATTTATCATGACTGGATTTCATATGTGAAACCCAATATACACACAGACATACACTGCTTGTCCTTTTGGATTAGTTCTGACCTTTTACTCTCCTTTCTGAAGGATCTGCCTTTCCTCAGAGCAAGGCTGCCCTGTTTTACCACTGCATCAGCCAAAGGAGCCTTGACTAAGTACGTTTTCAACTCTCTGCTTTCTGTGTCTGAGTACGAGTCTGGGTAAAGGTCAAAACATAAATGATTAAGTATATTTATTAAACTCTGCCTTTGCCTTGAATGCTCCCTGCGACTGTCATATGCCATCCGTTTGTAGTTTCACACTGGCCCGCTGGTAATACACCTGGCCACCAAACGAGGGACCCAAGTGTCATCGGAGCATCAATGCCTAGCCCCAGGCTGGCAAAAACTGAACCAACCCCCCCACCCCCGAACCCCCTGAGCATCACCGAGGGCTCCTGCAGCCCTGGCCGAGCTCCTGGCTTCCACAGAGGCTTGGAGGTTAGCAAAAGGACACGGGAGAGAGACGGGATGGTTTAAAAACTAGAGGCAGGATGTTACATCCATCCAAAGCAGGACTTACAAAGATAAAATCCAAAAACAATCTGCATTTGGTGTCATTGGGGAAATTTATGCTGCGGTTTTGCAGTACCAGAAGCACAGGACTTTGTCATCTTGCTTTAAAGAGTAACACAGAGGTCAGGGGCGAGAACAGGGTCTGCTGTGGGTACAGGCGGCTGCTGCTGCATCCTGCAACACTGATGGAGGAGAGACTCATCTGCAGCACAAGGGATACAGGGCATGGAAAAATGAGTGTATTTCTTGCAACACTGGATGCAATTTATTTAGTGGTCTAAAAGCAAAAAGATACAGAAACTACGGTATAACTGGATGCTATTACGATTTTAAAACAAAAAATACCCCATTGTAATAAAATTAATTTCCAAGGGAAAAAAATGCTTTTCCCCCTTGAATGGCAAGATTCTTGCATATTTTAACTCTTTACAGCTTGGCAGAATGAGAACGCCTGGAAAAAGCCAGGAATGCTGCGATCAGCCCCAAGCCCCCTTAGAGATCAGCATTTCTTTATATTTAATCCTGACAGAGAGTGTCCTGAAGGACAGAGAGTTCTGCACAAGTCGGGGCAGTTGGGGCGGCTGCTCCTTACCACGTAGGGTTCTGCAGAGCAGAAAAGCTCCACCTGATGTTCTTTCAACCTCCAGGTCTGGAAATTTCATTAAAAAAGGATTCACAGAAGATCTTCGGCACTTTTCAGTTTTCGCAAGGTTGGAAATGTTTTCTTGTGGAATTCACATACTTATAATTCCCAGTCCTGGTTAAAATTAGAAAATCCAGGAACTTTTTTTCTCCTAGCAACGTTTCCCACTCTGAAGATCTACGACTTAGTTAAGCTTACAAGAAGATGATTATTGAGATTTTCAACGACGCCTAGGAAATTTAAACACACAAGGAATTCCATTAAATCTCAGTGGAGGCTTTTTTAGATGAGTCTTTATTTTGTTTTACTTCTCATCTGAATAAAAGCCGCGATTTTATGATGCTGAAGCCTTTGTATTAGTTTCACTGGGAAAAGCTGCATAGGACACATCTGGTATTTTTGTGACACTACCTAACGGTCCTTATTTGGTTATTTGTTTATATACCAAGTCATTTCTGAGCTCTTTGGAAGAGGTCTGCAGGCATACCCTGTCTTAGCAAGCTCATTTGGTGAGGTAGAAATATGCCAATTCCACTGGAGGGACTTGAGTAATACATTACTTCCCTTAAGAAAACAGCAAGATTTATCTTGCTTATTATCAATCTTCTGGCATGTGCAAATGCACATATATATGTACAAAGGACACATAATGGATTATAGAAGGCTCATATTTACCCACAAGTAAGGAAAGATCTGATAACTCATTGGGGTTTTCGGGATAACTAAGATCTTATGTTACACTTTGAGACACAAGCGTGGATTTGTCATATTGCTTAAGAATTAGTGGTAACTGTGTGAGCCAAGGAATTCAATTCTGATTGTTTCATTTGAATTAAAAAAAACTTAGTGTTGAAAAAACATTGGAACAGTGCTATATACTAATATATCACTCAAATTGTAATAAGAGACTCTGTCTTGTGTAATAGAAACAGAAAGTGTAACGCTTGGAAAGGCCAAGTTCACAGAATCATAGAATGGTTAGGGTTGGAAAGGACCTTAAGATAATCTAGTTCCAACCCCCAAATCATGGGTACAGCTTCTCCACAGCTGAATGGCAGGGGATCCTGTATTTTAAACAAACTGAAAAGGAGGGGTGAAGGTTTCTTCATCACAGACCTGCCTGGATGGAGCTGCACAGAAGGGAAGGACATGGCTCTTACCCTTGTCTGAGCATCCTTAATGCCCTCTCACTCAGCAGACAGAGTCTATCAGAGACAGACTCTTCTGTCGGGCTTTGGGTAACTTCTTCTTTATAAGTAATATGCACAGTGTTCACAACAAAGGGAAATAAAGGAACAGCTTCTTATTGGCCAGGAGAAAGCTTGCAGAAGAGAATCTGTAGGAATGCAGCTGAGCAGCCCTTGAAGCTCTGCAAATGTGAAATTCGGTTTATACCACTAGCAACCAGTTAAGAATGAAACTGAACTATTTTTTGCATTATAAGAGCAAATGTTCCTCTGGGCTCATATCACCTTTTCCAGATGAAACATTTCACAACCCAGCTGACATATAAACAGAAACCAAAATATTTTCCTAAGGTGCATCACTAATCCCACTCTGGGCCTCTAACTTGTAATTTATTTGTATTACCACACTATGAGATAATGTATGCAATGGTTCCAAGCTACTGTCTAATAACTACTTGTATATAGCATGAATGCATGGCAGGGGGGTGAAACTAGATGATCTTAAGGTCCTTTCCAACCCTAACTATTCTATGATTCTATGAATAAAACTCACTTGCAAATACTAGGCACTCACTGGGTATTTGGGAAGAGCTTGCAAGGGTGACTCCTACTTTCCTGCCCATCACTGCCCAGCACATGCATGGCAATGCCCTGGCTCTTGCCCTCGCCTGCCTGTCTCATGCCCCTGCTCACTTCTGCCCAGCTCAGTGTTGCCTGAGGCATCCATGGTTTGCAATAGCTTCACAGAAATGAGCATAACTGAGTCATTTATAGCAGGGGGTTTCATGTCAGTAACGTAACTCATTGCCATACACTTACTTATGCTGTAACTGGCTTTTTGTTAGGGAGTAACAGCAGAGCGATGACCTTCTGACACTTTCTGTAGCAAATGTGTGCAAACATTTAATTTATTAGGGTTATATCCAATGCTATGTGCACAGCCTGCTCTAATCACAATTTCCCTACAGGTATTATAACATACTTCACAAACAGCACAAGATGTATTCAGTTGTTAAACCAGAGTGATGAAAATGATAGCGTTTGGGCAGCTGAGTGGCTACCGTAAGGATAGAGAACCATTAACATCCGGAATGGGTTTGGAAACTTATTTTTGCTACTTACTAATTGGGTGACCAAGATCAAGGAATGGAGGAGAGACTGCAAAACACACCTAGAGGGAAAAGTCCTTAGCCAAGACAAAACAAGTCATGAAGATTGCTACACCAGGGAAGAGCTGGAACACCAAGGTTTGAGTAACTCACCCAAGGGAAAGTCTGTGCCAGAGCTGCCCAGAAACAAACGTTCTGCCAGGACAACCCATTGCAATGTCACATTTTCCTAGAAGGTACAAAACCACAGATGGGACCCCCAGAGCCACTGAGCCCTGCCCTGGCCAGGCAGCAGGTCCCAGACACCTTTCTATCAGCTCTGGGTGTTTTCGAAATTGTTCACTCCAAGTCTCTGGATCCCTCCAAGAACACGAGGAAAATGTGTTTCTTTAAGGACTACAGAGAAATATGAAATTTTATGTTTAGAAAATAATAAAAATTCAAAACCCCTTAAACTTGTTTCCTTGTAAGCCTTCCAAGTCTGGGAAGATAAATTCTTTTGGCCCGATTCTGAATTCATTAAAGGCACGTGCCAAGTTGTACGAGCTAGTTATCTAAGCTCCAGCATGGACTGGACCTACAAAGCGCTGAAATCCCTGGTCCCAAGCCAGCTTAAGCATATACTTAATTTCAAGCATGCAAACAGCCACAGTGACTTCAGTGGTAGTATATATATGCTGAAAGTTAAGTGTGTGCTTAAGTGTGCTGCTGGAGCGGGGCCAGAGCACTTGGTGAGTCGTTGTACCAAGTTCTGATCTCCTACCAAACCCTACCCACGGGAGGGATTTCACTCCAGCCAGGCAGGCTTTGGAAGGGCCAGGCAGGACCCAGCTGGTCAGGAGCCAGCAGACCCGTCCTCACTGCCTGAAGTTTTCCTCTGCATATGTTAAGGAGGTTTTGCCCTTGTCACTTATGTTATCCATCAGACATCTGGTGGCTGGATAAGGCAGAGCGACATTGCAAGGTGAGATGATGGAGTGAAAAAATTATTGCAACTGGCATGTCCTAGCCTAAGGCTTTCGGTCATTTAACTCATCTCACTCTCATCCTTGGCAAAGACTGTACTCAAAGGGCAGGAGATCTACCCTTCTGCACGCCTCATGTTTGCACTTGGCAATTTGAAGTAACAACTTCACATGCAAACTGGAGTTAGGGAAAGATGGTTCCCTGTTCCTGGCTAAAAGCAAAGCCTGATTCAGCCAGTCAGCTCTGCATACATTTTCCAGCAGCCTCTAAATACACTTCATAGCTCCTACCAGCTTAAGCACCCCAGTAAACACAGGACCCTTCCCACCCAGACACAGAGCTGCCCATTATGCACAGCCCTGCTGGCCAGTGGAGAAAAGCTCATCTCTCCCCAGAGACCCTGGCATCTAACACCAGGGACTGTGACCTTTTGGGTTCCAATACCTAAATCCTCCTGTGAAACTACCTTTAGTCCATATGACTAGTTTGATGATTATAACTGTGCTGCTTGCCAAAGCAAGATAGATCCTGAGAGCTGCACACTACCATTCTTGTGGACAATAAATATTCCACTTAAATCATAGCTTGTACATACATTTGAAAGGATAAACCTCCTACTAATAACCACGAATCAAAAGAGAAGATTCCAATTTTTATGCCAGAAAGCTAACAAAAATCTTCAGTGTGTTATAAACAAGTATCCATCATTACAAACTCAGTTCAGCATGTAAAAATCCAAAGATGGAGTTTATTGTCTTTAATGGCTGAGAAATGACAAGTGTGTTTGGTTGAAAAGGAATTTAGCACAAAGTAGTTCTGTACAAGAACCAAATCCATCTTAAAAAAAAAGAAAATCACTGCTGACAGTTTTACAGTAGAATTAAGCCACTGTGAACTGTCAGAAGTGGGGGTGAATCATAAGTTTCTGGGGTATTTCATATGGAAAAGAAATCTAATTATTAGGGAGACTCCTATAGCTCAGGTAGCAGCTGATCCTACACCTTTTCCAGTCTAAAATGATGAGTGAAACTACAGATGTTTCGCAGAGGGGATCACTTTCCAAGAGCCTTCCTTTTGTCAGCAGAGTAACGATCTGCAAACTCATTGGAGCAACCACTGTTCCAAGCCTGTGTCTCACTGATCCTCTCACCAGCGCAAAGCCATCTACAAGTACACTTGGCACAAAGTGTCAGTAGGGAAAACTTGCTTTAAAACCAAAGGGAAGCAAATCCAAAGAGGTGAGCGAGTGGGTGTCAGGTACTGGCTGATGAAGATGTGAGAGGGATGCACCAGTTCTGATGATGTGGCTGTATAAACACAAGTGGAAGTATTTCTTACAGTGGGCAAGCTCAAAGGTGGAAGCTGTCCAAGGGGAATCTCTCAAAAACCCTGGACAGCAGCAAAAAATGTCACAAGAAATTTGCCAAATGTCTTAGTGCTCTGCTGAAAGATCAAGGTGAAAGGAGCCTCTGCGCTGGAAGCCTTGGAGCAGAGACAGAATTCCCTGGAACAGAGCACCAAACTGCGCAAACATCAACCCATCACCTCAGCTGTGAACCAGGGAAATAACAATAATAATTTTACAGAGAGAGAATTAAAAAAAGAAGGGAGGAGAAATGAAGTAAAATCTTTTGCCAGTCCCAGGTACACTGACCCTATCTGCAGATTAAGTTAAGTCAAGGAAAGAGACTAACAAGTGGGACGTGAGATGAAGTACAGGAAATACTTCCAAGTACAGCTAGTGATCAGACTGGAAAAGTATACTGGGAGAAGTAACTTTTCCTATGCACACGAGTATTACCTTTGATATATTAAAAGGTCAACAGAGGCACAAGCAGTTTCATATATGGAGAATAGATTCAAAAGATATGTTAGGGCATGTTCAAAGCACCGAGGGAAACGGTGGGGCAGCTCTGGTGTCTATCAAGCCATGTTTATTGATGTTCTTGCTAGCTGATGCAAGGTTTGGGAACATGGATCATAACACCATTTTTATACCCTATAAAAGTACACTGTGAAGTGATGAGAAATGGGGATTGTTGAGTTGTGCCAGGCAAGTCCATTATAAAGAAGTGCACTTTTTCGTGAGGCTTTTTACAATGCAGAGAGCAATTCTTTTCCTCCTGTGAAAAAAATTGGGAACCCTCCAAAGCATATGTTTCACAAATCTCCAAAAAGTGGAAAACAAGATTCCAAGAGGAGAAGTGTAGGAGGTGCAGTGTGAGAACAGAAGTTCAGGACAGGCTTCCTGTATGTCCCGCACTGGGGACAGATAGGGCAGGGACCAGTCCAGGAGTTTTGCTAGCACACTTGCAGTCTGTGCTCCCTCCCCAAGCCATTTGTCTCATAAGTGATCTTAGGACAGGATTTGGGACTGCACTGGAAGCTGGTTATCCTCCCTGCAATTACAGCAGATTTTGTTTAATTGCATTCAAAACAGGAGGCAAAAATAGAGATGTTTAAGACCACCTGCATTTTCTGCTTAACGGAGCAGAGAACTGCCTTCTCATTGCGAGGGAGAGAATTAGCATCTTAGCACCTTGTTGCTTCAAGACATTTGACCTTTGTAGCTCTACAAACAAAGGCACTGGCTAATTTTCATCTAGTTGGGACACCATCTGGAAATAGCGAGGAAGCGAGATCTGTTGGAGGTGTTTTGGTGAAATATTTAAACTGGAGAGTTGTACTGAGCTGAAAGCTCCTTTTCCCCAGCGCCCCTGAAGCCCTGCCAGGGCACAGCAGACAGGTGACCCAGGGATGATAAAGCGCATAATTCAATCTTCTTCATGTCAACTTTCAAAGCCAGTACCAAATCCGTGCCCACATCAAACGTTTGTCAGCTGGAACAAGGGAAGGCATCACGTGAAGAGGTGACATCAGTATCACCTTCTCTGGGTCATATTGCAAGGCTGCAAGGATTTCTACACTGAAATATTTTCCAACACTCTCTGAATATTGTGGAAACAAGAATTAATGCAGATAATAAAACAACCCTCCAGCTTTATGCCTGAGTCTTGTTGATACCACTCTGACTAGCCCAGTAAAATCGTTTGTCCATCTTCTGCCTTAGTTTCTCCAGGCATGAGACAATACAGCTAGTTAACTTCAGTTCTCCAAAAATAAATACCTGGGAATGCTCTGAGGTCTCAGTAGCAAGCTAGTGCATATTGCTGCTCACAAAAGACCCCCTGTAGCGAACAATATAACTTTGGAACACCCTGAAAACCCAAACCAGATGAGTGCCATGCCCATCTACATCAAAAAGCTGCTGTTTTTCAAACCACTCTGTTGTTAGGTCAGAAAGCCTGCGAGGCCTGAGCTTCTGTGGGCTGCAGCATCAAAAGTTTTAGTCAGGTTTAGCAAACCTGTCCTAAGTGAAGACAAACAGCCTAAGCTGAACTGGAAATCTCACTGTTCATAAAGAATGTAATTCACCTCCATGCTGAGAACAGGCGCAAGGCCAATACACCATTTAACACACATTTTCAGGGCTTAGTAAGACTTAAGTTGTGCACAGACCTGGGACTAGCCTTCGGCAGGGGAAGAGATTTTACCCATAAAAAACTAGCAAGAACCCACAGTACAGATTTCTGCAGGACCTTTTGACAGGATGACAGCTACAGAAACATAATAATCCAACAGACTTGTAACCACTGAGTCCACCTACCCCTCTCATATAAATAATAGGTCCAAGACAAAGGAAGTGGAAATTAGATGCTTGTGGTGAATTGCAGAGAGCCAAAGACCTTATACGATACCCAGTACTTACATCTACACTTAATTAGGACTGAAACTGCAGACATGAGACCTCAACATGTGGTATTCACATGTGGGCTCAAAAACACTGTCAAAGCCAGTTTTCTTATGGTTAAAATGCTGAGGATATGATACAGAGGGAAAGTCTAGAGATGCCTGATCGACAACCCCAGCTGTCTGTGTAATGACACACTGTGCTCTACCAACTCAAACGCAGGGGCTGCTCCAGCGCCTGTTCGCGCAGATGCCAAGGTTTGCCCTCGCACCTGGTGCAAGCCAGACGACTACAGAGAGGTCCCGAGACGTCTGTTGTATGTACTGATTGAGCAGTTAAACCTAAACAAGAAGAAATCTGAAATTCAGATGTTAGTGTCAAAACTAATAGGAAACAGGATGCAGCTATAATGCAAATACAGTGGTCCAAATTCTGGTCTCAGTTACGACCCAGAGAGACCAATATGAGCACAGGGAAAATGCATTCTATTGCACATTAATGAAGAATTTTGTCTTGTAGACTTAAAAATAAACTTATAACTTTTTCTGATCCTATGTAAAATCCCAGCAACACTTTCTCCAGCAATAGGCACTGGACAGAACTGCTTGTTATCCTGATATTACTTGACTTCAGAGATGCCTACAGGAGTGTCGGGGTCTACTGCTGGAATCCCACCAAAGCCAACAGGAGTTTTGCCAAGGCATTCAGTGAAGGCAGGGTTTTACCTCAAACCTTTAAAGGAATATAATTAACCCAAAGAAACGATTTCCTACAGACACTTTAAGCAGATTTTAAAGAAGATACCTAACTTAGAATGCAAATGCGTGGACGTCGTCTTCGCATTGTGTCTAAGCAGTTCATCATGACTCCCATTTCTACAACACTGTAGTGAGTTGGACTAGGTCTCTGCGAACAAAACCAGAGACATCTGCAAATTGGATTGAAAATCTCTTTTTTTTTCTTTTTTTCTTTTTAATTTTTTTTTTAAACAAAATGATTAAAAGTTGAAGAAACACTTCCATATGGAAGAATCTTACCCCAACAGGTCACCACAAAGACACTTCAAACACAATAAAACAGGAAGTGCTAAAAAAAGCACAGCAGCTCACAAAAACCCCCACAACCTTTTCCACAGAAAAAATATATGTCACCCTGTGTAGAAAAACCATTTGGCAGTGTAATGTGTCTTTAATCTGCTCAATTTGCTTATTATAGTAAAGGGTTAGAGGAATTTTCAAGCAGTGGCCAAAAATACTACAATGATATCCTCCCCTCAAAAAGTAAACTTACTTGAAGTGAATTAACTTCTTCAACTCAAGTATTTCAAAGCTGAAAGTAACCCCACCAAAAAGAATGCTCCTGTCCAGGAAGGATGGTTTAACTGCTCAAACCCAGGACCAGCAATTGTCTGTCCACACTGGACTGTGCCAGGCACCCACTCTGCTTCTCTGGCAGCCTTGCAGTGCTCATGGTGGTGAGCAGCAAACACCCAGCTGAGCTTTTTATGCGCCTGTTACTGGACTTTAGAAAGGCAAATGCACTTTGAGGCACCGAGGAAATAAAATACCTTGGTATTCCTCAACCCTAATCCTAATGGCTGTGCACACGGGGCTGGGAGTGGAGCACTCCGGAGCATGGGCACTGCTGGCATCAGAGCCAAACCCAGGACTACCCGACGTCAGAAACAAATCAATTTTGAGCCTATTGATTTGCCCAATTGCTTATCAGGTTTGAGAGCCTTTAAAAACCAAGATAATAGTTACATGAGATGGACAGAACCCAGAAATACCACCTCTGAAGATGCATGTTCTTTTTGCGCCTACCCTAATACAAACAGGGCATAGGGCTATTTTAGTTAACACGACTCCTGATCTTCTCTATTAACTCGAGTATTTGGCCATGTTAAACCTGGTAATTTATCAAAATGCTATGTCAATTTTCCAGGTTATCTACAATTAGAAAACTCTGCATGTGACCAACTTGTAACCGCCTATGGCATGGATGGGAACAGCACCGACTGGGGGGAAAGCCAGCAGCATCTTTCCTCCTGGCTGCCAGCACTACAGAGATGCCTGGAGGAGGCCAACAAGGATAATCAGAGGAAAATTTAAGGAAATCAAGGCTGTCTGCTCTTGATATTTAATATCCATGAGTTAAAGACAGAAAGGTGCAAAAAGCTTAATAGTATTTGTGGCTGAAATTAAAACTTTAAAAGAAACTTATAGGGAACAGTAATGTATGCAATGACATCTGGGACTGTAATCAGCAAACTGCTTTCAAGAGCTGCCAAAGCAAACAGCCAAATAACAAATCCACTTTACAGATCATCAATCTGGTCGTGCACTTGCCAAGGTAAATAGTACAAGGCTGAAGTTTGCTTTGCAAACCAGTGAGCTGGGAGTTTAGCAAGGCCTGCTTCCAGGGCAGCAATGCTGGGGCAGGGTCCTCCTAGGGCTGACGTAGAGAAAAGTTCAACAATCCATATTCAACCAGTGACTTGGGGTACATAGAAAGATGAAATACAACCAACATTAGGGATTAAACAAATTAAAAGAGACTCAGGTTATGTTCATTAGTCATTTCATGATGATGACTATTAATACTGGTACAACTCAAACACAAACCCTTAGATAAAGCAGAGTTTACTGCAACGCAGCTTTGCAGATTGGGCAACATTTCATGGGAGCTCCAAACCTAAGACTGAAAAAAATTAGTAGGAAATGAACCTTCTTTTATTTTCAAATGAGATAAAATCTGGCTCCAAGAACCATATTTTACATTTTAGGGAAGAGGATATAAAACATCAAACAGTGATTTTTTTTTTTTCATTATGAATGCAAGAAAGATAATTTATGGCGGCTGCAAAACATTTATTTAAGAAGTAAAGCCTTTATGTTCTGTATACAATTTATAGGGCTGTAAAAGAAAGAAGTGAAACAACTGCAGCCATAACATGCACATTTATGAATAATAATTGTAAGTCTGCTTTGTTAAATACAACTTCTGCTTCAGGGTTCACTCTTCAGTTGATTGGGAAGTCCTCAAGTGCAACCTCAGATTTATTTAACATTACACTCTTAGCTAAATAGAAACAGGGAGTTCAGGGCAAAATTGCTCGGCGGTGTATGTCAAGAACTGAACAGAATAACGGCATGACGCGTATCCAGTATTTTCCAATCAGGGAGAGATGGCATATTCGTGGTGGAAACTGCCTCAGCTCTGTCTTCAAGTGCAAATATTTGATTTGCTGCAGTCAGGTGGGTGTGTTGCGACATGGAGAGGGCAGAGCCTCTGGCCAGGCCATACCGCATATGGCTTCCCATTCCCTCACCTCGGGGGGCTAGACAGAAATGGACTCTTTCCCTTATTGAAACCAAAACCCCATTGCTTAAGTGCTGTGTTGATAAACATAAACCAAATGTGATGAAATTGGCCCAATATTTACTGCAAGAAAGGTGACTATTGCACACGCTATAAGCACAGCTGTAACGTGATGTGGATGCACAGGCTGAGGCTATTCATGTATGTGTGTGCAGGCATTTAAATGCATAGCCCCCCCCTTTTTTTTTTTGCATTAGTCATTTATCCTGCAGAACAACATGCAGCAGTGCTCAGCACTTTCAAAGTGTGCAGGTGATGCATCTATTCAGCGCTCAAGAACCTGTAACAGGCTTGCGTCCAACCGCATCCAGGCTCCATACCCTAAAGCAGTCCCAGCAATGCACCCTGCGGTTTGATCAGTCACCTGCTTTTTAGTTACGGTAAGTGCCTCAAACAGTTACTCTAAGATTTTAGCTAATCAAACCATGATGAAGCATGGGAACAATTTAGAGCTGTAGTTGGAAATAAGTAAGTGGACCCCCCACAGGCACAAAATATTCTGATGACGAATCTTCCATGCTAATCAAGAGGTCCTGTATCCGTAATGAGTTGAGTCTCACGAATGTCCGTACAGTGGGGCCAAGCTCCCAGTGGGTATTTATGGCACAGCCTGCTTCGAAGGGCTCAGCCCTCCTCTCCAGATATGGCATTTTCCTCTAGTTCTCCTGCAGACTGCTCTGCTGCAGACTCTGAAGAGCACGCTGCCTTCTGCACGAGCAGAAGCTGCCCTTCCATGCTGGCCACCATGATGCTAACCTAGGTCTGTCTGGTGACCATTGACCCACCATCCACCTCCACCCCTTCCTTAGGCTCCAACTCTAACTAACGCTGACCCTCAGCTTCCCTCGCTGAGACACTGGATTTTACTTCTGTGGATATTTTCTATTTTTGGGAAGTTTTCCCTTCTACTTCTGTTACACTGAAAAAAGTCAGCATCTGGTATCACAATACAAACAGATACGGCTAAACACTGAGCTTTCAGAGGCTTGGCAGGATCTCTGATCCGCGCTGTGAGGAGCTGCCGGTGGCCAAATACACTGATAAAAAGGATGTGTAACTCCTCAACACTATCCATGATGGAAACAACTGCAGCTCTCACTGGAGGTCAGGACGCACATGAAAACAAGCCTACATGTGTAGCAGATTACAACAAACACATGGCCAAGATGGACTCGACAGATCAAATGTTGGAATCGTATGATGACACATGGAAAAATGGAGTTTAGCAGGGAAAAAAGCAACCGAGAGCCCATATGTTCAATTAGCAAGATACAAAGCTTTTGTTGTATACCAAAAATAGCAAATAAAAGTCTGTTGTCAGTTTTGGATGTCCAGATGTGTTTCATTTCCAGCTTCACATCTGAACGTGTGGACCTGCCTGAAGATGAAAGAGAGGAAAGTGTGGCAATGGCTGAAGGGTATAATTACATCAAAACTCTTCCTCCCAAACAATGGGTGATTAAGCTCCCCCGCACCTTACGCAGCCCAACCCGGGGCCGGCTGCTCAGCCTTCAACCAGCTTTTACCTACTTCCTTGCTAAGGACTGCACCTTAGCGGAGATGTTACCTCATGAACATAATTCCTCCTCACGCTGACAGTCACAGGCTGCCTCTCCCATGGGCCCTCAGCTCAACTGCCCTGGATGAAATGATATTCCCACGCGTGCCACACGCCATGAGTGGAAATTCTCAGGGATCAATTAAGAAAAGGCTCCGTCCTGATGGTCACTTTGAAATATCCCATCTTTCCAAAGAATTGTAAGAGGATGTGGATTTGTACCTCCAGAGCAGACTCACGAAGGGCAGAAGTGAATGCCAAGTCATGAGAATAACAACAGCTACCTGGCCAGAGACTGTATAAAGGAAACACCAGTCTATAACCAATAAACACAAGTTACTTAGGTAGCACTCAAGCAAAACCAGATGGTCTCATCTACTACAGGTTTCCCCTTTCTTTTCTCATTCTCCCCCCCTCATTGTTTTTGAATTTAAATAATGTTCAAACAAGGAACATTTGCCAATGATGTGACTTCCCAGGCAAGGCTTCAGTTGTGCTATCCAGCTCTGACACACTGCCTAATTGAGGCAGGAGTTCATCCATTCAGCAGAGTTGGAACTGGGAATACCACTGACAGTGGTGCAGCATGTACCCTTAGCAGAGCACTTGGCTGAGACTTCTCCTGGTGGCCACCACCACCACCTCCAAGCCCACACCTCCCAAGCAGCAATGCATTTATCCTCCAGGCATGGCTGTGGGGCAGTATTATCATCTTTCATTCACAACTGGAAAAACTGAAACACACAGAGATTAAGTTACATGCCAAGGATCACCCAAGAAGCCTGTGGCTGAGCTGGGATTAGACCTTTGAGCTCCCCAGTCCTTGCCCAGCTCTTAACCACAACACCATCCTTCCTGAATGCTTTTATGTAGTTATATTTATCTTTATGTAGGGTCATCTTGGCTCCCATTATAAAAAGCACATATGGTTTCCAGTCCTCAAATTGCCTGGGTAAGGGTTAAATATTCAAATATAATGTTATTCCTGGCATTTATGGAAAAGTTTCTCAGTGCTGATTCCAAAATCCCATAGCTATTTGGGAGCTGCTGCTCTGTATCACTGATACTTATAAGCAGGCTTGTCACTTCCATGCCTGTGAATTGATAAAAATGAAGTACTTTCTCCAAAGGATAAAAATTAGGCTAAAGAATTTGGCTACACATTTGCATTTGCTAATGTTCTAAGATGGATTTAATGATCATTTAACTGGTATCAACAGAATTACAGGAAGAAGGAAAGCCAGTGAATGCTGCTGCCATAACCTATGCACGCCCAGCTTAATCCCAAGAGCTCAAATTCCTTGTGTTAAAGTGCCTTTATCATAAATTCTCAAATCATAAACCCCTTCCAGATTGCAGTGAACAGCTGTAGTACATGAAAGGTTAAATGGCACTAATCACCACCAAACATAAACAAGCACCTCTTACCACCATCATCTCACTGGCACTGCTGCAAAAATTATCACTAAAAGAAATCCAAATGGCAAAGCCACTCGTCCCAGTCTGTACTTAGGGGTCTATTCTGGGCATTGCCTCCACCTGGGTGTGTGGTTAAGCACATTATTCCTGATTCAGCTAAACCACTTTGACTCACAGTCCCTTTGGTTGCCTCCAGACCATTCGAGTAACCACCCTGCAATCTCAAAAGAGGGACAGTCAGCTCTCACCCACATGCAGGAGGGGCAGCACACAGGTATGCTGGCCAAGGCATGATGGTGGTATAGGCAGTGGGTTTTACACTCTGGTGTGCATCCGAGCAACTTAATTCTTCTTGTGTTACCTACAGTACGTTGCACTGCTGTGTATAAAGACCAGAAAGAAGAAGAAGGAAGATTTACTATCACAGTCTATCTCCCAGGTTAGTAATGATTGATGGACTCTGTGTCTGTATTTGATTTTTGTTTCCACTCTGTGTAATGCATAAAGGAATAAGAGGAGTAATACATCTTGCTCCCAGAAAGCAGCAGACAAGCAAACCCATGCTGGGGTGTTACTGCTAGCACCATGCACTGCAGACGTGGGACTCACCCGGCATTGCCAAGGAATAGGAGCTCCCTGCATCTCCCAAGCAGCCACAGTAAAGCTCCGAGACCCTGCTGTGTCCCCATCAAATACCAAACTGCAGCCCCAGGGAGGTTTCGTTACATGTCATCATGTTTCTCAGCTCCTTTAGAAAAGATGCGCAATGATATCTGCCTGCACAGTTTGGAGGGTGCTGATAACCACACCACATACGAAGGAAAGCCCAGTGTTTCCACCTCAGCTAGACCACGTGCAGGTCTAAGATACCATGTTGTCTCTGCAACTCTTCACTTAAGTTATTTTTACAGAGATCAGCCACAAGATCCATCCAGCCAAAACAAGGAGAAAACACATTTCACAGACTGAAGGCAGTTGAATGAAAAACCTTCCTGCGCTCATTAAATATGGTGTCAGACATTCACCAGGCACCATCCTTTTTAAGGATCTGTCTGTTTACTCCATCATTACTAATATTCAAGATACATTTAAAGTAAATAGGTTAAGAAAGCATTTGCTCTCATTGCAGAGACTGAATTTCCTGGTAGAGTGAACTACTCTGAGATTCCTTGAAATCTCGACTCATTCTCTTCTATTCCAGTGCTAACATCAGCACTGCTCTGGTGAAACCAAGCTGCTGCTGGGAACAAAAAAAAAATCAGTGTGATTTACTTAATAACCTAATAGCTATGGCCTAAATTCAGCAGAGGTCCAGCAACTTATTGCAACAGTGCTATGTGCCTTGCTGACTCCAGGAGCCAAAGTCTCAGCCAACGCTACAGGCTGCCCCAGAGAGGTGCTGGATGCCACATCCCTGGAAACATTCAAGACCAAGTTGGACAGGGCTCTTGAGCAACCTGATCTAGTTGAAGATGTCCCTGCTCTTCCTGCTCATGTAGAGGGGTTGGACGAGATGACCAATAAATGTCCCTTCCAATCCAAACTATTTTGTGATCCTATGATCACTCATGGAGACTGCCTGGCTCTTTGAATAAAACCCCTGCAAAGGCACTTGAGTTTAGCAGTAGCTGCAGGAACATCCGCTCTGGTCCCAAAGTCCATTTGTAAAACTGCCACAGCTGCGTACTTCCCAACCCTTCCCTTCGTCCCTCATCACCATCCCTCTGCTGCAGCACACCACATGCTCTGGTCTCCACATACATGTGTTAAGGAAACATGCTCTTCTTGATCTACAAGAAGGTGGAAAAAAGCTCCCTCAACACACAAACACCAAAACCTTCCAGCAGCAGAGCTGAGGGGAAATGAACCATGGGGTTGGAAGGAGAAGGCAGGGTCAGGGAAGGGCTGGGAGCCTCTTAAATTGGCTTTGCTGTGGATAAGATGCTCATGTAACTACACCCTTATTAGTGTTATTTTTTTAAAGCTGGATCATTTCACAGATCTGCTTTACAAACATGTCATAAATGAGATCTGCTGCAATGGAACAGTTCTATGTGCCTACAGCTGGAGCCTGAACAGAGCTGCGCTAATTTAGGCCAGCTGAAGACCTGAGCCTGTTATTACCCTAAACTTCACTTTAGCAGTCTGATGGGGACAAAAAGTCCTAATTGCCCATGCACTATTCTTCCCTCAAACCCTGTCTAGCAGATTAATTTTCTAAAGATTAAAAAAACAATTGAACAAGCCCCCTAACCCCCCAAGTTATCGTTCTAACTTCAGGTTTCATTTCAAAACACTTGGAAAACTTCCAGATCTTCAAAGTTTTGCCTAAAAATAGAAAGCATGTTCTGCAACTGATTTTAAAGATGTTTTATTTACTAATTCTAGTATTACCACAACTGCTCTTTTAAAACTGAACCCTGAGGTGCTTGCCATTCAGTCCCTATCAAGGGAGGCACCTGCGCTTCTCAGCTGTCCTCCGTGCAGGCTGTGATGCTCTGGTAGGGAAATGCTGATAACTACATAAAGGGATTACCTGGAACTGTTTAACAGGGTGGAAGGAGAGCCCTTTGGCTTCTTAAAAACCTAAAGGCTTGAGGAGAGGAGTGGGCCTGGCATCCCTGCAACCCTGTTTTCCCACTGAAAACCGGGCAGAGAGGCAGCAGTATTGGGAGCTGGCAGCAGCGGTACCACTGCCGGCTGTGCCCCACAAACATGGTTTGGTGCGACCACACAGCCCTGGGACCAAGCAGGTCCCTTCTCACATACAGACCCCCTGTAGGGGAGGAAGAGACGACAAATAATACACACAGCCTATCATGTAAAGGCCTCTGTATTTTCTCTCTCGAAAAGGCACAACCGCAGCTCCTGTCTCTGCTGCAGCATCTGAAGCGCAGCCTCAGGCAGGTCACTTCATCTCAGAAGCTGGTTTACAGCTGTCTCAGCTGTACAGACAGTTAATACCTCCTTGCACTGAAAAGCATAATTCACTAATGCCTATAAAACAGTTGGTGCTTTCCACATGCAAGTGTTAGGAGGAGGCGGGGTGTTGCTGCTCTTTCAAGGAAATGTTCTGCGGCAATTACATTGTGAGAGACACCCCGGCTTTGCCAAATGACAATATTAGGAAAGTATGTAGACAAAGGCCAAAAGAGAAAACTTTTTTAATTATGATTTTGGCACTTAAGCAACAATTCACATTTACAAGTCTCTGTGTAAGTTCCTCATGTTCCTGCCAATGGACGCACAGGGCTTTGAGCTGCAGGCTTGGAAGAGCTCGGGCCTGGGTTCGCAACGGGGCTGGAACCCTCATCACTTGTACTTCTGGGTATGTGACATGTACCTCCCATTTCACAGAAGGAGAAAAATGAGATGGAGAAGGCAGAAGAGTCCTGTCTCTCCCATAGGATAGTGGAGTAAGTGGGTGATGGAGTCAGGCGTTGGACAGGGCTCCCTGCACTGGGCTCTGGGGCTTCCTTGCAGGACTCTCGCTCCGTGCCTGCTCACGTGCCTTTCCCCATCAATGTGAAAACTGGCCCTGAAGTATTTATGAACCTTGTTTTTTTCCAGCCTTCCTGTTCATACCCTGGCAGCTTTGGTCCAATGCTTAACATGTTTTTAAAGACATTCTAGTATTTATAGGTGCCATGGTATTTCTACGGGATTGAGCAGGCTTCCACTTGGGAGACTTCCATCAGCTGCAACGGGAAGCAGCAC
Source organism: Ara ararauna (assembly GCA_028858755.1). Lineage (NCBI taxonomy): Eukaryota > Metazoa > Chordata > Aves > Psittaciformes > Psittacidae > Ara > Ara ararauna. The sequence goes on along the minus strand of CM054389.1, from coordinate 10,062,946 downwards.
TGTCCCTGTAGGAACAGCAGGAATGTGACTAGAGAGGAGAGCCTGAATCACAGCTGATATCTCTGCCACCCACCCAAGATGCTGGTTGGCAGCGGCATGACCTCCCCTGCCTTCACCCACCATGGCAGCAAGTTTTACTGCTTTGCAACACAGGATCTTTTGACACTTTCTGCATAAACAATTTATTATGGAGACAGATTAAAGTTACAAGGCATTAAATCTTGCACTTCCAGCCTCACACAAGTTTTCAGTACTGCTGGGCCTAGGGCTTGTTTTGAGTAGCCCGGAGGGGAAAAAATCCACAGTGCTCCCATGATAAACGTTAAAGTGAGCTGCTTTTTATTTCAATTTGGAAAAGTTAAGTAAAGCAAACCCTCAGATCTAAGCTACAGGATTGAAGGAAGAGGTCACAAGGAGAGGAGGAAATTCAACCGTATCCACATGAATGACTTAGTTTTGGTTTCTAAACTCATATCTGATTAACGAAAGACTTCCATTTTCATCTAGTGACTACATTAAATATAAACAGACATCAATCATAGAGAAAAAACAATAATTACTGTTTCTATCAGTTGAAGCAATCACTTCCAAGCCATGTGGCAGAGACCTTTTTACAACATCTACATAATTGGTCATTTTGAGGCAGCAAGAGCCAAGGAGCCTCCCTTGGACATGTTGCTTGACACTGTGCTAGTGGATCACTCCATTTGCATGAAGAGCTGAAGGACATCATAGAATCAGCCAGGTTAGAAAAGACCTTTGTGATCATCAAGTCTAACTGTTACCCCAGGACTGACAAGGCCACCACTAAACCATATCACTAAGGGCCTTATCTACACTGTTCTTGAATGCTTCCAGGGATGGTGATTCTACCACTACTTCTTTACATCCTTGAGCATCAACACATTACAGTATTAGCACAAAACTCTGGCCAGTCCCTTTCAAAGCCACCAAGCATCTTTTTTCCCCCCTTTCTCTCTGGAGCAGTTTGCTGCACCCAGGGAGCTCTCTGCACTCTCAAGAGTGAGGCAGAGATTTTTGGTCCAAGTTCAGACTCATGACACAGTGGTCTGACTGATGTGAAATATAAGCACTTCTCACCAAAGCCATCCTCTGGGAAGCTGTTTCAACACTTTGTTTTTGTGCTTAATAAGATCCCTTTCAGAACTAACGTTATCCGTGAAGAATCAGAATGGAGCTAAGTTTCTCTAGCAATGATTAAAAAACCAAGTGGGGATCCCATAAAAGACCAAAATGTCACTAACACAAATGCACGGACTAACAGAAATGCATTCTAAGAAACAATTCTACTGCTGGGGGATGATATTTTGTAAATTACTTCGATGAACTTCACACCAAGACACTTGGGAGTTGGATTTCTCCCAGGGACCATTTTGCTGAGCTGTACCACACGATGAGAGCAGCAGAGAAGCGCCAATGGAAAATCATCATCTTCTTGGTGGCTCTTCAACAATTTCTGAAACGTGAGTTAGAGTCACAACCCACTTCCCGAACGTGTTCAAACACCAACCAACCAAACCACAGAATATTCTTCAATTTTGCATTCCAAAAGGCTTTTCACAGTTGTCATTAGATGGCACTTTTGTTTGTGAGCTCAGCACCGACACTAAAACCAGAGCAAGGACATGGAAATAGAATTTCAGGCTGTTTCTCCCTTCTAAAAAAGGTCCTTGCAGACTTGGGTGAGGGGCAGGCTGGAACCCCCTACTTGCTCCCTGCACCAACAAAGCCATCCTGTGCTTCACGCCATCAATGCAGCGCTCTTTCATGAACTCCAAATTCACTGTTTTTAATAAAACATGCTACTTGAGCCATCTGACATTTATTATGCTTAAGCAACATAAAATGGAAAAGAAACATCTATGACCAGAAACAACCCTTCAACTCACTTTTATTGCCAAGGTTCTGATTTTTTTCCCCTTTCTTTTTGCTAATAACAGCGCTTCACCTTGCCTGCTGCAATATTGCAGGAAATTCCCTGAAAGAAACTCTAATGTGGATCGCAGCTGTGCAGTTTAAAGCTAAGCAAGCCTTTCATTTCAGGGGTTCAGGCCAGAACAAATGTTCCTGTGCCTCCAATTGCAACACTGCAAACACTTTCCTGCTCCTTTAGTGTGCTTTGTTAGCAGAAAGAATGCATGAAAACATGCTCTGGAAAATCCTGTAGCACCAATGTGATGCTATGGGATGTTAAACCTTGCTCATCAGGGCAGTCCTACTTCAGATTTGGGAGCCTGGCTTGCACAGGCAGGTGAGCTGAGAAGCTGTGTCTTTAAGATTGCAACCCTTTGCCTGCGCCCATATATCACTGCTCCATGCTGCGGTGGCTTTTTTGCCTGCTGCTCAAATTTGTCCAATTAGACACGGCCCCACAGCGTGGAATTCAGTGTGAAATGTGTCTACTGATGCCTGCAAATTAACCAACACAGACATGCTGCTTTAAGGCCGGCAATTGACAGGCAGAAAAATGCCTGCTCAGGACAAAAGCAGGAGGACTGGCTGTGTAAAAGCCCGGATCAGCCTGTTAAGGGATTCCCAGACTCAGCTAGGTAAAGTGTGTGAGCCGCCGCGGCACTTCGCACCTCAAGCTGTGCTGTCTCACACCACTGACCCCTCCATGGCGACATAAGTCTCAAGAAGAAGCCAGGATTATCTGCCTAAGAGTCTTACATGTGTCATGTAAGGTCAGGTGCCAACTGCAATGTAAATTAGTAGTTAAGAGTATTGGTAGCTAGACAGATGCTGGGAGCCTCAATTAGAAAGAAAAGTCAGATTACAAGTAATTAAGAGACACAAAAAATGCTCCAGGGGCTAAATACCTAAACTGCCTCCAGTGCGGTTTTTTTCAATAAAGCCCACATTCCTGAGCTCTCCCAGATTCTGCCTCAAACACCTCTGCAGCCTCCAAAGCTGGTCTCCATACAAAAATCCCTGGCATGCTGGTGTCAAAAGTACCAGAGGGGAATTAGAGAAGCAAGGTGCCTTCATTGGGCAGAGGGCAACACAAGGCATATTTTTTGCTTCACAGCTGCTAGAAAAGTGGGAGCTTTTCCAACTTCTGCCATAAACAGGTCTAACAGCTTTTCAAATACATGCGTACTTTAATCATTCCCGCTTTGAATACTGTTAAAGAGGAAGAGTGACAGCTATATATCGTTTGAGAAGTACTTCTACTGCTGCTCTGTCTCCCAGATACTGTAACACATGCAGCTAACCATAAGCATATGCAATTACAAGTAGCTGATGACATGGCAACCTGAACCCATTTTATATAGATGAAGACCTCTAACATCTGCAGCACCAGAAGAACCCCATCACAAGTCCCATTTTAGAGACAGTGTGGGACGTCCAAATGATGCAGCCTGGGGCTCAGGTGAGTTTGCGGATGAGCTAGGAAGGGTACTGCAGAACCCCACCTCCCTCCCAGCTCGCAGCAGTGCATGGTTTAGGTCCATAGTATTTGATTTCTATCCACTTCTTAGCACCCTTTCTTTGGAAGATTTGCCACCCGACAGAGAAGAACACTTTAAAGATATGTCTGATTTAGAGCCACTGAGATTTAAGAACTGTGCTTAAATGCTGTCCTCAGTATGGAAGAAGTGAAGCATATGCTTACCTATGATCGAGGTGATTACCCTGGTGAGGTGGAGAGCCTGCTGGCCCCTCAGTGTTTGAGGGGCTGGGCTCTTACATTCCAGAAAGCGTTAAAACACATGGAAAACCATACACTTGGGTTACTTATCAGGGCGCTCCAGCTTTGAAGAAGCCACTCACTACTTTTAAGTGTTTCTCTTTTTTCTAGAGGCCGAAAGATTGTAATAGGTTCTGAGAGCTCCATGAGACTCCAGCAGCAGCTGCAAAGGACTAAGGAACACTTATGTCAACAGAGAGCTCCACGCTAAGGCAAGCGCTTCAAAATCCTGAGAAAGTTCTTCCAAAATAGTTTTGTGTTTTCAAGAAGCCCCTTTAGGGGGGATGCTTCTTGTTATTTTATAAATAATTCTGTATTTTCACACCCATAAATCATGGAAGGAATTGACGGTCTCCTGACATTGATTAAATGGCAGCTGATCCCTGAAATTATATCACCATTATTTGTATAACACCTAAGGTTCCCAAACGCTGTAATGCCCTCAGCAGCCATATAAAAATCCTCTGGCCACAGACCTCGCTCTATTTTATTGCACAGCAAATGATTATTAGCAAATAAACTCTAGCAGAAGAGGGTGGAACTGGAAACACCATTGCTGCCATACAGATATAATACTTGAACAGGGTAAAAAGGAATCATGTAAAATATATGGCTAATGTCAAAGGTTAACTGTACTTTTTTTTCCTTCCAAAAAACTCCATCTTTATGGTAAAAAAATTGCAATATTACTGTATGACCTTCCCACCAGCAACAAAGGCCCTGAACTGTTCTGTGCTGTCAAAGGATGCTTAAAACAAAACCATCAATCACTCAGATGAATGCAACTCTCTGGATTTTCACTTTCTTCTTTTGTTACTTAGAATTTTAGAATAGCATCACAGAACGGTTTGGGTTGGAATGAACCTTTAAAGGTCATCCAGTCCAACCCCCCCGCCATGAGCAGGGACATCTTCAACCAGACCAGGTTGCTCGGAGCACAGTCCAACCTGACCGTGAACGTCTCCAGGGATGGGGCATCTGCCACTGTCTGGGCAACCTGTGCCAGTGTTTCACCATTTACTTGGTGGAAAGGAAATGTCTCTGCCTGAATTGAAGCTCTGGAAAGCTCCACCATCAGCACAGCCCCTCGGTCCAGACCTCAGCAGCCTTACCAAGGCTACTGCAAAGAGGAGACTCAAAGGAAAAGCTGTTTAGGAGCAGGCAGGGAGGAGCTGCTGGCACAGTCACTGAGCACCCTTACTGCAGGAACAAGAAGCTCTTGGTTATCAGCAGTAATAGGGCTAATTGAAGACCCGGTCTTATGCTCACAAGTTTTACCACAGGTCATGGAGCACAACAAACTTCTTTGTAATTTAGATCACAAGTTACAGAGATATTATCCTGTGACGATAAAACTTGTCTTATGCAACAAGTAAGAGCTGAATATGGGTGAGGCAAAGACTGGAGCCAACATGAACCTTTGGAAGGGTTTCTGCATATTTTTGTCACCCTTTTGTCCTTTCAGAAGCTGTGTGGATAGTCATGGCAGGGCTGACTATGTTATCTTATGTACTAAATCCGCCTAGATCTGTAGATGATGTCTTAGGGGGTGAAAAAGATTAATAAGGAATCACTCCAATGGCTTTAGGACAGCTAAGAATCTTAACCCATTTAACCTCCCCTAAAACACACAATCAGATCAGAGGAAGTTGTAGGAAACTCATTTCAAAGACTCCAGGCGACACTTTTTAGGTCAGATTTACAAAGCTCATTAGAATGAAGGTCTGTTACTTTAGATTTTAATACTAAGACATACTAAGAAACCCTCTTGCCCCATTTAGGAAACACACAAGGCAAAGAATGCAAATTTCAAAAAGGAACTTAATCTTAATGCATGTGTTCTGCCATGAAATCTGAGTAAAACCTTCCTAGCTTATGTTCTTACAGAAAACAGAAGAAAACACATCAAAAAGGGACAACAAATGCCTATTTATTTACATCTTTTTATCCTTTGAAGTAGCACAGGGGATGTACAGAGAATATGATTCTTTGCAAACTACATTTGCTCTGGAAGAAACAGCACTATTTAGACATGTACGTTACCAATTTTCCTTGTCCCTGTCACCTTCCTAAAACTCTGTTGCGCTCAAAGGTGTTCATATATTCACCGACACTGACTGGAATCTGGGTTGGGTCCACATGCGGCTAAGGAGAGAGGGGAAGGAATGACGGTGGTCAAGGCTCCCTCTCTCAGTTTTGTGCAGAAAGAGCACCAAACCTGAAGGTAAGCTCTAGCTGACCTTTGTGACAAGCAAGTGCCTCTTAAGTAGAGGAATTAGAACAGAAACATGGAAAAAAATCCAACAGAACTGTGTCATTTCCTTGCCTTGTCTGACAGTATCTGTCTAGCCTGATTTCGGTCGAAGGCAAACGGTTTACTGAACCTGGAATAAAAAGGAAGGGATTACTTTGTGCAGTATCAGGATGACAAGCCATCAACATTTTGTGGTTAATTACAAGGAAAAAGTCCTATGTAGAATGAGGTAGATGGCTTGGCAAACTTTAATTTTAATCTTGTGATATCTCCTAATAACAAAAGGCCTCTATGATGTATTAAACAGATTTGTAAATGTATGATCAATGCATTTGACATGTTATTTGATTATGATTCTTCATGACAGAGACAATATGAAAAACTAGTGTCAACATTCGGACAGTGGAATAAACAAATAGATGTAATTATTTCTTATACTGATCCCAGATGAATTGTAATGTATCAGGCCAGACTGCAGACCAGAGTTCTAAGGTTTCCTTAATATGATAGAGTTTGATGTAAGGGGTGTCATGTATCCAATATTTTGCTGTTTTATTAGAATAAAAAGCTCTCTGGGGATTTTGAAGTTCAAATGGTCACAAGTCTCCCCCTCCGTTGCTATTGTGCTTAATGCAAGGATAAGCACTGAAATATGTTTAGAAAAATGCTAGTACATCTGGAAAGAGAAAAACATCGGCCTGCATGGATCTGGACCCCCCCTGAGCTCTGGGCTTGTGAAAATTTAGTCCTAGATGTGATTTTGTGGTAATTTTTCTCTACCCTAAGCACATGCCAGTCTTGGAAGAGAGGTTTGGACACATGAGACAGCTGATGTGTGGTCAGACAGCAGGGCTAGGCTCAGCCCAGAGCTTTTTGCAGGATAAACCCCACTCCCTGTGGCAGGGCTGAGCACCAACATTCCTTCTTGAGGACAGAAACTAGCTGCAGCGGTGGGTCGGGCTGAAGGCAGCCAGCACACTTGTGGCCATTATCACACAGACAGGAAAGAATGCACTATCTGTTTCTTTGGCCAAGAGAAATTATAGTTAACATTTAACATGAGGGAACTAACTTCAAAGGAAAGCCAGCTGGATTGGAGTAATGGGAGATGAAAATGCTAACACCAGCACAAACTCGCAGGTGGTCATATCTGGCTGAAAATAATACATCTGCAGTAGAGGAGCCTGCTGCAGAGCAGTGCCTGAGACAAGGCTGCTGTTTGCTGGGGAGTGGAGAACAGTTACGGTGAGCTGCTCCGTGTGCTGAACACAGGCAGAAGCCTGGAGATGGCCAAGCATCCCTGCACGCCCTGACAGCATTCCTTGTGCAGCCACGGTGGTCAGGGAGTATTACACGGCTGGAGAAGCTTGACCTGCCAGAACACAATGCTCTAACAAACACGTTGGGAACCGATGGCAAGGGAAGAAAGAATAATAGAGAGAATAATAAGAAACAAGAAAACAGCTGCGTGCTCTGCTAATACAGCACTTCAAGGGTTTCCATGCATCATGCTTCACAGTAAGCAGACCGATAAGTGGAATAAAAAGTCACCAGAGCTATGGATAATCAATATTCAGTGTTTCCAGGAGATTCCCCACTAAAAGCTGCAGAACCATGTCTGTCTGACGGACTACATCTCAACTAAAACATTGTGCTTTGTGTAGCTTGATCGCAAGATTAGGAAGGCAAGCCCGTGCCTTTCTCACTTGGTAGGAAACCCCTTGAGCAGGCAGGGGATGATTCAGCTGGGTTTATTTCTGAAACTAAACTACCCAGGAGATCCTTTCAAGCCTGTTGATACAAAGACGCTGACTTAATGTCTCCTTCGCCGTCAGCTGGCTGCTTCTTACACAGATCAACTGCATTTTGGTCAAATACTCATGTTGCCATAAATCATACCAATTAAATCTGCTCAATTTAACACAGGTATAATAATTACACTGATTATTACTAGGAGAAGGCGCTAGAAGCAGCGAGGGCACACAGAAATCCTCTATGCAAGTGAGCTTTGCTAGGCTTTTCATTATTTTTTAAGGCAGCTGAATATTCCTGGACATCGCTGTTGACACTGACCTTATTGGAGAATTTATAAACAAATAGCACCTATACAACTATACTTGTATACAGTATAAAAACCGACCAGCAAATTTGCTCTTTCTTTCTGACTTCAGCCTCAATACTGGAGACAACTGGCAAATAAAGGGCGGCAACAGTCCCTAAGGGAATAGACTCCAGCTCTATTAAACCCAAATGGAAGTGATTTCTAAGGGCACTGCACCAGGAATGCCTTTTCTCTGGTGGCCATAGATTTAAGGGTTGTTTGCAAGAGGACAGAGCCGTTCAAATGCCTAAGACCCTGCAGTAATTATTTTCATGATGTGATATGCTGATTATTTCACTACAAACCACCAGAAATAAAAAAAGCCATAGGCCTGTCCTTCCTCAGGGTCGGAAACAACTGTCTCCAGCAGCAGCTACTGTTCCATGGGCTTTCTACAATACCGATCCGATTTATTATTGCATTTCTGAACATTTTCGTAATTACATGACCATTGCTTATTTTAGTTTTTAAAGATTTCTTTCCAATGCAGCAAACATTTAATTCTCTGCCATCATCAGAAGCCAAAGAGACCTGGAAAACTGAAGCCTCCGATGCTCCAAATCCGCACATTCACTACCTGAATCTACCTGCAGACCAAGGAAAGCAGCGGGCTGGCCTCTGCCCTCAGCCTCAGCTCCCTGTAGAGCAGCCTGGATGCAGATAAATCCTGTGACCTGCTCAGCTGTATGGACAGAGCAGGGCCAGAAATATCTGCAATACAAGGCAAGGAAAACTACACACCACTGCGCAGTAGGAATTTAAAGAGGAATATGGGTAAGGACTAACGTGCAACATTAATATTGCTGCAAAATGAGTTTTAGACAATCCTGCTTGAAACATCAGGGTAAGATTTGCCAGATTTGTTGCGGTGCCTGTTTTTAAGTATAAAACAGCATACCCTTAGTCGTTAAGCAGATGATGCTAGTTTTAACAAATGAAGCTGGATTAATTTAAAGTATTTAAAGTGATCAGTAGACCTTAGGTTAACGAACATATGTCATTTTCTTCTAAGTTTCTGTTTTGCTGAAAACATACTGCCAATCTGTGCTCTTCTACAGCTCGGTGTACAAAGAGGCTACCTGAACCCTCAGGTACCTGCCCCAGTACCTAGAAGTGGTTGCACCAGCAGCTGCTGCAGGATTAATGCACAGGAACCTTCAGAGAGATGGATTGAGGAGGTCAGGGAGATACAAACGGCCGTGACACGTGTCATGTATCACTGTCTGCTCTGCCTGCCCCAGCTCCCCGCACCCCCCGCCCCGACGCTGGGAAAATGGCAGAGCTCGTCCAAGCGAGCCCACTTAAAGGGCTAATGGGTGAATGCATAAAACTATTAAATGCATAAGAATCCTCTTCACCAAATGGCAAAATATAATGAAAGTTTAAACTGTTAATTGAATAAACCTCTTAAGGACAGAGTGCATCAACGCAGGGGGTTTAGCAATTTGCCAGTTAGGTGCTACGCTACTTCCAGTGTGTGCGCGACACAAACCTTTGCGGGAAGCGTGGCCGGGATTGCTCCTGTTCTGCAAAACTCGGACTCAGCACCATGATCGTTGCTGCGAGCTGCTTTCCTGTGGTTGATTTTAAATGCAGAAAGGCTTAAAAATGTTTTTAATATCCAGCTAAAGACAATCGGCTCCCAAGGTGCTGCTGCTCTGGGTGCAGCGCTGTGTCAGCCCTGGAGCACAGCGGAAAATCCTCCTGCTGCAGCCTGAATTAAAGACACAATGAAGGAGCTAAGAGCAAACCAGGAATTCTCTGTATGGTTCTATGGGAATAGGTTGCTCCTTGGCCTGAGTGTGATGCAATTTTGCTGACGCAGAAGCCTGCAGATGCTCTGTGAGCAGAGCTTGCCACAGGCTGCAGCATCTGACCTGTGCCGGTGTGAGCAGCACGTGCAGTAATATGTGAGGATGCTGGCCTTTGATATTCACGTAAACTCACTTCAGAAGGCTGAGAACTGATTGCAAAAGAATCCCACAGAACCTGCATTTTTATTTCACAGGCCTGATTATATGGGCTATTTTTGACACAAAATCTTGTCCAAGGGGTACAACCTGTGCTGCGGCCGCGATAATTGATGTTTTGTAGTGATTTCCTCAGCAATAACTGGCTTCTCCGGAGATAAGCACTGCCTTTGGCCTCACGGTTTATCCTCAATAGGAACAAGATTACTGCCTCATAAAACAATTGCAAAGCTACAGTACCATTATCCTTTAAACAGCAAAAGGAGAAAAAAATGATTTCTGAAAAATACCATGATCTTTCATAAACAGAGCCTGACCTACAGCAATTTCAGAGACAGTAACTAATCTAATGTAGTATTATAACAGCACAAAGAAGTAGATTTGGCCACTGAACCAAAGTCATTAAAGATTAGACCAGCTGGTTTAACAGTCAAGAAATGTTTTTGCCCATCTGAGCTGAGGATACAATGAAAGTTGTTTTATGATTTAATGTCTCTGTTGTAAACAATATGACTTTTTGGATAAATCAATAGCTGACATTGATGGGACAGAAAACTTACTGAGCTGAGGGTAGCTTTTAAATCCAGCTTTCCAAAGCTAAGCTAACAAAATCAGTCAGACTCCATCCCAAAATAAATCTGCATTAACACATACTAAAATAAATGTTATGCAATGACAGTCCCTAACGTTATTTGGTTTTAATTAGTACAAAGGCTGCATTTATTTGTATCAAAGAAGAATGCACTTAACCATCCTTCATACCCAAAAGGAAGGAAAAGAAAGAAGAAAAAAAAGAAAAGAAGGAAAAAAAGATGAGAGAGATGAACTGGGAAACGGTAACCAAGAAAGGTTTTTAGCTGCAGATCTCTTAGCATTAGGTGCTAAAATACAGCTACACATTCTTAGGCAGAGAGCGCCTTAAAGTCAGGCCAGAGAGGTTAACTGCTGCCTTTATTGGTGTCTGATCTTTGCATGGCTCCTTCCCACTGCCTTTATTGTGGGGTCGCCACCGGGTTGCATTCAAGTGAAAACATTTTGACCGTGTCATCAAATCTTTTGCAGAGCATCTGAGCTCTTCTGCTGCTGACAAAGAGGTGAAACGAAGGGGCGTGTTTCATGGTGTCGGGATGAATCGAAACCAGCCAGCTAGCAGACATCTTGCTGGTTTTCAAGGGCCTGCAGACATCTAAATCTCTGTGCCCACAAAAACAAAAAGCAACCACAAGGAACCTGACGCCAGCCGGCAAGAAGGCTTAGCTTTCCATTCAGGGCTTCGGCTGCCAAACGTCAGGGGAGTCCGAACGTATACTGCGGGGCAAGAGATTTCTTTGCACTGCTTTTTTGAAGTATTAGCAGTGGGCTATCCAGTGATCTAAAATACCAAACTATATTAAGAAGAATGCAGGTAATTCTAATTGGCTATGGTTAGACTTCATGCTTGGGTACATCCTTTTAATTTAATGATTCTATCAAGGGCCATTTTCCCTCCTGTTTTGCTGTTTTCCAAAACCTCTTCAGTCAAATCACTGGTTTGTTTTTGCAGGGATTACAGCAGGACAAATATAGCTGCTGTCTGAGGGGACAGGCTACGGCAGTCCTGTGAGTGCTGTGTTAACGGGAGGGAGCAGTGCTACGGCTTTGGCTTCTCTCACCTTTAAGCCTGTCTGTAGGATGAAGAGTCATTATTCTGTTATTTTTCTATGTTATTACTTACAGAAATCACTCAAGAAATCAGTCAGTGGCATTTAACCCTAATACATACACAACATATGGCAAATATATACAAACCAAACTCAAATATATTTGTTTCTGTATCTGCCTCTATATATTGCAACAAAGGGGAGCAGCGTCGAAGGAAACGCACCAGCAGCAGAGCTGCTTCCCTACAGAAAGCTTTTGCCCTTTGAGAGCTATATGCTGTTTCAAGTACATTCAAAGAGTGTACTTATAATAACAATTCTTTGCATGATGGCCAGTAGCATCACCAAGATGAGATCTCCTATATGTTTAGAAGTCACAGGACAGAAGATAACATCCTGCCATGTAATGAAGCTTCAGACGTTGCTAGTCCTCAGAAACATTCCTAGTTCAGATTCACAGTAAGAGGTGCTCTCTACTTCGCAAAAATTGTAAAAAGGGACAGGAAACCATTTCAGTGCCCAAAAAATAGAGCCTCTGGGATGGAAGATCACTAAATAAGACCAATTGCTTTGTGGCACTTAACTCTCCAAAGGGAAATCCAGGAAAACAGTTCTGGATCTGGACCAAGATACTATACTGCCAAGAGTACACTGGGATATTGTTAATGGGACATAGGGAACTCAAACATAAATAGTGAGTGGGATTTTCCTTGCATTGGCTACAATACATATGTTTGTTCAAGAAAAAAATAGCTGGAGCAAGAAGACATGCACGTCTGGTGTTGAAGAAAAGCCTGTTTGTGTCAGATACAGTGGAGAAATTGTTCAAGAATAGCTCATCTTTAAATGAAGATCCCCCTGATCATGCTGCCAAGGTCTGTGTCAGCTTGCATTTTTGGCTCTCTAAGTGCCAGCAGCACAAGTAAAATCCGCTTCGGTATGGGCTTTAAACATGGATATCTGACATTTTGCTGTGTTTTCAAGAATAGGTTCAACTTCTTTCTTTGTCACCAATGGTGCCATTGATCCTCATGCTTCCTCAGTTCCCTGGGGCACTGTCTGTCTCCCACATACACAAGAAAAGTGACCACAGTGCAGTCAAATGCCAGGTAAGAAAAGAGAAGTTCAGTTCCATTTAAAGAACGAGTTCAGAAAGAGCAGCATTTGTCACAATTAGCAGCAAACATTCAGATTTTGATTCCTGCTCATCATCAGTGAATACAGGTAGGAATAATAGAGTTAAAATGTTTGCCATCTTCATCTTATGTTGACTATGCATCCATATACACACACGTATGTGTCTCTCCTACAATTTACAGGCAAATAACACCTCCTTATGGCAGCGTTGCCCCCTAAACCAGCACTGTGCTCAGCTTCCTCACCACGCTCACGCTCCTCCAATGTCTTTAACACTAAAAGGTAAAACTCCCTTCAAAAACTAAGTTTAGGTACAGGTCTCATGAATGAAGAGATGTCAGGAATGCACTACCAACATTGCTCACTTGTGACCTCTTTATTTGGAGTTCCCCATTTTCTTAAGTATATGTTTCTCATTTATCATCACCTGAAGTGCTTCAAAAGCATTGCACATTCTGACACAACTATGGCAATGTATTCCTAGGAAATATCTGAGCTGATTCATAGCCTTTCCCCCCTGACACCAGAGGTTTATGTAATTTGGGAATAACAGAGCTGCTAAAGTTAATGGCTGAAGGGCAAGCCATTTTCTTTGTCACATTATACATAATGCCCTGCTTCAGCAAAAGAGTAGCTGGATTATTTTGATTCTTTACTCATAGTTAATTACAATTAAAAGTAAGACTGCAATTACCTTCCTTGTAAACTTTGGCCTTAACTGCTGAGCACAGCAAAACAGAAGGAGGCTCGGTTAACCTCAGTGGGAAAAAAACGACGGTTTTCTTCTGAACCAGCCAGAGCATGGGCATTCAGGAGGAACGATCCTGCGAGGGTGAAACAAAAGCAAACCGAGAGCCAGTATCAGAGTGTTCACTCCTGGACTGGTCATTTATAAACCAACAAAGCTTCAGGTGGTAGTGGGGGGAAAAGGCTGCTGCCCCGAGCAGCCGCTCTGCAGGAAGCATGGCCGATGGGGTGCTTCCAAGAGCTGCAACTTTCCATCAAGAGAATTCAATCCAAAACTTCCCCTGTTCCTACGTCTCACTGTATTTATTTGCACAGTTTACTGCTATTGTTTGCACAGGGAACCCAGCGGCTGCCTGTGCCTGCTGCACGCATCTCCAAGGCTTTCACTGCTTCCCTTTCACCAGGGGTGCTGCAGGCTGAACAAACCACCAACTTCTGTCCATACTTTGCTCACAGTTCGCTCGCTGATGGGAACTCAGAGTCCTCTGCTGCAATAGGACTTCCAGTCCTGTTTCAAATATGATCCTTTACTTCTCTGATTACAGAAAAGGCATTGCAAGGCATTTCTAACTTCAGCAAAAGTGCTGTCTTGTGTGTACACAAAAGCATCAGAGAAAGTAGCAGCCTTCTAATAAAAGAAGACATTTTAATGCCAGGTTGTTATGCCCCATTGAGAGGGGCTGCCCTGGCCACTTCTGAAGCTACAGATCTGGTTTGCCAGGAAAGAACAATCTATAGGAAAGGGAGACTATATTTTAATTCCATGGCTATATCTGTGCCAGGCCCAACCCTGACTCAATGCACGAGCCAAGAGCTGGCACTTGGAGCCGAGCGGGAGAAGGCTCAATGGCTCCCATTAAGTCTCCATCTCATGATGACAAACACGCCATTGTAGCACAGCCGCCTTGAGACAGACAGACAGAAGGAAGGAAGGAGGAAAGGAAGGAAGGAGCTTTTGAAGACAAAGTTGTTCTTTGGCTATAATTATAGATATTTAGAGATTTGAATTGATGGTCATAGGAGGAACTTTTGATTGTGCAGTGTGTAAACACTTCCTGATCTATGATTCAACACTGAAGATTTTGGAGAACACAGTAAGCCTTGGAATAGGCTCTGTCATAAGCACCATTATTTTTATTATTATTGAGAGAATATCTAAAGGGTAAGTACATTAAAAATTCCATTTTTCCAGAATTAATTCATTTTTTAAACATTCCATTTCTCCAGATTTTTTATTTTTTCTAAATCTTTACAAGCATTTGTATATGGATTTAGTAATAATAAGTGTAGGAGAAAAGAAACATAAAATAACCCAAATCCCTGCCCAACAAATGCTGCTAGTACATAAACTTTATAAATACAATGTTGGCAGATTCCGCTATATAAAAAGGTAGCTAAAAAAAAGTAAGAGCCATAAATAATGCCAAGTAATAAAGGAGGTGAATGTTTTTGTTATTAGATTCTTTCATTGTATAAATCTGTTTAATAAGCTGGCTAGGAATCACTGATAGAAAACAGACTGCTTGTGGTGTTACAGATCAACCTGTTCTAAATGTTCTTTCCTAAACTCTATGCCAAGCAATACTTTTTACAGATACAATTTAAAAATTGAATGTTCTTTCATCATCCAAAGGGAGCAAATAGCACTAAAAGTCAGAATGCACCTTTTGAAGAATGTCTGACACGTGTCTGTATCGGCAAAGCAGAAAATCTTTGTTTTCTAAATGTTTAAGACGGTCTGCTGTGTGTTCAGAGTAATTAATACCATACATCTGATGCGTCAAATGTGATCAGTGTATGTGTAAAACTCTTGATTTAGAAGACTTATTTCCCCCAACATATGTGTATTTTTGGAAAGCCCTATCATATATTTTTCTTCAGAAGTTCATGTAAAAAGCATGCAGCAACATTTCACTGTAATGAAAACTAAATGTTGTGAAATGTTATTGAGGTCAGTGATGGGTTTGTGACGTTAATCTTTGTACACTATTGTTTCTCATTACTGTGTGGTATTTTTGGTTTTCATTATTCCCAGAGGAAAGGACAGAAAAAAATGAGATGCTACAACCCAAATAAGGAAAAAGGAATAAACACATCCAAAAATGAAGATAGTAATAAAAAAGGGACCCATTAGGACATTATTGGATAATAAATTGCTGAACTTACACCTGCACCCCCAAATGTTAAAAAGCAGACGGGCATTTTTGAATTATTATCAAATAGATATCCCTATTTCTGCTTTACATTTTTATATTGAATTATTATCAAATAGATATCCCTATTTCTGCTTTACATTTTTATATTGCTGCATTAACTTCTAGAACAGGTGGTTTAAGTGTGGAGCTCTCAATATCCTCAAAATCACTTTAGGTTCTGACTCCAATTTTGATCTGACAGAGTACAACTCAAACAGCTCTGGTTTCAGTGTATTAAGGGCTGCTCAATTTTGGAAACTTCATTCAGTGCTTCACCAAGTCATGCTCAGGAAGACACCTGAGTCTTCAGGAAAGAGTCCCTCCTCGGAGTACATCAGAAGGAGGAACTATCATCAGAAACAGGAACTCAGACAGAACAGTCAGGACATTTGCATCCAGCAGTAAAACCGTTGCACTGAGAGCAAGAGAGTCTCTGCCCATGCGGCCCCTCACTGAAATCCCTGACAAACGCCCAGGCATCCCATCTACCTGGCCAGAAAAGCTCCCAGCACCTCCCCATCTGTTTCCTTACACAGCGTTACAACACAAGGTCCCAGCTGGAGCTGCCTGGATAGGCAGCAAAGCACATCCACATGCAAGAGCCCTCACCTGGTGTCCAGACTAGGAAGATCTTTAACTGGTTTCAACATCGACCAAGGGCTGAGCACGTAACAGACTCTAAAAACTGCAATGACCCCTTTTTCAATTAACAGCCTCATCTCAGATGGAGATTTATCAGAGGGAGTCCTTGGAGAAAGTGAAGCAGACAAAAAGGGCAGACATTCGGCAAACCCTGAGAATCAGAACTCTCCCTCACCCATCAAACTAATGAGGTGTGCCCGAGTACTTGAGGGCTCATGGGAATAGGATACAGAGACTTTCAGCTCTAAATCACCAGTTTAAATCCAGCTGAGTTCATCATGATTGAAAGTAGTTACCATCTGTGACTACTGTGGCCTCCCAGGAATTTGTTGGTGGTCTCACCCTTGCTCCTATGGAGTGATACAGACAATATGGCCTTCTTGCCCAGGCTCTGGGCATCCCCACTGCTGTCCTTTGGGGAAACCCAGGGGTTGAGCTGACATGGAATAAAGTGGCGGATCAGGTGCTGATCCCACACCTCCATGTAGGGAGAACAACTCGATTTACCCTGCTGCAGCCCCCAGTGGAGACTACAGGGGCTTCAGGGCACCTGGGCTGCCACTTGCATGGCTCCCATTGAACTATTTTTACCATTCAGATGAGCACTGTTTACAATACAGGAATGCAAAGATTTCCTAAAGTGTTGTGCACAAACATCATAATATAATCCCCAGAGCTTCAAAGCCAATCCCAACAACTAATCCCATAGATAAACAAAGCTAAATCTCTATTTGCCTGCAAAAATAATGAGCAAACATTAGGGATATCGGTGTATTGAAGGTCTCCAATCTTCTGAGGAAAGAGCTTGACTTTCACCCAGTTTGTACTGTGAAGCCCTAATCTATTGTAAATTAAAAAATCTAATTAACATGAGGGAAACTGAGGCAGTTAAACCCTTCTGAGGAACCCTGATGAGATTCATAGCTATGCTAGTTTCCATTTCAAAGAACTGTTTGCAGACCTTGTCTTCCTAGCATTGCACTTAAGCCGTTTGTCTGGTCTAAGTGTTTCTTCATGTTGTATAGATTTATAGCTCAAATCCCTACTTAGGCTAGAACATTATTTGTAAAGTTGTCTATGACATGCTCAGGCCCTCTCTAAAATAGCAGCATTAAACATCATTCAGTCCTAAGAGATACTGAGATGGGTTTCAGTGCTGTTGCAAAGAATCCCTCCTCACAGACACCAACCGATGTATTTGCTATATCTTAAGGTATTAACTAGAAAGAGGAACTGTACTTGTGTGATGCTACATGGCCATATAGAATGGACACCCTCATGGGAAAATGACTTAACCTGCATAAGTGTCACTCCATAAGTGTCACTCCAACCACTGATAATCACGTTTCAAACCAAATGCTACAGCAGCTAGACAAAGAGAAGATAAATCAGGCAGCTGCCAGAGGTCTGCTGAATAATTAAAGTAACACACTGCAAAATAAACAAAGATTTCATTTCTTTCCAGGTACTTGCAGCGCAAGTATGTTTAAATCCAGGCCCAAAGCACTCGAGCAACTTCCTGCATCCCCTTAGGACTTCTTGTGTGGATAATGCTCCTCAGTGGAGATACCACAACTGAACCTGCTGTATTTCTTTCAGGATTTTCCAGCTCATAAGACTAAGAGCCTATCTGAAATACAACCAGCACAAAGCACTAACAGAAAAGCATTACTGCATGACTCCCTCAGTATGAGGTTAATTCTTCACCTGCATTACACTCTGCTCTTACCAGTATCACTTAAATCTTCAGCTGGTTTTTTTTACATTAACATCAAATTCCAATGACAACAATAAATACCATTTATTTATCACCTGAAGCATCAGGGCCAGAAAACCGTGAGCCACAGCAACTATAAAGCAACATTTCTCTATCTCATCCACTGTGACAACAAAGTTCATAGACACTTGGGTAACAGGAAGTGCTCTTTTATTCCCACCATCAACTGAGTGCAATTTTGGTGCAATTTTGGAAAGCATCCCTTGAAGTCACCCATCTTTTGAGGAAGATTCCTTGAAACAGCAGACTCCACTGTACTTCACTTGGTGGTTCACAGCCAAAGCAGCTCTCAGAGGGATCATGGAAACCCAGCTCCGGTAGCAGTGAGTTTTTTCTTGTAGCAACAAGCACTTGGGGCGTAAGCAAACACTGGGAGCTGATGACGTGTCAGATATACGAGTGTTTTCTTTATCAGTAAATGTTTGCTGACTTGGACTCCCCTGAGTTGAGGTTTCCTCTTTTTTCTCCTTCAGATTTATTGATCTGAGCTGATAATGGCAACTCAACCTTTTTTCATCGCCAACTAGCAGAATCAAAGAGGAGAATGCAGTGAACGAGTCAAAAAAACTGGTGCTGGTGGAACAACATTTGCCTTTAGAATATGAGGGTGGGAAGCGTCAGTGTGTTCAGGAAATTACATGTCAAAACTAGTAAAACCATGTTGAAACGGATATTAATGGACGTTAAATCACCCTGAGATTCTTACGAAATACAAATCTGTGTTGCTATGAAAAAGTAAACACAGTTGGAGTATAAAATGGTAAGGAAAGTACTCTTGCCTTCTTATTATCATATGAAGCCTATTGGAAAAATTGGATTCTGAATTATTCTAAACCCAAGGAAATAATAGAGCCTCTATTTTTACTTGAAATGGTACGAAATGGAAATCTAGGATTTTCTGTGTAGTCTCACTCTTCTTTTTTCTTCTTTTTTCCTTACCCTCAAACAGAACATCCTTTCACTGAATCCAACAGCAAAATATCACACTGAGTTTCTTTTGGGATCATACAAGCAAGACCCCTGTTTTAACTATCCGTCCTCAACCCCCCATGACATTTCATCCATACTAGACCTTGAGGATGAGGCCAAAATAGTTAACAGTGATTCCTGAATAGCTTGAAAGCAGACTGTAGGATTGCAGAAATACAGCTGAGCAGCTAAAATAAGGCTTAAGTGAAACAATTTAAAAGTTGTACCTTTAAAGTGTGCTTTAATCTGATTACAACTGATGGAATTTTAGGTAAAAGAAGGACTACCTGCAGGATCAGTGATGGCCGAATCTAGACTGCATGGCACAGTCACGCAGCGCACTATGGACATAGATATCTTAGTTACATGAAATGTAATGGCATACACATATTTATATGCCTGTTGTCACCTGAAGATGCAATTTGTAGATTTGGCAATTACAAATTGTTTAGAAATCAAACAGAAGGAGTTTTGTTGCTGAAATTCAAGTTTAAGGATCTATTCCTCCTTTGACGGAACACACAGCTTCATGCAATGCTTCGCAGATCATACATAATACAGAGTTTCATTTGTCTCTCACAGGCACAGCATGTAGAAGGGAAGAGCAAAGTAAATCCCTATTCGCTAATCTGGTAAATGTTTTAAAAAAGTAAAAAAAAATAAAAATCCTGATATTTGTCTGGTTTATCTCACTTCAAAGATCCTGGAGCAGGAGAGCAGATTCTGGAGATGTAGGGAGAAGCTATCTATAAAGACAGTCAGAGGACTGCGCAATAAGGTGTAGGTTTTGTGAAAGAAGCATGACATTGGTTTTGGCTGCCCTGCCTTTCAAAGGTAGATTCTTTCTAAGAGTTCTTAAAGAAACTGAATGCTAAATGACCATGAGACTTTGAAAAAGGCCTGATGAAGAAATGAGACAAACTTTAGACACAAAATCTGTGAAGGCCTCCGCCCCCGTCAGGACTGGCTGGGGTCTTCCAGGTTTTGACACTCCGTTTGCTCTCATGTCTCGTTGTGGTGCTGGACAGAGAAGGAAGCAAGGGGGGGAAAAACAGAGGAAAGGAGAGACTCAAAAACAGGAAAGGAGAAGAGGTTTTAGCAGGTGGCCCTTTGAATGGCAGCACACAGCTCTGAACAGGACAGGGCAGCTCAGTCCCTTTTCTTCTCTGTGCCAGGAGCAGAGGACAGTGCTTGGAAAGCGCTCGGCGCCTGCCACGCTTTGCTTCCAGTGAAATCAACAGCAAAGCTCCCTCAACTTCAAAGGAAACTGAATTAGGCCAATGTCAAGAGCTTTCAGAAGTCCCACCCTTAAATCCTTAGCACTCGTAAGTCTTCCTGAAGGAAAGCAGACAGTCCAGCCCACGTACTCACGCAGGCACTGGAGACCTCAATTCAAGGGACTGCAGCTGGCTGAGCTCCAACAAGCGAGTTCACCCTACTGAGGAAGCCTGATCTTGCTCAATTTTCAAGACTGGGCAAGTTTGGGTGTGAGAAGTCCCTGGGGAGGTGACAGAGACTGTCAGGAGAGGCTGCGTGTGGAGAGCAACAGCCCAGAATGCCAGGACATGGTCTCACCAGCCCTGAAAGGCTGCAGCATCCAGCACCCTGCCTTCCTTGGAGGAAGACTCCCATGGAGTTAACAATATGGAAAAGTCTGTTAAAACATAGTCTCTCTTTGGAAGATCTGCTGCAATTTCATTCCCAGTGAAGCTGTTTTCCCCAGCAGTGGATACACACCTATCTCTGAAGCTGCTCTTTACAATGCACTTTGCATCCAGAGTTTGTAGCACCATGCACAAAATCTGGCCATGAGCCGGCAGGGAGCAAGGTCTGCAAACAGCAGGAGGTTGCACACATCTGGCCTTTCAATTTGGATAACACCGTTTTGGTTTTTAAGGTAAAAATCCACACTAAAATCCAAATCGGACATACAACATATGACTAAAAGCTCCTCCTTGCTCAAATGCAGATATGCACAGTAACAGCTCTTGCACAGCTGCTCCGTGCAAGCAGCTCTGAAACCAGCAGAAGAAGTAATCAAAGCATCTCTTCTCCTAAGCAAACCAGAGACTTACAGCCACACCTTCCACATGGAATCTCACCCATTATAGAGTCCTCAGTTCTCAGCCTGCTTTGCCAGGAGGCTGCTGGGGCTCACTCCACGCTGCACTAGACCAGATCAGTGTTTAAGTCGCAGGTTCAACTTGAGAATGAGGGCATCTTTTTTTTTCTTGTCTGATCAAGGTCAAAACTATTAAAATACCCTTAGGTTCTCAGCGCAGTGAAATGAACTGGTAATACATTTGGCACGTTAATCTGTGGATTGCCTTCTCACATGAGACCAGCTGTTGTGTTTCTAAGTACAAGCAGTATTTACCTCCAATAATGAAATGACTGAATATAATATGAACAAAAATAGTAATTCAGTGTTTCCTTGCCTACTGCACAGTCCTGGGTTATATTTACAGTTCTAATAAACTGATTTGTCAAAACCATCAGAAGCAAGGATGATCATCTGGTATCCAGATGAACTAAAATACATGTAATTATAAGTTGTCCATTTGTTCTCTTTTATCTCCCACGTATCTCTCCTTTGCTCTCAAATACTTGTCTATGTTTATGCGTAACTGACCATTTAGCTACAGGCTTAAAATCCAGTCTTTTTATTACCACTTTTATTGTAGTATAACACGAGTGAGCTCTTACTTCATAGAACACTCCTGCAAAATAAAAATCTGGTCACGTTACTTCAGTATTTGAACGTGCAACATGTGCACACAGACACACTGTACATACATGAATCGATTACACAGATGTACAATATACAGGTACACGCACACACCCCTGCTTCCAAAACCAAATACAGATTCAGCTCATCTACTGAACATACCCACTAGCTGAAAGCGGTGCAATCAAACTTGCTAGTTAACTTCATTTCCTAAGCAGGAGCGGTTGCTTTTTTCATAACATTTAATAACATTATTATGTAGAGGAGCAGATATAGGACCTCACAGCTGTGCAGGAGCCAGTTTTACCCATGATCTACACCAGTCAGATAAGCTGATGATGAACTTAGTCTCTCTGCTTCATGTACCTTTTGAATTAGGATGTTATAAAGCACCAGGTGTATAAAGGCTCGATAATTCTCTTTCTCAAGGTTCTAATACGAGCACTATTTCATAGCATACATTTGAAGTATATATGGTAAAGAACAATCTGAACAAGCACACTCAATGCCTTGCAGAAACTCTGACAAAAAACCAGACAACGGGACATAGGAAAAATGCTGCAGGAGGATGTGGGAGAGATTATTAGTAACAGTGAAGGAGGAAAAATTTCCTGGGAGACGTTAGTTTTAAGAAGGGATCCGAATGAACAGTGTGCTGCTGGAAAAGTGACGGGAGATCTTCTGTAAGTCTAAGGAAATGATACCTGAGGGTGTGTAAGAAACACCAAGGAGGAGAATGCAAATGAAGAAAGATGCGGAGGTAAAATAGGACATGAAAAGCAGCCTGGGAAGATACAGCACCAGAAAAAGACAATTGAGCTCCGATTCTGTGGGACTCAACCTCTCTTTAGTATGGGAGAGGGAGGGGATTGGCATGGTATATGAGGGTTTCCTGCAGTCTGCCTCGGAGAAAGGGGAGAGCTGAAATATTAAGACCAGTGTCTACAGAAATGAAAGGGGTTTACTAAACTCTATGAAGCTAACCAGTCAAACCAAACCATTTCCATGAACCTGGGGTACAAAGCTCACTCTACAAGTCTACCTGAACCAAATACAGAACTAAATTTACCCTAAACATTTATCTGCAAGGGGGCTATTACTTCCATAAGATCAAAAATAACCACAACTACTTCAATGTTGAACTGGTTCAGATTCCTTCTAAAAGCACTGGTTTAAGAAAAGTATTTTTTTAACTTTCTTTTTCTTGTTTTCTTTTTAATTCTCATTTAACTGATCAGGAAGATGTCTCTATACAGCATGTGCACAGAGTCATCTGGGGTATCCAGTTGGTTTACATCATCCTGTTCAGATTACCCATAAAGATTTCAGTAGCCGCTGCAAAACGCAGGGAAGCTGTTGGAGTTTCTTAACTGTTTGAACAGTCAGCTACTAAACATAACAGTATTTGATGTTGATGATGATAATTTCCAGGGGCTGCATAGCAGCTTTTATCCATAGATCCCAAAGCTCCTGAGAGTTATACCACTACAATCTCACTTTGAATAGAGGGAAACTGAGGCAGCAGGAGGGAAGTGACTTGTCCCAGTTCATCCAGCGAATGAATTGAGCCTGGGTTCACATGGAGTATCCCGCAAAAGGGGAGCAGAGCTCACCTGGAAGGAGGATGGTACTCTACCCTAGAAAGCCCCTCACCCTCAGTAGGCAGTCACTCATCAGAGAAAGGCAGCAGTTCATATTCCAAACGTCTATCTTCAAACCAACAACGTTCTCAATGAATGTTTTCCTTCTAGAACTTGTCTGATGCACACAAATAGGTGCAAAGGTGAGTAAAAGCTTACCAGTGGAAAACAGGCAACATCTGTAGCACTTCATACAACCGGTGAATAAAGGTACGCAGCTAAAGCTGTGGTGCAGGAAGCATCTCCTTCAAGGTATTTAAAATACATATATAAAGCTGTTACAATTGCTCTGAAACATAACTGCTCGATATTTAAGCCACAAGTAGATCTCTTTTTACTAAGTTGTAACAAAAGCTCAGCTACTGAAGAAAGTTGGCATTTAACACTGGAATTACACACCGCCATAAGCCCATCTAGAAAAGAAATGTCCACTGGTAACAACAGACAAGAGAACAAAATCTTTTTAATAAGAACTTCAGAATTTGTAACCTTTATGTAAGATCCCAGATGAAATTCTCAACATGGCCCTATATCATTCAATCAGATGAGGGAGTCCTGTCTCCACTGAAGCCAGTGATGGCTTTGCCAGTGATTTCAATACACCCAGGATTTCCCTGTCTGAAGCACAGCAAAGCTAGCAAAGCTCACACTCAGCATTGAAGATCCAGAGATTTTACTCCAGCAAAACTCCTGGTACTTGTGTAAAAGTCTTTCGATCTGCCTCGGAAACCAGTCAGTAAAACTATAATTTCCACCAGCATGGCTCTGCTACCTGGAGAGAACTGGCTGCCTGCAGGTGACACAGGGTCAGTAACCATCGTGCATGATTCCATGCCCCTGTTCCCAATGCCAAGTCAAACTCACACTTCCTATGCACGCAGCTCATCAGTGGTTTGAGTTTTCAATTCCTCCATCACATAGAATCATAGAATAGTTAGGGTTGGAAAGGACCTTAAGATCATCCAGTTCCAACCCCCCTGCCATGGGCAGGGACACCTCACACTAAACCATGCCACCCAAGGCTCTGTCCAACCTGGCCTCGAACACTGTCAGGAATGGGGCATTCACAACATCCCTGGGCAACGCATTCCAGTGCCTCACCACCCTGGCAGTAAAGAACTTCTTCCTCATATCCAATCTAAACTTCCCCTGTTTAAGTTTGAACCCGTTACCCCTTGTATGACAAAACTTCCAAACGATGGTGCAATGCTTCTCTATCATGGCAGATACTGCACAGACAAACATATTAGATCCTGACAGTCCAGAATCTACTGTGTGTAAGCTAATCCATAGAGAGTAATCATGGTGAATTAAAGGAAGATTTTCATTACTGAGAGGGAGTGCTAAGGGCATTCAAAACACCTCTCAGGAGTGGGCTAGAAATCTACAATCCTGGCAAAAAAGAGCTCTCTCTGAGAGACTATAAATCATGCTTCAATTGAACGATTTAGCGAGAGCTTATCACAAAGGAAAGGAAGATCATTAGTACGTGGAACAACTACAGGGCAGGAGTCACTGCCATCTCCTCAGGGTTTGAGTATCATGGTGAATGGAACAAAATGCTTCAGAAATCTGGATGAAAATAGATCAATTGTCATCTCTGATGTAGTTTGAAATTAACAATTTCACAACACTGATTCTTCTATTTGTTCATTATGTAGGAGCAAGAGAGCACCAGACTTCATTGCATGAAGACTTCTTAAGTCCAGCTGAAGAATAACCAGCCTATGCCAGTGGGAAAGCCCTGCACGCAAAGCCAGATGGAAACTAAAGCATCATGGTATTTCAGTAACTGAGGTTCAGACTCATCCTGCCTGGCTCCAGGCACATAACTGGTGGCTAAGCTATGGACACAGTTCCTATAAACTTCTTAAAAAGTCAGCGGAGAACATGAGATCAATTCTAGCACCTTTTCTTACATACTGAAACCCATATGGGATGGATCCCAGCCTTTGGGCATTCATAAACACCCACGATTTTTTCCAGTTATAACAGTTCATGCTTACTGCCTCCCATGTGGTCCTTTCTAAATATTTTATGGGAATAGTCTTATTCACAGTTTATAAGGGAATTCAACTATATACCATGAGAAACAGTGAAAGAATCACAAATAAAACTCCAGCCTTTTGCATCCCACTTCTGCCTTCTGAGCTCTAGAGCTCACTCCTTCCCCATACCTGTGAATTCTTCATTAAACGCACCAATAATAGCCTAAAAATCCAGGTTTTATCCCCCCTGTTACTGAAACCCCCTGTGTTTGTAATACAAATAAGGCTTGGAAGGTAATTTTCTAGTCAGGAGAAATTCTCTGACAACATTCCGAGTGGGAAGATGACAGTGATGCCAACAGGAAAGCTGTGTGCTGAATGGGGGAGCTGGGAGTCATGTAGGACAGACCGCTGGATACAGCATCTAAAAATTGCCTCAAGTACAATTACTATAGGGTTTCTCTAAATAGATCTTTTCCATCCACGAATCCCAAGTTTCTCCCTACACCTTTCTATATATTTAGCTCATTAGAAAGACTCTTTGCAGAGGTGCTAAAACAGAAAACCAGGAAGGAATACTTCAACCCCTCCAGATAAACTGCAAGACTGAGTTCCCCAAACTTCTCCAGACTTCAAAGACTTTCAGATATTGTTTAATCAATGATAGAGCTAGAAGGCCAGCTGTGTTCTTCTGTTTGTTCTTAAATGCTAATCCAAGTTTACCAAAACTGAAGGATTTTGCATCTGGGGTATTTGGATTCAGGCCCACTCCTCTGGGAACCTGTCCTTGGCTTCTCCTTCCCTCTCCTTGTCATGTTCCATCCCTCTCTCTGTTGTCCCGTGTGCTTTTTTAGCACTGATTTCCCTTCTGGTGAGATCAAGAATTGCTTCGTCATGCTGCATGCCAAGACCTCTCTCCCTGGCTACCATGCAAGCCCACTGTGTATTTAGATACAGATGACATTTATATACTACATATGAAAGTCCTTCAGGCCATTCCTTCATAAATCGTAAGATGTATTTCAGTTCTCTGCAGCTTCTTGCATTGTGTTTTAGGCATGAAAATAAGGAAGCACTTCTAAGCTGATTATAGTCAAAGCTGAAATACATGAAACCTAAACGTTTTCAGGTTTCAGAGACCCTTATATACATTTCCCCCCACGTTTGAACCCGCATCAATCTCTTCCCTTGCACTGCTCTGCCCTCTGCTTCTTTGTACTTTACCATTTCCTATTTTACCTTTTGTGGGAGCCTGACCAGAAACAAAGTAGCATGAGAAGAAAAACAAAGCAAAAACTCTGTTAGCTAAACAACTGCTTGGGGGCATAATGCTGTTTGGAGCTGGCACTCCCCAAGAACAATGCTGTTTGGCCGGTTGACTGTGTGGCAGGAAATAACCTTTGGGAGCCCATGACCCCAACCACTGCAGCTGAGAAAAACAACCTGGTTAAAACCAGGCCTGGCTCTTCCAAATTGTACTGAGTTGCCTGCTGCCTCAACAAGGGGCTGAGGGCTCCACTGACAGCGGGCCCACCTCCGTTCAAAGGGCTAAGCAGAAGAGGAATGTGTGAGTACTGGTTTTGGCTTTTCTCCCCTCCTTTTTCTTTCTACAGAACTAAGCTAACAGAAGGCAGCTTTTTTTTCTGAGCAGGTGTTTCACATTTTCCAAGTTACAGTCAGTTGTAGTTCTAAATCCTTTCAAGAGAACCATCCTGGGAGCACAGGCTCTTCCACAGGTTGCCTCAGCAAAGAGAACTTCTTTGTCATAAAACTGCTATTGCCATTAGGGAATAAAAAATACCAATTCCATAGCCTTCTGGAGTCAAGGCTTCGCTGCCCTATCCTGCCTCATTGCCTGGCAGAGGCACGGGAAAAGAGAGCATACTCCAGAAGCTGGGAGTTTGGCTGGCCGTGTGATGGTTGCTCTGGGCCCCAGTTATCACAGCTTGCTTCTAACAGACAGCTCCTGCAACCACCACAGCCTTTTCTCATGGTTCTCTATCTGAGAGGAAGGAAATTGAGATTCCACCCCAAATCCCAGCACATAGTTTTGAGGATTCCCACGTCTTCCAAGGATTAAGTCACCACATGTATAGCCTAAAGTGCCTTGAGGACTAGAGTGAGGAACCATTTTTAGAAGGCTGTGTAGGAAGAACCACTAAGAGGTTAAAATCTTTTGTAGTTTACCCCAAAGACATATTCACAAAGGGATTCCAAGAGAAGGAATGGAAGAGAGCTCTGACAGTAAGGAGAAAGAAGGATCCAAATGATCTAAAAAGAGCGTGTCCTTTGACCGGCAAATTAAAGTACCTCAATAAAAGACACAGCCTTTATCTAGCTACAGAGCAACCCATTTGTGGGTCTTCAAAGTGACAGTGCTCACCAGTGGAGACTCAGCAGCCTTGCTAGTATGTACAGGTGAAACCCACTGAAAGACAGGAGTGAATAAAGGTAATTGCCTCCTGTTTGAAAAAGCAGGATAGAATCACAGAATGGCTTGGGTTGGAAGGGACCTTAAAGATCACCTAGTTCCAACCCCCTGCCATGGGCAAGGACACCACTAGAATGATGCAAAGGGCTGAAATGAATGTCATCACCATGAACTGGAGTGACAACACTGAGACTTCCGAAGAAATGTGAACACGATTATCTGGGGGGCTTTCGATTATGACTTTGTTTGAAACTTTGCCACTAGGCTTTCTAACTGCATTACTCATAGAGAAAGCATTCTATTCCCTAACCCAGATACACTGGATCCTTAGCAGGACTTCTGCTTATGGGAAGAGAAGGAAGGTCCATGTTCACAACACAGTTTGACTCAAGGCTCTGGTTAATTTTGAAAAGAAATTTCCTGATATTTTCTAAATTGTTTTTGAGCCTTGGGAATATCTAAAATTATCTCCTAGAAAATAGGAATACAAAAGCATAGAGGAGCATGACATTATTTTCTTAGGTGGAAGACAAGAGGTCAAAATTTATTCCTAATTTAAAACCAGAGTCAGGGTTTTTAAACCAGGAATGGTATATCCAGCATTTCTAGACCATCCTGACACACTCCTTCCACCCACCTACGAAGGCAAGCTGGCTGGACCCACCAGTGCTTGTGAAGCCACAGACCATTTGCATGCTCTCACTGCCAACCTCAGCTCAGAGCGGCGAACTCCAGAGGAAGCAGTTGATAATACCACAGCATGATCACGCTAGTAATCCCAACAAGATAATCACAGATGTCGTGACCCATTTAAAAATGAGTTCATTTTCCAGATATCCAATTTCAGTGGCTTTTTAGGACATTACCCCCCTGAAGGTTTATGGGCAAATGAGTATTCAGCTTATTCTCCATAATTTTCTGCAACAGTAATGCTATGCTATAGCAAGTGTGAATCAGTACAGTCTTTAAGCCATCTTGTTTTCGGGACGACAAATAACTTACTTTGCTAATAACCCCATCCTCCTCGCAGTGTTGTATTCCCTAGGAGCTGAAGTACCACACTGCATTTTATGTTACCTTGTGAGGCGTAAATATCAGGTGAAACGACAACCCCAACTCTTCATGCACACAAAAAATGATTTCTTAAATCAGTCATTCTGATTCCATCTCTTTTGCATGGGATGCAGCACCAAAGATAGATGAGGGAATTTCAAAAGGAGGGAAAAATAAGAAATCAAGAGGCAGAAGAAGCAAGAACACAAAGGAGTATGTTTTTCATCAAGTCATCCTTGCAGTTGTCCCCTGTTCAAAAGGACCAAACCATTCAGAGCATTCACAAGACGGTGCAGATGGCAGGAAGATTCAGAAAGGTGGATGTTCCCCTTCCCCACACTGGAGCTTGTTTTCCATGTATCCGTGTCAGTGTCACCAGGTGCCCATTTTAAAGTCAATTTAAGGCAGCGCTGAGGCTGACAGTGGTAGCCTGGATTTCCTAATTCTACCTGTGCTGCTGGTTGTTTTTTTCTTTTTTTTTTTTTCCCAAAAAATACAATCAGCATGGAATTTTTTAATAAAAAAAGGAATTCCAAACACTTACTGTAACTATTTTCATTCTACTTCTAGTACAGATAAATTAAAAATGAAAGATCTGCTTGTTTGAGGGATTTCTTTCCAGTACTGGCTACTTCTTTTCGCTGTTGGGAAGCAATGAAAACCTATGTGTTAATTCCAAAATTTCTTTTACTCTGAATTTCTGTTGTCCTTTTAGAAGAGGACAAATAGAAATTCCTTGTAATTACTCAGAGAAAAGCAGTGATAGTTGATTTAATTGTGCTTCTCCTCTTTGAGCCCCTTTTCGTGCAGTGTGTTTTCGTATGACAGCAACCTCTGCAAGAAGAACTAAACAAAAATGTAGGTTATTCCTAAATTAGCATTACCTTCAACCTCATTACCTTCTACCTAGGAGAGGATGACCTTTTCTTCCTAAATGACATAATACTTTCAGCCTAAATGTAAGTGAACTTTGATTTTGATCAGAGTTGAGCACAAATTTGGCCTCTCCTCTAAACAGTGACACCACCCTCGCTGATACTGCTGCCCTCTGAAAGCCCATCTAGGCATCTGTCAATCACATCCCAATTTAAGCCATGCATACAGACTGCCCCATGCTCTCCTTACACGAGAGCAGGAATGAAGTTTCTCCAGATTTCTTGAAGGAATGCAAATTTAACAGTCTACCTCAGCTAATGAAGTAGCAAGGCTTTTAAAAACACATTCTTAAGCTAGACACATTACGGTATCCTATTTCCAAATGATTCCAATTCACCAGTTCCTTGGGTTTAAGCAGTCACAACCCAAACCCACTTTGGCACACCAAAGTTTACAATTTTGCAGTGTTCCAGTCTTTGCCTGAGATTTATTACCGCTTTGCACCTCCCAGGACTTGGCTCACAGGCCTGGGTATCAAAGGAAGAGAGCAGAAAGACATAGTCAGCAGTGCTGAAGTACAGTTGATATTCCATCAAGGAAAGCCGCGTGCTGTTTCACATGAGGTATGGTGACTTATTAAACTGCCAGAGAGCAGGAAGAATTAAGGGGAAGAAAATAGGATTTTCTTTTTCTTTTAAATTGCATTTCACTCCTTCACCTACCATTAAAAACTCCCTAATGGGAGCTCCTTCCTTTTTCAAAATGGCCTTTCTTGGAAGCATTCGCTTACAGTAGCAAACACCCTCCAGAAGCACACGCTCCAGCACTTCACAGCGAATGCTTTATTCCCCCTCTTTCCAAACCGAACCACCAGCCTGGTCATTGCTTTCCACTTCTCCCCAAACCACTTTCAGAGAAGAGAAGGAAAAACACACACAAAAACATAGGGCGAGTGATCCTTCCCAGTTTTGACTGTGTGTGGTAACGAAGGCGCAGCCCAGCCTTTCCGTGCGAGGCGACGGGTCTGCTCCAGAACGCAAATCCACAGGGCTATGGCAGGTTCTGCTTTTTCCAAAACGATCTCCCCAGCTGCAGCACATTACTTGTGGCAACTTTTCTTGGATCTTAAATGGGTTTTGAAGCCATGCTGTCAGCTGCCTTCATGTCACCCCACTATATTATGATTGAATCTCCTGTTCCTTTTATAGACTTGTTCTCTCCTAATAAAACACTAACTGCTGGTCTGAAAGTCGGCTTTGGGACCACTGCTCTCAGTCTTATGATAACCTCCTGCTCCACTCCTTTCTCGGCTAAAAAGTACGCTTGTGAAATGTGGACGGCCGAGGCTGTGTTCTTAAATATGCATATAGCCAGGCCCAGAAATTTGCTGTGTTTATACAATATCTTGACCCCACCCCCATTTCTAGTTATTTTAAGAGCTCATACTTTTGAACTGGGCAATATTCCTGAACACATGAAAGAACACACAGAGTACAAACAGCTATAAATGAATATCTGCAATTCATTGCGGCAGCCGCCTACAAAGGTGATACCTTCAAGCTGTTTGTCAGAATAAACTAGCAAAAAAGCTGTTACTTGTCAACTTTTGGATAAGATACATTGCAAAACAATATTCATTTTCTCTGGCAAACGCAAAACCAGGTTTTATAGGTGTGAACTATTTCCAAACTTCAAAACTGTACCGTAAATGAACTGTGAACGGGTAGAAAAACACTCCAAGTACAGTTGCAAAGAAGCAAATGACTTCAAATGCACAGAATTAAAATAATCACAGTTTATTTTTAATACGTTTAAAGACTAAAAATATTTTCACCTTCCATTCTACTGCATTTGAACAGAATCCATCAACAAGAGCTTATAAATCTGTTATTCTTAATGGGTTTCATGCCAATGTTGTGTTTAAAGTCATGAGACTAAAAGAAAAACTACATTCCTGGGGCATAATGCTGCACAGTTAAAAAGAAATGCTTCGCTGAAATCTAACTTGACATTTGTTGTTAGGATTTCCAGGACTTTCATCAGGGATGTTTCTCAAAGAATCCCGTCTCTCAGAAATTGTTTTTGTCCTGGTAACAGACTCGACTATTAATGAGAAAACAGTAAGAAGCTTTAGTGTCCTAATGGATACTAAATGACCCGGAGGATCTGAAACACTTATGTGCAGAAAAAATACATACGTGCAATTCAAATCCTTGTTAGCTGGGATGCAATGCATTAAATGAGGAAATGAAATACGTGTGGAAAAACAACAGTATTTTATGCCTTAGCAATCACATTAACATTGCACCATTAAAAAAAATATCATCTGTTTAACGTGACTTTTACAAATCAGAAGAAAATCAGGTCACAATAGTAGATAAATATGCAGCGCCTGGAAGCCTCCGTATGTCCTCAAGACAGCGAGGCTACAAGCAAACACTGACATTTGACACAGATACAGCTGTTTAAAATATGGCTTCATCATACTCAGATGGAGATAAAAACAGAATAAAATTCAGCCAGAAGAAATGTAAAGTTTTAAAAAAAAAAAGTAATCTAAAGCCAGATGCTGCAGAACGTGCAAAAATGAAGATGCAAATGTAATTTTGCAAACCTGGAAGGAAACCCCCGCGAGCGCTCACGCACGGGCCACTTTTCCTAAGGAGCCCACAAAGGTTGGTCAAAATCAATAGCAATAAATACTTTGAAGGGGGAAAATTCGGTAAAGTCTATTCATTTCACTTTCTGAAATGGTGCAAAAATGTTACCTACTCCCTGTACAGTTATTAGTCTCCGTAATGTAACATAACAGATACTTTCTAAATCCTTTTAGGCCTTCTCCCCCTCACTGGAAAGATCATCATTTTTTTATTTCAAAGTGGATTTAATAAAGAAAAGGAGTGCTGTTAAAGTAATACGTGAGGCTTTGACATTAAGCAGTGCAACCCTGCAGAGTCGGCAAGAACAGGGTCTCTAATCTCCAGTGATTTATAGAGGGCTCTTCCTTCATCTCTGCACTCAGGGAGGGCCAAAAAGTTTAGAGACAGGCTGGCGTCCCCCTTACTCCACACCGCCAGCTCCTGCTGGCCAGTCTGCCGGCAGAAACCTTTAACCACTTCGCTGCTGGCTTCCCTGCACCCATTAAAAGGGGTTTTATTTATTTGTATTTATAGAACAAAGTGATCTCAGAGTTAAGTAATGCCTACGGAGGTAAATGTTTATGTCTGTCATCAGAAATTTATAAGCAGAGAAGGAGAAGCTAATAGGCAGAAAGTAAAGACCAAAACTATGCAGCGCTTGATGCTCATCTAAGTAAGCTCTGAAAAGCTCCGAGCAGAAACACATCTTAATTAAAAACTTACAAATATATACAGTTAATTTTAAAGCTAAATAACTGAATTACAGATACCAGACAGCCTATTACCAACTGGAGAAAAATGTTTGCCTTATAATGGCTGAACGTTACACAAAAGTTCAAAGAATATGTTTCCAAACACAAACGCAAGAAGCTATTAAGCTCTTGTCACAAGACAGAAATATCTCATTATAATGGATTTCAAATTCATCATTTTTTAGGGAAATGACCAGTTACTTTTGCACTGTAAAAACACAGAAGCCTCTGCTACTAATCTGAAAAACGAAACCCACTCAGTACTGGGAGATTCACATCACCACCAGGAATTCAATTGGGTCAAGAGGATTAGATGTACAAAGAATAAAACTTGAGGCCTCAGTGAAGTCATACTCAGACACTCAGTCACCTTGCCCTAAGCGGGTGACCCCACAATGGAGATTATAACCAGGTGCCTATAAAGTCAGGCAGTGTGTAGGGTCAATGTACACATCTGTACCTTGTGAGTCTCCTCTTTATTTAGGCTCTAAGTTCTTCTCAAGAGCAATTGCCCTTTTATTCTGCATTTCTGCCGTACCTTTTAAGTGAAACCTTGGTCTGCAATGAGCTTTTTCAGGAAATCTGAGGATACAAATAAAGAGATAAACCCACAAGGCAATAGTGACCCTGCAGCCTTCAAGAAACCCTGTAGTGTCAGCAGCTCTGCTCTTGCACACGTTAATACAATCCTGATGGCTTTCAATGGAAATTATACGGACACATAGACCATATCTAGGCCCGCCTGAGATGCAATGGGTTTAATTAAGCCTTTCTCCACATACACACTAGATGGACCATTTATAGACTCTCTTCTCCTTTCCCCAGAATCCTGGCAATCTAACATAGCAGGACTCCATATAAGAACAAGAAAATCAAGCTAAAATTCATCACCATGTCAATAGGTTCTGACGTTCCCATTTGGAGGAACACACAGAGAACCCATGAAACACGTGCAGAACTGCCCTGCACTTTTCCAGACCCGTGAAGGTAGCAATGGTATCTTTTAGCTGCCGCTACTTGTACTGGAAACTTTCTGGCCAGATGAAGCTGCCCTTGAAAACTGACCCCTGTACAAGCAGATGTTGGATGTTCTAGCTTTTTATATTCATGCAAAATTACCCTAAACTGTCTTCCCTAAAAGGCTGGGGAATGGAAATAGTGCCACACTAATTTCACATTCATTAACAGGCACACTGCAACCTATACAAACTATTGGCCACCAAGATGCATTATTTTGAAGTTTGCTGGATTTTCCTTTGAGTGATAGAGCTCATTCCTTACCCCCTCACGCCCCTGACAGCCAGGCTGGGCCAGCACACAAATCTTATTAGCTGCTGGGGCAGAGCACTGAGTGTTTCTGTAGGTTATTACTGGGGGGGGGGGTGTGTTGCAAAACATTCATTATTCTGCTTCTAGGAGGCAATCATTTGCAATCACTGCATTGCAAAGGGCAATCCTTTATTTTATTTTTACCTTAGATTCTTTTTGTTTAATCTGCTGAACAGATGCAATTTAGACACTGATGCTTTAAAACAAAAATTAACTTAGACTTAAGAAAAGATAATCATAGGATGCTACTTGATCACGCAGGTTTCCTGTAGGCTGTCTCATGATGCTACATGCTGCATTCTAGATGTATCAACGCATACTCAAGCAGGGTTGTCAGAAGTGTGCGTGTGAAGACCCAGAACGACTGGCTTAGAAAGCACATGCCATGATGCTCCTTCCCGTTCAGGAAAAAACAAGAATCTGCCCTGGCTGGGTACCAGCCATGCCGTACAACCAATCGTTCTCTTACAGAAGAGCCCACGTATGAAAGGGGTTTAAAAGCTTCAGTTAAGAATCATTCTCATGCAAGGAATGATTTAGAAGCGTCTTTCATCTTTTGTCATTAGACACCATTACAGCTTATTTTAAGACATGTCTTTCTTCAAGTTGATTTGCACCCTGCAGGCAGCATAGAGGCAGACATGAACTCCTGAGGAAGATGGAAGAGGAAAAACACTATGGACAACAGGAAGGAGGTGGACTCGCATCACACCAGCCAGGTCATGCCTCTTACCACCTGCGCATGCACACACCCAGTGGCAGTCCAGGGCCTCATCCTTCTCTTCATGCATGTGGAGCAGCAGGAAACTTCTGGGGAAGGAAGGGTGCTTGAGCTGCCCGCAGATCCTGCCCTTTCCCTCCCATCTCCATGCACGAGCATGTGCCTACAAAAGGAGTGGAAACTTGGCAGGCTGGAACAAATAGCACAGTCAAGGGTCGGGAAAGGAGACAAACTGCTCCCGTTCTGCTCCGTGGGAATTACACCAAAAAGGTAACAGAAGCTGGGGAATGTGCTGCCTTTTCCATAGAGTCTCCCAGCACTGTCTCTGACAGCCCAAGAGGCAAGAATGGGACCTTCAGAAGGATGGACCCTGTGGTCTGTGCAATCTCCTCTACAGATCATCTTTAGAGAGCTTTCATTTCATTTCCCAGCTCCAAAAAGGACTGATCAGGGTCACAGCCATTTCTTTAAAGTCTTCAAATTCTCTATAAGGGGCAGGCAGGGTGATAAGCAGCACAACCTGTCAAGGAGGTTGAATGCCCTTCATTAGGCTCAAAAAAAGGTGAGAAGAGTTTAAAATTCTCTTTTCAAAACACGTTTTTAGAAGACTTCATCCTATCACACTTCTGCTCCCTGCCTGTCTCTGTGGAGAAGAATTTGAACTCGGAATTTCAGGTCTACAATCCTGAAGCACAAAGTAGAAGGCATTTTGATTTTCTTCTGCAACTGTCTGTGTGAAATAGTATGCAGAATTGGTAACTGACCCTCCAGTCACCAGGTCCTGATGCTCAGCAGGCCCACGACAAGCTGATCTGGCAGTAAACAAGCCTTATCAGGGCACCCACAATTAACTGCTCTAACTAGAGAATGTAAATCACTCCACCCAGCAAATTGTGATCCCAATTTGCACCTCATCCAAGTCAACTAGATCTACATTATTTTCCCAGCCAGGGACCCCAGTTGCGCCTACTGTCAGATGAATGCTTGCATTTAACGCAACTGTAGAAGTAATGCATTTTAAAACTAGGGGTCCCAGTAAACAGCCTAGTAGGTTTTGATCAGGTGAACAAACTGTGCCACAGCTTTTAACTCCATTCCCAAAGTAGTTTTTACTTTCTGATAGTGAAGGGATGATGCTCTACATGAAACACGCATTCATTCTGCAGAGTGAAGTGAGACAAGTTGGGAAGCCACAACTTCCCTCAAGGCTCCTGAAGCAGCAGTAATCTTGTTTTCTTTGTACAGCTCCTGGCACACATGAACCTAGTGCACAGCTGGTGCCTAAGGACACCATTTGAAAATAAATCTGAAATGCAAATAACTTATTTAAACTATAATACAATCACATTTCTTTTTATAGCAAGCATAAATCTCCTTTATTATAATCACATCTTATCACATATAAAGTAATTTAATAGAAGACCTACCTTCCTACATATTATTGCATTAAGGAAAGCAAACTTTTTCAGTGTTCTTTATTTCAAGCAGAATCTCCAGGAGGCACTCTGGCTCTGGAAGGATTGTGTCCTAACTGGTGTTTTAGAGTAAGTTTTTTAACCTCCACTAGGTAAGATGTGCTAAATGAGCTATAGTTAGAGCTATCTGGAAGTGGAGAAAGTTCCTGACCACCCAGAGCAATCTGAGAGGTGACATGTGGGAGATATCCTGAAACCACACAAGTACCACATCTTCCATGAGATGGAAAGAGACTCCCAAAATACATCTTACATTTTAGTAAGTCTCCACACAACTGCTGTGAACAGGCTGCAAACGAGAGCAACTTCAAGTCAACCCAGAATGAGAGGTTAAAGGGGAAACAGTAATTTGCTGGTTTGCTGCAGAGATCCCCTTTACCTACTGGCACTCAAAAATAAGCTTGTTATGCTCATTCTTGTAGCAGATATCTTCGCACTGCCATGATGCAAATTCCTGTGGAGCTGCTGCGTTCTGGCACTAACTTTTGAAGAGGGGAGCCTCTGGGCATAGAGGAGACTAACATCTTCCTAAGAGATGATCCTGCCAGCAGCCGCCAGCCAAACCAAGCAAACAGTTAACGGTGAGGGAGACCAGCGAGCGGAAAGCAAAGCACTGCCCTACCACAATCATCCAGCCTCCCTAAAAGATAGCCAACACCATGGCTTGTGGTTACCTGCCATGCTCTTTGTTGCACAACAGGAGATTCGAACAACTCCTAGCCATTGTGGCACCATGGTTTAGTATACTATTAGGAACATATTTTGCAACCCACATAATAAACACTTTATCCAAGTTAGTAAAACAAGCCCTCAGGCAAAATGAGTGTAAACATCGGCACAAAACAACTGATATGTGGACAAATACTTGACAACGTGAGTATCAAAATTTGCCAAGTGTCATTCTGAAAAGCCCAAGACTTTCTAAAACAAGCTATGCTTTTTATCTTTGGTTTACCAAAGATTATATGCAGCAGCCAATATAGTATCAAAGCTTAAACCTCAAGTCACTGCAATCTCTATCCATCAAAACATTTCCCAGGGTTTTATTAGCACTGACAATGAAGTCAATGGGAGAAGAATCTGACCAAAACCAAAACAAAAATCTCACACACCATATTTTGCAAGAAAAGAGCAAAAGACTTGTGAGAAAGACAGTATCACCTAGCAGGAACCAACCACCTGGAGCCTATATATTACCCATTCCCTCCCCAAGAAAAGGCTGATAAAAAAAAGAAGTTAAAAATCCCCATGAAATTCAGGAGAACAAAACAAAACTAGCCTTCCTGTCCACAAAAAAGCCAAGGACTAGATGAGCAGATATAGATAGGCCAAAGCTCAGTGTGTCTGCAACAGGTACCAGGGAGAGAGATTAAAAACTTCTTTTCAATAAAGGGTTAGGGCTTTGAAAACCAGCTGGTGATCTGTCAGCAAAACTCCAGCCCCTGTGTTCTGAAAATCA
Organism: Ara ararauna; assembly: GCA_028858755.1. Lineage (NCBI taxonomy): Eukaryota > Metazoa > Chordata > Aves > Psittaciformes > Psittacidae > Ara > Ara ararauna. The sequence goes on along the minus strand of CM054389.1, from coordinate 10,024,711 downwards.
ATTCTGAGATCTCAAGGAGTGATTTGGAAAGGACACAATAAACTACTGCTGTCAAGCAGAAGGATGTTTTATGCATCAAATTTAATGGCAGTGGAGAACCCTTCCTGCTACATCTGTGCTTCTTTACCTGAGCCATGATTTACCAACAGCGCTAGCGACTAACAGCATCATGGTGCCAATCAGGAAATAGCTAAAAACATGCTGAAAGGAGAAGTTGTTCCAGCCAGCAATGATCAAAAGAAAGGCTCAAACAACCCCCTTAGAGATTCTTCTGCCTCTCTCCATTTCTGCTCTAAAATAGTGACTGGTAGTTAAATGTTTGTTAGTGCTAGAAGACAAAATAAAAGCTCAACACTAAAGGACCACTGCTGTGACTGTTGTTACCTAAAAGAAGAAAACGACATGGAACACTGACTACAACAGACCACCTTCTCTTTCGCCCACAGTGATGTGAGTGGGTACGCTGGCCAATCGTCTGGGCTCACTCTGGACCTCCATTGGTACCAGTGTTGGTATTCAATGAACAGCACATACCTGTCGTGGACATTCCTAAACACATGTCTCCACTGATGAACCACTTGCCTGGAGTCCTGTTACCTCACTATGCCACAAGAGAAACGTGGCAGTTACAGAGCAATGGTGCTGCTATGCGCTGGGTGGTAATTTTCAGGTGAGAGGAAGGGAAGACAGCAGGCAGGGGAGGAGGAAACCTGCCCTGAGGTGAGCCCATGCTGCTCCTCACCAGAGCCCTGAATGGCACACAGTGTCAGCAGATAAAAGGATGATAGGTCACAGCAAAAACCATTCTCCCTGAGCAAAACTCCATGGGAACTACAGTACCAAACAACAGGCTGATAAGGAAAAGTTGAGCTTTTAACAATTTAATATTAAAAAAAGTTAAAACTACCATTCTTTTACTCTTGAAGACACAAAAAAATCTAGGAAGTTTATAGGATGAAGTCCTGTTTTTGTGGAATGGGGGATAAAAATGTGAATCCAAGCAATAAAAGCAGAATATCTGAAGCACTATTACTGCTGAAAGCAAGTTATTACTATGCACCACAACCAAGTTCTAATATATTCACGGTGCCTTTTTACGATATGTGATGCCCTGAGATACAGCTTCCACTTTTCATCACTGAAAGACCAAATGATAATCTCTACCTTTTAACGAGAGTTAACTCTCAGAGCCCTACTCCCAACAAAACCAGATGCCCAAGGATCAACTGTGCAAGTTAGAGCAAGTTGTTTTTGCAGTTGTTGCAGCTCAGGGGGCTGGGTACGACTCGTCTTACTACTAAAGACTGAGGCGAAGAAGGCATTAAGCACCTCAGCCTTCTCCCCATCTTCGTCACGATGTTTCTCCCCACATCCAACAAAGGATGGAAATTCTCCTTAGCCCTCCTTTCGTTGCTTATGTATTTACACAATATTTTTTATTGCCTTTTGTGGCAGAAGCCAGATTAAGTTCTGGTTGGTCTTTGGCCCTTCTGATTTTCTCCCTGCATAACCTCACAACATCTTTGTAGTCCTCCTGAGATGAAGTGAATCAGCAGATTTGCTTTCTTTTGTCAGCACTCCAGTGTTTAGTAGATTTAATTCCTTTCTATGAATGGGCGTGTGTCTGTGTTATCAACACACATGAGTAAATATATAATACACTTTTATGTAAGTGATAGAAACAACATTCACTGTCCTTTGAATTGGGATTTCTTCAGTTCAAATTCCTCAGGATCTAGGGAAGCTGAAGATTGTATCAGGCACTGCTGAAACGCAGTGAAACAGCTGTGGACACTTTGGGGATCCTAAAAACAAGTTTTGATTTCCAGTGAAGTTCTGCAGTCGTAAGTCTCCTGGCTGTCACTGCCTGGCCATCCCACTCCACCGTGACGTCTGAGCTTGTGTTTATAGTATCCATAGCCAGAAGCTACTCGATGGAGCTTATACTTGTCTAATTACAGCTTAGCAATTATAAGCAGAAATCCAAAGTATAAAATCAAACATCCTGGTTAGCTACAGAGTGTAACTTCTGAATACTGAATCAAGCAATCAAGTGCCTTACAGTCTCCTCTGACAAGCTCCTACTGTCACAACCGGTGCCACGTTTTGGATGAGACCAATGGTACCACCAGCAGGCTCTGAAATACCAACTTGTAATTCCAAACTTTATTTACAAGTTCAACTACACAGTTTATTCATGACAAGAAGTGCTTTGAACTTCTAAATGGCCAAGCTGAACAAAATGGTGGAAGTTTCCCCTTTGAATTGCTAAAGAGTTTACAGGCTGCTGGGTTTAGAAATCATGTTTCTTCATGAGAAGAAGAGGAGAGGCTGCCTGAGGACATTGTTTATTAAAGCCTTTTGTTCAATTTACAAATTGAAACAAATAATTGTGGAGACATTTGCAGCTATGGAAAAAACGTGTTTACAAAGTGGAATAAAATACAGACTAAATACATTTGGATTACACTAGATCAAAACATATGAGTTTCTAACATAGCATAAAGGGCGGTCAACACCATGAGGACAGAAGCAAAGGCGCCACTGAGTCATGTTTTCTGTAACAATCTGGTCACTTAAAAGATCTTGGATAGTTACACTCTCAAGAGTCCTTAACATGCAAGAATCTTACAGCCACGTTCATCAGTGTGGTGAGATCAGAGGCGACCCATCCAAGGGACACCTACCTGCTCCTAACAAGAAACAGATCCTTCCTAGGAGGTCAGAAAGACCACTGAGTTCCAGCTAATATCCCATAGGACTATTTCTTGATGGTGTTTTCCTTGGGTTTTGGTTCAGCCTCCCTCATGTGGTTTTACACGTAAACTCCAACAGGATTCAGGAATTGAAAAGCCATTAGACCATCTCACCTCTCCCCTGACAAACGTGGCATTGCTCTCTATAAAACCACTTGTTTCACCTTACACGTCTCACGCGGTGAGGTTGCCACCACTTGGAAGATTATTCTGTAGTCTAACCCAATTTGGCAAACAGACTTATTTCCCTGGTGTCCAGAATACTCTTTCCCAAAACATCAGGACCCATCTGAGCTGACACCTCAGTTCAATATCTCAAAAAAACCCATCGCAGCCTGCTCTGCCTGCCCAACAAACCATAAAATTCCTCGTTATTTTATAAAGGTCCTAGAATTTGGCACGGAGTGAGGCAATTGTATCAGACATAAATCTAGAAGAGCCCCACCAAGGCAGTGGAATTAGACCAGTGGAAAAATGGCACAAGAGAGACTTAGTGCTGTTCCTAAACGTTAGCTCTAAAAAGCTTATGCAAACAACCATTTCCTATAATGACTTAATTAATAGCACGATGACAGAATCAAGCTCTCTCTGTAACACTAACTGGAATTTCCAATAAAAGATATCCATCACCATTAAAAAAAATATGGGGAACAGAATTAATCAACCAAATTCCTCTCCTAGCTTACAAAGTACAAAGGAAAACAGCCATTACTGCAAACTGAATACGATGACTAAGGATCGCTGTTGTAGCACAGAAGTATTTTCTTAACATCAGTAAAATATGTTAACTAATATTATATTTAGTTAGCTGAACTCCTCCGGGGATTAAAGGCCTGCTGTGCCTAACAAAACTTTGTCTTGAAACAGACTAGCAAATGTTATTTTAGTAGAGAGTATTTGATAGCTAATCATGCTATAAAACCATAAAATAAAGTTGTGTTTATTGGTACAATTAATTCCCCCCTAGCCCACAGGGCTACATAAGAAAATGGGGGTGATGAAGGAGTTCAGACCAAGGGGGGTGGGGTGAGAAAGGAGGGATTATTTGCAATAGGGAAAGACCAGGATTGAAACAGTGGATGTGACTCACAGGGAACTATTATTATTATTCCAGTTGCAACCAAGAACACCATCTCCATCTGGGAGTGCCAGAGAGAGAAAAAAGGCAAGTGCTTCACACAGAAGGAAACTCACCCCCAGCCACAGCTGAACACGTCCTCGAAGATTTATAGAAGCCCACGGAGCACTAAAACACCAGTACCCAGCAAGGTCACAGCACAGAAGAACACCTCCACCCAATTCCAACAAACGGATCCCCTAAGATAATGCAAACAGCAATTCTTTCCCACCGCCTGCATTTGTTAAAAGGTTTTCCAGCTAAGAATAATCTAATGCATAAGAGAAAAAACCATCCTGTGATGGAAGAAACATATGCTTGAGATCTTGCTAGCATGTTAATTGTGGCTAATATGTGAATCAAATTAGCAATGTAAACAACACTAACAGAGCCTATGCAGTGATTTCCTATTGTCATTTTTACAGCTTTGGCACTGATAACCAGCAATTGCTTACAGTTGCCAAAGGCTTCTCCTGCACTTCAAATACAGGTTACTGTATGGATAGCAAATGTTTATAAGCCAAAATATCTTGTGCCTTCATCTTGAATTAAAAATAATCATTTAAAAAAGGCACTTGAGGACAATAAGATAAAACACAATTTTAGACCACTTTGCACTAGTCTAACCAACCCCTATATATAGACCATGATAATGGAGAATCAAGTCAGTAGTTTACTGTGAATACCTTCAGGATGCCTCTCGGATGTACATTTTGTACACAAACAGCCATAAATCTCCAGTGATTGATGTACTGATTGACAGAACTGGAAATCACCTTTGGTGTAATGAACTGTTCCCTAATGTTAAAGGAATTTGGCCTGCAGAGACCTCCTGGTTCCCCTAAAGCTATGCAGCGAGGTTTGCTTCAGGTTAGATGATGATTCCCCCCTTGTTTTGTCCCTCCCATCTCGATCAGGAAGACAACGGCAGCTGTTCCATAGATCTTGCAGCAAGTGTGATTTGCATTTCTGAGGGTGACTGACTGCATATAAATAATTTTCTCAGATCTGAGGAGTGCCTATAGTTGTGATGAGAAAAAAAGGAGAAATTTATAATAAACAGCACATAGTGTTTTTCTATTCCCTATCTTAAATTCCAAGCTGGATCAAATACATGAGAACTTTGCTAGCCCCACCTCTTGTCACTGACTGCGATCGTTACTCACTATTCCCACAGCTCAGCCAGCTGAAGGACCCCAACCAAGCAGATGTTTTAGACATTTTATTTATAGAAACAAAAAAAGCAGCCAGGCCCCAAACACCCCGTTATGAGGCTGGAAACAGAAGCTACAGGTGGCAGAAGTAACACATGGACCTGCCAAAACCATAAGGTAACAGTGAGATGGGAATGATGATTAGTCTGGAAAGCTATAGTCACACACGCTTCAGCAACGGCAGTGCCCTCAGATAGTTGCTAGATTGGCCATGGCCTCACGTTAATGTTTGTATTAACCTGAAAAAAGGAAAAGTTGTCAGCCTCAATCAAGATTAGACCAATGCTGTGCAAGGTACTGTGCAAGTAGTGAGACAAAAGCTCTTCTCAGGAGGGCTTCCTTCTAAATTATGGTATTTGTATTATTATTACAAGTAATTGAAATTACAAGTAGTGCTCCCAGCACAGCATTTCTGAACAGTCCTCAGCATTGATGGTGATATCAGTCTGCTGACAAAGCCTTTGCTAGCAACAGTTAATATGCAGGAAGAATTGGTAAATGGTGATTTTTATAAAACAAACCATCATTTGATGGAGTCACTGCATTATTTCAAAAGGTAAAATATACACTTGTGGGATGGAAATAAACACAGCATTTTAAATGAACCTAATAACATGAAAGTAATGAGTTTGGAAAACAGATGTGGGCAAAAGAAAGCAAAGGCTCCAATACACTGGGAAGGCATGATAAAAAAATTTACAAGCTGTTTTGAGTCCCGAATAAAAGGGGTAATCAAGCCAGGCTGAGTTATAAGCGGGAAGGGTACAGCCTGCTGCAGCAGAGACTAAGCAGAACACCTCGCCCTTCTGTACTGTATGCTGAGGCTCTCTCGTGCTGCTGGCACTCCAGGCTGATTCTTGGTTCGCCAGTTCGTAACTCACATCATGCACGGTTCGGCCTCACCACCCTTTCTTTTCCCTATGTTTGTTTGATCTTTTGCATTCTGCTGGGGCAGTGAACTGCTTGCGTGCTGCTGTCACTGACAAACGGTGGGGCAAGAGGTGAAAGAGTAAGTGGGGAAAAAAATCAAATCAAAAGGTAATGTAATATCCTAAAGAAAGATACCTCGCTGCAAGACAAAGTACACACTGAGATTATTTCCATGATGTCCCATTGCCTCTCCTGTTAATCATGATTTATGATAACGTCTATGCAAGGACCCATCGGTTAGCAAAACCATGTTATTCTGTACAAAGTGGCTTCTCAAAATGGCACTGTGAGAAAGCTCTCCTCTGCAGTTGTTTTACTTTGCCTCTGAAAGCTTTCAAATTGAACTGCTAAAGTTCAGCCAGCATCTAATTTTAACCGTGAGTTCCAGGAGAGAGTAAAGCTGGTGGGAAGATTACAGAGTTCCTTGAAGCTCTGACCTACAACAGGAAGAGAGTTGTCAGCCTTCATGTCTCTCACTCTAAATCCCAAGGGAAACAACACTGGCAGAATGTTTTATAACACGTTCCCACTGTAAAATTTTGTATTTGAGAAATATGATGCTTGCTCACTCCTTCTCCTAGACCTTTGGTGTGTCAGTAAAACCAGATGACCTTACATGAGTAATTTTAGTTTTGCCTTTACCACCGCAGTTGGGATACTCAGAGTTCACAGGGTTCTGTTTACAAAATCGCAGAGAAGTGATATTACACAAGAGCAACACACGCACCCACACCTTTAAATTATTAGCAAGGAGCTGGAAGCTTGTAGCAGTGTAATAATGCTTTTTTTCTGCCTTCTCAGGTTAACCGTGTAAGTCAAGAAATGCCCACACGGAAGGCTGCAATCTGTGATTTTCATAAGGAAGGCTAAAAGGCTTCTGTCAAAACGCCAAAAAGCAGCATCTGTTAAAGAGCTCAGGAAAGAGAAATTAAAAATAAAACAATTGGATTATGATCTCTCAGCTAATGAAATCAGATACTTCTTTTTTTCTTCAAGTCATGGACTTTAGACAGCACACAGTGGTACAATCTGTAGCAATCCACGTCGCTACTAACTGCCCGAAGGAGCACCATTTCAGGTGTTGCACAACGTCAGGAAGCAAAATGGGAATACAGGAGAGAAACTGAATACGTTTTCATCCTGCCAGGGCAGAACGGCTTTCGTGACAGTAATGAAGGTGTGGTGACAAATAACCAATAACTGTACAGGATATGAATAATAAATACGGGAAAACTGTTATTCCAGTAATAGGTCTTCAAGTCCACGGGCAGCTGAAGGAATTCAGTCACCCTGGAACAGCTTAAAACCCTTTTTTTTCTGCTCCTTCTCACTTCTCAGCTTTTCAGTCCCTGGGAACGATCACCCCATAGCTGAAGCCCAACAAGGCAGAAGCAGAGGAACCCCTGCAGCTCTGAGCAAACCCACATCCTACCAGACACCGACACGGCCCTCACGATGTGTGGATGGCCACTGTGGGAGCAAAGGCAAGAGTGGCTCCCTGAACTTCCTTCTCTCCTCTATTCCTTCGGATAATGAAAACCAGAAACACCATTCGAGGACTCAGAAGCATTCTGAATGATCCAACAGTTGTTACAGACCGCATGTTATCTGCTGCTGACCCTAAACTGAGACGTCTGCTAGCCAGGGATGATGATTTTTGCGCTCATGAATAATTAGTTTTGCTGGTTTTAAGAAAAAAAACTTATCTTTTAATCAGAACCTAAATGAAAAATGCTAAAAGCTACTCCCTAACATCTGCCAGTTTAGCATAGATTTAGAAATAAAAATCAAGAGGTAGAGTCTCATCTCAGGGAATTATGTGTTCAAATCCTCATTTATGGAGATGAGAACGTAAGTGTTAACATTTAGAGTCTCCTGCTGCATATCTGAGGCATTAGGATGGCTTAATGAGTCACTGTCTGAACCCAATAACAAGTTGAAGTTCCTCTCTCACATACACACACGCACACATTTAATTTTGTGTATAATTACTCAGTTCTGAGTAATAACAATTTATTAGATTTTCCCATCAAATGTACAAGTTGCTAATGTACAACATATTACTAATCCTCCATGCTCTGCCCAGGAAAGGCAAGAGTTATCAGCGCACCAAGTGTTAAATGTAACCATGCATTTTATCCCCCATCTCTCAGTAAAAATATTTCTGAAGTGAACTTAGTGGCTGTGAAAAGCAGATTTTTCTAACCAGGGGATGCATTTCTAAGGGTGTGAGAGTGGTTCGGTGGCCATGATCACAGCCTGTACAAATGAACAGCAGTTATTTATACAGTCAAATAAAGCACGGCCAAAGGACAACTCTGTCTTGAAGGAGTGACTGGAGAGCAATCATCTTCCCTGCGCGTTTAATACAGAATGCAGCGCCGTGGCATTTCAAAAAAGAAGATTCTCTACCATATTATTCTATTTAATGCCTGGTGGGTTTCCTGGTGGGTTTCTACAGAGCTGGCTGCAGAGAGATACTGAAGAATCCCACTGTGTGCTAGGTCCACAGAGCACAATACAAAATAGCAGTGGAAAAACCGCCAGCAGTGCCAGCAGTATTATGAACTGAACTAAATATATACCAAAATGCCATTCTGATTTAGCTGAAGCACCTGGGTCACGTAAGCATGCAAACAATATTGCTGGGCTCGCTGGGATGTCCTCACTTTGATCCACCAGACAAAATCAAAACTAAACTGTGCATACAGCTCAACCAGAGTCCCTCAGAAAGCTGGGACAGCTGAGTTCAGGGAGACGGAGAGGAGACAAAGCCTGTCCAGCAATACACAGTTTAAGGCTTCACTGGAGATTGCATGGTAAGTTCCTACACTGGTAAGACTTAAGAGAAAGCTGGTACACCTTCCTAGCACAGACTAAATATGCAGCATTCCCCCATTGCTGTTATTTAAAAAGCAGCAAGATTATCACATGGAGGGAATACATCGGGATGAGAATGAGAATTCATACAGTTATGGTGAGAAGAAATTCTTCCAGTGGATAACTAAAGCCACTCGCACGGCAGGAGCGGAGCTCAAGTGCCCTTCCAGCCCCAGCAGCCTCAAAGCCCAAGGCACCTTGACAGCTCCCCTCACCCTGCACAAGCAGAGCCCAGAGGCCACCTCACCCAGAAGCCTGTGCTCTGCTCCCACATCCTGCCCCCCAGAAGCCTGTTAAAGACGAGGTGGCCTGCAGCCTCAGGGCTCACAGCCCGGCCATGCCACTGAGCACAGTTCCCTGCGTGTTTAATACGGAACTTGCTGGGACAACGTTCTCATACTCCTTGATTCCTTTACTGAGAGGTCCCGCTCATGCAAGGCCGGTGGGATGGTGAGAGAACGAGCTCCCCAGGCCGAGGGTGCGATCCCTCCGCCATCAGCAGGCTCTCTCCGCATCCTCACCCCATGGAGCCGGCACTGCTAACTGCGGCAACGGGACCGAGCGGCTGCTCCATTCCCATGCTTCTTTTATTTATCCATTTCTATTTTAATAAGCAGCCTGTTCCCTTGGCCCCGGCGTGCCTCCCTCCCCTCCCGAGCCCTGGGTTATGTGAAAATGCCTGTGCCAAGCGGTGGAGGCGTGGTGGAGCTCCTGGCTCGCCGTGACATGCTCCTGACGTACTGTGTGGTCAAGGAGCCGGGACTGGGGGGCCTGAACGAGGGCCAAGGCTTGCACTTCAGCTTCCTGACCTGGCAGCCATTCAGAGAGACCCTGCTAAGTGCTATTTCCTAAATACACTAGCTTTTCATAACAATCTTACCACATTGCTTTCCTTTACAAGCTCTCTTAAAAGAGAACTGGACTCCTTCTGGTTAATCTACACAGACTGCATTTGGAAGCCATCAGAAACTGAACTGTAAACAAAACGTTATTAATGTGTTGTAATCTGCCCTCAATGTTCCAGATGAAAAGAAAATGTTTTATAGTTTTGGAGTATACATTTTAATTGCCTTTTAAGAGTGCATATACTTTTAGTGCTCTCTGTTATAAAACTGCAGTATCTGTTTCTTGATAACTGTTGAATGATCTCAGCTATTTTTATTAGGTTTTCTCCCCCACCCTGGTCCCCTTCCTTAAGCTACCACCACTGTAAGGCTTTTTCAGACCGTTCCTGATACTAGGCTGGCAAACGGTTTCAGCCTAAGATAAACTCCATTATAAACAACTCTTTACAACATCCCTTCACTATAAAACCACTCCGATTCAGAAAATTAGTTCTTTAAATGAACTTAGCATCCAGCTACTTTTGGTAAAAATCTGATCTAAATCAGGGCTAACCCAAATTCCCTAAACTTCTGTGCCTTCCCTGCTCTGTTTGCTCTTGGTGCCTCATTCCTGTTGCGGCTGGGAACACTTGGCTTGGGAAGGGATACAGGAACTGGGAGCAAAGCCGCGCTGGTGAACCTCTCGGCAGCCACTGGAGATGTTAGGGCTGCTGAAGCTGGCAGAAGGTGCCGGGCAGCATCTCAGCCCAAGAGGCGCTGAGAGAAGGTGGGTTCGTGGTAAGATCCTGCCTGAGCTGAAAGCCCAGTTTCCTCACAATGCAATTCCCTGCTGGAAGCGGGGAGCAGAGTCTACAGGGAGGTTTTACAATGCTGACTCGCCTTCCCTTGAGGCAGACGCTGCCTTATACAATGAGGTCTTTAAGTACTTCTGGGATAAATGGGAAGGGGATCACAAAGTTACCTGGCATGCTTTCTGGGTATCTTCTTACTAGAAAAGTACTTGATAAAATAAATAGAAAGCCAGGGTCATAAAACTGAGCATGGGGTTTGTTGCTCATTAAGCTGCAGTTTCAAAAGATAAAGGGAACCCTTAAAAATACTCTATTTCAGGAAATATCAGTCATCTGGACATCACTGTTATCGTATTTATATCAGCAAATGTGCTAGAAAAGAATGGCTCCAGCTATCCAGTTTAGCTATGTACTCCTTCAAACACCAAAGTCTGCTTTCCTAGGATTTGGTTCCTACACACCTTCCCCATTAGTTTCTTTTCAACATAATTAACTTTCTCACCCCCCCAACATTAACCAACTCCTCCTGTGTTGTCTCTGACACCTCCCTAATATCTTTCTGACTTGCAAGATACTATTACTTGATACAGTGCAGGCCAGGATATTCCGCAGTGGGAACTGTATTTGCAATGCTGGCAGAACAACCACTTTTCAAAGCTTTCCTCTTAGGCAATTAAACTATTTTAAACGGCAAAGCCCCTCTCTCACGTTGGATTGGGATTCACATAAGGAAGCAAATTAAGTTTATTGTGGCATTTTTAGTTCTTTTTATCTTCAAAATTATCTGTGCTTGTAACTTCTTTAATGTTGTTTTTAAGAATATTTTTCAGCCTGCAGATGTGCTTGTGAAGATTAATGGACTGGGAACACTGAAATCTTGTATTCATCAGCTCCAGGGAAGGCAACTGCGAAGTAAGATTTTCCATAATGCTGCACACAGGAGTTTAAGCAGCATCTCTGCAGACTGCAGAGTGCCTCCCTTGTCTTGGAGGGTTTATGCTGGGCCTTCTCTGAAGTAGTTTTAACTTGACTTTTGCAAGGATACCAGCCACAGATGACCCTTGCTGCTAAGCTGTTCTCTACACCAAAGCAGCCACATCATGGGGAGCCCTGTCAAGTGTTTACCATGGTTCCTGCTATTACAAATAGCTGATTCATTCCATGTGCCGATTAATCTCTTGGCCCTACAATGGCAACAGACATCCCTTGTTGGAAGTGCATCCTCCAAAGTGCAACTGAACACCAGGACCTCAGGCCACAAGAAGTCCAAGCCCCTAAGAATCAGGCAAGTTATCTTCAAGAACATATTCCACCCCCATTACCTGGCAGAGACTCATCACAAAGGCTTTAAATAAAGATTATATGGAGAGAAATTTGCTTTCTGTAACAAGGATAATTAAACCCCTCCTTACCCCAACACACTGAGTGAAAGGCAGAGTGCGTGCACGCGTTTCATTAATGGCTAGCTTAATTACACCAATTTCACTACTAATTGGATCAGTTTAAACCTGCTATATGAAAGTAACTTGGCAGACAAAAATGTTACTGTAATTACAAACCCAACTGGTTTCTTAAGTAATTCCACCAATTAAGTAATTCCAACATACATAAAGCAAACCTGACCGTAGCCATTTGTGTAGTTTTGACTCATTTACAGCAACATGATGTCTCCAAAATGCAGCACCAGCAATCGGTTCTGAGGGCAGATCCATTCATGCTGGTTGAAATAACTGAATGCAATTTGACAAAGTGATGGGAAAATGAGTTCTGTGAAAGGGTCCTGGTAAAAGGCAAACTTACCTAAGCTTTCAAATGCTGCTTTTGGTGTAAACCTTTGAGGTTTGAAAAGTTTGATGACAGTTTAAAGAACACCCCCCTTACTTTGAACATTTCTCCTTAGGACTGCTACAGAAAGCAAAATTTCGCTCCAGCAGCACAAGTCCCCAAATAGCTCTGAATTTGCCCAAACCAGAAAGAGTTGGACATCTCACAAGGAAACCCAGTTTTCACTGATTATCTTAAATAGGTTTGTCAAGGCAAACTGTTGAATGCTAAAGTTGCTGGCCTGTGATCAGCTCTCCTTTCACCAACAGGTACTGCTCAGGTCAAATGAAATTACTACAAGGAACAAAGGTGAACTATATGATGCTATGAAATAAAAAGACAAAGAACATTTTATTTTCTATTTTTCGCTTCCCAAACCAAATAGAAATTCTATAATTCTTCAGAATATTAAACCCCACAAATAACCCCCCATTTTTCATGACTGGCATTTTCGATTCAAAGCCGAGAGAAATCAGAGTAAGTATTTCAAAGAATGCACTCCTGACAAGCTGCATGTTAATACTGATTGAACAGTTCCTACAGGCAGCAAAGTCCTCAAGCGTTTTGTTCTGGAAAGAAATTACAGAGCTTGATATGAAACAAAGAAAACCACAGAAATTATATTTAGCTGATTGCTGTATCACAGTTCCATCTCTAGGGTGTTACTGCCATCATGTCTAAAAGAAGAGATTTCATGTGAAATTCTGGAGGTCAAATAACGTTCTGCCTATCAATATGGCTAACACATTAATATGAAGAGGCTATCTTTCCCTATGTATATTCATGTTGAACATTTATCTGCTGAAGGAAGCAGATAAACTAAAATCCACTGCAGTCTGTAAAAGAGCACTGCTTGGGAAATAACCTTTTGAGCCACTGGAAAAATCCTGAGTTCAATCAACTTTATTTCCAGTACAAAAGCAATTAGACTTTTCCCATCAGAAATCAGATGAAGAAGTAAATTAAGATTTGCCAGTGATGGGAATTCTTAACTTGGGGCATAAATAGAATTTCCGTACTATTTTCGGCTATGGCCATCTATGTAAACCCCTATTCCAAACACAATTTGTGAGAGAAAAAGATATATTACAGAGTTATTATCACAGATACCTACATTTAAATGGAACGCCCCCCCTTCTTTTTAAGCAAAAGCTTCTTTAATTAAACTTAAACCAACAAACAGCCCACAGGAACCAACAGACTTGGCTGCTGTTCCATTCACCACTCTGACTGTACTGGGAAATCTGATTTAAACAAACCCCAAACCATTTGCATCTCTGTTAGCCTCAGAAGGCTTACAGCTATTTGCGTGTGTGCATCAACCATTCCTGAAAAATCAAAATACAGACAAAAAGGCAACTTTTCAAGTGGTTCTTTTAAGGAAACTATTTGATAATACATAATATTAATTAAAATTAAATAAATTGAAAGTAACTCTGGTTGTTACAAAGCATCTGGAGCATCAGGAGTGGCCCTTACAGCAATAGCTTCAGCAACAAAATAGTTCAAAATCAGTTCTTTCCTTTTTCTTAAATAACAGGCATTTTTGTGAAAAGCTGTCTCTTTTGACTTCCACGACTGATTTAAAACATTCTTTACAGGAAACAGCCCCAGAGCGTCTGTAACACAGAGGTTGTCTCCTGGTCTCCTGCAGAAGCTACAGTACATCAGATTAGAATGAGGGGCAGTGTCTCCTTTTTTGTAATGGTGCATACACTTCATGCTCTACGAGAATTACTCTTTCCCAAGTATAGCTCTGTCTGATGAAATTGTACTGAGGACCTCTTCTCACTTTGACTTTTACACCATGAACTTGCTTCTTTACTTTCACTGTGGCTTAATCAGGACTGCTTTAAGTTAATATTAATTCACAATAAATTCATGATGCAAGAAAGAAAAAAGAAGAGGGTGGTAACTACAGTTCTGAAAGACCTCTGCAATGGTTAACTAACTCCTGCCCTGCTTCCTCTCCTTCACTCCCTTGCTCATCCAGGAATAAATCTACTGAGCAGAGGAGGAGGGAAAAAGACAAGATGAATTAGATAAGACCACAGATGAGAAACATTACAAGAGGGAATAATTCCTGAATATAGTATTGGCTACCTACAGTCTGATCCAAGACTGTTCTTTAATTAGTGTTTTAGAAACCAGTTGAAAAGCAAGGCTGCTGTACTGAAACTGTCTCCTGCAGATGCTGCATGTTGCTCTCATTTATCCATGGATCATTTCTGCTGACTTCTTCTTGGCAGCTGAAAATACATTCAGACTGTCTGAAGACAGGTTCTAAAATTTTAGATTCCCTCTGTCAACAGCTGCGTGATCATCTCATCTGCAATACCTGGTGGATCAGCTAACCTTTCTTTTCTGTTTTACTACCAAGGATATTTTCTTGATGGGTATTCCAGGTACTCCAGACATTTGTATCTAGGCTGTAAACCTGGGTCCCTTAAATCAGCAAAGCACTATTTCAATCATCTCACTGCGGCATGAGGTGAGTCTATTCAATACAGAAAAAAAGCAAGGGCAGCGGATGTAATAAACGAAGGATTTCTTCTGGCCAGAAGCCAAAATTGTTGCTTGAAATTAAATATTGTCATGCAGAAGACTAATTGGGGCGTCCCCACTTCTTCTCAACGGTGTGGCTAAAAGCAGATGACAGAGGGAGCACAGAGCAAGAATCAGACTCCTTCCCACAATGGGGAGAAGAAACCCTTGACTGCCTTCCAAACACACAGCAGGTAACATTCAAATGAGACAAGGTGCAAACATTCGCCCTCAGAATCCAGGTTTTGGTTCCTCCTCCTGCAGCATTACCTCCTGTAGGCTCAGCACTCCCCAACAAAAAACCCCAAGAGTTTTATGGAAAGTGGCTGTTGCCCCACGTCCTGAGTCAGGGAGAGCTATCCCTTGAGCTACAAGCATGGAAAACTTTGAGTGTTTGACTGTAAAGCCCTTGTGTTGGGCTCTGTCCTGAGCATGGAGGTGGCCCAGCTTAGAGCTCAAGAGCAGACAGGCTCTGCACCCACCAGCACTTTCTATGGGCCTGCGGCACACAAATACGCCTTTTTAAACCAGCCACAATTTAAAAGGTCATGGTGTAAAGTCACTCGATTAAAGTAGTAATAAAAGGGTAAACATTAACTCACAATTTTTCCTTAGGTCTTTCTTATTTCCAGTCGGTATCATTCCTCCCAGCCTAAGTTGCACCTTCTGAATCTGCAAGTTTATCTTGACTAAGAATCTTTAACTTCTCAGTTTTCAATGCAAGAAAACGAAATGTCCTTCCATGCAAAACTACCTACTGCTTGCTCTCATAACTCCCATGGTATCTTGATGGCAGAATTAACACATTATCCATATTAGTTATCACTACTGAGACGAAAGTACACTGAAACATGGTGAAACTATCACAATAAAGGAAACAAAGTTTTTCACACTTTAATGAAAGCTTGCTTTTATACTCTGCAAAGAAAGCAAAAGATAAAACTCCTGGTATAGCCTGCTAAACATTATCTAGCTGGTGGGCTTCTGCAGACATTCTGGATCGTCTTGAGTGCTTACGCTTCAATCATTATAACTCAATAAGGCTTTCAGAAAATGCAAGCAATAAACACTTGCTTAAAAAAGAAGCTGAGATAAACCTATGGACAAAAAAAACACACCAGGCAGATCAGGGAGAGCTGTAAATTGGCCCTGCTCCATGTGAATTAATGCAAAGGCATTGATTTGTTCTAGGTTAATGATAAGGACTTTCTGTTTAATTTTAGGAAGAGAACTTTCATTTTCTGATTGGCAACCAGAGCTATATATTACACAACCAAGAAAGCCGAAGTTTGGCTTTGCAAGTGACTACTCAAAGCCAATTGTTCTCTGTAGGACCAGAGAAGGGAAAACAAGTCTGGAATGGTCAACAGCAGTATGTTAAAATGAAATGCAACTGCATATCCTCTACAACCTACCCAGCCCAGAGCAGCCCCACGAGGACGGTGCTGGGGAGAGCCAATACTGATGGCCTCAGGGGGTTAGAGTGAAAAATTTGCTAATAATTTGAAGCCAGCATTGAAGACAGTTTTCCAGTCCATCCTAGAGGTGCAAATCGGACCCAGCTCCAGGGACCATCGAGATCCCACACAGACACAAGCTCTTCTCATAGCAACACGAAATACAGGAAGAAGAGAAATTAAAACCACAGTGATGCTGTCAAAAAGGCAGCACAAGATAAGGGAGATCAAACATCAAATTGCTTGTTGTGTTCTTGTTCCTTATCGCAAGAGAAATCCTGGAGGGTAATGAACGTCCACTACGAGTGTCACAGCATCCATCCGAGTGCTGGCAAAGCAGCTCCCTCTGCCCTGCGTCCTATAGAGCAGGGATACAACTGTTTAATCACATTTATTGGCTTGGAATAGTATGTGTAAGCACTAACTATAATATTTGGCACTTAGTCCTCTGTATTCAAAGAGTTAAGCTGTGCCCTATAAAGATAAAAATCTCCACTTTTATTGTTTTGTGAGGCTGCCTAACAAATGAGGATCCAGCTGTAATTGTAACATTCCAAGCTCCGAAGGTGCCAAGTTTTACTAACTATAATTTAACTGGTCCAGTTGATGCAGTCCAAATTCTTGTTTGGATAATCAGCCTTTGTTTAAATATGTACAAGGAAAAAAAAGAGAAGCAGCACAGGCCAGCATTAGCCTCTAGGCATGTCATGTGAGCTTATTACCCCGAAGCTTGCAGTAGCAGACACTCATGCACAAGAGGAGGATTATTTTGCTAGTATTACTGTTACGGTAACATATAATCAGACCTTCTCCCTCCTCCAGCCCCCACCCCTGTTCTTTTTCCTTTTCCCCTCTCCACAATTCACAAGTCTTCTTTCCAAGTTCAAATAAAGTTTAAAGGTGAAAAGGTCAGGAAAGTTTCATGACTGGCTGTTGAAAGAGGGAGAAATAAGCAGGGTCTCCAAGTTTGCGTACACTAAAAGCTCAACCATTTTGTATTTCGCTGCAATTCATAACTGGACAAATCCCTTTTGTTGGATCTGTTTGGACTAAAATTAAACACTTGTTACTAATTTATAACTTAATATAATTAGAAAATAATAATAACTGTCAAGCAGCTACATTCAATACATAAAGCAACTTGAGTGGCTCATTAGCTTATTTGTCAAAGCAACAATTTCGATGTATTTTAGCTTATTTCTACTGGGAAGAGCAGTTAAAGAGCCACCCAGCTCGCTTGGAAATCATTTCTCCACCAGCTGGGAGCAATTCCCAAATTGCTGCACCTCACCCACATCCAAGTGAGGCTGGCTCATTTTAAAAGCAGCTTTAGCTTGACTTCAGGAGGTGCCTTAACAGAAATGGAGGAGGGATGGCCAACGCATTACACTGCTCCACAGACACAAAAATGCATCCCACAGCAATACGCTGCACATCATTTGCTCTACATTTTACATCTGAATGGAAGTGTATCAGCATTTGGCCAACAAACTGACCATCAAAATGAGCCATTTAAGAAACAGAAAATTCTTAGTTCTTTGTGTATGTTGGTAAGGGGCCTTAGCTCAGTAAACCACGAGGGCCAGGCATGAAGCTGCCTGGCGATTCAAGGAGGTGCTGCTTTCCTCACAGCTTAATGCCAACAGAAGAAATACTTGCGTGTTTCTTTTTTTCTGAGGAGTAAAATTGACTTCTAAAGTGTCAGAGGCTATGGTTCTTCTTGGAAAGCAGAGAGTGTGGCTGCCTGCACTGGGCAGTTTGGATGGAGAGACAGATATCAAAGTATTCAAATATTCTCCAAATACATGTATTTTTCCCTAAATCATTAATATTGTTGCAAGAAATCTAATATGTTAAGGTAGAACAAAGCAAATTAGAACTGCATATATTGAGCCAGAACCTCAACTGATTAAAATCTATGTCATCTCACTTCAATCATGTCAATATTCATCAGCCAGAATATGTAGTTTGTTCAAGATAAAAGTAGCCATGTTCATTATAACTTATAAACTAACAGCTGTGATCCTCTGACATCAAAGATCACTGAGCACCAGACATCCAATCTTTTCTATCACTCCTCTCCTTGTGAGTACCTACGCCAATTCTATTTTTGTTGCATATTAAGTTACCATGTTTGAAAACGTCAGATTTAAGTACACAAAGCAAGGAAGTCCGGATTAAAAAATTAGTCTCTGGTCTCAGCTCAGCCAGTCTGCCCAGGTCATGAGTTGGTGTAGGCTGACCTGAAGTCAGTGGTGCCAGAACAACTTACATTAGTCAGGGATCCGCTCTTGTTTTCGTCTAGTTATCTGATATAATTTCTAATTTACTTACTGAATAGATCTCTTGTCTTTTCATTCCTTTCAACTCCTCCTCCTCCTCTTCACTTTGTTTCTTCTGTCCCATTGCCTGTAAACTGAAAACTGAACACATCTACTCACAGAGCCATCCCCCATCCAGCAGCTTCCTGCATCATCTCTTTTTCTCTCACCCAGTTCCTTCCCTTCTTAACCCTGCCCTGTTTTGTTCCTATGCTTTGCTTATATTTATTATCCATCCTTCTGCAACATTTGAGGGAAGAAGAGCTTCAAATATCGCATAGTACTGAACAAGCACAACAGCTCTCAAGTCTCTCATGCTTCTCCCAGAATCAAATGGTGCCTACAAAGGAACCAGAAGAAGATGTCATTCTGGCTAATTGGAGTAGGTGCTTCCAATTAATCTTTTTTTTAATTCTTTGATCATTAGTTAAGTATAATAGGTTTCCTTTTTTTAAGTGAATCTTCTAAAACACATGGAAAAAAGAGATGAATCAATAAAATTGATCTAGAAGATATTTTTACTTGAGAAAGGATTACAAGGTTGGATCTTAACATTATACTCTTAAAACCATTTCTTGTTCCACTGCCCTTATAGTACCAAAAAAAAAAGGTACAGTTCGGAGACAAAGGCCTCTGTCCTCTTAAGTGCTGTGGATTTCATGCCAATCTCCCAAGATAAAGCAGACTTCAGACTGATACCCAAGAGAAGTGGTCTTGGAAAGATTAGATTTTCCACCACAAAATAAACCCCTTGTGTGGTGAACCGTACCAGCTTCAACACTACCTTCCTCCCAAGTGCTGTTTGACATGGCAAAACACACCCATCCTATCCCCTTCTCTTCCAAAATGGAAGTGGTTTTACCATTCCTCTGCTGTTGTGCCAGCCAGTTTTTCCATGTGTAAAACTTCCAGAATTGTCACACGTACCTCAAAATCTACAGGTTTTTCTAATGTTTTCTTATTCTGTTCCATTTGCAATGTAGGAATTGCTTTTAATATTAGCGTACAAAATTAACCCTCATTCATGATGTAACATAGATAAAACCAGCATGAGTAACGTATCATGAACTGCACACAAAATTCTTCTAAATCAGCAAGATAGTTTTGAGAGCTTCCCATCAAAAACATGCCCCTCTAATAGGAATAGTATATTACAAGGTATTAATTTTTGCTAAGTATCTAACAGCTCAACAAATAAGAGAGGAAACTTTCTTAAACTCCTCATTTGGTAGAAAGGCATTTTATCAACCATCCCCATATTAGAAACCACAGGTTTTCAGGGTGTTTCAGAATCCATTGTCGGTAATAAAGTAGGACATGCAAGGAAAGGAGAGAAATATAGAGTTAATACAATGTAACTACTGAGGATTAAATTTTAACACCACCAAAGCCGCACGAAAAAGAATGGATTCAAGAGTCAGAAGATTAAAACTGCATGTAGTCAGCTTGGGACTGGTATGCTACAGATGGAAACTTTCTTGACAACACAGTTTCAATTCTAGTTAGGATATACTATGATTAAATGCTCTGACAATTTCTGAGTACGTCCCTTTTTTCCTACCGGCTACTGTAATACAAAAGACATCTCTTTCAAACATATAACTAGTAAGAAAAGTGCAAGTAAAAGCCATTTAGGTTTCCAGCAAAGACAGAAAAGCAAACCAGCTAATGGACATCCAGGGTAGTCAAATCATTCCTGCAAAATCCATTAGTTCTGAAGTTCTGGAGGGCTCAGTTTTTACAGTAAAACCTGTAAAAACTCAGTATCCAATTTCTCTATTGGGACACTGAGGTGTGAAGATCCAAATGATGCTGGAACTGAACTTGTATATTTGAACCTTTTGAACTCCATTTGCCCTTCATGAATTACTTTACCACTAGCTTTAGCACATTTCTAACCTACTGCGCTAGAAAAATAAGGAATCATTAAAATAACTGAAAATGCACCTAACTTTATAACACTTCCAATGGAATCTGCCTTTGTTCAAAAGATGTGCACCTACAACAGAACTGCAGGATGAGAAAAAGCTTCCAATAGCCCGGTGAAATAACATCTGTCTTCATGCCACTGAAAGCAAAGCAGCAGACCCCCTGCCCCAAACTCAAACCCATTTAAAGTAAATGAAAATGGCACTGTACAGAAACAGACAGTCCCTCCTTTCCATCTGGAAACCCTGTCAAATGGAGGCAAATTCCACAAAATTCCCAACTGATGCAAGAACCTCATTCTGCATTTCACATGATCAACACAAGCTAGCAGCAGCCCTCTGCTCAACATCCCATCAGTAGGAAAACAGTTCCATATTTCTTCCATCAGAATCGACCCAGAACTCTAGGTCTGCACCTTGACTTGTGCCAAGGATAAAACTCTTGCCTTTACCTCTGCAGTTCCAAAACCAAAGGCGTCATCGAAAGTGGTGCAGTAAAATAAGCCCTTGCACTTCTGGTGATTTTCCTGCAGCAGCTCTGGCTGCATTTGGTGTTACATGGCCCCAGGGATGCGCTGCTCTGGACAGACATTACTTGCAATGCAGAGGCAGGGGAGGGTTCTAATCCTACTGCACCCCCAGAGAAAGGAAGAGGAAAGAGATTCACACGTGCTCTCCTGCAGAGGTTGAAACAGTTTAGATTTTAGAAATTAATCCAACTTCAAGACAATACCCAGAAGGATTCTGAATTTTAAGCTACCTTAAACTGAAGGAAGAGATCCCAGAGGAAGGCTGGGGAAGAACAAAGAAGGGAACCCTGGTAAGACAGTAGCCCAGCTGCTTAAACACAACATTAACTTCTTTCTGTTGGACGTAACACACACACACACGCAGAGTGAGCACATTTCTCATCATTATTTTTGAGACTGTCAGCATGTTTATAGACAGTCAATCATTGGGATTTAGGAGAAAAACTAAAGCCTTTATTTGAAGTCACAACGAGACAGCATATGAACAAAAGCAAAACAATCTGCAAAAAGGATCCTGCTTTCTCCTACACCTTTCCTGCCTGCAGAGAGAGCTCAGCATTCAAAGCTGTGTGCCTGCCAATGCCTATATAGGAACTCTTCAGCTCTTGCCCTGCTTGCACAAGGAGTTTCTTAGGGTTCAGGAATGCCATCTGATTTTTTTTCTGTCTCAGATTTGTCACTTACAAGTGAGGAAATTGCCCATCTTTCAGAGGAGAGCTGTGAGAAATAATTCACGTTTGAATGTGCTTTCAAGAGATCAGCTAGTATAAAAATACTGCTTTTCCCTCTGGATTAAAATGTTCTATTGTATCTGGACACTGAATTCCAATTTCTCTTTAAAATGATCTTACTAAGCAGCAGCTCCTATTTACAGGTCACCTCAGGTCTCCTGAACCAACTATGCCCCAGGGTTTTAGTGAAACTCAGGAATTCCAAAAGCAAAGCACATTGCCCTTAGTACATAAAATGCTTCTGATTCACAGAATGACACAAATGTACAAGAAAAAAAAGGATGTTTGATTATTTTTTGTAATGGATGGCTTTTAGACGGACAGAATACACTTACGCATTTCTTCTGCACCAAACAGCAAGTGATTTTTGACAATGGGCTTGTGTGAAGTGCTACTTGCTGATCAAAATGGCTCAGAAAAAGAGTTTCAGGGGTTGAACTCTCACTGCGTTTTAAGTCCTGAACAAAGAAGAAGATGCTCTAGCTGCACAAGTGTGTGCTCCTTCAGACTGTGGGAAGGCAGCCTGCCCAACCTGCAAGACATGATCCTACCACAACTTCTTAGTACTTAGGATTAATAAAGTTGTATGAAATTCTTTGACATTTAGAAATTAAATGACTAAAAAGGAAAATGACAAAACTTGCAGAGGGATGTATTCTTCCCGTGGAAGTTCATGCTACAGTTTGCCTGTTTAGGCAGTAAGAAAAAAGATCCATGCAATCTAGGGCACAGTTAAATGTGTACTTGCAATTTATGAAATTATCACCTCTCTTACTTATGACTCCTAATGAGATGTTACAACTGAGCATGTCAACAGCCCTGGTCATCTGAACACAAGTCTTCAAAGCAGTGATCACCGACGATCACCTAAGTTAACCTGTTTTACTTCCCACTTGCATGAAGAAAGATTTGTGGTTTTGCATTCCCTCTCCACCAGCACAGACTGGCTTTCTTTTCCTTGCTTCCAAGCTTGGCAATGAGCCACGTATCATTTATAGACTTCCGAGGTTTGGTAGAGCACTTTCTAAGGATCACTTTGGAAAATGGTACCAGATTTCAAGCCAGAGGGATGCAGGTATAAGCCTTTAAAAAAGGGCCAGCAACCAGAGCGGTCATCAATAATTTTTTGTTCCAATGAATTACCAACATAACCCAGAGTGTTTCAAATAATTGAAGTATTCCACTATCATGCATGGCGTCTACAGTCATTGCATCTCGTAAGCTAGAAAGGACCTGAATTTCTGACATTAAACAAACAGCAGGCAATGAACCAAACCCAAATCGCAGCAACAAACCCCTCACCAAACCCAATCCCCAGAATATAGCCATTTCAGAAAGCAAAGGTATGCATATCCAAGTGTTTATCCCTTGGGGCTCACTGGTTTTGGAATCACAAGCAGCATCAATAGGTAAATGCACAGGCTGACCTCACCTAAGAGCTACGGGTTCATCTGCTCGGTACCTTACAAAACAGCAGAGATCAGTCCTGCCTGATAGAAACATTAAGTCATAAGAATAACATCACATAATGTGCAACAAAATGTTAACTTACAAGAAGGCAAATCTAATGCTTTTTTTCCGGCAGCCTGGTGATATTCCAGATAACACATTATACACACGCCAAGACAGTAAAAATTAATTAATATTTTAAAAACCATTTCTGCATGTTGTGCCGTTTTGGTTTATATTTTGTTTCACTAGTTGATAATCTTAGAGACAAGAAAAACCATGCTGCTGGTGAGGTACTAAATCACACCAAGAGAGCTAAGGTTTTTAGATGAAACAAGAAGCTGATTACACAGGCACCGAGTATACCAGTCACTAAGCGTTTCTGGATTGCAGGGATAAGATACTCTCTTTGCTTATTACTGCCTTCTTGATCCAAAGAGATTTAAGCAACTGTTTTCAATTAGATGTTTTTAAGCTAGTAAAACTACATCCATAAAGACATATTTATAGAACAACTTAAAACTAGAAGAATTAAAATGACTGCAAAACTGATGAATTCCATTCCCCCGCCCCCTCCCAGAATCATTTACTGACCATTAACGAGCAAAAAGCACTGCAATTTTAAGAATTAATCCACTGTCACAAAATTAAATCAGATACACTAGTAGGGATAATGACAAACTGGTGGCTCCAGCGTTGTCAGTTTGCGGGTGATACAAGTTCAAGTCGTCTGTGCTAGTGGCCACTCTGTTGGAACAAACATGAACATAAAAGGTAACATTAAAAGTGCAGCAGCACCAACTGAATCAATTCTGTCACTGAGGATGCAGACTCGTAATAAGTGGCATAGGGTAAATATTGCATTTTAGAAATGACCTGGCTAGTTCAAAGCCTGCCAGACCTCAGCACATGGAAATAAAGGAAGATACAGTAATGAAAGTGAATGAAAGAGAGATGATACTTGTTTCCTTCTGAATTCCTGGGCACAAGAGCCCAGCAGTGTGGCTTTGCTACACATGACTGCTTTCATCCCTGTTAACCTATGACGAATATTCCGAGACTTACAGGAACAAAGCTGGGCTTTGATAGCTTTCATCTGACAGTTGCTTAAACAAAATTTGCCTAAAAACCTCTGCAGCATGTGATTACGAACACTTGCAGGATGAGTCACCCTATCTCTAGTCACTGGAGGATAGGCAGCAATGGCAGAGGCTTCCCCAGGAGTCTGCTGAGATGGCAGGAGCCGGGAGCAGGCACACCCTCTCCTCTGTCAAAGCCAGAGGCATCATTAATCAAGTATCTACCAACATCAATATTCTATACCTGACTGCCCCAGGGCTAGCTCTAGTTGGAGGCAAAATAACTAGTAAGGAAAGCGCTACCTCCATAGAGGGGCAGGGGCAGGATGCAGCCACGCTCCAGCCCTGCTGCCTCCTGCTGCAAAACCCAGCTGAAGAAGCTCGAGTCCGCCTGGCATCCTACACGTCAACTTCCCTACACTTTTCTACAAGGCCGATTTGTTCCTACCTAAGCACACTGTAATGAAAACTCTTCAAGGCATCTTAATAGAGGAGTGACTTTAAGAGTCAAATACATCATAGTTATATATTTTAAACACTTCAGAATAAGGCCATAAATAAAAATGGGTAATACAAAGCATGAATCACCATCTCAGCTGTCTTCTGTTACAGCATGACCTTTGCCTGGGCACCCTGCACTATGGATGATGGGTGCTGTGCCCAGGACAGCCCCATTCCCTGCAGCCTCCTTGTGCTGCTGGGCAGATACAGGAGATGCTCCAGGGCAGCACATGTACCTCTCAGGTAACACACGAGCCCTCGCAGTAAAGCACAGGGAGATTTCTTCTCTGTTGTTTTTCTCATTATCGCCTCGCAGCTTACATTTGCTTCACGTGCTGAAGCAGCACATGCCACGTAAGGAGATTTTGAAAACTGTTTTAGGTGAATTAACCCAGAGGGTTAACTAGACCCGGACACACAGGGTCTAGTTTTGGGGAACTCCTCAACCCTGAAGCAAGGAAATGCCCTTTACTGGCTGTGCAGTACCTTGCCTGAATCCAGACACGCAGGATAAACATGCATTTGTTTGACACCTGCATCCTGCTCATTCTGACAGAGCAATAGGAAGCTGAAATCTGCTCAGCCTGAGACAGCAGTGCCAGCTGTGCTGGTGGCCTCTGCCCTGCCTCCCCCATGAAGGGCAAAGCTGGGCAGGAGTGTGATGCAGTCATCCTTTAAATCTCCCTGTACGGATCTTGCTACAGTGCAAACCTGCTCGGTTAGGCAGATCACTACAGACTCACCAAAATCACATAATGCACCCAGATGAAGATGCAGAATTACATCAGATGCACCCTTTTGAATGAATGTGGCTCTGATTTCCAATTGGTTCTGACCTTGCCTACATCTTCAGAAACAAGATTAAAAATATTCCATTTTTGTTAATGGGAAGCTCAGTAATAACAAGGCTAGCCCAATGCCTTTTATTTACACAACTCTTTCTGCATGGTAAAGGATGGATCCTGTAAGAAAAACTTACAGGATAAAACCTAAAGCCAAGTTTCATACAATTATATCCAAATTGGCAGAGCAAAGCTATGAAATAGAAGTGAACATAAAAGCAAGTGAAATAACATGAACAGTGAAGCAGTAAACAATTTTGCCTGAGGCACAACACTAATGCAAGACTAACTTCAAAGCATCAACTGAACCAACAAAGGTGACAAACAATATGCATAATAATAAGCCCAAACCAGCGCTTGCTCTCTTTTCTTCCCTCAACCAAGATCAAACCCAACAGAAAGGAACACCACACAGCGTCACCATCATCTGGAAGCGCATCACGGCTGCAGGACAATTCACTTGTCACAGCTCACACAAGATGGGAGGTGGGAAGGGAAGGTGAAGCACATTCAGCTCTTGTTAATGGCTCTGAAGCTGGCAACACACCAGGTATACCAAGCGCTAGAAGATGACTGTCGCAGGTCATTAACAAGCAGGTACGTATGGGTCTAACCCAGGGGTGGTACAAGCTGTATAGATACATAACGTATGCAGCATAGGAAACCTCACATGAACACAGAACTGATTATAAAGCTCTCCCACTTAAAGTGTGCTGTCAAACAAATACTGCTAATTCTGTAATTCCAAAGGCAAGGTTAGTACATCTTAGAAATTCCTGTTTTGATAGTAACTTCTGGAATTTAAAACAGATAATCCCCAAGCAAGTTCTGCTCTTGCTCATAGAGCACTTGAAACTCTTTTTTGCCATTTCATACATTGAACAATGTATATAAACTAGATTACAGCATTTTGGCTACATGTTTCTGCAAATAAACTAGGCTGAGACATTATGTTAAGAGAAGTCCGCCACATCAGAAGCTCTTTTTTTGCCCATTGTTTTTCTAATTACAATTTATAATGAACCTCTTCCCAAGTAAGCTGACTCAGGGAAAAACCTCTCTGAAAGGCATCAGCTACTGATGAATTGTTTTTATTAATGAAGTCAGAGAAACAAAAACCACAGTGGTTTCCAGTGCTGCAACTCACAGCAGAACCCACAAGCTCGAAGGCAGAAAGAAGTGTGAAAGTCAGAGCTCTGCTCTGAACAGCTCCTCCATTTACTGAGGGGCCGAAATTCCACGAACAAGGGGTTTTTCTCTCTCCCTTAAGCTTAGGATTTGGTCCTTTGAACAGTTGCTTTGGTCTTAATAAAGCACCACAAAAGCCACTGCCTTTACTGCATTAAAAACTGAAATAATGGGTATTAAGCAGAAGTTGCTCTTATAATACACTGATATTTAAGTAGTTCAGCTTGTGATTGGGTTTGCTGAAAGAAGAGCAGATAGAAGAATAGAGTGCAGAAAAGCATTTAATCCTGGCAAGTTTCAAAGATCTTTAGATTTTTAGTAGCCAAGAAACTCAAGTTTTACTTTCGACTCGGGATTCTGGACCCAGGGCAGAGGAGAATCCCTGGATTTAGCACATTTGTGTGCTTCCCTGCAGTAACCCTCACCGTGCCAGGCTGCTCTGCACGGCACACTCCTGGCCAGGAAACCCTGCCAGGGAAGGTGGGGGCTCGTTGCTGGGGATTTTTTCCTTTAAGCATGCAGTAGATGGAGCAATTCATAAGGTTTTCAAGAAAACTTTGGGATTCTCTTATTTAAGGCAGAATCCTCTTTGAACAGCAATGCTTTATGTAACGAGCCCTATTTATAGCCTGCCTCTTCCCCTAGCTGTTGCCTCTTCCTCTGCTTGCCCACTCACCAGTTTAGCTATTATATCCAATCTCACATGCCTTCCACAGAAATACCTTAAAGTTGCACATGCAATGAAAAGGAACCTCATTCACGCAGTTAGGACATGCTTTTTCATGCAATGCTGGTCACTGGAAAGTTTAACTTTTGTTACAGAGAATCAAAAGCAAAGAGGAAAGTGAGTATTTTTCTCACTTATTTCAAGTCTACATATTTTGGGTATTTTTTTGTTTCTGTGACACAGAATAGATACTTTTCTGGGGGATGCTAATGTCCCTCAGTAGGTTTTTCACTAAGAATGCAAAAAAAAAGAAACACTTTTTGTGAAGAACTCCTGGAAATTTGGAAATTGAAGACACAAGCCCTCATTGAAAACCTCTAAGTTTTTAATTCAATTTACATGTCAGTGGATCTTTTCAGCCTCATCTGTATGTTTTCTATAATGTACATTTCTAGTGCTTTTTCCCATGGGCATTACGCACTATTTCTAAACTGGGATTACTTAAGTTGAAGTGTGATAAAGGGCACATTATAGCTATATTAAGCAAAACAGGGAGGAGAAAGCTTTTACATAGTCCAAAGAAAGCTGTGCTCAGAGCAGAGCCTCATTGCTGGTAACAAGCAGAGCAAGGCAACCAGTCAGCTAGAAACTGCTGCTATCAAATCAAAGCTTTGTCTTGAGAAAGTGATTTTTTTAATCCATTTTTGTTTGTTTTCTGCTAAAAAATAACGGTTGTTTTCTTCAACATTGTTAACTCTTGCTCTGGGATATCACTGGAAATGTTGTGAGGAACAGAACATTGCATTGCACATGAGTGTAACTTGTACAACTACCCTTTGAAAGAGCTAACAGGGAAGAGGGGATTTCTGAGCACAGTTTGGGTTCCCACCTCCTCACGCTGTTTTTCCCAGTGGTTTCACAACCATGTCATTCTTCACAGCTCACCCAAAAGATGCAGGAACTTGCATGGTCCCCACAGTGCCCGGCCCAAATCAGAAGGACTTGTCAGCAGTGCTGCAGCCGTCTGAACAGGCAGCAGCTGGATGAGGAAAGGAGGGCATGTCAGCTCAGAGCGGCAGAAAAGGTTTTTCACAGCAGCTATTTGCAACTCTCCAAGGAGCTACAGAGGCTGCCCATTAAAACCCTGTTAAAACACTTCTGATGCTGTCAGCAGTGGAGAGCTGAAATAGCACAGTGATCACTGAGATACTATCTGCCTCAAGCAGTTCAGCGGTACTGTCAATAATATGAGCAAGAAGGTACAAGATGAGCAACAACCTAATTCCTACATCAAAATTGCATAAACTCCCTCAGCTGGTAAACACTGGAGATGTGGGCAAACACAGGACAGCCAGTAAACCATCCAGAAAAGATGACCTTCGCTCTGGAATCTTTCCCAAAAGCTTTGAACCTTTAAGTTAATTTACACTTTGAAAGCAAAGCAGTGTAATAGCACAGAGAAAGCAGGAGGGATGGAGTGATGGCTCTCCCATCAGGGATCATAATCTGCTCGCCAGCTCTGCACTTCTGATAGAGCCCAAGGATAAACCGTAACAAGACTTTCAGGCATATCCACTCCCAAATATCCCAACTGTACACCTGCAGTTTCTCCCCACTTTTCTCTGCCTTGATTTGTGAGAGCACTGACTCAGTACCCATTCCTTGGGGTAGTTTTTGCAGATATACTCCTACCAGGCAAGAAAATTTGCTACTTCTCCTCCAGGAGAGCAGTGCCTCCTTTGAAAACAGACTTCCGGATGTGCCAAGGTACTAAAACTGTGAGTAATGATAGCAGAATCATTTACTTCTCTGCTACTCTGTGCTCATGAGTAAGTGCTACTCACAGTGAATAACAGCTGGAGAAACAGGGCCAAGGTGAAGAGTTATTTATAATACAGTAGCCCATGAGTAAGTGCTTAACTATGAATTTACTGCTCTGGCTACAATTTCATGAGAAAATGAACAGAGCCAGCTTTTGGATTTCCAGTTTAAAAGGCTATACACCCACAAAAAATAGTAAAACTAATTTAGGAAAGATGGGGTAATTATTTATAAAGCAATCATGACAGAGACGATGTGCATCTCAGCTAAATAATCACGGATGCTTCAGTTTCTTAGATATTGTCCTCAGAACTGCTACGGCAGTCAGTCAAACTCCTAGACCCAATGTCTTAAACCACTATCAGATGCTTCTCCCTTCTTATGCAATAACATCTACTGAAGAGGACCAAAAGACAGAGCTCACTGGAAATGAAGCAAAGAATTGTCATCTGCTCAGCAGCCCTGGATTCAGAGGTCGGAATATTTGCCTATCTTTTAATATGAAGTGACTGTGCTGTCTGCAGACAAACTTCTGTCGAGTGTACCCTGGATACGCAGAAGATCCAGCATGCTCTAGAATACCTTTTAATTGTTTCTATCAGCTCAGAACAAGGCAAAGGTTATCTCTCGAAATGCATTACTTTCACCCTAAGTAGCAATGTATTTGGGCACAGTAGAAAAAAGTGACCAGGAAAATACTGGGACAACATGATCAAGCTCCCCACTCCTTTGAACTTCCTCCACAGAAACATCCCATTTCCCAGTACACCCTGCAGAACAACGGGATAGTTTCCAAGCCCCACAGTACAGGTCGTGACTTCCTGGTGCAAATTTGGATTCTGCTGAGGACCTGCTTATCGACTGGAGTTTGGAAGGCATGACACAGCAAGAGACTTCTTGGCTTGCCGTTGCGTAGTTGAAGGCTGGTTTATAGCAAAGGACTATGTTTTAGGGCAGCCAGCATTCTACCCCGCAAAGACATGTGGCTCAGATTTGTGATGCAAGTGGACACTTGGAAAAACAGAAGCAGCAATGATTCTACAGGACTGCAATTCATCCCTGAATTGTAAGCACAAAAGGGATGGCTTCTGATGAAATTTTTAAAACCAACTGCTACTTTTACTATCTGTTGTGCTTCCAGTTTGGAGAGTCCAAGGGGTCTGTTTTCACCATGACGTTCACAGAGTTATACACAAAACTACGCTTCTCAACTTTCCTACCGGGAGTTGGTGTTAGCCACATTATTTCAGCGCTGCTGAGCTCGCTTGCAAGTGGCCTAACTTCACCTTGGGAAAGAAGCACTGAACTCGGCCAGAGCCATCCTAAAAGCCTAATCAGGTTCTTCTGCAAATCCAAAGTATCTTCCGCGTTTTTACATGTCTTTATGACTGTAGAAAGCTGTCTTTTCCCTCTCCTTATCAAAAGGAAAGTTAAAACATTCAGTGTTAGAAAGAAGGAATATAAAGAGTAATGACTGTCTTACTTCCCCTAGTGTCACAAGCCTGAAGTTAAATACCTGCCCTTGTACAACTGTTTCTCTTCTTTTATTAGCTAAATATTGTGGCACTGTGCAACTAG
Source organism: Ara ararauna (assembly GCA_028858755.1). Taxonomy (NCBI): domain Eukaryota; kingdom Metazoa; phylum Chordata; class Aves; order Psittaciformes; family Psittacidae; genus Ara; species Ara ararauna. The sequence continues at coordinate 9,993,718 of CM054389.1, read as the reverse complement.
AGCACAAAGACTAAAATTACAATTTGAGATGAGTGTAACTTTTACAAGAGTCAGATATCCCAAACAACTCAGTCAGTCAATAACCCAGCACAAATTAACTCTGGCAAATAATGGGTTTGCTGACCCTACATTCACGAGGCAATAAAACCTACCAACAGCCCCTTGCCTTAAAATATTCAGGCACTTCTCAAAGACAATATAGCTTTTGTTTGCGAGTAAGAAGATCATTAATTGGGAAAGCTTTTAAAAAAGGTTTTAGTGTCATTAGCAAAAACTAATAGGAAAATAAATTAACTTACAACATCTGACACCAAGTTTGAAAAAAAGAAAGACATTAAAGACCCAAAGCCCAAGGACTGCACCCCACAGGTCCACTTCCCTGCAGACCTCCATAACCACAGTAAGTAAATTCAATTTCAGCCCTTTCTTTCTACATTTTGAGTAAGAGACACATTGCTGTGATTGCAGATCTGTCGTATGGTGGAGTCACAGCAGTATCATTTGAACCAACTCTGTTCAGCTCTTCAACTCCAGAACAACGAACGTACACTTCAAAGCACAAAGCTATAGTCCATCCTTCCGAATTGGTTTCATTTCCAAGAGCTTTTTAACTATAGCAGAACTCCAGTAAAGATATTGTTCAAGGGCTGTCTTATGGTAGGCTCTTGGTGTAAATTCTGATTTCTTGAAGGAACAGACATTTTCTACTTTTTCCGAAGGTCTGTTTAAAAATACAGCATTTAAAAGTAACACACCATGAAAGGTGGCCTGAAGTATTTCATGGATTCGAATAAAATGATCTTTTCCCCTTCCCTGGATGCTTGCTAAGAGACACCATAATTAGTCTGCCAAACAATCATTACATACAAAGGAGTGCACATAATGAAACTGTCCACTATTTCAACCATGTCAGCTACAGAATGATTAAAGATTTATACTTACTTCATATTAAAATTAATTAGTAAATGTCACATAGCACAGCAAAAACCATGGGCATAATATTAAGAGGGAGTCAGGCCCAGTGCAGAGCTCAAAACGAACAGCAAAGAAGAGCAGACTCTGCAAGCAAAGTGTTTCTATGGCCATCTAACATGTGGCAGAACACAATTTTCTGGGTTTTTTTTTCTTAGAAATAAAGAACATATAGACTTGAAATTTTACAAAGGAAGCCACACAGTCAAGTGAAATATTAATAACAGATATGAAATTCTGGAAAATGAACTGAGACAAAATGTACTTGTAACTACAACTGCTTGGTAAATCAAATCTGTGTTCTTGGATACATTGCCTAATTTAAGCAGATGATGCACTCTCCTCTTAGCTTTTGCTTCAAGCTTTCCTTCTATGAGGAGTCAGGGAAGAAATTTTCCTCTTCAATACCTTTACATTTGTGTAAAGCAAAATTAAGACAAAATGCTGATGCAAGCCCCAAAGGGAAAATACTTGTGCTGCAGAGTACACCCGTGCCTAGACCACCTTAAATCCACCCATTGCTGATGCCTGGCTCCAGATCTGGATGTCCCCGTGATGCACCAGGGCCCAGTGTCTGCCTGCTGGGATGGAGTTTGTTCACAGGAAATACGAAGGAAAAATTCACGCTCAGCTGCTTAATGAGAACTGACATCACATCTCCAGAGAGAGAGGAACTTTGGATGTCAGGCAGGTTAGCACAGGGCAAGCAGACGGTCAATAAAATATCCAGTAAAGTACTCTGATACGATAGATCTAATATTGTGGAAAAAGCCAGAAGTCCTTTTTTTTTTTTGATAAGAAAATGAATTTAAAATGGTGGTTGAAATGGCTGATACAATATTAACCTCCTAAAACTTGAAAACGATTGCAGCTGGTTTGTGAAAGTGCTATAAAAGGTAAAACCAAATGCAGGTTCATGTAGCACAAGATATGCTTCTGCGGACATGCAAGGTGGGTGATTTTGTACAAGTGCACACACAGGTTTTGACAAAATCGCTCCAAAATAATTTTACAGCTAATTTTTAATAATAAAAAAAACCCCAAACCAACAAAAGAAAAAATGTACTCATCACCCAAAATACTTGCCCAGGGAAAGAGGCACAAACCTCACCTAGTCTGGATCCCGGTAGAGCATCTGCTGACCTGAATGACTGAGGAGCAGTCCCAGGTCAGAGTCCTGGAGCCTGCCTCTCTCCTTCCCTTACATGATCTAACCTGCTTCTCACTTTTCCAAGCAGGATTCCTACTAGATTTCCTCTCAGAGCAACTTCTTCATGACAGCCTTCTTGTGCCCCACTGTCAGCGACTTCTGAAAATCCCCCCCCACTTCACCAAATTGAAGTGTTTGGTAGGAAAACCCGGGAGGAATAAAGAAAGCAGCAGGCTATATGCAGTGAATCCCTGCAATCATTCTAATGAAGCTAAATCTTTAAGTTTACATAAAAGGAAAATTAAATCAAGCACTGGAGTGGATTGCAAAGAAATACACCAGGAGATGGATAAAGTTAATCATGTTTAGTTAAGGCTAATGCTGACCTCCTCAGGCTTGCCTCAGAGACCCTTCATACTTAAGCGCAAGTTTAAGTACAGGAATATTGGGAATAGAGATGCACATGGAGCTGTACCACTGCTAAATACCACAATGGAAATACAAGAAACCAGGGTTGTGGATCACAATTTGTGGACTCCTGAAGCCTGGCCCTGTTCTTGAAACCCTGCAGACAGGCATATGTTTAATAGGTAAGTCAGGAAAAACTCCATCTTGGAAAAATAATGAAAGCAAATTTAATTCTCACATTGTATGATTCCCATCACTCTTCAATGGGAATCTGGGATTTGATCGGGATGCTCTGTCCTGAGCAGCCACATTTCACAGAGCTGCAGTTCATGCCACAGGGCCAGGACACAGCTGTTAGCAGCTCCAAATGCACTTACCAACAGGAGCCTCTTGCTCTACATGGGCAAGAACTTCCTTCTGTCTTTCTCTCTCTACAGAAAGTTCTTGGTTTGTCTATGCTCTGTTTTGTGGCCCCAGACTTTAACGAGGAAGTGGCATAGGAATTCCTGTAGTAATTACATTGAATTATTTTAGTTTTGTTTTTCACACAGATCTCACGCACATCTCCAGCAGGTGATGGTAGGAAAATGAGGGACTATTAAAACAAACTCAACACATTTCTTGTTTCATTCAACCATTCTAATACGGCATCTTCTATGTTTCATTTTTTTTCCCTCCTAAAATAAAAACTGTATCTTCAAAGAACAGGTATACAATGTTTTGATATAAACCCACAACGCTGTCTTGGACACACAGTGAGGAAGAGCCATTACAGCCTTAGGCAGGAGGGTGCCTTGCAGCAGCTCTACCACAGCACGCACGAGCTGCAGCGTGTTTTGGAGGACTTTTCCAGTCCATGGCCACATGTTGACTACTGTAGTTCTATCTGACAGTTATAATTTAAGAAATTGAGCTGTATTCTCCAAAATGTTTATTTTCATGCAGTGCTGAAGCAAACGTATTCCTTTAACTCCTTCTGCTTCAGCTGATACCAGCCATACAAACTACACAGCCTCCTGATGAAGGAGCAAAAGATTAGGATATGAATCTGTCAAGTTTGGAATATTTTTTTCTGTATAGCTCTGTTCAATGATGGAAGACAATAACGCCTCAGTATTTCCTGAGAATAGCTCATTTGTTCTTTATTTCAGTGTTACAGAAAAGATTATTTGCAACTATTCACTTCCTTACAAAATATTCAGATTCTTCAATGAAAAGCGTTTCCCACATTGTGCAGCCACCCACACAGCTCCATTTGAAAGTGAATGAAAAGCTGTGCTTGATGATGGTGAATACGTTAACCTCTTACAGTACTCCGGCTCTGGTGAGCCACTTTTCCTCTGCCTCTGCACAAGGAAGTGTTGAACACAAGCGAGATTCTGTTGATTGCATACAAATAATGACAACAAAGGCATCAGATGATTATCACCAAGGCGATTTCTGACGATCATAATCCGTGCCTGAAGGCGTTTCATTTCTGGCAAGCTAAAACCAAACTTATACTTGCTAGGAATTAATTATAATGTGTATCATAATTAATAATGGGATATGAAACATTTTCCTTTCTACCTCAGGTTACTGGTGTCAGCTTCAACCAGTTCAAACTCAATCAGAAGTCATCACCATTTAATGAGCAGTTAGTAGTCTGCGTGAAAGAGCCTAGTGGCTTAAGTCCCTTCCCTAATCATACGTACCACCACCATCGTAATTAGCCCTTACAATTGCTATCTCAACAGAAACAAGGGACACTGGCTGGCAGATATGAAGCCCAGATATGAAGTTATGGAATGAATGTCCATTCAAATCCTCATGTCTTTTTCACTGAAGTGCAGTTTGCACTGTGCTGCTGCTTTCTGGAAAATCACCTTTGCTTATAAACTCCTGTTTGACGCCCCAGTCATGGACAGAAGCAGTAGGACCACTCTCCCTTTGCAGGACCTGCTGCCACAGTGGTGAGGGCACAGATGAGGGGCAGGATGCTAGTGGGGTATACGGATCTCAGGCTGCTGGAGAAATGACACCTCCCAGAGTAGCTCTTTTATGATATAGTCATATTTACAAAATGCATTAAATCTGAAATACATCTTTGACTTTGTCCTCTGTTGCATGAGCACATCAGTGCATGCCTGACCACAACACTGGTTCCTACAGAACCTTGAATGTTCGGAGCTCCTTCACATGCGTGCTGTGCAGCTGCCAGGAGGCTGCGAGCCTGACACCTCTCCAGCAAACAGGGACACGAATTACCTGGAACACAGCACGAACACATCCAGAGTGTTCAACAATCCAAACACATAAAACACCCCCCTGCAATTCGATTAAAACACTCCGCAGTTGCACTGCTGTTCCGTAGCTCCTAAGCATGACACAACTTGGGCATTAGCTCTTGAAAGCCTCCAGCATTTCTTTCTCAATTTTCTTCATTTCCCTACTTGCACATCTCTGCATGGAGCATCCCAATGAGGCGCATGAGGCTTAGGCCAACATATCACTTCTCCCTTCCTGTCATCCCATTTTACCACGAAATCTGATTCTTTCATCTGTCCCTTCCTCCTCGCCCCATCTGGTGAAATTCAGCAGTTGCATTAACACAATCTGATGCTACAGTCAGTGCTCGCATCCGCATGTCTGCACCGCAGCATCGCTGCTTGGCTCCTTTAAGAGATCACTAAAGGAGATGTTAGTACATTGAAGAAATTCAGAGGAGGAAAAAAAAAAGAAAGAAAGAAAGAAAGAGTTGCTCTTCTTTGAGAGCTGCCTGGAATGGAGAGTTATCTTCATAAATAGACAGGAAACAGAAAAGACTAATGTTGGGCAGATGACAGATCCCTGAATTCAGTTAACTGGCCTTCAAGATATGAACTGTTCTATTAAACATAGAGGCATTATGTTGGTCATCCACTTTAAGCCCAAGAGTGATTAAAATGCTGGCAGAAAATAAAAACTGGCTATTGAAGAGCTTGCCCTGAGGTCCTAATTTCAAATCAAATTTTACAGCGCCGCACAGGAACAATGGCAGCCCAGTACTCCAAGTCTTCTTTTTGTCACTTTGTACAAAGAAACCCCCTCAAACTCTCTCAAAGAACAATGGCCCCTCTAGATTCGCAACTACGCCAAGAATGGGCTCAAACCATACAAAAACACATTTTAAAAATACATTTTACACTGCCCTTGACATTTGAGATAAATAGGAGCCAATGCACTGAAATTCCAAGTATTTTTTTATAGCCTTTCACAATGTGAATTTTTTATTTTCCCCAGTCTACTTGATCTTTGACATTCTGGCCTCTGCAAGAGGAGGACACAGCAGAGCAGTCAAAGAAATTAATTATGCAGATAACTGCATTTTAGTAAAATGATTCCTGCAGCAGAGAGCTCAACAAACGACAGCTCCAGGAACCTGGCCCCCAGAAGAACTGAAGAGGACACAAATTGTTCCTTTTTAATTGAAAAACTTCTCAGCTATTCACATTTAATTATCTGTTACCGATACAGGGCACTAGTTTAATTAAGCATTTTTCTATACGTCAGGTTTGCCTTTTAGTACAACCACTTGTTCAAAGGTCTGCTCAGCTGCTGCAGATTCCCTGTTTCTACAGTCTGAGTTTATGTGAATTTGACAGCTTGGATACAGACAGTTGTTTCCTAGTGAACAGCACACAAGACCATATGTTTCAACATTTAAGCAATTTAGAATCAGAGGTATAATTCTGAATGTCCTTAGCAGAAATTGTACATTAAATACCCAAAGGATCTGAGCTCTACAAGAGATACAGCCTTTTTTAGCACTTTTCCCATAGCAACAAAACCACTCTACGCTACTTATATCATATACTCGAACCACAAGCGTGCTGAGAGCACTGGTGAGCTGACTGAAGTCTGCAGCCAGACCTTTCAAGGGCTGCTGTGTTTTCAACAGCGAGGGACAAGCAAGTATGTATTTTTTCCCTTTCTGCTTCCTGCACCTGTCTCCCATCAGGCAGGATTCAGTCAGAATTACCTCTGAAACACACCTACGGTAAGGACTCATACCTGGCTTCTTGATTTGTGGACATCTACTTTATAAGATGCTGTTATCAGTCACTTTCTTTGCCAAAAAAAATAAGGCCAAACGTGCTCCTTGTGTTCCCTTCATTTCAGGGATGACGGACACTACCAGAACTATGGATTTAACTCAAGATACAGCCAAGGCACATCTGGCATGATACGCCATGCCCTTGTGCTGGTTTGCCCACTTGCCTTTTCCTGACATGAAGTCACACGAAGTCAAACTGCATGAGAACATTTTAAAAATAGGTTTGGGGAGAGAAAAAAGCCCTAACAAATCCTGAATGAAACAAAAATATCACAAACTAAATCACTGCATCTATTAGTGAGTCTTTACGGTTTTCACCACAACACCTGCAATAAAATCAGACTGAAAATGACAGTCTGAAATTGAAATATAGTGATATTTCCTCCTTAAAGGACAGCACAAGCCAAGAAACCCAGCAGATTACCAAATACAATGAAGAACTTGAGTGAAGGCTTCTTCTTAAAAGTGATGATCCCCCCTGAAGTCATAAGCAACATTCCACATTGCGCGTGGAACACGGGGTTGCTGCTCCTGTAGACAAACTCAAGGCCCATTTTGTCACTTTCACTCCCTTTTAACCACTTTTCTGAACAAGCAGTGCTGTAGAACAGTCTCTTACTCTTCAATTTTTCACACTAACACTTTAGAGAAAATCAAAGCAGGAAACAGTTTTCTCCACAGTGGGAATGCTGTCCTGGTCCGGGCAGGCAGTCCTCACACTGCTACTGCATGGGCTGAGATGAAACTCAAGATTACTCCTCTTTCTGTTTCTCTTTCCATCCCATATACGTATGGAAACTAAAGAGATAAAGTATTCAAAAACATTTCCTTACAACACTGTCATTAAATAACCCATTCTAAATGACTCATCATGATTTCTAGACCTAAAATGTTGTCGAAGTCTTCTTCATCAATATATGAAGGCTTTTGTATGGTGAAGGTTCTGTTATTTAGTATAGAAATTCACTTCAAATGCCTGAATGATTCTGAGTGATTAAAACAAGCAAACAAAACCTCCAGGAGTAATTCCATTTGTGGGTACTTCCTTTAACAGCATTAATAATGTAATGCATTTAAAAAGAAGATTTAGAATTACAATTCACTTGTATTTCACAGGATTAAAAATGCAATATATGTAATACAGCCACAGTATATAAATACACACATATCAAGAAGGTACTCTGGCAGTATCCATTTCTGCTGTGCAGGAGTCCAATGTCGACACCTTTGTAGATCATTTCAGTTTTACTTCAGTCAATTTACTCCAATGACGTAAAATCCAGAGAAAATTTCTATTATTCAGATAAGCCAAAAAAGACAGATTTGGCGGGATATAGCTCAAAGAATATACTGATCAGAACTGAAAACTAAGTATAGAAAGTAGACTCAAAACTAATAACTAGTCTTTAGTGACCTGTACACATAAAAGAAGAAACGACCATCTAGAAATTCCTTTGCCTCCTGTATCATCAATTGGAACTTACAAAATAACACCCACTAAACCTGCTAATTTTATGTCTTTACTCTGAAATATCAAAGAGAACTGATATTTCAGAATCAAGAACACAAAGGGAGTTTTTGTAGGGCAGCATGTATCACAGTATGCCTCTCCTCTTACTAAAACTAGCAGCATTTTCAGTAGCAACAACAAGTACGTTAAATGAATGCATGGTTTAGCAGGAAAGAGAGAAGGGAAAGAACTGCCAACTCCTGAGAGCTCCTGGCTACCTGGGTGTGGAGGAGCCCCGTGGGCCCTTGTCAAAGCAGCCCACGTTATTCTTGTCTCTCACTTATCACTAGAAATTCCACCCTGACCCTGAGAAACACTCATCGAAACAAGGACATTTCCATGAAACATATCTCAACTGTGAAAGCACTCAATAAAAGCATTCCCATCCCATTCTAATTTTAATTTGCGCTAAGTTTCAATGCAAAGGATCAGACACAGCTGCCCCATTTCCTTCTCCAAAGCACCCCCACTATTTTTGAGCTCCCTGCCCAAACCATGAAATGAAATCTATGGGATTTTAAGGCACGCATGCGTTCAGGAAAATTAAGCTTTAATTAAATAAAATGCCACTTAAATATTACTGGACACTTCGGCTATATCTAATAGCAAGGCTACTAAATAAAGCCCTTACAAGAAAAAACGCACACTGAGGGAAAATAGGATTGTTATTTTTAACACTGATAATTTTGTTTAAAAGAAGATTCCTTCCTGTGTTTCATCATTTTACGTTATGTTCTATTATAGAAACTAATGTGGGAAAAAAAGTTCAGAAAAATCCAGGCCCAGAATATTATGGAAAAAAGAAGCACCAAATGTAAAGGTCCTGTAATATTTGGTATCTTCAGACTTTTCTGCACTGGTTCACATGACCCCCACTTTATTTTTAGAAAGGCAGCAATTCCCGCTTGGATACGGTGCAATACCTTGTACCCGAATGTTGCTTTGCACAAATAAACCGTACAAAGTGTTGACTTAAAAATAAAACATTGGAAAAGGAGAAAGTTTTTTTTTCTCTGTGAAAATTTCCGGAAAAGCTGTAAACAAAGGCAGGTTTGGCTCAGTGGTTGAGTGACTCTGTTGAGTTGTTGAGGATGGAGAACATATCAAACCTCACAGAGTGAGGAAATGTTTGTAAAACAGTTAGTAAATCATAGGCAGCAAGGTCACCATGTTTAACAGCAGGAATGACACTTTGCCAAAAGCCCAGCTGTGAAAGGGCGTATCTGCACACGGGCTCGTCTCTCGGTTATTCTTCTGCACATCTGAATGTTGATTGGGTTTTTAGATACCTATTTCTTTAAAAGCAAGGGAAATGTACAGGATTTCAGATTGAGGACATCTGCCAGAACAGACACACTCATCCATCAAACCATCTCAATACCTGGTTTTGTTTCACCAAACAGAACATAAGCTGTTAAAGCATCAAGAAACTCCCTACAGATTGATACCGACTGACCTTGTTATCTCAGCGACGGAGTTTTAAGTTCTTGCTGCTGCTCTGAATTCACACACAGGAAAAAAAAAAAACCCTCTGGCCTCTCGGAGAGCTGGCATTGCCAGAAGGTGAAATTATACATTTTTAAATGCAGACACTACAAACCCATGTTGAATACAGGGAGTTTAATTCATCTGATGCCAAGAAACCCAGGAATGATCATTTCACGTTAAAAAGCTGTCATGAAATCACTTCATAATATGGAGAGATTTATAAAATGACTCACCTGCTACTGTGGAAATCAAACACCCCACGGTGTGTCACTGGCAGGCAGCATATAGCAAAGGAAGTACTTAAGCACACACTTGACTTCAGCTCCTTGCATGTTTGAAGTTAAGTTTGTACGTAAGTGCTTTGCTGGACTGGGGCCTATACGCTCCACAACCACGATAAAAAAAAAAAATCCTTCCAAATTACTTACATATTACATCTCAATTAAAATGTTGGGGTTTAAATCACAGTTTATGATGAGGTTTTAAAGTGCCCTGTTCCTCTGTTCCCTGTATTATGAGACAATGCAACAAGCAACTAGGGAGAAAAACTTGGTTTACAGTGATGAAAAAAGGTCTTGCTTTTTGGGGAAGAACCCACGGGGTATTCCTGCTTCCTTTAGGTGGCAGAAAAGTGACATTACAGTTAGTGAAAGCACAGTTGGGAGGCAAAAGATTAAATAAGAAATCATTTGATCAATGCCTGTTAAACATAAGTAAGAACTACAGCGTGACATTAAGCAACTGAAGTTTAATGCCAAAGTTAAACTTGCTTCATAGTGGAGGAAAAACCAGGAATAAAGAAATACTCATGGGGAGGGTGTTTGTAATATGAATCCTTTCTTTTAGTCTAGCTCTGCTGCTTTCTTTATAAAGCAAAATTCAAGTTAAAATGACTCCTGAATTCGAAGTCTACGCGTCTTGGACACACTCACAATGTGGTTACAAGTTTTCAAATGGCTCTTCTCATCACCAGCCAAACCAAACCCTTCTACTTTAAGCGAGTTTTTGTGTTTTGGGGGGTTAGCAACCCAGCTAAAGATTTAAACTTTGCAAGTGAAACTCACACTGCTTTTAAACACACTTCTCAGCCCTGCTCTGAGAAGTTCTGCAGCCACCAGTGGGCCAGCACAGAGGTCCATTAGCGTGGCCACCACAGAGACCCCGCTTTGTCAGCCTGCTCTGGTGCAGACATGCATTTAAAGTTGTGTTCCTAGGAAAAGGAAGGAAGGAAACGACTTTAAGCTACATTTAAGTTACTATTTTCACTGGTTTTGCCACTTCAAAGCCAAACGTGACTTCTAAGGAAAAATATTTGTAGTATAAATTTCATATAGAAAGAATAATTCTTGAGTGAAGCCACATTTATAGGGGACCTTGCAAGGGTCAAGCAAGTTAACACTAAATAATAAAAATTGAGGCCAACTGTATGCATATGTACATGGCAAGGCACTAATTCTTCTGACACTATAATTATAGAAACAGGAGTTTCTATAAGATTATGATCATATTTAACAAGAACTCTACCAATCAATGTAACAGGAGGAAGAGGAAACTTATCCTAAAGGCAAGGAACTGAAAACCACTAAGAGAAGAGGGTTAGTTTAGTATTATGTAAACCTGTAAGTGACTTTAAAATAATTAAATAAAATAATTAAAACTTAAAAATAATTAAACTTGAATCATTTACCTATCTCTGCTTCAAGAAGAGAGACTCTTTCTTAAATGGAAAATCCTACAGGGAAATGATGGACCTGACTATTAATTAACCAGTCCTGTGTGTTGAACATTTCCATTTGGTTAATCTTCTGGAAAGGAATTACTGTTTCATTTCACAAATTCTTCTTCTTTGCTCATTACATGAAGCTTTTACCGTGTCTGCTACTGTACAGTTTACTTTTTTCAGTCTTTTCTTCTTCTTTGGTCTTTCCTGTTCAAGTTCTGTTCAGTAATACGGATCAGTTGTGCTTTGTTGAGCAGTTCAGTGAGATTAAATCAACAATAGAGTTTAAACTGCCAGTACATAAGTTAAAATTTACCTCCCTTAATCTATCTTATGTGCTTCAGAATTTTACTCCAAGAACCAGAGATATTAATTAACAGACAATATGCTTACCATTTAATTACTAAAATTCCTGAAGAAAGCTCTTGCTACCCATTATTATTTTGCTACCTCTCGCTGAATGTGCAGCACTTCCTCCCATTTCTGCATCTGAGAGATTCTCGTGCCTCTACTGTCACTGAGATATTTAGGGCCCTATTCCAACCCACCCATCTTAGTTCCCAGGAATAGGAATTTGTTTATTTGTTACCAATGAAGCTAAAATTGTACTGAAATATGCTTCAAAAGAAAGTGATGGAGCTCAGAGATTCACACGAAGCCCTGTTGTTACAGATGGTGGCTTTTCTTTGTCAGAGGCCAGCAGATTACTGCCACGGGAAGCTTGCATTCTTAGCCCTGCTGCACATTTCCCTTGGATTGGCCTCAAGTAACATTTGCCTGCTTATTCCTCTAAGCACCAGATTTGTTACAGTGAAAAACAAACACACTTTTTTCGGTTTTGGAAGGTAGACTGTGTGCCCTGAAAGAGAAGTTTATTTGACCTGGAGTCTGGATTTGAAATTATTCAAGCACATGGATGTTACCAGGCTCAGATGCTTCCTATCAGTTACTTCATGGAATAGCACTTGAAATACTTTACATTTCCTCTCACCTTGCTTTGTGCTTCTATCAAAAGCTGCAAAGAAACAGATTACAATACTTCATTATAGTTGTTCCAATTATTGTTATTTGTGAGGGTTTCCAGGAGTAACACTGCCATATGCAGTGTTATTCTTACACATCCTAAGCTTTATAGGCAACAAAAAGTACACGAGTATATTTGAATTATTATTTTGTAAACACTGATATCCTTTAATGCAGACATCTTAATGACTGCTTTTGGGTTTCAACCAATGCATGCCTTAGTCTTTTAACGTGATACCTCACCATCACCTCTTGCTTTAAACTCCTTGTCCAATTTAGAATACCTAGATCCCGTTCAGTTCTCTTATTTTATGGAGTTTTGTTTCTCAGAAACTAAACAAGTGGGCACTTTAGAAAATTAACTCTGTAAAGACACAAGTCTAACAACCATCTTTAGGAGAAATGACACTGCTTGACTTTAACATTGCCGTGCTCTCTCTCTCCCTCCGATGCTGAAATCGTCCCTTGAGCTCACTGCCTTGCTGGCAGAGCTTAGCTCTAACATCCATCTCTTAACACTAACCCCTGATGGCTGGTCTTTATACTCCTACTTCAGAAAGACAAGAGCTAAGAGAAAAACTTCAGAAGCCTGAAGGTAGCAACTACAAAAGAAATCAAACTGTTTATTAATGCATCTATCAATCCTCCTGTTAGCCCTTCATGGTACTAGAACCTCTCTATTCTGATTTTCATATGCATTGTTTTAAGCTGTAAAGTCTCAAGACATATTTTTCACTTAAAAACTAAATTACTGTATCCCAGTAAAAATGTTGATTCATTTCTTCAGGACAAGTACTCCTCCCTGGCCACTGCAAAGCCACTTCAGCTTTCTGAAACACCCTCGGTGCACATGTCTATTTGAAATCAACACTCCTCTTGCACCAGGGCAGGGGCTGGCCCTTATCTCTGGGGGAGATTGCTGCCCCTGGACCGGCCGGGCGGTGTTTCCAATTTCCTTATATAACAAGGCTCCGATGTCTGGAGGAAGTGGGCAGATACTGAGAAATCAGGGAGGATAAAAAGCACTAGACCCGTAACCTCCGGGGTCAGGAGGTTATGACTTCAGGGCCTAACAGTAAGGTGGAAGGATGTGTTCAGGTAGTTTTAAATTACCTTGTTTCACTGGTCTTTTCCAACAGGAAGAGAGATAAGATCAAATGCAGAAGATTGATATCACATACATGAATATACACACACAGCTAATGTGAGTATCACTTTTGTTTTCCAACTGTAAGTTGTTCGAATGTTTGAATCAGAAGTTGAAAAGGGCTCTTTCCCCCACAACGCAGTTGTGATTTCACAGTCAGAAGAGCTGCAATGCTGATAAGCTATCCAGGATCTCTTTAGGCCTCTCTGATAATAATTATTTACAGAACCAAAAGATGAATTAGCATGACCATAAGTTGTTTTCCAAATACAAACAGGTGTGGGTACACATAGGACAAACTGTAAATGGAAAATACAGCTTTAGCCACACATGTAGGACTTTATGCATCTGCACACGCAGCAGAAAGGACAGAATTCCTCTCCCCATGTATGAAGAAGTTGTGAAGTCCCAGTTTTCAACTTGGATGCTCAAGTAATGACTTCATGATCATCAAAGAACTGGCATCACTAGTTGGGATGGCATGAAACACAGCAGTCAAAATGTAAAATTAACGGTCACAAAACACCAGCAGCAACCATGACAGAACTTCCCTGACATCACCGTGCGGACAGCAATGCTGCTGAAGGAAATGGCTGCCTAAGTTTCTGCTTGCCACTCCAGCTTGAAGTGGAGATTTAGTGTTCCCCATTGCAGATGTGGTGGTGTGTTTCTAATGTACCTACTTTCGGCCATAAAAGGAGCTTGGCTGCTGCAGGGTTTTTTTGTTAGGTTGGGTTTTGCTTCTTTTTTAATATCTGAAGAAGACACCAACATAAAGTAAACCAGAAGTGATCATGGCAATCACTGCAGTCTTGTAAGCTGCTAAAGTAAACCTTAAAGAAAAGTACAGACCATAGAAAACTGTACATAAAGGGCTTGATTTTGTCAAACTAAAAGGAAAATTTGGACTTCAAGCTAAGAAAGTATTACCTTTCACACTACAAATACTAAAAGAAAGATGTGTGTTCTTTTGAATAAAAGAACTAATGACTATTCAGAAGATGATAAATAATTGAAAATTGAGTTTCTTCATTTCTTATAGAATCATAGAATAGTTAGGGTTGGAAAGGACCTTAAGATCATCACGTTCCAACCCCCCTGACAGGGGCAGGGACACCTCACACTAAATCATGCCACCCAAGGCTATGTCCAACCCGGCCTTGAACACCGCCAGCGATGGAGCATTCACAACTTCCCTGGGCAACCCATTCCAGCGCCTCACCACCCTTACAGTAAAGAATTTCTTCCTCATATCCAACCTAAACTTCTCCTCTTTAAGTTTGAACCCATTACCCCTTGTCTTATCACTGCAGTTCCTAATGAAGAGTCCCTCCCCAGCATCCCTTTAGTCCCCCTTCAGATAGTGGAAGGCTGCTATGAGGTCTCCACGCAGCCTTCTCTTCTCCAGGATGAACAGCCCCAACTTTCTCAGCCCATCTTCATACAGGAGGTGCTCCGGTCCCCTGATCATCCTCGTGGCCTCCTGTGGACTTGTTCCAACAGTTCCATGTCCTTTTTATGTTGAGGACACCAGAACTGCACACAATACTCCAAGTGAGGTCTCACGAGAGCAGAGTAGAGAGGGGCAGGATCACCTCCCTCGACCTGCTGGTCACCCTCCTCTTGATGCAGCCCAGGATACGGTTGGCTTTCTGGGCTGTGAGCGCACACTGCAGCTGGCTCATGTTCATTTTTTCATCGACCAACACCCCCAAGTCCTTCTCTGCAGGGCTGCTCTGAATCTCTTCTCTGCCCAACCTGGAGCTGTGCCTGGGACTGCTCTGACCCAGCTGGAGGACCTTGCACTTAGCATGGTTAAACTTCATTAGGTTGGCATCAGCCCCCCTCACAAGCATGTCAAGGTCCCTCTGGATGGCATTCCTTCCCTCCAGTGTATCAACTGAACCACACAGCTTGGTGTCATCGGCAAACTTGCTGAGGGCGCACTCAATCCCACTGTCCATGTCACCGACAAAGATGTTGAACAAGTCCGGTCCCAACACTGATCCCTGAGGGACACCACTCGTTACTGGTCTCCAGCTGGACATGGAGCCATTGACCAAAACTCTTTGCGTGCGGCCATCCAGCCAGTTCTTTATCCATCGAGTGGTCCACCTATCAAATTGATGTCTCTCCAATTTAGAGACAAGGATGTCATGTGGGACAGTGTCAAACGCTTTGCACAAGTCCAGGTGGATGACATCAACTGCTCTACCCCTGTCCATCATAGGCCACCAGATTGGTCAGGCAGGATTTCCCCTTAGTGAAGCCATGCTGGCTGTCACCAAGCACCTTGTTGTTTTTCATGTGCCTCAGCATGCCTTCCAGGAGAATCTGCTCCAAGATTTTGCCAGGCACAGAGGTGAGGCTGACTGCTCTGTAGTTCCCCGGCTCATCCATATTGCCCTTCTTGGAAATGGGGGTTATATTCCCCTTTTTCCAGTCATCGGGAACTTCACCTGACTGCCATGATTTTACAAATATGATGGACAGTGGCTTAGCAACTTCATTTGCCAGCTCCTTCAGGACCCACGGATGGATTTCATCAGGTCCTATGGACTTCTGTATGTTCAGGTTCTTAAGATGGTCTCAGACCAGCTCCTCTCCTACAGTGGGCCCAAGGTCTTCATTTTCACAGTCCCTGTGTCTGCCTTCCGAGACTTGGGTGGTGTGGTCTGAGCATTTGCCAGTGGAGACTGAGGCAAAGAAGTCATTAAGAATCTCAGCCTTCTCCAAATCCAGGGTAGCCAGTTCTCCCAATAGCTTCTGGAGGGGCCCCACCTTGTTCCTAGTCTGCCTTTTATTCGCTACGTACCTATAGAATCCCTTCCTGTCATCTTTAACATCCCTAGCCAAGTTTAATTCTAACTGGGCCTTAGCTTTCCTAACCTGGTCCCTAGCTTCCCGGACAACATCCCTGTATTCTTCCCAGGCTGCCTCTCCTTGCTTCCACCTTTTATAAGCCTCTTTTTTCCTTTGAATTTTCCTCAGCAGCTCCTTATCCATCCAAGGCGGTCTCCTGGCCCTCCTGCAGCACTTCCTTCTAGTAGGGATGTATTGCTCCTGAGCTTGCAGCAGGTGATCCTTGAATATCAACCAAGAGTCTTGGGCCCCCCTGCCCTCTAGGGCTATATCCCATGGAACCTTACTGAGCAGGCTCCTGAAGAGGCCAAAGTCTGCTCTCTTGAAGCCCAGGGCAGTGAGCTTGCTGCACGCTCTTCTCACAGTCCTGAGGATCTCGAATTCGACCATCTCATTATCACTGCAACCAAGGCTGCCCTGGAGCATCACGTTTCCAACCAGCCCTTCCCTGTTGGTGAGCACGAGGTCAAGCATGGCACCTCTCCTTGTCAGCTCCTCTATTACTTGCAGAAGGAAGCTGTCTTCCACACATGGGAAATTAGCTTGTGTGAAAAAGAAACAACTGCCATCTTTCCACATGAAAACAGCCTCCACACTTCCAGTGAACTTCCACCTTCATCACAACTTTGGAAACAGGCCTCAGTGATCTAGGATCTCCTTACATGTCACCCAGTTCTAATCAAAGGGATGTTCTAAATTAACATTACAGAACAGCAGAGTTAAGCACAAAGCCCAAATTACAAGCAACGTCCTCAGCAATTTACAGGTTAGAAATTTTGCTAAAGGACAGATGCATTACTGAATACTGCACTGAGAAATCCAACTTGTTCCACTTCCCTATAAATTCTCCTTTATAGGAGATTTGCCTCAACAGCAAAAGATACCATTAGTAAATCAGTCCTGAAAAACGTTCTTTTAATTGACTTTGGATGAAAGCTACAGAATGTAAAGGTCTGTATTTGTTCAACTGATGTAATGTCCACCTATACTACGAGCAACGCATTTGTGTGATGACTTTGAAATGCTGCAT
This sequence comes from Ara ararauna, assembly GCA_028858755.1. Classification (NCBI taxonomy): domain Eukaryota; kingdom Metazoa; phylum Chordata; class Aves; order Psittaciformes; family Psittacidae; genus Ara; species Ara ararauna. The sequence continues at coordinate 9,976,333 of CM054389.1, read as the reverse complement.
CATGTATCACTGCAAAAGTCTTTTCTTTACCATAAAACCTAAATCCACAGTTGTGAACCCTGAAAGGCAAGCCTTCCACATTTCATACTTCTTTTCTGCATTATTTGGACTTGTTGATCGTAAAGGTCTCTTCCAACCCAAATGATTCTATGATTCTATGGTACGTAGTTGTTAAGGTCAGGATTCTCCTTTGACCTGACAGATAAAAACATTCTAAGAGCACAGATACAGGTTAAAGCAAATTGTAGGAATAAACCATATATGCCAATTAAAACGCAGAAGCACAGCCAGCAAACTTCTTTGTCTCCCCCGCCTTCAATCTGACTATCTGAATACTCAGAAAACATGAACGGAGCATAAATCTTCACATGATTCTTCAATCTGTCTACAAATGACCATGACATTACATATAAAGTATTCTATATATTGTATATGTTTCCCTTTTAAACAGTTAAGGAGTGTATCAGACACCGTGATAAACACAGAGAACTCAGCATGAATACCAATAAATGCAAGCCTTCCGTCTCGGAAACTCTTCACTTATTTGATTAAGTTAGGTGAAAAACTAAGCAGTCATGCTTGTAGCTTTTCTTCCTTTTTCCTTTCCTCCGCTCTTTTTATTCCTAATGCGAATCGGAAGTCTATGTGGAGCAGTCTGGCTAGCCCCGCTCTAACCTCCCCATCTGGAAGGGAACTAACCAGCCTTGGGGCTACTTCCAACCCTTCCCAGCTGTTGGGTTTGGGTTTTTTGTTTTTGTGGGCTTGAGAAAGCATATTTATATAAATGATTGCCATATCCTCTGCCAGCTGTTGACCCTGCTCTTGTCCCGGTTGGGGCATGTTTTTCATTTTTAGCGGCCCCAGACTGGAACTGACCCTGACAGAGTTAGCACGCTATGCAAACAGCTTCACGCGTTCTTGCTGTGACAGATAAGACAATGGCTGCCCAGTGCAAGCCGCTGGCCCGGTGTTTCCCTTTGGGCTAATGTCACACAGCTCCAAATGGAAAGAGGGCTCAGAAAAAATACATGATGAGATTCACAGCACTGGCGGGAGGCTTCCTGTCCCCAGCAGAAGCACTCGGTGATTTCAGATACTGCTCTTATTAGCAAAAAGGTTAACAAAAACACACGTGAAAAGGCATTTTCACCCGGCCACATCTTACATTAGGTACCACAAAGTTTCCTGAACTGAACTGTCAAAATATTCCTGAACTATTTTTGTCGACCTGGTTTTCCTCCCATGGAATGGCGAGATGATGAATCTTCACTACAGCCCTTGAAAACAAATTCCAGCTAAATAATCAGCTAAGTAATAATAACACTACTAAAAAAAAATCAGTCACAGCCCACAACAACAACATCTTTAAACTTTCAGGTCAACGCATCTGACAAGGAAAACTGTTTTCTCTGTATCCCGAAGTGCTGTCCTGGAAACAGATCCAGCATACTAAATACCCCATGTTTCCTGGTCACCTGTAACTACGCTGAAACAAGAATATTCTGAACTATATTAAAGAATTACTTTGTAAAAGGGGAATGCTCTCAGCAAACCCTTCTGAGGAAACGGCAGTTACTCACTTTGGCTGTTTTTAACTAATACTGCTGAAGTTAAATGGGACACAGACAATGAACTGTCACCTTAACAACTTTCATAAGCATTATCAGAGTTTTTGATAATAAGTAGAGGTGGCACATGTGCTCTGGTTAGTATGCAGAAGGGCCTCATTTTATTCTCAATGCACAGATTTAATTAAAAATAAATTTACTGTTAACGCTTAAAGTGGTGCCAAGATTATCCAAACAGAAGGTTTATGATACTTAATAATTGATAAGAGGAGGGAAATTCACAGATTGCAACTGATTATTATTTAGTAGGTCTCTTTGCAAAGGTGAAAGTGGCATTGCAGCTCGCCAAAAAGAAAAAGAAATCCTTGCTTTTAGCATTTCTATATCTAGAAAACAATGAATTTAGGGAACACTTTCCGTAAGCATCTGGAATTAAACTGGTATCAGAGATCCTTAACTGATACTACAGTTTCACTGACTACTTTGAATATTATCATATTCAACATTATCCAAAGTGCTTTCTGCGACATCAGCTTCAGTCCAATTCCACACAAGGGGAGTTTTAGTTACTCTCTTTTTAATATCACCACAGAGAAGATCAGCTTCTTTAAGGCAGTGATTCTCAGCTTGGATTTCAAACCAGCTTTAGCACAGTGTGCCAGAAATTTCCACAAGTGCTGAGAGAATTAACTGATGGGATCTTTGAAGCCTCTCTATCCCAGATTAACTAATGCAAAATCTGTGAAATCACAGTTCAATCTTCTTTTTTTGTATGGCTAGATGTGTTTGCAGTGGTTGAGATGACAAGATGCTCCCAAGCCATCTGGCTCCTCACACAGGATTTGATTCAGAAAATTAATAGTAACACCATTGGTGTGCACATATTGCAACAATCCAGAAATCCAGTCCTGTTACACAACCGAAGGCAGAGGTTCTGCAATCCCCCCAGTAGGCTATGTAGGTTGAAAACGCTGATGCTACAGCCCTCAAAAACGTCTTCATCAAACAGTGTGAGTAATGAGTGAGCAATGTCACTACACCCGGAACCTCAGGCTGCCCTGCACTCCTCACCCCGCTGTGCGCTCCGAACGCAGGCGCCTCCACAAGAGCAGGGCACTAATTCACTGTGGTGAAAAGCCTGACTTGGAACACTCCGCTCAGAATGAAAAGGGGAAACAAATTCTTCTACTTTCATGTATTATGCAAATATAGTATCTATAAATAATGTGGCTTTGTGCTTTCAATAAGTGCTACCTAGCATGTATCAGCCTATGAATTAAATTCTTCTTTTAAGGTTATCATCCTACAGACATTTTCATGGTTGAGCAGAAGATCTATTGGGTAAACTGCAAGTTTTGTTTACAAATGAAATTCTGATCATCCAAACAACAGAACTGTGGGAATTTACAGGCAGCTTTATATAACTTTCTTGAGTCCAGTTCAGTAAATCCATGCTCCTGTATGAGAAAGAAAAGCTTTTTGGCAGAAGTGCTGCTTACCAGAACAGACTTAGGGCTGAGAGAAACTTGTATAAATTATCTATGTTAGATAAATTGTGTATTAAAATGTTACTTTAAAAGATTATTTTAGTTTGGTTCAAGATGAGCATCTTACTATATTTTACATAATTCAAAGCTTATTGCCATTAAAATTCATTAGATCTGTGTATTCAAATCCACGAGGTATCTTTGGAAACACTCAGCTAACGTGTTTAACTGCAACTGTAAAATTCCAGCTTTCTTTAGAGGTTTCTAAGCAGAGTTTCTGGATGCTGCAGCAGAGATTGCCCGGCAGAGGAGACGAACAGAGCTCTCGGGAAACACCACTGTGTCAAATGCATGAGAAAGATGGGAACAGAGGGAATTTCAGACAGGTACATAAACGTTCAGAGTGTGCAGCAGTGAAGGGATGTTCAGGACTGTACACGATTCAAAACACAGTGTAACTTGTAAATACAGAGAACATTAATGGGCACAGTTTTGTCTCTTTTAACAGCGCTGATGGATTTCATTACTGTGCAGTAACAAGCTGAAATAGATAGGTGAAGTCTTGTACTCCTGGTTTTTTTTGTTATGAATTTTTAAACCCCTTAAAGGTTCCAGAAAACACAATATACAAAGTATACAATAAAAAATTACTTTGCCTTTAGAGCATTAAAAGCAAAGGCTTCTATAAAAGTCAAGGAGGCGGAAGATCCTCAGGGAATGTTCTCTTCCCTTGAAGCCTTCCAGTTGCAACATGTATGCTCTGAATAAATAAGAGGCTAACAAGCCATCCTTTGCAACCACATCGGCCAAGATATTTTGAGCTACGAGCAACACTCGCGTGTTTTCTCTCTCAGTGCTCATTTGGAAACACCTCCAGGGGAACTGTTTCTAGAGGGCTGCACTTTCTCAAAAGCAGGTCCCTTCAACGTGCCAGGCTGCACACCCAAACCACTCGCCACTTCTGCAGACCCTGATTTCGGGTTCTTCTTGATAGCCTGGGCTCACATTCCTGAAAACCTGGGGCAAGTGAAAGAAAAACTTGACGAGTTTGTTTTACAAAAAGCCTCTACCTCATCAGTCCTGAGTTCACGTTTCAATCACTGCTGATCTCTTTTATTTTGTGACGTGCCAGATTAGTCCGACTCGGCCCCTGCTGAAGCCAAATGGGCAACTCCCACTGCTTCCAAGCAGAAGGATATTAAGCCCTAAATTAATAGTTTTCTTTTGGTGCAAAGATCAGGGAACCCATAAGAAGAGATGGCCATAGATACAAAATGTAGGAGACTCAATTACCCTCAACCCGCCCCCCCCCAAAAAAAAAAAACCCTCAAACCCTAGAAAATATCTTACAGCCAAATCATTTGAGATACAGAAGTTCCATGAAGTCCGGCAGGCGCTGAGGCCCCACTCCGCACAGGGCTGCACTATTTGCTTCTAAACTTAGGTTAACAGCCGATGACCCTTTCCATTCTTAACCTCAAGCACTGACCTCCTGACCTACCCCCAGTGATGGTGTTTATAAGCATGTTGCCACTGGTGTAAATAAAAAAGGAACACAATGTGCTGAAATTGTTACTGGTGATGACAACTGACACGCATTTTACACTGCCAGTGGGCAAACCCATCAATAAATAACTCCAAATCTGTTGTTAATGTGTTTAGAGCTTCTTGCAATGGTCATGTCATTTTTGCTGGTTTTCCTCTTTTTCTCTATATTTATCTTTGTGGGACAAACAAAAAGCTTCCAATAAGGAAGCCAGCCACAAATAGGGCAGCCTATGGATAAAGTTTATCATTAGCATTAGATCACAGCTGGATTTTCTACCTTCCAAGGCACTCCCTCAGCTACGGTAAAAACCGTATGAATATATGCTGTGCCACAGAGCAAGCAAAATGGTAGACTCTCTAAAACCTTCCAAGACAAAAAGCACGATGGATGCACAGGTTTTCAAAGCCCCTGCCTACGGGGTCTTGTGAAAACTCTTGCTCTCCACACAGCCCACAAGAAGCCAACCAAAGCAAACTTTAAAACCACTCTACAGAAATGCTTCACATACAAGTAAGACAAAAGGACAGACCATCCCGCCCGTCTCTCTTTTTCTTTTAAGCTATGTTTTGCTTTTTTAATTAAATAATTTCTAAGTTTTTTATATTGCAAATTCAATTTTAATCAATTCAATTTTAATTACAGAGCAATCATTACGATTATATCTGACGTGAATTCAAGCACACCATAACATCGATCCCTGCGTTTGGAATGTGCAACTTTTACTGAAGATATTGCAACTGCACAGATTTATTAATTTAAATGCATTATTTCCAATTAAAAATTTACATGTACAGCGTAAATGTTCACACGACTCCTATCGACAGGAGCCCTCAGAACACCAGGACAGGCATTAGCCGCCACAGCTGAACCCCAAAATCAGTGCCTGTCACCCACCTAACACCACCAACAGACCCCTTGCCTTGCCAATCCCCTGCTGTTCTCTGTCCATGGCTCAAATGAAAACCCAGATAAAAACAAAGTGGAAACCAGCAGCCAAAAGTTTCAGACAGCTTTGAACATTTGTGAGTTGAAGCAGACTGTTCATCTAATCATCTAAACCAATTTGTTACGAGACTGGATGAGTAACTGCTGCAAAGGCCAACTTCCCTAACAGCACAAAACCCCCAAAACCTGCCGCAGAAAGCTGCGGATCCCTGACAACGGACTGATCAGGATACACAGAAAAGAGTAATGTCAAAGTGTAAGCACTTCTGAAAGCCCTGTTTTATCAGCTGTATTCTGGGCCTGGTGCCTGGCTGGTTCTCTCCACTAACAGACAGAATCTTTCGTTTAAATGGTGAACAGCTAAAATCTGTTGTTGCTGCTACAATTCAATGAGACAAAAGGTACACGAGCATGCTTTTAAATGGAATAAGTTATAAAAATGATTATAGTAGATGCAACAGCCTATAAAATATGATCAAATAGCAGTCATCTATCTTTCTCAGAAACAAAAATTAGATTATGTGTAATTGTAAAATCTAATTTACATTCTCCTATTTCCAATTTAAATTCCCACTTTTATGAAATATTCTCTGCTTCAAAGTTGTGCATGTGTAAAAGGTGCTTTGACATGTTTCTAATTGATTCGTTTTACACTGTCGAAAGGAGAACAGTGATTTGCAACAGAATTTTTCTCTGTCTTGCACACATCTCTCATTTGCCCATCTTAATTCAATTAAAGGAAGTAAGGACGGTTTGACCGATGAATGAACCATATTTTAACTGAGGACATTTCTATGTAAACTGGAATACACCAACCACTAATTCTCAGCCAGTTACTTCCGATCTGCAACTTTTATTCTGAAAGGTCATGGCATGGTCACCGAAAAGACAGAGGATATTAAATGCTGGCAAACATTTGATAGTAGTGCAAAACTACAGGATGATATCAAAAGCAGAAGATTTTAAACTCAAATGCAATTTATATGCAAACATACTGTCTTTATTCCTAGCTATCAGGGTAGCTGGAAATTAAAACTTTAAAGCAGCCCCCTTCCCCATTCAGTGAATTGTATGTCTGCTCCCTAGAAGAGCAGTAAAGAAAATATAGTTCTTCTGTTTCCCAGATCTATTATACTGCTGATAACTTGTACATCCAGGACGCTAAAAACATCACTCCTGTGCATCTTGGTGGGTTATAAGGCAATAGGTATAGAAACACTGAGCCCATCTACCAAAATTTGTTTTTACAAAGACAAGGTGTAAAGTACGTGGTGTCTTTGACAGGTGTGTGTGTATCTGCAGCTGTCTGTATTAACCTGTAAATGCAACTTCTATGAACAGTAGTGTAACCCTCACAGCTGAGTTGCAGTCTCTACACTGACCTGGAATACCCTGGAATATCAGTATATATCCAGCAGAAACGTTAAAAGTGGAACAGAAAGCAAGAATCTTCAGCTTCAATGCTTAAACACTCCCTATTATTTACCAAGACTCTAAAGGAAACAGCGCCATCCACCTTGTATGCCTCAAGAAAGCTGCGAAGATAATGAGGGTATTTGTTTCTACGTCAAGTAGCCAAGTTCTCCATCCTCATCCTCTTCCCAGACATGGGCACTTTGCTGCTCCTGCACTGCAAGGCAAGAGGAAAAAAAATCCTTCAAGTTCCAGGATAATAAAGCAGATTTGATTAGTCTCATCCAAACGAGCAGGAGCAGCGCAGGGGGTGTTCAGCGGTGGGAGCGCTGGGTAACATCAACACTTTCTGTAAAGTATTATTAGACAAAGATGACATTTTGAGGAGATGTATTAATATATTGCAGGATTGTACCCTTAGCACCTTCTGGACACTGCTCTTAATCTCACTGCTGAACAAGAGAGGTGCTACAGTCGACAACAGAGGAGGGAATGTTACAATAAGGATTTTTTTTTAAGGAAATGCTTGCTGACAGCACGCTGAAATGAGGATAAACACATGCCCACTGCTTCAAAACAGCAGCAAAGGCTGAACTTTTATTAAATAAACATGGCAAACAAGCCAGCTAAAGCCCACAGGCAAGATGCCCTGTCACCAGAGAGGTGAGGATGATGAGGTGTGTCCTTGACCAACTACTTGTGGAGTCCCTCCTGAATCAGACAGTATCAGGGAGTACCTGAGGTGTTTAACTCTGGATTTCCAATGAAGAACAAGGCTTGGTGGGACACATCCACACCAATGACATGGCCGGATTACAGATGAATGAGGAGCACTAGAAGTGCTTTCTTTTCACTACCAAGGTGACCACTAGAGCAGATCTCAGGCAAGAGCTGTTTCGGTTTGTTTTTTAGTTTGAGAGCAGTGGTCTCAGTTACCTGTACCTTTAACAAATACCTAGGTTCAAAGTGAATGCAATAGATCTTACTTAGGATGGTGTCTGTTCACAGAATTAGCTGAAAATACAAAACCCCTCTCAGGTTTTAGATCTCACATTTTAGCAACCAGGTGCCATTTGAGCCACTTCTGAGAACCTCCCAGCACTGACCACAGTCTCTCATTGGAGCTGCGCTCTGGTCCAGCCCTGACCTCCACCTCTTCACTGCCTGCACTGTCCTGTTCCCTGGCCAGGGATCACTTCTGGCGTAACGATGGTTGTTCAAAGCTGGATATACCACACCTACAATGTCAGGCTACAAAGAGGGTCTTTCTCCTGCCAAACAGCTCCAGGTGGAGTTTTGGCATGATGCCTAACTGCACTATTTCTTCTGAAACAGAAAATGCTAATAGCACGATGTGCCAAGGCTATTTTCCAGAAGCAGACAACAGTACTACAGGAGACAGAAGCAGACAGGTTTGTGAATGTTAACATAAAAATGTGCCAAGAGCCAGCCAGAAAAACAATCGCTACTTTAAACCGTCATGGGACCTTACATGAATCAGAACAGCCAAGCTCTGAACACTCTCGTGTATCAGCAGAGCCCTTGACCAAGCCCACTGAACCACAGCCCTGCGAGATGTTAGAAGGACTCCTCCCTACTATGTGCATAGCAAGATTTACTCCTTATGAGTAAGGTAGGCAGAAGGTGGCTATTCATTTTGGCAAGTGTTATAAATAAAGAACATCCAGCTTGTATGATGGGTAAGAGTTATTCCCATTTGTGAGTTTTTCCTGGAGTGAGGGCAAACTCCACTAAATATTCCTGTCTGCCTCTGTGTGCACAAAGAGCCCGGAGCACATAAATCTGTAGTAATATTGCTCTTAGAAGGACCAAGACACATAAACTGATGCGCATATGCTGTGGGTATGATTTAAAGAACATGATGCTCTTCTGCAGCAAGCTCTGTGAGCCATTTTTGGGAGCCGCTGTTGCACCTGCAGAGGTGTGCCTAAACCCCACAGCAGCACGGGGGAAGGTGACCTGGCCAGTAGCGGAGGGGACTGCCACCGCCGAGCTCCTCCTGTGCTGCGGCCATGCTGCTGTGTTAATGACCTCGCAGCAGTAGACAGATCCAGTCCTTCTGCTTTTCTTTCTCACTGAATGATTTCCCTAAAGCCAAAACTGGGCAAAATGCCACTAATGCTGCCGTAAAACTCCCGCTGTGTTAGGAGGGAGGCAGGCGACTGAGGGTTAGGAGGTAATCAAGCTTACAGATTAAGGCTCACTAAAGCTACAAGATCAGCACAGCTCGGGGTGTTTATTAACTCTTTGAAAACCAAGATGTATGATTTGGTATCACACTAATATAAACGATGCTTTCTATCAAGACCTGACTGCTGAACTACTTCGCGAGAGTAATTCTAATTTGTGCAAAGGTAGAAGTACAGAAGAAACACCGTTCAAACCTATTTGGATCAATTTCATAATAAATTGTGCTTCAAACTCTGAGACCACACAAGCAAAAACCTCCTGAGAATTACAGAGAAGTAAAATTTGCTACTTATTCTTCCATTCAGAAACACTGCTTTTTAAATGAAAGCAGGTAACCTGAAAGTCAATGAGTTAAACACACTTCTACCCCCCTGGTGCATTAAAGCTGTGACCCGGGAATGAGTCTTTTTTTAGCAGTGCAGAATGGGTTAATTTCTGAATATAAAATGAGGTTGCCACAATCTGGGTGTTTTTTGTTTTGTTTGTAACACAAAGCAAAATATACTCTACAGATGCTTGATTAAAATGCAACAGCTGTTTATGGCGGTGCATTTTCCGCTAATTTACTAGGGCAGATTTTTCAAGGAGCCTTGTTTTAGTGCATCTTCATTTGCATAAACATCATACACCAAAGCTGTCTGCCCACTTGTCCCTGCCTCGGCTAACATTTTAGGTTTAAATTCAAATTCAACTAAGCCAGCCACTCCCATAAAGGAAAAAGAGTTTTGAGAGCAAGGTGTTACACCTCTGGCCCGTGACCTAACCCGTGCTTTGTATGTATTTAACTCCTCAATCCAAAACATTTCATTCTTTGGCACCGCATGCAACTAATATTTAATCTGCTCCTCACATCTGTCTGGGTAGGCCTGGTGCCTCTTTTTATATTATTATTTCCCTTATATTTCCCTTTCTATTACATTCCTTAAGCTTGATGACTAATCCAAATTATTAACAAATACAAAAGGGTTTATGTAAATTATTACGACGAACAAAACCAAATCACAATTATAACATTGTTAAGTGAATTAGACAACAATGGCTACAGCTTCCCTATCATACATTGAGGCAAATGAATCTGAACTTTATTGACAGTAGCAGCAGAAAGCCTTAATCACTAAGCACCAGTACAGTCTGATTTTCGTAGGGTAATGACCCATCTATATATTCATAACAAGGGCCTCATTCATCAAAATTCATATAAAAAAACCTCCTCTTGCAAAACTAATAGAGGGAATGTGTGAAAAGTGATTGGATGGGTAAAACTATATAGGGCTGGAAAGGCCTTGATTGATTTTATTGTGCTGCGTCTAAGCCTCCTTGCACAGTACATCAGATCTGTATCTAACTGCATTTCAATTGATTTTCACTGATAGGCTTCTTTCTTATGTCTAGGGCTTAAGTACTAAACTAATAAAAGGATAAAAGACTTTGTAATACAGATTGTGAAAATAATGTGCACACATGATTTCTATGGAAGAAAATGGTATGCTATGTGTTTGTCCTACCAAAGTGACTACAACCAAATGCAACAGCAAGAAACACAACTAATACAAAGAAGGTTACTAAGGGGGGTGGAGAAAGGGAAGGAAAACCCCCAAGAAAATAAGGAAAAAATGTCCCTTGGCTAAAATCAGGTTGATTGTAAGCAGACTTGACTTCAATGGAGGTGTACCTGCTCACATTAGGGGTGAGTTTGACCAGTACCTCAAAGTTGATTGAAAGAGATTATAATTCCTTTCAGATGTGAGTTAGTTCTTCAAAATTTTAAATAATGAATCATACGTATCCTGATGAAATCACCTAAAGCCAAATGAACTGGGTTTTAATGGGTTCTGTACGATCTTATTCTTGGGCCTTTCAAATATGCCAATTTTTAAAGCATCCAACCTGCAACAGTAACATTATGACAGGTACAAAACTCCCTTTAATGCAACTGTGCATTTATAGCACAGATACCGGCTTGTTCAAGCTCTAGAACGTGGCTGAATCAGACTTCAGATGAAAGGTGCTTGTTGCAGGCAGAAAGTGATAACAAGGTTTAAATAACTGATTATAAGAGCAACAGGTTTACATAAAGGGGAAACACATCAAATGAAAACACCCAAATACAGGGGTAAAACTGAAGATGTGAGAAGTGAAAACATCCTCCAAAAGTCGGTTTTCCAAATTTTTTATTCTACATCCTCTGCCACCATTTGCTAATCCTGTTGCAAACTGCACTATCTGCTAGTCAGATGGTTTGCAACATCTGTATGACAAATGATAATGTATATGAGTTGTTCTGGTTTTGTGCTCCTTTGCGAGGCTTGGTGTTGATAATCTCCAAAGCCCGTCCATGATTCTTTAAATTAAACATAAGAATCTTGTCTCACAGTACAGCTAGGTTATCCATGTGTAAGAGCCCAAGCCAAGTAATTACACATCCGCTCAAAGGATTAGACACATAAGATTTCTTTAAATTTTTAATAAAACTGCACAGCTGTTGTAGGGAAAAAACTCTTTTGTTCTAGATTTTTTAAAACCATTAAGCTCAAAGTGATTCAGTTATGCTTCAAGAAAAGGACTTTGAAAGTATTTCTGTTAGGCACTTTTTTTTAGTAGATTTAACATCACTTTAACCTCATGGCAACAGATCTGAGCCAGGAATAACCTAAAGGAAAGATATTTGGTCAAGTTTTAAAGAACGTTTTTCTCTGCTCTTACCAGAACACCTGCGAGTGCATTTTACTTAACAGTATAACCACTTAAAGTGCACATAAGCCAGTGCACATAAAACCATGTTACATTTGGTTTCATCAAGTCAGCCTGTGGGACAAGTAGAGAGAAGATGTCTGAACAGCAACAAGCAAGTGGATTCTGTCCCCAAAGCTTTCCCAGCACTGATGGTTTAATCGAGCCAAAGGTGCAGGTGAGGCGTGGCTCAGCTGTGGTGGAACTACAGACTGCTTGAAGTACATCAGACCAGTGCACAACCAACACAGCACCACAAATGAAAAGCATCAGCATCAGCTGAACCATGTACCAGAAAGATGAAAGCAGTAGATGCATGTTCTTCAAAAGCTAAATGAGTAGCTGGAATGAAATCAGGACCTGGCACTGGTGACATAAGCAGAGATAGGGAGAGTGACACCAAAAGGACAACAGCATCCAAATGAGCTCTATCAAAATCAGGATGAACTGGAAAGTACTGACGGACCATCCTGGCTGAACATGGCTAAGAACAAGCCCTTTACATGGCCTTCAAGCATTATGTTTTCCGAGCCTTTAAGGAAAAATAAGTAACAAATGATGCCAATAATGAGGATGGACTGTTCAGAGGAGAGGTAAGCTCCTGAGGAAACAAGAAAAGCAAAAGATGTATTGGCAGAAAGTGCAAGGTCAGGAATGCAGAAGCCCACGTGCCTGTCAGTTGGAAAGGCTGGGGGAAAACCCCTGAGGTCTTTCGGTTGCAGGATGGTGATGGGCTCACTGGCTAGCATGGCTGTGCTCCAGCAGGTATCACAGGACTATTACATTGTTCAGCACAGCAGTTAGATGTCATCTCCAACACATATTCCAATACCATGTTCAAGCTGAAAACTGGAAAGCAATACAAAGCAGTATGATGAGGGGAACAGAAGCCCTGGATCAGGTAAGGGAGCAAAGGCAGCAGGGGTTCCTCCTATTTCAGCTGCGAGCCAGGATGAGTGCATGACCACTCTCCACAAACACTCCAGGGACACCAGTGAAGGAAAATCTATTTAAGTATGGTACCAGCACAAAAACAGGTGTACCTGAAAAGATTTCTGATCATCAAAGAAACAAGGATGGGGGCAATGCTCTGGCATGAAGACAGAGGGACATGGGATGTGCCAGCCTGGGGACTGGGTGCTGGCTGTGCTAGAGAGAGCAAATCTCATCAGCCGGGTCTGTCCCTCCAGCCTGGTTTTCCAATTCAAATGTTTTACAGGACTTTGGCTTTGCACCTTGGTGTAAATTCACTACCATAAAACTGTTGCAATAATATGCAATATCACTAAACAACCAATATGTAGGATTTTCAAGATAAACTACGGTATGTGCATATACTTACAACGAATCTAAATCTCTAAAGATTTTAATGAACTGCAGCTGACCTTCATCAGTGATTCAAAGCCCAGAGCAGCTTCTACTCTCTCACACATTACTAACCTTTGCTACAACATTTATCAATTTACCTTCTTGATCTCTCAAGCAGGTCATGTTTTCTAATCAGCCACTAGCTCAAAGACCTACATCCCAATTAAATTACTGAACGAAGACATGCTGGAATGTAGGCTTCTTTTAAAAGAATTAGCACAAAATACACTTAAATACTGGATTTGCCATGCCTGAACTGATTTTTTTTGAGCATTTCTATACAATATGCAGGTTACAGACATGTATTCTACTTGGAATTAGAACTGGTAATGTCATCCCTGAAACACAGTGTTTCTGTGGATGTTTTCTGGTTTTGCTACCCCAAGCGTTCTGTGCATAAATACTACCTGAGCTTTAAATCATCTATGCTGAGCCATGAGCTCTCCAGACATTGGCTTGTCTGAAATCTTAGGGTAAAGAAAACTACAGATGTTTACTATTAAGCATAAGAATAGATTAACAGTTTTAAAACTACTTGCACTTCAGTTTGATGCTTATTAAAACATCCACATGATCTGAGCCTCATTTTTTTTTCTCTTTCAATGCAGCATATATATATATATAAGTTGCTGTAGAAGAAGAAAGTGCTGAATGCAGGGCTCCCTGCAGCTGCTCAGGGCAGTGTGCTGACGGCAGCCTTCTTCCCAAAGGAGAAGGCTTTGGGCTGAAGGCTTGGCATTAGCGGCAGCAGCTGTCTGCTTTCAGCTGCTGCATGGTCCTGAGACCACCAACACCTCACCCAGACTATGGGCCGCTCCTTGCTTTGGTCTTAAAAGCAGGCTGCGCAAAAACTGCTTTCTGCTGCCTCCTCCTCCCCCTCTGCAATCCAGGAGGAGCGTGCTGACAGACCCTACGTGATGTGCAGTAGCTCATCTGCGCGGTAGCTATGATGCTTCCTGGATTTGATGCACATGTTCAGAATGACTGTACCCAGCATGTGCAAAAGCAGTCACACAGGAGGGGAAAGAATGATAACACAAGGACTAAGCCTCACAGCAGCCTAGTTGCATTGCTAAGTAACTAACATACACCCTGCTGCTATTTTTAATAGAACATTGCTGCAAGCACAGGTAAAGAGAAGGAATCCCCTGACGTTTATTTTCCTATCTTTTGCCAGTTTCAGAATTAGTGATGAGTAATTACTGACAAACCCCAAACCCCAAACACTTCCCAAAGCACACACACAGTCCAGTCATATTTGCAGTCACTAAGAGGTGAGAGACATTCAGAGCATCAAAGCAGCACCAGCTCAAGACATAATTTAGATTCAGTGGGGCTTCCTCTGATTTTGAAAGGCAACTTGCTTGTACTTAAATGCCTAACCCACGAGCGTGCTGACATTTGCTTCTACCAGACTCAAGCCTTCTACAAGTCCCTCCCTTGATCAAACATTTCCCAGTAAATTCAGACTTGATCAATAAGCCATACAAGAAATGTGAAGCCGCATTTGCATTTTATGTAACATGAAGAGTTTGGGTTAATTGAGTTTTCATGAAGGTGGAGGAGATGCCAGTTCTGTAGGTGCACTGTAGCAAGAATAGCTTTAGTACTGCTGAATCCAACTTGTCCCTGCTGTAAGTTTGCTTTATAGCTCCAGTGCCAGGCTGGGCAGCACCAAGAATCTACCACCACCACCCTGCCTGACTGCTAGGTTATTATAATTGACTTTTAGGATTTGTGCTTCCAAATCTAAAATGCACAAGAAGAGTAAAATATGCCAAATTCTGATAGCAAGAGAAGCATCCACTAAAGCTAGCACAGGTAATTGACATCCTTGTTTGATCACAAGCTTATTCTAACTGCAGTACAATATCCCACTTATGCAGCTCCACACACACAAAACACACAATCACAGCTATACTGATACCCCAGCATTTACTTGAGCTGGGGGCCTGAACCCCAACAGGGGCAGGGAAAGGTGCCAGCATACCCATGGGCTTACACGGGTAAGAGATCTCTGAAAAGTGGATGAATCTAACTGAAAAAGGATGAGAACTCCTGAAAATTAAGGAGATCAGGTGAGCAAGTATCAGCTATTTCAAGAAGAGACGATGTATTCAGAATAACCCCAACAAACTGGTCAAACATAGTACAAATTTTTTATTTCAATTTTCTTTCTAAATGCTAATACATCAGTTATGCACTGAGCTGAATTTGTATGGATAAAATACTTCCGATGTTTAAAAAAATGGGGGAGCTGAACCCCAGTACTTGGGGGATTTAAACTACTAAGATTTGTGGCTCCTTGTCCATCCTGCTGCACATCCCTGTGGCACTCTGGATATCTAGAATTGTAACTGCAATAAAATAAGCTCTGCATTTATCTGGCTGTTAAATGCAATTCAAAATTTACTGGTAAAAAGGAATCAAACTTGGTTATGGCATAAAATGTCTTTCTTGCCTTACAGGAGCAACCTGACTGAGCTCCATTCATCACGACAAATCAGTGCTGTTCATCTCTGCCCAGGGACTCTGTTTACAAGCGCCGTGCAGCAGCACAGGGATCCATGGGCAGGGGAACGGGCTGCACTGGAGAGCTCTGCCCTGTGACAAACCCAGAACTGAAGGAGCAGCAGTTAGAAACGTCGCTGCCCACAGCACACGACACCCTCCAGATGGCTGTAAGCTGGTTTTGGTTATTATTTTTTAACTGAAGACATCAGCTGACATTCGAGTCCTGAATTGATACTCTCAGGTTCACTATTAGTGAGAGATCTTTTATGCTTATCCTCTGAGCTAATACACAGAGACCCAGGCAGTCACTCCACAATTACCTTGTATATAGTGATTTTAAAGGATGACAACAACAATTCACAGTCAACATATATGACAAAAAGAAAAAAACCAAAACTCTCATTGCTATTGCAGCAAGTTCTTCTCCAAGATACACATTAAAACACACCGAACACTTTCACTTACTGTACATATCTCTCCTAACTATAAATTCCTAAGAGCAAGAGGACTTCCTTGGTGAGATCCTATATGCTTCTTTTTGCCTTGAGCTTACTATGCTGGCTACTGAAAATCTAGTAGACTAAAAACGAAGTAACTTCCCTATTTTAACGTGGTTATAAGCTTCCTGCTAGGCTGTGACCTAATTGAGACTTTTGATCTTAGCTTTTTCCAAACATGTTATTCCTCAGAGTCTGTAAAACATTTTAACTACAGATCCCCTGCAATCATTACCGAAAGCTACAGGGAATAAAATAATAAAGGGGGGGGGGGGGGGGGGGAAGCCATAGTTTATCAAAGTCATTGGAAATACAAGGTATTAATTATGCTAAATGAAGAAATATGGGCATTTGGTTACTTTTGTGGGTCAGAACTATTTTAATCTGGCGCTGCCAGGCAGCTGCCTCCCCCTGACCTGTGTGCATCTCTATCAGCTGCCGGATCACATCAAAGCAGCAGCAAGTGAGGAAAGCAGCAACCAGCACAGGGGCCCCGCTGTGGTACCAAGGTCACCAATTTGACTGAAACCACCACATTGTTATCAATTACAATCACTGATAAGGACATGACCTTTTTTTGAGGCACATAAATGGGGGGGATATTCATGCGACTGCTTCCCCCAAAAGCGTGCTTGGCTCGCTCCATGTGCCGATAGGGAGAATAAAACAGCACAGCAAATTCTAATTCACAAATGGGCAGAGAGTTAAAAATATGACCCAGAGTCCACTGCTGATAAGATCCACCCCGCTCACCCGAATGCAGTTCCCTTGATTCAGTTAACTGAGCCAAACACGCGACAGAGCACAATTAAAGCACAGGGGAAATTGTATTTCTACCCTACAGACGGCTCTTGTGAAGTTTCATCAAAGCAAACCCCAAAATGTCTTTATTATAGCAAGACCTACAGCAGAAGCACATGTAACTGAGAACAAGTAGGGTTATACAGTAGTAAGTCACCTAGTAAAATAAAAGTATATTTTCAATAAAGATTAGTTCTGCATTTTATTTCTCAAAATTCTTTGATCAAGTAATTTTGAACTATGTAAACCCAGCCAGACCTCCCTAAGGTAGCATTCCTTCAGAGATTGTGCTGCTGCACACATAATGCTACAGTTTCACCTAACTATATACTTCAGGTGACCTTCCTCGTGTTAGTTTTAAATATGTGGCAGCTTTTGCTCATGTCTGTTGCAGACCTATTAGTTTAGGGAAAAAGAAAGCCCCGGATACAAAGGATCCTATTGCCCAGCCAGAATGAAAGGCATTTTAGCAATAAACTGACCACAGCAGTTCAGCATTTTAAGTTATCTCAAAAGTGCTGAAAAAATTAGAGAGAGGCAGGATATAACTTAAATCCTTAATGATTTAAAGTGTCAGCTCTAACTCATTCCCACTGCATTCAGAATGAGCAAGAAATTGAAATGTTAACACCGTGAATCATCTTGGCTTTTGCACGTCAAAAGTTAAACACTAACTAGTTTACTCTGTATGCCCAAAATATTTACTAGCTCTGACTCAGATTTAAACAGTATAAAACATGGTCATTCTGCAGTGCAAAACAGTTCTTATACACACAAAAGAGGTAATGAGGTGAAGCTAGAAGGTACAGGCTGCATCTGACCTACAGGTTCGGATTTTACTACATTTTTTCCTCCTAAAGGGACCAAAAGGGTCCATATGTGGTGATAACGGAATTAAAGAGCTACAATTATTTCATGTACCTTTTGAATTTAGTATGAAGTTCAGTGTAGAAAATACAGTCAAAGGAGGCTGTTTAAAAGCCTGTGGAATGGTTAAGGAAGGAAGGGTAGGATATAGTCTTTAATCCTTTAACAAACTTCACTGCCTGTGCCAAGAGGCAGAGAGAAAAATACATTTTACGTTTTATAAATAGTCGCGAACATAAGCTAAAGCATTTTGCCACTTCTGGGAAATCAATAAGCAAAAACAAGCCACTCATTTGCAAATAATTTATGTGGCTTTTTTTGCTAATGCAGGACAATCTCTCTGTGAAAATGAGGGCAATAACTTTATTATACTCATAAATGCAATGCAAAGCAAACAGAGACTGATGCTACTTCTATATATGCTGAACAAAAGGCACAACTTCAATTAGATATTAACATCAGGGAGATTGTGGAGCTGCACAACTTGTTTTAGTGAGGCAAAATTACAGAGCATACGTAACCAAAAAAGCCACAATTATTTAAAATACATTAGATAAGCTGCTATTTGTCAATGCATAAAACTGCAAAACGTCGTAATACTGGAATGGCATTTTTATGGAGGGCTGTGAAACACCTCCAGGAGCTGCCTTGCACGCCTGCACAGAAGCAGATCTGCCATGCCAAGGCTCTGGATTTTCCTGTGAAAGGAGTGCAGAATTAGGCCAATTATGGTGTAGGCTGCCTGATCACACTCCTGAATCTGCACAAATGAATGCCATGGCACAGACCTGGCTTGGGGAGGAGTGGGGCGGGGGAAAGGGTTACCTCCAGTGTTCAATCACTACTAGACATACAAAGCTCCTTAGTCAGGGCTGAAGATCAGTATATGTAGGGCAGAGAAAAGCAAGACACATCCTCCTATCCAGCTGTGTGGGACACGAGCTGTATAATTAACATACCTTCCCCTAAAGCAGCGCAATCTCTCCTACATAGTGAAATCCTCCTCTGAAAAGTGGAAGAGAAGTTTCCATGGCTCTGCTGGTGAGAGATGCCCTCTCAGCACCCCTTCCCCCTGCAGGGTGAATGGAGCCTGGGCAAGCCTGGCCTTGCAGCCATGTCTGTGTGGTGCCTGTAGCTTATGAGAAAACAAAAAGGTCCCATTTCTTACAGATGCCCAAACTGCAACAGGCAGCAGCTCTCAGGTATTCTGCTGCTGCAATTATCCTCCAGGAACAAGTCTGTAACAACACCCAATATCCCACGTTTTTGCTCTTCCTTAAAGCTTAGCTATTATTTTATGAAATGAAAGGGGGGGAGAGGGGAAAGGAACTCACATAAACCCGGTATTTGACATAGGTTGTTAATGTGTTGTGTTACTGCCTTGCTTGCAAATGTCTAATAAATTACAGAAGCTGCATAAACCCCTTCCAGGAAACACCAGTCCAAGCATTGCACATAAGTTCGCCCTCCCTGGAACACCAAAGAAACAGTTGATACAGAATATAATCAAAGTAAAGACTGCTTGAAAGTATTTCAGAGAGTCATCAGACTTCATTCTGGATTTGATGGTCCTATTTCACAGGACAAAACGTTAAACTTTTTAAAGACTAAAGAGAGGGGAAAAAAGATTTTTCCATTTGTGCAAGAGAAGCGCAGGGGAAACACACAAACCATCCATGATTAAATAAATCTTCCCGTGATTGAAGCTGACTACCATTTTACAATATTAATGCTAATGGATTATCATACTCTTTGTTTGCATGTTTAACTCCAGTTTCCATAAAACTTGCTTGTACACAGGATCAGAAGAAAATGGCAATTTTAAAACTACAAGCAAAACACTAAAAAGAAAAGGCAAGTTTAAAAGCTACAAAATCAGCAACATACATACAATAATCAGTTTCCAATGTCAGACCAGGAAGTAAGGCAGTAACAGAAAAGATGCATTCTAAAAAGAAAAGACTTGTAGGAAACAGCAAAATTAAAACAGGAGTAGATATGTAAAATAGATGAATGAAGACAACGTCTTCCTGCACCGAGGGAGTTGTTTAAGGAGAAACAGTGTCCGTTTGTGGCCAGCGATAATACTTTCCATTCAATAGAGTTTGCAGCTTGCTGATTCATATGATTGCAGGCTGGCGCCCCGCTGGCGAGCCCCCTCCACTGAAATTAAATCCACTCTCTTCAGTTATAAATTATAATGCTCTATAAACAACACTCCCACTGGGAACAGGGAGAGAGAGAGCGAGCTCTCTGCATAGTCCACTCACTGTTTAATGCTCTGCTCTTCTGCCACAAACAAGGACTGTATGTCTGCCACAGACAGCACTCTTGCTGTAATTTATATACTGTTTGATGTTGAGAGCAGAGAAAGGAAAGTAGGATTGTAATGCGAGTCAAAGAGGAAAAGAAGTTGGAAGTGGGTGAGTGTGCAAGAAAGAGGAAAGATGGAATGCATTTTACGCACATATTTTATAGAGACATTGCTGTATGTATCTTTGCTGCCTCTTAGGAATTGTCACCACCCTCCCCCCCCCGAATCTGGAATACCACTTAAACCAAATTAGATGTACATACAGCAGTGTGAGACGCCAGTATCATCCC
Source organism: Ara ararauna (assembly GCA_028858755.1). Lineage (NCBI taxonomy): Eukaryota > Metazoa > Chordata > Aves > Psittaciformes > Psittacidae > Ara > Ara ararauna. The sequence continues at coordinate 9,955,779 of CM054389.1, read as the reverse complement.
ATATCAATCAGGAGCCATCTACATGACTGAGACTTGAAGTCCATTATCACAGAGAATATAAAAACATTAAAATGATAAGGATTTAACTAAAACTGACAGCAGCCCAGCAACCCACCACCCAGGCTTGACGTGCTTTTCCTGGAGCCCACTGCACCTCCATCCTGCAGCTGATGAGGCACATGATGCTGCCAGAGCCATGAACAGAGCAAGATGCCTGAATCATGCAGCTTCATGCTTATTCCCAGTTTCTCGACCTGCGCTGGGTAATGGGGGAACCATCCTGCCTCTTCTTCATGCTTTTTCTGAGTTATTTTTAAATGAACATGCAACAGACACCCGACTGCTCCTAAAACACACACACACGAATCAGCCTTTTTTTTTTTCCTTTTAACTAAATGGATTAAAAAAGGCCAGTGAAAATATTTCTGCTGTGGGAAAGATGTGGATTCCAAGTAAAAAGTATGTTATTATCTCTAAGAACAGCCTACGCTACACAGCAGAGCGGGTACTGGGAAATACCCCATGGGCCAGCAAGAGCTTTGTCAGAAGCATCGAACAGTACAAATTTCAAACCAGAACACCCTAATTATTGTCATGGAAATTTCTATCTAAACTGTGAGAGAATAACAGAGTATTCAAGCAAAGGGCCATCATAACTGAGATGTCCATCACTTAGGATTCTGATGAATGACTGCAAGTTAGAGATCTGACCGTCTGACCAAAAAAGCTTGCTTCTGCTAAAACTGGCACACAGCACAATCATGTATGGGTCTAAAAGTGATTTTTAAGATTGTTTAAATAGGACATTGGCCCAGTGCTTTATCATTTTTATTTTATTTTAATAATAATTTTCTTCAATTTTCCCCCAAACCTACCACGATGTTTTTTCTTCTTTTGATATCTTTGGAACTGAGTAGCTTTCAGATTTGGGGGAGGGAGAGAGGGTAAAAGTCTCCTTTACTGTGAGGTTGAACCCTTGTATGTCAAATCTGGCCTGGAGCAAATTTTCACAGCTGAATTATAAACCCTGTAAACAAGGGTTTACAATGGAAATGCTGACACAACCTTAATTACAAACAGCGTGAAGGGGGGAAGGCTCTGTAACACACACTTCTTTTCACTGCATGTCCTCCAGCACGCCAAACCTGCCATCCAGCGAAACACAAGTCCTGCTTGCTGTTTCTCCCCCTTAATGCTCAAGCAAGCTTGCTGGGACATTTATATCAAATCTGGTTGCTCAAACTGTCCTCCAGAAAAGAAAAAAACCCTTGATTTTGTAATAAAAGTATAATGTATAGCTTAAAAATAAATTAAATAAAGGAAACGTTAAAAGATAAATGGAGCAGGATGCTCTATGGCTGAGGTAATTTGAGTGGAAAGGGAAGGAGGGAGTTTACATTAATAAATGATTAAAGGCCTTAACGAAGGCCTATCTGGTTGAACAGTGGAGCATACTTCTCCACCTCTCCTCCTTTAGTCCAGCTTTTTTACATTTGCTCTCAATGCTGATCAATATGGTTTTCATTTACTGATTTCCATAATGCCATATGTGATCTGCTAGCCTGACATAATGAAGGCAGAAAGAGAGCTGAAGTCATTTGAACGTTCTCGCTTGCATGTCTGTCGCCAATTTAGAAAATAAATATCTATTGAAAGTTAGAGTTTCCTCCTGTCTAGGAGGACCACAGCAAGATTTGCATATGCAGATCGCAACGCCTTATCCCCCCCTTTTTTAAAGAGGAATGATATGAAAGAATATCTTCACCCTGTATTTTAGTGAGTTATGTGTTCTTATAATGAAGAAGAAATATCCTTAAAGTTAAAAAGGGAATGAGAGTCAGTGTCTCCTCTTTGACCTAGCTGAGACTTGCCCAGCATCCCGATGAAAACAAAGCTTTTCTGTCTGCAGAGTCACACGGACCCACTGTAGAAAGCCATGAGAGACCATCTTAGTTTGAAAAATAAGAAAGGGTGGTCTGTATTAAGCAACATACATTTTTAACATGCCATTGTCTTCATAAGCAGAGTTTAAATCAATATTGGAGAGATATCGCACTTGTAAACTGAGTTCTGCCTCTCTCATAAGTGTGAATTATGGTTTATAGCACTGGTGTTATATAAATGCTGCATCTGATTAATAAGAAAGCAAGACTTGTGGGTAGCTCCTGTAGGGTTGGAACTGGGGCTTCTGCCACCTGTAAAGCTTTGCTAGCATAGGAACAGTATAACAACCACAACTGAAACATGTAAATGGCTTATGACAGACAAGATGCTAGAGCAGATTTAGAGGTGTTTGGCAGACAATTTAGTTCCTTCAGTCAGATCTTGTAGAAAAGGATGAAACTAGCAACTTCTCAATACCTTGCCCTTTCACTGTACCCTCTTCCTGCAGTTGCCCAACTTTGTGATTTAACACATTCTGTTTATAAGAAGTGATCAGTTAAAGAACGTACTTCAGAGTGTCATTATTTGGGTGATTCCACCATGACCCAACTTCATGATTCTTCACCAGACCAGAAAGATGTGGGTTTTTTGAGTTACATTACATCCATTAGCACACAACATTTCCTGACTGCTGTGAATGGTGGCCAGCAACATCCCAAGATGCTCCAGCTGGAGCACAGAGGTTTGTTTGCTGCAAAGGGAGGACTCTTCCCAGAAGTTTTGCTTTTAATGCACGCTACAGAAACAGGGGAACAAGACATGAAAAATTACAATATGCATTAAATTTAGGATTCAGAGTGCTGCTTTGCCTTTCGAGTTGCACCAAGTACATTGAGTTGCAGTAGAAAGGTTTCAAAGTTTTGCCGGTTGCTCAGTTGAACACTGAGCCATAAAAGTATTATTTGAGTAGCTGTTAATAAAACTATCTGACAGTGAGAAACCTATGTAAGTAGGGATTAGTGACTGGTGAGCAAGCTGTCTGTCATGAAGAGACTTCCTCTGAGGTTCAAAAGAGTTTAGTTAACGATTTAAAGATTCTTTCTCAGTGTTTTCAGGCATTGCCAACTCTGCCTACAGGAAAAAAGTTTGGAAAACCTGTACTTTGTACACATTTTCCAAGTTTCACAAATTGCTACAGATAGAAAGTGTAACAGTGGAAAAAAAAACACTGCTGGATTCTGAGAAGGGATGGCAAAATTAAATGCCATTAAAATTATAAAGGGTCACCCTCTAGAAGTAAAAAGCAACGCTTAAAGAATTTCTTCTACTCCTGTTTATATCGCACTTTTGCATCTCTGTTTACACTGTGTAAGTAATGGTAAGAGATTCCAGCTTTCTAATTATGATATTGCATTAATCTCATTGGGTTTCTGGAGGGCTTCAGGGAATTCCATATTTAAAGACTTCGTTCCCACTAAATTAAGAAAGATTTAGCAACATGGCAGCTTCAGAAAGGGGCAAATGAACCTACTGATCCAGAGGGGGAAAAAGAAATTCTGGAATAAACTTGACTGCAAGCAGCAGAAATACAACCCCCATGCCTTGAGCTGTAAACTCCTTGCAGCAGTCTTACCGGGATTAATAAATCAGAGTTGTCATGAGCCTGAAGAAGAGATGTGAAAGCTCTAATAATGATCGTGTCCCGTCTAAGAGCATGGAGCAAGCACGGAGCAAGCGCTGCCGCCCGCCAATCCACAGCCAGCGATTAACCTCCCGGCCAATTACAGCCTCATTGGCAAAGCAAACAAGGAATTATTGGCTGTTTAGTCGGGCTTTTCTTCTCCCACTCTGTCCCCTGGTTCTCATTCTGGTTTTCTCTTCCCTTTTCCTGTTAGGCAAAAAAACCCCCATCTGCAAACACCTGATATTCATCTGAGTGGCTGCAGTTGTACAGTCTTGTTAAATTGTTACCACCTTTTCCACAAGCAGTTTTGGCAATTAACCTCGTGGTCATACACTTCAAAGGAAACAACTGTTGAGTTTAACCTCCTTGAGCTACCATGGATTCCTTTATGATTTTTCTTCAAACACTTTCATCCGCACCAAAAATGCAGACTGATAAGATTCGTGTTCATTTTTCTGTTTTGTCAGTTTATTGAGATGACAAATATTTCAACCAGTTACCACTGTTTTGTGCTCCTCAAAGTATATGCAGAAAGAAGCTGTCCTGTTAATTCATATTTCTAAAGCAGGGTACGCTGCTTACTGGAATCCACGCATTTGACAAATCAGACCCCTGTTTACACATCTCTCATGTATTTCTCATAATGCCTAAACGCTCAGAAAATACAAAATACAAGCAGAGTTACTGCTAAGGACATGAGATACCATTAGAAATACACGAATATTTTGTAAAACTCCACCATTACTGGGAGCCAGGGCTACTATACACAGAAGAAAGCTAAGAATATCTCCACCTTCAATTAGAATAGCAGTTAGCAAGATGAGGATCTATGTAGTACAAAGTTCACTCTTCCCTCTGCCTAAACTTTTCACTACAACGTATATTAATTTACCAGACCGTGCAGCTGCTTCTTAAGCAACTGGATAGCTAATGATAGGAAAGTACCAAGGCAAGTACTAGAGGAGTACGGTCAAATTACTTGGAATGCTGTTGCCCCCCCTATTTCCATTCTGGTATTACTGCACAGTTTGTCTCCAAGGTAATCAGAAAAATGTAAAAATGGGTTACTCTTAGGAGAAGCTTCCAACAGAGAGCCCAAAGAATACCAAGAAAGTGCTTGAATGACCTTTTCCCACTGCGCGTGCATACCCCGACTGCGCTCATGGCCACGCTGCAGCAGGGAGCATCACTCCTCCCTGCCTGAAAATGGCCTTGGGAGAGACGGAAAGGCTATAAAGGAGAATGAACAAAATATTTGTCTAGGAGAAGAATGTAACAGAAGTTTTGTATCCGTCTTGTAGCGGAAGAAGGGGAAGCATTTGGGCAAGCATATGGCATGCGTTTCAGCTTGTGAGGGGGAAAGGAGGAAAAAAATCAAACATCACGATGTTACGTGCAGTTCAGACCAAATAGAAAACTTATTCTGACTATTCTCATTTGTCAGAGGCTTTTCAAAACTAAGCAGATCTCTCTATAGCTCTAAATGTCAAAGGAGGAAGTAACCGGTGGGTACCGAGTTTACATTTCAGGCTCTCTCTTAACTGTTTCCACTTTTATTTTTAATATGCTTGTCAACAAAATGAGAAACTCCTTCACTCAGGGAAAAAAAATAGGAAAGAAGAAATTAGCACATTAACTGATACATGGGTCTGGTGCTATGCTGCACAGTTCAGTGAACCCCTGCACAGATCAGCAAGATGGCTGGAAATGTCTCTTTCCGTCTGTTTTTCATCTCGAAAGCCTGTGTACTCAGCAGAGTGTGAAGAGTGCCTCTCTCCCCTCCGACCGCTCTCCTGCTCACCCCCCCAAAAGCCCCTGCAGCAGAGAACAGGAACTAGAGCAAATGCTTTTGTGAATTAAGAGATCTTGTGAGCGTAAATTTGGTCAGGCTGCTCCTTTCTGCAGGCCAGACCCGGCTGCTGCCCCAGGATGTGAACTGTCAGTTTGCATAGCTGGTGATGAGTTGCAGAACCATCAGTAAAGGTGAAGACGGCAGAAGCAAGAAAGATTCAAGACTGGTGGAAATCATTTCACAAGGAAAATTTCAGCCATCAGTGGGAGGAAGCTTTGAAAAATGCTGCCATTTCCGAGTCAGAACGAAGGAAAAATTAAATTACTGCCGGTGAGGCGAGCCAAAGTCGCATCTTACCCTAGGGAGAGGTTTGATAATGGTAAACATTTGACAGCTGGCCTGAAGTTGTTATCTTGTTCTAACAGTTGTTACAGTCTGAATGAACATTTCTGATAAGAGAACAGAAAGAAAGGAACACTAAACCATTTTTAATTTCTTGCTTTCTGTATTTTAAGCTGCGCTGCCCAAAGCCAAACAGGTTTAAAGCAGTTTGCCACCATCAGTTCGATTAAAGCTTCAGTTTTTACATGAAGCAATGGACTATGGTCTGAAGCTAATGGCAGCACTTCTGCCAAACACCAAGTGCATACTGCAATACCTTAAGAAGAGTTTAAAATAACTTGAACCCACTCAAGTTCAATACCCCTTAAAGATTCCTTCTCCATTTCACCAAAAGCAGTTACAAGAATTAACCCTAAATTAGAGTGAAATTGAAAAAAAATCATCAATTTAAGCATTTAACTTCAAGATGTACCACAAAACCTTGTTTCCTTATTACTTTATTTCAGGCTGTTGATGTACAACCACAAAACTTTAACTCCCTGCCATCATGTAACAAAGAATAATTAGACACCTAAGAAAGGTACCAATCTTGCTCCAGCTGACCAGAGCAATAACGAATGAAAACCAGTTCTGTTGAAGCACAAAACTATGCTATCTTCACAGGAAATTTAATTATACAGAAGATTCTTTTTGCGCTCACTTGTTACTGACAAAGCATGTACTGAAGAGGGAAGGACGGCTCTGCTCTGTGCCGCTATTAGCAGCTCCTCTTTTAGACAAACACAGTGTGGATATGGAAAGTACATTACATGTATGTCAACATCAAACTACCATTCTGGCAGTAAAATGTGGGGGATTCTTATTTTTTCCTTTCCTTTTTCTTTCTTAAAACCAGAAATGCATTTCTAAGCCATTCAACTAATGCAGCTTAACCTCACGGAACATATACACTAAACATTTACCTGCCATTAAAAATAATTCCGATGAGTACGTACCATGGCTATTAAACTCTGTTTAATAACTTACTGAAATGGACTCTTGGTAAATCTTCCTATCACTGTGTACCTAAATCCCTGCTGCAGAGGCCAGCACGCACAACCGGCACAGCTAAAGCGACAGGTACATTTTCCCTTATGGTAATGATCCCAACTACAGGCACATCATAACGCTCCAATTAGAAAGGCAGAATGAAAAACTTGTTCCTGAGATACATAAATTAACTCCAAAACTCTTTCTGTATCTCCTATATTAACAGGTAGAAAGTGTTTCATTAGTTTTCCGAATGACTCTACCCCATCTTAAAGCAAGAGTGCATAAACTGATATTAAAGTATGGTATTTTGAGAATGTTTCAAAAGCAAGGTCAAACTCGTATTAAACAACCTACTAGTGTAGGCTAAAATAACAGTCTGGCTGAGCAGTCTTCGGTGCATCTGGGTTCAATTACCCACTACATCCTTGCTATGTTTTCTACTAGCAAGAACAGCGCAAGCAAGGCTTGGAGTTCACGAATAATGTCAAAGTTAGGCTGCTCAGAAGAGGAATGAGATAAATCATCCAAATATCGCAGCCGCATTGGCAGACAATTTTTTTCCTCTTTTACTTCATCACTGCTTTCAGGCAGCACCATATTGCATAACAACAAATGGAGGACAAAAGTCCTCACCTCATGAGGAAGCCTGAACTCAGCTGGAATGTCTGCTCCCTTACACTCTAAAACAGAATTAAAAGCACACGCTAAAAATGATAGGTCAAAAAAAAAAAAGGAGGCAAAACCCCAAGCTAATACCGAAGGCAAACAAACATGATTTACCACACTGTCACCCTGACTGATTTCTTTTTGTGTGTGTTTGACCCTGGAACAATGAGGCTGGATTAACATTCATTACTGGCATTCAACAAGCTGCTGTGAGGAGTAGGAACTGCTCCAGCACCAGCCTTCCACAAGAAAGAAAGCTGCTGGGACACTTGTTGAAATGTTGGTGCTTTCCTTTCAAACTAACTTGATGGTGCCCAAAACCAAGATCGAATACAAGCACCCTGTGTCTTGCTTTCATGTTGTCAAGCTGGTTAATGAGGATTTAAGAGCTGGGTGGATAAGCAGCATACTGGGGTTCACCTCAGCCGTGCCCTGGAGTAAGAGGATGCCAGACTGGGAGCAGCCATCCTAAGGATCACATCCAAATCAGGCTTCCATGCCCAATGTAAACACAGTTTAAGACAGAAGTTAGACTCCAATGTCACCACCCTTCCCTGAGGATAGCCACCACATCCCTGCTCCCCTCAACCTTTCTGACTAGTCCAAAACTGTGAGATTGCACAACAGTGACTCTGCCTGCAAAGACAGATGTTCCTCCAGGGAATGCAAAGACTGTCATTTGCTTCCATCAAGGCCCATAAAAAAGCAATTGTCAGTAAAGTTGCTCAAAATTATGTATGTTCTGGGAACACTGTATAAAGTACTTTTGAAGCACCATGTTTAGTTCTGAGCAGCTCTATATGAGGCATGGTAAAAGCTAGCAATAAATCACTATCATCAAAAATGCGTCTGTTACTTTACCCCTTCTGTATTCTGTTTGCATCAGAGTAATAACAGATTTGCAAAATGATCGATCAGGTTAAATGTAGAGGAAAAAGTGTCTTTAATGCAGACAGCACTTGTCAGAATGCTGTCAAATTAGAACATACAAAGATTTTAAATCATGCAATATCCAAATGACACATATTATACATATATATTATAATAAATTCATACTACTGTAACATACCTAATTATATAAGGTCATTTCTTATAGAAAAGTACTAGTATAAAAGTTTCATGCAAGAACAGTCTGGCTGTTTATTAATTTACTATCGCAGATGAGAAGCCCTTCACTGACTGTAACATGGACACATGTAACACACTTCTGCATTCCAGAAAGGCAACCTGCCCGGGCTACAGAACATTAACCAGCAACCAGAACCATGGACCGAAGGGACCTCAAGGGTTAGTTCCTTCCTATATCTGTGTGCAAGGCATCATCTCCCTGTCCCAGCACTTGCCTTGTGCTTACCTATCTCCCTGGAGACCAGCATTTACAACCAATGCTTTAAGCACATGGATTAATTAGGCATCTTTTGAAGCAAACCTTCTAAGCTCTCGGCCATCTCACGAGTGTTTTAACTTCTGGAACAGAGGATTATCTTGACTTACAAAGAACATGAATGCAGCCCTCGGACGGACCAAGCTCAGAGCTACTGCGAGAAAGAGCCTAGAGGAAAAACAACTACCCTTGGACAGGTCATCAGAGTGCCACGGAATGGCAGATTTTGGCAATGGCAACCCACCCCTTACACAAGAAAAAGTAATTAAACACTGAGACACACTGTATACAAAACTCCAAAGCAATCACTGTTTTCCTACTGAACACACTGGGAAGAACTCTATCCATTAACTATGCAGGGGGAAGAGATGAAGTCTTCTCTCACAAGACAGTTTTAATACTTGCAGTAAACCTGTTTAAGACTGAATTTACTTCCAGAATTTCAGTCCTTCACTTGCACGCTGGAATTGGGAGGTATGGCAGAAGGGGGGTAATGGGGCTTTGCCTCTTAGGAAGAACAAAGAGAAGCAGCTTCAATACAACCTTTAAACAGACCCACAGGCAGAACTGGCTTTTGTAAAAATTATATTCCTCTGACTACGATGTGTAAGTATCTGTTCTTATCTGATAAAAAGATCCTTTTGAAGTAAGTGGTTCAGTTGGCCTGTGCCAATGCTTGTGCTACTAACCCAGAAGAAAGGCTCACTGAATACAGTATGCAAAAGCTTTGTCTGATCTGTATCACTTTGAACCATAAAAGCAGCAAGAGTGAAAACAGAAGAGAAGCCAAGTGCTTAATACTGGACAGCGACTTTTCTTTAAACCCCTTCTGCTTTCTAATTGCTAAATACATTGAATCTCCTGTGAAACAGCAGTGCGTGGTAGGTGCATTGACAAACATCCTGAAACCAACCCAAGTAAAAGCCTTGCCTGCAATTTCAGTTTCTCACTTTCTAGGATTATTTGTGAAAGGAGATGTAATTAAGGAAGCATTTTGAGAGGAATCTAAAACCAATATGACATATACATAATACCAGGTTATCACCCTGGGGAAAAAAAATAGCAGAGAATCAAAGAGTACTTCTGTCCATTTGCGTGTTATTTACTATAAAGCAAATAACACTGTAAATGAAAGTCCAAAGATTCTCTTTATAGTTTTCTAAAACTCAGGCACAGCTCGAGCATGTATGGATTTTTTAAATGGAATTTCAAAAGTTAACAGTTGATTTTATGGCAGAAGAATGCAAAAGGGCTGCTAAAACTATTGAGTTCCTTGAAACACATGCAAAGGATAAGTTTGCATAGAATTCAATCAGGATTTCAAAAGCGGCCTTCTATTTTCTAGTGTGTTGTAACTGTTGAGCTGCTGTCCTTTGCAGAATAGCAGCCATCATTCATGCTGGTATTTATAAAGAACTCATAGTGGCAAACTCTTCAGGTACTCTGTCATCACTCTGAAGCATGATGAATTTCATGATGGTCTTTTGGATGAGCTTTTGGGAAGAGTAAAGAAACTTATTTCCAGTGCATTAAGAATGACTGGGGTTTTTATGTACACTTTTTAACCTCCAAGTTTTCTGTTTTGAGCCTTTAGGGATGTGAGATCCTTCAGATTTTTCCAAGAGAGGTTTCTGTGTCAGAACAGACAACTGTGCTCCCTTGCTTTCATGCAGAAAGACAGTGGTAACTATTTGCCCAAAACCTTAGTTGAAGAGGGCACCATTCTACTGAGCAACTCAGAAATACCAATCCAGGAGATATTATTTAGTTCTGCAACATTTGAGAACACTTGCTTCGATTTGCAGAAGTACTATATCACCTAACACAGAATTTCACCAACAGGAACATACACCAAGTAATCCTTGTCCTGGACTACCTTTCTGAGGACTGCCTGCAGATTAAGTACATGCAGACTATTACTGAATGTAGGCCTGGCCATTCTGGAATTAGCAAATTATTCTTAAACCCTTTACACGTGATTATGCCTAATGAATAAGTAAACACATATTTATGATGGAAATGTTACAGTCCAAAAAAGCAATACAACATCTTTCAGCTACCCTTTCTTAAAACCCTAATATGCTTGTGCATAAATAAAGCCCGTAGCTTGCTTGGGTAGACTCTCACTGAGACGTGCCGACGGTGCTAATTCAGAGCAGAAAACGCTCTTATTCCAGGCCACTGCAGTGAAGTGACATTTACCTAATGCAGCTATAAATTTCCTGATAATTAGTGGGCAGCTGACGGTGATGCAATCTGACTAGTGCAGCAATGCCAGCCTCAAACTAGCTCTCCAACACCCACTTCATCACGTTTAAAACCACAAATTCCCAAAATTCTGCACAGTGCAATGGCTCAAAGATAAAGGCTGGTGCCACTAAAGCTTACACCAGTTGCTGTTATCTTTTAATGTTCCAGACACTCTTAACAATGAGATGTAGCTCTGCCCCTTCATACTCATTAGCTTTTTATGGAAAAAACCCCATTATGATGACTTTTCACTTAGCAATGCATACGGAACGTTGCCTGCATCCTACATCATTGTAGAGTAAGTTGAGGTAAGTTCACGTTGCTAAAATGATGGAACTCTGAGGCGTAGAAAACAATATCTTCCAAAATAATTTTCAAAAGTTACTTCTAAAGTTTCACAACCACTGGGATTCCTTTGCCAGTTTTGGAAATTTTGATGTCATTTGGAATCTCACAGCTGAGCAGTCGAGCAATTCCTTTAAAAATGCAGCACTCAATCACGTACCGTCTTTCACCTATCATGAAGAGCACAGTCCCCAATGTTGTTTCATTTTGTGTCACTAGCATATAAAATAATTGTTTGACAAAAATCATATTAACAAATCTTAATTTCTGTTTTAATTTCAAACCTAATGCTGGACAATTTTTACATTCTTTGGAAGTATAAGACTGATTAAATAGTAGCCTTAGATGTCCTAGTACAGCAAGTTTATTTAACACTTCAAGAACTACTATGGAAGTTGTAGACTCAGACAGAGAGAAAACGCAGACCCATCCTTTAAAATACTTTCTCAAAACAATCTTTGACCTTTTAGGTTCATCATGAACGAGTCCAGTCAATCAGAGCAAACCCTTCTCCCTGTTCTTTTCTTGGATGAGCTGTTTTTTATCACACTGTTTTAGAAAGAGAACCTTGATGCATGAGAGGTTAGAATATCATTTGAAAGCAAAGCATAAGATAAAATTTCATGAGAAAGTTAACATTTGGAAAGTACCCTGCAATCACCATTGGAGGCAAAGGGTCATCCACACATTCTCACCGCTCAGGAAGCGCTCACTCCACAACTTGTTTCCTGAAGGAAGGGAACAACAAATGCTAGCAAATCTGTGAGGATGGCACAGGAACGCATCCCACATTCACTAGTGCTCCCTTCTCTGAGGTGTTCATCAGACTTACCCATTCAAGATGCAAGATCAATCAAGAGCTTCCCAACTGCACTTCACTTTTGGTTTTGCCTATCATTTTCAGCTAATCAAGCTCAGCAAGTAGTGATGAACAGGTCACACTTAAATGATTGCAATGGAGTACCACAGGGGGCTGTCCTGGGTCCTCTCCGCTTTACTGTCTTCATCACTGACTTGGAAGAAGCAACTGTCACGGTCACAGCGGACACCAAACTGGGAGGATGTGTTGAAGTGCTTGAGAGCAGGGTTGCCACTCAGGGGGACTTGGAGAAACGGGCTGACAGAAACCTGGTGAAACTCAACAAGGACAAGTACAAAGTCTTGCACCTTACAAAGCAGAGCTCCATGCAGCAACACCAGCTCCTGTTTAGAAGCTGGCTCCTGCACCACACCTGGTCAGGGTGCAGAGACGAATGGTGCCTTGGGCATGCCACTTTGGTGCCAGCCACTGCTTCATTAACAAATACTCCTACAGTGGATATATCTCCTCTCCTGATCAACAGCATCCTCACATGAACACAAATCTGACAAGAAAGTAATTGCAGCGATTAGGATGGATTTTAGTAGATCCCTGCATGCATAGTACAAAGCTCAATAAAGCCAGGGCATGTTTTTCCACATAGTCAGCTTTTTAGTTCATCACAAATTATAGCCTGTTCTGATCTTTAAAACTGGAAAAAAACACAGAATTTTAAAAACTACAATAGGGTGAAATCATTACCTTTATTTTTGTTTTGAATTCCTAGTTAACAGAAGTGTTGGACCATCTAGATCCTACCAATATGCTTTTGAAATCTGACTTTAGTTCCATGTCCAACACCAGATAGGAACTTTCTGACCTCTCTCTGATTTAAAACTTGGTTGCAAGCATTACTTTTTGTCATTCTTTTTCCTTATTAAAAAGGGCAGTGCGGAAAAAAGATGATTAAAGGTATCAAACAAACACCAAACCTCATGTGAATGGACTGTTGGAAAATAAAGTACGATTTAATGACGTGAGAAATTAGATGAAACTGTCAAGTTTAAAGAATCTTAAAATGGTTAACAGGTCAAAACATAAAAACTTCTTTATGTATAGAGTGGATATAAAGGGAACATGGTAAGTATCTGCCAAGGGTTAATTGCAACCCTGCATGAAAAGCAGTTAACAAGTGAGAGTTAGAACACCCAGGAGGAAAAGAAAAATTTTTCCAGTGCCATGAGAAATAAACAACAAGGGGGAAATATTTCCTTTGGCCACTGTTACCTCCTCTCCAAAAGCTCAGAGGAGCAGTGGGAATGCCAAGGCCTGGTTTGCTCTTGACTCCCTCTGAAACATTTGTCTTCATTACCACTCTTTTTAATCAGGGCTCCTTCATGAGTGTTTCTGCTCAGCCCCCAAGGGGCAACTCTCGGCTGCGATAAATCAGCATCCATACCGCAAGTCACTAATCAGCACTCTCAGGGAAAGAATAACAGTGAAGTGCAGACCACTAAAGGCTTGGAGAAACCTGAAGGCTTAGTGGCCTCAAGGAAGAACGGCCTACATAAAAATAATAACTCAGTGAACCATCACTACCTTCTAGGCTTAGCAAGACTTGCATTCAGAGATATTATTTAAAAGCCCCTCGCACACAAATTGTTCTCACTGTGTAAAGGGTGCTTTATTGATAAAGAGGAAATGTGCCATCACCCTTGAGCTCAGTTTGACTAATTCAGTTTATTTCACTTCTCCTCGAAAGCAGTCAAGGAAACAAACTTGGTAATGGATACCTAGTGCTGCCATCCTGCAATTACTGGAGAAAAACATCAGTCTGTAATAAAATTGAAAGAAGAAGAAAGGGAAATGGATAGAAGATAACACATTCCCAAGACACCTCCTATATTATTGCAATGGAAGAGGAAAGTATTTTGCCCATTTCCTTTGTTTTAAAAAGTTATTTATAAACACAACTGAACAGATGTCATCTTAAAAGGAAAATATCTGCATAGGTTATCCGTACTCAGGGCCACCTCCCTGTAACCAATCCCTTTAAAACTACTGCACAATGTTCCAACTGTAGAAACAATTAATATTTCGATAGTCATTATTATTCCTTAAAATTGTCCAAATTCCCGAGTCTGCGTCAGTGCTTGCCAAACACATCACAGAAAAAAGCTTAATGCACACCCAAAACCTTTCTGCTTTTTCCCCAAGCAGCTTGGATGCCAGGACCACTATGAAATAGCTGTGAGCTGTAAAACCGTACTAAGTATTGGCATCCAAATTAGCAAACTAAGCATCCTCCTATCCAATAGCTGTTAAACAAAAATCCCAGAGCAAGCTTTTCCACAACCACAATTGCAGTCATCCACAATTTTTTCTCTGTTAAGACTCATCTCTATGGTACCTGGAAACCTGGCCCATGTAGATAAAGCGATTATGGCCATGCATGGAAAGATCACAGAAAAAGAAGAATCTTCCACCCTTCCTACTTCCAAAGCTCAGGAAGGTCCAGAAATCACATCCATCCAGCAAGCAGACTCCAGCTCTGAAATTGAGCGTTACTGTAGAAAAACCTTTTACCATCCTAAACCAACAAACCAGAATTATTTACTGTTGTCTACTTCCTCCCTTCCTCCTCCCCCCCTGAAGTTTCAGACTATACAATCTGCAGAACAGCCTCAGTTATAGCTGGGATGTAAGGAAGGGCACCGGCAAATGCTTTGACGTGGCCCAAATTTTGCAGTCTCTCGCATGTGCTCCACTGTCTGGTATTTCTCTGGCAGGATGTATAGACACAGCTTCTGCGTCTCATGGTAGTTTTAACACAGCTTTGGATCCTGGGTTTAACTCTGATTTAAATTAAGAAAGTATAACCGTCCTGTACTTTAGCAGCAGTAAGCTTCACTGCTTTGCAAGTGTCCCATTAGCAGAGGGGGCATCTGTCAGGTTATTAACTGGCTTCCTCAGGCCTGCGGAAACCTGGTATCTCTAAGTGCCACATGTATACATATTTTAAATACCTCCAGGGATGGTACTAAGTAGTAATAGATGGTAGTAAGACCCATATTGCTTTGGGCATGACCTCTGCCAAACTGTAAAGCACCAATGGGATAGAGCAGCTTGTGACCAAAGGTTTAATCCTGAACACCACACAGTGGTAAGGAAAGGGCTATAACCTTTGCTATTAACTCATCAAGAACTTCTGAAGGGTTCTAGGCTCACACTCAGGCTTATTACACTTAAAGGGGTTAGAGTGAGCAACATAAAAACATTTACTACTTCACGTTAATCAAAATACAAATGAGTAATCTGCTAATGATGCTTACTAATTAATATGCATTTGAATTTTTAAGTTATCTAATTAGCTAATTTCAGATTGCTTAAAAGGAGCATAGAGGATTCAGTTTAGGTACGTGCAATCTGCTTGAAAGTCGAATCTTCTGAGCACTGTAAATAGGTGGTTAAGTACAGTTAGGGACGGGTTATATCAGAAGAGCTGCTAAACCGGAGCATGGAATGTAACAAAATATTCTCTACATCAGTTGTGCTCCTTTACTTCAAAGAATTCAATATACTTCAGTGTTCCGTTCTAAAAGATGAAAATTGTCATTTAAGTTGTCTGGTCCCACTCCACTTAAATGATCCTTTAATTTCCTTTCTTATTTCTAAGCCCTCAGGTGGCTAGTGCAATGCTATCTGCCCTTGGTTGCATGTAAAGTTCACAGCTCCTTGCCTGATCTCATGATCCTCTCTCAAAACAGCACTTTCAGAAGCGTTTCCTGTCTAGCTTCGCCTTGCGTGATGTGCTCCTTGGCTGAATCAGCTGCCAGACTAAATCCCTTTCGTGGAAAGCCGTAGGCAACTCGGCGAGGCCCCTTCCCCCTCCACCTAGGGCCTGACATCCGGAACTGTCTTAGGAAGTACTATAATGGTTACCAAATTTTTGGGAACTGCCTTAGCTTTTCTGAGCTAAACATATGTTTAGTACAGGCAGCATCCACCGTCACCACTTGACCTTGTGGCAGCCTTTGAGTTGCTGATTTTTCTTTCCCTCTTTTTTCAGTTCCCCTTGAAAAAACAAGAAAACTTTTACCAGATAACACATGATGTAAATGCAAAATTATGTTGTGAAATGACTGCAAACATGCTGTTTTCCAGATGTCTGCCGAGACAGTAAAGAAACAGCACAAAGAAGGGTCAACAGTTTCCGTCAGAGACTCTGCTGGGTTCCACATGAAAAAAACCCCAAACCCCAACATTCAGTTCTCATAAATTCGAGGGACTCTGTGCAGCTGTCAAGCTATTTGGACTTTAGAAATAAAATGCAAGGTTCCTCTGTCATCTGCCAAATTTCACTCCATCGATAGGTGGTTAAAACATGTTTGACTGTTAACATTCTACAAATTTCCTAAAACCATTATTACCTCAAATGAAAGGGACTGCCTGGGAATCACTGCTCCTGGTAGAAGCTGAGGTAAGCATCCTCTGCACAAAAATACACATCTTCCCTGAACCACACAAAACCAAAACTTTGCAGGAGAAAAAGATCAAAAAGAACTGGATGAAAAGATGACAGAAAATAGTAGCTACCAGGCACTTCCCCTTATCCCCACCATGGCAAGAGTGATCAATACTATTGCCACAAGGAAGATCAGCTTTTATTTGTCATCATTAATCCCCCAGCTGGTGTCAGGACAGACAGATCGCCCTGTTGATCATGAATGCTGCTACCAGCACAGGGCTCAGGAAGCTGCAGAGAAGCCGACATGCTTGCATGAATCCATCAGGATCAGCAGGGCTGGAATTTCATTTCTTTCTGATTGTACTTCCTTTCTCAGGACACAAACCTGTCCTTTCAGATGAGGCCATCAGAAGCAGCAACTACAAGACTATTCTTGCGAAGCTTTTCTTTGGTCCCTTTTTCTACTCAAGCAGATTTTACTGAGTGCCTCACTTCTGATGGGCTGGGTGATATATCTTACAGAAACAGGATGAATTAATCTTGAATTTCTGCATGTTTGTACATAGGAAAACACAAACTGTAATTTACAGATAGCTCTGCCAAAATGGAAACTATGGTTTCAGACCCACTCATTCGTTAGCGTGTGATCCATTCAGTGTAGGATCACTTCAAATGCCTTGTAAAGACATGTGGCTTAGTCCTACTCTGTGATGGACCTACTCAAGGTCGCCTGCAGCTTCCTCACACAGCTAAGGGGAGTACCATCAGGCTCCTGCACTGAAACCAGCACAGGAAGTACCACAGCCTGTGCGCAAACTCACATCCCAAAGGTTCTAGATGCAAGAAAACACACCCCACGAAGATGGCCTACACAGAATATTGACCGGTGTGGTCACAGTGAATTATGGTGCAAACAACACCACTACAAACATTTTAAGTTGAGACAGAGCTACTCTGAAACTGCTTCTTCTGTTTTAGCTGCACTAATCAATTCCCCTGCAGACAAACCCCAAGTCTACACCGAACTAATTCACTGCATTCAGCAGCAAGTAATAGCCGGTAGCTGGCAGCACGGTCCCTCTACCTCAGCCACAAGCCTTGGGGAAATCTCCCCTGGCTGGCAGAAAACTGCCTCTAACGGTATGTTAAGAACATTTTTGTTCTCTGCAGTAATCAGGATAAAAAGTCAGTGCGCTCTGCCTGCCTCCCTGTCACAGCAGGATATTCTTCTTCCAGGAAAATCTGACAGAAAAGATGAGCTGGATTTCCCTGCATTACTGACTCAGTAAAACCCCTGGCTTGCCTTTTCCTGCATTATCACAGCATTAAAATATTGCATGAATTAAAAGAAACACTTAATTGCATTTACAGTGAAGGAAATAATACATTTGGTTGTGAAAGAGTTAATAAGGACGAAAATCACACACAGTGCGTGTTAAAGGTTAGAGGAATAATCAGTCATTTGAAAAACACTACATAAACATTTTTCCGGATGCAATTTTCAGTCCAAGGATACATTTCCCAGTAGAAATCAGCAGCTAAAAAGGAAATCATTTAGTCTCCATAAGTGCCAAATTGTATCCTGATTTTTCCTGGTCTGGCTCGACTTTCAAAACTAGTGGTTCAACTTCTGCAATCTTTCACCCAATGACTATATAAACACATCCTTATAAGACAGACATAATCCTTGGGTGGGCCAATTTATGTTGGATTATGAAAATACTTAAAGTACAGAATCGTATAATGACTGTTGTCCTTTGGTTTTCACTAAACGGAAAAAAACCCCTCTAATACAGACATTCTACACGGTTTCAAAAGGCGATCCGCGACATTCTTCTTTTGCAACTGTGTCAACATCTCTTGCAAGTAATTAGGTACCACTAAATTTATTATTAGTTATCACAAGCTCTATTTTTAATGACACCTAATGTGACACGTATCTATTTTGAGCTTTCACATGCAGAAAAAGAACACAAATCCCTGGCAAATCGTCTGCACAGCGACGTGGTGAGTTACCGCCCAGCGCGAGCGCACGCTGCACCGCACGATTGGAGTGAATTAAGTTGCTACACACACCAGCCAGAAAAACAATTCTCACTCAAAAATACTTTGGCTACTCTCTGTTTGGTTAAAGGTTATATAAATAGTAGCTTTAGGAAGGATAAAACCATCTCCATACAAAGCAAACAAATTCATTTGTAATTTATTGCTGGCCAATAAACATATACACATACCCATGTATAAATGTATACTCACAAAAAATTATCTGTTCCTGCACATTTATGCTTTCAGCAATGTCATGAAGAAACAATGGAAACATTCATTCTTCATGGAAAGGTAAATTCTGTTTTTTCACTTCCCTCTGAAACTTTAGAGTTTTTACAGGCAACTACAAAAGACAGCGTGCTAAAGCCAACAGTATCCTATCTTCAACACTTACCATGTGGTGGAAGAGAACTTTCCTTTTCCTCCCATGTATAAAGTTATGTGAAAGAAGACATTTTTCTAGTCTACAGAGAGTAAAGAATAAATTATAGTGATAAGATCTGGAAAAGTCTGGTTGGAAGTTAAGAGATTTTCACATCTGTGTCTACACATCCACGTCTTGGGAATAATGTATCTTGAGTACCAGTCACATAAAAATGCAAGAAATTGTTCCTCTCTCAAACGTAGCAAAACCATCCATTGTACTTATGTCTACGCTTTGACTAGTAGCTTACAACAGGGATCCGAGCTAGCAAACTCAGAATTTCCCCCTAATTTAAAATACTATTTAATGTGCGTACGCATTAAAAAATACATAAATACTAACATACACACAGTTTAATTCACCGTGACATTACTCCCTCTTTGAGCCCGAATAAGTTAATTTATTCATGCTGTCCAAACATAAACTGAGTGATACCGCAGTCACTCTGCACATAATACCACAACGAGCCTGATTTATACCCCTGAAGTCAATGACCATCTTTCCCTCAGTTTCTTAGGGCTTTGGATTCACCTCCACTACTTTTCCAGGTGGATTCTCCTGTTATGTTATGAACAACAGTCCAATCTCATGTCAACAACATCTGAGAAATTACTCCTCTTTTATTTAAATGAAAGTGGTAATGATACAGCCTTCTGTAAACCTCCTAGAGGCTCATGCAGAACATGTGCACACATCATACAACAGGAACACAAGAAAGTGTACTGATTGCAATGCTTTCCTGAAGCTTTCTGTGTCAGCAACCCAAACCCCAAGATGTGCAGCCTAACCCTTGTATAACACTGCCTTCTTTCATAATGCAGCTACTCAGAGAACATAAACACAACGTACACCTTAACACACCATTTCATAGTTTCACTCCCATGAAACTAAAAGAATGAAATAATTTAAACCATTAACTCCAACACTTTTCTCTGGTTGCCTCATACAACGTATAATCTATTTCAATGGAAAATTACATTAGGAATCCCTCATTCACAGAATGATAATAATAAAAAAAAGCATATTCCACAAAACAGTGAAGAGCAACCACACAAGACACAGCAAGGACTTAAGTGACACTGGGTGCAAGTATCTCAGATGCCCACATTATCCTACTTTTTGACAGGACAAAGCATTCAGATTCAATAGGGCAGAATTGTACCAGATACACTCAAAGCCCCAGCACCTCTTTGAACCATAAAAGAAGAGATTTTGTTTAAAATCAAGAATTTCTGGTTGACATATTTTGCGTTCCTTTCCGATTTAAAACACCCTGCTATGAAAGCTACCATTATTTAGAAGTGAAGAAAGAAAAGGGAATTTGCCCCATTTCTCCCCACTCCTCACTTTGCTATTGTCCCCCATATCTATTTCCAGGAAGCCATATTCATTAGGGTTAATCTGCCTACTAAATGAATAAACAAAGGATTTCTCTGTCACTGAGAGGCCAGGTGAGCCGATATCATCTTCTAACACAGAAAATCATCCGCACAAATACAGCGCAGGAAATTACCTGCTGCAATCCCACACCTGGGATCATTTGGCAAGTAGCTTAGAAATGTTGAGTAGATGACTGAAATCAAACTAATTACGTTGAGGTTTTTTAATGCAGACCTTCCATCAGCAGAAAAAAGCCCTTTCTAAAAATGTGATGTAAAAAGGTCTCAAATGTCTTGGCTTACTACACTTACCAGTATTCAGAAAAGTTCCTCATATGAGAATGTGATGCAGATTTGTATAATCACAGCATGCTGCTTACTTACTAATGATAATTACCTGTGGCTGTCTCCAGCAGCGCCTGCGCTGCGGCGCACTGCAACAACATAGTTTACAAATGGTTCTTGAAAGAATCTAATGAAAGATACAAAGAAAAGGATCTAATTGAGCTGCAAGAAATACTGACATAAATACAGCGCCTATTATGATAATCTAAACCTATGCAGAAATTCCTCGCGCAGACCTCGCCAAGCGCTGTTGGTTCGCACACTTCTGGCAGACATCATGGAAGATGTAGAGCTTCAGTAATGTCCTTTGTGTTCTCAGCTGACACCTGAAGGACGAGCTGCTGGTGTAGAAGCAAATACTGAGAGATATGAAGAGAGGCTGGAGGTAATTGCCACAAAACACGAAGATTACATAGGAACAAGCATTCAAATGCTCACATGCAAGTGTGTGAACCTTGCCCATATTACAGCAGAAGAATGGTGTGACAAAGGAGAAAGATGTGCTCAGCAGTTGCGATTGGGAGCAGTGGAGACAAGAGATAACTTTGAGTGTCATGGGAACAAGAATGGGAGAGGTCAGGACTCAGGAAAAGAAAGGATTCACACCTGGATAGAAACACATTGGCATGAAACCCAAAGTTCACAGCTTGGCAATGCTGTGGAGGAAGAAAGGCCAGGATTTGAAGCTGGCCTGGATGAATGGTGCTCCCAGAGCTACAGAGCAAAAGGCTCCCTTCCCTCCCGCAAACACGGATTCTTTTTGATGTTCCTTATACAGCGAGCAAGAAGAGATAAATTAAAATTGAGAACCTAGAGAGGTCTTTGATCCTATTGCCTGGAAATATGTATAGGAATATTTTCTCCAGACGTACTTTTGCTATATATGGAAACCAAATGCTGACTAATCATATAAACCTTATGGTGCCTAAGCACAGCTGTAATCTGCAGCAGAGCACTATCACAACGGCAAAGCAAAATGTGGAAAACTAAGAAGTTAGCTGTAGTGCTGCGAAAGAGGAGAAAATGGGTGATCAAAGGCACTGGAGGCCAGATTAGACAAGAGGGAGAGTTTCTAGCTGGTTAGCTTTTAAGACACAAGTGACATATTTATGACTTATTCTTGTATTACTGAACTTTAACAGTCCAAGCAATGATTATCCATTTTCCAAGTTTATAGAAAAATGATACTATAGGAGACCTGCTGACTCAGGACAATGGTAATAGGATGCATAAGTCTGAATTTTGGTTTATTGGTTTATAGATAGTAACATTTCTGAGTAAAATAACCTCAGGATAAGCCTCTACAATGCTACTATTTTCTCTTTAAATCACTTATTTTGTTCAAATCATCTTCCTTTAGGATACATTACTCAACCTGAGTGACCACAGCAATGTGTGAAAATCTAGTAGTTTTCGCACAGTGTGATTTGGAAGTCCATGTTACATTATCTTGGTTACACTGATCATGTGAGGAACATCTCACCAAAATACCAGCAGAATCTGATCACCTTACATTTGCTTTCCAGTGGTGTATTAAAGATACCACCTAAATTCCATATAATTAATACAGGCAATTGTTCTTCATTGTGAAATTGGAGAGTTAGCCAATATGGAATACGGGGCATCCCAGTCCGTGTTTATTACTGGAGTTCATTATTTACTGAATTCCCAGTACAAGCAATGGGAGAATTACAAACTCAGCAAACAGCATCAGTTCTTTCATTTCACTTCTCTTAAAGTGCTCATCAGTATGGCATACCTAACTAGTGCTTTCAATAGGTGTTAAAAATGCCTCCACTGTAAGGCAGTAAATGCATTATGAACAGGCAAAGGCAAGTGGCTATAGTTTAGAAGCACAAAGGTGAGATAATGGCCTTCCACATCACTGAACTGTCACCCTCGTTTAGCATAAAGCATGGCATCTGGAGATTTCAAATCATACAGCCGTTTAAAAATATATAGAATGTTAAATTAAATGACAAACTTGGGACATGTCACCTTTTAGAGGCAGAAATGTAAAACCAAAGCATATGTTCTTCAACTGTATTTGCTTCAGGATCAGCAATATTTTTGTAACCTCATTAGTTTCTTGACTTGGTTTTAAACATGGAAGGATGGATATACAAATAAGTTAGAGGTCCTCCATGTGATATCCCCAATTATAAGTCAATCTTTACTAGCAAAATAAATGAAGAACTCTGGGTTTAACTCTTACAAAGAGTCTAGAAGGTGGAGACCACAAAGAAGAATTTCTGGGTGCTGTCAGGATGAAAGTCACTCTGTATTTTGAGCTCTGAATCAAAGAGGCATGTATAAATATCTAACTTTCAAATCTACTTCTACAAACAAATTCTGCGGCCTCTACACATGCTGAACTCTCACTGACAACCCCAGAAGTCCCAGGTGGTTAGCACACAGAAATGGGCCCAGGCTCAGCTCCCCTGATCCAGGGGGATGTCTGCAAGTGGTTTATCTGTCCATGCGTGGCATGGAGCCCAAGCTAATAAACTGTACCTGGCTCCATGCAGATCCTGCTCAGGTCTCAGCACCGTGGTCTTGTCACAGTTCCGGCAGGGGAGTGCCATGCTGAGACCTCCAGGGAGCTCTGCAGAGAGCCAGCCATGGGTGGCACAGCAAGGGCCAAGGAGAAGGTGACAAACTCCTGGAGCATCTCTTAGCTAGGTCTGCACAGTGCTTCCACTCTTTTCTCCACAGCCCAGCTCCCCCACTCCCTTGCGCATGGAGAGCAGGCTGTGTGTACACCCACACCTGCATTAGAGGCTGCTACCCCTCATCTGACATATCACTGCGCTTCTGTCACATTACATTGCTTTAGAACACACATTCCACACTTCATGGCATGCACAATCTTTCACTGAAGGGTTATTAAAAGGCTATAACTAGGCCAATAAAGTTGAATTTTATTTGTCCCCTCATAGCAATGGGGAAGCAGCGCCTGCTGATGACATTAACCAAAACATTATACCCACAATTCAAAATCTTTTTCAGCTACCTGCTATAGAAGTTAGAAGTTGGCGATTTAACACACAGCAGGGTAATGCTGAAAAGTACTTGGGTTACAGCATTATATCAGGTAGAACTAGCGCTCCTCCATTGTACCCTCCTCACCCTCTACGGAAAAGGACTTTGAGGTATACTTGATACTGCTTCACAATCAACAACTAATAGTCTCACTGAGCCCTGATGTGAAGCATATTTAAACACATAGAATCACAGATTCAATACATATACACATATAAATACAGCAATATAGCTTCAACATGGTTGCACATTCTCCTGAGGGCCTGCTTCAATAAGGATGGATTCTCTGTCCTTGCAGGCACTGTAGGGCTAGCACAAACTGATCACAGTATAACTCTTAATCTCTTACAAGCCAGATTCCCAAAGTTTCAGTCAGATGTTTCACTGGAGAGAAAGGAAAAAGCATCAGCAGAAGTCTGAAATGAATCCATGAAACAGTGAAGCACTGTTGCAGTTTAGCTTATTGCATATGAAAGTTTAAACTTTGCTTTCAACCTCGGTTTTCCAAACATGCTGCTATTCATTGTAATATAGGTTAAAAATAAGAGAAAGCAAAGATGAAATGTAAATGATTTAAATGCACGCATATGTTCTTTTGTAAAATGCATAATGCATCTGCAAGGTTTTTCTTCATATTTTGGACACAAATCAAGGGGGAAATGGTTCACTTACGATACTGTGAATTTTTTATCTAACTTTAGTGGTAAAGTGTACTTCCATGTAAGCATTTCACTGTATACTGTTTGCTGCTGCTGGTTTTGTTTTGGCTTATTTTAAGCTTAAATAGGAACACCAAGACCAAAAACACTAACACAAGAGTATTTCTTTTCTTCTCTAAATTCTTTCAGGGCAACTTTGTTTGTTAAAATAAGCCACTAGCAACACAAACAACCTTCTGGATGATCTATGACCATTTACTACATTTGACATTCAATCACAAATAAGTTTTCAGAATGTTATGCTTACTTGGAAAATATATTTTCAGTGATGGTCAAACAGTGATTTTTTACAAAGCACACAGTGATTTGCTCAGCAGTCACACTGTAAACAATATAGGTGAAGGTCCAAAGAGGTACCGTTTCAATTAATGCAAATTCAGTTAATGGAAATTGTCCTGATAGCAAAGAGCAAGCAAGTTCTTTACTATAACCGTGGCTTCTACTGCTTTTTTGTATGAAGGCAAAAATACGTACATATTATCTTTTCAGAGGTCTCCTTTCCTGGAGCAGTATGGACAGGACTTTTTGTAGGCTCCTAACGTTAAACGAGGCTATGGATTACAGTTTCCAGTTCCTGCACTGCATTTCTCATATCAATGGCACCGTAACTTGGCGCAAAGGAAAAGCAATGCAACAGGCAAAGACAGAGCCAGCTACCAAAACTAATGCTCAAACCCAACCAGATACTCACAAGCATTTGGCCTCTGTGCCAAAGCCTAGCAAATTCTCCGAATTACCCAGAAATACAGGTGGGTTGAACGCAGCCAGGGCCAGCTGCATCTGGGACCAAAGCCGAGGCAAGTGAGCGCACATAGGTCCTGCTCTCGGAGCAGATGTGAGCTCGAGGGAAAGCAGCTGTGCTGGACGCCCCTATAGGTATTGTGCACAGTGCGCCTGGCACAAGAGGCACAAATGGTTGCCCGCTGTTGCTGGAAGGAAATATCATGCAAGAGAGACATGGCAAGCCTGGGATCTCAGAAGAGGAGGGCCTGCACCCCACTTGACCTGGGGACATGGGATTTTTGATGGGACTATTACAATCACAAAGCTTATAAAATATATCTGGAAAGGCTTTCGTGCAGGTTTTGGGATAGCATACGAAGGCCCCAGGAATCTACTCTGAGGCCTTAAATCTGTGGCCAAACTCCAGCAAAACCCATATGTTAGTCATATCACCACCTTTTTCTTTTGCCTGTTTTTGCTGCATTTTAAAGGCCCACGCCCTGTGCAGTGAACGAAAGACAGCCTTGGGGCAGCAGAGGCTCATACACCACTTCTCGTACCTGGAGAAATCCTGTGCTAATGATGTTAATAATCCCAAGCCTGTTTTCTGTAATTTACTGACTGTGACCTGCTTGTTTTCACCTTTACAAAGGGGAATAGCACCAGAAGGTTTATGGACATGAAGTACTTGGCTTTACGTGCTCCCTCTAAGACTCTGCATTCCTCTTTGGAAGGAGGCGAGCCCCAGGCAGGCTGTCCCCAGCAGCGGTCAAGGCTGTAACAGAGCTCCCACAGCTGGAGGCACTGCCAGCAACTCTGTGCTTACACGTGAGAACGGGCCGAGGAGGAGGACGGTGACAAACAGGGGCTTTCACCCCCATTTACGGGATCACCTCATGCACCAGCTGCTCTCTGCAGCCACTGCTGGCTGGCATCAGCTCTGGCTTTTTGCAGCACTCCACCCATAACTAGAGTACTTACCAGCACCCAATTTGGCTTTGGCTGTAATAAGAAGTGAAAGTTAAAAGCAATGCAAGCAGCAGATAAAACACTGTTAAAAACTGCTTGGGATGGTGCCAGGGATGGAGTCCAAGGCAGGGGGAGGAGCCAAGGCAACTGCAGGCCAATAGGTATTTCGCAGGATTGGGTAATTAAGAAAAACAGAATATTTTCCATCTGGGTTTTTACCCCTTACGTCACTGAGGCAATAAAGTATATACAACCAAGTACCAACAGGCTGTATTTCAACTTGGATATAAATATTTATTTCCAGTAGAGAACATCCTTACTTCAGCAAAGAGAAGTCAGGGTGAGGAGGCTGTGATTATAACACTCTCAAAGTATTAAATTTCAACTCAACATGGATCAAATGCCTGGCTCATTTACCATGCCAAATGGCTCAGTTTTATACGGTATATACCTGAACATGGAGCTCTGCTCACTCATCCTGTTCACTGGATGCTGTCAAGATTCAGCTGGATGGGGTGCTGGATCTAGGTCCTGCTTTGCCTAAAAAGGTTGGATCAGATGATACTTCAGGTCCCTTCCAAACTGGTATTCTATGATTCCATGATTTGCCTTACAATCTAAGGAACAACAGCTAAAACCTTCCCATTTTGGAGGAACAACGGTGAAAATAGGTGCACATGCTGATATTACATTAAAAAAAACCAACCCACTCGTGAAGACTGATGCACTTGTTTAAACCTCTTTCAGTACAGATCCAGATACTGTCTCCGTGGAGACTTTATTAGAGTCTTCCCACCATGAGCAGTGGCTAAGACCAGATGAACTCTGAAACCTGTCATTAACTTGTGATGACTGATGAAAGAACAAGCTTTGTGGCTCTGGAAATAGTAAGTGTCAAACGTTTCATTATTAAAGTATTATCCAGAAAGCAATATATTTTCTGTAGTATGAGGAACTACAAGTGAGAAGAAAATTAGCAACTCCTATTGAAAATAATTTCTGGTATGACACTGTGGCCAACTCACGCTTTGCATAGCTTAGAGCAGTAAACCAGCAGCTTAGCAACTCCTCATTCAGTTTCTCCTCCCTTTCCGTGTAGAGTGTTCTGGTTTAAAATGCAGCACAATTATCACAGTACTGAGAAAAAAGCAAAAAATTACAAACAATCCAACGCATTTATTTTTAAAAGCTATTGTTGCCATCTAATGAAAAGAGGAATGAAAAAAGATAATTAGGATTTACTATGCTGGAGAGGGACTCTTCATCAGGGACTGTAGTGATAGGACAAGGGGTGATGAGCTCAAACTGAAACAGTGGAAGTTCAGATTGGAGATAAAGAAGAAGTTCTTTACTGTGAGGGTGCTGAGGTCCTGGCACAGGTTGCCCAAGGAAGCTTTGAATGCTCCATCCCTAGCAGTGTTCAAAGCCAGGCTGGACACGCCCGTGGGTAACACGGTCCAGAGTGAGGTGTCCCTGCCCATGGCAGACAGTCGCAACTGGATGATCTTAAGGTCCCTTCCAAACCTAATTATTCTATGATTCAGTGAAACTAGGAGACCTTGCTTAGCAGCTGCTGCACCACTTCCAGCTGTCCTTGAGTGACCAAACCCAGAAAACATTCTTGGAGGCAGCTTCACACCCAGTTTCACACCTACAAATTTAATTGTTCTAAAGAACCATCACAACCTACAATATTCAGGTAGCTGCTGTGCTCTAGGGAGATGGATATCAAGCCTCTATAGGTATTTTACAGGCAGGAGGAAGAGTCTGCAGAGCCCTGAGGACAAGGTCTGATGTTCTGGAACAGTTTCTGAAAGCAGGGGAGGAAAAGATGGAGGGTTGCAAGAGGGCCAGAACCAGCAAGCAATCCTACTGATAAAAACCTGGCATCTGACAGAGACTACAGTCCAAAGGGGAGGAAATACTCTTGAAACAAGAAATAATGAAGCATACTTACAGGTTTTTCAAAGCAAACATGGAAAACAGTGAGCAAATACTTTGAAGTGTAGCCTAATTTAGTGAAATCATTAAAAAAAAGAATGTCTCTATTATGAACTGAAAAACTGTTTCTAAATGAAAGCTTCCCCTGAAACAATACTGACTCCAAAATTCATTTGCAGATGGATGTTCAAATACTCTCAACTTGCACATCTAAGACCATTTAAAGAACATTTCAAACAGTCTAGGTTAATGAGCTTAGAACATATTACAAACTTATAAAAATATCACAATTTGTAGAACTCCTTTAAGCACTGCATAAAAGAAGCAGAAATGTCAGTGAACAGCCTCTTTGCAAATACTGTACCGTGTGTTATTTCTGTGCAAACTATGAAAACACAAGCACGGACACTGAGGTTTCTGGATCTCTTGCAAGTTTAACAGTAGCTAGAAGCTCTTAGATCTCAAGCTATAATAAATATTGTATCCTACAGGAGCCCATCGGGAATCTCAGCTCATGTGTTGTTCCATAGAAGATTGTGGTGTCAGATATGATTAGAATCAACACTTTCTACTTATTCGAGGCTTTAAAGCTACCTTCACAGAACATTAACAGCTGTTAATGAAAGACAATTAAGGGATATATAAGACAATCTTATACTCAGAATGAGTTTGTGTTTGCTACCAATAAGCAAAATACCTATTATGCATTTTGGATTTTTTCCTGATAAACAAATACAAGGCATTTACAGGGTTGGGCCAGACCACACTCCAGCACACTGCTATTTTTCAGCTGACGAACCTTTATATGAACTGAAGGTGGCTTCCCCAACTGAAAGTCAGTGTGTAACACTTGAGCAATAAGACACTCCACTGTCTGTAGTAATGGACCACTGGCACATGCATCAAGCAGGTTGTGTGGCATGAGAATAACTGCCTGAGCACCAGCAGCCTGCACCACTGACCATTAACATGGCCCCTGCAGGCCTCGCTGCAACTTACCTTTGTATGTGAAGAAAACCTCAACTGTACTTGGTTATTATGTTGGTTAGGACACCGTTATGCTTTCATCTAGCTATGACACCAATATGGAAATTGCTGGGTTTCTTGGTTGTCAAAATCCCCTGTGAACCATCAAAAAAATGTCACTGGCAAGATGACCAAGGTGATCAGCCTTTAGGGGATTGAGTAACTCAAGTTGCTTAAAGTCAAATTCCACCTAACACAGCAGTGTCTACAAATTGTCAAACTCTGTTTTTCACTTGCATCAACTGGCACCACTTTTTAAAAAACTGATACACGCTTATGTGTCAAAGCACGACCACCTTAGAAGAGATTAACTGCTTCAAGTCCTACAAGCCTCCTCAGCTAAACCAAAGGCAAACTGGGATGAGAAGTCTCCACTGCCACTAGTAGGATTAACAGCTGCCCGCATCACTACATCATGCTGCACAGAGTGAGCTACCATCTCTAGAAGCGACAGACTAACCCACCCACAACCATTATAGGGAGGCAAAAATAAATCAGTATGTAATGATTCTGCTGCCCTTCAGTCACTCTTCCCATTCTCGTCCTCTCTCCAGCATACTTCTGCTTACAGAAAACACCCACCAGTGTTTCAAGACATTAATATTACTCCATGTATCCCTGCAGCTGAGTCTTTTCCCAAGCCAGGCAATGATCCAGCAGCAAGTGCCCAGTCAGTAGTGTCAGGTCATTTTAATTCCTCTTCACATCTCCACAGTCTATAGGGCATAGCTGTTTCTAGATGTAATCATGTATACTACATTGGCATCTTGGAGCCTGCTGAAGTCAGTTCTGTCTTAAGGCTCTCTTCAAGAATCATCAGATAACATTTTCTCAAATTAGATGAAATACATCAAGTTGAAAAAATACTAACAACCAGAATTTTGTCTGAAGCAGCTCAGACACACACAGGCATTTAGCAGAAGAGATGAATAGGACAGAGAGAGCATGAGTGCATGCAAGTATGCGCTACTGCACCGGGGACAAAAAAGTACCTGGTATATCATCCCACGTGCTACCACTGTTCTAGGAATAATACAGAAAATGGTTTTCAAATAAGTAAAATAAGTGTTTTAAATAAATATTGGCAGAATTGGCTTATAAGTTATTCCAGAAAAGAATTGGAACTTCAACTAATTTTTTAAGGTGAGACAATGCAGAAGGACAAAACAAGCAGTGCTGGAGGCATATTTTCGCTGTTACTGAACTGGTGATGCCCTCTAAGAACAGCTTGTTATATGATCATTATTAAAACCTCTCAATTGCTGTGAAGTACAGACCAAGGGCCAAATCTCTTCCTTGGCTTCAGAGCTCAGCATTATACTCGGAGTTTTTGAGTGCAATCTCTATCTGCAACAACAAACTACCTTTATACCATCCAGGTAATTACAGGTTCAGGTCAAGGACTCCAGACCATATTGATTACATCTCTCTGCAGCAAGGACCCTCCAGCGCTGGCCGGCTCCTCTCAGGCACAGCAGCTCAAGTATCCGTGACGCCAGGACTCCCTGGCCCTTACCAGTGCCCGTAACGGGAAACCCGCAACCACTCAGGCCTGTCAGTTATTGCCTGTGGCAGTAAGGACAGCCTGGGAATTCATAATGTTGGTGACTTCATCTGCCAGCTGCATTCACACATCTTTACTACCTGAATAACTGATCTCCACTACTCCAAGGCAGCACTTTCTGGTGTACAGCATTTGGGAATAAATATTTGATTGCGCATACAACAGAAAAGAGCTCAGATGGTTTAAGGTGTGACAGCAAAAGTGTTTATTAAATTCCAAGTGAGAGCAATGCTGGACAGTAAAAATTTGTCCCGTGGTCCCTATCTCACAGGTGTGGTGATGAACAATAAAAGAGCCTTCACAGGCAGAGAGGAGGGAGGGAGGCAAACTCTCCACCACAAAACCTAAGTCAATTCTTCTGTTCACCAAACCCTCTGCAGGCAACAAGCTGTGTCCAGGACCAGCCAGTTGCATAAAGAGGAAGGGAAGTGCTAAATTACCAGCCAATTTTAAGTAGGCATTGACTGAAGTAACCAGAAGAGAGCTTAATATTGTCAGAGTTTCATATAACACTAATAACCAATCTTTATTAAAAAATGAGGTTTGCA
Source organism: Ara ararauna (assembly GCA_028858755.1). Taxonomy (NCBI): domain Eukaryota; kingdom Metazoa; phylum Chordata; class Aves; order Psittaciformes; family Psittacidae; genus Ara; species Ara ararauna. Next base: position 9,924,407 of record CM054389.1, on the reverse strand, counting down.
TCCCTAAGCAGCAAAGATCATGCCAGGTTTCAGAGAACATAAAGGTTCTCCCCACCCCACACATAATCAAAGAAGAAAAAAAATGCTCAGGATCTTTTTCTTCTATGATTTGATATTATTAAATTAATATTATTTATTAAAATCCTCCCCACCCTAAATCCTGCATTTGTCCTAAGCAAGAAAGAAACAGATCTTCTCCAAGCAGGAAAGGAAAAGGACCATGCAAAACAGATCAGACTTCTTCATCAGCATTCTCCTACTCTGCTATCAATGCAACAAAATCATTACTTGAATGATGAAGAAGTGTCAAAAACCTCTTTGTATGAGGGAATAAACAAGGCTTTTCATAAACACACACAGATGCACACTTTTTTTTTAACTGAGCAGGACTGAATTAACAGCTCTGACTGAGCATACCTGAGTACTGGCAGCCTTCACCACATTTGTTCCAGTTTAAGTAAACATTTGCCCTTACAGACTCCCTGCAGCTGTGCGACCACATTCACTGTGATCAGGAACTGCTGTGAAATCCCTTCTCTAGAGGTTTTCCATTTCTGAAAAGTCCAGAGCTATTGTCCCATACAAACATCCAAACCCTCCCACACCCTTCAATTTCTGCATTATTTATTACTAGTAGAGTTCCACCAGGTGTGATTTTTCAGGTATGTAACATATTTGACATGCAGGTCACAGTATCAAAAATCAGAAAGGTGCTTGGAAATGCTTGTCCAGCTGATGCTTGTATTTTCTAGGGGAGTCTCCATCTTTCTGTAGCTACCCTCAGCTAGCTGGAAATTTTATCTAAGGCTCATCACATCAAACAAAGGGACAGCATTCAATGCATACAGGTAATGTAAAGTCTTCTGAAAAAGAGCCAAATCATTCAGCAACAAACACTTCTTTTGTTGCAGTTCAGATTTCTATCTCAGGGTTGGCTGGTTTGGTTGCGTAGCAGCATCTCCTGCAGACAAGGCACTTGTAAGGTTTCTCTTTCATCTCTGGTGTCTAATAAAGTCTTAAACATAACCTGACTTACTAAGACCCCACCGTTGTTAAACCCAATGCAACGAGCCAGTAGGCTCAGCACTTCTTCAGGAAGGACAGACACAGGCACACAAGCGCATACGCCTGCTTGCTACACACACTGTGCACTTACTATATGTATAGTTATGGTTCTTTTACTGCTTTTTAATTAATGCCTTCATGCTTTATAAAGATTTAAACTCAGTGTTGTCCCTTTAACATTTCTAACTGTCAATCTGGAATAGCATCTGGAATTCTAGTGCATTTAATCCTTAAGGGTATAGTCTATGATGCATATGACTAAAATGTGTGCATTGAGGGACAAATGTCTGGTACCTTTCGGTGACTACATTTTGCAAACTTCTCTTAAAGATTTCATTAAAAAACAAAAACAAGCAACCAAAGCCACACACGAAAAAAACCCCAAACAACCCAGGGACTAATATCTTAGGAGAATTTTAAGTTGAGATAACCATATTGAAATACCTTTTTTTCATTTATGCTAGTAAGCTTTACAGATGTGACCATTCACCTTGAAAATGCCATTGCAAAGTTTCATTATTAATAGCAGCACGCAAGTGTTTCGTACTTCTTGAATGAAGAGTTTTGCAAATGATCTTGTGAGAGAATATTGACATTAAGTGTATCACAGTTCTACTGACATGTGAAAATCACAATTAAAGCACCTACACAAAGTTCTTGTTAAATGCGACAACAGGGATGTCACCAACAGGGGAGAAGGACGGAAGCTATGAAGGATAGCAGAAGAATAATGGAAGATGGTAAACATATACTTGCAATCTCTTGATAGGAAGAACAAGCGATGGAGTTAGATAAGAAGAGGCGCCACGCTGGTTGAATCTCTAAGCAACAGGCAATCAAACAGCCAGATAAGCATCTTCATAAAGTGCAACAGACTCCAATGCATGGGTCATAACTGAAGAATCACTTCCTGGTTCAGCTTAGGCAGTAAAAGTTTATGACCTACTTAAAAATCCTTCAAACCTAAAAACGTATTTTCCAATAGATTTGTTTTCCATAAAGAATGTAAGCCATTTAGGGCATGCCTTGGTAATAGCAGGAAATGAGAATACTTACAGTAGTGGACGGTAACACAAAAAATGCAATGTTGTACATAAACTGCATTTACAACAAAACCTTTAGATTCAGAGCTGAGTTTAATGTAATTTTCTGCACATCTCAAAGGTACGAGGAGAAGAAAGCATAAATATCCTGCTTGCCTTGCTGGGCTCTGCAACAAGAGTAGCATGCAATCTCAAAAAGCAGCACATGTTTTTTCCTTGTGCTTTCTTTCCTCTGTAGCAGAATTTACAGCCCTATTCCATCACACATAATCTGGCATATCTAACCCTAATTTGGGCCAATAATTCCTGCATGGGAAAGAACAGGGATCACACAATGCAAAAACTGCACATAGATGGTAAAGTCCCTGAATCAAAAATCAATTCAAATCCAAACTGTCTGGCAGTGAAGTTAAATAAAGTACTGCTATCCGCATGTCCCTAACAAAATCCATGTATTGTTTGTAAGAAACATATGAGGTGTTATAACAAAACTGAGTCACTGCTGTACAGTAAATATATTTTCAGTGTCATAACAATGTATACAATTGACTTTGGCAATTTTAATATGGACACACATGTTAAAGGCATTACCAACAGAGCTTCATCACATTCACATGAGCCATTTCACATTAAGGCCCATCCACACTTGAGCAAAGCTTGTTTAGCACAGAAGAGGTACAACCCTATGAGGTTCATTGTTTCTCTCGTAGATGGACTAGCACAGTTTTAGAGCGGGTTATGGTTACAGAGTGGTTGTATTTCAGCACTATTACACATCCCTGAAATAGGTAATGGCACTGCTTCATTGAGACACAAGAGGAAAGGAAAACCAACACTGATAACCCAGCTATCTCCATCTGTATCAGCTGGCACAGGCATGCTGAGAGTGAAGAACAGCTATACTGTTAATCACTGAATCTGCAGCATGAGCTACAGACAGAAGCATTCTTCTGATTCAAGCTTGTAACCTTTTAGGGCTAATAGGCATAGATGAGCTACAAAAAAACCAAACAAAGCAACCTGATGCATTTGTTTTCTTCTGCATCATACCGTTATTTTCAAAATTACTTTGCCACGCAGTAAAACAAAACCAGCATCAGATGCTGGTCTAAGCTCTGCGTGAATTAACTGAACAAGTTTTTGGGATCAGAAATGGAATTTATAATGACAATCTTCAATATCCAAAGCAAACGTAGTTATTATTGAACTCAGTTATAAACACATCTAAGAAATATCCTGGAATACCCAAATAAATTAATTGGCAACAAGGCAATATCTTGAACTCAGAATTTATATCAATAGCAAACAGTCTGGAAGAGGAGCTTTTATTTTAACTCTCTTCAAAACAACTTTCAGAAACCAGTTTCTGTGTGTGTTACAGTCTCTTTTTACAGTTTAACCTCAATCCAATCAGCAATCTCCAGGGATTTTCAAATCACTAAAGATTAAAATCCTCTCTGACTTGACTGTTTGACTAATGCTGTGTGTTTAATAATTCTATTTGTGAGAGATATTATTTGACAAAATCCTGCTGTGTGGACACTTTAGAGGCTATACAGCTGCACCAGAATATAAAGCTCTGCTGTTCTTGTTTCTTTACATAGCCTATACCCCACCACTGAGAAAAAAAGAAGAAAACTTTATAGGACATATATTACTATGTTAATATTAACATAACCATTGTAGGATTCAATTTACATGCCCTTTTAGAGCAGAGTAGTGAAAATGTGCCTGTTACACAAACATTAGATAAAGTATTCTGTTGTCTTGACTGTTCACAGAAATCAATTACATTTATGATTACATTTCAATGAAAGCTATTTTATAAATGAGATGGAACTGAAATATTCTATGCTTCAGGCATTCATTAATAAAAGCATTTCAGTGTTAGTATTTGCGTATGTTCTGCTTTTTAGTTTAGGCAGTTTTTAGCATTCTCTAGCTCATGTTAAACTTCATGTAAATATTATGTTCGGATCTTACCACCATGCTGTGACTTCACATTTGAGTGGTAAGAGGGGGGAAAAAAAAAATCATCATTATGGTAGCTTTCATTAAGTATTTGTATAAGACAGCACTTACCCTACTGTGCAGCTGAAAATCATGATATTCTTCTAAGTATATGGCAATAGTTAGTAAACATTTTACCAGACAAAAAAAGACAAGATTGATGAATATCAAAGAAAACATGAAGTCAACATGTTTCTACCTGAGGTAGCATCAATCACTGTTGAACCTCCTCTGCGATCAGAAACTGGACGTGGTGACCCCGGCATGCTAACAGGTTCTGACCGAACTGGCTGAATCCTAAATAACAAGTTATAGTTACCATTGTGTCATTGCTCACGAGGGCTGTAATTAAATCACAAACCTGAACCAGCTCAACTAATTATGCAACTATTAATTTTTAAATCAACTAACTGTTGAAAACCTGTGTTCTTCTTTGCTTTGTGGAGCCAAGACCTGGATAATCCATCTAGAGACAGACCGAGACTCTACACAAAATGAATATCCCCAAACTGTGTCTGGGCTAGAGCTCTCACAAAACCTCAAAGGGAGAAGCTCAGCCTATCCAAATGGATATCCAAGCCTCTTCCCCCTCCTGAACAGCAGCATTTTCTTTGTCAGTTTAGGAGAGAAGACATTTGTAATTATCTGTCCTTTCTGTAACAGATAGTTATATTATTCTTAATTTCTGCTTTCTTTCTGCATATGTATACATATGTACAACAAAAAATAACATATTTGACAGTCATATCCTTACTTGTGGGAACAATTACATGCAAGGAGAAATCACACATTTCAAACCCATGTGTTTTCAGTCCAATGACAATCTGCCCAGTTTTAATGGGATTAGTCATATTATCCATCTCTCGTTTTACTCATAAGAGTTTCAGACAGAGTCCCAAACTAAGTCCACACCACAGAACTTTGGACTTCAAATCACATGCACAGTCAGAAGCATGGAAACTTGTTAAATCCTGAGTTACTGGACAGGACACAGAAACACATGGCGCATAAAGCACTTCTACAAAAAACACTAGCTCTCAGTAAACATAAACCCACATTTACCTTCCTTCCCTCTCCTAGGTCAACCCCCTGCGCCCAATTCCAAATCAGGTAATGTCCAAAAGAAGATGAATTAAATACACGAAAACAAATTACAAGGAAAGAAGGAAAGGGGGAAAAAACAGGGAGGGGAAAAACATTCCAGAAGTTCACTTATTGTTCCAACACACTGACCGCTTCACAGTCAGCATCTAAATCTATGGCATAAAGCTCCCACTCATGTCTGAGAAAATTAATTTATTAAGCAATGCAGAAACTGTAAAAGGCAAGATGATGCTGAACAAGGCACCAGATTTTGTGCTGTCTTTCACTGTCATCTACCCAAGAAGAGGCAGCGTAAAGGAATGTGAGCTGCTTGGCCTTTATTGTTGTTGAGTCACACACACTTTTAAGACTTTCATCTGGACAAGACTGATGAAAACTATTACACGTTCTACACAGATGGCCTCATTTAAGCATGAGGCAAGTTATTCACACAACAAATGTGAAGCAGCTTGGAAATTGGTTTTATTTTTACCTGAGACTGTTGAGATCAAGGTCATCTGTATCGAAGTCCAGAAGAGGCTGCGGGGTATCGCTTGGACCATGCGACTGCAGCACTGAAGAACTGGATGAGATGACGGTAGTTTGGCCTGAGGGATGGATTGTTTTGAATTGAAACTGTGGGCCCATCCACAGGCGTCGATGAGGCCCCGTGTGAGTCACTATTTCAACCTGGGGAAAGAGAATATAGGGAAATGCTTAACACAAAACTGCAACTCGATGGTATGAATGGTTCCTTCAGTACGTTGAATCACCAGAATCCTGTTGTTCTCAAACAAAAAAGAGTGCTTTGTGCCATCAGTTTGGAGGAATGTCGAACAGGGGAAAATTCAGAATGTCATTGCTAGAGACAGGATGCTCCAGCCAAAGCCAAGAGCTTTTTGTAGAGCCTTGAAAGGCTATGAACTACCAGCCTGAGAACACTGCATCCCAATTCTTAAACTGTTCTGAAGATGATCACTGCACCCTGGCTATCATTTCACCTGATCCTGCTCTTCCTCCCCTTGCCATCATGAAATATGTGCCGCTATAAAGCTACCCTTGTGGTGCAACAAACAGGGGAACACACTTCTGCCTGCATCTGCACAGAGCACACCAAGGAATGGGAAGTCTACCTCACCCAGATGACCTCAATCCTGACCAGGTCAAGGGATGCACTTTTTCAAAGCAAGCTGTTACAGCTTTGTTACAGCTGCTTTCTAAAAGTTCACACATTAAACAGCACTGCTTCACATGTACAGAAGTGTGAACTGTACTTCAAATCAAAGCTCCTAATTACTGTTGGCAAATCTGAGGATACCACTGGCAGAGACCATCTTGCTGAAGCTACAGGACCTGAAGCAGAAAGCAATGTGAAGTGCTCTGTGAGACATCGAACATTCCAGGTCACTCTTGTTGCTATGCAGATGTGATATAACATGTATGTGCAACACATGGAGTTTAGAAGGGCAGCTACACACATGCATACATATTAATTTAACTGAAATTCTAACAGTTAAAACAGTGTTTGTTTGCAATGAACAACCACACATATATAATAGGTGCACATGAGACACAGAAGCTTCACAGTTCCATGCCTCCTTCCAAAATGCAGAACACAGGTGGTGTGTCTAACAGAAAATAACTTCAAATATTCATATTTTCTGCCAGTGAGAGCCTAAAAATGAACTTCCAATTATTTCAGTCAATGAAGCATCCAAAATATTTTAAAAACGTCTTTTCACACTGATAATTAAAAACCTGAGGAGTATCAATTCTGGCAAACTCTTAAGTAAGTCAACTATAGGAATGCAAACAACCATGAAAATTAAAGATGGAGACATTGCTGGAAATGTATATGATCAGGGCAAATTGGGCCATGCAAATTAAAGGGTAACCTAAGCATAAGTCTTCTGTAATACAGTCTGAAAAATGAGAAAGAGCCTTTAAGTATTAGAAAAAGGAAATATGATAAGGAAATAATTAAGCTCTGGTAAACTCACAGCTTTAAGATGACAAAACCAAACTGCTGAATCCCTATTGACTTCTGCTAAAACAGTGATCAGCTTCACAGCAAAACCTCAGTTTAGTAAGGAAACTAATGAAAATATATTTTTGTATACAGATGACATAGATGTATACTAGTAGTGATCCTTAACTCTTTAAGAAGCAATTTTAAACACTGGATAATGTTGTTTAGGTTCTCTGCTAACGGAAGACATCAAATGCACAGCCTATTTAGCACTGTCTCCATCTTTGCACTTATCTTAGTGTAACTCGGACTGACTGTAGATGTTTCAGAGGCAAGTAGCTTTTATGTAGCAGTGTAAATTAGGCCACAGATAAAGTAATCTGTATATTTTAAGCTTGAAACCATCAGTGTCACAGAGCCGAGAGGTAAACAGATGCCTCTGCAATTTTACTGAGGCTACGGCCAGATGTTCCTATTCACTCTCCCGTTGTGTGCAGGACAAACATATTGTATCTACTTCACACTGACAGCACACATTACCCACTGTTCTAATTGAAAAGTTGAAGTGAAGGGCGATGTTTTTTCACTGCATGCTGTTATTGTTGATAACAACACTTTAATTTTGAAAAGCATACTTGCACTTTAGGCTTAATCTGAAGTGGCTTGTGCAGAGAACGCTAGCATCTTCGTGCTCGCAAGAGCTACCAGCACTCTCTTCACTCAGAAAAATTAAACATTCTGGAAGCATTCTCTGAATTATCTGTGTTCTGTTTCATCACTTGGAGGTTCTTTTTTTCTTATAAATACATTTACTCTTCTAGAGGGATAGATGCGATGAAGTTCAAGAATTTTTAAGTTCCTTTGATATGTTACATCTTCCAAGAATTAATAATAAACCAACCCCCTAATATATATTGACCGTACTGTCTCTTTCCAGAGGCTGCACACTGCACCAGAAAGTCACCGGAACAGTAAAATAAACTAAACTACCCAAACAGTACTGGAGAGGGTAGGTAGAAAACCACAGGTGAAATCTTGGCCTCAGTGAGCTCAGTGATAAAATTCCTGTTGGCTGCACTGATTGAGTAGTTTCACCGTCTGTATGCTCTGACTAGAGAAAGCATATGCAAACGAGATATCGATGTGCAGCCACAGCTGAAAACTCGGGCCAGTAAGTGGATTCACACGAACAGATTCCCCAGTGAATGCCACTTCTGGACCGGTCCACGTGGAAATCTAACTTCTCATTTTAGGAAAATGCTGTGTATGATTTATTCACCAGTGGGAGAAGCAAATCACATCCATGAATATTTCATATTTATGCCATACACCCCAGCAACACATTTTATGCATCACTCCCATAACAACAATGTTCATAAACCAAAGGAAACCCACCTAATTTGTCAGGATGAATTTCATGTATCAGATAGCCTGTAATTGATCTGGTAAATCCAGGGCATTTGTAAATTTTATTTACTTATTTAACTCTAACCTTTTCCTACTAACAAGAACTAATCCTCAGTGTATCATTCATGACCTACATTCTTAAACTGAAATTATGTTTTGAGCCAAACAGCCAAGTATGTACCAAGCTCTTAAAGAGAAGTTTCACTGACTGAAACAAAGAAAGAATTGATAAAACTACAAAAATTTAACCTCACAGAAAAGTATCCTACCAGGCATGACTATTTTAAAGCACTATACATATTTGTATGCAGCTATAACTCACAGGAATTATCATCAGGAAATGCAGTAGCTGATAACCAGAAAAAGAAGGAAGTGAACCAGTTCATTTACCATTTTAATGTTAAAATGCAGTAAGTATAGCATAGGTCACAAGTGAAAAGGCATCTCCATTTTGCCAAGCCAACTTCCTTTATCCATGTTTGCAAAGGACTATGTCAAAGAAGAAGGAAGAGAGGTAACTTTCTGTTGCCAAGTGAAACTTCCTACTTCACCCTGAACTTCCCAAGGACATATGCCAGTAATGATGGAAGCTTTATTTCATTTTTAATATAGCTTGTATAGTTTGTATAAAATGGAAAGAACATCAAATTCAGGAAAGGCCATGTTAATTCAGGGCTGAGGTCAGTTTTGCACACAGCAATACCTATGGCCTGCTGGAAGCTCACTTTCCACTTTGAGGAAAGCTGTGGATTTTACTTCCGTGGATACTATTATAGTTTCACTCCTGAACTGGAATGCCCAAGAAAGCATACCTGTGACAGCCACTCCTCATCCTCCTGCCCGCTGTGGTCAGATGCTAAGCTGTCGTATGACTCGTGTCGAGTGATCGGTCCAGGGCTCCCGGGTGGAACCACTGAAAGAAACCAGAAAACTGAAAAATCAGATTTACTGTTAAATGCTTTTTTTAAAAAAGCTTTTTCAGTGAGTTACTGGTACAGCACCATATATGTTTTCCTAAATCTGCAACAGTATGTTGGAGCACTGAAAGAGATCAAATATCGATACCAAAAGTGATGAAAAGATTTCCGTTCTTTGACTTGAATGTATACATACAGCCATGATGATAACCCAGTTGGCTCTTCTTTTAACCTTAACTACTCAATGAACATACAGAACAGCCAAATACAGATGACAACCATCTGCCTTGAGGAATTTACCACTGAGAAACGCTGCTGTCAGTGATGTAAGCCTTTTCTACAGACTTTGCAGAATGTGAACTGTGCTAAAGTGAGCTGACAAAAGCTATCCCAAGGCACTGGTCCGTGTACTGACTTTGAACACAAAGTACTTCCAAGACTTCATGAACTGTATTATCATTCTCAGTTCAACATTAATGTTGATAATTAAAATCTGCTACACAAACAACTTGATTTTTAGGATTTCACTGTTTTGCAATTTAATTGGAAGTGCTTAATTGACATCTTAGTGTCACCTTTTCACTACAGGAGTAACATATTAAGAATTCATAACAAAGTACAGTTTGATGCTTAATTTGCTACAAAGACTAAATACTGAGATCATTTCACTGGACTGTAAAATGCCAGCAATTCTGTATTTGAGGTTTGCAGTGCATTGCAGTAATACTGTATCACAATTTTGGACAGATAAGAAAGAACACTTTTTTCAGCTGCAGGTGACACTGATAACTAGAAAGACACATTAGTCCAAGCCAAGGGAGAAACTAATCAGTGGCTACTAAACACAACGGTCCAGACACAACCTCCAAGAAGGGTTGGAAAGGACCTTAGGATCATCAAATTCATAACCTTCAAACTCTTGGACAACGGGGACTCTGCTTCCAGTCACTACCAGAGATCTGAGTCTGGGTCATCTTTTCGGTTTGACTCAACATCAGCTCTACCCGCAGTGCCCATCAGCAAACCTTTTACTGACAGTATTGTGAGAATGTCACATTATTATTAACTGCTTAAATACCTAAATCTCTGCTGTTTTTGAAAGACTGATGTAAATAAATAACCTCAATTCACTGAGGTTTTTTTTGTTTTTGAACAAAACTTAGTTCTGTTCCTCTAGTCACTGCCATCATTCGTCTTCATATGGACTCACTACAACAGAAAGATGCAAGTTCTTCAGCTCTGCAGACTGCATGATAGCCAAACCAATTTTAAGATGATTACCATATATACATCCAACCTCAGGGAAAATCACAATCTAGTGTTCCAACACTCCACAAAAAGAGAGAAAGAATTGTAGGCTCACTAAAAGAATAATATCTCACAATGGCTGGTCCTTGAGACATTTAAATCTATTAGCAAAGCTTACAGCCTAGCTACTTTACAGCTGCAGCATTACATTGCTCTAACTAAAACTTCCCACTTGAGAAAGCCAAAAGAGCTTAGAAAAAGCAAAATGCAAGAGTACCCCAGACAATACGACAGGAAGTGTTTTTCTTGTACCTGCTTACTGTCAGAGGCCTATTGGAGCCCTGGAGTCAGTACCAAGAAACCATACCCACTTTGAGGGAAGAGCAGACACCACAAGAGCAAATTAAAAGGAGCAATTGCAACAAGGGTATTTATACGTGGTAAAACAAGCCAGTTTTATGCTATAGCATTAAGATGCTGTACAATCCTAAAATTAGAGCCAAGATTTTTATATTAACATAATCTAAAAATGACTCAGCATTTTTTAAATTGATTTTTAAAAACTATATTATTACAGAGTTGACCTTTATGTGTCAACTTTCCATCCACTACAAATTTTTACAGCCATGTTGTAAACCCCTAATAATAGGAGTTCATAATGGCAGCGCAGACACAATTGTAACCATAAATACAGAACGGCGCCTCTATAATATAAACAGCATAGGCTTTTCATAAATCCATACACTATATGAAATAAAGGATTTTCATCCTGTTTGTATAAGAGGGTATCTCAATCCAACCTCAGCTATGGAGCCATTTCTAACACTTCTGTATCATGGAGTGATCGTATTTGGAAACTGTCATATACCAATTCAGTTCAGGGCCTGACTTATGACAGAATTACTCAAAACGCTCTATATATTTGGACATTTTCTTACAAAGTGCCAAGTTCTTCCCATGAGATAATGCCATATTCACTGAAATCACTAGAATCTGTGCCTGTTTGTGTGTGCACACCCACACCTCGGCACCACAGGCGTTATTTCAGCAGTGCGCGTTCATCAGTTTTCCAAGATAATATAGAAACTACATTCATCTGCTACATTACAACCGTGACAGATTGAATTCAATGACTTACGGATGTGTCTATCCAGCCCATACCAAATTCCTATTAAGAAAATACACATACCTTCCTGGATTACAAACAGCTGAGGATTCACAGTAAACATCGAATATGAAACCGTAATGCCCACACTTCTTCCTTACTGGTAAAGTTTGTATTTGAAACCAATGGAACAAACCCATTATTTTGACATGTTTTGCTGTTGCCCTAATCTTCCCCGTATCTCCTGACTCCCCTACAATAAATTCTACTGACTGCAGCAATGCCGGTTTCTGAGGGCACAGCTGATCAAGTGCAGGCTTTCCTGTTATTGAACTCTGCTAAGAAACTGTTCATGACTCTAGCAGATGTTTTTGCTTTCAAACCAACGGAACTTTATGGACTGTTCTGAATTTTTTTTGTTCTTTCTATCCCAGGGGCAACTACTAGAGCTGTCAAGATTAGGGAAGCTGCTATTCAGTGACTAGCTGCAAAAAAGCTAGCCCAGGGAGCAGCATCCACCCTGCCTTGTCACTGTATTTCGCCCTTGTGTAATACTCCTGCATTTTAGGGAAGATTCAGGATGCCTTTACAGTGAGAAAGAAATTCAGATTTAAGAATAGTTTTGGTCCTGGGCTGTATGCCTTCTCCTGAGGAATCACAGCACTGCAATAATGCACGTCTCAGTGCAGCTTCAGAGCACGGCATTAACTCTTTCTACCACAAAGTGACGACATGCGGAATTCCACGAGAAAACTCTGCCTTAGAGTTCACCAGCAGGGCAACAGCGATAAAGCCCCAGCTGAGGTCAAACCTCGGTAATTTATTTTGCTATTTAATAAAACAGCATTTATGTACCACACCTATCACAAAAGCAGGCATTTAAAGAGAGTCTGGTTTTGATAGCAGGATCCTGTAACGATGGTCCCAGCCTTAGCAGAGGCAAGGCAAGCTTGACTCCCACTGCCCTCCGTGGGAGCAAGCAGCCTTCTCCGAGATATGACCTTACGAGACAAGTGATCCTTGCTGGAGATTTGCCATCACTGTACTGCTTGTCACAGATAAACATATGGTCAGTTTTTTCAAGTTAAAAATGCCCTTGAAGTTATAGGAACAAGAACGTTCTAAAAATGTAAACCCAATTCTTTCTCCGTTTCTGGGTCGCACACCTCTTGCATTGCTACCATGTTCCAAGGCAAGATTAATTGATGCCCTGAGAGGCATTTCTAGGAATCTGAGCTCGAAAATAATCTTTTATCTTCCAGTTTAATTCTTTGAAAATCTGAATTCACATTGGAAATTACAGCAGCCTCTGGCACATCAGCGAATCTGTTCCAGTGCTAAAACAGAGGTTTTCCAAATAATTTCACTACAATGTAGGATAGCAAATAATCAAATTCAAATTCTTCCAAAGCTCTGCAGCAACTCATGCCCTTTCTTGTGCTCCTGTAATTCCTCTTTCATTGAGAAAGTCACATACAGCACACACACAGACAATAAGCAAGGAAGCCCCTGCTGCACAGAGGTATTTTACTGGCAATTGCAGGTGTTTTGTACCTTCCTAAAATAATCAATTCAATGCTTTGTGTCTGAGCTATGCCAATTTTTAGCTTTTTGCTATTCTTATTGCAACATCTGGAACAAACATATATCAAATATCAGAACACAACCGAGTTTGTTTAATCTAGAAATACACAAACACACAGAAATTTGTACAATTACCCATGGAGTGAAAAAGCACAAAGAAAATAAGTGCTTATTAAAAACCTAAGGTGAGAATTACAACATACAACTTCTGTTTATGCAGTATAAACATATATATATGTTTATTATATGCACAAACATATATATATAATGCATTAGCAGGCACTGAGGTCACTTTTTAGCTGCTACCTACAGCAAAAGCCAGAGTGTTGCCATAAATACTTGGCAAGGGGCAAAAACCACCTTTGAGCTGCTCAAAAATAGTAGTGGCACCTTTAATCTCTGTCCTCCCTCAAATGAAAAGTGATCTGCATTAACTCTGAATCTGGAACATATTCCTGTCCTTCCATCTTGATTTACTCTACTGAACCACATTTAACTGAGGAAAAACAAGAGTTTCAACAAAAATTGTTGTCCCTGATCTTCTTTCATGACTTGAACACTGTCACCTCATTTTCTACCTTCAAAATCAAAGGTACAGGTGCTTGCCCATAATCTAAGGTGAGTTTTTGAAGTTTACAGACTCCCTTCTCTGCAACTGCAGGATTAATCTTCCTACTCGTGAAGAAAGACTATTATAAAGCCAATGGTCTGAAAAAAAACATGTTACAAAGTTAGTAATTTGTGTGATAATTGATAGTGCCAGGAAAACTGCACAGAAGTGACTGCTGAGACAAAAGTTTCAACACAAGCCAAAACAAAGGCTGAAACACAGCTGAGCTGATTTCCCTCTGGAACTCCAGGTCCTGATTCACACAGTTCAATGATTAAGTATGAGAAAACAAACACATTGTTTTGAAACATTTCCATGATACTTAGTAACAAATGAAGACAACAGCTTATATCAACCTCAGATAATTTGCATAGACATTCTTTACACATGAACGAGACCTACACAAATACACATGCTCGATGAATCCTGGAATTAACAAGCAGTGGTTTTGCTCATAGATTGGCTAATTATACCGTAAATATCTAGACCTAAGAAAAATCTTTATTCATTCAAAGATTATAAATTGTCATCTTTCAGCAGCATAAAAGTGTTGGAACAAAGAAACACTACAGCTCAATTGTAGTGTGCGCACTTACGGTTTTAATTTGTGAACAATAAATCATTAGTTTTACTTAGTTTTGTGTACTTCTTGAACCAAAAGGTTTTAATTTTCTCATTTATATAAATAAGCTTTACTCAATTCAATTTGAGAGTTATATATGAAATTCTCAATGTGCTCTTCTCTAAGGGACGTATGTTTGTCCAAATTGAGAGCAAAGGCATTTGCAGACTATAAAGACTGTTTGTTCTGTGCTGCCTGCTGTACACATGCCCGCAGACAACCAGAAAGCTTTCCTTTATTTCAGCTGAGTACACAAAATTTATAATTTAAAATAAGATTCTAAAATCGTGTAGAAACAGAAATGTCTTCCCAACTGATTCATTAAGTCTAAAGTCTGTCCTGTGTCCATGTGCAGTCTCTAGTGATCTCCAGACAAACAAGTACATAGAACAAAACTTGCATATCCCTTGTTCTCATACAAATCACACACTAACATCTGATTTTGATGCTTTTGCTGTGGTTCCTAAGTTACCTGCAAAATGATCATAGACGTTTTAGTGACCTGAGCTAATCACATGCTTGTCAACAAGCTTCAAGAGTACTTCTCTTAAAATTAAGCTCCACAATCTGAATGATTTACTTCACGCTACTTCTGGAACCGCTGGCACATTAGCTACATTGTGTTACCAATGGCATGTCACAGTTCTGGTTTAGGTCTACATGCAGCCGCTTCAAATTCAACAGGTTCACCTTTTTTGCATCTTATAGATGTGATCTCACATCATCAGAGGCTGGTTTCAGTATCCCACAGTCAGACTGGCCATGTAGTTCCAGTCCAATAACTGCCTAGTGAGTTTTACCGCAGGGATGTTCCTAAATCTTCCCTTACAGCACATCCCTCTATGCACTGCTGGCTTTACCTCTGCTCAAGTCTGACAACAGAGTGAAAACCAGATTTTCATTTTAGACAGAATGCTTACAGCCATCTTCAAACTAAACTGTTTGTAGTTTAGTGATATGCTCTATGTGTTTTTACTTGTGGCTATATGTTACAGAATAAAGTTCTGGTTTTAATGCATTTTTCAGCTTGTAAACTTCTGCAGGAACATGCCATGCAAATTAAAATAGTCTCTTTTACCCAAAACTTCTCCCCACTCATTTTTTTCCTCTTAGGACTTTCTGAGATTCTTGTATGTGTAAATATCATAAAATTAAGCTGAAAAGCCCCCTGTAAACCATGGGTTTAGTCAGCCTAACAGTTATTTCACACTGCCAACTAACATAGATTTATCCATTCATTATTTATATATTGCCCACAGTTTATTAGGTGCTTTACAGACCATCCACTCTCTGTATCAGCACTTTAATTTTGAACGAATAGGTAGGTTTGTAATCAGGACATGAATTCTCCTTAGATTTTCCCAGCTTTGAGGACAGCTTTACTTGCTCCTACTTTACACCGGTCTGACCGTCAACAGCCCGGCTTTTTTTCTTTTTCCCTCAAAAAGGTACTGGATAAGGTGTCCAGGCCTCACCATTACTCCTGGATGCATTGCAAGGCTGGTGTATGTTCATTGTGCCTTAACTCCAGCTTCTGTTTCTAAAGCTCTCACTGGAAACCAGTCAAGTACAGTGAACTTCTAAAAGCGGGCAGAGCCAGAACCCAACATCACTCACAGTATGGAGCATCTTAAGGCTGTTCAACACTTCAAATGCTCAGATTGTGAGCAGACTATCATTCTGTACCAAAGGATAACATATATATTCTTTCCTGAGTTAAAGAATAATTTCAACTGCACGAACCTATGGCAAAATCCATCTGATGGCCATCTTTAAAGAATTATGGAAGAGGTAACTATTTCTATAATTCACTGACTTCAAAAGTATGTTTGACATTATTGTCGGGAAAATTATGTTAACCATGGATTACTGTTACAATCAAAGTATGTAGTGAGAAGTCAAGAGGCTTAGTAGTAAATTTTCAAAGCGGTGCGTGGGGATTTACCCGTTTGACTCCCATTAACGTCAATAGGAGTCGCGCGGCTAAATCCCTGTACACTGCTTTGAAAACTGACCCCTTCGTGTTGATGGACCCCTCTCTAAGAAGTTCCAGATGACCATGTAAGAATAGTAAAGAACTATTTCAGCATGTGCCCTTGTTCATTATTGTTGTTTGTACACATCTGAAAGTATTTTAATTCCTATATGCAGTGCTGTTTCCAGCATTTAGTTTATAAAATATGGATTAAGATGGGCAAGTACTGAGTTAATGTGATGACGCCGCTCAAATGCCCCGGTGTACACATGCATCAAACACTTAACATACATTGCCAGCATCTAATGCACCTTACTGAGTTAATTTTTATCCACCTCGTCTATACCATTTCACAATTACGGCTGAAGAATATATCAGGATTTACTCCACTGCTCATATGCAGTGATACAGCTCTTTCATGAACTGTCATTCACCCTGTACCTATTTACCCCAATCACTCCTATGCTCAGTGAGAAATTCAATTTATTCTCCCCTACCACTCAGTCCTGTTTCCTGCAGGGAGCAGGAAGTGCATGTTACAGTTTTAGGGAAACATAGTTTTCCCTTAAAAAAATACCATGAACTACGATTTCATTAGAAACACCTCTTCTGGAAGGGGAAGATGATCCAGATTAGTTTGAAACCTGTTATGCCTCCAAGTATAAGAAGCAAACCCGAAAACTGTGTTTCCACTGTTTGTGACTACTGCCAGAAAACCCCAAATACATGTAACAATCTTGTAAGAGAAAGGCATCCTTGGAATCAGTTGGACTCGAAATTTTTTAACTGTTGTCATAAAAAAATACATACACATCCTTACAGATTATACATTATCTAAGAATTGCAACAGTTTTAAACACAGCACAAAATTCCAAATATTAAATATTTCTCAAATTGCACAAATTCTTCTACAACAAATCTTACCTTTATCACTTGATACATATATATATATACATACACCCACATTTTCATATGATTGGAGAGAATACCTGAGTCAAGATAAACATTTAAGAATTCAATTTCTGAAATTCTGCATCTCACTTTTCTGTAGAGAAATGTCCTCCTCAAAATCTCGAGGAATTTCTTCCCCGAGGATGTGGATTTTTACAGGACATCTGCACAACTCCGTTGGAACCAGAGATGCACAGACCCGGGAAGTTCTTGTAAAAAGCATCTTGTATTCTTTTATTGTGTGGCAGTAACAAAGTAGAATTTCATGACAATGATACACTAGCTAGAGGCAATTTCAAGTAGAAAGAATAATAACGTCAAACTGAGAATCTAGAATATATGTATATAAAATCCCATCTGGATAATAAAATTCAACATATATACCCAAGTAACTACATGAAGTCTCAGCTATATGCGGGTTGTACACAAAATACCAAAACAACATAACACCGTTTCCCACCTTCAAGCGGATTGTGCTAACAACTAGCCAAGAGTTAGCTGCAGTACTTTTGGCAGGAGTATTGCAACTAATATGGGAGCAGAGGGAGGGGTAACTTGGCAGAATCATCCAAACATCTTGTGATCAGCAACTCACTCAATCTACCAAAACGCTGGTTTTGCAGCCACTCAGATGAAGCTTTCCATTTGCCTTCCTGCAGCTTTGCGATTGTCATCTCCCTCACTCCAGCTCTGCACACATGGTGTGTATTTTCCTGCAGTTTTAAGCCCATAGCACTCCATTGAGACAATTGTGTGGAAAGCCCTCATCTGTGGAGCACAGGTACACCTGAAAGGCCAGTAGTTTAGGCAACAGTCATACAATCAGAACACAAAAGTAATGGCAGTTTAAAATGTTAACCCCCACACCAATCCTTGCTCCAACTCCCCTCCAGGCTTCACAGCACAGCAGCTCATATAAACTCAAGTGGGCTTCACCCACTTCAGGATAAGGTCAGAGAGCTTTGTTTAGATAGCCTTTATCGTGAATTATGTTAAACTGCCCAATTTTGCTCTGAAGTGCTGCAGAACCAGTAAAGCCCAGCAGAGACACCATAATGGGCAGCCGAAAGCACTGACTGCTGAAACAGCTCCAAACTCGCATCTGACCGCAGCAATGCAGAGATGCCAAAGAAACAGAGCAAAAAGGCTTTGAACACCTCGTAACTACATGATAGCGTAATTGTTGTTACAGAACAGGCTCTGGTTTTGATCAGTTTTATTATTAGAAATCAAGCTTCGTTGTGATAGACATTGAACATACACATAGCAAGATACAGCTCTTGCCTCCCAGAACATGCTACACATACACACACTATAGTCATGGACATAGTGCGGTATGTACCATAACATATATTGTTTTACATGAGAGCAAGAGAAAGAATAAACTATTAAATATGCACACACTAAAGAGTACAAGAAAAATATGAGGTAGAAGGCTGACAAGTGGTAGAACACTAAACATAATTATCAGTCCCAGTTCATTAGCCTATTACCAGCCCATCATCACGCTCTGCTGCCCAGGGAAAAAGGCCTGTAGACCAGAATGACCAGATTCCTTACTGTGTCTGCTTGGTGCAACTCGTATGGCAACAGATTGGCTGTGATTACAGGCATCGTAGCTTGTTTTTCATAGTATCTGTCTTCTTAGCACACATTAACACAGTTATTTAATACACTCTCCACTGCTAACTCTCAGTCTTGCTTTCCACTGCTCAATAATCACTAGCTGTATGTATGCAATTTTTATTTCCATCAATGGAATGTATGAAAGGAATCTCAAATAGGCCATAAAGAACCGCAGTGTTGCTTAGATACAAAACTCTTGCTCAGGGTGCATAGCTTTCATTAGAGGGAGCAGGAAGTGCAAACATGATGTCAGAGTTAGAGAGATTATCTGAATAAGTTGTGTTATCATTTAGCCCAAACAAACAGTGAGGAAAGGCTAACCTCCTCCCTTTGAAGACAATGAACAGTTACTAAGTTTGACTTCTAATGAAAGCCATTTTCAGGAAAACACCAGATATGTACAATGGTTGGTCCAGAAATGAAAATCTGCTGTAACAGCCAGGAGTCAAAGGCAGCTATAAATACAGACCTTAATCTTTTCAAGAATCCCTTAACGAAGTCTATAAAACTGATTATATCTTCAGGCCTAACTCAAGTGCAAATTCTTACTCAGAAATAAGTAACAGCCCTGCAAATATTACTTGAAGACCAGTACAGGAACAAAGAACGAGAATAAAGAGCGCTGGTTTGAATCCTAACATCATGGAATATGAATTACATTGCATTTAGAATAAACAATTAATGAGACAGCAGAAGCCTCAGTTACATGTCCATTTTTCTAAGAGAGAAACAATTTCCAGAAGCGGTCAGAGTGGGATAAAGACACACTGCATCATTCCTTTTAACACAACAGAAATGCTCTTTGATTATTTAAAAGCCACTTGCAAAGATCTGTCTTCAATACCTCCTATTGGAGGTTTAAATAGCAAGGAGGTGCAAGTACTCTTACCAGCAACACTGTAGTAAAGTAGAGACTTTTGTTTTAACAAAATCTATATTTATACGATTACATTTCCTACGGTTGAGGGCAGCTGTAATTAATGGATTCCCCTCCTTCCCCTAATGCAGTCATTTGTCAATTTAAACACAGAATGTCCAATCAATTTTGATGTATTTAGTAAGCAATTTGTCAGAGTACTGCATACCAGTTAATATATTAATTCTTGTCATTGGCCTGCTTCTGACAACTGTAGGTCATCTCCACAAAATTGGTCCTGATGAGCCAAAACTTTTTGCCTGGAATGTGAAGGTGCCCTTGCCAGAGCCAGAGGAGAGAAATCATATCTCATTTTATTCAGTATCTCTTCTGGTCAGTTTTTGATCTGATTTCAAGGTTGGGTTGTTTGGTTTTTTTCATTAATGCATTAATTGTCCGTGTTTCAGATATTTCAACCACAGTCCCTTTCTCCAGTGCAAAGAAAAAGTGAATTCAAAGACGAGGGGTGAGGAAGAAAGGAAATAAGAAGCACGAAATGAGGACGTATGACTTTTTTGTTGTTATGCAAATTTACCTATTTAATTACAACTCCATTATGTGCCATGCACGTGTCTGAATGAATTCAAACATGCTAAAATAGAAGGTACAGAAGTTAGACGAAGGAAACACAGGTTAAGCCAATCAAATATGGAAGAATTCGGGTCATTGCAATAGAAAAGTATTCATTAGAGAAAAAGCCTGAACATAAACAGCAGATTATCAGGGACAAGGAAAGCACATCTTAACAGGATGCCTCAAGAGTTTATACTACCAGAAGCATCTTAATTCCTATGTACTAAACAGCAGGAAGCAAGTGCTATTTAAAGAATAAGTAATAATGAAACTTGGCAATTCTCTGAAGGAAGGCACATCCTTTACACGACAAGTTCCTGTGGAGACCAGAAACCCTCCTATGTATGCACACAATGCCTTGCACAACTCTCCTCCTCTGTAAGGTCTGCTATGACAGTCCTGTGGTGATAGTGTAATACCAGGTGATGATACTTAGGAGATAAGAAAAACATCTAGGATAAATAAAATGTGACTTATATTTCCCTCCTCTGTTGTGATTAGATTTAGGAGATACTCAGAACAAAGGAAACAAAGAGGGAATACTAGAGATATAAATAAGGTGAAATACTATTAAATCTGAGAGGGGTCGGACAGAAACATCTAACACCCAGCACAAAGGACCTGAGGACTAGACTGCAGCCAGGGCCCTGCAGGATGAACTCCTATGGAAACAACAGTAAGTCTGAAATCTGCTCTGTTAGAAGGTGAGAAGATTCTCCAGACTGGTTATTTTTACTCTCAAACGGCAAAAAGCCTGAAGCAGTCAGGAGCAGGATACCCACACTTCCTGCAGGCCAGCAGGCTGTGAAATTTAACATGCAAGTTCACTTTCAAGCCATGAACTTACAGAAAGGTCCAAATCTCTTGCTATCCACTTCCTCACCTCTCTGCAGCATGCCACAGCTGTGATAAAGCGCTCAGGTAGATACGAACTGTGCACTCTGATCCAGGTTTCTGCAGCAGATGTCACAGATGACCTCAAAGCAATGAAACAGCTGCGCTAATCCACTTACAAATACCCTTGGGATAAAGGTCTTGGACACTTGTTGTATTATGTATTTCTTCAAACAATGGTTCCTTGTTACTTCCTTATTAGCTGTGGCTATAACTTTCAGATTCTTTAAAAATATTAGAAGCTGAACTGTGTGTAAACAACTAAATACAGCTGTTTTAGAATATTCTCTATCACAAGAACTCACTGGCCTACTTTATGCTTTTCAGAGACTAAGGAAGATTTTGGTGCTGTGTTTCGGCATCAAACTGTATCTTTCTGCAGACCTGCAGAGCACAGCCCTCCAACCAGACTGCCAGACGTTTCATTGTTCTGTCCGTCTGCTGACAGAGGTACTCTGTGCTAAAAAGCACACTGAGTATTTTTCAATGACCCAGGGGGCAAAGGTCACTTATTATAAATGGATAATGAGACCTAATGCAATGTTCTGAGTGTGGACAAAGAAAGGGTCTATCCATACCCCCTTGTGACTTGGTCATTCAGGCTTTTATTTCCCCTGCACACTTAATGGAGCCAAACAATTGGCAGAAATGCTATACAGAAACTGAGAGAAACTGCTGTATTCTACCTCTGATAGACAGATACAAATAGTGACCCTGAAATGGCGCCAGAATTCCTCTTACCACTAACGTGGCAGACAGATGTAACATTCACCCTAAACCCCTATTTAGCCATTTGCTGGCAATTAAACTTACTGACGGAAGTGATAGCACATCAAACCACAGGCTTCAGCTAATGTCAGCCCATTACATTACTGCAGGTAAGCAGAGCCAGATAACTTCGGTTTAGCATGGATTTAATAGGGGGAAGCCAACAGGTGTCTTGGACTGTTTAGTGGGAATCCTGCTCTGACTCCATTTTTTCCAAAACTTCATTGAGACGCTCCAGATAGAATAAATCCAGAGGACAAATAAAACTTCAAAGAAGATCAGATATGCACAAATTTCTCCATTAATGCCATTTTTACTATGTTCTATAGATACTTTTTAGTCTGTAGTGTTTATTATTCTATTTTCTTTTACGTTTCACACCCATCTTGAAAAGTTCCTATTATGTGAAATAAAACCTGATTTTAAAAGTCTTCACTGTAATTCAAATAATTCAAATTCATTATTTTGACGCAATTTAGCTACAACTCATTCTTTTTCTTTTTAAACAGTTTTCAATACCAAACCATTTGACATGCATCGTACTTGAGCCATTAATGAAACACACAGAGTGAACCACATCCATCCCTGATTTCACACTGTGGAATAAATGTGATCTGCGTATATACGCTTTGCTATTCAAAGAAAGGTTTTTGTTCAGACCATATCATTGCACTACACTGTTTTTCATTTCAACAGAAACTAAAAAGCAGCCAAACTACTCGTACAAAATGCTCAGAATTCTCCAGAGAGCATTCTGTGCTCTTGGACTCATCCTGCAAGAACTGCATGCTGCATGCAATAATTTATATATTTATATGTTTGATAGCATGCAGGAGAAATAGCTGAAACCAGTATGGATGATAATGACATCTTGAAACTAGAGGAGAGAATCTGGGAGGGGGAGGAGGGGGAATAAATCTGGCCCAAACAGCCAAGCTGCAAGGACCCACAAACACAGGTAGTGTTTGTGAATTAAAGCTGGTTTTGGAGACTGTTTCAAGACTACTCAGCAGCAGCAAAAACGGCGCATAAGCAATGGATAAAAATACTGATACCAAAATGAGTTATCAGCAGCATAAGCAGACTATGTGGCAGCAGCCACGTTAAGCTACAATATGAAACTAGACCTATGCTCTATAGTTAAAAGTGTTTATTAACTGTTTTGATAGAAAGTGCACATATATTTGATGACCTGACTGGACTAAACAATTCAAAATACTTATTTGAAAATGGAAGTATAGGCTCACACACCTAATTTCAGACACAGTAATTTGAAAAGAGAGAACCATATTTATATCATAAACTATCATACAACCAAAATACATCCTTGCAATGACCTTTCATCTCAAAGCAGAACTCTCACACCTACACGTCAAAGCAAAATAACGCAGGGATCTAGCAAAAAATTCCAGCCCAAAGGCACATCTAACACAGTGCTGTGCACTACTAATCACCTTTTCCATACTCTTTTCTACCTTTTGAGTTTTCTTCCTTTTTCTCTGCAGCATGGAACAAGGAAGACAATAACCTTGTGGGTTCCCACAACGTTTTGAGCTTGAAGCACATGCAACAGATGGAAAGGTAGAAGCAACAGATCTAATCTAGTGCCAATGCCACTTTTACCAGTCATGTTCAAACTGCCTTTTGGCCCAGATGTCCACTTTCTGCATTTTAAAATGCCTGTGTCACATCACGTGCTGGCGTTGGCTGCACTGACAACTGTGCGGAGGCTCTAGTTTCCCCATGAGTACCTTTACATATGCTAAGAGTTGTTCCCATGTGAAACTTCGGCTGCTATATCATTTTGATCTTGACTACATCCTAGATAGAGAATTGCTACTTACTGTTAATATTATTCTCTTTTCTGAAAGGTCAAAATAAAAAATAACATAACCACTCATTTGTCTATAAAACCAACATAAAATACATGAGTTTATATAATATACATATACATATATATAAGATACATATGCCATATATCTATAGATATATTAATGTTTCTGAATATGCAATGCCATGCATATTGGCTCCTTGCAAACAACGTGGCTGGATAAGGCAGAGGACTAGGCAGGTGGGCAGCCAAACCTGGAAGCAATGCCAAGGCTCCCGAGGGAAGCAGCTGTCTTAGACTCTGGCTGGAAGCAGCCCAGCAATCAGGAGTTCCAGCGGAGAGGGAAAATGCAGATGCATTGGCTTGTCACTGAGTACTGAATTCATGAGAGGAAATGGCTAAAAGCATGAGAAGAAATGAGGTGAAGAAGTCCTGAGGACTTCAGCGGATCTTTTGAGCCACACTTTCAAGGCCAGCCAAACACTCACAATTTTGGGTATATGATAGGCTCACAACTTTGATTCATATCAAAAAGATACTTATATTTACTACCATTACAAATAGAGTTACATCAGCCCTATTCTGGGGTTAGACGTATTCTGAAATAAATGCAGGCTGAAAAACTAAGTCACACTCAGGTCAAAATGTGCACATAAGACAAGACAAAAAGTTGTCAGCTACTTACAGCCAGCAAGAAGATACTGGTAGTACTGCACGGCATCTGCAGCCAGGAGCAGTGGATGGTTTGCATTAAATGGTGGTTGGAGTTCATTCCACTGAGGAGTTCTGAGGTAAAACACAAGACTATTAATATTTTAGCTAATAGAGAGAATGTAAATCAGTGTTTCTGTCATCACATGTAATTATCTATACAAGCTCACAAAATGTTTGTAATTATTTAAATTAGCTTGTTCAAACACTGCAATACACCAGAGGCACTTGAGCAGCAGGACCAAATAGCACAGATTGTGAGGCAAAGACAATACTTGCTTGTTGACTGCAACATGGATTGCTCACGATGAAGGTGGTTTAGATTAAGTTGGTAAACATGTTTAGGACCCTTGTATGTCATGCTGACGTTATATAAACACACAACAGAAACTGGGGACCTTTTTTGTTCTGTTAACTAGCACTACTTCGATACTGTAAAGTCACTGAGCATTCACAAACTGTGAAAATAAAGCTGTGTAAAGTTATGGACTATTGATCCAATTAGAATTTTCAATTCCATTACAACCTACTCATTTCAACAATAATGGTCTAGAAGTCTGTGTTGTAATTTTAATTAGGGTGGGCCATTCCTAAATAGCTTGGTAAATCAAGTATCGATCAATCTAGTCCAGCCATAAGCAGCACTAAGGAATATAGGAGCCAAGAAAAATCGATAGGGAAATATCTTAAAACGTCAAAAGCACTGACAACACTTTCTCATCAATTTTTGTTTACTTTCTTCTACATGTCAGGAATAATTTCTTCAACTGTCTTGAGAAATGCTACCTTCAGCTACTTAAAGGATAACTTCCCTAATTCTTTGCAATGCTTCACTGTGGAAACCTCACTCATGACTCACGGCAGAATTTTGTACTTTAACACTATTAAAATAATTGTTTCTAGTCCTTATGTAAAAAACTAAATTACAATCTGATAATTTAAAATCACCAATTGATAAGGATCTCTATTGATCAGTAAACACATTCATGTACCTCCGTGTTTATAGAAGTATTTAAACGCTTAGCTCCCCTTCAGACACGTAAGCACTAACACAACTGCAGGAAAAGGTAGATTTGAATACTGAGAGCCCTCTCTTTCAATGGAAAATCTTAAGAGTCTTTAACATAAACTTTAAGATAAAAATAGGGATGAAATTCAAAGAATCATAGAATGGTTTGGGTTGAAAAGGACCTTAAGATCACCTAGCTCCAACCCTCCTACCATAGGCAGGGATGCCCTACCCTAGAGACCATACTGCCAAAGTCTCTATCCAACCTGGCCTTGAACACTGCCAGCAACGGAGCATTCACCACTTCTTAGGACAACCTGCTCCAGTCGCTCACCAGACTCATGATACTTGAATGAACATTCACCCCTTCCAGAAAAAACGATCACAACCATTTCCTGGACAAAAAGAGGAAGAAAAAGTAAGAAGAATGAGCTACCTAACCAAAGTCCAGCTGGCTCTTGGGCATGTCACCATTTCCAAAGGTGTGTCATCACTGATCTTCGGAGCAGTGCTGAGTGGACGTGGTTCCAATACATGTTCCACCAGGCTGCCGTAACAACTGACAATATACAACGACTCCACTACAAACTGTTTTGATTGATCTGTTTGCAAGAAGAAAGAAAATCTTATTGCAATAGCACAGCAGAAACAGCAAAAATGCTTACAGGAATAGTAAACTATTCTTTTAAGTCTCTTGCTTTATATGCTTGCACTCAAACCCACCAATTAAAAGAAGTGAGAGGGCTGAAAAGACAAAGAGAAAATGGTACCAAGCACAGAATTTTCCCTTTGTTTCAAAAATATATGAATATCTCATTTAGGAGAAGGTGGAACAAGAGTTTCACACCAAGGTGGGTCCAGGGGACAACACGTTGCCAAACATGTGTCTGTATATTAGCTTTAGCAAAGGTCCTTTACCTCACAGTAACACTTCACACAGTATTTTTTAATTGAACCAAAGTTTGTTTTCTGTCATTGCATCATAATAAAAAAATCAATGATTGATTTCACTAATTAAACTTTCTTGCAAATTTTGATCCTATTCACCAAAAGCACCCCAACCATGCTCCCCAAAATGTCCACTGTCACTGTTTCAGGATTAAAATCTACAGATAAGCACCATCTGCTCACAGAATGAGAAAATAAACTCATTGCAGTTTAAATGCAAGTCCCATTTTTGGAATATACCAACCTTTTTCTCTTTTCAGACCAGGATTGTTTGCAAACCATGACCTTGATGATCCAAAGACTGCAGCGACACAAAACTCACCTCCCACAGACTTACTGGGTGAAATCTGTGGAGCTGGTTTGGATTTGCTTAAAGAAAGAACAAAAAATTATGAAAGTTTCTTCTCAAAAATCAGGACATCCCTTGCTTAATAGTCATTCTAAGATATTAATTCAGAAATGGTGAATACCTACAGTTCTCATAAGATTAAGCAGAATTTACAGATGCTTAGCGGTTCTCAATAATAGGTCTCAAATTCCCCTTGATCACTGAACTCATTAACTTGAAGGACAGCACTGGCTCATAATGGAGAATTAGCTGGACTGTTTAAAAGACCCAGTATTGAATATTTGCATTCAATAGAAACTTCTGAAGTGAATACAAACATTTATAATTGTAGGTCCTATGGGAATTAAAACATAGATTCTGGGTCAGTCTTTCTAGGTGGTTGATATTTTCTGGCATTATTCAAAAGAACCCTCTAACTATGCTAACATTGACTGCTGATCTGTGTATCTGCACGCTGAAACCACACGGATATATATGACATGGGCAAGAGGGTAAAAGTGAACAACATGCAGAGGATATGAGGAAAGGGAAATAATGCATATGCTCATGAGCTACGTGTTAAAACAAATCAGTAACTGCATCATGTAAAAAGAGATTAAGATACATTCTCCTCTGAAACTCCACAATGGGCATGTAGCAGATCCAGTGGCTTATAATTATGTTTTATTGAAACATCATTTAGTGTTCCTCCCTACAGGAAGCTGAAGATACGCAACATTCCGCTTTCTATAAACTCAAAATTTGCCCATTTCCTCAATTCATTACACCAGATTTTTACCCTGCCCTTAAGAGAAAAGCTGTTAGAGGAGTTCATGCAGGATTCCTCCTTCACATTCTATATTTTAAACTGGACTTTTTGATATTTCCCTCCCTATTCTATTTCACTGCTCTTTTTCCTTGTCTTGCCACCTCTCCCTCATTTCCTTTTTTCTTCTATTCATTTCTTGTTCCACATTTTTAAGTATTGATCTTCAATTCTGAGAGGTGTGTGTGTGCATATATGTACATGCAAGCAAATTATTGCAAGTATCATGATGGAATTAAGCACCATAAGATTATTTTAAACAGGAGAAAGCAACTTGAACAGTGAGCATAACTAGAATGGCACTTAATTCATACTACCCTTTTTTCAATGACAAATTACTTGTATACAGGTGAAGTGGTTCAACAGAATGAACCAATAGGGGTATTAAAGCAAAGACAGATTATGAATCAACATAATGTAAAAATAACATAAGAAAAGTAAGGTAAACCAAAATTATTCTACAAGCTGGGCTTCTCTGAAACTCCTGCTCCTGACTGTGGACTCTGCACTCATACAAACACCCATGTCTTGGTCTCTGGTCCCTCACAGCGCAGTCCTGATCCCACTGAAATATATGTCAGAACTCGCCCTGATCTCAAGCACTTCATTTCCTTCCAACAAGAAGTAGTAAGTGACACATGGAAAATAATACGGCATATGGTTAAAAACATATCACCTCCATCATCACTGTCATGCTACGTGAAACGTTTAAAATCCCCTTCGACTTGAACTCACTTAAAGCAGCAAATACTTTTTGTGAAGCATTTCAGAAATTAGGGCATGTTTGACAATGGGAGAAAGGACCAACTGTCTACCTCATACCGTATTTTCAGCCAGGTTTCTGAAAGGGATGTACAGAAAGTGTAACTGAGCTTCCCAGCACCTTGTGCCAGTTTTACAGAGGAGCTCACTGAAGCAGAGAGAGGCTAAGCTGCTTGCCATAAATCACACATGCAGCAAGCCTATGGTCACACATTTCATTTAGAAGAAAAAAAAACACCCACTCAACAAAACAAAACAGAACAAACTTTCAAAAGGAATTCCAGTACACTGATTAGAGTCAATGGAAAGACTGAGACAAACTTTCATGGGCTTAGATCAGTCCTGAAGCTCTCACACATGCAGGAGAAGCTAGAACGTCACAAAAGAGCAATTGCAATCTATAGTCAGTAGCTCTGACACTGAACCACCACAAAGCACTTAATATCCAACTGTTAAATCTACAGCCATAGATTACCGGGTCAGAAATCTGTGTTTCAAAATGTTCTGAGTATAAATATATTACCTTGCTTGCAGTGGCAATTTATGATCTATATTGGGATATTTTATATTAACATATGAAGTATTTATTAGCTACTGAGAAAAATGGAGAACAGATTTCTTTCTCTTTGAAAGAGTTATCTGTCACAGAAGCAGTATTTTTAACCAGACCTGTAACAAACTGTGTATCAAGAACTGCTTTTAGCTCTCACCTTCCAAGTATTCACACGCTAATATTCCTCCAGAAAAGAAAATGAAATGTATCCACTAAGTAGAGACTTGTTACTTACTGATCTATACTTCAATCAATAAATGATCGTGTTCAATATAGAAAAAGATTGTTTGGAAGGACAGTGTTACCCATCAATCAATACAAAACAAACTATGATAGAGATATGATTCAGCTGTATTCACTTCCTCGTATAAACTCTTAAAACATAATCCTTCCACACTATCTTAATACTCCTAATAGTCTGAAGTTTTACTCTATACAAACTGAGGTTATTTATTAAAATAATCTAAAATGAAAAAACAAAAAAAGGCAGAAAATGCTGTTCTCACCTACAGACTGGAGTAAACTTCTACAGAGCCATAACTGACTTCCATTTCTTCAAGCCTTTCAGTTCAAGGAACCTGGTATTCTAACAATACTTTTTTGCAGAGTTCTCCACACTCATAGTTCCAAGACATATGCCCAACCTTAAAGGAAATGGTCTAAGCTACATTCTATTTACACCATGCCTTTAAGATGTGCATCTCTCAAGGCATGCATTTAAGTGCTGGTTTCAGTGCCAAAACATTTTCCCTTCAAGAAGGATGCTTTGTAGACAGAAAGAGCAGACATTGTAAAACACGATTACTCATGCAGTTAAACTTAGTCCTGCTCAAAAATAAAGACAAAAAACCTGACTAGCGCATCATACTGGTTCAGACATAGTTCTGAAGAAACTGCCGAGATGTCAACAAGTCTGTTCTGAAAACTATTGTAACTGAGGAATCTTTAATTTTGCCACCATTTTACTTTATCCCTGAGTTTTCATCATTACATTCCAACTCAAATTTCTTTCCTTAAGCAATCCTCAAAAGCCCAGTTATTTTCAGGAACAGTAATGCCATTAGAAAAATATATTTTCATGTCATTGTGATATTTTAACAACTTGGAAACTATAAATCCTCATTATTATGTAGATGCAAACACCCTTTCAGCTTTATAAATGATAACAAAACAATCATGTTGAAGGCAGGTGGTGAATGACTGGTTTCTGCTATGAACTCCTGCTCTTTACTTGCTCTTAGCCTGTCAGCACTTCGTAAATTATTCCAAGAACTGAAATTAAGGCACATTTGGCCTCACTTTTAAAAACAGTTAATTTAAAAGAATCTTCACAATATGCTAACTTTCAAAAATTTATACCATATTTTTACTGCAAGGCACTGCCATGCAGGGAGAAGTGAGGGTTGTTGGGAATCAACACAAAAAACAAGAACGTGAAGCTAATGGAACCAGAACTCTCATAATTTCAATCTTCCACATTAGAAACAAGAGCATTATATAAAAGGAGGATAAAAAGTCAGTGCACTTTTTCCTCTCTGGGTCTACCAAACTGTGTAACTACACCAAGAATTAAATGAGACACAGTGGTTATTTTTATCCCAATTGTATCTGTGCAGGACCTACACCAGGAGTACAACAGTAATAAAAAATCCCTTCCATAGTTCTTGTTCTGCTATAAGTTTAATAACAGCTGTGCCTCAACTGAACATCATGTTCACATCATTTCAGTCACCAGCAGTTGACATTCACCTACACCAGCTGAAGTCAATGACAAAGTCACCTACTAAAGGTCAAAGTAATCCCAAACTCCAGCTAAATACCACAATATTTGGGGTATTTTGTGTTATTGACTTTTCTAACATAATTTTGGGGGATTATTTCCATTTTAAATGCAGAAACATTGAGATGTAGATGCATACATGTCCAGTGCTTTGCTTATATGATATATAAGCATTTTGTACTGAAATGGCATAAAAAGTGATGGAAGCAAACTAAAGACAAAAGTAAGACATGACTTTGACAGACCTTAAAAAGTTAAGAGCCTCAGCAAGAGCATGCAAGTTCTTTCATGTTGACAAGGCAAAAGAAAAGATGAAGAGCTACTGAAACAATTCAGTGTTACCACCAGCTGACTTTTGTAACGAATCAAACCCTGCCATAATCTCTGGAAATCGTGTTAGTTCTCCATAAAAATAGTAACTAATGTCAATATTGTAACTGCTTTACTTTTTCTTTATTATTATTATTATTATTCTACTTCAGGTAAGAAAATCAGTAACAATCAATACTATTGAAATATTTTGAAAACTATAGGCAACTCTGAAAATCAGAGTACAGCGCAGTGCTGGAGTGTTCCTCAAAGAGCTTTAGGTCTCAAACTACTACTGGCTCTTAAATTTGTCTTTACATTCATAGTCAAACAAGTGACATGACTCTAAAAAAATAAACAAATTGCACATATATGGTATGAGGGAAGTGCTTTACAAATTAAAATAGTGAGAGTCTGCAAGACCGAGAATCACATTGATTTTATATTCCCACACAACAGGCTTCAAATACATCAGATTCACAAAACCAAAAGCATTTATCCAAAACTCCACAACTAACCCCACTGAAACAGAAACATACCATTTCTGGAGGCAAAACTTTATCTGGCTACATAAGCAGCAACAAAAGTATCACGAGAAAAATACAACACAAAACTTGCAATTACATATAGAATTAATGAAAAAGCGTATCTGTCTCAAAACACATAATTTTAATTGATTTGTCACTCTGCCTGAACCAAGAAAACAAAGACATGTTTCCAGTCATCAAATTATGAATAAAACAAGAAAAAGCAAGAAAGGAAATAGCAGGCTCCTTTACTCGCCAGGCAGCAAGCTGTCAAATCTCCATTCATGTTGTTTACATAATTTTAGGTCTCATTAAGACCTTAATGGAAACAACATGATTTCTTCCCCCACCCAAAGTGTGTTTTTTATCCTAATTTCACTGTAGGCTAGTAAAGACCATATTTTTGAGCTAGCACTGGCATTAAACAAACCACAAAAGAGTCTTCTGAAAGACAGGCAACAATTTTTGAGTCTATTTCCTATATCCCCCTCTTTAATCTAGGCCTTTTAATCTTGCCTCAATCTAAAATAATTTCTGGTTGACAAGCATCTCTGCTGCTTCATGCAGGGGCTGACCAACATATCCATTTGCTAAGACAATCCACTTTCAAAACTCTTCCTCCAGAGCCTTTTCAGTTCTTAGATCACAATCACACAGAATACTTAGGTGCATCACATGCTACATTTTAAAATGGTTCTTAGGAAGTTTTGTAGAGTGATCAGATATTCTATAGGAATAAGGCAATATCACCTTCTTTCCTGTAGTGTCCTACATGATTTTGTGCTTTTGCGTTTCCTCCCTTTGGTACAGCTCCCGTATCCCTCACCAGCTCTCAAGTTGCCTGTATCCTAACAAAACTCTTGGGAAGTTCCTTCTGCTGAAGACAGTATTTTGACAGAGACATAAGGGGGTGATACATGTGGCACAAACTCGCAGCAGTCGAAACAAGAGCCACATACAAATATTCTAACAGATACTAATAAGCATCCTCAGCTAAACATAAACAACCCCCTCCCCAAAAACCCACCTCCTAGCTGAAAGTGTCTCAATTTTCTAAGAAAGTTTTAAGATGCTCAAAATTCTTCCACTCTTGTTATCTGAAATTTCAAGCACCTATTCCCATCTCATTATAAGGAGGTGACTGGAGGTTCTGCAGTGCTGCATGAACACTGAAACAAGCTCCACCACTGGGAAACTTGTCAAAATTTGCTTTTATTTCCATCTACCTTTTTGTAATATGCTGCAATTTTACATATTAAAACCAACCCCCCTCATAATTTCAAATATCATTATTTTAATGGAACTGTGGTTTGTTGGTTTGGGTTTTCTCTCAAGTGTGATAAGCTTTTTGGTTTTGTGTTTTTGTTTGGTTTGTTCTTTGTCTGGTTTGGGTTTTTTGCAGTGCTCATTTTACTTGCTTCACCCCTCCTACTGCAGTATTTAATTGCTTACTCACGGCTCATCCGGCTTATTTTCGAGAGGTCATCATTGATGTTTTCTGTCTGTAAGCAACTTAGTGCTACAGGAATAAAGAAAGCAATATAGGAAAAGAGAGGCTTGTGGAAAGCTGTTGCAATCATTTTTGCCCACTGGGAAATAATTTATTTTTTCAACTTCGCTGCTACTTCAAAATTAAATGCCCCCTCACAGGTAAAAATGGAAAAAACAAGTGAATGCTTTGACAATGCTTAATGGTGAACACGCATCCATAGCTTAAGAGTGAAATTATGCAGTGCTTCCACCTATGGATCAGCCATGCAAGTCAACAAATTAAACAAAAAATTAATCCAAAATTAAAGTCTAAGCACAGCGTTATTTTCAGTGAGGACAGCAGATGAATTATAGGCATGCTGGGTTTGAACGGCGAACTCACCATGGAGCTTTTATGGAAAAACATCCTGCTCCAAACAGGTAAGGTCTTCATGTAAAGGGGAAAAATGCACAGAAATTAGATGAAAACTCCATTACCAACAAGTTCACTGTATATCATGCTATTAAGACTTATGCAGAAGGTAAACAAAATAATTTCTTATAACCATTCATGATGCCCTGAGAGAGATGTAGATCTCTAATGTCACCAACATGCTAAGGCTCACAGACACAACTGCCCAGGTGAACGTCCCAGGGACAATACAGCCACCCATGGAAGCAGGAGCTGACAGGGCAGGCTCCTCATGCACAACTGCGGTGAC
Source organism: Ara ararauna (assembly GCA_028858755.1). Lineage (NCBI taxonomy): Eukaryota > Metazoa > Chordata > Aves > Psittaciformes > Psittacidae > Ara > Ara ararauna. The sequence goes on along the minus strand of CM054389.1, from coordinate 9,890,265 downwards.
AAACATAATGCACCAGCTGCAAGCAGGCTTTAACATTATCATTCAAATTAGACACAGCTTAGGTCTCATTACTGAAAAGTGCTGATAAATCTGAGGCAAAAGGAGTCAAGAGCCTTAAACCAACATTAAAGTCAGAACTAGCAGAGCTAAACTGGCATCTAAAGCAACAAGTATGTGGGTGTTTTCCATGAAACACTGAAGGTCTGAGTGGGACGGTTTTACAAATTTACTGAAAATAGGCAAGTCCTAAGTAAAAACCACAGGTACAAACACAACTTATTGGAGAAAATTACTCAGCCCTTTTCCTAAGATAGAAGCACACCATTAAATTAAAAATCTTTAGCAACTCTATGACACAGCAATATTAGTCCCCCACTTAGAAGTTTGCATGGAATGCACGAAAGAGAACCCTAACTTACTTCAAATATCTTTGCTGTTAAAAATCACCTGATATAGAGCTTAATGCTTTTGGTCACTCAACAATTTATCTTCAGCATGATTTGATTTCTTTTCTGTTCAAGTATTTTGTACTGTGGATAGTGTTTACCATGGTATCACACCCCATAAATTTCAGTGCATTTTTAGTGGCTATCTCCCTTGTTCTTTGCATCACCTTTCAAAAGCCATCGCCATACTGACCTGTTCATAAAATCTGAAAAGGAGGAATGGGAGGTCAATTTAGAGCTACTCATACTCAAGGCTTCTGTGATTCTCATTTGGGCTATACCTTCATCCACAAAATTGCTGAATAATTGATTTTGTCAATGCCTTTTTTTCATACTCTGACTCAGCGATAAATTCTGGCTAGTTGAGACAAGTGAAATATTTTCAGGTAATGAACTAACAGAAAATGTCTATCACAGAAAGATGTATAAAGCACTCAGCCATATGCTTGCACAGGTAAAAGGATACCAGCCTGATAAAAAAGAATTCTGTGAAAAAAATTTGGCACAAGCACATCATCAATGAATGGAGACATCCTCTTAAAAGAACATTTAGGTGAAGGTACAAACCAAGACTTATATTCTTCGACATGCAAAGATATAAAAATCCAGTAAAGAACAGAACATCACAGAAAAAAAAACCCTATTTTTTTCATTAGTAATGTAGGCCAAAGCCCATATTGAAGATCTTTTGAACTCCGTGTCATGGATTAGCCTTTAACTATTTATTATTTTAACTATTATTATTAATTATTTTAATTTATTTAATACATTTATTATTTTAATTAATTAAATATTAATAATTATCTTAACATTAACTATTTATTATTCATATTTAAATAGATGTTTGGTTAATACTTTGTGGGACAGAGCCCATTTGGTAGAACCAGCTGCCTCTCTACACATATCATCTTTGAACAGTGATAAAACCCAATTAAACAGTATGAACTGTATAAATTGTATGATCTCTTACACAGTCAACTCATTCAGTCTCCAAGTCAAATACCATGCTAATGGCTCAACAGAAGATGAGCCCAGCACTATTGCACTGTTTAAATGGAAAGCTAAGTTTTCTGCACAACTCATAGCAAATGTATCTTAAAACCTAGAATGCATCTAGTATAGATTTGAAGAGTCATTGGAGAGTGTTTGAATCTGACTGGGAGCTTAGAATTTTTAAATTATGATCCTGGATGTTTTGGCAAGTGTTTTTCCTCCCTGAAGCAGTTTTTCTATCTGCAAAACCAGGCAAAAGACATGTAGCTGAGCTCATCAGAACATTTCAGAAGATAACGCAGGCTTCCCCCCCCTCCCCCCAGCATAGTATACTGGTCAGCAGCATACTATGTTGACCTGATTATACTTGCAAATTAACAAATTCTCTCTTTTAACTACAAATTGACCCAGGTGTTTCAATGGAAGGATTTGTTTGTTTCTTTCTAAAATGGATACAAAATCTCGTATCATAAAGAAAATAGAATTACAAAGACTACAGCAGTCTTAATAAAAAGCCTTAAGTGTGAGAAAGACAATTTAGCATTTCCTTTCTGTTCACAAGACCTAGTTTCTTTTATGGTGGCTATTTTTCCCCCTGATACTTATCTAAGCAATTCTTTTTCAGTATTTCCTTCACATAATATGAATGGTGTACTAACAGAGAGAAAGAGAATTCACAAATTACAGGAGAACCCAACCTTGAAAAGACAGCACCAGATGGCTGCACTCAGTGACAGGAACAGAGCAATGCCAAGGCAAGAAAGTCACTGAGGTTCCCCGTTCTGACAGCTAGTGAGAAATTCCAAAGGAAAATTATGGAATGATGAGGATTTACAACTAAAAATTCCAACAGAATTTACTTAATTTCCTATCTGATTCTGAGTTTTAGCCAATTGAAAACTGACACATTCTTTGATTTTGCATTATTGTGTTTAATAAAAATTATTTAAGCTTTTGATAAGCTATGCAATACCCACCTATTGTAACCCTCATCGCTATATGTTGCCATAGCAAGAACCCTCTCACAGTGACACGTGAACAAAACCTAGTGCAAATCACTGTATTTCATATCAAATACAAATCACTACAGTAGTTGCTTTATTACCAAAATGTATTATATAGCCCAAGGCAACATAAGACACCTCTGAGAAATGTGCCAGAAAGAGAATGGCTTCAGTGTGCAGGAAAACTGACCTACTGCATTGGATTCTTTAGTTTGACTTTTAGGGTTTTTTCTTGACTTTTTCAGTTACTTTTTCCTACTTAATTATGTTACGATATCACGACTTTGCACTCCTTATTTTTGTTTGCTTCAGTAGTAGAACATGGGATAAATTAGGCTGAGTCAAAACAAAACAAAGGGACGTCACTGATTTTCAGTACATACCATGTAAGCAATGAGAAACACTAGAATGATAAAATTGCATCAGACACTTTACCTACATTTTCCCTTCCTTACTGGGGGTGGAATGAAGGATGGGATGAAGAACGGGTAGAATTTCATGCTTAAAAACACACTATCTAAATCTTCTGGATGGAAAAAAAGTAAGGCTCATTCCTTTTCCTGCAAGGTATGTTGGACGTCTGTTTTGACAAGACCCAAGTAATGCAGGTTACATCCTGGTGTTTCACCAAAGCTATAATGAATTTGGGAATAAAGTATGATACAAATATAATGACTATATCCCTTGAGAAAGTTAAAACAAATGCTGCTGTCAGAGAAACCAGCTTTTACAATAGTTTTTCTTCTGGGAGAATTATTGTATCTTTTATTTTCCCCTTTCTTACTACACTACAGTGCATCTGCGCCTCCACATTCTTACAAACTGAAAACTAACTAAAACTCATTCCACAAACACAAGGAAAGCTTATAAAGCTACTGCAAAGCACAAAGCTGTCTTCTAACATACTCTTTCTTATTCACTGCCTTTTATAGACAAGCATGAGATGGATCATACAGCTCTTCTTTCAAATCTATAAGCTCTTTGTAAATGAGCAATGAAGTAACCCATTCACCAGACTTGAGAAGGAATTCAGCATTAACAGTAAAGTTTTGAGAGGGAAACTGAGGCATGGATATATAAGGACTTATTAAATCTGGCTCTCCTACTGCCTTACATCCCCCTAATCTTTAAAACATAAGATGCTTCCTTACTCATTAGTGTTAGAATCCCTTTGGGAAAGCCTGTCTGCTCCTCAGAATGTGCTGACAGGACAAACTACAGGAAATCAAGTCAATGGGATGACAAAATATACGGACAAAAATTAAGTGCTTTGTGAAGGTGCGGAAATCACTACGAGAGACTTGAAAAAGCAAGAGAAGAAAGAGAGGGCAGGGAGTAAGAAAATGATAGTGGTGGCAAGAAGGGCAGTTAATGCCCTGAGATACTTAGTGCTGAGAATGGAAACTGTATTCAGAATAAGAGAGTTTAATGACTGATCAGAAAATGGTCCAAAATCTACAAGTTTGAATGAAAAAGGGGAAAAAATAAAGCATCTGTGCTGAGCAGCACTGTAATGCCCCAACCCCAGACTCTGGCCCTGCGTTCCCATAGGGCTATAGTGAACACTTCTGAAAAATTTACTGCCATTCCACTTGTCAAGTAAAAAGACATTCTCTGCAGCTCTGCTGGAGACAGATGATAGTAAGAGCACTGATCAGTCCCTTCAGTACCTGAAAAATATTTTGCTGTCTTGGATACTAGTAGAATAAAAACCAACTTGAGTTTCTGATTAATAAAAACTGCAAAAAATAATTAAGATATTTAGTAATTAAGAAGCTTTTCACACGCTAAAAGTGAATAAAAGGGAAAAATCCAGAACTGATAAATCTGTGGTATTTTTTTAGCCTTGCTTTTTGCTTTTAGAAATATACTGCAACAGATTAAATTTTTAATTCTTTAAAAGTAGCAGTGACAGAAAAGGAACCTGCTTTGAGAGCCACTGAACAGTGACTCTAAAATCCAAGAGATCACGAGTTCATCTCCTTCTTCTGAACACTGCACAATCACAAGGTTAAGCAGCTGCTTCCAAAGAAAAGCCTTGTTTCCTTGGAGCACTGCTTAAAGGTGCTGACCATGTAGGTGTAAATACATCTGTCTTTTGCCATTTGCAGTAATACATGCCTCCTACACTTCTCAGAGTGAGGCAGATGGTCCCTGTCCTGTCTAAATATTACACTGTACAGACTTACATTGCTATGTGTTTCTAGAAATATGAGGGCAGATGTTAAATATGTTAAACACACGCTTTGCCCCCTGGAGGTTTAAGTTAAGGCTGCTGTCTCAATTTGGTCATTTCAGGCATGCCAGGCTTCTTGGATCCTAGGCATTCCTCTTAAATCCCTGCTTTATAAATACAGCTTTTCATGTTAATTTTGTGTACTTTCATCAAATATTTTGGATGCAGAACAAATGAAGGAAGCTCTCAGCTTAGCATTACACATCCACACAGGCTTCACTGAAAATCACGATCCTCATTCATGAAAACTCTGTTTACACAGCAGGGCATTTCCCATGACTGCTGTTTCCCCCCACCCCTTACATAAGCTTCACTGAGTAGTTTAAATTTAATTCGTTTTAAAAATTACACAAAATATTAGGACAGGGATAGCTTGTGAATAATAAAATTTACTTAAAGAAAACTATGAATACGAACATTTCGGAATATGTTAAAGATATTTAAGAACAAAACATTAAAGGAAATAATGCAGACTTAATACATTTGTAATAGTTGCAGAAAAGCCTCCTGGTATCACGACAGCACTAAGGAAACAGCCCTTGCCAAGGCCACTGCATGAATTACTATTGTAAGCCAAGTGCTTTTTTTCAAATCATCATCCTCGCCATTGCTTCTGCAACCAGAGCTTTCATCTGGCAGACCCTCAGACCACTTTTTATTTTATTTCCATACCTTACCCCTCCTGGTTCTAAGTGTCTATTCCATTTCTAGGAGTATACCAACAGAGCCCAGAATTACATTTTCTCCCTTCTCTGACTGTACTCTTCAAGTCAGCTTTTTGATACTTTCCCTCTTTGAGGGACTGTAACTTCCTGCTTATCTCCATGCACACCATCTTTGACCCTACTCCCTTCCTGTCCCCACCCAAGACCCCACCTTTCTACACTTTCAGAATTCACCTGATTGCTAGTGTAATCTTTTGCTCTTGCCTGCAGTTAAATTGTAAGCAGTGAAGAAAAAAAGAGCAACTGAAATGTATGTGTGGAAGAAGTTAAACCACAACATTATCCCCATACTGTTTCTTTACTGTTTTGTAAGTTCCATTTACAATTATCTATGAAGTTCAGGAACTTATCTGCATCCAGCCTCTGTGCTTAGGGCAATTGCATGTTTGTGGGTCACAATTTGGCTCAACAAGCCTAATAAAATTCCTGTTTATGGCAGCGAGAGCGGGACTGTATTGTTAGACAGACATGTATGTAGATACACATATGTATTTTGTGCACACATATGGAAGCTTCAGAAGGCCATCATGCATACTTAGTGCACTAAACAAAACAATAATAGATTTTACACAGTGTCCTGAACACTCAAGCACAGAATATGGGAATTACTCAGGGAGAGAGGGAATATCTGTGTTTCCTCGCCTGAAAAATAATTCCCGGTTCACAAGAAGCAAGGTGAAATGCACCTCCCTATCGGGGTTTGAGTAAGAAACCACTGAAGCTAGACAGTGCCTGCACCTATTTGGCAAAACGCAGGAAAACGTTACGAACTTGCAGGACTCTCAGCTGTTTTGCCCAGCCACATGCCATACTCGAGCTACCTGTAGTTTAAAAATACAAAAGACGTCTGTATATGAATGGATCGGACTTTAAAGTAGAAATAATTCAGGAATTAAAAAAAAAAAAGAGGGAAAAAATAGAAAAAATTGAAATCATCACCCATTGGCTTTTTGTATGAATTTCAAAAACCAAAGATTTGGAATTTAGCAAAAGAAAAATTTCAACTGTTAAACAGTATCAATTAACTTAAAATTATGACACTTTAGGAAGCTCACAAAATCTTCTGTTATTATCACATACAGATATTTAGTAGAGCTTTTCAGAACAAATATTTTCAAGTGCCTTATCATGGCACAGGGGAAAGTACCAAAGTGCAGCTGGCTCAAAAATGAAAGTCCACACGTGAATTTCATAGTACAGAACAGGCACTTCAGTGGAAAAACAAGGTCAAGAAAACAGCCCGATTAAGTTTTGTCTTTATGCTCAACCTGGTTTACTGTCTTTCCAGTTCTGATAGTCAAAAATCATTTCTGCTTGAAAAGTTTGGAAATCAAAATAAACAAACTTTAAGGAGAAAAAAAAAGAAAAAAGAAAAAACTTACAACTTATTCTGATTGAATACAGCTCTGCTTATGTTTCATACCAATTCCTGGTGTGAAACTTCTCCTGACGTCAGGAATTCTCCAGTATTTCCCATATGGTAGAAAATGACCCACCCCAATGAATATCCTGACTTTTTAGAGATTTGGTTTCAGGCTTTGTTTACTTATCTGATGCTGGTTTTCTTTTCTTGTCTCCTCTTCCCCCCCAACCCTTCCGTCATTAAATTACTTATACTTCAATTAAAATAAAGACTAAAACTATGTATCACTAGTAACACAATTTATTTTCATATTAATTATAAATAACTTTTCCCTATAAATTATAAATAACAAATAAAGATTTGTGCAGATACACTTACCCTGTACGTTTGGTGATGGTCCCTAATGTCATTGGCTGTTTGATTTGAGCAAGAGGCAACACCACAGTCAAACTTGGAAGAGGCAGGAGACGAGGGTTCCCAGGATTATTGTTTGTGAAGTTATTGTAAGTGTCTTGGCTGTTCAATTTACCTTAATGGGATAGAGACGTAACAAAACACGTTATTGGAAGTTTTTCTTCATTTATCATTTCTACAACTGCCTAAAAGAAGCCATTGCCAAAAGAAACAAAAGTTAAAAAATAGAAAAAAAAAAGGCAAAAATAATAAGATCCTGTTATAAGCAAAAATGTATAACAGTCATCTCCATTTAAAGTAAAAAAAAAATTACAATGGAAGCAGCAAGTATTTATTTTTCTATATGTGGGGATAAAGTCCCCTTCCATGGAAGGGAAATTATTTGTGCTGCTGCTGCTTGCCTGACAGTTTTGTTCACCAGAAAGTTCTCAAGTTTAATTTGAAGAACAAGCTCTGGATTCCAATTCTCTCTTTAGAAAAAAAGAGTATCTGGAAGGGAATTATTTTCCTAAAGTACCACATACAGTGTTGGTAATTGAAAGTCCTGAAAAGGTCGCTTTTGTTGCCTCTATGGATAAAAGCACATAGAACAGTAATCTGCTGAACTAAGACCAGAGGAAAATAACAAGTAACTATATAAAATAAAGTCATGCCAAACTACACGTAAAAACAAGAAAGTATCAAGAAAATAACCAACTTCATTCAATAAAGAAAAAGAAGAAAACAAATCATAGGTACTTTAAAAAAGGAGGGGAAAGCATAACAAAAAAAATCCCAACCACCCTAAATTTAGCTTGTTTCAAAGAGGTCTGTGCTGGATATACGCCCAGTTTAGATACGCTTTCTTACTTTCTGTATCATTCTGTAGTCACAACCTTTCATTCTTCAGTTAGAAAAGGAAACTAGCTACAAATTTCATGGACAGTAAAGAAAGAAATGTGAAGAAACCAAAGAAAGAAGTTAAACAAAAAAGGGGCCAGTCTGTTTATAACAGAATCAAAAGTACTTTAAATAGACAAGCAACTATGAATTAAAAGGTTTAGATCATTAACTTGTTTTTCTGTGTTCCTATAATGCTGTGAAATGCTGGCTTTGTTCTTAATCAAAAGGGAGCCATATTGGGAATTAGGTTCCTAAACAACCACCGCATTCTACATAGATATTATACAAATCCCAGGCCAAATCCATACAATCTGACTGAAGAGCAGCCACCTTTTTTCAAGGAAGAAAAACAGCACAGAAAAGGGTTTCTCACAGGAAGCTGCCTGAAAGGCTTTAATGGTACTTCAGATGGATTGAAAATAGGAAAAGGAAGGCAGAAAAATCTTAATGAATGTCTCATCATCCTAAAGACACTCAATGCTTCCTTTACCCGTCTTTTAATACTATATAACTGTAAGCTTAGGGGGTTTATTTGTTTTTTCTAGAAAGTCCAAAGACCCCTGCATCTCAGAAAAGCACAATAACAAAAATGATGAAGTTACAAAGTGTATTTTGTGCTAAGTATCTGGCCCAAACATTGGTCAATACATTTTAAGAGAAATAGCAAGGCTTTAATGAAGAACAAGCCTATTGAAGTCCCAGAGAGCAGATTGCATTAATAGCAATTTTCCTGCACCAACTTTGAATAAAAAGAAACAGGAAAGAAGGGAGGGGAGGGGGGGAACCAACAACCCAGCTCAGATTTAAATTTAAACTGAGATGCAATTGATTTTTTTAAGATTAGTTTCATAATGCTTTCTCAGTTCTTGTGAGAGGACTTGGAATAGTTTTCTGCATTACTGTCTAATTAGTTACTGTTGCATGCAATCAAGGCCTTTCCGAGAGTGCCTCGCTTTCCCGTATTCTCCATGAGACTATGCGCAAACAGGGACAGTACCTACAGAGGGGGCTCCAAATGGCTGTAATTTGTTTTCCTTTACTTGTTGGGAATATAATTATTAACCATGAACTACTGAACCAAACGACTGTGTTCTAACAGTCCCCTCTCTCCCTTTCTCAAAGCACATTTAATTACTCAGTGCCCTCTGCCCCCAACATCATGTGGTTCTCCATATGCAAAACCTTCAGTTGATTCAATAGAATATTTGCATGCAGGGAAATGAGACATTTACAGATCTCCTTCCTATAGAAGGATGAGCTGCTTTATTTTCATACAAGCTGAGGAATCCCAAGGCACTTAAGGATGTTCAGAAAACTGCAGGATTAAGTCATCATGACTTAGGAGGCTTTTATTAATTGTAGCAACAACGCCCTACATATGTTTAGGCTCACACATAAGAAAACATACAGTACACACAAAAAAATGACTAACCTATACAGAGAGAACTGAAAATGTGCAAAAGGTACGCTGAATGGGACCAAAATCTAAGATCTTTAGAAAAAGCAAACATTCAGAGGTCAAGCCTTTCCTTCTTAAATGCACACTTAATTTGATGTAAACAAACACCAATAAAAAACTAACTAAACCAGAGCTCATCATGCATGCACAGCAGCTGACAACACAGCCACAATTCAAAAACTCAGCTATGACAAAGGGAAAAGCTGTAAATACATAATATATAACCAATCTATATTTTCTGCAGCAACATTCAGTTGCTTAACTACAAATAAATATAATTAAAAGTGATCTAGTCAAAAACTAAAAGTTGAAATGCTACAAAAAGAAGACAAATTATTTCTGACAGTAAGTTTTTCCTGAAAATCTCTCTACAGTAACATTAAGATAGTGTGGCTGAGTGAAGTTAGAATCTTGCTTAATAGAAGCAGAAATTCTGCTGCCATTTACACTGAATTATTTTTAGCCATTTTGATGATGGAAATTATCTATACTGTTATAACTTCATTGTATGTTGCCTCAGACCTATCAGAGAAGTACATGCTTGTTGTCGAGATCCAGTAAATGCCCTCCAAGACCAGGGCTGTTCCATTCATAAGCATTCAGCAAAAGCTGTATGCTGCATTCTGTCCCATTTCACTGGGACAAAATAATGGTACACATTATGTTTAATAAGTCATTTTAAACCCCCATGAGTTTCTGCTGTGCTGTTGTACCCATCCAGAAATTCAATAAAGTCATCCTCCATTCCTCCAGCCCTTTGAGGTAGGGAACTCTTCCTGCAGTAAATGGGAGTTGCGTGTGCCCAGGACCGCTGTAACAGGCCAAAAGAGCACAAAGAATGCAGTCAAGCATCAACATTATTTCTGCAGCTCAAGCAGTTGTTGATTCACTGTCAAAGCATAAGCAACAAATAAGCCAAAGTTTAAGTCCCTTAGAAATATCAAACATTTCTCATACAGCAGAATCCTGTACCCAAGTTACCTTGCTACATGTGGACGGCATATATTCATTCTTGCAAGGAAATATGCATATTAATAAAGAACAAAGCCCTGGAATTACAGCTTCAATAGAGTAGCTTCACTTAGTGATAATTTAACTTGAAATGCTAACTTGGTTGTAAACTGACACACAGATCACATCCTATTGAGTATTCAAGGAATACTTTCTATTACAACTAATTTAGAGAAAATTAAATGTCATCATCACAATTTCATGGCAAACATGCCCTCACAAGAACCAGCCTGAACACTTCCAGCAGAGCATTCTGAATGATGAGCCAATCTGATAATCGCCCAGAGCATGAGTTTAATAGCCCTCAGGACCCTGGGCAAGGCAAGTCCTTTTGGTCAAGTATTTGTCTTTCCACAGGCTGCCATGAAGGAGATTTCCAGGTGACAGTTCAAGAGCTGTGCACAGAATACATTAAAGCCCGACCAGGCTGAGTTTTGTTTTCCCTGTGTGCATCAGCGATAATCCCATTTGCTGGCACTGCCTATCCAGCTTGGGCCATAGCTCAGGATGCTCCAAAAGGGAGTGCTTGCATTATTTTCACTCAAATATTACAGACCCAGGATTCAAATTCTTGATCACAACTAAAGCGAAATCTAAAAGCTCCTTCAGATAATCCTCATTCAGCCTTTTAGAGTCCCACTGAAGAAAAATGAAAGAAAAAATGTCCTATGTCTCAACTTAAGCTGCTGGCAAATCTCTAATTAATTTTACTAAGGGACTTGGCGAAAGCTGAGAATATCATGGTTCTAGTGGTCTGACAGCAGAAATTTACAAGGGTAGTGTTATATTGGATAAATGTTGCATACTGAAACATAGAAAATGTGATCAGGGAGTTCTGCCTTTGTACCTGTTTGATTAAAGTTTACAACAAAACCGCCATCATAATCACCCACCCAAAATCTGAGCCACGCTTCTCCAGACATCTTATTCCACACACAGTCCAAGGAAAAATGGATTAAGTCGAGGAAAAAAGTGAAAAAAGAAAACAACAATGGGCTTTGTTGTCAGACGGAGGGAGCGGTTGCTGGGCCTGCCTGGCCAGAGTGTATTCCCAAGCCAGCCATCATTAACAGACTCACTTCCACCGAGAAAAAAAGGGGGGCCTGAAAGCGCCGGACAAAAGAAATCCCAGCAGACAAAGAAAAAACAAATTAAAAGCACCATTATAAAACACAGATGCTATAAGGAAAATAAACTTCACAAGATTTACTGTTTTTTGACAAAGCTGGACATCTGTGGAAAAGACATCAGGAGCAGCTCCCAGGTACAGTCAGAGCAGGCTTGTGGTCCCACTGCTTTGGCCTCACCTCCATCCTCCTAACCACAGCTCATGGCTGGTGACCAGCTACACCACCTCCTGCTCCAAGCTATGCCAGGGTCCCTCTTCACTGCCCACGTACCTGCACCATCGCAAGTCTGACTTCTGGATAGCTACAGCTTTTATTTACAATTATTTTATTTACAATCATTGTTAAACCTATAAAATACTCTTAAGGCTTAAACGTGAGGTTTAAACATTTGATCAAAACATGCCGAAGTTTTTGAAGTATAATTTTGGATATGAAAGGAAAGCTACACCAAGGGGAAAACGAGCCAGACTTGGGAGCTTGTAACACTGTCTAAAAAGCATTCAATCAACTGAAAGCAATTAACACAGTAAACTTGTCCTCTTCTGATCAACTAAGAGCCTTGATGAATTCAGGCCAGATTTCAAATTGGTCAGCATTTGAACAGAGTACTTCAGGGCACTACTGTCAGAGATCATCTTTGAGGAGAGAGAAGAGAAAACATCCTGATTTTTGCAACTACTAATGACATAATTCTGCATCAAAACGCAGCACAGCAAATACATTCCTGCCAGCCCCAAGGAGCTCATCCGTGAACACAGCGCAATGCAGCCAGTGTTGCGCAGAGACTTTACTGGATCCTGGAAGAATTATGGGGATGCAGCCCCATGGATCGCTCTACTCTGATTTTGCCCTTCTCTTTACTCCATGCATGGCAACACAATAATGTGACCAAATCACTTCTCACCTGTTTTAAGCCTAGCTCTAATACATTGGTACCACCCCATCAGATGGAACTCAGTAACTCACAACAAAGCTTAAAACCAAACCTACACCCTAACACCTATGGGATGCAAACACCAACTTACCACCAAAGGGAAATTAAATCACTTTAGCCAGTAAATTTACTTGTCAGTTTCAGTTGTGGATGGCAAGTCTCGCTGTTCAAGAGCTGTGGGATCCTCTTTTGCGTAGAGAAATTCCACCCTATTAGTGAGTAAAGCAAACAGGACTTGGCCCAGACAAGTCTTCTGGTATGAAAGTAATGATCATACGGATTTCAGTTTCTCGATACACTTTAGATGAAAAACTAAAGTGGTATCGAGCACCTCACAGCCTCATAATAAAATGATTTTTTGTTGGTTTTTTTCCATTTTTCTTCCATTACTCCAATATGAAAAGCTTAGTAATGCAGCGTCATTAAAATTCAAAACACACTTGATTAGCTTTTATATCTTACAGTCTTTAACAAACTACATTTCAAAGCACACCATGTAGTCTACTGACATTAACACTACACATAAACATCTATAATTTGGTAAATAAATATGCAGTAACTCCAGGCTATGCAGTCATGTAGAGGCTGAGTTACACAAAAAGGAATTGTGTTTGGCCATTATTTCTGTTTAGTGTAATACTGAAGATTCCTCAGCTAAACATTCACTAATCATATAATGCAAGGGAAATAAAATCCTTTCTAACTGGCAGACAGAAAATAGCAGGAAAAAAAGAAGTGTCATGGATGTGATGGTTTATTTTGCTTTTCTTTTATTCAATACAAAAAGTTTCCCGGATGAGAATGGAAAGCTTCCCAGCTTCAGTTCCAAGACTTTCACCCTCGTTTCTGACCTTTTCTCAGACATGTTCCAGTATAATCTGTAATCTACTACAGTCGGAAGAGGAAACAGCAGCGCCCTGGTGAGAAACGCTGCCTTGTGACCTGAGCAGAGAACCCTGCGGAAGCAATGCTGGCTCGCAGAAGTCATTTGGAAGAGTTTGACAGACAAACTCAATAGTGTCCCAAGAAACACACTCAACACCACAAGCGCTAATTACTGCCGAAAGTGGGCTTTTTCTTTTATGTTTTATCAGTCAAACATGTTTCATCTTTCCTTGCGAAATGTTACACACTTTCCTAGAAAAAGCCAGGAAACTAATTATTTTAGTTAATGATCGCTTCCAAATTAAAGTTACATTGCAATTTCCTTCAATTGTATCTTATCAAATTTAGACTCACTTCATACCCTAACCAGCAATATTTCCAATACAACTAGACCCACTGAAGGAAGAACATTATGTATTTGCTACAGCATGTATATGCACATGATCTAGCTACTTAGACCAATTTTTTCTCTCAGCTAAACTGGTACAAGTCCAAAACCTAGCACTAACTTGATTCCACTGAAATGGATGGAAGAAAATAATGCAGCCAGTTGTTTTCCTGTTTAAAACCGCTCAATATTGAACTTTTGAAAAACAGCTGCACTAAATCTCATGACTGTCCTAAGAAAGCAGAACTTTCTCTCTATTTGCATCCAGGCAAGGCATGTGACAGTGACAGGCAAGCTCCTCAGCCAGAATACTCTGCTGAGACATGCAAGAGCCAGTCCAAGTGTCTTAGCCACTGATGCGACAGAGTCCTCTGCCCTCTCACTCAAGCTTCTTGAACTTCAGCTCTTCCAACTGCTTGTCAGCATCATCCACTCAAAATCTGAACATCGTTCCCTAATATTCCTTTCCTCCTTCTGAAGTTTTTTTTACTTCTATCTTCAGTTTCAAAAACTTTGTCCCCAGTTATAAAGCATCCCACTGATAACCTGATAATCTCCTCCTGTCCTTGGCAAAGGTCAGAAGAGGGAAGGAACTGCCCGTTACCTCTACCTGGCCTAAGATGGATGATGAGATAACAGTTCAAACCTCAAGTTCTAACTGGGATTTGCACCTGTCATTTATTTGTGCAATTAGTGACGTACAGCTGGCCATTTCAACTACCTCTGTGTGTATTTCTTTTTTTTTTCTGCATGGAAAAGAAATTACATTGACAGTCCAGAGGAATCAAAAAGGAGAGGCAGCCACTTCTGCCAGAACAGCAGCAGTGTCTTGGGCCCCATCGCACCTCTCAGCAGCAGCTGAGGACACCCACAGTGTTCACTGCCTCGTGTAAAACACATCTCCTTGAATATCTCATACAAATGTCTGCTTCTTTCCTTACCATTTTCCCTCCTCATTTTTACCAGTTTGCTATGATAAAGTTCCTCAAACAGCTGCACAACAAAGGTGCCTTGAAGCATTTCCTTGGAAAACAACCCCCCTCCTCACACACACACATACAAGTCTGGCATAATAATCATCTTTCAGGACTTATTTAACTAAAAATATTGTTGGTGCAAAACTCAAGTCCATTTATGGGCAAAACTCGAAGTAACAACAACAAGAAGACATGTTTGCCAGCTGCTGGCTCCGGGCTTTGCACAGGCATAAAGCAGGCAACAGCAGTAACACTTCAGCTGGTCTGCTCCAGATGGTGGGTACCAGCAGAATCAGCCAAACTGGCCTTTCTGCTCTCAGGCCATCTCCAGCAAATGCCAGCCACAGGCAGGGGAGTGCAGGCATGGCTATCCTATTTGGACCTGTTCTTGTACTTTCAGCTCTTCACAGATTAAAGGACTGCAAGATTAGTTTCTTGTAAATACTATAGGTATAACCATGGAATATTTTGCAAACAGATGCAAAGGTGCGCTGCCCATTCTCCCCAACTCATGGCCATAAGCCACCTCCAGACCAAATGCTGCGGCTGTAGCTATCAAAGAACTGGACTTGAGTTTGCAGACTCTTCAAGGAAAGAACTATGTGAGCTCAGACTTAACAGGCCACTAATGAGGTTATCGTACAGGCAGCTTCTAGGCAATGTGCAGAGGCTCTGTTACTCCAGTTTCTTGCACATGGGAATTTTACTAACGCTGTCTGCTGGTGAATGATGAAACGCTTGAGAAAACAAGTATTCACTACTACTGCTCCTTGTCATGCCCATCAATCATAATTCATATCAACACAGTCCTGAATTCAAAGCTTTCTTTCAGGGATGACTCTGAGATGCTTCAGCATTGTAGAACACACTTCTCTTCCAGGGATACAGAAGAAAATGATCTTTAGAAACTTAATTTTTTTGGGACAACACAGTCAGAAAAACTGGTCAGCTCGTCTTAGAAACTGCAAAATGACTGTCTGGGAATTTCTGCAGGACACCTCTAGAGATGTGCTGGGTGAGGACACAGGGAAAGTTTAATAGCAGCCCTTTACCCAAAGGTCTTGGCTTATTAGAATGTAGTATTGACAATAAACTACATCTTAATATATTTGTGGCTTCACCCCCACCTTTTTACCTATGCCTTATTTTCCCTTGCTCTAGCTGTGAAAATGAGCACAAGGATTTTAGCATCTGAATTCAATCTGGGTTGAATACACAGTATTTATCCCAAGCTGTGTGAAAAAAAAAGTGCCGCAAGAACCACTGCATATGAGAACCTGATAATAATATCCATGGGTAATCATAATAAATGGCTTGTCTGAAACACCCATAGAATAGGAACTGAAGTAAAGCACAGCAATCTCTCTCCCTCTTCCACCCACCACACACGCTCAGCAGCTCTGCTCTTTTACCCATGACCGTTAAGGATGTTTTCTGGCTCTGTGACAGCATCGTGACTCAGGTCATGAGAAGTGTCAAAGATGCATTTCCTTGAGATGGGAAAAAGCAACTGATTTTAACAGCCCACAAAGACTAAGCAAAAAGAATAAGCCCAATCAGCATATTTAAGGGTAAAGATAAACCTTTTAAAAGATACAAGTATATCTTATTTCCAATCTTTATGCTTACGTTTCTTTCCGCAAAGTGTTTACATTTTTTCAGACTACCAAAAATGCAGTTGATTTAAATGCCTGACTTAAGAATAATAAACTGAAACAAATAAACAAGGGCAGCACCCATTTACTGCATAATCAATCACCAATCATCTACACAGGCAATCTGATTCAAGCATAGGAGATCAGCCCTGGATTCCCTTTCAGCAATGGCTGTGCCCCAGACTACCCACTGCCAGGGGAAGCAGAAGGTGTTTGGGCTTAAACTCGGAAGGTTCATCAGATAAAAGGGTTGTTCCCACCACTTTTTATCCCATTCCTTTCCCTTGCCGGTTACTAACACAGAGCTTCACATGCTTTCGCCTTCCTTCATGCCAAACCTTACTTGTCATACAACACCCTCAATACTTAAACCTCCTCCTTCAGCTGATACCGTCTCTTGAAAAACTCTAGATTCTACTTTCTGACCTTCCGACCAAACATATTCCAAGCTTGTATCAGGTGAGCAAAGCTACTTCTTGTCATTTCACTGATCACATCTCCCTCAGGCCACTTACATTTCTTGACCCACCAGCAAATTTGTGGACCATGCTGTCTCCCCTCCACTAGACCTCTCTTCTGACATAATTCCAGCCTTTCCACTCGTGTGCTCTGGAAACGAGCACTGTCAGGAAACCTTTCCTGCATCACTCCTTCAGTGACCAGCTCTTTTCTGCTGGTTTATTTCAAAGCTCAGTCTCAGTGACTGCCTTTATACTGATCACACTCATTTATTTCTCCTGAAAACACTGTTCAGCTCTATGCATGTGTACCTACTCCTCTGCACAGACTCATAAAGCATACTGAAAAGCTGTAAAGCAACTCAGCACATTCCTTCTTGTGCATCACTATTATCACTATTTATCAATTTCTAATTGCCAACTCCATGACCCTACCGAAACCGAGGCATAATCTGCAGGATATCTACTTTCTCACAACGTATGAGAAGAAAACACACTGGCTTGGCTTTTACACTCCGGGTGAGATTTGGAGATGGAAAAACATCCTCTTATTTTAAGTTAAGAGGAAGTAATGGATGGAACAACTGAAACAACAGAATCCCAAAATGTCATTTTATGAAGCTATTTTCAGAGAAACACTTAAAAATCCAGTTACCACTTCTCCTTGGGCTCCCTCCGTACACGCCTCTGGCACATCAACACTTGACCCTACAGAAACTCTCTTCAGTTTGATGTTACCAGGACTGAAATCATCCATCTTGACAGGAAAACTTCAGTGGGATGCTCACATCTGTGGTAATCCAACTCCTCTCCACCTTCCACCCGGCTTTCACCTCGCGATCCATCTCTGACATCGCGGTCTCCTGTGCACTACCCTATTACTTCCCCTTCGCCTGTCTACCCACAATCTTTCTGAACCAGTTTGCTTTGACCGCTGCCATGGCATTTGCTGCGCTAAATCACTCAGTCATAGATTTTTACACTTCATATCTCAAGCACTGCAATTCCCCTCTGATATCAGTCTCCAATTTTCAATTTATCTGGAATTCTCGCGACTCCTTTTTCAAATATGAAGGCAAACAGACATTTGCCCCAGTCTCAGATCTACGCTGTTTACAAAAGCTCCACTTCTAAAACACTTCATGTACAGACACGAACTTCCCTTGTGACAGAATTTATCAGTCTACTTCCCTACTTATCTGAAGGGAATGGATCTTTTCCTTCCACTTCAGAAACTATCCAAAATATACCACCCACTTCTTTCACTCCACTGATTCTCCAGCCATTAAAAAAAAAAAAGGAAAAAAAGAAAAATAAAGGAAAAAAGTGTGTATGTCGGGGGGGGGGGGGGGGGGGGGGGGGGGAGGGAGGAATACAGCTAAACCCACAGCTCATTTCCAAGCAGTAAGCTCTGCCTAGTTCCCAAACTGGCGCTTTTGAGCTGTTTGTACCTCTCATGGATAACCATGTAACTCCCACCACGTAAATTATTATTTATTTCCCCCCAGTTGGCATAAAATCATGAAGAGAAACTTCAAAAGAGAGTGTGAGATCAAGAGGAATCGCTACGTGTTTTCGCCAGTTGCACAGGGGTTACCTCACGACCGTGAGGTAAATTCTCCCTGCATTAACCAAAAGGAAGGTCCGTTCTTCTTACCCCTCTGTGCCAAGTGTTTTACATCGCGATAAAGCAACCGGGAGCGCCCTGGCGAGCCTGTGAGGAGCCGCGGGTGCGAGGGAAGCGTTCTCCCAGGTGGAATAACCGCTGGCACAAGCGCGCCGGCAGCGGCCGCAGCCCCGGCCCCTTCCCCGCTCCCCTCAGAGGCGCGGCACGGCGGGGGGAGGGCGCCCCCTGCAGGCTGCCGCCGCTCACCGCCTCTCAGGGCTGAGGGCGCTGGGTTGAAAACAGGGAGTTTCGGTCAAATTCAGACACCCCGGAGAAGCGGGACCGGGAATGGCGTGCAAATAGGTTTAAATCAGACGGGATGCTGTGGAAGAGCAATACGGTTAAACGCACCGGACGTTAAAAATTAACAAGTAAATAACCAGGCCTATTCTGCAGCGTGCTTGATTATTTCTATACATCTATAAAAACCATTTCATGCCCACAGAGGCTACAGTTAACCCAGAGGAAAGTGCAAGCTTCATAGGGACTTTTTGACCACTCTTTCGGTGTTTACAGCGCCAGCTCTCGAGCTGAGCTCTGGGAGGGAGCTGCCTTCCAGGGCTTTACGTTCTTATACAGTCAATTTTCTTTGAAACTATTTTTGTCTGCCTCTCTCTAAATAGGTGGTTTCTTAAGTGAGTGTTACTTAAAGGAAACCAATCTGTTTTTCAGGAAGGGCTGATGATGTCAGTCCTTTCAGCTCTGCTTTCCCATAAGAATTCTTCTAGTAAAAGGAGTTTCACTCTGGGAAATAGTGAAAACTAAGGGGAAAACATTTAAAGCATCTCAGGCCGCATGTTTATCGAACTCCTGGTTTTACACTTGGGTTTTAATCGCGTTGTGAATGCCACAGATGAGGGGAAAGTGAGAGAAGCCCCTTTTGGGTTTGAGAATTGAAAAAGATTTTTCAATGAAAAAATGCGACATACGAAAATATTCCTGAAGAGCTAAATACACGTCTGAACGCAATATATACAGAACGTGGTTTTTCATCGTTCTAAACTTATGTGCTCCATTTCAGCATAGGTATTAAATCTGAAACAGAACCACTGCGTATTATGAACAGGAAAACTACACCAGCCGAATAAATACTTCAACCCCCAACAAAATGACAAGAGAAATTCAGAGAGTATCATATTATTATTGACTGGTTTTAGGAGGTGCGGATGTGTAGCTATAGGCTCGATGTGTGCTTATTTACTCTATTATTGTTCTGATACTGGAAATCCCTGCAGTCAGCAACAGAAAAAACCTCTGAGCAGAGCCAGAGAGACTCTAACTTACGGGTGGTTCAAGAACTAATGATAGTAACAGGCTGTAAATTTTCATTTGCAGAATAAAAACAATACGGGTTATATAGAACTTTCAATCTTCCAAGAAAAGCATTCCATTTTTACAGCCAAATGCTCCTTGCTATTCACATACAGGTCCTGATGATAACGCCTGCAGTATCAAATACATAGTTCTAACTACTCATCCATTAACCCACCCTGCCTACCTGTGAGACAGGTAAACCTGTGGACAGGTACCACAAACCCCATTTTAGACAAGTAAAAAGGTCATATCAGGCCATATACTACCCTAATGTTTAGCCCCACAACCAACTGATGTCATTATAGTCTTATAATAGTAAAAGCCCATAAAAGGATCCCAACCTAACTCCGACATTACTGACAACACACTCTGGCAATCCAACGGAATGACAAAAATACGTCACTGGATTAACAGGCACAACAGCCCAAACAAAACCTGCGCTAGCTATAAAAGGTGCAAAGGAACTATCTCTTTATCATCCTCTATTTAACAGTTTACTTCATTCTGCTAAAGAGAACAAAGCCGAACTATGATTCATTTGGAAATGAAATCATCCCCACCCCTAGTAAAGGCTTACATCGTGTGGGTAAACAGTTCCTAGGGGACTCTGAACAAAAAGTAAATAGATTGCCTTGCTACTATACACATAGCAAACAGTTTAATTCTGAAATGAGAGCTAAAAAACATGCGAGAAAAATATCACAGAGCCTGAACTCTGAAAATATTTACAAGAACAAAAGCTAATCACAAGTTAACATCAATAGGTTACAATTGCTCATCAAAAAAGAAGATAACAAGCAAGGGCTTTGCTCACAGAAGTCCGGCCTCTTGGCCTCGGGTTGGGGCAATGCTATTGTAATGTGAAAGAAATATTTGCAGAAGGATCAACAGCAGTTTTTCTTTTTTATTTTTAGGGTTTATTGAAACCTTTCCGGATTGCAAAGCACATAAGAAGAAAACCATGATGACACCAGAACACTGTCCAGAGATAAAACCAGTTTATCACAGTCTTCTCTGAAGATCGGTCACCAGATCAACAATTTGTCCCAGTGCAACGGTGCTCTTCAGGACACGATTTTTGGGTTTATTTCCATTATAATCAACTGCACTTAGAGGGATGGCTGAGGAAACAGTCCCTCTTCTTAAATAAAACTACAAAACCCAAGTAATTCCACACATGGGGAACTCAGAGATTATTCTTCCTGTTACACAACAGAAAGCTGAGAGGCAAAATCAGCTGCATAAAATGGACCAAGGGTCACAGAGCGAGCTAGAAGTAAAGCAAAGAATTAAACCCAGAACTGCTCTGTTGTGAGTACTAGCCTACACTCCTGTCACCAGACTGCCCTAACTCCTCCAAACGACAATAATTTAACATTCTAATACAATAAGGAGCTGTTACAATCTGAGTAAACACATCTTAGCTCACTAATTAAAATAATCACTGCTCTCTGGCTAATCCAGCTGCCACACATGTACACAAAACCCCTCCACTGAAAGTCACTGCGAACTTCAGGGGGCTTCTTCCCAAGTTGATGATAAATGGCTTTCTGTAGGAGGCATACGCTATAGTTCAATATCCTGCCTGCCTCCAGCCAGGTAACCTGAAAGATTACTGAAAGTAAAAAACGGCAATAATATTCCCGAAAGCATTACAGTCTTTTACCAAATGGATTATTTTAAACCAAACTATTGTTTGGGTTGTTTTCCTAAGATTTTAAGGCAACTCCGCTAACTCCTCCGTTTAATCTCCTCAAACTTCCCCTAGGAAATTTTCATATGAAGGTTTGCAAGTTACCAACACAGTCTTCGCATGCATCCAACTTCAAGCTCTTCTACACTGTGAGAAAGTGATGAGCAAGCACAACCTGTGTGAAGTTCATCAGAAACTGAAACTACCTTTCAGCCTTCTCGTGGAGCTAATGACTTCAACAGCACTCATTACAAAGATCCTGGGGGGAAAAAATCTGATTTACTTATTACATCCCAAGACAGGCATTTGAAAACTGAAACTGTAAAACTCTTGGGACACTCCACAAATGCTTCTCCCTTTCTCTCAGTAACTCATCCACACATGTCTTTCTCCTGCCTACCTAACCTGTCCATCACTGAGAATGCTACAGCAAATGAAACTGCTGTTTCTTCTTGGGTTGGAAAAAAGTGTCAAATCTATTCAGAACTTCAAATGTACCTAAGAGCACTGTAAAGCCAACAACTCACTGCAATTTCCCTTGACACAAACCAGAATTGGTTAGATGAAAGCTACACAAATTGATAGTTCCTTCCTCCCCTGTATGAGATGTCAGCAGTTAAAAGAGATTGGATGTGCCATAGTAAACCTCTGCAGCACTTTCCAGCCTGTTTCAAGCCTTACATGCTAAGCTGTTGTACAACGATGTGACAGAAGAAAGTAAAATGGTAGATACTTGAATATCTGAGGAGGAGGAAACTACAGATCGCATTTTGGGTGCCTTCCAGTGGCTCCAGGCAGAAGAGCATGGCTCCAGAACAGCACTGCAGAAAACTACATTTAGAAAAGCCCAAAGAAAGAAGAAAATAGAAAAGCTTCTTCTGGGTCAAGTCTGGTTCCCTTAATAATCATCAAGGCATAGAAATGTTCCTTTGATTCAGAAATCCAACAAAGGTTCTCTCTATGGCAGTTGACTCTCTTTGTTGTCGACTACGAGAGCACATAGTTGGGCTTTCACAAGCACTTCTAATCCTACTCATAATTAGGGAAGAGGGACTGTTCTTGGCCATTTTTAATACTCTCAGACTGGAAAAGGATGGCTCTCCATACCAAACTGCTATTTAAACTTTCACTTCAATGGAAGCTGTGGCTTACTCTTAATAGAAAAAAGGGGCAAGGATGCAGCAAATCCTGAATCCAAACAATGCAGCTTCTAGTACAGACCTCATGAAAGGGAAGGGCGAAAAGAATGGCAAAGATGAAACCGATGAAGCTGGGACAATGATGACATTTGAACCTTATTTAGAGGCTCTCCTTCCTGTCCTTTGAGTTTCTCCAAAGCACATCCACCCCAGGAGTAGGATGTACAGGTCAATTCTTAGAGATCTTTTTTGCTCTGCAAGTTACTTCTCACATTGCTCACACACACACACACACACACACACACACACACAAAAGTGGACAAAAGTCTAAGCCATCAACTCCACGTTGCCTGGTTTCCACATTTCTCCTTAAACAGTATTTATTGGGGATATCCAAATACACTTCATGATCATCAAGACTGATGAGCAATGAGAACTTCAGATAACTGCTTTTGAATATAGACCAGATTAATGACCATGTGCTAGACGGAAACAAAACTGGAAACCCAAAGACCTCAAAACTTTCAGTTTAGAGTGGAAACAATTAACACAGCTGTGATAGCAGAGTTTACTTAAGCTGCAAAACCAGAACTATCTTTCTGAAGTATTTATACCTTGGCTCTGCATACATTGCTTACTTTTTTGCATAATACCTGCAACATCTCATTTAATGGAACTCATTTTTCAGTGGCACAAACTACACAAGCAGATAGAACGAATCAAATCAATTCTTGCAATCTCTGGTAAAAGCAACTGTTGGCAAATACTACCGAAACTTGAAGCTGGAAGACCATGAAGGTCTTTAGGCAAAGGTTATTTAGGAACCAAATCTTTTTGAGTCAGGCAGCTACACAGCAGGGGCTGGAACGCCTCAGAGGACATGGGTTCTAATGACTCAAGGGAACAGGTTTCTTGACCACGTAAGGGGAAGGAAAAGAGGAAAAAGAGAGAGATTTACCATGGAGCGGTGAGCCAGAGGGGCTGCTTGACAGGCCTGGAACAGGGCTACAGCGTCCTCCTTGCTTAGATGTCAGCTCTTGCTCGATCTCTTCCAACCCTGCACTCTTCTGGAATCGGCTCATGCGATTTACCACCCGGGGTGACATGTGTGTGCGCACACAGGGCTGGCCGCCGTAAGGATTGATAGGAAAAACATGGGAAGTGCCCCGAAGTGTGCTGACCACAACCCAGCGGCAGTCATGGCTGAAGGAGATATCCTGTACCTAGAAAACAGGGGAGCGAAATGGGAAGGCAGTCACCAATGTACATGTATGTAACAAAGGAAACACAATCATGTTGTACACAAACACAAATCTTAATTGGAAATACGAATAAAAACTCTGAGTTTAGGCAGCAACTTGAATTTCTGCATATATACCGATGAACTTAGTACATATTCAGCATATGTTATAGCTGCAGTATAATACCCACTTCCAAATTGTGTGTCCTTTTCAAAACACTCTGAGATTTTTCTTTTCAACAGGCCTGAACTTCTGAAAACAATTCATGCTGCAAAGGACTGCAGAAAGCCACCATTTTCAAATAGAATTTAGTTCTAAAAAGAGTTGGGAAATCGTTTCAGTCACATCTTTTGTATTTATTCCTTTAACTATTGGCGATTACCCCAAAAAGGAAAGGGGAAGGATGAGAAGAGAGAGATCTCATCACTGGGCTTGATTTTGACAAATATTTGCACTCAAAACTGTATTTTTAGTCAACAGAAATACCACGTCCTGTGCAACTTAACAAACCAAAAATCGATGGCCAATATTTTCAGGAGCTGTCTGTAATGGGCTCTGATCTTGCTACTGTCAGTGAACCCCTCAGGGGAGCTACCATTCACCCAGGTACCCCCGGACCTCTGCTCTTCTTTGGATTTACTATTTTGTCAAGGAAAAAAAGGAACAACTTTGGCCATTTCTCTCTATAAACCCACTCCACTGTACACATAATATTTATTAATCAGCTATTAAAGTCCCAGTAAAGACCCCAGCTAGACTTCTTCCACATACAGGTGCTTATCCACCACTTGAGAAACACAAGTCTTATTTCAGCTTAAAATGGCCGGTCTTGAAGCAAATATAAAACTACAGTTAAATAGTTTCTGCTACAGTTAGTCACTGCATAAATCTCAGATACAAAGTCCAGAAGGATTTAATTCTCTTTTAAGTGTGCTTTACACAACGCTTTGATGGAAAGCAAATTCTTGTTCCTGAAGAAATGCTTTAAAAGAGAGATTAAAGTTTGTTTCCAACCCTGTACTGGCAGACAACTCAAGAAAACAAGTAGTCTGGGTTCAACTGATTTATCATAGAAAAAGAATCCTAAACCAATTCTCCTAAAAGTGTTTTTAAAGGTAAAAGCTGACTGAAAAGACCCACGTACGCAAGTGGGATTTAACACGGCAAACAAACATACAGACGAAGGATTTAGCTTTCATTATATTATTAAACAGCATAAACTACATAAAATTCTTTCAGATTTCGCTGAAGGCAGCTTTACAATACACCAGGTACTCAAATTGGAGTGAACCCTGATAACATCTTGACAAATATTCCAGAAATGCACTCCAGCTATCCCAGACAAAAGCAGCAAGTATTCATCAAAGCGCAGGTTTCCAACTGAGCCCTCAAGCCTTTGAGATAAACCAAGGGTTTAAGTCTTGTGACTTGTGACAAGATATTTGGCTGACAGACTGTCACCACACAAAATGCTTCGTGGACATTACATAGATAAACTGAAAAACAGCGCTACACACCTGCTCTTTTCAACTGTGGTGACATATCCAAACGACCTGCTAATGATACAGCCAAACAACCTCCCCAGAACCTGACAGCTTTGGCACTTTCAGTGATTCTGGTATTACTGACATAAAGTCACAGCACTTAGAGCTCCTAGTTTGCCTACAAAGTGTTTCACCTTAACAGGTTGCTCAAAAAGGATTACAGACCCCACAGGGATTAACAAGAGCCAAAAAAAGAAACCCCAAAGCCTGGAGTCAGAGAAAACCTATGGCACCAAGAGAATTTCACTTGCTCTTTAAAGAGGCAATTTCTCCTGGTCAAAATCAAACATAGGAACTGAATAGAAATTGCCATTCTCAGTTAAAACAGAAAGAGACCCCATGTAATAAAATCATTAAGGCTGTTGGATTGTAACTCCAATCCCATCCAAGGCCCTGTTTTCTAATTTCTAACAATGCAAAGAAGGGCTGTGCCTGTTGTGAGATGTGGCCCCTCTGGACACATCACTCTTTCCAAATGTTTGGTACTTAGATCCAGCTTTAAATTCCCTTCCCAGCATCTATCTGTCCCAGCCTCAAGAAAACAGCTTTTCTCCTTCCTCTCTGCTGTTCTGCTCACTCAGTCTGTAACTCCAACACAGTTTTATCTGTCTTGCTCAGTTGGTTCATGCTCCTTGCACAAGTGCAGCTCTAGAAGGGACTTTACAAACCTCCCTGTGAACTGACCAATCTGGGCTGTATTTGCAGGACAGGCTCAGGCTGCGTGTGCCTCTTCAATCTCTTCCTCCTGCCCTTCAGCTGATTTCACAGCCAAACTCTTTAAATCACTGCTTTCACTCACATCGACCACATACCCTCTCTTACCTTATGGTATGTGGTAGAGAACTTTTAGAGGATGTTTCTATGAGATGACAGACAAAAAAAACCCCATATCTCACTACTGCCTAACAGAAATGTGTGTTTCCACATGAACACCCGCTTGTCAGCGCGCATCCTTATGATTTTATGTTGTTTTAAAAAACACATACAACAGCCCTGGGATATGATGACACAAGCCAAGAAACTGGGAAACAATCATGACAGGATGTTTTTTGCCCAATGTAAACATGACACGGAAAAAAGTACTCCTGATCTTCAGGAAGAAACCTTGGAACAGCGTAATCCAAGCCCCTCTCTTTAAAATAACGATCACGAACACTCGCTGCAGTTAGAGTGGGTGTCATGGTCAGGACTACTGAAAATATGGCTGAAACCACAAAGAATAAACAGGTTTTTAAGAGTCAGTAATAACAAGAAAAAACGTGCTGACAGATGAGTGTGAAATGAATTAGGATGTATAAGAATACAGTTACAAAACCCTACTCTGCAGCGACAAAACGTGTAGCGGAAACCACTGTGACACATGCAGTGATTCCACCTATCTCTTACCAGTCTCAAAAATAGCCTTGTCTTGGAATCACAGAATTCTATGACATTCCTATATGGATTGGAAAGGATCTTAAGATCATCCAATTCCAACTCCTGCCATGTGCAGGTACACTTCCCCCCATGCTGCTCAAAGCCCCGTCCAACCTGGCCTTTAACACTGGTCTTTCCCAGATGAGCGATGAGTAGCAGTACCACAAAGAGTTCGAGGTAATCCAGAGAATATTCCCAATTTCATACAAGGGCACGAATCAAACCAGCACAAATCCATCTGTGCAATGCAAAGGAGCCTGCAACATTCCAGTAGCCCTGGAAGAAAGCTGTGAACCAGGCTGAAAAGAGGATGCTTGGCACAGCAGTCTGGGAATGACTTCAAAACATCAGCTGTGTGTGTCCACGAAAAATAATAGATATAAATGAATCGCATCAGCCTTGCTGTTCTCCACCACGCTCTCACTGTACACTACACAGAGTTCTTGACTGCGCATTGTATAAACAAACTGCACAGTGGCCCATTAGTGGTTTTCAAGTTTATGCTAAGCGCTGCAATTTATTGCTGTCCTTTAGGTTAATGTACTATTATTTCATGTATTTATAATATATTTCTGGAGTTGTTGTTAATTATGATGTAATGTTTAGATACCAAAGATCAATCAAGACCCCATAGTGTTTACAGATATATGTTACTAAACTACAAAGTACAGTAGATCTCTCATGATGCAAAGTTTATTCTATAGCTCAAGGTCAACATCAGATTTAATACTCACATCTGTAGTTCAAAATTTTATCTATCCTCTTCTGTCTGGGCCAGTAAAGGGAATTATAGACCTGAGATGTTGTCTAACTTGGGAACCCTTATGATAATGTAAATTGCAATACTAAATACTTTAGTGGGAACATCAGTGCTTTCTCCTATCTCTATTACCATTTCATCCCCCTAGTTTGTGAGCAGTTCAGTTTCTTAAGCTTCAAGCTACATTTCTCATATCCAAAAGTCTCAGTGAAATCCTTGGATACTCAAAGTCCTCATCAGAAAGCACCAAAGGCTTTTCTGGCCCAAAGGAACGCACTTACGACAACCACAGAACTTTATGAGGGCAAGAGCACACACCCTCCAGTTTGCCCATGTCTAAACCAGGTATTCTGTGGCTCCCATCATACAGGAGGTCTGTCCATACTTTATAGACTATTCAGCTTCCTCCACAAATCCAGATCGTGTCAAATCCAAAAGGGCTTCTGGCTGCCCAGACATGATGTACCTCTTCTATTACTGCCTGCTGCTGACTCTTCTCTGTATTAATGACGACTTTGTGGGGAAAGAAATAACCAGTACCCCCACAAAATTCTCAACCCTATTTCCAGAGTTATGGATGACTTTTCCTAGCAGAGAAAATTCAACAGTGTTCCAGATATTCTGGGAGGCTCTAGCATGACTTGGAAAGAAATCATCCAGCACTTTGATGGAAAGGAAATAACAGTCTGAGAAAGGTTTTCTTTACAAGTGCTAAGAAAGAAGTCTTTAAATACGCTTGTATTACACAATGAGACCTCCACCATGCAGCTTCCTTCAGCTTTGCCATTTCTCTCACCTTAGAATCATAGAATAGTTAGGGTTGGAAAGGACCTTAAGATCATCCAGTTCCAACCCCCCTGCCAGGGGCAGGAACACCTCCCACTAAACCATGCCACCCAAGGCTATGTCCAGCCTGGCCTTGAACACCACCAGCGATGGAGCATTCACAACTTCCCTGGGCAACCCATTCCAGTGCCTCACCACCCTTACAGCAAAGAACTTCTTCCTCATATCCAATCTAAACTTCCCCTGTTTAAGTTTGAACCCATTACCCGTTGTCCTATCACTGCAGTTCCTAATGAAGAGTCCCTCCCCAGCATCCCTATAGGCCCCCTTCAGATACTGGAAGGCTGCTATGAGGTCTCCACGCAGCCTTCTCTTCTCCAGGCTGAACAGCCCCAACTTTCTCAGCCTATCTTCATATGGGAGGTGCTCCGGTCCCCTGATCATCCTCTTGGCCTCCTCTGGACTTGTTCCAACAGTTCCATGTCCTTTTGATGTTGAGGACCCCAGAACTGCACACAATACTCCAAGTGAGGTCTCAGGAGAGCAGAGCAGAGGGGCAGGATCACCTCCCTCGACCTGCTGGTCACGCTCCTTTTGATGCAGCCCAGGATACGGTTGGCTTTCTGGGCTGTGAGCGCACACTGCAGCCGGCTCATGTTCATTTTTTCATCAACCAACACCCCCAAGTGTTCACCATTTGTTTCTTCCAACCCTTTCCACCAAAGCGTTCACTTCAGACCTCTGTAACTCCTTTTCAGTCTGTTTTCCTTCAGTGCCTGCTCTTCTGCTTCTTTTTAACTTCCGCTCTCCTAATGGGCTGGGCTGTGAAATCCTTCAGAAATCTGATTGAAAATTTAGCTGCCATGGGTCTGACTTGAGTGAGACAGCAGCATTATTTAACACATGGAGTCCTACCAGGACATGCCGTGCGTCTGCAGCTTTACTGAAGCTTGTACAGATCAAACAATTACTTCTGATATTCTGGAATCCTGGAGGAAGGTGCCTGAACCAAAGGTTTCACAGCTGACATACATCCATTCGCTTTATAGAGGGGAGTTTATGCCCTAATTCTTTCCTTATTCCCACAACTCCTCCAAATTGGAGCGCTGTGTAATTAGAACATATTCACAAAATATACTTTTAAAAAATCAAGCCAGAACCAAAAGAGAACACAACAGAAGCAAAGCAGCATAGAGAAAACTTATTTCAAAAGCAGTGGATGAAAAAGGGCCCATCAGAGGCATGGCTGATGACACAAGTAATCACCCAGGACAGGCAGTGACCTTGTTTACCACCGCTCCCAGGAATGACTGACAGCCCATATCCAGCCTCTGTATTTCAGGGCTTCTAAAAGTTAATACTGTACTAACTTGCTGCACAGTGCTTCAATGTATACTATCACGTATGTCCTTAGGAAGGAGAAGTACCTTTACTGGGCTATCACGTATCTCCCCAGGCAAATCCACTTCTGATGTATGTGCATAATGCAACAGTTAGAAAACAAACCTCACAATACCAAACCAGGTGTTTTCACTGTAATTATAAGACACAAATATTAAAGCACATTTTGATCTTCCTGGTACTCTTTTTTCCCCTAGGGTCCTTTTTCCCATTGCGCTAACTTATACCAAGTACAGTTTGTGCATTTTGGTGCATTTCACTGCATTCAACTAAACGTCCATAGTGAAGTGAAGCAATAATAAAGCACGACTGGCATTACTGCAATAGGAATCCATCCCAGTTTCAGGCACACTATGCAATGTCACCGAGAAAACACGCCATTCGAAGGACACGACTTAAGTATTTAATCATGCTGTGCAGGGAGATGGCAGAAATAAAACCCCAATATCATTAACCAACGAGAAGGAGCAGCAGGACTGAGGAGGCAAGGGTCAAAATAAATTACAGAACTGGTCTGCATTTGAATTTTTTTTTGGTTGGGAAAATTAAGGAAATGATGCAGCAAAAAACAGATGAAAAAATAATAAAATCATGGACTGCACAATAGGATTTATCAGAGCCACACAGGCCCAACGCTGTCTCCCTGAGTCGTCAAAGCTGATTTCGGTTTTGTATAGAAACAACAGCAGAATCTGGCCACTGCGAGACACTCAGGTAGGGTCCTTCCGCCAGAGTAGCTGCTTTCCTTTAATAACTGAAATTGCAGATGCCACTCTGTGTACAGCTCTGTCTCCTCAAGATAGTTAAGCTACTTTTAATTGCAGCAGTCTCTTATTGTCTGCTTTCATCAAAGACTGATCAACTTCCCTAAATCCATCTTTATTATGACAAGATCGTCCCCAGGTTCCTTCCAGACATAAAGTCTCTCTTCCAGAGACTGTTTCAGTAATTGCAACTACGTAACTATGTCAAGGATAGGAAGAAACTTCTATCACCACAGAGGTCTGCATCACATGTTAGTAAACACTTCCAGTGTTTCACTACCTGGACACGGTTCGTGACACAACCTTCACCAGTCCCTGTGAAATCACGGCACAAAACATCCATGCTTTCAAGAGGAAAGTGTAAAATCGCACGCGTTCTGCGGCAGCCCCTGTTGGAGTGTTTTTACCATCCCCTCTGTTTACCTGCGCTGGCTGAGCTCAGCTATAGCAGCAGTCTGAGAGTCAGAACAGAAGCCTGACAGCGTAAGAGATGACAGAGGACCCTGGCCAGCAGCCCACTGATGCTATCACTGCGTTTATTTGTTCTAGGTTGAGATAATTCTGTTTTCAGGGATTTGGGGGTTTTCTGTTTACAATTTCAGATCAAAGAGGCGGGCTCCTCGGGTGACACTCTAACTTCCCCCTGCAAGTAAATGAGCTTCCTCAGTTCAGAACATGCTACACCTTCATTAAAAACCTTCCTAAATGCTCGCGGATAAAAATATGAGTGCAGTAAGTGTTGACCCACACTGCAAGAGCTGCAGGACAAGAAAACGTACCCTTGGCCAAAACGTGCCTCCAATACGCATGCACATTTTTCCCCTTTGCAGCTGAATTGTGCAAGCATGGAGAGCTTCAGTTCGCTCTCTGGTATGGTTAAACACAACCAGCACCTGCAATGAACCCTCACAATGTAACACAGAGCAGCAAACATATGGGTTTGTGTTCTTTTAGGGAAAAACATCCTAAAGCAGAAGTGGTGCTTAAAGACTAAAAGATATTAATCCAATGTAACTGAAACTGGGACTTTAGTCCGTGTTTGCAGAAAAGTTGGAATATTGTGACCTTGGGACTTGCATCACTTGAACCAATGGAGTATCTGAGCACTTCACATTCTTTCATGGCCATTGTGCTCGCAATTCCCGTACAAGGCAGAGGTCCACTTTTCATCTTACCCCATCCTCACCTGAGTCACACAAAGAAGTCAGTGTCTTTGACAGGAACTGAGTTATCTTCACAGGCCTGACTCAATGGTTTAGTCAGCACATAGGCTTCTTCCTATACTTGCTGCTCAAAGTCAGCAAATACAACGTAGATTTGCAATAACAATACTTCAGAACTCGGTAACACTCTGGTTTATGGTTTAAAGTGTGCAGAAAAGGAAAACCATGTTATGAGGACTAGCTGTGAACAGTCAGGGGCAATACCACTACTTATCCTTAGTTGTGTGTCAAGGGAAATGGAAGCTTATAATACCCACCACCTTAACAAGCACAGTACCTGTATCTCTTCAGCATCATGAAGCCAACACTAAGTGGACTGGCACAGCAGACAAGCCCTGAGAAGAAGACCAGCAACAAAACTACTTGAAAGACAGCTAGCAAATGCCTTTGGACACCACTGCAGGGTACAATGACCATCGGTTGTTCAGAAAGTGCCCATGATCAGACACTGACTACTGGTACAATCTGCTGTGAGCAACATTTTGGTGCAGGGAAAGCTTATCTTTGTGGAGGAATCTGTAACAGCTCCATCCCTTTTTCCGTCATCGGGCAGAAAATTACGAACAGCACAAGCATAGCTATCGGGATGGATTACCAACGCAAACACAACGTTCTGGATTAAACCCACTGTCACTTTTCCTTACTTAAAATCAAAATAGGAAGCCTCTGTTTTATCCCATTCATTAATGGCACGGCTTCAGCAACACTGCCGGGTTGAAGTGGCCAACCCATTGCAAATGCTTTAGCACGAATTCTGCTTTGGCTAAGGGCAAGATCCTGACGAAAGGAGACAAAAGCCCTAGAGATCTCTTTACACCCAGGCTTTGTATTTCAGAAATGGGCAGGAAAAGGTAGAAATGGTCTTTTAGATGGAAATTTCTCAACCTCAAACCAGAATTTGTCAGGGATTTAGAAAAATGAAAGATATATTCTTTAGTTTTGTCAAAGTAACCACACAACTCAAACATCTGACTCAGGAGAAAGATGTGGGTAACTTAGAGACACTGCTTGATTGCAGTAAATCAATCCGAAACCACCATTATTAAATGACAACACTTGCTGCTTCTTCTTTAGTATACATCAAGTGTGCAACTTAATCCACTTAAGATGCTTCTGTATGCGAATGACAGAAGGGACTTCCTGTCACCTCCTCTTAGGAGACAGATGTGAAAATCCAAGCTACTGCTCTGCCCTCCAACCACTAAACGCAACATAAAAAGGGAGAACTGGGAATTATGCATCCGTGCAAGAGGGAAGACCCCAGGGCTGATATTCTAAACTGGGCGAAATTCCAATTCAAACGTGTAACACATGAGATACCTGTCCATAATTGGAACACCAGTATATATGGCTTCCAAATTTCTGCTCCCAGAGCGAAAGTGGTATGCCACGAATTATTACACAAAGCATACACTGCATTTCCAATACTCCTTGGAAAAATTGGTCTTACAGAGCACTCCATGCACAGCCAATTTGTGCAGAAGCACTGATCCCTGACTGGGAAATTCTACGTGGCCCACAGCTTAGACACAGCCATTCAGACAAGTACAGGAAACTTTCAGAGACATTACCAATGTACCAGTTCTTTGTCCATGAACTAAATGGCCTTATAACACCAGAACACACTAATGGATCACAAGGGAAGAAAAGAAAAATCACGCAGCGGACATGAGGCTATTTTGGGAAATGTGCGGCAAAGCTCCATTGGCCAGAATCTCATCTACAAAAGCAGATGATTTCAGTATGGACATTAAAATACCACATATAACAAGGGCATAATGAGGATGTTGAAACAGTTTAGAATGGGTTCTAGCTAAACAAATTTTGACATTGATAATCACTCATGTCCATCAACACAAATTAGAACTTTTTATAGCTCCAGTACAGAAGGTGACCTTTAAGACCATTGGCCTTGATTCACAGTTAGCTTTAAACCGGGAGGCGGGGAGGGGAAACAGAAAAAGGCTGCTTGCAAATGTGCAAATACTACTCTAACCAAGAGAGGAGGTACAGAGGCTCCCAGTGTGGGCCTCAGGATATCTTCACGGGGAATTTTAAACTGAACAGCCTCCAAAATTCTTGTCTAATGCTACTCATACATGAGATTGATAGAACAGAAGAACAGCGCCACACACTCCCCTTCTCGCTAAACAACTACAAGCACTGTTATTCCAAAAGAAAAAGTAAACCCCATCATATTATGGAAAGACTTTAAATCACAGATGTGAACTGAGCATCACAGGTACCAATGCAATATTGCTGCTGGATACTTTAATTACCAGGAGAGTTGTGAAATCCACCGATGGGCCTCAGACTGGTTAGAATTTTCTCTATTTTATAGTGCCCCAAAAGCTACACTGTTCCCATCCCAAATGAAAGCTATGTGGGAAACTGGGAAAAAACTTTACTGTGTTGATTCTGAGGATTTTAATGCAATGCTTTCACAGAGACGCTAATATTATATCCTCCAAAAACATCCATCAAGAAAGGTTTATTCTCTAAGCCGTGTTATGGTTGGTTTCCAATGTATGCCTTAAAAACAAATTTATCACCTGTAAAAAACAGAAGAACATCTTTGTTCCTAGTGACTGGAGTCCTATGCTTTGGGTTTCAATACTGATTACAGGATATTTCCCACTTTTTGTATGAAAGTAGAACAAAAATAACTCTAAAGCATTAAACACACTAGTACATGCTCAAATGACGGAGTATATGCACACACACAGATCTCAATGACCTTGATATTAGTGATAAAAATTACTTGTCAGTACTGTATCCTATATGGACAGTTTTTCCTTATTTCCTCTCACCTTCCAGATTGGTTACTCCTTCCTATAACAAACCACTGCCTATAATAGTAATTACACTGTTCTGGAGTAGAAGCAGCAAAGCTTCAGAGTATTTAAACCACCAGTCATTTAAATTCACACAGATTGAAACATTCTCAACCACTACTACATTAAATAAAGTCTTCAGATTGTACTTGTGACAAAGATAAGGCAAAAAACATAAAGGAAACTGCACAACTCAAAGGAAAAGAAAATATCTTGAAGGAACTATAGTCACTGCACCACAATAATCCAAGCTTCCAGTGTCAGGGGTATAACCACAGTGCCTGAGGCTTCTCTCTGTCACACTAGTTTAAACGTGCCAGACTGTCACAAGTCTGTGCTTTCAGTGTGTAATTGCATCAGCAAATGCAATACTCATTTCTTACCCTGTGGTGACATTTTTATTTATGTATTTAAAACAGGTTCTCCAACAGTTTCTCACTGCAAAGGTGAGGCTCTCCTGATGCCTAAGAGCATCGCAGCGAAGGCTTCAAGCATAACATGCTGCGCTGCTTCTACCACACTGATGCTCAGCAAATGTCATCTCTCTCTTTTATCCACTCTACCAGTAAATCAGTTTACTGAGCGTTATTTAAAATACCATTTCAGACTTCTGCACCCTCCGCCAAGAGCCTGATTTAGCCTTCCACCTTTACGAGTGGGATTTTCAAACTGGAAAGGTAAATACGTACCACTACAGCTTTCAGTGGGTTCACCCGTTTGCCTAAAGCGTAGATACAAGTTAATCACAGTCTTTTGATTAACTCTTCCTTTCAACTCTCTAACTGTCCATCTTTGGTTTTACCACCAAAGTCAAGCAAACCCTGACAGCTGCTTCACGGGCACCAGACAAATGTTTCACATGTTACATGAGAAAAGGTTAAGTACAAACATAGCTAATAATCTGGGCTCTTTGGAGCTAGTGTCATACCTGAATAAATCTGACAGCACCTCATTGTAAAGGGCAAGAATTTATTAATGTCCAGGTTAAACGCTGTGCTTTTATCCTTTCTGTGGCTACAACATAAGAAAGGCTCTTTGTGTGCTGAAACAAACATTAAAGTGCCAACATACACGAAATGTATAAGGTGTCTGGGGATTATTCTTCAGCAAATAGTTTAACTTACTTTGGCTTCAGTCTCTCCCCTGTGAAGTGTATACAAATGATGGACGGCACTTTGTGATGATGACCAAGGATGTGTCAGTATTTGAAAAACATGGAAATCATGGCCTAATGTGTCAGTAGTGACCAGCAACATCCCTGGGTAAAACAAAAAGAAAAGAAAAAAGAAACACAAAAGCACAAGAGATTAATCACTGCAAAAGAAAAGGCTTAAGAATGTCTATCTAAAAAAGCGAGCGTGGCTTACACTTTGTCTTCTGGAAGCAAAAGAAAACAGTTGCAGAATATTACCGAATTGAAACGGATTCTCTTCATAAAAATGAATCAGAACTTCAACCAAACTCGTATTAACAGCATTACTACTAACACATTACAACGCAGATTTAGGAAAGCCAACTGAAAAGTCAGGGAATACTCTACGTGAAGTTGAGAACTTGTGTGACCAATATGAAGCATTGAAGAGTTGAATGTGAGAGTGAAACCCCAAAATGCTCTTCACTGAGAAAGAGCCAGTATAAAAAAGATTGATGTTTCCACAGTATTAATTTTTGGAAGAAGAGACATTATCGAAACAGAGCCAGAACAACCCAGCCCAAGAACAAGCCTGAAGAAACATCTTCCTTATAAATGCATGTGAAAGAAACTGATTTATTGCTTGAAAGGCAGCAAATCAGAGCTGGGAGCTTGCAGTGAACTATTAAATTAGGTACTAACTTCATTGAAAACAGGCCACTGATGGATGTACTGAAATGATTACATTAGATCAGCAGAATCACAGGAACTTACATATGCCATTGACTTTTTTCTTCCACTATGTGTCACTCCGTAACGCAGTTCTTAAACATTTACAAACATATTTGAAGTCAATTTGCTGTAAGTTCTTCTACAAAAGCATAACGATTCTTGTACACACAAGGCAAGTACGGATCATGGCACAGTTCAGGACCATAAGAAACAAACATGAGATCTATTTTGCTGTCTAAAAATGCCCTCATGACCATGCGTAGCACTGAAATTTAAGAAATTATGACCCAAAGCTGCCCTCCGACATTTAACGAATGTCAACCACAAAGTGGTTTCAGCAGTTTAACAGTTACATCAAAGTGCCTTCTAAATAAGTGTCAAGGTACCCTTCTTTAATAAAGAAAACCAGGAATTTCCACACAGCTCCGTTGTTAATTCTCCACATAAATCATAATTGAAATCTTTTATCCTTCAGGAGGAGAACTCAGTTCTCTGCATGTTCCAGGACACCTATTTCAAAGGATAAATGATTACCTTATATCTGCCATAAGAGACTGTTCGCTTTCTCAGTTTATTTACACATGGCTCCACAATTCATCTTTTCCTCTTGTGCTCACTGCTGCTAAACAAACACACACGGTACAAGCCTGGGAGCTCTCGCACATTACCACTGAAGTCCTGGCATGTGCCACTTTAGAGATTTTAAGATTAAACTGGAGGAAAACAATCCCTGTGTGCACTGAGCAGCAGCGAAACACGCTCTTAATGAAGAGCAACTTCTCCACCGAACCACCGTTACAGCATCACTACATCGGCATCCTCAGTGCTCTCCCTCCTGGAATCCCCCTTCCCTCAAGCCCAAACAGACAGATTCCAGCAGCCAAAGCCTGGAACTTCTGGGCCCAACATCACTCCCCTGTTCCTCCTCTGAAGCTGAAGCGGATTTGTGAACAGAGGCCTCAGCTCATGAGAGGAAAAGCACAGTCCTGAAGCCTCTGAACACGATAATACTGCATCACGGCAGACATCATGGGAGCACAAACAGGCGTCTGCCCCAGTTTCTCTTGACCATGCCTCTTCTCGAATAAGGATCTTGGGAAGGTAAGCAAATACTTTCAAGACTCCGGGGCCCATCAGCAGCAAGGTACAAAACTGGAAAGAAACCCTAACTGCATGTAGAGACAAAACTGCTACAGGTTTCCTTCTCAGCTTGACCACTGACGCTGGTAGGGCTTGGCCAGAGCGCGAGGCCACCCACACTGCACACATCCATTTCCTCGGACTCACACAAATGCAGAAACCTAAATCCGACCTCAGCAAGATTCCCTCCAGTAGACACACTTTCACAGTTTCAGGCTGTTACTCGGATCCTGAGCGTTAGAAATGAAAGAGAGTTTGTTATGGAGCTAAGAAATCCGTGAGTGCATTTGGGTATTATGTTTGGGCGGTAAGGCATGTGAGTTGAGGTTGGTCTGGATGTTAATGTTGGCTTAACTGGCAATTTCCTTGATTTGTAGTGACTGTGTTGATAGGAAATACAGCTAAAGTTGCTCAAGTGCAAGTCAGCCAAGTCTTTAGTGTGGGATTATGCACACAATTTGCATTAATTCTGTTCTGCAACATCACAAAATAGACTTCCCTTCTAGTGAAGTGTGCGGTCCTCAGTAATATACAGCATTTCCAGTGGAGAAAGCTGGAAGCAAATAGGGGGCTGTGTGCTAGAATTAGGCTGCCGCTATCAGCGCGAGGATATTCCACAAGATTCTAATTCAACACAGTGAGAATTTCTTTTCTACGTTCCCATGTTTGCCTCCCCTCACGCACCAGATAGCTTTATATAGAAGCTGAGTGTGCTTCTGGTCTGTTAGAGCTCTCTCTTACTCCAGATGGAAAGGACCTTTGGAGAATGGGAAGCTGGAAGAGATGACCACATAAAGCTCCTCAGTGAGCAGGCGGCCACAGAAAACCAGGATTTTTTCTCCCTCCCCCCCCCCCCCCCCAAGTGCTAGAAGTCTTTTATAAACACATACGCAGAGCTGAGCGCACCCAGAGATCTGAGCACAGCGTTCTTCATGTGTATCCCATCACATGGCACAGGGCAGTGAAGATCGTAAAAAAACCCTTTAAATGAGCCAAAAATCTGCCTGGAAGCTGGAACCAGAAAGCTATGTGATAATCCCGAGCCAGTGAAAACACAGGAATTACCATACCGCCTTGTCCATCAAATCCATCGGCTGTTTAGCTAACCAGGATCTTGTTTCCAATATTGGCTGGAAACGCAGGTGGCTGCGGACGGTGCAGCAAAGCCCACGGTACGCAGACGGGACAGAATTCCACCCTCCTCCTCACAAAGCCCTTTTCCCAAATCTGTAATCTCAGTCGGAGCAGGGCATTGGTAGGCAGCTCCCTTTGGGACCATACACAAACCCAGAAAGTGCACGGCGCTACCTGCTTGTTCTTTTGATGATACACACCACACCTGAACAAATGAAGCTGTGAAATGCTCTTGTCTATTGGCAGGTCTGATCAGTTCCATATGATTTCCATAGGGTTTCGTTCCATATTGATGCCTTTGGGTTTGGGGGGTTTGGGGTTCTTTGGGCCTGGGGTTTTCTTTGCTAACTTGAAGGAGTATAGAGGTGAAAGATAATACATTTGAGGGTGGAAAGGAATTGGCTTAAAACCAGAAAGCTGGGAGCTATCTGATTTGGCAGTTTTGCATGCCTAATCTAAAATCCTGCTCTCTGTCACTGTTTGGAATCAATGCATTTTATTAGATGAAAGCCGAGGGAAAACAGGCCCTTCCTTCTGTTCGAGACTGTATTTCAGTAAGGTAAAGGAGGACCTTTCATGCTCCCGCTTGCATCTGAAATACAAATACATACTCACAGAACTTGGGTCAACACAGAGGTCCCAAGCACAATACCACAGATGGGAAAGAGCGTGTATTTCTAAACCAGCATTTTGAAGTATCTGACTCCTGCTATTCGAACAAGAAATCACCACTGGTTTAGAACCCTTGCCTTGGGTCTGCGGGTGGTATCTTCCAGCTCTCGTGACTTCACACTGAAGAATCACAGCTCTCAATTATAACGGTCCAGCCACCCCACTTCCCTCCCCACCTCCCTGCAACAAAAGGAGCAACCCCCCGATAGAAACACCGAATCCCAGCAGAGACACACGAACTCGAGCCTGGATCCTCACCTCACTTTCACTTTCAAGTGCAGGAAACTTCAACTCAACTTTCTAAAAGACCTTGTGGCAGTTTCCCCCAAAAGCTGTTTAGACGGAAATAGGGGTTAAAGCTGTCACAAGTTCACTCCAAAATGCTTTCCCTTACGAGGTACTTGATGTATGAATAATCACAGATGAAAAGTGAATAATTCTCGAGGATTTCCTGCTTATTTTTCAACCTGGCATTAATCCCTGTTTAACAGATAACATCTGAA
The DNA here is from genome assembly GCA_028858755.1 of Ara ararauna. NCBI lineage: Eukaryota > Metazoa > Chordata > Aves > Psittaciformes > Psittacidae > Ara > Ara ararauna. Next base: position 9,850,211 of record CM054389.1, on the reverse strand, counting down.
ATCAATTGAGAGTCTTGCATACGCAGACCCCAGTGGAAATTTATGTGTAAAGCAGATATTACTTAATACGTATCTCACTGCAACGATTCTGATTTTGCTTACCCCTAATATGAGGGGCGCAGCTAGGTTAAACTAATGACCGGTTTACTGTGTGGTTTCTCAAATCCACAGAGATGATTAAAATCCAGTTTAAAAGGCACAGATACCCTCGATGGAAAAAAAAAAATCAATTACCTAAGCTTTGTTTTACCTGAGAGATACATTTGCCCTTACTTACAGCTTCCTACTTTTCATGCATTCTGCTGGGGAAACAATCAGCCTCTTTCAGGATAGAAACGTTAAAAACTACAGAGAACATATGCATAAAAGGAAAAACTAGTACAGATGTAGACTGTGGGTTAAGAGCTATTTATGCAGTATCAGAAGACTAAACCAGACTCTGGCCTGGCCATAAACTAAGCCCACGCCCTAAATGAGGTGCCAAGCCACAAAAAGCATTTGCGTCAACTGGGAATACAAGGAAAAGAAGGACTTCTAATTATAGGGCCTGGAAGCGGAAGCCCAGAGTGATTAGGAGTTTAGGCGCTGCTGTATGTTTATCTGGGAGCTTCCTCTCGCTCTCTCTCAGCCCGGGTTTGACAGATGAGGGTTGGCCTAAAGGGTGGGATTGAAGTTGCTGATGGTACACAGAGTTCTCCGCAATCCGAAGGAGACGGAGACTGAATACTAAGGCTTCTGTGGCCTTGTAGGAACATAACTCTTTTCAACTAGGCGTCAGCTGGTTAGCCCAAATGGCAAAATTAGAGAGCAGCGAATCTCGGTTGGGGACTTGCTATAAAATCTAGGAAACCTGAGTAGCCTGAGCATCTCCACCACATCCTATTTATAACACCTATCTAATTGCATAGCTGTTTATTATATGCATACAAATGAGGTACATGCAATTTCACCTTGGGTTTAAGTTGCATGAGTAACTTCACTTTAAATAATGCCAGCTTGCAGAGGAACAGAAGGGTTTTTCCGCCTTCCAAAACAATGTCATTCTGTAATTACACACAGAAGAACTCAACACGTTCAAGCTGTGTTGGATTTGTTTTAAGAACACCAAGGGCACAAATGTTAGGAAAGCAGGCATGCATCTGCGTGGAGGAAACATATTCACGGATAGACTTAATTTAGGAACGCAACTCTTAGATCTCCAGGCACGCACAGCCATAGAGAGACCTGCAGAGCCACTGCACAACCACACCATTTACACCAGCAGCAATGAAAAACTATGCACAACTCCTCAGATTTTATGTTTCGCTATGAGCATAGATGCCATGCAACATTAATATTATGGTTGATGGGGTTTCAAAGTACAGGATCAGAGAGCTCAGCAGAACCACACTGACCTACAGTCGCTCCTGATTCGGTCCATACGCAGTTCCCCGGCTTTCCTACCTTCTGCATGCTAACTGTATAGATCTCTATCCCACTGCAGCCCTCTTGCAAAAGCAGTTGCATACGTATCTTGTTAAGATGTGACAAAGTTTATATGGCCCATGGTTTTATGAAACATATGACCTGACCTATGAACGCTAGCTTTATTTATATTCACTTAATCCTTCTCAGAGTCTGATGCTAGTCAAAATACAGCCAAATATTAGTGCTACTAAGCCAATGTATGTTTCCAAGTGTAAGACATACGCTAGAGATACAAAACTTGGGTCTCAAAAAGAACTGACTAGATTAAAAAATGTGATTTTAACAATGACATTTCAATCAAAATTAACACAAGTACATGAAGACATCCTATATATATACATCTATGTATATAAAACACACCTAGCAAGTCAAAAGAAAGAGAAGACAACAATTATGCTGTGAATAAATAATTACCTACAATTGAATTCTGGAGATGTCTACCCACTGTTTAGGACAATTATGTATTCAATTTGAATATCTGGAGCTTGGGGGGGATGTATGGAAACTGTCAGCCATTTGCCATGCCCAACAGACAGCTCAATGGTAGGCTTTATGTACCAAACCGATTCGCCAGTTTCAAACCCTAACTGGCTGCAGCTGATGGCCCAAAACATACTACAACTTTATCAGGATGAGTTCCTCCCTCCCAAAACTAAAGGATGCACACTGGGGGCAATGAGTAAATGAGAGCAAAACATCAAAGGGAACAGACTCCCTTTTATTCTGGCCTTGCTTGTAGTTCCTCCAAAAGGGACACAAATCCATAGCCACCACCGTTCTGTTAGCGTTTGATGTATGGCGGTTGGTTAGTTGCAGAGATCGCAGTAAACATTTTTCCTGCTGAAACATATTGTTGTGTTTTTCTCTTTTCATTGGAATAACGATAAAGTAAACGTTAGAGAGAAAGAGGGCAAAATCCTGAGCTCCCTGAAGTCCACAGAGCTCTTGCCACTACCTGCAGGACAGGAAATAGTTTTACCCTTTTCACACGGTTGTACATCTTTAACACCCCATTAGCAATGCCTGCTGTGCTAAATGGCTGGTCTGCTAATAACTTGAATCTGTTTTAGAATTCATAATGAATCTATCACTCATATGAATCTATCGTTCATATCAGACTATATTCAGCAACAGTGATACCCAAACAAATCGACACTTCCTAGTGAGCCCGCGTGTCTCTTCAGTATGTTCAGCATTGCATTAAAATTCACCTATTTGACCTGCAAATTTGGCAGATTTTAACAAAATGGAAAACTTCCCTAAAAAGGTGACTAAAATTTCTATTAAAAGATGATCATAAAAAGGGGCCTAAAGAACCGTCCTACAATAAACTGTGCCATTTTCTCCAGTTGTGTATAAAGCCACCATGGATAATGTTAGATTAGGACAATTGTACGTTTTTGATGCCTAAAGAAACTAAGACCCTCATATTTCCATTCTGTCATTAGGAGAAATTACCTCCTAATCAGACACAGATATAATTTGTTTGCTGTCATTCAAAGCACACGTGTTGACAAGATTTCCTCCTCTCTATAAAGTCCTTTCATTTATACTTTTGCTGCTAAGAAATTCCACTGCCACTTCTCCTTCGCAAACAAACCATAAAGCAATGCTAGCAAGCGACAGATCTTGAATTATTTCTCACCTTCTGGCCCATCATATGCAATATAGAGACACAATCTTTGTAACTGCAGTTCGTGAAACACAATGCTATTAACCTTAGGTTTAATACGTTTGTCTTCAACGGCAATAATTCAGGTTGAAAAACCCCTCCAAATAGACAGATAAAACCCAAGGAATTATTCTATCATTAATTACACCTCTTTCCCCCCTGGATGGTACATCCAGAAAGATGATGTTCCAGAATGACATTAATTTATGGGTCCATTCCAATTTGAGACATTCTATGATTCTATTAATCTTGCAGAATAGTTGCAGTCAGTATACAAGCCCAAGCACAGACAAGGTGCACTTTGCAGCCATATCACTACTGCAACAAATGACCTTCTACAGCTATAAAAGATCTCTCCAAAACTTAAACCCATCTACATGCTTAATAAGAGACTGATTGTACTCCTCAGGTAGGAAAAACAGAAAGGAAACCATTTCTGTTAATGTGTGAGGCGCTACCAGCGCTTCCCAATGATCGAATCTGGTATTTTTCTGCCTACTTGCTCTGATCAATGGGAAAGACTTCTGCAGAGACATTCCAATTTAAACCTCTTTAACTATTAACTCAAGGCCACCATCACATTTCAATACAGAACATTTAAATAATCAGAGGAATTTCAGGTCCGTTAAAGGTGCAGTCAGGCATCCAAAGGGGGATACAGTGTAATCTGGTTTACTGGGGCTCCAACATTAATTCTCTCAGTATTAATGGGAGGAAAATCTCTTTTGTAGCCAAGGAAGCTTAATTACGTTAAATTTGAGCTGTGGTGCACTTCCCAGCTCTCAGCTGCCAACCTGGCAGCAGCAACCCTCCTAGAGAGCACATCATTTAACACATTCCAACGCACAACACGTTTATGAACCAGCAGGTTTTAGCTCTTTCAAACTGACTACTGCATGTGAAAAGTTTCTTTCTCTGACATTAAAATTACTGTAATTCAACATCAACAAAATCAAAGGACAAACATGAACCGAATTTGACAGGTCATGCGCTGGCTTCAGCAATGGATTAAGAATCAGGGATCCTATGCAATATTCTTCTCTGGTGCTGAGTTACTGCATAACCTTGAGTGAGTGACAGCTGCTCAATTCTTCAGTTTTCCTACTATTAGCTTTCAAGCCCTGAAGTTAAAAGTTTTAACTTCTTACAGTTCATTTTCAACATGCCCTGCTTTTTAACCTGTCCTCATCTTACAAACTGGATTGAAGTCGTACCCACACCTCGGAGTTCCGCTCTTTGCTTTCTACCCTGTTTGCACACTTCCATCCCCTCTCCCTTGCACTGCTGGAATTACGCCACCGTTCACTCAGTCAACAACCACAACTTGAAAAGTCTCCCACTTCTTGTTCACTAAGAACTCCTTTCTTCCTCTCTGAACCTATTTCTCTGGAATCTTTCTTACCACCTTGCCCTCAGCTCCGTAACGATCAAGTCTTACATCCTGTATCTTCCCTGCCTTATGTAGAAGCCATCTGGGTCCAATAATGCATCCCATTCTGAACAGCAAGGTAGCGGCACGAATTTACACTTCTCTACACAATATATGTAAGTTAATACATATTAAATATATATACATGAATATACCTTTTCCATCCCAGCAATTTAAAGGCTGGTGCTACTGCCAAACTGAACGTGTACTTAGCTACAGCGATGTGCTACCTAATTAACATATATTCAGTTTGGTTTTAAGGACTTGTACTCAGAAATACTGCATCTATTGCTCCCTCTAAAACGGTAAGAGGCCGCTGCAGAATCCCGCAGCTGGCAAACACTTCTATGTCTACATTTAAGACGTGTAGAGAAACGCTGTTATTGAAAAAGGCTGTCCCAAGAGAAGACCACCACTAAGCTTTTGTAACAAAATGTCCTTTTCAGAGGCTGTAAAGCTGCGTACTGGCCTTAAATTGGCAACTGAAGCACAACCTCTACAAAAGTTCCAGGACTGGAGAATTCTCATCTTTCCTGGCTACCCACAGCCACCTACTGGAGTTTTGTACATATAATTCTTGGCAAAGAAAACTTCCCTCCCCAGCCTGAGAAACGGGGCACAGACCTTACGCTAACAGTAATGAATGAGATTTAAACAAACTTCAAATAGATGTGCAAACTTTTACTCTTAACCCGATTCCCAAAACAAACACGAGTAATAGATTCATTTGCATGCAGGCTCCCAGTAACAAGGAGTAAGGGCAAAGAAATGACAGCAAAGCTCTGCTGCCCATCAGCAGCTTCCAACGCTACAGTCCAGGTCCAAACGAGCTCGTCACAGCCCAACAAGCAGGTCCTCCCATCCTGTCATAATTCACTGGCTTGTGCTATTACAGTTACTGTGCAACTATGACTTTTTGAAGGAATTCATGTCAAAGGCTGTGCCAAATGCACCATGGAAAGGAGAAGGCACACGCATCTAAAGGGCAGCCTGCCACAACCACGGTGCCCATGGTGCCTGGACTACTTCCTCAGAACACCGTGGCAGGACAGATGTTAGGAACCCTGTCTGGAGAACAGGAGGCAGTGACCATTTTGGATTGTGCACTGCCAATTACCAGAGGTGAAAAAGAGGAATTAAGACCTAAGTACAATTTCCCATGCTGCTTGCCTCAGTAGCTCAGCCTAACGTCCAGAGTTACTCACTACGCCGGTCTGGGTAACTTGAAGCTTCTATACAAAGTAGAGCTACAGAGTAAGAGCAGCACTGCAGTTCACATTGAAGATGGACAAAACCATAACGATGTCCTTCAAATCATAGAATCATAGAATAGTTAGGGTTGGAAAGGACCTTAAGATCATCCAGTTCCAACCCCCCTGCCAGGGGCAGGAACACCTCCCACTAAACCATGCCACCCAAGGCTATGTCCAACCTGGCCTTGAACACCGCCAGTGATGGAGCATTCACAGCTTCCCTGGGCAACCCATTCCAGTGCCTCACCACCCTTACAGTAAAGAATTTCTTCCTCATATCCAGTCTAAACTTCCCCTGTTTAAGTTTGAACCCGTTACCCCTTGTCCTATCACTACAGTCCCTAATGAAGAGTCCCTCCCCAGCATCCCTATAGGCCCCCTTCAGATACTGGAAGGTTCCTATGAGGTCTCCACGCAGCCTTCTCTTCTCCAGGCTGAACAGCCCCAACTTTCTCAGCCTATCTTCATACTCGATATTTGAATATCAAGGCTCTCAGAATTGGCGGATGTGTCTGAAACGTAGGGCTAGTATCTCTACACTTTATCTATAAACTGTGAAAATGAGGTATATATGTGCTTTCACATGCTGCTTAATCACACATATGCATCCTTACGACCTTGTGATCCAAGAGCATTACAGCAATCAGTATAAAGTCTACAAAGGACCCTTCTGTGTGAAGGTTAAAAACAACAGATAAGTATGTTAGTCCTGTGCAGGTCTGATTTATAGAGTTTATCTCCAGCAAGGGACAGCCTGGTTCTGTTTCTCAGGGTAAGCCAGAAATTCTTCTTTCCTTGTGTAAGACTACCCCAATTCAGCAGCAGAGATGAATATATAAAATCAAAGGAAACAAAGCTGTGCAATTAGCCGCCACAGCAGAGAGCTAGCATCCCTCTGAAGGGTCATAAGGAATGGTGCCAGCCTGAAGAACAAAAATTAACTGTCTCAGATTTCGATGAGAGCGGAGCAGCCTGGCAGAAGCACAGCATTCTGCCTGCAAGAACGCTACCCAAGTTCAACTGCAGGCGGGGGATTTCACTCCAGGCACCGAGGTTATTCACCCTCACACCCACTTACGGAGCTGCTGCGAGAATCCAGCAGCCGGAGCGCACGGCGAGTTCTCAGCTTTAGAGAGCACATTCTCTTCTCGCCTCACCACCACCGACTCCACCACAACCCTGGCTGAGACAGCTTATGCCACTGAAACACATGCTAACTGCAACAGGCAACACATGGCATTTCTGCTGTGTAAAATACGAGCAGGCTGCAGCTTTCCTTCTGTCTTACAAGGTGTACTGTTAAAAAACAGGAGAAAAAAGCAGCCAGCGGTGCCTGGCAGGGAAGGCAGCGCATACCCATAGAGCACACGGAGCACATTCATGCAGCCCCCTTCGCCTGTGGGACTGCTGTTAAAGCTGTGATCCCACAACATGCATGTCAGGCAGAGCAAGTGATAGAAAATATACCTTCCTCTACGAGCTAGAGAGGATCTGGCCTTCCTCCCCTCAGCAGGGAGAGAAGGAAACTTACTGACCCATGCACTAGATAAATGAACAGACTATCCATTAACCAGCGAATTGCACAGAATGGAATTATGTTAGAGACAATAAAATGAATACAACTTTTAAGTGTTCATTAAAACTGTCACCCACCGTCTAAAATGTAACCTATAAACCACAGCTATCATCCACATAGCACACAGAAAGCTTGCCAAAAAACACAATTAACATGAACAATGTTTAATAACTTTGACACACAGTAAAGTTTGGTTTTAATTGGAATACCTACAATTGATTATAAAATCTTCTAGACATGAAAAGAAAACAGACCAGCTAGGTTTAGTCACACATCTGTTAGCTAAAAACATCTAGGTCTCAGTGACAAAAATCTCCTTAACTAGAAAGCGCTTTCCTAGGCAACAAACAGAAGCTTTACAATCACAGAATACAATATTTCCATCTAAAAACTTGATTGTATCAATAACTTCACTGCTTTTATTGGAATCAAAATCTTAAACATGGAGTAAAAAGTGATTTATTAGTTACATCTTGATACACAATTTAACTTCCTTTTCTCTTTCAGCATCTCTAGGAAAAGTCAACCTTTGGACGAAACACGTTTATTTGTTGGGTCAAATCTAACCTAATAAATAAGTTAACCTACAAAAGCATATTTCTATAAATCCTAGAAAATCCCAGTTTTATGACCCTAAACCATACCAAATAAACAGCATGCATGTGTCAGCTACCACACTGACTCCAAATACTGAGAAGTTCCTTTTTCAGCTGATCTTCCCAAAAGTTCTGTCCCGCATCAGCCACTTTTTGTAGACAAAAGATACAACTGCAAGCAAGATATATTTTTGCCTAAAGAAATGAAATAAATAAGGATAGAGACAGACTTAAGAACCAGGGGGGTTGGTTATTGCCAGGCCTGGTGATAACATTTGCTAAAGCAAGATGAGCAGCTGGCCTAGATTGAAAAGCTGAACCAACCTGTTTCCTGTCACCTTTAACAGCCCAGCACCATTCAGTCTTAGAATTAGGAGGAAGGTGGAAAGAAATTCTGGAACTTCTATCGCTGTGTAGTCTGTATTAAGCCTTGACTGTGTAACTGCCAAAATCCAAATAATTTACTTTTTACCTTCTTTGAGATACTAGTGAGAAATGGTTATAGATTACAAATGCGTTCATTCCACACTGAAATAAAAAGTTAACATTAAAAATTTGATGCTTTTAGCTTCATTATTTATAAAACTTCATTAAGCTTGGCATGTCTATGAAATTTTCTGGTTTCCTAGAGGGTGGAGGGGAAGCTTCCAGTTTATCATGAAATCTGGCTAATAGAAATGGTCAAAATCAGGTAAAAACCTATCTGTCTGGAACTGATTTCTGAAACACTGATCTTATTTCCTTCCTTATGGATTCTATTTTTATTCTCCTATCTATGGCTGTACAGAACTTGCACGAGTGTGGACAACAACGTATTGTAACTAATATTCAGCTTCAGCACATTTAAAAGCAACTTATAGACATTTTATTTGTGCTGAAGCAAAGACAATTTCCTAAAATAACACTACAGCCCTGCAGACACTAAAATTACTCTTAAAAGCACGCATAACCATTTTGATAGTATGAATAGATGTGTGTAATTTACACACAAGTTGGTTTTAATTATCACAGTTCATAAAGGCCTTTAGACCTTAGATTTGCCACAACGAAGACAAGAATTCTGTTAGTTTTTAACATGATAAAAATCTATAGAATGATCCTCCCTTCTGGCCTCCTCCAACTAGGATCCTTTAAGGGCGTCCAGTTTGCGAACAGAACTAAAAAGCGGATTCCAGGATGTTTATCAGTTGTGTGATTTACAGATCGGATTCTTTGGGAAGTCTCTCCGATGGTGACTCCGTTCCGAGGAGGGACTACCTCACACCACCCATATCGCCTCTTGGCCAGCTCGCGGCACTAAGCCGTAGCGCTCCCTGCCAACATCATAAATGCTGCCATTAAAATATTTGTTTTAATTCTGACCTCAGAGTCACAGCTAATAAACAAGAAAGGCAATGAGAAATTGAAAAACAAACTAAATGCAGCTGTTGGACTGGACGTTTCACAACTGTATTTAACTGCATCCTTTAATTTCACTTCTATGAATAGAAGCCATACACCACAGCTTGCATGCCAGCCAGTCAACCGAGCACTATTTTCTTTTGAGTTCATTTTGCAGTGTTATTCCGTCATGTAAATTTTATATTTTAACTGTATTTTTAACTTTTCCTTCAAGATGCAGTCCGCAAGCAACGGTGAACTATTTGCTGGTGGCTTTGCATTTGAACATGTACTAGTAATGGATAAAGCATTTGTCTTCTTTTTCCATCATCTTCCTCATACACAAGAGGACGGAACTTTTTGTGTATGTAGAATACACGTTCGCCTGTGTGTCAGTTCAGGGCCCATTCAAATATATCCAGTGCTCGGCAGATGAATGGTCTAGAAACTCTGCATTTAGAAAGTATTTAGAAATGCATTACCAAAAAGGTCACACAGAAGAACCAGATACAGAGGAGGGAAACCTAAAGCTTGGGCTGTTCTAGGGACTCCCCAGAATTCACTCCTATAGCTTTAAAAGTATTCTTTTTAATGGGTCTTTATAATGATGATTGACAACACCTTTCCAGACTACATAGGTTTACAAAAACCAATTGGATAAAGAATTAGGAGCCTGACCATTCCTGAAAGAAATCCATTTAGGAAAGGGAAAAAGAGGCCACGTCCTTTAAACACTGTAAATACAAATACAGAATCGGATGATTCAAACGTAAGGATCACAAGCAAGCCAGAATTTCCCTTTTATTTTGGAATATATTCCTGAGTATGGAGGAAAATACAGATAATTATATTTTGAAAAAAAAAAAACCAAACCAAAACTAGTATATTGGTGTGGTTTTCAAATCTGTAACATTCTCCTGCTCTCAGTGTCCAGGTTTGCTATGAGAAAAGGTTAAGAAATACCACCTCATAGCCCCCCCAAACTAACCACGCTGTTTCTCTGGGGTCGGGGGGCATATTTTCATTAAAAAATGAAAAATAACCATTTATTTTAAACATCAGGCAATTCTACTTGCAAATAATACGTACCCCGAGAGCTTTAGTTTGAAATGTCTTACAGAAAGGAAAAGAAAAGCAGCAGATCTGATGCTTCCCAAATCCCACTGAAGCCTGAATTCTCCGCACCATCTTTGCTTCCACAACTTTGCTCAAGTCCCAAGACCTTACATGAAAGTAAAACAGTGAATACTTTGGACCAGTATTAAAAGAAACAGAAATAAACCAAAACATTTGAAAGAGGCTGTACACAGAAATTTCCATAACAGACCATGCCAGAGCTCTGTGTAGCCCAGCGTATTTATTGCCTTTAACAACAGTGACTAGCAATCATCCCTGCATCTACGATGGAAGAGGGAACAAAGTGAATTAGTTTTAATGGACTACGGCTGACATCAGAATCGGTGAGGTTTTTTCCTCCTTTCCAAATCACAGAGTCTAATACAACATAATGAAAAACGAGGATGTTTGCATGGTTCCTTCAGTCTCCAGTCTAGACACTCTCTAGTTTAGACTAATCCAGTTTACCATTGCACAACTGATTCTAATTGGTAACATTTAATCCTTTCCCTTCCCTCTTCCCATTTGAGACCCTGCATACACTTACAATTCCTGGCAGACTGTCATCAACACGTTAAAAGCTCGGAGCTTTTTCTGTAAACATCTTCATTTAAGTAACCCCCTATGGTGTATTCCTTCCTTTTGTGACCTTCCAAAATTTAGTCCAGGGCATCTTCATCCAGAGTTTACACAAGAAGTTCTTGTCATTTACATTACACAGCAGACAGGATTCTTCTGTGATGCCGTAGTGACCATGACATTCTGCAAATGGTTTGTACCTGGCTTTTTTAGTCTATAAAAATATATATAACATATATAAACACATATGTGTATATATTATATACATAGTAAAAATTAAAGCCTCCTGATGACAAATTCTTGTACAATGTTGCACTAACAGAAAAACATATTAATATCCCATAAATTATTTGTCAGGGTTTTTTATTCTGGCTACATTTTAACTGTGGTAAAAATTCAATCATCATAAATAGAGACCTTAGTGTCAATACTGCTGGTTTACATTATATAACAGAAAATTGTTATTGGTTATATATAACTGACATTTCAAGATATCTCACATTTATAGCATGGAGAAGGCTAAATCACTAGGTGACATAATCATAGAATCATAGAACTGTTAGGGTTGGAAAGGACCTTAAGATCATTCAGTTCCAACCCCCCTGCCACGGGCAGGGACACCTCACACTAAACCATGCCACCCAAGGCTATGTCCAGCCTGGCCTTGAACACCGCCAGCGATGGAGCATTCACAACTTCCCTGGGCAACCCATTCCAGTGCCTCACCACCCTCACAGGAAAGAATTTCTTCCTCATATCCAATCTAAACTTCCCCTGTTTAAGTTTGAACCCGTTACCCCTTGTCCTATCACTGCAGTCCCTAATGAAGAGTCCCTCCCCAGCATCCTTATAGGCCCCCTTCAGGTCCTGGAAGGCTGCTATGAGGTCTCCACACAGCCTTCTCTTCTCCAGGCTGAAGAGCCCCAACTTTATCAGCCTATCTTCATGATCAGCCACTCAACATCGCTCACAACATCCTACATTACTTTTGTGTGGCCAAGGTGTATTGACTATAGCCCCATAGACAGGCCTTGGCCCTGGACTTAATATAAAGGTATCAAAATATTTTTCAGGAAAGAAACTAAATACATATATGTAAGCAGACCAAACATGATGTGCAGGTCTGAGCACATCTGCATAGATGTGGTCTGAAAAATAAATCTGAATAACTCTAAATTACTTAATGGCAATTAGTGAACAGTACTACATGTTTGCCCGGACACTCTGTCTGTTGTAAGCTTGCCTTCAATTAATCTGAAACTGAATAGTCAAGCCAGTGTTAACACTAAGTAAAAGCATCCTGACAACGGCTTAATGTGATTTTCATTTAATAAGTGAATTAAAGTAATTGTTCTTAGGGTCTCTGTGTAAGCCTCTTGTTTTCCACTACGTCAATATATATGCCAAAGGTACAGTAATGAAGTCCCCAGTCTATTAATATTACTTCACTTTCTTGTATTATTTATTCTTATCTTGAAGTGTTTTAATAAAAAGCGTGAAGTCTTCCTAAAAGTTAGAAGCTGCCTTCCTTTGCTCAGCAATGACAAGAGTGGACATGGTGCTAGAGATGGGCGCACCTTCTTGGGACGTGGATCATTACCAATTAGGTTGAAGAAAGATTACTATTTTCCCAATCAACTATGAAAGAATGCTGTAATCAAAAGACATCCAGTGAGTGCCATTCAAAAGCCTCGGAGTAGCTGCAGCACAGTCTCCCTGCTGCAGCTCCCCACAGAATTCATCCGCCTTGCTGGCCACTGCCAAGCGGCATGAATTATTCCACTGGCAGGAGCCCATTTCTGGTCATCACCTGCAGCAGGGCCCCAGAGCTCCTTCCTCTCACACGCAAGTATCCTTGCCACATATTGTGGTAGCAAAAGTCACTGCATGGGAAGGGGTTGTGGTAAAAAGTAAATACTGTGTGTACGCATTACTTACTGAGCAAACAGAGTCGAAAATCAGATCCCTTTTTCCTGTTAATACACAGCACCTCTTCCACAGCACCTGACAATGCTAAATTATTATTCTAGCATTTAATTAATTCAATCTTGGTTGGATGTCTTAAACAAAAATCAAAACTTCTGTGCTTCAGAAGAGGAACCTTACCTTCATGCAAGTCACAAAAGCAATCACTGACATACATGGCATTATATATATAAATCATGATTTCTACATATAATAAAGTGTCTGGAAAAACTGTGCCAGTTTCCTATGGAAGAAAACGATCCATGAAATACTCACATTCTAGCAATTAAAAAAGGAAAAAGAAAACAAGCCACAGTGCCAAGTCACCTGAGCTTCGAACTCGGAATCGGATTTATTGAGCACACTTCCAAAAACAGAACAAGAATGTTATATAGGAAGTGTGCCCTCCAGCCAGAAGAAACACTGCCCCCAAAGCTGACAACACAGCTGGCAAAGGAAGCGGATTAAGGAGCCTCACGTCATAACTTTAATTTTCACCACTAGAATAAGGACCCCCTTAGCATTTCGTGTCTGCTTCCCAAAGATTCAATCAGCAACAAATGGCAAAGGAGGACCGATTCTTTTTCACTTTTATTGAACCATTGCGTATCTTACCTATTAAAATGAAAAATGTTGAGCAGAGAGGCAGTAACAATACATGCAGGGACCCAGCTTTAAGAAATTCCATCGGACTAAGGGGTTTTGTGGATGAGATGCCTGGCCACAGATTTTCAGCTGCAGTACAAACCCTCCCCTCCCCCCTCCAAAACCCCAGCAACCCACTGCTCATAGTAAACCAGCACAACTTCTTCTGATGGACACAGGAAAAAACACAGAAACCCCAAAAACACCAGGAACTGCAGTTTTTCATCTTTATGTTTCTCTTTTTTTTCCCCCCTTTCTAATGCTAAACATGATTTGCTACATGCCTTGGACTAAGACTTTTACAGTCTCCCTGACTCAGAAGCAAGCTTTTATTAACATATAGGTCTGGAAGAGGTATACAGGGACATGCAAGGCAGCATTAAAAAAACCCAAACTGTGCTTCCCCCAAAATATACTCAGAAATTATACTTCAAGTTTGTTCTTTTATTATCCAAGCTGGCTTTCAGAGCAGACGTACGTCTAATACCAAAAAAGCTAACTGGATGCCAAGCTTCTTCAAATGCCTCAAAACGGGCACAGAATTCAACAGATTTGCCCTAAATCTGAACAAAAGGTAGATCTAATGCCAGCAAAAGTCGCTACAGAAATGTCTACACAGCACAATGAAGTGATATGCAGAAATACCCCTGCTTGTTCTTTCAGCCTTTTGCCTTGTAACACTTAAGAGCCAGCTCTCCCTGCCAATCAGCTCTGCTTGGAACTCCACATGGATTATTTACCTTGCTGGGAGGAAAACACAACCCCACAGACTCAAACCCAAAGCAAACCAAAAAAGCCAACAAAAACCACACACGCACCTATCAGCAAGACTCCTGCCACTGTTTGCATCAGGCTTTCAGCCAGGCCCACAATAACTTAATGTATCTTGGATGCTGTAAGTGCAGTACGTGATTTCTTCTTGGTTTCAAAAAGAAAGACCAGGGGAAAATATGACTGCCATTTACTGATATTAGTGACTCTCTCCCCTTCCCATTGGATTGTTTTCTGATAATCCTACAGTGAAACGATCTATTACAAGGAGCTATTCTCTCAACGATACCCATACATTTTATACTGTTATTTTATCACTAATAACTTATCCTTAGCAAGCTCCTTGTTCAGTATGGAAAAATAAACAGCAGAAACCCCCCAAAATGTCTCTTATTGGTAACTGATACCTTTAAAACACAGCTTGAAGTGGCTGTGGCGCTGTTCTACTGGTTTACCACACAAAAACATATATATCCATCTACCATATCCATTGACTTTCAGTGAGTTCCCATGTCAGTGGCGGCTTTGTTTCAGACTTTTTTCAAACACAATCCTGTAAGCTTTTACAGACCTGTAGAGCCCATGGACCCTTGGGATGAGGCATGATGAAATTAAGCTATTTAATGAGCCATAGGGAATAAAATAGTTCACTGAAACAGCCTGGTGCTCCCTGTTTGCCTTTAAAGCAAAAATTAGCAATTGCTATGTTCTAGTGCAGCATCACAGACACTGCTTGAAACTAAGAGTAAAAGTGGGTTTTCACTACAGCTAGCCAACAGCCAAAGACAGGATCAAAAGCACTTCTTGTTTTGTTCTGCTTTGTAATAAGCTTCAGCTTGATTGGCAATGTACCACTACGGAATAGATGATGATGTTAAAACACTGGCCTCAAACAAAGTTCTGCCTTGATGTTAAATAAAGAATACAGAATCCAGGGTTAAGTGCTGCTTTCATACTGCAGGCAGCTGAGGTGAGAGTTTTCAACTGGTTTGGTACCTGGCTGTGACTCATCCCTTCCTCAATTGTCTCATGACACACAGAATTCGCAATCAGTCAAGAAGAACACCAATTAGACAAGGTGTTTTGCCACTGAGTATCTCACTGCACCATTGGACCTAAGGTAAGAATCTGTTATATCATACACAAAGAATTGTCATATCAGTCCCCAAGCAAACCAAAAGAACTTGATTATAAAACAAGTAATCCAACAATATGCAAATATACCATTCCATTTAAAAAATAACAAGTTAACCTGCTTTTGCATAAACATTCTTAAGTTTATACAATCATAAAAAATTGTCTTAAGGAGGCATTTCATTCATCTCTATACTGCATTTAACTTAAGCAGCTATATTTATTTCACTTAAATAGCATTGCTCAATTCTAGGTACTATCTTTCTACAAGAGAATATGACTGTCCTGGAACTGGCATAGTTGATTCTCAGTTAAATGCACAGAGTTCCACGAGAAGTTCCCCGAAGTATCAGAGGAAAATTCAGCCAGATGAGAATACAGGGGCTTTATGCCAAAAACTCCCTGTGAAAATGCAGTGAACTACACACCACTATCAAAGAGTTCTGAGATAACAGATGCGACATCAGAGTAAGACCAACTGGTCAGTAAAAGTGAAAACATAAATGACACTTCGAGTTTCATTCTCTGAAATGTGACTTCAGCCTCAAGATCTTCATGGCATTTGCTACCTTTTAGAAGCTGCTCATTTGGGCAAGTGGGAGCTGTTGATTCGCCAGCCATTGCACTGACTACTACTGCACTCCACTGCAACACTTAGGGGTTTTCCTGTCTATAGGCAGAGCAGTAAACACGTTAAATGCCAATTTGGTAAGATTCATTAACAGACAGGATTTGTAGATATCTCTGATGCCCACAGGCGTTGTTAATTTACAAAGAAAAAGGAGAGCAACAGGTAATTTTCAGGTGGTTCTTAAAAGCATTTTCAAATTACAGTTGATATCACTCAGAGTAAGCTGAAATTGTAAAGTCCATCAACAAAACACGTAACAGCAGTGTAAGATACTTTAAAAGTGAAACAATTAATTTCATTGTCATATTTACAGAGGAGTACAATTTAACATGTGTGCTGATCCTCTGGACGCCTGCATATTGGAACATCTGGATACCTGGCCGGCAGGATACTCAACAAAAAGGAATTCCCTAGTACTTCTGCTGCATTCAAAGTGATGGACTTGAATCTTCTCACATACAGCACAGTATAGACTTGCTTCAGTTTGAAATTTCAAACAAAAAAAAAGACAAATTAACCAGTGTGTGACACATTCAACCCTCAACAGAGCAGGTCAAAAGTCCTAAAAGCAATGAGTAGATAACTGCATGTATCACAATGGCATTTGCAATTCCTCCAGAGAACACATTTATGATACTTTACTGTCTTCATCTTATTTACAATTATCACATTAAAACAGTAAAATAACTTACCACTAGGGTTAAAAGCCATGCAGCAAATAGGCTTTTCGTGAGCAGGGAAGTGGGCCACGATACCATCACTATCAGAGTCCTCACTGACAAGTACCTGCATAATATTAATAGAGACAAAGGAAGGTCAGAAAGTAAAACTACACCTAAGAGAAAATTTCAACTGAATGATATAGGAATTGTTTTACAAGACAGATACAGTGGTACAAATTAGCAGTATAACTGCATGTGAACTAAACACAACCTTCTGTCTTTTTTTTAGATAAAGAGACATGAGACGTGCCCAAATAACCTACTATTAACTAGACAAGATCATGCACTTTACACCTGGATTCCCTATTTATTTAGCCTATTCAAATAAGGCAATATGGAAAAATAGTACTGTTTTGCTAAGTGAAATAGTAATGGCTGAATAGAAGGTTATTACAAAAGAAGTCTTTATGCAGTGCACCAGGAAGCTGTACTTGTTTCCACTGCTGTTGGGTGAAACAAGGGTTGTTCTCTCGCTGTTACATCTCTGATCTTACACAGGGCTGAGACACCAGCACAGGGTGCCCAGAGAAGCTGTGGCTGCCCCATCCCTGGCAGCATTCAAGGCCAGGCTGGACAGAGGGGCTCGGAGCACCCTGCTCCAGTGGGAGGTGTCCCTGCCCGTGGCAGGGGTTGGAGCTGGAGGAGCTTTAAGGTCCCTTCCGACACAAAGCAGTGTGGGATTCTGTGGTCGCTACTCCTAACATGTGACAGGAGCTCCCCTGCTCCTTCAGTGCTCACATGGACCGGAGCTCTCATTCTACCAGGCTCTGCAGCATGATGCGGTCAGACTAACGTAAGGAGGATCAGTCTCATTACTCCGAAGAGCACACACAGCTCCCTAAGTGTAAGCAACACATGATTTTCCTTCAGCAATAACAAAAATCCCATAATGGAAAGAAAAATAGGAGGTAGCATAGACCTTTTCAAAGAAAATGGAACATTTAACTATTACATAAATCAGTGTTTTCTTCAGGAGGATTCAAAATATACATAGGATGGAAAAACAGACTGAAACCCCATAAACCATGGCTTTGCTTTCCATCAGCTACACAGGTAGGAACACTACAGCTTGCATCCTGCTAACAAGTGGCAACAGACTTGAGGTATCTGGATTTCCAAAGGACACAAGGAATGCTAAGGACTAAGAGCATGTATGAAAGCAGCTGTACTGCTAAACAAGAACCTTATCCTTCTTTAAACTGCCTCAATGGACATCAAATAACAGTATTACAAAGGTTAAAAAAAGTATTACAAAAGGTTAAATAACTCTGCTGTTGTAAAATACCTTCTTGTGAACAAAAACGATAATTAAAAGGTAAGAGAGAGTTTTCACAGCAGAAGGAAATAGAGTGGAAAAGGAAATACCTGGACTGAAATCTGTGTTGTGCAACATCTTCTGGAGAGGGGGACAAAGGATGAGCTTTTGGTTTTCTTAAACAAAAGAGTATTTGAAGTTGATAAAGCCACCTGGCCCAGTCAAATCTAAAGCTGATTGTGAAGACATACGAAAGGACCTCCGAAAGAACACAGTGTTACCAAAATCTAGTTGTATGAAAGGGGAAAACATATCCTTAGATATTTAGAAGAGAACCAAAAGAAGTGTGAACAAAACATACGCAAGAGCTGTAAAAGTATTTTATTCCTTGGTTACGTCATGTTAAAGACTAAACGCAATAAACCAAGGAGAAAAATCTGTCAGGAAAGGACTTAGTAAAAGGGTTTCTGCGGTAAGCAAAAACCACCTCCTTAACAAGAGAGTGCAAAATTTCCCATTTCAAGTTCAGAATAATTTGTCTGCTGCTTCCAAAACAATCTGAAAGGTTTTTAATACTTCCTATTCCTAACTGATATCAGAATAATTTGAAGATATTTTTATGCTTCAAAAAGAGAAATCATCTTTAAATGTTTAAAGAAGTCACGTAATATGGATGAAGAGGCCTGTGCCTGACTTACTTTAAACGTTCAAATTACTTGGCACTGTCACATAAGCACAATTATGGTTTTGCTTTCCGTTGTCAGCATTTCGTGCTTATTCCAGAACCACTAACCAAAGGGTCTGGAGATCTTCCTAAGAGCATTTCAAAGAAACACTGTTCTCTTCTCAGCCTATACAAGCGGCACTAAATAACTCCTAGAGATCATCTTTTTCACTTTTAGGTAACTTGGCCTCATCCTTAACATTTTGCTCCAGTTAAAGACTCACTATAATGACAAAGTAACATCATAAACCAGCTTTACAAAAGAAATAGGTGGTTTTAAATCTAGTCTGCTAAAGAAAAGCATTTAACCTATGAACGTGTACGTATCAACAGTATCTAAAATGATTGCCAAAAACAGTGACGTAGGCCATTTCACACGCATCGCCTTCTACAGACAGCTTAATTCAGCAAGGCTTTTCTGTATTAACTAATGATAAATGCTCCACTGTTCTCTCTGCAACATAAACCCCTATTCAACGGGCAAGAAACACTCTGGATGGTAAGATGACCTTTACATATTTTTCTTCTGGAAATATGATATGAAGCAAAAATGTCACATTAAAAACTGTGAAACACCTCAGACATTCCAATTTGTGATTACAATAAAGCCCAAACCTATTATTTGTATGCTATGCTAACTGGTTCCATGCTTTAAAATGCTTTTGTTTCAAGCACTGCTTAGAACTATCTTCCTCAAAAAACACCCTTTGTGTTTCATCTAAAAGGAGTTCTTAAAAATCTTCACTTTTCACTGAAAAATCTGATGGTCAGGTACAGCAAACCAGTCTTACTTTGGCTTTCTCCTCCGTGTTAGAAAGACAAGAAAGAAGATCCTGTTGGCATAATGTCCAATAAGGAAGGAAAAGCAACTGTGAGCTTGTAGAGCCTGAAAACCTTCACTTGCCACCACACCTGGCTCAGGGGGAGCTTTCAGACTCAAACTGAAAGATGTCAGTCTCCTGCACCATCCAAGTGAAAACATCACTCACAAGAGCCTGGAAATCCCTGGATAGTGCAGAATCTGAAACTCAGGTTGCGATGGTGCCACGCCACCGCCTTTCTTGACATCTGATATCTGTCAGTCCCCACCAACTGTGGCTGCAGAACAGAAATACTTGCTTCTGAGGCACACATGGAAACAACACTTGTTTGTGCAAGGTAAGGTGAAGCTGAAAAATGCTCCTCAGCTTTTGAAAATCAACATGAAAAAATAAATCCTCGTGGAACAGAGAAGGAAAGAGCTTGGCTTAAAATCATCAACTTCTGTTTAAATCTTGAGGCTGCACTGATGGATTTGTCATGTCCTTCAGTGGACTGTTGGGGAAAACATACATCACCTTTTACAGTTTCAACACTACAAAGGAAGAGGGGAGGCATAAATCAAAGGAATTACAGCAGCCGACTTAACTACATCATAAACCAAAGAAGACCCTCTTTGGAAATGCCCCTTCCAAACCTGCCATAAAACAGGAGCCTGGCTCACACACCAACTTAGAGTTTGCAGAGCTTTAAAATCATAGTATGATTTTCACCATTGTATGTAACTTAAGGAAGACAAAATTATGCTGGTATAACACAAGATGCTCTATACTGGAATACATTATTTTCTGTATTAGAGATCCTTAAATAGACATAACTACCTCAGTACAAGAGGGTTTATATCATTTGAATAGATCAAACAGCACAGAATTCGTGCAGAGAAGGATGAAAACCAGAGCTGTGCAGTGATGAAGGAGTATCAAAGGCCTCTGCCACAGAGGCTTCACAAAGTTTAGAAACCACTTCTTGCAAAAGCTGAAGTGGAAGATGCTACCTGCCAAAGTGCTGGAGAGAATGACATCCATAGGCTAACGAAGGGCCCATTCAATCAATACCAACGCTGTAAAACTGGTTCCTTTTGGCCAGTTTATGGTTTCTTACCACTGAAAAGAGCAGAGACAGAAATCTTTCTTGGAAGTCAAATCAGCGGTACAAATCGCCTAACAACGCATGCAAGTGCTGTCAGAAAGCTCGAAGGAAGCAGCTCATTCAGCTTCCCGGCACACGCTGCATCCGAAGCCCACAGGATTCCTGAGGCTGCAATTCTTAACATCCCAAATAGGCTTCATTCCCCAAGGTGGTGGCCCCTCCAGTCACTCTTCCATTAAGTGTAGACTTTACAAAGTCTCTCACTGAAAAAGTTTCATTACCCTTATAACTGCACAGCCACTGAGGGTCATGAGGATGCTCAAGTATCTTCCTCATACAGTTCCCTACCATTACAAGGAGAAAAACCAATTTAAGAAAAACCACCACCAAGAAACAAAGACTCTTGTACCAAGATGGCCTTGTAAAGAAGCACTCAGTCTACATCTGATGCCCAAATAGTACCTTATGGAGAGAGCTGCAACACTACGTTCAAAAAAGGCTGCCCAGCTGAGAGAGCCAGCAGCTGGACGTGCAAAGCCAATGCTGCAGCTCTCAAGCCAGCTCTTCAAAGTTGAAAGGAACACTGGAGTTAATCGAAGATGAAGCAAGCCCTCTTTATCTCACTATGAAAGAGAAAGAGACAACACACCTAGGGAATCATTACATTTACTATCAGAAAACAGTGTTTACTTTGAGGGCATGAGATAGCTGAAGCCAAAAAGCTTTTTTCTCCTGTGCTGTATTTTTCTTCATTCATTGTATTTTCCATAGTGCTGAACAGAAGCCACTTGCAATTATGACTTCAATTATTTTAATCTTTAAAGGCAAATTACACCACTTATCCCAGTAGAGACATGTTTTTAAATCAAACATGAAAGTAACACAAATACAAACGGACACAAATCTAATCAAGCAGGTCCTATTCTTAATAAAATTAAGAAAGAATAATCCCATCATCATAAAAACAAATAGGTTGGCAAATATTTATAAATATGAATAGCATATAATAAAGAGATCTTTGTAAGTACACTTATTAAGATCTGCATTGATTTAAATAGCTGAAGTCAGGGCAGTGTTCGCTTCATTTCCTAAGCACCAAAACCACCCCTCTCCACACCGACCCCCCCAGTTAGCCTCCCCCAACTTATAGCTAAGGTCAAACATCAGTGGAAAAGGGCTAAAAGTGATAGATCTGTGGCATTAACTACTGCACTCCTTTTAATAGAATCCAGCATAAACTCAAACCAGCCTTGTGCTCAGCCTGAACCATTTATCTGAGACAAAAATGTCTTCTTGACAAAAAACAGATCTCCTTTAATAAAAGTAAGGCAGACAGTATTATGCTCTGAGGGAATCCTGTTGCTCTTTTTATATTTATATATAAAAAGGATTCTTCTGTAATACACGTAGATATAAAAAGTGAAGAAAATTGATGCCAAATATATGAGCATCAGAACATCAGATTAGCCTTTGGGAAAGCTGTTCTCAAAATAAAAGCACTGGTGTTAATGACAGCAAAATTACACATGTAGTTAAAGTTTTATTATTGAATATGCTTTAATCTTTTAGCTTCTTTTTGCTTCAGAGCGAAGTTTCACAACAACTCTTGCTCCCGATAAGCAGCTTTATTCGGTTCAATTGTTATTAACTCCTTCCTAAATGAAAATGAACTTTTGAAGCCGCAGCAGTCTGCAGGGGTTTTTTCTGAAAATTCCTTCTTAATGCAATAAAAAGTTAATAGGGAACAGGGAAAAAAAAGCAAGCACCAATCACATCTGAAAACATAAAGATCAACACGCGATCTTGTTTTTGTAAGCTGTTGCTTAAAGATTTCCTCAGGTATTTGCCTGATTTTTGGATGATCCGTGAAAGCAACATGGTGATATCTCATCAATCACAGCGCCCTATCAAAAGCACCGAGAATCGAGTTTTGTATTTTCAAATGACCGCATATTTCTCTGTCAACTAAATGTTAGATGCTTAACAGATTTACATTCAGGCACAAAACTGGTGACTTTGGAGAAAGGTCATTACTGCAGCCTACACGTGGGTGGCCGAGTTGATGAATTAATTAAGAATACAGAAACAAAGGTCGAAAGAAAATCATTTTTCTTTAAAACTCAAGCCACTAAAGGCACACGCATTTAATCCCAATTACTGAAAAAGAGGACATCTGCACAGCTTTTGTTTTATCCATTTCAACTAATTAAGAGATTCAAATAAATAGTCATTACATCTAACTGAAAAGTTCGCTAACACTTCATTAGAAGGCAGTTTAAACAAGCACACAACCTTGTTAACATATTTTGGTTTACCACAAAGTTACTTGGGCATCTTGATAACTATTTTTACTCCCTTTACAAACATATCACGACAGCCAACTTCAATACTGCTGCATTCCTTTGCATTTCTGTAACTGTCTCATAATTCACATTTTCTTAAAGTACCACTGATAATGAAAGCAGGAGCTATCATACAAAGAACTGATGGGTATGAGATTTTACTGCAGTATCTACATTCATAAAGTTTATTAAAAAGATTTTTCCTACAGATTTAATCCTACAAGATTGCATTAGAAGACTTCTTTGGTCTTTAGTTGTATATTTTTCAGTGGTGAGCGAGCACTTCAACCTCTGCACAGTACATTTAATGAAATACACTCAGCTCCATCTCACATTCTTTATATTGCTACCTTTTAAATGGCAGATATAATAAAAATTAGGGAAAACTTAGAGCTGTAGTTAGTCCTTCTGGCTTATGTCCAAAACATGTCCCTTAATTGTCCCACTGGCAAATAAATCTGTATGTTAGTACACACGCACAGAGCAGCTCACTCCTTTAAAACCTGGGTTGCTACGCTCAAAGTAAATGGATAGGCACATGCATCATTACTTTGCAAGCCTTTACGCAGATACACTTAATAACAAAACCTCAACTGCTTCCCCACTGAAAGAAAAAGTCCTTATTTCTCCTTCAAAAGGACATGCTTGCTCGCCTTAAGATTTATTGTCCTCTTCTTCCATTTTCCTTCTCTTTTTAAAACAGATTGCTTCAATTTATTTTTTTTTTACTATTCATTATCTTAAAGATGTATTTTATTACTTGGAAATTTCATCACAACACCCAAATTCTTAGTCAGGCTGTGCAGGTAGATAGAAATCTTTAGTGACCTGAAGGAGGTGAGGTATTCCTCGTACATTAGGAGTGCGCTGTCGATAAGGAAACAACTCCTTTCTGCTTCTGAAACTCCCCTCATCTACGATCAGGCTGACAACCTCTGAAAACCATGCATGCACATACAACTGTATTTACATAGTTGCTAGGAAAATCTCTAATGAAAGGGATGCAAGGCTTTCAAACTGTTAATTCAGCCCAGAAAACACAAGTAGGCACTACTAAACCTTGTGGCTTCCCAGTCAGTTTAGGAAGACTGATGCTTGTAACGGGCACCGCCATCCAGCAGCATTGAAATATTCCAAACCAGGCGGAAGCAAGGAGGAAGCAAGGATGCCACTAAGTGTCTCTTCGTACCCACCTAGATCTCCGGTTTCTGGCTGGAATCTGAACACTGGGATTATGAACCAACACCTTTAGAAAAATCACTGCCACACATCAGCACAACTGAGATTAAACTATGCCATGCTGCTGAACAGCACACACTTTATCTTCACAGGTGAGGCTGAACTCTGCATTACTCAATCTGCTCAATCGCTCTTCTATTTCAACCCACGTGTCAGTAACAGTGTAGTCTGGACGACTACTATCAGCAAACCAATTTACCACAGAAGAGTAAAATAACTCAAGAAATTAATACAATGAGGAAGAACCTGTGTGGCTCAAAGAGCTGTAGAGATTTCAAACCAGCACGATGCTCAACCACGAGTTTATAGTGAAGTCTACGAGCAAGCACGTTTAGCTTAGTGAAATGTTTCACATCATTTAAAGGTCAAGTTTGCTAAATTGCTTTCTTGAGCTGAAGCTTCACTCAGTTACGCTATAAAACCCAGCCAGGGCTCCCCAGCCAGCACAAAGAGGTGCCCTCTGAACTAGCATGCCATTTCTTGCAGGTTTGCCTGCTTCTGTCAGCACACAGACATAGGATCCCTGCCAGGCTCCTCAAGACAAGGCAGCTCACACAATTGCTAAAATCATGTTCCAATGGAACTGTGTGTGCAGAAACTTATGTTCCCACCTGGCTGGAGTGGTGGACAAGAACTCGGTGGGGACACATGACACTACTTGCATTAGAAGGTTCTTTACTGGGACAGTGTCCAAGTCTTTATTCAAGCCATGTACAAACTGTATTTGGTTTTAATCAACTTTCCTTTTGCTAAATGCACATTTCTGTAAGAACTGATCGTTGAGAAATCTTCTGTACCACGAAATTCTAACAACGCCAATGAAAGATGATATTATTTTTCCCGGGGAAAAACCCCACTAAAGCTAATCCTGAGAGTAAGTCTCAGCACTGGAAATGTATTATGAATTTTAAAACTCCAGATGACAACACTATGAATGCAAGGCACAGAAACAACTCGGGTCTCTAACTTAGAGCCTCCTTCCCTAGAGATTCAAGACAAAAATTATTTCCCTAGAACTGATGGCTTATTTATGTTACAGCAGCACTATTTGGACAAGGCAAGCGTTATCATTTTTACAACTACTTTTCCATAGTGCCCTTTAGGCTTGATAGCTCCCTACTATTATTGCTAAGGTCAGAGGACAAGTTCATAAAACCTCTAAATCATACATAACAAGACTTAAAAACCTAAGATACATCTTTTTTTTTCCCCTAGGCCCATGCAGAAGAATCAAAGCCCAGACAATGGCCACCACAAGTAATGACCGCATTAAACACGGCTTCATGAGAAATTGATGAAGCAAAATTTTTCTCTCTTTTCTTTTTATCTGGCAGTATAAGAAGAGCCAAAAGAACCTTTTTCTTCCAGGAAACGAAAACAAACCCCTGTAGCCAAAAACAAATCAGTGATTTTAAGACTTCAAAATCTTAAGTAAAATAAATTCCTTCTTTTATTCTCCTCCTCTTTTTGTTTTTTCTCCTGTTTTAATTTTGCAAGAAAAGGCCTTTAATGTTATATGAACAATCCACATTCAACGTAACATTACTTGGCTAAGTACTTCCACAGCTAGCTCTCAGGAACAACCACAGCTCAAACAGCAGACCGGGGTTTTTGTTTGGTTTGCTCATTTTCAAGTAAGATATTCCATTTTCCTTTCATGTAAGAAAAGAACTTCACTCCTGATTTGTCATCAGTACTTATTAACTTACCTGCAATAAGCATCATAAAAGTAGGGCAAAGGAAAAGAAAAGAAATTGGGTTTCTTATTTTTAAATCCAACAGATGTGAATGTGAGTCTATTTTACAGACAGGTTACAGAATAACGCAGTGCATGGGAGTCCTGCAAAAACACCCATTCCAGGACCAGACCCTTCAGCAGTAACTGATTGTCAGAAACAAACAAACAGACATGGCTATCTCCTCTGTCCTAAGGACAGTTCAAAACAACTTAAAGTTTGTATGATAACGGCATGGATATCTTAACAAATGATTTTGCCTGGCGCACTGTCCTGTGGGTTATTAGTACGAGAGTACATAGCATATGCCTCACAAACCAGCATCACACTTGGTTACACTTTAGTTTTGAAATTTCTGTAAAATCAGAACCTTTTATACTTAATATTCAGCTCCACTCATCATCTTTTTTAAACTGGAACCCACCAATTCACTGTATTTCTAGATGACCACATTTTCCAGACACATTCTATATTAAAAAAACATAATCAGACTACACATACATTTCAACTGATCAGCATAAATCAACGTCAATTATGGACAAGTGTTAGCGAGACAAAATGTGACACTTCACACTTGATCTTGTCAAAGTGTCACATAAATATGTTCTAAGGACAATATATATTCTGGCTTAATTTCAGTCCCAAATAGGACTTTATCACAGCTGCGTGCGTCTGCAAAAGTTTTTGACCTAGCAAAAATCTCATCTATTTTTCATTTTGTAAAGCATAAACCACATTTTCCTGTGATGTTTGTGACAACGAATGCACATTCTGTTTCGGTGCAAACTGTATTACCTGCCCCTCTGCAACTGTTTCTGTGTCAATGATGGTGATGATTCCAGGCACCAGAGGACTTCGACGGATGTTGCTATGAGCTAAAATTTCTTCTTCAGTTGCTCCTGAGGGCAGCGTCCCTGTCAGCTGTGTAACTACTTTCCCAACCATCGTAAGTCCAGTCTTTATCGTCTATAAAAGAAAGAGAACCAATAAATAATGTTGGTTTATGGTTAAAGCTGGTTCATGGATCTGTCTTGAATTTTTTCTCAACAATATGAATATAACTAGATTATGCACACCAGAAGCAGACAAGAGAAATATTTTAATAACTGATACATAAGCTGCAAAAGGCTGTACATAAAGAAACAGCTTGAAGAAGTGTAGCATCCTACTGATTTGAAGTATTCACTCGTATTTTGCAATTAAGCTTCCAAAATGGTCTTGAAAAAAGAAATTTTAATGTTGTCTAAATGTTATTTTTTTTTCCTTTCTTTAACATTGTTATTTACTTATTCCAAGAGGCACGGAGCGTAGATAGTTACAAGAATCACATGGAGAAGCCAAGATGAGTGCGTGTGGAGGGCAGCGTTACACACAGAAATACTTATAGCCGCTAATGCTTAAAGCTGAAATAGTTATGTCTTCTGCACAACTGCAAGAGACGCGGAATTGGGCCTTTGACAGATGTGACAGACACGTTGATTTGTTTGCTATTATGCCTTTTGCAGCATTAAAATGGAATATGGGACTGAAACCCAGCAAAATTACAAACGCCATCCTCAAGGTACTAGAAAGGACAGCTCTGTGCAAAGTAGACCCATATCCCATTACAAATAATGTGACTTTCCACAGTCGGCATGTTTTCCAGATGGGGGTTTCAAAACATATTCACTGCACCAGCTTTTATAATCTAAAGATGCTGAAGATTGTTTTTATGTTGCTTGATTTTACGTGGAGAAAGAGCAAGGGCACCCACAGCAGGAGAGGCAGAGATTTAAAGAAAAACAACCCAAACTACAACTTTAAATATTTTCTCCTTGAATCAAGGACTGTGCCTTATTTGCCTAGAAAGAATTGAGCAGATTTATTATGCAATATAAATAAGAAATAGCAAAAGAGATCAGAACGGAATGACACTATAACAAGCCAATTCTTAACTAAAAAGACAAGCTAAGCTGCCTGCTAAATTGAAAAGGAAAAAAAACGCACACATCACAGGCTGAAACCAAGAAGCAGCCACAAATCAATTGCAACTGCTTTGTTTAGTGCTAAAATCTCAAACTGCAGTGATTAGAAAACACATTAGTGTTCATCAATTAGCAGCCAAACGTTTGTTTTAATAATTCATAGGAAATGACTTATACAAAGTCTGTTAGTGTGTTGTCAGGAAAACCTCTGAAGGGCCAACAGAATTAGGCGCCACACTGTATTGATGGCAAGATCTAGCCAGGAAGCCTGATTAACCTCTGAGATGCCTCAGCTGATGTACTTACCCCATTAATGCTAATGGAGATACTACCACTTAAAATCGAGCCGTGCCTTTATCACAGGAATGTCTTTGGGGTTTCAAGTCTTTAGTAATATCCTGCCATTTGTTTCTTATTATTTCTTTTTATACTCACAGACAACAAACGAGAATAAAACTAATTTTAACAGCTGCAAATTCAGAAGACTGAAAAACGTAACGAAGCAGATAATGATATCCAAGGGACAGATCTAAACCAGCCCCAGTGCCATCGCAGGAATGCATTGCAACGTTCCTTACAAAATCTGACAAGGCAGTTTTTTGGCCAATAGATAAAATCATATACAATGATAGTTTATGCAGCAGGAAAGAGAAATCAGTACAGGAATACTATATGGCAAAATACCTAGGCAAGTTAAAAGACCAAGAATTGTAATTGACCTATTTTAGAAAATATCTTTAATATTATAACAAAAGAAATCGGATCACAAAGTGCCTATTATAAATTTATAGCGCTCTAGCAAAAAATTAACATGCTTATCTAGCAAAATGAATTAGTGCTACATGTTAGGCTGTGACTGTGGGACCTCTGAGAAGGAATAGGTGAACAAAGACATGGCCGAGGCCATTAGCTCAGAAATATCAGTGCAAAACCATTACAGCACTCACTGCTTTGTGCTATGTGTATATTTGCAAAAACTTCCCTGGTAATCTTTAACCTTTCCCATGCCATATCAGCTGTCCCCTCTATCCATTAGAGCTAATGACCTTGCTCTCACATAAGCTGTTAGTACTCATTAAGAAGTTATCAGGTAACAAGAGAAAACAGATGCAGCCTTTGCAAAATCACTTTACCACTATAGGATTAAAAGATATGGAGAAAGAATCAACTAAAGAAGTTATGAGGTGAGAAGAACTTGGTTTATAATTTGATGCTAGACATTTGACAGACCAAATACATTTTAAATGAAATAGGCTGAAGTTTGCACTGCCCCAGTTCCTTTGTCAATGATGGGAACCTGCCAATGCAGACTTCTTTATAAATGAAAATATTTGATCCAGTTTCTCTTGTAAGCAACCATGCACATTGTGCAAACACGCAAGTTATTTGTATGCTCACATATACGCTATCTACTTAAAAATAAGACTCTTCACATTCCTTCAAATATAAAGCTATATTTAATTAAAATAAATGCATGCAGTCATACCTCATTTAATTGAAAAATAAGTAGAACTTCAATTAAAACTAAAATGCATCATTCAGTGCCTGCTAGTCTGTTTTGTTCCAACAGAGTTCTTCTATTCTTTCAGTGACTAAACAATATTTTGTTCCTGTTTCTCATAATAAACACATTTTACACAATTTATTTGTTTACAAATGAAAAACCTATAGAAAGCAGAAAGAGCTCCAAAAGACATGCCCTGGTATGAGGGGCTCGTGGTTAGGCTGAGCAAAGTGAGCACACGATTGATTATAGATTCAGGCTCAAACTAAATGTTTGCTGAAATGCTCGTGCTTCACAAAGATGTTTCCCTTCCCTGCTCTTGCTGCAGGTTCTGAAAAGAGACAGGATAGGGAAGAAACCTCTTAGGAAATTCATCTTAAACAGCATGGCCAGTTTGACCACTTGGATACGTTAGGATAGGGAAGGTCTGCGTGAGCAGCCCTCAGAGAGTGAGCTGCAATGTGACTCACGCAGGGACATGGTGACAGCAAACCTCTCTTCAACAAGACATAGGAGAAAAAGCAAGCATGGAGACATGAGAACATCTTTTCCTAATTCCCCTTCCTTGCTGCATCCAAGATGAATAAACATAGATAATTATACCAAACAATTTTACATTTGGACACTTACGTCAAACCAGGCACCTGCATATTCTCCCATCACTAATACTGTTAAGTAATACTGGGGTTTATTCCAAAAGACATCCTACAGCCATTCTGCTGCGTTTTTTGGGTAGAGTGAAAAGAATCTTTACACTATGAGGAAGAATATTTTCATGGTTTTCAAACACATCTATTTCTCTCTTTGCTCAGGATTTGCCTGAATTGGAATCTTGACACGTTTTCTATTTCCAGAAATTTTCTCCTTGGTCAAATTAAAGAAATTATCAGAGCCTTTCAGAATATGAACAGCCGAAAGGCACCAAACAGATGTGAGCAAATGCAAATCAGAGACTGAGCTGGAAAAAATGCATGGGCTTTTCCAGCAAGAGCAGAAAGCAATGCTCTTGCAAGACACATATCTAAGAAGAAACAGGAAAAAATTCCATGTTCAAAATAAAATCCTTCCAGAAAGTACCAAAGCAAATGGGAAGATGACGTAAAGGAATTCTTCATGATGTCACCAGAATAACTGGAGTCCTGGCACCAGTAAACTACACACTCCAACATGGTCACAATTTTGAACCTGGTACTCGTTACTCGGGTAACGGGGAGCTTCTGAGTCTGAAGTTATTTGATTAAGGAAGAAACGTATTTGCTGCATCAACTATGGCACACAGCAGAACCCCACACTGAGGACAAACCCACTGGGACGTTCAAACCCATTTCTCATCAAAGGGAATACCATTAAACCAAGTATTCTGTACTGCCACTGAGACCTTCTACAGAGGATCTGAAAGGTAATTCTCAAAAGTGACCCTGTTGAAATTACTCTTTTCTCTCAGCTTTATCTTTCTGCCTTGTATGAAGGTTCTTTCACTTCTTTCAATAAGAAACTGGAACCCAGAGAAAAGGCTGTAACCCAAGATAATCTGACAAAACAAGAACTTTTATGGAACCACTTCTGAACCAAAGAGCAGCAGTGCAGGGAACAGAAAAGGACATCCACTCTCAAAAAAGCTGCTGATCAAAGCCAATGAATTACAAACCATTGCAGGCTGATAAGATATAACAGCAGTAGAGGTTTATAAATGAGGACTTACTGAAGCAAGGAGTGAAGTTTATGGTGAGGTAATGAGATGGGCAAAGAGCAACAGATATCTGGAGTATATTATTTGCCAACAAGGCAGTCAGCATTTCAGTTATCAGAGATGAAAACACACTAGATAGTGAGCCAAGATTCAGTGAAATCAGTAATAAATCAAACATTTTAGTGTTACACGCTCAGGTATGAATAACAAATTAACACAGTAAGGCTGAGATACACTCAAAAATTTAAAAACTATATTAGTATTTATCTATTACAGCAACATCTAACAGCCAGTAGAGAGTAAAAGCAATGTGCTATACAGAATACAAAGTACTACAGAGATTGGGTCCTCATGATAATCTGTTTTCCTAACTTTCACTACCACCTTATCTCTGTACAGAGGCCAACAATCTTTTCTCTCCTATGATTATAAACACATTTTATCTTATTGATGCAACAGCACTACTTTGGTGTTTGCATATGTTCAGTTTAACATGGGATTTTCTGGATGACGATCCTTGTGCCCAGTACTACTTAGCAGGTCCTTTAAAACCCAGTTATCCAGAGTCTTCAGGGCTAAGGACTATAAGTAGGAACTCCTTTTTTAGATTTTTTTTGGCTGTTGAAACAGATTAAGCAGAACAGTGCTTAGTCTTCGATGTCGAATGGAATGCTCTGACAATCATTACATGCTTTAAGAAAGCTTTGGCCTGTTTGCTCCTCTTCAGTTAAGGGCGGGCTTGGCTTTGGCAGTACAGTGATGTGTTTGTAAGATTTTACTGCATCTGACCAAAAGTGATCACGCCAAGGCAGTTGTTTTTTCAGACTTATCTGTGCTGTAAAACCCATGCGATTGATGCTGAGATTGAAGGAGTTTGGGAGATTTTCCCCTCCTGTTTTGGTTTTTTCCTGCTGGTGAAAGTACGCAAAGAGACAGAGCATATTTCATATGTCTTCAGAACAGCAGCAATTCAAGTCCTCCTCAGCAATGTACAAAACTTGTGATTTTTCTCCTCCTCCAGCCACAATGACATGGTGTCCAAAGCTATGCTAATAGAATATGCTTGTTTTCATGTTTTGTTTTCACATGAGATACCATGCCCTGTGTCTCTCTTTGTGGGTTCTTGTAACTGTTGTTTTCTTCAGTGACGCTGAGCTTTCTGTTCTGCGCTGTCATTTAATTCCTATTATTAGATTTGTTTTGTTGTGCATATCAGAAATGAAAAGGCTGGTGGTTACACTGAAAGCTTGTAATCAGCATGAAGTTTGCCAGACGGTGCCAAAACTCACTTTGTGAGTGCGTGTATGTGAAAAAGGAATTACTTGGCAAAGTGTTGCAAGCAAGTCCTTAAGGAAAGGAGGAGGTTATGGGGATAGTAAAACAACAGTTCTGCATACTCTTTGGCTCACTTCAGAGTTTTCCAAGCCATGGTCATCTTTTGATACTATAAAACCCCAGACATTTCTCTGAAAAGGGAGGGATATTATAATGTCATCTGAACTAAGAAAACTAGGCAGTGCAACCTATATGTAAACAGTCATCAATACACTCTAACCTTCAAAGAAAGCTGCCAAGTAATTAATTAGCTCCAGTGCTGCGCTGTCATCCTTCGGAGAGATTAAAATACATAATGCTAGTGTGATTGAGTCCAAAAAGCACCAAGCACTTGTAAAGTCAGTTTTCATGATGCTAAAAGTCTCATAATTCACAAGGCTGATTTCTAATCATGTAAGCTCATAATATTATGAACAGCTATTATGCAAAACCATTTTACTATGATTTTCTATGAACAGGGGTCACTAATACAAATAGCTCCTTGTAATACAAGAAATTTAAAACAGTCAGCTCAGAAGGACTGGAATACTTTGTGAAAAACAACAGCTACTCAGAAATCTGCAGGATCAGGACCATAGGCAAGCTGCTAATGGTAGCATGTTTCTTACTGCGTTTTCCTCTTGTGTGAATTGGGGGGGGGGGGGGGCAATAACACACTGTACAATTCAGCAGGGAAACCTAATAATTATCTTACATGCTAACCTCTCCCAGCAGCAGATGATGTACTCACTTTGGCAGCACTAATGACTGTGGCAGTGTAAGACTGAATGTTGTCTCCACAGGCTCCACCACGGGATTGATGGCATCGGATCAGCTACAAGAAGAAAGACAGCAACCGAGTAACTACTATTAAACTACACAAACCCATAACCCATTACCATAGCTCTTATTTATCATGTACAGTGGTGTGTTTTTTCCTACAAATAGCAAAAAGGCCTGCTGAGACACTTAACCCCTTTTTATAATCTTCTGGGTGCCACCCAGACTGTCGCGTACTCAACTCCAGTTTTCAATTACAAGATGAGTAGTCACTAAGAATTCATAAACTTTGAAATGGTGGGATTTTTGGTCTGGCAGCAATACCACAAATAAATTTAAATAAATATAATCAAAAGCTTTAGCCATGTATACGTAACATTAAATATCAGATATTCTAAGAATCCGAGTGTGGCTTTCCCCTCCTTTTTATGACTAGAAAGCAAAGAAATGACAAAGGAAAACAGCTACTTTAAACTTCACGTTCAAAACAATGTACATGGGGTTTACTCTGCAGTGCCTTCCTTCCAAATTAATAAATCAAAACAAGACTCTTCTACCTGCCATCAACCCACCAAAGTATTTTTTGCCTTTGGATTCTAACTAACAATAGAATCTGTGC
Source organism: Ara ararauna (assembly GCA_028858755.1). Classification (NCBI taxonomy): domain Eukaryota; kingdom Metazoa; phylum Chordata; class Aves; order Psittaciformes; family Psittacidae; genus Ara; species Ara ararauna. The sequence continues at coordinate 9,816,200 of CM054389.1, read as the reverse complement.
TTCTGACTAAATAAAACAGCAAAAAAGCACTATATAGATATTTGTTGTTGCACACAGAACATGCTGCCCATTTAACTGTTTCAGCTAAAAGAAAATTAAAAATTGCTGTAAGATGTTTTTGTTTTGACAGACTTTCCTTAAATTTAATTCTTGAAATAAAAATAGTCAAACTAGGGAGAAAGGGGAAGTCCACAGTGAATATACCTGGGAACACACAAAGCCATTCAAATTCCTTTTGCGATATAATATACCTGGGAACACACAAGCCATTCAAATTCCTTTTGTGATATAATTCTTTTGCTGATCAGTGGCTTGTATTTTTGGCAGGACTTCTTTAAATTCCAGGCTGACTGGTTAAGTTTTACACAGAGCCACTTAGGCATGGCATTAAAGGAAAGGCAGGCCTGAATTTGGAGAGAAACCAGTTGCGCTTGAAAAGGTGCAACAATAAATACATTTCTCAAGTCTGCCTCTGATAATTTCTGGTTCAGCTCTAGAAACAGCTATTCCAGTCATAGGTGGAAGGGAGAAAAAACATCTGCTTTGAAATAAAACCCAAGCATTAGAAGCTGAATTTAAAGTTTTCAAACACTTTAAATACACAATCACGTCTCTGGCCTAGGGCTGGGTTAGAACAGTGGCCATTTTTTTGCTCAGGATCTATTTTCTTGCCTTCAGAAGTAAGAAAAGTTTTGACAGTTTCATTTTTTTCCCCTAACATTTCCAGCAAATACATTAAACAGTGGCCATTTGAATGCTGTTCCCTAATCTACAAAGTGCATTGCTTTGTTGTTTCAGAGAAACCCACCGCCTCTGTCCAGACTCAGTTTCCCCAAGTAGAATTTAGGAACTCTCACTTGCCTACCTTTCAGAAGGGACTGTAATTAAGTGCTCTAAAACTTAAAATGAAAATGGGTTGATTATTGAGGGACCCCACTGAAAACACATGCTGAGAGCTGTCTTTGCCTGCGCTACTTACATATTTCTGCCTTCCAAGTTCCTCAGCTCAAATCAAATGTGCAGAGTAAAGACGGGACATGTATGAATACCAAAGTGCCCGGGGGGCAAAGATCAGGTCTGCCATCATTATGCAACGTCTCTTACAGATCATTTTTCTCACTTAGCTGTTTTCTGAGACTTTTTCTTCTCCCTCCCCCCCATATATACAAAACTAGAATGGAATCTAGAACCAAAGAGAAGTGTTTTTCTAAATGAAACCTTTCCTTACCTTATTTTCGGCATAAGCAAGCCAACGGCTTCCAAGAGCAATCGGGTTCATGTTTGGCCCTGGGCAAGGATAGCAGCCTGCAAAGTTTTAAAAGGCAACATTAAGAAATATCTTAATGGCTTCTTACAAAGAATTTTATTTATCGCCAAGAAAACAAAAAGTCCAAACAAAAACCTTCCAATTGCCAATATCACTCAGTAAATGCTTGCATTTTTGTTCCCGAAGATAAGACTGTGGTTAGACGGGCTATTTTGAACAGTTAATTATGTGTAAATACTCATTTCTCCTTATGTTTGCATTTTTTTAATGCCATTTTGATACAGCGGCTGAGGGGAATATTCAAGTTTGACTGGATTGGTTCTGTATCTTCTCACTTTAATTGACTTGACTGACATCTTTCTGTTGGTCAACAGTTACAGTTCACTGCAAGCTCTTCCAGATTTCTGTGGTAAGAGAGGGTGTATTATGCTTTTGGTTTTGCTTTTACTAATTCTATAAGCAAGCCCTTTGCCTGTGAAGACACTTCAGCAACCACTAAACTTGACACAGCGAGAGAATTGGTAATTCCTTTAAAATTGGTGACAAAGTTGCTGTTGTTCATCTGCTTTTCATTACCTTTATATTATCATTAAAAACAGATTTATACGTGAACACAGGGTAGCAAATGATTTCTGAGGATTCAAAGGTGAAAACACCTACAATAGAAAGCCACTGAAAATAACTGTGAACAAAAATATGGCAGGGCTTAAAATGAATCAGGCCCATGCTAAATGCTATGTAAAATATTAAAGCTTGAATTAGAAAACTACATGAATTTTTGAAGACCTCCCCAAATAACAACCCAGAATTAACTGTTAATAGCAAAACTATAGAACTTGAAATTCTAGAAAACAATCAGATAACGCTTGAACAAAATGAAAAGCTTAAGTAAACTACAACGAGAAGTAGCACGGTGACCATCACCCTGACTGCTGTTACTGTCCTATTTCCATGTCCTGTCTCCCCTCCTTCGTTTTTCATCATTTTAGATCAAGCAATTTCAAGGGGGTGGCTGTTCTCTCTACATCAGTCTGTAGCCTCTGCCTGTGTTTAGCACTCAAACCCTACTGTTGATCTGAATTTCAGTATTCCAGCCCTGGCACTGCAAATGTGCTGCTCGGATCCGGCAGCCTGATTTCAGCGGCATCCTTTTGTCAAGGGAAGAGCCTGAAAGTTCCGATCCTGAAGTCCCAAAGATCAAGCCACAAAACTGTTCACTGATTAGGGCCCTGATAACAAGATTTAAGCTTGAGTGTTCGAACTCCAAGGAGTAAACTTGGACCATCAGCTATGTGTGCAACATCATTTCCTAGACTTAAATCCAGTCTGGTACACTAAAACATACATATATATAGATATATACATGATAGAAATATTGCATATAGGGGGGAGAATGGATGGAAGGAGGGGACTATCAAGCAAATGGTTAAACTCCATTTTCATCAGTTCTTAGTCTAATACAAACAACGTAGTAATTCATATTCTCTCACTGGTTGGCCAAGAAACAAACTGTTTAAAAACATATGGACATGTGGGTCTAATTTAAAGGAGCCCTGGTTGGCTGATCCTGCAGCAGAGGTCGAAGGAGCACTGAGATCAGGCAAACAGCATTTTAGAACACGAACAACCAACAACTGCAATTTATCACCTAACGTACTACACTGCATTCTGAGAAGCAACATAAAGAAGACACAGCCAGCTATGCTTCTATTTCCTCAAAGCCTCTCACATTAGACTCTTGATACTGATGTGCCAACCACAAAAAAAGAAAAGAAAAAGCAAATCTATTCAGCACCTTCTTTTTCCAAGTATCAGGGTCTTTTCGCATAGGCCCCAAAACAGTCCAGAAGATGTAGTGAGGACAACAGACTTTTCACTTAATGACGGTCTTTTAAATGCTTGCAAAACAGTGAGAAAGGCGTGCAGGAAGGTGGTTATTATAGCATGTAGCTGTAAGTTTAAATTGGCATTTGACAACACTGAAAGACACATTTGAAAGCATTTTGTTGGGCACGTGCAGAAACAGCTGCTCTCCTGTTCCTGCTGTCAAACATAAACAGCTATTTCATTTTTCTAAGCGGAGCAGCAAGGGTATTGCAAAATCTGAAAGATCATAGCAAGCTATTTCAAAGGTCATAAAGGAATGGAAGGAGAAAAGCAGCAATTCATCCAATTAAATCCATCTCAGGCCAGGAAAGCAAAACCAAGTGAGTATTTTGTAAGACCTTATCACTGCCTTGATCTCAGGAAGGAAAACGAATTCTGAAGAGATGATGCCACAATTGTTATTGCATTCCAGAAGTGCATAAAATGTGGGTAGCCAGAGCCTCTTAAGGAACAAAGCAAGCAAAAAAAGGTTGTAAATACAACCTTCGGTTGTAAATACAAATGTGTTCTTCCGATGACATTATAGATCAGGCCCAGTAAGGTTTAAATGCTGACTTCTGCTTCCGCAATTCTTAACTGGGTCAGTAAAGACATTCAGGTCCCCCAAACTTCGTTTATTTCTTTCCTTTTATGTATGAAATACAGCATTAAAAGCTGTCAGATGGTAGCCCTCATCATATAACTCTCTACAGTGACTTTTGAATCAGTCTCTTGATTTCCCAAACTCTGCAAGCAACTCACAACATCCTCATGGCAGAAAACAAAGGAGTACCAGCATTAGATGCACTGCAGAGACAAAGCCCAAGCAATTCAACACTATGAAACAAAATGAAACATCTTGCTTGGAAAATGGAGCTGTTCTCATTTACTTCAGTGAGATGAATTTAATGAAGACCTGCAAAAAGTATTATTCTTCAAATCAAAAACTAATCAAATCAAAGTCACTTAGAAAAACTGTAACTGGCCTCACCAAGCCTACTCTAGGTCGTTTGCTCCATAAACTGGACTCAGTCAATCAGACACAGCTCCACACACAAACCAGCCAATTCTAACAATAACCTCCACAGAGGTCAACAATTCAACTCGGTACTAAGCTCTCTTCTCCGATGCGAAGACCAGTGTAAAAAAAGAGCTATTTCCTCCCTTTCTTTTCTTTGCAAGTCTCTGCATTCTGGAAACTTGCAGCAGCACAAGGATAAACAAAGGGTTATATTTTATGGGAAGGAAAAACAAATTGTTTTTCTGCTCTCCAAAAACCAGCTGGAGTCAGCAGAACATCATCTACCAGGCAAACGAAAAGACAGACCCAGCGTGACCCATCCAGCTCAGCCATCCAATCGTTACCAGCCTCACTCTCTTAAAGATTAACTTCCATCTCTACTAAAACTTCAAAACAACAGAGGAAAAATCCATTCTAAGCAATAACAGCAGCAACTTTAGCATGTTTACAATAGGAATGGACATAATGAGAATGCAGAACTAACTGTCAAGAAGACCAAAGTTTCCAAGTTTTAATGACAGTATGCAGAGGTCATCCAAGAAAAGCTCACTCAGGGAAAGTCCTTCCAAAAGCACAGCAAATCAAGCACAAGTACTAAACAACATCTGATCTCAGAATAAGCTTTGCTGAGACTACCACCCACAAAAGCATAGGTAAAAACCTACTGAGTCCACAGTTACTCACTCCCTCTGTGCTTTATAGTGGCACACCAAGGAAATGCACCACTCCAAAGCTGTGAAAGGCAAATAGGAACATGCTATTTTGAAAACCTGAATCAAAGTGCAAGCTTTTCTGCTGACCCGATTATAGAATCATAGAATAGTTAGGGTTGGAAAGGACCTTCAGATCATCCAGTTCCAACCCCCCTGCCAGGGGCAGGGACACCTCACACTAAACCATGCCACCCAAGGCTATGTCCGACCCAGCCAAGAACACTGCCAGCAATGGAGCATTCACAGCTTCCCTGGGCAACCCATTCCAGTGCCTCACCACCCTTACAGTAAAGAATTTCTTCCTCATATCCAGCCTAAACTTCCCCTGTTTAAGTTTGAACCCGTTACCCTTTGTCCTATCACTACAGTCCCTAATGAAGAGTCCCTCCCCAGCATCCCTATAGCCCCCCTTCAGATACTGGAAGGCTGCTATGAGGTCTCCATGAAGCCTTCTCTTCTCCAGGCTGAATTATGTTTCTATTCTTAAGAGCTCCAACTAGTGCAGGCCTGAGCAGCACTGATGAGTGAGAAATGAGATCTAGGCACCCTCCAAACAGGAACCTGGATAACGGCTGAGGATTTCATGGGCACCACCTGGTAACTCATGCTCTGTCCCTTGCTTTTCCCATTTCCAAGATGCAAGTGTTCCCTACATCAAACCAGCACTGTAGGTAAATTCTTAGGCATTACAATTCCTTAGTTTCTTTCCCCCCTCCTTTTTTTCTTTAATACCTTAGTTATAAAATTATAATCTGAAATAACATATAGTTTGTGATTAATTGGACTCAAAGATGGTTTTACCTTACATATTTGGTTTTACTGAGAATACAGGAATCCTAGAAGTTACTTAAAGTTCTCCAAAAAGCTATTGAAATATTTGCTTCCTGAGTGAGCAAACAAAAGGCATGTTTATTTTACATCATATTTCAATTACTTTTATGAAAAGCCCTACCACCCTTTGGAGATTCATATCAACACGCCCACAATAAAGCAAATCACCTCCTCTACTCATCTCTGAAAATTCACACAAATACCCTCTTTTCTGACTCTGGGTCTTCCCATTGGTCTGTGCTCCTACAGAAAACAAAGGCTTCAGTCTTTTTCTTACATTGTTTTCAGAAAGCTCATCCTCCAGCTTCAGTAATGGCAGTGTGAATGCACAGACAGCAGCCAAGAAGAGAAAAGCAACACATTCTTCTCCTCCCACTTAGCTTTTAAACAAACAGCGCATCGGGAAAATACTGTTAAGAGGCACAGGGCCATTAAAAGTCATTTCCTCTATAATACAGATTAAGGCAATAAATCACAAAACATGCCACTATTAGAACTTGAACTGTTTCTACTGGGGAAACTCTTCATCAAGCTCCACAGCTTTTTCATGACAGAAAAAGCTGAAAAATATAGACATACATATATGAGCCCACATATAAACACAAAAGCCCAGCGTGGAATGGAGAGTTGGGGGCTAAATACTGCAGGGATTCCCAATATCCATAAAAACTTGGCAGTTTGCTACTTCACATCCAAGTATAAAGTCTTCGGAATCCCACAGGCAATTAAAAGTCTATAGGCATCCAAGCTTTCAACACCTCAGTTCTTCAGAAGGACCAGAGCTGTGCATCTGTCATCCATGATACCGTGACAAGTCCAATCAAGATCTTTGGATATGTTCTATACATGTGCCCTTCTCACTCATGAAGTATGGATAACGTATGTGCTCCAAGGGACTCTGCTTATATATAAAATAGAACACCTAGCAACATGACCTGTTCAAATAAGATACATAATGCAGGTGGAGGAGCAGCTTTTAATAACAATTTACCCCAGAAGTGAGCACTATCATAATTAAGGCTGTCATTTTTTTGCTTGGTTCTTGTTCAGAAACATCCTGCACATCCCGAATGGCTCTGGTAATGAAGAGCTAAAGACTTCTCATGGCAAAGTATTCCGAACTAAAAACGCACTAGAAGGCCACTCCAGAAAATCCTGAGGCGAACAGTCAGAACTTGTCTGAGCTAAGTCAGAACTCATTTTCAGTTTACGTAACGATGACCTTGTGACTGAATATGGCTCCTTACCCAGAGCACAACTCTCTTTCCTGCTCAGACCTCACTCAAACAAACTGTAAAATGACAAGCAGGAAACTGTTGCAAATTAATGTGCGAATGAATAAAGCTAAGGGAATGAAAAGCCAAATCAGAAGCATCAGAACAACATTGCTTTGCTTCAAGCACATCCCAATGTGCTTAAGACACTACTGGTTGCTTTGTAATTTCATGACACATTATAAGAACTCTTATTCTCTACACCTATTGTTACAGTCCAGGAAAAAAGCCCATAAAAACCTGTCTGCGATATTTGCCAGGCTTTCATCCCTCTATCTTGACTTGGTTTTTACTTTTTAATGAAAACCAGTTTTGGAAGCTCTTTTCTGTATTCTCCACCCCTTTCAGTGGGGAAAACTTCCTTTTTCTGGAATTTTCACAGATTCCTTTTCCTCAGTCTCTCTGATTCTCTCCGCACTGATACATACTCATTCTTTCTTTGGTATCAGTTTTAATTATTATTTATTATATCTTTTTAAATGGGTATTCCACACCTTGTATCTGTAAGGAACACACATCAAAATAAATCAGTTTTATTACAAGCCACTTCTCTGTGCGAACGCTTATACAATATATGGGTAAGGGCACTATTAGTATAAAATCTTAGGATTCTGTCTCTAATCCCAAACCATGGAATAAATTGCATCTCTTTTGAGTATGGGAACATTGGCGTAGGATACAGTCAGCAAACCCAAGAATGCTGGTAAAGGCAGAGATCTCCAAGGCTAACCTATATCCTAAGGCAAAACTATATGAAACCTTACTGAGCAAGCAGATTACTGGATCAACAAAGATTCTTCTGTTCCAGCATGTGAAGAGATTCATCAAAGATGCCATTGGCCATCTTAAGTGTAGATTGCTTTTAAACACAGCTTTCTGAGCAAACTCCAAAATGTGTAACCCTCTTCAACCAGAATTATTTGCCTTTAATCATCTGAAATATTTGCCAAATATCACTGCAAAAATCTGGGAAGACCTGGCATTTTGTGGGGGTATTTCAAATAAAAGCTGTAATACGCCACTAACGCTATGCTGCTTCTCAGTCACTCGATGTAGCTTATAACCAATTTGCCATTTTTTCTAGATCTTATGAAATATGCAGCACTCCACAGTAATGAAATTACAAGACTGCATTCTTAAGTCTTGTGATCCAAAGCTGCCAGAAAACAGATTCATGACAGAGAGCACAAAAAGGGAATATACAATAAATAATGGGTAGAGTGATGCTGTTGTTGCAAAAGCATTGTTTATTCCAAGGAAAACAAATCACATAAGTTGTTTTATCTGATATTTTTTGTTGGCTGTTTTGGGTTTTTTTCCTTACATCACCAAGCAAACTGAATTTATTTGTTTATAAACTGTATGAAGTAATAATGTTTATAAATTCCTCTGGGCTCCTTCGAGATGAAAGGCCCGATGTAAATGTTATTGCTCTCACACTGTCACATACTTTCCAAAACTCTTCTATTGTTCTTGTACTTCCTTCTGTTTAAGTATCACCATAAAAACTGAGCAAAAGAGCAAACCAGCAGGATGCAACCTACTGTGAAATCACGCTTGCCATCCCAGGCATTCTTCTCTCTTCAAATCACAGTGGCATTATTGCTACCTAAAAACACTGAAAAAAAAAAAAGCTAAAAATAACGTGAAAAAGACCAAAAATGCTACATGCTGGAGAGGGACTTTTTACAAGTGCAGGTACTGATAGGACAAGGTCAATGGCTTTAACCTAACAGAGGGGAGGCTGAGATGAGCTCTTAGGCAGAAGCTCTTCCCTGTGAGGGAGCTGGGGCTATGGCACAGAGTGCCCAGAGAAGCTGTGGCTGCCCCATCCCTGGCAGTGTTCAAGGTCAGGTTGGATGGGGCTTGGAGCAGCCTGCTCTAGTGGAAAGTGTCCCTGCCCGTGGCAGGGGTTGGAACTGGATGAGCTTTAAGGTCCCTTCCAATCAAAGTCATTCTGTGATTCTATGATACACCGTCATCACCCGCCTTTACAGGGCAATACTCATAATACATGTCACATTCACAACAGACCTAGCCCTGCTATGAGTCACATCTTGCATCATCCTGGATCAGAAGGACAAAATTCCTTCACAGGAAGCTGAGGAAGTACCACAGATGTAATTTTTTTAATCATTAATATCATCATTATTACCATTGCTATTATTATTGTTACTGCTATTATTGTTATTACTACAGAGACCTCCTTTCCCTGCCAATTCTACCATGGCAGTTTTAAGTATTTAATTGTTACAATACAGGTCTGAGACTGATACCAGAACTTGACTAAAAATACCTGTTCATTAGGCTTGGTTGTTTAATTTAGCACAAATCTGACTGATTGCAGGATAAACTATTTTAATCTCAGCTTTACTTTCTTTTTTTGTTCAGAGAATTGGGACAGCAATAGATAATGTTATTCTAGAGGTTGCTGTTTCTCTACAGGGCAATATGAAAAGTGGCATGGTTTGGCCTCTAACATTAAGGATTTGGGTGCTTTAGATAGAAATAACTTACACAGAAACAAAGAGCTCTTCCTGTTCTACAGATAATTTTTAAGCTGTCAAATGCATGAGATACGATAGATATGATTCATCTTGGGTACCAATGCCTGCTTTCTGTCTTTACACTATTTTTCTGTTGTATTTACACTTTCCTGCAATATAGCAAACCACCCTGCAAGCAACAAAGACATTTGTTTCTATAATCCTACCGCGCTGCCCTAAAGACCTTTCCAAGAAATATCTCAGCATTATCCTGTAACAGCGATGCACTGATTCCCATAATCAGGGAAAAACACTCTAATAAATAATGCTGGTAAAAAGTAAAAGCAAGATCAAATCAACATTTCTCTGGGAAGGCAGTTACACATTACACAAAGGGGTATATGTTCAAATATGTAAGTATGTGTGAGTATATAAACACTGCTTATATACAATTCACAGAAACACACTTGACTTCTCTTCACTGATCAAGAAAATACTGTGAATCAGGAGCTCACTTCCTACCTGCCTTAAGGAGTTTAGATCTAAACTGAAGAGTCTCCCTCCACAGACACAGGAATCCTATCAATTACTGTACCATGTGGGATAGCCAGGATAAATGCCACAGCTCACAGCTGAGAAGGGAAACACAAACAGAACTCCTTGAAGAATGTAACTCTTGAGACACTAAAACCCTTTGTATAAGACATCCAGTGTTTTCACTTCAAAGTAAAGAGATCAAACTGCTCCCTGTGTGCCGATCAGGGAAAAGGAATTCTAGCAGAGCCAACAAGAACGTCCAAAACAGCCTAGATGATTTCCAGATCAGATCTGTGACAAACTGCAACCACTGTATGATTTCTCATGAGTAAATGTCAGTGAAAACAGGAATACCAAATCCAAATTGCAGATTAGAATATTAAACACTGTTTGGTTTGGGGTTCTTTCTTTATTTTAAGAGGTGCAGGTAGGGTGCGTATAACATACAGTGAATAATTTTTGGCTTGTGGTTAGTCAAGTCTTTTGAGACTTTACATACAATATAATACTATGACTAAAATCTGGAAAATTACCTCTTAAGGCTCTAGCTGTACAGCATCAATAGAAATGTGGTGCCAGCTAATGGCTGCAATAACTGTCTTCATCCCTAGAGAATAATGGATGGAGAATATATCAATATGAGGAGTGGAAGGGCCAGAGAAACTGAGCAGGCACTAGTTATTGGACACAAAGATAATGCCACATGCATGATGTTATCTGTGATAATCTTTACTTAGGGCCCAGGGGGTGGGAAGGATATTCTTACAGAGAAGAAAGTATCCATCAGGCCATATTCATAATCATCAACGTTCCACTAAGTAAGCATTTTTGGAGAAGGGTTGAGGGAGCACTGATGTAATAGAAATCAATGAAATTCAGCTTTTCTGCATTTATTGTGTAGAGCAAAGTAGGGGAAAAAAAACCTGTACATCACTTTCATTTCTGATTGTTCAGTCATAGGAAGTAGTTGAGAAAGGCTCTGAAGGAAATCTTAAGTGAACCACAATAAAACCCTCAACTATTTCAAACTCTGTTTCAAATCCACACCTGGACATTCACAGCTACCAAAGTAAACACACGCTCTTGAAGCATCAAGTGATTTGTTTTTACTTTGGCCATGTGAGCACTTAAAACAGTGCAGGATGTGAAATCACTGTTTGGCTTTATCTTCCCCTTGATGCAAGTCTTTTCTTAATGAAACAGTGTTGGCTCCAAGCATAGGCCCAGTAGAGTACAGTGAGAGCTACTGCCCTGAGTTCTTGCAGACCGATGCTGTACCCTTCCGTAGCATGCATTTAAAACTACACAGAGGGGGTTATAGGACATCCTGGGGTTATTTTTCCCATAATATCTACAGTATGTTTTTCCTGCAAGTTTAAGCACCTGTCTTAAATTCACACACCAAGACTGGAGCACCTGTACACTAAGGTTTTGTTACAAAAGGCACAAATAAAAAGTGCTGGCTTTCTGCCATTTAAGTCAAATGAGCACATTTCCATCTAATCACATGTAGGAAAAAGCAACATTAGTGCTATGTCAAATTTGCTCGAGAAAGCTCAGGAAATGCAGGAGTTAAACATTCCAACAGCAGCACAAACTTGACCATGTTCTACATCCTGAATATTTTATGGTATATTTATTACAACAATATATTAAGCTACACATTGAACCACAAAAACAAAAACAGAAAGACAAATACTACTCATGTGCAACACAGCTGCATTAGCGTTTCTGAGGAACACTGAACTTCACAAATCCTGACAGTTTTGAACTGTAAATTCTGCACTCAGTTTCGATGTAAAAATGGGCAAGAAAATGGACTAGAGCTTTTGGTTAATCCTGTTTGCTTTTTAGCTGTCTGAGTGAGGTTCTGAAGCTCCACACCACTTGGTTGGTATGGATGGAAGATGTGATTTCCACATCATCACCAAGTCTCCTTGGAAAAAGATTTTCCTTTTCCACAAAGTGGTTTACACAGTAACAGAAATGTCTTCCAGGAGCCAGTGATCCTCAGTTAATATTTCTGACCTCTTATGCCACCACTTCTGACCAAAAGCAGTCACATAACACACCTGAGAATCTTCTTCAGGGTGAAAAACTCTCTGGGCAGGCAGTGACATTCTTACTGCCACTGTCCAGCTGAGGGGCACCAGGATGGGTCCAGACATGATGCTGGCTGACTGTCCTGCAGAGCCGGGATGCTCCAATAATGGAAACAAGGAGCCCTATCCGGCCTTTTGCCGAGCTTCCTTTTCAGGGATTTCTGCCTTTTAAACTGATTCTGCAATTTCTGCAATTGAAAATGATAATGCCCTTTCCCAAATCATACGTTAAAACAAGGCAGCAAAAGTTGCTGGCCAGTTTGCTGACTATCAAAAATCTATGCAGTTAACTAGGTAGCTCATTTACATCAGATTTCAAACACATCAGAGTAACTTCAGCTTTTAAAGATAAACTCTCAGGTCAAAGATTTCAGCACATATGAAACCTGAAAGCTTAGACAAAAGCTTTACTGCAGCCTTCAACATGCCAGAGCATAACACCCTCTTGGATAGCATAAGCTATTAAGTGAAACAACTAAGCTTCAAAATCCTCAGGACAGCTATTCACTAGCACAGGCCCAAGCAACTCATTCATCTAGGGAAAAACCCACATCTTCGTGCCCAGTCCCACCCCACAGGCAAGCTGAGGGGGGGGTGACAGGGAAAGGGCTGTGGCGGCAGCAGCTCCGACTGCTTGTCAGGTCCCGCAGCTTTCCAGAATACCCCAGTACAAAATGAGGGGCGTCTTTAACCCAGCTTTGGAACCCCAGAACTATGAGAACATCTTGAGTTTCTCGTATTAAAAACATAGCACAGCTGGAAAAATACACTGTGAAGAGTGACAAGGCAGGAGTTTGGATATTCAAATAATTCGGGAAGTATCTCCAAAAGCTTTGTTTTAACCTCTTTCAATTCTACCGCTGTTCCACAAAAATGCACTGCACATTGAACATGATGGTGAGGAACGGGACACTCCTGCTCCTCAAAATACAGCTCAGGGGATTAATGCTTAAAACCAAACTGCAGTATCTTCAGAAAAACCCAACAAAATAACCCCAGCCAGTAACTGCAATTGGAAAAGCACGAGAATTGTCAAAATACTGCATTGAGTCTTTTGTGTTGACTTTTTATCTAAAGTAAAGCAAGGCTTGTACCCTAATTCTCCCTGGTGGAATAAAAAGGAGTGAGAAGGACACAAACAAGCCTTTTCCCACTTGGCTTCCCTTCACTGACTCTGGCAGATTCCTAGTGCCTTACAGCCATGTATAGGAAGAAACTGACACCTATTGGCAACTTTAATATTACTGCATAAAGCTGCTTTTCTTCAAGCTGTTATAGGGAACAGCTTCTTCTAACTAGATGTTTCATTAAATACACAGATAATAGAAAAAGCTAACTTAGAACTTTTCCAGTTGCGACTGAAAATACATCCAGAAAGTTTAAGATTCTCCTTTTAAACTCTGATCTTTCTAAAGTAAACTACGATCTCCCTGTAATCTACAGATTTTGAGAGGCTATTCTAATCCATAAACAGTAATAGTCACTAACAGCTTGAAAAAGAAATTACTCTTTTTTTGGGAGGGTGAATACTTCCTTGCTGTGCAGCTTTACAACATACACTGTCTTGGGAGCAGGCAAATGACGTCCTAATCCTAACAAAATCCTGAGAGAAAGCAGAGCACATCAATAGAAAACATACCATTTTTCTCAACTAACGTATTGATTACTGTGTTACAGATGTTGAAGCAGCAAAGGGACACATAGGGTAGATGAACAGCTTTTGGTGAGAACCTTACCCACTACAGTCAATTGCCTCCTGTTGAGGGGCAAGTCAAAGGGTACAAAGGGTAAGGGGAGCCTGAGCATGAGTTGCTTCATGCTCAAGACATGTGAAAGCATTTGCAGGCAAACAGCTGTGTATAGTTTTCCTACTACAATACTTTACTGGTTTGCTTGAGCTTTGGGGCCTGCGAAAGCAATGACATATGAAAAAATAAGGTACCTGAGCCTAAGGAACAACACAAAAGGAAAAGCACGCAGATCGTCGTCGATGTGTTTTCTAACTGCTGCTTATGCATACCTCTTGAAACTAAAACCTGAACATTCGTGCAAAATGAGCAGAAGAATTTTTCAGCCACCTATGGATGTCTGTGTAGGTGCTCTTCACACCAGTAAGAAGTTTGTTACAGCAATAATACATATGCAAAAGAGCCAAAGATTCACGAAGCAACATCTGGGAGGTTTCTGGAAGCGACAGATTTCCTGAAGCTCCAAAGGGAGTCATGGGGACCTGCTTTGAGGATTTGGAAAGCTTAAAAAAAGATCACTAACATTTAAACCCCATCTATTTTCTCTCACTCCATCACAAGAGCAAAGAGACTGAACCCAATTAGATACATACTTGTAACGAAGAATTTTTTGGTGAAAGTACAGCTGTCGAAGGCGGCAATTTTCTCTTGCAGGACTACAACAAGTATCCTGAAAACACAGAAATGGAATGTGTGCTTTAAACATTAAATGCATTGGTTTAAAGAGTCAATATCTAAATGTAATTATTTCAAAAGCATCAATATAAATTCTACAGTGACAGACTGCCAGGTTACCAAGACATGGCAGTTATTGAGAGTTCTCTCTCATCCCAACCACATAACCTTCATTTCAGGAAGTACACAGATCTGATACAGAACAACACAGCATATTTATGATACACCTCCTGCAGTAAAAGGTCCATTAAACACGAGGAATGGGATTGCAAGGATCCTGAATTACTTTCAATGACTCAAATAACAATCAAATCAACAATCAGAAGAATACAAGCTAAGTTTGAAGTAATCCCATTGCCCATCTCACTGCAAATTTATTAAACCGCCTTATTTACTAAAAGCAGGGATTTTTTTTCATACCAAGACTATATTCCAGCACACAAATACAGTGGAGAGAAGCAGAATATGTGTCAATTAGCAAAAGTACAGGTGTATGTTTATGTATTCACTTGCACATGCACACACTTTTGTTGCAAAATATCCATGCGCTACTTACAAAGAACATCAGCCACATGATAACTAAGCATGAAATGTTGTACTGTTTACACAAATAGAAGCCAAAGATGCAAATTTGAAAGGGAAGCAACTTGAAGGCTTTATGACTAGAGTACATCTACATTGATGACTTCTCAAAACCAAGTTCTTAAGCTCCTGAAATGAAAGAACCACCTGGAAAGCTGACAGAGATAAAATCTACGAGCTATCTGGAACATTCAGCAATCTGACATAATTAAGAATCTGATTATTCTCTCATTGGGAAGAATATGAGAGTATCTTTTAATCAGCTGACAAGATGGAGCATTATTAAATGCTGTTCTAATGGTTTTAATTGTAAAGATATGATGTGGCAGAAAAGCTAACTGCATCTCACAATGACTAAAATATACACCTAAGGCTTTATCTGAAAATGATGATTGCACATTACAGCATTAGAACAATAATCTTTAAAAAGATGAATCACATCAGTGTGAACACACACTTTTGGATGAAGGGCAATGCTTATCTCCCATCAGCGTGAAAACCAGCTATTAACTTCTCTCCTCTCTTTTTTTTCCTCTTTTACCTGTTCAGCCACATGAATTCCTCCTTATCCCATGAGAGCTCAATACCTGTAAGACTCTTTGGTGAAGGACTACATTAAAATCAAATTATATACCTTACCTACATGCTTGCTGATGTTTTCAGATATACAAAGAAGTTTTAAGTCACAATTTCCACTTAGAAAACTCTACTAACGCTCCTCTGATAGGCATGACTGATCTACATGCCTATCAGATGATTTTGCTATTATTTTTACTAAACATTTGCCTAATAACATAGATTGCATCTGTCCAGATGATCCCTGAAACCTGTTCAATAGGCTGGTCTAACACTAGCTACTTTCTTTTTGTCTGATACAGAAGCTGATCAAAGTAATAAGCACTATTCTGCATCTCAGATTCTTCCAGGACTCCCTGTCACTGCTCTGTTTATCAGTGCGCCTCTATCTAGAAACAAGGCGGAAATACAAATTGTTGTAAGGAAAATAGAAATCAAGGGATGTTTCTGGACAAAAGTCTTTCATGTTCAGCAGTTTGCAGACTTAGAACAGGAAGCACATGTACACTTTGAGAGTGAGCAGCCTACGTGCCAAAAGAAGAGGGCAGAGCAGGCAACTCAACAAAAGGGATTCTGATAAGTTAAAAATCATACAAGAAACTAATGTAGGATTTCTTATCTGCTTCTAGCTCTCTCATTGTAAAGAAGATGCTTCTCTACCCCCTCGTGATTTATAAGTCTCTATTATTAAGTAAGAAATTCTGCATGAACAAATTAGTATTAGTTTTGGACAACACAGCAGTTTTAGTTAAATGACACATCTCCCAGTTGCTTAACTACAGGAGAGAAAAAAAACCAAACTAAAATATATCAATTCTAACTTCTTCCACAAGGCCAAAAAGAAAGTTAACCAATGAATAATGGGAAGCCTGTGAATGCATGTGCACGTGGAATGTATATACAGAAAACTCAGGAATATTTGAGAGCAATAATTCCCAATCCTGTAAATGTTTGCTTTCTACTCTTCGAAGATGCACTGTCTTTCTGCACAAATGAAGCCTACCGGTTGCATGATTCTAGACTATAAACACATCAATAACTGACAGTTTTCTCTTCTTCTGCAACTCAAGTTTTATTTTAAATTCAAATTTTGTTCTCCATTAGTCTACAGTATGATTAATGCACCATAAGAACGGCACTTTTCATGCCACATTTAATGCATTTTCAATCTGAAGTAGTGAGCTTTCCTTGGATAACAACAGGATCTGATACGTTCCAGAAAAGCTGCTACCCTGGATACAGCTGTACAGCTTTGAAGTATTTCCATTTTTACCACTTAGGAAAAGAAACATTAGCACCTGGAAAGACTTTTTAGTTGGGAGAAACTCTGAATGGTGATTTGCTTTGACTGTTTTTACAATTGGATTTTTCTTCTGCAAGGAGGCCAGACTGGAAAGATTTACAATCATCACGCTGTACACAAGGGAACTTTAAAGTCTTCAAGGGACAGTTACACAGATAAGTACTGAACTCTGACAGCTTTTAAAGGAACCTATTCATGGCACATAACTCTCACTAACTCAACCACTTCCATGAAACTGTTTTTTGATACAGCAATCATACCCACATCCTGCAATAAGCAGACTGACAGGGATAACAAGAACTACCACCCTTTACTTCTTTAAACATTCACACCATCAAAATATCCTCCTCATTATTTGATAAGTTGTGGTATTAAAGGTGTTTGTTCAGCAGTACTACTTTTCTTCTGTAACTCCTACTTGACCCAATGTAGTCATTAACGTTTAGATTTTAATGATACAATCCCCGACTGGTTTGTGTTGGAAGGGACCTAAAAGCTCATCCAGTTCCAACCCCCTGCCACCCGCAGGGACACCTTCCACTAGAGCAGGCTGCTCAAAGCACCATCCAACCTGCCCTTGAACACAATGATAGACAAATGTCTGTTTAACAAAACTCTTGTGGCTTCCAGGGTTGGTTTTTTGTTTTGGGGGTTTTTATGTTTGGCTTTGGGGTTTTTTATTGTTTGTTTCTGCTATCCAATCCATCCAGTCTTCAACAGTGCTAACTCCCCTTAGTTGCACGAGTTCAATACACGCTCATATTCGTTTTTGGTCTTCACACAAGCAAGCACGCTACCTGCCGCCATATAAAACAAAACAGGCACATAAAACATATCATTCTGATTACAGATGCAAAACGTTTTGAGCTTCTTAAATGAAAGCCACTGGAGAAGCATACCATTGTATTCAAACTGAAATATTACCTGAGAAATGGAGAACAAAAGCTGTGCTTACAGGACAGTCAAAATAATAAAAAGTCATGGAGCACACACACCAGAACTTGTATTCATACTGAAATTTTCCATGCCCTAACACAGGAAGAATGTAGAGTAAACATCCTTACCTTTTGTTGCAATGCAGATCGTAAATAGGAGTTTTGAACTGTATGGACTTGACCATCTCTCCTGTCCGCAAAGAATAAAGGTCCACACAGCAGTAAGGTGGGCTTGTGCTGAAATGAATAAACAAGATTTTCATGGAAAGAAGGATGTTTTGTAAAATTCTTGTTAAATTATTTCAGCCTCCCTGTATTATTTAGCACACTACCTGAAAAATCCAACAATCTGAGCAGCATGAAGGGCCAAAACAAGGCTTCCACATGAAGGTATGATTAAAACTGAACTGATAACCAGCAACGGTCAAGAACCTGTATTGTGCAAGTAATCATCAAGCACTTAGTTTCCTTTCTCACAAGTAAGCCTTTGGAACAGCAGAACTGATGAGCAAAATCCAAGCCAGTTGACACGCATGAAGTTTTAGACTACATTCCAGATATTTAAAAAGTATTCCAGAGTAACACTCTCCTAAGGGAGTACTTACTTCACCCGATGCAACGGCTGAATCCTACGACACGATTTGATAGAGACACATTATACAGAATTCACATTACATCGCTGATGGACTTTTGTTTGAATTAATAGATCTTTTCAACTACTCTGTGTCACTTTTATCATTTTAATATAAATAAGAGTCTAAGGCCATTTCTTAATAAAAAGGCTTGCTTTCTTTTGAGAGGGAGAAAGTGCTGAGTGTTCCGATAGGGTTGAGGAAGGTAGTGGTGGAAACCATTTTACAAGCTGAGGAGAGGCTTTGATGTGGCAGTTCTTTTCCATAACACCTTTTTCCCCCTCCAAGAACGCATTAAACCGTTGGCTACTTCTCGGTCAACGCATATGAAGGAGCGCAAATTGCCAGCTGTACAAACATATACTAAGTATTGGTAGAAGAGGGTGTTTCCTCTTGCCCGTATCTGTTTTATTTTACAGAGTTTAACACAATTCCCGACAGAACACTTCCTTGTCTTTTGGATCTGCTCAAGCTGCTCGAGACATTTTGGGAGAACTGGAGTACACATGCCAAGTGTTCATCTCAAATGCCTCAAGATGATGGTACTTACAATAAGTATGCAGCAGAGAAACAATACACAACATATGCACAGAAAGACAATAGTCGAAGAAATGACAGAAAAAGTAAGTTTTAACATTCTGCCTACAGAAATTCTTCCCAAAATATACATTTTTCTAGGCACATACCTAGGATAATAACTAGAGGGTGCTATTTATTACTTTTAAGCACTTCAAAGGCCCTTCAAAAACACTTTTACAACAGCAAGACTCAAGTCGAGTCACTTTACATTAGAAGCTCACTGCTGCTAGAAAACACAGAAAACCCCAGCAAACTCTACGTATAAACTTTTCTTGATTTAAGTACATTTATTACCTACAGGAAATTATTACTTTGATAAAAGGGGTACCCAGATTCTTTTTTCAAAACAGAAATCACAGAAATAGACATAGCTAAAATTCTATCAGCATAATTGATACTGATTACTATTTCCATAGAAACCTGTGTTGAACAGTTCCATTTTTGACTTGACATGTAGCTAACTACACAACTTGTATGTACTTTCTAATATGTATTGTACCAACAAAATAATGGGTAATAATCCAGTCACTCAAATACCTTCTGTCATACCTTTCTTTTGGCTGATCATGGTAATGCTTTTTTGTAACCACACTGGCTAACACCCTGTACCTTGAGCTCAAGTGCTATTAATCAAGTAGTGGTATAGTACTAAGTCAGAAGAACTCCGAAATGCTACCTAGCTCCAATTCAGAAGTCCTCTTTCCAAATTTCTTTCGATTATCTTTCTTTTGATTCCATGGTATTCTGCAATCCAGGAGCAGAAAATAGTATGTATGTTTGGGGGTTTCTGCAATAAATAAAAAGCCAAGGTCAAATACATTTGAGGATGTTCCTAAGACCTCATCAGCAGAAACAAGTGGCAATAGCTAGGAAATGTCTATCTGTAGTACATTTGTAGTCATCCCTTGTTCCATAATGTCTGCGCTGGTGGCATACTCAGCATTATCACAAGTCTTCAGATAGCAGACGATGCCTTCCTGGGAAAGTTCCATTTTTTGGCTAAGCGCTTTATCCACCAACTATGACAAAATCACAGAATCATAGATGGCTCGGGTTGGAAAGGACCTTAAGATCATCCTAGTTCCAACCCTCCTGCCATGGGCAGGGACACCACACACCAGCCCATGGCACCCAAGGCTCTGTCCTACCTACAAGCGTTTCCTCAGACTTCGGGAACCTTTTCAAAGGTGGAAAGTAGAAAAATAAACTTTCCATGACTACAAAAGAATTCTCTCTTTAACATTTCCTTCTGGTTATTTTAATTTCTCACCCTGTTCAAACTAACGGCTGTTACAAACCTCATTTGCAACTGAGCACTCTCAGTTCATTAGACACAACATCCGTTAAATTAGAATTTCTAAATTCTACACCACAAGCTGTGTACCTAAATGAGTAGCAATACAATGCTGACATCCATAACGGCACGCTCTTTTTTGATCAGGCCTCAGTAACAACTCAAGAACATGGTTTCAACTTGCTGGGGGGCAGAGGGAATAAGAACAGAGGATTTTCATTTCACTGTTCAACAGAGGCCCATACAGCAAGGATTCTCCAACACTGCAAAATTTCATTTCTTTTCCAAATACATTATTTCTCAACCATTCTAAAAGTAGGAGGCTTTTGAATGGGCTTTCTCTACTCTTCTTTACATCTCCTCAGCTAGCGACAAGATCAATTCTTCTGGAACAGAATGAGGTTTACAGACATAGACCTAAGGATAAATTTCTCTGCCATAGCACTTAAATAATAATAATAGTACCTTAATTAGCCTACACTACTCAAGAACAGTAATAAGCACTATCTTTCCCCCTGACATGTCATTGATGTCGAAAGCTCAGGCGCAGTGGCTCCATGAACTTTCCTTACCCAGCCTCTGATATGCAGTGGATTCTACTTTGACCCATTTTAGCCTATTAAAGCAACCAAAAAGACAAAGGGGTATTATTCTTGTCCCTTATATCTCCTCCAGAGGGAATTCTCCACCCGGTTAGTTCACTGAAAGGGCTCAGTGAAAGGTCTAAGTGCAGAGGCAAGATAGGAAGTAGAAGCACATGAACCGAGCAATGAAAGATGGGCAACAGGGCTAAGCTAGAACTGCAGTGCCACCACAGACCTGCAGCACACTGCAGCTTCTTCTGACACTTTACAACCTCCATTGGGCTACTCCTGACTCCCAGTCCTCTAGAAACAGGAAATACAGGGAGTTCCATGGCCCACACTGCAGCGGAAACGGGACGCAATTACAGCATTCCCTTTACGTCCTTGAAGTTAAAAAACTAGACTGGGTCTTGGATATAACTTTTTGATGCTAGACAGCTCAACTCCTTTCCACTCATTAAGAAGAATTTAAACCCCAAACCACCAAGCTCAAAAGCAGTGTTTCCCTTCTTCTATAGCATTCATACCACATACATTATTTCATTATTCTCCTATGTTACCATACAGCAGGATGATTTACACTAAGCAAAATGCCCCATTTAAATACACAAAAATTGCTGTGTTCAGGAAGACAAAGCATCATTATTGATAAACATCCTGAAGCCCTTTGCAGGGTCTCTAGAAAAGCTGACTTTGGCATAATGCTTCGTTCTTAACAATCTTCCTTACTGAATTATCAAACAAATATACAATCAAATGTTAAATGTTAAAAATGACATGGCCTAGGATAATGAAAAACCATAACTCATTTATAATCAAAAATACATTCACATTTCAGCTACAAACCCAGCAGTACAGGAACTACAACAGAACACCACCAAAACCACCAGTGACTGCAAGACGAAGCCCCACAAACTTGCAAAAGCCTCTCCTGACAACGGGAAGTTCTTAAAACCTTTGAATTGCATGAAACTAAAATTACTGCATCTTGCTCTATTTCAAGATTAGTCATGAATAATCATTTCATCAGATAATCATACAGACAGTGTAAGTAAATGTGCCTGAAATACAGTAGTTGGAGACTTATCTTAGCCTATGCTAACAACCATTATTTGGAAGAAAATGAAGCCAAGAGACTTCTAGCTAAGAAGCTTTTCTTCTGACGATCTGAAGGACTAAAGGCTCACGTACATCTTGCTGATGAGAAAGACTCCGATCGTATTTCAGTGTACCAGTGATGATTATGTAAAGGGGAGAGATTAAGACAGGAATGCGAAAACACTGAGGTTTGTGGTCTGATAATAACATTAAGTCTGCCACAAATAAAATTCTTTCAAATTACTCCCTCAGATTATTGACTATTTTTCTTTATGTCGCCTAGCTGTTAAAAGCAGAGATATCAACAACTTCTTTAAAGGTAATGGACACAAATTCACCAATGACTTCAAAATACGGGCATTAATAAATATTTAAATACACTCAGGTTCTTGTATCTTCTATTTGACTGTTGCGGTGCAGGGATAGAAGAAAAGTAACAGATGCCTTGTACAGCTGGCACTTGCCTACATCTGTGCTTGTGCACCATGACATAACTATCACCTCTTCACAGATTTGCTCACTATGAGCCAGAGTTTACAAAAGCTCGGTATAAAATGTTTGCATACAGAGACAAATATACTGTACAAAACACACACACTTCTTACATGGAAGAAAAGGAGAAGACTGATGGACCAACATGAGGCCAAAACTTTCTGTGCCTAGAAAGACTTTACTCAGCCTGCTCACAAGTGTTTTCTTTCCTCCCGGCTGCCTCTCCCCACTCTGGCATGTGATGAACAATATCCCACGCAAAGAGAGAATGGACATCAATCACAGAGCAGCCTCATGAGTCCAAAAAGGAAGAAAAAACAAAGTTTGAGAGGCATGAAATAGAAATAGAGCTTTTGCTGTTAAAGGTGACCACCAGAGCCTGTACAAGGCTTTCTTTACATGCGGCATCTCCCAGTTACTTGTGGCACTAAAAACCCCATCATCCCAGGATGGAAGGTGTTTGGGCAATACAGTGCGCTATTTATACCATCTTCACAAAACATCATAGAATCATAGAATAGTTCGGGTTGGAAAGAACCTTAAGATCATCCAGTTCCAACCCCCCTGCCACGGGCAGGGACACCTCACACTAAACCATGCCACCCAAGGCTATGTCCAACCCAGCCTTGAACACCACCAGCAATGGAGCATTCACAACTTCCCTGGGCAACCCATTCCAGTGCCTCACCACCCTTACAGTAAAGAACTTCTTCCTCATATCCAATCTAAACTTCCCCTGTTCCAGTTTGAACCCATTACCCCTTGTCCTATCACTACAGTTCCTCATGAAGAGTCCCTCCCCAGCATCCCTTTACGCCCCCTTCAGATACTGGTAGGCTGCTCTGAGGTCTCCACACAGCCTTCTCTTCTCCAGGCTGAAGAGCCCCAGCTTTCTCAGCCTATCTTCATAGGGCTAGAATCTTTAGAAAAAGAGATCACAGGAAGCATCTCCATCTACCTACTTTGGTTTTTGTTCTACATACATACATAAGCCTGATGAGATACACAGTGATGTCACCTGGGAAGTAGGACAGACATTACGACATCATAACACATTGTAGGTAACAATAAAATAGCTAAAATAATAGATACGACCTTCCTTAAGGAAGTGTATAGTTATACAGAACACTGTCACAGTATCAGCTGTAGTCCTTTTTAATGGCTCTGCAAATTTGTGTAGGAAAACAATCATTAAATTACCATTAACAGCTAATGAGTTAAAATGACAAAATGAATGAAAACCCAGAAACAGGTGAAACTGCATTAAATTATCAATGAAATCACATCAAGAGATTACACAAACTGATCCAACAAATACAGAAGAAACTCTCACTTCCCAAGAACACAACATCACAGGGACTCTAAACACTATCAGTATTATAAATAGCCTGTTAAAGCTTGTCACAAAAAAACCGTTCTAAGGATTAGTTAACTCCAGGAAATGTTGATTCAGTTGTGACACCTTGAGGTCCTGTAGTAAAGGCAAGGCAGCCGTCCGCAGACAATTGCTATGGCATTCTCTACCCACAGACTCTTTTTGATAACTTGACTTCACGTGATGGAACAAGGGAAATAGCTTATTTCCAGCTGCCATATATACATTGAGCCTCATCTAAGGTGCCACGCTACGGTATGCTGCATGTTCCTCTCGCCTGTTGAAACTGCATTACAATGTGCTCCATCTTTCTCTAATTACACAAAGAACAGCATTACATCTGCCTTGTTCTGTACTTACAAGGCAGTTCCTTTCTGTACTTCCTCAAGACAAATATTGCACATATTAGCAGTAGGTTTTCTGAAGTAATGATCCCTTTCTTTCTCTTTTATAGTTTCCACATTAAGAAAAAAAATCATTCTTCTTCCATCATGTATTGACCTTCCTAATGCGCAGAGCAACATAAAGAGTTTTCTACAACAAAAACACTCCCATTCATCAGCATTTTTGTTCTAACATATGACAGAAGTCTTTCATTTAATCACTGTTCCTTTTGTGATACTTCCAGGTGTTATCTGGCAAGTTATTTAAACAACATTCAGTAAATTCATATTCAAATTTACTGGGACTGGGCTGTGGAGTGATGTGCGTTACTGCACAGTATACAGAAGCAGCCTAATATCATCTCTACTGACCTCCACAGAACGATGTCCATTATCTTCTGAAGCCAGATACAAAACAAACAGGTAGGGCAACAATTACAGAAAACATCTTGCTAAATATAGCTATTTTATTAAAGACTAAATGGCATTTGTTACTGCAGCAGCTGGAGAACACTGCTTCCTAGCAGCTAGAAAATGCTTCTTCCAGACCTTTTAGGCCAAATCTTGCTGTCCCTGCACACAGGAGTACCAACTGATAGAAAAACTGGGACAAATCCACAAGCGGGCATTACATTCCCTGGGAAAGCCTAGTAACATTTAAAGCCAGAGAAGCATCAAGCCTTCTAGCACATGTTATGGAGATCATTAAACTTAACAGCTGTCACTAAACCAGCTTCAGACAGAGGGCATGAACTCCCAGTTAAAAGCAATTTGACTTTTATCATACAGTCCTATAGTTCCCAGTAGTTTAGATAAAAAACAAATGACGAATTAAAGAAGAATCTGGCAATCGCTTTGTCACAGTTTGTCTGTGAGACAAACCTTTAAAGTCTTGTCTCACAAGAAAAACAGCTCCATTTTAATTTTGGTGCATTCTGAAGTACAATTTAGTGTTGAAAATCAAAACCTTTCACTGTTTATAAAAACCGTAATCATTAATGTACGGCTGTTACAGCACTGCATGTTCCCAGGCTCCCTTTTCTATCTATGGCCACACTGGTACCACTTCATTATTCTAATGTATGCCTCTTGTGACGCTTTATTCATTTCCATGCAATTTGCAATAACTGTTTTCCAAGCCCAGCAGATCCAACACAGAAAACAGCTTTATTTTTAATTACTTTCAGTACCTTTAATAGATAGGAACATTCAAACTTATACTGAGATCATACTCAAAAAAGCCCTATTAGTACAATAATCTCTTACAAGGCCCAGCTTTAACAACCTGTGGGATTTAAAGAAAAAACCCCATAAAACCATTAGACCTTTCTGTAAATATTAAGTTGTTGGATGCCTTAAATGGAAATTAAATGCTTCAAAATCTATCTTACAAAAGACAACTTGCTTCATTGTCAGGGCAGAAGGAACTGTTACATCACCCAGGCCTCCCGTCTACTGCAGGCCACTCAGTTTCACCTGGGCGTTTATCCTTATACGTAGCTCAAATGCTTTACAAGCACTTCAGCCCTGGCACTGAAAAGCATGCCACATACAGAGAACAGGAGAGAGAAAAGTGACAGCAAGTCCAAGGAACTGGCTGGACAAGGTACGTCAGGATGATCCACACAGCAAGCTACCCTGGGAAGCCTTTTAACAATTACTACTCTATAAAGTATCAGATCTATCAGTAAGTTCTGTTAAAGAAAAAGCTCTTTCCTTTTAGGAATGAGGAGGACCCTGCCAATGACACAAGTACAAGTTTCTAAACAGCAGTGCAGTGGTAAGGTTATCCAGTAACCTGTTCTAGCTGTGGCCACTCTCTTGATGCTTCATAAAAGGGGAAGCAAAGCAAACCAAAACCAGAGTACACAGTCCAGAGTTAATTAACTGT
The DNA here is from genome assembly GCA_028858755.1 of Ara ararauna. Taxonomy (NCBI): domain Eukaryota; kingdom Metazoa; phylum Chordata; class Aves; order Psittaciformes; family Psittacidae; genus Ara; species Ara ararauna. The sequence goes on along the minus strand of CM054389.1, from coordinate 9,789,956 downwards.
ATATTGGAAAAATTCCTTCCTGAACCTTTACAGTGGAAAGTTGAAGCATGTGATTTGATTATGATCTTTGTAGTAATATTATTAGCATGTGGAGACCACAAAGGCGATTCTGTTCTCCTCAAGGCCCCTGAAGAAGGTTTGCTCAGATTAACAGATTTCAACACTAGAAAGATCATCTTCTCTTTCCAGGCCATGCACAATATGTCCCAGAAGCTCAAAGAAATTATTTTCTACTAAGCAACCTAATCTGGTCTAAAAAGACTTCAAGCAACAATGACTCCTCTATTTTTATGGGAAGCTGTTCCAACATTTAGATCACTTTATTTTTATGAAATTACTTCTCATTGCAAGAGAGATTCAGTACATTTTCAGCTTTTATGCCTCTGTCAACACCACAAAAAAGCTCACTGCATCCTGTTATCTTTTGCGTAAGTCTGTGACCATCCGAAGCAATCCAGGCACTAATCTGTGAGAGAGTGAAAAAGACTTTTAAACCTTAAGCTTTAAGGTTTGTTTTCCAGCCCTAGCACGTCTTTGCAGTTGTCCTCTGGGCTCTCTTTGGTATCGCAATATTCTCGCCTTCTTTAGGAAGGATGAACACCAGAATGAGAACTTTAAGTAAGAAAACTCAAGGACTGCATCCGTTATTCCTTAAAACACCAGCACAGAAAAAGGTTCATTAAGACTTTCACCATCCCCTAAAACCCCCTGCCTCTCTGCATCCCAACTTTTCACAACCAAAGCTTGCAAGCTCAGCTCTGTAAGTAATTTCCTTACTTTCGTTCATGGTACTGAACAGATTCACTCAAAATCAGGAAAAGCAAAGCAAGCTTTCTGAGAAAGTGACACTTCCCAAAAACGTGTGTGCAGCAGTGAAATACAAAGCAGCAGAGACAGTTGAAGTGCACCACAAATTGCAAAGAGCATGGAAGCACTTATTTCTAAATAAGAAAAACCTGTACCGATCTCTGACACATGTTACTAAATCTAATCCTTTAAATACAAGAGAGGAAATTATTTATACAGCACCGAAATGTTTGTGTTAAATACCAAGAGAAACAAATTTCACTCTTGCATCTTCCTCAAGTATTTTGATCAAGTCTATCAGACTGGGAACAAAAGTTCTCTCTTACCCTTTTACCTCACTACGTTCACAGTCTTATGGGCACAGAACAAAACTGTATTCAGAAAGTCATCAACTTTGCAGAATCCATTTTGTGACAGGTAAAAGACAAGTCTCGGCCTGACTACTAGCGAAAGACATACCAAAGGAAAACCACATTGTTTGCTCTTGTGGGGAAAGAAAAGAAAAGGATGGGACTTGTGTGACCGTGCCAAAGACCACTAGACAAAAAGTAGTATAGCCATCTGTGTGTACAATATGCAAGTGAAACATGGATTTTCTGAACAAAGGGAATAGATAAAAAGTGAATTCCTGTACACCATTATATCAGGTAAGCAGAACAAAGATACAAAGAGCTGGGAACACAGGTACCGCTCCTTTTAAAGTCTGTTGATAAAAATTCTTGAAAAGGATCAAACCAGTTGATCCCACACCTTACCAATGCTAATGTTTACAAACTGCATGATTCATTTCCCCTTCTACTTCTTTAATTTCAAGGACAGGAGTATTTTGTTTGTTATTTTATAAATAAGGCATTTCTTCACAGTGTAGCATCTGTTAGAAGGATCCAGGATGGACTCAGAAGAACTGGGTTCTGTCTCGGTGCATAACTCAGGTTGTGGCCTGTGAGAGAACCTGAAGCTCGACAGTGGTCTGCTGGGCTTGAAGGCTGTAAACCATGGCAGGAAAACTGTCAGTATCTTGTTTTTCTATCACTGCAGCAACATAAACTCTATTCTCCGATGAAAATCCCTTCCTGCAAGGAGTGGTACTGTATAAACCTTTCCTGCTTACAGGCAAATTTATGTTATCTTAATTAGCTGCTCTGGTATAAATTATAGACGACAAATGTGTTAAGCAACCATGTTATGTCATATCTATTTAAGTCAAAGCTATTTCCATTTTTTCTTTAGCAAAAATGATCCTTGTAGAAGCTGAACTTCGTTAAAAGGCAAAACTTGTAACTCAATAAATTACCTTGCCTTATGATTACCAGCTTTGAACACTGTTCAAAGAATACTTAATGCTAATAGCGCATTAAAATAAGCTTATTGTAAAGCAAGTAAATCCTCTGCCTTATTCCTCATGTCTATTCTCATGTATATGTCACTATTTGTGTTTTTAAAATTCAGTCCTTTTCAAGGTTAATCACACATATTTTCATAATCTGTTAACTTTTTATCCCTTTAATTAAAGAGATATGGTTAGATACCTGCCGTTAGTAAAACATTTGTAACAGTGCACCTTTGGAAGAGATTTAAGAACTGCTAATAACAAAGCCAATTTTATGCTGAGGAACTGCTATGCTGTTTACTTCTACACTCTCCGTATGGCCAGCTAAATTCATGAATTAACTTAATACTTGAAATCCACTGATTTTGAGGAGAAAAAGCAAGTTGTTCTCTGTCTACACATATTTCAGTTTCTGTTCTATTACAGAACATAAGAAGCCTCTGTTTCTTCCATCAGATCCTTTTTTATTATTATTAAAAAAACAATTATCCCATTTTCTGTTGGCTTCCAAGCTGGCTTCTTCCCTACTGCTTTATCCTTGTTTATCAGTTCTCCAGCTGATATTTGCCATTCAGTGTTAGATATACAGACTCCTGTGAAGCTGTTCTAATTACCATCCCATGAATCAGTTGTCAAGTGCTGCTTGTAAGTGGCAAGGCCAGCAGCCCCCTCCAGGAGATCAAGTGCATCCACTTATCGTAACAACAGAGCACAATGGACATCCTACACACATAGCATTTAGCACAGTGGCATGAACATACAAGACACTTCACAAAAAACACACAAGAAGAAAAGCCCTAATTCGAAAAGGTTTATAATCCATACAGCACTAGAAAACATGGGGGGGATAGGGGAAATAGGAGAATGAGTGGCATTAAAAATGCAGCAGGATGTTGGAACACTGTATTAAATACTGACTCATCACCAGACAGGACAGCATGAACAGTAGACAATACAGAAGTCTCACCCCTGTGAGAAACAGTTGCCAGCCCATTTTTACAGTTCAAATCTGAGGATTTCATACACATTTAAATGTACAAAGCACTATAGCCAAATCTACAGTTAGGCTGAACTGCGCAGTTCCAGATTTGCTATTCCTTTTTAAAAGGTGTCAGAAGCAGCTCTAAGACACGAAGCAATACACAGAAAGTTTTCCCTTAGAAATGTTTCAGAATGTTCCATCTTCTTGATAACTACAAAATAATCAGATACAAGAACAGGGAAGAAAAATCGTATTATCAGCAAATTAATCTGCAAATTAATATCTCTTTCTGTAAGAAAAAACCTCCAGACTATTCTTCCAGCATAACACATGGCATCTGTTTCTTTAAAGACATCAGAATACATACATTTATCACCAAAGAAATAAGCTTCTAAAATAAAATAGAAAGCATATAACAGACTGTAACCTGTTCTGAGTTTAACCTAAACATGCAATAGTTATACTGTTATATAGATATTATATATAATATATAATGCAATAGTTATACTATTACATATATTATATATATAATAGTTATACTATACATTATACTTATGCTTCTATGAGATAAATGTGGGAAAAGAGAGAGGTAGGAACAAAAGTTTAGTATAAAACGGGTGTCCACATAAAAGCCACTTAAAGTTGGGGTTCTGGTGGATTTTTTCCCCAATCAAATGAAAGTAACATTAAGAGCAGGCTGATGGCTGTAGGGAGATCTACCACTCTATAAATAAGCTTTGCACATTCATTAAAAAAACCAAGCTAGTATAAGGATTAATTGTTCCTAACATTTTTACTTAAAATTGAAAGATCAAACCAAGTATAATTATGTTTTGGACATTCCTGTAGACAAATCACATTAACTATCTCATTAAAAAATCCTTTAATTGTATATCAAGCATTTATAGGTGATACAAGAGTTATCTGAATGAAGTACCCATTACTCTGAACTTGGCATCTCAGCATTTTCAGGGTATCTCGCTACTTCATGCAATTTTATGATGCAGATACATGGATTCCTTCTATCCCTTCCTACATGGACTCATACTTAACTATAGGTGAAGGCAAGCCACTTCCGTTACACAATTTGAACAGGATCCCACACTAAACTTGTGATTAGCTGGATACTGACAGGAACAGACTTCTCTGCTGCAGCCTCTACAACAGAAGTTGTCCTCATTCCTAAAGTTTACCATAGGTCTGTCGGCAGAAAACATGCAGCAAAATGCCTGTCACGCAGGACACAGGAAAAGATCCTGTTATTGAGAGAGCTGACAGGTCTGCATTAAATAAATGAAGATCAAACATTAATTTCAATATAGTAAAAAAAACAGCCTATTAAAAGGCAATGCAGATCAACATCTCCTCTCCAGTTCTACACATTGCCATCACCTGGAACTTCGGGTGAACATTCAGGTGCTGCTACAATAAAGTTCCTCTCAATCACATACCACAGTTCATATGACAGACAAACCCCGTCTGACTAGAGAATAGAAAGTTGCTTCCACTCTTGAGCCTATATGGAGGAAAAAGCCTGAAAATACAAGTTTTTTTGACAATCCTGGAATAGACATTTGAACTGATGGAGGTCACAGATTTTTTCAATTCTGAGTACTTTTGACAATTATGATGCCCACTTTTGCTCAATTAAATCAGAAGCTCTTTTGCTTCCTACCTGTAGTTGATGGTCAGAAAGACTGTGTGGCACATCAACAAGAAGAGGAAAATTAATAACTAGGTTTTATCCACATATTGGTGTTATCATAATAAATACTACAAGATCAGCACCACCAGTTCAAAGAGAAAAGTCAAAGGGAAGGGGAATCCTTACAAATATTAAAATGCTTAGCAACCTCCAAATGACTCTTCAGTTTCGGCAGCAGATGGCTCTTCCCACATTCTGCATTACCAGCGGTACCCAACATGTTTCTACTATTGTGTTTTCTGCCTGTAACAGCATTACTCACTCGTGTCAGCAGAAGAGACTTTCTAGATTTATTTTGTTGGGTTTTATTTCAAAATACACAAAGCTAAATAAAGCCACACAACAACCAACATCCCGCCTTTATGTACTGCAGCATGCTGTATTACATTGCTCCATTGGATGGCTTGTGGCATGCGTGCCACTGAAGTGTAAAATATAGCACAAGCTGGCTTTTCAGCTGCAGCATGCTTTTGCCGAGAGACTGGAGTGTGACACACTTTCCACTTCACTGAGACATACCACATGTTACAAAACATAGCTGTCCCATCATATTTCCAGTTAGTTAATACAGGAAGATTAGCGGCATCTCGAGAGATTTGTTTATCTACAAGGCTTACTTGACCAGAGCTATCACTGAGGAAAAGTACATCTGCAGCTCCACTTTTCAGATCAGAATCATTGTTTCTGGTATATTCTGGGCTAGATTTTGTTCTTGTGTTTAACCAACCAGTCCTTTTACACAAAAGTTACAAACCTGCACTGACTGTCTTTGATCATTTCTGTAAATCTTAGAGAGCATGAGCAAAGATTAAGTGGCCAGTAGAATACAACTGCATTTGTTAGACTTATATCAAAGATTAACATTTCTATGGTCAGCTCATTAATCTTACAATCTGGTAGATGCGTTTCTTCCAAAAATATAGAATGAAATTAAGAGTTGTCTTTCCTACTGAAGCAGAATTCATCACTGAAATAAACGCATGCAATTTATGTTGTAACAAATGCTACACTGGTCTTCAAGATCAGACAAGAGGGACCAAAATCAAAACTGTAGGAAGTTCTTGTATATCGAGAGACACAGCCACGTGTCACAGCTCAACAGAAAAACATCAGATATCTGGGAGCGTGATGCTGACAGCAAATTGATGCTGAAGTATCTCAGCTCCAGCCAAATTTCACCAAGCACATGCAGAACCCAAAGAGAACCTCCAGCTACCCCTAGATTTTAGAAGCTGCCAAGAGACATAAAACTCCATATCAACACCACAGGGTTTTTTTTATTCTGAGGCATTTTCTTATTGACAGTACTGTCTGATCAATGGTATATCATAAGATGGCACAGTTAATTTAGACAGCAGCTGGTTACTACAGCCTATGCATACTAATTGCCTATATTTAAGGCATTATTTGTTACATTTAACAAAGAATCCTATCAAAAGCTAAAAACAAGCTGGGAATCAACAGAACTCATTCTTTTAAACAGGGGAAGTTTAGATTGGATATGAGGAAGAAATTCTTTACTGTAAGGGTGGTGAGGCACTGGAATGGGCTGCCCAGGGAAGTTGTGAATGCTCTACCGCTGGCGGTGTTCAAGGCCAGGTCGGACATAGCCTTAGGTGACATGGTTTAGTTGGAGGTGTCCCTGCCCACGGCAAGGGGGTTGGAACTGGATGATCTTAAGGTCCTTTCCAACCCTGACCATTCTATGATTCTATGATTCTGAAGTGCACTACAAAGCTTTTTGGAAAATACAGACCAAATCTTTGCTCGGCTGTTGAGTCGTGCTCCTCTGCAATCTGTCAACGTGAAAGGGCCCAACCTGTGTGTGACTGAACACTCAAGATTTAAAAGATGTCTTTACCTGCAACTGTTACATGGCCAAAGTATTATGAAGGACCAACTATTTTATCTTGTTGATTCTTGTAACAAAATTCTTTACATTTCAGGTTGGGTTTCTTTCTTTCTTTTTTGTGTTTTACCTTCTGACTCATGGCTCTGACAGGCCTATTGGCACCTTCTCATCTCACATGCAAGCACCGCCAACAAAGCCAAGTTAAGCAAGCAGCTCCACGCCCGCCTGCCCCACCATCCCAACTCCCATGTAAAACCACTTTTTGGATTCAACATTAAACACAAAACCTTGTACCAACCTGTTTTATCTCAAATAGGTTTGCTGCTGGTGTCATCAACAACATAAGTAGAAGCTAAGGCATTGTGCAGCAATTCATCACCTCTGTATTAAGTAGCCTCTGCCTCAAACTGCATGACAGCAATCATTGTAAGACATCTTTCAGTTGCTTATAAGTCTACTAAACCTTAATTGTTTATATGCAAGTATATGGCTCAAGTTACAATTTCTGAGAAGCCTGAAAACAATCCTGTTTCCAAGAGAGAATTAGAGGGTTTTAGAGTGCATATGCCTGAAGTTGCGTGGAGATAAGCTTAGATCTTATGGCTAAAGCACTTGAAAAGTGCTGTGAACAACAAAGCCTCTAAGAAGTTCTGGTCACACCAGGTAGGGCAAAATTTTCACAAATGCCTATTAATTATATGTTCTTATTACTTCCCTGATTTACTTTATGACTTGACATTGCAGATCATGTTTTGCAGATGTGCAGAATCCTCACTGTAACTGAACTCCCCACAAGCTGGCTTGAACTTAGGGAATAGTACCTGAAAAGAATTACTCTGAAGGAGAAGCTCCATAAATAGGAAAACAAATAGCCTGCTCTTCTTGAAACCAGCTTTAAGGTCGAGCTCCTATATAAATTGATTAACATCAAAAAAAGAGTTAGCTTACGTTATAGCCTTTCTCTCAGTGAAGCCACCGATACAGCCACTTCCTTTACTGGACCACTTTTCATGAAGTTTGGTTAAAGTTAAATGCTATTATTATCAGCTATAAGGCTGGTATTTCCAGGAGGAATTACAATTGCTAAGGAAAGGCACACAGAAATACTGCATTCTCCCCAAAGAAAGAGTCACGTAACACAGCAGATGCTGAAACAGGAGATACTGTCCTTCACACTGTGCAGGCAAAATTTATTAAAACATTTAGTGTTACTTTATTAATGCCTCATATGGAAAGTGAGACAATTATACTGAACAAATACTCTACTGATAATTCAAATCACAATTAATTGTAAAAAAAAGTTAGTAAGCAACCATCCAAAAATGTGGTAAGGGGTCTCCTCTGGTGATATTCTGAATGTACTGCTAGTTAGAATTCAAAGAAAGAAGGGATTAAGCAAGGCCGTTTTTCGAGACCATACCTTACACTTTTTCACCAAGGAGCTTCCTAAAGCTCCATTTTGAACCACTGAAGAAAAATTCCCTGCATTATGAATTTTAAGTTATTTGTAAATTTAAAATTTTAAACCTACCAAAATATATTCACTCTGCTTCAAAAAACAGATCAGAACTAAAAAAAAGGAATAATATATCAGATTTTTTAATAGATGCCTCTTATTCTATTTTTATTGTCTTTTTCCATACTTCAGAGATTTAAAAGAATCTAATCCAAACACAACTGCTTGAGCTCAGCAAACTCCCTTGATGTTTCCTCCGTGTATTAAAGTATTATTGAAGGAAAGAAAAAGAAAAAGGACAAGAAGTATTTCACAGAGACCACTGTAAGAGAGAAAATGGCATTTAGGAACAGATGCAAAGTACAAATACTGTCAAGTTGTAGTGAATTACACAAGTGGCAGCAATTGTGTAACAATACAGATACAAGGGCTGTAAGTTAATGCAATTTGCAATTAGCTGCTCAAACTAGGAGCATGAAGTGACAGCCACTGTTCAGGAAAAAAACCATTAATAGCATATTTGAATTGCTTGAGAACTCAATATCTGATGGTGTTCACATCCTCAGAAAAAGAGACCAAGTTCAGTCATCCTGAAGTTTCTGACTCTTTTGCAATGTACTTTAAATCCTTCCTTACGGTATATAACATCGAAATAACCCTAGAACACTTAAGGAAAGAAAATAAAATCCTCGACTGTTCTCTGGGTCTTTGTCACATTGATTTATAACAGTTATTCCTAAGACAGACAAAAACACCCAGATGCAAACAATTACTCTATTTTTGTAGGCAACAAGTGAGGTGGGTGGTAACTGAGAAATCTCGAAAAATCCTGTCACAATATTCCGTTTTTTCTTAAGTAACCCTCATCACACAACAAACGCTCGCCACATCAGAGACTTTCCAGGGCCTGAAGGGCCACTTTGATTCCAGACCGCTGCAGGCATTAGTGGGGACGTAATTAGGGTAAAAAGTTCAACCACAGTTCCATGTCTAGAGTGCTGCCAGAAATAAATTTCCTCTCATTCACTGGTTTCTACTGTACCCTCCCTGAGAAACATATTGAAAACACATTTATCTTTGTAGAGTTTGTTCCTCTTCTAATTAACTTTATAGCGTTTACAGTATTTAATAATTTAAAGTGGAATTTAAAGTGGCCCTGGAACCAGCAGCTCTGCCTGTAATGGCGCTGTGCATTATCTTTTCCCTGTAGTGCTTCTTCTGACAAGTTACTCAAGGAAGGTATGTGCTCCAGCTGGTTTTATCTAGCTGTGCATTTAGCAAACGGCTACTTCCTTCCCTCCATCTCCTCCCCGTATCATTACACGCACGGGGGGTTGGAACAGCAGTAAAATGAAACTATGCCTCAGCTTGGAAATCTGCTCTCCCAAACCTCCACGCTATCCCAAGGATCGTTTAGAAAAGGTTTATCGTTTTACAGCATAATAAATCAAAGCTTTAGAAGGTCAACATTACCCGTGGTTCTCACCAACTGGTCAAAGTTTGACCCCAAATACCCATTTTCTTTCTTCCAGTTTTGATCCAAGATTAACAGTTTATTATAGTTCAGAGGTTATTTCTTACTATAGTTCACTCAGACAAACATTTGGGATATCAGAACACCAGATCTTTCCTACCCTTGTATTCACAAATGGAAACACTACTTTATTCCATTCTCATCCTAATCCGTGAGAAAAATTCACAGAATTACCAGTAAAATTTACTTCAATATTGCAAAATTAGTTGAAGTACATTAATATAATAATAGAAACAAGTTATAAGAAAAAAATCAGGGTTCTGAAAAGCTCTAAAATGAAGAGCGCTGCTATCTTTAGCACGTAACAATCAAATTGAACATCGCTAAAAGGAATTTAAACTACCTTACCCAGGGGTCGCGTCACTCAGGATCCTAAAAGCTACCACACAACCAGTTGAGACTAAACGTATTTGTCCTACAATAACCAGTGAGGATGATGTTTCTCATCTGCCAGAACGGAAGGAAATGCTTGCAAGGCAGTTGATAGGACAGCACACTTTGCAGTTAATGCTGCTTTACACGTCTTTCCAACAGTAAGAGCCTTTGGGACTCAACCCCTCAGAGGTAACAGAAACAAGAGGGCTTTACTCAGAAGGGTTCTCCTATACTTTTTAGGGCACAACCAGTCGCACTAAGTTTGCTCTCTAGAAATTTAAACTTACACAGCTTTGATGGTCTTCAAAAAATAAGGCTGGGGAGAAACAAAAAATGAATTTTGCACAGTCTTCAATAAAAGACCACAAATATTTAACAAATTTCATTAAATCTACTTCATATACAATTGAAAATCACAGCCATCACCCAACGCATTTTGAAGTGTGATCTGAAAAAAACACGCTGTAGTTTATCGTGACTGGATACACCCTTTACACACTCAATCGCATGATTCACGCTCTGGCATAGGCAGGTGAGTCCATGGCACAACCGTTGCATTTGCAATGGCATTACAGTAAAATATTGCAGGGAGAGTTACTCGGAGCAGTGTGAGAACTGTGAACAAGAACTCCATTCATCATCGCTGATTTTCTTCTCTTGGGTGATCCTTCCAGAAAGCTTTGCTGTTTGTCTCTGACAAATCATTTCACAGCTAGCTAATTTTAAACATTAAAAGCCACAGTCACTTCGAACTGGACACTGCATTTTAGCATTAACCAGTTACTTTGTCAGATAAGGAAGGGGGTCATGTCATTTTAAATTCTGAATGTGAGAAAATACTAACGCTTTAATGGAGTTGCTTCTATTCTTACTCATGTAAAGCTGCTTCCTACCTAATCCTTAACACTCCTACAAACACATTCCTGAGTTAAACTTGTGTTAAGGTTGGTAGGTTTTAATCTACAGTAGCCATGTTAATAAAGCATGCTTTCTGAAAATGTGCTGCCAATTGATTTGCCTTGTAAACTGATCAGCAGGGGAAAAAAATGATGGCTAGCCAAAGTTACACATTTTGTTTGCTCCAACTACTCCTCCTCCTTTAATTTGCCCTTATTTCCTTTCTCCTCCCATGATTAAAAAAGATTACCTCTTGCTTCTCATGCCCTTAAATGACCCCCATCCAATTCTTCAAGGCATCCAAAATTTTCCATCCCTTGACATCATTAAATTAATATGCCTTTCTAAAAATATATGCCAGAAACCTCACACATGCACCAGGGCTGGCTGCATCGGTTACTGATCGAGATCCTCTTCTCTTCATAATGTAGAAGGTTGAAGAATCTGCTGGTCTCAAGCTTTTTAATCTTCTATAACTGATCTTTCGATTACCTAAACTCATACAGTTACCCGATTATCATACATGCCTGCGTACAATTTTGGCATAAATTCCTCATCTCTTATGCATCTATATTTGGCTATTTGAACAAAGGACAAGTGCACCAAAGTGTCAAATTTTTTTGTAAGGATGGCTTAGAGAGCTGGGTTGCATTTCAAGATCTTCAAGACTCTTTTTCCCCCCCCATCTCCTGCTGAATGATTCATTAACAGAAGATTAAATAATGCTCTTCAGTAATGTGGTTGTTGGGACAAATCACTCACGGGATTTCTGCCTTCTTTGTTTTGCTCTGTTAAAACAGGGATGGGCAACAGAATAAGGCATCATAGCAAGCAAGGGAGACCACAGCTCTTGGTTAAGGAGCTTTAGCAGCAAAGCTAACCTAACAGATTTCATCCTCTGCATTCATTCCCACCTTCCTGCTACAACAGCATGCCTTCCCGTTGCACCTTGCAATTTTGAACGCAACTGTTTGCAACCAGGTGACTGGAATAATCCGTATCATTCAAAAATAAACCGGGTGCATCATTTTTCACTTGGATAATTTCTGTCCTCTCCTTTACCGTACGGCTCTACAACCACCTGAAGTAACACAGCCCAGGGACGCAGAAAGCAGCAGCGCAGGGGCAGCAGTACAAGCACGAGGTGAGTAGGAATTTTAAGTTGTCTTTGCTGCCAGTCACTGAATCACAGCACAAAAGCCTCCCCTGCCGTAAGCCCACAGCTGTACTGATACAATCCTTTAGCTAGACCAGTATGCCTTCATTACAAGAACTCTGTCCCCTGTGTATAGTTAACTGCTTAGCTAATAAGGAAAAAAAATCTTTAGAGTAGAAACAAAGTTTTGTAACTCGTAATTAAGCATGATGGGGTAAAGACCTGAGTCATCAGAACGCTTGGCATCTGAGGAAAGGTAAATAGTAGGGTTTAAAGTCTTTACAATGTTCTGGAGTCAGGAGAGGTGGTTTTGTGTGCAAGACACTGCCATCACTCATCTTGGTCTTCCCTGCCCCTACGCATGCTTCCCCCCCCCGCCCCTTCCTGGCATGGTCACTTCTATTTTGTCAGCTTTCTGGTTACCTATGTTGTCTACCGAAAGGCAGGTTTGCAGTCACGCTCAAAACCATGATTCCCTTCTCAAGAATCTAAAATAAAACAAAATTATACAGGACAATTTCCCCTTAAACTTCTCCATTAGCTAAAATGAAGCATTTACTTAAATTTAAGATAACTATATGCTTATATTAGAGCAGAACAAAAAGTATGTCAAATGTAATTTGGACCTCTCTAGTATATTCAAAGGTGCTCTATAGATCCAGTGTGTTCCTATGGTATCAACAACCCACATGGGAAACACAGGAATATATTTCCATTTAACATACTTGGTCTTATCTAGTTATCTTCAAACTGAGTAGCTCCGAACAGCACACACTGACTGGTTCTGCCAGGCAGTTCTGTGGCCAACCCTATACTATTTTTGAGTGGAGGGAAGGGGGGAGAAATTCTGTTCAGTTTAGATATTACTGATCTTGATGTTTCACCACCTAGAAAACTAATTAATACATAGCAAACCCCATCAATTCATTTTGTGAGAGTATAAAGCTTTACCTTATCACCACGAACAAAGCATGGGGCCTCTACCAAACTCCACAAAACCTAAATTTATGCAGATGTTCTTTCCTTTTTGGTTTTCCTTTAATTTGCAAATCTTGTAATCTAAGACTGAAGTTGACTGAACCAACATCTAAACCGGCATAGCGGTATCAGCCAAAAAACACAATCTGTTTCCCATTTATGTGTCAAGACTGCATCCTTTTGGGGGCTGCATAAACTATTGTTTTGAAAAGATTATAGAGCGAATCACAGAACGGTCTGGGTTAGAAGGGGACCTTTAGAGCTCATCTCATCCAACCCCCCTGCTAGGCATTTCAGGCATTTTACTAGATGGAAAATCTGACTTCTAAAATACAAAATGTGTTTACCAAAAGCCAGTCAGAACCTCAGACATAAGGCAGAAGTAGACATCTTCCCTGTAAAGATACTCCCTGTGGGGATCACCAAGAACTGCAATTAGTGGCAAATCTTCCTCTACAGAATTCTTATTTAAGCAAGTGACAGAAATTAAAAGTGCAAAGCTTAACATTTAAGAAATGTAAGAATTAATTTTCTAAAGCAGGTTCTGAACTGTGACTCTAACAAAGAAGTCAAGATTTAAAATTAACGAATAATAAAATAATGTTAACATAAATGATATTTTAAGTTATCAATTCATAACTACTTAAGAATTTTTGGATTCCAGATTGGCAAATGTTCTACATTGAAAAGGATACCTTTCTATCCTATTTCCCTCATTATAGTCTATTTGCTTTACAGCTAAAGGAAAAGAGAAGAATTTCCTGATGGTAACCACTAATGCAGACCAGTGGTCAGAACCAGGAAATCCCAGCTCCTAACTTGAACGTGTCAATATCTCATTGATAAAGACCTAAAAGATAAAATACTATTAAATGACAGCGCAGTGGATCTAGATAAAAACTCTATGCTATCAGATTTATATTATTTAATGGTTTAGCACCTTTAGCACCTAAAATTTGCTTGTGGAATTTTCATGCACACTGAATTCAAATTTCTCAAAGATTTTTGTATGTTTGAATATATGTGCACAAGCCCATAAAACCACAAACCATTATCAACACATTAATAAGCACAATCACTCATCTATCACGCAGGACTGCATACACAGGTATTAACAGCTCTAACACCTATGTTTTCTTATGGTCAAAAATGTGATCATTTACAGCAATTCCTAAACTGCAATGAAGATTGAACAACCTACTGATGTTTTATAAGTCAGGTGTAAAATGTGTTTATTCTTCACCTTCCATCCAAAAAATGAACAACTTCAAAGCACTTTCTAGAAGAACTACTGAAAATGGATTCTGCATAAATAATTGCCAGGAAAACCGATTTCAATTACAGTATTGTCTCCAGATACAGCAGGGTCCAAAATTATTCTTCCACAGTAAGTCATGGGGCCAGCCACCAAATCTTCCAAAATATGAACCATGTCCCTTACTTATTAGTAACAGGTAACAACAGAAACTTATTTGGAAATGTCCAAATTACCAGGGTTGTTCCAGGAGCAAGTGTGAGCAGAGCAACCAGAAGTCAGAAATTGTCAAGAATTACTAGGGAATGTGACCAAATGATGATGGAGGCTGAAGAATTCAAACTTCTCTTCCCTAAAATCGTTCTCCTTTGTGAACGATTCTGACACATATTAGATAATAACCTGAGTGAAATTTGATTGGGAAAAAGCCAGAGGACTATGGCAGTAGCAGAAACACTTCAGGAGGTCACATCTTTCACGTGGTGTCCTAATGAGGGTAGGGAAAGAGTAGGGGGGGCTGTGCTGGTGGAACTGGTTTCTTGTGAGACCATATATTTCAAAGATGAGGACACTGGCCCTATTGTCAAAACCATGTCCAATTTCATTTAGTTTCTATTAAAGAAAGACAAAGTAGTTTTTAATGCATCAGTGTAATGGGCTGCGCATTGGAAGACTTGGATTTCACTTTTGGATTTGCTTTGAGTCTAAAGTTGCCTTTGAGAAAATCATTCAGTCTTTCAGACACACAGTTTACCTTTCTGTTCAACAATAAATATTTTAGTGTCAGTACTACACGATTTCACTCACTATTTCACCTGCCATTTCAGTAGACAGAATAGGCTTCCTATTCCCCACACACTTTCAGGAGTGTGCTGACAGCTGCAGGGTTTCATGGCATAGCCAGCATGATCTCCAGAGTTGGTGAGATGTCTGTAGTGAACATATCAAGTGCTTTGGAATAAATGCTCTAGAGTAAGTGCAGTATTTTCTTCAGATACATGATTAAACGATGAGTTTTATCTGTTTACAAGCATTAAGATACACAGGAAATGCTGTTAAACACAAAACCTCAAGTTAAGAGCAGAACTAAAATAGCAATTCAGGTTCTGAGGCCATTTGTAACACAGCTATTTTAGTGGTCTATACAAATTCTGCTTTATGCATAACAAACATTATAGAAATGTAATCAAACAATCTATGAATGTGACAGAAAAAAAACCAAGTGTAATGCTTGAGCCAATATAAAAGGAGTGCAACTCCAGATGAGGGCAAACTATCACTAAACTCTTGAAAGCTAGTGACAAAACAGGTAATTTGCAAGGACTCCTTCAAAAGTCATTTGCAATGAACAGTAAATGTAGAAAGATGTTTCAGTATTTTCTGCTGAACATTCACCACCATGAGCAAACTTGTTCTTTATTAAATGGGTACACGAGAGCCTGTAACACAGTCACCGGTGTTTTGAATGATGTGCTAGCCTTCTGGTCACAGTGGAAAGCCTGACTTAAAATCTTCTATTTGCAGATATTTAACTACTCCTAAATAGTTGCACAAATCAATCCGTTCATTTTGAAAACATACAAACATTTTTTTGTAGAAAAGCAGAAAGTACCAATAATCTGAATTATTTTCATTAACTGAGTAACAGCAATAGTGAAAATAACGATCCTTATATTTGTTCATGTCTCAGTTATCTCAGCTAAAGCAAGGGTAAGAAGGAAAGTAGTTTTTTCCACCCAACATATCCTTTATGTATATAAATACACTGGATTAAGACAGAAACTCCTACAAAAGCAATATTTGCATATCCAGTTATATGCACTCTTCTTTAGAAAAAGTCATTCATGAGATTACATCCACTTACAGGGCAGGGGAAAAGCAGAACAGTCACCATGAACAGCTCTGCAAGTTGTAAACACATCAATAGAAAGACATTTCACTCCTCTGCCTAGGTGGTTTTTGCTTTAAACATTTAAGGCAGGTAACATGAATACTCTAGTTTAACACAGTACTAGTACATTCACAGAAATGTACAGAGACCTCATAGTCGTCTTCCACACCCAGAGCGATTAAATTCTTAACTCAAAAAGGTGCGGCACAGAGTTAGTCTTACAACTGTACGAAGATTTACTTCAACTGTTTAGCCTTTGGATTGCTGTGTAGAAGATTACCCTCGAAAAGCAAATATTTTCCTGTAGGTATAGATATAAATCCTCTGCATTGTTTTTATCAACATATCGAACATCTTAAGACCCTCTTTTGTAAGAAAAGCTGACCAACAATGCTGTCCAGGGAGCACAAGACCAGACAGTTAACTTATTTTTCTAACTCAAAGAAGTAGATTTAACATGTATTTTGCTAATAAACAATGAATGGCTGTAACAATGAACTTGTTCGGTGCTTGTAATTCACAACTGCTGCTTGAAAGCATCTTTTAGCTACTTTTTAAGACACAGAGATTGCTTTAGACACTTCTCAATAATAATTCTGACCAGGATTAATATCAGAAAAGGCTACTCATACAATTGTGATTACACTGAGACAAAATAAATTCAAAACACCTCTTCGGCTATTTTATATCAAGAGTCTCTATTTTTTATTCCTTTTGAAATGTTTAAGTCAAAGGCAAATGTGTGCTGACACGCTGAAAAAAGTTCCAAAGCACTTCACAGCGTTACCCCATGAGCAAAACAGGAACAGAGCTTTAAAGATGTAATCTACTGGAGTTTTTCAGATGACATTACAATTGACACATAAGACTTCCTTCACGAAAAACATCCTTACCCACAAGATCCAATGCTTTTGCACACACCAAGTAGAGGCCGCTTCTCAGAGAAATTATCACATTTCTGAGCACCTAATAAGAGGAAACAAAGAAAAAGCAAATCACTATATTCAGTTTGTGTTACCTCTCAAAGCACAGATGTGCATGCTGCGGGGGCCTAATACTTTGGAAGGATATTACATATATAATACAAAACTAACAGCCTGCACAAGATGAGTGATAGAAATACAAATAACAGGCAGAGTCAAGAACACCGGGAAAAACTGTTCTTGAAAGAAATGGCAATGAGTAACAAATCAAGCAGCAAAATCTTGCTAGGATTTTGAGTCATTTTCCTGCTCCCTTCAGTTGGGCTTAAGGGTTCTGGAACTCCAACAAGGTAATCCTTGCTCCCTTTTCATTGTTTTAAAAAGTTGTCTGCAGTAACACTGTCACCAACTCTGGCGACACATACTGGGTTTCCATTTCTTCTACTGAGGTGTAAGTGGAGTGGAAGAGTGTTAACTGTAAAAGCGCAGCCACGCTCTGGAGCACCTGGCGAGCTGGCTGCCAGCCTCTGCGAAAAGCACACCCATGCTTACAGCCTATGCCCTGGCTAAGGAAATACCAGATGCAATTCAAAAGAGTCCTCAGTAAGTTCTGCCACCACGCGATTTAAGCCTTTAAGAAAGCAATTTCCAGCGAGACGCAGTGCCTGCAGTTAACTCAAAGTAAAAGCACGGCTCTAATGCTAAAGCCCATCTACTATTCAGGTCAGCTTCACCAGGTAACACCAGCATAGCCCAGCAGCAGAGTTTGGCACGGGCTTGTCCCCTGCTCTAACGGAGGGGCTGAGACAGTTCTGCCTGCCATGGATCCATGCATGCCCCCACTGGAGCTGGCAATGAAAGCAAACCAGCTCTCCGCCTTCCCAAACTGCAGTCACACCTTCAGCCAGAGCCATCAAGCTGTTAAATACGACACACTTCTTAAAATAGGGGTTCAAGGTTTTGAAAACTTCGTGTTATTGCTACCTAACAGAAATAAAACTGAGTACACAAAAAAACATCTCCTCTACTCGTGAATAATATTTTACTGAATACCAGGGTATGCTTCTACCCAGGTTAAACAATAGATTAACAACCAGCACCACCACAACTACTCATTTTCCTTCAGCCTTTCCTGTTTTTTTCTTTCAACCTTTGCCTTTTTAATTATCTATCTATAGGTATTCATGTGTATGGTGAATAATGGAATTGTACTTTTTTTTCCTCCATTATACACCAAACCCTTTGATCTATAAAGAATAATACTGATACAGCGTGCTCAAAATTCAATTCACAAACAGGGCTGTACTGCACTAAATCAATTCTTCCGAAAGGCACAACAATTAACAATATACATTTTCACATAACAGACCCTGTTAATTATTAATAACTCCGGTACTTGGAATTAATTTGTAACAAAAACTGTTCAGTGCTCTCATCTGTACAAGGAGAAGTCTTCCCTCCTACACATTTGGGTATTTATAAAGTCAAATGAGTCCCATCAATAACTTCACCATCAACAATAGCTTTACAAGTAACCTAAACCCGCCAAATGTATTTTCCTTCTATTCCTATTATTTCAAGGTCTTTTATGAGTCACACCTGTACTGTACGTACTGACCTGTGAATTGATAAATGAAACATATAGTTTTCTTAAGAACCTGGCAACCGATTTGCTTTCTTCAATACAAGTAACAGATGAACTCCATTTGTTTCTGCTCACTTAGCTAGTCCCTCAGCAGTAAGGGTGAAACGCTGACTACCAGGAGTTCTGACGTTGATTTAAGCGGAGCCAGGATTATACCTTAGGTATTTAACAACACTTTGGTTTTTGGGGTTTTTTTAACCAGGATATATTAGAGACATGATTTCAGACGTTCCTTTATGCTCTAGTTCCAAGTTTAATGACAAGGAAGGGGGAACAAGGGAAAGGAGGGTGGTGGAGAGTACAGGGAAACAACTGCACAAAAGGAATGCCTGTTTTTAATACCTACAACGGAGATTTGCAAAATTTGTACAAGAGGTGCTTAAACTTCTGATTTCTGATTTAAATGAGGCCTCATTTAAAAAAAAAAAAATCTATTTTCTACTTCAAATATATACTCTCAGAATGTAAATATTAATGCTGTAGAAAAGGATCATTATTTTGAAAACTCTGCAGGGCATTAAATCAGGTTAATAGCAGCCCCATTCATGCGATTGCAAAAAGCAACATGTGTTGACCTCCGCAATGCTTAATGGAGCCTGCAACCCCTTCTAGTCCTGCGGTGGGGTTTAATCTCCCAGGTTATGGTGGATTAATTTTCATTTGTCAAATTGTGTTTATTTGCATGTGCAATGCGGTGACACTGCACATACCTGGCTCCACACACAGTGTTTAACAGAGTGCAGCGGGATGATGGAAATGAAAAACAGCCAGCTAAATCCCTCCAATACAAAAAGTATTGAAATCCTGTCGCAAAGACTTTCTCCTAAATTCCTTTTATTCTAAATCCTTTTAATTCTGTCATACAACACTACAGCATTTACAAAAAGCTGAAAATCCTGACAAATCACACAATTAAAGTAATGAAAACTGCCCTTCCTGCCAAGAAGGCACCACCTCATCTACAGCTCCATTTAGCTAAATGCTACGTGCTCTTTAACAAAAACCAACAAAACAACTAACTTCAGTTAAAATGCTTAAAATTGAAAAAATATATCTGTGGCTAAATGAAATTTCGTACAAATCAACATGCCAAACTTTATGGAGTCCAAAGGTTATCCACACATAAGCTCAAAGCAGCTTATGTACTGTACTTCTGATGAAACTGTGAATAGCTATCTCTTGGGCCTCCTAAGGCCTCTCAAATAATGCCAATAATAACAGTAACACAGCAGCAGCAGCACACCTTTCTGAAGAGCAAAAATGAAACGCCAGTGATTTTCACAGGAACTCAAGAATTACTCAAAACTACACAAAGTCCCCTCACTTCCCTTGGGTAATACATGCCCGGTATAAATGTTAAATTCTGACCTATTTAGCAATAGTATACATGCATGGTGGAGTATATTTGTCTACTACGTAATTCCACTGATCAAGTTCCATCACAGCCATTTAGTAACAGGGCATCTCCTGTTCAACTAAACTTCTCTTGTTTCTGTGACTTCAAATTGCGTTGCATTTGTGGTCCTGCCCCACAACAATGTAGTAGCCATCCAGTACCTGGAAATACATCAGGCCACATGGCTGGCATTCCCTATGTATGGTTTCCACTCCCTATTTTGCTACCTTTTTTTGAGGGGTGGGGAATCTTTCTTAACATTTCTTCATCGTTACCATTTTGTTTCTGCTTTTTACTGAACACAAATGCAAAAAAGCATATGTGCTACTTGAAACAGATGCACAGAGGCTCGAGTCTGTCCTAAAAATAGTGTGTGAATTCTCAGCTTCAGGGTAGCATGTCTAAATGCTCTTTTTTCCTGCAGATAAGCTCTAACTGCATTACTCAATATCATCTAACCAATGATGCTGCCACCGCTGTCCTCACCCCAGAACTTCAGGTGCTCCTTCGGGATTAATGTTCTAGACCATGACCATCCAATGATTCCATCTCCTTTAACTCCCAGCATCACCCAGACGTGTCAAGTTTCAAAGTCCCTCTCTGGTACCTGCATCCTCACTCCTGTTTCTCACATCCTCCAAAAGTTATCTCCCTAGAACCCCCTTCAATTCCAGCTGATTTTCATATCTAGTGCTTCCTCAGCCCACCCCACCCTCCCACTTTTGAGATAAGACAGCAACGTTGCAAGAAACAACGGTGGGAGAACTTTAGGCAGGTCTATCAGACACACAGCTATGAATGTTTATAGAAAGTTGGTTCTTCTTCTGCAGAGCACCATAGTTTTGTTCTCTAATAACTACATAGCTTCTATACGAAAAAGAATTACAAGATGACCTTGAAACACTTACTAGAGATCAATGTTTCTAGAGTCA
Source organism: Ara ararauna (assembly GCA_028858755.1). Lineage (NCBI taxonomy): Eukaryota > Metazoa > Chordata > Aves > Psittaciformes > Psittacidae > Ara > Ara ararauna. The sequence goes on along the minus strand of CM054389.1, from coordinate 9,768,842 downwards.
CACGTTAATTGAAGACAGCTAGAAATACTTCATTTTTATTGAATCTTATATGAAATTAAAAAAAAAGAACCTTTAAGAGATGCATCACTCTAATATGGTGTAAGTTTAAGGTGTATTGCTCTAAAGCACTGATGTGGTGTGGTCAGGACTGCAATGCTGGCATACAGGTCAGTCCACACATCTTCAAAGAAATGAATACTTTTAAATGTCATGCTCCAAAATTCTTCCCTGTATCATCTATAAAAGGCTTTCTTGCTATGCTTGAGAATTCCATTCTGTAATTTCTATAATCCATATGTATTAACATTCATTATACCACAACAACCCACATAACCTTACAAAATACCCAACTGAAGCGCACACCTGCACGACTCACACCAAGCCAAACCAAGCTACCAACTGCTACTGCTTGTTCAGCTTGTAGGGCTAGTTCTTCTGCTACACATACGATGCAATTATTTTGGCCTTCAGGGACTTCAAACCACTAAAGCCACCCAAGTGGTTGAATATATACAAAACACACATCTGCCTTCCTTTATAAAGTAACCTAAATATTATAGTTCTTTTAAGTATACCTGCACATAAAGCTAAGTCAGCTTTTGAGGTCCCAGTTTTATTTTACCAACATCAGAGACATAAGCGGAGGAGTGCAAAGATAAATCTGCTGCAAACTTTAAACTTTCAACAGTTTTAGATTTTCAAGTGCAAAACTTCAGTGTCCCAATTAATTTTAGCTTTTCATATTAATCCCAGCTTTCAACCCTTCATCCATACGGTTTCTCTGGGTCTTTGTAGTTTTAAACATAGTACCTCTGATTTCTTGCCTTTATTCCTTTCTTATTTGCTTTTTTTCCCCACATCAGTCAATTTGACTAAGCAGGCAAATTCATTGAGAGATGCAGGACTATTATGTCATCTCTTCTGCAAGCAGCATAATCTAGAAAATGGCCATAAATTAATTCAGTTCACTGGAGGAATTTATTTTCATAATGCTGAGACATGGAAATAGGTTTTACAGACAATGACTGATCTAAACTTCAACACACAAGCCTGTCATCATGTCCGCTTTAACCATGAATACCACACACAATGGTATTCCTGCAGCCATTCCTAGTTTCTTGATTGACTTTTAGACTATGCAAGCCTGCCTTAATAAACGGGATAGCACAAGGCAGTAAGCAGGTATTTGGCTAGGGCTTTGTAAAATGATCTGGGATAAGCAATGACAAATGGGAGGCTGCATACTGACTCATTTCAGAAAGAGCAATACTGTGATTTTGTAGGAAAAATAATAGCAAAGCTAACTGAAGTAAATGCATTGTTTCCTTAGCACTGATTGCAGAAGTGTATCTGCAAGAGACCTCAAAATGAAGTCAAAACACAGCAGATTTTTAAAGACAGATGAGCTCTGAATCTTTCTTGTTAGTGAGGTCGCATGCCAAAGAACACACAAGTGCTCCAGAAAAACCAACTAAGTAGCATTTTGAATGTTTCTATAAGTATCACAGAAATGTTAATCAAGAGAAAACGCCCAAGAGAAATGGAGGAATATCCAAGACAGAACACTTCACACTATACAGAACTCGGGATCCTTTCAATTCACCATCTAGAGGGAGTGGTGAAAAACTAGAAAACATGTAGAACAAAGAATATGAGTAATTAGGTTAGAGTGGCTAAGTAGGGCCATTAGGTATTGCGTGAGATGAAGCCCAATACACAGAACTTGAGCAGTAGCAAGGACATCACAAATCTGAATCTCATCAAATAGAGGAGGGAGTTAACCCACCCTGACTTTTGCTTGGTCTCCCATTATCACTAACTACAATGGTCTTACCAACCCTGGTTTCCTCTTCACAGAGAACAGTAGCTAAATTTAACTGGCAGAGTTCCAGCTTTGTGTTTTAGCTACCAATTAATATTTTCTCCTTTCTAATAACCACAAAGTCCTCATTTGTCTTCAAAGACAACTCTATATGCTTGTTTTGCCTGAAGAGACAGTAAAATCCAGAGCCCAGCAAACCAGGCACCTGTACAGATCTAAATCAGCACTAAACACAACCACAGCATACTGATCTGAAAGTGAAGAACTAAGCGAGTTAAAAGCTGTGCCAACCAGCCAGCTCAGCAGACAACGCAGCATGTGGCTCATGAAGTGCCAGGCTTTAGTATTCTTATTTCTAAGACTGACAGCGTCCAGACAGAGATGTTCTCATATTCTTTATCTCCTCTCATAAGCTCAGAACCTGGTCACATTGTAAACCTTCAGTCTCCAAAAAGGCCATTTATATTGCAAGCTGTAGTAAATAACCTAAGCCGTATCTACCCCTGAAGGCAACAGTAACTCTGTTGAGAACTCTGTCCAGAGAGAAGAGATAACCTCTACATTTTTCGGTGTTATTTACAGCAATCTCTCCATTCTTTCTGGACATCTTCTCCAGGCTGCAGACCAACCATGCCACGGACACAGAGACATCAAAGTGCTGCAGAGCTGGGCCAGGTCAGGTCTTGCCTGGTTTGTTGGCTCAGACAAAACCCTGCCCGAACATTGCAGTACAGCTGCCAGGTCAGAACAGTTCCAGAAGCCATTTCACTGCTCTAGCATGGCACAGAGCCTGAACTAATAAACCTCACCAGATCCAAGCTGGCAGTGTGCAAGGTCAGCTCCTGATACTGCACCACAACCCTGCTACTAGGGCCACTTATAACCTGCTAAATCAGATTTGAGAAGGTCTCCCTTGCAATAAGCCTGCATGAAATAAGCCTGTATGAAGTCTTTCGAAACAATGCTTTATTATGCTATGAAGCACATGATGCAGCAGAGGATCTAACATCAAAGGACTGTAGTATTTTAACAAAATAGTTGACAAACTATTAAGTTCTGCTACTGCAAAGTCACCAAGTTAAAAGCATGAGCTTTCCTTTCACACCTGGGAATGAGCTTCTTATCACAAACTAAGATCTAGAAACAGGAACGTGCCAAATCCATCCACCAAGAGCCCTATTTTCAATAATTCCCTTTTTACAGCTTTACAGTAAAATAGTGTTTGAGCCTACTGATGGTAATCAGCTTCTCCTTTACAAATTCCTTTTATTTTGTTCAGAATCATTAAAGCTCATGTGTTAGTTATCTAAGGCCTCTTATTACAGCTTGACTTTTATCTGATTCCAGATACTGGTCAATGATACATTCATGTAATTTTAATCAAAGATTTATTTAAACCAAGCCATGTAAAAAGAGATCAAAACATGTTTTTAAAAGGTTTGGCTTAATTTAATATGAGCTAATTTGAATAGTTTTCTAATGTAACAACTATCATTGTCAGATGCTAAATATATGCAATTTAGAAACAGACAGTAACTGCTTCAAGGAGTTCATAAGCAGCATAACTTACTAGACTGAAAAATCAGAAGGCACTATTTTACTATCAGAAAGAAATCAGAACTTATAGGTTCTTCAATTAATTTACTTCATTTTCATTTCTATATACACTTTCCTTTCTCCCTTTTTCCCTTTGAGAGGGGAAGGGGCATCGACACCCATTACTTAATGACACACATAATAGCAAAAAACCCCATAGCTCATCAGGAATTATGCCGTGTTCCCATAAACAGAATAAAAGGCACAATATGCTTGCGAAGTACTTCGCTTTAAGTTATTCCAACCTATGACAGAGTTACAGAACCACATATACTCATACTTCTTATATTCCTCTGATAGGAAATGATATGAGACAATATAAAATGTGTCATTTAATCTTTAACTTTCTTCATTTACTTTCTTTGAAGCACTTCATATTATTATGATTTACTATGTTGCTCATAATTTAAACAATGAGATTTTAGGGTGTAGTTTTTCAGTTCACTAAGCAATTCACAATCTACTACTAAAATTTGGAATCCAGCATAATACCAAAAAGCCTTGGTCATACATTTCAATCACGGAGTAAAACAATTTAAAGTGGAAATGCTACTTGCAGCAGTACAGAAGAGCTTGCCCACTTGAAGTTACAGGGAGCGTAGATAAGCTAAACGCTGCTGAAACCAAAAAGTGGCCAGGACACCAACAGATCTTAAGCCTTTAAGGAGTCTACAATTAGATTTTGTGTTTGAATTGAACAGTGTCATTTTTTTAAGGGATTTGCCTGTTTATGCATAGCTGCTTATATTTTGCAGCAAACTCTTCCAGGGGTTAGCTCAGAATCTCTGAAACAATCCTGTTCAAAAACTAAGCAGCTCATCTTCGAACTTGATAAGGCTGTATTGAAGAGAGGAGGTGCCCATCAGAACACAAGGGATCATGATTAAAAGTTCAACCACGAAAAAGATCAAACTGCTTGAATAAAGTCTGCATGAATTAAGCAGAAGTTTTACATAAACTAGATGCTAGGACCACCTCAAGCCCCAGATTCCATTCTCTCATTACCTTTACTGGAGCGGAAAAGCAGCCTTTTTTAAAAGTCTTAGCACAACTGTTAAACTTGATGCACGCACGAGTAGACTACCGAGATCATTTCACCCTTTAGAAAATACTTGGCATTTTCTTCATAATTAAAACATTAAAATAATCAGCAAAGGACATTTTCTCCTTGTACAAACCGCATTACTTGGATCAACTCCTTCTTGCATTGTTTTACACACATTGTTTCAGCTCCTGAAGGCGTAACAAAGACATACTATCCTTCTAAAGAAGGTAAGTGCATCACATTATGAATAGACTTTATAACACACTATAACAGGAGATTTGAATGGATGTTAATAATTTCTAGATCTGCTGCTATCACCCACCACCTTGCTATTAAAAAAAGTAATTTCAATGTTATTTTATAGCAATAAAATATCGATAATGTTTTCAAATAGAAGCATTAACATCTCTGGACTGATCTCTGAGCACAGATACGCCTAGATATCCTCTAAGTTACAAAGGAAGCAGCATTAAAGCTAAAAAGTGAAGATGAAAGAGGAGAAAGCACTAGATTACAGAGTAGGAGAAAAAAAGAAGTAACTAATACTTGTAGAAAGCTATTATGAAGGTGACAGTTTAAAATGATGGGAAAAGCTACACATCAGGTTATGGCAATGATCTGGACAAAGATCTGTACAAAAAAAGATACACTGAATTAAAAACCACATAAATCTATACTTACTGATCTGGGGAGCTGGTAAGATCCGTGCAGCTCGAACTGGACCATGGCGGACAGAAAAGAGCTCCTGAGCTTCACCACTGATCTGCAAAACACATGCACTGTGACCATACAATGCAAAACAAGTCTATATACCTATAAATATACATAAACATATATACTTAGTATGTAACAAAGTAGGTAGAAAGACATTACACGACAGGTAGGTAACAAAGTAAGTTGGCTTTCTAACCAACCATCCACAATTTCTATAAATAAGAACATATATTACAGGTCTTGGATTTCAACACAATTACAGCACCGAAGATGTCTGCCTCTAACAACACATAGCTCAGACTGTATGAATGAGATTCTAGCACTGTCTACGCTTAATAACTACACGTGTTGGAGAAGAAACAAGACGTGAAGTTGACTGCTGAGGAAAATTCACAAGAATTCAAGGAATCTGAAAGACAAGCATTTATAGCTTGATATAGCAAGATCCTAAGAAAAATGCGAACTAACCAATGATCAGGAGCGGCAAATATTGGTCATAAGGATGAGAGAATCTGATATAGTGGTACTTTCCCTATTCTCTATGTGTAAAAATTACGCTTAAAAATGGGGGGAGGGAGGGTTAAACTAATCAGGTTTGGCACTAATGGCAGCCTTGAAAAGATTAAACCAGAAGTTAAGAAGAATTTCCAGACTTCCTGTAAATGGTCAGTCAGAATGCATTTTCATAACTGCCTGGTAATGGATCCGATATGGAATGTCAAACTTGGAAAACAGCAAACATTATTAAGATAATTTCCATGTAAGTAACAACTTAAAACAGATGTAATGAGACAAAGATCATAGCCAAAATGTTGGCATAAAGTTTTGCCAAACAAGCCGTTTACAATATCAGACGAGAACACAATTTGGAACAAGGTTCTTATCAATCAATAAACTAAATGCAAGTTTACTTTTTCAAACGTCATTTTATGATTGCTCCCATTTCTCTCTGCACTTCAGCTAACCCGCTCAAAAAAGTTAAAATCCTACTACTGTTTGACCAAAAAAAACCTGAAGTGTAGCACTTCTGACTCTTGCCTTACTTCCAGTCTTAATCCAAGCCTCCTTATTTATCACCACTGCTTTAGATAACATGGGCAGAATGAAACATACCCCACTGAAGCACAAGTCTTTCATAGGATTACTCTGAAAACACTTTACTACAGAGGTAGCCCATCCTTCTGTACACTGTAAGCAAACACAGAATGTAGTAAACTACTGATTTTCCATATTTTGCCTGGAATAACATTCAAGCTACACAAACGTAGGGAAACAACATTGTTAGCCATTCTAGAGCTGCTGACAGCTAGCAGTTCCACACTGGTATGAACCAAGATGACTGTTAATGATGTGCTCAGAATTATTCCTGACAGACACAACATTTTTAAACCGTAATCAATATGAGAATTAACCCCTAAGTCTGTCATGCTCTTAGTTTATTAGGCGGATGTTCCAATCACAGCAGATTCTCCTCTTCCAGCTAGCAGCATCATTGGAACAACATACAACATTGGAGCACTTCAGCTTTTGCAAAACAGTTTTCATTCTCCCTCAGGGACAGCCAGAGGCCCCTGCTCTGAAGAGCTTGCTGACCAGATTCTATCCCAGACAAAAGAACAATGATCAAAAATCAACTCAGTAAAGGTTTGCTGATTGTAACTGATGGTACATTTGGAGTGCAGTGTGGAAAAAAAAAAACCCATGGATAAAAACACCTGCATGTAGAAAAGACAGCTTGGAAAAAAAGTAGAGCACAGCTAAGCAGAAAATGAAAGAAATTAGAGACACAAACAAAGAGATGAAAAAAGATTAAGGCAGCAGCATGTTTTCTATCCATCAAAGCACACCAGCTCTATGAAAAAGGAATGGAGGAAATGGAGAAGAAATAAAAGTATAAGGCTTTGGAACTATTGTTATTGGCAAGTAAATAATTTTTCCCCCAAATCATGAAAATGCTGCTTCACATGCGTACACACCTCAAGGGCTATGAAGGAAAACAAGAGGGAAAAGAACTAGCATAACAAAAGTATGGAAGAAGTGATTCACATACAATAATCCAACCCAGTTCAGTCACCGCCGCCTTCTTTTTAACTATGCCAGCACATCAGCTCTAACTCCCATCTACTTCCAATAAAGTTATAGTCCCAAACCTAAGATATACTAAGAAGTCCAAACCTTCTTAACTCACTTTCTGCTATTAAATATACTGAACTCCAGAAAGCACATTTATTCAGCCTGTGATGCCAAGACCTGGTAAAGCTTAAAGTTGAGATTTTCAAAGAAAAACCTAAAACACACAAATCCAAATCACATTTATTGGTACTCCAGCACCTAACATGAAAATCCCGGCCCAGCTCTTTTCATGCATAAAATGCTTTACTTTTTAATAATTACAATTATTTGAAAGGTAACTAATTTATCATTTTATACTGGGGGGAAAGTACAGAAAGAAACGTTAAACTAATCAAAGCCACAGGACCTGACAGCGACAAAGATTATAGGCAGCCAGCTCTTGTTTTGAGACCACAGTAATGTTCAGTACTGTAGTGGAAGAGGTCCTTTCCTCTCAGTCCCTGTAGGATTCCTTTTTCCAGGAAAGGGGAAACGTTTTAGAACTAAGAAATAAGCAAGAAAAGGTTCAGATAACTTCAGCCATCTGCAGAGCTCAGGTACTTTGCAGTTGCTGGTTCCCGGGAGACAAAAAAAAGCTAATCTGGAGACATAACGCCACTATAGACTTTGTAATGAAAAGACAAGATGCCACCCACCCATTAACAGAAACAGGAAATCACAGAAGGCGTTGGACATTGTATGCCATGAATGAATAACAGCTTGGCTGTTCCTCTGGTTTGCTTGGCCTTGAAAAAAATGCATCAGAGTTTAAGATTTTCTGTGACTTCCAATTAACTTTTTTTAAAACACTACTACCACTGGAAGTTTCTGCTATTTGCAGTCTTATAAACTTCTGAATTAACTGCGGTTAACGCTAATGCTCTTCATTTATCAATATACAACATAAAACTTTATTGCCATTGCTGAGGCCACATGTATCAATTTTGACTGAAAGCACCATCTTCAGGGTAGAAAGATTATAGAGCCTGATCTTTCTGCCAGTTCAAGCCTTATCTCACTCCTGAGACAGCCAACACAGAGAGCCAATCTTCTCTGTGAATGGGACACTTATTCCACTAGGAACTAAACTGGGACAAGGAACTACATTTAAGAGAAGCCCAGCCCCACCGCTAAATGGCTAACAACTTTGTCGCTGCCAGCTTGGGTGAGATGTGGGCTGGCAAGCAGAAGTAAAAGGCTCCACATCCCATTACCAGTCCCCTGAGCTACACGGCCTTATAAGCATAGACAAAATATAAATAGACTTCATGAATTGAAAACAGAGCTCTAAATTCTTCAAAAAGCACCTGTGAAGAAACTAGGCTGTGGCTGCCATTTTGGATCTGATCCAGGGAAGTAGCAAGTCCCAGTGGCAGCTTTCAAAGCTCTTAGAAGTTTTCCTTTCCCATTTCAAAAGCCAAGAATACTTCCAAACAGGTTTCAAGAATTGAATATTAAGCTATAGAAGCAGCTTCAGGTACTCGTTCTATGAAAGAGTGAATCCAAAATGACGGCTCCAAGCTGGCCTGATAGAACATTACAGCTTTCCCAGTGCCTTGTATCAAACCACAAGCCCCAGACCTACATGGAAGGCTGCAAGCAAAGAACACGCTGATTCAGAAACCCAGCCCCCAGTGAAGTCTTCATCACTTCCAATAATGACAGACTGAAAAGGAAGAAGAGCTCTCTCCACTTAGATGACTTGAGCTACTGCTTAAAATATGACAGAGCAGAAATCTGGAGTGCTGGTTAATTTTTGATGACAGAGCTTTATTGTTTGGAACATACCAGTTTGCACCCACAGAAAATAACGAACAAAGGCAGTTTTGTTCACACTAAGGATAACTAATAGTTTCCAACCATAGAAAATGGTTTTCACATGGGAAATAAAAAAAGACAGAACTCAAACATACACCAAACTGAAGCAAAATTGAGCTCAAAACTCAATGCTTGAACTCCCATGTAGCTGTATGAATGGAAACTGCTTCTATATTAGAAAGCTGTCACAGAGCACTAGGAAGATATCAGGAGGTAGGTTGTCATAATATCCTGATTTATGCTTTAAATATGATATAGATATCATGATATGATGTTATGATAATAAGCAACTGACAGATCCTGCCACAAAGTACTGGGTGATACAATTATATTGGGTTAAAGACTACTACCAGTCTCTTGCTACTGAGAGGAGAAGGAAGGACTGTAAGTAAAGGGGCAAACTTTATCCCTTTAGTTTAGAAATTCTAAGCCTCCTTTTCCATTAAAAAAACAACTCTAATTGTCTAGAGATTATACGAATATAAATGCTAACAGAATGTTCCAGTCCATTCTAGTGACTGAATTAAGTATGAAACTGCACCTACCACCTAAAATTATGACAACACTAAGTGAATTTAAAAATCACTGACAGCTTAGAAATGGTTTTGGTTACAGTTTCCTCAACGTTCTCACTTTGCCATACATTTAGAGGAGTTCTAGCACGACCAGGCTGCAGGCTTCCTATAAAAGTCTAAAATGGGGGACGGTTCTGCATTGGTTTGAATCATTTCTACACAAAGACAAGAATGACACAGAGAATGCTGGAAGGAGGTAGAATACAGGTACTAACACCCTTCATGAGTCTTCATCTTAGCTTTGACCCCATCCAAGGAGAGCTACATGAAATGCTGTTTGGACTCTTCTGATACATCTCACCGCAGCCTTTTGCAAAGTGTGCCACATGCTTTTTTTGCAACTGGTGTAGGGTATGATATGAGTAGAATTCATAAATAAATACAACAAGCTTCCAACAGTAGTGCAGCCACTTAATGAGTGTAAAACCAGCACATTTCTTACACACCACCAGCATCTTCCATGTAAAAAACCCAAAGCCTCAGAAAATTATTTGCATAGATGTTTTGTCAAGCCCCTGGACATTTTTCAGAGCTACTAGGTCAGGTCATTACCATGTTCTTCCAAATGGCTAATACAAGCATTAACAGTGGTACCCTCCATCAGGAGGAGGTCTGGATCTCAGCATACTGTGTGTGAGTGAGTAGTCCTTTTCCCAGCACTAAAACGAAAAAGAATTGCAAAGGAGAAAGAACTACAAAGACAACCACATGGAAAAACCCCAGCAGACAGGGCTTTTGATGAATAGTTGAGAAAACAAAATGGAACTGGCATGTCTGTCTTATCATCCATCTATACATCCACATACACACACCATCTGCTGTACAACTGCAGTTTTAACAGCTTAAAAAATATTACTGAGAGCAGCATTTAAAGAAACTTAAGGTCTAGCAGTGGAGAAATGGCAGTGTGTGATGCCATCCTTGCCCACTGAGTCCTCTGCATTCCAGAGGTCTCCACGCAAAGTTACCTTCCATATGGGCTGACACATCCCATCAGCCTGTGGCAGTTTCGTTTTACCTCAGCTTTTAAGTACTTTTTTGCTAAGTAGACATCTGCGCTTGTTATTAAAAGTTCCCTTTGGTAGTTCCTACTTCATCCAACGCAAACTTGACCTTTATTTTTTAATTGTAATATGAAACATGACATTAAGATGATTTTTCTACTTCTGAAACTTCCAGCGTACAATGAAACAAAAAATTATCTGCCGCAAAACCAGCCAACATGCATTTCCCTCAACAGGAACATCTAGAACAGATATTTGGAAACCACATTAGGCAGAAACCAGTTTCAATTGTATTTGAAACATGAAACTGGGAGCGAGGGAAAAACAAATTCCAAATAAAACAAAGAACTACACCGCACAATTATCAAATAGGAACTTCCAGCCATACTTTTGTATATTCCCAGCTTTCTCCCCACTTAGCAAGGCATATTTTAAGAACACTTCCAACCTTCCCACTCCCATTTCAAAACAAAGATCAAAGAAAAGTCATTTGGATGGACACCTTCCGCTTCTTAGGCAATACAGATTTAGACGCTGCACTTCAAAACCCCAGCACCCAGCAGTCCAAACATTATTCCAGTCCTTTGAAGCAGCCTTAACGGTATCTTCCATTTGCAAGTAACACTTCTGTAGTCAAAGATCTTACTCCAAGGAGATGTTAATGTGAAACCACTCAGACTGCAAAGAGACACACACTCCTGGAGGCAGACTGCAAAGGTGTTTAGAAGTCAATGTAACACCATTACGGAGAGTGTCAGCTTAGAAGCTGTCATAAACACTTCATAATCACTCAGACACAAACTGGACTGCCTGCAAGGCATTACTTTATTAAGTGCTGAATAGAGGTTCAATTGTACGAATAAAAAGCACAATGCTAGAGATAATAGCCTCACTGAGTGGGTTTTCACATAAATGTCAAATTGTTGCTTTTTCAGATTAAAAGGTTTTTAAGCTAGAGAGATGTGGGGCTTTTTTATTCTTAACTGGAATAACGGTGCTTAATTACAAGCTTAATATGCGGCAAGATCAAGAAGAAAGGTTTGTATGATACCAAAGGACACAAAAAAAAGCGCTGCCAAGTAAACTCCAAATATTAAGTCGGTCACATAATTGCCAGATTTTATTTTACTCAGACTAAGTCAGCAAAAAAAATGAGATAGAAAAACAACAACATGGCTTACTGTCCTACTGAAAAAGGAGCAACATCAAGTATTCTGTGCCTTAACTTGTGGCTAATTCAAATACAAGAAGGAAAGAAAAAAGAAACAAAAAGAAAAAAGCCCTCCTATAAACCCAAACAGCTCTTTCCCTTTAGGAACATGTATAAGCTACCCTGTACTACCAGGCTCACAGTATCAGTAAGCACACATAAGCTAGGAAGAACAAAGCAGTTTAATTCATCGTTTGTTAGTCATCTCCATCAAATAATTTCATGCTTGCTGCACTGTACCATGGGGTACAAGCTTAAATGCAGACAGTTAATGCAGAACAGGTTACACCGAGGTAATCTGCTCATGTACCAAAGAACTGAAGCTCTCTTTCATTCTTGCTTTCTTTATACATGTAAGATCCCATCTGACACAGCATTTCTCAAGGGCATTGATACAGATAGCTCTGACAGAGACACTCTTTCATTTGGACACAGAAAGTCACTTACAAGGGGCACACAGAACTCTCACCTAACCACAGAGCAAGGGCATGTTACATACACCCAGAGGAAAAAAAACTATCCAGACACAAAGCTGCTCTTATCACAGCATGGCCAGGACAAGGCCTGTGTCAGCACAATGCACTTCCATACGTTCTTCAGAAAACACGTTCAATTGGATAAGAACATTTCAGCAGGATAAAGTAAGGTGGTTTACAAAAATTCTTTAGCTTAAGGCAATGTGAGTACTCACAGTATCTTAACTCATGGATCAACTTGGCCTGTAACTGCTGGTACTGCTGCAGTTGCATCGCCTCTCTTAGCTCAGTGTCTTAGTGACACCTAATGTTTGTTTTCTGTAATACACGTCCAAGAACAAAGCAAAGCCTTCCTGAATCACTTGAACAACCTGATTTGTACAGTCCCACAAAACTGAGCAGTCTTCAAAACAGTGTGCAAAGCTAATCACACACTGTAAATCCATGCTTCGTATTCAGTGCCATTCAAAGCCCACAGTAAAGGCAGATTTAAAAAGAAAAAGATGAGTGAACAAGTGAGCTTTGCTGCCTCATACACATTTCTGCTCTAAGGAGATAAATGATCCAAAGATATGCTTTGCTCCAGTAAAAATAAAGCCAAAGTTAGAATCAGATATAGTTTCCCAGGACACACAATCAGATAAAATTCCCTATATTCTGGTTAAAATGTTCCTAAATTTTCATTAAAGCTCCTACATTTAAGTACGAAGTTACTGAATACCCAATTTCTAAACCCTCCTTCAAATGCAAAAGCTCAACAGCTTGTTTCTTATTCCTCATTTCCAGCTAACAATATGCAATCAAGAGGGGAAAAGCCAGTTCTCCCACACTCAGTGAAACTCAATTTAACTTAACTTTTGATGGACAAGTTCAGGTTATTTTCTATTACACCGAGCTACTGGTTTATAAGCATATCCTACATAGCTTACCAAAGAGTTATAAAAAATAAACACATTTCTTCCAAAACCAAAGTATTCCACAAAGGGGAAGAACTTCGTCCTCTCCGCATTATTTTGAAGGAGAAGGTGTTATAAGTGACTTTTAACATCTTTTTTAGAATTTTATAACCTACTCCGTTCAACTTTACTCTGCAGTTTGGAGAAATTTGGGGGAAATCCCCCAAATTAAGACCATGTGCTCATAATACACTCTGAAACACCAACTGCAGGTTCTGTGTATGACAGCATGAAATCAAACCCATATGCACACACAGGCTTTAATAAAATTAAAATTGCAAATCATGTACATGACAAACATGTGATTGTAAAATACCATTAATACCATCATGCTGGCATCAAGGGGACAAACAAATTCTTTTCCTACTTCTCCACCCTTATTCCTTTCTGTAGGTTAAAGAGACTTCCATTCTTTCCGGGATACAAACTATTCCATGACGTCGAGAACTACTCTCATTTAGACTCTGAATATTTACTGAACAGAAATAATTTGTAGGAAGCCCTCAAATCTGAAGCTAAGTGAATTCAAGTGTTTGATCCATGCTCAGTATTAATCTTAAGATAAGCATACTGCAAACAAACCATATGATATTGATGGCAAATGTTGGATCTTTCTACTTTGATAGGAAAAATCAGAAGTAAAATATTAAAGTAACAGAACATCACAAACAAAAAAGCCTCTGGCACAAAACTCTGTACTTACAGGTATGCTCCAGACTTGCATTCCATCACTGTATCCAATCATCAGCAGTAACGGTGGTTCATTCCCGGTGCTGTGTATTTCATGGAACTCCATATTCCTTGATGTATCTAAATTGAGTGTAAATATCAAAGCCCTTATTAGTAGGTTAGAATCGACTATGGCTGATGTCAGTTATACTAGATGGTGTTTTCTCAATGCATGTTTCTGGTGTCATTAAGTAAAAGCAAGATGGTTTCAAACAGCATGCAGAAACAATACTGAAGTATATTCTTTCAGGCAAACACAACATTTGTTAAAGTTTCACAAAGAGGTTAAAAAGCATTACAGTTTTAAATAGAGAACAATATTCTGCATGACATTATGGGTTGTCACTAAATACCCCAAAACCTTCTGTAATTCCTTCTCCAGTGATTAATGGCAAACTTTTCAAATAGAGCACAATTTGCAAAAGACCAAGAAAATAACCATGAACAAATATAGAAATTGCAAATCCACAGACTGGGCAAAACTAGTTCTAGATACTATATAATTAATCTTTACATCAACCTTAACAAAGGAAGAAAATCCCCAGCAAGAAGAGTGCTACAGGACATAATCATCTCAATCACAAATATTAAGCTTTTCTTGAGTAAAGGTCTCTAAACATACATTTTCAACCATGACAGAATGAACAGAAGATCACTGCAAGCACATGAGCATCAAAGAGAGGAAGTATTTAGGATGGTGAAAGAGGTTATATTCAGGCCCAAACAGATTAGGCTGCATAAAAGTAAACTGAAACAGAATATGAAGGATTCTGAAGAATATTCTGAACATTTTTTGTTATACTCTAGGAAAGAACCTGAAGAATGAATGCCTGAGATTTTTTTAAAAACCAAACATATAAGGAAAACAAAGCCACAAACAAACCTTAACCAGCCCAAAGCTGGACATAATGACCTGTACAGATTGACACGTCTTTTCTAGTTCTAATAACAATGCACTGCCAGCCTCTGTGCCATTTCAACAGCTAGAAAACAGGTCATCTTCTCTAATAACCTCTTGGAAAGGCTGAAAATTCCCCATCACAGCTCTAGCTTTGGTGCTATTACTTCCTCTGAGACCAGAATGAGCCTTGACCATAGAGCTCTAGACAGGAAAATATGATGGTAGATAAGAAACAGCAATTTGCTAGAAGACTTAAATCCAGCATTCTCCAGAAGGCAGGTCCCACAGGTCACCAATTAATTCAAGAAGTAATTACCTGATAGCAGCATTCAACCAGCTCCCATTCAGTCCCTAACTTCCTTATTCAGAACAAGCTAACCAGGACAGACAGGTAAAACAGCTCCAATCCTAAATTGGGATCTACTTGATACTCTCAGCAAAAGCTTGTAGCAATCACCATTGCCTCTTAAAAAGGTTGGAGATCTGTTTTCTGCACAGTCTCTGCTGATGACTCATTAAGATACACTGGAAGTCATAAACAAGTTACATGTTAAGAATATTTTGTGGCTTTGCTCTATTATTTCCCTGAAAGATGTCATGGAATCTGCTGCTCCTTTTACTCAACTGCTCTTCCTTTCTTGGTTACTCTAAATTCACACCACTGAAAATGGATCTGGGACCTGGAATGGTTTCAGTTAGATAATGTGGCTTTGAAATCAATCAGTAGATTAAATAAATTCAGTTCTACGCTTTCTTTTAGACTACAACTGATTTCTTTTAACTTACCCCTCTTCCTAAGCACCAGTTAATCTACCTTTAGATGAAACCAGAAGATCTGTATGTTCTATTTGGTAGATAATGAACAAAATCACAGCTATTCACTGAGAATTCAGTCCACGTAGAACAGTGAAACTAAACACTTAATTTTGAGTCAACGAAGCTTATTGATAAAGCTGACCGAAATAATGACACATAGACACAAATACCACAAATATAAGTGAGAGAAAATGAAGCCATACCATTTAAATCTGCATTTTCAAATCTGACCCAAATTATCTTCTCCTTTTCTTCTGCTGGTGGGGTTCCACTGTAGGCCTGGACAAAAACCAAAAGGGTTAAAATAAGAAAATTTAATACCTTTTTTTCTCCCTCTGTAGACCATAGAGGGAATCTAAGTTAAAAAAGAAAAACAGAGATATATGTATCTTACTGCCACCAGTATTCCTGTGAGGTTTTGCTTCAAAGCTGAATGGTTCTATGATCAACAGAAACCATACTAAATATAACTCAACAAGCGTAACATCCTTTACTAATGTGGAAATGACAAGACATATATAACGATAAGTCTTCTGGAGCAGGTTAGAAATGCCAAGCAACTTACAGCAATTTAGGCAAGCTAAGACACAGTGGCTCCTACAGCTTTTAGCTTTAGTAGTTAGAGGTTCTCATGTGAGGCATTTTTACTTTCAAAATTCTCCTGAATTCACTTAAAAGCTTTGTAAGGAAGACTGAGAAAAGAAAGAGACGTTTACTACATAGTTTATATTTTACTGACATGTTTTACTTATATTTGTGACATCTTTAATACAGTCATTTAAAGGAGAATAAACTGTAATTCCAGTAGAACAGATTCATGTCTCAGTTCTGGGTTGTACAGAGTCCCATAAAAAGATGCAATACACAAAGAAACTTTGAAAGGGACTTGAAATGTTTCTAAATTGGAGGCTTTACAGTTCTCAGGAGAAGCTGTGGTAGTAGGAACGTGAGCTATGGTAGAAATACCACTGTTTCCAAATTAATTATAACAAAATACTGTGCAATATTTTGGATTAAATATGAAAAGAGCTTGTATAATAGCTTTATACATGCCAGAAAGGCAATAACATGAACTAAAAATACAAATTTAAAAACTAAGTGTGGGTATTACTTTTCAAAACAAATCACATTCCATGCTTCCCAGGCAAACTGATTTGTAAAATAAAACACAGACTGTATCCTTTAACTATAGATGGGAAAAAACGGGGGCATGTGTGGGACACAGCGAACTTTTAAATGAAAGTTTTGACTATTTTTCATTTTGACCATGAGTCCAACACGCATTCCACAAATGTGTATCGGTGAGGGGAACTTCTTTTATATTACTATTGAGGAAATCCATAACTAACCAAGAACCAAGACAGTTTCCTGAAGCTACAATTAGCTGCAGCACTCCTCCACTACAGACTACAGCTTTCCCAAAGAGCAACAAAACAAAACTAGTTTCTCTCTGCTACCAAGAGGCCCATGGACAAGAAGAAGTGACCAGTCCAGTTTCACGCTGCTGCTACCTGTGAAACTATGACCAAGAGCATCAGTGTTATTCTCTAGAGAGGAAGAGACCAGAAATTAAAAATCAAACTAAATTAAATTGAAACAAAGCAGACTGAGGACTCCTGTTTTGCAGGACTCATCACGTCGGGGAATGATGGGTTCAGCAGAGCTCCACAGTTCCACAGAAGGCAGCACATTCTGAGGCAAGTTAAGATAACAAGACCATAAAAAACAAAGGGAGTAAAGGAGGCAAAGGAAACTTTCTCCTTTTCAGCCAATGATAAAAGCTGGGGTGACACAGGGTGTCTACCAAGTCTTCCAACACCAACCCAGCCATAAACAGGTTTCCAACTACAACCCAGAAGAAAACATATTTGCAGGAGGAAAATTTATATAAAAATTTATATAGATATATAAATTTATAAAAATATTATGTCCAGTCTCTCCCTCACCAACTACTCTACCCCCAAAGCTACCACCGGAGAAGGCAGCAACCTTCTTCCTGCTATTTATATTGCAATTCTTTAACTTCTACGTAGCTAAAATGTTCATTTTAATTATCACCCATCAGAGGAAACCCGTAAGCCCACCCTTCAGATAGCAAACACTTTCAAAAACCGGTCTCAAGATTCACATTCAAAAACACTACAGAATTTGGCTTTTGTTTTTCAATATTCTGGTCCCTGTGACACACACTTCAACTGCTTTGTACCCCAAAAAAACCCAGTCTGAAAGATCTTCACGTACCTGCGGCACAACATCTTGAAGAAACGTAACAACGCTTTCCATATACGACTGCTCCCTTGAAAACAGAAGGAGAATTTCAAATACTACTGAAACTCAAAGTGGTCATGTATATATTACATAAGACATATCACCAGAGAAAACATGGATAATCTTTAGAGCAAAGGAAAAAGCATGCAATGCAGTGACTTCGCATACTGCCAAACAATCTGATAAATAGGGCATGAAGGTGTGTAAAAAGCTAAGTGATACCTGTTTATGAAATAACTGCTTGGGGGGAATGCATAAAACACAAGAGGCAAGAAAGAAACCAAGCTCTCCATATCAGAGTGGCTGACTGAAGTACAGCAGGCATTCGGAATTTATTCTTCCTTATTTTTCTACTTGATTTGGCTATTACAACATGAAGATGAAGACTTATGCTAAGGGTTGACGTTCTCCGTGTGGGGCAAGTGAACTTTAAGACCTCGTATGCATTATGTATGATGCTGAAGTAAATGGTAGCATTTGGGGACAGGAGATGGAGCAAAACCCTAACTAAGAATAGTAACGAGGGGTATTTTCAGATAAGATATTATAGCTTGGGAAGCTTACTCCTTGGAAGTTCATTAGCAGCAATGATTTAGAAGAGCATCGAGTGCAAGATACATTTGTTGTGATAGATTTAAACTAATGCTTTTATAAGCTTATCCCTACATGAGCGGTCAGTCTCTTGTGTAACTGCTGAGCAATGTACAACCTGGGTTGACTCTATCAGACAGACAGTGTCGAAACTATGCAACAAGTTTGTGCTTTCTGTGGCGAGCAATACTGAAACATGGTCACAACAAGAACTATCTTCATCAAGTCTGAGACAACTTAAAAACCTCAAACTCTTTAGGCAATGGCTGTGGCAGGCCCAAAACTGATTTTTCCTATTGGTAGTATTTTTTTCTGTGCCAACTCAAGATTTGTCATAGCAACAAAGGAAAAACATAAACCAGGAAATCTCAAGTCTTGATGTCCAAAGGTACCTATGCTTTCTTCATGCTGACACTGTGCTGTGCAATATTCTTTAATAAAAATTGGTGTTTAGTATTTGAGAATGAAGTACTCTGTCCTGTACACAGCAATGGAGGAGATATTTCAAGTCAAATGCTGCAAGAGCTGGATCAGCTAAACTGGTTGACTCCTCTTCTAAAACAAAGTTTGATATTGTAGAAAGCTGAGTCTAACTCATGACAAAACTCAATTTTGTTCAAAAATCCTAGGATTAATGCATCAAAGAGTGTTTTATTGCTTTACACTGAGGCCTTATAAATGAGCTGTGGTTTCTAGTGCTGATTCTTCTTTGATTTATGTAGGTCACCAACACTGCCTTTGTACACCTTGAAAGCCCCTTATTACCCAGCAATAACACTCGTCTACAGGTATGGTATTAAACAGCGTTTGAAGTTCTCATGTAAATGCCTACCAGCAAGAGTCACACTGTCTTCATTCTTCAGCTCATGAACTAACTTTTTTTTGCTCCCCCCAAGTACATCTTGAAACCAAGCTGATGTTCAGGAAATGTTCTATTCAGTGTATGTACACTAAATCTCTCCTGAAGCTGAGAAACCTCCAGGAAAGTATATTTAAAGTGCTTATAAACAACCAAAATAACAATAAAAGCTACTAAAAAAGAAAGTGCATCTTCCCTTAGTAAGAATTTAGGAGCTTAAGATAAGCAGCAGAATGCTGCTCTGCAGAGAGAACCTCTCTTCAGGAAGACTGACATTTCTGAGGTAAAAAGATGCACCTCAAACACAAGCCACCATATTTAACAAACCAAAAGAACAGGTAATTTCATTCTTACAGTGCTTTTCTAGAATTACATTTTTTAAAGTGTATTCATTACAAACAAATGCCTCTGTTGAGGAGTTCTGCAATGTTAAAAATAAAAGCTTATTCTATCACATGGCTGTAAGACAAACCTCTAACACAACTTTCTGTGTTACGACAATCAGTTTCTTGTGCTCCCTAGTAAAACTAAAGAGAATCTTTATCTTGAAATACACAGCCCTCTCCAGGGCAAACTAACAGCTGCTGAAACTGATGGTACAAGCGAACACTTGAATATGGTGCCATTTTGCAGCAACAGCTCAGCAGTATAAACATCCCCAGGACAAAAGAAAAACTGCTACAAAGATCCTTAAACAGCCAGAGACAAGAGCATAAATCTTCTGGATTCTCCTACTAAGCTCTTTTGCCATGAAAGTATTTTCATGTGAACACAATAAACATAAAGGATGCCCAAGCAAAAACATGATCTCCTATACACTCTGACTGGAGAGAAGTAGCTTCTTCCTTTGCTCTTGGCTTTGTTCTCTTAAGTAAAGACACAAATAAAATTAGAATCCACAATTCTATCTACTGAAGGACTTCAATGAAAGGCTTGTGTGTTTTAATACATGCACCCCTGTGACAAGGTATGAACAGAAAGAACAGCAACAAAGGAAGATGCTACGCATGTTCCTCCTAACCTAAGGAAGAAGTTTGCAATCACCCATCTACAGGAAGAGAGGCGGTTTCACAGCAACTAGAATTGTGTAAAAAGCCCAAAACATCGCAATATCTTCATTTTTAAAATGTACAACTTTGCAGGTTTTGGTGCATAAGTGAAAAGTATCCCATTTAGAGAGACAGTTCGACCTGCACGGTCCTGGGACACAGGAATGCAGCATCAGTTTATTTTCTTGGGAAACACTCAACACAATGAACCCACACGATCGACACGAGCCCTCACAGCTGGCTCTGAAGGGAAGTTCACGTTAGGGTCTTCTTCTACCAGAAAACAAAACCAATCTCAAACCAGGGCTCTACTCTTCTAGAAGGTGCTTACGTGACAGCTTGCGGGCGAACCACCACTCCTCCGGTGCAGCGGCTGGGGCGGCGCGGGGACTCTGTCGCCATTGTTTCTTCACAGATACCTGTAAGAAACACACTGCTTTTTAACAATGGGTTGTAGCAGTATTGATTACACCGGTTCTTGACATACCCTTCAGGATGGTAAAAACCTCTTGAGACTTCACACATACAAACCGACGAGGCCGGTTTACAGCTGTTTTACAACAAAAACCAAAATAAAACCCAAGCAAATCACTTCTTTTTTCAGTGCCTCAATCACTACAGCTCCTGCAATGTGCCTGAAAGCAAAAACAGCACAGATCTGCGTGGTAGACTGGAAAGTTTCCTTCCAACTGTACATTAACAACAGTGGTACCGGTACTTGCTGACAGTTATCAGCATCATTATTTAAGACTAATAAGCTGTTGTCTTAGAAAATAATGCACAATCATTACTGCAGTCTGCTGTACTCTTGACAACGTGCAACGGGTTACATTGAAGCTAACACCAAAAGCGTGATGGAAAGCATTCTACTTCTTTTTCATGTCAGCTTTTTGTACCAGCCGGTTTTGCTTCACGCTTCTGTTCTCCACGTGGAAACTCTCAGCCCAACATTTACAAAGGCAAAAAACACTTGAGAAGTATCACAGACCCCAGACACCTCTCCACCCGCCCTGTTATCCTGTCCTACTCCACACCAAGAACCGGTACATGAAGTAAGGGAAATACGGCAGCATCAGTCCACCTCTGGGTAGACTTTGTGGGGCTACCTCTTTAAGTAAGGCACTTAGCCCCACAGAAACGAGTAACAGCACCTTCAGCAACACAACTGAAGCTTGCCACACAAGCCAAGCAACCCCAAGAGACAAAACACCGCGGAACACCCCTTCACATTACACCCCAACCCAGCCAGTGCCCCGGCCCGCCCCTCAGCCGGGACCGCTGTCACCTGCGCAACAGCCCCGAGCCCCGGCGAACCTGCCGGGCCGTGCCGAACCCTCCCGCGGCCGGGAGGCCCCGGGCACCCTCATCCGCCCGCTGTTGAGCAACGCCACAGAGCAGCACACCCCAACCGGACCGGCCCGTCCCCCGACCGCCGCCCCGTGAATCAGGCCGCGGCCATCCGGGGCGGCGCCGACACCCGCCGGACGCTCCGCGCCCGCTGCCGAGGGCTCCCCCGGGCCCGCGCTGCCCCCCGCCTCCCCCTCTCGGCGCCCCGGCCACTGCCCGGCCGCTCACCCCCGCGCTCGCCCTCAGAGCGCTGCCAAGCGCGGCCCCGCGCTCCCGCCCTCACCGGCAGCCGCTGCGCTGCGCCCGGCGCCGCACTGACACTGTTTGGGGTCCCCACGGGGAGTGACGCCCGGCGCACCGCGCGCGGCCGGCCAATCGGACAGCGCCGAAGGCGGGCCGCTCCGGGCTGCCGGCCAATCCGCGGCGCCGCTGCCACAGCGGTGGGCGGGACGCCGAGGACCCGGCGGGCGGCTGCGCCCTGAGCTCGCGCTGAGGCGGTGACGGGCGCGGGCACTGCCCCCCCCCCGCACCGCGGCTTTGTTTACATCGGGATCTCGCGAGAGCCGCCGATGCGCGGTCACGCGCCGGTTTGGCGGGAAAGGCCCCGCCCAGCGCGCGGTGTTTACCTCCCGCGCGCCGCCGCGCGCTGTGACGTAGGGGCCGGGGCGGGGCCTCTGGACGAGGGGCGGGAGGGACGGGGCGAGGGGAACGGCTTCAACCTGGGGGGGGGGTGCTGAGGTGAGCTCTTGGGCCGGGGCTCTGCGCTGTGAGGGTGCTGAGGCCCCGGCACAGGGTGCCCGGGGAAGCTGTGGCTGCCCCATCCCGGGCAGTGCTCAAGGCCACGTTGGACACAGGGGCTCGGAGCACCCTGCTCCAGTGGGAGGTGTCCCTGCCCGTGGCAGGGGTTGGAGCTGGAGGAGCTTTAAGGTCCCTTCGGCACAACGCATTCTGTAAGCACAGATTATGTCTGAGACTGAGGGGCATAGCATGGCACGCTCCTTCCCAATGTGCCCGTTCTCAGAACACAGTAACCGCTATTGGCTCCTTTAGCCTGAAGAGAACATGAAACAGCGAGCGAAGTCTGCGCTGTTGTTGCCCCATGGATCCGTCCCTGGGGAGGAAAAAACCCCAACAAACATTGATTTTATTTATGTATCACCTGTGGAGGTCCTGCACTGCCAGGACCTCGGTGATGGAGAACTGCGCACCTTGGAGCTCTACTTCACAAGGATAAAACAGAAAGCTGGTGTAACTCACATCGGCTTTACCGCAGGGATGCTGTTCACATGCTGTCAGTTCCTACGCTTCCGTCGCTCGGCTGGGATGAATTCACTTCAAACAAGTCAAATGATAGGTAAAGCGCACCCAAGAGCAAGCTGCCAGGTGGTATCAGCAGGTGAGTTTGTGCTCACTTTGAGTGTCTGACACTTAGCATCAGCCTGCAGCTTTACCAGGGAAAACTGCAGGGGTTTAGTTTATTAAAAGGGAAAAGCTGACATCTGGAGGAGCCCAAGGCTAGAACCGTTGTGAGAAACGCAGGAGGATGAGGCACGTGTTTGAGTGCAGCAGAACTTGATGGAGATTTGTGTTCTGCTTCTACATAGAATCATAGAATAGTTAGAGCTGGAAAGGACCTAAAGATCATCCAGTTCCAACCCCTCTGCCATGGGCAGGGGCACCTCCCACTAAATGCAGAGCAATAAACCTGGGAAATTTGCTATAGTCTTTTATGGACACCCCAAGCAGCAATACAGATACCTAATCACTGCGTTATGCTCACATCTTTATTGTGACCAGTCATCTTTGAAAGGCTGAATGTCATGAAACTGCAATCAGACACTACTGAGTTCATTGCAAAGATCACTGCAAAGTAAGCACATACAGCTGTGCTACCCGCGTGCTCCCCCCATTTATGGTGTATCATTTCACCATCACTTATAGCAAATCTTACACTGTGACCTGTGAGGTACATCCCATAGACCAAGAACTAAATTGTTGAAGGATCTTACCTGCACAGACTGTTCCTCTCACCCTGCACGATGGTGCTGCGCTCACAGGATGGGTGAAAGAGAATTCCACATTTTCAGAAGGCTCATGCTTCCCCCTAGGATTTCTGTAACCATGGTAACACAGAGAGCAGCCCTGATTTCAACCCGTGTTTTATTGTTCCAGCAGTAAAGAATTAGAGTCTATAAATAACCACCCATCAGCATAAAATACTGGCCTTTTACGTCCCCATTAGTAAAAACAATGCAGGTTATATATTGCTACAGTTAAACATTCAGTATAAAGTGTCATGATCAACTCTGTAATAAAACTACGTGGGATGTCGTGTTTCACAACCCACAGTGTAGAAGGGGAGGGAGTACTGGATTTTTAATCACCAGAAAATAAATATGAATGTGCTCCAGAGAACTTCTTCAGCTTGAAATTAAAACCAAAAGGCGCCCCCGTCAAACTTTCACGTGTTTTATTTAGGTGAACGTACACATGGTCCACAGATCAATGAAAATAGTCATAAAATAATTTAAGAACTCATGTGGAAAGGTTATTAGCAGCACCATCAGTATTGGAATAGCAGAAAAATCAAGCCTCCATAGGGCACACGTTTATGCCTGGCTAAAAATGCCACCATTTGTAACAGGGGATGGGAATGGCGTTATAGGATGCTCTCGGGAGTTGGGAGTTTTAAAACACACACTTTTTTTTGCTAAATACTTTTGACGAATAATGTTACAAAAAATACAACTAAATAAGATACTGCATAGTATTTTAATTAACATAAAGGACTGGACATTGAGCTGTGTAAAGCCAGGCTCAACACCTCTGCTTCCACATACATTTCATTTCTGAGTAGAGAAATCTAAAATTTAAAACCAAAATATAGACCTAGTGTATTCTCTAAAAGACACACTTTAGGTGGAACGTATTAAGTACTACGAAAATACATATCTTCCATTCTGTTTAATAATTTACTTTAGTTAAAAAGTTGTGAAATTCTCCTCACCAGAAGTGTATACAAATTCATGACTTTAGTAAATTAACAAAAAGGATTAATTCTTTTTTTTAAACAAGGTTTAGCCCCGCTGTAACAATTATACAAGGAAGGAAACTGACTACATTTATATGAAGGAATACAAATTTACACACATTTTACAGCAACTTATACCCTACACATCTACAAAATTCACAGTTATAATACAAGCAAGTACAAGGCTGAGATAAAGCTGTTGGATACCAAAAAATGTTTCTACTTTAAAAAACCATAAAACAGGAAGAGTTTCAAACTTCTGCACCGACTCCCCAATTCCCGTCAGATCAGAACCCACTTCCCCCAGAGCAGCCCCTCAGCACACGCACACCGCTTTCCGGGGCGGGTGGAAGAGCGAGGTGCTGAGCTTCTTCTGGCCGCGCAGGCTGCGGCGCATGGCCAGCTTGGAGCTTCTGCGCTGCGCCGTGGTGGACATGCCCTCTGGTGGCACGCTCATGCTCCGGCTCAGGCCGCGCCTCGGCTTCTTCATCGCTGGGCCCGAGTTGGATTCTTCCAATGTCCTTTTAAAGTTTGCCGGCGGTGTCCGCTCGGCATCTTGGGCTTTTGTCTGGCCATTAGGGGACACCTTGAAGCCTTTTTGGTCCGTGCCTGAATTGGCAGAGTTGGAAGGGGAGAGGCTGACTGACAAACCGTTGCTGTAGGATTCATGTATCCTCAAAGCCAACGCTTTGCTGCACTTCTCCTCCTGTGGGCCTGACTCCTTCAGCGTTGCTCCTGATGGAAGTAAATTGCTTTTGGCAATCTCGTTTGGCAGCTCTAAATGCTTTTCTGAAATCATGTTGCTATGCATGAGGGGAGGGATGGGCTCAGAAGCATTCAGCCGTGGCCATGGATCATCTTCTAGAAGCTGAAGGGAAAGAAAACATATTTAGGCATAAAAGTAATTATTTCACCCATGTTACCCTTTGAGAGCGGAGAGAGTATGTGAGAGAACTTGTCTAAACCTTATCAGGGACATAAAAATCCTACTCCCAAACAGAGTTAGTTATTCTTCACGTTGAGAGGCAAAACCAAATTCAGAGCACGGATGTGAACTTGGTACTCTGTGCACAGTAGCTTCATAAAACCATTTCTTTCAGCCCCCCAGCCTACAAGTGGCTCACAATGGCAGATGTGCCACCTTTGCAGTCAGAGTGCAGACTTACTCAGCCCATGCACCTGCCTCTCCGATGCTATAAACTGCAAGGAGGCTGCACACATCTGATGTTGATTCAGTAAGCCATGAAGAAAGCAGTGCCTGCACTCTCTGATTTTCATCAAGAGCATTTTGTAACACATCAACATAACTTCCCTCCTTCAGACATTGTGATATATGCACCTCTACTGCCCTCTGAAGATGTTACACGCTGTCAGATGGCCAAACACCATGAGGTCAAACAAACAGCAGAGTCTTCTGACCTTTGTTACATTTAGAATTCTTTGTTACTGCATAACCAGACTATGATGGAGACTGATGAAACTTCTCATCAGTGTCCTGACTGTGCACAGAAAGGTGGAGCATCAGACAAAGCTATTCGAAAAGCAGTTCCTGCCTGCTGTGCAAAGTAACACATTTTATTGCCTGGTTTTATGCTCTACAACTTACAAAGAAAGCAACTCCATTCCTCACAGCACATCTATCCACTCTTAGTAAAGCACAGTCATTCTGTCTGTTGAAGAGACGTGGTTAATATGATGTCCTGAAAACCAGGGACTTTCTAAACTCTAATCCTACTTTCAGCTACTCATCTCTTCTGCAGCCTTTGAGAAGTGTTTCTGCCTCATTCTCAGTTCTACCAACAGGAAAATGAGGACAATACTTGCTTGTGCTATCCACAGGGAGCTTTTGGAAATGAGTACTTATGTAGTGCCCTGAAGAGATGAATTATGACCTTATTATAGATTTAATTGTGAAGAAATCCCCAGTCACTCAGCAAGTCCTTCAAAAATAAATTTCAAGGCCACATTACTCTGCATACCATTGACGTAAGGCAAATGACAGTAACTAAAGAAAACAGTGTGCTGGAAGCTCACATGCACACACAGCTGGATCAGAGTCAGTCAGTGGAACATCTCAGACAAGTAAACAGGCACTTTTACAGTCTAAACCCAGAACAACTTCAATTCACCTTCAGGAAGAGACCTGCAACCGTTCAGCACTTTTGAAAAAGCTAGTACTGAGGTTTAATGAAACACACCCCAAAAGAGAAACCATCACAACTGTTCCTAGCATCTACATTCGGTTTTCCACTCCCCTCTGCTTCCCTGTTGCTCCCCTGGTGTAGACAGAACCATTTCAATAATACTCTCACGACATATAGCAACACGGAAGGGAAGACCTTGATGGACGGTGTGTTAGAGGTTATCCAACTCTGTTCTTCAGAACTCATAAGGAGATGAGATGGCACACACAGAGCAGCCCTGGCAATGGTACTCAATCTGCTCCATTTCATTTCTGAAATTGTGACTCCAGCCACAATTGTGCAAGATGCTTACTGGCAACATCATCTGCTTGGAATGACTGGATAAGGCTTTAGGAAGCCAAATGAAGCCAGCGGATGGACTGCTAAAACGTGATGTAACAGAACAAGGAAAATAAAATGTGAATCACTGATTTCATTTCTCAAGATCCTCATTAATCAAATTTTATCACTGGCCTCAGGAATACCTGAATTAATCTGGTATTAGGAACTGCTGCCAGAAGGATACGCAAACAAGAAATACTTCAGTTTAATTGAGAAACTTCGACTTGGTCTCCATCTATTTCCAAATCTCTTATTTGCGAATGCAGCAGCTGTTACACAGCGAGCCCATCCGTGCCTCCTTCAGCTCTCCCAAGGGAACCTTCCGCTGCCACCTCTTCGTTTTGCTGACCTGTCCCCTCTGGGCTATGATCCTACCACAGTTTCCTAGAGCAGAGGCTGATCTGGGGAACCACCTCTCATGTACTTACAGAAACTACCACGATCCTTGTTCAGTAAAACTCAGTGGTAATTTTGTAAGAAGATGAATTAATTACAGACCTAAATTAGAACAATATATTTACCTGCAGCTTTACGTATCAAGGGTTTTATGCATTGCCCTACTTACTTTTGTGCAATCAGCAAAACTGGGCTTTTCGCTCCTGCAAGGCTGACACTAGGATCAAGCAGGATCATGAAATAAGGGCATTTCCTGAATCCCTCAAGTTATCACCATCAGAAAAGAATTCCAAAGTGCATGTTCTGAAAGAGCTGTGCGGCTGTACTCCGTAAGGAAACCGGCACCTTGCAAGAAGGCTACCAGTTTATGTCTGAGGCAAGGCATAAGAAACCACATATTTAACCATTTTAGGGGAGGGTCCCGAATGCTTCACATAATGTGTCACGTCAACGTTAACATTAAAGAAAACGCTGAGGCAGCAGCACTCCTACACCACTACACCCAGAAGGCTCACACAAAGTCCAACTGCTGTGGAAAGGACAAGCCTACAGCCCAGCCATCACATCACCAGAATTTATGGAAATAGGTTTTCCTTCTGTTGTGGCTCTTCTCTAACTGCCTATGACTATAACTATGACTATGACTGACTAATCTTTGTAGTATGAAAAATATACTGTTACTCCAGATGGTGTAGCTACCTGTCATGGTTTAAGCCTCTCACGCAGTTCGCTCACTCGCTCCCCCCTCTTTCTTCCCCCCTGCTCCCGGGGGGTTGGGGAGGAGAATCAAAAGAATGTAACTCCCACAGGTTGAGATAAGAACAGTTCAGTAACTAAGGTATAACACAAACCACTACTGCTGCCACCAATAATAATAATGACAAGGGAAATACAAGGGAAGAGAATACAACTGCTCACCACTCAATACCAAGCCTGAACCAGCAGTGAACCCCCCTCTCCCAGGTCCCTGCCCTTAGATTTTTTACATCCTGGGCATGACGTGCTGTGGTATGGAATACGTCTTTGGTTAGTTTGGGTCAGGTGTCCTGTCTGTGCTTCCTCCCCGCTTCCCCTCCTCCGTGGCAGAGCATGAGGCTCAGAAAGTCCTTGGTCAGACCAAAACATTACCAAGCAGTAACCGAAAACATCAGTGTTTACAGCGCTGTTCCCAGGCCGAAAGTCAAAAACACAGTGCTGCACCAGCTACCAAGAAGGAGAAAAATGACTGCTGCTGCTGAACCCAAGACATTATGAAATACCCTCACAAGTAACTACACAAAGTTCTTGTTCTGCAAAAAAGGAGACGCCACTGTAAGACATTTCATTCACCAGCATCTGCCTGGAGGCATGGGGGTTTTATCTTAGGTATTTCAAAACTGTTCTGACAGTGCAGTGGTCTTTTTCTGTCTCTTATTTCCAGCTTCCTTCTCACACCTCCTCTGGCAGTCACAGGTACTCTGTGAGGACAGCTGGATGTTTGTTGTTAAAGCAGAAACCTTTATGACATTAGTATCTGTAATAAAAAAGTAATGAGAAAATGGGATCTGTGTTTTTAAATTGGCGACACCAGTTCTATTTTAATCCAAGAGGAGAAAAACTTTGCATTAAAATAGATTTATATACATATAGATATTATCAACAAAGACCTGTAGCCAGTCAAAAATGTCTTCTGGGCTTTGCACATTAAGCAATAAAATAACATAAGGCCTTAACTCCAAACACCAAACCTGTAAGTTTTGACCTCTAACTCTTTGTGACTGCCTGCTGCAATTTACCAAGATTCACACACCACAATTCACTGAATCTACTTAGAAGGGAAGGGGAAATCCTAAGGAAAAGCCCAATATTTTCACCAAGTCCTAATGCAGAAATGCTGCTTCCTTGGTTTGTTGAAGCCAACGTAGCTCAACATTTATTCAATACTGATAACAGATCACACACAAAGCATATGGTACAACTTAAATGCATGGAAGTATTTAGAATTCAAATTCCATGCATTTTGCTACACTGGATGGAAGGGAAGGAGACAGTTTCAGCTTGCCATTTTATTAGCAGCTTGTTTCTAGCAAGGGACTGTTAAGAACTCCCTTTCCAATTTTTGCTTCCTTTTTACTTTGCCCAAAGGACAGTTATCCAAAGATACTGCACAACATCAAAGGACAGTTACTTAAATCAGGAGCAGCTGGTAATTACTGAACAAACATCCACTCCTAACTACACTCCAGTTCTTAGAAGCGGGAGGAAAACACCAAAACCAGCATTTTTTTCTGAACAGCTCTACCTTATGTTAACGGTCAAAACTTCTAACCTGAAGAAAGACCTTGTATTATAACAACTTCTTCTCTAACAAAGACCATTAGATCAACCAGAAGAAGACAACATGATCTCCCAATCCAGAAAGAAAACATTCTTTACAACAAGGTGTGTTTGAATACATTAACCCATGGCTTACCTTCAAAAACCAAATGCCAAAAGAACACGCCAAACAAAACCGAACCAACCACACCAAGAACCTGTCCACAAGCAGCCTGCAATTCATCAGCTGTGCATGGCAAGGTAGGAAAAGAAACTGCAGCCTGACCTTACTCTCTAAGGGGATGTGTTTGGTGTATTTCTCTCTTAAATCTCTGAGCCCCATAGTCCTATTCCTCTCTTTCAACAACCTACTTGATTTGGGGGGGGAGGGAGGGGGGATCCTGGAAACCTTACTTTAAAGAAACAGTGCATTTAAAGTTGTGTGAACTATACGCATGAACTTACACTAAGAATTTCTTCTACGTTAAGGAAGAAATACAGATCAACAGCTACAAATAGATGTCCAGTCATAAAAACATTGTATCCCTAAACCCAGCAATTCTGAGAAGTTAAGACTATAATACTCTGCCTTTGGTGTCCCAAAGTCTTTCAAGAAACATTGTTAAAAGTCCATTCCTTTCTCCAGGGCTTTGTACAAGAAAGTACTGAGGCTATGGCCAGGTGACTGCTCTCAAATGACTGCCCTGCAAAGGAAATGTGTTATCCGGCCATAGGTACTGCCCGGGCCTTTGCAGTTAAATAAAAATAAATGTTTAAAAAAAAGATTAAAAGTGGGAGGCGGGTGGGGGGAAAAACACAAAAAAAAAAAAAAAAAACACAAAAAACCCCAAGAAAACCCAAACAAACAAAACACAGCCACAAAATAAAAGTGACATCAAACAGTGGTTTAAGTTGACAGGCCAGTAGTTCCCAGCAGTATTACTTCAATCACAGTGGTCTGCCTACGCCATTACCCCAATCCTACACATCAAAGTAAGCTGCGTAGGAAGAAATTACTCCTGGGGGGAGAGAAAGAGGAGACTGCTCTCTATTTAGTGAGCTCCACACTCAAAAGTGGAACGTTGAACACGCTGAAATAAAGCCGTTACCTTGACGGGTGGGGTGCAGCAGCGGGAGGGCGTCATGCTGTTCACATCAGGGCTGCTGTAGCAGGGGCTCTCTGCCAAGTTGAGATACAATTCTTCTTCATTTTCCAAGTGGCTTTTGCTCCCATGCAGCGGCGAGATGCAGATGACGATGGCACTGGTGTTATCTGCTCGCAGCATGCGCTGCCTCCACCGGCCCAGCGCTCTGTTCACCAGCATTTTGGCACAGGACTGTCGGTGCTCTCCCTTCATGTTCACAGAAAGGGACAGAAGAAGCAATCAGATCCACTTGACATTATAAATGGAAGATGGACAGTTTGCATGCCACAGCCTGAGTTATAGATTCCTACGTATCACATGCTTAAGTAGCTTGATTCAGAAACCAGAGGAAATATTAACTGAAATGTATCTTTCTTCTCAATGAAACATCACTTTAAAATCAATTTACTGTAGAATCCACGTATACATGAGTGCTTTAAACCACAGAACTGACGCAATGACTTGCATAAATAGCCTGGTTGTAACACATCCTACAGTCTTTCCTGAAGTCTCTCAAGAGGTTTAGAGAGTATTCACAGTCTGATGCTCAGATGCTCCACTACATAAATTCTTAACTGGTTTGCAAAATAAACCAAACTTAACTCCAACTTTGTACAAGTCACATAAAAGCCAATGAACAACATCTGCATTGTAACATGCATCTCAATGTGACAGAAATTTCATTTTCAGACATTCTGTGTAACTTCCTTTGAGAAGGGACATGTTATCAGCTTTATTATTCACAGATACCACCCTGGTAGTCAAATTTCCCTAAAATGACAACCAAGTAACTTAAACAACGCTGACATCCATGATATCTGACAGTATATGCCACCACAGTATCAGTCAACGAATACAGTGTGGCAAACCTACGTTAGGTACTTTCCATACGTGGGAGACCAAGCAGTTTTTAGAGGAAATAAGCATTAAATTCCCACAACAACTTATAGCCACTGCTCTCACCATCAGGTATTTTTTCTCCTCGTGATCCTGGCACATAGAGATAGCGTCTTGGGGTGGGATCATGTTCCACAGCCCATCACTGCCAAGGATGATGTATTTGTGCTTCTGGGGATCAATGGTGTGTACGCTAGTGTCAGGTTCAGGAGACACAACAAATTCACCACTGTAGAAGTCGTAGCTCCAAAGATCACCTAGCAAAAAAGAAAGTGGGTTTGAACTGTTGTGCTACACATGGGAATAGGAATCTTGGAAAATACGGAAAAATGTTCTCATGTAAGCAACTACCATCATCCTCAAGCCACCAACACAGTAATTTCAGCACAATTCCTGTTCTGCTGCTGTCACTTTCTGACCGTATTTATTAATAAACAGCAATTTAAGTTAAAAAAATAACAAGAAAAATCATTAAAATTTAAAAATAATCTAATAAAAACTCAACCCAATCCATGTTTATAGGAGGTCTTCTGCCCTCTTAAAACTAATGCTTTCAGAAGAAGGAAAAATACAACAGATCAGTACCTAGGAAACAGTGAAACCTCAATATCCAAGCTAAAACCTGCCTGGACAACTAAAGTTCCTCTTAGACAGAAAAACCCTAAATCCTTACTCTGTTGAACCCAGAGTGCCCTTCCAGTTACTGGGACAGTTTAAATACTCAACAGGAAACTCCCACCTCTTGGAGTGGGATTGGTACAGTTAAGAGAACAGGATCGGGGTCTGAGGGGGAGGATCACCCAATACCTGTTTTCTCCCAAACATCATATACAACATTAGAGATCAACCTGCATCACGATGCTGTGCTGCCCTGCAACACCCTAATAAGTCCTGCTCATAGAAGACAGCAAACCCCCAAACTCCAAACCCCACCTTTCCATCCCTTTTACTTTTAACCCCAAGATCCTCCACAGCCATCCGAACAACACAGGACCACACGGTTATGTCTTGCTGTGTATGTTTTGTACACACAGGTGCCACAGACAGGGAACAAAGGAAGAGGGCAAAGGAGAAGAGACTGAAGCCTATTAATTGCCCTTTCTTGTTCCTCCTCCTTCCACAGCATCAGCATCCCTTTCAAAGCCACACAGTGCTGTGTTAGAGCGTCTGTCCAGCTGAACACCATGTGCCAAATTTTCAGGTTGGAAAGAAGCCACAGGAACACAAGCAGTGCCTGGGTTCCAGCAGGAAAGCAGAAAATGAGAGCTGAAGCCTCTCCCTTGCAAGGCCTCATGAGTGGACCTTTTATTTTTAAAGCCTTCCTGCTGTGCAAATGAGTTTGGAGTCACCTCACCAGTAAGGATGGCCTGAACTGAATCTGAGTAACACATTCAAATCAAGCATCTACTGGTTCAAGTGCTTCTTCCAAACCCTCCTTTGGCAAAAAACACTCCATCAGAAGAAAGCATTTCTATATCAATTTGGTTTAATTTCATTTATCAAGGATACCTGGAAAAAAACCAAACAAGCAACAAAACTCATTCTAAAGTTGGGCCTTTCAATCAGGAACAGCGTTAACTGGTACTAATGCCTTCTCTTCCTGTAGCAATAAGCAACAAAATGCAACATTATTATTTGCAAGCATTGGCAACATTTTTCTGCGCAGAACACATGGCTTTAGAAGTTGACATGAATTAAAACACCCGAGTTGAAAAGCACACAGAAGCTTAAGAACTCCAGTTTAAGAGTAAGGTTTTGTCAGGGTATTTTTTCTTTGCTTATTACTGGCTTCAGAAAGCATGCTGCAGCCTTCTTCCACATCCATCACCACCCTTTCAAAGATAATAAATAAGCTTTTTGTCTTCCTACTTCCTTCCATTAGCTTTGCCTCAAGCTACCAACCAGTTGAAAAGACTTTTCCAGAACAGGGAAAGGGAATACTTCAACTCAATTACTCCACTTCACTGCAGCACGCATGGAGGGCCCATCCTTATTAAAGCCCCAATTCACCTTCAGTGCAGCAGCAGACAGAAACACATGCTTCTAATAAGTGCTAATTAAAAGCCCAGCCTGCTTGGCTAAAGGAGCACTCTGCTCCCCAGGCTCACAACAAAGCCAGCAGCTGGCAAGGAGATCAAAATAAATGGTGTACCAGAAGAGCTGAGCTCCAGCACAATTATTGTATAGAAATTGCCATAAAAAGTCTTCCTGCGCTGAGAGTCTTTCATATCACCCCTGCTAGGGACACAGCAGGTAAAACAAACAAGAGCTTGGGATCTTAGAGCAACCAGACCTTGGAATCATCAGCAGCATGAATTGCCAACGTGCATCATGCTTTTATGCTTTGATTTGCTAGTTTGTTCATACCCATTTAGGAGAAGTGACAAATGTTATTAGCTGTGCTGTGCGATAAAAATAATCTGATGCTATTTAATTTTGGTTCATCTTCATACATGTCACTGCCCATCTGCTGCTTTTCCTGAGAAGACAGCTGAGTAATCAGCACACTGATTTCAGTGAGTCTTCCTCCAAGAGGAAGAAGGCTCCTCATGGGCATCATTGGGAATATCTCACTGGTTATAAGAGGATTCCAAGGATTATACACATGCTGAAGGGCACACAGAGATTCTGGGAACACCCAGGATGAATCCACCCCTCCCATATCAGAGGCCAAACCCCAGATCAAGAGCCCAGCTGTCTTGGTTGCCATTGAAAGCCTTCCAACTTCGGTCCCTCCGCTCCACAATGAGCTGGTTTCTGAAGACCATGGGGGACCTACACACTGAAGTGTGGGCTTGACACTGGAATTAAGAGATGGTATGGTGTGATTTGCATTAGAAAGGCTGCTGGACTACCTGTTAATAATAGTCTATGTATTTGGCAGAATCCATGTGCAAATCCATGTTCAAGGCCAGGCTGGACAGGGCTTTGAGCAACCTGGTCTAGTGGAAGGTGTCCCTGCCTGTGGCAGGGGTTTGGAACTCGATGAGCTTTAAGGTCCCTTCCAACACAAACCAATCTGTGATTCCATGAAATCTGCAACGCAGCAGCATCCCTACAGTACTATCATCATTTTTAACTGGGGGCAGGAAGAATCAGAAAGAGAGAAAATTAGACACCACAAGAAGAAAGTAAGTTTTCCTGCAAGCAAATGGTGAAGAGGAGCTAGACTAGCCCAGGGACTGAGCTTCAAACACTAAGTTTATTAAACATACATGATTTTGGCAAAATGCATTCTTCCAAATAATCCCCTGTAGCATCACCTCTCTCAAAGCAGCATTCCAAGGTTGCTGCAAATGTACAGCAAGAACTGTATCTCCACAAGTCTTAAATTCAAATGCACTCATCACCTATTCAAGCTCGAAAATCTCTTGGAATACACAACAACTTAGTTAAAGTTGTATGATAGAGCAGCACTAAAGCACAGTGAGACCAATTCCAGACTTGTCTGGAGTTACTGAAAGCCAAATGGAGCTCTGGATGTCACAAACTGAAATAAATAAATACATTTTTAAAAGATAAAGCTTTTGTTCTTTCACCCAGGAAAAGCTCCTCAAAGTTTATGTGAAGCCCACAGAAAAATCCAGATTCTTCCTTACTCAGCCTAGAAGGCAACTATCAAAACTTGCCCTAAAGAACAGGGGAAACTGTCTTCAGTGTGAAGCTGCTGTCAGTCTGCTCCCACAGACCTACAGACCCAGCAGGCCAGCGAGCCATGGTGGCACAGGACTGTATGAAGAGTACTTCGAGAGTAATTCTCATAGACTCTTCAACCAGCAAAAGCCAACCCTTGTCACTGGGGAGAGGTACTATATTTTAGTAGGTTTCCTCGCTCCTAAAGGGCAGAGCACCACAGATTAAGTCAATGCTTTTTAGAGCTGCTGCACAGATAGAATACTCCTGTCACCCATATATCTTCCCCTGGCCAGCTGGAGAGCACAGCACCACAGTGGCTGAGAAAGAGATGACAAACTGAGAAAGAGTCACTCTACCTGGCACCCTCTGGCATGATTCTGGGAAGGAAAAAGTGAGAGGCAAGTAAGCCAGAAAGCAGAGTACACCTTTCTCCGGGCATTTCAAAGGGCTCGGAAATCTTTAATTCCGGTCCAAAGGAAGCAGACAGACAAGTGACCCTTGAGCAGATTGGGAAGCCAAGATAGCAAGATGATGTGATATGCCAGAGGTTAGTATTACAGACGGGAACGCCAAGTTCTCAGACTTCACTTGGTGAGCCATACTATTTTTGTTCCAAATGAAAACCCAAACATTTAACAACCTTCTTCTCTAAAAGCTTACAGACCACGAATGTTTCTTTGGGTGTGAAGCTCGGGTATTTCTTTTCCAAACCAAAAAAAAAGATATTAATGTACCTCCTTCCCTTTCTTCCAGAAAAACCATACTGGTTTCTTAGTCATGCCTCGAACCAGAACAGTATACAGAGATCTAGACAAAAATGACACTGCGGCTTATAAAATGAAAAATAGATGCCTGAAATCATTAGAAACCGATTTAGCTACCTGTAAGAACACATTGAAATATGTTGTCTATCTTACCTGCTTACTATTGCCATTATGCATTACTATTGTGCACCTTTTAAAATAAAGGAGTTAAAAAAACCCTACTTGTAACTCAGCTGCTTTCAGGAAAGTAACTGAAGTGACAAACAAAAACATCCATTGTGTAAGTAAACTGGACTGGATTAAACGCAAAGCCTGCTTATAGCAAAAGTAAGTCCAGAAGTCATATATAAATCAAATCTTTAATTTGTGTTTCTGGAGCATGCTGTTTTAAATACAAAAGTATTTTTTGATTTTAATAGAGGAAAGAAAAGTTTACTTTTATAAGTCAGTCCTAAATAAAAACCCAGTTTGATTAAAGCCAGATCTTTTTAAATCAACGTTTTATCTAAAAGGTCTGTTAGTACAAAGAGAAGCCTTGCAGAACTTCCTTTCTTCACTGCTAACGAGGCAGTGCTGCTAGGAAGTGAGACAAATCTCAGCAAAGATAGAGACAGTAACCACTTAAAACCATCCAGGCTGAGATGTGGTGGAACATGTTTTCACCAGAAGTCATGGCAACCCAGTCCTATAGCCACAAGAGGGCATCTTCACAGCAGCCTAAGGACTACTGCAAGGCAATGTCATTTATACAACCCAGGAATGATTAAAGACACGAAGGATGGTGACAAAACTGAAGCAGAAGAGTTGCATAGAAGGACTTTCACTACTCCTTCAGGAGCTTCTTTTACATACCATTTCAGTCAAATCAGCTGCATGAATGCCACCCTCAGTGTTACGCAGAAAAGGAAAGCACAGGCAAGACAGCAGCACTCCAGCAGCAAATTAAACAACTCATTGCATTTAAAATGAATGGTGAATTGAAAGCTGCTTATAAGGCAGTCTGCACCATGACTGCTCATCTCTGCTTGCATGTTGGTAAAAATCACAGGCAAAAGAGAAAGAAAGGTGTTTGCCTCAGGCTACACCACAGCACACTGCATGAGAAAAGCCTGCAACTAGTATGCAAAAGTAGAGGGGAAGAGATAAATTGGCATGCAGAAAGCTCTGCAATTTCTGGCATTGAATTAAATCCTTCAAATGAACACTGTGGTGGAATTTCAAGCTTAGGAAGACAACCCTAGACAGCATTTGCTTAGCTAAAGACATGGGATAAACCAGAAGAATGAACTGACTAAACCTGGATAAAGTTCTACCTTTAGAAGAAAAGCTTTATTATTGCTATTCTACACTGCTAGAGAAGACAGAGGAAGATGCACACAGAGAGCCCTCCAGTCTGCCAAGGAGGGGAGAGCCCCACGCTCTCTCATTTGAGCTACGTGGATCCACATGTGCTTCCCACGACCTGTGCAACATACAGACCCGAAAAGTAAAGCACACGCTCTGCAGTTTGTACAGACATACATATATAGTTTGTCTTGAGGGGTAAATAAATTATACAAGCTAGAGCCAGACATCCCTAGGACAAGACTAGAATCCCAAATGCACCTCAGTTTGCACTGAAGTTTGTCTGGGTTTATATAGATTTAAAAAAAGCTATTACCAATATAACCTGGAAAATGCTGTACAGTACTTCAATACAACTTACTAGGCTCTTGCAATTCAATAGGATTGATCTTCATTCCTTCCTAAGGAGCAGGAAGGAAGAAGTAAGCAGCAGACTCTGCGTAGCAACTCTGCCCATTTCATTTGGTTAACTTACAAAAAGTGAATCACGTAAGGAAACCCAAAACACTCATACAGGATCTACTGAGATCATCTGAGGTCAGCCACACCCTCTTCTCGGGGGTTTCACGCTATGCACGCTCAAAAGCTTCACAGACTATTCTGGCATCCAGTAAGTTGCTCTGGGAAACAGCTTCCCTGTCACTGACAGAGCCCCCATGCCTGCGGGAGCCATGCACTGAGCATTCTCTGCTCTGTACAGGGGTCAGCAGGAAACTCATGCTCTTATAAAAAGTCAAGCCTATGTGGTAGAAGCCACTCCATCTAAAATATGGGGGTGAATCTATAACATTTCTACATAAAGAAAGGAAAAAATACTTTCTGTTGCCATATGAAGTATTTAACTAACAGGTTCTTGGTTCGGGTTTCATCATTCAATTTAAAACCCACACACACACACACAAACAGCTACAGTACTGTGAGGCAATCCCTTACTACATAACCCTTTCAACAGCTACAGATCTTGGCTCTATATTAGTTCCCAAGAAAAGGAGGGGAGGAGGGGAAAAAAGGTCCATAAAAGATTTACTAGATTTAAACCTGATTTACCAGCAAGAGATCCCATATGATTTAAAAAACAATCAAGAGCCATTGCTGCCATCCCACCAGGCATTACCAGTCAACTTGACTGGTCTGGGAGACAGCTGAGGATGTCAACTTCAACAGCAACTTAAGGAAGCCAACAGTGAGTTTAAGTTGCACTTAGAGTCAACCTACAAATGTCAGTGATGAATCACACCATTTGCCTACTTGCTTTTCCATTCTGTTCTTGTTTCAAGTTTTATCACAAGATATTCAGAGCCGGACTGTAGCTTTTCTGTGCTTTCCCTGCTTGGTAGACCACCTTTTGAAGTTACACACATGGCCAGATTTTACTTCAAAACTGTGTACCAGAGATCTAAACTCTTCACTCCATAATGAGTTCAACACATGGGAAGAAAACACACACAACCTTGTACACTTACAGCTTTCTGCTTATCATCCTATAAGCAGGTCTAAGTTAATGTATTTGGACAGATGGCGTACCTGAAATGTAATCTTCTTCCTAGCACGTATCTGGCCATTATATTGCACATAGAGCAGGTTATTTCCCCTCTCAGTATTCTTTCCCCGAGACATGCACATGTAAGCACACTCACAGGGGTCTATAATGCCTTCCTGACTGCAACAGGGAGATATTGTCTCCACAGGAAGACAATAACTAATAGATGATGCAATGATACACACAGACTCTCCAAAACACACAAGCAAGTTACACGACGGCTTGCTGCCCCTGAGCATCTGCTCTACAGTATCTGGCAATCTGCACACTCATAGCTTTGCCTTACCCAAGGGGATTCAAGTAATTTGAGTTACCTCACACTTGATTTAGGGACAGGAAGATAAATGGACAGTTACCATGAAATTATGGGTGCCAGGAAACTTACTCAAGTGATTACACTCTAAGGAAACAAAAACACTCTTCTAATCAGAACAGGTAGCAAGTCCTGAGTTGAACAATTCTGAGACTGCACAGGGTTCCTAAGTATCTATTACAAGGCAAACTGGCATCAAGAAAGGTGTTTTCATTGCCCAACAGAGGTTAGCAGAAGTAGCTACCCTGAAAATGCAGAATACTCTGCGACACTATAAACTACTTCATTAGAAGACTTAAAAACCTGTATACACTACAAGCAGCACACAGATACTTTACAGAGGCAGCACGAAGCCTAAATATTCTGACTTGTTATGGAGCTATAAATTGTTATTTAAATTAAATGTTACTTAAATGCAGCCAATATTGTTGTGAGAAGCAGTGGTAATAAAAAGTGCATAATACACATGCTTATTTTACAGCAGAAAGACACTGCATACAATCAGAACAGTAAAAGGAATGGCAACAGAATTAATCTGAGCAGAACTTTTATTGCACCAGTATTCTGTCTGCTGGCCAACTGTTTAACCAAC
The DNA here is from genome assembly GCA_028858755.1 of Ara ararauna. NCBI lineage: Eukaryota > Metazoa > Chordata > Aves > Psittaciformes > Psittacidae > Ara > Ara ararauna. The sequence goes on along the minus strand of CM054389.1, from coordinate 9,728,476 downwards.
GCAAAGCTTTTCCACAGTGTTTTAGTGCTATTTCCAAAGCCTTTGCTGTACTCCTTACTAGGAGTGACAGAGTTCACGACTGAATGAGACTGAATCAGAAATATTTTACAGTTTTGTTAGAGAAAGACAAACTGAAAAGAAAAAAACCACCAATCTACGTTCTAAAGTTTAGCATTTTTAATCAGTCTTCCCACTTTAAAGACAGTAAATTCACAACTCCAGCTTCCTCTCCGCAGTGTAAAGAGACTCTTGCTCTCCTACTAAAAATTACTGTGCAACTATTGTCCAGTCTGGGATCTGTCTGGGATTTCTGCAAGAATAAGAACCCATTTTGGACTTAGCAAGAATAATCACTCTGCTAGATCTCTGTGGGACTGACTGGAGTATTGGGAACCAGTATGTGTCACCACTGACATTACTCCGCTTGGCCAGGCTCCAGCACGGCAGCGCTGTGCCAACCTGGGTAGCAGCCTGGGAGCCAGCCAATAGGCTGAGCAGGCCTCAGCAGCATGAATGCAAATGGTTTTAGTTGTGGTAGGTCTTTTGTAAGCAGCGTAAGGGGCATGCCGGCCTCAGAAAGAAGTTAAATCCTGTTTCCAAACTGTGAGCGTCTGTGCACCATCTGGGTCCTAGGGAGCGAAGCAGCTGTGTTCCCTTTTCCAGGAGGTTTGTCATACCTCCTCAGAAGGGGATGCGAAAAGGCCACGAAGGCTCCTTGAGCAAGCAAACACCACAATACTCTCACATTGTAAACCGTTTTCTCTGTGATTTGAAGATGCCAAAGCACTCTTTTAAGCTTTCAAATCTGATAACTTTTTGAAACCCAGAACTGTTAAAAGATAAGTGTTCTCATTTCTTGGACCTGAAACTCTCCAGTAACGCTCTTCATCCACATGCAATAGGGGGCTAACAGATGCATCATTCCTTGAATTCCCATCTGCACACAAACCCCAGCCAAATCCTTTTGTTCAACTTGCTGAGAGGAGTCAGATCAAAAGTCACTGAGATGTTTAGACAAACAACAAACTCGCAATCATAGGAGTAAGGATTCGTCATAATTAAGCACAGACATTTTGTACTCTATGAGGAACACACACCCTTGTGCAGAAAAGGAAAGAAGAGGGGTACATAGCTCAGCAGATGAAGATTCTAGTCATCTATTGACTCAAAGGATTTATTCATATTTATTTACTAACCATAAAATAAGCACCTATATTGCCTAAAATATGACACAGAATTAAGACTTGAAAGATACAGAGAAAAATTTCCATCAAATTCCAACTTTATTATTATTGATAGATCCCTATTGAGCCTCCTTAGCCTTTGACTCCTTCCTTCAAACATGGCCATATTTTACAACATCAGTTACCACTGCAACATTCTTCTTAACACTGGACAAAGCCATGTGAAGCAGATATCACTGCCTTTGAAATGAGACACAGTAATGCTATGTAATTATCAAGATGACCATGGTCCCAGAACAGACCGTCCCCATGACATGCTGCCAACTGACCCAGGAACACTGACAACACTATCACGTAACTGTCAAGCTTGCCAAGAAGAAATTAAGTCACAGGAGAGTTTTCACAGGTGAAAAACATGATGCCAAAAAAAATCAAACCTATATTGGGTACATCTGGATAGAAAATTCTTCACTGGGGAAAAGGGAAACGAGATGAACTGCACAAGACTGGAATTCTGCAAGGAGACTGAAGGAAAAATCTGACCAGAAAACACTAGCACTCATGGGCAAGAAGTAGCCAGAGATTGAATTATGAAGTATTTCCCAATAACAATTCCTAACAAGTTTTCTAGGTACTGTTAACACGCCTTTTTGACCTTTGAATAAAGTGTTCCTAAAAGATAGCTTCCCATTACTTATACTCTCGCACAGGCAAAAGCATCCAGTTATACAGATATAACACAGAATTGACTTTCATCCCTTTGTTCATTCTATACTGTCCTGAAAGAAAACAGATCCACCACAAAAGGAAGACCAAAGTATTTCATATGCTACACAGCAAAACTTCTTACCACCATCTAGTCAAAAAATAGTCCTATTACTTCAGTAAAACACAAATGTAATCTCCACCTTGGAGACACAATCTGCTTTGTACATTTTTCGTTTGCCCAGAGATGAAGTCCCACCCTTGTGAGTCTAACAGCATGTTGCAGGGCAAGTCCTTCACTCACCAATGACACCTTCTACAGCTTTATTTGAAAAATGAAATCCATATTATATTAAAAACACTTTTGAAAGGGCCACGCTTTCAGAAGGCCTTGTAATCAAGGCAAGCAAACCCCTTCTAAACTGGATGTTTTGGCAAACAGGGTATAATCCGGTACTGGCGGCCTGTATGCAGTGGTGTCACACTTTCCAGACACAGGCACAACTTACCGAGTGCTCTGGCAACTGCCAGGAAGGGAATCTGGTCGATGACAGTGCTGCGGCGCACAGGGCCGTTGTGAGTCAGGCGAGGCCTCTTCCAAACAACACGATTCACACCGGACTTGTTGATCACGCTAAACCAATCAGAAAGAAGCATGGGTTAAAAAGGAATGGAAATGAAAGCGCGGAAATTGGCTTCAGAGACACACAACTGGTTTAATATGCAAATATGGAGTCAATAATGACAGCACCCTCAGGGAAGTCCAAAACACAATTAAATATTTCAAAACACACGGTATCACTTAGATACTTTCATTCCATATTAAGCCAAATGGAAAAGTGGAACATGAAGGGCAGAAAAAAAGCAGGGGAATGAAGACCTGGAAAAAATCCTGGCTAGCTGCAACAACCAGATGTAAGAGTATCTTTTTAATCTGTCAGAGAAACAACAGATCTGAATTTGCCTTCCTCAGATGAAGACCATCAACATCAACTCACTTGGGTGGAAATATCATGTAGTTCCTCCTTCAGTTTTCTCCATCTGCCAAAGTTTGGCAGCGAGAAGCAGCACAGTGCAGTTGAAAAAACAAGAGAGAACAGAGCACAGCCTTCTGCAGGGATTTCCTTAAAGGTGCATCAACATGAGGCAGAGATAAAAGAGGAATTGTTCATAGTTGAGATCTGCTGAAACCAGAAGATGGGAAGAAACAGCTCTGCATTTGAATATTAACACCTGCCCTAAGGCACCCAGCACTGGTTTTAGTTCTCACAAATGGCATTAGAAGGAGAAGCTACAGGACAGGCCTATAAGGATGCTGGGGAAGGACTCTTCATTAGGAGCTGTAGTGACAGGACAAGTGGTAACAGGTTAAAGCTTAAACAGGGGAAGTTTAGACTGGATATAAGGAAGAAATTCTTTACTGTAAGGGTGGTGAGGCACTGCAATGGGCTGCCCAAGGAAGCTGTGAATGCTCCATTTCTGGCTGTGTTCAAGGCCAGGTTGGACAGAGCCTTGGGTGACATGGTTTAGTGAGAGGTGTTCCTGCCCATGGCAAGGGGGTTGGAACTTGATGATCTTAAGGTCCTTTCCAACCCTAACTATTCTACGATTCTATGACTGAGGAAGAAAAGGCAATGGAACAAGGAACTAGCAAAGCTTGGTCCCAAAAAGTTAAGAACTAGAAACTTAAAAGCTAGCTTTTATCCAAGGAACAGCCATTGGTAATTAGAAACTGAAAAGCTCTGGAACAGCCTCAAGTTTCCTCATACTGAAGCTATTCAAGATGCACTTCCCGAGACTTCAAAGGCCTTAACAACAAGGGCATGTTTAGCTCCATCCTTCGCATGCACAGTGCAGCAAAGTCACAAACATCATATCCTAGAAATCCATCTCATCCACTTGTACAATGAATAACCTCACAAAGCTAACCTCAGCCACCATCAGAAACACGACCTCATCCCACGCTCACACACTGTCACTAGGAAAATAGCATTTTTAATGCAAGATTCAGTTATGCTATTAACATTTCCCAATTTGATTTCATGGAAGAGGGGACATTAATAAGCAGAGCTGCATAGCTCCACCTCACTCCTACCATTTGCTTCACAATAGCCTGCAGCAGCCAGCCTGGGAAACACAGAAGGAGGACCAGTAAAAATAAAGATTTAAAAAAGAATAAAAAAAGATTTAACAATTCCTGTTGATGCAAAGTTCCAGGGAACACTTCTTTGAAGCTTCAGAGACTTTCAGTCTCTGAGATACACAACTTGGGAACCCATACACTTGGCAAGTACTAACCTAACAAAGCTGCACATTACCCTTCCTGAAAAGCTACAACAGAGCTAACTGATCAACTTCCACCTGAAGGTTAATGAGCTGACAGGGTTCTCGTATGGATGATGTCAACAGGAAAACCTTCAGTGATCTGTCTCTGAACTGCAAGAGAAGGAAACCATGCCCATCCATCTGGTGCCGTACTGCAGAGCAAAAGAACACAGAGCTCCTGTGAAGCTACGCCAAATGCGAGCCCTGAGGTTTGTCTCAAAACATTAGTGCCATCTGACAAACCTGTCAGCCTTCCTCCTCAGTCACAGGAACACACAACCACCACAACTCGGAGATGTTCCAACATCTGCCAGCTCCTGATAGTGAAGAAATTACTAATATGCGTTAAAACATGGTACTCTAACATTTTAAGCATATATTTAAACATGGCAAATACAGCATCTTGTATCAAATCTTGTTTCAAATCTAAGATTATTTTATTTTATGTTCCTTAACCAGAAGCTTTGGAGAGCCTACTCAACAGCTGCCATTGTCACCTCAGGAACAATGCAGAATGCAGGAGAAATTACAGAGTAGTTTGTGTCAAGACTGCAGCATTTCCACCCTTTGACAAACCAGATACTCCCAAGCTCATCTCATTATCTTTATGGCAAGGCAATAATCTCCCCCCAGGTTCCTCAGAATTTAATGAAAAATAGGTCAAACAGCAGCATCTCCAATTCCAGAGTTTTCAGTGAACATTTAGAACAGTAACCACAGCTCAGCTGCCTGATCCACCAGGAAATGAAGAGTTTGCTTATACCATAAACCAGCAGCAAAAAGCACAACAGCGCAACAACAGATCACACTAACCTATCCCTCAACAAGCTAGGAAAAAAAGCACAGACACAGACAGGGAAGGAATATAAATAGACCATGCGATTCACCAGCTTGCTTGCTCCTCCCCCTCCAAAACAAGCAAGCTTAAGCCTAGTGCAAAGACAGAAATAGCACCAGAGGTCAAAACTGAAGTAAAAAACACAGAGACAGTTACCTGCCCCCAAGGCCTTCAATTCTCTCCCTTTCTTTGGGAAGTTCTGGCTTGTGGTCCTGTGTCACCTCCACAGCTCTCACGAAGTCGTCCTTGGGGTCATCCTGGACTCCCAGCACCACTCCTGAGTCACCAACATGAGCAACATACATCTTTGACCCACGGATAATTACCACGCTGGCAGTGGTTCCCGACGTGCTAGGGAGCCCTGTCATGGTCTTTGGCCACTCTGCTGCAATGAGAGAAAAAAAAAAACCAAGTAAGAATACCTTTGGTTTCAATTCTGTGGAACTGGTAATGTTCTGAGGCTCAAGAGGAAGGGTGTGCCACAGAGCCTTGTGTAACATTACGACACAGCGTGTGTTTAACTACAGTACAGCCAGGCAAAACCAATGCCCTCAGATCCCCCCCACTTTCATAACATCACTCCCCTACCTAGAGCTTCAATTAACACAGATAAAGCCAGTGTCAAAGCACCAAGAGAGGATTCAAAAAGCTGTCGCTTCTGGTTTCATATTCTAAGCACTACTAGAAGAATAAGGGGGGAGATGTGCTCCTGGAGTGCTGAACGGGATCAATCAAGTGTTTTGTTAAGCTCTACTGTTCAGTTCCCCGTCTGAAGAGGTAGGAACGTTACAGATTCGGTCATTTTTCTGGACATCTTACTGGCAGGTAGGTTTTCTGGACATTCCTGAAGTCCTTGGAAGGAAAGAAAATGCTATTTAACTTTGATATGCTGAACAACATCTTAAGTTGAGTAACTTCTCAACAGCCTTATTCACATTTCCTTCTGGAGGACTGAATGAAGCAGACGATTTAAGTATACTACTCAAAACCCAACTTCAAATCTGCAAAGTTATCCCTTAAATTCAGGACAGCAAAATACCTATACTAGTGTGAACTACACATGGTTACGAAATCTCCTTTCTCAACAGTTTTGCCCTCAAACCACATTACGCTCTCTCCCCATTTATGTCCAATCCAAATTTCTCTTTCATGCCTTTTCTTGTCTATTTTTGTGTCTACACACCCAAGTTCATCTTCTTCCAAAACTCCACCAAGTGACTGAGACAACATCCTAATTAAGACAGATTAGCCATACCAGTCCTCCTCCCTACTTCAGCACCCTCAGAAAACAGAACTCAAGCTCCCAGTTATCGGCTGATTTCAACTGTCAACAGCAACCTCATGTTTCTTCCTCACTGCACCCACTCCTGTCTTCAGACTCATCTCCTTGTCACATTCTATCTTCTGCACTTCACAAGTCACACTCACACAACACAACATAAAAATTCCACTATGATACACATTCTGTTTGCAGGAAATACCCACGCCAGACTGCCAAAGCACTGTGTTATTTATTTTCCTATAGCACAACAAACACTTGGGGGGGAGGGGGAAGGAAATAATATAAGGCTTTCTCCTCTGTAGAAACAGGTATTTTAAACTTCAGAAGTTTCACAGAGAAGCAAAAGATTAAGAACTTAGGTTCCAGGGCCAATGAATGATGTGCAGAAGCCCAAGACAAGAAAGAAGGCATGGAAGATATGATGAAGAAGCAGCACAATTGTGCAGCATGATGATAAAAGCTCATTTCCTCAGTGTTAGGTACCAAGAAACCCAGTGTAATTTAAACATTTAAGTTCTAATAGAGTTCTAGCTCTGTGTTCTGAATACTAAACTACACTTTCTCCCTAAGAAAAGCTTTATTTCAAGAACACAAACATTCAATCAGCTTATTGGAAGTACTTTGTCTGGCAATTTTAGCTGTGGATATTAAATCTAACACATTCCAAACGGAAAGCAAATGAGGGAGGAAGCCAAGTGGTAATGAGGACTTCAACCATGCACTTAACAGAAAACAAGCTGCAACTAATGAGTTTCTCTCAGTGCAACAACCCCTCAATAGCAATAAAATATATTAGAGAGTCAAATCTGTCTTTATGGAAGTGAAGAGCAGAGTGAAATCACCCACTTATGAGAAAAAAGAATGATACAGCAGCCTCAGGTTTCAGGCTCCAACAGAACAGAGATTAGATATGCCTATCACCAAGGGATTTTAGTTTATGCCTTGCTCCTGTTTAGAGAGTAGTATCATATACAGCACAGCACATTCCTTTCTTTAGAGATTGCGTCTCATCAGAAATTAGCAAAAGTGTCAAAACTGCTGAGCGTTCCTCTGAGCACAGGCATTAGAACTGAAGTTTCCTACCAGACTCCTCCACACAGCATGCCTTTATCAATCACACAACCAGCAACAAGGCTTCTTCTAAAACAATTTGTCCCCTCCACTTGTAAAACACTGCCCTTCACTCAGCTTTGTAACTTGGAATTGGTAAACTCAGCTGCCTCTGTAGCTGACAAAATGAAACTGTCACCTGCTGCCTAGGACAGAAGTATAAAGGGATTTGCTTCATAAAATTTGACTTGGTTGCATTTAAAAACATTTTAGTGCAAACTAAATGGAACCCCTATGAACAAACATACACAGGACACTACCATCAAGGTCCCATATTTCTTTTACGAGATCCTTTATAAGACAAGTGGGCACAACTCCACTGCAGCTGGGAGGCTTTCCATCCAAAAATCCCATCGTTATGAAACAGCGCAGCACACGCTGACCCAGCTGATGCGAAACGAGAGCAGGAGGTAAATCCCATCTGCATCTAGCAGGGTACCAGCAGCACTGCCTGCTACAGATTGTCACAACACCTGCCCACAAAATACCACACCTTCCAGTTCAGCAGAGGTACTCCCCACTCTTCCAACAAAAGAAGATTAAAGGAAAAAGAGAAAAGGCACATAAAGCGTTCAAGATATCTAAAGCTATCAGATTTATAATCCAGTTTGTCCCTTACAATAGTAGACAGTTTCAAGAGGCAAATCCATGCAGCTTCCAGAACTGTAAGTTGTTTATACACAACTTGCACTTACTTCTTACTTTATTCACCCTTCTGCTGGTGGAGGGGCTGGAGAGAGCGGTAGGAACTGGTTTAAAACAACCCATCCCAAACAGTATCTGTTACACCAGAATATGGATCCTACACCTGGATACCACATCTGTAACAGAAAAAGAAATACTCTGGCACAGTCTAAAAAGCAAATTCCCTTATGCTGGTTGGTGTGTGATCTGAAACATACAGACAGCTCCAAAACGTGCATGTGGAAGTTCTGCCCTTGTTCGTTTTTGAGAAGGATTCAGAATTGTTCTGGGAGTCAAAAACTGCTAAGGAATACATTTCATTCCGATCTCCCTGGTTTTATACAAGTTCAGTACAATACCTTAGTTAAGTTTTGTTCTAAAATTCTTGTTAACCTTTCAAACAAATAAATGCTATATGAACTTTTAATACAGCAACAGACCCTAAAAACTTTACATTATCCTGGAAGTCTGCGTTGCCTCAAGTGGTTCAGGCCCTTTACAGATTAGAATACATCACAGAAACTCTTCAGTATGTCTAAGAATAATGCTGACATTATTGTACAGTGAAAATTTAAAACCCACCCTTGCTATTCCATGAGAGATGAAAATACTATTGAACTTCTGTTGCTTTGATTAAATTTAATGGCAAGAGTTATAACCAAAGCAGAATCACACAGCTCTTTCTAAACTATATCTAGTCGTGCTGAAATAAACGTTTTTAATAGTATCAAGCTATACAAATAATTCATTACCAAAGAAATATAAACCCACACAGTCCTCAGAAGAGGCACTTCAAAATCTGGGACCTCCTGAGAACACTTCTTGTAAACACCTTTCCTACCACTGTCAATTGTAGGAACAGGCTTCAGACATGAACTTTTACTCCGGAAGCCCTTTCACATACAGAGAAATTTATCACTATATAGTTAAGGCCAAAATTTATCAGCAATGACAACGGGGTATTTTTCTGGTTTAATTTTTCTGGCACTCTCATGATCAGCGTTTATTTTCCACACAAGAATGTTTCTTTTTACAAGAGATGGCCACGGGGTTGACCCACAGGTTCCAAGAACTAACAAAGCAGCAGTGCATGAGCTTTTTCAGCAGCCATCAACTGGAAGCAATAAAAACTTCATCCTTTACACCACAAATCCAAACCATTCTCCCGCTCCTGTTTCAAGACACCAAAATCCCCAGTCTCCCTTTCAAGTCCATAGCGTTGCCAAATTATGGTAAAAGATGTGCCCTACAGATGATGCTTTGGGGCACTATTTACCTTAAGTAAAACTTGCATAAGAAGTTATAAACTAGATATAGTGATGCTTTTGTCCACTAAAAATCTAGCTGTCAGGCACGTGCAGCAGAAACCAGTAAGCCCAAGCATGCTATGTATTAGTTTAGCATACAGCCTGCCTAAAACCGTCATCAAGTGCTCATAGCCAGAGCTATGTTGCTCCTCACAACAATTTAAATTGGTTCCACAACCCAGGTACTGTTTGCTAAACACTCATTACTAAAATAGTACTTCCTGCATTCTGTCACTTCACTCCACCTCTCTGCATTTTGTATTCACACATAGTTGCAGTGACAAATAACAGATCAAGGAACTGTGCCTGGAAAATGAAACTCCTTCCTTTTTCCCCCCATACCATCTTCCCCTATTCACACACCTTTCTCCTCCCCATGCAATCCTGCAGCCCTGGGGATCACACACCACTCAAGGCTATGGCCAAATTCTGGTGCTTCTAAAAGTTATGCCCTTTCCCTTCTGCCCAGTATCAGCGTGCCCTCCACCTTCCCCCATATCTTTTCAAGAACCAGACATTCAAGCAACTTCTCTGTTTTGCTGTTCAAGAAAAAGGAAGAAGAAAATGAAACTGGTTTGACACTGTAATGCATGTCCCCACCCTTAATCACTTGGCTGAAATCCCACTGTGCTCTAAGTGCAATTCTTCCTTTGTATGTTCACCTTCCAAGCCCGCTGTCAGCACCACTGTCTATGTTTCTGACCCAATGGTACTGTGTCCCACTCCTGCCTGCCTGTCTTCAAATGCTGTTTGCTCACTGTTCATCTATTTTCTCTTTCTGGGGCCTTTGAAGACATAAATGCATACACAACACACACTTTACACAGTATGTATGAACAACCACCATACTCTAAACCATAATCTTCCCCTTACCGAGGAAAAAAGGTAATTCCTTTCAGAAACTCAATTCTGCAGTCTCACTCTATATCTCAGGGAGGAGGAAGGCTACAAGAACAACTGTCACCTGTCTTGTCACTCTTCTCTCCTTTATCCTTACTTATTTAGGACCACAACTCCTATCCTACTACAGTTAAGCAAATAATCTATAAATCTTTAGGATACTGACTGTTTCCTATTTTGGCAGGTACACTGCATATTTCCCAATGCTCAAACAATAAAGAATGAGCAAACCATTAGCCTTTATGGACCAGACAGATTTTGAACCCTTCCAACAGGACTCTACAGAAAGAGTTGGAATGAAGGCAGAGTTAGGGGAAAAAACACTGTCTCAGCCCATTTGAGTTTGATAAAATTACCCTTTTTTTCCCTTTCATGATACTTTGGGCAAGGGAAATCAAAGGGCGAGCTCCATCAGGGTAACGAGGTGAAGACCTCCCAACAAACCGAATCTAGAGATCCGACTCGCAACACCCCGAAAACACACTGCAGCTCTATAATCACATCACACTACTCAGCACATTGGTCCTACAACGTGTCCTCCCACAGTATGCTCTCCGGTTTTTCTTGTTGTACCGAATTACTTGACTCAACACCTCGGATCACATCCCGCTCTCCCCTCCCCGTTCCCTGCACACGGACGGAGTCGATGCTGCCAACAGCGCGGGTGCCCCGCTCCAAAGGGGAGACAGAAGGCTTTGAAATACTCAACTCACAATAGCGCGGAGGGGGCGGGCGGGGGGAGGAAAAGGCGGCTAAAAGCGGGATGTCCCGCGCTCAACGGACACCGGCAATCGAGGAACGGGAGGCGGACAAGGGGGTCCGCTGTGCCCTCGGTTCTCACTGCACGGCCCTGCGGGAAGAAGCGGGACCCAAACGGGAAGCGCGGCCGGCGGAAAGGCCGTGAGCCGCCGGCGCTACGGGGCCTGAGGCGGGTGGGTAGAGGGCCCGGCGGAGCGGGGGTGCTGGAGAGCGCCAATCGCTCGTAACTTACGCAGCTTTTTCCACATGGCCCGGTGGCAAGCGATGAAGCCCTTGCGCAGGGCCGCGCACACCTCGGCCGGCTCCGCCGAGCCGAAGCCCTTCTGCTTCTTGATGAAGCCCCACAGGTTCTCCCGGGCGAACTGGGCCGCCTCCCGGCCGCCGTGCCCGTCGCACACGGCGAAGAAGGCCACGGATCGGCGCGGGCGCCGGCCGGGGCCGGGCGGCAGCGCTGCCTCCTCCGGAGCCCGCGGGCTCCCTCCCCTCCGCCGGCCGCTCTCGGCGAGGGGCTCAGCGGCGCGCGGGCCTCCGGGCGCCGCTCCCCCTTTGTGCGGGGGACCGCGCTCCGCTTCGGCCGGCGGCTCGGGCTCCACCACGATCTGGGTCACGTCCTCCATGTATTTCCTGCCGCCCTGGTCGGAGTACACGCTCACCCCCAGCGAATACCCCTCCATGGGGGGGGGAGAGGCTCGGCGCGGCGGCGCCCGCCGCTCCCCGCCCGCGATGGCTCCCCGCCCGCCGCGCACTATTGTTGCTGCCGCCGGCGCCGCTCGGGCATGTCCGCGGCCCCGCGCCGCCTCCGACAGACCCCGCGGGATCGGCAGGCGCGCAGCCTGCCGCGCCGCAGCGCCCCCTGCCGCGCCCCCGCCTACCGCGGCGGAAGGGGCGGCCGGGCGCGTCCGCGGGCACCACGGCGCCCCCTGTGGGCGGCCGGCGGGCACGCAGGTAGCGCCAGCCCGACTGCTCTGCTTGAGGCTCCGCTCACAGCTCACCGGCTGTAAGTAGGATGGCAGCTGCTAACTCAAAGCATGGGGCTCCCCATACTGCTCCAGAAACCCCAGCACGTTCCTCCACCCCATCTTTCCCTGCTCCTGGGACGCAACGCCCTGCTGCCCTGCTTGGACAGTGAGGACAACCAGCAGTGATTTCGCAACAGTGATGTCCTGTGGGATGTGTAATTCTGGGACACGCTGATGCGCTGTTTATGCTTGTGCCTGGTTACGACCTTCCCTCCAGACTGGAGGGTTTGTGCATTTCATTTCACTAGGTGAAATCCCAGACATCGTTTTCTTTGTGATCTACTACCACTCTCAGCTCCCCGAGTCCCTTCCCACTACAAGCTTCAGCCAGCTAAAACCATGACTTGAGTCTTGCAAAAGCACTGACACTGTTCAGTAGAAGGAAGATAACTGTTTGGCTCAAGTACTGCAAGTACTTTGGATTTCCTGCCATTAACCACATCAAAGTCAACAGTACTTAAAAAATAAGAAATGCACCCACAGAGCTTTGAATTTCTAGAGCTCATGGGGATTTGGAAACCTCTTACAAACATTAATGAATTAATCTGCTCTAATCCGATAAAATAGCGATCCCTTCCTAGGTTACAGCTGCTGAGACCATCAGATCAATCATCATATCATCAGCGCAACACGGAATTGCTTTAACTCTCTGTCCATTCAGTTTCATAAATATTTTATATAATTGCCACATGAATTATGAAATATGCATAAAGGAGACCAAGACTAATTTGAGTTTCATTCAACCCAAATCACCATTTCCCGTTCCACTAACACATGAAGCTCAGCACTTACCAGGCTGCAGCAGTTTCACACACACAGAAGTGGGTGAACAGATTTTGTTCAACTAATTTTTAGTACAAAGTAGCCAGAAAACAAAGAAACCAACTTGAAACTATTAACAAAAAAGGGACAAAATAATATTATCATATCTACATCATCATAGGGAAAACTGAAGCCCCTGAAACTTCTGAGAAGTATGATATCCCTATTCCATAGCTGAATAAATAAATGCAGCTAGAGGTATCATTATGTCAGGATCAGTGCCATTCCATAGAGGTTATGCTTTCCTGAACAATCTTGAGTGGAAAATCACAGCCTACTCCAGGAACAGAAACAACCAGACCACCTCCTGCCTCTACACTTCATGTAGACATGCTCTCAGTAGTCTGGTGTTTGTAAAGAGGTTAAGGAAGAAAAGGGGAAAAAATATTAGTTAAAATGGAAGAAACTCCTCTTCCAACTCCAAGGTATTTCTGTACTTCCTTTTTACATCCAAGTATTCCTTCTGCTTTTTCAATTGGAATAAGGCACCTCATTTTTGTCATGATTTTTACAATCAAGACAGTATCATCACCTATAAAAGATACCTACACTCACAAATTTAACCAAATTCAAACACATTAAAGATGCTTTCGCATGCAACTGCATTCCCCAAACCGCTGCTGCAAAACAAAAGTACTTCAAGATTTACAGTGCACACAACCATCAGATCCCCCAGCAACTAAAACCATATTTCCTCATTTTCTCACTAAGTCCTTGAGCTCACAAGAAACTTCAACTCAACTAAACCAGATGTTCGCAGAAATAGGAACACGTATATGAAAGTTGAGGACAGGGGGAGAAAAGCTTTAAATATAGATGATGTTTGATGGAGAGTGCCACTGCAACTTCTCTACTCCAGGACAAGTAACAGACAATAACTGAAAGGCAGTTTGGCATTTTCTCATGTGCCTCCCACTTGTGTATAAAAATGGGGAGCGCTTTTCTTGGTTTTATACTTAGAGGAACAACAAGCGAAGCAAAAACCACCCATGGACCCTCAGCAATTCCATACAGAGAAGTTAGCTTAAATGGCTCATCAAAATTAAAAGCTTTTTTTATACAAGTAGAGTTACAATCATTTAATGCAAAATGTTCCTAAAACAACTACAAGCAGGTATTTACTTGACTTTGATGACAGCTTATTCTCTTTTTTGGCTAACAGTTACTGAAATAAATCCATTTCAGAGTAGCTGCACAGGCATTCTGATTACCTGGGCTGGTTTAACCAATTAAAATAGTTTCTCAAAATTAAAGCCCACAAATTCTTTTATGGATGGGAAGTTTTTAGTTTTGCTTTTAACTTCAGTTTAAAAAAGTTCTCAAATAGGCTGAAGCTAAATTAAATTAGTTACATTTTCAAAAAAAAAGAATGACCCCATCTTTGGCCAAAATAGATTAAGCAGCCATGCTTTGAACCCAGATGAAGCTGTTAGGTTTGCTGGCAGCATCAGCAAAGTGCCACAACTTCCAGCAATTCTCTTACTTTCCAACCTTGCTACATATCCTACAGTATGTGAGATCTAACATTCAGCCATCTCACTAGGCTACCTTTGAGCATTACCTACCCACAGGCTCAACAACTGAGAAGCAAAAAGAAGACACAGAGAAACGTACAAAAGGGAACAAGATGCACAAGGTCTCCCAACGCTGCAGAAAGGAGAAGTACGGTGTAGCAGAGACAGAACACCGCGCTGTGCACCAACACACCACATTGCTCCTCAAATGACACCTCCTATGAGTCAGAAATAAAACATTCTACAGGTCCACACTCAAGCAGGTGATTAAACAACGACCTCCTTAGCAGGAGCAGCACAGAAGAAGGCTTACATAGACACTAATATTTTTCACAGCAGCGCTCCTTTCCCTCACCTGCATCAGACAACTAAAGAACCGAGACAGATACCTTCAACTTCAGCTCAATTCACAAGCCAGGGCTGGATGGGCCGATTCCTGCCCTCTCTTTTCTAGCAGCATGCTTTAAAGTTACACAAGAGTTCTACTTTGTAAAAGCCATGGTTTTGTCTGATGGATGAAAAATACCAAGTTCTCAATAGCACAGGTACATAAAAAGCTTGTAATCTTCCGAATCCCACAACAGCAGAAAGTAGCACTGCCCATCTGGCTTCGGCAAACCTAAGTTCCTGAAGCCTTCATTTATAAAGCACCTCAGCAGACTTCGGTGACTCGCCTTCATGTGTTAGTGCTTACAGCCACATAATAATCCTCCTTCCTTCAGCCCCTGAGTAAGCTTCTACAAGCCAAGCTGATAGTGACTCAAAGGTTTTTTACCTCTTATAGCTCCTGATAATCTATATGAAATGCATTGATCACCTCAGATAAAGCATGAGAATCTCACCTAAAAGAAGAAACTAAAACTGAACAGAATCCACATTTTTAAAGGATTTTCCCTGGCCAACGAAGGAGTGCAGGACCTGACCACACAAGGAGTTAATACCCTCTGGGAACGACGGAGTATAATCTCAGTTTCCTCATATTCACCGAGGTATGACCATAATGGCATTGCTTTAACATTTCATCCAGAATGTGACTACTGAAGCAATGCGTAGGAAAAATACAAAAATGAAAATGTATTTATCTGGGTTGCAGTAAACATGAAAGGAAAAAAAAAATACCATCATTAAAAAAAGATCTGTCAAGCTAATGTGAATGCTCTGCATTTAGCTCTTGTTTTAGAGCAACAGTCTGTTATGTAGGCTCCTCTACAGTTTAATGATTTCCTGTTAAGAATTTAAAATTAGAAGCCTCCAACAACTTCCCCATAAACTATTTTCAAGGTTCCTTTAATATCCACATCAAGGAGATATAGTAGGTTCATATGTTATCCATGTCAGTTCACTTCCTTCCCACTTCAAAATAAGCACATTGCAGGAAAATTCAGCAGGTTTTTTATTGTTTACTTAGAGCCTTTTTTCCCCCACACTAAGTACGTCCAGTTATTGTAATTAAAAACATACAACTTTCACATATATGAGCTCAGACTTAAGCCATGACAAAATGAGAACCTTTGGTCTGAAACAGCCTAAACTAGGATAGATTATGATCCAAATTTTCCATTGATGAGTTTGCTTGAATCTTCAACTACATTCATACCAAACTTCATCTATGTTAACACATCCATTTCACAAACACATTGCGGCTTTTTGACAAGTACTTACCTTTAGTGAAAGCAGGCAAACAACAGTCTTGCACTGTTAGCATATGAAACAGATTCCATCTTTCTTATCCAGGCTTCCAAGAGCAATATTCCTGCAAAACAGACACAGTATTTATTTAGGACTTTCCACTTACACATCTCAAACTATGCTGGACTGCTTATTCTTTTGACTAGGAAATGATACAATAATTGCAGTAGATAAACTGTTACACCACATGTTCAAAATTATTTGAGGTAAGCGTACAAAAGGCAGAGCATCTGCAGGCATCCCACCTCAGCTCCTCACCGAGTCAGTGAAAAGACTCACAAATGCTAATCACCGCCTTTTTGACAAAAATCAGCATCTACACCTATCCACCAAACACACTCTTTATGTGAACACTTTCTGATTAGTTTAATTTTAAAATGAGTCAGGTGAAACTGCTGCTCACTAAATGTGACCTAAGAACACACCAGTAAAAGAGACAATCCTGCTGCTTCTTGCACAGCCTCTAACAAATGTATAGCTCCAAATTTCACTGAAATATAAATCTACATACAACTGAAAAAAAAAACGCAAACAAAAGAAAAACCCAAACAATGTCAGTTTGCAGCTTAGCCATGGAGTCAAAAGTTGTGAGACAACACTTATAATTTCTGAAGTAATTTGCAGACCAAACTGACTTGTTAGTCATGAAACCATGGTTTCACACACAGAAAGTCATGTGAACTACCTCCTCCAGCAGAGGTGAGCTTCAGCAATTCACTGTTGTCCAGGAATAGTAACTTGGTACCAATATCTGGTTGGGACTTTTATTTCCTTTTAAAGGGTTTTGAAGATTTTTTTCCATGGTGCAAAACAACACCAGGCTCTACCCATATTCTACTGAAATTACACAACCATCTTTCTTTGCAGATGTAAAATCTCTTCTATATGACCTTCTTCACAAAGGGAATTTTAACAGCCAAAAGGCTGTTTGATCTCTAGGGGCAGTTTTTTTACAATGAAAGACTATGATTAGATTTTCTTTATACACTTACCCATTATAAGGCTTGTCTGCAATCCCATCCACTGCAATGACACACAGATGTACAGAGCCACTGCACTCCATACGCTTTACATGTGAGTAGTTCAGATACCCAGATGCATCTTCAAAAGCTAAGATTACAGAAGACAGACTGACCAAATGCTTTTGCCTAAACAACATACATTACCACTTTGCTTTCAGACACAGGCAGCATTTGTAAATATCCTTTAAATATTTCCCTATATAAGGAAGACAAAAGAAAAGAGAAAGATACCAACAAAGATAAGAATATCCATCAGAACCTCTGCCAACAATGCTGGAATCAGAGAGACTTTCCAACATCTGCAACTATTAATGAGTAATTACATTAAAATAATTTACGGATGTGAAAAGCACATCATTGAATGGAGCCATTTTGCCAATACAGCTTAAGGAAAAAGAATCCATTCAAACAAACAGGATACCTCTTAAATTTAAAGGTATTCAGAGAACTAAACAATTATTTAAAAAACAACAGACTTTTCTAAGTGTGTTTTGCTACTAAGTCACTCTGAATGGTTACCTACTATTTTAACATTAAACACACACACCCTGAGTCAAAGACTCCACCAACTCTCTAATAATATCTTTAAAAGCAAAATATGTATATACAACAAGATCACCAAGTTGTTCAATACACAAATATACCAAACCATACAGTACTAATAAATAACAAATGCTACTATACCTGAATTTTATTTCTACCTAGAGATAAAACCACTTTTGCCATAAAGATTATGCCTCAGGCTTTACCAACATGAATTACAGACCAAATATATAACATAATATACTCCAGAGTTTGCACCATGTCCTTCTTCCATAGATATGTTTATTTCTTCTCCTTTAATGTGGATCCTACAGTTTTGTCTACAAAAAAATTACAAGCCAGTAAAAGGCTTTCCAAGACAAAGTAACTTATCAAAAAGACAAAGTTCATTGCCACAGCATTGTCTTTAAAAGTCTATTTACCTTAGCTGTTATTGTCAGAATTCTGACTGGATGCTTTCTTTCAAAGCAAAATAAAGAACACTGTAAGTTCAAGAATTACCACTTCCTACATATTATCAATATTTTTCCCTTCAGACACTGGAAAACTGCTTTGTCTGTCCCTCCTAATAGGCCCCCAATCCTAACCCTTCCAAACCAGCTCTCTACAAAGTAACTAAAGTAAATAGCCTCTGCCTCTTGAGGGGCTAATTGCCAATAGAAACCAGCTGCCTTTCCCCAGCTGAAGAAAATCCCCACTGCCTCAGAAAATACAAGAAAAAACTGAAGCCACCAATAGGCAAAAGCAAACAGAGGACAAAGCAATCTTCCATGGTCTGTTTATGTCACATTCCATTCTTCCCACCCCATAACATTTCTTTCTCCAAGTAAAGGACAAAGAATAACGTCCTCTTGCAAAATGTGCAGAGGGAAAAATCGCAACAATTTATTCGAAACAGTCCCCGAAATGAAAGCGCAGCTCTGCCTCCTATATTTTTTAAAATAAAGAAAAACAAGAAATCACAGTAGCAGTCCTGCATTAGCTAAGAAAACCAAAACAAGACTTGATAGAAGGTGAAATACTTCCCAGTATACTTAGTGCACCTAGGTTTGGGTTTTTTTTCTATCCAGTGTATGATAATAAGCTTGAAAAATGTTAAAGATTTAACTCTCAATAAAAACTTTAAGGCCATAATAGAGCAGTCAAAGTTGAGTGATACTAATTTATTACAATACCAAAATCTACACTAAGCAGTAGCGTCAGTGTCCTTGCCTGGGTTGCCCTGGGGTGGCTAAATCACTGGCTAAACACAGCACAAGTCTGTTTTAGACCAAATGATCCTAATTGCCTCTGCCTAAAAATCTACCATCTGTGTCTGACAGCTACCCAATATGTTCCTAGTGGTGTGTGCAAGCCCCACATGGAAAGCAAATTAGGAAGAAAAACATGCCCGAGACCACTTGATGAAGACAATGAGGTACCGACAAAACAGAGTGCCATTTCACATGGGGTCACAGAGTCAGTTTATATGGGTAAAAGGGTGTTTTTACCACAGCAGCCAACGAGGAACACCAGACGATGCAGGCGCACTTCAGGTACCTTAACAACTCCCCTCAAACGCCAGGCTCCCAAATAACGCTCACCTTGAGCTGCCAACACACCTGAAAGCCACAGAAGGCCCAATATTAGCAGTATATTACCACAGGTTAAGCTATAATAACCACACTTCAGCTTGGCCTGGGGCTGGGCAGGCCCTGGAGAGGGGGTAACTCAAGGCCCCCTCTTGAGGCTTCCGGGGGTGTTCAGCCCATTCTCCCCGTCCAAACAAAGCCCCCAGAGCCGCCGGGCCTCAAGCCCCACGTCGGATGTGGGGAAAACACCATCCCTGACCATGGCGGTCACCTGAAGGCTAAGGCCACATCCTGCCGCAAGTCACAGCCCTACCACAACACCTCGCTTCTTGCCTCGCCCCCTCGATACAACCCCATAGCGCTACATCAGCTTGTTACTGCTCTGGGGTTCCCCTGTGCCCCGCGTTCAGGCGGATGGGTCCCTTCCGTTCTTCCCCCTCGCTCCGGCCGCCGCCGCCGCTCCCTGCCCGGGCAGGGCGGGGGGAGCCCCGGGGCGTGAGGCGCGAGAGGAGGAGCGGGGGGGCGGTGGGTGGGGGGAAGGCGGCTCCGCACACCCAAGATGGCGGCGGTGGAGCTGGAGTGGGTGCCTGAGACGCTCTATAACACGGCGATCTCGGCCGTGGTGGATAGTTACGGGCGGGCCAGGCGCCGAGACATCCGTTCGCTGCCCGAGAACATCCAGTTCGACGTGTACTACAAGGTACGGCGAGGTGGCGGGGGGGGGCCGGAGCGCGGCCGGGCCCGGCGGGGCCTGGGGGAGATGGAAGGAGAAGTGGGCCGGGGGAGGAGAGTTCCGCGCCCGGCCGGCTGCAGGCCTCGCCCCGAGGGGCTGGGGGGTGAGGGGGCCCTGGGCCGCGGCCCTGCGTCGGCTCTGGTGGCCTGAAGGACGGGCTGGGGGAGCGAGGGCCTATGTGGGGCCGCCTGGGCTGCGACTGAAGGAGGGGAGGCGCTGGAGGAGGCTCGGGCAGGGCCGGGGGCCTGCGGCTTCCCCCTCCGGCTGCGGGTGCCTGCGTTGCTGGAGGGCCCGGGGCCGCGGGAGGGAGGCTGAGGCAGCGCCGTTGCGGAGGGCATGGGGAAGGGGCCGGGGGTGAGGCCTGGGGGCGGGGGGAAGATGCCTCCTCGACCTCCTCGCCTTTGGAGCCGGAGAACGGGTAGGGGCAGGATGGGACCGCGTTTTCTGTGTTGAAATATATGTTTTCCTTTTAATGTATTGGAGAAGGTGATGTCAGTGGTAGAAGGAGCGGAGTTTGCCGTGCTCTTGTATCTTCTTTAATGATATGGTAGGAACCAGATGAAAAGAATTGAGACTCATTTAATGATACAGTTTATTAACCTTAAATCATTCTTTCCTGAAAGGCTGTTTCTCATTCAGTTGCGTTTAAAGTAGCCTGAGTTAGAGTAAAAGGTATACTGAGATAGTCCATTAATTTCTATTGTCCACTAAATGGGCATTTCATCCGCGTGCAGGAACCGCTGGAAATGAGCATTCACCAGGAGAGAAACAAAAAGCCCAAAACCAAGCACGCAAAATAACTCCAAACAAAGAAAACCCCTAAGATGGGATAACACTTTCCTCTCGCAGCAAATTGCTAAAGATACAGGATGTGCTGAATGAAGTAATTCTTTAGATGTATCTTTATGACTGGGTGTACTGGCCCCTCATATATACAGAGAGTAATAGCATTATTTGCAAGGAAGGTTGATCTTCACTAGAGACAGAATTCTTTATACAGTGCTGAAAGAGACATGTATGTTTTCGGTAAACTGCTATTATTTGTCTGCCTTATACATTGAGAAGCATGGAAACTCCTTTTTACCGCATACAAGCGTGCTCACAGATAATGATGAGGTTCACATATAGCAATTATCTAAGACTAAAGATATGGAGCTAATTATGTGGAAGGGTATTTTGGGGTTTATTTTTAACTCTTGTTAGGTACCACCATTGACAAATAAACTTTCTTGGCATTGCCTGTCCAGGTGTTCATTCAGATGAAAGGATGGCGCTTGGTGGCTTTTAAAAGCATAAAACCAAAAACCCCCAATACATACTTGGCATGTATTGGTACATACAAGTATGTATTATTCCCAGATTGTTTAAAACCTCATCTGTGTGTGAGCATAAGATACCATTGTTTTCTTATCCTTTTATTAGCACTCTTCTGTGATTGTGTTCAATCAGAACCATGTGGAGCTGTTCCATGATAGGCTGAGGAAGTTGGGGCTCTTCAGCCTGGAGAAGAGAAGGCTGAGTGGAGACCTCAGAGCAGCCTTCTAGGATCTGAAGGGGGCCTATAGGGATGCTGGGGAGGGACTCTTCATTAGGGACAGCAGTGATAGGACAAGGGATAGTGGGTTAAAATTCAAACAGGGGAAGTTTAGATTGGATATGAGGAAGAAATTCTTTACTGTAAGGGTGGTGAGGCACTGGAATGGGTTGCCCAGGGAAGTTGTGAATGCTCCATCCGTGGTGGTGTTCAAGGCCAGGTTGGACAGAGCCTTGGGGTAGCATGGTTTAGTGTGAGGTGTCCCTCCCCCTGGCAGGGGGGTTGGAACTGGATGATCTTAAGGTCCTTTCCAACCCTAATTATTCTATGATTATATGATGAAAAGTGAACCGGCAGTATATCTGACTTTTAAAGCCTTTCTAATCTGTTTGTTCTGCTTGTGTACGTTGGTATGTTGTCTTGTTGGGCAGATGATAATAAACATGCTAAGTCCTCAAAATAATGTTTTGTTGTACTAATCACTAGCCAGTATAACTTCTGTTTGACACCAATTTGCATTGCTTTTCCTATTATTTCTGTGGTTTACAACAGGAAAATCTTTGGTAATCTGAAATGTGTGAGGTGCACCCATATTCCTTTTTCAAATACACATCTGTGAGATGTCTGCTTACAGAGTAAATAAAACCTGGCTATGCAGTGCAGGTGTTTTGCCATTGCTGCCGATGTGAGGCTGGTCTTCCATTTCTTCACTACTTGGGTCATTAACGCTTTTCCAGTGTAGGAGACCTGTCCTCTTCAATAGTCACATTCAAGTTATCTTATACCAAATGTAACTAAACCTTTGATGGGATGCTGAGAGGAAGTTCTCAGCCCTTACTAAATGGTGTTCTATATGTAGAGATGTCTGCCTGCAATGAGTAGCTTGAAGCCTAGCCCAGATTGCAAGTCTTTTGGAACAGTGTTTGCATTTTATATGCACCTATGTAACGCTTAGTAACTGGTTCTTGATGTCTGTATTTGGATGGCTACGGCAGTACAAATGACACAGCTGAGTTAGGTTAGGATGAGGACAGCATCACACCTTTGGACAGTCCTCTCGTGTTGTGTATGGTGCTTGTTTTACTGTTTTGGTTATGGATACAGTTATTTTCGAAATCACGTGAATATTAAACAGCATTTCGGGTTGGTGAGCTGTGTTCACTGCATCCTGACCAGCAAGTTCTTTAAAGCAGAAGTAGAATTTCCAAAGTCACAAATAGCTTTTGAAGTAAGACAAGCCAAAAGACTTCAGTGGTCGTGGTTGCTGCTGTGTTGAGGGGATGTTAGTTGTTAGTATCGTATGGAATAGTAACTATTCTTTAAATACAGCTGAGGAAAAGTGACTTGTAATTGAGAATTTGTATTAATATACTTGCATTTAGACCTTGAAAAAGGCAGAGAATCACTTTCTGTGATTAATAAAAGAAAAATGTTTCTAGTCTTTCATATACAACTTTTAAGTAATGGGTTGTTATCCAGGTATTAATCATAGCTTGGGATATTGCAGAAACTGCCACTGATATTGTAAAAAATCAAAGGTCCTATCAGTCGGATTTTATTTTGATACACAGATGTTCATTGGAAGTGGCAATACAAAACTTACTTTTATCATGCTCATATTTTTCTTTTATTCATACATATTGGTATGAACACTCAAGCTTAACATTTACCAGTTTTGCACAGTTTGCCAACCTGTTCCCATTGATTGACAAGGAAGGATACACAACTATTGCAACAGCAGAGATGATCGATGTGTTATTATTTCAAAGGGAGAAAAATGCTAGCAGAGTGTCTTTGGTCTTTGTTTTTTCCCCAGGGCACCCTCTAATCCAGTGGTTGGCTCTGTTATCATGGTACATTGCCTTTATTTCCCATTCCTTAAGAAATGCAATTGCTTTGAATTCTAAAATTCCAGAATTGTTAACTTCTAGGACGTGCTTTCTAAACCTGTGCAGTTAACAAGGAATCACACATGGGATAGTTGCAGAATGTTCTTTGTTGTGGACTTGGTAAGAAATGGGCTGTGCTGTGAGGTGACGGAAGTGGACAGGTTCCTCCTAGTAAGTGTATTTATTTTTCTGTAGTGTTCTTGGGCAATGGCTAAAGTTTAAAATGAGGCAGGATCAAATAATCATGATTGTAGTAAAATAACAAAACTGTAGTGGTCCAGAAGGGTGTTACTGGATTTAGCTTTTCCTTGCAACCATTAGAAAAAGAATAGAGACAGGGCAGGATGCTTGGAATTTTGGAAATATATGCATATTTTGGAAATTTTCAAGTCTACATTTGTGCTAAAAATATTTTAATGTCTTATTAATCTCAGCTGCATTTTGGAGATCTTAATAAGTAGTATTGTTACAAGTCACACCTGCATCTGAGGGGGGAAATATACAGATGTGCAAACATATCATATTTTGTTTCCTTTGTGTCTTTGCCAGGTTTGTGTATATCCTGCTTGTGTTGTTTCCTGGTAGAACGAGTTAGGTTCTTTTTCTTGTCCTTTGGGGGGAAAGAGGGAGAGAGGAGGTGTAGTTTTTAGAAGCCAAATTAAAAATATACTGGATCTCATGTTAAATAGAATATGCCTAGCAGGCGACGCTTGCAAATGCCGAAATTCCATAGTAAAAAGCAGGTGACAGCCGGAATAAACTGTACCTCCTCAAGAAATCAAAAAATGAGGAAAATAAAATTAAATATTTTGTAGTTTGTTGGGGAGAGGATAGTGTTTTGTGGGAGGTAATGTAAAGAATCTTGTTTCTGGTGACAGAAATAAGATATGCCCAGTTTGATGACTGTTGTCTTGTACAGAATTCAGTTCTTTCCTCTGTGCCTCTGCTTTATACTTTATTTTGTGTAATGATCTCATTTCTTTGCTTCATAGGTATTTATTGCAGTTACACACTAGCAGAATAGCTTTGGTCTTACATTGGCCAACAAAAAATTTCATGCAATGTTTACTTTCCTTTTGGAATTTTTCTGGATCATGTTTTTCTCTTTTTAAACTGATTTTACTTGAAAATCATTTGGGTTTAATGTTCTTTGCATGTTTTGTGATGAGATCATCAACCACAGGAACAATTGGAGATGACATTAATTTGTTGTTAGTCAGTGCAGACCTGTAACCTTTAGTAATTGTACTCTAACTTGTTTTGCATTTAATTTTTAGGCAAAATCCAAAAGACTATAATTATGCTTTCTCTTTGAAGTGGCAGATTAAACTCCTGAAGTGCTCCTACCTTGATGTGAATCAAAACATCACATTCTGAGTTTACATCCTGATAGCTCCAAATTCTATAACAATGAGTGTTGCTGCTGTATCACGTCTCCTCACTGTATCCTGCTACGACAAAAAAGCACAAGCATGGCTAATAAAGGCTCTTGGGTTGCATCTGGATATTCTCTGAACCAAATAAAATGAATAAATGGGAATTTGCTGACTGTTCACGACAAGCAATAGAACATCTATTCTCTGCATCGCTGTAGAGAGTTGGGGTTTGGGGTTTTTCTTACTGATAAAGAATCATTATAAGCATAATTTCTCTAAATTAGAAAAAAAAAGTTTGTCCCAAGGCTTCAGTCCCTTGGGTATTTGATGAGAGTGAAGAGGGTGAACTCCCCATGAAATAAAGTGTAGCTTTGCTGCTTTAGTTCTGACGTTTTCTGATCAGAGGAGTACAGGTGACGTGTGAGGGAGGCAAAAAATCCCAGAGCAAATAGGTCATATTTTGTAGCACTTCTGCGGTGGTTGACCAGTGTGACTTCACACAGACCTCATTACACTCATGCTGATGGATTTTCAGGGGTCAGAAATTAAATGTATATGTGGGAAATCATCAAGATTTCTGCATGTGTGCACACATACATCCAACCATTCTGATGATCTGGTTAGACTTTGAGTAATGTGTGCATTAGGACTTCATCAAGTCCTGCTTGAATTAAATGGTGTCCTTGTATCACCTTTTTAAATTCAAGCCTCATAGTGAAGGAGAATCGTCACTTCATGAGGTTTTTTTTCCAATTATTGCTCTTAATTTTAACACATGCCTTAGTTCTGTAGTCTAAATTTAGGTTAGAACTGAGCCATCTTTCCTTGTCATGTCTTCTAACTCCTGTTACTCAGTTTGCTTTTCCTTTTTTCTTCTTTGAACCTCTAACTATAGGGCATGTTTTCTTATCCTGATATGTGCTAGGTGCCCCATGTTTTCAGTATCCTTGTTGTTGAGTCTTAAACGCTAGAACTCATCATAATTCAGATAATGAGGTCACATCTGAACAGAGGTGCTCAGCTCCTGCTGAAACAATAATTCCAATTTCCACTTCATTTCCTTTGTACTGATTTAACTTCAAAGCAAGCTGGGTTTCCCATTTACTGCTGTGGAGAATTGTGTGTGTGTGACTAAGGCTCAGGCTTCATACTGCTTTTGCTGGACTCTGTGTACATGTGATGCAAAAAACTTTGCTGATGTGCAGAAGGAAAAGTGAGTGGGAAGATGGGAGGAAGTGTGCTGTGTGTGAAAGCAGTAGGCTCAAAAGTTGTTTCAGAAGTTCGCCTTATTCAATAAGGTTGTTTTGGCTTTTTTTTTCCTGATTATTATTTGAGGGAGGTTCATAAAGCCCAGTATTTAGCACTATTTTCTCTGAGCTGTGAAGCTTGCATTTCGTACGCCCCAGACAGTATCCAATAGAACTAGTACTTGTCCAGAAGCTTTGCAGATGGTTTTGAAATTGATTGAAAAGAATCAAATGTACCTAAATGTCTGATAATTTTCTAAAGCTGTTCCCCCCCACCCCGTTTATGGAGTCATTTGTCAACAGGTTGATTCATTCCACTGTTGACTCTCGGGGAAACTTTTCCCTTCCTTTTTGAATAGGGGAGGAAGATTGTGTTTACAGCCAAACTTCTTTTCTCAAATACTGATGTTCGTTGATTATGTATACAGTCCTTCCCGAATTTGGCGTAATATTCCCCATTAGAATTAGCTATGACTAAACATGCTGGGAGCTACTTAGAATTCCTTGTAGCTTTAATTTTACTGAAATCTCCATATTATTTCTTCCAGACTGGAGCAACAGGAACATATTTTCCAGGTTGTGTATGCTACAGTTCCTCTTCGTGAGGGTCGTTCTACAACTGGTTAGAATTAACCTCCAGCTGCTTTAAGAAATGACTATTTATTTTTTTCCTTAGGTTTGGAAAGTCTTTTCTCTTGTGCGCAGTGAAACAGCCCAAAATCCTGGTGCCGCAACTATCCTAGCGCTTTTTCCTTGTGTTAGGATTTTAACACATCTTTGCCTTTTATTTCCGGGGGTTTGCTAGGATGCAGTTTGAGTGCAACTTAATCTCTCCAGAGAGAGAAATCTGACAAGTACTTTGATAGAATTGCCTATGTGATGATATAATAGTAGATAAATTGCAAGTAGGCATTATTAATATGCTTGATTGGGGATATCGCTATATGCAGCTTTGCGTGTTGAGGTGCATGTGTTACGCATCAAAGACTAAACCTCAGATCCTGGAGGAGAAACGCAGTGATTTTTCTCTCACTCTATGTAAAACAGCTTGATTGTGCATGTATGTAATAAGCCTGTATATTAAATTTATCCCTCGGTTCCTGTCTTGAGTGCCAGAATTAATGTGTCAGGGTGAGCTGACAAAATTAGAAGGCTTTTATTTGTTTTTCCATAGTTAAAGAAAAATGAATCTCTGTTAAGCTCCAAATAGGTTAATTTTGTGTCTAAAAGGCATCTGTTTCTTACAAAAAGAATAGTTCTTCCGAAGTCCAAACCTCTGCCATTCTTGTCAGGACATGTTTTTCTTGAATCACTTTTTTGTTTTGTTTTTCATGTTCTGTAGCAAGGCTTGTGGTCAGGAATTTCGTCTCTCTAGAGCTTTAACGAGAGAACTGTTTCTTCAGTGCTTGCAACTGCTTCTCAATGAACAAATGAGTGTTACTGCATCTCCTGGAATTGCTTCACAGTTTGACGTATACTCAGTATTTCCATGTCAAATTTTGCTTGAAAATACTGCTGTAACATCTCCAATGGTTTCAAGAGACTTCAAGCTGAGTTAGTTCCTTAGAAATGCTTGCCAGTGTGTCAAGGGAAGGGGTGAATAGCGTGGTAAGTGTCCCAAGGCTGCTGTATTTCTGGTTATACCAGTGAAAAGTGGGTTAGGGTTTTTGTATGCCCAAACAGTGCAAGTGGTTATCTTTGAGTTGGGGTATGTGCAGATAGCAGGCTTGGGCCTTTGGGCCATAAGCCAGATTTTACATGAAAGTAATTGATGTGTCAAAATTGAGGGTGTAGTTTGGGACATTCCCCCTCCTTCCCAGCCAGCCAGGGCATTTGTTTGTTAGCAGTTTAAGTATCACATGTAGCAGTGGGCACATAACATTATGTAACCTCATAAATACATTAATTCTGAAACCTCTTATTGCAGTTAGTATTTGGTAAACTAGTATCAGAGTAACCTCTGGGATTTTTAGTGCTGTGAGGTGATAAGAGGAGATGGTGATTTACTTGATTGAAAGCCTAATTGTTGGACATGTGATAGTACTTCCAATTGTCTGAAGTCCTGGTAAAATAGCTTGGGTTGAGTCTTATTTTCTTCCAGAAATGATCTCATCAGTTATTGATGTTTTGGGCATGGAATGCCGGGCAGGATTTAATCATCTTTATGACTGTGGAAAATATGTTCTAGGGTTTATAGAACAGTTACCGTTAGACAGCTGTGCTGAAGAAAATGAGGGCACTTAACCATGCCTGTAGTTTTTAAATACACTAGACTGGATGTTCTTTTGCTGCCAGAGAGAATATGGCTTCAGAAGAAACTGATCCCTTTGAAGTATAGGGACATGGCACTCTTTTATCTGAGGAGTAACTTTGCATGCAAACTTGCACTGTTTTTTGAAAAACTTCTTTTTTTTTCCTCTTCCCTGGCAAAATAGAGCCCTGAAAGGAAAACATTCATTTCTGGCAATTGACATTATTAGGTCACAGTATTTTTGAAGGCTTTTTGTAGGCTCTGTTGCTAAAATAACAAACTTGCTGTGCTGTAGAATCAGTGTCATGTGCTTTTGTTAAGAGTTGACCAAAACTAAGTTTCTGACTGGAGGAGATTTTCTCACATGCTGTGTATTGAGTACCCAATTAATCTGCTTCCAATTTCATTGGAGAAAAAGGTGAACCAGGCACAAGATGCTCAACAATAAAATGTTTTATTATAAATTATTAAAACTGAGAGGAATATTAACACTTTCAGTAAATACATGTTTGTAATTGAGCATCTCTAACGTGTTTTCTTGGCCTTACTTTTGGTTATATAAGGGTGGCTGGACTCCTCATGTAGCATCATGTAGCACATACCACAGAGGAACACAAATGGATCTCAAATGGTCTATGTTGAAAGATGGAGCATCTAGAGAAGTGCCTGAGAGATGTGAGCTACCAGCTTCTCCCTTTTTATTTCTCTTTTTGAATTTTAAAAGGGTGTGTGTGGTGTTTGTGGGCTTTTTTTAGTAGAACAGCTAAAATAACAGTTGTACTGCACCATTCCTGTGTGACCGAGTACTGTACCTCTGGCAGCAGCTGGTGATGCCACACATAGCTGTGGCAAGGGTATAGTGGAACCACCTTTGGTTACATACCCCACTTGCAGTCATTCGTGGTTCAGGGGCTTCAAGATAGCAGGAATTACTAGCCTGCAGTGGATTTTTGACATGTATTTGTACTGTTGCTTTTGTACCTAGGTAAATTCTCAGTATTTATAGCATAATGTGGCAGATAGCTCTGCAAGTTAACTGTGCTTTGCATAAAGAACTGTCTCCACAGTTTGTTTTTTATGAGCAAGTCCACCGATATATTTGCTTACCTGTAGACACAGATCAGCTTGGGCATAAAAATAGCCACTGCTTTCAGTAAATGCATGCACAGATTCACTTGAGTTTTCCTATTTACTGAGGCAGGCTTTATGCATGTGAGCTCAGGTATTAATGGGTATGGGCTCATGCTTGGCTTTAGCCCTGGGTATTGGTGATTCACTCCTTGTAGAACTTGTGTTTTTGGAGTTTACATACATATGCACACACACACACACATATAAAAAATCTGTTTGCACTCCTGTATGCTAGATTCTGTGTAATTTTAAAATGTTTTCAAAGAACTTGGTATGAAACAAGCTGTTCGTTGTATTTTTTTGCTGACTTTAGAGGTTTCTTGATTATTGTCTTGGCTTTCTAGCATATGTCATCTACTGTTTTGATGATGCAGGTGAACACAGGCACTTAAATACATTCATAGATAGCCCCCCCCTTGAAACCGCCTATGGAGCTCTAATAGCTTGTGTGCTCGGTTTTTAAACACTAAAGTTGTGGTCTGTATGGGGAAGATGGAACTGTTACTTCTGCCATGGCTCACAGACAGTGGAACTGTTACGTCTGCTGTATTTCAGGACTTTGAAATCTGGATTTTGTCGTAAGCCTTTGCTATTAAGCTGAGCTTCCCAGAAGAACTCACTCTTAAACTGTAAAATGTATTTCTCTTTTTCTTTCAGCTTTACCAGCAGGGCCGCTTATGTCAGCTGGGTAGTGAATTTTGTGAACTAGAAGTTTTTGCAAAGGTGCTTCGAGCTTTAGATAAAAGGTAAGTATCTATATCTATATCTATATCTATATATATAGATAAATCTTATTTTGGCTCTTTCTTGGGCTAGGTTTTGAATTTGGAAGATCTCTAATTTTCTTGGTCTTAGTAGCCTGTCTGTTAACCAGAAGAATATCGCTTTAGATTTACAGATGAGCTTTTAACTTACAAAGTCTTTCTCTCTCTGTTCCAAAAAACAGAACTATTAGAACCTCTATGTAAATATACAAAGTCATCTGGGGTACTTGGTGCCCAAAGTGCTTTCTTTGTTATTGCTGTGCCGTGGTTTAACCCTGGTATGCAGCTGAGAGCCACACAGCTGGTCACTCACCCACCAGTGGGATGGGGAGAGAATTGGAAGGGTAACAGTGTGAAAACTCATGGGTTGACACAAAGATAGTTTAATAATAATTATTTTATTTTAGGGAGTGGGGGGAGGACAAAACAACAGAGAGGAAAAAAGCACAAACAAGAAAAACTAGCAATGCAAAAAGACCCTGGTTGCTCACCACCATGATTGATGCCCGTCCAGTCCTGAGCAGTGCTGAAGTACCTGTTTGCTGTTGTAGCAAATCCTAAGTGAAGGGTTATCAAGCTCATAGGATTGCCCCAGTTTAAAGAGTTTTCCTGTCATTAAATATTTGAATTTGCGGTGTTGTGCTCAGAACTTGACATTCTTTGTAAGTGGAATAATTTTTGAGTCTTTAGACATGCCTCCTTCCCATTGTGTGTGTGTGATGTTCACGGGTGCGTCATTGCTCATTTATTGGTAATTTCAATGGGACTTGTGGGGTAAGGGTGGATTTGAGGCTTTCCCCCTACGAAGTTTTAGCTGAAAATGTTGTTTTTCAGTTCTAGTATTGTGTGGGTAGCTTGCGTTTTGCTTATAGTGGAGCATGTCCTTGTAAAGAACTTCATGTACGCTCACTGTATTTGTTGGATAATCCAACAGCTGTAATCCATTAGCCTTGAGATTGACAACCATGCTTGTATTCATCTGGTTTTGGTTTGTGAGAGGATTGGAGTTATTTCTCTGAATCACTACTCATTTGAATTCATGGCACTCAAGAGCCAACTGGCTGCAATGCTTTAAAAACTTCATCTGTAATCAAATTCTGTTTTCTTTTGTTTCAGGCATCTGCTTCATCACTGCTTCCAGGCTTTGATGGACCATGGAGTAAAAGTTGCTTCTGTGCTGGCCTATTCTTTCAGTAGACGGTGCTCCTACATTGCAGAGTCGGATTCTGCTGTAAAAGAAAAAGCAATCCAGATTGGTTTTGTTTTAGGTAACTGGTGATGATAGGCTGTTTAAAGTGTGATCCTTTCTTTCATGCAAGCTTCAGTTAAGCTAATGCTTATTTTTTTTCCTGTTAATGTCTGTGGTTTCTTTTTAAAGAGCACATGTGGTTTTGGAATGTAATTTTTAGAAAACCACTTGGTGTCTTAAGAAAAATGCATTGGATTTTTTATCTAAGAATATTTAGGCTCATATTTGTTATGTCAAATGGTTTAGATATAAAATTTGTTTGCTGATGTGAAGTCTTAACATTAAGACTTTGCGTAACTTTAGTACTGGTAAATATTTCTTGACAGAAAACTGTAGGAAGACTATGTAATACCAAAAAGTCATCTTCAACTGAAGGAGAATTCTTCTACTCTTATATTTCATCCTTTTCAATTCATAACTGGAGGGTTTAACCTTGACAGGATCTTATATATATGCAATTCTGTGAAATAAGTAGTAAGTTTCCTTACAAGACTTGGGCAAACCCTTTTTCTCTTAAAAAGGTGTTGTGCTATTCAAATTTCTCTTTGTTCTTGATTTATGTTGTTGCTTTTTTTCAGGGGGGTTCCTATCAGATGCAGGCTGGTACAGTGATGCTGAGAAGGTATTTCTCTCCTGCCTTCAGTTATGCACCCTTCATGATGAAATCCTTCACTGGTTTCGTGCCGTAGAATGCTGTGTAAGGTGAGCTTACCTTTTTCCTGTAAATCTTACTGTGAAATACATATTAATATGTCTTTGGACATTAATTGTCCAAAGATGTCTTTGTCTTTGGACAAAGCCATTAGTATGGCTTTGGAGCCATCAAGCTTCAGGTGCTTCATTTAGTATTCTGCTGCACTAGAATACTTTCCTGGCTAGAGCTGAAGCTCAGGTGGTGCTTGTTTTGTGCTAATCCCTGGGTTTTCTGCTTGTAAACTGGCAGCACAGTTCAGTGGGGGCGAAAAAAAGAAAGCCATTTGCCTTTCTGCTCAATGTGTCATGGGTAACAGATGCTGGGTGGTGAGAGTGGTCCAGCACCTTGGTGTTTTCAAGGGGGTTTGCATATGAAGGAGTGTTATGTGCTGGTGTCTGCTGAAATTATATTTACTACAAGAAGAATTTGGCAAATGCAAGCAGAAGTGATGTAAACACAGTTGAGACAGAATGAAAGAAAAACACACCTTTCCTGATTGCAGATCCAGTGAGTTCTCTTGCTCCATAACTGTGCTACTGAACTATGTGATGAGGTAAATGTTTAAGTGCCCAGTTCTTGTGGATGCCTTTAGCCGCAGCTTAAACATTTGGAAAAGAATTTTTGCTTTTAGGAGGTATTTGGTGTTTGTGCCTTGTTTCTCAAGGCTGTTGTCTCGTCCCTGGAGCTTCCACTTCCATTCACAAAGGCCTCAAAGATTATCTTTGAGTTTTTAGTTGTACCTCAGTGTGTGCTGCCCTCCTGCAGCCTGCAGTGAGTAGCTGGCTTGTTTTTATTGGTAACACCATGACTGACCTCTTTTGCATGCTCCAGGTATGTGTTTGAATAGGTGTATGCTAGTGAGCCTAGTTAAAACAGGATTAATGGTTTTTTAGCTGCTGTAATGAGCAACAAAGTATGTACTGTATTTATCTGAATATAGGGCAAAGCTTGTTTTTGGAAGCTGCTCAGAAAACCTCCCTGCATCGTGTTATGGTTGGACAAATATGAAGGGTAAATAGGCTTTGCCAGTAGCTGCTTATTTTATGTGCCAGCCAGAGGGCCTTGACAGTGGCTGCTGCTCTGCCTTGTTCAGCCCTGCCAGCTACCGCTGGATCTTCTTCCAGAAATAGGATGATGATGCCAGGAAAAGACTGGGCACATGTACACCTTCCTAGAGCTGGGGAATGATATATGTAGTAGTGCTGTTAGTACTTGGTCTTTCGTCTTCTAATTAATCTGCAAGTTGTATTAGGCTGCTTGACAAGCTGGAGAAGGTGCCTAGAAAATAAACTCCCTCCCTTTCTCCAAATAGGGGGGAAAAAGGAAGAGAAGGTAAAGAAAGTCAAAAAGGTGACTCTGTCGGGCAGCTGTGTACAGCCCACACAGCTGTAGGGAGATGATTTTAACTTTGTGCTAGGAAAAAACATCTGATACTAGGATGAACTGGGGATGTTAATTCAGTTTGAGCAGCTGATGGCCGGCCTCCTTGTAACATCGAGTCCCTCTGGGCAGCGCTGTGAATGAGGAGACACTGCTTTGTTTTCAGACCTCTCCCAAACAGTCAAATAACAGCATCATTTATTTGGAAATGATAATAGAAGGAATTTGGAACACTCTTCTTGTCGGAGAGCGCAGTCATTATACTCAGCTTTGAAGTCATGAGGCAGTAAGATAATCTTTTTGTTGTTGTTGTCTAATCCCTGCTGTGGAATATCTTGTCCTTACCACTGTGCTTGTACCAGAGGTGGGTGGAATTTCCAGAGAATAAGTCCAGCTTTTAAAAATATGACACTCTTTAAAAAAGAAGTGGCTGCTCTTACTCTAAAAGCTCGAAAGTCTGATCTCTGGGAAATGAATCCATTGCATTAATAATAGAATGAAGGTTAAAAACATGCAAAGTTTAGTGTTATGTATATAGAATTTGGTGCTTGGTTGTACTAGCAGTTGTAAATTGTATGGAGAAACCTGAGAAAATGTGAAGATCTGAGATTTCTACGGGCCTGTGTGCTATTTTCCTGCATGTGTGTGCTCCTTTTGGTTTCCTTTCCCTCATCATTAGATGTTAAACAAGAAGGCACAAATATATAGTGCAAATACGGGGTTCTCTCACTTCGTTGTTTCACGTTTTACTGATTCTTTGGTTTTTTTTGTGATGTTCCTGGACTTCTAAACTGCTATGTAACATTGCTGTGTTTGTATGCTCTAAGAGAATGATTTTATTGGGGGGGGAAGCTATTCCCCAAAAGCTATTATTGCAGACAGCAAAATGATTCATAGCTATTAGCATAAATGTCCTAAGGCATTTTTTTCTTCATCTTGGTTTTATCTTCTAAAATTCCTTTGGATTTATAAAGGATTTCTTGTTACTCCAAACTGGATCACATAAACTCTGCTTATCCTAGAGGATTGGGTTAGGCTTGGCCTGTTTTTTTGGTTGACTTCTTGGTTTTTAGACCCTATCACTGCAGCATCCAGATACTGGATATTATCTTTCCCAGGCGCTTATTGAAATTGCAGCACTATCCCTATTGGCTTATCCCATTACATGGGATTTGGGCTTCTTATTTTTGATGTTGCATAGCAGCTCCCAACTGAATGGTGCAGACAAAACAGTTTCCTTCTTTAGGGAAACTGGAATTGCTTAGTTTTGCTCTCAGGTTTCTTTAAAATTCCTCTCTCATTGCATGAATGCTAGATAGTGTTGTGCTGCCTGTGACCCAGAACATGATGCACTTCTGCATCGTGTTTAGTTCTCAGACCTAACTTTAGGAAAAATGTGGCTGTTACTTTTTCCCTTTCTGTTTTTGAGCCATGTTGCTGCATTTCTCATTGGAAAGCTGGTGTTTATGTAGCTTGTTTCAGGGGTGTTTTGAAGGTCTTGTCTTTTCTTTTGATGTTCTCTTGCATGGCTCACACATCTGCTGTGTGCTCCCTTCTTGTGAAGATGTGAACTTGATTTCCTCTCCTGTTAGTGCTCGAGTTTCATGATACGTTTCCTTAGGAAGGTGTAGGGAGAGACTAAGTTAGAGGCAGGCTGAACTCGGAAGGAAAGCTTCGATGTGTTGTTTTGCTATTGTGGGAGGCTCAGCTACAATAGCTTAAATCTCTACTTGGAGCAAATGCTAACAGGAAGTGGGTTTAGAGAACAGAAGCATTTAATCACAAACCTCACTGTTCCTTCTTCTCCCTTACCAGTTTGTTGGAAGATCTGTCATAATGTATCATAAAAGGAAAAAAATGCTGTACCTATATGAGCTTCCACTTCGAGTTGTAGCCTCTCTACAATACAGCATTATGTTCTGCTTCACTCTGCCTATTTCTCTTCCTGTGTCCTGGTGTCCTCAGTCTGTGAGGGTCTGCCTGATGTTTTTCGATCTCTATTACTCATTGTCTAATAACAGATTTGCAGGAGGGACAATGGAGGTTAATTTACCAAAATTTCATGTGTGCTAAATGGCAGGCATTTGCAATGGAGAAGGAACAGCTGTCTCTTCTTAGCCTGCAATGGGTGGGAATACAGTTCTGCCCTTTGGGCTTGGAATACGATAACACACACATTTTGAATGTATCTCTTTAAAGTAAATAAGCATCAGCCTACACTAAGGGAGGGGAAAAAAAGTCTTTACTTTTGCTTTAAATCGGTGCCAGAAGCTGAAGTTGTTATTTCTCTAGAGAAACAAGAGTGTGTTTCAGTAGTGCTGTGTTTTATTGTGTGCATTTGGCTGTTGTTTCATGAAGCTTCTGTTAATCCTTCAAATGGGAAGGCAGTAGGCTGGAAGATGGGACAAGGTGGGGGGAGAGGGGGTTTAGAGTTGCTGTGGCCTGGCTCAATAAAATAGTCTTCTCTGGTGTTGGTGAGTTAGTGCTGGACATCACCTCAAATGGATGTGACTGAATCTGTTGTGAAGACACCTCCCTAAGCAACAAATGCCCCCTTGTGAAGTGCTGGGCTACTTGAGGTCAGAGGGAAAAGTGCAGAGATGTGTGAGAGCTAGCAATGTCTGTGCTTACCCAGCGTCTGATTCAGTTTACTGCACTGTGGAAAGGAGGTAGAAGGGTTTTGATAACTGTATATTGCAGGGGTTTGGAAGTGGAATTTTCTCAGTGTTGAGAAGGCTGTTTTAGGAGAAATAAAACACAAAGCCACTGCACCAAAGTGATTTAAGCTCTGAATATGTAGAACTGCATCAATATGTGAAATCAGTTGACATCTCCAGCAGTAGCAATTCCTGCCATGCAAGAGACAAAGCATGGGGAGTACTGAAACGTTACACAGTAAATAGCTCTGCTGTACTGAACTCAGTGCAGCTTTGTGGGGATGACAGCCTGGTTCTATTGTAAGTATAGTACAAATCGCAGCTCCATACTACTGTACGTTGAGGTGGTTTATTCAGACACCATTTAGAAGATCTCTTTACGTATTCTTAAGGTTGCTGCACGTTCGAAACGGTAACTGTAAATATCACTTGGGAGAGGAAACATTCAAACTGGCTCAGTCCTACATGGACAAACTCGCAAAACACGGTCAGCAGGCGAACAAAGCAGCGCTCTACGGGGAGCTGTGTGCACTGCTCTTTGCCAAGAGCCACTACGATGAGGTGAGTGGGATTTTGGTTTTGTTTTGCTTCAGAAAAAACTGGTTATGAAATCTGCTTGGATGTTCCATGACTGGCTCAGTATTCACTTCATCTCTTTAGCTGGAGCTCCTGATCCTTGTTTTTGGTCCCTGTGTGGCAGTGCCAGAGGAATACTTGATGTATTGACGTTTTTCTATGTACTGTTCTGAGTACTTTGACCAACATTAAGAAATCATGTGTGATGATCCTGCCCCTCTACTCTGCTCTCGTGAGACCTCACTTGGAGTATTGTGTGCAGTTCTGGTGTCCTGAACATAAAAAGGACATGGAACTGTAGGAACAAGTCCACAGGAGGCCAAGAGGATGATCAGGGGACTGGAGCACCTCCCGTGTGAAGATAGGCTGAGAAAGTTGGGGCTGTTCAGCCTGGAGAAGAGAAGGCTGTGTGGAGACCTCCTAGCAGCCATCCAGGATCTGAAGGGGGCCTATAGGGATGCTGGGGAGGGACTCTTCATGAGGGACTGCAGTGATAGGACAAGGGGTAACGGGTTCAAACTTAAACAGGGGAAGTTTAGATTGGATATGAGGAAGAAATTCTTTACTGTAAGGGTGGTGAGGCAGTGGAATGGGTTGCCCAGGGAAGTTGTGAATGCTCCATCCGTGGTGGTGTTCAAGGCTGGATTGGGCATAGCCTTGGGGTGACATGGTTTAGTGTGAGGTGTCCCTCCCCCTGGCAGGGGGGTTGGAACTGGATGATCTTAAGGTCCTTTCCAACCCTAACTATTCTATGATTCTATAATTAGTGTTATGTGTTGGTCATCTGTAAAGGAAATACTACATTAAAAAGCTGATTTTAACAGATGAAACTGAATAGCTGAACACAGCTAACAATTCTTTACACCTACCTTATAAAAACTGCCTGAAGTGTAACCACTGTATAAACTGTGGTTTTCCTTTAGCTCTTAAGAACACTGACCAGGAAGTTGTTCTACACAATAGGAATTGTGAGGATTACTTGAAGTTTATAAAATACCCATTTTTGTCATTGAAAGTTGTTATAATACATGCCTTAGGCTAGCATAAAATACTTACACATTCAGTATTAACCATAAGAGTGCTTTTTAAGTCTGTCCTTTAACACATCTCTGAACAAATTTCATTGCATAGAAGTAATCAACAGTATTTAACTTTTGTGATGTAAATGACCATTACACCGTTCATAGCCAAGTAATGTTTTTTCTTAATGTTGCGACCTTGTGAAGTTCCAGCTTCATTATGTTGTAACTTTGTTCAACAGGCTTATAAATGGTGCATAGAAGCCATGAAAGAGATCACAGTTGGTCTGCCTGTAAAAGTAGTAGTGGATGTTTTACGACAAGCTTCAAAGGTGAATTAAAACTCTTCCATGCTTCTTTTGTAACTAAACTGCTACCAAGAATGGGTGAGCATAGGTGATACCTCCAGTGTAGCAGGGTAACCAGGTTCATTTCATGAGCCTTAGGGCTTGTTAGTTGTGTTTAATTGGTCTACCTCTGTGTCAGACATGGGGGAGGGTTGGTTTTGAGCTCCAGCTGTTCAAATGAACATCATGACGAAGCTAATCTGAGAGCATTCCCTGGGAAGGTGGTCTGTTCCCTGTTTGATCTAGACTAGGGACATCACCAGCCCTTTAGTTAGGATAAAATAGTAGTTTATGAATGTTATCTGTCAGCCTTTTCTTAAATAACTGAGAAATCCTTTAGTAACCATATTTTGAAACTAAAAATAGTAGTTAGGAACTGCACCAGTGTCTGGAGGAGATGAGTTTGGAGGGTACACCTCTTCACACGCTTCATTTCAACCTGTTTAGGCTTGTGTTGTAAAACGTGAGTTTAAGAAGGCTGAGCAGCTGATAAAGCATGCAGTATACCTTGCCAGGTAAGCAGCATTCCAAAAAAACCCCAAACCTTTCAAAATTACGTTTATCTTGCTTCAGCTTGTAATAGAAGTATATTTCTGCAGGGAGCATTTCGGAGCCAAGCACCCCAAATACTCTGATACACTACTAGACTATGGATTTTACCTGCTCAATGTAGACAATATATGCCAGTCTGTTGCCATCTATCAGGTATGCAGCAGGACTAAGTGTGTGTCTTCAGTTTCCCTTGATCCTTAGAGTCTCTGAAATGTTTCTCCTGAAATTCACGTGCATTAATTCGTGAAGATAAATTATAGTTGATTAAATGACTGCAGTGCTTCTTCTTTAAAAACAAAAAACAAAGTACCCTCAAATGTGGGGTTTTGCTTTTTCCCCCCCTGACTCCAA
Organism: Ara ararauna; assembly: GCA_028858755.1. Classification (NCBI taxonomy): domain Eukaryota; kingdom Metazoa; phylum Chordata; class Aves; order Psittaciformes; family Psittacidae; genus Ara; species Ara ararauna. The sequence goes on along the minus strand of CM054389.1, from coordinate 9,689,452 downwards.
AGTGGCTTTTATGTATTCAGTGTCTCGAGTACATAGGCCCACGGAATTTCAGAGCCTGTAGATCATTTTTCCTCCCTTTTTAACAATGGGAGAGATTGATTTGGGGTTTTTTTTTTGTGTGTATTGAGGGATGAAATGCTTTTCTTGTAACTCTTTCAGACAGCTCTTGATATCCGGCAGTCAGTATTTGGAGGTAAAAACATCCATGTAGCTACAGCTCATGAAGACTTGGCTTACTCTTCATATGTTCACCAGTACAGCTCTGGAAAATTTGACAATGCACTGTGAGTACAAGTGTTCGAGGCACTGGCAGCAAAGTCCTGTAAAGGGAGAGAAAAATGTTCTTAAATGACCCGGACTGTCCAGTTAGAATTTAAGTGCATCAGTTAATTGCATTACTGTTCTAATATTTATCAGTCAGCTGTTAACTTGTATATATGTATCTCGAATGCGTTACTTAAACTTTCAGATTCCATGCTGAACGTGCTATTGGCATTATAACTCACATTCTCCCAGAAGACCATCTTCTCTTGGCATCTTCAAAGCGAGTTAAAGGTAGGACCCTTCACTGTGTTACAGGGACAGTTTGAAATCACTTGCTCAGGTGTGTTTATTCAGTTCCCAAACAGAGGCAATGTCACTTGAGTTGTTTTTTCCTCAAATGGATGTCACTCTGGAATGTTTGTACCCTTCAGTGTCCTTTGCCAACACACTTGTAAAATACATAAATCCTTTCTTTAAAACCTCACCTTTGAAGGACTGGAGAGTATAAAAATACATGTTGAGAGCTTGATATCTGGTGTAACCTGTTTGAAAACAGTTTGTAATAAACATGAAGTCTGATGAGATCTCTTGGTTAATAGGCTTTCTGCTGCCTACAGTTAACACCTCTTTGTGTTTGGGCCACAGTAATGTTGGTTTTTCTCTCCCATGTTCAGCACTTATCTTGGAGGAGATTGCAATAGACTGTCACAACAAGGAAACTGAGCAGAGGTTACTTCAGGAAGCTCATGACTTGCATCTGTCCTCACTCCAGTTAGCTAAAAAAGCCTTTGGGGAGTTTAATGTACAAACAGCAAAACACTATGGCAACCTTGGAAGACTGTACCAGTCCATGAGAAAGTTTAAGGTAAGATTATACTGACCTTAAGGTCTTGACTTAAAATCTGCAGACATCTATAAATCTGCCACAACAAATGATGATTTTCAATGTCCATGTTTCATAACATCAGTTGGTAGCTTTAGAATTGGAAAACTTGTACTTTATAATTTGTCTGTCCAAAGCTTTGCACAAAAAGAATCCACCGAGATGCATGATGCCTTCAGAGACAGGATGACAGCAGTCTTTGAGGACAGAAAGAGCAATACTGCTTGCTGATCCACTTGACTAAGAGCTTGAAGAGCTCGATTTAGTTTTGGCTTTCTTACTTCTTTCCTTTTATAAAATATTACAGACTATTTAGCTTCTACATCATTACATTTCTTTAAACCTGCCTTGTTTTCCTCCTCTTTTTATGTTATGGTGTGTGGTGTCTGACCTCTGTGAATTTGATCCTCATAGGAAGCAGAAGAAATGCACATCAAGGCAATTCAGATTAAGGAGCAGCTTCTAGGTCAAGAAGATTATGAAGTTGCCCTGTCAGTGGGCCATCTAGCTTCTCTCTATAACTATGATATGAACCAGTATGAAAATGCTGAAAAGCTCTATTTGAGGTCCATAGCAATTGGTAGGTGATTCTTAAATGTGTGACTGTATGGAAGGTTTAGTACCACAGGAAGCGTTATTAAGTCATGTATTCAAGTTTTTAGTAAGCAACTTGCTGCAATGCAGCGTGGTTTATTTTGTACGTGATTGCAATCTAAATATAATGCTTTTTCTTGAATGTTATCCCAGGGATTGAATTCTGGAATTGTATTATTTTCAGTGCTTCATCAGAATTCATTCTTGAAAGCATTGGAAAACAGAGTAATTGGAAGCTTGGGTGTTAGTCTTTAGATTACATTTTGGAGCTGTGGCTGGAAGTGCGGAATGTAGTTAAATTGTGAAAGGAATGGAGAACTATTGTGCCCATCAGCCTGACTGTGTTCTCATTCGATATTTTTGTTGCCTGTCATCATTTGCAGTAAACTTGTAATTCCAAATCAAATGCATTTTTGGGCCATGCTGCGGCTCAGTTTGGAGACCGTCTGTCTTTGTACAGTTCTGTACAGTGCATTACAGAAAAGCCTTTATGTGACTGTGCATGTAAAGCTACAGCACAATTAATGATGCAGTCATAGAGTCGCTGAGGACAAGTTCCAATGTCCTGAAAGTAGGAGGTAGACAGAATTCAGAGCATCCTCCAGGAAGCTTGCATATTGTTGGGGTTCTTGATTTACCATAACAAAAAGGTTCGTGGTGTCAGTTGAAAAATGACACCAGAAATAAGACGTAACCTTTGACTTTTGTTTTCTTTTGGATTTCTTTAGGAAAGAAGCTTTTTGGGGAAGGATACAGTGGACTTGAATATGATTACAGAGGTCTCATTAAACTGTACAATTCCATTGGCAATTATGAGAAAGTTTTTGAATACCACAATATTTTGGCCAATTGGAACCGGTTGCGGGATCGGCAGTTCTCGGTTACGGATGCTCTGGAGGACGTAAGCACCAGCCCTCAATCCACTGAAGAAGTGGTCCAGTCTTTTCTGATGTCTCAGAACGTTGATGGACAGAGTAGTTAAGAACTTGGTCAATAAACCAGTTGAAGTTTTTTCCCCCCAGGTTACAGGGGGAAAAGTCATACTGTGAAATCTAAACCATGTAGTTCTCTGGGGGCTGGAATTTGCATTGAAACACTGGTCCAGTCTACTGAAGAGTGCCCATACGGATGAATGTGTGTTAAATTCTTATCAGCATGTGTATGGCATGTTTAGTTCGGCTCACATTTTGAACTTGGTGTTCCAGAAAACCCCTTCTTTCTCTCTTCTTTCAAAAGAAGCTACTTTGCAGAAAGTCTGCAAGAAAACCTTAAATAAAACTGTTTGAGCTCAAAAGAGTTGCATTCTTATTATGAATGGAAGGTTTCATCAAGAGCTTTCTGCTGATATATAGAAAGAATAAATGCTGTACGATAAGAAGTTACAGGAGAAGGGTCTTTCTACTGTACACATAGCAAAGTTAATCGTAAATATCAAGAGAAGGGAGGATGCCCTAGCCTTGGGTCTGCCTTACGAAGAAAAGTGGCAAAGAACCGCTCTGGAGAGCGACATACTCTTTGTGAACCGTGCCAGGGGGTTAAGCCAGTCACCACCCTGTGTTGTTGTGAACACCCTGAACTGGACCAGTGTTCATCGATCAGTGATAGAGGATCGAGTAGACCAGCAATCGTAGTTTTCTTTGGTACCAACCAAGAGTGCTCATCTTCTGAACAGGACCAGGAAAATCGAAAGTGGACCAGCCTGCTAGAAACAGTGTTTGGACCAGTGGCTTTAATTTAATATTTCTGCCCCTGCATTCACTTTTACAGTAGGATTATTTCATTTAGATGTATGATCAGTGCAAAATTATATTCATGTAATAGATACAAAGCTAGGAAGTGAACGTTCTTTAGCGGTTGCGATGGCATGTCTTTACCTAGTGAGCTTATACAAATATTAATGTCAATGCCACAAGCAAAAATTAGAAATGCTTTAACTGTTTCCTGCAGCCATCTCTTTTCTTCCTCTCCTTTTTGAATGGGCTTACTCTAATAATTGAGGCAGTAACTTGTTTATACCAGTTAATAGTTTTGTATTCCAATGCAGTTCAACCTGCGTTGCTGGAGAACACAACTCCTTGTACAGTCCGCAGGGGTCCGTGGAAAATGCCAAAAAGCACAAACAGGTCTCTTATTTTTATTTTTCTTTTCTTGTGATGCTTCATTTCTACATTAAACAAGAGTACAACCAGAAACCGATTCCTTTATATTAATTGAAAAAGCAGAAGAGCTGTAAAGAGCTGTAAAGATCCTCTTAAAATGCCTATCTCACTAGCTTGTCTTAATTTTTCTGCTGTTGGGGGGCTGCTTGGTTGCGTGGCTTTTTGGTTTGGGTGTTGGTTTTGGTTTTCTTTGTTCTTTTTGATGTTGAGGTAATGCTCATTTGAAGGTCTGTGTAACATAGCTAACTAGGAACAACTCACTGCTGTTACCTCAGTTCCTCTTAGAGCAGCACAAGCCATGCTCCTGTAGTTCAGATTCTGTCGGTTCTGGGTTTCTCCTTCCCCACGGCCCCTATTTTCAGGGGTTTGTGTCTGGGCTGTCGAAGGCCAGTCTGTGCTGGGGCTCTGAGCACGCTTCCTCCAGGGCTTGGTCTGAGCAGCATCTTTGGGGTCTGGCTTTTAATTCCTTCGTGAAGTCTGGGACAGGGGAAGCTGTGTGGTGGTCTTCAGTGCAGAGCAGAAATAGGAACCTCAGCCATGACTCTAAAGAACTGAACTTGAACAGACCGATAGTTCATATCCTGGTGCCTTCAAGTATATTTTTGTGGGAAAAGGCTGAATAATACCATCTTTAAAATGCAGTTACGGGATAAGTGAATGCAGAGTTAAGGATTGAATGCTTGGAATATCTTCAGCGACGTGAAAAGAAGTATTTGCATTAGAAAAACATCCCCGTGGTATTAAGACTGCAGTATAACCTCAGTGGCTCTTCAGTGAAAATCCAACTTAGTTATGTGTGGATTTGAACTCTAATTTATTTATAGGAGTTTTTGTTTATGACTGTGTTGGGTGCTACAAACATGCAGCTGTCTGCAAGGCAGAACTTCTTTATCCCTGAATGCCCACAGATGAATTATAAGGTTCTTACAAATGCCTAAGTCCTATTAAAACTACTTGCATGAAGTGTGCATGACTGGTGTCAGAACTTGGGCAGGGACGGCGTGCCTGAGATTGTCCTCAAGGAGCTGTGTTGTATCTCCTGTAGTGCAGAAGTGTTCAAAAGCTTCAGGCTGGGTGCATGGATTTGGGCTTCCTTTATCTGGAGACTGTTTCTTTGCTTGGGGTTTCTGGTCCTGGCTCTCCATTTCCAGCTATGGACTGAGGGATCTCAAAGACCTCAAGGTTTTGTGTTTGGGGCGAGGGGTGTTGCTTGGCTGACACCAGTGGCAGTGATCCACGTGAATCACTGCTGTTGTTTCACCTCTCCTTTGTGTTTGTCTTTCACGGTTTGTCTTCAAGTTAAGGCAACCAGGAGTGCCCAGCACGGGGCAGGATAGGGAGGTGTCACAGTTGTCTCTGACAACCAAACACCTTGGTTCAGTTGGTTTAACTGTAGCTTTGTTCTCCAACCTTGCTGGGTTGGGTGAACTTCTCTTTCTTTCCCAAAGCTCCTTCACCAGCACATTAATAGTTTGGTGCGTTGGCTTGTCTGGAAGGAGCTAAGGTCCTAAAAGTCACCCAAGATCTCTTTGGTAGCAGACTTTGACTAAGAGATGTGACTTGGTCAAGAATAGTTGGCAGTGATCCTTGTAAGACCCATAGCGTGCTCTTCATGTGACTGGATTAAATCCTAACTGGACTCTTGGGTCGATCTCATTGTAGCATCTACAGTCACACCAGGGCACGTAAATGATGGAGAAATGTGGCAGTGGCCAATGGCTAAAGCTATTCAAGCGCAGGAGGTTTGTGGAACAACTTTGCAGTTGCCTGCAAAATGCTCTGTAGAGCATGGAACCTTCCCCTGATGCTATCCTTGCTGCGGGCGTGATACCTATTTCTCCATGTGATAACATAAATGCAGCCTTTGTAGTTCTTGGTTCTGTACCTCCCAAAGTACGCTCTCGGAGCATGTCTGTATCGGCATCTGGTGACTGAAACGTGGTGCTGTTGGTCGGTGATTGCTGTCCCTGCTGTTACAGTTCGATACCTTTGAGAAAGTAGGAGTCCAGCTGGATGACTTCAGAGGAAGGTAAATGCCCGTCCCTCCGTGCCAGTGCGGTCGGAGCAGATCTGGTGGTGGTATTGTAGTATTCCATGGCTCGGGCACCAGGCAGAGCTATGGGAGCAGAGGGTGCAGTCCCCACTGTTGTCCCTTGGGAGCAGAGCTGGGGCATTCCCCTCCTGCCATGCCCCTAGAGCAGGCTTTCCATGTACATCCAAGCGTGAGTATTGGGGAGGGAGCTGTGGGACAGCCCCGCAGAGCTCGTGCCCCTATGACTCCAAACGCTAGAGGAAGTTAATGAGTTATTGGCATTTCATAGAGGCTGCAGGGGCTGCATTGACAGGGGAGAGCCGAGAGTGGAAATCCAGTGGGATGCATCTTGAAGGTAAGTAATGTAATCACACCAGAGTAATGGGATGCAAGCAGTGAGGACAGGAGTCACCTTAAAGTAAATGATTATAACTGTTGTTTAAATTAAACCCTTAACGTTTCATTTTCAGTGTAATGTCATTTGAGTGAATGATCTGAATGCTCCTTTAAGCAAACCCTGCAGCTGGAGGGAGGGAGGAAGGTGGTATCAGGATTTCTCCACTGTTCTTGGGACTGGGGCTGTTGTGTGCCGTTTGGGGAAGGGAAGAAGCAGACAAAGGCTCTAAGAGCTGACAAAAATTGCAGAAAGATCTGAAAATAAATGTATCCTTCAGCTACTTGAGGTGAAACAACTGTGACTGTTGGTGCTGAACGGGTGTTTGGTCACTTTGATGGCACAGTATTAATTACAGTCATAGAATGGTTTGGGTTGGAAGGGACCTTAAGGTCATCGTGTTTCAAACCCCTGCCATGGGCAGGGACACCTCACATTAAACCATGCCACCCAAGGCTATGTCCAACCTGGCCTTGAACACTGCCAGGAATGGAGCAGTCACCACTTGGGCAACCCATTCCAGTGCCTCACCACCCTCACAGTAAAGAACTTCTTCCTTATCTAACCTGAACTTCCCGTTTCAGTTTGAACCCATCACCCCTTGTCCTATCGCTCCAGTCCCTGATGAGGAGTCCCTCTCCAGCCTCCAAACAACAACCTGCTAAGTATATGCTGTGTTGTCCCTGCCCGTGCAGGCGCTGTGCAGCGGTACCTGCTGGTTGGGGCTCTTCTTTTTGCATACAGTTCTTGTTAAATAGTGTTGAAAGGGTTTTGTTGTTGAATTCTAACTTATAGGACAAAGATGTTCTTTTATGAGTTTAAGAAATGAAGTTTTTCTCTCAATGTGCTGCAGTGTGAAGTTTGCTCCAGGTGCCATTGTGCTGCTTCTCATGGTACAACAAATGCACATTTAACTTGATTTCCTTTTTATAGTCCTGCGTATGAGGAGAGTGCAAACAGGAGAATGCATCATGCCTAAAGCGTGATTGAAGCTGTTGCCAAAACCGTCCCTTGATTTTGTGGGGTTTGAGGCCGCAGGCCAGCAGTGGGTAGCACAGTGGAGATGTTGCCATTACCCGTCTTTAAGCGGAGATCCTTCCCTCTGCTGCCTGTGCAGAAAACACTCATTTCCTCTGAGGCTGTTGTTTCCCCCTTCTTTTTTCCTTTCTGTTCCATAACACCAATGACTGCCCCCATGCCAGTTGCAGATCCAACTCCTCGGTGCGGGTGTCTCCCCATTCAACACAACTGGCCTGTGGCGCGTTGTGTGTCATGGCCCTGTGAGGATCCCTCTTGAGTAGCAGGGAGGAAACCTCCTTGACCTGGAAGCACTCCAGCTGCGTGTGAAGAATTGGCAGCGCTGGTAACGCTCTTGTCCCGAAATCTCAGGAATGTTTTAGGCAGTGAAACCAGTTTCCCTTCGGTGATGGAAAGGCGCGTGCTCTAGGGTCCTGTCTACCAATCCGTCCTTGCAATCCTCGGTATCTATAGCATGAGTGGCCTTAGTGAGTTTGTTGAAGTGCACATTTTTGTTTTCCTTTCTTCAGAAGTAAAGTTTAAAGATGACAAAGATATATACTATAGAAATATATAGAGCTATTTAGAGACTTGGTTTGTGGTGCACAAGTTCAGTGTTGGATCGCTAAATAATTGTCGCAGGTACCATATGTATAACTTCTTTGATGTATATCCCTTTATGGGAAGCGATGTTGCCATGGTAACTACAACTTTACAACTTCTTTATGACTTAACGATGTGAATGAACTCTACATTTGATTGAATATTACCGGGTTCAGTACTATTTTTATACTTTATTGAACTACAGGGGATTTTAATTTAATAGCATTTTAAAAAGACGTTGCTTGAACTGTAGAACTGAATAAATCAAAGTACTTATACAACCCCCTCCCCTGAACCAGGATCTCTGCCTGTAGTGCCGCACTCATTGATAGGAAAGTATCTCCATCGTTACTAGACCTTGGAGACCACCCTACTTGTCGTGTCAAGACTTAACGTTCCGTATCCTACTCCTCACGAACTGCCGTGCCCGCCGTTCTTTGTACCCATCAAACCACACTATGTTTGTAACCAGCATTGTGATATTCTGTAACTGTATTGCTAAAATGAAATATTGACCTAATAAATAGAGTGTTTCCCGCATCTCCACGTATCTGCATTGAATTGGGTTGAAACTTTGCTGCCAACAAACGCTGCGCCCATGGCCCTCACCATGTGTCTGAAAGTGGGTATTTGGCTGTTTCTACCTCATCACAGTAAGCCAGAGTGAGGTTAGAAGCTGAATTGAGCTGAACGCAGCTCCTGGGGCTGCCTTTGTCGTCTCCTCTGGGCTCTGTTGCCCGCATTAGCTTTGCTCTGGCCTGTGGCCAGGCTGGCCAAGGTTTCTTGAGCCAGATGTATGGGTTTCCAGAGATCTCTGATCATGCAGCTTTGGGGGTGCTTCCACTGTCGCTGGCCCCTTTGTTTTGTGTTTGATACACGTTACTGAGTTGTAATTGTGGCTGCCTTGTCACCGAGGACCTTCTGATACTAATGCTTTCCCCGGAGGTAGCCACGAAGGCTTTCATCCAAGTGAGCAGTCCCAGGGCAGAAGCGTTTTCTGTGGCTGCCTGAGCACAGGGCGGGTTGGAAACAGCGTTTGTGGAGCTTTTGTTCTTAACCCGTCAGGTCCGAGTGCTGTGGGTTGTTCCCAGTGCTCCCGTAGCTGAGCTGTCACCCTCCAGTTGTGCAGGGGCTGCTTTCACAGCTCTGCCATTTCCATTTTGGAGGCAAAAACGCCTTCAAACACTCACCCAGCCCCGAGGTGCTGCACCCTGCGGAGCCCAGGTGAGGTCTCTGTGCCGGGTTCACCTCCTGTGGAACAAGGCTCGCCCCAGGGGCAGCGGTGCTGACATCCTCAGGGCTGTGGCCTTGCCCCTTGCGGCAGTGTAGCCCATCTGTAGTATCCCTGCAAGTGTAAATGGGTGACCGATGCAAGTCCTGGGGCGTCTCCGTGTGTTCCTGCAGCTTTCTCAGTGCTTTCCCTTTTCCCCAGGGAAATGCTGATATTCGGGAGCGCTGAAGCCAAACTGCCAGGCACAAACCAACAAAAGGAGTCTCGGTAAGAAGCGTATTTGCTTCAGCTGCTAAGAAGAAAGAACCAACAACAGCAAACCCAAAGCTGCTTCTGCCCAGGTGAAGTAACCCGGTGCTGAACACTTAGAGGTATGAGGCTGTACTGCTGCTGGCTGGGGACTTAAATGAAGCTGCCTCCCAGTAATGACTTTCTTCCCTGGGTGAGTTGGAGCTGAGTCCCAAACCCTGCACGGGCAAGGGTGCCGCTCTTCCTCATGTTGATGGAATGAACCATAATTCCCCCTAAACCAGGCCGGGGCTTGCTGCTGGGGGAGGCCGGCTGCTTGCGGGCGGGGTGGGCTTGGGGTTATGCTCCTTTGGGCTTCCCGCAGCGCAGGAAGCTCTTCCTGGCTGGCAGAACGTCTGGTGCATCCCGGACAGGAGCAGCTCCTGTCCTGGCGGTGTCCCTGCGGGGTGAGAGGCTGCCCGCAGGCACCACGGCTGCAGGCGTCTGCTTGTTCCTGACAGCTCTGGTTTCCCACTGAGCCAAGTTCCTGCTTCCTATGGCACAAAATGGGGGCTTTCCTGTCCTGAACTCAAGCGCCAGCCATGGCCGCCGCTTGCGTCTCTTGAGGTCGTGGTTTGGGGGGGGAATGGGGTTTTGTGTCTCTTCCTTTTTCCCTTGGTTCTACATTGCTATTTGAGCCAGGGTTGTGCCACACTTCCTTGAATTCCCTGATGCTCCATTTCAATGTGCATTGAGCACTAAAGCCTTGCAGCTGTGCCAGTCTGCCTTGGTAGCACCCCTGCTGCCAGCTTCCAGGATTAAACAGCAGGGAAAAGCGATCCCGGGAGTATCCATGAGTAGCGCTGGTGCATCCTGCAGTTGACACCAAAGGTTTTCTTACCGTGCTCTTGGAGCAGGGAGCTCCGAAGTCGAAACCTCTTCTCTTTGCCTCTGTCATCTGGTCAGGAAACTGAGGTTACTTCTGGCAGAGCTCAGTTTTCCCTGCGAGCTTTCCCATCACTTCTAAGTCGCCTCGAGTGCTACTGGAAACGTTACAGACTGATCCAAGCCTTGAGCAGGCTTTAATCTTGCTCAGGTCTGTCTTAAACCACGGTGCTACTTTGAGGGCATACAGTATGTTTCTGAAGCAGCCACATGCACTTCTGTGTTTGGATCATAGAGTGTGTGCTACGGCGGAAGGTAAAAACCTGCAGCTGAAGGAAATATCCCATTACCTGAAGAGGACTCCTCGTGTTCTGCTGCTGGACCAGGTCTGTGAGGGGCTGAGTCTGGCGGTGTGTGCCATCCTCCTCCGCAGCCTCAGGAGCGGTTCTCGGCGCACGCTTGGCAGCGGTGCCTCCGTGCAGCGCAGCCATGACCCGAGCCTCCTGCCAAGGCCTGGGGATGCGATCCAAGATGCCATTTGAAAAGGAAATCTGTTGTCTTGGTTCTAAAAACGGCCCTGTGTCCTCTGCCCTTCCAGAGGGATCTAGGAGGGATTCTTCTTGCTTGGCTTGTTCAGATTTGAGGCCAGTAACTAAGCCCCTGCCCAACCACCTTTTTGGCATGGAGGAGGGAAGGGTCTTTGGGGCCTTTCTTACTGTAAGATTTCTATGCCAAGCCATTGATCTGATGCTTTCTTAAGTCCTGGATTCCACTGTAAATCAAATCTAGCCAAGCCCAAAGCCCCAACCAACCACTTCTGTCACTATTTTGTCGCTCTTCCTGTCCCGAAGCATCAGCTCTCAGACAGGTCTCCGCAGCAGCAGCAGCAGGCAAACAGGGCTACAGCCACCCCGGTGTGGATCAGTGGGTGGCAGCTGCAGATGTGCCAAGAGCACCGGTGTGAGTACAGGCGAACGCAAGGCTGTTGTGTGCCCAGGGCAGTTACAAACAGCAAGTGTGTGCGGAGCAGTTGCGAAACTGCTTTTAACCTGAATGTTTTCCATATTGGTCTCTTTCCTTCTTTCATCCCCTCCTCCCCAGTCAGTGGCTGCTGACCACGTGGAGGGTTTGCGTGTGTGTGTGTTTGAGTGGGAATGAGCAGGGAACGGCTCCTGCTCTCATCAGAAAAGGGTTTCTGCCATAGCAAGGACAGGAGCGGCTGTTTGCTTCCTGGCAAACACCGCTCTTCCATTATTGGGGTGTATACAAAAAGAATGATGTAGTAAAGGTAGATCCGATACTTTGCACATCCTCAATCGAGCCTCGATGCTGATGCACTGTTAGGAGCCTCCCGGATAATAACAAATAAGATCACATGGTTTAACATAGCCTATTTTTCATTGCGCTTGGGTCCAAGCTTGTTGCTATGACGCTGCGAGTGTTTCAGTGTTTTGTGGATTCAGGAAACCATGGAGACTGGTTTTATTCCCTGCTTTTTATTCAGGTGATGAGGCTGCATTAACCAGCTCCGGTCCTCCCGCTTCCTCGGAAGTTCCCCGGGCACCTTAAAAACAACAGAACAGACACAAAGCAAATGGAAGGTGTAACTCCTCTGAGCAGCTTTGTCTCCTACAGGAGCTGGTACTGCTGGGCCCAAGCTGTCCTCTGGGGCTTTCCTGGTTGCATTCTGCACGTGCTTCAATCCCACAAATACGCTGTCACCAGAAACACGAAGGAAAACTGGGCTGCTCCTGCTGGCAAGCGACCCACAGCCCCAAACCCTTGCTGTGGTCAAACAGTTCAATTGCACTACTTTCTAATACTCTGTGCACTTTGTGTCTGTGATGCATTTACCAACATAGGGATCAGTGGGGTGGTATTTTCTCCATCCCTCCAGTGGAGCAGACAAGCAGAGGAGGATTGCCTGGAGTCCCACAGCCAGCAGGTTACTGCGGGACTCCTACTCAGCCTCCCGGGTCACGCCGTCTAGCTCTTGGTTTTCTGACTTCTACTTTGTGAGTTTGGATTTGAAGCCCTCTCTCAGAGCTGTTACGCACCAGATTGGACTCTTTTTAGAAGTAAATAGACCGGGGAGAAGCGACACGAAAAGCAAGATGCTTATGAGTGCATGAGAACTCCCACAGGACATGTGATTGCGTTTTAGCAGCTTGAAAATAGGCTTACGTGGGACAAACCCTCCTTCCACAGGCAGACTGGGTGGCACCTGTTTGTGGCAAAGCTGATCTTGTCAGCAATTGCTTCTAATGTCCCTTTTTCCATCCCCCCTTCGGGGTTTGCATGTGGCGGAGTCCCGGCTGGAGGAAACGGGCTCCCAGTGGCTGCTTTGCAAACGCACTTGCTACAGGTTGGTCTGCATTTTTGCTCCGGAAGACAAGTGTGTGGCTTTGCTGGGGTGGGCCCAAAGGCAAACCACAACTATGCTTTGAGCACCCAGACTGCTATGTAAAGACACGCTGATTAATGCCGACTGACATGGGCCAAGAAAGAGGTGACTTCTTCCTTACTACTGCCTTATGCTATCGCAGCTTCTCTTGCTGCTGTCTTCCCTACTCCCATGTCTCTTCCCTGAGGCAGCAGTTCAACCTGCCCGGCTCCTCTGCCTCCACCACTGATTGCTCTTCACCTCCCGATCCTTTGGCAAAACTGCCACGTTTCAATGTCTCTCCTTGGGCAGGAGGATGCTTTTCCTGCTTGGTGCCAATGGCGCTGGCTAAGCTCACCTGTCGTTCCTGCTGCTGGGCGTTGACTTTGCAGTTGTGGTGGCGGTGACTGCCTCTTTGACCCGGCTGTTCCTGCAGGACCTCTCCGTCTCCCTCTGAAGACCCCATCTGATGTAAAGCCGATTCAGTTCCTTTTCTGAATCTGGCTTGTCCGAAGGGCAGCACAATTGCTTAAAAACAAAACGGGAACAACAACAAAAAGCACTTTAAAAGGTATTTATATGAGCAAACAGCACACACTGACTCATGCTTGGGCAACAACTCTTGCTTAACCACGGGCCTGTTGCATGGCCAGCTGAGAAATGACTGTACTGACCGCACAAATCCCCACCTGACGGTGTTTATCCCTTGCAGTTGAGAGCTGAGACCCCATCCCACCCGGCAGCCACTATAGGGCTGTGTTCCCTGTGCTGTCACCGTTCCCCTGCACTGGTGCCGTGCTCAGCTCTCCGTGCAGCTCAGTCTACCCAAGCACCTAAAGATCTGTGTTTTAACACAAGAACCCTTCTCACACAGTAGCGAGAGGGCCGTCGTTCTTCAGGCACTTTGGGCACCTCGTCAGGAGCTGTGAGTGCTCTTTGGTGGCTGCATCTGAACAAAGGCTCAAGTGCGTGTGATGGGACACGGGCACTGCTCTGCCCCGCTCAGACCGGGCAGGGGGTGCTGTGGACGGGCGTGCGCTGCCACTGGATGTCACTGTCGCTTTATGGCACTGTATGCTGGGAGGACGGCAGAGCGATGGGTCCCTGCCCTGGACATCCTAAGGGTGGTGGGATGGTAGCATGGAGCTGGATGGAGAGCAGCTGCTGCGCTGCACCTCCTTCCCAGGGGCAATCCCAGAGAGAAGGATTTCTGCATTGCCAGTGTTCATGCTGTTCGACTTCCTTTAAAAACCAAACCGAAGCCTCAGAGAGCCCAGAAGACTTAGTTCTTTACTCTCTTAGACTGAGACATGGGGCTGATCTCTACAGCTTTGAGCAGCGTAAAGGCACCAGCAGATTGCAAAGGGAAATGATGCTCTCTTCGAGCTCTGAGAAGTGGCTCTGGCGTTTTCACGAAGTCTGAAGTCAGGGAGTTGGGGCTAAATTCGGACGTGGTTGATTGGTTTGGGTTTAATTAAAAGCAAGCAGACAAAAAAAGCCTAAAAGCCCAAATGTGAGGCAAGGGGACGCAGCTCCCTAATATTGAGATGACTGATGAGCAAGACTAGCAGATGGCTGCTCGCTTGCCTCTCTCCTGTACCAAACCTCACAACGTTATCAAATCACCACGCTGACAACCTCAATCGCTTACTAATTAAGTATTGTTTCTGTGTTTTGATGCTCACTCATCTAAATAACGAGGCAGTTCCAAATAACCTATTTCTGTTGTGCTGAGCATGCCGATCCCCCCCGGATCCACAGCCTGTTGTTTATGCTCTAGCAGGGAGCTGACTGCTGTTCCCTTCCCACAAAGAGCAAAAGATGCTTATTTTTCTCCCACTTGTCTTGCATAACAAAAGGCATTTGTCAACCCTTACATAACGGCAGAATTTGTCACTTCTTTTAGGAGGCAGCCTGGTCCCCAGCGTGGCACAGCCATAGCTCCTCAGCACACGCCGGTGCGTCCCAATAGCGCACACTGCAGCGTGACTAATGCTTGTCACCCACTGTTGGGGTTTTTCTTTCCTCCTCCTCCTTGGAGGAGAAGATGTGTCTTTTGGTTGTGGCTTTTATTTAGGGGAGCAAAAAGGACGGGAAGGTGTTTGGGGCGGTTATTTGCTCTTTAATACTTGTTCCAAGGTGGCAATGGGGAGCTACCATCCGTTATGTGTGCTGCAGGAGCAGGGGGACTTGTCCTTAGCCAGGGTCATGTCCTGGACTCGGCAGAGCCTCTGACAAGGGCCATGCTGGAAATGCAGCTCGATTTCCCCCTCCCCAGCACTCGCAAGTGGAAGGGAGCCGAATGCCTGTTGCCTCCTGGGACTGCCAGTTGCTTTTTTAATATCTCCCGATGAATCTCGTGGGTCTCGTGCCAGCAACAGGCATTTGTTTGGCACTTTTTTCTTTGTGACAGGTTTGATTTCCTCAGTGTTGGGATATCTTTATAGAGCCTTGGAAATAAAGAAATAGTTCTGCTTCCCTGTAAACTAAAAGCACAAGCTGCACGGCCGGCTTCCTCCTCGCTCTCTGCCTGCAAGAGAGAGCTGTTTACCTGTGGCCTCAAACCTATTTATGGCCTTATCACTGCCAGCTATCAGATGACCACAGCTCCCTTTTTAACATGGAGCAAGCAGCGTCCCGGTGACAAAACAAAGTCTCCCCTGCTGCTCTTTTCTGACTTACTCAGAGCAATTTCCCAGTGGATGCCTCTCCTTTTGTTTTTAGCTGTAGATCTGTTCTTCATTATTTTTTAATAAATGTCTTAAAGGATGTGTTTCTGGTGGACCTTTGAACTTCCTCGTGTCCTCAGCCTTTGCTCAGCAGATATGATTATGGTTGGTTATGAGAGTGCTTACATGGGTTAACCCTTTGGAGTCAGCGTTCTCTGAAACCATTGGTAGCAGTTTCCCTTTATAGGTGATGCTCCGACACAGAAATCAGCTTTGGCTAACAAAGGCTGTACCTGAACTAATCGCTTGTTTCAAAGTTTAACTTTTACACCATTAGATAAAACTACAGATCAAATTTGGTCTGTAAAGCCTGAGTAGAAACATGGGATCAGAAACAGCACCAAAAACTGTAAACCACTGTGCTGGGGCCACCAGCTCTGCTTCCTGGTGCTAGCAAGGGAAAGCTACTGGTGCCAGTGATAGCTCAGTGCCTGTGTTATGGTAGGAACTAGCAATATCTTCAGGATCTGTGGCTTTCTCTTTTGACATGGATCAATCTGTGTAAGATGCATGGGAGAGTTATCCCTTAAAGTTAACATGGCAGGAAACTTATGGCTGTATTAACTTTTCTATTTGCTTACCAGAAACTTATCCATTTGGTTTTCCTTGATGTACATATACATCTTCTCCAGCTGATCTGCTTCCAGCTCTGAGAAGAGGGAGACAAACTGCCATAACTTCCTTGGGAAAAGAAAGACATGCAGATTGTGTGAGTGCAAACTTCATCTTCTTCCTCATCTGCTCCCTCATTCTGGCTTGGCAAGTGTAGCCCCTGACATACCTTTTGCACAGATTTTTGCCCTGTTTTATTTCCTCCCCCCCCCAGCATATAAGCTTTCAAAGAACTGTTTCCCTAAGCATGGGAAGGGTTACCTATTGACTCAGGTGGTTGCTTAGGAGCCCCTTTACTTGCAAAGGGATGTTGCTGATGGGCAGCACATTAAAATTAGCCTTGTGCTGGGCAGGACCACATACCACATGGCCTCTGCTGAAATTACCTGCCAGATCTGTGAGTATTTGGCAGTTGGAGCAGCTATACAAGCCTCCTGTAGACACCGAACCTGATTTCCAGTGCCTGGAAATGCATGGCCAAAGCAAGTGTCTAAATGCCCGCAGGGAGCAGCAGGGGCAGGAGCCCATCACGCTGGGAGCATCGCCAGTGTGGTACCACCATGCCAGGTAAGAGGAGACCCTTACTTCTGCCAGTGCGTGACTTCTGAGGCTCTGCAGAACTTGTGGAGAAACAGATCGATGCGGTTCCCAATTATGGCCAAGCTTTTCTTTACGTACTTCGGTTTTTTCTTCATGAGGTGGTGCTGGGACAAATGCAGCTTCCGAAGTGACGATTTAAAGGGTCTCAGAAACTCCTTGCACTGCAAGAAAAACCTAGATATAAATTGTTGGCATAGGCATTCAGCACTCCAAATCCAGGTGCCAGGCATTCCTTTTCACTAAAGAAACTGATTAAATAGCTGGGCAGGAAGCCCTGAAGGAGTGTTATGTTTTGATAAGTGTCTCCTGTACTTACACGGGGGACCTGACATGAGTCTTCAGCAGGACCTCTGTCGAGCACTCGCACTGCTCTGCAGGAGTTGCTCCTGCACATCCCGAGGTTGGTGATGCCATAGGCAAAGCATGCCAAAGGTGATATGAAAGGGAATTGAGGGATTTCCAAGACTGGGAATTCCTTTTTAACATTGTGGGATGAAAGGTATAAATTTCAGGCTACAAAACAGCTGCTGTTCTGCAAGGAGGGGGAAAGGGAACTTCTTTACTGCTTTTTCTCATGCTGTTTCTTCCTGTGGCCAAACCTGGGATGTGTTGCAAACATTCACACGTGATGCAGGAGCAAACCCTATGTCTGGATGCCCTCCCTTTTGTGTGTCTTTTTGTCAGCTATGTGCATTAGGCCATGAATGGGGCCATGAATGGGGCCATGCGTGGTTATGCCATGATACACCAGGAATAGGAAGGTTATCTCCCATGCTGGGCGCGGATGGTATGGGATGGAGCTTTGGTAGCTGCAGTGTAAGTGATGCAGAGGAACCAAACCTCTTTAGCCAAGGCAGCACACAGTGGCATGAGAAGCGATAGCGTAGCTGTACTTGCTCCCATAAACCAACCTGGGTTTGTGAAATGTGACTAATTTGTTGTTGGTTGGTTGGGTTTTGGGGGGGGGTTGGGTGTTTGTGGTTTGGTTTTTTGTTTTTTAAACTAAAAGTGCTGCAGTGTCCATCTGACTGGAAAACAACGAGGAGGTAAAAAGCTGTAGACATGGAAGAAAGCTGCAGAATGAAGTCTCGTGTCCTTTTTTAGCTCCCTCTGCCAGACTCCTGGGATTTATTTGCTCCTTCCCTCTCAAAACCCCTACAGCTGAATGCTAGCCAGCATCTCACAATTTTAAAGGTGTCCTTATCAAGGCCATCTGCGCAACAGATGAGCGGGGCCTTGCGTGGTGGAGCACTCTCACTGCCTGTTCCAAGGGCTGCCTCCTTCACTGTGCCAGACAGGTCCTCCTCTGGGGTCTGCAAATCGCCAAAGGCATAGGTTAGTCTTCCAGTTCACACAAATCTTGCATCCTCGCTCTAAAATACTCCCAAGGACAAACCCTGTCCTAGGACTCAGAAGCATTTCTCTTCCTGCCAGATCATTTCAGATTGGGTTCTCAAAGGCGCTTAATGAAGCCAGGTATTCTATTATAATTAAAAGTCTGTAAGAATTAGGTGCCTACCTGAAATCCCTTTTAGAAATCCCATCTCTGATAAATTACAAGGTAAACAATAGCCACTCGTTTCTGATGGTATTAATCAAACATGGGCTGACAGCCACTTGTGAAGTGGAAATACGTGGTTACAATGGGCTCATTGTAATGCCACACTGCTCCATGCGCAGCTGTATTGATGGCAAAGGTACTGTGGCCAACCTGCTGCAAAGCCAGACTGAAAACAGAAATCCTCAGCCACTGAACACGCATCTCCCACTCTGGGGAGCGGGGTATTGTCTCTTGGAAAGGGCGATGGCGGTTTTCTTTGTGTCAACATTTGTGTAGGTAACTCCTCCACTCATCTTTTGGAAAGCAACTCCTACATAACTGACTTCAACACAAGTTTATGTTGCCTTATAAAACACGCTGAAGTGTGTATGAAGATCAGCCCTTTCCTCTCTGACATGCTCTGCTCCATTGGAAGATTACTTCTCTGCAACCCTCATCCCAAACCACACTTCAGAGGTGAGACTGAAGCTGGGCTCTGCTTTGCTCCCACTATGTGCCAGTCTCCGTGCCCATGCTCACCTGGCCAGCTGTGCTACTCCTGCTGCAGCCCCTTGCCGTGGCTCCATCCACTCCATCCTTAACGCCTGTCTCCTCCATGGGACACAGACCTCCTCTCCCTTCCCTGGGACCTCACTTGTGCCAGGTAGAAGGAGAAGTGCCACAGAACAGTGCTTGCACCAAGACGTGTTGGGGTAACCAGGGCACCTGGACACCGGTTCTAAGTTCCAACAACAGCAACTGCTGAGACCCACCAGCCCCACAACACTGCGGCCCTCTGGGGCAGAGTCACCTCCCCCCCGCTCCCCAGCTTTGCCGTTGATTTGTGGTCCTAAAACAATAGGCAGAACCCCCTGGATTTTCCCCTTGCTGGTAGTGGTCAAGATATTCAATGCTGTTAATGGCTCCTGTAGGCAACAGGAGGGAAACGTCCCTTGCTTTCTTTGTTTGCATCTGTGGCAGCTTGATGGCATCTCTGGGGCTCTTCGTTGGTGCTGGGTTTGCCCCTGCGGTGAGCCCAGCACCTGTAACTGTGCATCAGTGGAGATCATTCTGGCCTCTAAGCGTGACACAAAGTGCAGCTCCTTGAGTCATGCACGTGGCTGTGTGCACCGTGTCGGCTGTCTATGAGAAAGGGTGCAGCTCCTGGTGTGAGCAATCAGGTTTCCTTTATGGCTTGTGCCACCGGCAAATTCAATACAGGCCTTTCTCTAACTCTCCTACTGCATCTGCTGTGCTGCAGGGAAGCACCAGCCCCAAGGGAGAGCCAGGCTCACATGGGGCTGGGGATGGTTTCTGTAACAGAGGCAGTCCCATTTGATAAGATGAAGAGCTGCAACCAGGAAAAGGGACTTCAGGCTGCACACTGGGTGTTTTTCAGGGCGCTGGTTGGAGTTGAGACCTCAGTTCTCACTACAGTGTAATGGAAATTCAGGGCTACTTTCTTCACAGATGGCAGTGAAAGCCGACAGCAGTGAGATCTCACTCTCCTGGGTACCATCTCTTTTAAAGCTCCCCTTAGAATAAATTGCGCTTGCCAGAAAGAAGTCTGGAAAGGCTTTGGAGTTGAAAGGACTTTGATTTGGAAATTTACTTCAAGGCAAAATGCTCTCACAAAGAAAAACGTGCTGGGCTCCCATCGTGCCCTGACCAGTCAGACAAGTGCGATTGTTCTGTCCCTTGGACAATTACTGTAAGTGCTGCAGCTGTGATTCAGCTGTACTCCTGTGCCACGTCGCTTCTGGCACCGGGAGTCGTCTCAAGGGCTGTACAAAGGCCCCCCTCTCTCTGAGGCCCCCCAGGCATGGCTGTGTGGAGGGACCAGCACTGCTCCTGGCAGAAGGTTGGATGATTTTTGGTCAAGCATTTCTCTGTGCAGCCAGAGGTGCTGAGCACCTCCTGAGCCAAATGCCTGGTGCAGGTAGTAGCCTTGGGAAAGTACCTATTGATGGGCCTTGAAACCGAGACAGGTTCTTGTTTTCAGGCTGTCTTAGGTAAGTTCGACCTTTCCCCTTGATTGAATTCAATAATGACAAAGATCTATTATGACAAGCCCTCCCCTTAAGATGTCTGCAGCGTTTTCCCTCCTGTGCCTGCTTTGCTTCCTCCCCCACATCTGAAGTTTTGCTGTCAGCTCTCTGACGCAGGAGCCTTACACAGGCAGGCGCTGAGCTGATGCAAAGACAATTACCTTCTTATGCTTTGCACTTAGGTTTGCTTTGACCATCTGAGGTATGTTACAACTTGTTTAACCTATACTAGGATTTTACAGTATGTTATGTATTATTTAACATAAGGTCAGCTATGTAGAACAAAGCAGTGCTGACAGCATGGGTAAATGTACCTATGCTGCTTCAGCCTGGCTGTTGGGAGGACTAAGTTGGAGGTGGTTTGTTTGAAGGGGATGTTGAGAACGCAGGTGATTTCTCAACACTTGTCACCAACCACTCTTTCTGTGTTTGCTGCCTGCAGTCATGACATCTGTCCTCGGCATGGCAGGCAGCTCCCCTCCTTTATACCTCCAAAGGTTTAAACAAAGAAGCTGCCAGCTTATGTTCTCACCCCTCAAGACCGGGTATTGAAGGGTAGCATGTTCCTGGCTAACAGGAGCACAAGAGAAATGAAGCTTCTTCAGCACAAGCTTTCACACACATTAGCAGCTAGATCAAAAGCCCTTTAGGAGCTCTAGGGACATACATCAGTTGTTAGCATAGGCATAACCTGTATTTGCATGGCCATATCTGTGTCCTTGTGAGATTACAGCTTCCACACAGCATGAGACTGCCGCATGGAATGGCACTGTTTCAGAGGACAGAGAAGGCCTTGAGTTCCCCTTGAAAATCCCAGTCTTTGTTCTTCTGCCTTTCAGTGTATGCTCCACTCAGAGCTCAGCCAAAGCCATAAACATACAAACAGAAGGTATGGTTGGAGTTTTCTGGCCAGTCTACATTTGAGGATCTCACTGTCTTTAGGAGTTCTCCATTAACCTGGTTCACAGTGGAGCAATGATCTCAGTAGTCCTCTCCAGCATTACCTGGTGCGGTGGCAGAGCAGAAGACTAGACTGCTGAGGTTGCAAAATGCCTTTTTTCACTGTTGAACTGTACAGTAATGTTCAAAGCTGTACTCTGACCAAACAGCTACAAAGTGCCCTGTCTGAATTTGAAGTTTTGTTTGGTAGCACTGACTCAGATTTCAGTTCATTTTGTTCATCATGTTTGTGTGGTGGACAAGTCAGCTGCTGCGAGATCAGGCATGACACGTGCCTTTGAGTCTTTGGGAGTCTGTGCTTGTTTCCCCTCTACCCTCCCCTCCAGAGGACAACGTTACTTTTCACTTTGAAGCTTATCATGTTGGAAGATGGCATAACCCAGACCACATCAATGTAAATCTGTCAGTTTATACTGCCTACTTAAGGGCAAGAGCCCTTCGAAACAATGTTCTTACTGGATGGGGCAAAGTCAGGAGTACAAACAGATTATGCATCTCGTATTTCACTCCTTGAAGGAAAGGAAGCCTAAGTGCCAGTGAAACGCACTGTACTGTAACACTGCACCTTAGGGAAAGCTTTTTCCCTGACAGCTCTTTTGTGAATATCAATTTCTACTATTTGAGTGTCTTAGTATTCTAGGAGCTGTGCAAGTGCAAGTACTAACAAACTTCTCTATTACAGCAGCTCTTCCAGTGCAAGAGTAGGCATGTAGCCAGAAAAAGACACAGTTGTGAAGATGCCCTGCTCATGCTGCTATTTGTTATTTGCTGGTTTAGGCAGATTTAGCATGAATACCACATGTGATGTGATGAGTCAGGTTGCATATAATACATGCAGGCATCTGATGCAATATTTATTTACTGTGGGCCACAGGGAAGGAGAGCTGATAAACACAGATAAATACACAGATAGTTTACATTATACTTAAACCAACTGCATGTACATGTGGTTTAGTTAAACATAAAATCAAACATCATTGCCGGTTGTATTGCAACGTAATACTAAAGAGGATTATTGTAACGTGGAATGGAACTGTAATGAGGAATGTTTTTCAGTAACCTGTTCTTACCAGGAAGGTGGTGAACGCTTCATTTGATAGGGTGATTAATGATACTGGGCACAACTGCTCAGGCTGCAGGGGTGGAGGCTTCGCTAATTGGATGTGGAAATTCCTTTCCTGGTGCTTAAGGATGATGAAAACTTTCACAGCCAAATGGAAACTTCTCCCTGCTTAAGTTAAAAAAATCTTGTATTAGGGGAAGAGATCTGAAAGAGAGTTTGGGCCTAGTCAATTGTTTCTGTGTGGCATTATTAGAGGCATTGTAATATACCACAGGATACAGTTAAGTGTTGGGAGCTGCTCACCTAACCACTCGTTTGAATTAATGGTTCTTTACAAAACCCAAACATGATTTGTAACCAGGTGTGTGCAAAAGCCATAAACACGTCTGCATCTCTTATCCATTTCCTGCAAAATCTGATCAGGTGTGTCCCAAGTATTCCCATACTTGAAGACACAGCTAGCCAAATCTTCCACAGTGCCCAAAGCTACCAGTGACTAACATCAGGTGCTGGACGCCTCCTTGTCAGTAGACATATCTTCAGGTGTTCCTATGTTATTTTATGCTTCAACAGTTTTGTAGATGTTTGTCTTTAGGTTTCCAGCTTATTAATGGTGTTTGCTAATGTCATGTAACTTTTTTAAGCTGCTTGAAGTCCTCAGGAACTGAAAGAGCATTATCAGCTTCCTCCATACTTTGCAAGTTGCAGCCTGTGAGAAACAGAATAGTTAAAGGCTTTCCTTGTTGCTGTGCTTCACGAGTGTTCAGGTTTTAATACAAATTGAAATGGACATTGCTAATGAGATGTTAATAAGACTGTCCCTTTGGTGCTGCTTGTAAAATCAATTCTATAACAAGCTGGGTATCTCTGTATTGAAAATAGTTTAACTTTCCTTAAATCTTTTGGATCATGTACTGTGAACTGCCCTAGGTGGTATCTGCCTTGTTCGCTTTCCTGCCTATCAAATTTACCCACCATCTTAGCAATGAATTGGAGAAGCTGGGAGAATGATGAGACTGGTATGCCTGTGCCAAAAGGTCAGCTCTGCCTGGGGAATGTGGCAGGGGTTTCAATGGGATTAGCAACATATGCAGAGAGGCACCAAATATATAAACCAAACAGGAGCTCAGAACCTAGAGGTAGGGAGTAATACATAAATAAATAAGGGAGAGATGGGAGAACTAAGCACTGCTTAGGAGGGAAGAGAGGGCTTGAAAAGCAATAGCAGAGCACAACCAAGTGGGAAACCCAATTGCTCTGGGACCCAGAGAAAGAGCTCTCCTAGTCTCAAAATGGAAGAAAACAGCCTGAAACAGGGAGAGAGGGAGACAACCTAATAGGGAAATGCCCATCAAGAAAAGGATGCCTTTAGGGAGGTTGTACGGAACTTGGTGATGCTTTTTTCTGTTAGTTATAAAGAAAATTAACTCCTGGTCAGAGAGCAAAGTGCCAGCCCCCCTGCACACAGCTCTGCTGGGGAGGTGAAGCAAGAAGCTTGCAGATCTCCTGCTGCGTGTGTCCTGTGCCCTCTGTTCACAGCTCTACCCTGGACATGCAGTGAGCCCTCCTCAGCAAACAGCTGCTCTTCCATGAGATCCTTTCCTCTCTTTGCAACGGAGAAGAATAAAATAATAAAACCTACAGAGGAATAAAAAGGGATTCTCCTCTCTCTACCGTAGAGAAATAAAATGTCAGGGCCCCCAGAAGGGGTTCTCCTGTCTTGGTTTTTGCTCCCAGTCTGGAGGTTTTTCTCTGAACGACTCGATGGAGAAAAACTTTTGCAGCGTCGTATCTGCACATGCGAAGAGGATGGAAAATAACAACTGGTTGGAGCAATTGGGGCTCAGAGATACAAGATCACCTGCGTCAGGTCTCTTCTCTCTGAGTCATGGTACCCTCAATTTCAAAGCCTCCCTTTATGGCAGAGGCTCTCAAATCTGTATCTTCTTTCCCTGCTCCTTTAGAAGACGTTAGTATCTGTCTCCAGTGATCTTGCTCTTTGCACAGGAGTGTCAGGCTGGCTCAGGTTCCAGTGCAGTCAGTGCTGCTGGGCTGGCTGCCTGCTGGCATGCAGCGTGGTGAGGCTTCTGGGCATGTGATGTGTCCCAGGGTTACAAGGGGTAATGAAGTTCATGCTCCTGGTAGTATTCAGGTCTCCTCCCTCTGTTGTCATTGATGCCCTTTTCATGCACATTCGGCCTTGTGTTACCTGTCTCTCTCCTGCTCCCATATCTGTCCCTCACGTCACGCTGCCCTGTGCCTGACCCTGTGTGCAGGAAGGATGCAAGTGCTTAGGAGTGTTTCTAAGTTTCCACTTAACATTTATTTCAGTTCAAGGATTTTCCAGGGGAAGTCAGATTTTGGGGCTTTTTTTTTTTTTAATTTGGTTTTATTTATTAAAAAAAAAAAGTAAAAAGCAAGGAAATTCCCCTCCAGCCTACAGAACGTAGCTATCAAGAGAAGTAGCTTCATTTCTCTTTCTTAAAGCATTCAACACCCTGTTACGCTTAAAATAATAACCCAATAAAAGGCCAGCTTTTTATATGTGATGGGTTTCAGTCTCTGGTACTGACAGTGCAGTGGGGTAGCTGTAGCGAAAGGTGGGCTCTGCTGGGAAATGCCATTTAATTTCTGCAATGTTCTGATTCCCTCCTACCAGCCTGAAAATGCAAAACATGATCCTTTGTCTGGCATATGGGGATTTGGAGAATTGTTGGTAATTACAGTTGTGCTACCCAGCTTAACTGGCTTAAATAACACATTAAGTGCTTTTATGATCTTCCACAACACGCTGGGATGCGAAGAGGTGTGGTTTTTTGCTGTTCATGCTTTATGGCAGGTATAACTTACATAACATTAACCTGCAGAAAAAAACTGGTTTTGCTGATTTATGGCTTGTATAATTCACAGCCAGGGTGCTAGCTGATAAGATCCTGTTGTGGTAGGTCCTAGGCAGATGCAGGGCACACATTTCTTACTCAGAAGGTGGAGTCTAATTGCAGGGGAAGAGGCTGTGGATGGTGACACAGAATGGTGGGGCTGAACCACTCGGGGTGCCAGGCAAGGGGTCTTGGGTCACCACTGGTCAAAGCAGGGCTGAGCTCACGGTGGCAAAGGCAAAAAGTGTGGGATCTGGAAGAGGCTCACAGGAAGTGATGATTTAACTTATTTAGGGAACATTCCCACTGCTTTAATTAATGTTTCATGTGAAATTAGGAATGATTTACTAAGCATCATATCCAGAAGTGGGAGTATTGTAGGGTCTGGATTAGTGCTTATCCAGGAAAAAAAAGGCAGGAATTAGTCTGCTCAAGAATCTTTTTTTACCCCCTTTCCTTTTTTTTCTCTTAGCAAAAATTCTGTTAGTCATCTGATTCCACCCAAATCCCCATGTCTCTTGCCTCAAAATCTCAATCCTCTACTATCTGCTATTGTACCTAATGTTTAAACAAAATGTGAGAAGAACACGCTGTGAATGTCTTGTTGCTGAATCTAGTGTGATGAATAATTACAGAGCCAAAGGCTCAAAGAACCTGGTAAGACACATGTTGGGGGGGGCAAGGGCATAAGTCACAAGAGGAATCAGTGATAATGGTAAAAAGATTGGCACATCCTGACCTATAATTTGGTTTAATTTGACACAGCTCCCTGTAAAATCACAAGGACTGTTAGAATATGCTGGTAATTAGCAGGATTTCTCCTATTTGAAATGAAAGCATTGTGCAGGCTCTGCAGATTAGGGGTAGAAAAATGTACTTTTTTTGTCTGGTTTTGCTTCCTAGTAGCTTGAAAATAGGGAGGTGAGAAACTTGTGTCAAATCCTGAAGTATAATTTTGCAATTAAAAGACTGAGGAGAAAGTGTGATCTGAAGACCTTCGGTTTCCTAGCTGTGACATTAAATTAACAGCTATCTTCATTCTCATTCCGGTTTAATATTCCTGCAGAGAAGCAAGCAAAAAGAACTCCCTAGGCTGCCTTCAGTTAAATGGAGGCACTGTTACTTACCCTGTTATTGTCTCTAGGCTGGGGGGGGAGTGATTTTTGTTGGTGTTTGCTGGCTAATGTTTGCACAGTGCTTTGGATGCTATAAAGTGATATATAGCTAATGCTGAAAATTGAGAGATACTCTCTGGGAGATAGAAAACACTGTTTAAAAGCATTTTTCTGATTGGCTACACAGCAAATTTCAAGGTCATACATGTACCAGCTTGCAGGGATGCACAGCTGGTACCTCATCACTAAAACCAGCAGAATCTCAACTAGAAGGCTGTTAGTTAGCTGTGTGGTAAAAATGGAGGGATAAATTGAAACTGCAAGTGGAAAAAACAGTGGGGAAGTGGTAAGAGAAAGAGAAATGAGTGGAGAAACTCTTGTCCATCATTGAGGTGTCCAAGTGTTTTATAAGGACTTCAAATTGCTCCCTTCCTTGAATGAATCGATTTTCTTTCTCAAGCTGCAACAATTTGGGAATCTCCAGCTACTCTGAACTTTACTTTTATTGCTAAGAACCTGCTCAAGAATCTACTCAATATTCCAGGCCTAATTTTTAGTGGAGTAGCTGAAAGGAACTGCTAGGGCAAAAGCTCTTCTAGGAGTAGCTGGGCTTCTAACCAAAGGGAGAGTGAGTGTCAAAGGCTTTTATCGATCATTTAGCAGTGTGTTCTATACAACAAAACCACATGCAAATACTTAATATAGTAGGCAAAATTTTGATCAACCCCTGTGACTTACCTTGCTGTGTGGGTACAATTAACCCACAGAAACGGCAAGGCAAGATGTTGAAGGAACTATTTGTCCAGCAGTGATATGTCATGTTTGGTTTTGAGAGTCCACTGTAACACATCACTAGCCAGTGCGTGTTCAGCTGAAATGACAGCTAAACAATCTGGTCATCTGCATCCTGTTGTGGCTCACTGCTGTATGGAGCGGGATGAGGTGTAATGCAGAGCTTTGAGCAGATGGCAAGCCACTGGACTGTTTTTGCTGCCTTGGTGGCTTGATCAGCAGTTCTTCATTGACTCTGGCCAGATTACAGGCATGATGCTGTCTTAGATAATACTGCTTGGTAAAGAACTTTAAAATCCTTAATTACTATCATTGGCCATTTGGCACCATAGAATAGAAGTCTGTTATTTTCATGCCTTCTATTTGTTACGCCTGTGTCTGCAGGGTGTCTGGAGCGTCCTTAACTCAAACAGGGAGGTGTAACTTTTGGATCACGATCAGAGGTAGGGTGTGCATACCAGCATAAAAATGTGTGCATGTGCATACACATTTGTTTATGCAGTTGTCCAAAGTTCTTTCACTATCTGTGTCATGAAAGCACTGAACTGAGACATCAGCCTGTTGGCAAGGTCATGAAGGCTGGCAGGTCTCTCTGGTTGGGGATGTCCTTTGTTTGTTCAGTGTTTGAATCATGTGAAACCCTAATTAGCAAATAAGATGCTTTGGCCTTCCCTTCCAAGATCTGAAACCACATTAAGGGAAGTGCAAGGATGTGCCAAATGACATGACACTACTGGCTCCATGGTTTTTGTTTTACTCAGCTGCCCTGCTGTTTTGAGATGTGCTTTCCATTGTATCAACTGCTGGCAAAACATTCATGAAGTTGTTACATGTCTTATGCTTTGGTATTGCTTTTTCTATGTACAACAATCAAACTGCTAAGATGTTGGGGACCCTGTGTGCAGCAGCTGTTGAGCTGAGAAGAAAGAAGCCCTTTCTTTGAAAGGGAAGGTTGCCCTGTTGTGCCACAGTGGGAAGCCACTGCCTGCTGTGGCCCCGGTTTGCTGCTGTGCTCTGGGACAACGCGATTTGGACCTTCTGAAACAGGGTAAACATTAGTCACTCCTTTCATTTGATCTTTTGTTATTTAATTATTTGCACTTCCTCTTGTCACAACACTTGTATTTTTTGCTGCTGAGGATGGAACTGCAGAGGCATCTTCCCTTCCCTTCCAATGACACAGTGGTTTTCTGTCTACGAGAGAGTACAGAACAGCTTTTATCAAACATTTTTCTTTCCCATTGTTTCCTGATGACAGATGCTACTCTTAATCTGCACAGATACAACACTTTGAGGTGGGAGATCTACGTTCCCATCAATTTGTCTTACGTTGATAAATCATAGCATGTCTCACTTTCTGACTGACATGCTTCTGGATTGAGGTCTGCCTTTTTATTTTGTCACACTTTCTCTTTTCCAATGCTAACAGCAGCCTTGCAAAAGCTTCTCTGTTCCTTCAGCGTTCACTCCAGCAGGCTGATTAATTCTGTCACACTTTTCCCTCTATATGGCATAATCAAACAGGTCGATAGAAAATCAGGAAGGATGTGATATTTATACAAATTTCTAATGCATTCCACTCACCTTGTGACTTTCATTAGCTGTGGCACCTTGTTACTTCTCAGTTAGAAGGACATCAGCAAAGTCTGCCAGGGTAGAAAAAAGGGCGTTTTTACTGTTCTTTGTGGGCCTCAAGTGTGATTATGTCACACTTCCACACACAGGGAAGCTTTACTTAAGAGAACATCGAGAGTGGAGGGTGCCTTATGGTGTTTTCTTCTGTGGGTTTCAAAGGCAACTGCAGTAAAAGTGGAGGACTGCTTACCCACAAATCTTAAAATAGCTAAGAATGCGTGTGACATGCCTCATTTTCCTTGGTTGTGTAGATAACACTATTAATAACATGAGCTGAAATCACGTATTGAGTAGTAATTTGAGCAGCAATGCTGAGTGGCTTTAAACCTGTCATGAACTCCCTGAACAAAACCATCAGCTCAGCAAAAATATTAATTCATTGTCATCTAAAGGGCTGGTAAAATTAAACAGAGGTACTCCGCAGCTCAGAACCTGTGGGATTCTTCTACCTGCTCTCTTTTCAGTCCATGAGGCTGGGCACTGCTGTCCAAACCTCTCTTCCTGCATCTGCCACAACCTGATATACAGGTATGGTGTTTGCTACATGTGGGTGTGCATCACAGGTCTCCTGTCACTATTGCCTGCATAGCAGTAGTTGTCACCTCCAGGCTGTACTGTCACTAGAGTTCAGCCCTTTGGGGCAGGGGGAGGGACATGCTGTTCCCTCCTGCCTCCCTACCCTGCTTATGCAGTAGTGACTCATCAGGAGGGAGGAAGGTATGAAGTGTCATCTGCTGCTGCTGGGAAGTAGCAGGAGGCGACTGCCAGCCAGGGGTACACAGCCTGGCTGTTACAGCGTCAGTGTGGGTGGGGAAGGGCCACTGCTTGCACCAGCCATGAGAGTGCTGGGAAGTGGGGATCTGTACGGCAGGTGCAAAAAGAGAAGTGCCCTCAGGCTGAAAACAAGGGTGAAATGGCCAAACCATCTCACTCTGAGAGTCCCCTGGCGACACCACAGCCCTGGTGAGCACTGCATTCACTAATACGTCCCTTGAATGGGGGGGATGATAACTGGGTTTGCAGAAATCCCTTTTGAATATTTGTGGCTAAAAAACAACACAAAAATGATTAAAAATAGGGTGGCATTCCTAAGAAAGTATTAGTGTTAAGATAGCATTAAGACTTCAATTTCTTATCTGATTCTGGTAGTTACAAGGGGGCTTCTTAAAGCTGAATTCTGTAAGTATTACATCTGTTTTGTTTTGGGTTTTGTTTTAAATCTTTAACCATAACAGCCATGGCCTTTTCCCCTGCAGTGTTTTGCTACAAAGTTCATGCTGATGATAGCATAGTTCTGTTGTTCTTTGAGGAAGCCTTTTGTATCTTCCCCTCTCCCTCTAATAACATCAGAATTAGATTGGCAGAGAATGATTCGAGGTATTTTTCTCATTCATCAGCTCACTATAATTAGATATGAAACCATTTTGCTATGAACACTGCAGGCCTACAGTGACCAAATACCCTCCTTAACTGCACCTTCATCTCTCTCCCACCTTCTGCTCTGAGGTGTGCTCTGCTGCACTCCATTCAGCACTGTCTGGGAAGCAAGAAGGAGTGAAGCTGCCTTATGTTTGCACAGTGCTTGGCACAGTGTGTCTCAAATCCTCACTGGTGACGAGAAATGCAAATTACAGATGATAATCAGTTCTTACAGTCCTGTACCAAGTCTCCTTCCACACTGAGGGGTGAAGATAGTTCTCTCAGTTGTGTCTGTGCTGGAGATTTGGGATATACATTTCAAAAGCACGTAAATGTCTTAAAATAATAAATCCTAGTGTAGTGAGTAGGACTTGTCTGGCGAGAATCCATTACATGTGATAATAAATTCTGCTCTTATGTTTCTGCTCTGTGGCCATTTCAGAAAACAAAATTTTCTACATGCTTGTAGAGTGGGATCATAGAATCATAGAATAGTTAGGGTTGGAAAGGACCTGAAGATCATCCAGTTCCAACCCCCCTGACAGGGGCAGGGACACCTCCCACTAAACCATGTCACCCAAGGCTCTGTCCAACCTGGCCTTCAACACCACCAGCGATGGAGCATTCACAACTTCCCTGGGCAACCCATTCATGCTTTTGTTCAGGTTTTGGGATTTGCATTAAAAAACCCAAAAGAACAAAAAAAATTACTAAGTTTAAATGCCTGGAGTGGACTTCCCTTCCCTGCCTCCAGTTGCTTGGAGCAGACCATGACAGAAAAGGAAGGGTTCTTAAATAGAGGGTGGACTGAAGTGCTGACCTTTGACGTGTAACAAATTTAAGCCCCAAATGATTTTTTGAGTTTTTACATGCTCACGTAGTCACAGATTTCATTTTGATGGCCAGAAGCTCACTTGCTGGAATAATAAAGCCCCAGAACTCCTATACTGGGTTCCTGATACGTGAATTCCTAAGGATGACCCATCCCACCGCAGGTTTTAGCAGATTTCTCCTTTTTGGAAATACTCCTTAATAATAATACAAAGCTACTTTCCAAAAATATTGCAACTAAGTAATAATTATATGGAAATACTCATGAAATATGGAGAGTCAGAGAATCTTTAGTGCTGCGGGCACATTCTGTGGAAGTACAAAATTTGAGACCCCTTCAGCTCTATTTGACCTTGGCCTTTGACATGAGTTTTCCTCTTATTCTATCAATTCCTCATTCCCTTGTGCTATTTTTTGTTATTTGTTGGGCCATCAGTTTCTATACAACACTTACAGCAGTTTCAGCTTTAGTTTTAGCTCTCTGGATGCTTTTTCATCTTTGTGCTGGAAACCCCTTCAGCCCTACTTCCTAATCTTGTATTAAGTAAGTACTAATATTAAAGAGTAGCCTCATGGGTTTTGGTTTGGTTTTTTTAATACCATACTCAGCATAAAGACTGCCACTATTCTGGAGCACAGAGTGCAGCATTTATATAGAATAGCATCATACATTTATATATTCTGATGTAGTTTGCAAAAATCAACTGATCCTTAAAAAATTAATGATATCCTGGGGCGGGATACAGATACTGGGGAAAGAGAGGCAGAGATTTAGAGAAAAATAACAGAGCAGGGCCTAGAACTTGCATTTTTGGCTTTTGGTTTTAGTGACTTTTAAATCAGGAAATTCTAGGGACTTACACTGCTCTCTTAAGAATTGTTTTTGACTGCCACATTGCTGCAAGCCTCCTGCAGCTTCTGTGCAGCAGTAAATGTCTGTTTTTCTACACATACTTGACAAAGATGCAAAGACACTTAAAGATATTTGCTAAGTGCTTATGAATTAATTTGTGATTAGTGATTAATTAAATAAATAGCAGCAATCAAAAGGGCACGTGGCCAGTTAGATTTGCATATAGAGCACTCTTCTGCCAGAAGACAGGAGCTCCATTCATCTAATACAAGTCTAAGTTCACTGTATCTTAATTTGATTTACCTTTGACATAACATTTAAATAGTAGCAACATCTATTATCTTATGCTCCCCAACAAGGCTTCATTAAAAACTTACTGCCAGATCTAATCCATGGTTAGCATATAAAGTCTCATCTCTAGGTTCCTGCTTCAATGCCTTTGAGAACATGCTTAATTTAATCTGAACAAAGACACTGCCATCAGAAGACTCCAGTCTGATTTTCCAGTCTAGAATATCTGTTATTAAATTTGGTGCAAGCCATGGTACATAGAGTGGATCAAGTAACTTATTTTAAAGCACTTTTCAAACAAAATTCTACTGCTTGTTAAACATCATTTGTATCTCTGGGACATAAGAGAGATGTCACTTTAGTTTGGATTTTTTTTAAATGGCACAAAAATGCAGTATAAGTCTAAACAACTTAGCTGTGAAAAGCAGCAAATTTCAATGTAATACATATTTTTAACCAGTTTGGAAAGAGTGTG
Organism: Ara ararauna; assembly: GCA_028858755.1. Lineage (NCBI taxonomy): Eukaryota > Metazoa > Chordata > Aves > Psittaciformes > Psittacidae > Ara > Ara ararauna. The sequence goes on along the minus strand of CM054389.1, from coordinate 9,656,937 downwards.
GTTTTTAAAATATGAAATATTAACCATCATTATTAACCATCATTCCAATCCATTTTCCTTCCTCTAGAACTCCTCACTAGAGATTTCTGCTTCCTCATTTGCATCAAATACCAAGTCAGCCATTTGTGACTATACTTGAAGCTGGTGGCAGGATCTGACTTGTAATTATAATTTTAGACACTAATTTTTTTCATGATTTAGCAAGTGAACCAGTTGTCATTAAAGCCCCTGTTCTGCTTAATAATCTCCAATGCCTGAGACCAGTTCTGTGTGCTACAAGTAGAGCTTCTGTCAAGACAAAACAGATCAAAATGCAGTGTTTTGCAAAGTGCTGGTGAGGCCTTGTGAAAATGGAATAAATCTTGAAATAGTGATCTTGAATCAGCACAGATGGAGTCTGGTGAGAACTGGTGGGATGATGTACTCCAGAGGGGGGCAATTACAGCTTATTTTGTTGAGGGTTTCTCTTTTTTTTTTTTAAGCTGAAAAGAAATAGAACTGGTTCTGTAAATATACAGAAAGCGGTGTTGGCAATTCATTCACGTTGCAATATGGAATTGAATGGATGCAGAACAGCAGTTAAACCGCAGTGGCTGCAATAGCATTGGATGGGAATTGTTGTCCCAGCAGGTTCTTTGCTCCTATGTTTCTAGATGAAACAGGCCAGAGAGTGTTATCGCAGTTCTACAGTGCGACTTTGTTGTTGCTGTTGCTGTGTAATAACAGAACTTACTGAAAGTAAGAGGCTTGAGGGAGGTGAGGCAAGGATAAGTAGTCATGGGGAAACCAGTGTAAAAACGAAAAGAAATTGGTGTGAAGCTGTCTTACAACACCATGGTGTTTGCTTCCTGCTCTAGTTGCTTCCTGTAACAACTCTGCCAGTTCGGGTGTGTGGCTGCATCCTAGTGCAGCCTATCCAAAGCAAAACAGGACTCTCCATGTATCGTTATCTCTGTAATTCAGAGCAGCCAAAACGATTACCACTAGACATAAGGTGACACATCAATACCACCACAGTGAAGCTGGGGATTAAACTATGTCTCCACAGCTGCAAATTAATACTTAAAAAAAGGGATCCATCACAAATGGAGCATGCACAAGGAAGGGATGGAATACTTCATTGAATCACAAGATAAAACTGATTTCTCTGGCTGTTTCTAATATTGCCAACTTATGTTTTTGACTGACATGTTGCCAATTTTGTTGAATTCATTCAAATATTTTGAAGAGATTACATGATATGGAAAGCTGCTTGGGTGAGGGGCTATATGGAGAAGAGGTATGTAAAGGTGGCACAGGAGTAAGAGGATATAAAGAAACTTAAATTCTCCTTACAACAGAAATATGTAACAAGTGGCTGGTGGGTAAAGCATGCTTCCAACATTTCAAACAATGTAAAGTCACTTTAGGAGCTTAATTCATGTGTAGTGGTTTTGCACTCTAGTGTTGCATGAGGAGAAATCTGGCCTTCAAGCTAAGCTTCCCTGTAAGCAGCATTCCTGGCTTTGCATATCAGAGATGAAATTTGTTTGGAATGTTTGCTATAAAAATACCTACGTGTGAACTTACATCAGCGAGAAAGTAACTTGGGCCTGACCTTCCCCCAGCTCTGATGTGGTAAGATCATTCAGTACAAAAACCAGAACTCAGGGTATGACTTGCAACTGGTGTTTTCATAGGCTTTGTTTCTGTGCAGGACCTATCCTTGGAACAAGCTGCCCTTGGAAATCAATGTTTTCTTTCAAACTCATTTTCTGCTCTGGAGTGACCCGGGGTATGTCACCAGGCTTAATGTTGTGACAAAGCCAGTTGGGAACCCTCTCATTCTGTGTGTTGGAGTGAATACTAAAAGCAAATATGCTTCAGAACAGCAGAGGACAGGGGTATTTTTGATCCTTTTCCAGTTCAGACCGTGTTTGTTTCAGAAAAGCCATTTTTAGTGTGACAGGAACTTCCTACTGTCCCCCCCCCCGCTTACAGTACTTCTCCTTAGGGCACTTCCCGAGGAGAGCCGCGGTCCCCTGTGAGGTACGAGACCGGGCTAAGGCCCGCAGCACAGAGCGCACGCTGGCCGAGCCCCGCGACCCTCTCCCTGCCGTACTCAGACCGCTCGTTGCGCCTTTCCCTCGGTGCGTGCGCGCGCCTACGGGGGGCTGCCGGCTCCGCAGGTGCCAAATCCCGATGCGGGGAGCGCTCTTCCTCGCAGCCCCTTCCGCCCCGCACCGCCCGAAACGCTCAGCCCCACCGCGCAGCCCCACCGGCCCCATCCGCCCGTCACCGAGCCCAGGGCCGCCCCGGGGCCCTCCGCGCTCCGCTCCCGCCGCCGCTGAGGTAAAGCGGCCCCCGCCTTCGGGCGGGCCGCTAGAGGGAGGCGCGCGCGCGCGCGCGCGCGCGCGGGCGCTGCGGCGTCACGTGACGCGGGGCACCGCCCGTTAGGAGGTGCCGAGGGAGGGGCGTAACGGCCCTCCCCCCCCCCCCCCCCGCCACGTGACGCGGCTGCCGGGCGGGCGGGCGGGCGGGCTCCTCACGTGACCCGCCATGGAGGAGGCGGCGGCGGGGAGGGCGCGCGGCCGCCTCCTCTCGCGGGCCCGCCCCGCCCCCCCCCGCCCGCGCCCTGCGCTCCCCACTCGGTAGCGGCGCAGCCCCGGGTCCGCGGCGCCGAGCGGCCGGCGGGGAGGCCATGGACTGAGCGGCACCATGGGCGCCAAGGAGTCCCGCATCGGCTTCCTCAGCTACGACGAGGCCCTAAGAAGGGGTGAGGGGGGGGGGTGGGGGGTGCGGAGGGAGCCGCGGTGGGGCGGGGAGGGGGCGCGGCGGGGCGGCTGCGGGAGGGGGGCCCCGCTCTGCCCCTGTCAGCGGGCGGCGTGAGGCGGCTCCTCGCGCCACCATGACGGACCCGGCGCGGAGGCACTTGCGCCGTTCCTTTACCTCAGGCTCCTTCCCCGCCCCCTTCCTCCCCTCCCCTTACTTATTTATTTATCTCCCCTGCCTCAGCCGTGGGGCCTGGGCAGCAGCCGCGGGCAGGAGCTTCCTTTCCCGGCCGCCTCCAAGCCTTGGCAGCTGTCGCCGGTGCCGGCCCGGGAGGGAAGGGTCGGACGGAGAGAGGCGATGGGCCGAGGCACCCGGCGGGCGCGGGTACCTCAGACCCTCCCGCCGCCTCGCAGCCGTCGGCCCTGCCGTCGCCCGCCGCTTGCCGGCTCTCCCGGCTACCCTGGAGAACGGCGTTGGGAAACCCTGCGATCCTGGTGTGACGGGACGTGCCGCGCTGCTGCTCGCCGCGCTCCTGTCACCTCACGGCTCTCCCATACCTGCCGGCTCCTCATGTTTACCCTACTGCTGCCCGCGATAGGGAGCACGCATCCGGCATCTCAGGGCTGGAAGATGGATGTAGCTTGAGTGGTTTATTATGTACGTTGCCGGTGTAGTCCGTTTCTAGATGCCTCCTGGAGAATTTAAAGAGGAACTAGTGAAGGGAAAACATAAACAAGCTGAACGCTTGCAGCTGCAGGGCTCTAAGGCGACAGGCGAGCTAAAACCTATCAGCTACCTTGCCTAGAACTGATATCCAAGTCCAAGGACAAAGAGGGACAGTAATTTTCAGCAGTAAATGGTTCGCAGGGTGGATAGGGGTTTATTTTAATGATTGTTGCTCGATTGTGCATTCGTGTGATGTAGTGCACTTGAAGCAGTTCACCTGTTAGATATTTAAAGCATTGATAACATTTGTAAAGCTCAATCCAGTACATGGCTGCCCTTTTTATGTCTACTTAAATCTGAGAAGCACACAATGATTGATAAGGGAAAAGTGTGAGGAGATTTTGAGTGTTAATTGAAGGAGAAGGAAATAAATGCGAAGTGGAATTTGAAACCTTTTTAAATTAAATCTTTATTTTTTATGGAGAATTCTCTGAGGGATGCCATGTCAGATGGGAAATGGAGTAACGTATAGTGGAGCAGGAAAAACAAATGTGGGATGCAAACTCCTTTTTCTTGCAGACTTTAAAACAAACAGCCTTGAAGAATTTCACTTCTAGTGAAAGTATAGAAAGTCTTTAAAAGCGCCGGTGTATGTATTTTTTAGAGGAACTGGAGCTATGAATGCAGCTTGGAAGAGGTGTGAAGTTGAATGTAACAGGAAGTGTTTGAAATGAGCTCTGTGGTGGAAAACACCTTCATTTGGATATTCTAAAGGTCATAAATAAGAAAAAATCAAATGTTTTGAATTTTATAGTTAGATTTAAACTCTCATTCTGCCTCAATCTGGATGTTTCATTATGAAAAGTTTATTTGACATAAAAAATAATAATGTTTTTTTAAAAAGTTATAAGGTTGATTTTTAAAAAGTTACTTGAAACTATTTCTTCCACAGTGAATGGAATATTTTTCTTTGATGTTATTCTATCCGTATGAGGCATTTAATACTGTTTTTCTGTAGGAGAACAGAAAGGTTGTTTTAGGCTCTCTAATATAAATTGATGTTTTGCTAAATAGCTACATTGTTTACTTAACCAGTGAATCACTGTATGTATAAAACAGGCTAGTTATCAAAACATTATTTGATAGGCCATTCTTACTTGCACAGAACCGTGCTGGTACTTGTGGTGTTAGAGGGGACACAAACAGCCATAGTGGATAAACATAAACACTATCAAAAGAGAGCCAAATATATATATGTCCAGTTAGATCCACCTTCTGTAACGTTGTGTCCTGGCCATTAAATGCTGAGAAAGCTTTACATGAGGTCATGTTGTACTCATTCTTCAACTGTGAATTCCTCACGTGTAATCAGTAGGGGTTAACTGGACCTGTAGAATTGGGCGCATTCAGAATGTTGTGGTCGTATTTTTGAGTTTTGCTAATTTTAAGTTCAGTTGTTCAGAATGCCTGGAAGAATGCACTGGGTGCTGCTGGTTCTGTAAGCGTCAGGAAATAAGGCTGACTTTTAAGCTGTGAATGGCTGCGATTTGATTTATTGCGATTCCATTTTGGGAGTAACCAAAGGTTGTGAAGGTGAGGAGAGTTTTTGTGGTTAAATGCTCACAATATAAATCACCATAGCTAAAATATAACTTCTGTTCAAGGAGATGAAAACATGAGAGCAGTCTAGTGTTAATGGCCTTTATCACCCTTGAGCATGAAGTAGTACTGCAGTTATATATTTTTTTTCCCTCCTTGTTGGCACAGGCAGCTGACTGCACTGGGGATGACATGGCTGTGTGGATGGGTATGATGAAGTTGTCTTGTGTCCACCAGTGCAGGTCACACCAAGTCTCGTCAGTCTCCCTTTTTCCTTATGTTCTGTAAAATCTTTGTCCAGTTGCATAGTTTGGGAATGAAAAATAAGGGATGCTATTTTAGACATCTCTTCTCTCATTCTGAACACTGCCAGGTTATAGTCATTTATAGTATCCAGAGGCACTACTTTGCCTGTTGCTGTAGAAAAGGTGTGGGTTCTGAACTTGTGGTGAGAGCTCTTCCTAACCGTTTAGACCTTCTACTGAGGATGGCTTCTTTGTAAGGAGGTGAAATTCATGAACAGGTCATTATAGGTGAAGTAAAAGAAGCGCTTCATTCCAAAATGGGCATAAGATTGTTGGTTATTTTATCAAGCTTAAGTTTGTGATGGCATACACTGGAAATGTGGCTCTTGAGCTTGTTGCTATTTTTTTCTTAGCCCTCAGCTCCAACAGCAGTTGTTTCCTAGGGCAGTGCCTCAGGTCAGGCAGACTTTCCTTTTTGGTTTGGTGCCTTTTACAATGTGTGTCTCTGATTTGAGTGCTCATTCTTTCTGAGAACTGCTCAGTGTTAGGCTTTGGCTTACACCAAGGAGGTAGCGCTCTAAAGTCTGCCTTATCTTTTGCTTGTTCTGCTGGCAGCCTTGACACCCTGTTCCTTAAAGGGCTATGTTTAGGGCAATAAAGCTTTATAAAAGGAAGAACTTGCTGTTATTATTGTATTAGCTCCAGCACAACAGCTTCTGAGCTGTGTTGTGTGCAGAGTATTTCAATAAGGATTCCCTCGGAAAGGGATGGCTATGTGGTGGTGATGGCAGATTCATTCCATATCCCTAAGGACTGCATTTTTCAGTGACTGTTAATGTGTTCTGCTTAAGGAACTTTCAGAGTATAATCACAAACAGTGTAAATTTATAAAGGTACTTGAAAATTAGGAGATTATAGAATCTATAGTCAGAGTTTCTGTGAATGCTTCCTAAACCAGATCATGTTAATTCACACCATTTTCAGTTTGTGTATGGTAAATAGTCAGGTAACCGCTTAAACAGAAATGTCAGTGAATAATCATGGATCTGTCAAATTTGCACCAGAGAGGACGGTGAAGTTTTCTTTCTGCTTAAATCAAGGTAAAGAAGGGAGAACTGCCACAGTATTGGTGTGCTCAGTGAGTGTACGGTTTGGAGAAATGAGTGGCTGCAGATAGATCCATTTCATTGTGTTTTGTGTGCAGTGGTCTCTGAGAAAAAGAGCAAAAAGAAAGAACAAAAGTGGTGCCATCTTTTAAAAATGTACATTCAATGAAAGACTGACTAATACTGAAGGAAAACTTGCAGGTATATCAATTTCACAGGATTTGCCTCTGGAGAGGTCATGAAATAGTCATTTGTGAAGACAGTTTTTTTCATGTTTGTGCATCTCAAAGATGCCACCAATTGAAGAACATCAAGTCTGTTAAAGCAGTGAAAACCCGCTTTAATCCAAAAAAGGTTAGTCAGTGTGCTTCCCAAAAATGACTGATGTTCTGTGATGGGCAGAGGATAAATCTTGCTAATGACCTTTTGTGTCTTGATTGAATTTGAAGAATAGCTACATTTGTTTTATTTAAATCAAGGCATATATATGTGGTGTCTGATCATTAACATCCTCAAGCGTACAGATATAATAAATCTGACAAAAGGATGATGGAAAACTTGTGCAAATATACAATCATTTATTTGAGGTTGTCTTAATCTCAACGTGGTGACAAAATCCATGGACTCAGCCCTTGAGCCCAGAGGAAATCGCTTTTTATTACTCCTGATTATGAAATTAACTTTTTAAATCCCAGATGATGTTTTTAGGAAAAATGATCAGGGAACCATTTTAGTGGTTTATTCTCTTCTTTCTATATCCCGTGAAGGCAATTGTTCTACTTTCTTTTCGTTCACATCTGAAAAGCAGTGCTTGGATGCCATATGCAGGTGAACGTTCTTCAGGATATGTTGGTCTCTGTCAGCCACTTTTTTTTCTTTCAGCTCTCACAATGAATAGGATCCACTGTTCAGACAGTGTAGATTATACAGCAAGACTTATGTCAGCCAGTATTTGATGGCTTTAGGTCTCTCTCATACAATTAAAGCAGGTATGAATGCATAGCTTCACACTTCCTGTTTATAAATCTGTAGAGCTGCAAGTAGCTGCTCAAATTCACAGAGCAGTAATTATTTCACAACTCTGGCATTCACTTCTGATACTTGTTTCAGGAGGATACCTCAGTAGTCTCTGTTGAGCATGTGCTGCAATGCACAGGTGACTCGGGGAATTCTGTTTCCACAAACTGATGAAAAGAGGTTGCTGTTAGAGGAGAGATTATCTGTCATTCTTCATCTGTTAAGTTGCAGTGACCACTTTCTCTTCTTTCAGTTCAGGTTCCAAGTTTAGAGAAGTGTACTCAGTGGTTTTCAACCTCTTCTTAAAACTGCTCAAGTTATTTCCTATTGGAATGAGGAACACTTGTATGCTGAACTTAAGTTAACTAACAGTAAGTTTCCTTTCCTGAGATGCCTTTTGTGGTCTTTAGAAGTTCTTTATGAAATACCAGTTGAAAACTTACAAATTGGAGGAAAATGTTGTCTTCTGCTTAGGCTTCTGTGAGTGCTGTGGTCCTGACAGATCTGACTGCATGCCTTCTAGTAGGTTTTTAGTAATTCTTAGGTAGTGGCCAAGTCCACCTCTACCAAGTGGGGCAGTATCTTGGTAAGTGCTCAAATGCTGCATGTGTAGCAATAAAAGGGGGTTTAAGAATGTAGATATCGCATAAACAAGAAACAGTTGAATATCTTGAAGTGAAAAGACCTCAAAACCTTGAAATATGATTAAGTAAATTTTGGGAGTCCTCTGGTTCCTCACTTCAGCAGATGAATTGTGTCTCTGCACAATAGTAGTTTCATAGTATTAGATGTATTTTTGTCCTGTCAGCATGGTACTAGAGATTTGAGTCAAAGTGGTCAGGAAAGCTGCCAAATAAGTGTAAATATATAATATTCCAGCCATGTTGGCTGGAAGTTAAAGGGTAAGCTGAGCAAATCCTGATTTTGAGAGTTAAACATCTCGATAGAGGCTAAAAGTACACTATCAGGCTATTATATACACAATGTATTTTCTTCTATTAATGTAGACTAAAACTGAGTACTCAAAACATGTATTTGTTTTATAGATTATATGCCTATATATCTCATAGCTCATACAACTGTTGCTTGTCCTGCTTTATTTCTTGTATTTCAATCATTGAAGTCCTTATTTTCATGGGCACCTCTTTCTGATCACTTTCTGGTTTTTACTCCTGTCTTTTTGTTTTTATTATTAAATACTCATACTGGTTTGAGTTCACAGTTGGCCCAGTTGCAAGCGCAAGGTTGACTGGGTGACCTCCTGAGATACTTTCCAACCAGATAGGTTCTATGAAATGTTTCTGTTCATCTTGAGTTTTGTAAAGCCTTGTTTTTGTGAACTACAACATCAGGGTCCTAAATCTACCTGACATTGTTCTACAGAGAAAATAAAATAAGACAAAAATAGAAACTAGGAAGCTTTTCAAAATGATGTGGAGCATCTCTAATGAAATATGAAAGGGGGGGGGAATGAGGGAGCTGCTTGAGTCCTGTTGTACTTGACTTATAACAGCATCAGACTTTCTGGCTGCTGGCGCTGTGGAAGAAATGAGTAAAACAACCCTCACCCCCTTTCTTCTGCTGAAAGGGAAGTCAGCCTACTGTCTCACTTCAGAAAATCAGTAAAGCATTTGGTTTCTTAAGACCTAAACAAAAATCACAGTCAAAAAATGGGCCTGTGAAGGGATGACAAGCTTCATGAGAATAAAAAAGAACATAGCATTAGCAAGTGATGTGATTAGGTGAGGCATGATACGTCTATTTAATTCTGTAAATCAAGATTATTATAAAACTGCTGCTTTGTGATAGGACTTATTATTATGTTTATGTATTTGGAAAAAAAAACAACCCCAGATGTTACTAATGTCTGTAATTTAACAGAATATCTTCTGAAAGTTGAGTATATTTTTTGGTCAGGTTGTGAATTTCTACATCAGTTCTAAATAATTTGGTATATGGGAAGTGCCAGGTAGGTCTAATGAGTCGCATGTCCTTGAGCTCTTATGGTATTTGTATGACTTAGCTACTAATTATTTTTAATATAATCCTGCTTTCTTTTTTTCATCCTGGAAGTTCCAAATACAGTGAGCATACAGAAAAGGGAGGAAGGAGGGGATAGAGCAAGTGTTGCATTTTCAAGTACCATAACTGCTTTTGTCCACTGACTTAGTTATTGCAAGGACTGTTGTAACCCAGAGCTACTCAGTTGGGGTTTTTAAGGCCTCCTGGGTTATTTAAAGTAGTCTATTAATTGTAAAGATTTGCTCAATGAGGAGCTGTGCATCCACTTGAGTCCTGCAGGGCCGGATAGGTGCTATGTTCCTCCTTGGGTTGGGAGCTGCGGTCTTATTTTACTGCCACTGACTGAGGGAGTGCACCAAGAAATGTTTGGTGTCTCACTGCGGAACCTTGGAGTTGGGTACTTACGAACACCTGTGAAGTGGTGTTCTTCACTAGGGTAAGAGTGAGACTTTCTCTGCCTGCCCTTGACGGATAAGGTTTTGCCTTCGTAATGAGTCTGGTGTTTGCTGTCCACTGTTGCTGTGCCTTTGGTATCTACCAGTATTGAACTGTTTGATGGTAACCTAGAGAATTATTTTGAATAACATGTGGGGCTTGGTGTTCAGTGGAGGCTACTCAGGAGCACGCAGCATATGATTTGAACTGCCCAACCTCTCTTCAGGTGAGCTCCAGTTGAGTGTTATTAACCTCTAGCTGTGTTCTACGAGGACATGCAGTGGGAAGTGTGCTGAAGGTATACATGCAGGTCTTCAAGTTCTGCATGTGTGTTTTCAGAGCTGCATTTTACAATCTAGTCTTTGATATTGTTCATAATAAAACTGATTATTTCCTAGTTAAAGCTTCTTTATAGGAAGAAAGTTCTGGGAGTTAATTCTAAATAGTCTGAATTACTGTGAATGTCCATGGGATATTTTGCAGTATTGAAGAACTACAAAAAGCACCTTTAACATTTAATTTTCATATGAAAAAGTCATTTACATAATGAGACTTTGAAGCCTTTGGGCAAAGATGAATGTAAAAGAAAAAGCCATTAAGGTAGATTCTGCCTAAGAGTTTGAAAGGGTCTAATTCACAAAACTTTGAATACTGTGTTATTGCTGACACTTACTGGAATAAAAATACCCTGCTTGCCTAAGGAGTGGCAAAATCCTAGTGCGCTTTCTCTTTTGCGATTTCTTCAGAGACATCTTACTTTTGTTAGCGAGGACTGTGTCTGTATAGCTTTAGTGTTTTCAGCTTAGCTGTGTAATAATACTTAGCATTTCTTTTTTACGTATGAATTTTAATGCCTCTGAGAAGTGTTTTTTTAATGAGCTTCTGTTTACAGTTGAGCAGGGTTGGGTAATCCTTATAGGTAGGGATGCGTTTGGAAAGCGTGCATCTCTTTTAACTGCAGTTTTATGAAATTGGTGTAAAAGCTCTTCTGGATTCATGATTCTTAATGGATATGAGCTGGGTTCAGGTCTTGATGTGAAACAAAACGCGTCTGCATACACTTTGCAGTGGTTCACCACATCTGTTTAAAAACTGCTGCAGCCACAGCATTTTCCTGTGTAGACCAGAAAGTCATTCACTATACTGACAATACAGAAAAATTTTCTTCATGATTTTAGTGTATTACAGACAGGTGGCTGAGCTTTAGGAACTAGAGGAGTGTGTTTCTTGGTTAAATAATAAGTTAGTATATTAAAAAAAAGGTAATTTTGTTATGATTTACAGGAAGGTTTTTGTATAGTTTTGACGCAAAGTAGGACAGGCATGAGAAAAGTTTGGACAAATGGTAATCATGGCAGTTTGGAATGGCCCGGGTTTATTTCCCATTGTATGCATAACTAAAGTTAAAATGGTGCAAGTGCTGAAATAGTTACTTGTGTGAATCATTGCTGCCACTAAAGTGATTAGCTATCACAGGTAGGGTGAGTTGGCATATCCAGTGACATGCCGTGATCTCTAGCATGTTTACACCCTTCTCTCCCTTCTCCTTTTAGTCTATCTCAACAATAATGAGCCTCTCCTATCACATGGAAATATGCTGATAAGGCTAGAAGCTTATTGTGCTTGATGTGTGGTGGATTTGGGGCAAAATAATGCTTTTTTCTGGAATGATATGCATAGGCTGCATAGGTTAATGCGCTCACTAATGCATTAAGGTGCAATGCACTCAAAGCCATCCAGAGGTTCTGGTACATGGATGCTGTTGAAACTAACAGGACAGCCCCTTACACACAATGGGTATCTCTGGACAAACTGAGGAGGTGGGCAGAAATATCATCTGGCTTTACACATTGCCATACACTTGTTTTTAAATAGCCAGTGAGACATCCTGTACCTTAACAGGGATTTGAGTTCTCTTCTAGTCAGGTTCTCCACAGGTGCGTGTGATGAGCCGCAGGGAAAGGCCGTGTAGAACTAGTCTGGAGTGAGGCAGCCACGTCAGTCATCAGTGCCACACTGCTTCTAACCAGTAACTACAAAGGAAAACACAATGATACATTTCAGTGTCTTGTAAAACATTTATTTTGATGATTATTATAAAGGAGAAACCCTTTAGAGTTTCTCTTAGAGTCTGAATTGGACCAAGAAGTTATGAGAGGCAATGTCACCAGGCCAGAAGAAGGGATAATTGCATTCTGTAGAAAAATGTACTCTTCATTCTTTAACAATAAAACCTATTAAGGCCCTTTGGAATTCTTCCTCACAAGCCGTGTTTTTTATTCATTGTATCTTTTTGTGTGCTGGTTTTTCAGTTGTCATCTGCTCATATGATTTAATTTCATGTCAAGTGTTTAATATAGAATGGATACTTACATTTCTTTTGTGTTTTGAATTGATATTCCTTATCTTAATTTATAGTGGTAGTGAAAATGCTCAGGTTTTATCCTGTGGCAGGCTGCTTTGGCAGCAAGTCATGAGCTGAAATGCTCCAACAGGTATACGCTACTGTCTCAGTGGAACTCTACAACAAACAGTTGTCTTAAATGATCAATTTTACCACTTTAATTTGGATTTTTTTTTTCTTTTAAAATTCTGAAACCTTGAATGAATAAAATGTGGGAGAAACTCAGAAACCTGAGCAGAACAGGAGGTGCCAGATTTAATGGCTGTGGATGTAGAGGAAAAGAACTGAAAGTATTGGGAAAGTAATTATGAGAACTTCAGTTTTGCAGACTGAATTTGTTCTAAAAATGAACCAGAATATGGTATCATGGCTCCATTTTGGGCTGAAGAAGCACTTCCTTTCAATCCATCTTTCTCGTTAGGTGTTATCCAGAAACAAAATCTTACTTTGCACTGGAAATTTCCTAGTCTTGTCAAGAAGACTTTTACCACGTTTTCCCTGACTATGTGGTACAGTTAAATCCTGGATTTTAGTTTAAAAATTAGAAAAGTGGATTTGCACTTCACATAGCTGAAGCAGCATTGCTTTATGAAGCAGCAGCAGTTAATGTGGTCAGTGTAGCCTGCTCTGCCTTCTGTGAGGATGTGAACAAAGGTTGTTGTCAGTGGAAAAATAATAGAAGAACTTTTTCATCCCTGTTTTCCAGTCCTCCAGCTAACAGCATCATTTTTCTTTTCCTATAGAATTCGAATCACTCTTTTTACCACTAACAAATTCCCCCCTTTTTTGTGTTACCTGCAGTTCAGCACTGTGTTCTATCACCTTGCTTAAAGAATAGTTGTGTAACTATTTTTTGTAAATTAATGTTATTCTTTCAGTAATGAGTAGATTGCAATGCAGATAGGTTAAAGGAGGAAGGAACCATAATATACACTAATTCTAATGTAGAACATGGGCTAAATATCTGCAGAAGCATGAGTATTACAAGAATAGAGGTTAAAAAGTACAATATAAAATACTTCATAAATATTTCCATGCAAAAAAGTTCATAGTATGAATATTATGTACATCTGCATATTATGTAGACGTACTGCTTCTAATAGAGGTTGTAATGTCCTTGAGGATATCTTGTGAGTTTCTTCAGGGATTCAAGGGGAGATTTCAACTGCTGACACTGTGTAGCTCTTTAGCGTTAAGTTATTCTGATACCTTTTCAGTTTCTGTGAAACAATGGACAGTGCATTTATATGAAACTCTGCAATTTGAGTCATCACATCAACCTAAGCTGGTCAGCAGCAGTAAAATGACTGGAAGGTTGTTTCCCAGGCGGCTCTTACATGGTGTGTCTAAATCAGCTGGTTTATTCTTCTGAATGTAGGACCTTAGGAATAGTATGCATCTAATGATGAATGTTTCTAAAGACAAATTTTGTAATGGAGCACAGATATACTTAAAGCTAGTGTGGTATCCTTCAGGATAGTGCTTCAAAATGTTAGTCCTTGGATGTCGGTGGAGATTTCTCTTAGTTGGAGGTGCAGCAGTGGAAATGGAGTTTGGAAATAATGATTCTGTTTGCTGCTGTCTGTTAAATAAATCTCTGATTCAGTTCTTGGTGTTCTACCAACCATGAAATAGGGTTCTGAAATGAACTACATGTTTTTGTTTTATTTCTTGACCATATAGTCTCTATTTGTGATTCTGCAATGAGTTGTAAGCTATTCACAGATTGTGTAGCAGAGTGGTGGTTATGTGTTTATAACAGTCTAACAGAAGACATTAATTTGTGACCTGACACAAAAATACTTCACATTGCATTTGTGTTTGAGATGATATAAACAAATGTATTGAGAATAGGAAGACTTGGAATACAGAGCCTTTTGTTGTCCCTCAGCTGTGTGTGTATGTACCTATGTGCAATGTGTTTGTGCTAAAACACTTGACTTGCAAGTGAGTAATATTTTTCTTCTGACTTCACAGAATCACAGAATCAACCAGGTTGGAAAGACCTTTAAGCTCATCCAGTCCAACTGTTGCCCAGCACTGCCAAGGCCACCACTAACCCAAGTCACTAAGGGCCACATCTCCACAGCGTGTGAACACTCGCAGGGATGGTGACTCCAGCACTGCCCTGGGCAGCCTGTTCCAATGCCTGGGCACCCTTTGGTGAAGGAATTGTTCCTCATCTCCATCTAAACCTCCCCTGCTGCAGCTTGAGGCCATTTCCTCTTGTCCAATTACTTGCTCCTTGGGAGCAGAGACCAGCCCCCTCAACTTCAGAAATTAAGATTTAGCAGTGTACAAATATCCGATTTTATTATTATTCTTTACTTGTCATAGTATTTACATACTATACTTAGCTAGAGTTGGCTCTTTTGGCTGCCAGAGACTAACACTTGAGTAAATACTTGATCAAACCTATACCAGTAATTGTGAATTAGAGCTCCTGGACTTTGTCCTCACTACAGGCTGTGGGAAACACAACCTTCCCATGTAGAAGTTTCAGATTGTATTCAGCTTTCAGGCTTAGACTGTATTTTTTTTTAGTTAAAGAACAGTTCATAGTATAGCTACATTTAGTATTTTTGGCACTTTTGGGAGACAGGATATGAAATATTTGTTGTATTACAGTTTGTTTTGTAGCAAGGTCCATATGTAGTGGTTGTGTTTACATAGTTGGCATTTGCCATTGCCTTTTAATAGGCTGTTTATTTCTTGGAAATGAGTTAGGTAATGTAATTGTGTGTATCTTAACAGCATAAACGACTGGATGATTTTCATGGTGGTAATACAGTGGAAGCAGCTCTTCCGAGTTGTGACAGCTCACAACTGTCTGTTTTGCTCACCTATGACAGTATAAACTTTCATGGTATTTGCCAGGAAAACTGATGAAAGGACAGCTGAAAAGAGCAGATTTTTGTTTCTAATCTAAATTGGACTAAATATCTGTTCTAAATACTGAGAAGATTGAGAGCTAAACCCATCATCCTAGGAAGTCATGTGCAAACTACATAAACTAGGAAGAAGCATCAGAAGAAAACAGTAGTGGAAAATAAAAAAGAAAAAGAAGGAATAAAGAGGTTTGAATGTGGGCAGAGAGCGCTGGCTGTGATAAGGTGAAGGCAGGCATCCCAGACTGGGTTGCTTGCTTTCAGAGCTTCCCTAACTTCTCATTCCTACCCGTCTTTTGACAGGAGCTCAGAGTTCTTGGTGGTGTTGCTGCAGGATGACTTATGCTCTGTGTTTAAAGCCCCTGAAAGCTTGTGCCTTTCCTGTGACTTTCTGTACTGTTTCACGCCTGGCTGTGCTGGTCAGCTGCGTTCTTCAGGGTCAGCAATAATTTATTCAGAGCATCTAGAGCGGTAACAGCCCCTCGTCTTGGCAAAAGAGCTAAGTGCTCTGGCAGGGCTCTGTGGGCAGGAAAGGTGGCACGCTGTGATTAATCAGGGCTAGAAATCGCTGTCATTGAGAATGAGCTTACCAGTTCTTTAACTGATAAGAGCAATTACGTTTGTCCCTAATACTGCCGTGTGTTGCACTTACATTTGCGATTGTTCACATGGTAAAAGTTATTTTAATGATCTGCAGAGGTTTCTGAATTTTCAGGCTCTTTCAGGATGCTTCTGTGACTTACAGGGTTGCCCTGGTAAGCATATAAAACCGGGCTCCTTTAATTCCTGAGGATATAAAATATAGCCAATCAGATTTAAGCGTTCAGATGGTGGGAGGATTATTTCACTGTTGGGGCTATTATGGAGCAATTCCTTTCCACACTAGTCTTATGGGGAGGGTTATTTTCTCACAGAACCTGTACTGATTAGCTTTGCTTGAAGCAAACACAATCCAAATAGCAATGTGTGTGTGCCCTGATGGACTTTATAGATGGATAAAACAGGCTAGTGATACTTACTGGCATTCTTTCTGAGGATGGTAACTGTGAGGAGTGAGCTCTTTGAAGATTAAAAGCATCACATAAGTGCTAAGTATTCATGTTACAGAAAATTGGCAAATCCTGTTGTAATAACTAAATCTTCCTTCTCCGCACACAAGATGTGAACCCTTTGATATGCATTATAGTTCAGTCTAATATGATGAGCCACTACTACCAAACCCCAAGAGAAAAAAAATACAACTGGATTGAATAATTTGATTTGTTTTGTTTTGTTTTTCAAAATACCAAAACCGTGTTGCTGTTATCCTTAAATTCCTACTACTGGTAAATGTCATGTTAAGGCTGTTAAGTCTTTAGCGAGATGCGCTTTGTAATTTGAATGGTGCCATTTTTGATACTCTGCTTATGAAAGACTCCTTAAGAGTGGATTAACTTTTTTCATTTGGGGAGGCAGGGGTTTTTTGGCTTTGCTTTCCTCCAGTGGATCCCTTTTTGGCAGCCATGGATGGGTGTGGAGGTTTCTTTTTGGTCAGAGCTGGTTCATTTATCTCAATTGTATTTTGCAATTTGTCTTCCTATTTGGGGTTGTTCCCAAGCATGCTTTACGTTCACGTGCACATTTTTGCCTCTTTGAAGCTTTTTAGTAATTGCTTTGGTTCTTGACAACTGCAGAACCGCAGCCATTAAGTCACAATAAGGACTAATGAAAAAAGTAATAAAATTTCCATGTATAACTAGGATGAAGATTCCTGGGGGAAATACTGAGCGAGTGATTATAGGGAAGATAATTGTCTGGATAGAGAATTATGTGCCCTGTGAGTTTGATATTGAACCTGTAAAACTGTCACTTAAAAATCAAAATATTAGAGTTCTTCAAACCTGAGCTGGAAATCGGGAGGAGTTTGAGGTGGGTGAAGTTTGTTTTCTGAAGGGTGGTCAAGTTGTCTGTTTTATTAAAACTCAGGGTTGGTTATTTTTAGTGAAGAATAAATGCAACGCTATGCTCATGGTGGCAGATTACCACCTGCTTTGTAAACTGGAGATCTGCAGGGCTGGTGGTGTCCTTTTGGTTTTGGTTTTAGGGGGTTTTTAGGGGCCTGATGTAGCAAGCTGGTTTGCATCCAGTAGTGACATTGGACATTCAAATTGTGTGTGTGTGTTTGTAGAGTGTTGTGGGCATTTGGATGCTTCCAATTCTAGGGAAAAGTACCAGCCTACTAGATAAGGTACTTTAGTCAGATGAGCTCCGAGGTTACTGACCCCTCACCTTAAATGAACTTCTTATCCTCTGTGTTTTTTCTTCCTGCTTATGCAGTAATTAGTTTCCTGTTTTGATTTCCAGCATTGTCACTACATTGTGGTCTTTTACCTTGGCTTTTCTCTTTCCTTTTTGGCTGGCCACCTTTATACTAGAATAAATGATTTCATGTAGCCAAATAAAATATTTTAAGCTTTTGAGACAAAGATTTTATCAGCTTTTTAGTGCTGTTACTGCTGTTCATACTAGTGGAAGTGATGATATGCATGTTTCTTTTGTGATTCTGGTGTAAATGGAGGCTATGAAGCCAGTCATTTGTTTTCAGCGGTCGCTGCTTTCTCTAATAAGATGAAAAGAAAGAAAACGGGTATGAGCACTGTGTCTGTGTTCAGTTAGTTATAGATTATGTAAACTGGCTCTTAGTTTATAGTAGCCCTGGCAGATTAACTCCGCCTACCCTCAGTTCAACTATTGGGATTCCGTCCTTTTTACTGATTAAAGCAGCTTCTTAGTAGTGGCTTACAGTACTTTTACAGAGTAGCTTAGATCATTTATCAAATGCCTGTCTGATGTAGACTAGAATTTATATTCATTTTAGTGTTGAGACAATTAAGAAATGGAGAGGTTTAAGTGTCTCTCGCCTGAATGTCTTGGGCAGTATTTAAGAGTTCAAGTGGTGTGCTTTTATTCTGACCTTTTCCTACAACTGACAACTGTGTGCTTTTGAAGGCTGCAGTTTGTATCTCATTCTCTATCACCGCAGCATTTTACAACAGTTGTGCCTGCATTTTGGTGGGTAGAGGAAGAAGCATTGTAAAGGAATGTATTTGTGGCTGGTCTGACTTTCCTGATAAATAGTAAATAGGAATTTAAAATGCATTCATTGTGCTTGCTCTCACTACGCATATCACAAGGAAGGTATATAGTAGTTGTGCTATACAAGCTGTAATAAATCAATTAATTAAGCCTGACTAACCACTTCTTTTAACCTTTAGACAAGTTCCCTTAAAAATGTGTATGTTTCCTGTAATGCTTAACATTCGCGTGTGGACTGTTGCATCCTAAAGCACCTTTAAGAAGGTGTTGCTTCTCTTCAGTGCATCTGTAAATCTTTACACGTCTTTTCCAAGGGCATTGGAGAGCAGCCATATGCTGAAAGATAGGAAGATAAGTTCTTTGTTGATCCTCGCTTCAGGTGCAGGTTAGTTATTGGTGCCAAGCAGAGGCTGTAGTGCATGGCAGTTACATTCTTGGCCTCAATAGTGTTTCTAGTGTTGCATCATTTAAAAAAAAGAGTAAATCAGGGAAGTTTTAAACTACTTTCTTTCAGTATTTGAATAAAGTGTGTTATTGAGGTGATCTGTACAAACCTTAGCTTAGATTCATTAGTATCTAAGGAATTATGCCAGAGTACGCAATGTAGGTACTTCGATTAGTGAGGAATTGGCTTAGATGTAGCAATTCTCCTCTCTCTGTTTTTTCTAAATCAGGAAGTGAACAAGCAAAAGTACCAACATTAGGTGTATTTAGTTACGTAGTCATATTTTTATGGTGACTCTTAATAAATTTTGTTAGTAGTCTTGTAACAGCAGAGTGAGTTTTGCTGAGACAGGTATTTTGCTTCCCAGCTTGCTGAATTTTGCATGGGTGTTTGTTGTATAACGTTGTCCTGGGCTTTTCAGTGTGACCTTTGTCTTGAAGTGACAGAGATTGTGCTGTACCTTGAACCATACATTGCTCCCAATGCATTTTGAAACCTTCCAAGTTGAAGAAAAGAAGGTAGGGTGGGATTAGTGCTACAGGATGTGAAAAGAAGATAAAATAAATAGAGAGTGTGTCTGCAAAACTTGCCCAAGCTCCGTTGTAAGGGTTGATTTCCTTCAGCTTAGTTTAGTTAAACAGAACTTAAGATACATCTAAAGCTGTTACTTCAACATTATGGAATGGCTTAGCAAAAAGAATAGTATCTGCTGCTTGAAGCTAAACTGAGGTACATCAGTTATGGTTTTATGTATACACTTTGTGCTACAATTTTTATACAAAACAGGCTGTATTTGAGAGTAGCTGACTGAGCACATGTAAACACTGCAGAGTAGTAGACAGTAAATTCTGCAGATAATTAACCCTGGTTTTACACACCCCTCTTAGTTTTAAGGGGGCGAAGGGCCGTAACTTCAGGGGTGTTGCCTACCTTTCTTTTTCAAGCGGAACATGCTATCTAAAGCCCAGAATGGGGGTATCTAACATTAGGCTTCTGCATAAAAGTAGCATCTTTTTTCTGAGACAGATTCCCTGCAGCTCCCATTTATTATATCCGTGACACAGCTGGTGGGGATCCCCTCTGAAATTCAGGTCAGTTTTATATGTGTGGCAAAATAAGGTTTAAGTCTAGAGTTAGACATCTAAGCATGCATAATTTGAGCTTCAGTACAGTTTTATCCTAACGGGAAAATTCTGGGATGACGTGGTGATAAACGTGGAGTGAAAGCAGTGCAGAGCAGGCAGCTCCCAGCATGGGACCGGTTTGGAAGGCACTATGCAAAGCATTGCTTGGACAGATATGAATTTTAAAGAAATAGTAGAGTTGTAAATCCATATAAACAGTATTAAGTGTAAGCAACACCATTAAACCAAAACCACCCTCAGCAGCTGGATGAGCTGAAGGTTTATTACAATTACTTTCAGTGGTGGTGACATTTTTAGCTGAGGTTGCATGGTTTCATTTAAACATTATTAAACAAACTGGGACTCGAATATTCTCTGGAGAGTTGAATGCAGCATTAATCTTCAGTTAAACTGTCTTTAACTTTACTAGAAACCATCCAACTAACACAGCATTGAGGAGGTTTGTGTAAGTGCTGTTACCTAGACAGAATGGCACAGTCTGTGACTGTTCCTTTTATGGAAAAGACCATTTGTTTCAGTGGTGGTTTTTGGAATTGGGCAGATATGTTTTGAAGAATTACAATAGCTAAATACTGAAGCTTGGTTTTATTCTTCTGAACTAGAACCTTACAGTAAAAGTTAGCTTCTGTAATCTTGAAGTGTGAAGAATTAGGTGTGCAGTTCCAGTTGTGCTGCTTTCTCTGCAGTAATACTGAGGTTGTGCCTCCTGTTATTGGTTGGAGTGATGTGGAGATAGTTTTCGCTCTGTTGACTACTATAAACTTATTTTGGGGAGTCTTACGTGTTCTGTTTTTCATTGTCAGGTTATGAAGGCAGCGACAGCGTATCCGATAGTGTAGTGTCTGCTTGTATGTGTAGTGAAAGCAGCTTGTGAATGGTCTTCTCTGAGGTGTTTGTGGACAACTGGTTCCTGAAAGTCTTTAGTAAAACTATTCCTTTGGAAAAAGTGAATATACTTAATGAAGTCAGTGTAGGAAAAAGGGCTGTTAGCTGCATTTACCTCTAAAGGTGGAATTAAAAATACCTCCATAGGTGTAGAACTTACGGAATTGAGAAGAAAAAAACCATAGCTTGTGGGTATATCAGTGCTCCATCTTTTAATATTATTATAGTCATAGATGTATTGCTTCCAGAAATGTTACTTGTGTTATTTAAGACTTGATGGCCTGGTGAGAGATAAGAAAACCGTGTTTTGTCTCTGTTGAATAATTGGTGCTTTGGTGTTGGGATTCTGTATTCAAATATTTTATTTATCTTCCAGACTCGTATTAAACATTGATAATATCTTTGATTTATACTCTGTTCATTTCAGTAGTACTTTCATGTGCCTGGATCTAAAATGTATAATGAACTTATTTTTACAAAGCTTTACAGATGATTTTAAATGGCCAACATCAGTCATTTTAATATGTCCTGGAGAAAGAATGGAAGTAATTACGTTTCCTGTAATTCCATGACCTGTTTTGTAGATTCTGCCAGCAACCAACAATATTAAGTGGTCTGTAGCGCTGATAACTTGCTTTTGGAATGTAACATGGACTAGTGGTATCAGCTTATCATCTACTATTAAATGATATACTGACAGTTCTTTCTGGAGTTTCGGTTGACAAGTCTTCCCAACCTTCTCCTCACCTTCAGCAGCAGTCCAGTCCTTTCTGTGGTAGATATGTAGGTATGGAATTTTCCTGTTCTTGAACACTGCCTGAAATACACACTTGGCAGTCGCAGCTGGAAGGAAGTACCGATGGCTGCTGCCTGCTGTGTATTCCCAGGATGTAGTTGGTCCAAGTTTCCTCACTCCGCTTGTCATCTTTACTCAATACACTGATGCCTATTTGCGTGAAGTAGAGGCCTTCACTGCCCTATGAAACTGGAAAACTGCAACTCTACCGGGCTGAACTAATTCACTGCTCTCAGTTGCACCAGAGTTTGGGTCTATATGTGGAAGAAATTCTTTACTGTGAGGGTGGTGAGGCACTGGAATGGGTTGCCCAGGGAACCTGTGAATGCTCCATCCCTGTTGGTGTTCAAGGGTGGATTGGACATAGCCTTAGGTGGCATGGTTTAGTGTGAGGTGTCCCTGCCCCTGGCAGGGGGGTTGGAACTGGATGATCTTAAGGTCCTTTCCAGCCCTAACTATTCTATGATTCTGTGCTGTTCTGTCACCAGAGAGGTGATTGTGTTTCAGTCACTGCTGCAAACATGAAAACTTGTTTTGTGCACTTAGGAATGGAGTAGTAATATGGTCTGCAGTTAAGGTTGTCATACTAGAAACTAATTTCTGTTAATACAGGTAAATCTCATAAAGGAATGGCCAGTAAATGTTATGATTATGAAAGCACCTGACTGACTAAAATCACGTAATACTCTGGCCTGTTAAGTGTAGTCAGTTCACATTTATTGCATAAATAAAATTTTCTGTTAAAACAGTAATTGGAAGTTTTACATGGGTATGGGCTGCTGCATTTCTTTTAATTAATCCTAACAACAACATAGTGCACAAGATTATACTTGTGTATATAATATATATAATAACATATATATAATATATATGTAATAATAATATATATAATCAGCAAGATTATACTTGTGTTTCCATTGAGAAGTGCTTTTGCAGGATGTGGGCTCAGCAGTGACAGTAGCTGGAAGGTAACTAGGGCTGTGTGGAGCTGGTATGCAGCTGAGTTCATATGGAGCCTCCTTCGCTCCTCCCCATCTTTCTGCCATCCTGGGGAGAAACCTTAAGGAATTAGATCAGGGGACACAAAGTCAGTGGTTATAAATGAATGGCAGGAAAGAATACTTCTCTCATGATTTCTGATGAAAATTGTTTGACTTGTCTTTGCAGCTAGGAAGCTAAACCTCTAAACATCAGTAGTGACACAATGCTGTATAAAGTGGCTGTATATGTTGTGTGTGTTTCAACCTTATTTTAGCAGTAAGCAGTAATTATGTTCCTTGAAAGTCTATTGTAATATGTGTGAAGTGTAGGCATCTGGTGAGTTAACACTTTGTTTGTGTCTGTATTTTTTTTGCCAAATGACCTCAAACCAATTGAATTAGCTGGTGAGGAGTTACAGCAATTGACAAAGGGGAGAAAAAGAGCAGGATGTGGGGTCTGTTTTCATTAAAAGTGTGTGTGTGTGTTGTGTGTGCGTGTTGTGTGTGCATGCGTATTAAAAGATACAATGAATTAAAGTATCTTCATCAAAGAGCTGTTGCTAGAGTCTATCTAGGATCTGGGTTGTGTGCTTTACCTTGCCAAAACAATGAAGCTGGTTGCTTCCCCTCTTTATGTCCCCTCAGCAGTCCCAGGCTTTTACCCATTAAACATGTGGTGGGGAGTTGTCTCTGTTGGCCGAAAACTTGCTGTAGTTACATTGTGCAGAAGAGGCGAGGAGGAGCAGAGGTGGAGCGTCTCTGATGGGAAGCACTACTAATTCCTTGTGCGTGTTTGGAGGGAAGGCTGTGGCCTGGGGGTCAGTTTCTTTGCAGAATTATTTTGCTTCCTGTGTCTGTAATTCAGAAGAGCTGGGGAGTGTGGAGAATGGTGCTTCAGGTTCTAAACGTCGTATCTGAGAGTCTGTTTCCAGTTAGCTAGGGAAGAAAACTTCAACTATTCTGCCCAATACTGAGCATTCGTTAAAGCATCACATGTAAAGACACAAAGAAAATGACTCTACGGGTGGATGCTAATATGAAACAGTGAAATTATACACCATATAAGTCAGGTAGTACTATTAAACCAACATTCATCTGCCATATAAAGTATGCTTGTTTTTATTAAAATAAGGTATACAATGATGATAACTTGAGTATGTCTTTTGCCACATCCATATTAACTGATAGCGCCAGTGGTGGTGGGTTGTCACATTTTAGGTTTATTTCTTAGATCCTTTAATTGGTTTTTTTGGTCAAAAGTCCCCAGAATCTGTAATAAAATTTGAAAAGAAACATAACCCAATATCTGTTTTTACCCACAATTGCTCAGGCAGTCACTGGTCTGTGTCAGTGTTGACTAGGATTAGAATTAGGGAGGAATGTTTTAACGTTATTTATAGTGATTTTTCTTTTGATGAATGAATTGAAGTGTAGAAGCTTTGAAGAGAGTGCTGGATTAAGCTCTCAAATATCCTGTTTTATTTTGGCTGACAAAAAGCTTGACAAGCTTTTGGCCATGTCAGTATTGTTTCTGTCTGGCTTTTCATATCAGGGCATGGAAAATGCCTTACTATAAATACAGTAAACCAGCTATCATGTACAGCATCATTGCTTTTGGCTTCTAGATGGTAGATAGCTCTTTTTGCACTACATGGTAACTTACATGTGGTCCAGGTAACTTGTTTTGTTCAGCAAGATGCTTCAGTGCTTCATTAGAAAGTTGCTTTATGCTTGTGCACTCTGGAAGCAAGGGCTGCTTTTCAGGAAGCTCGTGTATGAACGGGATGTCTGTCATCAAACTTAACATCTAGAGACTGGAAACAAGTTTGAACAGGTTTTAGTTGATGAGCAGATGTTGACTGTGCAAGAAAATCTTACATGAGGAATTACATTTAGTGCAAAGTTTAACTGTAGAATTCCCGTTAAATTCAGGATTTGCTGAACTGTCTTATGAGCACATAAGTTGTGCTTAAATAGTTTTATTTTTCAATTCAGAAAAGCAGACTGGTTGCTTGATGAAACTGCTTGAAGTGTGCTGCTGGAGCTGCTCTTAACAATATTCACCACTGTTGGTTACAGATCATTTCTCTGGCTTTCATGGATCATAAAGCTTGTTTACCTTTTGTGTGACAATAATGGTACTTAATTTTGAACAAATAATAGTATGCTATTGTAGGCAGAGAAAACTTAGGCAGTGAACTGTTGTAATCATTGATTTTAACTTTAAGTCTACTTTACTTCTCTCTTTTTGGAAGAATTGGATTACTAGATCTCATTTTCTAGTAGTCAGGTTTTCCCACTATTTAGGTGAAATTGTGCATTTAATGTCTTCCAATCTCTTCATCATTAAGACGAATATAAGGCATATGAGATTTTGAGAGTCCGTAAGCTATGGCATTTCTACAGCACCTTTACTGACCAACTCTTTCTTTTCTCCCCTCACTCAACGCAGTTACAGACATAGAGCTAAAGCGACTGAAAGATGCTTTCAAGAGAACTTGTGGCCTCTCGTATTATATGACTCAGCAGTGCTTCATCAGGGAAGTTCTCGGTGATGGAGTTCCTCCAAAAGTTGCTGAGGTAATCTATGAACTTGCTGGTTTTCTAGGGAGGCATACACACGGTTGTTAATGTACACAAAGGTGCCTATACTAATACACCAACTTGTTTAATTTCTGTCCATTTTTCATACAATATCACAATGTACATTCTCTATCTGACAATAATGTTCCAGAATTGGATCGTGGGTTGTCAGGAATACGTGCTTGACTGGGTGTCTGATTCCAGCCTAGCTAATAGGTGGTAGATGACTTTGAAGTAAAGGTGAATATCCAGATGTAGATTTGGCTAGATGAAAGGTTGGGAAGTTTTAACGCTGTATGTAGCCTTTATAACAGAGGATTTCATTTACTTTGGAGATGCACTTGCAGTTGGTTTCTCTGAGATTCCATTAGCTTTTACTTTGCTTTCTAAAGTGCAGATTAATCTTTACAGGCTCTTAAAAAATTTTATGTATAATAAATGTATAAATGAACTGAAAAACAGCCAGAATCCAGCATATTATATGCTATATAAATACTGTGTGTATATATATCTATTAAAAAAGTTACCTTTCTGCTCATGTGCATGTTTAAAAAACTATATTCTTTTATAGTGTTGCCCCTGTTTTGAGAGAGAAATTAAAACACTCTTGGTAAAGAAAAACAGATTAGCCAAACCTTTCGAATGGTATCTTGGTCCATGTCATTTCTAATCACAGCTTCTATTTCTGGTATCTTCAGTGTTACTGACCTCACAGGCAGCATACAAGGCTTCCAGTTTTATTTAGATAATGTGAGTAGTGAAGTGTGCATTGCAAAAGGTTTAACACTGTGGTAGTTACTTTTATCCTAGGCTTAATCTTTCCTTTTTTTTTCCCCTTTTTTTCCCTATGTATTGAGAAAGAGGATATTACTTCTTGTAATATAATGAACAGTTTGATTTTTTTAATGTGGGTATTCAAGCGCCTAACAGGAAAAAATGCAGTGTGTGTTAGCACCATGAAATTAAAAGAAAATCTATGATTTACCTATGGCTTAAAGCATTTCTTCAGTATTAATTTCTGATTATGTTGTCTGGACACTTTGACTGTTAGTAGACCATAAGATTAAACAAAAAATGTATTCTACGTCGTATAGGGATTGGTTTGAAATAATATAAAATGTGAAGAACTTTATTATTAGTTAACTTGTACTTTTTTATCTCTTATGCAAGTATTAAGGATGAAATTACTGATCTGAGTGAGGTAAACTTGGTCACAAATAGAGACCGTGGGTTTCAGATGTCTGCTGGCTCCTTTCTGCTTTATTTTTTAAAGACGTTATCCATGAAACATAGCACGTCAGACTTAAGCTTGTAAAAAAACTATGCCCGTGTACCATATAATTATACTAAATTTTACATTCTGCAATGTAAATTGCTATGATGCTGCCCGGGTGTGGCTATTTTAAGTAAAGCTGCAACAGTCTTAAGGACTTTTGGGAAATACAGCATAGCATCATAATTTGATGGTCCATCTTATTAGAAGAAGTTTTCCAAACAGCGCGTCAATGTGAAAAATTGTGGAGCTCCTTCCTTCGAAATGTGAACTCATCTCTGTTATCTATTGTTAGGTAACTAGCCAGTGTTTATAAACTCATCCCAAAGAATGATTAAGCAGCTAAACTGAAAGTAGTGCCACTGCCATGGATGTAATTATGTATAATACTAGTACATTGGGCATTATCTGTAGAATTCCTTTTCCATGTTCATATCATGAACAGTCAATGTGTTATGTTGAAATAATATCTAAATGCTACGTGGATATAAATACTGTGTGTGTATAAGTATCTATTAAAAAATAGTTACTTTCCTGCACTTGTGCATGTTTAAAAAACTTTTCTTTCATAGTGTTGCCCCTGTTGGGGGTTGGAACTAGATGATCTTAAGGTCCTTTCCACCCCGAACTGTTCTGTGATTCTATGAAATGTAATGTTTGGCATTCAGCTGAAGTCAGAACTGAGATATACAAAGCTCAACAGAAATCAGTGGAAGAGGCTCAGAAATGGGTATGAAGTAGAAATATGCTTTCAGTTGGATGAAGGTAGGAGATAGCTTTACTTGAGATAATTGATAACATAGCTGTTCTTAGAAAGTCTAAAAGGAAGGTTACCTTTGAGTGATGGAGAATAAAGAAAAGATCACGTTTTACTAAAATTTGTGAAAGAAAACCAGTGATTGCTCATCTGTTTGTTCATACCTTGTATTTGTTTTGGAAGTGCTGTTAATCTGAAACAGAAGAGTTCTTTTTTTGTGTGCTCTTTGTGGTTTTTTTAAACCGAAAATCGTTATTTTGGTGCTTAAATTGTAGCATTCAGCAGAGCTAACTGCATATTTTTTAAAAAGTTATGATTCCAATGTGTATATAAAGGTAAATTGCTTACACACACAGTGTAGCCTTGAAGGCATCTTGTGAATTCAGAATGATTAGATGTAGAAAGTGTGGAATTGAAATTTCTGCCATGACATTGTCCATGAAGCATATACAATCATTCTGCCCAAATAGAGCACAAATTTAGTTTTAATAATTTAGCCCTGCAGGCATTTGTAAATGGATTACACTTGAGTAATAGAAGAGGATGATCTTAGCACCCTGTGGGAAGTTAATGTATTTGGGTAGTGCTATGTCTTATAGTGAAATGAAGCTGCAGGTTCTACATAATGTTTTCTGTAGAATTGGATCCTTTGGTATTATTGGCCTCATTTGCATTTGCTTGCTTTCAGACATCTTTTAATAAGAGGATAGCAATGAAAAGGGATAGCTTGATGGGTGAACAAGGAGAGGATTTGCTGAAGGTAATGCGCAGAACTATATGGAGTGTCTTCAGGGAATTTGTCTGCTTCAGTGTTACAGTCTGGTAATAACTGTGATAGAGAAGTGAACAAATTTCTAGCGTTTATTACTACCTTGTTGCCCAGTATCTCTTTGAAGGTTGTCGAGAACACATCCAGCAAATGAAATCTGCTAGTCTGCTTCCTACTGCTGGGAAGGCAACAGCGGTACGTTTTCCACACCACGTTATACACAGAGTATAAAGGGCAGTTGCAGTAGTAAATCTAAGGTAGCTGGCTGCTGTTAGATATTTCCCCTTCTCCTTTTTGCCACTTCAGCACTGTGTGGGTTAGCCAGACCTATCCAGTGCCCTTGACAGGCCCATGGCTGTTTTGTTTGGTCACTCCCAGTCCTGGCTTAATTGTTACTTGAGCTGGAAACCACACCTGGGATAGTGAGAGCAGAGACTCATGCACATGGATGGTATTCAGTGCTCTTCCTCCACCTTTGTCTTCTGCTTGAGGATTCTGGCTGCAGCACTGTGGTTGCTGTTATTGGAAGGAAAGGAAGGTTTTAATTCTGTAGATTAGGGCCCACAGACAAAAATCCACCAAGGTGTCATGGCTTCTTTGGAAGGCTTGCAAAAAAGATGAAATTCATTATGCAAGCGTTTGTAGTTTCGGGGGGGGGGGGGGGGGAACCCAAACAGAGCTTGGGAGGTACAGAAAAGTTAAAAATGTTGCTTGTACCTCTTTAGAATTGTGTGTGGTTGGAGTTCAGATGTTTAAAAACCAACAAAAGGTGGGAGGAAGGGACACAGGTGTTGCAGTTAAGATCTGTGGGTTTCATCCTAGGTTTACTAATGATTCACTCTACTAATGAATGGTAACAGACAAAATAGTGGATCTGTCCACTATAATTGTGAAGCTCTGCTGACCTCTGAAGTCTGCTATTGCTGTTTGGCTAAATTCTCTTATGAAGAATATACTCAAGGCTTTACTGGAGAAAAATGAAAAAGCAATACATAACTGTCTACACATCCTGGTTTTAATATTGCATGTGTAGAATGTAATTCAGATGCCAGAAAATACTATTTTAAATGTGCACAATACTTTTCCTAATAGAAGTTGATCTCTTTATCTTTCCTTCTGAAGAAGTTATATTTAAGAAACAAGTTCAGCAAGCAAGTCTGCTATCCAGACCATGATCAGTGATAAATCACTTTGTTCTGGTCTTTCACAGTAATAGTTCCCCATCAGCTAGACCTAATACTTTCTTTTTATGGTTAGATGCTCAGTGTGATACTTGTAAGAAAATCAAATTATAAGACATAGACACTGAAATAATTCTTCTATGTAAGAATAATTGATAAGTTCTGTCTGATTTAAATTCTAACACCTAATGCAGATTTCGCTCGTGTCATACCAATAAAGTGCTGGCGCTTGTAGGAGTAGATTTGGGATTGCAGGAGTCCATGTTTTAAGTGCAGTACAGCATACATCTTTTCACTTGTGCTCTGTAGTGTTAGAGGCAAAGTGAAGTAATATATTGCAGTAAGCAAGTTGGTAATTCTTGTTCACTAAAAGCACTTGCTATTTACTTCATATCTCATATATCAGTGTTGAATCACTGTTAAGATGCTATTAAAGCAAGCTGCAGTGTCCAGACTCTCCGTGTAAAAGGTGAATGCTTCAGCCCTTCCAGTGATTGCATCCACGCTGTGGATCTTTGAGTAACTTCTCATTCGAAGTCTTGATTGTATTGGAAGAAAAATTTAAATCCTGTTGTTAGAGGGAGGTGCTAAGCTGGAATGGTCATGCTACCAGCAGGTGAATGTTGAGATAGTTATGGTATACTTGATGAAAAGTTGTGAGGTTTTTGTGTGTGCCGCATCTTTTCAAAGCTGTAGTTTTTGATGACTCACTGGAAGTGCATTTCCTGTGTTTGGGGCAATGAAACACTTGATGCTCCAGCGACTTCTTGATGGTGTTGAGACTATCAAAGCCTAGTCTGGAGGAGATTTCATCTTTACTGCCTTGATAAAGAAGTCTGGGGAAGTAGCACCAATGAATGAGCAAGCAAAAAGCTCTCTTCATTGGAGGATTCTAGCTATTTCTTTTTTATATTGCTGTTCATGAAAAGTACCTGCATTTCCTTAAATAAAAGATTCTGGAAAGGCTATAAGTACTGGAAGAGCTACAGAAGTGTAACAGAATTAATATTGGAAGTGTGTTTAGCTGAATGTGAGGTGATGAGCCTAAAAACCATATGTGGTGGAGACTCAGTGTAAGATGTTGCTTTTAGTTCTGACATCTCTGATCTCCATGTTAACTTCTTGGTTAACTTCTCTGTTTTATTCTTGTAGGTTATCTACTGTTCATTTGGAGGAATATCCAAAGGGCTGCACTTCAATAACTTGATAGTCGGGTTAGTTCTACTTACAAGAGGCAGGGAGGAAGAGAAAGCAAAATGTAAGTAATGTCTCTTACAACAGTAACAGCAGGGCAATGGATAGTGAGTGTAAAATACACTATGTAAAGCAAACATAAATTGTGATATACTGAGTCCCTATTTTTATATGTAACCAGGGCATATATTTGCCAATAAATGTAGTATTTTTAGACATTTTTAGCTGTATGTTTTGAAATTTGCTGCATTCTTGTTTTCTATGCTCACCAAAATGAAATATTTAATAAGTCATCGTGAATATAAATGTTCGGATCCTACGGAAAGACTGTTGACAACTGTATGTGGGCAGAGGAAGGAGGACTGCATTGATGTTTTTCAAAACAAAGGAAGGCATCTGCCTACTGACTTCTGTTGTTTTGTCTTCCTTGTTAATCTGACATGGTAGTATTTATTTTCCTTTTGATTAGCAGACAGTGGTAAAAGAAAAAGGAGGTACTTTTTGACCTAAACCTGTTGAGCTACAGGGAAATTGCATTAACCTAAGTTTTTAGTCCTTTAGTTGCTGGAGAGCCAGCTCCAGCATTCTCAGCCAGCTGTAAATTTTGTATTTGAAAACTGTTGCTTAAACATATCTCTGCTTCCTCAGACATTTTCAGTCTCTTTTCTAACGAATCTGGGAGTTATGTTGTCCGTGAAGAGATGGAGAAGATGCTGCATGTGGTTGATGGAAAAGTCCCAGAGTCGCTCAAGAAATGTTTCTCTGAGGTATTTCATTCAGGTTTTAGCCTATTGCAGTTACACAAATGTGAAAATTAGATTGGGTAGTTTGTTTTCCTCTGACATAGACATGCTCATGCATGTATGGAATTAAATTGACCTGGTCTAAATTGGATAAAAGCTCATAGTTTTTTATGTTGTGATATTACTTGTGATTTGTATTGATGTGAATAGCAGCTTAGTATGTAAATGTAGGCATTCTCTATGCTGCTTTACTTACTTTGCTAGTTTGAAAGATGTCATTTCCCGAGGGTAATCATGTTATCAAATACATTTGAATACTAATGTCACTAGTGGGAATTTATTCATTGGTGTGGCCATTTTATTGCAAGTGGGGAAGAAATCTAGAACACAGATCTGAGAGGGAGAAGAAAATCTGCATCCTGGATTTAAAAATGCCTGTCAGCACTGGTGGCTTAAAAAGAATAGTTTTATAGTATTAGTTTTGTCTCACTGTGCCTGCCAGGAGCTACAACATTTATTTATGCTTTGGCTTGGTTGAGAGATACAATCTTTATGAGGCTTGCTGAAGGCCTCCTCTAAAACAGACTATTGTTACTTTTAAATATTCACAGGATACTTCATTGGTACTAGTGATCCTGTTGAATTGTCATAGGTTTGTGCTTTGGTTGCTTCATTTCTTGTTGTAGGACTATAGAGCAGCAAAACCTAGTTGTCATTATGCATTCCATTGGTTGACTAGAAGCTTTATTTGTGGATATCAGATTACTCAATTACCTAAATTTTATTGTAGTGTATGGAAGATAACCTTGGTTATGGGCATTGCCTGAGGCAGATCGTTTAATCTGTTGGTGGTATCATGTTGGCTTTGGAGGCAAAGATTACGTTCTTCATTCTTGGTGAAATCATAAATCATATGTACACTGCAGTCCTTTCTGGAGCTGGCCCACTTCAATATTTCCTGTTTCTAATTTCCTATCAATATTGTGTGATAAATTATACCCTAACAGTTAATTGCATGCTGTCCAAGAAATCCAGAAATACTTAATGAAGGTTTTCAGGAAGAGAGGCATCAGTCTGGCTTCGTACCATTCTCCTGTTCAAGAAAATGCTGTATCTTGATTTCTCTTTTAAAATGAAACCGGTATAATAACTCAGCAGGATTTACTGGCCTGTTAATCATACTAGGTCATTGCCGGAGAGGGAGAAAGTTTCATGTTCCTGCTGTGGGCCTTCCTGCCTGCCGTATGGTGGATGAGTTTATGCTTTCACGGATGAGGTTTGCTGGTACTTCTGTTCTTCAGAGTTATTGTGTGTACTCATCTAGAAATACTAGCTTTAAAACATACCTGAGTTTTTCCTCACTCGTGTTTCTGAAATACAGGGAGCGGATTCAGTGATACCCATATTGCTCTAGTTCCATCATGGCTCAGCTGTAAACATTACTGTTTCAAATGCTTTCTGCCCTCTGTCCAAAATTTTCCTGTCCTGCTCCTTCCTTGTCCTTGCTCTAATCACCTGGAACAGTGCAGTCTGAAATGTGACACAGCTCTTGCTGTATTTACAGAAGGCAATGCAAAAAGTAGAGGGAAAGTAGAGTGGAACAGGTAGGAAGGAAATGATTTTCTCTCAAATCCAAACTGTTAGAGGAATTTCAAACAAAACCCTGCTTTTTTTGGTTTTTTTGCTGCAAACTTCCCAGTAGAGATTTTTTTTTTTTTTGCTTAGCAAGGGTTAAATCCTACAAAGTCCACAATGTCCAGTTACCCTTTTCCTGTCTGTCATTCCTTCTCTTGCCTTTGTGCTGCCTCAGGTATTTATGTGATGCCTTGGTGAACTGGATTGGGAAACTGATCTGGTTGAGAAGTAAGCCCTTTTCCTGTAGCTTCTAGTCCTGTAGGTTATTTCGCAGCTAGATGTGTTTTGCCACCTGACTGCACTAATGTGGTTGCAGTCACATAAGAGAAGGGATGAAGGATCAGAAATTGTGTTGGTAAGAGGAAGGTCAGGGCCGTGCTGTCAGTTACTGGTGTGGGGACATACAGATTAAACTGGTGATGGCATAGCAATGTAGCATCTTGTCTTCCTTGAATTAGAACCATGTGGAAGTCTGTGATGGTAGATCTAAGGATTGGGGTATTTCTGCATGTGTTTGTTTGTGAAAAATGTAACACTCTTTAGTCTAGGAAGAAGAGGAATAAAAAGAATGAGTACCTGGAACCTGGAATAATCTACTGCAATTGAGATATGAAGCAAATACTTTAGCAATGATGGTGATAAATCATTTGAACAACCTGGCAAAGGAAGCAGTGGATTTTCCGTTTTCCATAGTTGGCAGTTGCAGATAGTCTGTGGCCAAAGGCAAATTACTGAATTCTATAGAGGTGTAATTCAGTGAAGTTTAATGGTCTGTTATATTAGGGAAGTTTAAAAAATCAATGGCTTGAAGCCTCTTTCACTTTACAGACCCCTGTTTATTTCCTACAGAGATGAGGATCTCCATATAATGAGTTTGTCTACTGATAATAGGTTTGCTTTGATTTTAGTTAGTTTTGTGGGTCTTGTAGAAATTAGAGTGTTGATCCATATGATTTCATGGCTACAGCTTGGAAACCACTCAACTAAATGGTTTGAACAGCCTCTTCAGCAGTTAAACTCTGTGAGTCTTTAGTTTTTATGTATTCCTGAACAGGCAGTTCCATGAGACATTCTGCAGGTGAGAGTCAGTTAGGAGGTACTGTGATTGTCATGTTTACATGTATGCTTCAAAGTGGGGTTTGGTCAATAAAGGCAAAAAATTGACATGGAACTGCTGTGGTTAATCATAGTGTTAGTTATTCAGAAATCAATTTTTTCTGTGCTAAGTGTTTGTATACTCATGCAGATAGAACAGAATGTTTGCGATTTTATAGCACCTGTTACTTGGCACAGAAGAGCTTTTATCTATCATAATAAATTTAAATTCATAAAAATAACCTCTGTTACTTTGAGTTGTAAGTAACTGTTTTTCTTCTGATTCTTTTAACCTGAGGTTTAGAGTAAATGACTTTCCAAAGGCCACATTGAGTAGGTGGTTGAAATACAGAGGGTGCTGAGGAGTTTTAATTTCCTTCCCAGTGCTGGATTTCAGAATGAAATGGAAAACCA
The DNA here is from genome assembly GCA_028858755.1 of Ara ararauna. Classification (NCBI taxonomy): domain Eukaryota; kingdom Metazoa; phylum Chordata; class Aves; order Psittaciformes; family Psittacidae; genus Ara; species Ara ararauna. Next base: position 9,622,834 of record CM054389.1, on the reverse strand, counting down.
GGCATGGCTCCAAAGAAAAAAATTATTTTAGTACTTATTTTTATAGGAGATTGTGCCAGTTCCTGTTTACTGGCACTGAGAAAGCAGAGAAAAACAGCTCCTATTTTCTTACTTTTCTTACAGGGTGAAAAGGTAAACTATGAGAAGTTCAGGGTTTGGCTATTGCACAACAAGGATGCTTTCACGTTTTCCCGCTGGCTGCTGTCTGGAGGTGTGTATGTGACACTCACGGATGACAGCGACACTCCTACCTTCTATCAAACCCTGGCTGGAGTCACACACTGTAAGCAAACGAAGCTTGGTGATATTATGTGTGGTTTTCAGAGCTGTTCCAGAGACAAAAACCATTGCCTTGTGAAGCTGTCTGGGAGATCTCACTACTCTGAGATACATGTTCAGTGAGAGAAGTTTCTTCTTTGTGTTGATTTGTTCTCTGCTTTTTGTGCTATGACGTGTAGAGCATTGTGGACAGGGACACTGCAGGTCATTGTTTTTAAGAGACAACAATACTGAGATTACAATACTTCTTATAGGAGAAAAGGGGGGCAGAAATATCTTTTGACAAAAACATTTATCTAAAGTGACTTGACATTAATACTGGGTTTATATTTGGTCTTTCAGATGTAGTGAATCATAAAACTGTGGAGGCAGTTCTGAAAATAATGCTTGCTTCAAAACCAAGTTTTACCTCTTAATTTGTGTTCTGCAGTAAAATAATATTCTTGTCATGTGATACAGTCAGGGAACTAAATTCTCTAACGAGAAACGTCCTCAGCATTTGCATTTAGGAATAATCTCAAAGAACAAGTGCTTCCTTATGTCTATATTGATATAAAAGAAGGAGCAGCTGTTTTTTAACTTAAATGTAAAACCGGAAGGCTGATAAATTATACTTGATGTGCAAGTGTAATGTAAGCAAACGTTACAGTAAAGCATCTAAGGGACTTTGGTATCCCTCGGGGAAGGGTGTTCGCTATTGAGATGTCAGGGATTTGAGCAATCTGGTTGTAGTCTCATAGATTTTCTTTGTTGGTGTCAGCGTGGCATTTAATCTCTTTAATGGATGGCTTACTTGAATAAAGCAACGCACAGGTTTTTCTCTTGGTTTCAAATGTGAGCATTAAAATTCTGTTCTGACCATCTGAAATGAAAATGCGTAATAAAGCTAGAAGTTTATAGACGGGTAATTTATTTGCGTTACATGAGTCTGCAGTAGACACTGAGGTTTTAGAAGACTCTGAGGTCTAATAGACAAGGTAGAGAGAGAAGTATGCTAAAAAAGCCCCAAACAAACCAACTCTTTGAATTTTCTACGCTTCAGCCCTGGGAAAACATCTCCCAAGCTGTATCAAATAGAGATGTGCTGTGCCTCCATCCTTGTCAAGTGCCTGTTGCCCTGCGTGTACAAAGAAGGCTTTCCCCACTCCTCTGAATGTTACCTCGGAGCTTGCTTTGATTTTTCCATGCTTTCAAATTAAAACTTGTTCCAAAGTTTTTATTTAACTTCTGTTGCTATATATTGTGTCAGATTACTGAGAAATCCAGTGTTTTCTAGTAGTTGGTGGTGGTCTCTGTTTCTTTACTGACAGCTTTTATTAGCTGTTGGCTGAGTATAATGATGGTAGAACTGAGTGAAAAAATAAGTTTTCTGTTGTTAGAATTAAGAAGATGAAGTGTTTGAGTCAGTTTGAAGTGATTATTGAATCTTCAAGCGCATGTCAGATCTGGGGACACGCTTTTCATTGTATTCCAGAAAACTATGTAGCTTCCATGTATTTTTGAATGGGTAAAACATGTTTCAAACCGCATGCTATCCACAGGCTCAGTACATTTAACCAGACTTGGAGAGATCATATGACAGTTGGGTTTGGACTTCTAGATAAAATGAAATGTTACTGTATTTTTGATTTCCCAGTGAAGTGTTGTAGTGATTACAACAAAGTGGTTGTCTATGTTAGGATGTCTGCAGGCTGGGATCTTTCAGATGATAGATACAGGAAACTGACAGGAATTTAAGATAAGAGGAAGGTGAACTGACCAGCCTTCCCCACATCTGGACAAATACATGTCTTTAAAATGTATTGGATGATTTCCCTTGTGATTTCAGACAGTATAAGAATCCACACAACAGATGCAGAAGTAGGGGAAGTATCAATGCTTGAGCACTTAGGAGGAATTGCAGTCTGATTGGGTCAATCTAAAGCAAAAAGTTTAGTACAGAAGTTTTGTTAACATGTGTATGCATCTTAATATGTAAAACAGGAAAAGCTGTTATGACACTTCCTTTTCTCTAAGTGAAGGTTGGTTGTAATAGTTTCTCCTAGGGTAACGGTTGCCTTTTGGGAAACGAAGTACCCGCAATAATGTTTAGTGGATCTAGGCAAACACCAGAATACAGTGGGAGCAAAGCTTTTACAGCTTCTTCTTCTGTAAAAAGAAAAGCAATTTGTGAAACTCCGCAGTGCCATTGGGAATGTCTCACCTGGCTGCTAGGCTCCAGCTGGGGTTGCAGCGCGCCCTCTCCTGGCTCTGGCTTCAGCCCCTCCTGCCAAGCCCTGCCTCCTCTCACCGTGGCGCACTTCCCATTCAACGTCTTGACTAACATGTCAGAGAGATGAAAAATCACAGCGATAAAAACACTGGAAGTTATTAACATTGATTTAGAAACAGACAGCAAACATTTTATTGCAAAGCACCAGTGACTCTGTTTAAATTTGCTTAATGAGCCAAGCTAGCAGGGAAACAAAGGAATTCTAATGTTTTGCTTGTAAATAACATTTATTTGGTATGCAGATGACTTTAATTCTATTCCTCAACATGTAATTAGAAACGAAATTTTAAAGTTACAGGAAGTTGCACACACTTGCTGCTTTTAATCAAATTTTGTTCCATTTCACTTATATCATAAATATGAATAACTTAATTTGAAAACTACCAAAATAATTTAAGTTTCTCTTAGACCTTTATTCCTGGAAATCACTTTCAGGGATACAGGTGTCTGCTGCCACTGAGTACTGACTAACTAGCAGGAATTTGGATTTTCTTATTGTTGTTATTAAACCCCATCCTGAATAGCACTGTGATGGAGCACGCAAATCCAAGGTAAATCTTTTCAGGGACTGCTACTAATACAAAAAGTGTCTGTAGGGGAATATTCTCTTAGATCATTATACATCCTAAATAATTACAAATCAAACATCTTCTCCAGTGCTCTAAGTCCAAATGCAGTAATTCAGTAGTACAATAATCCTCGGCCACTGGCAGATGTCATTTTTCTGCCTATTCTGACTGGTTTATTCCTGTAGGTATCAGAATGGAACAGACTCCATCGTACCTGTAAAGCACAGCTTTCTGTGGCTTAGTTTGTCAGAGCGATGTACAGGAACATGAGATGTGGAAAGATCTCCTGCCCACCCCCAGTGCAGATCCCTGGGTGTCACTGCATCATTTCTTTCATGTGATACTGCGGCTTATTTGTTTTGTTGGGGTTTTTTTATCCAGTAGGGGAAAATTATTCCAGTACATCTTCTACATGTATTTGTGGACAGTTTATCTTCATTTTCCATCAGTATCATCCTTGGTTTCAGACACTGCTTTTCTTCCTTTTTACTCTTCACTTTAAATGCAAGATAGGATGAGAAAGTTGGGGCTGTTCAGCCTGGAGAAGAGAAGGATGCATGGAGACCTCATAGCAGCCTTCCAGTGTCTGAAGGGGGCCTATAGGGATGCTGGGGAGGGCCCTTCATTAGGGACTGTGGTGATAGGACAAGGGGTAACGGGTTCAAACTTAAACAGGGGAAGTTTAGATTGGATATGAGGAAGAAGTCCTTTACTGTAAAGGTGGTGAGGCACTGGAATGGGTTGCCCAGGGAAGTTGTGAATGCTCCATCGCTGGTGGTGTTCAAGGCTGGATTGGACAGAGCCTTGGTTGGCATGGTTTAGTGTGAGGCGTCCCTGCCCATGGCAGGGGGGTTGGAACTGGATGATCTTAAGGTCCTTTCTAACCATAACTATTCTATGATTCTATGATGGTCATGTTTCTTCTTGACCTTTTTGGCAAAGTAAAATGAGCACAGTTTGAGTCTATTTCAGACCAGGTGCTCCATCCCCTGTTCCATCTCAGACCCAGATGACACATAGCTGTCATACTCTATGACATATAGTCATATACTTAGGTTTTCTTACTAAATAGCACCTAATTCTCCTTTGAATTGAAGGCACTCTCTTCTGTCATGCTCCTGTGTTGTGGTTTAAGCCCACTTGGCAACTCAGCCACGCAGCCGCATGGTCACTTCCCCCCTCCTTTCTCCCCCCCCACTCCTGGAGGGATGGGGAGGAGAATTGAAAGAATGTAACTCCCATGGGTTGAGGTAAGAACAGTGCAGTGACTAAGGTACAACACAAACCACTGCTGCTGCCACCAATAATAATAATGGTAAGGGAAATAACAAGGGAAGAGAATACAACCACTCACCACCCGCTGACCGATACCCAGCCCGACCCAGCAGTGATATAACCGTTCTGGGTAACTGCCCCCAGTTTATATAGTGGGCATGATGTGCTGTGGTATGGAAACCTCTTTGGTCAGTTTGGGTCAGGTGTCCTGTCTCTGCTTCCTGCCGGTTTCCCCTCCTCCCTGGCAGAGCATGAGGCTCAGAAAGTCCTTGGTCAGAGTAAACATTACTGAGCAACAAGTGAAAACATCAGTGTTACCAGCGGTGTTCCCAGGCTGAGTCAAAACCACAGCACTGCACCAGCTACTAAGCAGGAGAAAAATGACTGCTGCTGCTGAACCCAGGACATCCTGGTTTTTTTTTGACAGCTCTTACGTACTGAGATTCAGTTAAGGCGGTGTGTAATCAGTATAATAATTGTATTTTAGAACATGCAGTTATTGTTAATTTAGCATAATAAATGAGAGAAACCCTGGCTAACCAGGCAGCATGGGTGAAATGGAAGAGTGAGGTTTTGAAACACTATGAATTTGAAACTGAATGTGGTAGAAGTAACCTCTTCTGTCAGCGATGGGTTTATAAACCTGTAGGGCTTTATGATAAGATAAAGATGTGGGTCTGTAAAGGAAAAGGAAAGTGATCGCTTAACTTTGCTCACATTAAAAGGCTGCGTGTAAAATACATGTTCTGTAGCTAGCCCACTTCAGTTGTGGTACCCACTCTTGAAACACCATCTCATCCTGATGTGTGGAAGACCACTAGAAGAAAATTCTGAAGATTTCAGATTTGTGAAAGGTGCTTTTAAGAGCATGTTTAATACCTGTTCTGTATGTGTTCCTGTATTAAGGCACTGATAATCCATTTTCTGCTAGATGAATGCATGGAATGTGTGTCTGACACACGCAAGGATTTTGGCTGAAGTTATAATATACCCTTCTCTAATGTGTGTCCATATTTCAAATGAAAAAGGAAAAAGATGAAAGTATTGCAACAGACCAGGCCAATAAGAAAAAGCCTCAGTCTCACTTAATCTGCATCTTGTCACTTAGCTATCCTCTTAGTTCCCAGGCTATTTTGTGTCTTGCAAAGCAGCTTCTGCCCAGGTCCTGGAGCCTTCCATGTGGTAATCTAAAAGCAACAAACATAGCGGTCAGTCAGAAAGAGTTCGGTGTTCAGTCGTTCAGGGGCTCTGGCTCTGTTGCTGCATGATGAAGAGTGCTCTCCATGGCCAGGGACTGGGTTTTGTGAGGAGGATATCATGGTAAACAGTAAAGCAAGCCCAGTTTCAGTTAAAATGCTGGGAATATGGTATGCTTCTACTGCTGTGAACCAGAGAGGATTGTGCCAATAGGTGGGTAAAAGTTAAAGTTTTCATATATACTGAAATCCGTACTTAATTGGTTGTATGAAGAATTATCATAAATAGTGCTTGAAATGAAAACAGGCTTTTAATTTTTTCTTGACAGAAGATTGTTCGTGGCTTGCTCCCTCTGTGGGGTTTAAGAAGGGCATACGTACCATGGGAATGGCATTGAAATGAAGGGTGGATTTTTCACTGTTTATCACTGTCGTGCGACCTGACTGTCGTCTCAGTGTGGCAGCTGGGTTTAAATTAACTCAGTAGATTTACGATTTCTCTTTTTACTGAGAGTGTTTACTTGTCCTTCCTTTACAATAGGAAGCTTGTGGTGCGCTTGACATTATCATTCCTTGAATTATAGTTGTCTCATTTTAGAGAATTGAGCTAAGAAATGCTATTCATGATTTTACAGCTCTGAAAGGTTTTCATATTTTTAATGGATGAAGGATGGGTGATACATAAAATAGCACATGGTAGTAATGTGGTAGTATATGGTTAAGTTTCACAGAAGCGTAATACCTCTGCGTGACCTGAAATAATCAGATCATGTATCTAATTGACAAAAATGAGTGCTTACTTGCCTAGAAAGCCAGGCTGTTCTTTCTGATGGTTTGGACTACATTGTATTAGATGTATGAGGTACCCTTCTAAATATAATCGGAGGTTATTTATGATTTGGACTGCTGTCTGGGAGCCCAGTTCACACTTCTGATGGGATTTGAGCTGGAATCAGGAGAAAAAAACTGTACTTTGGAAAGGTAAAATCCTTTCTATAAAAGCTCTTTAGAACACACCATTTTTTTCATACACATCAGTATGTTTGGATAATAAGTGCAGTCTGCTTTTATCAGGCTTCATTTAAACTCCACTACCAAATATGATTATATGTATACATCATAAATGGCAAGAGATTTCTTTCAGTTTACTTTTATGGAGGAATAGATGGTGTACAACATATCCCAAGACTGATTTACAAGATTATGTGCCAAAAATCACTCTGGAGAAATCAAATTCTGTAAGAGCTGGCTTTTCAGCTGCAGAATTACTCTTTCATGTGTGCTGTAATCCAATAAATCCTTCTGTGTTTTATGTAAGTGAAACTATTGCAGTGAGCTGCAATTCAGTTAGTTGTTACTATGAGTGAAAAGTATTCTTTTGTCACATTTCTACTTGGCTTCAGCCTTACTTGTGTAAGTCTCATCAGTACAAACAATGTTATTTACCACTTTCTCAGTTTTACGTTCTAAAATGTTCAGCTCTTATGCAGAAAAACAATAGCCTGGACCTGCCTAGGCTATAATATCAATGTGGCATTTATGCCAGTACTTACCAGCTATTCTTTCTCTTTTAAATGAGCATGTTACGTCTTCCAGTGCTGGCCAGAACTGCAGGTAAAATGCTTTCTGATAACCTTTCTTGTCTGAGATTAAAATAATAAACCAATAAAGTTAGCACTATAAAAACCGTCTATGAAGTGCAATTTAAAAACTGGAGCACAAATAGCTTCTCCTATAGATTTGGAGAATGTTTTATTTGGCCAGAGACCCTGGCTTGCAGTTCTTAATTACTAAAAAGAAATAATGCACCTGCCATTAAAGCTGGTTTCTGCAGATTTACTCTTCAGTAAGGACAATGTGAACTTCTGTTCTTCTGGATAGTCTTAGTGTTGCATTATTTCAGAAACCAAGTGCAAACGAGCACATTTGCTATTCTTCCCAGTCACAAAGGTAGATTAAAAGGAAACTGATTTACATGCGTATGCTCAGGAGAGTTAGCATAATGCTTTTGTGTTTGCTAATGAGAGCAATGTTGTGTATGTGCAATTCCTCTAAATGCCAGTACAAACTTGCCCTTTATGTGCAGTTGGTTAGGTAGTACACTAGTGCAGTGATTCTCTTCATGTGCTTATGGTTCTGTCTCATAAAGTGGCTTATGTCTTTATTATTTTACTTTTTGTGTATTTCTGTTCTTGAAACTCCACAAATACACTTTTTCTTGGATTTCCTGCAGAATACTGGTACTCTAGTCCTAATGTCATGTCTTGTGAGCTCTTTCTTATCAGTACTGTAGCACCCTGATACATGCAGAGGCAACAAGATTGAGGGAAAGTGCATTTCATTTGGTAGATTTGCTCCCATCTGTTTATATGTTGACCATTATGGGGCAGGTATGTTGTTACATCATGATATCCCTCTATGTCTTGGAACATACCACATGCAGGGCAGTTCCACATCACCTGACTGCTCGGCTTAGGATTGTGAAGCTGCTTACATCTGTGGCAGTCCAAAGCACCTATGATATTTCTGTGTGCTGATCTTCAAAGAAATAACGACTCCATATCTCCTTCTTGATTTCTAGTAGAATAACATTCCTTTGTATGTTTAGATTACTGCTCCCTTATGAATTTGGTACAGACCTCTTAGTAGGGCCTGTAGTGATAGGAAGAGGGGTAAGTTTTAACTAAAAGAAGGTAGATTGAGACTAGATAATGAGGGTGGTGCAACACTGGACCAGGTTGCCCGGAGAGGCAGTAGATGCCCCCATCCCAGGACATGTTCAAGATCAGGTTGGACGGAGTTTGAGAAACCTGATCTAATTGAAGATGTCCCTGTTCACTGCAGGGGGTTGGAATCAGATGATCTTTGAGGTCCCTTCACACTCAAATGACTTTATGATTACAACACAACTAAGAGCCAGGAGATGGTAAGCCAGATAAAGGAATTGATCTGTATAGGAAGGAGAGGGAAAAGAGAAGGGGGAAATCAGTTTAGTTTTATTTTTGGATCAGTTATCTCTCTTACTATGTAGATGCACAGTAGCTGATAATGATGTAAGTGAGAATGCTGCGCCCATGCCTGGGGTTAAGGGGGAAGGTAAACTTTTTGTTTTCAGCCTGAAGTTGTGTTAGTTTAATGTGACCCTGGAATGGCAGCTTTGGTGTGGATGTTCTGTATGCTACCGTATGGCCTGTCTAGTGATTGTACTGACTGTACAAAGGAAAAGGAGGACATGTTTTTACTGGTCTTACTTTTCTAGTTAACCTGTCCGAAAATACGTTACAGGAAGATGTCAATCGTGTGCACTCTTCCAACAGCATGGAAAGATTCATTCAAACATGAATCTTTTGTTAGAATCTTTCCAAACTTTCTGCTGTTGAGAGCAAGATACTGTGTAAGTTTTGATGCATTGTAAGATGTGCCTGCTGGGTATATTCATGCTTATTATAGGTTACCTAAGTTACTATTCTGAGCAAGTTACTACTGCTTATGACAGAAATAGGAAAAGAAATCAATAAAGTTTCAATTTGGTGTATAACTTCTTTGGGTTCTCTTCTGTTTTTAAGGCTTACAGGATTATTATTGTTTCTGTTGACTAAACCAGGCCAAATAGCTCAAGTTAAACCTATTAGAAAGCTGGCGTGGATTTAAAGGCTCAGAACCATCTGGGAATGGGATCACACGTAGTGGTTCTTAATATAGACAGCTTTGTCATTACATATCTATTTGAGAACCAATTAATTTGTACTGACCTAAAGCAGTGTTGTGACACACTTACATATGTAAAAAGGTTAAAACTATTGTTGAGCAGAAACTGAATGTTTATCTATCTGTATTTTTTATTTCCAAGGATAAAACATAGAGACAAAAATTTGTATAGGTTTTGAAAGAAAACACAGGTTCTTCCTCTGCCTGTTTTTATTCTCCTTTACTTAGCACCTTGCTGTACTCATTGTTAGTTTGGGAGTTTGGCTTTTTTTCCTCCCTTCTTTAAATTGGCTTGTAAGTTCTCCATTTGAAGTATCTTCTAGGCTTGTATTTCACTCCCCAATGTTGACTGAGTTCCTGAGTGCATCTGTAGTGTAAAAAATAAAGTGAAACAAATGTGGTTTATATTTAGAAAAAGTGATGAGATGCAATGGTTAAAAGTCACATTAAAATTGAGCATTGTTACTGGCTCAGAAGACTAAAAATTGCAAACAGGAATTTTTCAAGAGCAGCCAATAAAATACATATATATATATATGTATTTTAAAGTCTGGGATTTTTTTTTTATATGCTACTTTGCATCCTTTTGGAGAATTTAAATACTAGATTCCGTGGAAAATAAGGTACTGCATATGTAATCTGCCTGTTCAATTCATCAAGAAGAAATACATGAAAATGAAGAGACTGCTGTAGCCTTTAGTAGTGGGGAAGAGTTCATTCCTGTATCTCTAAACACTTGTGTGTTATTGATGGGAACTCCTAGATGGTGACATGATTCTGTAGATAAAGAAGGTAAAATTGGATCTTTATTTCTCTGTTGCTCATATTTTTAATGTTTATAAGCAGGAGTTGGGCATAAAAAAATGAACTTTTTTTTTTTTGGTGACAAAATAATGCTGCATATTTATTTGGTGCTGAATTCTAACATGGTCTAGATATTATCAACAATTCCTTTTATTTTTATTGCTTATACAGTGGAAGAATCTGACATCATCGATCTCGAAAAACGATACTGGCTGCTAAAAGCTCAATCAAGAACTGGGCGTTTTGATTTAGAAACGTTTGCCCCCTTAGTTTCCCCTCCTATTCATCCATCTCTGAGTGAAGGTATGGAAGTCGATCAAACCTGTGAGGAGCTGATGTTGCTGAGGTGTTCAGTACCTGGTGGTCTACTGACATGTACATTTTATGGCTTTAAAAGTGGACCTATTTAAAAATGTATTTTAAGCTTAAATTAGAGAGATTTGTTCCACTGAGCTCTGAATGTTTGAAGAGGAGAAAAGATGCCTGAGAAATCTCTATTTGTCGGGAAATCTGGAATGACAAAGGAAGCAATGTGTGTTGCATTCTTCTTAGTTGTCAGGAAATATGTCAAACTGTATATATAATTTGCCTTGTGATTGCTTAAAATTTTTCACTGTGCTCCTTAGTGACAAGATATATTATTGTTCCTGAATGAGATAAAATAGAAGACCATTCTTAAACTGATAAATGTGAGTTTCATCTATTAAATGAGAATTCAGCATGCAGGTCAGAAGTTGTATCATGCAGTCAATGAAACAGTCTTCCCGAACGCTGGAAGTGAAGGAAGATTTTGTTCAGAAGAGTTGGTCAGGAGATTCGTGTGTTGCAACTTAGCCATTAATAACCAAGCTGGTCTTTCAAGTTGAAGCCACTCTGGTAATAAGTGGAGGCTGCAACTGTCTAATTGCTGTTTACTGCACAATATAAGGACATTAAGTAACATTCTACTTATGTGCTAGTACTTGTCTGCAGTCCTAGAGTGACAATTTTTTAGCACCAAATGGTCAGCTTTACTGACAAGTGGCAACACTAAGTAGAAAATGGGAAATTCATCTGCAGTGGATGCAAGCTGTTAAAATACCAGAATTTATGTTCAATTCAATAGGGATATTTCCCCACATCCTTCTGCTCGGAAGCATATTTTATCTACTTAGTGATATAAATTTATGCAGCTGTTATGGGGAAACTCAGATGGTTTCTGGTCATGTAATATGTCTTTTGTGGATAGTGCAACTGAGTCATTTGCACGAAAAGAAGAAAATGATTATTGGACAAACATAAGTTATACATTCTGAATGACTAGAACTCTTAAATCATTGGAAGGCTGGTAACTAAAACTCCTAACTCACTCATGGCAAAACTTGCAACATTAGTCAGTGAGTTTTGCTTCTATCAGGCACTGTGAAAAGTGAAAGCATCTTGCATCTGAGTACCTTTGCCATCTTGTTCCTTGCTTGTCCTGCCCGTGCTGGTGTAGGCAGACGCTCTATAAATCAGTCATTACAAGGAAGGTGTGAGAATAAGGCTACAGTTCAGAATTCTTGATACAGGAGTGATCTAATTCACCTGATCTTAGTAGGGCTTAATTACCTTCTTTATGCTTAGAGTTATAATCATAAGTGTTTGTGTTCCTTCTTGCAAATGTTAACCGTTAACCCTCCACGGAAATGCTTAGTATGACTGTCAGCTCTTCCAGCCACATGCTGTAACAGGAGATGCTTTTGTGGTTTGCAGGTTTATTTAATGCTTTTGATGAAAACCGAGACAATCACATAGATTTTAAAGAAATCTCCTGTGGGCTCTCAGCATGTTGCAGGGGACCCTTGGCAGAAAGACAGAAGTGTAAGTATGCGAAGTGCTAACTGTTTATTTTACAGAAGCTTTTCAGTTTGAGCGATGAAGCTCAGTTGTTTCCATGTGTTTAGAATTTTTCCACTGGATAAGTGTGTGGCAGGCTGCAGAAGTTAAAAAATGAAAGGAATTTAATTATTAAGGCTTCCTTTTATCAAGGATGATTAAACCTGATGCTGTTATTTTATAGCTTACCCATAGCTTCATAGAAATTATCAACCTGCTTGGGGGAAAAAGATTAAAATTCACAACTTATTTTTTCAGTGTTCTGCACTGTAATGCAGAAATGTGAATCTCAGCAAAAGAAGTGCAAACACCTATTCATTAGATATAATATAAACCGATTGTCCTATTTGATTGTATTGTGGTAAATAGCATGCTCTGGCTTATTGACTCTCCAGTTTTAAGCTGGCTCCCTGCAAGATTCTTGTGTTTTGAAGTACCTTTGTTCCGTACTTTTCCAAAGCCCTCTTGCTGCAGCTTAAAGGCTATCATTCCCTGGAAATTTCTGGATGCACATATGTTCCTTTCTATGTCGCATCAGAAAACACAGCGCAGAATTGCAAGAATCTAGATTTCAGTTTATTAAACACAGCTGCCTCACTACCACACATGCATCCTGCCTCATCAAAACTGTCAGCACTAAATCAGGTTCTTGTGACTCTGCAGACTTACATTCTGCAAGGGGGGGGGGGAATAATAGTTGTTGAGTAGTTCTAACATAGAAAAGTAATTTCCTTCTCTCTCAGTTTGCTTCAAGGTTTTTGACATTGACCGAGATGGTGTGTTGTCTCGCACTGAACTTAAAGAAATGGTGGTTGCACTTTTAGAGGTCTGGAAAGATAACCGTACTGATAAAATCCCTGTAAGTTCTATTTGGGGGTTTTATTCATTTGCTTCTCTTTCTTAAAATCATCCTTCAGAAGTAGGAATGGGAATGTTGTTTGAACATGGTTTCAGTGAAACACAGGCTTCCTTGAACTACCTACCTTAGCGGAGGAGTATTGATAACTGGGTGAAATTTACCTTGCGTAACTTTGACCAAAGCAGAATGGTGGGACTATAGTGTGCATTGTTTCATGTAAAGAAGCCTTAGGTACAAAAGTACAACTGTCTGGAAGTGCTCAGTTGTGGATTACATAGAGGAGTCATCAGCATTTCTCAGTTACATTTTTATTCTGAACACATGCAGCTCCAGGGATTGCTGGGGGAATTTAACTCTCTTTTGTAATCCTTTTGTTTGTTAAGGAATTGAACATGGATTTGTCTGAAATTGTAGAAGATATTTTGAATGTGCATGATAACACCAAGGTAGGAATTTGCAGTCCTTTCCTTGTCATTTTTATACGCTGGCTTCTTCAGTTTATTTACAGGAAAGAAAGTAAAATCTTATGCTTTCTTTAAAGCAGAGACGTGTCAATAAAAGACACTCTCAAGAAATGTCACTTTTCCATTAAATTTTCCACATTGTTCTGTGAGAGAAAGAACACGTTTGAATTTTGTAAACCATCTTTTATATATGAAACTCAACCAAAAATACATAACCAATGAAATCAATTTGAAGCATTCCCATTCTGTTTGCAAGGCTTTGCTGTGAAAAATTAATACCAGTTTTAAATCTGATGCTTGACTTTTGTTCTGGAGAAACTGTTCTTTGGTTTCATGTTATAAATGATCTTGTGAAAAAAGGGGGACAGGATCTTATATTTTATGCTTTGGAAGACGCATTATCCTCCTGTGGTAGAACAGAGTTGTATTAATTCAGTTATAAGTTATGCATTATCATTATCAAACTCCTTTGCTTGCATTAATATTGTATACAACCAGTGAACGATATACCAGCAGTGTTGTTTCAGACCTAAGTATTCATGAAAATTTGGAGGCATCTGTCATGACTGTCATGACACACAGTGAAAAGCCCAAGTAGTTTATTGGCTGTGTGTAAATCTGTAATTATGTACTTGCTTTTCTGAGATGGGCGCTATCATCTGCAAACAATAGAGAGGAAGTTGTTTCCATTATTTCATCTTTTTGCTTCACTAATTACGAAGAGTGTCTGGAAGCTATAAATAATTCAATGAAAACCATAAAGAATGCCTAGAAATATTTAATTGCTTGTTTTAATATTCGCCTTGCCTGCTTGTGCTCTAACAAAGTGGTAGGCAAATGTTTTCATTCTTCTGTTACCAAAGCAGTAGTAATTGCAGCATCACTGAGCTCTTTCTTTCATCCATTGAAGGTTTTAATGTTTGCTTTCTTCAAAACGGTACTTTAATAAGCAAGTGTGTTGCAGTCTTGTTTCCACAAAGAGTTAAAGAAGCTCCCTAAGTCTTCAGTTTGTCTTTGGTAGTTGCATCGTGGATGTAGTGCTGAAAGAGCTGATGGTGCAGTAATTACATAAATTATTTAACCTCTTTTCATATGTTAGCTTTGACCTATATGAACTCTGGAGGAAATGGTCTGTAAGAAGAGGCAGAGTAACTGCCACTGCTGTAAAAATGGCTCTGAGTGATAGTACGATATAAGAAATTCAGATTGATCCTATCACTGAACTGGTGAAAATCAGTTGTTCCTCTGACATTGGTCGGTGTTATGCTGCTGCAACTTTGCAAGTGGTTAAGAATGAATAGGACTCGTGTTGTAAGGTAAGGTCATAAGGACTTGATTATCCAGAATAGTTTTTCCCAAGCCACAGAGGATGGTGGGGTTCTGAATGGATGCAAGCATCTATATGTGCAGAGGTTGCTTGGGCAATCAGAGTCCTAGCTTGTCTTAATCTTGTCAGGGAAATCACATTGTAGGACACAAAACCAGTCACATACTGCTGCTGCTGGTTTCATGGTTTGAGAAAATATGACTACTGCAGTTGAGCATGAATACTAGCTCTGAACAGTGGGGAGCAGGAGCAAAGGTTACGTGCTGTGCATAGTTCATCCTCTGTACTCTCAAAGCTTTTTGGTTCTCTATGTTATAGGTTGCCTATGTTATGTTAAAACTGCATTTTTCTTCTTTGATTGCATCAAATTTTATTAGCAGAGTGGTAGTGAGTTGATAAAAAATAGCATCTGACTTTGTCATGCCTGGTATGACACACTTAATGAGCAGTGTAATAGAAATAGATTAATGGTTTGATGGTTGTTCCTTCCCATTTCCTTCTTCTCCCTTTATCTAAGCTTGGACACCTCACCCTGGAGGACTACCAGATATGGAGTGTGAAGAGTGCGCTTGCTAATGAATTTCTAAATCTCCTTTTTCAGGTATGTTTAGAGTTAATTTAAACTTGAAAATTATGGCAAATAATTCGTGAGCTTTTTGCATGGCCACAAAGTGCAGTATCAGCATTTGTGTCTCCATGCTTACAGTTTTGTCTCTTGCAATAAGTCATGTGGGTTTGCAATTGTGCATTACCTTGACAGAATGATTCTCTATTTGATTATTATTCTCTTTAGTGTATGGAGATGCCTAATTTGTTAAAGTGAACATAGGCTACTGTTTATGCAATGAAATTTCAAGTATATCAGCAGTTACGTTTTCCATTAGAAAAAGGCTGTTCTTGATCAGTTCTTGCAAATCTTTGCTGAGAAAGTGACACAAGACATAAGCAAAGGTATTGCTGACTCTTTGCAACCACTTCCCCTTTATGTTTTCTGTTAAGGCCTTCTAAGAAACCTTTCATTGCTTTTTTAATGAAGCAGTCCTTGAAAGCTGTGATGTATCAGTATTGTGTTGCAGAAGTTGAGGATTAAGTGTATTTTGAGTTTGGTTTTAATTGAACTTGATTTGGATTTTCATAATTTATTCATGTTTTAACACTGGCTCTCTCTGCACAAAAAATAACCCCTTAAGAGTGTTTTCACTCCCTGCAGTTTGTTCCTTACCCATTTGCTGTAGATACTGATCCTTCGAGTTTAAGTAATAATAATCCAAATGGAGCCTTGAAGATTTGCCCCAATTTAGCATTCACCTCCAGCCCATATGACAGTCTTGCCTCTTCCCAGGAAGATCGGGGAGGAGCAGTGGGCTCTTTTCTCATCTTACCAGTGAAGCTTAAATGGTTACAGGATCAGATTGTAGCAGAAACATATTTTATCAGAGAGAATCTGTGTGGCTTTTACAGTAAGTATGGCTGCACATGACTCATTCTCCTGGTTATGGCCCCAGACTACTATATATACTGTATTTGAACTATACTTTTCCAACAACTTTAGGGCAACTGAGGGAGAGTACTCTGAGGCTACACCACAGCTGAAAAGAATAAAATCAGGAAGTTCTGCAGATTCTTTCTGTCTCTAGTTGCATCAGGTTTTGCTTACATTGCAACCTTCTCAAGAAGGGCTGTCTTTATTTTTGGACTGTCTGGCATTAAGTATCCTATCACAAGTTAATATTCATGAGCTAACAAATATCTGAGCAAGACTGAAATAGAAATAATGAACACTTCATGATAATCATCATGAAAAGAAATATATTAAGTGTCACATCTTTTGATGAACTTTATCATATGAGGCACCCCCATCTCATGCTGCAGGCTCCATAGCACAGTCACGCAGGGGACGGAGTCTGGCATTGATTTGTCTGGGCATTTATTTGAGCTATCATGAGCTTGTGTGTCTCATCTGCAGACAGAAAAGCTGAGTAGTCTGAGCGGAGCGCCCTGGAAAGCTTGTCAACAAATTGGTTTGTTTGCAGCAGGGTTAGTTTAGAGGAAGAATCTGATACTGGCACAGTGCTCCATGAGGTTGAAAAGAAACACTGGAACCAGCTGTGTTGTGTGTGATGGAAAATCTGTTGCTTCCCAGCAGCGAATGGCCTTTGTTGTATTCAGAATGTGAAATGGTCTCTCACACTGTAGTATAAATTTAAATAAGATATCTCACCAGTCATTAGAAATCTCCAGCTGAGATGCAAATTGATACCCTCCAAAGAGACATAAGGAAAAGACTATAAATCATGTTATGAGTAGCAACCAATTTGAGAACTATCTCGCAGACGAGACAACTGACCCTCCTCCCTGCCATGGGAAACAAAGGCTCCTGCAGAGTCTGCTCCTCTCTGCTCAGCGCGCCCAGCCGCATGCCCTGTGGCAGGGAGCTGCTGGGAGAGCCCAGCAGAGATGTACTCACTGCAACAAGGCCAGGATGGTTTTCCTAGGAAGGGAGAAGTAAAATATTAGCCATCTGGGGCTGCTGTCTTGTCCTTAGGATAAAATCCCACTTTCCATTTTGCTTTTTTTTAACCTTTAGCTTATCTTCTTCCAACCACTTGCATTCCTGCTGTTCCTCGTTCGCTCTCTCCCGTACATACAGACACCTTAACTTTTTGTATATCTGATCTATGCCAGTTCCTGTGATCTTTTGTAGCATGCGCTTCAGCCCTGAAAATTCGTTTTCTGTTCACCTTAATTTGTCGTGGGGCATTTGTCATTCTTGGTATCTTCATCCTAACAGTGGGAACAGGTTGTGAATCTCATAGCTCACAATACTACTTTTTTAATGATTCGTTCAATTTTAGGTAGTCTTGCTACATGATTCAAAAGAATTTTCAGAAAAGTCTCATTAACGCTGTTCTTTTCTTTCATTTGCCCAATGCTTGTTTCATACTGGTTTGGTTCTTAGTAACAGTTCCTTTCTTTTTCCAGGTGTGTCATATAGTTTTGGGGCTACGACCTGCCACTCCGGAGGAGGAAGGGCAGATTATTAGGTACATGTTTTGCTCAGAATTTTAAATGGGTTTCAGAATCACCTTTTAGTACTTTTGAAAAGGACTGTGGTTTCCCTGATTCAGCTAGTGCTTCGTGTCGTTTATTCTTTATGTGCAGGGGCTGGCTAGAAAGAGAAAGCAGGTACGGCCTTCAACCAGGGCACAACTGGTTTCTTATTGCAATGCCATGGTGGCACCAATGGAAAGAATACGTCAAATACGTAAGTATAATAATAATAATGTACTGAATGAGTGATTTCTTTAAACCTGCAAATGTGTGGATGGAAAAAGTAGCTTGGAGCAAATGACTGCGTAACCAATAAAGCTTGAAATTAAGCATCTTCTGTCTCTTAGTGGCAAAGAATTGTTTTGCTGAATCACTGCTGCATGGTGAGATTTTCACTGTAATTTCATTAACCTCTCTTCTCTTTCTGTGCTTCCCTTCATCATTCCTGCATGTCAAAATATTTTGTGAAGAAAAACAAACCCTCACAATAGTACATCCCTTAAGTCTTTGGATCCATTTGATAATAAAGCTGCCTGTATTGGTTCTGAGTTTGCTTGGGCCACAGATAAACAAACGGACGAATAGAGGAGGGAATTGGCATATTTGGTTTATGGCAATGGTGAGAAGTAGCCCAGTACCTAATGGTGATCAGGGGAGTCCTACTTAAACCTTGTAGGTACAGAGTGTTCTTTAATACCCTCCAATTTTAACTTTCAAGTGAAAGCATCACTGATTTTTACCAAAAAAATCATATTTAATAAAACTAAATTTAGTAACAGTTGAGGTGGAGATAAATATTCTTTGCAAGTTCCACAAAAATAAACTATTTCTCAGAAAAGTTTGATATAGTGATAATCATCAAAGTATTTTGAGTTGTTTTATAAATACAGATAACTAAAAATATTCAGAAAATGGCAACATATGCATTAAATACCAATGCAGTTACAGTTGTTCTTTATGCACAATGGATTGTCTTAAATGCCTGAAATAATAGAAAAGATGATCCTTGTGATAGTGTAAGTGCTCAGAGGTGCACAAGATCTCATACCGAATCCTTTGCATAATAGCACAATGCCATTAGTCATCCTGTCAGCCCCTCAGCAAAGAGAACACTTGGAATTTCCATGAAACTCTGTAAATGATTACTGTAATTCCAACATACATTTTAGTCTTATTTTTATACTTTTAGCTGTACTGCACAGTTTTGTCGTTTGACAGAATATTACTTTAGTGATGTGATAAATAGAGGACCACACAAGACAGGAAAAATCCCTTTTTCCAGTGTTGTTCATTACATGGATTTTCTTTTTTCCTCCCCAAGGCTCAGTGAGGCTCCCCTTTTTCTTCTGTTTTCTCATTTATTGCCATTTCATGTTGTGACTGGTGCTGTAAATTGATTAAGATTCTTATTGCATCTTGTCTTTACTGGTCAAGTTACGCTTTTGGGGGGATGCATATCTTTTTCTCCACCTTTATCTTGCCTCATTTTGGGCCAGATTGCCCTTGCAATGCTGTTTCTCCAAAGGAAACAAGGGAACTTTGTTTCAAAACAAAGGTAGGGATGACTAAGTTGTTGCAGGTTTGAGGAAAGAATGTTTTTGTTTTGTGCTGGTGTTCTCATTTAACCATATGAAGTTCAACAAGGACAAATCTTCATATATTTATAGACTAATTACAGCCGTCTAAAATGGTTGTCTTTTCATGGATTGAGATAGAGGAAATAATTCTGGTATTTTGCAATTTTTATATTCTACAGATGAGTTTATTCCATTGGTTTAACCATTTTGGCTGTTTATTTCTGCACATGTAGAATTTTACTTCATTTTTTCTATAAAGCTCATTTGGGATATGCAGAAGTGGTCACACAGCTGTGAATTTTGGTGCTTGGTTTGGCTGATGCTAAACGTCTTTGTTACCGGCTTATCATTAACTGTTCTACTTGCCTACCAATTTTAGGATGCAAACCCTGTTGTGATAGAGCCTTCATCTGTCTTGAGTGGAGGTAAGAATTCACTCATAGCTGCTGCAGCCAATGCTTCAGAGCAGGGAGAAGACAAAATGGGAGGTCTTAATTACTTCAGTGCAACAGAAGAAAAGTGTTCAGATAATATTTCTACTGCATCAGAAGCCTCAGAGACTACTAGCAGCAGTAAGCATAACATCTTATTTCCTTGGAGGTTTAATGTAGAGCAGGTTTTGAGAAAACTACATACTGCATGGATTCCTCCAGGTGAAGAGACAGCAGTTTTGATTGCAGAAGTGGCTTACGCATGGACATGGGTGTATTACAGGGGTTTTCAGTCTGTGGTGGATAAGAAATAGCCTTGTTTAAACAGCAATTCAAATGTTATGTTATGATTAGTTTCCGGAATTGTTTCAAGATTTACAGGGTTTTGTCCTGGCATTTATTTTCTGAGTGGACTTTTTGTCCCCTCTTCACATAAAGTTGTTTCTAGCTCATACCCAGCTGGCATTGTAGTGTCTTGCAATGGGGTGACCTCAGATAATAGAAAGAGGAAAGAAGCAGAAGAAAAGTTAGGAAAAGCACACTTAGAGTTTAACAGGATGTGATCCAAATGAGTGCAGATTTTAGGAGCCATCTTTGTGAAAGGAGAGATTTTAGTGATAATTTTCAGTCAGTTCTTGTGAGAATTTGAGATTTATCTTTTTATTTATGAGGCAGCTGAATGCCCATTTTAAGTAGATAAATAACTGTGGCTGTTTCTGGTGTGGGGGTGAGGGGAGATGGACGAAGGGCGGGAAGGGAGACAAGTTTCAGGTTAAAGGTTCTTTCTTCTTCTGTTGAATTTAGTGTTCTGCGTAACAAAAGGAGATTCTGTGAGATAAAAACATTTGCCTTTTCGAGGAGAAAAACTAAAAATAAGTTGTTATTGTATATGTATATTCGGTTATGCATGTAAGATTTTCAGGAGCTTTGTACTCAAACATCCAGACAACAAGCAAATGCTAAACACATTTACTCATACAAACCTAGTTAGGCTGTTTCAAACCAATATTTGTTCAAGTGTCTGCTTTGGTATTTGGATCTCGTACATCCGCTTCTTTTCTGAGAGTCATAGCATGTTAGTCAATGTAGTTTGGAAGAGTTGCATGTTTTACCGAAGTATGAAGGATAAAAGCTTCATCAACAGCCTTCCTTAAAAACAAACAGTAAAGAGTGCAAGTGTTTAACTCATTCCTTTATGGTTTATGGAATCATGAACTGAAATTGAGTTGTTTGGGTTTGGTTTTTTTTCTCCTGTATTCCATTACAGATAATCTTCACCCTGGCACACCAGGGACTGATTTTGCTAGGCAGCATAATACTTCGGACAATAATAACCAGTGTTTCCTTGGAACCAATGGGAATAATTTGCTACAGCTTAATCCTCAGAAGCCAGGAGCTATTGATAACCAACCCCTGGTAACACAAGAACCAGTGAAGGTAAATGCTTTGGAGTCATGTGAATATAGTAAAAATACCTTTTAGCATCCTTTCATTGCATCCTTTTATTTTTCTTATTTTCAGCTAGTGGCCTAATTCTGAATTAACGCTGCTTTGTCATGTAACAAAATTTGGGTTTCTTACTTTTAGAGGAGAAAAATATGTTCTACTTCTGAGACTATAATAAAGTGCTTTGTAAGAAGGGAATCGTTCAAAATGTTCTTAAATGAAACTCAAAAATTAAACACAACTTTCAGTATTGAAATATTTTAATAATTGAGCACTTTAGTGCTTTCAGTCTGAGTTTATTGGTGTTGCATAAGCCCAGAATATAGATAACAAAATAGCAAACCAAAACTGACAGTTGTTCCAGTATTCATGCGAGCAGAATGTAAAACACAGACCAGCACCATCAGTGATGAGCATGGATTGGATTTCTGTGTGCAGTTGTCAGTGTAAGTGACACAAGGGAGAAACGTATTACAGGTTTTGTACTGGACAGCTTTTTAGAGAAAGTAAATAGTGAAACCTGAGTGTTAATTATTGTTACATTTCTGTAATAGCTTTCAGTATGAAAAACAGTTGCTAATTACTATTTAAAAGTTGCTTTAATAATTACAAAGTGCTGTGTGTTTGTGAACTAAAATCATTGTAGCTGTGTACTGTCTTTTCCACTTAAGATTTGACAGCATCCCTTTTTGTTTAAAGGCTGCATCATTAACAATGGAGGGTGGAAGACTAAAACGATCTCCACAATTGATTGAAGGAAAGGACTACGTAATGGTACCAGAACCAGTTTGGAGAGCACTTTACCATTGGTATGGAGCAAATCTGTCCTTGCCCAGGCCGGTAAGTTGTGATTTATAGACACAGTTTACTTGCCATAACCACCAGGATAATGTGAACAGCCTGATGCGTCCAAACTTTGCCAGTTGCACGAGGTAATCTTTTATGGTCATCTCCCACATCATCCGAAATGGATAGTGTAAATGAAAAGCAAGCTGGGGAAAGGCAGTCTCAGAAATGGAGATGGAAGAAAGTTGTGGATATGTACCACAAGGTTTGTACCACAGTCCCCAGGAGATACTGCAGCAGGGCAGAAGTGGTGCTCAACTGATCATGATTACTGAAACAGACAAAAGTAAGCTTGAGATCAGATTAAAAGACTTGGCATCAAACCACTCATCTTTAAAAGCTAAGGTCTGCAAAACCACAGAAATTGAAAGTGGGACACCTGCAGCGCTGAAAATGCATTTCTCCTCTCTGAAATTTCATGAAGTGGGGGGAAGGGAACAGTTGCTGTCCTTTGAGTGCAGTGTCATAGAAAGCGCAATGCGCAAGAGTTGGTGAAGACCTAAAAAGCAGAAAGCAATAGGTGATCCCAGTGACCAAAAACCAGGCAACAGTTATCCTTTGACAGAATTGTTGCTCAGAAGCAACATTTGTTTGCAGGAAAGTTAAGTTGAAAAAACCCTTGAACTGAAATTGCTTTTTGTAACTGACACTGGTATTTCCTATGTTCAAGCTGTAATATCTTCAATTAACAATTAATTTTGGGCCCATGCAGAATGTATTGCAGAATATAATTTTCAGATGTGAAAGTGCTGTATATTAAGTGGAATTGACCAAATGGACTCATAATCAGTCTATGTTACCCCAATGAGTTTCTTTGGGTTTGGTTGCAGTTAAAACAGCAACAAGATTTCTGATGGAGAAGCAGTAATTACACAGCAATAGCCAATGTTGAATCATAACATTTACTCACAATTTATTGAGCTGTCTCTCTGTTTCTCTATGTGTAATATTGCAAAACGATTATCAGGTCATAATCATTTGGTGCTAAAGCTGGCATGCCTTGAATTATTAATATTGAATTTATCAAAGCCAGGCTGATCTTGGAGGCAGGAAAAATGGAAGTAATTTGTCCTGTTCACTTAAAACCACTGGAAACTTCCTTCAGTTTCTGTTGAGGATATTTATCCCATGTAGGGGGTGGTTTATTCTGTGTCAGGTAGCCTCTTACAGGGGCTACACTGAAAAAAAAGGAAGTGAAGGGATTTTTTGATGGTAGCAATAGAGATTAAGTGGCTGGTGTCACAAATATTCAGTGTCACAAATGGGAGAGAATTAGCTGTGTGACTTCTGATGATTTGGTCTGTTAGCTATAATACTGGCAATTATTTTACAGTGAAAAATCACTGGCTTCTGTTACCCTCCTCCCACATCTTCTCCATGGAAACAAACACCTTTCATGAGCCAGAAAAGGCCGTATCTCTTTATACACGAACAGATGTGATTTTTGTGATGGGGTCATTTGGAAAAGAGAATTCTGTTCAGAATGAGAGGATTTGAGTTTGGGTATCCTGTCTGTAAAAGATTATAGTAATGTATGTATAAACTGTAGCTTTTCAGCCCATAATTATGGAATAGCTTGACATTTAGTTACTTGCAACCACATATACAGGCACTCACAGTCCCTCTCTCCCGCCCCACAGTAGGGACTGTTACATTTCTTCTTTCCAGAAAATGTCATCCTTGTTGTCGTTATTGGAACTGAAGCTTAATGCACTTCAGTGCATTACAGCGCTTCTCACAACTTAAGCTGTTTTCTTCTGCTTCACATGGAGCAGAATTAAAGCAAAAACTAGGGAACATTCCTGCCATTTATGGGTGTCTGCATTTGGATGTAGACAGCAAAATCATCATAGAAAAGCTTTTTCTGTCAACGTATAAAAATGGAGCAGAAGTAAGTTTCAGTCTGTCTTACAATATGAAGGTTTTAATTCAATGCTATAGTTAAAGCTCAGGACAAATGCCTTCAGCATGTGTGTTTTTCAACAGTTGTGAAACTTTTATGTAGAAATATTTACTGAGTAGAATTAATGAGCTTCATTATAGATTCCGATGTATTTCAGGAATTATAAAGCTGTTCTCTCCATGGTGTGGCACCGGAATCTGTGCTCCACTAAATAAGGTGTTTGCTTTGAAAAATCTGCAACTAATAAGTTTCCAAAAGTGCTTAGAATTGAGTGAATTGCTATTCCTGTGGGTGTTTGCCTAAGACCCCATAAGAAGATCAGAAGATTTCTCATAATAATAAAACAGAGTTTATATTTTTAACCATCTGCTTTCATCATTATTTCCTGTTCCTGTTGGCATCTCCTACACGTTTGAATAGCAGCCTCTAAAATGTGCTTTAAACGTCTCTACTAGGTGATCAAAAACAGCAAAACAAATGTGCCTGAACTAGAGCTATTTCCTCGCTATCTGCTCTTCCTGAGACAGCAGCCTGCCACTCGAACGCAGCAGTCAAACATCTGGGTGAATATGGGTATGATGAGCCTGAGAATGTTTCCTCAGCATTTACCTAGAGGTAACTTAAGAATGCAGCAAGAATACAAGTGCGCAGTTTCTAAGAAAGCGAGACCCACAGCTGTAGAAGCTTGCTGCCACTGTGCTTGTGCACCAGCTAATCAACTGAAAGGCACAATCAGCATTTGGTAAAGATTTAAAGGCTTTCCTCCTATCTTCTCTTGAAAGGAAGAGGCATGAGGGAGCATTTTCAGGGAAGTGAGTTCAGTCGCATAGTTACTGCAAATAGATTGATGAGTTGAAAGTGAGAAATGAGCACTGTATAAACTGAACAGCTGAGAAGGGCAGATCTGCTTTGTCCCGGTGTTAGTTAATTTTGTAGCCATAGGATAGATGCAACTGTGCATTGGGGTGGGTGGGTGTATCTGGTAGTACAGTGGTGTATCTTAGCATATCAGGTTGGAAGGGATGTGAAGGGTCATCTGGTCCAATCTTTCTTGGCAAAGCATGGCCTGGACTAGATGTCCCAGCACCCTGTCCAGCTGAATCTTAAATGTGTCCAACGCTGGAGAATCCAGCACTTCCCAGGGAGATTATTCCAGAGGCTGATTGTTCTCATTGTGAAAAAATTTCCTCTTGCTTCCAGTTGGAATCTCCCCTGGAGTAACTTGTGCCCATTACCCCTCATCTTTTCCATGTGATTCCATGTAAATGGGGAGTCTCCTTCTTTCTAGCTACCGTAATGTGGTGACAAGGTCTCCCCTGTGCCTTCTTTTCTCTAGGCTGAACAAACCCGGTTCACTCAGCTTTTCCTCACACAGCTGCCCAGTCCTTGCATCATTGTGGCCCTTCTCTGGACCCTCTCCAGCCTGTCCATGTCTTTTTTATACAGCCAGGACCAAAACTGAACATGGTATTCCAGGTGTGGCTGGACAAGCGCTGTTCAGCCAATGAGTTCTGAGTTACTTGGGCAGCCGGGCTTTAATGCCCAAACTTAATCTTTAGAAAGCAGTTGAGTTAATGGAATATGAAGCCTACTATATTGGATGAGGTTTTGAAAGACAATTCAGTAGAAAGTGAAATACATGTGCCATAATTGTGGTAATGTTCACCAAAAAGATGGTACAATATAAGAATAGTCCTTAGATTGCAGCTTCACATTTCAGCTGAAAAGCATTGCAGGGTTTGTTGGCAGTTACCAGTTTGTTTGCACAGTTGCATACATGCCTTGCACAATAGGTTTGAAGAAATCCCTGACACTCACATGCATGTGCGTTTGGATACGCGCAGGTATTCATATGCATCCACAGTAACCCGTGCCCAGAAATGGGCTCTCCAGACTAATTAAATCCTTTAGCCTTGCGAGTGGTAGCCTTTGTTTAAAAATCTCATGCAGATGCTCAGTTTTTCAGTGCTTTGGTAGAATCTAAAACGCAATGTGTGGATGCAGCTGCCTGCTTGATCGAGTTCCGCTGCAGAAACTGCCTGCTGCCCAAATTCATTTTTCCTTCTTGGCCTAATAAAATGGAAACTGCTTTGTTTGGACATCCTAAAATGCCGAAATTCAAATAAAGAGAATCTTTCGATGTGCCAGATTTGATCTTGATTTGGAATAATTTTGCTCTGCACTAATTTATTTGTCCAATCAGTGATTAATCTTTTGGGGTTTCAGATATGCTTTCTTGCTGTAATCTTACAACTAATCCTCTGATACCTAATCTCAGGAAATGCTTTTTATGCTTTCTTTAAAAAAATGAGTACTTTGCTTGGTATACTGAAGCAAAACTGATGCTTTGCTGCCTTTATTACAGTAGAGTTTTACTCTCTTGTCAAAGTGCATGGAATATTGCATCTTTTCATATGGTACTATTTATTTTACTTTAATCTCTTGACAGCGAAAGTAGAACACTCCATTCTCTGGTTTCTTAAGTAGTGCAGTTGCCCAGTGAAGATTGGCTGTATAATCAAAGCTTTTCATGAGTATGTTGTGGACTTGTCTCTGTGAGGAGTGGGGAACTTCCTAAGTTAAAACTAAGGAAGCTCAACAAATAAAGCATGTAAAGTTGGTCTCATCTCATGTGCAAATCTTTTCTTTAAAGATGAGCTCGTATTACACAAAAGCAGTAATCTTCACTGATGGAATTAATCTGTGTTGCCAACGTGAGAGCGTTGAGCAGTTCTGGTGAAAATCCCAGCCATCGTCACAGAATACGTGGAGAGGAATTTAGTTATTAAGAATACTTCTATTGTGGAAGTGCCAGGCTGATTTCATCTTCACAGATCAGCATTCATCTCCGTAGCAGAGCTGAGGCAAAGTCATGCTGCTGCCAAGAATAGTCACATTGTCTTTTTTGACTTTTTTTATTTACAATGTTCTCTCCAAAGGAAAATTCTCTTGGAATTCAGTGCTCTGAAGAGAACTAAAGAATAGTCCAGTCTTTTAAAACTGCCTTTAAGTTATTATTTCCTATGAGAACCTTAAGGGAGCACTTTTTTAATAGGCTTTGATATGAAGGGAAGTAGATTTTTCTGCTTTGTTATAGTAAGTTTGTTGTCTCGAAGGGTTAGTAACAAATAGCTTTCAATCTAACTCATTTCATCCATAAACAAAAGCAGTAGAACAGCGTACCTAGGAGTACTTTTAGTATATGTAGTGTATAAGTTGTCACTGATCTGATTTCAGCTGGCCTATGGGTATATATGTTACCTTTTGCCCTTTTGTTATGCTTGTGGATCCAGGGAATGTACCTTCACCGAATGCTCCTTTAAAGCGAGTGTTGGCTTACACTGGCTGCTTTAGTCGAATGCAGACGATTAAAGAGATACACGAATATCTCTCCCAGAGGTTACGAATAAAGGAAGAAGATATGCGCCTCTGGTTATACAACAGTGAGGTAATGTCGGTCTGTTGCCCTTTTTCCTTTTCTTTTCAGTCAGCTATTGGATACTGTATATCTTCCTCTTTTCTAGAAGCTATTAAATACACATGCAGAGGGGGGAAAAAATGTGGACGTAGCTTTGCTTTGCAGTTTAATTGCCCAGGTTGGATAACTCTTGCCACTTGTTCTCTGGAGGTTTTTGTACACTCCAGCCAGTGGTGTTAATGACCCAGAAAACGTCTCTTTTTTCCCTCTTAGCCTGGTAAACATTTAATTATCCTGTCTTGTATTTAATAATTGGCTAAAAGGTGTGAAGTTTCATAGAAACTGTTTTAAATGGAAATAAAACTATATTGTTTCATTGACGCAAATGATGCTGTAGGTTTCTCTTGGCACAAACGCCAGCAGCTATCCAGGGTCTTTTCCAAATGTGTATGTGACCAGATCACAATAAACAAGCAGAATGTATTCCTTGGAATCATGCCTGTAATTCTCTCCATTCTAGAGAAATACCCTGTAAAATTAAAGCATTGAACTAGATGCTTCTGGAGATCAGAGAGCTCCTGTATTTAATGAACATGATTAGGAAACTGGTGTTCTCGCTTTTGTGAAGAAATTGTTAATACTGCTTTAATTTCATTACTTTGAGATTAAAATATCCTCAGAGACTTTTAAATCTAGGAGCAGTAACTATATAAGGTGTTTTTTCTCCTGCAGAACTATCTTACTTTGCTGGATGATGAAGATCACAGACTGGAATATCTTAAAATTCAAGATGAGCAGCATTTAGTAATAGAAGGTATTAAAAAAGGCCTGTAATTAGTTTACACACTAAAAACTAATAGCTTTATGTGAGTGTGTATATATATATATATATGGTTAATGAATTGTGTGTAGTACCCATTTCTGTAATTGCCCAGACTACACAAATATATAGGCATAATGCCCAAATACTTTAATCTTGTAACTGCTTTGGGAAGGAAGGGTATGTAAACAGATCTCTGTCTATATACGTATGTATTGAAAGAAATACAGGAAGAAATACAAAAACTTCAAATAACCCACTGTAATAACCAAAATACCAGATTTAACAAAAGCAGTGTGAGGCATCTGAAGCTTTTTCATTACCTGATTCTTCTTTCACTAGTTTTACAAAGAGTTCAGGTTATGTTATTTACATGCGCACATTCTCACAAAGCAAAAGGTGAAGAAAACTCCATGTGTCCATCAACGCTGGGTTCATTTCTAAGATGTTCATTACAAACTGCTTTTATTTTCACATCTGGAGAGAACCTAGCACATTTGGACTTGGCTGCTTGAATGGCTCTTGTCATGGTGTAAAGGCATTGTAAGCAATCCCAGCATTTCTTGTTTCGGTCTCCTGTGTCACATCCTCTTGCCACGTGCTATGACATGGTGCTGTCTGTCACAAACACATTAAACCTTTGTCAGAGGTATCAGGGTGCACAGATCAGCTGAGTTTTCAACTGGTTTGACTTTTTTGGCTGAATTTTCAGCATGAGAAACAGAAGAGTACATGCATAATGCACTTTACTGTTGTCCGTACATCACAGAGGTCATAGAAATATGGGTCTTGCATTGTTTCTGCCCAAGTAGTTTAATAGAGGATGCTTATTAAGTATTAGAATAAGTACTGAGAAATTTATTATCTGACAGGAAAGACATTTCAGGGCTACTTTCTAAAGACATGAGTGGCTTTGTTGGAATGATGGCAGTATTAGAACGATTTCCGATAATGATTGGAAACATTGAAATGAAAATAGCAAAAATAATAACTAAAAATAAACAAAGTATTAAATGTTAGAAAATGTGAGTTCAGCCCCTTGAGCTGTGTGAGAGCTCTGGAGTAAGTAACAAGCCATTTAAACAAATCCTTACGCCATATCTCTTTCTAGTTCGAAACAAAGACATGAGCTGGCCAGAAGAGATGTCCTTTATAGCAAACAGCAGTAAAATAGACAGACATAAAGGTAAGTGTTTCAGCATAGTAATTGAATTATGATGAGAAGAAAATTCCAAGAGGCTATATTATGTTCAAAAAGTTCTTTTTAATATACATGCTCATAACATTGGAAGAGGTCTTTTATGCCTCTGCTGCTTTGTTCTTTCTGTTGTATTAACTGAGATTGGAAATACGGGAGGGTTGGATGTACAGATGGATAAAATTATGGATGTTCAGATGCAGCAGTAGCAAATGGTATGTAGCAAATTCTGTATTTTGTGATTAATACCTAGGATTTTTTAAGGTAAGGAATAAGGTAAGATTTTAACGAATTAATCCAGAAATTTCGGTACCATTATTATTTAGTTGGAAATAGTTTGTATAGATTGTACTGATGACCACGGTGGATCAGGTCAAACAGAATACTTCAATTTCTATTAAGTGGGATTGAGAGAGGAGGTGTTTTGAACAGGCTGGTCCTTTGTCGCATTGATGCGGTCTCATAATTGGGAGCAGGTTAAATTGAATTAGTTACTGTGGAAAGGTCACATCCTTCGCTTCACTGATAGACCATTTTGCATTTCTCAGATCTGCACAATTGCTATAATGATGTTTTCTTTTTCTCAGTCCCTACAGAAAAGGGTGCTACTGGATTAAGCAATCTGGGTAACACGTGCTTCATGAACTCCAGTATCCAGTGTGTCAGTAACACACAACCTCTAACACGGTATTTCATCTCAGGAAGACATCTTTATGAACTTAACAGGTAATTTTCTCTTTGAGACCATTGGCATTTTTAGTGCTGTAGCATTTCTGTAAAATGAGTTTCAGCTCTCCAGGAGTAGACAGTGTGAATAAATCCTTAAATTCAGTGTTACCAACCATCAGTCTAAAGCAGGTTCTTGATTATTTGCATGAAAATACAACATTTGTTTCTGGGAGACTTGAAACAGTTCAGCAAGAAGCCTTTGCACTTCCTTATTTATCCCCATGCTTGAACTTTGTTTTAATTTTAGTGTATTAATTACTTTATGATTTCTAGGACAAATCCAATAGGAATGAAAGGGCACATGGCCAAATGCTATGGGGATTTGGTTCAGGAGCTGTGGAGTGGAACTCAGAAGAATATAGCACCATTAAAGCTGCGGGTAAGTCTGTGATATGTGCTTTTTAAAGGCAGAAAGCAAGAATTTCTTCAGAAACCTTGTAATGCACTTTTAATTGATGTTACCTGTATTGTAATGGTTCTGGGATTCCAGTCTGTCTCCTCTAGGGAAGGGAAAGGAAACTTGGACATACATTTCACATGTTAGAAGTTGGCTATGAAGCCAATGACCATGTACCCTGGGCAGTCAGTGATCACGTATGTTACTCCAAACTGGTCACAGCCCGTAAGGACTGCAGGGGAGGTGTTCAGGAAGGGACTGTGCAGGGGCAAGATGCACAGTCTTGTGCATCTCCTCCTGGAGGCGGCCAGGGTTCATCAGTCCTGGTGCTCAGGACCTGAGCAGCTTTCTGTGGAATATAATCATAGCTCAGTGATTGTAAGATCAAAGGAGTTACCTGATATGAATCAGAGGTTGTGGTATAAGAGGTGACTTTTATAGCCCTTGTTAAGGGCAACAGATAATGCGTTTGGCTGTAAATGGTCTTTTGTTCCAAAATCACAGGGTGTTACCTTTAACTCTTGGTAATTGAATTTGTGCTCATAGACAGCATGCATCTTGCCTACAGTAGTCTGATCTATTGTCAAAACTTTTGTTACATGATGTTAAATAAGTTTCTGGCTTCTTGCTTTTTAGTGGACAATAGCAAAATATGCTCCGAGATTTAATGGCTTTCAACAGCAAGACTCACAGGAGCTTTTGGCTTTCCTTTTGGATGGTCTTCATGAGGATTTGAACAGAGTTCATGATAAGCCATATGTTGAACTGAAAGACAGTGATGGTCGACCAGACTGGGAAGTAGCAGCAGAGGTATGGGTTAAAAATGTTGGGCTTGGGATTTGTTTGCTTCCCCCCACCCCTTATAGTACTGTGCTCCTAAGTTGCTGATGAGGCTGTCTGTGCAGTACTGTCAGGACTGTACCATCTTTTGTAACTTGTTAGAGCTGTGATTTCAGGAGTCAGTTTCACCTTCGAGGTGAAGATAAGCTTTAAATACTAAAATAAAGGTACAAAGATGATAATTCATTATCATTTTGAACAACTCAGAATTATGAATTATCAGAATATTTC
This sequence comes from Ara ararauna, assembly GCA_028858755.1. Lineage (NCBI taxonomy): Eukaryota > Metazoa > Chordata > Aves > Psittaciformes > Psittacidae > Ara > Ara ararauna. The sequence goes on along the minus strand of CM054389.1, from coordinate 9,591,337 downwards.
AAGATCCTGATGATCCTTTCAGAAGTGCTTTAAGTTATGTCATAACTTGGTAATTGTAATAACTTTTACTCATGTTGAAACTAAATACTTCTATTTCTTAGAAACTGGCAAGGAACTTCTATGGAAATAGTTTGACTTCCATAGGCCACTGAAACTTTGGAGGTTTTCCAGCATATCCTATTTCTGGTAGTTCAAGTGAATAGTCTTCAGTTTCTAACTTTGTATTGGGTTTTTGTGCTTCATTTTAGGCCTGGGAAAACCATCTGAGAAGAAACAGATCCATTGTTGTCGATTTATTTCATGGGCAGCTGAAGTCCCAAGTAAAATGTAAAACTTGTGGACATATAAGTGTTAGGTTTGACCCTTTTAATTTTTTATCCTTGCCTTTGCCAATGGATAGCTACATGCACTTAGAAATTACAGGTGAGTAATAGTGTTTAACTGCTTAGAAACTTGTCATTGCTAAAATAAACATTTTTATATGTGGAACACCTATAAAACATCTTTGTTTTGTGCTACTGTTTACGCTTGAAAATAGTATAACCATTTTAATAGAATAAAATAATTTGGAACACAGTTAAACTAAAATAAACCCTTTAAAAACAGCACAGATAACCCGTTTTCAGTCTTAACTACAGGACTTAATACAGAAACACAGAAAATGGAGATTCTGAGAAATATCCTTCTGTTCACTGTGTTGTGGAGGTTTGTCCTTAATCTGCCTAGAGAGAAAAAGAAGAGCTGGGGGGACTGTAAAAACAAGAAATTCTTAATGGGTCATGAGCTATACTATGAAGAACCCCCTGTATTGTTGGAGAAAAGGCGAAAAGAAAGATGATTAAAACAGTGGAACCAAATTTGAAACCATTTACTACTGCCTATGTGGCAAGAGATTTTCTGACACTTGTCTGCAGGCCTTGGAAATAGACTGGTAGAAAAAATCGTATCTTCAAGCGGGGGCAAAAAGTGCTTTCTAATAAGTGAGTAGCTGTAATGTAATATTCTCATTAAAACTTTCATGGTTTGCTGACCAACGTGTTTCTTTTGCCCTTTAAAGTAATTAAATTAGATGGTACTACTCCTGTTCGATATGGCCTGAGATTAAACATGGATGAAAAGTATACAGGTTTGAAAAAACAGCTAAGTGAACTCTGTGGGCTAAAACCAGAACAGATTCTACTTGCAGAGGTGCATAGCTCCAATATAAAGGTAAGAAAAGAAAGTAGCTATTGCTTTAACATACTTCTGGTATTTTTCTTTGTTATTTGTGTACAGTGGCATAATTCTTCATTCTTTTTGACATAAAGCTTTGCTTACAGGAGCTGTGAAATAATTTAACTAAAAGAATGAATGAAAAGTCAGCGTAGTTATATCTCCAGATGAACTTTGAATTTGCTCTTAAGCTGTAATTTGGCTTGCTTTGAATAGACTTTAGATCAGAGTAAGCTGAACCAAAATAAACCACTCTCAAACAGAATTAATAGCAATGCAGAAGCTTGGAGAAGCTTAATTGAATTGATTACTAATGATATTTTTAGGAAAAAAAAAGGATAAAATCATCTTGTGGTAATAAATCGTAAGTTAGAGTGCTGTGATGAGTTTAAACACTGTCAACACGTCAGAGGCATAAGTAATGACTGGCTTAGTTCTCTAGCGTGTATGTGAGTATAGGGTTTTTTTGCTGTCATTGAATAGGATTCAAACTGCTTGAAACCAGGTGCTGTCAGTCTGGTTAGAGAACTATTCATAACTCTCTCAGGTCTTGCTGTAGAGATCTGCAAAGGGTCTCCTTGTTGGCTTCCTATTTTCCTTCTAGAAAGGCATAAGAAAGCAAATGGGAGAGCTGAACTGATAGATGTTTTCAAAGGAACAAAGCATGTTCAGAGTCTCAGATAGAAGTATGTAAATGTCTGACTAACTTACTCTTTCTTACTGAAGAACTTTCCTCAAGACAACCAGAAAGTCCGGTTATCAGTGAGTGGGTTTTTGTGTGCATTTGAAATACCAATTCCAGGATCCCCTACGTCAGCATCAAGTCCTGTGCAGACAGGTAAAAGTAAACATACTCATTTTCCTGTTCATTTTAAATGTACTGTGCTTAGGTACTGGAGAAATTCAGGAGAAAACCTTACTTCTTATTACTAAGTAAACTGGATTAAAGAAAAGACAAATAAGTTAAGGATTCTGATCCACAAAGAAGCTATGAGCAGTCTCATTACCTAGATCCTTCTTAGAGTCATGCCCAGGATAGCAGTCTGAAGATCGCTATATACTTATTGTAGTTAAAGACATAAGAAACACATAGAATATTTTATTTATTGTGGATTGGCTCCAAGGCTGAACATGTGAAAAATTGCAAGCATGGGGTGCAGTTTTCGTTCTGGTTTTATTGTTTGTGGTTTCATCTGTGGGTTATAAACACCTTTGGTACTCTATGCTCTTTCATGCTCTGATTTGCAGAGTTGTAGGCAAATGACAAGGGTAACATGTTAAAACTTAAACAGGGGAAGTTTAGATTGGATATGAGGAAGAAATTCTTTACTGTAAGGGTGGTGAGGCACTGGAATGGGTTGCCCAGGGAAGTTGTGAATGCTCCATCCCTGGCAGTGTTCAAGGCTGGGTTGGACAGAGCCTTGGGTGACATGATTTAGTGTGAAGTGTCCCTGCCCATGGCAGGGGGGTTGGAATTAGATGATCTTAAGGTCCTTTCCAACCCTAACTATTCTATGATTCTATGTTGGTCTTAAGGAGAGTAGAAGATACTTCATGAAATGCATTGAACAGAATTGAAAGGATAAAAATCCCACAATCATTTCTGGTCACTGTAAATAACTGAGAATGTAATTGTCTATCTACAGATGTCTCAACTGGACACTCAGCTAATGGAGCACCCAACATAATGATGAACGGGGACATTCCTAAACCAACTCTAATTCCAAACGGAATGCCAAATACTGTAGTGCCATGTGGAACAGAGCGTAACCTTGCCAACTGGGCTCTCAACGGTCACGTGCCCTTGCTTTCTGATAGTCCATGTACAGGGTATATCATTGCAGTCCACAGAAAAATGGTTAGTAGCTATTGGTTAGTAAATGGTTAGTAGTTAATTTCATTTGTTATGAATTGCTGGCGTAACACACGTTGAAGGAAAGCCATTGAGGTTTTTTCTTAATGCCCATATGATGAATTAATCCTTTCTTCTTAAGAAGAAAGAGCATGAATACATTTCCCTTGTAAGTGAGCACCCAGTTCTGTGGAAACACAACTCTTGTGAATTTAAATCATAATGTCTAATGTTGGTGTATTTTTCTTCCCTGAGTACTGGCATGCTTCCCAGTTCTTTAATGCTGAGATGCATACTTGGGCGTTCGCTGACTCCCTGATTAAATGTTCCAGACTCTTTGAGGAGAAAAATTTCTAATTAAAGGAGCTGCTAGGAAAGCATTTCTTATCCATTATGTGGAAGTCTTTATTTTTTACATGGAAACAGTGTGAAGATATATAGTACATTCCTGTGTCATTCTCTTGGCATGAACTACTCTTTATGAACACATCTTGTAAAGTTGAGCTCTAAATGTCAAAGCTGGATGACTGAACACCTCAGGTAGCCACACGTCAAGTGTGTACTGTATCCACACTTGAAAGTCTGATATTTAGAGCCTGGTGGATACTGCCCAGGAGGCCTTTAACTTCCCTTTCCACTGTGTGTTTGTATGAGGTTTCTTTGCTTTATTTGCTCAAGTACTGGCTGCTAACCACTGTTATCACTGTTACCTTGATTCAGATTTTGCAGACTCTCACAGGTGATTGGTATAAGACTTCTGAGCCATTATGAGCTGCTAAATACGCAGCTTAAAAACTAGGAAAAGTTCTTTGTGGAAGCTATTCCAGGAATCCATGCTTGTCATTGTCAAAATCTTACCAAAGGGTTAGTTGTGTAAATCTTATGCAGGGCAGTGGCTGTTGGCTGTACCTGTGTCATTAAGTCAGTGTGTTAAATCTTTCTTATAAATGGGAGATGTAGCATGAAGGTTAGTTTGTCTGCTTGGAATAAATTCTGTACAAGTGCACCCTTTAGACATAAAGGTATTCTTTCTCTGGCAGGCATTAGCATGCCTAGTGTAGAGGTCATTTTGGGACGGGTATTAGCATCATGAGGTGCGTGTCTGCATTGCAGTATTGCCATGTAGTAGGACAAGTGAGAAATACACATCATAAAAAATATGAAACATGGTTGAAATGCAGATTTATGTTTGTGTTCTAATGCCTAAAGGACATTGCAGTAGTATCGTAGAACAGAAAAAGCTTTTCAAGTCAGTGTGCAAAATTTGCAGTAATCATATTGGGAAATAATAGTTGGCATAAAGTGCTTTTAATAGAATTTATGGTTTATTTTAATTGCCAAAGCCTGAACTAAGTAACAAGGTCAGCATCCTCGTAATGGTGGTAACGTGAGTTTATGCATACTTACATCTGAGTCATTCTTTTATTTCACATATGCAGATGCGGACAGAATTATATTTTCTTTCATCTCAGAAGAATCGTCCCAGTCTCTTTGGAATGCCTCTGATTGTTCCTTGTACAGTTCATACACGGAAGAGAGACCTCTATGATGCTGTGTGGATTCAGGTTTCCAGGCTTGCCAGCCCTCTCCCGCCTCAGGAAGCCAGTAATCATGCACAAGACTGGTAAGTTTGGCATCTCAGTCTTTGCCTTGGATGACATAATACAGTGGCTTGGACTTGCTTACAAGGTGTAGAACTATATTCAGCTTCATCTTTATTAGTTTTGACTTCTTATAATAAGGGCAAACATTATAAATAACTTCTAATCCTTTAAATTGCATTTGCAGTTAAATGTAGTATAACCTGTAGCTGCACTCAGGAGGTGGCTTTACACAACTTGGCTGATGCGTTCTCATCCAGTGACTGATAATTAATTCTATCTGACAAATTTAGGCAATATAAAGACAAGCTTCATTAATACAAATTATAATTGGGGGGCTGGTAAAGTAAACATAGCAAACACAGTGAAGGAAGGTGCTTGGCAGTCTGAATTGAGTGCTCATGTTTCGGTGTTGTGTTCTCTTCTGTTTCAGTGATGATAGCATGGGGTACCAGTATCCATTCACCCTCAGGGTAGTTCAAAAGGATGGAAATTCTTGTGCTTGGTGTCCTTGGTACAGGTAAATTGTCCTTTTTAGATTTAAGAAAGAGGATCACTCCAGCGGAAGGGTGATTTATGGCAATGGATTTGTGATACATTTCAGAGGCAATACGAAACAACAAGAACCTGGAATCTAATTTAACCAAAGCTCACATGGCAGTAGCTTTTTATGACTTGGAGAGCTGAAAGCTCTGCTGACACCGAAACTTTAAATTAGGAGAGAGACATGAGATTATCCAGAACTCTTAACCCCTTACAATATTCTGTGTGCATGTGTCTATATGTGCGGGCACATACGTGTACATATTTGGAAGATTTGTGGGCATTTCATACAAACCCAAACTTTAGATGCAAATCATGTACCCATCTACCTTTTGTCCGTTTTCAGGTGGCACTAGTTCCTGTGCCATTTGAAGGGTAAGAGCTAAACCGGGTGATAAGAAATCCACTCTGGAAGCAGGCTTGGAATTTTCCCTAAATAAAAACATACTAATGAAAATTCCAGACGCTTGCTGGAAAATGTTCTGACCATATACTCACAGCTTTATGTTAGCTATCATGCTGTAGAGGCCCTGTAGTTCTTTTGTGTCATAGGTAAGCTTTGCCAGTGTTACACACAGGTAGACAGCTTCCATTTCTCATCTGTATTAAAGTTTTGCAGTAGAATAGCAAACAGACACTTGTTATTTTATAGAAATGCCTCTCTTTTACACTGAAAGCAGGGCTTGAGACTTTGATGATAGAATAAGAAGCAGAATTAGAGTGTGAAGTAATGTAAAACTTGTGGCATATAAACTGTCCAATAACTATTGAACTTCTTGATTTAGATTTTGCCGTGGCTGTAAAATTGAGTGCACGGAAGATAGAGCTTGTGTTGGGAATGCTTATATTGCTGTAGACTGGGATCCAACAGCGCTCCATCTGCGCTACCAGACGTCGCAAGAACGGGTAAAATTGCCATGTAAACCCTTTACTGTGTGTTCATAGCTCTGAAGCACAACTCATTTCACCATTTTTAGTTTTGTTTCATTTGATTCTCCTTTTGTCCATGTTCTGTTAAAACTAAAGTCAGTAACCATCAAACAGTATATTCTGGGTAAATTAATGTCTTAATGTTAGACCTCTTATGTGACCATAATGTGGAAGGGCAGCTTTTAAGAAACCACAGCAATATATTTTCTATCTGTTGTGAGTTGCTTTTGATCTAGCCTCCATGATATATTAAAAAGTATGCTAATTTGATACATTTTCTGAGCACACCAGTGCTATGAACCAGTTATGCATGTGAGTAAACCCGTTTCCTCTTTGAGTCAACAAAGCATATCTAAAAGTAAGCCGAAATCTAGAATAGATGTTCAAACTTGTGAATTGAATCTATAAACTTGCGCTTCGTGGATAATTTTGTAAGTAGAAGCCAAGAATGAGGACAATGTGGTGTTTGTATGTCTGCTTCTTCTTAATTGAAATAAAATGTCTGCTAAAACTCAGGGCATCTAGTTTTTACCTTTAATCTTAAATACTATTTGATGTTATTTTTATGGTACTGTGAGTAGAGCCTTCCTCTGAGCAGTTTGTACCTGTTTCCAAGTCAGATACAGTTTTATCTCACTTTAGATTGTGGAAGAACATGAAAGTGTTGAACAAAGCCGACGAGCTCAAGCAGAGCCCATCAATCTGGATAGCTGTCTTAGAGCCTTCACCAGTGAGGAAGAACTGGGGGAGGATGAGATGTACTACTGTTCCAAATGCAAGACCCATTGTTTGGCCACCAAAAAACTGGATCTCTGGAGACTTCCCCCTATTTTGGTATGATCTTGTGTAATTTTCCTCTACAGCAACCAAACCAAAAGTGCATTGACCACAAATTGCTCCGTATGTCCTCTTGCTCAGAATAAAAGGCCTTGCTTTTGTTCCCGGTCTCATGAAGGGCATTGACTTTGCATCATGCAGTTCTGTAATGCAGGCAAATAAAATGAACTTCAAATCCTTTTGAATCTTTTTAGCTGGTAGATTGCAGGAAATGGTGTTGTTTTGCATTCGGTGTCATCTGTTCTAACATAGAATTCATGCTTAGGCAATGTTTCCAGTAACGTGATCTTCTGTCTAGTTGTGTAAGCCCTGCAGTTGTTGCTTTTCAGATTTGATGGGTTACTCAAAATCCACAGTGCTGATCACTGAATCGAATTAACCTTTTTCATCATTTCCCCATGAAAATAGGAGTTCCTTATTTTACTCCTGGATCCCAAAATGCGAACTGTCCCATGCAGCAATGCTTCCTGGGTTTTATTAGCGCTTGATGAAATGTATGTTTTGTAAAAGCACTGGTTTTAAACAGTGGAATTACTCACTGTGATGTAATTGTCCTCCTTTAATGTCCTCTAATGTGTTTCTTCTTAGATCATTCATCTGAAAAGATTTCAGTTCGTAAATGGCCGCTGGATAAAGTCTCAGAAAATTGTTAAATTCCCCAGAGAAAGCTTTGACCCAAGTGCCTTTTTGGTACAAAGGGATCCAAGTCATTTTCAAAGGAAGCAGCTAACTCTCCAGGTTGACAGCCTTCCAGAACCACGGACTCACCAGGGGGAGGCCAAGAAAACAGATGTGCCGATCACTTACACACCAGGAGAAGCAGATGTACTGAACAGAAGTCCATCCTCCCTTAACACTACTGTCTTGAATAATATCAAAGGTAAGTAATAATTCCAGTTGGTACTGATATCTGGGGGGAAGGAATTCTATTATGATCAACATTTTAATGTTTCTTTAGCCAAAGCGCTATACTTTACTTTGAAACACTCATTTCTGTTGGGTTTTGCCTTGGAAATTTAGTCACAACAGATATTGGACCTGTCTGCTTTTGTAAGTGGTGAGGAATGTGCTCCTTAAAAGAGTTAAATTAGTGTTTATAGGTGTATGTGGGTGCAAGGATAATTTTACTTTTATGTATTCCTCATTAGTTGTGGTGAAACAGTATTTTTCAATGTTTGGTTATTAAAAAAAAACACTCCAAAAAAATCTGTCTTATCTTAGTAGTTCACATGTTTTCTGTTTTAGCATCTCCATCGTTGGGGAGGAAAAGTGGAACCAGCTGTCCTTCAAGTAAAAACAGTAGCCCAAATAGTAGCCCAAGGACTTTAGGAAGGGGTAAAGGGCGTCTGCGGCTGCCACAACTGGGTAAAAACAAACTGTCAAGTAGCAAAGAAAATCTGGATGCAAGTAAAGAGAACGGTACTGACCAGGAACAGAGATTTACTTCTGATCAAGGTGATGATCTTACTAGAGGGCGTATTTTAGGTGGTAGCCAGAGTGAACTATATACTGCTCAGGACAATGAGATGTCTCTGGCCAACGGATACATCTGTGAGCAGAATGCATATAGTAATGGCAGCATCAACGGTCAAATTGATAACCACAGTGAGGATGATATTACAGATGACCAAAGAGAAGAAGTATGTGTTAACCCAATTTACAATCTATATGCAATTTCGGTAAGTTGACTTCTTTTGTGCACATAAATTGTCTTCATGTGGCATTGGTGTGAATAAGTCATTTACTCCATTGTTTTCATCACAGAAAGTAGGGATGTATTGAGGAGAACAAAGTAGAGCCATTGTCAGCAAAATAAATTTGTCATAAAACTGAGTACAACTGAAAAGTGTATCTCTGCACAGTGGTTTTTCTGCTTGGGTGTATAAAGTCAGTCAGCTCCAGATGTACACATTGTCACGAACTGTTGTCACTCACTTAAAGATCGTGAATTGTTTATTCTGTGAATTCTGGGGGTTAAAGAAAGAATTTCTTTTCTTTTTCATCTTCCTCAGTGCCATTCAGGAATTATGGGAGGGGGTCATTATGTCACGTATGCCAAAAACCCGAACAACAAGTGGTACTGCTACAATGACAGTAGCTGTAAGGTAAATCATTTCTTTTTTTCTTGGTTACCTAGAGCCAGAGAAATTTACATTTGGTGAGAACTGCTCTTTGCAATCAGGAGCATCTCAAAAGTCACATCAGATTAATATGAAAATTAACTGAAACTGTACATGAGATTTATTTTCTCCAAATTAACATCTGTTCATCAGCTGCTGCTGTGGTTAAGGAAAGATGCTTATTTTATACACTGATGGAAAGCTTACTAAAAATGGATGGCCAAGAATACTTCTTCATGATGCTGGCAGTTTTGTGTTCAGTTACTGAATAATTAAGTTCCGATATTTCTAAGCATTTCCAGTTCTCACTATAAAATCTGTCACACTTTTCAAGTAAATAATGGAGCCTGATAACTGTGATAAGGGAGAAGGAAAATGGATTTCCTCTTGTTGTAAATAGCCAGTTAAAAATATGGTTTCCAGGGCAATTGGGTATATTTTAAGTTCAGTGACAGTAAAGTGATAGTCCCCCTGCATATTTCAGAGCATGCCTTTCTCTTTCTCAGGAATTGCATCCCGATGAAATCGACACGGACTCTGCCTACATTCTTTTCTATGAGCAGCAGGGGGTAGACTATGCACAATTTCTGCCAAAGATAGACGGCAAAAAGATGGCAGACACGAGCAGCATGGACGAAGATTTCGAGTCCGATTATAAGAAGTACTGTGTTTTACAGTAGGCAGGTGATCTTCCATGGACTGTTCCGAGAATGTGAGGGATAACATCCTGAAACTTACATTTGGTGAAAATGTTGTTGAACCAGATAACGTAAGTGTAGTTGTTGTACCCTGTGACCTGAAAGCACAAGAAGAAAACCCTAATTAAATAGCAGTTAATATAAAGATAGTATTGTTTTGTTCTGTTATCTCACTACATGCTCTAAACATTTCTGATGTTAGACATCAGGCTGAGACTGCCATTGGCCTTTAAGTAAAATGGTTTGAGAAAAGCCAACTAGGACCAAATAAGAGCTAAATTAAACAGTCCAAATAAGAGCTAAACGAAGTAGTGTAGAGTTTACCAACTTCTAACAAACCCCCAAGGCTCTCTTTAGGTTTAAGATAATGGGGGAAAAAAATTGTAGTGTTGTCTGTGGACAACATGATATTGCTACCTCCTTTTTCCTGCAGTTTTATTGCATTTTATTGGCAAAACAGGGAAAGTGAGAGAATGAAAAGTGCACAAACATGAAGGATTATCATCAAGAGTAAGAGAAGTTTCCAGTTTTGCCGCCACTGATGTGTGTCAGTTGCTTTCTTTCTGTATGTTGGGAGCACAACCAAATCATAATTTGAGAAGAGATTAATTTCTACACTTGAATGGTTTATTATAATTGTCTTTTCTCCACATGTTGGCTGTGCAGATCAACATGTTTCAGGAATGGCTTTTCTGCCTGGAGAGTGCCATCTCAAACTCTTGAGATGCCTCGAGAAGAGACTTCAGGTTGGAGAGAGCGTAGTTGCGATTACACGCGTGGCGTCTTAAAATGTGCACATTGCACAGAACGTTCCCAGCTTTTGGAAGGAAAGAGATGCTTGAGCTTATGTTTCATGACTGGTGTTGCTTTTAAATTTGCACTTTTAAAGATTCGTATAATTAAATTCAAAAACATAGTTTGTTTTTGTTGTTGTAAGGGCTCTGGAGTGAATGGCTGTGAATTATCCACTGTGTATTTCAAACAGGTAAGAAGCTGTGGCTGTCAGGTAGCTGTCGTAGCATTCATGGATGGATTTTCTTTCTTGGTTTCATAATTTAATGGAGTTCTCATTTTTGTCAAAATTTGGTTGCCTTTTCAAATTTTGGGTTTTTTTGCAACAGGTTACACATATACTTGCAATGAAACCAGAACTGCTTTCCGTGCCCTTGCAACTCGCTCTTTTAAGTCAACGGGCTTATTGCATGAAGGAAAGCATGACTGAGTCTTAGCAGAGACTGGAAGAAAGATGGTTATTTTTTGAGTAGGCATTTCTTTAAACATTTTCAGTGTTAAATCGTTTGCATATCTGAATGAAGATAAACGTTTCGCTCTTTTGGCCTTCTGTTCTTCAGCTGAGTCTAAGCAGCTTACTAATTCTGTCATATATCATCTACCAAATTCTTTAGGTTTTGTATCTTCACTAACAGAAGTGAATACTTACCCGGTTGATCTGAAATAAATGTTTGGATTCATTTTAATGTGTTTTACAGGAATGCCAAACCTACCAGTAAGTTTATCATTTCCAGAAAGAGCTGAGTTTTATCCAGTCAAGAAGTGATACCGACTGATCTTGCTGTCTTTAGTCGGGCAGATACCTCCCTTATCTTCCTTGGAGGTCGCTCCTCTTTAAGGGAAGCAGATCAGTTCCAAAATAAGTATTGTCTTTCTTGTAAAGTGTTGCTCCCTATGCTATATGGTCTTTTATCTTTAAAGTGGTCTGAACATTGAGACTGAAGACAAGCAAACATGATTTGTGAATTTCTAGGTTAGAAGCTTTTTCAGTACCCATTTGTCTACTCCTCCCTCTGCAAACTCCATGAAAAGTGAAAGATTTTCAATTGATTTACTTTAAGATGTTTTCTTTAGGCAGGTAGCACAATCTACTAATGTTATTTGATCTTCTGTGTTTGTTCCATTGGTTGTAATTAATTTTTTTAAATTAAATTAATTAATGAATTAGTAGTAAATTTATTAAGTTAACTATTAACTACATTCACTTTGTAAATTATTGTATAAAACTTATTGACAATGCACTGACTTTAGAAAGATGTTAATGTACATAAATACCTTGTAAATAAAATAGTGTTGATGTACTGGAATATGAACTGTATTAAAAAAAGGTATCGGTAATTGTATATGGAGTGAACCTGTTTATCTGTAACTATATTATTCAAGCAAATTAAATACTGTGGATGCAGATGAAGTGTCACTCCTTGTCAGATGATTTTTAAGAGCTGTTTGCCTGCTTTGAAGTTGCTGTACTGTTTTCATTAAGCTTAAATGTATTTGTCAATCCAAAAAACTGAAACGTTGAGTAAGCATCGAGCAACTCCTTGCAGTGTGTCCAGCACAGCACTTAGTTCTGAGTTACCAGGATAGTTCAGCTCCTCTAAGTTTTGGGTTTAAGTTATTTTAGGTTTCCTTTTGGGAACATTCTGTTCTTATTTTGAAGAATTAATCCATTTAATCGTTTAAAATAGGTGCCTCTATACATGAGAGGGAATGAGACCTTCCTTCTTACAAGTAAGTCTTAAGAACTAGTGCACTAAAGCACATTAAGTCAGTGGTTCTCACATTTTCCCATCCGTGGTGTAATTCTCATAGATCCGAAGTAAGATCGGTGATGACTCAGAAGCACACTGGCTGCACATGGGATTCCTTCTTACCTACCCTTGAGAATCCTTTTGCAGGTTATGAAAGTGGGCAAAAAAGGTGAAATGTCTCTTTATATATTGAATTCCATAATGTTTGGATGTGTACTTGGACAATTAAAATTTGAGCTGAAATAATTTCATTCCAGGTTCTCATGCTGTGGTAAATAAGGCTCCTTTTGAGTTGAACAGGAATTAGATATAAAAAAGCTTTCCTTCAGAATGTTCCAGGAATAATGGGATGATGAGAAAATCAGATTCCATCATTGGAGGATTCCATGAGAACCTTTTAATGGCCTGTGCTGAACTTCTACTCTCAGCTGGACCTGGGGCAGTGCAGCACTGCCTGCCTGCTCCCCTCTGTGAACCAGAAACCTGAACTCATGTTTCATAATGCCCTCATTCTATCTGCAGTGGCACACAGGGATTTGCCTCACCAGGAGGAGCAGTGGCTGAGGTTAAAATTCTTTGTGTTCAAATGAGTGTGAATTAAATGACACTTAGCAATTCTGCATGTAAGCATTTAATAGTGCTTTGTAATCGATCAGTAGGCATTTTAGGTCAAGCAGGATATCTGCTTTTGTGAGATAAAAACACTTCTCTCGACATGATTCATACAAGACACAGACGCACAAGGAAAGATGCAAGTTAAACACTCTTCAGAAGAACAGGCCAAGAAATAATGTATGTGTCCTCAGTGCAGATGCCTGCTCCTCTGAGATTGCAGTTTGCACAGGTGGAGAATGAAACTGCTGCGCAGCAAAGGAAATTCCTCCCTGTAGCGGAAGGAAGAGCCACACGCTGTGGCACAGGCGGTCATCGCTTCCTCCAGTGGTGTTTTGTAGCCTCCTAAGTCTGTAAAATCACGGAATGACTTGGGCTGGAAAATAAGAGGCCATCTGCTCCGTCTGACTGCTGGAAGCTCGCCTCAGTTCACACAGCAGTTCCCTGTACTGTGGCTGTGGTCAGGACAGAGGGTAATGTGTTTGGTTTCGTTTTGGTTTTCTTCGCAAGTCATGGCAAATGTGGCTTCTTGCCACCATGGCCACTAGGTTTCTTTTCTTTAAGAAGGAAAAAACCTGAAGCCATCCTGAAGCCCGATTTCTGATACCACCTGCAGAAAGAAGATGGAGTTTCAGATTAAACAGAGACTTAAGGGTGGCTTTTTAGAAAGGTAGACTTCCTGAATCCAAACAACTGTGAGGTTAATGCTCATGGCCGAAAGTCCTTAGAAAGTCTTGCACAGGATACATACTGAGTTTAGCAAGGCAAATTCTGCTGGGGATCTGGCTCATTGGATATGTTACTGCTAGAGGAAGCACTTCTGCATGTGTCGGGTCATAACTCCGAGACTGAAAAAGGAAAGGAAGAAAGAGAATGTTCTATTTGAGAACATATTTGGCCTTTGTACTTCAAGTTGAATATGAGACTTCATCTGGAATAATTTTCATCCATGATGCTTGTGTTTATGGGTGTTATTTTAATGCATGCCAGTGTATCCTACTTCTAAGTTGTGAGTTGCTGCAAGACATAAGGCTAACAAACTGGAAAGTTCAAGGCAAAAATCTTAGTAGAGGAGCAACAGCTCAGAGACAAGCACACAGGGGTCAGGTCAGAATTGATCTTGCTGTTGCTTGGACGTGTGCACTTGCAGGTAGATTGCAGTTTAGAAGGAAAATGGAACTCCAGCAGGTGAATCCCTGGATTGTTGGTTCATGGAAAAGGAGGGAAACACTATCTCCGATAACTGATAAGCAAACTGTACCTCAACTACATTTTAATCTGAAACACTTCAGTTTTTTACAAAAGGTAAGTCTGATATTTTCTCAGTTGAATCCCTTGTTCACTCTTGCTGTTAACAATAATGACACTTCTTCTTACAAAACAATCCATTGCAAAAGTGAAATGATGCCTTACGTACATGCAGGTTTTGCGCTCGGAAGCAATGCTTTCGAAACAAGGATCCGAAGGTACTTTATGTACAGTCTTGGTGTACTGAATACCTTCCTGCTGCGCTTTACGTCTATGAGTTTTTGCTCACGTATTTTCTTCTTGATTGTATGCAGTGTTGAGACGTTTCCTGTGAGCAGACGCTGACTATGAGAGACCTACTGCAAGTACAGTCACGCTTTCTTCCAGAAAGGAAGTGAATCTGGTTAAGTTGGCAACTGGACCAAAGTCTGCAGTAAGAGCTGGTCTGGCAGGAGCCACCTGTCACTTGGGGTTGTTTGTTTTCTGAATGTTTCCTAAAACAACGTGGTTGTGTTTACCTGGAAATGAACTATTGTTCTTATTTTATGGCCACTGAAGGTGATAAATGGATATTGAGGATGTATCAGTATCACAAGGGATTATTCTTTGGAAAGGAAGCTGTCTCTTGCTATCCTTATCAGCTGCAGTTGGAGCATTCATGCAGCCTTAAATGAGGACACTTGCTCAATGCATAATCTTTACTACCTAGTCATAAATTCCCAGAGCATTCGCAGTTGTCATTCTTCACAAGTGTGAGAATTCCACAGTGGTTAAGTGGGGTTGGAACTGGATGATCTTAAGGTCCTTTCGAACCCTAACCATTCTATGATTCTATGATATGATCTATAGTTGTTGCTCTCATGAATTTCCTCTGTTAGGGCTTTTAGGTTTTGAAAGTGCGATTTTAAAAAATCAGAAATGACAGCTCCCCGACACGTTCATACGTGCCTTCTTCAGTAGTAAAGTGTTTATTGCTTCAGAAGCGTGCCAAGGGCCATTAAATAAATGAAGGATCCGACCTCTGCCAAAAATATTGCAGCCATTTTCTGCTCTTGAATGCCTTTTACTTCCCAGATCCGAACTGCACAAGGCTCAAATGAGGAGACTCTGAAATCCGCAGAGCCTATTTTGTAATGTAGGAGCAATTGTGAATGGGTTGTGCTGGAAATCTGCCCACATACCTTTATGGGTGTCGGAAGTGTTAAAAATGCATGGCCTGCACTTGAAGGTAGGTAGGTAGCCTTCCTTTAAACCTTGAGTAAAGTCCATCAACTGAATGGGTTTTGGCTTCTCTCCTAGGAGAGAGAGGGAAAGTACCTTTCTATGCAAAGCCCTCTTATTTCCCCCAGTGTGACAGGAAGCATAGCTGCACCACCTCCTGCTACCAAAAGGAGCTGACCACTCTCGCTTCCCCTTAAATCTTGAAAGCCCGACTCCAGAAGTGTTTTCCATTTTCATCCTGTTGTTCTCATCTGTTCTGGGGTTGCTGGTTATGGCCAGAGTGTATCCTCCTGTTCCCTGCTCTCCCTTTAGCTGGCACAGGAGATTGCATCACTGCTTTTCTCTGTATCACAGATTTATCCATTATCTACAGATCAAGGCCATTAAGTGTCCTGAGAAAGCCCATGGGCTGCGGGCACGGCTGGCCGAGGGCCCGGAGGATCAGCGTCTCTAGTAATTGCAGCTTTTGTTACATTTTTCCCTTAGGTCCAGGAAATTGAAGCAAGAAGTTAGTAAAATGCAGCCATCCATGCTTGCTGATTTATGGTTTCAGGAAAATAGAAACCCGACAGAAGCTTGGAAGATTGTGCCTTTTGTTTGGGACAAACCTCCAACTTCCTTGTTCATGTGTAAAAGATTTCCTGTTCGTGAAAATTAAAAGCAATGTTTGATAAGGTCCTTTTAGCAAAATTAGGCACAAACTTGAAAATATATTAAGGGTGCTTCTGCTTTTAATAGAAATCAAGAATTTTAAGCGTATTTGTAGAATATAGAAATGCTGCTCTCAGTTGTGATAGTTGCTCGCTTTGAGTCTTACTAGCTTGCAAAGAAACTCAAACAGATGGGTGACATCCTGGCTGTTCTATCGTATAGACACATAAACTCAAAATTCTTGCCTTTTGGGGATTAAATAATCATTATCAGTGAGCCAGACTTCAGCAGTTTTCCTGCTTTCTGCAGTTCAGTGCTTTACTCTGTAGGTAGGCTTTGAGGAAAGGTAACGGCGCAGGACATCAGAGCATCAGTAGGACATGTCATAGGCTCATGTAATTGTTCACCTAAAAGCATAGTTGGAAGGATACTGGAAAATCAAGGTTAGTGTTTTATTCAGATTTCATGGAAAATTGCCTCAAGACTGCAAATCACAAGGAAAATTTCTACCTCTGTTAATCGTTGTGCTTAATGCAACCGATTGCTGGCAGCGTTTGCATCTCATGTGGTGGTGGTGTGGTGATGCCCGCAGAGCAGGTATGGGGATAAAGCCAACCTGAGCTGCTTTCCTGTGTTTGCTCAAGCTTGTGAGAAGTGCAGAGACAACAAATGCATGGATGGATGCTCATTTTAAGACTTAAAGTGAAATCAACAAGTAGGAAAAGAACATCCATTCATACAAAGGCACAGCCAGCAGGCACTCGCTGTTCCCTGTTGCTGTAAAAAACAAATGAGGAGAAATAATGGCAAAACACAACTTTAATTTAGATAGAGGGTTAATTCCAGACACATCTCTAACAGTTCAGTGTTTCCTTTTGGTGGATTTGAAGCTGCCATCCTACCTCTTGTTACCAGTGCAATTATCACTGCGCAAGCTTCCATCAAAGTAATTCCTGACTGTCCTGTCTGTGTCTGGGGAGAGGTGAAGGGATCCCATGGTTTCAGGGAGCAGTGTGTGGTTTTTCTGGCTTGTAGTGCAATGTGACACCTACCCGTGGGTCTTGAAAACTCAGATTCTGATGTTCTCCTTGGTCTTTAGCCGTAAACCATCACCTCAGTGCTGGCTGCAGCCGTTCATGTCTCTTGTCAATATAAATGTGTAAAACCAGAGCTAAGTCAGCTGGATCTCCTCTCCCACATTACCTGACTTCCTGAACCTTCAAAAGCCTTCCAACTTTTAACACCATATTCAACAGTCATGACCAGAGAGCAAACAGCTATTCCTTGGCTGGTCGCTCACTGCTTTTATTTATCAGAGTTCATACAGGTCCATCCCCTGCAAAACTCAATATAGCAGCAGATGCTTCACGGCTTATAACAAAGTGTTTGTCTGTTCTCTGAAAATACAGGACCCCTACTACTGCATTCAGCAATTATTATTTATCTTAGTTCTGTTGATTGTGTTCTTTTCAGCATCAGAGTTTTATTGGGTGCAGAGTCCGAAGGAGTGAGCTCATAGAGCTCTTGTGTGTGATGACAGTGCTTTTGGGATTTTGGAAGGAGTGCATCCAAGCTGCTCCCAACATGTCTCAGTGAGTTGTTTCTCAGTTCTGTGTCACATGCTGAAATAGTGTGCTGCTTCAGAAAGCAGGAAGCTTGGGGAGCTCTTGGGAGCCTCACCAGGGCAGATGGCATTTTCTCTCATGAAAGGAACAGATACGTTTCCCTTCCGCTCAAACTGAAGGGATCAGGGTTGTTTTATACCAACTGCCTTTTCTGCAGTGTGTAACATAGACTTCATAGAATTAATAATATCAGGGTGTATAATTTTTATAGAACTGTAGAATCATAAATTCATTCAGGTTGGAAAGAACAGGAGGAGATCCTGTCCAGCCTTCCGCTCCAAGCAGTGTCATCACTGAATGTGGGCATGCCCTAACGCTTGCAGATACAGTGGATTAAAAAATACATAAATTTAATAAATAATGAAGTTAAATGCATTTTCTTTTCTGAAATACCTTTGGTTTGTCGGTATTCTCTCGCAGACAGGTCTCTTATCTGGACTTGCAGAGCCTGTCTGCAAATGCAGATTTTCTTACTGACGCTTCTCCTGCTTTTTATTTCCTGAAAGCATCTTGCAGCTTACATTGTATTTACACCAACCATTTGAGGGGTTTTTTTGGCCAAACTGGGATAGCAGGAAGAAACTAATCTATTTGATTCATTGGAGAGGTGGTGGCTTGTGTGCTGGCTAGGTTTGGAGTTAAAGAAATAGTTTCGAGACAGCAGCCTTAACTCAATCTTAACATCAGGGACATTTGGCTGGTGTTTCCGTAGCTCTGGGTATGTGGGTAATCTTGTTTCAAACTTGCTGAAAAGGGATCCAGACAGCACAACATTCATCTAAGCCCTTCTTGATGTTTAGCATACAGTGGCTGAGGTGGTTTGCAGATTAAAAGTTGTCCCTCCGCTTAATGCAGCATTTTGTTGGAGAAAATATTTATATGTATTATAAATAAACCTTGGCCTCCCCATGAGAAACTGCAGGAAAACTGAAGAGTGCACGTTACTTAACTGGATAGCAACAAAGGAAAGCTGCTGCTTCAGAGCCAGGAACAGGATCCAACACCACCAGTGGCAAATTAAGAAAGCCTTACAACCAATGTTTGTATTACAATGTTTGGGGTAGTGAGACAATGCAAGGAACAATGTGATTGCAGAGATCTGGACCTTACATTGTTAGGCAGATCCCTCCTCCAAAGCTCTCCATCAACACTTGACAATTGCCCCATGGACCACACTCAGTGCCAGTGCCACTGGTGTGCCACAGGGAGAGCAAACTGTACGGGATTTGTGCATCAAGGCTTACCCAAGGTAGGGAGGAAGAGCTCAGTGGTGGAGATTGGATGAACACACAGTGGTGCAATGCAGCCTGGAAGTGAACAGTGAGCTCAGCAAAAGGAAGGTGAAGAACACCCAGAGCCCTGTTAGCAGGAGCAGAGGCACTAGATTGAGGGCAGTGATGATCTTCCTCTGCTCAGTGCTCGCAGAGCACAGTGTGTGCTTCCCTGAGCCTCTTCCAGTTCAGGACAGACAGGGCAACGGCAAAGATGCTGCCAGCCTCTTCAGTGGTGAAGGCAGGAGGATGGAGACAACAGGCAAATTCATGGGAGAGTGGTTTCTGACCTGGTACAAGGACAAGCTTGTTCCCAAGGAGGGCGGCGCAGCATGGGACAGGCTTCCAGCACCCCCTGGATGAAAGCCTCATATGCCTGCTCTGTACAAGGGCCCTGCTCTGGGCAGGTGGTTGGATTAGAGACCTCTGAGGGCCCTTCAGCCAGAGTCCTCTGGTGATTTGAACTCATTTCCAAACTCCCAAGGGCAGTTCTGGCTGAATTTTCAAGCTCTGGTGTTTAGATGCTCATGCAGCAATTTAAATCATGCCTCAGTCTTGATGCTGGAGGTTTTGTGGTCCACCAGCAAACAGGACACAAAGATGACTTTCTGTTAGATGATGTTTTCTGTTTGATTTGGAGTAAAACCCCTTTGGAGGGGTTTCTAATCAAACTCATTCACATTGTATCAGCATGCTTCTTCAAGGGTAGGAACAGATTCCACACAGGAAGACCCACATGATGCATGGTCACCATTAGTGCACACTCGTGTTTATGACCTTGCTCACGAGCAAGTGAATTCTTGCCTTTTTATCTTCAGTTTTGATTACAAAAATGTTCCTGTTTAAAAGACACACACAGGGGAATAGATGTTTGGGCCGCAGGCTCTTTGAGTGCGGGCAGCCCCAGTATTCAACTTGTAACAAAGAGAATTTTAGTGGAAGCTTTTTGATAAACAGTTGGCAGCGTATCAGAGGATCCAGTTTGACCATAAGATAGGAGCAAAGAAGTCATGCTGCATGTTTCAACTTTTTACCTTTCCCTCCAATTACATACCTTTAACTGATTATGAATGAAACCTACCCTAAGATGTGGTTGCCTTCGTGTATGTGATGTTTCCAAATGGCAATTCAATTAAAGAATTCATTAAATTTTGCTTTTAGTGTAATCCAAAGGTTTGACTGCTTAATGAGACACGAGGCAAACTAGCAGCAGTTTAAAGGAGTAAGAACTAAGCCTGACCTGAAAAATGACTCGCTTTTTGCACGAACTCTGCAGGGACAAGCAGCTTGGACTGTTGTTTGCCCTATTTGATTTAACTTGGCCAAAAATCAAAGCTATGTTTTAAAGTTGCCTTCTCTTTCATGTGAGTGGCAGGCAGTCTAATGCAGCAAAAGACAAGTTGAGTGTGAAGAAGGGTAGAGTTCAACTAAATAAATAACATTTATTAACAGCTGATTAAAGGAAGGTAAGGGATAGAACACAGATGTGAATATCCCTTCCTAATATATTTCACTCTTAGCTGGGTTTGGTCTTGCTTCCTTTAACTGCTGGGCTTTGATGTTGCAGGGTAGAAAGCAGGCGCCTATTTTACTTCAGCTTTTGTGTTCAAGGCAGCATTGACCCTTTGTCTAACAAGTGCTCAGGCAGGTTATAAATCTGTAACATTGCACCTCACCTTTTGTATCTTGCTTAATGACCTTTTAGAAATAAATGCAGAATAGCTGAAGGAAACCAAATCAGCGATGGAAAAGCTGACACGTCCGCAACCTGAGCTCTGATTGTTCCGATTGCTTCGGTCTGTGGAACAAAACTTCTTTTTCTTTGCTTTGTGGCTGGAAAAAAGAAGAGGGAACAGGGGGACAGGGGAGTGTTTCCTTAGCTGGGTTCTGTGTCTTCTAATTCAGCTGTAAACTGCTTACTGGAAAACTGCTGCACAGAGTTACTAGCCTGAAGAAAGAGGCTACAGTCATTTATATATGAAAATAGGGGGGTTTTGCACATATATCTGCTATTTTAGGAAGTCCGTGGAAAGCTGTTGTTTTAAGGGGCTCTAACAAGAGCCATTGGAAATTGCATTGTTCATGTCTCCTGCATAAAAATCATCATTTATGATTCTCCTCACGTTCTTTTTCTGTTTTCCACAGTGCCAAATTCGATGCACAAAGCCTTGATATGAAAAAATAGGCGATAACTTCTAGCTGAATCCATAAAAATATATGTTATCCCGAAGGAATGTCTTACTATAAAATGTTCTCCATCTGAATGAAAGGAAAACTGAAGTTTCCCACCATTTCAAACCGGTACAATGATTTATTTTGGCGGTGGTTAGAATGGGTATTTTGGATTCATGTACACAATAGTAAAACACTGCCATTTTCTTTTGTTTATGTATTTTGCTTAAAATAAAAGATTACTCTAAAGGAAGGTATTTGAAGAAGAAGCCTTGCAGAGAGAGGCCAGGTTTATTTTGGCTGCTGTTCTGCTCTATCAGCTAGATAATAGCCTGCACGATTTACGGAGACCTTCAACCTGCTCGGAGTTGCCTTTTGCCACAGCTAATTTTAGTGTAGAATACCTGTCCTAGCTGAACTGACTTGTGCGGACAACCCCTTGGAAGTGCTACCAAATATTCCCCAAATAACTGGAATACCAAAAACTAAGCATGTTACAGGCAGGTCACTTGTCCTATTTATAGTTTTTCCACATCCACAGTTGTATGTCCTAGCTCAGAGTGAACAGGTTCAGAGTGAAGCAGTTTCCAAGTGTCCTGACAGCCTTTATTTCTGCTGGGGTTCTTTACACGGTTGGTACTATCTATTCTCACCGTTTAACTGGAAGCCTTGTGATTCGTGTGTGGTTTTCCTCAAAGCCACAGCACTCTGATAAACGTAAGGTCAGTCTGAAAAACAGTTGTCACAGCACATGATGCAGCTGCTAGCAGGGTGGCTGTGAAGCTCTGCTCTCTGCTTTGCAGGAGTTCATACCTTTCGTATGCTACGCGGCTGTGTTAGCTTCTGGGTGCTGTCCTGTCTCCTATGTGAGACTCCATTTCTTTTGTTAGGGCCCCAATTGAATTTTTGTTTCAGAATAGTATTTTCATCCAGTCTTTGCATCTACCTGCTGGAGAGACCCTCATGTGGCAGGTTATTCCCTGCCTCTGCACTCCGATCTATCAGCTTTGGGCCTTTGGCCTCTACACAGATGATCCTGCCTGGGTTACAGTTTCACATCATAAATCACTTTGATTTAATTCATGAAAGAACCCCTGCTTTAACGAATAGTGTTCCAGATTGATTTAGGTTAAAATGGTGTCGATGCCTTGAGCACGAATGCCTGACTTTGAAAATGCAAACAGTGGACAGCAGCTTTCTGGAGCTGGTGGTCTGGGGGGATCAGTGCCATTCGCTGTGGTTTCCAAAGCTATCCCTGAATTCCTTGGTTCTCTGCTAGGGGCTGTAGGAGCCTACCTTCAGGAAACCAGCACGGGTTACCGCAGGCTGGTAAAAAAGTCAAACTCCCATCACAACAGTAAGTCTTACTAGCTGTCAGTGTTTGGATTCCCTGCCATCTGCCCCGGTGAGGATTGACTTTAATATGAACTTACGATTATTTCTAATGGAAACTGTTACAGAGCAGTTAAAAATATTACTGTTATAGTGCTTTGCATCAGGGACAATGTCTTCCAGGCTGCCTTCCTCTTTGTCTTTTTGAACAGAAATGTGATTTGATCAATTTTGCCCCACTTCTCTAACTCCCTGTCCCAGAACATATTGCAGGGAGCCAATGAACGGGTAATTGCTGAACCCATATTACAGTGTCATGCTGTGACATGCAGGAGCAGTTGGCTGGCTCTGTGGAATGCTGCCAGCATTTCCATTTGCTATTTATATCTACTAAATGCTATTATAAAAAGAATATTTATGTGTGATTGAGTCTGTCAGCTATAGGTGAAGGCAGCCACCTACTCCTAAATCTCAACCTTTCCTTCTTGTGTACAATGTGGCTGTATATTGCAATATCCTCCTGTCTCTTCTATCCTACTACACTTTAGGCATGTGCTTGCCATTTCCTTCAATTCCATGTGTTACTGCTTCCACTGACGTGTATACATATATATGTGTGTCTATTCATGCATAGGTGCATGCAGAAGTCTGGAGTCTTCTGTCCAGTTAATCTGAGTTCCCAGAACTCATCCAATCTGTCAGGAAAGGCATCAATCTCAAAGCCAAGGGTTGTAGAACATTGGAAGACTGGTAATACTGCACCTTCTGTTAGGAATTTTAAGGGAAAAAAGGAGCAAGGGGTGGGGGCAGAGAAAACTGCTGTCCTTCCAGTATTAGAAATCATGTTACTGGTGGTAGAGTACTCTTAGAAGTCCTCAGTCATGATCAAATTCCTCTTACTAAGAACAAATGATGCTGTTGATTGAGCACATGCTGCAAGGAGCTTCTTATGACAACTATAGAATACAAATTCTAGCCCAGGAGTGTTAACAGCACTGCTGTAAAAGCACTGCTTTTGCTCAAATTCCCCTTCAGGTAAGTTTTGAAGACAAGAAAACCAAACATACAAACCCCCAGGATGAGGTGCAGAAAAGCAGACCGCGGCTGGCCAAGCTTTGACAGAGCGTGTGGCATAGAAAGCATGGTGCAGTGTGGTATTGAAAATGCTATATTTGCCACAGAGTATCCTGGGATAATTGAATGCCCTGTAATGAGGGCACGGGATGTGTTAGTCATTCCATTTCAGCTTTCTTGGCAGGAGCTTGGCAGTAAGATGCAGTAAAGCAGGCACTGATACTGAAGTTTTTATTACTGCTGCCCATGCAACCAGTGGGTTTTGTTATTGTACTGTTCTTCTTGATTTTCCAACTGGAGAAGCAAGTTACACTGTCACTTCTATAGGCTCTGCTGGGGGCAACTATGACGAAATTACTTTTGTAAAGTAAACTCTCTCGTGTTGGGATTTGGTCTCTTCAGGCAGAAAGTTGAAAGCTCCAGGCAGCTCTGTCTTCTGGAGAAGTTAAGACTGACTTAGCTGGATGTGTTAGTCAAAGTGGGGGACATGAGCTCATGGGAGAGTTCATTCCATCTTCCAGAGCTTCCTGCACGTGCTCTTTTTCTTTTGTAAATGAATTTTAACTGTCAGAGGCGCTTCTGTTGCACAACTCTACTGTAAACTCCTGCTGTGTGTTGCCTTGTGTCAGCTGAACAAGGCACCAGGTTTCACCGGACTGATACCTCTTTCTTGAGGTGGAATCTGTCAGCGGGGTCATTGCTGAGAAATGGTCAGGTGTGATTTTTCTTCTAACAAGCTTTATGTGATGCATTTGTAAACCATGAACTGTGATTTCCTGTCGTCGCCCCCTCTGTCACAGTCTCAAAACATTCCTATGGTTGCACTAGGAATTGCACTGACTTTTAATAGCTATTTCCATGTAATCTGAATGTTTGTGCTTTATGAGCTGTTTGTGGTTATAGCTGGGTTTTAAAACAAATCAATCTTGTTCCATAACATGTGCATTCATATCTGTGGGATCATAAACCCAAACTTCCCGTTTATGCTCTGGCCCTGCAATATTAACAACCGGGACAATAGAAACCCATTTCAGGTTTATATGAGTGACACTGGAGTCCCTCTTCCCCTTGATAAGACACGATGGTCTCTGCCAATCAAACTTTTGTGAAAGCATAGAAGTAAATGAGCCTTGGGAAATCTTTCTTCTTACCACCTGCATCGTGGGCTTCATCTGAGCTCCCCATACACAGGGACACCCCTTGGACTGGGACTGTCCCAGCACCCACTGCCCAAAATGTCTGAGCTACATCGATGTTTTGGAGCACTGAAATCCTCTGAGGACATGCAAATGAATGGTGAATCCTCCCGTTTGCCTCTATCTGTTTGGAAGGAAGTGCTGAACAGAGAGCTGGGTAGCCAGCAGCTGCCACAGGTTTCAGCTGAAGGAGCTGGAGGAAGATTTCAGTACCTCAGTGCTTGACTTTGTGTCATAGAATCATAGAACAGTTAGGGTTGGAAAGGACCTTAAGATCATCCAGTTCCACCCCCACTGCCGTGGGCAGGGACAACTCCCATTAACCCATGCCACCCAAGGCTATGTCCAACCCGGCCTTGAACACGTCTATATCCTGCTCTTCTAAGCAACAGCTTTCTTTAACCTTAGGGAGGTCACTGGTTTTCTCCCAGGGTTATCCATAGGTTCAGCAGTGGCTGCTGGCTTCCAGGACGTAAAACATTGTGTCTTACAGCATGTAAAAAAGCGCTTTGTGTAATGCAGAGACCTTCATATACAACAAACTCCAAATGACTTGAGGTTTTCAGACACAGTGTTCTTGACAGAAAATGACTTAGTTAGGGTTTAATCTCAACATCAGCAAAATGTAACACTTGTGCCTTCCTTTCTCTCATAAATTCTTCATAACCACACGTATCTGGAAGCTAATCAATCAAGATCATTCTCCTACGTGCTGGGAACAACGAGCAGGCTTAGTAACGTGGGAAGTGAATGGGTGTTGACATTATCAAGGTAATGTCAGTCGATGAAAGCTAATGTGTTTTTTAAGGTTCTCTTCATATGATAAAAAGAAAGGGCATGGAAAGAATTAGCTACGAGGAGCTAAATTATAGGAAAACAAACACTGTAGTTATTAAATAGTGTTTGTTTTGATCAGAATATGTTTGAGTACGAGATGTCTAAATCTTCTCAGAAGATATTAATAAGTAAAAGATAATAAAATAACCCAAATCGATTACAGTCTTATACCTTTTATAATGTAACCTAAATGCAAATTGCATTCAGCTGCAAAAAGGGAATTCATGTCCCCAAAGCATTTCAATTAATTGCTGTAGTTAATTACACTCATAATTTTGCTTGTGCAACTGATTCTTGTCAGGTTTTACGGGTGTATATGGGTTTATTTCTCGGTCTAAAAGCCCCAAACAGCAGGTTGTTTTTAGGAAATATTTCAACATCATGAAAACTGCGTGTTCCCATTCTCACCCGTTCGCTTGAATGAGTTGTGTCTGTTCAGAAAGAGTATGGAGGGCATCAAGAAGACAAACTGCCCTGGCTGTATCCGGCCTGGCTGAGGAGCCCACTGTGGTCCCTGCTCCATCACTTGTGCTCCCAACATCCTGGAGTCCATGCTGGTGGCCCCCAGCTCCTCCGGCGGGGTCTGGAAGTGCCCCTGGGAATGTCACCCCTATTCCCTGCAGCCGCTTCACAGCGGGCAGCACAGCCAGCCTGAGGCAGCGCTGCCTGCAGGGACTCCGCACTGCTCGCTGCTGCTTCTCTGCCACCCGAAGCTGCAGTGCCTGTGTCAGGGGAAGGCGGCGCGGAGCTCTGCTGCTCTTGAGGCAGGACCCAGTGCAGCGCAGGAGCTCCCCTCAGCCCCACTGACAGGGACCCTCAGAAGATGGTGGCCAGCAGCAGGTGAGCTCTGCGGGTCACTTGCTGCGCTGAGAGCGTCTTTTTTCTCTTTTCTCCCCTTTTTTTCCTTATTTTCCCCCTCCTCTTTTCCTTTCAGCTCACTTGTAAAGCAGCAGGGCTGCCCTGCCCGGCATTTGAACCCAGCTTTGGCGACAGCCAGCGCTGCAGCCTGGCCACCCATCATGGCCGCCTCAGAGGGGCCCCAGCCTGGCCACGCTGCTGCTGCCTGCAGCCTGTGAACGGCAAAGCGGTGAGGCAGTCCTGTATGCCAAGGAGCTTCCAACAGGGAAATCACGCTGGGAAAGACAAGGTGTGCAAAGGTTTTCCAGGTTTGTGTGGCCGGGGTAGGGGATGCCTCAGATGGGCATTCCCAGGTGCCTCGGCTGCTTCCTTACAGGTGCATCGCTCCGTCTTAAAGCAGGTGCATTTGCAAGGCTCTGTAAGCAGCAAGTGAGGAACACGATGAATGGCTGAGGTGGGGTTTAGATGCTGCTTGTGGAAGAATTCCGCAGGCTTGTGGTCAGGCATGTCATCCCCTGCGTCTGTGGGGAGCAGCCCATCAGGCTGGGCTACACCTGGGCTTCCTCATGTGTGTTTCTTCAGTGCGCCTCAGCTGGAGCTTTACTGGCTCTTCCACAGGCATTAATTTACCAGTGAATCCTACATTTCCTTCCTTTTTAAGAATCTATGTATCATTTTCTCCTAAATGAAACATTTTCCACAGAGCTGACAGAGGTGTCTTCAGAATTAAGTCTCTCTAAATCCCATGTCAATTGTAGTGCTCGGTGGACTAAAACCACCAAGTCCACTTTTAACTCTATTGAAAAGAGCCTCATTCTCCAAGCGTAATCATTTAGGTTGTAAGAGACCTTTAAGATCATTGAATCCAAACGTAATGTTTGTGGTGGAGTGTTACCCCCTGTGCAAGGTGCAGTGCTAGGCAATGGGCCTCCTCTGTCTCTGGATCACAAGTGTTGCATCTGGTACTAGCATGTTTATTAAGCTTCAAAACCAGCCTGGGATGCTAGGTAGGCTTCTCTATATCCTTTAGTTTGGCTACAAGGGGATGGAGGGATATTTTATGTGGCTGGGCTGGCAAATGTTGTCTTCACTGTGAAATTCACTTCTGGATGGGCAAGGGAGCAAAAAGCTTTATCCTTTTCTCCAAGCAGTCATGGCAGATGAATTCTGTACAGAAGAAAAGTGCAATTTGAGGTTGTGTTTGTCAGCAGGAGGAGCTGACCATGCAGTGAACCCAGCAAGTTTGCTAAAGTCCTCTGTGGATAATGTAAATATAATCCTTGTGACTAATGACTGGGTTTCCTCGTCTCTTTTTGCTTCCTGAGAAAATGTTTTGCTAAAAACATATTGTATTAGGAATTATTTTTGTGCCTGCCCCTCCTGTCACCCCTCCTGCTCCCCCGTCCATTGTCAGATGGCTGTGAAAGAGTGAAGCTGGGCCTGTGTTCATATGACATATGCACTCCTTCACCTCTCAGACCTCTGAAGGCTTGCCCTCAAATCAAGGTCCAATCCACAGCTGGAAAAGGACTGCTTTTTGGATGTGTTTTACAAGACCATGTAGTGTCAGCTTGGTGTATTGTCAGAAATGAGGAAGACCCACTCAAGTCTTACGAGTCCTTGCTTACTGTTCAACCTCATGTAAGGTGAATAGACTCTATCATGACAGCCATTGCAGGCAAGCCCTAAACCAAAATGCCAGTTGTTTCCGAAGGACAGAGCTCTCTTAAGCAACACCACATCCAAATGTTGATAATCTCTTCAAATGTCTTTGCACTCTTGAAAGTGATCAGTTCGTACGTCTGGTTTTCTGCAATCCAGATGCTAATTTACCTCGGACTTGATGCAAACTGACAAAGCCCGTGCTTTGTCTTTTTTGTTTTAAACCTAACAATGCATCTCTAGTGAATTTTAGTTTCCGGTATTGTTTCGTTTTCCATTGTACTCCAGTTTTCAGTCACAGAAGCTAAGCTGTCTTCAACTCTGGCTCCAACATATGTGAAATGTATTAGCAAAGTCCTGGGTTAACTTTTCTGTACGTGGGAAAATACTGTTCTTTCTGGGTCTTTCTAAATATCTCTGTCCCTTTCCCCACCCTTTCCCTGTATTATCACACACAGATTGGCTATTTGTCCTTCAGCAGCTACTGTTGTTTCCTAGTGTCTTTGCGGTATTAAGAAGTTTTATGCCAAATGTAGCACAGACAAAATTCATGAAAGTCGGTGCCTGAAGCTACCCTCTGGAACAGCAAATTACTTTTCCATAACTATCTTGACAAAAGAAAACCAAATGTCCCACTTGAAGCCTTCCTGTCTTTTAACAGCTTTTAAATTGAATAGTTTTTGCTGTAGATTTGTATACATTCACTGCATTAATACTAGTCCTGTAGTTGTAATGTCCTGCGCTAGAACAGAACGTGTCTGCGTGGTTGCAAAGAGGTGCCTCTGACAGAGAACAGATTGAGCTAGATCACTGGCACAGATGCAGGTCGTAGCATTTCCCTTCTCCTCACTGGTGTAAAATTCAGGTTCACTCTAAAAACAGTCATGCTTGTCTATTCAGATTTTATTCATGCTGAGGTTTGCTGTCCTGGGTTCAGCAGCAGCAGTCATTTTTCTCCTGCTTAGTAGCTGGTGCAGCGCTGTGTTTTTGACTCAGCCTGGGAACACCACTGGCAACACTGATGTTTTCAGTTGATGCTCACTAATGTTTACTCTGACCAAGGACTTTCTGAGCCTCATGCTCTGCCAGGGAGGAGGGGAAGTGGGGAGGAAGCAGAGACAGGACACCTGACCCAAACTGACCACAGAGGTATTCCATACCACAGCACGTCATGCCCACTATATAAACTGGAGGCAGCTACCCGGAAGGGTTATATCACTGCTGGGTCGGGCTGGGTATCAGTCAGCGGGTGGTGAGTGGTTGTATTCTCTCCCCTTGTTATTTCCCTTACCATTATTATTATTGGTGGCAGCAGCAGTGGTTGGTGTTGTACCTTAGTTACTGGACTGTTCTTATCTCAACCCATGGGAGTTACATTCTTTCGGTTCTCCTCCCCATCCCTCCAGGAGCAGGGGAAGAAGAAGGGGGGGAGTGAGAGAGCAGCTGTGTGGTTCTGGGTTGCCAGCTGGGCTTAGACCATGACATTTGTGCAGAAGAGTGCTTACAGAGGGCTATCTCTTCAGCATTTTTATTCTTCATCATAGTTATGTTTTAATACAGTTCACGGTAAATAAGATTCTTCCACATCTCAACTAATTACTGCCTACATAACATTACTTCTGAGTCACAAACTACTAAGAACTTTCCTCTGTGATTTATCATTTATCACTAGCAATAATCAATAGTTGACTCAGATCCTCCATAGTTTCTTCCAATCATCCTTAAGAGAGCTGCCTATAAAATGAGAATCGCTTCCAGGATTTAGTAAATGATCTGAACAGTGAGGGATGGTGGTCTCTTATACATACTCCCAGCAGATACAAGAAACTTTTGTAGTGCAAAAGGCATTGTTCTCAGTGGAGGCATTCTGAGGAGTATTCACATCACTGGTCTTTAAAACAGGAGCTACCGTTCCTACAGGACTTTTTTACATGACTGTGCTGTTTACTATGTTGCATGTAAATCTTTAAAGAGCACTAGAATATGAGCGTTTCAGAGTATTTGCATTCATTGCATCCTGTACAGCAGCATGAAAAACCAAGCATCTTTCCTCTTAATTTCTTGCTGCATTCTCTACTTGTGGGACATTGAAGGATGAACACAGAGATGTTCAACGAGTGGGTAAGTATGCAACTGTTTATCCTGGTGAGCTACCTCGTCAAGTGTTTGTATAGAGGTGAAGTTACACTGGGTAAATCCATAGTGCCCTGTCCTTCATTGTAATCTGCCTGTCCTCTGCCTGCCGGGCTGCGTGTGTGCACCAGCTCTGCTCAGCAAGGTGCCACACTCAAAGCAGTTGTGCTGTGTGCAGGTAATACCTGTATGCCACATGTGAAAGGAAATCTTCAGGAGCTTGCTGACATCAGAAATAGCCCAATGTGCTGCAAATCCCTCCATTCCTCCACCTCCCCAGAATGCAAACCCAACCCTAAACATTATAAAGAAAATGGGGAAAAAAGTCACATTTCTTTTCTGGATGAATGTTGTGTGAATTCCTTTTCAGCAAGGATGAAGGAAATAATAAATAAAAACTCAAGGCAATGAAAATACAGGTCTCTGTTCAACTTTAATCTTTCATCTATGTTTGCTTCTCAAAAGGTTTCCAGTTAGCTAAAAATACAGTTAAAGTCTTAATCATTCCTCTAAACTTGAAAGGTGAATTTTCTTTCCCATGTGGTTTTTTAAGCTTATATTATTGATTGTTAAATATGAAAATAATTCCCTCCCTGCTTCTTCTTGTTTGGTGAGCTGTGGTTAGCCTCACCACGTGGTTTTCCTGAATACAGCCATAGAGCTGCAGCATAAAGTTCTCTCTGCAAACATTGCCCTGAAGAAAAAAACACAAGTCTGCTAATAGGAAATCCTACTTTGGTGTGGCCAAAATCTATCACTCTAAAGGAAGCTGTAACATGTTATATGGCATCAGCCAAAGAAAACTGTTATGTCTGTCTTCAGAGAGAAAAATGGAACAACATAAGGAAACCCCATTTCCCAATATATTGAGGTTTTCTGTAAGTAAATGAGCAAGGCCTGAAGAAAACAGTTCAAATAACAATCTTCTTGGAAAGCCTCTGGATCTTAACCATATGTGAATATTGCAGGCATGTTATTATTAAAAAAAAAAATAAAATTAAGAAGGAAATGTTCATGCTGAAATGTTTTAACTGGCAGTTAAAAAATTCCAAAGTGTGGCACTGGAAAGAGGCAGTTCTTGCACTGTCCCATTTTATTAGGCAAATGAAAACTGTAAAGGATCATCAAAGTCTCATGCTTCAAACACAGTCCTCCAAAGAGAAGGAATTTCCACAGATGTGCAAGGGTTGAGCTTCCCTTTTTCTTTCTAGCACATCATATTGGCCATAGAAATCACAGAGAAGGATGCTGTACTAGGCTGAATAAATAAGCTTAATAGGGAAACCTGAAATCCAGAATCAGTAGATAAGGTGGAAAGAATCCAGTATCCTTATCTAAAAGTGAATTTTAGATATTCTGAAGGAAGAAGAGGGGAAAATTGTGTTAGTACAGATGAGATTTGTCATACATCTTTCACTAGATAGGATGACCAGATGTTGCTCAATTATGTGTGAGCATTTTTTCTTTACTTTGTATTGTACCTTCATGTGGGACAATGTAGGGATTGTAAGAATTACTCCACATTACCATCTTCCTGGTTTGCAGTGCTGAATGTAAACATGCTCCAAACAAAACCCTTCATAGGCACTTAAGAACAGATTCCTCTTGAAGGTCCTCTGTATAGCTTGTAAAGTGTCCTTCCAGTATTGTGTTAGAACTACAGGCTTGCAGATAATCCATCCTAATGTTTTCTTTGAAAGTTTGTTTTAAATTTGAATCTTCATAGCTTTGTCTTACAGTTCCTTTGAATTCTTGTGATTTAGTGCAATGGGTTTCGTTTTATACAAGAGCAGCAGCAGAAGTCCTTGGTTAGTGTCTGGAGGAAGACAAGGTTAAATTCTGTATTGAGATATGATTCATGAGTTGACAGGCTGCTTGATACAAAGAACCAACAACAACAGCAACAAAAAAAACAAACTCCAAAAAGCCCAGAACTTTGAATGAGGTAAGAAGTGTTCATTGGGAAAGAGAACTCAGGATGTACGTAAGCATCAGGACCAACATTAAAACCTTAGCAGCAGGCAGGAGCATGCTGGCACTGGACCAGTACACCTTGCGCTCGTTCAGGAGCTGAACAGGCCGGAAGTTTTCAGTCATGTAAGTTGAGTTCCTCCCATCAAAGTGGAGTGTTGAAAACTGAGAAATCTGCAGACATCAAAGAAAAAGATTGTGAGATCCTTTTTCCACAGGACACTGTAAACTATGATATTATAAATCTATAGTGCCTTAGTCTGGTTTTGAACTGTATGGATGCATAAACCTTGCAGGAAACAATGTGATGGAGGCTACTGCCAGAGGTCACCAACACGTGACTTCTTTTAACCTTGGGAATCATGGCACTTCCTTTCTGTGTGAGTCAAATGCTTTGTCCAGCACAAGGACCTGGTTACACCAGTCCTCTTGACGCACATAGCCCTGTCCTTGTCCGTCATATCCCAGTGACACCAAGAGAATTAGGATTTCTTTCTTTGCCTCAAATTTCTGACTGTTGCATCATGGTGCTGGTCCAGAGCAAGCAGGTGCTCACTCTTGTGTACTGTGCTACGCTGGCTGCGTGTGGCTGAGCATTGCCATGTGACTGAAGTGATTACGAGCACACTGAAGGTAGGAACTAAACCACAACTGCTGGCTGTTGGCCAGGCTGTGCTGGCTGCAGTACTGCTAAGAGTCCACTCCAGGACATCCGAATTTCTTAATCCTGTACTCTGTCAGCTGAACAATCTGTATTTTTGAGGCAGTCATGACTCATTCTCCTGTTCCAATCTCTAGGACAAACATGGATTGCTTAAAGCTGATGCTGATAGACTCAAAGTTTGGATTTCGAAGTATTCTGTTCTGGTATCCTGATAGTTACAACACTAGGAGAAAAGAATTGGAGTGAGCAGATGACAGCAGTGGAAGTGCTACTGGTGAAGCACCCAGCAAGGTGTTTACCTGTGGGGTTTCTTTGGCTTTCTTTTCACATCATCATTTCCCCTTCCTTCCCCTTTCCTGCCATTTTTTGAGGAATGATTTAATAGGGTCAAAAAGCTGTCACGAGGGACTATGTTTTGGCTAACATCCAGCACTCGTGTGTGTGTCATAGGAAGAAAGTAGTGGAGCAGCTAACAAGTCTGGGTTAAATTGTGTGACTGAGCAGGCAGCCAAAGGGGCAAATAACCATTAGCAGATCTTCCAGGCTATCCTTCTGTGACTTACCTGAGAAACACTGAGTTCAATTGGCTTTTCAAATATCGTCCAGGTGACACCCTCATAGCAGTCAGGAGTAGTGAGGGAGCCCTCATACCGATAGTACCTTCCAAGGTCTTTCTCGGCTGGGAGAAGAGAACTCAGTGGCAAAGGGTCAATCTGTGCTGTTTGCCCTAGACAAACCACATGGAAATGTCTCTTGTAACAGGCACAGCTCCAGGTGTTGCTCACATTTGTCTTCAGCTGTGGCTGGTACTTACGGCTACATAAAGCCCCATCCCCACACATGCTTCTCACACCATCAGGGGCAGCCACGCTAAGCTGCTTGTGAAAGCCCTGAGTGCCAGCTGCAGGATCACACCCAGCACATCTTACACACAGCTCTGTTAACACTGCATCATTTGCTTCTCACTTTGTTTCCTTCTCCAGAAGCAGGAATACTCATTCTGGTCCAAGGCTGGGGTAGGGGGGATTCTTCCCTGCAAACATGGAGAACTAGATTTTCTCCCATCTGTGATGCTGTGAGTGTTTGACAAACTTTTATCTTTTGGCTTTGACTTTCAAGTAACAATATCTACTGTAGGTATAACAGGATTGGACCATGAACTGCCTAGTAGTATATGTGCTCAAAATAATACCTGCTGTGTTTTGACCAACATAAGTGTCTTACCTTTGTATTTAATATTCTCTAATTCATTTACCAGAGTTTCGTAGTTTTTATTTTCTTCTTCAACCTGAAATGGAAATATGTTGTTTTCAAATCATGCATTTCTCAACAACTGCTTGCTTTGAATTGTGAATAAGACAGAAAAAAACCCATAAGACTGAAAGATAACAGTAAGCTGAATACAGAAAAGGGTAAAGGAACTAGGTGCTTGTCCTGAATGCCTGCAGAAGATAGAGAGGCCGAGGTCTTGGATTACCATAACATTAACCCAGTCGATGACTCAGCCAAGTTGCTCGTAGATTTGAGATGGGCAATTGAAAACCTGGCAACATACCTTTACAAAGAATGCCAACACAGCCACACCATCCTTGGTTTTCTTCGCTTCTGTTATATCCGCAGCATCTTCTCTTATGTGGACAATATGAAGCTGTAACACAACAATAAAGGCCAATTGTTGTTCATTTTCTGCTGCAGTTCAGTGGTGTAAATGCAGCCTGGCTGCTTCTTTGCACCTGCGCTGCAGCAGCGCCTGAGCTGCTTGGCTGGTCACAGGCTGGGAACCAGCAGCTCAAGGTCCTTGGCCTGAGGCAGGAGCTATCAGTAAGTGGACTATAATTTGAAGGCAACATTCATCAACAATGGTTTCATGGATTTTTACGTCATGATTTGAAAGGGGGTGGTTTCCTTTCACTAATCCATGTGTATCAGCACTGGCACTTTGTCTTGCCTTGAAGAGAATACATTTTTTTGTTTGCACAGGTCAATTCATGGCTGCAGTCTCAGAAATTAATATATAAACTAGATAAGCAGTCTGAGAGTGTAATCAGACTGTATAGACTTTGAAATGTTTCTCCTCCCAAAAGGTTGTATAACTCCAGATTTATCATCTGTCCTGTGCCTTTGCTATGCAAAAGTAGCGTGTGTCCTGATGGTGTCATTTGTTTAGCAAACAAGATGTCCTCAGTTCTTTATTTCTACTGTTGGGCAATAGTTTTTGTGCACCAGTATCTTAAATAGCCAAAGTTCTTGAGTAAAAGCAATAATCCAAAACCAGTCTCACCTACCTCCATGGCTTGTTTTTCTCCATCTATGCTGTGCTCTGACCCAGGAAGGTATCGCTGCACACCGGGGGCTCCCCAGTGCAAATGAAATTCTATCGCCTTGTATTTTCTTCCCAGACCTCCACCTCCAATTTTAGGGGACGTGCTTAATGCTACTTTGACTGGGGAAAACAAATAAGTTGTTAAAAAAACCCCAAAGAGATCACACATTAATAGTACAGGAGAGTAGAGATGTGTGTTCTTGAGATTCAAATTTATCCTGAAGTTCTGAGTGTGCCAGAAGCTGAGCACTGACAAAAGGCTGGCTGAGATTAATTTGAGATGAAAAGGAGAACTATCGTAGTCCACTTCCCAGTAACATGCAATAGCATTTGGGCATCCCTCTGTAGCATAGGACTTGGAGCTTCTGTTCTCGTATCTACCCAGGATTTGCTCTGTGGACTTGAAAGACTTGTGCAGAGACTTACATGCTGGAGAGCTGAGCTACCCTTACTTCATTTGAATAAATAAAATAAATTTGATGATACTTGTTTCCCTTTGTAAAAAGGAAGAAAAGGATTGTTCCAGGGGAAGGGGTTTATAGGCTTTTACAGCATCCATTGGTATATCCTTTGGCTTATCATCAGCTAATTGCATTTGAAAGAAACCAGGGTAATGGACTGTCTTTCCTTGATTGCACTGAGGGGATTTGTAAAGATTTGTTCACTGTCATTTACCCCCAGGAGTAAGAACTACACCGACCTTCCAGAAGACCCTATATTCTTTCATTTTATTGTCTAGGAGAACACCCTATTTCAAAGTATTCTTTAAAGTCATCTTGACCATGGTTTTTAAGCATCTTTTTATCTTCTATTGTCTGCACTGTAAAATTTGTTCTAGTCAGGGTTTAAAGATACTCTCATTTAATTTAGAGTAGTGTTGCAACTTCAGCCTAAGCATCTAAGTCATTATGTCTATTTAATGTAACGCTTGATCTGTTGTTAACAGCAAAACAACATTTTCTTAGGAACTATTTTTCTAGTTACAAATCACCATCACTTCCTGTGCTTGAGACATTTGTGATGTATTTTATAATGTCAAGACCTCTACATTAAGCTCAGTACTTCTCTTTCCATAGGAAAGATTGCTTTAACCTGAATTGAAGCCCCAGAGATTTCATTTCTGTGCTGAATTCCAAATGAACTGGAAGCTTGTGTGAGTCAGTTTTCTTTTTTATCTGTAAATGGATGAGTAACGTATCTTTGTGGGCTTTGTTTATTTAGATTGTAGGACCTTGGAGACACCGACCTTTGCTGTCAGCACATCATAGACCATGATGATAGTCTAATCTCACGCAGAGCTTCTAATTGCAGCTGTAATTTAAGCAATAACAGTTCCAGTTTTGTACTCATTTTAGCACAGGAATTGGTTGCCCTCGAAAAGGATAAATTTTAAAAGCCCAGATTGAAAAACTAATTCTTCTGCATGGCTGTAAAAGATGAGAAATCTGACCCATCCTTATGAATGTGAGGTTTTGTGTAAAAGAGATTTCTATGCACAGCCACTGTAATAGGAAGATTCTAGAATATCATTCTATGATGGAAAAGCCATTAACTCATATACTAGTGAAAAGTCAAAATATGTCTTTTTCTTATGGTCTGTCAAAATAGTGATGTTTTAAACTAGAATCTCTGGCCGTGAAAACCTACCCAGCTCTTTGCCTTCTTCCTTTTCTATTTTACAATAAGGAAATATTTGCCATTGCAACTTTCCGCTTTAGGGATTTAGCAGTTAAAAAAACCCCAAACCATCAAAGATTTCAAGAACACCTATAGAAACATAGAACCATGGAATCCCAGACTGGTTTGGGTTGAAAGGGACCTTAAAGCTCATCCAATTCCAATGCCCCGCCATGGACAAGGACACCTTCCACTAGAGCAGGTTGCTCCAAGCCCCATCAAACCTGACCTTGAACATTTCCAGGATGGGACATAGGTAGATGTTATATATAGATAATGTTAAAAAGGAGAAAAAAAAGAAAAAGAAAGGCTAACAGATTTATTTCTAAAGTTAATTCAGTATAATACTGTTGAAGTGTCACCATTAGTACTGCTTTTACTGAAGAAAAGTGGAGGAAGTAAAACAGCTCTAAATTCACTGATTCACTGTTTACTGATTTACTGTTCAGTGAATCATTGTTTACTGAATCAGTAAGGAGCTGATCAGCAAAATTCCATTAGATTACTTCTGAGTGCAGAGAAAACAGGTTGAAATCAAAGAAGATTTGAGCTCATTATTAAAGAACTAGTAGGATACACATGTTGTGAGCCACTGGTTGAATGGCTTTGCCAGATTATGTTCTTCAACAGAACTCTTCTTAGTGCTGAAGCAAGGGTCAAAAATGTCAAGCACGGAAATGAAACCTGTAGGAGCATGCAGTAGAAATCATATACCTCTGCCAAACGCATTGTCATTAACCCCTACACCTACCCACCTCTAGTCCTAGAGGTTGTTTGATTTAGAGGTTCCCTAAACATCTTGAGTTCTGTTTCTGCACATGCACAGAGCCACTTTCTGCTGAGATGCTCAAGGACCATGCCCAGAACCCAAAAACTAGGTAATTCCACAAAGTTCCCAGAAAGCCTTGGATCAGCAGGTATTCTGAAAGTTTAACTTCTGAAGTTCTGAAACTTCTTGTCCCACTGACTGTTACCCACTTCTAGTGATCCATGTGGGTGCTAGTGATATAGTCAGCAGTAGCCCGGAGAACATAAAGAAGGACTACAGAGCCCTGGGAGAGGTGGTTAGGGGCTCTGGAGCTCAGATTGTCTTTTTGTCAATTCTCCAGGATACAGGGCAGGACCTCAAAAAGGCTAGGAGGATTGGCCAGGTTAATAACAGGTTAGAAGGGTAGTACCATAGTCAGGGGTTTGGGTACCTTGAACAGGGGACTCAATTTAGGAGGCCAGGTCTGCTGGGGGCTGGTGGAGCTGGTCTGGCAAAGAAAGGGAAGAGTGGATTTGGTAGGAGGCTTGCCAGACTGGTCAAGGATGCTTTAAACTAGATGTGTTGGGAGAGGGGGGCATCATACCATCACAACACGCCCAGTCACTTGCCAACACCTATAATAAATGCTTGGAACAATGCAGAGATATTGCAGCTGTTCCAGCCAACGAGCCGGCTTCAACTGGAGCTCCGCTCAGATGCCTCTATACAAACGCCCGTAGCATGGGGAACAAACAAGAGGAATTAGAGATGTGTGCACGTCCACAGGCGTATGATATCATAGGCATCACAGAAACATGGTGGGATGGCTCCTATGACTGGAATGTTGGAATGGAAGGTTGCAGGCTCTTTAGGAAAGACAGACCCGGTAGGCGGGGAGGGGGAGTTGCTATTTATGTTAGGGATAGGCTGGAGAGTATGGAACTGTGCCTGGGGACAGGTGAGCAGTCGGCAGAGAGTTTGTGAGTCAGGGTTAAAGGGAGAACAGCAATGGGAGATATTATTGCGGGATCTGTTACAGACCGCCTGACCAAGAGGACTCTGTGGATGAAGCGCTCTATAGACAAGATAGGAACAGCCTCGCGCTCGCAGGTCCTTGTTCTCATGGGGGACTTCAACCCCCTGATATCTGTTGGAGGGATGGTACGGCCCAGCACAAGCAATCCAGGAGGTTCCTCGACTGTGTGGAAGACAGCTTCCTTCTGCAAGTAATAGAGGAGCTGACAAGGAGAGGTGCCATGCTTGACCTCGTGCTCACCAACAGGGAAGGGCTGGTTGGAAATGTGACGCTCCAGGGCAGCCTTGGTTGCAGCAATCATGAGATGGTCGAATTCGAGATCCTCAGGACAGTGAGAAGAGCGTGCAGCAAGCTCACTGCCCTGGACTTCGAGAGAGCAGACTTTGGCCTCTTCAGGAACCTGCTCAGTAAGGTTCCATGGAATATAGCCCTAGAGGGCAGGGGGGCCCAAGACTGTTGGTTGATATTCAAGGATCACCTGCGGCAAGCTCAGGAGCAATACATCCCTACTAGAAGGAAGTGCTGCAGGAGGGCCAGGAGACCGCCTTGGATGGATAAGGAGCTGCTGAGGAAAATTCAAAGGAAAAAAGAGGCTTATAAATGGTGGAAGCAAGGACAGGCGGCCTGGGAAGAATACAGGGATGTTGTCCGGGAAGCTAGGGACCAGGTTAGGAAAGCTAAGGCCCAGTTAGAATTAAACTTGGCTAGGGATGTTAAAGATAACAGGAAGGGATTCTATAGGTACGTAGCGAATAAAAGGCAGACTAGGAACAACGTGGGCCCCCTCCAGAAGCTATCGGGAGAACTGGCTACCCTGGGTTTGGAGAAGGCTGAGGTTCTTAATGACTTCTTTGCCTCAGTCTCCACTGGCAAATGCTCGGAAGTCTTGAAAGGCAGACACAGGGACTGTGAAAATGAAGACCTTGGGCCCACTGTAGGAGAGGAGCTGGTCTGAGACCATCTTAAGAACCTGAACATACAGAAGTCCATAGGACCTGATGAAATCCATCCGTGGGTCCTGAAGGAGCTGGCAAATGAAGTTGCTAAGCCACTGTCCATCATATTTGAAAAATCATGGCAGTCAGGTGAAGTTCCCGACGACTGGAAAAAGGGGAATATAACCCCCATTTTCAAGAAGGGCAAAATGGATGAGCCAGGGAACTACAGAGCAGTCAGCCTCACCTCTGTGCCTGGCAAAATCTTGGAGCGGCTTCTCCTGGAAGGCATGCTGAGGCACATGAAAAACAACAAGGTGGTTGGTGACAGCCAGCATGGCTTCACTAAGGGGAAATCCTGCCTGACCAATCTGGTGGCCTATGATGGACAGGGGTAGAGCAGTTGATGTCATCTACCTGGACTTGTGCAAAGCGTTTGACACTGTCTCACATGACATCCTTGTCTCTAAATTGGAGAGACATCAATTTGATAGGTGGACCACTCGGTGAGTAAAGAACTGGCTGGATGGCCACATGCAAAAGAGTTTTGGCCAATGGCTCCATGTCCAGCTGGAGAACAGTAACGAGTGGTGTCCCTCAAGGATCAGTGTTGGGACCGGACTTGTTCAACATCTTTGTCAGCGACATGGACAGTGGGATTGAGTGCGCCCTCAGCAAGTTTGCCGATGACACCAAGCTGTGTGGTTCGGTTGATATGCTGGAGGGAAGGAATGCCATCCAGAGGGACCTTGACATGCTTGTGAGGGGGGCTGATGCCAACCTGATGAAGTTTAACCATGCCAAGTGCAAGGTCTTCCAGCTGGGTTGGAGCAATCCCAGGCACAGCTCCAGGTTGGGCAGAGAAGAGATTCAGAGCAGCCCTGCAGAGAAGGACTTGGGGGTGTTGGTGGATGAGAAACTGAACATGAGCCAGCTGCAGTGTGCGCTCACAGCCCAGAAAGCCAACCGTATCCTGGGCTGCACCAAGAGGAGCGTGACCAGCAGGTCGAGGGAGGTGATCCTGCCCCTCTACTCTGCTCTCGTGAGACCTCACTTGGAGTATTGTGTGCAGTTCTGGTGTCCTCAACATAAAAAGGACATGGAACTGTTGGAACAAGTCCAGAGGAGGCCACGAGGATGATCAGGGGACTGGAGCACCTCCCGTATGAAGATAGGCTGAGGAAGTTGGGGCTGTTCAGCCTGGAGAAGAGAAGGCTGCGTGGAGACCTCAGAGCAGCCTTCCAGTGTCTGAAGGGGGCCTACAGGGATGCTGGGGAGGGACTCTTCATGAGGGACTGTAGTGAGAGGACAAGGGGTAACGGGTTCAAACTTAAAGAGGGGAAGTTTAGATTGGATATGAGGAAGAAATTCTTTACTGTAAGGGTGGTGAGGCACTGGAATGGGTTGCCCAGGGAAGCTGTGAATGCTCCATTGCTGGTGGTGTTCAAGGCTGGGTTGGACATAGCCTTGGGTGGCATGGTTTAGTGGGAGGTGTCCCTGGCCATGACAGGGGGGTTGGAATAGATGATCTTGAGGTTCTTTCCAACTGTAACTATTCTATGATTCTATGAAATACAGGGGTGCTCTCTTAATTTCTCTTACTTGCTTCTAAGTAGCAGTAGTTATATCTAACCTTTCCCACAGTGAATATATCGTCCCAAGAAGAGGAACAAATAAATCTCATAACAGCATATTTCACAGTACTTGCCTGTATGTCCATTGTTTTCTATGTTCCATTTTGAAGACCCCTTCTCATCATACCCTTCAAAATTCAGTGGCTTAAGGTTTTTGTTGTAGGTGACATCTTTGGTGACAATATTGACAGGCGACTGTTTGTTCCCTTCGCAGACGACATCCATTAGATACCATTCTTGAGGAGCTGTGTAAGGATGAAGAAAATAATTTCTTTCTGTAGACTGCAAATTCTTCTATCCCCAAACCACCCAACAGTCAATTTATTCTTGCTTGGGCAATTGGGGACATCTTTGTAGAAGAGGTCTTTGGATGTTGGAATGTAATCCAGCAACTTTCTTAGCATATTACTTTGTAGATTTTAAATATTCATAGGTCATAATATTTTTAAATATTAATACTTTGCAGCATTATCCATGATTGAAACAAAATTAGTATTTAGCCCAAAACACTGGTATCTTCAAAATACCATTCTTTAGGTATCCTATATAACACTTACATTTACATTTAACATGATCATGCAGCATTAAGTGCTGAGTTGTGTGAATTTTTGCATTATTTCTATCAAGAAGCCCTTTGCAAACCGAAAGAATCCAAACACTAATGTGATAGGGAAAATGAATTGTTCAGCAGTACCTTTGCAGTGTGGCTGCGCACACTTCTGTGACTGGTAGCACCAGTGGTGTCCAGCTACAAAGAAAATGAAACAATCAGATATTAGAATTCAGATGAATGAAAAGCTGCAGAAATTCTGCCCCCTTCCCAAAAGGGAGGATGTGAATGGATTTGCAACTCGTGATCCTCACAGTGATGACTGGGCACACAGCTTTGACAATGTCTTGGTGTTGTCTGCCCAATTTTATTAGAGAAAGATGTTTCATAGAATCATAGAATAGTTAGGGTTGGAAAGGACCTTAAGATCATCTAGTTCCAAACCCCCTGCCATGGGCAGGGACACCTCCCACTAAACCATGCCACCCAAGGCTATGTCCAATCCAGCCTTGAACACCGCCAGTGATGGAGCATTCACAACTTCCCTGGGCAACCCATCCCAGTGTCTCACCACCCTCACAGTAAAGAATTTCTTCCTCATATCCAATCTAAACTTCCCCTTTTTAAGTTTGAACCCATTACCCCTTGTCCTCTCACTACAGTTCCTTATGAAGAGTCCCTCCCCAGCATCCCAATAGGCCCCCTTCAGATACTGGAAGGCTGCTACGAGATCTCCACACAGCCTTCTCTTCTCCAGGCTGAACAGCCCCAACTTTCTCAGCCTATCTTCATACGGGAGGTGCTCCAGTCCCCTGATCATCCTCGTGGCCCTCCTTTGGACTTGTTCCAACAGTTCCATGTCCTTTTTATGTTGAGGACACCAGAACTGCACACAATACTCCAAGTGAGGTCTCACTTCATTTCATAAGAAACAATGGCTGGTAAGAGGTGAGTGCTTCAGCTGGAAAGAAATCTTCAGTTGCTAGAGATTTCTTAGCAGAATGAAGCACACCATCCCGTGAGTCTAGCTGGGGTTTTGTATCAAATAATCCAGAAGAAAGCATGAGAATCCTGCAGCTAGTAGCTCTGGCCTTTCTCTAGATCTCCTATCTTTAATGCATCACTGTATGCCTGTTAGTATTCCTTCCAAAACCAACAGGAAGAATTAGAACTCTAGGTAGGTTGCAGTTCTGAATAATGTGGGTTTGAAACCTTGGCTTTGGTAGCTTCTTGAGGCAAAAGTTCCACATCTGAATATATGCAGTGTCAAATAAATTGCCTTTCATCAGTTCTGCTCTTGCCATCCTTTCACATACTTGTAAATTCACTTATGCAGGATGACTTCTCTCACTCTGTTCCAGAAAGCATTTTAGAAATTACTTGGTGCAATGAGGAATCCTGAGGAATGAAGGATCTCCTTTCCCAAAAGACATGAGGAATCTTTAATTCGGCTGAACTGTGATCCCACACAAATGGTTGCAGAATTTTTCAGTAGAACATCTTAATCTCACTTTTTCGTTGTCAGAGGGAATACAAAATTCAGAGGAAGAGCTGATTTAACTGAAGTGTTTAGTCAGGAAAGTAAGGACTATTACGTCTATGCTTCAGTGGTTGCTCATGACCGTTGCAAGGTTCAAATAGACTTTAACAGGAGCAGTTCTCTTTTCTATTTAATCAATAACAATTCAAAACCTCTTATAATCATGATTAATACTACAGATTCTGTTTGCCTATGGTTTGTGAATTATAGGCGTTTTAATCAATGCCTAATCAATTCTAGGGGTTATTGTGGAGAAGACCTGTCATTTGATTGCTAATTGCCATAATTTGTGATCTTTTATAACACGTCTGCTGGAAGGCTCATAACTGCTTTTAACACCTTCATATCAGTAGCACAGCGATACCATCAATCTAGTAAGTGTTTAGCAGCTATAAATAGATAGAAAATGTGACTAGCTTTAAGAACTGAGGGACACTCGGGTGAGCTTGTAGCCTGAATATTATCTTGAAAACATGATACTGTTTCAGTTCATCTCTCACAAAAAATTATGCTGGAAACCCTGAATAATGTTGACTCAGCTGGTTTAGCAAACGTTTAGTGATACTGAGAAGAAAAGCAAAGAGCACTGCTACATTTGTAATGTAAGTGCACTGATTTCTGCATTGTTGTGCCGTAAATGTTTTGTAATTATCAAAAAACTGGTTTTGACAAGGATTTAGTTTTTGACTCAGTTTTAAACACACCCAAAACTTAGCTTTAGGACCTGCCATTTCTCAAATGGATTGTTGCACTTTTTCAGGCCTGGGTACACAAGACAGAGACCAGACCTCCAGTAGCACGGAGCTGAGCGGTTTCTCATCTCCACTGGGGAACAGAAGAGCCACAAGTTCCAAGCGCAGAATG
This sequence comes from Ara ararauna, assembly GCA_028858755.1. Taxonomy (NCBI): domain Eukaryota; kingdom Metazoa; phylum Chordata; class Aves; order Psittaciformes; family Psittacidae; genus Ara; species Ara ararauna. The sequence goes on along the minus strand of CM054389.1, from coordinate 9,547,167 downwards.
TCATCAAGTGCCTCAGTCACTATTCTAATCAATAAATGCCTAGCAAATGCCAGGTAAGCCAATCTTCACAGTTCTGTTTCATATGTGTTGCATGGATGAATGACTACAGACATGTTTTTGGCAACTGCTATAGATGAGTGGTCAGTATGTGCTTTAACAACAGCTGCACCAGTGCCCTGTGATTGGGAGTGCTCTTTCTTTGTGAGTTATATGCACATGAACCTTCAGGAACAAAAGTGCTGCATGGCAGGAGCAGCCTGGACACAAATATTTGAAGGTGGTAGCGTATATGCAGCATGAGAGGAGAGTTACCTGCAAAGATCTGGTCTCAGAGTCTTTGGGATGTGAGTTAAACCAGGGACGAAAGTCCTCAGGTGAGAAATCGAGGTCAATGGAGGTATTCTGGTCTGTTTACCATAACTTCTTGGAACAAGGTCTACTGTTCTGGCTTTGTACAGTGCCTGCACAATGGGAGTGTGATCGTGACTTAGACATCAAAGCATTACTGTAATGCAAATCAAATTTTCCGGTCAATATGATTCACAGTAAGTGCAACAAGTTCATTGGGTACAAGGTTGTGGAGCTCTTGGTCCGTGACCATAGAACCCTGAAAATCAAAGACCACCACAGGAACCAGAGATAGAAGGTAAATATCACCAAATCCCATTGTCAGTGGTCCTGATGTGGTGTCTCTGTACCAGAGGAGTGACATAGAAGTAGGTTATGGAGCCTTTCATTGCTGCGTCTGGGTCCAACCCTTCTCAAACAAAGCAATGCTGACTTTTTGCTAGCTGATAGGTGTTTAGCAGGTTCTGTTGAATAAGCTTGCGCAGTTCAATCATGCCTCAGGAGACTGAAGCATAACTACACTCAAAATATTTCAGCCTGCGCATCAAGATGATGAGGAGAAAGAGTTTAAAACATTAAAGATGAAAATAAAGAATCCAGCCTTCAGGTGGCCACTGCTGCCTTACACCCAGCACTGGGAGTATTCTTCCCTTCTGTCAAATGCAGTGTACACCAGATAATTGGTGCCTAATCTTCGCAAGCTTTCTGCAAAGTTCCTAACAAACTAACAAAAATTGTTTTTCTATCAAGTACTTATCGCAGTTGTGATTTAGAAAGTCGGATGGTATCAGTGAAGTAGAACAGAAGTAAATTCAGCAGTTCATAAGAAAAAGGTCCTTAAAGCTGTTAAACTTTAATAAGTGAGCTAATTAAACATTGCAGAATGCCCAAGCAAACAACGGTTTAATGTTCATTGGGAATCAGATTTTTCTTCTGATTGGTGGTAATATAACATTAGAGAACAGGATCTTCTCTGCAGATGCTGCTCAGGAGGAACCAAACTGTTTTGCTTCCAAGGATTTGGATTTGCATTTGTTTTTTTTTTGAGTCAGGTGCAATTCCACCCTGCATATAGAGACCTTGCATTTACAATGCTCCTTTCCCCCCCTGGGATTTATGGCTTTATTTCTGAAGCAAGAAGGAAAGATACTTGTCACATCCACTCAGTTGTCTGTGGTCTTAGGCATGATTATGCCATAAGGTATGTTGTCTAGTCTAGTTTTAATTGTCTGAGTGGCTCCTACCACTTCCCTTAGGAGACTTTTCCACCGTCTATTAGCCTTCACTGTCAGGAAATGCTTCCTGTTGAATAGCTTACATTTTCCACTTGCTTATCTGCATCGCATCACTCCTAGAAATATCACTGAACCACCCTAAACAATTCTTTTCCCTCCCTGATGTTTACAGCATTCAAATATTTCCTTCATAATCTGTAATTTCTGTTCTTGCTTCATCCGTCCTCTGTCTCATCTCTTGATATGCCCTTCACCTTTCCACCACTTCCACTCCAAAGCTCCTCATCTCTCTTTCTCTGAAACCCCTTTCTTACAGTGACAGAGCACAACTCTGATCCCATCCTGCAGTCCTCTCACCTGACTGTTCTTTCCATCAAACCTCAGCTCCCCCATTCTTTTTCCTGTTGTTTATTTTATTGCCTGGAAAAATGCAGCAGAAAGTGGAGGTTTTTGTGGTTTGGGGTTTTTTGTTTGGTCTGTAGTTGAGTTGCTGACCACTGCTGTGATATGAGCTGCCCTGGAGGGTTTCATAGCTTACTCCTTGCTGGTATGCATAAATCAAACCACGAGCATTCATACCTTGCTCAGCGTATTGTTAGACACTAGCCAAGATTTCCAAAAGCTCCTTGCCTAATTGGCATTAAATAGAGACATTGGCACTGTTGTCACTATTGGAAGTAACATAATTCAGTGTATGGACTTAACTATTGCTATATTATCAAATATATCTGGCTATTAAATCAGGAATCCATAATACAATCTATGGTGATGTACCTTTGACTTTACTGGGGTTTAGTTTAGAGTAGGGCTGAACTGGGCTGAAGGCCGCCTCTTGCTTCCCAAAGTTCAAGACAGTTAAATTTAGGGAGTCTCTCTTGGCAAGTAAGCAGTCCTACTTATCTCTGTTTCTTCCTTGTCAAATTTACAACTGGTTTCCTGACCAAAGCTGTTTTTTGGCGCCAGAAGAGCTGGAAAACAATACTATTACATATTGTTTTCATTTTATTGTAAATGTTTTCAATTGTTTTAGCTATCAAGCCTAGCTTGGAAACTTGAGGAAAAAAAATTCCTTCAGCTGAGAACTCCCTCTTCTGTTCACTTATGCAGCTGGATGGAGGACAGTGCTTCTGGCTGGAAGCCAGGATGTTAGCAGTTTGCCAATGTGCTATTGTGTGATCTAGGAAAAGACCCTTAAGCTCTTTGGATCATGGTCAGATTGCCCGAATTCCATAAAAGTTCCTAAATCTACTTTGTCCTACTTGTTCCCTGCTTACTGCCCTACTTGGACCTGCAGAGTTGCTGCTTGGAAGCCCACATCCCTGACCCAGTGCCATTGGACAGGTGGTACTCAGGCTAGCTGAGAATTGCCCTTTCTATTTGTCCATTTACACACACAAACTTACTAAAGCAGGTTTTGTCCTGCTGAATAAAGTGGTTAGAAATATATTGATTTTGTATGTTGATGGTTAGCTATTTTTATTAACTATATTTAATCTCCTGAAATGTGAATGACCTTTATGCCATTAACAGCCTGAAGTACTGAGGCAGTAAGAATACCCTCTGTTACGTTTTAATGAAAATCTCTTCTCTTTCACTGACTGGCTCCTTTGGTTGTCCCTTTAGATCTCTTGTCACCCTCTTTCAGCCATGCCCTCACTGACAGTTCGTTTTCTGAGGCACACAGCTGATAGTGCTCCCACTGCACTGCTGCTTTTCAGAAAGCCCAGGCTGCCCTGAATGTCATAATTCTCATTACAGCTCTACTGCCCACCAGTTTCCAATCCACCCCTAAAATCCCTTGTAACCACTGGCTTTGCAGCCCCCTGGCCTTTTCTATGAAAATGGCAAAAGCTAGTTTTGCTTGTGGTATATTTTTAGCTCCAGTTTGTGTTGGGCTTACTCTATTTTTAGCTTGCTGTGTAAAACTTACTATCTTTAGTACAAAAGACAAAGCAACTTCAAAACAAGTAGAATCTGTCTTTCTAATTGAGATTGCTGAACACAATGAACATATATACATAAGTCTATTTATACATTCTTAAGTATTACACGTCCTCAGGAAGTCCTGATCAACCACTTGGACAGGCAAATGCAGTTCCAAATGTTTGCTTCTAGATTGGTGTATCTCTAACCATGGAAAAACAAATATTTGTGATCATTCATGTCTCTTCTAGTCACTTTTACCTGGAATTTTTATTTTTAATAATGACACACATCTGTATGTATTCCAAGATATTACTGGGAGCTGACCTTGAAAACAAGCTTTATTGCAGGAGTGAAGCATTACAAGTAATCATATCTGATTAGAGCACAGTGTTTATAATCTGCAGTTGTATACATAAATCACATGCTAAACTGAGCTCTTTGTAACACATATAAACTAAAGGGGAAACCTAGAGACTGGAGGATTCTAGATATGCCCTATAAACATTTGCAAACTACTTCCTCTGTGTCAGAGAGTGAGGAAAATGTTTTCAGCTGTGACCTGTGATACTGCTGGAGCCTCTGTCATATATACACGTCCTCATAAATTTGCTGTATCAAAGCAGGAAGCTGGCTTTTAATAAAAACCGAGTATCCAGGGCTAAGGTGATTTGCTTCTGTGGAGTGTTTTGCTTTGCTTTGTTTAATAAGAATAAAATTCAGAAATCTTTCTCTTTTTTCAAGTATTTTTAAAACGTAATTCACGCTATTTGTGGCTTTCCTTTTGTAGTCGTTTGTGCTGGGTTTATGACAACTGATCCTATGGCTGCAAATGCAACTAAGAATCTAGTAACAGGCCATTAGATATATTGTGCAGCGTAACAAAGATCTCCTGCAATGCCATTAACAGGGAAAAAAAGCCTATTTGCATGGAGACAGACAGCCAGCTGAAGAGCTGGACCTTGCAGAGGGAAAGCACCTTGTCTTGGAGGCTGGAGAAGGACAAGGTGATGCAGCACATTGCAGTTCTGCATGAGGTCAGCTAAACAGTGAGTTAATACAAATTGATGACAGTGGAGTGTACTCACGCTAGTCAGGCTGATCCTTAAATGGAGCATTAGTAACGTGATTGGGTCCACTGTGTACATAGAAAATTGCCCACTCACTGTGTGTCACCAAAACAGGCTGCAAACTAGTGAACAATGATTTTTGAACTTGGGAGCTGTAATACCCTTGGGTGCATCAGCCTAGTAAAAAATTTAGGTCTGCTCAAGAACCTTGATGCTTGTTGAGGCATCGGATAGATGTGTGCTGCCTTAGGCACAGCATAGAAAAAACAAAGCAGGATTCATCTCCTCTATGATATCAGTCATTCATCTCTGCATGTTATTTGCAATCTTCAGCAGTTCATAAGTCATGCAGGGGAGGAAGAGCACCTCATCCCCCTGCACTGGACTCATATGTGATGGAGGCAGCAGAGGTGATCTTGTAACACATACATGTGTAATTCTCTAAGAAGAAGTCAGGATCTGCAGATGAATGCAGATTACAGCGAGATGTGTCTCCACAGTACATTTTCTTCAATAGCTTCACATGCAGACTAATGTGAAGAGAATAGAGGCATTCCTGGTATGACACAAATTCACCAATTTGCGCAGATATATCTGAATGCCACCCCTGGCAGGCTGAGAAATGTAAGATGTTAAAAACATTTCAAAGGTTATTCCATATATAACTCAAATACTGTCTTCTAGCTGCCTTTCAGGAGTCTTCCAGTGATATACAATGTTGTTTCTTTGCCCCCTGGGCTTGGTTCTGTCCCACAGAATGAAACAGGCAGTTAGAGCTTACTGAAGAGCTGCTCCCTGTCTCACCTGCTGCTTTGCCACAAGCACTTTGCTGTCTTTTGCTGAATTTTAGTGTCAAAGAGAGAGTGAAATTGTTACAATGCCTCACCACTTTGTGCCCTTATCACAAACTGTGAGATGAAATAAGTGTACTCTGAGATTACAGGATTTGCATCCTTAGATTAGCCTGGTCAAGCACTCTGTCCATTCTCTCAGGCTCAAAACCCTTCCAATTGCAAGACAGTGAATAAACCTCAGCTCACCATAACTGTCCCTCTTATAGAGTTTGTTTGCTAAAATTTGATTGCAGGATCAATGTTTAATGGGAAAGTACAAAAATATCAGAGTTTCGAAGATGTTAAGTACTCAGTGCTGCTACAGGTTCAGCACAGATGATAAAGCTAGAAAACTCCTGCTATCTGGAGCCTGCTTGTGCAGTTTACACAGCTATATGGAGAGGGGAGAGCACAGAGCAGCGTCTGTGGATATCTCTTGCTCTCTGTGCACATTCAGCAGCCTGACGAATGTGAGCTCTTGTTCCTTCTTGCATACAGAGGATGTGCCAATGGTGGCATACACTGATATGTATGGATGATGGTAGGCAGACTCAGATAAGCCTCCAAACCTATTTCAGCAGCTTGAATCATTACAAGGAAGGAAAAAGAGGAAGCCCAAAGCAACGTATTCAGCATAAAGATCATAACTTGAGATCAAGCTGAGATAACTGAGGTAACTACTTTGAGATCATGTCAGTGATAGGTTGTCAGCTATATTTAATCATGTGCCAGGTTCTGTGGGTGGAGAGAGAGAAATTCAGGCAATCCATAGCTCCTAAAACACTTAAGGATTACTGCCATTTCTATGTGCGAGGTCTTGCATTGCCATTCTTCTTCGTCTTTCTTAAACAACTGACAATGCAACTTTTCAACTTAGAGTGTATCTAAGGAGACCAGCATCCCACTTTTGCCAAACCTAAAATGAATTTGAAATACAGCTATAAGTACATGTACGGTCTATACCATTAGAACTGGAAATGGAAGAAGTTGCAGCGTCTTTTTTTATGCTACTTATGGAGATATCAGTTATACTTTGTATTTGAATGGCCCTGAGGAAACGTCAGACTGAGAATTGATGCTGACAATGTCAATGTCAGCATGGTGATGTGAATTTTAAGTTTGTGAAAGTTAAAAGTACGTCAGTAGAAATACAGAAAATTGAATGAATCATATTCTATCATGCATCAGTCTTTTGGATCAGTAGAGCAGGGACTGTGGGAAAATGCCTTGTCATGGCAATGAAAAAGGTTCAAACATGCTGGAGTTCCTCCCGTTCCTCTAAAAGTTAGTTTTTATCAGTAACACTTGGAGCTTGCTGTCACCCTACCACCAGGCTCTAGATGGAGATTTATTACTGTCCTCTGCAATTGTTGTTCTCTGAATGGCACTAGACTGAATCTGCCATTAATAAAACGTCTTTCTCAAAAGGTTTGGAATATTCCTGTTGCAGTATTGCAGACATTCTGCCTCTCTTCTAATAGCAGTATCAGAGGGTCATTGATCTCTTAAAGGAATCAAGCAAGCCATTTGAGGTGCATCAGTGCAGCTATTACTGGAATATGCTGAGATCCATATAAGTCAACAGATGAGATGCTGGACAAGGGTTCAAGCTAGATGGTTTCTTTTCAAGCTGCTGGTTGATCTCTGGGCAGCTGACTGCAGCAATGTGCCTCAGTTTCCCTTCTATGGAATGGGGATAATGAAGCTTGCTTCCTTATAAAGCCCTGTAAGGACTACCAGTAATAATTTTAAAGCGTAGCAGCTGTGATAATAAGACAGATCAAAGCTGAAAGCAATTGGAAATATAAACAGTTATATTTACTGTTTCACTGCAGTGAATTATGAGGCTGCCCAGATTGGAAAACCAGCCCTGGTGGAGGTCTGTTAGATGAGCTGGTAAGTGGATATTGCTCAAGCTAGTTCTGAACAGTGACAAGATAGAAATTGAATGCTTGCTTTTAAACAAGATCCCTTCCAAATATGACAAAAAAATCAATTAGGCTGATTCTCAAAAGTTGAGGTTTCTTGAAAAATGTTTAGCTCTGAACTTAGCGTAATGTATCCTGTGAAACTTCTACCTCAGGAAAAGCTTTGGAAAAGAAGGCTGGGGAGAGAGCAGGTTTCATTCGTATTAATGACTGTGTTGTTTCCTCTGCATTCAGGGGAGAAAGTGGAAATAATCATGGTTGGGGGAAAAAAACAACAAAAACTGATTATATCCATTCCTTATCTTACTTCCGTCTGCTCAGGCGCTAATTATCACCACTAATCCAATAAAGCCCATAAAGGTTTTCTAAATAGTCTTTCAAGATCCTGTAATAAATCTCTTCATAGAGCAGTAAATTGAGCAAAGTGTTAATCAGTCAGTAATCAATAGCAAGCAAACACTAGTTGTGGACTTTGGAAAAGCAAAGGTTCATTGTGTTTCTGTTTACCTGTACCACATGTGGGAAGCCTCTGGGGGGAGAATACCTACAAAACACAGACTAAAGAAGAGGGGAGGTATTTGAATCATCAGGTAAGAACCTGGAAAAGGCAAGCTACAGTGCTGTGGATATGGCAAGTTAATTGAAACTAGAGAAATAGAATACAGAAGGGACCCCCTGCCCCTGCTTCCCCAGGGCTGGGGCTGTGCTTCTTAAGGCACTTTCTGAGCACCTCAGACTGCTGTTACTTTAAGTCTTACAACTGAATCTTGATCTGCTTTAAAAAGGTGTCTCTTTAATAGGCTCTTGGTGCAGCACTTCCCTCTGATACAGCTGATAATATTGTGTCTCTTTTTTTTCCTTAATGCAGTCTAGTCTATTTTAGTGCAAACAATAGATCCTTCATTACCTTTAGGAACTGCAGTGTTTATCTTTAATTTTGAGGCTGTGTGCTGATATTTACATAGGAAAGGGATTTATTCTATGTTATAGCATTGCTGATCAAATAGAAGCATAAATATACTCTCTGCATTTTTCAATACTAATTATAGACCGCTATTTAATCCAGGCATCGTAAGTGCATAGTGTACTTATATACATAGTGCACAGGCTGCAAAAATAGATGGATGTGCTGAGCTAATGCAGCAGCAAAGACATATTGTTCTTTCCCTCTCAGTGGGCAACCAGAAGATTTTCATCTTCTATCATAAACAGCAAAGCAATACCAGCAGAAAACTGAACCAAGCTACTTGAAGGTTTAAGAAGTTCATAAAAGTTTGATTTTTTCAATGTACAGATATGACTAACTGTAGGGATCAAGTCAAACCTCATTGATTTTTCTTAGAGGAGAAAGGCAACTAGACTCCCTAAAGGTGAAAAAACCCAAACCCACTCGTTCATTCATGAGAAATCTATACTTGATATTTTAGCACAAATCATAAAAGGCAGAGAAATAAATGAAACAACCTTTCTTTGGCATATAGAAGCATAAGAGAGTCTGTCGGTATGTACTGATACTCAGAAACAAATAATAAATAAGGGTAACCTTGGTACATGGGGTTAGAAAGAGCAGACAAGGACTTACCTACTGCCTCTGTCTTGAGAAGGTGCAGAGAGAGCAGAACAAGGAACAGCAATTCCATTATCTATTTTAAATAGGCTCAGTGTTGAAACCAGAATTGATTAGACTTCTTAGTATGTGATCATATTTCTGCTCTCAGTTTTATACTGGAGTAAGTAGTCCTGGACAGACCTGAAAGCCATGGCCAGGAAGGTGAACTCCTCCCCTTTGTAATTTCTCCAGATTTACCCTGCTCCTGATTTGTCTAAATTTATTCATTTCTACAAAATTAATGGCGAAAGGAATAAGGTTTTCTAGCGCTAAGCAAGTAGCCTGTAGTGAATACCTGATACTTTGCAACCTATGCACCTTTAGTAACCTAAAATGCTACATTTTTACTTACTGCCAGCTTTTTTCCTGCCAGCCCACAGGACATTTAATGAATGCTCACTTTGAGGTTAGTGTTTGGTTCCAAAAACCTCCAATGAAACAAACAAAACCCCAGCTCCCCCACCCCCAATCCCTACCCCACCACCCTCCAAACAGCTGCTCAGGGATGGAGGAGATTTGAGACTGGAAAAGGGGGCTGCTGTGTTCAGTAACAGGGAACATTTATTAGGTGACATACCACCACCTTCCTTATATATGCCTTTGCACTTTGTGAATTAACAGAAAGGACACATTTTTCTGTTGTTTGCTTGGTTGGTTTGGCTTTTTTTCTCTTTATTTTTTTAATTATACTTTTTCTTAACTTTCCTGCTTCTGATATTATAGTATAATATACAGATATATCTGATATATAGATGTATATCAGATAAAATATATATAAATTTATATATATATATATATTATACCTGGTACACAGATTTATTTTTTTCTGTCACCTTTGCTTTCCTATCTGAATATTTTAATTCCATGTGTATGATTCAGTGGCAATTCAGGCTTTATGTTCCACAAACAAAGGTGTGTACAGAAAAGTGACATTACTGCTTCTTGCTCATAGTCATAGGCACATTTTTATCTTTCCATTTGGGGTTGGATTTTGATACAGCTGAGGAAAGCAAAAGAGGGAGTGCAGCTTCTTCTTCCCTTTCCCCATATGCCTCTCTGTCCATGGGGGTGCAACCCTCATGCTTGGTTGAGTGCAAGAACAGCAGGATGCTTGACCCACTGCTCCTGCATGATGGGCTGGACAGAGTGAAGTAGCATTATGCTGGCTGCATTGAGCCTGCCAAGTCATCCAGTGAGGACTGAATTAGGAAAAAGAGCCAAGAAGGTGTTTCTTGCCTTTAGCGAGAGCTGCGGGCTCCCAGGTGAGGAGTATGGCCATGCTGCTACTAGAAGTAGGGTCGCACAGGACCGGGACCTGTAATAACAATGGGAAATCTGACAGCTGACTTATGAGCAGGTCTTTTATTCATAAAAAGGATGGCTATAAATAACATTCCAACAATGAAGATTTGCTGGGTAGTGTTTTTCCATCCTGGATTAGGTAGATTAAAGCATGAACAGAAGATGATTTGCCTAGCACATGATGCTAAGATAAACAGTTACTGCAGCAACAAGAACAATAAGGGAATTTGTTGCATTTTTTAACTTCCTAGTCTGGCAGCCTCAGTGGGGTTATCTAAGCAAGGTGCATGCTGAGCACGTAGAGAGGAACAGGGGCATGAACGGGGCCGTGTCAGGTGGTGTCAGCCTTCAGGGTCATCGAGCAGACATTTTTCTCTTGGGCTTTTCAGTAGGGGAGCTGAACCAAAGCTGAACACCAAACTGCTTAGTTCCCTGCAAGACCAAAGCTTGCTAGAAACCCTCTGTTTAGGACTGCAAAATCTGAGAGTTACAAGTTTGATCTTGAAATTCAGGAGTCTTGGTTTGGGGCAGGGGGTTCTTGTTTGGTTTCTTGGCTTTGTTTTGGGGCTTTTTTAACTTTTGTAAACCTTCCAGCCTGTCACTATTAAAGTGGTAATCAACTGCACTGCAGTCGTATTAACTAAGTCTTTATTTGTGTTAGGAGGTGAAGGCAGACTCAGAGAAAGACATTGCCTTCCCTTATAAAGCCTGTTATCTAAATGAGCAGGGCACAGACATCATATGATCTCCATTATTTCTTCTAAAGAAACTTACCTGACAGGTGCTTGGTTATCATCAGTTCTCAATGACGTCTTTGCACCTAGGGATATTTTTGTAAGGAAACGCACTCTGGGTGGATTTACATAAAGGACTTTTGACGCTGAACTTAAATACATATGAGGATCTTGGTCAGCGAAGACAAGAGACAAAGTATGCATTGAGCCTATTGCAGATCATTGAATCCAAAGCTACTTTTAATCTGGTGTAATGATTGCAGTTGTGTTCATAGCTACAGGATAGGTAAGAACAGGAGGGAATGTCAAAACCAATGAAAACCGCACTTATTTTGGGGCCTTTAGAGCCAAACAGCAATGATCTTGGAGCTGTTCCCTCCAGCCTGGTTTCTGAAATGCGTGAGATCTGACATTAGCCTGCTGCTACCAAAAGAGCTTCACGGGAAGTTCGAAGGGACTGACGTGATGGCTGATAAAGCTTGCATGTGTTTGAGCTAAATGATCCTACCATGTGCTGAAGGGAGGAAGTCCAGAGCTGTTCCTAACCTTCCAGCTGGACTGCTGCAGTACCCCCTGCCCCAGCAGTGCAGGCAGGAGGGGATGAGAGCAGCCTGGGTCTGACTCTGTCTCACAAACGCATGAGAGTCCCAGTCAAAGCCAAGGCAGTGGCACAGCTCTGTGTGCTGGGAGGCCAAGTTGCTGCTCTTAGAAGGAAGATCTGAGGCCTGTGAGGGAGAGTCTGACTTGAGTCCACATCCCGTTGTAGATGAGCTGTCCTGGGAGGAATTATCCCTGCACGTCCAAGAGACTTAAAACACAGATTAATGTCATGGTTAGTGACTGGGTGATTGGGAAACCTGACCTTCAGATTGGGAGAGCACCACACTAAGTGGTCTTCATTTACTTATGCATTGTAATATTCTTCATTAGAGTTCCCTTACCACTGAACCAGAAATCTGGAATTTCATAGCTATTGGTGAATCTGAAATATGAAGTCTTCATCTTTCATATGAAAATGTGGGCTGGTTATGATTCTCCTTGAATTGGGAGAACCTTGTTCTAATACAAGGTCACTTCCATGGAATAGTTAGTAGCATTTACAATGGCTCTTTATTTGGCCTTCTGCTCAGCTCTGGTGCATTAGCTGTTTACTATCTAATTTAGGCCGTACCTGAGGATTAAACCCTGTGATCCATGATGTCATGCTTAGTAAAGCTGAATTTCTCTCCTTTTCTCACTTCTTGTGTGAAGCAGCACCCTTCATGTGGATGAATAGCCTTCCGTTGGTGAGTGATGGAACACTAGCAGTGTGCAACTCAACCATTTCCCTGAATTCTGAAGACAGATTCTGCAGGATGTGTGCTTCTAAGCTGTGTATTCAGCTCTGTATGTTTACAGCCTGCCTGATTACTTTGCCTTGTTTTGAAGCACACACGTTTCTGACTATTGCTTTCTTGTAACAATAGTCCAAGTGTCTGTAGTTGTTTAATTCAGAAGGAAGATTCCCTTTATGTTGACCATTACATGTCTAAAGGGGTAAGATACATTCTGGCTTCTTCACATATGCATAGAATCATAGAATGGTTTGGGTTGAAAAGGACCTTAAGATCATCCAGTTCCAACCCCCTGTCATGGGAAGGGACCCCTTCCATTGGAGCAGGTTGCTCCAAGCCCCATCCAGCCTGGCCTTGGACACTGCCAGGGATGGGGCAGCCACAGCTTCTCTGGGCATCCTGTGCCAGAGCCCCAGCACCCTCACAGGGAAGCCCTTCTTTATATCTAACAGTTGTCTTTGGAAGGCTTTCTTTACAGTACAAACTTCCTCTCAGTTATTTATCCATGTTTGTCTCCCTTTAGACAATACAAGTTCCTCAAAGGTGAAAATAACAGGCCTGGCATCTCAGAGAAACATTCTGGTTCTGCACAGAGGCCCTGTTTTTTTGGGGTGTTCTTGCAATAAGCTTGCATTACTTTGTGGTTTGTAGCTAACATAATCTTTCAAGCCTGAGGACTGTCTTTGTTTTATGTACCTGGTGAGGGCTGTGAAAGCATAGCTGGGATGTCAGATAACTCCAAACCTGTGAGGTAAAAATTCCTCAAAGAGACTGGGTGGAGGAGGAGTCAGAGCTCTCTGTTTTGAATGCATATCAGAAAAATCTTGGAAGGAGATCATACACCCCATTTGTGTCTTCCTCTCCGAAGAGGAAGACTTTAATCTGCATAAATTAAAACATAAATTGCATAAATGGGCTCCTTATTTTTATTACTCCCTTTCCTGAATGTTCCTTATTTGCAGGCCTCATAATGCCCATTGAAAGATGGAGCAAATGGATATTCTTGTCTCAAGGCTTTAATGAAGGTCATGGCAAGCAGGAATTATTCTTCCTCAGTACGTAGCCAAGCTACGTGTCCCTTGCCGCTTTTTGGCTCAGGATGTGTATGATCTGCAGCTTGGTAAAGTGGAGTGCAGGGGCAACCGAGGAGTAAGCTGAACCACTGCATTTCACAACAAACAGTGTCTGGTATTTCAAGAACGGGAGTCGGAGTTGGACATGAGTTCAAGGGAGAGTGTGACAGGAAAGAAACCAGAGCAGTAAAATCCCTGATCCTTTCAGTACCTTGTTTTTCTTGAGTATGCAGTGCATGTTCATGACTTTGAAAGTAATACCGTATCATCTATAGCTTAACTGTGCTATGGAGTTGTTATTTTAATTACATGGATGCAGCTTTTTCTCCTGCAGTTTCAGGCACAACTCCCTCTTCTTGTTGTATTATCCTCATAAAAGAGAGAATTGCTAGTGCATCGTGCTAAGGTAAAAGTGTATGTTGTCCAAGGGTTACTGTACAGGACTAAGACTTGCAGCTCCTGGACTTAATTTCCTGTTTTGAAATCAACTTTGGCTGGGGCCTGTGGTTCTGATTGAGCACTTGTGATTCCTCTTGAAGACCGAGAGCTGCAGGTTATGGGCATTTCTGAAATGGCAAGCTCAGTTGTGTGAGGTTAGATTGTCCACAACAGCCACTTGAATGAATGGTCATCAAAAATTCAACCTGAGGCCTCTCCTGTCTCTTTCTCAGTCTTTTCATCATGTTCAGTGATTATTGTTTTCTCCAGAGGCACAATCATCAGATAAGTATTATAGAACTTGGAGATTCAATGCAAAATAATGCCATTTCTTCTGCATGCCAAATAACAAACCAGTAGCAATCTGTACATTCAGATAAAGAAATATAAAACAATTACAGAACTACAGAATGTTGTGCAAATTGAAATCCAGATAAATCTCAATCAAATGCTTACCAACTCCAAGGTCCAGCCAGTGTCTGAAGTGCTGACCTGAGATAGAGGAGATTAGATTCAGTTCCCTCCGTGAAGGACTTTGAGTGATCTTAAGCAAATAACATGATTGTTCTCATCCCACTCTTCCCATAAAATGTAAATAACACTTTCCCCTCATGGGTGTGTTGTAAGTACAATAATGACTGCAAAGTTCCCAGAATATGGGAGTATAACAATTCCCTTGAATTGAGATTGCTCTACATCAGCATTTGGCTATGTAATAGCCCTCTGTCTCACACCATGTTTTCAATTCAAACTACTTTTCATCTGGTTTTGAGAGCTCAAACATTATTACAGAGGGTTGGAATATACAAATCTGGGGGTTCTGTATATGGAAGCCCACTAAAAAAGCAGTTTCCACAAAGATATTGTTTTCTTTAATCTGGCACCATTATGCTATTTTTGATGCAATTATATTAGCGAAGTAAGATTTCAAAGCTTTCATGAAGAGCTATTTATGCTACTTGATATTATTTTTAATTACATTCTGATCTCATATTGTTTAGTGTTTCATGTTTGAACACCAGAGTTTCAAATTAGGGAAGTTTCAAGTAGCATTTTCAGGAATATCTACGGCGCTTTGGAGTCTAAGTTCACACATATACCCTTCTTTATAACTAGGATATTCTTGAAGATGTTTGACTTTGTGGGTACCCCCTGTTCATCACAGCCCTCAGCTCACAGAGCCACAGGAAGCACCAGCAGAAGAGATGAGGAGCATGTGTGGCTTAGTCTGGTGTCCTCTGCTGTTCCTGCCCTACGCTCACCTGTGCTGAATGCTACCCTGCTGACACACTCACTGTTATTAAAGGACTCTACTCTGCTCTTGTGAGACCTCACTTGGAGTATTGTGTGCAGTTCTGGTGTCCTCAACATAAAAAGGACATGGAACTGTTGGAACAAGTCCAAAGGAGGGCCACGAGGATGATCAGGGGACTGGAGCACCTCCCGTATGAAGATAGGCTGAGAAAGTTGGGGTTGTTCAGCCTGGAGAAGAGAAGGCTGCGTGGAGATCTCATAGTATCCTTCCAGTATCTGAAGGGGGCCTATAGGGATGCTGGGGAGGGACTCTTCATGAGGGACTGTAGTGAGAGGACAAGGGGTAATGGGTTCAAACTTAAACAGGGGAAGTTTAGATTGGATATGAGGAAGAAATTCTTTACTGTGAGGGTGGTGAGGCACTGGGATGGGTTGCCCAGGGAAGTTGTGAATGCTCCATCACTGGTGGTGTTCAAGGGTGAATTGGACATAGCCTTGGGTGGCATGGTTTAGTGGGAGGTGTCCCTGCCCCTGGCATGGGGGTTGGAACTGGATGATCTTAAGGTCCTTTCCAACCCAAACTATTCTGTGATTCTATGATTCTATGACTCGCTGACTCCTGGTGCTGGCACTGACAAGGTGACACAAATAGCCCTTGTTCAGCAGCAACCTCACACCAAAGGTGTGGCTGACAAGTCTGTATGAGGTGGGTTATAGCATGCACAAAGAATGGTTTATCTGTGACACTCAAGGGTTTTATAGAATATTAATACATCAGCAGAATTCATTAATCAATTCTCAGCCCTTATTTCTATATCGTAGTTCTTTGCACTTCCTTGTGACCATTGAAAATACCTTTTACTTGTTTGCATAAAGCATTTCCAATATATATATATATAAAATAATTATGCAGTGGTAATTGCACACTAACCTGGATGTGCTTTCATACACCTCAAAAAGAATCTATAGAATTTTACTTTTTAAGCTCAACATTTTAGCACGATTTTCTCATGTTGTAAATCCTGGCAGATTTACAGTTCTAGAGCTGGAATTGCTGCCATAATGCTTAGATATCAGCACTGAATATGGAAAGCCCATAAACTTAGCTGAGCTGCTTTGCAATAGCATGGTATAAAATTGTTACTGATGCAAATTAATCCTTTGTCAAGATAACAGTAAAAATAAATTAAATCAGAGTAAATTTGTAAGTGACATGGCTTTACCTGGGCAATTTTGCTAAAGGAAAGCTGCTCAGCTGCAGATAGATGCCAAGTAGCAGCCAGAGCACATTGGAGATTTCTCCTTGTCTGTGGGCATTGTGAATAAAGCGTGAGGTGACGCAGATGTGACCCACACTCAGCACTAGCAAACAAAACCAGCCAGTTCTGCATAGAAAAAAACATCCGTGGTGCTGCTCGTGGTGATACAGAGATGTATTACTCACCTAAACTGCCCCCGAGCTGCCCAAAATCCCCAACCGCCCCACTGCTCCCTGTGTTGTTTGTTCCAGCGGCGCCCTCTACTGTCTGATAGCATTAATTGTGTCCAAAGAGCTACTGTCCCCAAGTCTCAAGTATTTTAAATCTTCTCAAAAATCATTTGCTTTTAAAAAGAGGAAGAAAAGATATAATGACATTATGTTGTTTTATTATATACAAGTTACACATTAAATAAGCAAATACAAAATAGCCTGTAATAAAGGTGTGAGTAGATGTCTGTCATTTTCTAGCTACATTATCATCCAAGAATTAAGGTTGAAAGAATGGCATTGTCAGAACTGCTTAGGCATTTTAAGTTTCCAGTGCTTACTCCAATACAGTCTACTAAAGGTCTAGGCCAATCTCTTGTGTTTCCTTGTTTGGAAATTAAGTTAATTCAACAACTCATTAAATGCATCTCTTTTTGTTCAGCTTGTGAAGCATCAGTACCTCTAATTTACACAAGACAGAGAAAGGCCATGCAATTTCAGGTGTATTCTGACAACTTCTGTGTACTCCATTACCCAGTACAGAGACATTTCTGTGCACCCAAGCAAAAGAGCATCTGTGGGACAGATTCTCACCTTTTCGGATCCCACTTCAAGTGCTACAGTTCATTGTATGGTTTTGTTTACAAGTTTGGGGTTTGTTCTGCAGAAATGATCTAACAGAGCTTAAAACTTTTGGCTGCTTCCATTTGCCATTGTAAGCAAGAGACAGTGAACAAGTAGGTTCTGTTGTTTCTTGTTCTGCCTTGAGCAAGATGAAATGTTGTGATGTTGTTAGAGTTCATCTAAAATTAGGACTTGCACCTTGCTGAACCAGGGGAGGTTGGTGACACAGCAGTGCTGTTCTGCTTTGAGTTCCATCACTTTTGAGTCACTTTTCCTCCAAAAGAAAAAAGAATACTGCTCTTCATTTTCTGACTCTCTAATCCTTTATCCATCTGATTTACCGGTGAATTAAAGCTCAATTCCCATTCATTCCATTTTAGAATATCCTTAAAGAATTTGAAACTACTGATGTGATCATTCATCTTCACAAGATCTGCACAGGTTTTGCTCTTGATAGAGGTTGCTTTAAGCAAGTCATCTGTATAGTAGTAAATATGTTTTCCAGCTGTGGCTATCCTAGCAACTTAAAGGTAATTGGTGATGCCCAGAGTTGGTGACTCAAACATTTAAAACCAGGAACGGTTAAAGTTTAATCCATGATGACAACGTGGCGATAGAAACCATGTGTCAGGATTCATTCTTCACCTGGAGAACATAGTATGGTCTCTGAGGGAATACGGGATGGGTACAACAGACCACTTTAATGCTTAAAATTAGGATTTTCCACCATGAACAGGTATCCAAACTGCTCTACTAATCACACTCAAATTTGGAGTCATTATTTAGTACTTGCACTGGGCATCCCTCAACTGGCCATTAATATAGCATCTGTGATCTTCAACTGCAGAGTCATCTTCACCAGGATTGCGACAAAGGAGCTGCACAAGCCTATCTCTGTACTCTTCTGCAATTTGGCCTTTTCTGATCTCTTCACCAGCTTTTCTGGCTTTTGGATTTCGATGCTGTTCATCACCAACCCTGACATTACAATCTTTGGATCCAAGGACATGCTTGCACCTTATGCCTTTTACACTGTGTCTATTTTATCCACCATCTATAACTTGGTAAGCATTGGAACTGAATGCTATCTGGCTGTGGCTGAAAGCATGAGGACAAGGTTCAGGGTTGCTAGAAACCATTCCGTAGCTGCAGTTTTAATTAACCAGGTCTTGGCTTTCTTTTTGGGCTGCTTGCCATTGATGGGATGGAACTGCTTGAGTATGGAAAAAAATCTCTCTGTCCTTTACAGCCCTTTTTGTGTCGACTACCTCATCTTCATCACCATTCCCAATGTTGTGGTGGCTTTTCTTATACCTCTGTTCACTTACCTTAGAATCATCATCATCTTGAGGAAAAGAAAGCTGAGAATGAAAGCATGTGGACAAGCCACTGGCACCTACAAATCTGCTGAAATCCAGGTTGCCAGAACCAGTATTTTTATTTGGCTCCTGGCATTGATCTCCTATGCTCCTGTATTCGCAGGAGTCATATTTGGTGCAATTAACAAGCAGTGTCACATTGATCTCTACCCAGGAGTCTATATCTTCCGAAACTGCACGGCTATGCTGATAACCACGAACTGTTTGGGAAACCCCATCATATACGCCCTGAAAGCCAAAACTGTGGGGGCTAAGCTCAAGGCTCTGAAATGCCTCTTCACTGCCCATGCCCGAGCCTGCACCCTTGAGAACATCTAGCTGGGACTACCCTTGGTCCGGGACTGCCTTTGGTCCAGGACTGCTGATGTGCCTGGCTGGTGTAGTCAGAGACCTGAAATCACAGTGATCCCTGCCCATGCCCAGGTGCTGCAGCAGCACTGGGTGCCACATGGTTCCTGTGGAAGAGCCATTGGAGCTCCATGGCTTCTCACAGCAGCATCCACCACCTTTGGGGGGGAGAGGATGAGCTGCAGCCTGGCGCTGGCCATCGCAGTGACTTGTGGCAGCCCCTTGTGAAGTGTTGCATGGAGCGTGCCCGCTTGCCTTGCTGCAGAGTGGAGCAGGAGAACTCCTTCACTCAGAGATAAAAATAACTCCATTAGCCACGTTTACTTTGTGTTTGGAAATAGGCTTCTGCTGGGCTTGCTTTGCTGCTGACATTCACATCCTTGGTGTTACTTGTATGGTTTTGAAGACAGCTAAAAGATCTGCAGTAATCTGGAGGAAAATGTATTTTTACTTTCTCACAGTCAGTCCAGTTGTGTCCTTGGATATTTGATGGAGCTCTTTCTTAATGGGGGTACTCAGCACTGTTTCACTGTTGTAATTTTAACTGCAGTATGTAGCTGGATTACATGATTTTATGGGACATTTGTGACTATGCTTTTCATGTCTAAGAGCAAGTAGTGACAGGACAAGGGGGAACAGCTTTAACCTGACAGAGGGGAGATATTGGGAAGAAGCTCTTCCCTGTGAGGGGGTGCTGAGGCGCTGGCACAGGGTGCCCAGAGAAGCTGTGGCTGCCCCATCCCTGAGTGCTCAAGGCCAGGTTAGACAGGGCTTGGAGCAACCTGCTCTAGTGGAAGGTGTCCTGCCCGTGGCAGGGGTTGGAACTGGATGAGCTTTAAGGTCCCTTCATGATTCTATGATATTTCTGCTTATAAACAGAGGCACACTCAAGTCCATGGCTTTTAAAATTTGCACAGTTCCAGGAGAAAACCTCACTTGAATTCTCCAGTACCAGACTTGCAGTCGAGTTGCCTGTACAAAAACAGAAGTGTCAAGACCAAGTATTTTGCAAAAGGATAAGGTTTTACCCCCTTTGTCGCCAAAAAATAGAAATTTGCTACTGAATAGTCAATCTATCAGATCCTAGTACAGATGAATGCATATTCTTAGTTATACTAAGAACAAAATCCCATCAACCTGCTTCTGAGCGGGTGTGAGAAATGGGCATGTTCTGTGTATGAGATGCCAGAACCAGGCAGGTGCCACCACAATAGTGAAGTAATGAAGTGGTAGTGGTGATTGTAAACCCCCTCCTCTGGGCTGCTTTACACGGGAGACCTCGGGGAGAATTTCTTTCATCTGAATTAAACTCCTGACACTTAAGGAAATGGATGGCACTAAATTGTATGTAATTTAAATGAATGACTTAAATGGATAATGTAACTCAGGTAGATCAGTCTGGCTCCGCTTCCCCTCTGCACACAACTGCTCTGGGCTCCACACCGCTAACCTGGGAAGAGTTTGTTTGGAACCTGAACATCTGCCTCCTGCTGAGGGTGTTTCAACCAAACTTGGTAATGCGAGAGCCAACCACAGCTTACCACAGGGCAGATGGTGCAGATCAACCCGGGGCGGGTTTGTTGTGCGATATTTATGATACGATATCGTTTTGATTCATCTCTGTATTGACATTGGCAAAGCGACCAGAATGTTTAATGCACCGCTGTCTGTCGCTGTGATTGTCATTTCAAAAGCAAGGTGACAGCTGCAATGCAGCCGGAACCCTTCCTCAAGAGGGCATTTATATATATATTTGCCTATATATTTAAATAAATATATGTTCAAATAAGTATATGTATATTTAAATAAACATACGTTTAAATAAATATATGTAATAATATATATACTATAATAATATATAAATTCTACATCTTCTATAAATATATAAATATTTTATATATATTATACAGTATCTATATTTACATAAATAAATGTACAAATAACCCTGTGCTCTGGGGCGGGCAGGGCTGCGCTCCATCCGTGTAACCGCCCCCCCCGCCGCTCGGCTCTGGACTAGCGAGCCTGGGTGCAGGCGCTCGGCGCTCCGCTCGCCGGAAGAGCCGCAGCGGCGGGCGCCATGCGGGCCCCGCGGCGGTGCGCGGTGTGCGGGGAAGCCGGGGCGGCCAAGTACCGCTGTCCGCGCTGCGCCGCGTCCTAGTGAGCACCGGGACGGGGTGGGACGGGCGGCCAAGTACCGCTGCCCGCGCTGCGCCGCGTCCTTAGGAGCACCGGGGCGGGAGGTGCGGACCGGGCGGTGCGGCCTGGCCCGCCCGGTGCGGGGAGCGGCGGCGCGGGGTCAGGGGAGCGGGAGGCCTCCCGCGCTTCCCGTGCTTCTAACGTTGTCTGTCGCCCTGCAGCTGCTCCGTGCCGTGCTGCAGGACACACCGGGGTGAGTGTCCGTGGGGCCGGGGAGGGGCCGGCCGGGCCGTAGCGTTGTTAACGGCGTTCTTTCCCGTAGAGCGCTGCACGCCGGAGCCCAAGCGGGAGCAAGAGCCCCCTGCAGCGCTGCCCGCCCCGCCCGCAGACAGCCCCTGGTCGGTGGATGACATTCTGAGCGAGGACGACGAAAGGGACCGCGTCCCGCTGCAGAAACTCAAGCTCCTCGGTAACCTCGAGCGGTCGGATATGAACCGGGGGGTGAGGGTCCTTCAGCACAGCGAGCTGCGGTGCTCCTGGCTGCCAGGAACACTTTGTGGAGCGCTGCAGTTTATCCCAGTCGGGCACCTTGTTGCAGGATCTTAAAGGTGCAAATGTCACGTCCCTGGGCCTGTGTCTCTTTGAAAGCTCATTTTCAAAATAAGGGTGATGTCAGCCGAATTTATAACCGTTTGAGATTATAGATGAGCACTGTTCATCTCTTTCTAAAGGGGAATCGGAACAACTGAGAACCTTGCTTCTGAATCCACATCTCCGGCAGCTCCTGATAACCGTCGATCAAGCTGAAGACAAAAGCTCCCTCATGAAGAAGTACATGCAGGAGCCATTATTCGTTGAGTTTGCAGACTGCTGCTTGGGAATTGTTGAACCTCCAGAGAAGGAGAACGTTCTTCCTGAGTGAGCTACTTTGGGAACACTTTTTCCTTGAGATCTGTGCCCTGTGACAGAGACCAGCAGCACCTGTGCTGGTGTGGTGCACTGTGCTGGGCACTAAATCAAGGCTTGCTCTTGCTTTTCTCATGGGTGTCAGTGCTCCAGTTTAAACAGGGACATGGTTGTATTGGACAGATTTCTAGATGCTAGGAATTAAGCTTGATGGATGTGCTTTCTGATGGTACACACTGTCAACCCTGGGAAACATTGCTTTTCAATCGCAACGTTAAATATATTTGCATTTATTTTAATCCACAAACTAACGTGAAGTGTTTTTGTTAACTAAACCTTGTTGCAGATGGTCAAACACCTTTACAAGGTATTCAATGGTTTATTTAAAAGTGGCATATACACAGGAGAGCTGAACGCTTTCAAGAGTGGTACAGGCAGCAAAGAGGTGGTGTAGAGCATCTCTAGGGAAAACCCTGGCCCCGTGGCAGAGGTCATGCTGTTGACAAGGGAGTCCTAGAAATGCACGGCAGCTGGGAGGACACATGTATTTTGGTTGTATAGATAAAATCCAGAAGTTCAGTCTTGCTTTTCCCTGAGACATCTGCCTTTAGTATTACAGTTGACTGCTAACTCATTCTTCAGTCACAGTCAGAAGTGTTATATTACTGACCACTGGTGGTCAGTAAGAATACTTGTACCCTCAACAGGAATCCAGCATGTATCAGAAACGTTTGCCTTATTTGCTCACTCATTATCAGCCTCTTACTTCTCCCAGGTGGTGCCAGAAGTGTTCAGTTCAAGTATTTACTGCTTAAAGCATTTGATTTCTTTTAATTATGTTGAGCGTTCTCATAGTATTGATATGTGCGTGTGTGTGAGGGGAGGAATGCCCCCCCATTTTAAATTTGAAGCATATTATACATACAATGCATTGATACAGAAAGCTCTGAGGTAGCAGTAGATACGGACGTTGAGTAATTTGAAAGCAGCAGCTTGCAGACAGTCCTTCCCTGAAGGAAAAAGTCCAATAAGATGGCCAAAAGCTATGTTGGAAGGGGTTTTTTTCTGTCCAATAAAATCTGGTTAAATCCAGTGATGGAGTAGGCATCCATGTGGGGGCTGACATCTGCGTAATGCAGGGGAGACTTCTTACAGTGGAACTTGACAGAGCCCTGCAAGAATAAGAGGAGGAGAGGTCAGCTGATGTTTCTGCCCCATTTTGAGCTAATTTTGCTATTCAGACTAAGGAGTGCTTCAATATATAGACAACTAGTGAATAAGGATAGAGGAAGACCTCCACAGGAGCCCTAGTACAAATGGATTTAAGATAAATGAGTATTACAAAGAGTACCAATACTGTAATTTGAACCTAAATTAGCTTAAACTCTCAGGATTTGAGGAGTTAGTACTGACCTTAATACTGCTTCTTCCTACTTGTAACTGTGACCAAGCACAGGCTACATTCTTGCACGCGTAATTTTATGCAACTTCCGCAATTTATCAGCAAAAGCCAAGCATAAGGTGATTTGTAACCAGAGTGCAATTTCTAAGAGAAGCTAAGGTTCGTTTGTAGTAAGTGGTGCCTAAGACTATTCTGCATGTGCATAGGAGTTTAAATACCTGAGGTTTGCTGCTCACTTTCTGCCGTGAAAATCCTCAGTGTGAATCAGTCTGTGCAGTTATTTGTTAATACAGAAGTACTGGGATATTATTAATACACCCAGTGGCTTTTCCCCAAGTGGATTCTTTTTCATGTGTTCACCTGTTGTGCAACTTGAATCCCCTAAGTAGAAAACCCAGTACATAACAGCAGAGCCTGTATTAGGATCCTGTGCTCTCCATTTCTAAAGCACAG
This sequence comes from Ara ararauna, assembly GCA_028858755.1. Taxonomy (NCBI): domain Eukaryota; kingdom Metazoa; phylum Chordata; class Aves; order Psittaciformes; family Psittacidae; genus Ara; species Ara ararauna. Next base: position 9,523,370 of record CM054389.1, on the reverse strand, counting down.
CTTTGATCAGTTTGTTCCTGAGGCAGAGATAAGAGTTTTCATGCTTAGCTGAAAGTTTGAACTCAGCCCCTTGTCCAGCTTGACCCACTGATGTTAGAGTCATCCTTGTGTATCAAGGCCAGTGGGAGAAGAAGGGTACAGCTCAAGAACAGATTTCACAGTTGCTCTGCTCCATAGCTGAGTTCAGGTTCCTGCACTCATGGCAGCTTAATCGTGCTGTTGACTCAAGCGCATGAGGTTTATTACCTGTGGGAGAGCTCTAATGGAGGTGATGCCACAGCCAAAGAAACAGCTTTCCACCTTGTAGCAGTCATTCTCCTGAAGCACTTTGAGACATGCCAGCAAGCACAGGTCCCTCCGAGGCCCTGTTACAGTAATGGGTGCAGCAGCGAGGACGAGGCCAAGAGGCCAGAACTGAATTATTGCCTGCAGAGGCCAAGTTGTTTCCAAAGAGCAAGGTGGGTTGGCTGAGATCAGCGTAGCTCCAGGAACAGAGAACCCCTTTTCTTCACCCTCATCCAATTCTGCTGCTGCTAACGCAGCCATTTTTGCCTGATGAAGAGATACAGGAAAATATTCTTGACCAAGATTCTCAAACAACTTGAACAACATTTTAAACTGCAAAACTTACGAGTCTAAAAGAGAGGGCATCTTAAAGGGCAGGGCACCCCCTGGGGTTCTTTCCCATTTCATGAAGGAAGGAATGGATTTATTCTGTAGTCTATGCTGCTGCCCAGTAGAAGCAGCTGTGCAAGACCTGGCACCCATGTGCTCTTCAGCTTGAGAACAGTGTTCTGAAGCAGTGACAGTACTGGTTTTGTGCAGTTCCGTGACAGAGGCAGAGTCTTTCTCAGACACTAAAAAGCCTCTGTCACTGCATTTCAGTGTTTTCCTGTATCAGTGTACTTACTTTCCATTTCCTCCAGCCATGCTTAATAACACGAGCAGCCCTGCGCATCCTTTGGAAGCGATTCTTGGCTAACCAGGAACGAACAGCTGAAGATTGAATTAAAAGAATCCTGAGTACAAAGAATCTCAGAAGCTCCTACACACAATATAAGAGATGGCGCTTCAGCTTTTCCAGACTCAGTTACCAGAACCACTCCTGCCACCTCCAATGTCCAGTGTAACTGGAAATGTTACTCGTTGTATTATGTTCAGCCACACCCTTACCAAGTTACCTGCTTGGATGACAGTTGCAGACCATCGCTCCTTTGCTAGTTTCCTCTGTTTAAATCTTTTCCAGCAACACTGAATGCAAAATGCTTTCTCATTTAGCACCTCTGCTCTTCTAGCTTCCAGTTGCTCCAGCTGCATCGGGGGATACGAGCCTGCAGTTAATACTTGGGGATGGAGTTGTGCTCACAACTCCTCCCTCTTCTACAGCCTCTTGGTCTTTGACAGAAAACCACGTGCACATGTCAGTATCTTAAGACTGCTGGATTCGGGTTTAGAAGTGAGAGCACTTCATTGGTGCTTACTGGATAACATGTCAATGAGTATCTGAGGGGGGGGAAGAGTATGGTGGGAAAAAAGTGGTGACTCCCAATTTTGCAGTAGCAGCTGGCTTAAAATTAGCTCCATTGAAAGGGGTTCTTTTATGGCTGCATCCTCCAGTATATGAGCTTTGCAAAGCGACTTTATCTCCTTCACCTCTTTTACAAAGAAGCTGCTTAAGCCTTTCAGAGTAGCCAAGTCTGTCAGCTGAAGCTAGGAAAGCTGCAGTCTTTACTGGAGCTGGGAGGATGCTGACAACACTAAACATGAATGCAGCTCTTTGTCTGTTAGCAGTAAGGACAACTTTAAACAAAGTGCTTTTGATAGTTGGATTCTGATGGGTATTTGATTTAGTTTAACAATTGGAAGGAAAATGCCAAGCTGTGGTCACACTGGCATTAGGAGTATTGCCTAACCCATGATACTCTGGGCCAGAATCCCCATTACAGAAGTACACCCCAGAACTGTTAGCCAAGGCAATAGCACTCTTACCACAGAATTCACCATAAATACTTTGGTTTTGCCGCAGTACACTGACGTGTTTTCTGCTCTGTTCCCTGTCTGCTCAGCAGCAGTTTGTCCAATCACATTCTGAAGGATCTCAAAAACAAGAGAGCGTGATGCTCTGCCATCATCCGCCACTGGAGTGTTGCCTGCAAATGGAGCATTGAAGAGGAGGTATCACCAAACTTGGGAAGCGGGACTGAGTAATTGTCTTTACACTGAGACTTCTTGACCATCAAGGGGGGATACACCTACAAGAGGGGAGGAAGTGATAGCTGACACATCACTAGATCTAGTTGGGCTTATGGGAAGAATGTGACAGGGTAGATTTCACCATATGCTAGCAACAAGAAAACCAGCATGGTGTGTTTTAATTAGGATGTAGTTTAGGTGCTGTCTTATTGCCTAAGTTGTAACCTATCCATAGGTAACAAATGTCAAATCAAATCTCAGATGTAACAAATGGAGGGCTCAGCTGTTCTCACATTGTTTAAAGCCTCCTACATGGAAACATTAGAAAGCAACAGCAATGCAATTAAGAATAGATTTGAGCAGCTCAGTCTTCAGAAAATCTGATGGAATAGCCAAATCTCAAAGCTATTTAGAACAGAACAAAAAGCAAGGAATTGGATTCCTAGCTTTAATGTACTGAAAGATGTGAAATGAAAAATTCTACACAACTCTACAGTTTTCACAGGGCATCAGGAACAGCTACAGGGACATGTACTAAGCAGGAGTTTATTGCAGCAGTAAGAGGTTATTAAAACCATTTTGGGGACATAGCACACAATTCTTTATGTTATGGGACAAACAGGTTAGCCAGATTAATCTATTTGGAAATAGAGGTAGACTTAATTCAGACCTGTCCTTGAAAGAGATTGTGTTGTTCAAGGCAATGCTGCATGAGTTTCTGCATGCCCAATGCCGGAACTTGATGGTCTTTGTATCTTTCCATCCTGGATACTCTTTGCTTTTCTGCTATAAATATTTCTAAGGAGATGAGAGCATTTTAAGTTCCTGAAAACAAATATAAACAATTCTAGCTTACAGGAAGACTTCTGGTGACTATGGTGGTGTTCATGGGGCAGGGCTGATAAGGGAATCAAAAGCTTATCCCTGTGTTTAGGCAATGGTTTTGTTTGTAGCTTATTACCTGGTAAAGATAAAAAGCACTAGTAACCTATCACAGTGTGGCATTTCAGCTAATGGGTTTGTAATTGAGGGAGAAGGATATGGTGTGTAAGCCATTTTCCAGCCTGTACTTCATCACTTCATTCCGTTTCCGCCAGGTGCATGGATTTCCAGCCATTTTACCTATCTGACACAGGCTGGTACTCACTGCTCCTGCTTCCCACATCTTCTGGTTACTAAACCCCATGGGTGAAGATAGGATTAATCTGGGAGAGAAAAGGGGGTTGCAGTAACTTTCAATATTGACTCTATCCACCTGATGAGCTCCTTTCAGGGATTCATACCAAAGACGTTACCTTATAGACTGGATTGTGTTTTTTAAAGTCCTTCCTCACTCTTGCTTATTAAAAAGAATCACATGCAGAAGTTTGCAAAAGGTGGAAAAAGCAGCAGAATCCAGGTAAGATAGAAGGTCAGTGTGTTCGAACGGCAAGGAAACAAGGTGGGGGAAAAAAGAAGGAAAGAGAAGGAATATAAGCAAAAAGGTAAGCGGTTTTCACGTCTACTCAAGAACCAACTCTAAATCAAATTATACTGGGGGAGGACCCGAAACACCATCGTAACTGTAGTTGTTCTTCCCAAGAGGAACACAGAAACAGCAATAAGATGAAAGATTTACACTTTTTAAGAGCCTGTTGTAAGCATCAGGCAAATTAGAAACAAGTTGGTGATAGATTAGAGAACCATCTTGAGAGCAGTAGAGTCCTTAGTGGTGAATACAGTGATTGTGTCTGATCTATGCGATACCGAATTGGCACAGTGATCATTTTATTTGATGGCAGAGGGATTATCTAAAGAAACATACCATTTTGCTCAGCAGTGTGATAGTTGCTTTTATCACAGCCTCTGTTTTTATTGGATCCACATGATGTTCTCAGTATTTCGTAGCGCTCAGTGAAACTCTGGAGAGGGATTCTGACAGACAAACATGCAGTTAATCCTAGGCAAGTATCATTTGCTAGGGAGTAAACAACCAATCTGTTGAGGGGAAGATGTTGCAGAATGGCTTCAAAGATAGAATGCAAATGCAGTGATGCTTTTGTAGTCACCAACATGCAAAAAAATATGGACTTTCTGAAGGAATTCGGGGACTGCCTGTTGCCCAGTAACAGTGACTTTTGACTGTAACAAAGACTGGGTGGGAATTGTGCTTGTTTATGGTAATGGTGAGCTTCACCCCATCGATCCTGAGCTGTCAAAAATGTGAGCAGCTCAGGCCTCATTCTCTCTGTCCTCTGAATGTGGTCAAAAAAGCCCAGCAAGGGCACTGGCTGCAATGAGCTGCTCAGCTTGGAGATGACTGCCTTTAGATGGATGCCATTTATCATTTCGTTTTAGTTGCTGAAAATGTTAACTGTGAAGCCATATGCCATTAGAAAGTTTTAGTACATAATAGTCCACATTAAACATCTCTTCCCCAGCTTCTCAGACTTGAAGAGCACAGTGAGCTCTTGGACCAGGGATGTGTTATAGACACATCTGGACTTCGTTAGTATCTAGTGTATTTTTAAGAATCCCATTGCTTTGAGTGCAAGTTCTGCTAGCACTGCTGTTTAGACTGTTACTGCACTCCTGGACTTGCTGAATGAGCAGTTTCATAATCCAAAGTGCAAAACAACAGTCCAGATTTGCAACAGGTATTTTTGTCTCCAAAATGTGAAAGAGGTGCTCAAATAAGCTTAAACGCAAGCAGTGAGCAGAACATTTCAGACACCTTTGAAAGAATAAGCTTCAGAAAGAGACAGAATGTAAACTATTTGTTTTGAAACACTAACGTGTCACTAATTGCTATAGAAATGCATTATGGAACACATGGCTCAAGGAGTTTAGACTTACCTAACAGGGAAGCCCGCTGCACTGATGGTGATGGCTTCAACAATTCCACACGCCTGAAGCTGGCTGAGAACCTGAGGCATAAATTGGGATGGGTTAGGTAACCACTGTGGAAGCTGCTGCCCAGGGTGTGCTCAACCCAAGCCATGTGCAGCTCAGCTCAGAGCCTGCCAGTAACAGCCAGAGCAGGGTCAAGGCAGTGCTAACGCAGCGGGACAGTCCTCGTGTGCCCTCTCTTGCGGTACCCACACACCCTGCACTGACTGAATGCAGCACAATATGAAAAGCCAGTGTTGGTATTTTAATACTACTTGCATGCCATCAGCAGATTCTTCAAGTGTTTAAAATTAAGGCAGCACTACTCTAGCTGCTTGTCTTTGCGTCAGATGAGGTTCTCTAGTTATAGCTTCAGCATCTGTTGCTCTGCTCCCAGAGGCATGCTTGCTGCCTGATCTCATCTAATTTGTCCTAGACCAGACTCCAGGAGCAAGCAAAGTTTTGTTGTGGGCATTCACCATGAAGGGATCTGTGTAACCAGGACTGCTGAGCAGTCAGATCACCTTTACCTGTTTTGAGGGCTGAGATGGTAGCACCCTAAACAACCCAGGAGCACTCTGGTAGGAGAACTCATACAGCAATGAGTTAAGTTGCATCTGGAAGAGCTGTTGCACTTACTAGCTCCATTTTAGACAAGCATCATCAGTGATTCTGAAAGGACATTCACCTTGGAAGCTCCAAAGGAGAAAAAGCTATTTAAAAATGTGCTGTGAGAAGAGCTTTGCAAGTAACTCAAGATCATGAAAGACCCAATGCAAAGCCCTGCACAACGTCTCTGGGAAGCTTCTCACTGCATCTGTGAGGAAAGGCTTTTGCAAAGTTACCTCTTCTCTTTTAAAAGTCATTGCCTTGCAGTCGGCGTTGGGCTTGATGCATCGGATGTAATGTGGTGTGGTGCTATTCAGAATCTGCATGAGATGTTCAAGTGAACCCTGTAGAAAACAAACACAGGTTTAACCAGGGACTCCTCCTCCACAGATAGTTGAGCTGATCAGTGCTCTGCTGTAAAAACCACGAAGCACTATTTTGCAAGGCTGGCTTTACAGACACAGCATTAGCAGAGCTCTGCCGTAGGGGCAGCCTGAGCAAAAAAATCACTCTGTGGGTTCTTCTGTAACATTGTTGATCGTAAATTCAGAAAGTTTCCAGAATTCTAGCAGGGCATCAGCTGAAACTCCTCAAGGAAGAGGCAGGAAGCAGCCTCACAAAGGCAGATGCCCAAATGTTAAAGGAAAAGGTGAAATTGGAGTGAGTTAAAACCCAGAGAATATCAGAAATCTGAAGCTAGTTCTGGTTTACACTTGTTTTGTTTTAATCATAGAATCATAGAATAGTTAGGGTTGGAAAGGACCTTAAGGTCATCCAGTTGCAACCCCCCTGCCATGGGCAGGGACACCTCCCACTAATAACTATTTACTGATCTTGGTCCAACTATACCGTTTCCTCATCTAGTTATGAAGATAGCAGTAGAAAGCAGAATCTTCACTAGGGTGTACCTTGAACTTGGCCACCACTGTCACCACAGCTGCTCTGTTCTGGGGTTTGATGTTGGTTTGGTTCCTTTCTGTCACAGGAAATAATTTTTGAAGCAAAGGGTCCTTCGAATTCTGCAGAACCTGGATCAGTTCTGGTGCAATGGGGTCCTGCAAACACAAACATCACTCAGTAGGATGGGGACTTAGGCAGAAACCTGCCACCTTTGAGAATGACTAAAAAACCTGCATATCTAAGTGGAATAGTTATTTCTGATGCCAACGGTGATGGCTGTGGTTTCAAACCTGGCTACATACATTCCTTCACAGTCAGGTTCAGGAACATTTTAGCAAATCTAGTCCAGTGTATGACTGCTCCTAACATTGTTCTCGTACAACTGAAATGAGCTGGAAGTCTCAGGACTAGCTTAATCCCTGCAGGACAGCCTGCAGCAGGTATTATAAAGTCTTCTATTTCATTAAGGGATGGTATTTGATTGCATGACCTAATACCACTTGCTGTAATTGCTGGTGGTGTCAGAACTGACAAGGGACCCTCATGTCTGCGGACTGTTTCACTTATTCCCTGATGGCACAATGAGGCCACAAGTTGAGTTTCCTGGTGTAGCAGAACTTTCAGTAGTTGAGTCCATGCTCTTGTTGCTCATAAACTTACCTGAATTTTGGGGGAAGCGCTATATTTATGGAAGTGCTAATTTATGGTTATAGAAATGCCCTGATGTCATCAACTTTTCTTCACTCTCAGGCATAGAAGAAGCCCTGCTTTGGTGATACATGGTCCACTTAATGCTCAGCTGAAAGTTCTGCTGGCAAAGCATTTGCTGGTGCCGGTGATAGTTCACTGAAAACCAGACCAAGAATGTCACCCAGTTTTACATGGCCTGCAGGATTTATTTCCAAACCAAGGAGGCATGTCTGTCCAATAAGCATCACTGAATATGTGTTAGAGGTGCTTTGGTTTAAATTGCCTTAGGTCTCTAAGATTGTTTCATTTTGGTTTTTAACAGCTCTTCCTGAAAATACCTACCTTATTTTTCTCCACCATTGCTGCCAACTGATAGCAGACTTTGCCAGCATAATGTGAAATAATAAAGTTAGGCTTCTTACTAAACTTGTTTCGACTTAAACATTGATTATTAGACAAGGCCTTCTCAATCCGAGTTTGAAAGAGGTCAGTGTTAGAGGATCTATTCAGACGGCACTCCTGCATGGCAAACGACACAAAATTGCAACATCTCTTATTCGTCATAAAGAACTGTCTTTAAAAGCTAAAACACTTTAACATCAGACATTTTACTTTTAGAGTTGCTTTGAGTATGCAAGCCCTGAAATACTGGGGAGAAAAACAAACCCCCGAAAATGTAATTGAGGCTCCATGTTTGAATCAGAATATCCAGAAGAAAGGGAAAAAGACAACTTGGAATAGGAAGAAGCAGTGCCATGATGCTTCTAAAAAATAAGCTCTGCAGAAATTCCATAGCTGACAAGCTTCCTACTATAAAGTGTTTGTTTTCTTTGGTGGCATGGGATGGATGGCAGGCAACTAGGCCAAAAGCATTAGGGGTTTAGATCCACGCTTACCTCATTCAGCAAAGAAAAAATGCTGAGGGGATTCCCCTCTATCAGATCAAGGCACTTCTGGTTATCCTGGTAGCTGATGAAAGACCACTGTAAGCCTTCTGCTGCATATTCTTCCTGCAGTAAGAGAAACCCCGGTTATTCTGCAGCAGAGGGCACTAGAGCCCAAGGAACTGGATGCCTTTTTGCAGTGTGATGCAGTTACTGTTTAACGACTTAATCCCAGGCTCAGCCAGCGCATCCAAAACTCAGCTTGTGTTCAGCAGCAGTCTTGAGGGGAAGAAAGCAGAGGATATCCTACCCCAGGTAGCTTTATCAGAGAGCACAGCATGGCTGCTTTCCAGAGTAAACACAGGCTACAGTCACACTAAGCCTCTCCTGGCTATCCTGGGTTTCTCCCTGAAGGGCAAAGAATTTGTGGAACTCCCTCTTCCTTAGATGAGGACATAGCACTAAACCAGCCGTTGTGTGCCAGACTTTACTATGGAGCTGGGCTTCATTTAACACAAAGCCTGATCCAAAAGGCAGTACCGAAAGATATTGGTTGACATAATTCATGCAGTATTTATGCTGAATTACAGAACAAACTGGCAGGAGCGTTTAACAAGCACAGGCTCTGGCCAGTTATTTTAAAAGTCTCCTGCCAAAAGCTTGCTCAGCACAGCCACTAATGGCGTTTAAGTGGTTTGGGATACAGTCAGGTCAAGAGAGGTAAGAGGGCAGACAGGGAGGGATACTATAAACTGAGGTCATGAATCAGTTACAAGGAAAGTAATTGTGTGCTTGAACCTGCTTTCCATCTTCACTGACCATTAACCCCTGGCATACTGGGGAAGGTAGGCAGGAAAAAAAGGCTGGTTGTATGAAAGCATTAATCATGGTCAAAGAGCTACTTATCTCCTGAATAAATTGACAAAACTATGCCATGAGGCAGAAGGTGCCATCACGTTGGTGCCATAAAGAAAGTAATTTCCCTGATTCCAGTTAATGGCTAAGAGCATTGTGGTAATGTATCTGTAACGTGGAGAAATTCAATGAGGACTGAAGTACATCTATTAGAGTAGCAGTCCAAGCAGGGACTCTGCAGCTTTCAGAGCACTCAGATGAGAAATGGAATGTACAGTGGGTGACCAGTTAGGCAAGTGACTGCAGTGTATTAAGGACGGTGCAAATACCTTCTCTACTGTGAAACAACACAATCTGTGTATCTCCTCATTCAAAAATAAAAGCTGATGCACAGTGTGGTTTTGTCTTTCAAGGTACTGGCATGACAACTGCGTTTATGAACCTGTTCTCCTGCAGCAAAAGGCCTCCATCAGGTAACACATCCTGTCGATGTTAGATTACAAGGTTCTGTTGGGCTCTCTGCCTTCCCAGTAAGGTCAGGTAAGAAGCTCCCCACCCATTTAGGTGCTTTATACTTGGTGAAGAGAATTAACATGTTTATAAGCAGTAGCTTCCAAAAGACTCTCAATTTAGGCTACACTTACCTGAGGAATTTAAAGTGTTCAGCTCTTTGAGGGAAAGCAAATGGTTTAATAAGCCACAAAGCCAATGGAGCTGTGTAAGAGGGAACAGATTTCCAGTACCCAGGGGAGAAAACTGTCTCATTCCATCAGCTGCCCCACGCTCTCTTTAAAAAAGCAATTGTTACTTACAACCTACTGATGTCTGTGGCATTACTTACTTGACTGAAGGCTGCAATCTGACCAGAGGCACAGGAATATAATTAAAGAGACAAAAGATGCTGTTTTAAAATTAGATATTTAACATTTGATCTTAGTGGGGTATTACCTGTTGTGCTTTCAGATAGTGCGCTACAAAGTGCTGCTGCAGTTTCTCATTGGCATAGTTAATACAAAGCTGTTCCAAGTTGTTTTCAGGGAAGGCTTCAAAACCGTAAACATCCAACAAACCTAGAAGGAATACGGGAAGACAGTGCATTTTGTTCTAGGAGTAGCTTGAAGGACTTACGGTTACTCAGCTAAACCAGGGTTGAATAACCATACCTATGAAGTTGGTCCACGCTGATGGATCTGCATAGATGCTTTCATTTATGACCAAAACCAGCCACTCAAACAATCTGCAGACAATGACAACTGGATTAGTTGGAAAGCCCTTGCTTACAACAATCACAGTGTTCTTTTACTGCTATTTATACCAGTATCTCGTGGAAGAAACAAAACACTGACATGCTGCTTGCTGACATGGAACAGCAGTCCTCTGAAGATCTCTCTAGGAGGTCTGCAGCTATGTCCTATCTACAACTGAATCAAGGGTGTGTTGAGAGGAGAAGGGAGGGTTACACTCTTTTTGAATCCAAGCAGAAAGGCAGGGAAAGTAAATCTCTCTGGCCTCCCTCAATCCCTCTATCCCAGTTGCATGGATTAGCACAGCAGCCTGACCTACGTGTCCTTACTTGGCGTAAATCACTTTGGCGAGGCAGTCCCTCCTGGTCTCGCACTCGGCTCTGGAGCATGGCTTCTTGAAGACCTGTTGTTGTTTTCCAGCAGTTATTGTTCGAATTCTTAGAGACTCCAGGAGCTCCTCGACAGGGATGTGCAGCAAAGCTCCAGCAGCCTTCATAGAGTCTTGTTTGGGGAAAAAAACCATGGCAAGGTTATCTGGAGTGTCAAATGAATGCAGCCCCTTTAAGGTTATGGAAGGTCTCGAGACAGTACAGAAAGATGACGCTTCCATGAGCTTGCCAACTGAGATGTGGATTTTGGATCTTTTTATCCAAACTTGGGAAAAAGTTCTGTGAGACCCGACTCTTAATCTGGATCTACAGAATCCATAGAGTTTTAGGTACTCCATTTGAAATGAAACAATAGTACCAAGAAAGTCTGAAGTTTGCTATACTGAAGCAGGCATTGCAGCCATTTTATTCTCTAGGTAGGTCTTTGTTTTCACCTTTTTTGAGCAGACCCCTCTAAATCCAGATAGACAGATCAGTCATGACCAGAAAAAAACGGGGATTTTGGGGATAGGAGGGAAATACAGAAGAATGAGCATTTGCTAACAAAGCACTTAAGATCCTGCTAACCTGAGCTGTATGCAAAACTATTTGAATATTAGGTAGCATGAATTCAGAGCATGTGAAACTTCACTCTTCAGAACAGTGGTTTATTTCTGAAGGAAAACTAGATCCACACTGGTAGAACAGCCTGTGTCCTCCACTGCAGTTCCACAGATTTGCTGTTACTGAGTTTTAGTTTTTATCATGAAAACTCCAAAGCTTCCCTTTGGCAAGCCCTGCTCTCCACTCTGGGTCAGACTTCTGGAAGTCTTGTGATGTCAGTGTAAGGTTACAATCAGGAGTAACAGTTCTGCCAATAATCCTTCTGAAATGACTGTCTAATGTTGCAGCTGCCTTGCCCTATAACGGAAGGATATTGTCTCTCAGAGCAGAGGAGCATTCGGTTTTTGTTTGTTCAGTACTTTGAAATCATGATTTTGGGTTGCCCGTGACCTCGAGTCTCTTCTCAAGCAGAGAAGCACAGTAAATCCTTTCCATCAGGCATCTGCACAAAGATAACAAGACTCTCTGGAGCATGACATGCTTGTTGCCTCACCTTTGGTTTTGTCTTCTAGCTCACAAGGCTGAGATTCATCCTCTGGATTAGAGAATTGAATGTTCCCAAGATGAAGAAGGCCTGAAAGTACCTGAAATACAATCAATCATTCAGCTTTCTAAAACAGAGCTCTTAACCTTCCTTTAGCCACATGAACAGGACAAATCAAAACACTTCCACACACACACAAAAAAGTAAGTAGATTCCAAGCTCCTATGTTAATTCCTAAAGCCGCAATTACTGAAGGAAAACTAAAGTTCATAGGTGCAGGCTTTTAGTCAGGATCTAATATTTAGCCATGCAACCTAATGTGTATGTGTAGACCCTCCAGTCAGCAGTACCTAACAAGCCATCCTCTGTACACTGATACAGATTTACTTCTGCAGAAATCCCACACTACAGAGACGTTCCAGACACCATTAGCAGCCTCGTGGTGACCATGCTTTGTACCTGACCTTGAAAATATTGTTCTGCGTGGAGTGGTCAATGCCCAAGTGAAACATTGCATCTCTGGTCACCTCGAAGCAGTCCTCTGAAAAGCCAAACAAGTGCTGTTTAAGAGAAGGCCAGGCACACAAACACAGGCAAGCACAACACTCCACACCACATCCAGGTTAGCTGGAATTGTCAAAGGAGATCGAGGAAGCCATATGTGCTTTTGGTAAACCCCAGAGTATGAACTGGAGAACCAAGTCATTGACTTAATACTGACTCTGTGGGGCTCTGAAGTTAGGCAGTGGCTAGAAGCACATCCAAAGATAAGACAGTTAAACAGAGCCACAGAGAGATGCAAATTCACAAGGCCAGAAACTGCTCTTTTAAGCCACATAAAAACTCTTAACAAGTGCAAACTGAAACTTAAAAAGAATCCCTTTAATGCAAGTGGCTTCGCAGCGTCTGCTGTTGGCTGCCCAACCTGGGTCGTGAGATTTAATAGGACATATTTTTGCCTTCCTGCCTTTAAAGTCACAGCCGTTATTAATGGACAGTCTCTGAAATTAATCTTTACCATCTAAGTTGCTTTCGGAATTCGGCAGCCAACGATACTCAGCCCCTTCTGGAAGGTTCCATTCCAACCTCTCCTCTGCAGTAGCACCTTTTGTGATCTGGAGACAGAAAACAGGGTAATGACTGAAATCTGCCTTTGGTATTTACAGCTCACAGACAACGAATAATAACATACTGGGAGCAGGATTTCATTTGGATACGTGGCAGACAGGGAGACTGTTAAATATTAAAAGCTGATTTCATCCCCACTGTTTGTCAGAAACATCGAGCAAAATTAACTGAAGGCAAACCTGATAGAAAATATGGAAGTTTCTTTCACTGGGGGCCTGATAGGCAACTCTGGTCTTCTCCAAAAGGAAAGTCCGAATGGAAGCACTAGTCAGATGGTGACACCTAGAATGGGGGGAAATGGCAAAGATTTCAACATACTGACTGATTTCATTATACTGACTGACTATGAATGCTTTGCACTTCACCTTCAGGTTGGTGCAAGCCTAATATTATATTTTATTCAGAGTTCTTAACTGCATCTCTGTTTTTCTGTTGTGCCCTTTTAGAGATCAGGATGAGAGCTTGCAAGGAAAAAATGAAAGGATAATGTAAGCTGCTAGTAAACCAAAATATGTTCTAAAGACGAATCATAGAATCATAGAATGGTTTGGGTTGGAAAGGACCTTAAGATCATTCTGTTCCAACCCCTGCCATGGGCAGGGACGCCTCACCCTAGATCATGTCACCCAAGGCTCTGTCCGGCCTGGCCATGAACACCGCCAACGATGGAGCATTTACCATTTCTCTGGGCTCCCTGTGCCAGCGGCTCACCACCCTCACAGTGAAGAACTTCTTCCTTATACTTAATCTAAACTTCTCCTGTTTCAGTTTGAACCTGTTACCCCTTGTCCAATCACTACAGCCCCTGATGAAGAGTCCCTCCCCAGCATCCCTATAGGCCCCCTTCAGATACTAGAAGGCTGCAATGAGGTCTCCACATGGCTTCTCTTCTCCAGGCTGAAGAACCCCAACCTTCTCACCCTGTCTTCATACAGGAGGTGCTCCATATATACATTCATATAATATACTGATAAAATCAACAATATCAGATAAAATATTTGTGGCAGACCAGAGAAAATAGGCTTGGATAGGATTTCAAGACAACAGATAAGGTTTTTACACAGTGATTGTTATTACCTGTCTAACTGAAGCTGGATATACTTTCCAAAACGGCTGCTGTTGTTATTCCGCAGGGTACATGCGTTTCCTGTGAAATTGCCAGTGACAGAGAATAATCAGAGTGGTTCCACTCTTCCATGTAGGACGTACCGATATTAAGGGTGATTTGTACATAGCTCCGGTATTTGAAGAGTTTGACTTTTAAGGAGAGGACAAAGACCTAGTTTAGACTTAGCCACTACTTGTTCCTGCTGTTAAAAAAGCTTTATTTACCAAATGCTTCCATGACAGGGTTGGAATCCAACACTCTCTTCTCTATCCTTTCCACAGTTTCATTGCCTTTATGGGAGATAACTGGAGCAGCAACGGAAGCATAGAATTTCATAAGGCAGCGAGATGTCCAGGTCTGCAAGACAGAGGTTTGATAACAGATCTTTGTTGGTCCTGTGTTATTAGTTATATCACTTAGTGAAGCAGTGCTAGCTTCTGTAAACACAGTATGCAGCTGGAGATGATGCTGAAGAGAGTGACTGTGTCAGTTCTGCTCTAGTTTAGTGGAAACTTTTTGTGTATATACTTATGTGCAACAGACACAGTTAAACACTTTTGGCTGGAGTGCTTTGAGAATGGCAGTTTTATCAAGGCGTACCCACCTAGAAGCTCAGCTAGAATTAACAGCTAGTATCTTAAGATGAACTGAATATAAGTGGACTTTGAGTCATTAACACTCAGGAAATCCTTTTGTTCTCAGGCTTAAAAATATCCTCAATATCTTCCTGAACAGGGACGAACTGTTACAGAAGGTCCTAAGATCAGATCTGACCTCTCTGCTGCTTTTAAGTGTCTACACAGGGTTTGCTGAGACTCACGCTAGCTCCCTAATGGACTAGGCTGAGCAATGAACTCAGATGTGATCCCTGTTGAATGATTCCAATCCAGCCCTCCAAGAAATCAGAAATGTTACCTAAAGAGCAGCTCTATTAAGTAGAGCCTATTTAACTGCTGCAATCACTTAATGCTTTAGGCATATTTCAAACGAGCTGTGCTAGAGCACACTAGCTGTGTGCTCTGTCAGATGGGTTTTTTCTTCCTCTTTGCTTGTTTACTGAAATACTGCGCACTACAAACCATTGGCAAAGCTCAAAACTGAAGAGCAATGTCAGAAAAATATCTGCTTACCTTCCCAGCACCACTTTCTCCACTTACAATTATAGACTGGTTTACAGGGGCTATCTGGCTTTGGACGTTTCGGTACGTTTGCTCAGCCACTGCAAAGATGTGAGGTTTTAAATCCTGGCAGGAAAAGAGAATATGCACATGTAAGAGAACCGTAATTACACAGTTCAACAGCACTGGAGAGCAAAGGCCTTATCAAATTCATCTGAAAACAGGAAACAGAGCTCTTTTAATGGAACTCATATTCCACTAGACATGGGGGTCATCCTTTAGGATTATTTTGCTCTTAGAGATTTTGAGGCACTTGACATCTGGGTTCTGCAGAAGGACAGTTATTTCAAATATAAGGATTACCTGAGGACGAAGTGCAACATGGTACTCTCTCATAAGCTCTGGTGAATAGAGGTAGGAGACAGGCTGAAACGGATTTAAAGCCACCAGGCTGCAGCCAGCATTTGTATAAAACAAGTTTACTGTATATCTTGCTTGAAGACATTTCAGAACTGAAAGACACACCTTCTGTTAGCATCTTTTGCAAAGTGTATTCAACTCTTCCTGTGTCTGTTTGTAACAAAACTCTTCAGATTTGTTACCTATCAGGTTTAACAGAGAATGAGGGGATCAAGAGTGATATAGGACTAACATATATAACAATCCCTAAGAGTTGCCCTTAAGAGATCTGCTAACTATTCCATTCAATAAATCCTGTGCTTTATAAGGTTTCATAATAGTCCTAAAAACCAAATCTGCTCACTTGCTGACAACCAGAGGCAAGAATTCCCCATCTGCATTAGGAACAGACTTTGGCTTCTCTTAATAGGACCATCCTTAAAAGTCTTGCAAGCAATTTACATTTCAAAACCAATTTCATGGCTATATATTGAATCTAAGTTAGAGCCTTGTTTTCTGATATGTTCTTATCCCACCACACTGTAATCACAAGGTCATGCAGGAGTCCTTCAAATAGCATTAAATCTCAATCTCACCCTGGCTACCTGAACCAACAATATAAATGTGAGCTCTGCCTGCAGAGCTTGATAAGAACATGGACAAAGCTACAATAAAAGTATTGGGGAAAAAAGAAATTCAACCAAGCCAAATGTGACTTTCTAAGGCTTTGAATAAGCTTTATTAGGCTTTGAGTCTTTAAGTACTGTGTTCATGATAGTATTAATGCAATGAGAACAGTAACTACCACATATTAGTGACCACCGGGAAAAGTGACTCCTCAGGGAACGTGACTCTTTAGCCTGGCTGGCTGCTTACCTGTTGTAGTTGTCACCGGATTAACCTTTGTGAGGTCGTCAAAAAGATGCAGTTTCTCTTCATCACTGAGGAATGCTCTAACTTCTTCCTCAAATGATTCATTGAGGTCATTCTGGATAGTAGAATCTTCTTTTGGGCCATTTTGCTGGAGAAGATGTCAGATCAGCAGCAGTCAAAGGCTGAATACAGCTGGATTTTCACCTCATCCACTACAGCTCTTCTACTGCTTCCATGTAACTGAAATTCAGTCTCAGCAGGAGTCATAACTTAGCATGTTGGAGATATTCCTCCTCCCGGTTGCCCTCCCCCTGCATCAATGGTTCCCATGGGGTGCTCTGTTTTTAGAAAGGGATTATCTAGTATATAAGAAATGGCAGGCTGACAACACTGTAAACTGAATTCATTGCTGGCAATTCTGGCTGTAGGCAAAGGCACTCGGAAAGAATGTGTCCTTAGACTCACACTACCTGGTGCTTGCAATTCTGCAGGTTGTTCAGCAGACACAGTGTTCTTAACTGGAATACTTCTAGGGCTGTGAATGTCATGCATTCGATGCAAACACTGCCTTAGGCAAAGCAAAGCAGGAAGGACTGGCTTCAGAGGCTAAAGTAAAGCTGAAAGCTGCTGTGGTCCAACAGAAATGCAGTTTTCCTAGCAGAGACTTACATGGTTAGAGCAGAGATTGAGGGCCCCAAGAATGAAATCAGAGTGCACATATCGAAGCCAGGGGACAGAAATAGTGGTGTTGTTAAGAGCTGGCCTGCATTAGGTGAAGATTTGTCCCCTTTGAATCCCTTCAAGTATTTAAATCTTAGCCTCTGGGCTTCCGTGACCTTGACAATATTAGTTGGAAGGACACCTTTGTTGTACAGAGGTAATGGAAAACTTATCCAGAAGAGACACTTCAGGTTCTGTCTGTCATTTCTGGGGGAGAAGAAGAGAGAGGCTAGAAGGGAAAATGAAGAAGGAAAAAGATGCCAGTCCTGCTTTTGCATTCTAGATATTCCTTTTCTGTTCCCCTTCTCCTTGACAGAAAGTTCTCCAATGTAGCCCTACTCATTTGCATTTAGTAGCACAAATCTGCAATTCTTTACAAAGCCAGTTCTTAACAAAGTCAATGAACAGAATCACCTTGTTTATACAGGAAAAGTGCTAAATTTAGTTAGCAGCATTCCTCCTACATAAGCTAAGCTAACAAAGGGGGACATATACCGTAAAACCCCTTTAACACATTACCAAAACCAAATTATCACAGCTACAATAGTATACTTATTTAGGAGCATTATTATCTCTTGCAGACAGCATTAGTAGCTCATTTCCAGTAATACACAATTGTACACAGCAAAGGAGAAACAAAAGCTTAGCAACAGTTAAGCATTGCCATCAAAGGGATTTCTGTTAGTCTGCCTGCTGCTTTCACAGCCAGCAGACATGTGCAATTATGAAATACTCCATGGACAAGATGAGCTTCTGCCAATTGCCCTTTTCTTCTGCCAGCTGCCCTTTTCACCCATGTATCCACTGTACTGCACTGGTACCAGCCAAGTTAAATCCATGGTGCAGCTGACACTGCAAGACCCGAGAAAGGGCACCCCCTGCTCAACATCACTTAATTTGAGAAGAGATGGTGATTGCTGAGCCAAAAGAAAAACACAATGAAAACTGAAAGTACCACCACGTCTGATAACTGCACTGCAGAGCTCAGGTGTCCATTAACTTTACTGAAAAGACAGCCTTAAGGATGGGCTTGCAACATGTATTAACACCTGCCCCGTTAAAGCCAATGGCATAACAAAAATCACGCACTTGGTGTAATACAGCTCAAAACCACATAGTCAATGCATGAAGCAGGAGTGAATATATGTTAGTAGTTACCTAATCTTGATTGCATGGAAACAAGCCAAGATTTCTTTCCTGACACTAGAATTTAATTAGCACATGCAATTCCTGTTTTTCCTTTTACCTGCTTTGGCATCTTGTCCAGCTCTATGGATGGGAATGCTGGAGAGGGCCTTTACTGTAGAGTGTCTCATTCAAACCAGACTGAAGAATGCCTAAATAAACAAATACAAAGGCATTTAGAACACGGACACATCATTCTATGGAGGCTTCCACAAGCACAGCCCAAAGGCTTTAGACAGAAGTACTGATCCCAGTGGGCCTCAAGTAATGCTGGAGCTAGAAAGCCTACCCACACTATCAGAGTAACAGTCGGACAGCCTGCAAGTAAAGCTTATTTGGAGGGAATAATACATCTTCCCTTGCCTCAGGAATGCTTTGTTCCTCTTGAGTGAATAAAGCAAGGGTCCTTGGCATCAAATTGCGACTTCTTTGTGAAATTCCTCCTGTTAGGACAAATAGAAGAGATCTGTGGGTCTGTCAGGGCTCGAGAAGCCAGAGCTTTTGGAAAAGGCAGTGACCCAGAGAAGCTTTGTACTGCAGCAGAAGCGAGATACACTTGCTGTCCTCATCCTGTTTCCTCTGGAACTCAGTGGGAGCCAACCCAAGGTGAGTCATATTCACCTCTGGTTTTCTGAGATACGCACTGAGATTCCGGTCGTACAGCCAGGGAGAATTCCGCCTTCTTCCAGCGGCTGAAACTGCCATTACCAAGATTCTATTCTAATGAGTTTTCTCATTCTATTCCTATTCCATTCTCACCCGGCATGAGAACACCATTTAGAGACTGTGATTCTTGAGCTGAGGTGCACAGAGCACACAACCACCAACACCCTCCCTGCCTTCAGAGGGTTCCTCATCTCTCTGCGCGGCTGTCCCCCGGGACGAGCGTCGCTCACGGCGGGCGGCGGAGCTCTCGGTGCCATCCAGCCCCGCTGCCGGGGCACAGGCTGCCTGCCCCGGCTCCCTGCTGCCGGGATCCGACATCCGCCGGGCCCCACGGTGCCTCCCGCCACCGGGGCCCCTGCCCGCGGGCTCTCGGCCCCTCCGGGCCCCGCCATGGGCAGGGCAGGGCAGGACGCCCCCCGTGCGGGGTTAAAGGCGGGCGGGCTCCAGGGCTCCGCTAAGGCCCGCGGCGGTGCCCGCGCTGTCCCCGGGCAGGGCAGGGCGCACTTACCGCGGGTCGAGGCGGAGGGCAGAGCGGCGCGGCGCGGCGCGGCGCGGCGGCCGGAGGAGGCGGAGCCGGGGCCGGTGAATCGGGCGCTGCGGAAGAGCAGGCTGCAGCTTCCCCTGGCGAAAGTGCGGCCGGGCGGCGCGGCCCGCCTTTACGTGCGGCCGGGACCGGGGTGAGCGCGGCGGGGCCCGGCGAGCGGCGCGGAGCGGGCCGGAGGTCGGTCGGTTACACCGCGGTAACCCGGGGCTGCTGCGTCTCCTCGGTCTGTGCCCAGGGAGGAGCGGGGTGGCTGCCCCCGGGGCCTGGTGGCGCTGGGGAACGCCGCGGAGGGCCCGGCGGAGCGGGCATCCTGGGGAGCGCTTCTGACATTGGAGGGGCCGGGCCCTTGAGAGAAGGCGCTGCTGTCACCAGCGGGGTTTTAGCTGCTGCCTTTGTCACCCGCCCTGCAGGACAGGAGCAGGAGCTTCACTGGGGCCGCGTTGTTACATCCCTGTCTCATTTACACTATGCAGAGCATGACTGTGTTCTACAGAGCAGGACGTACAGGAGGAGTGTTCACAGTCCAACGGAGCATTTGGTATTCAGAGATCGTCAGCAAAACCGTGTTAAGGATCCTGCATTGCTGGGCCTCGCAGGTGCCTGTGTCTGCTCGGTGTCACCAGCCACAGCTAAGCCTCAGCCTTTTTTCTTTACCTTGTTATTTAAGCTGAAGAAGAACTGGAAACCAGGTGACTTGTGCTAATGAACCGGAACATAGGGTGCATTTTGATGAAGTTCTGAGCTCCCTGTTTGACAAAACTAACTCAGGTTTCTGCTTGTGTCGTCAGGAAAAGAAAGAAGAATGTCCCAAAAGCATCTGAAAGAAGCCTTTATCAGTGACTTAAACGGAACCAGCCTGCTGGAAATTTCTATAGGTTTGTCTCTAGCCCCACTCTGCCTGCTCAGCAGAGGACTCCTCTTGATTTTGTATTGCCTGCACTATGGGAAACCTCTCAGTTCCAGGACATACAGCCTGCTGCTGGACTTCCTTGTGCTGGTGTCTCCTCTCCTGTTCTCCTGCACAGTCTTGTCTCCAGTCGTCTTTTTTGTACCAATTATCATTGCAGCCTTCTGTGCCGGAATATTTTCCAAAATATACAGCCAAAGAAAGCAGGAGCCCAGGGTGGCTTTTAGGCAAATGGTGAAAGACTTCCAGAAGATGTCCTTGGATCCAGAATACATTCCAGCAATAACCGTCTTCCGCGTTTATATCAACGTGTTGACCTCAATCAGCATTTTAGCAGTGGATTTCCCGCAGTATCCGCGGCGATACGCCAAAACCGAGACCTATGGAACAGGGATTATGGATTTTGGGGTTGGAGCTTTTGTTTTTGGGAATGCTCTTGTTTGTCCTGAAGTTAGACAAAAGCCTTCTCTCGCACAACCAAAGTTTTCCAGTGTGGCCAAGCAGTTCTCATCCATTTGGCCGCTGATTTTCCTTGGCGTTGGGCGACTGCTCAGTGTTAAATCTATAGACTACCACGAACATACTTCAGAGTATGGAGTGCACTGGAATTTTTTCTTTACCTTAGCGTTTGTGAGGCTTGCAGCATCTCTGCTTTTGTCTGTATTCCCAAAAAACAGCTCTTGGATTGTTGCTGTAAATCTCGCTGTGCTTTATCAGCTTATCCTGAACACTACCTCTCTGAAGATGTTCATCTTGCACGGCAGCAATGGCAGAGACACGAGGGTCGGCTTTTTAAATGCCAACAGGGAAGGGCTGCTCTCTCTTTTTGGGTATTTAGCTATATACATGGCGAGTGTCCAGGTGGGACTATGGCTGCTGAAGCGCAGGAGCTCAGTGAGAGGCTGGGCTGAGGCAGTGCGTCTCTTACTGCTCACAGTTCTTGCGCTCTTCCTCTGTCTTCACATCTCACAAGCGTACGTGGAGCCCGTGTCCCGTCGGATGGCCAATCTGTCCTACTGCATATGGGTGGTTGCTCACTGCCTGATGTTCTTTATCTGCTTAGTGGTGACTGATCTCGCATTGGTGTTCACGAAGCTGCTTGTGAGGGGGTCCAGCGTGCCCTGTTGCTGGGATGTTGTACAGCCCCCCACTACCAACAAAAAGCATGAACTGGAGGCTGTGCCTGACGGAAGGGGAGGCAAGCACATGTGCCTGATCAGTGCTGTCAATAAAAATCAGTTACTGTTCTTCTTGCTAGCAAATGTTACGACTGGTGCTGTGAATATTCTTATAGATACAATGCACAGCAAGACAGTGTTTACATTGTGTATACTACACCTGTATATGTTTTTTAACTGTTTAGTTATGTATATAATGCATGCCAAAAATATAGTGTTCAAGTTTTGGTGATTCTACTGTCTTCAGTGGACTCGTTGATCTTTGTTTGCTGTAGTTGGAGGATGGTATTTAAAGGGAAAAATTGGTGCTTTTTGTGTACTTATTGCGGTAAGTTATAATTTAGTACAGCTTTTTAAGATTTAGCATTGATTAGTTTTTAATGGTTTGTTTTACCAAACACATGCAGTCAGTGCTGGAGCTGGTACACATTTTCCTGAGCAACTAGGCTTTGAGATTGTTTGCCAAATGCTCCTGCTGCTCGTATAAGAACTCATGCAGAAGAGTAACATTGCATTTACAGGTAGTGAACAGTGAAGGGCTGGTGGAATGAGGCAGCAAGGTATAGAGTAGAAATCAGATGAAAAGTAGAAAAATGAGTAATTACAGAGACTTACCTGTGTCAGGATTTACCAAGTTGAGGCCCTTGCATAAATAACAGCTATTCTTTATATAAAACCTATTTGGTAAGTGGATACTTAAAAATGTTTTGGCCCCAGTCCTGCAAGGATTTATGCATATGCTTGACTTTGATAGCAGTAATTGTATGCGGAATGTTAATCCTATACTGAAATCTGAGTGAACCTTTGAAGTAAAGCTGAACTTTATTTTCATACTCACTGATGCATATAAACAAAGACCTCAGATAGTGTGATGCTCCAAAGGATAAACTCAACTGCAGATGAATTCATAGAGCAGTTGTTGGAATTTGATAATAAGAGCAGCACAGCCTTTTGTAAGGAAGTACAAAGACCCAGAACTACTTCACCCCCAGCCTGCATACCAGCATGTTGTGACAGCTCATCTTTAGGAACACTGTAAACTGTGGTCTTCAGCTCTACTTTGCAAGTACTCAAAGGCCCACCTGCTTGTCTATAAAATCCTTTTAAACAGCAGCTCGTTTAGTACTGTGCCTTGACAGCTGAGATGTCTTCAAGTGGGAACATTCTGTATTAATTTTTATTAGCAAACACAGTATGCAAATGGAAAGCAGCGTGATGCAGTGGGGCAGGGTACCAGCAGATGTGCTCAGTTTCTGTCTTTGTTCACTTTCCAAAGTGCGACAGTTCCTCCTGACCTCGTTAAGTTGTTGGTAAGAGAAATACATTTAAAGATTGTGAGGAATTTAATGGGAGATACAAATACTTAAGAAGTAGAATACAAGTGGTAATTGGTGATGTGTAATGTCAGTGGAGTTCCAAGCAGTGCACATGGGGCTGTATTTTGTATTTCTCCTTGTCGATCGAATGTGATGAATCATAAACCCCATGGAGATTAAGCTTCTAAATCAGATTCCTTAATGCAGACGTGCTGTGGAATCATCTGAAATTTATGAGGTTCTCTTAGCTGCTAGCCAATGGAAAGGTTAAGTCTGAGGATTACAGGCTGCGGCCATGCTGATTTCATGCTTGTTTACTTCCAAATTATAGCCATATAGTCTTCAGAAGGAAAGAAAACCAGCCTGTATTATCCTGGGGACAAATGCAATCCGTTGCCAACAATGTCCTATAAACAGCTGTCACGGTTTATAGCAGTTTTCTGGTAACTTGTGTACATACTGATTTAAAACATTTCCTAGCTGTGCTAGGGAAGAAGGGTCTCCAGTGTGAGCTGAATGGCACGATGCACTCGTGCAGAATTACTCATGGATATTAATTTTTGAAGTGTTTGAAGCCCAAGACCTGCAGCGAGTCCTGCCTGTGAGCACAAGTCTATCAGTGTGATTCAGAATGAAGGCATGAATTGGGTGTGACAAAGCAGAGTTGTGTCTGGACAAGCAGCAAACTGGATACCAACTCCATTTTGTGAAGCAGAGATGACGTGGGAGGTCTGCAGTGTCTGCACCGAGCCCTGTTGGTTCCACGCACACAGCAGGGTGGTGGGCACCCACCCCAGGACTGGAGCTGTTGTTTGCAACCCCAAACCGAGGGGACTGTGGTGCACAAGTGACCAGAAGAGTGGGGACAACCTGTGGAGTGCCACAATACCTCATCGTGAGGCCATCTACTGCTTTTAAAGCCGTATGAAGTTGTTCACCACTGACTTAATGAGAGGCAATTAATTCTCATTGCTTATTGTCCATAACAAATGTGGCAAGCTCTGCCCTGAAGCAACCATTGTTATTAATGCTGTTTAAACTATGAATAGATACAGATGATTAACCATGCCTCTGAAAGAACCAAGAAACACAAGCACATGTTCTTTGATCACCAAGTCTGTATGAGCAAACAGCACTGTAATGGATTTGGAGAGATGTGAGAGTAGTTAATGCTATGATACTGCTGTAGACACTTTCTCCACATGCACCTTGATAGCTGTTAGCTCAGTGGTTGGTATGAACAAGAACACTGCATTTCATTTGGCTTTGGGGTGTGTTTAGATGAGGAAGATCAAAGATGCATTGTACAGATCAAAGATGCATTTAAAAAACTCAGAACCTTTTATTTAGCTGTTAGATAATTGATGCAAGTTTAAGATATTTCAACTAGCAAAAATAAAAGGGTTCAACTATAGCATGGCACCGACTTCAGTAATAACAGGAAAGCAGAGGACTGGGAAAACAAATTGTTTTGTCTTTGCTGCCATAATTCCACCACGTGATTCTGTGTACGGCTGCAGGATAGAAGAATATGGCAGGAGAGTAGAGCTGATGGCATTTATCCTTTACCTTGTTATTTGTTATGCATTCTTACCAAATTTCACTGTTTTTAAGGGTCAGCTCGGTAGCAGCCTTCCTTTCCAGCCCAGCGGCATCTCTTTTAAAGTCCCGTGTTACAAGAAAGGCCTCAGGCAGCATCCTATTTCAAAGCTGCTAGGTCCTGAAACACAGGTATTTCTTCCAGGAGAGAGGGGCATGCAAACGAACGGCAGGAAGGGGCCGGCTGCTGCGTACTGGTTTTGTAGATAACAAGCAAGCTGCATCTTCCAGCAACCGTGGGTAAAACCTGCATGAAATGTAATGGTACTTCTCAGGTGTAGTTTAGCAGTGTGTACCCTGAGAATACATCTGTGGCATGCGTGGATGTGATCCAGCCACACTCTGGGAGTGGAAGGGCAGGAGTGACACAGGAGCCTGCACGCTGAATGCACCCCGTTAAGAGAAGGGGTGCTCGTAACAGCTCGGTGCCCTCGCCATGCCCTGATGGGAGGAACCACCCCTTGCTATAAACCCCAGCTTTCCATTTTGCTGAAGAAAACCATAAACAGCAAACTGTGCAGCGAGCTGGCTCTGCGCAGTGGTTCTGTTAGAGGTGCTGCATGATGAGTTCAAGTAAAATAACTCCTCCACTAAAGATGTTTTTAATGCAGAGACAAGGGGGGGGGGGGAAATACTGCTCCCTGATTGCCTCCCCTGCGTTTTCTTGTGAGGACTTTAGTATCGATATACATAAATAACAAGAATGAGCAGATCAAGTGTAGTATTTAATAGCTCAAGAAAGGCTATGGGTTTTCTAAGTTAAGCAGCTGGTTGCGCTAGGGTGCTGCAGAAGCCAACAGCCTTAAGAGACTTTAAGTGCAACTAAAGGCTGCGGTGTGGAGACCTCAGAGCAGCCTTCCAGTATCTGAAGGGGGCCTATAGGGATGCTGGGGAGGGACTCTTCATGAGGGACTGCAGTGAGAGGACAAGGGGTAACGGGTTCAAACTTAAACAGGGGAAGTTTAGATTGGATATGAGGAAGAAATTCTTTACTGTAAGGGTGGTGAGGCACTGGAATGGGTTGCCCAGGGAAGCTGTGAATGCTCCATCGCTGGCGGTGTTCAAGGCCAGGTTGGACATAGCCTTGGGTGGCATGGTTTAGTGGGAGGTGTCCCTGCCCATAGCAGGGGGTTGGAACGGGATGATCTTAACGTCCTTCCCAACCCGGACTGTTCTCTGGTTCTATGCGATCAGGGCACGGAGGTCTGGGGCCGCACTGACGCCCGGGCTGTGTGCGGATGCATTCCGCTCAGCTCACGCTCCCACTCGGCCTGCGCTCGGCCGCACCTGCAGCAAAACCAGCGCGGGGGCACTTCCACACGCGGGCCTGGGCCCCCCCCGCAACGCTTTTGGGCTCAACCCCACCCGTTCCCCTTCGCTCCCGCAGCCCACGGGGCCCGGCCCCTTCCACCGCACCGCGGACACGGAGGAGCCCCTCCCACACCGCAGCCTCCCGGGGCAGCGCCGGAGGCTCCGAGCCCGCGGGCGGGGGCCGGGAGGTAACGGGGGAGCGGCCGGGCCGCGGTCTCTCGCGAGAGGAGGGCGGGGCGGCCCGGGGCCGCCGCCTGTGGGGAGGGCCCGGGGAGGGGGAGAGGAAGGAGGCGGCTCTGTGGCGGAGCCCGCGGTGTCCGCCCGCCTGTCAGAGCGCCCGGGCCGCGGAGGAGCCGGTAAAGGCCCGAGGGGAGCGCGGCGGCGGGGGGCCGCAGGGCAGGGTAACGGCCCCGGCGGGGCTGAGGGGAAGGCGGGAGGAGAGCGAGGCCGGGAGCGCCTCCGCGCCATCGCCGCCCCGGCTGAAGGCCGGGCGAGGACAGCGAGGGAAGGGCTGGCTCTGCCCGCCGCGGAGCCCGGGCTGCATCCCCGCGGCTCGCCCCTATCCCCAGCCCGCAGGAGGGCGGTGCCGGGGAGCGGGAGGGCCGCGGGCCCCCTCCCCGCGGGTGCGGGCGCGGGCGCGGCCCGGCAGCGGGTGGCCCGGGGGCAGAGGCGGCCCCGCCTCGCAGGTGGAGGCGTCCCCTCGGACCGCCGCTGCTCCTCTCCGTCCGCGGGGCGGGACGGGGGTGGCGGAGAGCCGCGAACCGCGCTCGGGGCTGGGCCGGTGGCGGGCGGGGAGCGGCCTGCAGCGCGGGGGGCTCCATCCCTCCGGCCGTGCCCAGCCGAGGGCCGGGCGCGCTCCTCCCCGCCGTCCCCTCCCTTCCTTCCATGTTATGTCGCATTTCCCAGCCTGCCCCCCCTCTCCCGTCCCCGGTCCGTGGTCGTTTCGAGCCCCTTCCAAGGCCGGAGCGGCGGGGCAGGCTGCGCGCCCGGGCGTGGGCCGGCGCCCGGCGTGGTGAATCAGGCGATGGGGTAACGCAGGCTTGTTCCCGGGGTGGTGAAAGTGTGGCGGGGAAGCGCGGCGGGTGTTTACCTCCGCGGGGTTTGGCTGCTCGCAGGCTGGAGCGGGGAGGAAGCGGCGGCAGCGATGGCGCGGCTGGTGGCGGTGTGCAGAGACGGGGAGGAGGAATTCCCTTTCGAGAAGAGGCAGATCCCCCTCTACATCGATGACACCCTCACGGTGAGTGCCTGCGGGGCGCGGGGTGCTCCCCGCACCTCCCGCTCCCAACGTGTGCGGGCGGCGTGTTGCAATGCCCAGGCGAGGCCTTTCCTCTACACAGGCCTCCCAGGCTCCTCCTTTGCTCCTGCAGCGTTAATCCGTGGGACTTTGCAACACTTCGGGTTAACAGCGCTTAATGTGGCAACTTTTTTATCTGATTCCCAGCGCTAAAAACACGCAAACCGCGTAATGAGAAAGTTATCGCTGTGCTGGGGCCTCTGCAGAACTTGTGTTCAAGTGACAAGCGTGCCTCGGTGTCCAAGCCCAAACGTGGAGCAAAGCCGTTTTTCACATAATCAGGAAGGGAGCCATGTTAAGGTTAAACCCCAGGTTTACAACGGGGTAATGGATATGCTGTCAAATGGGCAAGAAAAGGCTAAAGGTGGTTTTGTTGGCATCAGGTGAGGGGTATTGAGTCTGTAATAATGTGCTGCTGTGTGGGCAGTAACAAATCTGAGAGAGTGTGTGTTTCAGTCTGTTGTTCTGAATTAAAAAACATGGGGGGGTTGCCATTTCCAGAAGATTCAGTGGAAAAATGAGTGGAATGGAGCTTGGAGGCTCTCTAGTGTCTCCTCCTCATGTGTTTAGAGGTAGGCTCAGAAATTGCATCCTAGGTGAATACAGCAAATAGGGGGGGGAAATACCTGACTAGCCCGTTGTTGTGTGCTTTATTCTTAGGGTGTGAAGAGGTTGGGTGGAAACTAAAATTGTGCTTGGTGTAATTGGGTATCTTGATTTCTGTGTTTGATTTCTGTTGCTGTCAGTGGTGTGACAGTAAATGCTGTTACTTTAAATAGTGTAAAATTTACGTGCTTTAAATTCCTGATCTCGTGGTTTAGCACAGGAGAATGCCTGACTTGCATCAGCTAACTCTGTCAGCCTCCTAGTGTAATTTCTTCCACCTTCCAGAACAAAACAATTGAGTATCTTCAGAGAGTCTCTTAACCCTCCATCCCACTGTTAAGGATTATCTGTCTCAATCCCGTCTGGTTTTGCTACACTTGAAGGAAAGGTCTTTGCAGTATTTTAGTTTTGATTGTTTTAAATGATGACATATTATTAATACACCAAATATCATCAGTGGGTTTGACTTTGCATGGTCTGTCAGCTCTGGTTAATTGTGCTTATACATTAGGCATCGTTTCCCCTTAAGTGGTCCAAAGCAATATCTAGTTCTCCTAGAGTGGTTGGTTACCTGGGAAACCCAGCACTGTGTAAGAATAATGTTATGGTTTAGTGCTGGACATGGCAGTGCAGGGGAAAAGGTCGGACTTGATGATCTTAAATGTGTTTTCCAACCTGGTTGATTCAATGATTGTGTGTAGTTATTTTTTTTTTGGGGGGGGGGAGGGTGTCGGTCCTCGGTTGTGCCATGAAAGGTATTTTGCCCCTCCATTCCCAGGTAATTTTAAGATCTTGGATTTCTCACTCTCTTCCCCCTGCCCTCAGACTCCCTAGTGAAAATTACTCATTAGATTGTGTCAAGTGGGCAACTTACCATGCTCTTGGTACCTTTGCTGTGTTTAATAGGTTGAGAGAGTGAAAATTCAGCTCTACCAGGTGTCAAGCAGATGACTTCAACTGACCTAAAATTCCGTTTGTGGTTTAGCTCGAGAATTTAACACCAGGCCCAAACTTTGTGCAAATTGGACCATGTTGTTGCTGTCCTTCTACTTTTTATGCCAGAGGCAAACCATCCTCATGATTGGAGAGGTTCCTATAGCTCCAAATCAGATTTGTTTTCTTCTGGGTGAAGTGCAAGTCATCCTCAGCATGACTTACCTCAGGTCCTTTTTTTTCCTTGTTCATTCTGTTACTGTTATTACAAAGCACTGGGATTTGTAGGTGGCTTCTGGAGGCTTTTAGTAAATGAATTTGCAAAAGCAAGTGAATGAACTCTCACCTTCCTCATCTCAGTCGTGTATAAATTCTTTGGGAGCTGTTGTGAGACGTGCAGTTGTCTTTGACACGTAATTCTACATCTGCAGCGTTATCTTTACAAAAGTGGTGTTCAGTAACTGGTTCCTGTTGACCACTTTTAAAACTCCATTTCAACAATAATGGAATTGCTGGAAGGCAATGGGAAGCTGGAAGAATTAATCTGTGCCTTAAAGCTAGAAGCAATGTATCCGTGATTACAAATTAGGGAATGAGTGGCCTGTCATGCTCTGAAGTGCGTGACATTGCTTTATAGTAGCATAGAAAGCTGTTTAGGTTCGTTGTGGGGCTGCTCTTCTGTATGAATTGTTCACTACTGCAGTTTTCTGTGTCTTTCGGCTCAGCTAGAACTTCAAGGAGGTTTAAATATTTAACCCTTTTAATTTCTTAAGCAGCTTTTATGATTTCTAGAAGGCATTCCATTTGATGTAAGGGAGTTGTGAATGTACCGTCCCTGGCAGTGTTCAAGGCCAGGTTGGATGGGGGTTGGAGCAGCCTGTTCTAGTGGAAGGTATCCCGAACTGGATGAGCTTTAAGGTCCCTTCCAACACAAACCAGGTTGGGATTCTATGTGGTGGTGTGGGAATTTTTTCTTCCAGTTCAGGGTGTGATGGTGGCAGATTTTTAACCACTTAATAAAATATCATCAGACACATGAATTCATTTAGTCTTTGGTAAATTCACTCTGTTGTGCAAAGTACCTTAGAGTATTGTCTGATAATGGGAGATTGGGAGGGGGGAATGTGCAGGTTTGTATCTTCTCTTTGTTATTAGCAGATAGAGCTTTTACTTTTGCATTAGCTTGTTCCCCACAGAAACATCAAATGATCAATGTGGGAAACTTCTGCAGCAAAAACTTAGGCAGGTCCTTGGTGTGTATGGGTCAGGAGCAAGGGAGACTGGAGAAAAGATGCGTGAGAGGTTAGAATTAGCACTGGCTTTGGCACTGTTCTGCATAAAGATCAGGCAGCTGTGCTAATGCTCCAATTTAGCACATGTGAGAGCATAATATTGCCTTGCTTCCAGGCCTCAGAGAATAGGTGTTTATTTTGGAGCAATCTAGTGCCTGTAAAAGTAGATGTACGAGTTCTCTGGGGGCAGTGTCAGCAGTTACGGAGACAGCAGAGAATTGTATCTTTACTAGACAATTGAGGGAAGATGTCCTATTCATCCTTTTTCCTCCCTCCAACTTAATTTGGTGTTGATTGGTACTAGAGTTATTAACCAAAGTTTTTACTTTATCTTTCAGATTTTAAAGTGAACTTGCATCATTGGTGTTGCTAAATTCTGTATTTCTCGAGTTGGACAAAGAAGATCAACTAAACCAGTCTTCACATGTTTATCGAGTCGGTTTCATTTTTCTCCATGCTTGTTCAGTTGGATTTGTGACTGAAGACTGTTAGAAATTGCCCTCTTTGTTGCATAGTAATTTGAAAAGAAATATTATTAATTACTTACAAGTAATCACATTGTTCTGAAGGCTTAGCATTTTACTTGGAGCCTCTTGGGAGTTGCAGCTGCAGTCATACAAAACAAAGTATGCCTTGGAGTACCTTCTCGGGTTAATATGGTTTTAAATTAGCCTTTGAAGGAGTCAACTCAGTCATTAAGCTGGTGTGACTGTTTCTTCATAGCTTTATAAACTGAGTTGGGCTGTTGGATCAATTGGAATCTCAGCGTGTTAAAGTGCAACGTGGTTTCTAAACTGAAATGGGGTCTCAAGTCCTGTAGTAATGTAATATAGATGCTGATGCCGGCTTTAGCAACTTTTGCTTTCTCTGTAACAGCTATGGAGGAGTTGCCATGTATAAACTGCCTCTAGAGCAGCCTATTAGTGAAAGTTACTTTGAAACATTCTCTGTCTTAAACTGATACTGTTCTCCTTTCCCAAGCTTCCAATAGTCAGGTGGGCAGAATGGGCGTTCAGCGTAATTTCTGTCTTATTTCCTCCAAGAAACTAAAATAAATTAATGCTCTTTTGGACTTGTTTTCTGAAAGCATTTTTTTCCCTCTCTCTTTTGTGTAGATGGTGATGGAATTTCCTGATAACGTGCTGAACCTTGATGGACATCAGAATAACGGCGCGCAGTTGAAACAGTTCATCCAGGTAAATATATCTTTCTGGGTTTAAGGCAACGCATCAGGTCTTGCTTTCCTTAGACTCATGCTTTTGCTTCTCTGATAGGCTGTCACTCCTGGAATGACTTAAAAGACACATCAGCACCTACGTGCAATTACATATTGGTACCAAAGTACACTGAGTGCATTCGTTTTCTGTGTTTTACAGCATTTATAGAAAGTTGGCTGTGTCAGGAAGCAATTGCTGCTTGTCTGTTAGAATAGAGAGCCTGTAAAAGCAGCGCATCTTCTGATCACTGCCAGTTTATACACAATGGAAACTACAGTTTGTAAATACATTTTGATTATTTTCTTTTTCCTAAATGCTTTTGAGCTGCTTTTTCAAGTGGAAGTGTGAATTGCTTAGAACTGAGTTCTTATGATTAGTACCATACCAAGATAGAATTAATGTGCCAGTTTATAGATTATATATAGTTGAATAGTGAGAGGCTGTCGTCTCTCCTTACTAAAGGAGCCTTACTTACCCCTGAGGCCTTACTAAATAGAAATTTATCTGCCAACACTCTGCAAATAACTGGCACTGTAACACCTGTAGCAACTAACAAATTGTGCCACTGATATCCAGAGGAACAGGCTAGTTTGCTGATGTGCAGCTTGTACTTCTTCACTAGTGGTTTGATAGCAGCAGTTCAGACATATGCTGCATGTAAAGCATAGCTGTGTTGTGAAAATAGCGCATCCCTCCTGTTGCCATGACTAGTACTATTAATTACAGGAAAGAGGATTATTGCAGAGTGATACCACTTGTCAGGTGACTTAACGTGCCTGCCTTTAAGAGCATAAACCTTAAATGTTATCTGATAATGGCTTTACTTGTCCTAACATATATTGCATAAAGTGAGCTGAAAATATTTTCTCTTTTAACTGATGTATTTACATGCTCCATGGGATCGATTAGTTTCACTATATAGAATGTCTTTTCTTTCCTCAGTAGTTGTGACAAGTCATTTCTCCATTAGGAGTGTTTTAAGTGGTGTGATATGGCAATGATACAGAAAATACTATTGTGGCAACATTCCCTGTGTGCATACAACTGTGCTTACAAAGCTGTACTTTGTAGAACTGGGGAAAATGATGCTCACAATTAATACACTGACAGGACTCTGCTTTTACAGATGATGGTGGAAAGTGCCAGCAGTGCTGATATTCTAAGTGTAGATGGGTGTGAGGAAGGGACTCTCTTCTGCACAGCTGTGCTAGTGGCAGTTCAGTGTTAATGAAGTCCAAGCCAGTAATTTAGCAGAAGAAGGAATAGAAGGGTATGTGCTTTCTGTGTGTGTGTGTGTGTGTGTGTGTGTGTGTGTGTGTGTGTGAGCGTGCCTGGATGTGTTTGATGGAGGAACAAGGAGAAACTCCTGAAATTGTTTATTGATGTAAGAAACATTAAAGGTATTCTCTTTAATGTTCTATTACTAGCACACATTGAATGTTCACTAGCAAAGTAAAATGTTTCACCCTGAATAGTAAGTAATGTGTGCTGGCTTTTAATTTCAGATGTCGGAATTATACTTGGAAATAGCATTTAGCCTTCAAGGAAAAATATTGCAAAATTGTCTTGTCTGAACAGAATAAGCTTCTTGTAAATGAGGTTTCTGTATATGCCAATGAGCATCCAGGAGTTTACTTTCTATGTGGAGTTGTGTGTGTGACCCTTTGCTAACACATCTGTGCTGAGGTGGGTTAAAAAGAGCTTCCTGATAGGGACAGGGAGGTGTTCCGTGTGTTTGGAAGCAGTGTTTGCTGCTATGAGTGGTAGAAGGAGGAAATAAGAGCAGAAGAATATTAGCTTCCTTGCAGAGGGTAGATGGTAAGACTTGAAGCAGAATTGCTCCTATGCCGTTAGCAAGCGTGGCTTTGTTCATACAGTGTTTTAAATGTCTACAGTAAGACAGTGACCTGAAACTGAGCACTGCAGACAGCTTCCACAAGTGTATTTTGATATGGAAATGCTGTTGAAACCAAAGAAATCTGAAACACACATCTTGAACTGTTCCTTTTGGTTTTAATGATTCAATTTCTTGTTCTCTTTTAGAGGCATAGCATGCTTAAACAGCAGGATCTGAACATTGCCATGATGGTGACATCGCGTGAAGTGCTGAGCGCGCTCTCTCAGCTGGTCCCATGTGTTGGCTGTCGTCGCAGTGTGGAACGTCTGTTTTCTCAGCTTGTTGAGTCTGGAAATCCAGCGCTTGAGCCCCTGACAGTAGGGCCAAAAGGGGTTCTGTCTGTAACTCGAAGCTGTATGACTGATGCAAAGAAGCTGTATACACTGTTTTATGTACATGGGTAGGTGTCTTAGAAATGCCCAGATTATTCTTACCTGGGGAAGAGCAAAGCTAGCTTCTGTGCATTTGACTTTATAGCTGCCTTGGTGATACTAAAATGTCACAGGTTTGGATCTTCTAGAGCATACTTGTCTTTTAGAGCCAATTTAAACTAGTTATCACCTAAACTAGGAAAACCCAAACCCAACTAATCTGTCATATCATCAGCTGAGATGCCATGATTGCAGTTGCAAGATACTGATATTAAAAAGTTCAGTTATTAACCTGAAATAGGTGCTGTGGGTTTTTCATGATCTCTGGAAGAAGAGGGTTTCTTCACCCTGCTACTTTGCAACTATTAACTAACACCTGCCCCTAAAAAGCTTTGTACTCGTTGGGTATAAAGGTAACACTGAGAAAGTGAAACCTTCTGGGTTTGGCTACCACAATAAATAGCCTGGGTGCCATTTGTTTCTCAGCTGTCAGCAGACCAAACAGTGACTGCTCACCACAGTGTGCCTTGGCCTTCCAGCTGGCTTCTGCTCATTCTTCTTCCTGCAGTTAGCAGGCCAGTGAGAAGTAGGAAAGGTTAGTGCAGAGCTGGGGCTGTCAAGACTTGGAGGGTGAGGTAGTGTAACCTAATAAAGTGGTCATAGTGGTTCCCCGCACTTCTGAAATAGGCATCATTGCTCGAGGTCTGATAGCTTTTTAGATGTGGGTTCTCTTTATCTTGCTTGCTAGGATTTGTCTGGAAAATCCTTGTGTACTGCAGGATTGCGTGTCAGAACGAGTTAAAATGGGGGACAGGAGGACGTTTGAGATTGAATTCATTAGTGTACTTGTTTCTGGTACATGAGCTGAATTAATCCCTTTAAAATTTCTCTGGATAACCACGTTTTCAGAATATCAATTTAATTTTTTTTCCATAGGTCCAAACTGAATGATATGATTGATGCAATTCCCAAAAGTAAAAAGAACAAGCGATGTCAGTTGCACTCCCTGGACACGCACAAACCAAAACCTTTGGGGTAAGTTCCTTTAACATCCACCATTCCAATGAAAATATGTTAAAAAACCCGACTGTTGATAGTACCTTATGTGTAAGCATTGTGATAAAATTCTTAATGCTGTTATCTGTTTCCCAGAGTGGTAATCTCTAGACTATTTGGTGTTAATAGCTGACTCAGATAGTTGTGGGGGAGAGGAACAGAAGCATCCAGGAGTTCTGGGCAGTGTGTGTTGCAGGGCATGAGCCTTTCTCCATAGGTTTTGTGAAAAGGTAGTTAACCCTTTTTTGTGCAGTGAGAGGGACAGTTCTGTCAGTGAGATGTTTAATTCTTTCCTTGCTCATGCTTTGACTGGACAAAACCAGTGCTATGAGCTCTTCTGTCCTCCCTAAACAAACTCTGTGGTCGTTCCTCAGTGTCAGAGTTGTCCCTCTGCCCTTTGTCGGACCTACCAAAGGCAACCAGTGATGCTTTCGTATCAAATTTAAGGCTGCAGTAAGAAATGAGCTGTTTCCCAAGACTTGCTTGTTGGCTCCGGTTGTTTCATTTTTGCCTCTTTCCTTTTGGGTCTGTTTTGTTTGGGATTTTTGGTTTTTGGTATAAAAATATCCATGTTTCATTTCAAAACCAGGTGCCAAAATGCAGCTTGGCCATTACAAACCAGTGCTTTCTGATGTGTTTTTCATATCTGTCTGACATAACTTGGACTTTAGTCTGCTCAGGGCATGGATGGCTTCTGCACAGTGATATAGCCAATGCTCTTAAAAGACAAACTGGTTTTTATGCTTTACACCTCAATGATTGATCAGCAGTTTTTCTCACACTGCAGTGAAAGGGTACATGCTGAATGAATAAACATCTTGCTGGGGGGTTATTAAAAGGGCCTTGCACAACTGTTAAAGGCCTTTATTGTGGTGGGGCTGCAGGGTTAAAACTAACTTTGTGTTTTCTCAAGATGTGACAGCCAGTTTTGAATGTGCCAGTGAAAAAGATGTGTATATATACACCTCTGTGTCTTGAAGTTGAAATAGTTTATTCCAGCTGGCTAACCAGAAAAACACTCCCTGCAAATCTGTTGTGGATTTGGGGGCATTTGCTTGTTTGTGGGGTGTTTGTTAGTATTTTTGCCATGACCAATAAACCGGACTGCTGTGCTTAGCTGAAGTGTGCGCGACCTGTGGTTGTGTTCCGCTTCTGGTTTAAGCGCACAGCCTGGGAGAGTTTGATCATGTTTTCCAATTACAGGATGTATGTTTTTCTATGCAGACTTGAGTCATTTGGGTTTAGGTAAATCCCCTGAGCTGGTAGGCATGTGGAATTTGACCCTTGCTTTTCACTTGGGCTGCTTGAGGACAGTGGTAGCTAATCATTATCTCCATTTTTTATTTTGGTTACAGGCTTTTCATATAATTAGTTTAAAGCTTATGTTACACAAGCAGAAGGTCATAGGAATTATAGGGTTATGTTAACATAAAGCAAATCCAAAGTGTTATGGAAGTGTTACTTTTTTCTTTACTTTTGTTTTTAATAAGATTAATCTTTTTCTGTGTAAGAACATACATTGTGGAACCTGCAGTGACCATTTTGGCAAAGGAGAACAAATCTGAAACTGAATGAATAGAGAGGAAAATGCTGCCTTTGTTTCCTCAATTCAGGCTGGAATAAATCCCCTTAGTATTCTGAATGCTGGCAGGTTAATAGGGAATATATGGAAGAGCAGTATTTAGCACACTGCAAGTAAAGTCTTCTGCTTTATCTGATAACATGGCTTGTGCACAATCAGTGTAGTTTGCTGAAGAAACACAGCTTGCACTCTGCTTGCTCAGTCCATAGCCATTTGTTGTGCTACAGAAGTGATCAGCGTGAATCAGTACTGCTGTTTCTCCAGACAAATGTGCTGCCGTGAGTGGAAGCAAGTGTGCTAGCAGCCCAGATACAGAGGCATCAAATAGAACTGTTCTACAGAACAAATTCTATTTATCAATTTAGAGCTGCTTATTGCAAGAAACCTCTTCAGCTGAGTTGCATCTCTTGGGCATTTTGTGCACACAGAAGAGGCTTTGAGTTGTAATTGTGTTGCTTAATTGGGCAAGTTACATAACTATCTAATACCACTTGAGTTACTTGATGTCCTCGCTTTGTGTGCCTGGTTTATGGCTACTCGGGTCCATTTGAGGCTAAGGAGTATTGCAATCTCTCATAAAATGTGAGCCATATGATGTGGCAGGCTAGATAATAGCACACACAAATACTCTTGAGGAGCTAATTATTAAATGAGAGTGCTTCTTCCTCTGTTTTCCTGCTCTGTTGTACCCATATATGAGCTTAGACAGAACTGACCGTTCTGATAAAATGTCAAGTGTAGGCAAGCCTGTAAGTAAGCATGGCTGCTATTTAAAGTTTGTTCTTTGCTCTCTACGTGTACTTTAAGCACATCCAGACTTAGGGTTTGGGGGGGGGGTTTAATGCATTTTGGAAATGAAATGCAGTGTGTTCTGTGGTTTCTGACAGTGGCAGATGTGTGGAAATCTAGGGGGTTTTCTTTTGCTTTTATTTTGTGGTTTTGATTTGGTTTAGCAAGTTCTCATACGAAGTTTAATCCTCCGGAAGTATTAACACTTGTGTTTTTACTTAAGGTAATATAGACAATATCCCGAAGAAATGCTGCTGGCTTTCAGCTGTGGCTTTAGAAAGTCCTCATGAATCTTGGTCTCTAAACAGGGACGGCACAATTTGTATCTCACATCTGACCCTGACTTTACTGGAGGCTAAGGCTCAACCTCTAAAGGATTCAAAGTGAATTAAGGACCATGCATTTTCATAGCATTTGTTTAGGAAAAATAAGTAGTGCATAATATATATAGAGAGTATAGGTTTAAAAATGCTTTTTAATGCTATGTAACACTGAAGGGAGCTGGAGCACACTCAGTGCACAGAAATTCAGTGCAGGTAAGAAAAATAGTGAAGACAGGAGGAAGGAGGAGAGCAAGTGTAGCATCGTTTGCCACTGTGGGTCTTTCCAGGGAGCAGTCAGGTAAACTAACGATGCTTTATTTGGCTTCTTTTCTAAACCCCTCCCAGGCTGATGGACATTCTTTTGTTTCTTATGATTTTCTTTTGCAGGGGTTGTTGGATGGATGTGTGGGAGCTCATGTCCCAGGAATGCAGGGATGAAGTAGTTTTAATTGACTCTAGTTGTCTTTTAGAAACATTAGAAACCTATCTACGAAAACACAGGTATGTTAAAAGAGCAAAGACACACCTTCATTTTGAGGAATACGTGCTGTGTTGTTTTGTGAATCAAAATGTACACGGAGTTCACTCAGTGGTTAAAAGTATAAAGGCTTCTTCTGGTGCCTTCCTAAAACTTAAGACCTAAGCTTCGTGGTGATGGGGAACTTTGGCAGATTGGATTGTAACAGACTACGATTGTGAAATATTCTTTGTGTTTTACCTATTGTTCCGGGTTATGGTAATGCAGAGAGCTCAGGTGAAGTCACAGCTGCTTGTCTTAATACCTGTTTTGTTAGGATTAAGTTGATTTACTGTTGATGTATTAAAGCTGTCTATATTCTTTCACTCTTTCACAAGTAGCCTGCTGTGTCTGGGACTATACTTTCATTTAGGCTTTCGGGGAGTGTGTGCAAATTCAAACTAATATGACCTAAACTCATAGAAGCAGATTTTAGGCTTGGTGTTGCTTTGAAATCACTGTTTTAAAACAGTTATTTATGACTTAGTAGCGTTAGTACTATTAGGTCTCTCTTGCAAGGTAAAAATAGGCCACTAAATCATTGTTGCATATGTATGGGAGCTACCATGCTGATTAAAGCACTTTATTTTCCAGTAGTCTCAAGGTTTTGATACCACCAGTGGGACCACAGATGGCCGCGGGGGTGGTGGTGGTGTGGAAATAACACTTTGGAAACAAAATAGCTTTAATCTCCTGTGACATTAAACATGGTGTTGGCAGCATTCCTGATGCTAACCTGCAATAATATTACTGTTTTCTTTCCTTTCACCACAGAAACTAGTCAGTTATCATAGTTCTATCAAACATCAAAGTATGTTTGACTTAGCGTTGTCAAGTGAGTGGACAAACTAGGGAAGGGAAAAACACCATCCAGAGATGGCATGAAGAGCCAGCTTTTCAAGCTGAAAGCTGAAATGTGAGCAGCTTGTCTGACTTGCATTGTTAAATTAGTACAGCCAGAGGTTTTGTAACTTCTTGAAGATGACTCCTGTTATAAAATAGAAAGAGCTTGTATCTTAATTATAACAGGCTTCATAACTATGATCTTCTCACATTAGTTATCTGAGCTACGTTTAAATTTAATACCTTGTGTTATAAATAAACCTAGTTTGGCTATCTGTGCAGTTACCTAGTAATTCCAAATATGTTTAAAGGTGCTTGTAGTGGAAACATCACTCACATAAAGCAGGCAACAGGAATTTCTTTTATTCTTATTGCTTATCACTCAAGTATACTTTAAGTAATTGCCATAAGGTAACATGGAGTGTGTTACTTGAGTGGAATTTTGTCCTGGCTTATACTAATGATCCAGTTTGTTCGCTATTAGATTTCTGATCTTTAAACGAGTGGATTTGCGTATCCATCTAGGAATTTCTTCGTATTAACAGTTAGCCTGGTTTATGCCTTGCAGCATGGAAGTTGATATCCAGACTTGTAATATATGATAGGTAGTATAATACATACAGTAAACTTACAGTGGCTTACAGCCAAAGTCTTACTATTTTACCTTTTGAAGTAACATAAACCTTATGTGACCTAGTTTAAATATAGCATGCACGATTAAATAGCTCTGTATATTATAACTTGGACTTATCTGCACTTAGCTCAGTATATTATAACTTACTCTGCTTGAATAAGAACTCAGCCCCATTCTGTTCTGTTCCGACACAGGTTTTGCACTGACTGCAAAAACAAAGTCCTTCGGGCGTACAACATTCTCATTGGCGAGCTGGACTGCAGCAAGGAGAAGGGCTACTGTGCTGCGCTGTACGAGGGCCTGCGCTGCTGCCCCCACGAGCGCCACATCCACGTGTGCTGCGAGACAGATTTCATCGCACACCTCTTGGGCCGGGCCGAACCCGAGTTCGCAGGAGGGTATGAGTATGTAATTTGCTAGAGTGGGCTATCTAGCGCTTTGCTTCTTTATTTTATTACTGACTGTACTTTGCCAAAGTGGTTTATTGCCTCCTTGCTGCAGAATAATGGAAATGTTTGTGTTGAATATTCAAGGTAGATTTTCAAGGTAGCGCTTCAGTGTAGCAAAGATTTCCTGTGTGCTTTTGACTTCAGAGTGCATTTAACTCTGAAGGCAAGCCTGAAAGAAATTGCCAGATGTCTTCTAGTTGATGTGTTCACTCATAGGGCTGCCTGCTTTTCCATTCAGGTGTTCAAAATATGCGAAATAGAAAGAGATCCTTGGTTGGCAGTTTTACCAAATGCCAAGTGGTCGATTTAGTTTTGTCACCACTCGTATACTGTAGCAATTTCTGAACCTGCTTTAGCATCTTAAACTCTTACAATGAAAAATACTAATTCTGAGCTCAATTAAAGCTCAGTCATAGCTGTTTAAGGAGAATGGTAAATCCTTTCATAATGGTTTTTCCTTTAATAGCGTAGAGATTAATGCTGAAATGTTTTTACTTGGTACGGTAAGTAGTGTATAAACTTCTGTGTGTGTTTATTAAGCTTCAGTTAACTGACACATAAATGTGTAGGAAGGTGAAATACTTGCTATAAACTAAATACAGATTGCATTAAACGAGAGAGTGGCTGCATCTCTGGCATTAAAACTCTGCTGATCCCTGTTATTAGGAGTGAGCAGAGACTGGTGGGGCACTGCCTTCCTAAGTCACAGGTGGGAAGGCGTAGTGCAGCTTAACAGCCCTGTGCACAGACTAACCTGTGAGGAATGTTGTGGTGGTTTTGACCTGGTCCTTTCTATTTTGCATCTGCATGCAGCACAGCAGAACTCAGTTTAAAAAGCTGTTCATGCAAACATTATCTTTAGTTGACCATCAAGAAAATACATCATTGAGCTGCTTTGATCTCTTGGTAGACTTCCAGCTCCTTTAACAGTACTGTACTTTGGTTCAACTCTTCCTGTAGACGAAGAGAAAGGCATGCTAAGACAATAGACATAGCCCAAGAAGAAGTGTTGACCTGCCTGGGTATTCATCTTTATGAAAGATTACACCGAATCTGGCAGAAGTTGCGGGCTGAGGAGCAAACGTGGCAGATGCTTTTTTACCTGGGTGTCGATGCTTTACGCAAAAGCTTTGAGGTAAACCCCAAGTTTTATCTGACCCCAACTGCTGTAGGAACTGTGTGCATCTCACTAAAATGATTTTTCTGCTTTCTACTAACCATGGGGCTGGAAGGAGCTTCAATGGCGTTGCATTCGATCCCTGGCTCACAGCGGGCAGCAATTGTGTAACATCAATGCATAGCAAAACTTAAGTTGCATTCCAGTGTGGAACACAAAAGATTGAGGCTTGCTTGAACTTACAGCACACTGTAATGTGCAGCTTGGAATCTTCTGTGTCTTTAATTCAGTGAAGGTTTTTCTACCTGATAGCATTTAAAAGTAGCTCTGGCTACCACAGGTTTGGCTCATTAATAAAAATGGAGGATGTGCTTTTGGATTACAGACACAACTGCTAACTCTTGCATTCAGTGTGTTCCAAATGCAGTGTGTAATCCTCTGGGATCTTGAACTCCATGCAGTTCTTCAACATATGCCAGTAGTACACTTCCTCTTTGGTGTGGCATAGGGGTTTTTTATGTTTATCTTCCATTCTTAATGATTGTTCTCTCTAAAAATGCCTAAAACATCAGAGAAGGAGGAACACAATCAGTTTGGGAAAGGTCATAGTGGAACCCTCATCTTGTTCTTGGAGGTTTTTACAAGTAATTTTTTAAAGACTTACAATGTTGTGGCAGTGGCATTGACTGGGTAGGACTGGGTGCACTGTGGCATTTCTGTCAGGCTTTGTCTTGGTGTTCTCTTTAATTGAGAAAAGTGTGGTGTTGCAAATTCATTGGCATCATAACATTCAGGTAGATACACTGCTATGTGATGTTGGTAATGAGCTTGAAATACAGAACTGTTCCATCTCTATATAGGGTCCTCTTCCGAGGTGAGTGGGATTGATGATGTCTCAGTTTGACTTAAGGAGTTTTCAGAGTGATGTGGGAAAGAAAAGGGAATGTATTTTTACCTCTGTAGGAGCACTGATCCAGAATAGCTGACTGGTTTAACTGTGTTCTTGCAACTTTGTATGTGGATGTGCCATTATGATGCTTGCTCTGAACTTAATATTAAAGAACATATTTAGATACTGCTACACCTTGAGATACATTTACACTGCCTAGAAAAATCGGCTGCATTTTTCACTGGTTATCCTAGACAAAGAGCTGCAGGAACTCTGTAGCAGCAATTCTAATGTGGCTTTTTGTGTGCTGTGTTAAATAATCAGAGTAAACAGTAAAACATGGTAAACAGATCCCAAAATGCATCCACAGCTTCTCACTGAAAATTGCAAATCTGGGCCGTAAGTTAAACAGCACTCCCCAAATACATGGATCTCCTCCAGCAATCTAAAGGTAGTGACTAAGTCCAGATAGGCATTTGATGGTCAACAGTTGTGTTGCTGGGACTTTATAAGTACTTATCAGCCATTTTCCTTCTTTATAATGTAAAAGCTTGAATTGTGTTAACATCTATAAATAGATCTAACCTCTCACCCACAGATGGCTGTGGAAAAAGTGCAGGGTATTAGTCGATTGGAACAGCTCTGTGAAGAGTTTTCAGAAGAAGAAAGGGTGCGAGAGCTGAAACAAGAGAAGAAGCGCCAAAAACGGAAGAACAGACGGAAAAACAAGTGTGTGTGTGAGATCCCTGCTCCTTCGCAGGCACCAGAGGAGAAGGAGGTAAATCAAGCAAAGGTAAACACTGAGAGCTGAATAACTGCATTTCTAATTTGGAGCTCC
The DNA here is from genome assembly GCA_028858755.1 of Ara ararauna. Lineage (NCBI taxonomy): Eukaryota > Metazoa > Chordata > Aves > Psittaciformes > Psittacidae > Ara > Ara ararauna. The sequence goes on along the minus strand of CM054389.1, from coordinate 9,480,952 downwards.
GTTCATCAGCTGGCTGTTTTCAGTTAGAATTCTTGAGGGGTTTTACTGTTTTGGGAGCTAGCATTTGCTCACTAGAGGAATTGAATACTTTTCTGGATTAGTACAGCCTTTTTGTAAAGTACTTGCCTGGAACTCCTTAGCTTTGGGTTGGTTTTCAATCCTGAATCTCCAAGGATTCAGGTTATCCTAGAATATTTTTTCAACCCTCATTTCTTAAAGATCACTTAGAGCATGGGAATTCAAATGGTGGTTGCAGACAATCTGCATCGAATTGTTGGAGAGGGGGAAGCTTTGAGTAACGTATGCTGCATAAATGCAATTCCTGTTCTGGATCTCCTGACTGAACTTATTCATGTTATTGGGGGGAAAGTAGTTGTTGGGGTGGTGTTAGTTGTTTAGTACTTGTGAAGAACTACAGGCAACGCTGTGGCTATTATCAGTCAGTGTCAGTTGTTTTCTCTTGTGTAAGAGTATCCTCTATGAAGATGTTGGCTGAGCTGCTTTCAGTACTTGCAAGTAACTTTTGCTTTTGTTTCAAGGAGAATTCGAACTTCACGGAAAGCAGTTGCAAAGCCTGTGGTAGCACTGAAGAAGCTAACAATTGTGTAGAAGTAATTGTTACTAATGAAAGCACTTCTTGCACCTGTCCTAGTAGTGGTACCCTATTAGGTTCACCTAAAATTAAGAAAGGTATGTTAAATGTCATTGCTTTGCATTGTACAAACATCGACCATTTATGAGCTGAACAGCACTCAGCTGTTCTTATAAATCACTTCTTTTAAAGAGTTCTTTCATATTAGAGGCATAACTAAAGAATACACAACAGCTCCTCTACATCACTGTGACTCTTCACTTCATCTCAGGTTTATCTCCACATTGTAATGGCAGTGATTGTGGCTATTCATCTAGCATGGAGGGCAGCGAAACAGGATCTCGAGAGGGGTCAGATGTGGCCTGCACTGAAGGCATTTGCAACCATGACGAAAATGGTAGGTTTGGTATGAATTTAACATCAGTTTGGTATCCACTAAACTGAAGTATCTGAAGAGAAAATGGCCTGTCTTTTGCAGGAGATGATTCATGTGTCCATCGCTGCGAAGACAAAGAGGAGGATGGAGATAGCTGTGTGGAATGCTGGGCTAATTCAGAAGAGAACAACACAAAAGGCAAAAACAAAAAGAAGAAAAAGAAAAGTAAAACCTTGAAGTGTGAGAATGAACACGTAAGGAACGCAACTATTCCAGAATGCTTATTTAAATGCATGTGTTTTAAAGTAGTTACAGAAGTATTTCAGATTTCAGTTGTGACTAATGCTGTAAGTGGGATAACAAGGATCTGCCGTTACCTCTCCATCCATGTGTTGAAATCGAGATCCTTCCTACAATTGGTTGGGTTGGCAGGAGTCTCTCCTCTCCTGTGTTGCTAAGCATGTCCACTTCTGCACACACTCAGGGAATTGACATGCCATTCCCCCTTGTCCTGGGTTCAGCAGTAGCAGTCATTTTTTCTCCTTAGTAGCTGGTGCAGCAGTTTTTACTAATTTTTCTGGGTTTTGCACATGTTCAGTGGTGAAATTGCAAAGCACAGGAGGGGCCCAGTGGATGAGATACTCGCCCATACTGTCCACACACCCTGCCACTCATGACTGTCCAGCTGCAGGGAAAATCTCTTGGTCCTCCTACATCGCCGTCTAACCCCAGACAAGGCCCAAACCTGACTCTGTTTAACTCTTGGGACCAGATGAAATGGTTGTGGGTAAAAACACACTCTGTGTGCATGCCAACATGGTGATCCCCATCACAGTCAGCACACAGGTCTCAAGGGTGCCTGAAGGCCATTCAAAACCTTCAGAACTCTCAAACGATGCTGTAAACGGTCTGGTGGGGGGGGCTGAGAACATAAGGGAATGTCTCCTTCACGGGTTGACCACCTAACAACGAAAAAAAAGATGTGTAATTGCTAAGCACTTCTATTATATACCTCCCAAAGTATAGAGGTGGTGACCACACTGGGAACACAAGCCAGATCAGTTTCATGATCAATGATTCTATTGTATTACAAGTCATTACCATAAAGTACAGTGAAACAAGAACCGTAGCCCAAGGCTTCCAGGCATAAACACTAACACAGTAAATACTGGCTGTAAGTAAGGTACGACATGCTGAAACTGTGAGATCAAGAGCAACAACTTTGAGAGCCAATAAATCAGCATTGTGACGAGTGACTGTTAATGCCAAACAATGAATGCTTATCACAAACAGACACACTCTGGTCAGATCTGTCGTTATCTCAACCCTTCGGGCCCCACGTTGGGCGCCACAAAGAACTGGTTTAAGCCCAGCTGTAACTCATGCTGTCGCTCTCTCACTCCCCCCCCCCCATTCCTTCCCCCCCCACTCCTGGAGGGATCGGGAGGAGAATCGAAAGAATGTAACTCCCACGGGTTGAGATAAGAGCAGCCCAGTAACTAAGGTACAACACAAACCACTGCTGCTGCCACCAATAATAATGGTAAGGGAAATAACAAGGGAGGAGAATACAACCACTCACCACCCGCTGACTGATACCGAGCCTGACCCAGCAGTGATCTAACCCTTCTGGATAGCTGCCCCCAGTTTATATAGTGGGCATGATGTGCTGTGGTATGGAACACCTCTTTGGTCAGTTTGGGTCAGGTGTCCTGTCTCTGCTTCCTCCCGGCTTCCCCTCCTCCCTGGCAGAGCATGAGGCTCAGAAAGTCCTTGGTCAGAGTAAACATTACTGAGCATCAACTGAAACCATCAGTGTTACCAGCGGTGTTCCCAGGCTGAAAGTCAAAACCACAGCGCTGCACCAGCTACTAAGCAGGAGAAAAATGGCTGCTGCTGCTGAACCCAAGACACCCCTCCTCCCTAGGCACACACATGTAAAAACGTATATCCATGTTCTCTTTTTGAACTTGCTCGTTTCTTCTTTCTCTCTGCTTCCATCTGAAACCTGAATGATTGAGGTTGAACACTGCTGGTCGTTCATTACAGGCTCTTTTCAATTCTAGATTCAGAAGCTTGGAAGCTGTATGGCAGATCCAGGTAACAGAGAGACCTCAGGAAATCTCATGCACACAGAGTTTCATCGCGACAAGACCAAAGACACACATGCTGAAAGCTGCTGTAGCTCAGAAAAAAGTGGGCAGCAGTTGCCTTGGTTTGAGCATATGAAAAATGTGTCACAGTTTGCAGAACCTACAGAAATGTCACTTGTTCCTGATACTGGAAAAGGTGCCAAAAGCTTAGTGCAACTCCTTGTAAGTAACCGCTTCCTTTGAATTCTAGGTTGTAGCACAGTGCTTTAAACCCTCGGGATTGAGGATGGGGTTTAGAAGGGAAACCTCACTGAAGAACGGTTACAAGAGAGACCGTAACTGAACTGAGGACTCATAGCTTACGCCCCTGGTGCTTTGTTTGCTTTTGCATGCACTCTGTAAAGTATGTAACTCAGACGCTTTGCAGAGGAGGAGAAATTGCCTGTCACTGGAATGCAAGTGCCAGAACCTGTATTGTAACTACTCATTACCAAGGATTGCGTTATTCCATAAAACAAAACGTGCTTTATTGCTGCCTTCATGCCTCAGATGTTACTTTCCCGCTACCCGCTCCTTGGACAGCTTCTTGCTCCTTCTTCCTTTTTTCAATTGCCCAGTTTTAATTCAGTGCCCTTTCAATGGCGCTAAGGCTCTGAAGCATGGTCCGGTTTTTCACGGCTCTTACCAAAATCTAGCAGAGCATGGTGTGTGAATCAGGTGGCTGGAGTAGCCAGCTACGGCTTGTGGTGTCATGGCAGGAAGGCTGAACCTTCCTTCATCAGGGCAACCGTAGGCCCTGAGTGCAGCTGCAAGAGGTGAGCTGCACAGGAAGCGTGATGCTCGAGTTCTTAAATGCCTGCTTTCCTTTGTAGGATGAGTCTGAATGCACTTCTGATGAGGAACTCTTCATCTCACAAGATGAAATCCAGTCCTTTATGGCAAACAACAAGTCTTTTTACAGCAATAGAGAACAATACCGACAGCATCTGAAGGAGAAATTTAATAAGTACTGCCGCTTAAACGATCACAAGGGGCCCATTTGTAACAGTTGGTTGACAACGGCTGGAGCGAACTAAAGCCAATAAAGTAGCTCTGTCTTTCACTGAAACTCTCGATGACTACTGCGCCTTCTCTTTCAAAAACTTAATTTAGTGACTTATGGCAAATTTTATCTTAAATTAATGTGATTCTTTTTTTTTTCCTTGTTTTTCTGGGGGGCGGCTGATGGAGGTGATTTCGTTAATTCTGTTCTTTCTTCAGGCTTGTCTCTTTAGTTGAGTAGCTGTGCAAGCCTCTCTTATAATTTAAAGCCATCTCTTTTCAGTCAATGTTTCTCTTACTGTGAGACTTACAAGAAGCAAACTAGTGGCAAAGTAATGTTGTACCTATAATTCTGTACAGAACGACAATGAGCTGAATATAAGATTTTACAAAGTAGACATCCATTTGCAAGATGTTTTGGATGTAATATGTTAAAGCGCAATGTGCAAAATTTAAATAAAGAATATTTATTAATATGCATAGTAAAAGCTGGTGTTCATGTTTCTACTTTCCACACTCCTGCAGCAGTTCAAGCTCCTTCTGGTCCGATGCTGTCGCTGCAGGCTGCGTGACTCCACGGAGGTAAGTGTATGGTGAGTAAATGTGGCCTGGGGAACGCACAGACCTCTCCCTGGGCTTTGCTGTAGTTACTACGTGATTTGAGTTGTTCTGCAGGAAGCAGGAGGAGGGTGCAGCCTGCACCGTGCTGGGGGCTCGATGATTAACTTAAGACAATCGCTGCTCCCAGTGAGTTACTTCGCACTTACAAATGCACTTATTTCCCCTCTCCCCCAACAACGCAGGACTGAAGCTGCTGCCTGAGCCTGTCCCAGGGTTAAGATGCTTTGGCAGATCCCACCAGGGCCGCCGGGTGGCAGCGGCGGAGCGTTGCCCAGGGGGAGAGGGGGCGCTTCCCGCTGCCGGCACCAGGGGAGGCTCCGGGTTCACTTTTGCGAGTATCGGTGGTGGAGATGCGGTTAAATCTGTCCCGAGTCTAAAACGAATTTACCCCCTGTAGGCACGCACCTAAACGTCGTTCAGGCACTGCTGGTGTTAAAATAGAGGTTACGGAGCTCAACCTGGAGTTGTAGCAACAAAGGAGAGAAAACCCAAACCTGCTTGAATTCTTAACACGCAAAAGCTGTGGAAACACAAGCATGGTGGAGAGAACTCCTTAAAATGCATGTAGAAGGACAAAGCCGCCTTCACTGGGCCAAGAACCACTGAGGTGAGCAGAAACCGAGACGCAAAAACCCTTCCCAAAACCTGACTTTGCTCAATCCTGTTCCACACCGAGCATCTGTCAGTCATCCCTTTAGGATACACGTGCTACAGCAGGGTTGCAGCAGCTGTTTCACACCAGCAGCACCTGTCTGAACAGATTTGCCTTTGAGGAATAAACCCTAAAATGACCTCTTTTTCCCTGTGATCAACAGATGTCACATTGCACTTTTCTACCTCTCCACTGGATACTCGTAATTTACTTCTTCCTCAGCTCCCATGTATTAAAAGCAAACAAACCCCACTCAATTGCAAACCTTCAAAAGAAATCCAAACCCAGGCCCTTAGAGCATATCTTGCATCTGAGTAATGCATCGATATTCCGAATGATTTCAATCTTAACTTTGAGGCAAAGATAAAAAAAAATCACATTTAAAGCATTTATTTTGAAAAATAAAATACAAAAGATCATTGAATTACAATTGTACAGGGAATTATCAACTCCTTTGCTTTAAATAAAAGATATTTAACAATTTCCACACGTGAACAAAACAACAGTTCCACCAGAAACCTGTTAGGACAAGCACAGACCACTCTTGAAAGCTTCACCCATTAGAAATCAAACTGATGCAGAAAGAAAACACAGTTGAAGGCGGAGGTTTGTCATGAAGACAAGAGCAATTTGAGACAGGCATTGCTTGGAATCTTCTAAACTTAAAAACCCAGAGTGGTGCGAATGTAACACGGTTCGGCATTGCCACTGGTGAGTTCTATTGAGCAGGGTTACATGCGCCACAACAGCAACATCCTCAACAAAAACGGTATGAAGGAAACGGGGGAGAACACCGAGAGGAAAGCAGGCCCCGAGCAGCGCGTGTCCCTGATGGCAGCGGGACGGTCCTGGTGGCATCACCTCCAGTGCAAAGGCTGCGTCTTTTCTAAAGAGAAAGAAAGTCATGTTTGAGCTTTCAGTGGGATTGATGGATTGAGTGATAGTCTGGTTTATGTCCCTGACGCCCTTCCCTAATTAGAAATACTGCTGCCTGAGGAGGAATCACTGTTCTTTCAGTAGGTAAAGTCACTGTCACGATTGACCACAGCCACTAAAACGTCCCTGTAAGGAATGTGGCTGCTTTTCAAGCATATTTAGATACAATATGTGTATATATTCATATACAGATATTCATGTAGAGATATATTTTCATATATAGCTATATATTCATATATAGATATCTATGAATATATCTCATGAATTTCCACTTACACTCAAAATACATGTGGAAGTTGGCCGCATCTACACGCTGAATGTGTGTCTCTCATGAGAATGTACCGCTGGTAGTTACTGCTGGGAAGTTAAAGTGGTTTCTTGGAAACTGGACAGCAGCTTTAGATGGGAATAGTGTCGTTTTAAATACATTTGTCAAAGAGGAAAGTGGCCAAAACGAAGTAGATGGTTTAGTCATTTTAACATTGATTACGTGACAAGGCTATGGGTTCTCGATCGATTTCACAATGAATGCCTGCAGTTAGTCTTTAGAAAACTTTTATATCCATTATTTCTAATTGGTATGATGCTTTGGGCTCTATTTAGGTCTACAGAATGCTATATTTATGGCCACATATCAAATATCACTGCTGGGTATATCTGCATGGCATGTTGCTTTTGGCTATATTTAAACTGGATGCATTGTGCCCGTTTTACCACCTTTTGTTGTCAAGCTCAACCAGTTGGTAGCGCAGTGGACAAATAAAAACCCTGGATATGGATACAGTAAATCTTGCACCATTCAGGCATTAACTAGCCTGGAATTTCCCACGTTCTCTGCACAATCTTGCCACTTATTTCAGCAACGAAAACGCAGTTTATTGACAACCCTGGCTCTGGGACACACTAACAGCACCGTGCACAAATCAGCTCTTCTTTAGCATTAGCAGTTTCCTCTATCTGGAAAGGACAGTTTAAAAATGAAAGCCAAAGCTGATTAAGAGGCACCTTTAAGGTTTCACCATTGTGTTGTGACGAGCCATGTAGAACTGCACTGTGAAGCTTAAAGCACATGAGCTATGTAGGTCTCGCCACCAGAACTTACCTCAATGTTACCCTCACCAGTTCTGAACGGAGGTCCATATCTCTGGGTTCTGTTACCCAGCATCTTACATGGAACTACACAGCTTTGAAAGAAAAGGCACCTGAGCTGAATCAAGAGCAGCAAATGAGCAGGACTGCAAGTTCTTATTACCTTCTGTGCAAGGAACATCCATGGTAGCTTCTATTCCATAGGTTCAGTCTGTCAGGTAAATAATAACATGAAATAAGCTATTTTATATTAGAGGAAAAAATATTATCACCAGCACCAATGTTTGTACTGGAAACCATCTGGCTCTTTAGTTACATTTGAGCTTTAGTTAATTTGATCTTTAGTATAATAGCAAAGAACGTCGCTGTCAGCATCAATTTTTATGGCTTAAGCACTATTCTTTTACTATTTTACAAAGCTTATTTCTGCTTTTTAGATGACCTTTCTTTACTTTGGATAAAGCTGCTCGGAGGTTGCTCAATACTGTAAGCACACCCCCGCCAACTGTAAAAATCCACCTCCTGAAACTCAGTGGAGTCCCACTTTGAAGCCTCCCTAGTGTATGGATTGGAGGAGGACATTCACTAGTAATAGTGGACCAAGTTCTTGTGCTGTATCACAAGATAACTGGCAAATACAAGCAGCATAATTTAACTAATGGATCCTGTAGGCAGATCCATAGGCTCTTTTATTTTGCTAGCACACTATGGGAACAGAGTGCTCAGTTTTCAGGACAGCTCATCTCCCTGATTGCCCAGAGCCTCTTCTCAGCAATAGTTCATCTCCTGTTCTGGCACAGCCTGGCCCTTGCAGCCACGGCTGCTGCAACTTCAGCTGCAATGTTGGAGATAACCTTGAAACAATCACAATAATTGCATCTGGAAGCATTAAGCATCACTGCAGCACGCTTTCCCAGTACAATCTGCTGACAGTCACTTTCAAGCAGCACACATTTAAACAGCTGTCTTGCCATTAAGCTGCATAGAGTTGAGAGTGAACAACGCTGTGAGCAACAGCACATTTAGCTGCGTGGTGCCGGGTTCTTAATGGTTTTCTATTAGCTGAGCACAACTTGCAAAGCATGAGCACTGACTGTTCAAAGGGTGAGAGCACGCAAACATCCAATATAAAGAGCGAAGCCCACGTTAGAGATCACACAAAGATTTGTCAGAAAGAATTGGTGTCCACAGCATAAAGTTACATTCTGAAAACATGAGACAGACACTACAGCTATTCGACTTCACTGATCCATGGTCATTTTATCTTGCCACGAGACTTCCCCTCTACTGTCTTCTTTGGCTGGAACAGAAGAAACCAGTTTGCCTTTTTAATCAATTCAGTTTCATTTTAATGAACTGAGTAAGCAAAAACTCTTTGCATGTGGTAGGTTCTCCTGTGTGTTCTTCAATCCCTACCGCTCACAACAAAGAACCCTTTCCTAACTGGGGAGTTGAAGCCCATGGGTTGGTTTCATTGTTGAGGGGGTTTGTTTCGTTGAAAAGCAAAGACATTGCAAATCACTTTAGTTTGGATAGGCTGCTTACTCCTACATTCTAAATAAACGTCTGGGCTATCAGAAGGGATGGGAAACCAAGGAGAAATACAAAGTACTGCAGGCAGCGAGACAACGCTGCAGGCAGAGTGCCCCTAAAAACGCTTTCTCTCTACTCCTGCAGCACCTGTGCTGCTCCTGTATATGCACGAGGAGTTGAAAAAACCCAAACCAACAAAAAACCCCCAAGTATTTACCTACTCAGCTTTATATGAGACAGTAACAGTGATGGATGAACCACTTCCTGCTTTTTCTATCCAAGCACAATGTGGAGAACACTTTAGATGGCATTTAGACCTTTACCATCAATTATACAGCCTACAAAACCTGTTTTTTTATGAGGCTCATTGAGCAGCTCTCACCCAAGAAAACAAAACAAATTGGGTTTTATTCATATAAAATGGTTCATTTAAGCAATAATATAATATCTTGTTATTTCTCTGACAAGGGACGTTAAATGATTTGCTCCTTGTCTGGATCATCTGCTCTGATTTTTCATGGCTGGATTAGTGGAGCTTACATCTGCAAGGGAGGGAGAATTCATGTCACTACACACTGAAGAGGAGAATAAAATGAAACACACACACACAGACTCTGTTGGGAGCACCCCAGCAGGCAGCTCCACAGAACAAGTCCATCTCATGTGCTCCAGTACCTTCAGGAGACACAGAAGAGCTGCCCAGCAGCAAGGGATGCCATCTTCCACACCAAACCTGTGCCTGGAAATGGGTTCGTGATTACAGCCCAAAACCTTTCTGTGATGTCTACATGAGGAAAGGGCATGAGGCTGGAAGCACGCCTCCTGCACTCACACAGCTGGGGGAAGGCATCAAGGGATCCTGCAGGTTGAGAGCGCCGTGGTAAGGGTTTTGCTTTTTCAACCACTGTTGCAAAGGTCCCTTAGGGAGCTGATGACAATTCAGAGCATTTGAAAGGTGCCAGATTAGGAATTGTAAATACAACCACAGAATGGTTTGGGTTGAAGGAACCTTAAAGCTCCTCCAGTTCCAACCCCCTGCCATGGGCAGGGACACCTTCCACTAGAGCAGGCTGCTCCAAGCCCTGTCCAACCCGGCCTTGAACACTGCCAGGGATGGGGCATCCCTGGAATCCAAAGGTCAGCAGTTCACTTGATTATTGCATGCACACACCATCACTAGCCATGGCTGAACTGGTTTTGCTTGGTTTGTCTCCTACAGTAGCATTTCTTTCTTCAAAGACTGCTCCCTGGTCTGTATTTGCTTTAAGCCTTTCCATGCAAGGCAACAAAAGATAAAGCTTCTCTACAAATAGCAAACATCATGGGCTGGTCTATACAAAAGAGAGTCCTTGAGTTTCACAGCAATATTTACTCGGCTCAGGTGTACAAGCACCCTACTATTAACACAGGAGCTACACGTGCATGTACAACAGGGTTGGGACTGCTAGTGCAAGAGCACTGCAGATTCAATCTCACGGGTGAGCTATTCTATGTCAAGCACAACCACATTTATGAAGGAGTGGTTGATACAGATTGGTTGCACACTAACTTGCCACTACACCTGCCAAAAGCAAATTAATCCGATACTGTACCTGTGGCACTTCTTTAAGGAAGTCAGGGAGCTGAAATTCACCTTTATAGACCTGGAAAACAGAAAGCAATATGTAACTTAGAGTCAGTATTCACTGCTGTTTGAAATGGTAAAGAACTTGTTAAAGGGGGGAAGATTCTTTTGGGTCATTAGGATCTAGTAATGCTAAACCAGCTCTACCTAAACAGCACAATCTAGTTCTAAAAGGTGATTTTATTCACGAGGCTTGGTTGGCTGAAGCTGTATGATCAGTACCAGGCTTGCTCTGTACTCAACATTCCCACCTTGTTTGCATTAAAATGGTAAAGCTATGTAACTCATACATTTTAAGCTTGCTTGAATTATTAAGTCCTGTGTAACCCATTCACTATGCTTTTAGAAAAACAGGATGAACTACGAGTCACTTGCTACCATATCATAGAATCATAGAATAGTTAGGGTTGGAAAGGACCTTCAGATCATCCCGTTCCAACCCCCCTGCCATGGGCAGGGACACCTCACACTAAACCGTGCCACCCAAGGCTATGTCCAACCTGGCCTTGAACACCGCCAGCGATGGAGCATTCACAACTTCCCTGGGCAACCCATTCCAGTGCCTCACCACCCTCACAGTAAAGAACTTCTTCCTCATATCCAATCTAAACTTCCCCAGTTTAAGTTTGAACCCGTTACCCCTTCTCCTATCACCGCAGTCCCTAATGAAGAGTCCCTCCCCAGCATCCCTATAGGCCCCCTTCAGATACTGGAAGGCCGCTATGAGGTCTCCACGCAGCCTTCTCTTCTCCAGGCTGAACAGCCCCAACTTTCTCAGCCTAACTTGAGGTTTACATATAAAAAATCTGTTGCTTCACATTTTAGCACCCTCACTTATATATTATATAAATTCTCCCTAATTACAATTCAACTCAACAGATGTCCCATAATACAATTTTTCTGACCTGTTACCATATTCATTATGTACCAAATCTGTATCAATCACACAAACAGAAGTATCCCACTTGAACAACTGATCCCACGTTACTGGGCTGTCAAAGGAAAGTTCTGTTAGATTTGATACAGTTCATTGAGACAACATGACTACAATCAGTGTGGAAATGTTAACAACTTACCTTTCAGTGTCACCAAAGTGGTCACTCAGGAGCATCAGCACCTCCTTCTTACCCTATTTTACACATACCCATCCCTTTATTCTACATATCCAGCTGGTGTAATTTTCAGGTAATGGGAAAGTTCATACATTTGCTTTCATCTTAAAGACACATAGATACCGTTATAATGGGTACAGATGTATTACTAGCAATTTCCCCCAAGCACTCTGCGTCAGACCTTGAGTCACTCAGCAAAGACACTACGTGAGATCAGACGCCCAAATCCTTCCCACACAGCCGTAAACACACACCCAAAATCCCCAGCTCCTGGAGGAAGAACCCAGCGGGGGATAAGCCTCAAGGTTTCTTTATTATTTTCATACCATTTAGCCATTAATTTGTTTTTCATCTATCGCAATGGGGGAAAAGATATAATACATATAAATAAATAAAATCAGTGGGATGATCCTTTCCTATTTGGACTTGGTGATTGGTGTAGGACCCTTCCAACTGGAAGAGGCTATTCTATTCTATACTAATATACATACTGACTTAATGGCTCCATATATGAGTACAGAAGAGCTCCACTGACCAGTAGGGCTGTCATGAAGTTACAGTCACTGTGATGATTATGAATTTCTGCAATGACTGCATCCTCATCGCCAGCCTGACCTCAGAGTTTGTCACTCCACAACTTCCAGTCTTTTGCAGCATAATATTAATCCTGAACCAACGCTGTTTGGAGACAGCGCAAGTGATAAATATCCTCAAACATACCAACGGGCACAGCAAACTTCCCACTACCTGGCCAATTAGGCAGCAAATTGGCAAGCTGTTGTCTTCTCTCTATTGGATACTTCTTAAGAGCTGTCTGTGTCCGAGATCAAACTGGAAGACATTCCAAACAGGGGGGGAAACGAGTACATACAATGGAAATGGGGCTACTCTAAAGCCTTGTTCAGTGTTGCACTCCCTGGCTTGCAAACTGCACCAAAGGAAGATGACTCAGGAAGGCAAGGGATGCTGATCAGCAATATCCATTTTCTCCGCTTCCCTGTGAAGAGATGATCAGAACATGAAGACATTTTGTCCATCTACAGCCATGGCCTTGGCCTGCAGCTGAGTCAGCTCCAGATTTCCTGTCTCTCCCCACAACAGGCTGCAGCACTAAACCTGTGACTCATGTGCAGTGGACTCAGGAGCTGGCAGTTCTCACCGCTCTTCATCACTAGGCTAAACACATCCAAACAACAAGGCTCCACCAAGTCCCAACGTGAGAGTAGGAATTACTACACACATACATTGCAGAACACTGCTCCTTCTGATATGCTGTGGTTTAGATAAAAGAGAAAGGCTGATTCAAACTGATAGGCACAGCTCTCATTTATATTTAGCCAGAGGGGACTGTCATTCCCATGGAAACCTTAATGAAAGCCACACCAGTCAGAAATTCTGTGTGTGGCTCACTGGAGCCTGGATATACCATAAATATTTATACATGAAGGCGGGTATTGCATGTTTTCAGCTCTTAACCAAGCCATTCAAATGCAGGCTGTGTTCTAGAGAGCAGAAATGGAGGTTACAAATCAACAGTATTAGCACCTAAACAAATGCTACAGAACAACGTAGGCAAGGTTCACCAAGAAAAACCCATCTTATTACCTTTATGAGCCTGGTGCTGATAGTGGAAGGAAGAGACAGCCTTCTTCAGCATCTAGGAATTCTCAAAAGGAGTTAATACTGATGATGACGGTGGTCCCTCGTGACTGATTCAGAACCAGAGTGACAAAAACCATGGCTGTCTCTCTGGAAGCCTCCTCCTTTCCTTCTGCTGCCACTACAACCTGGTCTAATTTTCACACACATACATTCATACCTATATGTGTGTCTGCTCTAGAAGCTTTACCATTGTGATGCCCTCTGCAGGAACAGCATTTACTCCTAATAGGCATCTACCTAATAGTGGCCGGTCAAGGGTATTCATCCATCAGCAATGCGAATGTCATAGCCTGGAAAGAAAATGTTTCAGGGGCACTTGCTATTACATTCACATGAAATATCACAATTTACACACCACAGTTTACAAAGGCAAATCTAACCAGCGGCAGGCCCACCAAGATTAGGTTTAACACACAAGAGTGCCTAATCTTGCTTCAGAACTGACATTACCTACAACACCGGTTTTGTCAAGATCGAGACTGCATACAAACTGGCTTAAAGGAGTTCCAAACCCAGCAAGTGGTCCTTTGGAATCAAAACCCAGGGATCAACTGCAATCCAGAAATCCCAAAAACAATGACTCCATCTGCAGCCAAAGAAATTAAGAGGTTTCAGATTCAAAATTCTTTCCTGACCAATTTCTAAGTCTAAACCCCGTTATTCAGAGAGCAGGAGCAGAGGCAGAAGCAGGACATTGGAATGAGTTCCAGTCTAAGCAAGAAGTCATTAAAATAGAGCAGAAATGGTGTTTACCATTTCTAAGGGAATTATTTTGCGAGTCCAAATGGATTTCTGAAGGGAGGAGGAATCTTAAGCCTGTGTCAGTTTGTTGTTAAGTGTTGGCAGTGCTCTATGCAAAAAACAAAGCACATTCTTATAAGCCAAACTAAACGCATAACATTTTCAGAAAGAGATCAGAAAACAAGTTTCACATCCAGCTGGCTGAGAAAACCCTTCTACAGGGGTTTCTCAAGGAAAACTTTGGAGCAAAAGGGTAACTCAGAAGTGTAACCTATAATTCCTCTTTATGGAAGATTAAAGCACTCCTTTTCGCCCACTTTCAGGCCTGGTTTAGACAGAATCACATTATATTGGGTCAGTTCCAGGACACAGAGATAATGGGTCTTTTTGTCTGTAAGTTTTCTTGCAGGTAAATGTACTTGGGCTTGGTAGACTTTCAAACATCAAATGGCGGAGTACAAGGCTAGAAGTGTTGAACTGTTAAAGGAAAGAATAGAAACGCTGGCAAAAAGAGAGCAGAGCCCTTTCTAGAAGCAGCCTCCACTGCACAGCACCTGCAGGTACATCCTGCTCTTCCAGCCTTCCCTTAGCTTTTCGGCAGCTCACAAGGCTTACACAATTCCTGACCTCTTTGTTGTAACTGCCAAGTAAGGGGACTTCCGAGATGTAAATCTAACACAGCAAGATTTCAGACCAGGCTATGAATGTCCGCCGACAGGCAGCTTGCAACCATACCTTTGTACTTTGTTTGTTAATAATTCTACTTGCCACATTGATCATAGACATACATATATCTGCATAATTGGTTTAAAAAACACAGGTATCAGCACCTCTGGAGAAAAGCAGCGCGATTGGGAACCCACATGCTGGAAAAGGCCACTGAAGAGGGTGCTGAACAAATGTAAAGGACACTGAGAAAGTCCGTGCTGTTGGTGGAAATGACACAGATGAAATAAACCCTGCAATTTCTGTTTTGAATATCAGAAAAAGCCCATGAAGCCAAATGCGTTTATGCTTAAGTTATCCAGTGCAAGCAGAGATGCACGGCCTCGAGCAGCCTGTCATTACAGCAAACCTCAGTTACACATCTTTGACAGCACAAGTAATTATTCTCATGCATTGGTATAAATATACTTCACACTCTTTACCATAGATTGTTTCTGTCTTTAAAACCTCAACTATAAAATCCTGACATCATGATTGTCATGGACATCTCTAGTCTTAACAGCAGGAGGCATTTCCTCACAATTTAAAACAGGCACGGAACAGGAGTCAGTAGAGCTGGTTTTTCCTCTAGATGTTACTGCAGAAAATACCATCTACAGACTATAACCAGAGATAGAGAACAGCTTTTGGATGTGATTAGAAGCAGCCACACATATTTAAAACAGTCATGATGGAAACCATAGCTTTTTCTACACGGTGCTGTACACTTCCGTCCCTCAACCTCTCCAGGGCAAGGAACATTAACTGCATGAAGAAGTTAAAAGAAATGACTAGAATACGTATTCCAGGCATACAAATTCATTTAGTGGGGGAAGCATGTGCCAAAGAAAATCTGCTGTAATATGTTACAGATGTGAGAGGAAACCGCTTAGCCAATCATAACATAACAATAAGCCAGTTTCTACTGGGCATAAGTCAGCGTCTTCCAGTTATGAGCTGTTCTCCACTTTTGGTATATGCTGTTAAACTGCTGACATACGCTTTTACAGGCTCACAATATTGATAAGGACATACCGGGCACTTCTAACATGGAGTGATTCTACTTCTGTAATTCATCATTTAGTGATGGGCTACCAGGGCAGAAAGCTTAATAATTTTCTGCATCACTTGCAGATGAAAACCCCTTTTAGTTACAGGATGGTGTTTTCCTTTATGCTCAAGATGGAGAATTTGTTAAAATCTAGGGGAGGAAGAAAAGAAGTCAGTTGTGTATCTGTAAGGAAGGGCTCTTGCAATCACTATAATACAATGAACAGATCAGCAACAGGCTTAGGAGCACACAAGAAGGCCCAATTCTGCAGTCACTGAATAACTAAAAGTTGCCTCTTGAGGAGGCTGCATGCAGAGATCTGCTGAATAGTGCAATACTACTCAGACCTTGTTCTCTGCCCTGCGTTCCTTAAACTGAGACAAGATAAAGTTACATGCCATAAAAGAGGATTTTGTCAGGCTTAACATAAAGCAGATAAACAAGAAGTTAATGGCTTTGTTATTGAAAACATCAGAAAATTCCGTTATACTCATGTTGGATTCGTACTCCACCAGTGCAGATACTGCCAGAGTCTTATTTCATAACGCCACATAGTACTTGGAGACCAGGGTAAGAGATGATGTTAGCTTCAAACACTGATACTTCCCAAAACAAAAACAGAACTAAGGTGACAAAAACACACACAGTGGTTGCATCTTATTATTTCTGCACTGTGCTACAATGGCATGGAAACCCAACCTCACCATTCTGGTGTCCCAGGCAGGTAGCATTCAAGTGAAAAACCCAAACTTAGCAGACAGCATCGTTTTCATTGCATTACGTAGGAGCACATAGAAATTCTAACTCAAGCACTGTACTGGAGCTGATGAGGATCATCATTTTGCTTCCAGACTGAACAAAAAGGATTGTTTAACCCATACATAACCTGTACATTAACCTGTACAGTCACCAGCAAAGGAGAAAAGAAGAAGAAACAAGAACAGGAGTTAACGGCTTGGAAAGGTTAGGAGAAGCTAATATTTTGCACCACAGTAGCCATTCCTTTCTGTTTTTCTCCATTATTAGCCTTTGGTTTAGGCACCTTTACACTGTCAGTTCTTAACTTCAGGACTAACAGCAGCATCTTGTCATTGCTGAGCAGTATTTTCACTGTTAAGTCTGATTTGTAGTCTTTTCCAAGAAGCCATAGATTTTGCTCAGTGCCCTTAGTGCAGTTCTAGACACAGCATTTAAGCACATTTCAGAACAGACACGAGGCAGTTTAAAGGTTGTAATTTTCTTAAGTTATCTTTTACAACTGGGCAACGCACAGGCTTCTGGTCATAAAATACTGACCCCTCTGCACTCAATAGAAGCTGGTTTGCAGCCTGAAAATGAATTTCATGTTTTCATTCTCCTTATCTTTATGCAATGCACTACATGACACAGCGTTGCTCCATCTTTAGGTGGAGCCGGAATCTCCCTTGCCAGTAATTTCAGTGATGCTGGCCTTCCACCCTGTTGTTGCAACTTCCACAATCAATTTAAGCCAGCATTTACGTAACCCCCACAAAACTGAACACCTCCCCCCACCAAACCAACCAACCCATCAGTCCTTCCCCCTTAATGCTGCTTTGTGTGCCAGCCAAAAGTAACTCCCTTCATCTGAAGTGCTAGCTCTTGCCATTTGAAAGGGACTAAGAAGCTATGATGGTATTGGACGAGCCAGTGTCAGATAACGTTATTCCCAGTTAGTCACTGAAAGGGTTAGTGTGCTACCGCAATACAGTTCAGCTTCAGAAGTCTAAACCTTCTCTGTTTTCAACGCATAAAACTCAAGTTCTGTGTTAAATTTAAAAGTTCTCAGAGACCACAAATAAAAACAGAACAGAACAGCTTCCAAACACAAAATGAAGCAATAAACGGTTACAAGCAAGATTTATATGTACTTATTATGTACTGAAGAGTAATTTTGGAAAGATTTGATTTGGACAGCTTCATCTCCAACATACCCACAAACTGCACAAAACTCTGTGCAAGGCTATCCAAGGTGAAGAAATGTAAGTAGAAAGCAAGACCAAAAATAGGGCTACATTAACGCACAGTCCCCAGCTAAGAGCATGCAGTAACACACTTGCCAAGTGCCACTTTGTAAAGGCTGGAAAAATCCAGACCAATCAATGTTTAAAAACCTTGAAGTAAATGCCCTCTTCATCAAGAGGCAGCAGCAAGAAATAAACCAGGATAGATTCTTGGAAGAAAAGGGCAAATCCACAGGCAGCACATGCTATCCCTGATGGGCAAAACCAACACGGCACAGTTCCCTCTCTCCCTCTTCTTCCTTCCCTCTCACCCCCCTTTTCCCCAAACACCTTAAAGTGTTTTGAAATACTTGGGAACGGGGGGGCAGATAAAACCAAATAAAGCTGTGGGGAAAACCAAGGCATTTTTGAGATGTGAGTCAGCTCCCACTGATCACCAACCAGAGGATCAGTTATGTCAAAATGCACTTGGTTTGAGATCAAGCTCAGCAGCCAGCATTTTGGCAACTGACTGAGCTACATGCTGGACAGAGAGGCTGGCACTTGTAGAGAGGGTGATGAGCCTGTTGCCCTATGTATTAAGTAACCTAAGCAACAAACTGCTCGGGGATATGGGAAGCCTTAAATCTTGAAACCCTAGGAAGTGAGGCCATCAGCGTCTCTGTAGTCACAGAGAAAGAGGATGGTCTGAGCAGGGATTTGCTGGGAACCAGCTGGGAGGAAACAAAGCAAAGTGACTGGGGGGGGGGAATTCAAGCTGTCCAAATGAAACTCCAACACTAATTCAAGCCATCACAGGCTCCTTGGGGTACATGACATTTTGAGAGCCTCATGTTCCTCCATTTTCAAAAGGAATAGTGCAAGTTTTGAAGGTCAGACGTCCTTAATCCTTTGGGAGGGATTTGCATTTTAGTCTTAATTCAGGACATCAACCTCATTTTAGCTATACAAACCACATATGCAAAAGGAACTCTGTAAAGAAACAAGTGACTAGGAAAATACATACTGGGTAAAAATAAATATAACTAAAATGCTATCTTGGGCTGTAAGTAAAACTACTGAATTAAAATATCAGTCAGAATAAGCATTCCATACCCTTGCTATATTTGGATCAGCTATTGTAACAGTAACCTCCAGTTTTTCACAGCTGGTTTTAACATCAGCAAATAAACTGATCATGCTTCAAAGCAAATGATGCACTTTAGCCTTCTAAATTAGGTTTTAACTTGACTAAAGGTACGTTTGTGGCTTTATTACCTGAATTGCTCTCTTGCATTTCTGAACTGAAACAGATTTCAAGAAGCCACCCAACAGTAAGCAACTGAGAGTCAGACTTTTACACCTCAGACTGAGCTTGCCATGCACAGGCAGAGACATAAGAAAGGTCGCCCTACTGCAGAAATGTACTTTAATTGTGTCAGGAAGAGATAACCAACCTTAAAACATCGCAATAGAACACAAATCTGGACCCTGTCACTGTTCTATACCACATATGGGTAGATGCACGAGGATTTCATTTTCAAGGCTCCATGATGTAGCATTGAACACTTCTTGTTTTAAGGAGGTTGACTTGAGTCCAGAAAAGTTGGTTTGTGAGCTTCTTTAAAAGAAGTAGCACCAGGAAACCCATGCAATGCACTACCCCTACCAGAAAAGGTGGGCTACCTTTTCCATGCTGAGCAAACATCTATTAAAACAGCCGATCTGTCTTTAATACACACAATCAGGTGCTCAGGTTTCTAAAAAGAAAGAAAGCAAAAGTGTTTGGAGACTTCCCAAAAAGCCATTTTTTCCCCCCTCCATCAGTATTTAGCTCAGCAGCGTACAAACCAGGGTTTTTTAATACTGAAGGCTAGTGGAAGACAGTCCTTTCTAATTGTTTAATTCAATTTTTCCAATGATTACTTTGCCACAGCAGCAAAGGGCACTTTCTTTTAATCAAGTATACATTCTCCAAAGAACATAAGAATTAATTACTCTTATTTCAAACAATGGTAATGAGCTTTCCAATGGATACCTCCAGGGATAAACAGCTGTATAGCCTAACTACTCACATTCCAACATTAAGTTCAGACTCAAATCCTTAAGTTTAGGTTAATCAGCACCAGACCTTCCTCCATCCTTTGTTTGTTTCTACAAAGGACAGCAAAGAATTGGAAAAATGTGTCATTTTGATCATCTGGAGCCATTTTCCATGGGTCACTTTTCAAATTCTACCAAGTATTTGGGGTGTAATTTCGTGACAGAGCTTCTGCCAACCCTCATGTATAAAGAGCTGAGCTCCATCAGTCAAGTTTGATGCTCGGGTGAGAAAGCTGCTTTTTCCACTACTAACTAGTTCCCCAACTCTCTGGACAATTCTCAAGAGGTTTAGCTACATACACCAAAGAACACAGCTCAAACCTGGGGTTGGGGTAAAGGAAGATAAACCAAATTGAAGACAAACAGCAGGAGAAAGACTTTCAGTGCTCAAGGTCCCATAGAATTCTTCCTTTTCATCCCCATGGCAAGGAAACCACATTGCTAAGTTTCAAAAGGTATTAGAAACAGACTTTTAAAGCCCAAACAAACAAACCACAAGATTCTTCTGCTCTATAGCTCACATCCATTTAGTCAGTCATTAAACACACAAAACCACCTTACCCTCCTTGTGTTTTCCACAACTTTTTGATCTGGCTTTCCATAATTTGGTGGATTGGCATACGGATCATAGCCCAGTTTTGCTAGCATGGGTGCAATCACAGGCATATCTTGCAGAACATCAGCAGGTATCTTCCCAACCCACTTTGACAGTGCTTCCACATTGACTGGCTTGATTACTTGGTCAGTAGATCTTTCAACTCTGTGGAGGGAGAAAGACAGGTTAAATTTTGCATTCCAACCAATATTTGCTTATTCACTGGCATTAAGGCCTTTAGCTTGCTTTGTTTGGGTTTTCATCCTTCCCTTTCCAAATTTCATCTTTCTACAGAGCTGATGGGAAGTGAAGTTTTACTACAGGAGGCTAAAATGAGAATAACAAGCACAACATTCATGGTTTAGGCTTTCACACAGAACGTCCTGAGGCAAGTTCTTTGCCTAAAGAGAGCAGTGAAAGCCAAAGAGCTGTTAAGTGAAAAGTAGGCACACACCTACATATAAAGCTGTTTTCCCACTGGCATATTCCCACTCTTGCTCTTTCATTGTCTTAAATGCTCTTGAAAGTTGTATTCAAAATTTAAAGTCCAGGTGCCATTTCTTCCCTCCTACATACTGTGACTTTTTTAGTAAGACACCTCTATGGGAATGACAGAAATCCATAGACTTCAATGATATTATTCATAACCATTCCTTTTACTGATTGTTTGGCCATTACATAGTTCTTCCAGGCAAGGGAATAACCATAGCAGTGTCCTCTGTACTGTGCTTAGAAAACAGTTGATTTGTTGCTCATTTAGTCAACAGTCCTATAGCCATGTTTGCTTTTGCACGCAAGTTTTGCTGTGTGCTTGTTGGGTTGATTTTTTTTCCAAGGGAAGAAATCTGTCATCACTTTGTTTTCCCCCATTCCTTGCCTCTTTTAGGTTAGAAAACATACGCCTTTACCATGTTACTTCTGAAACAAGCCAGCAGGACTCAGAACAGGCTGAGGAGTAAAAGTGCACAAGCGTTTGGGAGGCCAAGGTTCATCTTTCTTCTAAGGTAGAGTCAAAACCAGTCTGTATACGTAAGTTGCCTAAAGGAATATTTGCATCTGCACTGCAAGTAATACCCTAGGTATGCCACAGCCTCAGTAATTCCTGCTGGGTGGCTATAACTGCCTTACACCTGATGCTAAGCATACAGCTGTCACATCCACTTGCAACTATCATCCTTCCCATGCCTTATTTACATCATAAGGAGCTTTCCATCTCAAAAAGCTCTACCACTCGGAAACGAAAGTGGTATATGTGAAAGTAACAGTAGGAAGTATAACAGCAGTAGCTTTTCTGCTACACGATAAAGAATGGGAAAACCGAGATCGAGTTACTTGTCAAGCAGTGAATGCTCCCGTTCTAGAGCAGGCAGGACACGAGGAAGCACCTTCGACAAAAAATAAATGTGATTTCCAGAAATACTCCCGATAGTTTCCGAATCCAGAAGCCTGAGCTAAAGTCAGAGCGCTCTCAAGACTGACATCACTCACAAGAGGAACAAGTTTGATTACAGTTACCTAATTAACCTCAAGAGCCCAAGAAGAGGCTAAAGAATTGTTGCAGAGCAGACAAACATTAAATCGATAGCAAGAAGCATCCCATTTAGATGCACACTGGACTGTGCAACGAAAGCCTTAAATTACAAACCATGCATGCACGTCTTCCAGTCATCAGTCTTTATCTTGTTGCTCTTTTTCACTTGTCATCATAGCTAGAATGCTTCCAGGACAGAGGAAGGAAGTTAATCATACAGTACTGGAAGGTCAGTACCTTGCGTACTTTAAACACAATCAACAGAGAACAAACCAGACAGAGAAATGCTCACACATGGGGAAACCATCTTGGCACACTGAGCCTTCACAGATGGCTGCAAAAGGTGTTTAATGGAAGCTGATGAGTAAGCACTCGATGACCAAAAAGATGTAAGACAGCTCCCAGAATAATCAGCCTTGCTCTCTTCAACCATTTTCAGTAGCTCAAACCAAAGTTAGGAAGTCAGAGTGGGATTTTGGGACCAGGGAGTCACAACCTAATTTCAGCCCTCCTGAAGGCTATTTCCCTGAGATCACAAGCCTGTAGAGCAGACTAAAAAGCCTGGGCATTGCCTTTTTGATCCTTCTAATTAGAAGATGAGCTTCTAACTTCACATCAAATGAGCAAGAAAACAGCTGTTAAGAGTTGAGTTTCTGAAGTTCAAAGTGGCAAGGCAGAGGACAAAGCACCACAAGCCAGGAGTCCTGGAACCATGCTGATTGGGACTGTCAAGAAAAATACATCACTAGGTCTGTGAAAAGGCTGTGATTTACAGTCCTTTCCCTCTCAGAGCCAGCCAATCCCCTCACCAAAGCTGCAGATTAATGGGACCATTTAAAATAAGGGTGATACTGTGAGAACCAAGCAATAGGCTTGGCTAATAGCTTATTGGAACCCCAAACCAGTGGGTGTTTTACATCAGTTAGGACCTAAATTAGTCCACATGTGGCTAACTCATCCTGAAGTAAAAGCACATTTAAAATGTGTATGCTTTACCCCACTCTCATTTTAGTCTTTGGTAAAAATAAGCTCAGCATGAAACACTTCCTGGTGATTAATCACTGGCAAGAGATAAGCAGGAACTACATTTAGCTGCTCCAAGGCACTGATTCAAAAATACACTACACCACATTTGGTCTTCTGTGTAAATCCTTTTCTGTCCTTTTAGTTAAGGTGGGAAGAAAAGTAAAACACAGTTTGTGGGAAAGATTCTTCAGAGCAAAGAACATCTGAGGAGTATGAGGGAAGACAGATTGGGGACAGGAGGAAAGAAACAACCCCCCCAAAAATATACCAAACAGATCAAAACAAGGAAACATAGCAAGTCTTGACAAATTTGATTATGTGCGCATATGACAAATGCTGCCTGGTCAGCGCTGCCAGGCTCCACTGCAAAAACACAGGCACAGTTTCAGCTTGAAAGCAGCTGGTAGCATGGAAGACAGGACTAAACCCAAATAGTTCTACATCTGTATTAGAATCAAATGAAAGGTATGTATTAAACCCTGTATATTCTGAAGTAATTTTGCTTAGACAGCTATTTTTATAGCAAGCCCAATAAAAATTGCTATGAAAGGGTTGACATTTCTTTGCGTCCGTGGTCACCACAGCTGGTTTCAGTTAGGAGGCAAATGCCAGAGCTATATTAACAATACTAGTTATAGCATGTAGTCCAGCCATAGTACATTCCTTCAACAGCCACGTTGGCAATTACTTCAAACCACAGAAGGCTTCCCACTACTACAAATGCTGCAGTACACATCCTTAAAACCCTTGCAGTGTTTCTCCTTGCAGCTGGATAAAAACAAAACAAGAAGCAAAAACACTAAGTAAAATAGAACAGTGAGACTAGGGCTGCATCAGTAACAGAAAAAGCAGGGATTACTAAGCAAATGCAGGGAAACAGAGTAAGGCAGCCAAGAGTTTCCTCAAACCAAGCAGCCAGGGGAACAGATGAAGTCAGAATCTTAAACACAGGCTGTCTGGTATCTAATATGGCTATTAACAGACTGTTGCATAAGAGCTTGAGTTTGCAATAAGAGAGGAACAGAGTCAGCTCAGTGCCTGAAGAATTCCACAAGCCAGGTGGCTGGCTCATCCCTGGCACAGAAACAACCTGCACGCACAATTTGATTCCACACACAGCTGCACATCAAACATCTTGCACTGACCGTGGAGCCTCATTCCATCTGATAGATTTCATTTGACAGCGTTGGATTTCAGATGAGTGAAAAACATATTCTTAGACATGTAGGCTCTGTCAGCAGGGATTATCATCATTATAAAGGGCTTTTAAAAATACTGAGGTTTTATTTAAACATTTCAAGACGACAAATTCTTGTCAGATTTCTTTTCAAAAACCCTCCAACAGTTAAACCACCTCCAGGGATCTGCGTGGAGGCTGAGCGTGTGTGAAAGATCTGAAAGCCTTTATAGGGAGTGGAAGATGATTAAGGCAGGCTTCTCTGCTCATTTCCTTTACACAGTATCACAGCCTTTGCAGATTATAATAGTAGTTCAATCTCTCACTTTCAAGGTTTTCTACCTTGCTGACAACCAGGGAACTGATTTTATCTTCAGACTGCCCCTACCACACTAGGTAGGCTAGGCTTATGTGGTGGGATCTTTTAAATGAACATCACATTTAAACACAGATGATTTGGTACTTGTGATATCCTCCTTCTGCCAGTAAAAACTGTGATATAATTTGAGTGTTCCGATTTTAATATACTATTATGAACCAGCCTGAAGCACTTGGCAGCAGGCATGTGGTAAATTAAAGCTCTGTAAGAAAGCAGAGTAGAAGACAGAGTTGCAATAGGTAGTAGTGTTTCAAATTTCCTTAGATGATGTCTGAAGTGATCTTCAGCATCATCCCTTTGGAAAATCAGGTGGGAGAAAGCCATCAGAATGCAGAGCTCTGCTGGTCCAGCTTCTTTCAGCTGAAAGATGACAGTATTCACACTGAAGCAAAGAGCACTGCCCAGTAAGCTCAGAGAGGAAGTCAAAGTCATAAGAGAACAACACTGCTTAAAACCTGACCTAGAAGGTAACAGCCATGCACACCCAAGGACATGGAGAACTCTGCTGCAGCTGAAAACAAGCTAAATGCAACTTGATAGAAGGAAAACTAAGCCTAATGCAAGGTGTGTTTTGTTCAGCTGTCAAAGCTTGTTCAGGTGTGGAGGACTCTGAAGCTCTGAGTGAAATCCCTGGCAAGCTGCTTTTCAAAGGGTAATTTCTTCTGGGCAGTCACCCCCTGCTCTGGACAAGGAACCCCTACACAGGCAGCAGGCCCTGTCCACAGCACTCAGCTGCACGCAAGCGGGCAGTGAGAAGCTGGGATGCTAAAAGCAGGCAGTTTTAACTGGTACAAGGAAATCAAACTGGGGAATCTCAAGCTCCTCCTCCATAATTTCAATTAGTATCATCTAAATACACAACACAGACATCTAAGAGAACTTCATATTCACTGCTTTTCTTGCAGCCTTCAAAAGTCTGAGTCACTTATATATAATAATACACAATATTATTATTATATTAATAATATATTGTTATATTAAATTAATAATATGTATATTATGTAATGTATAATAATATATTAATATATACTAAATATATAATAATATATGACAATATAATCATTAGCAGATTATAGAGGTCTCTTGCAACTGAAAAACAAATCTCATCACCTATTTCAAGGTTGTTTTGATGAAAAACATCCGACATAACACTAATAAACCCCTTTCTTTTTCCACTACTGCCAGAGCCTTCTGAAATAATAAATCACTTTCACATATCGGATGAGAGATAATAAAGCCATGCAGAAGTCCATGAACAGATTGAACACGTTCATACTTGCCTATCTTGGATTTGAAAGACTGAGTCAAAAATAAACACGAAAGTAAACTTTCTACTTTCAACAATCCAACTCCTTAATTTTTAGAGACATGAACAAGTGTTCTCAGCTCCTCACATCCTATTCCACCAGATTTAACCAGAAATATTACTTGAAACTGCATGAATTCAGTGAGACTACTGAAGCGCTATAGTAGAGAGGTCCATTAACTTTCAAGAACACTGATCTGGAAGCTGTAAGGTAGTAATATTTCAGAAGAAATGCCATTTTGCATAGTTATTTTTACAGGACACTTAACAGAACTTGGCAACCACCTATTTATATCCCTAAGTTTACTCCCCCCTCAGCTGCCACTGTGAAGCAGTAACATGATACAGGTAACTGAAGAGGAGTTCACATGCAGATCCAGCTCGCAGAGACATACAACAGTGCCCTGCTTCAGGTTAACATTATCAGATGTCTCCAATCTGTTAACAAACAATACAGCAAAAAAAGGGGGTCGAGATGCCTTGAGGCTGAACAGTGAACAGTGGTGGTGGTTGTGTTTCTTCAGTGGGAACAGCGATGCAAAACCTCCAGGCTGTAAATATATGACCATTATCTGAGTTTTAAGTTCTCTTTGTAGCTGCTGACTAACAAACCTATGACTTGCTTTAAATCTTATTCCCCTACAATGTATTAGAAAACCCACGCAGTCCCCTCCCCAGGCATTAAATAAATCAAATCTCCCAATATTTATTTCTCAAGCCTGTAGTTTTTACAGGCATTGGAATCACAGTATCCAACAGCTTGACATGTCTCCACACTCAGCCCACACTGCTGGCTGTGCAAGGCCTGTTACTCGGAAGCATTTGGCCAGGGATGAGTATTCAAAAACCAGAAGCCAAGGAATAAAACTGGGCATGCCTTGCTGCTGGAATAGGGCTTTTTAATCAATATTTTAGAAACTTAAACTTAAGACAACCTGGTAGATGTATCTGCCATAGCAAAAATAGGAAGAGAGATTCAAACATTCACATCCTCCCCCTTCAATGTAAAGCCTAGCCAGCATTTCCGACGTTCAGCTGTAAAGAGCAGCAAAGAAATCACAGTAGCTGGACTGGAGAATTAACTAGACTTTTTCCTTTTCACCATACCTAAGTTTCCTCAGCAGAGCTGGAGTTTGGTTTCTGAAAGAGGCTAAATCAGGTGCACAGACGGCATGGCAGAACACTGAGAGATGTGCTTACAACAAGGTTAATTTTATTCAAAATGCTTGTTCTTTTAGGAGCACATGCCAACGGAACAGCACGCCAATTCTGCTTTCTATTTTGTTGGAACACTTTCTCAAGTTTCCTGGAAGAGTATGTTCTTGGCAAATATAACTCAACAGCCATTCTTGCGCTGACAGTACTTAAGTCCCTGAAATCAAAGGGGTGATCTCGCCAGGGTAAGTAACACCAGTCTAGATAAAACAAGCCAGCTTCATTTTGGGGCATGGAGAAAAGCAAAGTTATACGGGAGGTAAGGCTGACGTGAGACATCTAAATTCAAGTTAGGCTGATCATTAATTAAAAATTCACTCACATGCTCCATACACGTTAGTGGGACAGTTGTTTAATGGGAGCAATCAGAGACTGCACATCATTAGATAACAATGATTCTTATTTCTCAGCTAACATGCATCATAAATCAGTTTCCCGAAACAGCCTTTGCTACTTAAAAACTGAATCCAAGTTATGACTAGTCTTTTATACGCGAAATGTACTACTTTAGCTCTTAGAACGATACAAGGTAAAGGAGGAACGTTCATACTCACTTTGAAAGAGAGACACCCCCTGCTTTTCCGATCATTTCTTCATGGTGCAGCACAGCTTGGTTCCATGGGATGCGAAGAAACTTTAAGAGAGTTCTCATCCATCTTTCAGGATGCAATACGAGTTGTTCATAATGTACGAGCATGCACCTTTCAAAACCAACCTCCATACACTGGTTATACATAGTTTCTATAGCACGATTCCACTTGGTCAAGCAGTCCCTGTAGCTGTTAAGGTCAAATCCAGCTATTGTGACTTTTCTAGATATCATGGAATGCACAGATGCACGACCATCCCGTACCATCAGAAGAAATTTGGCATTGGGGAAAATTCTAGCAAGATAAGTTAAGGATTTTAAAGCAAAGGGATCTTTGTTACACAAATACGGAGCAGGTTCCCCGTGTTTCACAATGATTTCCAATAAAAATGCTTGCATGGCTGAGTCCAGAACCTCATCTGTGACTCCAGCTTCATCCAGCCGGATCTTCTCTTTGCTTGATCTAGCCCACATCTGCTTAACTGCCAGAATTCTTGGGATTACCCTTGTCTCTTCTCCACATCGAATATCCGGATGGGCATCAAGCATAGCACGCATTAAGGTAGTGCCACTTCGAGGTACTCCTCCAATAAATATTAAAGGCATGTCTTTGTTGTAAGCAAAGGTTTTGTTTGCATTCACATTGGAAGCAGTTCTTACTGTGCTTCTCACACTTTCCATCCTCACAGGCTGGCTGCGTTCTTCTATTCGATGGTGACACTCCATAGCGTGTTGGCCCAAATAAAACACCGTCACCGAACTGATCACCAGACATGCCAGTAGCAAGTTCTGTTTGAGTTTTCCAACCATTTTGATAAAAGACTGTCACTTCAAAAGAAAAAAAAACTTCTATTTCAAATTATCTTCTAGTTCACATGCCATGGGAATTCTAATCCAAAATAAATTAAGGTCTGGTGAGAGGGGAAAAAGAAAATATGTATTTAGAACTTTGTTAAGATCTACTGTGATGAATCAACAACAGAAATCACCATAGAATGGTTTGGGTTGGAAAGGACCTTCAGATCATCCAGTTCCAACTCCCCTGCCATGGGCAGGGACACCTCACACTAAACCATGCCACCCAAGGTTCTGTCCAATAAATCCATTATTTCTTGGTGTTGCATTAAGATCAGTAAATGCAAAGTCTAAACACAACCATCCCATGATAAAAAGCCTTTTTGTTTACCCATAGACAAAACACAAAACATAGGATTCATGACTACAGTTACTATTTACATGTAAGTTCTCTGGTACATCTTAACATACTTGAAGGGATTCTTCTACTGGATAGCTACTGTTAAACTTAACACTCAAGCAAAGACATCATTTATATGGGACTCTACACATTAAAGAAGCCAGTCACCAAGATAAACCCAAAAAGAACAAGATACCCCACAGAAATTACAGACAAACGTAAGTATTAGAATACCTCTGGCTTACTGCATGGATGGTAGCAGTATCCTGCTCATCATCACATTTTCACATAGCTACATGATCTCCTGTTTTGACTGAAATACTCTATTTCCTTCACAGGACACAAGAAGATAGCAAAAGCCATTTCACGCTACATATCAACACTGACAGCGTCCAATTTTTGATGGAGGCCTTCAGGCAATTAAGATAGTTCTGTCTGTGATGGAGCAATTTCTCAATATGACTACTATTAGAATCAAGTCAATTTTACCACACCAAAAGCCACTGCTTTTCTCCTGTTAGTTTTCTTCACATAGGAATGGTACTGTTCTCTACAGTGACAGTAGAGCTCAGTATCTGAAAAGAAGTTAGACAGGCACTGGAATTCAGGGTTTGCACAGCTAGCACATCTATTACTAAATATTTTATATAGCCCCTTTTTTAAATTCTAAAAGTTATTTTTCCAAGGAGATTAAGTCTGCAACCCCAAGAGACACAAAACAAACCCAAGGTTTTCCTTTTTTCCCCTTTTTCATGTAGGATTTTTAGTACTGCATTATTTAAAAGCAATTTCCATTTTTACAGATGAGACGAAAACGAAGGCTGTGCGAGATGATGCCTGGACACGCATACGAGTCCGAGCAAAGCTCTTAGATAGAAACAGAAGACTTAAAACAAGATCTATCTGCCGAATTCCAATGTAGACACAAGAAGGACTAAGATTATTCCATGTCTTAAAATGAACAGCAGTGGGTTATATCCAACTAGCTTAGATAAAACTGGTACTCTACTGCCTGGATGACTAGATCTGTTCATGCCAATCTGTACACTGCACCTCTATTTTTTCTGTTCATAACAGCTAATACATAGACAAGTTGTTTTACCTGTATTCTGTAGTTCATCAGCTTTGGCTTTTCAGATATGGTAGGCTGAAAACCGACTCTTCCTCTCAAAAACCAAATGAAATCAGTACTCTAAATAACTCACCGAACAGTATGAATCACAGATGCTTTTAATTGTGAGGACCTCCAAGTACTGAGGTACCGCCAACATTTTAAATGACTGGCTTCCTCAAAGCTTTTCCATCTCTGTCAGCAAGGCACGACACATCCCTGAATGAAGAACATCTGTAAGCCTACTCTGCCCTCTCTCCAAAACATCACCCATGTCACCTTTTCTTCCACACCAATCCAGCCGTTAACTCAGAGATTCTGAAGTCACCATCTGAGCAAGACTCTGGAGAGCTGCGCCTCACCAAACCACTGCCCTTATGGTCAGCAACAGCAGGTAAGCAGCCTCGCAGATCTGCTGCAGCTCTTAACAGGTAAGCACCTTGCACTCTGCAGTCCCTGCTCTATGAGGCTGTGCAACCAGACTGCAATAGGCAGAGGACAGAACTCCCACTCCACGCCGTAGCAGTGCAGGTGCAGAAGAGGGGAGGAAGGAAGGGAATTCCTCATGCAGGCATCTGTCACAGTATATTTTCCTCTTGCAGCGCATCCAAGAGAGCCAGCTGCCAAGCTGTGAGAGAATGTCTTCCTTCTTCACACTAACAAAGCTTGTTCCAATCAACGATTATGACTACACTCAAAGTTCAGCTTTTAGTCTTTCTTACCAAAATTAAACTGGAATCATAACTTAAGGATTAACTCACTTCTTTCTATACAAAATGGCCATGGAACTATCCCACACTCTCTTGCCAGAACACCACTCTCATAATCAATTCATCCTCCATTACAAGTTTAATTCTCCTTTACATACTTCTCCTTGCTGAAGAGCTGCAACTGTACCTTAAATCTGGTCGTTAAAAGAAACACATTCCCAGAAATTTAAGTGGAGGTCATCTGAACAGTAATCAGAAAGAAAGACAAATCAGAACAGATTCAGTAGGCACACCTAATGTTCAATTAGGGAAGGGGAAACTTTTGCTTAAAACTAGAGTATCTTTAAATGCTTTAGATACAGCAAAGATTTAGTTCAAAGTCAGTACTCATCTGAGGGAAGAGTTATCGCAACAGAAACAGTGTTTTGCCACAGAGCACACAAGACCTGCAAATATTTACAGTTCACACAATCCCTGACATTATTCAAGTTGGAATAAATTTCATAAACCTCATTTCCTCAAGGAAAAAAAGGAAGATGACACTATCTTTCCCTAAATGCAGAAGTTAGGTAGCTGGTTACTAGAGAAAAACATGTCAAGACTGAGTGCATCAACTGTTTTCCTCTGCCCATTTATAAGAGGATATATATCACTTAAACAATAACAGAAAACCAGCACCAGCTTTCAGAACCAACAAGCAGAAGCCTTTTGACTGAAGGTTGAAATCCTCATCTCACAGGCTGGGTAAAGCAGAATGATGACTCTCAGCGTAATTCCAGCTGTGAGGGCAAATAAGCCTTGCAGCCTGCCAGTAGGTTTCCTAAACTGCTCCAAGTATTGACCACTCACCTACAAAACAAAAACCCATCCACACGACAAAGAACCCTCATACCAGTCAACCACAAATACTTTCATTTGATGCAGGAACTGGTTTTGGTAAGTTCGAAGATACCAAAGGCTGGAAGACCATAAAGAGCTTCTGTACAAACAGGGTTATTTTGCCTGGAAGCAATACCTGCAGTGTGCAACTGCCGCGAACCAGGACCAGGACTTTGTATGTCAGGAAACCAACAGAAGAGCAGTCAGAAACAGCACCTCTCAGCAATCTAAGCTACTCTCCAAGCCAGCAAACTCCCTTCTGGGCCTGAACTTACATATAAGGCTCTTCGGGACCAGTATGATGCATGGAAGTTACTGCCCTGCCAGCAGCTTGCAAATAAACCCCACCTTCTCCCTCCTCTACATGAGGAAGTGCTCTGGATCCCATCTGCCAACCTGAAGGATTATTACGAGTCCTTAATGTCCTGCTGCTAACAGAAACTAAACTGAGGGCATTTAAAAAAATCACAAAGAGGCAAAAGCAGCCTTTAAACAGAGCTTTGAAGAGCTGTGGCATTTCTGCCCACCCTGAGCTGAGGAAAGCCAAGCGAAACTCCACCTAAAAGCACACGTTAATAAAGATACCCCAAAACAACTGAGAGAAACAAACCACCCAACAGCCATAAACCGAGGAAGCTGCAGATGACTACAGCGGTAGGGAAGGCCTTTAGCAGCAATAGTTTCAAATGAGAGACTAAACCCAGCTCCTAGAAAAAGAAGTGTAACTCAAAGAAAAAAAAGATCTCCACGTTTCACTATGAGAAGTGCAGCTAAGCAGAAGTGTACGCATCTGAATTTTCTGCCCAGAAAAGTCAGGCCTATGAGTCAGCCACAAGATGATGTTAGCAAAGCAAAAATGCCTGCCTTGTGTCCTTCTTCTGCACACACTAATCCTCTCTCCCGCCTTCCCTCTCCCTGCATGCAGCAGGTCAAGACCTTTTTCCTCAAGTTCACCCCAAAAACGTTGCAGATTTTTAGCAGAGTCAAGAGGCAAATCACTCGTGTGTGTGATGTTAGAACAGCTCGGGGTCTGTTGTTGTTTAAAGCATTCCCCGCCAGGAGGAAATAAGATGATCCACTACCAGCCAGTAATAAACAATCCTCACAAGCTCTAGAGCTCAGACTTGCACTTTCGAGGCTGGAAAGAGTGACGACCACCTCACTTCTCATGTTCAAGCAGGCAGCTTCTTCCAAGGCTAAACTGACAGCACAGCAACACTGGCACTATCAATATCAACAACAAAAA
The DNA here is from genome assembly GCA_028858755.1 of Ara ararauna. NCBI lineage: Eukaryota > Metazoa > Chordata > Aves > Psittaciformes > Psittacidae > Ara > Ara ararauna. The sequence goes on along the minus strand of CM054389.1, from coordinate 9,448,101 downwards.
GCCCAACCAAACCCCTGCCAACCCCGCCAATAAAAGCATTTCTCAGTGATTAGCTTGTCCTTGTGCTCTACTTCCACCTCTTGAACTTCTGGCTCAGACTCTGACAACCAGATCTCTTTCTAGGAAGAGCAAATACAGTAGTACTGCTTAGATTTTTGTGGAGTGTATCTTGTACCTGCATCTGCCCAAGTATCCACCACCATGTTTGACCTCAACACACCTGAAGACCTTTGCTGGGAGGAAAGATCACACTCAGCTTTGTGTCAATGGGCTACCATGCTTCACAGGCATCCTTCTCAAAATGCTGTGCCCTCCCACCTCTGCGGGAAAGCAGGAGCAGGAATGCTGGAGCTCACACTGCCGGAAAGTTGTGTTCCCCCTCACATTCTCTCTACAGTTTACCCTTGTCCTCCTATCGTGTTTGTATGATTTTCTTTTCCTACTTAGGAGGTTTATTCAAGCCCTTAGTCTCTGGGGCTACGATTCCCCCCATGAGGCTTTATACAGACTTTAGAAACAGAAGATTCTCACAGTTCAGAAATGCTTTCAGATGCACAGCCACAGCCTAACTGCTCCACCCAAGGCTCATGGTATAAATCTGCAGAGGATATTCATTTTACAGTGGCAAGACTGCTAAAGTGAATGGGAAAACCCCTGACCTGTAGTTATCTATTGTCACTCTGTTCTCTGCTCTTGAAAGTCAAAAGAGAAATTAAAATGCTACTAGGACTTAAAGGAAGCAAATGCCAATCATGTCAGTACCTTCCTTGCCTCTCCTTGCACCTTCACTCTATAAACCCGAATACTGGAAAGGCAGCAGGTACTGAGAATTCTCAGGAATCATCTTCAAAGCAATATACATTCAGAAAAGTGGAGACAATATATTTCTTAGGGAAAGTTCAATATTAAATCTGTATAAATCTGTATTAAATAGTCCCAGTAAGAAGTCCTTGCATACAACGTCATTCTTTCAGCATTCCTAAATAAAACTGAAAGCAAGGAATTCCATAAAGCCTTTCCTTGAATGAACTGCTCTGTTTCTGATCATTTGTGTTTGTTCACCACAGAGAAGATTGCATAGGAAAGCTGACAGCTACACGATAATGGTACAGCGCACCACCAAGGAACACGACTGAAATATTCACTGTACACCACTTCAAGAAGCTATTCAAGCCATTGTAGGCTCATTTAGAACATTGTTCCAAAAGTCATTTAAGTATCCAGGAAGCATTTTTATGCCTTTAAAGTGGTGTTTGCACAATCACCTGAATGACTTCCCCAAAGACCGGATATCATATGTTACTACCAGTCACAAAACAGCATCAGAGAGGAATGTCAGATCACAGCCCAGGAAAGCAAATCCCCAAGCAAAACGGCAAAGCTAGAAGTAAAAATCAAGCAGCCGTGAGTACCAAGTCCATCTTTAGCTTTTAAACCATCACGGCTATCAAGCCCTGCATCTGTTTTCTCTAGGTTTCTTCTCCCATTAGATATAGCGTAGAAAAGGCTGACAGAACAAGCAGCTTTTATTCATTTCCACAAAGAACTAAGCAGTAACGCATCTGCCAGAAAGCAGCTGAGATTAAAGAGCCAACTCGACCTCGGGAAGCCTGTCTTCACGCAGAGCAGTTTGACAAGCAGAATGACAGGACAAAGTTGGACAAAATTAGTGCGGGGGAATGCAGATGTGTGAACAACATTCCCTTACCGTTCATACTGTAGGAATGTTGTTCACAGCTTTGCATTCCCCTTGAACCTCCTTTGTGGGGGTGTTTGGGGGTTTTTTTAGCCTAAAGCTTTGAAAACTTGTAAAGGTCAAATTAACTTTCGTGGCCACAGCCCGCTGATGAATCCCAAGTTTCCATACTGGGGGAGACCACATACAACTGTGTAATAATCCCCCGGTTTCTGGTGCAATCACATTACAAAGAGTAAAAAACGAAGTGCTCGCATTTACGCATTTCTCTCATATAGTCAATAGTAAAAGATGAAGCAAGCTGTAATCCTTCCATTTACCACTTACACCCCCAAAAGACAGCTTTCTTCATAATCTTCCACTCGGTAGATATATAGACATACACATGTATATACGTACGTGTGTGTGGAAAGAAAGTCAGAAGCATTTGTGCTTTCTCTGGATCTACTGACACTCACACGCCTTCCAGAGAAGCAAACCATACGAGGTCCGAAACTCATACCAAGCTGACTCAAAATTCAGCACTTTCAGGTTTCTCAACATTTAAGCCATGTAAAATGACTTTAAAAGTACAGCTAATTAAAACTATGAAAGCAAAGAACTCCATACATTCTGCTGTAGCCACATATACAATACATCCAGCAAATGAGCTGGATTTGCACATTGAATGGTCAAAAGAGAGTTACCAATATGCTCCCAGTTATGCAAGAATACACAGTATCTGTTAAGCACTACAGTTACTACTGGAGAACAATTCAGCAAAAGGAATTTTATTGGCAACACACAGGCTTCTAGCTCGTTAAATGTATGCTTTGTTTTTTACATAGAAGAGGGGAAAACCAGACAGTAGCACACACTGAAGAACGCGTGAGCTCCTGTTCTGTGCACTTTTACCTGCACTGTGCCTCCTCAGACGGATTCCAGCACTGTTATTATACAAGGTACTTCACTGAATCAAACTGCTTCACGGTAAAGACACAGACCCACAAAACCCCGCTCACACCATCACACGCAAATGGCTTCTTCCAGCGACAGCACCAGGAAAACCCCCTTCCAGCTGAGACTCCAGCTCTTCTGCTATAGAACTGCTGAGCCGCTCACACACACTACGACTCCCCTACGCTGTCTGCAGATACAAACGCAGCGCTGTGGGTCTATTTCCGCGCGCAGGAGCCCCCCTGCTCCGCCGCGGTGCCCACCGCCTCCCCGGACACATCCCCGCTGCCGAACAAAGCCCCGAGCCGCGCCGGCGGCTCCCGCAGCCACTTCGCCCGCCCGCACGGAAACTTTCCCCTTTACCCGGCTCGGATCCGCACGGAACCCCGCCACGGCACCGGCGGGAAGCAGCTCCCCGGCCCCGCCGCGCATCCTCGGGCGCTCCCGGCTACGATGCCCGCGCCCCGGTCCGGTCCCCCCCAACCCCGGCCGGCAGCGGCGCTGAGGGACGCGGCCACACCGCCGGCCCGCTCCCAGCCGCCGCCTGAGGCCGCGGCCGCCCCCCCCCCCCCTTCGCCCCAGCCCGGCCGACAAAGGCAACGGCTCCGGCGGCACCGGGGCCGCCCCAGCGCCGGGCGGGGCAGGGCGGAGCACGGCGGCTGCCGTCGGGGCTGCGAGCGGAGAACGGCAGCGCCCGGGGCCCGGCCCGCCTCTGCCTCCCGCCTCAGGTGCGCGGCGGGAAGCGGCTCCTCACCTGCGCTGCCGCCGGCCCCGCGCTGCCAGGGCCGGGAGAGAGCCGCGCAACAGCAGCGGCGCTGCCGCCCGTCCTCCGCCGCGGCTCCGCTCGGGCACCATCGCGGGTGCGGGGAACCGAGGACCGGGATCGGGCGGGATCGGGATCGGGATCGGGATCGGGATCGGGACCGGGACCGGGACCGGGACCGGGACCGGGACCGGGAGCGGCCGCGCCGCCGCCTGCCCCGGAGCCGCGCGGCTGCGGCTGCCATGGAAATCACAACCACGCCCTGATTGGTCGAGGGCCTCGATATGTCGCGGGACGCGGTTGGGCGCGAGCAGAAGATTGACAGCTGAGGGGGCGGGGCCTGGCGGCGGGCGTGGCGGGAAACAGCTGTACCGCGCAGCTGGGGCGCGCGGCGCGCACATCTGGGCGGGGGCGCCACGTGAGCGCCTGGAGGGGCCGCGCGCGCAGAGCGGTGCCGGGCAGATGTGGGCAGCCGGGAACAGCTGGGGGGGGGGGGGGGGGGAGCGGCGAAGGTTTGAGCGTCATTGCGTTGTGACGGGAGAACGGCTCACGCAGCGCTGCCCACGGGCGCGGGCTCCCGAGGCCGGTTTGGAGTCATGGAATCAGCCGGGATGGGAACGACCCTTAGGGTGATCGGGTCCAACCGTCCCCCGGGCCACCACTGACCCATGGCACTGAGGGCCTCGTCTCCGCGGTGTGTGAGCACTCGCAGGGACGGTGACTGCAGCACTGCCCTGGGCAGCCTGTTCCAATGCTGAACACCCTTTGGGGAAGGAATTGTTCCTCATTGCCATCTAAACCTGCCCTGGTGCAGCTTGAGGCCGTTTCCTCTTGTCCCATCCCTTGTTCCTTGGGAGCAGAGCCCAGCCCCATCCTGGCTCCATCCTCCTCTCAGGCAGTTGTAGGCAGCGATCAGGTCCCCCCCTGAGCCTTCTCTTCTCCATCTGAACCCCCCAGGTCCCTCAGCTGTTCCCCATCACACTGTGCTCCAGGCCCTGCACCAACTCCGCTGCCCTTCTCTGGCCCCGCTCCAGCACCTCAGTGTAGTGAGGGGCCCAGAACATAGCATTCAAGGTGCACCCTCACCGGTGCTCAGTACAGGGGGCTGATCACTGCCCTGGCCCTACTGATCACACTAGTGCTGATACAGGCCAGGATGCCATTGGCTTTCTTGGCTGCCTGGAAACCATCCAAACCCCACGGTCCCTTTGTCCTGGGTGTTAAGTGCGGCACTACAAATGTCAAATTCAGTGGAGAAAAGCCACAGTTGCCCATTTTAACAGGCACGAGGCAGGGCAGGACAGCAGGGAGTAGCGCCCAGCCCACGGCTCAGGTCTCCTCTGCTGTCACACACCTGTTCTGCAGCAGTGGGGAAGCACCAGCCACGTGCCCACCACGTGTGCAGCTGCGCGCACATCTGGAAAAGCAGCAGGCTGGAGCACAAGCTGGAGCCAGCTGCAGCACATCTCGCAACTCCCCTGCCCCGCAGCTGGGGGAGCAGCCAGGCAACAGGGGGGATGAGTCGCACCAGCACTTTGCCCCTGGAGGTGTAGCCATACGAGGAGACTCGCATCTGTGGATTAACTCACCTCCAACAAACACTGGCCTTAGGTCAGCCTAACTGCTTCCTTCTCAGTGCTCCATGCAGAAAGATACCTTTTATTCCTTTTTCCCCTAAAAAGTGGGAAAATAGGTTGGATTTGACTTGTTAATGTTAACACAGTGATACGTAAAGGCTGAATTAAACAGAAAATGTATTTCTTTACACGTGGGAGCCCTGGCCCAGCTGCCATCACTGCATGCAGACAGACACCCTGCAGAGAAACCAGGGCAGCTGCAGGGTCAATCAGAGGGAACAATCCCATGGGATATTTCCCAGATCCGTGTTGCTTGCCAAATAGGGGGAAGAAAGTCAGCCAAAGGGATTTAACATGATGCCAGCCCAAAGTTCAGTCTGGGAAAAGCCACCTCTGTGTCACTGCAGCAGGACAGTGCAGCGTGGGAGCCACTACACACAGTGAGGGCTTGGCTGGCTGGAGACGCCAGGGCTGGGAGACAGCACCAGCAGTGAGACCTTGATGGAAACCACTGCATAGGAAGATATCCCTTTCCATCCCAAAAGCTCTAAGATCAGGTCTGACTCATTGACCCATCTCCCGGAGAGATGGAACAGATCCTGCACAGCCGGGGAGATAACCAGCTGGGCTTTGCCATCATCCCAGCCCCATGAGATGCGGAGCGACGGTGCCTGAGCCGACAGCGATGCCATCAGGATGAGAGAATTAATCACAGCCCATTACCCTGTGTCTCATAGCCCTTGCAGTTTCATAAGGCTTTTATGGGCCTGTCAAGATGTGGTTTGCACTGATACTGATGAGCCAACACTCGCTGCCAGCACTGCCCGGAGAGCTGATATGGATGAGCGCTTATTCCATGTCTCCTGCTTCACTGAGGTGATGGAGAAGCATCACTATTGAGAAGGGTGAAAGCAGTGAGGCTCATGCGTGTTTTATTTGCTAAGAAAATGAAGCAAAGGCCGTATGAGCAGATACCTACATTCAGGACAGAGTATTTTCATGGTGGGAATAGCTCTGCCCTGTAAAGATTGAGTTTCAAGAGTACCTAACACCCGTAAGGCGTTCAGATGTGCTCAGGGAGCTGCTGGGAGCACAGAGAAAGCAGCAGCTCCTTTCAGGTGGTAAAATTCCTTTCAAATGTCCTTTCTCTGAGCTGTTGATGAGGAATAAATGTCATTTACTCCCAAATGCAGCTGGATTTGAGCTAACCATTTAAAGATGAAAGTCTGTATCCTGCTTCCAGTCAGTTTGCCTCAATCCATTAAACAGCACTTTTCAGACTGCTTTATTGGTTTTTCTTTTGTGGCTTTAACTGTGACTCACACAGATAGTCCCTTTTAAAGGCTTCCAGTCTGTGGCAATCAAACAGGGCCTCCAGGGAGGAAAAATGCCATTCTCCAAGGGAAAGGCTGCAGAAAGCAGACAGAGCTACTGTATGTAGAGGGTGCCCCATGCTGGGCCCTTCTTTAATCATCACTCATCCGGGAGCCATGGATCACATAACCCGTTAAATACTGTGTCATGTGGAGCCTCGCTAGAGACTGAGCTGAAGTCTCAGCCACGAAGCTGCTGTTGCAGGTGGATAAACAAGAAGCTATAGCACTTAATTGCTCATGGTTTGTTTGACACTTCCATTGGCCGCCCCTTGTTGCCTTGCTCCTGGTTTGTTCCTTGGAGCTCGGAAATAATTCCTCGTTGCTGGGGCTCAGCCGCACGCCTGGGATGAAGGATGAGGCCATGACTGAAGCTGCAGCTCAGGGGGAGCTTGGCCGGCGCTGCAGGGCCACACTCAGGGTCTGCTGAGCTCTAAGAGGACCAGGAGTGGGTCCTGGGGGCTGCTCCTGCTTTGTGCCCAGTTTTCCCTCCGCAATGGCACGGTTTCCCATTGCTCCCATGCTTTAAAGTAGTGCTACCCAGCGGATCTGGGACTGCTGGTGGGAGGAGGAGGAATGAAGAGCAGCCCTGAGTCCTGAAAGCTGGAGCCATTTAGGAGCTTCCCATTAAGCCATTTTTTTCATGTTAGTTCCAAACGTGAGCCACAACTTCACATCAGAGACCAGCTGGGCATCACTGCCTGGAGGGACCGAGCCTGGTGGCTGCATCCCTGCTCCCTCCACATGTTGGGTCCAGGACACAGAGGGGTGCAGTGCACAGTGGCAGAGCCTTGGGCAATGCAGACTGTCACAGCTCCAGCAGCAGTGACAGACTCTGCTGCCTTACACTGGTACCAAGGGCTGCCTGATGAGCAGTATCTTTCCTAACACAGCATCCAAGTCACTGCTGGGCCAGTACCTGAGCGAGCGCAGTCCCCAGCAGTGCTGCCCTGCCCTCTGCTAGCTGGAGGTCTGGCACATTCAGAGCCAAACCCATGTCTCTTTCCTTTTTCCCTCCCTGGACTTCCAATGCTTTTCCTCACACCAATTCCATCCCAAGAGTATTCCTGAATTCAGTTCAGGTGTGATGTTTAAAAGCAAGTGAAAATTTGCCCATTCAGGTACCTTGCACCTCATCCGAGAGTATTTTCCCTTAATTCCACCTTCCCAATCTTAAGAAGGCAAAGAATTTCCCTCTGGCCCTGCCCAGCTGCACTTGCTGCCTTGGGCATGTCCTTGCCAGGACTGTTAAATATCATTCCTTTTCCTTGAATGCTTCGGCAGGGATTGCACAACCCGGCTCCTTGCTGGCTGGCTGTCACGGTGAGAGGCAGATGGAGCAGGCTCATGGCTTTCAGCCCCACACTCACTGAAGGCAGTTTTGAAAGCCAGGAGAGAGGCTCAGCTGCTTCAAAACATCTCCCTGTTACCTCTGTTATAGAAGGTTTCACGTGGATAGATCCATTATAGAGTGAACTGAGGGGAAAGACGGATTTGGAGGAGGATGCTGATATGATAAAGCACAAAGCAAGTGGGTTGGATTTCAGCTTGTCCTGTGCCTCTGGGAAATTCATCTGACCTTTATGTAGAGGTAGTTCGCAACTCCCAAGCCCCACATGTGCCTGTGCTGTCTCACAGCCCAGAGCACGACTGAGCATCCATTCTTCCCTGTGTAAGTGCTTAGTTGGCTCTGTGTCAAAGACATGCTTAAGCCAATCCTGTTATCTCGGTCTTTATGAATACGAACAAACTGCCCTCTGGTCGGGGGGAAAGGATGGATTTAACACCTTACCAACAAAGTAACCTGCCAGCTCTCGAATCAGCACAGGCTTCAAGCCCTCAGTGGGGTCGTTGGCCAGGAGAGGACCATGAGGCTGCATCCATCTCCACATCCCAGCCTCGAGTGATGCCCTAAATTGATCTTGGGCTGAGGGTTACTCCAGACCCCAGAAGCAGGGGCGAGGGATGGGAATACCCTGCTCCTTGCTGCACATCATGGCAGGATGGGGAGCAATGGGGGCAGCTGGCACCCAGCACTGCAGACGGATCACAGCAGTGTCTATAAGTGCAGACCGAGCCAAAACGACCCAGCCAGGGAAGACTTACGATCCCTGAAGGAGGAAAGCATCCAAGGACTGTGTTCACAAGCAGAGGGAAAACAGGCCCCACAAGCCATTAAGCTGATGAGATTCCTCTGCATCCCCTCAAAGCAGGAGAATGAGATGTTCCTGCTGAATAGATGTCGCTGCACCTAGAATCATGCCTTGCCCCTATCACAGTCTGTCATAGGAGCAGAGGAGAGCAGAGCTGTCAGCTGCGAGCCCAGTGAGGATGCAGTTTAACTTGGAAGGATGCTGGTGTCTGTCTGTGGTTCCCAGAGGCACACTCGCCTTTATTGCTTTTCTCTGCTACTGATATTGTTTTCCTGGCCTGCCTGCCTCCCGTATTGATCATGTTGGCGGTGGAAGGTTTGCCCTGGGGGATGGAGGGGCAGACGTGAAGTATGCGCTCATGGGCTGGGGGGTATTTGATAGCCATACGAGTTTGTTTCACAGTTTCAAAACCAAGCCATGGGAATCCCTGCAGGGCCTGAAAGGTGCCATTCTCAGTGTTCGCCTGCAAAAAGCCTCTGGATCGGCACAGGGATCCATCAACCTGCACGCACAGCATCACCCATGTGCATAACCTCAGCAGGGCCGCGCTCATCGCCAAGCAGGGCTGGCTTTTCTGCTGCAAGCACCAGTTCAGGAGGGTTTAAACGGAGATTATCCAAGTCAGGAGAACATGGACTTTGCATCAAGCAGCTGTGACCCAACTGTAACCCGCTTGTGGCTCGGAGAGGAACACGGCAGTTTCTGCTCTGACCCCGTAAAGCAGCACTTTGTGATACATAGCTCCATATTCCCCCACCTCTGTCTGATCTCGTGTCTGCTGCTTTCTAAATGTGACAGCTGAGAACGGATCTTTCCATGTGCCTGGAGAAGCAATTATGGAGCTGGGAACACCTCCACGCAGCCCTCACCCCTGCTCTCACAGGCGGTTTAGGCATCAGATGTATTTATTTCACGGGGAGACTGTTTTTCCCCAGCTGCAGGAGCCTCTGGAGGTGCAGAGTTCCCGGGTTTTTCCAGGCAGTCCTCGCTATCCAGTAAATACAGAAGAAGCTGTTTTTCCACTCACAGAGCAGCAGTGAATGCTCTCCTCTCTTACATTTATAGGCATCTCCCCCTGTCCTTGGCTTGCAGACAGCTGCCTATGTGGCACTATGGACGTGTGCAGGCAGAGCGCTTGTCGCCAGCACGGGAACATCCGAGAACAATCCATTGCCCAATTCCTTCCCTTTCTTTAGGTTTCCCTAAAAAAAAAGGGGGAAAAATCCAACATCCCAGGGGCTCGTTGAGCTGGAGCCCTTAGAGTCTCACATGAGCCCTACCACGCTGCTGAAGGTGTTTGCTTTGAGTGATGTGCAATGCTCTTGGTGGCTTTCGCCGAGCTGCTCTGCATGGCTGGGCATGGAGGCAGGGAGCAAAGTGCTGGGCTTTCATTACTACAGAGGAGTGATGCTCCTCACAGCCCCACTGCGCCTGCACAGCCCATCCTCAGCACAGCACATTCATCCGTCCCCTCCACTGGTGTCTGCCTGGGAAAGCACTGCCAGCAGCACAGCAGCCTTTAACAGAAGAGGGATAAGCTATTTCTTGTCCCTTGAAGCTTGAATGGCTGAGACGCTCAGCAGTTTGCAGGCTTAAGTCCTGAGTTTGTAAAGCAGTAGCAAACGTGGTGGTGGCTTAATGAGCTGAACACCAATTAGCTTATTTATAATGCTGGTGATATAAGAAATGATCTCATCTGTGTCTGGAAAACAGCACAAGGAGGTGAAAGAGCAGCTCACAAACCCCAACATCTAAACAAAAACAACCCAAAAAAACCCTAGAACCCCCTAAAACACCACTGCCACAGACACAGAGCTCTGCTTGCATCGGCTCAAAGCCTTTCGCATCCTCTGGTTGCGATGGTGCCAGTGAGACATCAGTGCATCCACCTTGGCCGCACACACTGTGCCCGGGCCGTTGGCTGCAGTCTGTGCAATGAGATTCCCTGGTGCAGGACAGCCAGCTTGGCTGCTCTCGCAGGACTTGGCTCTTGCAGCCACTCGCTCTGGAAGCAAACCCATCCCATCACCTAAATACATTGGCATCTCCATCCCGTGCAAGGCACGGGCCTTTTGAGAGCAGTGAGTGCTTGAGGCGGGTCTGCCCCTCGTCCCTTCGCTACCTGGACAGCTTGCAATGAGATATGGAAGCGTAAACAGCTTTAACACCGCATAAAGAACACCGTTAATGCTGCCAATGGAACCAGGCACGGAGCGGCCTTTTTCTTTTAAAGGTGAGGCTATGAAAGATGAGACAAAGCACAATGTAAATCCCATCCCCACCATGCTTGGCTGTTCCGGACGTGCAGTTGTTTCCATCACCCCCCTATGGGTGAGCTGCATTTGTCAGCTAAAAGAAACTGAATTAAACCCCAGTTCTGCCTCCACAAGGGCTGTTTTCAGGCTCATCACCAGCCAGCATCTGCTCAGTGACCCCAGTTTGGCTCCTTTCCTGGGGGCACACAAGGGGGGAAATGCAGTACCCTAAAACCAGGATAAATAAAACCCCATTGCTCTTGGGGACAGGCTCATTTGCTGGGTCCAGCACCCTACCCTGGCCATGGATTCCTGTTTGCAGTGGCTGAACAGCTCAGCCCATGATGTTGCTTGAAAACGGGCTGGTTTAGCCCCATTTCTCATTCCCAAGGCTGTATCCTAAGGCACATTGTGAAATGGGTAAAGCCGGAGCCCTCAGGCCGAAGTCTGGGAGAACAGTCAATAGGGAGGGAGGAGCTTGGGCAGAGCTCCCTCGTCTTGTTTGGTTTCCATCAATCATTGACTTTTATAGTGGCCTTTCAAAAGGGGAACTCAGCATTTACTGCTCTCTCTGGGCTCGCTGAGATGCTGCTGAGTTTGCTACATGGAGGGAAATAGCCCCTGTAGAAAACAGAGGTGGCACCTTCATCAGAGAGGCGACGGGAGCCAGGAGACCCAAGCAGAGAACCTGAGGGTGTGAAGACATCCGGAACCTTCACCCACTGCATGGGACTATAAACTCATCGTAGACAAGCTATGAAACGCAGACCTCCTTTCTCCCTGTTCCCAACTGAGCCACCGGATAACATCCCCCTCAACCATAAACCAGATGTTACATTCAAAAAGCAGCACAGAGAAGAATGAAAGGCACCAAAGAAACGGTCTCCTGAAGCTTTGCCCCTTGGTGAGAAAAACCCAGGGCACAAGAAGAAACGATCCCTCTGGTTTCCCTTATGAAACCCAAACCTGCACCAGCAGAGGCAAACCATGGACCTGTGTCCCTGCAGCAGCACCTGTAAATCAATCAAAGAGAGCAGCATGGACACAGCGGTTCTCCAGACTGCAATGGAGACAGGGAACAGAAATGGCAAAATCAGGGCTCACTGAACCCATCCAGCTCCAACCTCCCCATGGGGCTCCTCCACTGTTCCCAAATACACACACAAATAGATGATTTCTAGTTAACGCTAAATGCTGTTCAACCTATTGCCATAGGAACCTGCTGATTTCTGTGGATGCATTCCCTAATCTTAACTCCTGCTCATTCTCTCACATTCGATCCTACAGGAATATTCTATTTCTTGTTTTCCTAAGGAAAAGAGTGAGCCTTTCTCTGCCAGGAATGGTGCAGAAACGGCAGAATTCCCAATCCAACGTGCTGCTGACACTTGTAAAACGAAACAAGAACCTTTCCTCCCTCATGTGAACAGTGAGAAGCTTTTTCCCTCAGATCCAGTCCTTTGGATTCCAAACACTTTGGGCTCCTCTGGGCAGAAATCAGCCTCTGACTGACCTGCAGCGGATGGAGCAGTTGGGGTTCCTTGTGGACACATCCACAGCCCATTGCACAGACTTGCTGAGGGGCCGCAAGGACGATGCTAGCAACCCACTGGGGATCCAGATCCCCTCAGATCAGCTGTGTCTGTATGAACAACCTCCCCATGCCAGCCTGGGGTGAAAGCCATCCATGCACTGACCTGCGCCACCAGCAGCAGCAATACACAGTCCCATTCCCCTGCACCGAGTCCCACCAGCATGCCCTGTGCAAGGAGAAACTCATCCTGCTTTGCTTAAAATGCATTTGCATAGATGTATATAACGCACATAGGTGCACTGGAACTGATGGCACCAAGCCTGTCAGAGTTCAAGGAGCATCTGGATGATACTCTTAGTCACATGGTTTAGTTTTAGGTAGCCCTGCGAGGAGCAGGGAGTTGGACTTGATGATTCTATGGGTCCCGTCCAACTTGAGATATGCTATTATCCTACACACACATATATATATATATATATGAATTTCTGCCCCAAACCATGGTTTTGGTGTGATGCACTTGGCTGGGTGCTGGGTGCCCATCAGCTGCTCGCACTCCCCTGCTCAACAGGAAGAATATGAGATAAAAGATAAAGCTCATGGGCTCAGATAAAGGCAGGAGGTACCCCGGGGCACCAAACCACCACTGGAGGAGCGCCCAGCCATGGCACAGGGGGGATGCAGCCCCTCTGCGACCTGCGTTGCCCCACAGTTTGAATATCAAGCTGCCTTCACCAGCACAGCACCAATGCAAACCAGCCGGGACACAAGTGAGGCAGTGCTGCTGTTCGTCCTCCAGTGAGTAAGAAAATGTGACTATGATGTGATCAACCCTCATGAATGCATGTGGGGAAGCCTGCCAGTGCCTGCATTTGATTTCTTGCCTGAACTCCAGCCAGCTTAACACAACAGCAGTTTGGAAGCCATAAAACACGAGACAAACAATGCAAATCAATGTGACCAGCAAAATTTAACAGGAAACAGGCTGTGCTCTTTATTTTCTGGATGGGAGAGCAGCTGGAGCAGCCACGATTACCTCTTGCACCCATTTGGTTACTTGCGGAGCAGGGAAAACGGAGCTGAAAGCTGGTTTCGTGTAATGTGGGGTTTGGTGAAAATCAACTGTACATGACTTTACATTGGACAAAGGACAGAAAAGTCACAAAAAGAGGCCGATGAAACATGATGAAACTAAAAGAAGGCATTAAAAACGAGTAGTAGGATCATAGAATCATAGAATAGTTTGGGTTGGAAGGGACCTTCAAAGGTCACCTGGTCCAGCCCCCAAACTGATGAAACTGATGTCTGGAGATGCTGGGACTTACTGCTCATCCAAGGGCTGGCAGCCAGGGCAGCGGCGTGCATCGCCACAGGGGTAAATGCCTGTACTGGGGGGCTACAAATCACTGCACCTCACACCTCTGTGGGCATTGCAAGGCAGGCAACAAGGCTGCAGAAAGCTCAGTGTCACTTCTCCCTGCAGCAGATACATCCTCACCCAGCCATGGTCAGTGCTATGCTGGAGGGTCTGAGCTGTGCTCACCAACAGCACCTGAAGCATTGGGCCTGGGGGCCTGCAAACGATACCAGGGATAAAGCCAAAACATCCCAGTGGGAATGCTGGGAGCCAAGCACTGTGCCTGCAGAACAGGACTTGAGAAGCCATCGGGATCAGCTCACAGAGCACCCTGCTGATAGAATCCTTCTCACAAGCTGATCAAAGTCCCATAAGACCCATTTCCATTCATCCCCCCCACCCCATTCCCTTTACAAAGCTACTGCAAAACCCTGGCAGCTGCACCCCCTCGCTGCTGCGTGTCCCTGTCCCCACAGGACAACAGCTCCGTAACGCTGCTCACACCATCACGTCTCCAAACGCGCAAACCCAAACGGGGTTTCACCAAAACCAGCCCCGTGGAAGAGCATCCCTCTCACCCCTGCCCCAGCGATGCAACCCCCAACTCACAGCACTGCTGAAGTTCACCTTTTCAGCCTTAAATAGGCGATGTTGGTCCCCACGGGCTGCGCTGAGTGGCAGCAAGTGCTGGCTCCGGGCAGACCCCGTGCTTCCCGCTGCAGCCACTGACCCCAATGGGATCAGCAGTGTTTGAAGAAGGGCCCAGCCCGGAGCCTGGGTTCAGGCAGGTCGGGAGGGCTCCAAGAGGCAGCTCAGGACACGCATGGGATCCTCCTCAATCTCTTCCTACCAGCTGCTATTTCTTCCCCACCCGCTTTTATAGCAGCCTGATGGCTCCCATTGGCTCGAGGCACACTTATTATAGTGACTACTATGACCCATTTAAATTGCATTAAATAATTCCTCAGTTCATTGTCCTGCAGAGATTAGTTACATATAAGCATATTTTAATGATTAACTATTGGGCTCTGCTGAGGCCCCAGCAAACAGGCAGGATGCGCAGCCTCCCTCTGCTTGTCCTTCTGCTCCTGCCAGCTCCCTGCTTCATCACCAGCCCCACAACATTTATCGCTTTCCTCAGCGCCTCTGCTCCTATCCTGATACAACCAGCTCAGCTGGCACTGCAGGGAAGGCTCCAGCTCCCGGAGCTGCAGAAAGGCCAGGAAAAAGGCCGGAAAAAGCCCAACACCCAGCGCCTGGAGCCACAGCAGCAGCTTTGGGAGGTTAAATCATGAAGAAGCAGCGTTTATGGAATAACCTGTAGGGTTTGGGGCTGAGTCGCTGGCTTTCTCGGTACACTGAGTGCTAGAGATGGGCTGGGGCCCATGGTCTCACCTCCCTCTCCATTGCCGTGATGAATCCCAGCGAGATGCTGCGGATGGTGAAGTTACCTGGGGCAGAAGTCGGGGTGAGTGCATTCCTTGCCCTGGGCATTTCTTCGCACGCATTCCCACTTCCCAATCCAGCAGCAGCACAGTCCAGGGCTGGATCCACCTTTAGAGCCACTCCCGGCATCTGTGCGCAAGGGAAGTACCTAAACCAGCAGCAATTGCTCATCCGCACCATCCCAGTGATCCCTATCACCCAAGACCCCTTCCCAAGCAACCCAAAGCACATCAACCCCGCGCAACAAACCCAAAGAGGATCAGCTGCATTCCACCAGTATAACATTGACCCCTCATATGCTGCTCACCCCATCTCATCCCACCAAACCGGCTGGTTCCCAAGACGGGCAGTGACCATCCCACTGAGGGCATCCGGCATGGACGGGACAGCCCCACGCGGGGATGCACAAAGAGCATTTTGGGGCCATTTCCAGTGCAATGCTGCAGCGTTCTGGCTGCCTTCTCCAATTGCTTCAACCTTTGGGGTCTCACCTGCGGTGGTGACACACGGGCAGGGTGTCCTGTCCCACCCAGAGCAGCCCCACAGGGCTTGGGAAAGAGGCAACTTTGTGCTGAGCCCACACCCAGGGACAGGACATTGCACAGGAAATGGGAAGATGCTTAAATTGGCCTCAATGTTGAAATTGGCCTGAAACGGCCCATTTCCCACTCACGGATGCTGAGGTGTGGGCAGCTCAAAGCAGCAGCGTCTGGGGGGTTCTATGGGCTTTTGCTGGGCCATGAAGGAGCAAACCTGCTGGGAGGAAGCATTTGGATCCCAATAGGTTTCGAGTGGGTGTTTTCAGTGCTTCCTTCTTCCTCCCTCACAGCCGCCCTCCGCTGCTGCATCCCTGGAAGCCTTTAGCCACGGCCTTTTCTAAGGAAACCCATCAACAGTACAAAAACCTTTGCAGATGAAGCTGAAGAGTATGAAACCCCTCTTGAGATGACAAGCAGCAGATGGACACATAATGCTGCAGCCGGTGAGGCTGGGAAGGGGCTGGGATGGAGCTGGCCTGGGATGGAGGAACAGGAGTCAGCCTGGGGATGGGAGCCCCGCTGTTGCCCCAACCACTTTCCCCATGGGACAAGGGACACCAGGTGCCCAGCGCATCAGGATGGGGACTGGGGAGGCATCAAGGTGTTTGTGCTGCAGGTTTCCCCCAAACCCCACCTGCTTTCTGCCCGCCCATGGCATTTCGGCGCTCACCATGTCCTGCTGCGTATCCCTGCCCAGGCCACGCTGTCAGAGAGCTGAACGCATCTAAATAACCAAGAAACAGCACTTTGAATGAGGCGATGAACCCTCTCAACCCCTCCGCTGATGAAAGACCCCGGGTTCAGCTCAGCTGATGCTCTCCTCTGGACAGGCAGCAGAGTTTTCGCCGTGGCAAACCCCTTGAAGGTCCTTTTAGACCGGGCAAAAATCCCTCTAGTCCCACAGAGCGCGTTTGTAAAGCCTTTGGCACGGCCCCGGGGGTTAACTTCCACCAGATATAAGCGTACATGCGTGTATGAAGCATGGGAAGAGGTGGGAAAGCAGACCCTCCCCCCCCCCCCATGCTCGCCACTGTGCTGGATAATTTCAGCTGCTCAGACCTTCTATTTTGGGATGTGCCTTTTTCTTGACAGCATCTGGTCTGTAACAAGAGGGATTTGCTTCCCCAAACTGACATCCAGCGACACGGGAGCCCCCAGGGACCAACACGGGGCAAGGTGCAACTCCAATGGGAGCAGCATGAAGACGCCTGGTTCCTCGTTTCCAGCTGGGACTGATGGTTTGAGCTCATCCCCTTCCTCCTGCACTGGTATTCCAGGTTAAAGCGCTGCCCCACGGCCCCACGGCTGCCCCAGCTCACGTTAAACATCACCACCCTGCGGCTGGGAAGCGACGGGGCATCCATTTAGGAGCGAGAGGCGGCGGACTCGTCATGCAAACAGCGGGTTTGAGGGGGGTTGAGCGCAGCTTTTGGGGGTTGTTTTGTTGTAACTGAGCAATGAAGTTTCTGCCTGGCCCCATACAGCAAAGGCCGGGGGGTTGCTGCCAGCTCCTCTCAGCAGGCACCGAGCAGGAGCCCCGCAGGGCCGAGCACTAATTGCAAGCAGCAGTCGGACAGTGAAGCTGCCCCTCAGGAGGAGGACAAGGGGTGGGATGCACAAACAAGGGCTTTAAACCACAGCGAGCCCTTGTGCTCGGTGCTGAAGCTCATCTGAGGGGACTGAGGGCACCGGTGCCACCTCTGCCACCCTCCCGTGCTCCTGTGAAGTGTCACCCCTCTGCCTCCCCACGCTGGATGCGGCAGAGATGCTGGTGAAGAGCTGGCCAGAGGATGCTCCTTAGCACCAGCCACAGCTCCCGCCAGCACTTGGTCCTGTTAGGAGTTTGCAGCATCCCTGAGCGCTCCCTGCAGCTCCCTTCCCAGCTTCACTACATGCATCAAATCCATCCCGGTGACTTCTGGCTTCCCCATCTCTCCTCAGACGTTCTCTCACCCCACTTGGCTGGTTCTCAGGCCAGCTTTACTCTAATTATCTTTAAAGCTGAACAGCCTCTCCGCTACCTTTGATGGTTGTTTCTATAAAGTTAATAAAATAAAGATCATTAAAGCACAGGGAAATGAATTCAAGCAACATGTGCACAGAGACTCCTGCCCGTGGCAAGCAAAAGTTCTCGGGCCTTGAACTGTTTCCTAACTGCTCGCTGCATTTCAGTTGTGCTTTGGCTGCAGCTCCCTTTTCCAGCACAAGCCTTTCTTTTTGCTCAGTAAAAGCTTTGCAGCAGGATTTCTTTCTGTGGGAACACAAAACATTTTCTCTGTCAACGTCTTCAGCAGCTCCAACCTAAACAACGCTGCCATCGCCTCCCTCCAGGATGCTGGCTGGATCCCAATCTGCGCCTCCACAGAGCAGCCCTTTGGAAAGGGGGCTAACGTGACCTTCCTCTCTCTGAGAAGGCTGTAAAATATCACTCGTGGTTTTAAAGGGTACTTTGGGCTTCTTTAGAGAGCCCCTGGGCTCGTCTGGGGCGGTGTGTGGGGGCTGGATGCATCCAAGCTGCTGTTGGAGTATTTTTAAGAGCTTTAACATCCTAAGGAGAACTAGTTCCCCGCTTGCCTTGACCCAAACCTCCTCCCCTTTTACAGGATCGCACTCTGGAACAGGGATCCCAATCCCTGATCTCACAGTGCAGCATTGGGAGCACTGGGTTACCAAGCCAGTGGTGAGGAAGCAGTGTCCTCCGGGCAGGATGTCACCACCCAGATGAAGGCATCTCTCTCATGGGCAAGGAAGAGGTGAGATGCTCATGCTGGTGCTCAAAGCTCATTCATCTCTTGGTGGCTTTCCAGCTGCTTGCTCCCTGCCCCACTCCTTCCATGTCCCCAACATCAGCTCTACCATGGCATTCACTCTGGGACACCAACTGGGTCTTGCCTAATGACACTAACACCTTGCTGCTGCAGAAAGGTCGGGTTTGGTGTCCCCACATCTCCCTTTGCACACTCTCACTGGGATAACACCAGGCGCTGCCTTCTCCATGTTTTCCTTGTGCCACAGGATGCTCCCACACATGTGGCTGTCAGGAGCGCAATGTCCACGTATGCCAGCACAGGATCTGCTCCCACCGTTGCGTTTCAAACCCAAGAGGAACCTGTCTAGTTCAGATTTCCTGCATAAACATCACCCTCTGACTGCCATTAAATAACTTAAACTGCTGTTCTTGCAAAGCACGACCTGTCCCTGCTGAAAGGACACAGCCACCCAACCCACGATGCCGGCATACCAGTGCTTGGCAGCCCACCCACAAGGGAACACTTCCCTTTGGCTCCACGGCTCAGCCCCATCGTCAGATTTGATCTTGTGCTCAATTCACGAGCACAGATGTTTTCATTACAAAGTCATCTCACCATGGTTCAGCTCCCCCTTAACTCTCCTGCAAACAACGAGAACGATGTGCAGCGTGTGCAGGACATGCCTTCATGGTGGGGTAATTCCCAGGGGTGCAAGGCTGTGATGTCTGGCAACTCCTCGTCCTGTGGAATTCCTAACTCGACTCACTGTAACAACCTCCAAGCATTCATAGATATGCAAGTACATGGTTAGGGTTAGGGTTAGGGGCTGGGAGCAGAGCCTGTGAGCACAGTGGACACCCACATGTCCAGTGGGACAGGACCACGTCACAGGAGCGTTACGGGCACCCACACGCTGGTCTCAAAGCACAGGGAAAGCTGAGGGCTGCAGCCTCTCCTCAGCTCCTAGCAAAAAGACTCCTTTACCTGACAGGAAGCACAAAAGGACTGAACAAGGCCTTGGTGTCAGCCTGGCTGCAAGCCCCGAGAATGAGAGAAGAAAGAAGAGAGAAGAGAAACAACCTCCCTAAGGGCATATGCCAGTGGCAGAGCTGGCATTTGCTGCCTGATCCCACCTCCAAAGGCACTATGTAACTCTCCAGACACCATCCATCCTGCCACACCAGCTCCTCGCTCTGCATCTTCCACCCCAGCACTGCCCATCTGCAGGGAAGGCAATACATCTCTAAGGACAAAGAACTGACCTTTGGGAACAGCAGGAGCTGAGTGTTGGTGCCTGCCTGGTCACCATGTCACCCGGAAAGGACAATGGCTGTCACTCACATTTAATGTACGGCTGTATTTCTATGGGGTGGTTACCTTGTGAGCATCGCCTGCTTGTGCTGGAAAGGAGTCAACTCAGATACTTCCATAAGTCCTTCTCAGTTACCAGGAGCATTTCATAACCACACATGCTCAGTGTATCAGTGAGGCAAAGCTCATGGGGGAAGATGCTCCCTTATTTAGATCGACTGCTACAAGCAAATAAACCAAGTTTTCAGGCATGAAAGATCTTCCTGCTCCTTCTGCAGTCCGTCATTTGGAAGAGCCTGGCATCCCCTTGCTCTGGGAACTGGTAGCAGGAACAGGCTGAAATAGGCTGGTTATGGGTAGCAGATGGAAAATGAAGTAAGAAAAGTGGGAAAAGCCCCAATTCAGCCAGGCTCCCCCAACTCCCCTTCCCCTGTCAAAGCCCAAAGCATTTCAGAAGTCACTCAACAGCAGTAGCTTGCCTGTCAAGACCGATGCTTTCGAAGCCTGTGTCCAAGCACAGAGCAGCAGATTTCATGCCTAGAAGCAAAGCATTTTCTGGGATGCAGAACGTGCTGTTTGTGCATTGCCATGGCAGAGCTGCCACCCCGGGGATGGGGGGAAGCCGGAGAATATTTAGTCATAGACAATGCAGTACAGGGAGATTTGTGCATTTCAAAACCAGGATCCAGAATAACCTTGGTTGCGGTTGGGTTAACCCACCCGCGGCTTGACTCAAGGGGCTGAGCACAGCCAGCATGAGTGAGTGAATGGTTCTGTATCTCAGGTCAAATGTAAGGCAGTGAAGAGGCTCTATGGATTAATTTGGCCTGTGGAACAGCATTAAGCAAAACTCAAGAGAAAACTGTTATTAAGATCACGCTGAAAGACCATCTTACCCCAGCAGCATCCTGGGACACAGCCTTTACACTACAGGATCCTCGTCTGGAACAGACTCAACTCACTGCTGTAGCTGCAATGTGCAGGACACACCACTAACACAGAGCAACTTCAGAAACGCCGATTTCAGGCTGCAGCAACTGATGAAACGACATGCACGACATAAAACCCTGCTGCCATCGTGGTAAGACTGTCCCCTTCCCTTTGACACATCCCAGAAAAGAAGTATTTGCACCGTGCCAGAGCCCCAAAGCACCCACCAGCAAAGAGGCCACTGGGCATGAATGGAAAACGGGACAAGGGAGAAACCCCCAACTTGCTGCCTCTTAGATCTTAAGGAGAGCAGCCTTTGCCTCTGTGCTGAGCAAGCAACCAAAAACACTCCAAGTGCATAGCGGGAAGGAAACCAGCCAGCCAGCAACAGTGAGGTTGGAGATCACCCAGTTCAACCTCCCCACTCACATAGGGTCAACCAGGTCTTTCCCCTTCAACCATCAGGTGGGAGAAACACATTTCCAGCAGGATGAAGAGCAAAGTATGACTCAAGCAGCCTGCAGCTTGCCCCAGGCAGCCTCCAAGATGGGTCTGGGACCAGCAGGAATTTGCTCCAGGACATGTGCTGACTGCTCTGCTACAACTCAGCTGTGTTCTAGTTACATTTCTCAACTTTATTTCTTCTATGGTGTAACAGCTTCAAAAACATGTCCAGATTGATTACTCACCCTGTGTCGGGGTCTGCCAGGATTAAGGCAGCGCAGGTATCCACCCCTCATGGACTCTGATGTGGCTGGTTTATCATTTTGAGGCATGATTCTCAAAACGGTGTAAATCAGCCTGGCTTGTTCAACCTCTAAAGCAATGGCTTGTCTATGACCAGTAGAGCCTTTAATAAGTAAAGCTACCTACGGATCTGTTCATGATAGAACCTCCTTAAAAACATTTATATAAACACTTTCAGATTCTCTGTAGATGTTACTAACCCCTTCAGCACACTGAGGCATTAGGCTTGAATGCCACTCCAAGGTACTGCTTCAATGGTGTTTCATTGCGTGCTTCAGCAGAAAACCTGCTCCAGAAGAAAGCCAAACCTCCAAATGTTGAGGGTTTGCTTTTTCTAATGAAGACCACACACCTTTACCTAGTGAACACACCACACAGAAACAAAATGCCTTTTGCTCCCCGTGAGACAAGGAGAGCTGGTCAAATTCTGCACTTCAGTGGGGGGCAGCAGCCCCTACGCAGCCCTGCCATGGTCTAACCACCATCAAAGCTGCTTGGCTCATTGGGAGGGATTTCCTGGATCTTTACAAGATTCCCTGCGGACATTTCTCTTCCTAGTGTATCCATTTCCCAGCTCCGGAGCACAGCCAGGTAGGAGCTCCTTCTCCTCCCACAAAACAAATGCTCTAAGAAAACTTCTCCAGCAAGGGCTGCCAGCAAAGCCCAGGGTAAGCTGCCCTGCTTGGGCTTGAAATTATGAGAAGAGGAACCCTGGGTATTTTGAAGTATCAAAACGGGAGAGGAATTCTGGCAGCTCATTCCCTCTTCCTCTCAGAGCGGTGCTGAGAGCACAGGGAGCTGCCCTAAGCAGAGCTGTCAATGAGCCAAGAGCCAAACATGCAAGAGAGAATAAACATGAGGAACATGTAAGAAATGAGAAAGCTAAAAGCAATATGCACTTCTTAAATATCAGAAAGTGAGGAGTACTCTGCCGCTCTGTTCTTGATACTAGGGACCAACCTGTGAAGTGCCCAATACACACGTACACTTTCTCGTACCCGTGACACATCAGAAGGCCACCATCTCTTCATGACATCTTCTCTCCTTCAAAAGAATTGGCAGAGTGTATTTACTGCGTTAGGTAACTGATTAGTTAACAAAAAGGAGCCCTGGGAGAGAGGCACATCTTTCATGTAAGACACAGGACTCTGGAAAGATGGTATCACATAAGCAAGATGAGACATTTGCTTTCCATAAACCATTTCCGAGTCTTGGCTTTCCAAAAAACACACCTGAGAGTAAACAGCACAACATGAACCTGCCCTCAGCACCACAGCAATTCCTCACCTGCGCTTACAGGATCAGAGAGCACAGACAGCACGTTTAAAAATGATTTCTTGATGTAATGCAGATGGCAAAACCCCAGAACCCTTCAAATGTTACTTAGAATTGCATTTATAGGGAACTTAGAGTTTACGTACCTGAACTGAGCCTGAAAGAGCTGCCCATGTGTTTGCACAAGTTTAATACATGCATCCATCTGGAACTGATTTTGATAACAAGGTTAAATACAACAGCAAGTTCTTGTATCTTGTACAACACACATACAGCAGAGGACAACATGGATGCTGGCAAAAATCCATCCCGATAACAAATCAGCAATTCCCAAGATGGAACATCCAGCTTCAGAGATCTGTTAAAATATTCTTGCTGGCTAAAGGCACTTGCAATCTGGTTCCATCTGCTTTTTGTAAGCTTAGAATGTGCTTCAGTAACTTCATTTTAGAAGAAGACAGCTAAAAATGTAAACACTTGCAGGCCAAGGCCAGAGCATGTCAAACCACGACTGCTATGGGTAAAAATGCTAATTTTGGTATTAATTGCATGTCATTCTGTGCTCTGATCTACTTATCTCTTTTGTTTTGCTGCACATTTAGAGAGAAAAATGCATAATGACGTATCATGAAACTCACCAAGGACTTTTCCCTCTAATACTACTACACTTCCCCAGTCAAAATGTAGCTGTAGTCTCCAGCTTTGGAATGCATTTCAGATAAATTATCTTTAAGAGGCAACAAATATATTTTCCAATTATTTACTCTCCTCTCCAAACATCAAAGCAGCTTAAAATACCGTGGAAATGCGTATCACAAATCCCCCAGACACTGGAAGTCATCTCTCCCTTTCATATACAGCTCAGAAAGCATAAATTCTTTGTCTAAATCCACAAAATAAAACCATGACAGAAGCAGAGGAAAGAAGTCAGACATCCTGATCCAAACTCTTATATCTTGTCTATAAGATATAAAATTCCCAGGATACACTTCAAGGTTTATTTCTATTTCCAGCACGTTATAATTATAAACGAATGGTCTGCTGTCATCGTATAAAACCAGTGCCATGTATAACTTATGACTTTATGTATATATATGTATACTACCCAAATGATTTACTACAATCAATGCTTTCAACATTAACTACTTGATCCTGAAATCCTGAGTCAGACAAAAGCTCAGTACACAGAAAATTCTGCTTTAACCAGGACTGATTCTCATTCTTCCAAACCAGATTAGGACTCCACTTCAGTGTCGACTCATTCATTTATTTCATGGTCACGAGCATGTTCACAAGACTGTGACCTGTCTATATATAACTATTGAAACAAACATTCAAAGGGAAAATATACACCTTTCCTAAATGCTCTTCTGTTTGCATTACTAAGAGCCTTAACATCTGAGTCCAGATCCTCAGCTGCTGTAAACTGGTCCAATGCAGCTGATTATGGTGGTAATATGCTGATTTAGCTGATGATCTGGATTATTCTTTTATCAAGAAATGCCAGACATCCTTGAGAACAGTTACCCTTCCAACAGATCCTCTCACTTCCATGATGCCAACAGCCTACATGAAATTGTCTGGCCTGATACCAAGCTGGTTTTGTACATTGCTCTCTGTCCTGGTCACTGAAAAGAGCCCTTTTCACAAACAGCTCCACAAGTTGGCTTTGTATTGTAGAATGCATTCTGAAAACCAGTTGGGCAATTCAAAACCATATGAAAGCAATTATAATTTTAGCACTGCTGTGATAATTAAAACAGTGCCAGCTGTATATGAGCCTATTCAAATGTACAGCTGTTACATGGGCAATGGAAAAAATACAAAAGCTTCAGATTCCGTGCCCCATAATTTCTCAGACATTACAAACTCAGTTATTACCATCCCTGTTTATGACAAAATGCCAAAACAATAGTGTCCTTTTCCATGCTTTCTGGTAAACAATGGGTTCCCTCATCACCTCCGAGTCAATGATGTCCAATACAAGATGAAACTGGCATCAAGTAAAAAACAGACAAATATTAGCTGATTCTCTTCTGCTGAAATTGTTGCCAGCTTTGGTCTAGATGCCTCCTAAGCCTGGGCACTTTTGTCTTCAGTTGCCATTGCTGAATCTCTCTGTTGTTCTTCAGGATCCCCTGGAAGAATACTGGTGACTGTCTGGAGAAGTGACTCAATCTGCTCTTCTGTCAGCCTTTCCTCACTTTCTTCTACCATCTGCAGGTTAAAAAAGCACACTATTGTAATCATCAAATCCATACTTCCTTCCTTGTTCTGAATCCAAACAGAAGGATTCAACTAATTGGGAAAGAGAATTCTCAATGGATGCAAGACATAGTCTGAGCTCATTGCAAAAGCATTTTACAAAGTGGAACTCTTACAATATTCAAAAATAAAGACAGAAGAGCTCCATTGTTAACTGCTACAATTGGCACTCCTTAATGAGACCCTGCTTGCTTTACAGCAAGCAGAATGACACACTCAGAACAGACTTTCCTCCCCGGTTTCTTCTAAAGCCTCTCTCATCGGTACACGTCCATATCTTGAGTCAGGCTTTTCATTTAGCTCATGTGCAAACCTACCTTCCAGGCTGATTTTCCTAAGTTCCTGTGCTTTCATGTATGAACTGAAATGAGATGACAGAGAGTGGTTAACTGACCCTTTCTATCTTATCCTGCACCCAGACTATAAGTAAGCAGGCCATAAAAGAAATCACCTCATCCTAAGCAGCTGTACATTATTGGAATGTGCTTAGATTGTGAGATTCCTGAAGATAAAGGCATATAAAGCTCTGAGCAACACCAAACACGGTGTCACGAATCAACAGTAAAATTCCCTACGATTAATTAGGGCCCTACTCTCACTGTGGAGCTGTGGGAACTCTTATATCACTGCTACCAGTAAAAAAACCTGCCCTAATTTATAGGCAGCTGTTAAAAGGAAAAGCTTGTCAGAGGCCTGGAAAAGCAAGCCAAAAGAACTCTTCAAACGCAAATGAAACCAATTAGGATTGTGGGGTTTGAGATTTTCTTTTTTATACAAAGTCCTTTAGAATGTCCTTTGAAGCACAGTGATTTATATTAAATTACGATTCCAAGTCAATGCAGTTTTAATCAGTTCTAGCTATAAATTGTCAGCTATTCAGACACATCTTTGCCTTGTAAAAAGCAGAGTGGTATATTCAATTAACTTTTTTTTTTTTCCCCTTCAATGTCCTATGAGCCCTCTTTGCACAATCTGATCATCTTTCATCAGCCATTACCCACAGATACTAGAATCCACTCATGTAGCACAGGCAGAGAGTGCATATCTATTTGCAAATGACTGTTTCTGGGGACCATCCCGATCAAAGGATGAAATTCTCTGTGGAGTGGCCTTCCAAGTACTGTTAGTTCAAGAACTACTGTAGGACCTGGCTCTCATAACCACCAGCTGCTATACTATACATTGTGCATTAGAATATACTAAAACTCCTCCTAATATTATCCTTCTGTGTAAGCAACTGCTGCAGCTACTTAAGTGGTATCAGATAATTGCCTGCTAGGCTGCATTTTAGAAGTGATCATCTCAGCAGCTTGACTAGCACACCTTGGAGCATCAATAACATACAATCCAGTACACTGCAGTGTGGGCATACACTCGCTGTTGCCAACACTGCTGACAAAGCCACTACTCTGTAGATGACCCATGCTATTAAGTCCTATAGAGGATTATCGGCCTGGTTTTTGGACTGGGTTATTAATTACTGTTACATTGAATTTTAAAGGCAACAGCCCCATAGCTGCAGGAACTGTATGGAGAAAAAGCCCACATCCTTTGGACAGGCAGTATCCCTTAAGGCAGGATGATTTTTCTCTTAGTGGCCAATGTCTCCCACATTTATTACCATCCTACTGCTTTCTGATCTTCAGAAAAATGGCCCCTTGACTAGCTTAGGTTTAATTTATTGGATCACATGAAGTCAGACCCTCTTCCCCATTTAAATTTTATCTCTCCCTATGTATCTCCTTTCCCTTTCTTCTCCAAAAACTTCCTCCTTTAGGTGCTTGCTTCAGGTATCCACAAGGATTTAATCAGAAGTTAGAGAATAGAGAGTGATTTCTGGATCAGCATCAACTCTTCTCAACTCCTGCATTTAAGGACACTTATATGAGCGTCTAATCACTGCTTCTGATGTGCTCCTCAGTGCCAAATGAGTTAACACCCCAGCTCCCAGTATGAACAAGCATGCTGGTATCATTTGTACTGGCTGAACACAGAAGCCTGCAAGACTGACAAATGGCAGATACGACTCAGGACATCAACAGATGATCTCTGGTGGTTGCTGTCACAGCTTAAGAAATCATACTTTACCAGAAAGTTGATGAAAGGAAATAGCCTCACATGTTTCAGATGCTTTGATGCTGATGTCTCATTAAAATGCTGTGAAAAGCATCTTTAAAGAAAGATGCCAGATATTGCACTGAGGAGTGGGTAATGCGGCTCCAAACTCCCTTCTGTTGACAGATCCCCAGCCTCTGCCAGAGGGAAGTGGTAATTCCTTAAACTACTGCAGCAAACTCATCAGGGGCTCACCTCCCAGTGCCTCCAAGCCATGCATCCTCACTACCAGCTCCCACACCAGGAACTATCAATAGTCAAAACTCTGTATTAGGCAGGATGGACAACTTATTATTCCGGTTGATGCTTCAGCACTATTCTGCTGTGATACTAGTCAAGAGTTCAAAGGAACAAACACATAAGCTATAACAATCAATTTCTTTCACTCCTCAGGGAAACAGCCTGAGCAGGGACTTATGAAACATAAGCAATTAGGAAGCTGCAAAGCAGGATGCCAAAAGGAAAAACACAAAGTTAAGCACAGAGAGCATGCAGATAGGGACAAATGAAACTGTCCGAAAGGAAAACAGAGCTTGAGTGAAACAGAAGGTCACTCAGAAGCTTATTCTAGATTCAACAGATGTTCAGAGTCTTCTGATTTATAAGACAAAATACCTTTGCTACTAATAGTACTAGGAAACAATGTTATACTCGGAAGAGAAATTAAGTGTATGAAAAAGCCTAGGAGGCAAACAGAAACAACTATATTCAAGTACCTGCTTTTCCAGCAAGAATCTTTCCAATAGATGAAAAAAAACCTATCAAAAAGCCTTGCTGACTTCTAACTTGCAATTGGCTGACAGTGCTCAAGCAACAGCTTCAAACCATAAGCAGTCAGGAATGCAGAGTTTATATTAAGGAAAACAAAAATGCTAATGTTTTTAATAAGTGTATGACATAAGATGTTTATATTGGCAGTGCCATGGGCACCAAATGGAAACAGATTATCCTCACAGATGATGCCATGTGCTAAGTGTAGGGTATCATCAACCAAAGCTCCACTGAACTGTGAATTTGCAATATGCAGGGATTTGTGCAAGTAGTAGAATTGGACAATGTTATAGTAACACAGTTGATAGATAAAAAGCACTTATTCTAGATAAATGCTTGTCTTGCAGCATGAGCTGCTGCAAGACAAGCGTGTCTCCTCAGGGCTGAGAGCAAGGATTTGCTTGAAATGAACACAAGAGACAGCCAGTAAGCCATGTCAGCTATGCTGCTGCTTGTAATAAATAATTCCTGAGCTGTTACAGCTTTTCAGCATTCAAGTCTATACTATCCCAAAATAACTGCAGTGTTCTTGTAGCAAATGTTATAGCATACCAATGTCATTCATACATAGACACAGTGTTTGCTAGGAAATGGAACTCCGTGGTCAAGATCAACTCAGTCAAGCCAGACCTTAATGACTTCTTATTTCACTCAAACTTGTAACACTTATTAAGCTATCACTGCAATGTATTATTACAGTAAGCCATTTTCACATTTCATTTCCCCTCCAGCTAGTGCTCTAAACAATATAATCTATAACATAACTGAAGAAGGAATCAAAGAAGGAAACAGGAAAACTTTGCTAATAATTGGCATACAATCCTTACAGCTAAAAAAGGCCCCCCTGCAGCTAAGATATACTTTTCAAGCCTGGGTACCTAAAGTTGCTTCTTACCAATGAATGTATTGACAAAAACAGCCAGATCTTCAGAACTGTGGAAAATACACAACATACTCACAAGGCAGCTGAAGCCCCAGCGCTGCTCACCTTTGAGAGCAACGCTACCTGTATTTAGAAGTCTAATAACCAATTTTCCACCTGCCTAACCACCTCATAGCTACAATTGTTAAGCAATAGCTTATGTATTGACTTAATTTCAAGTACTCAAGGAGTCCAACTAACTTCACCGGACTTAAAGCTTAAAATCAGGCAAATATTTATTAAACGGAGAATACAGCAAGAAAAGGATGCCAATTCTGTTCTCCTCTCCACATTCATCTATGGATGGGCTTCCTAACACAGCAAAATGAAACACACATCCAGCATCCATCACTGGATGTTGCTACATGAGAATGAAAAGACAAATCACTTGCCAAGTGTGGAATTAAACACTGGCAGATGCCTTGCACAGTAACATAACCGCTACTGGGAACCAGAGCTGAGCTTATTAAACAAATGTGTATGTGGAATATTTTAGTACCACGCAGCCTTTCCCAGCTGCACATTTTAACAGTGGCTTTTTTTAATGGAGCATTATGTATGAGTTTCTCAGAGGAACAAAACAACCATAATTACCAAATCAGAACGTAGTAACAGAATTCCATTAAGCAGTAAGTCCCATTAAAACCTGCTGATTCATTCTCACGGCAGAAAGCTAGTTTTCAGAAGCTTTTGAAGACTTCATTTATGGAGCAGGTAAATCAGAAAAGACCAGCTCGCCTGACTACCAAGCTAATTTCAAACATTACAACGTTTGTTCATAGAATAAATGTACAAATCTGCATGTTAGTAGTGCCACGTACACATGTGAGCACAAAACATGAACACAGACATATAAACATGCATACTTGCTCCTTTTTACCCAGTGAAACAAGGACAAACATTTTAGGAACATGCTTTCCCTAATTATAGCCATCCCTTGTCTTTTCTGATTACCCAGATACAAGCAAAGTATAAGAGACTTCACCATTCTCCCTGTGCTTCTTTTCAGCTTTCATTGCTAACATTTAGCCTGTTAAGACATGACAATACACTGCGAATCAAGAGGCATAAATAAAGTCACACTAAAGAACCCTGCAAAGTTCTTTCAGAACTGAGAAACCGTCTCAAGGATAAGTAATATTTGATGGGTAACAAACGTCAGCATCACAGAAGAGAACAACCTGTGGGTTAAAAGCTATCATTTATTTGAATGCTAAGCTAAAAGCTCTATTTAAAAAGTAATCAGTAAAAAAGAGGGGTCTGATCCCTTCCAAAGCTATCAAGCACGCAATTTAAGTCTAGTGTAGGAGATAGGTATTTTATGAGAAGATGACTGCTATTTCCTCCTTTGAGCAGTAATTTGAAATTGTTCAGCAGGAACATGCTCATAGAAAAAAGGGCAGACAAAAAAGAAATGAAGTTAAAGACTGAATGACTGGATTAATGTCCCTCAGAGATAATTAACCAAGCATGCAAAGCGGGGAGCAAAATATATTGTTGAGAATGTAAAATGATTAAATCCTCTTAACATCTTTCGTTTCCAGAAGGATATTTTACATTCTTACTTTTCATTCAACAATAAAAGACCATTTGTCAGGCTGGTTATGCAGAGCCCGTAAGATGAGGTACCAAGCTCTCTGAGATGGAAATCTAGTTTTCAAAAGCACAGAACTGAAATCCACTTTTCCATTCAGAGAGAAGAATGTGGAGCAATTTGTTCATTAGAAAAGATGATGTTTAATCTTCAAACCCCTTGTGCTTCAGCATTAAGAAAAGCTGGCCCACTGTCATGGTTAGATGAGCACCACTGTTTTGTTTGTTGTTCCTCCTTTGTGAATTGAATCACTGAGCTGGGAACAACATATGCTAAAGATTAAAACAGGAGGTCAAGATAGCTGCGATGTGTACAGTGTTTTACCCTGTGGGATATGAATTAGAATTTCATGCTCCTTTTGTTGCTATTGCTGTTTGAAAATAAATCCTCACACGCATTCTAGAAAAGACAAATATGAACAATTACAGCAATTTATGCAAAAAGATTTACAAAGGAACTTGAGATCAAAAGATCACAACATAAATTTGCTTTTTAGCTTAAATACGATTTTATCAAAATTGATTTATTGCGTGCATGCAACAAAAGACAGAGAATTTTATAGAAGGGAATAAAAACACAAAAAGCTGGAAAGGCAAAAAAGCAACAAGCAGTAGTAAATATAACTATCCTCTCACATCACCTATTAAAAGCCTATCAGATAAACCTGACTCCACTCCATGGACAGGCAGCACTGAGTAAAAGTTTGAGACATCAAAACTATTAAAGTAAGTGAGAGACAGAGATACAGTTCGTGTGGCATTTTGTTGAAAGCTTTTAAGACTGATTTGCCTACATTAGATGAAGTGGTCAGAAGTCTCCATCATCATTTATTTCTGATTCAATCCCAGGAGCGACTCAAAGCTTTTCACTGGCAGTGGAAAGCTCGATGAAAAGAGAATCAAGGTGATTTCAGACCTAGTATTCACTTCTCTGTAGGGCGTCTCTCATTCACCAACTGCAGTGAATTGACTTGCCTGCATGAAATATGTGAATGGGTAATCTTCTCCCTATTGACATCAAAGAATGAAACACTGGTAGCCTCCACTGCTCTGCATTATTTTACACTCAAAAGATGCTCAGAGAAGACAGGGTTTGTGTCTTCAAAAGAAGCTGCGCTGCTACAGTCACTTCCCTCAGTCCTTACCAAATCCCAAAACCATTCAAGACAGCAATCAAACACCAAAATCATTTCCTTGCTTCTAGTCTCTATATTTCACTAACAAAAATGGCCTGCAGTTTCCTAGCAGTTATTGCACTCAAAAGACTTTGATGTGCTTTGATGAAAGAGTAAACATGCTGCAGTTCTGGGGAGGCTTCATGTAACACAGTGCTAACAACCCAGTCAACTTAGATTACTGTAACACTAGTTTTGGAGAAACTTGCCCTGGCAATTACAGAGGTATCACAATGGAACAGAAGTAACTGCAGCCCTAATACGTCCATGACGATACAAATTCAGGTTAGTCCCCAAATGTATGAATATTACAAGCTGCTTCTGATCTCTAGAGAAGGGTCACAGATCAATAATGGACACCAAAATTAAATCTCTTATCTGTATCCTGCAAGTTTCAGCAATGAGTTTTATCTAACCTTGACATTACAAACCTTGGAATACCTGAAGTACGACACTCCACAGAAACCTGATTTATAATATAAAGGCCCAAATTTCTTACACTTGCTTCCTGGACTCGAAATGTGACCCAAGAACAAAACTATTTTCAGTATTTTATGGCTAGATAAGATTATCAGAAACTAGGTAGGATAATGAGGGGAGAAGGGAAAAGACAGACAAAACCACAGAGTCACCTGAAAGTAGCTAAAGACCACTGCATTGAAAGAAGAGGAAAACAGACTATATATGGCCTATATGGGAACATAATAAATCTCTGTCTCGGCATATACAAAGGTATGAGACAGGCTCTATATCATTGCTTATGACTAACTTCCTAAGCAAAACTCATGAAGCCTTAATGCTCTTGGTTGGGCTGATGATTGACACTGATCTCTTCAATCACAAAACACAGTATTAACTCCTCAGCTAGAAGCATTCTTTTATGAGATGCCTTCAGCATTATAATTTCTACTCCCTGGCTATGAAAGAAAAATAGTCCTACTGGTACCTCTTTAATCCTTCCCTTTTTTGCAGCAAAATATGATCCTGCTGCTACACAGTTTAGTTTCAGAATAAGATTGCAAACAGATGTTCTTAATGGAAGAGATCTTTACTAAAAGAATATCCTTATTATAATAATCTATTACCACAGGATTTTGTATTCCTAAGGAGATACTTCAGAAAATATAATCAACTATTTCTATCTAGCAACAATCCCTCTTTACATCAGAATTGTGCTTAACAGATTGACAATGGCTATTTTCCATCCAAAAGGCTGTTTATATCCATTTCTCAATCTGCACCACTGCTCAAAGGGCCATTATCAGTCATTACTTGTTCCCTTTTAGTGCGTTTGGTTCTACTGTAACATAAAACACTGCCATCAAAACAATCATGTCATCACAGCTGTCAAAAAATCAAGTACTTGATTACAGAGCAGCAGCAAAAAGACTCAGGTTAAATACATTCTTAGTTGTAATACACTATCTAACGTCTAATGACTGCACTGGGCATTTTCACTATGTGACAGTAAAGCAAACAGAGGTGGAGAATCTCTCTGAGAGAAAGACGGGCAAGTCTCTACGGAGGTCTCTGAGAGGAAGCAGAGTGGATTTGCAATCATGAATGTAAAGATGTGCATAAAGGGATACATTCTATCACTGACCATAAGAAAGTAATTATTCAATTGATCTTCAAGGTTAAAGCTGCTTTCATTTAAGCTTTGAACAGTCAGGAGCATTGTTACTTACCAGCTGTATTTCAACTGCTGTCACAGGCCTGTGGTTAAGCAACTGGAGCTTTTCTGCCCTGTTTAAAAGCAAAGTGTAAAACAATCCACATTACTATGTAATTTGAGGATCCCCTCAAATGACTGGGAAGATGCAAACACATTCCTGATAACTTAGGGGTGAAACACCACTGCCAAGTATAATTCTGATTGGGTTTGCAGTGTGGTTTCATTGCCATGATAATCTGGATATTTTAAATATACTACTTTCTTATGTGTTTAGACATACTGCTACTTCCACCTCTAGTCTAAGGTGGCAAGGCAGAGACCCTGAGATCATTACTGTGCAAGAATTAACTCACATGCACTGTTGCTTTGTTAAAAGCTGCATGGAAACACTAAACAACTTGTCAAAATATCACAGACTCGTTTGCTGTGAACACACAACCACAGGAACAAGTG
The DNA here is from genome assembly GCA_028858755.1 of Ara ararauna. NCBI lineage: Eukaryota > Metazoa > Chordata > Aves > Psittaciformes > Psittacidae > Ara > Ara ararauna. Next base: position 9,414,493 of record CM054389.1, on the reverse strand, counting down.
TGACCAGACCTAAGAAGTCACAAGCCATCAGTTAAACAGCAATAACTTGTCACATGTACTCTCTGCAACCCAGGCGGTTTAAGCCAACGCATTTTTTCATGCATTATCACCATGGGCTGAGGTTGTATTTTACAGATTCATCTTTGGACAAAACTGCATCTTCATCTTTGTTCCCAAGCACGTCTACTTTTCTGTTGTGTGTCTACTACTGTTGGGCACCATGCAGCAAGCCAGGTGGGGGACTGAGCTGGGCTGTGAAGATAACCAACCCCTTTTCCCTGCTTTTCCCTTTTTTCCCTGATTCACTGCACAGTCCCACAAAGATGGGCATGACCACAAGCATCAAAGACACAGAAAATACCCAGACAACCCAACCACCACCCTCAATCAGTGCCTGGCTTAACATACAAGTGCCAATTCATAGATCGACAATAATCCAAACACTTCTCATTACCTGTGCATTTATAGTAATTCAAAGACTTCTGATCTCCTGAACTCTAAGGCAGACAGAAAGCAATTCAGATTTGCAGTCCCGTGCCTTTAGCACAAAAGCCTTTCAATCAATATTAACTTCTTTTGTTATGACTTTAGATATGAACCACATTGCCTCTCTTTTTAATAGTTCAAATTCCATTCTCCTCTGCCGGCAAGGGGGAGAAGTCAGTAAAACTTGTCTGACTTTGGTAGTTAAACACAAAACACTTCAATACTCCAGAGAGACAGGGCAGCACCACTGAAGGCAGTGGCAAAATTCCCGGTACATTCAGAACCATCATTAAGCTCACCCATCCTCACTGTTTTACTGGATTCACTTTAACCAAGCAGCTATTAGCTCTACTTTCTCATCAAGAAATCACGAGTCACAAATGTCCATTTAAACACTTTGATCATTCAAACAAATTAAAAGAATGGGTTTGAGAGAAAACATTTCATTGACATTTAAAAAGCTCTCTTCTTTTTTCATTTTCTTTTTTGAAGACATGCTCAAACAAGTATGTTCATTACATTCAAACCACAATGTTCAGGCGTTAGCTCTGAATTATTAATCTTACACCCTACTTAAATACAAATAAGTCTAAAACCAAAGTAAAAAACCAGCTGTCATATGCCAGTAATGCATATTTCATTCGGTTCAGAAGCTCAAAACACTGACCACATAATAGCAGCACATCTAATGCTGGGAGCTGATCTTTGTGTTTTAGAACAGAGACGCAACACTGCTAAAGCTACAACAGATGTTTAAAAGGGTGTATGAAACAGTAACAAATGCAGTTTTATAATGAAAACAGAAAGTATAATAATAAGAGATATGAAGAAACTTGAAAGGACATTGGGGGACAGAGAATCTTGAATTATTATTACTTGGGGGACAGAGAATCTTGAATTATTATTACTTGATATACAGCCTTTCCTAGCAGTCATCTATTTTTTATGCAGCACATCTTTACTGCACACATTCACACGTTGAAGTGAGAAGTGACAGTCAGCATGCCTGATCTGTCTGTGATACAGTAGTGAGTTACCATTCTGAAGAACTAAAGCTTGGAATTTATTATTATTTAAAGGGCATCTTTAATGCACATTTAAACTGTTTCTGAAGAGTATTACCCTTGTTTATTGGACCTGTGGGTGGTTCAGAAAGGAAACTGCATAGCTTTCAAGAGAACACAGATCTCTCCCATGCAGGCGTTTACAACCCACAGGTCAATGTCTGTGTGTCTGGAGACACTTCAGAGGTACTGTCCCATTCCACATGGCCTCCGACACTGGCTGCCCTTGAAACCTAACTCCAGCTCACAGCTTGTAACGCCGTCAGGCACTTCAATGCTTTATCATTCATGTATGCACAGCACTGCATGTTCAAAGACCAAGGTGCTTGTGCTCCTCAGAAGCAGCCTTTGCCAAGCACACGTGTACATGTTGAGACTGAACGGAATACTTCAGAAGGCAGCAGGCTGACACCCAAAGAATAAGGCCCTTCATTTATCCACTAAACACACAGAACGAGCAGCACTCGCATAACATTTTCCTGGCTAATGTCTCCTGAAGGAAAAATCCTGTATTACCACAGACTGGATGATCTAACAAGACCTCTTCAGCTAAAATGTCCATGAGTTCAAGCGATGGGAACACGACTATGGGGGACTGTGGCTCAGTGAAGACAACTGCTCTGCTGATGGGCTTTGTTACACCAGAGAGTTTTGTGATGTGTATTCACAGCCATTAAGAATAGGAAATAGCTCCAAAGAGATGACTTGTTTTCACATCCAGCCTGCTGGTAACAAACCCAACATCCTGACAAAAGAAGAGTTTTTAATTGTTCCACCTAATCCCTGAGCCATTCTGCCACCATTTGTATAAATGCTGGGAAATCATTTTGATCATGATGGTCAGCTTCAAAAGAAAAGCTTGTCATTTTTTAATGCAACATTTGTGAAATATTAACAATTCAGAACAGAGAGCTCCAAGAAATCCTCCTATATATTCCCTTCCCATTAACAAGTGCACATAATTTAACATCTTCAATTTACATTTACCTTACAAATGTACCTATATTTTTACTCTCTACATTTCAAAACTGGAGAGGGGGGTAAGGAAATAAAACTTGTACAAAGGAGGGGGAAAAAGGAGAAAACCTCCCTTGTGATAAACCACAGAATAGTTCAAAATGTCTGTTTAAAAATGAGCTCTAATATTATGGGTACCACCCGATCCTTTGAATCTTCTTTCCTGCTTCTACAGAACCACATCAGATGTTTCTCAGTCTTCAGAAAAGGTCTGCAGTGAAGTGAAGTCTGGCGTGTGGATAAATGCAGATTTCACATCGATTTCAGATTTCACAGTTCAAAGATTACTTTGACATTGAGTTTGCCCTCACTTATTTATGTGCCAAGTAGGAAGATCACAATCCCCTTTTGTCCCCATTTTACAGACAGTAAGACTAAGGGAGAACAACTAAGTGGTGAGTGCTTTAAAGGTGCTGGGTTTTGGAGGTGTAAGAGTGGGGAAAACATGTGGTGTGGGAGAAGGAAAAGGAAGCCCCTTTAGAGAGTACAGGGCAGCAGATGTTTCCATATTCTTTGAGGCCTCCACTAACTAATGCTGTGAAGGAATGTATGTATGTTCATGGCCCCTCTCTAGACCTCCTTCTTCATCTTGGGGATCTTGCAGTACCCTGAAAAGGATCTGTCCTTGCACTCATGAACTGTAAGGTGAAAAATACAGGAGGATGCTGGGGAGAAGGTTCTTTGTGTCAATTACAGTATAAATCAGTATTTAAAGGCAGTGACTGTAATGACTACATTCCCTATTCCCTCCTGAGTAACTGTTTACATTTTCCTCACTCTCCTGTTAACAGCCCCTTGGCAACATAGGGTTTGGTCTTAAATTCTGAATCCTGCGATTTTACAGACATCTCAAAGGAATCAGAATTAGCTTGGATAGCCAAATGTATTAGATCGCTTTGGGTTTGGAGAATCAAGCATGAAAGCCAAATACATTTCCACTGGTAGGAAGCAGTGAATACACCTCCTCTGTTTTCCCATGCTAACCACTCATATCTGTTTGGCAGCTTGATCATTACAGCAAGAGACTACTAAAAGCATGGCTGAATTTAACATTGAACCAAGAGCACCAATGCTGTCTGGTTCATTGTCAGAAAGATAAGGTATTTGTAACTGCTGCCATTTCCTACTGTCAGAAGTAATGAAGGACAGAAAGAAAACCTTAATGTAGACAGGAGACAAGTACTGAAATCCTTTACACTAGAACTAAAATTGAGAGGTCATTTATGGAATTAATGAGAGAAAACAACACACCTTTGTGAAACTGTAGTGAAAGACATCACTGCCATAAAAGCAGAAGTCCTAATAGAGCTGGGTGAATATTAAACATCTCCTGGCCGATTCATCTGAATGAAGGCATGAAAGATTTAATGTTTTTTCCTCAAGAGCTAGGAAACTGTCTGGTTCTGTGCCTGGAGCACTTGACAGAGGCACAGAAGCTGCCTCTCTGGTCCTGGCTTTCAATGTTATTTGCTTTATGGTCCCTGGCCAGGCACATGTCCATGCCTCAGTTTCCAGACAGCTAAAACAGAGACACTATTTTCAGCTCTCACAGGAGAGCCATGAGGATATCTCCTTGTAAAACACTTCCCCCTCCCCCCAAAGCCCTATTTATAGACTTTTACATCCACTGTTTAATGAATTCATAACTGTATACAAGTTTCTCACTGCACTGCACACTCACATGCCACTTCTCAGATCAGAGCCTTTTCAAACAAGTCATCCTTCACTTCTGCAGCAAGCCATATCCCAGTCCTATCCTACAGCTCCACCACCTCTCCAGATAAAACGTATTATTTGACTTTTACTGAACCACACATAAGAGAGATATCCTCTTATTCTTGTTTCTCAAAGTAGTACCTCTGAAGTTTATTTCCAACAAAACTTCAGAGCCAAATAAACAGGCTCAAAGAGCCAAAGCCATATCATGCCTGCACTGAAGAATGCAAATCTTACTCACGCAGAGCTATTTTACAACAGGTAGAACTCCACCATGTTAGCACCAAAAGTTTACTGGCAGAGCAGTAAATAACAGAAATAAGTTAAACTCAATGACGCACGTGATCAAACCAATCAATCAGTGAAACTGTTCATGTTTGCTTAAGACAAGAAATACAGGGCACAATAAAGGTCACCTGTCAAATACTTTTTGCTTATAAGCCATTAACATTTCTGTAAGTCATTAGGGAACAGATAGAAGTGTTACAGATGGGACAAACGGAATAACGCTGAAGCATTATTCCAGCAAAGAGCATATCCTTCACAGTATTTGCTGCTTCTAAAATGTGGACAGAAGAATGAGCGATAATTTGCAAGTAAGTAATTAAAATGTGTTAGCTGAAAAATTTCATGCCTGGTTTTGATCTGCAAAGCTCCCTACTGGAAAAATGACTCAGAACATCAAAAAGGAATTAGCACCAGGGTGCGAGAAAACAAAAGCTACATAAAAGACGTATTTCCTCTGAAGGTGCTTGTGTAGTGTTACAGGAGTTTAGAAATTATGAACACCAATTAACACTAAAGACATGTTACCGTTATATAACTACGACTTAAGCAATGCATTTGTTTTATTCACATAGAGCTGGAATCCAAAGACGCTGAGAAATGACCAACTATTCAGTAACTGGCATCTGAAAATTGGTACCTAGCCAGCTATTTGCTGATCAACCTAAAGATCATTTTGATAATGAAGATGGAAGCTACTGTATTTTGGCAAAATACTGCAAGATGGCAAAGGGATAACTGACTATAACTGAAGACAACTGGACAAACATGTTGACAGTAGTGTGGGTGTAATGGGTACTAGTATGGGTAGATATGCTACTCCTGCAATAGAGAACAGTAACCTTTTCTCTTTTCTGTTTAGTAAATAGCCAGCTGCTAAGATTAATCAAGAAATACCAAGCATGTGTGTGTGCAAGACATGAACAGTTACCGCTGCTTACTCGGAGGGCCACCTTAGCAGCTCTTCCTGCTCTTTGTAAGTGACTTACTCCAAGTGAATTGAGACCAGCTCAAGGGACCCTTTTGATGTCTTTATCCCACCTCTTCTCCCTGTGTGCAATTTCTAACCTTCTTACTCTTAACAAAAGGAGTGACCAGAAGGTTACTACTCTTGGCATCCCCTTGAGGCAAATACAAAAATGCCTCTGAAGTTCAATGCTGCAATAGAGAAGTGCATTACTCAGCCCTCAACATTAGCAGCGTAGCACTGCATGCACTTTCAGTTGGAGCCCAGTACCCACTGCACTGACTTTTTCCAACACTGATACCAAAAACTGATTATTAGTATCAGAATCTCTCTCTACCTGGTATTTCTTGCAAGCACATACACAAATTAGAACCTGAATACCCACAATTCCGCCAAAAATAAGCTTTAAGTCAGGCAAATGCTGCAAGCCTCAACATGCATCAATATCACTGCTGACTGCAGTATTTTGCACAAGACATGATAAGCCTGAATTTAGTTCATGCTCCATTACATCTACAAAAGAAACCAGACTTTTGCCAACTCCGATAAAACCATCTTCACACTTCCTACAGCATGTGTGCTTACCCTTGTGCTCATTAAATAGAAAGGATAACTGCCCCATTCATCTAAACAGAGGGTGAAGAATATTTTCAGCTTAATTGCCCCCCAGAAGTCTGTATTTGTATTTTCTCTAGACTGCCTGGATTTGCGTTAACGCTGTTTGGAACATGAAAGCTGCTCATTCAACAGAATGCGTATAAAAGATGAGTGACGGCTGCAAGCCATTTTCTCACATAAAAGCAAGATTCCACTAATCAGAGTTAATTGTCCGTTGTGCAGACTCTTATGGGACCTGCCTAGGGAGAAATCCCAAAATGGCAATTTCCCACTTCTAGGAGACTCAGCTAGAGCCAAGATCAGCATCTCCAGCTGAGGGCAAAATGATGTGGAGTTGGCTTCGCGACATACAAAGCTCAGGCACTGGGAGACAAAAATGTGTGCAGTTATGGGAGAAGAAAATGGGTCTGAGGTCTGTATTTGAGGGGAGAGTGTAGGAGGTGAGGATGGAGATTACAGTGCTGGAATCCTTTACAGTAACAACTAAGTTCTTCTAGAAGACAAAAAAAAGCACTGTCCTGTGCTCAAGATCACACTGCGTATCTGGGTATAAAAATGGATGGTACACTGCTGTAGCACGTAGTGCATTGCACTTCATCAGGGACTGTAGTGATAGGAAAAGGAGTAACGGGTTCAAACTTAAACAGGGAAAGTTCAGGTTGGATCTAGGGCAGAAGTTCTTTACTGTGAGGGTGGTGAGGCGCTGGAACAGGTTGCCCAAAGAAGAGGTAAATGCTCCATCCCTGGCAGTGTTCAAGGCCAGGTTGGACAGAGCCTTGGGTGAAATGGTCTAGGGTAAGGTGTCCCTGCTCATGGCAGGGGATTGGAACTGGATGATCTTAAGGTCCTTTCCAACCCAAACCATTCTATGATTCTATGATAATCAATTCACAGATTAAAAATAATAATAAAAACAGTCACATACTGTTGTGTAAATTATGACAAAATGTATCATATTCTGTCAGCAGTGAGCCAAATACTTACAGCATTTTGTTTTACGTAAAACTTGGTATTGTATGTTTTTAGTTACTGAACTTCTAGACTGTATGTAAATACATATGTATGCACATTTTGTTTCTCTAGTAAGAGATCTATAGGCATGAGTAAGAATGGTATCAGTGCCAAGATACACCACACAGAGCTAAAAAAAGTCCCCAAAAACATCTGTGACTGTGCAGACGCAAATTTATCCTCAGGAATATATGCTTTTAGTTGCTAGGAAAACCATAAACTAACAGCAGATAACCATGGATTTCATTACTAGCTGAAAATACTGAAGAGCCAAATCCTATGGTCTTGAACCAACCACAGCAACTGGTGTAAAATATCTGAATCAAGATCACACAAGATCTGGCTTAGGGATGAGCAGTCCTGAGCTGTGGGCTGTGAAATCACAGTCCCAGTCTGCCCATGGGCTGTATTGTCCTGTGGGGTTACCACTGTACTTCAGTGTCAAGATATTTGTCCAGGATGAAATCTGAGGGCTGATAATGGCATCTGAATATGAAAAATTGAGCAACACTGCTACAAATTGAAGGGTTAATTTCTAACCCATTTAAACACACCAGCCTTTTTAAAGAGTATTCAATGATGCTATTGTTAAACTGGCTTTAGTGTTGAATATTCATTTCAAAGCTCTGGAGGAGACAAAAATTACAAAGGAAATCATTCAGTGTTTAATACTGCAGAGGTTTATGTTTGTTGTAGTTTTTGGCAGTAATGAGGGAAAATACTTTCTAGAAGTACTGCTGATTTTCAGCTCAACCCTTCCTTGAATGTGTTAACATAAGGACAAAAAGGGCAATGTTTACGCCCATTTTTGAAAGAAGTATAATAATATGCAGTGATTGGAAATGTGATTATTCCAAAATCCAACCCAAGAAAGGCTATCAGTAACAGGGAGAAGTAGAAGCAGAGCCGGCTTTCATTTGATGGCGATTACAGAGCGCCAGTTTAATAAATGTTCTTTTCATGCAGTGCCACTCACACCACCTTAGAAAATAGGAAGCCATTCCAGGGACTAAAACTGGAAAATTAGCTGCCAGTGGCATAGTGCATTTCCAAGTACAACATGGCTTACTGTACTGCATTAGGCAAAGCTTGAGGCCTCCACAAGGTAATAATAAACCTCAGTACGATGTCAGTTCAGAGCTTTTCATTGGATAAAAATCTCAGTTCTACAGTTTGGATTCTACCAAAAAAACTGATGACAAGTTAAAAACTGGGCTTAACCAGACTTTACTGACAATATCAGTGAAATCTATCTTTAGCTGTCATTGAATTTGATCCATTTAGCAAGGCAGCTATCTGAAATGACTTGGAAAGGCTTAAGTTGTTTGTACACGTTAGTATATTTTAAATGATAAAAACCCAGAAAATGGATGCTGTCAGCAGAAAAGATATGCTGGTCTGGTAACCTGGTAACCTGAGTAGCAAATAGCAGCAGTAACAGATAGAAAAGGCTTGAAGTGATTTTACAGGAACCACGCCACGCGTCAACACAAGGCTATCAGCAAACTGGAGCCAGAACGCTTCAGAACCTTCAGGTTTGTGGAAGGAGTGCAGGAGAAACGAGAATTCACTTGATGAAAAGCTCCATTCTTTAAATGAATGGTGCCTCAATTCTTCTCTGCTCTTTCCTCGCTACCTTGAAGTTCTCGCATGCAGTAGCACAACCTAGTGCTTGAGTGCTGCAATAACATGCTGAGCAGGGACAGCGAGCTCAGCACACTACCGACCTCCATTAGGTTTTTAGGTAGAGCTGCAAACCCTTCTCTGTTCAAAGCCCTTAAGTCCCTGTATTAGAAAAGAAGATGCTGAGCCTAACAGCACAAACGCACTGCTTCAGTGTTTCCTCCCTGAGGAAGAGGCAGAGGTGTAACAAGGAATTGAAAGAGCAGAGGAAGCAGTCTAAGATGATGGTGTGTTTGCGACCAGCCTTTTAACCAGATCCTTTAATCCTCCTGCAACAACAGAAAACACTGCTGTGCCCTCACCAAGGACAGACAACAACTAACATGTATCTTAAATCAAATCACCTACTTTCAGAAAGCTGTTAGCAGCAGAGACAGCATACGACCAGCTAAGCAATTAAAGGAGAGTGCACGTCTTTGAAAGCCTTGCCCAGAAAGGAAGTGGCAAAGACAGACTCTGAAGTTTATTACCCTTCATGGGAGGAAAGGTCATTACAGCAAAATCATGTAAGCAAGGTCTTGGGACAGCAAACATCGAAGCATTGAAGCAAACATCCTTCCTCCCAAAGGGGGAGAAAGCTCTCTACCAGGTAACTGGAACAAAATCTGTAGTGAAGTCTTTTATACAAATACCACAGAATGGAAATGATTAAAGCCTTCAGTTTCTCATTTATTTAACAACAGAGCAGTGTTGAAATGATCCTGGTTATGAACCAAAGGGTAGTTCAGAATTTCCTTGGAGGCATGACTAGTTTAAGTGGTTTAACATAAAATGCATTACATAGTAATTGCACACCATATGCTTTCTGTGTTTTGGTGTGAAGAGGCTGCCAGATGGGCTTTGATACTTCTAGCTTCAAGTGTCTGAATGGAAAAGATTAGAAGAAAGAGGAACTGCCAAGATCACACTAAATAATTCTCTTTCTTCTTTTGTAAAGTATGTGGCAAAAGCAGAGCTGCCACGTTCTTCACCAGATGACAAAGATATTAACAAAGTTGTGCAGGATGCTCAAGAAACTAAGGTGTCACTGTTCAATCTGAGTTAAGATAAGGATAAATGCGGTAAATCTGGAACCTAAATTAGTGGTTGGCTCTTCACACTCTCATCCCTCTGCCACGAAGCAGAAGGAAACGACTTTGGAATAATTCTCTTGCTTACCTCATAGACTGATTCAGAAAAAAAAGACAGAGGATGATACATAAAACCAAAGGCATCTCCTAGCATCCAAGAGAAATAGTCAGAAATCTCATTTCAAGCTTGCAACTACTTCAACTTTCGCAGCAGTGCTATATTCAAGCTCACAGAACAGGCAGGCATGGGAAGGGGAATATTTGGGTAGATCTTCACAAAACAGGTAGGCACTATGGGAGACCAAGAGAATCTGTAGCAAGAATTTTAGTTCTTATGACCCGACATCATTTAGTTTCACTCTGGGAGACCCCATACAGGGGGCCTGTCTTCTAATGTCATATGCCCCCTGCCTTTTTGTAAGAGGTAACCATGAGGTCCTGGTCAAATTCGACCTGAAAGAAGTTTAAAAATGAGCTTTAAGACAACAACAAAAAAAAAAAACCCAAACCCCTGGCTTTTAATGGGACTCATTCTGAAAAATACTCTTCTGCCTTTTTAACTCCCACTGGCTTTTTTGCTGTGATACAGCATTCTTCTAGTGCTTTCCTAAACTGGTGTCCTGTACAGACTGAACCAGCTTATTTCACTTCAAAAAGGATGACTGTTTCACGCTACCAGAAATGAAGGATGTTCATTATTTACTCAAGAAATAGTTTGCTGCCAATTTAATACACTTTCTTTTGTTTCCATACTATCAGATATACTATATTCTATACTATATAGTATACTATATCCAAGAGTATTTTCTCCATGCTCAACATGCCCACTACATAAACTAGCATCCCACTATATAAAATGAGCTATGAGAGGACTAAATACTGACATACTGACCTGGCAACTTCAGTTCTACAAAAGAAAGCACTACAAGCAAAGTTACAATACCCATGACTAAGCTTCCAAGTACTAGCACCCCTGTGTCTGCAGAGACAGCAATACTGTGATCAGAGCTGCTGACAGACTGGATGTGAGCATGACTGTTTGTAGAGAGGGGGCACTGAAAGCCAACAAAATAGCTGACAATCTGCTTTCTACACAACTTACTGTGCTTTGGACAGGGTAAAAACTTGCCTCGTAGCACTGCACTCTCCAGATGCTCTCACTTTGCATTTCTTTTTGTGACACAACCAAATTATTAGTAGTTCTCTTTCCCAGAACATGAACTCTCTGGGAGTCCTTCCAGCAGGGAAAAAGAATGCAGTCAGTGTCTATACAGCATAAACTACTCCTTCGTGATGAAGGAGGAGGCATTTAGAAGCAACTAAATCTTTGTTCTCTCTGCTTTAAGAATCAGATGACTGATTAGAGCTATCCAAGCAAGTAGCCAACTGATGTAATTTCTTTCTGGGTCTGACTATTTACAACAGGCTTTGCTCACGCTCTGCAGAGAGGTTCAAGACGATTATGCATTCCAACCACTGTGAACAGGTATCTGCACCACAGCCAAAGAAGAAAAATGCCCTTTGAGTCTTCTTGTAACTATGAAGGAAATATTTTCTTTTCTACTCAGGACTTCCCAAAATAAGAAGAATGAACTTCATGTTCAGCTTTCCTGGAAACTGCAGGGGGGGAGGCTGACTGACACAGTATTTAGGTAACTGAAATGTACATCTCAGAAATGCTGGTGGACAAACAGCACAAAAAGAGAAGCTGAACATCATAGTTTGCTCAACAGCAATTAGAGAGCATAACCCTGTAGCAGCTGGGGTTCACAGGTTCACCTGAAAATTGACTTCCGAATAACATTTTCCCCATACATCTATATTAGAATTTTATTTACTTATTACCTCCCTGCAACACAGTCACCTTTTTTCTAATCACCTCTTAGGAATGAATGCATTTTTCCTTTAGAAAGTTCATAAAAATAAGACTGATAATAAACAGAGGGGGAGTTGGGTTGGGGGTTCTTTGCAGTTCTCTTACTGTGTTCAAAACCAATTTATAACTTACAACTTCACCCTCAGAAAACATTTTATGAACTCTATTTTGCACTTGGACCACGCGAAAACATGCTAAAAACCAGCATACTGACAAGAACCTGCTTGAGATACACAGCGGTAACCACCGGCTCACTTAAGGAAATAGTCATCCATGTAGGTGTTAACGAGTGAAGGAAAAGTTTGGATGAGTATTTAAATAATGGTAGAAAATAGGTTAATCAAAACCCGACAGGATATCATACTATACACTTGGGGATCAGTTTTTCAACATTACCATGAGTTTACACTTCCAATCAAAGGTGCAACTTACTTGGTTAGCTTATGGCCTTTCATTGCTATGAGGAAATTTCTCACCGTCTCAGGACTCTGGTATCTACAGGGTGTTTTGGAAATGTACTTCAGTGTCTGCAACAGACAGAAAGAAAGTATTTGTTATTTCACAGTTACTCTTTGGTTGCGTATGGAACAAGTTGATTTTGGAAAGACTCCTAAGTATTACTCAGAAAAACTGGAAAAGTCAATTCCAGTTCTTGGGGTTTGGTTTCTTATTTAACAGTGGGAAATGCTGTCATAGATGACACAGATCACTCACATTTTTCCACCTTCAGTAAGACTATACTGATACATGCTCAGGGAGCAAGAAACAAGCAACATGCAACTACAACTTTATGTGATAGAAATGACATTAGTACTTATCCAGAAAGCCCCAGCAAATTCATTCTGTAACGACATGAACCAACCAGGTGAGAATTACAGCTTCGACTATTCTCTCTGTGGCCCTGGAGGCCATTCACCTCATCTCTTCAAAGCCCAAAGTGACATGTTGAAGAAGAGCCCAGGAAAGGAGTGAGTTTTAGCTCTGTCTACTAAAAAACCACCTGCTGTGGTGACAGCAGACATTTGCTTTCTTGGCTTGAAATGATTTTACATGACGCTAAGACTGTGATCAAGACATACTTACAGCTGTGCTGAATAGTATCACTCACATTTACTTCTTTTAAAGCCAACAAACATTTACTGTCAAAGCTAGTTTAAAAAGTTACCAGTTTTGTGGTGTTTATTTCTTTGTTGTTGGTTTAGGGGGTTGAGGGTTTGTGTTTTTAAGCAGTAACACTTCAGACAAGTCTGATACTATTCATCCTAAAAACCATGTTACCTTCTGCCAAGCTTTCACTTGCTCATTGCCAGGGATACTCCCACTGCCAACCCATAAATAACTCAGTAAGCTCTCCAACCTATGGTTGTTTTCGTCCTTTAAATGCTATTTGGCAATACTTTCTGAAAGTTCTTCGAAGCAGGTTAGGTGGGTTGTCATGAACATCTGCAAGAACTATGAGAAATGCTTATCTGAGAAGACAATTTATCTTTGCTCCATCTTTCGCATGTAACACCCACCAACCTCAGCTGTTGCAGCAGATGTTACATCTGCTTGCTTTGTTTAAAACAACACGACACCCACCCAGCATAGAGATAATACATAATGTAACTTGACATGAGTGAAAACCAAACATCTGTTGATAAAAACTCCACACAAATTCCAATTCACAGCTGTCTTTTTAGTGGAAGTAGCTTAGAATCCTGCCGAATGTTGCCTGTTGCTGGGATTAGACCCCAAAATGAAAGTTGGAAATAATGCCCATCAATGGAAAAGGCAAAGAAATCCTTGCATCGTCTGCACTGCATGCATCAGCAGCTGAAGGATTTAAGACTATTGTCAATGTTTGGTTTGCATTAAGGAAGAAAATCTTCACCTGTTGATACTGCATAGCAATACCTAAAGCTTAAAAGTACCAATACAACTGACTCCTGGTGCACTAACTGGATGGCAAATACAGAGACACGTGTAGAAGGACGCCACATGCACAGAGTCTGTAACAATAATAAAACCCCCATACAATTCTACATGGTACTCTGAGTTTCTTTCTTAAAAAATCTTATCTATTTGAAAGTCAGAGGCCAAAAAAGCAGCATCAATATCCCCAAAGCAGAAAACAACAGACACAGGGAAAAAAAGAGCTATAAGATCACTAAGGCAAATCAGAAAATAAGCAATTGTATTTCCAGCGTATTTCCATTCAAATCTGTTTCATTTTAAACTGCTATGGTAAAAGAAAACAGATTTCAACATCACAGGATAAATCATCCTACTGCACGGGTAGAGAACTGATGAAATACAAGTCACTGGTATTCTTAAGGATGAGGTTCATTGGACTGTTAAGAAATATACTTAAAAGCACAATAAGGTGTTAGATACCCCTCCTTTCGCCAAGCCCTGCCTGACCTTTTCAGACAAAAATGAAGTTGTTACTCATCAATAACAACTGACACTAAATCATCATATTGTCATGTAATAAAATTAATTAATAGGAGTCATTTTCTTTTCCAATTTAGTCCTTCCTTAGCAATTTCAAATCAATTAAAGTGCTGGACATACAGCAAAAGAGGGCTCCAGTTTAGCAAGCTTCATCTAGTTATCTCAATACCAGCGGATACAAGCTTGTCCACAGCTCATGAAAACATACTCATCATGAACAAAGACAATCAAATTCTGGTTTTCTTTCAGTCAGATATAAAGTAAATATGCCTAGAGTTTACACCAGCTTCGTTCCATGCACTAAAGCAAGCTTCCTATAGCAATGTAACAAAGCGATTAAAGCTTTAAGGTACCTTCTGACAGAACATACTTACAGGATCTCTCTCAGCTGTTTCAAAGCGGTACAGGAAGAGACTGTTTGTCTCCATGAAGATTTAAATTAGATTTTATGTAAGCCCCTATTTTGTTGAATATGAGGCTTAGGAATTACAACCCTGTACCTTTTCAAACAAAGCCAGAACTAAAACAAAACAAAGCCGAGACCAAATCTTATTCACATGGGTAGTTTTGCTGCTCAACAGGATTACTCATGCAAGCAAGGCAAACTGCTTTCAACTCGCTGCTAATCATGGTGGTACTCGCACAATTCTCCAGCACAGACACAACAGGTCACACTGCAAGTCTGTATTGAAGTTGCCCATTTGAGATTTCAAATGTTCCTATTTGTATCGTACAGTTTTAGAAGTTCTTCCTAGTAACAGATTAAACACTTGTTACCAGTCTGACATCCAACTGATGTTGCCACCTGAATATATGATTTGGTTATCCTTTCAACAAAAAGAAGGAAAATAGTTGGAAATTAGCAGTTTATTTCTGTTAATACAGAAAATACCATATGGGATCTGTGCCTCAGCTTTGGAATCATGATTACATGGTATCATCAATTCATCAGATGAAAGAAAGTTCTGCTCTGCATCTTAAAAGGAGAGAATATTTGGAATAATGATAAGAAAAGAAGTCACCAAACAAAAACTGTTAAAAAACTGTTGTGACAGATCTTAGTAAGAGCAGCCCCTGCTCCAATAGTGCAGGCAGCCACAGCCTGAGCAAAGTGACCACAGGAAAGTGGCAAACACAGTATTTAACCATGGTGTTTACAGGGGAGATTTGAGACAAAATTCTTAATATACAGACCCAAGGATGTGACCTACTCCAGTCTGGGCTAATTTGCAAAGGAATGTCACAGCGCTACTCACTTCATACATGATCGTGTTTAGATTCTGCTGACCAGAGCTCTGCTTGTTTTTCCCACTCTCTTTGCGCTGCTGCTTAAGATCAGTGAGTAACTGAAACACCTGAGGAAAAAAAATAAAGTAATTTAGACCATTTGAGAGCATTTTCCCAGGAAACCAGTAATGAACAATGCAAAATCTTATCAACCAAACAAAAATAATGTGGCTTCTTTGGTGAAGAATGCACCAGCAATTGAAGTGAAAACTGTTCTGGCACCAGAATGATGAAAAGGTACGTAAATTGATTTTTAATAACAGATTTTCAGCACTTGTTAAGTGTTACCCAAGAGCTCCAAAGGAGACGTTGCCAGGATGAATCTATCCTACTTGTTTATCTGATCTCCTGAACACAGTTGGGTCATACCCTGCTGCACTGGCACGGAGCTCCCATTTAAATAGGAGTGATGCTTGAAGCAAAATGTCACACAAGTTTACGGCCCTATTGGATTTGTTATAAGGGATGGACCTATAATATTAAAAGGGATACGTATCCCGTCTCACAGAGATGCAGTTTTACTTTATCTGCAAAAAAAGTAAACTCTACAACTGTCACATTGCCAGGAACCAACTAAAGGCTTGACCTATAGATGCTCCAGAGATTAGTGATCCCATTGTAAATTCCAGTAGAGTTATTCATAATAGTAAATGGTACAGTGACCAGCACAGTGTTATGGTATGTTAAGCCGCAAAGATTAAATTAGCTCCCCATTTCATCATAGCAATGTAATACAAGCAGACATTCCTGAAAAGAATGTAATAAAGTTGTCTTCATATTTATGATCCAGTGATTATTAATGTAGGAATGAGATTCTAAGTCTGAAGGCAAGGAAGATGTTTTGATTTTTGCAACTGTGCTTTGTCAAATTCGTTGCAACACCACAACATCTTTACTCATCATAGCTAGATCCACAGCAACATGTTGAGACAGCATCACAATTACTCTTTTATTCCCATAATAAATCACGTTAGGTTGAAATTTCTTCAGATGTTTTGCTTCAGGCTTTACAGTATATCAGGAGCCAACACTACAGCAAAGCAACAGATCACTTCTATCCCTTAATCTTTAACTAGCTTCATTCAAGATCAGGATAAGATATCTGGATCATATAAGATATCTTGATCCTATCAAGATTCACAATAAACTGACAAGTCCATAGAAATAAGAATACAAACATTTCTAGACAGTGAGAAATAAGAACATAACCTGCAATCCCTTTATACTGCATCTTCCGTGAAACAGGAAAACCGGTCAATCCTGACTTGAAAGCCAAAACTCAAGTTAGGAACTTTTACCTAATATATATTTGAAGGAAATGTAGCCCGTGACACCAAAACACAACATGACAACTCAAAACTCACACAAAAAATGTAGGCATGGAACATAAAACACGTCAATCCTGAATACTTCTTTCAAACAGCACTTTCTGAGCAAAATATTACCTCGATACAGAGAATGTTAGCTATGCCAGTCAAACTGCAACCGAAAAGAGGAGCAAACAGAAAGATATCAGTAGTTTCAGGGGAATCAGTACTTTGAAGAGCGTGAAAAGCCATGCTCCAAAAGCGTATAGCTGCAGACACTGCAAATCCTTTCCTGTAAAGAATGAAAAGCTGCATATGCGACAACTCTGCTGTGAAAGGGAAATGAGAAATAAGCACTCTCATCAGTATAACTTCATTTTCCACTTCCTTTTGCTCTTTTCCAACACACATGGTACATTCATCAACAAAAGGACACAGCTGAAGAAAGTTCTGACTGAAGAGCATGAAGAATGGATTCTGCAATTCTCTCTATTCTGGACCATACCTTTAGGACACGTATAGACTTTATATAATGTGGCTGGCATCACTTGAACTTCAGCAGACAATCATATCTATATTCCAACAATATCCCAGCACATGAAGAAGGAGGCACAGATGATTTGCAACAAATAATCTCTGAAATACTTGCTATTTTCCTTCAACAGTAGATGTTTTTAACAAACAGCCACCTAATACTAGTTTGGCTGACAAAATACCATCTATTTCTTAGGCAAGACAGTTCTTTCCGAGTCGTTAAAGCCTTTCTAACAGTCCCCAGACGGTTGCTCTGCTGTACATAGACAGATGCAGCTCATGATAAAACATTTCCAGATTTATTTCAGAAGAGATGGGAACAGCTGTGCAACACTCAAGCTTCAGTAACAAAATAATACAAAGCACTTGGCTTATTAAAACCATGCCAAAAAATTACATTCACGAACAAAGCACTGAAATCTCTCCAATACCTGACTGAGGTTAAACCAACAAGAACACTACATTTCTATTTGTTATGTGTACGCCAATATTCATTGTTTGTTACAATGGGACACTCTAACTTCCTTGTGGCTCCAGACTAAGGGACATCACTGGCTCCTAGGAGCGTTTATCCTGAATAACACATGTCAGATGAGCAAACTGCTTCACCCTTACTATAACCTAACCTGCTTTGGAAGATCTTCACAAGAATACAAGCATTCAGGGCTGTAAGACTGCGTTTCCAGTAGCACTGGCTTTCATACAACTATTCATTAATAAGTTGCAGGTTCTTGGATGAGGCTGCACATCGCAAGGTTAAATACAAAACAGTGATTCTAGCAGCAGCCATCTGTGAAAACTTTTCTGCAAGAGCTTTTATTTGCAATATTAAAGACACTTCAGTCATCAGTGGGTCACTCACTCGGTGCTATATTGCCTTGGCATATGATTAAACTAAAAACAAAAAGAGAACTTGGACATTGCTGCTCAGTCACCATGGGGATCAACACTCCTCATCTGGGATTCGAGGCACCATACGCCCCACAAAGCACCACTGAATCTAGGGCACTTGCCCAAATGTGCAAGTGTTTAAAGATGTTGAGAATCAAGTTCTAAATGACAACCTACCATAAACAAGAGGATTCAGCAAAGTAACCACACAGCAACAGTGTAAATACAACAAGGCTGAAGTTCCAAGTTACTGACGTTCTAAATACCTGCTTCTCATCCATGTTTATATCTGGTTTTATAGATTTGGGACCAAAGTAATAATAATATAGCTGATTATTGGTGAAAACATTTCCAGATCTTCTTTAAAAAGCTTTTTTCCTAAAACCAGATCAAATGCAGGGGGCGGAAATCACACACCAGTCTTGCTGATTGCCACTGGCAACTTTCAGCTACTACAGAGCATCCAAGTGATTGATGACAGCTTTAAAGTGCTGGTTCAAAACCAGAACACAGCTAAACTTACCTCAAAGTTACTGAGCAATGCGGCGTTCGCATCCTTCCTAAAAGGAATAACAAAACCAATTACTTACATTCCAAATGATACTGTTTAAGGTTTTTCTCAGCTGGTCACACATTCTAAAAGAACAGCCACTGTTTCCATGAAGTATTGCCCTCTCTGAAAACGTTTTTCCATACATATTACATAAATACATTTTTCATGCTATGCCCCATAAATTATAATACACTTGTACAGCATAACCTGTTCACTCAGCCACCCTATTTTATTCACTCGCCCAGTTCACACTAAAACCAAACTGCCTCGCTTCTTCCTTACAAAAGAAAACAAAGGCCTCTGGTTTTATTTGAATAAAGACTGATGGAAAATATAATCCAGATTACACATTCCATTTATTTGTCAAGAACACAGATACTTACTATTTTAGTACCACAGACATGTGTGTGCACAAATATGGTACTGCATTTACACATATTGCTCTGAGTAAAAAAACACCTCACTCCATTTCCTCTTTTTTATAGAACCATAGAATCAACCAGGTTGGAAAAGACCTTTACGCTCATCCAGTCCAACCACTCCCCAGCACTGCCAAGGCCACCACCAATCCATGGCACTGAGGGCCTTGTCTACACAGTGTGTGAACACTTGCAGGGACGGTGACTCCAGCACTGCCCTGGGCAGCCTGTTCCAAAGCCTGAGCACCCTTTGGGGAAGGAATTGTTCCTAATATCTTATCTAAACCTCCCTTGGTGCAGCTTGAGGCCATCTCCTCTTGTGCCTTTATTAGCATCAGGCAATGCTGAGAGTTTCCCATTTTCCACCTGCCAAACAATTCCCCACTAATTCTGTCCCAATTCAGCAACAATCCTTATCCACTGCTGGTAGGCTGACTGCACCGAGTCAAGCACATATTTAGACTCATCGTGCCTCTATTACTACTGCATCTTGCAATTTTTATATTTTTAAACTCAAAAAAAGAGAGAAAACCCAACACAGAACATCCTATATTCCCCAAACAACACATTCTGCTGAGCAGTCAGCAGCCGCAACAACAGACGGCTTCCATACAAAAGGAAAAAAAGGCCTTTCTCAGGTCTGTGCAGCAGCTTCTGAAACAAAAAGGTACCATGTATTGTTAAGCACCATCAACTGTTTGAATAGAACTGTCACATTCATCACTTTCAAACGAGTTCAACGCGTCCACAAACTTCCACAGGTTCCATCATTGTTTTTAAATGAAAAGGACCTTCTGAAATACGCTGAGATGAACTTCAACTTCCATTCCGCTGACTCGAGTGAAACTTCAGCCAGTGAGCTCACGCACGCATTAGCTTTCATTCATGTTTTACAAACCATATAGCTTTTGTTGTTAGGTAAATGCAATCCTCCAGAATGTTTGCATTCAGGCTATCGCTACAGAAATCCCTATGGATCAAAGACATTCTTTGTTAGAAAAAATAACGCCATAGAAGGATGATATAGGGAATTACTCAGTTAAGTGAAAGGGTCATATAAATACATTAGCATACCAGTGAGGCTGTGAAAGCTATCTGAAGGTAAATAATTCAGACAATTGCTTCCTTTTTAATTCAAAAACATTATCATAGAGAAAACCACTTGTTTTTTCTTCTAATAATGGACAGCAAGATAATCAGTCTCTAATCTTTTTCTTGTGCTGGATTACCACAGTTAAAAACTGATCAACAAGACCTTGCATTCAGCTTCCAAAACATTTGCAGGACTTACAAGTAGAAACACCATTTTCTTCAGTGCTAACTTCTATAGGGATGCTGAGGAGGGACACTTCATGAGGGACTGTAGTGAGAGGACAAGGGGTAACGGCTTCAAACTGAAACAGGGGAAGTTTAGATTGGATATGAGGAAGACATTCTTTACTGTAAGGGTGGTGAGGTGCTGGAATGGGTTGCCCAGGGAAGTTGTGAATGCTCCATCGCTGGCGGTGTTCAAGGCTGGACTGGACACAGCCTTGGGTGGCACGGTTTAGTGGGAGGTGTCCCTGCCCATGGCAGGGGGGTTGGAACTGGATGATCTTAAGGTCCTTTCCAACCCTAACTATTCTATGATTCCCTGAAGCAACTCCCAATTTTATCCATTCAGAAAATGAGAAATTATAAATGATGAATTCTAATGAGTTTTTTAAATAGTCAGCTAAACAGTCTGCTTCATTTTTATGATATTAAGACTTAATATTAAGCTATAATAAATATAAGACTTAATATTAAGCAGAAAGGAAAAAAAAAAGTCATGTTAACACCAAATGTATAAACGCTTTTTAGAATCTTTAACTAAGGAATATTTGCCCAAATTTGAGTCCAAACCAAAATATTATTGAGAAGGTAAAAATACTAGGAAAAGTATCCCGGAATATGGCATCACACCTCTCAAAGTATCACTGCCCCTTCGTGGGTTTAAATCTACTACTGAAAATACGCGGCACATTTAAACCACAATGTTTTCTGGAGGGTTCTTTCCTCTAGTAGCAGATACCTCAGACGTGGTATGAACTTCAGAGAGGTTTCCTTAGTTGCAGAGCTTCTCTCTATGAAGGCCGTGAGGCAGGAGGCAAAAGATTAAGAAGATTCAATGCCAAAAACAACTCAAGTGCAAAATGGACTAAACTGTTCCATTCCAATGCAAGGGACATTCACCCAAAGCTCAGCAATTCATCTGCCATGTCTTCTACTCTGATGTGCCTTCTTCTTGGTACTAAAAGAAGTAGCACCAGTAAAGTAAGCTGGGCTAGTCAAGGTAATAAAACACAAGTGGATGTATAAACATCAGGGTATCAAAAGCATCCTTCTGAGCAAGGCAAATCCTACCCTTCCTTACACACAAAAGCAACTTTTGGCCTGTGCATGTTTCACAGCATTTTTCAGTATACAACAAGAACAGCCCATTTCCCTGCAGGCCGTTACTCATGCCAAGACTAACATAATACAAACCTGTATTTCAATGGGTATTTCCTATTTATTATCTATTTCTGCATTTTATGTAAAGATTTTATTATAATAATACAGAAGATTTAATGATAATGAAACACTCGTGGATAACATGAACTGCAATAGCTCAGCTGACTTTGGTGGATGCTGACAGGCATCCCTTGGGACTCATATCCTCCGTGCTCCTATTCATTAGAAACAAGTACCACGTATGTATATAGAACCACACAATGTAACGAGCTCCACAGAACTCATGAGTTTCTATGCTTCAAAACAGCTCAAATCCTATTGTTTTGTGCCTGGGTGATGCTAACAAGACACAAACACACATAGCGCTGTCAGCTTAGGAAGGTAACACCACTTGCTGCCTGGGACAGCAGCCTGGGGTAACCACCTCAACTATCATCAGCTAGGCAACACTTAGACTCGCCTCTCTTGACTGCTGATGCACACAATCACATCATGAGGGTTGGAAGTGACCCCTGGAGATCATCTAATCAACCCCCTCATTAGGTTTTCTCCTTCTCCAGCATATTTGGCTCCCACAATGAGCTGTTTACCCAATGCTCACAGGAATAACACTCTCCCCAAAGCTGAGGATCCACGTTTCACCTCTCCAGGGCAGGACAGAGAAGGGAGCACGAGGAGGGCAGGGGAGATGGGGTCCGAGAGCAGGGGTCAAGCTGAGCCACGATGCCTTTTGCCACAACAAACAGATGCTTCAGCACTATAGTTAAGGTGGAAGCCCCTCAGTTTCTCAGCAGAACGCCTGAGCACACTGCTGGTTATAGGGGTGTTAAAGGCCCAACATACCCCCGCACACCACAGGCAGGCCCATAGAAATACCCCCACACAAACACACTGCTGGTAGGTCCATACAGCTACAGAGTGACTTTTTACAAGGGCATGCAGTGATAGGACAACGGGTAATTGCTTTAAACTGGCAGAGATATAAGGAAGCTCTTCCCTGTGAGGGTGCTGAGGCGCTGGCACAGGGTGCCCAGAGAAGCTGTGGCTGCCCCATCCCGGGCAGTGCTCAAGGCCACGTTGGACACAGGGGCTCGGAGCACCCTGCTCCAGTGGGAGGTGTCCCTGCCCGTGGCAGGGGTTGGAACTGGATGAGCTTTAAGGTCCCTTCCAACACAAACCAGTCTGGGATTCTATGATCCAGCAATATCATACACCCCACAGGCAGCCTATACACATGCACCCAACGCACACATCAAAGCAAGCACATATGATATACATATATATATAAGCCTCACACACAGCACAGGCAGGCCCGTATGGATGTACCCACACACACACACCCCCTGGAGCCCCTGCTGCCGCCATGGAAGCCCGCGGCCCGGCCCCGCGCCCTCCCCCGCCGCTCCTTACACCTCCATCTTGCCGGCCGCGGCCGCCGCGCGGAGAGCTTCCCCTTACACTGACACACGCACCCGCGGCCCGCCCGGGGACGGCGAGGGGAGTGCGGGAGAGCCCGGGCCGAGCTGCGGGAAGCTTCGGCTGCCGGGACGGAAGCGGAAAAGGAAGGAGAAATAAGGGGTGTAAGAGGAGGGGAAAAAAACATCCACTGCATTGGCCGGGAATCGAACCCGGGCCTCCCGCGTGGCAGGCGAGAATTCTACCACTGAACCACCAATGCCGGCGCTAGGAGTATCCTTTGCACCCCGTAACTTGTAACTACCGCGGGCGGACGGGAGCTCTGTTATAACATACCCGATCCTGACAGTTACCCGCTGCCGAGTGTGACAAGGGGGAAACAGTACTGTAAGAGGCCCTTCCGAATCAAACCTAGTCATGTGCAAGCAATACGGTAAGGCTGAACTAGTTGTAGAACACTCCCATCATCTTTTAAAGCATCTGTACGTACCTCATCAAGGCCGTCAGCGTCGTATGCCTTCTCCTACCATCGCTTCTTCCCCATTAGGTGCTGTTAAGTTATTCAAGAGCCCTTTTCGTTGTCAAGAAAACTTCATTGAATGCAAACAGCTGAAAATCCAATTGGCTACAGCAAGGGAAACGAGAGCCAGGGAAATATGAATTACTTAATTTTGCCATTATCTCTCAGGCTCAAGTTTATCTGCCAACCCAGCAACGCTCCCTAAGGAGTCACATTCACTGGTTTGCAGCTGGGCTGTAAGAGCAAACTAGGAACCAAATGGGTGAGGCTTGTGGTTACAACCTCCCTCCTGCAATACCAGCACAAAATCCACCAGCCATTTAGCTGCCTCCAGTCAAACCAGAAGAAAGTCCACTCCCACTCTGGGGATTTTACTTCTCCTTGGGATGTTGCAAATCCTAAGTCAATTCTGAATAATGTGAATAAACTGCAGTGCTTCAGAAACAGGTCTTAGTGCGACAAACTACTCCCAGCTCTCCAGGAACCATTGTCATCAAATCCCTAAGTGCTAGGCAAAGTTTGAAAGCCTACTGCAAAGCTTTTTCAGCCCTTTTCTGCTGAAAACCCTTTAAAAGGCTTCAGTGGACATGTGGACCCCATCATGCACAGATTGTGGTACAGGTAGGAATTAACTATACTCCAGAATCATTTGTCATGGAGTCCTATGGAAAAAGATCCACGGGAAGGTCTTCAAACTGCAGACTGAAAGCTGTTGGTCTGACTCAGCGGATAGGATGGAACATATGCTGACCTTTTGCATGTCAGGATTAACTGACATTGTAAGTTGGCCAAAACCTGCACACAAATGCTCTGTGACTTCTCTGCCATGTTTCAACCCTGCACGTGAAACTGACTGTACACGAGCTCCCAGCCAGGCTAAAGGGAATAAAGAAGGGAGAGGATGTCAGCTTTCACTTGAAAAGATGGCATTTTCCAAGACGATCAAATTTCAGAGTTTTGTTCCCGAAATCTACTAATCCTTGCCTGCCTCTCATCACTCTCTAGATACAGCTTCAGAATCTTCAGCATATAACTTTCATTTCTCCTTTGCATCCCCACTTTATAGCTCTCCCCCGTCACCAATTTATCATCTTTATTTTAACTGTTTCTCCAAAAGTTTCATTCCAGACCTTTGCTGCTGTATTTATTTACAATCCATGATGATGATGCCTGATGCCAGCAGCTGGGATAAATCAGCAAAACACAAATGCCTCTCTCTGCAGCTAGTTTTTTAAATAGAGATATTCTTCCTAAGTATTTTCCAATGGAGACATATATGTTAGGGTGTAAATATATATATGGAGCAGCTACAGGTCCATACGAGGGAGAAGGGGAATATCTAACAGGGAACTCATTATCTTTACACACAACTTTTCAGGAGATGGTGATTAGCTCAGTTCACTTTGTTTTGAATTGCTGCATTTTAGGTGTTAGACAGTTATGCTACACCATCCATAGGGAATGCAGACATAGGTTTTACTAAATGTGCTTAGCATGTCAACATTTTAAGCATTGGCTTGTGATTGTTACCACTAAGGCTGGGTGAGAGAGGGGCCTCGGTATTAACTATTGAAAGCAGGGGGCCTAGTAATTGCTATTGAAAGCAGATCTGCGGGGTATTTGTGTTCTTTGTCATGAAAGATGTTTACTGGATTCAGCATTTCGCTGAGCACCGTTTAGTGTCTTTTTTTTTTTTCTTTTACATTCAAAATTCATTAAACAAAGTTGGGTTTTTTTTTCCCAACAAAAAATGTCAGCACTGCTCCACACCAGTGCAGCTGACGGTGCGTTTGAGCAGCGCTTTCAGCCCAAAGAGCTTTTATTCTTGTTCTAAACCAAAATGACAGTTAAAAAAGTAAGGTTTTTAAAGCAGAAGCACTGCAGCAGTGTCTGCATCCTTTTTCTTCCCTGGACTCAGTTATGGAAATGAGTCCTAATATGAAAAATGGACTTCTAGAAGCCACCAAAGTGCTCTTTGCAGCTGCACTTCCCAGGTATTGTGCTCTTCCAGCAAAAAGTGCACTCAGAAAGGAATAGTAAGGCTGTGACTGATAACAAAAGCAGGCACAAATAAAGTTTTTGAGGACATTCAAATATATTTCATTAAACTTCATGCTGCAAAATGGGCAATTTACTCTCTAGTACTACCTCATTGTATCTCAGATCAGAAAAGGAATATTGTAGCTGGGAATATTGATGTATGAACGATGTGCCACAAGGGAAAATAAGTGGAAGACCTTTCTCTCAGGCCTTCCTTGGTTTTGAACTGCGGGGTGGGGATTTGGATGTTAATCTTCCTATTTCACTAAGGAAATCAAATATTGAAAGAAGATGATGGGAAGTGGAGAGCCTTCCAAACCAAATCAAATTGAGAAGACAGTAATGAGAGTCCATTCCAGTGTGCATTAGAAAACCTATTTTGCAATGCCATTTCACTGTCTGACCTTCAAAAAAGTCCAGCTCTCCAGTTCCAAGCATCTTTAAGAAGTGCTGCTTCTTCAATGTTCAATTTACATTAATGACTTCTGCTTGGAAGCTTCATTTCCATTGTTATTATAAAAATACATTCCTCTGTATTCTACATTGCTTATTTTACAGAAAGGATAGTTATTGCCTATTTCATCTAAAAATGGGAAAAGGGAGACTGAATAATCTCCTAGCTACAAACTGGGACAGGAGTTAAAGCAGCATACTGTAAGCAAACTAATCCCTCTGAAGTTTGCTGAACACACAGGGATAGTGCTGACAGATCCCATGTGAAAGCACACGTTCTTGCCACATGTAATATCAGACACAGATTAATAAGATCTTACTGACATCGATGTGCTCTGGTTACAAATTCAGTGTTACTGTTTTCCCAACCCATCAACAATCTCCTGTCAACACCCGGAGAAAGGACAAGGGCACTCCTAAAGGGTGAATAAGGCAAGAAAAGTGGTGAAAATGGGGGATTTCACAGTTGGAAGGAACACAGTCACAAATGATCTCTCCTAATGCAAATGTCCAAGTGTAAACAGAAAAAGGAGGTGAGTTGCAGAATTAAGAGAACAGCAGAAAAGGACAAGTGGGTCAGTTAAAGGAATGAAAAGAACCCAATAAAACGTGGAGGAGAAAGCTGAAATATGTTTCCTGAGTTCTGTGAAAGGTTTGGAGCATGCAGATGAAAAACTATTATACCATACTAGTGCACTCAGTAAGGCAAACCTGCAAGCAGAAAAGTGCTCTGTGTGTGAGGAGCTCATGAGGAATTGGTGCTGAGCCGTAGCTTTGTGAGTTGCTGCTCCCAAAGCTCTCTTGTACTCTAAATTGATTCTTTACTTCCATGATAGCTGAGGTTTGATGAGTTTAAGAGACAGGCTGTTTGCCAAGGCTTCAGAGCAGAACCTCACATGCCACAGCCACAGCCTATGGCTCACAGGAGCCTCTTGGCAAGAGTGACCCCATGCAACTAGTGACAGCAAGGGGAGTCCCACAGCTGGAGCTGCAGCATCCTTCCAGGAGGGGTGAAAAGCCTCATCCACATGAAAATGGGAAAGAGCAACTAACTCCCAGCTATCCTGTCCTTGTGTGTTTGCTGGGCTGGCAATGGGGATAGAGCAACAATGATCCACCATCATATCAATTCCTGTCAAAGACTGCTCATTAGAGAGCTATGACAAGGAGTGATGTGATTCCTTCAGTATAATGATATCCCCAGAAAAGGAGCCGACCTGTCTACACACAAGACACTCCGGCACTGCCAGAGCACTGGCTCAAGCTACACCAGTAACTTCACTAACAAGCAACATGAAAGCATCTCTCCCAACCCTCCTCCTTGCGGCCACCCTGCCTCCAAAGACGCTTCTCTCCCTGACTTGCTCATCACCGAACAGGGGCCGGAGGCAACTGGGGGGTAGGGAGGGAGAAAGGGGCCTGATGGGGGGGACCGGAGAGGGGCCGGCCCCGGGGACACCCCGCCCCGCTGGGGCGGGACGAGCCGCCAGCCCCGCGCACGAGAGCGTAAAAGCGGGCGGCGGGGCCGGGGAACAGCGAGCGACCGGGGCTGAGCTGCGGAGCAGGTGAGCGGGGCCAGCGCCGGGCACCGGGACCAGGGCTGGGACCGGCACGGGCACCGGGCCTCTCATCTCATCTCATCTCATCTCATCTCACCTCACTGCGCTGTCCCACAGGTCGCACCAGTTGCAGGATCGCCGCAGGAACAAGCAGAACATCATCCGCAATGGCAGGCGAGGTGAGGGTGAACGTTGCTTCTCTGGCGGGGTGGTCTCGGGGTGCTCTGGCAAACAGGCTCAGCTGCATGATAACCCCAGCACTGTAACCTGCCCTGCTGATATGGGTGCTTCTCTTCTTGATTTGTTTTCCTGGGTTTTAAATGGAGAAGGGGACAGCAAACATATTTGTTGCAATAGTTGCAATGACCCACCTCTGATTCCGGCGAAAACCCACAGTAGTTGGGATAAACTTGCGTACCTCTTCGCCATTCAGCACTCAGCTCCCAGCACTTGTCTTTCATGCCCCATCCCCTATGCCATTCACCCCAGGGACTGGTTTCTCAGCCAGCAGCTGCAAAACTTTGCTTTTTCAATTCCAATTGAATTCCAGTACCTCACAGCTCCTACTGACAAAGCCGCTTCAAAACCGGGATCATGAGCACCCTGTGCCTGCGCCCTGACTTCCACGGGCTCTCTCCTTCTCTCCTCTCGGGTTCTCCTCCCCTCCTTGGTTCAGTCCCTGAGAGAGGGGCTGCTCGGGGCTCCGGTCCCCGGCTCCGCCGCTGTCCATGGTAGCGTGCGTGCTGCGCAGCTCCGTGCTGCTCCACAGACCTTGGGCAGGGTATTGGGGCTGTGGGGTTTATTCTTTCCTTTCCTCTTTACTCGAACATCTCGAACACCAAAAGGGACCCAGACCTCTCTTTCCGCAGTCTGCACCTTAACCAATTTTCTGCTACTTTTATGCCAAAGCTTGCAAGCACCTCATGGAGACTGGCGATGCTTCAAACGGTAACTTCAAGCACTTCTAGTTACAGGAGTGTTTCAGAGGATGTGGCTTGTGCTGGCCCACAGCTCTTTGTCAACTGCTTCGTTATAGTCTCTCTCCAGGAGTAGGGGTTTAAAAATGATTATTTCCAGTAATAGTAGGTTCCACTATACAGCTTTCACTATATCCCTGAATCCCATACTTTATTCTGTGTCAGGAGACTATCAAAGGGCCAGTGATCAGCAGCTGCCTTAAAAGAGATCCCAGCTGGTCTTGCAAAATATGCCCTGATACTGTTCTTCATAAGATCGTGGACAGGATATAGTCCCTCCAGACTCCTACAGAACTAAAGCAGCTGGGAAGATTCCTGGGCCAGAGCTGACAGGTCATAAAGTCCAGGGCTTTTCTGGTTAATGGTACAAACTGAAAACATTCCTCAGTATTCCTCAGTTATAGCTGGATAAGGAGGTATATAGCATGGATATTGACCAATTTATAGGGGATATATCAGAAAGTCTTCTAAGAATGTCTCTTAACTATTACTTCTAGGGGGATAAAATGATGGCAGGAAGGTTTGTTGGAAGCAGAGATCCAGTCATGGAGATGCTCAGCGCTTCCATTACCTATGATCAGAGACTTGCTGAAGTTGATATCCAGGGAAGCATAGCTTATGCCAAAGCCTTGGAGAAGACTGGAATCTTGCCTAAAAGTGAGATGGAGAAGATCTTGAGTGGCCTGGAAAAGGTATTTATGTCCTTCACAAACTGTCGTGTGCGCTGAAATGAATGGCTTCTTCTCTGACAGCATCACCAGGAGTCTCCCTGAGCTGCTGTTCTAAAGAATCATAGAATGATAGAATAGTTTGAGTTGGAAAGGACCTTAAAATCACCCAGTTCCAACCCCCCTGCTGTGAACATGGACACAACAAACTAGACCATGTCACCCAATGCTCTGTCCAATCTGGCCTTGAACACTGCTAGGGATGAAGCATTCACCACTTTTTTTGGGCAACCTGTTCCAGTGTCTCACTAGAAAGAGAAACTTTGCATGTCCTTATGTCCTATTCCTTGGAGCTAGGCATGTGCTGAAGTGCTTTCCTGAAAGGGAATGCTGCCCTAAGTCACAGACATGACAGGCTCATGCTTACTGCACTCAGGTCTCTTGGAGACATTCTAGGCAGGAGAAGGATGCTCAAACTGCATCCCACTAAATGCACCAAAGCTCAACAGTGGGATGTGAACCAGCTGAGAAGCCCCCAGTGAGAGCCTGAAGCCCTGAGGACCACATTGCCAATGCTCATCATGACAGCCCCAGTGCCACAATGAGGTGCGCTCAGTGGGACTTGCCCAGCCTCTTCACACTGCACTGTCACCAGGAATTGTTTCCCTATGAATTAGGAATATTATTTTCCTGCTGGTGAGTCTGGCTGCCCGAGTCAGAACAGGCAATGCATAGCCTGCATAGAAAATATCCCATTGTTCTTGTTCACCCACCATGGACAATGGCGACTCTATACAATGTTTGTATAGGAAAATCCTGGTGGGCAATGAGCTCGCTTTTTGCTGCAGTGGTTAAATCCTCCTATAGCTATAACACTGCAGAATCATCCTGGGGAGAGAGAGGAATCCCACCAAGTGCAGTATAGAATATTGGGATAGAGCAAGCAGCCAGCCTTGGCCTGAAAGAACAGGAATGCCAGAGCTCAGGTGAGACTTAACACTTGATTTCCACTGGGATGGCAGAAATTGGTATTTCCTGAGGACACTCATGCACAGCACCAGGGTAACTGCAGAGGCTGACTGCTGTTTCTGCTGATGTTTGTAGATCTCTGAGGAATGGTCTAAAGGAGCCTTTGTGGTGAAACACACCGACGAGGATATCCACACTGCCAACGAACGCAGACTAAAGGTTTGGGTCCTCTAACCTCTTGTTCCTGCTCCTCTGGAGCTGGGTCTGCCTGACATGAAGTGCTTGTACCTCTGTTCCACTGTGAGATTCCACTAGACCCCTGCTGCACAATCAAGTGGCTCCAAGACCCCTTTTGTGGAAGAGGCACTGTACAAGTATAGAACCCAAATGTGCCCGTCCACAGAAAGGATCCCATGGCTACTCACAGGATCCTGTAGAATCCCTTCCAGGCAGGGATGAGGTCTGCTCATGTGGAGTCTCCTGCTTAGGGTACAGAGATACTGATAGAAATCCTCTTCTTGTCCTCAGGAGCTGATTGGAGACATAGCTGGAAAGCTGCACACTGGAAGAAGCAGGAATGATCAGGTATGCACAGAATCTATTTTGAATCCCTTCTACTCCTCCCCCACCTCACTTCAGGAGACCCGAGACCAGAACTGCCTTTGCCTCTTTTCCTGAAGAGCAAGGTATACTGACATGGCCACATCAAAATGATTAAATGATGACAGGAAGATGCACCTTCCCATCACACAGAACAAGGAGGGGATTGCTGTAAAAGCGGCTGGTCACTACTAAATGTGTCACATTCTGCTTTGTCTGGCTCTGGCCAATCTCATACAGGTTGTGACTGACTTGAAGCTGTTCATGAGGAATTCCCTCTCTGTCATCTCCAGTCACCTCCTGCAGCTCATTAAGACCCTGGTGGAACGTGCTGCCATGTAAGTCCTTTCCAAATCCATGACTTTTGCCTTGCAGGACCAGGAGACTTCCAGGCTTGCTCTTTGACTGGCTCTAATGAGGGCAGCAGCAGGGTCTCCTTCAGAGGAAGTTACAGACAGACAGTGTGTGGTAGCACAGGGAAAGGCAATGGAACCTCTTTCTACACAGTTCACATCACAGAAACCTTCCTTCTCCCCCAGTGTATCCAGGCAAAAGAATCGAGGTGGGAAGTGCAGACAAGACTTTAGAAGGACCAAATCCATCTGAAGGAGTGGGGAACATGTTTCAGGTTGCTAAATATGAGAAGAGCTCAGATGTATGAACTCCATATGTAACTCTGCTCCTTACACACCACATTCCAAACAGGTGGTGGACTGGGGAATCTGTGCCTGTAGTTTTCCAGAGAGGCCTATGGCAGATGCACCGCTCTGGAAGACTGGGAAATCTAAACCCCATGTGCTTAGGTAGCAGGTGACAGGGAGATAGACCAGCTTCAGTACAACATAGGCTAAAGATGTTCTCTTTGTGACCTTGCCAGAAAACCCTGGAGTGTACCTGCCACTGCTGGTATCCTCACAGCTGCTGCTCACCTCTTTCTCTCCTCTCACATGCAGAGAAATTGATGTTATCTTGCCTGGCTACACCCACCTGCAGAAAGCTCAGCCCATCAGATGGAGCCAGTTCTTGCTCAGGTACCCACCTTGACACTTGGCTGCAGGGACCCTTCTCCACACTTGGGGCCATGCTCAGCTGGAGCCTAGAAGGGCATCTTCCTCTGGGGGGGCAGACAGGGGTGGTGCCAAACCAGAGATAACTTTGCAAAGTGGAACAGGAGCTCCCCATGTGGCTCTGATCCAAGCACCGAGGGGGCAGTGGAGGCTGACTCCTGCATGCTCCATCCTTTGGCCACTCTCACCTCTTGGGTTGTGTGACACTTTCTGACATCAGCTGCTTCACCTCCCATGTTCTTTCCCAGCCACGCTGTTGCTCTGACCCGTGACTCTGAGCGCCTGGGAGATGTGAAGAGGAGGATGAATGTCTTGCCTTTGGGAAGGTAAGTGTGTGTTATCTCCGAACATCGCTTTGCGCGGCCTTCTCTGCTTCCTAGAGCTCAGTTTTGGTTGGGTATCTTGCATGACTTCTGTTTCTTTCTTCCCTGGCAGCGGTGCTTTGGCTGGCAACCCACTGGAAATTGATAGAGAGCTTCTGCGTAGCGGTAAATGTCTCCATCTGATTGCGTGACACTTGCCTACCTGTAATATCTAGAAGGGAGGGAAGCATTGATGTATGGCTTACCATGGCACCACAATACACTGTGCTGGAGCCAAACCTTTTCTTTCATAAGGCTTTTTACTGCAAAGAGACAGAAAATGCCTGTTAGCTGAGAGCAGGAAGAGCTAACTCTACTGCACACTGGCTGCCTGGGCTAATAACAAAGAACCCAGTCAGTGAGGAGTTTAACATGTCTGTGTTTCTGGGACTACTCAAAGGCTCACAGTTACCTGCATGCTGGGGCAAACCGCTATATTCTAGCTCCATTCATACCTAGCCTGACTTCCTCTGTCCATCACCTTCCTTACAGAGCTGGACTTTGCCTCCATCAGCCTGAACAGCATGGATGCCATTAGTGAGAGAGACTTTGTGGGTAAGCACAACTCAATCACTTCTTCCCAACACCATTCTAGAAGCAGCCTCCTGAGACCTTTCCAGTTAACTTCCCTTCATAAGGAGACTGAAATCCTCCACTAGGAAGTACTTATACAGAAAACCTTTTTGATAGCATTTAAACTCTAGTCAGGGCTCCCTGGGTTATCAAGCAAACAAGCACCTTTTTCACATCCTGATTTCCTGCCTTCTCTGCAGTGGAATTCCTCTCCTTTGCCACCCTGCTGATGATCCACCTGAGCAAGATGGCAGAAGATCTCATCATCTACAGCACCAGCGAGTTTGGCTTTGTGACCCTCTCTGATACCTACTGGTAAGTTTTTGGTCTCTGGAGAGTAATTCTCTTCTGCTATACCTCACCTGAGAGAGTAAGACAGTGTTTGGGGTCTTGCTGCTGCCCCAGGCTGGCACAGCACTAAAAGGCTGGCAGAAAGGCAGCCATAGCGTGAATACCCCTCAGCACCGAACACTTCTTTCTGATTCTGGCAGCTCAACCAAGTCTGCATTCAGCACTCGCTCCTCCCCAGCAACTGCTGGCACAGACAACTTCCTCCTCTGCTGGCTCTGCCTGCCAAAGCCTTCCCTGCCTGGACAGCTTTGCAGTCCTAACGGATTTCCTGTCTCTTGGGGCAGCCCAACACAGCCCTCCCTCTCTGTTGCCACAGAAGGAGAGCTGACCTGCTGGGGAGGCATGGGGACAAATCTCCTCTTTGCTGCCTCTTTGAGAGGTGGAACTGCATGTTAGCTCCAGCTAGGACTGCAGCACCAAAGGCTTTGCTGTGGGAAACATGAGAATGTTGGCACGAGTACTCCGTTCACTGCTTTCCTAAAGCCTAGAACGAAAAAGGGACAGATGTGTTGCTTTTGGAGGGCTGTACCAGGATGCTGCACGACCCGTGTGTGTACGGGCTGGGGTCCTGCTCACCGTTACACTCCACACCTTTCTTCCAGCACTGGCAGCAGCCTGATGCCCCAGAAGAAGAACCCCGATAGCCTGGAACTGATCCGCAGCAAAGCTGGACGAGTGTTCGGACGGGTGAGCGGGCTCCGGAGAGAAGGGGATGGGGAAACTGCTCTTCCAGGGCTGAGGAATGTTCCTCCTTCTTGCCTCTGCTCAAAGAAAAGTGCCCAGGCTGGGCTCTTCACCTCTGCTGGGACAATGTGCTTCTCCTCTTGTACCTAACTGCCTTGCCGCCTTCTCTCTGCAGCTGGCTGCCATTCTCATGGTTCTCAAAGGCCTTCCAAGCACCTACAACAAGGATCTGCAGGTAAAACACATGTTGGCTTTCTCAGGGTGTCTCAAGCACACAGATCTCTCCTACTCTGGAGCACTTTGCCAGTCCCTGTCCCTGCACAGGCCCTGCTTGTGTGCAGAGGGTGAGGAAGGAGCTGAGGCTCCGCACAATGCATTTGGCACCATGGCCATAGATGAGCCCCAGCTCTGCTGGCCAGGCTTTTCAGGCTCTTGTTTGGGCTTTTTGGCTGCACCAGGTTGACTCACAGCAGTTTCCATCCTTGTTCTAATGCAGGAGGACAAGGAGGCTGTCTTTGATGTTGTGGACACCCTGAATGCTGTGCTCCAGGTGGCCACTGGAGTGATTTCTACCCTCCAGGTAAGGCTTCAGGCTCTCACTGCTGAACATGGTTGGGGTGCACATCGCGTAGATAACATGGGCAATTGACCTCTAGACTGGTCCTATGATGAAGGCTCTTCAGTAGCTCACCCTTATGGCTCACTATGGCCACCATTGTCAGCTAATTACGGCCCCAAGGAAGAGTTAATGGTAATGTCTCCTTCTGACCTCCTTCTGCAGATCAACAAGGAGAATATGGAGAGGGCTCTGAGCCCCGAGATCCTCTCATCTGACCTGGCCCTCTACTTGGTTCATAAAGGAGTAAGTGTCAGGGGGAGACTGGAAGCTGTGATTTCCTTGGATGCAGAATACTGCTCAGCGAAGGCCTGAGATGAGGCCTTGTGTTCTGTTCCCAGGTGATGATCAGTCTGGGTGAACAAACACGAAAGCGGGAAACCTATTCTTTACATGTATCCCAAGTAGTGGAACTGCTGCCGGGTGGACTTGATAGTAATTTACAGGTGGAGTTTTACCTACTAACTCCTTCCCTCTTCACACCCCAGAAAACCCGGATTGAGATTGCATTGCCCTAGGTGAAAACAAGCCAAGCAAAACAGAGCACATCCATTTTCTTTCCTTTGGA
The DNA here is from genome assembly GCA_028858755.1 of Ara ararauna. Taxonomy (NCBI): domain Eukaryota; kingdom Metazoa; phylum Chordata; class Aves; order Psittaciformes; family Psittacidae; genus Ara; species Ara ararauna. The sequence continues at coordinate 9,379,375 of CM054389.1, read as the reverse complement.
AAAAACCCCATTGCCTCGTCACTGACTGTGGCCTCTGCTTCTCACTGCAGATGCCATTCAGACAAGCCCACATTGACACTGGAAAGGCCATCCACCTTGCTGAGACTAAAGGCATCCCCATCAATAATCTCAGCCTGGATGATCTAAAGAGCATCAGGTTTGTATCACTTAACTTCCCTCAACAGGCAGGTATCAGCCTCCCTTTATATGGGCTTCCGTATGATGCCCTTTCCCAAATCACCTGGGCCAGACAATACCCCAAAATCAATGCTGTTACTGCTGGCCCTCACAATACAGAATGGGGACAACATCACAACCACTCAGCTCCAGTAGGCCATGGGCAGCAGCTACTGGGGGGGACTGGATGAAACTCATGCCCTGACCTGGAAGCACCAGCCCTCCAGAAGACTTTAGCCCCAGATTTCTGCCTGTGGAGCTGCCTCTTTGGTCTGCCACAAGCAGCTACTGTCAGGCACCAGAAGTACAGAAGCAGGGCTGCAGGAGGCCTTTTCCTTTACAAAAAGGCTCCATGCCCATTCCTTCACCATCTCCACAGGCACTGAGCACTTAAAGCCAGGCACCAGCACCCAGTGCTCTCCATTGACGCTCTTCTCTTTGCCTCCCCAGTCCCCTGTTTGGCAGCGATGTCTCCCAGGTCTTCAACTTCCTCAACAGCGTGGAGCAGTACACGGCCATGGGTGGCACTGCCAAGAGCAGCGTGAGTGCCCAGATCGATCACCTGAGGGAGCAGCTCAAGAGGCTGAAGGAACAGGCTTAGAGTGTGGGGAGAGATCTCACGGATGCAACGTTGTGCCTGTATCACTAACCTGGAGTTAATAAACACTGTGGTGTATGTAGCTCACTGAAACTCTTGTCTTGCATCTTCCTTCTTAGGGCATGACTGAGTTGGGCTTTCTCAGCCCGTGTGAGGCCTGGGGAAATGTTCACTGGTGTGAAAGAACATGGACCTGTGGCCTCCTCCCCCGGCAGTAGGGCTGGTTATGGGGTTCGATATCTCAGGGGCTGGTACGTTGAGGGCAGCAGGAGTGTCCTTCTACAGCAAGACACCTGAAAATGTGCCTCTTGGAATAGAGGGTGGTGGACTAGGGAATTGATTGTTCCTTTGCACCTGACATTGGTGAGGCTGCTCCTCAAATCCTGTGTTCAGTTCTGGGCCCCTCAATACAAGAGAGACATTGAGGTGCTGGATTAGGGCCAGAGAAGGGCAATGGAGCTGGTACAGAGTCTGGAGCACAGGTGTGATGGGGAATGGCTGAGGGACCTGGGGGGGGGTTTAGTCTGGAGAAGAGAAGGCTCAGGGGCGACCTTATCGCTCCCTACACCTGCCTGACAGGAGGGGTTGGTCTCTTCTCCCAAGTAACAAGTGATAGAACAAAAGGAAATGGTCTCAAGCTGCACTAGGGAGGGTATCAGGAAAAATTTCTTCACCATAAGAGTTGTCAAGCACTGGAATAGGCCTAACCTGGTTTCAGCTGGGATGGAGTTAATTTCCTTCCTAGTAGCTGGTACAGAGCTATGTTTCAGCTCTAGTCTGAGAACAATGCTGGTAACACACCACTGTTTTAGTTGTTCCTAAGTAATACTTACCCCAATAAAGGACTTTTCAGTCTCTCATGCTCTGAAAGTGAGGAGGGGCACAAGGAGCTGGGAGGGAGCAGAGACAGGACACCAGACCCAAACTAGCCAAAGGGGTATTCCATACCACAGCACATCATGTCCACTATAGCAACCGGGGGGAATCACCCGGAAGGCCCAGGTTGCAGCTCGGGTCAGGCTGGGTATGGGTCAGCAGGTGATGAGCAATTGAATTGTGCATCACTTGTGTTTATTGTTGTTTTTCCTTTTCCCTTTTAGTCGTATATCTTCTCCCCTTGTTATTTCCCTTGTCATTATTATTATTAGTTCTGGTAGTATTAAACTGTACTTTATTTATTAAACTGTTCTTATCTCAACCTGTCAGGTTTTCATTCTTTCCATTCTCCTCCCCATCCCACCCAGTGTGGGGATAAGGGGGTGAGCGAGGGGCTGCTGGTACTTAGTTACTGGCTGTGTTTAAACCATGAGAAGGCTGCTCAGGGAATCATAGAAACATAGATTCAGCTGGGTTGTAAAAGATCTTGAAGATCATCAAGTCCAACCATTACCCCAGCACTGCCAAGATCACCACTAACCCATGGCACTGAGGGCCTCATCTGCACGGTTTGTGAACACTTCCAGGGATGGTGATTCCACCCTGGGCAGCCTGTTCCAATGCCTGAGCACCCTCTCTGTGAATAAATTGTTCATAATATCCAATCTAAACCTCCCCTGGTGCAGCTTAAGGCCATTTCCTCTTGTCCTATCACTTGTTACTTGGGAGAAGAGACTGACTCCATCTCACTACACTCTCCCGTCAGGCAGTTGTAGAGAGTGATAAGGCCCCCCCTGGCCCTTCTCTTCTCTGACTAAACACCCCCAGGTCCCTCAGCCATTCCTCATAAGACTTGAAAAGTGGTGGAGCCCCTGGAGGTATCTAACAGACATGTAGATGTGGTGCTTAGGGACATGTTTTACTGGTCAACTTGGCAGCGTTAGGCTTACGGTTAAGACTCAATGATATTAAAGGTCATTTCCAACCTAAATGATTCTATGATTCTATGCAGCACAAGGCTGGATCCAGCAGTCTGGAGCAGGCCACATAATGTGCTGAGGGAGGTTTGTGGAGTGCACAACGTGCACCTGATACCGCATTTATAACACATGCTACAACTCCAGCTATCACTGCCCTCCTCACGGGACTGTGCTTTCTGCCTGCCTGCCAACAGGGGAGATGAAGTGGCCAAAAGAAGTCTCCTCACCACCGGGACCAAACTTGCATAGTGTTAGGCAGGACATGGCCAGCACATCAACTCACAGGTCATTCCAGCCCAACACAAAACCCCCTTTGGCCCCAGTTACCTCGAAATCACAGGGGTTGCATGGTCTCAGGTGAAGCTTTTTTCTGTGTGACCCGGCCAAGCTATCTGTGGCAGTGTTTGAAAAGACACTGGCATGGCTGGCTGCCTCTCCTGAATCTTAATGCTGTTTTCCTTCTGTCCTTATAGAAATATGATCAGAATAAAGACCAGGAAAAGCCTAACTTGGGGAATTAAATATTTGATTAAACAAACACCTGAAACATCATTCCCCACTATTGCTCTGGAGTGATTTCTGGAAGGAACATGCCTGCAACTTGACTTGAAAGGCAGAGAAAGAACAGTTGTCCAGAGGGAAAGCAGCACAGTTTTTGTTAAACACTAAACCAACTTGAACCTGGGACCCACAGCACAGTAGTGTTAGTTTAGTCATGGACAATTTCTTTGCTGTCACAGCATTTTTAAGGTGTTTTGCTCAGCACCCTCTACTCTGCTGTTGCAGCACTGCATTAGGACTGCAAGACTGTAGCACAAACAGCTAATGGCAGTAATGCAAGCATTGCCTCACCATGTTTAGGTTAAGGGCTACAGCACAAACACTACAAACTGCCACGAGCTAAATCTACCATTAACAAAGTACACCAGGACATTCTTCTCCCTGCACTTAGAGAGAAAAACCAGCACCTGAAAACTTCCCTTTCTTCAACACTTCACCCTCAGTGTTCCCTTATTCTGATCTTAAACCTGATCTGTTCTCCTGGCATTTAAAGAGCAGCACATTTCAATCACCACTCCAGTTTGCTCTGTTACTTCCTGCTGTGTTTCTGTTTCGGCACTTGTGTCTCACTCCCCAGCTAGGTTAGCTGTGGCCAGGAAATCACTTATGCACTCTTAGCTGATAGAGGAAAGGAGCAACAAAGGGAGAGGTGACACCAACACATGACACGGACAGAGCCAGAAGAAGAGATATCTCCTCATTTCCACTTCATAGTTCTTTTCCCTCCCATAAGTTTTCTTGACCTGTGCCACTCCCCCCTCTTTTTCCCTATTTGTACCTTCTACCTCCTTCTCAATACCTTCAGAGGCCTCAGCTGAATAGATTTTCTCTGGCTGGCAGCAGCAAATGTCTGGCATTGTTCCTCAGGGCCAGTGCTGAGTGATGCAGAGCTCTGCCAAACTGAAAGAGAAAGGGAGGTATTAGCAGATTATCACATCTCAGTCTCCTACTTAAATGAGCAGTTCACAGTCACTGCCACTTCCCACTCAGCCACCTTTTCCTTAAAATTGTGAAATAATTTAGATTGCAAGGGACCTGTGGAGGTCTCCCAAGCCCTTTTTACAAGGGCCTGTAGCGGCAGGACAAGGAGGAATGGCTTTAAGCTAAAAGAGGGGAGATTGAAATGAGCTCTTAGGAGGAAATTCTTCCCTGTGAGGGTGCTGAGGCGCTGGCACAGGGTGCCCAGAGAAGCTGTGGCTGCCCCATCCCTGGCAGTGTTCAAGGCCAGGCTGGACACAGGGGCTTGGAGCAAGCTGCTCTAGTGAGGATGTCCCTGCCCGTGGCAGGGGCTTGGAACTGGATGAGCTTTAAGGTCCCTTCCAACCCAAACCAGTCTGGAATTCTATGATTACAGGAGTGTGTGGCCCACAATATCTTCAGACTTTGACCATCATCCTATTACAACCCATTGTGATTTGGATTTTTAAAGCCCTGACCCTTACCACAGGAAGATCTGTATAGATAGAAGGCTCAGCAGCTTGGACACTACTCTGGACTTAAATCTCTGCTCCATTACAGACCACAGGAAGGCACTTAAACCAAGAATTCATGTAAAGATCATAGAATCATAGAATAGTTAGGGTTGGAAAGGACCTTAAGATCATCCAGTTCCAACCCCCCTGCCATGGGCAGGGACACCTCCCACTAAACCGTGCCACCCAAGGCTATGTCCAACCTGGCCTTGGACACCGCCAGCAATGGAGCATTCACAGCTTCCCTGGGCAACCCATTCCAGTGCCTCAGCACCCTTACAGTAAAGAATTTCTTCCTCATATCCAATCTAAACTTCCCCTGTTTCAGTTTGAACCCATCACCCCTTGTCCTATCACCACAGTCCCTAAGGAAGAGTCCCTCCCCAGCATCCCTATAGGCCCCTTCAGATACTGGAAGGATGCTATAAGGTCTCCACACAGCCTTCTCTTCTCCAGGCTGAACAGCCCCAACTTTCTCAGCCTATCTTCATACAGGAGGTGCTCATGAAGTACTGAAACTCTCAGCAGATGGCTATGTAACTCTGATCTGACACCCAAGTAGATAACAAACCTACAGAAGGGCTCTTGAGACATTCCAAAAAGTAGTGAACTCTTCTCTGGGCCTCCCCAAGGAAAAGAGCTCTAACCTGCTTCTACACTTGGGTAAAATCCTGCTGAATATTTTGTCTCCTAAACAAATTCCTGTGCCTGGTCCTTTTGTCCCCTAGCTCTCTGTCATGGGTTCAGCAGCAGCAGTCATTTTTCTGCTTCTTGGTAGCTGGTGTAGCGCTGTGTTTTTGATTTTGGGCCTGGGAACAGTGCTGATAACACCAGTGTTTCGGTTACTGCTTAGTGATGTTTTGGTCTGGCCAAGGACTTTCTGAGTTTCATGCTCTGCCAGGGAGGAGGGAGCCGGGAGGAAGCAGAGACAGGACACCTGACCCAAACTGACCAAAGAGGTTATTCCATACCCCAGCACGTCATGCCCAGGATGGAGAGCAGAGAGCAGAGACCCAGAAGGGTGGGGGTGCTGCATGGTCAGGCTTGGTTTTAGGTGGTAAGAAATTGTATTCTTTCCTTGTATTTGCCTTGTCATTATTGTTATTGGTGGTAGCAGTAGTGATTTGTGTTATACTTTAGTTACTAAAATGTTCTTATCTCAACCAGTGGGAGTTGCATTCTTTCGATTCTCCTTCCCATCCCTCCGGGAGCGGGGGGGAAGAAAAAGGGGGAAGTGAGGGAGAGAACGAGCTGCGTGGTTAGAGAGGCTTAAACCACGACACTCTCTATTGAAGAAGCTGAGCTAGTAATATTTCACTGCCACAACAAAAGAACTGTGAGAACAGATGCACTTTGGGACAGCAACGTCCCCTGGAGGCACCATGCATGAATTTGAGACAGCAACATCCAAACGTGTCCATCTACACTGGACTCCTCTTTGCCAGGCAACACAAACCAGTTTCATTGGGATTCCTCAACCATTTCTATTCCTCACATTACAGAGAGATGCACATACAGATATGTGGAAAAAATTACACAGAGGCCTGGAACTAATAGAACTGAAAGTGGAGCTTTCACTGGTATATTTAACCATGGAACTGTTTAAATACAGGTAACATTTAGAAACCAAAGCTATCATGTAGCACACATGCATAGGGTTAATAATGTGAAAACACAACTCTCAAAATAGATACAGGGCAACTCTGCAAGTGCCACAGAGATCCCATCTTCCATTTCTTAGCTCTGTGGGTCACAACTGGTCTCTGGAGGCCAACCTTTGAACAGGTTGTGCATGTTCCACATAGACAGCCCTGAGCCCATATCACAAATGCGCCAAGGCAAAGCCTCTTCCTGTACATGCTTCATTCCAGATGTAACTCTAGTGCTTACTGGTTTTCCAAATCCTCAGCAACCTCTTGTCAAAGCTCAGAATGAGGACTTGGACATTCTGAAAAGATGAACATTACAAGAGAAGCATTAAAAATGAGGGATCTCAGACGAGGAAGGAACCTGGCAACAAAATGGTCTAAAAAGGTTCCCTCAGGGTAGACAGTGTGATGCTCTGTGCTGCTACAAGCCTGGAAGTCTGAAAGGGAGCACGGTCATATCCCCTCCCCCCTAAAAAAAATATATCATAAGTGGAAATGTTTGAGAAGCAGTAAATTAACACTTGGATCCAGATACAGACTTTGAGCATGTTAGAGACAGATACTGACAGTGGCACACTGGAAATCCAGCTGCATAAGGTACTTGCTCATTCAGATTTGGTAGCCAGAGGCAGCCTGATGGTAGCCACCACTCTGCCCGTGCCCTCTCTGCTACAGAACGCAGCACGCTCTAATCGAGCAATCCCACTGTGCCCTAGACTTCAGCTCAGAAAGGGGATGAATGGTAGGACAGAGAAGAACATAGGAAAGAGTGCTGGACTGGTCCCTTCCTACCTGAATTATCCTACGGCCCTGCGCCAACAGGGCTGGCAAAAGGGCAGGAAACCCAAAAGGGGACAAGGAAAGCGGGATGCACTTCCTGCAACCGTCAGAGGCCTCCGCTGCGCACCCAGAGGAGAAAACGCCGCCGTAGCACAGACAAAGCCGAGCCTCCCCGTATCGCGGGGTGGTACAAGGGGAGGGGGGCCCGGAGCGGGGCCGGCCCCGGGGACACCCCGCCCCGCTGGGGCGGGACGAGCCGTCAGCCCCGCGCACAAGCGGGTAAAAGCGGGCGGCGGGGCCGGGAAGCAGCGAGTGACCGGGGCTGAGCTGCGGAGCGGGTGAGCGGGGCCAGCGCCGGGCCCGGCCACTGGGACCAGTGCCAGGACTGGGATCCTCATCTCACCTCGCTGCGCTGCCCCACGGGTCGCACCGGTTGCGGGATCGCCTCAGGAACAAGCAGAACATCGTCCGCAATGGCAGGGGAGGTGAGGGTGAACTGTGCTGCTCCGGAGGGGTGGTCTCGGGGTGCCCTGGCAAACACAAATTCAGCTGAGTTAAAGTGTAAGTCCCCGGCCCAGCAGCCTGCCACTGCCTGCAGGTTCTTCCTTCTACCAGGGCAGGACTAATAACCCGTGCAGTTCATTCCTGACTTGTGTCGAGGCAGGAGGTTCTGCACAGCAGGTTCTGCAAACGTTTCTCTGTACAAAAGCTGTGTTTTCAGTTTCTGTGCCTGGTAGTGAGACGTGAGCAGTCATCTCAGTGACTCATGCTCTCTGCCTTCAAATGGCTACTACAGCCCTGGCCTCCTCTGCTCTGGGTTGCAGACGAGTGTCTGTCAGCTCTTGGAATGTAATAGCCACCTCTCAAATCAGAGTCCTGCAGCTAGCTAAAGTTAATCTTTCAGTTTTAATTCCCTGATTGCAAATGTATGTGTTGCAATGCTTCTGCTGGCCCACTTCTCATTTTGACGGAAACCCATAATACTGAAGTTATATCTAAATAGTCCTGTTCCCTACTCAAGAACTCGGCCTCTGGTACTGGCCTTTAATTCAGCACCCCCTGTGCCACGCTCCTGTGGGCACCAGATGCACCCTGAGGCCTCTAACACTTTTCTTTCTCAATTCTGATTCCGCCTCTGCCTTCTCTCAGCTTTCTGACAAACCTGCCTTCAAGATGCCTACACCCTTACCTGTGTAGGCTCTCTCCCGCTGCCCTCTCAGTCACGTTGTTTCAGCAGGAATCAGCAGGGACATGGAGACAATCACCAGGAATCAAGTTTCTGAGGTTACTCAACAGTGCTTTGTCTGACTGATAAAGCCCTGATGCAGACCAGCTTGCAACTGTCCCACCAGCTTCTTGCTGTCCGTGGCAGTTACAGTGTGAGAAGAGACTTGACAGGGGTGTCTAAAAGAAAGTCAGGTAGATCAGTAATTATTTCCTGCTCTGTAATGGTGACTGGATTTAGGCCCTTCCTTTAAATGACTCCAGTTTCTTTTTTGTGCCTGTTAGCACCAGAGAGTTGCTTTTGAAATCGTGGATAATTTGTAAGGCCTCTGCACAAGTGAAATTCCATTTCAGTGCAAGTTTGCTAGAGTTTTGGGGTGTCCTACCTAGGCAAGCCAAAAGTGACGTATATGTCTCTTAGCTGGTGCATCCATTCAGTTGCTGATTCACTGGTGAAAAAGCTTACACACCACCAGCTGTGATGCATAGATAGAATTATGTACCTGTCTTAGGTCACCCAGTGCAGTAATTACGTAGATGACGCATTCAAGTGTGTGAGGTTACTCTATGACTCATGGTTATGGGTAGAAAACCAACTTTAATTTCTATGTGTTTTAAAACCTTCCTGTCGATTTATTTTCCTGCACGTTCTTGATACTTGACTCCCTTTCTGGAGTCTGGACCTCAACCAGTTTTATGCTAATTCCATGCCAAAGCTCGCAAGCTCATTGTGCACTCTGGAGATACCCCAAACACTTCATATTGTGGTTTGTGCTGGCCTCCAGCTCTTTGTCAATCAAAGAAACATATCTGTTAGCTCAACAGAACAAAAAGGCCTTTAATGACACTGGCTTTCACTCTATTTGTTAGCGACTGCTTTCCTTTTTCCCCGTTTAAAAGGCTGTAAGAGGGCTGTTGACCTGCAGCTGCCTTAAAAGAGAAATCCAGGCCGGTCTTGCACCATATGCGCTGGTAATAATTTTAAGGACTCCCTGCAGAGGTAAAATGTCCTGGAGGATTCCTGAGCCAGGCCTCACATCCTGGGAGCTAAACGCTAGTGACAATGACATGTTCTGCATCGCTTTGCCAAAGGTACTGAAGTCCAGGGCTTTTCTGGTCAGTGCTACCACCCTGCAAGTACACACCTGAGCATGGCCACAGCACTGCATAAACAGATCACTGGATGTGATGTAGTGCATAGGACCTTCATTGCAGTTATTGGGGCTCATTAATATGCTGCTTCCTTTCTCTCAGGGAGATAAGCTTTGGGGAGGAAGATTCAGTGGAAGCACAGATCCAGTCATGGAGATGCTCAATGCTTCCATCAACTATGATCAAAGACTGGCTGAAGTTGATATCCAGGGGAGCATGGCTTATGCCAAAGCCTTGGAGAAGACTGGAATCCTACCTAAAAGTGAGATGGAAAAGATCCTGAGTGGCCTGGAAAAGGTATTTATTTCCCTCACTGTCATGTGTGCTGGAATGAATGACTCCTTCTCTGACAGCATCTCTAGTAGCATCCCTGAGCTGCTGTTCTAAAGAGAATCTTTGCATGTCCTCATGTCCTCTTCCTTGGAGCTAGTCACGTGCTGAAGTGCTTTCCTGAAAGGGAATGCTGCCCTAAGTCACAGACATGACGGGCCCATGCGTACTGCACTCAGGTCTCTTGGAGACATTCTGGGCAGGAGATGGATGCTCAAACTGCATCCCACTAAATGCACCAAAGCTCAACAGTGGGATGTGAACCAGCTGAGAAGCTCCCAGTAAGAGCCTGAAGCCCTGAGGAGCACATTGCCAATGCTCATCATGACAGCCCCAGTGCCACAGTGAGGTGCGCTCAGTGGGACTTGCCCAGCCTCTTCACACTGCACTGTCACCAGGAATTGTTTCCCTATGAATTAGGAATATTATTTTCCTGCTGGCGAGTCTGGCTGCCCGAGTCAGAACAGGCAATGCATAGCCTGCATAGAAAATATCCCATTGTTCTTGTTCACCCACCATGGACAATGGCAACTCTATCCAATGTTTGTATAGGAAAATCCTGGTGGACAATGAGCTCACTTTTTGCTGCAGTGGTTAAATCTTCCTATAGCCATAACACTGCAGAATCATCCTGGGGAGAGAGAGGAATCCCACCAAGTGCAGTATAGAATACTGGGATAGAGCAAGCAGCCAGCCTTGGCCTGAAAGAACAGGAATGCCAGAGCTCAGGTGAGACTTAACACTTGATTTCCACTGGGATGGCAGAAACTGGTATTTCCTGAGGACACTCATGCACAGCACCAGGGTAACTACAGAGGCTGACTGCTGTTTCTGCTGATGTTTGTAGATCTCTGAGGAATGGTCTAAAGGAGCCTTTGTGGTGAAACACACCGACGAGGATATCCACACTGCCAACGAACGCAGACTAAAGGTTTGGGTCCTCTAACCTCTTGTTCCTGCTCCTCTGGAGCTGGGTCTGCCTGACATGAAGTGCTTGTACCTCTGTTCCACTGTGAGATTCCACTAGACCCCTGCTGCACAATCAAGTGGCTCCAAGACCCCTTTTGTGGAAGAGGCACTGTACAAGTATAGAACCCAAATGTGCCCGTCCACAGAAAGGATCCCATGGCTACTCACAGGATCCTGTAGAATCCCTTCCAGGCAGGGATGAGGTCTGCTCATGTGGAGTCTCCTGCTTAGGGTACAGAGATACTGATAGAAATCCTCTTCTTGTCCTCAGGAGCTGATTGGAGACATAGCTGGAAAGCTGCACACTGGAAGAAGCAGGAATGATCAGGTATGTACAGAACTGGTTGTTTTTCCTCAGTCTGTATTCCTCTCCCACCTCAGTTCCTTAACCATATTTCTTTGTGCCATCTTTTACATAACCTGACACTCTCCAGCATGTACTCCCTGAGGCTTTAAACTAGTGACACTGCAGTGACTCATCTGCATAGGAGAATGGGCACTGCAGAATTGCTTCCTGGTGGTAAAAGCTCACAAACTGCCACTGACATCACTTTGAAAACCTATAGAAACCATGACGTTACTGGCTGGGTGCAACTTGCAGGATCAGTCCTTCTAATGAAGACTGACTTGTTGGTTTGGGATTTTCTTAGTCAAAGTTGACAAAACCTGAGGAGCCACTGAAAAGAATGGGCTTTGGTTCCATTTATGGAAAGCAAGATACAGTGTTTGTCACAAATCAGTGATCCCTTCCCATCACACAGAACAAGGAGGGGATTGCTGTAAAAGCAGCTGGTCACTACTGAATGTGTCACATTCTGCTTTGTCTGGCTCTGGCCAATCTCATACAGGTTGTGACTGACTTGAAGCTGTTCATGAGGAATTCCCTCTCTGTCATCTCCAGTCACCTCCTGCAGCTCATTAAGACCCTGGTGGAACGTGCTGCCATGTAAGTCCTTTCCAAATCCATGACTTTTGCCTTGCAGGACCAGGAGACTTCCAGGCTTGCTCTTTGACTGGCTCTAATGAGGGCAGCAGCAGGGTCTCCTTCAGAGGAAGTTACAGACAGACAGTGTGTGGTAGCACAGAGAAAGGCAATGGAACCTCTTTCTACACAGTTCACATCACAGAAACCTTCCTTCTCCCCCAGTGTATCCAGGCAAAAGAATCAAGGTGGGAAGTGCAGACAAGACTTTAGAAGGACTAAATCCATCTGAAGGAGTGGGGAACATGTTTCAGGTTGCTAAATATGAGAAGAGCTCAGATGTATGAACTCCATGTGTAACTCCTTACCACACTCCAAACCAGTGGTAGACTGGGGAATATTTGCCTGACAGAAGGATTACTGTTCCAGAGAGGCCTATGGCAGATGCACCACTCTGGAAGACTGGGAAATCTAAACCCCATGTGCTTAGGTAGCAGGTGACAGGGAGATAGACCAGCTTCAGTACAACATAGGCTAAAGATGTTCTCTTTGTGACCTTGCCAGAAAACCCTGGAGTGTACCTGCCACTGCTGGTATCCTCACAGCTGCTGCTCACCTCTTTCTCTCCTCTCACATGCAGAGAAATTGATGTTATCTTGCCTGGCTACACCCACCTGCAGAAAGCTCAGCCCATCAGATGGAGCCAGTTCTTGCTCAGGTACCCACCTTGACACTTGGCTGCAGGGACCCTTCTCCACACTTGGGGCCATGCTCAGCTGGAGCCTAGAAGGGCATTGTCCTCTGGGGGGGCAGACAGGGGTGGTGCCAAACCAGAGATAACCTTGCAAAGTGGAACAGGAGCTCCCCATGTGGCTCTGATCCAAGCACCGAGGGGGCAGTGGAGGCTGACTCCTGCATGCTTCATCCTTTGGCCACTCTCACCTCTTGGGTTGTGTGACACTTTCTGACATCAGCTGCTTCACCTCCTATGTTCTTTCCCAGCCACGCTGTTGCTCTGACCCGTGACTCTGAGCGCCTGGGAGATGTGAAGAGGAGGATGAATGTCTTGCCTTTGGGAAGGTATAAAGTTCACTTTGTGTGTAGTCCTTGGGTCTCACTTTGCTATGTGAAATGCTTAAGGCAGATCTTTGCATCCCTCATCCACAGGGGTTTGTATAATATATTCACTAAAGGGCTGCAAGGCTGCAGTCTTTGCCTCTCTTGCCAAGTAGAAGACTGTCACCACAGAGAGACTGTTCTTCTCGCTTCCTGAAATTAGGAACTACAATCTTTTATCAAATAAAACTTCCTCTTATTCCAGAGATCAGAGTTTGCCAAGCTTCAGGCCACACTGTATGACACCAAAATGAACTGGGAGAGGGAAATATTCAGAGGGCTGTCATCACTGGGTGCCAGAGCTCAGCACTGGTTTGAGTGTGCAGGATGTTATACATGACTTTTGTTTCTTTCTCCCTTGGCAGTGGTGCTCTGGCTGGTCACCCACTGGACATTGACAGAGAGCTTCTGCGTAATGGTAAATGTCTCCATATGGCTGAGAGGCACAGGTCTGCTCATAATCCCTGGGACATGGGGAAGCTTTGACACATGGTCCTGAAGTTGCAATATCTTAAGCATGGGCATGGAGAGTGTTAATTAAAAAGAAATAAGCGTTATCTGCTGCTCAGTGAAAGAGGAGGGAGGCAGCTCCTATTGACTTAGTAAGCCAGAAGACTTTTTACTGTAGTGAGGTGTCTGTAAGGTAAGACCATAAACAGAATCAACTGTGCAGCACTCTGCCTGCCTGGGCTAATAACAAAGCATGTTTGTGTTTCCGAGACTACTCAAGGGCTCACAGTTACCTGCATGCTGGGGCAAACCGCTATATTCTAGCTCCATTCATACCAAGCCTGACTTCCTCTGTCCATCGCCTTCCTTACAGAGCTGGACTTTGCCTCCATCAGCCTGAACAGCATGGATGCCATTAGTGAGAGAGACTTTGTGGGTAAGCACAACTCAATCACTTCTTCCCAACACCATTCTAGAAGCAGCCTCCTGAGACCTTTCCAGTTAACTTCCCTTCATAAGGAGACTGAAATCCTCCACTAGGAAGTACTTATACAGAAAACCTGTTTGATAGCATTTAAACTCTAGTCAGGGCTCCCTGGGTTATCAAGCAAACAAGCACCTTTTTCACATCCTGATTTCCTGCCTTCTCTGCAGTGGAATTCCTCTCCTTTGCCACCCTGCTGATGATCCACCTGAGCAAGATGGCAGAAGATCTCATCATCTACAGCACCAGCGAGTTTGGCTTTGTGACCCTCTCTGATGCTTATAGGTAGGTCTCTGGACAAAGAACCCTTCCCTTGGCCTCTCCTCCTCAGCTATCCTCACCTGAGAGAGTAAGACAGTGTTTGGGGTCTCGCTGCTGCCCCAGGCTGACACAGCACTAAAAGGCTGGCAGAAAGGCAGCCGTAGGGTAAATACTCCTCAGCACTGAACACTTCTTGCTGATTCTGGCAGCTCAACCAAGTCTGCATTCAGTACTCGCTCCTCCCCAGCAACTGCTGGCACAGACAACTTCCTCCTCTGCTGGCTCTGCCTGCCAAAGCCTTCCCTGCCTGGACAGCTTTGCAGTCCTAACGGATTTCCTGTCTCTTGGGGCAGCCCAACACAGCCCTCCCTCTCTGTTGCCACAGAAGGAGAGTTGACCTGCTGGGGAGGCATGGGGACAAATCTCCTCTTTGCTGCCTCTTTGAGAGGTGGAACTGCATGTTAGCTCCAGCTAGGACTGCAGCACCAAAGGCTTTGCTGTGGGAAACATGAGAAAGTTGGCACATGCCGTTCACTGCCTTCCTAAAGCCTCGAATGAAAAAGGGACAGATGTGTTGCTTTTGGAGGGCTGTACCAGGATGCTGCATGACCCATGTGTGTATGAGCTGGGGTCCTGCTCACCGTTATACTCCACACCTTTCTTCCAGCACTGGCAGCAGCCTGATGCCCCAGAAGAAGAACCCCGATAGCCTGGAACTGATCCGCAGCAAAGCTGGACGAGTGTTCGGACGGGTGAGCGGGCTCCGGAGAGAATGGGATGGGGAAACTGCTCTTCCAGGGCTGAGGAATGTTCCTCCTTCTTGCCTCTGCTCAAAGAAAAGTGCCCAGGCTGGGCTCTTCACCTCTGCTGGGACAATGTGCTTCTCCTCTTGTACCTAACTGCCTTGCCGCCTTCTCTCTGCAGCTGGCTGCCATTCTCATGGTTCTCAAAGGCCTTCCAAGCACCTACAACAAGGATCTGCAGGTAGAACACATGTTGGCTTTCTCAGGGTGTCTCAAGCACACAGATCTCTCCTACTCTGGAGCACTTTGCCAGTCCCTGTCCCTGCACAGGCCCTGCTTGTGTGCAGAGGGTGAGGAAGGAGCTGAGGCTCAGCACAATGCATCTGGCACTGTGGCCTAGAGGACCCCCTGGGATGAGCCCCAGCTCTGCTGGCCAGGCTTCTCAGGCTCTTGTTTGGGCTTTTGGGCCACACCAGGTTGACTCACAGCAGTTTCCATCCTTGTTCTAATGCAGGAGGACAAGGAGGCTGTCTTTGATGTTGTGGACACCCTGAATGCTGTGCTCCAGGTGGCCACTGGCGTGATTTCTACTCTCCAGGTAGGGCTTCAGGCTCTCACTGCTGAACATGGTTGGGGTGCACATCGTGTAGATAACATGGGTAAATGAGCTCTAGACTGGTCCTACGATGAAGGCTCTTCAGTAGCTCACCCATATGGCTCACTATGGCCATCACGGTCAGCTGCTCAGGGGATCAGAGGGTCCTTTTAGAGCAAAGTCCCTTCCAGATGAAGTCCTCTCACTGTGACCACTGACATCCCAAAGGAAGAGTTGATGATGCCTCCCTCTTGCCCTTTCTGCAGATCAACAAGGAGAATATGGAGAGGGCTCTGAGCCCTGAGATGCTGTCTACTGACCTGGCTCTCTACTTGGTCCGTAAAGGGGTAAGTATCAGGGGGAAGCTTGGAACTCCGATTCCTTTGGATGCAAAATGCTGCTCAGCGGAGGCTTGAGATGAGGCCTTGTGTTCTGTTCTGAGGTGATGATCAGGCTGGGTCAACAAACCTGGATTCACATGGCATTTTGTTAGATCAAAACAAGCCAAGCAAAACAAAGAACCCATCTTTTTTGTGTCCTTTGAGAAACACCCCCATTGCCTGGTCACTGACTGTGGCCCCTGCTTCTCACTGCAGATGCCATTCAGACAAGCCCACATTGCCTCTGGAAAGGCCATCCACCTTGCTGAGACTAAAGGCATCCCCATCAATAAACTCAACCCGGATGAGCTGAAGAACATCAGGTTTGTACCACTTTTACCTTGACTTCCCTGAATAGGGTGCCCTTCTCCAAATCACATAGGCCAGACAGCACCCCAAAATCCTGCTGGGAGAATGGGGACAACATCACTACCACTCAGCTCCAGCAGGCCATGGGCAGCAGCTACTGGGGGGGACTGGATGAAACTCATGCCCTGATGTGAAAGCACCAGCCCTCCAGAAGACTTTAGCCCCAGATTTCTGCCTGTGGTGCTGCCTCTTTGGTCTGCCACAAGCAGCTACTGTCAGGCACCAGAAGTACAGAAGCAGGGCTGCAGGAGGCGATTCTCCTGCCAAAAAGGCTCCATGCCCATTCCTTCATCATCTCCACAGGCACTGAGCACTTAAAGCCAGGCATCTCCACAGGCACTGAGCACTTAAAGCCAGGCACCAGCATCCAGTGCTCTCCATTGATGCTCTTCTCTTTGCCTCCCCAGTCCCCTGTTTGGCAGCGATGTCTCCCAGGTCTTCAACTTCCTCAACAGCGTGGAGCAGTACACAGCCATGGGTGGCACTGCCAAGAGCAGCGTGAGTGCCCAGATCGATCACCTGAGGGAGCAGCTCAAGAGGCTGAAGGAACAGGCTTAGAGTGTGGGGAGAGATCTCATGGATGCAACGTTGTGCCTGTATCACTAACCTGGAGTTAATAAACACTGTGCTGTATTCTCATTCACTGAAACTCCTGTCTTGTATCTTCCTTCTTATAAGTATGACTGAGTTGGGCTTCTGGTAGGCAGAGAGCAGCCAGGAGTGTCAGCACATGTGTTGCAGGAGGACTGTGTGTCCTCAAAGAGGGATGCTTGGTGTAACATCTGTAACACACACCACATCTCCAGCTATCACTGCTCTCCTGCTAGGATTATGTTCCCCTGCCTGCCTTCTGGCAGGAAAATAAAGTCTCTAGAGCACTAGAGGTTGCATGGCCTTAGGCAGGTTGTGCCAACCCACAGGTCATCCCAGCCCATCCCAGAACTACCTATACTTCTTTCCTGTGTGTGACACATGCCCCAATTTGCCTTCAAGCCAAGTTGGGACAGAGTGCTTTAAAAAGAAATTTAAATAATCCCTGGCATTGTATTGCTCCTGCCACTTACAGGGATCATTTTCCATCTTTTGCTCTTGCAGAAGTAAAACCAGAACTAAAAGGAAGAACTAAGAGCAGGAACAGCCTTCTTTGACGTATGAACTGCCAGGACATTCCCAGGTCCTCTCCTGCTTACTGACACTTCTCTCTGCTTTAGTACATGTGTCTCACCTTCCAAGGAGGTTACCTGTGGCAGGGAAACCAATTATGTATGCTTAATTCAGGTGGAAAGGTGACAGCAACAGCCAACACAAAGAGACTCAGAAGAGGGATTATCTCCTTCCCAGCTCACGGTTCCTTCCTCACATGCAGGAGGCCACAGAAGTGAGTATTGTTTTAGGGCAATGACAATTAAAATTAAGCTTTCTCCCCACTGTTTCATTTCACATGTCTCAGCCAACTCAGCTTTCTCTTGTTCCCAGCTGCCACTGTTCAGCACCTTGGGGGGCAGTGCTGTTTGAAACAAGAAGGTGGTTTTAGCAGATTATCACACCTCGATCTGTTGCTTAAATAAACATTCCATCGTCACTGGTACTCCCATTTGACCATCCATCTTTCTGATACTCTTATGTGTCACCAAACCGTTCATTAAAGCCGTTTATGCTTCTGTAACTGAATCAAATACAGCATGACTGACAGCTGCTTACTGCGCATGGAGGTAGATGTTGTCATCCAGGAAGCAAACCTAGGCTACAAATAAATATCCTACAAACCTAAAACCAGTCTGATGGCATTGCTTCTCTCCCTTGCCCCTATGATACTTTTCTCTTTATTCCTAATGAAGTTCGGGGGGTCGTGGTCTGAATAGGAAAGCGTTACCACGCTTCACAGCCGAGCCCTGACGCGGTTGTCTAACGTAGCGATCCTCCTCCCGCCTGTCCCCACGGTTCTAACCGGTCATCAGCGCCCTTCCGTGCCGTTTCCAACAACTTCTTGCCCTCCCGCTTCAACAAGTGACTCTGAGAATAAAGAAAAGTGACTCAGAAAATAAAGCGACTCTGAGAACAGAGGAAAGCGAGCAAGCACATCAATATAGGCACTAAACCATCCTCCACGCGGGACCCCAGCGAGCCCGGCCGCAGCCCAACGCCCGCAAGCGTTTTAACGCCGCACTTCGCCTGCAGGCGGCTGCAGCCCCGACCGACGGCTCGAGGATGCGCTCGGGCTCCCGCGCAGGCCTTCCCGCCCCGCAGTGCCGGGGCAGGGCCTGCGCCCGCCGGTACCGCCCCACCGCCGGGCACTGCCCACCGCGGAGATGGCGGCGGCAGCAGCAGCGTGCGGCGGTGGTGCGGGAGCCGCGCTGGCGGGGGGCTGCCGCTTGCTGCTGCTGCTGCTGCTGGCGCTGTGGCGGGCGGCGGCGCTGCCCCGCGGCATGTTGTACCCCCGGGACACCCCGTCCCGCGAGCGGAAGGAGCTCGGAGGCCTCTGGAGCTTCCGCGCCGACCTCTCGCCGAGCAGGGACGCCGGCTTCGTGCAGCGCTGGTACCGGCAGCCGCTCCGGCAGGTACCGCGGGGTGCGGGCGGGGGCTGCCGCGGGGCAATCCGCAGGGCAGGGTCGCTGCTCCGTGGCGAGCATCGGTTCCCCTTTCCCTCCCCACCGGGCCTGCGGAGCGGCTGCTCTGTGCCTGCGCCTTACCGCTGTGCAGAGGATTCTCTTGGGAGACCTGCTAATAACCGACCGCGTCTGATCACCCCGCTTCCGCTCAGAGGCCAGCAGGCATTTGAATGAACTGCAGCCACCTTTAGCGCTACCTTGCACAACGCTTATCTATGATCAACAGCATCGGATAAACAAAAACGCCTGGAAAGGGCACTCGAGTTATTTTATTCCAAAGTACCTGAGTGCTGATAAACAATTCCAGTGTAATTGAAATCAGGTATGGAATTAACACCATGACCTACAAGGAGTAAGTAATCTATGTGTAAAATGCACATGTCCATCGTTTCTCTTTTAGCCCTTTGGGAAGTATTTTTGCCCAGTGGTGGAAGGAGAGGAGCTGAAAGGCACTGTGCTGCTGGAAGCACAGTGGAATGAGGCAGCCAGAGGAGAGGGATCCTGGACTGTGCCCCCACAGAGGGAGGCTTAACCATGCTTGAGGCAGCAGAGACTCTCCCTGAAGGAGATGTACATTATGGCCATTCGAGTCAAAGGATTTCCTGTGTCAGATACAGGAAAATCCACTTCACCATCCAAGGATTTTCATGCTAGGAATTTCTGGTGGCTGATAAGGGCGCTGAGTTTCTCTGCAGCGCTGGTACGGTTCAGTGCTGAGTCAGCCATGCACATGATGCTCACCCCTGGGCAGCCAGACCTCCCTTTTTCCGCTCCCCATGGAAGGGCTTCCTGAGCAAAGGGGAAGCTGCTGCAGCAGCACTCTTCTGTGCAACATCATGAGCACAGCAGATGCTAAAAATGAACAGCTCTATGTCACAACAGCATCCGGTTACCTCAGTGTTAAATGTATTCCAACACTGCCTGCCTGTGATCCTTACATGAAGTATAAGTGAGTGAATTCAGTCCATTGTAATCCCAAGGAATCTATTTTGCTTTCAGGGAATGAGAAAGGCTGGACTCATCCCAAACAGTCTCCACAAACCTTCCATGGGGAATCTGACCCAAAATATCCATGTCTCTTGTCACCCTTCTACAACAATTCTTAGCCCAACAAGCCAGCATGCCACACCAGTGACCTGGCACCACACCAGCAGCCTTGCTCACCAAACACCTAGAGCTGTGCAAGAGAAACTACTGCTTGTGCCAAGTCTCAAGCTGAAACAATGACCTGGACATGTTTTTCCCCCTCACTTCTCTGATTCTGCAATACCAGAGTCATTAATGAAAGCATTTCTGTATACATCATGAGGGGAAAAGATATGAGCAGCTTCTTCCTGTAGGAACAAGCAGGTACCTGGGCCTGGTACTAAGTAGGACTTGTATAGGGCCTGTGACAGAGCACACCAGTTTCTAAAGAGGTTTTCCCAAGTATTTCCACTGGACAAAGGGATTGTAAGGCTGTCAGTGGAAGGGGACACCTCCAGCAGTACAGGTTGGACACCCAAGACAGTAACTTTTCTTTAACTGACCTGTTTCCTCCCTTTCTGTTCCATTCCTGCCAGACTGGCCCTGTGATTGACATGCCAGTGCCTGCCAGCTTCAACGATATCACTCAAGACCCCAGCTTGGAGAACTACATTGGCTGGGTTTGGTATGAGAAGGAGGTGCTGCTCCCTCTCCGCTGGCTTCAGGACAACCTCAACACCAGGGTGGTGCTCCGCTTTGGCAGTGCCCATTACTACTCCATTGTGGTACGTTGCATGGGAAACGGTCCCTGTGTTTCCAGAGTTATGCTGCACTAAAATCTATCTCATGGCTTGTTCAGCAGCTACACCTCTGCCTAGATTTTATATCTTAACTCTTGCCTGTTTTCCTCCAGCTGAGAGCTTGCCCCTGTTTCCAGGTCTCTCTTCTCTGACTCTCCAGTACCAGGACTAGTAACTAAAACATTTCCTTGCTACAGGATCTGCCACTGCCATCTCAGTGACCCTTGTTTGTACATGACCCAGACCTAGCACCCAGCAAACGAAGGGCTGCTAAACTGATCCCTCAAGGAGTGAGAGCCCAGAACAAGGTTCAGTGTTACTAGGAATCCCAACTGCCTTTTGCTGGGCTCCTTCCCTCTCCCCTATTAATGCTTGCCACAAACCCCCAGTAACCTGCTTCTTGGGCTCACGGGTGTCTTCTCTTGCAGTGGGTCAATGGAGTGCAAGTGGTGGAGCATGAAGGGGGCCACCTCCCTTTTGAAGCAGATATAAGCAGCATCGTCCAGGACAGCCCAGGGATACCCTGCCGCATCACTGTTGCGCTCAACAACACTCTCACCCCCCATACTCTGCCTCCAGGGTCAATTCTGTACATGAATGACACAACAAGGTGAGTTACTTACTGTACTGCTGAGCTTATCCCAGGACTGAGAGAATGGGACTTTATTCAGCTGCTGGTTCTTAACACCTTCCAAGCACCTTAGAAAACATGGGATTGTATTTATGCTGAAATTCATCAGTTGAGCAGGGAGGTGTTTAAGCTTTGCTGTTACGAGGAATCTGCACTGAGTTATTGCATCTGTTTTATACACAAGGAACTGAGATGAAGTGATTTGCCAAGTTGAATAAATGGCAGATTTGAGAAGCTTGAATTCAGCTGGAATATACAAGTACCAGCTATCCTGAAGGACCAAACCCATTCAGTGCATTAGATGTTTGTTAACTGGGAGGCCCCTTCAGTGCAGCAGCAGCACTACGGAAAGACA
Source organism: Ara ararauna (assembly GCA_028858755.1). NCBI lineage: Eukaryota > Metazoa > Chordata > Aves > Psittaciformes > Psittacidae > Ara > Ara ararauna. The sequence goes on along the minus strand of CM054389.1, from coordinate 9,357,926 downwards.
GATCCATCCTGCTGTAAAGACTATTTTAGCAGCTAGCATTTGTTATTCCATGACATTTTGCATTGCTAGCATCCATAGGCTGCCTTCAGTTCCTGTAAGGAAACATAATGTAGCCATTTCTCCTGTCTTCCTCACTCAGGTATCCCAAGAACTATTTTGTACAGAACACCAGGTTTGATTTCTTTAACTATGCTGGAATCCATCGCCCGGTTGTGCTTTACACCACTCCTTCTGTCTACATAGATGATATTACTGTGACAACTACTTCATCAGACAGTGTTGGTAGGTCCAAAACAGTTACAGCAGCTACCTGAGGCTCCAAATGGAGATGACAGGGCAGCAGAAGAAAATATCCTGGAAAGGTGTGATTCAGTTTGTCTCATAGTGGCTTTCTCTTGAACCTGAGCTCACCCATTGCACAGCTCAGCAGCTGCAAGGATATAGTAAAGAGTTCAGAAGTGGTAAGAAAAGAATTGCTTGCAAGAGACAACTGTTAAAGTGAAAGGATAATCAGGTGTTTCTTGAAGGAGAATTTCTCTGTAGGGGCAGTCTTCCTGCCTTTAAAGCAGGATTATCACTGACAGGAGTTGTGTGATACACAAATCTTGCTGGATTTGGGACCTCAAGACAGACAGTCTTGAGACTTTACAGCCAATTCGTGCCACTCTGTTGCTGTTCTACACCTCCCTCTTTTAATGCTGCTCTGTGTGAAGCCCCTCCAACATTTGCTGCATGTATTTTTCCTTTCATGGCAGTTTCTGATTGTCTTTTGTTTCCTTTGAGCCAGCAACGGTGCAGTATCAGGTGTCTGTTGTTGGCAGCACACTCTATTCCTTATCCCTGAGTTTATATGACCAAGAGGGGAAAGTGGTTGCTACAGGCGATGGGCCGGCTGGAGAGCTCAAAGTCCTGAACCCAAACCTTTGGTGGCCTTACCTGATGCACGAGACCCCCGGATACCGCTACTCCTTAGAGGTAACATGACGTTTCCTCCTTTCCATGTGCATTCACTCTGACTGCCTAATAGGGTTAAAGAGCTGCCATGTGCCCATCTTCTGTACTCATCTTCTCACACGGATGCTGTTCATGTAACCAGAGTGGCGTTGCTGATTATGCAGTAATCAAATCAAGCTCTGCCAGCTTCTGGATGCTGAACTGAAAGGTCTGTTGGTGAGAAGGGCATGTGTGAGCTCTGAGATACTCGCCCTTCACCTTTAGTCCATTCATTGCAACAGGAATGTTTGAGACAATACAGAGGAGGGGAGACTGTGAAAGCTGAGTAGAGTGAGGAGCAGGCTGCTAACCTCTTCCCCATGCTTTGCCATGAATGAGCTTTCCTCCTGCTCTGCAAGACGAGAGTTCAATTTCAACAGCACAAGGATCAGTAGTGAGATTCAGATAGAGAAGCTGGGGCAGATGAGCTGCTGTGAGTTCCAGGGGCTCAGGTCCATGTCTCTTGTGAGCGGATGACACTTCAGTCACTGCCTGGCATCAAGGTGTGAGGGCAGAAGAGATGTACCGCTGCCTTGCCTTGAGGGACAGAACGGCCCAGATGAGTAAGGGAAAAAGAAACTGAATCTCGTGGAGCGAACAAGGCCCGGGAGGGTCATCCGGGATTCATCCTTCATCTTCCCCAGCTTGGATTTCTACTGTCTGTTTAGTCAAACCTTGCTCCATCTCTGAGGGCCACAAGAGGTGGCTGAAGCGGCAGTGAGGAGCGGGCTGGCGAAAGGATGGGAGGTCGAGGTAGCCCTGATAGTGACGGGGAGGGAGGACAGGGCATCCTTGCGGAGCCCATCACGTCACTTGCGTCGTCTCCTTGGATCTCCAGGTGAAAATGCAGGCGCAGGTGAACGGGGCAGTGCTGGAGGATGTGTACACGCTGCCGGTCGGCATCCGCACCGTGCACGTCACCAGCACGCAGTTCCTCATCAACGGCCGGCCCTTCTACTTCCATGGCGTGAACAAGCACGAAGACGCGGATGTAAGTGTGCGCCATGGGCACCTCGCGTCCTGCTGCTGAGGCGGCGGCCGCTCTCGCCTCCCCTCACTGCTCAAAGGGGCCGTGTCCTCACAGCCTGCACCCAGGCCATGGGTTAGGCGACACCATCCCCACTCCTGCCATAGCTGTGACACCGCTCGCATGGGCGAGCCGGGGTGTGCTGGCAGGGAAGCTAAACCACGTCCCGGCCACGGCTTCCAGTCACAACCAGCGGTTCCCCATGGCGGGAATGCCGGGATAACGTCCGGAGGGGGGGGGGGGAGCCGCGGGGCTGCGAAGCGCGCCCCGGCCACGAGATGGCGCCGCAGCCGCGCAGGAGGCTCCGTTCCCGCCTCCGCCGCTCCCCTCAGGGCGGCGGCAGCGCGGGCTCCCCTCAGGAGCGTCCTTCCCGCCCGCCCCATGGATAAGACCCGTGGTAGGGAGGGAAGGAGCGGGCGGGCCGGGCACGGCGGGCAGCGGCAGTGCCCCTCATGAAGGCAAACACCGCGTGGGGAGGTGTGCGGTCAGCTAGAAATGGCACCCAGGGCTGGAGGTGAGCAGTGGTGCCTGGCTAACACGGGAGAAGCAGTGTGATGGGCTGCCATGTCTTTCTCCCTCCCCCAGATCCGTGGCAAAGGGCTGGACTGGCCCCTGGTTGTGAAGGACTTCAACCTGCTGCGCTGGCTGGGGGCAAACTCCTTCCGCACCAGCCACTACCCCTACGCCGAGGAGATCATGGACCTGTGCGATGCCTACGGCATCGTGGTGATCGACGAGTGCCCGGCCGTGGGCATTAAAATGTCGTAAGAGAGCCCTCAAAGGACCCTTCCCCTTGGTTGTGTGTTCCTTCAAAAGCATCCCGCTCCCATCCCGTGGCACCCGTTGTCCTGATAATGGAAGTACTTTGCTCTATGTAGCAATCAGCCCGTCGTGACACGTGTACCCGGTGGGGTTGGGCAAGCGGAGGGCATTCTGCCACACGGCCATCACGTCATCCGGATTAATGAGCCCACACCATGGCCCTGAACTGTGCAACAGGCTTTAGGGAGATAGGGCAGAAGCCATACCCAGCATCAAGGCACAGGAGCTTGAGTTTCCACAGGGAAGGGCAAAAGGGATGGATTTGATACCCTCATCTCACCAGGTATCGCTTCCTTTTGTCTTTCAGCCAGAGCTTTGGGAACAAGTCCTTGCAGCATCATCTGGTTGTGATGGAGGAGCTGATCCGCAGGGATAAGAACAGGCCATCCGTCGTGATGTGGTCAGTAGCCAACGAGCCAGCATCGGAGCTGGCCCCAGCAGCTTATTACTTTAAGTAAGTGCATCTGCTTATACAGAGAGATGAGGCTTGGATCTTGGCAAATGGTGCATCCTCTTCCTTTGGGGTGGCACAGAGAAGTAGTAAAGAGAGGACAAGCATTTTTTGGGAGCCCCGAAGCAGTACCTGCAAGGTGACAGTAACTGCTGCATGTGCTGAACTGATGCTCAGCACGACGTAACAGCCTCAATCTGCTGCTTTTGAAAGAGTAAGGCTCTGCAGAATTAACAGGGGTCCATTTGCTCTGAGCCAAAGCAAACTTGCTGGGACCAGCATATTCCTTGTTACCAGTGGAAGGCAAGTGCTAAATTCTTCGGGAATTACAGAAGAGTTGTAAAATAATTGGCCTTTAATTCTAAAGACAAGGTTCTTCAGTTAGTGCTGGTTATTTGTTCTGCTGGGGATCATGATGCCCCCTTCAAAGCCACTGCTTTGAGTCTCTACAGCTCTTCCCTCCTCCCCCCTTTAAAGAGATTTAAGCTTTGATTAGGCAAGAGTCACTAATGGGATAGTAGACTGTCCCCCGTAGCTTTAAGTGCCTTAAGAGGTAACCCTGAAGTTTCATTCTTCACAGTGACACATCACCCTTCTGCAATATCAAGGCAGCAGCAGCTCTTGACCCTCCCATTCACTGACATCTCCCCATTCCTCTATCTCCCTCAGTCAGGGTTTCTTCAAAGGCTGCCAGCCTTTAAGTGCTCTCTCTGCTGTGGCCTTGTGCTTTAGCAGGAACAGAGCTGTTGAGGAACTTCCCATTACCCTTCTTATGTTTTTGTCTTCAAACTCAGTCCCATCTCCAGCTCCTGAGCTGCCCGTGCCTGGTGCACTTCCACTCTGGTCTTTTTTCAGGTGGGATAGCAGCTGGCTTTGTGGCAGGATGCTTATATTCCTACAGAATGGGCTACATTATAGGCACTCGATTAGCAGACCATCACTAAGTATCCTCTAGTATTGAATTAACAATACTCTGCTAAATCAGAACCAGCTCCAAATGTCTGTGGGGGCGGAAGGGGAAACAGGGCTGTGCTTCTCCATGCTGTTGCTGAACTCTTGCTTTACTGTTTGCAAACAGGACAGTGATAGCTTACACTAAAGCTCTCGATCCCTCCAGACCAGTAACCTATGTGACAGAAGCTAATTACGCTGCTGATCGTGGTGTAAGTTCACTTTATTTTCTAGCCTTTTTTTTTTAATTGATGCATTAAACTTCCTCCTCTTGTCATTTCTGTTACTCTCCTGTCCCCCCTTCCCCCCCAGGTTTACTGGAGATATTTAATAGGGACAGGCAGAAGAGAACTTAGGTTTTTGTTTCTAGTATAAAGCACCTTATTCCTGTAGTTATAGTCCAGCTGGGGAAAAAGAAATCTGTTAGAACAGTTCTTTGTCTTGAGTGAAGTGTGCAGGATCAGACCCCTGGATTCCATTAACATTGTCATGCTTTGCTATTCCATTGATTGCATTCACTTGCAATTAAACCAAAGCTTAAACCTCTTTAAAATGCTTAACAGGCCTTGTGGAAGTCTAAAGGAAGACAGCTTTGCTTTAATTCCTGCTTTAAACTGCTCTAGATCTTCTTTGGCAGATGTCTATTAACATTGAATAATCTGTAAGCTCTTCCAGCTTCATTAAAAAAGTCTTAGAGCTGTATAAATATCCAAAAGGCACTTTTCTTGGATGTCTGTGCCTTAAGCTGGCCATAACATGAACCAAGGATCTTTAACACACAAATTTGTTTCTGGGGTCATTCCTATGTCATTTTTAATAGTTCCAAGATGGCTTTATAGTACTTGTCACTACTGTACAACGAACACTTCTAGCAGGCAAGTTTGTAGGGATGCGATTCTACCACATGTCCCCGCTACAGGTTACACTTTGCATTTCTTTCAGGCTGTCCTGAAATGGCCTCCTGTAGCTCCAAGAGCTCTGTTCCTGCCCACCCCAGGATAGAATCTGGTGGCCTTAGTATTGCAGGAGCCCAGCAGGGATCTGCTCTTGGATATTGCTGCTGCATCAGGCATACACATGCTGACTCCTGACATCCCATCCCCAGGAGTGTGTTCTGAATAGCTTAAGGACACAGGAAAACAAAAGCAAAGAACAGATCTCATACACTGATGTGATATTAGAACTTTTTTGCTTTTATTACAAAACATGTTAAGAGAACATTGAACAAGTTACATACAACATCACTTTATCTCTGGTGGGCTTCGTGCCCTTTTTATCGTACTGTCCATGTGGTAGAAATGGCATATAACTTGCAGAATGTTTAGTACTAGTATTGCACCATTGATGCACAAATTTAGTTGCTAGTCAAAATATTTGACCACTAAAACTTGATAATCACATTCCAATATTCAAGAAGTACATCTAAATGTACCAGCAAGCCAGAGACATCTTGGAAACTCAAAAACTTCTAACAAACCTGAGGATGAAATGGGTTGATCTTGTCTAACTCTTTGTTGTGACTTCCTAAGTCTCCAAGAAAAATGCCAAATTAATATGCTATTATTAAATTTAATAGCTGCTTTTTTTCCAGGGAAAGGTTTTATGTTGGGAAGGCCTGAGTGATGGGGGAAAGACTTTATTCTACATGTAATAAAACTGGATTCCATTAAATGAACCAAAAGGAGGATTTAGCTTTACAAGTGAAGGTTGTCTACTTTGAGCTCTGTGATAAAACACTCTCACCCTTTTCTTTTTTATAGGCTCCTTATGTGGATGTAATTTGTGTAAATAGCTACTTCTCCTGGTATCATGACCCAGGCCATCTGGAGGTTATTCCACTACAACTCACAGCACAGTTTGAGAACTGGTATAAAACCTACCAAAAACCCATTATCCAGAGTGAATATGGAGCAGACTCAGTCCCTGGACTTCACAGTGTAAGTGTTATAGATGCTCGAGATGGAAAAAGCACTGCTTTTCTTACAGGGGCAGCAAAGTTTAATTAGGAGAGGTGGGTACCACTGAGCCTGACTTAGCTTTGAGAGCTTACAAGTGTCTGAAAGGCTCCAGGATTGTAATCCTGCTCCACTGAAATCAATGAGCTGTGCTACTAACAAAGATCAGATTCTACCTAGAGAAGAGTTTTTAGCTTTGACTAAAAGCACTGAGCACCAAAATCTGCACTTCAGCATTCACAGAAATTGCTTAGTTGGAAAACAGGACACTGGAGAGTGGACATTCACTTCATGAGGCTATTCCACAGGGAAGGGGTGGCACTCCTACACCTATCACAAAGCACCAAGTGAAACCACAACTTCCCCCCCAGGCATCCCTGGCATTATGTTTGTACTGTGCTTCCCCTTGCAATTTCAGTAGTTGCTAATTGTCACAGTTCATGCAGCTGCAATGAAAAGACCAAGCAGTTGTTAAGCTTGGCTTGAGGAAGCAGGTCCCAGGTAAACAGGGAGCAAATGTAGAGAGCTTTTGCTGAGGTTAACTGTCACTTCATACAAGGCCTCCTCTTTTCCCTGGCTGTAGGATCCACCTCTGATGTTCAGTGAGGAGTATCAGAAAGCGATGCTAAGGGAGTACCATTCAGTTTTTGACAAGAAGAGGAAAGAGTATGTGATTGGGGAGCTCATCTGGAACTTTGCAGACTTCATGACCAATCAAGGTAAGCTTATACTTATATTCTAACCAACTCTCCAGCCTCCATGCAAGCTTAAATGGTTTATGACACAGACAATATTGTGCTGTAGGGTAGGACAAAAGGGCCCTCTGCTTATCAAGCTAGTTTCTGTGACAAAGCCAAGAGGGAAGATCCTGCCTGTACTTAATACATCCTCCCTCCACATCTCAAGCTCCTAGATGTCCCCTCTGCAGAGATGCTCCCCAAAACATGAGAAAACATGCTAGGGCAGAATGCAAAGGAAGCTTGTGAGCAGACCCAGATTACTGCTATTTCTTGGCTATCCTCAATTCAGTCAGCTGTTAGGGACATCTCTCGCTTCATATTTCATCTACAACTACCCTTGGTAACAGAGCACCTTAAATAATGTATTAATAACTTGGTAGAAATTTAGCAGTAGAGGACCAGATGCCATTCTGGTAGACCACTGTCTATCGTGACACTCCTTTCACTATTAATGTGCATTCACAAAAGTATGGGGCATTACAGTGCAGACACAGAGGAAGGAAGAAGGAGACCTAGTAAGAAGGAACTAGTTATGCATATGCCACCTGCAGTGAGTTAGGGTGGTGAACAGTCAGTGTTAATTTCAGGCAGAGAAACACCATTCATAACAACCTGTAGAGCACCAATATAGGTATTAGAAAGCTCAGTCAGCACAGAGCAGCAATTAGAAAAGTGCTGTTTCAAACAGGATGGAGAAAACACAGACAAGTTCACATACACATAGGCAGTTCCAGGCTTCCTACATGTTGCAGTTGTATTTTCTAGTTTCCCATGAAAAAGAGGCAAAAAGGATACAAACACTACTAAAGGACAGCACAGTCAAACAGCAATCAACATTTTCACTGACAAATTCAAGGCAGAACCAATGGCAGAAGGAATATCTGCTGTAAATACAATACTGATCAAGTTAATGGGCATACCTGAATTAACTGTCATCAGCTTACCAGTTGTAAATACAATAAATTGCAGCTGCATAGCCTTGTTACACCATTACTCTTGCCAAGATAACACAAGTTACATCTGCCAAGTTCCCGGTTGTACCTGTGTGGAAGAAAGTACATACCTTTCTTCCATTTAACCTGATTTAGTACATACACTGTAACAGTTCACAGTACGGGGTAAGAGTATTTTATGTATACTTGCTTAATTTTGTAACTTCTCTACAGGGACCACACGTGTTTTGGGGAACAAAAAAGGAATATTTACCCGCCAACGACAGCCCAAATCAGCTGCATTTGTTCTTAAAGAAAGATACTGGAAGATTGCAAATGAATCGAGCTGTCTTCCTCCTGTAATAAAATCACACCCCCTCTTTCTAAAATGACATCAAAAGGTATAGTGGCTGAGTCCTATGCTGAACTTGTTCATTAAACTTCTGTTTAAATAATATTAATGCCTGACTCAAGTCTTGCAAGTCTAATGCAATTCCTAGTCCACCTGAAGAAGTTACTATGATACAAAGCAGATCAGAAACACTAGTTTCCTATGCTTAGCCATGTCTGTAGGCTTCCTCTTTCCAGGTAGTAAAATGAGTCTTCGGAGTTTCAGGGAGCTGAATTTAGAGATCCTGACTGAGGTATCTGGTTATGGCAAAAAAAAAAGTATTACATGTATTACATGATACAAGTCAATGCTGAAGACTTCAAAAAAATCCAAGTTACTCTAAATGAGCATCACATCCCTCCAACGGAAATGAGGGTCTCCAGTTATACTCCCCTAACAGTTACACTACTCAGATCACAGCAGGTTGTCTGCAGGATTACCAAAGAGCACAATATAAATATAGCTTCTCTTGTGGGACAGGACATATGCGTCTGGCTGAGAAACTGAGAGTTCACAGCATTCAGGAATTGTACAAAGTACTACTGTGAGGATACCCAACATACTCCAATACAGTACGGAATTCACACTACAGCAGCAAGGTGGAATATGTTAGATAGATACTACATCAACTGAACTTTGCCTAAAACTATTTCTTTTACTCACAGTACCAGAACAGCCATTAGTAGATGTGTTTTATCTTCCAGCTTGGAAGGAGGTCCTTCATGTTAAATTGTCGCTATGTATTACAGTAATAGTAGTCTAGAGGGTAAGTTTGTTCTAAACCTTTTTGATACTAGCCTGAAGCCTTGTGGTGTAGGGCAATGTGTACATTAATGTGCACATGCTACATTAGACAGTAACATAGTGTAGAAACATCTCTCACGCTGCCCAACAGGCTTAGAGGACCCTAAAGACCAGGCTTCAGACTGCAATAGATGATGCCAATACTCAGAAAAGCTCAGAATATTCTGCAAGCTTCTTATTGCAACACGCCAGGGTTGTCCCAAGAGCAGCATCACCCACAGCAGAATGTCAGACTGGAGGCTGCCTGCTGCATTTTGGAAGCTGGTACAATTATGTAGTTGTTTTATTCTGAAGCACAGATACTTTGTGAAACTGTTGCTACGACTGTTCCTGCAGCTGGCTCTTCTCCCACATTCTCTTTCCTTTAGATGCAGTACATTAGAACCAGCACCACTGTCCACACTGCTACATGCGGAATAAGGACACAGATGTTTACTGCAGACTTCAGAACAATTTTGCTTTTAAGGGAAAAGCAGCAGCATAATATCAGCACTCTATACTGTGTTAGGTCTACACATTTTCTATATAACTAAATCTCCAGAATATAGAAGTCTATCCACAGTGTAAAGAAACTTGCTCAAACGTACCATGGGATAAGAGCAAATACCATACTTCAGCCAACAATGAAAGTCATTGTGACTTCTCGCTCTCTAGACATGATTTCCTTTAAACCATTTTCTTCCCCATTTCAACAGACATGACACACCAACAGCTGCCACATCAGAACACAGATAAAGGTCTGACACTGTTAACTCATTACAAACTAGGGCTCCAATCCCTGTGGTTACACAAAGGGCTTATGGCTGCAGCAGAAGGAACACTATTACTTCCACTCAGTCCAACAGAAGAGATGCAAAGTTTAATACCCACACTTACAGCAAACACACATTTCAGTCTTAGCTCCTGCTTGGTCTCAAGAGCTCAGTGCAATCGGAGCCCCAAGCCACCTATCCAACCCTTCCCAGCAGCTCCTCCCTCCCCAAGTCCAGAAGAACACACAGCAGTTTCCAGATACTTTATCATCTTGCCGGGGCAGAGGTAAAGTAGACCTACAGAACCAAGGAAAGCTGGAAGGGATAACAGTAACACACTGAACAGTGGCGGTTTTGCATGTTGCTTAAAGAACTGTAAACAGTTAAAGCCTCAAGTCAATGCTGCTCACCCTTTACACACCCATGTGCACACAACATTGAGCAAGACACGATGAAGCTGCAGAAATGCTCTGAACTGGTATCGCTGGGCACCCGAGTGCTTTAAATGTTCTGCTGCTAACAGACAGTATCTCTGAAAACAATCACAGCTTAGTACATGTCTACAGACAGAATTACAGTACTGACTTTAAGAACAGTTTCTAAGGCTCAGACTGAGTCCAAAAAGGCCTCCAATTGGGTTCATTCAAGCTCTTATGTTTGGAATGAATGCAGCATAAGAATGATTGCAGCAAGACATCCACAGGTAATTTCTACATTTATTCTTTTTTATAGCAAAAAAAGTTATGTGCAACAAATAGAATTCGTACATATTTACATTGGTTTACCTGTTAGCAAAATTGGATCCTAAACCTCCAATAGAGAATCTCTCAACCTATATTGATAAAAGGAACATCTGCCCAATGATTCCATTTCAAGAGATATTTAATTTGGAGTTTAAAGCACTAGTTATAAATAGTCGATGGAACATACTATACAGAACAAACACCTAATATTTAGGCCATGCTTAATACAGTTTTATGGTAACAGAATACTTCATCTTTTCTGGACCAGTTTTGTCTAGATCACGTTTAAATGATGTTGGCAGAACCAAAGCTATTAGATCTCTTTAACTTTAGCCCATATAAATTAGGAGCATCAAGTGCTGCCCGAAGCACCTCACCAATCTTTTGGAACCATTGAGAGATTTGTACAGCGGAGATAAACGCATCCTACGGTATGCAGAAACCTCCTAAGAAAGAGATTTGTTGTCACTTTAGATAGCGAAGGTGGTAGGGAATGTTTCATTGGCCTTAGCGTTGCAAACACTTGACAGTAAGAAACTTCCAAGAACATTCATTTCCGAAACGAGACTTGAATGCTTCGTTGGCCTTAACAGTAGCAAATACCTTACAGTAAGAGGATTTCAGGAATGTTTAATTCCTAAGCAGGTTTTGGGATGAGATTTTTTGGCTTTCCAATCCACCCCACCATGGAACTTCTAAGAGTCCACAAAGGGGAGGGGAAGCCGAAATTCAGAACCACTGTTTGTGTATATTATGATTCCCCCCCCCCCTTCTCTTTGAGTGTTGAAACATAACCAGAATCTGTGTAACGCCCTCCTGTCCTGCCAGACCAGGTATTAGCTCCTGGCTTTTCCCCATAGTACCCTCAAGATTCCTCAGAATTTGCCTTCAGATTTGTAAGGGTCAAATTAATTTCAACTACATATTAAATATTTGCCACAGCATCACTTTTGGCTGTGGGCAGACAGGGGGGCAGTCTTTTCCATCACATTAACTCATCATAACCTGAGCCATTTTACTGGAAGAAATATGCTGTTCCTATCATTGGGAGCAACAAGGAAAGAGTCAAAGAACTGGAAGCAGAAAGGTCCGGATTTCTACTGCTAACATTATTTTGCCCTTTATTCAGGCCAACTACCTTTCTGAAGCACAAGGGAGGAAGTAGAAGAGTTAGGGCCATTTCTAGCAAATCACTTCCAGTAAAAAGTAACTGCAAGGAAAGCACACAAGACAAGAGAGTTCACGATGAAGGATCAGATTGGCAAGTTCGTGCACAAAGTGTAGCTGCAAATTCTTCCAGAGACCACCCTTGGTTTCCATTTGATCCCTATGGCCACACAAACAAGGACTGCAGACACGACTGCGCAAAATCTGGCCCTGAACAAGTTTACTAAGCAAACTGAATTAACAGACTATGCCCACACAGACAAGCACAAGACACAGTGAAGTTAGTCAACACCTATACTTTTCAGCTGATGGGGCTTTTCTCCTTCGTTTTTGGTGTGCACTACACCCAGAAATTGGACCAAGTAATTACTGATAATACTTGTCTCCACTGCTGCTTGTTCTGAGGGATCAGCGCTGCGACTAAGCACTGCAGGCAGCATGTGTTCACCTCTTCCTCGGATGAAAAAGGTGCCTTAGAGTAGATCACAGGAATGCAACAAAATAAACCTATACAACGTATTAAACAGCAACAGAGCCTCAAGGCTTGTAAGAGAACAAAGTAAAGCCTTGAAGGACCAGTTTAACATCATTCATTCCCCTCATATCAAAGTTCAAGGCATTAGAGAGACAGAACTAAACATCAAGACAAGCTTTAACTATACTCTGGTCAATACAAAATGCATTTAATGAGTTGTCTAAAACTTAGACAAGAGGGACAAGTAGTTTAGTGTTACATGCAACAGATGTTACTCATACCACAGAACTCTGTACATAAAAGCAGTTTCCACCTACATCCTTGATACAAACCAGAAAATTACTTTAGTAATTTAAACAGTATTTTGTGAATTCAATCTAAAAAGTCTACTTTTCTCTCTATGGAACACTGCATGTTTCACAGTCAAGTTTATCCTCAACAACTTAGTGTTTAGAATCCACCTAGCCATACAACATAAGTGTCTCTCTGACATTCATGTTTAAGCAAAAACATCCTAAAATTAGTTAAGTTCATTCTTTAAATAAATGGGCACGCAGTTGGAGTTCTTCATATTTAGAAGCTGACAAGGGCAAAAAGCAGCACAGCACCAATTACACTGAACCAATACGTTTTGGTGTCACAGAGTCTGAAACACGAGTACTTTACTTTCCCAAATTGCATCATGAACCTTCAATCACATTGATTTAAGTTAACTGAAACAATATTGCTACCACTTCTCAGTCTAAAAACTAAAACAGATCTCTTAATACTCTTCTATCCCCAGCAAGTTTGCTGGGAATTGGTTGGTTTGTTCATTTTTAAAGCAAGGACACTTCTGCCTGCCAAGTTCAACACAAAGTATTTGGTTTAGGATTTTAAGACAGAAGGCACTTCTAACATTCAGCCTTAGAATACTGAGTGCAGAAACAACATTTACAATTTTGTTCCTTTGTTTAAATCTGCAGTTTAATTTTGTTTTTTTTCCCAGTTAGTTATTAGAAAGAGCAATGATAGCACTAGATCACATTTCATTTTCAGCAGCACATTTACTTACTTATCTCACTAAACAGCGTGCCCTTCCAAAGGGATCTTATGTATGTCAGGCCTAAAGTTCACTTCCCAATATAGCACAAACCAAAGATCCTGACGAAGATCAATTAAGGAACTGCTTCTTGGTTATCCTGCTCAGTCAGTGGTTTCCACTGCAAATTGCAATTCTATACTGCAGCATTCATATAACATCAAAAGCTAGTAACACTGGCTGGCTGACCACTGGCTAAAAATGAAACAGCTCTGCATGGAAATGAAGTCCTTCCAAAGACTGTTGGTACACCAACCCCCAATCTGCATATAATATCCCAGTGGCAGCTTTCTATTGACCACATTAAGCTATTTCATTCTGTACAGAAATTAATGACGTTGTGGTTTAACAACCGTACTTCAGGTTTCAGCTTTAATTCCATTTCTTGTTACTGAAGACAAGGACAAAAAAGAATGGAACAAAACCCAACCATCATTCTCACAACAGCACTAGCAGTGAGTGCAGCAACTCAGTGTTCTACAGAGGTCACTTCTTCCATCGCATCAGTCGAGTATTAGTTGAACACTCTGACAGCTCCTAGGCTAGCAAAACTGATTGTACAGTGAGTTCTCCAGGGATGAAACCAGTAGCTCTAGTTTTATTTACAGTATAAGTCCTAGTCAAATCTAAGTCCATCAGCTAAAAAAAGTAATACACATACTGTAAACATGGCAACATTAAATATGGTAAATCCTAGTCTAGAATATTTAATGTCATGATCACATCTTGTTATACCTGAATTTATATACAGGATATTTTATAGCAAGTGTTACCCACTTCACAAGTGGAGGGGGGAAGAGAGTCTAGGTTTTGCTGTGGCTAAAACTCCTTCAAAGTAAAGTTAAAGCTTGTCTTTGATTGCATTAGAGCTTTCTTTCACAACCACATTGAAGATTAGCACAAAGAAAAAACAATTATCTAGGGCCCCTTCAAATTGATACTTAAAAATTCTGTTATGGTTCTCTGGGAAAGTGTCTGATATGGAGAATAAAAAATTACTGCAAAATAAACTTAATGGAAGTTGGGTCTTCAGACTGTCAGTCAAGAGTTCAAACAGGCCTTAGTCCTGTTTGGGTTGGAGTTGCTGTTTCCAGGCCTCGTTCAAATAAACTAGTCGTTTGTAGTTGATGATAAAGAGAATGAAGTTCAGCAAATATGTGATGACGCAGACAATGCAAAATTCCTTCAGCACGAAGTACAGAATGTATGCCAAGTACAATGACCCTACTACAGACACTATGGAGGATGTCATGAGGATTAGAGCTGCTACTGCACTTGCTGTCATACCTGCAACAAGAGAGAGAAAGTTACTACTGTTGCTCTCATTCCCCCCCCTTCCACACAAGAGCAAAAAGCCTAAGCACTCTAATTCAAACTGAAGGCTACTCTGCAAGTTGGTATTACATAGAAGCCTGTTTAAAACACCATGAGTTCAAGGTGGCTCCCAAATCACTATTTGGAGGGGAGCTTCTAGGTTCTGTACGACCGTCCTTTGATAAGAAGTATGTGTATTAACCATCTTCTGTATTCCTGAGTATTGGGAAAGTTACAGGTTGGTCAAGTTATGTCTACCAATAGCTTTATAGCAGACCATACAGTTACAAAGAAATAAGTAAATATTACATTTCATGCACTTTTTTGCCTGCTATCTCTATTACTCCTGCAAAACTTGTGAATTCCATTTTTATTTCCTCTCTTTTCTGTCATGCAAGACAATGCTAAATACACTGAAGTGAGAATACCAGTGCAGCAACTGTCGTGATGCTTATATTAACAGTATAACAGGAGAAAAATGCAATTGCTTTGGTTATCAGTTGGGGTTTTAAGCCCTTTGGGCAGATGTGTCATTAGACTGGTGCTAAAAAAGATAAAAATCACATGTATTTGTCTGGTCTCCTGCAGATTACACAATGTGTACCACACTCATCACCACACAGCTTTACTTTAGCCTCAAAACTGAATTAATACTTACCAAGTAGCATTTGTAGTATATAAAACACGAGTCCAAAAACACTGTTTGACTGATTTATTGCACTGTCCTTTCCAAAGATGGAACCCAACAGACCAAATCCTCGACCCCATCTGTAAAACAGTGAAACTAATTAACTCATATTCGGGTACCTGTTGCTTTACATCAGTATTTTCAGTTCATCACTGTTGAGGAATCAAGAAAACCCAATCCCCCACACCATATATTCTGACATGACAACCACAGTCCTATATCCTGGAAAACCAAACAGCTTGCAATACAGGGTGCACTATGTAGAACTTTATGCCACACGCTGATGGCCAAAGTTATTTGACACACCAGAAACTACCAAAATCACACGGCTGCAACTTCACCAAATGCCATGTCTGCTTCCTAGGGTTGGAGTTTAAAGCTCTTTCATCAAATAAACACTTCCTATCTCCAACAAAAGCTTTAGCAGTTCTTTCCAGCACAGTAAGTTGGGCACGTGCTCACTATACAGCTGAGGGAAAATAGTACAACTTGGTAACTGGCTGTTACCGCTCTACCAGCACTTCCCTAACTGGCCTCAGAGCAAATAAAGCAGAGTATGTGTTTGCGCTTAGCTGCTCCTCATCAGCCTAACACTTAGGAGGAACCCAAATCTGTCAAGCAGACAAGCTGGAGATGGTACCATACAAGATTCACAGACCTCATTTGTCAGAGCCCTGGCACAGTGTGACATCTTGAACTAGTACCTTAACCACAAAGTGACTTTCAACTTTTCAGTGATAAGACAGAAAGTAACACAATAAGGGGACAACAGATGAAATGAACAAGTGTATTTGTGCAAGAAACCATTAATTCAAAGCCCTAAGGCAGATCATGCCATTATTTGTAAAAGCAAAGTGAGGACCGTATTTATTAGCGCTTCAACATGCAACTGAACTCATTTACAAGAGGTTAGGATATCTGCCAGCACATCTCTGGAGCACCAAGTTAAGTACTGCATAAAAGGCTGGGTTCACATTATCAGGTGAACTGTCACATATCTATGTAAATAAAAGCACAATCCCTCTCTGCTGTTGGAGCAGCAAACACCAGCATGCTACACGTATGCTCCCACAAGTGCCATTTCCCATAGCTTCTTGTACTAGTTAGAGGCAACAGCTCTAAACCAAGGCACAGCACAGGCTTGCTCTCCGCACGCTACAGGAATGTTGCTGATATACTTTGCCATATATCTGAGAACAGTGAAAGGCGACCACCACCTGACGAGGAGTTTCCTCATATGAGAAAGGTACCACAGGTAGTACATTTAAGACAGTCTCCAAAGCACTTCATGATCTCGCAACCATTTGTGGAGTATTTTCAAAACATATTCAAATTGATCATTTTAGTTCAACCTTTGTCTGGAATTAACTATTACACCCAAGTCTTGCACGCTTCTCAACAAGAAACTGGGAAGAAACTTCGTCCCTAGAAAGCACGTTCACTGCATAAACAGTAAAAAACCAAACCTACTTTCAACCAGTTTGGTCTCAAATCTCATAAATGACTGAAGTGAAACCTCTGTGCAAATATTAAGCCAGCACAGAGAAGACTGACACTGCTTTACCACAGGAGAATGTACTGTATTCCAGAGCCTCAAAGGCTCAGAATGACACTAAGTCAACTGCTGGGGGGAGCAGTGTTGTGTGGCCTCGCTCCCTCCAGTCATCGCAGTGGAAGTCTGGGGCTACACAAACTGGAGGGGCCCAAGGCTGAGTGCACATCCTCCCTCCAGTATATGATGGCAAACAGTCCTGCTTAGCATCTAGTGTAGTTTGTGGGTGAAGCAGCATCAAGGATGGATACCAAGGATCTGGGAAAGCAGCTGCAGGGATGCGAGTGCAGCACTTGACAGCGAAGGGAGCCATGCTTCCAAGAGGGAGGGATTTCAAAGAAGACCAAACACCGTGCAACAACAGATAAGCAAACATCATAAAGAAATATGCAAGTTCCAAAGAATCTTAGCTATGACCTTCCTCCCACACACTGAAGGTTATCGGCATCTTAAGTGAGAACTTTGATAAGATGGCCACAGCACATGACAACTATCTCATGTGTCCAGCTACCAAATGCAGTATTAAGGAGCCAAATACATTAAAGGCATCATCATTCTGCAGTGAATGGTCTGTTTTTACCGTTCCATATTACCACATTCATAGGTGCCTCAGGTTACTATCCACAGGTGCAATTTCTTTTTGTAGTCTCCAAGTGAGAATTCTCTGCAGGGTAACTTTAACCTCTATTTGAACACACTCAGGCTTTCCTTATTGAGATACTAAACAGCAGAACACAAAGTGTGCCTAAGTCTGTGGTTCCACATTAGCCAAGCTCGAAGTAACTGCAGGACGCTGAATTCCTACCCTCTCCCTGCTCTAGCTGTGTGCTCCCACCTCTGCTGTGTGCTCATGAGATCCTCCCATGTTCAAGAGCAAACTCAAGCTTAAAACATCAGCAACTTCAGACTGCAGAATCTGACCCTTCAGTTACTCTGCAAGTGAATGTTACAAATGGAAACATAATGAGTGTGAGCCCTTCCGGATGGTCAGGGTCCCCAAGTGAACTGCTCACAGCTGTGAGAAGGTCAGAGCACGGTGAAAAGTTCATTAAGCATCTTGTTGGCCTTGCAGCAGTGATAAGAACATGGAGTATTAAATTTCAGTCCATGGAGTACAACAGCTCTGATCTCACATCTTATTCCACACACTTGAAGGTAGTCAAGAAGCCTGCGGTTTAAGAGGAAGCCCTTTTTCCAGCCTTACAGGGTTTGAAGCAGGAGGAAGACTTCTGCATCAAACTGAAAAGCGAAATATTTAGACTTTGTATATTTCTATTTCCATCTAATTTCTTTACTGAAGAGGATAAATCATCTCCTAATTCTCTCAAGGAGGTCCCAAAACCCACTTGGCACAACAAGCCAAGCACTTTGCAAGCAATTGGAGGAAGGTAGAACACTGAGTACAGGAATCTTCCTTCTTACACCTAAACCATGCATATCACACCTGAGCTGTAGCTTTGAAAGCCTAAAAATATGGCAAAGAAATAGCAAGAAGACGCAGTCCTAACCACAAATTCCAAGAAGTAAAAGCTCAGTAAAAAGGACTAGAAACAGCTCACAGCTCCTCACAAAACATGTGTGTCTCACAAGGAATATGATTTACAAGACCTATCGTTAATTGGGATCAGTTTGTTGGCTACAGAACGCTAAGTAAAATGAACTGCACCAATTCAAGAGCTGCCTCCATAGCAAGATGAAAGCTTAGTCCAACACCGCTTTTTCCCGGTACTGACTTTGGCTCCCTGCCCCTTTCAAGTGCTCGGTTAAACTCTTGCTGAAGCCACCCTGTGTGATTCAGAGCACTATGACAACACACGTGGCAAGAACTAATTCTGCCACACCCCGGTTTCACTCCTATTAAGAAAGGAGCAAACTAACTATAAGGAAGTTTTAAAGTAAACCTTTTAGACATCTTCCTGCATGTCTGAAGTAACTCAATTCCCATCTGCTCAAGATGACACTTCCCATGCGCAGGTACAGCTTTGAACATGCTTGACAAGCGTTTCAAGAAATCCAAGGCAAAGTGTTCATGTAGTTTCCAATGCCGAAAATTGAATACTACTCACTGTACTGTAGTCAGTGACTTTTAGTCCAACGTGCCTCTCACTCTATCAAAAGGAGGAAATACACTGAAAATGATCAGCCAGCCTCTAAACAGTGTCCCTTTTGGGCTGCGCTATCTAACCAAAATCAGAAGCATTGCATTCTTAGAAGTGTTAAGCAGCATCTGCATGCACTTGACACTTGTTAACAGGAAGACCTGAGGTCATTTTGATCCACAAGTGACATCTCTCAAATAAAATCCTACTCTGTTAAATCATTACCTCTTCTGCACAATTATGAACATCCTCCATGTTCCAGAACAGCATACTGTGGGAGTACACTACCCTTAAACTCTAAGCATGTTGCTGTAATTTAGCAGAGCCAATACCACTGGCAGAAAGGCAACCAAGAGAACCACATGAAGTACAGTCTCTCAGCCATTTCAAAGAACAAGTAAACAACCTCTGTCTTTAAGTTAGAAGCTGTACGTTATCACTCTTAGCTCAAAAAGCAACAGAATTCCAAGCCTGCCAAAACCAGCAAGTCAAAGTATATATGTGGCCATGAGTCAGATTATTGTCTCATCCTCTCTGTAAGAAATGCTATACTGTTTGTTCGAGCCAACCACTTCTGTGCTTACAGTTACCTGCAGGAGATGTTTTTAAGGGCTTTTACAAAGAGATCATTCCCCAAGATGCTCTTCTTAACCTCAATCATCATGAAGAATCAGCTTAAGGAACTTCTGAACCGGGGTTTCTCCTGCACTAACATGCTCATTCACTCCAATCTGCAGGTACAACTTTGAATGCTCTTTACAAACATTTTCAGAACAGTGATTCAAGAAATCCAAGACAACGTGTTTAGAACTGTTCACGTAGTTTCCTAACACCCAAAATCAAATACTACAGTGACTTTCAGTCATGCCTACCTTGAAGCTTTCTTGATGCACCTCGATGCTTTCTGAACACACACCTGACCTTCACAACACCCTCCAGTGACACCAGGATCGCATCACCTCAATTTCATTTGGCAGTCTACAGCTCTCATGTCAAGAACTAACCACTGTATATTAACTTAAACATGAAAATAACCATACTAGATCAGGTCAAGGCCAGCTAGCTCTAGAACCATGTCCCTCACACCAAACAATAGCAGATGCCTTGAACAAAGCACATGCACCTCCCAGTTCACATTCTAGTCTCCTGAACACCTAGTTGAAAATGCTCTCAAATCCTCCAGGAGACCAGGTTATTAAATGGCATGGATGACTCAAAAGAACTGTAAGTAAAGAACTCAAGTTTTGTTTTCCGAGTAATAGCAGATTACTTAAAGCCCCTCATTTCAGGATTGTTTTTCAGCCCATAAGCATTATTTTGTTATCGACAGCAAGCACCATTTACTACTTTGTAACCCTGAGGAAACAATAAATATCACTTCCTAAAATAAGCCTACATCTGGCAAGTGATGTGCCCATTTCCTGAAGTGTCATTTGACTTCTGAGATAAGTTACAGTACAGAACAGCAGTTCTCAGGAGGGAAGTAGAGCTGGCCTATGCTCACACATCATCACACTCAGTGGAAAGCTCATGTAAAGGTCAAAGGAGCTGGAGCAATGTTAAGAAACCTTGGTTGCAGCTTCTTTACAACTGCATTAGAGGATTGTGGTCTAAACCTAGATCATGGTTACGAGGTTGCTTAGGCCATTCTAAGAGTTTTAATAAATTAAGTAAAAGCCTTCGATTAAAGCCATAAGAAAGGAGATTAAAAACTCCCAACTGCAAACTTGCCAAGAGTGAAAAGTTGTGATGCATTTCATTTCATGTTTCAATCTATGAGCAGGATTTACCACAAATAGGATTTTGTTCTGTATCTCCTCCAGCTCTACCTCAGGAACAGTCCAAAACCCCCTG
The DNA here is from genome assembly GCA_028858755.1 of Ara ararauna. Lineage (NCBI taxonomy): Eukaryota > Metazoa > Chordata > Aves > Psittaciformes > Psittacidae > Ara > Ara ararauna. The sequence continues at coordinate 9,337,135 of CM054389.1, read as the reverse complement.
TGTCTAGATCAGCAAGTCTCAAGCAGAAAGCAGTTAATTATCTTATAGCAGTTTTCATCGAAACACTGGTTATTCAAGCTACAAGCCAACAGCATTGCTCTACATAATCTCATCTATTAAGCTATCACAAATGAAGCTTGAATTTGAACTATAGGCATGTTGTTAAATTTACTTTGCAACAGGCAAAAATACTTCTCAGCCCTACTGCAAATTCCAGTCAAGCTGGAAATGATGTGTTTATGAAAAGCCAAAATACACGTTTGTGTATACACTGTAATGTTGGAAAGACGTGTAATGAGGGTACTGCTGTATTATATAAAACATGGACCTCAGCCACTATACATTAGAGCAGTCTGAAGCGTTAAGTTATCGATTTTCTATTAAAAAGATAAGGCAAAACTCACTTGAACTATCAGCTCCTGTTGCTTTGGGAACAGCCTGCTTTAGAGCTAATGGAACTGGTTTTCTACAAGTGTTCCTGAAATGCCTTCCTGCCCCAGCACATGGAATAACCTCTGGATCCCTCCCAGCTCACATCCTCCACAATCAAGTCCATCAGCTATCAGCTCTGTCCAAGTCCTGTTTGCACATGTGCTGCCTGCCTGGCTGGCTGGCAGACCAAAGGGGACAGACAGCCTTAGTCCACGTGACAGGGTGTTTCCCTCCGAAGTTACTACTTTGAGTCTCTCCCCCTGCCCCTTTAGCACTGAATCTGTTTCTGTAAAACTTTAGTAACTGAGAATCACAGAATCATTTAGGTTGGAAAAAGACCTTTATGATTGAGCGCAACCGTTAACCCAGTACTGCCAAGTCCACCACTAAACCACATGATTAAGTGCCACATCTGCACGTCTTTTAAATACCTCCTTTAAGTTTTGCCATTAAAAGATTAAAAAACATACAATAAATTATTAATACAGCACAAAGGCAAAATCTCCTCTAGAAACCAGGCTAAAAAAGCAGAATAACACAACCTACCTTGGCCTCAAGTTGTTTGCGCTACTTGGCTCCCCATCCTTAGCTGTAAAAACTTGTATCACACTCATGTAGCTACAGCTGTACCAGTTCACCATCACCTTGAATCTGCAGCCTTCCAAATCCTGCTGAAACAAAGGCCTGGCATACTAGATGGATTCTGCCTACATTGATTTCCCTCTGCCCAAGCAACAAGCTAGAGATCTTCAAACCTTTCCTCAGACAGCACAACCAATGAGTCCTTGCTACAGAATAACAGAAGCAACACCATTACAGCTGCTCTCTAACCACTTGCAATCCTCAGAAATGAACAACAACCACTTTTATATGATAGCACAGATTATAGCTGAGCCTCAGGAGGCAACATTTTCATGTAAACTATTTCAGTAGCCAAAGAACCACAAATGTGATTCCTGTTGAAGGTACACCAGCTGCTCCACATGCTGCCCTTCAGCAGTTTGATCAAACTTCTACCTTTTCCTATACAGAATGGAAGATGCCCAACAAAACCAATCTGGCTCAGGTTAAAGACATTGCTGACTGAAATAGAGCAGAGACTTGCAAAACCAGGGAAGTTTAAAAAGCATACAGGTCTCATTTGTGCACACTGGTTCACAAAAAGGGACTACTCAAGCTTTTCCCACTTCCTGCATAAAGCTGCTTTTACCCTTTCTCACCTTACATCAGTCACTAACAATTATAGCTGTCAACCTCAAATGAATCTGAATGCTGGCTTGCAGGTACAGCAATAAAAACCATGCTGGGACATCAGGAACTTACCATTAATATGAAAGGTAACTGCTTAACTTGGAATCAAGCAAACTTTACAAGACAAAGTTTATAGGAACTGCACCACAACAGAATTGAAGGGTATATAAACATCATATATTCCATGCCCACTCCGTAGAGAAGTCATCTCTACACCAGCGTAATTCTACTCACACAACAAAGCACTGCAGTACTGTGTTGCAAGGGCAAGCAATTCAAGTACCACATTTATACTAAGGTCTAAACTCACTGCATGAAGTGATTTATGAAGGTGAGCAGAACAATACAATAATACTACAGTTGACACAGGCTATGCATGGCAAATCCAGCCAAACAAGTGCACGTCTGCACAGATCAGTCCACAACGCATGCAAAACGTTACAGATATACATTTTCAAGAAGCACCAAATGATTGCTTTGGTGCACCCACTGGAAGACATAATGCAGACATGCATACCAGACTGTCAGAATAGGCATTTCAGAGTGGCTCAAGTACACAATGGCAACCTAAGACCTTGCATGTTAGCATAAAGTTCAGAAGAAGGAACCCCTAAAATACGTCATCTACCACATTATATCCAGATGAACACAGAACCTTAACAGACTCTAGAACTTCTTCAGTAAGTCAGCTAAAGATGTTAACCTGGATCAATACTGACCATTTCCAAACCTCTTCCCTTACACAGTTGCCAATATTGCCAAAGACACACAGTGGCATGTGCCCTTTGCTCATTCACGCCATCTATCTTCAGCCTGTACTGAAGTTGTTACAGCATTAACACGTCAGGCTACAAAACCTGCTTCAGAGCGACCCACTAAACTGCTCTGCAGGAACCTGAAATTAATCAAGACAGAAAGCAGAAACATAGTAGAAGGCCTAAAAGTATCCCTAGCTCTGGGTCTCTCCATCGCTACTTCAATGTCATAGAATAGTGTCATAGAATAGTATCATAGAATAGTTAGGGTTGGAAAGGACCTTAAGATCATCCAGTTCCAATCCCCCTGCCATGTCACGCTTTCTTTCAAGCCATAACACTGTCCATATTACTTGAAGCTTGTCTATTAGCTTAATTCCCTCTGTGAAACTATTGTTAACAACAAGACCAAGGGTATTTATCATGAAATGCTGTTAGCCAGTTTCATTACAAATAAAGCCATTCTTGCCACTTCATCATTCTCAATTATGAGACAGCAATTCACTTAAAACATCCACAAAACTGCCAAATGAAGATATTGGGTGTTTCCCTCATACCTTCCCTTATACACAGTCCTTAGCTGGTTTTAAACTATTCCATGAACTTTCTCCATGATAACAGCTTGAAATACGCTGACCATGAGTATTTCGAATAAGGACTACTAGGGAGGTATCTCTCCAACACAATCTTCTGGATGAGTCAGACTCTCCTACAAGATTTTTCTATGCTCCTCCCTTTGCATGCTGGTAATCTTCACAACATTTCTGTTCTTGTTGTTGTGCCAATACCAGATTTGGCTTAAAAGCAAGACTTGGAAATGTTAACAGTTTATTAGTGAGGGGAAAAAAAAGCCCTCCCTAAAGGCCAGAACTTGGTTCCAAAGTAACTCATCTCAGGGAGGAGGACACCGATTTATTCTAATTATTCTATACAGTTAAAATTAGCTCCAACACCATGAGGTGCTTTTTAAAGTTCCACTGCTGGAGTCAACACTCAAAATGTGAAGACTGTTATATTACAAGTTCCGTCACCAAATCTAGCTTTAAAAGTCACACAACCAGACGAATGCTCTAGAAGCCTGGTAAAAGCCACAAAGTACAAGTTTGTCACCCATTTAACTCTGTAGTTAACTTTGCCAATCAAAAACCAAATGATTTCTGACTGCCAGTGTAACAGTTTAATGAGAAAAGAAACAGATGAAAGTTAAACGTGCACTGCATGTGAAAATGCTGGAACACATTATTTGCAACTCTACTATCCTGGTGAAACCTAAACTGTAGTCAGAAGTTCCTTTTAGTAATCGAGTTTCAGAGAAACTCTGGTGATGCGGTAACAAGGAATATTCAATTGGAGACAATGACTGATGGATGGGGAGCTGTGGCAACATGGAAAATAAGATTCATTTCTTGCAGTGCCATTCTTACTTCAAAGTTTCATAGCTTGCCCCCTTGACTTACTTTTACAGCAATAATCCTTTTGTCTGCCCTGTACAGTGTTGGGAGCACGCTCTTCTTCTCCAAATAAGGTTTGACTGAACAGAACTTGCACGCTCCTTTTCCACAAAGTCCTTTTCCCACTTGCTCTAGTTATCATGAGCTGCAATACTTCAGTCCTTAAGCATGATTCTCCTAGCAACTGCTAGGGAGGTTTTAGCTGATTTTATCCCTAACTGCTTATATTATTATACAAAATTCCTACAGTACAGTTTTTACAGGTCTTACCATGGCATACTCAACATTTCAGCTGCAGTGTTACTAATGAACACTATAATTACTAAGCACTGCTCCACAATTAAAAATATCTAAAGATATAATTGGAATTGTTTTACTTCTTCAAAGCATTTAGTAAACATCCATTAAAACTATTACTTCAAATTCCCTATCTCCATAGTAGCATCACAATAACAGTAAAAAGCTAATGAGGAACAATTCTATGCATGAACAGACAACTACGGAGGCTCCTTAGGTGCTTAAATCCCCATTACTCTCTTTTTTACCTTGATAGCTGTGGTGAAATTTACTCATTTACAGATTCCTGATGATACTCAGGGGGTTTAATCTCAGTAACCTATGCTCAATTTTAACTTTTAAGTTATCTGGCAAGCTAACTGAAGTCTTCTTCCTGTTCAGATTGAAACTTCTCATTTCAGGACACTTCTCAGAGACAAGAACAAGCATCTTCACAAACTAACCATGACCTGATGGCAGAGAGAAAAGCAGAGTTAAGGCCCTTATTCAATCACAAGAGCCTCCTTGCAGGCATCCAGAGATGCACATCTCTTTGTAGTGTAACACAGTCCCACTTCTGCCACCACAGAAATGGTTTTAAGAATAACAGTTCCCTGTATGTTTTGCCTAAACAATTTAACTGGCCTCCCCCTTGACAGTCAAGGGGCACGTCCTCCCTCGCTGCCTTGGTACGATGATACAGCAAGTACCTGTGTAAAAGCAGTGACAGATTTGATGCAGGTTACACTGAGGAGGGACAAGGGAGAAGTATCTCAAGCACTCATTCAGCTGAAGGCATTAAACATGATAATAGTAAAATTCTCATTAAGAAAATGAAGCATTTGCTGAAGAGCCAAAACCCTCCCTTCCCAGCTCCTTACTTGTTTTACTTCTTTGCCTTGTGTATGCCTTTGTATACGTCTTTATACGCATATATATATATAAACACACAGACACACATGCACAGAGCAGCTCTGATACTGCTGAACAACTCATCTTACTTCTTCAGTTGAAATGCTTGAGAACATGCTTTTAGGAGAGTTTCTTGGCCAAATTACACCTGAAAGTATTTCCTGTACCACGTTCACCCTGGTAGCACTTGTAACGATACGGCAGGTTAAGTCTTTTCATTACTGCAATTCATTCAACTACTGACTTGAAAACAGGCCAAGCCACCTGCGCAGTAAAACTTATATATCGACGCTCTTAACAGAAATAAGAGCCACCGGCCTTTAGAAAGCAAGTGCTAAAGTAATTACTGACAGGAAGCCTGTAAAATAAAGAAGGATTTGGACCGGCCTTTTGCAGCTCTACAAGTGCCTCTTCAATTAACACTTCCTCTGCATCACGATCCTCCGTGCCGCCAGGTGACATTGGACATGAAAACCCAATTCAGTCACTTCAGTTAAAGCCACACACACCCAACCACCCACAACCGTACGTGTTTATGTGGGCCTCAACCGCCCGCAGCGCTGCCCTGTCACACACATCCACTAAACCGCCCGTCGCTCCGGCTAATTGCCGGTGATCGCAGCACGCAAACCGCGGTGCCTCACCCTCCGGCCCGCGGTGAGCCCGGCAAAACGCCGCTCCCACACCGGCCCTGCGGCCGAGCGGCTGCCTGAGCCCGGAGCCCCGGCACCCTCCTCCCCGGGCTGCCCGCCCCGCGGGCCTCACCACAGCCCCAATCGCCCGCCCCCCTCAGCGCCCCGAGGAAGCCCTTCCAGCGGCGGGTCCCGGCTCCTGCCGCCCGCCCGAGCCCCCTCACAGCCCTCCCCCGGCCTCGCAGCACCCCCCGCCTTACCCCGCACGGCACCCGACCCCGCCGCTCTCCAACCCCCTTTCCCCCTGAGGGCGACGGCGGGTCCCATCCCCGCCTCACCTGGAGGTGATGGCGGCGGAGCAGCGGACCCGCTCGCTGAAGTCGCACAGGGCCTGGTAGCGGCCGTCGTGGCCCTTCTCCCGCTCCAGGTGGCAGGCGTACAGGGACAGCAGGATGCCGGCCGCGCACACGGCCGAGCGCGCCACGCGCTCCCAGCGCGGCACCGACACCGGCAGCAGGACGGGCGCCGCCATCTTACCCCCCTCTCTCGCCCCGCCCCACTCGGCCGGGCCGGACGTGGCGCTCCGAGACGACGTCGGGGAGAACGGGGGGGGGGGTGGTGGTGGTGCCGCCTGGCGGCCGTCGGCAGCACTGCAGGGAGCGCGCACACACCCCCCCCCCCGTTCCCATTTCATCAGGGAAATCCCTGGATCAATCAGGTTGGAAAAGACCTTCCAGATCACCAAGTCCAACCGTCACCCCAGGACCAGGGTTCTTCACTTTCACCCATTTGATGAGATGATGATGCAGAGGCTGTCACCACGCAGCTGCCCTCCTGCTGCTTTTGGAAGAGGCATGTCTTCCGAAAAGCATCATCTCAGACCACCTTGACACGGGTCTCGCTGTGATTCCCCAGCGTTGATCACCTACAACCCAGGACACGCAACGCCGTTGCCCTGCTTTCAGCTTGGGCTGGCAACTCTGCTAATCCAACCCTGCTTCCAGAGCCTGAGGGATGCTTCAGAGCCTGCAGCATCCCCTCACCCCCCTGGAACGCGACTGCAGCCCTTCTGCTCCCCTCTGATGTGTCCTGTTCCCTTTGATGTGGCTGAGCCAGCCCTGATAGGGACTCACAGCCTCTGGCGCTCACGCTGGGAAAATTAAACTTCCCAGATCCCGAGAACACGCAGCACGGAAAAACGTGTGGAAAATGACAAAGTTTTTCAGGTGGTTTCCTTAAAGGCAGCTTCAGCCTGGATTGCTGGCGAAGGAGCGTGCCTGAGATTCCTCTTTCACTGAGGGGGATTTCAGCATCTACTGAAACCCCAAAGCCCTTCTCAATTTATGGACCAAATCTGATGCTTCACGGGCATAACCCAGTTTTTACCTCAGTTTTCTTTTTACCTTCTTTTCTACTCTGTCTCCAAGCCTTTGCAAATCTATCACTGTCCCTTAGTGGGGAGGTTCGTTGCTTATGGACCTTTCCTGCCCATTCCACCGACATAGATCCCAACACCAGCAGAGCCAGAGCATCCTGAAGTCCTGGTTCCTTCCACTCCATCCTGGCTGAGCCTCTGAGCTCTGCAGGGATAAAATGAGGTTTTTCCACCTTTTTTTCCTCAGGCCTGGGCTGTTCCGGGCAGTGGGAACCCCGCAGGGCCGAGCGGATGATGTGCCATTCCCTCTAACCAAGGTGGGGTCGGTCTCTGAGCCACAGGGTTTGGCCATGGCTTCAGAGAGAATAAGCCAAACCCCAGAGCAGGCAGGCGAACAATGCCCATCTGGTGCCCCCGGTGCAGAGGGACCTCGCTGAGGGCCTATTATGGTGCCAGACTTTACCAGGACGCTTCCTGGGACATGGAATTTGGGCAAGAAACATCCAAAGCACACAAAGAGTTTGGTTTTCTTAGCGCACACCGCAGCCTCGTGCTCTGCCTGGCTCTGGAGCAGATGCCAAAGGATCCTCCCAAACCTCCTCTTTGGAAGAATATGCTCCACCGTTGACCAAATAGATTTCATCATCCGTTTCACAGACCTAGGATCACACAGGTATCCCACCTCTAGATACAGCCAGCAGACCCATGCATCAACAGGGCTGCTTGGAATTAGATGGATACAACCAACAGCAATCAGGCCGCATCTTCTTTCCTTTATACCGCTCTATAGCACTAGCATCAACACCCATCTGGCTGTAGTTTAAGAACCAGCCAGTGTCTCTGGTCTACCAACACAGAAGTGGATGGAAACAATGGATCTTTGCTTGCTTTAACCCCCCATCACCACTGTTACGGTTTCGTTTAGGGGTGGCTGCTTGCTCTCCATCCCTTCCCCGTTTCCGTTGCATTGCTGGGCATCAGCAGATCCCGGAGCAAGTTCAGACGGAAGCTCTGCTCCTTTTCCCAAGGAAGGCAGGAGGAGGAAACACAATGGCAGCATTCACACCACCCCTCACGCCACCCCTGCGTGCATTGTTCTCCCGAACAAAACCCATTCAAAGAGAGACTGTTGCGAAATCACTTCAAGCCATGAGAATCCCTCTGCCAGCAAAGGGAAAATGAAAACTCTTAATTAAAAAGGAGTTAATCATTATAAACATTAATACATATTAACAAATATTATAAATAGTAATAAAAAGGAGTTGAGAAGACCACTCATTAAGAAATGAGCTGTTTGAACTCTGGCTGATGTATAAATGACGTTAAAAACCTGCTCTCTACACTGTGCTCTGTCTGTGCGAGCCAGGGACAGGGACAACGGGAAGGAGCAGAGACGACAGAGACAGAAGGGGGCAACCGAAAGATGTGCTAAAGCAGCAGGGAAATAAATCACCCTATCTCAGATGTTTGTGGCTTGGGCCTTAAATACGAGGAGGTTTAGGCAGAGAATCATAGAAGAGTTGGAGTTGGAAAGCACCTTAAGATCATCGAGCTCCAATCCCCCTGCCATGGGCACGGACACCTCATCCCAGACCATGTCACCCAAGGCTCTGTCCAGCCTGGCCCCGAGCACTGCCAGGGATGGAGCGTTTACCACATTTTCCTTTCCGGACACCATGGGATGTCTGGAAGAGCTCCTCAGAGGAAGTACCAGGTCTGAAGTGAATTACTTACGGGAGTGCAAAGCTCATGGAGCCACAGGGCATCTGACCAAAGCCCAAAGCCAGAGCTGCCAAGGGAGCAGCCAGGATGCAGAGAGGCCAAGAGCGAAAGAACCAGAGAGAGGATGCATGCAGAGATGAGCCCCTGCATCGGCACCAGCAGCTGGAACTGGTGGATGCCGCAGCTCTGAACATGAGAGATCGCTTATATTTATCTCCTAATAACTTTGGCATTAACAGCAACTGCTTTTCTGTGCTTGCGGATTGTCATTGCTATATAACCTCACCATATTAACGCTTCATTCAACAGACAGTGGTTGCATCCCCTTGCATTCAAGAGGTTGAAATGGCCGTTCTTGCACAGCTCCCTTACAACTGAAGACATGGTGAACAAGAGATGGTCTATCACTATAATGGCTTTAGAACCAAGTGACAACGTTAGTGTCATTTGGTGGATGAACGTGTGTATATGTGCCCTAAGGACACGAAGCAAAATGCTTGCTTATAGCGGGAAACAGAGATGTTCAGTGTCATAGAATCATAGAATGCTTTGGGCTGGAAAGGGCTTTAAGATCATCCAGTTCCAATCCATTGAGCCTAATTAGAGAGATTATTAATTGGAGAGATTATTAACTAATTGGGTCTAATCCTGTGTTATGTTATATCCTTTCAATGAGGTTTAGATCATGAAAAACCAAACTTGTGTGCTATATTAACTGAATAAGCAGGGATTCAGAGCAATTTTACCTCTGGACTTCGGCAGTGAACTCTGCCTGGAATATATCGTAATTATATTCCAAGTTATATGACATAACTTGTGTTTTCCTCCTCACCCTTATTAAATAACTCACTCCTTTGTAAAGCTCTGCTAAGGCCCATAACTAACAGCAGGTTCCAAACCCCATCGTGTTTTGTCTGAAGAACTCCATTTAAGCAGCGCTCCATTAACTCCATTTAAGTAAGCGTTGTGTTCCCTTCAGTGCAACAGCTCCGGATCTAATTCCATGACTGCACTGCGGAAGATCTGACTTCTACTGCTATGAGCCCCTTCCCGGTGTCCCCGGGTTCCTCCATAGGGACCGACCCTCCACTGCCTCACGTTCAGACACCGTTTAAACGCTCATAACCCGTTCGGACACCGTTTAACCGCTCCCTTCCGCAACGCCACCACCGCCATAACTCCCTCCCGCCGCCCTTTCCCGCCAACGCTTAGGGGAAGGGGGCGTGGTCTGCGCAAGCCCCGCCTCCATGCGCGGCGTTGCGCGTGACGTCGGCGCGCGCTGCCAGTGCCGGGTGACCTTCAGACGCTGCCGAGCGCCGTTCGATCTCGTTCCGCTCCGTTCCTCTCCGCAGCCCTCCCCGCACCGCCGCGATGCCGAGGGGCGGCCGCAGCCGCACATCCCGCGTGGCGCCTCCCGCCAGGTGAGGGCCGCCGGGCCCCTTTCCTCCTCTCCGTCCCGTTCCCCCCCCCCCCCCCCCCAGCGTAGGCCGCGGGCGGCGAAGGCGTTTCCGCCGTTGCCGGGGTGGGGGTAAGGCGGTGGCGGGGCGCGGGTGCCCCGGGCTCGGTTAGCGGGGCACGGCCGTGGTCGCTCGGCGCAGGGCCGGGGCGTTGAGGCCCGATTTAATCAGCTCCTTTCGGGTTGTATCGCGTTAACCGCGGAACGGCGCAGTGCTTTGGGTGGGGGGTGGTGCTGCCCTCTAAAGCAGGCGAAGAGAAGCTCGGAGGCCTTGATGCGCACGGATCGCTCGCCAGGACACCGGGTTCTGGCCGTCAGCGTGCAGGGTGTGATGAGGAGGAGCTTGTGCCTCTGCCCGGTGCGTTTGGAACGATGACCTGAGCTTTCTCTTCGTGTCCTTGCAGTCGGGCGCCGCAAATGAGAGCTGCAGCGCCGGCACAGGCGCCTGTCCCAGCAGCGGCTCCGGCTTCTGCGGTGGCTGCTCCCGCGCCGAAGCAGCCTGGTCTGATGGCACAGATGGCTACGACTGCTGCTGGGGTGGCCGTAGGCTCTGCTGTAGGCCACACCATCGGCCATGCGCTGACAGGAGGATTTGGTGGAGGAAGCAGCTCTGAAGCTGCGAGGCCTGATATCACTTATCAGGTAAGAGAAAGCACAACTGGGCACCCACTAATGAGGCGCAGGTAACTTGGCAAAGCAGTTACATATAGGCTCAGGTAACTGCTGTAGACATAAACACTACACAAGTCATATCTTGTCATAGAGACTCAACTCCCCAAGGTGGTTACCACAATCACCATATCCTAAAACTAGCTCCAGGGGATGCATAGGTGATAACATGCTTGTGGCAGGGTATTAGAGTTGTTTTCTACTGTAGTATTATGATTCAGGCAGAACTTCCATGTTCCAGGCCTGATGATGGCAAGATCTAATGTGAGATCTTCCTGTGCTGCTCAAGCATTAAGATAATGCTGTTACCCAGGTGTATCCAAAGTTACCCAAGTGTTTGTAACTTAGAAAACTGTTCAAACTGTGCCATGCTGGAAGCCCCTTTTGTCCTTCAGCCCGTTATCTGTTTTCCATTTAAAAAGCAACACAGCATTTTGACTGAAATGCAGGGAAGAAACACACAGCAGCAGCAGCAGCAGGGTGGTTTGGCCTCACAGGCTGGAGCTGTCGAAGGGTGCTTATGGAGGTGTGTGCTGTTTCAGGAGCCGCAGGCAGCTCAGCCTGCCTACCAGCAGCAACAGCAGTTTGCTCCTTGCCAGTATGAAATGAAGCAATTCCTGGAGTGTGCCCAGAACCAGACTGACCTCAAGCTGTGCGAGGGCTTCAGTGAGGTGCTGAAGCAGTGCAGGTTTGCTAATGGTAAGTGAGCGGTGCTCCAGGCAACTACTGAAGGAGTTGATCAGTAAAATGAATGTGGGAATAATGTCCTGGGTTTTCTCAGTCCATCCAGTAAAGAATGGGGATGCTTAGAGGATGTGTACAGTGGAGTCAGTTACAGCAAGCTGCTGTCCTGTTTGGCTTCCTGTTTTGGTCCCATACATGTAGCTGCAGGTGGTGTGGTGTGGGGAAGATGAATTCCCAAAGCTTTCATGCATGGACTGAAGCTGACAGTTTGACACTTGGAGAATCAGCATTGCTGGTGTGTGGCCAGCACCTGGTGGCACCGCAGACCTGGGTGGGAGAAAGGAAACTGCTGCTCGTGTCTGCAACTTAGCAAATAGATGAGGGAGAGGGAACACCCCACCAGATCTGTCAGGGGTCCAAACCTTACTACCGTTAACTTTGCCAACTCCTTACCTTTCAGGTTTAGCCTAAGCCTTCAGAACAAGGCTGCTGAATGCTGTCTTGCAAGAGCTAACCTGTGAATGAAGAAGCTTCAGTAATAAAGCCTAAAGTTGATACTTTACTAGTTCATATATTCACACTCTTGTCCTCCTTGTGGCTTGATTCCTGCCATAGCCGCTACAGATGTGATACAACTTACAGCTGCAGATTAATTTAGCACAAAATGGAAGAATGAATAAAGTGGAGTGAGCTGATCTATATTTTCTGGTTTGCTGATTGTTGTATTGAATGTAAGTGACACCGTGTATAAATAAACTGCTCTCTCTGTTCTGGTGTGAACACTTGAACCCTGCAGGCAGCTTCTGCTGCTTCAAATGTGCAGTGACAGGGAGGTGGTGTCTGGCTCCACACATTGTTCCTCATGTGGTGGGCCTTGGCTCCCCAGTGGCCTCCTATTGCTTCTCAAACCAAGCTCTATTCAAGATGTGCTGAGAAATCCCTCCCCTCGGCCAGGATCCCTGGTAGGATTACCTGGTCAGCCCATAGGCTGCCATGCAGCTGTGTGCTCCCGGAGCTGGCATCAGAGCCGCAGTTCCTGATGATACCAGCTGAGGATGTCTCTTCCTCCATGTTATGACAGGAGCCCGACGCACCATAGGGTGCTCCAGACTTCTCTTTGCACCTCGTGTAGGCAACGGACAAAGCTGCTGCAGGAAGAGAACAAACCACCTCCATATAAACGGTATTCACCGATGCAGGGTGCGAGCCCTCCTTTTCCCATCGGAGGGAGCAGCCAGCTCATGCGCTGCTGAACCCCCGCAACCTGTGGAGTAAACGCTCCTGTGCCTCAGCTGGGTTGGAAGCTGTACGGAGGACGGGGCCTTAAGGAGGGAGCGCGGTGGGAATGACCCTGCAGAACCCTGCTAAAAATACTTAAACGGCGTGGCCTGGTTTTCCCGAACTGCTCCTAAAACCCTTCCTCCATCTCGGATCTGCCGCTCCTGGAGGTGAAAGCATAACATCGGTGTTGGGACGGGAGATAAGGGCAGAACCACCTTTCCTGGCGGCAGGAGCGGCTTTGTCCCGGTTAAGCTCCCACCCCGGCTGCTCGCTGCGCACCGGCCTGAGGACGCGAAGGGAAGGCGAAAGGGAAGAGCCGGAGCGCCCGCGGCGGACAGCGGGGAGGAGGCCCCGGACACGCAGGGCCCGGGCGAGCCGAGGCCTCCCCTGCACCGCCGCGGAGCAGCTCGGGGCCGGCTCAGAACGGGGTTCAGCCCCGGGGCGTGCGGGAGCCCCATCCGCGGCGCCGCCGCTGGGCCCCGGCCCGGTCCCCGCTCCCCCCGCCCCGCGCTGTATTTTTGGCTCTGCGGCCGCTCCTCGGCCCGCCCCGGCGCTGCCCTTCGCCCGCCCGCGGGACGGGGACGGGGACGGGATCGGGATCGGGGCGCTCCGCGGCGGCGGACCCGGGCAGCCCGCGGTGAGGTGAGCGCGGGGGTCGGGGGGGCCCGGGGACGTCGATCCCGGCGCTGTCTGAAGCGCTTTCTGCCCGCGTTTGCTCAGCTCCGGCCGGGGCCGGGGGTGGGCGTGAAGGGGACCTGGGGGGGAATGAAGGGGTCTGGGGGGGGCATTCCCTTTCCAGCCTGACCCCGGCCTTAGCCCGAGCGCTCCAGCGGGATCACAATGAGTGTTGGCGCGTTATTGAGGACGCACCGAGGCACAGACGCGAATCCGCAGCCGCGGGGCGGGCACGGCCAGCGCCGCCTCCATTTGCCTTCCTCCATCTCTGCCTTAAGACAGAAACCTCTCTGTGCCCCCCCCCCCCCCCAACCTCCTTTTTTCCCCCCTTTCCACTCCCGTGGAGCTCGCACAGCTCTGATGATAGACCCGGCTCACCCTGGGAGCGCCCCGGAGCAGCCGCTCTTCTCTCAGGGTATATATATTGGGATATATATAAGGTTATGATGAACGAGCTCCCGGCTCTTTCCCCCCGCACGGCAGCACCCGCAGGTGCTCCCCAGCGCTTCCCCAAACACCAACCCCAGGACTTGGAGTTTTCAGCTTCAAACCCGGTCAAAGTCACCGTTTTCCCCCCACCTCGGACATCTTTTCTTCTCCCTGCTCCCGCCTCTCCGTTGGTTTCCTCCCTGATTGCTCTGGCGTTGCTCACAGCACCTACAACGTTATTAGAGCAACCCCGGGGCTGTTTAGAAACGCTCCGGCCCGTGTCAGACATCGCCCATAGCTTCAGTCCTTACAAGCGGGTCAGGGCATTGGTAAGAAGATTTGAGCTCCCTCGGAGGTGGGAACCTGCCTGGCCGCATCCTGGCAGAGCTTTTCCCCCTCGGAGATGGAGGCAAAGGAAAACCTGCGCTGTTGGGGCTCTTTGCCCTCCTGCTGTCACCCCAAGGGCACCGTTTTGCTGCCCGAGCTGCTTCCCACTCATGCTGCTTGGTCTCCATGTGCTTATGGAGCAGCTGGACATGGACAGTTGGGATTTCAGCAATGCTGGGCACAGGAAGAAGCTGCTCCCAGGGCTTAAAGGGGAATGCCAGTGAATACCGGGGATCGGGAGGACTGGATATTCTCCCTCCTCTGTCAAAACACTGTCACACCATTCCTCCTCCAGGAAGAAGGAATGGGACGGGAGCTCTGGAGGCTGACGGCAGCTGAGCATGCGAGGGCGCTCGCTCAGCCTCTGCCCTCAGCCCCGGCTGACCCCGCAGCACTGGCTGTCCCCAGGCACCCTGTCCCCACCAGCTCCTCACGCTGCTTCACCGCCCCTCGCACCCATTGCCCTCCCCAGTCCTTTTCCCGGGTTGGAGGAACCAGGAGGAGCGTGGCAAAGCCCTTGGCACACGGTAGGAGCTGGAGGACGACGTCCCGTGAGCGGGGTGCAGATGCTCTACAGGAAGGGATGGGGTTTTGAGGTGCTGCAGCACTTCCCAAAGCCCTGCTCCCAGCCAGGCTGCTTCTGTCCCCAGTGGGATCTCCCTTTTGTCTGTGGTCCAGGATCTTCCTCCTCAATCTTTTCTCCTCCGGAAGGGATCGAGAGTCTCTGCCTCATACGCAGCGAGTGCTCATCCTTGCTCTTTTCCCCTTTCAGCCCCTTTCCACCAGCAAAGCCCAGAGTGCCACCGGACAGGAGCCAGAGATGACCAAGGAAGAAGATCTGCCCGACTGGAACTCATCCAAGGAGTTCTATGAGAAGTACGAGCCGAAGGAGGTTTTGGGCAGGTAAAGCTTGGTTTTGTGTTCCTGTGTGCTCCAGTGCAGCGCTCCCTGGGAATCCGATAGGAACAGGGCCCGTGGTAGCATGGGGTTAAAAATAGCACGAGGCAGCGTTTTCCATCAGCTCAAAATCTCCCATCCCAAGGGAGGGAAACAGAGTGAGACCTCTTGTGCCCAGCCCCGGTGCCGATGGGCTGGCTGGGGGGCAATGGGAGCCCCTATTGGCGCGTGTTGTCCCTGGCAGGGGGGTGAGCAGCGTGGTCCGTCGCTGCATCCACAAGACCACGCGGCAGGAGTACGCTGTGAAGATCATCGACATCACCGCGGGGAACATCTCCCCCAAGGAGGTGCAGGAGCTGCGAGAGGCCACCACCAAAGAGATCGACATCCTCCGGAAGGTCTCGGGCCACCCCAATGTCAGTAAGTCCGGCTCCGAGCATCAGGACAAGGGGGGGTCTGCCCCATTTACCCCAGGAAGGGTTCTGTGATGAAATCCTCGAGGGTCAGACCTCTGATGGTCCTAATGCGATGCGGGGAACCTGCTCAGAGCAGCGTTTGCTCTGCCCCTGCACAGACCGGCAGTGCCCGGGTTGTCTCCCCACCAAAACACGGCTGAAATCAACTCCTCGTTAACTGAATTAGCAGTTAGATCCCCGGGTTTTAGTCCCTCTATGGACAGGAAGATGTTCTACACTGTGCTCACCCCCCGCCCCGTGCTTTATTGCAGTCCAGCTGAAGGACAGCTACGAATCCAGCACCTTCTTCTTCTTGGTGTTTGACCTGTAAGTACCAGCTTGCCATCACCCCAAGCCCCTTCCTGCTTTGCAGACAGCCAACACTGGACCCAGCTTCTTATGGCCCAAACAGGGCTCAGTGGAGGGACAACCAGCTCTTGCTTAGGGTAGAAAGGAGCCTCGATTGCTCCCAGCAGTGTCTCCCTTCTGTCAGTGCTGCTCAGGTTTCTCTGTAACCTTTGGTGGGAGCTGCTGTGCATCCCTATGGGTTATTTATATGCTCCGTGGCACCCGGGTGTATGTGACACCACAACTCCTGATGCCAGGGCAGCGGGAGGGACATCAGTGGAGGATGATGGCACTGGGAGAGCCCCATCCCAAACCTGCCCTCCCCAGGGACAGCCTTTCCCCTTCTGCCCGATGTTCTGCAGCAATATAAAGGCATTTTTACCCCTTTCTTATTAAGGAGCCAGCTTGTCCTGTTGTGCCGTGGGTGTCCTGGGTTGCTAAGGGGCACTGACCCCCCCCGGGGGCCTGGGGCCAGTTTTCCATTGCAGCTCAGCCGCTGCCTCCCTTTTCCCTCCCTGCTGCAGGATGAGGAGAGGGGAGCTCTTTGACTACCTCACTGAGAAAGTCACCTTGAGCGAGAAGGAGACGAGGTAGGGCCAGATGCTGAAAATCCCACTGCAGAAGCAGAGGGTGGGTTCAAAGCACCCATGGGCGACACAGGCCCCGGGGCTGTGCCCCTGTGATCAGACACAGGAGCTGAGCTGTGCGCTCCCTGTTCCCACCTCCGGGAGCACGGTGGGAATTCGGTCCAGGATTGCTGCTGTCACCCATCCCCAGGAAGATCATGCGCGCGCTGCTGGAGGTGATCCGGTACCTGCACTCCATCAACATCGTCCACCGGGACCTGAAGCCGGAGAACATCCTCCTGGATGACGACATGAACATTAAGCTGACGGACTTCGGCTTCTCCTGCCAGCTGCAGGAGAATGAGAAGCTCAAAGGTAGGAGGATGGTGAGGTGGGGGCGATGCCCATGGCCACCACGAGGCATAGAATCAACCAGATTGGAAAAGACCTTTAAGATCATCGAGTCCAACCTTTACCCCAGCACTGCCAAGGCCACCACTAAGTCGGTGTGGTCTCTCCAGCCCCACTCTCCCCTTGGAGCCAATCTCGCTGCCATGGGTGCAGATTGGTGCCTCTCAGCTTAGGGTGCCCTCCTGCTCACACACGAGCCTGGCCCTGCCTGCACGTGGTCCCCACGCCACACTCCTTGCCGTGAAGAGGTACAAAGCCATCCTGTTCTCTTCCCCTCCAGTCAATCCTCATCACCCCATCCATTTACTGCCCAACAGGAAGGTTTTCTCCCCCCAGCTCCCACCCTGCACAGAGCCACCTACCCAACAATGGGCATCCCCTCCGCTGGCATCCCCACTGCTCTCTTCACTTGCTTTTAGCCACTGTAATTCACCAAGAAAGGTCCCCAGTGAGATCCACACGAGCCCCATCACTGCAACGATCCCAGCTGGGATCCTACCCCCTGAGCAGCCGATGAGGAGCGCCCATCCTGGGTGGGGATGGCACAGTCCCTCCGGGGTGGCTCATGGGGATGCTCTGTCCTGTCCTTGCAGAGATCTGCGGCACTCCTGGCTACCTGGCCCCCGAGATCCTGCAGTGCTCCATGGACGACGAGCACCAAGGCTATGGGAAGGAGGTGGATATGTGAGTGAGACCCCAGCCCCCTCCGACTGCCCCCAGAGCACAGTGACAGTGGGCACATGGGCTCCCATTTGGGTGTTGGAAGGAGTTAAATGAGGCACCAAAAGACAACCTCAGGGGTTGTGAGGGGCTGTGCTGGTGACCAAGGGGGCTCTGATACAGGGCTGGGGGAGAGGCAGCTTGGGGTCGGGCCTGTCCCCCTGTCACGTAGGGCTGAAAGCAACACTTCGTGTTCGTAACAGTCAGCTCAGGCTCAGCTCCAAGACACAGGGGCCTTTTAAATACCCCCCATGGTAAGACCTGAGAGAGCAGCAAGCTCAGAGCCCTGCAAGGACTTTGCCACCATCTCTGGTGGCGTCAGGCTCGGGTGTGCAGGGGTCAGAGATATAACCAAGCACTCAAAACACACAGGAGCATTGCAGCCCCTTTTCAGCTTAAACGGGACACTTAACACACCAAGCCTGAGCTGAGACAGCGCCGGAGCGTCCAGCCTTGCTGTACCATTGTGTCCCATCACATCCCACCCTCCTGCACCCTCTCCCTCCCCTATAAAACACAGGGAAGACAAATGCCTCCCACCCCCAGCTTCCTCCTGCGGCATCCTGGGGAGCAGCGCTACATCAGCTCAGAAACCCCAAACCCCTCCCCAGCAGCGGGGCAGCCCCTGCTCCCCATTAGCCATCAGGGCTGACGAGCCCCAGCAGCACACACCAGGCAGGGCAGGCTCCTCCTCGTATCCCAGGGAGGCAAAGCCACGTTGAGGGAAGGCCCTGAGGCACCCTTGGGGTGCGGATGCTGCTGGGTGCCCCATGGGTGCCAGCCAGGGCTGTGGGGTCCACGTGGGTTACGTGCAGGTGGAGCACCGGGGTGATCATGTACACCTTGCTGGCTGGCTCGCCCCCCTTCTGGCACCGCAAGCAGATGCTGATGCTGCGGATGATCATGAATGGGGACTACCACTTCGGCTCCCCGGAGTGGGACGACCGCTCGGACACCGTCAAGGACCTGGTAGGTGCTTGGGGATGGGAAAGCCTTGGTATGGGGAAGTTGTGGCTACCTGGGATAGCCCGGATGGAGCCATTGTCCTGCTGCAGATCTCCCGGTTCCTGGTGGTGGACCCGCGGCGGAGGTACACGGCTGAAGAGGCGCTCGCACACCCCTTCTTCCAGCAGTACGATACAGAGGAGGTCCGGCACTTCAGCCCCTTCCGCAAGTTCAAGGTGAGGTTGGGAATGGGGTGGCCTGGAGCCAAAAGGTGGGATGGGTTTCCCAGCTGAGCTGGGGGAAACTGGGATTCAGGAAGGCTGATGGACCTGGGCTTTGGCAGGATGCGGTGGGCTGGGAGATGCTTCTCCGAGCACTATTGTGCTTGCTCTGTGGTACTTCCTAAGGGCTTTTTCACAGAAGGGAATTAAATAAGAGAGGGGGAAAACCTGCCTCCCGCTCCCATAGGGTTCTGTGAAGAGATAACAAGGTCAGTTCTAAGGGGGAATCAGTGAAGCTGACATCACACGGGTGCATCAAATGATGCTAGAGCTGACAGAAGAGAGGAATCCTTTCCCTTCCCTACAGCCAGTCGATAGCGCAGTGCTGAGGCACCCAGAAGGGCATTAGGTGACACGTTTAGGACTGAGCTGTAGTTCTGCCATTAAGGAAAAAGCGCATTCCACACACAGAGGACTAAACCTGTGCCGGGCGTCAGGCTCCCTCCTGACTCCTCCACATGGATAGCAGCCACATGGGATGCATTGGGGCTGATCTGGTCCTGCTGTAGGACTGCCCTCACACCCCAGCCTGTGCCCGCTGTGCTGCAGGTGATCTGCCTGACCGTCCTGGCGTCGGTCCGCATCTACTACCAGTACCGGCTCGTCAAGTCGGTCACCAGGGAGCTGGTGGTGCGGGACCCGTACGCCCTGAAGCCCGTCCGCAAGCTGATCGACGCCTGCGCCTTCCGGACCTACCGGCACTGGGTGAAGAAGGGGGAGGCGCAGAACAGAGCTGCCCTCTTCGAGAACACCTGCAAGGCCATCCTGCTGACCCTGGCGGCCGAGGAGGGGCTGTTCTGAGCACGCTGTGTGAGCAGCGAGCGAGCTCCCAAGGAATAAAACCTTTGTGAGCCGAAGGGTGATGGCTTTGGCTTTTTTCACTGGCCTCAAATCAGGTGCAGGGATTTGCCCCTGGGCTGTGTGTGCCCCAGGGATGGGTTTGGAGGAGATGCTCTAAAAGCTGTAATCAGCCGCGGCTCCTGATGGGGAAGGCTCAGCCCTGGGCACTGAAGTAGGACCCTCGTGGGGCAGTCGCGGGTAGAGGAGGGATGAGCAGTGCCCCGAGCACTGTCCTCACTCACCAGTGTGCTCAGGGCTCCTGGTGCCATCAGGTTTGGTGGCAGAGTTTGTGCTGGTTGTAAGACCTGGCAGAGGTGGGTCACTGCTCTGTGCTACCCATGCACGTAGAAATGAGCACAGACATCATTTTGCCACTGCTCAACGGTCAATAAAGGTGCCTTGTTCTACGTCTGGGGCAGCTCTGCAGATGCTACAGAGCTGGGAATTCTGGAGATGGGGACTGATGTACAAGTCCCCCTTCCAGGGACGTGCCCCCATTGCTTTACCCCATCAGCAGCCCCTCAGGACAGCCCCATGCCCACGGTGGGGCTGCAGGTGTTAGCTCGCTCCAGATGGGGCTGCAGATCAGAGCAGACCCTGGTCCTGCACACATGCATCCCTCTGCTCGCTTAGAACGGACACCAAGAGGAGAGCTGCAATATCAACCGCACCAAAAGGATGTTACGGACGAAGCACCCAGCCTGCCATTCCCAATCCCTGCTGGTGCCCCGGCATCCCGGTGCGGAAAGCAGTTCTAGCTGGAAGTATTCCATGTTTTAAACTGGGGTTTAACAAAAGCGACTGCTGGGGGTTGCTGTTCATCTCCACAGGAGAAAATGCCCTCAGCTCTTCCTGAGCGACCTCCTCAGAGCTCAGGTCTGCTCCGACTCTTCTTGGCCACGAGAGGCGGAACATCGGCAGCGCATCGGAAGCTCAGGTTGTCAGAGGCCGAGTCTGGTGTGTTCCCCATTCTCCGAAGGAAACAGGAGAGACTAAAATCAGGGATCCTTCCCAGTGAATGCTTCCATCCTGGGGCACTGCCCAGACCTACCTGGTAGTAACACGAGCTTTATGGTTTGCAGACCCATCGGTGGTGTCAATCCAGGAGGCACCTCTCAGGACCCGCATGTTCTGAGTGCGCTGCCTTGATGCCAGCCCCGGAGTCAGGTACTCAGATGCAGTCCACTCCCAGGTGTTCCCCAGCAGGTCACAGAGCCCTGAGACATGGGAGGGTCTGAATTGTGAGAGCACATTTGTATGGGCTGCAAAAGCCCTTTGGTGTATGGAAGTGGGCACATCAGTGCTGCAGGAGCACAGGTTAATGGTGAGACTGGGAACCAGCAGCTCCTCGCTGTACTTCAGACTGGTCCCAGGTTACATCTGGACCTTTAATGTGTCCCATCTGTGTGAGGACGTGGCATCTGCTGCCCTCAAAACAAAGTACTCGTGGTTTTCAGGTAAATCACACTGAAGGGCAAAATAACTGACTTGAGCTAGAAGCAGGGGATGATTTGGTGCCCGTCATCCAGCCTCAGTAACCACCACCATGGCTTTTGCTGGGCTTGGTTACTCTATCGAGATGCTGACCTGAAACTCTGCCACAACTCCAGGATTTTGTAAGCAGAGTTAATTTAGGCAGCAGATGCCATTCCCCAAACCAGGGGTGCCTGTTCCGTACCATAGTTGTTCTGAGGAGGGAACGCCGCCACCGGTGAAACACCGTGATAACCATCTTCAGCCGTGTCGACCCTTGGGAAATCTCCCTGTGGGAAGAGAGACCAAAGACCCACCACTGCCCCACTCTTCACAGGACTGTGTTACGCTTAAACCATGGAAGTAACTCTCCATTGCAAATTAACTCTGCGCAGCATTTGTGGCCGAGAGAGATCACTC
The DNA here is from genome assembly GCA_028858755.1 of Ara ararauna. Classification (NCBI taxonomy): domain Eukaryota; kingdom Metazoa; phylum Chordata; class Aves; order Psittaciformes; family Psittacidae; genus Ara; species Ara ararauna. The sequence goes on along the minus strand of CM054389.1, from coordinate 9,315,392 downwards.
ATCTCAGCTTCTCCCAAGACAACCCGCTTTCCAGACAAATCCATGGATGGATTTTTGGAAGCACTGGAATTCTGGTTTTCCAGGGAAGCTGTGCTGAGCCTGCCCCCTCTCATGGTATTTCGGATAACCCATCAGGAGCTCAATTCCGGTACCCTGCATTGCTTCCCAGGACCGTGCAGCCACTTCAGGCAGCCCCGCAGAGCCTGGTCAGGTTAAACACCACCCTCAGACGAGCTCAGTGGAGAGGGGATGATTTTAAAGCTCTTACCTGCCACAGATTTGTACGGTTTGGCTGAAACTTGTTTCCCCAGGGATACACCCTTTCTGCAAGGAGGAAGAGCCACGCGTTACCCTGTGTCATGCCAACATCTCTATCTGCCTATTCTTAACCAGGCTTTCATGTCCATCCTTTCCTGCTCAGCCTGGGACACGGGGAAGGGTTTTCTGGATGGGGCTTGTCAGTGTAATCCCTACGGACAGTGCCAAGGAGAGATGGGAATGAGCAACAGCTTCCCGTTTACAAACCATCGCACGCACCAGGGAGTCCCGTGATCCCCTCAAGCAATCCCAATGGCTGCTTTATGCCACCCTCAGTGTGTGGGGGCAGGAGGCTCACTCCCTGCCCCATTCCTTTGTTTAGGAGCACACATTAAGACCATATAAGCGCCACTTCTTCTTCTTCCACCACAACAATTTGACTCCCAGGCCAAAAAAGGTGGTTCAGCCCCACAGATTAACCTCTGAAAGCATCCCCTGACGGAGATCTGGATCTGACACAATGAACACTGCTCAGTGCCTCAGTTTGGGAACAGAGCCTGGGGTACGTACGCTCCAGTCCTCCCCTGGCAGCAAATTCCCACTCTTCCTCCGTCAGGAGCCTCTTCCCTTTCCAGGCACAGTATGCTTGCGCATCATTCCAGCTCACATGCAGCACCGGGTAATCCAGCCTGTCCTTTATGCTGGAGCCAGGACCTGAGGGCTGGGAAGAATTGCATCACACAGATTTTAACTGATTTTATACATTTGTCAATTACAAAGGGAATAAAGGACAGAACAGGGCAGGGAACATGCAGCAACCAGAGACGCCATTGTTTCCCTGGCTTTGGTCAGTAAGGCTCAGCACACACTAATACATGCATGCTCCCGGCCTGGAGAGGACTCACCACACCAGCTCTCTACTTACTTGTCGCCAAAATGCCTTCTCAATGGGCAGCCACCAAGGGGCAGACTGGGAAAAGAAATGACACCAGATGAAAGCTGAACGAGTGACCACCGCCCCGCAGTGTGGATGTTAAGCAGAGCACTTGTTTTAGCCTGGAAATGGTTAAATGCTGCAGTTGGAGCTGGGTTATCGCAGGCATTTTGACTGTGCTTTCCAAAAGAGGTGTCTGCTTTCAAGAGGGAAAACAGATGAAGAAGCCCACGCTGGTTACGTTTTCTCTTTCGAGGTTTGATTAATAAAGGGCTTTGAAATGTTCTTTTCTCCCAGCTCACTGGAGCAAACCATGAGTCCGATTTGACAACGTTTGGAGAGGATGTGAACAAAGAAGCACCATACATCTACTCAGGCTCAACCTTGCTGTTGGGTTCAGAAGCAAAGCAACCCAAAACTAAAGACAAACCACTGAGAATGAGCAAGCTCTGCACCGAGAGGCGGCTGCTACTCAGTGGAAAAGCAATACCAGCAAGGGTGTCCCCTCCTGTGGTTTTATTCCAGTTAAACCAGAGAGATCAGGAATCCCACCTCCATCACCATCACTGACACTCATCAGGAATCCCACCTCCATCACCATCACTGACACTCATCAGGAATCCCACCTCCATCACCATCACTGACACTCATCAGGAATCCCACCTCCATCACCATCACTGACACTCATCAGGAATCCCACCTCCATCACCATCACTGACACTCATCAGGAATCCCACCTCCATCACCATCACTGACACTCATCAGGAATCCCACCTCCATCACCATCACTGAAACTCATCCCCATGGGGTTCAGGTTTACCTCTAGTTTTTGGGTGACCTTTTTCTTCAGCTCTTCGGATACAAAATCCTCAAAGACAAAGCTCCAGCCAAACGCTTCTGCTTCCGTTTTGTACTTCTTTTCTCTAACAAACTCCCTGGCACAAACACAACACACTCAGGTGGCTGGGGTAGAGCTCTTCAAGTCACATCACCAAATACAGCCGTCTGCACACGCAGCAAGATCGGAGCAAGGCAAAACATACCAACCTACATCCCATCTGCAGAGCATCCTGGCTCTTCCCCAGCACAGCTCCAGTCAGTTTGATTTAACAGATAAAGCAGCCCAATAGCATCTGTTCCCAGATGTGACAGGGGTTTCTGTTACCCGTGCAGGTAAACTCACCCTGCGCTCTGCTTTTCCATAGAAGATAACAATTTCACGGACCAAAAATCCCTTAAAGGCCACTAAACATATAGCTGCTGGTAGTGAAATAGCCCTACAGTGCAAGAACTATGTCACAAGCTGCTGAATAATCTCACCCTGCTTCTGTCCCATTTACTTCCTCACTGCCTAAGTTGCAGTAACAGCCATTACTGGGTGTTGCTGGGCAGTCACTGGTGCGTGGAAGCATTGGCTCTTCTTAGGCAACAAGGGCTCAGCCAGGCAAATGAAGGCATTTCCCCCAATGCATTTATTAGTGCTCTGTACAAGGGCTCCTGTAAAATACATGGAGCGATCTGGTGTTGGAAATGGAACCTATAGGAACCTGCAATCTGAAGCAGTGCAGCCCTCTACATAAGAAAACACACACCAACAAGTGTGTGTGCAAGGGAAAGGAAAAAAGAAAGGGAAAAGAAAAAAGGAAAGGGAAAAGAAGAAGAAAAGGAGAAGGAGAAAAGGAAAAGAAGAAGAAAAGGAAAAGAAAAAAGGAGAATCAAGGGGGGAAAGCAGCATTTTTGTGAGCTATACTGGTAAGATGCTTCAGCTTGCACCCCTAGAGGTGATTTATTACTGACAAACACATTCTTTTGTCCCCATGGCAGCATCCCAGGGTTGGCTCTCGGACCTGGGAACCAGCCCCACGAGACCCAGCACCCTCCATGCTACCAGGACCCTGCAGAGCCGATACTCCGCAACCCTTCACCCTTACCTGAAATCCCTGTTTGTGACGGGGTATTTGTCAACAGCAAAGGGCTTCACTGTCACCTCCCTGACAGGCTCCTCGTCATTCCTCTTCTGCAGGGAGCTGGATCCCATCTGGAACTTGCCACCAGGCAGCTGCACCGTGCTGTCATCCTGGGCCAACGCTGAAAGGGAGGAGACTCAGGGTGAGAACTTTCATTGTTAAGCACGACCGCACAGGGCAGCAGGAAGCATTTGCAGTAAAGTCCCTTGATGCACTGGGTTATCGACTATAGACGCGACTACAGGGATATGTTAGTGACTACATTTGTATCGGACAACAAGCTTCAGAATGCTTTAAGCCACATCTCCTGCGTGTCTCGGCGCGGGGAACGGCTCCATCACCCCGGCAGCACCTTTAAGGGGGCGGAAGGCGCTCCCCGGGCTCACCGCGCAGCACCCAGCCGCCCGCCAGCACCGCCAGCACCGCCCCGACCATCGCCCCGGGCTCCGAGCGCGGAGCAATGACACGGAAGAGGTGGGGGAGTCGGGAAGAGCTTCCGGGACCCATCGCACGGAGGATTCCGGGATAGCGACCGCGTGTTTGGGTGCGAGAGAGGGGCAGCAACACAACCACGGCCGTGCTGAGCCACCGGGGTGGCACAGGGTAAAGGGGGTATTAAGAAGGGTCAGGGTGTTTGTTATTTAACGATGCTTTCACATAGATATATGAACATATGCATATGTATAGCAGCTACACGTGAGCAGGGAAGCGTGGCTGCTAACACAACAAAGCGCAACGGGGGTTAAGAGGGATCCTTTAGGAGGGTAGGAACCCACTCCTCCCTTTTACCCCAGCAGCTTGCCTACACAGGCTCGAGCTCGAGCTGCAGCTCTGCCCTAATAAGCCAGTTTATAGCCTCATGAATGCAGTAGCATTAAAAAGCAGCCACCATGTTGTAACAAGGCTGACAACACACACTGGATCTTTCACTACTCCTCAAAACAAGTTGACTTGCCCAGTTCCACTTGTAAGGAAGTACAAAGTGATCAATGTAACCCAGTTTTACAAAGCAGTGAGCAGGCTCCAGGTCTGAGCCCAGGCTCCCCCAGCAGCAGATCCTCCTTTTCTCTGTTTTGCCTATAGTGTGACCACCCTGGGAACACCCTAGCTGGTCTGATTCTCAGAAGCTAAGCAGTGTCAGTTAGTACTTGGAGAGGAGACCACCTGGCAATCCTGGGTGCTGTAGGCTTTTTGGGGGCTCTCAGCAGCCGTGAAAGAAAGGCTTCTGTATGATGACGATGTTATGAGTCGTTTGGCCAACTGGATCATGACAGAGAAAGGGATCCAGGCTCTGAGGGAATCAGCCACTGTAGAGATGATCTATCACAGGCCAGATATTGGGAATGCACCCATAGATCCATATGAAGTCAAATGTACACGACCCACGTGGCAGAAATTTACTGCTCTGACACCGCCCTTGAGAGCCAGAAAGCACAAGTCAAGGCCTGCAGCCCCCTGGAACCAGAATGTTCCCAACCTTGGCCCAAGGGAGGTGAAGGTTTAAATAAGCAAGAGGCTAAAGCACAGAACATAACAGTTTATTGGGTAAAAAGAAAAGCAACCTCAGTTGTACACATCAGTGAAATGAAAAATAAATAACTGAGTTTTAGAGCCAAATGTCTGATCAAGTTGCTATTATTTTGACTGGCCACATGTTTACCAAAGAGGGGCTGCTTGTGACAGCAGAGGAGCTTCTGGTGCTGGGACAATCCACCACAGCATCTTTGGGGGGACTTCTTACAAACATTCCATGGGGCACTTCTGGAGCTGACCACCACCCACAACAACAGATCCAACTCAGCCTTTAAGAGAAGACAGTCCAGCTCGCATGATTTCATCCACCAAGAGAATGTTGCTAGCAATCTCCGTGCTAGAAATAGAACAAATAGTGTTAGAAGAGCCACCTGATAAGAGTTCAAAGACAACTCAGCTTCATTTCTGCCTTCCCAGACAGCTTCCTCTACAAAGGATGCCTCCATTCTGTTATCAATTTCAATGATCAAATGAAATATAACTATTTGAAGTGAGAATAGTGTTAACATTTACCATGAATGAAGCAGTTGCTTTTTGACATTGTAATTATCCCAGATTCCAGCTGCTGCAGCGACCATTGGCTCACCTGCAAAAGAAGTACAATGGTCTTTAAATAGCCTTCTCGTACTATTCAAAGACTTTCCACTGTCTAACGTGATACTGGTACATTCAACAGTGTTATCATGTGCTTTATCTTCAGAAGGAGCTTAACAGAATGCAATCAAGTACCCCAGTGTGCCAAGCCTGAAGCACCAGGAAACCTGCACAGCTTTTCCTGGAAAGAGGGATAGCTGTCTGCACTCAGAGCAACTTTATTCTTCCTGTAGCTCAGCCATGACAAGTTCCTACTAGACCATTATATGAGGAAGTTCTTACCAGTGTTCAGATCAACCCCAGTGAGCTGCCCCGACTCTGCATGCTCTGTCTGAACCTTCACTAGTGTTTCCTGGGGATCATAACCAGCATTCTGAGCAAGAACCTGCAAGAGAACAGGAACATTAGTTCATGTTGTTAATTAAAGAGACCTCTAGCAGGAAAAGCAATAAGTCTTGGCATGCTTAAAGCCACTTTACTCAGAGTTCCTCGTACCTTAGGAACGATGAGCAGAGCATCAGCAAAAGCCTGAACTCCAAGCTGGACTCTTCCTTTTACATTAGGTTTATGCTTAAGAAGAGCACTAGCTACTGCCACTTCTAGGGCACCTGCTCCTGGAACCACACATCCTGCAAGGGAAAACTCAACAGTGAGACTTCACAATCAGCACCTATCCCATTTTAAACAGTTAATTTTCAGTGTAGTTTGATCTCTTCCTTTATCTTTTGAAAGACAGCTTGTGTCTGATCAGGTAAGTACTTACACAGTTAACTACTTGTAAACATAAAGGAGAAGAACAGTAATGGTAACTGAAAGCGCTTCACACTGAAATACACTGAGCCTGGTGTCTGACTGTATGGGATACCAACAAAACTGATAAAAAATTCACTGATTTCAAGGTTTCAACAAAAGATTCTTAATATCCCTAAACAGAGCAGAGACTTACCATCCTCAATAGCATTTTTAACAGCACGCAGCCCATCTCTTACTGCATCCTTGATCTGTGTGAGTGTATGCTTATTTGGACCCCTGATCAACAGGGTGACAGAGCGCGGGTTGTCACATTTCTCAATAAAAGTGTATTTCTCTTCACCCTGTGAAAAACCACAGGGTTATATACTCGTGTCATTATTTGCTCAATGGATACACATAGTAAGAAAAATTCAAGACTTTCAGATTCAGTTCTGCTCTCAGAGCATTTCAGAAAGTGATGAGAAGCACGAGAACCTTATTTCTGTTTTCTCAACTGTACAGATATTAAAAGCATAATATGAGAGTAACAGGAAAATACACTACGATAAGAGCAAACATCCAGCTGGATGTTCACATACAAGAGGGACACTGGGATGTGAAATGCCACCAGCCTCTATCCGTGCTCCAATAAAGCTATTAAAACACTTAAGAAAAATCCATGCACAGATGGATCAAGACAAAAGAAAAGGTGGCAGTAAATGAGGTGTATTAAACCTGCCTTCAGCTGAAAGCTGTGTCATACTCACCAACGTATATTCATAGACAAGCCCTGCATGTCCCAGACAGTCAAGAGTGAGATCGTCCAAGGAATTCATGGCAGTACCACCACATGCAAGGGTCAATCTGAGAAAGAATGTGTAGAGCTTAGCACTTGCTTTGTGTTAGGTACTATCTGAAGTCACTAATGTAACAGCAGTATTTCAGCATGCAGACCACCACACTGCTTGGAGCAGTTTGCTTCTGTTCATGAAACAGCTCTTCACAAAGAAAACCTTGCAGAATTAAGTCTCCTCTACAGGTATCTAGATGTGAAGAGTCAGACAGCTGCAATTCCTGCATCACCTAGTGTGCTGAACTGATATTCCTACAGTTTGTACACACTATCCTAAGTAACACCAGCAGTAGCTGGTGAGACTGAAATGCACTTTTTGGTGCAAGTCCTTAAAACTGGATTCAAGCCAGACTTGACTCACTGCTCAGGTTTGGAAAAGCACGTTATTAACCCTCTCCTCTCCACAGAAACTGACCTTTCCATGTTCCTCCTTTTAGCTCTCCGCAAAGCAACTATTCCTTCTTTTGCAAGGGCATCCAAGGAAACTGGGTCAATTCCCTAGAAATAAAGGAAGTGACCATCAGGATAAAGAAAAAGCTAAACATACCCTCTCTCAATGTGACACTAATGAATAAGTTCTCCCCCAGGGCTCAAAGATATCAAGTAGGAACAGTATGCATATATGCAAAAGTACATCAGCTTAAATCCAGCTATCTCTGTCTGCAGAATGGTACACAAAGGGAGTCAAATAGCACATGGCTGGATAAGAGAGTCAGCATTTCAGATTCATTTTTCTATTTAGCCATATCCTTCATCTCACCTTCTGGTTGATCACAATAAATCCTTTATCTGAATTGCCACAGACTCTTCTTTTGAAGTCTATGATTTTTTTCACTCTGTCTTCAACGAACTTTCTCTCTGCTTTCACGAGCTTCTCTCTCTCTTCAGCACTTTTATAGAAGAATCCAGAGCTCACCTCTCTAAAAAAAAATCCCACAATAAAGAAAAAGCAGTAAGAAGACTCTCCTCTATGCTGTAGAAATAAACTTAAATATCAGCCCTTTCAGCAACATTTTAAAGAAATCAATATAGAACAACCAAGACACTCCCCTGCCCCAGACCAGCATGCAGAGAATACAGCTGTTCCTGTTCTCTGGTTCAGAGCTTTTCCATTGCAAGAAATAAGGCACACATTCGAAATTGCGCATACTCCAGATTATGTATTTAGATGTTTCTTTAGAAAATAAAATTACACCCAAGAAAGGACTTCCATCTTTTTCTCCAATGAAATAACGAAACCAAAACCTACTGCAAAGCTCTGCCTCTTAAAGGCATTTTCTCAGCCACCAGCTTCCCTTTCCCAAAAGAGGACAGCAGAAGGAGCACTACCTCTTCCATTCTACCTTCTACACTACCTGCCTTGCTGTGGAAAAGCCTATGCAGTCTTTCAGGTTCTTATTTAAGCACCCCTTAAACAAGTCTTAAATGACAGGAGCATTTTCTGCACCTTAACTTGCCGCTGTGTACTTACGTTTTCTCATATTCTAGAGATACATTGCAAGTAAGAACATAAGCATCTTCCATTCTTTTCTTCATGTCAGGATGACGAGCACCATGGTCCAAAACCAGCCCCCTAATCAGCCTGAAAGATTAGAAAGCATTTTGTGTGTCAACACACATACAGGAGACACATATTTCATGGAAGTGCAGGCAAGTCAGAAAACGGACCAGTAGCACTGCCAAACACAAACTGCCTGTGTTGCGAGTTAACAACCATGTATTCCACTTTCAAAGGCATGCCCACTCATGTAAAAAGCATACCAGGCAGTATGAAAAAGGAATTTATTCTGGCATAGTGTCTGACTGCATTAGCTACTGAGGAAAGCTAGTGCAGAATTCATCCATGCCTATGGAATTTCCAACTAGATGACTACAATCCAGTTTCCATTCATCAAATGCTATTTTGTACTTGTAATGGACAGATACGAGCCTAAAGCATAACTGAACTACAGACACTGTTACTGAAAAGAAAGTATTTATTCAAGTTGTTGTGTAAAAGCTTAAGCCAGTGTCACTCTTTGCTATTCAAAAAACCAAGTTCTTCTAAAAAGAAAACAAAACCCCACAAACCACTCAAGCATCAGGGCACCATTAAACTGAGGATCAAGGATACTCATTACTTACGTTGTGTCAGTTTCTGATTTGTGCTTCATCTCCATAATCTCTACCATGTGGAGGTCAATAGGCTCATTTGGTTTTCTAATTATCAAAACAGAATCTACTATAGCCTGGAAGAGAGGGAAGGGGGGAAAAAAAGCCCCGAGACAGCTATTAGTCTTCCAAAGTACAAGTTCACATCTTTCCATCCCCCTTTCACTCAAGTAAGAATCACAGCTCTGTAAAACCTGGGCCTCTTCACACTAAAAGAGTCAGAAGAAACACACAGACCTACCTCCGTTAGGATGTCAGCAAGCTCTGCATGAACTTTAGTACGGAGGGATGTTCTGGCAACATCTATGAGGGTCTCCCTGTCCATTTCCTTGGTTACTTTCACCTGCTCCAGAACTTCAAGTGCTTTTTCCTTTGCAAACTCAAATCCCTCTGCTACTATTCTAGGGTGCAAACCCTAGAACAAGGAAAGAAATGAAATCACTAGACAGCAAAAGACAAAGTAGTAGTACTTTTTCCTGAAATGGAACCTGCAGTTTCAACACTCCATGTCAAAACATCCTACAAAGCCAAGAAAATGTACTGTCCTTCTGAATACATGTAAAAGGAATGCAAATCCTTCCAATGCAGAGGAAAAGTACAGATTCTTCTAGCACAGAATTGAAACCAAGGGAACTACAAAGCACACTTGGGTGTTCACTGTGCAGTACAAATTCATCCTCACAGTCCCGCAGCCTATTCTGTAACTGCAACATCTGAAATACCTACTATCAGGGAAGATCTTAACATAGAAGTAAAAGCATTTTAACTCATACAACACAGACAGAAGTAACAGCAGGTATCAGACAAAACCTTATCGAAAGCTACAGTATCAATAATAAGTGGTTCTGAACAAGTTTTAAAGCAGAAACATAGGTTCACTTTCATGCTTGACTTTAGAGTATAAAGCATCAAACAAAACAAGGTGAATGGTCTCAGATGAAGCTTCTACCTTGTCCACCTACCAAAGAAATACTGCATACATACCTCAGAGATATACAGGTCTGCCTGCTTTAGGAGCTCACCAATGATCAAGACATTTGAAGTGGTGCCATCTCCAGTGATGTCATCTTGTGCTGTTGCTGCTTTTGCTATCAAAGAGGCTGTAGGGTGTTGTATTTGCTAAACAAACAAAAAAAGAAGCTGAGCATAAGTCTTCCTGCACTGGTACAGGAAGCAACTAATTTGCAACCAGCAAAACAAAATCTTTAAGAACTAATTGATGTTTTCACGATTCATGTCTATTCAGCAGGTTTCAACAAGTAACACCAATAATTCTGACAATAAATGGATGGAATTAGTCTGTGTAACACTAAATGCCCCCTCAGTTATGCATCTATACACAAAAATATTGAGTGCTAAGGGCCAAACTAGTCATCGACTCCTAATTAGCTCGGCAGAGCCCTTCTCTCCTTTAGGCAAAGGAAGCACCATCACAACTGGACTGTTGCTGGCACTAAACCCAGCATGTTTAGAGCTAATTCAGGAATCTCTGCATGATCGGTGCTGTACATGCCCTCTCTGGTCTGCTATTCCTTTGACAATTTATTTTACTTACGAAACTAAAGAACATTCAACTAGTTTGTTTCTTGCCATTTGCTCTGCTAAGCAGTACACTTGGTGTTTCAGTTATGAGCATCATGCCTGCCCAGCCAGACTTCACAATCACCATATGTGACCTTGGGTTACTTACAGAGAACACACACATCACTTAGCACCTCCAGTGGTTGCCTGAAGTGTATCTTAACATAGGTTGAAGCCTATGAACCTAGAGAAAGGCACCTACAGTTGAAACGACTGGTGCTCAGTAATTGTAATAGAGTCCTGGGTGGGAAAGGACCTTAAAAAGCTCATCCAGGTCCAACCCCTTGTCACGGGCAGGGACACCTTCCACAAGAAGCTCCAAGCCCCATCCAACCTGGCCTTAAACACTGCCAGGGATAGGGCAGCCACAGCTTCTCTGGGCAGCCTGTACTAGTGCCTCAGGACCCTCATCGTGAAGAACTTCTTCCTAATATCCAATCTAAATCTCCCCTCTGTTTAAAGCCATTCCCCCTTGTCTTGTCCCTACTTGCCCTTATAAAAATCCCCTCTCCAAGTTTCCTGTTGGCCCCTTCAGGCATTGGAAGCTACTTAAAGGTCTCTCAGAGCCTTCTCTTCTGCAGGGTGAACAAGCTCAACTCAGCCTGTTTCCCCATAGCAGAAGTCCTCCAGCCTCTGAGCATCTTTGTGGTGTCCTCTGGACTCGCTCAAGCAGGTCTGCATGCTTCTTATGTTGGGTGCCCCAGAGTTGAACACAGCAGTAAAGGTGGGAGAGGAGACAGTGAGATAGAATCCAATGGGACCATTTATTCTGTCGTTCAGCTTTGTATTATTAATTTAAGTACTACCTCTAGCATGAAACAAGTGATTTAACGATTTTTTTCCTGTCTCCCTGATCACTGTGTATATTAAATTCAACACTTCACACTGAATTACAACAGCTGGCAGAGTGCAATACTCCACAGGCACTAACAGGCCCTGCTCAGCTGGAGGCACACTGCGGCCCAACAGCATCAGGACCCACCATGGGCCCAACGATGAGGCAGGCCCCCAGCATGTGAGACCCAGCGCAGTGAGTGGCAGGGTGGCATCACCCCTCCTGTAATCATCACCTCTATGGTGCGGACACGGTGTACCTCCTGTCTCAACATGCAAGAACTATGGGCTGCAGCTATCACCCTGTTTTAAACACCATGGCAAACCTCACCGTCTTAAAGCTGCTCAAGCACCACCAAAGTACGCTTTCTGTAAGCGAAACGGAAGACGACAGAAAAGCCAATTTCATTATTTTAACAGCTCACGTTGCCTTTTAAACTGCCAAATTCGCACACAAACTTCATTCAACGCCTACCACGCTGCACTCCCCTCCAAGGAGCACTAAGGCCTCAACGACCACCACAGAAACGCAGAGCGGGGGCTACGCAGGACGCGGTCCCCCTCAGCCCCATGCACCCCAAGGCTCCCTCCCCCGCGAGCACCGGCTCCAGCTCACCATTTCCTGCAGCAGCACGTTGCCATCTTTGGTCAGCTTGATGTCCCCGGAGGCCGACACCAGCCTGTGGGCGACACGAGGCGGGTAAGCGGCGCCCCTGCCCCACCAACCGCGTCGCTCCCCCTCCATTCATCCCGCTCCACCACCGGCCCCGCGGCCTCCGCCTTTGTTCCCCGCCATGCGGCAGCGGCGCCCGCGCTCCCGCGGCCTCTCTCCCCTCACGCTTCTCCTCAGGCCCTAACGGCCGCTCGGAGGAACCTTCCCCCCCACCCCAGACCCCGGCGGGAAGCACGGGGGGGGGGGTCCCTCACATCTTTATGGTGCCCTTAGGGCCCAGGTTGGTCCGCAGCACATCCTGGAGACCGCGGGCCGCGCTGATGTTCACCGCCAGCGCCGCCTGGGCGCGGGCCACCTCCGCCTTGGGGTTGAGGTTCTTCACCGCCATGGCCCCCACACCGCTCCGCGCTCGGCCGGGACCGGGCTCCCTCCCCGCCCCTTCTAGAACACTCCGGGGCGCGCTCACGCCCATTGGCCCTCCGCCGCGCCAGCCGCGCTCCTATTGGCTGCGGCGCCTGTCTCTCCAGCGCTCACCCAGCCCGCCCCGTCGCTGAGGCGGTCGGGAGGAGGACGGGGCTGCTGAGGCGGAGCGGCGGCGGCGGAGGGGCGGGCGCTGAGCGCCCTGAGGCGGGGCCCTTGAGCGGGCATGGCCGGGCTGGAACCCCCGCCCCCCCCCCCCCCCCCCGGCAGGTTCGCGGGACTGTGAGGATGAATAATTAAACCCGGTGATTTAACTTTAGAGGGACGGAATTAATAGTTATAATGAAACCCGGTGATTTAACTTTAGAGGGACGGAATTAATAGTTATAATGAAACCCGGTGATTTAACTTTAGAGGGACGGAATTAATAGTTATAATGAAACCCGGTGATTTGACTTTAGAGGGACGGAATTAATAGCTAAGCGGCCCGGGTTAATAATCAAAATGATTCTTGGAAAAATTCAGAGTTGAGGTTAATCAAAATGTGGAGATCAGCGCAACTTTGACGGGTGCCGGAAGCGTTTGGCCTGTGTCTGTCAGGGCGCAGCCCGAAACGTTTGTGTCTTACTGGATTTGGGCTCCGAAAGGGAGGACAACTGAGAGTTTCCCTTGGGAAGGGAGCTCCTAACACACCCGGCAGGCACAGAGGGCTCCAAGTTTGGCTGCCAACTTGGGCCTGTACCCCCAAGCACCCATCTGCTACCTCTGAGCAAGTGGCAATATCAGGTGTGACACAGCCTGCTTCTTATTTCAGGCATTGCATAAAGAAGCTGCCTGCTCCCACAATAACCATGGCCTGTGGTAGCAGAGGTGTGCCAGGGAGATCCAGGATAAGTGTTTGTTGGTGTTAAAAACCTCCATCAGCTCGGGAGGGTGCAAACGGGAACAATTGGTACCCAGGATCTGGTACATCCTCATCCACCAGGCATGGCGATGGCGCAGGGTAAATCTCATCCCACTTGTTGCAGCAGGGAGCTCTGGATGCAGCCCTGGATGCTGGGTTTGGCACTGAGCAGTGATGCAGTGAGCTGAAAATGTTTTCATGCCTCTTCCAGTAGTAAAGCCTAAGCGTGCTGTTGGGGACAATGTTGTTTTGGGAGAGCCTGACTGAAACAAGTGAGTGTCAAGCATCAGGGCAGGGAATCTGCTGAGGGAATTGAGTGAGGAGCTCAGGTTTCTGGGCAAAACGCTGTGCTGTGCAGGAGGACTGCCTTGCATGGCCGGGCAGACTGACTCAGATAGCTGCCAATACACTTGGGTTTCTGGTTTGAAACGTTTTAGATGGAGTTGGTGTTTGAACATGGCACAAGTTTGGAGGCCTTTTGTTTAGCTGAGCAGTGCATCCCTCTTGTGAAATATATTTAGTGTAGCAGCTGGGCTTTCTGTTCTGTTACTGTAATCATTAGAAATATACATTAAACATTGCAAAATGCAGGAAATTATGCTTGGCCTTTCAAAATTGCCTCTGGAACCCCGTTAATGTTTAGTCGTCACTTTTGTTGGGATACTTCCAGCCTGCCAAAACCATAACACCAACCCAGCCCCAAGAGGCTGCTGTATTAATATCTCAGGTTTCTAGATGCGATGCCTGGTTAAAACACCGGAATCCCAGGCTCCACCTTCGATTCCGTAGCCCCCAAGTCACACAGAAATACTTTGCTGTTCTTGATTCCCTGGTTTGTAATGGGTTTGCATTGCTGCTCTCTCTCGGGGCTGTTCTCAGTAGAGGGCACCCTTGTCAAACCCATCCGCACACCAGCGGGCACCTGGTGTACTTTCCTTGCTGCTGCTGTGACCCGTGTGGGTGATGGCCTGTGGAATTATCCATCCTAAACACCTGCGATGTGTGGAGCTGGCTGCTGACAGTGCTATGGCCATCGTCCCAGCGCGTTCAGGTCTGTGAGGGGAATTATTATTGTAGGAAAATAGAAGTTCAGGAAAATTTACTTTGAATTTTGATGGTTGGTTTTTTTTTTTTTGGTGGGGAAAAAGCCATTTTCAAAGATATTCTAGTCCTCTGCTTTTTGCACAAATGGAGAGGATGTGTAGTGATGTACAAGAGTTAGGTCTGTGCTTGTATCAGCTATCACGCATCCACGTGAGCCATGCTTTTCTCTCTTAAACATCCTTTTAAAGCTTCCAGGAAGACTTCACTATGTTTCTTTGCTGGATCTGAGAATAGTTATTTTATGGTAAAGTGACATTTCTCATTGGCATTTTCACATGAAATCCCCATTTTGCAGCATTTTTCAGACATTAGTACAAGCTTTCTTTTATTTTCAGTCTTAGCTGTAGTTGTTGAACTGTTCCGCATATTTGTTTTTAATGCTTAGTACAAATACAGAGCAGATGCTTACCAGGCCTGAATTGTCCCTTGAAATCAATGGATCTACAACAAATTACACCAGATTAGGATCAAAATATTTAACTGAATTAAAACCAATGTGTCTGTTAAACTAAGCCAAGTGAAGGGAATATCCGTCATGACACATTCAGCAGCGGTTCTCTCAGTCAAATAATGCACTGCTTATCTTGGCAAAAAAAACCCTTTGAGATTCTCAGTAAAAGCTCTTTTCTTTCATCTTTATCAAGATCTGTTTCCATTCAACCTTATTCACAGAAATGATTTCTAAATCCTCTTTAAAAACATCCTGCCCTGCCATGATAAAGCTAACAAACAGGACCAGGCCGAGCAGGGAACTGTGTCACCTGCTTTGCAGCGCAGAAGCTCGGTACCATCTGTCCCAACACACAAAGTTACTAATAGATCCTAATGGTGACAAATGGTCATGTAGTGAGACTGTCTGAAAAACCAGATAGGAAAACATGGGAGGAGAGGCACATGAGGCTATTGATTTTAACTAAGACATGCAATTTTGAGGGGTAATACTGCCAGAATGGCAAAAGAGATCATGCACAGAATATGACTGGTGCCCTCTGGTGCAAGACAGTCTTTCACGATGGGCAGCAGTCATAAGACTCCCATCACAAGTGAATGAAAGATGCTAAATCAGCTAAATCAGGCTTTCTCGACCTTGATCCAACCAACCAGCTTCATAGCTCTGGGTTGGCAGTCTCCCATTTCCTAACCAATGTCCACAGTAATGTCCGAGGGAAGCTCTTCTGTGGGATACCAAAACTAACAGAGACAGGTTTTGCAATTTTCCCATTGCCTTTGGGGAAACAAACCTGAGCCTTCCCATAGGCACAAGCTTAATTTTGCCCTCAAAGCTTATGATGAACGTTGATTTTTTGTGTGTGTAACACACTCTGATGCACCGACTGGCAGCGTAAACCAAAATGCAATAATGCAATCTTAACTCACAAACCCTTCCATCTCATCCACAGGGAAAGGAAACTGTGTCCCTGCCTGGACTCCCGGAGAACCCCCTGCTTGTCAGAGCGCTGCTCTGCTGGTACAGAGCGGGGTGAGTTTGCCAAGCCCCGTCCTGCTCCCCACGCCTGTGGCACAGGCTGGCTGCGGGCGGGCGGGCTCCCGTCCATCGCGTTGTGCGGGGCCAAGTCGGGAGCGCCCCAAACGGGCCAGAGAGGCTCCTCCCCCGAGCAGGCAAGGTTACACCTCTCCTCCGTGCGCCTGTCAGCGCACAGATGGACTTCTCTGGTTACATGTGTGCAGCCCTTTAAAAAACACCCAGCCTGGCTTACTCAGCACATTATAAAAGAGTGATTGACAAAATGCGGCTTCCTTCCAGATCAGCCCGTGCCGTTGTATTTATGTGACTGAAGGTCTCAGCTCATCCCTTCTTTTCTTGTGCAGTCAAGAGCAGCAGCAGCAGCAGCCACGGCCAGTACAATTCTGTAAGTCACCGGGAACGTTTTACTTCTCTCAGTTTGGAAGGGGTTGGCGTTTGGTGTAACACTGGATGTTTCTAGCATAGAAAACACAGAAGAGCTTCTGCTTGGGGCTGTGACTGTGCTGCCCTGCAAGATGCAGCAGCGATGTGGTGCCTGTTTTATAGCAGCAGCATGAATGAATGATGCAATCATGCGGGGGGGAAGCATCATCATTTTGTCAGCACAGGCAAGAAGGGATTGGAGAGTTGGGAGGCGTATGTCAACATCCATCAGGTTCCTTCTGTCCCTTTCCAACTGCTTTTTAAAAGGTGCTTAAATAAGTTCAGTTAGGCACTGCTGTTCAGGTATTAGTGTATAGCTGCAAACAGTTCATCTCTTGGCTTGCATACAGGTTTGAATTACTACCTTTAAAAACTGAACAGAAACCCAGGAAGTGTGAAGCAACCTCAGTGAGGTTAAGGACTGAATTGTTCTGTTCTCATGCTGAAACCCACAGAAACTCACAATTGTAAATGGTCGGGTTAAACTTGTAAAGAGGAGTAGTAGTACTACTTGCAGGGATATGAACATCAGTCACAATTTGCTTAAATGTAACTGATCTGCTTAAACATATCCTCTTTCCACTAAAGCTTACGAAACATATTGCTAATACTGAATTAAACCTGAGCACAGAAAAGCTGTATCACTATATTACTCCCATTTTACAGATATAGAACTAGAAACAATGAGGATTAAATGGTTTGTTTAACACCATGGGAACACTTCCGTGAGCATCTTGCAAGCAGGATCACTCTTAGAGTGGGAACAGGTCCTGAGAAAGGTTTCAAGAACTGTTTTCTCCAAACCCCTTACTCTAAGCAGCAGTTTTCCCTCAATGCAACAGAAACAGTTTAACGTGGTTGTCTTTCTGTTAATCTCACACACCTTCAGTACAGCATTACTATGTATCTCAGAGCATATCTCAGTGCTCACTCTCGCCTTGCTAAATGGGAAAGTCAATCAGAAACACCAGAAACTGTTTGCAAACCAGGATATTCATGAGTGATCAGTTTCAAAAGATATTTTAGTTAATATTTCATTAAGATTCACTTAATCTTCATTTTTACACAGCAATAAATGTCAACATAATGCAAAATATCAGTGTGGCAGCACTTCTGGGAGCTCAAACATCACAACATGTGAAGTCTAGTCACAATGGGGATTTTGAGATCTCATCAAGATCTCATCAAAATACACCAGCCCAGAACACCTGGAGTTCCAAGTACCATTTGCTTGTTCCTTTTGCATTACAGGTAGCAGATACTGTGGATGTTTCAGTTTTTCACAGTGCAGCAAGTGCCCTTCTTTGAAGGGACAGCAAACAGAGATTTCAGTTGTTTTCCTTTAACATGTGGCCTTACATAATTCCTGTGCTTGCTTCTGTGACTCCTCCCTCTCTGTTACGAAAGAGAACTATTTCTTGTGGAAATGCCAGGGTTAGGGTTTTTCCCAATGACCTTAATGAAGTACTTCATAGCCTGGAGGCAAAGAGATCTTGTGGGAATTCCACTTTTCTCTCATGATTTCTTTTTTCTCCATATTTTTCTCAAGTTTCACCTTTATTTTTCTCCTCTGTCAGTCTCTTCTTATGTCTTCTGTAGTCACTTCTTTGCCCACGGTTTCTTCTTTCCCCCATTTTCTTATTTTCAGCTTTTCCCCACAATAGTTGATTATCAAACCTGTTGAAATGTTTGCTGCTTGGATGCTTTTCCAGCATGGAAATAGGATAGGAATAGATTATTTACCTGAAATTCAGTGGCAAAAGGTGAGAGATTTTCTACCCATGTTTTTCTCATGGAGCCAGATCTCCTTATTTGTTGGAATTTCTTTTTTCTTGCCAGTTCATTAAAGCATTGATGCGTATTTCCAAGTGAAAGTTGTTCTCGTCTACATTTAGGGCTGGGAAAAAATAAATCACAAGTGACTGAAATTGGCATGTTACCATTTGGAATGGCATCTGCCAGCCTCTGGAGCTGCTGGTGACTACTGGAGCTCTGCCAGCAGGGACAGAAGAACCTTATTTCACTCCAAGTGAGCCACCTTGAACTCCTAAGATTTCATTTTCCCACCAGCAAGATTCCCTACAATAGTTGAGGCTTCCTTCATAGGTTCTTCTCTTTGCTCCTGCGTGAGCTTCTCTACCTCACAGTTCATCACAGGTGTGATGATACGTTAGCCAAACCCAGGTCTGTGTTTTCCAGGACCCAGTGCCCAGCTATAGGAGAAAGTGGAATGGTTTTAGCAGGTCACAGGCCAAGGGAGATCAGGAACTACTGATGGTTGCTGCATTGCAAAACACAACCTTTCCAACTTGTCATTTTTAGGCATCATAAATCACAGCTTGAAACTCCTCTGAAAGAGTTATCGCATGGAAGAAAGAAAGGACAGGGTTAATTCCAACCATTCCACAACTGGGATCCATAATTCTTCCATTAATTTCTCTCTTTGTCCATCAAAGTCCACCACAGCAGTGGCCTTTGTAAGGAGCATCCAGAAGGAAAAGGAGTATGGAAAATGTGGACACCAGAGAGAAGGAAAAGTGAATGTCTCTTCCTTCCTGCTCCCAATGTGTGTTTCCAGTGATAACATTATTTCTCAGAGAGATTAAAATTCTGATGTATCCAAAAATACATTTCAGGTTTTTCCCAAGAAAAACCATCCCAGTGCAGTGTCTCCACACAGTGACATTGCATCATAAAGTGGCACTGTTGCAGTGCAGCCTCAGGTTAGTATGAGGCAATGTGATGGCTTTGCATAATAAGGAATCAGGGTTGGAACACAATGACGCAGATGTTACACCACAGTGATGCAACAAGTTTGTCCAGTAAAGCAAATCCCTAAAATTGGCACCAAACCAATGGCTGAAGTTTTGATGGATGTTACAGTGTTCAAGAGGCTGGAAAAAATTAATGCTCTGCCACTTAAAATACGTTAGTGGATGTTTGGTTTCTTTTTGATCCCACTGCACAAATATATCTAGCAAATGCTGTCAGGTCTTGCCCTGAAGTCAAAGCCCTCCTGCTCAGAAGTCAAAATCTTCCACTACAAATAACAGACACAGTGCTGTGGAGCCAACGTCAAGTCAAGGCTAACACAAAGCATACTTGAATTCACGTGTCACCTGTCCACTCACTGCCAACTCTTAGCTCACAACCGGTCTCTTTGTGTCCATGGCCACTTCAGAGAGAGAGGTTTCTCTGATGTGCCATGCTGCTGAACTATGACTGTGATTTTTACATGTATAGTGCAGTCTTAATAGAAAAACATAAAACCCCACATGCTCTCTGCAGCAAATAATTCTTTAGTGATGCTTCTAAGGCTGGACCAGAGTTTTATACTATATCCATGCACAGAACAACTCTGATGCACCAAGAGCAGAGACCTGTCAGACTATGGTTCAGTCCTTGTGCCTGCCATTCCCAGATGTTGGGGTTGTAAAAGCCCTTTCCTGGAGTATCTCCTCTTTGCTGCATAGCCACTCACCTTTCCTTGCTGGCACAGTGGGGAGGTTGAGCCCAGCCTCTGTCCTATCTTCCCACACCTAAACTGAATGCACAGGAGATAAGTGTGGGCTGGGTCATACCTGCCCCCCCATCCTCACACCTGCAATACAAACGAGCACTGAGGAAGCTACTGTGGCACCTCTTCAGCCTTGTGCAAAAGCCCTGAGCCCACTTTGGTTACTACAGTAATATGTTCACACCAAAACCTCAAGAATAGCTAGAATGACCCTCTAAGGGCAGTTTCATGGCTGCTGTTGGGTAGCTTTGCCTTTAATGTGAGTTGCTCTCTCTGTTTCTTGCTATTTCATATCACCCATTTGTTAAACACAGATTATCTCTTACAAATACGGCTCTTAGCTGTTCACAACAGGTTTCACCACTTAGGTTTGGTGGCTTCATTTACAGACTTCTAGTTTTCAGTGAAGGACTGGAGTAGTCTCTTTTATTCTGTACCTGAACAGATCAAAACTGAGTGTGTGTTCTTGTGTTCCATCCATTTTTACAGTGATTATGGTAATTTTTCAGAAAGCCTTTTGTATCCCAATATTCACCAAACAGTTACTAGTCATCACAATAAACCCAAAGGTTCCTATTCATGCTTTCAGCAGTAACTATTTGGCTGTAATCTCTCAGTGAGCACACAGAATTCACCTCAGGAAACAGCACTGGTGCTTACCATCTGGATCCCTGGATGACTCCTGCCTGGCCATGAGCTGTAAAGTTTGTCCAAAAAGGGCCAAAAATAGGTGTTTTGGGGGAACTTGTGTGTATAAGACCTCTCACCATCAGAATTCATGTGATATATAGGAGAAAAATAAATGAGCTCAGTGACATGAAAACAAAAGATGAAGGTATAGAGCAGAAGGAAGGTAGATAACATGCTGATAGATGGTATTTTTTCCCCTATCCCAGAAAAAGAGAGAATCTGCTACCCAGATCAATTACACAAGATGTGTCCTGAGAGACATCTAAGAGAGTAGAAGAAACAACCAAAAACTTAAAACAAAAATCTGGGAAGTGACATAAATAACAGCGTTCTCTCTAAATGTACAGGTTGATAAATAGTGAAGTCCACACTGAATTCCCCTGTGGAAAGAGGGAAGCGCAAGACGAGAGGGGCAGAGTAAGGAATTACCTGATTAACACCTCATGCTTCTGATCCGCAGAAGTGCTCAACATATTTAAGAGGACAGATAAAAAAGGGAAGAAAATCAACTTTTGTCAGGCATTGTAATGGAAAAAGTTGACATGATGATGTGGTATCTGAGCGGGTTGAGTGAAGTTATCAAAGCCCAAGACTTTAATGGATTTTAGACAAATTCCTAATGCTAATGGCCAAATGCATTCATGGATGATGAAAATATTTAGTTTGTATTAATAAGGACATAGAAAAGAATCTAAACCTTCACGATTTAGGGACAACCACACACTGATAGGTTTAAGAAAGATAATTATGTCTGTTGTGATCAAGCAAATCCTTAAGGGCTGTGTGTCTTTTACCATCTCCTGGGGCAACTAATTTGACACACTAGGCTGGGTCTGATGAGAAATCAAGATCCAATTGAGTGATGAGGGCAAGATGAGACAGACAATTGCAAGTCCTACACAGCAGTTGGCAGTCAGATGGTTTAGCAAATGCCAAGTATTACAACCTTGAACCCCATGTGAACATCAATGGGCCGAGCCTGCAGAGAGCAAATCAGCAACTGACCAAAGCTCCACAGCCCATCTGTAATGTAATTTGAACATCAGTAGGCAGCAACAGCAGAGAGCAAATCAGCAACTGAGTCAGACCTCCACCACTGCTCCCCCTTTGATATAAACTGCCCACCAGGCTGTGCTTGTCCCTTCTCACAAGAACCAGAGCAGTTGCACCAATGGCTCAAGACGGAGTGCAGTGCTGCCACTCACAGAAAGACTTTATCTTGTCCCCTCACAGTAAGAAGGTTCCTAAAAGGATGGCATCCCTCTTGGAGATGAAAGAGATCTTCCGGAATGCTGATGCAGTCTGCTTTGACGTGGACAGTACAGTCATCAGGGAAGAAGGCATTGATGAGCTCGCGAAGTTCTGTGGAGTCGGAGATGCTGTCGCAGAGATGTATGTGTATTTGCTGTTAACTTCATGGGAGTAGTGGTAAAAAATGAGCATGGGTAAGGGTAATCTGTAACAATGAGTTTACAATAGGGATTAATTCTGTCATGGGAGATTATTATAGTTTAAAAAGGATTTTAGGAATAATAAGTGGAATTAATGCATAAAATGGAATAACTTCTTTTGCAACTGTGAAGCCACTCAACAAAACTATATTGAGAAACTCTCTAATGTATATTTCTTTGATAGACAAGATCAGCCCTCACCATTAAACTTGGATAAGCACTAGGGAACTGTATTATGAGACAATGGAGAGGGGACAACTCTCTTATGATTTCCCTGAGGCTGATGTTGTTTCTATTGATGCTTGTAGCAAAAGTTCTGTTGAATTCAGAGAACGGCACCACAGCTGTAGTTTAGCAATACTGGTCCCAGTGGCTCATACGCACTTACAGAGAGAATGAAGCAGTTTTCCCTTGCTTCTCTGGTTCTCACAAGAGCTCAGATGTGTGGAGATCTTCCCCCAGTGGTTGCTACTAGTCTTTTCAATGTACCAATGTTCTGTACAGTACAACCTAGAACCTATGGTCTCTGACCTTGTTCCTTGTCATGCTTCTTTAACTGACTGTTCTTGGGAGAAACCTCAAGTTAAGTGTCACTGATCTGCTTCCTTGGCTCACGATGTAGGACCCGCAGAGCTATGGGTGGCACTGTGACATTCAAAGCAGCTTTAACAGCACGACTCGCTCTCATACGTCCCTCCTATGAGCAAGTGCAGAAACTAATATCGGACAACCCCCCTCAGCTAACACCAGGAATACGGTAAGGAGAATTTCAAATGAGCTCACAGAAGTCTTCCAAAACCACAAAAGGGCATAAATCAATCAAATTCAGTGACACTGGTGAGGCTGTAAGACCACAGAGCTGGTTTAGGTTGACTTCCTGCTTCAGTTCCATATTGTTTGTGTCCAAAACTTGTATAAGGAGCTTATAATGGCTTGAGTCCATGTCAAGTGGCTGAGCATCCATGTAAAAAAACTGTCTTAAGTATTAACTATCGTTTTGGCTAGCAAGCTCAAATGCTGGCTTGAGGATTAAACAGCATGGAAAATAATCTGTTCAATCAGGTCTGTTTTTTGATGGGTGATGGAGATTTAATACCCAGTATGAACTACTGGTTTGGTCTATTCTGCAATTGAATTATCTCTTTCTTACACTTCCATGTGCAGCTACATCTCTGGACTCAGCTTAGGAGATCCACTGTTCAGAGCTACCCATGCACTGAAGTCCCTAAAAAAGTATTAAACAGTCTTTAAGGGGAAATAGACATATATGTGTGTATTCATCCATCTCTGGGTTTGGAATTATCTATTTAAACTGAAAAGTTTGGGGTTTTTTCCTATTCAAATTGTTTCACACAATTGAAAAGGATTTCTTTACTACAAAGCCTGCCCAAAGCTCTGAGTCTAAAACATTTTTAGCACATACAGTAGTTTGAAGTGATAATGTGCTTATATTTTCTCCTCGAATTAAGTACATGCTCAGCTTTTTCTGTAGAAGGCATAGCTAGAATGCAACTACAAAGAGAACATTGATTGCTTGTCTGAAATCACATGATTTCCCTTTTCATTCCTTCCCTTTCTTCCTCCTTTTCTGTGGAGCCTGCTTTAAGCCTTCACTTTGCTTTATAGCATTCAGCATTTCTGCTGTTGCTGCTGCTTCTCCAGCTCAGCACAGCTGCATGCTGATCCTCCTGCTTATGAGCCAAAGCCCATAAAACTTTTAACCGCCTTCAAGCCCTGTTGACATTAACTTGGTCCAAAAGCTGCTTTTTCTGATTCCTTTTCCATTCCTGGTGCCCTCTTCTAAAGACGGCACCGATGTTCAGTGTCTGGGGAACCAACTCCAATGCGTGCACTCTGCACACTTCAGCATTGTGGTGCAGTGGCTTCCTCTCCCCATTCCCTACCTTTTTCGTGCATTGTAGATTCATTGTCTTGGTGTTGTTTTACTTCAGCAAAAAATATCTAAATTGGATCCACTCCCATTTGAACAAATGCAAACAGTATGAAAGCGTAAAGAAAACACTTCTAGAAAGTGCTTGTTTCTGAGCAACTAAACACCCATTTGTATCCAGATGAGATGGGTATTAACTCTTTTCAAGCAAGTGTATGCACAAACCCAAGGGAAAAAAGGAAAAGCTTTGGGCAGCAGAGATGGAAGCAGCAGACATCTGAACTAAGCTGGAATAATACTACATAAGGACAACCTTGTTTAGGACAGATGTATTTTACCTTTTACCTTTCCTGTTATCCCTACATGCTGCCAGGCACTCACAACAGTGATGCTCTTTCTGCCCAGGGAGCTGGTGAGCAGGCTTCATCAACGAGGGGTCCAGGTATTCCTGGTCTCTGGAGGGTTTCAGAGCATCGTGGAGCACGTGGCCTTGCAGCTGAACATTCCTACAGCAAACGTCTTTGCCAACAGGCTGAAGTTTTACTTTAATGGTGAGATTCCCATAAAATCTCTTCTCTCTACTCAGTAATACCACTTTTTTGGTTCAAACTGCCAGATATTAGGCTACAGATACTGCCAAACCTACACCTCCTTGCTACCAATCCAGCTAGCTTCAGGTAGGAAAACTGCAAGACCTTACCAAAAACCATGAGTTAGGTCACTTTCCAGTCATACAAAATAGAGCTGCAGTTACTTTTTAATTGCAAGCTGTGCCAAAGGTAGAGCACCTTACAGTTGCTGACAGCAGAGTTTCATTTTCTCTTGCTCCTTCAAGTTAAAAGAGTCTTTTCCACTTACCTGCTTCCAGAGGCAAACTTCACTTTTGATGACTTTGAGGTACGTGTGGAGACCGATGCACTTTAGTGGAGCTGCTCTGGTCTTTAAGCTGGTGTAATCAAGCAGAGCTATAGTTAGTGGGTTGTTTCTTACTCAGTGTTTCATACAATCTATACATCATACTAGATGCTGCTTTTGGAATGTTTACACCAGGGTGACTGGCAGTGGATATGTAACACCACCCATACAGGGTTTCTACTTTTGTCTTAGCATTTTGGGTCTTTAAAAATATCCCCACTGAAGACTTGAGTAAAATCCTTGTCTTCGCTAGGATTTTACCAGCTTACCTTCTAATTACTTTTTTGGGATGCTGATACTGTGATTCTTACAGGACTGCATGTAATTAGCCATTTTCTGAAGTAAAGACCAGAGGGGTATAATCTTTCTTCATTTACAAGAGAAAATGCTGTGTATCTAACTTGTTCTTCCACTGTGCTCTAGGAGAATATGCAGGGTTTGATGAAACACAACCAACAGCTGAATCAGGGGGGAAAGGAAAGGTTATTTCTCACCTGAAGGAACAGTTCCAGTTTAAGAAAGTAGTTATGATTGGAGATGGAGCTACAGACATGGAAGCCTGTCCCCCTGCTGTAAGTATTAATGAACTGGAATTCTGAATTCCTTTTGAGCCAATCCTTTGGGAGGGGGGGCGGGGGGGACACACAGACAGATAAAAACTGTGGTTTGAATTCTTTATAGGACTTCAGGGAAGATCTTTAGCACATCCCACAACCTAAAAGGGATCTATGTAGGTAGTTTTCCTCTAGAAAGCCTGCATCATGCAATGGTTCATTTCTCTCAGTTCAGACAATCTCAGTGTCACCCTCTAAGGCAGGATGCTGCTGGGTCTAGCAGGACTGTGTAGCAGCCAAGCGACCTATCTTAAATCAAGGTGATATTATCACGTTCTGCTTCTGCCCTGTGTCCCCACAGCAAGCGCTCACTTTGGTGCAGAGGTCATACCCTGCCAAGGTCCTAGTTCTGAACACTGATTAACGGTGCTTAGCATGAAGGTCTGGCACAGATCTGGTGCACATTTACCAGACACTGGCTTAGCAAGTGAGTTCATGTCACTGGATAGTGATGACACCTTTGACAGGATGACAGCCCTGACAAGGTGAAGTAACAACAAAATCAACAGACAACTTTTATAAATTATCATTTTGCAGAAAAGATCTTGATTCCATCTCCCCTTTAGTGCCTTTTTCTGTGTAAAACCACCCTGACACCCCTCCTGAGGGACAGATACCCCAGGGCATGGAAATGCACAGGAGCAAACTCTGAGAGCAGCTGCTGCTGCATGAGTCATGACAGCTGGTCCCTTCCTGTTAAACATGAGCATGACCAAAGCTGCTGAGTGTGTGCTTCATGCTTTCTACCTAAGGGCAAACCAGCAGCAGTGGAAATTTTAAACACCGCACTTTCACTGCAGATGGTTTTCTAAGATGTAGAAATGATGATTGCTCCTGGTTAATGATTGAAGCCATGGTTAATGTGTACTCTGGGTATCTATCAAATGAGGTAAACAGAGTTAAGGTAAACAGTATAGGGATAATTGTGAGATGCTGCATGCACGTTGGGATGTTAACTCGTTCTTGAGTAGTAAGGCCTTATGCTGCATCACGGTTCACATCAGATCTTCAGTCAAATCTCAGATCTGAACAAGCTTGAAGCCACTGGAACACAACCTCCCTATTGGAACAAAACTCCAATAACCAAAATGGTGCAAAATCAAATGTAATGAAGTTCTTGTTAATGAATTTGAAAAATGAATATGCAGAGTAAAGCAGAGGAAGAGGCAGGAATAGTGGCATTTTAAAATCCAGCCTTAAAATCAAACTGAATTGCTAAGAAGCTCCATTCCATTCCCAGTACACGGGGCTGCCGTGATTTATGTGCCCTTTCTTTCTGTTTTGGCAGGACTGTTTCATTGGATTTGGAGGAAATGTAATCAGAAAGCAAGTAAAGGAGAAAGCTAAATGGTACATCACTCACTTTGACGAACTGCTAAAGGAACTGGAAGAGCGATAAATTATACAGTAAAATAATATATTTAACCACTCTACATCCATTATACAATGCAATTAAACATTTATTTGTTTGCAAAGTTTTGTTCTGGATTTTGTAATGATTTTGGGGGTTGGGTACCTTCATCTCTGCCCTGAAACTCTTGGCACCATTCTACTCAAGTCTTTTGTCATGAAAATGGTAAGATTTTTGAAGTATCTTTTCCAAGGTGGAAGAATTCAGTTGATTATTCACTCAGAGTGAAAAGCAAAGGTAGAAAATCAGGGATGCCTCACACTAGACCATGTCACCCAAGGCTCTATCCAGCCTGGCCTTGAACACTGGATGGAGCATTTACCACTTCTTTGGGCACCCTGTTCCAGCGCCTCACCACCCTCACAGAAGGGCCACAAACAAGAAGTTTAAATAATTAACAGTAATATAGTCTAAAAGGAAAACAAAACGGTACTTTCCATTCCAAAGGCTTTCAGAACTAGGCTGAACAGTGAACAGACAGATAGGAAACATTACTAAGTATCTCTGATTTCATTAAAATACATCTACAGGAGAACCTGAGATGTCATCTGTGACTCAACATCACTAAACTTCAAAAGGGTGATCTTGTAACATGGGCATACCATTTACTTCACTGTTTTATTTATTTAATAGCCCATCCCCATCAACCTGTAACTGGGTGGAAGCTAATTCATCAACCTTTAAAAACACGGTCTACTGATTCAGAAAACACTGTCACACTTATCCTCAACATGGATCGACCACGCTTGAGCTGCTTGTGCTAGAACCCTGACCTGTTCTAAGTAGGTACCACTCCGAGCTTCACCTAACAAATCCCAGTTTCTTAAGGATTTGCCTTTTGTGGATGCAGCGTCTGATCCAAGAAGGTCCTTACACAGAGCACACTTAAATGCTTTTTGCCAGCAAGTTCCTGACAACTCTTCTGAGTATGTCCTTATAAGCAACTCTGCTGACACGATGTGGTACTTTTATTTCCCTGATTTAGATGTATCTCACCTCAGATAATGGGAAAAGCTTAACTAACATTAAAACATATGTCACATCTCCCACTTCCTTCATTTACCTAATGCCATCACAGGAGAAAGATGGGTAGATATGACAGGATTGGTGCTGGAAAAAATATACCTATGCAGACTCCAGTCTTCTAGGTGCTTATAAATAGTGCCAGGATTTTTCTGGGAACTGAAGATTAGGCTGAGTGTGTCAATTCTCCTTCATCCCACCACATATTTCATAGATGAGAAACAAGTGCTGTGCCTGCCTTTCAAAATCTCACACTGTCTCCACAAGATAACCCCAGGTTTGCATTAACTTGCACTAGATTTCCTTCATTTAATGAGGTCAGATCAAGGTGCAGTGAGAGCTCCTTGTTTGAGCATCACCAACAGCTAAACCAAATCCCAGTTCTGTCCATTCTGCACCACCATCAGAATGGATATATGGGAAAGTAGCGTCAACAGAGCCCCAGGGAGTGAGGAATGGCAGCTCTCAGTGATGCCACCTAACACTTTTGATGACAAGTTTGAGGCAATAATCACTTGAAGTTACAACAGCGCTTACACATGAGAGAAGTAGTAGGGTTAAAGGAAACAAATCCAGAAATACACTGCCTTTTGGAGGCAGGCAGACATATCAAGAGCAGTACTGAGTATTCCAAGTTTAGAGAACTCCACAAAGTCAAGGCAGACAATAGCTGGCAGGCAGCTCACAAAACGCTGCTGGGAGTATCAACCATGATCTCTTTTGAATTCTTCCTGAGAAAAACCTCAGCCAGCTCTGAGGACAGCTCATGTACAATCATGCTTTTGTTTAGTCAAGACTGCATGAGTAGAACAAGCATCAACTCCTTTGGCTCTCACTGTGTTCCTCTGCAATTCCACAGTTAGGAAGCACAAGTGTTGTCTGTTAGCTGCACATAAAACAATCTAACATCCAGCCCATCAGCTATAGCTACAGGCCGTGCTCTGACAAACCGCGACGTACTTTGGTGTGTCATTTCACTAATGGCACGGTCAGAAGACCGTGCCCAGGCTCTGTGCCACAGAGATGTTAACATTCACAGTGGGATCTTCTGCCAGTCGGAGTGCTATGGAAACATGGTGTCGTGCCAGTGATTTCACAAGAGCTCTTTAGGTCTGACTGGCTTGAAAAGAATACCACCCCCCTTCCATTGGGCAAATATCAAGCCTGACTTCTAGAGCAGGAGGCACCAAAAGGATTACTTGGCTTCGAGTGGCTAAGCTCTTTTGTCTGTAAAACACTGGGAAAAAAGAGGGGGGAATAAAGCAGCATGAGAGAAATTCCAATGCTACAGCCAAGCTACCGATTCACCTGAATATGTCCCATCACAGCAAAGTGTGAAGAGCAGCAAAGGTCAGGCCAGTAATACCTGGTCTGCAGGTGGGTCTCCTGACACACCACTTCATATAGAGCCTTTTATTTATTCATTATCTAGCTTTAAATCATGTATTCAATTTGTATGAGGGGACTTGTAGTTTGCAGCTTTTCTAGGAAGATTACAGCACCACTAAACCTGAGTTTTAACTGTGTCTTTGTTACAGTGGAATAAGAGACCCTTCCAGGGATTGTTCCCTACTTCCTAAGCACTGGAAAGCGACTTCAGTTCTGCACTCTACAAACTCTGCTCTAAGAAATGCTGACATATTGCTCATCAAAGGAAAAAGACAGAACCAGCCATGAAATTAAGGGAAAATCACAATAGTGTTTACAACAGGGCAAAGCCCAACTTCAGAGAGGACTCAGGCAAAGGGAAGCAAGAAAGATCAGCATTACTTATTTATCTACTGTGTTACATTCCAGTTTACATAGTTATCTGTAACTAAATAACAGAAACCAGTCTCTCTCTGATGACAGCCAGAGCACGAGTTTAGAGCTCAAAATGACAGAAGGCACTTTCATAATACATGAGAATACCACTACTGGGAATTCATATCTTAGGCAGTGTATAAAGACTGAAGAGACTTGTCACCCTGCAGAACATCCAGTTATTCCTTGGATTCCTTATTCATGAAAAACTCGGTGATCCTCAAACAACAAGAGCTCTACCCGACTGGAATCCCTAGTGCTCCCAGCTGAAGGTAAGAAACATGGATTGCATCAGAACCCACAAAATCCTTTAACTCCAAAAATGGTTTTCACCTTTTGTCTCTGACTGAGATTGCTGGTTGTGAGGGGTAAGTTACAAGGAATTCTCTAGGAACAAGAAACACAGGGGGACAAGGGGAGAAATAACCAGGACTGGAAGCTGATATTGTCATCCTTTTTTTCCTTTTGCAGCTAAAAAGTAGACCCAAAAGCCTAGAAAAATGACAGCCCCAGATGATAGTACTGCTCATGGCTGATTTACAAGAGGGAACAGCTGCATTGATGTACATGGCCCATGTGTAAGCCAAGCTGAGAACTTGAAGCTAATTTAGTATAGAATTTTACTCAGGAAAATCCCATCATCAGTTGGCAGCAGGAGGAAAATCTGAAAACAGGCAAGAATCACATCAAATATTGACTTTGTACAAGATGAAATTCAGGCAAAGGCAAGAGAGCAGAGTAATTCACATGGGAATACAGAAGAAATCAGACCTGAAATATGAAGTATAATTTGTGGAGACAAATCAGAAGGAAAACATCTTTTGTATTTAACACCACAGCACTTATGACCTCTAGAACCTCAGCAAAACAGCATGTAATGGAGATCTGGTATGTTTGTTTTGGGGAAAGAGAGCAGGACACTGGGAAATGCTGTCCCTAACCCAGAGAAGGGACACTGGCTAACTGAGCTGGAATATTCTCCACAATTATTCACGTTTTCCATAATTAACACTGCAAGATGAGAGGAGACATGGGTGGTGCAACACATACAAGGTGCCAGTAAAATGTGAAAAGTAAAAGGATTTTATTGACTGATATGTTCTTCCTGAAAACTCATTGAAATGTACAAACTGGATATTGAGTAACTGATTTGTACATTCTGTAAGTTACACTGATTCTTGCAGCCACTTGAAAGAGAGAATATTATTTTCACTTACAGGATGTTCACATCATTGCAGACACCAAAAGGGTTGATACATTCTAGTCTAAAAGTGAAACCAAAATAGAACTGGACATAATGGTACACCGCTATATGCCAATCCTATTGACTCAACATGCGCCAGTTTCACACATCGATTGGTTAAGTACCTACTGTACACTTAGTGAAACACCCGACCAAGCAAATGTCTGAAGTCATGATTGCTTATTAAATTAAACCCCTTTTCCTAGACTTCCACCTTAGCTGTAGAGAGAAATGTGCTTAACTGAACTTGATTCCCTGCAGAACACTCAGACAACTACGCCTGGTCAGTATCTCTTTGAAAACCGTAGGTTACACTTCGCAAGATTCATTGAGGGTGTAGAGATCTACACAAAGAAGTGGTTATTGTCAACAGGCTTCAGAGCCCTGGCAAAACAGAATACCCTGTTCTCTCTCCATAAGTTATCACCTGGCAGACAGCACCATCCTCAATTCATGACCGCCTCTTGGTAAATTTAGAGCTACTTACTCACTCAGGCCTGCTAGAACAGCGAAGGCATATTTCAGACCTGCCCGAGGGCTTCAGAGCTTCAAATTTCAGAACTTCCGCGTTTGCTTTTAGAATCTGCAGTCACATAATGCTAGACAAAGGCCACAACAACTGTAACACTTAATTCTGTTGCTGTTATTGAACACTGGGCATTGTCTACGTAACAGAAGATATTAAATACTGTATGCCATACTTAACCTGAGGAGCTGTCTCACAGAGGAACTCATGTATGTCTTTGTACTTGTTTTCAATTAACCAACATTTAATTCCAGTCCTGTATTTCTTGCTTTCTTGGTACAATCCTAAGAGTAAAAAGTCATTAGGTTCTGAAGAAAAGAGGTCTCTTTTATAAGCTCAATACAGTACTTTTATATTTCAGACTATGATATACAATGTATACCATAAATTAATTTAAGACAAATACTTGTCATTTTATCTATGTAGGCACAAGTAAATCAGTGACTTTACTGAAGCGGAGAAATCTTCAATGGTATCATGATTCTGGATTCCATTTCCTGAATAAGGGGCACTGAAAAAAAGGGAGACAGGATTTAATGTCACTTACAGACATCATGAGAAGTTCTGCACACTCAGTTTGAACTGCTGTTGTTACCCTCAAGTTACTCTCCTAGCTAGTGCATGCCAAGTCATCAGCAGCCACTGACATTCCTGTAACTGAAGCATTTTAGTTCTAGCCCTTTCCACCATAATGAAAGCTATCTTACATTTTTCTGGTATACTTCCTTTGAAATGCACCCTGTGGTACCCAAGTGTGTGGTGCTGAGTATACTTTGGTGAGGTTTGTTATGAAAGCTATCTTTGATCTCAAAGATCTCCTGGCTTCTAGTTCCAAAGTCAAAATTCCTTTTTCAAAGGAATGCATTTAACAAGGCTCCTGTACTGCATAAAATATTATAGAGAATAATTTAATATAAATTTCACTAGTGGCTCCCTGCATTTTGGACACAAACAGACACAAGCACCAGAGATGCAAAACTTAGCACTGTGCAATGTACTAAAGAAGAAAAATGATGACATGCACAAAAGTCTACCTCCAGCATTCCTGTGAAGTTAATAGGTTACCTGTGTAATAGACTAGCTCATCCCATCCTGGTTTATGCCATGCAGCATTCCTTATATCTTCCCTGGTTTGGAGGTCTTTGTAAGCTGGTGAGGGAAAACAACAAGCACAAAGAAGTAACTTTTTCTTTCTACACATGAATAGCTCCCTTAAAAGTATTCTAGTGCACAAGCAGGAGGCTGCAAACACTGGGAAGGAATAAAGCCAGAAGTTCTTCTCCACAAAAACAAGGAGCTCCCAAACTCACGCCAACAGAACAAACTGAGGAAAGGAGGAATGCCTTAGGCACAGGTAAGACAGATAAAGCAAGCTGTCAGATTTCTAATGCTGGAATGTAATACTCTGAATTGCTGAGATGTGAAGATAATACTGTGTATTTTCTAAACTAAATATTAGATGATGAGTTTCTTCAAGTTCAAACAATGGAAGCAGGTAAAGCACTTGTGGAGACTGACACACAGAGAAAGCCAAAACACCATGATGTAGTAATGTAAGTAAATGCTTGACTTTCCTTTTTGTAGGTGTGGTGTATGTGATGCTTGAAACTAAACTGTAAAAACCTGGCTTCAGCATGAATGGGGATGGAGAAGAGATGGCAGGATATTGCTTGTCATGCTTATGTTATTGAAAGCAAACAAGTAAGTCCCTAATAAGAAAGGGCCATGAGAAACTGTGGATGGAAAGAGAATGAAACACGAAATGTTCACTTCTGCTTGCTTGTTTGAAGAATAAAGTTACCTACACAAAAAACATCATCACTGTCAATGTAAAACAAAAAAATCCCAACAACTTTTAAAGATATTCCTTTGCCTTTTGTAAAAGCCTTGTCTCCTGGGCAAAGGCAACAGTCTGTTGGGGGCTGATTCAGAGAGATAAAAGCAGAGAACCCAGATTTACCCCAGAGGTGATGAACCATATACAGCTGTCCAATTTGTGAGAAAAAGCCTCCAACTGCTTCATTATTATCCTGTCGGAAACGAATTGCACGAGCCCTAGAGAAGAGCAAAGCAGCTATTAAAACCAGCAGATCTGGGTAGGAAATAGGTGATAGCTAAAAAGAAAACAGCATTGAAAGCAGGTGAAGTGTTAAACAGCATCTGCAGTACACTTCCACAATAAGAAAAACCTCTGCAATACACTGCTCCTCAGCACTAAGTATTTAAAGTACACCTAAGTATCTTGCTACAATGAGTTAAAATTGGAGGCCCATGGTTTTACTGGACTGTGCATTAATCATTCTTCAAGGTTAGATTCGGTATAAAGATAACTGCTGGACCAGTGGAAAGTGGCATGTCATTGTTATAGCAGGTTCTTCTAAAACAAAATCCCTGAGTTTCAGTCATACCACCCTCATTTACCACAGATTCTGGGGTAGCGGAATACAACTCTTTAATTCACACAGACCTTTGAATGCAGCTGTCCTATGTAACACTCCATGATTTATTGTGTAAATAAGATCAATACTTCTCTTAAGTATTAATCTGCTGCAACTTCTGAAACAGATTGGCTACCACTATTGATATTAACTGAATGAATCACAATGGCTTGTCTGAAAATCCAAGTCCTCACCTTTGTCAAACTAATTGAAAATACTTCAAATGGTGTCTCTATCAACCATTATAATTGCAAGGACAGTGAATGTAAACTGAACAGAACTTACAATGGTTTTCAGTAAGACAAAATCAGAAGCATATACTCAATAGAAGGCTGTCTTACAGATAACCCAGATATTAAAATGGAAATGTGTTGCTCAACAGCTTTTCAAGAAGCAACTTGACTTTTAAAGACTAAAAGAGAAAAGATTTAGCCCATTTAAACCAAAAGTATGTCAGCTTTTTGTGGTTTATGAAAGATCAACACTGTCTTAAGGAGTTAACTGCAACCCTTCACTAGGCTTTTTGATGAAAATAAATGGTTTCTGCTATATTACAGCAAACTAAAAGGGTTATATGAAGGAAAGCTAAACTATAAAGCCCTCAGTGTTGTTTGCACACAGAATTCCCTTTCTTTCCTTGAAGGATAATTAACGGTCAAAGAACCGTCCTACAAGTTGCGTAAGTATAGAAGCAGGCCATTAACTGCATGACTGAAATGCTTTGGTACCATCCTGCCACCTCCACGATTTTTAACATACATCTCCCAAGTAGGACAAAACAAGTGCTAAAGCGACACTTACCAGTAATTTCCCCACTCAATCATTGTTCCAGGCTACAAAAACCAAAACAAACTGTTAAAACTGTAGTTTAAAGAAAGTTAGAATACTTGGACAGTTTTCACAACATTTATATATGGAAAACACTATGTATTAACAAAATCACGTCCTCTGAGTGATAAACATAGTATAATCATCTGTAATTACTCTGTTTACTTACTGTATGACTTCTTTCTGCCTGAAGTTTCCCTCAAATGAAAACACAGGGGTTTCAGCCCTGCAGATATTAGTATCTTGTTGGAGCCTGCCTTCATTTTGGACCCCCCACTTTGAGACCAACTCAGACACCAGCTTTGATAAGAACCACATTTCTAAGATGAGGTCTGTATTCCATATATATTGTATAAACATGCTTTGAACATTTTGCAACAGCATAGAGCTTAAAAAAGAAATAGAAAACCATTATACTTACTCTAAGTTGATAGGATCTCAGTTCATAAATATTAGGCCCCTCTCTGGGAACAGGTTCATTCCAGAAACTAAACTCCAACAATAACTGGTTCTTGCGGGACAGGAGCATGTTACCTCTTTCTTTGCGGAACTCTGTGAATTCCTAAAAACCAACGTGATCACCGTCAATGTGTGGGTTCTGTTTCAACAACAAAAAGCAGTATACCATGTGGTGGCATAGGGGTTTTTAATGCTGTCTTGTGATTCTGGGACATGGAAAACCTTGAAATTGCAAAGGCATCTAAATTCCCCTGGCATATTGGAAGATTTCAACTGGTATGCTTTCACAGCACTAAGTGAACCTGTTTCAGAAAGTATTCAGGTATTAAACCTCAGTATTCCTGAATATGAGAACAGACCCTTTTCCAAAGAGGTTTCTTTCAGGAAGTGATGAGATACTAAAGCAAAAGCAGCTACCCAAATGTGCAGTTTCTTGCTCTGACTATTATTTGTTCTCAGTAAAATAACCAATTATAACAAAATGAACACATTTTACCTTATTTTGACGGAGTTTGTTCATGACCTCATTGAGAGCTGGATACCCTCCCTCGTATCTCCACAGATGAACTGAAACAGACAAAAGGAAGCTTTTCCAGGTATGTCACAGACCTGTGCTAAATCTTACGGAATGTCACAGTACAAAACGCTGTTCATACTACAGACTTATACAAACGCCAGAGATCAGGTAATATGTTTAAAAGTAAATGGCGTTAAAGAAAGCACTACACATGCTTTCTTTGTGAAATGGGAGCATTTTAAGAATAATGGAATCATCTGCTTTTGGAAAAAGGTTCTCTTGGCAAATTTTGCCATCTACTCCGAAGCTAACAGTGCAATTTCTGAAAGGGCTTTTTGTTGCCATGCATTGGGACAACTTCATGTGACTGTAGTTTCAAGCATCCTCAATTTCAGAAGATAATTTAATTCCAAAAAATGTGCTTTATACCAATTTCATCTCAGAGCAATAGAGGGGTAGACTTGTTAATTCAATAAATTACTCAAGCACAAAAAACAACACACTTTCTGTAGGACATGAAAAATGATGCAAATGATGGCTTTGAGGTAAACATTACATTAAGAAAGGCAGAAGGTATCTGAACACGCCAGAATTGTTACATTTGCTAGGATCTTCCCCATAAAAACATATTCAGAACAGGTATCCACGTTTTAGTTTTTTCAAAGCGTTCTCTCTTTAATAAATCATAGTAGATGTCTTTAATAAATTATAATAAGATGTATTTACAAGCACTTAATATAGCAAGGCAACAATATTTCACCTCAAAGAGTCACAAAAGCTATTTCTTCTCCTCTAATGCAGTCCTGTGCCTGTTCTCTCCAGGAGAGCAAACTGGAGACTAATGTAAGGCACTTTACTATGATAGCAGATTCATGCAGTGCGTCTGATTCTGCTGTCTTATCCCCAGGGCAAATTTGATTTATCCACCTAATATTAACATAGCCTGGGCACAAATACTGAACAAGTCAAAACCCAATACTCTGCTTCATTACACCGCTAGAACTGCTGCAA
This sequence comes from Ara ararauna, assembly GCA_028858755.1. Classification (NCBI taxonomy): domain Eukaryota; kingdom Metazoa; phylum Chordata; class Aves; order Psittaciformes; family Psittacidae; genus Ara; species Ara ararauna. The sequence goes on along the minus strand of CM054389.1, from coordinate 9,278,608 downwards.
TAACATTTTCAAGGCAAACTATGGATGCAATTACAGATACAGTCAGTGTTAATATGTTACAAAAGCAACAAATGAGACTTGGCTAAAATATTCTCATTTCAACTGTCTTCATTCCCCAATTTCCCCTCAACTTTTAGAATTGTTTCTCAGACATTGGTTGGTTTATCTACTGCTACATCTTTGCATTTGTTCAGTGTCAATATTGCAATATGCTGTGAATGCAGGACAAATTCATGTGTACAGGAGTGTAGTTTTAGTAACGAAGCAATTACGCTGATATAATACAGCTCTAACAATGGAGCTACATAACAAACTAGGTAACAAATATCAGTACACCACTCTGTGGCTTCCCGTTCCTTCAATTTCCAAGAGCCTAGGGAATTTTTCAGGTTTTCTCTCTACACTAGACTCTTTATATTTACCTCTGTAGCAGCTCAGTCATTTCTAGTTCCAACATACTTTCAGTCTGCAAAGTTAGGCAGTATCCTTCTATGAGCATGAACAGAAATATTCTTACTTTCCACCAGTAAAGGCCTAGCTTATTGTTGAGTTTACAATGCAATCGTTTCTTTTTCAGATGGCATGAATGATTCGCACTTTGTTATCACACAGCAGTTACAGTATGAAAGTCTGAGTAAAGCTTTTCCTGCTGCCCAATGCATGATAAACTCTGTCTTTGTAAGCCTTTGCCTTTACCCTAAATATTCAGGAACATGATCTGTGCCCACAACATATTAGAGGACCACATTTCACAAGCATTTCCCCGATCTGTTAATCTACCACCTGGAAAACATGAAAGTGTATTAACAATAGGACAAATTTTAGGAATTAATGCTTTACTGTCAAACTCAACAAGACAAAAAGCAAGCACTGTAAATGTTAATATGACTATTGATAACTGATGCACACACCCCCTCGCTGTATACATTGCTAAAGGTTTACTGTCAACAGAGATGATTTAAAGAGAAGAAACCTGCCAAGCACACGTTTCACTTGTATGGTTTTACATTCTGTTGTACTTCTATCTCCTACCAGCCTGATCTTGCTCTCCGTACCACGTGTTCCAAGTCCCCACCAGTGCACATGGGTAGTGTTTTTCTTCATGAATCTTTGGCAGCACCTCTTGACTTGAAAACAAGGAATACAGACACTATATTGCATTTCCTTCAGGGAGGCCACAGTTGATATGTATAACAAATCACCACACGTTTATCATTATGGTATGAAAATTCATAAGCTCTATTTTTCAGAAGAGAAAGCTGAAATACAAAGATCTGCTACACAGGGGAAAGATAGCTACAACACTATGGAAAATTAAGGGAAATGTTACCATTTCTTAAGACTGTATGACACATACACAGCACAGTAGAATTCTTTTGTTGCAATACATTATGTCTGTCACCTAAAAGGTTATCCAACACATTAGGAAAATAAATATCAGGATACCTCACTTACACAAAACACAGATTAACTACATAGGTGATATGCTTTGAGAAAAGCTTTCCTTTATCAAGGGAGGTAGAACACACAAAAATAGCAAACGACAGTCTTCTGTATCAGTTACAATGCTATTAACTGTGGAGGTGAATGAATAAAACCAAGTATTTTGACAGATCAAATGATTAATGCACTTCATAGTATACAGCCTTATTCCTTTCTACCACTTCAGAAAGTGGTTTTCATTTGAGGTAACTCACGCATTGAAGCATCCAGTGAAACTGCCTTCAAAATATCCCCAACACAACATTTCTGTTTGACTACTGCCAGTATTCCTAACAGTTTTTTCAAATTTTAAAAGTGGCCTACATTAACTTTAGGAGAAGTCTCACTGATTGCTGACTCATTGAAGACAGTTTTCCTTGCACTGTACTTTGATGAATAAGGCAATTAGTCTGGTTGAACTTCACCTTTTCCTATTTTCCCCTGAATAATTACCCCTCTTACTCAGTTTGGCTCATAGGCAACGAGTCTCTGCACAACAGCAAATAATAGGCTGGCCTTGGGCTGAAAGTATTAGGAGTTTTCCTCTTGATTCTGGCACTGACTTTCTAGACAACCTTGAGCAACTCTCATATCAATTTGTACCTCACCATTTTTCACTACATAGTGTAAATAAGATAGAATGACTCTCCAAGGCTGTTTCACCATCAGTTCATTTTTGCAAAGCATAGTGAGCTCCTACAAAGACAGCTCTCAACAGGAATGTTAGATTATTACAATTACCCTAAAATATATTTTGTTGCAAATTATAGAAAAAAACACCCACATAATACTTTAAAACCTTAAAAAAAGATGCCATCTTTTTCCTTTTTAAAAATAACTGTTCTTAATTCTTCTGGAGGGGTCCTTACCCACAGTCATTCATTAAGTACCCTTATAACTGTCTTCCTTACATTATTTCTTTATTAATACATAATGACCAATCTGTATTCTGATTTGCTATAAAGAATTAATCTGTTCATCTTTCATTTAGGGAGAGGAGGCAGGGAAGTTCAGAGAGGCTTTGTGTTTTTTATTCCTCTATTCTTTTCTCCTTCCCTGTAATACTTATATTTGCTCTGGATTAGGATAAATCTAACCACACGTACTTCATCTGTCAGTAATTTCCTTCTTTGCTACTGTCTTTTTCTTTGAAAATAAAAGCCTCTGCTTCCACTCAATATTTAGGTAGCTCATGAGATAACGCAGAGAAATGGTTCCATCTTGTATAACTGGACATGTTTATATTAAGCTTTTAAACAGAAAGCGGGCTGAATGCTAATTTTGCTTCTCTCTGTATTTCTTTTTTAAACAAAAAAGCTAAATATACTTTATGACTGAGTGTTATTCTAGTGGATTTCTATGTTTGTATAGCAAGGAAAAGAGTTTTGGGTTATCTAGCCAAAGGCTAGTACAGCCAACCAGTAACAGAGCAAAGGACATAAACTAGGAGTTGAGAACTTGTTCCACACCCTCCAGCCCAGATGGTGTTCTCATTGATATATCACACTTAAAAACATTGATTGCAGTAGGATATCATTATGGTAAGAATGTTTTGTTTAACTGACAAGATGATCGCTGTCAGTGAGACAGCACTGCTGTTTTGAGACATGTGAGGCTCACTGCATTTCCAAATCTAAACATACAGCTCTTGAATAGGCAGTTGTGCTGGTTCCAGAGCAGTGATTATAAAGGCAGAATAGGACCAAGATTTCTCCAATTTCATCCTTGAAATACTAAATTTAAAATTTTACTAATTCATACATTTTATAAAGCTGTAACTTTCTGGAAAAGCCATTAACTACTGCTCCCCTTGAAGATATGACTCCAGTGCCAAGATCCTACTCAAGGATTTGCATAGCTCTTTAGAAGCAGATCTCAGCAACATTACTTTTATAAAAGGACACAGAGGAGCTGAGAAAAAGTCAAGCCCTGGGTTTTTAAAATCTCCTCAAAGTTATACTTCAGTTTCATACTAGCATGTAATTTTACTTACCACTGACCTCTCCCTTTCCTTCCTGTATGCAGACAACCACTCTCAACACATTCCTACACGGCAGCTGGAGTGGGACATCCTAACATACCAGGATCTACCTGCACAGACCAGCAACTGTAAGACAACTAAGGGAGGGGGCAGAGCTGTTCCAACAGATGTCACCAATGTGTTCACAACAGGCATCATCCTAAATTACAGCTTAGGAAAATGATACCTCCAAGAGGGAAGGCAGGGGGTGCAATGAGTAAAGTGTCTATTGCCATTTCTCTCCAAGAAAAATATGATCTATTTAACCCCATACCCTGAAAGTAAAAGCAGAATTTTTCCACCTCCCCTCTAAATAATTATATTTGCCACTACAGTTTGTGATCAAATCAACATGTCTAAACCATGAAAACATAACACACACACTTACCAAAGCTTGTTGTAGGCGTCTAGATATTCTGGTTTTACATTGTGAACTGAAACAACAACATTACGTGAGAAATTAAGGAACAGAATGAAGAAACGGGAATGGGAAATACAAAAGTGTCACTCACTCTGTAGTTTATACAGGCTGCTGGTCTCTCTTTTGGCTAGAAGGTTGGAGTGAGCATCTTTCCTTGGATCGACTTTGCGAACAAATAGCGACTTTAACCAACTGTCTTCACCAGGTCTGCTAGTTGAAGATGCCAGCCCCCTACATGTTAACAAGTACATGAGACTGTCACTGAGTGTGTCCTCAAAATGCCCACAATCAAGTTTAATGCAAACAGGATCATAACACACAGTTGCATACATGTCTGTTACTGCAATTTGCCATGGTGCCACTTCCTATCAACGTAAGGGCAGTTCTTTCCCCACTGAGATTCACCCTCTCACATACCATTTTACTAGATGAAGAGCCAAACAGCTAACCATACACCATCCACATTTATTCTTTGTGTTCATGGCAGGGAATGGGTGGATGGCCGCTTTTGCTGCCTACTCACCTTCTTTTTAATCCCATGTCTTTACTCAAGAAGGCTGGGTCTGTTCTGATGTACACAGACAAGAGTGAAAAAGAGCAAAAAGACAGTGTGCATAAGTGAGAATGTGTACAGTGTAAATAGCAAAGTAACTGCCATATGTTCCTTAAATATAGCTCCAAAAATTAAAAGTTGCACAGCACATCTTTCAAGACAAAAAAAAATAATAATGCAAGTTTAATTTGGGAAAAATTACAAGTGGCAGGAAACAGCCTGCAAATATTCCAATTCCAAATCCTGGCAAGTGTACTATGTAGGGATACACTTCCCATTCTTTGGGCAACATCCACAGTTTCCCGTTCTTTGAAGCAGAATTTCACTCTTTTTCTATGTAAACTTTATGCAGTTTCTATTCACCTCCAAAATAGCACCACTTCTCTTCACACCACAGTACACAAAACATTACCATTAACTGTGCTTTCGTTAAATGATGTGTTAAAGGAATAATGCTTTTTTCCAGCTGACAGAAACACCCTCATTCACCAAAACTTGTGTGCAGGAGGACAAGAAAGCTGATGTATTCTACTGCTTCTCTACAATGTATGGCAGCGGACCCCAAGCTCAAACGTCTTCTCTGCCTTTCAAAAGCACCTCCTTCAATTTGCCTCCTTTGGATATGTGGTTTCTCCTGAAATACTGTATTTCTCTGACATACCAAAAATGTAGCACCACAGCTGGAAATTTAAACCTTTTCCCACCTCAGAAGTCAACTTTTCACTGTTAATTACCAATAGCTCCAGAAGGTAGTTAGTAATTCAATCTTCAGCTACAAAGCTGCCTTCCAGATAGCAAAAGCTTGTGACAATCATTCAAGGGGGGTGTAAAATATACGGAAAGAAAATCTCAACTTCCTTTAGGAAAAATACCTTCATGAACCTGCCTGTCTGTATTACATAGGAGTAGTTCACACCAGCAGCGTTTTTCCAACAATCAACTTTTTAGTCTCAGTGTCTGAAAAGAACATGAAGAACTGGTTCACCCTGAGCAGGATGGAGGAAACAAGCTATTTCATAGCAGAGAAACAGTAACAGCCAGAAGAACAACTGCAGCTGAGCTGACTTTCAATGTTAAGAAATAATGGGTAGATACTGTATTGGTGCACTTATTGAAAATGGTGCCTTCTCTGGCCCTAGGCAAACACACAAACATGTTACAGTGCTGAAAGCTGAGCAGCTATTCCCAAGTACAAGCATTTAAAAGGCTATTCCATGGTAAGGCTGCTGCCTGCAGTAATGTTGTCACAGGTGCCACAGGAACACAAGCTGCCCCAGATGACGGGGGGCAAACCCAATACATCCAGGTTGGTTTAGCAATCTCCCTTTCAATAAACATTAATGCTCACTGGACAGCAAACACGGCCCTAGAGACAGAACTCAATCCCAGCCCTGCAGTGTTTGCTTTTTTCCAACTCAGATCTGTAAATTATCACCATTTCCTCCCCTTTATAAAACAGAATTAGCAAACTAAGATTTAGAATGCTCTTCTATGAGGATTATTGTTTGCAGCAACCTTTGAGGATGAAAGAGACAATCATGATGCTTTCTTTTGTGAACCACCTTCAGCAGCAGCAGGAATAAGCTGGAGTTATGGGGATAATACTGAAATTGGGAGAGTCTCATGACTTGGATGTCCAACTGAACCTAAATCTGGAGGTATATTTAATTTTCAATACAATGAAGTAATACTTTACATTTATGTGAAATCTTTCACCTAGCAACTGTAAAGTTCCTGATGAACAACAACTAACAAATCATGACTATCCACCTAAATATACACTTTATTTACAATAAAGAATGACATTTGTATATAAATATAAATTTATTCAGTTTATTATCTTTATGAAAAATTCACTGCACCCAGCCCGAGATGCTGAGGCTCTATTTTTAATGTGTATCTTTAGAGAAGTCCTACACTGCTGGCCTCCTTCTAGACACCCACAAATCAAGAAGTCCTGCACTGACTGCTGATTCACTTGTGTGGGCAGCATGTACCCAAGATTAGCAACTGGATTGCCAGCTGTAAGCATCAACCACAAATGACTTCAAAACTAATCCATCATCCTAAAGATCTACTTTCAATCAACATGACATTATGCCCTACAATATTATAATACCTGTACCAAATAAACAGATATTAGAATCAAATTGCTTTCCAAAACCCAAATACCACTACTGAAAATGTGAATATACGAATGCATGTAGAGACTCTATATGGAATTACCATCACACATCACAGCTCTTTTACTTTCTGGGAACAATATTGATTAAAGGCACTGCTTGACTTGCTAAGATGTTCTTACACTACAAATGTTAACTATGGGCTTAGTTTTCTTGCTACAAAGATTTGGGGCTGTGAACACAAAAAGGTAATGCTGAATAGCTTGCTTAGATTAAAAACAATGGTGAAAACACTTCTATCCCACTTAGCTGCTGCTTTAGCACAAACTGGGTGGAAGGTATCTGGAGAAATGCTTTGATTTTGTAATAACCCATGTCTGCCTGGAAGAGAAAAACAACTTGTCTGTAATCGGCAGGTTTTGATCTGTGGTCTAAACGAAGTTTATTTGAAACTAAAACATGCACATAACACCTCACAATATACACACTCCACAGCTCTCCCCGTTCCTGTTATAAACAGCTGCTTGCAGGGATGCCTTTAGCCTTGCACAGGGGCTGCTGCCCATACTGAGGTTTGAGACATCAGGGAGCGAAAATGCATGTAGATCCATCCCAGCTTTGGCTCTTCTGCCTCCAACGCCCAGGGAGCATGTGTGTCTGCATCCTATACCCAACGTGTGTGCACATCTGTGCCTGAGAGCCCGGTGTGTACCCTTGCCACCCAGGAGCTGTGCCACGTGTCTGACCCTGCACACATCAGACATGTGGGCACGCAAATATGTGCACCTCAAATGCGACGGATGTGTCTGTGCTCTGGCACCTGCGGGGTGTATGCACATGCACACATATCCCAGCTCCAATGGGAAGGATGAACATGTTCCCCCACACCCAAGGGGGACACATACGCAGAAGTCCTTGTGTAGCTGTGCATTGTCAAGGCAAGAACATGCTGGTGCCACGCACCCTGACACTTGGGGAAACATGGCTGTTGGGCAGGGGTGCGGCCTGGCACCATGTGCGTGCCAACACCAAGGGGTTCTGTTGTTGCGTGTGGCCATGCACCCCAACACCAGAGGACACGAAAGCACCCTGTTGCTTTCTGGAGCTGGGATGCAGAGTAGCTGCACACGCTGATCCTGGAGGGGTGTTTCGGCGCAGAGCATCCATACACCTGAGCACCAGGAACACACCTGTGCAGGGTGCTACGGACCCCGACACCCGGCGATACGCGGCCGCGGGTCGCACCCCGTCCATTGCAGGGGCGCGGTGTCGGCGCAGCCCGAACGCGGGGCGGGACAGCGGCGCGGCGCGGCGGGACAGGGGCGGACTTGTGAGGAGGGAGGGGAAGGGGCTGGCCCTGGGGCCCATGACCTTGAAGGACACCCCGAGCGGAGCGCACTCCCCGCCCCACGGGAGGCCGCGGGCCCGGCCCGCCGGCTGCCCTGACGAGCGGGGCGCCATTTCCAGTCAGGAAAGGGGGTGTGGGGCAGCCCGCGCGGCGGGGCGAGGGGAGGCGCGGGCGGTGTCAGCTCCGTCTCCACCCGCCCTCCCTCGGCGGCCCGCTCCCGCCCGCCTCACCCCCTCAGGCTCACCTGAGGGCCAGCCCGCCGCTGGAAGGGAGGCACGGCACGGCGCTGGTTCCCGCCAGGCTCCGCCGCAGCAGCACTCGCGCCGCCATCTTGCTCCGGCCGCCTCCCTCCTGCGCCGGGGGGGGGGGGGGGGGGGGGGAGGTTTGGGGGTCCGAGCGCTGCAGCGCCGCCGCCGGACGCGAGGGGCGCACCGCCCGCCTGTGCGCATGCGCGGACCGCTCCAGCGCGGGACCCCGCGTCGGGGTGGGTGAGGGCAGTGTTGGAGTCCGTCCCGGGAAAACGGCGAAAAACGGGTTTAGAATCATGTGGAAACGCTTGTTTGTTAATCACCAAACGCGCCCTTCACCCCGGTGCAGCTGAAGCGTTGTCCTTGCCGTGTGCTCAGCTACAGACCTGTGTCATCTGGGTAAATTGGTGGTGTGTAAATCGGTACTGGCATCAAACCTTTAAACAGCTTTAAATGTAAACTTGTAATTAGGCTAATTAAAGGTCAGTTCTAAAAGCAACTAGCCAATAAAGACCGAAAAGTTAGCGAGCAAACCTTGCCTTCCTGCAGAGCACCCACGTAATCACATCACCGCTGTTTCCATTATTATCGTTATCATCAGAGGCACCCATGATGTGCTTTAACATCAATGAAATACAATGCTTGTGGTGACTTTAAAAGCCAGTTTAACCTACAGTTGCCATCATTCTTGTTAAAACAAATTAAGGCTGCATACATTTAACCGCACGTTGAGCTCTGGAGCAGCCCCCCAAGAGCCTACGTGTAAACTGGAAACCACATACAACCTTCTATGATTGATCAATCTTCAAACAAAAGAGTGGTATTTCAACAGCTAACCAAGAAAAATCACAGGAGATATAGGGAAAGATTTACTTCCCCAATTATATGTAGATGTAACTCATAAACCAAACAGGAAACTATTTCTAATAAGCATCATACATCTAGCTATTAGAAGAGTCACATCCCAAGTTCTGAGGGTTAAGTGCCTTTACTGCTTGCTCAGATACAACTTTCACTGTATTTCCCACAGCCCAGGGCTGCGCTCCAGCCTGGGTCGCATTTCTCTCAATCTCTGCTGGGGATGGAGTTTCATGTTTTACATTCGCTGGAGCTGAAGTCAGAGCCCAGATTTCCTTCCACTTCCACAAGCACCTTAATCAGCCAGCTACAGTTACCAAGTCATTTGCATCAACCTAAACCACTTCAACATACATACATACCAACAAGAATAACCTACAGCCATATGTTTAAGACACTTCTTCAAAGTCAGAGACCATGTTCACAGTACTGATTTACTCCATTTGAAGTGTCTTGTCATCCTGGGACAGGACTTGAGGACTGGCATTCAAAGAGTAGGACTTTTTGGCTTGAAGCACTGAAGAAAATGCAAGTTTCTCCGTCTTTCTGGCCCAGATAATTCGCTGAGTTCAACTGCACTTTGGTAGCAGATTGCAGGCAGCTGAAACTGATTTCATACAGGCGAAGGAAGTTGAAGGGTAAATAACAAAAGAACGCATCTACCAGCATAATATGGCTCAGTTTCTTAAAGAAAGATACCTTAGGTCAGAGGAAGTCTGTTCAGATAAACCTTGTTTAGCTTCTGAGCTTACACAAAGACCACTTCCACAGCCAGATGCTTTAAAAAGGCCTTCTCCTAGTTTTGACATACCACTCTTCCCTCCATACAAGGACATGAAATGCTGTCCCCACAGTGCTGCATTTTGAGGCAGATGCTCCTTTAGATCTGAACAGAGTTGTCAACACAAAGCTGCTGGAACAGCCACACACTCTTGGTTTGCTTTATGTCCTGGAAGACAGGACACAAGACTCCCTGAACTGTAGCAGGACAAAGTTACCTTTAATCATTAACTGCTAAGGCCTTTTAGTTTTATATTAAAGTATGCAACAAATCAGCACCTGTACCTCTCCCAAAATGTGTTGTTTTAATTAGCTTTTCTGGCAAGACTAAATCTAACCATCTTTACATCTGCTTTTTTGGCTTTGTATTCCCATCAGCTTCTATTTCCTGCTGGCAGCTCAAAGAAACCCATCTCTCCCAGAGCTAAATACTTCCTTTGGACAGGTTACAAAAGCAAGCATGCTAAGCTACCCGAAGTTTTTATTCTCACCTTACTGCCATTATAAAAAGCAAGTGACAGTGGTTTTCAGAGCTAGAGATTTTGGAAGTCAGAAGATACTGCTATGTGGTATGAGCAACTGTAAGAGGAAATAAGGACATGTGCAGGTAGCTGGTTTTAAAATTCTGTACTTCCTTCTAAAAGGTTTAATAGCATTATCTTAAGTAATCCCAGAAACCACAAAAGACTGTCTGAAATACAGATCAAATAATATAACCCTCCCACCAAACCTAAACATTATACAGTTCTATTCTTGTCTTTCTCCATACAGAAGAGTCATTCCAGGTGAGCAGTTGGCTTTTAGAACTGTCAAGGCTTGGGGCAAAACTACATGCAACAAAATGAAGTGTTAACACTAAACTCATGTTTTCTCTGTATTTTAATTTAAAGATTTGAGGTGTCTATCAATCTGTAACATCTCTTCTTATAAGCAACTACATTTACTATTTATTTAGACTATAGATCTCACTGAAACATGTAACATACAACAGCAGGGCCCTCTGTTTAAATATTTCCCCCCTATTTGTCTGTTGAGCAAACTTTAAGTTCCTGAAGTTTTTCACTGAGATACGTAGTATCTGCCTCTGTCAGGTTTTCCGAATCTGACAGATTTTCAAGGAATCTCGTTCCTGCACAGGGTTTCCCTGTTATTGGATCTATGACTTTCCCAACCTTGAAAACAATTTCAGCCAGTTCATGTTTCACATGTTTGCTCCTTCGCTCAGGCAAAGCCTTCAGAAGAACAATGTCTCCAACAACACACTGCTGCAACGGATCATGGGCAAAATAGGTTTTTCGTTTGTTAAAGAACTGTAGAAGGAAAAAAAGAAACAGTGGCATTAGATTGCAAAAATCAAGCAATTGGCAAATATATAGTTAACATAAAACAAACTGAATTTCATTAAGAAGCTTTATATAGTTTTTAAAATTAGATGCTCTCTTGTTCTTCTGTGTTAACTCTTCCTCTCCTTAGGATGCTTCACGTCAGCACTGCTTCAGCAAGACAGTTGCCTTGGCTCTTCCAAGCTGAATGACTTCCCTGTGCGGTCCACAATTCAAGAACTGATGTTAATTTTTATTCTTCCTACTATGTTTAAAGTTCACCAGTCCTGAAATCAGTTTTCTGATGTTTGTCATTTGAGTTTTCTTGCTCAGTTAGTTTTTTTTCATATAAAAAGTCAGTATTTATTCTTACTGGAACGGCAGAATTCAGAACCTTTCTTTTAAGAAAGAAATTAACAGGTTCTTCTGCTGCATAAAGGAGTGGGCTGATTATCGTGGGCTGATTATCTAATTCTGACTCTACCCTTAACCTTCTGGTCAGCAAAGGCAATTTATTCCACCCACAGGTACCAAGGTTTCTGTATCTAAAAATGGAGAAAATAGTAATTTTAACTTCCCTGTTTGAAATGCATTAACAAGAAGTGATAAACATGAAGCTCATATAGCACATCACAGTATAGATTCAAATACTAGCTATGTCTACAATTATGCATACAAGGAAAAGTGCTACAAAATTCACTGTAAAAGTGACTAATGTCAACTTTCCAAATCAAAGCATACTCCAATGTGAAAAATTAAATCAAAGTGTGAAGCAACAAAAACTTCTCAACTGAGATCAAACAAGCATTAACAAAGCACTTCAAAGAAACACATTTAGCAGGTAATTTGTAAGGAAGTGCCCTCACAACACACTGCTTGTCACCCTTTGCAGTCACCCCCACAATTGACAGTCATTAGGCATGCTCCTTAAGGAGCTTGCTTTGTAAAGAGCTATCAAAAATCCACATCAAAATCAATGAAACATTCCTTCAGACAGAACAAAAATTACCATGCAAGACAAGTTGTTCACCAGCTTTTACCTTTAGCAAATAGGGGTCTAGCACAAGCCTTGTCACTCTCACTTTGGCAGTTTTCTGCATTTTGGTTCCTATTACTTTCCCTACTATCCATTTTGCATGAACAGCTCCACGTGGTACAGACATTGTTTAGGTATGGTCATCCAGCGCCTGGCAACAAGCAAGCAGATATGTTATTTTAACCAAAATCCTCCCCAAAATCAGTTTCTGATCAAAATCAAAATTATGATTTCCATTTCAGACTAATAGCTTAATTAGGTCTTTTTGCTGGAAAACCAGGATAGATACAAGCAGCTCAAAACTTCATATATTGCATTACCTCAGCCTTGTTTTACAGTATAAGAAGGGATATCAACATGTCCCCATTACCACGGAAAATTGCATCAGGATGACAGTAAAAATGGGCATAATAACGTAAAGATGTGAACTTACCCCACAAATTCCACAGAATTCCTTTGAATCATGCCTATTGCCAAATGCACAATACAGAAACGTGTAGCTGGGGAAGTTAGGAATTTAACTCTCACTCCAGAAACTGGTTTTGCTGGAGACCTGTGTATCAGGTCTGCGTATAACCAGAGTTAACCTGAACAGGGAACAGCCTGTAACTTTGGTTCAGCAAGCGATTTGCTCCTGTGTGTCTCCCTCTTATCTGAGCTGATGAAACCTAAGAAATAAGCTTCTCAAAGCATAAATGACACATCAAAGAGTTGCCTGCTCTACAGTGAGTGTAATCACTTTTGAGCTAGTTCACTCCTTTAAGTAATTACACTCCATTACCTTATTTTATTTAATTAGGGTGAGGTTTCTGTATCATTTTTGCAAGAGTCATGGGTAAAATAGATTGCTAAACACTGTAAGTCTTGAACCAATATTAAAACTGATGGAGACTAATAACCCACCCAGCTATGTCCTGTTAAACACAACTGACCTGTTCTAATTCTCCTTCTATCCAATTTGTTAGGTTATATGACACTTGCTTTGATGTCGCAACACACCAAAAGCAAAGTTTAGGGACACACAGACACTCGCATGGGATGAAATGCTCCAAGCAGCAATGCTTGGTAACTTTTACCATCCTCGACTCAGCTGCGTGGCCCACAGGGCTGGAGCAGGGAGCGAGAGGCCCTCCTGTACAACAGGGCTAAGCGCCCCCAGTCACAGCGGCCGGGCCGGGGAAAGGCAAACCCCTATACAACACCCTTAGAACACAAGGGAGCTGCCGGGACGCTAAGAGGCAGACAGCATCTCCACAGCGAAGGGATAGAAGAGAGAGTTCCAACAGGTCTGGAGCCTTCACGGCTGTCCACAGCGCTCCGCAGCAGGCCCAGCCTCGCTGCTCCCCTGCCGTCAGGGCTGAGGGGCAGGCGCTGTTCCGCGGGTGCCGGGCTGTGCCTCAGCACCCTGCAGAGCGCAGCTCCAGCCCGAGAACCGCCCCACACCGCGGAACCCCACACCGCAGCCCCCCATAACCCCTCACCGCCAGCGCCGCGCCTCAAGGGCTCTATGGAAGCGGAGCAGGAAGCGGCAGAGCCGGAAGAGCCGCGCGGCAGCGGGGCGGGGCCAGCAGCGGGAAGGGGCGGAGCCTCCGGGGAGCATTTAAAGGCGCAGGCGGCCGCCGGCTCCCTCAGTAGTGGGCGAGGGGTCGGGGGCTGAGGTCGTGCAGCGTTTGGGGCTCGTTCATCGTTCAGTGAGGGCTTAAAGACGGTAGAAACGGCGGTTTCATCGTGTCCTAGGCTGAGGGGCACCTGCCTGGGCTTGTAGTTAGGGGAGACTGGGAAGAGGGTGTTGGCTGTGGGGAGACGTGCCCTGCATGTGGCCTCCGGGCTCGCACAGCTCCATCCAGCCTGATTTTTGCCGTAAATAACTGATACGGTGTGCTTTCAGCAGCAGTTGTGCTGCAGGGCCGGACACAACTTGCAGCAGGACTGGGGGCAGTGGAAGGAGGAGAGGAGGCTGAGCGGGGAGAGCTGAGGTGCCGCTGTTCACCCTCAGGGTGAAGCTGGTTCCAAGCGTGGTCTCTGTGTGGAGGTGCCACACAGGCACCTCAGGAGGTTCGTGCTTCTCCCGCTGCTTTTATGTGGATGAGCCAAATCCGGAGGTTTTGCCATGTAAATACAGAATGATTGTAACATTTATGAGGGGAGAGCTGGCCTGTTGTCCTTGTTCATGCATACCCAATTCAGTGTAAAAATGGAGGGGGGGAAAAAAAACACCAAAAAAATCACTAAATAAGGGACAAACCCCCCGCCTTACAAACTAAACAATGGCGAAGAAGAGGTCTTCGCTCTGCTGTTGCCTTTGAGGTAATGTGCCCTGGCAGCTCATGGAGCTGGTGGTTTCTCTTCCTGTGATTTCAGCCTACGAGCATCCCTTCGGGCAAGTCCTTTGGCGGCTGCTCACTTTCCAGGCTCCTTGGGTATTATTGTCCCATCAGCACTCACCATAGAAGAGGGCAGGTAGGGAATTGTGTTTACTTAGCAGGACAACACTGTGCAGCTTCCCTTTTTAAGGTGGTTGGGGATGGTGCAGCCAGGCTGTTCTTTGTGCGGCTGGAGACACCGTTGAAATCCTTTGATCAGATACATTCAAAGGAGTTATTTGGAAGCTCATTATCAGTTCTTGCAGATCTCTAAGGCAAGATTCATGGGTTTCTCTTTAGTGCCTTATTGGTTGAATTACAGTGGCGAGAAGTTGGGAGGAGTCTTGCTGGCCCAGGCAGGAAATGGTTAAGAGCCTTTCATATCACCTGGGAAAGCAATTCTTTGATTTTTCAGAGGGCGCTAACATGCTGCAGTTCGTAGGGAACAAAGGAGAGGGGATCAAGTATTAAAGTTGTTCTTGGATTTTATTTTCAGTGGCAGAACTTGTGAGAGCTGGATATTGATGCCTGCTGAAAAATATGGACATTTGGATTCAAAAGAACTGATTTTTCCTGATCTTCTTTCAGAAGATGATCTGTGAGGTAAGTTTTGATTCCAGCTGGTGACTTTAGATAACTTCTTTTGTAGATTGGGAAATAAGAAAAAGCCTTTATGTTGTTGACCCATTTTAAAGCAGCACATTCTTTGCTTAAATTGTTACTTGGGCAGGGAGCGCAGGCAGAAGTGTGAGTCAACAATGGTAAAAAGCCCACAGAGCTTTCCTGTATTGTCTGCATTCAAATGGCTTGCATGAATTTCTGAGCTTAAGGATAAAAATTCAGGAGCTGAGAGAATGAGTCAGGGGAATTTGTGATGAAGAGGAGCAGTAAATACCTCAGCAATGATAGGAGACTTTCAAATTGTAGTAGGAGCTATGTTAATGTACTTCTGCAGTTGAGGCTTCAAGCATCTTCTATTGGTGCCTCCTAAAACACTTCTCAAACCTTGTTTCTTTAAACCACTCTGCACTCCAAAGGGTTTTATATTTCTAGCTTGTGTAAGGACTTTGTTAGTGAATGGTTCAGTTGCTGCCCCCGTGCAGTACTGGTCTTTAAGGGCAGACTGCTTTTGGGGGGGTAAGAGAGGGATCTCACAATTGCTATTAATTCCTAACCTGTCTGCAGCTGAGACTAAGGAGGTCTCACCTTTAAAAGTGTGGTTGGCTTTTTCTGTTTGTGTGAAAGCAGATGCTTTTTCCACTTGAGTGTGGCTGACCCAAGTGTGATTGGATGATAATAGCTCACTGTTGTCACTGACAGCATGTGCCATGTGAAGGGAAATGTTTATACCCTGTAGAGAGCCCTGCAAAGCATCCTTGGGTATGTTAAACTGAAAGTAAATGGTCCTTTTACTCTTGGGAAGGTTAATTGCAGCTTGCTCATGGGCGTATTTACCTGTCTCTGAGGTACTGAATTCTGGTGAATTTATTGAGCTTTGCGTATGTGCGTGTGCTCATTTCATTTTTTTTCCTCTTTGTCATTTAAAGTTAATACTGGAAGTGGTAGCTGATGTGTGGGTTATTTCCCGTATCGGTAGAACGTGCAGCACAGTGGCGTAACACCACTGCCCATCTAGTGCTGTGATAGATAAGCATCAGTCCGTGCAAGAGTTGCCTTGCCAGTTCTTCCAGCCTGCTAGTTCCCAGTTTCCCTTGCACCCCCATGTTTTGCTCAGGCATTAGTTTGTCATCCTCAAGACTGAAGAAGACTATAATCGAGTCAGAGCTGGTGGATGGCAGCTCCTTCATCTTGATGTGAACACCATAAAAGGCAGAGTCAGGACTGTTTAGTTCCTGCAGATTATATTCCTCAACACTGCACTTCTGTTCCCCTCATCAAGCAAAGGTTTTATAATCTTTCTGCTGGTTTTCATAAGGTGCAGAAGAAGCTGTGGACGTTCACAGCTTCTGAACTCTCTGTTCCCAGATTCTGGCTGGACAGAAATCTTTTTATCATCCCGCCCTATTTTGGATTAATGTGTTACTTGGTAAGGTTATGGTACGCTCTGATCTATCGCATTTCACTGCTTCTGGGTCTTGAGCTTAGGTCCCTGTGGCAACTGCAGAAATAAATCACTTGCAGCTCAGTGACAGAAACCCTATCTTGAAAACACGTTGCACATGATTCACAGTTAAGTGTTGTTATTAGCAGGGATCTAGAGGGTAGATTGCTTTTGCACTTAAACAAAAGATTGCAAACGCAGATTGCCTTATTCGGCAAGATTCCTCTTACTTGGAATCTTAGGAAATAACTTAGGAAAAAGTTAAAAAAAAAAAAGAAAAGTTTTAGAAAAGTTTTTTTCCTGAAAACTTGACTGTTAAATGCTTTTGCTTATGTTGTCAGTATCTGACATTGATTTAAGCTATCTAGTATGAAAACATTTTCTATTTCTTTACCAGTGCTATTGATTAAAATGCAGTTTACATTTCTTGGGAAAATTTGATATTCAAACATGTCTTTTCACTGTGAGTCAGAATGTACTTTTCCATGGAATAAAAATTCTGGAAAGGGAAAAAAAAATGCTGTTGGAAATGTTGAACAAATTATATTGTCATTTCAACCAGGTTATAGGAGAAAAAGGAAGAACTACAAAGTCAAAATGAAGGGCTCCAGTATTTTTGTCATATTTTGAGAAAATGAGTACATTCTTCTGCAGTTCAATTTTTATCTGTTCAGCATTTTCCATATGAAACTCTTTGAGAATGTTCTGTACTGGCCCTAAACCCAAGTTCCTGTTTAAATCAATTGGCTGTTTCAAATTACATCTTAATAATGAATTGTGAAGCTTTTTTCTTCTTTGTCTTCATCCATTGGTGTTTCTTCTAGAGCTAACAGGAGTTGTTTCCAGTAGTTTGTAGTTCTCATGCTTTAGGTGCTATATCCAATGATACAATTATTTGCACTGTAAATCCCTGGTTTTGAGGAAAACTGGCCAGGAAAGACTTTTGGAATGTCACAGGTTAACATAGAATTTTCCTGGTAGCCGTGCTGCAGCTTGCAGATAAGAGATCAAGTAATATTACTGGAATAATTACTGCTTTTTGGGTGCCTTTACATGATGCTCTCCTCGTTAATATTACTGTGGCCACATTACACCATTCTACTATGGTAATTTTCTGGGTTTTAAATATTCCTTTTCCCATAATTGAGAACACTTGAAATTGGGGAGAGTGCTTTAGGGGCATGTGGTTCCCTCCGTCTTGAGGAGGGAGCAGATACTGTCACACTGTTTGGACAGAAGTTCAGAAAGGTAGAAATTCTATCCTACGCTTTCCCAGCCTCATCATATTGTCATTAGTGAATTTCTCTCAACATGTCTGCAATTTAATTAAGCCTATTATTCCTTGTTCTAACCACTGTGGTCAGGAAGAGCAGATGTTACAATGTTTTATCACGCTTGTCCCTTTTCTCTACTAACCATGGCTTTCATTTTACCACAGATTATTTTCTAGCCCTTGGATCTCTACTCTGGATTTTTTTTCAGTTTGCCCATTATCTTTCCAAAGTGTGTTGCCCCAGCCTGGAAAAGACTTGAAGCTTTACCAGAGCTGACTGGAGGGAGAGGACTCCTCAACTGGTCTCAGTGGTGTCAGAAAGATGAATTTCCTCCTGAGCCTTTCTTCCCAACTCTGAGTTGTCTCAAGTACTTGTTCTCAACTCTGCTGATGATGTCCATATGATTTGGTAACTGACTCATCTGTTCTCTGCCTCAGCTTCCCTACAATTTGAAAGGAAAAACTTCCATATATCTTTTACCTCCTGTTTAGCTGCTTTAAATTCCTGGTTGAGGGGCACATACAGAGTAAGTTGAAAATAATCAGTACATTTGCAATCCAATTTTGAGATCAGCAGAAGCAAAGAAGAGGACAAGATAACGTATAAAATCGTGGAAGGTTCAGACAAATGGAACCTTTCTGTTTAAACTAGAACTTTATTTTGGAATTCCTTAAGGAGAGACTGGAAGTCTGCCACAGTGTAATAGTCTTACACTGTAGGAAACCAAGAACGCCTCAGCCTCTTCTTGACCTATATAGTTCACAGATATTAACTGGGTTGTGCAAGTCTGAGCTGTAATTTTTATAAAGTATAAAGAAGAAAACTTTACCGGTTGATTTTGCATGCTCAGAAATAAACACCTGATACCTGCATAGTGCAGATTTTCACTATCATTTAGCCCCAGCTTTTAACATTGGTTTGAATGGTATCCACAAAACCCTTGTGGCTGTGGAAATAGCACGTCTCATCAATTTTCTTGATGGCATGCAGTCAGTTGCTTTTAGAATATTAGACTTGTGAAGGCATTTTCTGTAGGCTTCTGCAAAATTAAATTCATTTTACAAGAACCCCACTGGAAAAATTAACTTTTATCATTATGAGTTAGTATGCCCAAGAGAACATGGGAAATTCAGCTTAATTTCACTGCATTTATTCTTGGCATTTCCATCATGTCAGGGAGTTAAGGTCTCGTGTTGTAAAGAAACTCAGTAGGTTAGTGGCTCAAGGAGCCATAACTAATGGAAAAGGACTGAGTTGGATTTGGCATCATAAGGTTTTGCTGTGTGATGTAGCACTTTACTATTTTACAAGTGGAGCTTCCACTGATGCATTTGGAGCTGGTACATGCCACAGAGACCTTTGAGAAAGGAAATTGTGCTTGGATTTATAAAAGGGATGAGGAATGTTGTATTTCTGTTGGCATTATTCAAAAGCCAAGTATTGTATCCATTGCAGAGTCTTGTAAGAGACTGCTGAATTGCATGGATGTGGGTAATTATATGGAGCATGAGGACTGGATTGAAGGTTCCCTAGATGTCCTCAGCTGTAGTGAGAGGCAGGCCCCTGGATTTTGCAATATGAGGTCTGAATGATGTTCTTTCTAGTACTGTAGGAACCCAGTGTTTGCAAAGGTCTGAGGAAAGACTGGAATGACATTTTGGAGCAATTTATTTTAAGGTACAAACTAAATTTAAAGATCAAACTGAATTTTAAATGCATATTTAAAGGTGACTTTATTCTGCAAGTTTGGATTTGTCCTGCTGTGGAATCTAGCCAAGAAAATGTTACTGAATTTCCAGCCCTAAAGGTAATGCATGTTTGATTTCAGGTGTGGCTGTCCTCGTAAACTAAAAAATATGTCCATCCGAGGCCTGAAGAAGAAACAACCAAAGACTTTTAAAGTCAAAATTATAACAGTGGATGCTGAAATGGAGTTCAGCTGTGAGGTAAGAGTCCTCAGCAGAATGCCAGGAAGATGGAAACTGACCTTTGTATGAGCAAGACATGCATTTGAAACATTCAGGTTATCAGTTCATGGATGGTCTTAAAACTGATCTGTTAGTTTTAGAAGCAATGGATTACTCAGGCTGAGATGCATTCTTCTTTTAAACAGCACTGGTTGGGATTTAAAGCTGTTCCATGAAATCCATTTGACTGTGACACTGCTAGGTTACCAGTAAGCCTGCTTTCTTCATAAACATTCCAGCACATGATGCAGGACTTATTTGTGTGTATACCTACTTTGAATCATGGAGTCATAGAATGGTTTGGATTGGAAAGGACCTTAGGACCACCCAGTTCCAACCCCCCTGCCATGGATAGGGACACCACACACTAAACCATGTCACCCAAGACTCTGTCCAACCTGGTCTCGAGCACTGCCAGGGATGGAGCATTCACAACATCCTTGAGCAGCTTTGATAGAGAACTCTGGTCAGAGCTGATCCTAAAATGTTGCTTATAAAGTCATTTATAAAATGGTACTTTTGTGCTCAGCTGATATGGGATGTTCTCTTCAAATTTCCCATTTGTAAACTCCGGTTTATTTCTTTTAACTATGGCTGTTTTGTATCTCTGGGCAGAAGGCAACAATGATCAAATGAAAAAGCTAGCTTTTCTTCTGGTAGTTATGGCACTCTAGTAAATTGGATAGACAAATCATGACTGCAGGAAAATATGGAAGAAAATAAATGCAGCAAGTAATGAATTGGGCTGCACTATTGAGGAGACAGAACTGTGCCTGATTAATTCCTAATCATCCAGCAAAAGCAAGAAGATACACAGTTACTGGGAGAAGAGGAGTTAGAAAACTGAGGTCCAATGGGACTGGCAGTTCTAATAAGACCCTTGAGTGTCTTGTGGGGCATTTAGTATTTTCATTTACTATGTTCTTCCGAGACAGAATAGATTACTCACAAGCAGCTCGCTGCTGTGACCTACAGCTCTGCCTGCAAGTATTCTAGATCAGTGAAAATAAAGGATTTGGAAAATTTGATTTAGAGATCAAAGTTCTTGTTAACAAATCCAGCTTAATGTATTCATTCCTTTGCTATCTCTCCCTTCTCCCCAAGTATTGTTCTTCTGGGATGATTTCCTGCTTTCCATCCAGATAGTACCTAAAAGTTCCTCCTCCCCTATTAAGTTTTTCATGGTGGACCAAAGCAAATAGACAAAATCATCATCTTTTTAACATGTAGCCAAATAGAAGAAACAGATGTACAGCTTCCTCAGTGCAAAAATGAGGCCTCATACATGTGTGAATTCTGGAGCCTTTAATCAAAGTTTGCTCTCGGTAGAGCCTGACTACTAAATTACTCTAGAATACAGGCTCCTGTTTATTTAAATCAGAGTAGCATAAAGGCTTGGCGCCACAGAAATAACTGAGGTATGTGAAAGATGGATTTGCTTTTACTGTTTAGCATTTCTGCTCTGTGCCCTGACACTCCGTTGGTTTCCCCTGGCCCTCTCTCAGTCTCTCCAATTCGTATAAGCTATTGAATAAGATTTTTACAAATACTAATAAAGCCTTGCCATGTCCTAGGACATCGATAGTACAATTGTCATTCCCCATGCTCAGAAAGTCCTTGATGCTGTGGTTAAGGACTGTAGCTGCTCTGTGAATGTTTCTCTGGAGGAGGGGAAGAGGAGGTAGAGCGTGGTAGCTATTGCACCTTTGCTGTGGACAGGAGTAGGCATATTTCATGGAAAAGCTAAAGGTGAAATAAGAGTTCATAGGAGAAAGGCAAATGGTAGCCTAGTTGGCCTGACTAAAATGAAGCAAATTAATTCAAGTCATTCCTGTTTTTCTGAATTTTCTTTTTCCCTTTTAGATGAAGTGGAAGGGAAAGGACTTGTTTGACCTGGTGTGCCGAGCACTTGGTTTAAGGGAGACTTGGTTCTTTGGCTTGCAGTACACAATAAAAGGAATGTGCACCTGGTTAAAGATGGACAAAAAGGTATAAGAAACAAAATATCAAAGTGGCAGTTTTCTTCTTATAAAAAGATTTACTTATTTAAGCACAGGAGCTGAAGGGGAATGTGTTACATGAAAGCTTCATTTTAGATGGTATCATTATTTTTAGACTTAAGTTTGTTCTGTTATTTGGTCTGATTGCTTCTGTCGCATGTGACCTGAAGGATCACACAGCAATCACCACTAGATGTACTGATTGCTAGTAGATTAAAGCTCAGCATTGCCCTCTCTTCTAAAATATGTAAAGGCTGCATTAAGTGGGTTATTGTCTGCTTTCTGATTTTCCCCTGGAATATTATTTTGAAACACTTATGTACTATTTTTGCTGCTGATTTTATTTTATCTGTAAACAGGTTTTAGATCAAGAAATCCCCAAAGAAGATCCCATTAGCTTTCATTTTTTGGCTAAATTCTACCCAGAGAAGGTAGAAGAGGAACTATTACAGGAAATTACCCAGCATTTATTCTTCCTTCAGGTCAGAAACAATTTTTAACCATTAATTCCTTCTGTATTTACCCCAATGCTTTTGTATTGTCTTTGATCTTGTTGGCAGCTGTTAGTCTCAAAGATTATGCTGGCTTCAGCTGTATCAGTGTCTCTGTAAAGATCTTGTTTTTATGAATACAAACATCTCTCCTGACTGCTGTGCTTTTGTGTCCTGGTAAAGCTGAATGTTGTTTGCCTTCTTCAGGTTTTTGTTCTCTTGATGACTTCTTTTACTGTTTGTACTAGGAATGGGAGTTAAATTGCTGAGACCTGTAGTTTCATGTAAAAGGACTTTTACACGCTTTTTGGGTGATAATTCCCCATATGGACATTCCAGGCTTGTGTTGCTCCAATAGTATGTATTTAAAAAGAAAATCCATGCAAGGTTGGCTCTGCTTGAAGAACTGTGTGGCTTCTGCACTAACTGGTCAGTGCTGGAAAAGGATGAAGTGAAGCCATCATTTTTATCAGCTTCAGAAGTTATCTTGAAGACTATGTCATCTGGTCTGCTCTGGCTGCAGCTAAGTTGGATGAGGAGAGTCTCAGCAGCTCCCTGTCATCGTTGTCTTAGCCCTGCTGATGTAACTTCTCGTGAAACCATTCCCTAACCTAGTTCTTTCAAAATGAGCAGGATTAGAAGACACCTGTTATTAGATGTATGCAGTGCGGGGGAGTGACTACACAAGCAGTCATGGTGGCAGATGTGAAGGTGGAGAAGAAGGAAGGAATGGTGGTAAGCAGTTGGGAGTGATGAACTTTTTCACCCATATCAGCTGCAGATGGAACAAGACCTGTGACTGCAGCCTATCCCTGAAACTAAAACTTGCCAGTTCCTAAAAATACCCCAGGGGATTACTAGAAGATCTGGTGTATGACTGTAGAAGGCACAATCACTAGAAAACAAGAATTCCTAACCTGTCCTCCAACTTTCATTTAGGACTGTGGGGCAAAAAGATCATAGAATTTGATAGCCATTCTGAAATGCAGGTTTGTTCATGTAGCAAGTTTCAAAAGGAGTGGAGCAGCACACACAGCCAGGACTCAAACAGAAGACTGACCACAGTGTGTGATCCTTTGAAAGACAAAGTCTGGAGGCATCATCATGTTGTCTGATAGCCCCTGGACGACAAATGCTCTTCCTTTGGTATAAGGCTGGTATTCTGAACATCCAGACTTGCACACACTGAGTTGTGCCAGTGAAATTAGCCAGCTTGAGTTGTCCTCCCTACCCCATTGAACTGGATGCATGCTGCTCATGCTAGCAGGTAAATCCCCAGCCCTGAGAAATCCTCATTACAGATACAAAACCCATTTCAGCTCTGCCATAGGGGCATCTA
This sequence comes from Ara ararauna, assembly GCA_028858755.1. Taxonomy (NCBI): domain Eukaryota; kingdom Metazoa; phylum Chordata; class Aves; order Psittaciformes; family Psittacidae; genus Ara; species Ara ararauna. Next base: position 9,254,921 of record CM054389.1, on the reverse strand, counting down.
CTGGGGAGCTGCAGGACAACAGTACTGTCCTCAAGAGCAGAGCTGTTGCTGTGTGAACACAGCTTGGTCTGTAGACTGTGGTGGTTCTTACAAATTCCCACAAGATGAAAGCCAGTAAAACCAGTGATTAACCCCACACATGCATTGATAGTAGTAACTTTGCAGAGGCAGCTTTTTTATTTTCACTTGTTTTCTTTTGTCCCAGAAATTGTTAGGGATCTCCATTCAAAAAGCAGATGAAGGAGCAAATTCTTGGTGTGCAGTGCTTCGTTATCAAAATTAAGATGCATCGACAATGAAAAGCCATGCTGTGGCTCTATAGCTGCAGAAAGAGGCTGTATCTGTAGCAATAGATAATCAGGCATTGAGCTTTGGTTGGTTAGCTGTTTGTTCCCATGTCTGTAACATCCAGCTTCTCTCCAGAGTTGCTGTGGAGTCCCTCTGCCAGTTAAAGCCTCCTGGTGTGTTCCTTTATTCTGATAGCTTTCAGCAGTATGTGCTTGTGCAAGTAGATTGGGTGTAAAGTCAATCTGCATCTGTAAATAAATACAATAAACACACTTCTTCCCTGAGGAGGATGTGTTAATGAAGTAATGGGAAAAGGCTGTTGTTCTGAGGGTTAATATACTAACTAGAACTTCATCCAGAGCACTTAACCACTTGGCAGTTTGCTTCTGAAGCTAATTTTGGAAAAGAATGAGGGGCAGAACTCTTTTCCTAGTCTTTTAATCCTGATTTTGTTCACTTTCTTCTCCTCGAACCTGCCTTGACTAGCAGATATGCAGTTAGCAAATTCCTCTCATTCCGAAGGAGAAAAACAAGACCAAAACAAATTTGAACTTGCAGAGTTTCCTGACTATAAGAACTTCAGATCACACCTGGATGCTAATAGGAAAAGCATGTACAGACATCTGGATGCCTCCACATTTCAGCTCTTCCTGACTATTCAGACCTTTACAAATTAATGTGGCATAACAGCTTTTTTGCAAAAAGGTGTGAATAAATGTAAATGACTAAAGCTAAACATTGTCTTTCTCCAGATCAGGTAATTTGCTTCTTCATAAAGAAGCGTAACAAAATGCCCTTGTAAGAACTGATTTATCTGAAGTTGTTCTAAATTCTCAAATGTATGATTTGCACCATGGAGTATGAAAGTTGGAGCTTTCCAATTTGGAAGAAAAGTCATTTCAGTCTTTTCATTCTTTCCATTTTAACAGCTTACAAAGAATTTTCCTTGTACTATTACTCAGGTTCATACATTGTACTCACAAGAGACTACATTTAAAAGAAAAGCTTTCTTGATGGTTCATTTTGGTTCACAATACCTACGGTGCCAAAGTGTATTTGTAAAGAGAGCTCTGTGCTATCGCAAGTGATTTTTCTTCTTGGAAATGTTTTAGAGTGTACATTATGCAGAATTTCCTTGTCTTGTGCTTGTTAGTAGGCTGAATACATCACATCTGAGAGGAGGATTTGTGAAGATTAATTTCCCCTTCCCTCTAGGTTTTCAAGTAAAAATTACACATCTGATTTAAATCAAGCAGGATCTTCCAAACTATTCCACCTCTGATCTCGGTAGCACTGTGGATTATTAAAATGAAATGAATGTTAATAGACTCTTTACCATTTATCCTGGGCTTTTGGTTTTAAGCCCCTATGTTTTTGTTGTGCTTATGCCACTGTAACTGAATAAATTAGGTGGTCTGTTGTGGGGTCTCGTTTATTCTCTCATTCTGAAAAGCTTGAAAACATAAGACATACTGAAAACCGTAGTGATGCAACAAGGGGGAATGGGTTTAAACTTAAACAGGGGAAGTTCAGGTTGGATATGAGGCAGAAGTTCTTTACTGTGAGGGTGGTGAGGTGCTGGAGCAGGTTGCTCAGAGAAGTGGTAAATGCTCTATCCCTGGCAGTGCTTAGGACCAGGTTGGACAGAGCCTTGGGTGAGGTGTCCCTGCCCATGGCAGGTGGGTTGGAACTGATGCTCTTAAGACCCTTTCCAACCCAAACCATTCTATGATTATGGTTTTCAGTATGTCTCTGGCATTGGCAACATCAGTCAGGTGGACAGCCCTGGATAATCTGATCTAGTTGGACCTGCTTTGACTAGACGGTCCCTTCCAATCTAAAAGTTGATGCTTTACATGTTGTACAGGTAACTTTTTCAAAGCAGGAAGAGAAAGAATTGTTGAAAGGAATTAAATTAATAATTAACAATTTTATAATCCATTCTTTTTCAAAAGTTGGGATATTTTTTTCTCTGTTAAATGCAATGCTAAGTAAAAGCTTCCTGTGTTTTTTGAATGCCATTTTGTTACTGTTATTAATTCATAATGGTGACGTTTGCCAAGTTATAGTCTGGGCATGTCTAGTTTCATTTCAAGCCTGACATCAAGTTCCAACTTTGAGCTTCTTTAACTTGCTCCCTTTTTCTCTTGATTTAGGTTAAGAAACAAATACTGGATGAGGAAATCTATTGTTCTCCAGAAGCAACAGTTTTATTGGCTTCTTATGCTGTTCAGGCCAAGGTTTGTGCATAGAAGTGCTCTTTATTAAATGTATTTTTTGTCCTTTTTGAATCAGCACATTTACATGGTGTAAAATACAAGTGCTAAAATTTGCTATTAAAGAAGTTGGTCATCCTGGGAGGTACAGGCACAGCTAGAAAAATAAGCATTAGATGCTACTACAAGGATTTTGGTATTATATACTATGCTTTCACAGCTTAAGGGATTTTTTTTTGACCTAATGATGTAAAGTAATCTTTCTCCCAGCTAGAATTATTTCCTGTTGGTTTAAAAATTGTCCATGGATACAGCAGGTGCTGACACCAGAGCTCAAAATAGAAGGATTTAGGAACTCTCAGTACATAGTTCACTTTGTGCCAAGAGCCAAACTTGCGCAGTGGCAGGAGGAGAACACAAGTTCTTAGTAGGGCTGGTCCTCTGCAGCAGCCCAGTCTATGTAGAGTAGCTATAGGAGTGAGTAGGGGAGCTTATGCTCCTGAACGTAGCCTGTAGTTCAGAGGAGGGTATGAAGTCATGGAAGATTCCTTCATGTCTGCAATAACCAAGAGCAGCAGGCTAGGGCTGAAGTCTAAGTTTACAGACCCCCTATGCATGGAGCCACATGCACAATGCAAGGACTGGAAGGAGCTTCCATGGACCTGTTTATTAGGTGTTACCTTGTCTACAAAAGAGCTGAATCAAAATTTGTCTCAAGCAATTGCATTAAACTGTGCGAGTGACAAGTTCTTCAGCATTCTGAATCTAACAAACTAAAGTATCTTTTATTTTCTTGGGACAGTATGGTGACTACGACCCAAATTTTCATGAGCCAGGCTTTCTAGCGCATGATGAGCTTTTACCCAAAAGGGTAAGTCTTTATTCTTTATAAAGCCAAATCTTTAAGTCTACTCTTTGCAACACAGATATTGCTGTGGAATTAACCAGAGCTTTAGAAACTGTTTGCATCTGCCCTGAGCTTGGCAAAGTGGCCAAGCTGTGAACTGCATTGCTGCATTCATGTTGCCTGGGAGAGGCACCGCATGTATCTGTATCTTCAAAGGAAACCAAACTCCTTTTCTGTGTAGGTCCTGAGGCAGTATCAGCTGACAGCAGAGATGTGGGAAGAAAAGATTACTGCTTGGTATGCTGAGCACAGGGGTATCGCCAGGTATTGAAATTGTTTTACTCTTTTAAATCCCATGCATTTCAGTAACTGGTTACTTGCTGTCTTCAGTGAAGTTTGGCTTTTGTAGAATGAGCTAAGACATTTTGGTTTCAAAGCTGTGATGTTAATAGGTTAATTTACAACTAAGGATGAAAACATGCACCATTCTGGGGCAAAAAGCATCTTTACTTCATCTGGTGTAAAAAGTGTCTTGTGTAGGGCTCCAAATGCTTGCAAACTGGGTTTGCTTTGAAGTGAACAGAGAAGCTGAGGGCTCTTGCAGAGCTTCATGACCTAACATACCTAAACCAGGAGTCCTGTCTCATCAGAGTCCATGTATGCCAGCAGAGGGAAGTTCCTCCAGAAGGTCTGAGTTGTGTTAAATTTACAATTAGCCCTAAGAGTTTCATTTAAGGCCATTAGCTACCTGGAGTTGCTGGTGTGTCTGCCCTATGCAGCAGCTGCCTTTCTGGAGCCTTATCACACCAGTCTTCCCCTAGAATAAAAAGAATGAATCTGATATATTTTATCCCTTGTGAAAATCATGGCTCAGAAGTTGGAAGTGTACTTAGCAAGGAATCAAAACAGTAAAGACACAGCATCATAGTTCCAGGACTGAGTTTTAGTGTTAGTCCATGTGGACATACAGCTACTTTGAGACATTCAGCATGTCTGGAAATTCAATTAAACAAGAGGTAGGAGCTGCTGGCTCCCAGAGGCAGCCTTTCCCAGTATTTCGGTTTAATTTCTCTTTGGCTGTTCTAGATACTTCTTAGCACTGTTTTCACTGAATGTTTTCCTCAAGACTTATTGATGCCTCACCTCAAAGGGAGAAGAATGGTGGGTGGAGAGATTCTCACCCTTCTTTGGCCTCTGCCCAAAGCTCTGTTTAGAGTTTGTTCAAGACTCATTTCTCAATGAACTCTATTTCCTGAAAGAAATACCCTCATGTCATGGAAAACAATGGTAGGGTAGGTTTTCAAGGTATAATAATGATGGAGCAGCAGCATTAACATGAGGATAAGACTGGACTTGCATTTCAATAAAGCTTACACTCAAAATAGGTACAGCTTGACTGTGTTCCTTAGTGATGCTGATTTTATCCTTTTTCTATTATTGAAAGTGAAATGGGAAAACTGAAGAAAGTACAAAGGAGCAGATTGCCTCTTTTCTAAGTGGAAATGTAGAGTCAGCTAGGAGAGGAAGGTTGGAAAGGAGTCTCCAAGTATAACCATGACCTTATTCTCTAGGGATGAAGCTGAGATGAACTACCTGAAAATTGCACAAGATTTGGAAATGTATGGGGTCAATTATTTCCCAATTGCTGTAAGTGCTTTATTTTAGCAGTTTTCAATTGCTGTAGATGACGGTACTGTCCTGTGAAAGCCCTCCAGTGAGTTTGGATGTGGGATTCCTGACTTCTGCTTTTCTCTGCTGGTGGTGGGTTGTCTACTGATTGTCCTGACTTGGTTGACTTGCCTGCTAAGTGGGGAGGTGAATAAACCAGTTAATGTTTTACAATCTGACAAAGGTCTTGAGTAGCTCTGGGTATGTAAAGGGGAATAAGGAGAAGACGACTAAAAGTTTGAGCTACTTTAGGCAACCTGGAAGACTGGGTTTATTAGCTAGCAGTGACATTATTCACAATATTCTGTGGAAACATCAATTTCCTAAAAATCCAGATAAATATCAATGTATTAGAGTGTGGTTCTTGTCTGTGGTTGTTTAATGTCACTGTAAATGGCATTTACTGATATCTGTTGCTTTTTTTAGCAAAATAAAAACCACACAGATCTCCTACTTGGAGTTGATGCCAAAGGTATTCATATCTACAGCATTAATAACAGGTTCTCTCCAAATAAGTCATTTGAGTGGAGTGCTATCAGAAACATTTCCTATAGTGAGAAAGAGGTATGATGGCTTTGATGTATTATTCTTTTTATATGGGCATGGGTGTGGACTGGGATTCTTGGAACAGGCTGAAAGCTGTCTCTGTTTAAAGAAACTTGGGAGAGAAGGGGGAAATCCTGGGGAGTTTTGTTACAACACTAGAAATAACAGATCTGCCTTTCAGATGTGCTGTGTGTCCTCGGTTCCCCCAGGAGACAGAGGCTGCTCTGAGCTCTCCAAACTTGTGGAGCCCTCTGTTCTGGTTCCCTCCCTGCTGCTTGTCCTTTGAAAACAAGTGTGTTGCTCTGTAAAAAAGATAGATGTTATGAATGCCACCTTCCTCAGTTATCTCAGCAGGAATGAGAAGATCTGTTAAAACTTAATGCCATTTTTACATGCAGAAGCTGTCCTTGCAGATGAGGTTTTTTGAAGCACAGTGGCAAGAGGAGACATGCAGGGAGATCTGCGTGTTTTCCTGCCTGAATTCTGTCAGATTGTCAGTGAATGATTTCGGTTGTCAGCACAACCCTGCCATTGCAATTCCAGTGTAATTTCAGAGCCCATCTTTTACCTGTTGGAAGTACTGTGGGGAGTGGGTGAAATTTAGTCTCATTACAAATCATGTGGCTACATGGAAGGCTATAATCAGAAAAACAAATCCGAAACGAAAACTACATTGGTACTGGAATTCATCAGCCAAAGGACAGCACAGCCTGTTCCATTTTCGGCAGGCCTTTTGGAAAACACTGAGGATGAGGTTTGCTGTCTGGAGTTAGACATGCACACATTAAATCAGGCAGGAGTTCTGCCTCTGAAAAGTTTGATCCATGCATGACATTAAACTTCCCCTCTGGTCTTCAAATGAGCTGCTTTAGGTCCCTATTGCTGGGAAGTTGGGCAGCCCTATATTAAAGCTCCACTATATTCAGCGACACATTCACAGCCTGTTCCTCACAAGGCAACGTATTCAACCGGTTGTTACCTACGAGGTGAAACAAGCTGTAAGACATTATGATCTTGGTGACTCAGCTGGCCTGAAATTATACATTGCATTGTAAATGAATTGTAGGAATCGAGTGCTAGCTAACCCATGAGTCACAGCAAACAGGATCTTAAAGAATGGAGCTGTATTTGTTAGGCAGCCTAACTGTGCACATCATAAGAAGTGAAACAGTGTGTACTGACCTGGCAGCATGAAAGCTCTTCGTGTCCTCTGGAAACAGCTTGGGAGATAGGATTGAAATGTGAGGAAGCAGGAACTCCAGGACTGTTATGGTCAGAAGAAGTCATCCTTCAGGCCTTGATGTGTTTGTTTACACCTGCAGTGATTGGTATTCAGAGATGTTTGATTTCTCCCTGACTTTTAAGTATATGACTGCTTCTGGGGATTAATGTATTCTGTTTTCCTGATAACCTGTGCTTGTTCCAGTGTTCTCAGTATAGTCTACAATTGCGCAGGTGGGTTTATTATGAAAACCACCATCCAAACTGGCACCGGGGCGGGTCTGTGGGAGGCTTTATCTTCTAACATAGCCAGCTGTGGGAGCAGATAAGGAACCTGGATAACAGCAACCCAGGTTTTGATTCTTTTGAGCAAAACCATTTCTGCATCACTCTCTCCGCACTTGTTCCATAAATCACTGCTTCCCTGGAGAGAAGTGGAGATGGGCTAAAGTTTGCTTTAGTATTAATAGTTTCAGCTTTGTTTTTCCTCCTTCTCACTGTGTTTTCTTTTTCTCTTTTGCCTGTATAGTTAACTATTAAACCCCTTGATAAAAAAACAGAAGTCTTCAAGTTCTTTTCCTCTCAACTCAAAGTAAACAAATTGGTAAGTGTCCTGCTTTCCTTCTTTAAAGCTGAATCTAGTAATACTGACTGATCTCTGAGTAAGAAATAGTGTTTGTAAAATCTATTGAGCTTCAGCATGTGTTTTCCTGAGGATTGTTTTGTCCAGGAAGTCAGGGTGTATATATTTGTCTTCTCTGGAAAGGGGAGATGATGGGTGAAAAGCAAGATGCGGAAGAAGGCCCAAATCATAAAAGGAAATCCAGATACTGGAAGCAGAGGGTGTAGCATATGGAAAGGTACAAAGCCACTGCAGCATCTGCCTATCTGGCTGCTGTAGGTTCTTAATCAGCTACTGCTTCTCCTTTGCTGCAACAAGGAAGGGACCTAATCAGCTGGCTAATTGCATCAGCACTGATTGCTTCCTAACACAACCACAGGGACTGGGGCACTTCTCAGTGAGCTTGTGGAGGGGCCATTGCGGGTGACTGTTCCCACAGCTACATCTTTTGTACTCGTGGGCTAGATCTATTGCCTGTTCTTATTCAGGAAATGGAAGAAGGACAGAAGGAACCCCTCTTCCTGTTATGAACTTTTCTGAGCTCTTAGGTACCTGGGTATGCCTGCCCTGGGTGCTGATTTGCTTGGAAGGAAAGCAACTGCCAGTACTAGTGCTGAAGTCAGAATAGTGAGTTTCTGTCCTGTGAGGCCAATGTGGGGCTCTTCATATCTCTGGCTGGGACGCAAGGACATCAAAATCACATTTGCTTTGCTTTTCCTATTCAGATTTTGCAGTTGTGCATTGGAAACCATGACCTATTTATGAGGAGAAGAAAAGTGGACTCAATAGAGATCCAGCAAATGAAAGCACAAGCCAGGGAAGAAAAAGCTAGAAAAAAGGTAGATTCTTTCTCCTCGTCTATTGTTGAAAATACTGATTATTATTTCAGCTGGTGCCCTTGCTGTCCATGCACTGCATCAATATGTGTGGGAGGTGAGAAAGTGCAGCAGGATTGGATGTGGGAACAGCTCTGGTGTGTATACAGCATCTGAGTATGTAAGTGATGCTTGTGAAACCGAATCGGTGATCGCAAAGATTTGGGGTACATAACAGATTGATCCAAGTGCTCTTCCAGAGGTCTGAAATAACCAGTATTACCTGTTAGAGGAGTTCAGTGCTGCAAAGTGCAAGCAGCTTCAGCACTGCATCTCTGGTGAGTATCAGTCCACCAGCTAGAGAGCAGCCTGTTCTTCATTAGATTCATTTGCTGTGCTGCCTCAGGCCAAGATGAGATTCTGCTGCGAACCCACAAACGTGGTATTGCTCATTCTGTTTCCAGATGGAGAATCAAAGGCTGGCCAGGGAGAAGCAGCTCCGAGAAGAAGCTGAACGAGCCAAAGAAGAGCTGGAAAGGCGTCTTTTCCAGCTGGAAGATGAAGCCAGGCAGGCCAATGAGGCCCTGGTGAGTAGCACATTAGTCTGAATATTCTCATGCTTGACAGCCTTTCTTGGTTTAGGAGCTTTTATTTCTTATGGTTCCTGTGAGACACCAGGAATTATGGCTCAGACAAGGCTGGAGAGTTTCTGACTGCTGGTGGAGAGGGCATGCTGGAATTCCTAGGAAATCTTGATCTGCCACAAACTCCATTTACTGTGAGCCATTTGCTCCCTGTATTTGGTTCAGAGTGCTTTCTTCATGCAAAGAGGGAAGAAAGGAAGCAACCTTGGAGCTGAAATTGGGAGAAAGGGGCATGGTGCACTGGCAACTGAAAGGGACAACTTCAATTTTTGGTTGATGTCTTTGTCCAGCTCCAAGCAAATGTGTCTCCTTGCTTTGTAGAGGTGAGCAGCAGAAGGAAGTTAGGCAATTCTGGATGCGAGGAGGAGCACCGGACCCTATAGTTATGATTACTGTACTTTTTATTTTAAGGAATAATATTTTTATCACTTGATCTTTTGGGAAAAGATGTCCTCTTCTGACTGTTTGCAGGGCTGGTTTTGTAGATGCTAGACAAGGTGACTAAGAAAAATGGTTTCTTCTTAGCTCCGGTCCCAGGAAGCAGCAGAGTTGCTGGCTGAGAAAGCTCAGATTGCTGAAGAAGAGGCAAAATTGCTGGCCCAGAATGCTGCAGAAGCTGAGCAAGAGCGACAGAGGCTGGAGATCACAGCTCTGAAAACCAAGGAGGAGAAACGGCTGATGGAGCAGAAGATGCGGGAGGCAGAGCTGATAGCAGTGAAGCTTGTGAAGGAGTCTGACCGGAGGTTAGGTTTGCTTAAGCGAGGTTGTGTGGCTCTACAGGGATGCCTGGGTGGAGAATGTGCTGCTTTTCTCAGCTAAGCCTGGGAGTAAGAGTGACTAAGCCTTCTTGCATCTTATTTGTTTCTCCTGGTACAGGGTGGTTGTGATGCAGGTCAAGAAGTTTCCAGAGAATCAGGTGCAAGGCTTTAGAGATGTTTAGTATTACAGATCCAGAATGCAGAAGCATTTGCTATGGAGTGTTATCTAAAGAGCGCTGTATGCCTAGCTATCTACCTTTACCACTTTGTATACCCTGTGAGTTAGGAGGCTGTTCTCATTTATTAGTACCAAGTGGTGGTCTCTTGTATCCCTTTAAGATCTCTGAGAATTGTAAATCAGGTAAACTCCTGTGGAACATAAACCACTCTGAGTTTGCATGTTCCATATAATGCCTGAAGATGCAGAGCAGATTACTGTTGACAGAGGATGTTTAACTTGCTATTAAGGGCCTTCTGCTTGTTTTTAGGATACTGCCAAAAAGCTTGCCAAAATAAATTGCAGATTATGTTGCACCTCTCCCCACCTTGGGAAGGATCTCTGACAGCCTGGAGCATCTGTATCAGCAGGTCATAACTGAGCTCATGGGAATTAGGAGTAGGAAAAACATGTTCATTCAACCAGTTTGAGCAGGATTGTCTTTGAAAGCAATCCTGCTGTGTCCACTTAGTTCTCCATCTGAGCAACCCACTGCAAGTATCTCTGGGTAAAGGAATAACTCACAGTAATGGATCTTGTTCTCTGGAAGCTAGTGAGGTGCATAGCTCTGAAATCTCTATCTTGCTTTATCCTGGAAATCATCATTCATGTCAGGTTATTTGTCTTACAGAGCCAAGGAAGCAGAGCATCTGAAACAAGATCTGCATGAAGCCAGAGAGGCTGAACGGAAAGCAAAGCAGAAACTCTTAGACATAACCAGGCTTAATTATCCTGTAAGTTCCTGCTCTACTGGGCACCACTTCATCTTCAGAGATAGTCAGTAGTTGATTGCATTTTTATAGCCCCCATCAAGCTGGGTAGTGGCATGTCTGCGTCCAGCTGGGGACAAAGACCTAAAGGACCAAGTGGTGCTTAAACACAGTGTAGCTAGGATGGAAATTGTATTTGTTTAGGGCAGTGAGTCGGGATGATAAGAAAGTCAAGACAAAAGTTAAACCCAGGACTGCTGTTGGGACTCCAGGAGCAGAGATTGTGTTGCCTTCATTCATGCCCAGTATTTTTGCCATCTCAGTTGAGCAATACCTTGTGGAGGTTGTTGTTCTGAGCCAGTTGTGTTGTCCTGTCATGTGCATAGCCTGTGAGTGTCTTTAGGCAAAGCAGATGAAGCTGTCACCAGCAAGAAGGCAGCTGTGTGCCCCAACTCCCTCCTCTGCTCCAGTGTTGCTGAAAATGGGTTTCCATTGTCTGCTGAAATACGTAAGAACATTGCAGCCAGGATACTCCTCAGCCCTTGTGTCTGTGTGTTATGGACTTCAGCAGTTCATCTGGGGCCACTCAGGTAGAGGGGAAGGGCTGCAGGAGCATCCATGTGTCTCAGAATCCATGGGTAGCTTATGAAATGGCTCAGCATGGCGTTCTTGCAGAAACTGGGGAGATAAGCCCCAGATTGAACAATCAGATTTAATTGACAGTGCTTGTGTCACCTCTTTCAGCACATGGTCAAGTACCCGCAGTACTCGCTAGCTGACACCAGAGATGCCAACTTTGACAAAGGATCTATAAAGCTGGATTTGAAGGACATTGACCTCAAGAGACTATCCTTTGAGATAGAGAGAGAGAGGTATCATTGTTCTTATGGTGTAAATAAAGGAGTATGTTCATCATGGAAAGTACAGAAAGGAAAAAAAGTAGTATCTGGGAATCACAGTTCATCCTTTTAACATTTCAGGATGGCCTCCTACTTGCACATACATCAGCAGCATTTAACTGAGCTGGTGTGGATTATGTCTGTGTAAGACTAGATATTTACACAGACGAAGAGTGTTCTGGTGGCATCAAACCCTAAGTCCAGAACCCTTCTGTCTTGGAGAGCTTTATGTCACGGGCAAACTTTGCTGGTTTAACAGCACGTTAGAGGACAGAAGTTTCCCTCTAGTGTTGAAGTATGGTATTGCTTTGATGTAATGGAGAGGTTTTCCCTCTTTTGGTCTAGAAGGAAATGCTCGGTAAAAAGTAAGTGTGTGAAAGCTGAAGGGTGGAAGTGAACCCCCTTCTCACTGGGTCAGGGGGCTGCCTGTCAAAACCCCAAAATGTAACTAAGACCTTCCTCTCTCCTCCTTCCACACACACCAGTTCTTGAACTATGTCGTGCCAATAAGCTTTTTGTCTCTACCATATGGACTGCAGGCTAGACTACTTAGAAAAGAGCAGAAAGTTTGAAGATCGACTGAAAGAACTGAAATCTGAAATTCATGCTTTGAAACTAGAAGAAAAGCAGTCTGGGCTTTACTCTCACTGGAATGAAGTCCTGGGATCCTTGGATCGCTCCTTAGGAAATGTATGTACCCTGAATACCTGCCACCTTTTCAGCATGGGCCATTAAAGTGAATAGTATGTGTGTGCCAAATATAGTTGCTGTATTTCTGTTCAAGGCACAGGCTGTAGTACCCTTGATAGTAAAATACTAAAGGTATGAACACAAACAAGGAAAATTTCATGTCGAAACATCCAAGAAGTTTTTCCTGGGCAGGATACCAGTACCATAAGCAAAAAATACCTTATTTTACAGATTATGAAATCACAGTAAGGGCTTAAGGTCTTGGAGCAACCTAAGTTGTTGTAACTTAATAACACATTTAGATGTGGTTCCTCATAGTTTGCATCACATTCTCATTCACGTGCTTTGTGGTTGCTGAAAGTCATGAGTCTTGATGTGGGGTTTTTTCTCAAGGCAGTGAGGAACTAAACCCAGATTTCTGTTGGAAGTTTCTTGTTATTTATATATACATTCTGGCCTCTTCCTGAACCAGTGCAAGACTAGGGCTGGATTTGTCTTTCCAGGTTGTTCCATGTGCGGTAAAAGTGGCTCCAAGTCAATGGTTTTAGAGAGAGAATGGAGGCTTGGAAAAATGATGAGGGAAGATGGCCTTTATTTTCTGTCTGTATCTGATGTTCTTTTGGGCTTAATAAGAGTTGAGATAGAGAGGGTATTAAATTTCTATGTGCTCTTTTAAAGACCCCATCATGGATGAAAACCTTTGAAACTGGAGATTCATTGGATATAAATCTTCGAAGACCTTTCCCTGCTTACTTGTTAAATACTACAAGCAGCTGGCCCTGTACCAACAAAATTCAGCACACGGTGCCAGTGGAAAAGTCCTCTTTTCAAGCCAATTCCTTGGTTGCCAGCAGTGTGGGCACAGGAACTGGAAAACAGATTATAAAGGTAATCAGATTTGTAAGTGAATTCCTAAATGCTCATTGAAAGTATATTGTTCGGAGAGGTCAATAATGCCTGGCTTTAGGGACCTGTTTTGTCACAGCCTCTGAAATGATGAGTCAAGGTATGGCTGTTGCATGAGTTTGGAGACCCTGCACTGGTATGCACCATTTGGGACTGTTCATAACTTAAGGCCGTCTGGTTTTTTGCATGGTCTAAGCTGGAATGCAAAGCTGTAAGTGTTGGTAAATGAACCAGAAATGCCCTACTCCGTAGTAGGAAGATCTGTGTTAAATTTTATTTGTATCATCCAGGCTTGGAAATGAGAATATACCCCCAGGTACAGAGAGCTTAAAACATTGTGCCTGTATCTCAGGTTTATTGGTGTCTTAAAATAGGTAATCCCTCTTTTAAGGGCAAGGAGTAAGATACCAGTGAGTGCTGAGACTTCCAAAAGTTCAATTCTCTTCCAATGTGTTCCCTGTCAGAGAGTCCTGAAGCACTAATGAGTGAAAAGAACTAGAAGGACATGCAGTCTTGAACAGTGGGAAGGAAGTCACCTTTCTCTTGGCAATGCTAATTGTGTAGGGTGTTGGCAATAAAGAAAGCTTGATGTGTTTGTTGCTGTTCTATATGAACAAAACTGAGGGGTTTTAGGATTATTTAGAGGCTCTAGCATATAACATTCAAGACCTGAATCTTCAGGGTTGTGTGCTCAGAACTAGAAGGAGCAGCTGAGTGAAGTACAACAGATGAGGAAGCAGCTCTTTCTAATGCAAGTAACAGGCAACTTTTTAAGACTAACTTATCTGAATAGCAGGGGTGCTTGTTTTAAGAGAGAAGAAAAAGGTATTGCAGGGCATCTTGCTAAAGGCTTCAGAGTTGGAGGTAAAGAGGAACAGGACCAAAGGGAATTACTTTGTTTTAAGCAGGAGGTCAAGGTGGAACTAATTCTTCCTATTTGATTTGTCTGTAGGTTCAGCAGCATGACTCGGATGTGATCTACATTTGAAGCCTCTCATTTCCTTGCCAGACTGGTAGGACGTTGTGGCCATCTTTTTTGGCTGCTGCAAATTGCACCTACATGGGGACACTTGCACAGCTCTGTCTGCTGACAGGCAGCAGGTTAAGAGATGTGGTACTGTAGCTAGAGGAGTACCATTCAGCTTCCAAGCAGGTAATGTAAGCTGGAAGCACTAAAGCTGCCAGTGTAACATGGTATCTTTGGGTACAATGGTAAACATACAAACCCAGAGGGGTGTTGTTTACTACTTATGCACTTTGAAGAAACACTTTATACTTCACTAAACCTTCTTCCCCCAGGTGTTTTTACACCCTGACTTACCAGTATGGTGTTGTACTTATGTAGAAAGGATGCTAGGCAACGAGTGGCCAGGAGATGTTTGGGATGAGAAGAAAATTGTCCATGAGCTTGTTTACCTACACAATAGACTAATTATGTTTTCAGTCAGGTCCATGGGACAGGAGTCCCACAGAGCTGCTCAGCATGTTAGTGTCTGCCTGCCAAATCCTTTCTTTTTCTCCCCAAACACTTCTTGGTTCGCTTAATTGATTTGCATTTCTCCGTGAGAAATCTCAGCTTTCAGTTCCAGATGTAGAAGTGGACATCTTCAAATACCTCTCATTCCTGGGGGAATCCTTTGTTTGAAATGCAAAGCTTCTCTTCTCTCTACAGTTTCTGACTCCATCAAGCACTTGCTGTTGCTTTTGCCGCTCCAGCAAACTTTGCATACATTAACTTGTTTCCCAGTTCTGTGTAACGCAGCTTGCAAATTAGACAAAGACAAAAGATGCTCTTGGTGTCTGCTATAGTTGGACTTGTCTCTGATGGAGAGGTGCATGCAGCAAAGTGTCTGCCTCATTAGTAAAACCTACTTGTATTTTCTGGTTTTGTGTGTGTTTAAGTGTCTGTTTCACCATAAATCTTCAGCATGGGGAAGCAGACAGTAAGCAGCTGTAGCTGAAGTAGTAGCACTGTTGAGCATGTGTTGTAAAAATGAATGGTAATGTTGTTAAATATCTTGTTCTAAAAGCTAAGATTAAAAAATACATTCAATAAAAAGCTTCCATTTCCACTTGCTAGTAAGAGCTTTGAGCTCAATATTGTGTCACAACAGCATTAACAAGGCAAGTTCCAGCAACAAATGCACAAATCTCCTATGTACACATCTACAACAGACAGAGAGCGCAGTGGGGGATAGTATCTGTAGCCTGCTCTGTTCTCAGACCTCTACCAGTTGTGACAGTTACATGGCAGGATGCACATAACAGCCAACTGCGGTGGTGTCCTGATGTCAGTTTTCTCAGCCCTGAGAGGAGTTGCTGCCTTCGGCTGGCGGGTGTGGAGTGTGTTAATTCTTTTCACAGCTCTGTCTGATGTGAGATGTTTGCAGTCTATTGGCTATTACATATAAATCTTCAGATCCGTCTGGGAAAAGCCTTGTGTGTGAGATGGAGAAGCTGTCAGAGGTGTCAGGCTGAAGGGGCAGGTACGGTCAAGGTCACAGGCTTGGGTAGGTGACATTAGCCAGAATTTGGGAAGTGATGAGATAGGGAATGGTCCTAGGGAAAAACAGTACAAACCAACTCTAAACATGGCATTCTTAGATTTGGGGCTGGGGGGAGTGCTGGAATTTTCCTGGTTCTTATTTTCCTGTTTCCTTTTTGTGTCTTGCCACAGATAACTGAAGTTGTACCTTTGTTCTGCCATGTGTGCTGGGCCTTTCTTTTGCTGTTGTATCTGAGCTGCATCATGGTATCGGGCACAGAGAAAGAGAACTGCTCCACAAGCAGGCTGATTTATTTCTTTGGACTTGGTCCAGTATATCACAGTGAAAGAAAGGACAAGGTCACACTGTAAGCTTAAAAATTAAGTCTATGTGCACAAGCTGTTCTCAGCCTGTTGGCTCCCAGCTATTCTTGCTGTGCATTGCTCATGTGCAGCACCATGTTCCTGCATACTTGTATACGTGTTTGAAAGAGGAGCTGGTATCTGCTGGAAGAATGCTTGTACAGCCACAGGTGAAGTTAGGTGTACTGGGCTGTTGCTGGGAGGCAAAGAGAAGTGCCACCTGGGCATTAGTTTGCTTAAAACCTAAATATTTGCAACAATTAAACTTTATATATTAGTGCTTCTGATGCTCATACTCAGTTGCAGAATCTACCACTTGCAACAGGCAGCTACAGATGTGCTGAGGAGGATGTGAGATTGTCTTTCAGTTGAACCAAGTATGAGAGGTGTAAGCCCTGGTTACCCCCAGAGCAGGGAATAGAACACAGATACCTCGTTCTAATCAGTAACTATAAGATTTGTCACCCTAAAGAGCGATTTATTTACCTGATGATGCTGTTAGCGTGTTAGAACATTCGAAGCCAAACATAGAGCTGGCTGTGGTGAAGAGCTGTGGACCAGCAGTCAGCAGATGGTGCTGCAATGCCGTTCTGCCGCACAGTTTGAACAGGCTCTACCAGAGCTCAGGAAGACCTGGCTTGGAAACCCTGCATCGCTCCTTGGGAATGTCTGCCAATTTGTACGTTCCCACACTAGCCTGAACTTGCTCGTGTTCTCTTCCTGGAGTTTAAACTGACAGGATTTTTGATGGGGGATTCAAAATGTGCAAGCATTATGCTCTGGGAAGTGATTACTGCACGAACAGCTTAATCCCATGGGAATGAGCTAGCTCCCCATATTACAACAACAATCCTGTAATAGTTCTGACACGTCATTGTCACCATCAGACTGTGAAAATGGCCATGACTGCCAAAAGCATGTGGGACCCCACAGGTCCAGTGCTATGTGATATTTCCCTTAATGCTATTTGAAACAAGCAAAGGCTTGTTAAATTTGCAGAGTGTGGAAGAGTTGTGGTGTGTAAGTCTAAAGAGGGTGGGAGAGGCCTGAGAACAGTCTGCAAGGGTCATTGCAAGGAGGAAAGAACAAATTCATCCTTTGTTTTCATGCTGGATAAGACACAGTGTTCTGGTCTCAAACTACAGCAAGGTATGGAAGGAAAAATACTGCAGCAGTGAGGAAGTGCTAATAGATCACTTGGAGAGCAAGGAAATAAGTTCCTGGAGTGACACGGTGAGTGCTGAGCTTCCATGTGGAAGTTGGTGACTCTCCCCAGCCCTATTTTCTGTGTTTCTCTGAAAACCCACTTGCCCCAAGGGGTCCTCTTTGCACTCATACAAACCTTGCTCAGCAAGGTGCTCCTGAGCTGAGCTGTGGGAGTGAACAGATGCTGTTGAGGCCTTAGGGGCAGCATGTCCTCTCCAGGGACCTGCCTCTTAAAGACCAGCCACTTGATATTCACCAAGCCTGGATCCAGGGTTGACCTGGCCCTGGAAGGTAGGCACCGCAGTGCATGTGGCTCATCCCAAAGTCAGCTGCTCTTGACCTGTTCGTCCCTGCACTGCTGCTGTTAGAGAAGTCCAGTCACCAACAGCACGATGAGTTGGCATCTCGCCTTCATGGACTGCTGTTGCAGAGTTACAAGCAGGCAAGCTTCTTCCTCTTCTTCCTTGGAAGCAGGGTGTCATCCCTGCATCTCACTGTGTCACTACCTTACTTCTCTGTAGCCTCATGTACTCAACCAGCAAGGTCTCTTGTTGTCTCTTGTGCCAAGATACTTGCTGTCTGTTGCTGAAGGCAGCTGCCAGCTTCTTGTGTCCTTCCTAGAGCATCCCTGGCACTTGTGCTCAAACTTGGGGGGGGGGGGGGGGAGGGCACTGTTACATGTGCTCCCAGCCTGCTGCTCATGGTGATGGGACACAGTCCTAGTATGGGGACAGCTTTGATAAATCCTTGGTGGCAGACATTGCAGGTCAAACTGTTTTTACACACCATTATGGGCAAAAGACAGACCCAGATGCAAGACTTGGCTCTGGGTTGTTATTTCTGGTTCTCTGCACTTTTTGTTTGAACTTCTTTCCACCTTCCTGCAAGGCATTTTCAGGGCTAGCAGGGTCAGTTTTGTGGAGGGACTCTGGGCACACCAGGGAGCCCACCCTTGGGATCTCACTGAGGTGTTTAAAATGGGGTGGAAAGTCATTTTCACACCAAAGAGTGATTTGAATCAGGAGTGATACCTCTCCTGGGAGGAGAAGGCTTTGTCATGTGTGGAGTCTGCAGGAAGGAGCCATCTCTTAGAAGGATAATAAAGGGCTAATTAATAGTTGCCTTTACTCCAGGCTTGGTCCTAAAAGCAAAGCCAAGATATGACAGAATAAAAGTGAGAGGCCTGAAGGACCCTTCAAAATCCTGCCTCGAGTGTGATTCCTCTTCATCAGGGACTGTAGCGGTAGGATAAAGGGTAATAGGTTTAAGCTTAAACAGGGGAAGTTCAGGTTGGATATAAGGCAGAAGTTCTTTACTGTGAGGGTGGTGAGGCACTGGAATGAGTTGTCCAAAGAAGTGGTAAATGCTCCACCCCTGGCAGTGTTCAAGGCCAGGTTGGACAGAGCCTTGAGCAATATGGTGAGGCATCCCTGCCCATGGCAATGGGGTTGGAACTGGATGATTTTAAGGTCCTTTCCAACTCTTAATTATTCTATGATTCAGCCCTATGTCCTGTAGCTGAAAGGGGCAAGGGGAAAGGGATACAAGCTGATCCCAGAAATAGGCTTGTGCCAGTAAATTCGAAAGGGAGATTCCAGAGAAAGAGGAAGTCAATAGAAAAAGCCTGGAAACTTAAAATAGTGTTATAAAAATCTTTTGACTCAGCAGAGGCAGCCCAGGAAGCAGTGATCAGAGCCCAGTATGCAGAGGAAACTGAAAAAAGAAATGGAAAACCATGACAATCCCAAAGGAGATTGGAAGTGCTTAAATACTGTGCTTAAAATGACCATGTTCCTGGGATGTGGCAGCAACGGCACATCCAAAAAGGATGCTCGAGGAAACTGGTAAGCAGTGCTATTACTCAGTGATTCCAGACTGAATGTTTGAGCTGAGCAGGCTGAGGGGTTTCAGAGTGAAGCAGTTAATCATGTACCAAACCCCACAACTGCTGAAATCACCTCCAGTCCTGGAGGGGAACAAGTGAATCTAGCGTTTGTCCTGGGAATAAGGGAGCAGGCAGCTGCCATCCACCTGGACTGAAGGTGTTTGTCCACCTTTGTAGAGCATTTGATTCCAAAACAACATTGTAGTTAGTGACACCTCTTAAAATAGACTGAAATGCCTCTGTGAATTGGCTCTTGTTAAAGACAAACCAGTTCAAATTCAGAAGGAAGCTCACACCTCTAATCTGACTTCTCAAACATGCTGTTTGCACAAGAAGACTGCACCCATCTGAGTGGTGGTGGTGTTTTATCTGCCCTGCTTGGGTCAGAAACCTGCATGAGAAACTTTCCTTTCATGCAAAAATGTAATTTCCCATTTTATTTGTATTCCCAGCCAGTTTCTAGCCATTATACCAGCAGTCTCTTTTCCACCCTTGGTGTTGGGTCACACACATCAGTCCTTCATTTTCCTAACCCTTCAACCCAAAGTGTTTTGCATTTGGCTCCTCTTGTATTGTATAACACCAAGGTCTTGTCACAGTCTTGTGTTTTGTGGCATGGGTCTTTCCCTGCCCCAGCCATTTCCAGCTGACAGCCTCCCAGACTGTCTCCTGTTTTCACTTGTCTCCAGCAGCATGATAGCACAGTCTGCACTGCTGAATCAAATCCCTTCTCTATTACTCCAGTCCTCAAGGTCATTATAATTTTTCTGTGTGATATCCTGGCCTCTTCTAGATTGATGACAGCATCTCATTTTGCCTCATCAGCAAATTCCCTTTGCATTCTCCTGCTTCTTGTGCCAAGATCATTAATGCAAATGTTAAGCAGGATAGTTTTTGAGGCAGAAACTCAAGGAACTGGACTGGTAAAACCTTTTCAGTCTAACACACCCCCCTTCAGCTGAAGCAATTACCATGCCCCTTTCAGGCAGCTCTTTGCCCACTTTACATTTCATATGCCAGACACATCTTCATGTCTTCTCTATCTTAGCTAATAATTTGCTATGTGGCACCATTTCAAATGTCTTACTGAAGCCCAGACGAGTGAGAACTACTGCATTTCCTTCATTGCAAATATCTGTGAACTTATGAAAGGAAGCTATTAGGTTTGTGTTGGTGTGTGTCAGGACCACTGCATGATGTAGTGTGTGTTGTATCTTGTGTGATACCTGACGATCAGGAGAGGGGAGATCAGTGGGAGGCATGTCTCTGCAAAATATGAGGTTATTTACTTTAAATGGGGGTTGGAGAAGACGGGTTTAACAGAGTGGGTTGATGGAGCAACATGCTAGCAGATGATATTCCTTCAGGAGTAATGTGAAATACCCATTTCTGTTTCTAAGATCAAAGAAACTGCAGCTACTTGCGGTAGAAGAAGACCTGCGCTAATGTTTCTGAGTTTGTGGCCAGATTTTAACAGTACTTGGGTCCTGGGTATTTTGCCTATGTGATGGGGAGTCTCTGTTCCATTCCTCTTCAATCGCATTCAGGTCCCCCAGTGTCATTTTCTTCAGAAAATGAGACTTAACATCTTATGTTCTAGAGTTGATCTTTGGTGCTGCAAGTCCAAGGATTAAGCAGAGTATTGGAGTGCATGAAGGATGGAATGGAAGCTAATTCTCCAAATACCTAAATGTTGTTGTAGAAACCATCCGGATGATCTGGAATGCCACAGTCATCTCTGCTAATTCTGAGTCAGAAGTGGATAGAACTGACACAGAAGGCTGCGAGCGAGATGATGAAAGCATTAAGTGATGTGGAGGGGAAAGATTGATAAGAGTGGGGCAAATAGATGAAGGGACCTTAAAAATAAATATTCATATTGATTGTTTACCCTTTCATGCCGAAGAAGAAAGGCACATCTCCATTTAAAGAGAAAAAAATTAATAGAGAGCAGTGTTTTGACACGAGGCATAATCAACATGTGAAACTCTCTGCCAGAAGGTCTCATCAAGGGCAAAAAGTGGAGAAGAAAGAAGCAATTGCTATGAGATAACCCCAGATATGTGAGTTTAGATAATTCTTTTATTTTTAGCCTGTTTGCATGGAAATAGGGCTTATGCAATCTGCTGTCTGGGTGCAGGAGGTAATGAGAGCTGGTGTCTGCAAACTCAAAACTGAAATCGCTTCTTGCAGTCACACAACATCTCTTTAAAGCCCCATCAATGTGTTCATATGGGCAGGAGCAGATCTCTGCAGAGATGGCTCTACCAGATTGCACAAATGGGCTGTAGGTCAGTACATCTGGAGATGAGTCCATGTGCTCTTGCAAAACCAAACCCAGCCCTGGTGAGAATTAGCCTTGAGCCCTGAATCCTGCTCAGCTCATACAGCATTTCTCTTCCCTGGTTTTCTTTACAGAAACCAGAAAATCTTGCCATAAGGAGCAAGGGTTGCTTGAGGCCTTGGAGGTAATATGGGGAGTCTGGAGAAGGTGAGAGAAGCAAGAGGCTGCGCCACCTCTGGGTGAAATACATCCCCTGGGCTGGTCTCTAAGCTGTCAGATATAGAGCTGAGGGTCCCTGAGCTTTGGTAGAGCTGTGCTGGATGGCTGCAGGACCTGCAGTGTCAAGTTGCCCTCCTCAAGTTGGACCTCACTAATTCCCTGATGTTTTTCTGTAGCCTCTTGCTTGGAGATTCTTTCCCACAGGATGGTTTGGGTTGGAAGGGACCTTAAAGATCATCTCATTTTGTTCTTGCCACTCTTTCCTTGCAGTCTAGGGTAGAAGCCAATCAAGCTGGGGGAAGAAGAGCTCTATCTTTGATCCAGTACCATAGAAACATCCGTGTCCTGGGTTGTGGGTCTTTGTGCAGGGCATAGTGCAGGATCCTCTGAAGTGGAAGGGACATTTAGGAATTTGAATTAAAAACTATCAGCAGGGACTGATTTAGGAATTCCACTTTGAGTGTGGAGTTACTCTCATAAAACAGGGGTCAGTGCCAGCTCACTGCAGGGTGAGTCTGGTGGCTCATCTGTCCTTTCCTTGTAATCTTTGGCCACTGGATCCCTTTGCATAATTTTTATCAATGGTGAGTGTCACTTCCCAGACTGAGGTTGCATAATGCCCTGTGGTTTTCTCTACCCCTGCTTAGGACTGTGGTGTTGACAGCTTCTTTCTGCCTGCGGTTTCCTTCCTGCTGGAGCATGGTGAAGGCAGAAGGGCTGCTGTGATCCTTTTAGTGGTGCAGAGCACAGGGCCCCACGTGTCTGGCAGCCTCTCCTGAAGAGGTGCAGAGAACATCCCTCTGCCCTGACCCCAGAATCAGCCTGCTGCTGCCAGCTAACAGGGGTTTGTCCTGAGGGTAAACCTTCTGCAGAGCTGGAGAGGCTTTCCTAAGGGAGGCTGCAGACTGAGGCGGTTGTCGCAGGTTTCCTTAGGCCTGGGGGCCAGAAGCAATGCTGCCCTCTTCCAATGACAGAGATTGGCCTTCGTCTTTTCCTCTGGTCAAAATGATTCTTGTGACATTGGCTGGCTGCCCTTTCTGGACACGGGACTTTCTTGCTGCTCTCTTCTCACTCTTGTATTGCTTACTTCTTGAAATGAGAGGCCCTAAGAGGCAAGTTCCTCACCCCAGGACTGAGCAAATCTGGGCGTCTGACCACACACTGTCCATGCTGTTCCTGGCTGCGCTCTCAGTGCGGCCCTTCACATGTTACCATGCCTCAACTTGTCCCCTCTGCCTTGCCAGCAGGTCAGTGACCACTCTGCTCTTTTAATCATGCTCACAGCCCCTGGGGTAATGTGGTTTTTAGACTCTAATTCCCTCATCTTAAGGAGACACATGTAAGGCAGTGCCAAAAGCATTTGATAATGCAAGTCTAGTGCCATGTTTGATTATCACTGGCTTTCTGATACCTCTCCCACTCCATGTGCGTTTGCCCTGCTGATCACCAGTGATTCAGAGATGGCCACAGCCTGCCTTGGGAGGAGGTTAGGGGAATCGTTGAGGTCTTTATGCTTGATTACCCCTGCCTTATCTACCTCTTCCTTACTTATTTGATCTTTTCCCTTTTCTCACCGGTGTGCACACTTTATTGTGTTGAGTACTTGACCATAACGTGTTGTTTTGTTTGTTTCAAAGACAGGCCAAAAAGAACTGGCATTTTTGACTACTGCTCCCCTTCCTAGCTACTGGGCTTTTACTTTCTTCTGGTTTTCAAAGCTGGGGTTTCTGGTCTCCTGTGTTTCCTCTTCTCTTGTGGTTCTCTGCTGGATTAGAAAGTCATCTCCTTACAGAGATCTTCCATGGCAGGAGAAATGAAAACCGTAAGTAATTTCTTCACTCTCCCTTTACATCAGTTCCTTATATTGAATTCCTTAAACACACTCACATGCAAACTGCCTGCTTTTGCTGAACTGCAATTTTGTAGAATTTGTTGAAATATCCTGGATTCCAGTTAGAATGAAAAGTATTTCATCAGCATCTAGGAAGAAGTCCTATCCGGCTCTCATCTAAATGGAGAACTGAAAGCTTGACCAACCACTTCTGCACCAAAAAGGAAATATTTCTGTCATTTCCAGCAGAAATAATCTGTGCAATTGTGAGGTTTCGTATGTGGTTCCTACCGGATGACAAACTTTCCTCTGGTAACTGCTAAAGCTGATGCCCACAGGTCATCACGCTTCTCCTTGTCATTGCGGTGATCTCAGGGTGTGAGATATTCCTTACATCCTGGCATTTGTTGTTTGCCGTTGCTACCCTCTTGCCTATCCCATCCCAGCCCTTTTCTCTCTGCTTGGGCAGGCAAAGGGGCTCCCACTAAGCCAGCGTTGCCCACTGCCATGGCTCGTCCGTACCTGTGACCCTGTGACTCGGTTCTCCTGCCCAAGCCCAGCTCACCCCTGCCTCAGGGCTGCTCTCTCCAGTAGTATCCCAACCTGGGGTTCGGGAAGCTCAGCGTCTTGTTCCTGCAGTGGATGCAAAGAGCAGTTGTTGGTTACCTTCATTATAACAGCCTCTTGCGTGCTGATGTTCTCCCTTACACTTCTCCTTGTTAAACAAAGCAAAGCTGGCTCTGGTGAGTGCCGGACTGATGCCGGTATGAGGTGATTGGAGGGCAAAGGTCCGGGGTAGGTCTCTGTGGGAGACACAAGGGCGTTAATTTAATGTAGTGGCATTAAACCAGAAAAACTTCTGCAAATCTTCAGTCCTCTGAGAAACTGAGCCTTTTCCTTCTGCTCTTATGTATCCAGCGGCATTTGACAAGCAGACGCATTTACAGCAGGTACTACCTCTTCTGCCAGCCCTTCTCAAATGCCTCAGATGAAGACACAGGTCACCAACGGATTTATTCATTTGTAGCCCTAGGTACAGAGTGGCTTAAGCAGAAATAGCTGAAACATGGCCAGCTGAAGAAGGGAGCTGGAGGGGTTGTTTCTGTTCCTTCCACTGAAGGTCTCCAGTGAGATGATTTACACCTGTTCTCATCTCTGTCTCATCTTGCCTAAAAGAAACGATCACGGTTAGGAGAAAACCTAATCCTACACCTCCTCTCAAACAAGAGATGCTCAGAGGGATGCATCCTTCAGACAGAGTCCCCCTGACAGCGGGAAGTTTATCCCTGCACATGAACAGGGAGCACTGCCCCTGCCATGGGGTGAGGATGGGTACAACTATTGCTCAGCATTTCCATGAGTTAGACTTTTCCCTTGAGTCAGGGCAGCAGGAATTAATCATGTTGGAGCAAGGGTCAGGAGGCAGGGGTTTGCCTGGGAGCTGGGCAGCAAACCCTCTGTGGCACCACAGAGCAGCATCAGGGCAAAGCCAGTAAAAGGGGGGAGAAAAAAGGAGGAAGGAACAAGTTGGGCAGTGATTTCTGGATGCACACCAGGGGAATGCTTGGGAATTATCCTCTGGGATTGCAAATGCTGCCCCTTTTCAGTCATGCCGCGATCTCCTGGAGGTTTCATCTGCAAGGCTGCAATGAGCTGATCTCGGGGGGCACCACCAGAATCCTCTCCTTCAGCTCCTGCTTTTAACTCCCTATCTCCTGGCACACATGTATCTGCTTCTGGGGGGGGCTAAGCCAGTAGAGAGACCTTAAATTGAATGAAGTTCTCCTGCATGGGAGGAAGTGGGCAAGCAGTAACTGCAATAACTTGACTGTCAGGAGATTGCAGACTGCAGCCAAAACTGAGATTCTTAGGGAGGTGTAAATCCTCTATTTGCTCTGGGGACAGAGAGGGTGGCAGGCTAGGCTGCAGCCTGAGCCCACTGCTCCAGCCCTGGAGTGGTGCAAGAGTCCAGTCCCTACAGGTCATCTGGTCCTCCATGTCTCTGCAACCTCTGCAGCCTGAGGATAAAGCTTTTGACCATATTACCAGCAAAAAAGGGATAAATGTGAGACACCCCCCACCTCCAATGACTTCCAGCTCAACACAACTTCGATCCTACCTTATCTTTCCTTGCCTACGTGTCCAACCAAGAATGAGGGCTTTCAGGGGGAATAACTGTATGTGCAGTGCATCACTATGGAGCTAACTCTGTATCCCCGCTGTGACCAGGGGAGCAGGGTGATAAGGGCTGTTTGTGCCAAAACTGGGGCTAAGCTGGGTGCTTTCTCCTGGCAGTGGTTTTCTGCCAGGAACAGCAGCAGAGCCTGCAGGTGTCCATTCACAGAGCAGCTCCTCAGCCCCCCAACACGACGATGCTGCAAAGCAAGTCCCTGCCTGCAGCTTGCTGGTGTTGCTTCACAGCTACCTGCTTGGGGTTGCCACTGGGCCTCTGGCCATGGATCTTTGTGCCCCAGCCTGGCTCATGTCTGGTGGGGGATCCTTGCAGCAGTGGCAGGGTTGGTGCTGTGGGGTTTGGGGTACCCAAATAGAATCTGAATGTTGCAGCCCCATGGCCAGTGCTTCCCTTTCTGCGGTTTCCTTCTCCAGCTCAGCAAATCTGGGTGCTCTGACATAATTTCCCTGGTATCACGGACTCATGCTCTTTCCTTGAAACCCTGTGCCCGCCCCGTGGCTGGGAATAAAAGGAGGGCATGGCCACAGGGCTGAGCATTGTGCAGAGCCCTGCAGACCCCAGCTCCAGCCCTGCTTGCAGATCCCTCAGCTCCACAGCACCATGAAGGTCTCCGCAGCTGCTCTGGTCGCTCTCCTCCTCGTCGCCGCCTGCTCCCCATCCAAGGCCCATCTTGGTGAGTCCGGCATCGCTGCATCTTCCCTGGGGCTCACTGTGCCATTGCTCCATAGGAGCTGCTGGGGCAGACTGAGAGCTCCATCCCCATCAGCAGGGGGAGGGCTGGGAGCAGGAGGCCAATGCTGGAACCCAGGAAATAGGACACAGGAGGGGGCATGGGAGTTGGCTTGGGAACCCCTGTGCCTGTGGTCTCACCAGGGCTCTCTGTCTCTGCCCTCACAGATGGTGTCCCCACCACGTGCTGCTTCACCTACCACGCGCGCCCCATCCCACAGCGCCTCATCATCTCTGCCTATATCACCAGCAGCAGCTGCAGCCAGCCAGGAGTGATGTGAGTACCACTGGGGGCTAAGGGGTCGATGGCTGGGGCAGAGGGATGGGGACATGGCTGGGGATCTATTGCGGGCACCCCGCTGCCCCGGCTGAGCACTCCAACATGGGACTTGTCCTGGCAGCATGGTCACCAAGAAGAAGGAGCTGTGCGCAGATCCCCAGGAGGCCTGGGTGCAGGCACGTCTGCAGCACTTCCAGAGCAAGAAGGACTGATCCTTCCCCACTGCCACCTGTGATGCCCCTGGTGCTTCCCCAGCCCCAGGTACACAAGAGAGCACTTGGACTGCAGCCTTCTTCAGCGGGAAACCTTACTCTATTTAACTTATTTAAACAAAGTATTTTTTGCTAAAAAAATGGAAAAAAACCCCTAAAAATAAGCTATATCAAAGTAATAATTTAAACTGAAAATAATTTAAACCATATCAATTTGCTTGTTAATGAAGAGTCAGGAGTGTTGATGCCTAAATAAATTGTTTGTGTTATCAACCCCTTTGTGTGTCTCTGAAGTCCCTGCTGGACCCCCAACACGAGAGGCAGGACCCATGGTGACACCATTGCTCTCCATGCATCCTGGGTTCACTGCTCTCTCTGGAACAGAGCAGCCTCAGCCCCCCAGCATCCCTCATGGTGCTTCCCCCTCCCCAGCCTGGGTTCAGCTCTGGTGCCACCCATGTGGTGACACCAGCATCTCAACTGGGTGACCAGTGCCAGCTCCTATTTGGGAAGCAGCCTGGCATCCCCTGTGGTGCCAGGAGGAGGTTGGGGCCACCTCAGTGGCTCTTGCCCTGCAGTGCTCAGGCACAACCAGCAAACCCAGGTCTGTGATGATCCAAGTTTTATTAGAGAGAACCTGCACATCTCTAGGGCTGAGAGGGCGGTGTGGTGTCGAGGTGTCCTGCAGGGATCCCGGCCTCTTCGTCCCCAGGAGAGGTGTCAGGAGCTGGGACACTGTGCAAGGGTCCCTGTGCCGGTGGGTCCAGCTCCTGAGCTGGCTGCAAGGTGGGCTCTGCGAGGGGCAGGGGGATGATGAGCACAGCCAGCCCATGCCACGCTCCCTCCCTCCATCCCTGGATCACAGCCCTGAGCCTGTCCCTATGTCCCAAGTAGCAATGGTGGCCACATGGCTCTTGGGACCTTGTGTCCCCCCCTGCAACTGCAGCCCTCACCAGTGCCTGTGTTGCTGCAGTCACAGCATTCCCAGGAATCCACCTCTTCTCCCAGGTTGGAGCAGCGCTGGTGGGTCCCGCAGGAGCCACAGGAGTGACAGAGCAGCATTCGCCAGGGCCTGGGGGGGCAATGGGACCCTTTGCCACCAAAGGCCCCTGAGATGAATGGGGGGTGCCAGCCTGGTACCTCCATCCCAACCCAAAGGGGGTGACCTCAGGGACCACCAGCACTCACCCATTCTCCTCCGCCTCCTCCCGTCCCATGGGGCACAGGCACTGGCTGGTGTCACAGGAGTTGTGCCGCTGATAATAATCGGCAAAGGCTCCATCTTCCTCCCAGGCAGCATCCCTGTGGGACCATAGGAGCGCTCAGCCCTGGGGATGTGGGGAGGCAGGAGGGGATCGACAGGAGCATCGCAGAGGGGAAGGAGGCAGGGGGAGGGCACCAACCTGTCCGGGATTTTGATGCCCAGGCGGAACATCTCTGCTTGGAAGGTGACCATGTCCTGGCAGAGCGGGCAGCAGAAGTGGTACAGGGCAGAGCTCAGCGCCTGGCCCTGGGGCAGACACAGCATCAGCACCAGTGGTGGTAGGGTCCCATTCCCCCCCCCTGAGCTTGGTGACGGGGTGACCACAGGGGTGATGACATCGGGCTCGCGGCTGACGCTGCCTACCTGGATACAGCGGCGGTGGAACCAGGCGCTGGTGCAGGTGGGACAGACCAGGGTGTCATAGCACGGCCGCTTTGCCACCGCCTCCTGGCAGATGAGGCACAGGGTCTGGTCCTGCTGCACTGCCTGCACCCGCTGCACCGGCTGATGCTTCCAGCAGAAGGACCTGCGGACGGAGGTGATGCTTCAGCCCCAGCTCTCCTCCATCCCGGCCCTGGCTCTGGTACTCCGGGGCGGTGACACTCACTTGAACTCCCCAAAGAACTGGGAGACACAGCCCCGCTCACTGCCACAGGGGTAGTGGAAGGTGCGGGGACAGCGCCGGGCTCTGCAGGTGACCGAGGCGCCCGGCTGGCGGCAGATGCAGCACCTCTGGGGATGACAGGGAGGTGAATGGTGTCAGTGCCACATAGAGCCATAGAACCAACTGGGTTGGAAAAGACCTTTAAGCTCATCCAGTCCAACCATTCCTCAGCACTGCCAAGGCCACCACTGACCCATGGCACTGAGCCTCATCTCCACGATGTGTGAACACTCGCAGGGATGGTGACTCCAGCACTGCCCTGGGCAGCCTGTTCCAAAGCCTGAGCACCCTCCGGGGAAGGAATTGTTCCTAATATCCAATCTAAACCTCCTGCTTGAAGGCATTTCCTCTTGTCCTATCTCTTGTTTCTTGGGAGAAGAGACCAACCCCTCCTGTCAGGAAGTTGTAGGGAGCAATAAGGTCCCCCCCTGAGCCTTCTCTTCTCCAGATTACCCCCCCCAGTCCCTCAGCCATTCCCCATCACACTTGTGCTCCAGGCCTTTCACCAGCTCCATTGCCCTTCTCTGGACCCATGCCCCTGCGGATTCCTGTTTGCCCTCATCCAGCACAACCCCACCACGTTTCAGTGACACCGGACCACTGATAAATCCACTTAATCTCTCCCAATCCCAATTTCCAGAAAACAGGACTTTTTGGATCAAGGGGGATCTGGGCCGTCGCTTGCAGCCTGCTGCCGGAGCATCCCTGGGGGATTGCTGGTCTGTGCAGTGCAGGACATGGGGAATGGGGACCATGGTGCCCGCAGGCCTCACCTTCTGTGCCACCCGCTTCAGCTCCTTCTGGATGTCAGGGAAGAGGAAGCCATAGAAGCCCTCTTTATCGGTCCCTCTCTGGTTCAGCCCACTGGCGTGGTACTGCAAGAGGGGAGAAGAGGGGATGTGCCAGGGGCTGCAGGCGGTGTGGGGCTGGGGAGCGGGGGGTGTCAGGACCAGGCACTCACCAGGCAGTTCTCATGGACACAGAGCCCATCCTGACAGCAAAGCTGCCCCAGCACCTCGGGGTTGCAGTCTGCCCGCTGGCAGAGCCCGCACACTGCAGGGAGACAGCAGCATCACCCCCAGCACTGTGACAGGGTCCCAGTGTAGTGCTGTGAGCGGGATGGGGGAGAGACCGGGCCACCTTCCTATGGTGCTTGCATCCACAATCCCAACGGCATGGTCCAGCGGGGTGCTGTGCACTCACCTTCCTCACCGGGGGCATCCCGCTGCCTCTTGCACTGGGGAGGCTCAGAGGAGGGCTCTGCCTTCTCCTCCGGCAGTGCTGCTGGACCCTGGACCTTGCGGCGCCGTGATTTGTGCTTCATCACAGCAAGTGGCAGCAGCCAAGGAGATGGCTGTGCCTGAGGATGTTGGTTTGCTCAATGACCCTCCTCATCTGGGGCTCCTGGTGGGGCACCCCCGCAGCACAGGGTGTTTGTGACGTGGCACCGCGTGAGGGTTCCGCAAGCGGCATCTGGAATGTGGGGACAGGCACAGGGCTGCGATCCAGGGATGGATGGGGGGAGGGAGTGTGACATGGGCTGGCTGTGCTCATCTTCCCCATGCCCCTCGCAGTGCCCACCTTGCAGCCAGCCCAGGCGCTGGACCCACCAGCATGGGACCCACCAGTGCTATTGCTGATACAAGCCACGATGCCACTGGCCTTGTTGGCCACCCAGGCACAGACCTGGCTCAGCTTTAGCTGGCTTTTGACCACCACCCCAAGTCATTTCCACCAGCCCCTTTGCCCTGGTGCATGGGGCTGTTGTGACCCAGGTGCAGCACCCAGCACTGAGCCTTGGTGGACCTCGCCTGGGCAGGGGCTGCTTCATCTTGGAGGGGATCAGCAGTGGTCCTTTGGGTTTCCCTGCCCTTCCAGGGCTCCTGGACTATTCCTGGGTCCCCGCGGTGATAACAAACGCTGATGTGACCTGTTTATCCTGCAGGATTTGTCCAGTCTCACTCCAGCAGCAGATCTGCATGAGACGTTTTATTAAACCTCTTGAGCAATGTACAGTAGCGTGGAGTGGGTGCCAGCAGGGAAGAGAACAGAGCCAGCTCCATAATTTAACAAGAACACAGAGATAACTATGGGATGGAAATAAATAGAGCTTATGGGGAAAGCAGCTTCACACGGAGGTGCGGGTTGGCTGCTTCTGGCCGTGGTGCTGCTGGAAAAAGTCCTGGTCCATGCAGAACTTCTTCCCATTCCGCATCTCCACACTGGGGGGAGAGAGGGGCTGCGTTAGATGGGGGAATGCAGGGTCCAGCCATGCCCTGGTGTTCCCTGCAGCATCCTTTCCCCACATCCCCCCACACGTCTGACTTCAAGTGATCTGGAGCCTTGGCTTCCTTCCTGCTCCTCTTGCTAACAGCTGAAATGGGGAATTTTGGGGCTCCTTGGGATAGAGCAGTGAGAAGGGAAGTGCATGGGAAGAGTCAGAGCAGTCCCTCCACCATGGCACCGTTTGGGGGTGGTTTGTCTTGGGGCATCCTCAAAGGCAGAGCAGCCCATAGGGAAGGTGGGTGAGCGAGGGTGAGGAGCGGGGTTCCAGGGAGGAAGGCTGGGTTGGGGTACTCACCGCACAGCCGTGTGGGAGCAGTGGGAAGGTGTCTCCTGATAGCTCTTGATGAGGTTGGCAGGGATCTTCTGCCAGATGAACATGTCCTTGTAGCAGCAAGCGCTGTAGGTGCTGCGGACTGAGAGGAGGCCGGAGGGGTTGGTGCTTTCCTACCCCTGGCGCAAGGGATGCGGGGGTCCCCCTGGGACTCTCTTGCTCCCTTCTGCTACAAGGGGTCCCCTCTCGCATCCCTGGCTGTGCTGCTTTGCTCCAGGGTAGGAGCCCCCTGTTTCCCTGCCCATGGAGGGCTTATTACTGAGCTCCGCAGCCTGGGTGCCAGGGCTGAAGCCATCCCCAAGCCTGGTTTTGCTCATTTGGAACAAGACCAGGACACCCCTGTGCTTGGATCGCTGGTGATGCCCCTCAGCCCCCCAGACCCATGGCAGAAGCAGAAGTTGAAGCTCTCGTCCCCCTCCCCGAAGTCCCAGACCCACATCAGTGGAGGAGCCAGGAATGACGCTGGGGCAGCCGCAGGGAATGGTTCGGCATCAGTACTTACAGGATACACCCTGGCTTCCAGCCCAGAGAGCTGCCAGCAGCATGGAGAGCAGGGCCAAGGAGGAGACCTTCATGTTCAACCTAGGGCTCAGTCAGCTCCAACAAGCCGGCAGCTCTTGCTGACTTAGGGCCACCAAGAGCTACCTGCCTTTGCTGTCTGAGCTTCGACATGATATACCCCTGGCTTTCCGTGACAGCTCTGGACTCTCCCGGGGAAAGAACCGCCCCGCGACATCGATAAAGGGCAACCAGTGAATGGAAATTCCTTGTCCCAGCGCCTCCAGCCCCTGTGGTACCCGAGGGCTGCTGTAAAGCGTGGTGAGCAGCAGCAGCAGCAGCATCAGTGGGTGATGCGCCGGGGCCGGCAGTCTATTTTGGGGTTGGTTAAACCACACAGGATGATGCTCGCGTTTGCCAAAGCCCCGGGTGAGTTCATGTTTCGAACCCAGCCCTTGTCAGCTCGGCTGCAATGCCTCTGTTGTAATTCCGTGCTGGGTGAATGTCCTGGCAATGGCTGAGACCCATCGCTGGCTGCCCATCATGGTGGCTGTGCCCGTCATGGCCCCCATCACGGTGTCAGTGCCCATCACATCTCCTTGTGGCATCCCAGGAGCTGTTATTGGGGACCAAGCAGGCATCCCTGGTAGAGTCTGGGGGGGGTCTGTACTCGTTATGGTACCTGACAAGGAGCATGGGCTGTGCCTGTCTCTTGCCCCTCTCACTGGTGACTTCTCCAGAGCCCACATGAACGTGATTTGGCTCTATGCACACCCCCCCCATTTCCCTCACGGGGCATGGTTGGGACTTTGGCTCTTCCCAGCTCCTTCCTGACTCCAGCACTTACACATATGGCTTAATACCAGGTAGGAGACCCAGTAGCAGGATCTGCCCGCTCCCAAGACACTTGCACCACCAGATGTTTGCATGCATGAGATGACATTTAATTCTCTTCCGTGTGTTGTACTACATAGAAGCATGGAGCTGCTTCCCCTTAACCCCCCTGCTGCTGCCAGGCCAGCAAGCACAGCCTCGACATGCCACTGCTGCCTGCGAGAGGTACAGGCAGCTGCCTGCATGTAAAGCAAGGCTGAAAGCATGGGGCTGATAGCAGGGCTGGACGCCGGTGCCCCCCAGGGTCAGCACACCCCATCCCAGTGCGATGCTGCCTTTTGCCTTTGGTGACGGTTGTCATAATGTGATGGGAAGGATGTCCCCGATGAGCTGCTATACCCAAACATGGGGTCCCTGCAGCCACCTCTGCAGTGTCCTGTCCCCCATGGACTCCTTGTGCTGCCTCCAGCCACCCTGCTAGCTGGGAATGGAGAAGGAGCTGACCGGGAAGCTCTGCTGGTACTTCTTTACCCAGGCCCTGCTCGCCTGGGTGCAGATCTCCTTCCCGCTCCTCACCCTGAAGCTGAGGCAGAGAGAAGACGTGGTTAGCAGCGTGCTGGTACAGGGACCCCAGCACTGTCCCTGAGGGGCTCAGGACTGAACCCCCCAAAGCAAGGCACTGGTTCTAGAAGCGCTTCCCCCCCTGGGCTGGGTTTAGGGTACTCACATCACAGCCTTGTGCGGGCACTCGGGGCTGGTGGGGTAGCACGCGACGATGTTGTCCCTCTTGATCCTTCTCATATGGAAGTTGAAGCAGCACTTGTCTGGCACAGCCAGGGCTCCTGGGGACACAGCACAAGCTCAGCTTAGCTCGGGCACCCCCCTCTCCACCTCATCCCTCCCATCCCCACAGCAGCTCCTTAGGGGGACCCCTGTGTCCCCCATGCACAAAGCAAACCCATGTCCCCAGAGCGCTCACTCTGTGCCCGGCTCTGGCAGCACAGCACAGCGAGGAGGAGGAGGAGGAGAGCGCAGAGCCCCCCGGCTGCCTTCGCCATGCTGGGCTGTGGGAGGCCGCTGTGAGCCGGGGTCAGGGCCAAGGGGCTGCTTTATGGAGCGGCAGCGGGGCTGGCTTCCCCCAGGGCCAGTTACGTGTGCAGGGGGAGGAACTGGTCCCCTGCCACGTCCCAAAGCACAGAGGGTGAGCGATGCTCATCCCCTCCCGGCACAGCCCCAAGAAGGGGGAAATGTGCTCCCAGACCATGCTTGGGCCCCTGAGTGGGGTTTCTCCTGAGCAGTGTTCAGGCTGGGGGCCAGGTTGCTCCCAGGGTTTGGCTCCACATCCCCATTCCCCTGCCAGGCCGAATGCCCCATGGTAGGATTCCCGGGGTGGGCAGAGGGTAAAGAGATCTTCTTTTGGATGGGGCCAGGACATTCAGCATCCTGCAGGGTCCCCAGCAGCCACCCTCCTAGTGGTCCATGTGCTCCCGCTGCACCACATCCTATCGCTTTGCATCTCGTCCCTGGGACAAACACCTAAATATCCCCCCAAAAGACCCCCACAGAAACCAGCTCCCGTCGGGTTGCAGCACGCACGTACACAGCTCTGTGCTGGTTTTGGGGCTGTTTGTCAGGGCTGGGAGAGGCCGTGCAGGTGGTTCCGCTTCTCCCCCCCCGGCGCTGAAGCAGCAGCTCATGTTCTTGGCCACGCTGAGCTGGGAAAGGCAGGGGCCAGTCTGGGGCTTCCTCAGTGGATTTGGCCTGGCTGCAGCTGTCCAAAAAGCCCCCTCTCCCCCCCAGCCCTGGCAAATCCCAAGCGCATCCCAGCTGCTGGCAGCTGGTGAGTGGTGGGAAGCAATGGGAAGATGCAGATGTGCATCCCCGCCAGCCCGGCTGTGCTGCGTGAGGATGGGGATGCTGCTGGCAGCCCAATGGCTTTGGAGGTACCCTGATCTGCAGTGCACCCCTATTGTAGAGACTTGGCTAGGGAGGGCATGGGGTGCTGGCCCAAGCAGGGAAAGGTGGGAATGGTGGGACCATGTGTGTCCTTCCATGTGCTGTTCTCCAAAGCCACTTGCCAGAAATCAGCTTCTCTTTCTGCTTGGGCACACGTGGGATAACAGCGGGATAGAGCGAGTGGGGCTGAGTGATTCCCCAAGGTTTGTTGGTGCAGACAAGGTTATGTTTCTATGCTTGGCTGGTGGAGCGGAGCACCGTCACGTCATCATCCCAAATCCCATATAATCTCTCCTTGGGGAGACCGTGGGAAGCGCAGGAATGTGGATGACTCTGGTCCTGGTCCGGCGCAGCTGCCTGGCTTCTTTCTCTTCCTGGCTCCATTCTTTCCTCTTACCCCCTTTCTCATCCCCTTGCACAGAGGAGGTCCTGGCCTGGCTGGGATGAATGCGTCCCTTTAAGGGCAGAAAATGTTCCCTGCAATAAGAAAATGAAACAGAAGCTCAAGCAAAAAGGTTCGGTCGGACTGGGAAAGGCTCCTGTTAAAGACTCCCAGGCAAAACTCTGGGATGCCTCAGGCTGGGGAAGTCCAGGGATGACTTTCCAAGCACCTGCCACATCCCTCTGACCTGACCCCAGGCACCAGCATCTGTCCCATGGGGCGAGTGAACCCTGTGGGCAGGGGATTTTGGAGCACAGGGGATTTTCAGCCCTGATTGTGTCTCCTGATCCCACTGGCACCGGTGGATGGTGTGGCCCCAGCCTCCCATGGGCACCCCACATGGCTGTTGCTCCACACAGCTCAACTGCATTCCTGAACAGAAAGCAAAAGCAGCTCCTGGGATAACCAACACCTCCTCCAGGAGTCTCTCAGTGCTTAACCACTCTCCATGGTCACGACCAGCCCCATCTCACAGAGCATTGCTGGGGCTGCCAGAGGGAGCCGCTGGAAACCCCAGGATACCCGCTTGGTGGCACAGCTCCCCTGGGAATGCCGCTTGCCCTTGGGTGAGAGCTGCATTTCCAGGTGGGTTTGCCGATGCTTTATTGATGCTGGGGCACTTCAGCTGATCAATAACCCAGGGGTGGGTATGAAGACCTAAGTGCAGCATCCCCAGGACAGGATGGCTGATGCAGCTGAGGCAGCCAAAGCCATGCACATGATCAAAGCAGCTTTCCCAGGTCAGGTCTGCTTTCCAGGCAGGATTTGTTTGGTTTGTGTCTCTGTCAGATCAGCTTTTCCATTGCCTCACTGGGGCTGATGGTGAGGTAACTATTAAATACACACCCCACGTGTGCTCTTTCCTTTTATAAGGTCCTTGCCTGGCCCCAGCTGCTTGCAGAGGTGGTTTGTGCTGTGATGGGTGATGGATCCACCCTCGCCTGTCGCCAGGAAGAGGTGGCTCAATGTCCTCCCCTGCCACCACCTCCTACCCCTGTGGAGCTGGATCCTGCCCAGATGCCATCTCCTTCCCCAAAAAGCAGCAGAGGGGTTTGGGGTTTGATTGTGTGCCCAAGGCTGGAAATCTGCATCTCAACCCTAGAGCTGCTCACTGGGATGGGAGTGGGTTGGGCTGAGGCATCACTTGGTACCTGGCTGCCCTGCGGCTGTGGGGATGGGCCCATCTCC
Organism: Ara ararauna; assembly: GCA_028858755.1. NCBI lineage: Eukaryota > Metazoa > Chordata > Aves > Psittaciformes > Psittacidae > Ara > Ara ararauna. The sequence goes on along the minus strand of CM054389.1, from coordinate 9,218,723 downwards.
TGCTGTCTTAAGATGCAAAGGGATAGAAATAAGGTGGATGGGATGCTGCTATCCTTGCGCGGGAGAGGTTTCACCAGGAAAATCATGGCCAAGCACTGATTTCAGATGCATGAATCACTTGGGAGGAGGTGGTGCTGGAAGAAACTCTCCCGCCTCATCAGGGCAGGAGGAAAGGCAGCGATGTTCAATGGCTGCAAGAACCCAGTGAACCAAATGGGATCGTGTGGATCTGATGTAGATCTCTGGGGCTTTGGAGCCCTCTCTTGATTTTGGACTGTGGTGGCTGTGCTGGGGTAGCCCCCCTTTCCTGGCTGCCGGTGCCAGGTTGTCGTATGTCCCAACAGCCCCATAATGTGGAAAGCAGCCCCAAAGGTAAAGGTTTTCAACCCAAAGTGGTGGATGGGGGGCTCAGAGCATCTGTGGCAGGGCTGATCCTGAGGACTAACAGCTTTCGTTTGGGACAATGTTTCCTCTCCACATCATGGGGGGAAGGAGCTTTGTGGTACCCACGCTGTGCTGGTCACAAGGCTCATCTCCCAGCGTTCCATCATCATGTTCCATCACCACTTGGGTGTCCCGGGCTGAACTTTTCCCCTTCCTCAGCATCCCCCGTGTGCTGCCTGACTCATTTCCCGTGGCCTTTGGCCCCGGTATCCTGGCTGCTGCCTCCGCATCAGGAGCAGCCCTGGCTGGGAAGCTGATTTCACACCAAACTCCTCTGCTTAAGGTTGCGGTCGGGACCGCGCTGCTCGGGTTGAGTGATCTGTTCCCCCTGCTCCCAACCTTGGCCTTTGAAACCCAAAGCACCATCTGCTTCCTTATCTGCAGGCTGCACATGCCTCACCATTCCCCAACAGCATGAAAGGCAAGAAGTGGCATTTAATGGTGGAAAGAAAAGGAGAAGAAACCCTAAAAGAGCAAGTAAATGCTCATAAAATCATCCGCACCCAGGAGCTGGAGTCGCAACCAATAAGAAATCAGGTTAGGGACTTACTGAGCTCTGGGTTTTCTTCCGGCACAAGGCTGAAGGCCGGGCATTGCTGGTGGGATGTGGGGAGGTGGTGATGGGCAATGGAATCAGCATCACCAGGACGTGAGGGCTCTGCTGCAGCACCCCAGTTCCACCCATGACCTGGCCCCGGCTCCGTGGGCTGAGCTATCAGCAGCTTCAATCTGCGTCTGTGGGGCTGGTGGTTGGTATTTTCACACATACGTTGTGAAACCACCAACCCGGGGAGGAAAAGACACTCAGTGGAAGATGAACTCACTTCCCTTGGGAGCAGCCTGGGGTATTTCCCTTGTGCATCCTTGAGCTGGGGGAGCTGAGGGAAACTAAAACTGGGATTGCTGGATGTGACTCCGGCGATGGAGATGACCATTGGCTGTGTGGGGTTGGGTTCCACCAGCGGCCTGACCATGATCCGGGTGAAGCTCCAGCCCATGCTCCTGTTGGATAGATGTGCTGGCTCTGCCGGGCTGGGCATGGGAGGGCAGAGCAGGGTTTGCGGCGCCGCCCTGGAGCACAGCATCCCTGGAGGGGTTCCTGCACCCCTCCAAGCCTTGGTGATGTTTTTCCTCCGGTTGGCACAAGATGTCAGTGCTGCCCAAGGAACAGCCTGTGCCATCCCACCGCATGGCCTCGCCGGGCCATGGTGCTGCTCCATCACCTCTGGGTCCCCAGCACTGGGTGCTGCTCGGGTGCTCTCGGGGTCTGGACGTGCCCGTATCACCGTCAGGGACACACTGGGTCTTCTCCTGCCTGATGGAGATGCACCGAGAGCAGCAGGGCTCAGCCAGCACCATGGCCTCAGGTCCTTCTCCTTTGGAGACCCCACAAGGCTCTCAGACACCCCCAGCCCCATGGGAGTCACCTGGGGAGAAATCCAGATGGAAGAGGAAGGTGGAGGGGGATCAGGTCCATTTTCCACATCCTATAGCACCATCATCACTGCCCCTGGCCATCCTTTCCATCCCCATGGTGTGCAGGGGATGGAGAGCAGCTCTCCTGGGGCCAGCATCCCTCGAGGGGAGACAAGATGCTCCAAGCTGGGGGAAAACAGAATAGAAGAGGGGATACAGGGGGAAAAGAAGCTGGGCATGAAAGAACTGAAACTCTTATCAGCCACACGTGGAAAGGGGAGGTGGGGGAATGTCAAAAGAGTGTTGACTCGTCTGGAGGCTTCGGGGACCTGGGGTGACCAGAGAAATAACACATCAAAGACCTCACGTATGCCTGAAGACAGATAAAAACCCGGAGCCAAAATGTTCTATGAATATTTAAGTGCCATCAATATTTAATTAGCAGATAGAGAGAGATTAAGAGCAAAGGGATCCATCCTCCACGTGGGCTCCAGCGCTGCTCTGTGGGTACATGGGGCTCAGTGGGGGGCACGGCACTGCCTGCAGCAGGGCTCAGTACTAAGATTGGGGTGCATGGACACTGAAGGAAGGGAAGGAGCCCCCTGAAAGGAAAGGCTCTGCTTCCCTATCCCCCTATTGTGGAGCTGGGTGCGAGAGGGGAGGGGTAACTTGCGCTTGGCCCAGGTGCTGCTTCTCCAAACCAGCGATCCAAGAGAATCTCCAAGAAAGTCTTTCTGGAGATTCAGGATGCTCCAAAAAGAGCATCTTTGACCATCAGCATCCCAATCCCCCCCCGAACCCCCCCTCCGCCCCATTCTGATGAATTTGCACCCGAGGGCAGCAAACGGAGCCCTGCATCCATCCAGCTTTTGGTCCATGCTCACCCTCCTCTGGGCTGGAAATCCCTTCCTGCCCTGGTGCCTGTGAACCCCTCTTGGCTGCAGGCAATGGGGCAGAAAGCTGCCTACCTGCTCCCGACCTGCCCCCCAACCTGCCCCCCACTGCTCTAGTGTGTGGGGCGCTGTGTGCTCATGCTTCACCCTCAGTGTCTAACCCACTATTAACCCCCAATGACCAAACCTTTCAGGTGACAGCAATGGCCCGGGGTGGCAGGAGGGGAGGGGATGGGCACTCGTGTGCCACTGTGGTCCTCTCCTAGACCATGTCCCCATGTCCCCTGTGTTGGGACACATCCCCAGCCTCCAGCCCGACCACATGGCTCCCAACCTTTGTGCGAGGCTCATCCTTTGCCCAGCACTGCGATGGGCGCTGGGAGAGAGTCAGGGATGGGGAGGGCTCTCCTTGCCCATCCCTGGGGCTGGAGACAGAGCTGAGGGTCCCAGCACAGCTCAGCCCTGGGCTTTGGGCCCCGCTCTCCCATGCTTTGAGGCTCTTCCCCTCTCTGAGAGCTGCTTTAGCTGGAGGGGGACTGGAGAGGGCGGTAAAAGCCAAGCCGCGATGGGTTTTCCGGTCCTGCTGGGCCAGGCGCTGTCAGGACCTGAGGTATGCGGGACAGGCACATTTGTAGCATGTTCGCAGCCCCCAGAACGCCTCCCGACCCCTTCCTTAGGCGAACTATTGCTTGTGCAAGCGAAGCATCTCGTGGATCTGGTGTCTGGATGTGAGCGCTGGGTCTGGACCGGGTCTTGGAGGTGAGGATGCGATGCTGGGGTTGGGATGGTGCCAGGGATGCCGTGCACTGCCTCATCCCCTCTCTCCATCCCACAGCCCGTGCCAGCCGGTCGATGAGCTGTGGTGCCCTGTCCTCTTGCAGCCAAGGACACCCTGGTGGCTTCACTCTTTCAGCCGAGGTTTTGTGGCCAGTCTGGTCCTCCAGCACCTCCTGAGCCAGGGATGCTGTGAAACAGGGGGGGCATTTCATGCCTGCTGATGGCTGCCGGCAGCCTGCAGCCAGCAAACCGCTTTGCCACTTTCCCACCAGCCAGAAAGGGAACTTATTTATTTCCCCCTCTTGTTTGTGATGTATTTGAGCGAAACCCCTCCGTGCCTTTTCTCCCCTCTGCAGCAGAGCCTGGGTGAGCAGTGGGAGCAGGCACTGGGGGTCCCCACTCTCCATCCCCTGAAGCAATGAGTGGTACCCAGAGAATAAAACCATCCTGCCAGAGCCAATCTCTGTGTCTTCAACCACCAACAAAGCCAGCGTGGGGCCCGACACCCCTGCACACCGCACAGCATTCCCTGGCCCTGGGAGGACGGGGATTATGCCAGATCGCTCATGTATAAAATTGCTCCTGGTCCATGGAGGAGCCTGTCAGCAGGGAAAGCCGGGATGAGCTCCGCTCGCTGCCTCGGCGCGGAGACCTGCCGGGCCCTGTGCCGCGTGGCGATGCGGCGACGGCTGCAGTTTCCATATCTGGGCCATTCACCACTCGAGACTTTCAGTGCCCGGAGCAATGGCATGTACTGCTGATGAGTTCTTTCTGCTCCAGTAATTACAGTGAGGAATTTGTCAGAACGAGCTTTCTAAAACCTTCTTGTCTTGTTCTGATTTTACCTGGAGTGTAAAAAGTCATTAGCACGGTGAAACGCAGGCTGTGCTAAGCCAGCAAGCCATCCAGATAACGCAGTTTACATCCACTGCACACTCAATATGCACACGGGGAGAAAAAAAAAAAAAGGAAAAAAGGGAAAATAATATTGCTGACTTTCTATTTTACCCAGATGGAGTTTTCCATGATTGAAATTTGCAGGATGAGAAGTCAAGTAGAAAAGGTGGCAGGCCTGTAGGATGTGCTGGATGCTGGTGTCTCCTCTTCCCCTCGTCGGCTGCGTTGTTGGCTGATGATGAAGCATGGGACCACTGGTCTCACCCAGGATGGTCCAGCCCTGCAATCTGGGGCACTTTGGGTTTCATACACAAACCCTGTTTCAGGAGCTTCTCTCCTGCCTGCAAACACAAGAATAAATTCATTGGGTACATGGATCGGAGGGGTTCCTGCCAGCCCTAAGCCTGTGATGGGGCCGTGCTGTCTCTGTACAAAAAGGAAGTGGGAAACTCACCCGGATGATGCCCTGGATCCCCTGAGTTGCTGCAAGCATCCCACCAGGAGGCATTGAGCTCAGGGTGGGAAAACCCCTCCTGATCCCATCATGGCCTGAAAATAGCATCATTCGTGGTTTCAGAGCCTCCCAGCTGCTTCAGGCTCCAGTTTCAGGGATATCAGCAGATGTCAGGGAGCATCTGGGGAACTCAGGCTTGAAGTGAGCCAGGAGGAAAATCATATCAATAGGGAAAAAGCAGGAGCTGGGGTCGGGAGAAGTTGTGGAGTGGGTGTCAGCACCTCCCCTGCTATTACTGCAGGGATCTACAGCCGTAGTTTGCCATCAGTGTGAGCAGGGCTTGGCCCACAGAGGGTTGCCAACCCCACCGAGAGGAGATGAATGGGTATAACAGGACTGGGTTCTGTGTTTGAAGCTTTCCAGCCAAAACAGAATGGAAAGTTAGCAAAAGGTAGAATGTGGCAGAGAGGATTTCACTTACAAACCTCTCCTCCATCTGCCCCCGGAGGATGATGCCCAGCTGGGTACCACATCAATCCATCGCTGATGCTGCTTCATCACTGTTCTGCCTGAAACCCAGCAGGAGCTCCCACACCCCCACGGCCTTTGGGGTTTTTCTGTTAATAGGAAGGTTTTAAAAGAAAGAGAATCTTCTGTCTTGGGCTCTAATCAAAGCATTTTGGTTTGGATTTAATTAAATGATAACTTTTTAGGGGCTGAAAGGAAACCCTTTGGTGGGGGCTGTTTGGATTTCAGGGTATTTCCAGCCTCCCTGAAGGCCACTTCAAAGAGCAGAAGTGATTGCAAGGCAGAGCATCTCTCTCTGCTGATGCAAAACCCAAATCTGAGCTTCCTCCCTTCTTATTTACTTTCACAAGCAGCTTGCTGAAGTTCAGTCAAGTGTGGGAATGCTTCTGGTGTCGCCAGATCTGTCTTTTGGGCCCAGAAATCCTCGGAAACAGGGAATATTTCACCCCAGTGTTATCTCCGGGAGACACAGCATCTCCCAGGTGCCAGGTAGGTATTTCAGCGCTTAGATGGGTATCTGAGGAATGATATTTATAAGCCAGGCAGCAGATTAATCCTTGTGCACAACAGAGCTTGGCTTCTGCTTTTCCCCTTCCTTTGAGTTATTTTGGGGTGCAAAGACCCATTTTTCCCTTTGCAGCACCTCTGATTAATGTGACTTATTCCCTCTCAATAACAATGTGATACCCCATATCTGTGCACCCCGGAAGGGCTGCTGCTTCGTGCTCTGCTCCCAGGGTAAATGGCAAGTGAATAAGATTAGGAGCTGTGTGTGCGCTGTCTAAGAGCCTTAACTGGCAATTCCCAGAAACGGTGGGGAAAAAGTTCAATAGCACTTATGTGATGCCGCTGTGCTGGAGCCAGGCTTGGACCACTTGGAGCCACTTGGGACACACCAAAAGGGGTCCTTGATTCCTCATTCCCCCCCATCATTAGGCTCCAAATGGGGTGTCAGCATTAAAGAGGTGGATGTGGGACATCAGTGGTGATGGAACGGGTATGGGTGCTCTGCTTCCACTGCTCCTGGGTGTCTCCAGCCGGATGTGGCGCATGCGAATCTCCCCCCGAGTCTGGCCGTCACCCTGTGGGTGGCGGGGCCACAGAGGCAATTTGGGGTGTTTTGGGTACCAGTAAAGCTGCCTTTGGCTCCAGTGCTGGAGAAGAGCAGCGCTCATCCGGCTGCTATTTCTGTTTTGCTGAAAACCTGCAGGTTTGGGTTGGAAACAAGACACTGGCTCAAGGTCAAGCTCCAGTGGCTTTAGCCAAAAACCCAGAAAAACAACCCTATGTGGGTGATTAAAATCATCCAACCTCATGGTCCCAGAGGGGGATTTTCTGTCAACTCTTTGCCCAAACCCAGAGCCAGAAGCTGATTGCAGTCACGGAGCCACATGTTCCTGGGGGACTCTGATTCCCCACACTCACTGCTTGGCTCTTGCCTGTTTTTCTGCCCCTTTTTCTCCCCCCATCCCCAGTTTCCAGCATTTTGGCTATTGCCCTGCTCTGCAGTGCTGCCCTTGAGCCTCCTCTTCCTCCCTCCATCACAAGGATTGAGGAGGGTCTGAGGGTGCCGCTGGATGGGGCATTGCTTGGGGATGGCTGGAGGCTGCAGTTTACTGACTAAAAGAAGAACAAATATCTCCTGTCAAGCACATAACCTGGGACATGGACAAGAGGAAAAGACATTCAGTTATTTGTCAGAGTGTATTCCCTGACACTCGCAGCGCCTGGTGAGGGCAGGGCCCAAAAGCTGCCCCAGTGGGATGCATCCATCCTGTCCCTGTGCCACCCAAATGTGTACCCACTGCCTGGGGACACATATTCCTTCACCAGGGCATCCCACTCTGCTGAAGCAGTGGTTTTACTGGGCTGGGGTTTCTTCACCTCCCCATCCTCTGCCCAGCCCTTTTGGCATCCTCAGATGAAGCACTAGCGACGGGCAAAGGGAGTTAAAGTGGCTGGAAAATGATTTTAACAAAGCCTTAAAGCCACTCTGCATCCTCACATTGTTTCCAGTAATAAAGCTGGGTTATTACAAAGATCTATTACCATCAAAAGCCGCCGATAAACCTGCAATCCATCCGTCGTGAGGTTTAATATTCCTTCTGGAGAGCTTCCCCTTCTCTGCAGCACCAGGCCCTTATCTGCCGTCGCCTGCCTGGACAGGCTGCACCGTGATCAGATTGGGTTTGCCATGTGGGAGGTCGTTCCGGCAGCTTTAAAGGGGGCCAAGCTGCACCCCTGAGATGGGCCGGCAGCAGAGTGATGGGAAATGGGACTTCTTGCCCAAGTTTTTTGCCAGTGTTAGAAAAGGGAGAGGAAAAATTTGCTTTGGGATGGTTGGAAACTACTGCTTGTCCCCCCTCCTCAAATTATGGTCTGATGGAAATGAGGAGGAATGAGAAAATTCATCAGGAATGAAGAATGAGACATAACGAGTAAGGAATAACGGATAAGAAATAAGGAATAAGGAATAAAGAATAAGGAATGATGAATAAGAAATAAGGAGTAAGGAACAAGTAATAAGGAATAACTCTTCATTAGGGGCTGCAGTGATAGAACAAGGGGTAACGGGTTCAAACTTAAACAGGGGAAGTTTAGATTGGATATGAGGAAGAAGTTCTTTACTGTAAGGGTGGTGAGGCACTGGAATGGGTTGCCCAGGGAAGTTGTGAATGCTCCATCCCTGGCGGTGTTCAAGGCCGGGTTGGACATAGCCTTGGGTGGCACGGTTTAGTGAGAGGTGTCCCTGCCCATGGCAGGGGGGTTGGAACCGGATGATCTTAAGGTCCTTTCCAACACAAACCATTCTATGGTTCTATGATTCTACAATAAGGAATAAGGAATAAGGAATAAGGGATGAGGACTAGAACAGGGTTCTATCCCAGCCCCACGGACTGGGACCACCTGGAACAGGAAAGCATCCTCCTCATAACCAAGTTTAAGGGCTGCTCATGCAGGGGATGCTGCCGGATCTGCTGTTCACATCCTGCCTGGGTAAGGGGGAGCCTGGGATGGAGAATTAAGTGACAAATTGCCTGCTTTTTACTGGGATTAAAAATAGAGAGCGGGCTGCTGGGATGGCACTAACGCTCCGGCGGATCTGGCTCACGGCTGGGCTGATAACACTGGCGCCGGTGTGTTTTCCAGAGGGCTCTGGGGAGGCAGACGGGGAGACAGCGAGCCCTGTGGTCCTGAAGGAAGCAGAGCTCACCACAATGGAGAGGTGAATCTCAGGCCCAGGACCAGCATTGATCGGGGGTCACCACTAATTACTACTAGAGATGCAGGGCCTTAGGGGCTGCTCGCTCGGCCGGTCCTGGTCTGGGGGTCCTATAGCCCATAAGGCGGATGGGGGCTGAGGGGTGGTTGGGTCCTTTCCACCCTCACTGAGTGCTACTTTTGGGATTAGGAAGGATTTTCCTCTCCTCTGAGTTCACCCAGGACCAGCGCATCCACAGGGACCCAATGCTCAAATCACAGCTCTGCAGTGGGAAGAAGCTCGTATTGGGCTCCCTCTGCTCAGCTGCAGCACTTGCTGCTGCATATGGGTCTCAGAGGCTTGTAATTGAGAGCAGGTAGTGCAAGAATTAATTAAGATCACTAATGTGTGGAGCAGGGCTGGGCAGGTGCTCACATACCCTGGCTTTTCCCATGGGAATCATGCCACTGGGAAGCACCCCTGCCTCCCCCTGCCCTGAGAGGGCTGGCATTGAGCACCTCCATGGAGCCCGCACTGGTTTCTGGAGGGGGAACATAAATCTTTCAAGGCTGCAAATGTCTTTTTAGTTTTTTATGTTCTGGGTGAATAAAATGAGGTTTTTTTCAACTCTCTTTAATGTCACTGGTACAGAGAGATGGGAGCGATGCTGCTTGTGCAGACAAGCAGAAACCCGCTGCCTCCCTTTGCTTTGCATACTCCTATTTTTCTCACTGCCTGGTTTGGGAGAGTTCTGTGTGTGCCAGAATGATGCCTGATGATAGAAAGGAAAGTTGGGTATCAGCAATGTTGTGGCATCACATGGGCCAGCCTGGGGTTCCCCTTATGGGCGCTCTTCTAAGGATGAGCACAGCTCTCCTGATGGCTGAGATCTGTGTTAAAAGGATGCTATGATGGTAAAATTGCATCACCAAAACCATTGGGAATGCCAGAGGAAAGGCAGAGAGAAGCCTGCAAATTGGGTTCAGCCTCTCATGCATCCATGGTCCTTGATACAGGGAGACTTGAGCATCTGCCCTCATTGAGGGTGGAGAAATGCTTTCCCATTGGAGCCAGCAGCCTGGTTGCTCACCCTCCACACCCCGCTGTGGTGGGATGTGATCGTCTATCGGACACCCCAAGAAGGCTCAAAAAGAGCTGCAGATGTCATAAAAACCACCCCCCCATCCAGCCCCATTAGCAAGGTCGATGTAAAAGATGCATTAGACACATCACTGAAGACATCAAGGGCTTTAATTGAGATGTGACCACCTGCAGCCAAATACTGAATCATCTTTGGCCAGATACCATCAAGGTCAGGAGTGTTTTGTTCAAAATAGTGCTGAGCTGATAGAAACGATTGCTAGAAGCCTCAAACACTGGCTTTTGCCACGGAATTGTGATCCTTTCCCTGGGAGCTCCGGAGACAGCCCAGCAGCTATCCCGCTGGAAAATCCTCCCTCTCCCCTGACCATTCCCCATCCTTCCCCTCCACGTGTGCACTTTCTAGCGGCTTTATTCTATTTTGTATGGCTGCTGCATATTGGGCAGGGAAATGATGTTGAAGGAAGCTCTTGTGACCCCAGCTCCATAATTATCCAGGCTCCAGCAATGCATGTGGTTCGAATCCTGTTTTCCCTGATGCCTCCCAGCCCTGGCCTGCAGATCCTTTCTGTTGGATACGGGATTGCCTGCGGTCCCAAAGGCTCAGCGCAGGTGATGGGGGATGCAGGCAAAGCCCTTTGCATGGGTTTCCTGGTAGGCTTTTGCACCCTGTGAATGCCCAGGTGCAAAATGAATGATTTTCCTGCTGGTTTTGGGCATATTTCAGGTGAAACCCAATTGCTGCTGCTGCTGGCTGCTCCCTGCCAGCTTGAGCCCATGCTGATGCAGGCAACACATTGCTGTGGGTCCCAGAGAGCAAAGCAAGGAGCTGAACCCAAGAGCTCCTACCCCTGCCTCCCGCCTGTACCACCCCCCAAATCACAGCAGCCCATTCCCACTTGGGCTCTGCTTCCTCCATCCTCACCCGAGGCTATGGAAGGGGTTAATCCACTTGGCACAAATCCAGATGGGAAAATGTTTGCTGCTAAATGAGCTCCTGAAAAATTCATGGTCCTAAATGGTCTTCCAGGGGGTTCTTCTGCCCTGGGAGGGATGGGAGCAGCCCAAATCCCAGCTGGGAGCTACTAATGGCAGGAAGGAAAGGGCTTCAGTGGGCCCTGCTCCAGATGGGAATCTGTAACCCCGGGACACCTTGCCCATTACTGGGATGGCCATTAGGCAGCGCTGGGGCTGACCCAGATGAATTAGCAGCTGCTCCATTATTATCCCACTGAACACAACAGCCGGGAATGTGGCTCTGAGCTGCGGAATAAAAGCCTGCCTCCAGTTTCGCCTCCCAGCATGGTGGACAGGGGAGGTTCCCATTAGTTGGGGCGGGCAGATGCCCCTCTACCCATAGCAGAGCCCCAATAGCCAATTGGGAGCCTCTGGGGGAAATTAGAGCTGTGCTGATGCTCCAGCACTCCACTGCCAGCCCTGAAGGGAGATCCCCCAGGGAAATGTCTGCTGGTGCTGAACCGTATCCCATGGGAGGAGGCACGGAGGGGGCATGGGGGAAACTCCCCTCCTGCTGCTGGGGTCTGACACTGTGGAGATGCTTAGGTGTTTTTTGGGCTGCAGTGGGTGCCCAGCTTGGGGCCATTCTACAACGGGGGTCCTGTAGGAGATGCTTGTGGTGGTGAGGCCCTGGAGATGCCACCACCCCGTGCCCAGGAGTAAACTCATCCCAATGTACCGCAGTGCCTCCAAAAACAAGGCAGGCTGTGGGATGCTCAGCTGGCATCAGCCCTTCTCCCAGCATCTCCCCCTGGAGCCATCTCCATCCTCATGGGTGCTGTTATGACAGGTCTAGCAAAGGAGAAAGGGAGGCCTGACTGCTGCTTGGCTGGGATGGATGGATGGAGGAATGGATGGATGGAGGAATGGAGGGAGAAAGGGATGGAGACATGGGTGAAGAGATGTGTAGAGGGATAGATGGATGAGTGAGGGATGGAGAGATGGAAGGATGAAGGGATAGGGGTGGATAGGCAGGAAGAGGATGCAAAGGGATGGATGGATGGATGGGCAGACAAAAAGATGGTACATAGGGATGGATGCATGGATGGATGGGTAGGTAGATGGAGGGGCAGAGAGAGGATATACAGGAGGGAATGGCTACTGGCTAGACAGATAAGAGCTGACCATTCCAGCAACCAGATTCAAACAGACCTTTGCTCTCATCTGAACTGGCCATATTCATGCTCCCCTGGTAAGCACCCCAGCTGCAGAGAGCTGGTGGGATCTCATCCTGCTTGGCCACTGCGGGCTGACAGCCTTGGGCCACCCATGAGCCCACACCAGTGCTGTGCCCCGCAGTGAGCTCATCCCTGCAGCACCATGAAGGGCTCTGCAGCCCCAAATCCTCCCTGCCCCTGTGGTCCCTTCTCTGCCTGAGGGGAGGAGGTGACTGGGAAACCAAAGCAAATGGGCTGTTCTCATTCACTTAAGTGCTTTTCCCTGTCTGTCTTTGCGTCTTGGCCAGAGAGACAGGGAAGAGGGTGGAGATGGGGGTGGAAAGATGCATCCAGGCTGTTGAGTGTCCCCTGGTGAGAGCACAGGGATGCTGATGGGGACCCATCCTGGGGGACATGATCCCTATGCGCTCTCCTGCACCCTTGCAAGGTCTCAGAAAGCTGCAGTTTGTGCAGGGAGGCTGGAAAAGCAGCGATTCTGCATTTTTGGTGAGTTTTATATATATGTATAGGCGTCGGTGAGGTCTGGGTGGAGGTAACTCCTCCAAGAGCAGGGTCCCTTTGCAGGCAGGGGCTTGCAGACACCCTCCCTGCCTCCTCCTTGCCTCCTTGCTGCCCTCCAGCCTGCTCCATATGGGTATATATGCATAGCGGCTGAGCTCACCAGTGCTCCCACCTTTCCCATCAGCATTCCTGCACCTCCAGACACCACAAGGGCTTTGGAGATGTGCAGGTCAGGATCCAGCCCTCACCAAAATCCCAGGGTTGGGATGCTAAATGTGCTTTTGCTTAAGGCAGAACCTGTTGCCTTTGATTTCCCGGTGTCTGATGATGCCTCACTCAATGGTTTGGCATTTAAGTGCTGCAAATCCTCTCATCCCCTCCAAAAGAACAACAAAATGACAGGCTGGCCCTCCCCATGCTGCTCCCCGCATCTAACAGCACCCAGCACCAGCTGCTCGTGGCCTCAGCACTGCCGTCAGCCCACTGCTGATTTCGAAGAAGCTGCTTTTTGAGCTCATCCAAATGGCTAAATCCTCCCCCGAATCTCCACAGGGCTTTGTATTTTTGGGGACACACAAAAAAACCACCCAGCAAGCAAACAGCAAGGCAAGAAAGGAAACGCTATTGCTGGCATCCCTGGCTGCCAAGATAACCGCCCCCTCCTAACGAGCTGCTGTAATTAGCTGCTTTGAATCCCCAGCGCTGGGGGAATGTGTTCGTCACGTTTCTGTGGGGATGCTGGGATGCCTCGCTGTAACACGGGATGTGGCAGTGTGCGATGGATGCTCTCACCCTGCGCCCGGAGCATAGCCTGGTACCCGGCCACAGGAAAGCTTTGGCATCAGCATCTTTTCCTTTTTCACTTCTAAATACAGCAAAAAAAACCCCAAAAATGGAAATGGAGACATTTCCTCATGGAGTAAAAATTTCTGGAAGGAAAAGCGGAAAAGAAAATCACTGCTGCTCTACTGAGATGCTCCGCTCTGAACCGCTGGGCCTGCAGGGTTTCCTGCTCAGGGGACCCTTTCATTTCCCCATTCCCCCATGCTGAGCCCCAACAACTTTGATAATGTTGACTTGTTATAGCAGATAAAATATTAAAGGCTTATGATATAGCCTGGAATTAATATTTTAATAGGAGGTAAAATTCGAGGCAAAGACGAGTCCAAACAGTAAAATTGAAATGAAACATTTTTATCTCGCAAGAAGGAAAGGGCTTTGGTGCTACTGCTTTGATTCACCCTTCCATTACTTTTATATGCTATTAAAATATTCATTTTAATATTATAAATATTGCATTCGATATCTAATGTGCCATTACACTGGTTGGGGCACTCGAAAGTCAAAACAGTTTGTGGTCACGGGTACCATGGGGTGTGCTCTGGACCTGCAACATCTCAGTGCTGAAGTATCAGCCTGCTTCTTGCTTCTCCCACCCGTTGCCCTGTGCCAGCATCACACCAGGAGGAGAAAAGACTCATGGGGAGGCCCTGGGGTAGGGACAGTCCCCAAGTGGATCGAGATAGAAGGGACAAGCAGGACAGAACCATGAAGCCACGTAACAAGCCATGAGCCTCGCAAGGAAACCAGCTGGACAATTAATTGCAATAACAGGCTTTCCCCCCCCTTATTTTATAATAATATAATATTAATTGATGGCAATTACAGGATTTCTATATTTGTGTCATTATCCAAGCTCTGTAAGGAAAGGCAGATGATATAGATGTATTTCGGGTGCTGCTTCGAAAGGGAGGGAATTGATATATATATATGTTTAATCATGTCCCAGGATCAGCCATTCCTGTGCAGAATTAGCTATGGGGCCAGGGTGTGAGTGCTCCAGCCGCTAACAAGGCAGCTGCTGCTGGAGAGAGCTGCTTGTGGGCAAGGAACTTCCTTGCCTGTATTAATCCTTATTGGAAAATAATGGGAAAACCAGAGGCTTGGGCTGAGGGTTTCACTGTCCTTGGGCATTCCCAGGCCTTTTTCGGTTTATTTCCTGCTGGTTTATAGGTGATTCTTTGTCTTTGGAGCTTATGGAGTGAAAAATAACAGCCCAGATTGTCCCCTCCTGGCGCAAACCCCCTGGCTCTTGGCTTTAACCCCCCCCAAAATGTGGGGTTCAGTGCTGCATTTTCCCATGCCCCATTCCCCATTGCACCCCACAGGCGCCCCATGCCTTTCATGGCTCCATCGTGTCATCACAGTGAGACACGTGGTGGAGCTGGGGAAAGCTTCAATGCACCATGGTGGGCATCATCCCTGTGGGTTCCTCAGTTTCCCCATGTGAGAGGAAAGGTGCATCCCCCTAGGCCCCTTGCCCATCACTTGTGGTCCCTTCACAGCAGCCCCTATGCCCTCTGCCTGCCTGCCTCAGCAGCTCGACTCCACCATGACACCTCCACAAAGGCTCCCACAGGGATTAGGGCTGGATTTGGTGATTAGCGCCTACCAGGCACTGTTATCCCAGTGATTAGTGCTGCCCCGGGATTACAGGCAGGTGAAATGCGGGCCAGGGATTACTGGGAGAGGCCAGGCCGTCCTGGCACTGTGGATCATTTCTGCACAAATGTTCTTGACTGGGGTTTGCTCCCACAGCCAGGATTTATCCACATGGACATTGGTGGCTTCAAAGTGCCTCCAGCCCATAGGGTCTGAACCCCAAAATCCTTCCCCATGTAGGGTGGTGTTGCGATGGAAGTGGATGCGATGGGAATGGATGCGATGCAGCTGGGTGTGAAGCCAATGCCATTGGGGGGGAGCAGGATGTGTAGTGGGAGGTCACTGGTGCTGGGAAATCCATCCTTGGGCTTTCCAGTGCTTTGTATGTCTGAAACAGCAGGAGATGCTCAGGTGGGTCCCCACAAAGACAGACAGGACTCTTCACTGGAGTCACATTTTGACCTTCCCTGCTCAGGCTCCCACTGCAGTAACAGGATTTATCTCCAGCATCTCCCCAGTACAAGTGGCAACCCCAGCTTCGGTCCTCGCTTGCGAAAGAGAGATTACAGCTTCCTTCCCACCCCAGCCCCTCTGTCTGCCAAAGCAGGAGCCATAAATAATATCCATCTGGGGTAAAAATACTTATTTCTGTGAGAGTTGAAAAATATCCCAACAATGGTGCCAAGAACCTGCCAGTGGCGGTGTGGGAAGGCGGGAGGGATGGCACCCAAACACCCTGCTTTAAAAGCCCTTCATCCATCAGCAGGAAAAGGCTCCCACCATAGGGCAGGATGCAGCATGGTCCCAACATCGTCCAAATCCCTATTTTGGAGAGGGGAAACTGAGGCTCTGCCCCTTGGCTCTCTGGGCATGCTGGGGAGGGATGAATCACGGCCCCGCCACTGCTTCCCTCTGTTTGCTGCTCCAGCATCCCTGGGGATTCAGGCCCGTGAGTCAGCCCTCCCCTCCCCAAAGCAATCGGGAAATTGGCTTATAAATCACGGGGTTTTACATACACAGGCAGCGGTCACAGGGTGGTGGCACAGGGCCGCTCACTGCTGCAAATGGGCCTTTTCAGTCTGCCTAAAATGATGCTCTGCCCTTCCCACAGGGCTCCAGGTGGTGGGTTTCAGGGCAGACCCCATCGCCCTCCTCATCTTGTCCTCTGCCACCCCCCAGCATCACTTGCAAAGACCTCCCAGCAGCGCCCAAAGGTGCTGGTGGTACATAGGGGCTCGGCCCAGGGTCTGTCCCCCCTCCTCAGCACCGCCAGGCTGCAGCTTCTTGGGGTATCTTCAGCTCCTGTCACTGTTCAAGGTCAATCCCATTAATTGCCGTGAATTATTTTGGCATTAATGGAGATGTCTTATGCACTTCCACTGTAAATGAGGCTGCCAGGATGAACGTGCTGGCCAATATTTCCTGGTGAAGGGAGATGGGGAAATACACAGCAGCAGAGCAGGAAGGGCGAAGGCACCCAGGGTGCTCCTGGGGCTGCTGGGGGCAGGAAAACCCACCCTTGGGCTGAGGGCACCAGACCCCCGTGCACGTTCACAGGGATGTGTGAACCACGTAGGGAATGGCTGCAATGGGGACTCAGTCCCCAAATACTGGCATTCCCACCACGTGCCGTGCAGCTGAGGGGAGGATTCCCCTCATTCCTGGGATTTGAAGTCGGTGATGCTCCCCAAAACCCCATCTCTCCCATGGCTCCATACGGGCAGCAGGAAGCCAGGACAAAGAGAATCCCCGTGCAGCCCTGCTAGTGGGTCCCTGAATGCGTGGTGTGGAGGGGACCAGGCAGTCCACAAGGGACAGGGGCAATGCAGGGGCTGATCCCCCATCCCCAGTGGGGGCACAGGGGGTCCCCAGCCACCTGCAGCCATGTGCGGGGACTGCAGCCTTGTATGCACACTGCTGCAGGGAATGGGGTGACAAGGCTGACCCCCCCCCGGGTGGCACTTACAGAGGAGTCCTGGGAGGCGAGGGGCACCCTGGCTGCAGTGGGGATGGGGAAAGGACCTGAACCCCCCAGGATGGTGAGAAGTGACCAATCCCATCTGGATGTCTCTATCCTGGAGGTGACAAGGGGTGTGCTCCCCATGCTCCTCACCTCTCAGCTCCCCCCAGCCACCCTGGGGGATCCTCAACCCCCATTTTTATTACCCCCTTGCATTGCAGTGGTGGTGGTACGTGGCAGGCAGCGGAGGGCAGGGCCGGCAGTGCAGCCCCCCCGCTGCACCCCAGGGGTGCTGGGTTGGGGGGATCAGCTGGGAATCTGCTTGGGCGGGGGGGGTCCGGGGCTGCACTGCGTTGTAGAGCATCCATTGCCATCGCATCACATCGCGCCGCACCGGCGGGGAGCGGGGCTCCGCTCCGCTTCCACCTCCTCCCCCGAAGAGAAGGGGGGGCAGGAGGAGGAGGAGGAGGAGGAGGAGGAGGAGGAGGAAGGCGCCTCCCCTTGCCGCCCTCCCCTCGCTGGCACCCACCGGAGCCCGATGCGGCTCCGGCCGGGAGAGCGGCCACGGGAGCGCCCGGCGGCGGGGCCCCCCCGGCGGCAGGCGGGGGGGGGCAGCCCGAAGAGAGGGCAAGGGGCAGAGCCCCCCAACCCTCCTGCACCCCCTCTTTAATTCGCTTTGCGAGCAGGAGGGGGTGCACCCCCCGCTTTAATTCAACGGAGGGAGCAGAGGAAGCGGGGACCCCCTCCTTTGCTTGCTTATAGCCCGATCCCCCCGCTTAGAGCCGCCGCAGGGGGGCAGCGGGTGAGCCGGGGCCTCGCTCCCCCCAAACTTTGCCTTCGATGCGGGGACTCCGCCGTTGAGCTGCTCCAGCCGCTGATTAATTGCATCTGCCTGGGATTAATTATTCACCCGCCTGCTTTGGGTTGTGGTTTTGGTTACGGTTGTTTGTGTTTTCCTTGGGGGGGGGGGGGGTGGCGGCGCTTTAATTCGGCTTTTTAGTCTATTTCTTCCTGAAGAACCGCTCTTGGAAATCTGATGTTCATCCCCGTGCGAGGGGGGCTGGCGCCCTGCAGCATCACCCTCCAGCAGCACATAGGGGTTCTACCCCGGGAGGGGTTACACGTGCTCTGCTCCCCTTTTCCCACCCCCCCTTGAGGAGGAAGAGGAGGAGGAAGAGGAGGGGGATCCACCCCCACCGGGCGCTCCCCGGTCGCCCTGCAGGCACCTGGGGGGGGGGGGGAAGGATTGCGGCAGGTTTGGGGTGCGAGTGGGGGGCCGGAGAGAGGGTGCTCTGCTCGTTGAGCTTCGAGGGGCAAAGCCGAGACCCCCCCAACCCGACCCGGCTTCCTTTCCTCCCGCCCCCCCCCCCAATTCCGCCGTTGGCTGCTGCTCCCGTCTCGCACGTGGCTGGATTTAGGGATTTCTGCGGGGTTTTGGTTCTTGGTTTGGATTTCTTCTATTATTTTTACCTATTTTTGGCCACGGGGGTGTCTCGGGGCTCGCCCCCCCCCTTTTTTCTGGCTGTCCCCCCACTTTGCAATGGCCTCTCCGGAGAAGATGCACCCAGGGCCGGCCGCCCTGCTCTGCTGCCTCTGCTCACTGCTGCTCCCCGGTAAGTGCCGCCGGCACCGGGCGGGGGGGGGGGATCCGTATGTTATGTGTGTGTGTGCAATACTGGGAGGGGTTGCACCCGTTTTCCCCTTCCAGCCCCATCTGCCCCCCACCCAGGGGCAGCCGCTGCCCCGTTGTTCCCCGCTGGGATCCCCCCATTCTTCCGCAGCCGGTTCTCTGTGCACCCCCCCCACCCCCCCGCAAAATGGATGAAGATTAGAGTTTATTCCTGGCTTAATAAAATGACAGCTTGTGCTATGCGAGCGTTTGCCGCGGGCTATTTCCCGAGCGGGGGGGGGGTGGACATGGGGCGAGGAGGATGCGGTCGTCCTCCCCCCTGCCCCTTGTCGCCTTAATGCAGAGCTGCTTTAGCAGGAGGATCAGGGGCTTTATCCGCTATTATCCACTCGCTGATCCCCGAGACCCGCGCCCAGGCACTTTCCCAGCCCGCGCTGAGTTACGAGGTTGCATTGCTTTGGGGTGCGGGGATGGGGGTACAGCCCCTGCCCATCCCTCTGCTGCTTCCTGATCCCCCCCCACCATGGGGTTTGGGGTGAGGGTTTGAGGCTGGCGGTGCTCCCCTGCCCGCCGCCTGGGCAGGGAGGGCCCCCGCTGCCTGCACTTCACTTGCCCTGAGTTGCATCCAAATCACTGCCGTGCCATGGCCGAGCTGCGGTGACATCCTGCCCTGGCGACACCGGCACCTGCTGCTGGGGGCTCTTTCAGGCCAGAGGGGCCGGAGAGGGCCCACATAGCCTGGGGGACACGGGGCTGGTTCCTCGCGTGCTGTTTTCGGGTGGTTTCATTGTCAAATCACAATGCCCCATCAGAGCTGCTTTGCTGGGAGCTGGCTTGGCTGGGCAGAAGGCGGGGGCTGCTTGCAGTCTGGGGGGAGCCATCCGGATTCCTCCTGTTAGCCCAACTCTGGCTGTGGGTTGGGAATGTCCTGGTGGCTAAGGGCTGCGGTGCCCAGCTCAAATGAGATCCCCCCCTCCCCAGGGACCACAGGGGATCTCTGGACCGTGCCCTGCTCCATTTCGTCCCAGCAGCCCATGGCCAAAGCACTCTGGGGTTCAAGCAGGGCTTTCTCAGGCATCTGCAGCCCCCCAGGTTCTTTGAGCAGCTTGGGAAGCTGCTCACCCACAGCGATGAAATGAGGAGGGGGGACATTGGAAGCGTTGCAGGGGGGGTCCACCCTTCAAAGCCTCTGACCTCAACAGAGGAGCAGGAGCAGAGATGCTCCAGACTGGTGAGCACTGCAACTTCACACAACACCCTTTGGGGTGGCAAGTGCTGTACCCCTGTACCCCAGCACTGGGTGTTTCCTGGGGTGCTGCCCGAGCAGAGCTTGCTGCAGAGCTCTCCTTGAGACCACCAGGTCCGGGAGTCCGGAGCCGGCAGGGAAGTGCCCTCTCCTTCCTCTCCTCAATTTCCCTGGATAAGATTCAGCCGTCTGGGTCGGCGCTTCCGCACGGCGGCTGTCGGCTGCGCTGTCGGGCGACGGGAAACATCTCTGTGCAAGCGACCCATCGGGATTCGCCTCTGGTGCAGGGGCTGGATGCTGCCCCCTGCTCCCCATCATCTCCCCAAGCATTTCTTAGCCCCCCTGTTGCTGCTGGGACACCGGCAGCCCTGTGGGTCAGGCCTAGGGTTTGTGCCAGGGCAGGATCTGGCCCCTTGAATGGGAGTGTGGTGTGTTTGGGGGTCCCCATGGTGGTGATGCCAGCGTGAAGCAGGCAATGGGGCGACTGTGCTGGCTCTGGGGCTGGGGCTCGCTGTGCTGCTGGGGAGGATCCTTGTGCTGGTGGAGAGAGAAGCCTCTGCAGGGAGTTCTTAGGCTCTTTTAGGATGTGCAGCTGCCTCTGTGGCCTTCCCTGGGCAAATAAAGGTTTGGGGGGAACCAAAGAGTGGGAACAGATTGTTCTCCCGGTGCTTCTGACTAGCACTTGGGATGGTGGTGGGGATCAGACAGCGGCAAAGCAGCGCCCTCTTCTCCCGCCTGTCTGGGGCTTTTCACTCCCTTTTCCCTTGTGTTTTATCCAAGAGCAGCCCTCAACACCAGCCTTGTCCCTGTTGCACTCTCTGCCTGCGTCGGGGGCCACTTTGCCATCGGCCCTGGATCAGCTGCTTCCAGACCGGGCTTGTTCTTCGCATCTCCAGAGTGGGATGGTCACAGGGATTACGGGGTGGATGGCTGGACCCTGTGCCTGCTGTGTGATGGTGTGTGCTTGTACTTCAAAGCTGTGAGGATGTATCGGGATGTGGCACAGGGGGATTTAGCCACCCATTTGCAAAATACCTTGTGCTGTCCATGGGGTTGAACCTGCATTCCTGCACCTTCCCTTTGCTGCCTGCTGAGCCTTGTCCCCACAGCGTGCCTCCCAGAGGCAGCTCTTGCCCAGAGGCAGTGATCCAGGGCTGCTGGGGTTGTTCAGCATCTGTCCCAGTGTTCAAGCCAGGCTTAGGGTCCTGCACTGGATCCTACAGCCTCAGCACCTCCATTCTGCTGTTGGTGGGGATGGGGCTGTGCTGCCCTCCCTGTATCTCCCACCATGGGCAAGTTGCAGGCGCTGGGCTGGGGGTGAAGGATGATACTGTGGCCATGGCTTCATCCCTGGTGGGGGGCTCCAGCCAGCGCACCCCAACCCCAGCGCGGAAGAGGGGATATGGACCGATATGGACCACCCCCATCCCTGTTTCAGCGCAAAGCATCTCCCAGCTCCGGGGTTTTCAGGCCAGCAGGTGGAGATGTGCAATAACTCGCTGCCGAACCCGGAACGAGCACTCAACGTTTGCTCTTTCAACGCCTGAATCGGGACCGTGCACCCGGCGTTTGCTCATTTAACAGCCCCCATCCCGGCCGTGCTGATGGGGTCAGAGCAGCCGAGCAGCCTCAGCTCCAGCCAGGAGCAGAGAAGGGGTGATGGGACCATTCCTCATCCTGGCAGGCAGCTGAGAGGACAGGATCCGGCTCCTGAGCTGGGTTAAACCTGGCACAAGTTCTGCCTTTGGTGCCACAGAAAAGGCTTTCAGCTCTGAGGTGTCTTTGCATGACCTCCAGGGCCCACTCCGTCTCCCAGCCCTGATACCTTAAATCGCAGCAGGATGCTTGTGGGGATGCAGAGTTGGATACCCTACTGGGAAATTGCTTCTTCTTCTACCCCTTTTTTCCTCTTGGTGTTGCTGAGGAAAGAGGATGATGGATGCTGTCAGTGGCATGATGGAAACGCTCTGTGTGATGATTTTGGTGAGCATCTGTTGCAGGCTTTGGCTTTGGAGATTTCAAGATGCACTTAGTGCCTCGATACCCTTGGCCAGAACCATCCTTTAGTGTGTACAATTGTCTGTGTCATGATGCTGCACCCCAGGCTCAGCCCTGCTGCATCACGGGGGAAACTGAGGCAGGGAATTGGATGGCAGCAACCGCCTGGCTTGGGATTGTACAGGGATTTTTGGAAACCTGGCTTTATCTCCTCTTACTCTATGTGCTGCTATGAATTCTCTTCACCATGTCTGGCTGCTGAGCTCCCTCCTCACCCAGCTTCTCTGCATCTTAAATAGAAGAGGAAAGCAAAAAACAACCCAACTGTGGGGTCCCTGCAGAGCATCCCTAACATTGCACTGGCACATCCCAGCTCCATGCTCTCCTGTAGCCCCCCAGACACTAACAGGGGGGTGGGCAGCAGGACATGGCCTCATCCCAGGAGATGATGGGTGAGGGAAAGGGTGCTTACATGGCACAACCTGATTTCATTTGCCTCCTGCAATTCCTTGTCCAAAATAGCCCATGATGTGTATGCAGGAATGTTCCGGTGTGATCCCCTTATGTGTGGTGCCCATGGTTGCTGCCGCACGAGCATCCTATCCATCTGGAAAAGGTCGCTCTTGCTAATCTAATCAGAGTCTCCTGTTATTAAATACATGGCTCTGCTAACGAGCAGCCCCTGGGAAGGGAGGGAGGTGGCTGCTCCTTGGGGTGGGATGCACTGTGATGGGCACCCCGGCAGTGCCTTTGGGCACAGGGAGTTTGTCCACATGTGAAGCCAGAAAGAGAAATGGTTCAATGGTGCGAAGTGAGGGAGCCCCTGGTGCTCCTCTCCAAGGGATGAGGAGGTTGGAGCTCACTGTTTCCATGAAAACTGAGAGAAATGGGGTCCTCCAGCCGCAATTGATGGTGGCTCAGTGATCCCCACCCTGGGGGAGGCACCAGCCAGGCTGGGGGGGTTATGGGCTGTCACCTCTCCTGCAAACACCCTGGGTCTGGGATGCAGAGGCTGCTCCTTGGGATGTGGCTCTGCTGGGACACATTCCCTTCGTTTTCCTCCATCTGTTGCCTGACCTGTTGCACAGGATCACACGTCCCTTGATGCTGGCTGGGTGTGGACCCCTCGCTCGCAGCTCTGGCTTCCAAGGAGGACACCATAATCAAGGCAATTCCCAATGTTCTGAAGCTGCCATCTCCTGTTGGAGAGCATTTCCCCATCACTTACATGGTGCTTGCTGCCCTTGATGTTCCACTGACTCTGCTAAAGCTGCTTGGGTGGCTTTGCCACTGCTCGCAGGTGCTGTCACCTCAGGGCCCCTGCAATGAATCCATCACCCCATTGTCTCATGTGGGTCCTGCCTTTGTCTCTCTGATTCACGAATTAAGGGGGCAGGTTTTGCCCTGGTTAAACTGGTTCTGACAGGTTGCACTCTTCCCCAGGACTGGCAAAAGTTGAGACTGAATTCATTTTTGATCGATTTTTCCTTGAGGAAAAGCTGAGTTCTCCATCTAGAACATAAATAAGATGGAAAATGCAATACCCACCACCGCCAGCTCAGTGCAGCTCCTGGATGTGCTCCTCTCCGGGTACCACCTCAATCAAAGAAAGGAAGGGGATGCGCTCGAGCTGTGTGTGTTTAATGCTGTGCCCACTTTGCTGGGTGGCAAAGTCCTGAGCTGGTGAAGTCCCTGTTTCAATGCCTGTCCCCAGCTCTGACTTCGGGGATGCTGGGTGAGCTCTGGGGCTGATGTTGCCCCAGGTGCTTGGGTTTATCCGCAGCTCCTCACACCCCTTGGGTGCCTTTGGGATCGAATTCCACTCTGGCTCTGAACACGGTCTCACACACATCACCAGGGGTGAAAGTTAACCAGTGTTAATCAGGCTGAGACGTGTCGCTCTGCACAACCCAGGCTGGTGGTGGCAGTGGGGGGGGCACAGCCTGGGGCGCATGGTTGGTGTTCAGACTGAAGGGTGCTGGGAGGATGTTGCTGACCGTGGTGGGAGGGGATGGAGAGGACACAAGAAGGATCCAAGCGGGACACATGGCTTTGGGAGAGTCATTGCATCTCCTCTGCCCCAACACCTTGCTGCTGGTGGCTTCTCCCTGTCCCTGCTTCACCAGGGCTCTCCTTTGCTGCCTTTGCTCTCCAGGGAGGTTATTTGGTACCCATCTATGCCTACTTGCTCCTGGCATGTGGGGTGACCCATCGCAGCATGTGCTGGGGGTGCCCCTTTATCCCAAGGCTGCTCCCTCCTTGCTGCCTTTCGGAGCCCCAGGGCATCCCTATGGACATTCACAGTCAGGCCCTTCCCTGTCCTCCTCCTACTCCCTTTAATTAATTCCTTCACTTTTCTTCCTCCTCCATAAAGGCCTTCTCCTCCCTGTCCCCCCGCCTGTCCCTTGCTGTGATTTGTGGAAATTGGTCTAAAGTAGCTGCCATGTAAAAGCCTTCCCAGCTCCAGGAATTTATAGCAGGCTGTGCCTCTGCACAGCACATCCCATGTAGGCCATATTTATTTATTCTTTTAGGCTCCTTGCTTCCCCTCCTTTTAATAATTTCCTGGAGGAAATGTAGACCTCAGCACCACAGCCTCTTGCAGAGCTGGGATGGGTCCCTTTCACTTAGTATTGCTGGCCCTGCAATACAGGCTGCGTGCTAGCCTGGGGCTGAGTGCCACTGGGAGTTCTTATCATATTTCTTCCACTAATGAAGCCAGGCTGGACCTTTTGGATGGCGAGAAGTCTTAAGGACCTAAAAGAAAAGAGAATCTAGCAACGGCCCACCAGGCATAAGCACAGCCCTGTATTAGATACCAGAGAATCTACTTTCAAGCCTGCACTGCTGCTTAGGGGAAGGCTTGATCCCCTTTTCCTTGCCAGCACCCACTCAATTCCTACCTGAGGCTGGTTTTGGAAAGCCTTGGACCTGTTTAATCTCCTGGTTGAGTGTTGTGGTCCTTGGTAACATGGGG
Source organism: Ara ararauna (assembly GCA_028858755.1). Classification (NCBI taxonomy): domain Eukaryota; kingdom Metazoa; phylum Chordata; class Aves; order Psittaciformes; family Psittacidae; genus Ara; species Ara ararauna. The sequence continues at coordinate 9,194,062 of CM054389.1, read as the reverse complement.
CTTCGTGGCTGTGGCCATCGGCAGAGCTGGGAACTGGGAGCATCCTTATGTCCCTCCTTTCCCTGCGGCCACAGCCAGGGCATCTCACTGCTGTGCACTGGGGGAAGGTAATTTTACATTTGTAACAATTATTCACTTAATTGAGTTCCAATTAGCTGGGATTGGAGACAGAGGCCCTGGGCGCATGGGAGGGCAGGGAGAGCTGCTCGTCTTTTATGGCAGTGCAAACAATTTTCCAGGCTCTGGCTGCTGGGAAGCATTTTGGAGGTTCCACAAGGGGCCCGTCTGTGTTCTCATTTTGGCCTGGGTTTTATTACTGGCTGCTTCTTTTCTGTGTGGAAGAATGGAGGGGGGCTCATGCTGGGACTGACTGAGTTCTGGGTGGAGGGATGGAGGACTCCATTTCCCCTTTCTGTTGGCTTTTAGGGTGTTTGGAGGTGCTTGGCCCCACTTGATGGGACTGTAATGTGGTGGGGAGGGAAAGGGATGGGTGTGAGGCCTGGTTCTGGTTTGAGTGGGGAGATGCTGAGTGAGTCCGGACCTTCTCTGGGAGCTGGGGCTGCCTCAAGCTGGAGCACCCAGCTGTTGGGTCATCCAGCTGTTGGGTCATCCCTGGGAGCTGCAGATGTGCCACATCCCTGGCATCTGGGACTCTTGCTGCCCATGTTTCTCTTTTGCTCTTGGTCCTGGTGGCTGTGGGGCAAAAATCTGCGGGATGCTCAGAAGAGCATGGTGATTTTATGCAGGCTTGAAATGAAATGGCAGTTGGGACATCTGTGCTGGCAGCTTGGTGGGGAATAGCCAGGCTGGGCTTCCTTCTCAGGGGCTGTGGGGGTTTGCCATGATTGCCTGGCTCCGAGAGTCTTGGATGAATCCATCACCCCATTGTCTCATCTGGGTGCTGACCAATGTGGGTAAACTGAGGCAGCAGCACGTCCTGCCCTCATGTCCTAGGGTCAGGGGTAGGGTCTTCACCTTGTCACCCTGTTAAGGAGCTGGATTTAAACAGGAAAGCTGGAGAGGGGCTTCTGACAGAGTCTGCACGGATGGGACAAGGGGAATAGCTTTAACCTGCCAGAGGGGAGACTGAGATGGGCTCTTAGGCAGAAGCTCTTCCCTGTGAGGGTGCTGAGGCGCTGGCACAGGGTGCCCAGAGAAGCTGTGGCTGCCCCATCCCTGGCAGTGTTCAAGGCCAGGTTGGACACAGGGGCTTGGAGCACCCTGCTCTAGTGGAAGGTGTCCCTGCCCATGGCAGGGGTTGGAACTGGAGGAGCTTTAAGGTCCCTTCCAACCCGTCTCTGATTCTATGAAGCCATTGCTTTATGGACAACTTTCCAGGCTTGCCCCAAGGAGGAACCACCATGGAAGCCCAGCTGAGATGGGCTGGTGTTATCTATGGCAACAGCATGTGGTAGTGGCCTGGCAGGACACAGGGGGCTGGGGTCTCGCATCACCAGTGTTTCAATGTCTCCCTCAGAGCTGTGTTTGGTCCATTGATACGCAAGCCCCCAGTGCTGCCCGTTAACATCATGAGAGGGTTTAACCTTCCTGGCATGACCTCAAACCTCCTTTCCCTCTTCGCCAGTGCTTTTTCTATATGTTTTTCCCCTGCTAACTGGGGATATATGTGCTGGGAAGCCCCTGCTGTATCCCACAGGATAAGCTGGGATAAATATCTACCCCCAGAGCATCGCTAAAGTGATCCCTATGGCAGACAGCTGGGGCTGGGGCTAAGCTGGAGCTCAGCGCTGGCTATCCGTGATGGATACAGGGAAGAGGAGGAGTCTCTTTGGCCTTGGAGCCGTAGGTGGGAGCAGGGATGGGGCTGGTGAGGCTGCAGCAGGGGCAGGATGGAAGGGGCAAGCAGGGAAGGTGAATGAGCTGGTGCCTCCCACCAGCCATAGCTATCTCCTGTCTGTCCACCAGCCTCTCTTCCCTTGTGTCCATCACTCTGTCTGACCCCAGCATCCCCAGGCAGGGGGTGGCAGTGCACGAGGGTGGTCACTGGTGACCGCAGCCCCATGGTGGGCCCCCTGCCAAGCAGGACCCCTTGGCCTGGGGAGGGTGGTCTTGATTTGAAGGCAGGGCTGGAAGGTGTTGCTGCTATCTCCGTGTGCCCTCACGGCCAGCAGCTTGGCACATCTGGCTGCATGGTTGTGGCTGGAATGGGGCTTGGTGAGGGAGTCACAGCAGTTGTGTGTTTCCATCTCTCTTCCCCCCTCTTCCCACCATGGGTTTTAGGTCACCCCAGCTCCCCAGTGTGCTGCTGTGGGGCGGGAAGGAGGGGACACACGGAGTCCTGTACCATCCCACCGTGGGGCTGGGGTGGTTCCTTAGCCCCAGGGGGATCCAGGCAGCCCCGGGCTGGTCAGAGCTTGGCCTGGGATGGAGATCTGCTTTGTTGCTTGCAGTGCCAAACTGCGAGGGTGGAAGGACCATATGGTCCCGTCTGTGCCGGCCTAATAAACCCGGGATGCAGTTCAGGCACTGCAAATCCCGTTAACTGCAGCCAGAGACCAGAGTTTAACCCTTCTCTCTCCCCAGACCCACCCAGAAATGGGGGCATGAGAGCCATGTTCCCTCCTGGGGGCTGCTAGAAACCAGAGCAGGGGCTGGGGACAGTGGTGTGGGGACTAGAGTCCCCTGAGCTGTTTTGCTTGTCGGCCCATACTTCCATCTGTCTTTCCCCTTCCATTCATCTTCCTCTATCTCCTAAGCTGTCGTACTGTCCATTTGTCTGTCCATCCACCCGCCCATCCATCTCCTGAGCCATTGTGTTAACCTTCCATCCATCCTGCCATCCATCCCTTCTTCTCCCTCTCCCTAGAGCTATTCTCTTGCTGTCCAGCCATTCCTGATCTGCCTCTCTCCTTCCATCCATCCACACGTGCTCTGTTTTCTCTGCTGGTTCAAATATCCTTATCCACACTTCTTCCTCACTACCTAGGCAGCAGCCGTGCATCCATACATGTGTGCATCTCTTTCCTCCCTTCTCCCTCCCTCTCCTTCCTCTGTCCCATTGTGGCACAGAGGCTCGGGCTGGGCTGTGATCCTGGCACCCCCCCGGGCTGGATGCGGCTGGATTGGCCCCTCTCCTGGCAGGATTAGTTTATGGCCAAGGAATGGAGGCGCCGGTCCTGTCCCCCTTCTGGCGACAGATTATAACATCATTTAAATGCATTTTGTCTGTGGAAGGAAATAGCTTCTCTGGGTGCCAGCAATCTTCCTGCACTGAACTAATGATGAAATGATGACCATCACATTAATCTCCATCCCAGCTTGTCCCTGCTGCTTTCCCCTATCTGGCATGGCCAGGGTGCAGGTCTGTGCATGGGCTTGGTGATGGGGCCACCTGGCTTTCCCCATGGCACCGCGGTGCTTTATCTGAGTTGAGCAGGGCCCCCAGCTGAGAGTCCTGAGAGGGGCTTTCCTTGCCCCTCCTGGCGCACAACCCTTATTTGCCATCAGAGAATCCCCACGGCAAGGAAGAAAGAGCTGGTGGCTGCAGGCCTGGTTTTAAGGGTTAAAAACCGATGCTATTTCAAAGCTTCTTTCCCTGGCTGCCCCTGCCTCCTCCGGTCCTGCTGGTACCTCACCATGTGGTCAGGTTCGTGTTGCTCCAGGTGGTAAATCTTACTCCGCAAATAACCTGGTGCCTTGGAAAAAATCCTTCTCTAATAGGCAGGGATGGCGGGAGCAGCTGTGCCCGTGCAGGCCGGGATGCAGGGAGGATGCAAACCTTCACATGTCACAGCAGAAAACACCCTCCAAGAGCCAGAGGAGCAGAAAGCCCCTTTGCTGGTAGTTGTTTCTGAGCAGAGTGGCACTCATGGAGGCTTCATGAGGCTCGGCATCTCTCCTACAGCTCCCGGCTTTCCAGGAGGTGGGAAAACAGCGGGAGAGCAGGATGTACTCAGCAGCAGACAGGGTTAGCGTGGCAGGCGACGGAGCGGTACCCACGGTGGTGCCGGTGATGCTGGCGGTGCATCCCCAGCATCCATCCGGCCCCAGGGAATTCTGTGCCTGGCTTGCAGACAAGTCCCATCCCAGGCAGCGTAGCAGCGGATGCTGCCCACCCCGTATCGAGTGCTAATCCTTTTATGAGCCCTTTAAGCTGCTTAACTCCCCACAGCAGAGTTCCCTGGGTGGGCTGCGGGGTCCTGCTTCCCCTTCAGCCCCGAGCTATGGTCCTTGCTGGGGAAAGCCTTGATGTCCCTACACACTCCTCATCCCTGGCTGAGAATGGGGCTGAGCCGTTCCCAGGAGCTGAGCCATCACATCTGCACCTTTCACCGCTGTTTGACATGGGTAATTTGGGCTCTCCTGCGCGGGAGCCGCTTGGGAACGATTACAATCAGTGCCGGGAATGGGGCTGGCTGGGGGGGGGGGGGGGGGGGGCGAGGGGGGACCCGGGGCTCCTGGGAATTGCTGGCAGCCGCTGGTGGATGCAAAGACCTTGAGATGTCTTCCAGGCTCCCGCAGCTGCTGGCACGGTGCGTGCCGTCGGCTCGGCTCCACACCGGCCGCCTTCCACAGCATCTGCTTCAGCTGGAAGATGCTCGCGGGTTTTCTGTCCTCTTGCTGCCTGTGGCATAGGGATAACTGGCTCCTTCCGAGGGGCTTGGGCAGCTCCATCCCTCGGGAGTCAATGGCTGGCATTGGCTGCCTGCTCAGCCTGTCTGTGGTTGTTCTTCTTTGGTTTTAAGGCAAAATGGTCAAAATGAAGGACCAGAATGAGGTCTGGGTGCTACTGGGGTTTGCGCAAGGTGGCACCAACATCATCTTCAGCCCTTTTCCACCAGGTCATGCCCATGCCTGGAAAATTTGGGGCTAGGCCAGCTTTGGCACCCATGGTTGGATGATGGGTGACAGACTGGCCATGATACCACCCTTACAGGGATCCCATGGGGATGGAGTGGGTCTGGGGTGAAGGAACTGATTTAGCCACCTTCCCTGTGTGATCTGGGAGCTAAAAGCAGGAGGAAAGCCTTCATCATAGATACTTCATGGGATCTACCAGCTAAAAATTATCCAGGCTGCCTAATTTTTGGTAACGAGCCTCTGGAGAAGCTCAGCGTCCTTTTCTCTGCACGGCTGGAAGCAGGGATGTAGCTGGTTATGCCTTATTTCTCTGAGTGTGTCTGTGCTGTTTCAGCTGGTGCCTTGGCATGGATGTGGGGTGGGTGACCAGTGCTTCGGGCACCTCAGTGGCAATACTGAGGTTTGGATGCTGCTTCAACACACCTTGACCCAGCCTTGGGCAGCCCCCGAGCATCCCTCCTCACTGGACACCCCATCCCATGCTCAGGGTGGGTTTGGTGAGGCTGGAGCCACCCACTGGGAAGCACATTTTTGCCTGAGGTCCTGGAGACATCTTGTGAGGCTTTGGTTTGCAGGAGACAAACCCAGCCAGGCTATTGCTGCCTTTGGGATGGGTCTGGGGGCTGAAACACCCACTCCTTGCTACAGGGTGGGACCACTGCCTGGGTCCATTCTCCCTGCTGTGGGGCTCATGAGATGCTCTGGAGGGGGATGCCCCACACTAACCCGCACTCTCCATCCCCTTTACAGCCCATGCCAAGGGGCCACCCCCTAGCTCCGAGCCCACCGAGGCCCCCGGTGCTGTCACACTGCCCGTGAGCTACCGCCTGTCCAACACCCGCTTGGCCTTCTTCCTCAAGGAGGTGGGAGCCAGCCCGGTGAGCAACAGCAGTGCCCCGCTGCAACGTGCAGAGCCCTTCGTCGTCTTCCAGACCAAGGAGCTGCCCGTCCTCAATGTCACCCTGGGGCCCTTCAGCACGGGGCTGGTGCTGCCCAAGGAGCAGTTGCAGCCTTCCAGCACCTTGGAGGTCCCCGACCGCCTCACCGTCAACTGGAAAGTGCGCGCCTTCATCATCCAGCCCCGGCTGGTGGCCAGCCAGCCCGTGGTCCAAGTGCTCTTCTACGTAGCCGGCCGGGATTGGGATGATTTCGATGTCACGGACCGGCTGCCCTGCGTGCGGCTCCACGCTTTCCGGGATGCCCGTGAGATCAAGAGCTCGTGTCGCCTGCGGGGCAGCCTGGCCATGTGCCTGGTGCAGGCAGAGCTGCCCCATGCCTGGTTCGGACCCCCGGCTGTGCCGCTGGGCAGGCGGAAGAGCCCTGAGAGCCTGGAGGTGCCGGGTGAGAGCCAGCAAGCAGAGCTGTACTACACCCTGCATGCCCCCGATGGGGCCGGACAGTGCCTTGGGGAGATGGTTCCCCGCCGTGGGGCTGGGGGAGCCAGGACTGAGGGTCCCACACAGCACCCGCTGCTGCGCATCGGCAGCGTCAGCCTCCTGCAGCCCGGCCCGGGGCAGCCCATGCAGGAGCATCGGCTGGATGGCAACGTCTTCATCCGCCTGCCCGACAAGCCCCTCAAGCCAGGCGAGGTGCTGAGCATCCTCCTCTACCTGATGTCCAACTCCACCGTGGAGCACTTCACCCTCAGGTAAGGTGCTAGGGCTTTCCCCGCTCCATCCCTTCAAGGATGTGGTTGTTACGGCAGCGCTGTGCAAAGGCAGCCACAGGCAGGGAGGAGAGGATGGAATGGCATATTGCATTTATGGAACCTGCCGGCAGGGCTTTGGGAAGCTGAGGGAGGGCAGAGATGCAACCGGCCCATGGTTTTGCAATGTTCTAGGGCTTTGCAGTAGGACCTTGTTGAAGGGAAGGGCTGCCCATCCGGGGTTTCCATCTCTGCGTTGCCACTATGGACTGCTGCCTTTGCCCAGTTGCACTGGGTTTAGGGCCCCGCCAGTAGATGTGGGGATCACAGGCGTCTGGAAACAAGGTGTAGAATGACCAGGGGACTGCTGCCCCACAGGGGCGTTACTGTTCTGTGGGACAGCACTGGGGTGAGGGACAAAACTGCTGGATGGTGCGGGGAAAATCCTATGGGAAAGAGGGGCCAGGGTGGGCTCAGCCCTGTGGCTGCTGCTGACATCCTGGATGGTGTTTCCAGCAGCCTGGAGGGATCAGGGGCAAAAATCCCCCCAGGAGGAGGGTCCAGGGGTGCCGGGGGTGAAGATCCATCCCTGACCATCACTCTCCACAGGGTGAAGGCCAAGAAGGGTGTCAACCTGCTCAGCACCAAGTCAAGGAGTGGGCAGTGGCTGGTGAGCTCGGAGCTGCTGACGGGTGGCAAGCACTCCACTGCCACTGTCGATGTCTCCAGGGTGGACGGTGCTGGGCCCAGGTAAGAGCCCCCACTCTGCCTGCCCCCCATAACCAGGGGATTGAGGAAATGGCTGGGGTTTGACATAGAGCGGTTCCCCTTTTGCCCCCACACTGGGTGTCCGGTTGGCTGCAGCACCAAGTGGGTGCTGATAGGGGAAACTGAGGCACGGCTTGGACTGTGGAGGTGAAGGGCAATGAGCAGTATTGAGGTCAAACCCAGGAGGTTGGGGCAGGCCCTGCACTGATTTGGGAAGGGGCTTGATGCCGTGTGTGGTTTTTAACCATCCGGCACCATGTAGCAGGCTAATGGGAAGGTGAAGGTGGGATTCATGGCCCAAGGTGGGCAGGTTTGTGGTCAGGCAGGCAGCTGCCCAAGGGCTGTGTGAGGTGGTGCGTTCAGGTGGGATCTGCTCCACGGTCAACACAGGGAATCAAGCTGGGGCTCAAGCAAGTGCTCCTAAGTCATGGGTACCATTGAGTAGCTGCATTCCTGGCTCTGAGCTGGGATTGCCTGTAAGCTGGTGGATACAGGTGGTGGACTTGGGGGCTGAATTGTGAAGCCATGGAGCATCCCCAGTTTGGAGTGGAACTGCTGTGGGTTTTAAAGATCTAATGCTATGAGAGGCAGCAGCTCTTTGCTGACTATCCTGGTGTCTCCTCTGGGAAGGAAGGGGAGCAGTCCCCAGGCAACATGTCGCTGGATGATGGATGAGTGTCAGAGGGGGAGCTTGAACCAAGGCAGCACCTGATATGGGCAAAGCAAGTTCTGCCGTGCTTAGCACAGGGATGATGCTCGTTGCTGGGGCTCCAGGAAAGGCTCGGGTCAGTTGAGTAGAGTCCAGGGGATAGAAATGAGAATGATCCAAAAGGAACAAGGACCAGCAAAGCCAAGCTGAAAACCCAGAGGTTGCTCAGCCTGGAGAAGGGGAGATGTGGAGGCTGCAAGAGCAAGGGGCAGCTTTGCTCGTTGCCTCCACGTGGGTAGGACACGGTGAGCAAGGGCAGGGGATGAGCATGGTGTCAAAACCATTAACAGGAAAGACTGAAGTGCTGGAAAGCAACCGTTCTCCATCATTGTGCCTATGGGAAAAAGGAGACAAGTATCTCCAGGAGCTGGGTTAAGTGAGTTGATGTGATTCCTGCTGTCTGCATAGGAAATCTCCCTGTATCTCTGCCCCACACTGAGTGAAGCAGGGCCCAAACTCCTGCAGAAAGGAGATGCTCAGCTCTGACCGCTTTGAACGTGAGCTCAAATCCAATCTGCAGAAACCCCTCCAAAGGGTTTACCCGAGGGAGGATTTTCCATTGCTTCCAGATACAAAACACAGCCGCAGCATCGGAGCCCGCAGCCCCGGGGGATGTCCTCTGGGGGATGATGATGGACACCTGAGTGTCCCCAGAGCCATGAGTCCCCCCATCCTCTGCATGGCCACCCCTGCACATGCTGCCAGCAGTTGAGCTCCTCTCCCGTGTCCCTTCTGCCTCTCCCCGCCTGCCGCCGCTGCTTCAAATCAGGCAGGAAAGGTTAGAGACGGAGGATGAATTTAAAGTGATTACAACCACCTTTTAGACAAACAACTCCATCAAATATTAACTCCGTGGCAAGTATGAATGTCTCAAAGCCGTGTTGCCCTGAGGGCTGTGCAGCCGGAGGAGGTTGCCTTGCTGGGGCTCTGCGGGCTTTTGGCTGTGCAGAGAAAACCCTGAGCTTTGGGGTGATAATAGTCAATTTGGGGTGTTCTGGTGCACCCCGGCTGCATCCTAAGTTATCCCACCAGTCTGAGCAGCCCGGCTCTTGTCTCTGCCATGGCTGAGGGCAGATGATGCTCGGGGAGGGCAGAAGATGGTGGTGTCGCATGGGCACCCCATGTCGAGGAGTCCCGGTGCTGATTCACCTCTGGCATGCAGCTGCAGCTCTGGTTTGCCTTTGAACCTGTCTCTTCCCAGCTGTACTTAATACTTCTGCATTGGAAGAGGAAGTGAGCAGCCAAATGCCCTTCTCCAGATGGGGTGGCCTTTGATGATTCCCTTGCACTCCCATAGGGTGACAACCTTGGGGGCACGAAGTCCCATCAGGACCTCACCAGCCAACGCAAAGCCCATTGTCCCTGCTGCGGGAGCACAGAGCAGGGCTTGCCGTGGCCTGGGGCAGCCTCGTGGTTTTGCTCTCCTCTTTCTCTGCTCCCTTTCACTCATTAGATATTTATCAGAGAGAAACCCAAGTGCATCCTGCATCCCCGAATCGATGGGACCTTCTTAATGGCTGCTACGCTGTGAGATGAGAGCGGAGTCCATCCCAGCTTCCCAGTCCTCAGGGATTTCACCTTTCCTCACCCCACTCTCTCCTCCAGCTCTGGGAGCGCTTCTGCTGGCTCTGCAGTTTGCGGGGGCTCTGGGGTGTCCCCTGGGGATGCTCTGGTTTTGGGGAGCAATGGAGAAGTTTAACCTGGGGGGGTAGAACGCTGGGTCCCCTTAAGGGATTTGCAGGTTGGACACGGAGATGGGAGGGCAGGGTCGCATCTGGGGGCATTTGCTCATAGGGGTGGGGTGCAACAGTGACGATTTATGCTGCTGTGTTAAACCATGTCCAAGCTATGGCGCAGAGGACAAGGGACACCAGCTCCTGAGTTCCCTGTCCCCTTAGGCACTATGTGCTGGGCTTGGCAACACGCAGCCTCTCCATCCCATCCTGCTTCGGGTTTGCCCCACAGTTCATTCCCTGTCTGTTAGCTCTGGGTCCTCAGTAGGGGCATTAAATGTGTGGGGTTTTGATAACCTGATGGTACCGGAGCTGTTATCATTTGCTGGTCCTGTCTTACCTCACCCATCCCCTGCCCATCTGCCCTCTGCATCCCCATAGCTGTCCATACAGACTGATGAACAGCCCTGCACTGTGTCGCAGCTTGGCGTTCTCCCATCTGCTGTCTGTGATTGAATCTCTTTCTCCTGTGCCTCAGTTTCCACATATGATCCCCTTGGAAAGTGCTGTAAAGTCAGTGGCTTGGACTGGGCTCTTGCATAGAGATTGTCCCTGAGCATGCTGCCCTCCTGGCTGTGGGGGACACCTGCAGAGATGAGCATGCAGGCAGGAGCAATCCGGGGTGGTAAATTCGGTTCTCCTGCTGGGAAGATGGAGCTGGGGAGGCAGGGCAGCACCTGCGGCCACCCAATGTCCCCAGGGCCATGGCCACACACTCACCCTGTGATAAGCTATCACCCAGCAGCCTTGCATGTTCTGCATCCTTAGAGGGGGCTGGTCCCCAGGAGTCTATGGGACCTGGGGCACCCGGCTCACTGTGGCCCCTCCTGTCCCCTGCCCAGGGACGGGGACTCCTCGGAGATCATGCAGCTGGATTTCGAGATGGAGAACTTCACCAGCCAGTCGGTGACACGCCGCATCATGTGGCACATCGATTACCGGGGCCGCAACCCCCCGCCCGACGTGGAGAAGGTGGTGACGGAGCTGACGGTCATCCAGAGGGACATCAGGGCCATCGTGCCCCTGGCCATGGTGAGCGGGTCCACGTCCTCTGCTGAGCTTATGCTGGGAATGGGTTGCATCCCCCTGAGGGATCTCCCTCAGCCCATCTGCCCTGTAGCACCTATACCTCCACACATCCCACCCCGCCTCCCACCCGCAGGTCCTTCTCTGCCCCAGGGCTGGAGCAGGAGAGGGGCCAGCCAGGATGTGAGGCTCCCCTCTAACGTGACAGTCCCCTTTGCACCCCAGGACACAGAAATCATCAACACGGCCATCCTGACGGGGCGGACGGTGGCCATCCCCGTGAAGGTCATCGCCATTGAGCTGAGCGGTGTCATCGTGGATGTCTCTGCTATGGTTGAGTGCAAGTCCAACAATGAAGACATCATCAAGGTGGGTGTGGGTTGGGGGCTCCTGTGACCCTAATGAGGGGCTGAGCCTCTTCCAGGGGTGCTGACCCCAATAGTGATGCGAACTGGGACTAGCGGCGGAGCTGATGTGCCACACAACCCCATGCCATCCGAAGCATCATCCCCTCAGTGGCTTCAGTCCATGTGTTCCCCTCCCTGGGATCTGCTGGGAGAAGGACAAGACACTTTGTCGCTGTCTCCAGAGAGGCTATGGGATGTTCTGGCACTGTGCAGGCTGGCACCAGGCAGCAGCAATAACTATGGGTTATCAGGGCACTTTAGTGCTGATAAGGTGAAATATTGCCACCTCGCAATGTAAGCTGCAGGTTTCCATCAGCAGCTTCACTCGTGCCTCTGGGTGACGTTTATCTCCTGTTTGGATTGAGCGCCAGGCTGAGCTCAGGCTGGCCCCAGCGAGGGGTGTGCGAATGAGCTGGGCAGCTGGGGAGGATGGAGGGAAATGGGAGAGAGGAGAGAGATGGGCTGCATGGGAGAGATCCTGATCAGGTGAATGCAAAAGGCTTGCTGTTGCAGCAGCAGCTGAGGCAGCAGTTGGTCCTCAAATCCAGCCATGATTTTTCCATCACCAGACCTGTCCATCCATATACATTTTTCTGCCTTTGTATCTATCCATCTCTCCACCTGCCTGTATTGTTCTATCACCATTTCCACCCATCCATCCACCCCTAGACATCGTTACCTTCTCCCAAGCACCTCCTGCCCCTCTCCCTGCGTGCACCCACCCAGCCCACCCTCTCCATGTCCTTGCTTCATTTGGGCAGAGGCAGAAAGCCATGCTGAGGGACTGGGCTCTCCCATGTCCCCCAGCCTGGGGTTCATAGCCCCTTCTCCCCTTGTTTGCCAGCAGCCACCGGCTGCTTTCCTGGCCAAGCCAGGGGTGATGAGCAGAACCCCAGCTCCACTGGGGCTTTCTGTTGCTGTTGGTCCCTGGGTGGGTGACAGCCAGTGTCACAAAGTGTTTACCCAAGTTCTTGACTGAAACTCCAATCTGTGGGATTCAAAGCACCGGCTCTAATTTATGGAGCCCGGTCCTCTGCAGTGTGATAAAACACTGGAGCAATAATACACTTCAGGATGGACTCCAAGACACTTAAACTGTTTAATGTGCTGCCTTTCTACCCATAAATCTATTTACGCGCTGTCCCCAGACCTGGGGGGGAGCAGACACATGCACACGAGCCGGGATGAATAATGCATGGAGCAGCCCTCCGGCCCCGGCTCGCCTCCTGCTCGCTGCTCGGAGCCCCGTGCAATTGCTTGCTGAGTTATTTTGTGTTTGTGCTGGAGTTTCGCTTCCGAGGGAGCTCTCAGTTACCTGCTGAGATCGGGGAGGATGATTGCGGTGTCAGGGCTATAAACCTGTTACATAAATCAAAGCTCACATAGTGGGATGTGCTATCTGTTACTGTAAATAATTTAGCATGAATGAGGGCTGGGGAGATGCTTCTCCCCACGCTGCCTGGGACTTGGTGGTGCTTGCTCTCATGTGTAGCGTGGAGGGAGCGTGTTCTGGATGTGGCTGTGAAATTGTCAGGGCTGCTCATGAAGGATGGTGGGTGAGCACGGGTGGGAGTTGTCATCCTCATCCGCTTCTGTGGTGACACAGGGTGACTGCCCATGCTCATCCCAAAGGGGACCTCATCCCTTGAGGTAGTGTAGAAATAACCCCCCTTGCCTGCTCATGCGGTGGCCTTAGGGGCTCTGTATGTGTTAAGGGATGCACAAGGCCACCTCTGCTGCCAGCAGTGCTCAATGGGAGATGCTCACCATCATTTGCTCGGTGAACCTTTCTCGGAAGCCCTCATCTGCTTGAGGACGCACCAGGAGCAGGTGGGACTGAGCCTCAGTGACCCTGCTCACCCACAGCCACCACCAGGACCCCCTGAGTGCCGCCAGCCATGGTGGCTCTTCCCACTCCCGAGGCCCTTGGATTGCATGCTTGAGGCTGTGCCAAGGGGGAAGCTCCTGGCCGCAGAAGCGGAGCCAGCAGTGCTTTGGCTCAGAGCCCAGGCAGACCTCAGCCTCTCGCTTCCCGATGCCTTGCTGCAGATCCGGGAAGTTTCTCTGAACAAGCGTGCACTTCATTTAGAACCTCATCTGCAGTCACTCCATCATCAGGACAGGCCTGATGGGCTGGGATATTTTGTTGTCATAGTTCTAACCCTCCCCGCCTTTCCCAATGGCAAAGCAAGTGGTCCCCAGAAGTTGCAGGGGGAGGGTTTATTAGCTAAGGTAATGCAAGCAGCAACCCCCTGTATATATTGTGATAAATGACACAGCATCCAGAGCGCTCCTTTGCTGGAGCATTCACCCAGGAGCTCATCTTTATTCAGACGCTGCCCCGACAGAGATGAGATTGTCTTTTCAGACATGCTGAGCTGGTATCTGATAGGAAGACAAGGAACAACCCCTGCTGCATTGCACTTCCTTCCTGTGCCCAGGAAGCAGGAGCTTCCCAAGGCACTTGGTTCCTGGGCTCTGCCTTCTCCATCAGCCCTGGGGACCACGGGCACCTTGCAGGGGGGCCCTGCAGCCAACAAAAGGAGCCCTTGTAGAAATCAGGCTTGTGGGCTTGGAAATACAAAGCTCCTGCAGCTGAATGACCACAGGTGTTCAAAGATAAGGAGAGTGGCAGTGACGCTTGCACCTCTGCTGTCAGCTACCATGCAGCACAGGCTCAACCTCTTATCAGCCACCAGAGAATCCACGTGGGAGAGCAGCCTGTTGGAAGCAAGTCCTTCTGTGCTGTTGTGAGATGCTTGGCGCATCTCAGAGTGATTGCGCTGCTGGCTGGGCAAGTGGGTTTTATTCTTCCCCAGCAGCAAACAACTCGGATGCAATTCCTGGTGGTGTAGGAGGGGAAAAAGGGAGTCGGTGCTGGGCCACGGGGCCACTGCAGATGGGAAGCTGGAGTTCCCTTGGCCTGGTTGCCTTCTGCCTTTCTGGGAAGGAGTTGTTATCTCTGATTGCCTAAGCTGAAACGCAGGTGATGCTGCATTGGCATCCTCTCAGCAGGTTGGGTTGGTCAGTAATAAGTGGTCCCCTCTGGGGTGTATTTGTTTTGTAGCAAATTTAACCAATGGCATTTGCCCAGATGGGAATTAAAAGAGAAAAGGCAAGAAGATGAGAATGAGGATTCAGATGAGCTGCAGGAAGCTCTCTGTGGTGTTAGCAGGAGGGACAGGGACAAGGCACTGGGGGGTACCTGCACATGGACATGCAGTGGGTCTGTACTTGCTGCCTGTGCCCTCTGGGTACGGGTGGAGGAGATTTTGGGGCAGACGTCCATGATGAGCAATGTGTAACCCCTGTGAAGCACCCATGGGTGCCTCTAGCTTGAGAGCAGTGTAAGGGTACGATTCAGTGCCAAAGAGAAACTGAGGCACCAAAAGAAGGTGTTTGCTTGACGTGGGACTGGGCAAGGGTGGCAAGAGGGCAACTTGCATTATGGACATGGGGTGTGTGGGTCCATGCTTCTGAGCAAGGATTGCTGGGAGGAGAGAGCATCTTTGCTCCTGGGGCCACCTTTTTCTGGGTACGTAGTGGTGAAATTCTCCTATTTCAGCACTTCCCATCCTCTGGGCAGGCTCCTTCCAGGATCCCCCGTGTGTCTGTGGGGCTGCTGTAACCCTTCATCCTCCCTTCTCCCCCAGGTCTCCAGCAGCTGTGACTATGTCTTTGTCAGTGGGAAGGAGTCACGGGGCTCCATGAGCGCCCGGGTCACCTTCACCTACGAGCACCTCTCTGCGCCGCTGGAGATGACAGTGTGGGTGCCCAAGCTGCCGCTGCACATCGAGCTCTCAGATGCCCGCTTGAGCCAAGTGAAGGGCTGGAGGGTGCCCATCCTGCCGGACAGGAGGTGGGTGCTGTGGAGTCACCGTGCTTGGCGGTCAGTCCAGCCTGAAGGAGGCACAGTGAAGGTGGTGGTAGTAGTCTAATTGCCTTGTATAGATAATTAATGGGGTGGTTTTGAAGGTGATAGAGCCAGAGTTATCTCAGGGGGCCTCTGAAATGGTGAGAGATTGCGGATACAGGTTGTATGTTTTTATGGAAGAAGGAAAATATATTATATTGGGATAATTATAACACTCAGGGACCAGCAAAACAGCTGGAGCTGGTTGGGAGCATCCATCCTTGGCAATGGTCAAAACGTCCCTGGAGGAGCCCAGGAGCAACCAAGCTCCAAAGTTAGCCCTGCTTTGAGACCTAGAGACCTCCAGTTGCCCATCCCAACCTGAGATCATAGAATCATAGAATAGTTAGGGTTGGAAAGGACCTTAAGATCATCTCATTCCAACCCCCCTGCCATGGGCAGGGACACCTCACACTAAACCGTGCCACCCAAGGCTATGTCCAGCCTGGCCTTGAACACCTCCAGTGATGGAGCATTCACAACTTCCCTGGGCAACCCATTCCAGTGCCTCACCACCCTTACGGTAAAGAACTTCCTCCTCATATCCAATCTAAACTTCCCCTGTTTAAGTTTGAACCCGTTACCCCTTGTCCTCTCACTACAGTTCCTCATGAAGAGTTCCTCCCCAGCATCCCTATAGGCCCCCTTCAGATCCTGGAAGGCTGCTATGAGGTCTCCACGCAGCCTTCTCTTCTCCAGGCTGAACAGCCCCAACTTTCTCATCCTATCTTCATACGGGAGGTGCTCCAGCTCCCTGATCATCCTTGTGGCCCTCTGCATGAGATGTCTGCTCCTCTCAGTTGGTTAGGGGGCAGAGATGCTGGTGAGCCTGTTACCATGTGCTGCTAAAGCCCTCTAAGACCTTATGGGCAACAGGCATCTTTAGGTGACCTGGTGTTTGTCCCTGCCTGGCCACCCTTCTCTCTTCCTGTGGGGGCAATGAGGAGCTCGGTAGCACTGCCCATCACCGCTGCCCCATCCCGCAGGTTGGTGCGGGACAGCGAACACGAGGAGGACGAAGAGGAGCGGAAGCAGAGCCGGGGCTGTGCCCTGCAGTACCAGCACACCACGCTGCAGGTCTTCACCCAGTTCCACACCACCGCGGCAGAGGGCACCGAGCAAGTGGTCACCATGCTGGGGCCCGACTGGCTGGTGGAGGTCACTGACCTGGTCAGCGACTTCATGCGGGTGGATGACCCACGGGTGGCCCACATGGTGGACAGCTTCACACTGGCTGGGAGGGAGCCGGGCACCACGCTCTTCAAGGTACCCCCTCTCCCCACCTCTGCCAGCATGGCTCGGGGTGGCAGGAGGTGATGGGCACCGTGGTCCCCTGCAGGTTGTGTCCCCGCTCGTGGAAGCGGTGCTGGGTGAGACGCTGGTGACGGTGGCAGAGGAGAAGGTGAGCATCACGGACCTGAAGGCCCAGGTGGTCTCCAGCCTCTCGCTGTCCCTCCACCCCAGCCCTGGCAATAGCCACACCATCATTGCCCGGACGTCCGTGCAGCAGACCCTCAGCTTCTTCAAGCAGGTGAGGCCAGGAGGGTGCATGTGGGCTTGGTGGGGAGCTTGGGGTTGGGTGAGGGCTCCATTGGTAAACCTCCCCTCCCAAATCCTGCTCATGGTCATCCCAGACCCTCAGAATACCCCAGAAACCTTCACACACTTATGAACCAACCCTGCCCAAGGGACAGGATGCAACCATGGGGACAAAGGGGGCTGGAACAAACCTTACAGCACATCTGGCACCTCTGGGGCTGGGATTTGGGGTGAGCCCGGACAAACATGAGGAACATTGAGGAAAGAACAGGTAAAAGGGGAAAACTAGGTGGTGTTTGGAAGGAATAAGATGGATGATGGATGGATAAAGGGTGGATTGGATGGGGAGAAGGATGAAAAGGAGGAGAGATTGAGGGAGGGACGGGCAAACGGGTGCAGGTGGGACTGGCATCCTGCTGGGCAACCGGTGCCTGTGTTGGTCCTGCAGGAAGCGCTCCTGAGCCTGTGGATTTCCTACAGCGACGGCACCACTGCCCCCCTGTCCCTCTACGACCCCAAGGACTACAACCTGGTGGTGAGCAGCCTGGATGAGAAGGTGGTCTCGGTGACCCAGGACCGGGCATTCCCTTTGGTGGTGGCACAGAGCGAGGGCGCAGGGGAGCTGCTGCGGGTTGAGCTGGTCATCTGCGAGAGCTGCCAGAAGACCAAGCGCAAGAGCGTCCTCTTCACAGCCTTGGCCAGCGTGCGGGTCCACTTTGGGTCTGAGGAGGACCCAACCTATGACTATGACCATGTCCCCAGCAAGCCAGGGCTGGCGGAGACGGGGGCAAGCACCACCCTGCGGGCAGAGGTGGAGAGGAAAGCGGAGCCGAGCGAGGACACCAGGATGTCCAGCGCATCTCATCCCACCGAGGACTTCCCCACCATCCCCACTGGCTTTGTCCAGGTGACCAGGGGGCTGACAGACCTAGAGATAGGCATGTACGCCCTCCTGGGTGTCTTCTGCCTGGCCATCTTGGTCTTCCTTATCAACTGCATTGTCTTTGTGCTGAAATACCGGCACAAACGTATCCCGCCCGAAGGCCAGACCAACATGGACCATTCCCACCACTGGGTCTTCCTGGGCAACGGGCAGCCCTTGCGGGCTCACAATGACCTCTCCCCCCAGCCCGAAAGCCCTGGGAACCCGCTGGAAAACGTCCAGACCTGCTGCCACGGGGACCACCACAGCAGCGGGAGCTCACAGACCAGTGTGCAGAGCCAGGTCCATGGCCGTGGGGATGGCTCCTCAGGGGGCTCCACACGGGACCAGAGCGAGGACCCGCTCAACTCCCCCACCTCCAAACGGAAGCGGGTGAAGTTCACCACCTTCGCCACGCTGCCCTCCGACGAGCTGGCCTACAACTCCATCCCCATCGCTGATGAGGAGGACTTGGAGTGGGTCTGCCAGGACATGGGGCTGCAAGACCCCGAAGAGCTTCACAACTACATCCGCAGAATCAAAGACATCGCTTAACACAGGGGCAGAGGGGATGGGGCGGGAGGGAGGGGGCTGCCACGCCGTGCCACGCCACGCCACGCCACGCCACACCATGCCAGCCGTGTCCCCGGGGCTGGAGACCCACATTCAGCTCTCTTTTGCGCGTTCCCTGCTCCGCACATCTCACGCCCTCACCCCGTTGGAAGGTACCCACTGGGGCCTTGTTCTTTCCGTGCCCGTTACCATCTGGTTTTCCCAGAGGAGGCATCAAGCACACGTGTGGCCCCCCCAACCCGCTGGCTTGTGGTGGGGGGCAGAAAAGGGAGCCGGGGGGCAGAGCTGGATGGGGTTAAAACCTCTGTGCCTGCCCAGTGGTGCACAGGGCAGGGTGATGCTGTGGGTCCTGCTGTGCAGGGAGTGGAAGAGATGCTCAGCGGGAAGGTGGCTGATGGGGCTTCCCAAAGGCACCCCCCTGCCTTTGCTGCACTTGGTTGCACAACTCTGGAGGTAAGTGTTGGTTCAGGGATCTGCTGTTGGAGGGCTGGGGGGCTCCCCCAGCCGAAGCCTGCTGCCCCATACTGTGGGTGATGCAGGATGGGGAACAGAGACCCATGGCCACGGGTCTGGGGCACTGCTATCCCCATCGCCTGCTGCGTCTCAGCACCAAATGCCGGGGTCTTTCCCTGCTCCCTTTTGTGTGAGTCCTGTGGGATGCTGACAGTAACGTTTGCCACATGAGGACTTCTTGGGAAGCACGGCAGCTGCCTCTGCCCCATCTTGCTGCCTGGGCAGGGGCAGTTTGGGGTGGCCACCAAGCCTGCTGCCCATGAGCTTGCCTGTCCTTGTGTCTCCCTGTGCTCCCAGCTATGGGGCCACCCAACAGCCCTGCCGGGACCTCTAGGGCTGGTTTCTGCCCCACTGGTGATGGGATGCAGCTGCGGAGGCTTCCTACTACTGCAACGGGGCCACAGGCGGACCTGGCCTGAGTCTCCCAGTGCCCCATTCCTCAGTGCCAGCCCAGTGGGGATGCCCGGAACCAGGCTCAGCCTCTGTGGTGCCTTCTGACTGCCATAACCCAACGCCTCCCCGGTCACCCCATGCTGGCGGCAGCTCCCAGCCCCTCTGGCTCACTGGAGAGGCCTCCCCTTGCCCAGGGCCACCCCACGTCGAGTGACAGCATCCTCAGCCAGGTTCACCCTACGGTTACCGGGGCTGGCGGTCCTATGGTCAGTGATGGTGCGGGGATGGGGTCCCCCTGCAGCACCACCCATGGAGGGGGAGCGGAGGCCGGCAGGGGATTATTTCGGGATTGGAAGTTACCCACCACTGTGTCTCTTTCTTTATTTTATTTTTCCTTTTTCTTAAATAAAAGACTGGAAAAGAAAAAAACAACGAAACAAAAAAGCCAAAACCAAACGGTATCGCAGCACTGTGAGGGGCCCCTCTCTCTGCTGGGGAGCTACCAGTGCTTACACACACACACACACTTCCAGGGTCCTGGACCCCCCCGGGCTCTGAGTGCTTTGGGGTCAAAGCTGTGGATTTGGGGCTCCCCCTCTCCAAACCCCTCCTCTCTGGGGCAGCCTGATCACAGCTCGGGGTCAGGGACAGGCGATGCTGCAGCCCCCTCCTCGCTGGCCGCTGTGCCTCAGGTTCCCCGTTAGGCAAGCAGCAGCCCATGGTTGTGTGCCGTGTTTCAAAAGCCTCTCTAAAGAGTTTATCAGAGGCCTTAAAACTTACCTGTTAGCTTGTGCTGCATTTATACATACATAGAGACAGGGGGATTGGGACTCAAAAGGCCAGGAGGATGATGCAGTTAGTTAGGTTTTACTGTGCCCCGTTATCTAAAGGACCCAGGTCTGGCTGAACAAGCCACTGAGCTGATAGCAGCTCCAAGCAGTGAAATTAATACAGCTGACTTCCCTGCTTGGAAGTGCCAGACCTCCCTGTTAAATTAACATATACGAATAGCTGTTAAAAAAGTCATAACAAATGAAAAAGCAGAGGGGAAAGGTAAGAAGAGTGCGTAATGAAACCTCATCCTTGGAATAAGACGCAGCAGTGCCTGGCTCCTGCTCCATGAGCACGTCCCAAGGGAGGTGGAAGGTGGTGGGTTAGGGATGAAGTAGCTTGAACAGAATCAGCATGAGGTGTCCTTGTGGCTGAGCTGATGCCAGGTTTTGCCCCCTCCCTTCTCTGGCTGCTTTCCACCAGCCCCCCTTGAGCAGTGCTCGATGGCTGTAGCCAGGCCCAAGATCTGACACCAAGCATCAGCGCTGGTTTTCCAGCCCATCGCTTCCCATTTTGGCTGATGGATCTGTCTCGGGTCTCCAAGAGCCCTTGGGAAGGCAGCACTCATGGGCCCAGGGGAGCCCAAGCTGTTGGCAGCGGTTGAGGATGCTCTCATGCCCATGTCCTGCCAGCAGCTCTTGCCACCCGGGCACCTCCATCCAGCATCACTGCTTATGGGGACGGTGCAGCGCTGGGTGAGGGCACCAGGGAGGGCGAGAGACCTGCTCAGCGTGGCTTTGCTTTTCAATGAAGAGAGCTAAATCTTCTATACAGCTGTATAGCTATCTATATATTGATATATAAATATGTATATATTGAAACTTCATACATATGTATATATTTATACCTTATACAAATGTATATATATGCATATATAATATGTCTATGCATATATATATTTATATATTTGTATAAATAAATATATATATATAAAGGATGTATGTGTGTAGTCCATGTATACATTGATGCAAAGGGCTTTGCCAGGGCGCTAGGGTGTGTGTAGGCACATACAGACACCTATAAACGCACACACACACACTTGTCCCTGAGCATCACCCACCATCCCAGCCCTCAAATGGGCATTAGTTGAAGCTCACCAACACGCATTTGGGCTCCTGATGCCCTTGGAGCAAAATGCTGTGGGTAAAGCCCAGGAAAATGGGAACACTGTGGAGGCTTCGGTGGAGCCTGGTCCCTTTCCCAGCTGGTTCCCTTCACCCCCACTGCTGAGAGTTCAGTTTTCCCCATCAGGAATGATCAGCTGGAACACGGAATGAAAAAAAGACCCAGGAGAGCAGCGGGAGGTGGTGTGATGTAGGATGCTGCAGCCCACCCTGGTGCAGGAGGCTGGTGGCACCCACTGGCACAGGCCACCCAGCTACTCTGAGCCCAGCACCTTATTGCTTCAGCTCCCATTAAACATCCCCCACCCAACAGCCAAATCTCACTGAAGGGAAAATAGGAAAACTAATGGAAAAGGAGGCTCTATGGCAGCTCCCCTCTCGTGCTGCCCTCTGTTTGTTCCCTGTTTGTTCTCCACTGCCTTTTTCCTGTTTAGCTTTTACTATCTGCTCCCAGCAGGCAGGGACCAATTTGCATTTTAATGCAGTGTTGTGAGGCTGCACAACCACCGGTGAGAAGGAGGCAGAGCTGGGGATGCACCCCCATGGCCCTACCTCCCAGAGGGATGCTTGGTCCCCCCCGCATCCTGCCTTAAGGATTCCTTAAGGAACTGATACACGCTTAACCCCCCCCCAACAATACAGACTTCATAAAGCATCCAACCCCTTTGTGCAGCACAAAGAGATCAGGGAGTGAAAGAGGGGGAAAACCAGGGATTTTTCTCCAGAGGTCAGCCCCAGCTGTGCCCCACTCTCCTTCCCCATCCTCTTCCCATCCATCCATCCATCCATCCATCCATCCATCCATCCATCCATCCATCCATCCATCCATCCCCCCCATCATTTCCTCATGCTGTGGGTTTTCTCCCAACCACCAACAGCTATCAATCAGGGCCCTTTTCCCCCCATCCCACCCCAGCACATCCCTGTTCCTGCACCCCTTGAGATGCCTCCAGCCACATCCCCTCCCCATGCACCTTTGTCCCTGTGATGGGACTTTCAGACAGGCACAGGCACCACAAACCCAAGGGGGTGTGGAGGACCCATTTGCTTTCCATCCCTCCCCTCTCCAGCACCATGGCCCTGTGCATGGCGCTGCCCTACGTCACAGGGGATGAAGGGATATTCCCGGCAGTGGGAGACCTTTATTTTCCAGGAATACAGGCGGTAACAGGAGTCTCCGACTGGCCAGGAAGCTTTAATGAAAGCAGGCCCTGCTCGCTGCTCCCCCCCTCTGTTGACATTAACTGGGCAGGATTTGTACAGCAGCCAGGATAATGACTTCAGTAATTGCACCATTATTTCTGGGGGCTCTTGGCCGCGGTTTTGCCTGGCTCAGCAAAGGCATCTCCCTGCGGAAAGAGGAGGGATGTTTGTCTTCTCCGCACCAGCCAAGAGCTCCAGGGAGTGGGAATAGGAAACCCCATCGGGTCCCACACTTTGGGTGCTCCTCCAATGCTCTGGGAAGCTGTTCTCCTCTTGCCGAGTTCCCATTCCACCTGGGTAAGGGCTGCCCATGCAGGGCCAAGAGCTGGAGCTGGATCCGGCCCATCAGCCAGCATCCCTGTGGTGGGAGCAGGATGCAGATCCCTGTACCACTCAGGAACATGGGGGAGTCTCCACACAGTTTTAGGACCCTGCTGTGAATTTCCCCGTTTTCCAGGAATTCCCCAGTACTTTTAAAGGGATGGTGGGACTGGAGCCCCGCTGGGAGGTCTTCAGGGCTTGCTGGTAACTTTCCGCTGCTCTCCAGACTCCCCTTGGCTTGCTGGGAACATCGGGACCTTTCCAGGGTTTCTTTGCCCTTTCCTGGAATTTCCATTAACTTCTCTAAAATTCCCAGATCCAGAGCTGGTTCCAAACCCTTGGCTGCAACCCTTGGATAACAGCTTCAGTGAATCAATAGCTGGGTCCAGGGATGCCATATCCCCCCTCCAGCCCATCGAAAAGGGTTGGCTTTGCATTGGAGCAGATCCCGCAGCAATGGAGTGGGATCACTCCCCACAGTAGGATGTAGCCAGTGCCCAGCTGATGGTTTGCTAAATACAGCTATTCCCAACCGTGCAGCAGAGCCGGCAGCAGATGCTCCTGATGGTCCCAGCCAAGGAAAGGCCCAAATTCTGTTAGTTCATGGATTTAAAGGTCACTAAAGAGCATCTTGTCTGACCCCTGTGATAGAGCAAAGACAACAGCGCCCAATTACCCATCTGCTGGGGCTCTGCATTATGTCCTATTAAAGGGTTTCTCTTGACCATGATTGAAAAGAAGGCTGGGACCCTTCGTTTTCCTCATGGGATGCTTCCCACCATGTGTGAAAGCACCTCCTGGATACCTGGCTTCTGAGGAGCAGCTGAGCACCTGGGGTCTCCACACTTCTGGGGCTAAAACACTGAGTGGGTTTTGGTGCTATTTTATGCCTTTTTGGTGTTGCTGTTGCTCTGTATCTTCATTGGGAATCCAAAGAAGGAACTGCTCCGTGGGATGAGGACCTCTGTGGTGGGAGAAACCAGCTCAGCCTTGAGGGAATATGGCTTAAACTGGGAGGCAGCTGGGAAGATTAGACTGCAGGTGGAAATAGCATCTCTGTAATGATCCTGCATGATGGGGACAGGACACAGCCCTGGTCCCTCAAAGCTCCCCCGGATCTCCCTGCAAAACAGCTTCATCCATCCATACCTCAGTTTACCCCTACACTAATGCATCCCTACCTCACATATAGTCACAGGGAAGCCTGTGACTATTCATACCTCACCAATTAATGAGGTCTACATTAATGAAATACTAATTCATTAATGAAATACTAATTTATTAATGAAATAATAATTGCTCAGTAATTAAATCACAGCCAAGTTTCACACCTTCTCTGTCCCACTTCGTTGGGTGTACAGGGGCTAACTCTGTCCTTTGCAAGGCGCCATTTAGGACCCCCCTTAGAGCAGACAAACTCCTCCCTCAGCGCAAACTTCCACCCAGCTCCAGCTTTGGCCACTGCTCCCCAGGGATGTCCCAACACACCAGGATGCTTTTGCCCTCCCTGTCCTTGCAGGGGTTCAGGTCTTCTGGCTCCCTGCCCCTGTTGCGAGTGGTGGGTGCCCAGCTGAGGCCGTGCAAAGAGTAATTGGAGGCAGCACAGATCACACTAATGACGGCAAATCCAATTAGCCAAGGGTTAAGCACTCTGCTGATGAAAACCTGGGCTTCAAACTGCTGAGCCAGCAAAAGCTCTGCACTGATCAATGTCCTGTAAGTAACAGTGCTTGTTCTTGGGAGCCCGTTGCTTTCTGTTTCAACAGTGAAATGCATTTCACTTGGCAGGGCCCTGCTGAGCATTAATAAACATCATTCCAGTTTAGGTCTGGTACATGGGGATGCTGCTTTTTCCGGCTCTCCCGCACACACAGTTAAACACAATGAGCAATAATCGCCACTCGCATCTTGCTGGCAGCTGCTAGGAAATGGTCCTGGGATTACTGAGTGAGTGAGGAGGATTCTCGAGGTTGTATCTATGGTGTAGCGGAAATAATGCTGTTTCCAGATCAGTGTAATCCAATCTCCAGTTAATGGAGCTTGTCTGGGAGACATAGAGAAGCAGTCAGTGAGAGCTGGCCCCGCAGGGTCCATGAGTGGGTCTGAGTGTCACCGTGGATTCTCTAGTGGCTACTAAGGCTTGTGCCTCTTCTCCATGTGCCCACCCCCATCCGGCCCCATATTGCTGATCCTAATTCCTCCCAGCCGCTCTGGGCATGGACCAGAAAGTTCAGAAACATCTAAAAGCAGAAGCAACTCCATGAGGAATCAGTTCCCCTATATGAGCTCTCCCCACCCCAGTTGCCTACGAGGGACATGCTGAACACTGCAGTTTCTTGGGATTAGGCTGAGCAAATGCTGCCAGGTTAATAGGCAGGGGGGAAAACCCAAACCGACAATAAACCCCTCAAAACACAACCCCTCAGAAAGGGCTCTTCACTACTCCCCATTCACTGCTGGATACTGCTCGTCTCGGCGCCATTTAAACCCCAAGAGGTGACTGCTTCCAAATAGCGATGCACAAACATGGTCTGGAGGTGTGAGGAGCTGAATGCTGCCCAAGTGAATGCTGCCTGGAGGGGGAGAGTGGCTGCAGGGCATGGGGGACCATGGTGGTGTCACCCCAGTGTCCCAGGCTAAACCCAAGGGCTTGAGGCTGAGCCTGTGCCAGCTAAATGACCTGCTCCAGTGAGGCTCTTCATCAGCGCTCCCATCCTGCTGTGTGAGCTCAGCTTCCCAGGACACATCCTGAAGCATTAGATACATAGGACCAGGCAGTGGCAGGGATGCTGCGGAAAGCATCACTTTGGCTGTTTCAGAGTGACGGGTGTGCTGCATCCCAGGCCTTTGCTCTGAGTCCCTCCCCATGGAAACACCGAGACGCTCCTGGAGAAAAAGGACCCAAAACCCCCACATTCAGAAAGGAACACATTTCCTTTTGACACGTTTTCTTGGCTTGCAATGAGCCGCTTCAATCTTTTGATCTGAAGTTTATTCCCCTCTGACACTTCCTTTGATTGCATGTATTTATTTTTTGCCTTAAAAAGCTGGAAATCAACCCAAGCCCTTTTGCTTTTGACTGGAGCAGAGCAGGAGCACAGATGATGGCTCTGGAAAGTCATTTTCTTTCTCCCTGAACCGCTCCAGATCTTGGGAAGAAGAAAAACCCCAAATAAATCTGTCACTGGCACAGCTGAGGAAGAGATATTGAGCGTGTGAGGGTCCCCGGGGGGGTTGCCCTTGGCGCAGCTCTACCAACAGCCTGGGATGCCAAAATGCCTCCAAAGAAAGCTCGAGGGGGGCTGGGGGAGGGGTGCATGCAAAGGGCCTCAGGGTGCTTGGCAGAAGGAGGATGGAAGAGCATCCCTGAAGCCAGAATGGAGCCCTGGAGCATGGAAGTGATCCCATCTGCAGAAGCTTTCAAGGACTCGATCTCTCAGCATGGCTCGGAGGGATGGAGAGGCAGCAGGTCCTGCAGCACGGGGAAAGCTGCTCGGCTCATCACATAACAACATTGCCATTGAGTTCTTCGTCTCCCCCTCCAGAAGCACTGGGCCTTGGGGGATTTTTACAACTCACAAGCTTATTGTGGCTGAGCTATTTCCTTCTGGTACTTTGCTGGGGTTTGGCTGCTTGGGATCACACTGGACACTGCATGGGTTAACCACACGGACCCAGCAGCGCTTGCCTGGTGAGTACGAGCCCACATAGCCTCCTAGGTCATCTCCATTTCAGCTAGGCTAAGCAGTAGTTAAGGGCTTGGAAAGCATTGGAGGCGTGAGAGAGACAAGCCAGGGTTTCCCGGGAATGACAGTAACCAGCTCAGTGCCATTTCACCACGAAACATCATTTCTGGTCCCACCACAGCTGACAGCATCGCTTTGCACAACGTGAATACAACCAGGGCAGAAGCATGCTCCGGCACATCTCCACCCCCATACAGCAGCTCCCAAAACCCCTTGGAAGCAGTTGAATCATTTCATTAGTGTGTTTTAAAGCCATCTTTCCCATGGCTCTCAGTTGTAGAGCTGGTTTATTTGCTCTCCGCACTCAAACACAATCTGCTTCAAATCACTGCAGTGCCCACGTTTGCCAGGCCCTCTCTCTATTACCTGATTTTGTGTTTAGGCTTTGCATTGTGGGTTATGAGCAGGAGAGAGCTCTCCATCCGTTAGTGTGGAAGCAAAGTCTCTCTAGGGCAGCTTCCCTGGGCTCTTATGACCCCAGCAAATGGCTGTGGTTAAAAAGATATCAGCATCATAAAACCTGCCCTCTTTGTGCTTTTGGGTCTGGGGCATCTCTAACCCTGAAGACCCAAAAGCACCCTTCGGGGGTTGTGAACTTACTGGAAACCTGTTGCTAACAGCTACAGCCCCCCCAGTGCTGGGATGCTCTATCCTCTTCCTCAATGGCCCTGCAAGTTGCCTAATGGAGCGAGGGAGCATTTGTTTCAGAGCTCATTGGTGCAGAGATGGCAAATTCCCCAGTAACCAGGTCTTCTTCCTTTCCCCAACAAACCCCCCAGTGCTTCCAAAAAGGTGTTTTTCCAAAGGGCAGAAGACACAGGAGGGGATGTGGCATCCCAGGTCCAAACCTTCCTCCTCTGCAGAGAGAGCAGAAACCCTTGAACCCAAGCTGGAAAAGAAACGACACCAATGGTGCACAGGGGCTGTGCAACACTTTCCACAAGTGCCCTGCCTGTGACTGTGGCTGTGGCCAATCCATGGTAGGAAAATCCAGCTCCTTCCCCGTTCCCTGACCCTCAGGACCATCCCACCTTTCAAAGCCCCTGCATCCCAGCCTGATCGCATGCTCTTAATGTGGGTTAAATCCTACGAAAGGGAACAAAGCCCCTTTTCCCCCTCCTGGACCATAACACGCAAAGCACCACCCACCCTTCATGATACACAGAGCGGAACCGATCCAGGCTGGCTGTAGGGAGCTCCAGCCACTCTTTGTTCTCATTTTTCCTCTCCTTCCCCTTTCCCCCCACTCCCAGCACCATGTGATCTATAGCAAGATAACAGCTTCAATTGCTCCAAACTGCTTATTGAGGACTCTGTGGTAAATCAATGATTTTAAATGGGATCACAGAATAGCAAGCCCAACAACAGTGGAATAAAAGAAATAAATGGAGCCAGTTGGCAGCGAGGAAAGCTGAGCTCAGGGTATTTACACTGCTGCTGGGATGGGCACTGCAGATGCCAGTGTGGGATACAACAGACAGAATCCGCTTTGCTTCCTTGCAAAGGGCAGGGAAACTGAGGCATGGGTGAGCACACACCCCAAGCTCTGCCCACTGGGCTCCATGGCCACAAATTGGGTTAAAATCCCCCCATATGGGCATGCAGGTCTCTGTGCATGGTCCATGTCCCACCACGTGTTGGCAAACAAGGCCAAATTCCCACCAAAGCCATTACTCATCCCCTCCAAATTTAACTTCTAGGTGAAAATACCCCCAGTCCTCTCAGAACAAACAGCTTGTTGGTTGCTACCAGAGAACATGAGTTATCATGTCCTTAAATAGCCATTCTCCTGCTTTTAAGTGCTCAGGTTCTTGCAGTGAGTTAGTGAGAGCAGAAATGCTGTCACTTAGCAACCTCCCCACTTTGGAGGATACAAAGAGAGGTGGCGATGGGGCGTTTTTGTCTTCCTTCCACTGGATATTCCAACTAGGTTCGGTCCTGAAATTTCTGCGTGTGTATTTGTGAGACAAGACACCAGTGAAGATGCAGGCAAAGAAAAGCACCATGAGACACGTCAGTAAGTGGACGAATGGACATTCTTCCCTTCCGGTTTTTCTCTCCCCCTTGATTAATGAATTTCATTTACTGCATTGACAACCATCCCTTCAGCTGCATGGCCAAGGCAAGTGGCCCTGCCTCAGCACAGGCCAAATAGGCAGAGATGCAATGCACGGAGGAATGGACAGACAAGCTTTTTGTATGCATAGTGCTGCTCACAATGTCCCACCACATCAGTTTGGTGGGCATCCCTTGTGCCTTTCAGGTATGGGACGAAAGAAGACCTACAGAATCATAGGACAAGTTTTCTGTTGCTCTCCACGGTCATTTCCAGGCTCTGCCACCCGAATCTGGAGCATTTCAGTCCTTACAAGGCTACTGTAAAATGACTGGAAGAGGAAGAGTTGGGCATGACGTGTCAAAACCCAAAAGCAGGAGCTGGAGAAGATCATGGTAGCTCTGGGGCCATGTGGGTAAATTAACCTCATTTAAGTGCAGGGTGGGAGAAAAAGTAGGTTATAAAAAGCATTTAGAGTCAGAGTCTTGTGTGGACACGGGGTGGGTTTGTCGTGGGTTTCACCCAGGGAAAGAGAAGCTGGATGGAGCTCAAGGCCCTTGCCTCTAGGATGAGCTGTTTCATAGGGCTCAGGTTAAAGGCAACTGAGGATGAATGCCCCCAGTGGTCAAGGATGAGGCTGTCATTGCAGCCCCCAGGTGGGACATTGGCTCTCCTACATCCCTGCTGCCTGAGCATCCCCAGACAACACCACAACACTGCCCTCAGGCCTGGGACACTGCTGGAGTTACCAACCAGAGCAGCCTAGGAGTGCAGGACAAGTGATGGAGGAGAGGAATGATGCTCTGGTCCCTCGTGGGTTTCTGGCTGCTGTGTTGGTCCCACTCCAACACACCTCTTTGGGAGATGGCTCTAAAAGAGGTGCCTGAACAACAGCCCCCATTCTGCTCTAGCTGACCACTTATATATGGGGAGCAAAACGACAGTGACCTTGCAAGTACAGCCAGAACAGGCACCACCACAGAGCACCATCGGTGTCTCTTATTCTAAAGAACATTCCTAATAATTACAAGAGGCAAGGACTTGCCTGTTGCACACAATGTGCAATTAACTAGGTTAAACAAGCTCTCTGCAGGGCTGGATTGAGCAAACTTGGCCCATCCCAAAGAGCAGTTAAGCTCATGCTTAACTTCAAGCAGGTCCTTTTGCCTCACCGACTCCAGATGTAAGCATAACCCTAACTCTGTGGCCTGTTCTGCACTTGATTCATTGACTGATTTGTTCAAAGATGTAACATAGCATTTATGGCGGTTTCAGCTTCAGAGACCTGTCCAAGAATAGTTTTTATGAACAGAGACAGAGGCAACATCTAACTCAATTATAAACTGACATTAGAGAAGCCATCAGCTCTGCAGCATGCAGAGATCTCACCATGAGCATGCCTGTGCCTTCTCCTGCTGCGTCACAACCTGGTTTGCACTTCCCCCCATCTCCAGGGTGGTTTTCCCCCTCCGGACACTTGATGTTGGACCTTAAAAGAGAGGACTGGAGGGACAGAAAGGGTAGTGGAGATCAGAGAGCATCCCTCTGAGAAGCTGCATCCGCAGCGATTTCAATTCCCCCCCAAAGGAAGATCAGGGATTGGAGGACTTAAGGTCCAGCAAATGCCACAGTTCCTGCCAGGGCTTTGGGTTTTGCTGGTGTTGAAATAAGCTCCTTGACCAGACAGTGAGCAGGATGGGTCCCACCATGGGGAACAGCCCCTGTGCCAACCCTTGTGCTGTTGCTCACGATGGGGACAAACTGAGCCAAGTCTCCTCTCACTTTGCTGCTCTCCTTGCCTGTAAATACTTAGAGCAGCTGTAAAAGTACCTCAGAGAGAAGGCAGCAGTGAAATTACATCAAGCCTTGGGGTTAAACTGATTGAAGGATGCATTTCCCAAGCTGATAGAGCTAAAGCAGCAGCAGAGTCCTCGTGCACTGAGCAGCCAATGGAGTTTGATCAATTTTTGCCCTTTTAACTGGCCAGAGAGCTGCAAAAAAGCCCCACAAATGTTTTGGGAATGCTTTCAGGAAAAGGGCAGTGATGGGGGGGGCGGGGGGAGGAAAAGTCTCTGAGATGTTCTGTGCAAACACCCACTGCTGGAAGAACATCAGGGCAGTGTTAACCTTGGTGTGCGGCTGCAGCCCGTGCTGCCTGCTGGCCCTGCTGGAGGCTCCTGCGTCAGATGGTGAGAGGTGATGGTGGTCCTGGAGCTGCTGCTGTAGGGATAGAAAGGAAGAGGGAGACA
This sequence comes from Ara ararauna, assembly GCA_028858755.1. Taxonomy (NCBI): domain Eukaryota; kingdom Metazoa; phylum Chordata; class Aves; order Psittaciformes; family Psittacidae; genus Ara; species Ara ararauna. The sequence continues at coordinate 9,163,570 of CM054389.1, read as the reverse complement.
GTGATCGTTGCACAAAGGCACAGCTCAAATATAGAAATCTTTAAAAAACCCCTAAACTTCCGTGGCAAACAAACCGAACCTTCCCCCCATTGACTTCCAGCTTCTTTGCCCCTTCCCAGGGGGCACATCACATCCCCCCCATCCCATGCGGAGCTGCCTGATGTGGAGCACGGATGGGCTCAGCCCCGGGGCACCTCGATACGACAGCGAGATGAGCTCGGGTGTGTTTGCTCCAACCCGCCTTGGCACTTCTAATCATGATGAATGGCTCTGATGGTTATCGGTGTGACTTCTCCTCCTCACCCCAGCCGGCGCTGGGGGCGCGGGTGCCTGACCTGCCCCGGCACACGGGGGCCAGCGCTGACACCAAGAATCGATCACGGTGACTGCGGCTATTGCTATTGCTGGGAGCAGGAAAGCGGAGGGGAGGGAGGGCTTTGCTCTTCAGTAGGGATTTCCCCAGGGAACACGAGTAAATGTGCTAAAAAGCTTCTTCCATTACCCCCGTTGCAGCTTCTCTGTGCTTGTCAGTGGGTTGGAGGGAGGGGACAGGGCAGGGGGGCTTCGGATCTCAAACCTAAAAGCCAAAACGTTGAGTGATTTATGTTGTAAAGCTCTCAAAGCTTCTCACCTCCCCAGCCACAGAAATCTGGCTGTCAAAGGGGTTAAACATGCATGTTCCCCCTGTGAGACATGGCAGGAGGGAGTGGGATGCAGCCTCACCCCCAAGTCTGATGGACTCACACCCCAAACCCCTTCCCCAGGGCAGAGCCTGCCATGACTCCCTCCGGACACCCTCCTCCTCCCTGGGCCTTCACAAGGACAGAGCAGGAGGGTGCCTGAGCTGCTTTGTGCTCCACTCTGAATCATAGAATCATAGAATAAGGTTGGAAAGGACCTTAAGATCATCCAGTTCCAACCCCTGTGCCATGGGCAGGGACACCTCACACTAAACCATGCCACCCAAGGCTATGTCCAACCCAGCCTTGAACACCGCCAGTGATGGAGCATTCACAACTTCCCTGGGCAACCCATTCCAGTGCCTCACCACCCTTACAGTAAAGAATTTCTTCCTCATATCCCATCTAAACTTCCCCTGTTCAAGTTTGAACCCATTACCCCCTGTCCTATCACTACAGTCCCTCATGAAGAGTCCCTCCCCAGCATCCCTATAGGCCCCCTTCAGATACTGGAAGGCTGCTCTGAGGTCTCCACGCATCCTTCTCTTCTCCAGGCTGAACAGCCCCAACTTTCTCATCTTATCTTCATACGGGAGGTGATCCAGCCCCTGATCATCCTTATGGCCTCCTCTGGACTGATATAAATGGGCTTTGGGAGTAAAAGCCTGTCCCGTCCCAGCTCACCCCATCACTGCTGCTGGCACAAGGGGAGGGAAGGCAAGAAGAGAACAGGAGGGTGAATACAGACTATGAACTGGTGGCTGCAGCTGAATGTGGGCACAGTGCTAGCACGATGCTCCTCTGGTACCCAAAAGGGTTCTAATGATCTGGGAGGAAAACGGATGGCAGCTCACTGCTCTCCAGCACAGTTCAGATCTGAAATACTTCTGGGTCATAATGAGGGACGAGGTTATGCTGGACTTGAACAAACAACACAGACATGGCAATATGCTAATAAATGCTGATTTAAATTTGATGGAAGCCAGGAAGCATTATCCCAGAACGTATTAATTAGTGTGATTATAAGGTGTTTGAAAAATGGAAATGCAAAGCAGGGGCTATAAGGAGGAATGGCATTTAAGCAGAGAGAATCTTCGAAGCTCTTCCCAGGGGGATGTGCCCAGATTCCCACACCAAGGCCGGTCCTCCCCATGGGACTCACTGTGGCTTCTTCCCTGTGACCACCCCAAGCCCTGGCCATGCTCCCAGCTCTGAGCAACCTGCATCCCCGCACTCCATGTGTTAAGATGTGATGGGGGTGCAGGAATTGCCAGCCTGGCTCTTCTCCCCAAGTGATTCAGCACTGCAAAACTCCGCTTTGCTGTAAACACACCGGCAGCTCCTGCAATCATTTACTTCCCTGCCCAGATGCCTCCCCCAGGGAGCAGGATGCTGGCTTGGCTGCCAATGGGGCAGGCACGTGTTTCCCCTGAAGGGGAATAGGTTTTCAAAGTGAATCTTAAATCAGCAAGCTGACAGGCAGCCCCGGCTGATTCCCTTCTTGCTCTCTCTCGTTATTGATGTTATTTTACCCCCAATAATCCTAGCTGCCATTCCCTCCACCCCCCCCCACCCGCAATTCCCCAAATCACACATCAAATTCATTCTTCAATCACAAAACTGAGGTTTCTTCTCTGCTGCAGAAACCTTCCCAGTGCCTTTCCCTGAGGATGCCAGCTCGTGAAGGAGGGGAAGATGTGGCTCTGCCATAGAGACTGTGAGCATCGCACTGGGACAGAGCAAACCCAGGCTTCCTCCTGCCACAGTGCAGGCACGGGGTGCTGTGATGGGGTGCAACACCCAGACTGCTTTACAACAACATCCTTGAGCTCCTTTGATGCAGATCTGAGCAAGGAAATGATGCTCGGAGGGCTCCCATGCCCAGTAAGGGCCATCCCGCCCTTCACTGAGGATTACATGACCATCCCAAAGCAGATTTCTCTGCCACAGAGACAACCCTGACCACAGCAGGGCTCACCAAGGGTGATGCTACGTGGGCATGATGCTGCTTTGCACCCCATGGAGTGATGCACCATCAGGGTGGGTTTGGGATGGGGAAAAGCAATCAGGTCTGGGATTATTTCTCCCCAAAGCCCTAGGGGTTGAGACACTGAGATTTATAGACATTTGCTGAGGAAAAGGAAAGGGGAGTGGAAACTCATGGCTGGATAAATGGCTCTAGAGCAGGGTGCAGATGGGGTTTTCCGCTTGGAAATCTCTACCTCCCTCCCTGCATGTGGCTTTTAAGAGCCCAGCCCAGGCTTTCACTGTCAGGCTCTTCAAGAAGTTCAGGAACACCCACCCATCCAAGCTGGCATCCTTCATGCCAGAGCTGCCCCAGTCCCAGGCATCGCCTTCCTGTCCCTGTCCTCCAAAAAGGATTTAAAGATAAACTGAAACGTTCCCAGCTGCCACCTCCTTGGAAAAAGAGGATGAAGGTTAAAAATATCCTACTGGAAGGAAAGAAAAGCCTCACCCTATAGAAAAACCAACCCAAAGCAAACCGAACCCATCAAGTCTCCAATCCCGTCTTTAAAGCAGAAGGTATCAAGGGCGCCTTTGCACTCCCCGCAGTAAATCCTTACCCTTTGTGTCTTTCCTGTAAAGTTCTCCATGCACAATTCATACTTATTCCTCCACCACCATGGTTTTGCCCCCCCCCATTTTCAGGCAATGCCTACAAAAGCAGAGCTTCCATTGCCAGCCAGCATGTAGTGAAGAATCAGCTTGGGGAGCTTCGGTGGTCAGTGCATCCCTCCTGAAGCTGTGCCCACCCTCCTCAGAGGGGTTAACATGGGGATTGAGATCACCAGCATGAACAGCATCTGGAATGGTTTTCCAAGACTGAAGTCACCATGAAACCAGGTCTGGGTGTCCCCTGGGGTGGTTTCATTGCTGCATCCTGCCTGGGTTTGGCCAAGGTGAGGTGATGGATCTCCATCCTCCACTGGATAGAGAAGGCATCTGCATTAAAAGAAGCAATTCTTGCTCTTTGAATATCAAACAAAGAAACCTTTCCTCAATGGCCAGAGCCATCAGATGCCCAGGGCCCCATGAGCCACAATGTGAGGGCAGCCAGGGTTGGCCCCACAGCCCATTGTACCTTGCTTTGCCCAAGTCACATCCTAGAGAGGTTAAAAGAGAAACGTGCAAAATCCCCCCAAACCATAGCAGCCTGTTTGGAAGTGAAAGATTGTGATTCAAAGTGACTGCTCCTTTGGAACTTTCCTTCCGCTGAAGGAGAAGCACGAACAAAAACCCTTTTTGTTTTGGGGAAAACAACAGGGAGACCACGCTCAGATCAGAAGGGACCATAATGGGAGCAGACAAGGTCCCCTGCCACGGCTGAGCTGACTGCTAACAAATCATTTCAGGTCAGTGCAGAACAACACAGGCTCTTCCTGGAGCCAGAGAGGTCTTAGAATCATGGAATGAACCAGGTTGGAAAAGACCTTTAAGCTCATCCAGTCCAACCATTCCCCAGTACTGCCAAGGCCACCACTAACCCATGTCAGCGAGGGCCTCGTCTCCACGGTGTGTGAACACTCGCAGGGACGGTGACTCCAGCACTGCCCTGGGCACCTGTTCCAATGCTGAACACCCTTTGGGGAAGGAATTGTTCCTCATCTCCATCTAAACCTGCCCTGGTGCAGCTTGAGGCCGTTTCCTCTTGTCCCATCCCTTGTTCCTTGGGAGCAGAGCCCAGCCGCATCCTGGCTCCATCCCCCTCTCAGGCAGTTGTAGGGAGCGATCAGGTCCCCCCTGAGCCTTCTCTTCTCCATCTGAACCCCCCAGGTCCCTCAGCTGTTCCCCATCACACTGTGCTCCAGGCCCTGCACCAGTTCCGCTGCCCTTCTCTAATACCTTTAAACCATGATGGAAAAGCAACACTGAAGCCCTCGCTGCCTCCTCTTGCTCTGGGCATCTCAGGTCAGCTCAGCCCTGGATGAAGGTGCAAGATTAAAAAGGAGGGTGTTACCTCGCAGAGATGCTGCATTGGATGCTGAGGTCGGAGCACGTGAGGGAGAGAGCTGCACCCGCAGCAGAGAACCCAGTAATCTCTCGGGCACCCTGGCACAGGCTCTGCAACAAGGCTTTAATAGACTTATCTTTCCCACAGTAACGTATTTTACTTTTCCAGTGCACATTCATTATTCACACACTTATTTCCCCACAGATTATGTGTGCTGCCTGAGCAGTGCTCTCCTGCCTGATTTTCATGATGTTGGCTCTGGTACCTACTTATTTTTACAGCATTTGTCACCTGAAAACAGGTTTCTATTTAATTGCCAAAACTAATAATATGGCTCAGTGGGGATGTCAGAGGTAGGATGCTTGCTCCCTTTCAAAGTTTCTTGTCTGAAAAACACCAGCTTTTGGCACTGAAGCATCCTACGTGCATGAGACCGGGGGCTCTCACACCACCTCCTGCACAGATCCTCCACCACAGTGAGGGAATGCTGCGGCTGCAGCATCCAAAGCCCTGAGATGGGGTTTGCTGGAGGGAATGAGGGGGATATACCATGCATCAACCCTGCTGTTCATCCCAGGTTTAAAAGAGACTTTAAAAGGCTCCCAAACCCCACCTCCCAGTCAATCACTGGACCAGAGCTTCCCAATGCCACATGGCACAGCAAAACCCTTTGACTTGTGCTGGGCTATATGGTCCATTACATTTTCGAAGCACTCAGACCTGGGATGACCCACGGCACAAGGGGAAAAGCTGCTTATTAAGCAAAGACATCTGTGAAGCAGGCGAGTGCTGGTGTGGTAGGATGAGCAGCATCTGCTCGGAGGCATTGAGCTCAGCCTGTAAGGCTTCTGCACAGAGCATCCGCACGGGCTGCACCTTAGCAGCACCATTCCCATTGGAGGAAATTCCCATTTTTAGATTTCCAACCTCTTGGCATGCTAAGGTGAGCTGTGGCCCCTTACCATGGTTTTAGGGGAAGCCTAACACTCACCTGCAGTTATAAAGTGTGCACACAACCACTCTGCGCTTAGAGCTACCATGCACAACCACACACACACACCGCAGTATCAAACCACCTCACACACTGGAGCTCTATTTCTGAGCTGGATCTTGGCTGATTTGGGCATTCGGGTGTTTTGTGGAGGATGCTGATTTAGTTTCATTGCTTTCCTTCCCTGGGAGAGGAGGTTGCTTTACACCAGAGGAAGCGAGGGCTCGTGTTTGTGTGCTTGCCTTTCTGTGTTAGGGGGAAGCAGCACATGCGACTGCAAGCTGTTAAGTGCTCCAGAAGCAAGAGATACTTGTTTTTATCTCCCAAAATAGCTTCTAGGGTTTAGATGAGCTGCACACTGGGTTCAGGGGTGGATCCTCAGGCAGCAGAGAGGAGCTCAACACCTTCAGCCCCACCATCACCCTTCTCCATTTGCTCAACTTCAGCCCTGCAACCCAGACAGCGAGGATGGGGTGAGAAAAGCAAAGCCTCCAAGTGCTCAAGGAGAGAGTTTTCCTTGCAGTTGCTTTGTCAACCCCTCCACAGTGGCCAAGCAGCCCATATGAGCAGTCCTCCACACATCAGACCTCATCCATCACCTTCCACTGGGTGCCCTGGTACCCTGCATGACACTGCCGCCCATGCTCTCATCACCAGGCACAGCCTGACCAGGGTCCTGCTCTCAGCTCCCAGCCCTCACCTATCACCAGATCCCTGCTTTTTCTTCAAGCCTTTTGTATTATAACTCCCAAGATGTGCTTTGCCCTGAGCCATGACGCTCCCCATCCAGGACAGGCCCCTGTCCTGCTCCCCCCAGCACAGCCCTGGCTTTGCTAGAAGTTATTCTCACCCATAACTTTGCTCCCTCACCTTTAGCCAGTGCATTATTCTGCCCACGTCCCTGCCCTGGCTCCCTGCCTTCAATGAGAGCCATAAATAAGGCATAAGGCACGCTAAAAAGGAGAGAAAGCATTTAATATTTCATTCTAGTTTGTTGCAGAGTCAAGAAGGATCCAGGCGCTCAGGATCCCTCCTCCAGCCCCAGCACTTGCTTACAGACACAGGAGGGTGACAACGGATGGACGCTGCTCCCCTGGGGTTAACCCTATAAAGCAGTTCTTCTTCTGCCTTCTCTTCTTGCCTGACAGATGGCAAGTGCCAAACTGCACATGAGAAGGGACATTGGTGCATCCCAGGAAGGGATGGAGATACCCATGAACTGGTGAGCCCTCAAAAGAGAGATGCTGCCAAGCCCTGAAAGCACTGAGCTCTGCACCCCACAGAGGTTATTTGGCAGGGGGGGGGGAAGGAAGAATTATCCTGTAGCTAAAACCCATTTAACCCCCTGGTGTGAGGGCATCTCCACCACATGGTGAGAAGTTTAGGGCTGGGTTTGGTCACTGTGACTCAATGGACTTCTTGGCAACCCAAGGATGGGTCATGCATCACAAGCTTCTTCTGGGAGGGGTTCCAAGGTTCCAAGACCATGGGCAAGCATCCCCAGAGAGGATCCCTGGATGCTGCTGGAGAGCTGCCATCCCTCAGCAGTGACAGGCTGAGTGAGCTCAGCTCCAGAGAAGCAAGAAGAAAAGAGTATTTGGACTTCTGTAAGCCTGGTTAACTGAGGAAAAGAGCTTTATGCAATTGCACCCCCCGTGCCTGAGACAAGCAGCGTGTCTTCCCTTGTCATTCTATACCTTAGCAGGCGAGCTGAACCAAACTTGACAGTAATAATAGGAATCTGAAGAGAATTATGTTCTGGCAGGCGTGATGAGAATCCTCAGCCTGGCAGAGGAGTGAGAGACATAATTAATGACTGTGCTGAGGAAAAGGCCATGTTGTGGGTGTTTTCCTTACTAGACATCAGAGACTCAACAGGCAATTAAGAGCAGTCCCCAAGGGAAAAGCTTTTGCATTAACCAGCAGGGAAGCCCCAGGTAAGGAAACCCCAGCCAGCAGTGGGTACGCTGGGGTCTGCCGGGGCCAGCCTGGCAGAGACAGCTCTTCCCTTTGTGGGACATCGCACCATTGCTCTCCCTTTGTGGATTCCTACAGGTGGGTCAGAGCAATCCCAGGCACAGCTCCAGGTTGGGCAGAGAAGAGATTCAGAGCAGCCCTGCGGAGGACTTGGGGGTGTTGGTGGATGAGAAACTGAACATGAGCCGGCTGCAGTGTGCGCTCACAGCCCAGAAAGCCAACCGTACCCTGGGCTGCACCAAGAGGAGCGTGACCAGCAGGTCGAGGGAGGTGATCCTGCCCCTCTGCTCTGCTCTCGTGAGACCTCACTTGGAGGATTGTGTGCAGTTCTGGTGTCCTCAACATAAAAAGGACATGGAACTGTTGGAACAAGTCCAGAGGAGGCCACGAGGATGATGAGGGTCTGGAGCACCTCCCGTATGAAGATAGGATGAGAAAGTTGGGGCTGTTCAGCCTGGAGAAGAGAAGGCTGCGTGGAGACCTCATAGCAGCCTTCCAGGATCTGAAGGGGGCTATAGGGATGCTGGGGAGGGACTCTTCATGAGGAACTGTAGTGAGAGGACAAAGGGTAACGGGTTCAAACTTAAACAGGGGAAGTTTAGATTGGATATGAGGAAGAAATTCTTTACTGTAAGGTTGGTGAGGCACTGGAATGGGTTGCCCAGGGAAGCTGTGAATGCTCCATCCCCGGCAGTGTTCAAGGCTGGGGTGGACAGAGCCTTGGGTGGCATGGTTTAGTGTGAGGTGTCCCTGCCCGTGGCAGGGGGGTTAGAACTGGATGATCTTAAGGTCCTTTCCAACCCTAACTATTCCATGATTCTATGATTCTCTGGTGTCTGCTACATGGTTGTGCCACTTGGCAGCATTCTCACCCACGTCACCTCCTGTCCCATGCTTATGGCTGGGGACAGACACAAGGTCCAGACCTGATTCCTTCCCTCCATCACCAGCCTCCATCAAGGCATCCCTGTATGTGCTGCCCTGCACTTCCCCAGCACAGAGACCATCTACATGTGCTTAGAGGACCAATGTGCTTGTGTCCTGCCATCTCCATTTAGCTCTGCCCAAGCACTGTACATATCTTTTATCTTAAGATATCACTTGTTACACCCAGAATCCAACTGAACATGGCTATTGCAGCCGAGGAAACACCGGTGTGAATGCTCAGGTGATTTAAAAAAGGCTTGTTTCAAACCTAAGCTTGCATCTTCCTGACATCTTTTGTTCCTTATTAAATTGTCTTAAACAGCAAATGCAAAAGCTCCTATTTCTGTCGAGTTTATAGCGAAGTGTGTCCCACACACACTATTTGAGGGCTTAGCTGGACCATGTTGGGATTCAACATCATCTCCCAGAGGGAATTCGTCTTTCTCTATCCTCACAACCTAAATGAGGCTGCCTCAGGGCACAGCAGGCTGGTGAGGAGGTAAAAGGCATTTAAAAAGCAGTACCAAATTGTCCCATCTGTTGCTTCCCCCCTACAGTCTCACCTGCATCAGCTGGAGGGAAAGGCTTTGTTTGCCTCCAAGATTACAAGCTCCCTTTCTCTTCATGCCCCTTCTTTCAATAGCTGGGAACAACACTGCTTTGCAGCGATGCATCTTGTCCCCTTTCCGTTTCCTTCACTCCGATAGGAAATAACTTGCTGATGCTGCTGGCAGTCCCCAGGCTGCTCCAAAGGCTCAGGTTTGAGGCCAAATTCCCCCTTTACGAGGGTGAAGGACCAAGGGGCTGTTGGGATTTTCCTCCAACAAGTGGTTTTTACCAGAGAAGGGTTGAAGCTGTCCATGGACCCTGCATCTATGGGGCTATTTTGGGGCCAAAAAAGGCTGGAATAGGTAAAACCCCAACAGCCTGCTCTGTGTGGCTGCTGAAACACCAACCACCCCCCCGGCACATCACTGTGGGTGGCTGAAACCCAGCACCGGTGCTTCCCCTTCTTTGATACATGCAACAAACCCTCAATCCCAAGATGTTTGCAAGGAAAAGGGAATGAAATCCATCAAGTCCCAGCACTGGGAGAGAGGCAGAGCCCATGGAGGCTGGGACCAGCACAGGAAAGGCTGGGAATGAAATGATGAAATAAAGGCAGAAAGAGTCAATGTAAGAGGAATTATTTAAGAGGCAGAAGAAAGCTGTTTAAAACATGGGGGGGGAGTCTGGGGTGTTGGAGGTTGGAATCAACCTTCTCCTGGGGAGGGGGAATAAAGATGTGGGAGCAAAAGTAGGCCATTTGCTAAACAATAAAAGGGAGGAAGCAGATGATGGCTCTAAAATGGCTGAGATGCTGAACTGCTCCTAAAAATCTGCCTTTATCAAGAGAAATGCGGAAAAGTGGTTTGGACAATTAGGAAGGAACAAAGGGCTCACAAAAATAGCTCGGGGGGGGGGGGGAGAGAAACACTTGGGAGATGGGAGCATGGCAGAGTGCATTAAGGGATTAACTGATGGAGGGGTTGATACTGTGCTGGGACAGAGCGGGTTGGATGGGGACAAGGTATGGGGCTGCATCCTGCCCCCTCCTGGCACAGCACCAGGAGCTCCTAAATCTGCCACCAGCACGGACTTGGGCTTTTGGGAAGCACGGAAGAGGGGTGAAACGAGAGAGGCTAATGAAGATCCCATCAGACAAATTGGAGCGGTGCCTCTTCTTCACCTCTTAATAGCTGAGGCAAATTGAAGACAGCAAAGCAAATCCTCTCTGGGTATCAGGATACGATATCGCTTCCCAGGGGGGTGAAATGGAGGAATGATGGTATTAAATTAGGAAAGAGGAAGTTCAAATTGAATATCTGAAAGGAAACGATGCTCAGAGTAATTCTTGGCTCAGCTGGGGATCAGCATCCCGGAGGGTGATTGCAGATAAAGTCCGATAGCACCTGGGTATCTCAGCATCCAGAAAGCATTCCAATCAGTTACAAAGGCTGCTCTGAAGAGCAGAACCAGGGGCTGCATGCTGCTGAAGAGCAGATCAATGCCCACTGTGCCAGGGGGAAGTACCCCAGGGATGGGAGAGAACAGGGAGGGGGGCAAAAAAAGGAACAAAGTCACCAGATAGGGTGGATTTTCCTGATGGTCTTTCTCTGCATCACAGCCACCTGGATCCTCTCTTTTCAGGGTGGGAAGCAAGAGGAGATGATTGGCAAGCAGTAGGATATGATGCCTCAGTTTCCCCCAGGGATGACATGGAGGAGAGGCCACCACATTCCTACTTCTCTTCCTTACTGCTCTGTATAAACTGGTGAAACAGAATTGCCCTAGCAGGTCATCCCAAAATCCAGCCTTTACCCAAATTCTGCTTCTGACCATGCTCAGCAGCAAAGAGGATTAATACAGCATGAGATCATCGTGCTGCTCCCCAGGATCTGTATCTTTGGCACCAGGATGGGGATGTCCCAGCTGCCCGGGGCAAATGTCCTTGTCAGCAGCTCATGATGGCTTCTGCATCACAGCCAGTGGAGAGGAGGAGATGAATGGGAAAAGAGGAGTATTTCCCTGCTGGACCAAGCACAGCCCAGGGCTGGTGTAAATGTGGCTGCTCCGAGGGGTCATCGCCCAGCTCTGACTCACTGCGTTGCTGCTCTCCCCATCAGCCCCATCCATCCACACACGGAGCAAACAGCATGTCCCAAGCCCTGTTGATGGAAATCCCTGTTACAGAACAGGGAAGCACGTGCAGCCTCACTGCACAGGGAGAAAGCAACCAAGTGGAAACAAAAAAAGCATGGAAAACAGCTCAGAATAAGGCACTTTGAGACGAGCACCCCCATGTTTCCAGAAGCATTTTTAGCATCAGGTTTTGAGCTCAAGGAAGCGGCTGGATGAACTCTGGCAGCAGGAAAGACAGGAGGTGGGAGCCAACATCCTCATGTTTGCATTACACTTTTCCTTAGACCACCCTGAGTCATGCAATTGGCTTCATCCCCTTCGGCTGAAACGAGAGCGAAGCATCACCAGCATCCCCCAGAAAAGCCTGTCCCATTGGCAGCACCAGAAGGCAGCCAGAAATAGGTCTGTTACTGCAGTGCCAAATGTACTCACCAGCACCCAGGAGCCAAAACCTCACTAAGAACCCAGGGACCCCTTTTACAGGGAGCTGCCAGCAGGGCCTGATCCTGCCCCAGCCCAGGTGAGGCTCAGCCCAGCCTTGCTCTTAAAGGACCGGCTTGCCTCATGAGTGCAATGATTTTAACAACTGCCTTTGCTTCCCCCTTTATATTATGGTATGCCCTGGCTTTGCACTGGACTTAGGGAGAGGAGAAACCCTTCCTGGTTTTAGGAGCACGAAGCCCAGCTCAGGGAGGAACCGACGGTCTCTGGCTTCAGCCTGTGATCTCTCATCTGGAGTGGGGACAAGCGGTGACAGTAGGACAATAAAGCAGAGGAAGGGTTTCTGCAGGGCTTAGCAATTGAGATGAGACAGAAACATCCCTGAATCCAGAGCATCTGCTCCAGCGACCACCCCCTAAAGCCCCGGAGGGGACCACCAGGAGCTTTAATAAATCTTGTGATGACCCAGCCTGGGGTTTAGGGCAAAGAAAAGGGAAAAAGGCTCCGGAGCACACCTGAGTGCTTCACCCGCTCCATCCCTTGCCCCGGGCTCCTGCAGGAGGTGCTCCCATCCTGGGGCACCCAACTTCTGAGTCCTGTGCCAAGGTGGGAGAAGCAAAGACACTCCCCAAGGATGAGCATGGCACAGAGGAGGACTCTGATTTCAGCCATAGGAGCCCAGGGTCTGCCCCTGCTGGAAGAGCTGGTCCCCAACTCTCCAGCTGAGGAACCAGGCTGCTGGTGCCCAGAGCAGGGATTCTGCTCTTGTAGCAGCAGCAGGGAGAGGACCCGAGGCTCATTCCTCCAAAGAGCTATGAGGTACATGGGATTTTTTGGCCAGAAAACAGTTCATCTCCCACCAGATCTGCCTCTCACACATTCAGTACAGAGGAAGAACTCATCTCCGCATCACATGAGAATGCAGAATTAGGACCATGAGAAGATAGGAATGGTGACTCAGGTTGCATCAGCTCTAGAAAGGCAAAACATTGTAAGGAGGAACCTTTCTGGTGTGTCTGGGAAAGTGAGGGACTGGGCTTGTGTTAGCTCAGGCACATGGGCTTATGTTAGCACAGGAGCTGTGAGTCCATCAGTCCTCTGAGCTGGGCCCATCTGCAGCTACAAGCTCAGTGCAAGGGGATAAAGGACACCCCGTCTCCCAGAGCAACCGCTGGGGTGCTGTTCCCATCACACCTTGGTGCCAGCACCAGACTACACCGTGCAAGGCTACAAGAGGCAAAGAGGATCCTGAGCTGTCATCCGGGGGTGCAATTCCTTGGATGCAGATGTAACCCTTGGCGAGGAAGAGAGCTGCTGGCCACGAGCCATGCAAGCTCAGATTGGTGTCTGGTACCAAGTGTCATCGCTCCATGAGCTAAAAATCATATGTTGAAATTTCAGAGGAGAAATTGGCTAAAAAGCCAAAGTGAAGGGACTATCACCCTGTACCAGTGAACAAAGAGCTTGGTGGATCAGGTGGAAAAAGAATGGCTTTTCAGAAGAAATAATACATTGGAGATAGGGGGAAAAGCAGTCAATGAGATTGGTGTGAATCTGGTTTTCCTCTGAGCTGCGCAAAAAGGACTGTTTCCCCAAGAAAAGCTGCCTCTGCCCAAGGTTTGGGTACAAAAGCCCCATCTCCTGCCATACCGTGGCACACAGCACTTGGCGCAGTTTGTATGAGCAGTCAGACAAGGCAAAGTCTTGATCCATCACCTCCTTAGATCCTCTTTTTGCTCACTGTTATTAACTTGGTTCCTTCACCGCTACTTACTCACCACAGCTACAAGCTCCAGCCCTTTTCCCTCAAACACCAGTGAGAAACACATCAGTTCAGATGCAGACACAGGGTTTCAGACGTTTTGCCTCCCATGGCTGCAAAGAAAAGCCTAGAGAAATTGTTCTGATGGCTCAGATGTGGCAGGGGGTGAGAAGGGGAGCAGGAAACGTGATGGTGATGGATGGAGAAAGGGTCACTGCGGGGTGGTGAGTATCCATGAGCACAGTGTCCCGGGGCTGTAGTGGGGCTGGAGAGCAGAGAGCAGCTGAGACCTTTGCTGGTTGCCATGGCTGGGCTGGCTTACAGGGAGCTGGGATGCTGCAGACCCCGATGCAGACAGTCTGGAGCACCGGGACAAGGCACAAGGTCACCAGGACAGGCTGGGAGCCAGGACCATTCCTCACTATGTGACCTCAAGAGTTTGGGCTCTTTGGGAGCATGAACAGAGCTATGTCCCATGTCTATGGAGGGAGGCAGCCAGCCATGGCCCAAGTCCCTTTCTGTTGTACTGATGACTGATGCACCGAATTGCACCCTTCATTTGCACGCTGCAGGGATGTCATCGCTGCACTGATGGTCCATCAGTGAGAGGACACTGCTGCCCTCCAGATGGTCCGAGCCACTGTGGAGTGACCGAGTGGGGTTGGACTTCATTTGGGCTCCTCTCCATCCTCCGCACTCCTCCCATTCCCCATAAGCCTCTCAATTCCTTGCCTGAGCCCATGAAAGCCATCCCAGGGCAAGGTGACAATAGCTGAATCCTGTCGTTAGCAGCAATGTGATGTAGGATGAGGTTTGCATGGCGACCAGAACTGGGTTATTTTAACATCAGGAAAATAGGGATGGAAGTGGGAGGCGAGTTAAAGGTCTCCATTCACACCTTTCCACAGAAAGCCTCTCCAGACTCACCAATAAAAGCCAAACTTGTGGCTCTCATTAGGAGAGGGAAGAAAAGATTCTTGTTTTGCACAAAAGCTCTTTGGGAGTTTTGTTTTTCCTGGGAGAAAATGGAGCTCATGTAGCATGGAGGGGGCTGGGACAGCTCCCAGCAGCCAGGTCTCAGCTTGGAGCTAAGACATGGGGTGTCTCATGCTCTTGGAGCAGTGGGGACTGGCAAGATGCTGAGAGCAGCACGTGAAAGAACAAGAGAAGGCGATGCTAAGACATCCTAATGGTGGGTACCTGCTGTTTGTGCACCAATCTCCCTCTGAGGGGCACAAAAAGGCATCTGACAGGACTCCAACCACTGCTGCTTTCCTACTTCTGGTGGAATTCAACCACTGGTAGCTCATGTGTGGTGCTTTGTTCATTGAAACAGAGGCTGAAGATGAACAAAAGCCGCATGCCACTTCCTTCTATCAAGGTGAGAATGAATCTAAGCTCAGCCCTTGGACTTTCCCTTTGTTGTGAATGAGGACTTGCAACTTGCTTTGTACTGTGATCAGGTGCAGCAGAGGAAAGCTGGGATCAGGGAATGTGGGATTCCCTCCTGCCTTGGTGGGTTCTTTACAACTGAGCCCCATTTGCCCTGCGTGAAAAGGACATGCTCAAAGAGTTGGCTTTGGCCTTGGGAAGAGAGTGGTCTTTAATAAAGAAAATGCATTAAATAAATAAAGAGACCTGAACAGCTTCTGAATCCTGTAGGATGGTGCAGGACCTCTCAAAAATCAATGAGAATAGGAGAGTGCAGTTGGTCTTAACAGACTGCCGAGTGGGTTGTGAAGGGTTGAAGAGGGTCCTTCATACCCAGCTGGAGATGCAGCACATTTCTCCTCTCATCCTGGTGGGTACTGAAAAGGGATTGGAAAGAAGAAACCCATTCCTCCCCAAAGGGGAAAGCTCTCCTCTCAGTCAGTGCTGGGAACTGGAGTCTGCTCGAGTGTGGAAGATTAACCCAGTGCAAACGAGCATCCTGAAAATCCCACATTGAAGCAATGCTTCATGGCAAACTTCCCACCGACTCCATAAGAGCACACACATGTGGGAGAGACTCAAGGCCCCAACCCAAGGCATGATGATTCCCAAGAGCTACACAATGAAGAGAAGCAAATGGAGATGTCAGCCCTGCTCCTAGCACCATTTATCACTTGCCATGCGGCAGAAGATGCCTCCCAGATCACCCCAGCTTGGCAGATGCTGACAGGCTCCTCACATCCCTCTTCCACCCATCCCTCCCTCTCCATATGGCTCTCACAAGGTGGGACTCAGGAGGCCCTTTCCAGCAGCTGCTCTGCTAATGGCTCCTTATTAATAGCAGGACTCTGGAAGGGCACCAGTGATGCCTCTCTTGAAGGTGAACCTGTCAGGGATGGATTTGGCTTCAGATCTTCACCTTCTCAAACAGCCCAGATCACCTCCACCATCAGCAGCAATGCTTTGAGTGGCATCACTTGACGTGTGCTGAATGACTGGCAGTTAATCGCCACTGGTGTGTCATTTCCCAGCCCTTCTGGGCCCTCGTATATCCTGGGTGCCAGCATCCCACAGCAACTGGAGCTAGCCTGAACAAGGATGGCCTCCAAGAGGAATAACATTTGGGTGTCTTCTTCACCACCACCATCCCACATCACTTGCTGGGAGAGAGCATGGGATGCAAACTGGAGGGGCTGTTTGCTTCCCTGGGGTTTTGTCTCCTGTCCCAGCTCACCCAAACCCTTTCCCTCATTGGGCATCTGGCAGAGCTGTACAAACAGGAGCTGGGATGGGGAATCATTTGCCTGTCCAGGAATTGCGTGGGTGATGGGTCCCAGTGAAAGCAGCAGAGAGAAACCACTGCAGAGTGGTCTAAAGGCCCATTCACAAAGCTTGGTTTTCTTGATGATCTCAGCAGATCCCAACTGAAAAGCACCAGTGCTGTGCCCAGCAAGCCCCGAACAGCCCAGGTTCATTGCAGCCTGTGTATTCAGGGAATGAGGTTTGGGAAGCCACCCCATAGTGACCTGCGAGCTTGGGATTTTGGGGATCCTTGGGGATCCTTGGAGTATGTCAGGAAGGCATTCCCAGGGCTCACAGGACTGCCTGGCAGGGCAGGGGGAGAAGGAAGGGTGGCTGGACCAACACCAGGGGCTTGGTCCCTCCTCCTACAAGCCCCGTCATGCAGGGCAAGATGTGAGAGCATCCCTAAAGCAAACACCCCCAGCCTGGACCAGGTTGGAGCATCCCGATGGGAGCCCTTCTCCTCCCAGCACCCTTCCCATGCAGTGGGGTCCCCCCTAGAGCCCCTGTGCCCCACTTTCTCCTCACTGGGCACCCCAAACCCACCTCCACAAGCAGCAGTGAGGAGCAGCGCGTAGGTGCGTGCGTGGTGAACATGTGTCTGCTGAGAAGCAGGAGCATATGGTGACTCCGTTCCTGGAGGCACCGAGAGCCACAGCCATTAATCTCTATAAATAACTTTAGCCATGAAGCCTCCAACAGCCGTTTCCCCATTTCCTGCAAAACAACAACAGAAAAGCTTTGTAAAACAACAGCGTTCCTCAAACAGCCTGACCGAGACCGGAGACTGGAGCGCAATTAAGTCAGGCAACTAATTGCTAACAAGGGGGGACAGAGGTCCTGTGCGCAGGAGTGTGGCCACTGAGCTGCCTGATGGGCTGGGCGCTCCCCTGGGATTCAGCCCCAAGGCTTTTCGGCCCAATGTGGGAACAGGTCTGGCACAACCAGGGCTGGGAGAGCCCCTGGCTCTGCCCCAGGATTCATCTGAGGATTCAATAGGGTGTCCCGTCTGGACATGCTGGTGACAGTGACCTGGAGACCTGAGCACATCAATCCTGTGCAAGCACGATGGATGTTCTCCAGCTTTCCAGAGCTCAGATGCAAACTTGGGCCCTTGAGTTCCCAAATCAGAGAAGGCACAAAGCACCCATAACTACACACCATGCCTGTGTGCATGGGGCTGCACGTCACCTCCTGAGGTGAGGGGATGGGGAGAGGGGATGCGGAGAGGGGATGCATCACCCCATCGCTTCCCAGCTGCCTTTTCCTGGCTCCATCATTCCTCTTGTCCAGGCTATGACTGGGAGAGAGGCGTCGTGTTTGAGTTACGGCTCCTGTCTCCATGCACTGATCAAGCCAACAGCACGTGCTAACAGTGCTCATTTCTGCTGTGTCCCAAACCTGCCAGACTGGATTTGCTTCAGGTCCCCAAGTCACCATCTCAATGCAGCCGGAGGGGCCACACTGGCCCTGGGCACGGGTTCAGCGCCCAGCACCATCCTGACCAAGTGGCCAATTTGCCATTACAACAAGCACAGTGGCCTTTTCTCACCACTGGAGCAAGTGTCCTGGTGATGGCAAAGTGAGACAGGGAAGGCAACCCCCATGCTCCAAAAAGCTACATAACTCTGCATAGTAAAAAGGGGGGGTATCAAGATGCTATGGAGCTGATCCACCATAGCAAAACCTGGCCCAGAACCAACAGGATCTGTGGGAAGCAGCAGCTTTCACACCAGACCTTGTACCAGGAGGTACCTTGGCCCAGCCTGGACCATGCTGGGTCCTCCCCTCCCCTCGAAGGGTTAAGGCAGGAGCCACGTGGGTTGATGGGAGTAAGACATTTCACTTTGCTCCTATTTGCAGTTAGAAAAAGCACTAATTCATCCTAAATCTGCCTGAAAGAGCCTTAAGTGGTCATACACCGATAAAGACGACTTTATTTGGCTTAGCATTTAGAAAGTTTTATGTGTGTAAATGGGTGAGGATATCGCAAAAGCTCATTTTCTCTCTCTCTTTTAAAGCACGGAGCTGTCTGGCTTCCATTCTGCTCTCTTGCTGGCAGTGTTTAGAGCATCCCATCCCCTTTTTCAGCAGGGGATTATCGCTCTGTGCAGGACCGGCACCTTGTTTGGTTGATTCCCCCTTGCCCCATGGTCTCCCTATGGCCCGAGGAGTTCTCCACTGCTCTTGAGTGCTGCACCCCCAGGAGCTTCTATGGGTTTTCAGGGTTGATCCCCAGGCACGCTGGGAGCAGAGGACGAGGCACAGCCTTGCAGCGGTTCAGAGAGACAGGGTGTGCAAACCTTCCCATAGCCACAAGGCACGCAACCATCCTCCCTTGCAGCTTCCCAGGTATCACCCCAATAGTCCTGGGGAATGGACATCCCCATCCTCACCCCTCACCCAAGCAAAGGAGGAATTTTACTCCCCATAGCACCACCAGCCTTCACTCCCTGTCCATTTGGTCGCTGGGGTTGGGGATGTGACTGCATCTGGCTCGAGGTTCATTTATCCCCCTTCTTTTAAGTCACCAAAAAACTACCAGCTCCTTCCCCAGTCTGGCCACGCTCCCCTCCTTCTTCCAGCCCAACTCTTCACATCTGAGCCACCACTGCAGCTGGTTCTCATCCGAGCCTTCCTATTTCACAGGGAGATTTCTCATCCTGATCCCCCTGTTACTTACATTGTATGATGACAGCTAATAAGGCTCATGAAGTGTTCTTGGCAGAGGTTAGTGCGGCTCTGAAGAGACTGATCATTAGGAGCACGGGGCTGGCTGCAGCAGAATCAACACCACAAAGTGGTGCTTGGGCTGGGTGAGATTGGGCAGGGCTCATAAAGGTCAGGTCTCAATGAATGAGAGGAGATGAGAAATTACAGCAAAATGCCCCTGCTTTCTTGGGAGTGTCTGATTGAGCACAAGACTTGATGGGTGCTGTAATGGGCTCCTGTATCTTAGGTCTGTCAGTGTCTGGAGTCAAGTGTTATGCTCTGAATATAGAATCACAGAACGGTTTGGGATGAAGGGACCTTAAGATCATCCAGTTCCAACCCCTGCCATGGGCAGGGACACCTTCCACTAGAGCAGGGTGCTCCCAGGCTCTGTCCAACCTGGCCTTGAACACTGCCAGGGATGGGGCAGCCACAGCATCTCTGGGCACCCTGTGCCAGCGCCTCAGCACCCTCACAGGGAAGAACTTATTCCTTACCTCCAACCTGAACTTCCCCTTTTCAGTTTGAACCCATCACCCCTTGTCCTATCACTACAGCCCCTGATGAAGAGTCACTTCCCAGCATCCTTATAGCCCCCTTCAGCCACT
The DNA here is from genome assembly GCA_028858755.1 of Ara ararauna. Lineage (NCBI taxonomy): Eukaryota > Metazoa > Chordata > Aves > Psittaciformes > Psittacidae > Ara > Ara ararauna. The sequence continues at coordinate 9,144,084 of CM054389.1, read as the reverse complement.
GGAAGGCTGTTATGAACATGTTGGTGGGGTTCTGGGTCTGTGCTTTGGGTCTTGAGCTCTGGCAACAGCCACGCATTGTGTGGGCTTCACATTTATTGCTGCACGGCTCATTCAGGAGGTAACAGCAGCAGTGATTTGTAATTAACCAGCAACAGTTAAATTAGTGCAAATGCTTGTGTCAATGGGAAAATCACTCATCCCAGTATCAAACAGCATTAACTGGTGGATACCCAGCAAAGGGAGAACCAGGGCAGTTCAGCTTGAGCAGGCTGGAGGCAGCCAGGAACGTACCTGGAATGAGCTGAAATGCCTCATTCTGATGCTTTCAAATGAAGATATTTCACTTCAGGACACTCAACTCCCTTTGGATCATTTTCAAGTGAAATGTTTTGACTTCTCTTTAATGGCTTTTTTTTTTTTTTTAACCAAAATTGCCTGATTTTAAGGAAAACCCCCCTTATATAGGCCCTAAAATGATGCTTATTGGAAGGAGTGTGTAAAAGCCTCCTTTCCCGTTGAGCTGCAGTGGTGCATTTTACATTGCTTTATTTTTGTCCTCTCATACCCCTGGACACCCCACATGTCAGAACTGCTCTTTCGGGTTGACACCAGCTAAATAACACAGATCAGCTGAGTCTGGCTTTACTCCTACAGAAACCCAGGCAAGAAGTGGCCATGGGGACAAGGGACCAGGACCAGACCTTGTCCTGGTGATGGGACAGGGCTCAGGCTGCAGCAGCCTCTGGGGCAGCAGCTGGACGGCACCTGGACCTCTGAGATGCCACCAGGGAAGTCACATAGGAGAAGCTACACTTGGATGCAGCATCCCAAGGAGGAGCATCTCGGGGGCTGATCCTACCCTGTAAGGTCTGGGTAAAGCTTTCTGCGGACCTTAAGGTCCTTTCCAACCCTAACTTCTATGATTCTATGATGATGGGAGCACATCCATGGAGGAGGACATCCTTCCTGGCTTCCTTCAATTGCTTTATTGGGATTGCAGTCACGATGCCCTGGATCTATTCACTATCAGGCTTTAAGGATCTGTCTCTCTTGGGATGAGCTGACCACAGCACTGGAGAGAGCAGGGGCTTAATAAAGGAATACAAAGCACAGAGGTGATGCGACATGGTGAGGAGAGCTCCATGCCTGCACTAAACAGTCTCTGACAGCCCAGGAGGAACCTGGATGATTTCGGTTTGGTTTTAGCATTATTCCTATTCCATTTAGCTAAATAAATAGAGGCTGGCTTTAAACAAATTTAATTGCGTGCACGCAGCCAACTTGCACAGCCTAAAGCAAATCATAATTTGTATTGAACTGGTGTGCTCTGAGTCTAGGGGAAGAGTTTGCTACAAGATGGATTTTCAGAGGGTTTCCTACCCTCTCCAAAAGGGTGAATGAGTAACTGCTCCAGGCGGGGGAATGACAGGAAGTACCAAGGAGAAAGGAATCCAGAGAAAAAGGCCAGTTTTCAAGGAGATGCCTGGAACCTTGGGTGCCATGGTTTAGTGGGAGGTGCCCCTGCCCCTGGCAGGGGGGTTGGAACTGGATGATCTTAAGGTCCTTTCCAACCCTAACTATTCTATGATTTACAGCACAGCTTTATTTGTCCTGGGCTGGCTTTAGAGCCCCTTCACCAGGAGATGTGCCTGCATCTGGGATTTAACAGGAGCTTTCTACAAAGCTCCAAAATACAAGAGCAGATAGTTATTAAAATGGCAATTCAGGTGAAAATAGGTATTAATTTGATAATGTAGATCCTCCCATCCATCCCTCCATGACCTCTTTCCTCTCTCCCATTATAACAGCGCAGGAACAGATCTCATAGGCAGTGTATCCCATTGGGGTGGCACAGGAGGGCAGACACCCCCTGGCAGAAGCTGCCCAGCTTTTCCCATGTAAAGGCTGCTGAGATGACCCACTGGAGTTTCCTCGGTTTATAACCAAGCCTCATCCATCTGGATTACAGACAGCAGGGATACCCACAGCATTCTGCATGGATGCCCGTCCAGTTCCCTACCCCTACTCACAGCTCTGTGGGGAGTAGATCCACACACCTTTGCCTTCTACCACTTGCAGTGACTGAACCTCTGGGTTTGTGGCCATTCCCCTTCTCCCCACATCACAGCCATCCAAAAGCAGTGATTTGGCAGGAAAGCTTTTACCCTCAAGGCCTGGAGCTCGGCAGGGATGCAAGGGGCTGGTCTGTGGTGCAGGGGTCCATCCCATGGAGCCGTGGTGGAGCTGCTGGCACTGTCTGTGCTCATCTGGTGGGAGCTGGGTTCCTTGCCACACTGGTGTTCACGTCTGTTTGCTGCAGGAAATAATTCATCTTTGCAGCTCATGCTGGGAATTAATTAATGGTTATGGCTTTTGTGACCCTGTGATTAACTCACTTGCACATAATTGCTTGAAGACAAAGCGATGCAGTAGGAGCTTTTCTCCCTCCCGATCCCCACTTGCCACAGTCTCTGCAGGGACCAAGCAGCCAAGAGGAACTTGGATTTTCCTTCCTGGCTTTTCCCTTTCCCCGCTTCTTTTGCACACTCCTTACAGATCCAGAAGGAGAAAACTGGTGAGAACTGGAACTGAGAGCATGTCCCAGTAGGAGAACATTTGGCTTTTGGCTGGGCACTGAGACCTTCACCGGAACCTCCATGACAAATACTGGCCGCATTTATAAGGTTTGCTATCCAAGGGTCACATAGCACAGAGCAAAGGGCTTGGCTTTGCCCTAAGACTGCTGCAATCTGGAGCAAGACAAGGGTGACACCTTTGCAGCCTCCTGACGAGATGGAGTGAGACTGCCCACCATGGTTTGGTGGCCTGCAAGACAGGTCATCAGAGAATAGTAACGATGAAGCTTCCTCCTCTATCACCATTGGGCACTGGGGCTGTGAAGTCTTGGTGAGACAGAGATGCAGTTAATGGGTAGGATCCACCTCCCCCTGCATGCTGAAAGGGACCTGCTCTTGCTAAGAGGTTGGAGTCGTAGGCAAGGTGAACATAGAATAGTTAGGGGTGGAAAGGACCTTAAGATCATCCCGTTCCAACCCCCCTGCCATGGGCAGGGACACCTCCCACTAAACCGTGCCACCCAAGGCTATGTCCAACCTGGCCATGAACCCTGCCAGGGATGGAGCATTCACAACTTCCCTGGGCAACCCATTCAGTGCCTCACCACCCTCACATTATGCTCATTCATTTACATCAACAAGAATACATGTGATTCCAAGTAGCAAAATACTCTGAAAAACAAGAATGAAGAGGTGTCTTAGAAAGATTAGGGAATATGCTCACACCACAAGGCGAGTAGCAAAACCAAATCTGCCTACTGTCCTATCTTATACTTTATGTCTCAGTCCTGCCCCCAGGACTTTCTCCAACATGTCCTGCCTAGAAATTGCACTGAAATAGGAACAAGGAAACTAGGCTGGCTGCAGGACACAGTCCCTTGCTGTGCATGAAGGAGCAGGGTCACCTTTCTTGCACACCCTTCAAGAACACTAACCACCTTTGAAACCACATAGGCATACATGTGCCCAAGCTCTTAGCAAGCAGAAAAGCCTCCCCTCTGGGACACAGCTTAAAGCACCACTGCCAGGAGTGCAGGATCTACAGAAACCTCATTGTCCTTCATGGGCCCCAGAGGAGAGGGACTACCTATCAAATCCTCATGCCTACCAGTGGGCAGAAGCCCACCTTTAGGTACCTTCACTTCCTGAGGACCAGGGATGGCCAGGATGGAGAAGGAGGTAGGGACCTTGAAGACCCACCACGAGGCAACCTGTTTCACCCAGTCCTCTACCAAACCCAGGGCTCTGGCTCCATCCCACCTCCAGGTCAGAGATTGCTTTTCAGCATCAACAGAGAGGTTGAAACTCGCTCTTTGCCTAATCCAGACTCTGCAGGAGCAGGCCCCGCTCCCTCCCATCCTGAAATCCATTTCAATCTGAGATTATGGAGTTAAAGCACTCAGCTGACAGAAATAATAAGCACGCAGCAGGCAGCCAGCAGCTCTGCTGGGCTTCCCTCTTCCTACGCCCTTTCAGAGAGTCTTCAAGCAGTTTAAGCCAGCCTTTCAAAACTAAGGAGCTTTAGCTTTGAACATCAAGAGGTGTCCCTGCTTGTCCTCAGCTCGAAGCAATGCTCCATCCCTGGGCACCAGCAGAACAGGGGACAGGGCAGGAGGGAAGAGCTGTGATTTCTTATCTAGGGAGATGGGATGGTTGGGGGATTGAGAAGTAGGGGTGAGGCCACAAGGGATGCCAGAGCTGGCAAAGCAGATGTGGAAAAATGGGACTATGGGATTATGGTGGTAAATGCAGGTTTCCTGCATGGAAAGTTGGCAGTCTGCAGAAAAGGAGCCTGATGTGCAACACTGCCTCTGGGTCTCCCTCTAAGCAGGAACATCAGATTACATGAGAAAGACAGACTGAGCTCCTTCCTCTGATGGAAAGGAGGAGCACTGGAAAGGTGGTTTCCATCCACGCTCTGCCCCCCTGCGTGGGCCCAGCAGGAATGAGAAAGAAGTTCAAACCAAGCAATTATTTCCTTAATTTCTCTCAAGCTTCAAATGTCTCAAATTGCCAGAGGGATTTTTGGGGATTTGGGTCTGGTTTGTGCCTTTTTTTCCCCCTCCTTTTTCATCTTGTTTTCCCTACCCCTCTTTAGTGGCTCTAATTGTGTCATTAGGAATTAATGACTTTGGAAGGAGACATTTTCTTTTTAATTAAAGGAAGAAAAGAGGAAAGCTGAAGCCACATGCAGGCATCATCCTACCTCTTGGCATGGACCGGATTCTCCTGAAGCTGCTTATCTCAATTCCAGTAATGCAGGAAGGGGCTGGGAGCAGCCTGGAGATGTTTTCTGTGCTGATGCACCCCTGTTTGCAGAGTTAATCCTTCCACCTCCTCATCCATGGCAAGGAGCATTTCTGTGCCTTGGTTAAAGTGAGACAGGGAGCAAACTTTAACTCCAGGAGAAACACTCCGAGTGAGAATTCATACGGAGAAGGCAGGCTGGATGGTGCAAAACCCACTCCAGATGTGGCTCTTCTCCCACAGAGACCATGGAGAAGACCTCAGGCTCACCTCATCCCCTCCAAACATCTGGAGGGCTTTATGGCAGCTCATCCCACTGCTGCTCTGGAAGCTGAAGAGATAGCACAGGCACTATTTGGACCCCAGCAATGCTACACTGTCCCCACTGCTGGCTGAGGAGCCTTTCCCCAGCCACACTGGAGACATGGCAGCCTCAAGGACACCCAGAGAATCACTTGCTGATGCCTCTCCACCAGGATCTGCATTGAGGAGCCTCTCCCTGCCTCGTCCTATCTGGCAAATGAGTAATTATCCCACCCGCAGATGCTTGCTGCTCCATCCACATTGATGTGGTGCTCCATTTGTCATCATCTGGGAGAGCAGGATAAGAGGCCACGGCGCTGAACGGGAATTGATTGCCTGGATGCCAGCCGGGCTGGGCAGGCAGCCTGGGCTCTGAGTAATTGCAAGTGATTCCTTTAGCACCTCTACGTGGGAGAGTCACATACTGGGATCTCTCCCCAGCTACTGGGAGAACTGGTCTGCTCCCAGAGAGGAGGAATAGCATCAATGGGATGCAGTGTAGGTCTTGGGAGAAGATGGCAGCCACACTCCTTCACTGTGGGTTTGCTCAAATGACCTCCAGCAGTCAGTAAAGGCAGTGAAAGGGGTTTTAGAGGAGCCTGTGGGAAGCAAAGTAACTGGGAAGGAGAAAAAGAACGAAGCCCCATGTCTGTAGATGTAGCTCTGTAGAAGATACAGGGAAACACAGCGGGAAAGGAAGGATAATTGGCCCTGAATTAGCAGCTGATATCCAAGAAAAGCTCGTGGGGCTCCTGCAAACAGCCGGAAGCAGACACCTGCCCAAGAGTCAGGGGAATTAAGGGAAAAAGTAATAACCCCCCCAAACCCTAGCACAAATGTCAAGGGGATACAAAGGAATGAGCACAAAATAGCAAGAGACATTTTCTAAGGCATTATCTGAGTTTCACAGCCCCTCCTGGGCAATGGGCTCAGCCCCGGCTGCCTCCTTGAAAAAGCTTTGCAGGAAGGGAACAAGGGTGAAGAGGAGAAAAGCAGCCACAGTTAACAGGGGAACAGGGAGCATGTTACAGCAGGGAGTGCAAGTCAGAGATGATCCCAATGGCCAGCGGGAGCTGGGAGCTGGTGCAAGCTGCAGCCAGCCCAGAGGCACCGGGCTTAGAGGGGTCCAGCGCTGAGCACTCACCCTTCCTGCTGCTTACAGGCTAAAAAGGAGGGATGAGAGGGAGGTAATCTGCTGTGGTTTGTAGGTGAAGAAGGGAATAGGAGCTTGGCTGCCCACAGCAATGAGGGAACACACTCAGAGGAAGGAGAGGAGCATGGGGGGTGGGAATGCATTTTGTGGTCCTGCACATTCAGTTGAAGAGCTGCTCCTGGCTGGGGTGGGGATGTGTGCCTGCTCCTGCAGGGTGTTATTACAGCAAATGCACTAAGAGAAGTGAGGTTTTACTATTCAAATATACTGAACTCTGCAATGGATTCCCACCTTGGAAGCAGGAAGGGGGTCAACTCCTGGTCAGGAAGAAAATCAGGGATCTTGAGGGATCCAGGGTCTTTCTGAGCTCTGGCAGTTTTCTTGACTTACCCTCGACGTTGGGAATTGGGCATCCCACCAATGGTCTTCCTCCTTCCCTTTGGTTAGAGCTCCACATAGTATCAACATGGAAGAGACAAGAAATCTGAGACATAATTCAGAGCAAGCCAGGAGTTAAAATACCATTATCCACCCAGTGCTACGGGAAGAGATGGACAGGATCGAGTGGGCCACCAAGTCCAGCTCCACCATTCCACACGTCCTTGTGAAAGATGACTGCTTCTAGGGAATAGGGTACTGTTGTGGTTTAAGTCTCTATAACTCACGCAGTTTTGCTCACTCACTCCCCCCTCTTTCTTCCCCCCGCTCCCGGGGGGATGGGAAGGAGAATCAAAAGAATGCAACTCCCACAGGTTGAGAAAAGAACAGTTCAGTAACTAAAGTATAACACAAGACCACTACTGCTACCACCACAATAATAATGACAAGGCAAATACAAGGAAAGAATACAATTTCTCACCACCTATACCCAGCCCGACCAAGCAGTGCACCCCCACCCTTCCGGGTCTCTGCTCTCTGTTTTACATTCTGGGCGTGACGTGCTGTGGTATGGAATAACCTCTTTGGTCAGTTTGGGTCAGGTGTCCTGTCTCTGCTTCCTCCCCACTTCCCCTCTTCCCTGGCAGAGCATGAAACTCAGAAAGTCCTTGGTCAGACCAAAACATCACTAAGCAGTAACCGAAACACTGGTGTTATCAGCGCTGTTCCCAGGCCCCAAATAAAAAACACAGTGCTGCACCAGCTACCAAGAAGGAGAAAAATGACTGCTGCTGCTGAACCCATGACAGGTACTGACCCCTCTGTTCACACTATGCAGGTGACAGCCAGGGCCCCCTCTCCTGCCCCACAGCACCTCACACTGGAGGCAAATCTGTCTTCTACCAGGCTCCATCCTGCACCTGCTCCTTCCTTTCACTCCCCTCTTCCCATTTTTGCCCCCTTTTTCTTTTTCAAACTCTCAGAGAACTCCGCATTAACTGTAGCTTGGAGAAAGTAATCAAGCTATTTCTAGGCAGAGAACTAATTTAATGCATGGATGACTTTAGCTCAAAAGAAGAAATAAGGACACTCAGGCATCCTAAGGGAGCAGAATAATAGGGTAATTTGCACAAGATGAGGAGAAAGGGGGGAAAAAAGGGCCACTACTTCCTTTGCATAATCATCTCTATAAATCTCATTCTTTCCCGTTTGCTGGTCACCTCCACTGAGTCTCCAGCCATCGAACATCCTCACGTGCTGGCACTTAAAAGGGACAAGAGCCAGATTCAGCTCAGTGCTATTGTGGTGCTCCCAAGGGTGAGAAGAGTAGATAAGGGGCAAGGTTTCGTGGCCATTTGGGATGCAAGGAAAGCTTAACATGCCCTTAGCCTGTGCTGGAGGCAAGGAGGCAGTGAAATAACTAGTGCCTGAACGAAATCCCACTCTAACTGCCTAAAGGGAGGAAAAGGAAGGGAAGGTGGGAAAGGTGGGAGATGCCACTCAAAGTGTTTCCCCTTCTGGCAGCAAGACTCTAATACTTAGAGCTGCCTGACGATACGGAATAAAAGAAATGTCAGCATGAAAACCACTTGGAAGGGAAAAATGGAAGCTTTCCATTCCAAACATGTGGAAACAACGATGTTTTCACTTAACCAAACCGCCCCGTGACACATTTTTCCTTTCCCTTCACCCTCCCAAGCAACATTTGATTGAAAGCTCCACTTCCTTGTGAGAAGTTTCCATCTTGAGAACACCGCCTTTCCTGTCAATAAAACTGTTCCTGTTGAGGATTTCCAAGCAGTGTGTGACACCATGGAATGGTCAAGTGCTGGGAATAACCAATTTGGCATGGCAGAGGCACACATGGTCACAAACCTGAGTCCCTGGGCTGGGAAGGGATGGGTCTGTCCAGCCCTGCGGCCACTGGAGAGCCCAGTATAGCAACCAGAAGCACCTGGAGCAGTCTTGGGATCCAGGGATGAGAGGGATGCTCTCGTGGCTGCAGGAAATCATTCACCTCTAGACTGGATACAGCAAGTTCTGCCATGGAAGTGGATGATTTGTGCTGCTTTTGTCCTGGATCTCTCCCAGCAGCATTTTGGTAGGAGTTAGGAATTGCAGAATAGGTGCTGTATCTCTATGCAGGCAGCATGGGATCAGCTCCAGTGAGGAGGAGCCCGGTTGTCCCCTCTTCTGATCCTCGAGGAAGCAGAATCCAGACACAGACTCCCTTCAGACACCTTCCTGCATCCCTGCTTTGCTCTCTGCCCGACTGCAGCCGTGTTGCACTGACGGGAAAAAACCACATATGTAGGTCAGAGCCCCATTTGTCAGCTATTCTGCACCGGGTGGAGTGACTGGAACAGGCAGCTTAATGGATGGACCTCACTTGTGAAATTACCCAGCACAAAACCATATGTACCTGCAGGGCAGAGAGGCTTGGTCACACCAGGAGGAGAGGAGATTTGTTCCCATCACCAGCAAAGAATGGAAGAAAAGAGCTTGTTTAAAACCTCCTCCCTCCTGTTTCCCCCCTTCCTGTGGCTAGGGCCATGTGCTGGCCCAGGGACTGCTCGCTGGCTGTATTTTTCCTCCTTGGCTGTGCCACAAGGAAGCAGGAGACCAGCCTGGCTCACCCAGGAATGGATTGAGCCTTTTATTATGCTGGGCAGGAGGCTGTATTTATAACCAGCCCAGGAATGATCTCTCTAGGTTGAACCCACATCTGTTCAGACAGAGAAGACGTGGGGGGTAATTTCTTACCCCTTTTAACAACTGCAAATGGATAGAGGAAAGGAATACATATGTGGGAGCAGCTTTACTCTCTGCATAAGGTCTTAATAATCCAAGCTTCAACTCAGTGCTGGATGTCCATGCAGAGGAGCACACAGGCACTGAGAAGAGGAACGATATGGACATGCATCATCAGGTGGGCTTGGAAAGACCCTGTGGATGGAAAGTGAGAACACTGGGAAAGAATTGCAGCATCCTATTGGTAAAGGCCATCTGAGCCTCTAATTAAAATCTGCCTAATGACCTGGCTGCTTCGTCTTTTTCACTATCAGAGACCTTAATTTAAAGTGACGGGTACTTAGGCAAAGGCAAAATTCATTTAGCCTCTGAAAGGCATTAAAGGGGCAGAGTGTGGATTCAGCAGTGCCCCTGCCCACTGTCCCACTATGGGAAGAGCTCCATGCCCACATCACGCGGGAGCATGGCTTGGTGACGATGGGAAGAAAAGGAAGAGGAATGAGCCACACAGAGCAGATGTTTCTTACCCTTAATCACTGCTGGAAAGGGGCCCAGATGACGGGATTGTACTTCCACAGAAGGCCTGCTCTGCCTTGGTGGCTCTCTTGAGTAGGGTGGTCCCAGCGTTGCCAGCGAGTGATACATACTGCAAAATGCATGCAGACACCATTGATGAAGTCTGGGGTTTCCTTGGGGGAGGATATAAAGATCCATAGTTCTTCCCCCAAACCTTATTCCTATTCTCCACTTCTTTGCTGCAAACAGGGCATCAGATGCTCTTCAGCCACAGCCCAAGGTCCTCAGCAGAAGCCCTGCCCCATCCCCGGAGCCACTTGCCATCTCTACCCCTCATCACCCTGCTCATATTCAACAAGTCCACTTTAAATGCTCAAACCTCTCTCAGCAAATTTGCTTCTGTTTCCCCACATCACCCAAAAGTGGAAGGAGAAAGATATCCAGAAAACAACTTCTGGGTCTCCCAGCAGTCCCCATGCATCCCTCCACACCACCAGCTCTGCCTCTGCCCTTGTTCCTACCTGAGCAGCAAAGATCACTGAAGATCCCAAGCCTCGGCTGTGTCCCAGCCCACAGGACAGTGATGCTGAGCCATCCCACAGCCACCTCCTGCCTCTCAACACAGTGTGTGCAGCCCGGGAAATCCCGGCTGCAGTATTCCTCCCCATCCCTCTCTCTTTGTAAAAGCAGAGGCTGCAACGGATTTAGTGCTCAGCGTTGGTAGTCCAAACCTCATCGTTCATGCCACATTGATTCTCAATTTCAGCCCTGCAGGTTATTTAATTGGGCAGATATCCCTTCAATTTTCTCCTCCAGCGATATTATTGATGGCTGAAGTCTATCCATTTCTTTGCACAGGGCTTCAAAAGGAGCCTGTTAACAATTATAACAATAGTCAAAGACTGCTTTCGATTGTATTTCACAGCCCCAAATCTTGAACAATCTATTAAGCCCATCTTAGAGGTATTAATTGTCCCAGGTTCTGTCTAGATAGCTTGCGCTGCCCTTCGGGCTGGAATCATTACTCTTCCCTCTCCACTTCCCTTCAACAAGTGCTTTTTAGTTGAGAGCCAGGAATGTGCTCCATGTAAACCTTCCAGCAGGAGCTCACAGCATGGTCCTGCTGGGGTCAGCTGGTGCCTCAGGCCTCCAGGTCACCTAAACCACATCTGCATCCGAGCAGGGTACCAGCCGTGGGCCAGGCACCGGGATGGGTCTGGGGGTACATCAAGCTCTCGCTCTTTAAGCCCTGTGAGCCTGCACTGACCATGGGAATCAACAGGCCAAACACCCCAGTAAATCCCCACTGCAGCACTGGGCCATGGTGGGAGGTGTTTGCATGGGAATGATTTTTGCTGGCCATCTTGTATCCCTGGGATCCTCCAGGATAGGAGAGACGCAAGCTCAAATCTCCCTGTGTGGGAAGGAGACCAAACCCCTCCTCCTTGGGCAGAGGTGGAGCCCCATCCTGGGGGAAGGCCACCAGGAGAAACTTCTGACACTGAACCAACTCTGCCACCCCTCAACCACCACCAGAAGGATCCCAAAACCCAACCAGTGCTTTTTAATAGCTGGGGAGTTATGTGAGTGGGGAAGCTCTCTAGGCTGGTTTGGAGCTTGTTTTATTTTGTGTATTAACAAAACCAGCTTCATCTGTATGCGATGGTCACACTAGTGAAAACAGAGCTCTCTTACCCCAGTGACTTCCCAGGGGTGCTGAGATCCAAACCTGGCACTGGGAGCATCCCGGTGCTGCCCCAGGGACCTCCCTCTCCTGCAGTGCTGCACAAGGAGCTCTGCCGTGCTGGTCCCTTGCTATCCACTGAAGGGACTAAGCCTGCTAGGAGCAAACTGCAGTAAATCACTGTGACTCCCCTGTTTCACCTTTCCAACATCCAGCATTGTACAGGGGAGGAAATGCTTTATTTTAAGCTTTATCCCTTTTTTGGAACTTTTGATGGATGTAGTCTCAACCTTTATACTATCTGAAAATGAATATTTTACTATAGCATAAAAGCTGAAATTGCATGAATTAATTGTATTTAAATATTATACTGAATATTTGATTCACAGGGCAGAATAGCTGCTGGTGGAAGGGAACATTTCAGCCGTGCTGGGCAGACCCCAACTGATTTGATCCATAGGTGCCATCCCAACAGCCCCTATTTATTTCCTTCGTGCTTGCCCTTCTTCTTTCTGCATTTTCACGCAGAGGGCTGAAGAACAACAGGTGTGGGGCTCCTGCACTGAGCTCTCACCCTGGTGTCTCTCAAGCATCCACCTCCCAAGTCCCACAGACCTGTTTTCTCAACACCACGATGCCCCCTTGGCCACATCCACCCTCAGCATCACAACGGGGCTGCTGCTGTGGCAGAGCCGCACACCCTGGCAAGCAGGGCTCCATGAGAACACTTATTGCTGCCACTAATTACTGTGGCCCTGCACTGCCTCATTAATTACTCGCCGGTCAGAGCAGCGACGCTTCCCGTCTGAAAGCTGCACCAGTAATTTCATGTTTCAAATGAACTCCAGGAGCACCCTGCGAGTCATTCTTTGCAGGAGAATAGAGGGTAATATCTATAATTAAACACAACAGGGATGGTCTAACAAGAGCGTGTGAGGAGCTGAGCAGGGATGGCTGCTCCATTTGGACACCTGGAGGGACTCCCTTTGTTGCCAAGGTTTTGGGGAAGGAGAGAGGAGGTTTGCTGGTGCAGCAGTGAAGTGGCAGCCAGCACCGTGGTGATGCTCAGAGTGATGCCAGCTTCAACAGGGCATCCTAGTCTACCCAAACTAACACCATGAGGTTATTGGGTGCATGGACGGGATAGGGAGTTTCAGGAGCAAGGGGATGGTGGTGGCCACCGCATCTTTCTCGCACATCAGCCCTGTCGTTTGCACCTCTGAATGCATCTGACCCACCTGCACAAGGCACTGGTTCAGGCACCACTATCAGCCTCACACTGCTGAGAGCTGCCCCAGGAGCTGAGGATGAGGCAGCAAACCAAGGAAGGTCTGGGCTGAGGAGGAGGAGGATGGGGAGTCCAGGACCGCAGTAACCTCAAGGTGACTTGAGACAGAGGTGTTTTTATAGGGGGCTATAGGGAAGCTGGGGAGGGACTCTTCATTAGGGACTGCAGTGATAGGGCAAGGGGTAACGGGTTCAAACTTAAACAGGGCAAGTTTAGATGGGATATGAGGAAGAAATTCTTTACTGTAAGGGTGGTGAGGCACTGGAATGGGTTGCCCAGGGAAGTTGTGAATGCTCCATCGCTGGCGGTGTTCAAGGCCAGGTTGGACATAGCCTTGGGTGGCATGGTTTAGTGGGAGGTGTCCCTGCCCATGGCAGGGGGGTTGGAACTGGATGATCTTAAGGTCCTTTCCAGCCCTAACTATTCTATGATTCTATGAGAAGCTCCTACGCCATCTGCTCCCGATGCCCTGCATCCAGCGAAGCAGGGCACTGCTCTTTCCCACATGCTAAAAATACTCCATAGAAAAAAACAGAACAGAAAAAGAAGGAAAAAAGACAGGGAAATGAGAGGACTATAAACAAAGACTCCATGGAGACCAGAGGCTTCGTCATGCTCTTCCCTCTGTATCAGGCCCTTTGCCCCGTTTGCTCCATCAGCCTTACATCGAAGGGCAGAAACATGCTATTACTGGGTTTGTATAGCACTGGAAGCAGGCACACGCATGCACACACATCCCAGCCTCGGGTACAGGCCATCTGCACTGTTAATGGAGCTGAGAGAGCTGAGCTGCTCCTCTCACTCCAATCAGCAGCAAAGCCCAGGAGGTGGTAGGCTGCAGGGGATGGAGAGTCAGGGGCTGGTTTTTAGATGAAGCACCCATGACCACCTCCATCCCTGCCAGATCCCTGCCCTCCTGTGGTACCGTCCTGGGTTAAACCACAACAGGTACTCACCAGAAGCCATGATCTTCCCAGCAGCAGGTCCCCAAATGGAATGATTTTGCTTCAGTGGCCCATGCAAATGTTCCTGGGACCACGCTGATGGGCATGGGGTTGGGCAGCTGTTAGGACTTGGGCACTCGGGTCCCTGCCTACCTTTTGCCATGAAGTCCAGACAACGTGGGCCAAGCTGCTTTTGCCCCTCTGAGGCTCTGCTTCCCGCCCCATCCAGTTCTGATTTACAGCCTGCACTCTCCAAAGCAATGCTGGCCTTTGGCAGGGCTGATGTGCAGTGCAAAGCCCCAATATATGGACAAGTGGGCGTCGGTGGCTGGGCAGGCTGAGAAGATCCTGTCTGAAGGAGGCACACAACAGCTCTAAGTGATGGAAATCCTCCTTCCTCGGGCAGTGAGAGAGAGGGAAGGGAAAGAAAGAAGAAAAGCTCTTTCTGGGGAAATTAAATTGGACTTCAAATTTACAGGGTCTTCATTTTCTTCTGGTGATAATGAATTAAGCTCTTCCTGGCAGTTATATTGCTGCAGAAATAAGTGCCGGTTAAAAGCACTTTTGGAAACTATGACTTTCATTTTAAAGCTGCCACAATTTACATTTAATCCATTCATTAATTCATTTATTTATGCTGCTCAGGTACAAACCTTGCATCTCTCCTGGGATTCACTGAAATGCTGTTTTTAACCCCAAACCAGTTTCTATGCAGACGTGGGGGCTGGTTCAAGGCACATTTCCCTGCCAGAGTTTTGCGCAGCATCATGCAGGGCCCTCCAGGAGCTCTGGCTTGGAAGCACTTGCATGAACATCCCTCCTGCCCAGGACCAAAGACACATGTAAAGAGGTATGGTGGGCTCAGTGGTGACCACCTCTGACAGCTGTAGGGAAGAAGCCACATCTACTGGGCCTCCTAACAGCACTCTGGATCAGATGACCCAGAAAACCGGCTTTGCTCTTGCACAGCAGCAGGAAAATCCCAGTGATCGTGTATTAATGATGTGGTTCCCTCTCACTAAGGATGTCCCTGCTGATATGGAGCAAGCTCATGCATCCATGGGCATGGAGTCCTCTGGGCTACAGGAACCAGACAGGAGTTTCCAGTAACTATAAAAGCAGGCAACCAACACGGTAGTGGCCCTCAGGACAGCCCCGAGCACTGCCCATGGTCCCATCCCACCAGGGAGGGTTGTGCCCTCTGACCCTGACTTACACATGGATCCAGCCCTCACCACCCTTCCCACCTTCACCTCTTGCTTTCCACAGCCCCTCACATGGCCACAACACCGACGCTTCACTTCCTCCTGCATCCCAGTACCTCCAAAAGCACCTCTGATACAGGTTTCTGCTCTGCAGCAGTCATGCACAGAAGGTTTAGCAGGGTCACGCTTTCAGAAACCACAATCTATCTTCTATCACCGAAAGACCCTACCATCTCACCTTGGGCAGGCTCAGCACAGGGACCAGAGCTGCAGCAGCGTGTTACAGGGATTTGCTTCCAGTCTGGGAGGGCACAGACAGGCTGCCTTGTGTGGCCATCACCTACATCTCACTAGAGGGACATGGAGAGCAGCAGCGAGACCACAGCCTGGCGATGGTGTCCCACAGAGGGAATGCTGCCTCCTGCCAGCACCATATATCCACTTGTTGCCTCTGGAGCTCTGCAGCACAGCTTCAGGTTGGGAGTTTGAACCCAGAGCTTCAGGGAGGTTGAAATCCAGCCCATGGATCTCACATCACACCTGATGATTCCTCCATGCATAAACGTTCTGTAATTCCTCCTTAGTCCAAGAGCATCGCAGCCACACACTCCATCACCACAGAGCACACACTGGGAAGGACCCGGCTGAGCCTGGGAGCAGTGGGAGCTCTGCCTGCCCAGGGCAAAAGATAAAGAAGAGAGGTGACAAAAGAGTCTGGCTCCACAAAAAGACCCACACGGCCTCTCTGTGCCAGGGGCTGCTGATGCCACAGGGCCTATGAATCCCCCCCTCCCATTTCAGGACAGGCAAACACTGTTTCTGCAGGAGATGCTCTGCAGTGAGCATGGCTCCATCTCCCAAGACATCACTATTGGCTTGATTTTGGAGCCCTGACCCCATTTCCACTTGTGCGGCTTTATGAGGCTCCTCAGTGTGTGTCTTGATGCAGACATTGGCTGCACTGGAGGTTACAGAGCCACTATGCTCCTGCCAGCAATAGGACCCCAAAGGCTCCCATAATTTATACAGCAGTTTCCATTACTTCCTTTCTTCAAAGGCTGGTTTAATAAATTACCAGTTTATGAATTCCAAAGTGCTCTGTGCAACCCTGAACAAAAGGGAAGGGGAAAAAATACAGGCCAGCTCTAATGCATTGCTTTCCAGGATGAAAATCTCTGCCATTATTAAAATGATACCCTCTCCTTTCGCATGCAGATAACACTGCCTGCACAAACCACAGGACAGCAATACCCTCACTGTTACTGTAGTGCCCAGAAATACCAACTAGCTCAAGGCATGGAGCTCCTCACTGCCCAAAGGGCCACAAAGACGTTGTGCAAAGATCCTCCTTGAAGAGCTGAGCCACCCAAGAATGTGGGAAGTGAAGGGAAGGTCTTAAGAAAAGGTTAAGCAAGGAGAAAAGTCCCATTTCTTAGCACTCTGGTCCAGCCACAAACCCATGGCTTTGCCCACTCCTGAGGGCTGGTTTTCCTTTAGCAGCATCATGTTTGTTCATGCGACATCCTGTGCTACCCCTGGCACTGCTGCTAACTCCAACAGTGGAGAGCATCCCTCAGATCAGCCCCTGCATAGTGCAAGGTTTGTGCCGTGCCATCCCCTCTCAGAGCAGCAGAGACACCACAGAGGGACCTGGCAAACCCCTTAAGTCACATCTGAGAACTGCAAGTGATAGAGAGAGAAAGAGGAGAAGGAAGAGAGACTGATGCATCCATCAGAACATGATGAGTCAGAGATAGATGAACAGCAGGGGAGAGGGAAAGCTGCTGCCTGGGTGAGATGGATGGTGGCAGAGTGGAGGTGGCTTGCTGGAGATGCTGAGATGGGACTTCAGCCAGAGCTATGGTCTGCCCTTTTTTAGCCTCCAGCCTTGATTTCCCCTGAGGCTCAAAAGCAGCTCCTGGGATGCTGAGCCCAGCTCAGGCACCGCAGCGCAGGCAGGCTCCACGCATGGATGTCGTTGGTGCTGCCACTCATGAGCACTGCTTTCCCACACAGAAGCCAGGAGCAGGGAGGGAAGGTGGGTGAGCTGCTGAGCAGAGAGAAAGCCCCTGCAGTGCTGCCTCTGGAGCCTTTCCACTCTGCCAGGCAGCAAACAGGGGGAACAGAAAGTAAAGAGAAAAGAAATCGATACCCACCACCCATTGTGTCTCTGTCCGCCATTGATTTATGGCCCTGCTGAAAAGCCTCGTTGTCCACAATTATTGGGCAGTCAGCTCCTATTTGCCCTGATTTCCTTGCCCCTCCTTTCCATCCACCTCCCCAGCACCACATCCTGACACATGCTTGCACACAGGGCTCCGTGCAGCTCCCAGGGTACCGGCTGCATCCAGTCCCATGGTGGGGTGGTGACTGCCATCCTCCAAGGGCCTGGGATGGCAGCTAGGGTGCAGAAGCAGGGATGCAGGCATCTTGGACCCAGAGCAGCAAGGGGGAAAAGAGCAGGCAGGTGGACTGCAAGTAAAGCTGACCAGAAAATTACATTTTGCCCTGAGCTGCTGAAAATTCAGTTTTATCTCACAAGAAGCCAAAAGCTGAGCACAGGAAGATTTCCTTCCCAGCCTTGACAACCTTCCCAGCTCGATTTTGCTCTTTTGGCCATTTCTATCATATATCATGCTGACCCGGGAGGTCAGATTGATCCAGTTAACACAGCCTTGCAAGAGGCTGCTGGATGAGCTCCCCCCAAGATACGCATTTCATTATAGCAATGTTTCCTGAAGGTGAGGGAGCAGACCATGTCAGAACATAATCAAGTGTCCTAAGAGTCAGCAGTCTGGTGCTTCCATCTGCAGAGCCCAGCCCAACCACCTCCATCACCCCACACTGAACCAGGGGCACCTCGGTTGGATTAAGAGTGTTGCTAATCCCAGTCCCCTGGCTGAGCTGTGCCCGCTGGCCTCCTGCCCTCCTCCACCTCCCTCGTGCTGTGGCTGAGATAAGCAGCCCTGAAAATTGAGGAATTAACATTGCCTCCCCAAGGCCAGGCTCAGCTTTGGCAAGGGGAACCAGCCCAAGCAGGCAGAGCTTGGATGGGGAGAAGTGGGGTAACTCAGCTCAGGTCAAGCGCTAAGAACCAACCCTTTAGCTGCTTCAATGATGCTGGGTTGCAAGCACAATGCAAGCAGTGATGGTCTTCTCCAAAGAGCTGGTGAAGACCAGTGTCATGGAGAAACACACACAGGGAATAGGTGTGTTGGAACAACCAGGCTGGCATAATCCTCCTTATAGGGGACCAAGCTGTGACCTCTTCATGCAGAAACCTCCCTTTTGGGAGATGAAGCAGAAATTCTTGCTAGGGCACCTCTACAGCTTTAGTCTATGGGGGAGTCTGGAAAGCAAAAGCTGCTTGCAGCCATAGAGCAGACAAAGATGATGTGAGAGCTGGCAGGTTTATGTTCCCCTGAACCCATGAGGTAATGATTATTTAGTCTTAGTGAGAAAGGGAGATATTATGGAATGGCTGATTGCAGAGATGAGCCCCGAGTTGAATATTTGACCTAAATGAACTTGTGATTAAGCAAATGGAAATAAGCCTGCAAGTGAGGATTTTCACTGCAAGCGAGGATTTTCACTGCAAGCAAAGTGGACATCAAGAAACAAAAAGGACTTGGTGAGTGAAGTCAGCTGGAGAGAGGTCATGGACACAAATGTGCAGGATGCTTGGAATTGCATCAGGCACAAAGGTGTCAGAAGTGCAAGAAACCCCAAGCAGGAGGAAGAGACACTAAAAATAAAAGCTTACAAAGAAGAGCTTCCAAGGTAATGGGCTGAGCAGTCACTTGAAGAAAGGTGTTAGGAAGAAGCAGGGACCCTGCACAGATTGGAAGAGAGGAGTCCTGGAATGCAGGTCACAGAGGCCACCAAGTTTTCATAAAGTGGAAATTGCATCAAGTCAGTTAAGGTATTGAAACAAATAGGTAGTTACAGAGCCTTAGCATCTGGCTGGCTGAAAGGGAGGAAGAACAAGGGTTGTTATGTGAGAACAGGAGGAAAGATTAAAGGATAACTCAGAGCACATTGCAGCACTACTTGACCTCAGTTTTCAAGCGGGGTGAAGTTGTCCCTGGAGGTAAGAGACATATGAGGATGTGAACAGGGAAGCAGGAGACAGGAGCGAGCAATTCCCTGGGGTGGTAAAGAATAGGCACAAGGGAAAGCGTTTCTGCTGGCAGTTATTTTTATTACATCAAGATAAAGTATTATTGGTTCAGAATTCAGCACATGTGGGGGCTGTATTTAAACACCAGACACAAGCCCGTTAATCTGATCTCATAGAGGATGAGGCTTCACTGCAGATTCACACAGCAAGGCTAATTGTGTGTAAGCAAACAGTGGTCCCAAGGCTTCGGAAGGGGAGAGCACGCCAGGCTAAGTGGATTACTGCATCCCCTTTGTCTGTAGGATCAACTGTTCTCATCCACCTGGACAGAACTAAAGCACCTGGAGATGGGACTACAGGAACGCACAGAATAAACCTTGCAAGGGACAGAGAAGAGATAGAGAGGCATTAACAGTGAGGCAGAAAAGATGAGAAACTTCAGTAACCTGACATCAGACATCGCATCTCAAAGGCAGCTTCAGAACATCTGCAGATGGGAAGCACCGTGTGACCACAGCAGCACCAGAGGTCCACTGCCTCCATGTAGGAACCCTCCTTTTATTTGATCATTAAAACGAAACTCGCAATCTGCCTAAGGCATACAGCAAGACCAAACCTGCTTAGCACTTTGAACAGAGCCCTTGTTCCCCAAGGGAATATTCAGATGAGATTGGTTGCAAAATAGGAAGATAGGATACTGTACTGCAAGACCTGAGTATCCCACAAGCAGAAGGAAATCGTAGCATAACAGCATGGGGTGTAAAGTCAGGGACTTGGATTAGAATTCTTCTTCTCTGCCTTTTTGCCAGTCCCTCAGAAAAAGGGCCACACTGATTGAAGGAGGATCATGAGGCAAATCTGTGACATGGCTGTGAATGAGACTAACACAGTCCAGGTACACACCTGGGAGCAGTAAAGCCACTGGTAGGGCAAGGAGTAATGCTGCTGTGGGGAGGAGTCATAATGAGGAACCTGGCCACTTACGTTTAGGAGAGAGGGAGACCATGAGAAGGGGGCCTGTGTAAGTAAAACAACAGCCAAGAGGCAATATCACTGTCAGCTATAAATACATCAGGGTCTAAATACACAGAAGGGAGAAAAGCTGTTGAAGCCTGAAGACAATGCTGGCACGAGGACAAACAGGCAGAAACTGGCTGTGAATAACTGGAGAAGGGAATGTCCAATTACTCCCAATGCTTTGGCATTGCAATAGGAGAGATTTTGCCTGAGGAGCCAGGCCATGGCTGGGAGGGACTGTGTCCATGGCAGCAGAGGACCCAAAGAGATGTCCCAGGCTCCTCTCCAGCCTCATGCCCAGGAGCTCTCACCTACAGGAGGTACCAGCTTCTGGGGTCTCCTCTGGATGGAGGAAGACCTGTTACCATGTAATACTGGAAGCCTTGTCCACAGATGCTCTGCATGCAAAACCTAACCAGGGCATCTGCTTTCTTCAGAGGTCTTCGTGCACTGTTGTCCAGGGGATGAAGGGCGAGAAGATGGGACAGGCAGGGTAGGGGTCAGCAGCTGCTCTCTCCAATGCAAAGGGGCAGAAGGACAGGAAGAACAGGCAGTTGTCATGCAAAATCTCCCATCTCGCATCCATGTGCAAAGCTGCCAGACCTGATGCAGGAGTCAAACTGCCTTGAAACTTGTCCTTCCAGCCCCCGCCATTCTTAATAGGATTAGGAGGGAAAAATCCAGCTCTTCCTGGACCAGAAAGAGTCAGGACTGCTCTTGAACAAGGCTTAATACTTCTGGCTCAGGGCATAAGCACAAGTTCTCCTTTCTCTCCTGTTCTAATCCTCACCACCCATCTGGGACTTCATCTTTCCTTGTGCCTACTCTGATCTGATCCCCACAGAGCCACATCACCAACAGCCCTGCACCAAAGGGGTTACAGGATCTGAGAAAAGCTGACTTCAGCCAGAACACCCCAAAGTGCTGAGTGCTTTTGGACGACGCTTTAAGCCCAGGGCTACCTGGTGGTGGAAGCTGCCAAGGACCACATCTGCAGCTGACACAGCACTCAAGATATTGGGGGCGGCCAACAGAGATTTCAGCCAACTGGAAGGAGAACAAGTCAGGGGCTGTTTCTCCCCCATGCTGACCAGTGATCACTCTGTATCCACCAGCCAGAGCAGGGGAACACTGTGTGCCAAGTGGGCCAGTGATTGTGAATAAGAAAGACTGGCAACAGATGACCTGGAAGCCTGAGCAGTTGATAACCAGCAGAGAGGGCAGTGATCAAACGCAGGCCTGTCTCACAGTCTCTCTTTCTGCCTGACTTCTGCTGCTTTAGCCTTCAGTGACTCCCTGCTACATGGGCAAAGGCACCCAATGATGCTTGTCAAGCACTGAGCTTTCAGGCTGGCTTTCCTGAGCCCCTCATGCACAGGTCTGATGGTCCACCAAGGTCACCTGCTTCTTGCTTACCTGTGTGCACCCACCCGCACCTACGGCAGAGCAAACTCCTGCACCCTTTGCATCCGTGCACCCACAGACCCATGTGAAGCTTTCGGGCAGGGGTACAGCTCCATGAGAAGCAGCCTCTGCTCTGCTTCTACACCACCCCCCCTCTGCAATCCTACTCCGTTGCCATGGAAACCCAGTGGTGGGAGACAGGTTGCTTGGCAACACAAACACCCGGCTGGACCATGCTGCTGACCCCAGCTACAGCTTTGGTGCTGGTAGTGATGCTCCTCCCTGTGAAGGCAATGAAGCAAGGAAGGGGATGGTAGGAGAGCAGTCTCAGCCCCAAGAGGTGATGGAATAAGTGGCTACCACTGGTGCTGTGGTGGTATCTCTCCAGGGATGCCCTGACCACCTAGGATCAGAGCTGATCCCTCCCCAGGCCTGGGAACAGCTCCTCTGGTGGGCAGTGGGGAGCTGGCTGCATCAATGCAATCACATAATGGCTTCAACAGCCCTCTAGGGCAACCCTGCTGATGCTTTGGGTTCTGTTTGCACACAGACAGCTAGGGACAGGATGTACGACAGCCTTCCCCCTGCCTCCTCCTTCCATGGTCTCATAAGTACAGCTCTCCTCCATGAATCCTCAGGTCCACGAGGCACAGCAAAGTTTTCCATGAGAAAATGCAGAGCCCTGGAAAAACGAGGCAGTGAGCAACCCCATTACATCTGATAATGAAGGCAATTGCACGACGCATATCCTTCAGTACACAGTCTAATCTTGAACACCTGAAATACAAGAAGGAAGATCACCAAGGTAAGAAGTTTGCATTTGCAAAAGCTGTCTGAAGAACCAGACTATCCGAGATTGCCAAGAGAACAGATAAAAGCAGTCATTACAACCTGCCAAGGTGTGTGTGATGAAACCAAAGATACAGCCACAGTCATGCACAGAAAATCACTGCAGCCTCTAGCAGAGGCTTCGCCATAGGTGCAAGTTGCATCATACACAGTTAGATGACAGCTGGGGATACAGCCCAAAGTGGGACACACTGATTTTGCATGAACATGCACAATGGTACAGGGTGTACAGAGCAAGCAGCTGCAGAACCTTGCAATGCTGACTATGAAGCCCTTTTGGCTCTGGTACAAGGCAAAGGAACACAAATAAGAGTGTGATAAAGCATACAGAGCTCTTATCAGGGTCAGCAGAAATGCAGGGACATGTGGAGCTGACAGAGCTCAAGCAAAACTGCACCTCAAACAGAATATGGAAGGAAAAAGAGGAGCTGCCATCACAGGCAGCAGGAGATGAAAGCAGGGTTAAATGCTGGTGATGGGAGGTTTGATATGGCAATAAGCACAGCAGCCCAACCAAAACACCGTGTCAGCAAGTTTGGGGACCACTCAAGTGGATCAAACCCCTGATGGCAGCAGGGAAACCATAAAGACATTTTGCAGTGGAAGAAAATAAGAGTCTGATTGGAGGCACAGGGTATCTAAAGTCATCCCGAAAGGTGTTAGCTGAAGGCATCTCATTTCCGGCCCAGCAGTGTGAGTGCCAAGGAGCCAGCCTGGCCTGCACATCAGATTACTGCAGCATGCACGGTCCCAACAAGTATACAGGAGCTGGCTGGGACCTCTGGCATTGCCTTATGGCCAAGAGCATCCCAGGACACCCAGGGCTGAACTGCAGCAGCTCATGATGGCCACAGAGTCCACAAGTCACTGAAGCTGGGGTGCTCCCTCCAGCTACCGAAAACTGTGTCTGGCTAGCCTGGAGCTGACAGTGGGTAGCTGCTATTGCAAGCCATGGACTGCAGAGTATTCCCAAACCTGCTGTGAAGAGCAGGAACTACTGGCCAGACAACTGGCAAGCCTCATTCAGCTCTGGCCCTTCCCCAAGCTCCTTCTCCCATGGGAGCTAAAGGCACATCCAGCCACCTGCTTTCATCCAGCATCCCTGCAGGATGAGGCTCCTCCTGTCTGACCTCTCCCTGGATGCACACACAGATGGGGAATGAGGAACCACCACCCTAGGGAAGTATCACACAACACAACTCCGGCTTCTTCCTTGCCAAAGCTGCTGCAGCTGATCTGAAACGCTGCTAGTGGATCCCAGGCCTGGTGCAGAACCTCTTGGAGGAGAGGCCTCAGAGCAATAGGAGGAAGGGAAAAGGGAGATGCGTGCTCCAAGTCTACAGTAAGTTATATAGACACTTAATCAGAAGAAGCAATCAGGATGAATTGCACAACCCAAAGCTCCTCCAGCTGCAAGAGAATGTAACAAAGAGGAAGAAAAGATTGACCCCAGAGACTGAACACACATTGAATGAAAGAGAAAGGCCAAGGATAACACAGCTGGAAGTGCTGCGTGTTATACAATACCAGCAGAGATGGAGTGGCATCTTAAAATGAAAGCCTAAGTAGATAGCATTGAGATGGCCACATCTGCATGAAGCACCAGAGAGAAGAGCCGAGACCCTCTGCTCCTCTGCAACCCTCCTGGGAGTGCCAGCCCAGAGCAGCTCCCTGACAGCAAGGACACCACAACCTGTGAAGAGCTGATGATTACCATCATGTTTTCCCTGTATGACTTCTACCAGAGCACAGGTCAGCACCACAGTGAGTTACATCACGACACTGCTCTCCAGGCACATCACTGATGTACTAATCCCAGTGAGCAGGCACCAATGAAGACAACACAGAGCAGAGCAAGTGCATTACTTACAGGCAACTGGAGTAGCTCACAGACCAGCTGGCATCCAAGGCAGGTAAACACTCCAGTTGCGTACATCCACTCAGTGAAGGCCCTGCCCAGGGTGCTGCTGCTCCCAGTAACAAGCCAGCAGCAAGGCCAAGCAGCTGCATGGACAACCAGAGAACTCCAGCAAGGAGTTTTCCCAAGGAGGCTCTCCTTCCACATCGCTTGGGCAGGTACAGACACATGAATTGAACCAGAACGGGCAAGGAAAGGACAGCAGCAACAGTTGCCAATTCAGCCCATTTTTTCCCCCAAAAAGCCACCCTACTAAGCCCCAGGGGGATGAGAAATGCCAACTAATGGATGGGGACAGCTTCCCCAGTGCCAGCAGATATGTCCACCTCACCCAGCTCGGCCAATGCAGCCATTCAGGTAGGCAGATCCTCAGCACGGTTTGCACCCCCAGAGCATCCCTAAGAATAAACTTTGAAGGGCACAAGGACACACAACCACAACAGAACCATTTTAAAGACACAAGAAGGCAGCATCAGCCCATGTGAGAGTGCGCCAGTTTAAATACAGCAGCTCCGGATGCCAGGCTGGGAGAGGTTAACCATATCCCCCCCCAGCCTGTCAACCCCATCCCAATTGGCTTAGATAGCTTTCTAGGGACTGCCCCTGGGCCTTGAGCCAACTCAACGACTGTGGGTGAGCAGCACTATGGGAATACCCCACTTGGGAAGGGAACCTGGTATAAAGGGTCACCAGAGAGGTGGTTTTTGTTTGCAGTGAGGAGCTGCTCATATTTTATTTACTTCAGAATAAGAAAAGTGGGATTTTTTCCATGGAGGTAAGCAGCTAATTGCATTCAGGTTCTCCAACTAATGAAGGAATAAGCTGAATAATTAATTATCCAAAGATAAATTATTCATGGCCTGTGTGGGAGCAGGGGGCTCAGGGTGTTATTTAGCTATTTTCATCTTAAAGAATAATACATGTAACCACATCCCCCTTCAGCCCCTTCAAATCATGGCTGTGATGAGAGATGGGCAATTCAGGGGACCAGCCCCTTTGTATCTCAGGGGAATGGGAGAAGCCTGTTTCAACGATTAGTCACCTTTCAGTGGGAAGTGTTATCCAAAGTGAGCTGGCATCAGACCCTTATATTGCCTTGGGCACATACAGGGATGCTGATGGAGTGGAGTTCCTGGGCACATCAGGGCTATCTCCTAGGCCAGCCTTCCTCCTGAAGGCACCTAAATCCCCCTTCAATCCCCCATTTACACATGGCACAATGGAGAACCAGCTGATGTGCTCCACCCTCATCATTCTCATCTCTTGCTTTTCACACCTTGCTCCAGGCCTGACTTCTCAGCAGCCCTTGGAACAACTCACTTGACCTGGTACTGCACTGGATAATGAGCCATTAGCCGCAATGATAACGGTGGTTATGACAGATAACACTGATTGCAGCTGACAGGCTTATCCTGGAATCCCCCCTGCAGCTCAGACCCAGGGCAACAACCTATTGGTAAGGGATGAGCTGGGACTCAGACAGTCCTTTGCTTGCTGGGTGTTGAGAGGAGCCCCCATGGCAATTATCTGATTACTCACCATTTTAAAGGTGATCTTTCACCCTGTGCATATACATAGAAACAAACTGGCTTTTCCTGGTTTCCAGCAACTTGTAAGGGCAGCTTTGTGTGGCCCTGTCTGACTGAATGGTGGGATCACTTAATCCCATCACTGCCACTGGGGCCTTTCCTGCTCCATATTTGCTCCCCTTGCCATGCCTCCTTCACAGCACACCAGCAACTTCACCTTTCTCCTCATCAAGTTATTAAATGATACTGAACCAAGAGGAGAATCCATAGGAGATCCCAATGGAAACAAGCATTCATTGATCCCTCCATTAATACCTACATTTTGAAATCCATTAATGACTCACCCAGCAAAAAAGGGTCCTTCTAGTTCTCCATAATACACCTGAAGAGGGCCTATAGGGATGCTGAGGAGGGACTCTTCATTAGGGACTGCAGTGATAGGACAAGGGGTAACTGGTTCAAACTTAAACAGGGGAAGTTTAGATGGGATATGAGGAAGAAATTCTTTACTCTAAGGGTGGTGAGGCACTGGAATGGGTTGCCCAGGGAAGTTGTGAATGCTCCATTGCTGGTGGTGTTCAAGGCCGGGTTGGACAGAGCCTTGGGTGCCATGGTTTAGTGTGAGGTGTCCCTGCCCCTGGCAGGGGGGGTGGAACAGGATGATCTTAAGGTCCTTTCCAGCCCTAACTATTCTAAGATACTATGAAGGAAACAAGAGGCCATGTGGCGCTAAGCCAAAGGTCTTGAAGAAATCTTAATACACCCAAATCTTAATGCCTGTAGCTATGCAGATGCCTCCACCTGAGACCTGCCATAAAGACCCCACTTCATTTTGACCTACCCTTCACCAAGCCATGCAGACGTATCGAGATACTCTCCGTGTTCCCTCTTTCCCCAGTAAGATCTCGAATGTATTTCCATGTTACTTTGCCTCAGGGTGACTTCATTTCTTGCCCAAGAGTTGCAGTAACGCTGGGATCCCTCCAGCCCCCAGGAATCACCCAGCTCTTGACCTGGGTGGAAGAAGCAGCAATTTAGGGCACCGCCTGGCTACCTACTGTAGTGCTCCATACACGGGCTGATGAACATTAGATGCCCTCCAAGCTACCACAGCCTCCTGTGTTATGGGGTTTATATGCCAACCACAGCACTGTCTGTGGGAAACATGCCCTCCTGCCTCCTTTCTTCTGCATTTGGAAGATCTATGGAGCATTCCTTCCTTTTCCACTCTACTTACAATTTTACCATCCGTCTCTAACAACAGCCCCATTTTTGACACAGAAATAAATCCCCTGCTCTATTTAAGTGCTTTCTTATTGCCTTTGACCCTTCTGATCATTCACAGTCCATTAGTTTTCGATCTCTTCCAACTGCTACCTGTATTTTTAGGCAACACATTCCTTCTTTTAGCCTTTGCCAAGAATATTATTTGTCTGTTTTCTCCCTACATCTGTGCACTACCAAGGATGCAATACAAGAGCCCAGTTCCACAACACCTGGAATATAACCCATTGCTCACTGCCGTCCGGGCAGACCCACACAGTAGGCAGGAGCTGTGATCATAGAATCACATTTGCACCTACTTCAGGCAATCACAGCATTTCTTTTCCTTGCCTGATTTTCCCAGCCAGCAATCGCTGTTCTCTGTCAGTGGGGATGAGGTTTGCTCCCAGGTTGGGCTGTGGTGCATGCAGGCACTGCACTATGAAGTCATCCATTGTTTTGGGTTGGTTGAGGGCTGGTTTGTTCTTCAAGACACAAAGTGTTCCTGGAGTCGCCCCTCATTCTACCCCCGACTCTTGAATCATCTCCTAAAGCTCACAAACAGATGGTTCAGCAATTTATCCTCTTTGGCAATAAAACCTGATAGCATTTAAGCAGGCTCTCACCCATTTTCCAGCTTCTTAGATCACTGGATTCCCACAGGTCAGCATCATCTGTGCCTCCACGCACCTACCAAGGTCTCAACCCTCGTTTTGCTGCCGAGGGCTTTTAGCGCTTCCTTTTAACATGCTGATAACCATAGGAGACATTCAGCCAATTCCAACCCATCAGCACTTCTCATGGCCAGACATGAGGAGCTGCAGATGCTTCATTGCCTCAGTTCTCAGTTAAGCAAATTGAGGATCTCCTTATACCCCTCCTTTCCAAGTCCAGACCTTGAGAAGGGCTCGTATCTGCATGTCAATAGGACTGCTCACTATAAACTCCCCCTTTAGCCAGCTCAGAGGTTAATAGCTCTGCAAGACAGAGGCTGAGATACCAGCCTGTTCAGAGACATGGCAGGCTGGAGCCAGGACCTACAGCAGGGAAGATCATAAGGGGCAGGACCCACAAAGACCACTGTCAGGCTATCTACTTGTCACTGCTGCTCTGCAGAGGTGTGTGCCCATGGCACTTGCTCAAGCCCCACACACTTGCCCTATCCTGAGGGACACAGGCCAATTCCTCCACCACTATAGCTTGCCTCTAAGGGGACCTCACAGCCATTTTCACCCCCATTTCCCTGCCATCAGGACAGGGAGCTTGCAGGTAGGTGCAGGAAACCCAAGTCATTGTGTCAGTTGAGCTGGGAGATGCTGAAGCACATCCAGGATGGGTCAGGCAGGTTTGCACCAAACCCTGGGCAATGTCACTAATAAGATCTATTGACATCTTCATGTCCCCTCATAACGTACTGATGCCTCTCCACTTGACCTGGGTCACCCTATGCTCTTCCTAATCCCTTTTCTCTGTGGGGATGCTCAGTGATATCCCCTAACCACACAGCAGTTGCTTGGTTAGGAATCATCCAAGGACTCCCAGGGTCTGGAGAGGGAGAAGAGCTGAGGTTTTCCATGGCTGCACCACCAGGAACCTGCAGCTCACCAAGAAGCCATCCAGGCTCCTTGACCCAGCCTAGCATGAACATGGGACACAAAAGCTGGTCTGGGACAACCATCACTGAGCTTCCTTGCTGAGAGCAAAGTAAGAAGCATGTAAAGGTTAATGCTCCCATCTCTTGTTACAGAGGCTGAGAGAGCTGGAAAGCAGCCACACATCCAAAAGATATTTCAGGCAGAGATCTGAGATGGGCAAGCAGGAAAAGGAAAGGCAAGGCTGGCAGGAGGCAGAACCAGAGAGACAGTGGTGACTGAAAGCCCTTCACTCCAGGAGGGGAAAGAAGAGCTCTACTGGAGGTGGAAGTGTGCGACGCTTGTGCTTGCCCCCACCAGCCCTCCTGGAGGGGAGGAACACACCCCAGTCCAGCCCCCTCATCCCCATGGCAGGAAGGATGGGCTCCCTCCATATCAGGAAGGGAGGGACAGCATGAACAAGCTATCCAGTTCACTCTCCCCCATGCAGTTGTATTTAATACCTTAGATACCTCTTCCAGCAAGACAAACCTCTCAACCCCGCATATGCAATAGGTAGCTAAGCTGCTCCAATATATTACCTGAATATCCCATCACTTCCTATGCAGCTGTCCTCACAGTCCAACAAAGTACCTTCAGATGAAGAAGGCCCAGAGACTTTCCAAAGGTCTCAACAAAGCTGGGATGGAGCAGATCATTCATTGGGCTCCTCCAGTTTGAAGCCAAAAGCTCTTTAAGCCCTTCCTAGGGACACCTGGGATGTGAAAGCCACCAGTGACCCCACCAGGCCACTTGGGTACTGCAGTGCCTGCACATGCCACCTCCCCTCCCTCCCTCCCTACCCCAGTGAAGTGCTTCACCAAGAGAAGAAAGTTAACAAATTTGATGTTTGGGGTTCTTTGTTCTTGAAGTGATTGAATTACCAGCTGAGAAAGAGGCACTCGAAAGCAACCTGAGCCTGGTTAAAGCTGGTTATCCATCTCAATTTGCATAATGCTTATGCAAATGGCAGTTTGCATAATGTTGTGATCTACCATCACTTTAGGGTTTTATTGCATGAAAAGACCACAGAGCAGATATTGAGCAGCTGCCCAAGCCCTGACTGCACCTCAGGCACCACCAGCCACATGTGCCAGAGATGCAGATAGTTCCCCCTCTTGCCCACAGCTTTTGGTCCCCCACAGAAGCTGAACCTGACATTGCCCCTGGGTGATTTCAGGAGATACAGGGCTGCATCTGGCTTCTCAGCATTAATTCCTCAATTGAAACTGATTTGGTGGCTGCCTCGGTGCCTTTTATGAGCCTTCCAGCAGAAGTGATGCACCTTAGAAAATGAGGCTCAGATTCAAGACCAGGTCCCTCCCACTGCCTACCCATCATCCAGCTTTAGCAGATCTGAATCAGGTGTTTGGGACAATTGAACTGATGACCACCCTTTACCCCTGCCCCACCGCAGCACCCAAACGTAGGCAGGTCCAGACACACTCCTTACCTGGTAGGACAGAGCTGGCTCCTGGGGTGCCTCCTAAATCCTCCATACACCATCCACATGCCAACCACCATGGGCTCCAGCACTGGCTTCCCTGCAAGGAACAACATCACACAGCTCTTTCAGTGAAGCAGCTCTGGCAAAGCAAGCACTAAAGTCACCCATGGGATAAAGCCTCCCCTATGGCATGAGATGCAGCTCTTCCCACAAGCAGGAGCCCTGCAGTAGCAGATACCCCACAGCAGCCGCCCTACAGAAACCCAATTAAACCCACCCAAAAGAAGCCTTAACCAGCCTTTCCCACCCAGGAGCAGCACCCCACAGACCTCACCTGGCCACTGCCCAGGCTTTTATATTCAGCCACCCACCCAGCAGCCATTGCAGGGAAGGTGGACTATCTGCCTGACTGACAACTGGTAGAGCCATTGGGCTCCCTGCCCTGTATTACCTCTGCAGCCCTTCTTGTGCCACTCCTCTAGCGTTGCTGGTGGCTGAGGGTGCCTTGGAGCATGTCACTGAGAGCTATTCTTCATCTCTTAGTTTCCTTAATGCAAAACCATTTGAATGATGAGGTGAGGTCTAGATTTATCCAGACCTTTGTCCTGCCCCATTTTGCAAGAGGTCTCAGTGCTAAGTTTGCTGTTGGGTCAATTTGTGGTGGTTCCATGGGACATTGGTGACCCTCATGGTCATCATCATGGTGGTGATGATAATCACCCTCGTTGCAGCTTTGCAGCGGTGTCACTGGTCCCCCTGTCACTGACTACGCTGAGGTCAAAGATTGCTTCTGTGAGCTGGGGAGCACGAAGCATGGCCAGGATGGAAGGGTGGCCTCCTTCTCCTCCCTCTGGGATCAGCAGCACACAGCCCTCATGAAGTCCAGAAGAATCATAGAATGGTTTGGGTTGGAAAGGACCTTAAGATCATCCCGTTCCAACTCCCCTGCCACGGGCAGGGACACCTCCCACTAAACCATGCCACCCAAGGCTATGTCCAATCCAGCCTTGAACCCCGCCAGCGATGGAGCATTCACAGCTTCCCTGGGCAACCCATTCCAGCACCTCACCACCCTTACAGGAAAGCATTTCTTCTTCTTATCCAATCTAAACTTCCCCTGTTTAAGTTTGAACCCATCACCCTTCGTCCTCTCACTACAGAAGAAGGGATCACCAAGCACTGCCATTTACATCAAGCAAAAGGTTGGATTTGACCCTGTAGCCCCACTTGTGTTACAGTCACACCATGCAAACAGTTCCTGCACATCCTCATGTTTTGGACAGCAGCATCCACCTGCGGTGCCAGGGCTGTGGCCATGAGTGGCACCTTCCCCACTGTGCCCTTGCTCCAGTGCCAGAGCTAGGAGTGGGTTTACATCCTCACATCTCAAGGTTATGAAAGCTACAGCAAATGCAGGGGGATGGGAGGCAGCATCCTGGAAAGAACCCAAAAAATGGCAAAAAAGCAGTTCTTTAGTGATCAATCCGAAACCACAGGGATACAAACACAGCGTGAATTGGCTGCTCTGCCTCAGCCTGAGCAGGACCTTCCCGGAAAGGCTGAGCTCCAAGTGCATTTAGCAACAACATCTTCTTGAGAGAAGTTGTGCAATGGAGGAAGAAGGGAGGCTGATGGGCTCTCGGGGTCTCTTCCCTGCCTCAGGCTTTCCTGCGGGAGACATACAGAGACATAAACAACACGGATCAAACAGAGGAGTGGGGAGGAAAGGCTCCCCAGCTCTGCATTATATTTGGGTTCAAATCCCAACCAGTGAAAATTGAGCTGTTCAAACTAAGTGGAGCAGCTTCAAAGGAGACTGTGGGTACCCACCTGTGGCTGCAAGGCCTTCCCCACATGCCCTCCATGCTGGTCTCTCCTCTGGAGCTTTCCCCATCAGCCAGATCTGACAGACAGTGTGATGGATAGAGCTGTGGAGGGAATACCACCATGAGCATTAATACCCAGCAGAAAGCCATCACTCCCTTCAACGCACACTTAGGAGGCGGATGAAGCTTTGCTTCTCATCAAGGACATGATTCAAGACCCAAGGCAACTAAACCCAGCTCAGCTCTGTGCTGCAGCTCCCTCCCTGGGCCTGCTCCTAGGCAGCATTTTATGTACCTGAGTGATCCATAGGGATGTCAAAGACTGAATGACACACTTGGGAGCTGGAAAACATAAAGAGGTGATGCCACGTTCAACAGCGGGAAACTGAGCCAAATGGCAGCTGTTGTGGTGCTCACCTCCTCTGGTCTGTTCCCTTCCACATCATGGCTGCTTACCTGCATGTAAATGGCGTTATCAGTCTTTCCTAATATCCTTTGGCTTTCCCAGGGCTGAAGGATCAGCTGACAGTGCACTCCCGCGCAGCCTGATCTCACAGTGGTTCATAGCAGTGATGGCTTAGGTTGTGTGAAGATCCCCTAAGCTCTCCTTGCAAGCAGACCCCATACATGCAGTCACAGACCTGTTATTCCTCACTGATTGGGGTTAGGGGGAACATAACATGAGGTCCCACACACCAGCGTGCCCCGAGCAGCCTGGACAGAGGAGGGACCCTCAGCAGAATGAAAACCAGATGGTGGTTTCCCTCCATGACAAGAGAGAGGGGACCCAAAGCCAAGTGGGAGACCACAAGCCAGGCTGGGACCTGGGAGTGCACTTGCCCTTCCCTTCTGTTTCTTCTTCCTCTCTTACCGTTAGCTGTGGGGTCTCTAGCTGTATCCCGACTAATGAACCACACTCCAACAGGACCACCCTTCTGCATCCCTGCACTCCACGTGTGCATGAACCTCACTTCAGCCTGTGTCGCTCTGAACCAGGAACGACACCAGGAGGGTCTGGAAAGCAGCGCATGACCATACTGGGGATGGAAAATACGGGCAAAGGCACCTTCCCATATTCAGGACAACCCCCGGCTCCCCGCCAAGTCCCTATCACCCTCCCAGCCTCTTCTCCCTGCTCCCCCCAGCTCCGGGTGCCAACTGGGACAGGACACAACACTGAGACCCCTTTCCATCCCAATCACTCCCAACCCATCAGGCCCCTGTTTGCACACAGAGCTCAGCTCCTCTCACCAGCAGCATCTTCTGCCCACCCGCCTTGGCAAAAGCCACACTTCAAAGCTGTGCAAACAGGGCTGCTGAGCTCCCTAACTTCCCCTGACATCAAAAGCTTTACTTCTGTTTTGCACAGCACCAAGAACCCACTGGGATATGGCAAGTTTGTTTTTCCTAAGAAGAAGGCAG
The DNA here is from genome assembly GCA_028858755.1 of Ara ararauna. Classification (NCBI taxonomy): domain Eukaryota; kingdom Metazoa; phylum Chordata; class Aves; order Psittaciformes; family Psittacidae; genus Ara; species Ara ararauna. The sequence continues at coordinate 9,110,613 of CM054389.1, read as the reverse complement.
ACCATGGGTGCCCGAGTATGAATTCCTCAGCAGGACCAGAAACTCAAGTAAAAGGAGGAGGAGAAAGCTGGGCTTGGAGACATGAGCTTTCTCCTTGCTTTGTTTCCTTCCCTTATGGGTGTCCTTCAGCCTTGATCTGCTTCCTGTTCCCTTCTCTGCTCTGGTGGAGTTTGCTGAACATGCAAAACAGTGACATCCACCAGAGGTTTAGGTTCAGCCAGTGGAAAACTGAGGTTCTTGGGAAGATGTTTTATTCACAGCCCTGAGCCTGACACATGTGAGGCTGCTGCAGGGTGGATGGGCCCTGCTGGAGGCTCTCGCTGGGAACACGTTGGGAGGATGTGTTCTCTTCTACATGGAAGGAGCATCTTGGCTGGCTGTACAAGGTGCCCTGTGGCGAGTCACGCTGCAGAGCAGGATGAGTGGCCGGAGAGCTGTCACTGGAGCATCATATAGCAACACTGAACTGCTTGATCCCCGCTGACACTGCCCCAGGGAGGCACAGGGACCATAAAGGGGATCACCTACATCCATTTCTTGGAAAGGATGTCCTGGATCACGCCAGCTGCCTGCTGATGAAGGCAACCAGGTCAGACGATCATCTACTACATTAATGTATCAGCCTCTGTCTCAAAACTGCGTAGGCTGATTTCCTCCCTAATTCCTGAACCTCCTTTACATCTCCTAAATTTGAGCTCAGATGTATCACTGCCTAGTTTCTACTGAGTTTTCCACTGCAAAAATAGTCCTTTAACCTGAAGAGCTCTTCTCCTTTCCTGACATGTTCTTAACCTCCTTTTTAACAGGCCAAGGAACCCATTCTCTGTGTCTCTTCTCATCAAACGGATACTCCACTCCCTACAGCAGCAGCAGAGTCCTTTCCTGCCCTCTCCCTGTTTGGATTTGCCTTCAGGAGAAGAGCAGAAGAGTTAGTATTGCAGATGAATCCCACCAGTGACTCAATCAGAGGCATCCATTCTCCCTTCTCCACACTGATGGTTCTTCCCCGTGCTGTCACTCATGCACTGAGCTGAGGTCAGGAACCAAGTTACTCTGTCGTCCTCGGGACTGATCTCGTATAAGCCAGCCACCGAGGCACGCAGCACACCAAGCTGTCAGCTGCTCTTTAGCAAGTTCCTCGTGCACTTCCCGCTCTCCCATTAATCCCTGTCCTCATGAATAATTTCCCGCCAGGCACTGTATCAGATACTTTACTGGAGCAGGGAGAGACCTACAGCATCCCCTCTGTCCAGCACCTAACATGAGATGAGCCTGACATCTCCTTTACTGCACTTCATGTCATTTTCTATTTAGCTCTGTGGTTTTAATGACTCCCTCCAACCTTGTTCTAAAGCCTTGCATGCTCCAGGGGCTGGACGAATGTGTCTGTGGTTGCTCAGATCATTCACGTTTCCATTTCCCAAACACGGCGTGAAGAGCTTGGGTCAGTAAGTACAAAACCTAGAACCATGTATTGTCTGCTGTGCCCATGCCATGGTTCATAGGGAAGGTGGGGAGGCCCTGCACAGGCAGGGAGGGAGGGGAAAGGGCTGTATTTGGGTCACACCAATCCATCCTTCGCATCATGGCTGTGACAGTGGCCAAGAGCAGATGCCTGGAGACTGATGACAAGGACAGGGAAGCATCCAGTCCTGCTTCTGTGTTCAGGGGGAAGGAAATCCTGACTCAGAAGTCATCCTTCATTCTGGGGCTTACCCACCCATGATAACCTTCTCCTCAGTTAATGTGCCTGATCACCCACTTACACTACACAGCGCAGGGATGACATCTGTGCTGGGAGATGGATCTGGGCGAAGTCACAACATGCCTGGGTATGGGAAGTATCTTACCTAAGGAAGGGGTGGTTTTGCGCAGAGTCCAGTCTGCAGCATGACTTGAACTGGCAGGATCCCTCTGAGCTAATCTTTAGTCAAGGAGAACAAACTCACGGACAAGGCTGGGCTGGGAAATGCTCCAGGCAGATTTACTGGAGAACAGAGGAGGGCTGTGGTGCAGCTCCTGAAAAAGGAGCTTTTGCACGGTGCTGGTGATGCTTATGTGCAGGACCTGCTTTCAGTACCATCCACAGAGCTCAGCATGCCTGGGGTAGGTGCTGAGCTCAATCTGCAGTAAGAAATCACTGTTGGTTGAGGATGTTCCAATACAAACACCTGAAGACAGAAATGCTGCTCAATCCCACAAGTCCAAGTCCTTCAGGAAAATGGCTGGGTCAGAGGAGTTCTCACAGTCCTTTCATGCCCCTCATCTTTGCTTCCTCTCTCCTTAATGCTGGTGAAAACACCCTCCTTGCTTGCAGCACTGTGTGATGAGGAGCCCCTCTGACCACCAGTATTGATGTGTCTTGGGAAAGAAAAGGGGGAAAAGAGGTTGGGTGCGTTGGGGATATCTCATCCCTGCCAGGGTGCCTGCAGGAGCAGGGAGGGTGGCCCAGGGAGGCTGTGGCACAGCTGTGCCCTGGTGCGATGCTCAGTGTCCCCCTGATGCTCCCCCAGCTCCAATCAGTCCCCCCCCCTTCCAGCCCCAGGGAGGTGCAAGGCTGCAGTTCACACTCAAGTGATGCATCCCAGATTGAGGGTGGCAGCGCTGTCACCCCATGCTGTCACCCTCCTGTCCCTGCAGCCACCCAGCCATGATGGCAAGACCAAGAACTACTGCCGTGGGTGCCAAGAGAGCGCAGAGGACCTGCAACCTTGGAGCGATGGAGATGGGATTTGACACCCTCCAGTGAGGCCAGAGGGAAGGAGACCAGGGATGGGATGGAACTAGTACATGAGGGAGCTCCCAAGGACCCTATGGGACAGGAGACCCCACAGCGTGAGCTGCCAGCACCTGAAGGTGACAGCGACATAAGCTAATGGTGACCTTTCCAAGAGGAGCCCCGTTGTCACGCACGGGACACACACTGAGTTTTGCTGGGGATTCCTGCTTGACCCAAGAGCCCCAACCAACCCCAAACAAATTTGTCTGCATCCTGTCCCGCTTTGGGATGGCAGGAGGCCATAGGGAATTTAGGAGGAGACAGCAGCATTCTCCTGGTCTCCCGGGACCATCAGATGCACTGAGGCATTTGTTCCTCTTTACTTTTCCCTCTGCCTGCTAAGCCTGGCTGGAAAACAAGAAGAATACCATTCTCTTCATGAAAATCTTCCCACAGATGAACACTTTCTATCTGGTCTCATTTTTGCTAATATATTCTGTTATTTTCTCTTGCTCTCCATAGGAGACTTTCCTCCAGCTTCTCTGCTCGGTTTTATTTCCTTTTAACTGGGAATCCCTTTTAATTAAAGGCAGAGGGAAAAGCCCTTCAGTCCCATTCATCTCCAAGCAAATTGGTCCTTCTCTCTTTCAAAGAGACTCATGATGCAGTTTAGGCTTGGATTCATTTCACAAAGTGATCAGCAAACTCCAAGCAGCAGGATCAGCTCCACGCCACAGTTTCTCCTTTCCCTTTGGCTCCTATTCCCCAGACTTTCAAATCCCCAATTCATTCCAAACCCAGTTCCCATCACTTGAAGGAATCAGCTGTTGTGCAAAACTGAACACAAGCAAATAACATTGTTGACAACTTTCCAGCCCGGCACATAAAGCATCTCTTGGTCTCCCCAAATCTGTGCTGCTCACATGGGGTTTCTAGAAACAACATGAACTGATTGTCAAGTGGGCAATAACATGCAACTGGAGCCACAGAGACACAGCAGCATGCCCTCTGCTCACAAGAGCCCATTTCCTTCCTGCATGGCTAATTCCCACTGCCCGGTGCGGGAGCGGAGTGCTGGGGTGGGATGTGGTGCTACACGGTGCAGTGGAGCCATCACTTGTGGTGTTAGGGCTGGTGCCATCGCAGTGCAGGCACCGATAGGGCTGTACCCTGGCAGTGCCATGCAGACACCCCAAACCCAGCAGCCCCCAAAGCGGGGAGCAGAGGCCGAGTAGGGCACCCTGTGTTTGCTTTGCAGCACAAGCCAGACTAATGCGTGATAGTGGCTTAAGTGCTCTCCCGGGAGATTAAGTGCCAGTAATTAGTCTTCATTGCTCAGATAACCAATTATACATGTGAGAGACACAGGCAACAGGCTGGATTTGGGATAAGGGCACCAGCAAATGGCTGTGGGGGAAGCTGGTGTGCCCGACACCCAGCCAGGATGGGGAGGGTTCTGCTGCATCCCCTGCTCCTACCCAGGGCTGCATCCCTCAAAAGCATGGCAAAGGCAAGGGGTGGTGGACAAGGAGAGGCAATTCTGAGCTGGGGACTGAACTGAGGCTCAGGTTCAAATAAGCTGTCTGGGAGCTGGAGCACAATGTCCCCCCCAAGCTGGTGCTTTTCCAGATGGATCCGCTCCCCAGGCTGAGCACTGTGGGGTCTGTGTCAGAGATGGAGGCACCGCCTCTCATGAAAAGGCCTTTTCCATTTCTGATTTCCCTAATACAACTGAGTAATAGTATTGACATGCCAAAATGGTCTTTTATTATGATCCATTTATGCCATTAATGTAATATCCTCCTCTTGGATTGCTTAGTTATGTATTAATACCGAAAGAAAGCCGACGTTTCTTTTAGCTCTTCATTGTCTCAAATGAGTCCCAAACCCTCCGTGTGACAGGATTTTGATGGATTGGCATTATTTTTAGCTGTGATCATGCCTTGATGCTCTGAAATTAGGAACATGTTTTTAAAATATTGTACCACATGCATTTATCTTATTTTTCTTAATCTCTGTCTCACCAGTTATCAGTCTGGTTTTATTGTAGAGCCATTAGTGCTAGTTAGAAGTCTGATGAATGTATATGACATCATTTATTTGCTGTTCTTAGCATAACAAGGAATGGAAAGATAAACCATGAATCTGGGAGAATGGTAAGTGGATGTTTTACTGTTTTAATAGAGAACTTTGATAAAGAATGGCTTTGCTGGGGCATCATTATGTCCAGCCAGTGATAGAGGTCGAAGGAAATATACTGAGGATTCAGGAGAGAGTTACAGGAATGAACCTGGGGAAGATGCTGTGCAGCGACAGACCAAAGGGATTTGACCTGTTTGATTCATCAAAGAACATCAAAAGCTGAAAGTGCAAGTGACAAATACCCTCACCAGGAGGAAATATGAAAGGGTTTATTAAATCTCACAGACCAAACAATGCTACCACCTGGAAATTCAGTCTGGACACTGCAGGTCAGAAGCTGCCAGCGCAGGCTTTTAATAGAGATCAGACCAAGGATTGATGCTGGAAGACCCGGAGCCCTGCATCCATTGGCAGGATTCCCTCCATAGTGCAGGGCTGAGGGGGTGGCTGGGGTTGGTAATGGCAGCTTCCTCCTCACCAGCCCAGCAGCACGGAGTCCATCCCTGTCGTTGTGCTCAGCTGGGAGCACACGCTGAGTTATTTGCTGCTTTATATAATGTGATTCTATGAGAGGTGCATTAGCCCAACACAAATTACTGGGCTTGGGAAAAAAACTCCTGTTCGTGTTGAATGAATCAACTCCTTCACGTAATGGCTTCAGCTGCCCTGAAAAGTGGATAAAATGATGGCTGTTCTGCTCCCTTCTGCAAGGGAGTTTATTGCTGTGAATGTGAGGGGTATTTCCCTCTGGCTTCCTCAGCAGAAGCGATGGAGAAGCCTTCATCCCTGTGTGGAGTGAGGAAGGGCCAGCCAAGGAGAGAAACCACCCCCATACACAAAACCCCAATCCCAAATCCTGGCAATCTCCTGTCCAGGCATGGGGTCCCCAGTTAATGCCTCCTTCTGCCCCCAGCTCCTGCTTTTGCCAATACAAAAGAAAGGCATAAAATGGACAAAAATGGTGCTGATCATGGGGAGAAGACTGGTCCAAAACATGGGGACATGAGACCACCCCTTCCCCATGCTCACTGCAGGGGTAACAGCAGCCGCTCCATTCGGCTGATGACAGGAGCCCTTTTCCTCTAGATATGTGATGGATGGTCCCAATTATATTCTTCCAGCACTGATTTAATGCAATGTTTTATTAATAGCAACAATCAGAGGAAAACAAACAGCTTATTTTGCACACGCCATTCCCTTTCTGCTTTTATGTTCCCATGTTCATATACACTCCAAGTCCCTGATGCCACAGCATCGGGGGTTGAGGAGGAAGAGGAGGGTGGGGAGAAACAAGCAGAGGATTCACTGAGCAAGGCAATAGCTCATTAGTACATCCTCAGCAGAATTAATATGATTGTGACAGTACTTTCTTCACTCATTCCTGATGGATCACTTAGAGGAAACTGCAAATGGCTGGTTTGTTTCTTTGGGTGCTAAAAGAGCGTGTGCAAGGATGGGGAACAATAACCCACAGTTTTGCATTAGTGGTTTTAATACTCTTGTTACAGAAGGAGCGATGGGAGGAACATCATAAATCCATTAGAAGTGTCCCCAGCACAGCACTGGTGGGACTCAGTCCTGGCTGCGCTCTTTGCTCAGGGTCAAGTTCTTTCCCAAACCTGCCAAGCCGTGTTGCCAGGGAAGATGCTCCTAGCTGGAACTGCAGCTCCCACCTTGGCAAAGGAGGTGGAGAAGAGGGAAACCCTGGGAACAGGGGGTGCTGGTGGGATCAGCAGCTCCAAGATGTGTGGGATGGACCCTGCAGTGCTAATGGGGAAGCCTGAGCCAGCAGCATGCTTCAAAGAAGCACAACACAGACCAAAGCATCCTCATGTCAAACCTTGCCACGTGCCAAGACTAAAGCCAATCTCCTCCTTCTTTCACTCCTTGAACCCTCCCTTCATCAGCAGCTCTCCATCATCTCTCTCCCTGTTTGCTTTTGTATTTGGGAACCGGCTTGTGTATTTACTCATTCGATTGCTCTAACAGTAATACAAAGTCCCCGTGGCCGGTGGTGATAAACCCAGCAGACACGTGCTCTCTTTACTTTGTTAGTCCAATTTTTGCTCCTGGCTCCAACATGGAATTTCGAGCCCTTTTCAATCAAAAGCGCTCTATATTGTGGTTAAACGATTTCCTTTCCCCCCAGAGAATCATTAATCAGGCACATGATCTAATATCTCTCGCTCCTTCTCAATCTCTTTTGGCAAGTTCTTCAAAGAAGGCAAAGGAGGGGGGGAAAGGAAAAAGGGAGAGAAAGATTAAATGGAGCAGGTGTCACATTTATCTTATTTCCAGTGCAAATACAACCCACAAGCGCCAGGCTCAAACCAGACCCTCAACAAAACCTGCAAAATGTTCTCGAAATAAATGATTCTTGGCTCTCTCGTGTTTGTTTTCAATTTGCAGTCATCCTCTCAGTCCTCCTGCCAAGTAAAAGCTGCTTTGGGAATGAGCTCGTCGGAAGCGATTCCATGGGGTGGAGGAATCAATTGCCTTGCCATGTCCCGCCTCCATCCCCTTCCTAAGTCACTGCCCTGCGCAGCCCTCATCCCAAAGCAGCCCAGCATCCCTTCCCAAAACACAACTCTGAGATGCACAAAGCTGACCTTTGCCATTAAAACTTCCACTCAGCGCTGGCTCTGCAGCAGCAGAGAGAGGGCTCTCCAGATGCAAATCCTAAAATAAATCCTATTTTATCACTATTATGTTTTTCAACACAACTGAATTAATGATTTGGAGCCTCCTTGCTTTCCATGCTCGCTTTATAAGCTGGCTGTGGCTGGACTCTGCCCTTTTCAGTGGCTCTTTTCACCCATTTCAAGTGCTGTCCCCTGCATCCCATCACCAGCCCATGACCCCTGGGTCGCACCCTGCTGAAGGGCAGGCTTCAATACACAGGTGCTGTGCCGGGGTGCTGGGACCCACGGGGGTCTGGTGGTATAGACCATTTCCATGGCTCCTTGGGAATGTGGGGAATATCCTGTGGGGAATCCTGTGTATGCGGGAGTGAGGGTGGTAAATCCCCTTTAACCTGCTGCTGTAGGAAAGCGCGGCTCATCCAGCATGTGGGGCCCGAGCCATGCACCCATGGCTGGAGCAGGATGACAGCCCAGGGGGTTCTGAGCACCAGCACCAGCGAGATTTGCTTAGCGCTCATCAAAAACCACAGCTGCACCCCAGGAAAGAGAAAACAAAGCTGTTTTTCAATGGAAAATCAGAGATTTTAACAAAGTGGTTTCCGCTGATACCTGCACTGTTCTGAGCGCATCAGTGCACACAGCCGCTCTGCTCAGCCCCACGGGGAGGCCTGTGCTCTGCCCCAAGGCTGGGAAGTCCTGTTCGGCTGATTTTAACATTGGAAACCACCAGCTATTGCAGGAGATGGGAAACCCAGCTTGTGTGCAAGCCCCTGTGCCACGTGCATCCCTCCCAGCTCCAGGTCTCCGAGCTCACCAGGAGCAGCTTGTTCCATTCAGCGCTGGAGATCCCAGGGTCAGCCCCATCCTGTTTCCCAGATGGTGGCTGTCGCGTGTCACTGCATTACACAGGCAGGAGCACAGGGACCAGCCAGTGCTCTGCAAGGCTGAGCAAGGGCTTGGAAAGGGCTTTGTGCTCTTTGTGTTACTAAACCCAGGTAGAATCCAAAGGGGTTCATCACCCTTGACACGTGGGACCGGGATCATTTGTGACAGGGACAATATAACCAGGCTGCTGCAGATGCTGTCGCCGGTGCTGACCCCTCAGGTGCTGCTTTTAAGGTTTTTTGGCTTTTAAGAAGCTGCTGCCGTGTTTTATTCATGCACCTTGTCCAGGGATGTAGGTTTGGGCCAAGAACAGGGGGAAATCAAAAGGGAAAAGGTATTGAAGCACAGGTGCAGCACACTCGGCTATGGCCAGGGGATTTCAGGGCTGCCTTTCCCTTGGCCATGGGGGTAACAGCATGGTCCCCACACCTCTCCCTGCTCCGCACTGTACTTTGCTCCTGTAGCACAATCACTGGTTTTAAAATCACTGCAATTATCATTCAAGTGGGTTGTTTCCAGTTGCAAGTGTCTGATGTAAGGCAAGTGCTGGGCTGCTGCAGGGCAGGGTGGGTTATGAAGCACAGGTATGTGCCCCATGCCCTGGGACACAACGTAAGACCTGAACTTGGCAGCAGAGAGGATCAAGCTGATGGCAGCTGAGAACACGCAACTCATTCTGCTGATGCATGACACAAGGGGCACAGGAGGGGGAAAAGGGCCATTGATCCCCTAAGTGCCTTACTGAGTTAGCTGACACCAGCAGATCTACCCAGCCCATAAACTGTATGACTGCACTTACAGTTAAGTTCTTACTAAGCTACAGGCAAAGAGGAGATAAATCATGTGAAAGAGGATGATGAGGATGAGGGTAGCACAGGGATTCAAAATCCCTGGAAAGGAAAGCAGGAAACAAACCCTGCTCTACCACCACTGCCTGCCCCATTCCATCAGCTCTTGCAGATCTGGAGATGCCCACAGGACTCCCTCCTGAATCCCCATCCCATTTAAATGCCTCCTTCCCTTTTCCCTTCCTTTCCATCCTTCTGTCCTTCCATTTATTGACACAGGTAAACATGGACCATCCCATCCTGCTTGAGGAGGGAGCTGAAGCCTGGTTCCTGCTCTTTTCACCTTTCCAGGGTTATAGGGAGCTGTTTGGGTGCAGTGGAAAAGCCTCTGATTTACTCTGCTACCTGGGCAGAGCTCTGGGAAGGGCTCAGCTCCACTCCAGCCCTCATCAAAGCTCTCCTGAAGAGGCTGTGCCTCCAAAGTCAAAATGCTCCTTGCAGGGGCAGGGAGAGGACTTAATAGGAGAGGCGGCAGGAGGAAGTAAAGTGCTTTTGTAGCAAAGGATGTTAATTGCTTGATGGGCTCCTGTTGCACAGCATGGCTGGGAAGCAGCCACATCCCAGGGATGTGTTTGTCCCCACCCACAGTCTGTGCTGTGGAGGAGATGTCAAGGGGGCACAAACACAAGAGGCCTCTTACCCGCACATTGAAACACTGCAGTTACCCTTGTCAGCCCTTCCTACAAGAGCCAAGCACCTTGGGTTTGCTCGCGGTTTCCTCACACCATGAGGACTCAGATGGGAGTTACTATGTGGTGGCAATGAGGGCTGAGCTCCCTTTTTCTATGCTACAGCCCCACAGGGGCTATGGTAGCACAGACCAATCCTGACGAGGATCACACAAGCGATATTAAGCTCTGGACAAGGTGATGATGCCTTGCTAGAAACAGGGGAGAAAAGAAAGCTTAACACACACGGGATAAAAGGAGGGGGAGGTTGGGATGGAGCTGAGCTTGTCCGGCAGCAAGATGGTGACTGGAGATGTGTTCACCCTCCCAAAGCTGCCATCACCTTCACAGCCCTCACCAGCTTCACACCAGCCCCACAGAGGCAGGGACGCTGCAACCCCAGCTGCTGGAAGGTTGATGGATGGGGAATGCCATGCGCGTGTGGGGAAACCCGTGAGCTTTTCCCAGCAGATCTCCTATAGCCATTAACAGGTTGGAGGGGGCAATGGAGATCCAGTGCGGTGGTTCCCTGCGTGTGCAAGAGCATTTCCTGTGAGCACCGACACCTCCGCAGTAGCTCCAGACATCAACGTGGGGAAGCTGTGAAGGGTGAGAATGCAAGGGAACGAAAGCATCATGTAGAAAATAAAGGCAGTTACAGTTGCTTCAAAGCATTTTCTCAGCAAGGGCTCAGGGTTTTTAATCAACTCCTTTTTTTTATTGCAGGTTCTTCTTCCTGCCAAACATTTGCAGAGGGAAAAAGAAACGAAAGAAAAAAGAGAAAACCAGTTTTAGCCGCCAATCTGTTGCTTGCAAAGCCATGAAAGCACCTGGAGAGAGACGAGCGTGTACTATAGAAAAGGAAAAGGATTTCGGGCATTCTCTATACTGAAAAGTCTTTCCAGGACCCTTCCCTCCTGAGACCTCCCATGTCCCTAACATGCTCTGAGCCATTAAAGAATCACAGAATCATAGAATGGCTTGGGTTGGAAGGGACCTTAAAGCTCATCCAGTTCCAACCCCTGCCACAGGCAGGGACACCTTCCACTAGAGCAGCTTGCTCCAAGGCCCTGTGTCCAACCTGGCCTTGAACACTGCCAGGGATGGGGCATCCTCCCTGTTAGTAAGATCTGCATCCTTCCCCATTTACCTCTACTTTTCTTTTTGGGAAGTTGATGATTCCTACCTTTCACCCCACACCACAGGGCTAGAAGTCGGATTTCTCATCGCACCCAAGTCAGGGATACCCACAGAGCCCTGGGACACCTGGAAAAGTGCACTTAGGACACCCAAGTGCAAAAAGACTTATGGCAAAGCTGCCACAAGAGACAATGTTGGGTTGTCTTCAGTGGAGGACGACTGAGAGGCCCAAACACACCCTTTATTCAGTTGTACTTGGCCAAGTGTGAGCCTAAGTATGTGGGAGTCCCTTCCCTAAGGCACATGAGCAGAAAGCAAAGAGATATATATAAGCTGGTCAAGCCAATCGAGGCTATGAGAACGGAGAGCAGTGCCAGCCTTCCATTGCTCTACCATGCAGGGAAGCAGAACTAGAGGGGCAACAAGGAGCGAAACAGAGAGAACCATCCTCTAAAGGTTGTTTTCAAGACATCCCTTCCACCCTCGGGCTTGTTTCAACAGCCCAAGCTGCGCACTGGATGCATCCCCTTTTATTTACGATGGTGATTAGGGGCTGATGCAGAGTCCCCTGGGTCCCAGAGAGGCAGCGCTGGCGCTATTACGGCATTTTGTCTTCCTCTAAAATCACATAAAGACTTTTCCCGTGCTCCTCCCGCTGGGCAATAAAAAGGGAAAACCAAGGAGGGCCGAGCCGGCTGCTCTGCGGCTGGATGGGCAAAGCGCCTTGTTAGGCACAATGAAGCGCTCTCCGCTTAACCCCGGGCCATCAGCAGGGACAATCAGAGCAAGGATGAAGGGAAGGACCGGGAGCAGCATCCACTGGCACACAGGCACCAGCTCAGCACCCACTGTTAATGCATCTTGGGATGTATCCCTGTCCCAGAGCAAAAAGTGGGAAGGCTCCACTTGCTTGGTCCCTGCATGAGCACCCCACTGCCAGCCCCAGGCTTGGCTTTGCTCCCTGGGGATGGAAGCACACAGCCAAGCCAGACAAAGAAGTATTTCGGGGAATTAATCAGTTCAATTGAAGTGTGATTGATTGAGGACTGAAAGCCACAATCCCGCGAGTCCTGGAAAATGTAATAGTTCTAAAACCCTATTAATTTTTCGTGTTCTTTCTGTTTTGATCCAGTTTCCTCCCCCCTCCCCTTTCCCTTCTGGAGGTGGCTTTGTGCCAGGATGTTTATGTGCAAACAATTCAGCTCTTTCCCAGCTGACTTGGACATGGGGTGCAGGAGGCTTTGGAGCTCATGAGACCCACTGCGCCAGCGCTCCTGATGGAGCTGGGATTCCCATCCATGCTCTCAGTGGAGCTGGGATTCCCATCCTTCGCCCACTCCCCCCAGAACCCAGAATGCACCAACAAGGAGGAAAAGGAAGGGAAGAACCTGACGGTTCTGAGCTTGCCAGCTCTGCTGATCCCAAACCTGGAAGCAGGAATCCTGCTCCTCCTAAGCTAGTGTGTATCATGACACACATAAGCAATGTGTGGCCCCTCTGGTCACCGTGGCTTTCAGAGCTGGACAACGCAGAGGAGCAACATGAACATCAGGCTCAGCACTGGCATCTCCTTGACTTTATGGATTGTCCTCTAATGTGGTCAATAAATCCCTGCTCTGAAACAAAAGGTAAATTTGGTGTCCAGAAAGCCCAATACATTCCTGAACGCACCTCAACAACCATTTTGTGCAGCAATGAACTTAAACTAGATGTCACACATGGAGAGAGCAATGTGGTTTAGCTGCTTGTTTGAGATCTGGTCCAAAGCAACCCGTCAAGCACTGTGCCAGTGGCCTGCTCGTGTAATTACCAATTGATGCGAGCATAAGTTGCAAGCAGTGCCATTAGTATGGAATTATTTGTGGTTTCAACAGATCTATTTTGATTTTTGGTTCCAAAGTGAAAATGCCTCTGTTTGTTCAACATTCCTTGTTGGCCTGTATGTTTGGTTGTGGGTTTTTTTGACATGGTGTCAACATTTCTCAAGTGGGAAAAAACCCAACATAGTTTAATTTAAAAGGAAAAAAAAAGTCCATTTTTCTGCCAGCAGCATCCATGGAAATGTTTCAAATAGGCCTCTGATGAAGTAATCTGAACATATGCCGTCAGACCCAAGGTCTGACCTCTTCCAGTAGCCCTTGTTGGACTGCTTCCCTGGGGAAATGAGGCTGTAAAATCACACCTTCGCTCTGTCACCTTTCCGCCATCCAACTTTGGCATACCTGGGCAGATCTCGAGCACAGATGGGATGAGATCTTGGAGATAATTGGGCTGTGACAAACTTCTCAAAACTCACAGTCCAGGCTCACTTATAGCTGCTTTTCTAAGCGAAGAAAAGGTGCTAACAGGGCTTTGGCTCTCACTAGACATGAAAGTGCACAAACACTCTCACTATTTCCCAGCTGGTGGGCGACCATAGAATCATAGAATCAACCCGGTTGGAAAAGACCTTGAAGATCACCGAGCCCAACCATTATCCATCTGTCAAGCCCACCACTAAACCATGTCACGAAGGGCAAACTGATCTCCCCTCATGGGTGCTCCTAATGATCTCCAGTCCCAGCCGCCCTTCACAGTGGCCCCACACTATATAGCTGCTGCCTTTACCCCTCATCTCCCCTCAAGATGTCCCCTCATGGCCACCCCTCTCAGCAGGTGCTCACTGTGGGGTTTTGTCTCCTCCCCCAGCAAGCCTTCAACACCGCAGCCATTGTGCAGCACATGAGGAAGCTCCACATGAATGTTCATGCAGCGGCCAAAAGCCCCCTCCCTGATTCACAAGCCTCAGAGGCATCCAGACCCAGCACACCCATGGCAGCCACCCGGCCAGCGACACCAGACAAAGACAAGGACACATCAGTGCCTCCGGTCCCCGCTCAGGGCTGTCCAAACCCTCCCGCTCAGCTGGAGCAAGACACAAGAATGAGAGAGGAAAAGCTGCAAAGCCACTTGGAGAACGGAGCCGCCATCCAGCCCACCAGCAGCAGCCTGGTCCTGCCGGATAACCACAGCCCACCAAGCAGAACTTCTTGAGGCTGTGGTCCCACCTGCATGGGGCATGAGAAAGTGAAGACACCTTTTTGCTCTGAGACAGTGCTGCTTAAAAAGTCTGCAAAATCCCAGTAGGTATCCAAGCCATTGGCCGTAACTTCCAACAAAGTACATGCGAATAACCATCTCTGGAAGCAGTTGCCTGGCATATAAGTTGCTAGCCCAGGTGGGACCATCAGTTGCAGTTTGCCCCTTTCTGGCCTGCAAGCCAACCAACGTGCTCAGATGTACTTTGAGCAGGAGTAACCCTGTTCTCCTGCCTCATCTAAAGCTCTCTGCCTGCTGCATCCACGGAGTGACTCTTGGGACAGCATCTCCCATGGTCACTTGCCACACGTCTTCTTCCATGCTGGCCTTGAAAGCTCAATGAAATGAGGATAAAGGAAGTGACTGACCTTCATCCCAGGGCCAGAATAGTGGAGATCCAAAAATCAGTTGGATTCTTTTCCTGTGGGACCGCTTTTCACAGTGGTGCTATGTCACGATGCGCTCTTCCCAAGAACTCTTGGTGTTCCCAGTGTTTTGCTCACAACTCGGATCAAACCTGGCTGTGGCTTTAAGATCCCCAGTGCATTCATCACTGCGCTGGGTCGCTCCAGATGTTATTAGGGTGTTTGTTTATGTCCTGCTCTGCCCCCAGAGCCTTCCTGCAGTGCCTCCGCTACCTCCGTCAGCTCCTGCTACATCTGGAAGACAAAGCGTTAGCCCTCTCCACGAGGGTTTTTTATTTTTAATAAAACTTGCCTGTGCTTTTCCTGAGGGATTTGTTGGAGCTGTGAAAGTCAAAGAGAAAATGTTCCGGCTGCTGTTTCCTGGAGAGCGATGCTGTGTTTTCTTGTCAAACAACTTTAATGAACATCTGTAAAGGGCAGAGATGGGACCAAGGCACAATCTGCGGTCTAAGTACCTCTGACCCCTGGTGATGTTGGCAGCTACATTCGAGCGCATTCTTCCCAGCTCCTCTTCCAAAATGGTTCCTAATGGGCTGAAAGAAAATTTGGAAGGGAACAATTCCAACATGGGAGAAAAACCAAAGCCCGGTTTCCTTCCCCAGTCTATGCTTTGTGGCTGTCTTCCAGCTCGCTGCACATCTCAGGACCTTCATGGGGCCACAGTGAAGTTTCAGCTTCATCAAGGGACAGGCTGATGATGCAGAAGCTGTAAAGGTGATTTCTAGCCCAGGCAAGGGGCAAGTTCCCTGTATCAGGACATAGCATGCAAGGAAACAATACTGTCTGCAGAAGCAGCTCTTGGTTACTCACCAAGGCTAATGAGCCTTTCCACGTGCTGGGCTAAGGAGGCTGCACTCTTGCTGGTCCTGGAGCAAGCAGGATCTCAGGGGGCTTTGCCCTGTGCCACACAGTGCACAAGGGAGGGAGGCACTTATGGACTAGGGCTCCCTCACAGACCATTTTGACAGGGAGAAAATGTATTTCACCCTCATCAAATCCTTGGCAGGAAACATTGACTTGATGCCAACAGGAAAAAAACCCTAACAAATAAAAGGAAGTGCTGTTTGCTTTCGGATGGTTTGAATTGTCAACGTTTTCTGGGCTGAAAGTTGACTTTTGGTATTTTCCAACTCTCTCCTGCCACTTGGACCAAGCAACAACCCCATTAATTACCTTCTTACCAGTACCCACGGGTGCACCCCATGGCTAGCAGTTGATATTGCTTTGGCACAAAACCCACATCCCCAGGGCCCAGAGCACTATGGGGACACGACCTTGTGACAGGGGCTGGTCATGCTGTCAGGGGGACGTGGGGGCAAGGGGCAGGAGAGCTGCCAGCAACACTAATCTCAACCCTGCTCACAGAGGGCACATCAGGAATTGGCTGACCCCAAACCCATCTTTTTGGGGAGGAGGAATTACAATGAGATAAATCACACTTTCTGTGAAAAGCAGTATTTTACAAACAGACATAAGCTTAAACCCAGCTCTAGCTTTCTACCAAAGGAGAAGTTTTCATAGAGCTTCCATCTGCCCCACTCCAAACTTTATACAGACTCCAGCCCCAAACTCTGACCCTACCAGGACTTCCCATTCAGTTCTGAACAAGTTCCTCCTCATCCTAAGAACCAGCTCAAAGGCTGAGCGGAGAAATGGCTTTCTTGGCATGCAGATCTCTTTTCTGATTATTATTCTGGTCATTCACCCTCTTTCCCTCTCAATCTTGAGGAAGAAGCAGTGATTTTGTGAGTTGGAATTTGGACGTATTCCCAGCTCCTTTCCCCCCCCCCCCCCCCAACTCCTGTTAATTAAAACTAATAAATCTGCTCAGCAGAGTTTGCAGAGCAGGAGGACAAGGTACAGTTCTCTTGACACAGCAAGGCCATCTCGCCTGCTCCCACACACCTCTTATTTATTTCATTTATGCACGGATTTATTCAGTTCTTGAGCCTGTTCCAGCAATATGCTGCTGATCGGAATTTCTCGCCTATGCTACGTGCGGGCTCTTTGCCTTCCTTTCACAAGGAAGCAGTCCCACAGGAGCTGCAAATAATCAACAATTACCGTGGCACGCATCCCTAGACATAATTACAGACAACCCAGACTAACCTGGAAACAAAGGGAGTCCGTGTTATACGAGACCTACTCAGTCTATTCCTCTGCACAGGCCCTGTACCCTCCACCGTGTAAAGCGAGATGAAAGCCCAGGGTCTGGGGTGCAGGGGGGTTACTGCAGTGCTCAGTCCTTCGTACTGATTTGGGGGATGAAGTAGGAAAAGCCAAAAAGAGGGATCAGCCCCCACATATCACAGAATCGTAGAATAGTTTGGGTTGGAAAGGACTTTCAGATCATCCACTTCCAACCCCTCTGCCATGGGCACTAAACCATGTCACCCAGACTATGTGGGTATTTAAAGCCATCTGAGATGCTGCACAACTCCCTGTCCACCCCAGAGAGCCAGGTCGTACCTGGCCCACGAAGGTCCTGAAGGGCTCTATGTAGCTATGCACTATCCCTGTGCCCTTCTCCAGTGTGGTAAACCTGTCCTCCGGGAGGACAGAAGTGGCCGCTGCATTAGGTGCTTGGTGTGAAATGGATTGTTTTGGAGATGCTACCCATCCCCAGCTTTGCAGCCGAGTCCTCCTTGTCCATAGGGAGTGGGTGGTGGTTCCTCTTCCCTGGCACCAAGCTGCTGCCAGAGGAAAGGACTGAGGAGAATGGTGACCCAAGGGTGCCACTGATCCTGACTTTCAAAGGCAGAAGTTGGTGCAAAATGGCTTTGGTCTCCCCCTCCTCGACGGGAGGAAGGCAGTGCTGGTAGCTATAGCAACCAGGCCTCCTGTGCTCCAGCCGCCAAACTTCAGGCTTGGGCGAAGAAATGAAGAGGGACAGGAGAATGCAAATGACCTGCAATCCCTCCAAACCCTTCCGATCAATATTATCTTCATTTGAAACCATGGGAGTTGGGTGAGACGTGCGAAAGGATAAGAGAGAGAATCCCGGGCAGCGTGGAAGGGCACAAGACAGAAAACCAAGACAACGATCCATCTCTTCCACTATCCCCAGCCCCTAAGCAGGTCCAGAAGAGGCCGTACCCATGTCATGCAGAGGGTAAGAGCTTTAATTAGTGATTTAAGTACCCTAAACCACAGACTTGGCTCTTTCTGTGCTCTCGGGAAATGGCTACGCTGCTGTTGTAGAGAGGAAGCATGTCCTTCCCCTGCTCTTCCCCCTCTCTGGCCCATCAGCACGATGCAGCAACGGGTATGTGTCACCTCTGGAATGGTGCTGTGCCCTCTCAGTGAATAGAGCAGAGCTGGGGGGGGGGGAACAGCATCGGCCAAAGAGTCGTGAGCATCAGTGGCTGTGTCTGCCACACAGTGCTCCACATTAACCTGCCCGACAGCAACCACTGCACTCAAATCTGAGTCCAAATAAACAGTGTCCAGTTATGTGACAGCACATCCAGGTTCCCCATTTCATGGTCCCTGCACCTTCCTGTCCCCTGCCCTGAACAGCACTGAGGCTTGCTCTGCTCCGTCTTCATCCCCATCCTCTCTGCACAGGACTTCCTGTGGTTGTTATTCCAACCTCTTTGGCTTTCTGATGGCTGCTCAAACAGCCCCACAGTCTATTTTAGCCCCTTTCCCTGAACTGCTTGAATTCCCTGAACTGCTTTACAGGTGGGGAAATGCAGGCAGGGGGCAAAGGACTTGCTCAAAGTCATCTATCAACAAGACAGATGCAGCGGTAGATGCAGTAATTGACCCCGGGACCCCGAGCCTGAGTTTTATATCCCAGCTAGGCTGCATAGCCTGGAGATTTCTCCTACGAAACGTTCTCTATTTCAGATGGTTTGGCAGCAAAATCTAAAGGTGGAAAAAAAAGGAATCTTTGACTTCTGGAAGAAAAGTCACCATTTGCTTTGCACTGACCCCCCGGCTCAGTTCTCCACTGAAAATCTCCAACCCACTGAAGCACTTAAGTGTTGATTTTAGAAGGTTGATCATTGCTTTTTGGAAACAATCACTTCTTAAAGAAAGCTGTTTATACAGATATCCACCATCCTTCTCTCACTGGAAGCAGCAGCTGTTGTGGGAGACAGCTGAAATGGCAAACACGCTCCTGTTCAATCCATCACCCAGACACAAGGAAAGAAGAGCTACTTCAGTTAAAGGACAATGTTTGCATAAGAGGAGCTGGGTCACAAATCAGTTCACACTGGAAGTCAGGAGAAGGGTTTAAGCACAGTGATGGGCTCCTGGTGATCTGATGGCATCAGGGGATAAGAAATATCACCCTGTCCTAAGAGCTGAAACAGGGGAGTGGATTCACACAGCATCACGCACCATGGCACTGACATTGACTTGAGCAAAGCAGAAAGGTCTGATTTTGTCTTTGCTCCACGCCAGAGATCTCTGGGCAGCCAGAGCTCTACCTAATGATCCGTGCTGTATGGAAAGAAACTTGAAGAACACTTGCTATCGAATTTCCATAGTCTTCCCCATGCTATTTGCATTTAAAACCAGCTTTCAGATGCTGTGCGTGGGACAAGACACATTTCTGCTCAATACCCATCCAATTTTCCCTGTTGTGGATTCACGCTGGCGGCCCCGATTGCTATTGATACAGATGGAGTTGCGTGAGATTCCAGAGTTTTCTGGCCCAGACTCATCTTACAGGGAAATAGCTGCAGTGGTTTTGAGTGCTCTGGTTGAGCCAACACATAGCAGGGGGAGTGTGGTGCGTCTGGTTACTGAGGACCAAAACTGGGGGGGAATCTGGGGTTGAAACTTTTCCCTTTCTTAAATGGGGACAAACCCCCCCAATTCCATCCCAACCATTAACAGTTATCCCCAAAAGAATTGATCTCAAGTAACAAGAAACATCTTGCTGCAGCTATTTCTGCATATTATTTTTCAGCCTTTGCAGCCTCATTATTAAAATGCTTCCATGTTTTTGCAGAAGACATTGATTTACATTTTGAAACAGCAGAAAAAGTCACTTTGTATTTCCAAACAATGATAGAATAAATCCCATTTGAAAATGTCAGAATGACAGAAGAGGGAAAACCATCAGCAGAGGGTGCCGAAAAGGCTAAAGCCTCTTTCAGTTTAGTCTTTACTAAACAGATCAGCTGTGAGTTGGTGCCTGACACAATTAACACCGAGGAGTAAGATACCAGCCAGGAAGGGACAGAAGAGTTTTGAGCGTACTTTGCTATTTCTTAGTGATTCTGGAGCCAACCCAGCGATATTTGAGGAGATGACAAGGCAGAAATGTAGAAAAGGGCAGATGCAACACCCGCCTTTTCAAACGGAGGGGGAGGAGAATGAGTTACTTCCAATTTCCAGAAGCATGCTGAGAGCAAACAAAGCCCGTGCAAGCACCTGCAAGAGTGCAAGGAAAGGAATAACAGCCAACATGAATTTGTGAACACCAAATTGGGTCAAACCAATCTAATTTCCCCCAGTGACAGGGCGGGTGCTGGGGGAAGATGCAGGAGATGTCATCTGTCTTTCCTCCAGGAAGGCTTTTCAAGCTGTCCCCCATGACATTCTCATCAGCGCGCTGGGAAATGGCCCTGTACTACAATTTGGCTGTACCTAGAGAGGGATTATCAATGGGCCCCTGTCAGAAAAGAGGGATGCATCCAAGGGGGTCTCTCTTGATGCGGTAGGATTCAATATTTCAATTACCCTCCCGGATGATGGAAGAGGGGAGATGTTTATTACATCGGCAGAGGGCTCATCCCAGGAAAGGCTACGGACACTTAGGAGGACATAAAACGAAATTCAGACCAGACTTGAGAGCCAGTGAGTGATGGGAAACTGAAGAAGGGGCCTGAGATACCCTATAAAACTGATGACATTCCGGGAGGATGAGCACACAGCTCACACAAACACCAGATGGGCTCCAATGGGCTGGGCAGCAGCTTGATGGAGAAAGATCCAGGGCTGTATTTGAGCAGAAGTGGAACAGATCGTGGCAATAAGAGGCAAGGGGTTGACTGCAGCATTGCCTAGAAATGGCTCAGAAAGAGCCTTCTCCAGACTGGGGAGTGAAATACAGAAACCCCCTGGGGCTTTCTCTCCTCGTTTTTGTTCAGTGGTTTGCGTCCGGCAAAGACAACTTTGGCTGCCGTTGGGTTTGGGTTAAATACATGGGCATTTCCACCAGGAAGTTTCCAATTCTCTTTCTTCTTTCTGCAGAGCATGGCTTCCATTCTACGCCTGACACTGCCTCCCTGATCCTTCATGTGGAGCCGAGGATTAATAGCATTCCAACACCATTCTCAGACAAATCGGCAAACCGCATTCACGTCTCACTGGAGGATGCAGGCTCCAGAGCAGGCTTCTCCTTTCAGGAGACACTCCGATGGGCTGTGACCACAAACCTGCCAGGAAAAGGAAGATTCAGGGTCTCTCAGATCTCCCTGATGGCTCTATCTTTTACCAACTCTGCTGTAAACACATGCTGAGCGCTAACTGCATGCACAAAAAAGGCCGTTGCTAATAGATTGGACTGCTTGTTGCTACTCTACTAAGAATGTCCTGCTAATTTTTTGTTTTCACCAAATTTTCCACTTGAAATATGAGAGTGGAAATGAAGCTGTGAGCTGCATCGCTAAAGAGAAGCAGAGCTGCTGCTTTGCCTTTGGCTCTGATGGGAGCTCAGAGCCTGCTGGCATCGCCTGTGCACCCCGTGCCATAGCTCGGACTTGCACCCAGAGCCTCATCCCAGGCTGTGCCAACCATGGCAAAGGAAAAACAGGGCAGAAAATGGTCAGACCGACCTATCCATCTCAGTGGAAAGGCCTGCTCCTGGTGGCCTTGCAAATAATACATAAACCCAACAAATAACAAAATCAGATCAACTAAACCAATGCAGCCTTGGAAATAAGGAATGATGCTGCCAGTCTTGGGAGACAGGAGCATCTTTGGAGAGAGAAAGAAAGATGACAAGGGAGCAAGCACTGCCATTTCTAGTGGTGTGGTGGCTGAGCTTCAAGGTCAAGCTGACAAAGGCTGTTTGTTTCACTCAGAAGCCCAACTTTTTGCCTCCCAACCGCACCTTCCTCCAGACCATATTTCACACAAAGCCACGTCCTCGTGCCAGCAGCTGCAGTGCAACGTGGGGAGGACCCAGACAGCAGCACAGAATCAATCTGTGCTGCCGTTCAGCAGCACCCCGCAAGGAGATTTCAACAGGCTATTGTGGAGAAATCCTTTAAATCCATCCGTGTAGTGCAGGAACAAGAGAAAGGCAAATGGGTAACTGGGAAGCGTTTCGACACTGGGAAGGAATATAAATCAGAAGGGCTGCTGGAGCTTTACTGTACAACTCTAGGTGTGGTGTTGTCAAAATCCCTGAATCCTGCCATTTTCCGTTGACTAAATGCTCTAGGAAACAGCAATAGGGGCAGCTCCCAGCTCCAGCATCCTCATTCCTACCTGCTCGTTTGGCCTCTGTAAGAACCTCCTCTTGGCAGAGGACCCAGCCAGTCCCATAACCCCCTTCTGCTGCAGACACCCCAAGCACCCCACGAGCACCACGGGGCTGCAGTTTGGGGTGCACTGGGGACCTTGGTGTTGGCTGAGGCCTCCAAAAGAAACCCAGCAAGGTCTTGCACAGCAAAATGCATTGACCACAGAAGAAAGTGAATGCAGAGAGGGCCTGAAATCCAGAGCTGTCGGAGATCTGGGAAATGGGAGACTACGAATATTCCCCTTTTGGGGAACCACCAAAAAGCTACCCAAGCCCCGAGAGTGGGGAGGCACAGAGGGGCCGGATGAGTGTGCACGGGGATGCGGGTGAGCGTGCACGAGCAGCTGCTGATGGAGAGTGAGAGGCAGAGCCTAGAAGTGTTTAAACATGCAAACACACAAACCCTCGAACAATCAGTGCGGATGGAAATATTGATGGTTGCATTAAAAGTAAATATATTTTTAATTAAATAATTTTCCCCTTCTCCATTCAAGGGGCGTGAAAGCACTCGGAAAATTAAACTGCTGCTTCCATTTCTCTTTCTCTCTCCCCTCTGACACAAGCCAAGACTGATTTCCCCCTCTGCCTTCCCACCATCAACACCACCCCATGGCACCATCAGCTTTCTGCTCTTTAACCCCTTCTTGGCATCCCAGGAAACAACCACAGGTAGAGCACAGAAGCTGATTTCCTCCTCCTTTCTCTCTCCTCCTTCCCCTCAGTCCCAGCTCAGGCAGAGCTCTGAAGAGCCCATTAATCAAAAGGCAATTAATTCCCCATCATGGGGGCAAATACCAGATACAGATGCTCAATAGCCGCCTTTTTCCATGCTTGAGTGTTTCTCTGATTCTTGCAAACTGAAACAAAAAGAAGCCAATGCAAACAAAACACCAAATGATTAAATGCTTCATTAACATCCTGCAGAGGGGGGATGGCCATAGTTTATTTATCTGTCTCTGTTGCCAAAGAGACCAATAGTTCAGATGAGTTGAAATGGTGCCCCAAAGTGGGATGTGGGGTGGTGAGGTCCCCTTGCCCTAGAAGGTCCTGTGAGATGGAACATCTAAAAAATGGGACTGATTCCCCCCAGAATGCAGGAAATCCATCCCTTTTTCTTATTCTTCCCTTCCCTGGCCCTCAGGCTTGAGATGGGGCACTGCTCAGGCTTTCTCCATCTCATCCTAATATCAAATCCCCGCTCTGCTCCCAGCACGAGGACCATTACACATCCCACCGATAACCCACGACCCTTAAAACATAACTAATGAACAAGCTCATGATGTAGAGAAGCAGCTCTTGCTCCTGTTCATTTTGTCGGTGAGGAGTCAAGAAGTGACTAAGAGTTTTGATACATAAACCTATAGGTTTGCCCAACCTTTGTGTCTGAATCAATGAGCTGATGATCGCTGCCGATGGAAACTATTGTATGAGTTATGAAATGACAGAACTTACAGAAAACAAGGCACACGATTCACATGCTCAGTTGCTATCATTAATCATAGTTTGTAGCAGAAAATAATTTGATATTATTAAAGCAATTACCACCTAATCATTTAAGTTTGCAAAAATTCATGAATCTTTATTCACTGTTCAATGGGATCGCAGCGTTTTAACCTATTCCATCGAGCATGCCACTCACTGCAGTGCGAAAAAGAAAGGGGAAAAAGTAACAAAAGGAAGGTTTTATAATACTAAACTCTAAGGCTTGGCAGAAATTACTTCTGAATATCATTAATGCAAAGGCATTGTGTCTGCAGAAGGGACGCACAAACACCGTCCTCGCCACTGCATCTATTTGCTATTTCTCTCTAGCTCGGGCTGGATTCCCAAGGGCTCAGCGCTCACAACTTTGAGCAGAGTTTTTTCCCTTCCCTTTTATTTAGTCACCTGAATAAATTGCCAGATTGTGTGTTCAGAACCCAGCAGCTCTCATTGGAGCCTGATGGGCAGATGAGCAGAAAAATACAGCTGCGTGATAAGCAGGAGAGCAAAGCGTGATGCTCTCCATCGGAAAGCGGCCCCAACACCCTCCCCTCCTTCCACCCCAGCAGCCTGCCCAAGTGATGGACAGCTCTTCTTGTGGTTTCCAAGCTCCAGGTTCAGGGTCTGACAGCCAGAACTAAGCCTCCCCCAAGAAAATCAAAGCTGCAAGGCAAGCTGAGCTCTGCCAATCTGGGTCAGGCTCTAATCTGCTGGCAAGCAAAGAGAAATTGGCCAGGCTCCTTTTTTTTATCTTCCAAGATGCGTGAAGCTGCAGCGCTCATTATTGTCATTATTTTACTTTAATAGTCAAAGAGGTTACCCAAGATCTTTTGATTTTATATCCATGAATTTAGCTTGATAGTTTTTCCTCTATGGGAAAGAAAGGAAGGGGAAAAAAAGCAAGCTTCTCCCAGGAGATGGCAGTTTGAGGCTCCTTAGCATGCCACTTAGAAACCGGGTGGCTAAACCCTGTTTTGGTTGATGAACAGGTTTTCCTCTAGTCCCTCTCCTCAGGGAAATACAAATCTGCCTTTGAAACATCACTGCAAAGTAGGACAGTAATGTTAATGCTATCTTGCTGCGAGGAGAGCATGAGCAATTCGCCCAAGGTAGTTAAGGGAGTGTGTGATGGATCCAGAAGTAAGGCTTGGGTCTCTCCCCCATTCCTTGGCATGCTCTGGAATCAGGGGCAATGAAATATCCTCTTGGGCCATGTTTAGTCCCATAAGGATTTGGGCACTGGCTGTCCCACACAGCAGCACCAGTTTGGTGCTCAAGCTCCTATTCTTTGCCTCAGAGCTGCTTTTTGTGCCAGGTGGATGCTGCTGAAGACAGTGACATCTCTATCACCCCCCTTCAAAGTCTTTGTGCCATAATTCTGGCTCGGCTTCTGCCCTTTTGTCATCATTTTAAATTATCCTGAATTTCCTGGGAGTTTCAGCTCTCCCTACTTAGAGCATAGCCATGGCAAAACACAGTCTTTTCCAGGGCTCCACGGAAGATCTCTGAGTGCTATCCCTTTCTAAAGATAGGATCTCTACCTTCATTCACTCCTTTTCCCCATAGCCATAAACTGCACCTCCTGCTTCCTCACCAGGTTACTCCAGGTTCGCACCACTGCGATATGAAAGTGGAGCTTGAGGAGGGTTGTCTGGTCCCATTGTTCCCATTCCGCCCCTTGCCGGGGAACTCAGCCAGTTCCCCCGCACACGCTGGCAGAGCACCCCAGGGTCAATAAAAAGGAGCAGCTCAGCCCAGGGAGGGACTGACTCACATCACTCCGAAGTCACTGTTTGGATTCACGAGGCAGAAGCGGCAGCTTTGGCAATTCAGTCTCAATGTAAATAATAAGAAAAGAGCAATATTGTTTTCCTGTGGAGCATGTAACAGGTTGTCATGGGGAAGGTGTGGGGGCTTTTTTGCAAAGGGAGCAGCGCTGATGACCTTTGGAGAGTGTTTGCTTGGAGGCAGCTGCAGCATTCAGCACGTCCCTGAGCTTCCGGAATCCACAGCCCTTTGGCTGTGCTGCTTTGAGTGAAATGCTGCTCAGCCCTGTCCTCCCTCTTGCTTCAAAACCTGACTCAGATCTGCATCTCCATGCCAGAAGAAACCTCCAATATGCCATCCTGTACTATAACATAC
Source organism: Ara ararauna (assembly GCA_028858755.1). Classification (NCBI taxonomy): domain Eukaryota; kingdom Metazoa; phylum Chordata; class Aves; order Psittaciformes; family Psittacidae; genus Ara; species Ara ararauna. Next base: position 9,084,953 of record CM054389.1, on the reverse strand, counting down.
TGTGCCATTGCAGGGGGTAATGGTTTTAAACTAAGTGGGGTAGATTCAGACTCGATATAAGGCAGAAGCTCTTCCCTGTGAGGGTGCTGAGGCTCTGGCACAGGGTGCCCAGAGAAGCTGTGGCTGCCCCATCCCTGGCAGTGTCCAAGGCCAGGTTGGATGGGGCTTGGAGCGAGCTGCTCTAGTGGAAGGTGTCCCTGCCCGTGGCAGGGGGTTGGAGCTGGATGAGCTTTAAGGTCCCTTCCAACCCAAACCAGCCTGGGATTCTATGATTGTATCACCCTCAAGAGCTGGGCCTTGAGTGTCTGAGCCCCTGGAAAGACATTCATTTGGACAAGAACTCTAACAAGCAACTGGAATTTGCCTCAGATCAAGTTTATAGCAGCCTATAAAATGGTTCCTAAACCGTAACTGAGCTGGAGCACTACCCTTGCAAGCCTGTGCTCCGGTAACTGCAGCAGTGATCCGTGCTTTGCTTGATGGATAACGCAGAGGATCAACAGCTCATGAGTCTTCCCCAGTTTTGGCAATGATCCACCCGATGATTTCAGGGCTTTAACTACTTATTCCTTCAGTTTCTGGGAAAACTACAGGAGATAAAGGCTTACACCCGGTCTCCACCTGGGGCTTGAGATGCAGAGGTGGCATGCGCAGTTTAGATACAGTAGCCAAAGGCTGGTGCGCCAGGGCATGTGGGACAAGTCACACGAATGAACAGTAGTGGCAACTGAACACAGAGAAACCCCAATGTCCAGAGATCCAGGAACTGAAGCCAGCTGCGGCCGGAGGATGTGAAGCTTTCATGCACAGGGAAACTGCTCCATTCCCAAGCAGATCTGCGTGTCCATCTGCAGAAGAGCAGGGATGTTCTGCACGTTTCCTCAGAAGCAGAGCCACCTCTAGGACATGCTCCTGGCGCATCTCAGGAGGGAGCACGGGCTCCTGCATCCCACAGGCACCGATGCTGCTCAGCATGGGGTTGAGTCAGGTTCTGAGGCTGAGGCAGGAGGTCTGACTGCAATCACATCTCCCACCCATTTTGCAGGCTTGGTTTAGTGCATCTGTGGTATGCTCTGGAAGCAGCTCAAAGAGATTTTGATAGCATCGCTGGGAGAAAATGAACCTGTTAATGCTGCTATTTGCTGCAAAAAGGATTCACGCCCAGAACACTTTCTCACCGCAATGATCATTTTTAGCTGTGAGAATGAATTAGCCTTCCACTGAAAAGCTATTTGCATGGGAAAGAGGTCAGCTCGGAGCAGCAAGCCGATTATTTGGGGGTAAGGCCCTGCCCCAGCTTCCAGGAGACGTGGGTTTAATTCTCATTTCTAACTCTCCATTTCCAGCCACCCTCTGTACCCTTGAAAACTCTTTGTCCCCAGCTCTAATGATAAGGGGCCATGCTGAGGGCTTTAAACATACCTGCGGATAACCCGCTGCTCCGTCCTGCCAATAAAAGCCCTGGGGTATTCTGGCAGGACCAGTTCATTTAATCACCTTCAGGTTACTGAGTTTGCTTACAGCAATTTAACAACAAATAGTGTGAGAGCAATGTAACTAACACCATGCATTCACTCACTGGCAGCCTGATCCCAAACCACCCCTGCACCCAGTCCTGCCCCGCAGCTCAATCCCAGTGGCTCTGAATGAGGGCCACGTCTGTCTGGCTCCTCTGGTAGGAGTTAATTGCAGGCAATGTTTCAATAGGAAGGAAGCCAAAAAGATAATTATCCCTCTGGCCCTGGTTCTGAGCATATCAAGCAGACCTTGCCTCCGCAGGCCACTGGGAACAGGGCTGCTTTGGTCTCCAGGGATTAACACACAGGATCTGCCTGAAAGGGATTTATCGCGTCCTTTCCCCACCAATGGTCACACAAATGCTGGTGCTTGCTCTGCTCTCCAACCCTTCCATCCTGGGGCTAGAATCCTGCTCATAGAATCATAGACAGTTCGGGTTGGAAAGGACCCATCCAGTTGCAAACCCCTGCCTTGGGCAGGGACGCCCTAGACCACAGACCTAGACCTAGACCATGTCACACAAGGCTCTGTCCAACCTGGCCTTGAACACTGCCAGGGATGGAGCATTTGCATGGGGCTTTTCATCAGAGGGTGGGTTCACCCAGGACAGGGAGACCTTTGTAAGGCAGGAGCTGACATCTGCTCCTGATGGGACAACAGCCTGGGACGTACTGTCTCCTCCACTGCCCAAATCCCGACCAGGCACTGGGAGCAGCATCTAAGGCTGGCTCCTCCAGGCTGGGCATGATGAGATGCAGGTCTCCATTGCCTCTTCTGCTGGCTGTGGTAGCCCCCGTTGAGTGTCAAGCAAACCTTCCTCAACCACACCATTTATTTCCTTCTCCAGCTTCCTGTGTTACTAATTCTCTGAAAGAGATTGATAAACCCGCCATTGCCGCTCTGGTTACAGGTCACTTGCTGAGGTAATAAGTAGTGCAGAAATCAATAGCCATAAATAGTGGCTGGGAATCAAATGCTCTGAACAGTACTTGAAGTGAGGAGAAGGTTTAATTATGCCATTGTCTGGCTTACTTTGCCCTGGAGGAGCAGGACAAAGATGAGGGAGGCAAGAGGCAACATGCTCCCAGAATTGAGCCGGTCCTTTAGTTTTGGGCCAAGGCTGGAGAAGCCCATAGGTATGAAGGGATGTTGAGGACTTTGAGAGTCTTCCAAAGGCAGCACAGCTTCACACCACATTTAGCTGCGGGCAGGATTTTAACGGTGGCTGTGCAATCCAGGGTGAAAGCTGTGTGTGATTAAAGAAGTCTGGTGGCAGCCAAACAGGAACGGGTGGAAGGCATAGAAAGAAGTAAATTGACTTTCAGTTAGAGCAGACAAGGGTTTAGACGTGAAACTGATTCAGCCAAGTACTGAGCTCTGGGAAGGTCCACCTGAGGGTCATCCACAGCTTTTGGATGCAGAAAGAGGGAGGCTGTTTGCTCTTGCACGGGTTTGGGATGATGGAGTTGAAGGCATGCGCATGAGCAGCTCCCATCGCTCAGATCTGCAGCTATAGCAGGAGAGGGAATGACTGCTGGATGGGCTGAGCAGGGAAATGGCAGTGTTAGTTGTTATTAGTGTTAGTGATAAAGTACTGCTGTGCATGTTTAACAGCTCTTGTATGCTTCTGGAGTTAGCAAAGTGCAAGGCTTTCCTATATCCAGATAATCAACGGCCCGTCTGGAAGAGGCACAGCGGTCAAACACCCGTACCCTAATGCTAGGGCAAGCGTGTGGGATCTCCCACAGGGCTCAGACTTTTCTGGGTATAAAAATCTGTGTCTCCAACCATCTGCAAAGCTCTTTCTCTTCCTGGTGGAATGGGGTCTAGAGATGGCGGTTGAATCCAGCTCACATGGGATGGGAAATAAAGGAAGCCCTGCCCAGTCCTGTAATCCCACTGCCCCTCTCAGCTGCTGTCCCGTGCTTCCAGAGGAGCTGAGTGCTACAGGACCATGGCATGCCAGGTCTCCCTCACCCTCTCTGCTCTGCTCTGCTGATGGAAACCATCCAGCCAGTTCCCACCACTGTTTCCCAACCAGCACGACTCCAGCTGGAACGAGGAGGAGTTTCACCCCAGGATAAAATATTGAAGAAAAAGCCAAGGAAGACTGGCAGCTTTCGTGTTTCCTAGCCCAGCTTTCCCTGGAAAAAGGAAACATCTGCTCCCACACCCAGACCCAGGCTGCAGCTTGGGCAGCCCTGTCCAAGTGCCAAAGGGAAGTGGCTTCCCCTGCTCGCTGCATGGCGCTGATGCTGCAGTAAAGCGATGCCCAGGCACCAGCCTCGCAGCAGGTTTCCTCCACGCTGTGCTGGCTCCACTGATCCCACGCAGGACTTCGACCATAACCACCACAGCAAAAAGCACAAGAACACTGCAAGCAAAGTGAGGAAAAGCTCCCAAACCACCCCCTGCCCCTGAGCCTCTGCCCTGGGTGAGCAGCTCCTTCCCTTGGGGCTGGGTCCATCTTCCTGTGCTGCTGCCCCCCAGGTCCCCAAACCCTTTTGTCCCCTCCAGAATCCCCCTAGCACTGCACCCATCTGTCTGTCCCCTTCGCAGCACCCGCTCTGCTTGTGGCTGCTCCTGTAGAGCTCGGCTGCACTTCCCCAGCTAAGAGGGCATAAATATGGGACGAGATAAATATTGTCACGGCACATTACCCTGGTCCTTCCTCACCAACACACACTGCAGAAGGAGTTATGCATCTATTTATATGTGTATATCAATCTAATTATACTATATAAACTGTATATTCAACCATCTATTGTGTATATTTAATCTAAATGCCAGCTAATTGCCCTCAGTAAATATATATGGGGAATAACGGTATTGAAATTAAATTTATTGGTAATCCCCTTGAAAATAAACACACCAAATAAAATAAACACATAAAATAAAAGCAGGGGACATCACAGTTTTATGCCTGGTTCTTTTCACTGTACACACAGTTGGGGCTTTGCCAAGGAAGAGCATCAAGTTCTCAAATGCCTTTTCCAAAGACCCCCCCCCGCAGCATTGGCTCACATTGACGGTGTTTGCAGCCGCAGGAGCCCACGCTGCTTCCCAGCACGCTGGTCTGAGCCCTGTGTATGGCTCTGGCCCACCATGGCTCGCTGTTGTCGCTGACAGCTGGCCCGGCAGATTGGCGATGGGCTCCGGTGCTTCCCAGCCCGAGGTCACCGCCTCCAATACGGCCCCAGTCGGCAGTGATGGGGAGTCATTGCAGCCCAGCAGATGTTTGATGGCATGTGTGAAATGGGCTGGGGGAGCTGGGGCCAGCGCCGGTGTGCGGGTGGCCATGGCTTGGATTGGGCAGACCCCGTTAACCCCATCAGCCAAGCGGGCAGGGACAGCTGCCTCGCGCTGCATCGCACTGCAGTCCCTCCTGGCTTCAATCAAATCCTCCCCATAGGAGGGACAGTTCAGCTCTCCCATCCCTTTTTCCACCCTGGAAAGATGTGCCAGTTGGCAGCTCTGTTATTTGGTGGCTCGGGGTGCACAGGGATCTGCACAAGTCTGCTGGTGCAAGATGCTGGGGGGACCAGGATGGGTTTAGCCTCCATGATCAGAGGTTTTAAAGAAGAGGGTAGGCAAGCTTCTGCTGGAAGTGGTTTATGCCAAAAGAGCCTCATACAGCAGGTTATGCACCAGGTGTAGTGTGCAAAAGGAGTTACACAGAGCCTAGATCAGCCACTGACAATGGAGCTCTATGAGATGTTCCCCCATCTGATGCCTCAGATCTTCCCCTGCTCTTTCTGGCTCCAGCAGAAAACCCCTGACAATGCTAAAATCTGCTGTGTAGCAGTTTTGCACCATTCTCTGTCTGTGCAGCCCTCTCAGCTGCTGTGCTGCTAATTACTTGGTTGTGATCATTTCTGTGCTGCTCCTTCACGCTGGCAGTGAATGTGCAGCCACTCAGGGATGGGGGACCCCATGGAGGTTTCAGCCTGGTTCCAGACGGGAGTGTGAGGCTTTGACCCCTGCCATCAATCCTCACTTTCTGTGGTTTGCTGTATTTTACCAGCAAGACAACAATTCCTCTGCACCTTCCTCACATCATTAACTTATCTAATCCCACGCCTCAGCAGCTTGCAGGCCTATGGTTTGCTGGGGGCACTGGGGAGGGAAGTGATGCTCCAAGGTCTGCCCAGTGTGCCCCAGACTGTAAGAGGGGAGGTCAGACAGGACCATACAGAACCATAGAATGGTTTGGGTTGGAAAGGACCTTAAGATCATCCAGTTCCAACCCCCCTGCCAGGGGCAGGGACACCTACCACTAAACCATGCCACCCACGGCTATGTCCAACCCGGCCTTGAACACCACCAGCGATGGAGCATTCACAACTTCCCTGGGCAACCCATTCCAGTGCCTCACCACCCTTACAGTAAAGAACTTCTTCCTCATATCCAATCTAAACTTCCCCTGTTTAAATTTGAACCCGCTATCCCTTGTCCTATCACTACAGTCCCTCATGAAGAGTCCCTCCCCAGCATCCCCATAGGCCCCCTTCAGATGCTGGAAGGCTGCTATGAGGTCTCCACGCAGCCTTCTCTTCTCCAGGTTGAACAGCCCCAACTTTCTCAGCCTATCTTCATACTTCATCACCTCTCCCTGCCAGGTGCCTCCTTTCTGTCTGCACAGCCCTCAGGGAAAGGCTGTCTTGACTGTTTTGAGCCATGATGTTAAATCAATGCTCTTGTTAGTCTCCTGGATCCTGGATAAATGACAGGAGCAGAAAACAGAGGGAGAAGGCGCTTCCCCAAACACACACACATGTGGGTGCACACATGGTCCTTCATGCAGCAGGACAGATGGAACCTGGGTCTTTCCTCTTGACTTGGAGATCTGTCTTTGGGAGCGAAGGAAAAGAGATATGGCAGAAATGGGGACAGAGGTGTTGCCTGGTCCAGGAATTTGGAGAGGCCAGGTTGGATGCTCATCTTGGTTGCATGCCCAATTTGCCCTGTGATGGACATATGCTCATCCTCCTTGGACAACTACAGCAGCTGATCTGGAGCTGTCTTCTCCCATTTGACACCCTCTTTCCAAAGATCAGGTATCCTGGGCTGTCCGTGCAGCATCTGGTTTCCAGGTGTGGGAATGGGCTGGTGCTGCCGTCATCCTTAATGTCCTCCTTATCCTTAAGGTCCTCCTTATCCTCACTGTCCTCACATTACAGCCTCTGTAGACCACCCACCACAGAAACACTCATATCCAGAAACAAGCCCATGTTCTACCGTATGGCCCCATGTGTTGGTAAACTGCCTCCTTCTAGCCTCCAAAGTGAGCTGCAGTGAAACGCATCCATCATTCATGGAAGCTTCCTCTCCCTTTAGACCAGAGCAACTTGTCTGGCAATGAGAAAGAACCACCACCCCTTGGATCTCTTCATCTGACAGGGCTGGGAGCTACCAGATGAGTATCTTAAATAACTAATGGTGACTCAGAGGAACGTTAAACAAAGATAACATTGTCACTTCTTCTCTGTTCCGCTTTTGTTTCTCAGTCTTCAGCTTTCCTGCCAGTTTATTATCTCTTCAGTTTTACTTCTGATGGTCTTGTAACTCTGAACAGGATGTGTATTATCTTTGGCAGGCTCTTGCAAACGTATGACCTGTTTTATCAATGCACAGCAGGAATAAACAAGACGCAGAGGAATAAAAGCACCTTACGAAATGCTGTGATTTGTCAGGGGGGTGGTGGGTTATGTGTGTGGGCTCCCCACCCTGTGTGAGAGAATCACAGAATCAACCAGGTTGGACAAGACCTTTAAGCTCATCCAGTCCAACCGTTCCCCAGCACTGCCAAGGCCACCACTAACCCACGGCACTGAGGCCTCGTCTCCCCGGTGTGTGAACACTTGCAGGGACGGTGACTCCAGCACTGCCCTGGGCAGCCGGTTTCAATGCTGAACACCCTTTGGGGAAGGAATTGCTCCTTGTCTCCAGTCTAAGCTTGGGCTGGTTCCTCTTTCCAGTCGCCCATCTCCAGCAGTCCAGCATCTCAGCTGCCCAACCCATCAATCTGTTGAGCGTTGCTAAACACTTCCTCAAGCTCTGTCCTCCAGTAGCTGCATTTCGCAGGCGTTAGCGTGATGTGTGTGCTGCACCACGTGAGATCTGCAGCTGAAGGCAGCCTTGAGCAGCTCTGGATGAACTGGAAATACCAGCAAACACCACTGGCACCACCAGAAGCGCTCACATCAGAGGGCCGTTGGCTCATTTATGACAAGGACATGCTGATTGCACGGTTACTGTTTCACACTGTTATTTGGGTCTGCAATCACCACCCTCCACATGTTACACAAAGCCAAAACTTATCTGGATCATCCCAGCCTTTGATAAGCTACATGCAGCAGGGGGATCACCCACTGCAGGAATGAGCCATCTCCCTCACATCCAGGCTCACGGCTCTTCAGTTCTGCCCTGTTAGATATTGGAAATACTTGGTATTGCAGAAACCTTTTCCAAGCTGAGGAATGCCGGGATTAAAAGGCTCTGCTCTGGTCTGGCTTTTTGCATACATCATGAGAAACCCCTGGGGAAGTAGGAAATCTCATTAGGAATTAACTTGGGATCAAATATGACCTCCCGGCTGATTCTGAAAGACTGGGTCAGTTTAAAGGGAAATGGCTTGATGAACAGAGCCACCTCAGACCTCTTTGAAGAAAAGAACCACATCAAATTTTGATATTACGAAGTATTTAATAGATCTAATTTACAAAGCAGTGCTGCTCCCGATTCCCAGAGTGCTACAGATCCTGCAACCTATTTCTTTACAAGAATGACTTCGATTCATTCATGGGTTTTAATGCAGCCAGCTGTTTAACAGCTGCAAGAGATGTTTCAGGACAGGAAGCCTGAGCCCTACAGAAGTGTACCAGGCTCTGCTCTATCCTCAGCAAGCCTGGAGAGTTGTGTAGCTCTGATATGACATGAGGTACCAGGGTTTTTTCACTCGGCCTGGAAGCAGCACCACCACAACTTGTGAAGTCGCCATAGAGATCTTGGCTCACTCGGGAGCTATCAGCAGGACAACTTAAAATCCCAAAGAGTTCCCCAAAGTTCCCCAAATCCCATATCTGCAAGCATCCCACTGCCATGTGTGAGCAGCTGCATCATGTCACCAGGATACGGGTGTCCCTTCGGGTGATGGACGCATGTCTGGATAAAGGGAATTGGGATGTGTGCTGACAGTGGCTATCACACTCTCATGTGAGCAGGGCTACATCCATCCTGTGGCCACAACACATCTGATGAGACAAGTGCTCCCCAAAAGACCTTCAACTCCTATGCCTCAATGAGAGGACAGAGACACCTCCAGTCAGGTGGTGGGAGGTCATGCAACACAGACTGTCCTCACATCCTTCCCACTCTGCTCGTGTATAACATCTCAACAGAGACGAAGGCACGCTGCATTTGCACTGGTGCTGCACTTGAGAGCTTTGTCTCTTGTGACCTGGAGTCCAGAATCCCGTTGCCTACGTGACAATGGAATGTCACGACCTGTGCCAGAACCCTGCAGAGCCAGGCTGGACAGCATCTCTGCAGCATCACTGGCAGCAGTGCTTTGAGGACGTTCAACGTCAGGCAGGACTGAGCAGAAAAGTAACCAGGATTTCGGTGAGTATTCCTAAAACACCGGGGTTCTTAATGAACATTTGAGCAGCTCTTCCACTCCTGCTGGGCCAAGGGAGGCCAATGCCGAGTGCACAGAAGTCTCCATAGAACCAGATGGCCTCAGGGGTGAGAGCAGTGCGATAGGTGACTAATGCAAGTCAGCTATCATCCCCCATCTCAGCTTTCCTGCACACAGTTCCTTGTTGGGAGTTTTTCAGGTTGCTGCATGATCAGAACCACTGTCACTGTAGCTTAGCTCACAGCATTTTGGGTTTAGGGGATCTTGGCCTTGTGTCCATGCTGGTGAGCACTGGACACAGCCCACAGGCATGTGTGGTGCTGCTCCTGCACCCTCTGGTGCAAAGCCTCCTTGGCCGCTCTCCTCGCCTGGTTAAAAAGAGCTGTTCAATAGGTCAGTCAGAAGCTTTGCTACAGCCTTCTACCACAGCATAAGCCTCATACCCTTCCTCCTACCTGGAAATGTGTTTAAAAGCCAGATTGTTTTCTCAGTATATCAACAGGAAATACCTTGCTTCTTGCCCTGCTGAATCTCTTATCAGTGAGGGATGCAGGCACCCACAAAGCGTTTACACAAGCACCTTGATCACTCAAAGACACGTGGTTTCAGAAGCTTTCTCAAACCAGAGTCTCTGAATGTACCACCTGATAGAGACAGTTAAAAGAAGGTGATAAATATGTTTAACAAATAGTAATAACCCCCCCCCCACCCCCCAAACCCAGGGACTTCTCCTTTCATAGCAAATACTCAGGAAGAATTTCAAGCATCCTTTCTGTGCAGGCTGGAACACAAATAAGAAGATAAAAGAGAACCCCCCTGCTTTTCCCAGTTGCATTTCATTTTGACCAAAGAACAACCTCTTATGATTAATTCTCCCTATTCCGTCTGTTACAGTAAGATGGGGAAAAGGAAAACAAAGAACAAGGAAGAAGAAAATCACTGCTTGCTTCACTTTGATGGCTGTCCTGGGCTTGTGTTTCTTTTGGAGGTGGAAGCAAGCACCATAGCAGTGTAATAATGGGATAAGGATGGTGAGAAAGCAGTAAGGAAGTCAGGAGACTTTCCCTGCGATTTGCTGCTTCTCTGCTTGCAAGGTTGAAGCTGCAGAGGCACATCCTGAGGCAATGTCAGTTGTATTCCTTACCCCAAAAGGCAGTGCAGGAGCATATGAAGCTACTTGCTAGGGTTGGCCACCTGAACTGGACACACTGTTGATCAGCTCCAGGGTGGTGGAAAAACCTCTGGGAGCAAGTTCTGATGCTCTGTAGGAGGCAAGGCCAAACGCACGCCAAACTAGGCTGGCTGGAATGGTCCCTACCTCTGTGACTAAGGGGATTCATAAATATTCAATGTTTCTTGGCAGCTGGGAGTGCTTCAGTTGTTCCAAGTATCTCAAGGGGGATGGGAAAGGCAGAATGAGCCTTAGTATTTCTGACACCCCGCAGAGAAAATGAACCAGGGAAGGAGAGTGCTCATCTTCTTGCAGAGAAGTGTTTCTCATAGGGTGATTTTAATAATTCAGCCTTCAACTGGCCTGTTTAAATGTTTGATGCCTGCAAGAGGAGCTTTAAGATCTGGCCTCCTGTGAATCCAAGGAGGTGGGTGCTGTCTGCCTTCCCCATCAGTGGTTTAAACACGTTACCATGGTATGGCCCAAGTCTAAGTAAGAGCACAGATTTCTTCTGTCACTGCATGAAATTCTGGCGCTCTTACACCATGGGAAAAGAATCAACCATCCCATTCTGGTTTGTGTTTGGAAGAGCAGAGCAGTCATGAGAACGGATGGAAAGCAGGCAACAATCCTGAGCACATTTATACAGCAAGGGCAACCAAGGCCTTGGGTCAGCCTCCAGCAGCTGCAATCAAACCATGGTGTAGGTGAGGATGCTGGAGCCTCTGAGCACCTCTGGGGTAGCAGAAGGCAAACCGGGGTCTCCGACTGGGTCCTACCCAGTGCAATGTTCTTATTGAGTGCTTTCTGTCTTGAGCACTGGTCCTGAACCTAATCTAAGGTAACATCCCAGCTGCAGTTGTCATCTGCTGGGAGAAGGTCCAGTCCCTTTGGCAGTATCATCCTTCTGTAGGGAATAGCTGGGCATTTGGACTGCAGAGGATTTCTGGACAAGCCCCAAGCTATTAGAGCTCCTGCTTCCACACAGTGGAGCTGGGACGCTCTCATCTCCTTTATCCAATGTTGGCCGTTCTTAGAGACAGGAAACTGTTCCAAACAAACACATTTTGAGTTTGTCCAGGTTGAGAGATACCCACATTGAAGGAAGCACACTGTTTTCTGCTCTCCCAGGCACCGGCATATTGCCACATTCACAAACTCCCTGTCCCACAGCTAGAGTTTCCCATCAGCTTTGCTCACGACAGACCCTTCACTTCCATGTGAGATCCTGATCTTGTAAGCCCTTCCCCTAAATTATCCATGAAATGTGTGGGCATGAGTTATGCATGAGGTGAATTATCCATGAATTGGGCTGGTCGCCTTCCCTCTTTGTCAACTCCGTAGGTCTCTGCCAGGTACCAAAGCACAGAGTAGGCCTCATCTCTTGGGTCTTTTCCCCTCCCAAAGAATCTGTATTTTACACAGCCATGTACAAAGCCTGGGAGAGAGCTTAAATATTCACTGGGTCACTCTGGGAGAAGACAGAAGGCTGCTTGAGTGTGCACGGGGTCAGCCTTTCCCCAGAGATGCCGTTTCAGAACCTAAATCCGTTCGGTGGTTATTCATTCCTGTAAAGAGGAATAGCTCCAAGAATGACAGAGACAACTTGTCTATCTCTGACAACACACTCCCACACTGCCAGGCTGGTGGTAACTGTAGTCATCTATGAACTGGAGCTTGAGATTCCAGCCTCTTCTCTATGACAAACACAACAAAGTCTGAACTTTGGTGGGTACCTACTTCTGATTTTGGCACGAAAGTTGATGATGGAGTTGTGTTACTGCTCTTGAGGTAAGTTTTGTCCAAGTTGGTCTGTTTAGAGAAGGGAGGGGAGAGAGGATTCAGGAAATGGAGATTTGTCAGGGTTATTTTTGAGCATTCCTACCCAGTTCCTCACCTTGCCAATCGTGTGGTTTATCCCTAGGTGAGGCCAGTAACAATGTGGGCACCAGCTCCCCAGTGTGCAGCTGAGAGATTCTTCCCATTGCCTGATTGCAAGCTCCCCCACACCTCCAGAAACTTCAAATACATCTTCCTTGACGGCTGCAAGAACATCACTCCATCTTCCATCCTGGAAGCTGCAGGCACCCGCAAGGTCTACAAAGGATCTGCCTACCGCCCTCCTCACCTCAAATACCTCCCCACCTTTTTCACCTTCCCCATGCAGCTGGAGCAGCAAGCCCAGGGGTTGGAACACTTCCCTGCTCCCAGGAAAAGGCTGCCGGTGTTCCGCCAGCTCTGTGGGGAGCATGTGCCAGGCATCCATCTTCAAGACTTCAAGGGCTGAAGAAGCTGCCTGATGCCGAAGCACCGAGGGAGGACAGGGAAGGGGGGAGGACGAGGCAGGCAGCAGGGTGCTTCCCTCCCAAAAAGGCATGAACTGACTCTGAGATAGCTTCTGAATAAAATGTAAGATTATTGGTGTCCTTACGTTAGCAGCAGGTCAGTAACGCTGGTGGGAGCTCACATTCACTAGCAGCCGAGGGCTGGGAACATGGCAGGAAGGAAAGGTGTGATATCACCTACCAGGATATCCCTTTCACTCCCCTGGGTGCCAGGGCAGTTTGTGCAGATTGGCATCCAACTCCATCCCTTTCACTGACACCCTCCAGCATGCTAGAAATCAAGGAAAACTTCCTTCTCCACATCCTGAAACCCAGCAACATCTCCTACAGTGACACCCACTACCCCTTCACAAAGCATCCTCTCCAGCTGCTGCTCTGTAGCCTTGAATAAAGCACTGAGTACAGGCTGTGGCACAGCAAGTACCAAACACCATGTGGGAAAACACAAAACATGAAAAGGAGAAGAAAGCAAATGAGATCTCATGTGAGAGCGCCTAGGAGGGAATCTGGGAGTTTCACTGTTTAAGCCTAGAGACTGGAAAAATGGTGACGGTTAGAATTAATGCCCCACAAAGAAAATGGTAATGAACATAACAGGATTCAGGGGGGTTGGCATCTGTACCAGTCTTAGATGTGCTCCTGAAGTAAGTGGTTTACAGCTGGAAGATCCCAGCCCCAGACCAACAGGGATCTTCTGAAAGGGAATGTAAAACCAGTCTCAGCAGAAAAGAGGCAGAGACAGTGGAGACCGAGATGGTTTGAAGTATAAAGAGGGATAGGATGCTACTCAGAGGACTTCAAGGAGAACAGGACAAACAGAAAACAGGAGGAAGACCAGATGGGGGAACAAACCAGATCTGCACAACCTTGGAAACAGGCAGGTATCTGTGAGCAGGGACTTGTAAGGAAGGAATTATGAGCCTGCTGCTTATTTGGGACCAAAGAACAGAAGGCTGCTGAGGGGAAAAGAAGAGAAAAAAGATGAGCTTAAGTGAAATGATATTAATTGTCCTTTACCCTGGGACAGTAACAGTGGCAGAATCCCACAGGAACTGATTGCAGGTATCAGCATCGAGCTGTAAAGTGTCTGAAGAAGAGAGGTTTGAGTGACCGTCAGAGGTTGCTCCTGCACCCTAAGAGGATGCAGTCCAACAGACTCACCAAGGGCTGATGCCAAGAGAAAGGTTTGAGGATGCTGAGCTATTCAAGGGGAAAGAATTCTTTCCAGAAAGTAAATTCCCCCTGGTTAGCTCTGGGTTGTTGCATGCTGAGCTTAAGGCTGACAAATCTCAGCAGAGCACTCTAAGAACCAGAGGGACCCAGAGCCAGATGAGGAGAATCACATAATCCATACCTACCTCCACAACACAGGACGAGGAATCGGACAAGGACAAACCAAAGAACAGGGATGGGTTAGGCTGATGGAAAGAAAAGGTTTTTGGGGGAAGAACTCTGCAAGGAGTTTGCAGGTCGTGCTGGAGGCTGAGTTTGGATCTCCCCAGTCAGAACAGGACTGAGTCATCATGGAGGCTTTCATTTTTTCAGGCACAGATTGCAGAGCAAATGTTGCTTATTGCAGGCACCACTTATTCCTGAGCATGATAATAAACAGATTTTGTCTCCAAATGGTTACAGATCCAGGAAGACACAAGGCTATTTTAGTAGTATTTCAGTGAATGTGAAGACATTACAGAAGAGCTTGACCTAGAAAATAAGCATGGGTCCAGCGATCAAAAGTTGATGCCATTTCAATTACATGGAAGGAGATATTAAACCAGGTCAGTGGCTGAGGCTATTTGCAGTGAATTAGCATATGAAATTACCAACATGGCAACAAGGAATTTTACTGCGTGCAACAAACTGGGAGTGGGACCATATGCCTGGAGTTTACCAAACACAGCACCCACGCTTAAGGAAATGGGGCAAGAGTGATCATGACAGCTAAAGAGCCTTTATTCTGATCTCACTAGTACACTTCCATTTCTAGCCAATGTTGAAGGTGAGCAGAGAACAGAGTCCAATGTAATATGCTCTTATGGAGGATAGGTTGTGCCATATTGGCTCTGCAAACACATCACCCGATGGCCACAACCCACACCCGATGGCCACCCTCTGCAAACAGCATCCCAATAACAAGCCAAAAATCGGAGAGAGCCTGGCTCAACAGCCAAAATTTCCTCCACTGAGCAGCCCAGGAGCAAAAACCACCTTCACGGGGCTGGTGCCTTTTGCAAACAGGCACTCAGGGTTCCTACTCCTGTGATAAAATGAGAGTTGAACTGACCTGTGAGGACATCCATCCAAACCTGTGACATTAACTGGCACTCTTCCTTGAAAAGGGGATCATTTCTTCTAGGCATGAAAAGCCTGGAACATCTACTTCATGTGGGCATCAGCGCTGGCTCTGCAGAGCAGGAGATGGATTCAGGGAGTACAAGCAGAGTTCCTCAAACAATGGCCAAGGGACTCATCTCTTTGGCATTTCCACTGATGGATTTGGCACAGAGAGATGTATTGGATTTAGGAAGACTGCTGATTCCCCAAAGCTGAAAGGAATCTATTTCTCCTGTGGGAGAAATGAGGTGACCTTGAGGAACAGCAGTGGCACAAAACCTCCTGTAAAAGGAGGTTCTGCTCTGAGCTGGAAGCTCATCCATTGGAAGCAAGTGAGAAGGAGAAAAACAGAGATGAATGTGCCAGTCACGGGCTGATGATACATCTCTGATGCAATGTGGCTCTGAAAAAGGCAAATCCCACAGTAGAAGGTGTGAGGGAAACAGTCCCTTTAGAGAAAGAGAAGTGCTTTTGTCATTGCACGGAGCCCTGAAGAGGCCTTGTTTGGAGTCCTGGTATGACTCCAATCAACCATGTTCAACAGAGGTTAATCAACAGCAGACCTGGTGGGAGAATGGGTGGCATGAAGACCCTTGTGGACCTGCAAGATTTTGGCAAAGGCAGACTGCAAGGGGAGGGGATGGAGCTGCTGCCTGAGCGAGCAACTGCAAGAGGAACATTTTGGGGGGCAGGGAGAAGAGTTATTTGAGGTTGGCATTAGAAGAGATGGAGATAAAAAGCATGTTGGCGTGTATTTGTGTGTGTGCCTCCCTCTATGCCCTACTGACTGGTTTGAAACCAGCTCACTGGTCTGGCTGTTCTCTTGCTGAAAAAGGCAGCTTGTTTCTGGGATCTTGCACACTGGAGGAGCAAGGACATCTCTCCTTTCCCAAACTCAAACCAGAGACCTGCTCCTCTACCAGCCGGCTGGCTCAGCACTGCCTCGAGTGGAGTGTCAGCCTTGCCCAGATGAATGAACGACAGAGACCTGCTTGCACTTCACAGCTCCACTGAGGGGACAAGAGCGGCCCTCTGGATCTGCCAACCTTTCTCCATCAGGTGTAGAAGGAGAACAAGACCCCTTTGCCCCAAGCTGAGTGGCACAAATCCACCTGCACAGCTTGACGTGGTGTGGTACCAACTGACTGCACTGTCCCTGTGCTTCCAGCTACAATCTGGTGCGTGAAAGAGGAAGAGTCAAAGCGTGTTTGTGTTCCTGTTCTCTGCTGGGCATGTGTGTGCATCTGGGCATGCCAACCTCCCCCTCTGCAGCCCTCCTGGCCTGCCCAGAGTTTGCTCCTCTGCTCTCTGTGAAGGAACTGAAACCCCAGCTTTCCTCACCTGCAAAGAGATCCCCGTTTAATTATGCGCTGCCAAAATCCTTCAGAACCTGGCCCAGACCCTCATCCTCCCAGCTACAGCGTTTTAGCCCTTCTCAAGTAGGTCTCCCTCTCTTCCCCTGCTTTCCCTCCTTTCCCAGTCATCAGCATGCAAAGCCCTCTACCTCCTACTATTCCCCACACACCTCCCACCCCCAAGGTCTTCACAAGTGCCTTATGCATGTGCGTGAAGAGCAATCAGTGCCTCACCTCCAATAATTGGAGTTGAGCCTCCAGAGCTGAGAGATGAATTTGATCTCCGCTGTTCTGTATGTGAGACATGAGCCAGCTGAATTCTGCTGTATGCGACGTGCTTTGGTGTTTAGGAGGCTTTACAGCACGCCACGGAGATCAGGACATCCTGCCAGGGACAGGACTCAGGCACACACCTCTCCCTGCACCTTGTGCTCTGCTCCTGCCCTTGCTCCAAGGGGGAATGTCTGTCCTGCTCCTTGAGAATGGAAAACACAAACTGCTCTACAGCTATTTCATTCCTCTAGCCTTTGTCCCTGATGTGAAAGGTGCTGGTGCACAGCACAGGACTGCGCTTTGCAGAGCAGTTTAACCCTTGGATGCACCAGTGCAGACCCACGGTGATGAACAGCAAAGGCCCCTGCACCCTTGCGGAAAGCCATGCAGTGTCAAGAATGAGCATAGCAAGGAGACACTTATGCACATCTCTGCTGGCTTGTATATATATGTGGGCTGTAGGTTTGTCTCTAAATGCTCCTTGAAAGGTGACCTCACCTGCAGCAGCCATCTGAAGGTGTTTTCTCAGGATGCTTCTCTCCCAAGTGCCCAAGGAGCCAGTGCTCCCAGGGAAAGGCAAATCACCTTCTCCCATTAAACAGCACCCACCTATAAGACAGGCTTGATCCTGAACAATGCTGGGATCCATATGAGGAGGGGAGACCTACTCCCCACAGGTGCCATCACATTTAGATAGGCGATGGTGTGTGCAAAGCCATGTTCATCTGTGAACACCAATTTACTGTCCTGTGATTATTCTATGCAGATGTGCTTGGGGATGAATTACCGACCGGCCTGGAGCAGCAGAACGGAGCAGAGACTCCAGCTAAACACGTCAGGAGGCAAACCAACAACCCACTTGGGATAGTCATTAACAAATTAACTGATCACCCTCCCCGGGGGGGACTCTGTGTGTCTTGAAACCCAAAGCAGCAGATTTACACTTGCAGTAGAGGGGATGACGACATGAGAGCATCAATAGCAGGCAGGGGCTGGCAGGCCAGGAGTCAGTGCCGGGCATGGGCAGGCCAAATCACACTGTAGATGAGAACAGACAAGAAGAAACACCCAAGAACCAAAGGCAGTGGAAAGGGTCTTGGAGATGTAGAGAGTATGAGATGAAACGAGAGAGTGGAGGAAAAGAATAACAGCTTGCTTTATTCCTTTTCATATATAGACAATATAACGCTTCTGCACAGAAGGACTAATTTAGCCCTCCCCACAGCCCCACTGACCCCTCCTAATAGAAACCATTTAAATCTTTAAACAATTTACATGAAAATGTAACTTTGCTGCAAATATATCTCTTCCCCCTCCTGCTCCCATCACGAGTGCAATCCTTCAAATCTCTGACAGCTTCCATTATCTCTTAATGAAGTGAGAGCATCTTTCTTAGGAGACGCGCCGGCCCCGAGGTTAATCGCTGAAACGAGGTTCACAAATAAAAATCAGGGGAGGGAAAAGAGAAGGAAAAGCAAACACTTAAAATAGCTCCAAGGGGTGGCTCCACCACCCAGTGAATGAAGATCCCGGAGGGCAGTGATCAAATCCTCCTTGGGAGCCTGTGTGGGCTGATGGGTGACTCCATCCCTGCATCCAAGGGGATTGCATCGTGCCTGCTGTTGGCTGAGCCACCCTCATAGGACCTGGGGAGGGTAGATCCTCCCTGGTGCTCTATCTATCCCATGCCTGTGCCAAGATAAGGGTGGAGGTAATGCCAGCAGCACGTAAGATCTAATGTGTTGCTGAGAGCTGCAGGAACCACCACCAGTGCTGATGCATGGGTGCATGGGCTCCGATTGGAGCCCTGGGAGGTGAGGGCCACCAAAGCCAGGCCAGAGAAAGCAGAGCCCAGAGGCTGTGGGGAGAAGGGCAGGAGAGAGAAGAGCACAGAGCAGCCTATTTAAAATGCCACCCTGGGACGTGCAGGGCTGCCTGAGAACAGTGCTGCGAGCTCATTCCCACGCAACAGGGAGAGCTCCACTTGTAGCAATGACCCAATTGTTCCAATGCAGGCACCAGAAGACCTCCAGTCCCCCCAGCACAGCCCTCAGACACACCAGGGTTACATCCGAAAGGAGGATGGCATCAGGGTCATCCTCAGAACCAGGCTCCACAGCTATAGAGACAGCGAGCCTGAACATGGGGGCTCAGGAGCATCCTCCAGAGCAACGGGGGTTCTGCATTGCCTTGTAACACCTCACCACATGGACCAGGAGAAACCATCTGCATCACACTGAGAGGGACAGGCTGGGGGGCAGTGACAAACAAACACTCCGGAATCTCTTTGGATTTTGCTGGAGCTACACACATTTCCAGCCCAAGCATCAACTGCAACCCTGCCTGTGCGTCTGCTCACTGGGGCTGCAGTATGCTGTAAAGGCAGAGTAGAGGTTCTGGGCTCTTTCTTCATCAGATGCTCCCTGTTCTTCTCCAGGCTGGAGGGCTGCTTTGCAAAAGACTTTATGGTGATGTGGGGAAGGTTTAAGAGAGAGGACATAATGAAAAATATATGTAAAGGGCAGGAAATGAGGAGTGAAAGGCTGAAAATCTATTGAGCTGACAGGAGATGGTATGGAAAAGGGGATAAAAAATCAGGAAGGTCTCAAGGGAAAACAGATTCACAAGAAGGGGCACTACTGACTTGAACAGAAGAGAGATGAAAGCAGAAAGCCATGCAGAGGAAAATAAATAGCTATTCCCAGAAAAACAATAAGGCTTGAAATATGCTGGGCCAGAAGGAAGAAAAGAAACAAACCCAACGCAAACCCACCAAGAGTTGACAATTCTGGCTGTTGAAGCTGCTTAAGTAAAGAAAGCAGAGAAGGAAAAGGCAAGTACAAAGCACAAGAATAAGGAGATGAGCAATGCAGCAACAGTTTGTTCTCTGCAGTGCACTCCAGTGTGCTGGGACATAGCAGCGTCAAACCCTGGCTCTGTATCTCTGAACACAGCATCGTGCCCAAGCTCAATACATGAACTGACATCGCGTGGCCTCAGCACCCTCCCCATCGACTCGCCTCCAGGCCACAGGATCAATGATCCCTTGGCCATAAGCGGAGGATGTTGAAATCCTGTCTCATCTTAACACGACCCCACTGCTACCAAACAAAGTCGCATTTGAACGCACTGGTACAGAAGCCTGTCATCTGGAGGAAAGATAAAGTCCCTGAAGAGAAAGAGCAAAAGGTTTCCTTTGTCCTGGGACACTGGTTTCTCCTCTCCTGCTCTCCTTGACTCCCTGCTCTGACCTGGCAGGCAGGCACAGGCAGAGGATGCGTGCTCTGGGCATGCCAATGCATTGCATGGGCCAGGCTAAAACCAGCCCCTGGCTTGCCTGGAGAAAGAGCATCAGGAAAATGCTCTGCTCATCTCCAGACAAGGGGGAACAGGGGCAGGAAGGTGTGAAGATGTCCTTGGCTGCCCCTGCAGCACGGGCTGGAGCTGTGGCTGAGTGTGTTTTAAATCAAACCCTCCCGTTGCCAAACCTGCAGCCCTTGGGTGGGGGATGACAGCTCTCCTTGCTGATAACTGCACCAGACAGCTGTCAATCACCACTAAGTGAAGGTAAATCAGTCCTTATCTGCGCAGGGGAAGCCTCATTTGCTGCCTGATGTCAAACAACATGGGAGCTCTGCTTGGCATCTCCAGGATTATCGGTGCCTGACGGGTCACCCATGCGCTTATCCCATGGGTTGGAGCTAAGGGAGGGCACACGCTGAGCCTGAACCACTGGCCCAGGCTTCATTACCGCACACAGTCAAAGAGAGGGAGGACATGGATGGGACTGAAGCTTGGGAACACCCAGTGTATGCCCAGGGCTTGGCATCACCTTGGCATCTAACTTCGCCCTTCCCTGTCAGTCCCGCAGAGACTGACTTCAGCAGTGTCCCCTCGTGAACAGGACACATCTGCCTGCCCCCCATTCTGCTCTGGGACTCGGGGTGGATCTCGTCTGCCACAGGCAGGTGATCCAGCATGGATCCTGTGGACCCTGCGCAGGGGGGAGGAGGAGCATGAGGAAATCAGCCTCTTCCTCTGCTGACTTCTCACAAAGCTCCTCTCCTCCCAGCGTGGAGAGGCACAAAGAGCTCCTGTAGCTGAAGAGGTTTTGGAGGGCGAGTGGGATGGTGGATAACAGCCGCATGTCAGGCCCGAGTGCCCACAGCCCAGCAGTCATCTCAAACCAGGGCTTCTAGCCCATTCCCTTCCTCCCACCTTCCATCTTTCCATGGTGAGCGGGAGCAAGTTAACCCTGTAACCTTTAATCAAGGGCTTGTGTACATGGGAAAGGATTGATGGAGCTTGTCTCCCTCATGGCCTCACACCATGGCTCCGATTACCCCATTAACTCCCCAGGCTGAGTGCCTGGGCTGGTATTGCAGCCAAGAAATAATAGCCCTGGAAACTGCATTATAGAACCATTGCGGGGGGTGCAGAAATGGGCATTGCCACCCCGAGGTGCTCTGGGGAAACCAAGGACCTGCTGACCATAGGAGCAGACCAGGGGGAGTCCTCGCTCCCCTGTGTGCATTGTGAGGGCTGGGTACAAACACCACTTCCCTGCATCACTTGGGGCA
The DNA here is from genome assembly GCA_028858755.1 of Ara ararauna. NCBI lineage: Eukaryota > Metazoa > Chordata > Aves > Psittaciformes > Psittacidae > Ara > Ara ararauna. Next base: position 9,063,738 of record CM054389.1, on the reverse strand, counting down.
AGTTACAGCCTGTCCAGGTCTGATGGAGAAAATGCATCCCAGGGAGGGAATGGTCTGGGGGAGCTCCCACATTCCATGCTCAGGTGAGTCAATAAACCCAACGGGCTGCAGAACTGAGGGGTCTGTCAGGATTCTGTGCACCCAGAAGAGGGATCTCTCATCCCTGGCAGGTCCAGTGGGTGCAGCCAGGACATGAGATTCCTGTGTGGGGAAATAGGGAAAGCATGAACAAGCACATCTTGCCAATGAAAGCCAGAGCAGCAGCCTCACTTCAACCCAGGGAAAGCTGAATTAACAGCAGATGAAACAGCTCCACCAGGGAAAAGGAGAGGACTCTACCTGCAACAGGGGGAAGATCTTTAGGCAGGTCTTCATGTGTGAAGACAGTGGGATCAGATCCTGACTGTGACTGCGGATGGGGCTGCAGCTACAGCCACCGCTCAAGTGGGTGCCAGGATTGTGGATGCACTGGCTGTCCTGGGGTACAGGACTTTGTGTTCCTTATGGTTTGAGCCAGAAGTGTCACCCCAGAGGTGATACATCCCCGTACAAACGTTCATTTTAGTGAATTGTTAAAGGCTGGGAAACCCACCCTGCACCATCAGAACATCACCAGCCCACACCATCTCACAGGGCCATGAGCTCCCTTCAAGGGGGGGCAATGGGTGAGAAGGGGTATGGGGGGTGGTAGGGATGACACAGTGCAGGGACAGGTTCAGAGCAGAGCCATGGCTCCTGGAGCTGTAGAGAAAAAGAGGTGACAGGAGGAAATCCCATGTTAGGGGCCTGCTTGTGAAAACGTGTCCAAACCTTGGCCAAAGCAACAAGGAGCACAGGGTACCCCACTGCTCGCAGTCTATTGCTGCAGCTCCTGGAGCAGGAGCATCCCTTGTAGCTCCACAGGGTGGGAAAACCCAGCCAACAACTAGCAATTCCAGTGATGGGGATGGTACCACCTTCACTTGGCTACACCTTTCCCAAGTGGGTGTGCAGTGGGACCTGCTCTCCATGAAGCAGTGGCTGTTGGGGGAAAAGCTCTGCTCTCCATGGAGGAAAGCTCATTCTCCGGGACCATGAGCTGGCAAGTGGGATGCTACTGACACCCAGTGGCTCCCTGCATCCTGCAGACAGGGACCGCCTCCTTTGCTGGTGGAGGAGACATCTCCATGCTGTCCCCAAGGCCTGTTCAGGGGTCCCGCCTCTTTAGGGACTCATCTGTGGAGGGCTGGAGTCCCTGGGTCACCATGTGCTTGTGGTATGGCCAGCAGACAGACCCCGGCTAAATGGTTTTGCAGTGTGGCAAATGGGACCAGGGGACAAGAGGCTGCACCCCGGAGCGTTGTGGCTCCACGTTCAGCTCAACAGAGTCTGCCTTGTACCATGTGCCCGGCGAGATGCTGCATCACAGCCTCACCCGTATCACAGGCACATCCACCTCTGCAAACAGTGATTTATTCTGAAGCTAATCCATGCTGGATGAATCCATGGCCGAAGTTGCCACAGAAATGCTGGAGGATGGGATTAGGAGAGAGCTTGGAGTTAGTTGTGGTTGCTGCTTCCCATATCACCCTGCCAGCTCTGGGTGGCCAGCTCCCACCTCTGCAGACCATACATCCTGCAGGAGTGAAGCTGGGATGTTAGGATGGAGCTCCACAGGCACAGGTCCCTCACAAACACTGTGACTCCAGGCAAAGCAGCAGGTTAGAACTGGGTGTGGATTAAGCTAAATCAGAAACCCCCATTCATGTTCCAGAGGACTGTCTACACAGCGAGTTCTTTAAGAGCAGCACCGGAGCTTTTCAAGCCACGCTGCATGTCGTTTCAAAGCCAAACCCAAGCGAGCCAGCAAACAGTACAAAAACATAACAACAAACTGCCTGCATTTGGCCCCCCACCATGCAGAGCCCATGCAGATCCAGCCTCTGACCTGCAGAACAGCAACAGATAAGACGGACACCAAGTGGAATAAGAACGGCTTCAGGAGCAACACTTCCTGGCTGAGGAAAGCAGGTTTTCCTCTGGCCCTGCACACTGACAAGCTCATTTTAGCCAGGGAGAGCACCCGGAGGCTGCCCAAACAGAAATGCATTTCTAATTATTTGTGATTAGCAATTGCTCTGCAGACAGAAGATGCTGATAACAAAAGCCCACTGCACTGAGCACACAGAGACAGCTCTTTTGGGCAGGGACTGTGTGAGCAGACACCAAGGCAGGGACTTGCCTAAGCAAGATGATCTCAGTCTCTTAGTGGACCAGCCATTGTCCCTTGCGGGATCAGAGGAAGAAGGGATGCTTCCTCTGCAAGTGTATAAATCAAATTGTGGGTGGGGAAAAAAAGGAACAGAAGCAAGAGATGAAAATCACTGGGGCCATAGCACATGGCACACAGATTTTGTGCACTGCACACAGATTTTGTTTGTGTTCTCCCAGAGGGAACTGGTGCTTCTCTGCTTACAGGATTGGGAAACACTGGTTGAAGGCACAGCACCAAATCTGGGCTACAAATGGGGACAGAAGGCAAAGTCTAGAAGTTCATATCTGCATCCCATTGCCAGGTCTTGCTTGCCTCCTCTTACCGTGCAAACTGGGGACATGGGAAGGCTCCGTGTGCCATGGTCTGGGGGATGAGCCGGGTGCCCAAGGAGCGCAAGAAAATGCACTGGCTGAATGAATGCAGCATTTCCATCTGATTTCTCCGCCCAAATAAGCCCTGTTGGCAAACACACACATCCAGCTCTGGAAACACTGGGGCTGATTAGCATTGACTCTATTATCATTATTATGGGCACAGACAGCTGATCAATGTCTACTCAATAAGGGAAAATCAGGTGGCAGTCACTCCAGCAATGCCTCCTGCCTGCTCCGCAGTGATTCATGTGCGCCGGCTCCTGGCCTGCAGCCCAAACAGGGAAGGAAAGGAAGTGTGGTCCCACTTTCATCCCCAAATAAGTGACGACTGCTTGTGTGTCAGCAATAGGGACCTGATCGCAGCAGTCTTCTCCATGGCAGGACTGTTGCTGTCCCTTGGCAGAAGGTGGACTTCTGCAGGGTGCAAGAAGGATGCATCTCCCACCTGGAGCAATGCCTGAGCACGCTGTACCCTGTGAGGAGGAGACATCCCCTCCCCTGCCCAGCTCTCATCACACTCCATGCATGCTTCCCTTAGCCCTGCTCAGTAAACATCTTGCACATAAGGACTAAAACATAAAGATCCTGAGCTGACCTTCCAGACCGTCTACCTTCTGCCGTCTCCAGCTCCGTGCAGTAATCAATAGCTCTCCCCTCCGCTCCCATTCTTCCCAACCTGACACTTTTTCAATAGCCTTATTTCCTTCAGTTTGTTTTGCTCCCTGCAAACTCCTCGCTCCTGTTTCTTCTGCATAAATTGGTTTTCTCTTATACATTGTCTGGAGAGAGGTGAAGCAGGAGTGGAAGAATCACAGCCCCTTTCTCATCTCAGATCACCCACTTTCCCTCTCTCCAAGTGTATTCAGAGCTGGGAATAAACCCAGCTTCACGGTGGGGCTGAGGTCCGCTGCAAGGCTGTAGTGTGGTATGACTCTGCTGCTTCAGAGCTGGAATGTCCTGTGGAGCAAGGAACAAGCGAGTGGTGCTGGGGAGGAGCACTCAGTTCCCTGCTCTGTGCCTGCCAGCAGTGAGGAATGTCTGAGTGCAAGGTAAAGAGCTGTGGCAGCCAAATGAGAGGTGAAAAACATGCTGGAGATAGGTGGTTGTCTGCAGTGGCTCTGGGATGGTGCTCTCCCTATGAGCGGTGAAAGGCCCTTATGCATCCACATGTGAGTCCTGGACTTTGATTATGGGAAAACCCAAGATCAGCTTCAAACCCCAGTGCAGACACAACCAAAACCTCTGCGCTGCTCTAAGTGACCACCAAGTCCTTGTTCTCTCAGCCAGGGCTGTTCCCTCATGGGTGCACACAGAGCTTCCGGAGCTGGGGGTGTCCTGTGTGGATCTGGACACCTGAAGGGCAGGAGCAGCCCTTGGGCTCAGTGCTGGCACAGCAGGAGATTGCACTGCTGTAGTCTGGCCAAGGGGTGATGAAGTCATGAATAACTTCAGCCAGGTCGTTATGTGCCAGGATGAGGTAGAACCTCCTTGCCAGTTAGGGATGACAGAAAGCATCCTTCATGGCCGTTCCCATGTGAGAGGAATCCAGAAGTACAGCAAAAACCAGGCCACCATTTGCAGGTGTGAACTTTCAACCACAAAGAGCCTGTCTTGGGGGAAGCTGCCAACTCTCCCAGTGATTCTCCTCCTGTCTTGCGCAGATCCAGACCTCTGCTCTCCTGCTCGGCTCCAACAAGCTGCCACCCATCCAGAAGCCAGCATTTCTACGTAGCAGAGAGCTGTCCCACCGACCCAGGGCTTGTGCCATGCCTGCAGTTGGCATGAAGGGCTGAGCCCCAGCCATGGAGATGTACTCCTGAACATGACCAGAGAGCTGGCCTTGTCCAGCATGTTGCCTCAGCCCAGTGCCACCGCTCCCAGGTGAGGTACCACCATCCTGCTGATGCAGAGTGATGCACAAGGATGCACACGAGTGGACAGAGGGACACAATCCATCAGTGGCACGCAGGCTGCTTCAGCTCATGCTCTGGCCCAGCTCCAGAGCTGGGATCTTGGCTCCAGTCAGATGAGCTTGTAGCTGGTCTTTGAATAACATTTGAGATGCCAGTTTTTAGGCACCTGTGCAATTTATTACTCTCCAAATAAGCCTAATATGCATCACACCCCGGAGCAATCTATGCACCAGTAAATCCCAATCCCCTACCTCCAGAAGCCATAAAAAGCAGTCAGATGCCAGTATCAACTATTGAGCTTGGACTGTGCTGAGATCACAGGCTGGAAAAGTAATGCTCTGAAGCACAGTGCACAACTTGCAGTGCTGAAAGCACATTGAAGCATGGTGCTTTCTGCTGATGCGAGACAGGCAACGCTGGTGCACGGTGCTTACACTGCACTCCTGAGCAGGGTGCATGGGCACGGGGGCTGGGTCCAGCCCTAGGAGCTGTCAGGGCTCCTGGCACCAACTCCCTGGCTCTAGCAGGGCACACTTTGTACCTCTGTGGTTCAAAAAGCCCTTTGCTGTGTTGACACCTGAAGAGGGAATAACCCCCAGGACTCTCTGAGACTGAAAACAGGGAGGGAAAAGGTAGAAGCAGACATCACAAGAGCCAAAACTCCGAGGTTCCACGTGCAGTTGTGTGGCAAAGGCGGAACAAAGCTCTACATAAACTTGTCATTGACGTAGACAACATTCCCTGTTGGGGCTCCTTGGCTGGGAGCACCCCCAGGCTGAGCTTCCACCCCATGGCAGGGCTGGGTGTCCCCATAACCGAGGCTCAGCCTGTGACCCGGGGCTGTCACTTCATCTGCCACGGTGGGTGCACTGAATGAAGGAATTAATCCTGCTCTCAGCTGGGTGCGACACGAAAATAAATGCCTCCTTCTCCTAATTTCTCGTGTCCCTTTCGATTTGTCATGCACACATCTGTGTGTGCTCGGTCCCTCCCTATCTCCCCCACCAACTGGGCCCTGGATTCTCCATCACTGCAGAGATAAACAGCAGTCCCAGTATTGCTGTACCGTGTGCTTCCTGCCATCCACACCGCTGCCTCTGTACCACGTGTTGCTCAGGAGCCCAGAACTGATATTGCTTCTCTCCTGTGGGTCATCACGGCCAAAGACAATCACCTCCCTCCCCTGTCGGTAGAATCCTGTTGCAGTTTCCATCTGAAATGTATTTATGCCCATTTCCAACCATGCCAATTTTATATTTAAGCGTCTGTATCCTCCCTCCATGGTGCTATTCAGTGTGATATACACAGAGGCAGTGATACAGTTCCCACTCAGCTTCTGTTTTGCTAAGCTTAATAAGCCAGGAATCTCCACTGCAAAACATGCTCCTGACTCCTCTGGCCAGCCCTTCTTTCCTGCTGTTCCAGTTGTTGGATGGATGCCACAAGAATAGTGACCACGAAAACCTTTAACAAACCACTCTTAGGTGACCAAACCACAACCAAGCGCTTCTACAGGAGGGTATATAAGACTGTCACTATACCCAAAACTTGGACATACAACTGTGGCTCTTCCAGTGCCCTTTCCAACAGGCACGAGAGCCAAGTTCTAAATCCTACACATTTCCAGGCAAACAGTTCTTTGCCTTTTTGAGCCACAACCTTGCCATATGAAGCCTGGAAACCAGTTAGCGCCATTAAGAGTATCTGCAATTCCAGATATTCTCTGTCATGGCATCTTTAGAAAGCAGAGCAGCACTTGAATGGTTAAGTGTAAGGAATCAACTGACAGCGCTTCCCAGGGCTGAGCAGAGAGTTTCAGCCCCAGCGTTAACATTTGCAATCCCTCTCATAATGAGAGGCCACAGGCAATGTGCTGGAACAATCTCTCACTAAACTGTCCCAAACCAAAGCAGGAAGCTCATTAGGAAGGAGTAATTGTGAAGATTTGAAAAATCCATGGTTTTCCCCATTGGCTCCGCAAATCCAGTTTAGGATTTGTAAATCCGCAGGACTGGATTTCTAGGTTTCATGATTTATAGACTTTTGCTTCCCTCTCACACTCCCCTTGACTTTAAGAAGCAGACGTAGACTTCAGCTCAGTTGAGATGCCAGAAAGAAGTTCTCAACCATGGCAGTTATGTGGTACATCAGAGGGGGAGATTTCCCACCCAGAACGTGAGGCATCCCCAAAGGGTGCCAAACCCTCCTTACGAACAGGATGCTGATGGTGAGATGTATTACCCCCGGCTGGTGCCTCTGAGGAAGCACCATTGGAACAGAGTGCGTGCCATCTCCAGCAACGCAACCCAGCAAAGGAAGTCAAGACCTTGCTTCAGATCACCTGAAAACAGAGCACCACCACCACCAGGCCACACCAGCCAGCTCCAAGGCAGAAAAGCACAAACCTGTGGTGGTATTACCTGGAATGTCTCACAAACACCAGCAGTTTGTAGCTGAGCCAGTGATGGGGAGCTCATATTCATTAGCCCCTGAGGGGTTTGTCCTCTGTGCCCATGGCCCAGCTCTGACCTGAGAAAGGCCCTTTCCCCTTGGCTACAGAGAGCCCAGCATGACTGCCCCCCTACACACATGTCTACGCTTAGTGCTGACTGCCCTGCTGCCCGAGCATCCCTCACTGCCCTTGGATATCCCACTGGGATCAAACATGACATCCAGACATGAGAATAACGGCAAATCCTATCTCACTCTGGGATCTTTACCTACCAGACCTGAGGGAGCAAATCATTCATCAGACTCCAATAAAAGGTCCCACTGAGTACCCCCAAAGACACTGTCTCAGCTCCACTTTGCTCAGTGGCAGCACCATTCCCAGCCTGGGCTGATGTATTCTTAATTAGCATCTTAATGTGAGGAGCATATGCAATGAAGCATGAAAAGAAAATCCCCATCATTTAAATTCATTAACAGTCATCGAAAGCTTTCAATGCAGAGGTGGAATTATCTCTGAACTCCTTCTGAGAGACCAGCTGTGCTCACTAAACTGTGCTGGATATCGTTGCACTGCCTTATTTATTTAGCTGCTTCCAGGAGGTTTGTCCCCTTGGATTCTTACAGATTGCAACCGCCAGATCACCTGTGCTAGGGCACACAGACTGTAACCACAGCCATCGGCCCAGGTCTGCACATACGCTGGTCATGGAAACCCCGGCAGCGCATCCCTGCCGATGCTGTTTACCACATGGTCATGTTTACCACACGGATTACTCTGTCTCCACTATTTGCTTTTCTTCTCATCCTTGCCACAGGGGATACCTCCAGCAGCTACTGCCTTTAATCTCTCCCCCCACACTTGTCGTGGTTGCAAAGCCCCGGCAGTGGGGTGAGAGCAGGAGTGGGATGTGGCTGCCCAGATGTGCCTGCGCCCAGATGTGTCTGGGCACACCCCCATGCTCCAGCACAGTGGGGTGCATTTGGCTACATAGAGCAAGAGCTGGAGATACACCACAGGGATGCTGTGCTGTGTGAACCCACTCCCAGTACACAAGCAGAGACAGGGTATGTCTGTTTCTGTGCAAAATCCACCTTGTCTTAATAAGGCAGGACTTTTCCATCTGCTAGAATCACACTCATTCTTCAACCCCGCTACCTCAGCCTCTGCTCCCTGTTTGCCATCATCCCTCCAAGGGCTGCTGGCTGCAGCTCCTGCATCACCAGGCTCACAGACACCACACGTGGAGAGTGAGAACCAACCCCTGACACTGAGCACAAAGCTCTCATAACTGACGACGGGCTTAGCCTTGCCATGTAGGGTCCTCCTGATATAAGTGAGGAGCTGGTCAGATGTAAGATGGAGTGGAAGAAGAAGAGAGTAAAAGCCTGAACCAGCCAGACTTGTACCACTGAGCATCCCTGGCCTTCCTCTGCCGTTTGTCTGTCCCGAATGTTTTGATGGAGGCAAATTACCAGAACCAAAGAGGCAAAGAAATTTGAACAAGCTGCTCCAGCGCAATTACACTGAAGGTCTCATTTAGAGAGAAAACCTGATTTAATGCAAAATGGGCTTATAAACTGGTGCAAACTAGGCTGGTTGAATTTCTTGCACTCGATTAGGGATTGGGTTTATATGCCAAACCCAAATTATCCTCAGAATTTTGAGCAAGTGCAAATAAAATGGATCCAGATCCTATTTGCATTCAGTGTGCAGCACTTTCTGAGTTCCTGAGGTGGAACTATCTGTGAAAGAGGCAGAACCATAGAACCAGAAAGCCTGTGGAAATGTCGAATTCCCGACGCTCTTGGAGGTCACCTTCATAGGTGGGTCACAATCTGTGTTGGGTTTGCATGGCAAGGATGTGGTTTTATTTCCCATTACCCTACTCTGATTGACTGGTAATAAATTAAACTGATTTCCCCAAGTCAAGTCTGTTCCGCCCATGACAGCAATTGGTGAGTGATCTCTCCCTACCCTTATCTCAGTTCATGAGCTTTTCATTGCACTTCCTCTCCCCTGTCCAGCTGAGGAGGGCAGTGATGGAGCAGCTTCGGTGGGCATCCAGCATCCAGCTACCCACCCCTCAATCACATTGCCTTCCCAGTGACAGAGCTGGAGGAGGAATGACAGGAGTGTTTGAAGACTGCAGTGATCTAAGATGCTTTCAGCCATCTTTAATAAATGATAGAAAAGGGCTTTTTTTCCCTTTATGCCAGAAGATTTTCACATCAGGTTTCAAAAAGATCTTTTATTCCCAGAACAGGAAAATAAACCCATTTCCATTCCAAACACTGCTCTAAGATTACATTTGCCTCACCTTAATTGTTAAAATACTTTCAAAAGTGAGGAAAATGAGTGTAAAACAAAAAGAAACAGAAACCTGTTTAGGTTTGGATTATACAGACCCTTCCATTGAGTCTCAAAGGCTTTGTGAAGGTGGAGAGGGCTCTCGAGTATGAGCTTCTGTAAGGCAAGAAACAAGCTGAAAAACTTTCTATTTTGGGCCATTCTGAAAAAGAAATCTCATTTTGCATTTATTTCTGGTTAGGCAGCAAAAGGAAAAAGCAATTATTCATGCAGTTCTCATTAACCATCCATTTGCAAGTTGTTTATAAGTGATTAGTCAATCTTAGCCGCCTGTCCTAGACAGGAGCAGCGTGTGTTTATTAAGCCATGGGTGGAAGGTGTTGAAGGCAGTTAGAAGCAGTGGCTGAAAAGAATCAGCTCAAGCCTTCAGCTATTGATTAGTGATTTAGCCAGCCCGTATTCATTACAATATCTCTTCGTGGTGTACTAATGAGCACTCAGGAATACACCTCTAATCTAAAACTGAGTCCTTAAGCGGTCAACTCGCATCCAGCTCTCAACTACTGATGGGGTTTAGGCTGACCTTGCCTGGATCCCGTGTCAGAGGCTGCTCCTGGGCAATTTGTCTCTAGGCCTCCTTGGAGCAAGCTGTGGAGCATTTTTCATGCAGGGCTGTATCCAGCTGACTTCCCGGGATGGAGCAACCATGCTATTTCCCATTGAGGTGACTTCGAGAAAATCACCTCAGCACTGACTGCACGGCCCCTGACCTGGGAGCAAGCGTGAAAGGACCAGATCCAGACTCTGCTCAATAAAACCAGCAGCATTTACTCCAGCAACTAATTCAGCCCAGGCACGGTATTCTGCTCTCTCCTACTCTCTTGCCCTTCTTTTTCTTTCCTAATAAAATAACTCTATGACAAGGACTGAATTCTGCAGTAGGAAATTTTTCAAGCCAGGCCTCCTCCCAGGATAATCTATTCTCTCCACAAATTACTGCGGACAGTTCTTTATTGTTTAAAACCTTTTATCCAAATAAATGCGTAAACCTTTAGGATGGGGAGAAAGGGTGGGGGAGATGAAGGGAACCAGCATTTTAAATTAAAACCTCTTTCCCTCATTAAGTATTGTATGGTAAAAAGATGAAAATGAGAAAAAGGAGAGGAAAGGAATGAGCCCAGGGGAACAGAAACTGGTGATCTGCAATGGATTCCATTAAAGTCTTCCCCCTTTAAATATTACAAGTGTTTGTTCTCTGCAGCCTGATAAATATCTCACTGTGTTGAGATTGAAAACTGATAAGCCATGCAGCATCAATCTCTGTCAGCTTCGCAGCCTCCCTGCTAACTCATCACTTTGGGATGGGTACCAGTTTAATTAGCTGCTGGGTAATGCCATGTCGGGCAGCTACCTAACAGCCTGAAAGCATCTCCAGTGTTCTGCTACATTAGGTCCCTTTGGGCAGATATTTCACACACACCCAAACACAAACAGGAATGCGAGAAGCCAAATGAAGGAGCAGGCTCCTCTCCCTCCCCTTCCTGATGTGCTTTATTATCCTCATTTCAGTATTAACTCGCTGGTGGCGGGTGATGGATGGGGTAGAGGCAATGAGATGGGAGATGGCAAGGGCAGAAGGATGCTCAGAGAGGATGCTTGGGAAAAGAAAGGGCAGGGGGCTGGGGAATTGTCTCAGCCTGGGGGCAAGCACCCGGTTCCTGGCAGCACAAGCAGAATTGTGGCGATTTTTCTGCAACATCCCCCAGGTGTTTTCTGTCCCTGAGAGCACAGTGAGGAGCATCTCAGAGCACCAAGCGTGTGTTTGTAAGTACAGGTGACTGGGAATCAAATCTTAATGCCCCACTTCCCCCTTGGCCCTTGTTGTACCCACCACAGCGTCAGGGCAATGAGTGGGTGAAGGTTTGTCAGTGTGGGGAGACAGCCTGGCTCTGCACAGACCCACTGCACTGGACCTTTACGGGACCCTCTCCAAAGCCATCCAGCAGGAACTGAACTTCACATGCCCCCATGAAGACTGTCCTGGGGCACTCACTGAAAAACGACTCGAGGGCTTGTGGCAAACCACCACTGAGCCCTTGATTTGACTGATGGAGCCTCCTGCATCACCTCTTCCTGCACCCTGAAGACCAACTCTGCCCAATTTGAGCACCACAGCTACCGCCACAGCAAATCGGGGCTCCCTCGGGCTTCCTGGGAATCACATCCAATGTCTCCCCTTCTTCTTCTTCCTGCATCTCCTCCTCTCTCAGACCTAGGGCCTCACCACAGCGTTGGCCTGCTCTCCCCATGCTGCAGCAAGAAAGGGGAACGGGGCCACCACTCTTTCACCCAGCATGAGGGAGGTAAGTACGGCTCTGGAGCAGGAGGAAATGACTCGGAACCGTACACAGTGAAGATGTGGCCCAGGAGAGCAACTCCTCTTGTCGGGGCCCAGGCGACTCTTTATCAGGGAAGCCTTGTTCAGTCTAACAAAGCACAGCTAATGTGCTGTTTATTACCTCCGCTGCTGCATTTGGACTGTCAGGAGATGAAGAAATATCCCCAGAATTAACAGCAATATAACAGAGGGAGAAGAGCCAGGGGAGAGGTTAAGGCAAGTGCTGCTATCTAAGAAATAGGCTCATAAACCCTCTTCACTAAAAACAGCTTGTGCTTGGATGGCAGCACCCCTCCTGGCACTCAAGGGGGGAACTGGGGCTTCTGAACATGTGGCAAGCTAGGTGCAAGGCACCAGGGAGAACCAGGCTTCTTCCCCCATCACCTTTGCTTGCATGGATGCTATTGCTCAGACAATGAAAATATGTCTAGTCTGATATAGAGCATTCCCAGAGAGAGTTAACATTAAGTCCTTGAAGGCTTGAGTAGTCTTTGTGTATGTACAGTGCTTAACACAACAAGCTCCATGGCCCGGTCACAGGGACAAGAGGAAATGCTTTAGCACTCAGCTCCAGACTGCAAACACTCAGCAGGATAGGTTAAAGTCTGGACAGAAGGGAGCCCATCACACCAGAGGCTGAATGTCTGAGCTGGGAGAGGTGTCACCCAATGCAGAAAGCACCCAAATACAGGGAACATAATGGGGGAAAGCAGGAAGGGTCAAAGTGAAGGCAGAGGATGAAGAACTGAACAGCTCAGGAAGATGAGACTGGAAAAACCTTTGTTTTTGATGGCTGAGGTATATGTCCTATAGAGAGGGCTTCGTCTGGTTGGGAGCGTAGAGAGAGGGCAGGATAAGCTCAGTCAAGCGTACAGACCTTAAATAAACCAAACCCAGCCTTGCTCATAGACCTGGAGCAATCAAGTCTCCCAGCTTTGGATGAAGAGCCTTCCAGTGGCCAACAAGGCATCTCCACTTACTTCAGAGGGCTTTCCAAGAGGCACACACTGAGTATGCTGCTTGATCCCTATATACCCATGCTAGGTGGAGACTGCTCCACATCTCCCAGTGGATCTTGGAGCCATCCAGGCTTTCATGGGGTCCCAGCAAGTCCTTTTTCCTTTTGTACCCCCATCATGGAGCCCATGCCAGGGTTGGAACAAGGCAGCCCAAGTGATGCCTGCTGGTACCCGCAGTGGGATGGCCTTCCCTTTTCATGCCTACACACAAACAATTTCAATGCCACTTTTGCTGCAGCAGCTCCCCAGGCCCCTCCACACCAGCTGCAGTCTGGTGGAATAGAATTGACAGACCCAGCCTTGCTCCCTCCAAGGACTGGCCTTGCTCTCCCTTTCCCATCTTTTCCATAGCAGCTCATGCCCATGGAGCAGCCTCCAAGCAGAGTGCCTGGAGATGTTATTATATGAAGGGGCTCGCTCACCTCTTTTCCAAAGGCCATGCAGATGCCTTCTGGAACTCAAGGGCTGCTTCCAGTTCTAAGCACCACCCCCAGCTCATATCAGCATAGCAGTGATAGAGCCACACCTGCGTGATGCTCCAAACCCTGAGATCTTAACTGGGGCCTTACTAACTGCAATCCTCATTGTACCAAGATAGGGAGACTGAAGCACTGCTACCATGTCAAAAGCAGTCAGCTGAATCCTTTAATACTTTGGAGCTGCTGACCCCTCTTGCTGATTGAATTCATCTAGAAGAGGTGAAGAATTACAAGGAAATGGAGAAACCCTGGGAACACAAAGGTTATTGTGTGGGGAGGTGATTGGTGTGTCCTCTACTCTCTTCTTTAACCACTGTTCACATTGCTGCTGGCTGAGAAGCAGCCATAGCATCTGCTCTGTCATGCCCCTGTGGAGGTGGAGAATCCCACCACGGAGCCAAGAGCTGGGGCTGACCCATCGAAATCCAGCAGGACACAAGAGGCCCATCACAGCAGAATCCCATTTGCAAGATGGTCCTTTGGGTCATCACTGTGATGCTGCCAGCACCTCCTGACATGGCACATCGTGTGGGTTTAGCCCACATGGAAGGAAGCATCCAGGGCTGGTGCTGGGATGAAACACTCCCTGAATGCCACTTCACAGGGAGGGTGAGCTGCGCTGTCAGAACAACGCAATTAGCCACTTATTTCTTCACGTTAATTAACTTTGCTTGCTCTAGCACCTTTGTCAAGGTATCACCCTGCTCTCTGGGGTGCTCTAGGGAAAGCAATTATATGGTAGTTACTTCGCAATTAATTACAGCTTGAAGAAGGCTGTGGGAGGGCACCTCTTCCTGTTTGATCTCCTAAATGCTTCATTAAAGGCCCAACATGGAATAGATATTTCTGTGGTTCTGCTCACCTGGCAACCCTGTCCTCCTCCCCTTTGAAGAAGAGTGGTGCCAGGTATTTATACCCTGTTTTAGGCAAGACCAAACCCAATGGAGTTCATTTGGTTTGGCACAACATCCCTGCTGCTTTCCCCTGACTAAAAAGAAGGGTGGGTGATGCTCTCCTAACGAAGCAGCTTTGCAGGCTGCAGATGAAGCCAAACTTCTCACACTGTTTGCAAACACGGAGAATGTTGGCTTGAGGTCCAAAACCTGGGGAGTGTTTTGAGTGAGATGTCTGAGGTCAAACACTGACCACATTCAGTCACCCACTAAAAGCTTGTAAGCCAAGAAAGGGAAACTTTAGGGTTTACCACTGATAGGTATTTAATGAAAGATGCTGAGGGATTGATTTTTCTAATTAAGCCATTGGAAAAAAATAATCCTGTTAGAATTTTCCCAGAGAAGGTGCCCTTTCCAAAGCCTGTTCTGCTGAAGAGATGCAGTTCAATTATACAATAGCTCCTTTGTTTTCTGCATTCTCAACCCCCTTCACAGTGAATTGAGCAACTGCTGCTAAAGAATGTGCTAAATGAGTAATTGACACGTTGGGTTTTCTGGAGCAAGGAGCAGAATCTGGCCTCCTCTACACAGCATATGCTCGGAGTGAAGCACCATGATGAAGGGGAGCCGCGGTGGATGGGAAGAGGAGATGCTGGGTGCAGACACCCCTTATTTGAAGCTGTATCTCCATGGGCTGCTGATTCCTTCCTGAAGCAACCCACTGGCAGGGTGTCCTGGTGTCATCACATCCCTGACTCCATCTATCTGCATCAGAGGGTCCAGCCTGGCCAACAACCTGGATCCCTTTGGCCCGTCCTCACCAGCCCTTATACAGTCGCCTTCTCCCCCTGCTTGCCCCAGTGCAGGAGGGTTAGTGCCATAAGGAGGGTTCCTGCTCTCCAGCTGGCACTCTCGCTCAGAGGAGCTCAGCTTCTCCACAAGCATCCTCTCGGGAAGGGGAAACAGAGCAGCTCAGATACACTTCTTGCTTGGATTATTTTGGATACTGCCGGCAGCTGGAGTGCATCGAGGTGCTGTGAGGCCTGGCAATGAAGTGAGGGAGGGAAAGAGGAAAAGAACAGATGAGGAGAGGAAGAAAAGAGTCTATTTACTGAGAGCTGCCTTTGCTGCTTCTGCATCTCTCAGCTATCTACCGGATGCTAAAGCATTTAGCCTTTGTTATGCTAATATTGCTTTTGTCAGCACAAATCCCATGGCTGTTCCCACCCTTTCCACCTCCCAGCGTCTCCTCACTCAAGTGGAAGCACCAAGTCAGCAGAACATACGGGGCCATCTCTACCCACACAGCCTGCGACTGCAGGGACCTTTTGTCTGGTATTGCAGCGTCCCGCTTTCTTCTTCTGCCTTTGAACTGATGAGGGGGAAAATGAAAGCAGGAGTTGAAAGGCAGGAGCACACATGTGGGAAAGGCTGGGAGGTAGCTCGGGCGCTGTGGCACTGCCCGGTCCCTATGGGCAGTGTTGGCTGATCTCCAGCCCTGTTGGCCTGGAAGGGAAGGATGCTCAGCCCATGTGTTCAGGGTGCAGGGTCTATCTGCCAACTTAACTCACAGGGCTCTGTGGGGCTGTAGCGGAATTAAGCCTTCCCCCTTGCACAGAAATGCTGCACACAGACACAGCAAAGCCTCTACAGCAGAGCACATAGCTGGAAATGGATGTCTCCGTGCAGCAATGTCCACCACACTCCATTCAATTCAATTCTATGTCAATTCAGCCTGACAGCGAGCAGACACCACCAACTAACCCAGCAGCCTGGTGATGCAGACAGTGCCTGGGCTGACTGAGGGGGCCACAGCCACCTCCTTGGCCTGCTGCCCCATTCCTAGTGCTCCTTCCCTGTGAGGGCTGCTTGTGCCAGGGAATCCTGCACGCCCGCTGCCCGCATGGCAGGGATAAATGGGAGCTGTCAGTCAGCAGGGCTATCAATCTGCCAGGCTGCATCAACCCTGCCATAAAAGACATTTAAAAGGAAAACTGACATTGTGTTTTACAGCACTGCAGTTTAACAAAGGGGGGATGAGGGCTGGAGGAGCTACGCTTCCTCACATGCCTGCTCCCAGTGTGGCACCTGTCCTGCTCCCAGCCCCAAGTGATGCTCTCCCACTTTGTCCACCAGCACACTGGGGATGAAGGACAAGCTTTGGGCATGAAGGTGATGCCCAGCATGGGTTCATGCTGCAGTGTAAGGCAGAGCTGAATCCACCGCTGCGGCTCTGTCCCACTAACCAAACCCTGTGTCTTGCCCTGGCACCAGGCACATCCCATCCCACAGTAACCCATCTGGAGAGCAGTAACACCGGTGGAAGTGATTTTCCTGCTGCCAGTGAGGCAGAGATGCTGACTGAGCCTTTTCCACCACTTAGGGCAATCAAATATCTTGCTCCCAAGAGGGTTCTCCAGTGTCTAATAAAGGTTGAGCACGCCTGCAGCCTGTCCCTCAGCAGCAGCACTAACATATCCGCTCTCTTTCTCCCCCATCAACTTCCATGGATTGTGCAGAGCCCGAAAATGTTGGTGACTTGTGGAGGTGCTCAGCACTGTCTGGGAAGGGACAGCAGGCAAATAGATGCTCCTTCTTTAAATAGGAAGCTTTTTCCTTCTTCCCCTCTTGACTCCATCCTCCTTGCCCTGACCAAGGACAGCCTATGTTCTTGGGCTGGCCCTGATGCATTACACCATTTTTATAGAGGGGGAGTCCCTATGTGGCATGTTCCTATAAATAATAGCAAGCCATAAAACCTGGGATTTATGGAGTGCCTTTCACTGAGACACTGCCATGTACTTTATAGCCACTGATGAATGAAGCTGAGCAGTGCCCCTCAAAACACAGCAGCCTCTGCCTGATACGGAGGAGATGGAGGCATAGAAGAAGGCAGCAATTCCATGAAGGATGCAGAGCCGGCCAGGAATGGGGCTGGCGGGAGGACCCACATCCTCCTCTGAGCTCCTGTATTGAGCTGCAACCTCAACTGCCACCAGTGACATGGGGAATGACACGTTTTACAGGCCAGGTGTGCACCTTCTTTTCCCTGCCTTGCCATTTGGCACGTGGTGCCCCCAAGTAGCCCCTTGTCCATGCTGCTGCCCCACCACACTGACTCCAGCAGATACTTCCACATCTCATTTCAAGCCTTAGCTTTTCGTCTTCAGCTCTTAGTTTCTCTCTCCTCTGCCTATTAATTAATTCTACAGAGCACCTGGGGATACATTTATTCTGAATGACAGAGTACCAAATAATCTCTCCAGTTTTATTACAGTGTGACTACAGCAGATCCCTGCGATTGATGGCTACTTATCTGAGCAGGAGAGTGACCAGCAGCCAACACGCGTTAACCCCTCGCTTACGAGGATGTAGGTCACGTCAAGGAGTCACAGCACTTTAATGGAAAGCTGGGCACCATCCAGGAGGACTGGAACGCTGTGTTCTCAGCCATTTTCCTCTGTTCAGGACCTGATGTATTCTGGGAATGGGGCTCAGAGACAGAAAGAGGATCATTGGCCATGCAGGGCGCTGCCTCCTGAACCCGATGGGCAGGGGGTTTCATGCCTTTGGCACTCCACGTGTGCCTTCTGGAGATGAAAGATGAAATCACTGCACGGCTGAACCAGGAGGACTCCTCCTGGCTTGGAGCAGTGGATGCTGCCAGGAGGGGTGAAGGTGATGCGTGCAGAAACCACATCAAACATGGGACGCGCAGGAGCAGAAGCACAGGGGTGGCTGAGACAGCTGGGATTAAAGCAGCAGAACTGAGCAAGGCACACACCACTGTGGCTCCAGTTCCCTCCCGGTTCCCATGGCCTCAGCCTCCACAACGCCACCATCCAACAGCACTGAGCTGGCAGGGAAGCACCTTGTCAACAACCACCAGCCCTGCAGGGGCTCAGCTCAGACTCGAGCTGCAAAGTCCTGCCAGGGCTGAAACCGCCTTTGGTGAGCTCAGAAGCAGGAACGTTGGTGCCTGAGAAACTTTGATGCTGGAAACTAGGTTTTAGGTAGCTCCACGGTTAAACAGCAATTGAGAGGGCTTTATAGGCTTCAAATGTTTCTCTTTGCTGTCTAAAATGGAAACCAAGCACCTCTGTCCTCCAGGAGATCTAATTCATGGTCTTCTATACCTCAGCTCTCCGTCTATTAAATGAATAACACTTCATGGATGTGCAAAGAGGGCAGGTGTGCTAAAGAAGCTGAGCGGACGGGATGCATATCTTGCAAGCCCAGTAATTACCCATGGGGATGAGGACACCATGTTCTTGCCTTGATCATAAGAGATTAAGATGAAAAGCAAGGAAGGGCCCAAGATTCAAATAAGAAGTTCCAATCAGCACGGGGAAAAATCAAGCCAAATGATCATCATCTTGATGGTAAATCTAATGAGACTTGTTGCTGATAGTTTCCTTTTATTTCCCCCAGCACTTTTTCAGGCAGAGGGACAGATGTCAAGACCGGCCTCTTAAATATCATTACCAAAGCAAGCATGGATATTGGGGAGCAAAAACTGTTTATGTTCTTGCGATTTAATGGCATAAAACAATACTCTTTACAGCAACTATTAGCGGGCTAATGGCATCCCATCATTCCTCATATCAGTTAAGTGACAGATGGAGCTGATGGCATAATTAAGCTACTAAGAGTCTCATAAATTACAAAACTACCACTGAAGCACCAACCACACCGAAGGAACCATTGCAAATATGATGTATGAGGAGTGCAAGGGAACGGTCTTCATTAAGAGACTGAAAGAAAACTATTATGGGGTTTGGTTGTGCTGTGAAGAAATCTTAAAGTCAGTCACAGTGCATCACTAATGAGACATCTTCTGCTGCTGTTAGGCCATGCTCCCGCTCCCAGCTGAGGGAACTGGCCTTGTCCTGCTGAGGAACACAGGGAACGATGCAAATCCAACATCTTGACACTGAAGGCAAGGGCCCTTCAGCAGGAAACCCCTGCACCACTGGAGCGGTCCCTGCAAGTGGGGCTTGGGTGGAAGAGAGGGTGGCAAAGCCTTTTCTCCATCATCTCGCCATCAAAAGGAAGTGGCACGTCCCTGCCCCTCATTTAGCCTACTAAATCACGCAGTGCTAAGGATGGGGGAGTCCAGGAATGCTTGGTGGAAGCTGGAACAGATTTAGCACCTGATACTTTTGTGTTTCCAGACACAGAGAGTGACAAAGGACTCCTTTGTGCTGCTACTGGAACAGAGTTTGTGGGAGTGGAGCTGGTTTTGACAGCAGCAGAATTTCCAGCTCATGACAAACCTAAGCAAAGTTGTTCTCCTCAATCTTCGCTTTTCACTTCATTCTGATGTGTAACAGGCAAATGAAATAGTGAAGAAAATTATCCCCGATAATCCTGACGGGGTTTTTTGCTGTTTCTGTGGAAATGTGAAGGAAAAACTTTTCAACCCCCTTCCAGAAAAATCAAGTTTTACGCTCCTCAACCATCGTGTATTGAGGAGCAGATCCCTGATATGAAAATGGGATGTGGACCTTCCGCCTTTCCTCCTGGCTTTGCCTCCACTCAGGACCACAGTGCTCAAGTGAAGGGAACTGAGAGCAAGGGAACAGTGGGATTCCCACTGCTGGACTTCCTGGAAGTCCCCAAAGTACCACACTAAAGAGCAAAGTTAAGGCCTTGGAGAAGGGGATGCTCAAGCAACAGTACATTGCATTCTAGAAGTCCACTTAGAGAACCTTTTGGATGCTACAGGCCCAGGATATGTGAGCATCTCCTCCTGGTTATACAGGAAATGGACAGACACCTCTACTCACCACACTGCTTCTGGGGGAAGAAAGCCTCGTAAATACGTTCTAAACAGGCTTTCATTTTAGAGTCCTGCACCATGACCTGCAATGAGACAGCTGAGCATTTCAGCAGCATGTTATCCCTTTGAATTTGAAATGCATTTAATTCACAAGACCAGGGCTAGAGGAGGAGAACTGTCCATAGAGGTATTAGCTCCTCAGGAAAAAAAAGCGGAGAGGGGAATCTGCAGCTCAGACAAACAGAAGCACATTTGGACCGACAGTGAGTGATGTGAATTTATCAGGGAATCACAGAGAGGGGGGAAGGGAAGTGGCAGAATTTACATTTGGTGCCTGTGCTTGTTGCTTACAGCTGAGCATTATAAATAACAAACTGGGTTCTCACTGCCTGTGCTACACAGTTGTATTTCTCCCCTCTCCCCCTCTTCAGATCGTGTGGTTTCTGTGACATGCACAAAGCACCTTGGAGAAGGAGCCCAAGGAAATGGACAGCAGGAGAAAGACTTGGGAAAGGAGACTCACAGAGCAGGCAGGAGGAAGAAACCCCAGTTCTTCCCAAGCAGAAGTTGCCATTGGGGTTGTCCTCTTGAGCAGGGACCTGGTCTGCATGAAATGTCCTGGAAAAGCGTGTCCTTTGGAAGCTTCCTACATCAGGCCTACAAAATGGCTGGGTCTTCCTAACCAGCTGTGTGCTGGCCTTGTATGGGACTTCAGACCCCTTCACCTCATCTGAAGAGGTGGTTGGGAAGCCTCCAGTGCCTTGGGCATGTTGGAGAGGCAGCAGCCCAGTCCAGGATGATGTACTCATCATGGGGTGATTCTGACCTGGCTGAGCCACCCCTGCCTGGGGCAGTGCTTTCCATCATCCCAAAAGCACCTCGTAAATGAGATCAATGAGTCTGTCATCCAGACGGGAATGCTGAGGCTGAGGTGTGGAGGGAACAGAGGGGCCAGAGGCACAACACAGCCCATTCCATGAGCCAGACCAAAGCGTGCCTGGGGATAGAGCTGGGAGGAGGGTGCTCATAAACACCAGGGTCTCCCAGATGCACTCAAGCTGCCAAGCAGAAACTCCCTGACTCACAGCAGCCCAGCAAAACCCACATTTGCACATGTAGGCTGGTGGTGGCACAAGGAACTCCCCAACAGTGGCACACAACAAGATCCTCTTGTTGACTTTACCAGCCTAAACACTGGCCTTAGGTGTCTCTGCCCATGGGGACCCCGCTTGCAGGCAGCTTTGACCCCAGCATCAGCCTCCCTGGCCGGGATCCACAGTGCAGGAGCTGTGCTCCTCACCTGGGCCCGAACCTCACAGAGCCACCCATGCAGCCGGCCCTTTCCCTGCCTCCGCTTCCCAATGCAGGAATGGAGCCAAGAGGACCAGGTCGTCTGTGAGCTGAGATGGAACCAGAAGAGCCATGCACGATTTCAGGGGCATGAAGTGCTGCTGCTGCTGCACTTCATTACCATCCTCTGGTCTCTCTCCTTATCCACCCTTGACGCCTTCCTTGGCACTGCTGTGGCCCTAATGCTGCTCTTCCCCCTCATCCCTATGGCCTCTGCTTTCTGCCTCTGCCCATCACGGCACACTGCAACCCCCCTACAGAGCTCCCGTAGCTCCTAAGGGTGAGTTATTTCTCTTCTTCCCTATGGCAAGAAAGTAGAAGGAAAATTGATACCGATTTATTTCCAGTTATCGTCTGCTCCTCCAACAGTGGCTCATTTGGAAAGTTTGATCACTAGGTCGCTTGTTCTGCTTTCTCACAGAGCATCTTTTGTGCTGCAAGACACGCTGCATTGTGTTCCTCCCCTAGTACAGCTTTCATGGAGCGAGCTTTAGAAATCATTTTCCTTGGCCACTTTTCTTCTTGAATGTTTGAAGCACCTTTTCTTTGTCAATCCCCAGCCCTCCTCTCCCACAACTCTGCTGTTTGTGATCTGCCTTGACCCTGCACAGTCCAAGCTAAAACTCAATGCAATCAGCTGGCAGAGCTTTCAGCGGCAGCAGGTTTGGGGTCAGGCCCCCCGAGAAGCCAGAACCTGAGATCAGCCCAAACCATGGCATGCAGAGAGTGCTTCATCCATTGCACTCCTGCCTATACTGAAATCCTTCCAGACTAGACTGGGTTCAAAATAGGAAAGAAATAAGGCACAATCAGAAACCACTGCACTTTGGGATGCAATAACTGCAGCCACAGAGAGAAACTACTCCAAAAGCAGCAAAGACAACTCCTATGCATGTGATCCATGCAGGTGTAGGGAAGACTGGCACATCCGAAACGCATCCCAGCACGCACGTGTCCTCATGCAGCAGATCCTGCCACTCCTGGAAGTTCCAGGTTCACCGCGTTACACAAGGACACACTTCACCTGGGAGGCCCCACAGAAGGCAGCCCTGCTCTGGGCTCTTGCTAACCCTGGCTGGAGTACATTTACAGCACTGTCCATCTGTAATCCATCTGGATTTCAATGGCTGGGCATGGCAAACAGTCTACACATGTGTTCATGTGTGCAAAGATCTATTCATACAGTGTGTACCCAACTATGTCTCCTGCACAATGGCAATATTCCTAAGGTCTTGGAGATCATTTAATTAATTACACGGTACCTTACATGGTACTATCTCATTTCCATTCATTTCAACAGCCCTGACTATGAAAACATCATTCTCTTTCTCACTGAGACAGGAACAAAGGGGCCCGTGTGAGAGGTCTTTTTTAAAAGGCTTCCTTTTAATTTATCTTGTTTTCTTTTTGCTTCAGCAGTGTTGAGAGGACGCAGTGGGGTTCATTTCAGGTAAGAAACAGGAGGAGCTGTCGAGGATGAAGCTGTGTGTGACAATAACAGGCTTGGAGCAAGCTGCTCCAGTGGAAGGTGTCCCTGCCAGTGGCAGGGGATTGGAACTGGATGAGCTTCAAGGTCCCGTCCAACCCAAACCAGTCTGGGATTCTATGAACAGACTGGTACAGCCTCCCAGCAGAAGGTTTGGAGATGGCTAAAGCAGTCAGGAGGAGGCTGTGAAGTCGAAGGAGCGTGCACTAACCCCCTGTTGAGGCCCTGTGGTTCAGCGCTTTGATCCCACTGGAGCTGGGTTATGTAGGCTGGGCTAAAGAAACCCCCCAGGTTTATCTGCATTGGCAGTATTCAGTCCGAAAGACAAAGCAGCACGCAGCATTCCCCTCCACCCCAAGTCTGAAACACTTAAGTGTGACATTTTCTCAGGGACCACTCTAGTTCCTCAGCTCATATGGCCCATTCTCCTTTCGCGCTCATGCCTGTTTATATGTGACCATATCTGAAAGGGTAAAACCCTCCCACTTCTCATTTGGGGTTGAACAAAGCGTTTCCTTTAGTCCCAGATGAAATCATTGCTGATTTCTCCATCCACTAAAAATACAAATCTACAAAAGAAAATTACCCACTCTGGCTTGGTGTGAAATGAATTCATTTCCCCGCTTGTTTGGGAACGGCAGGCGCTGGAAACAGATTGCGATGCAGGTAGTAAATGAGCTCATCAAACTTTAGTTAGCAGAAATTCCACTCTGGACTGAGCGAATCCAACCTTGACTCCTTCTATTGTCAGCCAGCAGCAGGGACAACCCGGAGAACAGCTCTGCGCAGGGAGCTGCTAGCTGGAAGACTTGACCCTGGGATTTGTTGTTACACCAGAGATCCCTATGGGAAGGAGATATCCCCCCTCAAAGACAGCTGGAGCAGGGGACAGAGCCGAGCCCAGAGGAATGACAAATCCCCCAGTAAGGCATGTGTGCCAGACACCAGCTGGAATCCTGGGCTCATTAATGACAAACACAAGTGGCACCTCTTTACTGCTGAGCATCCTGACTGCCTCTGCTCTTCTTTATTAGCACCTCCAGCTTTCTGCAGGAAGAGGGGAGGAATAAACAGAAGGTGCAGCTCGCAGCTCCGCCTGACTGATCGTGGGAAGTCAACACGACCTCAGCTTGTCTGTCTAATGAGGCAACCACGTAATTACAGCTGTCTCAGAGAGAGGCTCATAAGTCCCAGGGATGTGAAGTGTCACCAAGGCAGTGGAAAGCCTCTGCTCAGGGTGCGAGAGGTTGTACTTGCGCTGAAGGCTGAGGGATGCAAGTGGGAAGGAAGGAGGAGGAAGAGGTAGGAGGCAGGAGGCTGAATTTTGGCTGCCTCTGTGCCATGGATCCACTTCCTTTGTGCCCAGGGACTGTTGTTGAAGGACAGACCCACCTCTCTACCCTAAATCCATGCATCTGGGCTCCCTCTGCAGCTAAAGCGGAGATGCTAGCTTCCAGTGGACCTTTTCTGTAGATGGAGGGGGTGACAAAACCTTTGGAGAAGGTGCTTCAGCCCCTCTATCTCATGTAGAGAGAGGCCAGGGGGCTACCCTGGGTGTGAGATTTGGATGGTTAAAGAAAGGACACATCCAGCTAAGCCCTTTCATACAGCCCCAAGTGGGAAAACCTCTTCCAAGAACAGGTCTCTGTGTCCCACAGGCCCTGTTCTCCCCCTGTCCCCGCTGCACTGTGTGGCACTGGGACAAACACACCAAAATCCTGCTACAGGAACAGGCTTAACAGCTGCAGTAGTGAAGCACAAAGGTTTTGCTGTGCCATGGAACATCAATAAGCAACCCTACCCCATGGGCATCACTTTCCAGACCCAAGCCCCGGAATCAGGAAGCTCAGGCTCTGCCCTCCTCAGCAGGAGCTGCTGTCCCATCACGTGTGTGCAGGGCAGTGTGTCTTTGTGGCTGTGCTGCTGTGAGCAGGGTAACGCTGCCAACCCTGTGACCTGTGCCTATTGCCACGATCCCACCAGCAAGATCTTTGTTCTTGCTGATGAAAGGACTCTGGAATTTGCACAGGATGCCATTTATTTGCCTTTCCTTACAAACACACCCCCCCCTTCCTCTTCCCTCCCTCTCGCCTTCCCTGAGATAATATTGACACCAACATCCATAAAGGAGAATATTAACACAACCTTTTCCATTACATCCTAATTTAACTACTTCCCTGCGTTGCACGACACACCTGGCTGTCTGCGGCTGTTTGTAATGTGCTCCTTCATTCCCTTCTTGAGAGTCCCTCTACTCCATCAAATCCCTCCTCCTTGCACACTAAGCTGCAGATTACTTTTTCATAAGATGCAATTTCACCCAGATCTCATTACTTACTCTCTTACTGTATTTTCTGTATTTGTTTCATCTACAATTTCTCCTGTGCTCTGTTCTGATGATAAAATAGTCAGTTGCGGTGCTGCAGAAAGCAACTTGCTAGAGCACATTAACTATAACTCTTCTTCTTCTTGATTTGATATGTGTTCTCTGTGCCTTTGACCTGCCAGGCAGAATTAGACCCAGTATGTGCTTGGTGCAGAAAGGCCCCTAGAATGCAGCCTTCTTGATTGACTAATATCTGTCTGACAGTGGCATTTAAGCTGGCCTGGAACCAGAGGCAATAGGAGGTGTGGAAAGAAACTCACTGACAATGCTGCATTTTCAAGCCAACCTGAAGATCATAGAATCCGAGACTGGTCTGGGTTGAAAAGGACCTTAAGATCACCCAGTTCTAACCCCCTGCCATGGGCAGGGCCGCCTTTCACTAGAGCAGGTTGCTCCAAGCCCCATCCAACCTGGCCTTGAACACTGCCAGGGATGGAGCATTTACCACTGCTTTGGGCTGAAGTTTCATGTAATGCTCCACAAGAGATGGAGTTCACTGTGGACATCCTTAGCCCACAGTCTCCTCCCAGCCTCAGTAGCCAGGAGCGGCATAGAAATGGTAACTGCAATGCCTCATTGGAGAGGGGAGCCCCAGGCCCACAAAGAACATGAAGAACCAGCTGCCTCCAAATTACAGGTCTTGCCCAGTCAACAGAAACTGTCCCATTTAGCCACATTTACAGCAGTGTGGGGTGGACATCTTCCACTTCTCGAGCTGCTAGAAAAGGGACCGCAGTTTTTCTGGGGGGAGATGATAATGTTCAGAAAATGAGCTATTTCCTAGGAGAAGTCACCAGAGGTTTTAGATGAACCCTCCTCATCCATCAGAACTGCGGGGGAGCATCATCTGCATTGGACAGTCACACGACTTCTGCCAGCCCACCCTGGTGCTGACATAAACCTCTCCCCAGGCACCCCCCCAGGGTGCGAAGTGAACAAGAAAAGGGTAGAAGAGACGAGACATCTGTGACACCAGGGAGACAGAGAGGATGAAGAGGGTCCTTTTGAAGTCAAAGTGGGAGCCAGGGAACACGCTGAGCTCTGCTACGTGTGTAAATCCCTCAAACAGCATCCTGATGGGCTTGGGTTATTCAGACCTTGTTGGGTTTGCATTTGTTGAGCTCCTGTGCCCAGAGCAGATCTAAACCCAGTGCTGGTTTGGCCCTTCCCTTCACATTCACTGCTGGGCCCACAGGCACGTGTCACTGCTGGTGACAGTAGATGAATGCAGCTCCTCCGTGATGGGACATCCAACTGACAGGGGAACGTAACAGCACGGCCTGGCCTCAGAAAAGACGTATTTGCCATAATAGGCTTAAAGTGCAAGTTTGGGGTCTGGCCTGAATGGAAGCCAAACAGGAAAACCCCACCCCTCTGCACTTACAGGCAGCATTTTTACCCTGCAGATTAATAGGCCAGGAGAGGAATTTAAGTCTCCTTCTTCCCTGAATTCCAATGTAAGAGCAAATAATCCTGCCCCTGGATGCAAAACATTACCCTGGAGAATTCCAGTGCAGTTCAAAGCAGGTCTGACAACAAAAAGGTCAACAATGTAACAGATGGCATCTGTATACACAAAAAAAGTGCTCTGCCTTCCTTTGCCATACCTCTACTCCTCCCCTGCCATCAAACACCACATACATTCCCCTTCCCGTTTGTTGTGTGGCTAAAACAGGAGCCTGAAGTCGCTACCACTGCCTACCCTTCAGTGATGCTCAGGCACACCATCTGTAATGTGTCTGGAGGGAGGAATCTGTTAAAGAGGCACTGCATTGAAAACACGCAAATGGTCCCAGTAACTCCACAGGCCCATGAGGAAGCCAGAGGAAATGTCATCCCTCTCTTCTCGCTTGCCCGTTATTATGCACTGAGATGGTTTATGGTTCCTCCTGGTTCAGACTGTAACTGGGAGCATGGCAGATATTTAATCTGTTTGGAAATAATTACAGCAGTAATGATTATTTTATGGGGTTTAACCAGGTTCTAAAACTAAAGGAGATGCTGCAGCAATGACAGGCCAGGCCAGGGAGCACGAGAGAAGATGCTCCGTGTGTGTGAGCGCAGAGGTGGACACCCTCCTGTTTGCACATGCGTGGGGATGCCTGTGGAGGGCAGGGAGCACCCAGAAGCACCCCTGCTTGAGTGTGTAATGGACGTACATGGAGCATGTGCCCAAATACTCCAGTACGAAGCAAGCTGCCCGTGACCTCCAACCCTGACTGCATCTTGGAATTCATCCCTTTACAGAGTTCTCCATTTGGGAATGCAGGAGCAAAGGGAGGCACAGGGAGAGGAAGCACCACTCAATTTCAGCTTCTGTAGATTTCCTCTTCGAAGCTGCTGAGTTACAGCGCCTCAGGGCAGCCAAAAGCCCCAGTGAGATGGACTCTGTGGTCATAATCCCAGAGAAAACGCATCTCTCAAGTTCTTTTTATATCTTCCCGACTTTCCTAATACCAGGCTTCACAGAGCTTTCTTTTTCACATTTCCTCCGACTTCTCCATCCTCCCTCCCTTCCAGCTCTGCAGTGGAGCTTGGGGGGTCAGATAAGCCCTGTGAGGACTTGGTAAGGGAAGGGATGGGACTTCCACATGCTGCATCATGTCCATATCTGACAGTGTTTGATGGTGCCAGTTCGGGGCTGCAGTGAGCACCTCAGGGGCTGCTCATGCTGTACTGAAAGGGTTTTGCCAGGGTCATGCAAAGAATTCCAGTTCAGGCCACCCCAGTCACAGCTCCTGACACCTCACGGAAGGCAGTGAATTGCTCTCCCTCCCCTTGCTTGCAGCCTATCTTCTAACGTGTGTAAGTAGCACCCTTTACCTGCACCTCTTCCCTCTCAGAGCACAGCTCAGCCAGGGAGCACTGGGATTAGACCAAGCAGGCACTGAAACAGAGACACCTCCTGACATCTCCTGCATTAAAACCAGCCCTTCTGAATGCAGCCTCTCCCCATCAGTGGGAGTCCTTGCCATGGCGCACTGCCACTGGCTATGAGGGGAGCAGCAGATGCATAAGATCAGGGCAAATTTTGGATGGGCAGAAGGAGGAGGATCCCATAGGGATGCTGGAAGCAGAGAATGACACCAGTACCTGCAGCTGCTCTGCTCTAGGGATGCTGAGCTTCGTGTCCAGCATGACTCTTGGAAGAGGAGGTGAAGCTTTTCCCTGGACCTCAAGGCTTTCACCAGGAGCAGGCGGATGAAGGGAACACCTGGCTCTGTGTGATCCCTCATGAACAAGGCTCCCTGGGCTTTGGAAAGAGCAGCTGGAGCTCCCCTTCCAGAAAAAACGCTTCCATTTCCAACAGCTCTCATCCAGCTGTATCCGTGGAAGTGTCCTAAACACCAGGTCCTGCCTCTCCCTGAGGTTTAGTGGGTAACTGAGATGTGTGAAACCCCTCTCACTTCTACAGCATCTCTTTCTCTTTCACACTGTCAAACCTCCATAAATATGTTTTCTGCCAGCAACTGGTGCTTAATTATTATGTAATAACTGTCTTAATAAAGACAAACACCCTATTGGAGGCCCTTCATGTAACAGATGATCCATCATCCTCCCTCCCATAAATCCTGGAGCTGATTGAAACATCAGAGGGCGTTAAAGCTGGGATGGGAGCTGAGGCCGACATCCTTGTGTACAGGGAGAGGGAACATCTCCAGCAGGTCTCCTCAGATCAGCACAGCACCCACATGTTGGCATTTACGATGGTCTTTGGAGCCCATCAAGCCAGAACAGTTTTCCCAATCGGAATCCACACAGTGTAGATGTAAAGTGCATAATTATCAACACGCTGAAGAGAAAAGTTTGGGAAGAAACGTTCATGATAATTCAATCCCAACAGCATCTTCCAGAGAGAAGAATCCGTCCCTGTCCCCAAATCCAGAGCACAGGTGTCTGTGAATAAGATGTTTTCTGTGCCCACTGCAATCACTGCACCACTTGCCTGGGCTCCACCTACACACATTAACCAGAGCTTGTTGCCTGGTGTCATCTCCTTTCATCTCAATTAACTCCCCTTCTTTTCTCCCTCCTGACTACTCAATTAAAAGAGTGGCCAAAAGTTAATTACTCTGATTCAATTCAGCTCCAATTCCTGTGGGGGAATAGAGAAGAGAACGTGGGTGAGGGGCTGGAGAAGGGAGCCAAGGCAGGAAAACCGGGATAGAGACTCCTGAAGAACCAGCAGGTCTTGGGAGCTGAGCTCTGCTTACAAGACGCTCAGCACAGCTTGCTCAGGCCTGATGCATAGAACCTGGGAAGCAGGATCCCAAATGACGCTCCCATGAGAGGAGCAGTAAGATCTATGTAAGAACAAGAGATGACGAGCACGACAACCATGATGATGGACAGGTACAGACAGA
This sequence comes from Ara ararauna, assembly GCA_028858755.1. NCBI lineage: Eukaryota > Metazoa > Chordata > Aves > Psittaciformes > Psittacidae > Ara > Ara ararauna. The sequence goes on along the minus strand of CM054389.1, from coordinate 9,034,281 downwards.
CAGCTCTGCAGAGGGGCTGATAGAGGGCTGTGCATGGGATGGGTGGACAGAAGAACAGCCAGAGAAACGGGGAGTAGAAGGTGGATGTAAGTCTGAGTTCCCTGGCAAGCTGTCCGAATGCATTCTGCTAATGAACCTCCTCCTCACAACACCCTGGCAGGGCTGCAGGCTAATCACAACCCCCTCTCCATGCTGGAAGCCATCCTGACTGGGGCACTCACGGCCACAGCCCTCAGATTTGGGCCATATGGCAGCTGAATGTGCCAGACGAAGCAGCACGGCTGGGAATGAGCAGTCCAGCTCCATGGCAAGCCCTCTCCAAGCTGCTTCCATCACCACCTGCAAACAAAAGGGCCTTGAGTACAAATCACAGGCACTTCTTGGCAGCCGAGCTGGGCCAGCTTCAGGCGATGGTGGAAATCAGGACACAAGACTCCAGCTCTGTTCAAGTTCCTCTCCACTCCCTTTCAGTCCTGAAAGCAAATACAAACACGTGCCATCAGCAAAGTTCCCTACCTCGCTACGCAGCCCCAGCCACCACCATTAGTAAATACACTGAGTAGCATGCCAATCTGACGCTGACCTGCACGAACCCCTTGACAATCACCATTTCCCCTGCTGAGAATTGCCCAATTTCTCCTTATTCTCTCCAACAGCACTAATCTATCGCAAGGATTTTAACTTGCACCCCCTGGTCACCATCATGCCTTGATAGTTCTCTGTCAGGGTCTTTATCAAAAAAGGCTTTTGAAATTCAAAAGAAAGAATGTGTGTATATACACTCTCTCATTCCCTTTTATCCACTGGTCTCTTAACTCATCCAAAGGATTTAAACAGGTCAGAGAAACACAATTTTCTTCAGCAGAAACCATGCAGTCTATCCCTTATCCTATAGAAAAGCCTAAATATAGGCTCTGAAAGTCCCTGCAGCTGGGAATGTGAATGCAGCCACCGGGCTTTGAAGCTGCCTGAGACTAGAGCAGTTCCCAGATGAAGGGCTAGCTGGCTCTGTCAAAGGAACAGACAAGTCTTTCAAAGATGCTTGAAGATAGGAGGAACGATGTCAGTGGCGCAGACTCTCCTTTTCCTCCTCCCTTTCTTAGGTTTTCTTTAGCCTCTTTAGCTCCTTGGCTCTGCCAGCTTGTGCTGGGGAGGAGTGAGGCAGTTCTGCAGACTACACCCACCGGGAAAGAACTGGTGTCAGATGGGAAACAACTAAAACCTCCTGGAAGTGAGGGTCCTTAACTGGCTGGGACCAGCCCAATGTGGTCCTGCAGGTCCCAAAACGTGGGGGTTTTCCCCAGTTGAGGCCATGATTCAACCCTCAGAGAGAACCAAGCACCAGCCCAGTGCTGCTCCACAGATGCTTTGGGGAGCATCATGGTCGACTGATGGCTGTGCAGCACCCACTCACCCTGTGGCTCCTGGCACCCTCCTGCCTGTTCTCCCTGCCCAGGACCCCTCAGAGCGCGGTGCTGTGCAGCAGGTTGTCTGTACAAGGCGCTCAGCACATGAGCATCTTTCTTGCTCCCTACTCACTGTTGCAGCTTCCCTGTGCTTCCCCCTCCATCAGGCAGGCTATCAGGTGTGCCTTGCCCCCAGGGAATAGCTGAGAACAACGGTTATTATCGGATCCTCTGACCACTCAGTGACACATCTGCCAGAAGAGTGTACCTGGATTAAACCTCCTTCTCTACCCAGAGCTCAGATGTCTCCAGGATTTGCTATCCATTTTCTTAATGCAAGTGTTTGACAGTTAAATCCATGCCTATGTCTATTAGGGAAATGCATGTGTTATGAACACCATGAATTCAGGCAGCCCTGTTAAATCTATTTGATGTATTCACTTCAATCCTAACCCCCCCTTCCCCAAAAGTTACCTATTGGCTAGGCACTAGAGCTGTCAGGTTGTGAAGGATAACAACATTATGGGACTAACAGAGAGCAAACCATGAGGGAAAGCAGGCTGGCTGCACGCTGCCTGCATCAGGCACAGGACAGCACTTCTGCATCAAGTGCAGGGAAGCTTCAGAGACATCAAGCTCCACACACTGATCTGGAAGCACTTTGGAGACATTCACTAATGGACATCATTGCCCTGAGGGGAAATGAGAAGGCAAGGAAGGTAACAGCTCACATTTGCACCTGATTTTAAGGCACTGGAGAGAGTTCTGCATTGGCTTTGACTACGCCAGACCCAAAGTGGAGTCACTGCATTGGCAGAGCAGAGCCCCTGCCCTGAGCACAGGGGACTCTCAGCCCATGACTGGAGGCGTCATCTCTGCACTACGGCCCTGCCCTGGGGAGCTTCAGTCTCTGGGTCCCGGATCCTCTCTTGATCTCAGGCTGCAGATAGACCTTGGAAGGCACAAGCGCACGGAGCAGGCCAGGCCCAGCACTGAAGTGCTCTCCAGAGAACCCCCTCACACCTTCCGCTGCCTGTAAGCACTCAGACCAGAGCCGTTCACCATCTCTTGTGGAAGAGAGGGGTGCGATGGTGCGAAGAGCCCTTCCCAGAGCCCCTCTGCCTGCCCAGATAAGTGGGTGCAGGAGACAGGGAGGTCTGTACAGAGGGGAATGCCATTGAATGCAGAGCATCCACATAATGCTTTCGTAAGCTGGGACTCCTAGCAATCACTTGCAGACTCTTTGGGCTCCACTGACAACTGTTTCTTATGTTTTAGGGCCTAAAGGAATGTCCCAGATCGTCACCAAATACTATCATGGTTAAGAGATGGCTGAAATCCCCTCGGGCTTTGGCTGGACTGGGCCTCGATGCAGTGATTTCCACACAAGGCACACAGCCTTGTCTGGAGCATGTGGGCTTCCCTCCCACTCCAAGCTGCTACCAGGGCTGGGATTTTTGTTGCTTCTATTTATTTTGCCCCCCATCTCTTTCTTCTTTTAACCTTTCTTTGAGCTCTCGCTTGCTTCCTCAGCACCTAGCGTAATTGCTTGCAGTCTCCGAGGAGCCTGGTGAGGATTTATGTAACACGCCAGGCAGCAATTTGAAAGGCTGCTTTTGGATATAAGAACTTAATGCTACACCAGCCTTGGGGAAAATGAGCTGAAAGCCTTGGGAGGGCTGTGTGGTGTTTGCTGCACACTGCTTCAGAGCAGGGCTCAGTGCAGGAGCCTCTGAGCATCCCCCTCCTTGCATAGTGAGAAGGGGAGGGAAGAAGAGATGTCTTCAGCAAGTGGCTTGCTCCTTCTATATCTCATTATGCTGTGGCTTTATCTAGAGGGGCGGTTGGAGGCAGGCAGCAAGCACTAAGCACTGCTGAGCAGCGGAGAGTGGAGCAGAGGCAAAGGGAGAGGGGTATTTTTCCAGCAGACAGCGTGGTTTTGCTGCTGTTTCTTTCTCTCCTCTGCACTTCTGGTTGTATCAGGGTCAAACTGTCCCTTGGGGTACCTCTGTTGCTTTCAAGATTGTCACCTGAGGAGGGCATCAGGACTTTGGTCTTATTGATTACTGAAGGGAGGGATTAGGCAGGGATGGCAAAGGGGGTACTTCTAGGAGGCAAAGGGGAGCAGCAGTGTTCTTGTAAGGCTCTTCAGCAAGATGGCCCTGCAGCAGCACTAGAGTGCCTGGGTTTGAGGGCTGCACTCTCCTGGTTGGACAGCACAGGCTTTGCTTGGCAGGCAATGAAAGCACCAGCAACCAGAAGAAATCACCCCAGCCAACCCTGCCATGCTCCAGCTCTTCCTGTGCCTCCTTCACTCCCTGCCCACCTGAGTGCAACACAGACCTGAAGGAACAATGTGCATGCAGGAGGGCTGAAATCCTCCACTTCAGCTTTCCTTAAACTGGAGTTTATCAGTTGTGTCCCCTTCAAAAATCATATTTGCCTTCAGTCATTTTCCAGTCAGGTTGCTGATGGAAATAACACCACAGCAATCAAACTGTTTCAATGTGTCAGTCTGACTGCCCTCCCTCCCTCCCTCCGAGCTTTTGAAGTGATTTCAAGTGCATTCAACACAGATTAGAGACCTTAAAACTCAGAGGTGCCACCGAGGGAGGTGATCAGATGCAGCTGAGCAGAGGAGAGACATCCCCATGTGCCTTCTCTGAGTATTAGGGAACCAGTACGGGATAAGAGAGGCAGGAAATGGGATATATCAGTCAAGGGAACAAGTTCTTCACTTAAAACTTGCTAGCTTTCTAAGCATTAAGGATGAAAAGGGAAAGACTTAAGAAGTAATGCAAGCTGCAAGCTAAACAAAGACTCGCACTCCTGGGCAAACAGCTCATGTCTGGTCGGCTGGGGAAGCCCTCAGCATCCTCAGCATCCATGTAGTGCTGGTACCGGCAGGTTCTGGCTGCAGGCAGCAGCTGCCCTGCCTTTAGCAAGAGGACTCAGGCTACTCCTCACTAACCAACACGGAGCCCTAAGGCTGTGCTGGCCCTGGTAAATGAACCCAGGCTCTCCTGGCTTTGATATTAAGACTAGAAGAAGACGTGCCACCCCACTGCTCACCTCCCTGGCTCTACCCTCCTGGTCCCATGAGGGTGATGTGCTGCCCCCCAGCTATACAGGGCTGCTTCCCACATCCTTACTTTTATGCAGGTGTTACAGCAACATACCCAGGTGTGTACAGCAACAACACAGGAGCCACCCTGCTCCCCAGTTACACCTTGCTATTGAGACAGCTCCGGGCCTCACTTCTCTTCCTCTGAGCCACAGCTCCCACCTCCCAGCCAGCATCACCACCAGCCACAGCCAGCCTGGGAATTACCAGTGCCAATCCATCATTTGCAGCATCAAATAAGCCCGTTGACACTTTCCTTTCTCATCCTTCTTGTATCTGTGAAGCAATGGGGAGGAGAACAACTAACACCACACCAACAACCAAAAAAAAGCCCGACTAAATTAACATTGCAGCTGAGGTTTTACACGCACAAAAGTCAGGAAGTTCAAAGTTATGGTTCCCCCTCCAGCTGTAATTCTGGCACACTGCACATATATATTAAGACATTAAAGTTAGCCCCATAAACAGTAATACAAAATACTACATGCACATGAGGGGGCCAATCTACGATGGCCAGGGGAGCCATAACTCCAGCTGCCCTGACTCCTGTGCGTGCGCTTCTCCCACAAAGAAGGAATAAGTCAGCTCTCATTCACTTGTAATTCAAAGCTCAGGATGCTGATAGGGAAGAGAAAAGAGAGATTATTCTGTCTGCTGCTTCTTCCTCCTCTTTTCTCTTCCCTTTTTTTATGGCACAGGCTGCTGTGTAGCTGCCTGCGATCAATGCTCTCCGTCTGCCTGACTTTGATATATCAGCAGAAATCTCAGATCTCCATCCCCATCCCCTTGCTTTGTAAGCAGCACGGCACACACATGCAATAGATAAGGGATAGCCTTTGATTGAATTTACTTCATTTATACAATGGGACACCAGAGGAATATTAAAATACAAATTAGCAGCTTCATATTTCACATGCATTGAAATCTCCCCAGCAGATAATGAGCTGCTGGAAACTCCTCTGCCAAAGGCCTCTCCCCAGTCACACCTATTCCCTTCCCCTCGGGATCCTCAAGTCAATGCTGGGATAGTTCACAACTGGAGAGTTACACTTTAAGTCCTCAAAGGGTCAGTAACTCAGGCCAAGATTTCTAAATGACTCTGCCACTGGGGAGCAGCTGTACTGAGAAGGCATAAAAGGTTTCTCAGCACCTTCACAGCAGGATGGAGAGATGTCTCCGTCCCCATTTCCATGGGAAACAGGCAAACTTGTGTCCATCGTGCAGGATCTCTGCTCCCCTGCTTTGGGAGCTGAACCACAGGAGCAGCTTCCTTTTGTGAGCTGTGTGAGACTCTGGCAGGGCAGAGCAGCAAAACCTTCCCGGTCAGCTTTAATGTCAGGGCACTGCAAGTCTGGGGACTGGGATTCTGCCTGGATGACCCCCCCAGGGTACCCTATTACCTGTTTCTGATGCAGCCTGCCATTACCCAGCATCTGTGGTTTGGCAATGCAAATGTGACACATCCCTCCTCATTCTAACAGGGTCACTTTGGAAGAAGCATGTTTTCTGTCTGCAACAAGAACCTAAACCCATGCCTGAATATGAAGATGGTGTCTCTCACCATTCAGCTGGCCCAGACTCCCATCCTACCTATCCAAGTGGCACTGAAGTGCTATTATCCATAAGAGCATCCTTTAGCAGTCTCAAACAACCCAGTGGCTTTCCCCTTACTACCCCCAGTAGATAACCCCTCTCCATTAGATAACCTCCCCCATTTGGGTGGAGTATTTAATTCTGCTGCACCTACTTGTATCACAGCTGTAGAAATCAGAGGTTTCTGTAGTACTGTGGTACCCTTGGAAGCTGCGGGTGAAGGGATAAAGAAGTGGCAGAACAAAAGGCCCATCATGGTGCACTGCAGGAGGGGTAAGAAGGGTCACCATGTACATGGTTTTCCTCCTGGTTGCCCCATAGATCATAGGTAGAAATGCAAGGGTACAAGCAGAGGAAGCCTGAAGAAGCTCCTGCAATGTTAAAGTGTTCTCCCGATGGAGATCGTTAGCTGGGTTTGAGCAAGAAATCTGCCAACAGACCTGCTTCTGAAGTGGTCAGTAGGAAATGCCTATAGGTAAATCGAACCAACAAATCAAGCCAACCCAGAAGTCAAACTGACACTGTGTGCTTAAACTAAGCTAAAAAGGACCCCGTTGCTTCCCAGTCCAGGATCTTTAACTCTGTTAGTAACCAAAATCAAACAGAAGTGAAGAGATATCTCTGATGGGATTCTCAGAGACAAAGATGTATTCTGAAGTTAGGCCAATGAGTGCTTAATTCTGTACACCAGGCCTGATTCCTCCTGGAGAGGCTCCCGAGATGATCATCTTCATTCAGCTGAAGGCATCAGTAACAAGAGAACCTGATCTGCTTCACCAGAGATCAGATACAGCTTGAGCCTTGCGAGGGGTGGTGATGGCAAGGGTAGGTGATATTCTGCATATCCCTCCCTCCCCAGGGAGGGACACCTCACCCTAGACCATGTCACCCAAGGCTCTGTCCAGCCTGGCCTGGAACACCTCCAGTGATGGAGTATTTACCCCTTCCTTGGGCACCCTGTGCCAGTGCCTCAGCACCCTCACAGGGAAGAACTTCTTCCTTATCTCCATCCTGAACTTCCCCTGTTTCGGTTTGAACCCATCACCCCTTGTCCTATCGCTCCAGTCCCTGATGAAGAGTCCCTCTCCAGTATCCTTGCAGGCATCCTTCAGACACTGGAAGCTGCCCTTTGCCTCCATGCAGCTTCTCTTCTCCAAGCTGAACAAATGGCTCAGACTCTTCCCTTGACGACAAGAACCGAGGGGCAGTTTTGCAGGAGCGCTCTGCTCTCCCTTGATTTCCCACTGGAGAGCTGAAAAGCTACAACACAGAGGAGAAAACGATTTCCCTTGCCTTCCAGCAGGCACTTACCCACCTCCCACTGCACCAAGTACAGTTTGGCTGTTACAATGGAGACTCTATGCAGCTTCAGAGGGCACTGCCATTTAACGGGATTTTGGAGCAGAAGGATCTGGCTTTATCCAAGCCGCTTGGCACAAATATGGAACAAGCAGTGCGTGACTTTGCACCAACCTCCCAACTTTCCTGAGTACAGCCCTTTGCCAGTGTCACAAAAGAGCCGGATAACCAGGATGCTCTTTCTCTATTAAAAAGCAGTCTGATCCTCTTGACTTTTCTTCCCATTAGAAAGTAAAATGACGCAGGGAATGACAAACTTATGCTGCCAAAACCAAGACAGTCACTTTGAAAATCAATAATACCCCAAGGTGTTATTGTGAGTTAACAGCTCTCTCAGGCCTGAAGCACAGAGCGGGTATTAATGCTGTTCTTGCCGCCTTTCCCACCACCATCCCCGCTCCCCGAGAAAACCCCTGACATGGAATTCTACTTAAAGCAAGGGCACATTTTCCAGCCCGGTGCCCAGATGAAAAATAATCCAGAGAGATGAGAAAAAGAGAGAAAAGGAACGTGCTGCAGGGCCCCCCTATGTGTGTTATGTACGGCAACCCCCAAACATCAGCTCGTTCTTTTGGGGTGGTTTGACAGGTAGTGACTCCCACTCCTTTATTTGGATTTGTTTAGTTAAAAACAGCGTTGAAGGGAATGTGTAACTTCAGAAAGAAACACTGGAGCTGGGGAACGCTGACATGAGGTGTTCAGCTCTCTGTTTCACGCCCCCCATCCCTTCCTGCTCCTCAGCCCTTGCTGCCCTGAGCCCACACTGGGGGGGGCTCATCCCACAGCTACGAAGATGCGCTTTGAGTTTAAAAAGAAACCCCCAAAGTGATCAGCTCCCAGCATATGGGTGCTTTAAAGAGAGCTGAAACATGTGGGAAGGCTGCTGAACCTCCAGAGGTTTGGAGGTGCCCTCCAGCTGTGTCCCTGTATTTCTCACTTATGGAAATGCATGAACCTCCGAGGGTAGGTTGAGAACGAAACAGATCCAAGCTGCCCTGCATTGCCCTTGTGTTTCGAGTCTGCTCAGGGAGCTCAAAACCCAATATATACAGCTGGTACCATTGCATCAGGGGAATACAGGCAATTCAAGAGGTGATGTTTGGCACTGGGAACCTATTAACCCCCACTCCTGGGAATGGGCATTTAGCTGCTGGGAAAAGCAATGGTGTTTCTTTTCCTGAGCACTGAATATAGACAGATAGGGCAGAACCGGCACAGAGCTCAGTACCAGTAAAGCTCCTGCTGCATTTTTACAGCAGGCACTGTTAGATCTGCCATCCTGTCCCTATTGTGAGCTGGGGTCATTACCTGCTGCCTACATCCTTAAGTATAATCTACATACTGCTCCTGCCATCCCTGAGGAGGAGGGACTGCATGCAATGCGTTGCCCCACATCATCATCCCTCATCTCGCTGTAAAGGCATTCCTGCAGGGAAAGCACAGTGGGGAAATGCCCAAGATAAGAGATGGTGCAAATGCAGAGGATGATGTTTCCTCAATGGCAGCAGGGCAGCTGGGCAGGCAAGCCCTTGAAATAACATCCCCTGCCCTTGCTCACACCCGAGCCCAGCCTCACTATGGGAGATACCCAGTGATGAGAGACGTGGAGCCACATTACCCCAAAGGTTCTGCACCAGGGAGGGTCTGCATATCCCACCATGCAGGGAAGTGCAACTGAAATTACACATTAGTCTCATTTCTATCCCTGCCTTGAAAAAAATCCCCTGTCCAAAAGGGCCTTTTCTCCTCCTCCTCCTGTGACAAAGGCAAGAAGCAGAGAACATCTCCTGCCTTGGACATCTTATTAGTTTAATTAGATGATTTTCTGCATGATTTCTCCTGAACGCTGCAATTGCACAATCAAATCACACATCAGTTGACAACTTCATTTAAAAAATTAGTGTTTAGCAGCTTTGTGGGCTCTAAAAGCTCCGAGGACATCTGTCAGCAGTGACCCCTTCTGCTAATGCCAAACAGGCCCAGGCTGTGTCCCCACCTCCCGTCCTGCCTGCAAGCTGGCATGCTGAACAATCCCTGAGAACAAAACCCACCCGAGCCTCAGGGCATTCCCAGTTTGTATCTGCCGCAGCTGCCTGCTGCTGGGCCTTCCCTCTCATGTGTCACTCCACTAATGTGTTACAGACCTGTCAGAAAGCGAATAGATCCTGCTGCTTGGAGGGACTCGGATGGACTTGCATCAGGCCCTGTGCTTTTGCTAAGTTACAGGGCAGCTGATGCAAAGCTGTCACCCATGATATCCAGCATCAGCTAAAGCTGGATCCCTGAGTTCCCTTGTGAGCTCTGCTCACCCTGGGGCAGGTGGGTGGTGATGAAGGATGGATGTGATGGAGGGGATGGAGGGATGGGCACTGCTTCTGGATAGAGCTCAAGAACCCACAGCTGAGCCTGCAGTGGGTTTCCCAAGGTGCTGATCCTGCAGGCTGGGTTTGGATCAGCTCAGCGTGGCAAGTCTTGAGTTTGCCTGTGCTCAGCAGGCTGCCAGGAATCACTTCCAGCAAGGAGGAGGGCAGCAGTACCCACTGGTGGACACTGAGGCCATAGCAATGTTCATTGCAGGCTTGGCTTTCTGGAGCAACAAAACCGCTGGGGCAGATCCTGGAGGAGGATTCTGAAGGGAGGAGCGATTCACCAGTCCTGTCCAGCAGGTCTGGGGAGAAGACATCGTACACCTTCTGAGCAGGGAATGCGCAAGAAACAGAAGCCAAAACTGGCTCCCCCTCCTGGCTTTATCTTGTGGTTAATCCAAAGAGCCCTGCTCGCTAGGACGGAGGATCTGCGAGGGGTGCACAACTGTTCCTTAGGCTGTCTGAATCCTCCACGTTCCCACCAGGCTGAGCCAATGTTATCCCTCCCTCGGGAGCCCACCTTTCCAAGGAGGACTGTCCAACTGGGGTGACACCATGATGACAACGCGGCATCCTGTCCCCTCAGATCTCCAGAAACCCCAGCAACACCATCTGAATTCAGGCCCTGTCATAAAGCTCGGAAACCAGCCTCTATTGCAGATCTCCAGCAGCCTGAGACATTGATTATAATGAGCTGCACTAATTAGATGGTTTTAATTCACAGGCCAGCAGGCTAAAAGAGATGTGAATCAGGGGAACCTTTGTGAGGCATCTGCTGGGATTTCCAGCCAGCATAATTCCTCCAAGCTGCCCACTGATGAGTTCTTTAGCAAATGTCTCCTCTCCCACCTCTCTCTCCAGAATGAGACCTTGGCCAGGAAGGGCCAGGAAGGACCAGGAAGGTCTCTAACTTGCCATTCAGACCCCCATTATTCCCTCTGTTCTCCAGCAGACCCTTCTGAGGGATGAAATGACAGCTGTTTCCAACCAAATAAACCTCCTTCTCTTGCTCCCTCTTCATATGTTTGCTTCAACTGTTTCTCAATTGCACAGATGAAAAAACAACTCAGGGAAAAAGCTAATTAGAGGAAGACAACAGAAGCAGATGAACTGAGGTGGAACTGGGAAAGGAGGCGGTTCACAAGGGATGGGAAGTTCAGGTTAGATATAAGGAAGAAGTTCTTCCCTTTAAGGGTGGCTGCCCCATCCCTGGCAGTGTTCAAGGCCAGGATGGACACAGGGGCTTGGAGCAAGCTGCTCTAGTGGAAGGTGTCCCTGCTCCTGGCAGGGGTTAGAACTGGATGAGCTTTAAGGTCCCTTCAACCCAAACCACTGTATGATTCTATGATCCTACATGGAGGATGAGAAGAGCAGTGCGTGCGGCTGGTGGCTGATTCAAACTGGTCAGGAGCCACCAGGACACAGAGCCATGCACTCTGCATGCTGCCTGTGCTGAGGTGCTTTTACAGCTTTCCCAGCAGACCGAGGCTTGACGTGCTCTGGCCAGTGTGGTGGAGCTGTGCTGCAGCAGCTCCTGTTCTACACATAAATGGAGATCTCCCAAACCTTGGATGCAGTGTGTTGCAGATGAGAGGTGCAGATAACCCAGCTATCTATGGCTGGCTGCGTGAATGCTGTCCTGCTCCTGCTGGCTCAACTGGCCTGGAGCCACATCTTTTCAATCACAAATACTACATAATCCTTCAGTGAAGATAAAGAGCACAACCTGCCAAGTGCACCTACAAGCCTCGCTAGAAAGGTAAGGAAAAGCTAATGGCAATTTCAACGGGGAAACCCCAATTTCCTCGGTGCTTATGTGCCTATGGAAAGTTCCCACCGTACCTGGGAGAACTGATTTCAAAAGGATATCACACAAAGAAGCAGGATTGTAGTGATAAAAAGGAAAGAAAGAAAGATAAAGGCTGTTTTGAATCATTTGCTGCTAATGCCCCAGACATCTGGATTCCTGCAGCATGGGACAGGACAACGAGGGACGAGTAGAATGTAGCAGCAAGGTTTAAATAAGGGACCACACTGAGCAATGCCTTGAGCGCAGGCTGGTGACGTGGCACCAGCAAAGCACCAGTCAGGAGGGGAAACGCAAGGATGCACATGAGCTGACAGCTTGTGAGCCATCTCTTAATCCTTACAGTAAAGCAAGCCCCACTACCCATCTCCTGGGAGTGCCAAGTGCCTTGGGAACTCCAGGACAAGCCGCTGATCCCCTCTGGGTCTGAGTTTCCCATGTGGCAAGACTCAAATTCCATTTCTGCTTGTGCTCAGGAATGCCCAGTGATTGACTTCGGAACACCCTGAGATGCGCAAAGGGACTCCAGGAGAACAAGTCTCCTTGCGAAGTTGCTGTTTGGGAACTCGGGAAGAACAGACAGCTAGGAGAAGGACAAGGAGTCTGAGATATCCTTCGGGAGAGTCTGTGGCCAAACCACAGTCCCCACAGACCATGGGAACTACAATGAGATTGAATTTACCCATAACTTAGCTTTCTATCTGGAATATCTAGGAATGCAGCACCTCCAGCTTGGATGGCTGGGAGAACATGGGTACTGGCCTGTCATACCAGCTCCCTCCTTTCAATGGAAATATCTCCTTCCGTGTCCCATGCCTCTCTTCATTACCAAAATCCCCTGAAGACACCATTGATGATGGAGAGCCATTGGAGAGGCAATTAGAAAGAAGTTAGAGTGAATTACATATGCAGGGTTTATTTTCTGTTTCCTGCTCTAGCTGCTGCCAATTATTGTGCAATTAGGCTGCCTTCATTAGCAAATGAGATTAAAATTAACATCGTTAATTACTCGTTCTGTTAAACAGGCATTTAAGGGGAAGATGCAGAAGAGGCTGTTCTTGGAGCGGATGCAGGAGCGTTCTCTGGTTGCAGTGCTGTTTCTGCACAGGTTGCATTAGGTTATTCAATTCTAGCTACTACAGTGGGATAAAGGGAGCATTTAAATTGAAGTCACTAAATCAAGGCCTTGCAGGAATGCTTTTCTCAAGAAAATCATCATCACATGCAGCAAAACACAAACTGATGGGCCCAGGGAGCAGCCCCTGGATTGCTCCTACCAGAGGCTGGAGGGAATCCTCTCTCCTCCGTTGCTGGTGCACCAGACTATCGACAGACATTTCCAATGGGATCTAGAACCCAGCAAGCTGGGAGCATGGCTGACACCTCCAATGAAGGGGCAACAAAGCCACAACAGCTATTGGTGTTTATGGCAGTGTTTTCTTGGTGCTGGATGCGGCTTTCCTGGGCTCACAGACAAGAGAGGGAGGTCAATGGAAGAACAGCACAGCTCCAAACTGATGGCATTGTCTTTGCAAGCCAGCTCCATGGTACTGCTTCTGCAAAGCTCAGATGCTCAGTAAGTACAAAGTGATGCCAGTAATCTATGAGGTGACACTTTGAGGGTCCTGGATCATAGGGCTGGAAGGGTCTCAAGCAGGCCCTTAGCCCAGCCTGCTGTCTCCACACAGGATTGATGTCACCGCACCACCTTTACCTGCTGTCTCTCTAGATCCTTCTCAATGGTCTGCACCAACGCAGGCTCTGCCCCTCTTGAGCCATTACGTTGAACATTTTGCTTTCTTCATGCTCAAGAAAGCTTCTCTAAGTGTTGAATTAGAACTGCATTTGCCCAGTATGAGCTGCGCTGCTCCCCACGGACAGGGAAAAGTGATTATTCCCATTCTGTTTGCATCAGCCTTTTTCACATTCAAGAACTATTCCTGTCTCATCCAAGTTCCTTTTCTTTGGACTAAATCATCCCAGCTCACTCCGTCTCTCTTTGCAGACCGTGTTGCTGGTCTTCAGTCATTCCTCCTTGCTCTGGACTGTCTTCTATTGCTTTGCAACTTTCTGGATGAGTTGTGCCCAAACCCAGGCACCCAGCTGAGGTCTCTGCAGCACAGGGCAGAGCAGGAACCCTCTCCTATGTGTTTGGCTGGTGATACTTCTGCCTAGACTCTCCTGTTTGTCATTTTGCACAGCAACTTGACATCTCTTCTGTGATGACCCAGTGATCAAAACTGAGCCCCAGCCTTTCCTGCAGGATTGCTGCCTAGTCAACTCTCTATTTCTGTATCCAGCATGTGAACAGTTCATTATTCCTGCCTAGATGCAGAATCCAGTACTCATCCCTATTAAATCGCATCCTATTTCTTCCAAACCATTTCTCCAGTTTGTCAAAATCATTTTGAGAGAAACAGAGAGATTGCTCAGGTCCCCTGGAAAACAATGGAGTAGGTAAGAGAGCCCTGAATTTCAGCTTGAACCTTGCCAGGCTGAACGTTTCCCTTGGATCTCTACCTGTCACACCTTGCTCTGCAACACCTAAAAGCAAATTGTGGCTCCTGTGAGAGACATTGTCACAAGCTGAGACACAGACTGACTCTTCAAAGCATGCAGATGCGCCAACAGCGTCCTGAACACTGGGAAACATCAGGCTAGGGCTGCAGAGCCATTCTCTCTACATGCAAACCTCAGTCTGTACTGAAGATCTTGCGTGGTATCACAACATCGCTCTCCTGCCTGGCCAAGTACCAAAACCTGAGTGCCTTAAGCAAAAGCAAAGGCTCCAAAACTGGAGCAAAGACTTAGGAAACAGCTGCTCAAATGGACTCCCAATCTGACAGTCAGGATGTGCTGCGTGGGTTACCTGCCAGCCTGCCTGCTGGTGCTTCTCCTAATGGGCTCACTTTCCATGTACAACATGCAGCAGCAGGACAGCAGCAGTAGAGAGCGTCTATGGATGCGGGTGAGACAGAGGGGGAGTCTTCTATTGGACCTGCTTTGGAGCACATAGATCTTTGCATTAGGAGTAGAAACAGCAGACTCCAAGTGAATTCAAGCTGAGGTTACCTATTGTCTGTCCCCTTGCTTGCACATTCCTCCACTTTAAAAATGCCCCTAGTCCAGGTCATAACATACATTTAAAAAGGAGAGCCCTGGCTGGAGCACACCCCACTAACTCCAAGCTCTGAAGAAGCATGTGGTGCTCAAATGCTTATCTGTTGTGTTTGGACCTGCTGCCTGATCTAATAGAAACCATTTCCTCTCTCTGTGAGCCTTCCCTCATGCATAGAATAGGCACTGGCTGTGAACAGCATCACCAGCAGCAGTGACTGCACAGCCCAAGCTGAGCATGCACGGGTTGTAGCCCTTGCTGGAAGCATTTGAATGCATCACATTTTCTGCTTGCCTGACACTCCTGCGAAGATGGGAGGAGAAATTTTCCCCATCTCCCAAGCTGGAAAACTTGGGCAGAAAGACGAGATTTAACAATCTACCCATGGTTAGTCATGAGCAGGAGGCCACTTGGGGAGCGAGAACTCTTTCTATGTCAGGGGAGATTTTTGGTGTCGATGATCTGTGAAATGTTTGCCTTGAATTTGCACTGGCCCCAGCACAGAGCGGTATCTTATTCAAAAGCTGTATTTAAGAGCGGCAATGAACTTTATTAGATGTGTGCCGACAGCTTCACGGACCTCTTCCATAGGAAAAGCAATCAGATTCCAAACAACACGATACCTTGTGCATAGCAATAAGGCAGCTGGCTCTGAACACCCTTTTCTCATGCAGACTTCATCAAAAAATGAAATGAGAAAATAAGTAGACAGGACCAGGCAGGGAATTCTTCTGCCCTTGTGCCCCAAGGGGAGTATATCCAAATTAATAGGCCTTTTCCACTGCTAATGACTCAGTGAAGATGTGGAGTCATCAGCAGCTGGTGTAAATCAGTGTGTACCTGGAAATACTGCAGGAACAACATCAGATGACACTCATCTTAGTGTACAGCCCATCTTACCAGGCAGTCCACTTCCCCCTAGCACTGGGTTAAGCCAAAGCCACCTCAGGAGGCTCTGGAGCCTACCTGGCTCTCTGCTGGGACATATGCATAAGGACAGGGATGCTATTCAAAGCCTCCAGTTCAAAAGCCACACGGTGTTGCACTGCCACTGGTAAAACCCTTACCAGTGCCAAATCATCCAGCACTGGCACTTCCATGTTCCTCTCCTTTCCCTGGAGAAAAGGCGAATTGAGAATGGCAGAGGAGCGATGCACGAGGGGAAAACAAACAGTGTGATGGGATCAATGGGCTGGAAGAGACTGAACTAAGGTGCAAAGGGGCATTGAGGTGCGCAGAGGGCGAGGGAAAGATGGATGTATGCGTGCAGGAGAGGAAGATGAGAGATAAACATGAGATAGGAAGTTTTCATGTCAGACTCCTCTGTGAGGGCAGATTGACCTGCTGCCTTTCTCTAGGAAATTCATTAGGCATTTGTGCCTCCCTCTTCTCCTGGCAACATGCTCTGCCTTTGGCCAGGAATGAAGCAGTAATTCATGTCCATGGGCTCTCGTCTTCCAACAACCACGAGGATACAGCATCCTCCCACCCCAGCGCTGCTCTTTGTCTCAGGCTTCAGCAAGGGGATGACAGGGACCAGCATCCTGGGAGCCTGCAGCTATTCCTTGAGGAACGTGCAGACAAACAGCAGAAACGCTTGGGTCACACCAGAGGTTGGTGTGAGATCTGACCCATAAGCATAAATGTTTCCCGGGGAACAAGGGAGGCTCCAGGAGCAGGGCATGCTCTGTAGCTAGCTTGAATAATTCATCTATAACTGAAGCAAAAGGAACTGGAAGTGGCCTGTTCCAACACTGCTCAATTTGCCAGTGAACTGGCTATGGAAAGAGATAAGAAATAAGGTCTGAAACCTTAAAAGAAGCCATTAGGAAAATACAGAAGTGAAGACCAGCCAAACTAAAGCCAAAAGCCTGTGTGTGAGCCGATAAGATTCTCACCACTTCTTTCAGCAGCTGATAGCCAGAGGTATCAACAAGGTAGGCAGATTAAATTCCTACAGGCATTAATTAAAAGAAGCCTGATGAGGAGAGAAATTAAGGCCCAAACACTGAACAGAAATAACTCCTGTTTTTCTTCTTCAGAGAATATTTAGCTTCCAACAACTGCTGGGGGGGGGGGGCTCCTGTGGATGGAAGACGCGAGATGCAGATGGGAGATGTGGAAACACATCATGAAAGGATAAGGGCTACAAGCCAGCTGAAACAAAAATGATGCTGGGATCAGTGTGGTGGGGGTGAAAGAAAAGAAAGATGAGAAGAAGCTGACCACATGTGAATGCAGAAAACAGCGAATTCCCGAGGATTTCAGCAGCCAGGGAATGAGGTTCTCAAGACAAGAGTGAGTTCCATAAAGCATCTCCTGATGTTCGGCTCCTCTGTGGGAAGAGATGGAGGCAGGGCACAAGCACAGTGTGATTATAGCTGGAACAGGAGAACAGGAACCTGCTGAGATTGGTCACGCAGCTCTGTGTGCACAGGGCTCAGGAGAACAGGGAGAAATCTGTGAATTCTCATCTGCTTATAAAATTGGCTGCAGGGAGCCAGTGTGTGCTCTGTGCAGAGCTGGCCAGGCAGGGAGGTGTGGGGCAGACATCCCCTGGACCTGAAGTCATCTCTAGGCAGTTCTACCCCATGACTATACAGCCAGAGGGACCCAAGAGGAGGAATAACCTTGTGATTTAGGCATGAGCGTGGGGATTAGCACATCCTGAGCAGACTCCTGGTGCCTACCATGGATGCCAGGCAGAAGGGAGGACTTGGGGTAAGCCATTTGCCCCAGCTTCCTTTCCTAATGAAATCAAAGTGCCCTTCTACCCATTGTCTCAAACATTTTCTTTCGTACCAAATATTATCTGACACTTAGTTGGTACATGCACAGTGCCAGGAGGTCTCTGGACTCTGTATTAAAGCAAACAGGGCTTACTACACTGGAAAGCTCAGGGGAGACCTTACAGCAGCTTTCAGTGCCTAAAGAGGGCAACGAAAAAGCTGGAGAGCGGCTTTGGACAAGGGCCTGTAGGCACAGGCCAAGGGGAATGGCTTTAACCTGCCAGAGGGGAGACTGAGATGAGCTCTTAGGCACAAGTTCTTCCCTGTGAGGGTGCTGAGGCGCTGGCACAGGGTGCCCAGAGAAGCTGTGGCTGCCCCATCCCTGGCAGTGCTCAAGGCCAGGTTGGACACAGGGGCTTGGAGCAACCTGCTCTAGTGGGAGGTGTCCCTGCCCATGGCAGGGGCTGGAGCTGGAGGAGCTTTAAGCTCCCTTCCAACCCAACCCATTCTGTGATCCTGTGGAAGACTTGTGCCTGCCACATTTACTGTCGCGCCTGCTGCAGTGGCACAGGAGGGTACCTGGTTTGTCTGTAACATCTGTGTGGGTGAGTGCTGTCCCAACAGAAACCCCAGCCTGTCTGCAAGCTGCGTTGATTCACATTCAGCTGCACTCCTGTTTCCTCTGGAAGACACATGGAGCTGAAGCCAGACTGATTCCACTCACCACAACGCAGCACAAGCGGCGTCTTGTGGCAGCCCCTTGAGGACACGTCTCCAGAAAAGGAATCATCCCCCAACTGCTCATCTCGGCTCCAAAGCCACCACTTCGCTCCCTTTTCTTGCCTTTTTTGCTTTGCTTTATTTACATCCTTTTCCCCCCGAAAAGGTTGACAGAGACAGCAAAAGACTCCCAAAACACTCGAGTGGCTCAGAAACATCCGCGCTGCGCAGTCCCATCAGAATGCAGCTGCAATGTGCTACAAGATTAAACACCAACTTGGCAGTTGAGGAGTGAAATGTCAGCTCCGAGGTTGATTTCATTCACCTGACATTCCTGTTAATAACAATGCCTAATTAGAAAGGCTTTTAAGCATCCGTTACATTAATTTAAGGTGAAAATCTCATGGAGCTTTATCGGGATTCTTTTTTCCCCCTGTAAAATTAACCCTGCAGGCTTGTTACACATGTTTTCATTAGGGACTGTGAGCACTGGGGATATTTGATGAATTAGAATCAGCCCTTTAGTCTCTGAGTTTAACTTTGGATTCCAAGGGTTTTTTTATGCTGATACAGCTCTGATTTGACACACACACTCCCATTAGTTTTAATACATGCTACAGACTCCTCGCATTGTGGTTGGGGGCTAGAAACCCAAATCCACAGCTGCTGATTCCCATGCTCTGCAGACCAGAAGCCTGTAGCAGTTCACAGCCTTTCATCTCAGCTGGTGTTCAGTCCTGGTCCTGCAGACCTGCTCCATGGAAGCTCACACGGCATTCCTGCCACACTTCCAGCCTCCATCCCTTCCCCAAGGGAGCTGCAAAGCCAGGGGCAGGACTGCCTCCGCATTATTTCCCTTTCTAAGTTTGATGCCATCTTAGCAAGGAGTGAGGCTTCTACCTCTAAGGGCACAAAGTGCCCCAGCAGGAGCTAAAGCATCACCCTGCTCCGCAGGGAGGGGATGAACAGAGGCCATTAGAGATCCCACACACCAGGGCTCAGCGGTAAAGGTGCTGCAGTGCTAATGGCCTCCCCATGACACACCACTAATGCTCCTGCCACAGCCTCCAACTGCTGCAATTACACATGGCCAAGTGCCCCCGGGACAGGTCTAATGCTCTCCTATACCTGCAGAGCCCAGACCTTTGAAGAACATCCTGGGCTATTCTGAGAACTGGGATTCATTAAACTGTGTTATTATGTTAAAATCTGGACCTCCACTGAACCTCCCAGCTTGCCAGAACACTGACGACACCAGAATGACTTTAATGATGGATTCACTTGAGGATTTGAGGGAGAAAAGCTGAGGGAACAGGAACAGATTCTTGATTGGCATAAATCTATGGAATTGTTTGACAGCCAGTGGAAATGTGACATGAAGGCAACTCCCCTGTTGCGCAGAGCCCGTGTTACTGAAATGGAACCTAAATGGCAAAAAGAATCGCAGCATCACAGCAATGGAGGAGAACAGACACACCATCTTGTTCTCCAGCAGGTTTCTCTTGTTATAGTTTACATTCCTGCTGCATCACCAGATCTCCAATTCCCAGCAGATTCCATCTCTCCCCATAGTAAACCACCCCACTGCCTAACGCAACAGATGTAAGAGTGTTTACCTGCTAACCACAGAGATTCCCCCTCTGATTAAGACTTCCCCTTGAGTCACTGAGCATTAATATTACCCATCTGCGGTACTCCTTCTTTCTCACCGTGCAGACGCTTCTCATCCCTCCTCGTTGTCACTTTGCCAGGCTGCACATAATGAGATTTCTTTAATCTCTCCTTGTTAATCAGAGCCTTTGAACTCTCCCACCCCCAGTCATTTTGTGGCTCTTCCTCGAACTCCCTGCGTTTGTCAATACCCATCTCATAATGAGGTGTGCAGGACAGAATGCAATATTACAGCTGTCTCGCAGAGAAAGAGAGGGTGACCCCAGCCTCTGTGCATTTAGCACCATCAGTCTTTCTCTGCAGCCGCAGTACATCTCCTCTTGTCCCCTCTGCAATCCCCGCATCCCTCCTGACCATCTTCTGGCTCAGAAGTGTTCCAAGGTTCTGTTGAAGATGATGGAGATCTTTTCTGCCAGCTCAGTGCCCTGCTACCTCCCTCCTACCACTCATCACACAGAAAAAGTTATTAGCTCGGAGCCCAATTGGCAGGAAAGGGGATATACGAGGACAGGAAATGAAAGGAATGCAGAGATTGCGCATGCAAGTTTAGCTCCTCTGTACACTACTGCATTGGCACTGCCTAAGAAACTACTTCAGTTTGCTCCCAGCTGAGAATTTGTTTCTGGAAACCTGTTCTGCCTAATTTCCTAGAATTTCCAAAGCTATATCCTTTGAAAACCAGGCTCCTCAGTTCCAACTGCCCTCTGCTAAACAGCTTTGCCTTGATTCTTCCCAGCTGCACAGCAACTGCTGCCTGGGTTAACCTCTTTCATGCTGTCATGGGGCAAAATCCACCCACTGCTCTACAGAGGAGCAGGCTTGGGCCAAGAAGTATCAAACCTGACGTGAAAACTCAGTTTGGATTGAGATGCTGAGTGAGATTTCCACTGAGTAAGATGAATTCCTGTTGTGAACTCCTATGAGGAGGCTGTTAGCAGCTGCTGAGCAAATTCCAACACACAGACCCCTTCTCCTTCGTCAGTCGGACGGAAGCACTGGAGGCCCCTCTTGCTAAGAGCAGACGGGCTGTAAAAGGATTAGGAGTGGTCTGGAAATGGTGCTATTAGAATAGCTTTGGAGCCTAGAATTGGATAAAAAGCACTGAAAGCAGGGCTGGCTGGGTTGCCCTGTCATTCAACATCATTCTGATGATGCTCATCTCATCCCCACTGTGGATGCTCTATGCTGAGATTTCTCAGAGGCTGCATCTCACCACCTGAGCTGACAACACTTTATCTCAGCAGCTCAGCCAAGCAAGAAGACTCAGAGCAGGTGACAGAGCCTGAGATGTGCTGCTAATTGCATGTGTGTGGCTTTTCCACAGGATGGCAGGGCCTGGGAAGTGACAGACTAAAAAAGGCTTAAACCTCAAAAACTCCACTTGACCCAGAGATTTCTAACAAGGCTGCAGTTATGTGGAAGGGGAAAAGAAGTGTATTTGTAAGGACTTCCCCCAAATCAGGGAAGAAAAGAGGTGTACGGACATGCCAGAAACAAAAGATGCTGAGATGAGAGAGCAGGAATAACCCAGAGGCTGAGCTTCTCATATGGGGCATAAACCTCTGAGTTCAACTCCTGGCACAACCCCTGCTGCACAGGGATGCTGATCCACCACAGAATAAACCCACCTGAGGCAGAAGGAGGTGGTTTAGCAGAATCTCCCACTGACTCAGAACAGAAGATGGGAGGACATCCCTCCCCTAGGGACCCCTATGGCCAAGCCAGGCTGGCTTTGAGGGAGACACAAGGCAGCTCACAGCCTGTGTGTGCAGGGGCTGGAGGTGCACAGGGTGAAGGGTTAGTGCTGGGGAAGCACAAGGCTTTCTGCTCCTCCTGCCCTGGACGAGGGGTAATGACAGTGGGGCTTCTTGTGCCGTCAGCTGGCAAAGCAGCAGCCCTGGCCTGGACTTTCTTAGGCCTGTCTTCTCCCAGCAGGCTGTGAAGGGATTTACATAATGTGCCTGTTTTAACTGTGCTTCCTTGAATCCTGACAAGATACAGTCTGTTTGATTGAACAGCTTCCTAGGAAGGAGCCGCTGCCTTAAACTGCTCGCACTGTCTGTGACCCCCATGCGATGGCCCATCACACACCAGCTCAGGGCACTTGAAATGCCACTTTTCCTTCTCTCTCTTTGGGATAGGGCAGAGCCCTCCTTACCACTGCTGGCTGTCCAGCTTCATAGGGCCTCACCCTGACTAGGGCATCCCGTCACAGTCACGGCATCAACCCTCCTGCCTCCCTGTTAGTCCTGAGACAGGCTTTCTCTCCAGCTGCCTCCATTACTCACTCCTTCTCCTCCTCTCCTCCCCTATCAATCTTCGGACTGCCTTTTCAGTTTCTCTTTATCTCATACCATCTGTCTCTTTTCTTTCTGCCTTCTTTTTTCTTCCTTCCTCTACTGACCAGCCCAATAGAAACAGATAAATCTTCCAAGCCAAGGAGACCATGTCCTCCGTATATATTTGTACGACAGTCAGATGCTACAGCGACAAAGACCAAAATCACCAGCAAGCTCGACAGAGAGATTTAATAAAAGCAGCGAGTTCTATTGATAGGAACAAGGCAAATGGATCGTTTTGATTTCAGTAGATTATTGACTGCTCAATAGGAGCATAAAAAAGGCTTCCCAGCAGCATGGCTTAGAGAGCAGCTCTTCCTGATGCAGCGCAGCCAAACAAGAGGAGTGAAATATGCGACAGGGAGCAGTCTGTGGCATCCCTGACAGTCCCATCAGGCGGGTGAGGAATGGTCCTCCCTGCCGGATGAAGCACGTATGGAAACAGATGAGATCTGATTTCAGCTGAGCCTGAAGTGAGCTGTGCTGTGCAGAGAATTGGGGTGCACTCCCACAGAACACCTCTTGGGCATCAGAGAACAAGTCCCCATCTCTCAGCAGAGTCCCGTCAGCAGGGAGACCACTGCTCCAAGGAGATGCAGAACTGTGCAGGGCACAGGGTGGTGTTTCTCCTCATTCTAACTCTAAATATAGGGGTGTCTGATACTTACACAGCACTCGGCAGTCACCCTGGTCTCCAAATGGCCACAGTGAACATATCCTCACTGCTCCTTTGCATGTTTAATGTTGGGAACTGAAAAACTATGGGATGCACACATGGGTCCCAGAGGAATCTGGGTCAGGGCAAGAAATCATCTTTGGTTATGGCTCTTTACCAAATCACTCAGCACAGCTAACTCCACATTCCTCCATGATCCCATTTTGCACACAGCTTATTTGCTCACAGCCCTTCTGTAACAGAGGAAGAAATTCAGATGCAAAGCTGAGAGAGCAAGAGTTTACCTGCAAATACACCCCCAGGAGGTTCAGTCACACAGGGAAGTTGGGGAGGTGAGGTCTGCATAGGGAAGGATCAGGTATGAGGATACGGGATAACAACAAACCCCACAATCCACATCAGAAGTGGAGAATTAAGAGCCAGGAGGATCTCTCTTACTGTGATGCTCCCCCTTAAAATGCTCACGGGGAAGTTGGTTTCATGATAGAGAATGTCCCGCAAACAGCAGCCGGGCAGAAGGATGCAGACTGATCTCCAAACACAGCCCTGAACAAGAGCAACCGCATCAGAGGAGTGAGGATCAAATCACTTCCCCCCCAGACCAGCAAGAACTGGCAGCATTTAGCGACTATTAAATAAACAGAAGGGACACGGGGTTGCTAAAGCATCTCTCTGAGAGCCTGGAACACTGCAGCTTGGGTCAGGAGGGATGCAGAGCCAGCCAGCACACTGAACAGGATTAAACCCAGCACCCGCAGGCTGCAAAGCTGGGCAGGGGGCATGAGTGTGGGGTGTGAAGGGTATTTCAGCTCTCTCTGCTCAATTTTAACTCATCCAAGGAAGGAGGGAACTGCTAAGTGCTAAATAGCAAGAGTGTGAGCTCAAGTGTGAACAGGTACAAGCAGGAACAGAGAGCAGCGGCTTTCAGCAGCGTCTCTGTCAATATTCAGAGATAGAGAAACACCATGAAATGATTTCTTCTGCATTCTGGGAAAGGAAGGAAATCTCACAGTACAAACACGCTAATGGGCTACACAGGGATCTGAAGGAGGATTGTTGAGGTATTCGAGCAGGCTGCATTAGGGAAAAGCAGAGCAAGAAAAGAGATAGGATTTTCAGGGAGATTTCATCCAAATCGATTAAGTGAGAAAAGCAAAGGGGCAGCATTCCATGGGGATGGAGCCTGTAATTGGCTCACGCAAGTCCCGACAGAGAAAAGCACTCAAAATGCATGCTGCAAGGGGAGCACGTGGCTGGCAACTTTCCTGTGGGCAGGGTCCAGACCACAGGGAGGAAAGTTTCTCCTGTGCTGATCCTCTGCACGAAGCTGTGATGCCTCCCTTCACATCCATCCTTCCAAACCACTGCAGCATGCAGGTCCCCAAGGTGAGGGGAGGAAACACGGCACATGGGTTTTCCACAAGCAAGGAGAAGACTCTGCCCCAAGTAGAATGCAAAACTCTGCTTAGGATGGAAGCAAGTCCAGAGGGAACCCAACAGCACACAGGGTTTGTGAAAGCATCACTCAGAGGTTGTCACCCAAATTCTGCCTGGTTTTCTTGCACCAAGATGTTTCTGATTTCTTCCCCAAGGAAAAGCAAAGCAAACACTTGTCCCTGGTTTTGTATTTCCCACTTTCTAGCCACGAAATGAAAACTCAGACCAGGAGGTGGGAAAAAGCATCTGAAATGGCCAAGTCCATTTGGTTTAAATGCATGAAGAAACCCCATGTGAGTCACAGGGAAGGTGCATTAAAAGCAGCTTCTGACTGCTCCCAACTAACGTCAGTGGACAAATTTAGGAATAAGATGGGACAGAGATGAAGAAGCTGCACTGTGGTTTCATCTGTCTCCATGGGCCCACAGGTAACACTGGCTCATTTTACAGCTGCAGATCTGGACAAGATGATAATTACAGGCCTAAGGGCAAACAAATCCTATTTCTCACTTGTTTATTTCAATACAGAAATGCTCTGAAGAGTGCAAAACTGACTGGGAGTCCTGTCCTGTGCAGACGTGCAGAACCAGCACCTCTCAGGTGCATGGAACAGCAGGTCTGCAGGCATCCTGACTCTGCCTGGGTGAAACTCCAGCCATCCTGCAGAACACAAGGTCTCCTCAGAGGTCTGCTCTGGATCAGGGATGTATTTTGGCACCTCTGGCTCCGAAATCTTAGGACTGACTAGGGAAGAAAGGACTATCTTCACACGTACCGTTTCTGGTTGTGTTTTCTGTCAAGAAGTCACAGATGAGGTGATAAAAGGTTTGTAAATGATGAATAGGTGTTTTTATGAATGACAAAGCAACACTTACGGATTACTATAAAGCCCACACAGTCAATAGGTTGCTTATAATATTCTGTAATACCTTCTCCTGACACGCTTATAATCACCTGCTAAATTATGCTACTCATGTCCATAATGCCTATTAATCATTTATTAATCTCTTATAAGCCACTCACAAATGAAAGTATAATGTAAACCGTGAGATCCTTTTCCTCCTGCCATCCATGGCCATCACAGTGCCTGGGGTTTAGGGAAGCATCAGTCAAGAAGAGACATGATTTGAGCCCAAAGCTGAGTCTTTGCAGCACTGCCGGGCTCTGGGTTATTCGCCTCCTTGTGCAGGATTTGAGGAGCAGGGAATGGCGAGGCCATTGATGGGTCTGTGCGTCAGGCGATGTCAAAGCGGTGTTCAGAAAGATGAAACAGTCACGCACACAAAAGCTTCAGGAAGAAAATCCTCGCAGAGAGAGAGGGAGGAATTAACTTCGAGGCTTAAAGCAAGGGAAGGAAAAAACCATCGCATGTGTGAGGACAGAGATTGAAGCAAATGGACCACAGGTAGGCGAAAAGAACCAACAAACGTTCCAAGTAATCACAGTAAGATCAAAGGATGCTCTGGCACAAAGTGTTATAAAGGAGTTTAGAACATGACAGTCGCATATTTCTCCCCTCAAATAGGACCGATTTTTATAAAAATAGATATATATTTGCAAGACCACAGCAGCTTAGCTGCAGCCCTGAGAAGCTGCCTCTGCTTCACCACCACAGCCCCAGCGCTGACAGCTACAGGCTGCTGTTAAATTCCCTTCCCAATAACTTAAACCAATCCATTTTAACCACTTCCAGTGCAAAGTCTGCCGCAGTGTGTTACAACAGGACTCATCCCATCCACATCACCACCTACGCAGGAGCACACTGTGCAAACCTCTCTCCTGGTCCATGCCTATGGAGGCTGCTCAGAGGACGCAGAGGCTGCAGGTGATTTATCCAAAGAAGCCAAGTGATGAGGCTCTAAAGCAATGCTGGGTATAAACCAGCCCAGTCTGGTGTCCTTCTGCCTGTCTGCCTGTAGACAGATATTGCCCTTTGGCTGTTCCCTGCTATGTCTTCATACACCATCTACCACTGCCCAGCCCCGCCAAGGTGGGACTACTCAGGGCAAGTGGGAAGACTGAAAAAGCCTCAGGAAAGGCAGAGACACAATGGGGTAGGAGGAAGCACTGAACCTGGTTTCACATAGCCCGCTGCATGCAGATTTCCCAGGGTCTAATAATGTGGCTCAGCTCCAGAGACTGCCTTTTCCTCAACAGGACACTCATTTAGATCTTTCTCTTCCGCTCATTCTCACATTTCAGCCCTCTTTCAGATTTCCTTGAACCCCAGCAGGCTCTACAAACGTGTACACACGGGGTGCGCTAGGCAGACACACATGCACACAAATCAGAGTCACAGACTGGTTTGGGTTAAGGGGACCTTAAAACTCATCCAGCTCCAACCCCCTGCCACGGGCAGGGACACCTCCCACTAGAGCAGTTTGCTCCAAGCCCCTGTGTCCAGCCCAGCCTTGAACACTGCCAGGGATGGAGCAGCCACAGCTTCTCTGGGGTCAGTTCATTCAATAGGTCTCATCATATGTCACTCCTTGATCCAGGGTTTGAAATGCCTTAATTCCATTCATTTCATCCCCTCGTATCATGCTCTGCTCCCTTCTACCTCCCTTTGGGGGTCCTGCTGTGCCTCCCATTGCAGGCATGTGCTTGCAGCAGCAAGGGCTGTGAGGAGGAAAAGAAATCTGAGCGAGTCTAAATTAAACCCAGATAAAAATACTAAAATACAATCCCCTTGATCAGTATGTCTGTCAGTGCAGCGGCATTAAACACATTCAAATGGGATCTGCACACCAACTTAATTAAATGAGCCAACTGAAAGTTGCTGCCAAGTATTAGTTTAAGGTAGAAAATACACTTATTTTGGAGCTTATGCAGATTGAATCTGGAGGGCCTGGTGGGAAATGCTAAGCTTTTTCTTTCCTTGGAAGACTCACAGTTTGGAAATTTACTGCGGTGATCTGAATTTGGTTTCATTACGAGTGTCAAGCACAATCACAGTTAGAAAAGTCTCTTGGCTGCTTCCCAGGTTACAATATCCCTTTGAAATGGATCTTCTCCTCAAAAGTACTGCCGAAACCTATCCAGTTCTAAGTGCCCAGAGGCAGAAGACACAGATTTGCCCACCAAAGAGGCATTTGAGGCTCTGAAAACAGAGCACTTCTGGCATTGACTGTGAGATGATATTTCCTGTCCAGTATTATTGCTTGATCTTCGCTCTAAGGTGATGTGCAGCCAGCTGCAATGTGATTACTGCAATGGAGAGCCTGGAATGTGGAGCAAAGCTCATCATTTATTCCGGGCCTTTCTTCCCCATGTAAGGCTGCAATCAGGAATTAGTTGAATAGCA
This sequence comes from Ara ararauna, assembly GCA_028858755.1. NCBI lineage: Eukaryota > Metazoa > Chordata > Aves > Psittaciformes > Psittacidae > Ara > Ara ararauna. The sequence continues at coordinate 9,006,632 of CM054389.1, read as the reverse complement.
GAACAATTGATTTGAAACCACTGCTGTAAACGAAACGGCCAATTTCAGCGCTTTCACCCAGAGATGTGTCACCTCATTGTCAGCTCTTGGAGGCGCAGCAGGAACCCAGGCTGGTTGAGAACTTGGGGACAAAGCTGATTGCAGAGGCAGACCTGTGCAGTTGGGGTTTCAAGCAAGCTGCTGGAGAAATGCTTTTTCAGCTGGACTAATAGCCCTGCTAACAAAATCAAACCAATCTACCCCTCTGTTTCCTTACTGAAACTTTCCGACCCAGAATTAAAGTGGTTCTTATTTTGCAGTGATGTATTTCGAGACCTGGATGTGGTTTTTCTGATGGAAATGGAGCAAACCTTGAAATACAAATGTAGTTCCAGGCTGATGAGTGGGAATGTTTCACTTTGCAGCTATCAGATGCTTTGATTTTTTTTCTTTTCTAATGTTTCATTTCCATCCCGCTCTGAAAAGAATCATCTGGGGAAGCATGGATTCAATCATTTCACTAGAGCCCTTGTTGGAATATTGGAGAGGGGTTCTTCATCAGGGGCTGTAGTGATAGGACAAGGGGTGATGGGTGCAAACTGAAACAGGGGAGACCCTGAAATCAGGTTGGAGATAAGGAAGAAGTCTGTCCTTGTGAGGGTGCTGAGGCACTGGCAGAGGGTGCCCAAAGTAGTGGTAAATGCTCCATCCCTGGCAGCGTTCAAGGCCAGGTTGGAGCAAGCTGCTCTAGTGTAAAGTGTCCCTGCCCATGGCAAGGGGCTGGGATTGGATGATCTTAAGGTCCTTTCCAACCCAAAACCCTCTGGGATTCTATGACTCTATGAATGATTTCCTTTTTCTCAACTTTCATCATTTTGATAAAATTTCAAAACTGGGAGGCACCAAACCAAGGGAAAAATGTCCATGGTGCTTTTCTGCCACATTTCATTATGCAGCAGATTGCAACCTGCACTTTAAGAAGGTTTTGCATGAAAACTTCACTTGTAGCTACCCTGCCTGAGACAAGCAACCACAGTGATCTCCATTCAGACACCAGACAAAGATCCACAGGGATGAGGAATGGCTCAGCTCCTCAGAGCAAATCCCAGCCCCAAGGTGAGCATTAAGTTGCTGCCAGGTTGCTCTGGATAATCCCTGCTGTTGAGGGCCCTGGGGGTGCTGTAGGCTGAGGTTTCCACTAAGGTCCAGATTCATTCCAAAGGGACATTTGAATGGTCAAACCTGAGCTAGTGAGACAGGGTGCACTTGGTGGAGAATGCGAGAGGATGGGGAAGTCTGGTGTATACCTCAAGGGGATTTAATCTTGGGTGAGAACAGCCACTGAACTGAACTGTATGATGCTCTGTACACTGGATGTTATCACTCCCATGGCAGCCATACACCCATCACTGCGCTGGACACCTCATGCCACCCATCTCTGCCACTCTGCATTTGAGCATCTGAACCTGACTCCCTTTTCATCACTACATCAAGGAAGCAGCAGCTCTCATCAAACTGGACAAGGGCAGAGATGATGGCATCGCAATCAGCTTCAGCATCCAAGAGTCCACCACCACACACCATCCATCTTTCCTGCCCAGAGACGCTCATCACAGATGGAGCCCGAAGTCACGGACTGAATGAACTCAAAAAACGTTTGTAGGGATAGTCCAGAGACCATGGGAATGATACCTGTGTGTGTGCTTATACATATAGATATGTGTATGTGTTGTATGTGTATGTGTATATATATATATTTCTCAAAGGAGAGGAAAGGTGATGGTGGAAAGTGTGGGACCTGGCATGACATGAATGGGTATGGAATGAGGGGTGGATACTGTCCTGGGTTCGGCTGGAGCAGAATCCATTTTGTTCCTAGGAGCTGGTGCAGAGCTGTGTTTTGGCTTCAGAGTAAAATGCTGATAACACACTGATGGTTAAGCTGTAGCTCAGTAGGACTGACACTGATCAAGTACTTTACAGCCTCTTATGCTCTGCCATGAGGAGGGGCACAGGGAGCTGGGAGGGAGCAGAGACAGGACACCAGACCCAAACCAGCTACAGGAATATTCCATACCACAGCATGTCATGCCCACTATAGCAACTGGGGGGGCTTATCTGGGAGGGACCAACCACTGCTTGAGACAGGCTGGGTATTCATCAGTGGGTGGGTTGTGGCGCTGTGCATCACTTGTGTTTACTGGGTTTTTTCTCTTCCCTTTCTCCTTTCAGTTTTATATTCGATATAAATACATTGTTGAACTTAGGTATTAAACTGTTCTTATCTCAACCCCTGGGTTTGACTTTCCTTTGATTCTCCTCCACATCCCATCTGTGGAGGGGGGAAGAGAGGGCTGAGTGAGCGGCTGCTTGGTGCTGAGCTACCGGCTGGGCTTATGGCCAGAATCCTGCCCTAGCTCTGACTCTCACTGTCAGCACAACCTGCAGTCGACCCTCAAAGGCTGCACACAAACATTCTCAGGCCTAAACTTCACATTTTTGACCTAAGCAATAAAATTCCCATCAATACCAAGCCCAGCCTAAGTGGTGCTCCTAATTTCTGGAGAGAGAGTGACCATGCAAGAAGGAACACAGGGTTCAGGGGTTCTTTTAGTTTAGCTGTTCATATATCACCTGCATAAACCAGTTCTCTGTGCCTATCCCACCAGCTCCTCAGAAACTGAACCAGGAAAATCCTCCACTAAGGATGCATGGAATTCCCAAACACCAGCCTCGTGAGAGACAGAAAAGTATCCACCTGCCTTACATGGGATGGGATCCAGCACGAGCAGCCTCTCAGAGACCCCAAAGCTCTGACCCAGAACACCTGAGTCGCACTTAAAGACAAAACCCTAGAGAAGCCCCCACCTCTGGCCAGCAACTCCAGCCCCTCTCTAGTTCTAGTCCCTGGCAGCCTGGCCTTATTCTCCTGCATGAGCTGGCAGCATTGCTCACCTTTGGTGGGCAGGAGAGAGTTCCCTCAATGAGACAGACAGGGCATTTGGAAAACAGGCTGCGTCCTATAGCCGGCACATGGCCTAAATGGGATCCTGGCACGATGACATCAACTACAGAGCTGCTTGCCTGGACAGTTCTTGTCCTTTAGACATGAGGAGACAGAAGCAGCCCCAGGCTGCTGCAGAGCACCTTTGGACCTGCCTATTGATGCAGAGGCTGGGACCAGCGGTACCTGTTAGTGTCACGTTAAGAAAGGATGCGCTCAACAGCATTGCCAACACAGTGGAAGAGGTGGAACGTGCCTCGTCCAGCAGTGTATTTGTGGGCAAGACACAAGTGTCACAGACCCTATAATCCTACACTTTGCAAGGAGCAGGCTGTGACTTACAACACATAGGTCTCAAGTCTGACTCAGAGATCTCTGAAGGCTGGTTCTGAAGAAAATACCAGCTTAATTAATCTTGTTTTCACATCCTGGTCTGCTACAAACTGACAGCAAAGTTTGGATTCATGTTTGTATTGAGAGTCTGTTGGAAACACAGGTCTGTACAGGGTAAACGTTTACCCTGCTTGAGTCACCCTGGGAGTCACAAAAGCACATGTCATTGCTAGTGCAGACAGGAGAGTGATGGCTCTCCTCTGAAGTGGGCATCTGCACTGGGCACATGAATCAACCCTCAAAGTGCCCATTTTTCTCTCCAGAGGACCCAGGGAGAGTGAGCAGATGGATCAGAGGGAGACGCTGACACTCTTCTCCACTCCTTTCCTCACCTCAGCAGGGCTCAGCCACATCAACAGCATAAAACAAGCCCTGGTTCAGTGCAGCCTTCAACTCTGTGTGGTTCTGGGAAGAGTTCAGGATCCCTCCATGAAATACAAGGGATCTTCCTGGCCAGGATCTGGCACCAGGACCAGCGCAGCAGCCATGTCAAAGGAGTCCCATGTACCCTAGAAGTCTAACAAGCTTCCTCTTACACTACCAGGACAGCCAACACAGAAATGATGGAAAAGAGAAAGAATTAGAGAGTGAGGAAGGCTACACACAAGAAACCCAGGGCAAGGCACAGCGAAATGCCAGATCTGTGTCCTTTCTCCCTGTTTGTTACCTCTGTCAGGTCTCTTTCCTTCATTGCTCCTCTTTTCCCTCACTGAGCCCTACCAGACATATCCTCTTGGGTTCTCTCTACAGCATGGTCTGCTGACCTCTCAAGGGAGAAGCCAGCTTGAAGCCAGCTACAAAACCCAAAGTAGCTCCTTTGATCCCACCTCTGCTGTCTGGGTTTAGTCCTCCACCCAGCTCAGCGTATTCGTTTTAACTACTTGCTGCTCATAGCTGGCTTCCCTGCTTGCTGCGGATGAGTGAGCACAACTGCTCACTCCAGGCCTAAAGAAAACGTGCAGAGAAACCATAAGACTGTATCCTGACCTCTCAGACACTTTGTCTGCTAGTAAATACCAGCCAGTCTGTATTGGACTACCCAACAAGCCACAGCCAGCCCTGCATTTCCTATTACCCCGAAGTCCTACAGCCTGCACCTCGAGCCCAGCCCCGCGGCTGCACTCACCTGCCATGCCTCAGACTTCTCTCTTGCACTTCGGAGGCTTGTCCAGCCCTGACACAGGGGTTCTGTGAAGTGGCTCCTGTCACAGCTGCACTGGAGAGCAATGCAGAACAGCCATGAGAGCAGGAAGCGCTGGGGAGACCCCAGCCATATTGTCCAATGTCACTCAACATTGTGGAGCTGCCCAGACCTGCCTTAAGGCCCAGGGCTCTGCTCCCTTTCCTGGAAAACCCTTCAATAATCCTCATTGTGGTTTCCCATCATTACCTCAGAGAAGGAGGTTGATATGGCCCACGATGGATGCCGGGCAGCCCTTGTACTTTGAGAGCTTTAGGCAATCCTCCCATGTCTGAGCCATTATAACAAGCTGAATCCTCACTACAGTCACAGCTCATCCCAGGGCACCTGCAGGTCTCTTCCAGACCTGTATGTTATGCCATGTGTCATGTTTTACCCATGCCACGCTGTCATTTCTATCCATGCCTGCTCCCTCTGCAGTGGGCTTATGGTAGCCAAGAAATAGCTTGACATCCACAAACAAAACAAGTCCATTCAGAGCAGAGTCAGCACTGACTTCTGACGCAGCTTTTTCAGACTCTAATTAGTCTTGCTCCCCAGTTGTGTGCTCTGATTTCCATGCTCTGTGCAGCCTGGTAGGCAGGAGAACAGAAAACAGGACCAAGCTGAGGATCAGCCCTGGGGAGCCCCCATTTCACCTCTTTGTGGCTTCCCAGGTACCTGCTGCTGCTCCCTTTCATTTGGCACAGATGATGTTTTACTGATGGGTGTCAGCATCTCCTCCTCACTGGCACTGGTGGATGCTGCGCCGGGTACCCCTCAGCCCATCAGCAGCGCATACACAGCTCCCCTGTGGTCCTGATCTCCATGCAGGACTGAGTAACAACCGCACAAGAGAAGGAGGCTCTCCTGACAGCAAGCTCATTCTGCAAAGGCTGGGTATGAACTTGGAGAGAGCCCTTCACTGTGCTCTCTTCTCCTCTCTGTCGGTGCATAGCCCCCACACCATTCCAGGAAGGAATGCACAGGCATAAACCAGTGATACAACCTGCAAAACCAGACTTGGAGCTGGGACCACAACATTCTCCTGAGGAAAAGTAAAGCAAACAGCAGCTCCCAGCACCCAGCACAGCTCCCAGCCAGAGATCCCCACTCACCAATTAGGTTTCCTTCACCAGTTTGCATGGGGAAAGGCAGGGAGGAAATGCCAGCTGCTGCTGGGCACGCAGAACAGATTCATGTGTGTGTGTTTAAAGCACTGATAACTCCCTTCCTGCTGAAAGAGGGAAAAGACTTGCTCTTAATCCTTCCTTGCATCAGTAATCAGAGAGAGGAGCAGATGGTGCCAGAAATACAGTAGTATGCCCATTAAAATACCTCAGTAGCTGATGACTTAGCACCAGACCCCATGCAGCAAACACCTTTATAAGAGCCCTGCTCCAGCAGAAAGCAGCGGCTCATGCAGTGAGGCTGAGGAAAGAAGAACTTTCCAGGAATGAACCCGGCTCCATTTAACACTAAGGCCAGAGCTCTCGCCTGCCAGCTCTTTGCCAGCAGATGTGCTCAGCAAGGTCTGCTCTCCAGGCATATCCACACAAGGTACCTGTCCCATTCTGCCCCTCACTGACACCAGTCTGTGTCTTCCAGCTGAGTGGTGAATGTCCCCAGCACTGCTACTGGACTTCCCAGAGTCCATTCATCCCTCAAGAGGAATAAGCAGATGGACAAGAGCCTTTCCACTTATGGATTTCTCCTCTACAATTCCCAGTGTAAGGTCTGTACATAAGCAACACTCTTTCAATCAGATACAACACAATGAATTCCTCAAGTTTCTGTCTTACTGCATCTGTCCAGAAATGATATTCTTCTACACAGACAATCTGAGCAGCTTCCTGCAAGTTTTCTCTGGCATCCATAAAGACAAACACCACTGTCAGCAGTCAGCATATTGCTGACCTTGCAGCCTTGCATGGCCGACCCATCTGTTCTTGCCCACAGAGTAATGATGTTTCAATCACGTCACCCATCCTGGCTGCAAAGGACACAGGAACCAGCAAGTGCTTGGGGCAAAAATGCTTTCCCTATTCAAGGTCTCCATTTACAGTGGGAGTGCTGCTGCCTCTGAGAGCAGCCTTTGAAAAGCAGCACCCTCCAGGTAGCAGCCTGAGTTCTTCTTTCTCTGACCTCATAAATCTTCCCAGCACAATTTCCATCTGAATAGATGTGCTCTCACAAACATTTATGCCAAGTCACACTTATGCCAAGCGGTGTTTCTCAACAGAGAAGCACTGCATCCAAAATACTGCATCAACTCCAGCTCCAGGCCTCCGCAAGGGTGAACATTTCTATATCATTAATTAACTCTTTATATGACATGACATTTATTGCATTATCCCACTGAATGCCACTGTCCAATTAGCTCATCCCCAAGGAATGGGACCTGATTAACTGAGACAAGCGAACTGAACTTTAGCAACCTTCCTCTCCTGTAAATAAGTTGCTAGTATGAAATTACTAAGCACTAACTAACCCCTTAAAGCTTGAATAAAGATTTCTTCTCCCTTCCCTGGCCTTATTTTAGAAGACATTTCTGCCTCCCCTATTTCCATCTTGCTTGTCACAATGCCCCAGGAATCTGCACGGTCAAAGCATGTTGCCTCTCAGCACCAACTGTGTGGAAGCGGTCACACTTAACAGCACTCATCTCCCTCCATGGTTAATGGACTCCAATCTGCCCATAGGGCAATGGAAGCTTCCACAGGCTGAAAACAAAGAGTGTGAGCCCAAACCTGTGTCTGTAACACTCTCCCATAGACTCACAACTGCCTGATGGCCCACGGCGGCTGAATTCAGCTACATGAGGAAGGGTGCACACAAAGCAGGAGGTCTCCTTTCAGTCCACTTGACAGTCTGACCAGGTTAAGCATGCAGGAAACCTGAAAACGTCCCTCCTCGCTTTCACTGTATTTTCCCCAATTGCAGGTTTTAGCTTTCTCAGCAGCAAAGAGCCCCCTTTGCCCTTACTGAACTACAGAGGGGAGGAGCAGAGCTGGATCTCCACCGCCTGAGACGTCCCTCTGCAGGGACTGCGCTGCTCTGCGATGTAACTAGATCGCCCATACAGCTACAAAGGACAGGGGGAAACGAATACCTCTCCCCAAACGGATGCACTGTGCAGCCCTTCACTTATTTTCTTTGCTGTATTTTTTCACTGGCAGCATGCTAGGGGCTCTATTTTCCACGGTACCTGATTTGAAACACAGAGATGAAGGGTTGGGAGATGAAAGAGAAGCATTAATCTCCCATGTTGACTCAGCATCACAATGAACTTCATCTCTCGATTGCTTTTGCTCTTGGCTGGAGGTCAGCATTTTCAGGGAAGAATTCTCCAAAAGAAGACATTGTACTGGTCCAAGAGCACTAACGTGCCACTGCCCAAACCTGCTCTGGCCTGGCACTACCAAGGCTCTTCCCATGTGGGTGCAGAGACACTTGGGAGACATCCCACAGGCTCTGGAACAAACCCTCCACAAACTGAGTCTGCAAATCCCCAATTTCTTGTCATTATGGTTGGCTTTCCACAGAGTTATTCTGTTAAGTGGCTTTGCCATGAGCTATGTCAAACTGGCTGCTGCAATATGCAGTGCACATGGCACTGCTGAGCAGGCACTGCTAGGGCATGGGACTTGCCAGGTCTCCCCTGGCTTCTGGCTCTGAGCACTCACTGAACAGTGCAGCTCTCCCCTCTTAGTGTAACAGGAGGCAGCCTGGAGCCATCCTGAACACAGCAGTCTCATAAGCATCCCAGCCTTCCTCACCCATGCCATGTTGAGCTCCTGGCTAATAGGATTCAGAATAGGTCATCAAAGACCATTTAATATCTGCTTTAAAAACCACCTCTCCATATGTGTGATCTTAAGGAGGCCAAAGACACAACATCATTCTGAGCAGGCATCAAGCAGCAACAAGATCTGCCTGAACCCCCTTTTGGGCCATCTCACCCCTCAGGGGTATGCCGCTGCCATGCAGCAAGCCCAGGGCTTCGTTGCCAGAGGAGCCATTGGGTACCAACACTGAAGCAGCAGGATCAGCATCCCCTTAGCACAGCTTGTGATGGGGATCATTGGGTGCCTGGAGCATGGAAGCGTGTGATCTCAGAGCAGGATCCACAGACAGCAAAGGGAGGAGGTATCAGCTCCCCTCCCAGCTCCATTCACTTATTATTGTGTTGTTATATATTTTCTCCTGGTGGGAAGCACAGTCACCCATGCTGAGGCAAAGTAAGTGCACGATGGCTGCCAGCATCACTGGGATGGCAGGGTCAGAGTGATCAGATCTCTACATATGTTATTTCCTTGTTCCTTAGCTTAATGGGGCATTCCACTCTATTACTGTATTTTTTATTCTTTCTTTTTTATTATTTTTAATTTTCTAAGACATGTTTCATTAAATCTGAATTATGGCAATTCAGGGAGAGAAATTAGCCCATCAAAGTGACAATGAAAACATCTAAAAAAGGCTGTCAACTGCCATTTCTGCTCTGCTGAGTGAGGGAATGAGGAGGAGAGAGAAATGGGTCGTCTCTGAGCAGGGACACACTGGGAAAGTGGGATCTGTCTGCCTGGTGCTCTGCACCAGGAGCCCTGTCCAGGGGAGCTAAAGGGCTCCTGGGGGCTGGGCTTTTTTCCATCACAGAATCATAGAATGGTTTGGGTTGGAAAGGACCTTAACATCATCCAGTTCCAAGCCCCTGCCATGAAAAGGCCTATTTCAGATCTTTTAGAAGAGCTAAGAGAAAAGAGGAGCATTGCCCTCACTCATGTTTGGCCTCACTTCCTTCGGCCCAGGGGGACAGCAGGAATGAGGGCACGGTTTCTGCTTGGATCTCCCTCCTGCAAAGCCCCAGTGAGGCTTGAAGTGATGGCAATGTGCACTGGAACTACAGTACCCTGGGGTTTTCTGGAAGGGAAAAGGGTTTGTGCTGCAGAACAAGCACAGGCCCTGGCAGACAGGGAATGGGAAGCAAGGAGTATTGGCAAAGCTCAGGAAGGCTTTGCACCTTCCTTTGAAAGAAGATTTCTCTTCCTGTTGTTGCAGCCAGCTTGTACCACCGGGCCCGGGCTCAGGTACTCCCATGCACTGCTTTGCTCCTTCTGCAGCAATTCTCAGAGGAGGGAAGAGATTTTCTTAGAAAGAAAAGGGGAAGGAAAAATAAATCTCCTTAACTCACTCATTTTACATATATATATATAATATATAACACAAACAATATAATTATAAATTATATAAATATATAAAGTCTCCACACCCTGTGAGCAAACCCTGCTGCAGCTCTGGTTCTCAGCCACAGAGCAAAGGTATTAGCTGGAGAAGAAGAAACAACTCTGCCTGCAAGGGAATAAAGGTCAGCTGTGCTGAAAGGAAATGGGTTGTGTAACTGCATGTCAGTTAGACACATACAAAAGAAACTAATAAAATTAATCCACTAAACTGTAAAGCTGTGATAAAGCAGCCCTGTAAGATACATGGGGAGGAAGGTGGGGAGGGGCTGGTAAACAGAAAGTGACAAATGGAATAGAAGAAGGTACAGAAGAAGAAATAATGAATAAAAGAGGAGACAGGGATAAATGTGATACTAATTGCTGAAAAGGTAAACGCAAACAAAATGCTATCAGGATGAAGGGCAGAACCCAAATAAGCCAAAATACAGAGTTCTGCTGTGTTGAACATAAGAAGGGAGATGGTTTCTTCTTCACAGGCAAGATAATCGTCTGCACTGCCCAGGAGAGCAGATCTGGGTTTGGAGGAGCACAGTGGTGGGGGAACACAATGGCTGGGAGAGAACAGCCTGACTACTGCAGCTCAGTGCTTGTGCACCCGCCTGGGCCAGGAGCAATCACCACATCCACAGCCCTTAGGGTAGAAACATGGAAATACCAGGTTGGGAAGAGCCTCAAGGATCATCCGGTCCAACCTTTCTTGGCAAAGCATGGCCTAGACCAGATGAACCAGCACGTTGTCCAGTGGAATCTTCAATATGTCCAACACTGGAGATTCCACCGCTTCCCTGGGGAGATTATTCCAACGGCTGAGTGTTCTCATTGTGAAAAGTTTTCCTCTTACATGTCTTGGGTCTATCTTTGAGCACTGCAGATTTGTCGAACCAGCTATCCAGCACAGAAATGGGCAGATCCAGCAGCTCAGGCGCTCCTTCCAGGGCAGCACTGCAGACCCTGGTGACAATCATTCAGTCTCATGGACAGTCTCTGGGGAAGCATCAATATGCACAGCCCACAGACCCACACCCTGGACCCGTATGACCCGTTCAACCGGGATCACGGCAGTGATTCAGCCAGCCCACAAGGGGCTGCTGAGGACACCCGAAAACCTAGCTGCGATCAGAATGCTTGCACAGAAAGCTGGGAGTCTGGCTCTGGTTTTCCTACTGGTGGCTCTGAAGCCCGGCAAACACTTGTTTGAAACTGCCCTCTGACACCTTGTCTTCCAACTCTGACTCTTTCTGAAGTGAAGCTGACACACTTAGACACTAAGAGCACTTAGTCCTTGAAAGTCTGTTTCTCAGTGGTAACTGCCTTTGTCCATCTGATCCACAATAAAATCCAGCAGCAGATGGGCATTGGGGAAATACGCTGGTAAAAGCCCCATTACAATTTATTGGATGCTTTTTGCTTCCTTCTGTGGCTGAGGAAGAGTGGACATTGTTCTGTTTCATGTATACCCAGTGCACAGAGGGTATGACAAGAGAGTTCAGCCACATCTGGAAGCAGTTCCTTGCACACCACCCCTGCAAGCAGACCTTCTTACCTGCTGATATGGCCTGAACCGAGAAGCAGCATGGTCTGAATTGCCAATCAGGGTGAACTGGCCTTGCTCCACTGAAGCACTGATTTAGAGCTGAGGGTAACCCGGATGGATCTCAGCCCAATGTGAGCATAGATCCAGCACGGATCCTAACGCAGCATGCTTAATGCAGAACTTGAGGGGAAGCCACAGCCCATACCAGCCCTCAGTGTACGTGTCATACTTGAGGGAAACCATGGAGCTGGCTCCAAGCAGAAGGTGACCTAGGATGGATCTGTGACAGCAACCTAAGTCAATCCTTAGAACAACTGTCATTTCTTCTGCCTGTTTTATCTTCCCTCAAAACTGACTGCCCCCACAAACCCCTCCCTTTACAGGAATCTAGGCCAGGATCTGAAGAGGCAAACACTTCACTCATGTTTTCCCTATCCTTTAAAAGCTTCCTCCAGCCCAGCCCCTACACTTGACTTGGCCAGGCTTCTGGACACAGGCCAGAATATGCTGGCTGGAGGAAGGGTTTGCCAGTCAATGGAAACCCTGCCTTGTCTTTCCACTTTCATTTCACTGCTGCTGTTGTTACTGTGCTGCAGGGCATTTCCAGGTTTAATGAACATCAGGCAAGCCTTCTGCCTGATGGTTCATTACTGCCTTCCAACAGAGAAAGCACCACACTGAAGTCATGATTGATTTGTTACATGCACCACTGAAGGATTTCCATATGGAGAAGTAGTCAGTTGAGGTGACCCTGAAAACACGGAGCCTTACATCAAACACCCCACAGAAGATATATGAAAGAGAACGAGGAAATTTGGGACCACAAGCCTGGTGTCTCTGATCCGGCTTCAAGGATGGAGTGGAGGCCATGTCCTAAGACTCCAGAACCCTCACGGAGGCTGCTGCATTGAATCAATTGCATTTCTGATAGTTCTTAGCCCTGCACAGCCAAGGTCCTTCCAGCCATGGTGCAGCCCAGATGAGAGAACTGAGGGGCTAAGTGATTCCTTCAGTGGGATCCTACATGTGCATTCGCAGAGGAAGAAGGAGGAGAGTGTAACACTTTGCTGCAAGAGGCAAACATCTCTCTGAGTGGCTCATTAGGAGAAAAGAAGGTCAATTAAAGTTGGAATCAAAGAACTGCAGTACTAATGTAATAAATACATGTGCAAAGTGGTCCTCCAGCCTCACTCTCACATTCATATGCACTAGGTTTCTGTTCTCCCTTGCCTCTTCTAAAGAAGAGATGGGAACAGGGCAATTAATAAGGCTACAGAAAAACAGAGAAGCATCTCCAGAGAAAGAAATACATTTCATTTAAACTCATTTCCATATATTTCTTTTTCCCTCAATGAATTTAAACATTGATCTTTCCCCTTTTCCTGTTTATTGTTTTAAAGAGAAAGTTTCTGCTTTCAAAACAACTTCTGTTTCCCCCTCCTCATTTTTATTAATCTCAAACACAGGTTCCCATCAGAGCAGCTCAGATGTGTAATAGAACTGGCTACAAGGAAGCTGCAAGGGAGCCCCTGGGTACCAAACCCCCAAGATGCCTTGTACTTCACTGGGAGCATCCCAGGGTGGAGCAGTGAAGGAGTGATGCTGGCAAAGTGAGCTTGGTGCTTGCAGCCCAAAGCAGGAGGAGAGGATGTGCTCCTGAATAGCAGTGTTATAACACTGACACAGAGCTGTGTACACTGAAGGGCTAAAGAAAAGAGGGAATTGAATTTCTTTTTCTCCTGGAGGGGCATATTACATGCTAGAAATGTCACTACTCTGCCCTGCAAGTGTATCCCATAGACAACACACACACATACCCTGATGGGAAACTGGCGCTGCACTTATTACTTGTCATCTGCAAAGGCCACCATGTGTATTGGCAGGTATATACATGCCAATACACGTTTAGGGCATGCAGCATCCAAACACCCTCCAGCCTGAGACATCAACGCATGACCAGACCCCGCTGCACTGGGAAGATACCCCAGAAAGAACTGGGGGGGGGGTGCAGAAGGGAAACACATTGTATGTCCCAGCACCCATACCCACCCAGGATGGGCTGTGGGGAAGCCCTGACAGCCCTTTCCCACTAAACCTGCTCCTGTAATGGATGCACTGGCAAGGCAGCATCTCCCAGCAAATCAGACAGCACCGAAACCTGGAATTTAACCTGAATCTAAAATACATACATTTTACCACCCTGAATGCAAAAGCATGACCCATTATTTACAAACCTGGGCCATGTTAATAAAGATAATACATAATTATTCCTGAAACAGTTCAATGCAAAGGTTCCCTCAGCTATAAACATATCACATTCCTCCTCTGTTTGATGTTCTAATTACATGTATCACTGTCCATCTGAGTTAGAACTAGATTAAGGCTCTGCTTGCATTTAAAGTAGCTGTTAGCACTGCTTATACTGCGAGATGACTAATTGCCGTCATGTTGGTGATGAATGAGGCCAGGCAGCGAGTAAAAATTACACCTGATTATCCCCAGAATTTAGAGGGAAGCAGAAAACCCCACATGCACACACCCCCTTCACCCTGTTTGAACACTGAGGCTGGTCTCAACCCCACCAACAGCCCTGAGATGGGTTCACACTGCAGCAGGCAGCCGAGTGTTCATCCCTGGCTTGCACTCCTGCACCTCACCCTCTTCACACCCAGTGGGGTGTGTTTGCCATGGCGGGTGTGAAGGAAGCTGTTTGTCACACTGCAGCTGGTTCCTTCCCCGCCGTCACCACAGAGGGAATAATCTTGTCACATCCCAAGTTGAAGGTGGTTTATCCGACTCTGTACGGTGCTGGCACCACAGCGAGCATCTCTCTTCCCTTCCAGGCCGTGGTGAAGTAGTTCCCTGTGCGCCCCTGGGGCATCTGTGGTGTTACAGGTGCCACTTTTCAGAAACAGAAAATGCAAGGCCTTGACTGCATTAGGCTCGGTGCTGATGATCAGGGCTAAGAGCACCAGCAAGGCAAGGACTGAAGGTGACAGAAGAGATAGAGAAACCAGCCCACTGCTGCTCACAGTGGAACTCACACAGCTGTGTCCATTCCTCTACTGAAATTCATAACCACTCCTCACAAGTGGGATGGGGCTTTTAAGGCTGTTGTGCCTATAAAATACTTCTCCCCGCTCCTTCCCAACCTGGGATTATTCAGGCTGTATTAACCTCCTGGGTCACCAACGGCCAGAGCTTGGCTGTTGAAGCACCTCTGTGTTCAGCCCTCGAGGCGGCTGTGCTTCAGCTCAGGCTGGACTCCTATACACTTCTGAAGGCTTTTGACTGTGCAGTGTACACAAGTGCAAGTAGTACTCAGCACAACAAAGCCTCGCTTTTCTGCTGGAGCACATGCTATGCAATGAGCTGGTAATAATAATACACTTCTCTGCCTGACCTACTTTCTCACCCCTCCAAAGTGAGCAGTTGCTGTCTCACTCAGCTCCCTGATACACAGCATTCAGATTAAACTCAAAGAACTTGCCACTGAAGCTGAGAAGAGACTTGACTGTGCCTTGGCCTCCTTGTTGGGACACTGATGGTTGCAGAAATCCCTGATTACGGTGGGAGGCTGGGACTGGACCACTTCATCTGTGCGCTATCTGTTGGGAACATTGAACCAACAGAATCTCCTTGGGAAATCCCTCAGCTGACTCCCAGCTTGGATGTTTGTCCAGGCAAATCTGGGGGGGGTGATAAGAACCCACAGCCTGAATTTTTACCTCCTCCAGCAGCTCATGAAGGGAAGCTACCAAAATGCATCACAGGAGGCAAAGTTTGTGTGGCAGGAGTCTGAACTCTCTCTGGTGCGCTGGCTCAGTATGACCAAGTCATGGATACAGACTGGTCCCAAGCAAGATTATGGAAACCTGGCCAGGGATTTTTCACTGATTTTTAGAGAAACAAGATGTGAACTTCAGTGCAGGGACACCCTCAGTGTTGATGGGTTTTGACACCACCGCAGACCCCAGGTTCACAACAGGATGAGAAAAGAGGTCAGGGTCCTTGTTCATAGAATCACAGAATCCCAGACTGGTCTGGGTTCAAGGAACCTTAAAGCTCATCCAGCTCCAACCCCTGCCACAGGCAGGGACACCTTCCACTAGAGCAGCTTGCTCCAAGGCCCTGTGTCCAACCTGGCCTTGAACACTGCCAGGGATGGGGCAGCCACAGCTTCTCTGGGCACCCTGTGCCAGCTTGCTGTGACCCCCTGAGTTGATTTAAAGAGGTGGCAGCACAGCCTCCTGTGCTACATACGAGTCCTTACATCCACGTGGGACACTTTCTGCTAGTGCGTGCATGTGGGAAATGCAATTGGTCTGGATACCAGTATCCCTTGAGGCTGCAACAGTCCGTGCTGGATGCCAGCCCACCAGAGTTGCACTTAACAGTCCCCAATCATCTGAAAATTCATAAACCCCAAAATTACCTTAACAGTAGATATAAATCTCAAACCAGCCCTCGTTTCTCACAGTCCTTCCCTGCATTGCTGAGCAGGCAGTGTGTCCCTGGGATATGAGGAAGCATCTGCATTCGCAGGGTGCGTGTGGGAGGAACCTGGCTTCCCCATGAAAATACTGCCAACTGCACCTTTTATTTCACACATTCAGGCACTGAGACAAAACAAAACTGTGTAGAAAACCTAATTTTATCTGTGGCACAATACCATTATTACCATAATCTAGTCGAAGAGGGTGAGCTTCCCAGCACTGGTAAATACATTACGAGAGTCATTTAGGAGCCTGGCTCAACAGCTCAGCCATACAGAGGCTCATATTTCTACAAACAAGGGATTACAAACCTAACACCTTCCTCCTGCCATGATCCGGACACATCAGCTCCCAGTTACCTGAGGAACCATGAAACTCCTGAGTGCACTGTTCCCTTCTTTTCCAGTCCTGAGTTTAAGCAGTTCTGCCTGGACCAGCACCTCCAGCAGCAGGGAAACAGCAGGAGGATGACAGAGAAGACCTTGTCTCCTCCTGCCCCTGACACCACACTTGAGAAGAACATTTCACTACGCCTGCCTGGCTGCGCAGCACCGCAGGGCTCTCGCTCTGTGTCTGTACAACATGCGGTGCAGCGGGTGAGGCGCTGTCAGAAGGTGCCTGCAGCTCAAAGCACATTGTAATTAGTACTTGGCCCACGGCCCCCAGCTCCGAGCTCAGCACATCATCTGTCAGCTCAGCAGCCAGGGTGCTCTTCGCTGCCCAGGCAGTCTCTCTTCCACGACAAGAACCAGAACTGCAAAGTAAGAGGCAAGTTGTGACAACCGGATGGAGGTGCGCAAGCACACTCCGGTTCATCCAGGAGCTACATTCCTCACTCCTTCAAATGAAATAGTTTCCAGCAAAAGCCATTATACAGCAGCGTTCTTCAGTGCCCTTCCACGAGCCACTAGCACACTGTATTTTCCTTGTTCTGTGTGCTGTGTCCAGGGCTATTTGCCACATATCCTGTGCTCAGCCAGCAGTGATGCCTCCATGCACCACAGACCGACCAGCAAACCCTGCGTGCATGGTACCTGGTACTCACACTACCCATGGCTCCCCTACAGTCTCCCAGCATCTCTTCTCCGACTCAGCAGGGAATCCTTAGCAACTGTACTTACTACAAGGGTCAGTTCCTGACCCGTCTGAGCTCAGCCATGTGATAAGTAAGACATCAATACTGCTGCTCAGGGCAGAATGCCCCAAAGGGCTCCTGACACCGCAGCAGACCCAGAGTAACTCTTCGACTAAAAGCAGATTTCAAATAGCCAGATTTGGGCCTGTTTACAGACACTGCTCTCTCCCGCAGAAGGCACTCAAGGCACAATGGGACTTAGAACTTCATGCCCTGAATCAAAACCTTCTGGGAGGGATGGGAATTCCTCTGAGAATGTCACATGTGGAGCTTGCAGCACATCGAAGGTGAGCTCGTGTTCCTTAAGCACCTTTTCTGCACGCTGCACCAGTACACAGCCCGCAGGGAGACTGCAGCACGCAGAGAAAGCCACTGGGGCTTCACCACCTGACTTCCCTGAGTATTGTCCTCAGTTCATCTTGCGCTGAAGATGATCTCTGAAGCACCAATCATGCAAAAATCGACTTTATGCTTGAAGGACAAATGCAAAGTCTCTCTTACTATCCTGTTATAACGCACACTCCATCACGGCTGACACAAGCACTCCTGTCAAGTATTGTAGTTTAAATAGCTCTGTTGGTAAATGATAAATACAAGAGCATACATTTGGATAACCTTACACCCCGGAGAGAAGAGTGCGCTCCGAATTTATTGTTACAGCATTTAATATTGCTTCATTTTGTCCAAAGAGAAATACTGGAGTTGATCATAAAGGTGAACCCTGTAAATCAATACAGACATTCTTGGTAAACCTGGGAAAGGTTTTAGCTGCATTACTGAGAGGTGCAGAGGGGGAGACGCTGTTCCTTCTAAAAATGAGAAAAGAACATGGCACACAGAGCAGAGCTTTCCACTTGAGGTGCCAAGAGATGGAAAGTCTGTCTGCCGGCCTGGAATAACTTCCCATCGGCTGTCAAACCCCCATGGTGTTCAGAGGCAGCAGCACGCAGGGAGAAGCAGCAGTAGCAGGGGAATCCTTCCAGAACATAACTCTGAGCTTGCCTGAATGTCTCCACCGGCAGCACTGCTTTCATTGCTCCATGCTCAGGAGCCTGACTCGCTCGTGGCTGCAGCTCAGTGCTGGTGTCATGCCCAGATCCTGCTGCCAAACACCTCTCGGTAGCTGAGCTCTTACAAAAGCATTCCTACACTGGTTTCCTCTCTAGCCGGTCACAGAAGAACTCAGGATACGGCCACGGGCACCAGTGGGAAGCATCTCACAAGCTGAGCATTCCCACCTGGATTCTCCCTTGCAGGGCAGGACACCCTTTGCTATTCAGTTCAGAGGGTGAAAACCTGACTGTGCGCACAGACAGCAGCGCTGGCTGAGCCAGGGATGAGCCTATCCCAGAAACTAGTGGGAGTTTCTAATCGCATTCCTGCAGCCTGTTTACATTGGGCTTCTCTGCTTGCTTCTTTGAACTGCCTGGATTCCGAAGGTTTGTTGGGGGCTGTTGCTCTTCTAATAAGCTGTGTACTGCAATTTCTTCTGTATCACAGAAACCACACAAACGTCTCCGAGAGAAAGACAACTCATGCAAAGCATTGCTCAGATGTACATCCCTTCCTGCAGAGCAGAACAATGCTCGTACCAGCGCAGCAGAGCCTGCTGAAATCTCTAACAAGGCTGCTGGAAACAAGAAGAAGGTTGGACGAGTTATAGAAACAAAAGCCAAACCCTCTGATCAAAGGCTTGAATTAGAGACAAGAAAGGGAGAGGGAACTGGCTGACAGTCAACCAGAGGCCCTGCGGGACTTGGAGAACAGAATTTAATCTCTCTTTGCTTCAGTTCCCTATCCATAAAACGGCTGTTGGCCATCTCATCCCTTCAGGCTGCGGGAGGCTGGGGTCAGAGATGGTCTCTCGTTACCTGTCTGCACACTTTCCAGCCAAGTGCATGCTGTATTGCTGGGAAGGGAAAGAAAGAAGAAACTCCTGAACACCAGCACAGTTAAATCACATTTCTAAATGAGTTTGTGTTTCACCATTCACTGCCTGTGAGCTCTTAGAGAAGCTCTGTACGCTGGGGAGACACTGTGGACCTCTTTTTCCCATGGGATCATAGAACCATAGAACAGTTAGGGCTGGAAAGCACCTTAAGATCATCCAGTTCCAACCCCCCTGCCAGGGGCAGGGACACCTCCCACTAAACCATGTCACCCAAGGCCCAACCTGGCCTTGAACACTGCCAGCAATGGAGCATTCACAACTTCCCTGGGCAACCCATTCCAGTGCCTCACCACCCTCACAGTAAAGAATTTCTTCCTTATATCCAATCTGAATATATATATACTGATGAAGTTGGAACTGGAGCCTTTGAGCCTTTCCTCCTCCTCACCCAACTTCTGTGAAACTTGTATGGGCATCATCCCTTTTAAGACCATCAAACAGGGCTGAAGCTGGCTGAGATGTGCAGAAGGTGGTGACTCAAAGGACACGCAGCCACACAGCCAAACAAACTCCAAATCAAGCTGGCTGGAGCAAAGCAAAGCAACTCTCCTGTCTCCTTCAGCAGATCAGTTGATGTCCTCTGAACAGTCCTGTCTCCTTCCCATAAGTCAAAGGGGAATTGTATCACCAGGCAAATGAGAAGGAAATCTGGGTTTGATATTCATCCAGTCACCACTGGCTTAGCTGTCTTAATACACCAAGGACCCAGTGGCTGTAAGCTGAAACTGAAATATTTAAACACCTGAAACACAAATATTAACAGCGAGAGGAACTATTCCCTGGCAGAGCTGACCAAAGAGCAGTGCTAATTCTCCATCACTTCGATCCAAACCAGAAGGGCACAGGAGGACCCACAAGTTATTAGACTCAGTGCAGAGGTCAGTCATTGAGCTTTTCTGGGCTTGACAAGCTGCAAGAGGCCAGAGCAAAGCGACACACAGGCTCTTCCTATCCAGATAACCTACAGGGCTGACTCTTACTCATACAGAGTCTCGGCTGCACTAGTATCAATGCTGGGAGAGGAACTTGCCCCACTCTTGGAGTTCATTAAAGAAACAAAGTAGAACAGCATGAGCCCCATGACTAGAATTTCAAGCCCAAACTGCATCATTTACAGCCACACATCCAGTCTGAGCGTAGGGGTTTCTAGGTAATTAAACAAGACCCTTTGTCATCCTATGCTCTTAAAGAGTTCACCTGCAACTGAATCCCTCCTGGGCTGCCCCGCTTTCCCAAGATGAGCAGCCCATTTCCAGGGACACAGAAGCCCAGCCTGCAGTCTCAGGGCGATGGGCTCTGTGTCATGGGGCTGTTTGGTGTGACACTGAAGGGAGCCTGGCACTCAATGTGTTAATGCAGATCCCTGCCGAAGACCATTCATCGATGCTGATAGCAGTCCACAAGATTCTTAACCTCTGTCTAATACTGTCACGCTGAATAGATGGTTTGCCCTTGTGTTTGCAGCTTTCATTGCCTTGTCACGTAATATCTTCAGGGGCCAGAGGCCACAGCACCGCTTCTATCAATCCAGCTGCGTGCCCTGCCTTATTGCATTAGTCCTCTGCAACTCTGTCAGGCTCTGGTAGGCAGGCAAGGATGTTTACTGCTACCCACTGCACAGTCAATCTCAGAGTGATCCCAGTATCTATGACTCCTCTCTTTACAAATCACATTGGTTGAAGGCTATAATTATGGGATATAATTAGAAGTGGAGTTTCGTTTAATGGAGGCAGCAACATGTCAAGCGCCCCAAGAGTCCACCAAGCTGCCAGCTATGATTCCTCCTCACTCTCTGCTGTTGCTGCTGCTGCTGTTTTGGAGCACACAAAAGGCCTGCTGCACTTAAGGATGACCTAAATGTTGCTGCTGATCTTGCTTTAGATGTTGTATCTCCAGCTAAGAAGTAAAGCTCCAAACACGTATTTTGCTCATCATTACACCTATCAGAACTCAGAAGACAGCAACAGTTCTTCCAGGCCAATGGGTTGAAATCTCTGGCTTTCAACTATTCCCATAGCAGAATCCCTCCCTTTTCCCAGCAAGCCTGTCCAACTCCAGTGCACACTCAGTACATGCACTTCCACTCACCAGACCCTGAATTCAAGCAGAAACATCTATGCTAATGAAGTCCCCTGCATATGGAGGCTTGGAAGACAACCCAATCTTTGCTACATTCATTGTCCTGAGAGGGTTTGCTCCACTTCTCAACAACCCTCCAGCAGTAAACAGACTCCAGAGAAGATTCAGGGCACTGAATTTAGCTGTCAAATGACTTTGGAAAGATGAAGTTTATCTTCACCTCTTAATCAAGCTGAGCCTTTTATGTCCTGGTAGAGCCTAAAGCCAACCTTTTCTGGACTATCAGCACTACACAAAGAAGTCATTACCACGAAGCAGGAGTAAAATCCAAAGAAGAAAAGCATTAAAAGTACCTGTGAGAAAGATGCCAACACACTAACCTAGTGAGCACATATCCTCCACTGCACCACCCAAGTATCCAGCCGTATATCACCAGGGCATAGTGAAAGCCCTTGGCAGCCCTTTGGGCACAGTCAAGCTTCGGCCTTTTTCCTGCAGCAGGCAGTGACAAGCCCTGTGATGAGTGAGATGTGAGCCCTGTCAGCCGTGACAGCAGCAATGACTCTTGCACCACCTAGGAAGCAACAGTGAGGCCTTTAGACAGGTACCTGCTAGGATGAGTTATGTGAACGTACTCACCAGGCCCCCGTGCCACCCCGGTCCTGGGACCAGATCTCCTCTGGGCATGGGAGCCAACACAACCCTGCCATCCACAGCTGCCTGGGAACCAACACGTGCCAGCACAGGGCTCGGAAGTGCTGAGGCAACGCTGCTGGGAAAACCAGCAGTCACACTATGGGAGAAGCCAGTACGGTCATTGTTCTGAGATGACTGGAGGACACAAGGGCCAAGCTCGTTTCTCATCAGGTAAAAGAAGTGAAGAGCACATTCCCAATTCAATTGGTGTCAACAGGAGATCAGCTTCTATTTGGGCATTTGAAGTGTTAAAACAGCAGCAGGAATTTGCTTTATAGCATGGGCAAGGACGGGAAGGACGTGACATATTTCAGTCCCAAGTGCAGCAACGAAGGGCATGCAGATACCATTACCCATTTGGGAAGCTTTGGAGAAAGACAAAGAGACATTCACAGGACAGCACTGACTGCACTTTCCAGTGGCATTTGCTTACTTTTGTGCCTCTGAATAAAAGCCAGCAAGGGAAGGACTACAACCACCACTGCCAGAGTGAGATTCCCAAGGGCTGTCTCCTAAGGAGTTAGAGTGCTACAACCTGAAAACAAGGAGAGTGAGCAGCAAAGGTGTTTCTTGAGGGACCTGCTTTGCTCTGATGAAATCATTCCAGCCAACACTGGACTCCAGGCAAAGGGGAATTTTGGAAGCAGGATCCTAACCATCTTGTGTGATAACGTAGCTCCTTTTCCTTCACCCTGACAGAGCAGAGACTGGAGAAAATGATGAGGGTTTTATAGCTCTCTGCGGTAAGCAGTTAATCACTCTCCCAGGCTATGGATCTGGGCTCTGCTGCCGGCCTGAAATCATTCACAATCAAATATGACATTCCACTTTTAACTCCGACACTTAACAAATACTTCCTGGTGAAGCCGAGGAAAAGAGGAAGAGAAGGAGGGAAAGAGAACATCCCGTGCTTGTGGTCACCAGGTGCTTTCGGTGACCATGGAGTATGGGGAAGGATGGCGAGAGACCAACCAGAGAACGCAGGCCTGCGACCTGTTAGAGGAACAGAAAGATGAAGCCTCAGCTTAATAGTGACTTTTTGTCCAGAACCATCATAACAGGCTGCTTCTGAGCTCAGGCAAAGCCCCGGTGGACACTGATGTTCTACAATACTGATAATGACAGATGAAAGGTTCAGATACCAAAGCAAAATGGAGCCCTTTCTCCTCTCTTGTGCTGCCACCACCCCCCTGCCACTGCACACTGGTGCGCCCCAAGGTCTGTGTGCCAACATCCACACTTTTGTTTGGAAGTGCCTCATGGACATACATCGTCATGTTGCTGCAGAGGCAGGAAATGCTGTTTGTGTTCTTTGGGAAAAGAAATAAACCTGAGGCAGAAACTCGTCCTGAGAGAGCCGATAGCAATTTGCCTGGGGCATCGCTCAAAGTCCTCCAACAGATAGGGTAGGCTTGCCAAGAACATGTCTCTGCTTCCCCTGCTACCAGGAGTGATTCCCACTGATGTGCAACCTGAAAGCTGGGCAGGTTTGCTCCCAGGGTAGGGGCTGCTACATGGGGGAAGCGTGCAGCCACTTGTAGTTTCTCCCTGTGCCTTGAGCTGTCAGTGGAAACAGCACAGACACCTTTGTAAATCAGACAGTGAGGCACGGTTCACTGCGACATGCAAAGCAAGGGCTATTGGTGGGAATGAGATACGCCTGTGGCTCCTTGATGTGGCTGCTTTGCGGATGGTCTGTCCACTGCCTCCCATTGGCTTGAACACCTTTTTACCTACATAGATGCCATTCTCTTTAGAGTTTCTTGCATCAACACACTTTATCAGCTGATCAATGGAAGGGACTCGTCTCCCCACACCCTGCCCAGGCCTGTCACTCACACAACACCCCAATGGACCACAGAGCCATGGAGGTCCCCAGTTCCCTTTCTCCCTCCTTGGCTGTTCCTCTCAGAGTGATGGTGAGGTCCCGGTTTAGCTGAAGAGCTCATCCCTACGGGGGGGAGGTGAGGATATTGCTATATTGCTCTAAACACACTGGAAGTGTTTTAGCAACACAAGCAAACAACAAACATTATCCTGTGCACAATATCGACTCAGTAAATTGGCAAGTGAGGTGTTGGACTGGCCTCCTGCTTGGCTTAAATTGTATATGCACCGAACACTGTCTCCGCTCATCATGCTGTCAGTGGGAAAGGCTCCATACAGGGTAATCACATGCTGCTGCAAGCTCAGTGCTCCATAAAGCTGCAAATCAAAAGAAAATAGCAGACAAACAACAAGGGGAGATGGAAGGAGGGGTGGAGGGGGCCAAACAGGAGAACACAAGCAAACTCACAACCTGCAATTGTGGCTGCCCCTTCCGGGAGCTCAAGGATTCGTGGAATGAATTATAGAATCACAGTGGTTTGGGTTGAAGGGACCTTAAAGCTCATCCAGTTCCAACCCCTGCCACAGGCAGAGACACCTTCCACTAGAGCAGCTTGCTCCAAGGCCCACCCAACCTGGCCTTGAACACTGCCAGGGATGGGGCAGCCACAAGGTGTGTGAGGGTCTGAGGCTTGTGAATGGTGGCTACAGGCAGACCCAGCAGAAATGAGAAAGCTGGGGGGCTGCATGAATGAGTCCATGGCTTTCAGCCCTGGTGCCAAGGGCAGGAGGGGAGCTGGGGAGTAGTGCAATGGAAGAAAAAGGATGTTCTGCCACTGCCTTCTCACATAACCTTGGGAAAGTCACAGGTAGCTCCTTTACCACAGTTCCCAGATGGCTGATGAGTGCTGCGGGCCTCCCTGGGGCTCCCCCGATTCCTTATTGCTTAAGGACCAGGTTTGCTAAGACAATACAGACCTCTGAAGATGCACGTGTGTGCTCAGAAGTATTTAAGATTGCTCTAAGCAATTACATGCCTGACTCACTTGGGTCTTGTCCTGCTTCAGTGCAGCCTCGGGCATCCAAATGCCTCTCCGATTCTGGCCTTTATACTCTTAGAGGCAGCAAACTGCCTCTTACCATCATTGTCTGTATAAATACACGTGTCTGTGTATACCTGCACACACACATTCTGCCTTACGCTATGGCACAAGCAACCAAAGAGCTACAGAGGTCTGAAACTAAAAGCTGCGTCCCAGGAGGTCTCAGGCCTGTTGCCACATTACAGATTCTTATTGCAGGTGCAATATAGCAGCTTGGCTATAAAACTGTCGATCTGATTCTCTTTGCACCTAGGCCACATGAGACCTGGCCTGTTCCTGCCTGCTGATGGTCAGGAGCTTGGCAGAGCCCTGCTCATGACGTGGTATCTGGAAGCATCACTGAGTGCTATCAGGCAGCAGACGCTTCTCAGGAGCTGGAGTCACCCAGAAGCACCAGCAGACTGAGGGGAGGCAAATCAGCTTGTAACCTCTTCAGCTCTGAACTGGGAGCAACAACACAAACCCACACGCAACCCATACACATTGGCTGTGAGTACGGTGGCTGTCACAGGGGGTAATGAACCAGCAGCTCAATCCCTTCGTGACACGCACTGAATTTAGAGCTGCCAGAAAATCCCACATGGCTGGAGATCACATCCTTGGTGGAGCTGGTGTCACATCAGAGAAGCACAGGGCAATCTGGCCATTGGGGACAAGGCTGCTCTCCACAACAGCAACTCCATTAAACTCCTCTCCCCCGCTCTGTACATGCCAGAAAGTGTAGGGATTCAGGGCAGTGAAGATCTATACTGGGCTCTGACAGCTCCTTTGGCCAGGGCTGAGGCATGCTTGCTAGGGAGGCATTTGGACAAGGGTGTTAGCCTTTCTGTTAAGCTCATGCTCAGAAAGGATGACAAAGAGGAGGAAAAAGCATGTGGGTGAGAGCAATCCATAATTCTGGAGCCAGGCCACATGGCTGGCAGGCGTATTTAACGTACAGATTAGTTCTTCACTTGAAAGCTGCAAACTTAATTTGTTAGTACAGGACTTACCCTGCCTTTGCGTGCACTGTGTCTAACCCCAGCTCCCAAGCTCCTCTGGAAGCAGACACTTCCATTAGCAGTGCTTACAGCTTGGCTCTGTCAGCACTTCCACAACTTTGGAGGAGTTAACTCCCCATAAAGCATCCGCTCAGAGCTGGAACACAGCACACAAGAGGGGGAGATCTAGCTGCAATAGTCCCATTAGAGCTTAACGCTCCTTATCTCCAGGGCCCTGTAGTTGGAAAACACTTCCTGAGCTCCATGCAGGAGCCACCATCCTCCCCACATTTATCCTGCAGACATTTGGCTGGGGATTTTACTTTAGGTTTAACTCGATTGGCAGACCTTGTTTTTTTCGGGTGGCTTCTGTTCCAGCTCTGGGTTTCTGTGCATGAGATGCATTGGCAGACTGCTGGGTGTTAATTACCAGCTACAAGCACACCCTCCATGCAGTAAGGTTCCTCATTCCCAATCTGGAATGGAATACCAATGCAAGCAGAGCAGCAGGTTGTGGAGATACCTGCCATCAAATTGGATGAGAGTTTGGGAGCCAGGCGGGAAGAGCACCGAAAACTCCACTCAGCATCAGGACAGCAGGGAGGGATGGATTTAGGGGAACACGATGAGCCAAACTAAACACAGAGCTTCATGTGTGTGCTCATCTGCTGCAGAATGAGGTGCACACTGGTGCACGATGAAAGCCCGTTCAGGAAAGCAGGGGATGCTACAAATCCATGCAGGTGCACCGCACATTTCTATGGTCCTGGCTCCCCAACAGCCCTGCTGCGGCTCACAGCCCTGCATTTTGTTTGTGTTTTTCACTTTCATGTGGAGCAAGGACATGAACTACAGCCCACAGTACACACATTCCTTAGACCAACTGGCTGCTGGCCAGGCAAATTTGGGAAGGCAGTAGATGAACTTCCATGTGAAGAAACAGGGGAACCATCTATACAGGAACAATGTGAAAGCGCAGCCTGGTTCGCAGCAGAGAGGGAGCTGCTCCAATTCCAGGCACAGAGAAAAGTGAGGAACAACCACAGCACTTTATCTACCAAGTATTTCTGTGTCCCACACAAAACTGGATTTTGTCAGAGTCTGCATCTCCCCGCCCTGCAGTCAAGGTCGGAAACATCCTGCTGAGAAACGCTGCCAGGCAAAGAGAAACCCAGGGACATTCCAGCATCACCGGTGGGGTTTCCGGGCTGCAGCGGAATTTCTCCCTCCTCTCCCTCCTACCTGCACCTCTAAAGCTCTTCATGGTGTGTAGAGCCCAGGACCTTGTAAATCCTAGAGCAGGGGATGAATAGGGAGCATCACCAGCAACAAGACTCTTACTAAAGATCCCTTATGTCCACATCTTGGAGCGGGCAGAGACAAAGCTCTGGGAGCCTGTCAGCACTCAAGGAAGCACTCAAGGCTCCAGAGAGCTTGGATTCAAACCAGATGAGACAGGGCAGGGGAACAGGCAGTAGGAACTGAAAGGTCACTGAGATGCTGCAAAGCACCTCTCACGAGCCTCCCGACAATGCACTGCAGCCGTGTCCACAGTGTTACTCGCAAGCACAAGCAGGACTGAAGTCAGTCCGTTACCAGGAAGAGAAACCTTGAAGAAAAAACTTATCAACTGCTATTAACTCAATAGATGAACCTCTTTGAGACACAAGATGTGAAATACCCTGGTTTGGAGCAGAAATAAAGCAGCTTCCTATGCTGGATTTTCCTTCCTGCAGCTCCGGGTCTCCTGAACTTTGCTGGATGGAGATGCTGCCTATTTTTAACCTGCCTTGGCACTTATGTGATCGTTCATGTCAGAATGAGGCCAGGCATTAAATATATCTTTCCACCAAAACTTCCCAGATTCTGTTGATTCAGGCATCCCAGTGTGACCCCCACCACACTCAGGGGAGCGCTCTGGAATGGCTCAGTCCTGCACAGAGACCAGGCTCCTGTCTCCAGACCCAGGGGAAACTTCTTGCACAACGCATGGACCCAGCATGTGCTGTTTGAGGGATGCTCCTCCTCCTGAGGACTATTCCTGTCACCTCCACAAGTCTCACTCCAGAACTGTGTTTCAGGGGCCTCGATATTTATAAGGCACCAATTTGTCAGCTGCCCTGTAACATCTGCTACAGGTAGCAAATCAATACCTGGCATTAGCACAGCACAGTACCACATCTTTTCATATTAAAACCTCTCTACATCTCAAGGCTAAGAGGTACTGAGAGCTTCCAAGGAAATTCCAGGGGTCTTCTATAACACTTACCATCCTGACAGATTAATTACCCTATAATTCAAACACAACTGCAATCTCTAGTGGAAGTGCTTCTATGCAGATGACTGGGGTGACTCTCATTTCCTCTATGAGCCTTTTTTTCCGGTATCAATTCCACTGGGGGGGGAAATAACAAAGTCTTGGAAATTAATGCACAAACCCACATTTTATTAAAACTTATTTTAGGAACTGCACTTTAAATCCTCATATAGAACCAAAGGCTCCTGAGGAATCGCTTCTCCTGTTTAAGGTCTCAATACAAAAGCGTTCCTGTATTGCCTCCTGGGAATGGTGCCAGCCAAGAGCCTGAGAAATGGGGTGGTAATAAAAATGTAACTCCCTGGATTGTAAATTACACACCGGATGGAGCTGATGAGGGAGGTGGTGAGTGCATTTGTCTTTCACCACTTGCAAAGAGCTCAAACACTGCCAAAGGTCTCTTGCCTACAACAACTTGGGAGGAGATTCCTTGGTGTGCTTTGCACCTTGAGACTTCCCTAAGGCATAGGCTGAGCCTTCCCCACACCAGAGAACCAACACCAGTGGCTGAAAACTCCCTCCAGGGTGGATGAGGCAGCACAGAGCTGCATATGATCACCTCCCATCTCCTGCATGGTGACCTGCAAGGGTCCAGGAGACCCCCTGCAGCAGAGGGATGGGATGAACACCCCAATGTACTGGATGCACAAAGCCTGGACTGGACGGCAGTGTGCGCTCACAGCTCAGAAAGGCAACCGTACCCTGGGCTGCATCAAAAGGAGCGTGACCAGCAGGTCGAGGGAGGTGATCCTGCCCCTCTACTGTGCTCTCGTGAGACGTCACTTGGAGTATTGTGTGCAGTTCTGGTGTCCTCAACATAAAAAGGACATGGAACTGTTGGAACAAGTCCAGAGGAAGCCACGAGGATGATCAGGGGACTGGAGCACCTCCTGTATGAAGATAGGCTGAGAAAGTTGGGGCTGTTCAGCCTGGAGAAGAGAAGGCTGCGTGGAGACCTCAGAGCAGCCTTCCAATATCTGAAGGGGGCCTATAGGGATGCTGGGGAGGGATCTTCATCAGGGACTGTAGTGATAGGACAAGGGGTAATGGGTTCAAAGTTAAAGAGGGAAAGTTCAGGCTGGATATAAGGAGGAAGTTCTTTACTGTAAGGGTGGTGAGGCACTGGAATGGGTTGCCCAGGGAAGCTGTGAATGCTCCATCGCTGGCGGTGTTCAAGGCGGGGTTGGACAGAGCCTTGGGTGGCATGGTTTAGGGGGAGGTGTTCCTTCCCATGGCAGGGGGTTGGAACTGGATGATCTTAAGGTCCTTTCCAACCCAACCCATTGTACGATTCTATGATTCTATGACTGCCTTCCACACGAGTGTCACCCTGGGCAGAGGATGCCAGGACCCCTCCTGTGCACACCCCCCCAACTGCTCTGCAGTGCGATAACCCAGCTGTACACACAAAGGAGACAATTAGAACGGATTTGTCTCTAAGTTGCTATTTACAGAACATGTTAATCCCTTGCAGCTCCATTCCATTCTTCCAGTTATTCTGCAGGAAAGACGAGGCTCCAGCACAGTCAGCAATGAGGACATCTGCCTTCTCTCTTGCAGGTAGGAGGAAAGCTAAGGAGGGATTTACCTTCCCTGTGCTCCGTGCCACAGCCTGTCTTGCCAGGCCCAGGGAGGGCTGTCTCTCAGCTCTACCGAAATAGCACTATTACAGCCACAGGGAGACCAGGAATGCTAAAAACCTCAGCTGGTTTGTGCGATGGGAAGGGTTTCCCTCCTCCGGCCTTCCAGACTGTCCCACAGCCCAGCTCTGTGCCAGACATCCCTTCTCCTTTCCCTGCTGATTCCGGGCAGCTGAAGAGCCCTGTCCTATGTGAAAGGTGATGGTTTCCCACGTTGTGCATCTTCCCAGATCCATGTTCCCACATTTCCTGCCATTCACTTGCTATGGCAGCACCAAGAGGCAACTGATTTCAAGTACCACGGGGCCACAGCTGGCAGATACCAGCCAGGAGAAATCCAAATGAACTCAGAGGAAGGAGCCTGAACATCCATGTGCCCAGGGATTTGCCATGGAGCATGAGCAGCTCATTGTGCCTCGACTGCTGGGGCTGGGAATGGTGGATTTTGGTGCCCCGGGGACAAGAGGACACACCATAATGTCACAAAGGTCTGCCCGGTGCTGAGGAGCACTGGGTCTTGCTGCACGCTCAGAGAGGATATGAAGGGCTTTCAATCAGGTCTCAGCAAGCAGAAAGCAAGGCAGAATGTGGGAAAATAGGAGATGTGTTGAAGGCCAGGTTCTGGGGGTACTATACATACCCCAAATGTGGGGGAGCTCTGTTCTTCTGGTTTCAGAAATGCCAAACCATTCTACTGCACCAGTTCCTAAGAGCAATTCAACCCTCCACTTCCAGGCTGCCACTTTCAGTTTTACTGGATGGCCAAAGGGAAGTTAAATGGAGCAAAAGGTTCAGTGCTCAATTTGGGAATCAAACCAAAGGGGCTTGGGTTGCACCCCAATCAAAAAGCTTTACTCTGCCTGCCTCCAACAAGAGCCCGTTGCTTGGCTTTTTATCTGACCCCTGAAGTACCTTCTAACCCTACTGCAAAAACAAAAGCAGAGCTGGAGACCAGGCTTTGGTGGGAGCTTGGCTCAGTGGCTCCACTGCAGTGAGCGCAGTGAGGAGCACCAGTGGAGCTCTGTGCCCAGGGGGTAACAGCATCCCTGATCTCGGTGACAACTGAGATTCCACTGCCCCCGGTATGTAACTCCCCCTCCTGGAACCACCCCCTCCATGTCATCACCCTCCACTTGCTGCATGTCTGGAGGCAGCCCCTAGCCTGAGGCTCGAGGTCCTGCACCCCCAGGGAAGGGTGGCACAGGCAGTGAATGGAACCAACCCACACCGGCAGCCTTCGGGATAGCGGGATTTCGTTTATTTGTTCTTTTTATAAGCATGGCTTTGGTTTATTCACTTGAGGAACATAGAAAGACAAAGCAATAACATGAGCTGTTGGAGGAACTGGTCACGTCCTGACTCACTACTTTGCCCTTCTTTGGCTGTTATGTACTGTGGTGCTGCTCTTGCGGGTCCCTGTTAAAATGGTTGTGTTGAATCTCTATTACGAAGCAGCAGCTCGAAATGGAGCATTAGGAGAAAAGAAGCAGGCAGGGACTGCAGAACCAGAGCCTGCTCTTCTGTGGGGACAAGAACGTGTGCAGGAATTGCTTCTCAAAGGAGACAGCTGAAGAGGCTGTGCCTCTGGGATGGGAAGGACAGGTTAAAGGAGATGGAGGTAGGAAGCAGATCAGATCATTGTGGGTCAAATGCAGGATGTAATGAGGGAGAAGTGAGGGAAGGAAGACAACTCAAGTACATCTCGCCTCTCAGCAGAGAACTTGGGAAAGGCTGTTCCTCTGTGCCCCCAGTTTCCTTCTTGATAAAGGAAAGGCAATGGCAATTCTCCTCCCTTCCCTGTTATGCAAAATCTATCCTGCATCATGTTAGTGGAATTGGTTTCAGTCCACGCTTTTCGATCCCCCCTGTAAAGAGGTGTTGTGCCCTGCAACAGCCAGAGCAGAGTGGTATTCACGCTGCATAACTTCCCATCAAAACTGTGGGGTTTGCTCCAGGCTGCTCTTACTTCATTAGATTGATCAGCAGGAGCTGAATTTAGGAGCTCTGCACCATTCCCTGAATAAATCTCCCTCCTTCTAGCCTGGGATGTCAAGCACCTGTGGGAAGAGGTACAAACACCCCTCCTGTATGTGCCACCCATCTGCAACCCTGTTTCAGATGGACGGAGGCTGCCATGCAGAACTGTAGAGCTATTTTGCAGCCCCACACTGCACAGCAGGTTGGGTGGGTTTCACCAGCTCCAGCTCCGGAGCATGAAAGGATGATCTTTTCCAGGACAAAAGCTATGGAAGCAGACATACCATCCGGCAGGAAACAGGAACCAACATGGCCAGTGTGGACCGGGACTGTGCTTCACAAGCATTGCAGGGGGCTGGCAATGACAACTAAAGGCAAGCCCCCTGAAACGGGTGAGGCTTTGGCACTGCCCAGCTATGATTCCATGCCCTGCACATCCGCCTCCCGCTGCAGGCAGGGATGCGCTGTTGCAGTCTCTGAGGGGGATAACTGCAGCTGCTCAACAAGGCAGAGCTGCAACCCAGCTCAGGATAGGCATGAGGAAAGGAACCAGCTCCTGCTGCAGCGGCAGTAAAAGTCTTTCCCAGTTGTTGAAAGCCAGACAGAAACTATTTCTTCTCCTTCTTTACAGCCTGTCCCCTCCTCCTGGGGCTGGTACAAGACTGTACAAGACTGAGAAAAGCCAACTGCAATTAAATGGTTCATTCTGAAATGAACAGCTCGGATTGTAAACAACAAGAGAGACAAAATCCTGCAGCTCTCAGCAAAAGCCGCCCGGCTTCCTCTGCAAACCACCACTGCTCTCCAGCAAGAACCTGCTCCTCTCCACATCATCCTCAGCTCTCCCAGGGCATCCCCTGCCCCTCCAACCCCTCTTTGCCCCAGATTTAGAGCCTGTCAAAGCTAATATGATGAAGTGGATGCAGGCACCGAGACATCCTGGCCTGGAAGCTGTTCTTCTGAGAAAGCACTGCAAACCTGCTCCTTTAGATAAATAAATAGTGCATCCCCTGTGAGACATCATCTGCAAAGCACTATCGTACCATGCCTCCACTGTCATAATTCCCCATGTCCTTATTGCCCGACAGCCTCCATAAAGAGCAGGCAGGTTTATGGGCCACTTAAAACCAACCTATTACTAGCAGCAAACTTCCCTCCACAAGTTTCTGTGTGCTCTGGCTCCAAAGCCAAAGAATGGTGCCATGGTGTGACTCGGGAGTGCAGCCCCAGAGACTGGGGGCTACTGGTACCAGAACAGGGGCTGCTCCTCTGCTGCTGTCCCCTGGGCGGCCAAACTGAACCAAGCACACTTCCACCAGCAGCAGATCGAACCCAGCATGCACAATTTATAAGCTGCAAGACATGAGTGATGCTTCCCTATGGGCTGTGCATGGAGGGAAGCAGGATTTCTATAGACAGAAAGAGACATTGATATCAATGCCGTAAATGGGTGTTGCATCGCTCCATGGCTCGACTCGGTGGGCACGTTCAGAGGCTGTTGTGCCCGAGGGACATGGAGAACGCTGGTTTGCAGGCCTATAGATAAAGGGTTTGATCTTCCGGTGGGATTAAATTGGAGGAGCTGCACTGATTTGCATCCTGCTTTATGCTGGCTTCCAAATACAAGCAGGTCCTGCAACATGCAGTGATCTCTGAACAGGAAAGGGGAAAAGGTACCTAAAATCCCCTGAGCCTTTCCAGCCTCCCGTGCATAGGCCTGTGCTTAAACACAGTAAGCTTTATTTTAAGATACTGAGAAGTGCTTTCGTCCTGTCAAACAAGATTAAAACACAAACCAGGGGCAAGCCAATTGCCCCACACTGTCCCATCTGCTCCATGATCAGATTAGATGCGACAAAGCTCGAGTATTTGCTTTCTTTTCAAAGAGCATACGGTTTGATGTTCAAAAGCTCAGCCTCTCACCACCAGGGCCAGCCTTCCAGCAGAGCCTGATGCCAGCAGCTCCCCTGCTGACACATGGGACTTTTTGGAAGTGCCCATCACCCAAGCTGGGTGTTTGAAGCCCCTGAAGAGCTGCCCTTGTCTGGGGGAGCTGAGCAGCAGAAAAGCAAAGTGCCTGGTGCAGAATGTAATCCATTTACCCAAAAAGCAAGGAAGACTAAACCATAGGGGGAAAAAAAGGCAGAAATGTAATAAAACAGAAAGGGGAAAAAAAAAGGAAAGGGTTGAATAAATTTCCCCTTTGGTTTTAGAGTAGTAACACCATAAACGCTACTGAATAAATCACCCACAGACCAGAGAGCTGAAATAATCCAGGGGAAAAGCTGACTCCCCATTCATCAAACCGCCCCTGACATGTAATAAATGCTTCTCATTCAGCCAAAATGAATTAGCATAGTCAACACAGCACACTTACACACTGATGCCCACGGATCACCCTGCTCTTTGCTCCCTGAAGCCTCCTTTCCTGCCACCTCCTGCCCTGTGCCCCCTGCTCTCAGGGAGAGCAAACAGCCCCAGGCAGCCTGAGCATCTCCCGGACACCGGGGACTCTGCTGTCACCTGGAGCACCTCTGTGCCCCAGGGAGCATGGACTATAGAGTCTGGTATGAAAATCCAGGCCATGAGAGACACTCATCACCATCCCCTCCCCAGGGAGCTGGCAGGTGAGCAGCAGGACTGGAAATGGCATTTCTAAGTCCCAGTACCACATTTCAGAGCCCAGACAGGGACGTCTCACTGGTACCCTACTTTGCGAGATCCCAGATCCACAGATGAGCCACTCGCTTGGTTTCACAATACCCAGGTCCAAGGGAGCCCACAGAAGGGTGAACATGCCATTGAGCAGTCACCCTCACGCAACCCACAAGGGAGTCCTTACACCAACCACAAACTGCAGTGCTGGCAGCAGCCTGGAAGGACACTCAAGACCACAGCAGGAGGTTATGGGAAGCCAGGTTTATCCTAGGAAACCCAAGTCAGCACCTGCCAGGAACATCACGGGAAACACTGCTTTTCTGTGATAGAAACTGGCTCCAGGCAACGTGGACCCAACTGCGGCTGCAATGGACACACACTTATGGCCAACACTGGGGCCAAGGCGACCTCTATCAGCAAAGGCTCATCCCAAGATCACCCTTGGTGGGTGAGGATGTGATGGGAAGTGTTCCCTTTGGACCCTGCATGGCCAAAGCCAAATAAGAGAGCCTAAGCTGGGAAAACAGCCCCCAGCAAACCACATGGGGCAAAGGCAGGCAGTCGCCAGCTGACAGCTAAAGAGCTGTTTGAAAGTCAACTGCAAACAACCCTTCCTCATGCTCTGAAGGTCTGAAACCATCATTGGTGGATGAAATCCATTTCGGGGGGGGGGGTGCAAGTATTATGCCAGGTCTGAGTAATTGCCCACAGTAAGGCTGGAATGCTGTGAAAATGGGTGATAAATATTAAGAGACAGAGATGAGAGACTTATAATGGAACGTCTGACAAAACCTTCATTAGAGCCTTTATATACTCTGAGAAAACATATTTAGCTGATAGCAGCACTGGGGGGTTGAGGCTTTCTGCAATGTGCTCCTGTTAAAATAACCATTTATTTTAAGCACAGGCAAGTCATTCCACTAGTTAAGTTTCAAGCTGAGGTAGGTGAACGGCTTACAGTCAATAATCTACTACATGCATTTATTCAAGCTTCTTTTTAGCCCAGCTTTCCTAAGGAAAAAGAGAGGCCTGTTATTGCTCGGCATTAGTCATGTCCTCCTTGTAACTCCTTAACCTCCCAGCCAGCTGCTCTGATACCCTTTATTTACAAGAATAAAGGGTTTGGAAATGCTATGGTCCTCCCAGTGCGGTGGAAATGGTTGCTGAGGATCCCCACTCCTGGAACTACTGCCAGGAAGTCCAGAGCAGGAGCCTTTGGGTTTCTTCAAGTCATCTGTGCTTGTTTATAACTCTCCTGGCTCCCAGCACCACTAACTGCTCCCTCAGACAGCCCAGCACTGATCACAGATGAATTTTGGTCAAGCCATCATCTTCAGGATAGTTCCTCATGGCTGTTCCTCCCTTTGCCCTTGGCTATTTAAAGGCAGGAACTCCTCAGAATTCCATTCTTCAGGACCCAGCCCCTCAATGCATAAAGTTTGGCAATGCATTATTAGCAGGCCCATCTCTCCACCTGCAACTGTTTGCAGCCCAAACAGCTGGAGATACTGGTCTCCCAGTGCCAGATGCAGATCCCAACACCAGCACAGAGCCCAGGGACACAGCCAGTGTGCTCAGCCACACTCCAGCCTTTGGCAGGACCAGTGTCAGCAGTGACAGAGTGAGGAGAGCTTGGAGATTGATTGTGTTGTCTCCTTTGCCTCCTGTTCCTTGCTTGCCAACCAGCAGAACGGATGTCCTGCTTTGCATAATGCTTGTACTGGAATATTATTAACCTCATACATCAGTGGGGAATGCACACACTCCCGTTCGCAGGGAGCACCAGGGCCAGCCCTATTCAATCTACTTGTTTAAGCAGAAACAAAGCCCATTTAATAAGCAGGAGGCAGCTGGTGTCTTCAGAGGTTACGGGTTTGTGTTGATTTCTTCCCCCTTTACCAAAGATAAATACGCTCAGGACATTTTCTGCTATGGATTCTCATCTTGTTGACCTCTCCTGAGCTAAGCAGGGTCAAGCACTGGCCAGTGCTTGGATGGAAGATCTCCAGGGAAAACAAAATCCACAGTAGAAGGGGAAGAGAAATACTTGTGACTTGGCTTTTTAGGGAATAACGCTCTGAGCCAGCCCTGAATCCCCATTGCAGGTGGGGGTAAAGTGAAAATCACAGCTGCAGAAGTCTCCTTCTCCCTGTGGAATGTGAAAGTGGCATGGGCTGGCGTCTTCAGAGGAACCAAAGGGAGGCAGGAACCAGAATGAAATGTCAGCCAAGCATTTGAGCCGCTTTAAGAAGATCCCACTCCAACAAGTGTTAGCCAAGGGGAAGCTGCTCAGTGCTCCATGTCACAGCCATTGTTGCCTGCTTCTGCCCCTAAAGTTAAGCGGAATTTGCTGGAATCCAGTACGTTTGCTCCCCTCCTGCACTGTCCCACCTGCTCAGGGTATGTTTTCCAACAGTTCCCCACACATTGTTCCTGCACCGGCTGAATTTCCCCAGGGAGCAAAATGATTTCTATGTTCAGCAGCCTGTAAAGCACTTGGAAATCTTTCAGATGAAAGGCCTTCATTGAAAAGTGTATAATAAGTTTTCATTATTGTCTCATTTATTCTCATTACTGCTAATAGCAGTGGTTGTAGAAAATGTTCTTCCTGTGATCAGAACCA
Source organism: Ara ararauna (assembly GCA_028858755.1). NCBI lineage: Eukaryota > Metazoa > Chordata > Aves > Psittaciformes > Psittacidae > Ara > Ara ararauna. The sequence goes on along the minus strand of CM054389.1, from coordinate 8,969,817 downwards.
ACTACCCAGCAAACACCCCAGCCCACAGAAGCTGAGGACAAAGGCGGCACCAGGGAACAGGCATAGAGAGTTCACTTGCCTGATCTCAGCTCCCCACACGTCCTCTTCTTTGCTCCTTTGAAGATTTTAATTAGGAGCCTATGGAACGGTGTTCCAGGACCTGGAAAAGATCCAGAGGAATAAAGGATAACACTCAAACCGGGACCCTCTGCTCATTGCAGGCATTAGGCTTTGTAGCACTGAAATGCACAAGGTGCTCACAAAGGGAGCTGGAGACCAGGCAGTGTGGTGGGCTGGGGACACGCAGCATTCCAGCAAGGCCATGGGAATGGTTTGGATTCACCAGGCTCTGGTTTCGGGGGCAGGTTACCCCTCAGCAAACAGGCTAGCTCCATCCCTGGCAGTGTTCAAGGCTAAGCTGGACAGAGCCTTGGGTGACTAGGGTGAAGCATCCCTACCCATTACAGGGGGTTGGAACTGGATGATTTTCAGGTCCTTTCCAACCCAAATCATTCTACATCCTATGATTTAGGGATCAAGGGGCACTGAGGAGCAAAGGCACCATTTCAATGAGAAATTGAAGGTGTAGAAAAAAGAGGATTCTGTGTTTAGCAGCAGTAAAATAGGGCACAAAGAAAACTGAGCAAGATAGCACGGAAAGCGAATGCAGAAAGAAAAGAAGGGGGAAAGAGAATGAAAAGCACTGCTACCTCAGGCTGACCCAGGAAGCAGTGTTTGGAGCTGCAGCACTGACTGCCCTAAGGAAATATATGAACTAAGAGATTTATAAGCAAGAGAGATACAAGAAGCAGCTGGCTGAGTGGTGTTTGAATGGGTAATGGGAGGTATTTACAATGTTGGCAAAGCAGCCTGACAGGCAAGAGAAGCCCAGTCATCATTTAGGGCAAGAAATAAAAGAGGTGGCAGCTGTAAGATCTCTCCCCACCAAGAAGGTTGACAATGAGGGATTTCTGCACCATTCCTGCTCTTCCCTGCATGTCCCTGATGCTGGAACTTCAGTGACTTCTATTCCACTCATGTTTGTAGCCTTACACACACCAAACAGTGCAGTGCCAAGAAAGAGAGCTTCCTCCAGGGGCTGGAGAAAACAGATGGGCAGGAAGGCATTTCAGACCTCTGTCATTCCAGAGTGACAAAGAGCAGGACAAAGCAACCAGAGTTGGATTTGATGCTGAAGCCTGGGGACCCTTCAGAAAGTGGCGACGTCTGGAAATAGATCAGTATGAACAGAGAAGCCAGTTTTCAATTTGAAGGGCAAGAAAGACATGGGACAGTTGAGATTGGACTGCAAATCCAAGGGCACAGATAAAGAGAAGAGAGTGGTTCTGTCGTACCCCAAATTTAGTGAGAACAACAGGAAAACTGATGTCCACTTCTACAAGTTGCTGAACATTCATTTTCCTTGAACATTAAGTGATAGCAAAGAGCATGAGTTGTGTTTTCATTCCAGATCATGGCTTGTCTCCAAATGAAAGGGGGAACCATGAAGTTTAGGCTTGGGTGATGCCAGAATCCTTTGTCATCTTCTCTTCACCAGATTCATTTGGAGATGACCCATTTATCAATGCTTAGCTCCAATTCCAGTAGCCAGACAAAAAGCATGATGTATGTGGCATCCCCACTGCTGGGCCAGATGAGACCTGGTCTTCAGGGACTCAGAGAAGGAGGAGGCTGCTCTGCTCAGCTATGAGCTGACAGGCATCCTCTTTGCAGGGTGACAGATCCAAACACCCCAATGGAAATGCAAAAAACTACTGTGAAGATCTTGTCAAGAGCTGCTCATCAGATCTGCTCTGATTAACAAGCAGCACTGAAGAGCAGCTACTTCGTCCCTTTGATCACGGCTGGTCCTCAAGTCATGGATGACTTAAATATTGAATAGGCTGTGTGACAGCTCAGGACAGCTGCCTGTGTCAGAATGGTCCTGCAAGGGCCCCGTGTACCTCGAAGCAGGCAGCAAGCACAGAGCACAACAATGGTGAGGGTTAGCAGCAGCCCTGGCTGGTCTCCAGAGAAGACCTGGAGCCAAAGGCTCTGTGGTGGGAGGAACCAGATCCAAAGGATGGATGTGAGCAGAATGGGTGGATTTTAACACCAGGATTTATGCTTTTCCAGAATGTACATATTTTCTGGGCTGACAAAGGGGATCCTTGTAAAACTTACCCAGTATTTATTCCATCATGTGTGTCTCCTTACAGGCCGGCACCATGAGAGCTCAGGGCCATGAGAAACAATTCAGAGGCTCCAAGTCACACAGAAAAGCTCCATGGTGACTGATTCCTGACTTACACACTAGGACATGCTGCACTGCACAAGCAGGAAAGCACGCTGTGCTTTGTACAAGCAATGGTCTTGCTTATACACTGCATCCTAACTGCACCAGAGGCACTCTGTAGGTTGGATGTGCCTGTGCTGAACCTTAGACATTGAACTAGAGAAGTCCAAGGAAAGGACTAGCAGAGGTGGAGCTGGGGGGGATTTGTGAATATGATCTCCCTAAATCTCTTTGGTACCTGCTGTTTGACAGCTCTCTGATTCTGGATATGGTCTTATGGCGCAGCCTCAAGAATCGAATGAATGACAGTGACTTTGGTTACAAAATAGCAGCACTTTAATTGCAAGAAGGGCCTCTGCTAATTTAGCAGAAACCCTTTTAGCTCAGATAACTGCTCTGCTAATGAAACCAAAGCCATCGCCACTGCGGGCTCCCCATGGTAAAACCTCTGTCCTTTCCAGCAGTGAATCTCACCATAGCTTCAGACAGAAGTTTTAATGGGCTTTAGCAGCCTTTGAAAGAAAGTGCTTGAAGGACAAAATAAATCACCTCTCTTACCGCACTGTCATAAAATCCCCCTCCCCCTTAATATTCTTCTTGCACCACCTTCCAGTTCTGCCACCTTCTCTCTTTCAAAGCTTAAGCTTAACTTGAAACAGCAAGGGGAATAAAAAAGACCCCCGAAGTTTCCATTCCTCAAGTCCAGGATGGTGAGAGCAGAACAACAGCGGAACTCCTAATCACCAAACTCATCTTTCCTCAAGCAATGGGCAAACTGCTGTGACAGTGCTCCATGGGGAAGGTTTAGGGAAACCAGCTCCCTCTCCTCTCAACACTCTCTGGTCGGACACTCCGGGGGCAGGTTTGAATTGGCTTTGGCAAAGGTTTTAGTGTTCTGTGACTGGGGGAACCTCCAGCCAGCACAGACAGCTGGGTAACAACGCTCTGCTGAGGTCCTCTCCAGGATGAGCCCTTACAAGGATCCAGCTGAGCTGTTCCGGGATCTCAAGCACTGCAAGGCACAGGAAATCTTTGGGCATCCAGCGCAGCCCATGCCAGACTGTAAGAAAGCCAAGAATAAGGCTGCAAAGAAACCTCTGCATCCCAGCTTTGCTTCCAGCACCAACAACGGAGCTAAACTGAATCCCAAGTGTTGACTCATATTTCCAAACACTTCCTAGCCATTGCAGAGAACAACTGCTTAAGGGCTTGGCTGTATTTATGCTTTTGCTTGTCTTTAATAAAAGCTGCATTTATAATGCATGATTAATTATTTTGCATAAGTCTCCCTTTTATGGGAACCTGTGAAATGTAAGTGATTTTTAATACCACCTCACAGACATCACTCCTTCTTCCCACCCCCATTACCATTAATCCACGTTGTAGAAAGATGTAACATTTGTCACTGCTTTATTATGAAGTGCAATGGTGTGAGTTATTTATGAGCTTGCTATTTATTGAAGTATTTGCTGGTAGTTTTAGCACTTCAGCTCCAGGGTGAGAATCAGCCACGTTTTACCCACTGCCTGGCAGAACCTTCTGCTGTTTAACCACTTCACTCCCGCTCCTGGCTGTACCCTCATGGCACACATCACACAGGGATGTGGTTTAGGGCAGACTATCAGCATTGTCACTTCTAAGGGATGGGATAAGTAAGTTGAAGGTGAGGTTTGGAAAGGACCCAGAAGCAACGGGCAGAAACGAGCCAGGAATTAAGACATTACTGAATCCTGGTCACTGGAAAGATGCAGGCTGGGGTCTCACAGCACAGAGTGCAGCAACTGGTCAGAGCAGGGATCAAGCCACTCCACCATTCAATATCAAATAACAGATACCCAAGTAACAGATTAGAACAGGACAGAGTATTTTCTCTGCTCCTAGTGATCTGCCACATAGGAATCTTCCTGGGAGAGCCTTTTATTCCTTGACTGTGTCCAATCCCTCCTCAAATCCACCCAGGGTTTTGCACCACAACATCCTGTCAGCAAGCTGTACCACAGCTGAATTTAAATGTTACCTAAGCAGTATTTCCTTTTGCTTGGTTTGAACTCTGCCATCACCTCCTTTGAACTGGTGCTTCCCTGTGTACCTGAAGCTTCCTCTGCATCCTAAGTCCAACACAAGCCCAGCCTCTTGCACTTCAAGCCTGAAAGGAAAAGGGTGGTACATGGAGAGAACAGGAGGTAACAGTGACAAGTAAGCGAGAAGGGTAACAAACAGCAGTCAAGAAAAGTGCCCATGGCACCCAAAGAATGGTTGTCTGCAAGCCCATGCTCTGCTCTGCCTTGTACCTCATAGCAAAGAGCCCCTAAAGCCTGCTGAGCCAAGTCACTCTTGCTAGGCGGGATCCCTGGATCCAACCCATGAGTTCAGGGTTCTGCTTGCACAGAACAGCTCCCAGCAGAACACCAGCGTCCTCACCACAGGGGCCCTGGCAGTTGTGCTGTGGTCACCTCTGACCAGGAGCTTGGCCCCATGTCTGAAAGCATGCTCTCAATTTAACCAGTTGTGAATGCAGTGCAATGGGGGATTCCCTCGGCTGAAGTGGCTGGTCTCTGTTTCCACTATTGCTTTTTAAGCATCCAGGGTTTTGCCCCACGTGAACCTGCTCACAGGACCAGGACTGTAACCTCTGTTGCCCTTCTGAGCTTCCCACTTCCAGCACATAAATGAAAGGTGCAAGATCCCAAGCACTTACTCTGCCCCAGCCAATCCCATGAGAGCAACAAGAGGCAGAATAGCCACCGATTTACTGCTGAGACCTTGTGAAAATCTGCCTTCTTCTCCGAACATGCCCTGCTGTCTTTCAGTCACCATCTGACCTTAGCAGCCAAGGATTAACACGTTAGGAAACTGGCCATGCAGAGCAACAGTGGTTGCTGCTTCCTATCGACAGCTATAGCTGTAGAGAGAATACCTACTGCAGCCAGAACAGCCCGTCTTGGGTCAGCCCCTGCTTTCTTCCTCTGTATTAGACACTGCTCAGTATGAGACAGGAGAGACAGGAGCCAGTGTACAGTGCTACAGCTGCCCATGGAGGAACAGAAATGAATCTGCTCCATTTAAAGGTGCATAAAATGAAATACATTGAAGCGTTGTGCTGGGGGGTTCGGATCTGCGCGCTGTGGAAACTTCACCAAGCACTTCCCCTGCACTATCCAAGCCACACGGCCACAGACAGACAGATGTTGAGCTGAAGTCACCAGCACAGAGCTCGTGTGGTCAGGCAGAGAGATCTGAGCAGAGAACTACGGAGAGCAGAACAGTGCTTTTCCTGAGCTCAGTGAGAAGGCTGCTGCTCCTATGAGTGCTTTTTAGCAGCTGCAGGTACCCAAGGAGTCAGTTTTCAGCACTTGCAATGTCTCACTGAACACAGTTTACAACACCCAGCACTTTGTGCTGAGATCACTTGCTAAATGAAAGCCTGGAGTTTATTAAAAAGAGCAGACACTTTGCAGGCACAGTTTGATTTCACTCTAACACCAGGCACTCACTCCCTGGTGCTAGCAGGATACAGAGATGCTGTACGGGTATGTGGCTTGCTGCAGGTAAAGCATTTGAAGGGTGTGAATTAGAGGCCACAAGTCTATTCAAAAGGTTTAGTAGCCATCAGCAGGTGGAGCTGAATGCATTTCCTCTCATTCTGTACATTTTTGTTCTAACCCTGCTGTGTGTGTGAGTGTTTCTGTTGTGTTAAATTCCCCTACACCACCTCTTCCGACAGAAAACGCCGTTCCATCAAAACAAGGCAACTTGATTCCGAGCAAAATGCCATGTTTTAAGAGGAGGCTGCTGATGGGAAGCATTTTGTAAAAATCAAAACAAATCTGGGAACTTCAGGTTTGGCTTCAAACTACCCTTTATTATAAGTAATTCGAGGGGGGGGAAGGACCCAAACTCCCACTGCCTGTGTTAGAGCAAAGCGTAGTCCCCTGTAATTTCTGAGCACTGAACGCTCTTAAATGCTGTGACAGAGCATTTTGATATGGCTCCGTGATGCTTTCAAAGAGACAGAAAACCACTTGAAGTCTTTTAACCAGCTTTTAGCAGCCCTGCTCCCACGGATCCAGGTGGCTCCTAGACCCCCTACAGGGGGGTCAAACACCAGGAAACTGTCACTCATCAGGCCTGATCCTGCCCATGTGAAGTCAGGGTCCTTTCAAAGCCATCAGTTAGTACAGATCTACTGAGGCACGAAGGAAGAAAGAAGGTGTTTGATTCACACTCTGTGGCTGCATGGCCTCCATCTGGGGTTCAGTAAAGCAGGTTTTCCACAGTGGAAGTAAGGACCAGCTTCTCTGCATCAAAAGGTGGGTATCAGTCCTGCTTCCACTCCTCCGATGCAGCCACTTCTTTCGAGCTGTGCCTCAGTTTCCCTCTCTGCAAATCACAGCTCACTCGCCCTAATTGTTGAGTGTCGCTCCAGCTCCCTGGTGTGGCTGAGGTCCAGAGCCAAAGCACAGGCTCCAGGGCTTCCTTCCCCATTCCTCCTGAGAGCCCAAGTGGAGAGGCACAGCAAGATGCCGGGCACACTGCTACCCATTAGAGCTTCTACCACATTTCCTCTCCAGCCAAGGGCAAATTGGGTTGTCAGGAGCTGGCTGGACTGGGGTGACGGGGTGAAAAGCTTTGCTAAGAACAAACAAACAGGATAATAAACCCACCTTAATGCCTACAGAGGAACACAATCTGACCTTATCTATATGCAAATTGTGGTGCCGCCTTCCTCCTCTTTGAGGGCTGGTGAGCCGGTTATAATGTGCCTGATAAGAGCAGTGCATTTGCATTCCACCAGACTGTCAGGAACTTCTCTTTGCTTTGTTCTCTGGCTTAGGCTGTATTTAAAATACATAAAATCCCTTCTGATTAGAAAGCAGCTCCATTTGGCTGCCACCTGTTAAAGAATCACCAGAGCCTCAGGAAACTTTCAGACACCAGCTCCCATTCCCTCTGTCAGCACTGTTTGCCTCCTTGGTCTTTGTCATCAGGCTTTATTGGCATGGAAACCAGCCTCTGGTGCTGAGGAATCCATCTGTTCCTGCTGTTCCCTCCTCACCTGACATCACGCAGTCTTACTTACAATGGTTTGGGTGCCTGTGAGTTGAAAGGAACTAAGAAGTTAGAGACTGGGAGGAAAAGCACAAGTGAAGAGCTGATGTTCTTCCATCACACAGTGAGCGCAGGACAGTACCATGCAGAAGGACACCTCGAGTGGCCCAAAAGCAGTGTGCCACACTACTTTTCTTTCCAAACACAGAGGTGAAATCCAGCAGGAACTCAGCAGGATCTGCCCATATAATTCTCCAAGGTTCTGCAGGAAACAGGATGCTCCTACAGGCAGACACATCCCAAACCACAGTAAATCCACAGCCACCATAAATCTACATAACTCCCTTGTCCATCGACTCTTCCCTCATTTCCTTGAAGCTACTGCAGCTCCTGCTGAGGACCAGTTCCCCTGCCCAAAGGCCACCAGCAGTGTAATCCTGCTTGCTCCTATCTCAGCCAGTCTGCAGTTAGACGAAGTTTGGGTGAACTTCCCAATCTGAGGCATTCTGCTCCCAATGGTCTGACATTAACCTTACGCACTGGTCCCCAGCTTCCAGGGGAAGTAAGCAAGGAGGAAAATAAGTTGTATTTTTAGAGGAAAAAAAAATTACCATCATGTTTTTATGCAAATAGCCCTAAAATCTGGGCAGGGACAAGGAAGCAAACGGGGGAAGAAACCCATTAAAAAACCTTTCTGCTTCTATCCTTTTCTCCTTTATGTTTTCAGTGTGGCTTTAGTGGCTCTTTAAAGATGCACTACAAAGCTTTTAATAAAAGCCAGAATGAAAGGCAGAATCCTCTTTAAGATCCTAAATCAGCCTTGCAATACGTGTCTAGACTCACACGTTACTAATACACTAACTTTTTAGAAGTGAGACATTGTAACACCCAATAATCCATTCAGCTCCTGCTAAATTCCCTGTCAAGGAGCCTGCGTGCTTCTGTTTAGATGGGAAGCAGCAACATTAACAATGACCCCTTCCAGAGAACATTTAATAGGCAAGTACAACACTCACAACGCTTTGCATTCCTACCTCTCACACAGTCAGGAGTCCTTCCCACCTCAAGGTGAGCACTGAGGGTGTGATTGCTTTGCATTACACAGCCGCAGCACTCACTGAACAGAATTAGGCAGGACTTTGGTCCTGGTGCTGAGTAATGTGCTGGTTTGGGCACTGAGCCCACCAATCTCTCAGCAATAGTCACTCCATCTCCACCGAGCAGCAGCAGCTCCCTCTGGTCACAACAACCCGGTTTCTCTGCCCCAAGAATTCCATTTCCAGTGCTGCTGGCTTTCAAAACTGGAAGTTTTTATCAGTCACCGGCAGCATATTCGCCCCTAATTTGCAGTTCTGAGACTTGTGATAATTTCTAGTTTGCTTCCAGGCCTAAATGCAGCATCTATAAACTGTCTATTGAGGAAAGGCAACAAGAAGCGTCTAAATGAAGTGTGGATTTGATTTTTTGTCTCGGCCACAAGCAGGGGCTGTACTGCGTCTGTTTCCAGCGGAGATGCTAACCTGCTGATTCTTTAGCTGGAGGATGCCAAGGGCAAAACAACAGGGCACGAAGAAATCACCTGGTTTATTTGGAGCTACAGAATGAAACTGGTTTTGAAGTCAGAGCCCCTGAGAACCCAGCTCCATACCTGCCCTCCTCATACAACCACAGGCAGATCACTTCATCTCACTGAACTCCAGCTACCCAGCTGTGAAGCGAGGATAAGAAGAGCTTTGTTCATCCAGGCCCTTGTCTGAGTTCCCCGTGCAGCCTGCGAGCCCCGTGGGGCACACACAGACTCTTGCTCTCGCTATGTAGAACAGCTTTGGCTTTACAACAGCCACCGAGTGCACAGTGTGAACCCAGGAGCCCCGAAGTACCTGGAAACACAACAGAGCGAGCGCATCGCCCTCCTGCGCTGCCGCCAGCTTTGGCTGCAGCTTCAACTTCTAAGCTACACAATGCTGCGAGCGACTGCCCCGGCAGTGACAAACCTCAGGAGCCCCAAGCAGGCTGCAGCTAAATTCAGACCCTCTCTTCTGCGCTTCAGCTGGGATTTTCAGATTGATTTTCTTTTCCAGTGCAGTCAGAGCTGCTCAGAGGGATCCCTTGTTTCTCTTGGTTAGTTATTACCCTCCTGCAGGGAGAAGGGGCCCTGTTTGCACTAGGAACACCAGACACGCTGTTCTGAGCAAAACGGTACATGATGAGTCCCTTCATCAAAGCATCAAGGCCAGAAACACCCCTGTGCGACAGTGACTACAAGGAACCACATGAAACCATCACTTCTGCAGCCGCTGCCATGACAGCCTCCATGCCAAGCAAGGGTAAGGGCCTGAGAGGGCCAAACTCCTGATCCAGCAGTGAGAAAACGCCTCGGGAGCTCTGGGGAGCTTCGAGCCAAGTCCTGCTGTCTCCCATCCCCAGGGTCACACGAGCCATTCCTAACCCCACACACACACAACTCCGACACTCCTCAAGGTTTGCCTGCAGCATCGCTTTCTGTAGGACTCCAAATTATCAAACCAAATGCTTGTCCCTTGCCAGATCAAAAAAAGCTCAATGAAACTGAAACATCTCTGCCCTGGGGCCTCTTGATGCCTGCTTTAACTGCATCACTCCATTAAGGATGATACAATTTAAGTCTGTCTGGTTTGCATTAAGATTAATAGCAGTTGGTTAGCCATATTCCTTGGATATTAACAGCAGAGCTTTTTCCTGGTGATTTCTCATTGCTCCTAACAAGATGAAGGACTCCAGCCTCAGCAAGCAGCAAACTGCGTCTAACTATTCCCAGCAATTAAATGGTCAAAAAGCAGGAAAGATACCCCTGCCTCACTGTTAAGCAGGCAGATACCCATTAGAGGCATCACCGTGCGCACCACTTTACCCAGGTTTCAACCTCAGCTGTGAAACAACATTTCAAAGACAATTAAAACATCATAAGCAATCATGTGTGAATATTCCTGAACGCAGCTACTAAATAAGAAACAATGACAGATCAGCAAAGGAAGAAATCATGGTTTAATCTAACCTTTAATGGGTTTTTATTAACTAAATGATTCCCCCAATTTAGAACCAGCCACTTGTTACTGACTGAAGCTCTATCATGGCTTTTCCAAGTTGAATCCAAGGCTCAATGGAGAGAGTGGTCAACAGGTTTATGGGCAATGAAAATGAGATACTCTTCCAGCCTGAACACACTGATCCTGCTGGACCATCCTGCACTGAGTAAATGATCTGGGCAGTGGGCCACTGTCCACACTGGAAACTGAGGCAGCAAAGCAAGGAGTCACTGTAAACAGTGTGATTAATATCAGAACACAGAAGAAGGGAAAAAGCATCATCCAGTCCAGGATGGCTGCAGAACAGACAGAAGCATTTAGAAAAGCACTGCAGGAAGAAGAGCGGCTGCCTCTGAGAGAAGGCCAACGGAGCCATAGTCTCATGGATTGCTGGTGACAGGTTTAAGTTGCTCAGGCTGAGCAGACAGAGTGGGGCAGGAACAAGCAGATGAAAGCTGGGCGCATTCACTACGAGAATCAGTGACAAATGTTAACTGGTCATGGGTACCATCAGCACAAGCTGGTCTGGCTGTTCCCTGAAGCCTTCCCTTGCCCACCAAGCTCCCGGTTGGAAGAGCTGCAAACCCACATTGAACAGCGCCAGCCAAGCATCTCTGACACACTCTTCCAGCCCCTGAGACAACCAGAGTAGCCTTCTTTGCCCTCAGACCTGTAAGCCCAAGGCCCTACTCAGCAATGGAGTTGATTAGCTTCAGTTTACGTGCAATGAAGCCGTAAGCAGAGGAGCACAGCAACAGCTCCAGCAGGTCTGGCCAGCTCTGATCCTGCTCTCTAACTGTGGCCATGAGCACAGGCCTGGGAGAGGATACACAGCAGTGCTTAACTTTGTATTAGGGTGGGTAAGAGCTGAACAGGAACGCATCTGATCTTACATCCAAACAGTGCAGTTTGGGGAGGAATTTAACTGAAGAGAAAGGGCAGCGTTCAGCCACCTTTCACCCTCCTCTAACACACTGTCTCCCCAAACAAGTAATTCTGTTCTCTCAGGGATAAGCCAACATGTTGCTCAGCTATTTTTATTCTCCTCAGATGCCAGGGTGGACTCCTGGATCTGCAGCCAGTTCCCCAGCAGCATGAAACTCAATTACTGAATGCTCAGGGCTGGGACTCCGCCGCCTGCTTCTTCAGGGGTAACCCCATGGCTCCTCTCTCCAGGCCTCCGATCTAACACACACATTTCTCCCTGCTGGAGCTCACTTCATTAACAGAGCAGTACCTCACTCTCACCACGCTGCTTCTGTCTTCGCTTGTTTGGGTGTGAGGTTTTCTAGTGCTAAGGGTTTTATCCAAGCAGAGTCGCAGCTGATGCTAGTGCTACAACCAAACAGTCGACTAATTGCGCAGCCATCTGCGATTAAGCTTTTGGTCTCAGACCTGCCCAACAGTGTCTATGCACAAGGCACAGTCAGTTCCTTTGTGTCATTGCCTTGACATTGGCCCGCAGTCTGAGACTGGGGGGCTCAGTCCTGTCCTCTGTTGAGGGAAGAGAGGTAGAAAGGAGACACATCTCATTTGCATGAGTAACCACCCACCGTGCCAGGCCAAATACTGTCATTGTTTTCATTAGAAGATTAATTTGTGCTTGGGAAGAAAAGATTAAAGTGAGTTGTCTTTACTGCACAGACAGAGGAGGAAGAAAATCACATCTGCTGTGTCTTCAGCAATGGATTCACCCTCCTCATGTCCCAGTGGTACACTACTAACTCATGGTACTTGGACACAAACAGGACACCCAGAGATAACAAACAGTCCCAGATGGCCTGATGCTGCAATATAGCTCATGTCACAACTCCATGGCTTCTCTTCACATTTGTCTCCAAAAAGGAAAATGGGTAAAATATAATATTTGGGGGGCATTTTTTTACTTGAAGAAAAAATGGGTGATTTATATTAAGGGGGACAGTCTGGAAGGGCACCAGGTTGTACATCCATGGGACCAACACTGATGTGGATTATGGCATCGTGGCTGCTCTAACTCCCATCAGTCCAGGCAGGCACCCAAAGCCACTTCCAGGCCACTCCAGCATGAGGGAGTCACTCTGGGGTCACATATGCTGCCTTTATCCTGTCAACCAAGTGTGCTGTGTACACAGTTAGCAACACCCCTGTCCCCATCACCTACTTCAGGAAGTTAAAGTGCAGACACAAGGAGGAACAGGAATGAACTTCCTTGTGTTTAGCTCTAACCACCAGGGAGGGCTAGTCTGTTTCCTCTCTCTTGTCAGTACCAAATCCCAGCAGCCACACGGTACCTACAAGGATGCTCCAAACCATAAGCGGATCTCACCCACCATTACAAAGGTTTTAAGCCTCTGCTTCTTTTCCTAGTGGGAAAAAGGGAAAAATAGGTGATCCGTGCGCTTATCAGAAGACAGAGATAATTTTCTTTGGCAGGTGTATCTGATGAGATCCAAGAGACATTCCTACCACACAGCCCAGAAGGTGGAGAAGTTCGCATCAACCTTGTGGTCATGGGGAAGTTCATAATAAATCCCATCTTACGACATGAGCTCCAAGAAGTTTCACCCCAAGGGCAGCTCTGTGTGTGATACTGTGACCCTTTGCTGTAGTGTGCATATTAACACACCCTGCACACCTTTGTAAAAGGCTACTAATAAGTAAAGGACATTGGAAACTGCTGCACAGCAGAGATGGCCACTTGCTGGTACGTGACTTGCAATGCATTCTAATGATCACCTCATTACAGCAACGATCCACTCACCCTGCCAGAGAGAAGAGGTGAAACTGAGAATTCTCTCTCCGTTGTCCTTGCCCTACCTTTAGGTGACACCTAAAGCCAGCAGAGGAATGGGGGAGTCCTGGGGGACAGTTGTGTTCATGAACAACCAAGGAATCACTAAGCAGAAGCACAGGCATGAGACCCTTTCCAACAACACAGTGCTGTCAGGGGAGCACCCTGTGAGCTGAGTCCTCAACCTGGAGATGTCTTAGGAAGCAGATAGAAAATCAGAGCTTTCTACATGCTTCTAGGCAGCTGCTTTTCTGAGGCTGATGTGTTCCTTCTTGCTGCAGTCCCAGTATTGCAGAGATGAATGGAACCCTTTGCTTTACTGGAAAAGGGTCCTTTGTCCTTTGCCCAGGGACTGCACAAGCACAAGGAAATGCAAAGCCCAAACAAAGCTGCTGGGCGGCCTCACCCCAAGGCCAGTTTGGGACAGGGTGCCTCTAGCGCCAAAGGACCACAGCCACTTCTCAGGATCTTCCTAGAAGTGTTAGATGTGTGCTAAATAGCCCAGATGTGAACCCAGACAATAGCAAGAAGATCAGGATTTGAACTTGATTCAACTCACACGGGAAGTCAGCCTTGAAAGGAGAGGGAGAGAAAGCTCCAGAGCCAATGAACTCTGAGCAGCCTGTGCTGCTAAGGAGACAAATTACAGCATCCTTCAGCTGGAATTTCCTGAGTGATGAAGGGCCCCCATGGCCAGGACCATCACTTCACTACAACTCAGCACAAAGGGGATGAAGACACCAGTAACCAAGGTTGGGTTAGGCTGGGAGCTTTCCAATGGCTCCAAATCCAATCAGAAACATGAGTTCGTTACAGTCCCTCTGTGAGATGGCTTCAGAGCAGGATTTAGTGATATTACATCTTTTTCAGCGCTGAAGGTCATGAGTTCAGTCCTCAGCACCTTGGTTATATCACCTGGAGACAGAACAGAGATGATGGTAGGAGAAGGGGTGTGAAAAAGGCAGCGTTGGCCAGATGGTGGGGTGTTTTATGCGACATTTCTCCTGGCACAGCACACTGTGAGGCTGTAGGGCTTCTTCCACCGACTTAGTGGCTATACAGGGCTGGTTATTAGTGCTGCTGCCAGACTGGCTTCCCAGAGGATTTCCTTATCCCCTGCAGCGGGTGCTTTGTGAAAGGCTGACAGCTCTTCAGATTGCTACTGCAGACTTCTAGGAAGAAAGCAAAAGGCAGAATCAAGCTAAGCCAAAGGGCATGAAGACTCCATCCCTTCCAGTTTCATCCCTCTCCCATATGCCTCTATCACTAGCTTGCACAAGCAAAGAGAACTCGGCAACCCATGGGGCCACAAGTGGCCGCAGGGCGCTCTGGACCCTCCCAGCTGCTGGGATCAGGGGGATCCCCCATACACGACTTTTAAAAACCAGTTTTAATGAGAAAAAGCACACTCAGCATTCACCATCTCAGTATTTCTGTGCTACTGGTTCCTATTTCATGTATTATTTACAGGAAAAGATCTATTTGTGAAAATAAAGAAGCCCTCTTCTGAACTCTTTCCAGGACTGACTCAGCAACTTCATCTTTGTGCGGCTACTGTTTTGCTTCTCTTCTCTTTATTGCTAATGCTGTTAATTTTCCACTCAAAATCCTTATTTGCATGATGGGTCTGCCCAGCCTCCAGCAGATTTTTCTTGTCTTTGACTTTTATCTCATTCTCTCTTATTTTTTTTAATTAAAACCCAGCTTTGAGTTCGTTCACTGAAGTATTCCCCTCCCCATCGTTTTCTCTCCCCCCAGAGAGATGCTCCTTCTCTAATCCTGCCGGACCTTTCTGCGATCTCAGCGCATCGTGAGCACGAGAGGAAGCCTTCAGCATGGCAAAGCTGATGCACATCCAGCCCTGGATGTCAGCTGCTGACTGACTTCCACGTGGATGCTAGCAGCACATCGCCCACTCCCAGGGAAACCCTGCTTTGGCTTTGGAGCTGCCCCAGGTCTCGTTCCAGAGGGAGCAGTAGCTGTAGAGCGCTGGAGTAAATCACTTCAACATGCAACAAAATGAGCACTTCATGCTTGCAAAGCATTTTCCCCTCTGCAGGATTAGGCAGGATGAGACCCTCTACACTTTGCAGAGGAACAATTTTAACAGAAGGCAGGAGCCTTTCTGTTTCCTACATTCTGCCCTGGCACAGCCTTTTAGATGACTGGGAGGAAAGGAAAGAAACCGCTGTCAAGATGCCTCACTTGGCATTTGCTAAGATCCTAATGAGACCCAGTTTCACACCTCCTCTGACATGGCCTTAAGCGTTGCTACAGAGACTGTTTGCAGAAGGGAGAGTGCAAATGCCTGGTGAAAACATGTGCAAGCTGAGATGCCAGCAGCTATGAATCAAACTGGCACAGATCTGGGTAATGTTTCTGATTTCGAGCGAGTTGCTCCCTGTTCACATTACAGTGAGTCAGCCCAGGAGACAACTCAGAGAATTTTCCAGGGACTTACAGGAAAATGCAGAAAGCATCTCCATTGCTAACTGCTTTCTTTGCTTCATTCTGCATTGCTCTAGAGCCCCACTGGAGCCTGGGGAAGGAAAGGGACAAATGGGTTACATTGCTTAAGCACCAACTGAAGTATCAGTGGTGTTCCTTGCACCCGCTCTTGAAATAGCTACTGCTTAGCAGTAATAGCAACAGTTTTCAGCCCATTTACTGCTGGCAGGGCCATGCATGCATTGAGGTCACAGAATGACTGCCGGGTGGTGGAGAGGGAGACCCATGTTGGCTTCTATTGTCTGTCATCTGTACCTTTGTCATCCCAGACGCAGAGCCACGCAGGATAAACCTGAGCTTGCTTTTCCCAAAGAGCTCTGTAATCCCACTGCTGCTGCAGTGAGACTATTTCCATTAGAACACAGCAACAGAAAAACACACAAGCATAAAGAGCAGTTGGGTCAGCCCAAACATCTGTGTAGCTAGGTCTGACAGCAGCCAAAACCAGGCACCTGGGGAAAGCACAAGAATTAAAAGCAAACATAGAATCTTTCCCCAGACAGTCTCTCAGACTCCAGCCTTGGTGTCTCAGGACAGTGCTTCCACGTACTTAATATCCCATAGCAGATTTCTCTTCCGTTAATCAGTCTAGTGTCCCCTTGACACTGGATAAGCCATCCTGCAGCAAGGAGCTCCTCAGCTGAACTACCACTGCAAGCACCAGCCTCCTTTGGTTCCTTTTGATCCTGCCACCTACAACAGGATGCTTCACCTCGTGCCTCCCGGCTCTAGCGCACAACCAAGGCCTGCCCATCCTCTGCCAGCCTCTCTCAACTCCATTGCCGTCTCACACACACTTGCAAGCAGTACTCTTTCAGATGGAGGAGTCAGAGCTACCTACTCACCCCTTGCACAGAGGCCATCACAGCCTTCTGATCACTTCTGTCACCCCTCTCTGAACCTCTCCCAGTTACCCTCGATCCTTTATGAAATGGGAAGACCAGAACGGCATAATGCAGGTGGGCTTGGACTTGGCAGTACTTCCCACATCCCTGCTGTACATTGTGATCGTTTCTAGGGCACTGCTACAGCTCCTGACACATCTTTGCTGAGAAGGGATGGAAGTGGAAGATGCATTTGATCTCTGCCAGTTGCTGCTATGCAGGAAAAGGGGTTCAGCAAGATCTTCCTTAGGCAAAGGCTAAAAAATCAGTGCCCCAGACACGGCAACCCTGGGCCCATCCCCAGTTGCCATTATTTTGGGGCAGGAGAAAAGACAGAAAAGGATTAGCTATGCTCCACGGACTAACTGCTGTGATCCAATTAGTGGCCTGTTCTAGGGACATGGCCACAGCTAAGAAGAGGTGAAGCCAATTGAATCCTGTCATCACTCTCCTTTTGCACTGGATGTCAAGTCTGGCCTGCTCAGCACAGCTGTCCATCATTTAGCTCCCCACCAGGCACATCCAAGCGTAAAATCCTGGCTAGGAGAACAGGAAGCTCCATCCCTCACCAAGGACCACAGGCAGCAAGAAGCAGATGGACAAAACCAAACCATTCTCCCCATCCCCTTTCCACAGGAGACTATTGCACACATCCTGACAGAGCCCATCACCTTCAGCTCCCCACTAGCACCCTGCCACCTCCGCAGCACTCTGGAAAGCTGGTTTATGGCCAAACACCAGAGGCTCTCAGAAAGGAATCAGCCCCACAGCATTATCTGCTGACATCCCCAGTCTTATCTAGTCTCTTTGGAAAGCTCTTCAATGCAGGGCAGCCTCCACCTTTTTCATTTCTAAAAGGCTGATGCTAAGTAATTGTTTAATATCTCTGCAGCATTTGCTCCCCTTTATCTCAGGATCCCTGCTGTAATTCACTGACGGAGCTGTCTTTTCTCTTTCTCTATTCCACCGTGTACACACTTGAAAATGCTTTCATTGGAGGCACAGATGCTTGCTGCTAATTGATGCTTATTATTCCTTTTAAGCCTGTAATTGCTTTTTCTTGTCTAAATTTACTTCTTTCTCCTTTGCCCCAACTCTCCCTAAAATTGCTTTGGTTTTCTCTTCTAATCAACCCAAATCCTGGTGTTCCAAAGATGATCTGAACGTGTGCCAGAGGTTTTGCTGGTACTTTGACGCGCTGGCTCTTCACATCTGCGGAGTTTACTTCAACTTCTGGTATATTTACAGGCAAATTGGGTGGCCTGCAACTGGTAATCTCTCAGCTATCTTAATGAGGGCAGATTTTAGGTGTCAGCTTCCACGCAGACTTTTGATTAGAAGGCTCCTCAGCTTATCTCATTTCTCTCTTACACAACACAGGATTTCCGAGTCAATTCTCTCCGTGGATAATGAAACACATGCAACAAGTGGAACAAAATGCAGTGTTGTTTGTAACTGAAAGAGAACCTGTTTTTTCTGGTGCTCTCTGTTATTTCCTCCACAGGCCTTGACTGGGCTGACCCAAAGGAGTTTCCGGCCCATCATTCCCTGGGGAACCGCACTCCCCCTCACTGAGGCCTTCCCAGAGCCTTTCTCAGGATTCTCCCCATCATATTCACCTTCACATTCACCAGGACCACAGCCTCGCTTGGGCACTAACTCCACACAGGGATGAAATCTGATCAGCCGTGGACTCTGCCGTCTTGTGTCCCTCCTGGCAGCTGATCCAAGGCACCACACGAAACAAACTCCGGCCAGCTGGAATCCACCTGTGCTGGGGAAGGCCTGTCACAGTGGCTTTGCTCAGAGCCAAGCAGCAGGGACTCATCCAAACCTGGCTGCATTGCCAAGGGAATACCTCACTTCTAGCTGCGTTGCTGGGAACTTCAGAGGTCTTCTCACTTCTCAGCTGCAGCCCGTGATGTCCAGAGAGGCCAAGTGGCTGTAACACCACCTCTAGGACTGATCACTCGTGCCATTTCTAGGAAGCATCTGTGCTTTCATTTCTTCTTCCCCTTCTGTCCAGCTGTGACTGCTCCAGCTATGCTTATGCTCGTTGACTTCTTGAAAGTTTCACAAACCCTATGGAGGTCTCCAGTTTCATTCCTCAGCACAGCTGTCACCCTGTATCTACCTGATGTTTAGGGCTGACCTCAGCAGATGCTTTGAGCCACACAAACCACTCTTCCCAGCCTGTCCAATTCCCTTCAGCCAGCACAAGAGCTGTCCAGACTGCCTGGACTGGCCATGAAGCAGAGCCTTCCCAGCAATGAGTCTCTGCTCTTCATCTGGGCTTCCCTCTAGGAACTGGAATAAAAGCAGGGGATGCAGAAGAGCCAGAAGGAACAGTTTAGCTGATAAGCACAGGAAACCTTCACTGGGTTTACAGGGATGAGTAAGCTCTAAACATCTCCCAACATGAATTGGGACACAGCTGAACTCAGACCCATTGAGGATTGCTCCCAGCTGCAATCAGAATGGCTTCTGGGAGCACCTTAAATACTTCCATCTTGGAAACATCATCCATCACCTAGCTGATGCCCACGCTACAATCCGATGGCCACCAGGTCTCCATGGCAGAGAAGCAGAGGGAACCACAGACTCATGCAGAGCCTCGTGAGCTGCTGGATCTGTGCCATTTTAGACACTCAGCCAGGAGCTTATACATCACATCAATATCCCCTGCACTGCAAGGTACCAAGCCAGAACACAGAGGAACAGCCACAATTACTATCATACAGGAACATTTACTGTTGGGAGTTTGCTGCATTTCATTTTAAACAAGTTTCTTTTGCAGCTCCAGTGACCTGAGGAACCAGGAATATGAACATTAACAAAAGCAACAAATAAATTACCTATTCCAATTACAGCTCTAATAAGATGCAGTGTGTTAGAAGTCCATGCGGATGCAACAGCGATTTCTAATTAAAAACATGCAATTAATTATTAACCTAAAAAAGTTCCACTATTACACCAGTGTGTTCAAATCAGAGTATGCTCTCAGAGTGAACTCAGGATTATGACTGTTAATGCTCGAGGTGTTCTTCTGTTTGCTTGTTTCTAATCTTACCAAGGGAAAAGGTAGTGTTTCAGGCAGCAAATCTGTGCAGCTGATAGGAGGCCATGAGGAGCTGTTCTGATGCTGCATCACCCTCACCCTTCTTTAAAGAGCTAAGTCTGGCCTCTGCTTTCTTTAATCTTCCTCCAACACCTTTGTGGGGTGCAGTCAATGGCCCAAGGTCCCTGCTAGTGGAGGAAGCCCATTCAGTCTGAAGCATCCATTGACTGTATCAGAAGACAGACTCCTGCTTGGGAACAGGAGCTCTTCCATACAGAAAAATGTAGGTCCAGCCTACAGCACCACAAAATGGGAGTCCATAAGAAGAGTCCATGGCAAGAGAGGTTGCTACGGCATCGTGGGTATGTTGTGCATCTCCAAGAGGTTCTTTGTTTCAGGGATGAGTGAGGAAATTTGTGGCCATTCACCAGCAGAGTGAACTGGGCCCACATCCAGCATGATTCATGCCAAGTGAGAACTCGCCACCTTCCAGCTGCCTTTCCATGGAACAGAATGATGCCACCTAATATAAACCAACCCAAATCCAGTAAGATACAAACACGAGAGGTAAGGAAGAGGATCAGTTATGTAAGAACACATAAATCTGTGATCTAGACACTTCCATGAAGCCCAACAGTAATTGGAGTATTTGCCCTTGGAACATGAATTTGACAGCAGATAACCAAGTAGATACCCCTGACACGTACAAAATGTGTGCAAAACATTAAACCCTAGTGGCTCTGGTCTGCTGGAATAGAAAGCACCCTCAGGAGAGGCCCGAGGCTCTGAAAGTTTGGAGCCAGACAACAAGAGCTTCACATTTCACTGCAGGGGGGCAGATTCAGTCCCCGTGGCAGTGAGCAATTTCAAACCAGCAGACAGTATAGCTTGATGGATCAAAGATTCAGCTGAGGCTTAGGAAACCAAAGCTGATTTTTCAGCTCTCCCAAGTAATCTGGCTTCTCTCCGTGCTTTTGCTTAAAGCTCAATGGAACAATAGTCTCCCTCCCTATGCACAAAGCAGAGCACCTGGCAGCTTGGTCCTACCATAACGCAGAGGATATTAATAGAGGAGATGCACTTCTGTATTTAGCTCCCTGTTTTGGATGAAGATGAAAATGAGCTGAACTGTGAATCCAACTAACAATGGCCAAAAGCTCCCTGGGTGGAACAGAGTGATGACAATCCTCCAAATGCCTGGAGAGATGTCCTGTCAGCTGAACGGCTTTCCTGCAACTAAAAAGGACAGCTTTAGGGGAAAAAAGAGAAGCCTAGACAGGAAGGAAGGACAGGAGCAAAGAGGCTGGAGAAGTAACTGAGGGAAGCCTGCAAGAGACCAGCACGTGAGTCAATCAACAGCAACCAAGTCCTTGAATGTTCTTCCACATCACATGGAGTCCCAGGAGGACCAACGTAGAGTCAGCCTGGGAGGGTTGTGCCTCGCTCAGGTTCATTTCTCAGTGAAGCCCTTCAACATGCAATGCATCGTGCCATCTTCTCCATAGATTTAGCTGCTTTTCATGCACAAGGTGAGCACACGCTGTATACATAGTACAGGATGCGGCTTGCACTTCTTGGGGATAGAAAGTTGCTATGGACTTTGGAAGGCAAGTTTGAGTCCTGCTACCAATACTGGCTCTTGAATACACGTTTACTTGGGAATTCTCCTCTGAGTCACTCTATGCAGGGCACAAAAAACTATTTCCATACTCACTGGAAATAAATACACACACTTCAAGAAGTAGAATTATACAAGGAAGTTGCCCTTTTGAGTATTTAGG
Organism: Ara ararauna; assembly: GCA_028858755.1. NCBI lineage: Eukaryota > Metazoa > Chordata > Aves > Psittaciformes > Psittacidae > Ara > Ara ararauna. The sequence continues at coordinate 8,948,403 of CM054389.1, read as the reverse complement.
AGCATGTAGAAACTTCCCCATTTCCATGAGACACGCTAATAACCAGCAGAGCAGCACTGAACTTTGTAGCATCTCTAATGCGTTTTCCCTCTCTGCCCCAGCCCTTTTCATTATGACCCATTTTCTTGCTTTTTCCTTCTCTTCTTCCAAGTCAAAGCGTTTCGACACCCTGCCCTTTGTGAACATTGTTTGTCAGAACATCTACAAGGATGGCAAATCGTGTTTTCCTCTGTCTAATCCATGCAGGCAGCTGGACCACTTTCATCCCTAACTGGGTACCTCTGGGATAGCACACCAGTGCTGGGTACCACTGTAATGCAGCAAGCCAGCACAACCAGTAGGCACATGCAGCTGTGACAGAGGAGCTGACCTAAACCTTGGTGTACATATACCTAAAAATAGGTAGAGATCAACATGAAGTGGCCGAATTTAGTACTAGGAGAGGCAAAATAAAAACCCCCTTTGCTTTGAAGCCAGCAAGCAAAAGTCAGACTCTGCCAAAGAAGATGCAGAGATGCTGCAGGAGAGCAAAGCTAGATTTACACCACAGGACAGCTGGAATCAGAGTCTGTGCCCCAGCAATGTGTGTTTGTAGCAGGGCTATAGCAGTTAAATAGCAACTGGTTTGGTTTGGTTGTTTGTTTTAAATGTGTGTATAATCACCTGTACCTCTGTTCCTGCCATTCTAATGTGGCAAATGAGACAAATCCAGATGTTTCCCCTTGTAAAAAGGGAACACTGAAGCAAAGCACACACTGGCTTAAATAAACCCTTCTCTTTAGATGCCTCTGATCTACTCATTTGGGGTGTTTTTTATGATGGTTTTCTTATTTAAAAACCAAGGTTTCTCCTCCCCATCTTTCCTCACCACAATGTGGCAACTGCTCAAAACCAACAGGGGAAACAAGCAGCTTTGTTTAACACAACACAAACAAGCATTAGCATTTGCCAGTTCCCTTTGTACAAACCGAGGTCTGTGTGGGATTTCAGAGGCAGGCAGGCGCTCAAAGCAGCACTAACATGTTCTGACACCCTCGCTTCTGTCTCCCATATGACAGTCTTGTTTTACACTGAGATTTAAGCCACTCAGGCCTTCCCCCGCATGAAGGGACAGAAGCATCCATGGCTTCAGGGCTTCTCAAAGGCACCCGAGGTCCTGCGTAGAGGCAGCTCAACCACAACCAGGTCACTTGAGATCTACCACCCCCATCCAGGAAGGATGGGCTAAGTGGAAAGCAGTCCACATGTGCTGTGAGGGTGATGCAAACCAGGGGTTGAGCTCTGTTCCGGGTCCCCTTACCTGGGGCATGAACCAAGGAGAAAAGGATGGGAAGAAAGACAGGAAGGGCAGATTCCCACCTTGCTTTCCACCCCTAGCATCTGCTCATCATCTTTAGTTTGCTTCTGAATAAGACTGAAGGAGGCAGAAAGTAATCACAACCCACATGTATTAGAAGAAGAGGAACACACAAGTCCAGGGTAAGTTCAGTATAACAGCCCTTATCACAGAGCAGAGTTTTGTACTGCAAGTGCATAGACACATGAAATAGAAGCCTTTCTTCATACCTGCAGGCTCCATCATCCAATCAATCCCTCTTTTTCCGAGTACAGTGTTCTTAAGGCAGTTTAAACCCTTGTTATTTGTTATGCACCATTATAATTCCCTTCTTTAACTCTGCATTATTGGCAGGGATTTGAAGTCTGAACACGCAGCACAGACTTTGATGCCTTGCTGAGGCGCGTTGCTGCTTTCTAAGTAAAGAGGGCAGAGCTGCGAGGCCCAGAGCTGTCTGTGAGGATCCGGTCTGGTGCCCAGGACAGGAGACGCAGACCTGGGACCACACGTGGTCCAAAGCAGCAGCAGCCCCCACAGCTGGAGCCAACCCTTCCCACGGGACCACAGTGTCACCTCTCCTAGGAGATGGTGTGGGCCCAGCTCTTAAGAGAGAATCCTGTTTGGTTATTTCTAAAGGTAAGGAATTTTTCCCAAGGAAAGACAGGCAAATTCCAGGAAGAAAACTGGTATTCTCTTCAGAATAAAAAACCCAAAACTTGGCTAAAGCCAAGCAAAATTTAGCTGTAAGAAAGCAAAAGAGTCTGTGAAATTCTAAGCCTGTACAGGCAGATGTGGAAGGAGGGGATTTCTTCAACCGGGAGGTCTTTATAGTGGAATGTGCGAAAGCCTGTTCCTTCTCCCTGCTCACCCAACACTGGAACAAAACCCACTGACAAGCTGCCCCTCTTGGGGCAAAAGCCATCAGTTTCTGAAGATAATGATGAGTGCAGGACAAGTGAAGGAAGGGAACAGAGATCTGGCTGGTGCCCTGGGAGGTCACTGGGGCCAATGGGGAGGCACTGCAGCAGGCTGGCTTCCTCCTCAGCTGATCTGCTTTTGTGTCACAGATAAAGGAGCAGGCATTGAGGAGAGGTTTCAAAGGCCAAATGCTTGGAGCCCAAGTTGCTTCCCTGGCCCACAAGGCTATTAATTTATTTCAATGTGTTGAAGAGTGCAGCCAGAGCCTCAGCTGCTGAAGACGTGCGTGCAGGGAGAGCTGTGGCCATCACATGCTGCTGCAGAGAAACAACAGAGAGCAAATAAGAGACACAGCAGCCTAGGAGGAAGAAGAAAAGGGCCTGAAGTACCTCCAAGGAGCTTTTTTGAGCTCACCCTCCTTTGTGTGCTCAGTAACAAGCCTCAGATGATGTTGGGTAAGATCCTTCTTTGTGATGGCCAACAAATTGCATGTCCCTGCTGGCTCCCGCTGCAGAGATAATCAGAAAGCATGGGAGAAAGGGCTGCAGGTTCTCTGTCCCTTGCCATGACAGCATTGCTCGCCGCAGTATGGGGGTGCTCTGGACTATAATGAGAAAGGAGCAAAAGGTCAACTCAGCCAGCAGTGCACCAGGGTTTGGCTGCCAGCAGTTAGAGATGCTCAGGTTTCTGGGGATCAGAGCAGGAAGAAGATACCGGCAATGGATGTGCAGTGAGGTCACCCACCATCCATCTCATCCCAGCCCAAAGAAATGAACAATAAATCCACAATCCCCGTCAATCACAGGTACTCCAGCCTGACGAAGGGCACCAAACTACCAAACTCATGGCAAGATGGAGATCTCGACAAGGAATTTGCACCTTGATCTGGAAACCCTGCAGGAAATCTGCGCTCAGAAGGAGCACAGGAACAAGACTGCAGCTCCCTTACAGCACAGTGATGCCTGTGCCTCCCTTCTAGGCCTGAAGGGCCAAGAAAGGACAAATGCCAAAGGCATCTTAGTGCATTCCTGCCCATCCTGATCTGAAAACTTGTCAAAGCCATTAAGGGACAGAGAGCAACGGTGAGTGTACCTGTGCAGACAGGCACTGCCACAGCTCGGGAAACAAACCATTGCTTCATTTTATTAGCTGCCTTTTTTCTTTTAATGAAAGCAAATACTCAGCACACACAAGCCCAAAGTTTCCTTTGCAAACAAATGTCATGCTGGGCTCCCTGAGCCTTCAGAGACAGGTGCACGGTCAGACTCACACTGTTGACAAAGATGTTGGAATAGGAGTTTCCCCAAGAAGCTGCACGTGTTGTCTTTGATTTTGCACTTATGATCTATCCTCAGATTATCTATATGCTTCGCTAGGAAGAACTCAGCCAACCTGCCACTGGTTGTTTCTTGCTCCCTCGATATTGTGATATGAGTGGATCTGACTCTGTAATCTCAGCACTGCTAATACTGATTAAAAACAAATTATTACATATTTATAGCAAGCCTGGCAGCGGAGTCTCCCTTGTCCTTCAGCATTAGCAAGTGCAGCTCTGAAGCAGCTGATGCCAAGAAAAGCAGATGATGCCCCTGGAGAATAGAAAGCGAAGCAGCCCCTTGAGAGAGGAGGGGAGAACTGCTCCTCAAGTCACTGCTGTTACAGGTGGGCAGCGTCTGAACTGCAGAGCTTATCTGTACCTGTTGCTCGCTCCTCTCCCAAGATGCTTTATCCTTTCGATGCAGACATCACTGGAGCACCCCAGGATCATGCACAGCGGATTACAGTCATTAAAATGCCTGCCACACTTTTTGCTGGAGTAGGTGGCAAGGCACAGGGATGCTGTCACAGACAATTCGGTCTCGAGCAAAGTGATTGCTGTCTACAAAACTAATAGAACAGGATGAAAGGTGCTTTGTACAGGCTGAGGATTATCTCCTACCACCCAAATCCAGCACAAATGGTTCAAATCCCCTGCCCTTCTCTTCTTAGCATATCCTCAGCTATGTACATTATGTTCAGGAAAAGAACACGTTCTTGGGACAGCCAAATAAAATCCCAACTCTCCTGTAATTCCCAAAGTAGGCTGAAAACATAAATAAGGAGGTTTACAGCAGTATCAGAATGCCCTGGCCTTGACCACAGCCCTGTGGAGCCATGTGCTATAAAAATGTGGAGTAAGACATCCCCTGCCTCAATGACATAGATGTCTCTCAGGTCTTCTAATCCTCTTTTTGATGAGACATGGTGCAGCCTGACAGGAAGCCCGATGATTTAAAGTCCTGCAGAGGGACCCAGGCGGTGAGAGGCAAGACAAGGCCCACAGATCTCTTCTAAGGTATTTTATCACTGAGGAAATGCTGCTAAATTGGTTTCTTGAACTCATTAAAGATATTTCAAGTTTACAAAAGAAAGCCAATTTTCAAAGAATAAAATGGTTGGGAAGTGATTTAATTATTACTTTCCCAACCCAAAAGAGTCCAGGGAACCATCCAGACAACTTGATTCCTACAGAAAAGGGTCATTTCTGCAGAACCATCATTTTTCTCCCTTGTGAAATTCAGCACCTCCTGAGAAGTCACCATCTCCTGTCAATTCTTCACCAGTGAGATAAGACGCATCAGAACTGACTGCAAGGTAAGAACTCTGTTGCCAAAAGAGTTCCCCTCTCTTCCAGTGAATTTGTTTCTTTTAGAAGGTTTCACACAGCTCAAAGCTGGGAGCAGTTCTAATAACTTTTCCCCTGCTCTATTTTGTTAAGTAGGTAATTCTTCAAGTCACTGATTCTTTTAGTCTATGTACGGACTTTAACACAACAGAATCCCAATTTCCAACAGTGAGTTAATGTTCTGGAAGTAATTAGAAAAAGTCTTGGTTTTTAAAACCCTGATTTAGTGTCGTGTGGTGCGGGAGATGTTTGAACTCCACCGAGAACTAACTCTGCATCTTATTCCTCAAAAAAAGCCCAACAGGAGAAGCTTTCTCCAAGCCCAGGTCAATGACTCTCACAGTACCAAAACTGGCAAGCCACGCAGTGACACAGCCAACCCACCCTACCGCCACCCAAACAGCCTTGATGTTGACCAAAGGCACTGATAGCCACCACTTTCTGCAGCCGTGGAGAGAGAACTTCAATGCAAAATGCAAAGATAGCCTGTTCCGCACTTACTCCTGACACAAACACAAGACCTGCGCAGGACATTGCTCTTTCCATGCTCTACCCACCCTTCGCTCCCGGCTTCTCCCCCTGGAGAGGGTCTTGCATCAATGGAAACACAACCTATGCTCCTAGGTGAAATTGGAAGGCCTCAGGCTCAGGTGGGACAAGAGCCAGCCCTCAAGATGCTTCTCTGCCATCAGGTCCTGTGAAGCAGCTCTCCTCAGGCTGGCAAGGCACTTAGGACTCACAGGAGCAACACAGTTGATCAAGAACAAAGCACCAACTGTTCTGAGAGGGATGGGAGATGAAGGGACCACTTTGTCTCCTCGTTCCCAGTGTTGTCAGCTCAGTGTTGGTACAGGGCAGAGAGAAGGTCGCTTAGACACCATTACCTGGTGCTTTTGCTCATTCCCGGCCTTGCTGGCAGCTTTCCCAGCAGGCAGCACTCAGAGGCAGCACAGAAAACCAGGGAAAGGGCAGGGAAATCTAGTAGAAATGAAGAGGTCTGAGGAGATGCAATGTTATTAACTCCTGTTGGGCCCACTTCAGGCAGAACAGCCTTTGACAGACACATGATCTCTGGGCACCTCACTTGGTTGCCTCGATAAATGCCTCTCTGCGATTCTTAGAGGGGAAGAAAAATAATGCTCCCCCCTACCCTTGGGTCATGCTCCCCATCTGACTCACAGAAATCATTTATCACTTATCTGATAGCTTAAGCATATCTGCATAATGTGTTACACGCAGCTGAGAAGCTCTCCATATTTCACAAATCCTTAGCAATGCATTTTTTAATAGGAAACATCAATCCCAAGTAGCCCGAAGGAACGATCCCTCTTTAATCATCCACCACACTGAGGACTAATTTTAGACAAAGGCTCAACACTCCCAGTCACCTGTACCATGTAATAACACAGATGATTCCTGGATTCACAGGGAAAGGTGCAGGCTCCTTTTCAAAGCTGGATTGCAGATCCTGTGTTAATTGCTACAGCAAATTCCAGCTCCAGGAACGCTCAGCCAGGCTTTACAATAAATGCTGTCTGATCTATTCCTGCTCAGGCCCAAACTCTTTGTGGAGTATTTGTAAATGTAATGGGTACTTCATTTCCACCACTGCTCCTGAATAATTCATGCAGTGGAAGATCCTTCTATGGTTCTGTGAATGGAGAGACTTGGGGTATTTTGTTCTCTGCAGTTAATGGATTAAAACAGGCCTTTTTTCAGCTATGAAACCAGGGAGTTTATCACCACAGAAAGAAGCATGGTTCATACATCAGTGGCTCAACCTAGGAATGCATCTGGGAGTATGGATAGCAGGACTTAACAACCAACAATTGCTGTATCATCCCATGCTGTCCAAAAAGCCAATGCAGTTGCATAAGGAAACATTGAAAAACTGCCTTGGAGCAGTCACAATATTTTCCTTCCCTTTTTTCAGGCGCTTCCTTCAGACTGAACCATTTCTTCCCCCACAAAACAGTACATTTTGAAACATCATTTTGAAAAGAGGAAAAGAAATAAATCAAAACTCCTTCCCATTCAGAAAATGTCATAACTGGGAGCTGCAGCACTTTCAAGCTATTCCTCCCCAGCTCCCTTCCAAGCAGAATTGACCGACTCGCTGAGATTTCCTGAGCCATTTCTATTGCATCAAAATGACATTTTTCAAGACAAAACTGTTGTGACCAAAAAAAAAAAATCAAACCCAAATCTCAACAAACCTGAACATCTCTGATCCAAGTGTCTCTGACTAAAAGAAGATGCCTCCAAGATGCCAAACCTTGCTTTGGGTGAGTCCCAGAACATCGGTACGACACATCCAGGCTGAGCAAGTAAGTCCCTTTTAGATAGCACAGTGGTAAATACTCCATCCCTGGCAGTGCTCAAGGCCAGGCTGGACAGAGCCTTGGGCCACACGGTCTAGTGTGAGGCATAGGGCAGTTCCACCACCACCCCAAGGCAGAGGGGTTAGAACTGGATGATCTTAAGGTCCTTTCCGACCCAAACCAGTCTGTGATTCTACGATTTTATGAACCCTAGAGGCCAGAGATACCTTCACATATGCTTAGAGCCAAGCCCAGACTTTCCTGGACTGTGTCTTACATCAACTTCACCATTTTAACTGAGGAAATTCCAGGTTCCAGACTTAAAATGTGGCAACAAGAACACTGACACCTTGCCAGGTCCCTCTCTGAAGGTGAGCACTGACCTCTTGGCTCTGCATTGATGCAGGATTTGGTGTTACAGCTCCTTCCAAGGGTGTTAGTGCAATTTGCACTTAAACCTCTGGGATACTGCCTGCTCTCAAGGCAGCAGTTGTAGCCCTCAGTAGGCACTAAATCTCAGTCCCTACCTAATCCCTTCAATCAGCAGTGAGATGTGCCCACCCACCCGCTGCATTGTCTCTAGCAAATGAAGTTCATTCATGTCGTGGTTTAAGCCCAGCCGTAAATCAGCCACGATGTCATTAGCTCACCCCCCCTCCCACTTCCTCCCCCCGCTCCCAGGAGGGATGGGGAGGAGAGTCGGAAGAACGTAACTCCCATGGGTTGAGATAAGAACAGCGCAGTAACTAAGGTACAACACAAACCGCTGCTGCTGCCACCAATAATAATAATGGTAAGGCAAACAACAAGGGAAGAGAATACAACTGCTCACCACCCGCCGATCGATACCCAGCCAGACCCAGCAGTGATCTAACCCTTCTGGGTAGCTGCCCCAGGTTATATAGTGGGCATGACGTGCTGTGGTATGGAATACCTCTTTGGTCAGTTTGGGTCAGGTGTCCTGTCTCTGCTTCCTGCCGGCTCCCCCTCCTCCCTGGCAGAGCATGAGGCTCAGAAAGTCCTTGGTCAGAGTAAACATTACTGAGCAGCAACTGAAACCATCGGTGTTATCAGCGCTGTTCCCAGGCTGAAAGTCAAAACCACAGTGCTGCACCAGCTACTAAGAAGCAGAAAAATGACTGCTGCTGCTGAACCCAGGACAATTCACCAGTGGAAAAATCAGAGCTGTCACACACTGCTGGAGTTTTTAATAGCTGTCTTTCCAAAGCTTTGTTGAGAGGCACCACCTCCGTTTTCTCAATGTCAGCAACAAACCTGCTCAACTCACATCATGAAACGACTCCTCATACCCCTCTGCCAAGAGAAAATGCCCATGAACTCACCTGGGGAGATCAAATCATTTTCTCTTTGGCTCAGGCATCATCACAAGCCATAGAAAGATTCCACTGCTCATGCTGGATACCTCCACACAAGCCCCTTCCTGTGAAAAGGACTGCACAAAGGAGCTCAAGGCTTAGGCACTAAGTCAATCAGGACATGCAGAAGGAAGTTTATAAGTCCATCAATTCACACAAGGCAGAGCAGTCTGCTGTGCTCCTGGAGCAGAGCTGGTTCTGCAGGGTAACAGTGGTCAAGATAGTGAAAACCACCTCTAGTTTTTTCCTGCAGCAAAGCAAATGTGACTCACTCACTGCTTGCTTCCAGAGGAAGAAAGGGTCACTTCTACACTGGCACTCTGCTGACCTTCATCTCTCCAACAGCATGATGTGGGTTTGGGTTTCTAAGGTGATGCTGTGCACTGGGCAGGAGGATGCTCCAGCACTGCACCTCAAAACAAGAAGGGAGATCTGACACAGAACACAGCAGCAAACCCTTATCTTTGCCAGAAAAACTGTCTTCTGTTGCCCTGCACAGATTTGCAGAGTTCAGGGGCAGAGAGGGCCTAACATGGTGCTAAACCTTTCTATCACCTTTATATCTGTCTTTATAGCACAGACACCACAATTTTCCTGCTAAGCCTGCAACAAACCCTCCCTGAACTGGTGCAGTACATGCTTAGCCCACAGCATCCCACCTGAGCAGCCTTTGTGGGAGCAGCTTTCTACCCACCAGAGGAAAATTTCCCTGCAAATCCCAAAGCCTGAGGAAAAGTCACCAAATTTTGCCAGTGCTAAACAGCAGAAACAAGAACCTTGCCAAGGCAGACAGGCTGCAGAAAATGGAGCACTCTGCTCCAATTTAATTAAAAAGGTATTTGGGAAAGTGCTAAGTGCGTTGGAGCCTGGCACTATCTGGGGAAGACACGGAGCTATGCATGCTTTAAAAACCAATTAAGACAAGAATCACCATTAGTCCAGGGGCAAAGGCCTGAAAAAGAAAACCCACAAGCCATTTTCAGCCCAGAGGCATGAGAACCAAGGGGCAAATGTCACCTCCAGCCCAGAGGTGAGCATGGCCACCAGAGCATCCTCCCCTCTGAAGCCCAGGCTGATTCAGTGTCCTTCAAAGCAGAATGTTCAACATGCAGGAACACAACCAAGGACCGGCTTTTCCTGTTCAAGCTCAGTCAAGCTCTGCTCTCTGAGGACAGCTCACTTCAAAGCATGACAGGACCATGATTTATTGACACAGTTTTGAAATTCCGGGGTCTAAACTGGCTGTATGCAGAGAAGAGGTTGCGTGAAACAAGCAGGGGAGCAGCAGGGCGTCCCTCCTCTGCCAGGCTCATTGGATGCCTCCCATTCCCAATTCATCTACCAGGAAGACACATTTCAGTCCTGCCCCACAGTGGCCAGAGAGGACATCTGATGACTCCTGTCCAGGAACAGGACTCGATCCCGGAACAGCTGCTACTGCTTCAGTCAGCAGGGATCAAGCATCATGGGGTGCACTGTGCTGATGGCCCCCTTTGCCCAAACAGCTGTTGAGCAGGTAGAGAGATAATACAATTTTTGCTTCCTTTCTTCCCTTTCCTGCTTTCCCTCTCCCACCATTTCACATTTGCTGCTCCTTCTCCTCCAAGTGGGAACTTCAAAGTAAGCAGAAAAACTGACACACCGATCTGGAAAGATAGATAGCCCAAAGGATCTGCCCCTGTTCCCCATCACCTAACCCATCCAAGCAGCCCTAAGCACTAGTTCACTGTTCCTTTCAAACAGGAGGGCACTGGGCAAGTTCAGTCCCCAGCATAAGCACCCTTCTGATCACAAAAAGGGAAGAAAAGATCCTTCAGCTGGTACCATCTACCCTACTCCAAGCTTCTGCACCAGAACTACCCTGGTTGCTGGATCTGCACTACCAAACTATGGAAAGGAACCTATGGCCAGAGACAACAACAGTACACCATGAGACCAATAAAAAAGGAAACTGAGGCACAGCCATGGACACAGCCCACCCAGACTCACCTACATAGCTAGTGGCAAAAGGAACAGCGAAGCCCAATATCTTACAGCAAAGCCCAATATCCTGCACGAATTTCAGCAGTATTTCCACACCAAGCAGTTAAAACAGCACTGGTTGAGGTTATCATTATGTTCTGCAGCCGCGTTCAACGTCTCTGACAACTCACCCCAGCGCTCACAGGGCTGGCAGGCAGAAGAGAAGGGAAACGTCTTCCTCCTGTCTCACAGAAAGACACAAACTCGAGGTGCAACCAGAGAATTCATTTGCTACCCCAAGATACCAGGGCTGTTGCTTGACTCCTTTTTCACTAGCAAAAGTGCACCTTTCTGAACTGTATTTTGACCACCGCTTTTGCCTCCAGCTTAGCATTTGGTTGTCCAGAACACACTTAAATATTACCAAATACTCCCCACTTGAAAGCAAATTTTGGCTTTTGGTTTCAGCTGCACCACCATTAAACACTCAGAGCAGCCTAAAGCCCACTGTAAGGTGACCCCTCTGCACAATGAGACTGCTGCTAAGGAAAACACGCCAAGGCCAAAGTGAGAATCTCAGTCGCTGGAGTTCCCACCTGTGGCTGAACATCCACATCTGCTTCATCATGAACGTGAAACTGAAGATCTCTGCATACCAACGCCGAAGAATTTACTTTGGAAGCACGTGCTTCCTCATGGCTGATAATTAGCCAAAAAGCAGAGTCACAAATACAAATACTATAAATGTGTTGTTTGCTTATTGCAACTTAAAGTGGAAATTGTGTGGCACTCAACTCAAAACACAAGCATTTGTTTTGACACCTCCCGGTTTCGAGGGATGCTGCAAGAGACGTGTTTGCAGTCAATGTTTTGATTTTGACAAAAATGCTTAAGAAAAAAAGGAAGAAAAGTTTTCCTGCCGTTTTCTCTGCCAGCTCCCAGAGGGATCAGGCAAAGCTTCCTGCAGCTCCAAGTCATTAGCAAGCTGTCACGGAGCTCAGACCCTAACATGCATCTGACACATCAGATCACAATTCTATCAGACCTGGCAAGCATGCCAGTGCTGGATCTTCATGTGTAACTGTTGGATCATTTTCCTTTAGGATTCACTCACTTTTCTGGTTGAGCAAGAGAAAGGAAATTGGCCAAGCTCATCCTCCAGCTAAAAACATGGGTTCATCTGCTGTGCAGAAAGAGGAGTTTAAGGAGGGTCTTGTGCCATTCCCACTGCATAAAAAGCACAGCTGCATACAGATACTCAGCATGATCACAGAATCCCAGACTGGCTTGGATTGGAAAAGACCTTAAAGCCCACCCAGTTCCAACCCCTTACCACGGGCAGGGACACCTTCCACTAGAGCAGCTTGCTCCAAGCCCTGTCCAACCTGGCCTTGAACCCTGCCAGGGATGGGGCTGCCAAAAAGAACTAAAATTCTTCTTGTTTTCAAGGTGTAATTCACATAAATGATGCTTCTAAAGAGACAGGCTGTCAGGGATCTTGTGGGCACATGCCTAAGGGGCCTCTACCTGATAATGCCACCTCCCGAAGATCCTAGGTAGAAACTGCAAAGCGCAAAACATGCTGGTTTAGGCAGAGCAAAGGGCTGGAGCTGACCCACCTGGCAGTTGACCTTGCATTTCCTACAGAGCTGAGCTATTTTCAGATCACAAACCTCTCCTGGCTCTTCTCTGAGTATCAAGATAATGACTTCCTGGGAAAAAGACTGTTCCTGCTCCAGTAAGCAAACCCAAGCAAACCAGAACATGACCCCACACTCAGTTTTCTTGTTGGAGCTGAAATAAACATATGTTCGAACAGCCCTGATGCAAGCCTTAGCGCAGGTGGTCACACCGAGCTCCTGGTGCAGGCAGATGTCCCCATTTACACACAGGCAGGTTTAGGACATGTTTGCCTTGTTCAAAGTAATCCCACCAGTGCTTTGTGCGGACTTCTCACTGCTCTTGGGCTCTGATACAGAGCTTAGCCGCACATAATGGAACTTCTGCCTCTATCTACCCCAGAACAGCACACACCTTATCCCAGCTTTTCTTTTCCTTCCCTGATGGACACTGGGACTCTCCCAAATGACAGTGGCCTCGCAGAGATCCCCATGACATGCAAAAGGAAGAGCCTTCCAATTGCTGTGGAGTGGCACAACCCCCATGGCACATTTGCAGTGCTCAGGAGCACCGGCGTCCAGCTGGATCCCAAGTGCAATCTCTTATTGCTCCCACTGTGATCCTCTCAGAAAAGAGATCGGGTTCTCAGACAGGAAGCATCATAAGGGGCATAGTGTCCTGTACCTGGATCATTAGACTAAGAGCTCAGAGCTCCAGCTCCCTGCACCGACCTTGCCCTCAGTGTGCTGCGGAAATCTTGGCTTTTTAGGGTGTAGGCTCGTGCATCCTCTCTGCAAGCATCCCACTTTCTTGTGTCCCACACTCGACTGAGAATGAAGTGTCTCATCCCAGATCTGACTAAAGCTCTTTCTTTTCCTGCAAGGACACTTACACTTTTCTTCCCTCCTAAAGAAACGTTCTCTATGAAGAAAACATGGAGTAAAACAGTGAGGAACTGACAAGGGGCAACGCTAAAACATGCAGTGGAATCACCCAGACCCTCTGGATCATCATTAGCTGTGAGGGTATTTCAGTCAAGCTTGCAAGGTGCTTTGTATCAGCCAGGAGAGACTTTCTAATCAGCAGAGTTTAAAGCCTTTTGGATTGGGAAGCACGTCCGTAGGAACCTGAGCCCAAGCCCAGATGTATAAAATTGTAGGTGATCAAAGGTAGTGCATCCAAGGCAGGATTAAAAGACGTTTAATACAGCTTTTCCCAATAAGCCTCAGAGATGAAAGAACTGCCACAAGGCCTTGCTGGAGGCTTAGAAATTGCTCTGTGAAATCAGCTGCAATTGGTAATTAAATGGAAACCTTGGGGGTGTTCTGAAGACTTTTTTCATAACCTGGTATAAGGGAACTCATCTTTAAATTACATAGACTTTTACCTTCACAGAGGTGAAAGTAAAACACCATCCTGCTGTTCCTACACATCCTGCCTGGCTGCATGCATGAGCAGAGGTGGCTCCTCACACCTCTCTGTGAGAGGGTCAGGATGCAGGGTGCTCAGGAGCCCCTCAGGACACTCCTGTCACACCAGAGCCCAGCTATGAAGTGTGTAACTCACCATCCACACGGAGTCTGCAGCTGTGGCTTGGTGCTGCAGTGACTGTGCCCCTGCCCCATGCAACACACACAATCAGCTGTACTATGGAAGCCTCCCACTAGGTCCCAGAATCTCGTCCTTCTTGGAAGCACACACAGCTTCAACACAACTTCTTCCAGCCTAAGTCTTTGCTCTCCTACAGGGAGAGCCCAAGGCTGACAGGAGGTCCCTTGGCTAACTGAGATGTGCGGAGAGAAAGAAAAAGCCTAGTCCTCATTGAAGACAGGAGAATTACTGATTATGAAAGACAGGAAGTTCTGAGCACGCACAAGAAGATGAGGGAGGGAAACCAGACCATAGCAGAGAGCACAGCCCTGTGAGTAGGGCATCCAAATGGACCTCAGGAGGTTTTGCCTGGACTCGCAGCTCTGCCACCACTTTCCTCACTTCGGCTCAGGCATAGCCTTTCTCATGGCCCATTTCCCTTCTCTGATAATAAAAGAGGTCAGTCCTTTTTGATGTACTTGCAAGAATGGATTATTTACTGTTCACTTGCAGAGTTCCTCGGGTAACAAGAGCCATAAACAAAGTGAACCTTGCACTTTGAACTGTAGTTCCAGTGTTTAAAATGCCCGGTTGATGCAAAGTGCTTTGTTTCTGTTGTAGCCTTTCCTTCCTAGATGGCATCACACTCTGTGGCAAAGTACTCCTAGAGAAAGCTGAAGGTGCTGAAAGCGGCCCTGGGTATCCCATTCTCAGCAGAACAGGCAGCAGCAGGTGAGGGCTGCTCAACTCCAGACACTGTGTCAGCTGCTGGGAAACAAACTAGGAGAAAACCTGTTTGAAAAAGAATTAAAAGGAGGTTCAATTTCGAAACAAAGCGCTAAATCTCCACTGAATACAAGTAGCCAGAAATAGCTGCCCTGGGAGAGACTGACAGCTGATATAAATAGGAGTGAGTCATGGTGTAATGGGGAGCCAGTTCAGGGGAACAAATAACTATCGGTTGCTCAGACAAAGCCTCCTACAGCAAACAACCCTGAAGGTGCAGGCCTAAGCACTGCCAGGCGTCTGGAAATACAGAGCTCAGGATAATATTGCACAGGCAGACAGGCCGTTGTGCCAGTCTCCTGTGCAGGAACTGCTGGGGATGGTTTTGGGGCTGGGGATGACTTTGGTTTGTGGCCCAGGACAGAAGGATTTATGCAGAACATAGATGCAGAGCATCTCAGACAGATGTCCATGGATCAAATGTGTTCAGCTGCTGCTGAAACCTCTTCCCTGAGTGTCCCTCCTTGAGGATTTCACACTCACATTCTTTCAGGTGAATGTGACCCACACACGCATACAGGGTTTGGGAAACAAATAACTGTCCTTTCTATAGCTGGGAAGCAGAGCTCCAGGCCTTGCCACCCACTGGTTTGCAGGAGCTGCCTATCTTACACCAGCTAGCAAACAGCACTCACACACACACAGTGATTCTCACTGCTGCTCACCGGCAGTCAGAGCCCATGGGCAAAGTCAAACCAACCAGAGAGGAGGGAGATAACAGGGAAAGGTGGAATTATTCATAGAATCCCAGACTGGTTTGGTTGGAAGGGACCTTAAAGCTCATCCAGTTCCACCACCTGCCATGGGCAGGGACACCTTCCACTAGAGCAGCTTGCTCCAAGCCAAGTCCAACCTGGCCTTGAACACTGCCAGGGATGGGACAGCCACAGCTTCTCTGGGCACCCTGTGCCAGCGCCTCAGCACCCTCACAGGGAGGAACTTCTGCCTAATATCTAATCTAAATCTACTGTCTTTGACTTTAAAGCCATTCCCCCTTATCCTGTCACTACCTCCCCTTTGTGAAAAGCCCCTCTCCAGCTTTCTTGTCTGCCACTTCACGTACCGGAAGGCTGCTCTAAGGTCATCAAGAGAAGACCATTCACAGCTGGAAGGCATCCCCAGGATACCAGCGAAATGTTGACTATCTGGTACTTGTAAATCCTTTACCTTTACCTTTTAGGGCCCTAGTAGCTAGGCCTGGAGGAGATGCCAGCTCTCTGCATCCAGTACTTCCAGCCTCTGAAATTGCTTCCTGATGTTGAAGTCTATCCCACAGGCAGAGCAAGCCTGAGGAATAAGGGAGTAGGAGCCAGCACAGGCAAGCCAGCAGCTGGGATATTGCACAGAAATGGCAGTCCCTGCAACACAGAGATGCTTTTAGTTCAGTTGCTTTCATTTTTTAGCCCCTCCACATAATTCTGTAATAATCGCCCTATTAAGAATGTTCCATTTGCCACACAACTCGGGATATTAATCCTATTAGTTCATGCTAATCCTCTGCAAAACAAAATAGAAATATTCATTTTCTCAGGGGAAAAAAAAGAGGAGAGAAGGAGGTGGGGGAAAAAGAAGACAAATTTGCTTCCAGAGCTTTGCTGTTCCGTAAGGAAACTGAATGGTACTGGGTCTCCTGTAGCCTTCATATAGAATTCCATTATCACATAATGGGGTGTCACATACAGCTTGTTGATAAGAGACAGTCTCTCAGATTAAGTATTAACTCTCATATTTGGAAACCAGGCATTTTTCTACCCATTGGGGCATCGAAACACAATATCGCATTTCCTTTTCCTTCCCCAACCCCTTCTTCCTTTACTACCCACTAATTAAAGAGCAGGGGGGAGTCTGGGCTGCGCTGTGAGCCCAAGATAAACTTTGCTGAGTAGGGAAAAAGAATTGAAGTGAGAGAACAGAGGTCCTTCCTATAGGCTTCCTTTTTCCCTCCCACCCCCTCTGGTGCTGTATTTTTTCCTATTGCCGTGCAGAATTGCTAGCAGTTTCCATTCTCTCCTGCTCCACAAGGTGAGACTGGCACCTACTGGAACCCGCCTGGAAAGGCTGAGCTATTTTCATCACCAGCTTCACATTATTTTCCCCCTTCATCAGACAAACAACCAGCGCAGCAGACACAGCACCAGACAGCACACGCTGCATTAAGGGTTTGACACAGCTCTGGCTTTTTAAAGGTGCTCGATTTTTAAGCTGTTTCATGGTATTCAGGGGTAACCACCATTAGTCACTTCATTTGTGTCAGCCCATATGGAGGGAACTGCAGGCACAGGTCCTGATAAAGCTCCCAAGGTTATTCTGGGTCTTTGAGGCTATTCAACTCTGCTGTCTGAGTACCTAATGGAAGCAAGAGCAAACATCCCTCCAGGTACAACATCTCTCTTCATTAGTTTCATCTCCCCTTCCTACATGCACTCTATGCTGGTACTGAGGATTTCCTCACGTGATGAGTTCATATGCTGGTCCATCCTCTGGGATTCAGACCTCAAAATGCTGCTCTTCCATGCCTTTCCCCTCACCACAGACTTATTCTTTGATGTCCCCTTCCAAAGCCCCACTGGCCAGCATCAGTGGAGCAGCAACTTGGCTTCATTCCTCTCCCCGCTCCCATCTTCCTTTACTGGCCCCACTCCCTACCATAAGAGCAGCCTTATTCCCACTCCAGACCTCCAGAACAGCTCACACAGACCTCCAGCAAAGCCCAGCCACCCACTCCTGTTCTTCAGGCTTCTATGAGCCCCGGAGAACACATCCTGACTCCACTAAGATCATGCAAGAGAGCAGCTGTTTCACCAAGGTTCCCTGCCAGTTTTGCTCTGTACTACACTGTGTATTTTATCATTTGCTTCAATACACAGAGCAACGTGCCTCCCAAGTCAGAGATCATCGCACCAAAAGCCACAAGATAGGTGCCACAGTTTAAGTGAAGGCACATGAAATGGGGGAGGAAGGGCTGATGCCGCAGCATGATCAAGGAAGAATAAGAGAAGAAAAGCTGGAGAGCAGAGTGAATCCAGCAGATTTTTAGCTGGAGGCTTGCAACATCTCATGGACTGGAGGTGCCTCGATGATAGGGCTGCAGCTCTTGTTAACGGGTGGTCCTCTCTCTGTTTACACTCTGTCTACCCCAAGGCTGCCAACCTGAGCACATGACTTACTGCTATGAATAAAGCTGTCCCAACACAGGGCACCAGACACCTCCTGATTAGTGAGGGTAATCCTCCCTCTCCAAACCCCTGCATTAGGGAGCTCTGGCTCAATAGACTCCCCTTTTGTTTGAGAAGCAGGGGGCTTATCACAGATGTGTCAGCATCAAAGGCTGAGACCTGACTCATGTCCCCCAGCTGGGGATGTTTCAAATCCTCTCTCCTTAGGAGCAGTGTACCCTGCTTTGAAAAACACAGAGTTCAGCCTGTGGTAATTGCTGTGGGCTGCACAAACACACAAACAAACACACATTTGTTTGCACAACAGCTCTCCAGAGCAGCCTCCGCAGTTGTGTGTGCACAAGGTGGGCTGAGAGTTCTTCCTCACCTCTCAGATTGATCCGCTCTCAGCTGGGAAGGAACCAGAGGTGCACAGCATGGAGCTGCTCAGCAGCCTCCTCCTGGGTGCAGCAGAAGGGAATAGAGACAACTCCCAACAGAGCTTCAGAATGTCCTGCTGCCTTCAGCAGCATACTGGATAATAACCAGGAATCAGACACACAGCAGAGAAGGGGCTCCATTACTCCAATGCAAGCTTGAAAGGGCTGGTACAGCATCTGTGAAATTCCTCTGGATTTACAGAGGGGTAAAGCAGAGTCAGCACTCAGCTGGAGTGACTGTTAGCACCTACAGCCACTGATGGGAACTGGACAACAAGAAGGATCGGGTCTAGGGAAGTACATAAGGGTTCAGGCACCAGGCAGCTCACTGCCTGGCAGCAATTCATAGCCTGGTTCTGAGATCAATAGATGCTGACAGCGCTCGGCAGACAGGCAAAGCCAGGTCTGTAATTTACTGCAATTCCAAGCTGCTAGATTACTTTCTTCAGGTTTTCCAAGAGGAACAGTTAGTCACAGTGGTGAGTTACTCCCCTTTGTAGGCTCGGTTTTCCTGACTGCCAGACCCCAACTCCCTTTCCACTCCTGGAAAGCAGAGTGCTTTTCCAGCCTCCCATCATGGCCTCTGTTATCTCAGTGCTGTCAGTCTGGGGGAAAAGAGAGTACAACTTACTCCCCAGCTTCATGGATGTCATTCCTTACACCATTCCTTACTCCAGCAGCTACACAGATCTCTGAAGAGGAGCCAGCTTTACTGATGCTTCCAGGAACAACTACATCCCAACCATTACCAGGCTTCCTGCAAGATCCCACAGCAGATTAAGCCAGAGGACCAAATGCTCAAGTAGAGCATTTAGTGTCTCGGATTATCTTCTCACCTGTGTTTGACAGCACACACTTAAGAGACCCACCTATGGGTCCTATGGCTTAAAATAGACTCAATGGGAAAATGGCATTCCCTTTCATGATCCACATTCGGGACTTATTGCTCCAAATACCAACCTATGCCACAGGCCCTCTCTTTTGCAAAAGATGGGTTTATTCTCTTGAGAACAGAAGACTTTTCCACCAACTACCAGTACTGAGCTGTGATTCTCATTGCTCTAAAGATCCTGCTTTGTGTAGCTGGTGATGGAGCCCACTGGGCTTCATTTAGGAAGGAGAACTATCCCCAGCACATCTATGTACTTGCACTGCCAGAAAGCTGTAGCTGGCTCTCTCACTGCTAGCAACAGCCTAGGAAAGAAAGATTTTGACCTCTTTCATCTTGACTGGGTCAAGGGAACACTGACTCTGGTGATGGATGGTTGACTGTAATTCCTGCTTAGCCATTTAATCAGTGTGAGCAGACAGGAGCATGACCATGCTCCACAGGAAAGCAGCAGGCAATGGTGGAAATCCCAGAGGCTCCACAGTGCAGGGAGCTGTGAAGGTGAGGTGCTGGCAGGGGAGCAAGGCACTGGGGTATAGTTCTAAGAGACCACAGGGAAGGAACCTGGGGCTTCTCCTTCGATGAGCCCTGAAAACCTAAAATCCTCTCTGCTGGCTGTGCCATTTCAGAGGCTGAAACCATGCTGCAGTGAAAGAACAGCCCCAAGAGTAGCATAAACCACAGCATGGCTGCATCCTGCCTGCCCACGGGCAGCCTGCCTGCCATAAATACATGGGGGCACTCAAGCATGGAGGAGAAAGGAGTCCAGCCATACCCAAAGCTACTTTTACAGTCTCACAACATGAAAGGCAAATAAATCCGCTCTTAAGGGAGCCTCCCATGTATCAACAGCCAACACATGCACAGAGTTGAAGGCCAGAATAGACCATGTGGTCTGATCTCCTGCCTAAAAAAGGACAACCAGTATATTTTCTCTGTTTCCTGAACCCAGTAACATGCCCCAAAACCAAGAGCTCCCCACCTCCACCCCTCAGCTCAGCAGCAGTGTGTCTGCAGGACCATAGAGCCATTAGAGCATGTTCAAATCAAAGCTGGTGGTGTGGTGTAGGGGACCCTCCACATGCTCCCTGAAGCTGGCACTAACCTCAGCCCCCAGCCTGAGGGCCAGTGGGTCAGACACACTGGAGCAGAGTGCTGTGTAGCCAATGAGGTGGAGACAGGAGAGGCAAAATGGCATTACTGCATTTCTGGCCCCTGCACAACCAACAACAGCGAAGCAGCCACAGCCACTGAAGCAGGGGAGCAGCACGATGAACACATCCAGGTTGTGCTGTCAGTGAACAGCCTGCTCGAAGAAGAGGGACGCATTGCGAACCAAGGCCAGCCCTGAATGTCTACTTCTCATGTAGCAGGAGTACCCTCTAGTGGGAGAACAGCTTGGAGAAAGCCTTGAAAACCATTACATGCACACACAAACGCAGGGTTTTAGATCTCAAAGAAAAAAAAATGCACTGAGATTGAGCACAAGACAAACAGAACGGGCTCGAAAACCGAGGGAAATAAAATACCATGGGAAATACAGGTATAAAGTCTGATTATCACTTACAGTGTTCTTTTTACTTTTCAAGGAAATCCAGCTAAAAACATAGTCAAAACCACTCCTTCAAGGATTTCCATGCCAGGAGAGCACTGGCTTGGAAACTAGACAGAAGTGTACTCATATTCATGAAGCCAGGCCAAGCCTATTTAAATACCCAAAGGTCACAGAAAAGCCTACGGCTGTGTGTCTTAATCCTGCTTACTGCCTGAAAGCTTCTGGGGGTGGAAGTAGTCTCTGTACTCGTGGCAGAAGCCCAACACGTTTCCTGAGGACATCAGAGCTGGTGAAGCTGCTTTGCTTTGGCTCCTGGATGAAAGATTTTGCTGTTAGAGCAGGTGGGGAACCGGGCAATGACTGATGCATTGGACATAAAGGATGCAGAGGATGCTGTGAACTGTACACAGATGGGATCAATATGCTCCCCCCAGTGCCCTCTCTAATATCACACTCACACCACAGTGACAGGTGAGTATTCGAATCTCAACAGAGTGGAATTATGCGGCACCTCCGGCACCCTTAACATGCAAAAGCCTATCTACCCTCAACGGTATATATCTAGATACGCCTTCATCCACTATTGAAATGCACCTACCTCTAGGGAGACATTTGTGGTGTCTAAACCTCCAAATCTTCTGATTTGGGCAAAGATAAATACAGCTGGGGCTTCTGAGCTCTTGTTTTCAGATTAAAGATCTCAGCATTGTTTTCTGCAAGGCAGCAGTTGTAAAGGATTTAAAGAAACACAGTCCACTTTAACAGCCAGGGATAGAAGGAAACTAAAAAAAGTCCATCCCAGACTCCACGTAATCTTTTCTATAGAGATGTCACCCAATTAAGCATCCCACAGAAACCTGTGCTGGTAGAAGTGCCAGCAGGTGAAGCAGGAGTGAGAGCAGGGCATGCGGATGCTTCACAGGTCAGTTTAGAAATGGTGGGAGAGGTGATAGGCACAGGAAAGTGATGGGTTAAGCCCAGCATCCCTCCTGGGAGACGGCACAGTGCTCCCTCTGCATAGTGTGCCATGTGCAGCCCACAGGTTCCCTACTTCCTTCAAGCTCCAGTTACCCCGTGGATAAGTAAACGTGGCTAAGTCAAAGCGCCAGTTTCTGGTTGTAAGTATGAAATCCCCCTTTGGGCACACCTTCAGTTCAAAGAGCCTCCTCCCAAAGAGGGGCTGCCCCACAGCAGAGCTCACTGCCACCTTCCTGCGCCAGACCCAGCACCCACTCGGCTGCTTCAGCCCACCGGGACTTCCCAGCCAAGCACTGACGCAGCAAGGTACAAGGTAACAACCACAGGAGCAGGAAAAGATGCCAGTCCTAGACACTGACTCCACCTGGATCCTCCTTATTTCACTGGGAAGCATCTGGGAAAAGGTAATTACTCATCATGGAGAAGGGAGGAGCCTGGCCCAAGGTGGCTGGGCTGCAGAACTGGACCAAAGCCCAGACCTCTCCCAGAGGTTTTCCTCTTCCAGAGGCAGAGGGAGGGTTTGGCTCTGTGGAGGGTTACTTTGCCTTCCAGAGCAGAAGGCTGTGAATTCCACATTCCCCACACTGCACACTCAGTTAAAGTGACAGATGACTCTGTGTGTGCGTGTGTGTATGAGCCTCCATCACTGTAGCAAGGAGAGTGCAGATGATTGCTCGGGAGAATGGAAGAGAAAAAGAAAGAAAAGAAAACAGATGAGAGAAATTTGACATTGACTTATGAAGAAAGAAGTGGAAGAGACTCCCTGGATGCAGAAGGTGCCACTGCAGAACCAGGGACATGCAATGGAAGAGGTTCCCTGGATGCAGAAGGTGCCACTGCAGAACCGGGGACACGAAATGGAAGAGGTTCCCTGGATGCAGAAGGTGCCACTGCAGAGCCAGGGACATGCAATGGAAGAGGTTCCCCAGATGCAGAAGGTGCCACTGCAGAACCAGGGACATGCAATTGAAGAGGTTCCCCGGATGCAGAAGGTGCCACTGCAGAGCCAGGGACATGCAATGGAAGAGGTTCCCCAGATGCAGAAGGTGCCACTGCAGAACCAGGGACATGCAATGGAAAAGGCTCCCCAGATGCAGAAGGTGCCACTGCAGAACCAGGGACATGCAATGGAAGAGGTTCCCCGGATGCAGAAGGTGCCACTGCAGAACCAGGGACATGCAGTGGAAGAAGTTCCCCGGATGCAGAAGGTGCCACTGCAGAACCGGGGACGTGCAATGGAAGAGGTTCCCCGGATGCAGAAGGTGCCACTGCAGAACAAGGGACATGCAATGGAAGAGGTTCCCCGGATGCAGAAGGTGCCACTGCAGAACAAGGGACATGCAATGGAAGAGGTTCCCCGGATGCAGAAGGTGCCACTGCAGAACCAGGGACATGCCAAGGAAAATCCGTAAAAAGTTCAAACTTTAAAGGAAAAGCAAAGCAAAGAAAAAAAAAGGAAGAGAAAGGATCCTATTAAGATTAATGCTTTTTGGCTTTCCATCTCCCTCCAGCATGGCTCTTCCATTTCCATAAACCCATTATCCTCACTGCTGTTTCACTTAATTGGAAAATGCCTATTGCAACCGAGCATGTTCCAAGACAAACCTTGGATGTGTATAGAACAGGCACTTAAAAGCTTTCAAATATTTCAAATTTGCTCAACACAATTATGTTAACAAAAGCCCTGTGGGACTCTGGTTCGGGGTTTTTTTAAGCAAAACAAAACCCACCAAAAAGAACAACCCCCTCAATAGTCATAAAGCATGTGCTCGCAGGGCTAGAAACATCATCACACTGCTCCTGATTAGCATTCACTCAGCTTTTATGTGCACACACAGCTATCGGCCGGGTAGGGAAAAGGGGAAAGGAGGAAATGACAGTAAATTATTTGGCTGGCGAAGGTCGGGGAACTGAAACAAGGATATTAGTTTCACTGCAGTGGCACAGTGCCAGCACAGGGAGGTCATGCTCCAAGTCCCCTTTGAGCTGTACCCTCATGGGAAAGCCCCAGGCTGAGCTTGGGGAAGGCAGGAGGGAACTGGGCAGTGTTAGAGGCAGTGAGGAGAGCTCCAAGTGGCTGCTTAGGAGCTATCTTGGAGGAACTGGGCCTTCCTGGTGGCTCCTGACAGTTCCACAACTCTAAGAAGCAGATAAACTCCTTTACCCCCACTCCTGATGTCTTCCTTCCCCTCATCCCCACCAACCTCTCACAGCAGCACTACTTTGGGGTGAGCAAGGCATCAAGACACTTTACATGCATTCAGATGCTCACTGTGGGAGCTGGTACAAGGCACTACCTGGCTGCAGGACAGCAGGAGTTGCAGGAATCAGGTCAGGAATGCAATATTTTCCTACCCTGTAAATGGTGGCTCTACTGGTTTTTAGCTGGTAAGGACTTCATCAGAATATTTTGAAGTAGACTTGTGTGCACATATGCATGGAACAAGCTTAGGGCTTCTTTTAGAAGATAATGGCCAATTTTTCTATTGTCATAGAAATTTCTAATCCTATGTCCAGCTAGTCTCATCATGGTCGTATCACCTTGATAAAGAATAAACTCTGCTACTCTTGTTTTGTACAATAACCTCCATCCCATCGTGCCACAAGTGCACATCACTATTTAAGTGAGAAGAATGACAGAGACTTCAGTGAGCTTTATAAAGCCCTTTGGGGTTTGAACCCCGCAGTACTCAAGGTAAGTGCCCAGCCCTGGCCCCAGGAGCTGTGTTAGGGAACAGATCTCTCCGATATTTGCTCTGCTGTCCTCTCCAGCACATCCAGGCTGCTGTCCACAGACATTACTCTCCTGCTGACGTGCCCACTTCGTAATGATATTACACCATTTCAAAGTATGAGATTTCCCCTCACTATCTGTGCATCTGGCTCAGCCCAGCAATACTGTGAAGAGAATGCCAGAAACGTTTCCCATCTACAAGAAATGCATGAAATCCCCTTGACAGTATCCCCGACTGCACCAAGAGTGGTGTTCCTGGCCATGCACCTTCAGCCTGCCTGTTATACAGAGCTGAATATGCCAGGGTTTCTACCAAGTATATCACAGCATCTTCACTCCGACCATCTCCTTCCTCATCCACACCAATAAACACCTCTCCTCAGACCTGCCTTTGCCTTTTTGGAGAATACTGAGAGCTATGGCACAGGCTGAAAGTGGAGGCAAACTGTTATCTGGCAGCAGCACAGAGGCAGCAGTAACCAAGCTGTGCGCTGCAGAATGGCCTTGCCTGTGCCAGGGCTGGGCTCTGTGTCCTCAGCTGGACATTTCCCAACACAGAGCTGCTCCTCTTCCACCACTGTTTGACAGGCACTAATCCTGCCTGTACAAAGTGCCTGTGCTGTGTTCTGGGCTTTGCAACATGGGGAATCTGTGAGCTCCTAAAGTCTTGTTGCAAGAGATGTTAGGCCCAATGAATGAATGAAATAGCAGCAGCAGTGATGGAGATGGTGGTGGATGGTGGTGGAGGGCATCCAAAGCAGCACCTTGAAGGTGGCTGCAGTTGGGTTTGTAAGTGAAACAACTGCACACCTTAGGTCTGTTGCACTGCAATTGAGTGAGAGGTCTGAGGTGAAGAGATGACTACCCATTCTTGGGGTGTCCAGGCTGAACTGAGAACCCCCCTTCTGCAAGGGAACAAAGAATGAGGGCTGCCAAATGTAACTGTTGCCTTGGACTATTTCCAAGGCAGCACAACACCTAAAGTCCAGCTTTGTGTGGCACATCGAGCAGTCAGAACTTACAAACACCGATCTGTGCTGAAGGCGAAGTGTGAGGGGGCGTGCAGTCCTGAAGCAGGTTGTGGAGCACTGCAGGGGGAGGACCAGGACGAGGTGAAAAGAGGATTCCTCCTGGCCAGGCAGAAGAGAGCCCATGATAAACAAAAAACTCATGACATAGTGAGAGAGAAATTCAGTTGGAGGTGTCCCTGCCCATGGCAGGGGCTGGAACTGGACAATCTTAAGGTCCTTTCCAACCTAAACCAGTCTGTGGTTCTCTGATTCTATGAACCTAAGAAACAGGGATGTATGCTTTAAAGGACCCAGTCCCAACTTCCATCCAGCCACAGCTGTATAATACTTTTTCTCCAGCTTTATTCTTGGCTAACACCAAGGCCTGATATGGCTGGTAGAAAGATAAGCTCAGTGCCCAGCTAAGAAAATGCTCCTCTAACTTCTGCAGAGACAGCAGGGCCACACATCCTGTGAGAAACTCACAATTACTCAGCAGGCTGTTATTCTGTGCCAACAGAAAGCACACGGAGGGTGATGGAGGGTACATACCAAAGGCAGTACAGAGACTGCAATATCGTCATAATATTTTTCCCTCCCCAAGCATCATGTGCTGGCTAAAATCTTGCCCAGGCAAGCAGGACACAGGAAAAAGGCACTTTGGGTTTATTGCTAATTCACACAGGGAAGAAGAGGTCTCAGTGACTACCCAAAAGCCAGGCAGGGAGGTGTAGAAAAGAGCAGTAAATGAAGAGAAGACAAACAAGCATCTCCCCCCAGTTCAGAAACTCACCGCTTCCTTCCCCCTCCACTGAAGTTCTGCTTAACCCAAGAGACAAATTTATTGCTCAGCACAGATGTCCAGACAGTGCAATTTATTGTGTCCAGACAGAGGCCAGAGATGATAGGTCACTACACCTACGTATTTATTTTAACTGCCAAGACAAAGGGTTATGCTACAGTCATGCTGAGAGCATGAGGAGTGAGCAGGAAGAAACAGACGTTCTGGAACACAACCAGAGAAAGCAGCAACTTCACTGACATCTGATGCTGCAGCATAAATGCTTTGCAGGGCTTTGCACTACATCAGCAACTAATTTCCTCATTTAGCTACCTCTAACTCTTAGTCATACAATCTCTTCTGTTAGTTTCAAAATCACTGCCCCATCTCACTGGTTTTTAAACATCTCCCATCCCAGATACAAACAGAACTGGTTTCCTTTAAGGCCAACACTACATTTTTCTGTGGGAGAGATCCTGTGCCCGTCTCCAGAATGACTAAGAGGAAGTGGAGGCTGACCTGCCTTGCTGCTGCACAGTGCAACATGCCTACGGCATGTGAAGGCCCAAATGCAGTTGTGTTAGCTCAGCTTCTCTGCACTGCCTCCTCTAAGCCTGCTGGCCCATTTCACCGACAGAACAGCAGCTCCACTGTCTCTTGCCCTCAGGCTGTTCTTCCCTTCCCTACCCTCCTCTGTGCCCAAACACCATTTTCCCGACATGATTTCCTCCTCCATCACAAGAAGGAAAAAGCTTCCTCACTTTCTCCTCTAATGGAGGCTGCACTTGATGAAGCAGTGCTGTTATTAGGAGAATGGACTGCTAACAGCATT
This sequence comes from Ara ararauna, assembly GCA_028858755.1. Lineage (NCBI taxonomy): Eukaryota > Metazoa > Chordata > Aves > Psittaciformes > Psittacidae > Ara > Ara ararauna. Next base: position 8,921,455 of record CM054389.1, on the reverse strand, counting down.
TGGGCATTTCTTGGTAATGGGGGTAGTGAGATGGAAGGGGGGAAGTAATCAAAATACATGTACTAGATGGGCTATTTCAGGCACATTTCTGTCCCTTAGCACCTGTGAAGGGCATTGGCTTTCAGCAGGGACACTTTTTGTAATGAAGTTAAACCCACAGAGCATGGTGGGACAATTTGTGTCTCAGACGGAAGGAGGGAAGGAAAAGCACTGTCCTCGGAGGAGTCTTCTGGCACTAAAGGGATCCTCCCCTGGCAAAGCCCAGAGGAGGGCCTGAGAGTCCCATTTCTCTATCTATTTCCACCACAAGCAGAGCTTGATTCAGTCTCCCCAAGCTTGTCAATGCATTCTCTGTTATGGGCAACCATTAAGGGGTACAAGGGAACAGATGGAAAAGCTCTAGGCAGCTGAATGACACAGAGCTGTACTGCATCGCAGGCTGAGGGGCCAAAACCGCAGCCCTAACACCAGGACATCAACTGCTGCATTAGCTCAAGTCCCACCATTCCCTCAGACTTTGCAGTGGTGGAACACGTTCTAAGGGCAGAACAGGGAACAGCTCTCCTTCACTTCAGAGAGGCTCAGAAGTGCAAACACAGGGCAGAGTGAAGCCTCTCAAGGTCTCCAGGAAGCCCATACACAGCTCTGGCAAAGCCACAGCTCCAAGCACTTGTAGGGGATGGCAGGCTCTGTAAGGAGCTGCTTAAGGGAAGTTGCTTCAGACAGGGAGAAAGGATGTCAGAACAGCAATGGATGCCCCTGAATACGGAGAGGGTTTGCAAAAAGATGCTTGCAAAAGGATTGAAAGCCCCGGGTGTGAGATGGGGATAGAGTGCAGTGGGTTTCACTGCTGAATCAGTGCATGTTTGGGTAAACTAGACAACTCAGCCAGGGGCCACCACCTAAAACCAACAGTATCTACATCAGTGCTGGGCATCACAGGACTGTATCTGCCTGCTGCAGAGACAAGCAAGCTTTGTGGGCAGCTTTAGTACAAAAGCCAGGACTGAGGCAAAGACTGTAACAAGCACTGAAATGCAGAATGTTTCCCAGCCGCCCCACAAGTCTCCAGCTTTCCATCACTTGTTGAACTGAGTGCATATCTCCAGCCTTGAAAAGGGAACAGCGATAATTCCAACTCATGTTGCTGAGAGGAGAACATAATAAGATGGTAATCCTGCCATTTGCATATGAGCTTTATTTACCCAGCTGTTACCTGCAGATATGGCAAGGGTAGAAGAGGCAGAGCTCCAGCGATGGCAACAAGCAAAGATGTTCCATTATCTTTAAGCTGACACGGTGAGGATGGAGCTTTAACATGTCTTCCAAATATTGTGCTGCAACAATTCTCCCCCTGCCCTGATCTGTCTGAAAACCATCTCACAGAAGACAGAGGGTCCAAAGAAAAACAACAAAACCCAGCTCTCAGCGCACTATTTATATGAAAGAGGCAGCAGGAAATGGTGGGTAAAACCTGCCCGAGGCATTTGGCTTTGCAGGACAGCAAAAAATCCCAACCAACTGTGCTTGTATTCAGAGAAGGACGCAGCTACAGGCTGTCAGCACACAACTGATCACCAGAGGACTGCTGTATTGCTCAGCTTGTTTTGCATTCATACAGAGATAAAGTAGCAGGAGTGAGTAGAATGGTGGTATCAGCTCTATGTCTTTTTAACAGGGAATTTAAGGTGAAACTTAGGAAAAGGTTGGGGTTTGCTTTATTTATTTATTTGTATCCCCTCCCTGGTCCTGTTTGCTTTCTAGTCAAGAACTCTGCTGCTTCAAGTGTGCATTCAATATTAAATTGCCTCTTAATGTACTAACAGGCAGACTTCTCTTGAAGAACATGCTCCAGCATTGAGAACTCCCAGCATTCGTCAAGGAGAAAAGGATTAAGTGAACAGGGACTCCAGCCAAGTTTGCTTGAGGCTTTTTTTTCCCCAGGTACTGGCAGATAAAACCCCCCCATTGCCTGGATTGTTCATTTGTTTCTTTTTCCTATGGCTACAAAAGCACCTTTTTTGTGGACAAAACCACCTCAAGCTCTAATCTCAGCCACCCACAACACCAGCAGGACTCACCCAAGGTCAGAGAGTCACAGGCAGGGAATCAGACTCCATCTCCCAGATTTTCGCCTTATAAATCTGGCGATGGACAGGTTCTTTTAGTCAGGAATATCTTGAACTCACTATCCTAGAGACAAACTCGAAAAGAATGAAACACCACCTCGATGCTCAGAAAGAAAGGCCTTTGTCCCTGGACTTCAGTTACAAGCACACTTCCAAGAGGGGACCAGCGCGGGCACTGCTGACAGCACCTCCAGTGCTGAGCAGCACAAAGCCAGTTCTCAGCATGGAAGAAACTCATTTCTGATAGGGAAGGGAAGTATCTCCCACGCCTACAAAGACTGTCATCTCTGGGGTCACCTGCTGATAAAGAAGATATATTCCTCCCTGTATTCCCGAGTCAGCAGTTGGGAAAAGCTGCCTTCAAACTAAGTTTTTAGACACACATGAGCAGCATCCAGAGGGAGGGATAATGTGTGAATTCAGAAATACAACACATCCTTTGCAATCACTCTTCATAGCCTTGACTCCTTAAAACACCACAGGCTCCAGCAGTGTTCCATGGATAGCTCAATTGCCCTCCTGTAGCGCTTCACCGTCCACTTCCTGAGTTATGGAAGAGCTCAGCTATATTTCTAATGAGAACCACATTAGCCAGTGGAATGATCATAGCTATAAGGATCAACATTAATACAGCTCATTGCCCAAGAGGTCAAGGTCCTTGGGATGAGAGCAGAAGAGGGTGAATCTTCCTCTAAAACCAATGCTGAAGGAAAAGATCTGGCAAGCTAGATCCCTAATATCAAAGCAGAAATGGAGGAAGGATCTCCCTGCTCTGCAAAGGAGGCTCCTGCTTCCCCATCCATCCACAGAGTGAGTGAGAAAGGTTACCTGGAGGGCTGCAGAAGCCTGCAGAGGGAGGGGGACTGGTATTATGAAGACAAAATGCCTGCTTAAAGCACACCATCTCTCTGAACTAGGTCCTTCTTTTTTTATCCAGGGATTTCTGCCCTCCCTGAGAGGGCAAAACAATGAGAGGGCTCCGTTTGGAAACCCTAAAACTGCTTGCAGGGAGAAATGGCACTGGAAAAGTCCAGATATGTTTATCCTCCCACATGTCATGTGGCTGCCCTTCAGGCAGGATAACAGCTAATCCTAGGTATGAATCCCCCTTCCCACTGATCCAGCAACACAGTGGAAAAAGCCTTCCCATTCCTATCCTCAAAGTAAGGAAAGCTTTAATCCTGATTAAAAAGCCTCCAAGGCAGCCCAGTTTCCCACCCAGCTTTGCCAGCAGCAAGGCAAATCCCAAGCGCTTTTAACTCCATTGCACTATAAACATGCAAGCACTACAGTCCTGAGAAGCACATTTCTGAGTGAGCCTCGCGGACCTTGGGCAAAGCAAATAAAGTGGCAGAAAGCCTTTCTAGAGGTTTCATAGCCTCTGGTTTCCTCACCCGAAGGTCACAAGTACAGCAGCTATCACTTAAGGCTCTCAGCAATTCACACATCCCGATCCGGCTCTTGCTGTTCAGTGTTTGAGAAACACTCAAAGCCATCTCCTCAATGGTCTCCAGAGTAAATAACATAGCAGTATGACAAGAAAATCAGAGGCTGTAAAGTCTTGAGAAGCAGTGGTAAGGTAAAGTGCCTTGCCCAGTGCAAGGTGCATTAACTTACAGCCCCTTGTAAGTCGTTTCTCACTGCGTAGCGTTTTTGCTCAGAGCAGCTACCAGCTGAACAAAGCAAAGTGGATGGTGCTGCCCTCCCTCAAAGGACAGAGCAGTCAAGGGCCCATTAAGGGGACTTCTCCAGCCCAGAGAGAAGGAAAGCAGAGGCGGCTCAAAGCTGAGCACTCGAATGAAGGTCTGGACCGATGCTTAACTGGTGGGATGTGCCTATGGAAGGAGGGACTTCAAGACAAGTGGATAAGCAATCGAAAAACCTGCAAGCACAGAGATGGAGGAAGAGCATTAGTACTGAGACAAGGCCTTGATCTACAGTAGAGGCAAAATGGGAAGAGGACTACAAGGTTCTAGGAAGGGATAAAGGAACAACTTAGAACAGAAAGGCAAATCAAGTGAAACAAAGGAAACAAGTAACACAGAGTGCCTGATTTCCATGATCTTGGGCTGGGGGCAGAGAGTGATACTGCTTTTCAGGAGATCTAACCTGCTATTCTGTGCAGCACTCTTTCTTTGAGAGGGAGAAGTGAAGATGGAGAAGAATAAAGACAAGAAGTGAAGGAAGCCAAAAAAGGCAAGGAACCAAAAGCAAAAGGCTCCAAGACACGCAGTGCTGTAAGGCAGCAACCAGGCCGGAGGCAGGCAGCAGGGAGGCTTCTGCCAGGAGCCCTGTGATCCACATGGGATCAAAAAAAGATTGTTCTGTGGTACTGGAGGTGCTGCATTTCAGTTGTCCCAATAGAACAAACAGGGCAGAAATAACTGGGTGACCCTGAACACCCAAGACACAGAAATAAGATCAAATAGCCTAGAATGGAAGAGGTTTTGGCACACACTTGCTGCCTGCAAACAACAGAGGATCTAGATGGGTTTGGAGACTCAGTCTTTCCAAGACCAGCCAAATGATGTGACAGGAGAAAGCATGCGAGAGGAGAGACAATCCCACCAGAGAACGAGCAGCAGAGAAATCTTATCTCCTGTAGCCCAGTTGAAAGCCACAGCACGCAGGCACAGAGGACCACCACGAGGATGTGCAGTGGAACAGAAGGTTGAACAAATGGAGGCTGAGCTTTGCAGCGTTTCCAGGTAGCTGCACTCATTGCTCCCAGCTCCTCCACTCTCTTCCCAGCCAGGCTGCCCAGAACCTGGAAAGCCGCACTGGCACAGCGCGAGGCCTGGCTCAATACACCTCCCCAGCAAATGGGTAAGAGGTTGAACTCTGGCAAAATGATGTGCCTTTAGTCATGCTTTGTGGCTGAGAAGCTTCTGGGCTCCCTCCCTAATGCAGAGACATGGCAGAAAAAATTGCAACATAAAAGTTGGGCTTTTAAAGTAAAAAAAGCTTTCTCTGCTATATCCATCATTACCCAACAATACAGAGTAGCTACTTAGAGTATCTCTACGTTTGTTAAGAGACCTGATTTAAAAAGCCAGCCGTTCTATCCATGGTGCAATGTATCAAGTGCAAGCTGAATTGACACTTATGCAAGTCAAAGCAAATGTTTTTAAGATGTGACAGCAGAGCCATTACTAGCTTCATATATTTCATTCTACTTTTGTGCACACAACCAAGCATATTATTGGCTTTTATTTCCCTTCTCGTTTGCTTCAGGATTCTGATTAAAGCAGGGACATATTTCATGAACTGCCAGGTTGTGCTTAAACCATTAGGTCCATCTATGAGAAATATTTATTGTTTTAGGAAACGGGAGAAAAGGAAAGCTGCAGCCCTGGTGATACATCTCGTCCACTTAGAAAACAGAGCAAAAAGCTTTTCAGATTCTTGCTAGCCAAAGCTCGAGTTCAGCAGAGGCTGAACTTGGCTGCATATCAAAGGCTGTAATGGCCAGATGATACAGAGCCCTGATCTGGTCTAAAGCTCCTGGATCTCTTCAGCTTTGTACTGAAAATGGTAATGATGATAACAGAATTTATGCTTGGTTAATGGCTTGTAATACAATCCCACAGGCCTCTGCGACAGCCCTTTTTACGCTCTTCCCACTCCTGATGCTGTTTGGGGTCACTGTACATGACAGCATGGCCCCTTAGCCTTCAGACTGAAGCACTGAGTCTTCTTTGGCATGAGCCAGTGGTGTTTTACTGCTAGCACTGCTGAAAAATGCTTGCTTTACCTGACATGAGATGGCAGGAGGGCAAGCAAGGTCCCACAGCCACAACCATCTGTGGTTTGTAGTACAAACGCAAGCAGATTTGGGTGCAAGTGCTTGACCTGAAGGAGCTCCAGGGAAGAAGAGAGCAGACAGCGCAGCAGTCCAGTACCAAATGACACTTGCAGAGCAGCCCATCCCATGCTGGTACCACCAAGATCTTGTGCAGTGCTGCTCTGAAGCTCTGAAGAGGGGCCAGCCATGAGTCAGGGACTCCCAGCAGGCACCAGGCTGCGCCAGAGCAATGTGCCCCATCTCCAAGAGCACTGCTGCAGGGTGTCAAAACTGACCGGGAAAGCAAAAGGCAGGACCAGTAGATACTCTCCCAAGAAGTCCCACCATGCAAAGGTATCCAGTATGATTCAAGATGGAGTGAGGTGCAGCATGCCAAAGGCTTGTGTCAGCACACAGCCACTCTTGTACCACCTTGCAGTGGCTGTGCCACTGCTTTATTTGTACCCATATCCAGGTTAACTGGGACATTACAACCTGAAAGACATGTCCTCTAGACAGCTTAGCTAAGCAGAAGTGGGGAATATGCACATTCTCTCATTGCTAGATATGAAATAGAGAAGGGAGGCACATCGTTCCTAGACTTGCTTGGGATAACAAGACACTCTGCTGAGTTCTTTTCCAGCCATGCTCAAATAAGAACCTGCAGAGTTTCACTGAATCTTAAAGCTGGGTGCAGTTAAAAACCTGAATAGCCACAATCACAACATGACCAGCTCAAGGGCAGGCAAATCCTAACCTTCCCTTTTCATTCTGTAGGGCACAGCAGGAGCTGTTCTGCAATGAAGCTGGTGGACATCAGCACATGAAGTTCCTGTTGCTCAAGCTTCCCCAGGAGTGAGGGGGGAGTCAGAGCTGAGGTTCCAGTATCTCCAGGGCAGGTACAGAGCTGAATGAGAAATGAACAGGGGGAGAAGAAGAGGAGATTTATTTCAGAGGTTTCCAAACCAGTTCCCTGACCTTCTGACAGTGACTTAATCAGCACAAAACATTTTCTTGATTTGTCACCAGAGAACGCCAAATATTCTCGGAAGAGCATCATATTTTATCTTACGAGCTATTCACATCAAGGGGGTTAAGACACAGCTTTAACCGCTCATATAGCATAACCTGTGGAGCACAATCAGATTTGCTGTTCTTACGAAACGCTAACTGGGAGCAAAGTCTTTCTTGTCTTGACTTGTATCTGCTTATCCACAAAGCAAAAAGCTCTGTGTTGCATCATTTTTATTCATGAAGATAAATCCATTGTGTATTTTTCTAACGATCTCTTAAGTCTGCAATTTGCACCATTTCACAGCACTAAAAGTTAGAGATGCAGTAAGCCATGTATTTAATGCTTGTAACTTAATAGAAACGGCATTAACTACTATTTCAGATTTCTAGTTATGTCCCCTCCCCATCCTTTGTAATTACCTTGCTACTTACCAGCAGCATCAGCAATTTTATTGATGTGCTTTTAGCACAGGCCACTATCAGAGGACAAGTGTGCTGGAGTATGGTACGGACTCCAGAGGAAGTTTTATCTCCTGCTCTTCCTAAAAACACAGGAGAATTACCACCCTTACATATCTGCATGCACCACCCAGGCCTCCTTCACAGGCGATTTTAGCCAGGCATTTTCTAAAACCTAAAAGATCCCTTTTGTCCCCCAAATCAGAACCCATGCTATCCCAAGAGATAACATCCTCTGATAAGCCCGGCTTTCTCATTTCTCTGGTAACCTTCTGGGGCGAGGGATGGCGCAACTCTGCAACCGTGTTACGAGCAAGACTAATTCAGGATGCAAGTCCTTTTGACTGCATAAAAAGAAGTAAAGAAAAGCTTAACAAAAAGATCATTGTGATCCTTCGCTTATATCTGGCCTGGGTGGTAGGGGCCTGTGAACCTCAAAAAGTCCCATGCTCACTCACCCTGTCCCCTGCTCCTCAGATGAAGGCTCTGTGGGACCCCACATGAACCTCTCACCCAGTGGTCAGGCCCCTTAACCAAGTAGATACCATGCCCACCAACAGCCCATGCCTATCAGCATATGCCAGCACTCCTGCCCTGCTCATTTGCCTTCTCAGCCTGATGAGGCTGTCTTATAAACCAAATAATTCCACATCTGGCAGTGTCCAACCAGCATCCACCTTCATTACTGCATTTTCTGTACATCTCCACAGCTGCTAGGGAGAACAAACACTGTCTTCTAACAGGCTTTATATGACTGGCAACAGATCTGGGGAGTTGTATCCACTATTCTATTGTGCACTTTGTCCTGTACACATGCAGCAGGAGAAGACAAAAGGTCTAGCACAGAGCTTATCGGCATATGGCAGGCATTTTAAGCCATCTAGCAAAGAAACAAAACCATTGTACATGTAAAAGAAGGAAATCCCTAATTGGAAACACAACTGTCTTGTAAGAAAGACTCCAAAATCAACAGCCACTCCAATTTATGTGGTGTTTTATCAAGCCAAATAGCCCCCAAGAGCTTTGCAAGATGAGACTCTAATAAGGCTTCTAAAACTAACCCTCTATTATAGAGGCTAGGGCGGGAAAGGAGGGAGTTAAAGGCCTGGGAATTGTAACAGGAATGTAAGCCTGTCAAACCTTCAGCTAATAGAGGCTGGAGGAAGCTCAGTGGGGATATGCAATAGTTTCAAGTGCAGAGGTTCATGGGAACAGGTAGAGCAGCTGGGATCCAGCCACCCAGACTGGGCAGCCCGGGCAGGCTCTGACGTGGGACCAGGCACCGCGCTCAGCTATGTGACAGTCACTGGCTGGTTCAGTGCCACATGTGCAGGATACTCACAGTCCACAGGTCACAGCATTGCTGGGTCAGCTCAGAAGACACCCCGGCGAGTGGTGAGAGATGTCCTGTCTCATCAGCACCAGTCTCTAAAAAGAAGCCATGGCCTTCATCCCAGGCACCAAGACATTTCACAAGAGAATGCAATTTTATGCCTTTTTTATTTCCTCTTTCCCCCTCCACCCATGTAATAGAAAAGAGGCTGATGGAAAAAGAGGGGACATTTTTATTTGAGCCTTTACGGTGCATCTGGAAGGCAATGAAATATTGCAGCAGTGAGTGTGTGCTAAGAAACATGAACAAGATGAGGAGGACCAACTCTGAAACGTGCATGTAACATCATCTGCAGAAACACATCCTTGGAGTACCATTGCTCCATCATCACTGTCCTACCCAAGTGATAATACACAAGTCAAGCAAAGCAAAACCAGGCTGCATACAAGTCACACTTCACTGCACACTTCTGCAAACGACACTAAAAAACCCTCAGAGGAAAGAACCGTTGCACAAGTAGTTTCAAGTCTATTTTGAGTTCAACACTGGGGTTGTCAATACCTTGTTTCTGGCAGGTCTACAGTGGTTTACAGAAACACATAAATTAGCCATAGAAAGCCCAAGACATAAATTTTTTGCAGAAAGAAATGTCTCCTTCATTTTGCAACAGAGAGAACAAGTGCTTTAATTTGGTTTACATTTTCTGGTTGATGCTGTTTTGTGAACAAGTCTGTAATGGCGGCTCTGTGTTTTGTGGTGATGATTGAAGAACGATGTACCCTGCCTGGCTCTGAAGGTTGCACATGGCCTGGTTTTTAACCAACACATGTGTGAATGCCGCTCAGCTAGCAGATTGAGTGAGGCTGCCACTAGTTTCAATGTCTTTAATATCATCTTGCTGAAGTCGGTGGGGAGGGAAGGGGAATCTGCTTTAATATTGCCTTAGACTTATAAATAAGTGGTACGTGAAAATCACTGTGGTTCTAAGGCTACAGAGCATATCCATCCATAGGGAGGATAGATATGCCACATGTCTGGGCCTCAACTGCATCAACAGGCTCTACAGCCTTTCCCACACATGCCTTTAGGACTGCCCACAGCTCAAGATTGACTTCCAAACCTTGGCAGAGACTCTGACCAGCTGATAGAAGCAACTTGTGTCACCAGACCTGCCCAGCTGTTCGTGCTGAGATACTGTGAGATTGCATTGCACCGCAGGAAGGCCATAGGCTCTGCTTGTCCCGCTGTCACCCTCAGCTCCCTGCTCATTCTCCCTTGCTGCTCCCTGACAAGAGAAGCCTGCAGTTATGCCTGGAGTTAGTAACATCAGCGTTAGAAAGGAATGGAAGCAGCCAGACAGGCAAGTAACTGGCCTAAATAGGAGACCAGCTTCCTCTGAAAAACACAACTCAGGTATGACTAATGCGCCAGAAAGCTCATGTCTCAAGTAATCCCCTGCTTAAGACTTTAATCAATAATGCAAAATTGGATTGTGGAATACAAAACCCCTGAAACTTAACAGAAGAACTGGCTTAAGCACCACGTTAACATCATTGAAATTGATGAGTAAGGAGAGACAGTTACAAACAAATTACACCTTAGAGCCAGATAAGACCTAATCTCCAGGGGACTGGATGAAAGACAAGGAGCTCAGAGTAGCTGTTCTCACATCCAGAGTGAAGAGGCCCTGAGTGGAAAACAACGGGTATAAGAATTAAACACACTTCACAACCAGATTCTTCAGAACTGAAGGGTTATAAATTTAAGGGGGGGGGGGGGGGGGTCATCTATCTAATGCTATTTTAGACATTCCAGTAACTGGTAAAAATTCATCCAAACACAGGGGTGGGGATGTTAATGCTATGCTTGCACTGTGAAAGTCCCCGGAAGGGCCACAGAGGCGGGTGTCTTGCACCCAGCTCAGTTTCTCTTCGCATCTGTAGATGCCTGTGCTAAAGTCCTTCTGCACGAACACCTTGGGACTGTCCTGGCAGAGGCATGTGCTCAGTGTTGTCATGAAGGCACCAACAGGGTCAGCCACAGCCCAGCACGCTGACCCCAAATAGGCTTAGTCTGCCCTAGAATGGGCAAAGCGGCTGTAGAACAGACTCCAGAAAACTGGATAAAATCGGCACAGTGTAGCACACAGGAAACTTCACAGGCAGCAGTCACTTGGGCTGAGAGAACAGGGAATGGACACTGGGTACTGTTCAGACTGGAGCCGGAACTTCTGGACTGACTGTGGATAGTGCAGAAAGGAGGGAAGGAAAGTTTAAGACAAACTTACAAAAAGCTGTGATGAACACACTCCATCAATTCCTGCAGAGTATGCAAGCAGTGAACTGCAGAGGTAAAGCGTGCATACTACACCGCAAGACCTGCCAACCAAAATCACAGTTTCTAAGGCTTATCCTGATCCTGATCTTTGGATTAAGCCTGTGCTGGATTCTCTGTTACCATTTCTGTGAGAGGCTTCTTCAGTGAATACCAGCTACCTGGCACACTGAAGCCCAGGGCTAGTGTTTGGGTTGCATATTCCTCATAGAAGCCACCATGCACCCTTCCTTATGACTCACAGAGCCCCTCCTGAGGTTGTACAGCTGTTCTACAGTGTCCTCAGAAGACAGCGAAGGCATCAGCACTTCACATCAGCACCCACAGCTGGCATGCAGCAAGCTCCAACAGTACAAGCAGAGCACCAGAGGAGCCTGTCAGGAGGAATTAGCCCCACACGCCTCCCCCTGCTCAGGCACAGGCTAAGAGGACAGCAGGGACAAGCCCAGCAGTTCTCATGAACACACGTTGCAATCCAGGGAGAGAACATCTAGTTTGGAGCCAGGCTCCAACCCAGCTCCAAGTACCAACTACAGGGAGCAGCTGAAACTACAGGAATGCAATTTCAATATCCTCATAGAGGTAAATGTGCTCAGTTGCCTCAAGGCCTCTCTAATCATGAATTATTAACTTAATGTCTGTCTTCCCTGAGGTATCCGTTATCCTGTGTATTAATGGCCCTTCCAATACGGCAGGGGGTAAACAGCTTGCAGATTACCTGAGAGTATTAATGAAAGTTTGCAAATTGATTTGGTTGGATTAGAAAGTGCTTGGCAGTTAACTGATCCCAGAATTTGGAAAAACAGCACTGTACAATGCAAGACGCTTTCTTTCCTCTCAGCTTTATCTGCTCAGAAAAGAAGAAGAGCCAGGCACAGCAGTGCTGGCTCTTCTTTTGGATGCTTCTCTTTCCTGTCTCCCATCCAAAGTGTAATTAAGGGAATCCTCAGGCAGGAAACCCAGTTGTAGCAAGAGGTAACACTAATGCTGCCATGTTTTAAATGCCCCTTCACAAAAGTTAAGTCAATCTTATTCCTAAGACCCAGGCATTTTCTCCAGGCTGCCATATTTTCACTGCCAAGCTATGGGACATGCCTGAGGGGTCAGATTCACAGTAAGATTTTAGTGAACAAACTCCAATCCAATCCAACACTGAGATCCTCAGAGCTGCCTAATCCTTTAAATACCTCCAGATCCACAAACACAGAGTGAGGTAAGGGCGACAGGCTGGGTGTACCGACATTTACAATTTGCACTTTCTTCTTGCATAAGCTGCTGCTCAGCTGATTTCTGACTCCCAGAAAGCTGCTTTTATAACCCCCTGAAACATCTCATTTAACCGAAGGAGTATTTGTTCATTAGCGTTCCTTGCAGCAGGATGCACATGTCAGCGTGGGAGTTCAATCCCCGAGGATATAACAAGACAATTCATACACGCAGACTCTGGAGATGCTTCTGTTCCAAGTTCACAGCTCAGCTCTCACCCCGGTTCCACGGGCTGCCACCTCCACCCTGGTCAAGGTATCACAGCCAATTCACAAGCAGGACAACCACATCTGCAGGCTGGTCAAGATAAGACTGACCAGCATCCCCCCTTCGAAAGATAAGGCAAGCCTGAGCAAATTACAGTACTGTTTGTCATCCAGAATACCATATGCTTTTAACAGCCACATGCACAACAAGCAGCAGGCACATTTTCAATCTGCCATGCACATTGCTGAGCCCCTTCTGCCTGAAGAGAGATCTGTATTCCCTGATTCTATCTGAATGTCAGGGAGTGATTTAAAGTGAGAGCAAGTAATTGACTTCCATTATAGATTTTTGGATACGTCGCAGTTTGCTGGTTAGTCAGGTAGCATCTGTTTTTCAAGCAGGGAAACATGATACTGCTCTTTCATGTAAATTTATGGAAGAAGATATGATTTTATCCTATATCCTAATAAGGATTCAGACTCAGTTTTTAAAAGGAGAATCTTGTTTGCGCTGGAGTTTTGTGCCTGTTATTTTACCATAATTTAAAATCAAACTAGTCAGACACTAAATTATTTCCTGCTGAGAAATGTGCAAAAGCTCCTTTTATTCCTATATCCTCTTTACCGCTGGCATCTTGTATTTATAGAGTGTAGATGGAGAACTTAACATCCATGTTTTCTCCTTTTAAAGTCTCTCCTTTGATCTAGTCATCCATCCAGGAGATTGCTTTGATCCTTGCATTTTTGCTAATTCCAAATATGCAAGTATGCTTATCTCGTCCTGGAGGATCTGGATGTTTAAAGCTGCTCCTCATACAGTGCAGTTTACCAATATACCACAGCTGTAATCAAAAAGAACTTGTTCTTGCCCAGAGCACTGCAGGCTACAGACTGCTCACGTGCCATCCTGGAAAACCTGCGAGAGCAGGTTCCTCCTTGCCTGCCTATATCACAGAGTAACAGGCCTCTTTATGGAAAGCAGGATGGAGAAGAGGCTGACCTACTGCCCATGAGAAGGGTATCTCATCATGCTGAAAACTGATGTTGGTGAGCAAGAAGAAGAGTCCAGAAATATTCCTCATCATGAGGAATGGAATTCTCGGCTCTCAAGACAGCTGCACCAGCAGGAAGCCTGTAAGGTCACAGGATCAGTCTGTCTTTCCCTCTCTCTTCCATCACTTTTCAGTCATCCAAAAGTCATTGCTTACATCTGATGCCAGGAACCAGGGGTAAGTGAGGAACTGGACATTACAGCCCATGAAGGAACTGAAGTTAGCAGGGAAGACAGCAAAAATGGCACAGAAGCAGTTCTCCAAAAAGACAACCATACTCCCCCTCCCATCAACCACAACAAGAGTGGGCTGAAACTCTGATTCCAGCCTGTTTATTGCTTCTTTCTAAATATCTTCTTTCTTACAATATCATTATGCCACTATGGTTATCTAAAACTGCCTGATCTCTCCCCAGGGGAGCAGGGAGGGAAGCAGAAGAGAAGGAATGCCATTATTTCATGATGGGACTTGAAGCAGTAGGAGATTTCCTTTCAGGTTCCAGAGGACTGAAACAAATTGAGATGTATCATCCTAATGCTTCATTGCTCAGTATTTTGACTCTACATTGCTGCTTAGCACCTGAAACTGATCTGATGGCAGACGTGACCACAGCCATGCTTTCCTCTACTACTAACTTCTTGTGTGCCATTCCCCATTCTCCAAAAGAAACTGAACTCTTTCCTAACATGTTGAACAGTGACAGGAAAAAACTGAGAAAAGGAAGGAGGAGACAATATGAAGAGATAGCGAGTGGCCACAACCGAGGTATAGCATTTAAACAATCATCTTACACGAGCCCAGCCAAGCCTGCTGGAACTGCATATTCCTCCCATGGGAAGATAAATGCAGGTTCCCTTCTCTTCCCTCCTTACGCAAAGGTTAATATTTCTGTTCTTGCAAACCAAAGGTCAAAGTGGCAGTTTCTGTGCAAAGGTTTCTCCTACCAACAGCACACGGAAGGAAAATTACCTCCTATGGCTTAGCATCACCCTGGCACTACTAGCAGCTTTTCAAGTGGCAGATAACACATGGAAGGTAGGGAGGCGAGCCTCTAAATCACCCTCTTCTATCCAGCAACCCTGTCAGCAGCAAGGCAAAGCACATTTTTCAGGCTTTGCTTCAAAGACTGACAACACCAGAGCAGCCCTAACAACACCCTGTATTTAATAAATCAGCTGGGAGAGTAATGAGGACTTTATTTTGCCAGTCCACCCTAATGAGAACTACATCTCAGGAGCTCTAGGTACTTCAGACAGGTACATGACTGAGGTCCAGTGTCTGCCCTTGCAGAGTGAATCCTGATGCCACAATGGGTGTAAAAAAGAGGTCTGCAGATGGGAGAAGTCAACTGTTAAGTGATGCTGCATGCCCAATCCCGATACACTGCTCTAGGGAAAACCCTTCCAGGCAAGTTGGAGCAGTGGAAAATGAAAGTAGGTGGCTGATGGTGGAGCTCTTCTGAAGTCATCTTTCCTTGCACACCGCAGAGCTCTCGTGCAGGCAGAGTTTGCTGCCTCCAGAACTTCAGTGGCCACCACCACCTGAAGCTTCAGGCATGGTCACTGAAACCACTCAGCAGAGTTGTGTTTTGCAGACTCCCTGCTTCAAAATTGCTGCCTTCTTAACCAGCTCTTCCAAGCTGAATTTCCTGCCTGACATTTGATACATCTCAGTGAACTCCCTTTCTTTGTAAACGAAAACCTCTAGCATTCATTCTTCTCTTTCTTACAGAAATTCCCATCTAGTCCTCCTCCAGAAAAGCTGAACACTGTTTATGCTGCAACAGGGCTTCCTACCCCAACAGATTTTAGACTATCAGGTTCACCTTACTCTGAAGAAAGACCACTCATTGAGCGATTCCACAGACACTGAGCTGAAACATATTTAAAACTTGGAATTCTAGTACCTCACTCTTCTGTCCTCAAAACATGTGTCTGCATAGGTGGTTCACCTCTGGTGGCATGGGGTGAAAACAGAGAAAAATGGGAGTATGTAGAGGTCATACATCTTGGAAAGAAAAGAGGAAGGAGAAGAAAGAATTGTTCAAATCTCATTAATTTGCATTTAATATAACTATCAGATATGTAACATAACATGGTCCCAACAAAATGCAGGCACCTAACACACTCCATCTGTACAAGCAGCAAACAATCCAACCGTATCTTGGATGATAGATGTAGGGTTGGCAGCTATCTGGAGATTGATCATCAGATAAGCAAGAAGATTGTTAAACAGCATCTGCTTCACAGCACAGAAATTTAGAAGCTCATACTCTGGAAGCTGCCCAGATTTGAAACCTGCTGTATTTGATTTTCATGCCTGTTTTACCCTTAAAAGATAGAAGGCTCAAAGACACCTGACATTTGTACTAGGAAGCCAGAGCAAACAGACAAAGCTGGATTAGGGCTCCTCTGCTATGTGTGCTAACAAAGGAATGGACAAATATGTCAAGTCAAAAGCCAGAAGCTGTGGGAAGACTGTTGGACAAGGCTGCACCTCTACACAGATCCAGAGCAAGGGGCTGTAATAGTTGGATGGGCAGTGTGACAGCAGCAGTGAAGCAATTCTCATGCAGATGGCACTGGTTAAGACACCTCCAGTCTTAAGGAGGGATGTCCCTGAGGGATGAGGGATGGCGCTGGAGGAAAAGGTCCATACAGTAATAGAGGGAAAACTGGAAACTTGGCCTTCCACAGCAACTGCCTGCCTTGTGAGGATGTGATGCGATCCCCACAGCCGCTCTACGCACAGTTACCCTCCTGCCAGCTCAGCAGCTTCCAAGCCTGGTTAGACTGCAGAGCTGGATAGCTTGGGGTTTACATTACACATCAGAGGCTTCTCACAGCTGGCTTAAAAATCAGTCTGACCTCTGTTCTAAAGCACTTTAGGGAATCTTTGTCCCAGAGCTTGAGAAAATGGTTGAACTATAAATTAAAATTGCATTAGGAGCTGCTTTGGTGGTCCGCAGAGCGGGAAGGAGAGCAGGAGGGAAATATTTTGTGCCTTTATAACAAGTTATACCCCAAAAGTAGACGCAGTGCTTCAGCATGGCAACACAAATCCACTCAAAAGCGAAAATAAAGTTTAAGCACTGCATTGCTCAACAATGAGGAAACGGCACCACTGAATGACCAAGCGCGTTCATTGCCGTATCTAATGTTCTCGGAACCCTCTGTGTGTTTGATATCTACATAAAAACATAAACTCTCATTTTTTCTGAAATAATTCTTCCTGTGCAGTTTCAAATACATGAAGTGTACAAAATTTGGACACTTTTACTTGCAGTTTGCACTATTTCCAGGTGATTTCTTGTTAGTGCTTGAAGAACTTTGATCTACCTTTAGCTAAAACTCGAGTTAGATTCACACATTGATTTTATACTTAAAGGGTAGTCTGAAATTAATCCACAGACATACTATTTTATTGCTTTTGCACTGTATTTCCTGTTTTAATGCTAGATTTTTTTGATGGAAGGTGGTAATCATTTAAACATTAAGAACAGTCATCTTGGGGACACAGTTGTCAGATTTAAGGATCAGAAATTATACAGGCAGCTATAAAAAGGTAGGAAGTGAATAGATCAATATTATGAGGTCCAGTAATTCTTTGAAGTATTAAAATGAAATGGGAGAACTGTTTGCAAGGACAAGTTAATGATTTAAGTTATGCAGCAACTCCAGGGGCAGGTAAGAAAGCAGCGAGCAACCTCTGTAGGGTGTCCTGAAAGAGTTAAGGACACCTTTATCTGAAAGGTTTTTGCTCTGAAGCAAGGGCAGGCTAAGTCAGACTTACAGTATGATCCCACTTGGAAGGCTGGAAAACAGAAAGCCTTGACAATTTTAGTGCACACAATAGTGCCGGCAGCCACTTCATCTGCAGGAGAGTCACCGAGGGGGCATTTATAGAGAACAGATCTCTACCATTACACACCCCCTTTAAAGCATTCTCTCAGCACCCTCCAAATCACTATTTACATGCAGAAAGCAAGCAAGCCATCATGGAATTAACCTTCCATTTCCATCACAGAGACAGTGAAGCATGTTTATGAGCAAAGCCCTGAGCATGTAGTAACACGCTGCTTCGTGCTGCCAATCCTAAGAGAATGTTGTTTGGAAGCATTTTTGCTTCCAAAATGAATTGCTTCAATGAATTTTTGGTGCTGATTTTGCATGCAGAGGAGGAGGAATGTCCCATCATATTAACTAGAACACAGGTTCCCTCTAAGGATGTGGGTATTTGAAAGCAAGGTAGGATACAGCAGCCCCACCACTTTGAAGATCCACTCACATTAATTCAGGAAGAGTTACACAGCTCACATGGAATTCACAGAGTCAGAGGAAACCAAAGCTTAGTTAAAAGCTACACACAGGGTAGAACAAACTTGGGTATCCTATTCCACTCTGAATTTCAACCAGATACTTCTGAGTGCCATTTGTTGTGCGGGGAAAAGCGATCCAGATCAGTCATGATTCATCCCATCTGACTCTAAGCATGCAGTACAGGTGAGTTAAACTCTTAATCTAAAATGACTTTATGCCTTTCACTGGGATTTCAAAATTCGCCCTGCACACCTAAGGACTTCAGACAGGTCCAAAAAGCAGTTATTTGGTTTAGTGATTTTTCTAGGACACAGACATTTAAGGCTGCAGCATGAAAGTTCAGAGCCTTTAGTAGTTTGGTGGTTCTTTGAACATGACAAAGCAATTCCCCCTTGCTGTGCAAGTCCAAACCAACAACCCAGATGTCTCTTCCAATGCCACCTGAGGATAAACCTAGGGGAACCCCCCTTTTATCTGCCTTTAGAAGGTAACTTTCTATCACGAAAAAAAAAAGATTATGATGGAAACAACTGCCTGTGGATCGTTTTCCTGGTCCTGTTATTTCCCAAATCATTTCAAGTAAGCCTTTGTTGACACATCATAGCAGGGTTTGGCTTTGAAGAAGAATCCAAAGTTTCAGCTCAGAGCACTCCTAAAAGAGGTGTTCCCAACCTGGTTCATTTGTACTGAGTCATGAGAGAGCACTCTGGGAGGTGGCGATCACTTTAAGTAACACACTTCTAGAGCGACAGTCACCCTGGTTATCCCACCAGAGTACAAAGGCAGAATCATTCATCTCATGTGTTAGGCACACTCCCTTCCAGGCACATCCGAGATTGAAATTGGAAGCCTCTGATTTCAAGGTTTTGCCAATGACTTGGTCTGCAGTGGCATTAGCCCAGGCTTAAACGAAGATTAGCAATCCAAAGTATCTCAAAGCAAGGACATAATCCTTACAGGGAGTGGAAATTTTCCTTTCCTATGTTTTCTGGCAGCAAAATGGTAGAACCGTATATTAGCAAAACTAGGGCAAAGTGTGGAAGGCTTCCACAGGAGAAAGGTTAACCCGTTTGTTCCAGATTGTAGCACCAGGGTAACCTCAGTGCCTGTACTTTCTACACAGTGAACTCAGCAACTATACCTGAACGACTCATTTCCAGTAATAAGTCTGCTCATACACTGCATAATGAGGTCCCATCTATAGCCCCAGAAGTTGTTTAACCCTCAAAAGTGACTTATTCCAGGCTATCAGCCAAGCAAATGCTTAAGTAGAACATATGTAGTGAGGATCTTCACAGGCTGGTTTTTATCTTGTCTCAGAAATTGTTTAGGGCAGAGAGGTTAAGAAGAATAGAGTGCAGGTTTAAAAAAGATTTGTTTCTAAGAGACACTTCACTAGATTCATTCAATTTAGTGAGGAAACTAAGGTTAGGAGAATGCCTTTTAGAAGCTATTGTCTCACAGTAATTTAATACATAGGTAGAAGAAGACAGAAAGCAGTTGAGAAATGGTGCAGTTCTGTTTGATAAGAAGCTATCTCATTAGTATGGATTAGATCTAAACACTTTAAGAATAGCTGTCAGCCCCCTCACATAGCAAATCCTATACCACATCCTTTTAGACTCTAGAAGCCAATCTACCCAGAGATTTTGAGGGGCCCTGACATATCACAGACCAGTCTAAAAATACTCTGGAAATTCAGGAGAAAAAGATACTGATCTAGATAAAGCAATTTCACTGCTTTAAGGAAAACTCACAGATCAGACAGGCATCGCTCTCAACTAGTGTTATACAGCACAGCATCTAAGATTGTATGTGGAAGGACTCTTTAGAAAGACAGAAAGAAAGAGAGTAAAACTCCCAGCTCCAGGCCTGAATGCAGCCCACACATCCCTCTCCCCAGGCAAAGAACTCACAGAGCTGCTGCTTGGGGGTTTTATAACAGTGTGAGACCAGTTAATTGGGTTTCATCTGCAGCAGGTGAGTGTTTCCAAAACTGGGGGCATCTGCTTGACAGTTAATGTGACCTTGTGTGTAAAGATAACGGTGGAATTGCAAGCCTACTGGCTTTCTCCAAAATACCAACAGCAGATGATAATGGAGATGGAAAAGGTTTTGTTTTAATGTTGTTTTAAATGCTTCAGTGTGCAGGTGTCTTCACTCACTTTATTTCAATGAGATTCTAGATTTGGGATAATGAAGGGGGCAAAAGTGGGAGCCAGGAAAGGACAGGACGAGAAGACAGAGGGACAGGCCAAGCGTGGGACCTGATTTTCTAGGCCCCAGCCCTGTAGAGAAGTACTGTGGCTCAGTCAGCAAGAAAGAGAATGTGGAGTTATTTGGCAGGAGAGACATAGAAGCTAAACGACAGCTCCTCAGCTCATCTTAAGTCATTTGCAAAGCCCTTCAGAAAGAAAGAAGAGTTGTATCTCATTGAAAGGAAAGGGATAAGATATCCCAGGCAGCAATAAACCCACATTCCCCAACATGCTCTGCAGATATACAGAAACAAATAGCCCCAAAAGCAGCATTTGCAGATAGGTCAGAAGTTTTCCATTTGCTTTGCCTTTGTTTTTTAGCTCATTTCCCATGCCCCAGGGTGCTGCAAGTGAGGCAGAGGTACCGTGACAACCCATCCCCTCTCCAGAGGGAAAAACAAGGCACCTGGCATTACAATTCCTACTGTTCGGGCAGGAACCCCAAACCCCAAGTTCCAGCACTGGCATCTAGGTGCAGGGTCTATGCAGCAGAAGCAGCAGCAAACGGCCCATCCCTAGAGGGCTATTCTCTGCATAAACAGCTCTGCAGTGGCAGACACAATCTGGCTCTGGAGACTTTTATGTCTCCAGTTTCTAATGAGGACCAGTTTTATATATTTTTAACATCCTGATTCCCTACTGAAAGTCAGCTCCAGTGTGGAACTGGCTCTAAGAATTGCAGTCCCCTGATTATCAATGCTTTCAAGAGATGCGGCATGGTGATCAAGGAGAAGGCTGGATTAAGATTTGGACTGCAGCTTTTGGGAGTGATACAAGTCACTAAATACACATACAGCCCCCAGCACAGCACTATGTAACACCACATACTACTTTAGAGAAGATTCAAAGAGAAATAAAGCAGCTTAGCATTAAAGTAAGAAAGTTCCCTATAACATTAAACACCAGAATTTCCCTCCAAGCAGAGGTCTGTCTGTGCCTCCTTAGCAGGAGGCATCCTGAAGCTCTGTTAAAGCCCAGAGATAACAGCTCCTACACTTGCTGAACAGCAGAGGCCAAGAGCTGGCCTTTGTCACTTTGTATCTGAATTTTCATTTGCCTTCTGAAACATGGTCTTGTTTCAGAAGACATAAAGAAAGCCTAAAGAGTGCTGATACTACACATAGCTAAAGATATCCCACAGCCTCCTTGGGCAGGACAAAGTGGAGCGACTCATTATTGCTACTCAGGCATCAGAGTGAGATTAGATCTGCAATCAGGTGTACTTCAGTCCCACATTGCTGGCAGCAGAGTACAATCTATACTGAATTTGTTTAGGGGTTTCTTTCATTTAACTGACTTTGCTTTGAATGTATGACACCCGTACAGACCGGCTGTCAGGTACAGACTTGACAGATGTGGCTTGAAAGAACACAGGAAAGTGCACAGCAGCCTTGGGACTACTTTGTATTACAGCAGAGAACACAGATTACCTGAGACACAAAAAGAAGTTAAAACTGCCTCAGCCCAGCCTGTTCTCTATTCGTACACAACTGCCATTTAGTATAATGAAGAAACGGAGAAGAGAAATTGGGAATGGGAAACCTGCAACATTCCTGGCTTTTAAGATAATGAGCCCATGTATGCTTTTAACACAACCAGCGCAGCAATGACGGGAACAATGAAAGGGAGGCACGGATTAAATTGCACCATTCTCTTTCTGGTCACAAGTGTTACTTTGCAGGAGAACTATTCAGAAGTGTTTTAATAAAAAGCTGTTTGCATTCAAATCCAGCCTTTTTACCAGCAGCCTTAACGACTTTTCAAACAAAAAAAAAAATCAAAAAAAGTTTGAACTTTTCCAGCCCTTCTTGAAAACATTCCTGTTTTGCTAAACTCAACTGGAGATGTCTCAAAGAATGTGATCAAAATGATCTCCAGGTTTTGGCAACAGTGATTCGCGAACCAGATCAATTGCAACACCTTTCAGCCACGGCTTCAATCTCATTCTTAAGGATTTTCCATTAAAATTTTGGAAAAAAAACCTCCTCCAAGCATGCAGGAAAAACAAAGGAATTTGGGAAATGCTTTGAAAGAAACAAACAAAAAATTTGTCAAGCTTTGCTTTCAGCTTTCCTTTGTTTTCCGAAAGTAGGTATCATCTTTCAATCAGCGCCAACATGGAGCACGAGATTTGTGTTCGCTATACCTGCATGGGTAATGACGCTGGTATAATTTGCAGCAGATGCACATTTAGGGAGATATCATTTTCCTCAGGTTCTATTTGTGTGGGAGGATGAAGTATGGTTGTAATGAAGGTGCTGTGGGAGCCGAATGACTTTGCATCTCAAGTACAGGTGCACTTGGGTGTAACTTAAACATAGTTTGCAATCTCTCTAAATGGAGCATTTATAGCCAATTACACTTGTCATTCACCTTGCAAATACCTCTATCTAATTTAACAGCATATACAGTAAGCAGAAAAATAAAGGATATTCTATCAGCTGACAGTAGAATAAAGGTGTAGATATCAGCATCTGTATCTGTCACACATTTGGCAGATTTCTGAACCGAAATACAATGGATTCAAACAGTGCCTCCAATGCCCCCGTTCTCTCCGCATCAGAAGCCTCCTGTCAAATGTAATTTCCTCCAGGAAGACATGTATCTAGCTGAGACTTTCCAAAACCCATCCAAGTGATTTGGATGCTCACTTCTCATTAGCACTAACAGCAAATGGCCATAAGCAGCCTTTGGAAATCTCCGACGTGTTTTTTGTGGCCATTAAATGACTCTTCTGGGCAACCTGCACATGACATGACAAAACTCACATTTGTTTCCCTGTACTCACATATTCATAATGCCCATGTACCAGATGTCAAGATTTTCCCACAAAAAGCTGAGATGGGATAAGAGGGAGGGAAGAGTCAGACTTTTGCTGTGTTTGGATTAAAGGACAAAGTTCACATTCTAGGACCACCTCCTCATCAGCAGGCTGTATATACTGATTTCAGGACACTACCACACTCACTGTCATCTTTTTGTCACTGCCTGAGGCAGGCACATCACTGCAACGGGAACAGGGTTGCAGAGGAGTTACATGGCTGCATGTGTCATATGCACTGAATCACAAGCATCGCCCCAGAGCGCGCTAACATGGAGGGAAAGGAAAGGTGAACTCCATCTGTACACCTGATAGTATGTCCCAAAGAAAGGAACAGTTAACTCTTTTCAGAAACAAATTTTAACACCTTAGATCATATTAAGTCCCATTTACTGTTCCAGGAAACGCCCTTCCTATCCATAAGAAGGAAATGTGAACTGAAATCAAGCAAACTCTCTTGTAAATTGGTAACAGATTATATTCTTCCCTTTCCCCACCAAACCAAGTGTTAGAAAGAGGCTTGTAAGAGATTTCATTCTTGTTATATCCAGCTTCCACTTTTCACACTCTAAGAAGCCAGAAAGCCTTGTAAGCCACTTCTCAAACCAATCCTTTCAGACTGAACTGCCATCTACCACTCTATGCTTTATTTCACCATTAAGCTTGTAGTAGCTTCTCCTATCAAAACCCTAACAAAGTAAGTCTAACCAACAAATATATATGCAAATACATGAGTAATACTGAGCTTTACAACTCCCTTCCCCGCTTCTTGATGTTATTTAACTGAGATCACTTCCCTTTTTTTCTAATGTATTTCATGTATATATGCCTGTTTTCTATAATCTTCTCCATTTCTCTTATCACTTGTATTTTAATAAACCACATGTCCAGATTCAGTATCTTCTTTAGTAGCCAGACAGGGAGATAGATTTGTTCATTGCAGTTATTAAAATTCTAAGTATCTCCCTCCCTTTATTTGATTTTACTGAGATTCTGGACATTTTCTCAACACCAAGATTGGATTCATTGGAATCTAACTCTGACAGAAGTCTTGCATCGGAACTTTCATTTTGGCTCAAAACACCAGCTATTCAAGGTATCCCCAGAAGATCTGAACAAGGTGAACCTTTTTATATGGACTATTGCAACACTATTTTAAGAAGCAAAAATAAAAAACATATTTAGTTTCATAACACTGCAAAAAACCCACAAAAAAACCTTGAAATCATTATTCAGCTTTAAGGTATATTTTAACTCCTGACAGGGCTCCAGATGACCACTTTGCTTAAGCACCGACAGACTCAAACCTTTAAATCTGACTTTTGGGGCATTATCTTCCCTGTATTAGTGGAATAAACTACTTAAAACAGAGTTCTGCACCAGTCTGTCATTGATGACTTTTACACAGAGAGAGCATTATATTAAGAGGCTCATCTCAGCAATGCCAGTATTAGCTACCAAGAGAGACACCAGCAGGGATTCCTTGTTGATCCTTTGAGAAACAGGAGTGACTTGTCTCCTCATTTTCCCACACCTTCCTGGGAACCCAGTGTCCTGAGTTTTGTGGAAAGCCACTCACTGGATATATCACTCTATTCACGGCTGTTTAAAGGTACATCTTGGCCAAAGTGGGAGTTGGAGGAGTCTGTTCAAATAAAACTGTAAAACCCACAATAGTTTTCATTCCTCCCCTTGCAAGCATACCTTCCCACCCAGAACAGGAAGCCCCACGCTAGTTGAAACTTCCCTATCACTTCCTAATGTACTCTAAAACCTGCCAGCCTCAAAAAGATCAGAAGATGCAGTTCCAATTTTCCACCCATTCCCTTGGGGCCACAGCGGAAGGAAAGCAAAATTAATGCTCCAGGCTGAAGAGCCTTCAGTTACATTGCTCAAGAGAGATGAACTAAGAGTGCCCCAGCTCTGCTGCTGTTATTCCCAGGCCTTTCAAACGCAACCATCACTTGTGTCAGTCTCTCACTGAAAAAAAATAACCTGAAACTCTGCATTTCATCACGGGTCAGGTCATCAATCTCCAGCCTCAGCACAATAAGAGGGAAGCCCTTCATTTACCTGTCCATTTTAACACCCCCCGCACTGAAAAGAGGCGGAAGGCAATTCATCTCACCCTAACTGAAGCCTCTGAAATGCCCTCTGCAGGTTCACAGAGGCATTATCATAGATTACAACACAGCCTCATCTAGGTCATTTTGCTGACTTTTAGCCAGTAAAAGTTAGGGAAGCAAATCCTACCGCTGGGAGGCTGCTCAGCTGCCTCATTTAAATCCAGTAACAACGCACTGCAGTGGGTGTCAGCCCGAGTCTATCTTTCCATCTCTTTTACCAGGGTCAAACACACAATGAATGAGAGATCTCACCAAAGGCACGCTGGGAACACCGTGCTGTGCTCCCAGCTCTTCCTCAACACTACATCTTTTCCCGGGTTTCATCATTTTCTTCCCCTGTAAGATGTCAGTGTTAATGCAAACTGTTGCACCAGTCAGTGCGGGTTCTGTAAATAACTTCCTCAACGGTACATCTTTTCCAAAGCAATCTGAACGATTAAGAATGTAACCGCATTAAAGCGTACACTTACCTTTACACCGAGGCTGTCAGATGCGTGCTCTTGGAGCTGGATGTACACAGCCGCTTGGGTCAGCATTTTAGGACCGGAGCATAGTGTTGGTCTGGATACCTTCCACGTACAGTTAACAGCACTCAACAAATCCTTCATGAACTCCTGAATCCTGCACCTCCTCTTCTGTGACTCAAAGCCCCAGTTGGATTTGGTTGGAGGAGCTTGTTTCTTTTATTTTGGGGCTTCCACCACCTCTGTGCCATGAGGCACAGGAAGGTGTGCTGCCGTTCTGGGATCATGGATTATTCAATTGGCCGAGAGCAAAGCACTGCAATGTAAAGTATAGCAAAGAAACGCAGACAGGCTTCTTTACAGCCAAATGCTATTGATTAGAAATGCTTATCTCGTGGAGTTCATCCTAGTTTTGTGACCAGACGTGGTTGTGCTGCTCATCCGCAGCTCCAAATAGTGTGGCTTGTGTAGCTGGAGTTCGCTGCGCTGAGAAAAGGCACTGTAGCTTGCCTTACAACTAGCTGGATGGTAGCAAAAACCAGATACACATCTGGTGAAGCAGATCTCTATGTCATGCCTCATTCGATATCTTATGCCTCATACCCTGCCTCTGAGGTACAGCAAAGCAGGTCAGCGACAACCTGGCTATTACAACTCACACAGCATCCTTCGCCTGGCCAAAGGAAGGAGCCCTGCTGGTGCTGCGCACAGCGTCCACTGCAGCTCCCTCAGCAGCCTCCCGGCACAGCACAAGAGCACGTTCAGCAGGGGAACAGGGCAGGCTGCACAGCAGAGCAGACAGCAGGGCGGCAGCCATGCGCCCATCTGTACTGGGATGAAGGGCTGGTTTGGGGGGGGGGGCTGAGGTCTAAGTCAGCACCTCTGGGCTCTTGGAGGCCGCGCACAGCTCAGCGCCTCAGGCCCACACACACAGTGTAAAGCTCTCGGAGGTGAGAAGGTGGAGCAGCACCTCAGACTCACACACACAGTGTAAGGCTCTCGGAGGCACAGCTCAGGAGGTGAGGAGGTGGAGCAGCACCTCAGACCCCCACACACGCAGTGTAAGGCTCTCGGAGGCACAGCTCAGGAGGCGAGGAGGTGGAGCAGCGCCTCAGCCCTGTGCGGGGTCATTCTGAAGCCCTGAGCACATGGCAGTACCTCAAACCTGCACCAACACGGCGCCGCTCCCGGGAGGGCGCATGCGGCAAAGCCAGGAGATGGGTAATTCATCTTCATCTTCATCTTCATCTTCATCTTCATCTTCATCTTCATCTTCATCTTCATCTTCATCTTCATCTTCATCTTCATCTTCATCTTCATCTTCATCTTCATCTTCATCTTCATCTTCCTCCCCTTCTCTGGGAGCCGCCTCCGCACCCCGGGACAGCGACATCGCCTCAGACGCGCCCAAGGCGGGAAAACACTCCTCCGCGCCTGCGCACAGCTCGCGAGGCGGGCGCCGCCGCGGCCCGGAAGAGGCGGAGCGCGGCCCGGACGCTCCGCGAGCCGCGTTGGAAGGCCCCACGGCGTTGGCCGCGGCGTTCCGCGGGGGCCGGGGAGGGACCGGGGGAGGTTTGTGGCCGCCGGGCTGGAGCTGAGGGCGGGATGGCCGCGGTGTGAGAGCTCGGTGAGCGCTGCGCTTCGCCGTGGGCAGGGGGGCGGGCGAGGCGGGAACGCGGCCCTTGGGGAGGCGGGGCTGGTGTGTGAGGGGAGAAGAGGCGCTGTGAGGCGGGCGAGAAGGGGAGCGGGGTCTGAGGGTGCGGGGGGCTGTGGGGAGGCGGCTGTGGGGCGGGTCGGGGCCTCTGGAGCCCCAGAGCGGGCGCAAGGCCCTCAGCGTGCGCTCTCTCGTTCGCAGCGCAGGCGGAGCGGGCTGGATGCCCACGGGCAGCAGGACGCTATCGCAGGCTGCCCGGGCGCTCGGCTGGGGCACGGGACTGCGCTTCCACACGCAGGGCTCCTTGCCAAGACCCTTCCTTTGCTGTGCTGGCCTCCCCGGGGCCGGCCGCGGTTACTGGCACCAGGTGCTGTCACAGCCTGTGTCTCTCCGGTCTGCAGGCAGAAACCAGGGTGGTGGTGCTGGGGCTTTCCCTTTCTCCCTGCTTGTGAGCGCTTGGCTTCGCCAGGCCTGCACGGCTGTAAAGGACATGGCAGAGCAGAGGTACTGCGTAGACTATGCCAAGCGCGGCACGGCGGGCTGCAAGAAGTGCAAGGAGAAGATCGTGAAGGGGATGGTGCGCATTGGGAAGATTGTTCCCAACCCTTTCACGGAGTCTGGCGGGGACATGAAGGAGTGGTACCATGTGAAGTGCATGTTTGAGAAGCTGGATAAGGCTCGGGCCACCACCAAGAAAATCGAGGACATCACGGACTTGGAAGGGTGGGAAGAGCTACAAGATGCAGAGAAAGATTTAATCAACAAGCACATCTCAGGTGAGATACAGTCAGCGCCTTGTTCGCTTCTGTGCTTTACTCATTTTCAAGGTATGCCACCAATTGCCGTACTTTTATCATGAAATCCCCACCGATGTGAGGACATCGGTGTTACAAAGTGTTGCTCAAATCTGTGTTTCAGCCATAGAGGAAAGATAAGAATACTCAGTTCTAAATTCATTTGTCACAACTGATTATGGAGAACGTCTGAGGGATTTAATGCCGGGGCAGATAAACCTCAGGAGGATGCATCAGCTATTTTTTATTTTCCCTTTCAGCTTTTTTCCATGATCTTTACTTTTAAGTTGATATCTGAAGAAACGTGCATTTTTTTGTCCTTCCTCACCAGTTCTTTTAAGACTTATTTGTTGCAGTACCTCATATGTAGTTTATTGAGGGATATATGAGGGTATTTCTGACTGCTGGTTTGAACCTCACTGTTTTACAGAAGCTAATTCCAAGGCTGGAAGTACACCGAAGAAAAAAGTGATAGTCCAAGCTAAGCTCACTGCCACAGGACAACTAACTACAAAAGATCCATTAGGTCTCAGCAATCCATCACCAAAGAAGTTCTCTGGCTTCACAGGTAAAGACTTAAGAAAGCAATTTTGGGAAATCCTTCTCTTCTAATACCAGCATCAGGGGTGTTTTAACTTGGCCCACATAAGTAGTTTTTATCTGTAGAAAACATTTTTAATACTGTTCTAAAATCTGTTTTGCCAGAAATGGTTCGTGTTTTCTTAGGCTGTTAGTCTTGAGTTTGTAGTATTCCCAAGGGAGCACAGTTTATGCAGTAACACATTGTCAGGCTGACTTAGTCCATTGGTCAACTAAATCAAACGGTGAAAGTCCAGGTAAAGGTACACCATGTGGAGCTCAAAATCTGTAAAACCTTGGTTGTGAGGGATTCCCAGTGGCGGCCTTCATGGAAGGGAAACCTGTTATTCCTCGGCAGCTTGTCCTGAGAAACCGCTGTCAGCAGGACAATTGGTGTGTGAGCACTGCCTGACCTGACACAGACGTGTAGCTCTGAACCACCCACTTATCTCCCTGTACACAGCTGGAGCTGGGAATGTGCAGGGGGATTGGTATTGTAACAGAAGAGGGGATGGGCATATTTTTCTCCCCATTTTAGAAATATCTTGGAAAACGTCTTGCTGTGAAGGGCAAAGGCCTATAGAGAAGAAAGAAGACCGAAGCATCTGCCAGCAGGAATTCCTTTTCACCAAGGATTAACTGTATTAGTTCAGTAGAATTAAGGCCCAGAAGATTCTGGTATACTGTGAAGATCAAAGCTAATATAAAAGTAGTTTTGGGTACTTCTTAAGTCACACATTTTGGCATAGCACAGGTCATTCTTCAGCTCTAAAGCTTTGCCAGCACACCGGGGTTGTTCTTTTCAGCTTGCCAAGCAGAGGTAGCTACAACTGCAAAATTTACGTCATACTGTACTTGTTAAAAAGGTGACTTCTTCTGTCTTTGCAGCCAAGCCAAAGAATTCGGATGATCCCCCTGCGAACTCTTCCCATAAGTCCAGCCTATCTGCAAAGAAATGTGATCCAAAGCACAAAGACTGCTTGCTGCGTGAGTTCAGGAAGGTCTGTGCCATGGTAGCTGAAAAGCCCAGCTATAATGTGAAAACACAGATCATCCAGGATTTCCTGAAGAAGGGATCTGGAGGAGGTAGGATTCCTGCTTGGCGTTTTCAGCGTATGAAAAGCCTTCTCAAAATGAACCTCAAAGTATTACTTCAAAAGCAAGGGTGACATAAAACCTGCGTGCTGTGTGTTGTGATGGTTTCTGAACTGTGGAGATAACGTTTGCAGAGTGAACTGTTTATCTCCATAACAAATTCAGACAAGAATGTCTCAGTGTAGAATTGCTGAGAACATTTGTAGGTGCTGCCAAACTTAGTGCTGGGGTCACATTTGGACGGCAATCGTGAGTGCATCCCTTAAGGAATCTCTTATGTGAAGCAGAACAACATGGTGAAAAGAGGAAGCCCTGGCTGCAGGGTTTTATTCCCAGGGCCATCCTAATTTGCAGAAACAAGCAGAGCTGTGTGTGAAAACAAACTGCCAGTTTCCAATGCTGTGTGCTGGTTCTTTCCCAGATGGCTTTCATGGTGATGTGTACCTGACCATTAAGCTGCTGTTACCAGGTGTCATTAAGGTTGTTTACAACCTGAACGATAAGCAGATTGTAAAGCTCTTCAGCAGAATTTTCAACTGCAACCAAGAAGAAATGATCCGTGACCTGGAGCAGGTGAGTACAGACATCAGTTCTCTTCATTTCTGCTCTTCACTCCCTCGGCATTGCAGTGCTGTAATGGGGCTTTTAACTCCTACTTGAAACATAGTTAGCTTGGCTGTTAGAATGGGAGTTAGCAATTTGGGGGGTTTTGTCCTTTGCATAGCACTTTTTGCCATCTGGAACCTTCAGAAAAGACTGCTTGAACAGAAAACAACATATGAACTCACCTGCCCAACTTTAGAGAGCAAGACTGAAATATTTAGGCAATTTGGGATGCGTCTGCTTTGTCTGAACTGCTTTGTCGAGCGTATTCCTGCACGAATGATTTATATTACACTTTTTGTAACATCACTTATCAAAACCTGTGATTCAGTTAACAGATCTGTTCCTGTGAGTTTAATGTGGTTCGTACAATTAATCTACACTCATACAATTGCAAGTGCTCATGTGTGCGTTTAATTCCTGTGCACAGGAGTTGGTAATGGACTCAGCACACTTCTAATTCATTGCAAGATGGAGAAAATAGGTGAATTAATGAAGCTAATATTACACCTCTTTATTGTCTTGGTATATACTGTCTTCTAGTGACATCACTATACTGTTTCAGATCCTTGGATTTACAAGTGGATTCATCCTGAGGAAATAAATGGTCTGTGATGCTGCAGCAGTGAAAAATAGAGCAATAATACTGGTACTCTTACTTACCTTTCTTTTGCAAATGAAACAGCTGAGAAGCTTTATTCTGTGTCATGGCAGCTTCCTTCTAATGTTTGATTCCAATTCCTTCATGCAATCCCAGCATCATTCCTGTGGTTTATCCTCCTTATTGGAGCCATATTGAATCCCCAGTAACATCCCCATTCTGTAGCCATAGCCCTGATCCACACCCTTATTTTGTTTCTGGAGACAGGGAGATGTTTCCGAGACCATACGTCTCTTCTTTGAACAGAGCAAGTGTTGTCCTCCAGCAGCCAAAAGTCTCCTGACCATCCAAGAGGTAGATGAATTCCTCATCCAGCTATCAAAGCTCACTAAGGAGGATGACCAGCAAAGTGTGCTGCAACACATCACTCGCAGGTGAGCAAAGGAATTGGCCTCTGAAGGTTTGCCCTGAAACTGGGAGTAGTTATCAACATACCATAAGCTGGAACAGGTGAAAAACTAATCATAGCCACAGAGACTGAACTTCATGTCTTCAAGCTGCTATTAGTGGTCTGATTAAGACACCCTGACTGCTGACCAGCAGTGGAGAACATGTATGGCTCCTGTTCATGCCAGAGAATTTCATCCTGGCCTGACAAGCCACTGTTCAGTCAGTACTAAACAAATAGCTTGCAAAACTACCTTAATGGGACTTAGCTATTAATTTTAAGTTCCTGTACTTAGGTATGCTGGGAAAAGCCTTCAAGCCATTTAGAGAGGTTGAAGATTCTTGGGGTGGCTCAGTCTGTGTTGATCTGATTTGAGGATGTTCCTATCACTCCCTTCTGATGCATTCAATAAGTGAATTTTGGAAAGTGTGCCACCACTGAGGCAGAATTCATACAGGCATTTAGACACAGAGGTGCTAAAAAGCTTTTTGGATATTCTTTCGTGCCTCTGAGGTGTCACTGGTAACGTCCTTATTTAATTTAAACCCTCCAGAAGGGGAGGACCTTTTTTGGTCAGTTTCTTTTTTTCAGCTGGCAAGTAATTCAGTTAAATGTCTGCCACTTGCGAATCTTCTCTTGCATTTCAGATGTACGGGCAACGACCTGAAATGCATCATCAGGCTAATTAAGCATGACTTGAAAATGAATGCTGGAGCGAAGCATGTGTAAGTCTTACCTTTACCTGTGAGAAACCCACCAGAAGTGGCTATTAGCCTCATAAGCCAGGAGCAGCAGAGCTGAGGTTGATCCATGTTTTCCCCCCTTCCTCAATCCATTGAAGGTTGGATGCTTTGGATCCCAATGCTTACGAGGCGTTCAAAGCTTCACGCAACCTCCAGGATGTGGTAGAGCGAGTCCTGAAGAACCAGCAGGAGGCTGAGAAGGTGCCAGGTCTGAAGCGGACCCTCAGTGTGCAGGCCTCCCTCATGACCCCCGTGCAGCCCATGCTGGTAAGGTTGGCTCCCCTGCAGTGGGCACCTTCAGCTGCCCAAGAGATGGGGTTCTCACATGCACTGTCAGAGCCTCACCTTTAAGAAGCAGTAGACGGATAAATGACTGTGTGTGGTGTGAGCTAATAGAGCATGCGGTGCTGATTTGATACCACTTTCTAAAGTGTTTTCTACCAGGAGGCCAATATTTATTGTACTTGCATCCTCAGTACCACTGCAGAAGCTAAAATCTTGACTTGCTTTCAGTCCAGAAGTGACTTTTTTGTTTGCTGTCGTTCCAAAAGTTCGTTCTTTTATAGAAGTAGTGTAAGCTTTCAGCTGCATTAGGGATTCAGATAAGTTTGAGGTTTTATTTGAACAGTTAAATATTTACTTACGGGCTAAGCACACTCCTGCTAAAGGCACAGTACTTGAACCTTTAAGTATTTGGAGGAGATAAGCACAGAAAAGCTGTAATTATCTGGGTATATGTAGATGATTCTAAGTAAATGAGTCATTAAGAGAAGGAAAGCTTTGACTGAATATTAGAGACCCTGGACATAAAGAGCTACAAAGCATTGTTAGTTCAGGAGCTTAACTAAAAGTGACTTCATCTTTTAATATAGAATTTGAGTGAGTTTGGAATTTGTCTCTCTCCACCTTCCTAAGGCTGAAGCCTGCAAGTCCATTGAGTATGCCATGAAGAAGTGCCCCAATGGCATGTATGCAGAGATCAAATACGATGGCGAGCGGGTGCAGGTCCATAAAAATGGAGATCATTTCAGCTACTTCAGCAGAAGCCTCAAGCCTGTCCTCCCACACAAAGTAAGCACCTATAAACCACCTCTCCTCTGGCACTGGCTCCTCTAGAAATGTGACTGCATTTCACAGCAGTTTCTGTAAGCAAGGAGGAGACCTTGTTGTAGACTTTCCTAATTAATGTAGACACATGGAATCTGGAAAAGCAACACTTTATAGAATTGTAATCAGTCAGTTTTGGTGGACATCCAGAAACTAAAGTTAAGCTCTCTGCTTTGGAGTCCTCTTTACACACTGCATTTTGGGAGGCCTGATACCAGCTGGGTGACTCGGTTATATTTGTTCAAGACTCATTTTTTTCTCTTTGTACACTGTACAGTGTATACCACAGTAGAAAGCAAAGTTAGTGCAGATATGCCTACGCGTGCCTCAGACATGCTTCTGGGAGAGCCATCTGCACTGCAGTGAGTCCCTCTCTTCAGCCAGTAGATGGATTTTTCTTTCCCTTCCTCCAAGGTGGCCCATTTTAAGGACTTCATCCCTCAGGCTTTCCCTGGTGGGCAAAGTATGATCCTGGATTCAGAAGTTCTTCTGATTGACAACAAAACTGGCAAGCCACTTCCTTTTGGGACTCTTGGCGTGCACAAGGTAAAGAAACTTTGCTGTGGTTGGAGGCTGTTACTCTGCTGACTTCAACGTAGCAGCATGTGATCTGTTATCACAGGATCATTTAAGAGATCTGGGGAAAAAATAAGATCCCTGAGGAGATTGATATCAAAGGGACTGCTCTAATACAACGAATCTGATACTAATCTAGCGGGATAGTAAGAGCATTTCAGCTCACAATAAATATTAAAACCCCTTAGAAAACCCTGCAATTCTGTCATTGTTTGAGCAATGTGTGGCAGACTGGAACACCACAGTATATCAAGAGTGCTTAGTCCATGTGAATGTTGTATAGTGTCTGTATCTAGACTAAATGGTGGTGAGGAAGAGGACAGTAACATGGAAATTAAGCTCTAAGGGCTTTAAGTTAAAGTAGCCATTAATCATAGAATCATAGAATAGTTAGGGCTGGAAAGGACCTTAAGATCATCCCATTCCAAGCCCCCTGCCACGGGCAGGGACACCTCCCACTAAACCATGCCACCCAAGGCTCTGTCCAACCCAGCCTTGAACACCGCCAGCGATGGAGCATTCACAACTTCCTGGGCAACCCATTCCAGTGCCTCACCACCCTTACAGGAAAGAATTTCTTCCTCATACCCAATCTAAACTTCCCCTGTTGAAGTTTGAACCTGTTACCCCTTGTCCTGTCACTGCAGTCCCTAATGAAGAGTCCTGTCTGGAATGGTGGTTGGGGTTTTGTTGCAGCAGTAGTGATGGATGGATGTTACACTGCCTGAAGTCATTAATATTTGTGGTGATGTTTCCCTGTCCCTAGGAAATGAGCATGGTTTAGTTTCTTTCTCTGTGCTTTGACACACTCAGTCTAAATCTTAATTCTCAGAATAATTCTGTCTTTTAGAAGAGGCCTAAGCTGCTTATAACTAAAAGATTATGGAGATAAGAATACATCCTTTTGTTTCTGTCATCTTTCTAAACCTGCCTATTGCTGCTTGCTGTGACTGTGGATTTCTCTTAATTGCTCTGAATTGTCTTGCAGAAAGCTGCTTTCCAGGATGCCAACGTTTGCTTGTTTGTGTTTGACTGCATCTACTTCAATGATGTCAGCCTGATGGACAGGTATGTGTCTGCACAGTATGAGAGTAGCCCGACCAGTTTCCCAGCATGAACTTGCCACAGAGGGAGAGGGTATGTGGGCTGTTGAGCCTAGAAAATCCAGGCAGCATGGGAGGATCCTTGCTGTGCTGGGAAGTTTCACTGTGCAGCTCTGTCTTGCTCTGCAGTTCCAGAATACCAGGTTTAACTCTGTTTCAGTGAGCGTGGTTCAGCGCCCAGCTCATCTTCTGTCTGAAACAAAATGCATGCTTAACATAGAACTTCTGGTTTATAACTCACTCCCTGGAGGAAAGTAAGAATTGAGATTGTCCTTTCTGGAACTCTGTAGGATACATCATTTAATTCTCTAAATAGCTTTTCTCGATGTGCACATGACTGCTACTTGCTTCTCCTTCATTATCCAAACCTTCCTTCAGGCCTCTGTGTGAGCGTCGCAAGTTCCTCCACGATAACATGGTTGAAATCCCCAACCGGATCCTCTTCTCGGAGATGAAGCACGTCACGGTGAGTTCAGTGTTCAAACTGCCTGGCTGGTGATCTCATTGCTTGCACCCTGGACACCCCATTGCTCCTTTACCACAGGGCCTTCTGACTAAGGCTGCAAACCCAGCAATTCCCTGCATGTTGGGATGGTTCTGCAGCCTGTACAGGACTCCTTGAGTGAGTGGTGTTCAAGAACACTGTGCCTCTGCTCCCATCTTGAGCAGTGCAGCCACTTTACGTAGTTGAAACTTGCACATCTTTTTTTGACTCTTGGCTTCTTAATGATTTTGTACCCATCATAACTTTGTTGTTAGGAGGAGTTAAATCTTCTCATAACTTCGTCTTTACTGTGCAATGCTGAGCTGTGGAGAAAGACTGGAGTATTACTGAAGGGAGCTAGACTGTTTCTGGCAACTTCAACTGCCACACAGCCCACATACATCCCAAGTGCTAAAGACTGCATTTACACAGCAGCACGCTTGGTTTTTCCTTTCATTGCTATGCACAAGGCCTATCTCCCGTTATTTTTCCCTATTGCTACCAATTTCGGTAGCATCTTGGGTTTGGGGGAAGATGCTTGGGCATTTGGGGCAGAGAAAGCATTTTGGGAAGAAGCAAAGAGGATAGGAACCAAGACAGCTGGATAGAACATTAAGCAGGCTGAGAAAATCTCATCTTGCAGATATAGAGCATACCTGGGACACAACCAATGTGTGTCCTCATATCTGAGGAGTTTATTTAACTAACCACCCCTTCTCTTCTTGGGATGTATTCCCAAATTAGTTACTGGATGTGCTGCAAAGAGAACATGGTTTAGTGCTCCACATAGAAAGGCTGAAGACCAGAGCCCTTTGACACTCTTGAGCTAACCGTGATGCCTTTCCATTTCAGAAAGCTTCAGATCTGGCAGATATGATCACGCGAGTCATCCGTGAGGGACTGGAAGGACTGGTGTTGAAAGATACAAAGGCAGGTTCATATTTACTCTTCACCGGGTATGCTGGGAATTGGGGAATAACAGTGAACAGATCCGTGGGTGAAGCACACAAAGCTGAGCATCCTTGAAATCTGTGGATTCTTATTGATGCTGACATCCAGTCCAAGCTGCTCCTTAATAGATCTGAGCAATGCTGTGCTCTTGCAGTGTTAAGCTGGATAAAAGCAAGGGCTGTTTGAGGAGACAGCTGTCCCCCAGATGATCTTTCTGACTGGGGGTTCTTGCCCTCTTCTGCACAGGGTAATTATGAACCAGGAAAGCGGCACTGGCTGAAAGTGAAGAAGGATTACCTAAATGAGGGTGCCATGGCTGACACGGCAGACCTGGTGGTGCTGGGAGCTTTCTATGGACAAGGCAGTAAAGGTTAGTCTCTGGGGTTGGCTTATGCTGATGCTGTGAAGCCATCGCAAGCCCACAGTCCTTTGACACCCGAAGATGGAAAAGGGGTTTGGTTTGTTACTTTGCTTTTTGGAAAGCTGTGGCATGTCCTGTAGAAGCTGTGAACCACCTTGCTCTCCCCTCCTGCAGGTGGGATGATGTCCATCTTCCTCATGGGCTGCTATGATCCCAAGAGTGAGAAATGGTGCACTGTGACCAAGTGTTCTGGTGGCCACGATGATGCCACCCTGGCACGTCTGCAAACAGAGCTGGATATGGTGAAGATCAGCAAGGTGAGAGGGGCTGTGGCGTGGAGGTGATCAAGGACTGCTCAGCAAAGGGCTTGTAAAAGCCACCTTCCTGCTGAGCGACACCTGAGTGCTGGCCTCCTGCTGGGAAGAGGCTCCATTAGTGGTAAATACCTCTGACACCAGTGAGATGTAGGTACAGCCACCTCCTGAGATGAGGCACTGCCTGAGATTAGACACTGAGTGGGAAGCCAGACGCCATCTGTTTTCCTCCCAGGAGTAAGTTATATCGGGAGAAGCAGAGCAAGTGCCTTACCTTTACTGCATATTGCATTGGTGAAGACAGTCACTAGATGGGGCTGCGGGTGAGCAATGCAGGTCAGGCTGGTTTGTGGCTGGGCAACCTGTCCTGCTGGAGTTGAGACTTGGTGTGGGGGAGGAATCTTACTTTTCAAGACTTGACAGATAAACAGCTGAATTTTAGCATTTACTTGACATCCTGAAGGCCATTTGAATCTTAAAAGAGGGGAGTTTTATCTGAATGACAGTTGGAGCACCAATGTGATTGTTCACATATGGAATATCGGTAGTCAAGAGCTGCTGTGTGATTCTCTGAATAAGATAAACTGCTGCAGAGCAGTGCACCCTGCACTGCAGCCTGACAGGTCTTCTCCATACAAAGGCAATGTAATATACCTTTGATAGACTAATCTACTTCTGAGTTATCTTTCAGCAACTTCCTTTGTAGAAGTAGGTTCATGTATGCTCATAAATGCTATCATTTGGGGTTTGTGCTTTTTGTTAATAGGATCCCAGTAAAATTCCAAGGTGGCTAAAAATTAACAAAATCTACTACCCAGACTTCATTGTGCCAGACCCAAAGGTAAGTCACAGCCATTTAACGATGTTCTCCAGCCCTGATGCAGCAATTACTACACTTCATTTAAATGTACAAACTGGCTCTATTCCAATCAGTCTTCCTAGCAGGAACAGGAAATTAAGTGTTTATTTCTGAATCTTGCAGGTGTATTTGAGGCTAAGAGCTCCCTGAAGAGGTGGTACCTGCAGCACTTCTGGTACTTTTATGCATTAAATCCCTTCCAGAAGTGAACTCCCTTTAAATTTGAGGCATGAAA
Organism: Ara ararauna; assembly: GCA_028858755.1. Taxonomy (NCBI): domain Eukaryota; kingdom Metazoa; phylum Chordata; class Aves; order Psittaciformes; family Psittacidae; genus Ara; species Ara ararauna. Next base: position 8,883,383 of record CM054389.1, on the reverse strand, counting down.
AATCTGACTTAAAACATTTGAAGCACAACTGTACCCCAAAAGTTGCTGGTTTAGAGAATTTATCAGTATGCCTTGTGCCATGTTTGGCTGATAGAAAAGCTGCTGTTTAGAAGTTGGCATTATGTATTATGACTGTAGTGACAGGACAAAGGGTAATGGGTTAAAACTTAAACAGGGGAGATTTAGGTTAGATATAAGGAAGACATTCTTCCCTGTGAGGGTGCTGAGGCACAGGGTGCCCAGAGAAGCTGTGGCTGCCCCATCCCTGGCAGTGTCCAAGGCCAGGTTGGACGGGTCTTGGAGCAAGCTGCTGTAGTGGAAGGTGTCCCTGCCCATGGCAGGGGGTTGGAACTGGATGAGCTGAAAGTTCTTTCCAGCCCAAACTACTCTGATTCTATCATTAGTTGAGGATCTTTGACTCACTGAAAAAAGCTTGTCTAATGAAGGCGACCAAGGTGAGTTTGTGGGTATGGAACCGTGCGCTGGGGTGGGGAAGCGGGGTTGTGGCAGGGGTAGAGGAATACAGACACATTGAGTTAGTCGATGAGAGAGCACAGGAATGTGACATGGCTTCCTCAATCCTGTGTTTAGAAAGCCCCAGTGTGGGAGATCACAGGGGCTGAGTTCTCTAAAGCTGAAGCCCACACTGCAGATGGGATCTCCATTCGCTTCCCTCGCTGCACCCGCATTCGAGATGACAAAGACTGGAAGACAGCCACCAACCTCCAGCAGCTAAAGGTGAGTTAATGCAGTGCGTCTGCAACATGTTGGAGAAGAAGTTCTGACAGGAGTCTGTATTTAAAAAGACAAATTTGGATAGCGGGGTACGCAGTGAAGGTGTCTGCTGGCTGCTCCCTCTGATGGCAGCTGTTTCATCCAGGCTCAGGCTGCTTGCTGGGTTATTTTGATGTGAATTTTATGCTTTCATGGGGCCTCTCGAGTCTCTTGAGTTGTGTTGTGCACTTTCAGGGAAGTCTGTGCTGGCAGCTGGTTGTATCAGCTCTTGGAACAGCCTTCACGGGGAGGCATTTCCTTCCTGAAAGAGGTGACCTTTATTCTCTTGTTTATGGTCATTCGGTCTCCCATTAATTGCCGAGTTTGAGGGAGGCATCTGGGAAGTGACATGGGGGAGCCTGGCCCAGTTCCAGGGCACAGGGGCCAAGTGGCAGGCAGCCAGGCCCCCTGGGCTGCACCCACCCCACGCAGCTTCTGTACCTCCCACACTGGGAAGCCGCTGGCCTGCTGCCACCCCAGCTGCTCCTGAGCTTTGGTCTTAGGTCTCAGCCTAGTTATTGTCATTTGGGCTGTCTTCACACCGCCTACAGGGATGCTGGCAGCAGACAGAAGCACTTGTTATGCCATGGAAGCAAGGAGGGATTCTGGCTCCCTGTGCAGGTGAAGGAGAGAAAGGTAAAATACCTTCTTCAGACAGACTGTTCCCTGTGTGAGCAGTGGGCGCTGTTCCTTTTTCAGGCTAGGAGCCAGGCTCTGAAGAGGGAGTCTGGCTTGCTCTGTAGCAGATGTGAATGGCTTTTGGTAGTATGGCTTCCCTTAATGCCAAGTAGCTGGGTGGAAAGCAGAGAGCTTTGACAAAGTTGACAGGAAAACGGCTACAAAGAGGAAGAAAAAGTATTTGAGCAAACATCGGGGGGAAACAAACGCGAGAAGCCCACACGTTACAGCTCACATCTAATGTCAGAGGTTTCCCTGTGGTTAAAGGCCATGCTCTGTTTTCTCGGGGGACAGGAGCTGTACCAACTCTCCAAAGAGAAGGCTGATTTCAATGTTGCTGCTGCGGAGGAAGATGAGTCCACGGCTGGCAGCAGTGGGGAGAATGAGGGAAATTCCAGGTCGTCCACACCACACAGCACTATTAAAACTCCCCCAAACAAGTCACCTGCAAAAGCCCAGAAGCCAGAAGGTAAGATGGTGCTTTTGGGAGAGGAACCTCAGGGTGTGCACTGTGCCTTTGGAGGGGCTGGCTCTGGATCTTTGCCTTCTGTCGGGTGCTTGAAGATCCTATGGCAGCTTGCATGTGTATGTCAGGGATCACTAGCAAAGCTGTGTTTATACACCCTTGGTTTGGCCTGTGTTGCTTGAGTACAGGCTGAACAGCCACAGCTCTGAGATAGAAAAGATGGGAACAGCACTGATGATGCTGTTTAGGTTGGTGTTCAGGCAGCTCACATGGATAATAAAAGCGCTCTGGGATTATATGCTGCTTGGAAACGGGTATCTTGAACCTAGCAGAGTCTGTTAGAGTTTGTACCAAAACTGCTTTGGAGTGATTCCTCTGGGGCTGCAGTTGCTTTAATCTGGCTAGCTCAAGGTCCTTAGCAGAAGGTATAAGACTGATCTGAACAGCAAACTGCTGCTCCTGTTCCTGCAGATCTCATGCCCTCTGGTTAGATGGGTCTTGGCCATGAACCAGTCAGTATTTAATTTTACTGGCTGAAGCTCATGCATGTAACAGGGCACCTGGATGCCGGGGATTTCCAGGTAGGAAATTGCAGAGCTGTGAACTGAGTTTGCTTCACCAGCACTTTGTCACTGGGGAAGAACTGAGGCAGTGCAGTGACAGCCAGGAGGGAGGCTCAACAGCAGCATCCTGGAAATGAGGGCAGGGACGTGCCTCACACCATCTGCAGTACAAAGGTCTTACTTAGTTACATTCTAATACACAGGGTTTCCAGAAAGAGGGGAGGAATCTTTTCCCTTTTCCTCTATTCATTCCTCTCCCCCCCATTTTAATGCACAACCAGTGTCTGGACAGAGCACAAATGAGACAAGGTTTTTGTTTCTAGAGAGCAAAGCAGTCATTGGATCCCCTCAAAAATCAGAAGAGAAACGAGGTGAGAAGAGGAAAGCATCTGAGATGGAAGACAATGGCAAAAAGGTATGGGCAGCTGGGCAGCAGGCACTTTGGGTGGGAAGGAGCTGAGGCACTTTCGGTTGTCTCTTCACTTTTGCCTTCCATCAGGAAAGTTTAAAGTCCTCCTACAGCAGCACCCCAAGTTAAAATGACACGTAAAGGCAGAAACAGCAGCAAGTCCCCTGGTAAAGGCAGCAGATGGCTGAGCTCTCCTGTCTGCAGAGCTGATGTAACTGGGTTTGTTGTGCTAAAGGCCAGTGTTCTCTGTCCCCACTGACAATGTCCCACTCCACGAAGCATTGAGGCTGCTGAGCGGCTGCGTTTCCTGACTGCTGCATATGGCAGAGTTGGGAGCTGTAGAGGGAGAGAACTGTCCTTTCTAGTCCATTGTGCAGCAAACTGGGGGAGTAGAATAAGAGTCACTGAGCTGTAACTTTCCTGATGAGCCTGCAGTTGCTGTTTTGATATAAACAAGTTCTCCCCCAGGGTAGTTACGTTCTCCTACTTTAACTAAGAAGCATCAGCTTGTAAAGACAGAGACATTAAGATCATGTTTACTGGACCACATCAGCATCATCACTAAGGGGAGTAATGGGATAATAGTTCTCTTTAGCTGGGGCAGTGCTGTTCAGCTGGAACATCTGGCTTGCAGAGGAACCATGTGGGTGCTGCTCCTGTGCATGATTTAACAGCAGCCCTCGTATTAGGTGTGGGATGAGAATGAGAACCTTGGGAACTGCAAATGGACTCGCTCATGCCTTCAAAGATCTTTAGTGTCCTTTCCAGACCAGTTTAATGGCTTTACCAACCTGTGCTTCTCTGTCACAATCTGCAGATACTGCTGGACATATTCACTGGTGTGAAGCTCTATCTATCGCCCTCCGTGAAGGACTTTGACAAAATCCAGCGGTACTTTATAGCATATGATGGGGACCTTGTGCCAGAGTCTGACACAGCCTCAGCAACCCACGTTATAGGGGACATCGATGACAATCCTGGTGCTAAGCGTGTGTCTCCCAAGTGGATCTGGGAGTGCATCCGGAAGCAGAGGCTGGTAGCCCCATGCTAGCAATGGGGGGCAGCTGAGCAGTCCCGACACAAGAACAGCTGAGAAGTAGGTAGGTGGAAGAGATAGTGAGATTCCTCTGTGGAGACATGGATAGAAATAAAGTGCCCCAAACCATCAGAGGTAGTTCTAAAGATCCATATGGAATCAATTAAAACAGCTCTCTGAGGAAGTGTCGCTGCTGACTCCATTTTTGTGCCCATGCTGTAGGCTGCTGCACTTTCCCCGGTGCTGCTTTAGTCTCTGCGTTTTTAAAGGTTGGGTATTTTTATAGATAAATAAAACTGAAGCAGTTTCTCCTTTGCTGTCAGGACTTATTTCCCAACAGTTACTCTCTGCCTGGACAGGAGCTCAGCCCATCAGCTCTGTGAAACCACCAGCTGTGAATCGCTGCATGGCTACAACTCGCATGAAGGGCACGTGTCCTTCTGCATTGACTTTGCTTTCCTAACACTCAGCACAGGTCTGTATCTGGTGGCAGTTTTGCACCTCTGCAGTAGGTTTTATACTAAAACTGGGGCACCGAATAATCCTCCATTGCAGCAACTGCTGTAGCATTCTCTGAGCATCCCCTTGGAGGGTTTGTTCTCTAGAGTATGCTGCTCATGTTTCACCAAGTAAAAGCTGAGGCAGGAATTCTACCATCTGGATAGTTGAGACACCTCCTTCTCTGAAGCTGTTCAAAACTACTGCAAGTACTTGAATAGTAAGGAAATAAGGAATGGGGTTCAGGAACATGCAAATGCCACTGTGACTCTGCATGACATACTCATGACTCTGCATGAGCAGGGCGGGTGCATGTGTACATGATGGAAGGAAAATCAAGTTGACCAGTTTACTGGTTCCTTTAACCTCAGTGGTGCTCTCCCCTTTGTAATCTCCCCACCATTAAGACTGCACTGCTAAAAGTTAGTGTGTGTTTGTTACCTTCTTTCCTTCAACCTCTCCTGTACTTGTCGCCTACCTGCTGCTGCTATTTAAGCGCCTGCTCTCCCAAGCCTTTCCTGGTTGAAGTTCGGAAGTAGCTGTAGGACCTCTGCTTTCTCCTGGCCTGTTGGTAACAGTCAGAAGCCAAGGTTAACTAAATCACAGTTCAACTTTATTACAAAATTATAAACCAAACTTCTGTACCAAAACTAGGAAGTTTCAGCATCATCGGACCAAGAGGATTTCACATCATTTCCAGTAGAATATGACCTTTTAAAATACTTAAAGTATGTACAGTGGACATAAAGCACATAAATATTACCATTTATTAGTTCAGATCATTATATTCTTTTGGATCATTAATCAGTTTCCTCCACATTCTGATTTTCCTTTAAAAACAACTCAGCCAGAAGTAGGTAATCATTTTTGCAAGGGAAACACTGGAGCCAGGAGACAAAAATGGAACCTCCTCCCTTCAGAAAGCACATTTCAGAGTCATAAGGGGGGGATGTATCTTCTCATTCCTAAGGTTTCAAGCATTGATCTGCAATTTGATTTATCGGCTGTAGAAAGTAAGCCTACCCTCTCCAAGCACATCTGTCTGCAGGGGAATCTTCTTCTTCCTGCTTCCCCCCAGCCCTGAGTTTATTGACAACTACGACAACATGAATTTTCACAGTGAGTTTATGAATGAGGCTGTTCAGCACTTTGTATGTGTATTCCTGTACTCTTGAGAGGTCCCTGTGAACCTCCTGAAGAGTAAATACAGTGACTGCTTACCTGCCCTTTCTTTAACATGATGCATGGAATTGTACCAGTTTCCATCTCCTGCTGGAAGCTGTTAAACCTTAAGCCAAAGATTACAGAACAACCTGAACAGAGAAAGGGAAACCCCTGAATTCTTAGTTCAGTAAACCTCAGCACCTCAATAATGCAGTTCTGCTACCAAGTGACAGATTTCTTCAGCTCAAGTGCTTTGTTAATACTCATGGAGACCCTCCACTCCATGCCAGTTGAGAAGTGAGCTGCTACTCATGCAATACTCCCATGTTAAAGATGACAGTTCCCTGTTAATGTACATTACCACTTGACTGCAAAAGTAGATGTCTTTGGTGATGGCCTCTGTAACTGCACTCCTGCTACTCCAGGAGCTGTAAGTGGACACTTGGTTTTGTGCTGCTCTGCTGGCAGCTGTGCAGAGATGCAGTTGGAACACTAAGTGATCATCCCCCATGAAGGGAAAAGCTAGACAGGAAAGAACCTGCAGCAGAAGATACTTAGCAAGTGACTTGAAATGAGTGTACAATCCTACGGTGGCTGAAAACTTAAGGCATCAAGATTCTGAAACTCGGGGAGAAATACACCAGCTATAGCTCTCTTTAGCAAGGCTTCCAAATGAACGTGCTGCTTCCGAGGGCTTGCACTTGTCACGAATCAAACCACAGAGGCTCCTGCCCACCCTCACAAGCAGAGGGAGTGAAAATCAATTCCTTTGATAAGCAGTCTGCATGTACAGGAGTAAGAGTGAGCAAAGGGGAAGATGGGGGATGTTTACTAAGCAGAAGCATCTGTAATGATTCAAGGGAGGTAAAATTTCCTTTCTTTCATGTCTCCTCTCTAAAAAGAGACTCACCTGTACTTAAGTATGATTGTGCAACAGCAGAACCCTTATGGGTCTGTAGCTGTGTCTCGGCCTCACTAAACCCTCTAAAAGACTCAAGCCTTAGATTTGCAGCTCCTTAATCAAGTGAAATGAGTTCAGGTTTCAAACTGAAAGTCAAAGGCATCTCCCTAGCGCATACACAAACCCACCACACGAGGTCAGGCTCTATGGGCCAGAGCCTCACTCCTGTTCCCTTTTTCAAGACTACAAAGTCCACCTTCAAATAAGAGCATACAATTTTCCACCGTTGCACTAGGCTAGAAGTGTTTATTGTGCAGTGGAGGGGGAGGCTGGCTGCCTGTCCTGCAAGCATAGGAGTTAACGTTAAATTAAAGGACAAAATGAACAAGTACACTAAGTTTTCATCTTTGAAAAGAAAAGTTGTTGCTGGGCGTTGAGCCTAAGCAGCAAAACAAAGGTCACTCTTTGAGATCCCACTGCGCTTGCGTTTACCATTCAGGGGAAAATATGAAGCCTCTGAATCTGAGCTTTGTGGTGGGAAGCCAAAACATCCCTGGATCCCCACCTCTGACAGATCAAGTTATCCTAGAACACAGGTTAATAGTTTGGGTGTTTGCTGCTGGCAATGAGCTCCAAGGAGTCCAGGCACTGTGGTGTAAAGCACTATCATGGGAAGAGCACAGCCAGGCATGGCTTGGGTAAGAACAAGTCTTCTCAGGCTTCATCCTTCCCTTGCCTCCAGCTTCCAGTGGGGTCCATGTGCTAATCTCTGACCTAACTAGCTGTAGCTATTTTGACCATTTCTCTCACAGCAGATGAGGCTTTAAGGCATTCCCAGTCTTCCTTCCACACGCTTAGGACTTAAAGACATGGACGGCCCTTATCACATACTGCCTGCAGATGGGACACTCGCTCATCCGCTTCCCGCACTTGGTGCAGGTGACCATGTGGCCACATTCCAGCAGGACACAGTCAATGGGTGCATCCATGCAGATTTTGCAGAGGTTTTCCTCCGTGCCCGGGAGCCCAGCACCACCTGAGTAAACAAGAGACCAGGGTTGGCATGGGGCAAAGAAACAGAAGGCAGGTACGTTGTCTCTGAGCAGTGTGTGAGTTGGCTTTATCCAGCTTCTCTGATGGCCTTGTGCACACTGAAGGTCTGAAAAAGAAGTGCTTGTGTCTGACTAAACTGATGTGGAGGTTTCTGCTCCATCAAGGAGCAGGAAGTTTTAGCTTGTAGAGTCATTTGTGTGATGAAAACAGAAATACCACTGAGATTCTTAGCAATGAGGCAATATGGGTCTCTCTTCACTAAGGGACGAGCGATAGGACAAGAGAAAATGGCCTCAAGTTGTGCCGGGGAGGTTTAAACTGGATGCTAGGAAAACTGTCTTCCCCAAAAGGGTTGTCAAGCACTGGAACAGGCTGCCAGGGAAGTGATGGGGTCACCGGCCCTGGAGGTATTTGACAGATGTGTAGATGTGGCACATGGGGACATGGTTTAGTGGTGGACTTGGCAGTGCTGGCTTAACAGTGGGACTTGATCTGAAAGGTCTTTTTCAACTCACACAACTCTAGGATGAAGAATATCACTTACCAGTTTGATCATCAGTGTCAGAAACTGCAACAGAAGAAGAGAAAGTTATTTGGTGAGAAGAAGAGAAGCTGGGTTAAAAAATGTTTCTCAAGCAGTATTATTAACAGGGGAGGAAAGCCTTGAAGGGGAGATTACTCAAACCAAAACTGCCTTTTGCTCATCCCCATGCAGGGGCTTAAGCTGAGGCTCTGATCAGGATAGGTTCAACTGACAAAAACTGTCTCTTTTGCTGCGCTTGCACAACAGCCAACGCTTCACAGAGCTCAGCAGCCGCCCACAGTGATGTGTCAGTGCTGAACACAGAATCGATGCGGTGCCTGGTTTCCAAGAACTACGCTTTCAGTTTCTTTGGTGCTTCACAATCTCACCAATATTGCTGAGCACACCCGAGACAGGCAACAGTGACTGACAGAAAAGGGTAAGTGCTGTCAAAGGCACAAGATACAATGAAAGAAGAATATAAACCCAAAGCAGCTGTCTTAAATCTTGTCACCATTCACAGAGGACAAAGCTCACTTTCTAAGACAGCAAAGCTACATTGGACAAACAGTGAGAAACAAACCCCTGTATGAAATCAAAGTGTCCCAGTCCATTTCTCCTGAAAATCATTGACAAGTGTATGTCTCTTTTAACCCTAGAATTGCAGACTGGCACCCGCAAGTCAAGCCAAGCACATTCTCTATGACCTCTAGCACACCACCATCCCTCCCTGGTCAGCATGCAGGCCCCGCAGTGCACTGGAGGAATGCTCTTGTGATCAACAGTCAAAGCACAGCTCCCCATGGCTGGGCAGCAGTGGGAGCCACCGTCACCAGGCACACGCCTGCTCTGAAGCGCCTGGCTGCTTTTGGGTGGCATTTTCCTGCTCCCTTTGCCAGTCACAATGAGTCGACAGATCAGAGCTCGCCCAGAGCTTACAGTCATCCCTCTGCAGTCGCACATCAGCTGTTCTGTGGGTGAAGCAGTGACTGCACGATCCACCACAGATGAAGGGTGCAGAGTTCTCCTTTGTTGCTAACAGAGGGAAGCCACTCTCCAGAGCTACCATAATGCTCTCCTCTTAAACAAGTACAAGTAGTGGTGCATAGAAGTTTAGCTACTTTAACATATGCAACCCTTTCTGCTCCCTTGCACAAAACAGGTATGTTAAGTTCTAGTTCCTTCTGCAACTGTCCATAAAAAGGGAAAACCTGGAAAACAGGCACATGTTTGCTAAGTCTCTTACCTAGATGTTGAAGGTCTTTCTCTTTATAAAGACGAGTCACCCTCTCCAGCAGCTCCCACTTTTCACAGCAGCCTTTGTAGTTGACAAAGTTGCGAGCAAGGATTTCCTTCAGCTGTCGCACAGAGAGCGCGTTGATGTCTCCAATGCTTGTCAGATCAGACAGAGAAGCCTTCCTCCCCTGCACCAGGTTATCTTCTGAGTCCGTAGACTGAAAGGGGACAAAGGTGGAATGATTCTTGCCCTCAACACATAGCGCTACAGCTTAAATCAGCTTTCAGTGTGCACTAGCAGGAATTCACGTTTGGATATAAGTACATCCCTGATTCCTCTGTGAATTCCTCCATCTATCAGAAGCACAAGTCCTAGGATAGAAATACATCATTTCTATTAGTACAGTGTCCCAGAACACCAGTTCTTGCGGAGGACATGATGATGCTGAAGAAAGGGGCTGACTGGGTCTGCCAGTGGGCAGTCTGAGTTACTGGTTAGCCCCCATCTCTCTGCTGCAATGATTCTGTGGCAGCAAATACAGCCTAGAAAACCTGGTATTCCTGCTTATTAATTCCAGGACACACAAACCTGAGTCTCCTCCTCTGTCGGTGCTTCAGCTGCAATCTCGACTCCTGTCATACCAACTGGGCTTGGAGGCACGTAACCATTTGCCTAGAAGAGGAAATAACGCTTTCACTAAGAGCATATCTGTGTGTCCAAAGCAAAATAAACTCAATATTCATCATGACCCTGCCCATGGCCGGCGATTGGAACCAGATGATCTTTAAGGTCCCTTCCACCCCAAACCATTGTGATTCTATGATCGTTCTGTAACTGCACACCCTGCTCACGGGAAGCACAAACTGCAGCACAAAGTCCAAGTGAGGCACGCTCACAGGAAGCTCTTCCTGTGCATCACTTACAAAACCAAGCTTGAAATAAGTAAAACTCTGAAACTGAAATCACCTTCTGATGCTTTAAAGCCTCACTTTATTTAAGCCCTGATAGAGTATTCATACAGCAAGATCCCACATGAGGTTCTTATGAGGCTGGATCAGAAGGAGACCAAATTTATATACACATACACACACACACATATATATATGCAATCCTTCAGTGAAGTGTGGCAGTGTGCTATGGTATGGTATGACAGCCCTGATGGTACACTGCTATCAGTACGAGGCTCTGTATAACACAGCTCAAAGTCAACAGGTCATCTTCAAGTAACCGCAAACACCCCCTCAGGTGGGTTCTGGACTGGACAAATAGGAGATGCCACATGAAGGACCAGCAGCAGCAAAGCTGGAGAGTGAGAAGGAGCAGCTGCTTCGAGCACTTCAAGTGAAAGGAACTGCAGTGTCATTCAAGCTGACCTCCCCCCAGCAGCTGCCATTCCCCTCTGTGGTTTCCCTATGACAAAGGAGACTGTAACATTACCATCCTACTTATCTAAGTGGGGACGTGTTAATGTTTACCAAGTAAGAGGATGATGCTAATGACGAAAGAGCCTGAGCTGTAGCAGGATGTCACGCAAACGGAGACAAGCTGACATGTATCATGGGGGCAGTAAGGGAAGACAACAGAGCTGAATGTGCTGGTAAAAACTGGACTGGCAATAGCCAGAAACCAGAGAATGAAATGGTCTTTTAATGATTTGTGAGAACTGTCCTCCCAGGAAAGCTCTTCTCTTGTACTACATACATCCGCTGAGGAAGCAGGAGGTACATACCCTTTCACAGCTTTGATCCACAGGGAACTAAATACACCTATTAACTTCCTAATAGGACTAGGAGCAGATGTCAAACACGAGTAAGCTTTCCATAGCAGATAGCAGAAAGACAAACAAAGCCGAGTCAATAAAAAATAATTAAGCTCCAATGCCCCTGACATGGTTCATTACAGACTGCAGAGCGAATAACACCCGCAGCTTTGTCTTCTGTTGGTGTGAGCACAGAAGGCACCAAACCCATCACCCATCCTGCGACCGCCTCTCATCAGTTTCAGTTCCAAAATGGCTTTAAACTGTGCTTGTGTCTTGCACGTGAATTAAACAACAATAGTAACCATTTCTTCTAACACCTACAGACAACTGTCAGAAAGCTGTCAGCATCAACACACCAGACAGATCTGTGCACTGACACAGCCATCGGGTACCAAAGCAATCAGCCACAGAGGATCTAGTGGCAATGGCACATTTGGACCAGAGCACCAGAGGAAATGCGTCTCAAAACAGTGGTGGAGTTCTCCGAGTGAAGGTTCAATGTATTCAGCGCTGCCCACCAAATTCCATAGTGTAGAACGGGAATAGCACATCAAAGTCAGCAGAGGCATGTTGTGGGTTTGGCTGGGATAGAGTTAATTTTCTTCCCAACAGCTGGTGCAGGGCTGTGGTTTGGATTTAGTGTGAGAATAATGCTGATAATACACCGATGTTTTAGTTGTTGCTAAGTAGCGCTTACCCAAAATCAAGGACTTTCCAGTCTCTCCTGCTCTGCCAGTGAGGAGCTGCACAAGAAGCCGGGAGGGAGCAGAGCCAGGACTGCTGACCTGAACTAGCCAAAGGGATATTCCATACTAAGGAACATCAAACTCAGTACAGAAACTGTGGAGAGTGGCTGGGGGCTGATCGCTGCTTGGGGTCGAGCTGGGCATCAGTCAGTGTGTGGTGAGCAGTGGTATTGGTCATCACTTATCTGTCTTGACTTTTATTCCTCTTTCTTATTATCATTATCATTACATTCTACTTTATTTTAACCATTAAACCGTGCTTATCTCAACACGCAGGTTTTACCTTGCTCCTGTTCCACTCCCCATCCCACCAGGGAGGGGCAGGGGGCACTGAGTGAGTGGCTGCTGGTACTTAGTTGCCAGCTGGGGTTAAACCACGTCACAGCAAGTCAGTTTTACACACAGCAAGGCAGTGTAAACTAATTCATCTTGCTTCCTAATCGCTCTGTAAGAAAGTGAGGTTCTCGCTGCAAAATCAAAAACAAACCTAAGAAGAGCAAATATAAACCACAACTGAAGTATTTTGTCATCTGTTCTATACAGAACCCTCCTTGCTTTTTAAGCAGGTATAACATAACACTTTCTTGGGCACATATCTACTTGGAAAACCTCATGCAACCTCAATAACTAATCCAAAAATAGAGAGGAATGAGTTTGCGAAAGATGCTTCTGGCTGGAGACTGTACCTGTTCGTGTTCCTGAGCTAGTGAACTTGAGACGGGATCTGCAGACCCTGGAGACGCATCATGTGAGGTAGGAGATGCTGGGCCGCTTGGTGGGAGAATCACAAAGTCTTGCTGTGCAGAGGCACTAGTATGAAACGGATTTGTTCTTATCTGATCTTCCTGGGTAATTACAGGCCGCTGGCCAAGGATCAGCAGCACCAGGTCCTCCTTTTCACGACACAACTCTGTGGATATCTCGTGGAGTGCCAAATAGTCTCGCAGATCCTTCACCTTCATCTTTATCAACTCCTCCCGCTGAAAAGCTGTGGCTCGGAACCGCTGGCAGAGGTGGCAGAGGAGGGGACCACCTTCAGCCTGGCTGGAGCAGGACGTACAGAAGTTCTTCTTGCAGTCCAAGCAGACGTGCTGGTAACGAGAAGGGAACAAAATCAAACCCATCCATGACCCGCAACAGAGACGCGCGACAGCCACGGGCAGTGCTCCCCTACCCCCTGAAAGGCAAAGAAGCAACAGCCTCTGATAAAGCACCACCAAAACCTTCTGCTGTATGGAAAAGTGTCAAGTTTGTTACTCGTGTTCCTAGATCAGGAACAGGATGGATCCCTTGAGCTCACTGGATTCCTCACAGCTCTTAGTAAAGCACTATTTACACTCCATTTACCCAGCATGAAATGTTAGATTCTTAGACTTCCCTCAGATGACAGGCATGTTCTGCACCTTATTCAGGACCTGTTCATGCAGTGTAAGCCACAGGTGATATCAGGAGGTATCTGTGAGGCAGCAGCCTTTGAAGTAAATCACACCTAGGTGTGCACTGCTTCATAAAACAACCAAACCCCTGCGAATTAAGAAAGCTCTGGCACTGGAGGGAACTACTTATAACCCTTTCTCCATTTCATCAATGTCACACTTGCTATGAGTGACCTTCCCCCTTTTTTTTCCTTCCCCGACTTGCTGCAATCGCTGAATGAATCTTTGTTTTGCCATAAGAGGGAAAGGAAACAGCAACGCTGAGTGTCTGACAGACATCAACGAATCCAACATTTATTTATGCAACAAAAATAGCCGGTTTATGTTGAAAATACCAGGCAGGCCGTGTGCCAGTTAGGTGCTAGGCAGAAAGTGCTGGGAGGTTTGCAAACAGCAGGCCCCAGATGTTTAAATCTTCACAGATTCACTTCTGTTGGATAATGTCTCTATTTTATCCTGTTCTGGTCTCCTCACTCAGGGCTCCATTTTCAAGCACTCACAGTCCATGGTGACTTCTGCAGAAACTGGACTGTTCAAGTGGGAAGTCAAATCCTACATTTTCCAATAGGAAGAGCAGCAGAACAGCCCCATTACGTGCCTTTTAAGAAGTCCAGAGGGAAGAAAGAACTGGTTTCAGTGCTGGTTAAAAATGCTAACTCACAGCCTTGGAGAAGACAAGCATCTCCACGAAATGCTGACATCCTGAGCCGTCGGAGCCATGCAAGGAAAAACACACGTGTGTATTGTATGTGAGTGGAGAAGCAACAAATACAAACTCAGAGACAAAAATGTTGCTTCATGAATGGCTTCTCCTGATTAAAGAACATTTTTAACTTCACAGTCCAAAGCAAGCAGATGTTCCTCATGGTTTAAAGGGTGGAAATACACTACTTGCTTACCTGAGCTCCTTCTGATCCCCTGGCAGCCCCGTTGCCCCACGCACCCCTTGCAATTATAACCAACAGGCTTCTCATTTCGACCCTGTAATAAACTTACAGTGACAGTGGAAAGAACCCCCATTTCCTGCCTAAGCATTTTGAGACATGAAAGTTTCTACCACAAAGAGAATCTCTGCTCATGCAAGCCTGAAACCTCATCTCCAAATTGCTGTTGGGGGGCCTGCCAAGTAAAAGCGACTTTCATCAGTGACACAGCAGGAAAGGAAGGGCAATTTCCACCTAGCAGTTTTGAGAAGTTTTCCTTCACTTGGTCATTAGAAAAGAACCCCATTAGTATTTACCTGCCTTCTATTGACCTTACAATTGCAGGAGCACTCCAGCTTCTCAGGGCAGGGACAAGAACTACTGGTTGTGCGTGTCTAGAGCAGGGGAACAAGCATTCCACAAAGGCAGAGGAACGGGAAATAACCCCATTGACAACACTCACCCTCTCTCAACCATCCATCTGTGACAGGGGAGCAATCGGAACTGAGGAAGAAAACAACCAAACCCCAAACAGCCCTGCTTTGCTCTGGGCAGGGGAAAGCCTCCGCCACACTCCAAAGGGAACCACTGTATGGCCGAGGACCTTCCAGCCAGAGAACTCCTACGAATTTACATGGTTAGGCATCACATAAGCAAGCCCAGTACAAGGGCTGCATTATCCAGCATGGCTTTTGGAAGCAATTAACCGTAATAACACAAGTCTGCCTTAGTTATCAAATGATACAGAAGTCAAAATAAAACCAGGCCTGTCTCTGGCTTATCAGCTCACCACTAGGATTTATCTTCAGAGGAAGAAAGTTCCCCAGCCTGTATCTAAGCATCAAGCATTTAAACATGCACAGAAGCTGTTTGTAACCATCCCAGCATTAAGCAGCTTTTACAGCTCTGAGATATTTGCTGAACTTTAAAGACACCAGTCTCTACAGAAAGATTCCTTTCAAATGCTGCTGTAAATGAAAACCTGTTCCGAAAAGGTCAGGCCACTTCTGACTGATGCTCACTGACAGTCAAAGCGTGGGCAAACACTAGTGAAATACTTCAAATCAGCAGCCTGTCCCGAGTGGAAGCTGCTCCTGGTTGTTTGCTCTCACAGCCAGTCTCCCAGAGATACCAGGATGGGGCTTTGATACACTTGGCTCTTGCCTGTATGCAGGATAAAATGAAGGAAGGCCAACATTCAAGCTCTCCCTACAGCTACTGTTGTTCAGGGGTTTTTTAACCTTACACTCTAGCTTGCCAGAGCTTTTCCTGTAAGTATGCAAAGACAAGCATCTTCCTGAAAATGTCAGCCAATTTAAGGCACTGAAATCAGAAAATGGGGGAGGAAGGAACAACAATGTGACGTATCCACCGAGAAGTCCCGCCACAGCCTTCTATCAGGAGAGAAGGAAATGAAGGATGCTCGGTTTACATGGAAAAGACTTTGTGGAATCGGTTTGCTGCAGAAAATTAAGATCAAAAGTCACCAAAGAGAAGGAAAACACCAAAAAACTCAGAGATTTTTGCTCCCACAATTCAATTTTACATCCTTTAAAGATGCTCCAACAGTTACTTAAGAGTGTCTCAGAAGTACATTCAAATGTCCCCTACCCTGACCCTTTTAGTAGGTGCCATGTTGTACAATAACTCAAATACAATTAGGATAACAGATCAGGTTCTCCACATGCCATCATTCTGCTTTGGGGTTGTTGGTTTGGGGTTGGTTTTTTTTTTTAAAGGAATCTAGGTTATCCTCATGGTCACCAGAGCAGAAGGAATTCATTTTTATCCATTGTATTCCAGTAGAAACATTAACTGGACACCAGAGTTCAAAGGTATTGACTCTCCTGGGAGAAAAGACAGATTTTTCCAGGCTCTTGTTGCAGCAGAGTGAGATTTCATACACTTCTGAGTCCAGATCAACAGCATTAAAGAATTAACGTGGCCACAAACATGTCAGTGTTCTGTAAGTTCTGTATTCAGTTCCTTGCTGGAGGCCAGGGAGTGGTGGATGAGCTCTAGCAGACTCCCCAGCAGCTGTTTAAGCTTTGCCACCCAGCTCAAGCCAGTCCCAGAGATCCCTGCTCTGTAGTTGTGGTGGCAGAAGGTGGAATGAAGGCTCAGGAGCCCCCCCTTCACAATACTGAATCTAAGCCTCAAACTCATTTTCATTGATAGCCTGCCCTGAATGGGAGCAGCTGAGAGACAAGCACACATTGTACTCTGCTGCCCCAGTTATGCTGACAGCCAAGTTGCACAGAAGAACAGCATCTGCTGGGGGCAGAATGTCTTGAACCGCTTCAGCAGATCCTCTACAGCGTGCATTTGTGCACCAGAGCTTTAGCTAGCCCCAATCAGTCAGAATGTTTCCACATATGTGGAGCAGTAGCGATTGCTCTTATACAAGACATTGCTTCAAAGACAGCTTACACAGAACATAGAATTTAGAAGATACAAGGAAAAATGGGACTACGGTTCCAGCACTGCTGCTGTGTAATTCATACTTAACGGGGTGAATTGTTTTCATTTCAAAAGCAGAACCATCTACATCCACTATTTACTACTATGCTCAATAGTAAGCACTGGATCCACAGTAACTCCCTCCACAAGTGTTTGTGAAGACACATCACATTAATGAGGACAATGTTGAAGATGACACACTGTGTGGAGTGACATGCAGTGACTGCACTATTCCAGCTGACCCAGAACCTGTCTACTGTCAGAAAAAGCGTAAGCATCCTTACTTACCCAAAATACATGGCTGTATATGCAAGACACTTAAACCACAGAGTGGATACTGGACAACTTTCCTCACAAAAACGTTTCTTAAGCAGCATTATAGGAACCACCATGGCCAAATAATGCCCTAAACAGGGTCTGCTGCCCAATTAAAAGTCTTGTCGCAACAACTGTTTTGGTGTCTCCATGCTCATAAATGAGTTTTACAAGCAAGACAAAACGGATTCGGTCTTTTATAACTTTCTTCTACACAGACCCTCAATAAACTTGTATGCATTTTAGTTTAAGCAACGACAGTCTGGAAAAGAGAACTGTAGGTCCTCCTCTACTGGAAGCACAAACAGATGACTAAAATTCTGGCCACAACTAATTGAAAGGACATCAGTGCTTTTAAATACATTTCAAATTCAACTCATGCTCCTCCAAATGGTTATAAGCAGTTTGGCTTTCTTCTTTCATAACCTGGGAAAGCCAAGTGTACTGAAGGTTAACTACCACATTTCCAATCATCTTTAACTATGCCTGCTAATGGTGAAAGAATGAGTAAAGACAGAAGCAAAGGCAAGCTGTCTTTTCCCATACGGAATGTCCTCAAATCGGAGGCCACTAATGTGCACTCTTCAAAGCGGCTCGTTGTTGTTAAGTGGAAGTCGCATATCATACTGCCAGGGAAGACATTTGCAACTCACCTTCCTGGAGGAGCTGTCGAAGCGCACCCCGCAGGCTTTGCAGCTCTGTTCCAAAGTGGTTGGAGATGGGTAGGAGCTGTACCCAGGGTTGGAATAGGCTTGGGCTCTGGCTCCCTGCTCTGGCTGTGGCTGCATCTCTTCAGGTGTGCCATCCAGACAAAACCAATTACAGCAGCTTGCCCACATAGTAACTGAAAGAGGGAAAGATTCGCATTAGAAAAGACATGGGAAACAACCTGTCAGCTAAAGGGAGAGCAAGGCATAAAAAGCCTGTTTGAATTTGCCACCATCCATTCCTTTTTGACCGTGTAAGTTTCAATCATTAACTTTCAAGCACATGCAAAAACCACACAGCCAGACCAGCATGGAAAGCCTTTGGTGAGAAAGGACAAATAAAGTTCAGGAATTATCACTGGAATTCCTTAGAGTTAAGAGATTACAGTGAAGATATGATCAATTTTATGTTCCAGTTGGCTCTATGAGACTATGATGCAGTTTGCTGTAACAGGCTGTGTCTATTCCACAGAAACCTTATATATTGACTTTGTTTTTTGGTCATTGGGAAAAGCAAGCAGAAGTCGTGTCTCATCCATTGTTTAAATAAGATCAGCAGCAAGATAACAGTGTTCAGTTTTACTCTAAATCCTCTGCAGATTTACAGATGCAAACTGAAAAGGATAAGAGACAGGGACAGTGGAGCTGCTGATTTAACCTACGCCAGTTCTCAACTGAATTTGCAGCATTACAAGGCTAAGCCATCAGACAGCGAGTAAATGTCAGGAACATAAGAAAATCAAACCCCAGCTTCTGGTAACATACTTGGGAAAACAATTGCATTTGAGATGGAATCACTTGGGGGTTTATTGCAAGTCAAATAAGGAGAGAGAGAGAAAGAAAGATACACACTTACCTAAAACCCTAACAGTCCAGTGCAAACTGCAGTTCTGGAGTCTTGGAAGACCACCCATGCAGCAGCGTTCCAGAAATACACTGCTGCAAACTTGCTTTTGGGAGTTTACAAAGAAATCAGAATTCATCTGGGCATCCAGTTTCTAGAGCATACCCCATGTGTCATCACTTACTGGTAAAGAGAATACAAATTGCCTCCTCTGCGTTTCTGTACTCACACTGGTGTTCCTGGACTATGTTTCTTTTACGTCTTAAAAATCAGCTCCATCACTGACAGTGTTCAGCAACTGCTCCATTTTAGAAGCTTCTGGAAATGAAACATCTCTCAGCTACACAACCAATTCATTTCTTTCCCCTCAGTAAGTATTGCCACTGTAAAACTCCACATTCCTAAGGGATTAGGGCTGGTATGAGTCCTAAAGGTTATTTGGTATAATATAGCAACATACTCTTCTGTTGATTTCTCTTTTTTAAGCTGTGTCAAGTCTTTTGGGTTGATGGAGTTGAATTGGGAAGGTTTTGCAGCTTGGTGCTGTTCCAGTGTCTGTAGCTTTAGTGACATCTTTAATCCTTTCAAAATGTAGCTGAATTTGGCTCGTCAAAGTTGCTGCTGTCATGGGAGTGGACATATGCCTTTGAAAGCCCACAATGGTGAGCTTACCAATGAACTCGACCCTGCAGGCTCAGCACATTTTAATGTTGGAGTGAATCTCTACAGATTCATGACACGATGAACAATTCTTCATGTAACTGATGTGCGCGATGCTGCACTATAATCTGCACTTAGACTGGCAACTAGAGCTTAATACATGCAGAGATGCGTTCCATGAACAGAAACAGTCTCTCATGCATTTGTTCTCACTCTGCACTGCAATCAAAACACATACTTTAGATATCATACAGAAAAGGAAGAATGACTCCTTTTCCTCCTGCGCATTCATTTTCAATCTGTTGGTCCCCACTCAAAACTTAATACGTCCTTTCTATTGCAGAGATCCTGAATTCTATTTTAAACTATGCTGTTTGGAGGTTCAATTTCTTCTTAGGAATTGCAAATCTAAACAACGCGAAAGCTGCACAGTCAAACAAGTATTCCCAGCCTCCGCAGCAGTGGAAAACTGCATCCACAGTGAAGCTGCCTTCCTGTTTCAAGGACCCCTACAAACTGAAGGCCACCCACGATAACAGAATACGTAAATGCTGCTGCCTGCCCCTAAAACTTTGTTTTCCTAAAAGAAGACAGCCCACTAATTCACTCTGGAACATCGCAACATGGCAAACCTTGGGAAGAAAACCACAAGGGAGCGCACAGACCAGGATAAAAGAAGACACAGCTCAGCATCCAGCTGGAGTTGTAGTTTTGTGTAATTGCCAGGAAATGAAAAGGTTGACAAAAGGCTCAGATGTTGCTTTAGAAGAACCTTAATCCTGCCCAGCTACAAAGGCATGAAAGGGAAACATCCGCAAACAAACAACGAATAACCAGGCCTGGCCTCTGCTCTGTAATGTTTTCCCAAAGGTATCTCCCACCTTTAAGAGAAAGGAGCACATGGAAACATGAAGAGCCATTCACATAATTCAGGCATGCCACTTCAGCCCGTGCCTGGGTGCACCACGTTTTAGTTATTTGAGGACCTCTACATATAGGTGTAAGTTTCAGATAGGGCTTATCTACATGCAGCATTTACACCAACAATGATGCTCCACTAACAGCCGCTTTGTGCTGACACTGATAGCCAACAGAAGGAGAGAGCTCTCACTTCTCTAGCAGCATCTCAGAACACTGGTGGATTCCTGCTGAGCACATCCTTTGCGCTGGGAGAAGACATCCCACACTCTTTTTGTGCCACCACCAGCTCTTACACAAAGTGGGAATCTCCTCCAGGCACATGGAAAGGTACCTACCAGCCAGGTGAGTGAACATTGTCTCCCACCATGGCACACAGAGCGCTCCAGCTCAGACCGCTCCAAGCGCAAGGAAAGACGCTTATATACATACCTCTGCCTATATAGTGCCCACTGTGCTCTGCATATAATTTTGTAGGTGTCTGCTACCATTTCCTAAATCCCAGGAGACTATAATGGCTGAAAAGCAAGAATCACACCACTGACACCTGGAACATGCAGTAGATGCTACATGGGAACTTAAAATGCTGCCGCCAGTTCAGCAAAGCTTTGCTAACTGCCAGCTATGCTACCAAGCAGGCACGACTGAGGCTTAAGATGCTAAAACATCTCTGTATCTACCTACAGCTGCACTAAGACAACAAGAAACGCAGGTAAGATTCAGCAGCTGCTTCAAGAGTGATTCTGGACAGGATCAGTTTTAGATCTGAGGAAATAAGCACTGCCAGGGGGAGAGCACTGGTAGAGTGGAATTTCAGGATGTCATTTCCTCGACGTTTGCTACGGCCTAATTATTCCCTTATTTATTTCGTTACCCATTCAGAGGTACGTGGGCAGCACCATCCAGAAGTTGATAACTGCTGTAAGCAACGCTTTGACAGATGGGTGGTTGTTGTTACAGATGTGACAGAGTTTGAGCTGCATGAGAAAGCACCTCCCTGTGTAAAGCCTGTCAGTCTTTTGCAGACGAACAGAGGCAGGAGCTCCATAGTTATGCTGAAGTGACAAATAAATGCCCAGCCAAAAAAGTTTATCAGCAGAAAGAGCTATTTCTTTGTTGTGCTCCAAGAGTTACCTGACTATTACTAACACGTTGGTTTGGAAAAGTTAACACCACCAGAGATTTCAGGAATTCTCAAGCAACTTCCTGAATAAAAGATGTTGACTTACTGGTATGACTTAATGTTACAGGCATTACTGGTATCAGAAGTCTTCATTATTCTTGGACATCCTGCTCATACCAACCAACAAGAGCCATAGAAAATCGCTGTTCTAACTCTGGAGCTGAACGCGGGTTTGGGAAGCTGAAAGCTCTATGGCAGGCACTCAGTAGATAACTTCTGGCAGCCAAAGAGTACCTGCCCTAAATCATAACTGCATGTCGCGCTTGGAGCATCTGCAAGAGCGGAGGGAGCAGGAGCTTCACCAAGGGTGGAGACAGGAGATCAAACACATCCACCCACGTGGCAATCATCACACTTGGCTGGGGTTGGAGAAGCGAGATTGTTTTATCTTCTTATTGAGTCCCTTTAAGGAAAAGCCAGAAGAAATCCCATAAATACTTGACAAGGCAGGGAGCTGCTCGCCACAGTCTGTGGGCAAAGCAGTGCTAGCTCTCTATCATGCTCTGCTGCACTGCCTTTTTCCCCTTTATTTCCAGTAAGAAGCTCTGAGTGCCGTGACTCTCTCACTGATTTTAAGAGAGGAGTGAAATGCATTTCACCACCCATTCATTACCATCTATACATCACCAAGAGCTTTGTAGCAATTTGCAAGTCCGATTTCGTTCTGCAGGAAGTACCAGTGATATCAAAGTTTTCCTGTTGAAGACGGTATTCATAATGCACCACTGGAGTTTTAGACTTTCCATCTTCACTTTAAAAAGTCTTTGAACTCAGGTTCTCACCGCATATGCAATACACAGTGAGAATAGCTGGAGTACCAAAGATCACTATCTACATACAGGATTTATTACATACGCTTTGTGCGCTTCTATCAAAGGGAAGGCTTTGGTTGCATAGGAAAACCGTGACTTATCTTTGAACATAAAATCTCCCTTTATTTTCCCAAGAGCACAAACAATAAGGGGCTACAGCAAGCAAAAGAACATCTCCCAGTCACAGAGCTTTCAGCTCTGCCTAATAAAGCTCTCAAGGACTGTGTCTGGCTTCTTTTCATGACTGCTCAGGAATCTGGGGTCTGGAATGCAGTAGCACCAACAAGACACTTGAGTTAAGGGATCAAAAGGAACTGAGCTCCCACAGGCAGCTGATTTTGCTCCTACATGAGGACAAGCCACAGCAACAAGTTCTTCTCCTCCTCCGCCTGAGAGGCCTTCAACCACTGGAACACCAGGGCTGATGACCCTTGAGGCTACTGCAAATGGAGAAGGGTGCCAAAAAGGGAGGGAGATGCAAGATAAACAGCAGCTGTGCTAGGGCATGCTCCCCTACAATAACACATGCTCATTAGCTCTATCAGCTGCCCTTGCACCTCCTAGTTTGGAGGAAGACTGTTCACCACAAGGAGCTTCTTTTCCATTAGCTCTCTGAACCATCAGGTTCCTCTTTCCATATCATTCCACTGGCCATCCTCTTTGACTACCTTCTTCTTACATTTCAGAACGCCCCAATGATCCCAAACTGTCTTCTTTTTCTCAGCAGTTCCCAGATTACTGCAGAATGTCTCAGTCTTGCCTCTTTTGCCAAGCACCAGGTAACTGCCAACCTGCAGACTCCAAGGAGGTCTGTGTGCTTCAAATACAGATGCTACACAACAGCCCATACCCAACCTGTTATCCACTGTGTGGCCTCCACAACAGCAAAACCACATTCACTGGCAAGACACAACTTTCAAGGCAATACACTAAGACTGGGATGAAAACTCTTCACCAAAGCAGCAGTTTCTGCCATTTCTAGTGGCTGGAAGATCACTGAAATCTATTCAGGAAGGCAGCAAAGGGCAGTGTGGCTCTAAAACATTTTGTGTCATGCAAAAGCACTTCTTAAATTATTGTTTTGCTATTACTAATCCATGTTGTATCCCCTGCAAAGTTAATCAGATCAGACTTTCACTAATGCTCTTTTGAAATAGCTGAAGTATGAGTTAACCGTCTTGGTGCCTCATTAATAGCACAAATGAGCATAAATGCTCACTGCTCCGATTTACTTCTTTATTTATCAGTAAACCTGCACTGATAAGAAATGCCTTGCTAAAATTAGTTTCACTAATAACCTACCACTTCCAATCTCTATACACAGCTTGTTTGGTCAGAAACTAGTATTTACTTGATAACGGAGCTATAATCTGCTCAAATGACATTTACGCAGGCAGCATTATTTTTATCAGCCCGTGTCACAGGCACACAGACCTGAGTTATGATAAATGGGAGCAGCCATATGTCGGGACAGGTGGAAGTCAGCAAATGAGGAGAAGGAGGCAGGTTGCCAGTCTGAGCAGGACATTGGCACAGGTGGTGTCTGAACCAGTCCAAAGCATGAGAAAATGATGAGCAGGAACGAGCCTTGGCTGTCACAAAGCACATGAACGTCATTTGCTGTATTGAGCACATAAGGATTTTATCTAGGGATAGAAAAAACAATGTGTTTATGAGTAAAGGTACTAGTTCACAGGTGCCCAAGGTGACAGCATGCACAGACTGAAAACAGTAAGTGAATAAATATCAGCACTGTATCACAGCTGGAAACATGAGTGGACAGGGGGAAGAAGAGAGACTGAAATTTTCCTTCGGAGGGAGGAGATATTTTGCCCCTTTGTTTTGTGCCTTTGAGACACTTCACGTCTCAAATCATCCACGTATGCAACACCAGTAATCTTTACAAAGACAAACACATGATTGCTCACCAGTCTGATCGGCAACTTGGATGCCAGTCTGAAGATTTTCAGGTGAGAAACTGGCCAGCTAAGAAGGCAGAGGACAGGGCATCCAGGTAACCTGCACTGAGCTTCGTGAGAACCAGGTATCCAGGTTAGCTTCTGTGGCTTCTGAGCATCCAAGAGTGCCTATGCTATCAGGCACATCAGGGTGAGCAGCTGCACTTGAATAGCATCTCCAAGCTCACATCCACTGGCTCCTTCCAATGGACAGAGGAGGCTGACACTGGCATCCCATGCCCATACACTGCCTTAGACCTTCCCCATCGCATGAAGACACTACATGGCTCATAGTTCAGCTTGTGCCTTCCTGTAATCCATCTTCAGACCCTCTTTAACAGCATTACACAGCTGCACCTGTGGAGACGCCTTCAAAAGCCTCTAAGTGTGGGTGCCAGGCGTCCCAGAAGTCAGGAGTCGCAGTACATCCAGATCCAGGAGCGTGGCACACAGCTGGATGCAGCAGCGCATGTACTTACGAGGTGCGCTGCTCTTCCAATCGCGCGAGCCCAAAAGGGAGAGGATTTGGCTGCACACCAGCATTTTAATCAAGGAAGTGACATCCATTTCCCACAGAGCAGAAAGTAAACAGCGTGGTCCGCTGGGGCAGGGTGCAAAGCAGCGCAGGGAAAAGCTGGAACGGGGCCACAGCAGTTCAGCCACACACAACTTCACTGAACTGCCATCGCCTTAAATCACTGCTGATTCCAAGAGAAGTACCAAAAGTAACTTTAGTTACATGGTACAGGCGAAACCGTCATGCAGACAAAGAACCTTTTATATTGCTAGAACCTGATTGACACTGGAGTAAATCATTTACAAGGCAAGCCTTTAGAAAATGTGCTTAAATGAGAGGAAAATTAAGAATTGGAGTTCTCGAGTACACAGCAAAAAAATACAGTGGGTATTCCAGAACACTTTGCAGCTTTATCAGTGTTTATCAGTACACTGTTACAGTCATCCGCAAGCTTATCCGCAGCGACACTTGCTGATGTTCTGTTTGCTGGAAGATTTACACACAGATCTTGAGTGGACTCACCTTTGCCCATCAGCAAGTCCCACCAATGTTACAAGCACAAAGGATCTAAACTTCAACCCTTCTTTGAAACCAGAGAGCTGAAGTTTTCACTGTAATTTGGAGACAGTGGTCTCAGAAAGCGGTGTGATTATAGAGCATTGGAAGGGAAGCTCATTCCGAAGGCACAGATACCCCTTAACTCAACCTCCAGCCTCGCACCTGAACTGCCAACTCAACACTCACCCGCTTTCTCCTCTGAAGCACAAGTAAAACCAAATGATTTTCCCCAATTTCAACAAGAGAAGCTTGGACATTTTTTGCTTCAAGAGGAGCTGAGTACCTGGCGTGTGCATTAGCTCAATATAAACGGTTTGTTTTGACCCCAAATTCCACTTTATATATTGAAAAATATTTAGACATAAAATTCTTCTGGCTAGTAACTGTAAGGAGGTCTCCAGGCATCTGCCAAGATGGAAATTCAACAACTGCCTTTTTCATTTGCAAGTCAGTGACATTCTTCCAGCAAGTTAACCCAAACCAAAACACAGTAAATGAAATTGGGTGACTAGGTTTAGAAAATGATTCATCTTACCCATTCTACCTTAATTCCTTATTCCCATGTCCCTTCCCAAATAATGTGCTCTGACAGCAGACAGACAATCACAGAACCATAGAATGGTTTGGGTTGGAAGGGATCTCAAAGCTCATCCAGTTCCAACCCCCTGCCATGGGCAGGGACACCTTCCACTAGAGCAGGTTGCTCCAAGCCCCATCCAACCTGGCCTTGAACACTGCCAGGGATGGAGCAGCCACAGCTTCCCTGGGCACCCTGTGCCAGCGCCTCAGCACCCTCACAGGGAAGAACTTCTTTCCAACAGTAACCTAAATCTACCCCCTTTCAGCTTAAAGCAATCCCCCCTTTTCCTGTCACTATCTCCCTTCCACTCTCCTGCTATGCTGAAAAGCAATTTAAAACCCCAGTGCATTCTTTCACATTAGTGAGCTGTTCATCAGCAAGACAAAAATTAAGCCAGCTGTAATATAGACCATGAACCAAGTCAGAAGAAAGAAATCTCTGTAGAAATAAGATTCCAGAGTGTTCCATTTTATTACTATTCCCACCTTCCTAGCATACTGCATGGGTCTCTGTCCCTCATCCCACACAAAGTGGCAGCTCTCTGCCAATACTTTAGCAGTGAGCAATGCAGGAACCCTGGACTATCACTCTGCATTTCAATCCATCCTTTCCATTATGTGGAAAGAGGTTAATGCTGGCTTGCACCCAGAATTTCTTTCCCTGTGCATTCATACCATCCCAAGTTTTGCTGGGATTTACTTTCAGCCAGATTGCTTTTTCAAGCAGTAGGTAGCTGCTAAAATTATCATTTGATACGTAGCAATAAACTGCCAAATTAAAACCTGAAAATTAAATCAGAATTTAAATAACATGTAGCTTCCTTACCCAGCTCTACTCAAGGGAGGCCGTCACTCCATCCTCTCCAGACTTCATCTCAAAACCCACCTAGAACTGTGACAGCCACGTGGCAATAGCTGGGGGAGGTTAGCTGGATCTGTGCCCACCTGAAAGCCAGAAATGGTCTCCAAAGGCTCAACATAAGCTTTTCAGTGAGTCCTCCTCCTCGTAATGACACAAATACTTCACTTTCTTTGCAAGTTCTACATTGCCCAGAATAGAAGGTTGCTTAAACCGAGTTTCTGCTCTGCTGCAAAGCACTGCTATGAAGTAAATGACTTCAGCATTCAGATATTGCAAACAAGCAGGAGCAGTTCCACAACTGAACCAGGGACATCAGGGAACAGCTTTGAATCACCTCGGCCTTCACCATGCAAGAAGGTAACCACTGTTGGATGGCTTTAATGATACTTTTCTCCTAAACAAGGGGAATGCAGGGAGCTGGAGAGAAAAGGGTAGGAGAAAGGATGCCAATTTGACATCACATCACTAGAGTTCCCACTTCAGATAAAAAGAGATCAAGATATTTCCATTTAAATCCTTGGCCCAAGAGGCCTATGATGACAGCTGCACATCTTGCTTCATTGTGACAGAAGGTTTCTCTCCAACTGGATAACTTACATATTCAATAGTTCATCTTTGGAATGAAGTACAAGCATATGGAGCAGGTGAATGGAGGAGAAAGAGGCATTATCCCAGATACAGCTCCTCAAGCTTATAAAAACCCTTACTCTCAATCTACAGGGACTCAGGAAACAGGAGGTGTCTCACCACAAATTGCAGCAACGTGAACAGAAACTCCCTATCCCACCTGGTGTACAAGGATTCAGGGAGATGAAACACTCTAAAGCATTTATTCCTAAAATAGAGACAGTTCTAAGTACAATCGTCAGTCTTGCAGTGTTACTCATCCAACAGCTGAGCTTGGGTTGGAGGTGGTACAGCATCAGTGAGAACCGCATTCAGTGTGGATGAAATTGGGACTGCAGTTGGCACTAATGCTTTAAAGCTATGGCTGTGTCTCAGACACGCGGAATTGAGTGTTTGCTGATAAGCTGCAACACCAGTTGGAAATCCCATAAACCACTTTTCACGCCAAGCTTCAGGTTTATTTTTAAACAGTAAACTTCTACTTGGTTTCTTTTTCCTGCTTTTTTCCCCCCAGAAATCAAAGATAGCCTCAAAATTCCTCACACACAAAGCCTGCTCTTCCCCCCCCTTACTTCAGGAGTTAATCTAAAAATCAACCTAAACCCCAGGGAATTCATGCACGTGGAAAAGCGCACGTGCAGCAAAATTGCACCCACAAGGATGTGTGCAGACTGGTAGACAACCTCTAACCTATTTAACTGCAGCCTGAAAAAAGAGCATTTCTATTTGGCTAGACCGAAAAAAGATCTGAATGTATATAATTGAGGCACATCATAACAAGTACAAACACTGCAGACTCATTTCCTAGCTATGCCTATTCCAAATTAATCTGAATTCAAATCCAAACTAGGTGCTGAAATAGAATCAAATGCAACTGCATATCATCTCCTTTGGTAGACATGTACAAAGACCAGCACATACGTCACATCTGAAACAGCGTGGAAAGCTCTCCTCTCCCAGACCACAGAAATACTTAGGAGTTTGTCAGCAGCTAAAGAAAGGTCTGGGATATTGAGTACAGCACTGAAAAGCAATAAACCTGCATACCAGTTTTGTCACTGAGACGACAAAAGATCGGGGAATAAAAAAGTCTGTTCATTTATGGCTTAGTCACCTCATCTGAGGATGAGGAAAAACACCCCACCCTCATTTGAGGTAAGTTGGTACAGGTGAAACTTTGAGAGACACTTTGAAGTTGCACTCTTAAAGCATTTCCATAAATATTAACTATTACTTTTATGCCAATCTCCATTTAGCATCAAAGTGTTTGAAATTCAAAATCACTTACATGCAGCCCTGGAAAACTGAGGGAAAGTCCAAGCTTTGCCTTCCAGTGTCTGACAGTAGGACTGGCATGAACTACTTACAACATTTACAGGATATGTTGTCGAAAAGTCCATTTCCAACCACCTACAGTGGCTGTTTCTAGGGAAGAAAGATTCTGAATTGCTGACTTTACCGTCACCTGTGTTCAATTGCCATGCCTCTTCTTCCAGCCTCCATCTCTGCAGAACACTAAGGACTAGTAAACCCAAGCCAATGCAGACTGGAATTTGGGCTTTATTTAAACTGGGACATGAACAAACCCATCAGCCATCTTGTCCCATATTTTTGGCTACTGTGTTGAAGGGTAAGATCTCAAGCAGATTCTGCGGGAGCTCACCTACATCATCAGTACAAACCATGCAAGTAAACATTTGTCCCTTGGAACAAAAGCCATGACCTCCCATAAAGGTAATTTCCCTTTTTTGCCCTTCTCTATACATATATTATGGCAGAATATTAGAATCCTTTGTCAAGCATTTTAAGCATGTGTGTGAACTGCCAACAGAGGCAGAACCGGACATCGCTGAAGGCACAACTCACCTAAAACTGCTGCAGTTTATGGTGATCAAAGCAGAAAGTCAGGGCTGATGAACATGGAGTCATTGCTGGAGCCAACCTGTACAAAATAGTTATTTTTTAAAGACTGAGAGGATACTGGGTAATGAAAGCTTCCAACAGCCCTTAAGGACCCACATCTTCTGGATTCCCCACCTTTGCCATGAAGAGGAAATTTCCCATATATGGCCCAAGCCAACAAGCAGACCAGGGTCACGTTTCAGTTCACTGCTGTTGGCAAGCCCAAGCATTCAGACACGGTGAGTCAGTGCTCCAGAAATCATTGGGGTTTATAAACCAATAAATCTGGTGCATTTGGGGGTTTTTTAATTTGCTTGGGTTTGCTGACTGCTTTCCCTCAATGTTTGCCGTAAAGGGGCATCATCACCTTTTCATTTTGCTTCTCTGTATCTGGGAGGAGCACTTCTTTCCCTTTGGGTTTGTTTGCTTTGTAAAATGACAGCTGAGATCTTCCAATTAGATTAAATCCTGGTGTTGAGGCATTGAGACAAAATCCCTACCAACTATCATGGAAGTTGGGAACAGACACTCTGCTGTCTTGTCCTTTCACTCATCCCTTTAACAACAAAGAACACTCATTTTTCAAATAAAACCTCAAATCCTTTGGGATCTGTTCTCGGATCTCAAACAAATAACAGCTTATCTGGCCTTCCAGCACAAGCAGACACGAGTTCTGCTTCTAAGAAGCTCCCTGTGACACAATCTTTTCCTCCATTAACATCAACGTGAACTCGCTTCCATTGTGAGCTCTACTTTTCTCAGTTCAGTAGGTCAGCAGCAACTGCCCCAGGTTTGATCACCCACACGCACAATCACGTACCAGTTATTCCTATTAATAAGAAAACAGAAAGACCTGAAGTTCACCAGAATCCCTTGGGTAATTATTTTCAGATTAGTAATGGGATAAATAACACAGCACAGCTGAGACTGAGGATTTTTGGTTTCAGTTTCTAGCTCTGTTACAGATGCCTTGGGCATTCGGCCACTTCAATTCTCTGTACCCCAGTTTTCCACCTGTAAAATATAGATGATACCTCTTCAGGGAATGGAATTGGGTTAATATTTCTTTTCTTCAAAGCAGTACTGTAATCATAATGGTATTAAATACTTCCAGAGAGCTATCACAGCTCACAGAAGTAAGGCACGTCAAACCTTTACTGTAAAGAACCTCCATGCACATTTGCAGAGCTTCCTGACATTTTAACATCACAAACCACATAAATATATATAAAAAGGCCAGGACAAGATGATTTTGTGGCCAACTTTAGGTTTCACACAAGTGCAAAACACAATGCAAGTCCCATTAGGGTTTTTGTCCTTTTTCTGTTGGGCTTTGTTTGAACTCTTTACCAGTTCCCAGTGAAAATCAAGGTAACGCACAGAATAAAATACTGCCCCATAAATTTGTTTTTACTGAATGGGGTATTTTAATGTTTTAAAGAAGTGTCCCTGCCAAATGTGGCCTTCTCAATAAAAAAAGGCATTCTTGGTACTTGAGACAAGAATAAGGTCTGAAGGAGGCAGCACACTATGACACTGCTGGTTAGAAAAGCATCTCGGATTTTAGATTTCAAGTCTTTGGTGGATGCTGTAAAAATTCCCTTATTCCAAAGCTCAGAAGGTTCAATAAGTACTTTCAGACTGTTTCCTCCACAATCAAGGATTGAAGCCGGTCAGTCCAGTAGACACTAACAGTTTACAGCCTTTTCCTCACATTTGCTTTGACTGGGGGAATTTTCAGGAAATCCTACCACGTATCACAGATTAAATTCCAAGCTTGCATCTGTTATTCCAGACAGAGCAAGAAAAGCCTGAACTTGCATTATAAAGAGCCACATCCAGAAGTAAAAAAACAAGCTTAGGCCTCCCTAACAATACCTTCCCAAGTTACTTGGGTTTTGAGCAGCACGCCAATTAGAAAATACTGATGAAGAGACAGGCCTCATTCCAAGAACGATCATCTTACTTCACTTACACAAAGTAAAGCCTTTCATGAGCTCAGCTTGGGTTTGGCCTATGTTCTGTTGCATGAAAAGGCTTCATTATATGCAGTTGAGCATGTTGTCTGAAAACGTGATACAAATGGCATTTAACGCAGCAAAAGGTGAACAAGCTAAAATGGTAAAACTGCATTAAATGTGCTACATATTACCTCTGAAAAAGACACATTTGGAATGTCCTGAAATAGGTTTTCACCCATGGAAGAGTTCAGAGATGGTATCAGCACCGTTTGTGACTATCAGATAAAGCTATTTGCAGGTTTAAGTTTGTCTCTGAAGGCAGATAACAAGAAATGCTGCAAGTACTTTGTTTTTAACTGCGTTACTTTGCTAGATACAAGCAGTCATTTACTGGTGCTTTGAATTCCAACTGCATTCTCTAAGCACACTTTGTCGGCATTGCAATGCACTCCTGAAGCTCCAGCAGCAAGCTGAGCAACATATTTCAACTCTTCTCAGGAATTTCTTCCTTCACTTAGGATGACATTCCTGATTTAGTTATTTCCATTGCACACTCCGTCTGTGATCTGTCTTCACATCAGAGAAGCAAGTAACAAGAAGCAAGTTATAAATAACAACAGGAATAGAAAGAACAGGAAGTTTGTCAACAGGAAGGCTGAGGTTTGGGCCTTTTCAATTAAATATCTGCATTAACTCCCTCTCACTTCTCTTCTGTATAAGAGACAAGATCTAAATCGTCTCACCCAAGAGCCCTTTGCACAAAAGGATGCACAAGGACAGGCTCGATTTGACTAAGCCAACAAGGAAATGCACAATCACATGCAACAACTGATAAGCCTTTCAATCCAAGAAACATAAAGGTATGAATTATGCAAGTATCAGCCTCTGACTGGAAGAAACCTGCGTTTCCGACAGCATAAATCAGCTTCTATAGAAACACCAGCTTCCATTTCTACTTTTAGTTTGATTAGACAGTCAAAAGGGACTTTGAAATCTACATTTTACGTGGAATCTGAAAAATAAACTGTTTCCAAACTCTTTTGCAATGCTTGTGTAATGGCCTCGAGAGAGGCAGTCATTTAGACAGCTGTGCAACTGGCCACAGAAGCTGCATTCTAGAAATGCCCCTTCTTTGGAACAATTCAAACCTTCTCCAGGACGGAGTCTGCACACAGGGAGCAGTGTTTCCCTGCAAGCATACAACAGTTTCATTATTGTTTAACCACCAAAAACCAGCTCTAACTATCTATCAAGCTTGACATTTTATCCGTCCTTGCTGCTAGCCAAGAATACAGGGTACGTATAGGAAGAGGGTGCCCGGATGCAATCAGGAAAAGTTAGTTTGTTAATCTAAACAGGGAAACATTTTCCCTCTTTGAATGATTAAGTTGCCATTTTAAAACCTGCTCAGCAAACCACAGGCCTGTTTGTCCTCCAGATTATCAAATCCAAGGATCTATAAATAAATCTATGCCGCCAGATGAATCAACACTCCATTTTAACTCTAAGGCAATCCTATGGACAAGGGATTCCTCGCTGCAGCAGAGCAGCAGCACCAGTTGCTGCTCCAGCCTAGCCATGGCTATTGTAATACCAGACTAGAGCAGAGGATTAACTTGCTGCTCTCCAACCCTCTGTTCCCAGGAACACCACTGGTCAGCAGTTTTCCAAACAACTTTGGCTCAGGCAAGGTCCTAAGAAGCACCAACACGTTCATGGAAGAAAACAGCTCAAAGTAGGGGGTGAATGAAACACGGAAGCCAGTAGTAACTGCTATTCTGAGCAAGGTATTTTGACATCAACTAAAAGTAGAGGCACACCAGTTTCAGTCTGGAATTCCATGGGGTGCAATATTACTGTTTCCAACTCATTCAGGGAACAAGCCAAACCAATACAAGCTCAGGCACACTGTAAGTGGCATTGATTCAATGATGCCACTTGTGATACTATAATTTGAAGTCATCCATGTGTAGATGTAGAATACACAACGGCCAAAGGAACTATCCTTCTGCAGCTGAGGTTACTATGCATCAAGCTACTCCCAAAAGAGACTACTGTAAATTTGCCTGTTTAGAGTCTCACTCAACATCAGTCTAGAGGCTAAACTGAAAGATCCAAGGCACACGCTGCTTAAATTTATCTTTATAAGTATATCCCTCAACCTCCTGAATAGAAATAAAAAGGTGGCAGCATAAAAAAAGCTGATGTTAAATTAATATTCTAGTCCCCACTGAAACACAATGTGGAAATTCCTATTCCAAGACTATGTGGCAGAGAAGCCGGAGGGCATTAGAGAAAGAAGCCTAATTAATATTGTGGAGTAAAGTGAAAACCTCAAGAGCAATTAACATGGAGAATCTGTAGATTTTATGGACACTCAGAAGAATAAACAGTGTCCCAGAAAACAACAATTCCTTTTTAAAACAAGTCCCTTATGGGAACATAAATTGAGAAAGCCAAAAAGGGCTTTCAGAGCCATCTCTCAGTTCTGAGCTCTGGCTGAGAAAGAAGGGAGAAACTAACAGAGAATTTGAACTCTGCATCTGACAGTCATACTCTTGTTTCTGAAAGAAAAGAGTCGGTTTTCAACCTTGAGATGTTCTTTGGAGACTGAATAACAAATCTGGAGGGCCATACCATCAGGTGGGTTAGGAGACTTGGTGAGCTCTGTTTCTGACATCAATTCAGTGCTGATGTGATTTTCCCCACCTGGGAAACAGACTGCACTTACCCCTGCGAAGCATTCCATGCTCCCTAAATGCCAGTTAGTGGGAGTTCAAAGTACTAATTTCTGGCTTTTCATAATGACAGCCTCTGGGAAGTGGAGGAAAATGAGCCCAACACGGGGAGACGCTGATAGGTGCTATCAAGAATAATGACTGGAATTACTCTGGGGAGCAGGAGACTGGCTGGGATTTTGCAATGGAAGTGGGCAGTCACAGGAAGGCTGGAGAAGCACTGGCACCCTGTGAATACACATGGTGTATGCAAATCACAGCAGCACAGACCTTACCATAGCATTGACTGTAAGACTTACATCAATACTCAAGTATTTAGCCCACACCAGCACTATTTAGGTAGTTTAAAGCCATGCTATGCTTGTAGTCAGAGCTCAGACTATAGAGAAGTACCGAATTCCCTCAGGTTTTATTACCACATACCAAAAGGTCCTCTTGTCCTGGTCAGCATGGATTCATTCACACACAGTTGTGTCCAAAACAGTGCACACAACTAGCTGCATCTCACATTATCCTTCTGCTGCAAAGCAGCTTATTAAGCCCCAAGTTCTTGGTTGAATGTACTTTCTAATTCCTTATCTTTGGAACAGGCTCTGTATCCCTCAGGACTGGTCAAAGGCTTTAGAGAAGAGACACTCTGAGATACCCCGTGTATGAAAACTCACTCTTCCTATAAGGGATGCGGAAGTAACCTAAACCTAATTAAACCCAGTTTTCCCTCCACATATTACAGCAAAACCAACACACAGTAGCTGAGGACAGCATTTTACCTGCCTGGATGTGAGGACATGGGGCTGCAGTACCAGGTCACACACAGCCTAGCTCCACAGCCTGCCTCCAGCACACGTCTAGGCGATCCAGGGGCAGACACACTGCAATCGGAACACCACAGCAGATGACTGGGTGAAAATCTGCTTACACCCTTTCACCATTCAGAAGCTGGTTCAAAGTCTAAAGCACAAGTTTTAATAACCCTGCTATATATAGAGCTGACAATTCAACTCAAATCCTGCTCTAGCAGGATAGAAGACTTTACAGTCTGAGTTGTTAGAAACAACAAACCCTGTATAAAACCAAATGAAAATGACACACAAGCTAAAAACCAAATGAAAACACAACACAGAGCCACACTAAAGCCAACCCCAGTAAAGAGAAAACTGAAGGCCTGGAGAAAAGAAGAAACCAGCCCCAAAATATAACTTAGATATATTGTTCCTTTGCACTCTCACTGCAGAATATTGCATTCAGCTCTGAGTTGAGTCCCAAGAGCCCAATCACATGTACCTGCCACCCAGAAAGAGGAAGCCTCACTGAAAGCCTACTTTTTCTACAATTAAACACAATACTTCAATGATTGCTTTAAAGCTAATCCAATCCAGGATAAACTTGAGTAATGAAGCATTAAGCCATGAACACCAATTTCAAGGCAATCAGCTTTTAATTAAAAGCTCAATTGCCACCAGCTGAGTGGATGTGCAAACACCCAGTGCTGCAGCCGGTAACCCTCCACCAGGACTCCCACAGGCACAGAGAATTGCCCATAATGGAAAACACAACAGCCACAGTAGATTATTTTGTTTCATTCGACCCAAATGCTCTACCAAAAGCAATTATGTTTTCAAAGAATGAAAACAAGATCCTGCTCCCCACCACTGGGAACACAAAATGTGCTGAGGAGATAAGAGGGCTTCACAGAATCCCAGGCTGGTCTGGGCTGGAAGGGGCTCATCCAGTTCCACCCCCCTGCCATGGGCAGGGACACCTTCCACTAGAGCAAGTTGCTCCAAGCCCCGTCCAAACTGGCTTTTTATTTGAGAGGTAGGTAAATACAAGGATCTGGAATTCATAAGGAACTTTCCAAGATCTCAGCTTTCTGTTCCACTTCTCAGCTGTGGAAAAACAAGGTAACAGTGGAAATAACAAGAGGTTAATATCTTTTGGGGTTTTTTTCCATGTATGTGCCTTACTGACCATTTATCTTCAAACGTGGGCTTCAAAGTTCTGAAATACAACCCCCTATGATGTAAACACACAAAACCACCAACTTACAGCACTGTCACTTCCCATCCTAGTGAAATGGAGAACCTAACCAGCATTCTGCAAATCCACCAAGTTCTTTACCAGCTCTATAATCAGGTAAGAAAGGCCAGAAAGCTGCCATGAAACAGTTCTACTCAATGCTGTGCTATCCATAGCAGACACATTCTCAGCCACAGAGGAAGCAAGCTCAAACACAACACATCCTTTCACATCTCACATTAAACATTATACTGAACATACCTTAACCAAAGAACCATAAAACTAAAACATTCCTATCAATGCTTTAATGTTATACTCACCTCTACGGTATCTCAGCAAGCCAAACCAGCCTTGCAGTGCTTGAAACACATGAAACTCCCAGGTGCGACGCTTTATTTACCACACAGCCACTACATCAAGAACATTTGTCCTTCGCTGTTTTGTCTGTGTATGAAAACTCTCTCTTCCTGTAAGGGATGGCAAAGTAACCTAAACCTAATTAAACCCGTTTTCCCTCCACCTCTCGCAGCAAACCCAACACACAGGAGCTGAGGACAGCATTTTACCTGCCCGGATGCGAGGACACGGGGCTGCAGTACCAGGTCAGGCACAGCCCGTCTCGCCCTGCAAAGGCTCAGCCTTGGACCACGCGCACGCTCTCGCTGCGGGCAGCTCCCGGTTACCAACCCGCAGTCACGCACTGAGCCCCCGGCCGGGCACCGACGCGATGCTGCGCCAACACCTTCTCCACAGGACAAAGCGCCCCGAAGAACACCCCGGCGCTTTGCTGCTCCGAGCTCCTCTCGCCTTGCGCGGCGCAGCTTCCACTTCGCGGTACAGCCCCGATCTCCAGCAGAAGCGGGTCCTCGTTAAGGGAACAACTCAGGTCCTCACCACCAAGGAATCACCCACCCACCCATCAGTGCTTCAGACGCGCTGAAACGCGAAGAGACGCTGATTGAAGCAAAGAGCTCTACTGAAGGCTGCCGCTCATCCAGAATCCCTCCGTTCTCAGCGTGTCGAACCTCCTAAACCTCACGGCGCCTTTGGGAGCGCAACTCGGAATGAGTTTCTCAACACTGCCTCTAAATCAGAGGAGAGGCTGCACCTGAGCCTCACGGGCCCTCAGTGAGTGCTCCCCACGCAGGAGCCCCTTTACCTCACCTCCCCGCCACCACAATCCAGGCGCTCGCCGCCCCCTTCCAGCCTTCCCCACCCCGCGCCCCCAAACCCCGGCACCCCCCCTTACCAACACCCCCAACCCACATCCCTTACCCAGAGCCCCTTCACGACCCTCAGCGGCAGCTCCATTACCTCACGGGCCCCGCATGTACCCGCTCACACCCGGGCAGCCCTCACAGAGGCCTCCCCCCCCAGCCCCTCACCTGCCTCCTTCGGCAGCCCCGTCCCGGTAGGGGCCGGGCCGAGGGTCAGCTCCGAGCCCCCCGCTCGGAGCGGGAGCGGCGGCGGCGGCTCTATGGCAACGGCCCACGGCGGCGGCCGCCCCCGGAGAGCCCGCCCAGAGCGGCGGCCATAGAGCCGCGAGCTAGACAGCACCGGGCGGCCCGCCCCCGGCGGCCTCGCTAGCGCCCTCAGGAGGCCGAGAGGGTAGCGCCGACACAGGGACCGGGGGTTCGAGACCCCGTCCCGGCAGCTATGGGGGGGAACCTGTGGGATGTTCTGTTCTTCGTAGGGTTTCTGCTATATGCACGGGGGCTTAGCTACATGAAACGGGAAACACGCACAAGTACACCTATAGAGAGAGATATACACACAGGCATACATACACAGACCCCCATACATGCATTCCTACAATCACGCAGTACATATAAACACACCACCTGTATTTTGCACACATGTATGCATACGAGTTCTCCGTGCCAAAAGGCATCCCCATTGCTTGGGACAAGGGGTGCCCTGTCAGCCCCGGGATGGGTTTTATCACCTCTTTCCGGGCCTTTCCAGCTGATTTAGGCAATGGGAAGGAGCAGGGAGAGAGCATGTCCCTGTGCACCCTGTCACAGCCAGGCCCCAGCTCACACGGCTGCAGAAGTGCCTGTCTGAGCACAGAGAAAGGCTGGATGAGGATATTTAGGTCTGAAACTCTTTCCAGGCTCATTTCACTATGCAGATTTAGTGCTAATCAGCTGGGATAAGCAGTCAAGTTCTTCCAGACCAGGATATAGATTCCCCCAGCCCGAACCCTTCTGCTGTCCCCACACTGAGCAATGATCAGCACCCACAGCAGCGCCTTCCCTGCCACAACACAGCCAGAATTCATCAGGACATCACTGTCCCCACACACACTGCCTCTTTGCCTGCCTCCGCAGCGAGCAGAGGAGCCACCGAATGAAGCCCTGCCCTATATCACATCATCCTCCCCAACCTGTCCAGCTGTTCGAGAGGACACAAACCTCCTGCAGCTGTAATCAGCAGATTGCCAAGGAGAAAATGCCCCCAGGTCATGGCTGTGCCCCAAAGCCTGGGACAGGTGGCTCTGGAGAATCACAGCCCACACAGCATTGACTTTCCCCAACAGACCAGCACCATCCCCATTGAATCACAGCCCCATGACTGCCCCCCCGGTGACTAAGTGCATGAGCAAGTGATGCTTGTGGTTTCCTGAGGCCATGGCAAAGATGCATGCTGGGCATGGAGCTGATGCAGGGCTCAGAGCAGGCTGCTCCACTTTTCATCCTCTTGCTAGCAAGGGGAAGGAAACAGCAAGAAATACCCCTTGGTTTATATAAAACCAAAGAGGTTTCTATTTAGCTCTTCCCCTGCTCCACACTCCACCACAAGAGCTTTGCTTCCCCTCCAGAACCTCAGGCAAAGAGGGAAAGGAGTAGCACAGAGTTTCAGTTGAAATTGGTGTGGACCAGCTCTTTATACACAGCTTCAAGAGACATAAACTACATTCTCTGCTTGTGAAGACCAGCCATACCAGCTCCAGCAGATGGGAAAGCCATCCTCCTCCTCACCCCAGCCAGGCTGCAATGGCTGCAGCCAAACCTCCCCTCCCAAGCTCACAACGCCCAGAACTGCAAATCAATGCACAACTTTAAAACACATTTATTTGTACTGAAACCTGTTGAATGGCACAGCCCACAGCTCACATTGCTTTGGCACATTCCCCTCCTCAGGCAGCCCTATTCCCTCCAGCAGCTGCTGGCTCAGGAATACAGGGCTGTACAGTGTTAGATCTAACTATGGAGAAATTAGCACCCAAATTGTGGCTAAATCAGCCTCCTCTTTGCCCAGCAGAGCCTCAGAAAGCTCCAGGAGCTCTACTGCTGTGTCAGGAGCCTAATGAGCATGCCCTGATGAGTCCCAGCCCCCACAATCTACATCAGCAGCCTTGGAAGTGCAAGCCAGAGAGCTCAGCTCACCTGCCAAAGAGGCTTCTTATTAAGCAGTGGGATAAGGGTGTCTAAGAAGATATCTGGGATCAAGAGGAGAGGCCACATTCCATCACAGCCTCCTGTCTCCTCCCCAGCACTGCACAAGCACCCAGGAGGCTGCCCAGAGCAAGCAAGAGCAGCTGGAAAGCACTGGAGCAAAGAGAGATTTAACTTCATCACATGCAATTGAGTAGGAGCTTGAGCATGAGACAGGGCCAGCTGGTGCAGCCAAGACTCATCCACCCTAGCTGATGCAGACCATAACCTTCAGCTTAGCTAACAGCAATTCTTTCTGCAGCACAGCAGTGCCCCAAAAACACCAGCAGCTCTCTATAGGGCCTGGTGTTAGTCTGGGGAGGAGGTCAGATAAAGCATCTGGTTGCATCCCTGCTCATCAGCAGCCTGTCATGCCTTAGTCCTGCTGGGGACTAACCCTAATTGTAATGAAGTTAACAGCAGTTGCCATTAGTTGAACTGCAGCTCTCAACCACCACAGCAGTGTGCAACACCTTTCATTTCTGAGCCAAGACACTGTGGGCTGCTCCCAAGGATGATCAGAGCTCTGAGGCCAGAAGGCAGGGAGTTATGGGGGAAAC
Source organism: Ara ararauna (assembly GCA_028858755.1). Classification (NCBI taxonomy): domain Eukaryota; kingdom Metazoa; phylum Chordata; class Aves; order Psittaciformes; family Psittacidae; genus Ara; species Ara ararauna. The sequence continues at coordinate 8,843,597 of CM054389.1, read as the reverse complement.
AAAGCCACGACGAGGAGTCATGGGTTTGTGTAGGAACACGCCAGCTGGTCCCAAGCCAACACCTGAGGACAGGGCTGGCTCTGCTGCTTGAAGACAAGCCTGCAGCAGAAGAGACAACCTGGTTGTTGAGCTGTCCACACAGCCCAGCCACTGCAGGCAGCATCTGCTGAAGCAAGGAGATCTCCAGGGAGCCCCACACTCTTTCTCCCCAGTGCAGAAGACAAGAGCTTCTTCACATTGGTCCTTCCCAGGGCTGCAGGATTGAGCCCGTCTGTAAAGCATTCAGTGTGCTGGTCTGCTTTTTTGCAGCTCTCTTGGAACTTGTCATTTGGTTTTCCACCCACATTACAGCCTCTCTGTGGGTGTCACATCAGCACTTCCAATATCCAGCTCCGCCTGTATCCCAACTGGCTGCAAGGAGAAACAGAGAGGGGCTTAACCTCACTCTATCCATCGCTCCATTATTGGCCCCAGAGCCAAAGATCCCCAAATACATCCCCTTGAGCATTTTTCTCTGCTGGTGCCCTTCATTTTAACTGGGTCTGCTGAACACAGAGATACAAAGAGAGAATGCAATTTAGTAAAGAAACAACAATTTGGCTTGAGATATCCCCAGACACACTTATTTAGCACATCCAGGATGCATTTCTCTGCCCAGCACACCACCACATCCAAACCCATTTGAATCAGGCAGCAGAGCAGGCTCAAAGCCAGAAGGCTCAGGCAGTGCTGTCTCGTACTACGCAGGATTCAAGCTAAAGTCACCTTTGCAGGTGTTGGAGCTGTTTCTGCAGGACTCTCACTGATCAGGAGAGCAAGACAAGCCCAGGGAACACTGTGACCTACATTGGAGGTGGTGCCACTCATTTATCATGCCTACAAATACAAGCCCAGGCTGTTGCGAACAGATGCTCTTCTCTTCCACAGCACACAACCAGGCTGCATTTGCTCCTCTCCCATTGCCGTGGGTCACCCATGAGACCTGATGCTGCCTGATCCACAAAAGGAGCCTCACCCTGCTCCAAAGCCAGGTCCAAGTCACACAGCATCACCTCCATACCTGAGGGACCAGCCTCACCTGCCGAGGTGACTTAGCCAAGGAAGCGATGCGCTGGGTGGTGGCTTTTCCCAAGGTGACTTCTTTGCTCTCCAGCAGCACCCGGGTGCTGGGCACGAAACTCCAGGAGCGGCCAAGGGCTGGCTTTGGTGGACCAGCACTGTTGCCCCTTGTCACCTGGTTGGTCACCTGCAGCACAAACAGGCTTATCAGTGCCCAGGAAAAGCAGTGCCACACGGTGTAATGAAACACCGGAGATCACCAGAAGATAACGGCCAGTCTGCTACTTCTGTAGTGCTTTTTCTTCTCCATCCTGTGCCCTCCCTTCTTGGCACACTCATGCCATCCCCTTTAAACACAGCCCATGCAAGTGTCCCAGATGTATTCAGGTAGGAACTCACTCGTATCTGCGAGCTGCAGGGACTCCAGGTGCTGAAGGCACCTGCAAAGTTTAAGCTTGGAGGTTCCAAGCATCCTTCCGAACACCCCATCCTTGTCACTTCATTGCTAATCAAAGGGCAGGACTGTCTCAACACCTTCCAGTGCCAGATTAAGCAGAACACCGTTTTCTGTTGTGGCCTTCCCAGTTCAAACACATTAACTGTGGTCCCAGCAGCCTGTCTGGGTGCACTGAAGCAAATACAATTACTGGGCCAAGAGCTGGGGAAGACTAGAGCAGGGCCCCTTCCAGTGCCTAGCTCCTTCTACATGATGCAATGCCCTCCAGTTTCTCTAAGGTAACTGGGCAAGAGGTTACTTAGAAGCTGGCCAGTCCCTTAAATGAATAGTGCTATATCAAAAATAAATACAAACAACCTTTCAATCCATCTGTACTTCACTTTACCTTGCTCAATCAAGTTAATGCCTCACTGACAGGCCAGCAATAAGAGCAGGCAGTAAATCAGCCCTATTCTTGCTCCACACTTGCTGGAACAAGACATCTGCAAGCTGCAGAGCACTGTGGACACAGGCCTTTTACTCCTGCTTAGGTGGGATGGGGTCCCCCCCTTCCCAGGAGTCCTCGCCATGGCACACGCCAGCATGTGAAGACAAAGCACAGCAACACTCACCACAACAGCAAGGCTGAACTCCCTGGCCAGTGTCTTCAGCTCCCTGGCTAGCTGCATCATGATGGCCAAACCTGGAGGAGGACAAAGGATTTGGGTGTTTCAGGATCAACCTTCAAAGTGCTTCTTGGAAGCGGGTGACATCTATATTTGCATGAGCACTACATTTAGTGTCAATGCTGGTGTTCATAGACACTTTCAACCTATTTCCATTACCAGCACCCATTGCACCTGCAAATACCAGGGCACTTCGGCCAAATGGATGTGGCATGGACAGACCAACCCCGAAGTTGCCCCACCACCTCCTTTTCCATCCTAGAAGTCCTGAGGTCAAAAAACCCTACAAAAGCACCAGGAGCTCCAAAGCTGGCCTGGTTGATCTAACAGGTACAGGCCCCATCTCTGCAGCTCACAGCTTTATTTCCTATAGCCCACAGCTCCTGTGATAACACTGGCTGCCACCCAGGTCTGCCATACCCTCTGGAAGGTGCATGAGCAGCTTCCTTGGCATCTCAGCCAGCAGGAAGCCCCTCAACTCCTGATTTATGGTCCTTTCTGGCAGAAGAGCCCCAGAGGAGCTTTTCAAACCATGCCAGGAACCACAATGTACTTGCGACACTGTAAGCAGAGGTTTTAATCCATGGACAAACAGCTCAATGCCTCCTCTGTCCCCTGGCTGGGTTTCAGACCACCCACATGAGGTTGCACCGCCACAGCCAGCTTGAGTGTTTGCTGATAACACTGCAGACAGACTCCCCTTTATATGAGGCAGCAAAGGAAAAGCTGGGAGCTGTGGCACCAGCTCCAGCGCCAGCACACGTGGAAGATGCTCTTCAGGATGAGCAGAGAGACCTGCAACCTTATTGCACATCCCAATGAAGCAGCTCACCCTCTGACTGCTTCCCACCCAGCAGCGGGTAAATCACAGCCGAGACGGAGTCAATCACCACGATCTTGAGAGGACCCATGGAGCTCACAACCTGAAAGAAGGAGGCACCGTGCGCAATGTGGAGTAACACATCCAGCAGTTCTGGAGCTCATGAGCTGCACACAGGCTCAGATGTCCCCAGGGCAGGGTGATGTGGTGTCACTCATCAGGCACACAAGCCCTGCTGCACCCAGTGCAGCTCTGGGGAAGGGAGAGGGGCCCAGCCTCTTGCTCCTACCTGCTGGGAGAGGCGCTCCCGCAGCTCCTGCAAGGCGCTCAGCATCTCATAGATGTCAAACACACGGACCACCTGGATCCGCTGCAGAGCCTCCAGCTGCAGCACAAAGGGGCATCACCAACAGCCTCACCCCACCAGGATTTGTTATATTCCTCCTGCCCCAGCTGCTACTCTTTGCATGTATACCATGGAAGGGACCCTTATTTCTTCCACATTTGCCTCCACCCCATGAATACTCTTGTCCCCATTGTACTGACAGAAGCAGAAACACAGATTATGCTCAGGGCGCAAAAGTGTGAGCAACTACAGCAAGTCCTCTCCTTCTCCCCAAGAAAAGCACCAGAAGTACAGTGTCTGTGTCTGAGCACAGCACCCACCAAACCCTGGGAAGAAGACTGTGGACCTAAAAAAGCCCACAGGGATGACAAAGGCAGAGCTGGACAGACAAATCATCTCAGGGGGGTGTCTGCAGGCAAGAGCCAAGTGTGAGTGCAGAGCTCAGCTCCAGGTGAACTTGCCTGCTCTTCCTCTTCCTCTGCATGGGCTCGAAGCATCTGGTAGAGTCGAGAGGCAGTGAACCCCCCCGTGGAGTCAAGAAACAGGACGTGCTGCTTGAGGCCAAGAGACACACTGGCTGCAATGCGCAGGCACACCTGGAAAGGCAGGGAGGTCAGCCAGCCCTCCCTGCTTCATGTGCCTGAAGGCATCATCTTCATCCTACCTGTCCTCTCTCACCTCTCCTCCATCCCACTCACCTGTGTCTTCCCACTGCCTGGTGCCCCCATGAGCTCCGTCACTTCCCCCGTGTACAGCCCAGAGTCCAGCAGCTGGTCCAGGCTATGGGATGAACGCAAGGTGGGATTATCAACTCCCCTTCAGCCAGAATGGCAGGAGCAGCAGTCCCCAGATATTTGTCCCTAGAGTCCCCTTCCCAAATGCAGACAAGTGCCTCAGCCTCTGCTCCTTCCCAGGATATCACCACATTGAGATTCAAAGCCTGTGCTGGGGAACTATGGCCTTCTGCAGCAAGCCCAGCCCTAGGCAGACTTGCTGGCTCACCAAGCAATCACCTACCTCGGGCTCCCAGTGGGCAGGATCGCTGTGGAGCTTTTGAGCTCCTCAAAGAGGTCTGCTCCGTTGACAGGGAAGGCAGAGAACTGGGCCAGGAGCACACGTCTCACTGCAACCAGTGCCTGGTGGGCAGAGAGATGCCTGGAAACGGGACTAAGGAAGTCCAGGGACACCACCATGCTGCAGAAGGTGCTCCCAGGAAAACCCACCCAAGTACAAGCTGAACACCTCTGAGCTCCCCAATGAACATGCCAGGACCTGGGAGTCACCCTTTACCTTGTAAGACAGGGAACACTTCTGGGCAATGTCCTCCAGATCTGATGACACAAAGTCCACCACTACAAATAACATGAGGAATGAGAAGCTGGAAGCCAAGCCTGGACAGATCATGAACACTAGAAGATGACCAACTTAGACAAACCTGCCTGCACCAACAGGCAAAACGTCTGCACCCTCTGGCAATGCTTCAAGTGGATGAGTAGACTGCTCCACACGATGTAAAACTGGAGATGGCCCCACTGCCCATTGCAAAACAGATCAGGGAGAGAAGGTGGTAAAAATTCCCCCTGTTCTGCTCAAGAGCTGCCCAGCACCATTCAATAGCTGGGGCCAGCCAAGAGAGTCCCCTTCTGCTAGTGTACCACAGCCTCAAGTGGCTACTGACTGACCCAAAGTGCCAGCCCTGGGCATGCCAGGAAGGGCTCAAGCCACAGGGATTAGAACTAATGGCCCCATCTCTGCTCTCAGGAACGACTCCAACATCCTTTTTTCCCCTGAAAAATGTGGTTGTTCTTGGTTCAAAACAAGCCAAAAGCAACTCTTAGGGGGAAAACAAGGATTACAGCATCCAGGGCACCAGCAGCCACAGGATCTCCCGGGCTTCAAATAACAAGAACAAAACGGTGTTTTCCCCAGCTCTAATCCAGTCAGAACAAGTAAAGAACCCACCCCAAGTCTTTTCCTTCCCCCTAAGGGCAGGAGGTGCCCAGGGTACAGCCTGCCAGGAGCCTGGGCATTTTTCAAAGGGAAAACCACACAAACCCTCCCAAAGTACCTTCCAAAAGCCCTTGCAAGAGCCCTACCACATCCTAACGCTCTCCTGCTTCTATGGAGAAGTCCTGACTGCTCAGGCTGGCTGATGGGTCCTACACAGGGGGAGAGCTCCATGCCACCCCAAATGCGCTGGGGGTAACATTCCCGAACCCGAGAACCCACTGCGCCCGTTACCCGTTTGGATGCTGTTCGCCCGGAGAAGCTGGATCATCTCCTCGGTGAGACCAGGGCAGAGCCCAGCCCGCAGGACCACCATGTCCTCAGTCACCCCAGGAGGAAGAGCCACGGGGCCAGGAAAGGAGATACCTGAGGAGGAGATGGGAGAGCAGATCTGGCACCATCCTGTCATCGACCATACCCGCTCCTGCAGCCACAGGCACTGGGGAGATGCTACCTAGGCTGTGTCTGGGATGGATGAGCACAGGGAGTGTTCAGCCTCCCTCAACACGGAGGAGCGCGAGCTCCTCTGCACCCCGAGGGTACCTCCCGGAGCACGGCTCCCGGTTCCTGCCCGCTCCCCTTCCTGCTTCCTGCCGGCAGCGGAAGAGCCGGGCAGGTCCCCTCTTGCTTCCCCGTGTGGCGGCTGCGGGCGGCAGGTCCCCTGGCCACGCTCCGGCCCCCCAAAGCCAGCGGGTCTCCCGGTCCTCCCCCTTCCTCCAGCCGCTGGTACCCAGGGATGCTCATGGAAGCACACAAAGGGATTTCCGCTCCTACCGGCGAGGAGCGGAACGTGCTCTGAAACGATGATAAAGACAACAGAAACAGGAATTTCCCCTTATCTTTTGCAGCTCCCCCCACCAGCTGCCTTTAAATGACCCTCAGCACAGGTGCCAGCAATGCTGCAGCCCCCCAGGCTCTATAAATAACAGCCGCACAGGCTGGTTTGGCTTATTTGGGGGGCAGATGCTGTGGTTGAGGGAGATGAAGTTAGTTTATGAATTGAACAAGGCAGAAGTAGCAGGTAGATATGAAGCTATTTCAAGCTTCTCTTACAGAGCTCTGAGCAGGGTTTGTTCTACTTCTAAAGCCATAGTTTGTATCTAGAGCTGGGCTCTCTGCTGCTGGTGTGGCTGAGCAGGGCCATGAGCCCTGCATAGCTAGTGCAGACTGAGTCCTTGCTGAGAGAGTTGCTGATGTGAATGGGGGAAACAGCTGTCATTTTAAGTTCTGCAGTTATTTCAGAGCTGAACCTGAGGTCTGTGCAAGCCACAAGCAGGGCTGCCAGTGGGGCAGGCTTCCAGAGGCCCTGTGAGGAGGAAGCAGTGCTGGCTGTAAACTGGCTTTCCATCCCAGGGTGTTCTGGAAGGTGCTGGTGCTGCTGCAGCTGCTGGTATGTGGTCACTTGTTCCCGAGGCTCAGCTGTCGCATGCTTCCCTAAATAGAAAGGGAGAAGGGTCTGAGCACTGTGGTGGGTGTCAGCAATCCCAGCTACAGGCTTCTTTGGTATGAACCCCCCCTGTTCCTGGTCCCCACACTGTGCAGCTCTGCAGGCAGAGGGAAGCTGAGGTTTGCTTGCAGAGGTGGCAGAGGATCCCCTCTTCTGTACAGAGGGGCTGCCTGCTTGCATGCAGGTGCCCCCCCTAGCAGCGCTGCTGACAGGAGCCATTCCCAGGCAATATATAGCACGGGGGGACAGGCTGTGGTGACAGGTGACATTGACAGGCAGCAGGAGCTGCCAGGTCCTGCCCAAACTCGGAGTGGGAGGGGAGCCCTTTGCTGAGTCACACAGGCTCTCTGTGGCACTGGTGGGCTTCAGTTCTTTTTCTCTTATTAACTGAATCCTAAGGATCTACAACCGTGGGATAAGCTTCTGTGAAGCTACAGCCTTGACCTTAGGTCTTCACTTTCAAAGCTCTTCAGCCTGGTAAGCTGCTTTTATTAATGGGAGTGTTAATTATACATCAGTCTTATGGTGGGGTAGGCAGGCGCCCCCAGTGACACAGGCAGTTGGAATGGGACGCAAATTGATGTTTTTCCTTAAAGCTCTCCAAATGGAGGATCCCATCCAGCTGAAAGAGGAGGGCAATAAGTATTTTCAGGCCAATGACTACGAGAGAGCTGCTCAAAGCTACACTCAAGCCATGAAGCTCAACAAGGACAAGGCGCTGCAGGCGGTGCTGTACAGGAACAGGGCAGCTTGTTTCCTCAAGAAGGTGAGGAAAGCTCCTGGTTTGCCTGGGCTGTGCTCAAGGGGAGAAGAGCAGGGAGACAGCCCAGGGTGCTCCCATGCTGTAGGCTGTGTGTTTTGTCCACTGATTGAATAGCATGTTTCAACTGGCCTGAAATGATTTGTTCTGGGCTTGTCCTGGAGCTGTAAAGCTGCCTCCCTGCTTCAGTCCTGATGGTTTAGGTCAGAGATGGTCTCACATAATCACTTTGAAGCAAAAGCTTTCAGTAGCCACAAGAGCACTGTAAGCCATGGGTTGGGATGTGGAGGCATTGCTCTTGCCATCTGTCCCAGCACAAAAGAAGCAGAAGTCAGTATTTAGCAAACTGAGTTACTGCTGTCTGTACCAAAACTGTCTTGGCTCCCGGCAGTCAGCTTGTAGTGACCTGCTGTGGGGTTTTAGCAGATCTCTTGCAAGTGCTTGAGTTCGCACTAACCCAGAAGAAACATCAGCCCAGACCAAGCTGCAGACAGGCTATTGTGAGTATCCCCTCTGCTCTCACTGCCCACTCTCTGCTGCTGCAGTAGCTTATGTTGTCTCACCTGCATCAGAGACCTTTTCCTCTTCTCTTCCACCAGTGATGAAAAGGTACCCAAGCCCCCATCTTTTCTCCTGTAACCGCTGCTGGCTTCACTGGGGTGTCCTATGGGAACAGAGAGGTCACAGAGTGTCTCAGCAATGGGGACATGCCCTGCTATTCCACTGCTAACAAATCTCTCTTGCTGGTTTAACAGGAGGAATATGCCAAGGCAGCCTCAGATGCATCTAGAGGTAAGGAGGGGGCTGTTTTGAGAAGGAAGAGCTGCATTGCTGGGTGTGCTTGCTTCAGCCTGCTCTCACATCTGGTTTTGGGGTGATGTGGTCTTATTCCTTCATGTCCACTAACACCGAAGTGCTGAGGCCATGAGGGAATTAATGGAGGACATTGAAAAGAAGGTGTACCAATTTGTTGTATTGGTGCTGATCCACAGTAACTACATCTCAAAGAGCTGTAGTCACTGTAAAGCAAATCCCAGTTTACACAGGTTATTTCCAAGCAGCAGACTGTGATGGCTGGTGTTTTGGATCATTCTCCCAGCTATTGACATCAATTCCTCGGATATCAAAGCCTTGTACCGGCGTAGTCAAGCTCTGGAAAAACTGGGAAAATTGGACCAAGCATTCAAAGATGCTCAGAAATGTGCCACCATTGAGCCCCGCAACAAAAACTTCCAGGAGACCCTGAGGCGACTGGGAGCCAACATCCAGGAGAAGGTAAATGCCAGGGAAGCAGTCCTGGGTTCACAGACCAGGCATGGGATGTTCTTGCTCTGGGTTACAGGAATAGATTGTCGATTGTACTGGAAACTTCTAACAATGTACAGGCATAAATAGGCTGCATTTACTGGGAGTTCATGTTTGGTGCATGTAAATCTGAGGGTCAGATTGAGTTGTTTAGTTAAAAAGCAGTTCACTCCTCAGGCTGGCCTGGTCCTGAGTGTTGTGGTAAGGTCCTGGCAAGGAACTGGACCAGCTTCGGGCTGGATCTGGCAGTTGCCGCTCTGACATCTTTACAGGGTGCTGTGAAGAAGTCCCTGCATCACTAGGGATGGTTAGGTCTCAGAAATGATGGGTATGGGCTGGCTCTGCTTGTGCCTACAAGTCTGAGATGGGCAATAGCTGCTGATTGCTGAGAAGTGATGCCTGTTTTGTTGAACTGTCCATGGTTTGAGGGGCTGTGATGTCCTTGAACTGATAAAGGAAAACAAACCTGCTTCTCAAGTTTCTGCCTCTGATGCTCCATGCACTCTCTGTTGGCACAGCTGCGCATTCAGTTCTCCACGGACTTGAGGGTGCAGAAGATGTTTGAAATCCTGCTGGATGAGAACAGTGACAAAGAAAAGCGGGAAAAGGTGAGAACTGTCCTGGACTTGACAGAGTTGCTATATGATATCAAAGCCTGCTCTGAGGAGCAGGAAGAAGCATTCCCTTTACCTCCTGCCCTACATGGAGGATGAGGAAAGGAGCTGGGAGGTGAACTGTGCTTGGAGAGGGGAAGTGTCCCAATGAGGCATCACCCCTGTGCTGAGGGAGAAGGTGGACTCGCCTCCCAGTACACCAAAGGTGGGATCAGGCTGGACTTACCAGGCCCATCTCTGCCACCTTCCCCTATGTACTTCTCCAAGCAGTGACCCGCTTTAATGGGGCAGAGTGAAGCCAATCCCCAGATGTACCTGGAGAACTGTGTGGTGTGGTCTGAGCTGGTTGCCTGTGTCTGCCACTTCAGGATGGCCACCACCCCAGAGCTGCACAAAGACATTCTGAAGGCTGCTAGCAGGGCTGTGCCACTGACCCCTGGTCTGTCTCCCACCCAGGCTGCAAACAACCTTATAATCCTTGGACGGGAGGAAGCGGGTGCTGAGAGGATCTTCCAGAACAACGGGGTCAGCCTCCTGCTGCAGCTGATAGAAACCAAAGATCCTGAGCTGGTCCTGGCAGCCGTGAGGACGCTCTCGGAGATGAGCACAGGGCACAAGGCTCGGGTAAGCAGCAATCACTGCTACCGCCTGGCACCCTGGGGAGTGGAAAACTGCAATGGTTTGATGCTTGTGAGCAGCGAGAGATTAAATCCTACAAGTAAGACTTGTAACACAAGGATAGCAAATGCCCCTGATCTCAGGGGTGAAAGCTGTACCTGTTCCCTATGGTGCTTTCATGTGTGCTGGTGAAGTAGAACTTTAGATGAGTTGTTCTCACAGGAGTTGTGGTGAGCATGGTTGGGTCAAATCCATGTCTGTCATCATAGATCTCAGAAAAGCAACAAAGAGCAACCAACTTTCGGGAAGTTTTGTCTAAGGCTTCCAAGCCTAGCAGTGCTCTCAACATCCTCTTTGGAAATAGAGTGTTAATTACTGGCAACTCTAGATGTTAGCTGTTGTCTTATTATAAATGAAAATAAGGCTGAAAAGCAAAACTCTGCCTTGTACTGACTCGGGATTCACCCTGGAAAAGAGTTCTTTTGTACAAGCTGAGCCTGACCTTTCTAAAGCATGCAGGAAGGAAAGGCTTTTGCTAACACCTGCCCTGCTCTCTCCTTTCTGGTGCCAGGCCACTGCTATTCTCCATTACCTGGGCATTGACAACATTTGTATGTGGATGTCTGTGGACAATGAAGAGATCTCCCTGGCTGTCTGCAGCCTCCTGCAAGCCATCACCGACTGCTTGCTGGGCCAGGGGAAAGAGAAGCATCACGGGAAGGAGGAGGCTGTAGTGCTCGGTAACACTGCATGACCTGGTGGTCCTGTGGTCTTGCTGTCAAAGTGGGGTGAGCAGAGAGGACTCTGCTCCTGGGATGTCCACCTTATTCCTTGTTCTTTGGAGCAGTGGGGACTTCACCCGCCAGCTGTCCAGAATGACAGCCTGCACACAGCTCTTATCCTTATGGTGTTAAACGCCAATATTCCAGCCATGTAATGCCTTTGAATGGTTTTCACTGAGTTCATCTCCTTTTGAAGATAATGTCTTGTAACTGGCTGCTACTGCCTTGCTTCTGTGTAGATACTAAAAAAGATTTAAGGATGATCACAATGCGTTTGCTGGATATGTTGGTCAGCAAGAAAGTGTCTGGGCAAGGACGAGACAGAGCTCTCAACCTCCTCAACAAGAATATACCAAGGAAGGACGTGAAAGACCATGACAACAGCAGGACCATCTTTGTCATCGACAACGGTGAGTCGCTTCCTTCCACCCTGTTCTGGTCTGGGAGATGTGGACCTGTGTATTCTTGCCTGAGTACCTGTAGAACTGATCCTCTGTAGCTTTCTTTGGTGCATGCAAGCCTGGAGCAAAGTTAGATGTATTAGCAGGTAGCAGTATTAAGATTAAGAGATAAAAAAGCTGTGTGTGAGAACAAGACTTTTTCAGTTTCTAGAGGACTGACTTCTCTGGTTAGTTTATTCCAGTGTATTTGCTAATGTTAGGAGGATTTGGCTTGGATAACTTGTCTATCTTCAGATGTGATGAGCACCGGCAGAGCTTGCTAGATCCTTAATCTGGTCATTTCTAAAACTGGAAGAGGGTAAGAAATTTGTGGGGGGGGGTGATTTTATACTAATTCCAATGCATATGTGTGGTACTATTTTGGAAGGTGTTAAATAACACTTCAGCAAAAGGAGGGTTAAGACATCCAGGATCCCTTGAAAGTCACTGCCTTTCCCTTAGTCAGAGCTTCCAGCCTTGGAGGTCAGTAGGTTTAAAGCCTCCTGACAAGAATAACTGATCCAGCCAGGGACCAGATGTAGTTTCACTTATGTCACTCAGAGCTGGATAAAAGCCTGATGCTGCAAACCCGTAATCTCAAGAGCAGAAGCTCCTCCCCAGTCAATATCTGAGCATCTTCTTTGTTTAAGACTTACATGATTAGGCTGCAAAGTAATTGAAAACCATCCGAACTGGCTATTTTACTGCAAGAAACCAACAAATAGTATCTTGAGCTGTGTACAGACCCCTCCCCTCTAACAGCCATATGACTCCATTGTTTCCAGGCTTAAAAAAGATACTGAAAGTGGTGGGCCAGATTCCTGAGCTGCCTGACTGCCTGCCGCTGACAGAGAACACCCAGCTGAGTGCCTCTGTGCTCCTAAATAAGCTCTATGATGACCTGCGCTGCGACCCGGAGCGTGACAACTACCGGGTGATCTGCGAGGAGTACATCAAGTGAGTTGGGGCTGAGCTGGCTCAGAGGCACAGGAGTGGGAGGTCTTAAGGATGAGGTGAGGCACTTGCAGTCCACTTAGATGCCAAACTGAGGACCTGGGAGGTAATGATTGGGTTGTGATCCTGCTGGATCCTTCAGCAGGGATCCTCCGATCCTTGCATTGTACACCTACCTGATGAATCACAGCCTTTGCCCAAGTTTAGGCTCAGCTGTGTCCCATGTACTTCATCAGAGGAGCTCAGCTCTTGTTGTGAGGGAGGATGCTCCCTACTCAAGGGAATGAGAACTTAAGCAACTGCTGTTCCACATGCTATTCCCTCTATCTATCCCATGCAGGAGCAAAGTTGACCCACAGGACATGGATAAAACACTCCATGCCATCCAGATGGTTTCTGGAGTTCTGCAAGGGCCTTTTGACTTGGGCAACAAGCTGCTTGGCATGAAGGGAGTCATGGAGATGATGGTGGCCCTGTGTGGGTCCGAGAGAGAGATTGACCAGCTGGTGGCTGTGGAAGCCCTCATCCATGCCTCCACCAAGCTGAGCCGGGCCACCTTCATCATCTCCAATGGGGTGGCACTCCTGAAGGAGATCTACAAGAAGACCAAGAATGAGAAGATCAAAATCCGAGCCCTGGTGGTAAGGATGGCAGCCCCTGCCACATTCAGCAGCTTAAACCCTGGACTTGGGAGAGGGGGAGGACCTGGGAACATGTTGGATTCACTCCCTTCAGCTGGGAAATAGTTTATGGTGCTTTCCTTACAAGGAAAAGGGAGACGGTAAACCAGGAGAGCATAGGGAATGTTGGTAACCTTGGCTCATCTTGCATTACGGACACCAATAAGAGCACAAACCCTCACTTTGCTGTGCTACAACCTGAACAATCTACTGGGTATTATTTTTTTAGATACTGCTTCCTCTGTTGGAACTGACTTCAAAGTTCAGATCTGGGATTAGGCTGTTTTGGGGCAGCAATGCTAGAGGATTAATGAACCTTTCTCACTGATGTATCCTCTTCCTTCTCCTCAGGGTCTCTGCAAGCTGGGCTCAGCAGGAGGTACTGATTATGGACTGCGGCAGTTTGCTGAAGGGTCCACTGAGAAGTTAGCCAAGCAGTGCAGGAAGTGAGTGACCTTACTTTGTCCTTCTGTTGCTCTACACCTTGCAAAATACAGTATGATCCTTTCCCAAGAGATCCTGCTCACACATTGCCTTCATTTGCTGGTGCTGCCTGAGAGATGGACAGGGCCCCCAGAGCCATTGCACTGGGGCCTGGAGCTCTTCTGGGCCTGACACAACCATATGTTCCTCCTGCCTCAATATCCAGAGAAGCCTTTCTCCCTCCTTGACTTCCTATGAGAGACACCAGACATGGTGCTTCCCTCTTTGCCAGAATGGTTCAGACTAATTGAGTGCTATCTAGAATATGCACAAGTGTCTTTTGAAGATGGATGAAAGGAGGAGCTGGGATGAAGTTAGGAAGTGACTGAATGGGTGATCATTGCTCCCGACACTGGAGAGCAGGGCATCATGTGTTTATGTGGTGGTGAAGGCAAAGCAGTGCTGAGTACCTGTCCTGGCCTGTCTTTTCCTGCAGCATATAGATCCCTCAAGCTGGGCTACGGGAGGGAGGTCATGTCTCGAGGGAAGCAATCCCACAGTCTTTAGGAGCTGCAGCAGAACCTGAGGACATGTTCGGGCCTGAAACAGTCTCAATATGATTCTCCTCTCTCTTCTCCTAGAGAAGTTATTTCTGGCGCCTGAGATAGAAAAGTGGATGTTTTTCTGTCTTCCAGATGGTTGTGCAATGCCAGCATTGATGTCCGCACAAGGAGATGGGCTGTGGAAGGGATGTCATATCTAACCCTTGATGCGGATGTGAAAGATGACTTTGTTGAAGATGAGCCAGCCCTGCAAGCTATGCTTGAATTAGCCAAGGTCTATCTCCTTACCTTGTTTCCTTATTCCTCTAGTAGCATCATATTCTCCCAGGTCTCCAGCCCAATGCTGTCTCCCCCCGCAGGAGGAGCTGTGACACCAACCTCTCACCTCTAGTTTAGCAAAACTTCAGCTTAGCCTGAGTGATGGAGACACCTCAAGGTTGTCATCATCCTGCTCTTCTCCCAAGGCTGAGGAAGATTGCTCTTGCCTTTGCTGTCAGCAACTGCATGAAAATCAAAGGCATCAAGGTGTTGACAGCATCTGATGATGTCAACAGCCTGTTGGACCATAAAAACACTTGTTTTTCCCTGCCCTGGGCTATAAAGCTGGGGCTAAGCCTAAGAACACTTCAGCTAGTGCAAACCACCACAATGGCAGTCCTAAGGGACCTGTTTCCCTGCAGCGTTTTCCCTCACCCTCATGTAAGCTTTCCTTTTTCTGTGCAGACAAGTGACAAGACTATTCTGTATTCTGTGGCTTCTGTGCTGGTGAACTGTACCAACAGCTATGACACCAAGGAGCTGGTCCCAGAGCTGGTGCAACTGGCAAAATTCTCCAAGCAGCACGTGCCTGAGGAGCATCCAAAGGTATTCCAGGGAGCTGGGAGGAGATGCTCAGATCTGAACACTTTCCCTGGTGTATCCATTGTCACAGATCTCAGGTCTCCTATCTCCAAGGCTGAAATTGCTTTGCTCTCCAACCAGGCTTGGCTGTAGTTAGCAGGATGGCAGCTGCTAAGGGGCTAATCCCTTTCCAATGTCCTCCCTCAGGACAAGAAGGATTTTGTGGTGAAGCGGGTGAAGCGGTTGCTGAAAGCTGGTGTTGTCTCTGCCCTGGCCTGCATGGTGAAGGCAGACAGTGCCATACTGACAGACCAGAGCAAGGAGCTCATCGCCAGGTACCTTCACTGCTGTCGTTGGAGCTGGGAGTGCTGGCCAGCCCATGTACCACTGAGATGGTCTCCTGGGCTGGCTCTCCACTTGGTGAGGTGGTACCTTCTGCCTATGGGGGAGGGATAAAGGGAGAGGGAGAAAAGATTTAACACCAAATCCACATTCTGACCCCGAAGTTGGCTTACAGGCCTGCTTTGCTAGGCTGCATCTTGAATTTCCTGTCCTCTCTACTGGTTTTGACTGGAATAGAGTTCATCTTACAGGCCTGAAAACTTCTTATTGTGCCGTCTGTGGTTTTCTCTTAGAGTGCTGTAGGGCACTGGGTTAAACATCTGGAACTAACTGATGGATCTGGCACCCTTGCAAAACCTTAGGCTCCTTCCGTGGGGGATGCTGGCTATTGCCTTCCCGTGTGGCTGTTTCACTAAATGATTCTGTGCTTCTGCAGGGTGTTTCTTGCCTTGTGTGAAGACCCCAAGGACCGTGGGACCATTGTTGCTGAAGGTGGTGGAAAGGTGATCACTCTTATGTTTGCAGCCCAACCTGATGTGCAGTTTGTCTGCAAAGTGTCTGCAGTGAGGGAAGGTGTCAGAGAGGTGTGAGCTGTCTTGGTGTAGCCCCTGGGGCCCACACTGACACTCCAGTCCTATCCCTGTGAGCCTCCAAAGAAGCAGTCTTCTTGAAACAACTGAATGAGCTACAAGCTCTGGTGTGGTGCCTGTCTGAGAACAAAAGACATCTCTCTGGGCTGCAGTGCAGGCCCATTTCTTCAACAGACACATCTTTAGGCATTTTTAAACTTATTTTAGTATATTAAGGCAATCCTGTAAGTCTTCTCAGAGGAATAGTATGCTTTCACATGTGTCACTAGGCCCTGATACCTCTGGCACTGGAAGGTACAGAAGTTGGCAAGATAAAGGCTTCTCATGCTCTGGCAAAAATTGCTGCTATCTCCAATCCAGACATGGCATTCCCGGGGGAGAGGGTAAGCTTTAAAAATACACCCAGAATTCATCTTGACATTTCCTTTAGCAAATGAAAATTGCCAAGACCTGAGAGCTGGAAAAGCAGAGACATCCCTTCTCTCCTTAGGTGTACGAGGTGGTGAGGCCCCTCGTCAGCCTGCTGAACACAGAGAGAGATGGCCTTCAGAACTATGAGGCTCTGTTAGGTCTCACTAACTTTTCAGGAAGGAGTGATAAACTTCGGTGAGTTTAACTGGTTTCTGGCTTTCTGTCTTCCCGAGTCCATGTGAATTTCAGTCAAACTGGTCAGTTTGAGATACCTTTGGCAGAGCTGCAAAAGTCGCAGAACTAAAAGATGAACAGGAAGAGGAGAGTGGCACTTTTTCCTCTAGAAAGAGGAAAGATGTGAACAACGTAGTCTGCGTTAGATAGGGAATGAACCGCATCATGAGCTCCAGTGCTAAGGACGCTGATTGGTTTCAAGGCTATCCCTTATCTGCAGCTAATACTGTATAAGTTGGTGATTGCTTGTCTCATGCTATATTTTATTTGCCTGCTCTTCAACACAGGATGAAGATAGTCAAAGAGAAGGCCCTGCCAGATATTGAAAATTACATGTTTGAGAATCATGACCAACTCCGACAGGCAGCCACAGAGTGCATGTGCAACCTGGTGGTCAACAAGGAGGTAACTCACGGGGCAGCTCAAACTAGACTGTGTACATTGGTTTGTGAGCCCCTGTGATGAGGCATTCCTAAACGTATTATCCCTGGATATCATGGGTTTGGGTATTTTTAGGTTCAGGAGCGGTTTGTGGCTGATGGAAATGACCGGCTGAAGCTGGTGGTGTTACTGTGTGGTGAGGATGATGAGAAAGTCCAGGTTGCAGCGGCAGGAGCCCTGGCCATGCTTACAGCAGCACAAAAGAAGCTCTGCTCTAAAATGACTGAAGTGGTAAGACCCTAAGTCTGATTATTGGCAGTAGATATACCCTTGAAGGGGCCTGGCTCAACCATGAAAACACCACTCAAAAGGAAGATGTAGTGCACCAGTTTGATAGTGAGGAACTTGGTGAAGTTGAGACCTGGCTGTGCATGCTTCTAGTTCATCCCTGCATTGAAGTAAACCAACCTACTTTACAGAAGACTTCATCTCAGAGCTGAAACATTTCTGTATAACCATTCCTCAAGCTAAATCCAGGATGCTAACTGTCAAGCAAGGTTAGGAATGCAGAATATTATTCTAAAGGCTCTTAAAGCTTTTGATAAGTACCCCGAGATCCAAACCTTGTTTCACTCAGGAATGAGAAAAGCTTGATAACATATTAAGCTTTACAGATCCCCAAACATCTCAATTTCCTGCACAGATCTGCAAGTCCTGAGGGCTCAGACCCTGCATGGTTGAGTATCTGTGAAGAGCTGTGGTTGAGAACTCATGAACTCTGTTGTGTTGATGTCAGACACTGGGCCTTGTTAGAATATAAGTCATGAATCAAGCCAAAGAAGGGGCTCAGGAAGATCTGGGGGGGGGAGGGAATGGGTGGTCTGCTTCAGTTATCATTGTGTCAATATTCTGATCAGAGTCTTTGCACAGAGATTATGTGGCAACCTAAACACGAAACATGTTTCATGTAGTGCCAGTGCATTTGATCCATGCGCTTCCTTCTGCTAAGAAATGCCTTTCCAAACTCGTGTTCTCGGTTGAGTTATTCTTCAGATCAGTATTAATGATCTCTCTCTCCCTCAAAGACCACCCAGTGGCTTGAAATCCTGCAGAGGCTCTGCTTGCACGATAACATGGAAGTACAGCACCGAGGACTGGTCATCGCTTTCAACTTAATCAATGCTGACAAAGACCTAGCTAAGAAGCTGGTGGAGACGGAGCTCCTAGAGATCCTGACGTACATCGGCAAGCAGGAAGACCCCAAGAAGCAGCACATCATTAACGTAGCACACGACTGCCTCACGAGGTGCATGGATTATGGGCTCATCAAACCCCTCTCTCAGGCATGAGGAAATGAAAAGCACCAAAGATAAAGTGGATAGGAAAAAAGCTAGTGAGAAATGTGTAACAGTGAGAGCCATGAGGGAAATCTAATGCCATTGTTAAGGCATGGAATCATTTGGGGACAATTTTGGAAGATCAGAAACAATATGAGGAAAAGTGGGACTGGGAAAGTTGGAAAGCGTCAATCTGAGTAACTGGTGTTAAACCCTTTTTGCCCCTTCAATGAAGGCTTCAAGACTCAGCTGTAGAAGAGTCAGTTGTGTTGCAGATGCACTGTGGATTGTAGAAGGAAACTCAATTGAGCTGAAATCTCTCCTTCAACCATCTACAGCTCCTGGTAGTTGTGGAATTCCTAACAATGGTGGAACAGAGAGGGTTAAATGCCTTCTGTTCTGTAGTCAGAAAATAGGTTGGGTAATAGCAGTGTGCTTTGTTAATTTATGGCAGTTTTAAGCAGCCTTAAGTGATGTGACAAAGGGTGAGGATGGTGGGTGAGCTCTTAATAAATCCACGTCTTTGTTCCATGTGGAATTCCTCTTCTGTTTTTATTAAGCAAATGGAGAACTCCCACTTTGCAGCCTTGTATTAGACCCAGGAGGCTGGAGTAATGGGTAGCACAGGCTGGATTCTCACCCCTTGCAACCTACCCAGTGCTGCTCAAATGAACCTGCCAAGTCACTGTGAGAGGCTGCAGGAGCTTAATGGTTTAAGCTGAGGTTCACACCAGAGAACAGTGTTTGGCTCAACAGGAAGTGCTCATTGATGGAAGAAGAAGAATGAAAACACATGAGTTGGTCATTACGTTCATTATATAAATTGATATTGGAATCATGTCCATATACAACTTGCAGCTGAAATAATTAACGTTATGGCTTAACCTGCCTTGTAAGTTTTCCCCATGGAAGTGATCCAGGCTCGGGACCACTTTGGACCATCCTCAGTGTCACCTCCCTCCTTGGGGTGAAATTCCAGCAGAGGCACTGAGATTGGGGCAGTAATGGGAGCACTGAGAGCAGGGAAGGGTTTGGGCTTCACTGCAAAGCCTTAAGAAGCCTCTCACGGCGGTGGATGAGAGTTGTTTTGAGGGGAGATGAGAGAAAATGAAACTGCAGGGAAAAGAGCAAGCAGGACCGGAAGGAAATAGAAACAGAGTCTGGTTGTGGGCAGGATTACAGCTTCATGTACAATATAATAATGATTTTTAGCTTTTCATTCTGTACTATGAAAAAGAGAGTCCCCTGCTCGACCCCCTTGGCAGGAGTCAGTCTTAATACCCTCCCCTTCCTTGTCTTCTCTTTGCCTCCATTCAGACTCCGCTCTGGTGTCCTGGGCTTTATTCCTTATATCTGGCCTTAAATACGCATTTTATTTTAACGTGCACATTAAACCATGATGCTTTTCCCTTCAAACCACCTCAATGATTGGAATCTTTTTATTTCTCACTCATGGTTTACTTCTTCCCTCCTCTCTGTTTTGATCCCTCAGCCGGTTTCACGCTGCCCCGCTGTGGTGGAGCCGCTGCTCCACAGTTCGCGGCCGGGATAGGCGGGCTCTCGGGACTGGGCGGCTTTTGAGGCGGTGACTCAGCACCGTTCCTTCGGCTCCGCAACCGGTGTCGCTGAGGAAACGGATCACAACGTTAACGGGGGACGGAAACGCCGCAGGGCCATCCCGCCCCTTCCCGTCCCCTCAGGCCTCCTCGCAGGGCGGGAAACGCTCGCACCGCCCCGACCTCCGCTAACACGCCTTCCGATTGGTTCCCACCCGACCTCGCCGGCAGTGCCGCGCGCTGCCATTGGCTGTTGGGGACTGGGGGGGGGGGGTGGAGGTGGGACAAAGGCGGGCTAGCTTCGCCTCGGCGTGTTTGGGCCCGCGGGAGCGGCGTGCGGGGGACGCGGCGGCTGTGGGGCAGGGTGGGGGGGCCGGGGGTAAAGGGGGGATCAGGGTGGGGTGGCTGAGGGCTGGGGGTAAGGGGGGGATCAGGGTAGGGTGGCTGAGGGCTGGGGGTAAGGGGGGGATCAGGGTAGGGTGGCTGAGGGCTGGGGGTAAGGGGGGGATCAGGGTAGGGTGGCTGAGGGCTCGGGGTAAGGGGGGGATCAGGGTAGGGTGGCTGAGGGCTGGGGGTAAGGGGGGGATCAGGGTAGGGTGGCTGAGGGCTCGGGGTAAGGGGGGGATCAGGGTAGGGTGGCTGAGGGCTGGGGGTAAGGGGGGGATCAGGGTAGGGTGGCTGAGGGCTGGGGGTAAGGGGGGGATCAGGGTAGGGTGGCTGAGGGCTGGGGGTAAGGGGGGATCAGGGTAGGGTGGCTGAGGGCTGGGGGTGCGGGCCAGAGAGGTGCGCAAGGGGCTGAAGGGCCTGGCTGGGAGGGGGAGACCCGACTGAGGTGCGGGATCTGTGGCTGAATGGGTGTGGAGGTGAGTGGGATGGGGGGGAGGATATCGTGAGGCTGCCGAGGCCGAGTGGGGCTGGGGAAGAGGCGCTGGAGGGTGGTGGGTAGGGGCAGGGGAACGGGGGACTGAAGAGCTGCAGGGGTCTGAGGAGAGAGTGCAAGGAAGGAGGTGGGGAATGGGTGGTACGAGGGTGGTGAGATTGAAATAGACCTCTGGGCCCTCGGAGAGCCGCTGCATTTGGCAGCGTTTGTAGGTGCGATGGGATTTTTCCTCTTGGTTTTGCCTGGTACTGGCTGTCCTGACCTTGGAATCCCAGCTCATGACCTGTCTTCCCTAGCTCCAGGTCCATTCCATCAGCATGTCACCTTCCTCCCCTGCTAAATGTGGTTTCTCCCCTTGTTACCTATAGCAGGAGGTCGTGATGAGGATAAAAATCATACCCTTAATTAATGGATGAGCTTAAAACTTTATCTGCTGCGTGCCTGCAGATCAGCTAAAGCTTTAGTGAATGCTTATTTGAAGTTTCTTATGTCCTGTGGGGTGGCATTGTGTATAGGTGTGTCAGGAGGAAAGAGAGGGAAGGGTGCTGGTTTAGCTAATGGTATTTGGGAAGGGGAAAGGGAGTTTTGCCAGTGTTAACTCCACCAACATGGCTTTGTCATGCACATAAGCTCTTCATGGAGAGACTACATCCATCCTGATGGTGCAAAGTACCTCCTCCATCCTGCTGTATGAAGACAGAAATAGCAGCCTGGGGCTCAGTTTCTTATGACAGCCATGCCTGTCTCATCTCCCAAGGGTTGCTGTTAACTTACTGCAAACTCCATCCTGTAGAAAGCTGTGTGATCCTGAGAAGAATTAACCCAAACCTCAAGTCAGTCTGTGTTTGGGTGTGGGGAGATGTGTGTGTGTGGTTTTCCTTCAGGGAAAAAAACCTTTTCTGTTCTAGTTTCCAAATTGGGAGCAAGCTTATTGAATGGAAATACACTTGCCCAAAGCAATGATGAGCGAAGTATAGTCTGAACTGGTATTGCTGAGACTTTGTGTCTTTGCTCTGACCAGGGTATGATCACGTAATCTTCTCTCTGAGCTTATTTAGGCTGAGCTCATCTAGAGTAAATAGCTTTGCTGCTTGGAACTTTTTGGTGCACCCTAAAAAAAACTGGAAAAAAACCCAACAAACAAACCCAAACCCTAAGAATCTTAAAATGTAAAATATTAAGAATTTGTAGCCATTTATTTTACTGGGAGAAAACAAAAACCTTGATTTGGCAAGTGAGCAGTGCAAACACTTGTTTGGGTTTGTGCATCTTGCTGCAATGCTGGGTTTAGATCTGAGCTTGCAGCAAGGGAGGTTTCTTGTTTTGTCTGTGTGCAGTATGGCAGATGAAACTCCAGATGCTCTGCCACTGCATCTTCTCTCTTTGTAAATGCAGTGCATTTTACTCTGTAAAATGGAGTTTGAGCTGTCTGTCCTGTAGGCACCTCATTACAGTTGGTTCAGCTGTACTCTCATCTAGTGACTGCCAGGAAGAGTGGTTTTGGAAGAGAGTTGTGGTGTTGGACCTGGCTCTGGTGCTCTGCTCTGGAGGAAGTGACAGGGGAAAGGCTGGGCTAATCAAGGAAGTACAGGAAGAGATCTGGAGCTATTCCCTAATCAAGTTTTTAATCTCTTCCAGGTCTTGATGATGGCTCTATGTTCATTTCTCTCTTCCTGTGGAGAAGGAAGCTTCTACAGGGAGTATATACTGAGGGGTATAATTATGGTAGGTTTCTCGTAACAGAAGCGATGTGGTTTCTTGTAAGGAAGTGGGGAAAGCAACTCAGTTGCTAATGCACTCACTTTGTAAGTGTCTGGATGACTTGTGAATGTGGCTTAACTTCATTAAACGTTTTTTAAAAGACTTCAGTCAAGTTCTGGCAGTAACATATTGGCCAACTCCACCCAGTGCTGTTGTTAATGTTGATATAATTGTATTAAGCCATAGAACAAAGCATCCTGAATGTATACATATGTGCCTGTATAGAAGTCACAAATTGGTATGTAAGTCTGAAGGATGGTTTAATAAAGTCAATATTCCCTAAAAAAATCTTGTCCGTCTTTAGGCCATCATGGCTTTAATAACACTATTACATTTAAAAGCACATAAAAGGGAATGTTTGTATAACCCAAACTGGTTTGTAGCTTTGTTGTAGAGCAGTAAACCTGAGAAAAGGGTATGTATTTGGCTCCTAAGAACAGGAGGGCTAGAAGAGGCAGTCAAATCCAAGTTGGTATTCTGCAGGAACACTAATAAAATCTGCCAGGTAACTGCTGAGCCTGTCACTGTTGTGGGCTTAATGTTTGTTAGTCATCTAAGCATTAAAAAGCAATTTAACATTCAAGAGAGGAATTACAGCTGTTCAGAACTGTGGGACTTAGATGTGGGTGGTTCTGTGCAGGTCTCAGAGGTGCTCTGGAGTTGGTCTGGCAAGGACAAGGTGTGTGGTGTGAGGTGGAGTGGAAGCAGCCAGGGCCTGGCAGGGGGGCATCCACCCTGGGGAGAGGGAAAGAGATTAACCCTGGAAGAAGGACGTGTACAAGAGGCAGTATGTGCACACAGGCAACTTGGGTCGTGCTTAATTTGGAAAGTATAGGAAGGATAAAAGGAAATTAAACCTATCCTAAAACTGAATCATCAGTCAAATCCTTCATCCCTTATGCAAATGAGTGGCTGCGCTCAGTCTCCAGGACACTCAGGCCCACGTCTCTCTGATCAGATGGGTACTTACAAGACCACATAGCACATGTGTGGAGTGGTTTAGATGCTGTTTTTTCATAGAGATGATGATTTCTCTGTATGAAGCAAGTGATGTGAATTAACAACCAGCTCAAAGCCAGCTACAATAAAAGTGATTTGAAGTCTCAGAGAATCTTGGCCCTTTCTATGATTTCTTTTCCAGCAAGATGCATGTGCTCTTCCTGGCTTTTTAAAGGGAGAGGTGTCTTTAAGGATCCATTAACTACTAAAGGAAAAATGAGAGAGTTTTTATTCTTATTCCATAGTGGCACAGGCAGGAGGGTCTGGAAGTTGTATAGAGCTAGTAAGACAAGTGACAAATCTCATTTGTTACAGCAGGTGTTTTCCAGAGCATCTTTAGGATACAAATTGCTGTCTTTTTCCATGTTATTCAATAACCTTGCTATCTTGCTTACATGTGAGGCAGGATATTGGAGATTTTTATCTTCTGAAGCAAAGCTAAAGTGCAGAGGGAAATGAGCTGACCTGGTTCAGTGGATTAAATGTTAGAAATTGTCACTTAATCTGGAAAAATCTTGTACATTGTGAGCAAACTTCCCTCTTCATATTCGGCAAGGGATGTCCTGGTGGTGTCTGGAGGAGCTGACTGCTGCTCCCTAGAGCCCAGTCAGGAAAACACCTTCCATCACAAACCCAGGTGTCTCAGGAACCGGCCATAACATTCTCTCCTTTGTTCAGCAAAAAGACGCTTTGCTATGAGGTGAATGTGCTACATGGTTGGGACTGGAGTAATTGCCATGTAATAATTAAACGTGGACATTAAAGATTCTCAGCCTATAAAATACTCCTATCTATTATCATCATCTGCAAAGATGAAAGCTGCTTCAGTCCAGTCTCCCTTATGTAAATAGAATTCCTCTGTTTTTCTAATAATCAGAAAAGAATTAAGGTTAGGTTCTCAATCGAGAGGATTTTGCTTTATAAAAGCAGATAATAACAGATGCAAAGATTTATTTAACAAAAAAGCCAACCCCCATCATTGCTGCTTTGCTCTGGTTCATCATTTTTCTCCCTTGTGCGCAAATGTAATGTTTCTCTTATCTCCTTGTTTGCACACATCAACTTCTCTTCCTTTAAAAAGTCAAACCCTTCAGTTAGAACTGTCAGGGGAATTAGGGGGTTGATGTTCTCAATTCAAAGGCGAGTAGCCTGAAAAATCAGGGGAACCCTGAAGAACAGAATGATCAGAGGAGAGGTTTGAGCCTGTCTCTACCTCTGTGACAAGCACTAGTGCCAGAGCTTGCCCTGGCAGTGAAGAGAAGCTGCTGTGGGAGCCGTAAATCCCCTGGAGAAGTTTCCCTACCTCTTTAGTTTGCTGGCTCATGCCCTTGAGTGGGGAACTTGCTAGTGGTGGTCTTTGATCTACATTCTTATCCAAATCAATGTTTCTTTCCTTTTGGTTGGTCTTTGAAGGTGTTTCTGTGCTGGCTGACAGACCAGGGCTGTCCAATCCCACTGAGACTGTCACGGGATGTTTGAACAGTTAATAAAGGGGAGAGCCTTACCAGAATTCACAAGGGCAGCAAAACTGAGGTATCACCAAATTCAAAGCAGCTTTAGAGCTCACTGATGAGCTATAGTGGTCCAAAGTCTTTTATGGGACACAAGGAGGGGAGAATTTAGGCTCAGTGCTACCCAGCTGCTAGCTGCAGGGATGGATCCCTCCTTTCAGCTCTCAGGAGAGTACAGTTTGACGAGATGCTGCAGCTCAGTGGCATAGCCCGTGATGGGGCAGCGCTGATGAGCCTTCACGTAGCCGTACGCACAGCGGTAGCAGAAGACAAAGCCAGACGTGGACAAGGCTGTGGCGTTCACGCGGGTTTTGTGGCACAGGGGACACACAGTCTTCAGTTTGGGTAGGAGAGTGGAGCTGGGGTCGAGGTGCACGGGGGGTGGAGGAGTTGGGAGCGCGGTCAGAGATTTGATGGTCTCCTGGTTTTCTGAGGAGTACCACCAGTCCAGGAACTGGAGGAAGAACACACTGATAGACAGCCCAGTGGACAGGGAGAAGGCGATGGTGCCCAAGGCTTTCCTCACTGCTGACTGCACCCGGGTTTTAATGCTGTAGCAGAGAGAAGGTATGGAAAAACTTACTACTACATATATAAACCACAGCAGAAAGGACTGCTTTACACAGCTTCTCAACACGAAGTTTGTCAATGTATCCCATGTTTATAGGAAGGCATCTGCTAGGGTGTTTCTCTTAGTATTTTAAGAAAACTTCAAGTCCTGTTTTATCCAGAAATCTAAATTGGAAGAACTTGGATTGAGTGGACCTGGATCACAGAGCTTTTCACCCATGCACCATCATTTTACAGGGCGTTAAGTGTGGTCATGGCTACCTGCTGCTCAGCGGAATCAAAGAGCTAAGTTTTAGCCCTTTTAGCAATATTGTTGCAGTCTGGTTCCCTCAATAGAAAAGTGCTGGTGAAGACTGAAAAGGATGAAGGCTGAAGTGCCAAAAAAGACCCCCATTTTATGACCACAGAATCATGTGAAGCTGATCCCTGCTACTTGGTCCCTTATTCACACTGATAACACACCCTTTCAGAGCACGTTTTGCCAGAGGTAAACTTCATCTTGAAGAATTCCTGGAGAAATTTCCAGTTTTACTTGCAGCATCACCTCTAAATTAACACACCCACAGAACCCCCGCGAGAGCAGCTAGGCCGTGTTCTGACATACCTGGGTGTAGGATGTGAGCTGGCTCCCCCCAGTTTCTTCTCCAGGGCCAGGATATCCTCCGCAGTCAGTCTGACTAGGCGAACGCCAGCCAGGCGCAGCATGGGTGAATGATGCTGAGCCTTCCCCAGGATGTAGCACAGTTGCTGGATAAGAAACCAGCCCTCCCAGGTCATGTTTACAAAGGGGTAGGCAGCTAGAAAGGCTCTGTAGAAGCGCTTCCATGATGATGAGGGAGGGTGGATGGAGTACTCATCCTCTTCCCTCAGCGTGGACACCAGTTTCTCCAGCTTTCCTTTCAGGTAAGGAACAAGAACCAGCAAGAGAAGAGACTTCCAGTGTTGCCTCTTTGGCAGGCCAGCAGTGGCCAAGGGTTGCTGTCTGCAGCCTTCTATGGGGATCCTCTTTAAGCTGTAGAAGTTTTCAGAGAAGGAAGCGCTGCACCGAGCCAGGTAGTGCTGCTGGAGCAGCACGTCCAGAAGGACATAGATCTCATCAAACCAGTGCCAGAGGAAGCCGTATCGGCCAGGGTTGGACTCAGCAAGCACCTGTTGAAAGGCATACAAAACAGGAGGGCATAAAACAGAGTAGCGTGCTGAATAACAGGAACTAGCATAGAATAGTCTGGGTAGGAAGGGACCTTCACAGCTCATGCCTATGGCTCATAACACCATCTGGGTGGGTCAAAACCGTTGTGCTCGCTCATGAGTGTGGTAAATGCAGGCGACGAAGGGCCCAGCAATGCGGCGCAGCGTCCCCACAGCGCAGCCACCCTCAGGCCCCGCTCCCGCCGGCCTCGCACGTACCTTCAGCAGGTGCCGCAGGGCGGGTTTCAGGGCGGCCATGAGGCTGTCCTGGGCCACCGCCTCGAAGACGGAGGGCCGGTCATCGCCGGCCGAGGCGGCCGTGAGGTGAGCGCCGAGCTCCGCCATCACACCGGCTGCGCGCCGCCCCGCCGGCAGGGGGAGCCCCGGCGCGGCGCCCCGCCTCAGAGCCGCGGGAGCCCCTCCTCCCGGAAGCGCGCGGCGCTGCCCTGCGCTCTGCCGCCTCCCCGCGCTCCTCTATGGTGGGGGGGCGCGGCCGCTCTAGGCGGAGGCGGGTTTATTCTCGCTCCTCGCGAGTCCTCTCGGCCCCTCCGCTCCGCTTCCGGTTCCGCCGCAGCCCCCACCGCGGTGTGTCCGTCCCGGCGCCGCCGTGAGTGGGGCCGGGACGTGGGGGGGGGGGGGGCACCGGTGAGGGACTGGGAGGCGGTGGGGGCACCGGTGAGGGACTGGGAGGGACTGGGAGGGACTGGGAGGCGGTGGGGGCACCGGTGAGGGACTGGGAGGGACTGGGAGGGACTGGGAGGCGGTGGGGGCACCGGTGAGGGACTGGGAGGGACTGGGAGGCGGTGGGGGCACCGGTGAGGGACTGGGGGGGACCCTGAGGGGACGCTGGGAGGGGGGATTGGGAGCGGTGGGGGCACTGATGAGGGACTGGGAGGCGGTGTGGGCACTGGTGAGGGACTGGGGGGGACCCTGAGGGGGCGCTGGGAGGGGGGATTGGGAGCGGTGGGGCCTTGGTGGGGTGGCTGGGATAGGGTGGGAGGGGCACTGGGGGGACTGGGCGCCGGCCATGGGGGCGCTGGGAGGTGGGTTGGGGAAGGGGGGTGGGATGGGAATGAGGTAAGCCAGGGGCTGGGGTACCGGAGGGGCTGGGCAGGCATTGGTGGGGGATGCGCCTGCAACTTGGGAGTAGGTCTGGGGGATGCTGGTGAGGGGGAAGGCGGGGGGTCGAGGGGTACGGGGGGTGCCCAAGGAGTGAGGAGGTGGAATGGGGTGGGAGCACTGCAGGGGTGTTTGTGCCCCGAGATGGAAACAGTCACCTGCCCCTGGCACGTGCTGTTTGGGCCGTGGGTCCTGAAGCTGAGGCGCTGTTTTCCCACTGGACATCCATGTTCTGTTCAGTCTCCTGATGCTCTGGGGGCCCTG
The DNA here is from genome assembly GCA_028858755.1 of Ara ararauna. Taxonomy (NCBI): domain Eukaryota; kingdom Metazoa; phylum Chordata; class Aves; order Psittaciformes; family Psittacidae; genus Ara; species Ara ararauna. The sequence goes on along the minus strand of CM054389.1, from coordinate 8,815,674 downwards.
AGCCACACTTGGGCTGTTGTGTGGCTGCTCAGTCAAAATGGGTGCAGATGAGAAGGTGTGGCACCGGCTGGAGTGTTAACCAGGGACCACTTTAGAGACTTAGGGGTGCAACACTGCATCATTTCAGTGCTGGGGAATATGGATCAATACTGAGGCCTTAAAGCTGCTGCCTTCCTCTTTATAGTGATGTGAGATCAGTGGTGGGAGCTGCTCAGGCTGTTGGAGTTGTGCCTGGGGCAAAGCAAGTGTTGGTCAGAGGCAGGATCCAGTTTTCTGTGTGGTTTTGGGCTGAGGATGCTTTATCTTTCAGGCTATGACGGTTCCTTTTTCTTTTAATTTAATCATATTTTTGATTCAGTCTACATTTAAATGTCAAGGCAATGCTTATAGCATTAAACATTGCCAGAGCTCTTGGAGACATTCCTCTCTTCCTGTTTGCAGGGGCTGGAACAGGAGCCTTTTGCTGTCAGCTAAAACACTTCTTACCTGTTCCCATCTTGGACACAGAGCAATAGTGAGGGCACAATTGGATGTGGATTTTCTCCTAAAAATACAAGGATGATCGTGCTGTTGTCATAATTTATCTTGGCTCCCTTCAGTTTAGATTTGTGTGCAAGGAGCTGGCGTTTTCCTGAGCTATTTAAAACACTGCTATTTTTATATCTGGGCTGGTTTGGGTTTGGCCTTCATCTGGGACTTGCCATAAACCAAGCTGGGTTTGCTTAGTGGATGAGATAATACCCAGTGCTGTCACTGAACAATGTGCAAAGCAAGCTCTAACATCCTGAAGCAGCAATCTGAGTGCTCATGAGAAGAAGAGCTCTCTCCAGTGTTGCGCTTGGAATATGCTAGTTTGCTTATTGACCTGTCAGGTCTCATTTACATCTATCAAAACAGAGTGTAAAGACATGCACTGTGCTTAGCCTTGGCTGAGTGTTCCTAGAGTTCTTCATCTGAAGTTAGAAGAACAGCAAAATGTCCTGGTTTTGGGTTTAAAGATCATCTCTGGAATTGAGGAAGGTTTCTTCCTCCTCTGTGTAGCTTTATGCAACTGGCGTGGATGATGTGTATGATGGTTTGTTGGGTTTTTTTCCTCCTCAGTTTTCTCTCTTATCTGCTGCTCTGGCCACTGTTAAAACCAGTATCAGAGTAGCTCAGCTGAGAGGTGTGACCCAGGTTGATAAATCCACATACAATGCAAACAAAGAACAGCAAGGTTATGTTCAATGCCTTTTGCATAGTGCTATACCAGACTCCCTCGTAGAGGGAAGTAGTTTAGGTCATCTTCAAAGCTGGGCTCAAATCTGAAACTGTCAGCAATAGCATTGCAGCTGAACATGGGATCTGGTCTTAATTATAAACCAAGACCCACAACAGCGCCTGCTTTCAGGATGCTGTGATATTTTAGCTGGAAAGATTGCAGTGTTGTAGTTCCTGCTGCTTTCCCAACCCAGCCTCTGTTTTGGAAGGAGGGCAAACCTCTCCTGCTGGAGGAATATGCTTCCAGACCTGTCGCCAGGTGTGGTTTTGCTCTCCAGCTTGGAAAGAGCAGAAAGGGAGATGAAAATCAAACCAAAGCCAGTCATGCTGCCTCACTGGGACGAGGTGGTCACCATGCAGGCACAGGGCAAGCTGGAGCTCTGGGGAACTGGGCGAAGCAACAGGTTGTTTCTCATCTGGCTGCTTGGCAGTGGGACAGGATGACGACAGCTCTGCATGGTTGTGGAGCGCATTGAAGGTGGCATTCCCCCTCAGCTGCTGCTGGGAATTTAACTGCTGAGGAATTGAACTGGTCAAGGGGGATAAGGGTAGAAAAGAATGGTCGTGGTGTTGGGGTTGGTTAAAGGATGAGGAAGGAAAGTGTTAAGAAACAGCAAGCTGGTTGTGCTGCTGCTGGGCAGTGTCTTGGAGTTCAAAGCTGCGCCTGTCCTTCTGTGCTGAGCCAGCAAGAGCTGCAAGGTTTAGAGGCAGGACAGGCAGTGTTTAGGGAGCAGATGACTTGCTGCTTTGCTGATAACATTTAAGGTCATGGAAGTATGTACAAGAGAAGGGGAATTGGGAAAAAAGAAAAAGGAGGGAAGAGGTGGGAAAACCCTTTTTTTTTGGGTAGTTTTAGAGTCATAGATTCTTAGTACTGATGCACTGTTCCCCCAAAAGCACTAAAACTGCCCGCTCCTGTGCCTGTTTTTCAGTTCAGCTGAAAATTGTTTGAGTCATGTTTGCCATGGAGCTGGCAATTGTAAGGATAAAATGATGGATATCCACGTACATTTGAGCAATTCCCGTATTCTAAAGTATTAATAATTCACTTCCCTGGGACAAGGAAAGTGCTGGTGAGACCATTCTCTTGGCTCTGTTAAGCACTTGCTGGCCCAGCAGCGTTTATCAGTCCTGTCCACAAACCTGAAGTGCAGCACTGAAATCATCAGCTTGTGTGTGTGTCAGAGGTGGGATGTGAGCTCCTGGCAGAGGAAGATTTCAATTTCGGGCTTGGGAGAGCTGAAGAGTAATGGCTTTTCATTGCAAACAACCGCTTTGCATCTCTCGGGACCGAAAGGAGGGAAAGAAATGAAAGGGCCTCGGGGTGGGTGTTGCAAGTAGGGTTAATTGTTCCTTCCATCAAGATGCAACACAGGGAAGTATCGTTAGGGGGAGTTGACAGTTTCCTTTGTCTGCATCATGGACTTCTCGCTTTCAGTCGAGATATTAAATGTGCAGTGCTTTTCTATGGAAAACGAAATGGTGAACCCGGGGGAAAGGCAGCTGCAGAACATGTCAGGATCTGCTGATTATGAGGAGTTAAAAACCCCCTTTCCCCTTCCAAGACTGAGAGTTTGAAAAGCTGGGCTGAGCATCCCTGCTTTCCCAGCCTGTCCACCTCAGGCTGTGGTGTTTTCACTCACATTGTTCATCTGAGCATTTTAAATCCCTGGGTTTGCCAAGTAGTAGCAGCAGCAGCTGCAGAATGAAGATTGTGCAACTTGTGCCTGTGGATATAAAGCGTTTGCTGCTTCCCCTTATGTTACACACTCACCAACCATCCTTCCTCTGAGTTTGTCCTTGCAAACAGGGTGTTGTCAGCTCCCAACACTGTCTGACTGCTTCTTCCTTTATTTATTCTTCTCCTCAGGTGTTGTAAGGAACTGGAAAAATGACGGACTCCAAATACTTCACGACCAATAAAAAAGGTTAGTGTTAAGCTGCTGTGGTGGATTGGAGGTGGTGGGTGGCTATTTTTACCCAGCTTTTTTAACGGCATGCGGAAGAACTTGTGCTGTTCTGTTAGCGCTGTCCCTGTTTCTCATCTTAATCATCTAGGGGGAAACTTTGCAAGTAGGTCACATGGTGACAGAAGGCAAAACTGATGTATATATGGTTTTGTGATGCAGAAAATGACCCCGATTGCTGCTTTATCGAGGATCAGAGAGCAAAACACTGGGATTTGAGTGCAGATCCAGTTAAAGTTTTAGTTATGGGCTTGCAAGTTCAAGACTGGGGATGGTTTCTCTGTTGGGCATCACCGGATTAAGTTGATGACATTTTGTATTTAAGGTATAAGTATATATCTCTGCATCGCGCTGTTGCAGATAATGGCATTTCCTATGACTGTTTCCTCCAAAGCTGCAGTGCTCTGACTTTCCCTTGGCTTTACTGTAGGTGTGGTGGCCTCCTCACTTCAGGACAATCTGCTGCCCTTAAGAATGGGTAGTCTGTAAAGGATCTTTGAGGGTGTTTTACCCATGCACCTATTCCAGAGCAGGGCTTGTTCTGCTGAATCTGTCCCAGGCACGTTTTATCTTCTAACCTGTTCCTAAACAGAACACTGTTGCTGACTGCAGTTTAAGCGTGATGTTGCTCATCCTTCTCCAGCAAATGTGGAAAATGGTTCGCATTAAGCCCTCCTTTTCAGAACAGCTCAGTGTTTCTGATGAATGCTTGCCAGTGGAAAAGCTACAGTGCTGATCAATTTATATTTCATTAATCTTCAGTACGAACTCATAAATTAAGCAAATGCAATTCACATCTTTCTAAGGAACAGTCCGATCTGTACGTTGATTCCTAAAGGTGCGGTTTTCTGCCATGGCTGCAAGAGGCCAGCCTGCGCTCTCTGAGCTCTAGTGGCATACTGCTGCTGGCTCAGCTCCGGCTGGGACACCATCTCAGTGTGAGTAATGCGAGTATCTCTGGCAGGCAGGAGGTGTGATGAGTCCTCGCTGCACTGTGTTCTTCTGAACAGTAACTCCTCTTCTTTTTTTGAGGTACCTGTTAGTCTTTTTTTGTCAGGCTCTTCAGTGATCAGTGCTGCTGATGTGACGACGTGCCATTGGTGTGTAGGAATTGAAGGTTAGGGGCTTGAATGTGTTTTGTCAGAGAGATTTTGATATTTGTAGTGTGTCTTCAGCTTGCGGCTTCCAGTGAGGAATACTGCCCACCATCCTTCTTGAGGAAAGCTGTGAGACAGAAACATTAGCCTTCTCACATCGCTTTATCTAGAACAGGCCTCAGAAGCAGAGTTTTGCATGTGTTGCTTTCTTTTGCAAACTTGCTTTGCTGCTTTCATGATCCAGCCTGAACTGACATTCCATGCTCTAGCATCTGGAAGAATTAGTGTTGTAGAAAAGGCAGCTTTGGCAACCTCAGAATCCAGGCAAGCTGTGTTACACCATTTTGTTAGTAGTAGCTCTCTCTAGCTTGGAAGGAGTTTATTCCACTGGAGTAAATTTGTGCATTCTTGTTTCTGCTGCTGCGTATCACAGCATTTGGGCTATACCACAGCCTGCTGTTTTCTCTTTGTGTTCACTGGAAGCAGGTGATGATGAGCCAAAGTTGAAAGTCCGGGCAAAATTCCTGGCTTAGTTAGTTCTTGCAGGCACAAATCTGGTGTCTCCAAATATCTTTCCATCCCAGTTATATAATAGTTGCCTCTGAGAAACAGACGCTGCAGTGATGTGATTTAATGTTCTGGAAGTGGGAGAGCTGCAACATGCAGCGTGGTTCTTGTTAACTGCTTTTTCCTTAGCAAGGTGTTAGCCCATATCATTATCTTGAGTGTTGCAGCTTTGCTTCTCATTGAAGCACGTTCTCCATAAGGTCTGACAGATGCTGTGCTGGTTTTATGGGAACAAGAGGCTGGGAAAGTAAAAAGTCACTCCTGAATTATCCCTAAACCAAGACCCTTTGTAGCTCCCAAAAGGCTCAATCTGTTTTGTCTTCTGCCAGGGGAGATTTTTGAACTGAAGGCTGAACTCAATAATGAGAAGAAAGAGAAGAGGAAAGAAGCTGTGAAGAAGGTTATTGCAGCCATGACCGTGGGGAAGGATGTCAGGTAAAGCCAACTTTTCTTGTACCTGTAGCAGCTCTGGTTGTCCTGGGACTTGGGTGTAGCAGCGCATCTCCGTGGGGCAGCTCTGAGCCTGTCATCTCGGTGTGGCTGGGGAGTGAGGCTGCCTGTGCTGTGCTTGAGCCACAGCTTCCTCAAGCTCCCTCCTGTTAACTGAGAGCAACAGAAGCAACTGGTTTCGGTGCTGGTTTAGCAAGGTGCCAATAGCCCTTTTTATTTAAAAACTCATCCAGAATTCACCCGTTTTGTACATCAGTTTAGATGATGTTTTCTCACTTCTTCGTAGCTTATGTTTTAGTGTTAGGCAATTCCAAGTGTTTTGCTTAGCCTTACTTATCATAGCATAGATTAAGCTACGTTCAACATAAGTGATTTTAAAGCTGAACCTTTGCCTCATGGCAACTCAAGGACACAGGCATTTACCTTCTGCAACGCTGTCCCCAAGACTTTATCTGTCTTTGAGACAACCAGAAAAACTTGCTTCAGTGAATGCTTCTCCCTTCCAGCTTCTCCTGTTCCTGGAGTCTACCACAAAGTCGCGGTAGTCCTGGATTCATGGCAGTGCTCTCTGTTTCCACGGAAATAATACGAGGTTGCAAATTTAGCATCATGACTTCATCCTAGAATGAAGGGGCAGATAAACTGCAGGAAAGATAAAGTAATATGTTTTGGCCAGCAGCACTTGCTCTTCACCTTTAGCTCTCTCTAGTGTACCCGAGAGCTGCAGCTCTCCTTGTGTAACTACCAGAGTCCATCAGCAGTGTACAGATTGCTGCTTGAGTTTTGTATGCAGCTCAGCTTGGCAGTGTTGAGGCTCCTAATCTCTGTAGTGTTTACCAGGCTGAGATTTGCAGGTCCTTTGTAAGTGTCCTGCATTACCAAAATGGTTTTAAGCATTTCTTTTCCTGGTGGGTTCATTACCAGGCCTGGCATGGCAGCATGTTGTTGTTTGGTGAACTGCCCAGTTAAAACACCTTTAGGAAATGGCTTTAGTTTTCACTTGTTCCAGAACTGACCCATGTTAAAGCCCTCGAAGAGATTAAATGATTATTATAAAAGCCGTTGCAAACTGGTTTGGGAGGGAAGTTGACCTCTCATTAGGCAGCTGGACACTGAAAGTGGAACTCAAATTTTCCCAGCATCCTTGATACTGTTACTGTCTATCCCCTTTGCATGCCATGCAGTCTCGCTGCTTTTCTTAGTTTTGGGTGGGAGTGTTGATCTGCTTGAGGGCAGGCTGGATTGATGGGTTTTGGTGAATTTGTATGAGGTTCACCAAGGCTCAGTGCTGGGTGCTGCACTTGGGTCACAACAGCCCCATGCACTGCTCCAGGCTTGGGGAAGAGGGGCTGGGAAGCTGCCTGGTGGAAACGACCTTGGGGTTTTGGTCAACAGGCAGCTGAAGGTAAGCCAGGACTGTGCCCATGTGGCCAAGAAGGCCAAGAACATCCTGGTTTGTGTCAGCCCCAGTGTGACCAGCAGGACTGGGGCAGTGATCATCCGCCTTGTACTGGGCATTGGTGAGGCTGCACCTCGAATCCTGTGTTCAGTTTTGAGCCCTTCATTCCAAGAGAGACATTGAAGTGCTGGAATGGGTCCAGAGAAGGGAATGAAGCTGGTGGAGGGTCTAGAGCACAATGTGAAGTGCAGCTGAGGGAACTGGGGGTATTTAGCCTGAAGAAAAGGAGGTTTGTGGGAGACCTTAAAGTCGGTCTCTTCTCCCAAGAAACAAGCAATGGGAAAAGAGGAAATGGCCTCAAGTTGTGCCAGGGGAGGTTTAGACTGGATATTAGGAAAAGTATCTTCACCAAAAGAGTTGTCAAGCATTGGAACAGACTGCTGAGGGAAGTGATAGAGTCACCATCCCTGGAGGTGTTTAACAGACTTATGGATGCGGCACTTAAGGACATGATTTAGTGGTGGTGTTGGCAGTGCTGGGTTAATGGTTGGACTTGATGGTCTCTTCCAACCTCAGTTACTCCTATTTTATTCTTGCTTTCCCTTGTCTGTGCAGCTCACTCTTTCCTGATGTTGTGAACTGCATGCAGACTGACAACCTGGAGTTAAAGAAGCTGGTCTACCTTTACCTGATGAACTATGCCAAAAGTCAGCCAGATATGGCCATCATGGCAGTCAACAGCTTTGTGAAGGTAAAGTGTTGACACTAGTCTGCACTAGCTGAGCGCTTCACATGCAGTTCACAGTTCAAGGTGTTGAATGGACTGGTAAGACATGTCACTTTGCTTGCATGCTTTGAAAGCAAAGGTGTTTTTTCAGCTGTAAGGGATGCAGATAGCAGAAGGTAAATGCACCTTGTGCCTTTGTAGGTCATTCTGCAGCCACCCTTTTCTAGGCTGTTTTGGAGGAGCATTGCTCGAAGATGTAGATGGATTGGATGTATGGAAAATTATGTAGTCTTGAAGTATGAAGTGTTACATTCCCTTCTGCTTTTTCCTCATCAGAAAAGCACCTCTAGGCTAGCCTTTGTGTACTGCTTCATATTTTACAAACTTAAGGGGTGCTTATGCCTAGAACTGATGGCCTGTGAGAAATAGCCCTTAGTGACTGTTGCATTGTGTTTGGTTGATTAATTTTCGCATAATCTTCTCTTGCTCCTTTAAACCAGTAAGGCTGGAAACCAGTGTATTACTTTGAAAGTTGCCTGTGGCTAGCTTTTGGGTGGTGAGAGCTACCTCTCTAGCTTAGCTGTAGCTGCTAGATCATATTGAAAGAAGCTTTACCTATGAGAACCAAGGGACACAGAGATCACAAATTTACAAGCTAACATAGCCTGAAAGCATCTTGAGGTAGTGTAGCATGTTTCTGTGAATCTGCAAGCTCTACCTTTTATCCCTGATCTGAAAGAATTGCCTTGTTTTAGCATGTCATCAGAGAGAATGCCTTTTGTTTTAAATAGGAGCAGCCTGATTCTGGCTGCAGGGAAGGTATCAGTGGCTAGTGCTGCAGATTTGCTTACTGTATTTCTGTCGTGTTGCAGGACTGTGAAGACCCAAACCCTCTGATCCGTGCCCTGGCTGTGCGTACAATGGGATGCATCAGGGTGGACAAGATCACAGAGTACTTGTGTGAGCCTCTTCGCAAGTGTCTGAAGGATGAAGACCCTTATGTACGGAAGACTGCAGCTGTCTGTGTGGCGAAGCTGCATGACATCAATGCCCAGATGGTGGAGGACCAAGGATTTCTGGATTCCCTGCGTGACCTGATTGCAGACTCCAATCCCATGGTAATGTACTTGTCCTCCCAGCGCGTTGTTTGAGTTTGCAATGGGCAGATAATAAGAAATGTGAAGTCTTTTTTTTTTGTTGCAACTGATGCACCGTGATGTATGTGTTGGTTAGTGAGCACTTGTTGCCTCAAAAACCAGGAAATACCTTCTCGTCTTTGATCTCTTTGGGCTTTTGCCTGAATGCTGCAGTGAATGTTTAACTTCCTGGTCAGATAGTCAGAAGAGCAAGAAGTACTTCATGCTGCTACCTTGGTGACAGCTCATAGTGATTGCTTTCCTGCAGGCTTTGGCTCTTCTTGGAGTAAGATTTGATGGATTAATTCATTCATTAATGCAGATAAATCCAGTGGCCTGTAATGAGTGGAGAAAAATCAATGCACGTGTGTTTAATAAAGTTAAGTGAGTCATGAGAGGTGGAGATCAAGACCAAGAATTTCACAGGAGTAAATTACCTACTAAATCAGTGCTTCATTGTGATTGAGGAAGGGTCCATTTCCATGCCAGGTGTCTTCCGCTATTATTTTGTAACTACAAGATGGTGGCCAATGTATTAAAGTGCACTACTGCATAATCCTTTCATTCATTATGTTTTTCCTGTGATCTGCTGGAATACGGTGAACATACTGAGACTGCTGTGAGTCTAGCAGGGGCTAAAACTTCTGCAGCTCACTTTAACTCAGTTTAGGCATGTGACTGCTTTTTTAGCTCCTTTAAAGCACAGATCTAAAAGCAAATTGCCATGTTGTTATAGCTGTCTTTGGGCAGGTTTGGATGCATCAAGTGCAGGTGGTAAGGTGCCTTCTGCTTTAGTAGGAGAGAAGGCTGCTGACTGCTTTTCTTGCAGCTTTCTAGAGACAGGAAAACTAAAGGTGTCTGACTTCACAGGCACAAGTCTGTGAGCACTGGTGTCTATCAGAAGATACAGGCGCCTGTTGCCTCTGATATCCAGCTCTTTCCTGTTCTTTTTGAATGCCTCCCTGAGGTTTTTCCATGCCAGGTTTCTATATGAATATTGATGACTACTAGAAGATGCTCTCTCTAGCTAGGCAATTTAGAGGCTAATAGGGGAACACCTGCTTTTTCAATTCAGTGTTGAGGATGTCCTTGCAGCCTCTGAAAGCACTTGATGGGCTGCTTCAGTTCTGCTTAAATGCTGGCCCCTGCCATTCACTGGCTCTCAAGCAGCAATGGTTTGGTGTGCTCTGGACAGGGATATAACCTACTCTTCTCCTAGCCTTGGTTCCAACTGTTCAATTTTCTTCTGCTGATTGCAGCCACATGATGATGAGCGGAGGAGCTCAGGCTGGAAAGATGTGGTTCTTAAGGGAAATTAATATGGTTTTGCTTGCTCCTTCTGCTTGTTGATCTCTGTAGAAATAACTTTTGTAAATGAACCGTTGGCTGTTAGGAGAGCACCAATATCAAAAGTACATTAACTTAATACTGACTTAAATGAGAAGAAATATCAAAGGAGAAGAGGAGAAATATCAAAGGGTGGTGTATGCTCCGTTTGCTGAATAAACCACCCGAAGTAGCATAGGGATTCCTAATAAAACGTCAGTACAACTAATGAGCTCCTTGGAGGGAATGAGGATGGGCTGGGACAGCAAAAGCTTTGCGGATCTACAGCTGCTGAAGCTGTGTGGGATCACAGTACCTGCCCCACGTTGTACTCGCCTGCTCTTCCCAAAGCTGAGGATTCCCAGCGGGAGCATGCAGTTTGGAGGAGTGATAGTGACGGAGATGCCTGTGGTGTGTTTTTAGATCAAGCTTTGAGAGGATCACATGGCTGCAGTTCAGTGTATTGGTTTCCCAGGTTTTCCAGTAAACAGGGCATTCTGGTTTTGCTTTTTAAGGGTGCATGGGGAGAGCTTTTATCAGGTTGGGGCTCTTACAGCTGCTGACTTGGGACAATACTTAATCTAGTTACAATTTTAGATACAGCCATTTCTTCTGGTTAAGTTCATTGCTTTGGTCCCCTTTGAAATTCATTTCTTTGTGGCACAGCAATTCCCTCGAAGGTGCAGGAGCTATCCACACCTAATGAAGGTTCATCTTCCCAGTCAAACCATCCAGCTCATTGCTGAAGCTCCAGTGAGGGTTCCTGATGGCCAGCAGTTGTGTTCACCAGATAAGTTCTATTTGTGTGCAAGCTGATATTTGGGAAGGTATTTCTCCATGATCAGGTGGAACACAGCCCTGCCTGGAAGCTCTTTTTAAGTAAAATGAAAAGCAAGATTACTGATAAGAATTGTACAGATGGATCCATCCCTATGGCCTGTTCCTCTGTAAATCCTGCATCTCAATCATTGCAACCTGTTCTCTAAACTCATTCATAATTACATTATAAATGTTTGTCCTCTTTTGATGACTTGTGGAAATAGGCAACATTAGACCTTAATGAAGCAGAATTTTGTAGGCAGGAAATCTGCACTTGTTCTCTCTTCTGAGAAGTGAGGATTTTGAGCAGGAGCTAAAAACCTCCTGTTGAAAAATAGTATTTAAGAAGGGGTTTATTATGGTTTTGTAATTGGCTGCCTCTAGCTTATGAGCAAGCACTAAGTATTCTAGCTGGGTAGAGTAACAACTCCATGTGGGGCTTGCTAATTGCCTTGTAATTGTGCAGAGATCAGGGTGCATGGTTTGTAGCTGCTCAAACCACCCTCATCATAATGATGGTGAATGCTCCATCCCTGGCAGTGTTCAAGGTCAGGTTGGACAAGGCTTGGAGCAACCTGCTCTAGTGGAAGGTGTCCCTGCCCATGGCAGGGGTTTGGAACTGGATGAGCTTAAGGTCCTTTCCAACCCTAACTGTTCTATGATTCTGTGTCTAAGTTGCAGGTGCCCTTGTCAGAAACATTTGAGTTTGGGTTGGTTTTTTTTAATACATATATTCAGACTAATAGTTTATTAACATGGGATGTTCTAGCAAGTCCTGTTGAGGTGCTGTGGGTGCACAGCCATGGCGCTTTCCCTCTTCGTCTGGGCTTTTATTGTCAGGGTCTGGCCTTTGTTCAGATACAGTGGTGTTTTGCAGAGCTGAGGGGTTGCGGATGGGCATAGTTGTGATGAAAGGACTGACACCTGAGGCTGGTAGTTCATTAGCTTCTTCTGAGAAGTGTCTGTGGTAGCTTTGCAGTTTCTCTTGGATGAATTAATTCAAACTTCTAATTGCATATATATTGATATATGGCAAGTTACCAAATGGGTTAGGCTTACTACGTTACAGCTGAGTTATCTGAGATCTGTAGTGATAGGACAAGGGTAACGGGTTCAAACTTAAACAGGGGAAGTTTAGATTGGATATAAGGAAGAAATTCTTTACTATAAGGGTGCTGAGGTACTGGAATGGGTTGCCCAGGGAAGTTGTGAATGCTCCATCGCTGGCAGTGTTCAAGGCCAGGTTGGACATAGCCTTGGGTGGCATGGTTTAGTGGGAGGTGTCCCTGCCCTTGGCAGGGGCGTTGGAACTGGATGATCTTAAGGTACTTTCCAACCCTAAATATTCTATGATTCTCTATCTTACCTTGGGCCGGCAGTGGGCCAATAACACATGCAAGGGCATGGTTCAGTTACTGGGTGGTTACACCGCACAAGTTTGATTATGAATGGAGACTTTAATCTCGTTTTACAGATGGGCCTAAAGTGCTTGTGGCTGCCCTTCGTCATTTGGGATCCTGGCAGTGAGTTTCCATTCATAGAGGGAGCCCTAATTTCTTCCCAGAGCTGTCTAAGGCAAACCCTCCTTTGCTGTGCATTTCTTTGCATGAAGCTCATCAAGACCAGGTCTGGATGGATGCAAAGCTAGAGCCTGCTTTTGGCTGTCGGTGTGCTCCTGCACTTATTGAGTCCTCAGGACCTTTCTTGCTGGTAACTTTGGTGTAGTACAACTCAGAAAGGATGCCCTCCCATGATCCTTGTGTTCCTACAGTTTGTGTGACATCGTGGGGTTTTTGTGTACTCCTGGTTGCACACAGGTTACTGCACAGCACTGTTTACACCGAGCAATGGCAGGAAATAGTAATGGGCTGGGAGAAGTAGGTCAGTTACACAGCTGCTGTTGGCGGGGGGCTCTCTGGAGTGTTGGACAAACTTCTGTGCTTTTTAAGTTCTCTTGATACTGGCTTGGTCTGACACTTGTGCCTCAGACCTAATGCCTGCTGCTCGTTGGAGCGTTGCAGGTGCTGGGCCCTGGTGATGAAGACCAGGACCACGAGATGGCAGCAGCTTAAAGCAGAGCCGAAGCTGTCCATAGACGCCTTATTTTGTAACTGGTTCCCTCCTGGCTTTTTTCACTGCACTCGGTTTTCTCCAGAAATGTAAATATTGGCAGAAAAACGTAAGAGGAAATCCATCCTAAGCCGTCCTGGTCTGTAATATTTGAACAGAATGACCTTTCTCTCCAAATATTTTCAATCCTTGACCTTCTAGAGTAACTTTAACTCGTGGAATAGCTTTCTTGTCAGTCTGCCTGTTATCCACATGGCTTAAGTTAGGTCGATATCACCTTCTTCCAGTTCTTTTCTAGGTGCTGTTGGGATTTTAATTGCTTTTTGTAGCATTTCTTCTTCCTTATGCTCTGTTTTGTCACTGTGATGTGCACAGTCAAACCTTTAAGTGTGCCTGTTCTGCTCCTGGGTTATGCATGGACATAGCACTTATGTGCTGCCCAAGAATATGTATTACACCATCTACACATCCCACCATAATGAGGGAAACACTGTTGTGAATCAATACCGAGTAAACTGAGATCAGAGAAGGGGCTGACTAGGAAATAGATCAAGTGTGTGGAATATAATTAAACTCTTTTGTCATGCCAGGGTATTTTTTTGCCTTTAGCATTAGCCTGCACTTAGAAAGGAGTCGACTGAGATCAGACAGCGAGAGCTGATGAGGTCCATCTTGATCTAATCAGAATTCCCTCCAGGAGGGTTGAGTTTCTGTCATTCACAGACTAGACTTTAAAAATCTAGTGATCTAAATCACAGTGCTCTCTTGTCTTCCCTGCTGTGACAGCAAGACATGTAGGTCCCTTCTCTGCCAGCCACAAGTTCACAGTATATGTGTGGGCTTCCTGGATGACCTTCTGGAGAAAGAAGGTCTTCCTTTTGTTCTTTTTCCTACTAGCTGGCAAGCAGTGTGTCTCTCTGAGATCATGTCCTGAGGAACAAACCTGTTTAGAAACAGAAGCAGCTTTTTGTCTCCTGGGCTGTCTTCCACTTTGTACTTTACAGGAATTCTATTCCTCTGTGTAATAAAGCTGAGAAATGAACCTCTTGCTGAGAAGCTGTTGGTGGTCCTCTAAGTCCCAAAAGGGCTTTGTAGGAGGCAGTCTGGGATGTGGGACTGTTCTTGGAGAGCAGGGAGTGGAACACCACCTTCTTCATGGGCACAGGAAAGCACTTGTTCCTCATGGGGAAACTTGGACTTTTCGTAGCTGTGTGTTTTCTCCTCTGCAGCTGATGTTTTATCTAGTGCCAGGAGTAAACCATCGCTGCTGGATGAGGTGGTGATTCCTGCTCATGGAGGTTGTGAGGACTTGGCAACTCGCATCCTACTGGAGTGTTAAATATTGCTAGGAGCTGTGGGCTGTGCCTCTGCAGCATGTCATCAGTCTGGGGCTGCCTCCAAGATACCCTGGCTGGAAAACATCCCTTTTTTCAACCTAGGTGCTGCAGAATGAAGGCTGTATGTTGAAGTCTCCCAACCGTGTCTCTGATGAGCCTTGAAAGGGGCAACATGGGAGATTGCCAGAGGAGTTCAGAAGCCAGCTTGTGTGTGTGTGTTGCAGTAGTCAGACTGCAAAGATTTAAACTGGAGGAGAAGGGAGAGCTACTGTCTGCAATCGATGGCACAGCTTCAGGTTATCTACCCGGATCCTGCTTGCTCTGAGTCTGGAGCCTCGGTTTTGGCTTTGGGATGAGCTCCTGCAGCTGCTTCTCCAGAGGAAGCTGGAGTCTGACTTACTGAGTAGCTAGTTTTTAATCCAGGCTGTCATCCTAAACAGGTCTGAAGGAATTCCAAGCCTGTGTGTTGGACCTCATTTGTTTGATTGGTGGGTTTTATAGGCTTGTGGATGAAGGATGCTGGTCTTGAGCACTTCCTGTAGAAGCTGTGCTTTTCCTTGCCTCTGGAATACTGGCACTCTGTCAGAGAGACGCAAGGATTTTGTATGATAATGCATGGATTCCCATGACTGTTTGCAGAGTCTTTCCTCCCAGACCCCTCATTTTTAAAGCTTAGTTGACAAATCCATCCATCAGGGACTTGTATCCTTCCAGTTACTACTGCCATTATGTGCCTAATTCCCAACGCATTAGTCTTGCCAAATAGATCATTCCAGGATCTCTAATATCAATCAGAGTGTTGGAGAGCTTTATAGACATGTATCTAGCTGTTACATTTTCAATTGGAACAGACACTTCGAGCTAATGACAAGCACCATTTGTCAAAAAGTGCTGTGGCCATGGTGCTTCGTAACTGCACCGTTCTTTTCAGGGCTACAGTAGGCTTTTGTTGACGCTTAGCTGGTGCCTGTCTTCTAAATAGCTGCTTGGAGCAGAGACAGCCCTGTTGGCCACTGGATGGTGCCAGTGAGAACCTCTGCAAGCCAACTTGCAAAGGGCCTTACGAAAAAAGGCCCCATAAAAATCCTTCCTGGTGTGTGATAGGTGCCTGATCCAGGCTGGGAACAGAGCCTGGCGCTTTCTGGAAGGAGCATGGCTGGTTGCAGAGCCTTCAGTGGCTTCCTTACAGAGCTTAATGTTTTGTACTGGGGGGCTCAGAAACCCTTTGAGTTGGAGCCATCCTTGAAGAGCTTCTTGCCTGCCTACCTACCACAAGAGGTTCAATAGTTGGGGTGAGTGGTCTCCTGTCTTAACAACTAATCCATTCCGATCTTGCAGGACATCAGAGCAGGAGAGGCGTTTCAGTCCTCCACAGAGTGGCATTGTTCTGCAGTGCCGAGCAGGAGCAGGGAAGTGCAGAAACCAGTCAGAACAAGCACGCTGTGGGAAGCATAACACTTTGACTGTCCTTTCATTGTCACCTCCAGAAAAATTCATCCTACTTGCAAAAAGCAAGCTGGAGATCTTCCCCACTCAGGCAATATTCAGGACGTGGTCAGGAACTGATCATGTATCCAGCAGTGTGGTTGCAGACTTCTAGGTGCAAACCTCCTGCAATGGAATTAGCAGGAGATGAATGACTTACCCTGGGCTCTGGAAACCTGTCACAATTAAGGCTGAACAGGGGAGCTGTTGCTCTGCACAACTACATAGACTGGGGATGTGTTAGTCTCACAGAGCTTTAATTTAAAGCTATAGGTAGTGCATGCATTAATGGTGTGAAAGGTTCATACAGGCTCTCTGACTTGCCTGATTGGGCCATTTTAATTGTTTATAGACCACTTCTAGGGGAGTAAAGTAAAAGGGGCTTGTAGATGAAAGACGAACGTGAACAGAGGCAGGGATCATGCATGGAAGGAGTGCTTGTCTGTGTTAGCGCTTGTTAGGGACCTTTCAGGCACACAGCATCGTGTGGCCATGAAAACGAGCAGCCCTGTAAAGTACCCATCCATGCGGATGCCCCTGATATTCCCGTCTGGGAGTCTGTGCTTAATGACACGACCACACCATGCAAGCTGAGATTGCTCTTTGGAAATGTCAGCACCTCTCTGTTCCGGAAAACATCACGTGGTACCTGCCTCTCTTGAGGGCAGGAGCCTCCAGCTATGTGAGGAAGGCTGCCTCTCCTCAGCATCTTTACAGAGCACCTTATTTTTGCCTCTTTTTCTTCATTTTCTCCTCATTTTAATGAGGTGTTGAGCCAGAGGTTCCTGCATTAAACAGCAGAACATTGTATTTCATTAACTCCATTACACACTTGGTTTAATTTCCAATTAGTCTAGTATGCTAGCAAAATAATCTGGTTGCTTTGTCTGTTGGGTGTTCTAGATCTGCCTAGCTTCCCTCCTGTCCCCCCACCCCCTGCAAAGCTTTTCTGTGTGGGTTGATAGGCAGACACTCAGGTTTTCACCCACCCCCTTTCCTCCTTGTTAATGTATTTTATACCATTTGCTCTGAGCTAAAGGTTTGAGCTGCCAGAAGGAATAACTGGCAAATCAGTGTTCCTACCCCTGCAGTTCTCCGCAGGGTCGGATCTGGTCTCTCTGGCTGCAGAGGGGGATTGTCTGTAGGTGGGTTTAAAAACGTTGGGCTCTTGTTAAATCTGTAATAGAGTTTTAAGTGCAGGGTTTATTGTGTTTTTTAATAAGAGTCTGTGAGACTTAGTTTATCCCAGTGATGCTTCTTTGAGAGTCTAAATTTATTGGGAAATGCCAGCCAAAAAGCAGGTTTATTGTCATTCAGCTCAACTGTGCTCTAACGGGATGTGAGTGCATTTGAATACTGCTGAAATGTACCCAGGGTGAACTGATTTACGTCAGCAAGCCAGGCACCTATTAGTATTACTAAATCTTCAGTCTGCTCTGCATTTGTACTTTCTTAGGTGGGTTTTAGGCTGATTTTCAGTGCTTGGTAACTCTTAGCTTAAAGACAGTGGTGTTAATTGTGAGCCAAGTGAGGCATTCTGCCATGGAGTTAACTTACAGGTTTAAGCTTTTCCTGTTCAGTAGTTGTTTGGGCTCCCATATGTTTGGCTAGTGGGTTGGCCTCAGTTTTCTTAGTTATTTTTGAGAGCTAAAGGCTATAGTAGATGTTGGTTTCTTGTCCTTTAGTCTCCTTCCTATCTGTGAAATAAGTTATTTAGCTCCTGGTTGGTTCCTCAACCAAATGTTTTGAAAAGCAGGGAATTCTTCGTTTGCTGAAGAAGTTTATGGCCTTCTTTTCCTCAGCAAAGTATAGAAGTGGTTGTGAAACTTGTCAAGTTTCATGTAGGACTTTGTCCTGCACCCCTTGTAGAGCTTTAGCTTTGTATTTAATGTGTCCCCCAGCAAGTATATCATCATTGATTCTTATTTTTAAGGGTGAGAAAACCCAACGTGTTGTGTAAGTTGTTTTATCCATTTGTACCTTGTACTTGCTGTTCAGTGCAGCTGGACTTCGCTATCTCATGTTCCTCTGTTAAAGAAGGAGCTGTCAACTGAGTTGAAGAGTTAATCTACAGCATCAAAACTGAACTTCTTCTTTGGCCACAAAGTATACACTAGGTTACCAGGTGAGGTAACACTTGAGTTGATGTTGACTTAATGACTTCTTTTCCCATACCTGTCTGACCACTGTTAGTATCCCAAACTGTGGACAGTGCTTCAATCTTTATTTCCATGTTGGCTGAGCCATCACTTAGTGAGAGCTGTCAGCAAAGTCGGAGTTGCTGTGTACTGGAATGAAGCCATCCAGTGCCGGCTTGTATTGCTCTCTTTTCCTGTCTCCTAATGAAGGCAATGGCAATGCCAGTGAAGAGAGGTGAGCCTGCATACTTGAACCAGTGTTTACGTTGGACTGGTTCCTGCAATCTGTTTTCATTTCAACTGTGCTGCTGCTGTCTAAAAAGCCTTAAAGATGTTAATTATTTTTGTTGGCATACCATAACACATCAATATGTTCAGTGCGAATCGCCAGCAAGGACTTCTTTTTCCCTGTAATAAATGTTGCTTAAAGTTTGAAGATAGTCCCTTATCCCCTTTTGCTTTATTTATCTTGTCACCAAGTTGACAGCAGCACAGTTCTGCTAAGGCAGACGGTGAGGACTGGCTGTAGTTGTGGGCTATAAGGTTGTGGATCCCAGCTCATCTGGCATAACTGAGCTACTGCCAAATGTTTCACAGCCTTGTCCAGTCCTCCTTTCCTAAACACCCAAGGAGACTGCAGGCCATGCTCCTCAGTGCATTTTGCCATCTGACACTCTTCCTTATGGATGCACTTCATGGGAATCTGAAATCTAGTGGGTTACCGTATAGTGTCCCAGCCTCAGCACTGATTTGGACATTTACATTAATGCTGCCACGTTAGTTCCTAAAAAAAGTCCTAAAAGCAAGCCCTCATTCAGAGTCAGGGCTCTGGGTTGGAGCTGCTGTGAAGCTACCCAGGGTGGAAATCTGGAGCCTGAAGGAAGGTGAGATGTTCTTTTTCCATATGTACCTCCTGTATGAAGATAGGCTGAGAAAGTTGGGGCTGTTCAGCCTGGAGAAGAGAAGGCTGTGTGGAGACCTCATAGCAGCCTTTCAGTATCTGAAGGGGGGCCATAGAGATGCTGGGGAGGGACTCTTCATTAGGGACTGTAGTGATAGGACAAGGGGTAATGGGTTCAAACTTCAACAGGGGAAGTTTAGATTGGATATGAGGAAGAAATTCTTTACTGTAAGGGTGGTGAGGCACTGGAATGGGTTACCCAGGGAAGCTGTGAATGCTCCATCCTTGGCAGTGTTCAAGGCCAGGTTGGACATAGTCTTGGGTGGCATGGTTTAGTGTGAGGTGTCCCTGCCCCTGGCAGGGGGGGTTGGAACTGGATGATCTTAAGGTCCTTTCCAACCCTAACTATTCTATGATTCTATTCTATTTTATGCGGCTACTCTGATGTTAGGCAGCCCATGGTGACAGCATTTCTGTGCATCCTTTGCCTGTGGCAAACTCCATGCTAGACTTCACTTCCTCTGCAAGAAAGGAAACTTGAGCAGAGCTTCTTTGACTTGTGCCTCCCCCAGGGTTTAAGATATGCACATGGACCAGTTACTCCAGTGTGTAGTGCCTGGCAGTGTAAGTGCATTTGCCAGAGCTCAGGCCTGTTTCTTAGTACACCTGCCAGGTACCTGGCTCTGTGATGCTTTGGCTCTGTAACTTTTTATATTACTTCAGTTTTGATGGTTTTTTCAAAAGTTGTTCCATTCTAAAAGTGTTTTTCCATAATGATTTTGAGCTTTTAACTTGCGTTGATTTGTCTGCACTTACATACTTCCAAAATATAATGGAATTGAAGTAGTCTTTTACTTCAGCTTTCTGCTGTGTCACATTAACCATTCAGGAGTTAGGCAAATGACATGATGGGGAGAATAAGCAGCATCTCTTAATACGTTACTCATTAAAACAGTACAAGGAGACAGCAGTTCTAATTACTGCTGATTTTAGTGACAGAAGGCTCATTCAACTAATGAAATTCATAAAATCTTGGATCAAAATCCTGTCTCTGACCTCTAGGTGTGAAATGCAAACTAGTCAACATCACTGTGCTCATGCAATGACTTTGGAATAGCTTGGTTTAATGACAGGCAGCAATGGGAACAATACAGAGAATTTTCTGGTCGTACTGTTCTTGTTTTCAATGTACTGCATCAAAAGCATCTTTAGGCATCCGGAGAATCAGCTGATTTTAGATAAGATGTTTCTTTGCCTTAATCCCATAGAAAATAACGCTATAAATCTTTGTTTTAGCAGAGGTGTACTGTGAATTGGGCTGGACATGCCATCCATTGTAAAATAGCCTGAAAATGCCTTTGTGTAGGGTCTAGTAAATTGTGCGTCAAACTCAGGCTTAAATCCCTTTTCTAGTGAATTAAACAAATAGAAGACTTTTGTCTCATCTACAAATTTTCTATTTTTGTCTCTCTATTCTGCAACTCTTCTATTTTGAACATCTTCTCATGGCATCTGTTAGAATAACTGTTGAATTTGAGTTATGGGACTCTGAACGTGTGTTGCGCTCCCACTTCTTGCTCTTGTCAGGCTGGACCCTGGACCCTCCTCTCTGTGCTTCCTGTCATCTATGCTTAGAGAAGAGAAGACCTTATATAGTCTTAAATGTAGCAAGAGTATTTTCAGTGTTGTGCTGCAGCGCTTGCCAACAGGACACTGTAAGGCAGACAAGTGGATGTGATGGGGACTACCTGGAGTTGAAATAGGTGTTATTTGTGAGTTGCCCATTTTAGGGAAATCGCGTGTTTGCTTTCCAACTGGGTGACCTGGCAGTGTTGCTGCAGAGCTGAAGGCACCTGACGTCTCTTACCAAGGAGATGGTTGTTCTCATTTCTCAGATGGTTCCTCTCATTTCAGATCACACTAAGCCAAGTGCTGTGGGGCTGCCAAGGGGAAATTAGGCAAGGGGCACGCATTCCTGAATAAGCAGGGCAATTAGAGCTTTTGAGACCTGGGCTGTATCAGTTGAGCATCTCCTGGAAGTGAGGGTAGGTGATGTCTACTTGAAGCAAGCCAGGGTGGAAGTCTGGAGCCTGCAGAAAGGGGAGATGTTCTTGTTCCACATGGATACTCTGCTGCCATGTCTAGCTCCCTTCAGAGTAAAGTCTCTTGGGAGGTCCTGGTCCCAGCTCTGTCTGGAGGTGACTTTAACTTTAGTTTATCTCCAACAAAACTACTTTCAAGTTGTAATTTCTCTATCAAAATGCACCCAGGCTGGCTTTTCATGTTTCCTGTGTGTGTTGGCAGCCCCTTCCTGCTCTGTGCTGCTCTTCTTTCACTTCCTTCCCAAGAGACCCTTCAAATTTTGGCAAAGAGCAAGGTTACAGTCAAGCTTTGGGCTCTCCAGGTTGGTTATGAGGTTGTATGGGCTCAGATGACTGATGTGGTGGCTGCTGCTGAGTAGCTGATAGCACACACCAGGATCTCCATGTTTGTTTGCCATGTGGAACCCATGTAAACCCAGGTTAATCCCTGCCAAGCCTTTTGATGGAATGCCAGCAAAGAACACATCTCCTTGTCTCTTCTCCCAGGTGGTAGCGAACGCTGTGGCTGCCTTGTCGGAAATCAGTGAATCGCATCCCAACAGCAACCTGCTGGATTTGAACCCTCAGAACATTAATAAGCTACTGACAGCTTTAAATGAGTGCACAGAGTGGGGCCAGATCTTCATCCTGGACTGTCTGTCCAACTACAACCCCAAGGATGATCGTGAAGCTCAGAGGTATGGTTGTTCATGCTCTTAGCACAAGCCATGTGGGGTTGTTTGGTCACTTGCAGGCTTCTGCAGTGTTAGAACTCTGAAAAGGGCTTGTGCTAATGGGGTTTTTATTGACATCTGTAGCAGCACAATTAAGACTTGAAGTAGAAGAGCTTTAAAAGGGAAGCAACTTTTGGTAGATTGGGTTGATGCTGGAAACCTGCTGTCCCCTTTGCAGAACCACTTTCTCTGCTTATCAGTAGCTTTTTTTCCCCCTTTTCCCATTTAAAAGTCTAGTTCTTAGGGGAACTGGTGCTCCTAAGAAGGGATCAGCTGAAGACCAAACCTGTAACAATGGCAAGACTAGAGGATTTTCTGGTTTAAAGCAGAGCTCCCAAATCTGGTTTTGCTACTTTGAGAGGCAAGAAGCCCTTGTAAGTTTGGGGACTTCCAGAGTGCTATGGGTCTGAGGCAGTCATATTTTTTCCCACTAAAAGCTAGTCTGTGGTAGGATAGAACTGAAAATAAAGGTAAGAAGTGATTTTTCTTATCACTCCAAATTTATCCTTGTACTTTTACCTTTAGCTACAATGACTAAACCTGAATACAAAATGCTTAGGGCTTAGGAACTAGAGTGTTAATGTGTGCACTTCAAACCTCCTCATCTTTGTCCGGAGTCATAAAAAGTCAGATTCTGTAGCCAAGAGAGCAAGGAACCTGCAGGAAAAAATACTTGGAACAGGTATTCACTATTCTTCATCTATTTTGTGTGGGTGATGCGGGAGTGGAGGGGGAAGAAGGGGCACAAGCCCACATGCAAAATCCTGGGCAGGCCTTTTCAAATTTGACATGTATCTTCATTAACGGTGGTTTTATAATCCACTTCTTTAGAAAAGCCTGCCAGTCTTGCTAGGTTTTCTTTCTTCCCACCTCCCTGCCCGTGTGTTCTGTTTCTGTGCCAGAAACAGCTATTAATGAGTGCTAGAAACCTGCAGAGATCTCCAGGGTGTCAGGCCAGTATTATCCTGGCTTTGTCAGAAAGGGACCACCAGTTTGAACAACTGTGAAACGTGTTCCAGTTCCTCATCAGTGATTCCTCTGAAGTGCTGTATGGAACTGGATGGGCAGTAACTACTTTTGCTCCTTTGTGTGGAGTTTGACTCTCAGGGCCTGCCTTTATTTCAGAGGAGAATGATAGCACCTGGTTTTAAATAGCTTTCTCCTTTACAGCAAGGCTGGTGTCATTACCCCTGTGCAGGAAGAAACTGAGGCACAGAGAGGTGAAGCAGCCTTCCATGCTAGGAGACCTTGGGCAGAGGCAGCTGTGGACTGCCCCCAGCTCTGACTTGGACTCGTCTGCTCTTCACTAGCTGTGCTGCTTCCCTTCCAGGGTGGCTGAAAGGAAATCTTTCAGGGAAAGAAACTTCAGGAGGCACAGATGGGAATAAGATTGTTCTGGGTTAGCAATATGCAGGAGGGGGTGGGAAGAAACTTGACAGATGCTGTAAGAAAGACCATATGAACCCAAACTTCCTTTCTGCTTGGGGTGGCTTGTTTAAGATGCTGTTGATTTATAGGATCCACTGAGGCAGGTGGTGAAGCTGAGTCTTGGGGGTGGTATTTAGGTCACTCTTTCCCTGTATCTTCAGTGGAACAGAAACCTAGTTTTGCAGAAACAAATGGTTGAAATGGCAGCAGCCCCCGAAGCAAACCAGAAGTGTGTAACACCTCTGGATCATTATGGGGGGGCTAAAGTGTTTTTCTGATCATTGAAGTTGTGTTTGTAAGTGACAGACAAGACTATAGCAATAGAGAATACCACCAGGCAAAGGCAGAAAGCACTAATAATGGAACATATGTTGGGACTGGGATGCTGAGAGCTGGACTTGTTCCTGAGCTTGCTGTGACAGGAGAGAAACCTGAAGCTGTGAGAGAAGCAGTTCTTTGCTTCCTGCTGTGTTCAGGAAAGCAGGACTTTGCTTGTTCTCTGTGAACAAGACCAAATCAAAGTAGTGTCTGAGAAGCTGCCCTCAGCCATGTACAGTCTTCTAAAGTCAGATAAGCTCTGAAATACCTGACATTCTGAATTACAGCTCTTTCTCCTCTGTCTCCAGCATCTGTGAACGGGTGACCCCTCGGCTGTCTCACGCGAACTCCGCAGTGGTGCTCTCAGCAGTGAAGGTCCTGATGAAGTTCCTGGAACTTCTTCCCAAGGATTCTGACTATTACAACATGCTGCTGAAGAAACTTGCCCCTCCGCTGGTGACCCTGCTGTCTGGAGAGCCTGAAGTTCAGTATGTTGCCCTAAGGAACATCAACTTGATTGTGCAGAAAAGGTAAAGCCTCATGGGGTGTTATCCCTGGGTTGCCAAAGGGCATCTGATTATCTCAGACCTTCAGATGGTTCACATGCACAGAACTTCATTGAATTTAGGCTTGGATCCCTTGAGGGACAAATTAAACTGTTTCATGACTCTGATAGACTGAATTAATTCTTTCAGCAGCATATATGTGATACCTGTATTGTACAGTATTTCTTTATCTTCCCCTTTCATTGCCACCTTTCTAAGGGCAGTAAGAACTGCCCTCTCATTAGCTTATAAACCAGATTGCAAGTAGCAAGGAGGCTATAACTGTACAGTTCATGGTGACCTGTAGAAACTTAATGTGCTTATGCTATTATCAGCATAATAAGAAGAGCCAGGCTGCTGACATACTGAAGTACAGTGGGTTGGGTTTTTTTTTCCATCAGTTTACTCCCACATGCATGTTTAAATACTGTTGTTTCTTGCTGGAAAGATGGAATAGGTTGAGTAGCACTTTGTGATTGTATTCAGGGCAGAGTTACTGTGCGCAGGCATCTGGCAAGTGAAAGCAGCAAATGAGTTTGTAGGTGGGTTTTGCATTAAGATAAGGATGTGATTCTTTCACTGAAAGCACTGTCATCCAGTAACTGACTGCAGTGGTCGGCTCAGCAGTTCAAATGGAGGAAGTAGAGATGTAGGCAGAGGTAAAGACTTGAATTCTGCATTTTGTACCTAGACAGTCTTTTGCTTCAGTCTTCTGACTTTATTCAAACTGTTGTTCTCATGTGTTTACATGTGCTGGACACAAAGTGACACCATCCTGTTTCTCAGTAGATGTTTGGGTACATGTCTAAGCAACAGATACCTGTGGTTAAGGTAGAGTCCCTTGTTTTTACCAGTCTTGAGTGAAACAATGTTATGTTCCCTCCAGGCCTGAAATTCTGAAGCAGGAAATCAAGGTGTTCTTCGTGAAGTACAATGATCCCATCTATGTTAAACTAGAGAAACTGGACATCATGATCCGCCTGGCTTCTCAAGCAAACATTGCCCAGGTCAGCTGAGGAGATCCTCATGTGTTCTGCCTGTGTTCTGGGCTGGAAAACCCTCCTGTGATCCTTGCATAAGGATGTGTGTAACCACCCCCTAGTGTGATCCTGGCTTTTAGTCATCACTGTCTCTGGTATAGTGCTCTTTGGAGCTTCTTAAGGGAGGTGGTAAAGTTTTCTCCATAGTTAAGATGTTAATAGAATGGTATGTCTTGCATCATGACCATTAGGTAGATCTTGTTGTACAAGGAGAGCTGACTTCTTCTGTCAGATGGGTTGCTGTTAGTGTTGAGGTTGGAGTGAGAGGCTTTTTTTAAGTAAGAGGTGCACTTATAACAGTGGCATTCACAATGGCCCAACATGACTGAAGTCTGAATTTCAAGAGTATTAAATTGTTAAACACTTGCATAGATGCTTGTCAGAGCTAAAATGAAGGTTTTTTTGCTTCAGGAGTGGAAATAGCACAAAGCTAAACTGAATTGAGGCTGCTTTACAGTATGTCGATTCTCCTTGGATTTGATGTTGGTTTAATCCAAATTCCTTTCTTAAAGGAACTATTCTTGAGTGCAGCCCTGGCCACAAGACCTAACACTAATGCGGAATGATTAATGCCTGTGGTTAGTGCTATTATTGTTCTACCCTAATTGTCACAGAGCAATTTCATTTAATGTGACATTTTTAAGCAGCTCTTTCCTCTGCTGTTTTTTGGAACAGAGTGAGGTAATTCACCCACCTTTTGTGCTGGGGACATGGAAAACATCTTCAAAATCAGTTTCCATGAGAAATCTATTCAGAATTTTCCATTTATTCTTGGTAGGCTCCGTAGCAATTTTAATGCGTAATGTTTCAATCATGCAGGTTGTTTGGATGGAAGGCAGTGGTGTCTGGAGGGCAGAGTCTGGGGCTGGTATCTGCAGACTAATGAATGAATCTCTGCTTGGTTCTAAAGAGACATTCCTAAAAGCAACCTAAGCTTCATCAGAAATATGCCCTGAAATGAGACCCAAGGAGAGCAGGCTTCTACCCACATCCTCCCTGTGCAGCTTGTCAAGGCTTTTCGTCTCCTTGCCCATTCTAGACCAAGGCAGCAGACTAGTTGTACCCAAGTCATTCAGACTCAGGCAGTATTTGAAAAGCATAAGCTACTAAACCTGGGTGCTTTAAGTCTTGTGCAGTGGAGATCAGCCAAGGGAATAAGGAACTTCAAAACACAGGTGTCCAGTCTACACTGCAGATACATTTGTCTGCAGTCTGGCCCTTCAAGGCCTCCTTATCTTGTCTTTGCTTGGGGCAATTTGCATTGGCTATAGATTTTTTTAACCAACTGTCTCACTTAGTGCTGCTCACCTCTCCTTTGCAATCCATTTGTGACATCACAGTGAAATCCCTGATGTCATGTTTGACATAAGAAACAGACACAAATGAGATTTTGATGGAATATAAATTGCATAAGGTCTTTTTTAAGAATCATTTATTCTGTCCCAGCAGGTCCTGGCTTAAGCCTTTGTTCAGTTTCCACTAGCAAAAAAACCTTAAGAGGAGAAATATCTGTTATTAATCTCTGTATAGGTGTTCCAAGGTGTCATCAGATCTCCTCTGCATCCTCCTTTTGGATCTAGTAGGGATCCAGAGGTTCATCTCAGCACAGAAAAGGAGAGATCAAAAATGGTTGTTGCTGAGAGCTTTGCATACAGTGAGTGTAGAGCAATAAGAACAGTAAACCAGGCATAAATCTATGTGTATGGATGTGACCCCAGCTTCACTGTATTTCAGTGTCAGAAGGAATAGCAGCATTCAGGTTTGACATAGCTGATTTTGTCCTCGGCTTTTAGTTCAGGGGAATTTGAAACTAATCCAGACTGAGCCATCCTTTGACTCCAGATCAGTTTTGCTGCCTGATCCAAACCAATGGGTTTCAGAGATAGAGATTGATTGCAGAGTTTGACTGTGTTAGCTTTGGATGTGTGTGCTTAGCTGTGGAAGTGTGAATCCTGCTTGTGTTCTCGTATTCAAGCAGCATCACTTGTCAGTGTTCTCCCTGTGTGACCCCAGGGACTCACATTGGTGCATTTGCTTTGCAGGTCCTGGCAGAGCTCAAGGAATACGCTACTGAGGTGGACGTTGACTTTGTGCGCAAGGCTGTCAGGGCAATTGGGCGCTGTGCCATCAAAGTTGAGGCAAGTATCTGAACCTCGAGGTTTTCTGTGATCCTCTGACTTCAAAAGCAATAATGGGCTTTGTCATCTTGTTGCCACATTACACAAAGTTTCTTTACTCCTGTGTCGGCAATCAAGTGACCAGAATACATCATGCTCATGTTGATCAGTAGCTGGTGAGCTCCAGTTGAGAACATTGCCGGAGGGTGGTGTGCATCTCTCAGACCTCAGCTTTGCAGGCAGAGCGAGGCAGCTAAGTCATCCCTCATGGAATATTTTGCTGCACTGGCTTCAATGCAACAATGACCACTTATCTCGCAATGATCACTTATCTGCTCACAGCCCAGAAAGCCAACCATATCCTGGGGTACATCAAAAGGAGCGTGACCAGCCGGTCAAGGGAGGTGATCCTGCCCCTCTACTCTGTTCTCATGAGACCTCACTTGGAGTATTGTGTGCAGTTCTGGTGTGCTCAACATAAAAAGGACATGGAACTGTTGGAACAAGTCCAGAGGCAGCCACGAGGATGATCAGGGGACTGGAGCACCTCCTGTATGAAGATAGGCTGAGAAAGTTGAGGCTGTTCAGCCTGAAGAAGAGAAGGCTGCGTGGAGACCTCATAGCAGCCTTTCAGTATCTGAAGGGGGGCTATAGGGATGCTGGGGAGGGACTCTTCAATAGGGACTGTAGTGATAGGACAAGGGGTAATGGGTTCAAACTTCAACAGGGGAAGTTTAGATTGGATATGAGGAAGAAATTCTTTACTGTAAGGGTGGTGAGGCACTGGAATGGGTTGCCCAGGGAAGTTGTGAATGCTCCATCGCTGGCGGTGTTCAAGGCCAGGTTGGACAGAGCCTTGGGTGGCATGGTTTAGTGTGAGGTGTCCCTTCCCATGTCAGGGGGGTTGGAACTGGATGATCTTAAGGTCCTTTCCAACCCTAACTATTCTATGATTCTGTGATCCATGAGGGACCTCCTTTAATAGCTTTGGCCTGACCTTCTGAAGGGGGAAGAAGAAGAGATTGTGCAGAGGAACTCAATATTATGAAACGCTTTGTTCCCCCATATTTCAGCTGAATAGAACGCATGCACAGAATTAGAGATTTGGGTCACTTCAGTGCAATTTGCACAAACATGGAGTGACTCCATCTGCTTATTTAGTTTTACACGTCCATATAGCTTGTAGCTTCGTTTAGAGTGTGCCTAGATGCTTATGTAAGTAAGTTCCAAGAACCTCTGCAGTTATCCAAAACGGCAGTCTGCAATGTCCTCTGCCAGTTGAACGTCCACCAAAATGATCATAATAGAAGGTTTTTTAAGTGATATCTCTGTTAATTTCCCTGTAAATGAGTCAGGTATGCCTGACAGGAGCTCAGAAAGCCTGGGAGGAGAGCGAAGACTTATGCTGTGGTGTTAGTGCTTTTCAGTAAGCTGCTAACCGAGTGCAAAATGTCACATAAGCCGTCTAATTTCAGCTGAGCTCATTTAGCTTTTGCTAAAGTGTGTTCCCAGGAGCATTGCCTGACAGCAGATTTAAATGGAAGCCTCAGCATGCCTGGCTGAGTTTGGTGTCAGTGCACAGGTTTCTCTGGTTCCAGCTAAGCTACTGTGAGTCTGTGTAAAGAGGACATCAGCTGCTGGCCTCTTGAGAGAATCAACTGCCCATGCAGCCTTCTCTTCCTTCCTTCAGCTCCTAAAGGCTTATCACTGCCATGGGCTTTCTTTTAAGCGTGGCCCAATGGAGCAGGTGATCTCTGCCTCTATTTCGTGTCTGCAGTTTAAACTACCAGAGTGCTCCTTCCATGTTGTGTGCAGGCAGGAGGCTGACTGCATGGAGCCACAGGAGTCACAGTGGAAAATCCTCTTGAGCATAGAAGAGGGCTACTGACAAGTTAGAAGAAGCTGGTGGCAGCTCTTTCTGTAGCAGTGCTTGTACTGGGGACTGGGACTTGGCTTTAGTTCTCAGTAGGGACTTGCTAGGATTTGGTCATGTGTGTCTGTCATAGTTTCACATAAAAGATGGTGTGTTCCTGCACTATCAAGGCAGTTTTAGAAGGTTTTACCCTTTCCTGCCCTCATCCCGTACATTCTTTCTTCCCATCCCTGGTACTATGACATTCATATTCAGTATGCAAAGGACTAATGATAATGTCCCATCAAATTTGCAGTGACCCTCTAACTGTGTAATTGTCTCTCTCAGTAAGTAGCGTTAACCTTGATGTTTAGCAGTGCTCTTTTGAAGACACTGCTGCTAAAAATGAGATCTGTTTACTCCTCTGACAAGAGCCAGATTTAAAGAGGGCAAATACAGAGCAATGTATTACAGTGTCCTCAAGTCTGGGTTAATCCCTGTCCCCATGCATCTGTGTTTACCAGAGGCTGTTTGCACTGTGAGTTATTACTAATGGAAGAGCATCGTCCTCTCAGCCATCAGTGTCCAAGTTCCCAAGGCTTCAAAATCTGCTTTTTAACATAGGGCACAGCCGGAGGGAGCTGTCGATGAATGAGCATTCATAGGAAACCTCAGCTCTGCTTCAGGGATCCTACCTTTTGTCCAGTTGTCTCTCCTGGATGAGTAAGACATTGTGTCTGCTGTGATGTGAGCAAGTGTGGCATTACCTTTGCTGCACACAACGAAAGTAGTGCTTGTTTGGGAAATATAAGCAATACCTATGCTGAATAGAAAGGTTGATTTTGCCTAGGCTTAAGTAGTCATATTGTCTTGGGGCATGTTGGAACAACATCATTTTGCATAGATAGGCTAGCTCAGAGTTAGTTTGAGAATGTCTACAGCAAGCGTGTGGTGTAGCTAGACTTGCATTGATTTCCTCCATTGACAGCACTAGATGAAGTCGTCATCAGATGCTATGCTTGTAAGGAAACCAAGCATCACTCCTATGGGAGAAGGAAATGAAGTGGATGCAGTAAGAACAGTGATTCTTCTGGAGCAAAGAAGCAGCAGAAGGAGCCATATTAGAGGAGGATTTGTCTCCATTCCAAGAGATTCTGCCAGCAGCCCAGTTGTTAGAAATCATTGAGTCCCATGGCTGTGAGCATAGTATGTGGTACTTCAGTATTCGTTCAGGCTTTCATTTGCTTTCTGCAGAAAAAGCAAAGCAGTTTTGACCCTGGTTGGTTGTTCTTCCTCATTCCTACTTGAGAGCTGTTCTGGTTGGGGCACTCTTTCATCAGTTGGCACAGCACTGCGGTCCCTTGGGATGGCCACCTTCAAACAGCAATGTGTTTACAAGGGATGGCTGAGCTGAGATGCATTTTGCTACAGGGAAGTTTTGTTAGAGGGGGACTGCTCTACTGTGTATGTGCCTGCGTGGCTGCTCACTTTCCAAGGGACTCATGGGCTAAAAATCAGTCCCGCATATTTCAAAGTGGGTGTTGTGCTCTTCCTGGAAAACTCATGCTTTGAAGTGCCTAAAGAAAAGTAAAATACACCTTAATTTGCTTTTCCTTGAATTCTCCTATGCTTTACTCATTGTAGACTGACAGGGCTGGACTGCTTGTTGCAACTGGCTACTGTAGGTTCTGCCAAGTAGAGCTGGCTTAGGACAGGTTTACCCCAAGTGCCCCTTAAGGCCACTTGTTAAAACATGTAGTGAAAGTAGGGGAAACTGGTAAGAGATGAAATTGCAAGCTCTGAAGCTTCTGTCTTCAGGACTTTCAGTGGGGTTCGCACTGTGAGCAATGTCAGTGTGTGTGGAGCCAGGTCCATGGTCAATGTCCATGAAATGGAAGTCTTCCAAGTCCCAGGCCTCAAATCTCCTTTTGAGCAGAAGAGACCAGAGCAGGCCGTTGTCAAATTGCCATTTCACTGCCTCTGTAGTGGCACAGGACCTGTAAATCTGTGCTAAGGAGGGAGAGGTATCATAAAATACATGATACCAATCATAATTTTATGATACGTTTCCTTACTCTGCAACCAATTGTATTGGGTTTGTTTCTGGTGTGAATTTCAGGGGAGATTCCTATGCACTTGAGTGCCATTTTGCAAAGACAGAGCTGGTTTATAGTGTATTCAGTCTTGCCTGCTCATTGCCACTGTTTGCACTTGTAGGCCATGTTTGTAAGACACCACAGCTAGAGTTAGAAGGGCAAGCAATCACTGAGGGGTTTTAGTGTCTGCTTGTCCCCAGTTCAGCTCTACAAGTCTTGAGGTTTGTCCCTGAGATTTCTGCCCATTCTCAAAAAGCTGATTCCTGTGACTTAAATGCCATTTATTCCTCCTCCTCCTGCCCAGCCTTCAAGTACTCTGAATGTGAAGGAGACTGTTAGCTCACTTGAATTGAAAAATCCACCTACGTTGCTATTGTTTGTGCCCTACGCTGTTTGTCTCAATGCTGAAAGCTTTCTGAATGTTCTGATGGCAGTGTCATGAGCAGTCTGCTTCTCACATTAATCACCAGCTGTGTAATGAGGCTTCATATGTGCTCTGTTAATAGCCAAATCGCTGTCCTTATTTGAGACTCCTTGGTGCTGGAGTTGGTTGCTCCTGTGACGTCCTGCCTCACTGTACTATTTGGAATTAGACCTCCCTGAATTACTTGCCTCTAACTCCAGTTCTGGTTCCTGGAACATGCCAGTGTCTAGTCCTTGTTATCCTGCGGAGCCTGTGGCTGGGAATTTTTGAACCGGTTAATGTAAAAGCTGCATTAGCAAGAGCTGGATTGCTATTTATAGCTGTATCTTCACTTGTTGCTAGTGACCTCACCCCAAAAACACTGAAGCTTTTTGCTGCTGTTACTGCAGCGTGATTGACAGCATGGTTTTATCCTGCCTTCTAGCTTCCGCTGTTAAAGACACCTTCCAGCAGTCCCTACCAAAACTCTCCCTACTCTGGTTGCCACAGCTTGGGAAAGTCTAAGAGAGCTCATTTGGTGGCCTGTTTCAACTGCTAGCCAGCAAGAGGGTGTTATAAGTAGTAATGCAGGTGATGTTCTTAAGGTCTTTTGTGTGGTGATCCAGCTATCTACTGGCACAGTTGCTTCGGACATTACTTTTGCAGGAGCTGGAATCAGCTGGTTTCTCCGGTGTAATACACAAGCACTTGTCAACCTGCAGGTTTCTTCTGAGCAAGTATATTGAGTTGGTAGCTGTGGTCCTTTTGTTTCCACCCTTGGGCCTTTTCTCATATGCATGCATTGTTCCCCAGCATGTGCTGTGGTGTTTCTTCAGCTTCTTTTAGTTGTATTGTTCTGTTCTCTCTAGCAATCTGCGGAGCGCTGCGTGAGCACACTGCTAGACCTCATCCAGACCAAGGTCAACTACGTGGTCCAGGAGGCCATTGTCGTCATCAGAGACATCTTCCGCAAGTACCCCAACAAGTATGTGGAAGTAGTATAAGGTTTTTGGAAGCCCTTGTTGCTAACATCAGGATGGAGCAATGTAAAACCCACTCTGCATAGCTTACCAGGGCTCTGAAGCAAAGGTGGCCATTGTTCTGAAAAGCCATGTCCATTCTGATTCTAGCTCCTACTACAGCAGGACTCAGGTGTTAGCTCTAAATGAGGTATCAGCCTGGCACATTATTAGTTTGAATTGAAAGCTTTTCCTTCCCTACCATTCCACATTCATGCTGAGTATAAGCCTTAATCAAAAGCTGTAAAGCTCTTACAGAGAATGCCAGAAGGAAAATTAGACCAAGTTTACAGCATTGGTCATCTGGTTTTGCTCATCTCCTCTGGAAGGTTTATATACAAGGCCATGAAAGTTCATGACTTTCATGGGCTGAGATCTTGGTCAGATTGTGCTGAATAAAACACACAGTTTTCACCATTAGGAGCTCTCTCTGGCTTGGGCAGTACCCAGCTTTTTTTCAGCTGTTTCTACAGGAAGGTTTTGTGTCTTAGCTGCAGAATAGCAGTGTCTTTCAGCAGATACTTCATGATCACCTAAAAAGTAATATGGGACCTCTGCAGGCCTCTCTGGCAATTTCTGCTGTCAGTTACAAGGCAGATTACCTGCTTATTGACTGGGATACCCACACATGGGAATAGGGTAAGCTAAATAATCAGTGTGAGGTTTAGTCTGTTTTACAGCAAAGCCGTTGGGAAAGTGTAATATCCAGTTTAGAGTTGCCAGTCTGAAGATGCCAGTGAGGCTGCAGGATCTGATACAGACTCACGGTTTGAACTGCTGGATCAAATGTTCCCTTTAGCAAAACAGAGGGGGAGGGAGAATTCCACATCTGGGTGGTCTTGTTGAATAACAAAACTGCAGAGCTCTTGAGGACCATGTGAGCTTGATAAAAGAAAAAGGCTAGGAATATCTTCTGTAGTTGAGTGAAAATGCTGCTTGTTGCATACAAGTACAAGACATTGTCATTCAGTGCAGGATTCTCTGCAGAATGATGTGGGCAGAGATGGAGAAACACAAGTGGAACTCACCCCAGTAATCCACCTGTACTCTGACAAACCAGGTATGAAAGCATCATTGCCACTCTGTGCGAGAACCTTGATTCCCTGGATGAACCAGATGCCAGAGCTGCGATGATCTGGATAGTGGGCGAATATGCAGAAAGGATTGACAATGCAGATGAGCTGTTGGAGAGTTTCTTGGAGGGCTTCCATGATGAAAGCACTCAGGTAAAATTGTGTTGTGCATCTTATCTATAGTGTTTCATGCAGTGTATGTGTGGGATAAAAGGTAAATAACATTGCAGTGGTCAGAAAATACCTCCCAAGGAAAATTTCAATATTTAGCTAAAATAGAACTCTTGGGAGTCTGTAGACTTGCTGTGTCGTGTTTATTTCCCAAACTTCTCTTTTTGGAAGGATAAGAAAGAACAGGAGGGGTTTCTAGATTTTGTATGTATCTTGGGGAATAGCGCTACTAGGGACCAAAACATTACAGAAGAGTGATGAGATGCGTAAACGTACAATATAAATCTCAGTGTGCTAATCTGGGACTTGTCTGTGGAAGTATTTTGCAGCAGGCAAGAGTCTGAGTCTCATTGTAGTGGGTTTCCCTGGCAAAGAGTAGTTGTAATGCTGTTAGAAAGCACAGGACTCGAGTTTTGTATCAGTAAGGGATGTTGAGACTTGGGAGACATTGCTAAAGCATGGATGAATTTTCTAATCTCTGCTGTGTCTGCTTCTCTTAGGTGCAGCTCACCCTACTGACTGCTATAGTGAAGCTGTTCTTAAAAAAGCCTTCTGAGACACAGGAGCTGGTTCAGCAGGTCCTCAGCCTGGCCACACAGGTAAGCCAAGGTATTGAGAGGACCAGAGCCCTTCAGGCACCATGTTGGCCTGCTGTGTGGTGTCTCCCATCTGCCAGGCAAGTCAGCTTTGCAGTAAATAGGATTCAAGCATGTTCCCCTCTCTCCCAAACACACTCCATTTAAGAGCTGCTCTGTGCCTGTTACCATGCCATCTGGCATCTGCTCTCTCCTTCTTAGCTCTTGCTTCATCCTAATTCCCTTGCATTCCCCCACCAAATGAAAAGCTAGGGACAGGGTAGAGTTATGAAGAAACCAAAATACTTTCTCTTTGAAGACGGCTTGCAGTTAAAACATCTGGAGCTATGACAGAGGGAAAGGGTCTGGCAAAGACTTGGTTCTATGAACAGCAAAGCTTAAGCAGTGCTATGAAAAAGAAAGAACTGAGGTTTGAGTTTTTTCCTTTGTATTTGGATGCTGTCAGCCAATGTGACAGCTTTGCTGGAGGCTTTAACAGTGGGTTAAGATCCTGGATTCATTATGCATGAGGTGCTGAGTTATGAGCTCAAATCACTGCAGGCAGGACTGGGCTTGAGCTGGTAGACAAAAGTGCTGTAGCTATGCAGGAGAGAAGTGGAGATGTCATGGTGGCTGGAGTGGGTAGGACATGAGCTGATCTTACAGTCCCTGGCTGTAATGACTGGGGTAATGTGTGATGGCATAGCCCAAAAAGAGCACATCTGTTCCAGACCTGCTGTGTCAAGTGATGAAAATAGTCTCTCAGCTGTTCTGAATGGGCTGCTGTTGTTTCTGAGCAGAAGACCTGGAGTCTATCATTAGCTGGCCTTTTTGGTCCCCTTTGCTGCAACAAGCCATGGCCGTGGACTTTGAGTACTTAAAACTTTTATTCATACCTTTGAGGGTGTTGCATTGGTCAGAAGCAAGAAATCCGTGGTCTGCTTTTCTTGCTTCAAAACCTGCTGTTAGGCAGGCTCCCAGCAACTCTTTTGAGAGGAATTGGGCCAAGGGCATGCTTTATCATTTGTCTAAGCTAACAGAAGAAAGGTACTAAGTGTTAAAACCCACTATGCTGAGTCACAAAACACTTAATGGTACCCTAGGAATATAATAGGCGTCTGTTTTTTCTCTGTTTGTCACAAATGTTGATTCAGTCTAGCTGGTGGTATTTTATATGAATAAGTCAATGTAGGATAACTGGCTGTAAAACACTAAAAAGTCCTGTCAAGGTCTGATTTCTAGGTAGAGATGCTGTTTTTCCACTTGAGTGGGAGAGTAATTACACATGTATTTCTTTCCCCAGCTTAGGTATTGTTGCACTTCGAGTTTCTCTTAGAGTATGTCTGCACAGCAAACTGCTGGTGTGGTTGTAGAAGAAGCCAGCTTAATCCAGCCAACAATGGTAAAAATAGCAATGAAACAGCTGGGGATGGGAGGGACACAGATGTGTAGCTGCAGTCAGGGTCCCTGGCAAGCCCATAACCTAATGGATGGCACAGAGCCATTGCTCTTGTCTGGCATGGGTGGGTAATTAGGCTAGTGTGGGTTTGTTGGTATGCAGCGCAGGTGTGCATGCAGCCCCTGGAGAGCAGAGAATAGGGAGAACTTTGGACAAGGAAGATGTGAGCCTCCTGATCCAGTAGATTTACTAAAGTTTCAAGTCTGTTTATTTGGCTGTGGGAAGAAACAGTCAGTCTTGAATCTGTATGTGCCTGCAAGTAGATAGAAGCATATGGTCTTTCATGTCGGCACTTGCAGAAGCCCTGCCTCCTCCTGAAGTGCCTCTGCAGGCAGGATGCAGAGAGTCTTGTAGGAATTAAGGGTGAAAAGTGTGAAGAGTCCACGACTCCACCATCAAACTGAAAAACAGCACTGCAGAGGAATCTATCTGTTTATGGTATCTAGGTCCTTACAACAAAACAAGCTTAGCATGGCAGTGTCATTACAAAGAGAGGTTTTACTGTGTGCCTGTGAATGTCTTGAGACAGGTAGCAGAGAGGCAGGTGATAGGAGGTCAGCAGCAGTGGGAATAAGATCATGGAGGAGGAAAAGAACTACAAAGTAGGAAGGCTAATGAGGTTACCAGAGATTAAGAGGGGGGGAAAGCCTCAAAAACCTTTACCCTGTTATTCTGCTGACATGGGGATTAAAAATCCCAGTTCTTGTTTCCATGAACAGTTCAAACATGTTGCACTACAACACAACACCACATCACCTCCCTCTCCCTAGAATGTTAGCTGCCAACTATCACCATTCGCTTTGCTGCTCTGGGCAGAGCTGTTGAAAAAGCAGAGAAATAATAAGCACTTCGTGCAGAGGCAGAACTGTCTGCAGTGAAACAAGGCTATTATTGACAGCTGGAGAACTGATGAAGGATCCTAACTGTGTCATTAGCATCTTTACATACTTCATTAGATAACTAAAAGGCGGGATTAATAAGATCTCCTTTTGGTGTGAAGAATATGGCTTATTAAGATCCATCCTGTAGCTCTGCAGTGTATTTCTGTCCAGCAGTGTCCTTGGGTAAGTTGTATATTTCCAGGAATCTTGGATCATTCTGTTCCAATACGCATTATTGTCTGTCTGCTCTTAGTATGTGACAATCATTTTGACCAATGTTCTTTTCTCCTATCAAAAACTCTTGGAGTTCTCCTGATATTTACTGTTATGTCAAATGCAGGAGAGTTTGGAAAGCAGTTGAAGCCTTTAAAAGGACCTTAAAGCTCATCCAGCTCCAACCCCTGCCATGGGCAGGGACACCTTCCACTAGAGCAGGGTGCTCCAAGCCTCTGTGTCCAACCTGGCCTTGAACACTGCAGGGATGGGGCAGCCACAGCTTCTCTGGGCACCCTGTACCAGTGCCTCAGCACCCTCACAGGGAAGAACTTCTGCCTAAGAGCTCCATCTCCCTTCTGTCAGTTTAAAGCCATTCCCCCTTGTCCTGTCCCTACAGGCCTTTATCAAAAGCTCCTCTCCAGTTTTCTCAGGGATTTCAGCTTCCTGAGCAGCAGAGCAGGAGGCTAGGCATTAATACTTTGGTTATTATTTCTCATTTTGGGATGTTCATCGCAACAAGCAGTTCATAACATCATTCTGAAGTTGGTGACTGGATGGTTGGGGTTTTTTAATCCAGAAAAATGAAGCGATTACAGGCGTTATTCTGCTTCAGACCTGTGGCTGACGTGTTGCTTTGCCTCAGGATTCCGACAACCCAGACCTGCGGGATCGGGGCTACATCTACTGGCGCCTTCTTTCCACGGATCCAGTGACTGCCAAAGAAGTGGTCCTCTCGGAAAAGCCACTTATTTCTGAAGAGACTGATCTGATTGAACCCACCCTGCTAGATGAGTTGATCTGCCATATCGGGTCTCTGGCTTCTGTGTACCACAAACCACCCAATGCTTTTGTGGAGGGGAGCCACGGGATCCACCGCAAACACTTGCCAATTCACCATGGAAGGTAAGCTGGGGGCAACCGTGGTGATAATGGGCAGGATTGGTTGTTTCTTTTTAGCAAATAGTCCAAAAGATGCAAAGATCTTTTTTAACACTGTAGTGGGTTTTTTTACTGCTGTTGTAAGGGCTTGCAGGTCATTCAGGGGGCTATTTCATTGCAAATTTTAATCCTGGGTATGTAGCTTCTGAGTTCCTGGGTCAGAAGACAGAGGAAGTATCCAAGTTCTTGTGTGAGGAGAAGCTGTGATGTTTTTTGAGAAGACACTGGCTATAAGCCCTCTTGGCAGCAGAGTTTGAATAAAAAAGCAGAAACTTTGGATAACTGGCGCAAGTGTCTCCTCCAGTAGGAGGGTGACTGTGGTTAAAACCCAGCATCTTTCGGAAGGAGGCACTTCACTGATTTTCCAAGAGCTTTTACTTCAGCTACAGCATAGCTTTACAAGTCTCAGTTGTGTAGAGTAATACTCATTCCCTGAAACAGGCAAGTACAGGGATCCTTTGCTGTTGCAATAGAAAATGGGGAAGGACTGGTAAAACTACGTTTCTCACTTGGTGCCTATAAAGCAAGGGGAGTCCAAAAGCCGTCTAAGCCCCATCATTGAAAACTGGGCTTAGGAGATGTCTAGACTGATGTGGTTCTGTCTAACCTTTGGGGAGAAAATGCTTTGGCTTATTGCCTGGAGCTTTAATGCTTCCCCATGATCAGTGTCCTAGAAGTGGGTTAGATCTGCAAGAGCAGGCAGTACAGTAGTCCTGGGCTGCAGCGACGTTGCTGTTGAGCTTGTTCCCATGGTTCCTCATTCAGGTAGACAGTGCTACTTGCACTAATGGCATTAAATACAGATGTAAGTGTGCTTTACAGCAGGAGGCAAAGTATCCAGGCTTACCTCTTAATATTCCCAAAGTGACATTTGGAGTGCTATTTTTTGCTGTTGTGCTGATAAATCAGTGTGCAATGCTGCTCCTTTTCTATTTTCTGACACCACTTCTCTGCTATTCTTAGCAACTAAAGCTATTTCTGTAATGACTAGCTTTGGAAAGCTGAGTTGTTTTCTCCCTGCCTATGAAATCAAGTCTGGCTTCACTGAGACCCAGGACCAGCAAGCACAAGTCTACCAGTTGGACAGAAAAGGCAGTGCATGCTTTCCATGACTGCCTCTTATAGTCAAAGAGTTGGCTTCAACAGCAAAATGAGCTGGGATGGGGGTAGCTTTGGTCTTTGGTGTTAGCAGCCTTCCTGTACACTGTTGTTTCAGGTCACTACAGAAGCTAATGTTTTAGGTGGGTTTAGTCAGCTCAAGGAGCTTTTGCAAGGAGCAGTCTTTCTGCAAGCTTCTTGCTTATGCTGTGTGTGCGTGGTTTGACTCTCGTAGTTCATGCTCAGACAGTCTGATGACCTTAAATCTTTTCTGACTGTAGCAGTATTGTACATTGCCCTGGTGGTATTTACTACTAAATTACCCATTACTTCAACATAAAACCTTCAGGCCTCAGTCAGCAGTGGCAAGCTGGGAAAGGCCTGAAAGGCGCTCAGTGGAGCGTGCTGCATACTGATGCAGCATTCTAGCCTGTTTGGAAAGTTAAAAAAGAGTGGTTACTTAATGGCTCACCTCATAAAGAGGCCCCTGTTGTGGTTTTCTGCTTTACTATTAGCAAAAAGACAGTAAAACTTTACAGGCTGATGCCAAGCTGATATTATTACCAAACTGCCCCTTTCAGCCATGAGAACTACAGTGAGCAGCTCCGCAGGAGCATGGTTGTTGGAGCCTGAATTTGGGTATCCAGTATGATTTTACTGAATACTAAGCAACTGGGTTGCCTCTCTCTAATGCTGAACATGCATGAAAAGGTACATGAAGGCCTGTTAATTTAAGGCAAGTTGAGGGTGTCCAGTGAAAAGATAACCTCCTCATCTCGCTATTTGGAGTTACCTTCATTGCTTGTGCACTCTGGTAATGACCATTCTTGTGGCTGACCTGTCTGCTAGAGACTGAGGTTTTCCTTCAGGTTGCACAGTGACATAGAGTTGGAAGCATGGAGTTTTAGAGATGTCCACAATCGATGTGGCTTAAGAGGATCAAGACAGCATTGTGTTGAGTAGATGGGCAGAAGTAGCTATGCTAGTGGTGCTTTCCTGGGTATAAACCTAGGAGGAGTTAGTTAAGGTTGGCAGAATACTACATACATTCCATTTTGATTTCGTTTCATTTTCATTCAGTGTAGGACAGGTTCTTTTCAGCTTATGCGAAGACCCACTGAGCGGCTCCCAGGTGGTGCGATGTTCCTGCCTTTTCAATAAGCCCAAGTGTCACAGAGCTGCAGACGAATCCCAAAGCAGGGGGAGAAATCTCCTGATTGCTTGGCAGTGTTTTTTCATGTGACGGCCCCCACTTCCCCTGCTCAGCTGTAATGCAGCTGAGAAATCTGGGGAGATGTCTGCAGGGCTCCTGGGAGAGGAGGAGTCTTGGGTAGGAGTCCCCATTCCCACACAGGCTATTTTTGATTCTGGTTAGGCTGTGACACCCAACACCTGGAAACCTCTGGAGGCTGAACTCATAGGGGAGCCCAATCTCCAGCTCATGTGGGCAAACCCAGCTGCTAGCCACTGCCCAAGATTATAAGGAAGAAATATCAAGTCTTTTTACCCTTTATAACCTATATATTCTTTATTCATTTTGTTTTTCTCTCAAAGAAAATGCAAAGTTGTTCATACGAATCGCTTTGAAGAGCAATGGAAGGCTTTTGGTGCTTTTGTTTTTTAATACAAACTGACTTAGTTTTGTCCTTTCCTAATTTCTTGTTGGGCTTCGGGGCAGCTGCAGTTACACAAGACCTTGAAGGATTGCTTTATCTCCATCAGAAGAAGGATGAGTAAGTGTTGAAGAGGTGTAGTGTTAAAGGGATTATATACTGGGAACGAACCAAGTGTGTGCACTACCGGCTTGTAATGTGCCTCTGCTCATACATGCTGTTCTTCCCTGTTCTCAGGTTGGGGGTGGGAGTGCATCACGGTAACCACTTGCTCTTCAAAACTATTTTAGCTAGCTGTTCAGCATACTCAGAAGTCTCCCTGCTGAAGGCAGAAGCAGAAAAGACAACTAATATTAGTCCTATTAGGGGTCTAAAGCTTTTAATGCAAAGAAGCTCTAGACCCTCTCTGTCACTGCCTGGTAGCTAATTCATTCTGCAGTACTTATGCTGCATCTTTTCCTCTTTGCACTGAAGCTGGGGGCAGCTTATATGCTCTTGTGTCCTGGGTTCATCTACTAAAAAGGAGAAAAATAGCTGCTACAGCTGAACCCAGAGCATGTTGCTAACGCTTTCCCCTCAGTAACTGAATAAGGACAAGGAAGAGAGTTGTGGCTACTCAAAATCAGGAGCTGCAATCCTTAACAAAAGAGCCCCAACATTAAACACCTCGTCAGGACCCTCATTCCCTTGGCATTTGTGTGCAATTACCTGTTGGCTGCATCTGCAGTAACATGAACTAGAAATAATTTTGTCAGTTACTGCTGGCAACAGGACAAAGTAGATTTTAAGGGAGCTAAAATACTAGTGTCTCTGGATTTAAAGAATAAATACATTGTAATGAGATCTCCAGGAGCTACAGTCAGGCATAGTTGGGTTTTTTTCTCTCTTTGTTGTAAAATTCAGGTGCAAGTGAATACAAAAGGTAACCAGACTGCGCATGATGAGTTTTGGAAGCTGCATCTTGAGCATTTCTAGGCTAGCCATCAGCATGGCTGCTATCTCAAAGGAAATTATGGATAGAAGGGAGGAATCTGTTTTAGATTGAGATCTTGAGTTAGAAAAGAGTTGTGGAGCTTGGTGCTGGTCAGTAGAAGGTGGTTAATCCAGATCTGTGGGGAGTGCTTGAGTTTGCACTGGTTAGAGTGAGGGCTGAAGGGTTTATCAGTGCTAGGTATTGGAGGAAATCTCTATTTCTTTTTTCCCATGTGTACATGTAGTTCTCCAAGCCCAGTGGGCTCAAAATCATCTCTATAGGTTTCTTCTGAGCTGGGAAACCATTGTTTTCAGTGCTGTAGTCCATGTAGTACTCATGGCTCACTGTTTTGGAGGGGTCTGTGATGCCCAAGCTGGGCAAATTTCATACCTTTGTGAAGATCCACGTGCCATAACACACTGCCTTGTACAGGGCAGTGGTCAGAGCAGCTGCTAGGATAAGGTTGTTTTAGGTGGCTTCTGCTTATGAATCACCTCTTGCTGTTTCCCCGTGCTGGGAATCTGAAGCTGGAGACTGAAGGTGGCTGATGTTTCTCTCTTCTGCTTCTTGTTCCTCCCTCCCATAGCACTGATGCAGGCGATAGCCCCGTGGGCACAACAGCCACTACAAACCTGGAGCAGCCACAAGTCATTCCATCCCAGGGCGACCTTCTGGGTGACCTTCTGAACCTGGACCTGGGACCCCCAGTGAATGTTCCCCAAGTGTCCTCCATGCAGATGGGTGCTGTGGACCTCCTGGGAGGAGGGCTGGACAGCT
This sequence comes from Ara ararauna, assembly GCA_028858755.1. NCBI lineage: Eukaryota > Metazoa > Chordata > Aves > Psittaciformes > Psittacidae > Ara > Ara ararauna. The sequence continues at coordinate 8,773,587 of CM054389.1, read as the reverse complement.
TGGTAAGCAGCATCCTCTTTAGCTTCAGCTGATGTGAAATAATTGGAGCTCTGCTTATCTCTGCAAAGCCATGATCATTTGTGCCTGTAATGCTTGGATCACTGAGTTCCCAGTGCTGAGTCCTAAAACTCCAAGGGGATTTAACCAGTGTGACTATGCCAGCTTTCAGCAGGTTTTTCCTGCTATAAAACAAATGTTGATGCGTGCTGTAGCATCCCCACAGTCAGCAGATATATTTGTCCCATGCGTTTGCTGTCTGTGGGAGAAAACCAAAAAGTTGTTTAAAGGATGTGAAGTGTTCCACTGCTTTGTAATCGGTTCAAGAAGGTGTTTGTTCCATCCTGTTCCCACCCCTACTGAATTTCAGTGCAAAGCTCTCAGGGCTGCAGGCTGTACCCCTGTGTCATCCCATTTGTATATTCTCCAGAGTATGCCATGGTTTAATATCGGTGACATTTTAATTGGAGTTAGGTCAAGAGAGAAGCACTCTGAGTAGTCCTCCCCATGCCATAGCTGCTCATAAGGATGTATTCTAGTGCTGACAGGGTCAGGCTCTAGAGTGCGAGTAATCACACGTTGCTTCTGCTCTGGGGTGTGAGCTGGGCATGAGCTGCAATGAGAGAATCACTTGGCAAGGAGGACCATGGCAGTGGGGAGGAGCTTGGTGCTTTGATCTAATGCTGGTAGCAGCCAGACACTGAGAAGTGGTGAATGCAGTTGTCAGCCTGAGAGTTGTTCCCATTGCATGGAGCACAGCACACAGATCCTGAACATGCTGGAGACTTGCCTACTGGGGTAAGAAGTAGCCTAGGTATACTTGCACCATGAAACCTGAGTAAGATTACCCAAGTGGACATAGCTGGGTGTTTTTCAGACCTACAGTCTTGCTTTGGTTTGAGGTTTGGCTTGTAATGAGCTGGCTTGGGTTATCTGTGTGCCTGCTTTAGGTGCATCTTCAGTTCTGAGTCAAGCTCTGAATAATAGAGGTAGGAGGCAGCTGGATGAACCCCAATGCAGCAGATCCTTATTTGACAAAGATTTTTACTTTAAGCTGCCATAATCTTATTAAAGGCAGACATTAAAGCACATTTCCAGCACTTCATGAGCTAATGAACTGGAAACTAACTTACTGACGTGGGCATTCACAGAGGTCAGAAGTGCTTTAGCCTCTCTGCCATCTAAATGGCAGTTTGCTTATTTAGCAGGGAGGCTTCTTTTGCTGGGGAGGCAGGGAATTAGGGCAATGGATTAAGCCGGAGGTGCTGGGAAAGCAGACAGTGAGCCCAGAGCAGTGACCTTTGCAGCCTTTGCCCTGCATCCCAAGATGTGCCACTAAGAAACTGGTATTTTTAACTGTGTTAAGGCATTGCAGCAAATAGTGCTGTCTGTGGCAGCTCAGAATGGTTAGGAGTTAAATTCCTCTGCCTAAACCATCTTCCAGGCCACTTGCAGTAAACCTTTGTGTCTCATTAGTGTCAGAGACTAATAAATGGCCACAGCAGGAGGGCTGAAACTTGGTTCTGGGAAGAGTTCTCTCGCAGTTGGCATTAATGGGCTTAATTTAGTGCCCTGCTTTGGCAGCAGAGCTGACAGCTGATACAGTACGAGGCTTTTACTTAATATTTTCCTCAAGCTTAAAGTAAATCCATGGGGCTGTGAAGTGTGATTGAACAAAGTGATCATGGCTGGATGGGGCGGAGCTGTGCCTTGGGCTGCTTGGGCCAGTGCTATCTCAGCTGAGTTACTAGATGGGGTGAGCACTAAAAGGAGAGTATCTGAATGGTGGTGGGTTTGGGGCTGATTCCTATTGAAGCGCTGTTGCATCAGATATCTTCTCTCCTGATCCCCCATGTGTAGAAGTGAATCTTTTTCTGGTAAATCTGTGTTTCTCTGGCTTTTCCTTCCTTAATACAGACATTGCAGATGACACCAAGTTGGACAAGAATGTTGATCTGCTTGAGGGCAGGAAGGTTCTATAGAGGTATCTGGACAGGCTGGATTGATGGGCCAAGGCCAAACTGTATAAAGTTGAGAAGGCTCAGTGCCAGGTCCTGCACTTGGGTCACTACAACTCCATGCACCACTACAGGCTTGTGGAAAGAAAGATGTTGAGGTGCTGGAGCGTGAAGAAGGGAATGAAGCTGCTGAAGGGTTTGGAGCACAAGTCTTGTGAGGAGCAGCTGAGGGAGCTGGGGGTGTTTAGTCTATAGAAAAGGAGGTTCAGCTCTCTACAACTCCGAACTCTCTCTGCAGCTGCCTGAAAGGAGGTTGTAGTGAGGTGGGAATCAATCTCTTCTCCCAAGTAACAAGCGATAGGACAAGAGCAAATGGCCTCAAGTTGCACCAGGGGAGGTTTAGATGGAAAGTAGGAAAAATATGCTCTCCAAAGAGTTGTCAAGCACTGGCGCAGTCTGCCCAACGCAGTGATGGAGTCACCTCCCTAGAGGTATTTAACAGACATGTAGATGTGGCACTGAGGGACATGGGTTAGTGGTGGAGCTGGCAGTGCTGGTTTAATGGTTGGAGTTGGTGATCTTAAGGGTCTTTTCCAACCTGAGTGACTCATTGTACGATAATGAGTCTAATTAGTGTGTGAGTGAATGTGATCTGCGTTTACTGGTGTGGGCATGTTTGGCAAGTATCAAGCTGAGTTAACCCTAACCTGGTATTAGCTAAATTGCTGGTCAGTGTCTCTTGTCTGCATGGCTGGGTAAGGGGATTGGCAATTGGATCCTAAGCTAGTATTAAGCCACACTTATGCAGTGCCAAAACTCAAAAGAGTGCTGGCTGTTGGTGCAGCAAACGCTTCCTCTTTCTCTTCCAGATACCTTATATACACACCTTTTATGTTGTATTGCTGCCTGATTTGTTGCTTTGAAGTCTCCCTTTCCTTTACTCCTAAAGTCTTTGTTAATTGCATTTCTTCCCTTGCTTTTCTGGGCAGACTGAGGCTCCCATACTCTTGCATGAAACATGGAGTGGTGGGAGCATCCTTCTCTCCTCCCCAAACCAGAGTTTACTTCACTTTTGGCCCTTGTGCTACCAGAAAGTAGCTCTGTTTGGTTGTGCTGTTTGGTTGTGAATGTCAAGGGAGCGGTCTTCCTCTGCATGTGCTGCTTTGGTTTTACTTTTATCATCCCTCCTGTTGTCCTAAGAGTCTAAGTTAGAGTATTGGAACCAAGTGTGGCTGGGGTCTGATCTGAGGAAGGACTGAAGATGCACTTTCCAAACAGGAGTTTGCCTAATGTAATGTTTTGAAGATGGAGTTTTTACCACCTCTACTGTTGATCCCTGTTTTCTGCTCATCACTAGTGGATCCCTTTTGGATCACAGATGACCTCAGAGGAGGCAGGCGAACATATAGTATTAGTCTGTGGCATATTCTCTGCATTGTGCATCTGGCATTAACTCTTAGCCTGAGCAGGGACATAAGTTGCTTTAATGCCAAAGCAGAGAAACCCTAAAACCCACTTCCACTTTCCAAGCAACCTTTCGATATGTCAAAAAGCCTAAATAAGCCTTTCTGTTACAGTGGAAGAAAAGGATTTAGGATGTGCTTGAGCTGATGCACAAAGTCATGGTCTGTTGCTGTGGTGGTGAGATTGCATCAGTACTGCAAGTGTCTCAAAGGCAGCTGAAGGTCTGGAAGAAGCTGCTGTCAGGATCTGAGCCAGGTTGTCACATTCACTCACTGTCATGTGTTGAGCCCCTTGGAGACTTGTTGTAGCTCGTGTATTTGTTAAGGTCTCCTTTCCTTTGCAGGGGTGTCTGTCTTCAGAGGAGTGCTCTTTCAGTGAAAGTCCCAACAGGACTAAGCAAGAAACAACAGCAGCATTAACTTCCATGGCAAATGTCAGCCTGCATTTCCTAAACTGTGGGGTTTTTTCTTCCAGGCATTTATATAGAGACTGCATGTTGTAAAACTGGATAAACACCAAATTAATAGTGTTCAGTGGAGTTTTCCTCAGCCTTTGTAGGTATTTATCCCTATGACCAGTGAGAATCCAGCTGCTTGTAAGGTTAATTTGTTTAGTGATTAACTATTTCATCTCCATAGTAAGTCCTGTAATTGGTATCAACGTAACATGCATATTGTGCATGCACAGATGCTGAGCATGTGTTAATAAAAAGGGGGGGGGGGGAAGCCTTTAGTTACAAGATGATATGCTTTGCTTATAACCAGAGCATGCTGTATGACTTATGGAGAGCTGTTCTCTAGTGAACAGAGCCAGCAGTGAGCCTGCTCTGGGTTGTGCCCCTGTTTGCCACCCTGGGCAGACCTCTGCTTTGCTTTCTTGTCTGCAAAATGGTGACTAAGCCCATTGTTACAAAGCTGTCGAGGTCTCCACAGTGTGAAGTAGTGATGTGGGAGAAGCAAAACTTGCTTGGACAGCAGAATGCTGGATGCAGAGTTGTGCGTGCCGAGAGCTGATGCTTTATCCCCTTAAAGCCACCTCGTCAGCGGCTAAACTTAATTCAGATTATAGGCAGCCCTCCAACTCCTGGTTTAGTGTTGATGCAGCGCTTTGTAGGCTGTCTGTCTGTGCTGTAATGAGTCGGGGTCACTTTGCCTTTAAACCTTTCTGTGTATTCATTTGCTCTGAAGATCCACTGTGCATGAGAGCTCAGGCTGGGAGCCAGGGAGGCTGGCTCTAAACCTGGGGGCAGAGCAGTAAATCTGTAGGAATGGACATACTTGGATTGTCTCTTATGTAAGGATTTTATTTAATACTCCAGCCACTCATCTACAAGACTATTATTGATTCAAGGCTGGCAGCTGATCAGACTGATTGATGTCCTGAATTGTAAAGCTGGTTGATAAACACTGCAGTTTTCTCTAATACCTGGGCTGGTTTGTGCTGTTCCAGGTGGAACTGTGCCCCTCTATGGAATCACGTTGGATATGGGGGGTTGGGGTCTGACCCTAGGGGTCTCCTCTGCATTGTTCAGGGCTGTGTCCCAGCGCTGTGCTTGCTCTGAAGCGTGATGGAGGGCAGGGACGTGAGCTCTAGCTTACCCTCTCCCATGGGGTGTCCTGGGCTCTGGATGCCTGTAGGCTTGGCAGCCTGGGAAGAAATGCCTGTTCCAGCAGTGCCGAGTGCCTGCCTGATCCAAAAGGATGTCACTCCTCCCTCTCTGATGCTTTCAAATGGAGATTTCGAAATTTGGCCTCAGTGGACAGCACCCTGGCTTGTTGAGATTGATCAGGGACTCACCAATGTTGTTTAAGGAGAAACTTCTACTAAGTTATTTCACATGGTCGGAGTAGGAAGCCTCACGTGGTTGCTGAAGCCCAAAAGTGCCACCTTCCTCTCCTGGCTCTGCAGATGACTTGCTGTTTATAATCTTAGGAAAGTTACTTCATTTACCTTTTCCTGGAACTACAGTGTGAACGTGCCTATACCAGGTCAGGCCCAACATCCATTTATGCAGTGGTTGTGATGCTTCCCCAGCCTCTGACAAGGCACTGAGCGTCTCCTTTCATCTGGGCTGTTCTGCTTTGATGATCTACAGAGGACATCTGTTAGGATTTCTGACAAAGGGCATGTGTCCATTGCTGGAGCAGTGCTGATATGGAAAAGGAGCTCTTCTGGTGGGTCACTCATTCGTGTCTGATTTAAGGCTTTTGTTGCTGTAACAGTAATAGGACTGCTAGAGCTTTGCAGAGCTGCTTTTTTACATTTCAGAAATGAAAATGTTAGTACTTAGTTTCATTTGCTGATGGAAATCATTCAGCAAGGTAAAGCATTAGTAGTTAAGTGCTACTGAAACTAGTGGCTATGGTATTGGCAGCATTACCCATCCTCCATCACCTTTGTCACAGCTCGCCTTGGTTTGGACAGTAGCCTGGCTTGGTAGTAAGAGAACAGATACATAAAATAGACAGCAAACAAGGTACTGAAAATGCCTCTGTGTGAGCCACAGTGGCATTGCAATGAGATATCTACAGCCCATCAGGAAGTCGGCAGATGAAGTGGCCTGCTAGCAGCCCTGCTCTCAGCATTTCCTTCAGTCCCATCACCTAATTGTTGTTAGGTAAGTGCCTGGCTGCTGTGTTACTGGGGGCGTGCTCCCTTCTAGCTCCTTGACATGCTTAACTCTTGGTTTGGGATGTGAGGGAGAGGGGAGGCAGCATTTGTCCCCCATTAACCCATGAATTATGGCTCTATGACATGCATAGCTGCTCTGAAAGCCCTGGAGATGCGATGAACGCAAGGTGAAGTGGTTGCTGAGCAGTGGTTGTTGCAGCTTCTGTCCCTGGCTCCACCCTCCTGGTTATGTTTTGGAGCTCCAAATGCCTCACGTCATGTTGCAGAAGGGATTGTAACCCCTCCAGATCACATGAACACTTCGGCAGAGCCACTTCATTACGAGCTGCTGTTAAGATGCAAATAAACCCTGCTAATGCAGTAACTCCAGCACTGCTGCACTTCATAAGTCAGCGTAACTGCTTACACCGAGCTGGGATTACAGGGCAAATGCTCTTCAACTGCAGAGCAGCTGCAGTGCCATCCAAGCCAACCAATACCAAGTAAAGATACCAGTGCAGTTTGGGAAGAGGTTTTACTGATACAGGATTGAGCCCAGCTTCTTCTTTAAACCCATGTGGCTGCTTGAGTGCTGTTATGGCAGGATGGGTTTGGAGGGAGTAAAGAGAATTCCTCTTTCAAGAACTTCGTGCATTTGGTGGCCGAGGCTCCCTGTTCATCCCCTGCTCATCTCCTGAAGCCATCAGCTCTTCACCCTGGGTGGAGGCTTCATGCTCTTCAGCAAGAGGCATGCCTGTCAACTTTGGGCTCAGGATCAGGGCTCTGCAATGCTTTGAGTTCCCCTTGGCCATCAAGTGGCAGCTCTCATCCACCCCACCTTCACAGCAAGTCTGAGGAGGGCTCACAGTGCTGTTAGCCTGATCCTTTCCTCCATGGGGCTGTTGCCTGCGCTCTCACGTAAGGCAGGTTTACGTTGTCCTGCCAGTAGGAGTGGCTGCCCACCCTTGAGATGAATGGAAATGGTTAACCAGAGCTGCCAGCCCTGGGGAATTGGTTCAGCAGCACTTCACGCCTGACTAATATCTGCTTTCCTTCTGCACTCTGCCTGTCACTCCAGATGGGAGAGGATTGTCTGTGGGTAATTGGTTCCTGTTCCCTCTGCCTTCCTCCTTCCCTCTTAATCACACTTTGCTGTTACCGTCTCCTCCATAATTTTGAGTTTGGAATAAAGTTAGGTCTTGGGCATCTTGAAGGAGGATTAGGTAAACCAGACCTGTAGTTCCTGAATGGGGAAAGCATTGGTGCTATAGGAGGGTGATCGGCAAGAAAAACAGAAAGGGATTTCTGTGCTGCTTCAGTGGGTTGTGCTCCCTGGATCTGATGTGGAACTGATTAGTTGTTTACTAACTTTCCCCCCTTTAATTTCTGTTGAAGTATATGTGTTGTCACTTCTCTTTTCACTGTGTAGGTAGAGCCAGCTCTGGCTCTAGGGACCTTGTGAAGCTGCCAGCTCCTTGGAGCTTGCTCTGCAGCTTTGTGGCACATCTGCGGCACTTACTCCCAAGCATAGGAGCCGAAAGAGTGGCAGCCTGCTGTGTGCAGACCCCTTCTGTGAGTAAAGCAGGGCTTCAGGAGGAGCAGTTCAGAGCTCCCTGGCATTGGGAAGAGATCCCTTCTGCCACAGGGGGATTAGGTGCAATCTAGAAATCTAAGGAGGCTCATGGTAAATTCTGTGAGGCAGTGAGGTTTTTTTCTCTGCCTTGTAGAGGGTGAGGGCTGGAATCTTGGCCCAAGACAGGCAATAAATCCAAATTCTGCTTTTCCCCTAAGGCCTGACAGGGAAAATGGAAGGCTTGCTGATAGCTTGAGGAACCCCAATATGTTATTCTTCACAGTGAATGCATGCAGATACCAGTGTATGGGTTTCTCTGAGGATGGACTCCTAGCCTGCAGCTTCTTATGATGAGTGTAGTAGGAAATGGTACAATAGTTAACATCTGGCTTCATTATGCAGAATTATTCAGTCTTTTCCATAATACCCTTTGTAAAATGCATGCTGCTTGATAAACCAGCCTTTCTCCTGCTTCAGACAACAGTACCAGAAATCCTCCATGCATACAGTAATATCTGGAAATGAACTGGATTCTTTTACCTTTTTCCTTTTTCTTCTGGACTTCACTGCCTGTCAGTATAAAGTTCATCTGCATGCAAGACTATGAATAGGGATGAGGTGTAATAGTTGCATTTATTACTCCTTGGTGAGCCAGTAACAAGATGTAAATGATCTGATATATTAATCTAAAACACGGCTTGGCTTAAGGAGCAGGCTGTAGCACAAAACTCTGCTCTGCCAGGCTGTTTCAGAGGGGAAGACCTGACAGTGTAATAAGCGCTATTTTATAAGCTTAGTATTAATTGGATTTGCATCCTCTGGCTGGCTTCCTTCGGTCTGTGCCTGATCTTTCTTTTGACTTTGGAATTGCTCAGTTTTATCCGTTACCTCTTCAGTAAGCTGGACTTGCACAGAGCACTGCCATGGGCAGCAAAAGGATGGGTTGCTCTGTGAAGAGGTGGCTGTTGCAGAAGATGAGGGATGTCCTATGACTTTCTGCCATGACCTCAAGTAGGGATAAACTGAGCTTCACACAGAATAAAAAGAGCTCTTAAGGCTTCTTAACAAAAGGCAAATTGTGTGTGTGATAGGAGTCTCTGACACCTACTCATGGTAGCTAATGTTGCCTTGGGTGGCTCCTGTGGGGACCAGGGGAAGGAGGGGTACTGCGGATAGAAGGGGCATGCAGAACAGCACAGGGATTTGTCAGATTTTGGTGTTGTTGGAGGTGGTTATCATCTGTAAATCGCTGTCTTGCAATTCGCTGCTGTTCTCAAGGCATTTTATCCTTTTTATCTGTGCTCTGAGGGAGAGAATTCTGAAGCTTTATGGTATCTCTTGACCAGCGTAAAGTACATTTGCCATGAGATCTCCTGGGGAACAGGCTATTGGGGACAGAACACAGTTGAGGTTCCAAGTCTTTTGTGCAGAGAGAAAAGGTTGGAGCCTTTTTGGCTTTAAGCACAGACTGGAAGCTTCTGCTTTAGCTATACGGTGTGTCTTTTTCGAATATCTTAACATGTCAGTATATGTTTGACCACCATATCTAGAGCCTTTGTTGACCCAGTTTCTCAAATGCTTTTTAAAGCAGATAGACCTCCCCACACCCTCTTCAAATGGAAGAGCAAAGACATCTACATCTCTGTTGTTCTGCTCTGCTAGTCCAGCCTTTTCCCCATGGGGGCTGGCTTCTACCTCACCCCTGCACTTGCCTCATCCTCCATGCACATTGCTGGGGCATGATCCTTGTCTGAGTGTGATCAAAAAAACCCTGCAGTAGGCAAAAAGCTACCATGGTCTTCTGAAAACAAAAGCCTAGGACACAGATACGCCTGGAGATGTCTCTGTAGTGAATAACCACTGCAGATCTATGCTTATTTCCTTCTGGCTATCAGTCATCTGTCAAGTGCTTTATGAATATTCACAGGAGTGATGTACTTGCAAACAGCACTTGTAGCCAGCTTTGGAGTCTGTCCTGATCACTGAGCTCTCTGAAGAGTGTAGAATGGCATGGGTGTTTAAAAACTGGGCTTTATCACTGAGAAAGTGGTCTGGGTGCTTTGTAAAGGGAGTTCATGGTAGGACAGCTTCTAGGTGGGCTGCAGGAGGGTTTGGCAGAAGGGCTTCAGAGAGGATTTAGTGTTTATGGAGGGTTGCGCGGGTGGTACACAGTGGCTATTTCAGTCGCGTCAAACTGTAGCTGTATAGCTTGGCAGAGATCGTTACTGAAACATTCTAGTGCACTGTAAGGTCTCTTTACTATTTGAGTGGCCCATTAGATCATGAAGCTAGTTTATTCCTGTCTGAGGGAGGGGTGCATCTTCAAAAGGAAGAAAAGCCCTCCTATCTGAGCTGTTGTAATAGCCTGTTCTCTTTCTTCCTCCTTATTGAATAGAGCCGCATATCAGAGGAACATAGCCAAGACGCATTGTGTTTTCCTGTTGTTCGTAGCTGTTCCCTAGAAAACCAAAGCTTTCAGGAAGTGAGCTTCCTGTCAGCTTTATTTTTATGCCATTTCACAGCTACCCCACTGGGTTTTGCGGAGCTGCTCTGGGCTGCTGGCAGCAAGTGTGGTGGGGTGAAGGGAAAGCACTGGTGCGTGAAGCACAAAGAATTGGGCAGAGATTTTGGTGCAGATGACAGGCGCAAGAAGGGATGAGCTTTTGTTCTTATTAACCTGCAAAGCACTCCCATCCACTGTAGGTGTGTGGGGTAGCTCTCCAATAGCTCTGCTCACGCAACAGCAAAAGATCCCCTCTGTTCCCTGTGCTTTCATTGCGTTTCTGTCTGTCCTATGCACGGCAAGCGAGGGAGCAGTGCGGGCAGCCCAGCTCCACTCCTGCCTGCTGACACTTGGCTTAAATGAACTCGGTCTTTCTCTCCTCTTTCTCCTTCTCTCTTTCAGCTTGGCAGTGACCTTGGCGGGGGCATTGGAGGAAGCCCGGCAGTAAGTGCCATTCCTTTTTTTTCCCCAATTTAAAAAGCTGCTCAAAGCTCAGGGTGTTGCAGTGCGACCTCACCCGTTATGTGCTGGAAGGTGCTCTAAATCCCTGAAGATGTTTGAAAATGGACAAATGTGACTGAAACACACAGGTCCCCATCTATGTTGCTTTGAGTCCAGATGTCACCTGGGCTTTCCTAAGAGCAGCCAGGGCCGGAGCTGTTGACTGTGCTTAGCTCTTCTTTCTCAGAGCTTTTGGGTTGAGCATAAGCATTACCACTAGCAGTACCCCAGTCCTTGTGCAGCTGCTTTGGGAGATGAAAGGCCAAGGTGCTTACCTCTCTACTCACAAAGCCTGTTCTGCTGTAACCCTAACCCAGTGTCGCCATGGGCTTGTCTGAACTCGGTGCTTTTCTCCTCCCAGATGCCACATAAGGTTTTTCCTGAACATCAGGAAGAGGTGCTCCGAGCTTTCCTCCTGCATGTGGTCAGTGCTGAACTCTGCCGGCCACTGGCCTCCTCCTCTGTGCCTGTGCTTTGTGAGTGTCCTGGTGCCTAGAGCGCTTGCCAGGACATGCGAGTCTTTCAGGCTGCTTCCACAGCACCCTTGACTTCAAATGCATACCAGCTTCTTCCAGGAAAGCATGGGAGAAGGATGCAAGGTGACTGGGAGATGCAGTGAGCAGGAGGGAGTTTGTCTCCAACCCACAGCCAAAAGCAGTCTCTTGGAGAAAGCTCCAGTCCCTCTTCCCAGGACTGTGTAGGCAGTAATGCAGTGAGGAAAGCATACTCAGTTCTGGAATGGGGGCTGTTCGGAGACCTTTGTTTTGGCTGCAGTCATTCTCTCTCCTTCTTTTCCTGTGACTCCTGCATTCCTTTCTAACCTCAGCACCAGGGCAGAGGAAAGCTGGTGGTACAGTGTATCTGTAGCCCCAGGCTGTACAGACCAGCATGTGGGAGGTACTTACTCTATAGAGATTGTACCCACAAAGCCAGGACTCTGCCTTCCTGTGCCATCATAAACCCACCAAGCTGTCGTGTAAAAGCACCAGTCCTCCCTGTCCAAAGGGTTGATTGAACACCACATCTCAGGTGGGTTCCTGAGCAACAGAACAGCAGTGAGACTTCAGACCTGCCATCAGTATTTCCTATTGCTGCCTTACCCCTTCTGCCTGTCTCTGGACTGCTGACTGGTGAATCCTATTCTGAAGCACATAATTCTTCCTGCTCATAGTAAAGGAGAACTTGGGAGTCTAACTGGAGTGTGACTGTCCCAGCTGGAGATGGGCACCTAAAGGTTAATACTCCAGGTTTGGTGCCCTCATTTAAGTCCTGAGAGGGAAGGATTGCCTTTGTTGCAGAAAGGTTGTCCTGTGGAAGAGACAACTAGTTCTGCTTCATGTAATGAACCTTTTGGACCATAGTGCTGAGAATGCAGAGCTCTGGCTTTGGGTGGGAGTACACGGTATGGTCATGACTCCCTTGCTATCTGTGGATATGCAAAATCATGCCGATTCCTGAAGACTGACATAGCTGAGGGAAGATCTGAAGCACATTTTTCTTTCCCCTGGGTTTATATAGGGTAGATCCACAAAACATATTGTTTTTATGAGGAAGAGAGATGGAGAAGAAAGGTTCCTCTACAGTGGGGATAGATAACTGGAGCTATAAGGAATGATGTGAAAGCTATTGCATGGCTGAGGCGATAGCCAAGTGTAGGGATTAGTTGCCAGGAGCTTTGGGATTCAAATGCATTATTTAGCACTATTGATAATTCAGCAGGGAAGCTGCAAATGGCTTTAAAATATTGGGTATATTGCCTGAATTTGTGCTTTATTTAATAAGTGGTGCTATTCATACATGATGTTAATCAGTGCTTGTTCTTTCTACCTTCTCCAGGTGGGGCAGACCTACATTCCCTCCTCTGTGCCAGCCACCTTTGCCCCTTCACCCACCCCAGCAGTGGTGAGCAGTGGACTCAATGATCTCTTCGAGCTCTCCTCTGGTATAGGCATGGCTCCTGGAGGATATGTGGCTCCAAAGTCTGTACGTAAGGAAAAAGAATCATCCCCAGTATATATTGCCTTACCTTGGGCTACAAGAAGTCAGAGGTTGCTCGCCTGTCCCCTTTATTGTGGGTCTCTTGTGCTATTGAGGCACCAAATTCAACTCGATCCCATTAGGGATGCTCAGGCAGAGTAACTATGTTGAAGACCACGTTAATTGTAAGTTACATACTTCTGTGTCTATAGCAGTTCCCTCATTTTGCCTGTAATAATATTACTGCAAAGAACAGCCCTTGTGAGATAAAAGAATCTCAATTTTGTGCAAGCAGCTTTCCTGGAGACCTGCTTCTTAGCAAGCTTCCCCAGGAAACTGAGGGCGGGATGCAATTTACTCCCGCTTTCATAGAAGATGTGTTTATTTGAAGGAATCCAGTGTGACAGTGAAAGTAAAACCACGTGATTGATGAGCACACTGCAGTGTAATGCAGAGAAATGCTCTGTTAGTGACAGAGATCACAGATGCAGTGACTGAAGTGTGCTTAGTCTGAAGGGCTTGTGAGATACAGAACGTGATTCTGGTAGCAGGCTGTGGGGGAGCTCAGATTCAGCCTTTCATGCCTGAAAGGGAATAAACAAAACTGAGCACTCTGATTAAACACTCAATGGATGAGTAAACGTAAGTCATCCTATGAAATCTAGGATCTCAAGGTACTGCAGAGCATACTCAAAGATTTTGGTCTTTAGCTTGCTAGTGAATAGTACACTGTATGTAAGACCAAGTACAAAAGACCCTGATAATTTTGAGCTAAGAAGTACTTTATCTTGCACCACTCAAATTTGGGTCTGGGTTTTTCCCACAAAGATGATTTGGGAATTCAGATCCCAGGCAGGTAGTAGCATCAGCCCTGTGATTTTATTTGGTTCAAACTTCAGTGTTGTCCTGCCTCTAATAGCCCAACATGTCCTTGGAGAAGCCACTTGGTAAGTCTTGCATTAGTGTGGTTGACACAAGCTTTCCCTGTTTCTTGTCCACACTAATGCTATAGTGTATTTGAATTCTTATGTGAGTGCTGTGGACAAATACAGATAGGAGCCGTGAGCTTGGTACTCATTGGTGAGCTTGATCCTTTCAACACCCCATGTTGTGTCTTCCCTGTAGTGTTTCTTTAGCATTTGTGGGCTTAATGTGTCAATGTAGCTGAATTTCCAAACTCAGGACTTCTCTGTTGTTTGGAAAACTGTATTTGTTATCTTCAGGCCAGACTTCTCATGCTGAATGACATCTCTTGTGTTCAAGGTTTGGTTGCCTGCAGTGAAAGCTAAAGGATTGGAGATCTCGGGCACATTCAGTCACAGGCAGGGACACATCTACATGGAGATGAACTTTACCAACAAGGCTTTGCAGCACATGACCGACTTTGCCATTCAGTTCAATAAGAACAGGTAAGAAAGCAATCCACTTCCTCTGTTAAAAAGATTGCATGCTCCTAGGGAAGGAGTCTATGTCTACATGGATAGATGTAGGGAGGACTTTTATGTAGGTATATAATGTAGTTATGGAAACAGCTGTATGATGCAGCCTGAACTCTTTATCACACCCCAGTTGTGTGAAATGGCTGGAAACACAGACTGATATATTTGTGAGGCAATGGGCAGCAGACGGTCTCCTAGCTCTGAAACACCATCTGCCCCATTTAATCTCTGCAGAGTTTTAAAGCAGCCGCATGAGTTGTTAGGCAGGTTAGTGGTTTTATAGCCAGTAAGAGCCCTGAGGAAAGCAAGAGCATAAACAGGCAAGCATTTGAGCTGCACAAGTATCAGTCTGTAATGCCTCCACCTCCTGACTTAATTGCTGTGCTGCCCCTCAGACTGTCTGGAAGTACAGGTCTCATTAATAAAGCTATTTGTCAGTGAAGAAGTTGCAAGTTAAGAGCCTGTGGCACATGTTTTCCCTCTAATTGGCAGCAAAATAATTTTGTCAGAAGGAGCAGCCACTTGAGTGTTTGGAGCATACAGATTGTTCTCAGAAACCCGTCTCAGCCAAAAGACATGACATGGCAGTACAGCCATGGCGTCTTCCCACAAATAAGCCTTCCTAGTCAGCTCATCGTGTGGTTTGCTGTGTGTTATCTTGAGCAAGGACCAGGCTGCTTCTTATTCAGACTGTGAAGAATATCTTGTGACTGAAACGTTCCCCATATTTCTTAATATCCTTTGGCTGGAAAAGGGTTCTCTGTACTGCAGATCTACTGAAACTGTCTCTTTAATATCTCTGTTAGCCTTGCAAATGTGGGATTTCTTGGGATGAAGATTTACTTACAGAAGTCATTATGCTAACTAAGTCTTAGTAAATGTTCTCCCTGGACTGCTGTATTTTCTGGAGAGTTTTGCTAAGCTGCTATGTGCAAATATTTCATGCAAATTGGCCAGAAAAAAAAGCTGGTTTGCTTGTGATTTTTCCCCATACATCAAGCTGTGTTCTAGCCACACCTCCATGGTACTTCTCAAGGATGCAGGAAGTTTAAATACTGTACAGTAAACCAGCAGCTTCTCCCTTTGCAGCATTTCAGCACACATTCTGTATACAACTTACTACTATTTACTCTTCTACAAATACTGTTCTCCTGCCACAGCTTTCCACTGTGGCTGGCGCATTGAAAAGAGCTGCAGTGGGCTGGCAGTTTAGGTCTAAATATTAAGGTTTGTGATTGGGAGGTTTCTATTGCTTTTCCCCGTCTCCTGCTGCTACTAATCACATTCACTGCAGTCTTGGGATAAAGCACTAAACAAAAAGAAAAGAAAGCTAAAGCTCCAATGTGCTGGAATACCAGCCACTTAGTAGCAAAATACAACTTTGTTTTCCCTCTGGGTCTTAGGGAAAACACTAGGGCTTATATCCCCCAAGGTGAAATGGCTGCAGAAGGCAAACCATGTGGGTAGGCCCTTGCTGAGAATATTCTTGTTTCAGCTCCCTAGGGCTGAAAACTAAAGAGAGCAAAGAATGGGCATCTCCTGGTTTCTGAAAGAGTGACAAACCTCATGCACATGCACTGTGCAGAGGCAGTCTCAGTTTGGTAGTCCATAAAAGTACACACCTATGGTTTTGTTGCTGTAAATATCACTTCTTAGCTCATGTGAATTCTGCTGAAGAGAAACACGGTTGTGAGTGGAATGAATCTGTGTTATGAATCTGTGCTTGCATCTGGTTTTGAAAAGAAGCCAGTACATAGTACAGAGGTGGTGTGGTAAATGTTAGCTGCTTCCCTCTTCTCCGCATGAGGCAGAGATGCCTGTGGAATTAAATGCCTCTTGGAACTGAAGGGGCAAGTAACCATTTGCTTTTCTATGGTGGTATACAACCCCAGCTGAAGGAGCCCCAACCCAAGCAACAGAGCCAGACGCTGTCATTTGGGACCAGACAGCTGGCTACCTTGATTCATTTGTTCTGCAGTGCTCTGCTACAAACCACGTACCCCTCCTTGGCTGTTTGTTCCCTGTTGGCTTCAGTTCCTTCTTCCAGAGCTCGAAAAGATACAACAGCCATGGAGTGTGTATGATACACTCTTATTTGCAGTGCTCTACAGCTGTGTACGAGTAAGCCAAGAGGCCTGAGTTTGAGGTCAGGGGCTGCTCCTTGCTGGGCAGGCTGCTGCTCAGCACATAGACCATTATGGTGCGGGTAATGGAAGAGTTCCCAGATGCTGGTCCCCTGGGCAGGATGGTGCACATTGCAGTGAGGCCGACCTGATTGTTTCCTGTGCTTTGTCCTACTTTGAGTTCTGTTTTGAGCTGTGTTCCTCCCTTTGAGTAACAGCAGGGCTACTCAGAAATAATGGAAGGTGAGTCAGCTTGTGCTTGGCAAAAGGGGAGTAGGTGTTGGTCAATGCAGTACTGCTCTCATTGCCTCTGTTTTTCTCTTGCCCAGCTTTGGGGTCATCCCAAGCACCCCACTGGCCATTCACACACCTCTGATGCCAAACCAAAGTATTGATGTCTCCCTGCCCCTCAACACTTTGGGACCAGTCATGAAAATGGAGCCTCTGAACAACCTCCAGGTAAGGATTGCCTCATTCTGGACAGGGGGGAGAGCAGCAGGTGCTCAGCCCAGCTTGTTTGGCCCAACACAATGTGGTAGGACTCTAGTAACAGAATACCATGTGTGTAGGGTAACCAGGCAGACTTATGAACTGATCTGAACAGAGAAAGTGCATGCCAGTGGTGGAGGAGGCAGCGAGAGCTGTCACCAAGAATTGAGGCAATTAAAGGAATTGCAGGAAAGATGGCAACTACTGAGTGATTAATATTTCTTTAGTGCTCTTAACTTGAGGGTGCTTTACAAAGACATTGGCACATCCCTGCCCCAGATAGCTTAATCCAAGGCAAACAAGATGTTCCAGGAAAGGCAGAGGAGAAATGACGTGAGCTGCTAATGTTTCATTAATGAGGCTGTTGCTGCATGTCAGGGACAGCATTCCCTAGATGAGGATTTTTATCAGACTGGGCTGCCAATCTGATAAATAAACTCACAACAGATCCAGGCAGATGTTCCCTTCTGGTTTAGGCCAGAGATTGTCTCCAGCAGTCCTGATGTACTTCAGGGGCACTGATCTTGAAGTACTTCTCAGGTAGACAGTTCTCCTTCCCGTGTGCAGCCACTGTGGAGTGGAGCTCAGTGAGGGACTCCTGCCTCTTCTCTGTGTAGCTGGGTCCTCCAGGATGATTTTCCCAGTATTCCAAAGATGTGGGTAACTTGCTCTGTAGCACGCCTCACTTGCCTCCAGTCTCCAGGAGATGGAACTAGGTTGTGTTCCTGTAGCGTAGCAGCCCATAGAGGGGAATATTTTGAAGTAGCTCATTCTCTTTTTAGATTAAGAGAATGCAATGAAGTTACTATTTATTCTGCTTGAGCAACTGGGGTTTTTTTCCCTTCTTTTGACTTCCATTCTGGGGCTTATGACTTATTGATGAGTCTTTGGGCAAACAGCTCAAAATAGCTTCTCTGGCGCTCAAACGAGCAGTCCTACACTCGGGCTCTGAGCTCAGTCATGCGATGGAGCATGTGGACAGTGAATGAATTACATGTGCTTGTCTTCCACAGAGGGCCTTTCCAGCTTGTGGAAAAGCTGGATTCTCTCTGTATCCAGGTTGTGAGGATGAGTTTGTATCACTGCATTTGGGTCAGATGTGGTAAAATCTACCTCCTGCTCTGAAGGAAGTTTGGAAGGCTCTAGGAGGGGACAGTTGTCATCTGCCATAACACTGGGGACTCTCATTGAGGCACTCTCAAGTTGCTGCTTCCTTTGATCAGGAAGGAACTGAAGTATTTGTATTAGTCAATCTCCAAAGGAATCAGAACACAGGTTGTTTCTTGCAGCATCTTCTGCTAGAACAAAGCAAAGAGAAAACATGCGAGGAAACCTCCAGCTACCTTATATTGAGACAGCAGAGCATTCATTAGTGCCAGACTTCGTTGCAAATTTGCAAGCTCTCTCATTGCCATAGAAGTTGGCTGCCCTTTTACAATTGGGGAAGCTGCCATATGGAGTAATAGTATATTTCTCTGCAAAGAGTTGAATCATGATAGCAGATGCCAAGTTAAAAAGAGCACTCCCCTTACTTTTTTGACAGCAGTGGGCTTGATGGAGATCTGTCATTGCCCTGACAGCCAAGGCTCTGGTTTTGTTTTGTGAGTTCACGTAGGAATTATCTATCTTAAAACATTCAGAAATCGTTTTGGTGACCTACTTAGGGAACAATTTATAGCATAATATAGGAGTAGAGAATACAAATGTTCCTGTATTCATTGAAGAACCAAAACACTTATCAAGTTGAATTTGCTTAATGTGGTTTTTCTGAGCTGGGGAGCATTGAAGTAGATGCAGGGCTGGTTTGAACCTCAGGACGTTATATTCATCTGTTCTTGGGGGGAGGGTTTGTTGTTCTAGTGACAAGAAAAATAACTCCTGAAGTAACTAAAACTGATAGCTTTCAGCTTTCATCATGTAAATTAGAAACTTCAAAGCCTAGTTGTACATCCTTAGGCAACTATTTCACAAGTAATGAATTCAAGTCTTGTTCAGGTTATTTTTATTACCATTTCTAATCTTTTGCCCAATACAGCTGGTTTAATCCCAACATTCGTAATCATGGAAAGAGACTGAAATATGTGACAAGTTAACAAAAAGCCATTTTACAAGAAGATGAGGAAGACTGAAATATCTTCAGGGGCTTACTTGGGTAAAATATAACTGAAGTCCTCTGTTCACCAGTCACCTTGCAGCTTGTGATGCTGAATACCAGGCTTCTCCCCCCATCCTAAAGTAGAGATGATAATTTTCTTGACCTGTTGACTCAGATTCAACCCCCAGTCAAGCAGTGCTTTATTCAGAGGGTAGAGTTAGACTGGACAGAGCACTGCAGGGGGCTGAAGGGACTCCAGCCTCTGCTTTCTGGCTCATCGTTTTTTGCCTCTTACAGATTTAAAAGTTGCTGTTGAATGCCTTTGGAGTGCGCCTGTTGCCAAAGAAAATCTGCCTTAGTTGTTTGCGCACTGCTCACTTCTGCTTGGGGACACTCTTGCAGTGCCCTGTCAGCATTTTGGAGGCTACTTGTAGGTGCTGTGGTTGCCCTGCCCACAGCTGTCTCTGCAGAGCATGGCGCTTGTAAGTGATAACAAGTTCTTGCCCAGGGTGTACAACAGGCTGCATTGAGCTCTGTATTTGGTAGCCAAGGAGATGGCTATTAGTTGTACAGGGTCCTGTAGTTGCCTTTTGACAATCAAAGCAGTGATAACCCTTTGACATGTAGCCAGGGTTGTACCTAGTGAAGCAGATGGGGTGGGTGTGAGGTATCTTTGAGACCTTGAGCTCTCACATGCATGGTGGCAAAGAGGAAAATGAGTTCTGAAATAGGGATTTGCATTGGTGAGGAACATTGATTCCCTCCAGATACTTCGAGTCAAATTGGAATAAGAAAATAGCTGGGATGTGAGCCTTTCTATGCTAAAGAAAACCAAGGGTTGTGAAATCAGAATACCTGATTTGTTCATTTGGGTACATGAGAATTGTTCCCTTGACCCTGGAAATGGGTGAGGACCCAGCCTGCTGTGAGAGCTTCAGAGCTCAGGCCTGGTCTGTCGTGGCACAAATAACGATAATCAATTCTGTGAGGTGGTAACCACTTGCAGGAGACAATACGATTGAAAACAAGCCTTAGGGACTCCCGGAGCAGCAGCAAGTCTGAGCCTGGAGCATTGCCATTCTCTCGGGATCCACATTCAGAACTGACAATCGGTGTGTTACATTCCCCAGCATTACCTGCTGTCAACTGCCAGGGCTTTTTGTTGCAGCTACTGAGCATGCAACTGAAAGAAGCAGAGCTTCAGTTTTCCAAAATGCCTGTAAAATGATCTGGTGAGTATTGAAAGGGAAAGATCTGCCAGCTGCACTTCTTCCTCCAAAGTGGCACTTGGAAACACAGACCTCTCCCTTGCTGCTAGCAGTGTGAACACTTGTTTCTTCCAGTGAGTTTGGCAAGACCTTTCTATAAAGGCAGATGAAGTTGCAGTTTCTTCATTGAGAAAAGATCAGTCTTGCTAATGCAGTATCATACTTCCTCTTCCGTTCTCAGTTCTGCTGTATCTCATCACCTGCGCTCCTCCACTCTTCAGTGTCTCACTTGCAATGCAGAACCACTGGAGCTTTCATTCATCAGAAGTGTTAATGTACCTCAGGTCACAAATACAGAGCTCTCAGTACTTGGAAACAGATTCCACACAGTCATCTCTCCATAAAAGCAAGGCTGAGAATAGGCGTGAGCAGCAAGTCCAGCCAGCAGATGTTCTCCCTTCAGAGCCTACTTAATAAATGGCATGCTATCAGCCTGTGTGTGAGCTGAGTCAGAATGACTGGACCAACCACCACAGAGCAGCCTTGGGTAGCTAGATGTGGAAGGTGCTTCCTTGGGTTTGTTGCCTAGGTTGTTTTTTACCAGTCTCTACTCGTAAGGGTCAAATTCCAGCAGAGAGCCCTCCTGGGAGCACCCTGAATGAAGGACTTGGATCACAGCTTGGCTTCTGCAGCCAGTTCCTAGCTCAGCTATGGAAGGCTGTTAGCTTGCTGATGAAGGGTAGGTCTGCCACATGGTACAGCACATTTGATGGAATGTACTGTTTGAACCTCAAGTGCAGCCAGGCACACATGGGAGCATAACCCTCCCAGGAACTCGCTGTTCCCTGACCATTGACGTAAGCAGCGTGCCTGGAGATGGCAGGCTCAGCACCCACCCTTGCTGTCTGTGCACAGTACCACTGTCCAGGCTCAACACTCCTGCCTGGAGGTAGAGCAGCGATTGTCAAGCACCCCTAGGATCCTGAGCTCACCTGTCAAACAAACTGAAGTAGCTAGCACTCCCTGGGGGCATCTGACAGCCAGAGCAGCAAACTGTCATGGAATAAACCATGACTTCGTGCTGGCAGAGGTGAAAAAGACTCTGCAGAGGAGAGTTATTCTCTCCTTAACAGTTTGGCTGTTACCAGGCTCTAAAGCAAAACCCAACTTGAAGTAAATGCTTAATTTAGTGTAAGTGCTAATGGGATTCCAAGTGGGTATGTTGTGTGCTTGCTGCTGATGGAAAGCATCTGTGTTGCTTTCAGACTTGACTTTGAAAGTCAGTTCTTATGCTCAAGTCTGGGATTTAAAGCATCAGAAACCCACACTATTGAAGAAAATAACTTACGAGGTACCTCTACCCCAAAATACCATGTGTTGGCTATCAGAAGGTTGCACTGCAAGAAAGGACAACAGAAGGGTGCTCATGCTGCAAGATGAGCAAATATGTCCCAGGGATTATTTCTAGAAGTGCTGCTTCCTCTAGGCAGATCATGAACAAGACGTAAGTGATTGGGAAGCCGGTGCTCACACCTCTTTAGCAGTGAAGCATCACATGAAAATCTGGCACCTTTTGACTTTTATCCCTCAGCAGCTTTGTAGTCTGCATGACTAAATTCACAAGGTAGTAATATTTTGTTCCTCCTTTCAGAAAGCTCACAGATGGAAAGCCATTTTTGTTGGAAATGCTTCCGTATCAACTCTCAAATGTCTGAAGCTGAAGGTCAAGCTAAAGATTTAGTAGTTCCTGGCTGGGTCAGCAGGTTAAAGCTGCAGAGACACAGGCAAAGTTAGTCTGGACCGGAGGGTTTATTGAATGCGAGTGGAGGTTCCTTACAAGCATGTCCAACCTGGAGAGACTTCTCGGCTACTGGCATCACTTGAAATGTCATTGATTGTCTCAGGCTGACATTCCTATCTGAGGAGCGCTGATTTTCTTGGCAAGTCGCTGTTATTAGCTACTCAGTTTCTCACAGACACTGCCATGGATCTGCTGTCTGCCTTCAGGTGCTTTTGTATCCTGTCAGATGGCATTGGATGCTCCTCCTGTGACAGTGCAGAGGTTAAAGCATATGACCTTGGAAAACTTACCAACTGGTAGGGCCTCCTAGCGTTCCTCTTGCTGCAAGTTTGCCCATCCGAGTATCTGCAGGTGCTTTATCTTGGGGACCCCAGCATTAACAGTGCATGCCTGGCTGTTCAGGGGCAGTATGTGGTGGTGAATGAAAAGCTTACTAGTTTTGTCCTAGTGCTATAGGTTTAAGGAGACTGTAGCTTTTTCCTTTCCTGTTTGCAAATGTTATTTGTAACAGCTGGTTTCTGCGTCATTACAGATGCTTGCAAGGTGACACGTGATGTCATTCCTGAAGCCAATGATGATGCAGTCTGGGAGGAAGGCTGGCATGTGGCTTGCTTTTCTTTGCTGGGAAGAAATTGCGTTTCAGAGCATCTTAATTGGGTAGCTCTCCAGAGTATAGCCAAAGCAGCTTACTCAGTATGTTTCTGCAGAGTTGAGAAACAGGTCAGCAGATACCTTTTTATAGCATCCTTATAACTGCAGGGACAGGGTTAGCATATTAATTTGTAGTGTGCCTCTAGAACCGTGACTGGAGAGAAAGCTCTGCTTTCCAGCCCCTCTTGTTAGAAACTGCTGTTGTATGGCAACAACAATTAGCTACAAAAGCTAATTCTAAGGCAAGGCAATTAATCATTAAATCAGAGTTGGAAAAGATCTTAGGTCATGCAGTGTAGTCCCCACTATGCTTTGTTGTTTTTCTACAGATCCTCTTATTGAGAGCATTGTCAGGGTTGATTTTAAATACTCCAAGTACTGGAGCTCCTCTCTTCCTCAAGAGTATTTTGTGCTGCTTAGTAATTCTCACTACTGAGTTTTCCCAGGTGTTTAGCCTAGATTTTCCCTCTTCTGGCTCATCTCCATGCCTTACATCTGAGCACAGCTATGGGATGGCTACACTGCTGTCTCCCCCAGCTCTGCCCTCCCAGACTGAGAGGTGCATTTTTGGCTGCTCACCCTGTCTGTTGGATCACATTTCGCAGAGGTGAATCCGTTAAGTCCATCCACCAAATCTGTTTTTACCCCTCTGGCTTTGGTGCCTTTAGCTCAAACACTGGACACTCCAATTTACACGTATAACACCAGCAATCAAAGCACGTTAAAGCCCCCTATTTCAGAGGACAGTTTCCCTTTCTTTTTCTAGGTTGCTCCATCATTTACATGGTTTTAGAGGGCTTTAAATTAATCCCTTCTTAAGCTGGTTTGCGCTGTGGGAATTAAATATAAGCTGCTACCTTTAGTGATGGCTGAAAGCAGAAGCCCCACAGACTATCACAGCTGCCTTTATGCTGTTCTTTGCCCTTCTGGGGCCTTCGCAAGTGCTATGAGTTTGTTCAGGAGCTTGATCTCCTACCCCTTATCCTCTGGCTTGGATGCATGTCTGATCAGCTGACTGGGGTTTGAATTCTCTGGTTTATTCCCCTCCCTTGTCTATCTGCAGCTGTTTTTACAGACATTTGGGGATGTCTTTCTAAACCTGCTGCTATGGACAATAGGATTTCTCAGCAGAGCACTAATATATGTAATTATGAATGTGACTGGAGTTTGTCTTGGCATACATCTTTTGTAGCAGCAGATTTATTTCTTTGGCTCAGCATTTAGCATGGTCTGGTTTGTGTTTTAGCTGGCTGACAAATTGGAGAACTCCTTCTGGGATTTTTCAAAGGAAGTAAGAGCTGAAACAGCTCCTGAAATTCAGGGCTCCCCACACAGCTTCCATTCTTGATCTCTCTTGCAGGCGAAGTTTCCCTCATTGCAAGCAATGGCAGGTGTCTGCTGAACTCTATTCCCATGACAGGCTATGGCTGTGTGGGATGATGTGAGGAGAGTGTGAGAGGCATAGAAATAAAGGCCAGAGCTCCCTTTTTCTGTGCTATATTATGACAGTGCACTTTCCCAGACCTCCAGTTTGCTCCTGCTGAACCATCAGCTCTCAGCCTGGGGAAAAGTGAATGTAAGGTTGCTCCCTGTGTTAGGAGAGATTAGTGGGTAATGTGGCAAGCATGTGTGATAAAAGGTATTCCAGTGAATCTCCCTGGCTGGTGGAGTTTAATGACACTGAGAATTAAGTCTTCTGTCAAGTGATCTTTTTTTGCCTGCCCTGATTGCTCTGTAGCAGGGCTTTCTTCAGGAATCAACACCCAGCATGCATTCACTACATCGCTTTCACTAAGGTAAGGCAGGAGACTTGGGAGGTGCTGGAAGGAAGGTGCAGGTAATGGACCTACTTCAAGCTCTCCAGAAAGTGTCTGGGCTGAGACAAGACTAATCAAGGAGGTGAAAAATGAAGAAATGGGGGTGAAAATACATAATACATAGGGGATTGGAGCCAGGGACTTGCAAGAGTGAGGTGGCAAAGAGGGGTGGTGGAGAAGCTCATGTGCAGTATGACAGACACGATAGTAGCTGTGTGCAGCTGAGAGGTATGAACCATACCTCAGAGGTGGAAGAAACGCGGGGAGGGAGAGGCTGAAGAAGAGCAGAAAAGAGCAAGGACACTGACTGTGACTCCATCAGTGCAATTGGCTCTGAAGCAGCGTGCTGAAAAGCTCACAGGAGAGAATTGAGCAGCTTTTAGTGAAAATGGGGTGAGCAGAGTGGTGGGACTGAGCCTTGTCTGAAACTAACCAGAAGCTCAATAACAACTCTCCAGGTAATGTCAGCGTTCAGATCTGGCCTCTGCTCAGAGAGAGGGCTGCAGGGTGCATGGGGAGGTGATGAGGCTGCTCGAAATCTTGGGATCCCTTTGGACTTCCAGCTGACAGAGCCACATTAACCCCTTGTTTCCTTCTGTAACAGGTGGCTGTGAAAAACAACATTGATGTCTTTTACTTCAGCTGCCTAATTCCTCTCAACGTGCTTTTTGTAGAGGATGGCAAAATGGGTGAGTGCCTTTAGGTCTGTGGTCAGCATCCTCCAGCGAGACTGTGCTTGCAGTGCCTGGCTGGCTGAGATTCAAGTGTGCTTGGCCATGACCTTCATGCTAGTGCATCTCAACAGACTGAATTGATCTGGTTTGGTAGCCTGGCCCCATTGTGCTGCAACTCCAGTAGTTAGAGAAACCCATGTCCTCTGCTCCGATTCTTTCTGCCAAATAAGGGGTGAATCTGTTTTCTTTGAGGCTGATTTTTGGTGTGTTTGGCTTGTTTTGGGGTTTTATGGTTTGGGGTGTTGAGGTTTTAATCCACTTAAATGGGTCTAGAATTTGTTTCCATACCACTTCCACTATAATTAATGTATTCCTCATCACCTATATTAAATTGTTGGAAGTGGCTGGGAGAAAGCAACTTTCACTGATGTAATCCTAAACATGTGCATCTCCTTTCTTCTTGTCAAATCCTGTCTGTTCCTTGTTTGTACACAGTTCATATGGTAAAGACTGCGTCTGGATTTAGGGTTTCAAAATCCATCCAAGCTTTGCTGCTTTTACAGTGAGACTGAGGTTGTTATAGGAGCAAATTCTGGACCTGTCCATGGCAGGACAAAATGTGACCAAAGCCTCTTTTTGCGTGTCTACCTTGTAACGTTCTGTGGTGAATTAATGAATGCTCCAGTCCTGTGAGGATCCAGGAGGGCTCATTGTCTGTCTTGTTTCTAGAGCGCCAGGTCTTCCTTGCAACATGGAAAGATATTCCAAATGAAAACGAGCTTCAGTTCCAGATTAAAGACTGTCATCTGAATGCTGGTGAGTAGCTTAATTCTGCCATGCTGAGAACACTTTTGATGTGTGGTCACTAGGCATCACCTTATTAATAGCTATGGCTAATGGATAGGTGGGTATTGCACTTCTGAACAGAACAGCTTTGGCTTATGAAGAGAACAGCCTTGGATCCTAGGGCTTGTTTCAGTCAACAACTTTAGTTGGGTCCCTATAAAAGAATATCTAAAATCCTTTCAGATATCCTTTAGATCCTGGGTTTAGATTTTCCCTGTCTCTTCCTTTCATTCTGGACCCTTGTATTCTTGTTTTCTGTTTTATACTTTGCCTCCCTGCAAAGCTGCTCTTTTAAATAGACCTGAATATGGTGCTGGAGCTGGTCAGCAATCCTGTCCTGCTGCTGTGTATTCCAGCTCTGACTTTAACCTACTGCATAATCCTGGGCCAGTCACTTCACCTTTTAGCATCTGCTTTGTTCTTTCTGTTGTGAAAGACTAGAAAATGGTTCGACATGTATGGAGGACAGAAGAGCTTTGGTCTGCTGTTGTTAGCTGATATATTGATGCATTTTGATCATACTCTGTCCCGTTCACCTCTGTGCTTAGCTGTTTAGTTGCCTCTGAGCATCTTACTTGTACGTATGACCTTACTACTGCTGAAGGATGAGGGAGTGTAAAAAAGTGGAATGGGGCCAGTGTAGCAGCTTTGTTCCTGTTCAAGAGGCTCTGGGCAGGAGCCAAGTGATTCTACCAAAAGCTGCTCTGTATCACAGAGGAAAAAACTGTCCCTATTGATTACAAACCCGTAACCTTTTCATTTGCTCCTGTCTATTAAACGATAAATATCCTCTTGCCTCAATTGCAGACAGAAACTATGGGTCTCTTTGTACTCGTAATTATTACTATTTTGGAACATAAAAGATGGAGCCTGCGAGAGGGGAAAAAAATAGCAGCTGTTGGACCTTATGACTTGATTTCACTGTGGGGTTTCAAATGAGAACAACCTCTGCGCCTCCCCCAGTCCTCTCTTCTTCTGACGAGCTTGGCATAGCTTCTCCCCTGCACTGCAGTGCTGCTGCTGGTAGTGCCTCCTGCCCTGGCCATGCCCTGCCTGTGCTGTCTGGGGCTCTTTGGATCTCAAATCAGAATTGTTGGTAACTTGCAGTGTTTGGCACTGGGCTGTTGCAGTGCTGGCTAGTGGAAGGTGTAGCTGGGAGGGAGAGAAGGGGTGTGCGTGGCTGGGAAGATGAGCACTGTGATCCTGCAGCCTGGCCTGAGCCCCCTTCTCCCTCTGAGACCTTCAGGGAGGGTTTGCCAGCTCAAGACCAGGCTGCTTGCCCAGGCCTGCCTGAGTTGGTGATGCTCAGTGGAGAACATGTTACTAGCTTGCAGGGAGAGCACAGGAATGCCGGGTGGTTTCTCTGCAGTGCTATCCGCAGCCATTGCCAGGACTCAGGTGGGAAGAGGCTTCTCTCAGTGCTTTAGCAAGAGCCCTGGATGCAGTGCCTCTCCTGAGCACAGTCCATCACTCGGGATGCTCGAGGGTGTGCAGGACCTGCCAGCCTCTTTGGCTTATGTACGAGAGAAAGTGGGTCATGTCTCATAAACAGATTTCAAACGCTTCCATCTGCTGAGGCTTTTGGGTTTGTGTTTCCGCTGCAGACATCTCCTTCCTTTTGCAACTACATGTCCATTTCCTTCCTTGGCCACCTGGGCTTCGGCACAGAGCAGGCCAATAGCTTGCAGGAGGGAAAACTCGGGAGGTCGTGTGTGCTTTGTCTTAGTCCCTAGAGCAACCCTGCCAGAGTCTGCTGCTTACCTTCATTTCATTCAAGCGTAACCTCCTCTATTACAGACCATCCTAAGAGCATCAAACCTTGCCTGAAAAGGGATCACCCCGTAAGAGTGCTGGGCTTCCAGCATCCTCAGAGACGGAGACTTCTCACAGTGTGGCAAGTAGCTGGTGGTGCACACCAGGGCAGAGGCTTAAACAACCTGGACGAGCTGTGTTGACATTTGCATCCATTTTGCTACAAGTTTATACCAGAGCAAGGGTGCGTGTCTGGCCATGTGCTGCAGTAGGTCAATAGCCTTTCAAGATTCACGGTCTTGATCACTTAAATCCAGTGAAAATAATCTTAAGACATCTCCTTTCTTCCCAGAATAGTAACTCTGGGTATAAAATCTTTCATCTTTGTGGGGGAAAGACTGGTTCATTTTTAAAAGACTCTCTCGTAGGAGATGCTTAACCAGAATAAAGCTCTCAGCTTGGGCTGGTGGCAGTTCTCTTGTTCACTGTGAAATACCACCACGTGCAGCTCTCACATTACCACATAAAACAAGGTACACGCAAGGGCTGCCGTGGCAGAGCTGTGCAGAACAAAGCCTGCAGATTTCAATGGCTCCTGGCTAAACCTTGGGAGACGCTGGGTTTTTACAGCCCTTCAGCACAGGCAGAGAGCTTCCAAGCACTGCCAGCTCCGCAGAGGTGTGCAGCCGCCGCGCGTGAAGCGTTTTCCCTCCTCTCGTATCCGCTGGGATAACTAATTCATGCTGAGCGTGAGCCCACCCACTTAGTGGCGAGTCGAGGCTCGAGGACGCACCACACCATTCATGCTTCAGTCTGATTCCAGCTCAGTGACGTGAATTAAGCTGGGAGCTGAAAATACCTCTGCTCCCAGCTGACGTGCCCTGATCGCAGCTCTGCCAGCCGCTGCGATAGAGCTGCGTGGCAGCAGCAGGTGATGGGTAGACAGAGCAGAGTGCCAAACGGCACGTGTCTGCTCCTGGGCAGAGGGCTAAGCAGAAGTGTGGTCCCTGCACCCTCAGTGCCTGCTTTTCTAACTGTAAAGAGCCTTCACTTTCCTGAGTGCTCAGATCTGTGCCGTTTGTGTACCATGTGAGAAGTGAGGCCAAAGTTATGTGTAGACACAGAGGAGGCCCTGCTGAACAGGTAAACGGGAGATGCTGGTTTATTCAATGGAGAAACTAAAATTTGAATTCCTTTTTCTTTAGACCGAAGTGAAGGGGGCTTGGAACAGGGATTTTAGCTGTCAAGAAAAGCAGCTTGTGCATTTTGTGTACACCCAGAGCTGTCTGTCATGGTGCAGCAGTCACCTTGCAGCACCTCCTGTGTGTACTGCAGGCTTTTCCCCAGATTCCTTCCTTCAAGCAAAAAGGAGATAAACACAGTCCATCAGTGGAGATGCTTCTTTGTGAATCTGTGCTCCCAGGCCTTTGTAGGTAAAAGATCCATCCTGTGCCCACAAGCCAAGCCAAATAGGATTGACTCAAGCTTTGATGGTTTGCAATGGGGATGGCAGGAAAAGCTCCAGTCCCTGGCAGCTCACCCCATAACAGGGCACAGAACAACCAGGAAATCTTGGCTGCTGCAGGCTGAAGCCTAAGGGGCCACGCTCTGGGGCCTTTCAGTTGTGAGGGCTTTCCACTCTGATCCCAATCCCCAGCATTTTGGTTTCCAAACAAAAAGCAAATCCTGAACCCTTGAAGGTATTCCCACAGTTCCCAGTGCCTCAGTGAGAGAGGAGTGCTTAATTCTGGGTGAGGGATTTGGGACTCAGGTTCTCAGCAGTGAAAGCTGGCACTGGCCTGTGGCTGTTCTTTAGAGCTGGAGCTGGATGGCTGCGGAGGAACAAGTCTCTCTGGAGTTGTATATCATGGGTCAGGGTGCACTGAGGATGCACTGTACATCTTGAATTCATTCGAGCTCTTTCGTCTGTCTGCCTCTTAGGAGGAAGTTGTGATAGTTCCATGGAGAAAACCATGTTCAGAAATAGAACTAATAGAAACGCAGGGTCAGGATCCTACCCAAACATTCTCATCTCTTATGAATCCAGTGCTAAGTTAATTGATTTGGGGTGGGCTTAAGGAAAAGGAAAGAATCTAGTGCATGAAAATAGATTCCTAGACTGTTATATCTCAAATAATCTGGGTGCAGTTGGTGTCACTATGCCAACTGAGGTTTCCCCTGTGACTGAGCATGTGTTAGAGCTCGCTTTGCCTGTTTACACATGCTAAGTTTGATTGAATTTGAAAGGACTGTTACATTAAGTTAAAATACACCAACCAGATTAACTAAATGTTTTCCTTTCTCTAAATCCTGCTTACCCAAACCCATGGGATGAAAGAGGACGAGCTGACAGGAGGCAATTAGCAGCTGTGCTCTTCAGTAGCTCTAAGAGCTTTGGGTTTGCTTGTTCTGCCCCACAATTTGGTGTGAAACAACGGTTATTAGTGTTTGGAATTCATTATGGCTTTATTGGAATGCAGTGGTTACTTTGGTTCCCCAAGTAATTTGCTAATGCTAGAACACAGAGAAATTGGATATTCTTGCTGGAACCTGAGGGACAATCATACACGAGCTTCTCGGGTAAGAGTTTATTCTGTATGTGCAAATCTAGTAACCTGAGCGTTTAATAAATTATAGAACTTGTGTATATTCCATGTCTTGGAAATGAATGTACTGTCATAATATTGACCAAAGTGCCTCCCCACTAGATCAGAGTCTGCAGATGCGTTTGGTGTTCTAATGCAGCTCTTGGCTGGATGCTCAAAGCCGTTCAGTTGTTGCTGGAAATGGTGTGGGGATGTTTCCAGCTACCACAGCATAAAATATAGTCATTAAATTTTACTTCCTAACATCCAGGGCTTGTGCAAAACACCACAAAGGTCCAAGTTCAAGAGAAGCTGTATTGTTGGTGTTGATCTCGAGTTGTGCAAGTCCTCTGTGAAAACTGCTGTTGTTGTCAGCTGGACATCTTGGCTCTCTGAGTTTGGAAGTGAAATGCTTAAGCTGCAGGGGTAGAAGATTAAAGCATGTCCTTTGCTTTACCCAGAAGGAAAGTGCTGTTGGAAAGAATTGGATTAGCTCAGTGCAAAGGAGTAGCCCTTGTCCAGCTTTCGTCCCTATGTGCCTGTGTTTCCATGTGTGCTGTTCAGTTGCTGGGCTGAGGCAGGGGAAAGAATTCTGTTTAAAAAGCAAAAGAAAAGGAAAACAAACAAAAACCAACACTAAAAGATGGACTGAAGTTAGATGCTTCCCTGGCCTTGGGGATGGGGAGAATCTGTATCCTTGCATTGTTTTTCGAGAAGGCTTTGAGAACAAGCATTGAGCCAAAAGAAGCAGCCCTGCAGAAAGTTGCTTAGCAAGGTCAGGCATAGACTGTGCTGACTTGCAGCAGGACTCATGTGGCTCTGGTTTGCAGTCACCAGACCGCACATGTCGGGGGGGACACATAGCAGCACGGCTCAGCCCTCCTCCTGCCTGCACTGGGCACTGACCAGGGCTCTGGTGGGTGCTGTGCTCTCACTCAGGGAGCAGCAGAGCTGTGCTCAGTGCTCTGCTCCCAGCAAATATCTGCCTTTTTAAATGTATTTATCTTTTAAAGGCTGTGCTGTCACATGGCATTTGCGGTCCTGCCTTCAGCCAGGCACAGCCTGGCACTGTTGCTTAGCAACTCTGCCCCATCTCCGAAATCCCAAATCCTGACACTCCTGAAGCACAGGACAGATAGGAGCTGCTACCTGGGGGAAGAAGGGGTAGGATCTCACCAGTCCCCACATCTGTGCTGAGAGAGGGACAGGAGGAGCCAGGCAAGCCAAGCATCAGCGCTCCAGCCTGCTCACCATTGCTGTGGGTGCCTGCCTGAGACAGGGTATGTTTTGGTAGGGTTTCTTGCACTCTTCAGAGGGTAACTGAGGTCAGACAGGGAAGTGGAAAGCAGGCTTTCCTAGGAGTGTCCTGCCTCAGTTTCCCTCCCTATATCCTGCTACAACCATGTCCCTGCTTGGAAATCTGCTCTCCAGCAAAGGCAGGGCTGTTTAAGTGCAGGAGATGCCATCAGTTGAAGAGTTTGACATAAGAGTTGTTGCTGCGCAGCCCCATCCCACCCACTGTGCCCCGAGAGCACAGCTCCCTGGGCAGCAGGAGCACTCACTTCCTCTGCTGTGTAATGGGGTAGCAGCTCCACAGGTGCCAGAATTACAGCTTCCCAGTTGCAGCCTTACTTCCAACCTGCACCCGTGCTCCCTGGGGAATGCCTTTGCTGTGGCAGTGGATGGGTAGATAGCTGCCAGCAGGTATAAGGATGACTGGAGAAAGTCTTAAACCCTTTCCAGCAGTTCCACTTCCGGGATACGTGTCCAGAGAGACTTCAGACTGGTAAGGTTTAACCACAGCCTGTTAAAACTGGGCAAACAAAATCACAGTTAATACCACCATCCCTTGCAAACAAGGATGTAGTCTCTGAGCCAGTGCCTGTTGAAACACTGCCTTTTAAAAGCCCTGGAGGCTGCTCTCGTTGGCTGGGGGGACACAAAGAGATGGGATTTTGGGCTTTGTCCCTGGTGGGTGATGTCACTCCTAGCCATGCTCCCTGCAAGCAGAGGGCTGCTCTGCGTTCCCCATTTCCCAAATCTGGATGAGTTTGTTGTATAGAGGAGTAGAGGTGGGAGGAGGAGACAGAGGGAATGAGGGTTTTTAAGCAAAGGATCTCATCAGTTACTTATATCTGCCAGTTTCCATAGTAACTGGGGAAGAGAGAAAACCTAAATCTGAGTGTATCTGGGTAGCTGGATGCCTGAACCCTCCTCAACCTGCATGTAGCTGCTCTGAAGCCTGGGGACCAAAGAGGTTCAGCCCAGCTGCAGGCAAAGGGTCCAGGCTGCCTGTGGAGCTGCTCTGCAGCTCTGATTATCAACACTGCCCTGGGGAGAAGCAGCGGGTCCAAGTCTCTGCATCAGTGTGTAGATTCATGAGGCTCTTTCTTTCCTGCTTCTACCGTTCCCTGGCACATGTTCTCTCTCTCATCCTTCCATATACCAGCACAGGCTTGTGTCCGTTCTCACATCTAGCAGTGATGCTGGCCGATCTTGGTGGTGTTAGGTGCAGGGATGGATTACACCTACACAGTCACCTTGTGCCACTTCTCTGCTGCTGTCGTGCTCCTCGTGCTCCTCGAAATGGATCCTATGTTTCCAGTCTCTTGGTTTTCAGCATAAATTGGTTTAGGGCCACTTCACCCCCTTGCTTTCTTTCAGAAGTGCGCAACCTCCTGATAATGGCGCAGCACAGACAGGGCATTGCATCCTGCCCTGGCAGGGAGCTTGAACAAGTTTTCTTTCTCCTGTTGGACACTAGGAATAGGAATTTGCCAGCGATGCTTACTGGGGGGGAGTCCTCCTCCCTCAGCCTACCACCCAGAGTGAGAATGTGCCCCTGTTACTGACATCCAGAGACTGAGGTTTGCTCTGTGCTATGTTGAGAAGAGGCATCCAGAGGCCACTGATTTGGGTCTTTGTGTTCTGTGTATTTGCCCCTGTCCTTGTTTCTTTGAAAGGCCCCTTAGAAATAACGTGTTGTGCTTCCATCCATGCAGGTCTCCAGGTGAAATCAAACATCTGTGAGTGCTGAGGTCTTACAGTGTGTAAAAGCTGTATCACAGTCCTGTGATGTCTAGAGGCAGATGTCTGTGGGTTTTTGCACTTTCAAGTGGTGGCTTTAGAAAGAAAGGGTTTTTACTACCTTGTAGGACGTTGGCTTGGTCAGAAGTGTCTGTGCGTGGGGGAAGCAGGAGGGAGTTGTCATGGTTGGGACAGGACCTTAGAAGCAGGTTCCCAAGTGAGCCTCAGGCAGTGATCTTTGTTCTTCTCTGTCTTCATCTTCTGGCTGCCTCCAGGTTCACTTGCCTGGGGCTGGTTGAGGGCTATAGATAAAGCAGAGTCCTCCTACCCTCTGAGCTGCAGATGCACATTGATAAAGGCAGTAAATCCTGAGCAACCCAGAGCAATGAGCAGTAAGTGAAAGCCCTGCAAGATGGGCCAATCCATCACAAGGGTTAACAGCCTGAAAGGAACCAGCTGGAATTTTTATTCCTTGTGTCATGTCTGCTCCTGTCCCCAGGGAAAACCCTGGGACAGAAGTCAGCATTTCCTTGTGCACTTGCATCCTGGGAATGCTCCTCTGGGCTCTCCTGTCTCTGCAGATGATGAATCTGAATTAACAGATGTTTTTCCTTTGTCTCTCTGAAGACACTGTCTCCAGCAAACTGCAGAATAACAATGTCTACACCATTGCCAAGAGGAACGTGGAGGGTCAGGACATGCTCTACCAGTCTCTGAAACTCACCAACGGCATCTGGATCTTGGCTGAGCTTCGCATTCAACCGGGGAACCCAAACTACACGGTGAGGTGTTGGACTGCAGTGGGCACGTGGTGCAGGCTGGGATCTTTCTAACTCACATCACACACAGAGTGATGTCTCCTAATGTGTTTGGTTTGTTGGGGGGGATCCTGTTAATTGACAGGGGGAGGTTAGGAATGCCCACTGAACTGGGGAAAGCAAGTGAGAAACAACAGAATTCCACTGCTCTGTTACCAGTGAGCTGGGATAATGCCCGCGCAGCAATGAGCAGCTACTTGCCAAGGTTACCCAGAGATAAAGCCAAGAGACATTAGCGAGGAAGCATTGCCAGGATGCCCTTCCCCCTCTCACAAACAAGGACATATTTATGCCCTGCCGTGTTCCCGCAGCGCAGACAGGCTGTCTGGATGTCACAGCCTCTTTGGCCTTGTGGCTGGCATCAACCTGTGGCTGGTGCAAAGGTGCGCTCTGTTCTGGGCACCTGCGTGTCCGAGCATCCTGCTATTAAAGGATTTAGCTCCTGTTGGAAGCTGTTCCAGGAGTTTCAAGAAAAAGCTATGGTCTGAGGACCTGGGTGGAAGGAACGTTGGAAGGTGATTTAAAGTGTTTGCACAAGGATTGATGCTGCAAACCTGGTCTCGGCCTGATCCTTGTCTTAGAGAGGAGTTACAGCAGCCAACTTTGTGTCTAACAGGACTGAGCCTCCAGGTTTAGTGCTGTGACTTATGGCATGAGGGCAAGCAAGTCCCTTGTCTCAGATCTGGGGCATGGTCTCCTTCCTTCGTGCCTGCAGAGGCGCATACATTTGTTAAGGAATTTGGGAACCCCACAGTGGGAGTTTGCTTTCATGTACCTCCTGCTGCTTGTAGCAAGCTCTGAAAAGGCAGTTTGGTGGCAAAGCAGAAATATTCGGGTTGACTGTCCCCAGCCACATCCATGATGTGTGCAACCCATGCTGTAGGTCAGACGTTTCCAGTTGCCTTCCTGGAGATGGTAGGAAGCTCCTGCCTTCCCTTGCACCACCACTAACCTCTCCTCTCCTCTTTGCAGCTCTCCCTGAAATGCCGAGCTCCCGAAGTGTCCCAGTACATCTACCAGGCCTACGATGCCATCTTGAAAAACTAACAGGAGATCAGCCTGTGCCTCACCCTGCGGAAGGAGGCGGGAGAAAGGGGTCCCCAGATCCTCCTTCACCACTAGCGCAGGGAAAAGCACTCTTAACTGGAAGCAGCTGTATTCATGTGTAGGATGTCAGTCAAAGGCGCTGATTCAAGGTAGCAATTAGTATCCACGTGCTAACGATGATAGGGAACAAACCCCTTTGGTATTTTTAGCGTCCATGGAGTTTGTAACCACTGCTTCGACTACTCCCCCGTCCCCCTCGCCCCTCACTCCTTGTCCGTTCTCGTGGGCTTCTCCATTTTGTGCCAATGTCCAGTGTTTTCTAAATGGCTTTAGGTGTAGTTCCGGTTTTGTAAACTCATTGGGAAAAAGAAACAGGCGAAACCCCATCCGTCGGCTCATTAAAACAAGGCAAAAGTGTCGAACACGTAACACTGCACTTTATTTTCTATTTTTGTACTTTTGGGTTGGTTTTTGAGTTTTTCTATTGGAATTGGCTTAAAGGAAAGGTGATTCCAAGGAAGTACTGGGGGAGCTTTGCAGGGACGTCAGGCTCTAGCAGGGTGAGCACAGCCTCGGGGCCCTAGGAACAGAGCCATCAGTTTGGTCCGTGGAGGCGGATGGAGCCCTACAGAGGGGTTTTTTATTACACTCGTGCTGACAGCCTCAGCTCTGCTTTTGACGGTGTTTTCACTCCAGCCATCTCCCTGGCTCATTAGCTGCTGATTGCAGAAGTGAGGCTGCTTTTGTGTGGGGAGAAGCTGCAGACCTGGGTTGATAACAGGACAGCGGTGGATGAAATGAAGGAAAAGAGCCCACTCTTGGAGCAAAAGGCTCTTGCCAGAGCTCCAGGTATGCTCTCTGCATCCTCACCCATCTGCAGCCCCTCTTCTTGTTCTTTCCGTGCCTGCTATGGCCAAACTGCCTTCTCAGCTGTCGTTTGAGCTCTGCCACCTTCACCCAGCACTGCGCTAACCCCTAAGGCTCGTGGTAGTAAATCCAGCTGTGCCCCTGCACAGGGGAGTTGCTGCTCTCAGTGTCTCTGGTGCCAAAGGGAGTGGAGCTCCTTCTCCCTGTGCTGTCCCCCAAAACCCAGGCCATGGTCTGATGGGAGATGCGTTGGGCTTATGGTGTTTGCTCACTGCCTGCCTGGGGCTTTCAGCCTGGGCTGAAAAGAGTCCAGCAGATGCTGGAAGTGTTTCTTCCATGGGCAGTTTGGCTCTTTGTGCCCAGAGACATGCCAGGAGCACAGAGGCCGTTTTGGTTCCTGCTCTCGCCCCCTGTCCTGAGCAGCCCCATGCCCTGGTCCCTCTTTTCCAATCTCTCCTTAGGGCCAGGACTGCTTCCCTTTCCAGTCCATGGCTGTGGACTCGCCACATTGCAACCACTAAGTGCTGCGGCAACAGCAGTGAAAGCAAAGCCTCTTGCATGTCCTTGCTCCATCCATAGCTTGTCCTGCTCAAACCAAGCCACTAACCAGAGCAGCTTTGCCCTCCCCAGCATGCTTTGATGCCATCTACTCCCCAGCAAGCAAAGCTCTTATGCATAGCAACCCCCATGTTGTCTTTTTAGATGCCACATTCAAAGTCAATACATGTTTTATGGTGGGAGATAGTTCATCAGGGCTTTGGCGTTGTCTGCAACCAAGAAGTCAGTGCTGGGAAAAGGTTACAGTGCCCTGGAAGAGACTCCAGCAGGGAGCTGAGGAGCTCTGGTGGGAGCTGCAGGACCCCAAGGAAGGTGATGTCCGTGTTAGGAACCCCTGTGCTCTGGCTGGGGGAAAAGTGGGGCAGAGCTGGAGCAATCCAACCCTTGAGCCCTGCCTCTGTGCTGGAGGTGATTTGCAGAGCACCCTGCAACAATCATAGAACAAGTATGGAAGCACCGGTGGCACCGAGTGTGATGCTGTGTTGGGGCAGGGAGGAGGGTGTAGCTTTGATACAAGGAGGGGTTGCTGACCACCCCTTTCTCTTGCCTGATTTCCCAGCTTTTTGGGTGCATGGGTGTCTCTGCACCGCAGGGCAGAGCCTGGGCTCAATCCGTGGTGTTTGCCCTCTCCCACCGCACTGCTCATCCAAGCGTTGGCCGCGTAGTTGTGTTGCTCTTCAGGCTTTACCTGCCCTCCGTGTCAATAAACTCATTTCCACGATGCTGTGGCTGTGCGTGGCTCTGTGGGGCTGGGAAGAGGGTCCAAGTCCTGTGCTTTTGGCACTGCCTGTGGGAGCAGGCAGGGCTGAAGGCTGCAGTCGGTGGGGAGGAGGCTGTTTGTTCACTGGAGCCTTTTGCCCTCACTTCTGCAGCCATTTCTACAATGGAGACCCCCCAAAAAATAGGGGCTTTCAGAGCAAGGAGGTTGCAGTCATCCTCGATCCTCTGCCTCTGGATGCTGCTCTCTTCGCATCTCAAAAGGCAGCAGGAAAAGGGCCTTTGCTTGCAAGGGGCACTGGCACCTTGTCACGGATGGCCTCTGACAGGGAGCAGAAGATGCATGTACCCATTTAGCCCTTGCTGGGCCCCAGGTGGGCTGTGTGTAATGGACCTGCTTTCCCTGCAGTGAAATGATGGAATCGGGACAGTTGGTGATGCATTTGGACTGCTCTGGCCCGGTGCTGGTGTTTTCCAGAGCACTTTCCCCTCGCTGGTGCTGTCTCGGGCTGCAAAACCTCTGTGTGGGGCTAGAGCCAAGCTCTGGTCAGAAACGCAGCAACACAAGCAGCAGAGCAGCTCCATCCCTTGCCCTGGCCCAGCCTTGCCTTTGTGGCACTTGGAGTTGAGGCCAAGGGCCTGGGGTGCTCTGTGTTGGGATGGTTTTGTGTTAGAAGCTGGTGCATGTCTGTAGCAGAGAGGTTTGGGGTCGCTGGTGCTGCTGTTCTGTCCCTTCGTGCATCCCTTGTGTGCCTGGGATGGGATGGGGGTGGTCATTGCCTGTTGTGGGTTTGCTCCTTGCTGTGATGCTGGGGCTGAGCCTGGGGCAGCATTTGGCCCAATTAAAGCTGATATAAGATGCTGAGGTCTGTGCTGTGCTGGCTGCTGTCCCCATCACATCCCATGGCAAAGGGAAAGGTTTCTCCTTCCTTCCTTGTTCTGCAGGGGCTCCTTGGGGAGGGATTGGTCTTTGGATGGAGATGCTGTGCTAGATGTGCTCACCCCGACCCCTGCTGCTCCCTGCACCCATCCTGCTCCATGCTGGTGCATGTGCTAAGGGCCAGCACCGGGTGACAGCAGATCCCTGAGCTTATGATGCAGCGCGGGGAGAGGATTTTTGGGGCTGACCACGTGCCAGGACACGGGAGCTCTTTGATGGATGGGTTTAGGTTTGCGTCGGATAACGCTCGCAGCCAGTGGGGATGTGCCGGGATCCAGGATCCAGCCCCGCTCCCCTCCCCCTTGCCGCCTCTATTACATTTCACACATAAAACTGCAAGTGAAGAGCATCTTGGAGGGAACTGCTAAAAATAGCCCCGAGGCTGGAGCCTGGATTGTGCAGGAGGGTTCGTGTGCAGCCGCGATCCCTGCCCTTTCCCAGCAGTGTTCCAGGGCTCCGGGCTGCTTTATGGCGATGCAGAGAAAGGAGCTGGGGAAGCAGAGCAGCATCTGGGGCTGCTGATGACCCCCAGGGACACGTCAGTGCTTCCCTAGCTGTGAGCGTCAGGCGCCTCCCAAATAAAAAGCCTGGGTGTAATGTGAGGCACGAAGGGGCTCTGACCCCCTTTGAGGTGTGGGATGGCACAAAGGCTGTCCTTGTCCCTCTGTGCCCTGGGGCTGTGCCTGCTATCCCCGTTTCCCCAGGAAGGATATGGCAGTGTTTCCCCTCCTCACCCTGGAGAAGAGCCCCTGGAGGTGATGTTACTCCCGGTGCGGATGAGGCTGGTGGGAGCCCAGCCGTGCTGTGGCCGGTGCTCGGCTCAGCCAAGCCTGTGTGACCACAGCCAGACCCGTGGAGACACCCTGGTGCCTGGTGGTGTCAGGGTGACCTGCAGCGGGGTTCAGGGGCTGCTTCGAGGAGCAGAGAGCTACAGGGAGCCCATCGGCAGCGTGTCCCGAGGGCCTGGACCACGCTCCCAGAGCCGTGACCAGCATCTTCCTCACTATCCGGCCTGCAGGTAAATGCCTGGTGTGGGGTGTCCCAAAACGGCACCAGAAGTGTCCTTCCCTTGGTGGGGCCCGGCGGCACCCAGGGACAGCGGGCCAGGGGCCCGGCGCATCGGGGATGAGGTGATGTGCCTGAGAGCACAGGAGCAGCAGTGTTGGAGGAGGGAAGGGCTCCTCGGAGGGGTCCTACCCCGTTCCCAGAGGGTCCCACGGGTTGG
Organism: Ara ararauna; assembly: GCA_028858755.1. Taxonomy (NCBI): domain Eukaryota; kingdom Metazoa; phylum Chordata; class Aves; order Psittaciformes; family Psittacidae; genus Ara; species Ara ararauna. Next base: position 8,734,325 of record CM054389.1, on the reverse strand, counting down.
GCACGAGGGGACAGGCACTGACTGGCGCCGGGGAGGGAAAGGCTGAGGGTGTTGCACCCAGCACACTGCAGGGGGGACATGGGAGGGTCTTTTCCCATCGGCACCTCCCCAGAGCCCCGGGAGAAGCCGCTGTCCCTCCTTGGCTTCCTGCGGCTCGGTCTGGGCATTCCCTGCATCCCTTCCCGGGCGCTGCCTCCTTCCCTGCCTGCATCCCTCCCCGGGCATCCCCTGCATCCCCGCCTGGGCAGAGCCTCCCTTCCTTCCGCGGGCTCTGCCTGCATCACTCCCGAGCATCGCCGCCTGCATCCCTGCCTGAGCGGTGCCTCCCCCGGGCGCTGCCTCCATCGCCGGCGCCGCCCGCCCCGTGCCCCGGCCGGGCTCCCCCGCCGCCCCCCGGCCCCTCGGTATCGCCGCGCCGGGCCGGGCCGGGCCGGGGCTCTGCAGCGGGGCAACCCGCCCCGCTCCGGGCTCGCCGCATGGCTCCGCCGCCCGCCGGGGCGCCGCCGGCCCGGGCCGCCGCTGCCAGGTAAGGGGGGACCCAACGGGAACGGGGACACGGGGGCGAAGTTGCCGCTGGGCAGGGCCGGGGGTCGGGGGGGAGCCGGGTCCGGAGGGGGGGGTCCCCAGCGAAAGTTGAGCTCCGGTGCTCCCCGGTTCCCCATCCCCTCCGGCCTGGGGGGTGCGTGTGTCCCCGGTCCCCCCCGAGCTCCTCCAGCCCCAGCGCCCCGGGGCCGCGGATGCTGCGCTGCCGCCGCTGAGAGCCTCCCCCCGGCTGCGGGGTCAGCGCTTGCGGGGGGCAGCGCTTGCCCGGGGTCGCGCCGGGGCCCCCTCTCCGGGGCAGCCTCCCCCTCGCCGCCCGCTCCCACCGCGTCCCCGCTCCGCGCCTCGGCCTCCCATGGAGCCCGGAGGGTCGGGATGCGATGCTTTAAGGTGCAAAAGAGTCCCGGGGCCGGCTAGGCTCATGCACGGCCCCCGGGGGCAGCCCGGAGGGGGAAGGGGTTTTTGGGGTGCTGGGTCTCGGCTGTGTCTCCATCGCCCTCCAGCCCCGCATTGGAGCGGGGTTCTGTGGGGCTGTCCCTGCAGCAGAGTGGCCCCCGGGGACTTGCAATGACAGTGCTTTCTGCGGGTGGAGAGAGGCCCCAGCAGGGTCGGTGTGGGGGCTCCTGCACCCCAGTGTCCCCATGGAACCACTCCTGGGGTGAGCAGGGCCCCGAGGGCAGCAGCACCATGTGCCATGCATGTGCTGTGGTGCCCGGCCCAGGGCACAAACGTGCTGCTGCCCTGGGGCTGGGTCAGGCCCTGCCAGCCCCCAGCCTTGCTGTGAGGAGGGTGAGGGATGGTGGGAGCCATGGCCCAGCCTGGGGGACCACAGGAAGCCCGGCAACCCCGGCACCCGGCAGCCGGGACATCCATGTCCAAGCTGTCCTGGGGCAAACACCCCCATCGAGCAGTCAGGACAGGGTGGTTGGAACCTGCTGCTTTCTGCCAGCTCAGGGACCACTGAGGTGTGGTTTTCAGGGGAAACAGAGCAGAGCATCACACGTTGCTGAAAGCATCCCCACTCTGGGATTAAGCACAAGCCGCTTCCTGGTGACGGGAGCAAGCAAAAGCGGTGCCCAGCCCCTCGCCCTCATTCTTTCCATCATTGCCCCTGGTTGGGAACCTGGGGCCGGTGGGTGTTTGGGCTCCTTGACTCTGCTCCTTCATCCTTACGTGTGGGCTATCACCCTGTGTCCCCCCCTGCGTGTGTGGCCCCGGGTTTGTCCGGCCTCAACACATGTGCCAGCAGCTCATGGGCTCACCCCGTCAGCTGGCTCAGAAATTAGCCTCCATCAAGTTAATTGCCAAACTGCTCGAAGCCTGGAATTAAACATTAAAGCTGTTGCAGCGCAGAGCGATCTCCCCCCTGCCCCAGCAAAAGGCAATTCCAGCTGTCCAAGCGGCGCGAAGATGGATTCCCTGGCTTGGGATGGAGCAGCCAGTGACAGTCCCCATGGATGCTGTGGGATGAGCCCCAGTGCTGCAAACCCTGAGCCACACAGTCCCTTTCCTAGAGGTTTCCTTGCTCTGGTACCAAAAGGGCTGAGTAATGGAGTTCCTTCCTGGGATGGAGTTCACTCAGATCCTTGGCTTTGCAGGGTGGGAGCCCCCAAGGGGGACACTGCAGTGCCAAAGCCCCCACTGGGGGCATTGCCCATCCCTGGGGGATGCTCCTGCTTCCCGAGGACAGACAAACCCTTTCCCGTTGGAAAACACATCACCCGCAGGTGCACCAAGGGCGCCTTTGGGATCTGACCCCCCCCTCCTTGTCCCGGCAGTGACAGGGCAAATGCATCCTGAATGGGGCTGAGGCCCCCTGCGTGGGAATATGCAGCCTCGGCACCGCGGGGGCAGCAGCAGGGCAGCGGCCGGCGCGCGGCGGCATGGTGGCAACGGTCAAGATCGCCGTGCTGGGGGCGCAGGGCGTGGGCAAGAGTGCCATAGTGCGGCAGTTCCTCTACAACGAGTTCAGCGAGGTCTGCGTGCCCACCACGGCCCGGCGCGTCTACCTGCCCGCCGTCGTCATGAACGGCCACGTCCACGACCTGCAGATCATGGACTTCCCCCCCATCACCGCCTTCCCCGTCAACACCCTGCAGGTAGGGATGGGACCGCTGCCCTGTGGGGTTTTGCTGTAGGATCCTGTGGGGTCCCGGTTCCGGGATGCTTCTCCCTGCGCGTGCTGGTGTGAGGGATCGCATCCTCGCGGCTATTGGCTGAGCGGGGCTGGGATAAGGCGTCTTCTAAAGCTTTCTCACCTAAAATGATGGCAAACGCGGGGGGGATGGTGTTCCTCTGGCGATGCCCGCGGTCCCATCCAGCTGGGTGATGGATCCCAGTCAGAGCTGGCACCAGCAAAGGGCTGGGGGAGCATGGCCAGAGCGTTCAGGTGAGAACCAAGGGCTCCTGGAGATCCAGACCGTGATGCATACGCTGCCCATGCCAGGGAGAGCAGGGCTGCACATCCCCTCCCAGTGTGGTTGTCACCCCCACACATTGCACGAGCGCTGAGCCCACCAGCACCTCCTCAAACCCCCTTCAGGTGCTTCCAGAACAGCCCCGAAAGGCTGCATGGGGTCATAAAGCTTTGCCACCAGCGCTGCTTCGAGGGGGTTCAGTGGGGAAGAAGGGGATTTTAGGCTCAAGCCATAGGCACATCCCAGGTGCGCAAGTTGTGCCGCTGCTGTGGGGAAAGAAGCTGTGGCTGGAGGGCAATGGGGCACCTCCATAGGAGCTGGCTCTCCTTTATATCTAATCAGTATAGTTATACCACTCCGGTGCCCCATGGGGATGGGGTTATGGGGCCTTGAAGTGCTCCTGCCCTGTGCTGTCAGGCGGAAGGTGAAGCGGGAGCTCCAGGGGCGAGGAGAAGGTTTAGGATTAATCGGTGTGTGCAGGGAATGAAAGGTCAGAGCAAGAGATAGCAAAGGGTAATGTATTGACACGGCAGCGATGCTGCCACACTTGATTAACTCACTGCCTCGCTGTGCTTGAGAGGACACAGCCGGTGGGAACAGATGGAGGTTTCCCAGGAAGAGAGGCCGGGCACAGGGATGGCTCCGAGGGGGAAGAGGAGGATTGCGGTGGGGGATACGGCTCTGTTTGCTGGGAGGCTCCATGGCCAGGAGCAGCATCCCTGATGTGATGTGCTGGGAGAGGAGCAGGAGCTGGTGGCTTCCCAACATCCCGCTCCCACATGGGACCCTCCTCCAGCCTTAAGCATCCCAGAAAACCTGCCCACACAAGGAAAACCATCCTGACATCACAGCACCGGAGCAAGCTGCACCCCAGGGAGGTGGAATAGCTGCGATTTATGGATCTCCCAGGTGTATCAGGACTGAGAGACGCTGCTGCTCCATCCGCCTGCATCGCTGTGACGCCGAGGAGCTGCACAGCACCTCCTCCCCTCCGTGTCCCAGCTCCTTCCCCTGCTGCAGCCTGTGATGGAGACCAGCATGCACCCAAAACTTTCCTCTTGCCAGTTCCCTTCAGTCCTAGGTCTTGCTCTGCATCATCCCGATGATGAACTCAGCAAGGGATGATTCACGGTACCAAAAGGGTTTGCTCAGGAGAATTGATGCCTTTCCCCCTTGGTGCATCTCTTGTGATGCTCAGGAGGGTCTGTGGTGCTGTCAGCATGGGCTGCCGTTCCCGGTACTGCTGCTGCGCTGGGAAAGTGGCTGGAAGTGGGACAGATCCTATAGCATGGAAAAAATAATCCTGTTATTTCTGGAAACCCAAAGCTTCCCTGACGACGTGAATTCCTTCCAGCTCCACATCGTGGCTGTGGAGAGGCCGCCCCTGCCTGCCTCTGCCCTGCCTCCCAGTCCCACAGACCCCACAGCAGCCACTGCTCCTCTCCTGTCCCCATGTGCCCTCCAAACAGCCCTGCTGTCACCTTCCCCCTCTGACCCACAGGGATGAGGATGCGTCCTCAGCATCCTCCTCGCCTGCCTTGCCTGCAAGCCAGGGTGCATCCCTGGTTAACACACCTCATTACGGCTCTGGAGGATGAAGCTTTTACATCCAGAGCAGGAGATGCATTCAGCCCCGCTCCCAGCTCACCCCTGCACCACTGGGCATTAATCCTCACTCAAGAGAGGAATTGGGGCTGCAAATCCCATTTGCTTTCCTATGGATTACTGAGGGGAAGAAGGGATCTCAGGAGATGGGGTGGCTGAAGGGCTGGGGGGGGGGGATGCACCATCGCAGGGGTGGATGAGGGCAGAGCAGAGGTGAGATGGGTGCTGGAGAGTGTGCACCCAGTGCGGGGCATCCCCCAGGCACGGTGCTGGGGCTGAGCCAGGATTGATCCCTCTCTGCACCTTGCAGGAGTGGGCGGACGTGTGTTGCAGGGGGCTCCGGAGCGTCCATGCCTACATCCTGGTCTATGACATCTGTTGCTTTGACAGCTTCGAGTACATCAAAACCATCCGCCAGCAGATCCTGGAGACGAGGTAGGGATGCATCGCCCCGCAGCGCAGTGCTTCCCTGCTCTTGGCGCTGGGGATGCGATATTACAGACTGGGATAAAGTCCCTTTGCGGGGCTGGGAGCCCTGAAGCAAAATTGGACCTCAGGGTGGAAGGAGCTGGATGAGGCTTGGAGCAACCTGGTCTAGTGGCAGGTGTCCCTGCCCGTGGATCTGGGTGAGCTTTAAGGTCCCTTCCAACCCAAACCAGTCTGGGATTCTATGACCCTGGGCAGGTATCCACTGTGGGTGAGTGCAGAAAGCAACTGGGATGACACAGCTCGGCGCTGGCCACGAACTGGGACGAGGCAAGAGGAGTCACATCCCTCTTGCCAAGCCAAAGCCAAGAGCTGGTTTGGGATGGGTTGGGGTCCGCGGGCCCGACATCACACTGTGCCCTGTCCCCTTCTGTGTTCCCTCCCCAGGGTCATCGGCACATCGGAGACACCCATCATCATCGTGGGCAACAAGCGGGACCTGCAGCGGGGCCGGGTGATCCCGCGCTGGAACGTCTCCAACCTGGTGAAGAAGACGTGGAAGTGCGGCTACATCGAGTGCTCGGCCAAGTACAACTGGCACATCCTGCTGCTCTTCAGCGAGCTGCTCAAGAGCGTGGGCTGCGCCCGCTGCAAGCACGTCCACACCACCATCCGCTTCCAGGGCGCCCTGCGCAGGAACCGATGCACCATCATGTGAGCCCCCCCGGCCCCCATGGACCCCTCTGGCCGCGCCATCGTGGCCACCCATCCTTGGGGACCGCAGCTCTCCGGTGTCACCACTCGATGGGGGTGATGCTGGGGTGGAAGCGGTGCTGGAGGCGCCTCGGGGTTTGCTTCCCCGCCAGCGCTCGTACCCTGTGCTGACATACGGGGACAGTGCACCTTGGACAGGGTGATGCCATGGGCGGGAGGGTGGCCAGGATGCCTGGAGGGAGCAAGGGATGAGGGAGGACCATGGTTAAACTGAGCCCTTCCCAAGCCTCCGGCACTCGGGGTCAAAGCTGTGGGGGGGGGGGTGTGTGTGTGTGTGTGTGGTTGTGTCTCTGCTGTGCCTGATGTGCTGCATGGCACGGGGGCATAGAGGAGATGCCTCAGGTGGTACCCAGAGGTTGGCTGTTGGGTCCATCCTTCCCTGGCATCTGCTGCCTGCCATCACCTGCCTCCTGGAAGGGAGCTGCCCAGTGCCTGTGTCCCAGCGTGGCTCCATCCCTGGGGCACAGTGGAGCTGGAAGTCCCCAGTTCCCAACTGGGATTTCTCTCCTAGGGGCAGAGCAGCCTCCAGCAAGAGGCCGGGTCACAGGGGCTCTCTTTTGGCTCGGTTGGGTCAGATTTCCCGGTGGAATTTTTGGACAAAAGCAAGAAAGAGGGGGGAGGAAAACACTAAAATAGAGCCCACATCCTGCCCCTTACATCCCATGGTGGTGGGTGCTGCTTCCCCAGGGCCTCGAGTCCCCCTTCTGCGCCGGTTCAGCCAAGGAAGGCTCCTCCTCCCCACGGCCTGCGGAACACCAAATAACCCCGGAACGCTGCTTGCCGGGCAGGTCATCCCTCCGCTACCTCGTGTCCCGGGCTCAGCGGGATCCAACCACTCCCCGGTGTCCCCAGGGCAGCCCCTCACTCCATCACCCCGCGCCAGCTTTCCCATCGGGATGCTCGCCTCCATCCACGTGAGATGGCAGCGGTGCAAAGGCATCCTCCAAAGCAATAGGGACCTGGACTTTGATTTCCAGTTGCGTTCCTTTTTTTCCTGTCTATCCCTAATAGGAAATTGAGGCCTCGCTATTAGGTTTTAATCTTTCAGCTTGTTTTACACCAGATTGAAGCTCATCCTTGTCTTGTCGTGCACAAGGTGCCAAGTGCAGCTCCTGTTAGGAAATGGTGCTGGGAGGATGTGCTGGTGAGGGGTTGTGGTGCCTCCTTCTCGGCTGCTCCCTTTGAGACATAGAGAAGTACATCCTCACCTCCCAAAGCAGGATGTGAGGCTGTGATGTGATCCATGGATGTGATCCATGTCAGTGGTTTCTGGTGTAACAGAGGCGATGCAGGTATTCAGCAGTGCTCTGGCAGAGGACACCAGCTCCATCTCTTCCCCCACGCCAGGTTTCCATCTCACAGCAGCACCGCTGTGCTCTGGATGACACTTTCCTCTTAGTGCATTTCATCCCCCATGTGCTGCCCTGCAGCCCAATGCTGCGGGGTTTGGGTTCACCCTGCTCCTCCTTCCCACCCCCAGCACCCAAACCCCATTCCCCTTGCTCCAAAATGGTAAAATAAGGGAAAACCAAGAGAAAAGGTGGTGGAGGAACACAGCGGCTCGAGAGCCTGGCTGGAGATAGGCAGGGGCACTCATCCCCATCCCTTGCCTTCATGGCAAGCTGACCGGGCTTCCTCATGGCCCCCGACCTCATCCCATCAGGATTTATGGACACGTGCAAGTCCACGTTATCGGTCTCTGGCTGGCTTTACCCCTCCAGATTGTTTGAGAAGGAAACTCCTTGGTAAATGCTAATAATAAAGCATTTCTGAAGTGCTCCGATGTACACATATCAACGACTGAACCAATACATTGTTTGTTATAACCCTGTAGCCTGCAGTTTATAGCACAATTAGTTACCGGTTTTTATAGCGTCTATTTAGTATTTTGGAGAAAAAGAAAAGAAAAAGTTATAAATATAATTGTTATATTCTATTGTACTTTATAGACAAAGTTATATTAGTAATAATAAGTCACTGCTGTGACAGCATTTCCCAGCTCCCTAGAAAAAGAGGGCTACAAAGAGCTACTATCCCAGGAGGAGGGAGTATGTGGGGGCATCCACAGGGAAACCAGGGCTGGAGGTCTGGAGCATCCCAGGCTCGCAGGGATCAGAGCAGCAGCTACAAGAACCCTGCTCCTTGCCCTTTAATACAAAGCCACCCTGCTCCTGCTTAAACCAACCTGCTCCTGAGCCTGGCAGAGGCTGAGGATGTCCCCACCGCTGTCCCCAGGGTGGTGATGGGTTCCTGCCCCTGTGTGCGTGGTGCCTGGGTTTGGTCCAGCCCAGCAAGGATGCTTCTCTCTCCTCCTCCTCCTGCCCCGGTGAGTGTCCCCATCGCTGGACTCGGCTTTCCTTTCCCCCCTGGACTTGTTGTTGGAGATTCCCGAGGTGTCTGCACCGCCTGTAATGCCCTGCACTCCCTTATTTGAAATGGAATTAAAGATCAGGTCTGTCCCCTTGTTCTGTACCCGCCTCGCTGCTCTTTGCCCCTGCCACCAGGCTCCGCTGTCGCAGCTCTTGTACGAGAGGCAATGGGCCAGGGAGGGAGGAGGAATTGGTCTCTCCCCTGCCAAAGGAGCAGTTTTGCGGGCAGCTTTGGCATCCCCAGGACCCCAGTGCTCTCCTTTGCTGCTCCTCTGCAGCGGTGTGCGTCTCCCTTGGAAGATGGGGCTCTTCCGGCCAATACGGTGCTCTCAGAGGGATGTTTGCTGTGCACACACGGACCAGCAGCAGGAATTCCCTTCGCCGTGACCCCCCATCCGGATCATCCTCTGTCCCTCCCCACCCATATGGAAAAGATGCTGGAACAGAAGAGCTTTGGTATGTCTCTATTGCACAAACATTGCCGGGTCCGTGGCTGCAGGCGATGACCCTTGGTGACAGCCACCACGCTGACCATCACCACTAAAGTGACCACTGCCCCCCCAGGTCTCCCACCATAAGGAAGCCCACAGGGCTCAGCAAGGGTCACTCCTGTGACACCCCCCCCCCCCAGTCTGAGTGACTCAAACAGTCTTTAAGGCTCTTGATGCTGTAAGAGATTTGTTAATCCTGTTGCACAGATGGGGAAGACTGAGGTATGAGATGGCCTGGATGCGGGGTGCGAGGTGTCCCCACTTTATGAGGACACCATAGGGGCCAGCTGCACCCCTTTTCCCTGCAGAAAGTGCCCCATTCTCTCAACCTGGGGCTGGATTTTTCCACCCAAACCAGCACAAGAGCGCCTGCTTAGGAGGAGAATAACCACTCCAAAACCAACCCCATGGGGAATGAGAGGGGGCAGCTCTAAAAAGCAATGGAGGACCTTCTGGGTGTCCTGGGAGCAAACCCATCCTTCCCGCACCAACCTTGGGTACCACAGCTCCAGCTCCAGCATCACTCCCACCTTAGGACAAGTGTGGGGTCCAACCTTGCTGAAACCTGGGGGTCAGACCCACGCCTCTTCATCGTCCTCTGTCAGCCAGGCACCGCTGTCAGCCAGCGATGGCTTGGCCATGGGACGAGTGCTGCTGGGCTGGGGGTGCCAGGGGAGCCCGGTGGGGCGATGCTGACCCCGGGGCGCTGGTGGCCGCTGCCCCATTGGGGTGGGGATGCGCGAGGGCCGCTTGCCTGGCCTGTGGTCCCGTCGAGGACGCACCTTGGGCCGCAGCTTCAGCTTGTAGATGGAGGGCACGCGTTCGGGTTTCTTCAGGCACCTCCGGGGCTTGGGGACGCTGTTGGCCCTGGCTGCCCGCAGGGTTTGGGCCCCCATTCCTGACCCCTCCGTCTGCCCCCCATCCGGGGGCACAGTGAGCTGTAGGGTGGCTTGTGAGTCCATGCTGGGGACCCAGCTCCCCGCATGGCGCAGGGGCTGATGCCCGCGGGAGAGCTCCTCCACTACCTTGTCATAGCCAGGGGGCTGCGTGTGCCCCTGGCACCCCTGCATCCCCCCGCCAGGACCACAGGCTCCCCCCAGTTCATCCACCAGCTCCTCAGCATCCCCAGCCCTTGGGCTTGGGGCTGGGTGGCACTGCTGGGGTGCACAGCCCTTGCCCCCTGGGGTGGGGGGCCGGCGGGAGGCCGGGCTGGCTTTGGCAGAGGGTTTAACGCTGCTGTCCTGTTTCAGACTCTGGCTGGAGGGGTTTCGGAGTGACAATGGGTGGCCCGGGCCAGGGGCTCCGCATCGCCCTTCCCGTGGGCTCTGTGAGCCACCCTGGTGAGGGGAAGGGGCACGGACCTTCATGGGGCTGCGGGCACGGGGGTGTAACACAGCAGGGACCCCCCCTTCCTGCGGCCTGGCTGCCCCCATGCCCAGTTTCCCCCCTTGCTGGGTGGGTTTTGGGGGTGCTGGTGCCAGCCGGGGGCTGGGTGCCCTGCGCCTGCCCCGTGCTGGTGTCACGGGGGATTTCATTGGGGTGCTCCCATGAGGTGCCTTGGGGACCCCCACGCTGTCCTGTGTGCTGGGGGCTACACGGGAAGGGGTGGGTGCCCGGCTCGGCACCCTGCAGCCAGAGCTGGGTCGAGCGGGTGACCTGGATGGAGGCCGTTGCCGTCCCAAAGGGGGAGCTGATGGCTCCCGTGTCCTGCAAGAGGAAAGAGTGGAGAGGGGCTGGGGAGCTGCTGCATCCCCCCCCCCCACCTCCATCCCTCCTGGAGCTGGGCACTTCCAGAAGGGAGAGGGAAAGGAATTCATGGATGTGAGGAAAACTGCTCGAAGCAGACGGTTTGGGGCACGAAGCATCCCGGCATCACTCACCTGCCCGAAGGGACCCTCTGGGGCTGCTCCCTGCGGGGGGTGGCACCCAGCGGGTGACCTGAGCCCTCCGGAGAAGGGGGACGAGGGCCGGGGGGGACTCGGGACCCCCATGTGACGGGGGGCAGGGGGCTCTGCGAGCGGCTGACCAGCACGGTGGGCTGGGGCTGGCCTCGGCCCTTGGAGGCTGGGCACAGCCTGATCTCGTGCTGCACTTGCTGCTGCGGGCTCCCGCTTTTCAAGGCTTGTTTGTGAGCTGTAGGGGGAACAACGGGGGCTCAGCGCCGCTGCCCGTGCACCCACCCCGCGGTGCAGCCCCCCCCGAGCCGCTGCTCAGCATCCGGCCCCTCCGGGATGCTCCCCGCCAAGGGGCTCCATCCATCAGTCTGCCGTGACCTCTAGCGGCCACCGACGCCAACGAGAGTCCCTCAAGCAGGCATCCCCAGCAAAGCAACGGGGCAGGGCAGGAATGAAGCCTCTCCCTCTGTTAAACAGCCCCAGAAGCAGCGAGACCCACGGCGGACCCCCCCAACCCCAGCCGCAGGTTTGGGGATGCAGGGACTCACAGAGCGAGGTGCAGCGGCACGGGTCGTGCTTGTCCAGGTAATGCTCCAGCGTGTCCCAGCCGCCCCCGACCCGCACCATGACGTGTTCCCGAAGGATCTGCATGGGATGCCGTGTGCTGTGAGACCCGGTGGGACCCCCACGTCTATACAGAGCCTGCTGAGCAGGGCTTTGAGGGCTCTGGGCTTGCTCTAAGTGCCACCGGGTCTCTCAAATGATACAGCTTCTGGCTCTGTGCACTGAAGCAGGGGGGGATCTCAGCTCCCGCTGCCATCCCAATGGGCACATTTCATCACCCTGAGGAGAGTGGGGAGCCTTGTGGAAAACCCCACTCCATTATCATGTGCTGAGCCCGTTGGGATGGATCCAGGCAGGGACGGAGCATCCCCGTGTTCCCACTGCTGGGTGAGACCTGGCTCCTTTGGGAATGGCAGGTTTTGCCCTGTACACATGGATGGCTACATCCATGCAAGCACGTACTGCAGGGCTGAGCTTCCCTGCTGCCCAGCTTTGGGAATGACAGTAAAAACCCACACATTGACCCCATTTTGGGGGGGGATTATGGAAGAGGCTTTGTGGCAGCAGAACAAGATTCCTGGTGCCTGTGCCCTAAATGCATGGGGCGAAGCAGACTCACCCGGACAAAGATGAGGGTGTCAGAGTCACCCACACGGTATTTCCCTTCGGATATCTTGATCATGGGGAACTGGACAGGGCAGGTACAGCGGCTCACCAGGTGCTGGACCTGCAGGCACCAGCAATAGATCCTCATCATGGTCACTAGGAAAGGTCCTGGGGTGGACATCCCCATCCAACTCCATCCCCTTCCCCATTGCCGTTGCCATCCCTTTCCCCAGCCATCCCCATCCCCATCCCCATCCCCTTCCCCATCCATCTCCATCTCCATCTCCATCTCCATCTCTACCCATCCCCATCCCCATCCATCTCCATCTTCATCTTCATCCCCATCCGTCTCCATCTTCATCTTCATCTCCATCTCTGTCTCCACCCATCTCCATCTCCATCCTCATCCCCATTCCCTTCCCCACCCATCTCCATCTCCATCTCCACCCATCTCCATCTCCACCCATCCCCATCCCCATCTACCTCCATCTCCATCTCCACCCATCTCCATCTCCATCTCCATCTCCATCCCCATCTCCATCCCCATCCCGCTCCATGCGCTCCAATACCATCTGGTCAAGGTTGCGGAGGTCCCGTGGTTTCCGGGGGGGCCGGGGCAGGGGGGTGTCTGCAGGCGGCAGGTCCAGCTCCTGCCGCAGCTCCTCCTCTATTTCCTGCTCCATCTGCACGAGGGTCGGGGCGCGCATCCCGAAGCGGGCGGCACGACGTGCCAGCTCCAGCAGGCACAGCACGAAGTTCTTCTCGTTCTTCCTCAGCACCAGGTCCTCCGTCTCGAACATCAGCACATCTGGGACAGGGCAGGCTGGGCTGAGCTGGGGCCGATGCGTGGGGATGGGGACAAAGGGGATATGGGGCACAGGCGGAGTCAAAATCCACCCGAAGGGATGTTATTCCCTGAAGCCATCCCTCTAAGAATGGTCCAATGAGAGTTGGCGTAAAGAGCCTTCTCCTTGAGCATCTGCAGGTGAAATCACTGTGGCTCTCTCATGGCATCCCAAAGTCACAAAACCCGGTGTGCAGAGGATGCATCGCTCTATGCCTATGCCTTTCCCAGGCATCCACCAGTGGTGGGGACAGGGTGACAGACCCTTTGCTCAGAGCCAGGACTGCTCCTGATGGGATCATGGTTGGGATCGTGCTGTACCACACACCCTTTCCAGTTCCACCCCCTGGCATACACTCTCACCCAAGCAAACACATCATCTGCGTGCCAGCACCCTGCTGGCAAGCCTGGAGGAGCCTGTGCAAGTAATCCCAGCTCTGGGAAGTGTGCCCATGGTGCTGGGTGGCGCTGGATTTGCGGGACTCGTGGGAAAACACACAGGGTGATGCCAGGAGCAGCCGTAGGGGAATAGCACCAGGAGACATGGCCAGCCTGGCACCTTACCTTTAATCTCCATCTCCTTCCTGCACCACTGGATGAAGTTGGAGACGTTGTCCCTCGCCTGGAAGGTGCCGGGCTGTGCGGCCAGGTTGCAGGCGACACTGGCAGCGGGCAGGCGGAGGTGCTGAGCTGCACCGGGACAGGCACGGGAGAACTCCCCAGCCACATGGGTGACGTTGTTGGCGTGGGAGCAGAGCACGGATCCCGTCTCCAGCACCTCCACGAAGGTGCCCACCTCGATGTCCAGGTCATAGAGCTCCTTCAGCCACTCTGCCAGGTCCTCCTTCATGGCATAGAGGTACTGCTCACTGGACCGGTAGGGACGGATGCTCCGCACCGTCGGGCACGGCGGTCCCCACATTTTGCCATAGGACTGGGAGGAGATGGAAGGAAAGAGGTGATGGGGACACGGGAGGTGTGGATACGGGAGATGGGGACGTGTCCCCAGCCCACCTCCCCACCAGCTCACCCGGTGCCACTTGCTCTCTGCCACCCGGGATGGTGATGCCGTTGTCCCGGTGGTGTCAGGAGTCCTTCTGGGGTCCGAGGGCTGTAATGCAGTGTGGGGAAAGGAAATCACCCTCCTGGGCAGTGGGTGTTTTGTTTCCTTCCCAAGTGCTGTTCCCTTCTCCTTGGTGACAAGGGACCGGCTGCAAACACTCCCCGTTAACCCTTCAGCGCCTGCTCCTCTGCCTGCTCTTTCTTCCCCAGCCATCCAGGGCTGGTTTTTCCCGGAGGCCCCTGGATCTGAGGCAGGAGGGAGTTAGGGAGCAGCTCATCAGCATCCCAAGTTGTTCACAACCAAAAGAGGGGGGATTTTCTCCCTTCACACCACTCTTGCACCCACCTCCAGGATTTGGGGACCCTAAAGATGCATCTTCAGGGCTTGGTACCCCCGAATTACAGCCCTGAGGCAGTCACACTTTTGCACCCATTTCAGAAGCTCAGGCACAGCTGAGATGCCACCGAGTGCTGTGCGAGCCCAAACACACCATGGTGAGGAGCCAACCCAAACAGGGGACCTCCAGCATGGGTGGTGCTGAGCAGGGCTCCCTCCTCTCAAGATGGGGTGCCCAGAGGCTGAGCTCCATGCAGGTCCAGTATGACGACCTGATCATATCATGGGGGTGATGCTCAGACCAGTCCCTCTGCATCCCTCCTGTCTGCCCCATGCAGCACAGCAGCACCAGGAGCTGGAAAGCCAAACCCTGAAGCAAGAGCTTCCCGAAGCAGTGGGGATCACGGCAGAGATGCCTCGGAGGGAGCTGGTCCTGATGGAGACACCACTGCCATGGATTGCTCTGTGCTTTCCACCAAGACATGGAGCAAGGACTGAGAGCCGAGCAGTTCTGAACCCCTCCCACTCCATCAGCTCCTCCCAGCCACGACCCCCCAGGCTGATCACAGCATCTTCAATTACCCCCATCATTGACTTTCATCTCCTGATAAAAAGGCCAGTGGTTTTGTTCAAGTTTGGGTGCAAATCCCTACAGTTGAGCTCAGGATGATCCCTTGGTCCCTCTGCAGGCAACAGACAGGTCTTGTCACCCCCAAAGGCTGGGGACCAGAGCAGGTCCCTGCAAGGACCAGCTCCCTTTGCCTGAGGGCTCAGCCCTTTGTGGGAGCTGCAAATCACAGCACAAATGCATCAGTCCTCTCCCCCAGACCTCTTCCTGGAAAGCAGATCCATACAATAAGCATGAGGGGGGTTGTTTGCATCCCACCTTTGGGGTTTCTCTGCACTGTGATCCCTTACAAATGTCATCCTGAATTGCTCATGACAGTGAGGTCTGGGGCAAAAGCCGAGCTCCTCCATGGATAGAGTGATTCCAAGAGCTGGGGCTTTAAGAGAATGACTACATGGATGAGTGGGCACTGCTGGGAATGTCAGAGATTCCCTCCCTAACCAAGAATTGCCCAGCACCCAGGTACTTCTGCAAACAAACCCACCAGGGATGTGCTTGACCTTGGGATTGAAATAGAGCCTCTCTTGGGCTTGGGGGCTTCTTGCTGTGTCCAGGGCCCCTGCGCTCTCCCCGGAGGATGCTCACTGCAGATAACTGTCCGGCTGGTGCCATTTTGGGGGAGGAAACACAAGAATCCCAGCTATTCCCGAGGCTGGGAATGCACGGCAGGCCGGAGGAGTCTGTGCCTGGCATGTGCCAGGGAGCCCAGCAGCAGAAAAGGACGCTTGTGAAGCAGGATTCTCAACCAGTGGGGCTGACTGCATGGCTTAGGATGTGAGTCCATCTCCCACAGGTCCCCCCATCCTTGTGGGGTTCAGGCGATGCAGCAGTCACCCAATCGCTCAGCATCACCCATGACCACAAGGCATCCTGACAGCACAGAGCCCCTGGAAACACTCGTGCAAGCAAGGGGGGAAAAGGAAACCCCAAAACCAGGAGAGCATCAGGATTCCTCAGGAAGCTCAAGCCCAGCACCCTGCCAGGGGCAAGGCAGCGCCTGCCTTCCCTGTGGGAAGGTCCAGGGTGGGAGAGGGCAGGAAGAGGATGCCCAGAGCTGCTGGCACTGGGAGGGGACCCTGACATAGCACCCCAGCTCAGCACCCCAAAACCACAGCAGGACCAAAAAGCCAAAGCAAGGCACCCAGTGCTGGAACTGAGTCCTGGGAGAACCATCAGTGAACCATCAGCCCAGCATGGTGAAACTCCCTAAATCCCTCAAATCGAAGGGTACCCTGGGGAAGCTGAGCCCTGTCCCGCTCAGCACCGATAGCTGGTGACACTGAATTCAAGCCCTGGGGACTTGGCACTCCCCCACCAGAGTCCTCTCCTATGGAAGACGATGGCCCTTTGCAGACGTGACCGGTGACTCGGCTCGCAGGAGCCAGCAGCGTTTCCAGGTGGGGATCCTGCTTTGGGAAAGGAATGAGGACTATGCAGCCGTGCTGTCCTCACAAGCATGCACGGACACGTCCGTCTGTCCTCCTCCCCCAGTACTGTGTCAATTACATCCAACTGTGGCACGGGACTCAAAAGCAGGTCGATCCTGTCCCCTGCAGATGGAGAGCAGACACTTTCTCTGCACACAATTAGACACCAGAGAACCCACCCACCATAAAGCCCTGCTGCAGTGCTCCTGCTGCCTGTTAGTCAGCAGCTCAGCTCTCCCCCACAGGGGCTCCTACACCCCCCAAACCCCACAGTGTTTGTGTCTCCAGCTGGGATGTGAACCCAGCACAGCACCACAGGGCTCATCCTCCATCCTGGGACGAAGGAATGGAGGAGGCAGGAGCAGGGGTCTATGCACACAACAGGACAAAGCTCAACACAGACCCGGGCTTTTGACCAGATGTCTCTTTTCTCTTTTGTTGTAACCAGGAAACATTCTCGAGGCTCTTATTTAAACCCCTCCAAGGCCCAAGGTGAGCAATGGTGAGGCACTTCTTTGCCTGGCCATGGCCAAAGGATCCACAATCCCCAGTCCCGGTGTGGAAGACAAATGCCCAATGATTCCCCGACCATTCAGAGGAAGGAGCGTTGCAGTCTCATGGCTTATACCCTTGGTTTGCAGCCTTAGCATTGTCTCTCAAAGCCTCCAGCCCCTGCCCATGACAGAGCCACTGGGGCCGATGGCTCCATCCCCACTGCATCCCCACAGCTCCACCCAACCTGCTGGTCCCCTCCAAACCATTCCCATTCAGTCACACAAAGAGGGATGCAGGCAGGGGCTCGGACCCTTGTTTTGTCCAGCTCAGAAGAGGACCTGCCCACCGTTGGCATCCCAACAGCCCATCCAGGGCAGCTCTGCGGCCCATTTGCCGGTGGCCACCACTTGCAGCTTCTGCGGGTGGAAGTGCCAGTACCGCTCATCCCTGAAGAAGTAGATGGAGCCGTCGCGGTGGGTGAGGGCACCCGTGGTGCCCGAGGGCAGGCCCTGCCAGTCCCGCAGGCTGCGAGGGTAATAGGGCTCCAGGGCGAGGGGCTCCTCGCTCAGCACAAAGTACTTGGGTCCCTTGAAGAGCACCATGCGCCGGAGCTGCTGGAAGTGCAGCGCCGTGTCCGGGTGCCGCGGGAGCCCGCGGGCGCTGCACTTCAGTGGGAAACCTGCATCCAACCTGGAGCCCGCGTAGCGCCAGCATCTCCCTCCTAGGGAGAGATGGGGAGAGGTTAGAGCCCGTCCCAGTGCGGTCCAGCCATGCGGAAGGGCTCAGCCATGGGGCCTCGTGACATCCATCCTGCTGGTGATCCAAGCAGCACCCATGGAGCGGGATGCGGGGAATCCGAGGCACTGCGGCTTGGAAGCACGGAAAGGGACCCCGGGGACAGAGCAATGCCACCGTGCTGCCTGCTAGCCCACGCTGCTGCCTTGCAAGCCTCCCCCCTGCTCCTGCACAGTGAGTGGGGCACAGAGCCAGAGCAGTGCTGCAGCAGCAGGAGCTGCAACCGGGGCTGAGCACTCAGCTCTCCCCACAGAGCCTTATCCCCACAAAGCAGGCAGACAAAGGCCTCTTTCTGCTCGCAAGCCACAGCCTGATCCAGCCATAGGGAGGGAGCGAGCAGCCGAGGGCTGGGGAGGCAGAGGGGCTTTTGGCTCTCACCCAGCCACAGCAACAAAGCCCCCTTTCTGATGAGCCAGCTACTGGTTCCCATTCAAGGCTGCGGCTGACCCGGCAGCCAGGCTGTCTGCTTTGACCTCCCTCTACCCGGGCAGCTTGTGGATGGCATTTGAGCTCCCCACAGCAGCTCAGCCCCTAGTGTGGCACAGGGAACCATGTGCACCATGAAAGCACCTCTGAGGTCCCCTCTGCCCATGTGTTATGGGGGACATGTTCTCCCTGAGAGCCCAAAGGGTTTGATGCATCTGGTTTTGTCGTTAAACACCAGTGAGCCCTGCTCTACTGTATGGGGAAACTGAGGCACAGGCTGCTGGGGTGACACAACCAAGGCCAAGCACAGGGCTCCTGTGGGGTTCTGCACACCGGAGACACAGCGATGCTCCCTGTCTGTACTGCACACCGGAGACACAGCGATGCTCCCTGTCTGTACTGCACACTGGGGACACAGCAATGCTCCCTGTCTGTACTGCACACCGGGGACACAGCGATGCTTCCTGTCTGTACTGCACACCGGAGACACAGCGATGCTCCCTCTCTGTACCATGGGCACATGGGCAGGAGGAGGTGCTTTGGACACCAGGCAGCCCGAGCAGAGGCAGAAGCTCTCCTGCTCACCTACCTTTGAAGAAGTAGAACTTGCCGCTGCTCTGGGACCAGGCAGAGGCATCGATACCATCAGCAGGGAGGCCAGGCCAGCGCGTCTGCAGGGGCTGCGGGTCGCTGCTGTTGCCATGCACCGGCACCATCCAGTAGTGGTTCCCCTTGAAGATGTAGATGTTGTGATCTGCGTCTGCAGGGAAGAGGGAGGGGTGAGAATGTCCCAGGTGAGAAACCTCATCCCAGCTCCCATGTGCTGGTTCCCCTCTCCTCCCCATGCAGTGCTCTGGGGACACTTGGGTTTTGGATGCTCCATTCTGCCTTTCCAGCCGCACCTCCCTGCTTTCATAATCCATTGTCTCCATTCCAGCCTGGAGAGGATAAAAGCTGAGCACAGCTCCTGCTCAAGGCTTGTCTTTCACACTTGAGCTCCTGCAGTGAATAAGCCTTGCTATGGCCAAGTGTTAGGATGTTTTCCCTGCTCCTAACACACCGAGCCATTCCTGCATCCTCACAATGGACTCTGTGCCAGCAATGCGCACCAATGACGCCAGCAGCCCCAGGGGCAGGTACTGGATCAGCCAAACCCACCTCTCCCACCACTGTAGCTCAACAGAGCAAGGAGCAAGTTGGGTCAAGGGGTAGGGGTGTATGTTTTGGGAGAGGGCTGCACCATCCAACACTCACCAGCAGTTATGGCATCAAAGAAGGAGTGGCAGTAATAGGCGCTGGGGCTCCTTTGCTGGTCCCCACCGTAAGGATCTGTGCTCCAGTCCTGGAAGTGAGTGAAGACCTTCCCCGGGAGCTGAATGGCCAAGCCCTTGGATGGCTTCCCTGGGATGGAGCAAGGGGTGTGAGTTGTGGAGAAGGGGCAGGGAAATGGCTTTCCCCAAAGCACTATGTGAGCACAAGGCTGGGGAACCATCCCATGGCTCCAAACACTCTTTGGTACCTGTTCCCCTCTATATAGTGGTGTCCAAGATCCCTTGGTAACCCAAAACATATGCACCATCCTTTCCCTGGCTGCAAACAAGCACATAGCAAGACCAGCCTTCCCTGCCCTGGAGGACCTGGTACCCATCCCACATGCCCTACCGCATCTTCCTCCCCAGCTGCAAAGGGATGAGGCCCATCCCCACCATGCCCCTTGCACGTGGCCACCTCCCCTTGCTCCCATCCCTGCTCCTCACTCTCCACCTCAGGGATGCTCAGGGAAGCCGTGCTCACCGTACAGGCTCTGCACAGCCAAGACGTCATCCCAGCTGAGGACGGAATCCTTGCTGAGCTTCTTGTAGTAGGGAGACATCAGAGCGCTCTTGACGGGGGAGTGCTCCAGCCCCAGCGTGTGCCCGACCTCGTGTGCCACCACGATGAAGAGGTTGCGCCCTTTGCTGCTGTGCAGGGACCAGCGCTCGGCGCTGTCGAAGTGGGCTTCACCGCGCCGGGGGAAGAAGGCATGAGCCAGAGCACCTCCTGGGGACACGAGAGCCATCAGCGACCACGGGGCAGGAGAGGGCCTCAGCCACAAACAGGGGCAGTGGGGCACATGCAGCTCTCGTGCTTAAATGTGCATCAGTTTTAGGTCTTTGGGAGCATAGCAGCTTCCCATGACTGTTTCCAGGGCCACATCCAACCCAAACCAGTTGCATGCTCTGTGGTTAAAGCATTTGGTTTCTTGCTGGGCTTGGGCCAGGGATTGAAGCCACCACAAGGACCCATGTTGGGCAAAGGCTCAGGAAGAGAGAAGCCCTAGGCTTGTCTGATGGTGGGTAAGCAGAAAGGCTCAGCTGGAAGGAATGAGCTCAGGTCTGGAGGATGCTGTCAGGATAGGGGGGATGTGATCCTACAATGAGCATCTCAGCTGCCTCACTGGCAAGCTTCACTTGCAGAGGTGGGAGTGAAGACCCCAAATCAGAAAGCAAACTGGGTTATAGGCAGAGCCTTGCCTCCATCCCCCCCAGCCCTCCTCCCTGCCCACGTTGCCAAAGAGACGCTTACGAGGGGTAAGCGACCAGCACCTGGCCCATCGAAGGCGTTGTTGAGCCCGTCGTTGTGGTCCCCATGGAAGAAGGTGAGGCGGATGTCGGCCGGGCCGTCCCGCACCTCCCAGAACACCAGCGAGGACACGTTGCTCCAGAGCTCGAAGGCGGCTCTGACGGCGAGGCGCACCTCGTGCTGCGGCAGGTACGGGGGCCAGTTCACCACCCGGTACGTCAGGTGCCGCTTGTACCACCTCGTGCCTGCAAGAGGGACAAGCTCAGCACGAGGATGGGGACCTGGGCTTGTTCTTCCACCCTGGGTGGAGGAAAGCATCCCAGTGTTGGGAAGAGCCATGGCTTTTCCAAGCTGAAGGTGAAAGTCAAGCCAGGTGTTCCACCATCAGCATCCTGCACCGGGATCTAACCCATTAAACCCCTCTGAAGGTGTCACCATGGATCCTACTCACTTTCCCATGGCTGGAGCTGCAATCAAACCCTAACAGAGGGGCCAAAACCTGTTTGAGGAGAGGAGAAGTTGGGGCACTCACTTTGAAACCCTGCTGCCTCATCATGGGCCAATTCAACATGGGTCCCTGACCTGCAGCTCTCTGATAACGGCTTCATGCCCAGAAGATGCAGCCCAAGGACTGGGTTCCAGGTAGAGAAAGCAAAGCCACCTCTGCTGTAAGGCAGATGCTGATCTCCATCACCCGCCCAGAGACCCCAGGCCAGCATTCAGCTGGCAGCAAACACATACCTGTGTGTGTAATGTGCACAGAGCAGACAGTGAGCCAGGAGAAGCAGACAGGTCCCTAGGCTAGGGCTGTCTTTTCGTTGCTTTTAAGGACATCCTGACCATTTCTACTTGCAGGAGTCATTGCCTGGAAGCCCAGCTGGGGGTATCCCAGTGGGAACAAATCACGGCTCACCATTCATTTTAAAAGCATCGGTTTACCAGCACCACCGATCTTACTGCCCACAGCTTCCTTAAAAACCCTTTCAGGGCAGACAGAGCTTGGATGCCACCAGGGTGGATGGTGACAACGAAGGAGATGAGCCTGTGAGATCCCCCTAAACTGCCCACCCCCCTCCCACCACACAGGAGTGCAAAGACATGTGCTTATTCCCAGAGCATCACAGCTCCCTCCTCCTCCTCGGCAGCTGTGGGGACCCGGGGCCCCATGATTACATGCATCCAGAGCTGTCCAGGAGTGGGAAAGATGCCATGGGGCCGCGCTGCAGAGATGCAGGTGCCAGCGCCCGTGCCGAGGCGTGGGAGCGGTGACAGATCTCCAGTGCCTGCTCCAGATGTGCAGGGAACAGGGGGAACGGAGCCAGCAGCACACTGGGAATCACTGCTGAGGGTCTGAGCTATGCAAACCAGGTGGGCATCCCATCCCACCCCATCCCATCCAACCCCATCCCATCTGATCCCATCCCATCTCTGTTTCCTTCTCCCCCAGTTCTGAGCAGCAGCTCTGGGCCAGCTGGTTGTGCTCCTTGGGGCAGGATCAATTCTTCCTGCTCATCATTGCAGCAACAGCCTCCAAGTCAAAAGGGACACAGCTCTGCTTTCCAGCCAGGACAATCCCTGCGTGGCAAAGGCTGAATACCTGCCTGGATGGCTGCAGCCTAAGATGAAGCCCTGGCATCCCATCCTTCCCTCCACAGAAGCAGAGCATCTCCTGCTGGAGAAGGATGGATGGCAGCAGCGGGCAGGGGATAGGAGGCTCCAGCCAGAGCATCTCCACTGTAAGAGCACCAGCAGGCAAGGCTGGATGAGGTGAATGGGGCTAGCTCTCAGCAAGAGGAGGGCTGGGCACCACACGCAGCCATTAAGCCTGGGGTAATCACGGCAGGGAGCTCCCCAAGGGGAAATCCAGGATGCTGGCTGCATGACACGCCGTCCGGCCACGGTCCAGCTGGTCAGCAGAGCTCCCGCCCAGCTCCAGTGCCTGTAAAGCCCAGCAAGGCAGCTGGGAGCAAGTGTCTCCTCCCTAGTGCCCTGCACTGCAGACCCCGATTTCCTGCTGGGAGATGGGTGGGTAACAAAGCACTTTGCTGGCTCAGCTGCATTGGCTTCCTGCTCCAAGTGGATAAACAGCCAGCTTAGCACAAAGCCTCTGGTCTTCCTGGCCGGGGCCACCAGCCATGTGGGCACTATCCCCTGTTTTTGCCTGTGGCACTGCCATGGCATTGCTCCCATCCTGCTGCCTGCAGGCACTGCCATGGCATTGCTCCCATCCTGTTGCCTGTGGCACTGCCATGGCATCGCTCCCATCCTGCTGCCTGTGGCACTGCCATGGCATCACTCCCATCCTGTTGCCTGTTTTACCGCCATGGCATCACTCCCATTCTGCTGCCTGCAGGTACTGCCATGGCATTGCTCCCATCCTGCTGCCTGTTTCACTGCCATGGCATCGCTCCCATCCTGCTGCCTGCAGGCACTGCCATGGCATTGCTCCCATCCTGCTGCCTGCAGGCACTGCCATGGCATCGCTCCCATCCTGCTGCCTGTTTCACTGCCATGGCATTGCTCCCATCCTGCTGCCTGCAGGCACTGCCATGGCATCGCTCCCATCCTGTTGCCTGTGGCACTGCCATGGCATTGCTCCCATCCTGCTGCCTGCAGGCACTGCCATGGCATTGCTCCCATCCTGTTGCCTGTTTCACTGCCATGGCATCACTCCCATCCTACTGTCTGCAGGTACTGCCATGGCATCACTCCCATCCTGTTGCCTGTGGCACTGCCATGGCATCACTCCCATCCTGCTGCCTGTGGCACTGCCATGGCATCACTCCCATCCTGTTGCCTGTTTTACCGCCATGGCATCACTCCCATTCTGCTGCCTGCAGGTACTGCCATGGCATCGCTCCCATCCTGCTGCCTGTGGCACTGCCATGGCATTGCTCCCATCCTGCTGCCTGCAGGCACTGCCATGGCATCGCTCCCATCCTCCTGTCTGCAGGCACTGCCATGGCATCGCACCCATCCCATTGCCTGTTTCACTGCCATGGCATCTCTCCCATCCTGCTGCCTGCAGGCACTGCCATGGCATCGCTCCCATCCTGCTGCCTGCAGGTACTGCCATGGCATCGCTCCCATCCTGTTGCCTGTGGCACTGCCATGGCATCGCTCCCATCCCATTGCCTGCTGTCACTGCCACCTGCAGTGGCACTGCACCCCAGCTTGCTGACACAGATCTGCCATCACCAGACCACCAGAGCTTTTAAAGACCACCTCATCACCCTGTGCTGCTCATAGCAGCCCCTCTGCCCAGGATGCGCCTGCAGTAGTGATGCTGTGTATCCGAGGGTTGGAAGGAAAGCCGGAGGGAGGAGGAGGACGATGGGGATGTCTCCTGGGGCCTTCCATCACCAGCCCCACCAGATGCAGAGGCAGCCTGACAAGGCACAGAGCCCTTCCTTAATCTCGCCTTCATTTTTCCCATGTCCTAAGCGCAGCTGGCCCCAGCCCTCTTGCTCTCTAGGAATCCAGTTACTCATCCACAAGCCCAGGAGGCAGCTTGTGGGAGACAAGAGGCCAAATCCTGGACACACAGCAGCAGGAGAAGTTGCTCGGAGCAGAGCTAAACCCCTTAATGTGGCTGGAACACCTCCCTTTGGCCAGGCAGCGCCAGCACCAACAGGTTTTGTGGTTACTGCTGGATAAGCACCACTCAAAGTTCATCAGAGAACCTCTCTGTGCGCCCCACAGCCGATGCTCACCGTGCTGTGCAGTGCGCCTGTGGCGCCGGGTGCTGGACGCCCGTTGTGTCCCTGCAGTGCGGCTTTCCCCATCCCCAGTGCCACACCGTGGCAGAGCCATCTGATGGAGCGTGGGGGCATCCAGGACCCCGCTGAGCGGGAGGTGGGTCACCCGCTGAAAATCCCTGGAAAAGGAAGGGAGACATCAGCACACACATCTGAAATCCCCCAGCTGGGTTGGTTGTGGTTGTGTTTGAGCTGTGATGAGCTTCATGCCCCTCCAACAGGAACGCATCCAGGGGATAAAACAAGACGGGTTTTGCTCTGCAACCACCTCTGACCAGTGAGCCGCCTCCCAGCAGGGCAAAAGTAGACAGAAGAGCCTGAAAAAAGCCTTTTCCAGCTTTTAGCCCCAGTTGCTTGACTTTGCACTTGGCTTTGAGCAGGGCCAGGCCAGGGATGCTCCCAGAGTCAATGTGTTCCCATCAGGAGAAGCCCGAGCAGGGGCTGCCAGCTCACCCCTGACATCTCCCAGCCATCCCCAACCTTGGCCTCACTGCAGATATTGTTGTATGAGGAGCACCAGGCCATAAAAGGGAAATAAAGCAGCACAGCGAGGCACAGGGCTGCCAGCAGCCAGCATCCAGCTGGGCATGGATCTGCTCTTCCAGAAGGGACTGGGGGACTCGTTGTGCTTTACCATCAGACCATGTGAGATGCCAGCAGCATCCGTGCAGCTGGAGCTGCTGCGTTAGTGCTGCAGGTTAAACAAAGGCTCATACCTCAGTGCATCTGTGAACTCATCAGGGCTGTGTGTGCCAGGCGCCTGCTTCCCGAAGTAGCCGTATTTCTCCAGGAATAGCTGGAAGAAGAGACATGGGAGAGGCACAGCTCAGTGGCAGGCATTGGCTTGGGAATAAGGGAAAACGGGAGATGGGGTGGGAAACAGTACTGCAAAGATGGGACTGGGCAAAAAAAACTGGTTATTTTATCCCTGACACCTCTGCACCCCAAACCTGCACTCACACGGGGTTATGTGTGTCTCTTCCCCAGTGTTTTTGATGGCTCTTGGTGTTTGGCCATGGTGTGATGAAGGTGGAGGAGAAAACATCGCTATCAACAGATCAGAAAGCCCTGCTGCCGTGTCATTCGCAGGCAGAGCCACCGACCCCACAGCTTGAATCACCTCCGCTCAATACAATGACTAAGTTAAAGGCTCAAGTGCTGCAGACATGAAGAGTGGGGTGAGACAGGGTCAGGCTGCAGCCTCCCCCCATCCCCATGCAGGATGTGCTGCAAAGCGGAGACGCTCTGGGGGCAATCTGCTCTGCCAAACCATTCTTCTTCTTATCGGCCCTTGACATGGACGGAGGTTGCTGCTCTGAACTGGCTCCAACACAGAAATCGCATGTTAAGGAAAATAAACGGCTTCCCTCTGCTCAGCCCGTGCCCCAGCTCCTGGAGAAGTGAATATTCCTGGTCACGGGAATGCTCCACACCCGCCGGGGCTGTCTGCAGCGAGACAAACAAGCTGCTCAGCATCCTGTGAGCACAGAACTGGAGTTCAAGTAATGAGCAACAGAAAGGGAAAGTGGCTGCTTCATTTCCCGCATCCCAGAGGAGACGTGGGCTGAGCACCAGGAATGCCATGAGCTGCCCCGGGATAGCAGAACTGGAAAAACTTGGGCTTTCAAAGTCTCTTCCCTCCTTGCTTGTCTCAGGGCAGGGAAAAGAAGGGGGATGATGTTAACCTGCACTCGATGCTGGTCCTGACTGTCCATATCCGGCGGGTGATTCAATCGCACTGTGCCCCTGTCCCTTCCTGGGCACAGGCAGCACTTTGGCAGGGATTGCGAATGGTTGCTGGATATGGCAGCCCTGGCGTGTGCCAGGGCCTGTCCCTCTCCTCCTCTGCCCAAACCCTTCACTTGGCTGTTAACAGTCATCATCACGTCATCCCCACACACTCATCCCCTGTGCCCGCCGGCTCCGCGAGGGCAGGGCAGGAACCTTCCATGTGCTCCTGCAGCCGTTGAGTCTGATCTCCTCCTTTACACCCCCTTCTACCTGGAGCACCCCCCTCCGTTAGCAAGGACCAGCACAGTCTCCTGCTGGGACACGCTCTTCACCCAGCCCCAGCCTAAAAACCTGGCTGTGTTTCCCACCAAACACATTCTCCAACTTGGCTGGAGGTACCAGCATCTTGTAGCAGCATCATGCTGCAGCAGTGAAAGCATCAGCGTCACCCAGACACTGCGCATCCCATCCACTGAGGTTAAATCGGGCATGAGCTTGTTTGCTGGGTGAAGCTACAACACCTCTGCATGAGGATGGACCGTAGAGGATGGACCGTAGAGCCTGGCCATGTCACCTCCACAGCCACGGGGGAATAAATCCCCCCTTTACATGGGTACCAGGAGGCAAAATACAGCAGCAACTCGGGATGCGCACAGAGGAGAGGAGGATACAAGGATGGAGGAGTCTCACAGGGATGGATGGCAGGGAGGTTTGAGGAGTAGTCTGGGGAGAAGGAGGAGGAGGGATCTGGCCTCTTCCTCTGCAGTTGTGTTTTCATAATGTTCTCCTCCACAGTTAGAAAAGCACCAGCTACATATATGGATGTGGGGTGATAATCCCAGCAGTTACATCACCGCGGATAAATGTGAGCTCCAAAGCACACAGACAGAGAGCCCCAGCCTATAAACCTTTTCTACCACGGTTTTGCTTTCACTCATCATCTAAAACAGCAATTTGAAGCTGTTTCCTCCCCTGTAACCTAACACAAGCCCATTCTTCAAGAATGAAAACAAGCATGAAAATGGGTTTTTCCCCACCATGATCTCATGAAGGCTTGAAACCCCATCTGGACTATCAGCATACATGGCAAAGAGCAACGGCTGTCACAGCAGCTGCTCCTGAGCAGCACCATGATGTACACAGGCCACTGGTTTTATTCTGTCTGTCCACATCTCCTGGAGCTTTGCAAGTCCAACCAATGCATCAGTTTCCCTGCAGCTTCTGGCCCCTGGGGACCAGAGGCTTTGCAAGGCAACAGGGGAACCCAAGAGCCCCATAGCACAGTGTCCTGTGCCCAAACTAGTGCTCAAGACCCCCTCTAGCACTGCCCATGCCTTGCACATCCCCCTGAGACTAGCCAGGCTTTGTTAAGCTGTGTGGAAGCTGGCACATCCCCTTAAACCTCTCCAGAGGCTGCAGTGTAAAGCCCGGCCATGCTGGGAAAACTCCCTCCCTGCTGCCCCAGACAGGGAAATGTTCTTTTCCATACAATGGGGAAAGAAAAACAGCAGGAAACCAAGGGCTGAGCATTAACACGAAATATGCCCAGCTCCCTCTCTGCACGAGGGAGGGAAAAGAGGAAAGATCCAGCTGCCCAGCAACCAGTGCTGGGGCGGAAAAGCCTTTGGAGCTGCAGCAGGGAGAGCAGGAGGAGAGTTTGGGAGAGACAGAGGGACCCTTCCTACCACAGGGCTCTGATGTGGAGCTGGATACAGCCCCGGGAATCATCTCTGTGGATAGCTAAAGCCAAGGAAACACCTTGCTCTTGACCGCAGGCATCCCGGTGGAACACAGCCAGCAGTAAATACAGTCAGACCTCCCTCCCTGGAAACGGGGATAACAAGAGTGCAGAGACAGCAGGCTCCGGTCCTGCATACCCTTGCTCCCCACACTCAGCTTCTGGCACCTTTCCACCACTTAAGTGGCGGAGAAACCTCACATTGGGCTCTCGCTGACTGTGGTCCCCTGTGCTCTGCCTGGATACAACCCCATCTCTCCCCTCCATCCCTCAGCGGCAGAGGGAAGTGGTCCCATCCTGCTGAAGGGTGGGCTGCAATTCCAAGCCGTGTTTACACCAGCCCATGATCTGGGTTTTAACCATGAGACAACTGCAGCCCAAGAGGATCCTCGGCCCTGGTGCCCATCAGCCCCAGGCTGCATCCCACACCAACACCAAGACAGACACAGGGGAAGCTGCAGCTCCTGCTTTGCTGCCTCAGTTTCCCCCAAGCACAGACACAAGCAGAGCTGACCCCAGCACGTTTTGGCATGGCTGCAGGAGGAGCAGCATCTCCTGCTGCCCATTGAGATCCTGCCTGCCTGCAAGCTGCCTTTCGGAGACATCAAGGCACTTAAACACACTCATTTGTTTCTTCTCTCTCAAGCCACATTCCTGCCTGCAGTTGCAAACCCTTTGGCGGAGCCCTTGGGTCTTTTGTTTAAGTGTGTGTGTAAGTATCTGTATAAATATTATACACAGAGACACACAAGAAGGGAGATTAGCGAGCACAGAGCTGGGTCACCCTCCCGCTGCAAAGACGGCGAAACCTCGGCTAATTCTGCACGTTAATGACAGAGGGTGATTAAACCCCAAGCCCCATCCGGCTGCTCCCCTCCTGTGCCAAATCCGGTCCTAAAGGAATCTCCTCTCCCACCTACCCCTCCTGAAAAGCTACTCCAGCAGCAGTTTATCTCCTCACCACTGAAGATGAGGAGCAGGGGAGATGCTGCACCCCGGTTCTGTTAAGCTCCTTCAGTTTCTACACTTCTGGAGCTGAGAAGCAGGACTAAAACCCCTCTGGTTTCACTAACCCGCATCTTCAGGATGCTGAACTGGAGCTAGCTCCCTGCCTGCCCCTCTGCCTGGACAGGAGGGATGCTTCGGGACAGGAACGATAAACATCACTTGAAAGGAAAGAAACGCCATGAAATACACCAGGGTTGATGTTGTCTTCCTGTGGGGGTGCAAATCACCGCTTGCGTGTGGGTTAAATAGAGGACTATCTCATCAGCAATCACTACAATTCACTCCTGCATTTGAAACGAGCTCCAGAGCCATGAGAATGCGACCCAAAGCACGTGGGGAGAACAAGGAGAGCACTGGGCTTGGCCAAACCTTCCCCTGCGGATACCGGAGCAGCAGACAAACCAGTCCGGTCACGCAGTCTGGTTGTGCTTTCATGTCAGAGGAGAGAAAGGAAGCGAGGCGCTCCATCCTCACCCTCCATCGGGATGGGAACCCCCTGCCTGGCGGGCGTTATTCCCTGTAACAAGCAGGGATTGTTTGGGAATGGAGCTGGGAAGAAAGCGGGGCTGTTGACACTGTGTGACTCAGGGGCTGCTCCGCACACGGGTGCCTTGGAACCACTTCCCACATCCACGCTGTCTCAGAAGCCTTTGTCTCACGGGTTTTACCTCCTCTCCCAGCCATGCAGAGCCCAGCAGGGCCTCACAGGGGTGATGGCACCTGAGTATTTCCTCCTCGTCTCCTCTATTCTTTCCATTGCCATGCAGAGGCTGAACAGCAGGAATTCTTCCCAGGAAGAAGGATTTCTTCCTCTTTATGTCAATGTGGGAGTTCCCTGGAGCACATGGGGGTCCCAGCTGACCCCGAGCCCCACAGCGTACCAGAGACCCTCACTCCAGCCAGGCTGCGCTCAGCATCCAGCATCCCAACTGGATGCGTGCTCCATAAAGAAGTTTATCCAGACGCTGGAGCATTTCTAAGCACAACTATGGCTCAGAGCCCAGGTTAAATGTGAGCCTTTGGGTTGCGAAGTCAGAGGTCACGTGCAGGGAGAAGAGGGACAGGATAGGGAACAGTAAGAGAGGGAGAAGGAGGACAGGATAGGAAAAGAAGATACTAATAGAAAATAAGCCAGAATGAGGATGGCTCAGTCCCTCTGTTGTGCTTCCCATTCCCATTCCCATTCCCAGCTTCTCTCAGATCTCTACCCAATTTTGATTCCCATCACAACAGACCTGTACCTTCTCACACAAGGGACTCTATGGTCCTTTGTCCCTGGCCCCACCAGCACTCTGCTTTGCTCTTCACTCCCAAGGCAGGGTGAGCTCTCTTGTGCCATGTACTCCACACAATTCCCCTGGGATCAGGGAGACTCGGGCATCACCACACAACCCAAACTGGCATCCTGAGCACAGCCCAGGTCTGCCAAGCTACGTTGCTATCCTGCACCGGACCTTCTCCCGCCTGGAGCCTGCGGATAACGACAGGATTTACCACACAAATGGTTCAAATGAGATTTCCTAACTTCTTTTTTCTCTCTTGGAGCTGCAATCGATGCAAAGGCGCTGAAAACCAGGGCAGGAGCCAGGAAAACAACACAACCGGATGTTTTAGCACACTTTTACAACCCATTGCTGCAAACTTCGCCTGGTTTAAAAGCAATAAGAATAAAGCCTTCAAAGCAAAGCCTGGTCTGAAAGGCACAAGTCACCAGAACTATTGGATGCTATGCGAGACATTCAGCTCCCTCTTTAAAAGCAGCATTATCTGCTCAGTTTATTTGGACAAGTTCTTTGCCCAGATCCCTTGTTTCCACAGTGTATGTGGTCCCTGGCCAGCACAGCACATTGCACTGGGGAAACTGAGGCAGGGAGATAGGAGGTCACCAGCAAGGAACCCAAAGGCAGCTCTTGCCCCCAGCGAGCTGCTTTTAGAGTGAATCTGAAGTTATACTGTGAGCATCAAGAGCTTTGCAAGTTTGTTTGTCTCCAGGGCTGGGGTTAGTGCACACGGGGACGAGCACATGGATAAATCCCCTCTTCAGAACAGCATCTCCCAGAGAAGTCTTGCACATTAAAACAACCCTCTGAGCATTTATCGCATGTGAAACCCCAGTTAATGCATGAGGACTTGCTGGGGTTTCGGATCAAGCATCTGTGCAAACGTGCACTGGATTGGTGCCTAAACAAGAGAAAATCCCCAACGCAACCTTTGTTCACCAGCCAAACCGCACACCTCGTCCTCCCAACCCAAACAGGAACAGATGGGGCATGGAGTGATAATGATATGGGGACAAAAAGAGGAAACCCAAACAGAGGTGATGGGACAGCCCTGGGGAGAGGCAGAGGAGGGGAAAGCCTGGCTTTTGTCCCTTGGGATTTGCCAGGACATGGGAAGGTTGTGGCACACAGGGCTCACCCTGCTGCCCATAGATGTGCCTGTGCAGGATACACACAACAGGCACTCACAGCACACATGGATGCACAGACATCAGGCCCTCCTGGGCATGCACCTATGGTGTGAATATACCTCAGGACATGCCCCTGCCTATGGCACAGGCACACACCTATGGCACTTGCACTCCAATGGCATGGGTATGCCTGGGGCTTGCGCACACCTATGGCATGCACACACCTATAGCATGTGCATACCGAGGGTATGGGCACCCCTATGACATGCACACACTGATGGCACTTGCATGCCTATGGCATGGGCACACCTATGACATGCATAGACCCTTGGAACACACACACACCTATAGCATGGGCACACTTGGGGCTGGCACACCCGTGGCATATACACACCTATCACATAGGCACATCTATGGCACACACATACCCCTATAGCAAGGTTCACACACACCTATAGCACAGGCTCATGCACACCTATAGCAAAGGTTCACACGCCCCTATAGCACAGGTTCACACACACCTATAGCACAGGCTCATGCATACCTATAGCACAGGTTCACACACCCCTATAGCGTGGGTTCATGCATACCTATAGCACAGGTTTACACACCCCTATAGCATGGGTTCATGCATACCTATAGCACAGGTTCACACACACCTACAGCACAGGTTCACACACACCTATAGCACAGGTTCATGCATACCTATAGCACAGGTTCACACACCCCTATAGCACGGGTTCACACACACCTACAGCAAGGCTCATGCACACCTATGGCAAGGGTTCACACGCACCTATAAGCACGAGTTCACACACACCTATAGCACAGGCTCATGCACACCTATAGCAAGGGTTCACACATCCCTATAGCACAGGCTCATGCACACCTATAGCAAGGGTTCACACACTCTTATAAGCAAGGCTTCACACACCCCTACAGCACAGGCTCATGCACACCTACAGCAAGGGTTCACACACCCTTATAGCATGGGCACACCGGGGCTCACACACATCTACAGCAGTGGCTCACACAACGCCCGGGCACAGGACATCGCCCCCCCCGCTCCCCCCGGCCCCTACCCCGGCATCCCGGGTCCCCGCACCTCGGTGCCGGTCCTACCTCCGCCTCCCGCCGCTGCCGAGCGGCCGGCCCGGGCTGCGCGACCGCCAGCAGCCCCAGCGCCAGCGCTGCCCGCAGCGCCCCGGCCGCCCGCGGCCCCATGGCCGCACCGCGCCGCTCCGCTCCGCTCCCCCCGGCCCCGCTCGCCTCTCCCCGCCCGGCCCCGGGGGCGGCCCCCGCCCGGCCCTGCCCCGGCCGAGGGCTGGGCTCCTCCGCCCGCTCCCGCAGCCCCGGCACCGCCCGCCCTCGGCCGGGACCCGCTGCGCACCCCCGTCCCCTGCCCCTTGCTTCGCGTCCCCCTGCGCACAGCGAGGGAGGGATGGGAGGGAGCTGAGCGCGTCCTGCACCCACCCCCTCCAGCAGCCCTCGGATGGGTCCTCGTCCGTCTCCCCTGCGCCGCGTCTCTGCTCTGCGCTAAGGCATCACCAACTCACCCCAGCCGTGGCAGAGCGGGACACGCACGTGTCCGCGCCCGGAGGCATCCCATGGCTGTGGGTCCAGGCTGAGTGGGGAGCAGAGCATGGGCAGGTTTGGGTGCTGAGACAAACCCCCGACAGCCGTGGGAGCGAGGCTTGGGCTTGAACCTGGGGGACAGAGAGGGAGAAAGCAAGTCCAGCATTTCCTAAACCTGTGTTTGTCTGTGGTCCAGACCTGAGGATGCAGAGCAGCAGAGGGCTCAGATGCAAGGTATCCTTCTCCAACAGCACCAGCCACGAGCACAGGAGGCTGGGCAAAGCCCACATTAGAGCAGTGCCATTAGAGCAGCAGGCCTTGTGCAGCGAGGGGCTTGTTGCCACCCCAGGCAACACAATGCACCCACATCAGCACTGTGACCTGCGCACAGCTCATGATCTTCAGGCTTCCAGTGACAAGTGAGCAGCTCTGTTTACTCCCTGCAGTGTTTTGTTTCACTGTTGTGTTTTAATTTGACTGAAGCAAAAGGATGTTTTGATTCTGCTTTGGTTCGGGGAGGAAAAAATAGGATGTGACTTATATCTGCTTCTGTTTTCATGCCAGCTTCAACCACACACCTATTTTACAGCTCACAGGCCTCTTCCTCTTCTTTTTAATCATGCCAAAAGCTGAAGTTCCAGGAGCATCTGTTGAGTGCAGCTTGAAGAGACCCGCAAGGATCCTGTAACACATTGCCTTCAGCTGCACAGGGATTAGCACGTCGGGAAGGCAGGCGGGATTCGAAGGAGGGAGAAAGAGATCTGCATAACATGGCAAAATAAGGCAGTTGCTGGGACATGACTGGGGGAATAAACAGATGGGAGAAACGAGGAATGCTGGGGATGACCGATGGGATGCTGGCAGAGGATAGAGGGAGGCTGGCACGGGTGAGGGGTTGGTGTGAGGGCAGGACGGGGCTGCTCCTCGCATAGGTCAGCCCCATGCTTCCCTTCAAAACAAGAGCAGCTCTCTCCGCAACCGCATCCGTGTTTGGTTCGTATCTAGGAAGCGACTGATCCATCTGCTCTTCCACTTAAGAATACAGAGGATGAGAAAGTGACTGGCTCGGCTCCAGGAGGAGCAGGAAACTCCCTCCTCTGCTCATTGTAATGCAGGGAAGCTTCTGGGAGGGCACCTGCAGCCCCTGGAGCAGCCAGCTTCCCGACCTGGCATTTCCCAGGGCGGCTGCTATGGTCCTGGGGGGATTCAGCATTCAGATGGAGAAGAATCCAGCCCAGCCTTGGAGATGCCAAATCACAGCTCTCCACAGACTGCTGGCTCAGAGTACAAAGCTGTTTACCCAGGTGCTGGAATCAGAGCAGTATCAGGAGCAGAGAAGCTGTCTTGTGGGAAGGTGAATGCATTTCCAGCTCTTTCAGAGTTACATAAAAGCTCTAAAGTGGAGCAGAAGAAAGAGAATCCTCGAAACTTGTACCCTAAAACTGCAACTGAAGAAGTGAAACCTGTGGCAAAGAGCTGATGAAGTTTTACTAGCAAATGGTGGAAGAGTATGATAAACAGGTCCATACAAGCTCTGGTTGCCTAAACATTCCTGATTCCTCAGGTCTCTAGACAAAATCCCATCTCCCTCAGATTCACACGGGTCTCACTGCAGGCAGGTAGCTTCATTTCTGAACCCTTTCCTAAGATGCCTTCGCAGCTTGAATTTGGAGATGCAGAGGGCTCCTGATCTAATACCAGCAGTGTATCCACCTGAGAACATCAGGGAGGATGTGCTGCTGCTCCCACAGACACGAGTCTGGAGCAAAGGAGCCTTTGTCTGTCTATATGGGTGCAGGGCAGAGCAGACAGGCACCACGGAGTGAATCACTGCCTGCTTCCGACCGAGGTGAGCTCCGAGAGCAGCTCATAAACACACATTATGAAACAGCACTTCAGTGACGTGCACTTCTTGGAAGGGCTCTGACTGTTTACCACAACTGATAGAGCAAATAGCAACACCATCACCCCTCCCTGCCAGCTTCTACCCGGGACAGATGCGACGCACAAGAGCTGCCAGGTAAAAGCCTTGAGTGCTTTGCACTAAGAGCACGTTCAAGTTGTTCTGCACCACGCACTCAAGACACAGCCTCCGTACAACAGCCGTTCTTCACGTGTTTGCTGCTCAGTAGTGGTTGCAGCAGCTGGGAGCTGTAGGATGGTCCCTGGGCAACATCAGATGTGCTCACCCTGCTGCTGAAAGCTCTGCGACTACTTCAGTGTGGATGAGATGGGCAGTTGTGGCTTCCCCTGCCTGCTATGGTTACCAACCCTCACCTGCAAGGGTCTGTTCTTCAAAGGCACAAGCAGCTTGTGTTCCCCTGGCTTCAGCCAGCACAAGGGTAAAGCTTTTCTGCTCAGACACAGTTTTCATGGGTACTTCCATCATGGTGAGTTCTCACAAGTCAAAGGACTCAACGCATTCAGTGAGCTGCCCAGTCCAGGGTCCTTCCTTACACAGAGACAGGATGCTTGTCAGAAAGGTGTTCAGGAGAAAAGAAAATGCAAAAGCCGTAGATGCTTCCCTTGGCTTTCCCTTTCGTGCGCAGCGTTCCTGGGAAGTCTGGAGAGGCTGCATCCAGCCAACCCGTCCTGCTGCAAACACACCAGCGTGAGCCGTACTGCAGGGGCTGGAGCAGTTTAAGCTCAGAGGACAGCTAAATCCATGCCTCCTTCTCTGGAGGAGCAGGGTGCAATCTAAGCAACACGAGAAGTGGATTTTTAAGCCCTTTTGCAACGTTGGGTGCATTCTGACAGCTGTATTTTATTACAACAGCATTAACAGCACCAAGTACTGGGGACGAGGTCACACGAGCTCTTTGTTAGCCTGGAAATGGCAATTATAACTCCTAGCTTAAGCAAAGCAGCACGGGCAGAATCCTGGCCTCAAAGCTCCCAAGAGCTGAGCTCTTGGCTTCAGTCACTGCTTCCATATCTCTTCTAGGACTGTGGTATTTGAGCAACTTAAGTTGCATTACTTCTAAGGGTGAGGTGGGTTTGGCTGCATAGATCCAGCATGGAAACTATTTGGCCATCTCTTAAATTGTTTAGCTCTAATAGCTGCATTTCATGTCCGCAGGGATCACATGCCTCTTCCACACTGGCATCCCTCTGTTTCTCCATAAAGCTCTTGTTGAGCTTGGCAAGTGCAGGATGTGTTTTATAAATAAACCACTAGCATTCCATACAGGACTGATTTCCAAACCTAAACCCTCGTTGCTTATAATGTGAGTTGGGGGATAGATCATAAGAAGAGATGAAGGAAGCAGAGCAAAGCTGTTCCCAGCTCAAACATCCCGAACTGCCCTTTCTACTGGGATAACCGCTCCTGGCTTTTCAACACATTGATAGCCTTCCCTCTCCTTAGTCTGTAGTTTTACAAGATGAAATCCTACTAAACTCACAGAGGACCAATTCTAGTGCCTTTAAACCCCAAGCCTTCTTGTGGAGAGCGCTGACCATTAGTAAAGCACTTTATTTGCACAGTATTACAAGTAAGTCCCTAAAATAGGAGCAGTGAATCTAACTAAATACAGGGATATCCCCAGCGTGATGGTAAGGCCCTGTATTTAACCACCAGAGTGCAGGATGCTAACAGCAAGCTGTGAACTTCTGTGTCAAGAAGAGCTGAAATTCATTCAATCCTTAATATACTGGCTTCTTGTAAAGGTTTTTACTTTGCTTTTAGCCTCAATGAACACTTCTCCTGTAGGCAGTGTGTGCAATGCAAAAGGACTCGGCAGGGAGGGCAATGGCATCATATGAAGACAGGCTGAAAAAGTTGGGGCTGTTCAGCCTGGAGAAGAGAAGGCTGAGTGGAGACCTCATAGCAGCCTTCCAGTATCTGAAGGGGCCTATAGGGATGCTGGGGAGGGACTCTTCATGAGGAACTGTAGTGAGAGGACAAGGGGTAATGGGTTCAAATTTAAACAGGGGAAGTTTAGATTGGATATGAGGAAGAAATTCTTTACTGTAAGGGTGGTGAGGCACTGGAATGGGTTGCCCAGGGAAGTTGTGAATGCTCCATCGCTGGTGGTGTTCAAGGCCAGGTTGGACATAGCCTTGGGTGGCATGGTTTAGTGTGAGGTGTCCCTGCCCATGGCAGGGGGGTTGGAACTGGATGATCTTAAGGTCCTTTCCAACCCTAACTATTCTATGATTCTAAACCTTCACCTGGGTTTACACCTACAGAATATCACTTCCCAGGCCTCTCTATGAACTAATTTAACTCTGTACACCAAAACCAACCAAAACACATGCATGCCACCAAGCTGGTGCCCCCCTTTCTCTGCCCTGCTAGCTTTCTGTGAGACAAAGCAGCTGGTGAAGACGTCCTCACAGTCTTAAAAGCCATGTAGAACACAGGTTGGGCTTGCCCCAGTGCAGAACAGAACATGAATAGAACAAACATCCAATATCTTTGCCAGGCTGGAAAAGCTGGGAAGGTGGTGACAGCTCCAGCAGTTTTGTGCCTTACTTGAATACTGGTGTGGTTAGTGATCCAGCTGGGGAGTTACTCCTTAAGGACATAAATGCTTTTAGGCTGGGAGGAAAGCAGGGCTGGAAGTTGAGTCAGGATTAAAGGGAGCTAGAACTGTTGCTCCAGGTGTTGAAAGTCCCAGAGGGAGAGACAGCAGGGAATGCACAGGACCAGAGTGCCACTGCCCCATGGGTTTGCTCAGCCCAGCCCTTCGCAAGTCACAGTGTGATGGGATCAAGGTGCAGCCCTAAGGAGGTGCCTGCAATTTGCCAACACAACTGTGTTAGGCAAGAGATCCCAGGAAGTGACACATCCCTTTCTGTCCTCAGCTGCATCACTGCCTTCCTCCATCACCCCATTCAGCAGCCTCTGCTCCCTCTGATCCGAGGAGCAAGAGCTCCCTCTAGCCTGCTTCACTCCAACTATCACACCAGCTTAACTGCGTTAGAACACTCCCAATTTATCCAGCCTGGCTCGTTTCTGACAGGACCAAGTTAGGTGTACCAGGCCTCAGACCTTAAACCTTAAGCAGAACAAGATACTGAATTTATTTGCCTACAATTTGCCTTCCTAAAGGCCTCCCCCATCCAGTAAATTTTAGGGCATCACTAATGCACGTACACCTCCAGTTCCAGTGCTCCATGAAGAACAAGCTGTCCATGATTTGTGACAACTGCACTTTCAAAGAGAACCCTTGAAATACTATTTACTGCCATGGGTGATTCCCAGTTTGAACTTACCATTACCGTGACTGCACACCAAGGCAGGGAGTTGGCTCACAAACATGAACAAAAGCTATTGTTAACCAGATGCTCTCTTGGAGGCTTATGATGAAGAGACAGCACTGGACACAAGCTGACTGCAGCCACACATTCCTCCTCACACATTCCCACCACCTCTCTGTAGTGTGCACTGACCTAGTCCAAGCAGGAGCTCCTGCTTCTTCAAACCTTGGCTTCAGTGCTGAATCCCAAACGCTTACAACGTGCCTTCTGCATGTGTCACCTCCGTCTAACCTTAAAGAT
The DNA here is from genome assembly GCA_028858755.1 of Ara ararauna. Lineage (NCBI taxonomy): Eukaryota > Metazoa > Chordata > Aves > Psittaciformes > Psittacidae > Ara > Ara ararauna. Next base: position 8,696,337 of record CM054389.1, on the reverse strand, counting down.
GAGCGCAGCACTTGTTTGCATCACCCACGTTTCAAAAGCAGCCATTAAAAGGGACAGCAATACATAGCAAATCGACTTGCTTTTTCCAAAAGCCATCCCACTTTGGTCTTTGAGCCTGGCCTGGTCACAACATGCTCCTTGGCAGCATGAGAACACACTGCCATCTGCCTGCTCCTCCTGAGGGCTGCAGGGTGCACCAAAGCATGTGTAGCAGGCAATGTAGGAAAGTAGGACTTCATCCTCAAAGAGAAAATGAGAAAGTGAGCCGGGGACAAGTCTGCAAGTCTGGGATAGAAAGTATGGACAGCAAGAGGGCTCACCACAGGATGCTGGAGAGGGACTCTTCATCAGCGATTGTGATAGGACAACGGGTGATGGGTTCAAACTGAAACAGGGGAAGTTCAGGTTAGACATAAGGAAGAAGTTCTTCCCTGTGAAGGTGCTGAGGAGCTGGCACAGGGTGCCCAGAGAAGTGATAAATGCTCCATCTCTGGCAGCTTTCAAGGCCGGGCGGGGCAGGGCTTGGAGCAACCTGCTCTAGCAGAAGGTGTCCCTGCCCATAGCAGGGGTTGGAACTGGACGATCTTAAGGTCCTTTCCAACCCAAACCATTCTACGATTCTATGATTCTATTTCCTACTTACGGCATACTGAAGAAGAGAGGGAGCACATACCGAAACACATGCAACTGAATTAACTTGCACCAGTAAGATTTCACAAATAAAACAATCAGCATTTATTGTTGTATTACAAAACACTTCATATTTTGGCAATATTTTACAGTTTATCCTTTTTCTTCTCAGGGGCCTGTTGAAAAGGTATGGGGGGGGGGGAAGAAAAGAGGAGAATGTTGAAATCAAGATTAAATTTCCATGTCTTGCTTAAAAAAAAAAAAATCCTCCCAAACCACCCCAATCCCTCCCACCAAAATAAAACTCTAGTTTCACTCAATCCCACTATCCAAAGAGGCCATGGGTGAAGCTGCAGGCAAAACTCTGGCAATTTCACTATCAAACGCATCAAGAAGACAAACAAAACATTCACAGTGGTCTTCAGTATGGTCTGTTGCGTTGATCGTTTCTGAAGTCATTTCTGAAAGGGAAATGCAAAGTTATAAGGAATCCCCTTCAGCAAACAACAAACAGTCCTTTCAGTCAAACATCTCCACACCAACTTCTGCATATCTTTCTATGCTTGGATAGCCTCATCCAAAACCACTCACAGAACACACTCAACTGACTTACTTCCTCTGGAAGCTCCCATGTGGAGTTGGTATTTTCACAGCACAGTGTCCATGCACACATAAACAACATTCCTTTCCCACATCCCTATCAATTCCACAGCCTGTCTGCTCCAGCACCAAGCATGGGCAAAGCAAGTGCTTACCTTCCTCCCATTTTACCCCCATAGCCACCTCCCCGGTCACCGCCTCTGCCACCGCGCCCTCGGTATCCTCTTTCTCCTCCATAGCCACCTCTGCCACGGAAATCTGGAGGGGATGCAAACCAACACATCAGCCACGTCATCCAAAAGGCTGCAGGGGACATGAGCACTTTAAATGCTTCAGAAAAGACACAGCTGTTCCCTACACACCTCCTGATGGACGGGAATCTTCTGGTCTGGGCTCACCACACTGGTTGCAGGAATTCCTGCGAGCGAAGTTCATGTTGCCACAGCCCCTAGAAAAGACAAAGATTCCCCAGACTCAGCTGCTAAGAAACTCAGAGAGCATCCATGAAACACCACTGCCCAATTAAAAAGACACTTACGGGTTAGGACAAACCCAATCACCATTTTTGGGTTCCCCACTTCTACCCTGGAAGCCCCCACCTCTTCCATATCCACCTCGTGAACCTGTAGACAAAATTATAGTCAGAATAAAGGAGGGGAAGTGTCTTTGACCTACACATGAGAAACATTTACTAAGGGCTGCCACTAGCTTCAGAACCTGAGTGACAGACTTTTCAGGTGGAAGAAGTGTTTAATGTAAATATATCTCCCTAGACAAGCCATATTGGGAATTCTGGAAGAAGCAGGGAGTGCCAAGGACAGTAAATGGTACCATGGTAGAATTCAGCATCTACCAGCTGAGGTTTTACTAGCTAGAAGACTTGGAGAAACAAGTTTCAGTCAGAACCAAATCTCAACAGCATCTGATGTCCTGAGGTTGATGTATCTGCACAGCTGAAATACATATGCCCATATGGGCACATTTCTAACTCAGGCAGATGGGGAAAACTAAGAAGGAAGGATAGCATGTGGTGGCCAGAAAAAGTTGCTCCACCATGTATTTATTATGTACTCTTTTTCAGCAATAAAAGGAAACCTGATCCACTTGAACTGCCAATGGGTAAATGTAAACCTACTGTGTGTATTAATGACATTTCATACAGATTTAACAATGTCTATCCATCACACACGGCCAGGCTTAGTCACTGAACAAAAACCACCCTGAATTGTCTGGATTTATGCCAGGATGCATCTGACAAGCACAGGGCCACCACAGTTCTTGCTTTCTGCAGCAAAACTTTTATACCAATTGTAAGTTCTCAAAAGAATCACTTTTGTACCAGCCTCCAAAACTGCCTGATTTAAGAACTAAGAGTTGTTGACAGCCACCATACAAAGCACGCTTCCTGTAAAATGGTAATTAATATCCAATGGGCTACTCATAGAACTGTATTATGCAGAGAATCAGGGAGATAAACATCCATTTAATTGAAGGAGTCAGACATCCAACTGCTGCTCTAAGTCAGTAGCAGCTGAATAATTTACCTTGCTTGATACCATCTGGAAACATCAGAGTATCTCAAGGCTTTGCTGTAATGAGTAAATATACTCACTGGGAATTCACACCTATATATGTGGAACCTGCACAGCCTCAACATCCTTGTTACACTATCTCTTTCAAAGCAATGCTGAGACATGATCTGGAGGCTCTCCAGTTCAAAAGGAAATTCTGTGCTGTGCAAAACAGATTACAGATTTCAGTTTTGAGTGCTTGGTTCAATCCTTATTATTCCCTTTCATGGCAGAATCCCAAAGGCCCCTATACTTTGATGAATCACTGCTTCAAAGTCAACTTGTATAAACTAAGAATAGCTAAAAAGCATTTAACTATTAAAAAACAAGGATTCTACAGATTTCAGTCCCCACCTCGACGTCCACCACCTCCACCTCCTCTCATGAATTCAGGCCTTCTAGTTGCAAAAGAAACTTTGATAACATTGCCATTGAATTCTTTTCCTGTGGAAAGACAGGAAACGAGAGAAAGATCAGTACAGCTCCCAAGGGCACAGCAGTAAGTTCAGAAGCACAGAAGCGATTTGCACATACAGACTGAATACAAAGCTTGTAAGACCCTCCTCAAGTTTACTACTGTCAAAAAGTACCACTGTATTTTTGCATCAAGAATGGAAAGTTTTACATCAATGTATTTCTGGGATCTGCTGTCATCCTCCACTGACCCCATAATTTAAGAAAACCCTTGTTCTTCACTGCATATATACAAAGCACTTGGCACAAACTGTCAGAGCCATCCCCAAAGTCTAAAAATGACACCACAGCACTAACAGTATCAATGCTAACACTGTAGGACACCCCTCCAGCTGCTGACACAGATTACAGCTGTGCTGGTCTGAGCAAGAAGTTATACTCTGCTGAGTGACATGATGCCACCTCTCATACTTGTGCAGGGACGACTGAGGTACAGCAACAAATCTTAACGGTTTCATTACAGATTTTTGGTCTTAATCACAAGCTGCAGTTCCACCAAATGAGAAAGCCAGCACACAGAAAATAATAAAAGCCATACAAAAACCAGCACAAGGTTCTCACAGTGAGGTTACTGATTTGCTTCTTCAACTGTGTGTTAGGCTCATAAATAACCAGAACAAGTCCTCTCACCTACCGTCAAACCAGTCAATTGCTGCTTTAGCAGAAGGAGGGTCATCAAAAGATACTGTTGCTTCTCCCTTTGGTTTGCCCGTATCCTTATCTGTATAAAGATTTATCATAGGTTTGCCAGTCTTTTTGTTGGTCTGAAAAGAAAGGTTGTACACTTGGCATAGGAGAAATACTGTTAAAGCTAGTTCAAAGCTAAGTTATCACTAGAAGGAAGATTCTCCTGGAGCTAGCCTGCAGAAGCAGATGCTTCTGACTGAAGGATACTGACTGGCTGTTCTCCAGGATGTAATGATGGGCCCAGTTTTAAAAGAAAAAATGAGGTCAAGTGCAGGAAGCCCTAATTTAGAATCACAGAAACAGAAAAACCAGCCACAGAACACAGAAGCATACATGCTGAAGTATGGGGGTGGTACAACGGATAGAGTGTCAGTGGTAAGGGTTATAAAGACTAAAGAGATGGGAAGCAATCTAAATGTCACTGGAAAAAAAGGGTGCTAGTGCTGCCAGCTTACAAATGAGCTGTCATCTGGGAACCCAGATAAAAATACTATCTACAACTGGGAGTCAGAGTGAGCATCTGCCTTGAATGATACCAGTACTTTTCCCATACACTAGCTCTGCAAGTTCTCTTTCTTCTTACCAATGATTTCTCATTTCACATACCTTTATGATACCAATTTGTTTGAAATAGTCTGCCACTTGATCTGTTGAAACATCCTCTCCAAGTCCTTGCACGAAGATGGTGTTGTTATCAGAGTTGTCAGACTCTGAATCTAGGACAAAATAAGCTACATTTACCATGCATTTCTGTGGCAGCAACAGAAGCAACATTTTAAGCTCAGGTTTATGCTGCCCAGTAGTAGACCCTTAAATCTCAAAGACAACTTGCATGAAATAAAAGATGAGCTGAGAGCATCATTTTCAAGTTAACACTGTCAACTTCAAACACACATGCACAGCACCTACAGAGGCCACAGTACATCAGAGACAGAGTACATTCAATAGCTGACCAGCATAGCAGTCATTGCTACCACTGAACCCAGGACAATCACACAGTCAACTTATCCGCAGAGCCAGGACATCCAAACCCATCAAAGCACTCTATGTTTTAAATAACTCAAGTTCAGTGGAAGCGTTATGGCACTGAAAGCAGCTGCTGGGCACAAAGGGATTCAAAGTTCATCAGCGAATTCTTACTTGCTCCATGAAAAGGCACCCAAAAATTCACATGTGCTTTAATAAGACAGATTTCTCTCAAGGAAGAGAAGCTTTAGTTAAGATTTCTTTTGAGCCATGGGAACTGCAGCTGCATCCATCTTTCCAGCAATACATTTTAAAAGCAATGACCTAAAAGCTACAATGTACTCCCACCCACTGCTTGTTTTCTTACCAGCATCTGATCTCGGTCCATAATCCCTCTGACCTATGAAAGGGTCATAAGGAAAACAAAAAAAAGAAAAGGAAGAAAAAAGGCTATTTTTAGCAAAACATTTAAGTGACTTTTTTAGAAACAAGAAAATATTTAAAGCTGTATGTAATGCAGCTAAGATCTAAAACATTAACCAGAGATTTAGAGGCTATTTAGCTTAAAACGTTCAACAGAAGGTGTCTGTAGGACGTTAACGCGTTCTTTAACTTGCAGCACGTGGCAGTTGCCACACTGATGCTGTGCTGGTGTTCTCTTGCTGGTTGTCACATCACCAAGCAGTTTACCGCTTTTAGTTTTTACCTCTAGAACCTTTCTAAGAAGCGTTTGTAACGTAAAAAAACAGAAACAAAAGAAAAGAAAAGAAACAATCCGGTGAACGTCACTGTCTCCACAAATTCGTTCATGCAATTTGACAAAGGAGAAATGCAGTTTATGGCTAAAAGTTTGGCTATTTAAAGAAACTCATGAACACACCAGCCTCACCGAAACACCATAATGCTTCTAGGAGATAGTAACGAGATATTATTGGTGGCTTTTAGATTTATAAAGGATTTCCACTGAAACATTTTTGGATACTCGGCACTTACCACCGTAATTTTTGAAGCCACCACGGTCACCACCACTGCAGAGGAAAAATTGAAGAAATGATTTCTTCCTTAAGTCTCTATGTGCTGAGCCCAAGGCTCAATCTACAGTTAACTGATCACAAGTTGAGAGTTACTGTCTGGCACCTAAAGCACCATCTCTACGTTCTCCTCACCACTCATTCACGTTCAAAGCTTAAATTACATGAAAGTGAATAAACTCACTGGAGGAGAGAAGCCCTGAAGAGTATTTTAAACTAACTCACACACATGTCGTTGCTTCAACATTTTCTCCCATCCCATAAGGCAAAATGCCTGCTATTAAAACCTGGGGTTTCAAACAGACACATTATTTCATGAAAGTTAATGGGCTTTGATTGTGGGTGTAATTGCTCCTTTGGAATAATTACTGCTTTAGGACTTCCCTCGAAGTAAGAAGAGCTGAAGTTAATTAACCTCCATTGTAATGCATTTATATACAAGGGGCAAATGATCAGTATCAGCCATTCTCTGAGAAAGGGTCTGTGGGGAACTACTGTACTATTAGCACTTGACATTACAGAGAAGGTGTGTGTATGTGAGCTTCAAAAGCAGAGGCCGTGAAGTTTTATTTCATTCATTCTGATACCTGTGGCACAAAATGTAGACCAAGTTAAGAGATTGCACACATCACTTTTCAAAGGTTAGAAGGGGGTTTGAAACAGGAGTCATGCCTCTAATTATGTGCATGAAAATAAACCCTCACTCTTTTCAATGTCAATGTTTGTACTAGCAGGAGTTTTCACAACAGCATTTGTAAGTGCATCCATGTTATGAACATAATATAACCATTCAAAGCCTTCAGGAAAAATACGACCACTGGATTGTTTAGGAAGTCAAGAAACAAGCGTCAGAAAGTCTCATGCTGCTGTGTCCACCAGCCCTGCTTGCCCTCCTTCACACAGGCAGCATAGCTGCTACCTTAAGATTAGGCAGATCACCTAATCCTGATAGCTTTCACACTCAGCAGCTAAAATAAAGCCAGCAGAGGTTCAAACCATGATGTAGTTAGGGAACTACTGTGCTAGTATAAGTAGCCTCTTCACCACTGTGCTTCATAACTAGAAGTCACTCCAGGCTTTGATTCAACCCATCTGCCACCACACCAGAGGGCAAACACGGGACAAGCACCCCAGCAAGAGGCAATGATATAAAATTAGGGAGTAACTTCTTGGCACTTTGTGCATCTGTTTTCCATTACAGCAAATGCAAAGTGATGAAGGGAAGGTACTGCTTGCTCAACATTTATGAGGTAAAATCTGCCCCAAGTGAGGCATATAAAAGAAACAAGGTTTTAACAGCTATTATCAAAGCTGGATTAAGAGAGACATTCTTTGAAGGGTGACTGACATTCTGTGGCAGTACATAAAAGGACTATTAGATATTTGCCACAACAGGCTATCACTTTTACTGGGACTTCTCTTACGCAGTGTCATTTACTCCTATGTAATTCATTCTGCTCATTAAAGAGGTAAAATGACTAAATTTCATATGCAACATCAGAGCTGGTCTTTAGTCAAGGCTGGCTATTTTCAAGGACTGATGATAAAAAAAAAAAAACCACAATAGCAATCATAAAATTGACTGTAAATACCTTTCTGCCACATCCAATTCACTTCAGCTAAAAGAAAAACTTGATTATAACAATTTTCAGTCGGATGGCTGTTCTTCTAGGATTTTAACTCAGAAATAACAAGAGTGAATACATCAATCATGGAAACGTTACCAAAGCCTTCCAGCCCTAAATTATGTTCTCAGTTCATCAGGAGAACATTTATCCAGAATATTTGTTTTCTGATTTCTAAGTATACGGCAGCAGAGCCATAACTTAGGACAAAATCCAACAATCTAAAAACATACAGAAAGGTTGTGATCAACACAGCCATGACTTCACAGGGTTTTGCTGGGATGCTGGGGTAAAAACGCAGGCTCCACAATACTGAGAAGTGATATACAGTTGGATATATAAAATGTAAAGGAAGTCACATCAAATGCCTCATTTGTAACTTTGCAATACAGTAATGTTGTACCCCACACTAACAAGTGCAATCCACATTTTAATTAGATGTTTTAATTAATGTCTGTAGAAATAGGGTTTTGCCCAAGTATGCTTCAGCATGCCATCTTCTGCTTAGTCTTGACACACCAGCCCAGCAAAAATCTGTATCAGTTCAGTTTGATGATAGATTAATGCTTTCTTCCAGTTTTAAGTCACGTCTCATATGTGATTTATACAGCTGCTGTGTGTTCCCTTCCTGAGATTGCTGGGCAAAGCTACCCAAGATCCCTAGGAGGCCCCTGGATATGCTGCAGCAAGCAAACTCAAACACAGAAGCTGGTTGCAAGCATTTCAGATTCACCCCTCACTGCGACCCAAAATTCAAGTCCCAAGCTGATTGAATTAGTTGCCACACCATCATCACAGAACATGTGGAAAACCTAATATCAGTGCTTCACTCTCTACTGCTTTACCACAGACCAAATGGATGGGCAACCAACTGGAGTTTGGAGTTTAAACACCTAATGTTAGAATCATGAACAGGCAGCTAAAATTCAGCAATGTCCCCAGTAAAGGTAAGTGACTGAACCGCAAGAAGCCAGAGTGCCTGTGAGGCACCATTCACAGTGACAAAAGCTTGCTGCTATGAAAGAAACACCATCAGATGTTCTTTTCCCCCTGTACTAGGTCATATATTTAAACATCACTTACTTGACTGTAACTGGAATGCATCTGAATATTGCTTACTTCAGCTGGGAATAACTCTTTAAGTTAAAGGCACAGTTACATGGAGAGCTCAACACTACAGATACCTTTCTTCAATGGCAGAAGCAGCACTAAGAACTCAGGCACCAGATTTCAGCCTCCAACATGTATCTGTCTCGCCAAGCGTGTAGGAGTTACATGTAAGAAAGTATTCTTACAAACAAGAAAGGAATGCTCAGTGAGTGCATCAATAAAAATCACTGACAGATGGCTTTTTTCCCCCCTGCCTGTATTTATTGCCTCTTTAATGTTTTCCCAAAGTCTATCTATAAAATGCTGAGCTCAAGCATGAATATTACAAGTCAAAATAGTAATTCTGAACACAAACCACACTTGTAAAAAAAAAAACCCCACTTGCACTAAGCTGTAGTTTCTTTTTATAACAATAAGCTTATTCCCACTCATCGGAGCTGATACAACAGTTAAGCTGCATAGGTAACTTTGGTTTATGGCACATCAACATCAGGTCTGCGTGAGAGAATGAAATCTACACTGAGCAAAGTTGGGATTTCTATCACAAACCCTAACACAACAGTAAATCCTCTTCTAAACTGCATCTATGTAGTTCCACCACACAGACTGCACAAGCTGATTGAAAGGCAGAGCTTCTCCCATTTAATCCCCAGACTCTAAGAGAAGGGTAGTGTCACAGGTAGAGCTACCCGACAGCTGAAATGGCTTTCTCAACATGAAAGAACACAAACCTGCTTTGTATTGCTACTGTATTTCCCACTTAACCTGCTTAACCAAAACAATTCAGTCCCACAACCACAATAAACAATTAATTCCTTATTTTTCAGACAAGGACTCTAACAATAAGGGAACTAACCCTACAAGGAAACTTGGAAGAATAACTGGGTGTAAAACTCTGCATTCTCCAGACCTAGGGTACCTGCTTTCTAACCAAGAGAGCTCAAAGATGAGACTTTTCTACTGTGGGTTTAAATACACAGAAGAGATTTTGCTTCTTGGCCAGAATACAAATTAGGCCATGAATTTTTCAAGCTTCACAATGAAAGGGTGACAAATTCTACTAAAGCTCCTAAAGATGTAATCCAAGGCCATTAAAAAAAATACCGGAATGATTCTGAAACCCTGAGTTACTGAGATTAAAAAGTGAACATCTGACACAGAAGAAAGTGATTGTTCTCTATCGTAACATCAGCTACAGAATCTGAACAGTAACTTCTCAAAAGGTATTTTCCTCTCAGTGCTGCCTGACTTTGCACGGGCACAAAAGAAAAATGAGTGCTGAAAGCATTCATTACAGTACATACTCAAATCATTCTGTTTTCTGAATAACAACTCATACCTTGACATTGCCAACTAGGTTTTGAAGTACTTTCAGAAAGATTATTCAAAGAAATTTAAGCTCTTAAAATTTAGAAATGTTAACTGGATTTTGCCTCGAGTATTCCAGAATGATGCTGAGCACTCGCACACTGCTCTGAAGGTTCTTACATGCAGGGTAGGTTTATACAGGGCACCGCAACTCACACGAATCCTGTGGGACAACTGATGCTGCAGGCAAAGTCACTGTCTCGCAAGTGCAGGATGATGCTTGTAAGGGGGATGTAGCACCCAGCACAACAGAGCAGGTTAGGCAATACAGCTGTAAGAACACCAACCACTGGGTACAGCTCTTACAATGAGCAACAAGCTGCAACATGTTCTCCCTGTCCAGACAAAATCTTTCTTGCTTACTAACACACAAGAGATTCCTTTGCTATGGTCTTGAGTTAGCTATTAATGTTTTTAGTAATGTCAAAGAACAACTTACTTCTGTGTGTATGTTGATAGAACTCAGTTACACATTATTTTCTAAGCACTATGAAAGTCAAAGCCTACCTGGTTACAAGTACCTGTGTAGGCAAGACTTGTAGACAGATTATTTCCTAGTGGCTATGGATTCATAATACAATATTAAGCATTAAAATGTGATCTGAAATGCTAACTAGTCATTGGAGATAGACTCAACATTTCTACACAGGCTACTTTTAGGGGAGGGAAAAAAAAACGAAAAACCCAGGGAAATAAACCCAAAAAACTACCCTGAAATCCCACATTTTCACAGGACTTAACATGATTTCTCACCTTATTAAAAGTTATTTTCCTCCTGATTATGCAAGTTTGGTATTTAATTTAAACTTTACACTTTCCTATTAGGAATGACTTTGGTAAAACACGTCAGAAACAGAATTCTCCATCATAATTATGCAGATAGACTGAATAAATATACATGACACTGTAGTTTCAGAGAAGTCTCACTACAAACATCGAAGACTGCATCACCTAATAGATGTGAACAGAATTCCTATCAAACACCTTCCCACTTTGCTGCATTTTCCCCCACTTCGCTGCATTTTCCCCCACTTCTCCATTCACTTCCACTCTTTTTTGTTTGGCTTTCCACTGAAAAAACCAAAAGTGGTAATACATAATAATCCATGTATTACCTACATGGATGTGTGAACAAGATTTTCCTTACAATTTGGAAAAACATGGGAAGAGGCTTTATTTTCACAGACATCAATTTCATTTACTTCAACTTGCAAAGACAAGTTTGTTTCAAAGTGATAAAATCTATCAAAGCAGGTTTTTTAAAGCTCACATTTATTCCTCTTGTTGGAAAGGGCTCACCTAAAAATGATTTTTAAAGCCCCAGATTTTATCATAGGAATATGGAAAACCCTCATCCACGCAGAAAAGCCGATTTAAAAGCAACTGTTCAGTTTTAACTGAAAATTAATCTAGAAATTACTTTGCTGGTTAAGTTTCTATTATATAAAACCCCAACAAACTCTAACATGAAGTAAGTATTAACACACACTTGTAATTATGCTATCACACCTAATTAGGAGAGGTAAGGTCCCCCTATGTCATCAAGCAACAAGTCGAAAAGTACAATTTGGGACCACCTTAGAAGCAGGCAAATTTAAACTATGGGTTTAAAATCAATACTTTAAAAGCTAACCAAGTCTTAACACACTGTTAGATTGTTTTCTTTAGTTAAGGTCAGTTCAGTGTTGTACAATTAAGAGTTCTTTGTCTGGGGTTCCAGCAATAACCCTCAACTGTGCAGCCTATTAAAGAGCAAGTGGTGTCAACAAGCAGTACTCCACAGCTCGTTGGAAGCTCCCACATCCTTACTGTGCATCAGTGAGCACTCTACACCCCCAACCACTTCACAGAGGGAATGGAAGGGTAGCAAATTGTGATAGTTTATTAAGAAATATAAATGTCATCTGGTCTAATGCAACAGGATTTAAAGCAAAGGTCCCAAACTCTGGCCCATGCATGGGATCATCTGCATGCACTACATTAAATATGTGCATAAATTTTCTTGACAGGAGCAATGTCTAACACAGTGGCAAAAGGGGTAACAGGGTTATTAATATTTAAAATTTACTTAAAATAAATGTGTTGAAACTGACAGCTAAGCCAATAATACAAACTGTATTTTAATAGAAATTTAAACTGAAAACCACCCCAAACCACAAAACATCCCAGTAAAGAACAAGTAATGCTATTACTAAGAAGCAGAGAGATACTTAACCACCCTTAGTGCAATGATTTGTCACTGTAAACTCAAAACTTCCCTGCTAAAATGTTAGCTACCTTAGCTATGAATTGTGTAAAACCTTCTCAATCCCTGGCTGTTGGTTTTCTTCTAATTGAAAATAAACTGTTCCAGGTTTTACAATATCTTATTTTAAGGGATGGGGCTCAGGCAGTTTGTGTATTGCAACTCATGTAAATAAAACACAGCTACGTGTCATAATCTAAAAGCTTTTCCTAGGCAAAATGTGTTTCTGTGCAGTGCAGAAAGGTTTAATTTTAGAAACCTCCCATTTTTAGAAATCTAAATCTGAGCCACATTAGGAGCAGACATATAATAAACAAAAATTAAAGTCAGCTAAATAATAAGAAGCAAGGGTATGGAACTGCAGGCACAGGAATGAGATCACTTACCTATATCCAGACATATGACCTCTTCCATCCATGTCATATCCCCCTCTACCTCCTCCCTGTGACCCGCCATATCCTCTATTATCTTCTCCATACCTACTCTTTTCACGACGATCATCTGGAGGAATGAAGAGAACAAAACATGAGTGAAATGTAGTGCAAACTGCAGTGAAAATTCCCACCCTACAGCTTTTCCTCCCCTGGTTTGCCATTTAAACCTGGAAAGCATCAACTCCTAAATCTCTTCACGAAGTAATGGAGCAAAGTTTGGGTTTGTTCTGGTTCTCTCTCTTAGCTCCCAGAGTCACAAGATATGTCCAAATGTAAACACTGTTTCTCAGACTCCATTTTCCAGTGTTAAACACATTGTCTAAAATATACATTGCATTCTACTTTCATATCACCTTCCCAGTTTGCAAAAGGCACCACTGAAGACAGAACAAGGATAAAGTGTGGGTTGTGCCGCTGGTGTGAAGTTACTGCAAAGAGAAGGGTTGATCTTAAAACTTCTCATCTCCTTCTATCTCAGAATTCACCTACACAGCATAAAGCTGGAATGGGAAGTGCAAAAGCTCTTCATGACTGATCAAGGCATGTCACCTTCATGTAGGAAGAAGGTTCAAAATGGCTTAGGAAGAAAATTCCATCTAGATTTTGCAGAACTCTTGAAGAGAAGTCTTAACGTCTTGAAGAAAGTCTTAACAAATAAAACATTCCCCAAAAACAATTCATTAAATCAACTGCCCGTGGAATGCAATCCAACTATTTCACAGCATTTCAGCTCAATTCTACTAGCCAATATTGAACTTAACCTGTGAATTTTACCTTGGCTGTTGTGGCTATAGCTTCCCTTCTGAGACTGGTAGGATTGCTGAGAATGGCCATATGAGCTTTGGTGCTGGTTATAGCCTGACTTTTGGTCATATGAGCTCTGGTGGCCATAGCCCGACTGCTGGTCATAAGAGCCCTGGTGGCCATAGCCCGACTGCTGGTCATATGAGCTTGACTGCTGGTCATAAGAGTCTTGGTTTTGTCCATAGCTTGACTGCTGGTCATAAGAGCTTTGGTGCTGACCATAGTTTGACTTTTGTTCATAAGAGCCTCTTCCACTTAAAATAAACAGAATTGGTATTAATAGCTAAATGTTCACAGAATAGAGAGCAAAATAATGGCTGAAAAATCATGACATGGCTCAAACTTCCTAATCCCATTTACCTCCCAATCATTACTGGCATACAGATAGGAAAATACTGTGTTTCACCTTTGTTGGGATGTATCTGGCTTCTGATACAAGCAAGGTAGAAAACTGTACCCTACCACTGCTTTCAAGACATTCTCTATTTCCACTGTAAATGTAACTAACTTAGGAGCATCACTGGCTGTACATACTCCAGTACAACGCTGCTTTCTCCCCTCTCCCCGGTAGCATGACTACTGATGGCTACATGGGCCAATGGATAGCCCACGAGCTGCTGAACAACAAATCCTTCTCTGCAGAACTGCAGGGAACACGCCTGCTGCCCATATTGTATTATGCAGCTCATACCTGCTGCCTATGGAACAAAAAAATCCCCCAATTTTGCTTTCAGTGAATTGCAGCTTATCTTTCCCTGGGCGTTTTACCATTTGGCCAAGAACCGTTCTAACTCTTGTGATGTCCCCCATAGTTGCAGTTCTCCTCACTTGAGTGTCATTTACATATACTATCCAACCAACTTCCATCAGAAACATTGACCAATATCACATCTAGGATATTCCAATACGACATGGCTATACATTCTAAGAGGGAGTTGCAACTCTTCTCTGACTGGTAACAACTTCAGAGTAACCACAAACAGATCTCACCCACACCATACTTCCCTTGTAGAAACAAAAGTATTGTAAAAATCTAGAGAATAGTTCCAGTTGGGTTACCCTTTCATAGGAAGACATCAGATAGGTTGATGAGAAATTGCATCCAGGAAACAATGGCTGTTACTCACACCTTGGTTTTCCCCCTGGGTACATAGTTGTGGCTTAACTGTATTGTTTTTTCAGTAACTGAAGTTAATCACTAACCTCTGCCACCCTTTCTTCTCTTTCTCCTCCCTGCTCCCACCCTTTTCCAAAGGATGAGGTATGTCTGCCGCTCTCCAGTCTTTGGCAATCGTACTTGCTAGGCAAAATGTCTCAGAAAAGCAAACCTAAGAGCCTACAGAAAGTCTCCACTAGCTTTTCAAAGCACTCCAAGATGAAGTCCATTGGATTCAACCCATCTCAAAATATCCCATCTGCATAAATAACCATCTAGTCTGCTCCGTCCCAGTCCTAGCCTAGATCTTAGCTTTAATATAACTAATCCCGGGGCAAAGAGCTTGTGAAGACTTTTTGTTAATATCTTAAGAACAAGTAAGCTCTACTTTGCACCATCTGGAAAGAAGCATCGTTGAGAGCATCCACTATTTGCTGGTTTTCCTTCCTTACCTCCCTTAGGAAAGGAGAGCTGTAACTTTGTGGCTATCCTCTTCAAAACTGTCACCATTTAATTTCTCAACTTCTCCTTTCTTGCTGCAACCATACATTGAAGAGCTCCCCTCCAAGGTCTCTTTTTTGTTTTTCTGATCAAAACCAACTTGTTGGAGAATCCATACTCTATTGCATTTTGTCCCCAATGGATGTTAACGGTTAAACCCCACATTATTGCCTAGTCCTTTGTACAGCTCTAAAATGCTCAGAAAACAAAGCAAAGCAAAACTTAACCATCTACCGGCCTTTGTTAGGGATGTGTAAAAGACACAGGGAATGACAGCACCTACTGGAGACAGATAAAGGCCCTGCTTGCTCAAATGAAGACGTTTTGTAATGATAACTACAAAAGCAGAAACCCACTGCAGATTTGTTCAAGTCCAGACTGTTTTATCAGCTTGCAAAAATACACAAAAATATTTGGACCTTGAAAACAAGAATGAGGTTTAGTACAGACCGTATTTTAAAGGCCACGTGATACTTAATAAAGACATAATGCAAGCAGCAACCTTGGGGTGTATGCACGAAGCTTATAAGTTAGATAACAAAGGTATTCAAGCAAAATGTGGCCTTGTAAGTCGTTAAGGGCAGCTGGGTTGGTATTTTTCAACCAATTGTATTGGCTGTATTATCATATTATTAATCCTTCTGAAACTTACTGGAGGTACAATATCTCTTACAAGAAAAATACATTTGCAATAGTGTGAAATACTGAATCAGAGTGCACATTTAAGTTACTGATGAGGATATAAAAACATCATGTTTTGAGAATCCTACTTAGATGGAAAAGATATTTCTTGAATGACATTTCTGAATCCTTTCCGCTTCTTTCACAAAGAAAAGCCATTCTAAGACAGATAAGAAACCTGCAAATCTAACAGCTATGAATTTCCTTGCTGACAGCTTATTTGAAGTTAATAAAAGAGTATTGTAACTTCATACAAAAGAACGTGACTGGAGAGGTACCTGATACATCTTCTTCCTAATCAAAATACTCTCTACCAGGTTCATTCTTCATTTTAGTCACTATCCAAAGACTTTCTGAAGTGTATCTCCCCATACTCCTTGACTTCAAAACAACTGCATCCCATCCTTCTTACACAAAGAAATATTCTTCCTTTTCCTCCTGCTCTTTCAGGCATTAAAAATGTTTCAAGAACGTGGATTTTCAGATGTTTGTGCTTTTTTTAGCCATGAAATTTTCTATAGCTCTTGTTAAGAACATACAACTCCCAGACAGCACTGCAAATAGATCCTGTTAATCTCAGCCTCCTTACCCTCTGGACGACCCTTTCTGCTGCCCCTGACTGCCATAAGACTGCTGGTTGTACGAGCTCTGATTCTGATTTTCATAACCGGATTCATCATCATATCCCTGGGAATCTTGTCCATAACCTGGGAATGAAGGAAGAAAATTTTTAGTAAATATTCATCATTTAATTACTGCCAATGAATGTAACAAGCTAGCCAAACCTGTTTGATTTTGTCCATAGCTCCCATGATAGCTTCCATAGTTCTGTCCATAGGAGGAATTGTCTCCACTCTGCCCATAACCAGAATATCCCTGTAATTTCAAGAACGTTCTCACATAAGTGTAACTTCAGCAGCTAATTACAGTTGTTCCTTAGTAGACACAACTGCACACATCAAGCTGAGAATGGAATTCTTCCTGGCCCATATATGGTCACTCAGGAACAACTAGTTTTATTCAAGGAACATCTGATTTGAAAGACATGATGGGCTTTTTCACCTTACCTGTGTTTGTCCATAATTTTGACTGCTCTGATTGCCATAGGACGAATAGCTGTAAGAGAAAAATGCATATAGTAAATGCTGACAGTGCCCTCCACATGGGCTGGAAAGTAAAGGTATTGTTGGTGTTAAGTTTCTTTTCATTCCAAATTAAGTGTTTAATCCAAGTACTTCAGTTGTAGGCATATTAAAACCACATGAATGAATTATTGGTTACCAAAGGTGCCTGTCAGAAGGCAGAAAAGCTTATTCTAATTTCTGCTCTGTTTCACGTGTAAGTTTAAAGTACATAAAAGCTGGGAGTACTGCCATTTGACATTCTTCAGAATCACAGAAACTGTTATATGAAACCAAAGCACTTTAAGTTTCGCAGCATATTCTTACAAAGCTAATTTTGCTTTAATCAACTACTGTTAAGTTGGTATTTGTTGGACTATTCAGCAATATCATCATTAAAAACGCATTCGCTTGAGATTATACTTACTTGTTATTCTGCCACTTTAAGACTTCGTGAACAGAGAGAACCACCATGTGCTGAAACTCATATCATACTCAGATATGAACTCAAACTCACACAGTGCTATACACATAGAACCTTCTGACTTTCATTAGCACAGTCAGTATTAGCCATGAATTTCATACTTCCATAAAACCACTCTTGTTTCACCAATGAAAATACCACCACCACCACCCCCAAACTGGAGCTGCTTCAAGAACTGGCTTTTAATTGTCACAATGGTGAACAGTTATCAGATGGAAAAGCGAAATTTCACTTCTATACAAGTATAGAAGTAAATATAGAAGGAAATAGGTATGTATATTCTTTATATCTATATGGCCCATCATCTTTCCACTTGTATAACCTTTGGCTAAAACCTTGAACAGCTTAAGGCAGTTACATGAGAAACGTTTCTCTATATTCATGACATTTCCAAAGTTCTTTCAATGTCATTCCAATATAAACCTGCTCACTGTCTTCTCTTCAGGAATATTTTTTTCCCCCTGGTTTACAAGATATATTAACAAAGGCCCAGGGCAGCAAGGTTTCTGCACCCATAACTCCAAGCACATATAAACACTCTGTTATGCCTGAAGAGTCAAACATCATGATGGGAATACTAAACCGCCTTTTATTTTGCAGATTTAATTGCTAACAGCAAACCCCCCCACACACACACATACCTCTGCTGGCCCCCAGACTGACTGTAACTTCCAGAATCTAGAAAAAGAATGAAGTCATACTGAGAACTTAAAATTAACATTTTCTTCTTCTACTTCCTGTAAAACGAAGAAATCTGGGGAGAAGGAAAAAGGTTCAAGTACACTGGATAATGCAACTGCTTTCCATGCAGAATGAGACAGCTTCCTCTTTATTAGCAAACGCTAAGACTGGGAAAACAGAAGCACAGGGTGCAGGGAACATGACACAGGTATGGCCACTTTGCACTTTCTTTTTGAAGGATCTGAATTCCATTTTCAAGGAGTCTCTTCAAATATCCAGGCCTGTAAAACCCCTTCTAAGGGCTATCAAACAGCACCATCACCAATGAACAGAAACAATGCAGCAGCTTTAGCAGTCAAGCAAAGCTAAGCAGGTCAGTCCTACTGAACCCCTTTATAAGATGCCATAAGAAAACTCTGCCTAGCAAAGGGCAAAGAGACAGGCAGAATACGGAGATGTAAAATCAGGTATGCAGGAACCATGACATCTCCCTTCCCTCGTATTGCAAAAAGAGAAACATTACTGATAGCTCAAACAGTGCAGGAATGAATTCATCCACGCAACACAACATGCCAGGCATGCATTATGGATATTATTTCCAATATAAACATCAGTTATCAAGGATATTTATTCTGGAAACACACTAGAAGAATATGGATTTCAAAAGATGACCTGAAGTTATAATAAAAATCACTGAAATGGTTTGACTTGTATTTAAAGTAAAACCCCTACTATCTGCTAGCTGGAATTCAGTTCTTCAGTAGGGTGCTTGTCTTTACTTATCAGTGTGTGTTTATCATGCTATTTTAGCTTGTTAATCTCAAAACGATGGATTTCATATTTTTATGCCTGTAGGTATCTAAAATTTCTACTGCAAATTCTTACAATTCTATGTGGTAAAAGCTCTTACGATCCAGGGGAAAACACACATTCCTACCAGTTCAGCTTCCCAAACCAGCAACAGATGCAGGGACCCGGAACACACACACGCGCAGCTCCATCAACCTCAGACCCTTTAGAATTCAGACTGTCACCAGCAGGCTCCATCTCTTCAGAGGTACCCTCACATCCCCAAGCTGCTCAACTCCCCACCAACTTCTTCGCTACACAGATTCCATCCATCTGCTGCCTAGGAAGGAGTCCCAATTCCTCTTGACGTTCTTGCTTGAAATTCCCACCTTCTTGTCAAAACGCAGACAAGAAGGTGGGAATTTCCCTTTCTCTACCAGCCTGTCACTCTGGGTAACAGCCCTGCAATTTTTCTCTCCCTTTCAAATCACTTCAAGGACTTGTACAAATATTGTGGTGCTGTGGTCTAATAAAAACTGGCAGGAACGTCTCTGCTTTCAGCCCCGATTTCAGTCTTTCCCCAAAGCTCTGTCTCTAACCTCTTAAAACTGACTGAAAAGCTGAAATCAAGAACCAATTATAATGCAAGATAACTGTCATAAACTGGGAACAACTACAACCATTTTCCAATCAAAACACTCATCAAGTTGCTGAAAGCCTGCTCATTATAACCTCTGGTTATAAATCAAATCCTCCTTACACATATACTTAAACACATGTGTATGTAATTCCAAGATGAGGGTAACACCTAAGCTCTTCAGACATGAAGCAGTATTTTTAATGCTAAAGTATCTCCTTGAAGCAACACAAAGCAGCAAATTTCATATTCTGCAAGAGAAAAGTTTACTAAACGATAAGATGAGATGAAAGAATGTTTCATTCCACACATCCTATACAGGAGTTTCACTCAGATGTGAAACATTCTCCTCCTTTTGCATTGCTACACAAAGATTTCATTGCCTTTTCATAATGTAAAGCAATTAAAAAGCCAAGCTAAAAGTGCAGCTCCAACACGTTGAGGGCTTTTAATGAGATGAAGGTCAAATTCTGACGTTATTTCAATTTAAATGATCACAAAGACGGGTATTAAATAGGCAACCACCTGCAAAACTCTGGTTTAACTCGAAAATTTATATGCCATTAATGCTGCTAATTAAAGGAAAGAATATTAAGGGTTGTATCAGAAAGAATTCTTGACTAAGGATGCAATTAGCTATAAACTGAATGACTATATTTAATCTCCTTAGCTTCTCACTTAGACTTCTGCCAAACCACAACATTTGGGAAAAACTTTGGAAACAACCAGCTAAGGAGCCTGTAAAATAGGAACAGGCAGAATCAGAGGATTCTCCTTTATTTATACATCCTTCACTGGATCTCTTAGCCTACAAGCCTCTGATGTGATTGATTCTGGTGGGCTCCATGGGGACAAGAGACTGTTAAGGATCTTTGGAAATAACAGATGGTTTATTCCGGGAATTCCTGGATACACAAACACCTTCTCTGCACGTTTAAAAAGCTCATAGGAGAATCTCCTGTGGATGAAGCACAGCATAGCAGTCACCCTGCACCACTCAGGATGTGTATTCTTCTTAAGATAGAGGAACCTGCTATGTATATTTGAAAACTAAAGTTCCCACACAAAGCAACTGATATGAAGCAGCAGCACTGCTTTTATTGTATTCTCATCAGAAAAAGAGCCTCGTGTTTGAACACCACCATGAAGTAAAACCAGAGAATACTCAGGTGCTTCACTGCAAAGTACTTGAGGGCTGGGAAGAGAGAGGTTTTAGTTCACTGCCAAACTTCACCCATTTAGTGAAGAATTCATGGTCTGAACTCATTTTACAGTATCTTTGGACATGCTTTCTCCTAGAGGTAAAGAACTGCTCCTTGCATCAAAGGATTCCTTTAACTTTAACATACTCTGCTTTGATTTTGTTCTCTATCATTCACAAATGTATATGTGAGACGACACTAAGATGGCTCAAGCCTAACAAAACATGGCTCACTCTACAAAACACTTACAGCTTTGGGGAATTCCTCTCCCATTCCAGGATACACTACCTATCCACAGCTTCACAGGGGCATCGGTGGGAGCTCAAATGGGACGAAAACCAGCCACACAACGTGCTTGTGGAAGCCCCAGGAAAAGCTGGGCTGCATCAAGTCACCTGGGACAGCAGACCTGCTGTCTCCATACCCAGCTAAAGGCCTCCATTGGAGAATTACAGCCAATGTTAAGCCCACTGTAGGGGGGCGTGGAGCTACCCCCTTCGCTATGCTGGTGGCTAAAGCGGAACATAGGGCAGATACAGACTGGAACACAAAGGTGGGTCCTACGCTTGGGGGGCAGGAAGGGGGTGCTTGCATTCCATGTGGGAAGCACACAAGCCATGTGTGGGGAGTGGCACCACCGAAGCATGGGTCAACATTTCACACAGGAGGGGGACGCACACAACCCAAAGGGGGACCATGACCCTAAAAGGGAGGCTTACATCTCACACCGGAGGGGACACACACAACCCAAAGGGGGACCATGACCCTAAAGGGGGTGGCATGAACCAAAATGGGGCTCACATCTCACGTCCTGGGGAGGGAGGCACAACCCAAATGTGGGTGCCACAGGCTGGGGGGACCCCCGTGGGATCCCCTCACCCCATTGCGACACGGGGGGGGGGGGGGGGTAGCCAGGCCGAAAAGGGGCGGCCCCGGGAGGGCTGACGGGGGGGGGGGGGGGGGGGGGGCTCCCGGGGAGGGGGCGTGGCCTCGATAAAAGGGGGCGTGCCTCCCCTCCCCCCCCGGAGCGGGCGGTAACCGGGGGGAAGGGAAGGTGCGAGGAGGGCGAAGGAAGAACCCGCGGCTCCCCATAACATGGCCGCGGCCTCCTCCACACCTGCGCCACATGGCGCTCGCCCACCCTCCTCCGCGCCCACACTCGCGTTTAAGCGACAGGAAGCGGAGCCGCCCCCGGCTCCCCCCGGGCCTCCCGAAGCCTGGCGGGCCTGGAAGCACCTACCCGAAGCCATGGCGGCGGCCGGTAACCGGGCGGGACGGGAGAGCACGGCGGAGAGACCGAGCGCCGCGCCAGCCGCGCGCACACTGGGGCACCCGCAGCTCGCGCGGACTGCGGGGCCCCGCGGCCAATCGGCGGGCGCGGCGCCTACCACTCGTGTAGGGGAAGTGGGGGTGGAGGGAAAGGGCTGTACCAAGTGAGCGCGGTGGGAGGGGGGGGGGTGGTTTTGGGGGTACCGGGGGGTGCGCTCGGCGCTGTACGGGGATGCGCGGAGAGGGAGGGGTATTAAAATGATTAAATCGGTTTAATTTACACGCAGGGTGATGAGGGGGATGCTGGTGAGGGAAGCGGGGCATATGCCTGCTTGTGCATCGCCATTTGGGGCAGGATGCTAAGGCAGTGGTAGGACAAGAGGTGACGGGTTCAAACTTAAACGGGAGATGTAGGTTGAATATAAGGAACAAGTTCTTCCCTGTGAGGGTGCTGAGGCTCTGGCACAGGGTGCCCAGAGAAGCTGTGTCTGCCCCATCCCTGGCAGTGTTCAAGGCCAGGTTGGATGGGGCTTGGAGCAAGCTGCTCTAGTGGAAGGTGTCCCTGCCCATGGCAGGGGGTTGGAACTGGATGAGCTTTAAGGTCCCTTCAATGCAAACCTGGCTGTGGTTCTATGACAGTTAAAAGAAAGCATCCAAAACCTGGGTCCTAAAATAAGTAAGGTTTGGCAGAGTTTCTGACTATCTCAAAAAGGCAAATACCGACTTGGAGAGTGGCTTTCCAAGCAAAGGGGTCATGATCTTGGGAGCCACTTCTAGGAAAGGAGGGACATCACTTCAGAAAGGAAGATTAATGAAGAATGAACCAAACCAGCAGTGAAAGCAGCATTGGTTATTCCATCCAGCCAGGGTTTCAGCAGTCCTGTCTCTTGTTTCAGATCAAGCTGCCTTCCTGCGAGAGTCAGAGCTAACAGTTGCACACTCCCTGTCTGGTGGCAGCCTGCACATGCTTCAGCGAGCTTTTACCCTGAATCTTTCACTTTTCAAAGCAGTGAAGGGTATTCTCTGGTTTCAACTAATGGGTTGAGCGGATTTACAAGTAATACGGGCTGTTTCTTCCCCCCTGGGCATAGCAGCAGGAAGCAAATCCCACTGCCACAGCCTAAAATACATTTCTGCAAAGCAAGCAGTGGCCAGAATGATTACAACAAAAAAGGGGGGTTGAGCCCTCTGCCCAGCTTTTGGTTTCTCCTTGAAAAGCTTCATCTCCTCCAGCCTCGATGTCTCATGCACCATTGGCCTTCAGCAAGCTGGGACCCCTCAGCAGGCTGCCTGTGCAATCCATCAGGATTAGGGCAGATCCCAAACAATGCTCCATAGCCAGGGGCAGGGTGGGGGTGCTGGTGGGATCTTTGGCTCTGTGTAGAGTCTCTCAGAGCTTTGGTGTTCCTCAGAGACTGAAGGATTCCCATGAATGGAAAATGGCATTATCTGAGATGGAGTGATGAGCTCCCGTGAGCCTGCTGACACAGCCGTGATGTGTTCTGTTGATCCCAGTCAAAAGCTTTGAAGCTGGGATGGGGAAAAGATGTCGGCCCCTCAGTGCTCTGCTCACCCCCTTGCCTGGAGGTGATCCCAGCCCTTTCAAACTGTTTCCCCACTTTTCAAAATCAGAGGGGGTATGGGAAGGTGAATCATAGAATAGATTGGGTTGGAAAGGACCTTAAGATCACCCCTTTCTGACCCCCCTGCCATGGGCAGGGACACCTCCCACTAAACCATGCCACCCAAGGCTCTTTCCAACCCAACCTTGAACACCACCAGCGATGGAGCATTCACAACTTCCCTGGGCAACCCATTCCAGTGCCTCACCACCCTTGCAGTAAAGAATTTCTTCCTCATATCCAATCTAAACTTCCCCTGTTTAAGTTTGACCCCTTTGCCCCTTGTCCTATCACTACAGTTCCTCATGAAGAGTCCACCCCCAGCATCCTTATAGGCCCCTTCAGATACTAGAAGCTGCTCTGAGGTCTCCATCAGCTTCTCTTCTCCAGGCTGAACAGCCCCAGTGTTCTCAGCCTGGCTCCATACGGGAGCTGCTCCAGCCCCTCATCATCCTCATGGCCTCCTCTGGACTTGCTCCAACAGCTCCATGTCCTTATGCTGAGGCTCCTTCCTGTGTGGATGAGACCTCACTGTTCTCTCCTTAGAGAGCCAGCGACTGGGGTCTCATCTGGAGGAGCCGGGGGCTGCAGTGTCTCTGCTATGTAGCTGCTCCATTTGCTGCTGGGGCCTCCCATCGCCATTGGAGAAAGCCGCTATTTCTCCCTCCTCCTTTTCTCCTCTCCTCACTCCGGAGCTTCACCCCAAGCGCCGCTTCCCCTGCTGCACACACAGTGTAGACAAACAGCAAAGCACCATGATGCGGTTCCAGCAGGTTCGTAACCACTGACATGGAGGATGCCTGTCTTAGGGCAACACCTCCGTCCCGAAGGGAAATGCGTGGTCCATCCCACCAGGGTTATGCGGACCCCGGGTAACCCCGCCGGGCCTTCCCGGGAGGGCCGGCGGGCTCCGAGCCGCGGCTCCCGCCTCTCCCGGGGACGTTTTTCCTTTCAGGAAAAGAGGAAATAAAAGAATTAGAAATAATTAAAATTTAAAAGAGGAGAGAGGGAGGAAAAAAAACCACCCACCGCCCTCCCGTCTCCACGGCAACAGCCTCGCGTTGCCGCGGCAACGTGCCATGCCTTCCGCCGGCGGGCGGAAGCGGGGCGGTGCGCGGCGGCATGGCCCCGGGCTGGGCTCCGGTCCTGGTCCCGGTCCCGGCCGCCGCTGCCCTCACGCTGCTGCTGTCGCTCTGTGCCTCCGCGCCCGGGCTGCTGCGGGGACCTTCCGCCTCCCGCTCCGCTGCCGCGCTGCGCCCCGCGGCCCTGCGCGCCGGGGAAGGTGAGCGGGGCCCCCCCTCCGTGGCCCCACCGCCGGTCCCCCGTTCCAGGCCTTCCCTGTGTCCCCGCGTGGAGCCTTTGCTTCCCTTCTCTCCGGGCCTCACTGAACAGAACCCCTCGGTCGGGGGGTCCAGCACCGAACCCATCGGCCCGGCCTCCTCACCCGCTGTTTCTGGGCACTTCCTCAAGTCCCTCACCGAGCCTGCTGCTCCCTCCGTGGCTTCCCCATGATCCGCATCGTGCCCTTTGCTTCCCTGCCCCGGTCCCTTCCCCTCAGCAGCCGGCTGCACACCCATCTCAGCTCCCCTGTATCAGGCTGCTTCGCCCTCGGCCCTGTCTCTGTGACACTGTGCAGTGTGAGTACACTGCTAGGAGCTGGAGGGGTTTGCTTTCCTCGGTTTGCTTCTGTGTGCTATTCCCAGAAGGATTTTTATCACTGTTTTAATTCCTACGTTCTTGCTTGTAAAGGAGCGATTTCCTTTAGCAGTGCAGTGCTCTGAGCTGATGGGTGAATTCTGCCATCTTCTCCCATGTGTCCGAGGGGCACAGTTGGGTTGCACTGGGCTGTACCCACAGCTGCTGGTTTTCTGCCTGTGGGACTGAGGGAGAACTCTCTGGCTCCATCCTCACTGGGTGCCCCGGAGAACAGCTAACCAAAGGGCCTGGGAGCACTTCTGGTAAGCTCCAGGCGTTTTTTGGTGAGAAAAGTCAGCCTTGCAGCAGTTTAAGAAGTGTTTATCCTTTGAGCAGAATCTCAGTTACAATACCGGCCGGTTTTCTGTCTCCTGCCTTCTCTTTTAATGAGACTGAAATTTACTGCAGATACCATTTCTTTTTTCCAGGCAACTTCCCAGGAAGCAGCAAGAGTCAATCCATATGTCTGCGATACCCAAGACGGCTCTTATTTTATCTTAACTGATGATTTATGCCTGGTTTTAAAGCCCTTAAGTTCTCTTCTACACAAGGATAGAAATGAAAGACATTAATCCTATAGGCTCAGTCTCCCTCTTGCTCAAGCATGTCCTTGTAGTGGTTGCAAACAAATGCATTGCTGCCTCTGCCTTTCTGAAGTGCTGGTGTGTTCAGTTTACAGGTTGATTACCTACATCTTTGTCTACGAAGACCTGATATCCCTGGCCTGCGGTGCCATTATCATCTGGTATTTTGCTGGCAGCTTTGAGAAGAACGTGGGCACTGTGAAGCACTGCTTCCTCACCTGTGCCTTTGCTGTCCTCTCTGCCTTCCTCTACCTCTTACTCGAGCCCGTTGTGTCAAGGGTGTCAGAGGTGGAAGATGCCAAAGGATTCATGCCAGTAGCTTTTGCTACACTGGGTGTCTCCACCACCCGCTCACGGATGAAGAGGACTCTCTTTTTTGGGGTTAGAGTCCCAGTGGTGCTGGTGCCATGGTTTATGCTCTGCATTGCGTGGTTTATCCCTCATTCTTCTCTCTTGAGTAACCTGTGTGGGCTCTTAGCTGGGGAAGCCTGTATCCTTTCCAAGTGTGAAACCCTGAACCAAAGTGTGATCTCTGGCTCACTAGGGGGAGGACATCCTGCAGTTCTTACTGCCAAGATGCACTGGCTTTATGGTGTTTCCTGGGCTCTTGCTCTGCATTGAACTGTCACTGGCTTTGCTGGTCCTCATCCCACCCAGTTCTGCATTTGGTTTTTACCTCATGCTTCCACTTCCCTGTGGCTTTAGTGCAGGCTCTGGGTAGAACTGGGAGGATTCTCCAAGGGAAAGTGGTTTGTGGCCAGAGGGGGATTGCATGTGACTGTGTTAGGAATGAGTGGGCTTTGTCTGTTGTCCTCCTTAACATGCTGCTGACTTCAGATGGTCTCGGCTACTGTTTCTGCTTGGATTTTCCAGAGTCGGTGGGCTCTAAGCTGGACCGGGTGTTCCCTTTCAGTCTGCTAAAGAGGATACCAGGGCTGAAATATATCCCAGGGTCCTCAGCAGAGAGAAGAGCCTTCGAAAGCAGCAAGTAAGTATGGGAGGTCCTGTGAAAGATCGTATGATAGAGGGGAAATTTGAAGCCTAAGTAGAGGCATTAAGTTGCCTTTAAGAGCTGTATTGTGCTTGTTGTGTTCATATCCTAGGTGTCAGGAGGAACATACTGATGTTACACTGCTGACATTACTGTGGCGAATACATTATCCCACAGTAACTCAACCAGGTCTTTCAGTGAAAGCTAAATTGAAGTGATCTACCTCTCACCTGCTGCAAGGGCAGTGTGTGCACATGTATTGCAGCTAGGCTGACATGAAAGTTAAGTTGTGCAGTTCTGTCCCAACATTAGGATTTACAGCGTTTATTCTCAGCTGTATGGCTCCCTCGGGCGTGATCTTTATCTTGCTTTGCCCCACCTCTCCTCCCAGGAATGCTGCGGGGTGAGTTGTATCCAAACCTCTACAAGAGCAGAGCATTGTAAATTGAAGATGTCATGAAGTTCAGTGTAAACTTTTCAATGCGTTATTTCAGTGTCAAAGCAAGATTGCGTTACCAAAAAGAAACCTTGGGGCCTATAGCTGACATGCAAGAATGGTTGTAAGTCTGGGTGGATCACAAGCCGTGAGAACACCCTTGTATTCTAAAACAGGTTGGAAATGTAGGTCAATTTTCCCTGTTCTGATATATGATTTCAGCTTTCTATTAAAGGTTAAACTCTACATATTGTTTAAGCCATCAGCTCACTGTAAAGCTTTGTGATGGAAACATTCCCGAGTGTTTGCATCTGCCCTCACCTGTGGGGAGACCATAAAACAAACCCTTGCCTGCAGCAGGTGGGCACTGCAGATCCACTGGGGCAATGAGGCATGTGAGTGCTTGCAGGGGAGGCCAGGCAGATCCAGCAGCATTTGTGGTTTCCCTCTTTCCCTTCTGTGCAAGGGCTGCTTTTGGAAGGAGGAACTGTCTCTCTGCTGTGCTGTGTCTGCAGCAGTCTCATGCTTCTGCTGATGACTGTTGCAAACAGCACCTCAGCCCCTTGTCTAAACCTGCTTGCTTCAGGTGAGATGACATAAATAGACTGTTCTGCTGCCTCGAAGGTATTTACATACACATTTACATTCAAACAGGGCGTGGGAAGATGTTTCTAGGTTCTTTCCATTCCTGCAGCTGAATTTGAATGTCTCTGTCTTAGACACAAGTTCTATATGTGCATCTGGGGCTTAATTTGTATTAGTTTGATTCTTATTCCCAAGCAGAAGCTCTTGATGGCTTTTTGTTGGGTTTTTCTCTTTAAATTGTCCTGAGACTTCAGGTATCAACTTGCCACCAGACAGGAGACACTTCCAGGGGGTCAAGGCTTTGGCATCACAATAAAAATAACCCCAAACCAAACCCACACCTCATATAAAATAAGATCCAAGCCCCAAAGCCCCAGCATGAGCCACTCTTTTATTCTTGCTGGGAATCTGGCAGTCATGTTCTTTGTGAGTATTGTCTTGATTCAGTGGTGAGCGTGGGCTGAGCAGTACTCCTGAAGTCCCAGAGGCTTTGGCTTCCAGGCAGCTTGCCTCTCTTGATACTTGCATCGGGATGACTCATGCCTGCTGTTGGCAAAGGCTGTTTCTAGGCCTTGCTTCTGAATGATTAATTTTACTTGTAACTCTCTCTTCCTTCCCTTTTCACTCTATACCTTGGGCTCTTACTCACACCAAAGGCCTTTATGGCTTCTTGATAAATAACACTTGGCAGCTGTGGCTTCTCCTGATTAATAACTGAGCAGATGTGTTCAGTGGAAGGCAGGGAGGATGTGTATGCTAATCTTCAAGCACGTTGCAGTTTGGCTTGAGTATTATTTGCACAGAGACCAAGAATCGAGCTCCTTCAGTGGGTGTGGAATTGGTGTGGGTTGGAAGTGGGAACATCTGTCCTGGGAGGCCAGTAAACCTGTTTTTACTTGAGTGCTGCTTATAATTAGAGCTTCTCCTGTAATGAATCCCTCTGATGGATTGCAGTGACCTTTCTAAGCACTGGTCAGGAGGAAATCTACCCTCGGGGCAATTCCATCACTAGGCAATGCCAGTTCTGAACACACTGTAACCTTCTGTTTTCTTCCTTCCTAGGATTAACCCTTCACCAGGCACTTACCCCACCCAAACCTACTACTGCACCTCTCCTCCGGCTTTTCCTGCTTTCCAGATGCAGCATCCCAGTGTTCAGAGCCAGGGGTTTCAACACAGCTGTGTTCCAGGATATGGTGAGGGATCTCAGCACAGCCACACTGCAGGACACAGCCTCATGTCTTCTTCCTACCAAGCCAGTGGTGCCTTTGGAGGGTGCTACATGCAGTCCCACACTGGAGCATCACCTGGACAGTGCTGCCAGTTCTCCCCTTCACCACACATGTGCCTGACTGATCCACAGACACTTGCAGGCCTGGTGCCCCCGGCTGGTGTTCAGCAAGCACTGGGGTATCCAGCACCCACGGGGACTCCTGTTCCAGCTGAACTTTCAGGAGTCATGGTGCACTGATCCTCCAGAAAGCAGCAGGACTCCTGTACCATGCAGGACCATCGTGCGGCAGTGCATTGCTGGCATCTTTGCCGTATCTGGGGTGACAGTGGAATGGGCTGGTAGGTCCAGCGTAGACCATTCCCCTGCTCCCTGGCACAGGAGGCTTTATTATATTTCTTTAATAACTATTTTTTTAACTCTTTTGGATATTGCTGGGGGTGGGACTCATCTCTGCTTCTCATCCTTTTGGAGTCCTGTTTTCATTGCTGTATTTAGCAGCTGCCTTTTTCCATGCTTCCACTAGAGCTGTAGTGCATCAGCTCCCTGACTCAAGCTAGGAACCCAGTTATGAAAACACTGGACTAATCTGGTGTTTAACTAAGCTGCAGTGTTAGGACGTGCTCCATCTCTTAGCCTTAACCTCCTATCTTGTTTACAGAAGCCTAAAGAGGTTTAAATCATGAAAGCCTTAGTTTATAACTTAATATTTGAGTGGAGGACAGATGTCTTTTCTACTAGTGACTTCTCCACTAAGAGTGTGCCTTGAAGGGGGCTTGTTAAACCAGGGTGAGCAAGAGGTCAATACAGAGCATCCCTTTCTGCCCCCCAAAACACAGCTCTGAAATGCTGAAGGTCCTTTTTAGCTGCAGTCTGTGCATGCATCAACATGTTGCCTTCACTTTCTGATAGCCCTGTGCTAGCTCAGCCTGTGTGCCTCTTCAGAAAGGGATTTTGGGCATTTGAGGCCCAAAATTACACATTAAATGTGTGTAAATCCAAGGAGCTGGGAGGGACCTTAACAGTGGGTTAGAAGAATTGACTGGAATGCGGCAGTGCCATTGGGGGTGTTCACACAGCTCAGCTTTAGATGTTTCACCCACCAATATTAGCACAATCTCTCTCTGTTTTCTTCAGAGCTGATGGAAAGGGATAAGGGAGGTTTCAGCAATAGATTCAAAGCAGGATGCAGTGTTTGGTGTCTGTGGCAGTAAGAAAGGATATGTCGGTTGAGCTGGTGGGACTTGAGCTTTGTTTCCAGCTGTGTGCCTGCTTTACTGTGCCATGCCCAGGAGGAATCTGTGCTCTCTTATTTGGAAGTTAAAAGCATGGTTTTGATATCAGGAAAGAAATGCTATAGATAACATTGACATCTTGATACTCCACTCTTAGTGCCTTGGTTTTCCTCCTTGTGAGATCCTTGCCTGCAAACCTAGGAATTTTATCACTGTTCATTCCAGAAACATGCTGGAAAGGTTGATAAGGACTAGCAGCAACTGCAAATGTCGTATACCTCCAAACTGTAAGCTTGAAACACAGTCTTAAAGACAAACTACTATGTCTCTGAGTTTGCTTTCAAGTGGGGATGTGTTGTGTGCCTCTCCAGGTGGGATGGGAACTGTGGGTCCCGCTGTGTTGGTCTGATGGGTGCTGGGTGCCTGTGAGGCTGGTGACAAAGAACACACACTGGGAATGAGCAGTACTGCATGTTGGAAAATGCTTCTGGAGCTGGAAACCGGTTGTTTTTCCTTTCTAACTCTTATCAGTTGATCTGGTAAGAGATCACTCTCCCTGCAGGGCCAGCAAAGGGATGGCATCTTTCCAGCGAGTAGTGTCACAGCTTTACAGTGGTCCAGGGAGCCCTGGCCTGTGAGAGTCACCATAGCATCACTGATTGCAGTGAGAACAGCCCCAGGCCTGGCCGCTGTGGGGAACAGACAGAAAACCCTTACATCCCCCAGCAGTGGGAGTATGTACAGGGGAGCAGGTACCAGCCACTAACCTTTCCGTGCTGAGACAAGGTGAGCCCAGGGGATGGGACATGGTGGGATGGGCACAAAGCCACAGGTCTGCCCTTTGTGAGTTCGTGGTGACCTTGGCAGATCACTTGGGCTCTCTCTGATCTCTTCCACCGTGTCCCCAGGGCTGTTCCACATCCACTGTTGCGGTGCCTGCCTGTCACTTGCCATGTTGTACCTGTCCTTAGTGGCCTTCAGATGGATGTTTGCAATGATCCCTCTTTTCCCTGGTGAAGTCTGTTCCCTGCCTTTCCCGAGGGCCACTGCACAGTGAAATGCTCTTGTATAATCAGCTGAGGACCTTCTGCTCCTCCAGCAGTGGAGTCCCAGCAAATCCCAGTTTCCCACTGCTGGTGGGAAACTCGGAACTCCTCACACAGGGAAGGGGAGTTGCTGGATGAAAGGAAGAGGTCGGGATGAGACATTTGCGAACGTGTGTAAGGCTGAAAAGAGGAATTTGTAAGAGAGGGAGGTAAAAACCATCAGCTCATTGGGCTTTGGCATTTGCCTAACTGAGCTCACAGCGTTAGCGGTTGCATGTTGCAGTGCCAGGTCATTGCCTTGGAGGGGAGACAGAGAATCAAAGTTCCTAAAACGGGGGGGGGGGGGGGGGGGGGGGGAGGAAAAAAGGGGAAAAACGAAAATAATGGATGAATTCCCAGTTCAGCCAGGATGTGCTGTGCCTGGAGGGCTGTTAGTGCCTGCATTCCCAGTAAAACTGCCACTTCTGTCAGTACCAGGATTGCATCCTGGAGGCAGGAAGAGTCGAGAGAGCTCCTTGTGTTGCCCCTGTGTCCTCAGGTCGCTGCAGAGTGACAAGGACCTGGGGACAGGCTGCATCCCCTCTGCTCTTCCACGCGCACACGGTGTGAGAGATAAGGAGTCAGGAAGGAGGAAAGCAGAACTGACTTGGACCTGCACCACTGCCCCATGTGGGAGCATGGGAAAGCCTGGCATTGATGCTGGAGGAAAATCAGGTCTGTATTTCTTTACTTTCCTGTTGTTCATTCATAGAATCATAGAATAGTTAGGGTTGGAAAGGACCTTAAGATCATCCAGTTCCAACCCCCCTGCCATGGGCAGGGACACCTCCCACTAAACCATGCCACCCAAGGCTCTGTCCAACCTGGCCTTGAACACTGGCAGCGATGGAGCATTCACAACTTCCCTGGGCAACCCATCCCAGTGCCTCACCACCCTTACAGTAAAGAATTTTTTCCTCATATCCAATCTAAACTTCCCCTGTTTAAGTTTGAACCCGTTACCCCTTGTCCTATCACTACAGTCCCTCATGAAGAGTCCCTCCCCAGCATCCCTATAGGCCCCCTTCAGATACTGGAAGGCTGCTATGAGGTCTCCACGCAGCCTTCTCTTCTCCAGGCTGAACATCCCCAACTTTCTCATCCTATCTTCATACGAGAGGTGCTCCAGTCCCCTCATCATCCTCATGGCCTCCTCTGGACTTGTTCCAACAGTTCCATGTCCTTTTGATGTTGAGGACACCAGAACTGCACACAATACTCCAAGTGAGGTCTCACGAGAGCAGAGCAGAGGGGCAGGATCACCTCCCTCGACCTGCTGGTCACGCTCCTTTTGATGCAGCCCAGGATACGGTTGGCTTTCTGGGCTGCGAGCGCACACTGCTGGCTCATGTTCAGTTTCTCATCCACCAACACCCCCAAGTCCTTCTCCGCAGGGCTGCTCTGTATCTCTTCTCTGCCCAACTTGGAGCTGTGCCTGGGATTGCTCCGACCCAGGTGTAGGACCTTGCACTTGGCATGGTTAAACTTCATCAGGTTGGCATCAGCCCACCTCACAAGTGTGTCAAGGTCCCTCTGGATGGCATTCCTTCCCTCCAACGTATCAACCGAACCACACAGCTTGGTGTCATCGGCAAACTTGCTGAGGGCGCACTCAATCCCACTGTCTATGTCACCAACAAAGATGTTGAACAGGACCGGTCCCAACCGCGATCCCTGAGGGACACCACTCGTTACTGGTCTCCAGCTGGACATTGAGCCATTGACCACAACTCTTTGCATGTGGCCATCCAGCCAGTTCTTTATCCACCGAGTGGTTCACCTATCAAATTGATGTCTCTCCAACTTAGAGACAAGGATGTCACGTGGGACAGTGTCAAA
Source organism: Ara ararauna (assembly GCA_028858755.1). NCBI lineage: Eukaryota > Metazoa > Chordata > Aves > Psittaciformes > Psittacidae > Ara > Ara ararauna. The sequence continues at coordinate 8,662,968 of CM054389.1, read as the reverse complement.
CGCTTTGCACAATTCCATGTAGATGACATCAGCTGCTCTACCCCTGTCCATCAGTTCCGTAGCCCCATCATAGAAGGCCACCAGATTGGTCAGGCAGGATTCCCCCTTAGTGAAGCCATGCTGGCTGTCACCAACCACCTTGTTGTTTTTCATGTGCCTCAGCATGCCTTCCAGGAGAATCCACTCCAAGACTTTGCCAGGCACAGAGGTGAGGCTGACTGCTCTGTAATTCCCCGGGTCATCATTCATTTGTGGTGAAGCACACACATGCAGATGTAGATGCAAATACTTGTGCCATGGCCAAGACACTGCCCAACACCACCTTTGTGTTGGTCCTATGGGGTCCCACCTTGTTTGCCAGCATTGCGGGGGCTCCACGGACAAAAGTTCAGCCCCCGCCTGTGCTGGAGATGGAGGAGAGCCAGAGAGGTGTGGGCAGGGTGTGTGGGACAAGTATGCATGGATACAAAGCACCCACCAAACAGGTCCCTGCAGGCTTCCCTGTCCTCTGCAGGGTTTGGGCTGGGTGTGATGGGAGCCCAGCCCCTTCCGTGCAGGAGTAGAACGGGATGGGCTGTGCTGCAGTGCCTGTCCCACCTCCAGGCACGTGATGGACTGGGATAGCCCCAAACCATGGAGCAGCTCTGTCCTCCTGTCCCCTCGGCGCTGCTGCAGGTGATCTTTAACCTGTGGCCATCCACCCTATGGGGGAGAGTCACAGCCCGGAGGCTGTGACCCCAGAGAGGTTCTGTGGGGTCAGTCCCAGAGCCAATGTTCCCTGCCTGGCCCCTGAACCCTCTTGGATGCTGTCCTGCAAGGGTGTCCCTGCTGCCCTGGGCATCGCTGCCCCGAAGCTGATGCTTTTTGGGTCCAAGCCCCCTCCTCGCACCCCTCCTGCCCCCCTCGGGTGCCTGCCAGCCCTGCCTCTGCCGCCGCAGACATTGCACCTTCCATGAGGGTTTTACTGACTCTGAAGCGAGCGGTAGCGGCAGGACCGCGGCTCTGGATGTGCCAGCGAGGGGACCCAGCTCTGGGGATGACCCCATGCACGATGCGGGGCGCTGACTGGGGCTGGGCTGGGCTTAGCAGAGCCATGATCCAGCATCACAAAGAAACGGGAGAGGGGAGCCCCTGCCCTGATGTGCCCGCGGGAGCCGGGGTCTGCATTGCAGAACCTGTTCCGCGGAGCTGCTTGTGCAGCCCCCAGGGCTGCAGCGGGAGACGAGGCTTCCCCGAAGCATCCCACCCGTCCGGTTTGCGGCTCCATCACCAGCGGGCTTGGCGCTGCCGCGCTGCCATTCACAGGGAGGGAGGGTGGTGGTGACCCAGCTTCCACCCTGGGGTGTCCCCCCCAAGAGACCGGGCACTGCACCCAGGGGTCTGGGGGTCCCACAGCACTACAGTGTGCAGCCAGGGGTCTGCGGGTCCTGGCTCTGCCCCTGCCCAGCGCTGCTTCATACCCCGACTCTGAAACCAATCCCAAACCAAACCTGACCTCAAATCAAAACAGACCTCAAACCAAACCTGACCCTAAAACCAGCCTCAAAACAAACCTGACCCCAAACCTGACCCTAAACCAAAGCTGACCCCAAAACCAGCCCCAACCCAAACCTGACCATACCCACCCCAATCCTCTCCCCTCCCCTGCACCCTCATCCTCCCCTGAGCCCTGACACCCCTAAGCCCGCCCCATGCCCCCCCCCCCTTTGCCGTTAACCCCGTCCCCGCACGCACCTCCCTGCCCCTTTAAGGCGCCCCATTACGCCGAGCGCCGCGGGGCCGTACCAACCGCGCCGCCGCAGCGGCGGGAGGGGGGGGTGCGATCTCCACGGGCGGGCGCTCTCGCAGCCCATTGGTGGGCGGTGGGGGCGGAGCGTGCTCCCCTTCCCCTTCCGCGCGTGTGCCCGAGTGGTGCGATCCGGGCGCGCCAGGACCGCGGGCACCGCCGACAGCGCCGGACGGGCCGCGGTGGGTGCGCGGGGCGCGGAGCGCGCCCTTGAGGGGGGGTCCCTATGGCTGAGGGGGACCGGGCTCTGGGGGGAGGTCTGGACCCCCTGATGGGGGGCACTGGGGTGCGTGGGCCGCTGTTGCATGGGGTGGGAGCACTGGCCTGTGTCCCTGGGATGATTGGGGTCCGCTGCGAGGGGGGGGGGGGCTGGTGTTAGTGGCCCCTGGTTATTGGGGGAGGTTAATGTGACTGGACCTCTGTTGTGGGGGGGTTGGAGGAGTACAGCCTCTGTTATTGGGGGGTCTGGTGTGACTGGACCCCCTTTACTGGGGGGGACTGGTGTGACTGGGATCCCCTGTATGGAGGGCTGGTGTTAGTGGCCCCTGGTTATTGGGGGAGGTTAATGTGACTGGGCCCCTGTTATGGGGGTTTGGATGAGTACAGCCTCTGTTATTGGGGGAGTCTGGTGTGACTGGACCCCCTGTTATTGGGGGGTCTGGTGTGACTGGACCTCCTGTTACTGGGGGGGACTGGTGTGACTGGACCTCCTGTTATTGGGGGGTCTGGTGTGACTGGACCTCTTGTTACTGGAGGGACTGATGTGACTGGACCTCCTGTTACTGGGGGGGACTGGTGTGACTGGACCTCTTGTTACTGGGGGGACTGGTGTGACTGGACCTCCTGTTATCGGGGGGTCTGGTGTGACTGGACCTCCTTTTACTAGGGGGGACTGGTGTGACTGGGATCCCCTCTATGGGGGGCTGGCATATGTGGGCCCTCTGTTATTTGGGGCGTAGGGGGTGTCCCTATCTCCCCAGTGGCTATAGGGCAGGGGCTAGGTAGGGTGGAAGAGGTGCAAGGCAGGGGTGTGCTCCAGGGTGATGCCCACCCTGCATTGCATCCGCAGCACTGCTTATGCTTGCCCCATTCCAGGCTGCTGCGTGTTAAAAGCCTTAAATGAAGTTATTTCGCTGGCACTTCCCTGCAGGATGCAATTCCTGGCCTCCCAGTGACACCTTTGCTGCAGGCTGGGCTGGTTTGCTGCTGTTCTCCCTAACTTCTGGGGTGTTGGGAAGATTGCTCTCTCTTTTCCTGCTGGAATTGCTTCGCAGTGCAAAGTTATTCCCTTAGGGAATGTGCTTGTGGAAGGACATAATGGAAACCCCTCTGTTTGGGAATACTAAAGCTGGAGGGTATGAAGTCACCTGAATCACAGTGTTGGCAGATAGTTACCAGCATGGAACTGGTTCTTAGGAAGTTGTCTTGCTTGTAGGGAGTAAGCAGCTTGGAGCATGCTTTGGTCTGCATGTGCCTTAACCATGGGTCAGCTTTCAGAGTAAGAAGAGAAATGGTGAAAGCAGGAATAATACCAACTGAGAGGCTGGAAAAGCACAAGGCAGGACTAGGGCTCTGCTCCTAACTTCTGGAAGTGAAACAGTGCTAGCGTTGGTGGGGGCATCCCTTCTTCCACAGCGCTGGATCCACAACAAAGTGGGTCATGAGGAGTTTAGTGCTTGTTAGGGCAGAGCTGTGCAGAGTGGGGCGTGCTGCTGTACGCATCCCTTTGGATAGAAGGGGATGTGCTTGCTTCTGGAGTTTCCATAGTTCTCTGAGGAATCCCGATGAGCTGTTTTGCACATGCAAAGCAAAGCTGCAGGTTAATCTGCTGCAGGGGAGGAAACTGGTGTTTGGGCTGGTAAGTCAGACCCCTCCTGGAGAACGTGACATTGTCCCAGTGCAGCTCTTGGTTTCCCTTCAGGTGCATCTTGTGCTGGTTGGTTGCACTGAAACAGGATGTGCATGGCAAAGAGTGGGTTCGGAGAACCCTCTGTGTTGTCTGGGGACATGGTGGTGCACAAGAACTATGTATGAAAAGGCAGGGAAGAAGCAGGGAGAATAGTGGTGCTATAGGGAGAGAGAACAGACTGTCGCAACTGAGCGCTTTCATTTAATCTTCTAGTGTGAAAACCTTGGAGTAGAAAGGGCAGGAAGGATGAAGTAGTGTCAAACGGTTGTTTTAACCCTCTGTTAATTAGTCCTGCCCTAATTGTGCATTGTAAAACCTCTTGTGTTGTCATTGCTTTGCAGTTACTGTTCAGGTCAGTAATCGCTGGGGTGGTTCCTTTTGGGTAGCCAGGGTTGAGCAAGTAAGTGCTTTCTGCGCCTCTGATTTTGTTTCTTCCTAAGCAGCTGGAGGAGCGCAACGGGGCCATACAACCGAAGCTGCTTGTCTTGAGGAGGCTTTCCCTGCTGCCAACACCCTTCGTGCTGGAGCTCACAGACCCCATCAGCTTGCAGAACCGTAGGTGCAAGGTAACCTCTCTCTTCGGAGCACTGCAGGTTGTGGAGCATCTGTGGGTGCAGCTGGGGTCGGGGAGGGTGGTTGGGAGAGATGGTGTCTTTACCCAGGGCACCCATAGGAAAAGTGTAAGGAGCCATGTCTGGCCTGAGATCCCCTTTGATCTTTACTCTCTCCTTTGGTTGTTGTGGTGCAGCCAAGATAAAGTGTTTGCTCAATCCTGCTCGGATCTGCACTCTGCCACCTTCTCCCATCCCTTTCCTGGGGAATAGAGGAAGCCACCTGACAGTTATCTCTGCTGACTGAACTTTGTTCAGTTTCCTGTTGCGGGCTCTCCTACCTTTAAAACCACAGTTTGTAGACCTTGCATAAGTTGCTTTCCCAATGTGATCATTTGATCAGAGTGGTGAGATTACTCTCTACATGGGATTGTTGAGGGTGAGTCACAAGCCCTGCAGTATCAGGCACACCTCTGCCAAGATTGGGGCTTTATAGTTTGAAGTTTCATCTATCAGAACAAATAATTACAGGCTGCTCCTTTCCCCACGTAAACATTCAAGTCAGCTGTGGCTGCAGATTGCTTATGGAATCCAGAAGGATTGGAAGAGGAGCACTTGTACGCTTTGCTCCAGTGGCTTCTTCCGGACCACAAGTCCAAAGAGTGGCTGAGTTTGACCTGTGGTGGCAGATTGCTGCAGTATTCTTGTTTAGTCACCAGCCACGTCTGTGCCTCCAGTTATTCCTCTGCAAGGAATAGAGTTATTGACCGATTTTCCTTTCCTTTCTCACTGTATGGAGTCGGAGATGGAGGGGTTCAGAGCTGAAGATGAGGTTGGATTTTTCTCCTTGGCAGATCTTGCTCTGCACTGCATGCAAGCCTGCTGGAAAGGTTTAGTAACCAGCTGAGGGAGTTGGTAGCTCTTTGTGGTAGCTGGCAGGTAATGCTGGATCTTGCTGCGTGGTTGCTTGTGAAACGCATCCATTGACTTGCTTTCGAGGGTCATTGCTAGCATCTCTTCATTTCAGCCGACTCCAAGCTTTGGAAGAGTGAGCTGATAAAATGCCTGCAAGGATTGTGCAAGCCTTGCTTGTGTAACAGGGCTGCGTGCCTAACTGCTGGAGGTAAGAGGAGCAGATTGCCTTACAAAGGGAAAGGAAAAGCCTGTGCTGAGTATCTTCTGCTTATGTTGACTGGACTAGGAGTGTGGAGTTTGACGAGCTATGGCTTTTGCAACTTGAGGTCAGCCTTTCAGCCTGTGACCTTGCTTATTCCCTGCCTGATTTCTCCATCGTCCTGTGGCCCGTGTCCCTTTCTGGCATGGGGACATCTGCTTTGGGTACAGGATTGATGTTCTGGTGCTTGTGACTGGGTGCGATTGCAGGGGGCTGGAGAGTTGTGTGTCACAAATGGTCAAAAAGGTGAAAGGTAGCTCAGGTTACCTTACCCATAGCAGGCAGGGAGGGTCATGGGTGACTGCACACCCTTCTAATGTGGAGCCTGGGTCTGGGACCAAGAGGACAACTCTCTTACTGAGTTACTGCACAATCCTTACATCTCGTAGTAACACCTCCTTCCTGTACAGCACCATAGGATACAGGCATGTAATGTCTGAAAAGCTCCCACATCCTCAGTGGAAAGCTATCGCACAAACACAAGGTGTCCCAGTCTTATACATATAGTGCTTGATTTTCTCTAAACAAATCCCCAAAGCATGTTGTTCTGATTGGAGGTCTTTACAGTTCTTATACCTTTGCATCTGTATTTAACCATGTCCCTCAGATGTTCTTCCAGCTCTTAGTTTCAAAGGAAACATCCCAAACGAGAGCAGTGTTAGGGACTTTTGCTGTCCAGACTCCTCCTCGTGGAAGAGGTCAAAGTCTATGGCTACCAGCCCTGAGCTGTCCCCTCCCTGTAGTGGCTGCAGGCAAAGTCACAGCTTGTCACGCGAACCCTCAACACATGCGTGGCCTTCTGAGTGGTTGGTTTGAGTATTGCCCATGGGTTGTCCCAACTCCTGGATGTTGGTGGTGTTGAGACCCCTGTTCCTCTTCCAAGTGATACCTGAAGCATGGAGCTCTTTGTTCCTCCCTGGGAGGCTGGGAACAGCATTAGTTAGCAGGAGGTTCAGTTTACCTGCTCTTCTCAGGTTTTGGTGGTTGTGTAACCCTGAACACTTGTTTTTTCAATGCTGGCTTGTGTTGATCTGCGTGAAGAAAGGTGTTCAGGTGCTTAAGCTGGTGGGATGACCCTCATGCCTGTTTAAAGGTAGAAGGATAGGTTTTTATCTGGTGAAATGAAGTGTGCAAATTCAGTAATTCTAGGTTGCTCTCTTTTAAGGCAGCTTGGCAAGTTTGAATTCATTTTTGTGATGGATAATGCCTTAAGTCCTTTGGTTGAGTGTACTGTGCTCTCTGCAGTAGCCCCACCTTGACGTACCCATAGAATTGCTTTCTTCCTCAGTAAAATATTTCCTTGTTGTTCTCTTCCTTGCTTTTCCAGCTGCTCTGCTGTCCTTGAATCAGACCTACTGGCCAGAAACAAGTCCACGTGTGACAGTGAAAGCTCAAATATGCAATATTTCAAGCTCCAGACTGACTGATGCATGCTCTGCATCTGTCTCCTGCCTAAAATAGACATTGTGCTGATGTCTGAGCTGGTGTGTCAAGGTCTGGTTAGAAGAGACCTTGCACAGCAAAGGTAGTTTGTTCTGTTTCACAACCCCTGCCCCCAGCTTTTGTGTTTCTTACCCTTGTGCTCAAGATGCTGCTCTGTTTAGACTGGGGATTCTGAGTTGATGGAAACTTGGGGTGGAAAAGCACATTCCCATTATTGTGTGAGAGAGACTCTGCTGCTTTCCACCCTTTATTGAGCTGGTTAATGGGAACTTGTGGGATGTGCTGGGAAAGAAAGTGATGGGGAAGTGCGAGGTGTAGTGAGCCTTCATCTCTAGTGAAAGCCAAGCCTTGATGTTGTAGCACTGGTGGAAGTGAGCCCTGGATCACTGCTTGTTATCACTGATGAGGAAAGCACACTGTGTGCAATGGCCACCCTGTTTCACAGTGGTTGAACTGAGGCTGATGGGCTGAGGAATCTCTGAGGTCTCCTTCCATGCCTGCCCTCCCCAGCACAGCCTCTCAGGGATGAGCCCACCCAAAGCAGGGAGCCTGCATGGACCACACCAAGCACAGCCACATCTTACTGATGGGGAGTGTGATCTCTGTGCAGAGACCAGGCTAATCCAGGGGCTGTTGGAGGCAATGTTAAACAACCTGGATCTGAGCGCCTGCTTCAGTGGTCTGCTTTGGTTTGGAAAGGGCCACTTTTCTTGCCAGGTCTCCTTTTGCTAAAAAGGAAGAGAAAAAAAGAGGTAATTTGAGACTTGCCAAGACTTGGCACGGGCTGATATAAACAGGATTTTTTCTTCCAGTCAGTTGCATTCATACCCAAAGAGGAATGAGAGAAGATCTGGTTTTGCTACAAGGGTCTCCTGGCTTAATACCACACAGGAAGGTCATCACCACAGTGGATTTGGAAGAGACAGGGCCCAGGAACCTGGGCGGAAATGCCATCTCCACCACAGCCCTGCTCTCTTTGCTGCTGCTGCCTTTCCCCCTTCCTCATGGTCTTGTGGGGCTCCTCTTCCTGGCACGTGTCAATAACCTGCCTGTCTTGCATCTTTGGTGGGTGAAAGAAGACAGCTCTGTGCTGGTCACAAGACTGAATTCCTCTTTGTAAGCAGGGCTCTTGTTTTTCCTCTGCTGCCGCTGCTGTGCAGAGCCCTGGGGGCTCACTGCAGCTTCCTATGGTGCTGCTGTCTGTGTGAGCTCTGGACAAGCATTGAAGATGCTGTGAACAGGAACGGAGACCTGTGAGAGGGCTCAAGAGTGATTTTCTTTTATCTCCCAGGTGTTTTAGTTCATTTCTATTTACAGTCTTCTCATTTTGCCATGGTTTCTAAAGCTCGGGCTGCAGGTCAGTGCTGCACAAAGAGAAGGAGTTCCTGTTTGCATCGCCTGCTTGTCTCCATCGTGCATCACCCCTCTGTCCTGAAGCTGGTTTAGGGGCTGTGCTGTGATACCAGTGAAAAGAACTGATTGCTGGTTTAAAACTGGGCTTTTCTAAGGCTTCTTCTCATGCCCTTGATCTGTATTGTGCCATGGTCCTGTGCAAGAACTGTCAGCACAAGAGGAAGGGTGATCCCTGGGGCAGACAGGGCACGTGGTGGGAAGGGAGGTCTGGTTATGTCACCCATGTACATCTAGGGAATTCGGGTTGGTCCTTCTCAATCCAAAACGTGTCTCTGGCAGATCTCATGGTAATGCTTATATCCCCAACCACCCAGAGCTCCCAGTGCTGGAAACGATGACAGCGATGCTTCTGCTTTGCTCATTAATGCAGTGCATGTGCTGAGTCAGTGGCATGAGTGTCATCGTCATGTGGCTGTGGAGAGCAAGAAGAGTGCCCTGCCAAGTCAGCTCTGCCAGCAGTGCCCCTTTGTCCCTTCCCTGGTGCCTTGTGCAGGGTACTACTGGAAGTCTACACTGGAGAAAGCCTGTCTGAAAGAGCTGTTGGCTTTCTGAGGGTGTGTTGCTGTTGGATGTGGTGGTGATGTGCATGGATTCCCATTTACAAGGAACTGGGAAGAGGTCCTTTGGTGTGTGTTGTTGCTGGGTGAGTGGCAAGGGACTGGGTGCTCTGTGCAGTGTGATGGTATTGCTGTGAGACACAAGAGGAGCTCATTGCTGCAGGCATGGTTTGACTTCACACTGCCTATGTGGTGTCCCTGTAAGTGTTTAGCTGGGGCAGCACCTTGCTGTGGGCTGGAGGCAGTTTGGCTGCCAGTGCCCTGCTCAGCACCCTCTGAGTAGTGCCTGGCAGCAGTGTGAGTGCTGGGCAGAGGGTAACTGATGGCACTGCATGGGTTTGTCACTCAGTTCATCACGGATATTTCCCTGCACATATTACAAGATAGAGCTTGTGCCTGCAGCTCCTGTGTTTATCTGCAGGTGTCCAAAGGCCACTGATGCCTCTCTGTTCCTGTTGGGAAAACTCTGGCTGTTTGGATAAACTCAGGAACATAGGACATGGGGGTGCAGCCTCCGTGCTTCCCTGTGCCAGGGCAGGCAGCGTCCATAGGGCACAGTGGGACTCGTGCCTGTCTGTGCATGTAGGGGTTCCTCTCAGTTCAACACTGGAGCTTCTTGGTGCTACAGGCTATGATCCTCTTGAGCCTGGGGATCAGTGAGCAGTCCTGGCTGTGCTTGGTCAGCAGTCTTCCTTCTCCTTTCCTCTCATGAGAGCAGGGTTCAGAGAAGAGTCAAGTGCAGAGCTTGGTTTTGGAGCAAGAGTCACAGTCCTTGTCTGGAACTGGGAAGTGAAATTGTCCTGCGATACTTGAAACTCATCACAGACATCCCATAAAGAAGCTGCTTCAAGCTCACAAAGTCCCAGCTTCCTGCCCACATGGCCAGCTTAGCTTCAGAGCCAAGCCTGTTTGGTCAGTACAATGTGACTGACAGAAAGGGAGCCCTCCCAGCCACGTTTTGTGCTAGTGATGCTGTGTTCCAGCATGCTTCTGGGGGTATCTGCTGCCTCATTTCCTGATGCTGCTGTAGCTGTGTGCAAGAGAGGGGGAAGAATAGATCTCTTCATGTTGCTGACCACTTCACTGTTGGGGCACTCCTCATCCTGTCTTGTTTGTTGTAATACTGTATTTCTATTGTAATGTTTTTAACCCTAAGACCTTGACAGCACCTTTAGGCTCTATGGAATTGGTGGGGGATTTGAGGATGCCTTGCACTGACAGTGCTTCCAGACCTTCAAAGATGGGCATGGGAATTAGGAATACATGTTTTTAATATGAGAAGGGAGTACATGTGTTTGGTAGCATGGAGGTGTGTAGAGAGGGTCCCTGTGATTTGAATGATTGTGAGCTGCTGTATATCAAGCAAATTCACATGAATAAAGGTGCATTCAGAGGGTGAAAAGCTGTGCTAAAATACAGTGTGGCTTCATTGTCATCTTTCAACGTGTTGTGACAAGGGGTGATGGGTTCAAACTGAAACAGAGCAAGTTCAGGTTGGATATAAGGAAGAAGCTCTTTACTATGAGGGTGCTGAGGCACTGGAATGAGTTGCCCAGAGAAGTGGTGAATGCTCCATCCCTGGCAGTGTTCAAGGCCAGGTTGAACAGAGCCTTGTGCAGCATGCCCTAGTGAAAGGTGTCCCTGCCCATGGCAAAGGGGGTTGGGACTGGATGGTCTTAAGGCCCTTTCCAACCCAAACCAGTCTGTTGTTCTATGACTTTTCTAGGTGACGTAGAAGCCCCATACCTCATCTGAGGCTGATTGCTTTACACCAGGTTCTGAGTGCGTCAGCAAGGACCCAAGAATGGGAGCCATGACTTAAAAAAAGGAAACGGAAACTTGTCTTACCTTGATTAAAGGTAGAATAAACATTAGGGATAAAATAACTACGCTTAAAACTGATGTCAGGGCAACTTTTACTTCTGCATCCTATGTTTGTTTCTCTTCTCCTTTAAGAAGCTGGTCTGATTCTGGTCGAGGACTGCAGGAGTTCCAGGATAGCTGTATGCCCAGTGAGAGGCAGGATTCTTTTCACTGGAAGCTAGAAAAGGGCATGTATTTGAAATGGAACTGCAGTGAACTTCTGGCAAATAATTGCTACAGCCAACTAGATAAGAGTGAGATAAAGAGAGGAATAGCCTTCCTGTGCTAGGGGAAGTGAGTTAAATAGTCCCTGAGTTATGACAACCCTTTGCGAGAGGAGATGTGAGGTCTCATTCTATATCCTTTGCCTTTTTCCTGCTGTATCTAAGCAAACACCTTCCTACCCGTGTAGCTTGGATATAGGACTGGAATTACTAAATGTCCAGGACCAGATGGAGCCCATCGTCAAAACTAAAGCAGTTCTTGTGGCTTTGGTTCTATCACTGTGTTTCCTTCTGGGATTAGAGGTTAGTATAGGACCTGTATGTTATGGAGACTTGGGGATGAAGAGAGAAGGCAAGACTCTGATCCATGCACCAGTCCCATAGGCCTGCAGACATGGTGCTCTTCCCTCTGGCTGGAGGGAGCGAGCCACGGGTGGTCTGGCAGCTGTAGGCTTCCCCTTTGAAGTGCTGGAGAGCTGCAGCGTGGCGAAGGCCAGGAGATAGTGCAGCTTTCTCCTGTATGTCCATACTGCGTTCCTGGGAGCTGCCTTCCCAAGGATGCCTCTTTCCAAGGCATCGCTGCTTAGGAGGGCAGACCACCTTGTAAAGTAAACCCCCTCCTGGCTGCTGCTTGTCCCCAGGAGCTCTGCTGCTTTGAGCAGAGCAGTGCACCTCTGATGGGAGATGTAGCACTTGCCTTGCTCATGAGCTCATGAGCTCATTTTCTCACCCTGTGTAAGGGAATTGCTGTGGGGCCAGGTGTATGCAGTCTGTGCCCGTTCCACCCCACTCTGGCTCATTGAAGATGTGTCTAGCTTTGAAACTCTCCTCCATGTGCTGTTTGCTACAAGGGGTGCTGCTGTGCTCTGTACAAGGAACCTTTCCTAGGGCTTGGCTGCTGCCAGTGCTGGATTTGGTACTTGGAAGGGAAGGGGTGCAGCTCCTGCCCAAAACGAGCTTAGGGTGGGCTCCATCAACCTTGGTTTTTTTCCTATGGCTTTGGGCAAAGGTTTGGAGTAAGAGGAGAAGAGGTTCCAATTAAAACTTCTGGAGTCTTGCTTGTAATATTACAGTCAGGAATGAAGGCAATAAACCAGCAGCATTTTCCCCCCCACTGGTGCATTCACTTGGTGTCAGTTGCTGGACCAGTTCCTTAGTGGTTTACTGGAACTGAATAAGGAGGAGGAGAAAGACCCTGCTTGGAGCTGTGCCTTGTTGGCAATGAAGCTCCTGTTGTGGAGGCTTTAACTAACAGTTTAGTCTACAGCTGTACAGAAGGAACACCCAGCTCTTGCTTGGCTCAGAGATGCAGCAGTGGAAAGCAAGGAGGGAGGACAGGGTGACCTGATGGAGAGGAATGGGCAATTTGCTCATCTGCAGGCGCATCACTCCCATTTTTCTTTTAATCCCGCTGTTTAATGTCATCCCTGGGAAGAGAATGAGAAGCTTTGCAGTAGGGTTTTGGTGCCCCTTGTAGTACAGTCACTTGCCAAGTTTTCTGCTGAGTTAAACTTCATGTTAAGAACTAAACTGGAGGTTAAGAACTAGTTGAGTTGTAGAAGTACCCAGCAGCCCACCCATGATCACTGCAGGTGGTTGTGGGCTTCTCCCTCTGTGCCTTAGGGCTGCCTTCTATAGCTGCTGGCCTATGGCAGAGTGCTTCATGCTCTCTAGGGCTGGACTTTGGGAGGTAACAACAAGGGCGGTGGTTCTTTGCTGAAGACTTTATCTGCTCTCCTGCATTAGGACTCCCTAAGCATCACCTTCCCTTTTCTCCCCAGCTCCTGAATGCATTAGCATCACCTTAAACTTCAGCCAGGTTTATTCCTCAGCACAGGCACAGCCTGGAGTTTGCTGCTTCTCTTTCACCCGCCCAGCAAAGCTGTCTGGGAGCTCTAACGCAGCAGGCCCAGCTTTGCTGAAGAGGTTAACTCTACCCTCAGCCATGGGACATGTCCCTTCTCTCTGGTGACGGAGTCACACTGAGCTCTGAGTCACTTCTATGTGTGTAAGTTCAAATGTCCATGGTCTTCTGGGCTGGCGGGGTGCCCAAGTACAAGAAGAGAGTCACTTTGCCCTTACAAATCAAGTTTTGAGTTGATGATCTGTTTGCTTGGCCGCGGTGCGTCCTTGTGCGTTGGGAAGATAATCTTCCCATCTGGTTGAGGGTCAGGGGAGTTCAGAGCTTTGGCAGAGCAGTGGGAGGGAGGGAATGATGGGTGGCTCCCAGGGGAAGGACAAGGACCATAGGCCTAGTGAAGAACTTGAGGGTGCTCAGCATTGTGCTGCCACAGACTCTGGGTATGGCCACAAGTCACTTAATCTCTGCCTTGACAAGCAGAAAGGAGTAATTCAAGGAGGTGTAAGTTGAACTGGGGAAGAGAGTGGAGGGGACTTGGAAGCCAGAGGCCCAAAAAGAGGTGGATAGTAAATCAGAGCTATTCATCGCTTGTGTCATAACGACCTAACGTGGGGTTGCTCGCAGAGGTACCATGCCACAGTCCTGCTCTGCAGTTCATAAGCACAGCAGTAAGTCCAGGGCATTGTATCACCCTGTGGAAAAGAAGGAAGCCCCAGATGTGTGGGGTGACTCGAAGAGTGGGGTCTTTCCCCACTCATACCCTATGTGCTCTGTGGTAAGAGGTTAGTAAAGGCTGGCTGTGAGTCCCTGTTGAGTTTTGCTGGTGCATTAGCGGGAGCCAGGTTTGGCTCCCTGGCTGAAACATAGGGCTGCTGGCCCAGGGAGGGCAGAAGTCACTTCTGATGGGTCAGCATGGATGCATTGGGAAGGGAAGAGCTTGGTGGGGCAGGGAAATACCTTGGGATACAAAACGATCTCACAGTACTGCGGTGCAAAGCCTTGCTCCCAAGAGCTGTTGGGCTGCCTTGCACTCCTAGGACTAAATGTATAGTGAAAAAGCATGCTCTGAATGACCCTTCATGCTCTTGTGATCTGGGGCGCCGTGTCACTGCTGGTGTTCATTTGGTTTTCTTTGCTTACAGTGCCTTGAGCATCATGGGGGATGCCAGCATGGGACCTAACATCTCCCCTCCCGAAAGCACTGCACAGCAGGACTCTCTCTTCAGCATGACAGACGTGTTCCTCATCTCCCTCATCACCGGGCTGCTTACCTACTGGCTGTTCTTCCGCAAGAAAAAGGAGGAAGTGCCAGACCTCCCCAAGATGCAGACAGTGTAAGTAACACCCCTCGGACAGCATGGGGTGAGCATGGGTCTGTCATTGTGGTGAGGCCTTGGAGGCTCTGTCAGATGGGTTACAGAGGTGCCCCAGTGAGGGGACTTGGTCTTAAAGTGGGTTTCTCTCCCCTCACATTCCTTCTGAGCTGTGTTTTCACCTCTCAGTGCAGAAATGCCTGTGGAGGAGCAGTTCTGCTTTACCCCACTGTGTGGTCCACATCAGTAATGTGCCTTTCCCAAGTAAGGCAAGGCAGAAGAGCCTCTGGCTGTACTTCAAAACCCTGAAGGATTGCTTTAGCTGTTCTGTGTCTCCTGATAAAAGTCATATTCAGATAAATCTGGAGGAAGGTGTACTTGCTCTTATGCAGGTTTCCTATCAGGAATCTTATCTACCCTTAGCTATGAAGAGAAGAAACAGTTCCTGAGCATGAGCTGCTTGGCAGCTCCTGTGGAACTTGCTTGGCTCAGATGCCAGGTTACTGAAGCAGCAGGAGACTGGATTTGGAGAGAGAGAAGTCCTGTTCCACCCTGTCTTCTGCAAAGGGCTTAGGGGCGAGCCATGTTGGTGGAGATCTGGATGCTTTTGGTTCCTTGTCTCTGTCATGTACCAAACTTAACACCAGTTTCCTGCTGGACTTTTTAGCTCATTCTTCCTGGAGCACTGGTAAGAGCACTGCAAGGTTCGGAACTCACTGTAGGAGCTGGCGTTGTACAATACCTTTCCCTTCAGTCTCATGGCATCTGCTTCCTCTGTGTGTGCAGTTTGCCCCAGAGAAAGCCAGGCTCAGCCCAGCTCTGTGCTTTCCAGCATTAGGCCTTTGCAGAAGGTAACTGCACAGCAAAGGTCACGCCTCTGGGTTTGTAATGCAAGGCTGCTCACATATTTGGTGACAAACCAAGGTGCGTTTCAGGAGGGGATTGATGCTCCTGGTATCCTGTGTGTAGGAGATAAACATAGCAAGCAGCTGTGGTCTGTAATCTCTGACCTGTATGTCTACCTCAGTGGGTTATGCTGCTTTCACATTACAGGGCTCATCACCTAGTGCTTGTGTTGTAATTCAGGTCAGAACTGGAAAGGAGCAGGTTTGGCCTCATTGTTTCTGCGCTGGTCAGATCATGACCCTCTGTGGTGCAGAGTCCTCTGCTTGAAGGCGAGCCAGGGGTGCCAGTCCCTGGATAACAGGAGGGGTAACACACAACTAACTCCCAGGCAAGCTGCACACTGGTGTCACAGGAGGATGGAAAGTACCTATTCTGGCTTGGGAAGGTTTGAACGGGAAGCAATGTCCCTGGCTGTGGGATCTTGTGCTGGTGGGTGTACATGAGGCTGATACTCTGTGCCTGCTCAGCCTTACCTTGGGAATTTGTTGTGCTGGATCAGTCGGGTGCCTTCCCTCTTGAGCCTGCATGAGAGGGCTGTGTGTGTCTGTGCGTGTGGTTGCCTCTGGAGATGGTAATGGGGATGGCTGCGCTGTGCTGAGAGCTCAGAAGTGGCTCTATCCATCTGAAATTAGATCCTGACAGGGCACAGGGACTTGGAGAGCTCCTGTGCTCCCCGTCCTCGGGACTATTTCCACCCAGCACCCATCACATGCAGTAATTCCAGAGGCTGCTGTGACCTTGCGGAGTTGTGCTGCAGAGTAGCTTTCTGACTGCTTCCTGCATGTATGTTACCACCTCGTCCTGCTGCAGGACCTCTTTTCATCTGAGACTGGCTGGAGGTTTTGGCTTTGAGCTGACTGTTGGGCATTTTGCCTTTGTTTCCTCCTTGAGGTCTATGCTGCCTTCTCCATCTGCATGGAAGATGCACTGTGCAGCTGCTCCTTGCAAGAGCAGCTCAGCTGTGGTCAGCACCAATGTCCAAGTGGAGCTGCTTTGGTCACTGGAGCAAGCTTGGTCTAAGGGCAGTGTGGACCCATAAGCCAAGGCTGTGGCTGGTGGCACATCCATCCTCTGGGGCAGGGACAGCTACTTCCTGCAGCTTTTGCAGTGTTATTTTATGGGACACTTGGAACCAGGGGAAAACAAGCTTGTTCAGCCTGGGGTTTCCTTCCCTCCTGTCATCCTTGAGGCTGGGGTGGAGTTTCCTTTCTGATGAACAGGCAAATAGGCAAGATACAGGATAGCACTGTGGATATAGCAGGCTGGTCCATGGGCAGGCAGGGAAACAGTTCCAGACCCATGATGACAAATAGCCCTCGGTGAGGCTTTCTGCAGCTGGAGAACCTTAACCTAAAGAAGTGCTGCTTTCCTTCAGCACATTCTCTGCAGCTCTGCCTTCACTCTCCAAACTGTCCCAGACCTTATCTGATGGTGTTGAGTGATGGTTTCTGTTGTGTCTCTTTGGCCTCCAACTTCAGCTTCAGCCCTGGAAGGCTGCAGGGCAGAAGTGCTGAACAGCATTTCAGACACATCACAGTGGCTGCTGCTTTGATGGGTTTGCTTGCAATGTGGGGGAGTGCAAACAGAGCCTCTGACCTGAACATTCAATGCTCTCCTGGGGTTTTGGGAGCTGCTGCTAAGCAGCATGCCTTGATCAAGCCACATTATCTCAGCAGGGTCTGTGAAGGAAATGCTGCTGCTGCAGCTGTCCTTGATTGTAGATGCATGGTCACAACACCCTATTCTATATGGCACCTGGGCTGGATTGGCTCTGCATGGCTCCATCAGCCTGCATGGCACAGGAACAGTCATGACCTTGCCCTAATAATGCCTCTCTGGGTTCAGCCGCAGCTCAGGTGCTTGCTAATCCCCCACTCTTACATCTAAAGCTGGTTTCCTGCCCAGTTACCCAGGGAAGGGGCAGAGTCCATCCTATGCAGAGGTTTCCTGTGTACAAGATGTCCTGTACCTGTGTTGTGTAATACATGTGTGTGTGGGCAGGCAGGGATGCTGCTAACTGAGAACTGCTCGTGTTGTGATCATTTTCAGGCTTAATTGAAACCACTGGAGCAGCCTCCCTGCAGCCTGCTCTGCAGATGTCATTAGGGCGAACAGCTCTTGATGGCCACCCCGCTCCTCACATAGGCATTGCTGGGGAATGCACTGCTTTATTCTTTGCCTCCTCTGTGTGTTTCTCAATCACAGATTCCTTTCCTTTCCTATGTGCCCGCCCTGGAGTTGTGCAGACTGGGGAGACACAGTCCATTGGTATGCTGGGTGTCACCGCTTCCCTTCTCCCCCCATTCTTGACATTGTTCGGGGCAGAAATTGGCTTATCTCTGTTCCACAGCTATAGAGCAATCCATTCTCTGGTGCTTGTAGGGCTTCCTGTGGCAGGAGTTGCTCCAGCTCCTCAGCCTGATTAGCTCTCTTCACTGCCTGCGTGTGGGTTAAAGACAGACCATCTCTAATTTAATTTAATAGGATCGTGAAGAGAACAAACTCCTTTGAGCTGCCTCCGCAATGGCACTGCCATAGTTACCCGTGGCGTTGCTCGCTCAGTGTCTGGAATCACTTCATTCAGCCACAGCGTTGCTTTTCCTTTCTTTTAAAACCAGAATATATCTAAAAGCAGCTGTGATATAAACAGTTTCCAAGGGAACGGGGCAGGGGGAAGGGTTTTGTGTCCCGTCCCCCTGCTCCATGCGGATGGGAGAGGGACGTGTGCTGCGGAGCATCCTGGGAGCTTTCATTCTCCACTCCTAATTCCTTTCTGCCACTGCTGCCAGATGTTGGAGTTTCTCAGGGCTGTGTGGATCCACTCAGTTACTTCCAGAGCCCCACCACGAGGAGCTGAGCACACAGGACCACTCCTGCTATGACCCGTGCTGGGACCTTTTGTGCTGGCTCTCTTCTCCTTAACAAAAGGCTGACACTTGGCTTTAAAGCCCAGGAGGAGCGGAATGGGAAGGCCTGTGCTCCAGAGCTAAGTTAGATCCGTCCCCCCACACCTCCCCTTGCAGACAGACACGGCTGCCCTGCTCCTCTTTGTCTGCCTCTTCCCTGCCCTGACCATGGGCTGTGTGTACTCGGCCCCACGAGAAGAGACTGCTGTGGAGAGGTGAGTTACTGCTCCATGGGATCATTCCGGCTCGGAGGGTCGCTCTTACCACCCCAAAGCTGGGAAGAATGGGGTGCCTCTCCCTCCTGGGGCAAGAGGAGAAGGAAGGGGAGAGGCTGTGCTGGACCCTGCTGTCGGTGCTTGGTTTCTGTGTGATGGCCAGGCTGTGTTCTCACTTTTGGATGTATGTGTGCTTCCAGGAGGACAGCCACAGGCATGGGAGCTCCCTGAAGGAGAGGTGTTCAACTGAGGCAGACTTGATATTGTTGCTAAGCTGTTGGGAGCTTCCTTCCCTCCTTTCTTTCTCCTCAAATCAAAGTGACTCGGGGCTCTCACCAAGGCTGGGCAGTCTGTACAAGCTGAAGACTCAATGCAATGGAGTTAATCCCCTTTCCTTCACCCCTCACTTCTTCTGACTCTCTTAGTCGCTACCCTGAGCTATCTAAGCTGTAAGAGCAGTCGCTGCTGAAAACACACGTCTAAGTTTTCCTGTCTGTCATTTGTTTCTTTGGCATCTGCGTGGTTTTGCAGCTCAGATTTTCAAGCCACTCTGATGAAGCAGTTCCAGGGAGTTGTGTAGCCTTTTATAAAAGCCAGACTCATTATTTCTGCTGTGTCTGAGCCGCAGACTTTTCCACACCACAACACTTCAGTGCAGGGTTGCTCCTTTGAAAAGGGACCAGCTCCGTGTGCTGCACCCTTTTCTCTTCCAAAGGGAGCTGCTGAAAGGATTTAAAACACTTTCTTTCCCTCCTTTAAAAGCAGTTTGTTTAGCAGTTGACCCAACAGTGGTTTTAATTGGATCCCGTTTGCAGAGAGCAGTGAACCAAAGATGTTCACTGGGGAGCCAAAAGCAAAGTGAGAGCTGAGTCTTGTGAGCGGGCTGGGGGGGGGCAGCTCTGCCAAACCCCCATCCTGGTGGTAGCATTGACAGTGTCAGGGCTGCTTTCAAGATGCTTGTGATATCCCTGTACCCAACAGGGGACAAATGACAGTGTGGGGAGACTGGTAACTTCAGAGAGCAAAGTGGTGGGTGCAAAGCAGCGCTCTCCTGGGAACACATCTGCCTTGGGTGGCTTTTTTGGGTAGGGTTTGCTTCTCTTCGTGTGTGCTGTATGAGACTGTAGGTGCTTGGAGCTGTCAGGCCTGGTTGTGGAGCTCTCCTGGATGCCTTGGGTGAAAGGGAGTGCTTGAAGGTGTGCTTTGCAGTGTCCCCCACCCTGCTGCTCTGCATGTGTGCTCTGCAAATGGCTCTGCACATCCAGAGCTCCTTCCCTCTGGGCTGCAGTTTAGGAAGCTGTTGGTGAGCTCTGCACATTCTCACATGGGCCTGAGCCAAAACCCATTTGTTTTTTGCCTGGAGGCTTCTCTCTTCCCACAGGACACTCAGCCTTGCATTCCTCCATTGTGAAAGAGACACGAGAGCTGGTCCCATGTTCCTCCTGCCCACTACTGGAGCTTCAGTAGCGGGGAGAAGACAGCAAATGAGTTCCTGGCACTTGTCCTCCTGCCTTGAAATGACCCAGCACCTAATCTGACTGTAGCTAGAGCCACCTCTGCCTGTGAAGCTCCCTAGAGCTGGGTTGCTTTCACTCCAGGGCTCGAAAACCCATGGACATGCTTTTCTGTCTCCCTACCTAATAGAGTAGCCATAGCAGTGTGAATCTCTGCTTTGATGTTACTGATGCTGCTGTGGGTTATCCTTCTTCCAAGCTAGAGAACGCTGCCTCCATGCAATAAAGCAAACACTTTGTGCTGGAGATCCATGCTGGAGATGGAAACCCCAGCGTGGGAGCCCTGCAGGACCTCATCAGGCAGCAGCTCCCTTGCTGAGGCTCTGTGGGGCTGATGAGCTATGTCCGTTGCTCCGCGGGGCTCTCCAGCTCTGGGACTTGTGTCTGGTCTGTGGTTTTGGGGTGGAAACAGCTGGATTTTAGCCCTGCCTGACTTCAAGCTTGGGGAATCTGCCCTGGGAGGCATGGCTCAAGACTGAGCTGCGGCAGTGAGGGAAGCAGGGAGCTCTTCATTCCCTTCTTTCCCACCGTGGCTTGCCCCCCAAGATTTATCCGGAGACCTACTCATGCATCGTTGCTCTGTTGAGGTCCTTGTAACCTGCTCAGCTGTGAAACCTCTGATGGAGGAAAGGTTTCCTGACACCCAGGGCTGAGTGTCTGTGGATTTAGTGATGGAGGTAGGGCAGGGGGTCAGCTTTCCCCCTCTGAGACCCTGCTCCATGGTTGTGTGCGAAGCAGCTCCACAGCCGAGTGATGGACATTCCTGGGTAAATAAGAGCGGGTGATGGGGACTCCCACCCCTTTGGGCAGTTGTCCTGAGATCCTGGGGCCACTTTTCTTCAATTGCTTGTTCCTGACCTTAAAGAACAGACATGTTCATCTGAAAGGATGTTCCTCCTGTCTTTCAGAGCAGCTCCAGTGAGAGACAGCAGCTTCATTGAGAAGATGAAGAAGACGGTAAGCTGCTTGCTCTGACTCCATGGGGTGCTGAGAAGAGAGATCGTGTCTTTCCTTCCCCTCTGTCTAGCTGTCACAGAGGAGACTGGTTTGGATGCAGACACATGCATCAGAGTGAAATTTTGGTGCAAAAAGAGAATAACACAAGATCAAAGTCAGGAGGGAAATGGCAGAGGCTTTAAAGTCATTGCTTGGCTGTTGTTCGTGTGCATGCTTGGTTCCCAAACTGGCTCACTCTGGAATGGGAGTTGTTGTGCACAGAACTGGCAGCTTTTGGCTGTGCTGGACTGGACACAAGAGGAAGCAGAGGAAGAAGCAAGGGCTGTGTGTATTTCCTGTTTCACTTCAAAGTAGCTGGCTTGTGGCAGAGCAGGAGCTCCAGTGCTTAGGCACTTTGCCAGAGCTTTGGAAGCCTTTCTTATCCAGGGAGTTCCCTGTTACAGGAGTCACGCTGCAGCCTTGAGGCTGAGGGTAGATCTTGAGGGTTTCTTCTTTACTTTGGGTGTTAGTCTGATCTGAGTCACCTCTCTGAGGCTGACAAGAGTCATGTTCTTACATACTTGTAGTTGTGTGCCACAAACCCAGCGGGGAGTCCAGTTCACACGCAGACTCCTGGTTGCCTTTAGGTTGCAGTGCAGGGTTTCTGATCCTAGGTGTTTCCTTTGCCTCCAAGATGTGCTCATCCATGCATTTGCTACATGAATAGTCACCATTTAACAGAGATTTCTCCTTCCCTCCAGGGCCGGAACATAGTGGTTTTCTATGGTTCTCAGACGGGAACAGCAGAGGAGTTTGCCAATCGTCTCTCCAAAGATGCTCATCGCTACGGCCTGCGGGGCATGGCAGCAGATCCAGAGGAGTATGATTTGGTAATTTAACCATGAACAGCCTCAGGATAGGCAACATCCTTTTAGTGAACCCTAAAAACCCAGAAGGAGCCTGACCAAGAGATAAATTGCCTTTTTAGTGGTGTCATTTAGGGAAGAAAAGGTCAGCCTGAGAGATGCAGAGATAGGCTTGGTCCTTGCTATGGAATGCTGCAATATGACTGAAAGAGGAAGGTAACCTGGAGTGTTTGGGAGTTGAGTCATCCACTGGCAGCATGAAACTTGCTCTGTATTCCTTCAGTAGTTAGCATTGATCCCATACTGCTGCAGTCTTGGACTGAGGCATTGACATTGTGGTGTTCTCCAGAGTCAACAACAATCCTGGTCCCTTAAAGCTCTGGAAAATCCCATGATTTTTTCTGGTAGGGTAGAAGTATTGGCTTGCAGTCAGTGAGGGTGGTTACCTTTATTTCCCCTGCCATTTTGGGTGGGTTTGGCCTTTCCCAACCCCATTTGTAATCAGCTGCTTGCCATTGCATGGTGCTGTTCTGCACACCAGAGCTGTATAGTAGGAATAGGCTTCTCCAATAACCACACTGCAGGATCCTTGAGGGTTTATTCTTTCCTTTGGCTGCAGTCGGACCTGAGTCGCCTCTCGGAGATTGACAAGTCCTTAGCTGTGTTCTGCATGGCCACGTATGGGGAAGGGGACCCCACAGACAATGCTCAAGACTTCTATGACTGGCTGCAGGAG
Organism: Ara ararauna; assembly: GCA_028858755.1. Classification (NCBI taxonomy): domain Eukaryota; kingdom Metazoa; phylum Chordata; class Aves; order Psittaciformes; family Psittacidae; genus Ara; species Ara ararauna. The sequence goes on along the minus strand of CM054389.1, from coordinate 8,640,795 downwards.
GCTGATGCTGACTTGTCTGGTCTCCGGTTTGCAGTAAGTGGCTCCATTCCAGTTTATGTTGTATTTGGGTAGCAAAGTCAGAAGCCTTCCACTGTGCCTTCACATGGCTTGGGTGAAGACACAACATGATGTCTGTGCCTGTGGCAGATGGAGTCCCTGTTCACGGATACTTGCAAATGTCCATCGGGGGCTTTAAATGCAGACATTCGAGAGCTCTCTTCACTCCCTCATCACAAGGGATTTGCTGGGAATGTCTTGCCACAAACAGGCAGCAGGCCCAGAATCCAAGGTCTCTAAATGAGTTAGAGGCTGCTGCTGCTGTTCAGAAGCTAATTGAGCAGCCCTGGGCCAGATCTTCTCCCACAAATTAATCCCTTGGTGCAGTGTGGAGCTCTTTTCCTCTGCTGAATAATTGGCTGAGATGCAGCCACCTCACCTAAACCCCAGCCACATTCCTTAGGCAGCGCAATAATTGCAAGCGAGGAGAAAAGCCACTGCTGGAGATGTTAAGCTGCTCTGTGTAAAGCAGTAAGCAAAAGTTTGCTGAGCTGTTTGTGGGAGGCAAGGGACAGCAATGGGTGTCCAGGCTCTTACTGGTCCCTTGAGGAGGTGGTGCAGGCAGCTTTTATATGTGCATCCTCTTGACATGCTTGGGGTGCTCGTGCCTACTGATCCCTCTCCAGTGGTAGATTCTTCCTCAAGGCCCACAAAGAGCTGATGGGGAGCTGGGAGAGGTCTTGCTGTCTGTCGTCAGCATCCTTTGCTGCGTGATGCTGGTCAGAGGATGCCAACAGGGTGGGAGAAGTCAATCCTCCGCTTCTCCATGCTCATCAGTGTTCCGTTCCAGGTCTTTGGGCTGGGAAACAAGACTTATGAGCACTTCAATGCCATGGGGAAGTATGTGGATAAGAGACTGGAAGAACTTGGAGCCCAGCGTATCTTTGAACTTGGGCTGGGAGATGATGATGGCAAGTGAGTAGCTTGGCTTGGAATGCCAAAGCATGTTGGAACTTTGTCAGGGAGTTGGCTCTACTGCTGAGACAGCAATAAACTCCATAGGGATAGCTGTGGGAGCTGACATGCCTCTGAGTTTGTGTCTTTCTGCTCTCACCCACAATCAGGTCCCTGTACACTTAGAGTATCCTAAGGGATCCTGTGTCTGGAAAATCCCACATCACCTTTAAATGACCATAGTTACATACCTGAAGAGGCTTTGCAGTCTGCTTTGCACTGCTGCAGCTCCGTAGCTAACCCAGCCTATATGGATGAACTTATCTATCCCTGTTGTGCAGGAAAACTGTTTCCTTGTGGACTGTTGGTTTAATGGTGGAAGGCAGCAATTTTCCACCTTGGACAATGATTTTTCTCTGGGTGCACCCTGTGGGTAGCAGCTTAACCTGGGAAATCACATCATCCTGTGGCTTTGCCTCAAAGGGCAGCAAGATCTGATGGAGGGATGTGCTGTGTGCGGGAGGCTCAGCATAGAACAACAAGCATTGCTATGGTGGAATCTGCCTCTGAGGAGGGTGACCTGATGGCAGGAGTGGGCAAAGGGGAGATGAGTTAAAGACTGAACCTGGGTAGCAGAGCCTTCCTTGGTACAGTAGGTGAAGGGAGGGGTGCCTGGTATAGCAACAGTGCCCAAGGAACCCGAAGATGCTCTCCTGTGGGCATGGGGACGTACCGAACTGCTTGGGTCCAGGGGCAAATGCCTTTTCCCATGGTGAAGGCAGGAAGTCCATAGGGATCTTGGCAGGCCGCAGGTCATTGAACCTTTGTTTTGCCCTGGCTAGCCTGGAAGAAGACTTCATCACCTGGAGAGAGCAGTTCTGGCCAGCAGTGTGTGAGCACTTCGGGGTGGAGGCTACAGGAGAAGAGTCCAGGTGGGTATGGGTCCAGGTTCTTGTGGGTGCCAGATTGGCCACCTCTTGACTGCAGCTGTGCCGCCAGCCCTGAGCTGCTCTTCCCTCTCCAGACTCGAGAGGGCACTTGTGAAGTGCTGCTTTCAGCTGTACCTTGTCATTTCCAGCTTGACTTTCTCCTCTTTCCCCCTTCCTCCTCCAGCATCCGGCAGTACGAGCTGGTGGTGCACACGGATGTGAACATGAACAAGGTCTACACCGGTGAGATGGGTCGTCTCAAGAGCTATGAGAACCAGAAGCCGTAAGTGCCAGTCCACCCTGGACAGGATCAACTGATGGATCCTTGCTCTTCCCAGCAACACCCGCTCTGCAGGCAGGGTCATTTCTGCCATGCAGCCATGGGGAGGTCTCTGCCCAAGAGCAATGGGCTCAGATCTCCACTGGGGCTCTCAGATTCCTCAGTTATGAGCCATAAGTTGTGTGACAATGGCTACGTTCACATGCGCTGTTTGAGTGGTACAAATGACCTCCTGAGATCACTCAGAGCCTTTCTTCACCTGGGGTAGCTAATGCACAATGGGCGCTTGCCCTGTTGCTGTGGGGAGATGCCAACCTGAAGTGTTTCTTCGGGGTGTGACAGTCTCTGGGTAGCAGCAGGAGCATCGTTTGTTTAGTGCTGTGGTGTGCTTTGAAGCACAAACCAGGACAGCCCTGTACTTGCATGCTGGGAGCCTGCTCTGGAGGAAGAGGGAACGTACCTGGATGCAGCCAGCATGAGAGCCTGCAGGAGGGTAACACAGAGGGTGCTTGTCTTCCCTTCCAGGCCGTTTGATGCCAAGAACCCCTTCCTGGCCCAGGTGACAGAGAACCGCAAGCTGAACAAGGGTGGAGAGCGACACCTCATGCATCTGGAGCTGGACATCTCCAATTCCAAAATCAGGTAGCTTCCCATGGGAGACTGCGCCTCTGTGTTGGCAGGAGCAAGGAACAAGGATGTGGCACTGGCCTTATCCAGCACTTCAGGAGGGGACCTTGTTCTCATAATCACTTGACACTGCCTCTCTGGGCTTCTGTACCACGTATCAGGTACCCCACATGAGGACTTGCTCCCAGCTTTTGCACTGCAGAGGTTTTGAGCTGCTTTGTTCCTTGCCTGTCACGGAATTGGCCTGTGCCTGCTGGAAGTCTGACCTGGTTGAAATCTGTAGCAAAAACTGCTGTTATCTTGGAGGTCCCTTGTGAAAACCCTGCTTCTTGAAACCATTATTCCACACCGGTCGTTTCTGCTATTGCTGGTGGCTCATTGGGATCCCTGATTGTGCAGGCACTGTGTGGCAGCTCAGGTCTTGGTGTGGTCCTACTGCCCCTTGCACCAGCCCGTTTGTGATCCAGCTGAGCAGGTTGGGGTGGATGGGAAGCAGCTTCATCTGCTCTCCTCCTGCTCTCATGCCAGGTATGAATCCGGGGACCATGTGGCGGTGTACCCAGCCAACGACTCCTCTCTGGTCAATCAGATTGGCGAGATTCTGGGCACGAATTTGGACACAATCATGTCCCTGAACAACTTGGATGGTGAGTATGGATCACCCTGAATGTCTGCAGTTCTCCTGCTGCAGCTATGGCCTCTGTCCTTCCCACCAGAGCAGGAGCCAGGTCACCTGCAGGTCCCATAGGGCACCTCCAGGCAGACAGAGATGTCCTGTTGCCACTCAGAATGCCATGGCATTTTAACAGTGGCACGGAGCCTGCTTGCTGGGAGCCAGCTGAAGTGGGTCAGTTGTGAAATGCACTTGTGTGCCATTCAACAACATGTTATGCAACAGCACACTCCTAATTACAGAGCATCAGCCCACCAGAGCATCCCTCTGCCGCAGCAGCCCCGAAGCTCAACAGGGCCCTTAGTGTCTGAGATGCTGTTATTCAGCCCTTGGAGGAGGCACAGCAGGGAGCACTTGTGCTGATACAAAGAGCTCTTCTTGGGCAGTGCTCCCAGCAGAGCTGGCCTCTGGCAGGAGGGAGATGGCAGCTGCTGCCCATCTTGCTCCTGAAGCAGCCTGACCTGAGGCATTGGATGTGGTCGCCCAGAAGCTTAAGAGAGCTCCTGTCCCTTATGGACCTCTTAATTTGTGGAACTGGGTGGCTCCAGCCTTGTCTGCTGGTGCTTACCTTTCCCAAGGGGCCTCTGAGCACAACTGTCCATGGCCAAAGGAGACTGAGAACACTTTTGAGGCCAGTTCCGAAGGAGGCATAAATGTGTGAGGCCAAATCAGCTGCGGACAACAGGCACCCTGCTTGGTCTGGAGTTTATTGGGTGCTTCTGTGTGTGGTAGCCCAACTTAGTGGAGCACAGCGTATATTGTTTTGCTGATAAGCTGCCAGGCAGCATCTTTGGAACACAAAATGAGCTACTGGGAGATGGAGCTGCTTTAATGTGGGACCAGGGCTGACTGAGCCCCAGGGTTGCTCTCTCCTCCCTGCAGCCTGTTCCCGTGCTCTATCTCCAGCTCTCATCCACTGCATGTATCTGCTGGCACAAAACCAGACATAACAGCGTGTGGTTGCTGACTTCCAGTTTCCTCTCTTCTCCCTCCTCTCCAGAGGAATCCAATAAGAAGCATCCCTTCCCCTGCCCCACGTCCTACCGCACAGCACTCACATACTACCTGGACATCACCAACCCGCCCCGCACCAATGTGCTCTACGAGCTGGCTCAGTACGCCACGGACCCCAGCGAGCAGGAGCGCCTCCGGAAGATGGCATCGTCTGCTCCCGAGGGCAAGGTGGGACCCGTGGCCTTCCCAGCATCACTGCTGGGCTCAGCTGGGTGCTGGGGTGTCCCCAGAAGGGATGCAGAGAGCTGGGGGTTTGCTGCTCTCCTAGGCAGTTGTAATGCGTGTGCCCTCCTTGCCCGCAGGCTCTGTACCTCAGCTGGGTGGTGGAAGCCCGGAGGAACATCCTGGCCATCCTGCAGGACATGCCCTCGCTCTGCCCCCCCATTGACCACTTGTGTGAGCTCCTGCCCCGCCTGCAAGCCCGCTACTACTCCATTGCTTCCTCCTCCAAGGTGAGTGTGCCGGGCTGAGGCTGCTGAGGGACCCCTTCAGCTGCAGCCCCACGGTGCCATGGGGGGCTGGACACGGGGAACTCACCCTGGCAATGCTTTCTGTGAGAGGGGCACCTTTACTTCTCTCTATGCATGAGAAGAGGGGGTCATCCCAGCTGCCACAGGGGCTGCAGAGGATCCCACACTGCATCTGGCTGCACCTGGATACCACCACCCTCCCGTAGAGTCCTGCTCCTCTTTGCCCATAGGCTTTGCTTTCAGCGCTTGGAAGCAAGGTGGCACTTTAGGGGTTGGTGAAAATTCACTCGTTGCGTTGTGCCTGAAGCCCTTGAGGCTGTTGGCATTACCAAGGGAAGCTCAGTGCTCCTATGATGAGTTGGGTGCAGGACAGAAGCCCTGTGTGGGGTCTGGTGGGAGGTTTGCTCTGCCTTGATTTATTGGGTTAAACTCCTGCTCCCTGAACACACTGAGCTGTGGGGCTGCCTCTGCCTGGCGCTGATCCCCCCCATCCCTGCAGGTTCACCCCAACTCCATCCACATCTGTGCCGTGACGGTGGAGTACGAGACCAAGACGGGGCGCGTGAACAAAGGGGTGGCCACCAACTGGCTCAAGGGCAAGGTGCCCACCGACAACGGGAGCAGCTCCCTGGTGCCCATGTACGTGAGGAAGTCGCAGTTCCGCCTGCCCTTCAAACCCAGCACTCCCGTCATCATGATCGGACCAGGCACTGGCGTCGCCCCCTTCATGGGCTTCATTCAGGAGCGCGCCTGGCTCAAGCAGCAAGGTGAGTGCCCCTGGGGACTGGAGCCGCTGCAGGAGGGGGCTTTGTGGCATCCATTGGTGCTGCTCGCTTCACCCATGGGTTTAACCAAGAGCAAAGGGGTTTTGCTCAGCGTGAGGATGCTCTGTGCTCCTCTGGGCCATAGAGGGGGGCAGATAGACCCGAGTCAGTTCTCTGGCCTCTGCCCCCATGTCTCTGGATAACCACAGCCGTCACTTAGACTCATTTCTATGGTTGCTGCTGGGAATCGGTCTTGAGCTTCCCCTCAGGAGCAGAAGCAGTCACAGAATCCCAGACTGGGTTGTGTTGGAAGGGACCTTAAAGCCCATCCAGCTCCAACCCCCTGACACAGGCAGGGACACCTTCCACTAGAGCAGGGTGCTCCAAGCCCCGTCCAACCTGGCCTTGAACACTGCCAGGGATGGGGCAGCCACAGCTTCTCCGGGCACCCTGTGCCAGCGCCTCAGCACCCTCACAGGGAAGAACTTGTGCCTAAGAGCTCATCTCAGTCTCCCCTCTGGCAGGTTAAAGCCATTCCCCTTGGCCTGTCCCTACAGGCCCTTGTCCAAAGCCCCTCTCCAGGTTTCTCATCGCCCCTTTGGGCACTGGAGCTGTTCTGAGATCTCCCTGGAGCATCATCAGTTCTGCCTCCCTTGGGTTGGCAGGATGAGGGGAAGGGGAAGGACAAGGCTGCAGGGTGCAGCTGATGGGTGCTGTGTGTCTGCAGGCAAAGAGGTGGGTGAGACAGTGCTGTACTACGGCTGCCGCCGCGAGCACGAGGACTACCTGTACCGTGAGGAGCTGGGCCGCTTCCAGCAGGATGGGGTCCTCACCCAGCTCCACGTCGCCTTCTCCAGGGACCAGGCTGAGAAGGTACCACCCTGCTCCCCTGCCTGCGGGTTTGTGCTGCCCCCCAGCAGTGGGGAATGGCCCTGGGGGCTGGTGGAGCTTTCCCCTTGCAGCCATAGGAGCACCCAGCACCTCCGCTGTCTTGTGCAGCCATGTCCATGGGCTCAGCTTCCCCACCTCTCCATGGGCTGTGATATGGGGGCTCTGCTCCCTTCACCTCACTCCTGCCTTGTTTCTTACCAGGTTTATGTTCAGCACTTGCTGAAGAAGAACAAGGAAAACATCTGGAAGCTGGTTCATGAGGGGAGCGCTCATATCTACGTGTGCGGGTAGGTCTGGTGGCAGGGAGGGGGCTTGGGGAAAACATTCCTCTTCTCCAGAAGATGAGGGTGACTTGGCGCTACCAGGGTTTACAGGGTCCTTGTCCAGGGGAGGGCGATGGGTTGGGGTGGGTGAACTGTCCCTGTTTGGGTGTCGGGAGGTGCCAGGGGCTCTGATGCCTCCCTCGTGGTCCCCTTGCTTCCAGTGATGCTCGCAACATGGCCCGGGATGTGCAGACCACCTTCTATGAGATCGTGGCCGAGTTTGGGAACATGAGCCAGCCACAGGCCACGGACTATGTAAAGAAACTGATGACAAAGGGCCGGTATTCCTTGGATGTCTGGAGCTAGGAGCGGGGCTGCAGAGGGAACACGTCCCCAGCCTGGGCCCATGGGAGGTGGGAAGTGCCTGCTCGCCCACTGCTGCTGCGGGTGATGGTGTCCCGAGCACGCAGCTACCCCAGTGTCACTCCCAACCCCTCCTGGGCCATGGCAGCCCCAGGGCAGGCTGCATGCCCTGGGGTGGATGGGGTTGAGAGGGGCAGGGGGGTAGCTGGGGCTGTGGTGCTGCTGGTACCCAGGGAGCACCTCATGGCACCAGCACTGAGGTAGGGATGTGGCTGATGCAGGGCAGAGGGGGATGGATGGTGCTGGGGGAGCTCTGGGGTCCTTCCTTGAACATGAGGTGCTGCCTTATCCCGTGTGGAGCAGCCAGCATTGCCCTGTGCTGTGGGGCTGGTGTGAGGGCACAGCGTGGGCACAGCACTGCCCTGTGCCACCAGCACCCCGCAGGGCCCCTTCTCTGTTCCCTACTGCCCACCATTGCTGCAGGAGGGAGGGAATGCCTCATCTGCCTTCTGGTTTGGGGGGGGTCTCAGCCCTCAGGGGCACTGCAGCTCCCCTGTGCCCAGCCCCTTCCTCCTGCTGTGCAGTCATTTTTTAAATACTGTTTTTATTTTACCATCTTTTGTGATTTAATGGGGGGGGGGGGGGGGGGCACCTTCAGGTTGTCCAATGGCTGTAAATTATTTAAATACATCTGCCCTTGGAATAAACCCCCTGTTTGTGTTGTTTGCTTCCTGCGATGGCTCTGCTGGGCCACAGCACTTCAGGGGGGTCAGAGCTTCTCTTCTCCCCTCTCTGGGGACACTGAGGTCCTGCTGGGCTCAGCTTGGCCAAAGGGAAGGTGTCCACAGCGGCACTTGGTGATGGTTCTTCCCCCCCCCCCCCCCGATGCTCTGTGTCAGAGGCCCGCTGCCACATGAACCAAAACCACAGGAGCTGTTGTGACACCACCTCAGTGCCCGAGGCAGCACCTTCCCTTTATTGTCACACGCGCATCCTCCAGAGATGCCGAAGGTGCTGTTTGCACAGCTCCAGGATGAAGCCTGGATCAGGCTCGTGCTGTTCCCACCCCTCTGGTGCTGCGGCTCCTCCGCCTCTGCCCTGGGGCTTGATGGTAAAGGAGGAGCTGGGGTAAGAGCCAGCACTTGCAGCTGCTTTGGAACATAAGGAGGGCTGCCTATGAGGGCCTTGGTCACCCCAGGAGCTGTGGAAGGGGCGGCCGTCACCCCTGGACACTGCCTTGTCCCAATGGTGCATTGGGATGGGGAGCACTTACAGAGCTGGGCTTGACCCCAAGGACCAGCAACTGTCTTCAGGGCAGAGAGGAGGGAGCAGCAGCCCCAGGCACGCTGCCCCCCTGCAGGTAAAGGCAGATGGGGCAGGAGGTGCAGGATGCTCCCAGCTCCAGGGGAATGACAGGGACACGGATCCAGCACCGCAGAGAACACAGGGTCTGTTCACATCCCACCCCCAAGGAACTGGGTGAGACACCAGAGTCTGGACGGCATCGAGGAGATACGGGGATGGGAGATGGAGCTGGTGGGGAGAAACAGTCCTGGCCCCCACACTGCCCCCCTTTAGGCCTGCTTCATGTCCTTGTTCTTGTTCTTGAACTTCTGGTGCACGACCCGGAGGGTGGTGAAGAAGTTGCCCAGGAAGAGGATGAGGAAGGGGAGGCCGCACATGAGGACCTATGGAGGGATGGGTGAGCAGGAGGGATGTGTGAGGGGCACCCTCTGCCCAGGGACCTCCCCTTACCTGCCACTCCTTGCATTCTGGGTGCTGGAGCATCCGGAAGAGGGTGACTGCATTGTAGAGCTGCCAGAACTGCAGGAGAGAGGAGAGTGAGGGGGGTTTAGGCTCAGCCCCATGTTGCTCCCTTTGGGCACAAACACCAAGCACCAACAGAAGTGGTGGAAGTTGGGGGTGCTCTGGAGGGAAGAAAAGGCTCAGGGTTTGTTGAAAGCACTTCCTTGCATCTGCATTGTGCACCTAAAGCAGCCTGCAGCGGCCGTGGGGATGCTGCGAGGGCTGGAGCAGCTCTCCTCTGCAGCCAGGCTGAGAGCTGGGCTGGGGCAGCCTGGAGAAGAGAAGGCTCCTGAAGGGGAGACCTTAGAGCAGCTCCAGTGCCTAAAGGGGCTGCAGGGAACCTGGAGAGGGGCTTTGGACAAGGGCCTGTAGGGACAGGACAGGGGAATGGCTTTAACCTGCCAGAGGGGAGACTGAGATGAGCTCTTAGGCACAAGTTCTTCCCTGTGAGGGTGCTGAGGCGCTGGCACAGGGTGCCCAGAGAAGCTGCGGCTGCCCCATCCCTGGCAGTGTTCAAGGCCAGGTTGGACACAGGGGCTTGGAGCAACCTGCTCTAGTGGAAGGTGTCCCTGCCCGTGGCAGGGGGTTGGAACTGGATGAGGTTAAGGTCCCTTCCAACCCAAACCATTCTGTGCCTGTGCTGCCAGGAATACAGCAGGATCTGCTCCCACCTGAGGCTCTGGCCTCTTGCATCAGTGTGCACTCACATGCCCGAAGAAGAGGAAGGGAAGCAGGAATGTGAGGCCTCTCCACATCCAGGACTGGAAGCCCTCTGCAAAGGAAGAAGGTTTTGAGGATCCAGGAATGTGCCAGCTGGGGACTGGTGGCCCCAGGAGTGCAGGAGCCATGGGAGCATCCACCTATGGGATGCTGCTGCCTCTTGGGAGATGCTGCTCTCAGAGCTTTGGCTTCACTTGCAGCTTTCCCTGCTTCTGCCACTGATAAACCAGAGTCAAACTAACCCCGAAACAAAAGCCACTGTCACCATTGCCTTGACCAGAAACCAGAGCTCCCACTGAGCCCAGCGCCAGGCTGGGGCTGGGATGGAGGCAGTGGTGGCAGCAGCTCCACCGGGACTGGGAAGATCCCGGCTTACCCACGGTCAGGTCCATGTTGTGCCTCTCGCCCAGCGCTCGCAGCCGGTACAAGCACCCGCTCTGGTAGTAGTACTGCAGGAACTGCACGAAGCCTGCGAGGGGGGAATGGCCACAGTCAGCACAGCCCCAGGCATCAGCCTGGCGCTGGGACAACTCCACACTGCTCATCCCAGCACCAGGATGGAGGCCAAGGGAAAACCCAGGTGAGCCCAAGAGCTGGGAGCAGCTACAGCCAGGTGTTCCGGTGCTATGGAGGCAGGCAGGCGTGCCCAGCCCTCTGTCGCACCCCCCATGGCAGCACTTACTCTGGTACATGGAGAAGGAGAGAAACTGGTTCCTGAACATCTGGTACATGAGCCCATCCGGCCTGTGGAGAGACAGATGTGGGGTGAGAGGAGGCACAGCCAGCCCTGCCTGCCCCACTGAAGCAGGGGGACACCCCAGCTTGGGCACTAGGGAACACCACCTCATGTTTCGTAGCCCACCCTGCCTGGTGAGGAGCACATGGAACTGACCCACAGAGCAGGATTATGGCCATGGCTTGGGGCAGCGAAGGCACCTGAGCTGTCCATAGCCCAAGCAAGGACCCCCATGAGATGGGGGACACAGACTTACCATGTCAGCATGACCCCCGAGAGGAAGGTAGAGATGTAGTGATGGAAAACCCACCAGCCTTTGATCCTGGAAGGCAGACACAGAGAAGGGGTGTCAGGTCCTGAGCACGAATCGGGACCCAAACACACACCAGGAGAGCAGGGCCCTCCCCACTGCTGCTCCACCTTCCCACACCACCTCTGTGCGGGGAGCTCCTCCTGCCCCGCTCCTACAGCTCATCCCCAGGCTTTGCTACACACCCTGAGTAGGAGGCAGCTGTTCCCTTGGGAAGCACTGAGGTACATGATGGGTCCCAACTCCCAACAACTTCTCCTTACAGAGAAGGACAACTCACTGCATGCCCCCTCCCAAGCCCATGGGACTCACTTGGATCCGTTGTTGATCAAGATGCTCTCCCGGATGGTGAGGGTGCAGTAGTACCACACCAGGAGGAAGTTAAAGACGGCGTCTGTCACCCTGGTGTCACACAAAGCAGGGTGTAAAGGCAGCAGCAGAGGTGCTGGGACAGCAGGATGCCCACCAATGCAGTGAGAGCTGCTTCCCCACCATCACCATGGCCACAGTGAGACCACAGCAGCCACAAAAGCCACTCCACCTCCAGGGCAGCAGCCAGATCCTCTGCCAAGATCTCCTCTGGACCTTTCAGGATGGGACAGGAGGACACAAGGGCTCTGGGAGGAGATCCCTGCCCAGTGTCCAAGCCAGACTCACCTGGTATTGATGAGGAACCGACAGGAGGAGGAGATAATGAGTAAGATGATGGTGAGGTAGAGCTTGAACTTCTCGTACTCATCTTTATAGGCAAACCTGCAGGGAAACACAAGGACAGGCTTGGAGCAAGGTGGCTGCGGGAAGTCTGTGTCCTCCCATCCCACCCAGCTGGGCAAAAGTGATGTTCCATGGGGGGGTCACTAGGACACGCTCAGGAAAAGCCTCATCTCCCAGGTATTCCTGAGGAGAGCACACCAGGCTGCTTTCACAAGGTCAGACACCATCAAGGACTCCAGGCAGATGGGTCTGTCTCCAAGGAGAGGCCTGGGGAATGGAGGGAGGGAACATGAGCTCCTGGCTGGGCATCTCTGGCATTGGTGTCCCACCATGGGGATGCTCTCAGGAGCCAAAACCAGCCCTTGGTGTTTCCCAAAGGGAAGAGGAGGGGGTTTGCCAGTGGCTGCAGGAGTCTGTCTCTCCTGGAAGTCCCTAACACAGGGGAAACCTGGCAGGGCATCAGTGGAGGATCCTATTTAGCTTGTCAGAGCTGAGGGTCCATCCCAGCCCAGCAGCAAGGATGTACGGAGTTGAGGGCTCAGCTGGTTCTGGATGCAGAACCCGCACCGGGCGGGCCATGTGTCTGCACATGCAGCAGCTCATCCCGGAGGAGCTGCTGTTGTTCCCTGGTGCCAGGGGGGTCCCCCAGCCAGGCAAAGCACCGGGTACAGGAGCCGTACTTGGCCTGCTTGCTGAGCAGCGTCACGTTCACGTTCCCAAGCACCAGACTCAGGTACAACCTGGGGAGAGAGCAGAGGCGTTAGGACAGGCAGTGCTCTGCAGAGCCATCCCATGGGATCCAGGAGCTCCCAGCTGTCTCCCACCTGGAGCTGCCAGGCAGCGTGACTGGCACAAACGCGCTGGCATTGCCTCCCAAGGGCATGGGGATGGGTGGCTGAGCACACCCCGCTCCTGGTTTGGGCTGGGATAGAGGTTATTTTCCTCCTAGTAACTGGTGCCGTGCTCTGGTTTGGCTTTAGTGTGAGATTAACGCTGATAACAGCGATGGTTTAGGAGAAGCACTTCTTAGCAACCAGGACTTCCCAGTTTCCTGTGCTCTGCCAGTGAGGGGCTACACAAGAGGCTGGGAAGGAACAGAGCCAGGAATGCTGACCTCAACTGGCCAGAGGGGTATTCCATGGCAGAGAACATCAGGCTCAGTATAGAAACTGGGGGTAGCTGGGCAGGAGCCACTGCTCGGGGATCAGTCAGCGGGTGCTGAGCAATTGTACTGTGCATCATCTGCCTGTCTCAGGCTTTATTCCTCTCTCTTTTCCCTATTGTTATTATATTCTCCTTCAATCATTAAACTTATCTCAACCCACAGGTTTTCCCTTGTTCCTATTCACCCCATCCCACCAGGGGCGACTGAGTGAGTGGCTGCCTGGTACATGCCTGCTGGTGTGGTTAAACCCCGATAACACCCCATGTCCCACGGGTACAGGGGTGTTACCAGGGCTTCCCCTGGCCCATGGCCACCGTTCAAGGGCAGGTGAAGGCCAGCAGGAGGCAGAGGCTCAGCCTGGCTCCTGCCCAGGCGTTCTCCAGCGCGGCTGTGACGCTGTCACCAGGAGCAGGGTGACAGCCACAGGGCTGCAGAGGGAGGACGTGGTGTTTCAGCCAGAGACAAGGTGCCTCTTACCCGTTCTTCTTTGGCAGGTAGGCCTCCATCTCAAAGAACACGTTCTGCCTCTCTTTTATCAGGCTCTGGGTCTCTTGGATGGTCTCCTGCTGTTCGGGGCTCGCATGGGCTTTGCATCTGGGAAGGAAACAAGGTGCTGGCGTCAGGATAGCGTTTGAAACACAATCAGCATGTGCTGGAACTCAATACGTGACTGTCTCAGGCAAGGACACCCCAAGGACAGGGAAGATGGGCCGGAGGCAAGTCCATGACTCTGTGTGCAGGGCGAGCTCCTCTGTCAGGCTGGGATGTTGCTCAAGGAAAGGAAGCAGGAATGAGAGGGAGGTGAGGGCAGATGGGTCCTTTCACCCTCCGGGAAGGATGGCGAGAGCTCTGTGCAGTTCAGGTTCCCTGCAAAGCCCTTGCAACCTCTGAGCTGCAAACAAGGCACAAATGGGGGCAGAGGAAAGGGGAGCTGAGGAGGATCCGCCTGGGTGAGCTCAGAGCTCCACAGCTCTTTGCTGCCAGCGAGGCTGCAGGAAGGGCTGTGCTGGAGACAGAGCTGTGAGGTTTGACAGTCCCGTCCTTCGCAGGACAAGAACTTACTTCTTGAAGGACAACGCCAGCTCCTTCAGCCGCTTCTTCTGCCGTGCGATGGAGCTGGAGATCCCGTCCTGCAGCTTGGTTAACTCCTCGAGTTTCTGCTTGTACAGCTTGTGGTTGTCCTGGGAAGCAGAGAACACCGTGCACTACCGCTGCCTGCCCTCTGTGGGGGTATCTGCTGCCTTTAACTTCACCCGCAGAGCACTGACACCCAGAGGTGTCTGCATAAGGACAGGAGTGTTTGGGGACAGCCTGAGGGCAGAATCAGCCCCTGGGGATGCCCATCCCCAATCCCAAGGGATTTATCTACAGGTACAGACACATCCACATGGCACAGCCTCCTTCTGCCTTGTGCATGGCTTGGGTCTGCCCCCCTTGTGAAAGTTAGCCAGCAACACGGTTCCGCTGCAGGGATGCTCCCATCATTGGGAATCCATTGATTGTGGCATAAGGCAACAAAAAGACTCAGGGGAAAAACACACTGCTAGTGCCAGGGATATAACTGGGAGCCACAGGCACACAGGAGCGGTGGCTTTGGCTGCAGGGATGGGACGAGCGGCATTCCCTGCCTGGAGGTTCGTGCACCACCGGCTCATGGCTCCATCCCAAGCACCCCAAAGGAGCTGGAACAAGGAGGCTGGAGCCAGCTCCCGAGGCAGCGGTAACCCAACCGCACCTGGGTAAGGCCAGATCCCATGCCTCACTATATTTAGAAGGGGAAGGCGAGAGCGCGCTGGATCAGTGCTGCTGCTTGTCCAGGTCAGCTGGAGTACAGCCTCAGCACCACCTCCTCCCGGGCATTCAGCGCTGCTCGAACAACCCTTGGAACAGACCTTGACCCACACTATGTTTCAGCTGCTGTGGCTCTTACCCAACACTTCATCATCAGCTCTCCAAGGAGAAAGGGGAAACGGGGATGCAGAGGGGGCAGACGATGAGCAGCAGGGTGGGGATGGAGCCCAGAGAGCCGCAGCAGTGATTTATGTCCCAGACTCTCAATGAACACTCCCGTTACGCTCTCCTGCTCCCCACCCGGAACCCCCTCCTGCTGCGGTGGCACCTTCAGCCGTGCTCAGGACCCATCCCAGGGCAGGGGCTGACCCGGGACATCCACGCAACCCTTATGGAGCAAGAGGAGGTTTCTCAAAGCCTCCCTTGTCCCAGATCCGGGCCCAGCCGCAACACATCCGCTCCCGGGAGGGAAGGAGGGCGAAAGGCAACGGGTGCAGACGCAGCACAGGACCCTCGAACCGACCTTCTCCTTGGGTGACCGCTGCACCCTGCGGGCCCCACCGGCACCGGGGGCTGTATCCCGGCGGGATCCGCGCTGAGGGGAGCCGGAGCAGCAGCCCCCGCGGCCGCGCCGCTGCCCTCCGCGCCCGTGCCCCGTCCGTGCGCAGCGGCACTGCCCGGTGCCGGCACCCGGTGCCCGGTACCTGGATGCGCTGGAAGCCGTCCTGCAGCTCCTCCCACTCCCGCAGGCACTCCGCCGCCGACCCCGCCATGGCCGACATGGCGGCGGCCTGAGCCCGCCCGCTTCCGGAACGCCCCGGGGAGGGGACAGCGGCGGGGCCGGGCCGGGGCGGGGGGTGCGGGAGTCAGGGATGCAGGGAATGGGTTGGGATGGAGGGGGCTGAGGGCGCGTCGGGGTGCGCCGAGCCCCTGTGTCCAACCGGGCCTTGAGCGCTGCCGGGGATGGGGCGGCCACAGCTCCCCCGGGCACGCTGTGCCTCAGCGCCCTCACAGGGGAGAGCTGTGCCTTAGATCCAACCCGAGCTTCCCCTGTTTCAGTTTGAACCCATCGCCCCTTGTCCCATCACTGCAGTCCCTGATGGAGATCCCTCCCCAGCGTCCCTGTAGTCCCCTTCAGACACTGGAAGCTGCTCTGAGGTCTCCATCAGCTTCTCCTTTCCAGGCTGAAGAGCCCCAGTGTTCTCAGCCCGGCTCCATACTGGAGCTGCTCCAGCCCCTGAGCATCCTCCTCTGGACTTGTTCCAACAGCTCCATGTCCTTTTTATGTTGAGGACACCAGAACTGCACACAATACTCCAAGTGAGGTCTCACAAGAGCAGAGCAGAGGGGCAGGATCGCCTCCCTCGACCTGCTGGTCATGCTCCTGTTGCTGCAGCCCAGGACTCAGTTGGCTCCCTGGGCTTCGAGCTGTATTCTGGTTTTCCTGGCCTCAGGAAATAAGGAGGGACTGAAAGCAAAATCACAGCCCCTTCCAGGTGCTCGGGGCTCTTTGCAGCTCAAAGGGCTGTCCTGCTGTCAGCACAGGCAGGTCTGGATGTGAATTCACGTGCAGAAGGAAGGGACTTCCAGCTGAAATCTTCCAGCTTCCACCGGGACTGAAACAGGGAAATTCTGTCATCACCCCTCCGGGATAGAACCAGGCACAGTCAAACTGAATTTACCATCCCAGGCTATGGACTGACAAACCTTTTCAGGGACAGCCCTAATGACTGCCCCATACCTGGAGTAATGAGTGTGCCCATTAACATGGTTACAATCCCCTTAGCTTACAAGAGAGATGGGCCACATCCTGCAGCACTTGCTTTCCCAACCTGCTGCCTTCAACAGCACAGGGAGTTCCCCAGATGGCTTCAAAACTTGATCCCAAAACCCATGGAGCTAAAGAGGAAAGCCTTTCTATTACATCAAAAGCTCAAGTAGCCTTCTACCAACACGGTGGCGCAGATGGGGAAATGCCATTCCCTGCTGGGTGTTCTCTTCAGTAGTCGAGTTCAGAGATGTCTGTGACTGGGGTCCTGTAGATTTTGGTCTCCCAGTCTGAGAGCTGTTTCACAAAGCCTTGGTGTGGTCTCATGTTTGTTTTGCACTTCAGAACGTAGCTCCAAGCGCGCTATGAACGGAAGGGAAGCAAGAAAGCATCAGGAATCTGAACTGAACCTCAGGGATTTACATGGAACAGCTGCACTCGTAGATAGCACAGCTTTGTGTTTACTCCCCGAGTTGGGTGTGAGAACCTGCAGGTAAGACTTTGGCTATTAAAGCAGGGACACGCAGATTCAGGTATGAGCTTCAGCCAAGCCTGTCACCTTCACACACTGCTCTCCTGGATGTGAGGACAGCTCAGGCTGCTTTCACTACCCAGCAGGTATCTCACATTAGTTTACACTGATGGAACATTGCACTCCTGGATGTTCTGCCCTTAAACTCTCTTTCTTCTGTGGATGATAAGCAAAGCAGTGAACTATCAGCTATTCACAAGTACGCCCCAAAGGTTATCATGTTTCTGGACTGGTCTGATCCGATGTGATAGAGCAGCTATGACACTCCAGTTACCCCACTGAGCTGATTACAGCTGTCTTATTTGTGAGTTCCAAGTAATCAGCTCGGAACTCTGCTACACACAGAATAGATCCACCAGGATCACAGTGCTCTGCTCCAGCTGCATCCTTGGGTTTATCCATTTGTTTCCAGCTTTTAAAACAGGCTGCCCCCCACACTTGGAGGATTGCTTAAGCCTAATGAGACCAAAGGTTAGAAGATAGTGCTCCATTGGTTTGCTTTTCTAATCTCTGATTAGTGATTCTGCAGGCTCCAAGGCTGATATGTTCCAATATTTACCCCTCTGGGCCCGCAGAATGGATGTCTCTAGTTCCCCTGATCTCAACAGATCTACTCACATATCGATTACTAATCGAATAAGGGACCGCACATCCCAAATCTGTCTGTCTTTTGCAACATCTGCATCTTTGGAAGCTTTCAAACCTCTTCAGCTGGACTGGCTGAAGGATCCCATGGGAAGCTATTGCACTGCTTTCGTCTGCAAGAAACAAACTTGTCTGCCAGGGGAATCCCTCAGGAAAGCCTTTCCCAGCCAAGCACTGCCCTGGCCAGCCGCAGCATGCTGCTGCAGGTCAACCTTTCCTCCTTCTTTTTGACACTTGGTAACATGCTGACTCCAACCTGTTGATACCAACGGAGGGAAATCTGCACGGGTCAGCCTTTGACTTTGGCACTGCAGTAATGTAGCATGCGAATGGTTATCAGCGTGCAGGAGCCATCACACCCCACGTTATCAGCAGTGTCTGCAGCCCTGCTGGGTTGCTCGGCCTGAAATTACCCCTTGGCACACAGCAATGGTAAAAGATTTCCCCTTATGTTTGCACAGGATCAATTAAATGATTAGGTATAGGCCCAGCTTCGGTGGAGTTTGGATCAATCCTTTCAGGCTCCCGAAGGAGGAAACATTTTCCAAACAAGGACAAGGATTTTAAGGAGATGCTTTTCAGTTCCCATGGGAACTAGCTGGCTCTGTGTTAAGCAGGTACCATCGGAGGGTGCCTATGGCAGCACGATGCTGGAGTGCTGCATGCAAAGGGAACAAGGGCCTGGTAGCAGGGGCGAGGCCACCAAGCTAAAGCACAGCCAGGTCACTCTCAGCCATCATTCGTTATTATTCTTATGTTATCCAGAGCTATGGAACAGCATGTGCTGCCCATCTAACCTGTATATCCCTCCGGAACTAGTATTATCCCATTCCAGATTCCTCTACAGTAGTATCTGTGCAAGGGCATTGCTTCTGGAGAAATAAAATAGGATTTTGGAACAAGTCAGTGCTGGCACTGAAGTCAGTGGTGAATCAGAGCCCTGCAAGCACTGGGTTCCAAACTTCCCTGTAACCCCGTGATATTAAGAGATGGGATTAACTCCAGCAGCTTCCAGATCCTGTCTTTCTCAGATCCAGGAGAGCAGAAATACGAAGTTCTGTAACCACAGCTTCATTTTCATAGCCCCATAGTTAAGTCGGGAAATGTAAGAATATCAGAGGTGCCAGGATAAGGACTCACCGCTCCAAAATCACACCTGAGCCACCTCCCTAATGGTATAAAGAAGATGCAATCTCCTATAATAGAATCTGTTACATTAGCAGGTGGATAGCCTGCATGAAAGCACAGATAATGTCGCTCTTATTACTGCAGTAATGAGGCTATAGAAGCAGAAATAAACTGCAGACCTCTGGGAAATACAACAGTGATGTACCTTCAGGGAAAACACGCAGGAATGGATAAGATAGGCCATGATTCCTGTGCTGCTCCGGCTTATCCCCAGGCTGGAGAACACCAGCACCGCTCCGTGATCCAGCTGAGCATCTGGGGCAAGAAATGCCAATCACAGATTAGGGATCTGGCAAATCAAGCTTCCAGCAGCCAAGCACTAACTCAGTGACAGCCAGCAGGCTCTCAGCCTGAGTGACAGGACCCTCATGAACCCTGACAGCAGCAGATGGGCACTGCCAGCTCCTGTTGTTGCTGGAAGCATTTGCCTGAGTTAAGATGTGGCTTTGAAGACCAGAACTAGATGGCAATGACCGGTCAATGCTTCATTACACACCAGCATCACCTTTCCGTCAGGGAGGTGAAGAAGAGTGGTCCACCATGAGCAGTCAGCTTGGTCAGCACCACATCACCTCCTCAAACTCTTCCCAGAAAGGTTTAAAGGTATTGAAATTGCTGATGAATGCAAGCCTGTTGTCCACTCAAGCTGGAGGAATCAGCCTTCAATCTGGAGGGGACTTAGACTTCAAATCCCTTACCTTTCTATGGGGATTACTAGTAAGAAGTGTGGATGTGCCAGCTAGGGTGCTGGTTTTAAGATGTTTTGATGATGGCTACTTTGCAGTGGAATTTGCTAAGATGAGCAAACTCATTTTCTCCAAAAGCTAAGCCCAAGGATGCTGTCAGTCACTCCTAACCACGGCAACTCTGCTACTTACGCCTGAAAGGTTGCATATTTTATTAATAGCCTTTTGGTTGCTTTCCGTCCCTCTCCAGAGCAGGCAGCATGGCATGTATTTATCAGCAACTGAGCTCTAGAATTCATGGGGCAAAGGTTCTTCTTTTAGTGCTGTGAAGAGGTTGTGAGGTTTAGATTATTTTTCAGCACCAAACCAGTGTTCTATAACTTATTGCTATCATGAAATACTAGTTCTGTTCCAAGACCTGAGTAGAAATGGCTCCACTCCAACATACACCTGGCATGATGACCTCCACACTCCTCTCAGACTATGGGGAAAGCTTTAGTGTACTGTTCACCCATAACCGTTCCAGCTTAAGTGATTTACTTTAGACTATCGAGTGAACAGTTTGACCATCAAGTAAAGAGCATACACTACCACAGGAGCTACAGCTCATAAACTCTTACAGTCTTTCTTCTGAAATATTAATGGGAAAAACCCAGTGCAAAATGAAAGGCAAGGAAGTAGATTTTGGTATTTGGGTTTCAATGTATGTGGATCAGTTCAGGACTATTTGATCCTCAGATATCATTTCCTTGTTTCTCGCTTTGTGCCCAATTGTCATTTCTCTTATTGGATGATAAGGTCTGTGGGGACAAAGTGGACTTTTGATTCTGGGTCGGTCCAGCGCTCAGCTCAGCAGGGCCCTGGTGTTACTTCATAAGTGTGATAAAAGATAATGACAGGGTTGGACACAATGATAGGATGGAGCTGCGTGACTTGCGCCTGCTGTGGGCACTGAGCTGGAGAGCATGTCTTTTCTTGCCCTCTCTGATGCCATCAGTTGAAGGCAGGTTTGTGCCGTCCAACCTGAAAGTCTTCCCAGGCTCTACAGTGGGTCTGCACTGCAAAGCACACAGATTGTGGTGAGTTCTCTAACGTGTGTCACTCTCTGGTTCAAATAAAGCTCTGGTGGTTGAAGATTTGGACTGGTAAGAGTCAAAAGGCGTCCACTGGGGTGTGGGCTTGCTTGGGAGCAGAGTGGTTTTGACAGCTTCCAACCCTTCTGTCTGAGCTTCCTGTTAAGTAAATCAGTTGCTCCCACCTAATATCCTACAGTGAGCAAGGTCTCAGGAATCGCGGAGCAGGAACAACTCACCTATGAAATGACAAATGGTGGGAAAGGAAGAAAAAAGATCTGCTTCAAGTGTATCTGGAACAGACACATGGAGGTATCTGTCGCTGTCTGCAAACCTGGGAAAAGAGCACATTGTGTGGTATGCACCAGAGAAGCAGCTTTGAGAAACATGTTTGTTGGAGGCAAGCTGACAATTGTCTTTGCTGTTACATGTGTGAGCTTTACATCATCATCATCGTTAGCATTATGATAAGGGATTTGTTATGGTAAGACACCGAGACACTTGTAATACAGAACCAGTTTAATTACTGGTTTTCCATTCCACATGGTATCAGCATCGGTATCTTAACTTAATCTACAGCTTCCTTATCTGAGCAACATCAGTAATTCAGCTTTTACACTGATGTGTTTGTAAGATTTTGCTCTGAAAGCTGTTCAGAGGTGTAGCTTCTTTGTGAAGGAGGGCAGAATGTGACAGACTCGAAACGCCAAGGGCTTCCCAGTCTTTCTCTCACTCAATCCACCCATGTCATGGCGGAGGGCTGTAGGACTGCATTGCTGCTGGGCTAGGTCTGGAGTGGAGATCAGAAACAAGAGCATGAAACAGCACTCAAATCTGCAGCAAACAACGCAGGCTTCCCTGGAAGTCCCCAGGCACTGACTCCTCTGTGAATGGGCCCTGGTGCTGCGCCACCTCCCTCCTTTCACAGGCACAGACACTGGTGAGGGTGATGCACTATTTAACTTACAGTGTTGCATGCTGTTCAGAGATGTTGACTTGCGCTTTGATCTTCAGGTCTTTCTGTATTTGTTGGTCACAGGCCTGCTTGAAATTGCCCATATATAACTTTGCAGGTAGTATTTCTACAGGGTATGTCTGGAGGCTGGCTAGTTCCTGCAGGAGAGAAACCATTGGCTCAGTTTAGAGAGCGTATTTGCTTCCATTAGCTTCGTAAGTTCTTAAACCTAAGTCATGTGAAGAGCTGAACACACACTTAGTCAACAGCCCATGACATATTCTACTCTAACGACTCATTCAATCACCTGGACTTTGTGTATATCAAAGTCTTTGTTAGATGTACTGAGAGTCATTAACAGCATTGCTGTCATTGTGGCATTACTGGAAACAAACCCTAACTAAACAGGAGTCTTTCCATTTTCTGGGGGCACTGCAGCATAGCAGACTCATTTGATGTTCTCTGTGGTTACTGTTTGCAAGGCTGAATGGCATCATCTGCCACCTGCAGAGCTGCAGGTGCCCTGAAGTGGCACAACACAAGCGTCCTGTGTCTGCACATGAAGGCTGAGTTGCCAGCAGTGCCTCCACATCCCTGATACTCGGCTGATGCTACAGCAGAGCAAAGCAGCAGCCTAACAATCTAAAGCAACAGAAAGCAACAGCTTAAACAGAGAGCTCAATCTAATGGGGAAGTTCAGCAGTTTGTTACCATTTACAGAGAAGCACAAAGCAAAGTGGTTTTCAGTGCTGTGCTGCAGCATCCCACAGGTTAGCACTGTATCATGGCCACTTCGTAAACGAGAAGTGACTAGGAACCACAGAAACAAAAGACGTTGCAATGAGATGCTCTCTGCTGTACAGCACCCTCTAAATCTGCACTGCCTCAGGTCCTTAGACATGAAAAAAGGGTAACTGTTTCTCATAAGCTAAACAGATCAATGTTCCTAGGTGAAACCAAACAATTAAGACACCAGTGCTCCAGTCGATGGCTGTTTTCTTTCTGGGCCTCTTGAAACAATGCAGCAGCACCTGGTTTATGATCCTTCCCAATGCAAAGCTTTATAGACATGGAACACAGTGCTTGATAGGATTTGTACTTCTGTCTGAAAACATTGACTGTGCACCACCCCCAACAACCACATGTGAGAGAGGAACCTGCCTCTTTTCATCATTTGCTACTGTTTGTTCTGTTGTCTGTACTCAGGCCAGTTTCGGGGTCATCAGAGAAACCTTCCCAGGTTGTTCTCATCAGCAATAGAAGAGGAAAGAAAGGCAAAGTATGGCTGTCAAAGAATTAGTGGTGAGACTCAGGGCAAGCACAGCCACTCAAATTACATTGGATTCCTCTGTTTAAAATGACTCTAATATGAGGTTTAGGCCACCACCATTAGCTCACCAGCTGAATATGAATGCTAATGTCTTCTACTTGCAAGTTAGTCTCATCTTACCCGAGGCATCCACAGAATCCTCTGAGTCCTCAGGAAATGATAGCAAGCTGAAAACTTCTTGTATCCTCCCTGCAGGATGAGCACGGGGTGGCGGGTGAACTGCTCTAAGCCTTTAGCATAGCGGATGGCAGCTCCTTCCTCAGCATCTAAATGAGATCAAAAAGCTCTTTGGCAGGGTCAGAGTGTCTCCATCAGTGCTGGGGGTTACCTCTGTCCCACTGACACCCACAGCAAATTCCTTCTCATTTCATGTAATGCCCTGGAGAGAGCCTTGCTGAAAGCGAGGCTTGCTCTTTAACTGTTGCTGCAGGTCAGTAACAGGGTGTACTGCTTGTCACTTCTCGTCCTGAGCTTTTATTCCTCCCTGGTTTCTTCTGTAGGTCTACATAAAAGCTTTTTTTCCTCCTCCCCATTATGCATTAGGAAGTGCTTGTAATAAGTTCCCATAATAGGGAAGTATTATCAAATTAGATCTATTAATCTTAGTTTTATGGAGGCTCTTTCCCTTAGTCTGCTTTAGGTGAAGGGGGAGAGAGAGAAGGAGGTATATTGAATACATTCTTCATGTTTTAAACACTCCTTTCAGTGAAGTAAATTATGTGAGATGACTGCTCCCACTCCTTCTCCCAAGGGATCCATCCCCCTCGCTTCTAGCTATGTCTGACTTGGAAACAGCGCAATAGAAACCCACTTCTGACTCTTCCCACCTTCCCTTGCTGCTCCCTCATCACTGAGCAGTTATGAACACGCTTGCTTTATTCGTTCCCCTTACACTCCCATGCTTTTGTCTTTAAAAGTCTTGACTAAAACTACAGCAGCCTTTAACCAGCTAAATAGGAGCCAAACAAACGCACAGAAGTGGTTCTGCACACAGCAGAACTCCTTGCCAAAGGATGTGCGCAAGCTAAACATTTCCATGGTTCAAGGAAGGCTGAACAATTGCATGGCAAGCTTTCCAGCTCTTCACATTTCTCAGTGAACTCCATCTAATCACTACCCCCATTAAAGCAAAGTCTTTCAAAATAGGATGATGTGAAAGCCTTTTGTAACCCTTCGAGAAGGAAGTACTCACTCTGTGAAAATGTGGAACTTGAGTCAGAAAAACTGCTTCCTGAAAGGCAAGGACAAGCCCAATCTCAGTGAAATGTAGGGGAAAAAAGAACCCATTCCTCACACGTGAGAAGAGGCTTCTTAGGGATCAGTCTACAGCTAGGAAACCAGGCCTTCCAGGATGCTTTGGAAGAAAATCTGGGGTTTTAAGCCTAAGAACACATGCGAGAAGGTGGAAATCCAGAGGCACAGCACAGATGTTTATTTCTCAAATAAAACTGGGTAAATTCAAATCTCTTCCAATAAGCTCATAAAATGAAATGAAGAATGGGAAGAATATCTATCTGACAGTGAGGTCTTGACAGACATGGGTCACACATACCTCTTCCTTCATCAGAGTCACCGGAATCCAACGAGCTGGTCTCGTAGTCGTACACCACACAGTATCTGACACATGCCAGCTCCTCTGAATCAGGGACCAGATACTTCCCCATAGGACTCTGCCAGAGTCACAGAGGAATATTATCAGGAGCACAGCTCCACTCTCGTGGCACCAACACTACTGACATTTTGCAAGATGCTACTATATAGCTATGGGACTATATTTGAGATTTGGGTCTATGTCTGTACTTGGTATCGAAATACCCAGAGAGAGTTCAGTAGTGATGCAAACTACACCAGATTGCTTCATCAGCCACAGCAGCAAAGATGCCTGGACTTTGTCCTTCGTGAGACAAGGCTACAATAAGTTAGTTCTTGTGCAATGTTCTTCCTGATATACAACTCCTGATGCCAGTCCTTTGGGCTACTGGAGCACCCTTTGCTTTGTGACAGAATACAACCCCCCAGTGGCAGAAGTGGAATACGGCTGGAACAGGCTGGGACAATTCCCATTTTTGGCTCACTGCTAATTGCTAAATCCAGGGATGGTTTACATAGACTCACCTGTGCAATCCTGCGTGCTGTAAGAATATGGCCCTCATCGTATTCACGTTGAGTGCGGACATCTGAAAAACAAACCCAAACAGCCAAAACAGAGCAATTGGTGTATTCGATGCTTAAATGTAGATTCCTCTTGGTATCCACTATGGCCAGTGGGAATTCAGGCACTGACATCAACCAGAGAAAGAGATTCGTGTTTTTAGAAGCCGAGACTTTCTATGTGGATATAACAAACAGCAACACTGGTGCGAGTCTATGTACAATGCCATATGTTACATTCAGGTCATGAACATCCCAGAAATGGGGAGAGGGGCACCCAACCCCACTCCCAAACTTGCAACTCCCTCACCAAAGCATTTAATATTGCAACATCAGGCACCTTTTGGGGGGTATTGGCACCATGTAAGATGCAAATGCTTATGGGCAATCTTAGTGCAACGGTCAAGAAATCCACCTCTACAGCCCCTGGGAGTGGCAGAGTGTATCCATGTATCCCTGGGAAGGATTGGAGCAGCAAGAGCTGTATGTGATGAAAATCAGAGTACCATGTCATGGCACCAGAAACACTCCAACTGCAACCCCTGGTAACAACAAGAAGCACCGTGTGCTCTTGCCCATAGTTGGAGCCTACAAACCCCACTGCCTTGGGATGCCCGTCCAAGCTGGCGTGTGGTGCCTGGCTGCAGGCATGGTCAGGAGTGTCAATGTGCCAGTGTGTCAGTGTTTGTGTGTCAGTGTCTGTGTGTTGGTGTCAGTGTGTCAGTGTCTGTGTGTCAGTGTCTGTGTGTCAGTGTCAGTGTGTTAGTGTCTGTCTGTTGGTGTCTGTCAGTGCCAGTGTCTGTGTGTCAGTGTGTCAGTGTCTGTGTGTCAGTGTCTGTGTGTCAGTGTCAGTGTGTTAGTGTCTGTCTGTTGGTGTCTGTCAGTGCCAGTGTCTGTGTGTCAGTGTGTCAGTGTCTGTGTGTCAGTGTCAGTGTCTGTGTGTTAGTGTCAGTGTCCGTGTGTCAGTGTCAGTGTGTCAGTGTCAGTGTGTTAGTGTCTGTCTGTTGGTGTCTGTCAGTGCCAGTGTCTGTGTGTCAGTGTGTCAGTGTCTGTGTGTCAGTGTCAGTGTCTGTGTGTTAGTGTCAGTGTCCGTGTGTCAGTGTCAGTGTGTCAGTGTCTGTGTGTTGGTGTCAGTGTGTCAGTGTCTGTGTGTCAGTGTCAGTGTCCGTGTGTCAGTGTCAGTGTGTCAGTGTGTCAGTGACTGTGTGTTGGTGTCAGTGTGTCAGTGACTGTGTCAGTGTGCCTGTGTGTCAGTGTTTGTGTGTCAGCATGTCTGTTTGTGTGTCAGTGTCAGTGTGTCAGTGTCTGTCTGTTAGTGTCTGTCAGTGTCAGTGTCCGTGTGTCAGTGTCAGCGTGTCAGTGTCTGTGTGTCAGCGTCAGTGCCTGTGTGCCGGTGCCCGTGTGCCGGGCAGCAGCCCCCCTGTCTCACCCAGCAGGCACAGGTAGTTGGGCTCCGCCAGGCGCGGCAGCAGCCGGTGCTGGTTGAGGATGTTGTAGAGGTCCCTCGGCTCGCACAGCTCCATCCCCGCCATCCCACCGCTCACAACCCCCCCCGGCCCCGTTGCCGTGGCAACGGCCTAACCGGGTAACCACGGAGTCCGGCTGTCGCTGGGGGCGGTGTCAGATCCCGCGAGAGTTCCGGTCAGGGGCGGGGAGCGAGGAAGCCTCGCGAGATCCACGGCGGCCCCGCGCTGTGGAGGTCGTTGGAGTCACGGCGCGGCCATGCTGTCCCGCATCGCCCGTCCCGCGGCCGCTGCCGGCACCGGGGCCCTGCGCCGCGGCATCGCCACCTCCGCGCAGGTACGGGCCGGGCCCCAGCCCCCCTGAGGCGGCCGCGGGTGTCCGGGTCGCCGGTGGGCGCTGAGGGAGGGGAGGGGAGCGGAGCGGAGCGGAGGGGCCGGGGCTGTGCCTCTGCCTCACGGAGCGCTGTGGCTGCGGGCAGGGGTGAACCGGCGGGGACGGGGTCCTGACGGGACGGGGTGGGATGGGCCGTGCTCGGGCTTGGTCGCTGCCTTCGTGCCCTTCAGGGCGTTTTAAGAGCTAAAGCTGGTGGTTTGGGTTTAGCGATAAAGCCTTCATGTTTCAGAACCTGTTATATATTCCGAATAATAAATTCTGAGTTCTTAATATTCTGAAAGTATGTGATTTAATACCAGCAGAGGACAGTGGTTGCATACATAGGCCGGCCTCTGTCTTCTAATGTGAGCAGCACCCAGTGGCAAATGACAGAATGGTTGTTTAAGGATATGCTTTGCAAGAGAGGCTGCTGTGATTGTTTTGCTAGGATTTCTCTTCATTATCCGTGAGGTTTTGGCCTCCTGGCATCGGCTCAGCCATAAATAACTGGGTGTTGCAGTGACTAGCATTAGACTGTGCTTCCCTTCGGAGAGCTTTATGCTAGCCCTTGTTTGTTGCAATAGCAAGAGAACCAAGCAGAGGTTAGGCTGATCTAGCTCCTGGGTCGATTCATTCTCGTCGGAGTATAATAATTAAGCTGTTCATGTTGGGGCTTAGAGCTATTATGGCTTTATCTGGTAAGGCAATGTGATAGAGAACGTCCTTATCAGCGGTAATTGTATTACCATGTCACATCTCTGCGTTAGCCTCTGGTTCTCCGCCACTGTGGCAGAGTGTTGTGGTTTAGGGTTGTTGTGGACTTTGAAAGTTGGCTTCCTCTCATCTGCAAATAGGAGAAGAGGCATTTTTGAGAGGATTAACCTCCTTTCAGTGAGCACATTAGAGTTCAGATTGGCTCACCAGGACCAACGTTTCTGTTACTGGCTTCAGCCACCTTTTATCCAAGCTGGAAATTACAGTCACTTAGTGCTCTCAGGCCTCAGTCCTAAGGC
Source organism: Ara ararauna (assembly GCA_028858755.1). Taxonomy (NCBI): domain Eukaryota; kingdom Metazoa; phylum Chordata; class Aves; order Psittaciformes; family Psittacidae; genus Ara; species Ara ararauna. The sequence goes on along the minus strand of CM054389.1, from coordinate 8,613,151 downwards.
AGCTGCAGCTACTGTTTTGGATCTATTTCAGGTATACACATTTTCTTCACATATACAATGGTTATTGCATTTATTGTGGTCCATTAAGTGTATTGATTTGCCAGATGGGCAGGTGTACTTTCTTCTTATATTGGCAGTGAAAGCTAGAACCAGATTTTGCCCTAAGTCAGACCTAGGCCCACAAGGCAGACATTTTTGTCTGAAGAAAGGTGATCTTTCGGGTTACATTGCTTAGTTTTGCTTCCCTTTTGAGTTTCAGATCACAAAAGAACATTTGCCCTACCAGTAAACCTCAAGCATCTTTGGGAAGCTGCCCTGATGGTCACTTTTCGTGGGCTTAGGCAATTGAGTTTGTGTGGTGCTGGATGAAAACATGGGGAAATAGAGCTAAAAGCAAAGAGAGCGGTCACTGATGCAGCTACATCTGCAGTAACCACAATGGTGTTTGTCATCTTTTGTCCTCAGAGCAATGCCAAGGTAGCAGTGCTTGGGGCCTCGGGGGGCATTGGGCAGCCTCTCTCCCTGCTGCTGAAGAACAGCCCACTGGTGAGCAAGCTCAGCCTCTATGATATTGCTCACACTCCAGGCGTGGCAGCTGACCTCAGCCACATTGAGACAAAAGCGAATGTGAAAGGTACTGTGCACTGCTGGAAGTGATTCTGAAGGGGTTCTTTTGGGTGTTGTCTCATACTTGAAGATGCCCGTTGCTTGTGGAGGGGAATCTTCACATGATCTTGAAGCCTACTGTCAATTTAAGTAGATTTTCCTCAATCAGTGTGTGATGAGTGAAGGTTTAGCTGATTAGATTGATGTGTATGGAGATGAAGATGGGCTGTGGTTGCACTGTTGAATCATAGAATAGTTAGGGTTGGAAAGGACCTTAAGATCATCCAGTTCCAACCCCCCTGCCATGGGCAGGGACACCTCCCACTAAACCATGCCACCCAAGGCTATGTCCACCCTGGCCTTGAACCCCGCCAGCGATGGAGCATTCACAACTTCCCTGGGCAACCCATTCCAGTGCCTCACCACCCTTACAGTAAAGAATTTCTTCCTCATATCCAATCTAAACTTCCCCTGTTTAAATTTGAACCTGTTACCCCTTGTCCTCTCACTGCAGTCCCTAATGAAGAGTCCCTCCCCAGCATCCCCATAGCCCCCCCTTCAGATACTGGAAGGCTGCTATGAGGTCTCCACGCAGCCTTCTCCAGGCTGAACAGCCCCAACTTTCTCAGCCTGTCTTTATACGGGAGGTGCTCCAGTCCCCTGTTGAACTGGAATTTGTAATAACTGGCAGGAAGCATTCATTAAAATCATCTTGGGGAGGGGGGGAAAGCCTGAGCATTGAATTTAAAAGTTTGACTACAAATAGACTGAAGCTCCCTGGGTGTCTGTGTGCGTTTTGTGTGCTGCTGTTCTGAAGGGACAGCTGTCAAGTTCTGATGAAATCAAAACATAATCTACTGATCTTCATTTTATCCAAGGATCACCAAGAGGTTGCGTTTGGCTTGGATGTGCCTATCTGTGATTCTTTGGGGGTACTGACTAATGCAAGCTAGGGGGGTTGGAGAGTTAAATACATATAGCAGGAGGAACTGAGGGGTTTTGAAACAGATGAATGTGAGATTCTCAGCGCTCATTCTGTAAGTTTTGAAACGATATAACATCAGATAGGATCCATCCCTAGTTGTATTGCTTTGCTTTTCAGCATAAAGCTGAGTTGAAGGCTCAATTAAATAAGGAATTGGGTGCCTCTTGGCATAATCTTCCATTTCAAAGTGTCAGGTATTGAATAGCTGGCAAAAACATAATGGCTGAATGTCTTCCATTTCAGGCTTCATGGGACCTGTGCAGCTGGCAGAATGTCTGAAGGACTGTAATGTTGTAGTTATTCCTGCAGGAGTACCTAGAAAACCAGGTATGTTCTCTTTGTTAAAAAGCCCCAGGGCTTCATTGAAGTGTGTCTCTGCAGTAGTGTTATTCAAATAGAGCTGTATCTGGTGCTTTGTGGTAGTATTGGCTTGGGATATACGTGTCTGTTAAGGACACTGACCTAGAGCTTGCTTGTTGTCATATCAGGTACCTCATTTAGCCTCTCTCTTAGATTGTCCCTCCTAAAATGGGCAGGATTGATTTCCGGGGTTCCTGTGTAGGGGTGAGGCGCAAAGACTTCTCATGCAAGTGATCCTGAATCTCCCTTCATGTTTTTTGCCCAGAGCAATGCTCTGGTGAAAACCCTGGTTCATTGTTTCATTTCTCAGCAGAACAGAAATAATCTATTTGTTTTGCATTAACTGTTCTGTAACTTCTCTGGGCATCTTTGAATGAATGCTGCTGCGGCTTCCTGGAGTGTCTCTGACCTGCTCCATTTCTGCTCTGTTTTTCAGTACGCTATTGGGAATGTAAGAAAATCCTGGACTTGATAGCCTAGCTCCTTATAATTCTTAATTTTTCATGGTTAAAGTAGTTGCTGCACCAGAAATAAGAGGTAGCACTTGCAGCAAGCAGCGATATTGTACACAGAGCAGTTGGCATTCGGACTGTAGCTGTGGAGGTGACTGCAGAGGAGAAGGAGAACTCATCTGAGGAGCAGTTACGCAGTGGTGTCAGTGTGGTCACGCTGTACCTCAAGCTGCCTGGGTGACATAGATCCTGCTGATTGACAGCCGGGTGGGTTGCTCCTGAAAAAGGCTGCTCCATCTGAAAGGGCAGAAATCTTTTATTAGCGAGAGGAGTTCTGTTTGGAGCCAGTTCATGGCTGCAGCTGCAGAGTTTCCTCTTGATACATGAATCCAGAAGCTCATGTTCCTCTCTCCAGAGCAGAGTTTAGACTGGGTTGCTTGCCCATTAGTAAGTAGACTATGAGTAACTTAAAATACTGTATTGGATGTGTTTTAGGTATGACCCGTGATGACCTGTTCAACACCAATGCTAGCATTGTTGCTACTTTGACATCTGCCTGTGCAAAGCACTGTCCAGAAGCCATGATCTGTATCATTTCTAACCCGGTAAGCATCTTGTGGAGAGCTTAAAATTGTAGAGGGGGGGAAAAACCCCACCCCAGACTGAGAATACTGCAGTAATCTGAGTTCGTATTAGTTTTGACCAGTATCTTCAAGGCCTACAGTGTTATGTGCAGAAAAGGAGTAAAAGCCTGATTCTACTAACCAATTTTTCTTGGCTGTATTTAAGTCAGAGGAGACTTGGATGTGAAAGTGCTTAGTATCTCTACATTGGTATGCCAATGGTTCTAGTACATGCTGGTGTTTTATCTGGAATAAATGTCTTAGCTCCCTAAGGGTACAGCTTTTGTAATGTGAATGAGCAGATTTATTGTCTTAATGGTTATTTAAAATGGATGAGTTCCTGACTGTAAATTGATCTTCAATTTAGGGATTAAAGTAATTGGCTGCAGTTGACTTAAGGTTGTTTACTGGCCTGTTCAGTTCATGCACTGGCTTCATTATTACACTGGTTTCAACAAATGCTTGCCTGTTCTTGCTTATAGGTAAACTCAACCATCCCAATCGCTTCTGAAGTCTTCAAGAAGCATGGAGTGTATAATCCCAAGAAAATCTTTGGTGTTACAACGCTGGACATTGTTAGAGCGAATACTTTTGTGGCTGAACTAAAGGTAGTTCATAGTGAGATGCTGGGGGAAGGATGCTGCCTGTTTCAGTCATCAGATCTATCAGCACTCTTTAAAATCACTGCAGAGGGCCAAAGGAGCTCAGATTTCTGTAGAGCTAGAGGTGAAGGCAGTGATTCCCTGCTCTATTCTCTAGAGCAGCCTGAGGATAGGGTTTCTTGCTGTATGTGGTTCAAGAGTCTTTGACCTTTCCTTTTCATAGCTCTCCCCTATGAGTAAGCTACATGTTTTATCTTCATTCTGTTGGCATTTGCAGGTGCAGCTGAAGGAGAGGGTTGAATTTAGTAGTGTGTACTTGCAAGTCAAACTATCAGTGATGCTTGTCACAGGATATTCTGCAATTATCAGAAGGTGTAACAGCTTCCTGCCCATAATATCCCTCGTGGACTTTGCACATGCACTTTTTATCTGAACTTGCATTAATAACTTTAGACAGGTACAGGATATTATCAGAGTAACCCGGAGTTCAGCTCCGTAAATCTGACTTTGTTCCTGGAGTACAGCTGCCTCTGAAACTCTTGCCCAGTGTGGCACTGGGTTATCAATGTGTCTGAATACCCAGGGCAGAAAATGAAGCAGGGTGGTTTTACATGTTTTTTCTTGCCAATACATTTCAGAAGCTGGAACTGTATTCATGTTTCCCTTAGGGCTTAGATCCAGCTCAAGTAAGTGTTCCAGTTATTGGTGGCCATGCTGGGAAGACTATCATCCCTCTGATCTCTCAGGTAAGTCACAGTTGCTGATGTGGGTGGCATCACACTCACCAGTGTGCTAAAGTTGATGTAAAGTGTCTTTGTGATGACATGTAACATGCTAAGATACAGTAGAGACAGTCTTCCCTCTCTCGTGGCAGCTTTCATTCTGAGGCGAGGGACAGGATACTGGAAGGTGGTGAGCTCATTTGGGTGGTTTAAACAGTTTCAGCCTTTCTCTTCTAAAGGAGTCTGGGATAAGAACTGAGGTGTAGTGCAGGTGTTCAGGTGTCTCAGCACGGGTTGGTTTGGTTCTTATTTTCTGTGACAGGTGTTTCATGATGGCTGTACCTGGCTTCAGCAGGAAAATGATATTAATTTTGCACTGGTGAACTAGAAATATCACTTTCACACCCAGCATTGAAATGAGGAGGCATAGCTCAGGCTGCGTGGGGAAGCCTGCTTCAGCAGTGACTGGTAGTCAGGGAGAGGCTCCCTTCAAGGATCTAAGCCAGAATGAAATACAGTTCTAAAGCAGGCTGCAGCTTCATGAGGAAATAGCTAGGATATGGCCAATTAATCTGCAAGAAGGGGGAGAAAAAAGCTTTGCTCTAAGTGGGGAGTAAAGCATGCTTCACAGGATGTGCTTAGGGAATAAGAGCTTTGGAGCAGCTGAATCCTGAGAGGGTGCTCTCGTTAGTCAATTGGGAGGTACGCAGCTGTGCTTAACATACTTTGTAGCTGTATCTGAAGGTTCAGTAGCTTCCTAAATACTGCTGGCAGACTGGATCCTTCATAAGGCTCTTGACTACCATAATGCCACAGTGACCCAAATATTTACAAGGTGGCTTTTTAAGATTCCTAAGGCCTTTTATATGCTTGGAGGGCATCTGTCTGGTGCAAGGGACTACACCATGGTGAATAACCATGGCAAGCTGTGGTTTTGCTGTCAGGCTGTGGTTTGCCCTTTAGCTGGGCATGAATACATGGTTCCTGTTACAGTCCGTGCAATAACCAGCAGCCTTAGTGTTACACAGTCTAGGATGAGGGGTTTTCCCAGTTGAGAAGTGTTGGTAACAACTGTAACAGTACAGAAAGCATCATGTGGTTGGCCTTATGCTGAATCTGGAGGGGTCCTGGTGTTTGATGGTAACTTCTTTTTTCCAATCTAGTGCACACCAAAAGTGGACTTTCCTCAAGATCAGCTGGTAAAGCTTACAGGGAGAATTCAAGAAGCTGGCACTGAAGTTGTTCAAGCTAAAGCAGGAGCAGGTTGGTTCTTGACTCCAGCTTCCAAGTAATTCTTGTTGGCTAGCTGAATGAATGCAGTCCTCTTCAGTTTAATCTTATGTACAACTGTGCTGCAGAATTGAGAACTGCTGATTACAAATCTAGCTCTTCTGCCATGTCAGTGACTGCCTGAACTGTGGCACTAGAAGCAGCTCAGTGTGTAGGTAAGACTAAGTATTAACTGATACTATGTCATGTATGGCTTTAAAAAAAATCTGCTCTGTCAGATTCAGCTGTTTCTTCCTATCAGTCTGGTCAACTAAATACCGTGTTGCTGGCCAAAAGCTGCTGCTTTTATCTGGCTGGCTGGGAGCTTGAAGTCTGACGCTGCAGCTCTGTGAACATACTGGTGTGAAAGCCTTTGAAGCTGAAGAAAGTATCCAGTTCCAACATGATCTGTTCTAAAAGTGATATAACTTTTACAGGATCTGCCACCTTGTCTATGGCCTACGCTGGTGCTCGATTTGTATTCTCTCTGTTGAATGCAATAAACGGCAAGGAAGGGGTCATCGAATGTGCCTTTGTTCGATCGGATGAGACGGAGAGCCCCTACTTCTCTACACCTCTGCTCCTGGGAGTATGTACTTTAAATGTTGAGGCTTGCAAACAGCAGCTGCTGGTTTCAGGCTTGTGGCTTTTGCTCAGTGATTTCAGTTTAGTCTGATGCTAGGTATCAGTGAAGTTAACAGCTGAGCCTACCTTTAAGCGTCCTTGAACATTTGGATATTGTGCTTAGGCAGATACCTCCTGCTTGACAGGGATGAAGCTGTTTTTCTCTGCTTAGAGGCTGTGCTGAGTAACTGAGATTCAGGCTCAGCTTAAGAGGTCATGCTTGGCTTGAGTCAGTGCCTATTTATGGGAGGCTTTCATATGATTAACCAGAGTCAGCAATCCCGTCTCCTCACCTTGGTCTACTACAAGCAGATCCATCAGAAACTGAGGCACATGGGGAACTATAGCATGAATTAGGATTAATAGATTGCTTGTGGGACCTCTGCTGAACTCTGAAAGCAGCATTCCTTTTGTCACCCTTACGCTGTGGGTAGAGTGAAAAACAAGGATGCTGCAGCCTTATTGTGGCTGCTGGAATGCAAAGGGTGGTATAATGCTGTCTTAGGTGCTGGCTGGTGAAGGAATGGAAGTAAAGGAGAAGGGTTGGATGTAGGCATGAGATCTTGGAATCCTAGGAGTGCAACTCTGAAGCAGTTTCAGATTGCAAGCCAGTGGCAAGTGAAGGGCATGCACCAGGAGAGAGGTTCTCTTGGCAAATGGTGGATTTGAAGGCAGGAAGAGGTGTGAGGGAGCAGTTGCTGTCAGTCTCCTGAAGGAGCTGATGGACTGGCTTCAAGTTTCACACTTCTGAACAGTGAATGAGAAGTTTGAAGGCTGTAGAAGTTACTCTAGACAGTAAGAGGCTTCTGAGCCCTGCCAGGAAGCACAGGGTTGGCAGACTGGAGGTGACAGAGGTCCCAGGCTGGGTCTTTATCTCAGCTTGATAATACCTAATCAGAGCTGTTAAGTTACTCTGTAGGTCATTTGATGAATGGTTAATCCTTAAATCCTCTTTCCCTCAGAAAAATGGAATTGAGAAGAACCTAGGCATTGGCAAGATCACCTCCTTTGAGCAGAAGATGGTTGCTGATGCTATGTCTGAGCTGAAGGCTTCTATTAAGAAAGGAGAAGAGTTTGCGAAGAACTTCAAGTGAAGAGTTGATGATGGAGAGGAATGAACAACTTCCTTAATTTATTAAGGCATCATGTCACTTTGTGACTTCTGATTCAAAGCTCCTGCTTTGATTGAAGTCTGTCTGTATTAGATTAATGATTGTTGCCAGTGCTGAGTCTGATCATCAATAAAACGGCCTCATTTTTTCAGTGTACCATCTGGAGTTGTCCTGGTGTGCTGGTCTTTTGAAGGTCAAAGTTGTAGGTCTGCAGTTATCAGTTTCAGGAGGGATGAGACAGCCTCTTATAGTGGGTGAGCTGATGAATTTCAACTCTGCTGCTTCCTGGGTTTCGGCTTGGGCTTCTTGTTGGGTGCAGGAGCTGGGAACCCAGGTGTGAAGAAGTAAGACCAAGATGGACAGAAGAGGCTTGTGAAAAGGATAACTGAGTGATTCAAGAGGTGTTTTTCAGGAGGTGCTGTTTCCTATGTTGCCTGGCATTGCGTTAGTCTCTTATGTATTTTGATTTCAAAGGAGTTAGTACAGAGCTGAAACATCAGTCCTGCTCCAGGAGAAGAATTAAAATGCTGAAAGTGACTTTCTAGTTAGGAACAAAAGCCTTGATTTAGTGTCTGCATAAACTTCTTTCACATTCATCCTCTTGTGACTATAAAAACAAATGTCTGCAGGAAGATGGTGATGATGAGTTCTGCACTGACTTCTTTGAAGGTAAGCTTTAAGGAAAGAAGCTATTAATTCCCTCTTCCTCCATGTGCTGCTAACCCTATTGCTTTGAATTGCTTTAATCCATGTAGGTCTATCTCCAAGTTGAACAGACTTTATTTTGATTAGATGAAGGAAACTCCAAAGCCCAGCACCTCTGGAGGACCTGAGGTGAGCAAAAGAACCTGATGTAGAAGCTTCTAAGGAAGATACCTAAAGGTAGTAGGTGCTCTTTGGTCACTGCCTTTTTATTCCTCCCACTTCAAGTCTCTTCTGAACTGGGTTTTAATGTATTTGTTTAGTTTTAACTAGTTTGTCATTGAATTGGATCACACAGTTGTGACGCCGTTGAAGATGGAAGGAGAATAAAGGGCTTGGCTCTTTCTCTGCCTTGTGGAACACAGAGAGGACAGCAAGCGCAGTTCCTGTCACTCCTCTGCAGAAATTCACTGTATTAAAGCATGGGTTCTTTACAGGAATAGTATGTAATAGAAGCGTTGGCAGTCATTACTCAGCAGGCTTGGAACAAAGTAATTATTAGGTGGTATTAATAGAATGAAAGATCATGTTGGAGGGGTGCAGAGGAGGATGTAGGAACTGGAGGACACAGAGGAGTGGTGACTATCCAGACTTTGGCCAGCTATGACACCAAGCTAGTGGCTGCAGGGAGAGCCTTGTCTTGCAACCAGGAGGAAAAGCACATACACTTCTTGTAGTCCTGCTATTTTCAAGACAGCAGCTCGAGCAGATTTGAGGTTTGGGGGGGTATTTTAGAACTTGAGGTTCATGGTGTGGCTTAGATGATTCTCTCTTGTGTCAGCAGTCCAATCCCAGTGAAATCTGTGGGAATTGCATGGACGAGCAGAAAGCTTTGCTTATACCAGCAGGGACTCGGGGGAAGCATGGGTAAGTGAAGCTGAGGTGGAAGAGGATTATTTCCCAGCACCTGCTGACTCAGATCTTCAGGGTCTCCTTCAAATCCCCTTGATGTTAACAACCTGCCTTCCCTTTCTGCGTTGTTTGGTTTTGGGGTTGTTGGGCTTTTCTCCCTCCCAGTCCCATGCCTCATGCTTGGAGTTGCAGCTAGTCCCTGTGCCTGTGTGGGAAATGTGCTGTCCTTTTGGGAAGGGAAATGAGACACCCTTCTTGTGGCTTTCTGCAGTGAAGACGGAGACCAGAAGGACATTGGATGAAGGTGAGAAATGAACCTGTGTAGGTGTTCCCTGCTTGGTCAGACATGCTGTTCCCCTGGCTGTGGGGGATAACTTAATCACTCTGAAGACAGATGGTTGGCAAAGGTAAGTGTAGGACATCCCACCCCTTCTTTCTGAACAGGTTCCCCAGAGGAGGAAAGGAGCTGGGGTGTGCCAGTAGGAATTAGAAGTAGGAATTAGCTGGGTTTACCTGGTTTTTGCCTGGTGTTCTCAGAGGCACACGACCTTCATCCTCTGTCCTGTGAGCTGCTGCTGCAGCGTGGCCACCTTGCTGAGTCACAGCACTAGCTCTGGTGGTTTTACCTCCTGTGCAGGTGAGTGACCCGGTCTGGAGGAGGTGAAGAGCCTGCGCTGCTCAGTGCTTTTGTGTTTCATCCTGTTTCCTGAGCAAGCTTTTGTCTTGAGGGTCTTGAAGCATCTGACATCTTCCATCACAGCATCACTTATGCATGGAGCAGGTGCCTACTCGCTCAGCCCAGCTCTGCACTGGAGCCCAGATGTCAGGATACAGAGGGGATGCGTAGTAAGAGTAATAAATAAAGCTACTCCAGATGGCCAGATGCCAGGCCACTTGCTCCCACCTGCCACTCCTGCGCTGCTGGGGCCACATGGTAAAGTGCAGGGAAGGATAGAACAAGGAGAAAAGCAAAGGGTGAGCATTGCAGCTTGAGTCTTTAAACCTGATCAAGCTCAGTGTCCTAGGGGTGCTTCAGGTGGGATGGCTGCAGAGCAGGGGGCAGGCGGGCAGCCCTGCGTCCCTCATGCCTGGGAACACTGTTTTCCTGGTTCTGATTAAGGGCTGGTGCATTGGATGGGGGTCCAGACCTGCCACCTGTGAGCTCCAGCCATCCAGAGTTGCTGCCCTGGTACACCAACAGCAGGCAGAGCCAAGCCTGGGGACAATCACTGGCATTTTGGTGATGCTTATGAGAATCAGGGCAAACAACAGGAAGACAGTTGCAGCCTCTGCCTTGCCAGAGCTTGGCTGCCTTCCCAGCTCCTGGAAAGGAGCAAAACCCAGGCGCTGGAGGTACCATGCAAAGATGCTGGTGTCCTGTCACTGCAGTCAGCCTTGGTTCGCTGGGCTGGTGGTTCACAACAGGTTTTGTGTGGCTGATCTCCCATTGCATGGGGCATGCTTTGCTAAGCAGGCAAAGTGAATTCTTCACTGTCTGGCAGAGCCAGATCTCTCTTGGCTTCACCAGGACACATCCAGCGTCCTACCATGTGTGGCCATGCAGAGCCCTTCATGTGCACCAAGCACTGCTTATGGGCAAGGTCAGTGTGCAAAACCTCCCTGTGGTGGAGCAACCCAGGCTGCATCCTGAAAGCATCCTGCCCAGGGTGATGGTAGGTGAATAGGGAGAGGGGGAAATGCAACCCCAGTGTGGTGTATTTCCTCTCCCCTGCAGCTTCCCCCTTCCTTACAGGGTGATGGAGAGAGGCTTTGATGTGAGCAGGAGGATCAGACACCATCAGCCCTCTCCTGGCCATGGGCAGTGTGAAATCACCACCTTTGCATTCACTACTCTTGATTTACTAAGATGCCTGTGAGCTCTCGCTTCCCTCCTGGGTGCCTCAAAGCTGAGCTGGAGTGTGGCGCCGGGATGGGAGGATTTGTTTGCATTTAAAGGGAAACCTGTTAATAAAGGAGAGCAAAGGGACTGCTCTTTTCCTGGCTGTGGGAACAGATGGCTGGATAACACAGTGAGATTAATATGCAGGGACTCCTGCCGGGGCGGGATTTGATTGCCTGTTAGGAGAGGTTAGCATGCTCCAGCTGAGCTCTGCCACCACTCTGCCTGTGGGGGTCCTTGGGGACCATGGGACAGATCCATGGCATCACTGAGGATAGGGTAGGAGCTGGTCATGGGGAAGGATGCGGGAGGGGATTCCTGCTGGGTGATGCTCTGGGAGGGCTGAGCTTGCCCTGATCTGCAGCAGTGCAAAGTGTTTCCAGGCCTTCAACCAGCAGCCAGCCAAATCCATAGGGAAGATAAATCCCTGCTGAGGCTTAGGGAGCCCTGAGGGAGCAAAAGGAGATGCCACCCAGCACCAAGCGTGACTGTGCGGCCATGGGTCAAGCCCAAATCAATGGGAGCCTCCAGCCCCCGAGCCACAATCGACTGGCCCAAGGTCACCCCAGATGCACACAGCGTGCTCGGGTGCCCGATCCCCATCACACCCCAGGGATAACGGTGCCCTCAAACCCTTCCCCTTCGTGCCTTTGCTTTGCTCCCCCTGTTTGCTGGCGCTCCCTTGCTGAGCATCAAGGCAGTGCTGGGCTTTGATCAGGGCCAGCAGCGCAGCTGCTCCCGACTGCCTTCCTTCTGCATCAGGAGCTGCCGAACCTCAGTGCGAATCCTTGCAATTAGTCCTGTTCTGCTCCCTGCCTCGTTTGATCTCCTTTCATTATTTATCACCTGATTTTCCCCCCTCCTTCCTAAATCCTCGCTTGCTTCCAAGAGATTATTCCCTACCTCTCCCCACATCGGTGGGTGCCTCTGCCTCGTTTGCTTGCAATTACCATCCCTTCTCCCTGTCCTTCCATCTCTCATCCCCTTTGTTCTGCACTGGATCATCTCTTCACGCCGTGCTCCTGGCTGCATCCCTGAGCTCTGTGCCTGCCTGATTGCTGTTCTTGCTGCTTTTCTCTGGTTTTCCCACCTATTACCTGTCTCCATCCCATTCCTGGCTGTGTGTACCACTGGGTACAGCCAGGGCCGGGCTACACTAAATCTCCCATTCCTGTTCACCCCGAAGTGGCTCCACTGCAAAGCAGGGACCCAGGGCACCTCATGGTGCTGCTGCACCCTGGGCCAGGGTCTCCCCACTCTGCTTTTGCTGCTGGGAGGGGGGCGGCTGTATCCCCCCCATCTCCTTTGTTTCCCAGGGCTTGATGCATTATTCAGCGCTGCGGATGTTGGAAGGATAATGGTACTGCGAAGGGCATGGGCTCACCTCACGGATGCTGCTTTTCCTGTCACGGGCTCTTTTCCATCTCCATCATTAAGCCAGCAGAGGCACTGACCATGCAGGAGGTGTCTCCTAGGAGGTGGTATCTGCTCTTGTCCTGGGGAGGATGTGGCAGGGATAAAGGCAGCAGCAGCAGCCCTGGGAATGCTCCAGGGGCTGCCCTGCAGCTCCTGAACCCAGCTCTCCATTTAACAGAGCTGGTCCCTGGCTCCCCATCCTGGTCCCCTCCCCACATCCCACTCTTGAGGCTGATCGCACCGTGGAGGGGCACCTGGGTGCTTTGGTTTGCTCTCTGCTTGGGAATGAGCAGCCAGAGTGGGGAGGGAGCAGGGCAGGGAGAGCTTGGCATTGCTGAAGGAAGTGGGAATTGTGGGCTCGTTCCTATGGGCTCATCACCTGTGGTGTGATGCTGGGCAGCGGGTTGGAGGGGTAATGGCACATCATGTGTCACCCTGGCTCACCCCACTGGGGGGGGTGAGGAGGTAAAGGATGGGAGATGGGATGGGATGGGATAGATGGTGGGATAGGGGATGAGATTTTATTCAAGCTGGGATCTGGGATGGGTTACAGGATGGGGTGGGATATGGGATAAAGAATAGGATGTGTGATGCAGGGCAGGATATGTGATGGGATGAGTTTCAGGGTGGGATATGGGATGGGGTGGATTGGGATACAGATTAGGATATGGGATGGGATCCAGGGTGGGGTGGGATACAGGCTGGGTTATGGGATGGGATATGAGATACAGGATAGGTTGGGATGGGATACAGGCAGGGTATGGAATGGCTTTCAGGTTGGGATGTGGCATGGGCTGGGATACAGGATGGTTTTTCCTGGCCATCGCATCCCCTGGGTGGGAGCAGCTTGGCTGGGGCAGCGCCCTGGGTGCGTGGTGCTGCCCCCCAGGGGGATGATTTGGGCGCTGGGGGGCAGGGGGGGCTGTTGGGGAGGTGTGGGGCTTGGGTGCAGGTGGATGGGGAGATGTGGGGAGGAAGAGGAGGGACTGTGGGAGAGCTCTGAGGAGATGGGGGCAGAGGGCTCTATGATGAGATGGGGTACGGGGGGGGGGACGGACGGGTGCCGCCACGCCCTCCGCCCTGCAGGCGGCGCTGTGCGCCCCGGCGGCGCGCTGTCGCGGCGCGCAGCTCTGTGTCGCGGAGCTGTCCAGCACTTCAGGAGGAGCCGCGCCGGGAGGGGCCGGGCCGGGCCGGGCCGAGCGGGACCGAACGGGACAGAACGGGACCGAGCGGGACCGAACGGGACCGAACGGGGGGGGCTCCGGCAGCGCCCGGCGGCAGCGGCTCCGGGCCGGGCCCCGCGGGGAGAGGTGAGGCGCGGGGCGGCGAGGCCCGGCCTGGCTCGGGCCGGCACCGGGCGCGGGGGACCCCATTGGGCGCAGAGAGGGGATGAGGATAAACGGGAGGGGGTCTGGGGGTGCTGCGGAGCCTCCCAAGGGGCGGGGAGGGGGGTCACGGTGCTGCTATGGGGCAGCCAATTGGGGTCCCCAAAGGGAGCGGGAGGCAGCGCCTCGGGGGTGCCGGCGCGGCTGCGGACCCCGCGGTGCGGTGATGCGCTGGGGGCGCAGGGATGTGGATGTGCGCGGTGCTGGGGGGGACCCCTTGTCCGTGCCCTCAGTGCTGCGAGGGACCCCCCCAGTGCCGGGTGGGGGCTGGGAAGGACGGGACGGCGATGGTGCCTTGCGGGGTGCGGGTGGCAGATGGGGCCCGGATAACGGCAGAGAGGAGAGGGGGGTCCCGCAGCTCCTGGTGCGGTTCAAACCCTGCGGGTGTTGCACGGGGGAAGGAGAGGGGTACGGTTTGTCTATGGGGAGCGGGGGGTGCCCTGTGCTCTTCTGCCCCAGGATCCGGAGGTTTGTCCCCAGGGATGCTCCATGTGTGGGGCCGCGGGTTCCATTCATCCCTCCCGGAGCAGAGGTGGATGTTTCTTGGCTTGCCTGCGCTCCTGCTGCTTCTGCGGGGGGTGTCACTCCGGGGCTGACAGCTTTTGGGGGTGTCTCGGGTTGATGGGAAGCACTGAGGACCACCTCAGAGGGTGCAGGTGCTCACATGCCCCGGCTGAGCTCCCTGCCCGGCCGTGTGGGTTTGTCTATGGCGAGAGCATAGGGACATCCCCAGCGTGGGGGATTTTGGGGACAGGAGTGCACAGTGCTTGTGTCCAAACGCACAACATCCTTGCTCTGTGCCCCTCTGCCTCCCCCTGCTTCCCTCCTGCCTCCCCCCTGCTTCCCTCCTGCCTCCCCCCTGCATCCCTCCTGCCTCCCCCTGCATCCCCCTGCATCCCTCCTGCCTCCCCCCTGCATCCCTCCTGCCTCCCCCTGCATCCCCCTGCCTCCCTCCTGCCTCCCCCTGCATCCCCCTGCATCTCTCCTGCCTCCCCCCTGCATCCCTCCTGCCTCCCCCCTGCATCCCTCCTGCCTCCCCCTGCATCCCTCCTGCATCCCCCTGCATCCCTTCTGCCTCTCCTTGCTTCCCCCTGCATCCCGCCTGCCTATCCTTCTCCCTCCCCCTGCATCCCGCCTGCCTCCCCCTGCCTCCCTCCTGCATCCCGCTGCTTCCCCCTGCATCCCCCTGCCTCCTCCTGCATTTCCCTCCATCCCACCTGCATCCGTCCTGCCTCCCTCTGCCTCCCCTGCATCCCGCCTCCCCTGCTCAGGACCTCATCCTGGCAGCACACACAGGGAGAGGCAGGGGCTTTCAGAGCCACAAGTTGGGCAGCTTTTAGGGGAGCCCTCGGTCACGGCCGGGGTTGCCAAGGGGGGGTGCAGAGTTCTCGGTTGCTTTTGTCCCTGGTGCCAGGGAAATGGTGCTTTTACCCCAGACAAAGTGTCCCAGGGGCCGGATCTGGCTGCGGATGGATGCATGGCAATGGATGGGGGAGCGGAGGTGCCCACCCCACGCCTCCGTGCAGGGGATGCCCGCAGGGTGCAGGTCACCCAATGGGTTCAGCAGGGGGGGGGGCCGTGATCCCCAAATCCCTTCCTCCTCCTCCCTGTCTCCCAGCTCCCGTTTTTCCCGGCCAGGTGGCCCATGGCTTATATAATGCGCTCAAACCCCGGAATAGCTCCTCCCGTTACACAACCGCCCGGTCAGCCATGGAGGGGGGGGGATTCCCAGCTGGATGCTCCCCCTGCACTGGACATGACCCCCCATTCCCGCAGCACTTGGCTCCAGGGGTCATTTGCCAGGATTATATCCCTGTTGAAGAAGGTGACCCCGTTGTGATTGTCATCGCCCTGCTCCTGTGTGCTCAGTAATTGCTATTATTGTTATTATTATTACTATTAATTATTATTATTACTATTATTATTGTTATTATTGTTGTTGATTAATAATAATGATAATGATAATAATGGCTGAGGTGGCCCCAAGGGGTTGAGGAGAGTGTGGCCAAGGGGTATAGGGCTGGGGCATCCCATAGGGGTACCCATCACCCCACTTAGCATGGGGGGTTTGGTGCCGTCACTTGGATGATTCTCCTCCTCTCTCTCATCCCTGGCCCAGCGATGGGATCCTGCATGGATCCTGGGGTCCCCTGGGGCTGGTCTCCATCATGGTGTGATCCATTCCCATCAGCTCTCCTCCAGATGGAGCTGAGGATGGGGTTTGCTCGGCCTCCTCTGACAGCCCAAGGGGTCAGGCTGCAGCCACAGCACTGTGGGACAGGAGCAAAGCCCAGCTCCTCCCCTCATCCATCCCTTTTCTCCAGAGCATCTCCCAGGGGAGCTGATGGATCTCTGCTGTGCAATGCCCATCATCGGGGGGGGGACCTGTCCCCACCCCGTGCTCCCCCATCCCTACATCCCCAAGCTGGGAAGGAGCCCAGTTGCTTAGCAACCGTTTAGCTTCTCCACCAGCCTCCTCATCTATTTAAAATACATATATATATATATATCCTTTTATATATATATATATCTGCACAGACGTAGGTATGTACAAGCAGCAGGGAGCCCTCACCCAGCTCATGACCCCCCCCTCCTCCGCCAACATCCATATATTCCGCATTAATTGCTTTAAAATCTACAAGGTGTCAAATTGTGCTGGGGCAGAGGAAAGGATGCTCTGGCCTCAGGGAAATAGGGATGGAGGGGCTGGGATGGATGTACCCAACCCCTTCTGCTGCCCCTTCCTATGGGCAGGATCCCTGCCGGCTCGGGGCTGGGATGCAGCTCTAATGAGCCCCAGAACCGGTTACACTTTTAAAGCCAGATTCGCCTTTTTTAGCCCTTTCTCAGAGGTCTGACTCATGGTTTTTGGCACTCGGAAGGCAGCTCCGCAGAAGGTCAGCCCAATTCGTGGCAGCAACACCGGACTTTTCCTCCTTGCAATGCTGGCCTGGTGTTCAGAGGATGCTGCTGCCTTGCTGTGATGTTCTGGCACTTTTAGTCATGGAAAAAGAGCCTTTCTCCCAGCTGTTCCCATGGGAGCAGCCTGGAATGGGGCTGTCAGTGCCTGAGAGACAGGGTGATGATTTCAGTAAGTGCTGGTGTGCCCTGAGGAGACCTTGGTGGGCAGGGGAACCATGGGGACCACTTCTCCCATCCTCTCTGGAGCACCTTCACCTCCACTGGGCTGTCCCTTGCTTGTTGAGACTGAGCTCTGGCACACTCAGTGTGTGAGTGGTCCAGGGAGCTGTATCCCGTGCCCGCATCCCTGCATCCCATGCCTGCATCCCTGCATCCCATGCCCGCATCCCCGTCTCGCCATCACCCTGGTGCAGCTGGATGTGGTGAGAATTAATGGAGCACCGGCCGGAGGCAGCTTTAATTAGCACCGAGGTGAGAAGGGGGGAGGATGCCCGGCACCGCCGTCGCCTTTCCTCACCGAGGGAATGATGCCGGGAGAGCATCCAGGCACCGCTCCCACGGGGAATGTGGCTTCATCTGCATTATGGCATGGGCAGGGGTGATGGGCAGCTGCCTCCAGCCTAGCCCCATTCCTGGGGTGCTGTGGGCATGGTCAGGGAGCTGAGTGAGCGATGCCCATGGGGGATTTGAGCAGAGGCAGCTGGAAAGGGGTTTGTTTCTGGGCTGGAAAATTAAAGGGAAAAGGCAGTTTGGGGAAATAACACTTTTTTTGCTCATTTTCCTGGTTTTCTTCTTTCCTTTCCGTCTGGAGCTCCACAACCCCTGCACATCAAAGCCCAGGCTGGGATATGGGGACAGCCACATCCCGGGGACAGCCACATCCCAGGGACACCCCTTAGGGTCCCAGCCTTTAGGGAGGGAGCTTGGTTCAAAGCTTGGCTGGAAACCAGCAGTCCTGGGATAGTGAGGCTGGTCCTGGCACCCCACAGTAGCAGAGACTGTGTGTCAGGGGCACAGCACTGTGTGTCTGTCCTTCTGTTTGCTCCAGCCTCCATGGGCTGGGAATGCCGATGCCCCGGTGCGGAGGACCCTGGGTGCAGTTCAGCATGGAGAGACCCAGTGTGCTGGTCCTGGTGCTTGGGGTGAGGCATGGGATGGGGTAGAGAAGGAGGAGGAGGAGGAGGATGGAGAATAGGGATGATGATGGAGGATTGAGGATGGAGGAGGATGGGGATGAGGATGGATATACATATGAAGGATGGAGATAGAGGATGGGGATGAGGGTCAGAGATGGAGGATGGAGATATATATATGAAGGATGGGGATAGAGGATGGGGATGAGGATGGAGGTCAGAGGTGGAGGATGGATATACATATAAAGGATGGATATGGAGGATGTGGATGAGAATGAGGATGATGATAGAGGATGAGGATGGAGGATGGGGAAGGAGCAGCTCAGAACATTTCCAAAAGCTCTAAAGCAGGCAGCAGACAGCACCCGTGAGCTGAAATGCTGTTTTGGCCTCCCCAAGTCCCAAGGTGGCATGTGGAGTGCCAGCAGGGAAGATCAGGATCCCAAAGCATGTGGATGAATGGCTCTGCAAAATGGAAAGAGAGGGATTTGCTTGGGAGTTTCCCCAGCAGCTCCAGCCCATGGGTTTGAGCCCTTCTGGGGGGCACTAAGGGGACTTGAGTTGTGGGGACTAGCCCTGGCAGCATCCTGCAGCCTTTAGCATGGGAGCACAGCACAGCGCTGGCCCCAGGGCACCTCCTCTTCCTCTCGGATGCACAGGGCAGTGGTTTCCAGGGCTGGATGATCTGTGGGTAATTACTGCAGATAATGAAATATTTAACCATCATCTTCATCACCAGGGGTAGCATGGAGCCAGGCAGGAGCTGCTGCTGGTAGGGCAGGGCTGTGCCTGCACTGATGGGTCTGGTGCTGGGTTTGGTGCTGGGGTGAGGTGGCAGAGCCATGCGGTCGTTGTATGGTGGCCAATGGATGGAGGTTATGGTGGTGACGGCCATGCTGTGTCCCCAGGCTGTCCCTTGTGGGTGCAGAGCATCACTGTGTGTCTCCTTTGGGGATAGGGAAGGCACAGAAGTCATCCTGGGGCACTGGGGCTCCTTCTGCGCCCATTGTGACGAGGGAGGTGGGACCTGCTCCGTTTTCCACCCAGGACTTTGCTGCTGGTAGCTGGAAGGGGGTTGAGGATGGGTTTTCTCCTCCTTTGTCTTCCTGCACATGCTGTGGCTGAGGCCTCTGGAATCAGCTCTCCCTGTGGATATTGCTCACGGCTGAGGAGACGCTGGGATGCAGTGTGGTGTCCAGCGGGATAGCTCCAACCGCATCCTTTTTATGGGTACAGGGAGCATTTCCCATTGGGATCCGCATGTCTCCCACGCCATGCAGGTACCCATCCATCCGCCAGGTTATCTCACATGCTCCTCCATCTACCTGCCCAGCTGTATATCCCACATGCTCTCAAGGCTTTGCAGCAATGAATTTACCCACTGCCGGGCCCAGGATAATATTACTTCCCGTTAGGGAAAAGCAAGCAGAGGCTGCTGTGGAAAGCATCCTTTCCTTCCTTCTCTCCTCCCCTGAGCCCTTTAGTGGATAGAGGTTTCCCAGGGGGAGCTTCCCCCATTCCCTTCCTGGTTTATGGCTTCATGCCCTGATGAAAGAGGAAGAGGAGCCCCCTAAGCTATGTTATTGCGCAGCATCTCTCCTATCTATGGCCCAGGGCAACTCCTCTCTGTGGGGTGTCATAGGGCTTGAAATGTGTGTGCTGCCCCATTGCTGCGGGCAATGGAGCACTGAGGGACCCCCTGGTTATTCCAATGGCTCCTGTCCCACCGGCGGTGTGTCCCGCTGCCTGCTTCTCCGTGCCTTTATGGGAATAAATGGCTGCTGGCTCCTCTGCATGGCAATCATGGGGAGAAGAGGGAAGAATAAAGGCTTGTAATTAAGCAGTCAGCTCCTGTCCTCCCCGGGCAGGCTCAGCAGCACACAGATGAGTGCATGGGGCAGGCAGTGGCAGCGGGAAAGCCGGGGATGTCCCTTGGGAATGCCATGGGGTGGGAGCTGCCTTCCCGCCTGGCTGGACCCGTGGGGAGGGAGCTGAGGCTTTTTCTCCTCTCAAACCGCAGGAAAACATCCTCGAAGCCTCTCATGGCAATCTGGGATCTCCCTCTTTCCCCAGGCCAGCGTTCAGCACCATCCTTGGGCGGCATGTACCAGACACCCTTGGTGTCGTGGGCAAGGCTTGCCTGCTTCCCACATGGGAAACAACAAGCAGGCAACATCCATCCTTGGAAAAGTCTTTCCAGCAGGATCCCTGGGGTGGAAACACCCCAGAGAAGTGGCTGCTGGCAAAAGCTGTGTCTCAAAGCCCAAACCCAGGTTAGAAAGTGCTCTGCCTTCACCCCTGATTCTCTTTGTGTAGGACTTAGCAGGAGATGCAATTGTAGGAGCCCCTGGTAGAGCCCAGGCAACCCGGCTGCTGCTGGTCCTTAAGGCAGAGCATCTGCATTGGGAGCATCCCGTGCTGGGGATGAGAGGGACAGTGCTTTGTGCAGGGGAGCATCACGGGGTGGGGAGACTGAGGAATGGGTGCTTACACGTGTGCTGGTGGCCTGAGGTTGCTGAGACAGGGCTGTGGCTGTCTGGTTGGTCCAGGAGTTGTGGGAGCTACTCCTCCCCCAGGCTTGGGAGCATCACCCGGAGCCTCAGCGCTGCTCGGAACAGTTGTCCTTTTCCAAGGGGCTATTTTGGGAGCCAAATGAGGAGGAGGCAGGGACACGTGAATGTGGAAGAGCAGGAGCCAGTGGGAAGTCTCACCTCTCCTTGCACCCAGTACTGATGTGCCAGAGGGTGCCAGGCCGTTGCCAGAAGGCACCTGCAGGTGCTTGGTGGCTGGTGCAGGCATTGGGATGGACCGCAGCTGCATCCCCACTAACCAGTGCAGTGGGGGGATGCAAGGAGATACCTGATCTTTGGTTGCCATCCCCTTACTGGATGGGGACAGTGCCCAGGGGTGTCCTCAGAGGGCTGTGGGGATGGATGCCTGTCCCTGATCCACACCACACTGGCTGACATTGTCCATAGGGCTTGGAGGGACCCTGCCTGTCTGTCTCTATGGCTCTGGGTGCTGCAGACGCACGCTCTGCCAGGCTTTCCCCGGTATGAGCGTGGGGCAGAGCATCCTCCTTCCCTTCCCATGGTGATAGGAATAGCCCCACTTGCTTTGCAGGTGGGAAAACTGAGGCACCAGCAAAAAGGGGCAGGAAGGGCACTGGCAGAAGGCCCACATCTCTGCATCGCTGTCCCCATCATCCTGCTGCACCCACACCTCTTTTGGGACAAACTCTGCCTTCAGGTCCTGGCAAGGTCCTTGTGCCATCATGGGTTGAGAGGGAAACTCAGGCAGGGACTGACCCTGGCTCTTTCTGTCCCTATAGGCAGTGCTGGTGGCGAGGCCACCCGCACCAGCATGGCTCTGTACAACAACGGGGCCGAAGTGCCTTCACCCCAGGAAGCTTCCAATGGCTTCTCACAGCCTGGAGCCTCGGGAACGTGGCACAAGGGTGAGGAGGAGGCGCGCCTGGCGGAGCCCACCCTGGTGAAGAGGGCTCACAGGGAGATCCTGGACCATGAGCGCAAGCGGCGCGTGGAGCTCAAGTGCATGGAGCTGCAGGAGATGATGGAGGAGCAGGGGTGAGTCCTGGGGGATTGGGGCTGGGCGGGAGGTGGAGCCCATGGCTTGGGATTCATTCATGGCACCTTGTTCTCCCCCCCTTGTCCTCTCTGTATCTGGTGTGGCAGATGCCCCAGGTCCAAGTATAGAAGCATAGAATGGTTTGGGTTGGAAAAGACCTTAAGCTCATCCAGTTCCAACCGCTGCCATGGGCAGGGACACCTCACACCAGACCATGGCACCCAAAGCCCTGTTATAAACAAGTAAATCCGCTTTTGGGTGAATCAGAAGGCTTTGGAGTGGACTGGTGGGCTGGTTGTGAAGGTAAATGCCTCCAAGAGATGCAGACCTGGGAGTGTATCCACACACAGGTTGGAAGCTCACTCTGGTTTCTCCAGTTGGAAATATGGACTTCCAGCTCATTGTCCCAGGAAAGCCAAGGCAGGAAGGAGGACCATGAAAGCCATCAGTGCCACCCAGCCCTGGGATGGGACATCTCTGTGTCTTGTACTGAGGAGATGAAGGAGAGCTGAGGTTAGCATCTGGTGAGGCTGTTCTGGTGCTTCAGTTTGTCCTTCCTTCTTCTCTCCCCCTAGCTATGGGGTGAGAGCATCCCCCCATCCTGCCATGCCTGTCTGGGCACTGTGAGCTGCTTTGCTTCCATGGGGAAGCAAAGGGCTGGGGGAAAGCCCATAGGGCTGGAGCGCATCCCTGCCTCTGGGGGCAGAAAGGAATGGGGGACCAGTGAGGAGACCCCCATCCCCACTGCACCCACAGTTGCCCCGGAGCTCCAGCACCAGCCCAACAGCCTGATCCCACTGCCAGCTCACTAAAACCTGATGGATGGAGGAAATTCTCCGGCACACACAGACTGGTATCAGCTGGGGAGGAGGAAAATGGATTGAGGGAAGGCTTCGCCAAGGCTTTCATTAAGAGCACAAGCATGACCTAGAATTAAATTGTCTCACACAGGCTGGAATAATGAGGGTGCCTAATTTGTCGTTATGGAAATAAATAAGGCTGACCTGGCACTTTGGGGAGCCTCCTGTCAGCTTCCCGCGCCCTACTAGGGATCTTACTACTAGTAGTATCGTCAGTGCGATGGGTAATAGTAATGCTGCACCCGCTATTGTTGTTATTGCTGTAATTGCCTTTGCCATTATTAAGGCTATTAATAACAGTGATGACGATGATATGCTGAAATGATAAGATAATTACAGTCATCATCTTGGTCAACCTGGTTAATCCTGCTCCTGCTCCTCCTCTCATCACAGGGGCTCTCTGGGGGGGGGGGGTCCATGGAAGCGCTGTGCACCCCTGAGGTTTCTACCAGTGCTGGGAGCTGCATCCTGCCCATGGCCTCAGGGGAGTCACTGGGGAGGGATGAATGAGTTTGACAGCAGAGGTTTAGCAGGGATTTAAGCACTCCCTTGTTTCCGTACATCCGGATGGCTCCTCCTGCCTGCGCTGCTGCTTGCTCCGGGCTCCCCATGCTGTTATTCCCTGCCTGCAGGCTGGGTTCTTGTCCAGAATCAAGTGTCAGCGATTTTTCTTCCTTTCCCAACCCCATTTTATGTGTTAAATGCCAACACAAACCCCCTCCAATGGGGTTATAAGCAGCGCCAGGGGGTTGTAGGAATGAAGGAGCTGGTGCTCCTGCATCCAACACAGCATCGCTGGGTGCAGGGGGTTCCTTGCCTTGGCCTTGTCCCATGCAGGCCCATCTGTCACCTCCTGTTTGGCCTCGTGTCCCCCTTCCGAGAGCATTGGCTGCATTTGTAATGTGCTGCAGCGATGCTCATCTTCCCGGGCAGACATCTTCCTGCTGCTGCTGCTGGCTCAGGTCCATGGGGTGGACAGGGATGGTGGCTCTGTCGCTCTGCCCAGCTGGGTGCACTGCTGTTGGTGGCACAGTGCAGGGCAGCATATGGGGGTGCTGCTCTGTTTTGGGGTTCCCCTTCCATGCACAGGCAGGGTGCAAGGTGAGGGGAAGCAGCCTCGGTGCCCTGCTGCACTCGCTCCTGCCTGGCTGGGGAATTAATGAGCCCTTCAGTTTAAATGAGCTTGTTAATATTAATTGCCCTCTCCTTGCTGTTACCTCCATAGGCACTGCGGGGTGCGTACCTGCTGCCATGTGCCCCTCTGCACCCATGGCACCCAAGGACATCCATGGCACTGTGAGGGGCATCACTGTCCCTCGTGGGCTCTGTGATGTGCCAACACTGGGGACCACAGGGCTTGCCCAGGCTGTGGCCCCCAGTTTTCTGGCCTCATCAGCAGTGATGCTGATGGGACAGGACAGTGAGGATTGACCATGAGCACTGCCTGTAGATGGTGAGGACAGGGACACACAGAGACCCCTTCCCTCCCAGAGGGTGATATGCGGTCTCTCTCACTTTACCCTGTCCCCACAGATGATGCTGGGGGCACCGTGGGTCCTATTAGGATGCAGGTCGAGGGGGATGCTCTGGTGCCCTTGTGCTGCTGCAGGATGCGGCACAGCACTGCCTGCCCAGGGCTGTCACTCGTCCCTCCTGGGGACACCTCCGGGATGGCTGAGCACTGTGGTTTGATGCCAGGGACAAAGTGATTGGTGTCTGTCGTTAATAACCCTGCAGTGGCCTGAGTCAGCGGTTGGTGTTAGCGCAGAGCTGGCTCGGCTGCAGGGCATAAACAAGAGAGGCTTGTGACGGGATGCAGGCACCAGGAGGGAGCCCTGGCATCACTGGCACTGCTGGGGACATGCCCTAAAGCCTGGGGCAGTGGGGCAGAATGGCAGCCTCATGGTCATCCTCTTCTTTTACCCCTTTCTGATGTCTGTTCCTCTGCCAAGCACTGCTGGGAGGAGCAGGCAGGAGAAGGGAGGGTGATATGAATTAGTGGTCATGGCAGTGCTGGGGTAATGGTTGGACTTGATGATCCTAAGGATCTTTTCCAACCTGGTTGATGCCATGACTCTATGGAGTGTGGTGGCAGGGAACCAAGCAGAGGGACCTGCTCTCCTCCAGGCCCTGATGACAGCCACCATGTCTCTCCCTCTGAGCAGCCACATGTTGCTCCCAAAGGTATAGAGGTCCTCAGCAGGTCCCTGGGGAGCCCATGCTCCAACCTCAGCAGCTCTGACCACGTCTTTGCCCATCCAGGTACTCCGAAGAGGAGATCCGGCAGAAAGTGGGGACCTTTCGGCAGATGCTGATGGAGAAGGAAGGGGTGCTCACCAGGGAGGACCAGCACGGGCGCCAAATGTAAGTGAGGCAGCTCCAAGCTGGCCAGTCCGTGTGTCCTTCCCATCCTTCATCCCAGAGAGGCACATCCCAGATTGTCTCCAAGCATCAATGGGTGGATTGATACAGAGAGGATATATATAGGGGTGACTGGATAGATTGATGGACATAGAGAGGGTATATAGGGATAGATGGGTGGATGGATGGATGGATGGATGGATGGGTGGATGGATGGATGGATGGATGGATGGATGGATGGATGGATGGATGGATGAATGGGGTTGGAACTAGATGATATTAAGGTCCTTTCCAACCTTAACTATTCTATGAGTCTATGATTCTATGATGGATGGATGGATGGATGGATGGATGGATGGATGATGGATGAATGGATGGATGGCTCATAGGTTGGTGGATTGGATGGTTGGTTGATTTGATGATTGGGCGGTTGGTCAGTTGGCTGGTTGGAGGCAGAGTTTGCCCTCTGAGGCCATATCCTACCTCTGGAGAGGTTAGAGGTTAGAAGTTATCCTGCACTGGTCTTTTGGGGATCTCAGGGCGCTGTACAGGGGCCAGCACTGCAATGCTCCTCTCCCAGATGATGAAACTAAAGTGCAGAAGGTCTCAATGCTTGGCCCATCCCAGCAGCCAGCGGCAGAGACCAAGCTGTGGGGCTGCTGTGCCTCACCTCTGCCTGCTCCTGCCTCTTTGGGTGACTTCTGCTCTCCCTTGGGCTGAAACCACAGCTTCTGCCTCCAGCCAGGCGAGGGCACCAGCTTCCAGGCCTTGCTCTTAACTCCATGGTGCAGAACAGTCCTCTTGCCTCTGATGTGAAGCTGGGGTAACTCAGCTCAGCTGACAATGGTTCAGCAGGCTGGTCTGTAACCCTAGAAAGATTAGTGTTCGCAATAATAATCATTACTGATTATAATAATCATCACAAATAACAGTAACAATCATTATTGATTATAATAATAATTAATAACAGTAACAATCATTATTGATTATAATCATAATCATTAATAACAGTAATAATTTCCATTGCAAGGGGCCCAGGCTGGATAGGCTGGCCTTGAGCCTGCTTCTCACCTAGAGCCTGTGTCTCTGTCAGGCTGGTGTGACCCCAAGAAGCCTCATGGAAGGACCTTCTCCAAGAGGCTCCTGCCCTATTCCTCTGCCTCCCAATTGCTCCTCACATTGCCTCTGGGGGTTGCTTCTGCCCTGGGGGGCTCAGGGCTCAGGTGAGGAGTCCAAAGCAGCTCATCTCGCAGTGGGGGCATGCCACCCACTGCTCCTGACCTGGGCAGGGCTGTCCCCAGCCTCACGAGGGTCTGCCCTGGGCTTGGTGATGATTTATCTGCACGATGCTTAATGGCCCAAGCAGCGCGGCTGGCCCGGCACGCACCATCCATCAGCCTGGAAACCAGGTCACTTGGGACAGGAATAGATGCTGCAGGTTCACTGAATATTAATGCTTCATTAGGGGCAGGAAATCAGGGCAAGGGGGGAGGCAGGGAAGCCGTGATGGAAGGGAAAGCCTTCCTCCCACTGCTCTGCCAGTTCCCAAGCAGGGAGGGACATCCCTGGCCTGGATAGGGCACATCCGGATGGTGCTGGGGCAGCACAAAGCATCTGGGGTCCTCCTCCAAGCAGGAAAAAAAGCAAGGCATGGAGGAAATAACCTGCCAGGGTCATGGAGCATCAAGCCCGAGGTGTTAACAAGTGGCCTTTGCCTGTGGGGGCATCAGTCATCGCCAGGGCATCTTCTCAGCCAGGCTCATTAGGGCTGGTGCTGTAAGGAGCACGTAGGGAAGCCAGAGGTGGGTTAAGGTTACCCAGGCAGCCCTGGCTGTCACCTCTGTGGGCTTCCTTTTGTGAAAGGGAGGGTAATCATTAAAGATTAGCCCGAGGGCTATAAATAAGAGTGCTGAGCTGGAAGGAGCAGCCTCAAAGCAGAGCGTTGCTTGGGGGAGAGTGAAGCTGGATGTGCTTGGAGGCAGGTAGGAGCTGGGTCCAAAGGAGGTGGCTCTATCAAACAGCAGGGATCTGAGCTTCTGAAGTCCCCATTAAGGGCTATCCTGATTACAGAAGGTTGAAGAGCCTGGACAAGGGAATTAAATAAACCTTAAATAAAGAGCCCCAGCCCTTGTATTGTCTGGGACTGCACCCAGCAAAGCATCTCATGGGCTCATCCTGCTCCAGCGCCCCTGTGGATGTTCGTAGCTCAGTCGCTGGCTGCTGGGACCATGACTGTGAACCAGCTGGTCCTGTTTCAAACAGCTCAGCATCATCTGCAAACCCCCCAGGGGAAACTGAGGCACCGAGCAGGGCCGTGGCCGCCTGAGTCCCTGGCTTGTTCCCTGTGCGTTTCCACCTCCCATTCATGTGCATGCACATGCACAGCCTGGTCCCCAAGGAATAGCTGCTTGATGGGCAAGCTGGTGGGATTGCAAGCAAACAGGAGCAGGGAGGGATAATTGGGGCAGCACAAGTCTGTCTTGAGCCGCTGAGCACAGCTAATGGGTGAGATGCTGGCAGCAGGCTCAGGCGCGCTCTGCCTGCTCATGGAGCGGAGTCCAACAGGGAATTATCCCTGCTCGCTCCTCACTTTTCTCCCCCTTCCCATGGTTGGGTGAGTGGCTGAAAGGCTGTTCCTGCCCTCGGGGCATGGCCAAAGCAGGAGTCACTTGGAGAGGACCCAGAAAGCCATGGCTGTGGCAGAGGAGGGAGCCTGAGACCCGCTTGAGCGATCATCTGTGGTCAGGAGGAGGATGATTCTCTTGTAGTTCTGGTCCAAACCATCTTTAATTGGGTTCAAGAGCCCAGGGCCTGCCTGTGGCCAGGGATGCCAATGTGCTGCTCTCGGGTCTGCTGTCTGGGGATGGGAGCATCCCTCGGCTCAGCTATAGGCACTAGCCTGGCTGCCAAGGGACCAGTGCTGTGAGGCTGCCCTTGTCCACCAGCATTCCCTGCCATACACCTCCCAGTGGGAAGGGTGGAGGAGCCAACATTGGTTTCCAAGGGCAAATCTCCCTTGGGAAGCAAGTGCCTGGGCTGGTGTGTTGCCATGGGTGGCACATCCTGGGTGAGATGTCCTACAGCCCCCAGGAACAGGAACAAGCAGGAGGCTCCTGGTGGGGTCTGATGCCGATGACAGAGGAGGAAAGAGGAGGTGGGGACAGCAGGGAGGGTGTGGGCAGGGACTCCTGGGTCCCTCCTGCCTGTGGTCCAGCTGCCCGGCCTCTGCCTGCAGCCCCACAGTCAATGGCAACCTCCTGATGGTTTCCATGGCAGCGGGGAAAAATAATGCTGATGGAGTCCCTCAGGAGGGAGAGGAGACCCTGATGGCTCCAGGGCTGATGTGCCCCCACCTCATCTCACCTACCCAGGGGGGACATCACCCATCACCTCCTGGAGCTCTGCTGCCAAGCCAGCAGCACACTGGAGTGCTGGCCTCAAAGCCTGGATCATCCTGGGCAGCTCCTGGATAGTCACCTGAACCCCCCGAGCCTCCTGCAGCTCCTCTCACCCTAATCCTTCCCCATCACCTACCTGGGCTGACTCCAGCCTCCTGCCCAGCCCTGGCACTTGGGCGATGCCAAAAGGGGCTCCGAATGGTGCTGAGGCCAGATCCTGGTGACCCATATCCCATGGTGTCTCTGTGCCAGCCCAGCAGGGATTTCTGCAGCAACAGAAACCCCAGGAACACCACCCCTCCCCCGGAGCTTTGCTACGTGTGGACCTCAAGGGACCTGACCAAGGCATGCTGTGGCAGAGGGGATGTCCCAGGCTTCCCTCCAGCATCTCCAGTGGGATATGGGGAATGGGAATCCCGGGATTAACGCTGTGCTTCCTCCTTTGGCAGCATGATAGAAAACCACCACGGCGTGGATGGGGAGGAGTACGCGGTGGAGTACCCCGACTCCGGCGAGGGCTGCCTGCTGCAGTGCGACTGCTCAGCCGAGTGCTACCGCGAGGACAGCGGCCACCGCGAGTACAGGTCTGGCTGCACCAAGCAGGGAGCATGGGGAGCGGGTCCCCATGGGGGGCACAGAGCACAGGGGACGGTCCCTGCTCCCCCCCAGCCCTTCCTGCTTTGTTCCGTAGGCTGAAACGGCGCTCGAGCAGCTCCACCTCTCCTCCACCCAAGAAGAAGAAGAAGAAGAAATCCGGTCACCGCCGGAGCCGGTGAGTCCCACCTTGTCCCTATGCTCCAAGGAGGGCACTTCTCCTCCCACCTCATCCTTTCCATGGGGCAAGTCCCTCCTCTTTGAGGGGCAGTGCACCCCAAAACGAGCACCCTCAAGAGGTGCGATGCACCAGTGATGCAACGTGTGTGTCCACACGCACACAGTGCTGTGGGGGGCACCCCCAGCCCACCCAACTGCATGCACTGGTGGAGCCCTGCCTGCTCCATGCTGGGCACAGCACAGGGCAGGATTTGGCTCCTGAGGGGTCTGCCCGCCGGTCCCATCCCCGGTTAGTGCTGGCTGCCTGGGCAGGATGCTGTCACTAATGTCCCTTTCTTCTCTGCCTTCCCCACGGCAGCAAAAAGAGGAAACCTGGCTCGGAGCGCAGGTAGGTGCCCACTGGGCAGGGTGGGCTTGGTTCCCCACCAGGCATGGGTTGGCCTTCCCCATCCACTGTCCCCTTCTGAAATCCTACCGGGAATTGGCCTCCTGCTGGAGGCTGCCGAGCCCACGAGGAGGCAATGGCACACAGTGGGATTTGGGTGTTCCAGCAGAGCCCTTCTGCCAAAATCCCCTTGCCATCCCCCATATCCCCCCTGGAAGTCACTCCCTTGTGATGTTCATGCGTGCTGTGGGTTGTCCAGGGGAAGCGGGGTGGTGGGGAAGAGTGGGATGGGACTTCCCTGGGCCACAGGGATGGGGAGTCTCTTGCTCCCCCATCAAGGGCACCCACTTCCCCCCTCCAGCTGCGACAGCTCTTCACCCATCCGCAAGGAAAAGAAAAAGAAGACTGGAAAGAAACACAGACGTGATAGGTAGGATGGACACCATGGCAGGCTGGGGACACTGAGACCCAGGCCCTGGGACTGGGGTGGGATGAAGGCATGGACAGGGATGATCCTAATGGCTCTTCATGGGGCCATCGCCTCCTCACAGCAGCTATCACTTGCCCCATCCAGCAGCACATCTCAGTGCCACCCCCTGCCCTTGTCCGCATCCCCATGCTCAGTGTGTCACCTTCACCTCTACCTCCTCTTCATCCCGCAGGTCTGAGTCGGGGTCACGGAAGAAGAGAAGACACAGGTGAGAGTGATGGAAGAGGCACTCCACTGCCACCATTCCCATTGGGGACCCCATGTCCCTGCCCTCCCACTGTCCCCATCCCCTCTGCCCACAGTGGTGGACCCATAAAGCACAGTGGGTTTGAGCATGGGATGCTGAGCATCCCTCTCCTTTGGCACAGGCTGCTCTGGGTGGCTGCAGGGTCCTACACAGCCCTGAATGTCCCCTAGGGGAGAAGGGGTGACACCTAAAGTGACCCCTGGCTGTTGCTGTGCTCTGTGGATGCCCTCTGCCAGCGCTGCTATTTTAGGGTGAAGGAAGTAAGAAACAGGCAAAGAGTGCCTTGGTGGGCAGAGGGGCTTAGAGGGGGCAAGGCAAGCAGCAGAGGTAACAACGGGCCTGAGGCTATGGATGCAGAGCAGAGCTGGTCCCCTCTTCCCACTGCCTTCCTTTCTGCCCAGCATCACGCATGGTCCCCCCGAAGCCAGCTGGGCCCCCACCATGGTTTGAAGCTTGGTGGACCCAGCTCCAGCTCAGGCAGTTCGCCTCCATCGCTCCTCCTGCAGCCTCGGTGGCTCCGGGGGTGCTGCCCCTGTTCCCATCTCTGCGTCTTTCGGCTCTTCCCGCAGGTCCCGGAGCCCCAAGAACAAACGGAAAGAGAAAAACAAAGAGCGCAAGAGGTGAGGGGTGGGGATGGAGGGGCCGGGGCGGTGCGGGCCCCCCCGTGCCCCCTGCCACGGCTCAGCCTGCCCCCGGCCACCCTCTCCGCAGGTCCCGCAGCGAGTCCCCAGCCTGGCGCTCCCACCGGCGCAGCTCCTGCAGCTCCCACAGCGCATCACTCTCCTCCGATGACAGCAGCTCCAAATCCCTCGGCAGGTAGGGGCAGGACCCCCGTCCCCACAGCATCCATAGTGGGGAGCCTTGTGGGGAGGAGGGCAGGGAGGTGGGTCCAGAGGTGTCCCTATGACGGGGACCATTGGGGATGGAGGGCATGGAGGAAGGCGGCAGAGATGTCCCAGCAATGTGTGGATAGGAGGGAACAGGATGGTGCTGCAGCACCTTTGGAGGGTTTGGAAACACAGTTCCCAGATGGGGTTTCTGATTTGAACTATAGAAAGCACAAACTACCAATTTTCATCCTGTTTCTTGCTTTGGCAAAGCCATCTCAGCCCAGGGGTGAGGCAGTGCCAGGCTCAGGGCAGGGGTGATGCTGTAGCTCAAGGTGTGGTGCCTGGGGACAGGTGTGATGCCATGGCTTGTGGTGCGGTGCCGGGATCGGGGCTGGGGTGATGCTGTGGCTCACGGTGCAGTGCTCTTGGTTAAGGGGTGATGCCATAGCTCATGGTGTGGTGCTCTCAGTTCAGGGGGTGATGCCATAGCTCATGGTGTGGTGCTCTCAGTTCAGGGGGTGATGCCATAGCTCATGGTGTGGTGCTCTCTCTTCAGGGGTGATGCTGTGGCTCACGGTGCAGTGCTCTCGCGGCAGGGGTGATGCCATAGCTCACGGTGTGGTGCTCTCAGGGCTGGGTTGATGCTGTGGCTCATGGCGCAGTGCTCTCAGTTCAGGGGTGATGCTGTGGCTCACGGTGCGGTGCTCTCAGGGCAGAGGTGATGCCATAGCTCACGGTGTGGTGCTCTCAGTTCAGGGGTGATGCTGTGGCTCACGATGCGGTGCTCTCGGGGCAGGGGTGATGCTGTGGCTCACAGTGCGGTGTCCCGCAGGCTGAGCCCCAAGCGCCGGCAGGATGGCCCCAAGGGCAGCAGCGCCCGCTCCAGCCGCAGCCCGTCCTCGCCCTCGCCGCAGCGCTCGGCCTCGCCGCACCAGAACGGGCACAAGGGCAGCGCCCAGAACGGCCGCCACAGCCACAGCGCCCCGCTCCCGGAGCCCTCGGATGTACGTAGGCTTTTCTTGGATCACCGTTCGCTTCCCTCCCCTTCTCATCCCTCTGCAGGACACCCCTACCCCGGCTCTCCGCTCTCCTCCCTCCCCGCTCCTCCCGAGCCCAGCCGGGGCACAAGGGGAAGATGTGGGGAGCAGGCTCCATACCCACCCCCCAGCACCCATTAACCTGCCACTGGGTGCACTGTCTCTGTGGGGGGAGCCAGCCCATCACCTCGGGACAGGTATCCGGGCAGCCAGTAGCTCATCCCACCCCCAAAGCCGCACACTGCTCTGCAGATGTCACCCCCAGGGGTGATGGATTGGCAGGACAGTGTTACCTGCTATCGTCACCACCGGGCTCAGCACCTCTCTGGGCATGGATTGAGCCCAGACAGCCAAAAAATGGGTAAAGCTGGAAGATTATCCTTTCCCCACCAGCCCCAACCCTCCTTAGTGCCAGGTAGCCAGCCCCGGCGCTCTGCACCCAGTGTGGGCACTGGTATTGGGGTTTGGAGGGGTTTTGGTGCTGGGTGCTCTGATTTTAGAGACTCAGGGTCCCCAAGGTGGGTGAATTTGGGCCCAAGTGCCCTCAGCTCTGCCTTGGCACCCCGGGGGTCCTGGGGGACTCCTCCCACACTGAGTGGAGCAAAGCCCTAACCCAGTGCACCCAGGGCTCCAGTCCCAGTTTAACCAGTGCGAGGAGCCTGCTTTGGCTGGTGGGGAGATGGAGGCAGCGCTGAGCAAAGGCATCGTGCTGGGGGAACCCCCTAATGAGGGGTACACAGGTCCCCACTCACCCCAGGCTACTTCATACCCATGGGCAAGGTGCTGCAGGGACATTCCTGCAGGGAAGCACCCTGGAAAACAGTGCCAAAAGCCCCATATTCACCCCCTTTCACCCTCCCCAGCACCCCCAGCAGCACCTCTCGGGGCACCTCTCTGCTTTCTTCTTTCCTATGGTGTGGCTGGGGTGCAAGGGGAATCGCTCCACTCTCCCCCAGCATCACTCAGGCTGATGAGCTCCTTGGCTCCCCGGCACCAGTGGGGACTCTTCTCTCTCTTTCTTTCTTTCTTTCTCTCTTTCTTTCTCTCCTTCTTCTTTTTCTCTCTCTGGTTTCTGGTTTTTAGTTTTAGTTTTTCTTTTTAATCCCATCTGTGTTTTTCTTTAGCCTCCCATTTGACAAAACCCAAACGGTAATATACACTTCCATTTCTTGCTCAAGCAGAAGCAGGGACGAGGGGGAGGGAAGGGCAATGAAACGTGCTTTTTTTTCCCCCCTTCCCTCCTTGTTTTGGTTTCCTTTCTCATGGTTTCTTTTCTTTTCCCTTGTGATGTACAGAAATGCAAACGATATCTCTCTTATCCCCCCCCCCCCCCGTTGTCGTGTTGTTCTAGAAGTTTTTGCTTTTGTGTGTGTTAATGTGGAGAAGAAACAGACAAAAAAAGCAGATGTGTTTCCTTAACTATTTACGACCGCTGAACATTGTATTCCCATTTCCTATAACTGAAGCAGGAATTTAAAAGGGAAGAGAACCGAGCAGCTCCATGCCGCAGAGGGAGCAGGCTCGCTTTGAGATCAAATTGCCCTTTTCCTCCTTAAATTGGCTGCTGCCCCATGGCCTCGCCTGGACCTTGTTGCCATGGGGGTTCTTCTCCTCCATGGCTGCAGGATGAGGCCGTCAGGTGCTGGGTTATCTGCCCCCTCCACCCTGAGCATCCTGCACTTGGATACTGTCATGCTGCATCCTGGCAGGATGGATGCTGAGCATCCTCGCTACCCACCTCCCCATCCCAAAAGCTCTGGATTCAGCCCTGTACCAGCACCCTCAGAGCTGTTGGGTGCCCTGGGGCACTGCACAGCGTTTCCTTCCCTTTTAAATCCCTGTTCCCATCTCCATCCATCCCTGCTGCCTTCCCCAGCCTTCCTCCCGAGTCTCTCCTCCTCCTCACCCACACGCACCCTCCGGCCCCTCTTTGTCACTGGTTTTCTTTGGGCCAACACAACCCAACGACCCCTCGCCGTGTCCCACCTCCATCCATCGCCTTCCCTGCATGTTATCCGGGACTTGGCCATGTTCTAGAGAGCGAAACGCAGCCGGGTGAGAGCCACCAGCCAGCAAACCCCAGGGGCCGCCCCGCTCGGTGGCAGCAGCCTTTCCTTTGACACAGGAGTAAGAGCATCATTTAAACATAGCTTAACCAAAGCAGTTTGAAAGCTAACTTTGCGAGCTCTAAGCCAAGCAAGCGGGGTTAGCCGAGGGGTCTGGATCGCCGTACTAAAGAGTCCTTGTCTTTTTCCCATTCTGCCCTCCAAATGTGGAGATTATTGTTTTCTTTTTTTATGATTGCATTCCTGTCCCTGCCAATGGCAAAGGTAGGTATTTCATCCACCTCTGCACGTTCACTTCTGCAGATGAGCCTGTTGAAAAGCACCGTAGCTTGATTTAATGTTCTTTTCTCTTTCTTTCTGACTTTCTTTCTCTTTCTTTCTCGCCTTCCTTCTCTGTCTCTCTTTCATTTTGTCTCCTTTTTGGTGGCTATATATGACTTTGGTTTTTATTTGTATGGTTCCCCCCAGTTAGCTGCAAAGCCATGCTCTTCTCTTCCGTTCTTTATTTATATATATCTTTCTTTTTTGCCCTGTCCACGTACCATTATTCTCCTCTCTTCCCTCCTTTTCTCTTCCCCGTCTTCTCGTGCTGTTGGTAGAATGCATTTCTGTGTCTTTCAGCCCTCTGAATTGTGTTCATTTCCATCCAGGGACCGAGCACGGCTGCTCTGTTTGAGTCCCCCATCCCCCGTCCCCCCCCCCTAAAGCTGGGTAATGAAGCCAAATGTAATTAGTGAGGAATAGGGGCCAGAACCTATGGGTGAGAGCAGCAGCAGATCCTGGCACAGGGAGTTTCGGAATGGATGGATGGATGGATGGATGAATGGATGGATGGGGCAAGAAATGAGAAATTTGGGTAATGTGTGGGTTTAGCCCCTCCTCTGGCCATGATGGGAAGAATAAACCCAACCCAGGGAAATAGAAGGGATCTGCAGCAGGGAAAGGTTGGAATCTTCCTCTGTGGAGAGAAGCAGGTGCAGGGCATCACGGCCCCCAAGGGGCATGGGATGGCATCCCAACCCTGGCTGTCCCATCCCTATATGCCCCCAGTGTGCGTTTACCCTTTTGGGATGGTCTTTTGCCTATCTGGATTTATTTGGGATGCTTTTGCATTTGATGCCTTTGTGCATGTCTGGGCAGGAGCTCCCTCAGCCCCAGACACGGGGTCTGGGGGGGATCCCCACATCCTGCAGCCCAAGCCCATGGCATGGCCAGCAGTGCCAAAATGCCCCCCTGGGAAAGAGGAAACCCCTGCTCTTTCTCTCCTCTTCTTCCCTGTGAGGGTGCTGAGGCGCTGGCACAGGGTGCCCAGAGAAGCTGTGGCTGCCCCATCCCTGGCAGTGTTCAAGGCCAGGTTGGACTTGGCTTGGAGCAAGCTGCTCTAGTGGAAGGTGTCCCTGCCCATGGTGGGGACTGGAACTGGATGAGCTCTAAGGTCCCTTCATCCCAAACCAGGCTGGGATCCTACAATCCATCTTCTCTGCTTTCATTTTTCTCTGCCCACATATGAGGCTGGGCATGGGCTCAGCTGAACCCTCCCTTCCAGGGCTGCTGCATCTGTGTCCCCAAGCACTTGCAGGGTGGTTTGTGCAATGGGCAGGGCTGGCCTGGACCTATTGCAGCATCAACATAGTTTTGACAAAAAAATACCCCAAATTCCCCCCTTTTGGCCCCAGCTTGCTGGTCTGCAGCTGGAGGGGTTGGCTTATCCATGGGGACAAGGAGGTGATGGGGGCATGCCACTGATGGAGTGTGGAGTGGCTTCTGTGACCCCCTTGCCCTGGGATGCTCAGCGATGCGGTGGCCTTGCATCCCTTTTGCATCATCTTCATGGTGGTCCCCAGGGTCACACTTTCTTTTTGTGGAGAAAACTGGCATTTCTCAAGCAGGGGAGATTCAGGATGGATATAAGGAAGTTC
Source organism: Ara ararauna (assembly GCA_028858755.1). Lineage (NCBI taxonomy): Eukaryota > Metazoa > Chordata > Aves > Psittaciformes > Psittacidae > Ara > Ara ararauna. The sequence continues at coordinate 8,577,531 of CM054389.1, read as the reverse complement.
CTCCCTGTGAGGGTGCTGAGGCGCTGGCACAGGGTGCCCAGAGAAGCTGTGGCTGCCCCATCCCTGGCAGTGTTCAAGGCCAGGTTGGATGGGGCTTAGAGCAACCTCCTCTAGTGGAAGGTGTCCCTGCCCATGGCAGGGGGTTGGAACTGGATGAGCTTTAATGTCCCTTTAATCCAAACCAGTCCGGGGTTCTATGATTTAGGACACAGCCAGGTGGGCAGAAAGAGCCTTACCATTGAGGATTAACCAACTGGGTGTGTTTGGGTGGAGAATTGGGGTGACCGGCTCCTGGCTGAACTCCTGGACCCCATTAGATCCCCTCGGCTGGGCTCAGCACCGCTCCACGCAGGATTCACCCATCCAGAGATGCTCAGGGACCTGGCGCTGGGCTGTGACCAGAGTTAGGAGACCCTCAAGCCTCCCCGAGCCAGGCTTGGTCGAAGCCAGTGATGCAGGAACCGTTTCCATGGTCCAGTGGTCATTGCAAAGATGGGGAATAAAATCCAGCAGCGGCTGTGCTTGGAGGAGCTCAGACAGTTGTGTGCTGGACCCCAAGGGCCGGGTAAACACCCCCCAGCTCTCAGTGATAGCTTGGCATGGGGCCTCAGCAGCGACCCCAGCTTCCCATAGGAGAAGTGAGTCGGTTTGTTTTATTTCTCCTCTCTCTGTCTCTGTCTCTCCTCCTTCTCTCGCTCTTTTCTTTCTCTCTTGCATTTTTGTGAATCTAATGATGCACTTATATTGCCCCGCTTTTCCCTTCTCTTCATACCTTACCTACTAAAGGAGGAAATGCCACTTTTTTGGTAAGTGGATGTTAACCAAGAGGGACTTTAAAAAAAAAAAAAAGCATATAATGGAAAAAAAAAAATAAAGAGAAAGGAAGCAGAAAGCAAAGTCTGTGTTGAGTGCTGATGAGGACTTAGCAGTTCCCTGCAGAGTCACAGCTAACAGCTCAATGCGTGTCCCAGGAAGAGCTCAGAGACATTCGTTTATCTCAGTGACGAGGACATTTGTGCAGTTTTGCTTTGGTTTGGTTTCTGTTCTGGTTTCCTTTTGGTTTCCTTTCAGTTCAGTTGGATGGTTTTGGTTTTCCTTCTTTCTTGGTTTACTTTTGGTTTCTTTTGGCCTTCTTCCCCCTGTCCCCCTGCCCCTGGTTGCCCTCCATTGTCACTCTGTGCCGTCCTCCTTGTTTCTTGGTTTCTTTTAAGCCAAAAGCCGTATTATCGAGTCAAACAGTATCTGAACATCTCTCTCTATCTATGTGCATGCCTCTGTGTGAGCAGACCTCCCATCACCCTCTTTGGTTCAACCCCTTCCCCTTGGCTCAGTCTGATTTACTCTCCCCTCCTCTCATCTTTTCTTTTCCCCCACCATTTCCCTCCCTTCGTTTGGGTTTTACCCCCTTTTTCCCTTCCCCTTTCTTGGTCGGGGTGGGTGGGCGCTGGGGTTTGCTTTATCCCCGCTCCAAGTGGGTTTTTTTTGTTGGGGGGGGTTGTTTCTTTCCCTCCCTGATGACTCGGGGGTTCCTTGGATTATTATTTGTATTGTTTTATTGCTCCCATCCCACCCTTTCCTTTGGGTTATTTAAGGAAAGATTTGATTTGGATCATTTCCTTTGGCGTTCTGCATGCGGAGGTTTGCATGACCCACGTTGTTGAGGGCGAGAGGAAGGTGCAGAGTAGCGTCTGTGTAGCCTGCCTTATGCGATGTGCGTTGACGTTGTGAACCGCGGCTCCGGCCCGGTGCCCCCCGTTAAAATCCCCTTTTCTCCTTCTTTCTTCTCTTCTCCCCCCACCTCTTCTTTCCCCCCTCCCTATCCTTTGCCAGAGGCCAGCCTCGGCGTCCCCCTCTCCGCGGGCTCATGGTAGGACGGACCCAGCGTCCCCCCGTACCCGGGGGGGCCGACACGGTGCCCGCAGCCCCCGGTCGCCCAGCCCGGAGCGGGGCAAGCACGGCCACCGGCACCGGTCCCGCAGCGCATCCCCGCCGCCGCGCCACCGCGGCCAGAGCAAGGGCCGGCCCCCGGCCCCTCGGGAGCCGACCGGAGCCGCGCTCAGCCCCGCCGGCTACAGCAGCGACTCGGAGGGCTCGGCGGGATCGGGATCTCATCCCTACCACGCGCCGCTCGGCGCCGACAGGAACCACGGAGCCAAGAAGTAAGGGGGCACCCGGGTGGGACGCAGGGGGATGGTGGGGGGGGGGGGGGGGCGCGGTGAGGGGGGTCCCTGTTAAAGCCGGGTAAAGCTATGGAGGACAAGCTGGGGAGCAGGGTGGGGTTAGGATGCTCATGGGATCGGGATGGGGATGGAGATGAGGACAGGGGTGGGGATAGGAATGGTGTTAGGGATGGGGATGGGATGGGGGTAAGAATGATGTTGGGGATGGGGATGGGAATGGAAATTGGGACAGGGAGGGGGATGGTATTGGGGATGGGTCTGAGCTGGGAACAGGGTTGGAAGTGGGGATGGGTATAGGAATAGTATTTGGGATGTGAATGGAAAAGAGGACAGGGATGGAAATGGGGATGGGAATGGGGATAGGAATGTTGTTGGAGACAGAGATGGGAATGGGGACAGGCATGGGGATGGAAATGGGGATTGGAATGATGTTGCAGGTAGGAATGGTGTTGGGGATGGAGACAGGGATAAAAATGGGGACAGGGATGGAGATGGGGATGCGGTTGGGAATGGGGATAGGGATGGGGATAGGGAAGAGCTTCACTGGGCCAATGCAAGCTATGAGAAATTTCATCCCAGCAAGGGATTATCCCAGTGTGAAGGGCAGTGCCTGGACACCTGCATGGGGTTGCAGCATCCCACAGGGTGCAGGATCCCATGCTTTATAATCAGGGATGCAGCCCAGCCGAAAACTGGGGTCATGTGGGTGCGCCTGCTGGTCCCAGTGGGAATCTGGAGTCCCCGGCTCCCATGGGACACCCTGGCAGTCGTGGTGGGTTGGGTGCAAGGAGGTGCTGGGGTCTGCCTTCGCAGGGTGAAGGACAGGCACCACCGGGGCCGGCCCAACAGCAGCTCGGAGTCATCGGCCAAGCACTCCCGGCACGCCTCGGAGCGCAGGAAGAGCCCTTCACCCAGCCCTGGCCAGCGCAGCACCTCCTGGAGCTCCAGCGGGTCCCTCTCCAAGTCCCGCTCCCGTTCCCGGGACAAGAGAGCAGGACGCAGCCGGTCCCGCTCGCCCTCTCCCAAGAAAACAGCCAGCAGGTCAGTCCTGAGGGAATTCGGCACAGGGGGCATGGATACAGCCATGGGCTTGAGGAGCATCTGCGGCTCGTGATGGTCCTGGCTCCCCACCTGGGCTTGGGAAGGGGACAGGTCACTGGTGGCACTGGAAGCATCATTCCCGTGTGGAGCTGCTGGGCACGGGCTGTCCCTGCATCCCTTCCGCATCCCTGATGCTCCTCCTCATCCTCTGGTGTAGAGAGAAGGACAACGAGCCTCGAACACGCCACGGTGACCCCGATCCCACCCGCACCCGGCGCCGCTCCAGGAGCTACTCACCCATCAGGAAGAGGAGACGTGACTCCCCCAGCTTCATGGAGCCCAGGAGGATTACAAGGTGGGTACCGGCACATGCCAAAGCCTCTGCTATGGCCTTTACATAGCCCAGGGCTGAGCTTTGTGCCAGCCAGCCCTGAATGATGTGTGGATGGATGGATGGATGGATGGATGGATGGATGGATGGATGGATGGATGGATGGATGAATGGGTGGGTGGGTGGGTGGATGGCTGGCTGGATGGATGGATGGATGGATGGATGGATGGATGAATGGGTGGGTGGGTGGGTGGATGGATGGATGAATGGATGAATGGGTGGGTGGGTGGGTGGATGGATGGATGGATGGATGGATGGATGGATGGATGGATGGATGAATGGGTGGGTGGGTGGGTGGGTGGATGGATGAATGGGTGGGTGGGTGGGTGGATGGATGGATGGATGGATGGATGGATGGATGGATGGATGGATGAATGGGTGGGTGGGTGGATGGATGAATGGATGAATGGGTGGGTGGGTGGGTGGGTGGATGGATGGATGGATGGGTGGATGGATGGATGGATGGATGGATGGATGGATGGGTGGATGGATGGATGGATGGATGGATGGATGGGTGGATGGATGGATGGATAAGTTCAACTTAGATGTAAGGAATAGTTGTTCCCTGGGAGGGTGCTGAGGCGCTGGCACAGGGTGCCCAGAGAAGCTGTGGCTGCCCCATCCCTGGCAGTGTTCAAGGCCAGGTTGGACACAGGGGCTTGCAGCAAGCTGCTCCAGTGGAAGGTGTCCCAGCCCATGGCAGGGGTTGGAAATGGATGAGCTTTAAGGTCCCTTCCAGCCCAAACCAGTCTGGGATTCTGTGATTCTATGAACAATTGGATGAGCAGCTCTGTGGATGAGTAGATAGCCTTGAGTGTGTCCAGCTGGGAGAATCAGCCAGCCCAGACAGCTGGATAACCCATACTACAGCCTTGCGATCTCTTCTGGTTTTGAGGCGTGAAACCAGGAACTCATTTCAATCCTGTGCCTATTCAGCAGGATACAGCTGCCAGTGTGTCTCTCCCCTGCCCTCCCAAGGCTGGTTTCTCCTCCTTGGGATCCCATTGAGGCAGGATCCTGGGCCGTAAGACAGGCAATGCTTAGTGCCAGACAGAACACTGTGTGCATAGCGAGTACCTTGTCAGCATGAAGCAGCACTGCTGGTGAGCTGAGAATACCTCCTTCCTGACCTATTTGTCCCTCCTGCTCTCAGCTGGGAGATGGGACCATGCGGCGGAGGGGCTGGAATGGCAGAAATCAGCTCTGGCTCCCTTTGGGGAGAGGTTTCATTTTGCCTGGGCTGCAATGAAGTTGTAAGGAGGGAGGACAGAGAAATCCCGCTAGGTTAGAGCTCCCTGCAGCCCTCCCTGATGGATGCTGCTAAAGAACATGGGCTGGGGATGCTGCTCCCAGCCCAGAGGAAGGTTTCCCAACCCGAGCTGGTTTTGCATCCCTCCCGCTACATCCCTGAGCTGTTTTGCTGGGGTGTCCCAAGGAAGGGCTCAGCTGGATGACACAGCCCATGGTCCCCGTCACCCATCCCTGGGATGGATGGGGACGCAGACCCAGCTCTGCTTGGGGTTCAGGAGGAGCAGCGCTGTTTCTGCCAGGCTCAGACGATGCTGTGGGGAGGGAGCAGCAACAGGAACACCCCCAGCACCTTTGCCTGCCCCATAGCTCAGCCAGAAGCCACAGGGCTTTTCCTTGCCCTCCTGCCCTGTCCCCAGTCCCCATCACCCTATCGCCACCACCCCAGCACCGCGTGGTCCTGCCTCAGTGATGCCAACTTCTCCTTTTCCATTTCATCCCAAGGTCCCTCTTGGAGAGCATCGCCGCCAGCCTGGCTCCCAGGGTAACCTCCCCCCCTTCCTCCTCCTCTTCCTCCTCCTCTTCCTCCTGGACCCCTCTGTGTCTCCTTACACCCTAGGATGCCCTCAGCACCTCTGGGCCGTGCCTGTCTGTCTTCAGCCCCACTAACACTGGGCAGGGAGAAGGGGGCAAGGGGCTGGCTCGATGTCCCCCCGTGTTCCCCGTGTCCCTCCTCATCCTCAGGTGCCAGCAGGCCCGCAGCTCACCTCCTGCTAATCCTGAACGTCTCTTTTTCAGCAGCTTTCAGTCTCTGGTGCCTGGGAAACACAAAAGCCACATTAACCTGCTCACTTTCTGCCCTCGCCGCTGCCTAATCCAGGACTAACCCCCAGGGCGGGCGGGGGAGGAGGAAGGGGGATGAAGGCGGGAGGGTGATACTGCGCGGCCGGCCCGCATCCTCCAACCGGTTCCGAGCCCTGCAGGGATGCTCGGCCGTGCCGGGGGACCCAGCGCTGGAGCGGGGGATGCCCTGACTCAGTTTCCTTTCCCCTTTGCAGCGCTCGCAAGCGTCCCATCCCCTACTACCGCCCCAGCCCCTCGTCCTCCAGCTCGCTGAGCACCTACTCGTACAGCCGCAGCCGCAGCCGCAGCTACGACAGCTACAGCAGCAGCCGCAGCCGCAGCCGGACTCGCAGCCCCCCCAGCCGCTCCCGCAGCCCCAGCCGCAGCCCCAGCTACAACAGCCGCAGCAGCTCCGAGAGCGCCGGCTTTTGAGGCCGCCCCGGTACCCGGACACGGCCCCGCGGAGCCCCGATGGGGACCGGCACCACCGGGGAGGTGGAAAAGAGCTGGGGGGTGCTGAGGATGGACCCGGCGGCGCGGGAGAACGGGGCTTGAAAGCTCAGTGGGTCCTTGGGGGTGATCCCCCCGCCACTCCCCGATGGGGTGTTCTGGGGGTCGGGGTGGGATAGGGGGAGGATTGAATCTCTTCTTGTTACAGCGAGCACTGGGATGGGGTGAGCAGAGAGCAACGGAACAAACTGCTCTTGGGGTGGATGGGGACCCCCCCATGTGCTGTTTTGGGTTGGTTTGATGCTTTTAGCACAAGTGTATCCTTGAGGGAGGGTTTGAAGCGGCTTCTTCAGCCCAGGGTGATGCAGGCAGAGCTGAGCCCCAGCTTTCTGCTGGCCCAGGTGTCCCCATGGTGTCCTGGGGTCCATTTTGGCCTCCCCAGACCCAAGCACACCCCGAGCCATGGATGAACAAAAGCAGGTGGCACCCACGAGTCTCTTCACAAGTGGGGACCATCCTTTAGGTCAATGCTGCTCATCCCTGCCCAGGAGCCCTGGCACCATCCATCTCACCCAATCTGGGGGGCAGACCAAGCTGTCACCCCCAGGAAGAGGGAGCCGCGGGCTGGGATGGGGATTTATCACCTCTGGGGCTGCATCCAGCCCATCCTCGGCCTCTGGCACATTGATCCCACCTTTAGGCTTGAAGCCACTGCCTAGAGGAGAGGGGCAGGAGGGTCCATGCTTTGCCACAGCCCCACTTTTGCTGCTTCTCCAATCAAAAAGCCCCCCCAGGCACCGAGGACAGTCCTGACCCCCCCCCCGGAGCTGTTGGTGTTTAATCCTCACCAGCCCCGTGTTTTCCAGCTGGCTGGAGCAGGACGATAGGATGAGCCTCGCTGGGTGGGAGAGCAGCTGCCCGGATTAACTCGCTGCTCCTGATAAAGAGCAGGGCTTTGGCAGCCCCGATTGATGCTGGTTTCCAGCCAGTGGGATTGGGATATGGGGGTTGCGGGGGGGATGTGTGTCCTTTGGAGTCCAGGTCTGCTGGTAATGCAATGGATTCATTAGCTGATGATGAACCAGGAGGGCAGAGATGTGAGCAGAGGGGTATTCCAGGGTTGGATCCCAAACCCAGCATGTCGAGGAACCAGGCTCAGCCATGTGCTGATTCACCAGCCCTTAGAATCATGGAATCATGGAATGGTTTGGGTTGGAAAGGACCTTAAAACTCATCCAGTTCCAACCCCCTGCCATGGGCAGGGACCTTCCACTACAGCAGGTTGCTCTAAGCCCCATCCAGCATCTCCAGGGATGCGCTGCGCTGGGTACCAGCCTGGGGTACCCCATTCACACATCCCAGCTCCACTGGGCCCCCTCTGCGGTGCTCAGACCAGCAGAGCCGTTAGCAATGGGGTGAACAGGTAAGGAGGGGACACACTCATGGCTCTCCATGGCTCAGCTTGGTAGGTCCCCATGGTAATAGGAGACAAAAGGTCCTGCTGCCCTGGGGAGATGAAGGACACAAGTATCCCCATCATCCCTATGGGGATGATGACCCATTCGCTCCCCAAACCCATCCCACCCTACCCCTATCAATCGCAGCTCACACTGGCTGTGGGAGCCCCAAAACCCACCCTGGGGAGCGATGGTCCCTGACAACACCCACCCAGATTGAAGCCACCATCAGTGGCCGCAGCCCTCCCAAGCCCCCCAGTGCAGCGCGGTGCAGCCCAGCCAGCACATCAGGGATCATTTCCAGTCTTCCTCTTTTACAGTGTCTGTGTCCTGCCGCGGAGGGAGCAAACTGGAACAAACTCTGTAGGGACACTGCAGTATTTTCCTCTCTCGCGCGCGCTCTCTTTCCCCCCTGGGTTGTGGGTTCAGCTGTAGACCCAGCGAGCTGGTTCCGTCACAATAAAATATACAGTATATATTGTAAATGACTCTGCTGAGCACCGAGAGCTTTATTCATAGCGCCTTGGGCTTGTCCAGCTCCCCAGACCCATCCTCACCCTCTATCCCTGTCTCCAGCCAGCCCTGGCTTGGCTTGTCCTGGTGCCTCTGCATCCTGCTTCAGGGATGGGGGGAACCCTCTGGGAAGCCCCGCTGTGGGGCAGAGATGTCCCGTTGCATCCTTCCTGTATCCCTGCAGCCCTCCTGGCTCCCTGCACCCTTCTCTGCATCCCTCCTATCTGCCTGCAGCCTTCCCACCCATCCCATCCTTCCCTGCGTTCCTGCCTGCATCGCTACATCTCTTCCAGCCCTCCGATTTCCCTGCATCCCTCCCATTGGCCAGCATCCCTCCCATCCTCCTACATCCCTTCCTGCATCCTCCTATCCCTCCTATTTTCCTTCGACCCTCCCATCCCTCCCTGCATCCTTCTCTGCATCCCTCCCCTCATCTCTCCCAGCCCTCCCCTCTCCCGCATCCCTGCATCCCCGCCTGCATCCAGCCCCTCCCTCTCTGCATCCCTCCCCTTTCCCGCATCCTTGCATCCCTTCACCTCCACCAGGCTCGCCCCCCTCAGCCTGTACCAGCCCCTGCGGGGCTCAGCGCTGGGCTCTGCCCCAGACAAAGGCGGCCTTCCCCACAGGGCTGGGGGGGGGGGCAGAGGAGATGGGTCCCAGGGGCTGCCAGGATCGCTGGGCTGGAAAAACCGCCCTTCCCTGGGATCGGGAGCCTGGAGGCTGGCTCCAAACGGGAATCCCTTCGTGTGATGCGAAGAGCCACCCCCACCCCCCCCCCCCCCCAACAGGGGGCTGCTTCCTCCAGCCCTTGAAACCCCATCAGCTCAATCACCCCTCCTCGCCCCCCCAGCCCCCAGGATGTCCTGGCAGCCACTCAAGGTCCTATAATCCCCTCTCAACCCCCATTGATCCCATTGGGACCCCCATTGGCTGCAGCAGCCCCCCCCCCCCCCCCAGCATCATGTCACGATATAGAGCACCACGGCCGTGCCCGGGGGCTCCAGAAGCTTCTGTCCGGCGGTGACGCAGCGGCTCCTGCACTGACTCACCCGCGGCGCTGGCCCGGACCCAGCCGCTTCCCATCGCATCCCGGGGATGGTTCCGGGCAGGAGGCTGGGAGCGGCTCCAGGCGCCATCCATCACCTCCCAAGCAGCCCTCCGCGGGACACTTCCCTGGCATGGGGAGGGGAACTGCGGGGGGGGGGCAGCCCCGTCCCTGCGCTTCCCACCTAATGCGGCTGCGTGCGGCCGCCCCCATCCCGGGAAAGTTTCTCGTCCCTTCCCTGTGTCCTGCTGTGATTTCCATTAATAGCCAGCTGAGCCGCCCGCCTAAAAATAACCCCCGGCCGCCTTCATAAGGCCCCATAGTGCCGCCCCCCCCGGCAGCACCATGGCCGAGCGCCGCGTCCCATTCACCTTCCTGCGCAGCCCCAGCTGGGACCCGTTCCGGGACTGGTACCATGGGAGCCGCCTGTTCGATCAGTCCTTCGGGATGCCCCATATCCCTGAGGATTGGTACAAGTGGCCGAGCGGCAGCGCCTGGCCCGGCTATTTCCGCCTCCTGCCCCGGGAGAGCGCGTTGCTGCCGGCTCCCGGTTCTCCCTATGGACAAGCGCTGAGCCGGCAGCTGAGCAGCGGCATCTCCGAGATCCGCCAGACCGCGGATAGCTGGAAGGTGACCTTGGATGTGAACCACTTCGCACCCGAGGAGCTGGTGGTGAAGACCAAGGACAATATCGTGGAGATAACGGGTGGGTGATGAGGGGATAGGGGGTAAAGGAAAGGGGGTGGGATAAGGGATGGGAGGCAAGGGGAGGAAGGGGAGAAGGAGATTGAGGGGAAAGGGAGAAGAGAGCAGAGGAAAGGAGAGGGAAAAGGGAAGGGGCAAATCAAGGCAAAGAGGAAGCCTCCTCATTACAAGCTCAGTCTTGGGGTGCGTTCGTGCTGCAGGTGTTACACAGGGTGCAGACACCCCCAGCCCCATGTATTGACCCCTCGCTGTGCTCTCAGCCAGGATATGGGGTGTCAGGAGCCCCGCAGCCCCCCGTGCTCCCCACAGCTCAGCCGGGGACGCTGTGATTGAGCCCAGACCCCTTGGCACGAGGCCAGCGCTGTGCTGTGTGCCTGGTGGGGGGGTCCGCACATGGTGGGACAGTTCCCATCCAGCGGGATAGGGATGGAAGTGCCTGGGAGAAGAAGTGCTCCATCTCCCACTGGGCTGGGGGACCAGAATGAGGGATGTGGGTCCCCTTGGCACCGCGCTTTGCTCCCCTGGGATTTGGGGGATCATAGGACCACAGCCAGGTTTGGGTTGAAGGGACCTCAGAGCTCATCCAGACCCAATCCCTTGCCATGGGCAGGGACGCCTTCTGCTAGAGCAGGTTGCTCCTGGAGCGGTCTCGCTGGCCCTGCTCCCCCCCAGCTAATGTTAAGGCCATGAAACCCAGGACAGGGGCAGAATCAGCCCTTCCCCAGTGCCGGATGATGCCGGGACCTGGTGGGGTGGGGCAGGGAAGGGTGATCGAAGGCACAGAACCCATCCAAGCTCTGCTCATCCACCCAGCCCCTTCCAACCATCCCGGTTTCCTTTCCCTCAGGCAAACACGAGGAGAAGCAGGATGAGCACGGCTTCATCTCCAGGTGCTTCACCCGCAAATACACGTAAGTATAGGGAGAGGGGAGACGGGATCCTGGCAGCATCCCTGTGTCACTGGGGACCTCTGACCACCCTCCCATCCCCTCCGGTGCCCACTGGACAAACTGGGGGTAGCACTCATCCAAACCAGGAGTAACACTCACCCATACTGGTGATGCTGCCCATCCAAATGGGAACGCTACTCACTCAAACTAGTGATGCTCCTTGCCCAAACTGGGAATGAGGCTCAGTCACTCTGGGGGTACCACTCACCCCAACTGGGACCATGCTGAGGCAGCAACATGGGGCTGAGCATCGCGCCCGTGTGAGTGCCGGGTGCTGCATCCCTGACCCCATCTCTGCCCCACAGCCTTCCCCCCGGCGTGGAGGCCACGGCGGTGCGGTCCTCACTGTCCCCCGACGGCATGCTGACGGTGGAGGCGCCGCTGCCCAAGCCCGCCATCCAGTCTGCGGAGATCACCATCCCTGTCACCGTGGAGAGCCAAGCCAAGGAGCCGGCCAAGAAGTGAGGAAGAGAAGGAGGAGGAGAAGCCGCTGCCTCCCCACCAGCTGCATCCTCACCCCCATCCCCGCTTGCAGCCCCCTTTTTATTACTTTGTACTCTCCCCATCACCGAGTGCCTTGAGTCAATGTGAAGGAGCCAATAGAATCAGCTGGAATAAAGAGTGGTGAAAGAAACCTGTCCCCATTCCCAGTGTGTCCCCCATTCCCAGTGTGTCCCCATTCCCTGTGTCCCCCATTCCCAGTGTGTCCCCATTCCCTGTGTCCCCCATTCTGTTTGTGTCCCCCATTCTCATTGCACTGTGGATGTACTGGGCCAGGAGGGACCACGTCGAGTCCCTGCTGCGGCAGTGCCGGACCAGAGCATGGGATGGAGGTGCCCAGGGTCAATGTGGCCAAAGGGAGGGGCACTAAGCCCTGCTCAGCAGCATGGGGTCAGCATCACATCCTGAATCTCCTTATCCTGCATATCCTGAATCCCAGGTCTCCCACATCTCAGGTCTCCATATCCAAGCCTCCAGCATCCTGTGTCTTCAAATGCCAGGTCTCCACATCCCAGGTCTCCAACATCTTGGGATCAGCATCCCAGTTTTGCACATCCTGGGTCTCTGACATCCCAGGTCTCCCAAATCCTCTCTCCCACATCCCACATCTCCCACATCCCAGGTCTCTACAGTCCCAGATCTCATCTCCAGGGTTCTCTCCATCCTGCTCTCCAGAACTCTGGGTTGCAGCATCCTGAATCTGAACCCTTTGGGCCTCAACACCCCAGTGCCACCATCCTGGATCCCTACATCCCTGAGGAACAAGCACAGCCCCTCGTCATGGGGGCCTGAGGGCAAAACGGGCTTCATGGGCAGAAGCTCTGACCACAAACACCCCCATCCCCAGCAGCATCCCCCTTCCTCTCACCCCATTGCCATGACCAAGGTGGCTGCTCCCACGCAGTGGGGCTGGATGCAATGTGGGTCAGGCCCAGTCCTGGTCCCTTTCAGCCCCATCTGGCCCCATGCCCCTGTGTGGAACCAGCCCTACATGGCTGAGGCTGGGCCCATGGCTGCGATGTTCCTGCTTGGATAAATCCCACTAATCCCCCCTGAGTCATCCTGGAAGCAGACAGTGACCTGGGAGGAATCCTGCAGCTGCGGGGCCCCTCTCCAGGTCCGGGGGGGCTCCATGTGCCCCCGGAGCCCCAACCCCTCTGCCCCAGCAGTGCAATGAGTTTGGCAGGACTCAGCCCCAGTGTGGGGCTGCGGTTGGCTCCTGCTTTGGGGGTCGCACATGTGCTTGGGGTACCCCCCTTCATGTGCATCACTGTGGGGATGGGTGACCACAGCAACCAGAGGGATGGGGATGGTTGCCATAGTGAGCAGCAGCCACCGGCAGCGCAGCCTGGGGGGGGATGAACACCAACCACCCCTTCCCGGCCCTGCATTCCTACCTGGAATGGGGCCGGTGCAATGAGCTTGGCAGGACTCCTGCCTCCTGGGAGGGCATCCACCCACCAGGGATGGGAGAAAGGCTGGGGGTGCCCTGCACATGGAACACCCCATTTTAGGGCTAAATCCTGCCCAGCAAGCGCTGAGAAGGCTCCTGCCTCCTGACTCTTCCCTTCTCTCTGTGCCTCTCCCATGCATCTCTGGGGTACACGGACACATTGGGCATCGCTGATGCTGCATCCCGGGGGGTCCATTTCCTCCTCCAGATGCGCAAACAGGCCCCACCAGCGAGGGGAGTTGTGGGTCAGGATGGGGAGATGTGGGGATAACCCAGGCTTTAGGGGTGCTGGGCCAGGATCTAGTCCTGCTTCCACAACACCCCCTGGCAGCCCAGTGGCCATGAGCGTGACGATGCCCCCCCAAGGGCACCCCATAACCTCTCCCATGGCCAGGCCATGCAGGGCTGTGCCCATGGACCCCTCTTTGCCACCAGCCGGGGCTGCTGCAGCTCCTTCCCGTGGGTCCATCCTGCTCCCCCCCCCCCGGCTCCATTGCAGGACCCATGAATCAGTTTCAGTTTATGGCTTCCAAAGGAAGGGAATATTTTTACAGCATGAGTCACCGCAGGCGGCTCCGAGTGGAAAAACCATGGGGAGGGGAGGGAGGAAGCACCCACCACCCCCCCTGCTCCCATGGGAGCACGCAGGGACCATCCCCATGGCTCCCCCAGGCCGCGAACGTGGTGAACCATTAACCCACAGGGCTGCAGGGCATCATGGAATGGTTTGGATTGGAGAGGGCCTTAAAGCTCCTCCAGTTCCAACCCCAGGGAACCTCCCACTGGAACTCCCAAGCCCCGTCCAACCTGGCCTTGAGCTGGCCCCGTTTCCCTCCGTGTTTGTGGATGAGGAGGAATGGGATGAAGGAAGCCCCCCCATCACCCCGACGGAGGCGAGACCAAGGCAGCAGCGCTTGACGTCAGATCTGTAAGTTTATTTGCTCAATGTACGACGGCTACATAATGACTCACATTCATGATATTCCATCACTGAGGAAAAAACCGCTAAGGATGGTCCGTGTGCGAAAGGATCCCTTACGGAAACACGGAGTGGGGAAAAAAGAAGAAGCACTGATTTCGACCTTAAAAAGAGTTTCACTGCAGAACATGACGAAAAGCACAAACAAAGGCTCATTCAAAGAACACAGTCATTGTTCTCCTACACTGCAATAGTTATAGTTTCACCATGACGAACACCAGACATTAAGGTTAAGCTAACACTGGTGTCTTCTTTTTGCTTTTTTTTTGTCTTTTTCTTTTTTGTGTGTTTTTTTTTGTTGCTGTTTTCCTTTTTTTCAGAACGAAATAAAATCCTATAGGATTGCATGTCACTAGAGCAACACCCAGAACAGATCAGTTTGTTACGATCACTATTGGGAGAGAGCGAACTGTACCCCCCGAAAAGGAAAAAGGAAGGGAAAAAGAAAGGGGGGGGGGGGGGGGAGGGGAAAAAAAAGGAAAGAAAATAAATTAAAACCCAAAAAAAAAAACCAACCTTTAAAAAATTGGGTTTTGAAGACTATTTTGTCATAGGAATACAGAACATCTACAGTATAAGTTAATAAATTTCAAGCTACTGTATAGAAATACGACACTAGCATGCACAATATTGTATCAATAGAGTAATGGAGCAGTAATCATTTCACTGGAGAGACAGTATCATAGGCAAGTGCATCTCTTAGAAAACCAAAGAAACCATTCAAGCTGCTTCAAAAATCAAGTCCCTGACCCCCAAACTCCTTTTTGAGCCCTCTTGTGCCATCTCTCCTGCGGAAGTTTCCTAAAGCAGCCAGAGCAGAAGCCAAAAAGAAGGGAAATGAAAGGAAAAAAAAAGGCCAAAAACCCAACAACAACAACAAAAAAAAGATAGGTTTTGTAATTCCAGTAAATCACTTCCAAATGACAGAGCTGGGACGATGCTGCTCAGGGGTTGAGCAAAGGAAGGTAAGAAGCTTAAAGCCATCTTCCAGCCCACGGCACCGCGAGCATCCCGCCACGGGATGCTGCTCACGGGATGTGCTGCTGGGCAAGACCCTGTGTGTGGAGGTGTTCCAGTCCAAACCAGCTTTACCAGCATCTCCATGGCATTACCCGGAGCACAAGCGCTGGGCTCTGCTTGCTCCGTAAGGAGTCTGGATAGCGGCTTTGTGCGACAGTGGGGAGCTGGAGCAGCATCCCCACGTGCAAGCCATGTGTGCAGCACCACGGCGCGCTGCCTGCGCCCTGCTCTCGCAAGGGACAGGGACAAAGCCTGTTTCTAAAGTGGAATCAAACATGCCGGAGCATGGGGTTTCCCTTAGGTGAGCCGGAGGGCGGCAGTGAGCTTCCAGCAGGGATGGCGAAACTAAAGCGAGAAGTAAGTTTACTCCAAACAGGGTAACTATTCCCTGCTAAGCAACACGGATGTCCCATTTCCCACCCCCAGCCAGATCAGCCTTGGGAAAAGACTTTGCTAAGAAGAGAACTAAGTTCCTGGGCTCCTGATGGGCGATAGAAATGTCTATGATTGTAGCTCTTCCCGTTAGGGATTTCTCTACCATGTTAGTTTCTAAGCTCCTGAAGTTCACTCATTACACCACAAGCTTCCCCAGGAGAAAGGAAAAATGCACCTGGCTTCCCTGGTGACAAACAAGGGAGCCTGGGTGCCAGGGATCTGCTGACAAACCTCATGGTACAGTGGGAGAAAGTCAGGCAGAAGTGAAATGGCAGTGCAATCCCTGAGGAAGCAGCTGTGGCACCTTAAAAATCAGGATGGTCTTTTGAAATACCAAACACAGTACATGACATACAGACCTGAATGCTCTTTTTTATTATTTTTTTATTATTATTATTATTTTATTATTTAAGTGGCATTTTTTTTTAAGTTTAAACACTTCCCCCTTGTCTAATTGAAGTTCTTAAACCTTTTTGCTGTGGACTTGGAAAGAGTTGAAACAGCCGCTAGCCAAGCACCTGGTATAAGCTGTTGACCAAAAAACTAGAGCAGCTTTGATGTTCCTCAGGCGGGCGGTCTTCTTGCCTTGGGCCACACAGAATAGCTAAAGCCAGTCCACAGGCGAGGACTGATCAGGAAGGCAAGCCAAAAGAACTAGCAAAGAAGAAAGAAGAGAACACAAGACAATCAAAAGGCTTGATGTCATATGGCTGTAATGTAGAGATACTGTAAACTGCAATTTAGTGTTAATACTGTCAGCTACCCTAAGAAATACCTCGAACCAAAACAAATCACCCAGAAAGATGGGATGGCCTAAATCCCCGAGCTCTGCGAGCCCGGAACGCTTTAGTTCTTAATTCCTTCTGGATGTGGGGATTTGAGGCTATGTCCTGCCGGGCAGAGCGCCGCAGAGAGATGCCCCGCGATGGGGGACGGACACACGGCACTTGGACTGCGAAACAAACGCACAAAGCCTTACTGGAACCACACAATTCCTGACTGGAACCACACAATTCCTGACTGGAACCACACAATTCCTGACTGGAACCACAGAACTCTCTCTTTTTTTTTGTTTTCTCTCCTTGTGTTCCTTTAGAAAATGAGGGCCATTCCATCCACACGAATTCATCTTAAAACCCCTTTTTTATGTGGTTTTTGTTTGATTTCTAGCAATAAAGTTAAATTAAAGACAGCTCCACTTGTATTAATAATCTACAGAACAGTCCATATGCCAGTGAGGCTGCTATTCCATTACCAGCACAGCCAGCCTGACTTCCACTAGTGGTGTTTTGGCAAAAATGTCAACGAGGCAATCAAAGACAGGTAGTGGGGGGCCTCCCTGGGAAGGGGTCCCCTCCCTTGTCCCCCCCCCACCCCCGACACCCCCCCCCACTCGTGGGAAAAAAATAAAGACTGCAGTAGTTAGCATCAGCGTGCGGCTGCCAGTCCATCGTGGGGGGGTCTAGTTGTTGCCTTCACCGCCGTCGTCGTCTTGCTGATCGCTCGTCCAGAGCGTTAGGTTGTCGCGGAGGAGCTGCATGATGAGCGTTGAGTCCTTGTAGGAGTCCTCGTTGAGGGTGTCCAGCTCGGCAATGGCATCGTCGAAGGCCGTCTTGGCCAGGTGGCAGGCCTGCTCCGGAGCGTTCTGGATCTCGTAGTAGAAAACGGAGTAGTTAAGCGCCAGCCCGAGCCGGATGGGATGGGTGGGCTGCATGTGCTCCTTGCTGATCTCATGGGCTTCGCTATAGGCTTTCTCCGAGGACTCCACCACGGTCGCCCTCTTCTCACCGGTGGCCACTTCGGCCAGGTAGCGATAATAGTCCCCTTTCATCTTCAGGTAGAAGACTTTGCTCTCGTACTGCGTCTCGCTGCAGTTCTTGATCAGGTAGTTGTCCAGCAGGCTCAGCACATCCTGGCACACCGCTTCCAACTCCTTCTCGATCTTCTCGCGGTAGGCACGGACCATTTCTATCTTCTTCTCATTGCCGTCAGCAGAGGTCTTCTGCTCGATGCTGCTGATCACTCGCCAGGAGGAGCGCCGTGCCCCCACCACATTTTTGTAGGCGACGGACAACAGGTTCCTCTCTTCGTTGGACAGAGGCTCGTTCAGCTCCGTCACCTGCATCAACAGAGGGAGAGACAAGAGAGACATTTGCGTTAAGCCCCAGTCACTTGATGTTCCCTTTGTATGGTCGGGTGTTCCCATGTATCTCTAAGCGAGATGCAGGAGAAGGTAGCCAGCTTGCAAAGTCCTGCTGTCATCCAGCATCTGCTCCCATCCCACAGGGAGCCAGCTGGGAAATCACGCCATGGTCCAGTCCCCCAGCAAAAGGGGTGGGTTTGGTTTTATTCCGGGTATTCCCCAGCTGCTAAAGAGTTTTCCAGAGTGAGAAAAGTCTTCTAGGAAAGAGACAACTTCCACCTGCGGGATTAGAGTTGGACTTGGTGCTGGAGGTGAGAGGGACAGGCAAAGCAAGAGGGTGGAAAAGGTCTAGAGTCACAAGCCAGCCGATGGATTAACAATACCATAGCTACAGGGTGCTCAGCTTTCCCACAAGCACATGCTTCTGAGATGCCTACAGAACACGTTAGATGTTAAAATTACAGCTGCCTTAAGGTATGTGCACAGATAAGGACTTAAAAGCTCACATGGTTAAGAGTATGTTCTTCCCACACAGGATTTTCTCTGTTGACGATAAACATTAATGCACAGCATCAGTTCTACCTGCCTCACACCCGCAGCAACAGGGAGCTGGCTGAGCACAGAGCCATCTCACGAGCAGGCTGCCAACCACCACCTTGGTCAGTTCAGCTATGGGAAGCATCCCACTTGATGCTGCAGTTATCTCATTGCAGCTCCCACAAGCCACCTTTAGTAGCCTGGGAAGGGCTTGCATCCCCCTTGACTCCATGCTGCATCCCAGATGTGGTTCTGAGCCCTTGGAGGGGGTGCAGCAGCCACGCTGCTCCATACAGCTACTCTGCTCTTCAAGCACAAAGCCCTGGGTTGTGTGTGACGTGCTGCTTCCTGCAGAGGCTCAGCACAACTGCAATGTGCTAACTACCCCTGGCATGTTGTTCATGTGCTGCTTCCAGCCTGCCTTGTGCTCTAAGTTCGGAGTTCTAGCTGTCTGTATTGCTAGAGGACTTTGAAATGACTCCATTCTTCCCTCTGAGTGACACCTGCACAAACATAAATAAGAGATGCTGTGAGGTTAAAGACATCTTTGAAAGCTGGTGGAGCACTGCAGGTACCCCCCTGCCCTAGGCTTATGGATTGCCTATCCTTGGAGACATTCAAAACTCCATGACGTCAATCAGGGTCCTGTCCCATGTAAGCTGCCCTGCTTTGAGTAAGGGAAACCATGGAAACATCCAGAGATCCCAGCCTGCCTTACCCTCTCACCTTTCAGTCCCAAATGGAGTGCCCAACACCAACAGCCATACAAGACACTCGCTGACTCCAACAGTTCCCTGTCCTGACACTGGTTATAAAGGCTGAACAACCACAGGAGGCTTTTAGCAAGATGCTCTCTAAGCAGATACCCGTTTTAAGTGTGGACCAAGCAGGTGACTTTAAAGCTGCCCTCCAGCTACATCTGCAGATACTTATCACTGCAGAAAGAAGATTTACCTCCCCTCACCAGAACAGTCTTGCTGGAGGACAGATTTATTAAAACTACAGGGAGTTTCGTAGGATTAGCTTTGCCATGAACATTCTAAATTCAAAGCTATTAAGGATTATGGAAGAAAGTTGCCTGTCAAAATCCTTCCAACAAACTGGCTGACGGATGGAAGGTGCCACCTGTGGAGAGAGGAGGTTCCTCCAGGGAGCTCTGCAGGGAACTCACCAAAGCAGAAAGGGAGCCTTGTTAACTGCTTCCTAGCAGTAGCCAGGCTCTCAGAATGGTAGAACACTCCAGGGATGCACTGCAGAGGAACCACATAACATGGCCAGAGAGAGGGACCACATCCCTCAGCACTAGGAGAGGGAAGGGAAGAAGCTGCAGTGCCACACATATTTCAGTTTGCAACTGAGCTGAGAGAGGAAGAAACAAAAACCATCTGGCACTGGCATTCCCAGCAGGAAGACATGCAAGATGCCCAGGACACCAGGTATCAGACCTCAAGGGTATGCTTAGCTGCTTTCATCAGAGAGTCACTGGAAGGTGGAAAAGATGCATCCCAGGTTAACCTGCCTTTCAGAACTGCCATCATCCCAGAACCTGCCTGCCACGTCTCAGATGATGCTGCCCACTTGCCTGCTGAAGGCTGCACTGGTGTCTTCTGTCATGGACACACTCTGCACTCCAGCATGGAACTGCAGTCCCTGCCACGTTGGCTTTTGCCAACACATGTTGCTTTTGACTGTCTCCAGCAGAAAACCATCCAGAAACCACTGCAGCAATTCACCAAATGGATGCAGGTCTGTGCCTTCACTGCAAGCCTGCACTGGCCAGCCAAATGCTGCTTTTTCCTTACACTGCAGGATACCACCACAAAGTGAGTTCAATCAAGACAGAGGCTAACCAGCAAGCTCTGATAGAGCTGATTTATAGCACTGCATTGAATGCCTGTGGTGCGACATCAATAAGGCAATGTCCTGCATCAGGCCTGCATTAGGTTGCAGTGGTCTCATCACAAGCCCTTTTGGGGAATTTCTGCTCATGTTTGTTTCCAGCATCCAGATTAAGCAGAACATTCCCCTTCTTAACTCAGACCCTGGAAGGGCAGAACCCTCACGTACAGACCAACCCTGTGAGCATCAGGTCACCTGATGCCATTCCCAGCACTGTTATATGGAGCTAAAGATCAAATATCCAAAGAACAGCCTCAGTTTGGCATTAAGTTTGCCAGGAACACAAAGGCATCAGGCTCTGCCTGGAAGTCTCACTGCTCTCTGGGAAGCTCAGTCAGTTGGGAGTTTTACTTCCCTGGTTGACAGCAGAGGAAAGCAGAACTAAGCAGAACTACCAGCAGTAACTACTAGCTACCGAGCACCATGAATCTCAGTAACTGCCAAGCCTCATTTCACCCTCATGCCCCTGCACATCGGGGCAGGAGATGCATGTGGCTGAAATGGAGACAAGCCTTGCATGTGGCATGAGCAGCCAAGGGCTAAGAGCTAGCCCACACGCTCACACAGCTGGAAGCTTGATAGATGCAAGTCTTTAGCTATTCTGAAGGGAAAAAATAAGAAGAAAATAGACCTTTTTCATCTTCCTTTCTGCTTCTCCCCCCAAGCAAGCCCAGCCACAAGACTGGCTCTTTATCAATGCAGAGCAGCAGGAGATGTCAGCCATGGTGCTTCTCATTTCCCTGCTAGTCTGTAGGTAATGATCTTACTTGCAAGAGCTTCCCTGTGCCCTGTCACTGCACGTGACACATGTGCCAGAGCCAGACCCTTCACATGCTGCAGGCAGAAGCCATCTAAGGGCAGAGGACGCCTCACCATGGAGCAGTCTACATTGACAGGCTTTGGCTTGGAGACACGCTCCATCACCAAGCTTGCGGATGCTGCCAAGTTCCAGTCTCCCCGGTTCCTGCAGCCTTTGAGGGTGCAGTGTCTGCACCACCAAGACTCAAGTGCCCTAAAGCCGTAGAGGCAGTCCAAGGGCTCCCATTGGACAAAACCTACTGGAAGCTGAGGGTTCCTCCTGCTCGAGAGTGCAGAAGTTTGTACAATGCAAAGCCTCTGACTTGTAGCAAAGCTCTTCAGAGGTTCTCCTGATTTCCCTGCTGCAGCAGTGAGCTCCAACTCAGCACTCTGCCCAAAACCTGGCATGCCCAAGTATCACATCGCAGCCAGGGCAAGGCTCAGCCTCGTGTGAGAAGCTGCAACAAACCTGCCCCTAATGGCAAAGTCTATGCCCTCCAAAAGCCCAGAGGTTGGTCCCACTGCACCATCTTTCCAGAAGCATCCTAATGAGCAGGCTTTGAGACCTACAGGGAGGTTTGCTCTCAGCCAGTGTCAGGCTAGTTTGCTTACAGGGCTTACTCCAGGACTCTTATATTCCACTTTTCACCTGGCACCCATAGGTCTGAAGTAATTTTCTGCATACATCATGAAATAACCATTTTTGAGGACCCTACAGTAGCAGCAAAGGAGGATTTTGTTTTAGCTGTTTATCCTCATACATGTTTCACTTGGTTTTATAACTAAGTGCCCACCCATTTATGGCTCCTACCTAGCTTTGATGTCTTATCTTAAAGCATACAGCAGAGCAAGCTGAGCACACCCAGAAATTCTTCCCTGAGGAATGCCATCAACATTTGACAGCTTAATCCATGTTCTATGCCTCAACACTTCTGCTTTTCCGATTGCCTGAGTCCCTGAAGACATGAGGTATCTACAAAGGAGAGAGACACCCATGAGAACCTCCAATGCCCAGTGAGAATGGCTGTTGAGTATCAGAGCTCTTCTTCCACCAGGATACACAACAGCCATCTCCTCCTTTGCACTTGTGTTTCCTCTGTCCTATCTACAGCTCTGCACCATGTAATTAAACATGTTATCCCCCAACAGAAACCCTTGCTTGGAAGTGACACTGAGGCCTGGCCTAAAGGTCCCCTTTCCCATTTCATTCTTTTTAAAAGCAAATATGCTTTTGAAACAACTTTCTGTCCAGAAATCCCACCACTGCCATTCTTAGCTGCTCTGAAGCCACTCGCAAGGGGAGCAACCAGCACACAACCACTTTAGGCTCAAGCGACTCATAATGTTCATGACTACCTGCAGCCACGCCAGCTTCAACCTATCTCTAGCCATTGTCTCGTGGTGTGACCCCATCACCTATCTGCAAGCAGCCTGAGGGTCATTTGGGAGGAGACGCACCAGAGACACTGTTTTATCGTCCCCATCTCACTCCGCATTTAGCTTCTGAAGAAATGCCTGCCCCCAAGCACATTAAATACTCACCATACCCAGTGGCTTCCTTAACAGTCATGACGAGATGTTGCACAACCCAGGCAAGAACAGGTTCTCCTTGTGCGCTCCAGAGCGAGCTGCCCTATGACACCATCGCAGCAGTCACAGAGATGCTTTTCTTCAGCACTGTCCTACTTTGGCATGAAGTAGGCGTGTGTTAAACCAGACCTAAATCTAAAATCTCACCAGATTGCACTGGTTTGGGTCTATTCCTCCCCCTGCCTTCTCCCCCACGTCATACTCCCAAAGTGGAAGTAACACCATCGCTACCTTCTCTCCTCGCTGATCCCTTCCACTGTCCTCTCTCTTGGTTGATCTCAGTGTGGCCAAGATGATTTTCAGCTGCAGGACAAGCCCTTCCTCTCATCTCAGACAGGACTAGAAAAGCACAAGCAGGCTGTGGGCAAAAGTTAGTTCCCCACTGCTGTCTCATTTGACTGTTTCAGTATGAATAACCCTAGGCTAGTTCCCACTTTTTAAGCTGTTGGAGCCAGCACCCATTGCAGGAGAGCAGCTGAAGGCACATGGCATGGGTCTGCCATTACATTTTAAATTGCTCTGAGTGCATCAAGGACCAGTGTCTGCAAAGATTGTTAATTGCTTATAGCATCTCCAAGGCTACTTAAGCACTCCAGACACTGATGAGGATTTCTGCATGCTCCTACAGCTAACAGAGGCTTTCATCCCGCTCTGCAGCCTTTATTATTTGACTTTGAACCACCCAAGACAAAGTCTTCAGATTGTGAGGGAGACATGAAAACCAAGAGCTCATTCATGTCATTGGCCTCTGTAGCTTAAGAGCTACTTAAACCAAATTGAATTTCACTGTGCTACACACAGCTTTGATCAGACCTTGGAGCCTGCACGTCTACTCCTCTTCAGGCTGGCTCTGCTGGATGTCAGCTAGAGAAAGAGCACTACTTGGGGCATTCCTGCATAGAAAAGGTTGTAAGGGAGCCAAGGCCAGAAAGCCAGTAGCAATGGCAGAGTGCTGAGCTCCATTCTGCCTCTGGTAGCAGCATTTCATGTACCAGCCCTTATCTGCAGTGCTGCAGTCTCAGCATTAGGTCTAACGGCTCAAGTCTTTCCTGCTGCGGAGCACCTGGGTGCCAGCGATTTGCCTCACCACCTTCTGCTGCAGCTTTGGAGATAAGGCCAGCACAAGGGAACATCCTCCTGCCTTCCATACGTGGCTTCCAGGCGTGTTCCTAGACCTTGCAATCTGCCATGGCTGTTAAGTTGACAGAGGGCAAACTCAGACACATCACATAACCAGGTGGAAGGAACAATCCCAGCTTGGGCACCATGTATGCTCTTCAGTGTAGAGTGACAAACCACTTCTCAATTAGCATTGCAGTGCCTTGTAGCTGCTCCTATGGCTAATATCTGCTTTTTGAGCCATTAAGGAATTATGCCCAAGTTGTTCTTGTCTGCCTTATTACCACTCTGATTCTCCTTAGCCTTACTATTAAACAAGATGAAAACCTGTTTCACTGTCTTGCTGCCACTACCTCTGAAAAGCTCTTGGGAATAAAGCAGCCATCTCTGTTGGTCTAGTGCCTTCCTGCCACCAGATGGAGAGAGCAGCAACTCAAACCACATCAGTCCGAGCATTTAAGAGGATGGTCACTCAGGGCTCATGACACCATCTCCGGCAGATGGGATGCCAGTACCTTTGCCTCCTAACTACAAAGCAACAGAAGGGATGCCAAGCTGCTCCCAACCCAAGGCTGGCAAGCTTCATCTGCCTACTTCTGTGTTTCTGCAAGCACCTTAGCAGCAGCCTGACATCACCACCCTTCTCCACAGCTTGGGGAGATCTCCTGCCTCATCCAGTCCGTTCCCTTCCATGCCTTTTCTGCAAAGCGCATGGAAGACCAGTGCCACAGCATGCCACTGCCATGGGAGCTCAGATGTGCTCCTGGAGCACACCACAAGCTTGAGGAGCTCACAGTTGATGCTTTTGAAAGGAAAAGGCTATAGACTTCTCTGGGCTGCATTAGACATCTTCACGTGCAAGCTGAAAAGCTCTCCGAGTAACTGCAGCTCTGCACAGGTTTTAAAGACTAGGGGGTCTTTTCCATTCAAGCATTATTCTTCTTCAGAAAAGTCCATCCAGTTCCAGGCTTTTTTAGCTGACATCCATGGCAAGCCCACTGGCCATTTCTTGGTCAACATAGGGGAAAGCTATTTGTTTCCCCTCCAATTTATGGCAAAACTAAGCCAAGCTGGACAGACTTCAGGGACTCCAGAAAGCAGGGACACACTAGATAAATGGACCAAGTATTTTGTGAGGAGGGTATTCAGTGCTGCTGGGAGCATGAGCTGCTTAAAGACTTACCTCACAGCTTCTCAGCATGCTAATCTGGCTCAGATGTCAGTGCTTTCCTGCTCACCTCCAGCCCCTCCACCACACAGGAAGTACCCTGCCACCAGATCATCAAATCCTCCCTGGAGCTTCAAGTGCCAGGGCTTGTCCTTAATCAGGGGCTCATAAAATGACGGCGTTACGTTGTACCCATGACCTCTATTCACTTGAGCCAAGCAGGGAGAGGAGAGACGATGTGCCATGGGCAGGACACCTTGGGAAAGGTTGAGAGCAAGTTCTGGCTGCTGAGCGAGCCTGCTCCCAGCTCTGCTGGAACAGGATGAACTGGGCACTTCTTGGCTGCTTGCATGGCTTCCTCCTGCATGGCACAGCCGTGCTCCAGCAGGATGAAATGGGAGAAGCTGCAATCATGCAAACAACTCCCTGCAGCCAGCCCGTCAGTTTAACTGCTTCGTGTCGGTACCCCAAACGCTTTGGGCTTGGTGCACATCTGAAACATCCAAACACCCCAAAACCTTTTGCTCTGCAGAACCAGCAGCACCCTGCAGGCTCTGAAATGTGTTTCACCACATTAAACAAGAGGCTTTGCAGAACACCCAGGTGGACTGCAGCACACCAGCTCCACCATAGGCTTCATTTCTGCACCGGTGAGGAAGGTGATTATCCCTCCAGATGTACTTTACCCTCCCGCTGCTTCAGGGATTTCAGGCTTGATCTTGCACACCTCTAGCAAAGGCAATTTCATTTCATGTCTTCACCGAATGTGCAGAACAGAACAGTTTTGCTCTGCAGCTTTCTGGAACACTGCAGCCAACTTTAAATTGCAAGAGGGTCACTTCACTGTTCCAGATTTGACTGTGGGTTTAACTACCCTCGCCTGGCTCCAGCTACCTCCTCCCAGCCCTCCTTTGAAGCCCAAGGGACTAAGTACCACAGATTTGATCTCAGAGCATCACAGGTGACAGAGCCCCTCAGGCACAAATGTCTTGACACCGCCAAACACAAGGAGCCAGGCTCCCAACTTCAAGGTAATGAAATATTCATCCCCTGTAACAAAGCCCGACAGCATAAAGGCAAAGCTGGGGTGCCTTCCTCAGCTGGGTGTAAATCAAAGGCTGTTAATCTCCCCCAAATTCTCATTCACTGCTGAATACTAAGCATTACTCTTTCACAAGTGCAGCTCTCCTACAGCATATCTGTTAGCACAGAGCACAGCAACAGCTTCTCCTAACTACTATTAATAAACTCCATGCTGCGGAGCACCATGACTGTCCAAACAACACGTCCATCAGCAGCCTTGTTTAATGCTGAGGCTTGTCGCTGTTGTTTTCTAGAGCCTGGCTGTAACCATCTTAGAGAGGAGTCAGAAGCACACTGACACGCCAAGCAGCTCTGCCTGGTATGTAAGCAAAGATACGTCCCAAGCAAGCCAGCCCATCCAGTAAAATCAGAGGGAATTTGCAAACAATTAAGGAATGGTTTGCACTTTGAGCCTCTGCAGACTTGGGTTTGTCCAAGTGCAGCTGCCTTAAACACCCATAGACTGACTCGATTCCAACATCTCCTTTAGGGAAGAAAAACATTAAGTACTCTAATCCTTAAACTGGAGATCACTTTAAGGGAATCTCATGCTATCATCAGTGACATGGTCTCTAGTTACTCTCCTCCTGCTGTTAACTAATGCACTGCCCTTGGTCACTAGATCACTAGTTTTGTGCCAAAAATCAGGACTGTTTAATACCGTATTGAGCATGTGGTGGGTTATTCCTGAGATGTGACTAAATCTGAGTTAGCAGAGAAAAATCTGAGATTGGGGGGAAGTTTGTATTTAAATAGGCAGACAAAGGCTTTTGTTTCGGCAGCTACACAAAGGCACCGCTTTTGAGAGCCTCATCAGTCTTTCCTGCAGCCCGAGGATTGCTGCCTCATCATTTCAGCTCTGCTTTCCAGAATTTACCATTTCTGGGCATTTCCAGCCCCGACCAAGCAAAGAGCCAGGGTGAGACTCTTGGGTGAGCCCCAACCCTTGTGCTCCAGCAGCTCTGGCCCACTGGAGGGGCTGGAATGCTGCGGCAGCTCAGGCTTGCTGTCATCACGCACTAGGAGAAGCTGGACAAAGCCATCCCGCTGCTGAGCTCCTCCCTGAGACAGGCTCCCCACCAGAGCCATGGGTGGGAATTCAGCATCTTGATATCCAGGCTCCAGAGAAAGGAGACAAGCTCCTTACTTTAAGGGAAGAAAGAGCAGAATGGAAGTCCTTTTGTCACTGTTTTCCTTCATTTTAGGATGGGAAGAGGGATTTTGCTCATTAGATGAAGCAGGCAGGGGGGACAGACAGAAGAAAGCTCGCTGTGACAGCACTGGCCATGCCCAGCTGAGGAGATGGCACAGCACCAAGTCACACAAACCCCACAGCCAGCTGGTTGTGGGTCTATATCCTTCCCCTTTCCTGCTCTCTCCAGGCCAAGTGCAGATGTGTGAAGTCCCCCACTGCTGCTAAAGGCTGCTCTGCTTTGTAGGGGCAAGGTGGGAAAAGGCAGAAGCAGAGACCAGGAGGGACCTCGGCAGTGCTATATCCTACATGGGAGAGCACCTCCATGCTCCCCTCACAGCCTCACTCATCTTGCAGGGTCCTCTACCACCCATGTGTAAACACCAGGCAAGCCAAGAGGTGGGCTCCCACAAAGCCATCTTGTGTCCACGGGTGAAGATGAGTTCCCCCATCTGCAAAGACCTAAAGCTGCACAGGCAGAGCACTTTATCTGACTACCACCAGTGTGAAACCGTCCATGGCCGTTTATCTCAACAGCATCCTGAAGCCAAGCCAAAGGTTCCAGAGGTGGAAATGCAAACACCCTATCTTCACCAGTTCAGAAACAAGATCACAGCTATTTCTCCTTTGTTTTAGCAGATGCTAAAATGGGTTTCCAAGCTGTCACTTCCCAGTGGAGACTATTGCTTGCAGAACCAAATCGAGTAAATACCTGCTCCTGTTTTCATTATCTTTCTTGTTTCCAGACATCACGTTGCCAGCTGTCTGCAGACATGTGAATCTAACAGGAGGGAGTCAGGGAGTCTTCAGTCAAGGACAAGTTATGTTAGTTACCTTTCTAGAGAACAGAGGCTGGTGAAGGCTTTCAGCCTTCCACAAAGAAATAACAAAGCCCTGGAAGCAAAGGACAGAACAGCTGAGCTGGCTCCAAGCCAGTTAGACCGAAAATACTTGTAACAGCATTAGCTTTGGAAAAAGCTATCTTGAGTTGTGGAGCACTGAAGTGTTGAAGAACACCTGGAAATATCAACCAAAGCCCTGCATCACAGCTTTGCCACAGTGAAGTGGAAGATGATGCCTGTGTCCTATCAAGATGGGCAACAGAGAACTGCTTGGGAAGCCAGGCAAATCTTGCTTCTCTGTGCTTTGCACCACAGTTATTCCAGTACACATTCACGTTTCACTGGCAGTCGCCGGTCAGGAGGTAGAACTGGGCAGAAAAGCAGAGGGCAGCTTCAGATCTACAGATCCTAAATGGCCCAGACACCAACCCTACCGAGGAAAGGCTCCCTCAGACCAGACCACAGGTGTTTTCCAACCTGCTCCTCCTCTGTACCTGTTTCTGAACACCCCGGTGGCTGGCCGGGATGCACCAAGCACCTAGCTCTAGTCTGAACCAGTCCAACAGTCCTTTTTGCTCTTCCCTGACAGACTGGTGTTGAGCTCCCAACACGCTACTCACCTCTGCCAAGGGAGAGAAGCAGCACTGACTAGTCCATCAGTGCTCTGTGTCCAAGGACATGCCTGAGCTCAGGCAAAGCCACATCCCAAGAAGTAGCTGGTTCTCAAGCACTGGCAGTTGGACACACAAAAGCTGGGAATACGTGTTCCTGCACACAACTTCCTATGCATCTATTTGTACATGGTTTACCTAGCATGAAGCTGCACAAAAGAGTTCAGTTACACAGTTCATGTATTATACCCTGCCAGATGCACCACCATCCATGGAGGTTCCTCCATGATATGAAGTCATGGCTACCACCCTCCTCTCCCAGCCTCTGCTCCATCACCTACACCTTAAGGCATGTTTGTTCTTGTATCCTCAAGAGTCACAGTGAGTAGGTCAATTCCTAGCTACAGATACACATCAATCAAAGTGATAAATGTGCCAAGCACATATCTTTTCTGATGCTTTCTGGCATGAAGATGTGCACGTTCAGTGCTTCACCCTACCCAGAAAGGCACTTCCACAACACCCAGACAGGCTGGCTGGCATGTGCCCGCTCATGTTGTCCCAGAGCATCAACTGAACCCGAGGGAGCACAAACTCCTTAGAGATTCAAGACAGAAGACTGTATTCAAGGTGAAGACTGCTCACCAGTAGGACAATACCAGAGGCCTTGACAACAGAAGCTTACAAAGCTCCTACCAAGCTCATTTTGCTCTTCATCAGCACAGCTTAATCCCACCCTGAATGGCACAGACCATCCCACAGAAGTATTTCAGTGGGAGGCAGAAGAGCAGCCTGCTGATGCTCCATCTATGCACCATCCTGTGCACGCAGACCTCTTTCTTCACCTCAGTCCTAACTGTGCTTCTCCCAAGCATGTGATACCCTGCTATGGAGTGGTGCAGTGAAGTCTCAGCGCATGTGCTCCAGGGGTGCAGGTTTCAATTCAGAAAACGCTTCTGGAGCTGAAGTTCTGTGACAGCCCTTAAATTGCTGTTCCTGTAGCTTTGAGCAAGCCCAGATTCACATCACCAGTGCCCAACGAGTCTATTCTAGAGAGCACCTTTGGGATCAGCTAGTGAACAAAGCTCGGGCAGACAGGGCTTGTCCATACACATCACAAGCTTACCTGGTGTTCAAAAAAAGCCAACCACAAGAAACCTCAACCAAAAGAACAAATACTAGAAACCCAATGAGCCATCTTCAACCACAAACAGCAGACCAAGACAATCCCACTCAACTTTTTGCACTTTCAGGGCCAGCTACCATCCAAAAGGTCTGGCTAAGCCCAAAACATGTAGGAGCTCTCGGAGAGCCCTTCCTTGCCCAAGAGCTTGACTGTTTCCCTGTACCCCAGACACCTGCAGAGCATTCAGTTCTCTGTCACAGTGCCAGTATCATCCCAGTTCAATTCAAAGACCTATTTCTAACCAAATCCACACCTGGCTGCTACACTTGGTCAACAGAGAAACCCAGCACAGTCTCACAAGCGGCTTTTCCTAAAGCACATAAAGACTTACCAGGAGCTCAATGGGGAGTTTCTAAGAGCTCGAGCTGCTGAAGGCTCACCAGTTAACACAGTTCCTGTGTTCAGTGTCCACTGCACTCGAGTACAGGGCACGTCGCTACCTGCCCATGGCTTGGGTGCAGATGTGCAACTCAGCCTACCACTGCAAGGTCCTGAGGGTGCTTTACACAGAGATAACCCACACCGTGAACCATTAGGAGGCTGGAAGCTCAGCGGGACAGCAGCCCCCCTGCCCTGAACCTGCGGGCCTCCGGGAAGGAAGCCCTGCTCCCTGCTTGTGAGTCACACTGCCCCAGAACCACCCCACCACTCAGGTCCAAGCAAGCCCTCACTGCTAAAGGGTGAGAGGACTTCTCTATGCCTGCTCCTCTGTGAGTAAGAACAAGCTGGGTAGCACACAGCCATATGCTGTAGTGGTCCAGGAGGCACCACGAGGCTGAGCAGCATCCTGCCCGCACAGGGGGCGGCAGCAAGAGCATCGATGTAGTCATTAGATGCCAACATACCCCCTCCACTTCAGCACTGGAAATGGTTTCTGCAGAGCCTTCCCCAGCCTCCCTGGGAAGTGCTACTACATTCCTTGCTCCCTTCCTACCATCACAGATGGCCTGCCCAGCACTCCTCCTGGAGAAGCCTTCCCATCTCACCCTTTTGTCTTGCCTACACTGCAGAGCAGAAAACAGCTAATCATCCCTGCCCTGCTCCCCTAGGGATCTGCAGATAGGAGGGATTTGTGTTACGCCTGCTCTTCCCAAGGGTGAGCCTGTGTGTGTGTGAAGCCCTGCTATCTGTGCTAACCTGGTCACTGGATGTGGGTGATAGCCTGCCAGGCTGGTATGCAGCATGGCAGGAGCACAGAAGGCCTGCGGTTACCCACATTTGCTCTTCATCTCCACCCACAACTGCCATTTACTGCATCAAGACCCAGTTGTGTCTAATGCTTGGGCAGCAGCCATCTACCTTTCAACAGCTCCAACCCCCACCCCAAATTAACCCACCACAGCCCATGGTCCCCAAAGTCAAGTAGCCACATCGCAGTGGACCTTCAATGGGTTCAAGGACTCTGCCATGTGGTCCCATGCCTGCATGATGCATAGGTGCAATAACAATCCTCCCTCCAGCATTTTTAGGCGAGTTACTGCAATTGGCTTGCTTGTTCTCCTGCACATCCTCTCTCACCCCAGAGGTCTACAGGGAGACACATCCTCTGCTCCCCAGGCAGGGTGAAAAAGCCTCCAGCAGCATCACTGCTTCACAGCTAATGGATATCGATCTACAGCCCTGGTGCTGGGTTGGACAGAAACCTCCTCATGAAGCTGAACCAGACAACCACAGGTACTGCAGGCAGCAAAACCCCAATGAGCTGGGAAGGAGACTGCTGATGTTTCTTGGGCACAGCGTCAAGTGGGCTAGCAAGTTCAAGGCAACACCTCCCAACTGACCAGGGAGGAGCATTCCTGCTCTCCAATGCATGGTAGGGCTGACTGTAACCCCAGACAGTGACAAGAGACATGACCAACGTCATGCAGCCATACCCTGGACCAACGGGTTAAGCCCCGCATCCTTCCCTGGTGCAGCATCACCTCCTGCACCTGCTGGTAGGCGAGGGGACCATCTGCTGTGTTTCACTGATATTCCCCAGTGAATTTGTCATATTTGGGGGCTAAAGGAGCAGCTCCACTCCTGCAGCAGC
Organism: Ara ararauna; assembly: GCA_028858755.1. Lineage (NCBI taxonomy): Eukaryota > Metazoa > Chordata > Aves > Psittaciformes > Psittacidae > Ara > Ara ararauna. Next base: position 8,546,120 of record CM054389.1, on the reverse strand, counting down.
AATGCAACTGCATGCATCAACCAGGGGCACTGGCACAAGGCATTTGCAGCAAGGAAGGAGCCAGAACTTATTATACATATGATATTATTTGGAAGAGACTATTGGGATCCTGTACATCACTGTGGGAAGCAGCAGCAGATGAATCAGCAGCCAGAAAGGGGCCCAGTACACCATTTCCATTTCAAACCACTACGATAGCCAGCACTGGCTCTGAGCAGGCAGGGCTGAGGCTGGCAGAACAATGCCATGTCACCACCAAACCGCCCAAACTGCAGGAGAGTGAACCTCTTTTACACCCATCACAACCACAGCAGGCTTAAGGAAAAGCCATGTGGCATTCCCCAGCACGGTGCTCAGGAAGCAGCTAGCTTTAGAGGGCAGGAGACAAACCGGTCGGGAGCTGGGGGATGCTTCTGCATCACCTTCTCTAGACGCAGCCCGCATGCTCTCTGCTACCACCTGGGTGCATTGCAGCTTGGACCATGGCATATGACATCACTAGGCGTTGCTACGGAAATGAGTGCGAGGTCATCAGCCTCCCGCACAAGCGGAGCTGGGGACAGGGACAGGGAGGACCGGGGCTGATGTGCCCAGCACCACCGCCAGTGCCCGGCTTTGGGCAGCACGGAGCAGCAGGGAAGAACAAAAGCTCTGCCTTTTGTTTGCCGTGGTGGCGGGAGGCGGGCAGCTCTCCCGCTGTGAATCGCTTCCTTACGGCGACCCATAAGCGGCGTGAGCCTCGGTTACTGCTTCACCAGGGCTAAAAGGGAATAAAACACAGAGATCATCTCCAACTCCACCTCTGGTTTAAACACCGAGCAGGCTAGGGACATTGTCCAGCAGGAATACTGCACCACGGCTGTGCATCCCAGGCATATCCCTGTTGGCTTTGTCATAGAGGCTGTATTATCCGTAGGAAATGAGCTGTAGGATGTGCTCACACAGCAAGCTTTGCTTGGAAACGAATAGATGCCGTTATCAGAAAACAGTACAAAAGCCATAGCGCAGCAGAGGAATAGCCCCGGCTGGTTTAATATGATAATATCATTTTCCCATTATCCACATTTCATTCCTGGGTAAGCCATCTCCTCCCTCCCTGTGCTCAGGCTGTGACAGTTTTGTCTGCTTTGATCAATGCAAGGTTATTGACAAAATGGTGCAATATGGGCAAACAGAGCTGCACCCACGGCAGACTGTGACATTCCTAGATCAGCATTCCCTTCCCATCAGGCAGGGAGGACACCCCAGCTCCTCGCAAAGGTTCAGACCTGACTAAGAAGACAAACATAAAGCACAGTTTTCCCCTTTAAAGCACCCCCTCCCTCCCTCCACCCAGTCTAGCCTCTCTGCAATATGACAAATGCAGAATCTTCTGGAATGACTTGATCCTGCCTCCCACGATCGCTTTGTTTGCAAGATCAGATCAGAGATACGGGGCTTTTCTTTTTCCTCCCTTCTTATATTGTCAAAATGTCAGGATTGAAGGGGAGCCGTTCAGTGTCACAAATCAGATCAGCCTGCTATATGCAGAGTCTTTATTTTAAGAGCGTGAAATGAATACAACATGACTCAATTCATAAATCTCCAACCAAGTGCAGTAAAAATAAGAGCTTTGACAGCGAAAGGGCTCCCGATCTTTGGGGTCACAATCACACACCAGCCTCACCGACCGCACATGGGAAGGGATGCGCGGGAGCCATGGGGAGGTATTTGGGCAGTGGGGAATAAGTGTGCATGCAACACACCCCCCCCCCGCCACTCCCCACCCCACAGCCTTGCCCCATTGGGCTTGGCAGCCCCTCAAGTGACCGCTTGGGGGGCGCTGCACCCCCGTGCTGGCGCCTGTGCCCCCCCCCCGTGCTGGCGCAGGGCAGGGAGCAGCAGTGGGGATGGGAGCACGCAGAGGATGTGTGAGGCAGGGAGGGGGGCCTGGTGTGGGGTGAGAGAAGGGATGGGGTAAAGGGGTGATGTGTGGGGCCAGGAGGAAGCTCTAAGGCAGGGGAGAGCATAGGGGGGCAGAAAGGCAGAGGAGAGGATGTGGGGTGGCGCAAGAGGCAACGCATGGGGGCTCTAGGGCAAGGGGAGAGCTTGCCCGTGGGGCTGCAGGGCAAGGGAAAGGATGTGCGGGGCTGGGGAGGGGACTCTAGCGCAAGGCAGAGGATGCGTGGGGGGCTGTAGGGCAGAGGATGGAGACCTGGGGAGAACAACGCGTCCCTGGGCAGGGAAACGCAAAGGGATCAGGACCCAGGAACGGGTATCGGGGGCAGCACAAGGACCGCAGCCGCACGGAGGGACGGCGATGGGGGGCCCGCAACCCCCCCGGAGCCCTGCGCCCACGGCGGGGGGCAGCACGGGGAGGGCGCAGGGAGCACGGACCCGCACGGCGAGAGGGGAGCGGGGGAAGACACGGGCCGCGGGACGGCACTCACGTTCTTCATGGCGGCCGCCATGTCGTCGTACCGCTCGGCTTGCTCGGCCAGCCGGGCCTTCTGCACCAGCTGCTCGCGGTCCACCATCTTCGCGGGGCCGGGGGTAGGGCGAGGAGGCTGCGGGCTCCGGGAGGAGGAGGAAGGAAGGGCGGTAACGGGAGGAGGAAGAGGGCGGACGGGCGGCGGCTCCTGGCGCTGCTGCGGCTGAGGCGGCGGCAGCTGCACCCGGTGCTGTGCGCGCGCCGCGGGCCACCACAACCCCCCTGCGCCCGGACCTGCCCCCCCCACACACACCCCGCGCCCCGCCCCTGCTCCCACCGCCCCCCTCCCCGCGCGGGGCACGACGGGAGATGGAGTCCTCAAGGGGCAGAGTGGGAACGGGTGAGAGCGCGTTAAGGACTACAACTCCCGTCGTTCCCCGCGCACCCCCTCCTCCCTCCCCTCAGACCACGCCCCCCTCGGGCTCACCCAGCCCCGCCCCGCGGGGTCCCGCCGCCGGCTCGTGCTGATTCACCGGGAGCGGCCGCGAGGACTGGGGGGGTGGGGAGGTGAGCTCGGAGGGACCCCACGGCCCGCACCGGGCACACCGAGCGCAGGCACCCAGGGACAGGTCCCGTGGGGGTGGTGCCGCCGGGGGCGAAGCGTGGTCCCTCTGTCCCCTTCCCCGTGGGGCTCCGCAGCCGACCCACTGCGGGGCGACGTGGATGAGCGGGCAGGTTGGGAGCGTGGTGCGCTCCTCGTCGGTAACACGTGAAACAGAAGCTCGTCAGGGGCCGTAAGAAGCCCCATTCGAAAAAGCCTGTGAATAAAGCGGTGCTGGGAGGATGCCGGGAGGAAGGAGAGGGGTTTAATGAAGGGAGCCGCGCTGATCCCGATGGAAATGCATTGTCCCGGCTGGAGGGAGCCGGGCAGTGCTGACGCACGGCTGTGCACGGGCAAACACAGTCCTCCCTCTCGCACACCCCGGTGCCACCGTCCCCCTGCAGCTGCTTTGGGAGGTGTGAGGATGACCTTGGAGGACACAGCCATCCTGCCTGTGATCCCCATCCTGAATCCTCCAGGAAACCTCAGTGGCATTGGGATGCGCTGGTTTCCATAGAGCAGCGCCATGGCCACAGCCTGCGCTGGCTGTTGTGCCCATGGCCATGGTCTCACCCATGTGTTTGGGGACAAACTGGTTTGGGAATGCTGATGGTGATGCTTCATCGAGCAGCACAGGTTTGGGGCAAGATCCCACCCTTTATTGTGGTTTTTGCGCCGCTTTATAAGTAACAGAGAATGGGATTGAATGGGTTTGTTTAACACAAAATACTTCATTGTTTACAGCTTCCAAGAGCAGAACTCCCAGATTGATGAAACTAGAACCCAGATCATCTCCATTTCCTCTATAACATCAACTGTTGTCTCCTTGCTCACATCCCCAGCCCCACACCCCTCAGTGCACGTGGTCCTGGTGTGAGAACAGCCCCTGTGCCCGGCTTCTGTTTACCACCACAGCAATCACAGGAGTGTGCCCACGGACAAGGGCAGTTTATGCCTCTCTTCTGATAATGGCCCATTCATCCTTCTGAGGAGGCTCAGCATCATCTCTGAGAGCTCAGCAGTGGGGTTTGTGCTGTTTCCTGTGTGACGCCGGCTTTGGAGAGAGAATTGGAGTTCCAAAGTGAAGAATGCAAAGGAGTTGTGGGTCTCAAACTGGTTTTTCAGCTGTTTGCTACCTTTTCTTATCGGTAACATGGAGGTATCCAGAGATGTTGCGGGGCATCACCCGAGCCAAGCAGGGTTATTGGATCTGTCCTACAAGAACTCAGGAGAGGGGCTTTGGACAAGGGCCTGTAGGGATGAGACAAGGGGAATGGCTTTAACCTGCCAGAGGGGAGATTGGAACTGGGTGAGCTTGAAGGTCCCTCCAACACAAACCATTCCATGAGTCTATGATTCTACGGGCTCTGTATATGGACCAGAGTGAAGCTGCCTGCTCATCCCAGACACCTTTGGAGTGATGCTGCCGCATTTGGGTTGGATATATGGGTACAATACCTGGATTCTCATGGACAATGTCTAAAGTGAGGCAGGACCTGAAGAAGTGGTCATGGGCCTGGAAGCTCCTCTGGTTTCTCCAAATATATCAACTTTCCTAATAAAAAACTATTGCTTTTCCATACAAACCTGGGAATTTTCATCAATGCAGCACTTTCCCAACTGGTCCATATTTACAGTCACTATTTATTTGCCCCAGACTGAGCAAATCCTGATTTATTCCTGTCAAAGCACCACAGCAATAAATACATTTCACAAGGCAGATGATTTCTCCACCACAGGTCAGAGCATGATGTTCATTAATGCTGTAAATTCTCAGGAATAGCTCCAATATTTATCCATATTTTATCCATCCCGTTTTTGGGCTCCAATGCCATAAATCAGCACCCCTCACTCTGCTTCATTCTCCTGATTTACATGCTGGGAAGCAATGGGATGACGTTTAGGTGGTGAATGCCCCATAGGATGTGCAGCACATGCAGCTGGAGGTATCATATGGATGCCCATCACTAAATGCCCTTCTCCCACCTCTGGCTGGTACCTGCAGACAGTGATAGCCCAGGCGCTGCTGGGTTGGGAATCACAAGGATGTGGGTCTGTTCTGCAGATGTCCCAGAAAAACCCAATCACCCTGATTCCACCTCTGGTATTAAAAATACTCCGGAACATTCAAATGTGCCACTTTGTCAATTCCCACGGCCTGGAAGACGAGTCCTTCTCTTCACATTCCCTTCCCTTCCTCCCCGTTACACCTTGTCAATGCCTTGTGACACCACGCGGGAAGGCAGGAAGTTCTTTTTCACTTGGTTTAGCTGCTGCCTGCTCTGAAAACGGATCCAGGATTCCCCACCCATTGCTTGCTGCCATGGATTTGGGCTTTTGGCTGGTGAAGAACAAGCTGAGGAATCATCGGGCTTCAGTGTCCACTTCCCACAGGATAGCAGCGCCCTTGTGTCCTCCCTGTTTGACTCATGCTGGGCCAGAATACCTGATCCCAGCAACCCAACAGCACCCCAGCACCCTGGACCCTTTTCCACCTGGCCACGGCAAGGGAAGCATCCCAGGAGCAGGCGCAGGGCATCCCTCCCTCCCTTCACCACAGCAGCACTCCCCAGCCTGCCATGAGGCTCTGTCCCAGCACCTCCTCACCCTGCCACTCACCAGGAAGGACCCCACAACCACTGAGTGGACTTGGACCCTCCGCAAAGCACCCCAGAGCCAGGACACTGCCTCGTGGGCAGGAGGTGATGGATGAGCCCACTGGAAGGACCATGCTCTGAGGAGGAATCTCCTTCCCCTGTATGTGGAGATGCAGCGCTTTCTGCCCAGCCCTGGCCTTTCATTTGGCTTTCAAAGCACCTCCCAACCAGGATTAATTCTGCTGCACCAGCTCCTCCTGCTCAGCATCAGCTCTGACACCAAGTGGGGCTGCCCATGCCCTCAGGGTACCACAACTGGGCTCATAGGGATGAGGATCCCTGGGACCACATCAAACCACTGAGATGTGATATGAGAGCAGCACCCAGTGCCTCCTGCCCTCCCTTTATCCCTAACACTCTCCCCTTACCCCTAATACCCACACAAGCACCATGGTGCTGAGAGCTGCAGTGATGTCCATGCCACAGAATGCTCTACGTGGAAAATCCCCCCTCAGCCTTGCTCCCATGGGAAGATGCTCCCATGCAGAATGTGTATCCCTGCGGTGCCCACATTGTCAGTTGTCACTGTGGGTGCTGGTGGGGCCCTGGGGTGCAGAACCCCCCCATTAACCCATCAGGAAGGTGGGCACCACACATCTCCGCAGGGCATTAATAATTCAGCAGGCACCAGGCTCGGATGGCAGCTCTTATTTAAGGAGCCGATATAAATACCGCCCAGACAGCATTTATGGAGCACCTAAAAACAGCCCTGCCTGTCTCGGTGCCTCCAGAAGCAGCTCCGAGCTCCCAGGGTGGTCACCAGTATCCTGCGGGATGGGGATGGGGCTGCCCCAGGCTCTGAGTGTGGGAAGTGGCAGCTTGTGGGACCAATCCTATGGGCACTGCCTCAGTTTCCCTCTGCAGCAGGAACCTGCCCCAACCCTTTATCCTATGCAGGGGTGTTGCTGGGGATGTGGGATGCTCAGCCCCATTGGTGGCACTGGGTGGGAGCTATGGGGGTCTCTGTCAATTCCTCCCCCCCAGTGCTATGTTCTAGCAGTGCCAAGTGCCTTTCTGTGCTGTGCTGCCCCCCTAATCTTGTTTACACGGGGGGGCACTGGGGCTGGGGACACATCCTCCAAGGACAGCTCAGCCCTCCCCATTCCCTGCCCTCAGACCCTTGAGCAGCCCCATCCCTATTAAAGAGGCTGCGGAGGTGCAATAGAGGCTGGGAGCAGTGCGACAACGAGAGCTGGGGGACCCCCCATCCTGAGCATCACCCCCCCATCAGCATCCTGCCCCCCGGAGCAGGCGAGGGGCGGGCAGGAGGGCCGGGGCTGTCACACCGTCCCCATTGCAGGCGGGCGGCAGCTTGCTGCAGTCCTGCTCTGCAGCGTGACTCAGCACAGCCTCGCAGCTCCCAGCCCCACCGACCCTTGCTCCAGCGCCGGGGGGGGGACCACACGCTCCCCACCTTGGCACTGCCTTCCCATGGGCGCTGTAACCCCAAAGCCATCCCCTGGAGCCTTGTGCCCACCCGGCCCCATCCATCCCCACACCCTGACCAGCGGGTCCAGCCCCAGTGCAGGTGGGACCCCTCCTTCCAGGGGCAAGCTGGGGCTCAAAGTGATGGGGAGACAAGAGGATCTCTGCTCTGCTTATCCCATCCCTCAGGCTGCATTGAGCCCCGTGGGTCTCCTTGCCCAAAGCCTCAGGGTTTGGGGAGCTGAACACTGATTTGTGCTATGGCTCCTCTCCAGGCGTCGGGAATGAGGATTTGGGTTGTTTTCCTGAGGGATGGAACTGAAAGAGATGCAGGGTCACATAGGGAAGTGCTGGGATTTGAAAAGGGATTTTTTAGCCCCACTTTCAGGGTGTTTGCAGCCTGTCAGCATCAGCTTCTTGCTGCATTTCTGTGCATGTCCCCTTTGGCCATAACCTGGAGGTTATTGAGAGGGAGAAAGCAGCCAGCACTGGGGAAGGAGGAGGGCTGTCCCCTCTAACTGTCCTCTCTAACTGTCCCTATCTCCCCAGGCACAAAGACACTTTCAGAGCAGAACCCCCCTGTCTGCTTATGCTGTGCTCTGCGGATGGGTGTCCCTTTACTATAACAGCAGCACATGGCACACCCCCATCCCTGGGACAGGGAACAACGGGTCTATGAGTGCTGCGCATCCGGGAGCACCCAGTGGCACCCCAGCGACTGCATCCGGAGTGATACAGGCTGGATGAACCCAAAGGCACAATCTGAGGCAGCCTACTCAGGACCCGCGCTCCCAGCCCCTCGCTTGTGACATCCCATGGGAAGCACGCCGCCCGCATCGCTGCCAGGTAATTGCTTCCCTGCCTGCCTCTAAACGCAGGCGACTGCTTTTGCCAGCGCTCAGCAGCGCACGTGGGGCAGCGAAACACAATTAACGGGAGAGCAGGCGGTGATGGATGGAGCAGGCTCTGCAGCCGGGGCCGGTTACCCCGGGGCCCGCGGGCAGTGGCAGCGCAGCCCCGGGCGCCGCGCTCGGTGGTGATGGAGAGCAGCGGTCCCCGCGGCCCCGTTGCCAGCGGGATAACTGCGCCAGTGACTTTGCAGATCCCAAAATAGCTCCTGGCTCCGGCGGTGACGTCAGCGGGAGGCGGGAGCTGGGAAGGAGGACACTGCTCCGGCGTGGGGTGCAATGAGCGGCTCCGGCACCCCAATGTGGTGTGACTTTGGCACCCCAAGGGACTTGATCTGCCGCAGGGATACTGCAGGGAGACTTGGTCCTCATCCATCGCGTCGGAGGGGGATGTGGTCCAGACTGTCCCTGCCCTGCATCCCTGGGTGGGTGCCTATATCCCCAGGACCTCCCCATTGCAGGGAATGGGGCAGGCTGTAACCAGTGAGGGTTAATCAGCCCCTTGGTACCCCCCCGGGGTGCCCCCAGCCAGGGCTGCTGCATCCCTGCAGCTCCCTAAGGGTGCCAAGGGGTGAGCCAGGGCCACTGTCCCCATTGTCCCCGGGTAAACTGAGGCATTTGGGTGATGCAGAGGCAGTAGGGAGAGCAGGGGGGGACACAGAGAGCCCAAGGTCACCCGGATGATGCTGGGCACAGCACCGCCAGGGATGCTCCCCGGGCCAGGGCTGCCTATGACACTGACTCACCCTGCACCAGTGCCCAGCTCCTCCGGTTACAGCGCAGATGGGATTGCCTTAATGGGGCACGGTGGGTCTATGGGGCTGATCCAGCCTGGAAGGGGCACCCCTGGCACCAGGCAATGACCCACAGGCCCCTCCAGCCATACCCACACTCTGCAGCTTCCCCCGCATGCAGTGCATCCTCCATACCCCATCCCAGTGCTGCTTCTACTGGTCTCATACTGGTCCTATGGGACTAAAACTAGGGGACCCCCATCCCTCCCAGCACAGCTATGGGGGGATTTAACCACGAACACCCATTTGCCTGCCCCAATTCTGCAGAGATCCAGAGCCCCACACAAGTGCTCAGCCAGAGGCCTGGCTTATTATACTGTAATGTGGTACAATAATTAAACCCTCCTCCATTTCCCCATGCTCATTTGTGCTCCTTCAGCCTGGATTAATGGGTTTTCTCTCCCCAGCACAGACTCATTCCTTATCCCTAATAGCCCATAAATCCTGGCCTCAAAATAACCTCAGCTTTTGCCTGGACCTCCTGAAATATTCATTCTCTCCCTCCCTGCCATCCCTCGCCCCAGCCCCTCTTCAGGGACAAGAGAGGAACTAATCGATGGCATTGACTGGTGTGGAGCTGCAGCTGCTCCAGGCACAGCAAACAGCTGACGTCGGCAAGAGGATAAGAGCTGGGCAGGCACCAGGCTTCTCCCGGCTCCCACTCAGCCGTTGCGGCCTGGCTGTGATCCCACAGGATGCTCCTACTCCACCAGCATCCCTGCCTGCTGGTGCCCTGCTCCAGGGACTCACCATCCCCCGTGATGGTACCCTGCTCCAGGGACGCAGCATCCCCCGTGCTGGTACCCTGCTCCAGGGATGCCGCATCCCCCGTGCTGGTTCCCAGCTCCAGGGATGCAGAGTCCCCCGAGCTGGTACCCTGCTCCAGGGACGGAGCATCCCCCGTGCTGGTTCCCTGCTCCCACCCTGCCTGTCTCACCCCTGCTCCTATGGAGATGATGCCCAGCTTGCTCATAGGGTGCCTGGGGGGATCCCTGTGAATCCCAGCTCATCCCTAGCTGGCTGCAGGGAGAAAAGGCTGTAAAGCAAGGGAGGAGGCGCTGTGTCTCCCGACTGAAACCCTTTACTTGCCGGATTACAGGCTGTGGAAGGGATAACCCTGGGGAAAACAGGACCTGCTCTTTCCAGCCCAAAGCAAAGAGGAGCGAGGTGTGGGATAACACCAAAACCCAGCCCGGTTTTGCCTGCTCAAAGCACAATCCCTGAGGAAAACAGGGAAAACGTGTCAAGGACCACTCCATCCTGCTCCTGCTCCCAGCAGGATCCAGGCATTGCCCATCTGGCTGGAGGCAGGAGGCGAGGCAGGGGATGGTGGTGGCAGCAGGGGGGAGAGAAGGCAGCTGGGCATGCGGGACCTGGGGGCACAGTAAATGGAGGGGGTTTATTCACACTCCACCTCCCTGCCCTCTCCCAGGGTCCCAGCAAGTCCATATCCAATTCTGCCAGCACGGTGTGCTTGGAAGATGCTTCCATGCCTCAGTTTTCCCACTGGAGTGGGTGCTGGGAAAGCCCAGAGCATGGGAAGCAGTGGAGAGACACCCAACATCAGCGTGATGCCGGAGCCACACCATGTTGTGTGATGCCCAACTGGGGTGCAGAAAAGCCTCCCCAAATCAGGGAGCCCTGTATCCTGGTCCCAGCCTCTCCCCACAGGCAGGAATAGGCAGGAGCAGGGTCTGCAGCTTCCAGGGCAGTCTCTTCCCATCTGCTCCTCAGTTGTTAGCAAGTAGCACTGGAGTTACTGCCATCAGCACTGCAGAGCCTGTACAGCAGCACAACAACAACGCACCCACTTCAGCCCCATGGGGCTGCCAAATCCCAAAGGGAACAAACCCGAATCTGGACCAAACCTCACCCCTATAAGCCAGGTGGGGCTCAGGGCTGTTCCCCTGGAGCTGGGGGTGGGAAGGGTCTGAGCTCAGCTCCCAGTTAGGTGGGAATTGAGGGATGTTTGGGGGGCAGCAAGGGATTTGCACCTGTATTGGGCAGCCGGAGCTGAGCCCCCGCCTCTGGGCTTGGGGCATCGCCTGTTCCCAGCCTAGGGAATGACAGGGAAGCAAGAAGTGGTGAATGCCCTATCCCTGGCAATGTTCAGGGTCAGGCTGGATGGGGCTTGGAGCAAGCTGCTGTAGTGGAAGGTGTCCCTTTCCATGGCAGGGGTTGGAACTGGAAGAGCTTTAACGTCCCTTCCAACCCAAACCATGCTATGATCCCATGATTCCGTGACTCTGCACACTTTCAAAGGTCTTTTATTTGTTCACAAAATAATCCCAGACACATATAAGAAAAAAAAAATGAGGAAGAAAAAGCCCCCAGAACAAGGCAGGGATATGCACAACTTATTATTGACACAAGGACTGCACAACCAGAGGAGCGAGCACGGCAGAGGGAGCAGCCGGGACCCGCTCCGTGCCTCTGCATGAGCCATTCCCACCCTTGCACCCCATCCGTGGAATCAGGAAGGTCACTTTGCTGGTGTCCATCAGACATCACACACAGTGATGGGGCTGCAGGATGGGTCCTTCCACCTGAGCTGGGAGGGATACAGCCCTTACCACAAAGGTGTGATCCTGGGGAGGGACTGGGTTCAGCATCCTTGTGCTGGGAAGGGATTTAGGGGTTTCCCTATGGATTTTCATCGTAGGAAAATGAGGCAGAGACTGGCTGTGCTGAAGGGAGATCTCAGCAGAAGAAATAGGAGGTGGAATGGGCACGAGGGAGAAATAGTGGGCAACAGCAAAGCAGGATGGGGTTGCAGATGGTGCGAGATCTGGCTCCTGCATCTCTGCTGCAAGGAAATTGGTGAGGATTTGGTATTTCTCATGCCAAAAGGAGAACAAAAACCTGGTATTTGCATTGCTGGGGGCTGCAAAGCAAATTGCAGAACTGCAGTGACTCAGTGCAGAGCCACTGGAATGTCCTGGTTTGGTTTCAGCTCCCTTTTTACATTGTCTGACCATAACGTAATGTCGTTTTCACTGCTGAAAATCCATTTTCCTCATCTGTTAAATGAAATGGCTGAAACCAACCAGATTTCCCAGCAAAATGGATTTGTTTTCCCAAGGGGCAGCTTGTGGGGGTGTCCGGGGATCAGCAGCAGCAGTCATTTTTCCCCTGCTTAGTAGCTGGTGCAGCACTGTGTTTTTGACTTTCAGCCTGGGAACAGCGCTGATAACACCGATGTTTTCAGTTGCTGCTCAGTAATGTTTACTCTGACCAGGGACTTTCTGAGCCTCATGCTCTGCCAGGGAGGAGGGGGAGCCGGCAGGAAGCAGAGACAGGACACCTGACCCAAACTGACCAAAGAGGTATTCCATACCACAGCACGTCATGCCCACTGTATAAACTGGGGGCAGCTACCCAGAAGAGCTGGGGTTACTGCTGGGTTGTGCTGGGTATCAGGTGGTGAGCGGCTGTATTCTCTCCCCTTGTTATTTCCCTTGTCATTTCCCTTGTCATTATTATTATTGGCGGCGGCAGCAGCGGTTTGTGTTATACCTTAGTTACTGCGCTGTCCTTGTCTCAACCCGTGGGAGTTACATTCTTCCGATTCTCCTCCCCATCCCTCCCGGAGCAGGGGGAAGAAAGAGGGAGGAGTGAGTGAAGCGAACTGCATGAGAGGCTTAAACCATGACAGGGGGGAAAGCTGCAGCCAGTGTTTTAGGAGCTGAGGAAAACTCAGCTGGAGAGGGTCCCTTCATCAGGGACTGTAGTGATAGAACAAGGGGTGATGGGTTCAAACTGAAACAGAGGAAGTTCAGGTTGGAGATAAGGAAGAAGCTCTCTACTGTGAGGGTGCTGAGGGGCTGGCACAAGGTGCCCAGAGAAGCTGTGGCTGCCCCATCCCTGGCAATGCTCAAGGTGAGGTTGGACGGGGCTTGGAGCAAGCTGCTCTAGTGGAAGGTGTCCCTGCCGTGCCAGGGGTTGGAACTGGGTGCTCTTAAGGCCCTTTCCAACCCAAACCATTCTATGGTTCTATAAAACCAAACCTTCACCCAGCTCTCCCCATCCTCCAAGAGTCCAAACCAGTCCCCAACCAGCACCCCTGTGGGGAAACTGGGGCTGCGAGCGAGTGCCCCCGGGCAGCAGCCCCTTTGTGTGCATCACCCCCTCCACCATCCCCATCGCTGCTCACCTCCGTGCTGCTCCCGCTCACCGGATGCTGCAGGCAGCACCGGCATCCTCGGAGTGGTCGCAGTTGTGGACGTCCCAGCGGATGTGCGAGCAGCGCAGCAGCGAGGGCTCGTGCCCCTTGCACTTGAGGTTGTCGAGGAAGATGTACCCGGTGCCCTGCCCGTACCGTGCATCGCCCCAGGCCGCCACGGCGCGGCCGCAGCCCAGCTGCCTGCACACAACCCCGGCGTCACGCAGGTCCCAGGCGTCGTCGCACACCGTGCCCCACTGCGACAGGTAGAACAGCTCCACCCGCCCCTCGCACCGGTGGCTGCCGTTCACCAGGCGCAGGGACCCTGCGGAGGGGACGGGGTGAGGGGTAAGGAGGACCCTGTCTGAGTCACCATCGCCCCTGCGGCACTGGTACCCGCTGGGATGGGTCCACAGGGGTGATGGAGAATGGTCCGGCTGGTCCCAAGGCGAAAAGAGCCCTGGTCTCTGGAGGATCAGTGGGTGTTTGCTGCTGCACACAGTTCCCACACTGCCTCTGCACAGGCAGGAGCACAAGGGGGTGAGCTAGGGCTGACCCCTGAAACATTGTGGTGGATGTTCAAGTTGAATGAACAGACAATAATCTCTGTTCAGCCCAGACCCTTTGGTCCATTGCCTCCTCTCTGCACCAAGCTCCATCACCTCCTCTCCCCACCATCCCGTAATGGTCCATCACCTGAGGTCCATCACCTTCCCTGCCTGGCCCATCCCTAGAGGCACCAGGAGAAGCCACAGCTTAATGGTCCCACCATTGTGTCTTTTCCTCCTCCCCTGGGCTGCTCAGTGTCAGTGCTTCAGGCTTCTCTGCCCAAGCCACCTCTGTTTCCATCCTGTGCTGGTGCAGAGCATCCCCAGGGCTGGTACAACATCCCCAGGTGATACCTCATTACCTACCATCCTTGGGACGAGTTGAGGTCAGCGTGGTGGTTGTAGTGGTGGCTTCTTGGAAATGGTCTCCAGCATCATCAGGATCTGTTGCAGTGGGGAAGGGGTGGGAAAAGTGACTCAGGGGATGCCTGTGCCCCCCCCTCCCGGCCAGGTCAGGGCCCCCCAGAAGCAGCATGGGGTGGCTGGGTATGGATGCAGGGATGCATGGAGTGGGATGGGCAGCCACCACAGTTCCAGGACACAAACAGGGAGCAGAGGTGGTACCCCTGCTCCAGCCATCACTGGGCACCACAGCATCCAACCTCTGTGGGCAGGAGCGGCCCCATGGTCTGGGGCTCACATTCACCTAGAACCCCATTTCCCACAGCCAGCCCAAGCATTGGAGGCCAAAATCCTTCCATTGAATTTCCATGCTACCAAGCAGACACCTGGATGGTTGTGTCCATCCCACTTCTCCCACCCACTTGGGAAGGCAAGAACCATAGACTCATAGAATGGTTTGCATTGGAAGGGGCCTTAAGGTCATCCAGTCCCAACCCCCTGCCACGGGCAGGGACACCTCCCACTGGAGCATGTTGCTCCAAGCCCCATCCAATGACGAAGCCTTCACCACTGCTCCGTGCACCAGCGCCACCCTCACAGGGGAAAAACTTCCTTATCTCCAACCTAAATCCCCGTGTTCCGGTCCGAACCCATCCCAGGGTCCTACCCCTGCATCCCCGCCGAGGAGCCCTCCTCCAGCATCCCCCCCCCACCTTGGCAGATGACGCCGGCATCTTCGTGGTGCCCGCAGTTGTGTTGCCCCCAGCCGAGGTGGAAGCAGTCCTGCAGGCGCTCCTCGCCGCCGCCACAGCCCACGTTGTCCAGCAGCACGGGCCCGCTGCCGTAACCGAAGGAGCCGAGCACGGTGGCGGCGAGCGCGGCGCCGCAGCCCAGCTGCCTGCACACCACGGCCGCGTCCGGGAAGTCCCAGTCGTCGTCGCACACCGTGCCCCATGTGCCGCGGTGCCGCACCTCCACCCGCCCGCGGCAGCTCCCGTTGCCGCTCGACAGCCGCACGCCGGTGCCTCACGGGGAACGGGGGTCTGAGACGGGTGCCGTGGTAACCGGTGGCCATGGGGGTATGGGGTGAGAGGGTGGGGGTATGGGGTGAGCCCTTGGGTTATGGGGTTACATGGGAGCAACACCCTGGGAGTGTGGGGCGAGCCCTGGAGATGGGGGTGAGCCCCTGGCAATGTTGGGTGAGCTGTTGGGTGAGCCCTGGGGGTGTAGGGTGAGGTTCAGGGGTGCGGGGTGAGGCCTGGGGATGAGGGGTGAGCTATGGGGAAATAAAAGCAACCCCATGGGGAGATGGAGGGAGCCCTGGGGATGTGGGGGTGAGCCCTTAGAGGCATGGAGTGAACCCCTGGGGAGCATGGGGTGAGCCCTGGAGATGTGTGGTGAGCCCTTGGGGAGCATGGGGTGAGACCCAGGGTGAGTCATGGGAATGTGGGGTGACCCTGAGGACAGGGAGTGACTCCCAAAGCAGCCCAGGGTGAATACTGTGATCATGGGGTAATCCCTGAAGATGTGGGGTGAACCCCTGCAGGGCATGGGATGAGCTCCCTGGGGGCATGGGGTGAGCCCTGGGATGCAGGGTGAGCCCCGGGGGATGCAGAGGGGATGTTCTGGACAAGGATGCTGTGCAGGACCAGCAGTGGCCGCACACTCACTTTCCTGCTCGACGGTGAGGAGAGCGGTGGTGAGCACCTCGGTGGCCTCGGAGCGCTGGTCCCTGCTGTCTGTCACTGCTGGGACAAGCATGGGCACAGGCAGGTGCTGAGCAGGTCCAGATCCAGCACCCGCTGCCCATGTGCTTGGTGCCAATGGCTTCTATCACTGCAACAGCCCCATGGCAAGTTCCTGCCATGGTCAATGGCACCCCCCAGCTCACCTCCGTGAGGACCCAGGGTGACTGTGCTGGGTCACAGGAGGACATAGGAGACAAGGTCCCCCCCAGCAAGGTCCCAG
This sequence comes from Ara ararauna, assembly GCA_028858755.1. Classification (NCBI taxonomy): domain Eukaryota; kingdom Metazoa; phylum Chordata; class Aves; order Psittaciformes; family Psittacidae; genus Ara; species Ara ararauna. The sequence continues at coordinate 8,530,245 of CM054389.1, read as the reverse complement.
CTATGGCACAAGGGTGAGCAGGGTGGCTGCTCTCCTACCTGTGGCTGTGGCGGTGAACGTCTCCTCATAGTCCATGGCCACTGAGGTGGTGAAGGACGTGATGGTGGACGTGTCCAGCCCTGCAGTGACAAGGGGACAGAGATGACACAGGGGGGGAAGCTACAAAGCCATGAGCCTGCTGACTCCATGAGGCAGACCCGGAATCTGGGTTCTCCAAAATGATGCGGATGGAGATGGATTGTGTCCATCGCCACATCCCTGCTGCCCAAGTGCTGGGTAGGGTGCTTCTCCTCCCCCCGGCCCAAGTGCTGAGGTCCCACATGCAGCACTGAGGGGCCTCTTGCTTCTTCTGTAGGGTTTATGAGGTTCGATGGCTCTAAAGCTTTGTTCCCCCCTGCCCCACTGTTTAAGGGCTGTGCATGGTGGTGCCATGGGCTCCATGCCCATGGGATGGGGATGTTTAGGGAGGAAAGGACCAGCCTGATTTCTCCTGTATCAGCCCATTTGTTACTTAATAGTAGGAAAGGGAAAGCGCTGGCACTTCCTGCTCCTGGGATAATGAGGGAATTCAGGGGCATTATTGCCATTATAAATGGTAATCAGTGGGGAACAGCAGGAATACATCACTCAGGGAGGGAAGGGGAGGCGGTTGGGCCTGGTGCCCAGCTCCTTCCGGATGCTGGTGGCTTGTTTTCCAGCTGGCAGAGCAGGGAAATGGCAGCCCAGCAGAGGCATTTCCATTGCAAACCACAGCCTGGGCTGTGTCCCAGGTTCTGGAGCACCAGGATGGCGGCAGGTCAGAAAGGATGCTCCCACACACAGCGCCCGGATCCCTGCCTGATCTTGGGCACGTCAGCATCCATCTGAGGCCATTTCCCCTTGGAGACAGCGCCGTCCCTGGATTTTCACCCTGATAGCGATGCTCTGCCCTGGTACCTGCACAGATGACCCCAGCATCCTCATGGTGTCCACAGTTATGGATTCCCCATCCGAGGCTGTCGCAGGCAGACAGGAAGGGCTCGCTGCCATCGCAGTTGACATTGTCCAGCAGGATGAGCCCCGTGCCGTAGCCGAAATAGGCATTGCTTTTGTAATCCAGGGCTTGGCCGCATCCCAACTGCTTGCAGACCACGCTGGCATCACTCAGGCCCCAGTCATCGTCACACACAGTGCCCCAGCTCCCGCGGTAGAAGATCTCAACCCGGCCCTGGCAGGAGTCGGCCCCGCTCACCAGGCGGACGCTGCCGTCGCCTGCAGGGTTGGTAACAGGGTGAGAAGGACGTTCCCTTCCCCAGGAGGTCACCACACAGCGATGCCGCTGAGCCTGCATCCGGCACTGCCCGTGGTGGCAAAGAGACCGGGTGAGAAACAGCAGGGAAGGGGCGATGCTTTGGGGCAGCACCGCTGATGGGTACATCCAGGATAGGGCTTGGCCATGGCCAGCATTAGGACAGGGTTCCTGGGAATCTGCCTCTTGGAGCCAGAGTGTTGGGTGCTTCATGGAGGGGCAGAAGGTGATGGGGGTGGAAGGGAATGCGGTGGATGCTGTTCTCTACCAGCCCCCTGTAAGTGAAGCCAAGCAGCTTACCTTCCCCATCCTGCACTGAGGCTGTGAGGGTCCTGCTTGTCGGTCCTTCGCTGGCTTGTGTGGGTGACAGCTCTGCAAAGGGAAGCAGAGAGGTGGCATCCATCCTGCAGTGATCCGTCCAGGAGCCCCGTGTGCTGGCTTTCCCTCCATGGAAAGCCAGAGGGTTTGCACCAAATCAGCCCCAGTGGGGAAAGTAAGATGGGTTTGCAGCTGCAATGCCCTGCCCGGTGCTATCTGCCCCATGGTAGGTGCAGAAAGGCGGGCGGATGGATGGAGCCAGGACCTTGGCTGCTGGCACAGTGGGAAGTTGTGGCATGGGGACCTGGACTAAACCCTAACATCGCAGTCAGCTGTGAGGAGACAGCATCCCACCCATCATGGGATTTGGATCCAAAATTATGACATATATATAGAAAAACCAGTAATATGTTGATTTTACTGCTGGTTTTACCTCTATTTCTTTTGCTAACAATGTTGGTTCAAGCCGTCTTGTCCCATCTCCTCATGGTGGGTTAATCTGGGGTGCTCTGACAGGCAGCCACTTCATGCCAAGGGTTGTGGGAAGCATCCTGGGAAGTGCTTCACCAACATAGAGAAGAGCTGCCTGACCCCACACTTCCCTCTGTAACCACAACCAACAGAACCAAACTGGCCCCTGAAAGCTTCTACACAGAGGAAGCTCCTTTCCTGGGGTCTGGTGCTTGGGTGAACTCCTGCATCTCCTCCCAGGAGAGGAGCATCCCCTCATCTCCTTCACCCACCAAGCTACAAACACTGACGGGCTCAAGCTGCTCCTCTGCCCTCAGACCCATCTCCTCCTTCTCCAGTCTTTCCCTGTCCTGTCTCCAGCAGTGCCTTGATGCAGGGCTCCTGCTCAGTTCACAACCTCCTCTCTCTGGTTGCCAGCCCAGCATCCCAGCCCTTTCCAAGCCCTGCTTCTGTGGGATGCAGGGATGCACTGAGCAGTTGCAGCCATGGCTGGGATCCAGGTCTGCACATCCTCACGTTTGCCAGTCATTGATGTGTGGCTGATGGCAAACCCTACATAACTCTGCAGGAGGAACACGTTGGGTCTATAGGGGTGGGCACGGAGCTGTTCCACTTTCACTTGCCAACGCTTTCCACTGCTTTTCTCACCTTTAGGAACATTTCCTACTGAAAAGCTCAGCAATTTAAAGCAAGACGAGACAAAAGGGGGAAGAGCAGTCGGGCAGCGGCTGACTCAGAGGCAGGAATGTGGGTCGGCATGTGCTCTTTCCCCAGGGATCCTGCTGGAGAGGTTGCAAAGTCCCTGAGCTGGGAGTGATGGGGAGCACAGAACAGGCTGGTCGCCTTATGGAGCACCAGCATGCTGAGCTGGGAGGTGACCTGGATGGAGGAAAGGGGTGGAGGAAGGATGCAGAGGAGGTTTGGCTGAGCCAGGGTGTAGGACACAACTCTTGAGCTCCCCCAGGGCATCTGCACCTCTGCTCTCCTTGCCCTCAAGGAACCAAACCTCATTACCATTGCATACAACGGCCACATCCTCGTAGTGGTAGCAGTTGTGGATGCCCCATCCATGGCTCCAGCACTCGCTCAAGGCCACCTCCCAGCCCTTGCAGTCCACGTTGTCCAGGAAGATGGGTCCACTCCCTTGGCCGAAGGCCATGGCAGGAGGCAGGGTGATGGCGTGGCCGCAGCCCAGCTGGCGACACACGATGTTGGCATCCACAATGTCCCAGTCGTCATCGCACACCGTCCCCCAGGAGCCATTGTAGAAGATCTCCACTCGGCCCTGGCACCGGCTGGGCCCATTGGAGAGCCGGATCTCTGCAAGGAAGGGCACAAAGAGGGCCCTCAGCAGGCAATGGGTACCCAGGAGGTGCCATGAGGAGGACGTGAGCCCTATTGGCACCAAATCTCTGCTCCTCACATGAACTGGTGGCCCTTCGCTGTAGCACAAGGCAGCTGTTGGCTACCCAATGGCTGATCATGGGCTTCTCAGCCATGACGACTCAGCACATCTCAATACATACATGAAAGGCACCATCATCCCATCATCTTGTCTACTAACGGCCTGGGCAATAACCCAATGGGAGAAGAGAAAGTGGACATATGGCATCACATATGATGGTGACAAGTGACAAGATGCAATTAGCAAATTCTCATTAGCTTCAATGGACCACCCAGGCCTGGTCCTACACGTTTGCTGGTGGAATGGAGATGATCTCTCAAGCTGTGGGTGTATAAGCACCTCCGGCTGGCCACATCCAGGGAATTATTTGCTTGGGCATGACAAATGGCACAGGGAGTCAGCAGGAGGTGACAAAATTCCCCTCTCGGGATAATATGCAGAATAGGGATAATAAGGAAACTCTAATTCTTTTCTGTAAAAGGAGTTCAGCTCTTTGCTGCTGCTTTTTGTTCCAAACCAATATGTTTCCTTTTTGAAATCTCCCAAGCTCCGTTTTTAACCAAAACCCACACTTTTCAACTACAAAACTTCCTGGAGAAGAATGGCTTGAAGAGAAGGATCTCACCTGGGAATGGCAGCAGTGCAGGCTCCGAGCTGGTGCCTGCAAGGGAGAAGGAAAGGGATCAGATCTCTGCAGCATTCTTGCAGTGAGGATGGATGCAGCTCGAAGGGTGACAGCAGCAGTGACACAGGTGGGCACGGAGGGTGCCTGTCCCCTCATTGCCACCCTTTGGGGTGCTGATAACACCAAGCTCCAAGAGAAAAGGTGCATGGCAGAGGGAGTGGAGAGGAGCATGGACCATGGACATGGGATCCCAGCCTGCCCGGGAGCAGGAGCCTGGGTGATGCTGCCAATGGCTTAGCAAGCGTTTGCTACAGAAACATCATCCTGCAGCCAGGAAGGAGCAGAGTGAGGTGGGAGAGGAGGGATTCTTCCGTGGTTATCCCATTAAACAAAACTGGTTTCATGTAAACCCAAGGGAGAGCTGCTGGTCTCCTGCAGTGCCAGGGCTGGGGCTGCTGTAATCCAGGGAGCATCAGGATGTGGTCTCTTGATGCCAGCTAGCTCTGGAAGGGCAGCTCCATGTCTGCTGTACACAGACAGACCCCTGGTGATTTCTGCCTTGGGGCTCAGCTTCCCAGCCACAGGAGAAGCAGCTGCCTTGGGGCTTTCATTCCTATTCAATTCTCAGCCCAGAGTCAGCAAACAGCATCTGGAGGGAGCTGAACACTTGCAGGATGCATCCCCATCCCAGTCAGCTGGGCTTAAAGAGGGGCTCTGAAAGTGCTCTGCCAGCAGCCCTACAACCAGGGGTATGGACGTTGCCATGGGCAGATCCAAAGCTCCCCCAGCAACCTGCTCCCCACACCAGGCTGGCCCCTCTGCCACAGTTTGGGTGTTACATGGGCACAAAACCCCTCTCAGCCCCAATCTGAGTGATGTGGGGTCCCCTTGGATGCTGCGCACATGAGGCACTGAGGTATCCAGTTCGTGCAGGGCGTCATGGCAATGATGCCCTTGTGGACGGTGGATGAGGATGGGTGTCTGGACCTTGTGGATATCCCTGTCATTGCCCCATACGGTGCCTCAGGGGTTTGCAGGCCTCAGGATGCTTGAAGGCTGCACAGACAAACTCATGCATCCAGAGCACCTCGGGATGAGACTGCGGCTGCACAGATGGATGACACCTTCTAAGTTAAATCCCTCCACGCCAATTATAGCACCCAAGGGGTGATCAACACCCGTGGTGGCTCCGCGGCCTCTTTTCCTGCTCCTGGCTTGGAGCAGCCCTGTCCTGCTTCGCACTCAGCCCACGAGCAGTGACAGGAAGGTCAATCCCTGCCGCTCCGAAGGAGGATGTCACCACCATGAGAAGCAATGTGATGGTCGAGCGAATGAACCCACCTCCCTTTTGCCTTGCTTAGGAGGTTGCCTGGGAGACTATGAAGTCAGCTACAAAACAGGGCTGCCAAAGCAAGACCTAGAAGCCCTAGGGGAAATGGGAGTAAGGCAGCTGGCTGCTGTAACTATGACTTAGCACCCAGGAGTCAGGGATAGGGGGGAGATGCCTCCCATAGCTGGACCCAGGCAGGGTGGAGAGCGATGCTGTAATGCCAAGAGAGAAGTAGGGACTAAACAGGAGACCAAGGGAGCAGAGAGGCTCAATGAGGGAGAGGATGATGAAGGACACAGCAGTCCCTTGGGCTGGGTAACAGGGGAGAGGTAACTCAGATCCTCCCTTCACAAGAATGTGGCTTTTTAGGAAGAGCTTTTGTTCTTGGTTCGTACTGGTTTTTAACACTGAGTCCACTCCAGTGCCGAGGAAGCAGTGGAGAAAAAGGACATTGTTAAATATTCAATATTCATCTCCCTTTAAGTCAAAATCAAAGCTCTGAAATACTCATTTGAGAGCATCCTCCAGCAAAGTCACAAGAGACCTGAAGGAAATGTGCCTGTTATGTCTCCCGCAATGAGGGATGAGGGGAAAACAGTGGGTTCTGAGAGGAGATGGAGCCCTCCACGTTTCTCTGATCCAGCTTCACAAGGCCAAAAGGAAAGGGGAAACAAGCTCAAGTAAACATCATCCCGTTCATATTGCTAAATATAACCACCAAATGCAGGGACAAATCACCCTCCGTTAGTGATTTACCAGCTTTCTGGCTGGATTTGTCTTGTGGCGCTCTGCTGAGGCAGGAGGGTGTTCCCAGCACCCGGAACACCTGATAGACTCACACCAGGATAATTATGGTGTTCCAACACAGGAATGGCCTTTCCCAATTCCAGCCTGGAAGGACAGTGCCTGCCAGGAGTGATTGGGATTAGTGTCCGCAAGGGATGGATGCTCAGCAGGATGCCCTTGCTGCACTTGGCATCGCGCATAGGTCATGGTGGGAGATAAGACCTGAACTTGCTCCTTCCATCCCTGTGCACACTCAGCATTGTTGGGGACATCATGGTATTCCTGCTCCATGAGGAAAATCTCCTCCTGCAAAGCCAGGAGGGAGATGGTGGGTACCTAAAGCTGCCTATCCCACTGCAGCATGTGGAGGCTCACCAGCGGGGCTGAGGAAGAGGAGGAGAAGGAGCAGTGTGGCTGGCATCAGCATCCCAATGTCCAGCATCCCTGTGCCATGCCAGGTGGCCGGACATGGACTGAGTCTCATTGCTGCGCCGTGGTCCTCCTGCAGATGGGTGTTGAGAGGAGGATGCCCCTGAAACATGTAGACAGCAGTGTTAGTGGTGATGCACAGCAGAGCCTGTGCCCCACCAAGGGCCATGCAGGACTCTCAAAGCCGCTCCTCATCACTTATTGGAGCAGTGACCAGGAGTGACAGGAAAAACAACTCAGGTTGGATTGATTGAGAGGAAGAGAGAGGTTTTGAGCATCAGGATGAAGCTGCAGGGCCACATCCATCCGTGAGTCAAAACTGTTTGCAGGGAGAGCTTTAGGCTGCTGTACCGCCTGAAGGATGGACCTCAGACCCATGATGTTACCAGCAAACCCCATAGCACATATATACCATATATCCCATCCCACAAGTGGGTAAACTGAGTCACGCACTGAATCCAGGCAGAACTGTGAAGGAGCTCCCCATTGCAGCCTGGACACAGCCATGGCCAACCCTCTGCTTTGTCTTGGCTCCGCTCTTCGGCATCCCATGGGAAAAAGCAGGGAAAGGCATTTATATGGGAAGACAGAAACCTCTGGGGGCTGACAGGAAAACCTCATTCACCTGGGGGATGCGAAATCCACAGGGACAAGGTGGGAAGCAAACGGGAACGTCAGGCAGAAAACGAGGAAGAGATTAAACAAGATGCCATTTCCCCTTCATTCACTGCTCCCTTCAGGAATCACTGATGCACTCCTAGCTCGGTTTCACTTTGGGAACGGGATGGGGCTGATCCCGCTTTCCATTACCCCTCTGGGACCGGGACCAGCATCCCAGCGGTCTCAGCATCGCGCTGCCAGCAGCCCTGGGACGGCAGCGTGCGCTGGTGGAGCAGTGCCATCGTGAGGATGCTTTCACACGCTGGCTCTGGAGCCAGGCTACAAGTCTCAGCTAAGCAGGGCCCTCCATTAGTCCCTCTAGCCGACACAAGGCGCATCTGGAGGAATGGGCACCGGCTGCTGCCGCTTGAAGCATCTACTGATGGTGCGAAACTTGGGAAAGGACCTTGAAATCTGATGCATTGGTGACCAAAAAGCACCCCTGTGGATGTAAAGCGTCCTTCTAGCAGCCTTTTGCTGCTCCTGGCTTTCCAGTGCAGTGGGAAGAGCTCCCATGTATCCATCAAGACCATAGGCTGGGTGTGCTCCAAGCCTCCAGAGCAAGCCTTTGGCTTTGTTGCCTGCACCAATGGGAGATGACAGCCACCCAGTGCTGGAGGTGCAGCATGCAGCCATGTGGATGGGGTACATCCTCATTTCACCTCCCTGCTCTCACCACTCAGCTCCTGCTGCCCAAGGCTCGGAGGACACCCGCCAGCAGACAGGCAGCTCCGCGATGGGGATGAAAACCAATCCACTCCCTAAGGTGGCGCTTTCAATGCTCCATTCATCCCTCCTGCCGCTCCGAATAATGTCCCCTTTTGTCCCCCTGCGGCAGGGCTGACAGACGGCCCCGCTGCTGCCCTGCCCTGGCCAAACCCTCGCATCGTGTCCTGCCTGCAGGGACGTTGTCATCCAGGGCCATTCTTGTGCCGGAGCCAGCGCGTTCCTGCTCCCTGGCACGGGGCATTAACCACTGCGGTGCTGAGCCACGGCTGACCCCAGGCAGGTAAAACCCAACCTTCCCTTCTCTCTTGTGTCTGCTTCTCCATCCTCACCCCAATGCTCGGCTGCAAACTGAACCCCCTTTCCTTGCAACGAGGGGTTTTGGGCACCTTTCAGGGTGCCTATAGACTAAAGGCTGCTTTTAAAGTTAATAAGCCATCATAGCGAAGCACAGCATCCCTTTTAAACGGCTGGTAAACGTGAGCTTCTGAAAGTGGCTTCAAACAAGGGTCTTTCAGGCTATTAGGTAAAGCAAACCTCAGTTATGCATCTGATGGAAGAAGCATCAAAACCCACATCAGCCCCGACCCCACACTGACCACTGTGTCCGACGCAAAACTTACAGGGTAGGGCACAGAAAGTCCCTGATTTCACCCCAAATAACACCCACACTGTGCATAACTCTCACCACCAGCCAGGACTCGAGACCCCTCAGGTCCTTTGGTCCCCTTTGGTCCCCATAGCCAAGGCTGCACAGACCCCCATGCTCTTGAGCTGTCACTCTTCAACTATCCAACTGTAAGAACTGAGTCTTTCAGCAGCCCCGTCATACCATTATTTGTATTTACCATGCTGACCCATGAAAAAGCATCATAAATCCACATACCTGTTTGGTATTACCTTTCCAGTATAGCAATGGGTATACTGAATCCCAGAAATCACTGTTCTCTTTTGAAGTAAAGGAAAAAGCTGGCGAGTTAGTTAAAAACCTTAACAAGCAACTGTTGGAATGAATATTCCCAGGAAAAGGTGATGGGGATGAGGCAGGAATTATTTTTTCGTTAGGTGAGATCTTGTTCAGTAAATTAATTGAAAATAGTAAAAAAAGATGAAAAGCATCTTATCCATCAACTGAATAGCTCCAGCCCGTCGTCTCTTTGCATCTTTGGGGTTTCTGTCGGCTGGGTTGCAGCTCTAGGGCAGGACGGCAGCCCTGCATCCCATCCCGGGGCAGAGCACCCCGAAAGCAAGGGAGGAAGGGAGGGAAGAGGAGGGGGAAGAAGAAGAGGAAGAGGAAGGAGAGAGGGAAGACCTCTAAGGCGACATGGTGCGGAGAGAATGGCTCAGGTTTCAGGAAGGCAGGCAGGGACACATCCCAAAATTGGGAGCTGGCAGAGCCTGGGTTACACCTCAGGGGAAGGGAGAAGCTGCTTCACAGGGTTTGGGCTTTGCAGCTCCTTCCCACCTCCCTCCTGAATGCCCACCTGGAGAGGCAGCCAGCAATAACCCCCTGACTGGGAATTGCCTTCGGTACCTGAGCCAGCATTGGGATGCAGTGGGAGGTGATGCTCCCAACCTCCAGCTCATGGGACCTGGGGACTGATTGTGGGAGTCCTGCTCCTCCTGCAGTCCACGGTCCTCCTGGCCTGTTCCTGGGCAAGAAACTGCCTTCAGAAGCTCTTTTTCTGCAGAGGCTGTTTCCTGCCGAGGCATCTGGGGCTGGGAGACCTTCCCTGTCCTTTCCACCTCATACCCCAGGGCTGGAAACCTTTCTATCCACCTCCATCACCTCATCTGCTACATGTTCACGTTGTCTCCTTCATCTCCCAACCAGGGCACCTATTTTAAGAGGAGGTGTGTGTTTAACCATTTTCAACCATTATAGGCTTTTAACCATTTTAACCATCATAGCAAGTAAAAGCCTTGTGTGAGACTCTTGGCTCTCGGCAGCCTGGAAGGCAATGGATAAAGGACCCCCAAATATGCTGGGTTTCCCAGTCTTGTGGATTCTAAAGTTCCCCAGCAACTTCAGGAGTCTAATACTTGTATTAGAGCCAAAACACCTTAGGCTTTGAACAAGTTGATCTTATGATCAACAGGATCCCTGCCCTTGCTTTCAGGGAGGCAGCAGTTGCTCTTGCTGCTGGACTGCTCATTTGCTCCTACACAAAGCCCAGACCCTTAAATGTCCTTAAAAGCTTCATGTTCTAACTCAGTACAAAGCATGCACTGGCTATAACTGTCGCCAAGCACATGGTTGCCCATCTGCCATGGCTTTCTTGTAGGGATTCAGTAATTAGCAATTAGGCTTTTATTCCCATTTCCTTCAGCAGCAAAGCTCCCATTAGCCAGCTCACAAATGCAAGTTTCAAATGTGCCTTTTAAGACTGTTTTGCCTAAACTTTGACTAAGTCTCTGCCATCCTGGTTTGCTGCCAGCTCCTGCAGGCTGGACATCACCAACTCCAGCATCGATCCACATCCAGGCTTGGAACACCAGGAGCGAAACCCTCCCTAAGTGCAAACATGCACGGGTAAGGTCGGCAGCACAAAGATGCTCTCCATGATTTTCTGGTCCATTTGAGCAGCATCTCGGGTGTTTTCCATGTCTACATTGTTACCGCATATGCTTTGAGTGGCCTGGCAGCATCACGCTACGGACTTGAGCTGCAGAGCAAACACAGCCAGCCTTATTCAAGGAACAGCCACAGCATAAGAAAAGCTAATTAAAAGATTCCACAGGGCAGCAAGGCTGGCCAGGGAAAAAAAGCCCTTTTTGTCCTTTGTGATGGTCCTGCTGCATAGTGACCCAAGGACATCGGTGATGCTCACAGGAGATGGGTCCTGGAGGGGTCAGGGCTCAGCAGGACTGTTCCCATGTCCACTCAGCATCTGCCATGTGCCCTGAGCAGCATCTGCCCTGGCTTCCTGCAGCAGCGCGTAGGATGGCATCTACAGCAGTGGCCACCAGATCTCTTTTCTGGCAGCAGCTTGGTCTTGAGTAAAAGATGGGGAAAATTAGCAGAAAACAGAGCCATAATAATAATAATAATAATAATAATGGGTTTTCTTTTTCAATTAGCTGGGAGAATACAGTAAGGAAAGACAATCTCGTTTGCATGTACTGCACCATTGCCAAGAATCATGTTGGTGATTTATAAGAAGGGCCTGGTGCAATATAAAAAGCCATAAGCTAAAGCAAAAGGCATCTTCTTGCTGGTAGGAGGAAAGGATGGGGCTGAGCTGTTCCTCAGGACACCAGTTGCTGTTGTCAGCCACTAGCTGGCTTACAATGAATGTCAGGTTTATCCAGCTGATTGCTGTGCTAAATCACGGCGTGTTTATGGGTTTCCTGCCCACTGTCATGGTGTTTTGGGGAAGATGGGCATGAAGGATGCAGCAGGATGGAGCTTCCCCTCCTTTCATGCCTGTCTCTGCTGGGACCCTGCAATGTGGGGTCTCTCACATCCCAAAACCACCCGATTCTCCTTAGGAGAAGGGAAAGATGTAAGTGCAGCACAATAGCATTTTGGTTCCCTGTCCTGGCATTGAGCCCTTCACGGGTCCTAGCACACCTCTGCACTCTTTGGTGACCCAAGTGATAACTGTGATGGGGTTTCTGGTAGTGCTGAAGGAAGGGCAGCCCTGGAGAGGCTCAGCACTGGGCTGCAGCAGGCTGGAGCTTGGGGAGAGGTATCCGTCCCCTCCTGGACAACATCCCCTTTGTTCCTCCTGGTAAGCTGCTTCCTGACCAACGTGCTGCAGAAACCACCCCAGCCAGGTGAGAGCGAGCAGTCCAAGGACACGGTGCTGACAAGAGGCTTTCCACAGGGCAGCCGACCTGTGCCACAGGCTCTGGGATGGCATCCAGAGCTGTGGAGGAGCAGGCATGGACCATAAGGATGGAATGAAGGGGGTGGGAAACAGGGAGCTGGGTCCCCTCTGTCACCCTGATCAATCACAGCAAAGGCACTCACTGTGGACCATCCGCTTTATGGTATGCCTGTAGGTCCCCCCCTTTCCTGTGTCCCCTCTCGTGTCATTCCCTCTCTGGGTGAGCACTGTGCTCCAGGCAGCGGATCCTATGGGACAACAGCCGCTTATATACAGCATGTCCATTAGGACCAGCACTTGCTGCTTTCCCTGCCCGCGTCTGCAAGCATTGGGAAATACAGACAACTGGCTTCTGCTGGGTTAGCTGGGACTGCTGCAGCCACAGCCTGAGTGCTTTTAAATAACGCTGACTGGAAAGCGGTGACCCCTATGGGGGCAGACAGGCTGCCACGGCAGACGGGGCGGACATCGCTGCCTGCGTGGGATGGAGATGCCGTGTCCGAGCCTGGCGCTTGGAATGACAGAACAATTTGTGTTGGAAGGGACTTATAAGGATCCCCGTAACCCAGGCGGATGCGAAAAGGCTCCGGAGAGATGAGAGAGTTCTGCGCTGCGCTGGGCTCAGTGTGCGCTAGGTGGCACGCATTTTCAGGAAGAAACGCTGGAGGCAGCTGGGAGAGGAGCTGGGATTGGGCAGAGCTACACCAGGGTGTGTGACAGGGGAAGGGAGAATGGCTTTAACATGCCGGAGGGCAGAGATGGGATCTTAGGCGCAAGTTCTTCCCTGTAAGGGTGCTGAGGCGCTGGCACAGGGTGCCCAGAGAAGCTGTGGCTGCCCCGTCCCCAGCAGTGTTCAAGGCCAGGTTGGATGGGGCTTGGAGCAAGCTGCTCTAGTGGAAGGTGTCCCTGCTTGTGGCAGGGGCTTGGAACTGGATGAGCCTTAAGGTCCCTTCCAACCCAAACCATGATCCCATGATTTCCCCGGAGATGGCAGGCAGGGGGACATGGAGAACTGAGCATCCCCCACCAGGGCCTGGGTGCATGTCCCCTTCAGCAGGTAAATCCTGGGTGTCACAGGGCAAGGTCATTGAGACAGGGCGGGATGCTGTAACAGATCCCACCTCTGCTTTATCTAATCGGACCCTGGCAGGGAGAGGCAGCAGCTGCTGCAGAAGAAAATGAAATCAAATTCCACTGATTATCCTGTGCCTGCAGAGGAATTCCCTCCTAATTCCTGTCACTTTGGGTTTGCCTGCTTGGGGAAATCGATCTGGAATCAAGAGGGCTGTGAATGCAGAGCGCTGCAGCAATCCCAGCATCGCTGGACAGACAGCTGCTAAGTGACTTGTCTATTCCCCAGAGCGCGAGGCTAAGCCTGGCAATTTAACAGAGCCTCAAGCATCAGGGTTTATATACATTAGTGTAGGACCTTGACTCAAATCCAAATGAGATGGAGCAGCCATGCAGAAATGAATCCCACAGCCTTCCAGCCTCACTGCAAGGAAAGGAATGGGAATAAGACAAATATTTGGCTGGTTATCCCAGTGTGGGGATGGCTCAGGCCTAAGATGATCCCATGGTGGAGGACTTGCTGCCTTGCACCCTGAGTTGGGGATCATGCAGAAAGTATGTGTGTGTGTGAAATAAGGGATCCAGGTGATAAAAAAGCCTCAGGGAATGTGTTAAACACTGTGGATCATTAGGGATCATATCATATCAAGTGTATTTGCAGGCAGTCAGGACTATGAGGTCTACATCCCTGTACGGGATCCTTAGGTTCTGACTGAGGTTCACCTGCTGGGATGAGATACCTGAGCATCGACTGTGCCTCAGAGCCTTCCAGGTACCCTGATGCATGAGTCCTACCGGACCAGCTCATGAATCACTGCTCACAAATGAGTATAAAATATAACAACAATAATAAGAGAAGAAATTCAATGCATTTCCACAGCTTCCCACAGCCTGGGACTGGGTCACCACCTGGCTGGATTATCTCCATCATATAGCCCTTCTCTTCTCCCAGCAACTACACCCAGTGCACCTCTGCTCTTCCACAGCCTCATAGACACCCTGTAACATCCTTCAGACCGGCAGCACCATCCAAAGCCCTCGCCCAGCTTCTTCCATCAGCCAGGACTCCTTGCTCCTCACTTGCAGCATCTCTTCATTATGCAGTCATGCCATGTAGCTCTGCCAGGCTCAATGTGATCTTCACCATCCTCCCTGAAACCTTTTCCTATTCAGCACTAGAGGATATTTAATAGCTTTGTATTAGAGGATACACAGCTTCCTAAAGTGCACCTATCTTTCAGGCTTGCGTGTCTCGAGGTAGAAAGGAAAACAACGCTTCACATTGCTCTTTGGATTCTAATTACAGCCACAGGAGATAGGAATTCTGAGCACCTGAGTGGTGGATGTGAAACGTATTGCTTTAACAGACACATTACAAGCAGGCTATCAATCATGTTTGGCAATTATTAGTACGTTGTGAGCATTTTGAACTCAAGGATGTGACAGTCTCATCCATCCTGGAACAGAGAAATCCATGGGCATCTGCATCTGAGGGTAAGCTAACAGCTCCAGAGGATTGTCACTGCAGCTGCAGTGATTGTCTGCTCGGCACTACACGTTTTCTATAAGCAGAAAAGTGACCCTATATAAGCTCTATAAAGGTAAGTCCTGTGTATTTAACCCAGGAAGCAGAGTTATATGATATCCCTCCACGCCTGTGGTGTAAGGTGGTTCTAGATGCCATTTCTGCTATAACTACTGAGTCCAGGCATAATGTACTTGGGTTTTAAATCACGTCATGGGGGAATCAGTGCTGCTGGGTGTAAAGTCCAGGGAAGTTTAAAGTCATTTGATAAGGACTGGTGAATGCTTCCTGGCTTTGAGATGTCTTGGTGGTGAGTTTGACTTGTGCTGTGAAGGGAGAAGGCAAAAACCCAGGTGGGGCCTTCCCTATATCAAACACAGTGTTAGGAAGCAACTCATCATGAGCAATGGGGCAACAACACAAGAGGGACATGGAGCTGCTCGAGTGGGTCCAGAGGAGGCCATGGAGATGCTGTGAGGGCTGGAGCAGCTCTGCTCTGGAGCCAGGCTGAGAGAGCTGGGCTGGGGCAGCCTGGAGAAGAGAAGGCTCCTGAAGGGGAGACCTTAGAGCAGCTCCAGTGCCTAAAGGGGCTGCAGGAAACCTGGAGAGGGGCTTTGGACAAGGGATGTAGGGACAGGACATGGGGAATGGCTTTAACCTGCCAGAGGGGGGATTGAGATGAGCTCTTAGGCAGAAGCTCTTCCCTTTGAGGTGCTGAGGCACTGGCACAGGGTGCCCTGAGAAGCTGTGGCTGCCCCATCCCTGGCAGTGTTCAAGGCCACAGAGGCTTGGAGCAGCCTGCTCTAGCAGAAGGTGTCCCTGCCTGTGGCAGGGGCTTGGAACTGGATGAGCTTTAAGGTCCCTTCCAACCCAACCCAGTCTGGAATTCCATGATTCCATGATCTGCTCCAGAGTTAACGTGACCTCTACACAAAGGGGTCTGATCCCGATGCAGGTGCAAGGACGCGATGCTCCATTGTCAGAGTTTCTGCAGCACTCACACATTGTGTTTAACAACTCTCATCCCGTGCTCAAACGAGGAACACAGCAGTCACCTCCGGGGGTTGTTCCTGATGCACATGAATGCAAATGAAACCAAAAATAACCATCCTCAAGGCCGTGCTGAGCAGCTGATCCATCGGTCGTGGTGCCGGGTGCTCACATCCACCTTCATTGGGATGAGTCAGTGGCTCAAAAGCAGCTCCCACAGACAACCAGAAGCATTAAGCTTCAGTAGAGGCTGCCGCTCTAACAAGACACGGGTGTCATGGGCTCTGCTGAGCTATGAGATAGAGGGAATGGCATTGGGAGTGTGTTCAACGTGTCTCTGAAAGGAGCCAGTGCTGGAGACCAGAGTCAAGGTACTGCAGGAGGAGACCCCGGTGCGGGTGTGTGAGAGCAGGGCTGCTGCGCAAGGGGCACACTCAGTGTCACACACATGCATCCGCAGCATCACACTCACACATGGTACCACACACACCGCATCGCACATCCAGTGATACACCCAGTACCCATCATCACACTCGTGCTGCCACACTCACACACTGTCACTCACACTGTCACTGTCACACACACACTCACAGTGTCACACACACATGAGACCAGGCCATTAGGCCTTAGCTGAAATAACCTTACTCTTTAGCACGAGTATGATTTAACACCTAAACGTGAATGCTCGCCCAACACGGAGCCCCTCTGAGGGTGGAAACCTGCCCTTCTGGTGAGGCTTGATAAACAGTGCATCAGAATTTGGCCTGTAGATGCCTTGCATCTGCGCCTGGATATTGCTTCTAAGCAGGGACATCCCTCATGGTAAGATAGGATAAGGATTTGAACAAAGAACTGAGCATGTGGCTCACAGGTATTAGCATTTGAAAGCAAAAAGGTAACAGACTGTCGTTGTAGCCCTAACCCAGGTGCGCAGTAGCATAAGAGGACTACAGTTACATATCTTACCCAACTGTACCTGCGGGTGCTTCACATAAAATCATACCAAGATGAGAATGTGAAGTATAAAACCCCCTGGAATTAACTGTGCTTTGGAGACGTGGATGGAGGTTTGAACCCCCACGTGCTCCAGGCACTGACGAAGGTCTGTGCTTTACTTTACAGTGCGTCTTGTGGAGTGATTTACTTTGAATCACGCACACACAGAGCCACACTCACAGTGTTGCTCCTGCTGTCACTCACACTCACACACTCACAGTCACACACATACTGTCACACACACACACACACTGTCACACACACACACACACACACACACATACTGTCACACACACGCACACACACACACACATACTGTCGCACACAGTCTCTCTCACACACACACACACACAGTCACACACACACACACACTGTCACACACAGTCACGCTCTCGGTGTCACCGCCGCTGTCACTCACTCCCGCCCCGCCCCGGTCCCAACTGGCGCATGCGCGGTTTGTGCCGCCGCCGCGGGCCGGGAAGCGGCGATTCCCGACGCAGCCGCCGCCGGGACTCGGGTGAGGGGCGCCGGGGCCGGGGCGGGCAGCGCGGGGCGGGCCCTTCCCCTTCCCCTTCCCCTTCCCCTTCCCCTTCCCCTTCCCCTTCCCCTTCCCCTTCCCCTTCCCCTTCCGCCGGGGCCCGTCACAGCCGGTCCCGACTGGTCCGGACCGGTCCCGACGCGCGGCGGCCCCGGGCCCAGCCTGGGGCTGCTCGGAGCGGGGCCTGCGGTTCCCCTCGCGGCCGGGGCCGCCGCTGCCGGACAAACGGCCGCGGTCACGGCTCCCCTTGGCCGGGCCCGTCCCGCAGCCCGGCTGGAGCCGGAGCTGGAGGCGGCCCGGCCGGGACGGGTTTGCTCCCCACAGCCCAGTGCTATCCCCGTGAGTCAATAGAGCTCCGGTGCCCAAGAGCACTCCGGAGCCAGCGGGGTGCGGGCTGGGCCGGCCCCGTGTTGGGGTGTACCTGCCGCTGCTCTCCATTGCTGCCCTCTGCTTAACTGATAGGCAAACGCTTTGTTCTGCTTCAGTCTTTATTTTCCCCTGCAAAGGGAGCTCTCTTGAAGCTTGTTTTGAATGGGAGGAGTCCAGGTTTGGTTTATCTTCTGCTCTTTTGGCTGTCGACCCAGCCGAGGGTCAGCAGAGGCTGAAGAAGGCAGGACTGATGGATCTGTGTGGTTGGAGTTATTCCTGTGACCTCACTGCTCTGTTGGTACTCCCGGGTTGCTCTAGCTGTGAGCTGATAGTGCTGGGTGCTCGTGTGTGGGAAGATGTGTTTGGATGTGAGGTACCCGGCAGGAGCTTTGGACCCTGTTGCCACTGTTGGACCCTGTTACTGTGTTCACAGCTCTGGTTGTGCAGGGCTCAGAAGTGCAGATCGGATGATGCAGGGAGTTTAGGAGGGCTCTGGCTGGGTGGTTTGGGTTAAGGGAGGCACAGGGTACCCGTAATGCTGCTCCACTCATGCCCTCTCCACAGGGTCATGGGCTTGTTACAGCCGCTCTGCCTCCCTGTGCTTTATCTGTGTTCCTAATCCATGTGTAATCCTTTCCCATGGGCTCTTTGTAGCCCTCCTGGTCCTGTGTCTTATGCTGTGTTGGTGGCACTTGACAGATCCCTCCTGGGCACCCTCTGTTCTAAGCTAAGTGCTGAGAAGTTTGTGTTACCAAGCTGGTGATTTGTGTTTCCTTAACACAGATCCGGAGGCCTTTTCTTGCTGGGGTACAAGTTAGCACATCAGTGAAGCATTGGTCACAGCTTCAGTTCAGACACTGGAAAAGGGACTCGGCATTTTCAGACCCACGAAGTTCAAGAGGTTGCATTGAAAGCGGAGGGAAATTTGGCTTTCTGGAAGTAGAACAGGTTTGGGAATTCAACCCGGCTTTCATTCCCGCCTGCCCCTCCCCAGCTTTCTCACCACCATTGGCTGGAGCTTGAAGAGCAGGGAGGGAATCTGCTGGGAAACACAAATGAAACGCACCCAGTTCCTTTCTTGTCCAAGCCCCTGGTTCAGGCCATACGGGTAAAGGCTACAGAGATTGTCCTAGGGTGCAAAATACACCCAAACCAATCCAAATGCAAGATCTGAGCCCTGTTCCAAATTCCCTCCTAAGTGGAGGGCATTTGGCTGGAATATTGGAGGTTGAACTTCAAGTTGTCAGGGGGTTGTTTTCATTTGGAGCCCATAGGATTTCTAATTGGAGCCAGGACTGTTTGCTGAATAAACACTTTTAGTGGTTGGGATGACTTGGAGCTTTTCAAGGCTTTTTAAAGCTCAAGGTGAAGTGTTATAGTCCATGGGATTTTAGGAGGGACATGTAGTTACCCTCCCTGGGACACTAATCTTCCAAGGATAGAGCCAGTGTGAAGAGCTGGTGCAACTGAACTACTGGTAGCATCCCAAATGCAGTGCTAGTCAAGTGGGATGTGTAACACATCTCCATACAGCTCTGTGGCACACATGGCAGCTCAAGGGAAAGCTGTTTGAGCAGCTCTGGGATTGAATTTCTCAGCTCTTAATACTTGTGTGCTGCTGGATTCATGGAATGGGGAAAGGAACTGCAACTTCAGGCCTCTTCTTGTTTGCCTTAACTCAGGGGCTCCTGAGTTAATGCTCTCGCACATTCCTCACTTCCCAATCCGTGCAAACGGCTGCTGGCTCTAGCACGAAGAACTGGCAGGAGGCTGAAATTCTCCCCTTGCTCCTTTGGAGCAGCATTCCCAGTGCAGGAAATGCTTTTCCACTCTGATGGGGAAGTGAATATCGGAGCACGCGATGCTCACGTGCAGCCAGCCCCAGAACCTTTGTGTGAGGTCTGGGATTCAAAGCATCGCTGCCACCCAGAGTGAGCGATAGGCTGTTGTCACCCAGCCGGTGTCCCAGCGAGTGGAGGGGGTACATGAAGGAGGCAGCTTTTCTGCTGGGATGCTCTCTTTTTTCCATTTCCTGCTGCTGTGCTTCAAAAAGGAAGGAAAACGAATCGCTGACTCCATCCAAACAGCTTCCCTCTGCTGTTCCCATCTGTAGGATGGGCAGATGCGTGCTTGGTGACAACAGCTTTGCAGGGAGAAAGGTGTTGCTTCTCTCTTTGGGGTTCAGAGCACTTCATGCAGGTGGGTAGGACAGAGGACCCTGCAGCTCTGCTTTGACTCGTGCTGGTCCAAGCTGAGCATGGACATGCTGGTGGCCCCTTTGGAGGAGACGTGTTGGTGTGAAACCTGCCATACAAAGAACTGGCAGGGGCAGGTGTTGGGTTTGACACCTCAGGTTTTAGCTTGCTGGTTTGAGCAGTAAAATAACTGTCTGTGGTGTGTTAGGGAAGAATGAATTCCATGGGGAAGATCCATTGCAGAGACCAGGGTCTTCTCATGGTGCCCTGGAGCGGTTTGTCACCAGCACCAGTTGAGCCGGGGGTGTTGTGTAGAACTCTCAGAACAGCTCATAAACCGATTTACACCGAATTCCCGGAGAAAGTGTTGCTTTCCTCTCATAAATGCAGACGTGTGGGTGCGTCTGTTCGCCTCTTGCTCTTCTTCTATTGCTTTTTTAAGCTAGCAAGCCGCACGAGCATGATGGATGGGACGCTCCACAGAGCGTGGGATCATCCCCATCCGGCAGGGATGTCATTCTCCTTGCAGATGGCATCCTCCAGTGGAAGCCACCCACTGCTTGCTCTGCCTCTTGGGCACCTGAACTTTTCCATTGGTTGGTAAGGAAGCTCATAGCTGCCTGCTGGGAGTTAAGTGAGCAGTCAGTGGTGGAGACCTGAAGAGGGAGAAGGTGACTATTCTGAAACAAAATGAATTGCACTCATTCACAGTCATACCCACCTGCTCGTCAGCAACAACGCGGGGTTGTCCAGCATTTGGGCACCAAGACATATGTGTCCAGGTGGTCTGGACCTTCCTTGCAATGACAAAGCAGACAAGGAATGCCACATATCAGACTTATGGTGTCTCTCGGACAGCTTGATGATCATGCAGCAGCTTTGTGGTTTTGCATCCCTAGGGCGCTAAGAGTGGTCTTTTGTCTCTGCATCCTGTCTCTAAGTCCTTAGGATTTATTCACTGCCTTTGTGTCTTTACCTGGGTGTCTTAAGGCTCCTACTCCATTCTCTCATCATCCCCAAATCATCACTTCGTGGCTTTCGTCTTTGGCCTGAGTGTTTGTTGATGCAGATTGTCCCTTGTTTCAAGATGTTCCTTGTTTTCCAGCCTGAGAAGCTGCAGCTAGATGTAGTGCAATCTTAAGGACCTGCTAAATCACTGCCTTCAGCACAGGCTGTTTATTACACCATGTGTTCCTCCTAGTGCTTCTGTGCTTCTTCCCATCCATTCTTCACTTGGATTATACTCAGTGTATGCATTACTGTGATGTGCAGACTCTGCATAAAGAATTGTCTTCTACCTTTGTGTCCACATACAACACTGCACTGAAGGAGTCAAGGGACTGATCTTGGATCAAAACTGCCTGGTCAGAAGCCTGGATGGAGCTGATGATCAGTGAGAGCTCAGATCAGTGAGAAGAGTTTGGGCACCGCTTGTATAACCAAGCCATTCATGTACAGATGTGCTTGGGGAGCTCCTGCTCCCAAGCTGATATCTCACATCAGGGTGGTCAATGTAATGCTGCCAGAAGTAGCATGAGTGGGGACAGGTATGGGGTGGCCTTGGCATGATCCTGGCTAGTGGGTGTCTGAACTTGGGTCAGGGTTTAGAATTTCCCTACCAGCGGTCAGCACTGGTTCTGGGCTGATTCTGTGCACATCTACAGTGACTCAGGTGGTGTTTGGTGCTGCAAGCTGTAGGAAGCACAGTATCCATAGAGTTTTTGCTCCAAATTAACAAGAAAAGTTGCTAGCATTGGCATGCATGGGAGGTGATACCCCATTTGCCCTCAGCCAGAGGGTTTTGAGGCCAATGCACTTCTCTGCAGTCTCCTAAATGCATAGCAAGCATCTTCTGTGCAAGACTGAGTTTGTTCCCCTCTCTCAAATGGCTTGTGTGGTATGGATGCAGGGTGGGGTGGATTTGGGGCATCATTCTCAGCCCTATGAGCTCTCTTTGTTTCTTGCTGCAGGTCCCCCAGAAGAAGATGGTGTGAAGCTGCCCCTTGCAGCGTGCCCAACCTCAGGGAAGAGCATGGCAGCAGCTCAGGAAGCAGGAAGCAGTTCAGCCGGGCCATCCGGACTTCCCGGTTCTGCCCCGGGACACGGCAGCAATTCCCCAGCGGTGGCAGTGTGGGAATGGCAGGATGAGTTTGGCAGGTGGAGGCCGTACCGAGGGAATGTCTGCAGCTACATTGAACAGGTTTTTCAGGCCTCTCAGCAGAAGGGCCGGCGCTCGGGATCGGGGCTTGTCAGCAGCATCCCTTTGGGACATGCAGATCCTGTCTTGGCCCCCTATGTCATTGACATCCCAAGCTTGACACAGTTCCGGCAGGACACAGGTAAGGGAGCTTCCCTGCCCACGCCGGGGTTTTGATGGGGCTGCTTGTGTGCTTGGGGATAAGTGGGACCCCATTATTTGTAGGAGAGCCCTACAAACCTCTGCTGTGTGCTGCCACAGCAGGGCAGTTCTTTGAGGGGTGGTTTAGTGTGTGGTGTCCCTGCACATGGCAGGGGGGTGGAACTGGATGATCTTAAGGTCCTTTCCAACACAAACCAGTCTATGATTCTGTGTCTGCTTCTCTCCTGATGCTGTCTGCCACCCAGCGCGTTGGCACATGAGAACATCAATATTAGCTGGCAGGAATCTGTGGTGCCGCTTCCTCTTAAGGAACCTCATCACAGGACCCCTGCAGCTCACAGAGCCAGAGCTCTCAGAGCTGGAAACTTTCTTCCTGCTCCCACCCATTCAAGACCACTGGTGTAAAAAGGGCCCTTTCTTAGGCTTCAAGCCCTCCCGTTCCCAATCTCCTCCCTTGTTCCCTCTACAACTGGAGTGCCAGCTGCTTTACCTTGGCATGCCGCCCCGCACAAGCTGCTTTGCGCAAGCCTGCAGCCCCCGCAGAGCGCCGTGATGCTGCAGCAGAACGTTCCCCACACTTGTGTGCACAAGGCTGGCTTGCTTCCTCCCATAGAAGGGCTTCATAGCAGGACTGAGACCTAATTTTCATTCTCATCTCTCTTGGGGTCTCTGAGGCAGCTCAGGATTTGATGACTCCTGTCCTCTTCTGCTGCAGATGTGCTGAGCAGCTGTAGCTTAGGAAGAGGGCAGGGGTGGAATGCATGCTCTTCATGTCTGGAAAATCCAGGGAGATCCCAAATTACACACCCGGAATGAATGGCTGCTGTGGAAGATGATTCTCTGTGCATCACTTTCTCCTTTGCCAGCATCTCTCCCATCATCCCAGGGCACAATCAAGCATCACCCCAAGCTTTAGAGATGGGCAGCGTGCTGGTTTCTTGCCAGTTGAAGCAATAAATGAGCAGTATCTTGAATCAACTGCACGATTGGGCAATTCCTAAAGGAAAGGGAAGTGGTTGGAGCAAATGTGAGCGGTCATCACAGCTGCATCCATGTTTTTATTCTGGCTTCATGACCTTAGGATTAGGTTTTACAGTGGTGTCCTGGGTGAGGAGCTTTCTTCATGGGAGGTCTGCTCAGTATGGCCTGTTTGAGCACTTGGAAGCCCTGTTGAGGTTGTGGCTTTGAGCAGTACAGCATGGACCCACCGGAGCTGGCACCAGTGCCTGTTTCTTGCTTGTTTCCAGACTTGATGAGTGGCCCAGTTTGGCGAGGGTGAAAGATGTGTCCCAGTGTGAATGGGACATTTTTCTGTATCTCTTTAGAGCTTGTACCACGTCAGACCCTTGT
The DNA here is from genome assembly GCA_028858755.1 of Ara ararauna. Classification (NCBI taxonomy): domain Eukaryota; kingdom Metazoa; phylum Chordata; class Aves; order Psittaciformes; family Psittacidae; genus Ara; species Ara ararauna. The sequence goes on along the minus strand of CM054389.1, from coordinate 8,506,981 downwards.
GGAAGATCTCAAAACACTCACCACATTGTCCATCGCAGGGTGGTTCAGAACTGGTCATCTCTGGGGGACAGTCCAGTACAATTTGGGAATGATGTTGCCTGGCATGCCCTCATCTTTCCTTGGACAAGATCTGTGGTTGAGTTGTTAATAACTGAAAGGGCTGATTCCACTTCCCAGCTCTCCCGCAGTGTTTCCTACTGATGCAGAGGGATGCTCATCAGCTCTGTGAGCCTCCCTCCAAAGGTACCTGTGTGCTCTGCAACGTGACTATTGCAAACACCCATATCCCCTTTCAGTGGCCCAGTTCTGAGCAAAGCTTTTTCTCTCTGCAGGGCTCTTGCCTTAACCATGAAGCTTTCTGAGTGAGCAGCCAGCTGACCTTTGTTATGTGCAGGAGAAATGAATCTCTGCAGGAAACATCCCCATGAAAAATCTGGAAACGGGGCAAAAAATAGGCTGTTGTATTCTGCTCATTAGCTATTAGACAGACAAACAGGCTCTTCAAAGGAAGCCAGGAGAATAACAGGAAGCCAGTGTTAACGGGACCGAGAGGGAATGACAGCTGCACAGGGGGATCTTGCGGGCAGGATTAGCTGTGGCTTCAGCTGCTGGTCGAGGCGCATTAGCTGGGAGTGAATGCAAGGGAGCAGCAGGACTTGTCCTCTCACCGCAGCTGTCTGCCCACCCTGGAGAGGGATCCCAGCTTCCCTGCCAGCCGGGGGGAAGGGGGATGTTTTCCAAGTGTGTGGCTTGGCTCTTGGTGTTGGCTCCTAAAACACAGGTTGTGTGCAGGCTCCTTGAGTCCTCTCTATGCTGCTTTTAACTTGTGACCTGCCAGTGGAGCAGGGGCAGGGTTGCTCATCCCCTCCGAGATGTGTCCCCTGGGCTTTTGGACACCTTGCTTTACCTGTGGTAGTCCCCTTACTCCTGAGAGCAAGTTCTGTGCACTCATCTCCAAATGCAGCGCATTTCCAGCCCATCTCATCCCCATTCCTTCTTCTTGCTCAGGGGTCATCCCTGCTGCTGCCTACCAGTTGAGGTGTGGGTTTGTGTTTCTAACACTTGGCAGGATAGGATAGGAGCAGTCATCACTGGAGTTTGCTTTTGGCTGTTTCACCTGCTTTCCCACATATGGTGTCTATTCCTGTCTGGGAAAGCTCTCCTTGGTTCTGCTGACTCCTTCTGCCCTGACTTCTGCCAGAGGAAGCTCTTGCCCCACAGGAATCCCTGGGCTCATGGTTGAGCTGTTAGGATCCAGTTCTTACAGGGAGGTTGTTGTGTTTCACTGCCTGCTAATAGCTTTTTAGGTGTGCTGGTGAGGTGGTGTCTGTTGAATGCAGACACTGGAGAGTCTCACTGTGCAGTTAGCAGGACGCTTGGTGCTGCTCTGACCACTGAAGCAGCGAGCTGGGGGTAAGTGCTGGACCTTCCCTGGCTGCTCATCCCTGAGGCAGGCCATTCCCTGTGCCTTCAGCTCCCCAGCAGAAACACAAGTCCTGCCATTCCTTGGTCTGCCACGTTTTTACTTTGAGAGAGCCACAGCCTTTGTCACTTCTGGAGCTCAGGTCTGGCTTTACTCACCTAGTTTCCTCAATGACATGTGGGACATTCCTGCACCCCAGCACAGGGTCTGGTTATGGTCTCACCACCAAAGCACTGCATAGAAACCACCAGCACTATATAGGAAGAAGCCTGGAAGTGTGACAGGAACAGAGATGTGACTTTCACGCTGCTGAATTTTTAGCAGTGAGGAGGCAGTTAATGCCATTATGGTTTGACTTAAGTCCTAGTGCTTTCCACTGTATCCCAGTACTATGGGGTAGAGATCAAAGCACCATGAAGCAGAGGCACTCCGGCCAGTATTCCACCGGAGCCTGAGCACACGTAGCAGCTGGGCTTCAGCAGCATGGAGTCCCATGTGTCCTCCTTCTTCCTTGGGCTGTGCTTGTTGGGTGGAATATCCTCAGCAGCACCTGGGGCAGTTCTGCGCAGGCTTTAGGTGTGTATGTCTGTAAACGTGCCTGTTTTCACGTAGGGTCCTGCAGCAGTGTCGTAGCTCTCATGGCCTCTTTAGAGGCTTTATTTGATTTGATTTTTCACCTCTTGGTGCTGTTCTCCAAGCTCCTCCTGTCTCTAAGGACTCTCTGTACCCATGTTCACCCCACCTCCTGCAGCCCCAGACTTGCCCTGCAGCATTTCCTGCTCCTTTTTGTCAGTGCAGGATGAGAAAGCAGCTTTGACCCTGGTACAGGAACCCTTGTTTGCAGAGGTTGCTGGGTTTCTGTCCTGTTGGATGACTTGCATCCCTCTCACTAGGCTTCTCCCTTCCTAAAGAGAGGAGTGGAGTCACTCTGGAGAGTCAGGATTCCTGGCCGTTGCGAGCTCCTGCTGTTGCTGTCGAGCAGCATGGCAACAGTTGAGTGCCTGCTTTCGTTTCTCTTCCTTTGTGTGAACAGCTGCTCTCTCCAGTTTCCACATCACTTCTTATCTCCTCTCTAGTCTTGCTCTATCTGCCAGCCTGCAGGAGCTGACCCTGCCTGTCACCTCTCAAGTCCTTGTTCTTCCACTCATAGGACTTTACCTGCTCCTCCAAGAGCAAAATTACCCAGACCCATGTGGAGCAGAGTGGGTGTTCAGCCCCTTACGCACGCTCCCCGATGGTGCCCTGTCTCTATAGTTACTCTGTTGTCAAGGCTGTGGGAGTTGGGTTTTTTTAAACCAGATCTGTGCCTCAGCCTGGTTTACTTCCTTTTTTACTCTATTTTAACGTCAGGGAGGCATCTGTGCTCGCTGTGCCTTTGTGCTGAGGTGCGTCTGTCTCTGCATCCTCTCTCCTTCCCTCCTTTCCCACCCTTCCTCCCAGCAGCTTTTGAACCTGTTGCCAGCCCACAGTCAGGTTTGGCAGAGGGACAGGGATCTCTGGATGGGGATATTGCATTTCTCTGTGCTTCATGAGCTAAACCCAGTCCTGTTGGGAAGACAAAGCCTGTTAGTGCCCTTCTTGCGGGAGAGGTGGGGAAGCCACCCTGATGTAGACACCACAGATCTGTGCAAAAATGAGTCCCTGAGACAACATCCCCATTAGAGCTGTTGGAGCAAGTCCAGAGGAGGTCATGAGGATGCTCAGGGGCTGGAGCAGCTCCCGTATGGAGCCAGGCTGAGAACACTGGGGCTGTTCAGCCTGGAGAAGAGAAGCTGCTTGGAGGCCTCAGAGCAGCTTCCAGTGTCTGAAGGGGCTACAAGGATGCTAGGAGGGATCTTCATCAGGGACTGTAGTGATAGGACAAGGGGGAATGGATTTAAACATCAACAAGGGAAGTTCAGATTGGAGATAAGGAAGAAATTCTTCCCTATGAGGGTGGTGAGGTGCTGGCACAGGGTGCCCAGAGAAGTGGTGAATGCTCCATCCCTGGCAATGTAAGTAAGGCCAAGCTGGATGGAGTCTTGAGTGACATGGTCTAGCGCGAGGTGTCCCTGCCCATGGCAGGGGGTTGGAACTGGGTGATCTTAAGGTCCTCTCCGACCCAAACCATTCCATGATCCGATGATTCTCTGCTCACAAGATGGTTTTAACTCTTTCCTCCTCTCCCCGCACAGGGACGATGCGCGCCGTCCGCAGGCACCTCTTCCCTGGGGACTCTGCTGCTGGGCAGGGCATCGTCTGGGAATGGCAGAACGATGAAGGCGGGTGGTCCCCCTATGAGATGAAGGTCTGCGTGCTCCTGGAGGAGGCCCGTGCCAAGAACCACCAGCAAGTAGATCTCAAATCCTTGGGCTACAACTACATCGTTGACGTGGTGGCTCAAGTCCAGACCAACAAGAACACGAGCTTCCGCCGCAGCGTTCAGCGGCGCTTGGACACCCCGTACCCAGTGTCAACCTCCCCAACACCCCTTCACACAGGGGTGGCTTGTTCCTGCCAGCAGTGCTGGCTAAACAGCGGGACTGGTCCCATCACCACACGCTACCGCCACTCCATGATAAACGTTCCCAACTCTTCTACTGCTCATCAGGGTAGGACAGCATCAGTAAGCTCTTCCAGCGTCGGCTTCGTGCCCTATAACAAACCGACTTTGTCTGGAGCAAGGTCAACACCAAGACTCAATGCACAGAGCACGTGGGCTTTGCCTCAAGCTGGGGGCCCCAGCACAGGACTGTCTGCATCAAATGGAGTCAGGTACAGACCCCAGTTCACCTTTAAATACTGTGCATGTCAAGTAGGAGAAATGTCTTCACCAAAAGGGTTGTCAAGCACTGGCACAGGCTGCCCAGGGCAGTGGTGGAGTCACCATCCCTGGGGATATTTAACAGATGTATAGATGTGGTGCTGAAGGACATGGTTTAGTGGTGGACTTGGCTGTGCTGGGGTATTGGTTGGAGTTGATGATCTTAAAGGTCTTCTCCAACCTAAACGACTCTATGACTGCTGTGCTCAGGTCTTTGTTATATAGGAGCCTCTCTGTCTCAGAGCACTTAACAAGGGTCTTCTGCTTAAGAAGGAGAGAGAGGTTTGTGCCTTTGCGTCCAGTGCAGTGGGTGAAAAGGTTTCTCCTCTGCTTTCCTTTCCTCCCACTTCAGATATAGTCCCTGTCTTCTCTCCCTGAACCACTGGAGAAAGGAGTCAGGTTGTGAATCTGCAGATACGAGAGAACTAATAGTGATTGGTGGTGTCACAGGTTACACTTAAATACAGCTTTGAGGGGTCTGAGTGAATGAACAGGGGATCTGTGGACACCCTTATTTAATTCAAAATAGGCAGTAAGCATAGAGGGGAAAATTTCTCTGTGTTCAAAGCTCTCTCCCTTTAAGGAGGAAGCACAGCACTTGCTGTGCGTGACTGAGACCTCTGACAATATCAGCAAGTCCATGTTGGACAGTTTTAAGGTGAACCATCAGAAAAAAACCCACCAAAACTACCCAAAGCCATGGATTTGATCAAGGGCTGTTAAAGTCCATTGTGAAGATGTTTAGAAAATCAAACCAGTAATTCACTTTCCCCTTCCTTTGATACCTTGAACCGTATCAACCCCTCTGTGAGATCCATGGAGTGACACTAGCAATTTGAGCGGTGTCCAGGCTATTCATCAGTGCTGATGCAGAGATGCCACTGGATAAGCATGGAAGAAGTTCATTTTGCACGTGTTGAGGTGCTGTTGTGATGTTGGAGGTCAGGAAGCACAAGCAGGATTGTAAGTGGTCTAAAATCCAGCTAAGCTTTGCCTTGTGCAGGTGTTGCGTGTCCTTTCCCTTCATCTTTCTTCAGCAGCCCTGGCTCTTTTCTGACAGGACTGAAACTGTCACAGTATGGATTTGAGCTCCCACCTGAGCAGCTGGAGCTGAGGAAGGGCTGTGTTTGCACCTTACCAGTGTGGGAGGAAGGGCTTCACTGCAGGTCTTTCAGCTGTTGCCACTTAAGTGAACAGCAGAGTCTTGTGTTCTGACAGCTCAGCTCCTCTCCATGGCACAGTTATTCCCTCTGGGATAGAGTGGGGCTGCAGCACTGGGCTCCAGCAGGGATTTTGGGCTGGGGGAGATCAGTGTCACCTTTGGGAAATGAGGCACTTCCCTCCTCATTCTTGTAGGATGGCCTCTGTGAAGCCTGGACATCCAAACCAAGCCAGGTCCCACTGACTCCTCCTGTGTGCAAGCCTTTGCTAGCAGAGGTCTTTATGGCCCTTCTATGATAATACTTGCACCTAATATCTGCCAGCATTAAACTGAGGCCCAAGCAAGGGCTGTGTGACTGCTCCCTCTGTAAATGGCTGGCAGTGTGCAAAGCAGTATAGGCATTTCACCCTCCGTAATCCAGCTGCTGAACCACTGTGTGAGCACCTGAATAACTGGAGGGGAACTTGCCAGGGCTGATTTACTTGTCCAAGCTACCCCGAGTACATAGAGATAAGAGATGTAGGAGGGGGTTGAAAGCACATTCTGCTGATTGCATCAGGCACAGGGGTTTGAGGTTTGAATCTCATTTGTGTTTTAAGATGGTGAATCTGGAGATATCTTCCTTAGTGTTGTGTCTCTCAGGACTTTCCCTCTTCGGGGTCAAATGACTTCTTCTATCCTGTTCTTCTTTCTCACGGTCTTTTTGGGTGCTTTCTTTGCACCTAGTGGTATTTTAGGGCATCTTAAGCATCCACAATACTTCTCTATTCCAGTCCCTTTCTAATAGGGCTGAAAATCAGACCTTGGTACTGCCTGCAGGAGCCCTCAGGAAGACTATTGAAGAAGCTGCAAAATTACCCCTCTTTCAGGAGCCACTGGTCAGTGCATGCGGCTGCCTGGAGCCCCCATCCTTCCCCAGGCCTCAGTGTGATTCGCACAGTGACTCTCAGGCTGGGAGGATTAAAAAGGAAGAGCCAGATGCTGCAGCAGTTGTGCCAGGAGCCCATCAGGGGCTGGGTATGTTGTATGCTACTGATGTCCTGAAAGGAAGGATGGGAGATGTTTGAGGCGCATTCTTACCATGAAGTGAGCCCATGGCACAGATGATGCTGACTGGGAGGAGAGGGACAGCCAGGAGGAGACCTGGAGGTGCCCAGCTAGGATGCTGAGGAGGACATTGTCCTGGCAGCCTGCTGGGCTGGGTCCTGGATGCTGCTGGGACAGGTGGAGGGTTAAACCCTGCAGCAGGTATTGCTGGCAGAGCTTGTGCTGGGTTGATGCAGCAGCCCTGTGAAGGCATTGTACGGTGCAGTCTTTGCTGGGCACAGCAGAACATGCCACAAGGGGAGGGCGAGTGTGATGTGAACCCTTTGCAGACCCCCAGCCTGGCCAAGACATGGGGATGCTGATGGGCACTTTCCTGTCTGCAGGGCTCATCAGGAGGTGGTTTTGCAGGCAGGATGGCCTTTATGTCTACATCTTCCCTTCTATTCCTTAACCCCGACGTTTTCCACTAGTGGTAGCTATGGAAGCCTCTCTTTTCCATACCCACCACAGGAGCATGTGTGGTTCACAGATCCAACCTGTGGCCATGTGCTGAGCCCGGAGGGAGGCAGCAGCTGGAGGCTCACCCAAAAGGACCCCAGGGAAGGGCAGAACAAAGATGTGCATTGGAAGCTCTTCATGGATGATGGACGATGTCTGGATCTCCAGTCCTTTGCATTAGCTTCACCCAGGGGTGCTCTCCACTCTCCCTGCCAGACAGACACAGGGGGGCAATCTCTGTCTTCCACTATAGTGCTGTATGTGAAAGGGCTTTGTCAGCCCCAGCTGACAGCTTGAGATGGCATTTCCCTGTCAGCCCTGTGCTGGAAGTGCCGCTGGGTGGGTGTAATAGCTCCTGACTGGGGTTACAGGCTCAGGCTTGTGAAACCCATGTTGCAGCACAAAATACTCCCATTTCTGTGAATTAGGGGAAACCTGAGTAGCCAGCTTTAACAATGTGCTTCATTTAATTCCTAAGCGCAGAACATTCCTGGGTTGTTTTATCCCTGAGGTTCCCCATCTTCCCGCCTCATCTGCACTTGGTGTTGTGCTTAATTCCCTTCTCTCCCAGTTGCTGCCCTCATTCTTCCTTCAGCCTTTGTGGCAGCGATGATGAAGCACTAATTATCCTACATTAATTATGTTATATGAGTTCCTGTCTGCATCCAGCATTCCTCTTAGCTGTGATGTGCAATTCCTGTGCTGGCCCATGCTCCCGGACCAAAGGGAAGGAAGCAGTGAGCCACAGTGGATTCTCTAGTGTCTAATAAAGGTTGCGTTCACCCTGCAGCTTTTGGCTCCGAAGCAGCCCTAGTGGATTACTTGGGTTTACGGAAGCACTTATCTTCATAAAGCTTGCAGGGATGCCCCAGCTCCTGCCTCAGAGCAGGAAGGGCTCAAAAGCTGTTAGGGAGAGCCTGACCCACAGTGCAGTTATGTGCACTCAATTGGTTTAGGGGAGGCAGCTAAAATAGGCAGCACTGAAGCAAACATCTCTCCTGTGGAGCTGAGAAAGAGCTGTAGTTCCTCCTGGAAGGCTGCCTAACTCCCTGTGTGGTGGTGACAGTTATTTCTAATAGGCAGGCAGGAACAGCCCCCAGTGCTGTTAGTGGAGCATAGGCATGCCTGGGCTTCTGTGGCATTGGCAGTGATTGAATGGATTTCCTGCTTGCTGGAGGGTGGATGTTGGAGTGAGAGGGTGAAACTCCAGCACTTCAAAATGCAGGTTTAATTTCCCTGTGCTCTCGAGAGGGTCAGAGACACTGGAAAACCCTGACAGGCATGCCAAGGCTTAAATGGATGCTAATATCCTTGGCTTTGCTGCTAATGTATTAAATACATGTGGGCAAGTTATTCTGCTGCTTGATGCATGAGTTTCCTCCCGTGTATTAAACAGTTAATGAATCCAGCCTGTCTCACAGACAGCCTGATTGCTGCAGATGCAGCATGTCACGGCAAGGGTTGGTCCTTATATCAGTGGTGTTAACTGGATCTGGGAACCAGGGGTCAGCTCCCAGCCACCTCCTGGCATGATCCTTCCCGTCCCACACAGTGAAGCATCCATCCCTGGGGCAAGAACTACCCTATTGCGTGCACTGTGCTGTGTAATTACAGAGAAGGGCACTCTGAAACACAGTAAGGAATGCCCTGCTCGTTATGTGAGCAGGTAAAACTGCAGGAAGCAGTATTCGGGGGGATATGTTAGTGTCCCAGCCAGAAAAATCCCCACTGTAGTTCTGCTGGTCCCTCTGAGCTTGCATGACTTTGATGCTGGTCTAGATTGTGGCTACAAATAAGGCAGGCAGCTTGGAGGGTTGGATTTGATTTATGACCATGGATAATGGGAGTCCTGGGTACTGGGGAAGGGTGCTTGGAGTATTGTGGTGTTCCTAAGAAGGATCTGGTGCTGCACCCCCAAATCTCCCATGGGTAATGACCCACAGTGAATGTTTTGTAGGATCAGGAGGTGTAACCAAGGGATCAGAACTTGGGCAGGGCCTTTCCTTTTCCTCTCTCCTCCTGTGCATCTCTCAGCTTTGTCCATAAGCATACCCATGAGCTCCTTGGGGGTGAGAAGGGCATTCTGCTCACTGCTGGTTCTGCTGGGCCCATTCTGACTTTTCCTCAGCCCTCTGTTAGCCAGCATGGTTCTGCTGCCAGGCACTCTTCCCAAGCAGGATCAAAGGAATCTCCTCTGCTTAGTGCCAGGAGCAAAACCATGATCCATATGGCTGCATGTAGTGCACCTAAAGGTCCTTCCTTAGAGGTATTCGGTCTTGGGTTTGACACCTTGAGAAGAAAAGTAGGGGAGAAACTGCTGTATGGTCATTAGTGTCATGGACATTCAAGTCTGAGAAGGGGTTAGACCTTTGGGTGCCCCACATTAACTGAATGCAGCCCTGATCTGAGAAAAGTGTTGGCTGTCAAGAGGGCTACAAAGATGCTGAAGTATAGCAATATGTGGCCTGTTGGCTGGTGTGAATGGAGAGAGGAGGGAAGAAAGGGCTGTATCAGGTGAAGAGGGTGAGTAACAACTCAGACTTCCCTACTTCTGCTCCATTAGGATATTGGGCATGTTCAGCTTGGATGATGTTCAGCTCCAACCTGGCTGCCCAGTGTTTGAAGTGGCAGCTTCCTCTTTGATCTTGTGCTTTGCTGTCTCACTGGTGTTGCAGGATCTTGAAATCATGGAGAAGTGAGTGGTTTTGTCATGCTGAAATACAGTCTGCCCTGTCTGTCCCCAGAGCAGATTGCCTGGAAGCTGCTGATGGGAAACCTCATCAGGATCCCCTTGCTGAATTTTGAGGACAGTGTCTTATTTTGCATCCCCTTCTTCACAGCCTCGTGATCCCTCTTGCGCTCAGTCACATCCAGCACATAGAGCAGCGGGAGAGCAGGAGCTGCAGGACAGAATTGGACCAGGGAGGAGGAATCAATCCCAGGAAACGTTCAGGGAATGCAGGCATTGACTTTCAGGGTGTTGCAAGCACAGCCTGAATGTTTGGCTGGGACCCAAAGGCAGTGATGGGGTAGAAATGTCCCCTATGAGCAGGAGCAGGCGTCTCAGTGGATCCCTTTGCACTGCAGTGCTTGCTCTTGCACTGATGCTCTCCAGATCTCCCTCACACCAGACCCCCTCCACCCTGCCTGCATCCTGTTTTCTCCTCACTGAGCCTGGGTTGAGTAAATCAAAAGGACCATACCATGGCCTGGCTTCAGCTTTTCCCAAGCAGCCAGCACTGGCATGGGGATGCTGGAGTAGTTTGAGTCTGAGCTGATGGGTTAAATATGTGTGTTCATGCTGCTGGCACCCTGCTTTTAAAGCTGAGGCACAGCCCATGTTATGCTACAACAGCAATCTCTTTCCTTCTCACCTCTTCCCTTTCTTCCTCCAAAAAGCCCCGTTTCAGACGCAGGGCAGGCTGCGAGTAGCGTTTCTGCACCTTTCCTGATGTGACAACACTTCCTTCCATCCCCTGTGGCTGCAGATCTCCCCAGGCAGTGCTGGGGCAGACGTACCTCCACGCACTGTGCATTTCCCTTGGCTTCATCAGCCTCAAGGCTGGGCTTTCTACAGATGTAAGAGAAATCACAGTGTGCTTGCGCGGTGTCAAGCGCATGGGTCAGCACATCCTACGGTGACGTTAGCTGAGATGCTGCTAACTGAATGTGCCTGTGCTCAGCCCACGTGAAGTAACAAGTACTTGGTTTGTCCTTCATCACGTCAGTTGGCTTAAAAAGCCTCCAGCACTCAGAGGCTCCAGCACTTTGCCTTCACACCAGGGATGCAGCCCAACAGTGACTGTTTCGTGGCTGATGAAGAGTAATTCATCTGCAGTGCAGTTGCAGCTTCCAACACTGGATTGTTTGCAAGTGCATCAGTTGCTTATCTGTTTCCCTGTGTAAATCTCAAGGGCTCTCCTCACTTCTGTTGTGGTTTAACCCATCAGGCAGCTAAGCACCATGCAGCCACACATGGGATGGGGGAAAGAATTGGAAGGAAAAAGAAATAGAATCCGTGGGTTGAGATAAAGACAGTTTAATAGGACAGAAAAGAGAAGGAAAATAATAATAATAGTAAAATTATAATAATGATGATGATGAAAAGAGTTATAATATCCAAACCTAGTGGTGCACAATGCAATTGCTCCTCGCTGATGGGATGGTATGAGAAGCTGAAAAGGCCTTGACTTGATGTAAACACTGCTCAGCAGCACCTAAACCATCAGTGTGTTACCAACACTATTCTCACAGTAAATCCAAAACACAGCTAGTAGGAATAAAATCAATCCCAGCTGAAATCAGGACAAGTCTGTAGAAGCTCTCATTCCTGGGTGACTTGGAATTGAATGAAGAATTTCTCTGGTGGTCTTCTGGAATTACCAGTGAGCCCCTTCCCAGAGCAGCCCTGGGTTTGCTGTCTTCATCCTCACGTGTAAGGACCCTTGTTCCAGCCCCCTGGAAGGATGCCCCACTGCCCATCTGCTTTCCTGGCACAGCACAAGGTTCAGCTTTGTGCTCTGGTGTGGTTTTGCCTTCCATGGGGAAGTGAAAGCACACAAGGTGGCTGCTGCGCTTCGCGGGGTGATGGTGAAGTACAAGCTCTCCGGTATCAGTCATGTGCAGGGTCACAGGCTGGGTTAGGGGGTGCCCAGCATCATGTTGGTTTCTTGGCTGCTCAGTTGGAAGAGGGAAAGGAGTCCAATGCCTCTGTGATTTTGAGGAGCAGTTCTCGAGTTCCTTTACATTATCTGGTCCTCAAAACCCCTCCTTGAATGCAGCTGGAGAGGGAACAGCGCTGCTATTGGATCTGAAGAGGATCATAGGAGCAGAAATGAAGCAAAGGGATGAGGTAGAGGAGGAGGAGAAAAGCACCTGAGAAAGAAGCTGAATCAGGAAAGAGAAAACTCATAAAGAGGAGTCACAGCATGTGATTTGAAACCAAAGGGAGGATTTCCACTGTGTTCAGTGGGTTTGAATTGGGCCGTAGCGAGAGCAACCCATTGCATCATTTGACATTGCAAAATCAGGGGCAGCAGAGGGGAAAACACAGTCTTTGAAAGAGACAGAAGGGAAACCTCTGCAGTCTGGGGAGCTTTTTAAGGGTCTGGAAGAGCTGTTCTCTTGGCCAGGCAGTCAGTGCGGCATCAAGCCCTGCATCCTTGCCCAGAGGGTTCTGCAGCAAGCTCAGCACGTGTGTGGGAACCCATTTCAAACTGCAGCAGGTAGGAGAGGAGGGAGGTGGGGATGGGTCCCTGTTGTGAGGACAGATGTCTTCAGCTCTGGTCATTGTAATGGAATTTAGCAAGGCTGAAGGGAGGAACCTCTCTCTGGGAAGCGCTTGTGGGCACAGTAGAGAGAATCGCAGCTGGAGAGTGAGCTGGAGTTCCCCCTAGACAGTGGATGGCATTTAGGAACTTGACCACCTTAGTCTCTGTGTTCCTAAGAAGCTGGCCAGGTTTGATGTAATTTGGGGAGTCCTTGGAGGTGGTTGTCTGAATGCATCATGTATTAACTGCGGTGATGCACATGAGCCTGCATCCATCCCAGGCACACGCACCACCTGAGATGAAGTCTGTGGGTGACTTCTCTGTGCCAGCCTGTTGGATTTCAGATGTTCCTGCTCTGTTCATGTAGATCCAGGTTGCTTTCTCTTCTACTGACCCCTCATCAGCTTTCATGCTCATCTGTTTCTTCCTGCTTCCTGCCATCAGCTAATTGCATGGTCCTGGCTGCCATGGATCCCAAACTAACTTGTAGTATAGCTGCCAGTGCTGGGAAATGCTGCCAAAACAAGCAGGTTAGGAGCCTGAAGGGGGTGTTTGATGTCCAAATCCTCTTGATTTCCAAAGGAAGGTGGGTGCCAAAAGTCTCTTTCAACCTTTCCTCCTCATTCCCATGTCTTGCATTAAGCCCTTGGATGCCCAGGGCTTCATTCTGTTCATCCCAGGGCTACAGCTCTTTCTTGGCCTTTCCCTGCCTCAGTTGCCCCACCTGGAGAGTAGTGGGGATGCTCTTGCTTCCTTTGATCTGCACAGCTGCAACCTCTCATACAACATAGGGGTTTATGCTCTGGTGAGCAGCATTTCTCTGGCTGGACACCAAGTTACCTGGAAAATACAGGATTCCATGGTCAGCTGTTCACAGGAAGCTCTGTACGGAAGTATCATGGGATCAGAGCAGTGAGTTGACAACAGGGTCTACCAACATGCCCCAAGCAAGAGATGACTCAAGGCCATCATCCAGCTGGGAAGAAATGGGGCTGGATGCAGCTACATAGGTCTGAAATCCACCTTGGAGATGAGTAGACCTATTAGGTAGCTCTGGGCTCCTTCAATGTAGGTGCTGGACTAGTGCCTGGGTGGGGGGGTCTCAGCTGGGGCTCATCAGAGCAATTAATGCTTGTTATTTATCCAGGAGGGATCAGTGCATTGCTGCATTGGCTGTTTTGGTGGTGGTAGAGTTGTGCTATTGAGCTTGTCCCTTTGTTTTCCTCTCCAGTGCCCCAGCCCTGCCTGTCAAGATGCCCAAACCCAGCAAGGTGAACCAGGCCCTGGCAGGTAAGGATCCAGCTCTGCTTTACTTGCTCTGTCCGTAGGGTTGTGTGAGCAGCAAAGTGGCTGAGCTTTCCGTGGCACTTCTCCTTTGTTAGTTTTTAGGCAGAGCCTGCAATGCTGCTGGCATTTAAGGTTTTAGGCCCAAAGGCAAATGTGGGGGAGAATGGGATGGTCAAACCTTAGGAACTGCTTTTCTCATCAGAACTCGTCCTGAGGCTCTCAAAATGAGAGGGTTTATTTGAGGGCTGGGTACTCATTTTCTGCCGTAGGTGTGGATGAGCAGGTAGCAAGGAGGAGAGCACATGGATCAAGCTCAGTCCTAGCTGCTACTTGCTCCTGCTTTTTGAAGCCAAAGGGAGGAGTGAGGGGATGTGTGGTTTTAAATATCACCCTTTTTTTGCATGGCTCTGTTACAAAAGCTCAGGTGGTTTTTAGGCTAAAAAATGATTGTGATGCCTTGGTTTGGGGGGAAAAGAGGGGCTGCAGGTTGAAACAGACGTTACCTCTGGGGGCAGCAGAATACAGGTTTGCTTGTTATCTTCCAAGCCTGGGAATACAATACTAAATATACACAGGAGTGTGTCCAGGGCGTGTGTGTGTGAAAGTGCCACTTTTCAATGCTCCTTTTCAGAGTAGATTTTCCTGTTAAACATGAAATGGTGTTGCCTTGCAAATGAGAACTCTTGCAGCTTGCAGTGGAAGCCTTTCTATGCCAAAAGCTGTCAATGGATCTGCTCTGTTTTGACTTAGCAGCACCAGGGCCCCTGGTGTGGTGGTGCCCGGGGGTAGGGGTGTTCTACTGAAAGCAGATGTCTTCTCCATACTGCGATTGACTGCACACTTGAAGTCATAGAGTAACATGGTAAACTGGAGGTCGAGGAGTGGGGAAGACCTGATGTATGGTGTTTCTGTACCACTTTCAGCCACTACAGTTGATCTGTTAACCCTCTCCTTCCTCTGTCTCTCGTCCATGCATGGTCTGTTGATGTTATTAGCTTCTTGAACACTGAACTTTGCTCCTGAGCAAGTGGAAGTAGTCGCATTCTCACTGCAGTTACCAGTTTATACCAGGCGATGTGATGGTGTTTGGTCTGGTCTCAAGTCTCAGGCTTTATCCTGCCTCAAAATGATACCCAGGACTGATGTTTCCAGTCATCTAATGAAAACTGTGCCTTGCATGTCTCTATAGCCAAATGGGCACTGCATAAAGACTAACACTGGGTGGCATCTGGCAGCATGCAGCCCATCTGTCTCCCTGTTAGTGAATTAGCCTTTGTGGAAATGATGTGTGAAGTTGAGGTGGATGTCCTGAGCAGGACTCCCCTTGCTTATAAAGGCCTTGGATTTCATACCCTGGCTATTAGCACTGGCGATGTAATTAGGTGCTTACTCACATGAAGGTAACTGCAGCACAGAGCTGCTCTGGAGCCCTGGTGAATCCAGGCTGTGCTCATGTTGTTAACTGTGATCTCATTCTACACATACAAGTCATCAAGTGTTAATTTGGAAGAGGTGAATGCACATGGTCCATTTATGCCATGTTTAGGTACAAAAGTCTGTCTGCCACGTGTGACAGATCTCAGAGGTGCAGCAAGCTTTGGATTAGAGTCTGTTCTTGCAACTGCATAGAAGCAGAGGAAAGATCTGGACAAGTTAGTGAGGAAAAAGGGAAAATAAATCTCTGGGGATGTTTCTGGTTAAAAGCAAGCAGAGGAGTTCTGGTAAAAGCCAAATTGTATTGAGACATTAACTGGCCGGGCCTTCAGGGCCCCCTTCTTTCCCTATTTCCACTCTCTGCTTCCAGAAGTGGTATTTTGCTGGTATTTAAGATGCTGCAGACGGTGTGGAAGTTCCTTATTGTTCAGGTTATTCTCTAACACACAGGCTGCCTGCGTTTGTTCCTCTGCTGCATGACTGCTTCCTTCAGCACTGAGGAGGGAAGGCTGGGGACCCAAGGGCTCTGTGATGATATGGGGGGAAGAGGGCAGTCTCAGATGTGAGCTGAAGAAGGCTCTATGCTGGGAACCCTTGGTCTCCGTCCGGAGATGCCTCTCAGCAGCTTTGCCTCTGGTTTGAAGCAGGAGAGCTAAAACCCTTGAATCTTATGGGTGATGTTGAGAAATGCTGCAGGTGCATCTCTTGGATGCAGAGGGATCTTCTGGTGGATAAAGAGAAACAAGGGATCCTGTGGCTCCAAATGAGAAGCTGGGTTTTGTTTCTGTGATGAGTGCCTGGGGATCTAACACTGATACTTCTAACAGCACTGTGATTTCTTTTTCCTTGCTTTCTGCTGTTTTAATACTCCAAGGTGCATGTGGAAACTTGCTCTTTAAGCCTTGTTTTTCCTCCCCCAGGTATTTGGTTAGTATGGTGAAATAGCAGAACAGAGGTGTAAGCAAACTGCTGAACCACAGTGGTGGTGGTGAAGGATCAGCTGGACTAGAATCCCTTGGGTTCAGGTGGTGTGTGTTGGGCTGGGGTTGGACAAGGCACTGGTGTGAAGGCCCTTTTAATACTGGTTTTAAGATGAAGGCTGGAAATGAGCTTTCTGGTTAAATGAAACCAAGTGTTTCTCATCTGCATGTTTCCCGGAGCTGGGGTGTTTGGGAGCATCCTGACCATAATAGCTTTGCTAGTGGATATAATCGCACTGATTAGTGATGCTTTTCTGAGACCTCATGTTACTTGCTCTTTCCCCTTTACCTGCTTAAATCAGGACTGGAACCAAAGGCATACCACTGTGAGGTGTGTGACCAGAACTATGTTACGCTGGGTAGGTGAGCAAGTGTGTGGTTAATGCTCATCACATTATGTAAGGGTGTGTTTTCCTACACTCAGCTTCTGCACAGGATATTACAAAAGGTCCTTATTTGCACAGCAGGCTGAGAAAAGCTGGTGGATGTCGTCATAGCTCCAGCGAAACTCATTGTACTCCAAGGAGTCAGTGATGTTGTGCTTCTGGCCAAATAGATTGCTTTGAGGCAGAACTTGGAGTGTTCATAGGATCAGATCAGGAGCCAAAGGATGTTTTGCAAGGCTTTCTGTCTCTTCCCTCATGCAGTCTTTACAGGAATGAAACCCAGTGGCCAGTGGAAGGTGGAAACATTAAATATTGCTTGCTCAAGCTCCTGGGATCAGTAGTGAGCAGCAGGAACACATGGATGTCCAGAGTAGTCTTGGTTTGGGCAGGCTTATCTTGTTGCAGCTTGGCCTTTGCATATTCAGGTGAGAATCTGTGCAGGTCTAGAGCCACATTTGCTCCTGACATCGCTCCATGGATGCCTACAACAAGTTGTGAATCGAAATGGTTGTGTCCACAGGTCAGAAATGGAGACTCCATCTGCAGAGGTGATGTGTGTTTGTATTGGTTTGGCACTCGGTGTGAACACACATACCCTTAGTGGGGGCTCTTGTCACTGGAGGATTGGTAGATGCTGAGGTTTCCAGTATTATATGAGAAGTTCGAAGGAGACTTTGCTGCTGGGTTGCGAGATGATCCAGAAGAGCAATGTAACACTGGAGCATCCCCTTTGTGAATGCTCTCTTGATTGGAATCTGCACAAGATGATTCATTGTGTCTCTCCAAAGGCAGTGGAAGGGAAAAGTGGAAAATGACCTTTTCTTGGGCAGTTTGTCCATGGGAGAACACTTGGTTCTGAGAGTTCTCCTGGTCCCACATTTGCCCTGTGCAATGTGAAGTTGTAGATGCATTTGCAGCTCATAAAGTGAAAGTTGCTGGACTAAATCCGTACTTTCCTTGTGATGATTCAAGGTGCTGGCAGACAGATTTGAACATGTTAGCCCAGGTAGAGAGGGGCTGTGTTAGAGTAACTACACTCAGCTGAGGTTCTGTGGCTCATGCTCTTCACTTGGTCTGGTTTTTGAAGGCAATACTTTGTCTGCCAGTCAGTTCAGCCTCTGCTTCCATCATGTTTCTTCTCTGAAATGGGCTAATGTTAGCACAATAGTATTGATCTCTTGAGAAGGAAGCATCAGTTTTGCATTTGCCTATCAGTCAGCTGTGTGTAGGTGGTGCTAATGCATTTGGCTTGCTTTTCAAACGTCAGGCTCTGCAGTCAGTGCTATCGCACTGCTTAGGAGCAGGGTTTTGGAGATGACTTCATGGTTTCCTTTTCTGCACTAATTTTGGGGAGCTGCATTTTGCGGCTCGGTGGGATCAAGCTGTTCGAGATGTCCGGGTTGGACTGAGCTTGGAGCAACTTCCTCTAGTGGAAGGTATCCCTGCCCATGGCAGGGGGTTGGAACTGGGTGAGCTTAAGGTTCCTTCCAACCCAAACCATTCTATGGTCTGCTCCAGCATCTTGATAAGCAAGAGTATTGTTGCTCCAGGTTCTCTAATCAGTGTGAATGGGTGCTGCATGCTTCTGCCCTTTAACCTGCTGAAAGGGGAAGTCCTTGCCTGCTGTATGTGTGGTGGCAGCTTTGGTGCTGTTGCTGGGTTTCAGTTGTACTCATTCAAAAACCAAGTGGCTTTTGTTATGGGAACACTTCAGCTGTTAAGGCTTGCTGGGTGTAAATGAAGGACTGCTGGCTTAGACCCAGGCTGAGAGCACAGAATAGCCTTGTGGGCTTTAGTTCAAGGCTTACAGGCAGTTATTTGGGTTGGGAAACTTTTGGATCTGATGCTTGGTTGGAGGCCTGCTGGCTTGTACTGATGACAGGGTCTCTTCTCTGCTGTACCTGCTGGGAACAGCCCAGTGCTGTCAGTAGGGTGAGGAGCACTAACCCAGTGTTTGCATGGGCTGGATGATCTCCAGAGGTCCCTTCTAATCCCAACATTCTGTCAACAGGTCCTGGAATATTTATTGTACTCGGACCTTACATGAAGGAGGTACAAAATGTGGTCGATGCTGCGCAGGGGTAGTTCTGCTTGCAGGGCATTGCCACAGGCTTTGCTCAGGGAGTCTGTAGTCACCAGGCACAGGTTCTTATGGTTGCATAGCTGAGGCAGAAAATAGCCTTACCACTTGCACACCAAGCTGCTGCTTCCTGTCACAACTTGATTTTCAGTTGTGTGTGGGCAAGGTACCTCATTTTTGTCCTCAACAAATGTGCTTTTAGATCCTTCCTTTCCCAACCTGAGTGTAAAATGAAAACCTTTGGAAGCCTCAGCTTTGGCTGTGAATTCCTGTGCAGGAGTTGCCAGAGCATTAGGATGTGGTTTTTTTGCATGGCCTGCTGTTAGGGAAACACTGGCTTTTAGGTTGTGTGCTGATCTGTAGCCATAAGCATTTTGGTTTAGTTCTAATGATGCTGTTGCAGGTGGGAATTCACTTCTTGGGAAAGCAAAGGCAGGTGTGTTACTGAGTGGAAGTTGAAGAGCAATATGCTAGCTTAGACTTGCAACCAGCCTCTATTTCACAGGCAAGCATCATTAGATCAGCATGATCAGTCCTGTAGCTCTCTTTGTGCCAGTTTTCCCTGCAGGGAATGGCTGTCCTTTTTAATGATTCATTAGCTTTAACAACCTGCATCCCATGAATACGGCTGCCTGGGATGGATGGGGCATGAGAGTTGCATTGCAGCTGGGATGCTAGGGGAAACTGATGTGCCAAGGAGGAGATGGTGTGGGGTGAATTGGGGGCTGCTTTGGCAGGGGGTTGAGTGGGGCAGCCCCACACTGCTGCAGTGTTTGAAGGCAGTTAAGGGGATTAGCCAGTGTGGTGATGTTGAAACCTGCAGTTTCAGGGAGGAGTGAGCAGAACCATTAGGAGTTATGGGTGATGCCCCTCATCCTTCAGCCCCCAGGGTCAGGACTGCTTCCAGGGCTCCAGTGAGCAGGACTTTGCACCACAGCACACTCAATACCCAAAGAACCTTAAAGCCAAGCCCAGAGGAAGGTCCTGTTCACACACCAGCACAGAGGCTTGTGGATGAGACTCATGCCTGTATCTCCCTACATTAACTTGCTGCTGGGCTCCTCCCTCTGAAAGCCTCTGCATCCTGTCCCTGTGCTGACCCCAACCCCATTGCCTCTCAGCTGTTTGATGTCCTCTGAATCAAGGGCTTGGGTTTTGGTTTTGTTTTATCTTTTGATTTCCTTTTGCAGGGTTAAAGGTGATGTTAATGAACGTGTTTCCCCGTTGTTCCCTTCCCGCATGTCGCTCTCGTACCCACTGTAGGCATGACGGCTATTCTGATGTCAGCCGCTGGACTCCCCGTGCACCTCACCTGTGTGCCGCAAGCTGCCAGCACCCATAAAGCCACTAAAAAACACAGCTCAGTTAAGGAGGGGAGGAAAGTGTCCAAGAAAGGTAGTTCCTGCTCAAAGTCTGATATTTGCTTCCATCTCCTTCTCTTTATTATCTCTCTGCACTCGGTCTGCCTCCCTCCTTTCCTCTTGTCTCTTCTTCCCCAACCCTTGTGGCTCTTCTGATGTGATTGATGGTGTTTGTCAAGGGGAGAAGTGGAACACTTCTCTGGCCTGTGTGGTTTCTGACAGGTTGTAAAAGAAGATGATGAAGTAGACCCAGTCCTATGGTAGCTCTGCTTGTTTCCATCAGTTATTAAAGCTGGAGCAGCCCACTTGCTCTCTGTGCATGTTGGTCTCCTACAGTCTCCCCCATGGTCCTGCTACACCTCTTGGGGAGCCCTGGGTATCCACATACCAGGACCTCCTCTGACTCACTGGTGGGACAAGTCTGGGAGCTGAAGGACCGTCAAGGAGAGCATTTAATCTATACCTGTTCCCAAAAGGCTTGCTTGTGAGCCACGCTTGTCACTGAGTCATGGGGTGAGAAGGATCTTCCAGACAAGCAGGACTGAGTCATACAGGGCTTGCAGGGTTGGATTGCAGAGGATTTGTTCTCTCCACCTCTGTCTGGAGGGGAGCACCCCCAGGTGGATGGGCTGGGTTACCCCAGCTCTCCTGTTGAGCTGAGCCACTTCCAAGGTAGGGCCTTCATTTCTCCTCTTCACATCTCGCTGGCATCCTGCACCCTCACCCTTGCAGAGACTGTCTGAGCCAGTTTAGAGTCTGTCTCCCATCTGTGTGTAGCATCCCTGGGACTCTGCAGGGGTAGGTGTGGATCCAGCCTGGTGTAGCTGTAGAAGCTGTTTGCCAGCTCTGGCTTAGGTGTCCTTCCTAAGGTGCTTCCCCTTCAGATAAGTGAAGGGGGGGGACTAGAGGTTGGGGGGTGTTCAACATGGAGATGCTTGTGTTGAAGAGAGGGAAGAGCCCTGAGGTGGAGGGGAAGAGGCTCCCTGCCTGTCTGGAGAGTTTGTTGGTGGCAGCATCTCTCTCCTTAGAGTCCATGAGGTCCAAACCCATCTGAAAGAAGCAGGAAGGGTGGTAGCAGGAGAATAGAAGTGAAATGTGGAGGGAGGAAATGCATTATGGAGGGAGCTGGGAGGAGGAGATGTGAACGCAAGAGCAAGTGTGGAGTAGGATGTGTGAGAGAGGGGGAGGAGAAAGCGGGGGGTGGCTGGAGAAGCAGCGAAGAACAGGAGGAGCAAATGAAATGGGAGATGAAGAAGAGTGGAGGTGGGTGGCAGAGGGTGAGGATCTCATTCCAGAGCCAGCTGACAAGGCAATGGGGTAATGCAGCTCCTGGTGCTTCATTCCCAGCACGGGCAGCATCCATGCAGCCCTCTGCAGCAGGGATGAGGAGGGATACCCTGGAAACAGGGCTGAAATGGAGCTGTGGAGAGGCCAGACCCTACCACAGAAGCATTGCCTTGTCCCCGTCACTAGAGGAGCACAAAAAGGAGATATTGCTGCTGGTTAATTGCCTGAAACTAGCTGTGTGTAGGGTAAAGTGTGCCCACAGACACACAGCCCTGCATCCCCTCATCCTGGGGTCTGTTGGTACAGGGCTTCGCACTGCTCACAGCATCCAGCCCCTTCTTGGCATGGAGGAGATGTGGGTGCAAGCAATCAGGATGCTTGCAGGAGGGTGATGCTAATAGGAGGATGTCTTGCAGCTTCTGAGTAAGATGGGGAGAGCAACTACACAGAGCATGGAACTGGGAGGTTGGGACATGACAGGTGAGAGCAGCATGCACTCTGTTAGGTACCCATGTGGGGAGCAGAGGGGTGGCTGTGCTGGGTGTTACACACCCCATCAGCAACACCTTTACCTCCATGGATGGGTGTTCCTCAGTGCTTGCTGTAGCACGCCTGTGTTGCCTGCTGGGGCTGGTGAGCTGCACCTTGGCCATAGGCTGGGTGTGCTGGGGCAGGGCTGGCCTCAGCCTTGGTCCCAGTGCCAGCATCCTGCCAGCTCGCCAATGCCACCTGCTGGGGCTGGGACAGGGCACCAGCTCCTTCTCCCGTGTGGCATAGCAGGATTTGTCCCTCCTGCAGAGGAGACTCTGCCAGCTCTGCTCTTTTGAGCACTGACCTTTCAGGGCTGCCTTTGCAGGGGTTGGATTGCTAAATGGTGCTAAAATCCGCCTGCTCATTACAGAAAGCAGGATCCCCTTTGCTGGGCAGGGATGCCAGTCCTGATTGTGCATGACTAGGGATGAAGAGGGTGCTCAGTCCTTCCTAGGAACAAGTTGTGTTTGTACAGCCCTCCTCTGGGCTTAGGGGCATTGTTCTGCAGTGCAAATACTGAGCCTGGCTCTTGGCCAGACTGTTCTGTTTCTGTTTACAGACCCTGCGGCTGCCAACAGGCAGAGATGGGCCCTTTTTGTGCCCTGAGTTTCTGCACTGTGTCTCCTTTCCCTCCCACATCCCTCTGGGATTTTCCATGATGGAGAGTTGTGCATCCAGGAGCAGCCCCATCGGTGTGCTCAGTACAGCCAGAATAGGTGGTGGTGGGTGCAGTGCACCCCTCTGAGCCCCTCCTGGTGCTGCAGTCCCTGGTGCCACATAGGCAGCATCGATGGAATAGCAGCCAGCTGAGTGCACAGCTGAGCTCTATTAAACAAAGGCACTAATTAGGCAGGCCATGTTAATTAGCACTGTTGGTGTTCTGGCACTGAT
Organism: Ara ararauna; assembly: GCA_028858755.1. Classification (NCBI taxonomy): domain Eukaryota; kingdom Metazoa; phylum Chordata; class Aves; order Psittaciformes; family Psittacidae; genus Ara; species Ara ararauna. Next base: position 8,484,541 of record CM054389.1, on the reverse strand, counting down.
GTTTGCACTGTGAGTGCTGCAGGTCTCTGGGCAGGCTGCTGTGGGTGCTGGCACGCAGCCTGGTGGTGTCTGCCATCCTGATGGATCAGTGCTGCCTTCCCGCTGACTGGCATGGAGCTGTGCTTCCTCGGGCTCCTCCTGCGTTGCTGCCTTGTGCTGGAGATGCTGGTGGTGTGCCTGGGAGGGGAGCAGCTTGTCTGGCTCTCTCCAAGCTCTGCCGTGCTGCTCAGGTATGGAGCTGGGCACTGCAGGGCTCCTCTGCTTCTCAGGGCCATGGTTGGACTTGATCTTAAAGGTCTTTTCCAACCTGGTTGATTCTATGGAGGGATTGAAGGGAGAAGGCATTGGTTTGGGTCTGATGTGCACTTCTGAGCCTCTTGTCGGTGGGATCACTTTGCCCCTGGCTTGGGGCATACAGTGACATGGAGTGCTGCGGTACAGAGGGGAGAGATGAGCACTCATCCTTCCCTGACATGCAGGATGGGATCTACCAAGGCAAGGGGAGTAATCCCAGCTGATTCTGATTGCTCCCCATGTGTCCAGCTATCTGCAGATGGGTGTGCAGACTCTGCCAGTGCCTGTGGGATGGGTGGGAACGGGGCAACCCTTGGAGGTGGGAAGCTCGCTGCTCCCATGGGGGACCCTCTGCAATAGCCAGGATGCTCTGTGTCACAACCAGAGCAGCCTGGTTGCTTGGTTATCCTGCTGGAATGCTAAATGGGGAGAAACCTCAAATCTCCTCTGGCCTTCCTGATCCCTGGGAAGTTGGGGCCAGTAGATCCAGCTTTTCCATGTCCAGAGGGCAGAGGTGATCAGGGCTGGGAGACTGTCCATGGCAATGATTAGAAACAACCTGTGTCTGGCCTGCAGAGGGTACCAAAGAAAGCCTGCTGCTAACCATATGGCTAGCTTTGGGATACAGAAGGAGGCATGTTACTACTGCAAGCACTTGGTTGCCAAGCAAGGATTCAAAACACATCTGTTAAGTGTTGCCTATGGAAAGCCCTTGCTTCAACAAGCAACTTATTAACTAGAGGGAGGAAGGGGAAGCATTAAAGAAGTTATCCCTCTTTTTGTAAATGAAAGGATGGCAAAAGCTCTTTCACATCCTGGATACATCAATAGCACAGCATTGGGCCAGCTGGTGATAAACAGTACTGGTCAGTTCTGCTATTGTATTTTCAATTGCTATTGAATCCAGGAAACCCTGGGGACTGAACAGGTTTTGATGATCCCAAGGGATGGCTAGAGCAAAGATTTGGAGGCAAACACTTAGATGGATCAAATGGTGCAGTAAGGAAGTGATTCATGTACTGGAGCACATGTGGCTCGTGCCTTGGAGGGTGCTGTGTCTCCCAGATGCCTTCTAGCTCTTCCTTGTCCTGCTGGGATCTGGTCTGCCCAAGGAAAAGCCTCTCTCCAGAGCCAAGGGAGGCTGTGTGGGCTTTGCTGCCCTTGCTGAAACCAAGCTCCCAGTGTCTAGAGGCTTCCTTGGGAATGGGCATCCAGATACTTGCAGCTGGGCACAGATTTTCCTCAAGCATCTGAGCTGCTTTTCTCTGCCCATACAACCTTGGTGGAGCTAAATGTACCACAGCATCATCACAGCAAAGCGACAGGAGCAGGTCAGAGATGCCCCAGTGCAAACTCATCAGATATGGGGTTTCCTAAGGATGGCTGAGGGCTGCATCACCCTCCTCTGCCTGTCTTCATCCTAATGCCAGCTGGTGAGGTGCTGTAATGCCATTTGCTTTGCCCGAAATCACTGTTGTACCCCACAAGAGCTTTCTTGTCCACATTCTTACCTGGCTCTGCCCCAGGGTTTTTGTCTCCTTTCGCTGGTTTGGTTTGGATGAGCCTGACCAGTTCTTGGGCAAATGATTCTGTTTCTCTGAGCTGCTGCAGAGGAAGGGAAGTCAACAGCAAGAGGAATACACAGCAGGGGCTGCAGGGAAGGAGCATCCTGATGGAGGTGAACTGCTCTAAAGCTGCTCAGGTCTGTGCGGGTGGGAGCGTTGTGCCAAGTCCAGGGCCGGCACTGCTCTGGTGTAACTCACCCTCTCTGCTCGCTGCCTTCACCTTCTCTGTGCAGCTTCTTGGCATTGCTGTCCTCAGCCTATTGCTAGAGGAGACACGAAGGTCACTTCAGAAAGAGCCGACTGGACAGCACAGTTCAGGGGGAGAAGGACCTGGCAAACTGCATGGGATCCTCGGGAATGCGAACGTGGTTGTCGCCATCGGATACTTATGGAAGCAGATGGATTTATGGCAGGTAGCAGCTGGCCCTGCTCACATGGTCCTCTCCAAAACCTGCAGAGCGGGAGAAGCTGAAGCCTCCATCTCTCGTATAACCATGAAAGCCTCTTGTGATTGCAAACCAGAGCCTGGTTCCAACTGCCACATGTGGAAAGTGCCGCCCTGTGGTGGGGACATCACTCGGGAGCTTGGAGGGCTTCAGACACAGTAAGCACAGTTCTTGGAAGTGCTTTTCCAGGGGTTTTGTCATGCTCCTGAAGTGGAGAGTGCCAGCTTCCATGTGGATCTTTGGCTTAATGCTTATTGTAACCTGTTACCACCTTCCTGGTAAGGGTCTCCAGAGGGTGATCCTCACAGCTCTACTCTACCCGAGATGCTGAGCACCTCCTCTCCTGCCCAGCACCAACCTTCAGAGGGATCATCCCTTCACCTCCTGAGCTCCTTGCTCTGTGTGCTCAGTCATCCCTTTGTCCTGCTACTGCTGCCAGAAGTCATGTGTTTGAGGATGGCCAGGAAGCCTGTCTGAAGATAGCACATCTGAATGGCTCTCGTTTAGGGAAGGCCAGCTCCCAGTCCATCCACCTGCCTTACCTAACTGGTTTTCAACCCACGTCACTGCTCTGCCTCACTCTTCTATTGCCCTGAGCTAGTTTGTCTGCAGTGAGGAGGCATCTTTCCCGTGGTTGCATCTCCCCAGCTCTCTGTGCTGCAGGGTGACCTTGTGCTCTTTATTGTGGGGCCCTCATAGTACAGACTGTTTGCTCCTGGCTGGCACAGATCTGCTATCATATGGATCTTCACCTGTTTAATGACACCTATGTCATGTGAGCTGTCCTCCCCTTCTGCTTCACCACGTTTGCCTCCACCGCGAGAAGTGGTTTTCCATTAAATAGCACCCACACCCTCCTGCTGGTGACAGACATTGCTTTCTGGGGTGGCAGAACAGCTCAGTGCTGGCTCCAGTGTGGCCACCTCTTGATGCACAGCTCTTTCAACCAGAGAGTCAATGCTTGAGAACACTCCGTCTTCTTTGAGAGCACTGAAATGGATGGGGAGAGCTGAAGATGCATGTTGTATGGGTACACCCACAGCCTGGCTGTTGCATGGTGTGATGCTCTGTGTCTACCTGGGAGCATGGAGTTTGGAGTACCAGCACTCTCTGTGCTAAAGCACGTGCTCTGCTTGGAAGTTGCTGTGCTGAAGTTGATGTTCTGCAGTGGCTTAGAAACCAACTTGAGAGCAAAGCTCTCTGGAGTGCAACTCCCTTGCGAGGGGTGTTGGGACAGGTATTTGTGTCTGGCTGCTGCTGGCACTTCCTTTGCTCCCTGCTCTCCATCCTGGTGCTGGCGGGGATGGAGAACAGAGAAGGAAGAGCTACACCTTTGCCAGCCTGTCCATCGCTGCTTTTCCCCCTGGGAGTAGATGCAGGAAGTAAGAGCGAGATCTCCCCGGAGCCAAGTGACAGGTCTCTCTTTTGCCTCCTGTTATGTGGAGCCATAAAGTCACTTGTGCTCATGTTTCCTTTCCTAGGCTGGTGGAAGAGCCTGGCAGCCTCTGTGACGGGCCTGATGACCGGTAAGGAGCTCACCTCCGGGGCCGGATGCCGTGCGGAGGCATGCGATGCTCGCTGGCTTAGGACAAGCCTTGCGGGGCAGCTCCAGGAGGATGGGCTGGGAGCCAAGGTGTTTGCTTGTGCTCTCAATGGGAACTTGCTCTGGGTGTTGTGTCGTGTTGGTTGTTAATCCTGTAATGGCTCCAAAGGGACTGAGTGGGCTGCTTGGGTGCCTGTGCCTGGATGGATAGGAAAATGTGACTATATCAGTGTCCTGTGCTGCAAATAGGTACCTGTTAGAAAGCTGGTTCGTTTTATATCCCTTGTGACTTGCACTGTGTCTTGCTGGAGATGAATGTGTAGAAGCTCAAGAGAAAGGCCACTGTTGTGTGTTCTGCCGTACCCTAAACAGGGCATGAAGCTTAATGTGTTGCTGGGTGTCCTGGTCAGGAGCCAGCTGGGGTGATGTGGGAATACCTGTTCTCCTGTGACAATGCAGGTGGTGTAATCCTCTCTCCCACTGAGACCATAGCAGCCTTGGGTTGAGTTTGATCCTAGCTGACCTCTGGTGTGCACAAAGAAAGCCCAGCTCGGACCTGGCTGGCATTGTATGGGGGATGTGGAGAGACCTGGAGCACAGGACACCAACAGGGCCTGTGGGATCTCCCATCAGCAGCGCTCATGGTCCTAGCAGTGGCCATTTCTGACAGCAACGCCTTTGTGGGGCTTGCAGGGATCAGTTGGAGCAGCCTCTTCTTCCCCTCTAACCCTGACCTCTCTCCTTGGCGTCCTGGCCAGTGACTTGCTTGTCTCCCTTCTCTCTGGCTCACTCTGCACATTGTGCCCATCGTATCTCGTGCCACGTCTGATTTCTCCTCCTCTCTCTTTCTCTTTCTCCTTGTGCAGTGACACCAACTGAGCCAGAAGCAGTGGTGAAGAAGTACCTGGAAGAGCTGAAGGGCTTTCCTGCTGATGAGGTGAGAGGGCAGTGAAGCAAGCCCAGCTTGCCCAATGGCCTCTTCACTGGGGTGCTGTGCAGACCACAGCAATGCGTCAGGACCCTCCTTCCTTGAGCATCCTGTGTGCTAGATACTACTGCTTGCAATGGCCCTGTTGGCACCAGATGGAAAAGCTTCAGCACTGCCTGAAGCCCACATGTGGTAACTGGTGACCTAACATGTGGTTAGAGGACCATAACGGAGAAAGCGTGGTGTGTGTTGAAGAGCTAAACCTGGCAATGCCTCCCCGTTTCCTTTGGAGATGGCTGCAGGTCCTGGGGTGGAGGAGGGAGTTTTGGGCTCCCCTCAATGCTCAGAGGCCAAAAATACAGAGATCAAACCCCTGCACTGGAGCTGCTCTGGAGAGGAGCAAGACATCCCTTTACTCAGTTCCCACTCGTCCCCTGTGGCTGGTGGCAGCTCTCTTCCTGTGTGTCCAGGAGGTGATGGAGTGGGGTGATACCAGCCAGAGGAGGAAACCTGTCTCTGTGCCCTTAAACCTCAAATGGGAGGGTTCAAGTTGAAGGCACATCTTCCTGCAGCACCTCCTTTATCACTTCCTTGGTGGGTCAGTCATGATGAGCCTGTGCTCGCACTACAGAGTGGTTTTCTCCTTGCTGTCAGGACTGCATCATCTGCATGGAGAAGCTGTCCTCCCCCTCAGGTTACGCTGATGCCTGCGAGTGCAGCACAATCAAGCCAGAGACTGTTGGTCGCCTGACAAGCTGCCAGCATTCCTTCCACATGCTCTGCATGCTTGCCATGTATTCCAATGGGAACAAGGTACCAAGCTGGCTTTTCCCCACCACATCCCCTGTGTCTGGGTGATGGCTGTGGAGCTCTGATGCCCGCTTGTCTCTCATCACAGGATGGCAGCTTGCAGTGCCCCTCTTGTAAAACCATCTATGGGGAGAAAACCGGTACTCAGCCCAAAGGGAAGATGGAGGTGTCCACTTTCCCCCAGTCTCTCCCTGGCCACAGGGACTGTGGGACAATCCAGATTGTCTATCACATCAGCAGAGGCATTCAGGTGAGTGCACGGCTCTGCTGGGTGGCATGAGCTATGTGAGCGCCTCCCAGTGAAGCCCTGGGTCCCAGTACAGTACCTGCTGGAGCCCATCACTGAGCAGCCCAAGGTGCCAGCAGCTGCACTGACTGTTCTTCAATGTATGGGTGACTTGGAAGGTCTCTTCCCACTTTGAGAGTGGCTCCAGAGAGAGCCTTTCACCTCTAGTAAAGACTGCTGCCTGGGTGAAGCAGGGAGGAGACCCAGCCTGTGCTCACAAGGTGGGAGAGATCCCAAGGTTTGGTTTCACAGCCCACATCTGAGGTTTTGGTGGTTTCAATGAGCCTGCAGAGGTTTGAGCTGGGTGATTTACGTAGGGGGTCAGCAAACCACATGGAAAAACTCTAGTCTGAGGCTTTCTTCCCACCAGAATTGGGGCAATCTGAAGGCTATCCCAGCATCTCCTCAAGGAAATGGTTCGTATCCCAGTACAAGATTGCCCTTGGAGGCCCCATAGTACTTGCATGTCCCATAAAAACAAGTCAAATACCTCATACTCATCATCAGCAATCCCATGCTCCTTTTACATAGAAGTGCTGGTTTGAGGTGTGCCTATGTCAAATCCTTCTGCTCATCCTAAATCCAACTCATGAAGATGGATGTATCCATGCCAAATGTGTCTTATCTATTGCAGGGCCCTGAACACCCCAACCCTGGGATGCCATACACAGCAAGAGGCTTTCCTCGCTACTGTTACCTGCCAGACAATGAGAAGGGCAGGAAGGTGAGGAGTTACACCCTGATAGCATGGCCCTTCTCACCTTGTCTCTTGGCCCTGTCTTGGCGCATCAGCACAACAGGGTTGCTCTGGGAGTTGTCCTTATGATGCTAACCAGCTCTTCTTGGTAGTTGTCCTCCCTGTTTGTTCCTTACGTGCTTGTAATCCCTCTATTCCCATGCTGCTGTCTGACTGTGAAGACTTGTTCTCCTTCATCCCTAAACAAAATCCCATCTGATCCTTTGGGAAGACACTCCTGGCCTGTCTTGGGCTGTGCAGTTACAAGGGCTTGCAGTGTATGGCTCTTCCCATCCCATTTCCTCTGGGTGGTGTTGTTTGTCCCACCTTGTGCCAGTGAACTCCTGGAAGACCAGCATGTGTTGGGAATGGTCCTTTCCACTGGTACACCACAGGGGTAACTGGGAGGTGAAGGAGATCCCTTCTGATGCTGGGATCTTTGGTTTCCTCCTAGAGCAGGGATTTAGGTTGCCAAGCTTCCAGCAAGCTGCTTGCATGGCTCAATTCTCCCACCTGCTGAAGGTCAGCTTTGGCTTTTCCCTTCCCACCTCTAGGTCCTGGAGCTGCTGAGGGTGGCCTGGAAGCGACGCCTCATTTTCACAGTGGGCACCTCCAGCACCACGGGCGAGAGCAACACCGTGGTGTGGAACGAGATCCACCACAAGACCGAGATGGACACAAACCTGAGTGGCCACGGCTACCCAGACCCCAACTACCTGGACAATGTGCTGGCAGAGCTGGCTGCACAAGGTGTCACTGAGGACTGCCTGAGACAATGAGCTGGGGGGCCTGGCTGTGCCGTGCATGCCTTGGGGGCACCCCTCGTGCACTTATTCCTGTTGCCTTAAGTTCCTGCCCGTCCCACTGAGCAATAACTGCACTGCGGGAGCTCTGCCGTCTCCTGCGGTCTCCTTTTGGGCTGAGGGAAGGGTATTTTTGTAGAAACTGCACTTGTGTCTCTGGGGGGGGAATTGATGGTCACAGCCAGGATGGGCTGGGGCAATGGGCATGAGGTGATGGAGCCCCTTGTGAAGGCAGGAGCTTGCCCTGGTGGTGGCTGGGGACAGGATGGGGATAGGGGAGCATCTTGCTCCCACTAAACCTCCTGGAAAGCAAATAGGGGCCTCCCATGCACACAGCAGCTGTCTCTGGGGCACCTCTGAGAGTGAAGCCCCTGTACCTGCTCGGTTGTAATAAACACTTCATTTCCACAGCCAGTCCTTGCTTTGCCTTCAGGCTACCTGGAGGCTTGGGCTACCTCCCCTCTTGGTGGCTCTCTAGGGGACCAGGCTGCTCCATGGGACCGGGGACATCATTCCAGCCAGGACAAAGGGGAGAAAGCTCATCTCTGCTGGGGCAGGATTTGGGATGCAGGGAGGAGGCTGCTGTGCTTTGTGTGCTGCAGGGACTGCTGGTGCCACCATGTGGTGATGGCCCCTTCCTCTACTACTGTGGCAGGGATGCTTTCCAGCAGGAACATGCTCCTGCACCATCAGCTCTTCCTGTTCCAAAGGGGATGTTGCCCCAATCCTGGTGGCTTTGTTGTCACCTGGTAGCTGGAGCATTTCTAAGAGCTGTTCTGGCCACCAGCCCCACCTGTAAGTCCCACATCAAATCCCTTTGGCACATCAGAGGCCTTGGTGCGTTTGCCATCTTGCCTGCTTCATGGGAGAGCTGGGATGTGGTTGTGCTTCGTGGTAGCTCTGTTTTGTCTGGTGACCAGCACGTCCTGGTCGTGCCAATACAAAACCAAGGGGGCTTTTGAAGCTGTCAAGGGCTGGATCTGTCCCTGTCCATCTTGTGCTCGCAGCCTCCTGGTTCCTCTCTATCAAAGGCTTTAGGGAGAAAACCGTCAGCCGTCTGGTGCAGATCAGGGATGCTGCAAGGATGGAAGCTCTTGGAGCAGCAGGTAGGTGTCTGTGTGCTCCTGCTCTCTGCCCCAATGGGCTGTGCCTGCTCCTCTCCTGCCTTGGTTGCGAAAGGGAGAGGTTTTGAGTGCAGACTTCAGCTTTTGTTATCCTGGGCTCCCAGCTGCAGTGAAAATTGAGCAGAGTTCACTCAGCCTGCACAGAGCCAGAATTTCCTGCTCCATGTGGCCCAGGGCAGCTCCAGCAGATGCTCCGGTGTCAGTCAGCTGGAGCCTCCCTGCTGCTGTCACTGCATGAGTGAGGCATCTCCTAAAGCCCTTTCCATGTACAGGATGCTTTTAGACCCCTGGTGATGGGATGCAAGTGGCAAAGGGGGGGAAAGCAGCAGAGTGCAGGGACCACGGTGTGGAGAGATGCTTCAGAGCTGGTCCCTGCTCTACCCTGGGGCGGCATCCGGTAGAAGAAGACTCCAGGATCCCCATGCCTTGGAGGTGGAGGGGACAGAGCCCAAATTAAGTGCTTCTAATGCTACCAGACAGGTCTGACTGTGCTGGTTTTGAGCCAAGCCTTGACCCCACAGGTATGCTGGTACCGGCACTGAAACTGTGACTCACGGTCCCCGTGCGTCACACCCAGAGCACAACAGGGGGGACCAAGGGGGCAGATCGGGGCTGGCACATCCGCATGGGCATCTGCTGCCAGAGGGGACCTTGAGGCAGGAAGATTGGGAATGAGGCCGGGATTGGAAGAGGGAGGAGGGATGGGAGCTGCAGCTGGATGGTGTTATCTTTGGATGCCCTATTTCCACTTAATCTGAAGGCTCTGTCCCAGCCCCTTTGGGAAGGGGGGGAATTCCTTCCCACGCAGCCGCTGCCCTCGGCAAACACCGGAAAAGGAGCGCTTACACCCTCTGCATTGAGGGCAAGTGGAGGGGATTGGGAGGGCTCTGTGACAGCCCAATTGCAGGGTCGCTGCTCCTGTCCCAAGGGATCCAGGAGCTCTTCCCCAGCACTGGTGCGGATGGAAGGGGCAGTGTTGGCATGGGGTGCCCCTGGCGCTGGGTGGGACAGCTCAGCGCTGCACAGGGGTGGTTTGGGTGAGCGCAGGGTGCGATGGCTCCGGAGCACTCCCTTGCCCTCAGGCAAGGCTGCCTGCGCCCAGAGCCAGTGGGTGCCTCCCTCACGCTCAATGGGCACGAGGCATGCACAGGGTGCCAGGGCTTGGTGTGGGAGCAGGACCACTGGTGCAGCTGCATCATGGCCCCAGCACAGGCGTTGGCTCCTGACAGCTCATCCATGAACACGACTCCGGTGCCTCCTTCCTACCTCAGTTTCCCCTTTCACGTAGAACCATAGACTGGGTTGGGTTGAAAAGGAGCTTAAAGCTCCTCCAGTTCCAACTGCCTGCCATGGGCAGGGACACCTCACACTAAACGATGCCACCCAAGGCTCTGTCCAACCCGGCCTTGAACACCGGCAGCGATGGAGCATTCACAGCTTCCCTGGGCAACCCATTCCAGTGCCTCACCAACCTTACAGTAAAGAGCTTCTTCATTATCTCCAGCCTGAACTTCCCTGTTTCAGTTTGAACCCATCACCCCTTCTCGTATCACTGCAGTCCCTGATGAAGATCCCTCCCCAGCGTCCTTGTAGCCCCCTTCGTATACTGGAAGGCTGCTATGAGGTCTCCATGCAGCCTTCTCTTCTCCAGGCTGAACAGCCCCAATGTTCTCAGCCTGGCTCCATACAGAAGCTGCTCCAGCCCCTCATCATCCTTGTGACCTCCTCTGGACTTGCTCCAGCAGCTCCGTGTCCTTATGCTGGGAACACCGGAGCCGCACACAGTGCAAGCAGGGTCTCACGCAGTTGTCTGTGCCCCACATCCTCACAGCACTCCCTGGTTCCTCAGCTCTGGTGTCCATCGGGATGGCTCCGGAGGGGTTTGGTACCCGGTGACCCGGGTGGTGCAGCCGGTCCCCTTTGCCGCGGGGTCTGGTGGGGCCGGCAGAGCTGGTGCAGGAATGCTGCGCTGGGAGGGCCCGGCTCCAGGGGCAGCTTATCCCTTCCACACTGGGACAGGGTGAGCAGAGCCGGGACCGCACCATGGAGCTGCTGCGGCTGCTGCTGGCGCTGGCTGGAATTGGCACAACCACGGGCCTGGGTGACTGCTGCGGGGACTGGGGCTCGGGGGGCTGCAAGGGTTCCCTATGGGTCTTTGTGCCCGGGAGGGGGTTATGGGCTGGGCATGGCTGGGGGATGCTCCTGGGGATGCAGGATGGGGTCAGCACTTGCTCAGTGCCCGCTCCCCCAGCCCTGCTGCCCTACGTGCCCCATGTGCCCAACGCGGCCCTACCGGGGAAGCTCACGGCCACCACCTTTGCTCTGGAGAGACCCTGCTGCATCTTCGACCATGAGGCCGACACGTCCGATGCCGTGTGGCTGGTGGTGGCGTTTGCCAACGGTGAGTCCCGCTGCCCCGGCACACGCTCCCCATCATGGACACGCAGGGACCCTCACCCCCATGGGTGCTGTGCAGCCTCGGGTGCCTTCAGGAACCCCCCGTCCCGCGCTGATGTGCCCCTGTACGAGCAGCTGCCCACGGCGCACTCCTACATGACACTGGAGACCCCGGTCCATGCGTTTGCCTGCTCAGCACTGAGCCCGGCCCTGCTGCGTGTTGGGGAAGACACGGCGTGCGGGGGACAGGAGCCCTGCAATGGGCCCCTGCCCTCCCCGGGGCCGTACAGGTGAGGCTTGCAAGATGGGACCCCCAAATGCCACCCTGGGTAATTCCAGGCTGGATTCAGGGGCCTGGAACTGGATGATCTTAAGGTCCCTTCCACCCCAAACCATCCTGTGATTCCATGATTCTATGTGCGCATCCCACCCCTGGTGTCACCACCACTCCCATCCCGCAGGGTGAAGTTCCTGGTGATGGGCTGCCACGGCCCCAGAGCAGAGACGAGGTGGTCTGAACCCATCCTCCTTCGGAGAGGTAGCAGTGGTACTGCTGCCCCCCCACCCCTGCCTGGTTGGGATGCTGCCACAGCATCAGCCCTATGCCATCACCCCAAAACCTGTCCCTCCCCTTCCCATTGCGCCATCCTTGTGTCCCCTGTTACCCCTCATCCCGTCTCCTTCCAGCCAGCAGCCTGAGCACCATCGACCCTGTGCCCACGCATCGCAGCAGCACCGTGGTGGTCATTGCCTCCGTCCTTGCCTGCCTGGGGGCCGTGCTGGCCGCTGCAGTGCTCGCTGCTGTGGGGTATGGGTCTGGATGGGGACATATCCATGGGGATCCCGGGGGACACCCCTCCTTGGCCCCATCGGCAGAGGGATGGGGTTAACCTTTAAAGAGCCTTGATTTGCTTGAACTGGGGGTTTGCCATAGTTTGCTGAGGAGAAAGGGCCCCTGGGTGATGGTTGGAGTTGGGGGGGCCAGCACAGCCCCCCGGACCCCTCTTGACACTGCTCCTCCTCTTGCCCTGCAGTGCCAAAGCATGGGGGTCCCTGTGCCGCCGGGATTCAGGGACCAGCACCCACAGATCCTACAGGACCCACCATATACCCCCAGCGCTGTCCCGGCCCCCTGGATGCCGCTGCAGCCCCCCGGGGCTGGGCTGCTTTGCCCCCCGGCCTCCTGCTCCGTGTCCTGCCGAGTAAACTCACTTCATACCCACATTGCCTCCTCCTTTGTGGCCAAGGGATGATGCTTCGGGGCACAGGGTCCCCCCAAAAACCCACCCGTGCCCGGGGCTTGGTGGCACTTGGTGTTTGGAGGAGGGGGGTGGCTGTGTCACTTGTGCCTTGAGCGCGGCAGTTCTCAACGCGCCCGCCGGCGGGCGCTCGCATCCAGTCGGGGCTCCCTGGGGAAACGGGCTGGACCAGTTTGCCACGGGGCTGTGGCCAGCGCTGGAATGCGGGTGGTTGGGGCCGTAGGCGGGTCTGGTGGGGACACGGAGCTCATCCGCCCGCATTGCCGCCCTCGGCACCCAGAAGCCCGCACGATGCTCCCGCTGCTCCTCCTGCTCCTGGAGGCGGCCCGGGGCCAGGGTGAGTCCGACAGCGCGAATGGGATGGGGTGGGATGCGGGTCCTGAGCCTCCTGCTTGCGGGGGTCCCCTGCGCACAGCACCTGGATCCCCGCTGGACCTGGAGGTGCAGGGCAGCTGATGCGCCCCCTATCCTGGGTGCCACGTCCAGTGTCCCTGGGGTCACCTGGGGTCTGCCCAGTGTGGGGTGCTCTGGGGGGGGGGGGGGGAGTTTTTGCTCCCTCTTTTCATGTGTCTGAGCCCAAAATGGGTGTGGGTGTGGGTGTGTCTTTGCTCCCTCTTTTCATGTGTCTGAGCCAAAAATGAGGGATGGGGGGGGGAGTCTTTACTCCTTCTTTTCATGTGTCTGAGCCCAAAATGAGGGATGGGGGGGGGGGGGAGGGGGGAGTCTTTGCTCCCTCTTTTCATGTGTCTGAGCCCAAAATGAGGGGGGGGACGACACACACACGACACAGCCGGGTTCAAATGGGCAGCTCCCTCTGTCCCTGTGGGGCTGCGCTGGGGGCCCGCCCCGCTGCACCCGCCCTGTCTCCTCCGCAGACCCGCAGCTGTACGCACCGGCCCTGTCCAACCTATCCCTGGGGGGGCTCACGACCGCCTCCACCTTCGTGCTGGACCAACCCCGCTGCGTCTTCCCCGACTCGCTGAGCGACGCCGTCATTTGGCTGGTGGTGGCCGTCCCGCAGGGTGCGGCGGGGTCCTGGGGGTGTGCGCAGGGCTCCCCGTGCGCCCCGCGGTCCCTCCTCACCCCAGCCCCATCCCTGCAGGCGTACCCAGCTTCAACAGCACCCTGAAGCCGGGATCCCAGGACAGGGCGTACCAGCTCTTCCCGGGCAGAGCCTCTGCCTACATGACCCTCAACACCACCCTCCTCAACTACCCCTGCCCCAAAGCTGATGGGGAGATCGCGGTGCTGCGCGTCGGCACCGAGACCGGCTGCCAAAGGGACAACACCAGACCCACCTGCAACGGCCCCCTGCCCGGCCCCGGGCCGTACCGGTATACCCATACCCATAGCCTGGTTATGGGGACACACCCCCGAGGCTGCTGGCAGCCCCCCGAATCACATCCACTCTCCCATCCCATCCCAGGGTGAGGTTTGTCGCCTGGGATAACTCCGGTCCTGTGGCAGAGACAAAGTGGTCAGAGCCTATCACCCTGAAGACAGGTACCAGGGGGCTCATCCTGCCCCTTGCACTCATCCCACATCCCTCGGGTTGCGGGGTGCGGGGTGGTTCGGGGGGGGGCTGGATGTTAGGCACCAGCGTCTTGGGGTGCAGCTCTCCTGAGAGCAGCGGGGGGAAACTGAGGCAGGGCACTGCCTGGCAGCACCGTGCGAGGGCACATTGTGATTGCACGGTGCAATCACACACCGGGTGCCCACAAACACACCGGGGTGTGCATCCTGCTCCCTGCCCAGCCACGCCATGGAACAGCATCCCCAGGACGGACCGCAGTCACAGCGCTGCCATGATCGCCCTCACCTCCATCCTCACCATCCTCTTCGCCACCCTGCTGGCCGGCCTGGTGGCCATGCTGGTGTGCTGGGGGTGAGTGTCACTCCCATGTCCCATCAGGAGCCGCGATGGGTACTGGCACGTCTCAGGGTGACCCCGGCACCCCCTTTTCCCCCCCATAGCTCGGATGCCTGCGGCGTCAGCGGCACCTTCAGCAAGCCTGAGGCAGTGACGGTGCAGCGGTACAACACACACCACGTCTATGACCACCCCCGCGACCGCCTCTGAGCCCCCGCCGCGGCCCCACGCTCCTCCCCGGTGCCGGTGGCACGATGCCCGCCGCCTCCGGGGCATGGCCGGAGCTGCGCTGGAGTGGGACATTAAAGGCCTTTCCGCATGCTTTGTGCCCAGTCTCTGCCTCCTGTGGGTGATTCCTGCCCTCCGGAATGCGCTCTGCAACCCCATCCCAATGTGCCCCTTCAGGGCTCTGAGCCCCATCCCTGGGTGCGGCCCGGCTGCCCCCAGGGCAGGATGTGCCCGGCGATGCTCTGGAGTGGAAGAAGCATTTTCACACCCAGTTTGGGGAATGGGGTGTCACCTGCATCTGCTTTGGATGGGGCAATTCCCTGGGAGGTGAGGCAGAGGTGGGATCCTGACCTCCAACAGCCCTGGTGCTAGGGTGAGAGGCACCGAAACGCCCCCAGGAGTGGGGGGCGGGGGTAAAGGGTGTTTCTCCCCATTCGCCTTCACCCCACAGTGATTTCTCCCTTCCCCAAACCCAGATGAGGGGCTCATTCACCCAGAGCCGGTCCAATTCTTCCTGGGCGCTGCTGATGTTCCCCCGCCAGCCACGAGATGGCAAGAAGGGACAGGCAGCAGGGCCTGATTCTGCACCAGCGTGGAGGGGTCTGATCCTGTAACTGGGAGCTGTGGGGTCCTGATCCTGATTCCTGATCCTGCACTAGGCTCTGGGACCCTGATCCTACAGCCTGGGCAGGATGAGACCCTCTAGTGCTGAGGACAAGCAGGTCAGAGAGCAGTACCCTCCTTTAAGTGGACTCAGGACGTGTGTGCACATATACATACACATGACATGTATATACACACCACACACATATACACACCACATACATATACACATCCCATACATATACACACCACATACATATACACATCACATACATATACACATCACATACGTATACACATCACATACATATACACATCCCCTACATGTACACATCCCCTACATATACACACCACATACATACACACATCCCATACATACACACATCCCCTACATATACACATCCCCTACATATACACATCCCATACATATACACACCACATACATACACACATCCCATACATACACACATCCCCTACATATACACATCCCCTACATATACACATCCCATACCTATACACATCACAAACATGCATTAACCCCCCCGTATTCTTCCCGTAGGCGCCACGCAAAGGGCAGCACCACATTTACACCGGCCCCATGGTCACCGCGCCCTTACGGAGCGTCCTCCCGCTGCCTGGGACGCGTGTTAGCAACCTGCCCCCCCTCGCTGCGCTGCCAGGAGCCGCCTCCAGGGACCCAGCCAAGGAAAGGCACCAAAGCCGGGATTAACTCCTGCGGATCCCGGCCCCGGCACAGCCAAGGGATGGTGTCACCGGCAAACGGGGTCCCCTCCAGCCTGCCCCGTACCCCGAGCTCCAACACCCGTTTCACCGGTGACAAGCAGCCTGAGGAGGGTTGTCCCCTGTGCATGGAGCCGGTGTAAATGTGGTGCTGCCCTTTGCTAGGCACCTACGGGGAAAATACAGGGGGTCAATATATGTACGTGATGTGTATATGTACGTGGTGTGTATATGTACGTGGTGTGTATATGTATGTGGTGTGTGTATGTACGTGGTGTGTGTATGTATGTGGTGTGTATATGTATGTGGTGTGTGTATGTACGTGGTGTGTATATGTATGTGGTGTGTATATGTATGTGGTGTGTATATGTACGTGGTGTGTATATGTATGTGATGTGTATATGTACGTGGTGTGTATATGTATGTGGTGTGTATATGTATGTGATGTGTATATGTACGTGGTGTGTATATGTATGTGGTGTGTATATGTATGTGATGTGTATATGTACGTGGTGTGTATATGTACGTGGTGTGTATATGTACGTGGTGTGTATATGTATGTGGTGTGTATATGTACGTGGTGTGTATATGTATGTGATGTGTATATGTACGTGGTGTGTATATGTATGTGGTGTGTATATGTATGGGATGTGTGTATGTACGTGGTGTGTATATGTATGGGATGTGTGTATGTATGTGGTGTGTATATGTATGGGATGTGTATATGTACGTGGTGTGTATATGTATGTGATGTGTATATGTACATGGTGTGTATATGTATGGGATGTGTGTATGTATGTGGTGTGTATATGTATGGGATGTGTATATGTATGTGGTGTGTATATGTATGGGATGTGTATATGTATGTGGTGTGTATATGTATGGGATGTGTATATGTATGTGGTGTGTATATGTATGGGATGTGTGTATGTATGTGGTGTGTATATGTATGGGATGTGTATATATATGGGATTTTTATATGTATGTGGTGTGTATAGGTATATGATGTGTGTATGTATGCAATGTATATATGTATATGCACACTCGCCCTGAGTCCATTTAAAGTGGAAATATGGTTCTCTGCCCTGCTTGTCCTTAGCACTAGAGGGTCTCATCCTGCTGCAGGTGTGAGCGATGGCAGCAGGGGTCCTTGTCGCTTGTCCCTGTCCCCTGTGTGGGGCAAGCAGAGGAGCAGCGCCGCAGGACGGGGCAATGTGTCCCCATAGTGTCCCTGTAGCATTCCTATGGTGTCCCTATGCTGTCCCTGCGGTGTCCAGGCATAAATGCCAAGGACCAGCGGTATCTGCCGGCACGGCGCTTAGTCCCAGCGCTGGTCTTGCAGACGGGGCTTCCCATCTCCCCTTCTCTATTGGTGGCACCAGTACCCCGAAATGCCACCGGCTCCCCAGGGGGTGCTGCGGCAGTGGGGGGGGGGGGGGGGGGACGGGACGGGACGAGGACGGAGACGGGGAGGAAGGGATTAAACAAATAAGAAAGGGTCAAAAGCAGCAACAAGGCGGGGTTGGGGCACGGCGAGCGGCCGGTGCTGGGCCGGGGGGTGCAGCCCCCGGGTTCATTGGGGCGCGGGGGCAGCAGGGACCCACTGTGGGGCCGTCCTTAACTCCCGGCCCGAGGGGGGCTCCGGGCTGAGCCCCCCGGTGCTGCACCGGGCGGTGCCCGGGGGCTGAGCGGGACCGAGGGGCTGCGGGGGGACTCCTGGCAGCGCGCGGGGCCCCGGGAGCGGGGTACTCCGCCAAGCCCCGCCCACACACCCCCTCACACCCAATCGTGACTGGGGAAACACCGCTAAGCCCCGCCCCTTATCCCGCCCCGCGCGCTGATGCACATGGGCGCGGGGCTGGGGTAGCCGCAGGTTCGAGGCTGCCCTCGGCTCCGTTGCGCCCCGCTGCCCGCTCGCCATGGCCCGGCGCAGCGCGCTCTCCATCCGCATCGTGGAGGGCAAGAACCTGCCCGCTAAGGACATGTGAGTGCCCCCGGGGGCCGGGAGGGGTTTGGGGCGGGGGGAGCGTGCCCTGGAGCGAGCCCTCCTGCCGCGGGAGCGCTGCGGGGTGTCCCCGCAACAGGTCCCTGCGCGTTGGGAACACCCTCAGGGGCTGTCCTCAGGGCGGCTCTGCGATGTCCCTTGCATCGCGGTTTCCCCCCCCTGCTTTGGGGGCTTCTTCAGAGCGGCTTGGGGTCCCCGCAGCAGTGATTGTGCTCTGGGGGTTCCCTCTAGGATGGCTTTGGGGTGTTCGCACAGCAATGGGGGCTCTCCTCAGGGTGGCCTTGGGGTTGCATTGCGTTGTGGGCTCCCCCTAGGGTAGCTCTGAGTGCCTACAGCAGTGCTTTGGGGCCCCTCAGGAGCGCTTTGATGTCCCCCCTGATTTGGGGGTGCCCTCTGGGATGGCTCTGAGGTTCCCTCCCAGGAGTACTCAGTGATGTGTGTGGTGTCCCAAACAGCACTTTAGGGCACCTCAAGCACTGCTGCTTCCTTGTGGGGCTCCCGTTGTGCTACCCTGGGGCAGGGCTGCCCCGCCGTGCTCCCCACTACCTGCAGCTGGATCCTTTGCAGGGACCCCCGGTACAGCCTCCACCCCCCCCCCCCCCCCCCCCCCCCCGAAGAAGCTGGGAGGACCCTGGCTCCATTCCTCCCCTTGCTGAAGCCTGGCTGTGTTCCGGGGGCGATCTGCTGGCGGCCCCTTGGGTCCGGCGTTCCCTCCGCGTATCCCAGCATTATCCTCATCACTCTGACCCCGTTGTGGTAGGATGTGGGGACGGTGTTGGGGTGGGATTGAAGGGCAGATCAAGACAACAGGAGGCTGTTGAGGAGCACTTAGCAGCCGGGCAGGGTCAGGGCTCCCGGAAAAGCAGCAAAAATCCCTGCAGCCGTCATGGAAAAAGAGGATAAACAGGGAAAGAAACATGACTTTTGGTTTTTTTCCTTTCTTTTTTTAAATCCCGTGTGTCAGAGCCTGGTTTTTAAATCCCTTTGGCGCAGCTCCCTGCGGGCAGGCTCCGCTTTAGAGGGCGTTATGGGTTTTAGGAGCCTGTTGCAGAAAGCCACTGTGCAATAAAGCCCTGAGTGGAGCTTTCCGGACCGGTGCCTTTGGGACGTGGCTTTGGGCAGGGAGGGAGGAAACCCGAG
Source organism: Ara ararauna (assembly GCA_028858755.1). Classification (NCBI taxonomy): domain Eukaryota; kingdom Metazoa; phylum Chordata; class Aves; order Psittaciformes; family Psittacidae; genus Ara; species Ara ararauna. Next base: position 8,465,763 of record CM054389.1, on the reverse strand, counting down.
AGCCGGATCCGGGCAGGATCACCCGCTGCCGCCTGACCTTGGCCGCCGTCCCCCTCCCCGGCGGTGGGAGCCGGTTCCTTGGCTCCGTCCTGGCACCGCCTTTGGGATTACCGCCGCTTTCCCAGCGGGAATCCCTCTGCGGGTGTTTGCAGGTCGGAAGCCCCCGTGGGTCATGGGGCACCCCCAAACCCTTGGGGAACCCCCCCAGCTCCTGCAGGGCTCAGCGCAGGGGCAGGACTCGGGTGATGCTGTGATTTGTGACTGTCCCCGCTCCAAGGAGCTGTGCCACGACCACCAGCAGCACTGTGACTGCTGTGGGGTTCATGCTAGGCTCCCCACTGCTGTGCCCATGGGTCTCCCACCTCCTCCTCCTGCTACCAAAGCGCTGCTGGTTGGTTTTGCCTTCCAAACCAGTGCCTGCCCTATGCTGAGCTTGGCGCCGTGCAGCCATGAAACCATGGAACTGCCCATAAAGAGGCAGGAAACCTGCTCCTGCTGCTGCCAAACTCCAGTGCCAGAATCTGGGCAGGCGGGAAGAGCTGCAGCAGCTCCAGCTCAGCCGTGGATGGGTTCTGCCCCTGTGTCCCCACAGGATGCAGCGGGAGCATGAGCCCCCTTCCCCCTGAGAGCTGCAAAATCCTTTCCCTGCATTTCCATTGCAGGAAAGCAAGGGAAATAACCTGATCTGATTGTACTTTATTGCCCCCATTCCCAAGGGCCGGACAAAGCAGCACCACTGCACCAGTGGATACTTAATCACAGATTCAATCCTCAGCCCTCAGCGCTGGGGGGTGGATGGCAGCGGGGATCACACACGTTTCTTCCCCTTCCCCCCTTATTCATACTGTGCTATGAAGCTTTAAACTTCAATCTTCACTTCCTCTTTCTAAAGCCCAACCTTCCCCTTTTCACATGGCTCATAACACCCCCATCCCAGGCGACATGGAGCATCCTATGCCCTGGAATATCCCCGTGTTAGGGACAAGGCTTTGCCACTGTCAGCATCAAGCAGCTCCCATCTGAAGCCTGCCCTGCGTTGCTGGGCACGGCTCAGGCAGGCAGATGTTCCCTTTCCGCCTGCCTGCTCCCTGCCCGCCCCATGGTTTGCATAAGGCAAGAAATGTCAGCGACAGGCTCGGGTTAACGACGCCTCATTCCCTGCTCTCATTGAAATCCTCTGCAGAGGGTGGCGGGAGCAGAGCTGCTCTTGGCAATCTGCCTGCTTCGTGCATGGACCAAGATGATGGAGCTGCTTAGGGATGGGAATGCTAGTGTGGTACCCAGGATGCACAGCACAAAGAACCCCCCTGCACCCGTGTTTGGGAGGGCAGAAAGAACCCCAAACCCTTTCAATACCTTAAATCCCTTTAATTGCCCCCAGCAATTGGCTCTCAGCCTCCCTGGTTTTGGGATGGGGACATCCGTCTGTGTTTGCAGTCCCTGCCTGCAGCTGAGTCACCTCGTTTCTGATGCTCTGGGGCAATAAGCTGTAAAACAGTGATTTCTCTTTCAGCAGCAGCACTCAGGAGCGATGATTCATGGTGTCCCCAGGGAGGAAGTGGGGTCAGGGCATGGTGGTGTCTGCCAACAGCACGTGCTGCCTGCCCTTCGCACCCTCTGCATCCCTGGGGATGTCCCCGTCCCTACGGAGGTGTCAGGGCTCCCGGTGTGCCCTGGGGCTGCCGTGGTCTCCCTCCAAGTGGGGCTGCGGGTTCCTGGAGCAGCTTCAGGGGAAAGGGTGGGTTTGTTTGTTCTTGGCCTTCCCATCTGGAAGAGGAAAGCCTCTGCTGGCTGCCAGCGGGATGTGGTGGCCAGACACGCTCAGGATGTGTTATATGGGCTGGGAGCAAAGCAGGGTGACCACGTGTTGCAGCTCTGGCCAAATCCACCTGCTGAAGCCTTTGGCTTTGGGGCACCTCCGTACCCCAGCACCCCATAGTCCCTGCTAGGGGCACTTGTGAGGTCCCCCATCTACCTCCAGGGTGGTTTGCCAGGGCTGAAGGCTTTGGCTGCCCATCACCATGCAGGCCCCATGGGGTTGGGGTATGGGGCCAGGGCCAAGGCTGGTGGCCCTGACAGAGCCGTGCCCTCTCCTTCCAGCACAGGGAGCAGCGACCCATACTGCATCGTGAAGATCGACGATGAGGCCATCATCAGGTGAGTGGCTCCATGGCCCTGGCTGGTGGTCAGATGGGCTGGCACACACTGCTCCTGTGGGTTCTTCCAGCCACCCTGCTGCAGGCCTATTATTATCATCATCATTATTGTGATTATATTTTATTACTAGTATTAATAGTAATAGTATTTTAATAATATTACTAATAATTATTATTCCCGAATTAATATAGATGTGGTGCTTAAGGGCATGGTTTAGTGGTGAACTGGGCAGTGCTGGGTTGACAGGTGGACTCGATGATCTTAGAGGTCTTTTCCAAGCTAAATGATCCTATGAATTAACTCCACACACAGCTCACAGCCTGCCCAGAGCCACAGAACAGTGACAGTGACCCATCCTCTGCCCCACCTGAGGGTTCAGATCTGTGGGTGCTGCCCCCAGCTGTGTGTCATGGGCAGCTCATAGGGCTGGGGAAGTGGGGAGTGCCTCAGTGAGGAACCCCCATCGCCTCCATCACCGGTGCCATCTGCCCCACAGGACTGCCACAGTGTGGAAGACGCTGTCCCCGTTCTGGGGGGAGGAATATGAGGTGCACCTCCAGCCCACCTTTCACAGCATCTCCATCTACGTCATGGATGAGGATGCGCTCAGGTACGGGACATTGGTGTCTTTGGCTGCCTGCCTGCTCATCCCCCTTGTAGACACCAGAGAATCCACACCTGGCCATGCTGGCTTGGGCTTTGGGACACAAAGGGGTGAAGTTGTTTTTCCAGCTGGCAGCAAAGGGTGACTGAGGCGCTCCATGGGGACAGACACACTGTGGTTGCCTCAGCGGAGCAAGTGGGCTCCATTCCATTCCATTCCTGATGCCACACCAAGTTCTGCTCCCTGCTTTTGTTCTCCAGCCGCGATGACGTTATTGGGAAGGTCTGCATCACCCGGGACATGCTGGCAGAGCACCCCAAGGGTAAGGTGGTGGGTGATCAGTAGGGACCTATCTCCCACCCCCATGAAGAGCAGGACCTAAGGGTCCCCTCAGTGGTCCCCCGTGAGGGTCCCCCTTTCCTGCAGGATACAGCGGCTGGATGAGCCTCAGCGAGGTGGACCCCGACGAGGAGGTGCAGGGGGAGATCCACCTGCGGGTGGAGGTGGTGGGGGGCCGGCGGCTGCGCTGCACTGTGCTGGAGGCCAGGTGAGGAGGGGACAGGGACAGGGTCTGTGTGTGCCGCTGGGATGTGTCTGTGACTCGGTTTCCCCATTGGAATCAGGGTGTTCTCAGTTACCCACCCTTGAGTGCAGAGCATCCTCTACCCAATGGGGACCCTGGGGCAAGGTCCACGTTGTCTCTAGGGTGTGCATCTCCAGATAGAACCATGGAATCATGGTTTGGGTTGGAAGGGACCTTAAAGCTCATCCAGTTCCAGCCCCCTGCCATGGGCAGGGACACCTTCCACTAGAGCAGGTTGCTCCAAGCCCCATCCAACCTGGCCTTGAACACTGCCTGGAATGGGGCAGCCACAGCTTCTCTGGGCACCCTGTGCCAGGGCCTTATGATGCTGGGGAACAGAGGAGGGCAGTGGGTGCCTGTAGCAAAGTTGCTGTTAAATTCCCACTCTTGGCAGGGATTTGGCCAGGAAGGACCGGAATGGTGCCTCCGACCCCTTTGTCCGCTTGCGCTACAATGGGAAGACACAGGAGAGCACAGTGAGTGCACAACTTCAGCTGGCGAAACCATCCCACTGGGATGCGCCGGTGTTCCCAGAGGATTGTTGGATGGGGATGGGGATGAAGCCATTGCCTTTGCAGGTGGTGAAGAAGTCGTGCTACCCGCGCTGGAACGAGACCTTTGAGTTCGAGCTGGCCGAGCCCGCCGGGGAGAAGCTGTGCGTGGAGGTGTGGGACTGGGACCTGGTGGGCAAGAACGACTTCCTGGGCAAGGTGAGCCCCGAGCCCATCGCTGCTGCCCACCCCGTGACAGGGATCCGTCCCTGCCCCGTGTGTGCTCAGAGCTGTGGGTGCTGCTGCTGCAGGTGGTGTTCGGGGTGCAGGGGCTGGCGGAGGCTGGGCAGGACGAGGGCTGGTTCAGGCTGCGGCCGGATGCGTCCAAGGCGAGGGAGGACGGGTGAGTGTGGGCACAGGGATGCTGGGGTGGTCCTGGTGCCCGCCGGGGGGGCTAGGCAGCAGCATCCCTTTGGAGCGCAGCTCCTGGGTATGCTGCAGTCTGCAAGGGAGGGAAGTGCAGGGCAGCCCCACCGGCATGCCCAGGCTTTCCTGGGCTGTTGGGTCATGTCCTGCTTGGGGAAGTACTTCTGCCTACCCATCTATCAGTCTGCCCATCCATCTGCCTATCCATCTGTCCACCCATCTGTCTGTCTGCCCATCTGCCCATCTATCTACCCACCCACCTACCTACCTATTTACCCACCTACCTATCTATTTACCTACCTACCTGCCCGCCCATCCCTCCCTCCACCCTGTGCCCCCGCAGGCACCGAGGCAGCCTGGGCTCGCTGCAGCTGCAGGTGAGGCTGCGGGACGAGACGGTGCTGCCCTTGCACTGCTACGGGCCGCTGGTGCAGCTCCTGTGCCAGGAGGTGAAGTCAGGGCTCCAGGTGAGGGTCCATGCGCAGCGCCCCGTGTCCCCCAGCTGCAGTCTGCCTCCACCCATCGCATCGCGGTACCTCTCCCCACCAGGATGGCCAAGTGCATCTGGTCACCCTCCTGGATGAAACCACCACAGCCGAGTGCCGGCAGGAGGTCGCCATCAGCTTGGTCAAACTCTTCCTGGGCCAAGGGCTGGTCAAGGAGCTCCTGGACCTGCTCTTCGAGTTGGAGCTGGCCAAGCCCTGTAAGGAGCAGGAAGCGGATCTGGAGGCTTCCAACCATCTCCTGGGGCTGCAAAGCCTCCAGGACCTCGCACGGTGAATTTTGGGGGTGCTGGTTGAGGTTCAGCCGGCGCACTGTGCTCCGGGTGGGCATCCCTTGGGTTCATCCCAGGCAACTCCTGGGATGAGGTTGGTGGAGGAGCAAGTGGTTTGAGGTTAGGGAATCCCCATGGAAACGGCTGGGGCTGGAAGGCGCAGCCCATATAAGTAACCCCATGACTGCAGCTGCCTGGTATGTGACCTGTGTCCCTCCCCCAGGCCGCAGACCCTCTCCTGTTTTGCAGGCGAGCCCAACACTTTGTTCCGGAGCAACTCCCTGGCCTCCAAGTCGATGGAGTCCTTCCTCAAGGTGCCACAGTGCCTGAAACCTGGCTCTGGGCTGTCCCCGCTGGGACCAGCTCCCAGTACTACCGGGAGGGCTGTTCTCTGGCGTGGGAGGTTGGAGATCATCCCCTGGGTCACCCTCACTGGGGACTGTGGAGGTGGTGGTGCCAAACCTGTGTCCGTGCCCCCCATCGGCATCGCCGCGTGGTCCCTCTGCAGGTGACGGGACTGCCCTACCTGCACGCTGTCCTGGGCCCCACCATCAACCGCGTGTTCGAGGAGAAGAAGCTCGTGGAGCTGGACCCCGGCAAGGTGGAGACCAAAGATGTTGGGTAAGGGGTGCATGGGGCCATGGGGCAGGGGGGACCCTGGCCATGGGGTGACAATGACTGTGCCCGCAGGTGCTCGGGGCTGCACCGGGTGCAGACAGAGGGCGAGGTGATCGAGCAGGGCCGCCAGCACCTCCAGTCCTACCTGGAGGAGCTGCTGGATGCCATCGTCAGGTCGGCTCCGATGTGTCCCCCCGTTATCCGTGCTGCGTTCCGGCTGCTCTTCCAGCGCGTCGGGGAGCGCTTCCCACAGCACCAGGTTGGGCTGGGGTTGAACAGGGGCAGTCCCCAGCTCTGGTTGATGGGGTCCCTATTGGGCATGGGGCAGCCCCCCCAGGGATGAGGCACGGGGGGGGACAGTGGGGCTCTGCTGCAGCCAAATAGCAGGTATCTGAAGGGGGGCTACAAAGGTGCTGGGGAGGGGCTCTTCATCGGGGACTGTAGTGATAGGACAAGGGGTGATGGGTTCAAACTGAAACAGGGGGGTTAGGTTGGGTATAAGGAAGAAGTTAAGGTTAGCTGTGGCTGCCCCATCCCTGGCAGTGTTCAAGGCCAGGCTGGACACAGGGGCTTGGAGCACCCTGCTCTAGTGGAAGGTGTCCCTGCCCGTGGCAGGGGTTGGAGCTGGATGAGCTTTAAGGTCCTTTCATCCCAAACCATTCCGTGACTCCATGTCCCTTACGCAGTGGTCCATGCAGTGTTGGGGGCTGCCCTGTGCTGGGACAGACCCTCCCCTGTCTCCCCCCCACCTTGTTGGCTGCAGCACATCAAGTTCGTGGCCGTCACCAGCTTCCTTTGCCTCCGCTTCTTCTCTCCGGCCATCATGACCCCCAAGCTCTTCCACCTGCGGGATGCTCACGCTGATGCTCGCACCAGCCGCACGCTGCTGCTGCTGGCCAAGGTGGGATGGGGGGGGGACATGGAGGCGGGTGGTGCTGTCACCCTGCTTCCCATTGGGAAGTGCTGTGCGTGCCGCCGGTGCCGCTGCCATCCCGGTGGTCTCCAGGCCATCCAGATGGTGGGCAACATGGAGCCAGCAGCCGGGCGGGCCAAGGAGCTGTGGTTGGCTCCGCTGCTGCCCACCCTGCAGCAGGGCATCGCCCGGATGAAGGACTTCATCACCCGGCTGGTGGAGATGGAGGAGGAGGAGGAAGGTGAGGGGCGGCCTCTGCCCCCCCCCAGCGCGGTGCTGAAGGAGGGGCTGCTCTTCGTCCACAAGACACGGGGCAAGGGGCCGCTGCTGAGCGCTGCATCAAAGAAGCTCCACTTCTGCCTCACCGGGGAGAGCCTCAGCTTCAGCAAGAGCCCTGGAGCCGAGGTAGGGGGGTCCTGGGGGGCGGTGGGGGGGCAGCGGGGTGGCACTGACCCCCTGTGTGTGTGTCCCCCATCAGCAGAGTGGGGCCATCGCCTTGCCCGACATCCTTGCGGCAGAGAAGGTGGAGGAGAAGAGCTTCGGGAGCTCCCACGTCATGCAGGTGGTGTACATGGATGCGGGCGGGCAGCAGGAGACGGCTTACCTGCAGTGCAAGGTGGGATGGAGACGGGGGGGCACATGGGGGGTGTCACAGCGCAGGACCCCCCCTTTTCACCTCTAACACCCGCTGCAGTGTGTGAATGAGCTCAACCAGTGGCTGTCAGCCTTGCGCAAGGTGTGCGGCAACAACCCCCGTGTGCTCCGTGCCTACCACCCCGGCGTCTTCCGCGGGGACAAGTGGAGCTGTTGCCATCAGAGGGACAGGACGGGTACGAGGAGGAGACCCCCGGTACCCCCACAATGGTGCTGGTGGGGTACCCCCATACCCTGACACTGCTGCCCTGCAGGGCCGGGCTGTGACCGGACCCGGCACGGAGTCACCCTGCAGGACTGGAGTGACCCCATGGACCCCGCGGTGGAGGCACAGCGCCTGTTCCATCACCTCCAGGGCCTACGGGAAGCCCTCAGGTGAGCCCCAACCCGGGGGGACCCCCCTCTGAACCCCCCATCTAATGCCAAGGTTCCATCCTTCTACTCACTGTATCCCCAGGGAAAAGTACTGGGAGCTGCTGGAGGATGCCCAAAATGGTCCTCAAGGAGAAGGTAGGGTGGTGCTGGGGATGCTGTGGTTGGGATGTGTCCCTGGGGATTGGGGGCTGTGCTTTTGGGGGGTGCAGGGTCTCACTGTGCTCCCCTGCAGGTGCCCCCCTGCCCGAGGGGCTGCGCCGGCTCTTTGGGGTGCTGGGGGAGCTGGAGAGCTGCCACCGCCAAGCACAGCCCCCGGCCCCCCCTGCGCCCACCCTGCTGCAGCTGCAGACATGATGGACCCCCCCTCCCTGTGTCCTGGCTCTGGGGGTGCCCACACCTCAGGGACCACGGCGGTGGCAATAAAGCTCTTTGTACCCTGCAGCCCTGTCCTGGCTGTCTGTGGTGGATGGGGATGGGGACGCGGATGGGGCTGGGCAGAGCTAGGCTGGTGGTGATGGCACTGGTGGTGGCTCTGGTCACATCCCTGCCGCCGCCATTGCTGGTGGTGTCCTATTGGGACCATCCCTGATGGCATCATGGGTGTTGGTGCGCCTCATGGCATCACTGATGACCTCAGCGGTGGCCCTGCTGGTGTCCTTTGTGGTGGCACCAGTTGGAGAGTGCTGATGGAGGAGTCAACCCATGGTTGTGCCGCTGATGGCTTTGGTGGTGACATCAGTGCCAAGCGGTGACAACAATGCCAGTGGTGGCATCAGTGCCATTGGTGGTGACAACAATCCCAAGTGGTGACATCAGTGCAAGCGATGACCTCAATGCGTTGGTGGTGACTTCAATGCCAAGTGGTGACATCAATGCAAGCAGTGACATCAGTGCAAATGATGACATCAATTCCAAGCAGTGATAACAATGCCATTGGTGGTGACATCAATGCAAGCGGTGACATCAATGCAAGCGGTGACATCAATGCAAGCGGTGACATCAATGCCAAGTGGTGACATCAATGCAAGCAGTGACATCAATGCAAATGATGACATCAGTTCCAAGCAGTGATAACAATGCCATTGGTGGTGACAGTAATGCTAAGCAGTGACATGCAAATGATGACATCAATTCCAAGCAGTGATAACAATGCCATTGGTGGTGACATCAATGCCAAGTGGTGACATCAATGCAAGCAGTGACATCAGTGCAAATGATGACATCAGTTCCAAGCAGTGATAACAATGCCATTGGTGGTGACATCAGTGCTAAGCAGTGACATGCAAATGATGACATCAATTCCAAGCAGTGATAACAATGCCATTGGTGGTGACATCAATGCCAAGTGGTGACATCAATGCAAGCAGTGACATCAATGCAAATGATGACATCAATTCCAAGCAGTGATAACAATGCCATTGGTGGTGACATCAGTGCTAAGCAGTGACATGCAAATGATGACATCAATTCCAAGCAGTGATAACAATGCCATTGGTGGTGACACCAACGCCAAGCGGTGACATCAACGCAAAGTGCTGACATCACTGTTGCCCGTTCTAACGCCACCTCTGCTGCCGCCATCGCCGCTCCCTCTCATGTCCTCGGCGATGTCATCAGTGATGTCATCGGCGACGTCATCACCACCGTTCAGCATCATCACACGAGTTAGGGTGTACGCGGGGGGGGGGGGGGGGGGGGGGGGAGTAAATCAGCACCGACTCCTCCCGCCCGCTTGGGGGAGCTGTCGCCGGCGCGGGAGCGGAGCGGGAGGAAGCGGCGGGGCCGGCGGCTGCGGCATGAACGCGCCTCCGGCGTTCGAGTCCTTCCTCCTCTTCGAGGGCGAGAAGAAGTGAGCGGGGATGGGGGTGTCTTTGGCCGGGGGGAGGCATCGCTTTGGCCGCGGGGGTCGGGGGGGGGAGGCCCGGGCTCCCCGTACGGGGAGCCCGGGCCTCCCCCCCCCGACCCCCGCGGCCTCATGGACCCGCTCTGATCGCGGCTGTGCATCCCTTTAGGATCTCCATCAACAAGGACACGAAGGTGCCCAACGCCTGCCTGTTCACCATCAACAAGGAGGACCACACGCTGGGGAACATCATCAAGTCGTGAGCAAACTGGGGGGGAAAGGGTTTTTTTTTGGGGGGGGGGTTGTATTAAAAGTGCAATTCTGAGCTTAAAAGTGAAGGGGTAGGGTCCGCAAGTGCGTGCGGAAGGGGTTGTGTTGGGAGGCTCCTCAGAGCCATTGGTTTTCAATGATCTTTTAATAGAAAATGAGCTTTTCAATGGTCTTTTAGTGCAAAATGATCTTTTTCTATGATCTTTTAAGAGAAAATGATGTTTTCAATGGTCTTTTAATATAAAATGAGCTTTTTCAATGCTCTTTCGATACAAAGTGATCTTTTTCAATGATCTTTTGATATAAACGATCATTTTTTTATGATATGTTGATATGAAGTTATCGGGTTTTATGGTCTTTTAATAGAAAATGATCTTTTCAATGGTCTCTTAATATAAAATCATCTTTTTCAATGATCTTTTAATAGAAAGATATTTTCAATGATCTTTTGATATAAAATGAGCCTTTCAATGGTCTTTTGATACAAAATGATCTTTTCCAATGATCTTTTGATATAAACCAACTAGATGATCTTGAGGCCCTTTCCAACCCTAACTATTCTATGATTCTATGATTTTTCCTCTTTTGATACAAAATGAGCATTTTTATTATATTTTGATATAAAATTATCATTTTTTATGATCTTTAGTTATAAAATGAGCATTTTTAATGATCTTTTTAATAGAAATGAACTTTTTCAATGATCTTCTAATATCAAAAGCACTTATATTCATGCTGTGGAGTTGTTCATTGCTGTTTTCCCATTCCAGGCAGTTACTGAAGGACCCCCAAGTGTTATTTGCAGGGTACAAGGTCCCACACCCGCTGGAACACAAGATCATCATCCGTGTCCAAACCACCCCTGACTACAGCCCGCAGGAGGCGTTTACCAATGCCATCACGGATCTGATCAGCGAGCTCTCCCTCCTGGAGGAGAGGTTCAGGGTGAGGTGGTTTCCTTTGAGCTCCTTGCAGTTCAGTGAAACAACCGGGGGGATGCTGCTGATAGTTTAGGTTAACAACTTCATCACAGCCGTGCAGCATCACAAGGCAAAGGGCTGGGTCCTGCACTTGGGCTGCAGCAATTGCCCCATGCAATACTGCAGGCTGGGGAAGAGTGGCTGGAAACTGCTCATGGGAAAGGATGTGAGGGTACTGATTGATGGAGCTGAACATGAGCAGCTTGTGCCCAGGAGGTCACCAGCATCCTGGCCTGTATCAGCAGCAGGGGCAGGGGTTGTCTTCCTGCACTGGGCACTGGTGAGCCTGCACCTCAAATCCTGTGTTCAGCTCTGGACTCCTCACTACAAGAGACATTGAGGTGCTGGAGCCAGACTCAATGGAGCTGGTGCAGGGCCTGGAGCACAGTGTGATGGGGAACGGCTGAGGGACTTGGGGGGGTTCAGTCTTCAGAAGAGAAGGCTCAGGGGGGACCTGATCGCTCCCTCCAACTGCCTGACAGGAGGATCTGGGCAGGGCTGGGCTCTACTCCCAAGGAACAAGGGATGGGACAAGAGGAAACGGCCTCAAGCTGCACCAGGGCAGGTTTAGATGGAGATGAGGAACAATTCCTTCCCCAAAGGGTGCTCAGCGTTGGAACAGACTGCCCAGGGCAGTGCTGGAGTCACCGTCCCTGCGAGTGTTCACACACCGTGGAGACGAGGCCCTCAGTGCCATGGAGGAGTGGTGGCCTTGGCAGTGCTGGGGAATGGTTGGACTTGATTTAAGATCATCATTTTTTGATGATCTTAAAGGTCTTTTCCAACCTGCATGATTCTATGATTATTTGGCTTCTGTCCTCCTGGCTGTGCTTAAGGGTTATTTGCACATCTGACGAGTATTCAGTGAGTGCTGTGTAACTCTGCAGGTGCACAGCATTGGTTTTCTCAGTCGTCTTAATGTAGAGAACAATCTTCCATTCTTCCATGTGTTTTCTGTGACAGTTTTAGGAAGTTTTGGACCACTGCTCATTGCTTTGCTCAGCTGTGGCATTGTATTTATTTAGCCCCTGAGTTTTGAGACTTAATCTGCCCAAAAGGTTATTAGACAAAACCAGGGAGGGTATGACTAGGATAATGTCTGTGTCATGTTCTCTGATGTGCTGGTACAGGGTCACAGCACACTAAGTCTGTAAATATGGTGTGGTTTTGCTTGAAGTGTTATTTCTCTGGACGGGGTAGAGATTCCACTGCTGGTCTGTGGTGGGGCTGTGTCTCACAGGAGGCTGTTAGGAGTGTTTAAACCTCCTGCAGCTCAGTAACAGTTCTTGTCTGAGCATTTGTGTTTGTGTTTTACAGGTTGCCATTAAAGACAAACAGGAAGGAATTGAGTAACATCATCCCACTTACAGCAGGCTCTACTTCTGAGGCAGAACCATGTGGCTGTTTGTTAGATGAATCCTGGATTCAAACTCCCATTCATAGCCAGTATTTTCCTCCTTATCCCACTTAGGTTTAAGCAGCAATGGTGTTTTGAGTTTGTTTTTTTTGTGTTATATTTTGCCAAGAGGGAAACTGTCATGTCTGAGCTGATGGATAAGGCATTAAAATGATTTCTACTTTCCCAATTGGAGCCTTAATGCAAATATTTGTGCTGTCGGTGAGGTTGGTGTGAGTGTGCTTCCAGGAGCTGCTGCTGTGTGACAGCAGTGGATGAAGTCTCTGCTTTTGCTTTCCAAGAAGTCCAGGCACTGCCAGCTCGACTGGGGTTTTGTTTTATTAAGTGGCATTTCTATATAAAACAAATGCACCAATTGTGGAAAACTTACAGTAAAAGAAACTGGATGTTTACAATGACGGGATGAGTTTAACAAACTCCTCTTGCTGTTTTGTCTCTTGCACATAACAGCAGGTCTAGAAAACGTGATGGTTATATGGGTAACAGTCACTAATACTGCACTAGTTCAAAACACAGGCATGAAACTGTGGGACAAGGAACTATGACTTCTTCCAAATTGCTGTTATGTTCACACTAGTGAGGACAACAAGGTAAGTAAAAGCAGGGTCTGAGACCACGTTGTTTACTAAGACTTCAGTCAGCTGCTCCCCGTTTGCTCGCAGCTCTGGCCACTGGAGAATCTAGGAGGAGAAGAGAGGTTGGATAGGAGAGGCCTTCTGGTGTTGTCTCTGATGGTAGGAGGATGTTAAATAGCGTTAATTGACAAACTGGGTCTCTATGGAATCTGGTTCCCTGCTCACCCAGGGAGGCTGAATAAAAGACTCTTGCCCCTTCTGAGGGAGGTGGTGCAGCTTGATGCTGCTCCTCCAAAACATGGATTTGATCAGAAAGGAGAAAGTGATGCCTCCGGCAATGCACTTGCAAAAAGGTTTTAGAACACGGGGTCACTTCATACCTTCATCTAGTGCAGCTCAACACCAGGTTCTGGTATGAGAGTATGTGGGATTTTCCTTTCAGACCACCAGGGATGTGCCCAGTAGGAAAAGGGTGCATGAGCCCTTTCCTCTGCCAGGAAGAACTTCTCTGGTTTCCCTTTGGCTTTCATCCCCTCAACCCAGCAGTGAAATGGTGTCTCCGCACACGTATCATCAGGCTCTCCAGTTTAACCATCAGCTTTGAGAGGGCCCTCCAGCTAGGAACAGTTGCTTGCTCCTGCAGAATGCAGAGTTGCTTTACAGCTCCTAATTCCTGTCACAGCTGGGTTTTTGTGAGATTTGAAGGATGGCCTTGGTCGTGCTCTAGAGATTACTTTTAGTGGCGTGTGCGAGTTGGGTATAGACAACAGCAGGTATGTTCTGGTGTGAATCTCCTCCCTGCTGCGCTGGGGCACAAGGGAGACCTACCTGTGCAGGAGGGATCCTCTTCTCCTGGAAAGGGAAGCGTTTCCCCTTTGCAGAGCTCCATACTGTGGTGTAGCTTGAGAGGTTGTACATCCACACACTTCCCTTCTCGTCGCCACAGAACACGTAGTCTTTTGCTGCAGGACCAAAAGAAGAAGATGGGAAACAAGTGTGGAACTGAGGATCCACTCTCCTGTAATGCAGAGCTCAAGCCAGTGCTGCAGGATCCCAACGGAGGATGTGGTATTTCAGCATAATACAGCACAAATATATTAATTGACCTTGCTCTGAAAGCTCGTTTCACCTAAAGCTATATCAGTTCTCTTGCTCCAGGAGAGAGAAGCTAGTGAGAGATACTAGGGGATTTCTCCTGACCTTTATTAGACTTTTTTTGGCCGATTCCCTATTAGTCTCAAAAGCCAGCTGCCCCTGGTGTGTCCTGCCCCTTCCTTGAGATGTTAAAATGGCTCCAGCTACCCTAAAGGGCCAAGCCATCAGTTCTGTGTGTTCTGAAGCTCTGTACAATGGAGACCATGTTGGTAATGGCACTGATCAACGCCTCGGTGGTTCCCCCTTGGACGGCAGATGGTAGAGCTGTAATTAGTTATTCCTGATCTTACTTACACACAGCTGGAGCTGCACAGTGCTGGAGCTGCATTACAAGTCAGGGCTCTTGGTAGCAGAGTGGAGACCAGGCTGATGGGGACTGAAATCCAGCTCCAGGCTTCCCCACGCCACTGGTCCAAGTCAATCTCGACCCATGCAGCGTCCCTGCCCCAGTGAGCGAGGAAGAGCACTGCCTACCTGGGCAGGTGCTGAGCGTCAGGTAGGACATGTCTGTTGTGGACCACTCGAGCTCAGCCAGAATAACTGCTGCTATGGTTCGTTGGCATCCTTTCCCCTTTGTATCAAACGACCGACTCCAGCTCCACAAGTATATGCATCCTGGTTTAGAGCTCTTGGAAACTAGGGAAGAAAGATGTGAGAGGCTGTGTCAGTGACATGAGAAACCTCAAGACAAAGGCTGGTTGCTGGGGAAGGTGGTCCATCCAGAAGGTGGCTTTAAGATGTGGGACCTGATATCAGCAGCAACTGTTTACACCTCTTTTACCTCATTACAGGATAACTGGAGGCTGCAGAAGGATTTTCAATCCCACAATACATTCCTGAACTGCAGAACAAGCATTAGCTACTCAGAAAGGCCCAGGCCATGCTTTTAAGCACTCTCCCAGATGTGGGAACCCCCAATTGCCCTGCGACCAAATACTGCTGCCACCAGCCTTTCTCCCTTCCACTTTGCCCTTACTTGGCCAAACATGCTTTGGGGATGGGGCCATCCCCATTTCTAGGCCTGCCCAGATGTGTATTTGCACCTCTAGCCCACATTTTAGGGAAAGATAAGTGACTCTGGGAAGCAACTCCATTCTGTAGCCCCCAGCAAGCTGAAGAAGAGGTAGCTGCATCCTATTCAGCCTGCCATGTGCTAAGGTGCCTGTTTTTCTGGATTGGGCTATTGTGTTTATACTCACCCACAACATCATCATTCAGAAAAGCCAAACCATCAACCCTGTGCAATGTTGTCAGGCTTCCATCCTCATCAGGAAACTGGAACGTGGCTTCAAAAGACCTGGAATAGAAGGAAGGGTGAAATGAATCAAGTCCTGGATGCGGAGCAGTGGATGGACACTCGGGCATAGAACCCAGAAGGAAATTCATGTGTTAGTAAGTCTCTTGCCAAACCCAGATGAATTCTCACTTGAAATTATGCCTTTGGCCACCTGGGTTAATTAATACAGCCCTTTTGCTTAAGAGACTGCTGGTTTACTCCATCTGTTTGTGCAGACCTCAGGATTAGTGTATGACAGCAGGGCATGACTCCACTTGCTTCGCTGTCGTCATTTCTTCCTGTGCTCCCATAGAGTGCCCTTCCCTGGGTAACCTCCTGCACCAGCAGCAGGTGGGCCTTATGGGAGACTGGAATTAGAGCCAAGAATTTACGCTCTGTTACACTGCATCAAGATCCACACCCTTCAGTTTTAGGGTATTGCATTACAGTCCTGCCAGTCTTCCTGCAACACCTGTAGACTGGAGCAGTGATACACGTTCAGGGCTGCTAGCTTTGAACACTCCTTTAGTATTACACTACTATTTTTTCTTGCCTCTATGGGCAGGGATGTTTTAAATTGGGTAGGACATGCTGTTTTTCTTGCTCAGGCCTCCTCAGTCAGAAATAAAGCCTTTGCTAGCACAAGCTCTTTTTGATAAGGAAAGCAAATACATGCCTCTAACTCTGGGATCCCACCTGGTTTTTTGTTCCTTATCCAGTTTTATATTCCAGGCAAAACAGCCACCTTCACAGCCAGCCAGCAGGTACTGATCAGGGCAGGTGGGGACGAGGGCAATCCGTAAGGGAATAGAGAGCACTTCCAGCACCAGCAGCTGGCTAAAAGGAAAGAAGAAGAAAAGAGAGCAAGCAGTTATGTGGTGCTGCGATAGTTACAGGCTCCTGGGCTGGCCACGTCTGGTTTTTGAACCTTTACCTTGCTTTGAAATTGTAGTCAGAGTCTGGAATCCCAATATCCCAGAGTGCAATTCGCTTGTCATAGGATGCAGCTGTGGGACACAGAAGAGAAGCAGGTAGTGACACCGCTGCTCATCTGGCTCTTCTCGTGCTAGCTGGCAATTCTACCCGTGTCACAGGCTGTAACACGCTAAGCCTGGGGCATCAGAGAGCTCATTAAGGCACAGCAGCAGTCACTGAGGCTCCCGGCTCAACACCACGTCACAGACACTGTCAAACAGCATGGTCAGTAATTTGCATTCTTATCCTGTGCTCTAAGAGGAGCAGATAAAAGAAAGTTTGTTTCCCAGTGTCCATTACTAAGTTGTGGCTTCATAAGGTCATTAATTAGTGCCCCTTTCAGCTCATGTTTCTGGGGGTCTAGGGGAATGTAAGCCCTAACCTCTCCACTCAGGCAGACACCACTTCATCCCACACATCCATAGCTTACTGTAGTCACATCCACAGTAGCTCCCACTGGGAAACTTAGGCATTGATGTAAAGTGTGAAAGACCCTTCATGTCATTGTCACCAAGCTGATACACTGCTAGCAGAAACGATCCTAACAGGTTACACAGAGTAATCTGGATCCTGATCAGATGGCAGCCCTCAAACGAGTACCCGGGGCAGTGTCCCATCCACAGATGCATGCAAAGACTCTCAGTTCATTACTGTGAATGTTTCTACGCAATGTAACAAGCTGTCCACTCCATTGTACGGATGTGCTATCCACCTCCTTATCCTCCTAGGCTTCTGCTTTTTGCACTCTTGAGCTTCTTGGAATTATCCACTACAGCTACCTGTGTTTCAGAAAAATCCCCGTTAATGGTTCATGTAGCACTCTAACCACTCCAGGATGTGAGTAATTGTAGGCCAGAAGAACAATGTGCCGTGGGGTGCGGTTTGAATGGCTCTAACAAATTACTTTTCAGGCCTGATAATGCAGCTGCAATCTGTAATATAATGGTTCATGTCCTACCAGTCCATAACTTCAGCCTCTGTGGGCCCTACTGTGGCAAAGCTCTCTTCTACATCAGGCTAAACAGTGTAGAAAAAAAGAGGTCTGACAAGGTACAGAACTCAAACCCCTGTCATTCATCCAAAAGCACTTACTTAAGTGCATAATTCTGCTCACTGGAAAAAATGAACCTTAACAGCCCATTGTACACTGCTTGCCCCTGTTGCTGTGCTGCTGAGAGCCCTGACCACCCACTGCCTGGCCCCCAGCAGCCTGCCCTGGTTCTCATTCTTCTTACCCATCCCTGCGGAACGGGCCCACTGCTGGGCTTGTTCGTGATGGCCACCCTGAGAGAGAAACAGGAGCTGCTGCACCCCAGCTAAAGGGTCAGGCTCTGTGGCTGAAAGAGTTTGTACCTTCTGTAGATTACTGTCATATGAGACTAACAATGCTTCCTGCATAATGTCTGGCTATGCTTTTTCTATGTGTGTGCAGTCGCTGCTTGCACTGCTGACAGTTCCCCTTGTCAAGGACGCCCAGCCTTTTCTATATTAGGTACTGAAACTACAGAGATTCTGATCCAAACTTACTGAAGAGGTGAGTTTCTCGAGTTGGGCTGAAGCAGACAGTAGCAATGGGCTTTTTATGAGCCTTTATCTCTCCATAGCAGAAGTCAGCTGCCACATGGATCAGTTTGACAATCCCTCTCCTCCCAGCAGCAGCCAAGATATTATGAGATTTCTTCCTACTGTCGCTGATGACCATCGTGAGGGTTGTCCATGCAACACTGAAAAACTCCTAGGACAGAAAGAAACCTTGAGCAGAGTGAAAGAGAAGAGCCAGGACAGCTGTCAGCTCAGAGATAAGACAACCATCTGAGAGGTATTGAGGTGAAATCACATGACTATTCGAGGTGAGGCACTGAAGCTCAAAGCCACCCTCAGAAGAACACAAACTACTGAAACAGGATGTTTAATCCTCTATGCTGTCAAGCAGTCTTAGCAGAACACACACGTATGCCTGCGTGAGGAGAAGGGAGGCAGACTAATCTTCTAAGCTAACAAAAAACCACCCAAAACAAGCCAGGCTAAAAGGACAAGCAATTTAGTACCTACCTTCATCCTTTTAAGACCTGCTAGAAACCCCTTCAGAATGCTGTGTAATGTACATTATGTACACATGTATGTAATTATAACAAATGATATTTCCAGTCAATGCTTACTCCTCCCACTTGCAACCTACCTCTGCAGTCACCTTATACTTCTTCAGCACTGTCCCCGTCTCACAGTCAATCAGACAGACAGATTCCCCTCCACATGTTGCCACGGTTCTGGAGGAGTTCACTATGGGATCTGAAAGATGGAAAGAATAGGTGAGAAGTTCCCAGGTTCACGGATAACACATGAAGACTGCCTGGTGCTCTCCCAGTCTCCTGTTTTCAAAGTCAAAGAAGAAGTATGTAAGCAAGTCTCTTCCTGACAATGGAGACTACAGCTTGAAGGAGCAGGGGTCTAATGCATGGAGTCCGCTGGGATTCCAGAGCCGGGTGGTTCTGGGAATCCTGCAAACCTCTGTAAGAGCTCACCTTTCCTGGCTCCAGAGTCTAGCAATGGCTCGAAGACACAGGACCAGAGCTGCGTTTTAAAATCCTCGCGGCTGTTGCCTTTACTGTGACATTGAAGAAAATGCAATGGCTCTGCACTGACATCCTCCTACAATAAACCATCCACATTTAGAAAATTCATTCCCCTGACAGCGCTTTGCCTGTGACTGCCTGGACAGAACCCTCCACTGAACACAGCAACCTGAGTTAAACTGAAGGATTTGGTCAGCCCTTCTCTGCTACAGAGAACAGGAGAGACTGAGATGCCACCAATGCTCCAGATTCCTAAACCAGCAGGCAACTGTTTAGAAAAGATGTGCCCAGCAGAGCCCAGCAGTGAACCCCATTTCCTGATGCAGAGAAATGTGAAAAACCCTTCATATCCCCACTGCTCTGAGCTGAGGGGGAAACACCTTTCCCCATGCAGCCATCACATTGACCTGAGAGCAAGTCATGGTAGTCCCATTTCTATAAACAGGCTTTCAGTGCAGCACCTCAGGGTGCTGGTCCATCCATCCTCTGCAGGGGATTCACTGTTTCCAGGGGGGGCCTTCCCTGATGCTTCTGAGAGATTTAAAACAACAAAAACCAAAACCAAACCCGTAACTCACAATATATCTGGCCAGTTATGAGCTCCAAACTGTGCAGAGCTCTGATGAGATCTGAATGAAGCTCCTCCCACTAAACCAAGAGGCCAAAAGCCAGTCCTAAGGAGGTTGATGAACATACCTTGCCCTTGGAGCTCTTCACTGGGGTCAAGGTAACAACTCCATTGTCCTGCTCCTGGCTTTTCTGCTCCCCTGTCAGCTGGCTGGATCTTCTGTTGCTTTGCCCCTTGGGCAACTGCTCTCCATTCTTAGGTGTCTCTTCAGCTTCCTGCTCAGGGGTTGCCTCTTTGGCTGGCTGGTTCGGTGTTCTTGGTTTCTGAGGGGCTGGCTCATCCTGCACATGTCTGGACTTTCTGGGATTAACTACAGCCTCCTTCTCAGTGGGAGAAGCCTTGGACCTCTTCTTGCGAGAGCGTGTTTTTGAGCGATTTCTTTTCCTCTTTCTGGCTGTTACTGTGACCTGTAAGGCATGTTGTCAGTTTGTGCAGGTTTCTGGTGTCCCCAGGATGTGCAGGGGATTTGTAAGTCAGAGATACTAATTATTCAGCTGCAAGTACCCTCCTATGGTTACAGACTGGGCTCCAAGAACCAGAAAGCCAAGAGCTGCAGAGTTCCTAGAGACAGAAGCTAATGAAAAATCACTTCTCTCTTCCCTTGTCCCAGTTACTTGTGATGGAAAAACAATGTAGAAAAACCAAATCTGGCCCATGGAACCAGAGGGCTCAGTCTGCAGCCATTTTAAAGAAGGTGAGCACTAATACAGTGTGGCCATGTTATCAGCCCAGTTCTCTAACTAAATATACCCCTTCCTCAAAGGAGAGGTGCAGTCAGTAGCAATATACTCATGCAATCTTTTGGGTATCCTGTGAGAATGGAAGTTTTTCCTTCTTGGAGAGCAACTCAACCTTCACATTGCTGGGAAAGGTTCAATCTGGCAATAAAGAACAAGCTTCAGTTGTTGAATAACAGGCTGAAGCCTGAGGCTGCCCCTACAGCTACCAAAAGGTCATAAATGTAAACTGACAAGTGCTACTGAAGTCAGAGGAAATAAAAAGGACATTGTTAATCAAACTGGAAAATTCACCTACCTGACCCTTGTCCTCTGCATCTTCCCTGGGGCTTTCTGTGCTTTCTTCTTCCTCATTCTCATCCATCTTTTCCTCTGGTTCGGGATCTGAGTTTAACTCCAGACCCAGTGAGTATGCCAGAAACTCTTCTGCAATCATTTTCACCTTAGAAACAAATATGTGGCTATGTAAACAAACCCCAATGAAAAGACACACAGCAACAGCAGACAAACTGTGCAATGAGAGCTGCTTTGCTGAGTTCTTAGTATCTGCTTCCACTATTCTACATGAATTTCACAAGCGATGGAGGAGCTGACAGCCTGGCAGGCCAAGTCCTTTGCTGACATTACACGACCCAAGAACTTCACTTTGTCATGGATATCCGGGGTACACATTTGTGAGAACAAGAGCACAGCAATGAAATAAGACAAAGGAGAGATGGAAGCCTCAGTTGTATGTATGCACATACAACTCAAACACATGTTACAATTAAATGGTATCTTTCCTCATTGGGAGTAACTACAGTTCTGTCATCTTTTCTCCTTTCATACAGCTTCCATCAAAACTAAAGGATGCCATTAGACTTATTTGCAAATAATTAAGTACTAAGGAACTGCAGTCTTGTTAATTAGTACAAGTATCATTATTGCTTATGAATTAAAACAGTGTTTAATGACAGTCATTGCAACTTAGTGCACATTCATACTCAGTGCTTCTGTAACTGCTTGACAAAGAAAACCAGAAACCGTGACACACACACCCCCCCCCCCCCCGCCTCCAAGAGCCCTGACACCCAAAGCCATACAGCATTTTAACCAAATCCATTCAGGATCAGGCTGCAGAGTCCTTGCCGGAAGGACAGGAGGGTAAGTGAGTGAAATGTCACCTACCCGCCAGCGGGTGAACTCACTGAGTGAGCTGGGCCCATATACAACATTGGTTTGGACTGACTTCAGGAACTTCTTCTTGATGGACTTCACTTGCTCAGCTGTGTATTTCTCAGGAAGTTGGTCACGGAAGAATTTCTCCCAGTGAGCAGTAACCTGGGCAGAAAGACTGAGTTTAGTCATCAGAACACTACAGAAAACCAGAGCAGAAGAGCACAGGAGTACCTGTAAAAACATTTAAGAAGTTGCCAACGCTGAGGCTCCGCTAGCTACATGATAGCCCTGCTTCCATTGATTTTATAGTGTTCAAACCATGACTTCAGCTAAGAAGAAACCCAATTCCTCTGAACCAAGTTTAAGTGAGTGTGGGTAAGCAGAGAGCAGACCCAGAGCAATGCCTGATTCCATGCAAAAGTTCTTAAGCATTCTTACATCATGTCCTACTAACAGGGAGTACCTGAAAGGTAACTAATTTATTATAACAGGCACAGGATAATGGGGATGGTTGAGTTTTCTTGTAATTCAAGTGTGTGCATAAGCAGGACTGGTGCTTGTCATTCCAATTTATAAAGATACCTTGGCTCCAAAAGGTTTCTGAACTATGAGCACAATCACTCAGATGTCACTTATCAGCAGTTTCCCACCTGAGAGTTTCTGGTGGGTAGTAACCCATCCATAAGCATTTGGACCTAACAGACATTTTACATTTAGACACAGCAGTAAGAACTGGGGAGCCAGGGATAGAGGAATACCAGCAGGGAAAGGTATCTGGGGCACAGATATCAGCACAAAATGAACAGCACAGGGAGCATTTGGTGTCTTATTAACCAGCCAACCATGCCCAGTTGCCTGGAGGATAGGAGGCTGAGCAGCCCTCACCAAGACCCTTTGAGATACAAGGTATTACAGAGGTAACATGAAGCACAATAAGCTACTCCAGTTCAGTATTTAACATATCCACCACTACTACACAGAAGGAATTAACAAGATCAACTAACAAGAAATCAAATGGTAAGAGCAGTACTGCACAATAAAACCCCAAACCTTTTTCATCCTACAACAACAATCTTGCTGAAGATCACAACATGCTGTATGGGGATAATCTGTCAGGAGCTAAAATGTGTATGCAAATGAGTGAAAAAACGATTCCAAACATGCACAGCTGAAGGAGAAAGAACAAATCCTTGTTCCTGCTGTATGCTGGAAAAAAACAAGATTATTTTGAGCTTGATTTTATGCTCCCCATTCCTGGGGCCAGGACAGTAACAGATTAGATGGGGAGGTGCATACAGCTCTTATGTCAGCACCAGGCTTCTCCCATTTCTGAATGATGATCTGAGTGACCTGAACAACTAGAGGGTCAGACACAGACCTTGTTAGCCCTGCTCCTGTGGTCTAAACTGAAGGCAGAAGTTGGCTACACAGAACAGGTAGATCAAATGCAAGCAGTCACCAGAGAAAGCAGCAATTCCTAGGTTGCTCACACTGTGAGCTGTGTTCAGATGATGCCAAAACACAGCATTTAGTTACTGTGTTTAGAGATTAAGAACTATCCCATCTTACCTTGCTGGTGAGCTTGCGACTATTGACATGCCTCACATGTTTTGCCAGTTTGGTGATATCTTTGCCATTGAGTAGCCGAAGGTTTTGCAAAAGAAACATTACTTTATAGTCATCGTTGAGCTAGAAAGAGAAGCCAACAAAGTTGTTGTTACGTGGTATTTACTGTAGCTTTAGTCCTTTATTAAAATACACACAAGGATAATAAGAATATATTTAGTCAGGAAAAGCTATTTCATAAGATCACCTCAGCATTTCTGACTTGAATATAGCCTTTTAGTTGTAAATTAACGTTCTCCTAGGAGCTGGGATCTCAAACTGCAAACAAAAGACCTGCCTCACGCTTATGCAGTACTACCATCCAACGCAAGGTGGTGGCGGTGTAACCTGGCTCATCTGCTCTGGCCTGGGGCAACGCAGGGTAGGTATCCTGTTTGCATCCTTCAACACTAAGCAAGCATCTAAGGCAGATGCCTACATCAAAGGCACCAGCAGGGCTTCTTTGGGTCAAGTGTGCTGTAGGTCAGACCAGTTCACCCGCCACACATATACTTCTGTGGGCATGCAACAGCAAACAAGCATCCGGGGCTGGTGGCTGATAGCAGTTTAAAGCACAAATAAAACTACAGTTTTGAATGCTTTAAACTGTACAGTCAGCAGAGCTTCTTGGGATACATCAGAAAACCCAAACTAGGCTAATCACCAAGTTTAACTCAGCAGCAGAGGACCAAGTCTGCTCTTCCAGAGCACAAGGGGCACCAAAACTAACATCTAAGAAGGAGGTTTCTATAGTCATTACTATATTTCACACATGAGCATAAGATATTCTGCCTGATAAGCTACTTAAGACAGGACTGTAACCTGGAGAATCAGGAGTTCAAAATAACCAGATTTTAATATCTGAGTGGTTTTGGGCAAGTCACTTCTGCATATTGGGAAACAGGGGCACAGACGAGTGAAGCAGCTCAAAAAGACTGGCTGCCTTCTCAGATGCCCTAACACTTGCTGCCTAAGAACAATATATAAGAACTAGGTGTAACTGCTGTTTCTTTCCCTTCTATTTAATGCTTAGCTTTGTAAGGACGGGGGGCAACTCACGGTCAAGTACACGTTGTTCTCGTAGGTTAGCTCCTCGAGCAGAGGGAACTGTTTCAGAGCAGTTACATCTTCCAGTTTGTTGTTGTTGCAGTTTAGGACACGCAGATCAGGAAGGGTTAGACTGTTGGGAAATTTGTCCAGTAAATTATCAGAGAGATCAAGTTTCTGCAGATGCCTCAGACGGGAAAACAAACGCGGGTCTAAGTCTCCAGTCTTCAACTGCAACTTGGACAAGCTGAAACCAGAAGAGAACATGAACCATCTGCGCCTCTCAGTCCAGCACAACTCACTGGGTAAATGTGATCAAGCCTGCTTTTTCTCGACTGCAGGCACAGATACATGGAAAAGATGCTGTATCTGAGCTAATGGCCCTCATCAGAGACTCAAGTCTACCAATGTATTGCAGTACAACTAACCTGCTATCCAGATAAAGCTCTTGATGGGTAACAGAGCTGTTGTGAGCAGGGAACCACTGGAAAAGTTCTTGATCATAGATAAAATTACTAAACCTCTAAGAATTTAGGTATTTTATTCCATTGCAATATCAATGCAGCAAAGCTGTGGCAATACAAGACCCTCACTACACCATCTGTCCACCCTGCCCACAGAATGCGTAGTTTCATCATTTCACTCATTCTTTAGAAACCACCATCTCACAATTGGTATAAGTAACGGAACACTATGGTGATTCCAAAAGCTATTCCTGTCCTCCCTCCGACTTCATGCTGACACTCACACAAATTGGATCCAATTGGATCCGTTTGCTGATCCGGCTCAACACTTTTCATCCCTGCGTTAAAAGTTAAGCTCAGGCTAAGTGCAGAGTAGGGCCCCAGATCATTTGGCTGGTTTCAAATAAACTAACTTCACAAAAACAAAAAAGGAGATTTCCTCATTTCTTTTCTTTCTTCCAATTCAATCCTGAAGCAAATTCTGCTGCAAAAACTTCCAATGGCAAATACGGAAACCTACCTATCAAAATCCCAAGGCTGCCACCAAAACAGAAGCATTTTGTCCTGAGAGAGGAGATGGTACAATATTTGTGAGAGGAAAAAAATACCCCTTCTCTGTAAGAAAGTGATAAGTGCACATTATAAGAAAGGTCATTTAGATTTGCTTAGATCATTTAGTTGAGCTCCAAAGGGAGCTTCTAGTCCTAACAGCAAACCTCTCGTGAGGACACAAGTCTGAGTTCCTTTAATAAAGAGAATCTCCATCTCTAACGATTAGTAATAAAAAAGCCTTCTAACCATACATGAAGTGTGGGTAAATGAGGTGAATAAAATCAGGAAGCAAACCCACTTCTCCTTCACTTGCCATCTCAGAAGCCTAACCAGCCAGGCAAAGCAGCCAAGAAAGGCTGAAGAGAATTCAGCTGGCTGCAAAGCTGAGTGCGACGACTACGCCATTTTGGGGAGAAACTCAACACAGTGTTCCCCAAATGGCCCTTCAAATATATCCCTTCAAAACCATGATACGAGGCTGCATGGAAAAAGCCATGCTCTACGAATTCACTACTTCACACATCTCAAGATCACTTTGTTACCCAGATCACTGCAGCCTACACTCTTCAGAGAAACTCTCTAGAAGTGATTATTTCAGCACAAGACAAACCAAAATAAGTAACTTTAAAGAAAGTTACATGAAACCCAAAACTCTCACATCGGTGACAAAGACATCCAAGGCACCAGCCACAAACAGGCTGAGTCACTCGGATTGACCAGTTTTGGAAAAGCAAAATTCCACTGCATTAAACATTTGGAAAGACACATATTTTCAATGACCTCTGTTAAGGATCTGAGCAACAAAACTGGTTTTAGTGGTTTCTAAGTGTGTCAGAGTTTATTTGTTCTCCCTCTCTGCAATGTTTGAGGTACTAACATGACTGGATTTAGAGGAGATGGAAAATGATGGAGGGTGAGGAAAAGGGAGGGCAAATAATGCCAGAAATCTTTTTAAATCCCTCTAAAATCCAGGTCAGAAGAAATTCTCTTACTCACAGCAAGCATTTGCCAGCAAAGACAAGTGTTTTGGGAATAGGGAGTCTATCTTTGGTTGGAAATCAGGATCTGGCCTTAAGCAGTTTTACAGAGTTGGTAACCTCTCTAGTGAATACACTAGTGCTAGTGAATACACTAGTGCTCACTGATCCTGCACTGAGAATGCCATCTCCTGTTCTGTGCTTCGTAACTGCCTCTCTTCCATACAAATGCTTCGGGGAAGAAAGACAAAACAAGGACTGCCCAAGCTGGATTCAGCTGGAATTTTCCACGGGCCTGCCTGCACTTACTTCAGCGTCTCGATCTTTCGGAGCCTCGTGGATCTTGGAACTGCTCTTTCCAACAGAAGTTCTGTAGTAATTTTTGACATCTTTAATCTCCACCCCGCTGCTGGAATCAGTCAGCTGCAGGATCTCTTCTTGTCCCTTTCCTGGGAAAACAAACAGGAATGAGAGGAAATCCTTTCAATTGGCTCCAAAAGGGGAAAAAGAAGCAAGTGAGAAGGTTAGCTACTGGTTTCACTGCTGTGTTTGAAGTTGCCTGTTTGACTTGGTTGTAATGGAAATAGCAGAGATTGTTGTTACACTGGGCACATGCTCCCAACAACAACAATCCCTCCCTTGGCTATGAAATTGTTGCAGATGAAAGCTGTCCACGGGGTGATGGCAATGGGAACTAGGACAGTCTTCCTGTTACCTGTTTGGACCTCTCCTGAGCAACGGGGCTCTGCTCCAAGAACTCCAACAGGCTTTCAAATAAAGAGCAACAGTAAGAATGAATACACCTGCTGTGAAGGAATTCCTCCCAGGGAAACAGTGCACTCACCGGCCTGACAATATGGATAGGCTCTTTCCTAAATTCCCTAAAATTCTTATCAATTATCAGGAATACAAATACCCACCCATCACTAACATCATCTCCTCACCAACAAAAACCACCCCAACAGCACTGTGGACGCTATTGGTAAACTGATGGTTTTATGCATCACGGTGGCCAGGACGGCACACACAGATTCTCTGATATTTAGTCTAATAACATGGATAGACCCAAAGGAGCTTCATGGAATTACTGATTCGTGGCTTACTGCTCTTTCTGACATAGGTTCCAAGAGAAGGGAATAAAGAAAAGCTCTAAGGCCAGGCTTGCTACTGTCTTTTTGAGTTAGTCCCACTGCTGCCTACATGCCACTGCAGTAAATGGTGAGGAACACACAGGATGCTAAGCTGTCCTTTGGCTTGACTTCAGTGTCACAACATGCCTACAGCACCTGGACAGTTGGGTTTGATGAGCAATGGGGCACTGCTTTGTTAACACCAGGAAGCAAGAGCAATCCTTCATGTATGGGATGTTTTATAACGGTGTAAAGAGCACTGAGCCTGAAAAATGCTGTTCAGGATTTGATCCTTCAAGCAACAGAGCTGTCACTGAAAGTCAACCCACAGGATCAGGCCTTCACCTGCTGAACCTAATAAACCCACTGAAGCTCTAGTATCCATAAGAAGAACATGACACCAATGGCAGTGGATGTCCCCATCACCCTCTCCTTGACCACACTGACACCTCAGACACCACCATGTCACCTGTGACAGCAGGAGAGCTGCAGGGAACACAACAACATAACACACCCCATAGAATCATTTAGAATGGTTTGGATTGGAAAGGACCTTCAGATCACCCACTTCCAACCCCTGCCATGGACAGGGATGCCTCACACTAGACCGGGTTGTGTCCAAGGCTCTGTCCTTGGATGCTGCCAGGGATGGAGCATTCACCACTCCTCCGGGCACCCTGTGCCAGCGCCTCAGCACCCTCACAGTGAAGAGCTTCTTCCTTATTTCCAACCTGAACTTGCCCTGTTTCAGTTTGAACCCATCACCCCTTGTCCTACAGCTACAGCCCCTGACGAAAAGGGCCGCATCCCTGTAGGCCCCTTCAGGCACTGGAAGCCGCTCTGAGGTCTCCACGCTGCTTCTCTTCTCCAGAACAGCCCCAAAAGCCATCACCACGGGTGACACCAGACGCCACATTCCGTTAAGCCGCGGCCCGACGAGCCCCATCACCCAGCCCAGCCGTGAACCGCCACCAGAGGCACCCCCCGGCCCTCCTCCTGCCCCACGGCAGCACCTCAGCCCCGCAGCAGCCCGTCCACCCGGGCCAGGCATCCAGCAGGGATGAACGCGAGCTCCGCTTTAGCTTCCCGCTGCGACCGGAGCTCTGCCCCGGGAGAACCCGGCGCCATGGGCGCTGCACGACGTCCCCACCGCCATGCTGCGGACGGCAGGGGCGGCGGTGCCGGCCTGTCACCCACCGCGGCCGTGCGGCGGCCCCGGCGCTGCCCCCTCGCACCGAGGGAAGCCCGAGGGCCGTGCGGGGCCGCGTGGCGCCCGCCAACCCGAGCGCGGAGGCCGCGGCGAAGGGGCCGGCCCCGGCCTGAGGGCGCCACAGCGGGGGGGGGGGGGGGGGGGGGGGGGCGGACTACAACTCCCAGCAGCCCCCGCGGCGCGGCAGGGCCCAGCACTGCGACTCGGTGCCGCGGGGGATGCTGGGACAGCGAGTCCGCGTCCACACACAGACACACACACAGACACACACACACACCCCCGGACCCAGCGGGGGTGCGGTCCGCGCCCAGCCCGCCGGCCCCCCGCGCTCCCCTCACCTTGGGGCGGGCCAGCCCGCGGCAGGGGAAGGCCGGGAGGGAGGAGAAGCGGGGACGGGGGTGGCCCCCGCGGGGCGCAGCCAGCGCGGATGGAGGCGGCGGGCGGAGGCGCAGGACCCGGCTGCGGATGCAAAGGGATCCGCTCCTGCCTGCTCTGCGAGGGGCCCGCGCAGGCAGCTCCGCCCCCACAGGTACCGGGGAGGGGGCGGCGGGGCGGGGCCTGCGGCGGGGCGGGACCGCGGGGACCCCCCCCCCGGTACCGCGGCAGTGCCCGGTTCTGGTGTCCCGTCCGAGTCCCCCCCCCAATGCCAAGGGCGCACCGAGGGGCTGGGGACAAAGCGGGGCCGCAGGGGCGAGCGGAACCGTGGGGGTTCAGCGGTGGAGGCACAGCGCGGGCCTCACCCGCGTGGCTCAGCTTCCCCCATTCAACGCGCGCCGGTGTGACAGGGCAGCCGCCCTGAGGAGCACATCGCTGCTCCGGTTGGATGGGGCTCGGAGCACCCCGCTCTAGTGGAAGGTGTCCCTGCCCGTGCAGCGGTTGGAACCGGGTGCGCTTTAAGGTCCTTTCCAACCCAACCCATGCCATGGTTCAAGCAGCACAGTGATGCTGCAGCCGTAAAAGAAGCAGGGACGAGTTGTTCCCCAAAGCAGCTGCGACATGTCCCACGTCTACAAGAATCCTGTACCGTTTATATAGTGGTTCCAAAGGGTAAATCATAGAAATACGTTGTGGCAAGAAGTTTTACCCCCATGGTTTTTCTTCGTTGTTGTTATTTCCACAGGGAGAAGATAATTTCACTTACTGTCCAGCAACGGGCCTAGCTAAAGGAAATGAGCACTCAGAGTTCGCTGGCTGGGCATTTCCATTTCCAGGGGTGCTCCTCATGGAGGAGTTCATTAGTGAAGGTGAAGAATCTGAGATAGTTGAACTGATGGATAGAGATGACTGGAAACCGTCACAGTCTGGCCGGAAGAAACAGGTCTGACCTTAGCAGCTCATCAGATCTTAGGTCCCTCTGGGAAGGGAAAACTGTTTTCAGCTGAACCCCCAAATCTTTAGATGTTTCATTAAAGGTTTCCCTTTGAAAGCAAGAATTACTTGTCATTAAAGTCAACTTATGGCAAAAAAATACATGATAGTTACAATAAACAGCATTTTTATGCATGTTCAGGCATTAAAGTTCACACATTCTCCAAGCCAAAGAAGTGGGTGGCTTGGTTTGATTTTACAAGTGGGAAATCTAATTCCAGAGAGGTTAATGTGGCTTCCCCGGGTCTTTTTGCACCCTGGTGACCAGGTCACTGGAAGAGATGGGGACAGGACTCAAAGGCTTGACCGTGAGCCCTGCAGGGATCGCAGCCTCTCCAAAAAGACTTGTCCTAGATTTTTCCTTAACAGTAGCTTTCCCCCCACCCTTTTTTCCAACAGGACTATGGTCCCAAAGTGAACTTCAAGAAACAAAGGCTGAAGGCAGGCAGCTTTACCGGTTTGCCAAGCTTTAGCAAGAAGATTGTGGCACAAATGGAGGCCTGCTCTGTGCTGGGTGGTTTCTTACCTGTTGAACAATGTAACCTGGACTACATGCCAGAAAGAGGTTCTGCCATCGACCCCCACTTTGACGACTGGTGGCTTTGGGGAGAGCGTCTGGTGAGCTTAAACCTGCTCTCAGAAACCGTGCTATCCATGTCTTGTGATTCAGAGGACAGCATCCAATTATTTCCCACTTCCAGCAAAGAAAACAGGGAATTAAATCCCCCGGGATCTTTTACACAGACACCACCGTGCCAAAACCCAGGTGAAGAGGGACCCAACGGCACGTTATCCCCACAGCTCGTTCCAAGCTGGGAGGTGACTGTTGCCGTTCCCTTGCCTCGGCGGTGCCTGGTGGTGCTCTATGGGGAGGCGCGGTACCGCTGGAAGCACGCCATCCACCGTAGGCACATCCAGCGCCGCCGCATCTGTATCACGTTCCGGGAGCTGTCTGAGGAGTTCAGTGCAGGGGGAAGGCACGAGGAGCTGGGTAAAGAACTGCTTGGAATAGCTCTTTCCTTTCAAGGCAGGCCGGTGTGAGCAGCAAGAAGTGGCTGGAGTTGCCTTTTGTTAGGGAATATGGAAGATAAACTGTACAAGTGGTTATTCCTGAGGTGTGTGTACAAAGATATGCTCAAATGAGCTTATTTTTCAATAAGAAGCAGAAATAAAGAGTGTGCAAGAAAAGGGCGAGCTGCTTGTTTCTTCCAAGGCTGACCTGGGCATCAGGAGAAAGTCAGACCTGAGCTGCCCTATTCACTAGCTGTATTGTAACAAAATGCAAAAACCAAAGAGCCAGGGCTTAGATACTTCAATGTAACAAAGGAAGAAACTTA
Organism: Ara ararauna; assembly: GCA_028858755.1. NCBI lineage: Eukaryota > Metazoa > Chordata > Aves > Psittaciformes > Psittacidae > Ara > Ara ararauna. The sequence goes on along the minus strand of CM054389.1, from coordinate 8,434,890 downwards.
GAATCATTAAACTGAGCTGAGTATCAAACAGCACAGATTGAGCCCACACCCGGCAGCAGATTTTAACCTTTCTGGGCCCATAGCTGGTCCTGTCACATTGGTTTTAGCGTTGTACTGTGCCGTGGGGACAAAACTACCTCCTAACCCACTTCAGGTAGATCCTTTAGAGATCCACTCTCCAGGGGAGGAGGGTAAGCATCTATCACAGATAGTCCTGGGGACTAATTAAAGTAATTATCCTTTGCTGAAGATTCATCCTTTAACAGGGAGGGTTAATCATAAATACTGTGTGTGACCTGTATCTTTTGGGACTATAGAGCAGCATTTGCAGGGGGCCGATGCTGACTCTTCTGCAGCTTGGACGTTGTTCAAAGACCTGCACGGACTGTTATTTTCTGACCATTTCTCATCTCTGAACCCTGCTGTCAGCCCTCAGTAGCAAGAGCCTGATTTTGGGAATAAGCTGGGCAACAGACTGCAGCACTGGCGGCTATCATCCTTTTTCCTGGCACCTCCAGCAGTGAGGTTTGAATCATGCCTTGTACCTAAGACTCAAGAAGTCATTTGCAGCAGAAGCTCATTTGAGGCCATCTGTCTGCTCCGGGCAAACTCCTGTGCTCTTGAAAATGAAGTCGTGCCATGGAAGAAGTGTGATCCTTTAATAAACACAGTTGTGTTATCGGAACCGTTCGCCGCAGTCACACCTACACCAGTAAAACACTCCACAGTGCTGCCTGGTTTCAGTTGGTAAGGAAAGAGGAGGCATTTATACATGGATATCAGTGTCCATGACACAGCACAGAGGTTTTACTGTATAGCGATGTACTGCTGACAGCGCCGGGGAGAGAACTCCTCACCCAAGAAAACAGTTACTAAGGGTCAATTGGGTGAATCAGGATATATTTTATCAGTTTAAGCTAACAGATACAATCACAGTCCTTTTTGGCTGCAATGAATCAGTTGCAGTTAAGCCCAGTATTTAAACAGTGGTGGACACCGGCTAGGCAGTAATTCCAACAGGGACCCATGCACAGGGCTCCCATGGGCAGTCCCAAATCTCCATCCAGACTGGCTACCTATGTGCTGCAGCAGCCGCTTCAGCAGCCCCAGCATGGCCTCTCCAACAGAAACCCATCACACAGCCAGCCAAGACATGACAGGCAGGCCACGCTTGCTCACTGCGAGCTTTATCCCAGGGAATTTCTCCTATGCTGCAACCTCTCCAGCTCACTCCCAAAAGCAGGGCCTTGTACTCACACAATAGCAGTACCTAAACTTTTTCCAGCAGGCTGGTGTGACCAGCACCGTGGTGTTGGTGTCCACAGGGCTCAGCAGCCATAGAGAGCATGGTGCCCACAGGGCTCAGCAGCCACAGAGAGCATGCTGTCCCCAGGCCAGCACCTGGAGCTGCTGTCAGAGCAGAGGACCTTCAGCCACATAGGAGGACAATCAGCAGAGGACGTTTAGCCTGATGGAGCTCAGCACAATGCCACATGACAGGATGAAACCCAGGGCAGGCTTCTGGAGCTGAAACAAGCATTGATCTCAAGTCCTGAGCCACTCCTCTTTGCTCAAACACCAGCAATCAAGTAATTCCCATTAATGTTTGGCCCTTATTTCCAATTTACATTGTGCTCTCAGCCTGTTAAAATACTTCCTGCACATGTACCTGCTGTTTCATTCTCTCTGCAGTGAAAGCAGATGATGATTCTGATGAATCAGAGTGCCACAATAACAAGATACACAATACCGGTTCATTCTGTGCTCTGCATTTGTTAGCTGAACTTTTCTGCCTCAAACAAACAATAGAGGAAGCTGCTATTCCTGCCAGAGTATTCCAGCTCTTCCAAGTTGATATCTTACATTTGAAAACATGAAAATAACTAAATACTGAGTTACAGTCTTTAGTAATACAAAACCCGAGGGCTTTGTCCAAATGTCTTTGAAGTACAAAAGCTGATCTAGTCACTACAGAGTCATTGCTGTGTCTATCTTTTGACATTCTTCACCTTCAGCATCATCATAGATCAAAATGCAGTTACACACCCATCCATTTGGAGAATCTGGTTTGGGTGTGGGTTTGGGTTGGAAAGGACCTTAAGATCATACAGTTCCAACCTCCTGCCATGGGCAAGGACATCTCACACTAGACCAGGTTGTCCAAAGCTCTGCCCAACCTGTCCTTGAACACTGCCAGGGATGGAGCATTTACCACTTCTCTGAGCACCCTGTGCCAGTGCCTCACTACCCTCACATGGAAGAACTTCTGCCTTATATGTCTTAGCTCTTAATTTTGGTCAGTATTTTGGCTAGTATTGTTCATGTAAAACAAGCTGTAATGGTCTTCATGCTACAGGAATTCCTATTACAGCTGTTCATCTCTTTAACCAAGATTAGCACTTGTAAAACGCACACCAAGAGCTAGGCCCTCATTAAAAGGACTCACCATCTAAGTGTTATCTACTTGTGTATGTTAAAAGCGGAAGGATGATATATGAGCAAGCTCTTTTGAAACAAAGGCAAACCCCAAGTTAACCCATAGAGGATGCTGGAGGACTTGAGCTGCCTTTCAAGAAAAATCAGCCTAAAATCAGCAAGCAGCATAAAACTTCACCGGTTTATCCAGTTCCTCTGACGTAGCTGGACAATGACTGAGACCCAGGTTGTTCTACGTTAAGTGCTGTTCATGCGGAGATAAAACAAGAATAGGCAAAGCAAAAATAGAGGTTTTCTTTTTCTCCTAGCATTTGGCACTCATCCTTGTCACAACCCTGGGCAGGAGGCATGCTCCTGGTTGCACAAGAGGGATTCATGGAATGCTTTCCAAATTCAGGCAGTCAGTAGTTACTGAAATAGCTTGGCTTGAAATGGGTGTAGAGGAGACAGCCTGGGAGAAGGTAACCAGACAACAACCACACAGTCCAGTTGTGCTGGGATCTGGATCTGAGGTTACAGCTTGGAGGGGGGTTATTGAGGAAGCTGTGTTAAAAGCAGATGCAACAAGATTTAGAAGATAACAAAGCTGCAGCAGCAGGGGAACTCGGAGGCCTTTTGTTTGTTTTGAGGCAGGGAAAGAAGAGAAAGGACTTTACAAAACCCCATGTAAAGCTATGGAAAGAGGAGGATGCGAAGTGCAAGCACCCAGTCCCACAGCCCACCAGGCACCCGTGCAGTGCCAAGCAGGGATTCCCAGTGCTGGGAATGGAAGGGTGTTTGCTCTGCAGCTGCACCCACCCCACCGTCTCTCTATAAACACTGGCACATATTTGAGTGCTGACCACAGAGTGCACCCCACCCATGGCTCTCGCTCGGTATCGCTTTCATCCATCACATGGATCAGCCCCAATCCAACATCTAAACCATCTCTCCTCATCATAAAGCCTCCCCAAGAGTCACCCAGCCACAGAAACAACAGAGCCAGGCCTGCCCCAGGGCAAGGTTAAAAATAGGGAGCTGCAGAGGAAGATCTGCCTCTAAGCACAGCAAAGGGAGAGCCTGATGTTGCTCCAGCTCCCACACTCCCTGTGGCTTTGCCTGCTCTCTCTACTCCTGCTAATGAGGGAAGGAGAGATAGGAGTCACCTCCTACAGCCAGATAGGTGCCCAGGAGCCATAGGAAGCAAGGCTGTACCCCTGTTTCCAACAGCTCCTTCTCTGATTTAAGGCAGGAGTCCTCCAGTTCTGGAGCCTGCAGAGGCATTTTTCTGATGGGCAAAAACTACCTAAAAGAAGTCTGAAGGAGGACTGTGGGCTCTGGAGAGAGACAGCAGCTGTCCCTGCAGTGAGCATCACTGCAGAAATGGCCCAAACAAAGCCAAACAAAGCTGGTCCAGAGAGTCACAGCCCAAGAGAGATGAGAATCAGGGCAACAGCATGCCCAGGCCCAAGGCTGGTACAGAAAGCTAACACACGTGTCAGGAGAGGTCCTTGATGCATGTCCCCAGCCCTTGGGAAAAGCATCTCTGTGCAGGCATTGCAGGAACAGAGCCACTCAAAACCTGGGATATCCCAGGAATGACAGAGAGGTGACAGCACAGGACAGACGTGGCCAGGCACCAGCAAACCTGGACGTGACACAGCATGCTGCCAGCCCTGCTGAGATAGCAGGGATGGTGTGGAAAGGCAGGCATCTCCATGCATGACTGATGGGAATCCCACTGACAGCCCGGGGGCAGCAGCAGCAGGGAGGATTTTCTGGCACTGTAACATAGAAACACCCACCTGGACAAGTGCAATGTCTGCTGGGGAAAGAGAGGCAGGAGCAAGGGAAGCAAATGCTGCTGTTGGGAAAGAAGGAGAACAGTTAGAGCACAGAGGTGATGGGTAACTTAGAGAGATCCCACACACCAGAGTCAAAGAGCAAGAACAGTCCCGTGGGCTTCTCATGGAAGGGAGAACTTGGTGCCCAGGGAGACACAAGAAACAAACCTGCAAGCAAAAATGGGAAAGCACATGATTATTGTGCTTTAAGTGTGCTTGCCCTTGGGACACCATCTCAAACCATACCTCAGAATCCCTGCTGGAGTAAAGCGATCCCACTCCAGTCACAGATGCGCTGCCTTGAGCCTGATCTTGAATCCAATCCCAGCAAAGCCTCACCAAGTTATTCTAGGAAATCAAAGCACAGTTTTGGCTGCATTTCTCCATTTGCTGAAATTTATTATGTTAGCAAAGAACTAAATGAACAATTTGGCTGTTTCAAATGAGCTGCATTGCTGCCGCAGCACTGCATGCACACTGTGAAACCTTTCCTCAACGATCTCTTTAGCTCCACAGCAAACAGAGCCCTATTATGACTGATGGTAAAGGAAGAGTGCAAAGTACAGATGAAAGATTCATCCTGTCTGGCCTGGCTCTGGCCTCACAACAGAAATTGTGTTGGTGGAAGAGCCTATTGGCAGAAAACTCAATTCTGCTTTTTGTTGTATAAACCTTTAGTTTTTATTATGGTAAAAAGAAGAGGGAGGGAGGGCAGACTCCTGGGGAGATGGTAGGAATTCCATGACCACCCACTTCCTGGAGCACACTCCTCATTTTTTGCATATGCACATAAGTACAGAGAAGGCATTTAGCACACAAAGACTATTTTCTTTGCTGCACATCAGCCAATATGGTACATGCCAACTGCGGCAAGAACAACAGATGAAAGCCAACAGACACAGTGCTAAGCAACTTGTTCAGCAATGCTCAAATTCACATGTAAACAAGAGAGATCAGAGTTGGGCTCCCAAGGCCCTCGCCAGAGGGGGATATAGGGATTGTCTCACCCTGCTGCACTGGGATTTGAGTGTACTCTCCCCATTTTGGGAAGCTGACATGTAATATGCTGTCACTAGATTTCTCAAATCCCAGTGGAATGATGGAGCAGGGTTAAATAGCATGCTACAAACATCCTTAATGATTTCAGAAACATGTAAGGCCTAGAGGCTCTGAAACTGCAGTGTTTGAGTGCAGAGCAGGAAACCAGCACAGGACCAGAGCCAAGAAAACATGCTTAGGCTTCTTTGAGTCTTACTTTCCCTTCAAAGAGCTGATGACTGCAAAACACCCCTTTCCCTCCATAAAGTTACCATAAACCATAACATCATTTTTTACACAAGTTTTCACCCACAAGGGTGCCACAGGATTTACAAGCTTCCCTTGCTAAGCACTACCGACGTGCCACTGCCTTCTTCTCTGATGCTGAAAAACAAAGTCAGATCAAACGAAACGTGATAACTCTTTAATGGCACACGGCTCTCCCGCTGGATCCAGCTCCATCACACTTGCCAACACAGTTCCGGGTTCCACAGGGGAGCTGCCTGCTTTGGTGGAGGGAGAAGGGGAGCATTTGGTTTTGACAAACAAATGCTACAGCTGACAAAAAAACCCCAAAACAACTGATGAAATATCCAGGACTGGCACTTGTTCTCTCCAGCAAACCAGGCAAAAGACATTGCAACAGCACATACATGAAGACAACAGAGTGATGGGTTTCTACAGCATGCTATGTGCTGTCACTCCTTACCCTCCTTGGAACTTGCTTTTCTAGTCCTTCAAAGTTCTGGCTCATTAAATTCCCTGTCACTGCTCTAAGGATGTCCTTGCTGAAACTAAGACACCTGTAAGCTTTCCCTGGGCACTCTTGCCTCTTACTGGGAAAAAACGCATGACCTTGGCATTCACTCAACCTAATGAACTGATGCTACTGATGAAAGTATGACAGAGCTACCCAGCCTCCTGCAATTCAGGAGTCTACCTCCCCAGCTGTAGAAATAAGAGTAAGGAATAACAAGAACATAAATGCTAAGGCTGATTTCTTTCTGATTATGTATCTGTGGAATACTTGCTTTGGAACAAAGGTGATCAACACTCACAGTTTCCATTGTGCTTTCCTGGATGTCCTCATGCCAGCTGCAGATACTCACATTAACCAGCTCAGCTCTAGAAATGAGCTGCAGGGTTAATCGCTGCTGCCCTGACAGCCAGGGAGCTCTGACATGAGACAGGTCCTACACACACACTGGCTTTTGGGACAGCTGACCCAGTTTTACTTTTGGCAACAGAACATTGCATTGGTGAAAAAGACAGATTTTTTGGCTACCTGAACCAAGGTTAAGTTTTGGCCTTGAACTCCATGGCAGTGTTGACTTAAGTATGCAAGACTGTAGGACCAAAAACAGGCCAGAGACTCCAGCATCTGAAACAGCCCTAGGACCCACAGCTATGGATGGCAGGCGATTAGCGTTTACATAGTTAAGCCTCAAGACAATCCATCACAGGTGCATCTCACCAACTAGCAAAACAGGGAGTTTGCTCTTAGCCTTAGCAGAAGGATTCGCTGGAAGCAGCCCCTGCCTCACAGTCACACTACCTGCATGCCTCTGTCATGCCCATCTAACTGCACTTTCAGTTTGTGAAGCTCTTCGATCTCCCGGTTGTGGCGCTCCGTTTTGTGCCGCACCAAAGAGCGGTAGAAGTGAATGGTGAAGACGACAAAAATCAGACCCACGGGGACCATGATGATGGTGGAGACCAGTGCTGACTGCCACCCTGCGTGGCTGCTGGCCTTCTCCACGTTGGTGGTCTCGTTTTTGAGGATGGAGCCCACAGGCAGGAATTTTATCCAGCACAGAAGCACAACTTCCGCAAGGAAAAGGAGGATCCCCAGCACAGTGGAGAAGCCCCACGCCAGCTCGATGTAGGGATGCATGCGCTCATGTGGGGACTCGCTGATGGAGTTCAGGTTGTGGATGTTGCTCACTGCTTCCACGTTGGGCAGAATGCAGGTGCTGATGAGAAGGGCGAAGAGATGAACTGCCACAAGCACCGTTGTGCAGGCACTGAAAGCGATCAGCAGCATCTGGGGGTACTTGTACTGTACCTCCAGCTGCACTTCCACCATGGCAACCTGAGGGGAAAGGAACACAAGAGCTTGTCAACAGCTGCTGGTTTTCCTCTTTTCAAGGCTCTCAACCAGGCCTCCATCTTTATTCAGGAAGAGCACCTAAGGTCAAGTACACACTCAAGTGCTTTTTAGAATGGCAGCGTAGATGGATCATCTCTGTTTCCCATGAAGACGGAGGCGCGCTCTGCGGCTTGGCCTTTCTGCAGGCTCACACGCACGTTTCTGTGCTGTGGCTTTCTCTCCTTGCAACCAGGAGTCACATAAACTGCATGAAACCAAGCACACAACAGAAGGAACTCATTAGACAACAAGCAGATCTCAGAGGCAGCTGACAGCCTGCTAGCCCACTCGCCCATCACACGTTCCCCTTCCGCTCCTCACTCGAGGCTGCAGTGCAGGAAGTTCTGACTTCAGGCTTGTAAAGAAAAGCAAAAGCAAGCAGCTCTTCTGGACAGTGGCCAGCAAGGTTTCACTACCCCCCATGGGAAACACTTGGCAGTTTAAGTTAGTCCACATTTAAAATAGCTGCCTTCTATTCTCAGAACATTGTATGTTCATTTTTATTACAAAACATGTCCAGATACAACTTATTTATATCCTCAAATTTCTCCCTTGAGAGCCAATAACTGACTGATAGACTCTGCAGAAGTGGACAGCTACAGCTCAGGCCGGCATTTGTTCTCAAAATGAGCTATCACCTAGCAAGCCTCTAAAGCAGTCTACTTCTTCTTTAATCAAAGTTTAACAAGCAGAATAAGTGCAAGAGAACAGGGGGCTCTTCGGAGATCAGAACTTGAGTCCTAATACAGGCCTGTTAACTGGTTTAGCATAGGAATTTATAAAGTTACTTAGCCTACCTGTGAAGTATAACAGTATTTCAATGTGTGGCATCCCTGAAGTGCCTGTAGATACCATTTGCTAAGAGAAGCCACAAAACCAGTGGACAAGACTATCTAACATTCCCCCCTGGTAACTCTCTAGCAGCTTGCTTGGACCTGCAGCTGCACTTTATGATTCACATAGAAACCAACTTGCCTGGCAGCAGGCAAAACCTCTGGTGATGCCAGGCAACCTGCTGCTCCAGCACAGCACAGCTTGCCAGATGGTCTAGTGGAAGGTGCCCCTGCCAATGGCAGGGTGTTGGAACTGGATGAGCTTAAGGTCCCTTCCAACCCAAACCGTTCTATGCTTCTGATTCTATATGCGTTAAGGAAAGGAGAAGCCGATGCTCAGATGCCTCCCTCAGGCCAGTGCCTCTCCAGACCACCAGGAGAAGCTGAAGTCCAAACCAATTTATTCTAGGGGGTAGATAGGTTTTGCAGATTACTTTATTCAGGCTTCCCATGAGACAACCACTGAGCAGCTGTTTCAGACTCTATATAACAACCTGCACCACTCACTCTGGCATTACTTGTTATTAGCATTATTTAGGTGCTGGAAGATTAGGGGTACGCTCATGCTCTCCCTGTAGGTAGCCTCAAAAAGGATTAAAAGGGATGGAAGGAAGTGCCTACGTTGGTATGACTGCTGCCTTCCTACCTGCCTTTACTTTGAAACCATCAGCAGCCTGAACAAGGGGATCACAGTCAAGTCCAAACACATTTAATAGCAACCAAGATACAACATGTGTGCTTGTGGTGGCAAACAGTCAAGCTCTACAACCCCAGATTTTATACCTACACCAACTACTTAGGATATCAGAGACACCACAAATATAGTGACAGTCGTTGACATTCCCAGTCTTTTGGTCTGAGTATGAACATGGGGGGGGGGTATTTTCTTGTTTTTTAAAGGCTCCTGTTTGCAGTTTACAGTCGTTCTTGTCATATAGCAGAGAAAATAATAACACAGGATTAACTTTGCTATCTATTGCAAGATCAATTTAATTAAAAGGCATTACACATTGCCTTGCATATATTCCCTTTGCAGTTCCCCTCATATTGATTCAAGAAGGAGGAGATCAGACTTACTCTCTGCTGCACTGTTCTGTACAAAGGATTTGTACAGTGCTGTGCTTGTCAGTCACACCCTATCAGGCAGGAAAAGCTGCAGATATATTGTTCATTATTGGGTGCTGTAATACCCAGAGACACAGTATTGAGCAAGCTGAATAGGAATTGTACCTGCATGTTCAATTTATAGCTTGATATTAAAACTGAAAGCCTGGCTGATGTCAACATATCAATTTCTCCTTGTTATCCTCCACATGAGCAGTGCTTTCCAGCTAATTGGATGTTTCCTCCCTGACTAACCTATTCCCTTGGGCTAGCTTCAGCTGTGCAACGTGATGAATTTTTAACGCTGACTGATGGCTCAGTAAGAGGTATTTCAGGGGAAAACATCAACAATCCAGATAGGGCAGCAAGGCAGAAAAATGATTCATTCAACCCAAACAAGTACTGAAAAGGTGAGTGAGCTCTTATTGCTTTACTCACTACAGACGGTCACGTCATTCTCTGACCGGGATAAGAGAAAGAGGACAAGCTGACATAACCCATTTAAAAATCATTAAATATGCTGCTTGGCCTGTAAAACTATTAATGTCACGTTTGATACAATTATACTCTTCTGTGATAACAGCCCCTTTTATTTTAACCTCTTCCCAGAAGCCAAAGGGTCAAGGGCTCAACTTTGCAAGGTGCTGAGCACTCTGATGAGCCACAGAGTATCACAGCACAGGCTTAATTTTAAGCTTGAGAATTGCCTTCTTGAACTCCACACTCACAGGTTTGCTAAAGGAGCAAGTACTCAGAACATTTTAAACAGCAACTAAATGACATGCAATTATGTTGGGTTTGTCAGACCAGTAGAGCCCAGATTGTCCACAACAAAGACAATGCTCATCTCGAGAAATTCAGACTGGGATAGATAGTTATCAGGCAAAAGGATGACAAATGGCTTTACATAAGCCATGTTCCATTCACACAGATGGTTTGGCAGCCTGTAAAAACAATCACTCCATTAGATCTGTTAGGTTTTTAAAAAAATACCAAATACTTATCCTGTAGCAATTGGACAAGTACTGAGAACACCGATTAGCAATAACAGCTCTTATTTCCATCAGGAAAATTATTAAGGATGTTTCCTAAGCTCCGTCTTCACCTGCAGTCTCCCTGGGGCAAATGCGGTCGCCCTACAGCCCATCTCCAACCAGACCTGGTGCTGGAAAGGATCCACATCCTCCTGATCCACCCAGTCCCCTGCCAGAAATACCGGAGATAGCATCGAGGAAGGTTCACGTTATTCTGCAGCCTGTCCAGAGGAGCTGGATCAAAGCCACTGGCTGTTGATTAAATATCCATCAGCTCATATTTTTCAGGCAATATGGGACTGGCCAGAATCAAACACACTGACAGGGAAGTAAATAAAGCAATAGCCAAGCCCTGTGTGACAGTTGTTTGCACAGTTAAATGCGCACAGGGAAACTATTGCATAGAATCATTTAGGCTGGAAAAGACCTTTAAGATCATCGAGCCTAACTGTTAACCCAGCACTGCCAAATCTACCACTAAACTATGTCCCTAGGTGCCACATCTACACATACTTAACTCTAAATAACTTCTCTGCTTTCATCAATAGCCACATAGGCGCTTTTATTAGAGAGTAAACATCCATGTACCACATACCTGTGTGCCAAATTACCAGTGGAGAAATAACCCTGTAGGAACAAATACCTCAGCTTCCACTGGAAGGTCCAGTATGACCAGCTGGGAAAAAGCTTGCTAATAAAGAGAATCCCTTATTGCAAACCTTTTATTTCTGACAATGATTGATTTCAGGTGTACTTATGAACTTAAGCTGATGACTATAATTGATGCTTACTTTATACTTCTGTGTTTATTTGCATTATTTACATATTATATTTACATATACCTATGTACTGCTTGCATTTTAAACAGTTTAAAGAGAAGTCAAATGGTTAATTTTGTGTCTGCCCAGGACTTTCAGCAACTCTCTGCTGTGTGAGTTGAAAAGGCAGCTTTGTGTTCAGATACATGGTTCAGCCTTGCAGTGTGGGTGGGCTGTGAGGCCTCCCCGCATCCCAAGGATGCCAGCAACAGCAACATCCCAGCACAGGCACCTGCTTGTGTAACCACACTAGACAGATCAGTTTACAACAATACTAAATGTTAACTTAGTAATCACATTAAAGAGAGCAGTCACGAATGACCAATATAGAACCTGAACAACCCAGAGGCACGAAAGGCAAGCACACGAGCAGCTTTTTAAAGGGAGAAAGCTTCCAAGTGAAAGGAATCTACAGAAAAGCATCCAACTTTCTCAACATGAGGCGGTACCTTCTGCCGTTCCAGCACATGAACTTGGTTACAGACTAACATACACCATGTGGAAAGCTTTTACCAGCATTACTTGCATGCAGTCAGTGAGCAGAGAGGAATCACAAGGCAAGCAGGCACCCTCTTCCCTGCAGCCTGCTCCCACTTCACTCCCTGCTTGTGTCTCTCCAACTTCACTTTGGGTGACCAACTTCGTCATCCCAGACTCTTGCAATGATACAGATGATTCATGTTCTGGGGGATTGGGGGAGGAAAAAGCAGCAGAAGAAGCTAAAATAAAACAAGGAGAGCTATCTGGAAAGCTCCTGAGATCTGTCTTCCCCTCCAGCTTCTGAGCTGCAGGATGCAGTATCTTCACATCATGTCCCACTCACCCAGGCACTGCCCTCTGCCTCTGCATTCAGCTGACAGACCTCAGGAACAACCAGACCACTCCCTGAGCAGAAAACCTCCCCTAAACAGGTTGCAATTCTCACTCCCAATAAGCAAGAAACAGAAGGGAGATGGAAAGACTCACACCGACACAGAACGCCAACACAGAACGGCCATGTTCTGCTAACACCACAGCTCAGACAGGTCTAAGCACTGGACCACTGTCTCCATGTTCATTTGCTCATTCCCTTTCACGGTCTGGACCTATGCAAATAGCTTCCGGGTAACACCCAAGTGCTGCACAGACAAAAGCAAGTATTAGGGATTATTCCCAATTGGCAGCACTGACAGAACATACCAGCCCTCCAGGCCACAGAGTCCTCTGACACCAGGTCCGAGGCTGCAGGGCCTCTTCTCACACCTCAGAGTATAACAGGGTTGCCCCAGTCACACTATGCAAACTTTGCTCTGGCAGGCTGTGACCCAACCTCCACCCTGTTTTAAAAACAACATACAGGAATTAAGATAATAGAAGTTAAGATAACATGCAGGACCACAGCAACCACAGGGGCCCAGAGGAGCTCCACACCCAAATGCAAGCTCATGTCAAGGCAGCCAGTGATGAATGGCCTCAGGGAGAAAGGAGCACCCAGCTCCTGTATTGTCTAGCAACGTTGGTGGAGCACTTAGGATCAGTTGCAGGTAGGGGATTAGTATTTTTAAATGGCTGACTTGAGAGTGTGTGGGTTGACTGTTAGGCAGCTCATGCAGCCTTGAGAGACATAGACTCAAACTTCTCAGCAGCAGTCACGCAGAAACCCCCAGACAGATGCCTCCTGCCTCTTCAGAAACCACCAGTGTGTCCTGCTTCTTCACAGGAGGACAAAGTACCCATTAATAGATGATTTTAGAGAACGAAAACCTTCACGATCCAGAAAGTGTTGCTATCAAGTACACATACCATTGCAAATCCAGAGAGCAGAGCAGAGGTTCTGCTGGAAGCTTTCAGTTTGGCTCGGCTCAGGTACAGTTTTCTCCAGGAAAGGGCTTGAACGGAGTGGTGGTTTGATGTGACCAATTCCAGGTAGCTGCGCCGGACCCAGTCCCGATAATCCATGCCTTTTGTGCCAGGTTCAGAGCAGCAAGCAGGAGTGGAAGGATCCACTGGAACGTTTAGTTCAGAACTCATGATGGGAGAAATGCTGAGGGAACAAAATGGTCACGTTCAAAAGGAGGCAGCAGGCAGGACAAGCATCAACTACTCAAAAAGCTACGCTTAAACAAAGTTGCCCTCGGTCAGCAGAAAAATGATGGACCAAATACCATCACGTTTGCAAGGCACAGACCAGGGAAAGGACCATCCATAACTACCAAAAATAACCATGAGAACTAGGAAAGATTACCCAAGTAAAGAAGGGAACTACTCCAGCAGGAGCTCAGGAAGGCAGCGCAGCATCTGGCTTCCCATTTCCAAGCTGGCATCTCACCTCTCCCCTGTAATTCCTCCTTGCTAATAAAAAATCTGGTTGATATAAAGACACTCTGGAAGTGGAGCCTCCATCTTATGATTTTGTTTTAAGTTGACAGAGGTTTTTTTCCAGTTAAACCACTGCTCATCATAGCTCAGTTTAGATGGGCACACTTCTTCCCCAACACCCATAGGGCTGAGTGCTGCATAGGGTTAATAAAGCTTCTGCAGTGGGAAGTTACATTTCCTGAACTGCTCAAACCATCTGGCTGAGAATCCTGTTCCCTCACTTCCACCGGTGGCTCTTAGCACAGGGAAAGGAAAAGACAATTCCAAGGGGAAAAGCCTTCAGGTAGTTTCAGCACCTTATTCAAGAGATGACACTGCCAGATGTAAGAAAGCAGCAAGACTATTTCAGAACAGATCTACCAACAGAGCAGAACTTTCTCAACTTTGACCAGCCTCTGAAACCAGATGCTTAACTGGGCCTTCCAAAGAACAGAAACCACGATGCTCTGATCAATCCCCACCCTCCTAACTCAGCCCCCAAACACCATGGCAGTGGCAGGGAGTAACACCAGAGCTGCACCACACGAAATCCTTATGGCTGTAAATACTCACCAGCTCCGAGGAGGAGGACATGCACGCCCAGAATGACACATGGTGTGGTACTAATTAGTCCTAGCACCACACCTCAAGGTCACAGGCACTGTGCTGCTCGCTGGAGAGGAGCCCCAGCCCTGCCTGCATCGCCCAGCTCTCCACGGCCATGCGTCACATGCTGCCAGCTAATAAACCCAAGTTTGCTGTGAGATTTGAGGAAGTGGTGAAGATGAAAGGGACATCAACTACCCACAACTGTAAATATTATTACTAAAACGGAACAAAACTGTCCCAGGCACAATAACAAAGATTAGACTGCAGCATGGCAACTAAAGCATTGCGGGACGCAAGACTGTCCCTCCCAGGCATGAGGCTTTTGGATTCCAGCCTATTTTACAGAAGGCAAAAACCCAAGGCAGCAGCTCTCCCCCAGCCTCCTGGGGAGGATCAGAGGCAGAAACATTCTGTGAGCAGTGAACCTACGAAGCTGTTTCCTGTGACAATATCCTGTGTGGATTCTGTAATGTATAGCATGGGGTGCACTCATTAGCTTTGTCCTTAGCTGGGACACCGATGGCCTCTACTCAGTTTGTATTTGCACAAAACTTTATATGTAGGAAACTTCAACCCTTGGGACAAATGCCATTGAAAAGACGAATGAATCCAGAGGTTACAGAGGGAGAGCAAGAGCACCCAATCATGTCTGCTTCTTTCCTTAGAAAAATAAGCTAAAAATACCACAAGGATGAATTTTCACTCCAGAGCAGCTCAAGAGTTGTCCCCAAATAAGTAAACAGCTTCAGAAGAAAATCCACAACACACAAATGTAGCCCAAACAAGCAGGAACAGGATGGCAAACTCACCTTGCTGGCTACGGACATGGAGGGACTGGGTGGAGGGCTCCGAGGGCTGAAACACAAGACCAAAGAGAAGCATTTGACACCCACTGTACATTCAGCAGTTTTACTCCAGAAATACTTTCCAGCCAGTTATCTGCATCAAGGGGAATTATTCTGGAGACTTCATGTTCCTGCCTTGCAACATTAAAGCTTTAGGACACTTGCTCTTATAGAAATAACTATCCTATGGGGTTTTACCGCACAGGGCTGTTGAGTCTTAGATGGAGAATCAGGATTTCCCCTGGAGACCTCTTCCTCAGCCTAACAGCCAGCTCTGTGTCCATCCCAGCTGCGTCTTTTCTTGCATTGCACATCTGATGTATTTGGTCCCGCTCCCTCATATCCATTTGGATCACTTATCCAGCATCGCAGGGAAAGCCTTTGCTGTGCCTTACACCTCAGCTGCCCCCGTGCAGCTGCAAGCCCATGTGCAAGGATTTCTTCACAGCAGGGAATGAAGGAGATGCTGCCAGGGCTGAGATTTGTGGATCCCCCTCCTGCTGCTGGCGTGCTCTGAACCATTGCCTGCAGAGTGCTGTCTCAGCAGCGCTGTCAGCTTCTCCACCTGGCTTTGGGATGCCAGGCTCTCCCTCACTCATCAGTGCTCGTACCAGTGTCTTCCATCTCTGTACAGCATCATCCAAGGCCCCACACGTTGTAACTAACCCCAGGCCCCACTACTCTTTACTCCTCTGCTACACCGGGCCCCCCAAGCTCCAGCCCTCTTCACTATGGGGAACCCCTTCCCATGTTCTCATCTGGCTTGGGATCCCCTCCCTGGGATGTCACCAGCCAGGCAGGGTGTGAACACACTGCAGCTTACAGCAGTGGATCACCTCCCGAGCAGGATGCGACCCCCTCGCCCCACCGCCACGGCAGGGATCCTTCCCACAGGGCACCAAATAAGCAGGGGATTCCTCCTTCTCCTCCTCCTCTCCAGGCACCCTCAGCACAGCCCGCGCACACGGCAAGGATCTCCCCTCCGACAGCACCCTCAGAAAGGGGATCCCCAGGCCAGGACGAGACCCCCACAGCCAACACCCTCCCCTCCAAAGACACTGTGGACGGGGGATCCAACCTCCTACCACCAGATCCCTGCCCGGCATCCCACGGATCCCCCCATCTCCGCAGGCAGAGCGGGGACCAGCTCCCTCCCCACGGCGTACACCCCCCTTCCAACAGCACCAGAGGCTGCCCCGCACCTTGGGCTGTCGGTGTTCCCCTTACAGCACCGCAGGGCGCGGGTCCCTTTGTCAGGACGCGACCCCGGAGAGCCGGCCTGCATTGTGCATCCCGAGGGAGCTCCGGACCGCGGCGGGGCGGCCCGGGGCCCCCTTCCCACCCCCGGGGCAGGGGATTCCCGCAGCGGGGCGGGCCGGGACCCGACCCCCCCCCCCCCCCCCGCTCACCGCTGGCGGCCCTGGGCCGGGTCGGACGCGGCGCTCCGGGACCCCCCCACGAGCCGGAGCCGCCTCCGCCGCTGCCACGGCAACGCCGCGCACAGCCACGTGACCACACAGGAAATGGGAGGGGGGGGTGGAGTGCGGGAGCGACGCCCCGCCCACTTCATGTGACAGCCACCTCATTGGTTCCCTCCACGGGAGGGGCGGGGCTAAAAGGGCGGTTCCCGCGCTGCGGGCTCCGGGGGGAGGGATGGAGCGGGGATGGATGTACCTAAGGGTGGAACGGGAAGCGCATCCCGGGATGTCCCCCGGCGCCACGGGGCTGATCCGGCAACGGGATGGGATCCGCACGCTGCCTCTGAAAGCGTATCTGCAGGAGAACACAGTCAGTGCGCGGCTCCCGAGCTTCGCGGAGCCCCCCCGGTATAAACGTTACTCGGTCTGGACCTCCTGGCTCTAGGTATTCCCACAGAGAATGTCCCCAAGCAATGGGATGTAAATGTGATTTTATTACAGTTATTAATGATACAGCAAGAAGTCTCCACTCACATAAATCAAAAGGCAGCGCTGGGTTGTGCCCCCACCGGGTGAAGCACGGGCCAAACCCCCTGCACAAAGGGGTACATGGGCAGCCTGCAGTGTCCCCGCATCCCTCCTGCACGGACTCATCGGGAAATCCTGTATGAACCCATCAAAAGGCTGATGGGGAAAAAGGAGGGAGCTCTTTCCCTGAAAATGAGATAAAGGAAATGCCAAAAGGCTTTTATCACACAAAATCCCATCTCCCTGAATTCCCTCTGCCTGGAGGAGGAAAAAGACAAAGGCAAACTATTCCTAAACACTACAGAGACAAGTACATTTGTTGCCCTGAGTGGGCTTTTCACATCTGAGATTACAAATACCTCTGCTTGGTTCCAGCACTAACACTGCTGTCCCTCAAGGGTCCTGAGCTTGCAAGAGCACACGTAGAAATGGAACAGCAGCAGACTTTATCCCCTGGTAATTAGTCTCCATCAGAGAAAGGAGAGGAACTCCTCTAGGAGAGAATCCAGAGCAGTAATTTTAATGTAAGCAGATCAAACTCCTTGGCAGTTTCAAGCCTGTAAGTTACTACTGCTTTTGCAGTGCTGTATTTGGAAGAGGAAGCAAGTGTAGAGTTGTTCCTCGTTTTACTACTTAGAGGAGCGCTTCCCTTTTTCTGCTCCTCAGTTTGAGGTCAGAGAGTACTTGTAGAGTACTTACATTTTGTCTTAACTAAGAACCAGACCTTCAAACTCTCTCTCTGAAGTGCCTTTGTACTACCAAGAGATGTGGCGCTGACATGAACCACAACACAGAGTAGTAATTTCCAGAACTCATAGCAACACCTACCAAATGCAGCTCCTGCTGCTACACTCAGCCACCCCAGCAGGAAAGACCATACAGCAGATACCACCTTCAGCAACACATTCTCTTTGCTTATTATGGATTTCACCTACAAATGCGGCATCCCTAGAAAATGAAGGGTATGAATAATTCAACATGGGTAACGATGGCATCTTAAGGAGGCAGGATGAGGCCACACAAGCTGAATACATTTAGTTCACCCAGAAAAGCTTCAGTCCATCTTCCTCGTGACTGAGAACTGTGTCCTCATGCAGCAATGTCTGCTCTACTTAATGCAAAACAGCGCTTAATTATTCAGCTCGAAAGCCTGACACGCTCAGAGGCAGAACAGTCTTTATTTGTGAAACTCCCACTTCTCCATCCATGAAAGCTACAAAACATGACAACGATTTTACAGCTCATCCTACAACACCAAAGAATCAACAGGGTTCACCTGCCCTAAAGGGGATCCAGGTGAAGTAATTCCCGTAGCTCATCTCTCCACAGGGAAAAGGTCAACAGCAGAGCATCCATTCTGCATCTTAAGTATCAGAGAACAAAGCACTGTCACAACTTACTCTGAAGCACTTGCCTCTATGGAGATAAAGCAGAAAACAATTCCATGCTGATCTGTAACTCAGGGAGTGGTGGGATATGGGCCTGGCAGCTCAGAAGTTACACAGCTCCAAAGTCTTTGGGTACTTATAGCGGATCAAACCACAAACACTGCTTGCACTTGATGACATCTGCTTCCCCGCTGCCACGGCAGTACCACCGAGAAGCCATTGCATAAAGCCAGCTCAGACAACATGCAGGATTTCTGTCAGCACTGTTAAACAAAGGCTAAATCTAAAAAGAGATTCTCCCTTTTTATTGGTTTTTTTTTGCTTGAAATAATTTGGCATTAACAAAGGCTTGAGAAGAAGTAGCACCACATTCTGGATGCCAAGGTCCTGGGACGAGCACGTCTGAAAGAGAGCAGGCACTTCTAATAGAAGATACACTGAAAAGACAACACCACAGGTTACAAATAAAACCACTGCTGCATATGCTTTTCATTTAAGCACCAATAAGTATATATATACATATGGATGTTAGGATTCCTACCAGGGAACCCGAAGTTCAAAGCAGAGAGCAAGGCAGGCATCATTATGTGAAGCTAAACACAAGCAAAACCATTCCTTTCCAAGCCTTTCTGCCACAGGATTTGGAGGCTTTACAGATGTAATCTTTTGGGAAAATATATTGTTCCAATCCAAAAGCAAAAAGGAAATGAAACGCAGCTGACACCTTTTCCCTCATTTTCATGTGTGCCACATCACTCAGCACTGCAAGCATCTCTACTTCACTGAAACCCTCTTCAAAAACAAAACAACAACAACAAAAAAAGAACAATCCAACACATCCCCTTTATTCATTTAAAAAAACAGGGAAGAAAAGCAGTAGGGAAAGTTTTAGCCATAAAAAAGGGATCCTGCTTAAAAATCTATAGAACTTGTCTAGCAACATAAACTGATTTCTTTGGGTTAGAGATGACCCCATACAAAACCCCAAATTCACAACACTCACAGTGCAGGAGAGTCTGGCTACAGACCACTTTTCTACTTTAGGTTAAACTCTTCCCTTAGATTCACATATCCCACTGCTACCACCTCCAACACAAGTAGAATACGTAGCCCTCACAGTAGTATTTTCCTTAAGTGGTAATGGATATGTTTCAGCTTTTAGACCGAAAAACCACTCTGGGCCATGTTAGAAAGAACTCTAGGGTCACAGAGACTTATGGCTGACTCTTTAGAGCAAACTTCGAGCAGACTGCACAGCAGTTATACAAGCAATTAAGAAAAGAATCTCTTATTTGGCATTTCTCTATCGATATCTCTTGGGCCTGTGATGTGAAGTCATTCACCGTGAAGCAGATACAATGTATGCCAATGGGTTCTGCTTGGCTGAGATGAAAGACTTTCATGCTCCTGAATAAAAAGCGATGAACAGTGTTTCCAGCTGTCCCTGAAAGGCCTCATCCTCTTCCCATCACAAAGCTTGGCTCTTCAGCATCATCTTCCTTCTCTTCCTCCTCCTTGCTATCCTCCTCATCATCCTCGCTGCTGGCTTGCTCTTGAGATTGGTCAGGTTCTGAAAACACAAGTTGGAATTGATAACGTATTCCCAAGTGTCTTCCTTCTTAAGGATTTCACAACAAAATAATCTCAGGTGCTCAGCAAATGTGTATGAAGTCACACTAATTAGCAGGGATGGGTAATATATTCCCATGTGTCTTCATGGTTAAATATCTCACAACAAAGTAGTCTCAGATACAAAGGAAACATGCACCAGGTTTTATTAATTCTACCAAGCGATGCAGAACTCAGAATATCAAATTCTCCCTTGGAGAAATATTCCTTTACCTCCAGTGTTACCACTGTGCCAAGTCCACCATTAAGCAACTCTACCTCCCATGGAATGTTATTTCAGAGGCAGTCAAATGCTGAAGTGATAGACTGCCTCACTCCTAACCTCACCTCTGTGTGTCAGCATGAACTTCCCAGTATCAGAGTACTGATAGAGACTGCAGGCACTGGGGAGCCATGGGCAAGGCTCAGGGTATTTCTACACTTTACAAGTTTACAGAAACTCCACAGGATGCCATTAACTTTACAGACTGGGTTTTATAACACAAGTACAGGGACTCATTAAGGTATGGGTAAGAGTAATGAGGGCCACAGGAAACAGGATGCCAGGTGGATGAGACTTTGAGCAACCTGCTCTAGCGGAAAGTGTCCCTGCCCATGGCAGGGGGTTGGAAATGGTTAAGCTTCAAAGGTCCCTTCCAACCCAACCCATTCTATGAAATGCGTGAAGCCTGCTAGAAGACCAGAAAGCAACTACTAGAAGTTAATTAACAGATAATGGAAATTAGGTATGGCATAAAGTGGGACCTGACTCTAACACCATTCTCTGCTCCCAGAAGCTCTTGCACCTTTACTGTTTCTCAGGCCAAGTCACACTCAGCTCCTGCTCTGTCCAGTTACAGAGAGGATTTAGGATCAGTGATCTGACGCCACCGCGTGGTGAAGGTCTGTACTTTCATTTTTTATTAGGGGTCTAATGCACCTTCTAACAGCTGATCATATGTAGTGCCAACTTTTATTCTTAATGGTTTTACTACAACAAAGGTAAAAGATGGCAACTCAGAGGTTTTATTTATTCATTTAAAAAGGAAAATCACTGCTTGCCTGCCACATCCAACCAATATACTTCAACTAACTTGGAAAAACTCAGATCTCAACCCAGGACATGCAAACCTAGAAAAAGACAAGCCCGTTCTCAGCAGACTAAAGATGGCTTTTGCACGCTTCAGTCTCCTCTGATTATTCCCCACCTCCCCCACTTATTATTCTTTTTTAAATAGAGAACCACAAACTGTAAAGAGCTACGAATTGTTCTAAAGACAGGGGAGTTTGGATTCTGGCTTCCAGGGATGACTGGCTTGTGCCAAACAAAACCACTCCAGCCCTACAACTCGTACACAGCAGTCCCTGAGCCAGCTCCCTTCTCCACCACTCCCTAAAGAGATGAGTATTCTGTTTTGTTCACTCAAAGTGAACAAAAGTACATTGATTCATACTAAATTCTCCTCCCAGTCACAGTTCATCAACAAGTAGCTTAAAAAAACCCCAGAACCAAAACAAAACACCCAAACAATCCACTATGCTACATTCACTTGCTGTCACAAGTAAAATTAACCTAATGATTAATTTGTCCTCCCATGTTTATATGGGAGGCTGGCAATGGTTTAGTTGAAACAGGTCCAGTTCTGAAAAGCAAAGCAGAAATAAGGTAGAATTATCAGACAAATCACTGTTCCAGCAGAATTACCAGAAAGTGCTATAACTTTAAGAATTACTGCAGGGTTAGTGCTAATCCATGAAGGACAACTATTTGAAGGTGCGAGCTAAAATATACTGACTGGAAGGAAGCAACAAGTACTGAAAAGTTTGAGCAAACAGTCACACTGCCATGGCTGAACATTAGTTTTCAAGATCGCAGGAGAATGGAGGCAATCAGGTTTTTCATGTTTATTCCTGCATGAAGTAAGTCGCATGGAATAGATGGCACTGAGGCGGCTCAGTTTCTTTCTCAGTTCAAAATCAGAACTCAGTTTCCTGCTGTCCAAGTTGTGCATTTTCCCACCTGTTTTCCCATACACATTCAAAATATACTTAAAAAAAGAAAAGCCTTTAACAATAATTCCTTTTTTAGCAGATGATGTTCTAAATCTGCAGTCTGTCAGAACAGCTGGGGCAAAACATCCACAAAACAAAATCCATGCTCAACAAACTCAGATTTCAAGGTTTGCTGTCCAAAATTTCCCCTAATAAAGGGAAAATATTCACAAGCAGATGAGCTATTTGTGAGATTAAATCTCAACATAGATGGCTTTCAAAGAGGACTTTTGAAACACCAGCTAAAACAACAAGCTTATGGCTCAGTTTTCTTATCAACATATCGAGAATGCTTTGGGCAGGGGGCAGAACAAACCCTTCTAGGCTTCAATTACGGAACAGAACTAAGTCTTCAGAAAAGAAAACTAAATTTCACTGACCTTTTTCTTGCTTCTTTTGCTCAAGTTTATTTTTCTTAGCTTGCAATTTCTTCTCTTTTAACTTCTGGCTATAAAGCAAAGGAAGAAGACTCTTCTGAAAATCCAACATTGTAATGCTTCTGCACATT
Source organism: Ara ararauna (assembly GCA_028858755.1). Taxonomy (NCBI): domain Eukaryota; kingdom Metazoa; phylum Chordata; class Aves; order Psittaciformes; family Psittacidae; genus Ara; species Ara ararauna. Next base: position 8,412,362 of record CM054389.1, on the reverse strand, counting down.
CATTCACACGCTGATAAAGGACATGTTACAGACATCTTTGAAGAGCAGACTTCAGAAGAGAAGTTGAATTTAAACTGAAACTTCAGCAAGAGCAAACTTAGACATATGATCAACAGAAACGTTTCTATGTTGGTTTTAGTCTAATGAATTATTTATAAGTCTTCCATGATGCCACTGCAACCAAAACTACATGATACACAAGAATCTCCAAGAACACAGAAGTAACAAAAATGAAACTGCCCCTACATTTTAGCTACCCAAGCTAATAAACAAAAAGAGAAAATAGAATCATAGAACAGTTTGGATTGGAAAGGGCCTTAAAGATTAAGTTCTCAAAACCCAGACTGCTGGAACTGAGCACTGAAAAAAAATAAAGTCATCATCAGTAATATATAATTTAATTGACACAAAAAAATGCAGTATGCTTTGACTTTCATCTTTGGCTATAATTCATCAATATGTTGAGCCCTGGGAGTAACATTAGGGGTAAAAGCGAATTTCAGTTAATATAAACCAGTTCTGTTTACCTAGTAAAGGTTACCAGGCAACCTAAACACAGACACAAGGCAGAGCAACCTGGGATTCATGTTCCTCTCTCAACACCATAAACAAACTCTCTTGAAACAGAGAGCCAAGCACTGTACCTGTTAGGTCACAACAGAAGAGAAAGGGCAGTGTGGGAATTTAGAGGGGCTCCTACAGGGCAAAGCCACTAGGTACCTGCACCCCTATATAAGGGGGACAAGGAGGTGTCAGTGTTTAGGCAGCATTTGCTGTTTGAACAGTTGTTCTCCATCTCAGCCAGAAAAAAGGCAGCAGGCCAGATCTGACTTGCTGGCCATCTGTTGGACCACACTAAATTAAAGTAAGATGGCAACAGTGTTTGTGCTGTGCACTGTAGTGCTAACATGCCAGTGAGTCACTCTGCACAGGCCTTTCTGCTGCAACTCTCAGCTACAAGGTGTAAAACCCTTCTCACAGGACAGAGAGGCCAGACCCTCTGAAAAGAGCTGAGCCATGATACTCTGCTATTTCTGACACATATGGTGGACACAGACTGTGGAATTTAAATTCTTGTGTCATTGTATTTCAATGCTCAGTCTATTTCTTGAGAGCACCGATCCTGTAACTGTCTTTGTCCATAACTTAAGAGAAGGATGGATTTAATATTTATTTTTTCCATCTAACTTACTAGACTTGACCTGCCAGACATTTCAATGAGGTAGGCAGATGCAGCTCCTGATTTTAACAATACTGCACCCACCAGTGGCCTTTTCAGTATTCACAGACTGAACTGGACTACTTACACTGAGTGCGCAGTGGACAGCATCAGGCCCCACCATGCTCTGCTAGTCTGAACCCACATGTGTACCCATTAAGCAGCACCAATTTTTGCACCTAAGCTGCTTGGGGTCAGCTGTTTCAGGTATTTATTCAAACCAGCTGTACATACAAACCTCTTCAGACGTCATTATAACAAATATGCAATGAGGCATGTTGCAGGCAACACCACAGTGTCAGCAAAAGCTGCTCAAGCAGTCAAAAGTAACCATGCCAGCAAAGCCTGTCAATTTTACAGTTACCTTTAGAAACCAAACAGTGACATTAACAAAATTAATTTCCACAGCCAGACTTCTTAGCTGATAGATGTAGGCACAGAATGACAGCATTTATCCAAAGCATGCAGCTACAGATGAGGCACGGGGCATGAGGGTTTCCATGTCAAGCCTCCTGGGAACAATCTGCCCTTACCGCTTCCTTCTGCGTTTTGCTGTTTGTTCTTCTGCAATCATCTTATTCCTCTCCAGTTTCTTCTGGAATTCCTCATCTAGTCTTTGCTGTAATTGATCACATGTCAGACTTTGGTCACAATCTAAGTTAAAATACTTCTTTTAAAAGTCATGTCCTTTTAGGGAGAAGTCTTTTAGCAAAATACAGAAGGGAGCTTTGCCAGATTTTGTTTGGCTGCTTCTTTATACAAAAGCCATATTCCTAGGGACGACTACAGCATTTTGAGCCTGCAGCCTGTGCCAAACGTTGAAGCCTTTAGAGGGAGGTATCCTCACCAAAACAGATGAGGGAGGTTGGGCTTCTGCCCTAAAATATGTTTCAGTAAAAACAAGAGAATAATTTGAGACACAAACATTAACATAGATCAAAGGACTGATCTTGGCCAAGAGAGAGTAGAACATTAATGCTCTCTGAAAAAGGTGCTATTCTACTCAACCAAGACTTAACAGAAAGAGATTTGGACTCTATACACAGGCACTTGCTTCAATTCTGTCTCTGAAAGACAGTGACATTAGGGATTTCTAATTTGTAAAGCATTTTCAAAGCACCCTGAGAACACGCATTCACGTGCAGTCTTACTGTGTGCTAGGACTCTAGTGAACAGAGAAGATGGAGCATGTCTGACACAAAGCACCAAATGTTTCAATACCAACAAAGACACCACGTATCACACACTCCTACAGTTCTCCTCTGGTAAGGGGTGGTTTGAAATTGAATTATTTGTACATGACTTTGAAGGAAAAAAAGATTTGCAATGAATATCAAATAGCTGGGATTTGGAAATGACAGAGAGTCCTCCTGACCTTCTCAGCCATGGCATCCATGAAATCTTGCCTCTGGTACTCTCGCCGACGAAGATGCCGGTACACATGGAACTCCCCACTCCCAGCTCCAGCACTGGAACCTACAATAAGGAAGGATTAGTCTACCAGGAAATAATGCATAGCAGATGCTCACAAATGACTACAGCTAGATGCTGAGGAACGAGATGCATTGTAAGATGAAGATTTACAAACTCAGAATGTGTCACAATTTCATACAGAAGCTCAAATTATGCCCAATCAAAAGCCAAAGTGAGCTGCAAAACCTCACACTTGTGTACCACTGCAGCTTCTGCTGATCAGTTACTCCCCCAGAGAGAATGTGGGCTTAGCTGGGCATTGAGGCAGTAAAAGAGCTAGAGATCAAATGCACACCCCGTTCTCTTAGAGGCAGAGGTGAGCTAAAAAATCCTACTGAGGCTGCTTCTGACTAATTTTCAGCATCTCATACTAAAAATAAAGGTCAGCAGAAAGATGTTAAACCCCATCATATTAAACTTTCCCATGCAAGACAGATACCACTGACAGATTTTGACCATTTCTTCCTAGATGAAATCCCTAAAGCTCTCTCTTTCTGGCAACAGTCTGCACACTGAAGTCTCACAGGAGCTTTCAACACTGCACTCCATTCTCTTCCCTGTCTCCCGAGCCATTTCTCCATGCAAAGCACACAAATACATGCTTCAAAGAAGACACATAGTGATTAAAACATGGCAGCTACGATCAACAGGGATGATACCAAGAGAATCCCAGCACATCAGGTACTCCCAGAAAATCAAGACAGTTCAACACAAGCCCACAGTAAAGCTATTTGAAAAAGCCATGAGGGAATTACAATAAGCAAAATAGTGTAAAAGCTTTAGTCCAAGATCAACTACTCTGCAATAAGAACAAGTTGGGTACTAGAAAGGATCATTAGTGAGGATGAAGGTCCCAAAGAAGGCCAGAATTCTACAGGCTGATATAATTTATACCACAACTACTACATTTAATCCCTGCAGCTAAAAATGTAAGCAGAATACTTTTGTGGGGTTCCTTGCACAGCTGCTAGCTCCCTACCTGACCACGTATAATCATATCCTCTGCACATGTCTGCTTCTCACCACCTGAGATTCAGACTCAAAGCAGTCAAAAGAGGGAACTCGTAAGTTTCCAGAGCACTCTCATATCCATGGAAAGGCCAGATTTACTTATCATCATTTACCTGTCATCACCAGAGCAGCACTTATTTCACTGCATGCAGTCCACATGCTGGAGTGCCACAGGCATTGTGCACTTTGCATTCTTACAGCAAGCAGGAAAGTGAAGCCCATAAAGCAAATAAAACCTGAAAAAGCAATTCTCGAGGCATACTTCATACCTCTTCTCTTCAGCAAAATGAGCAACAACAGAAAACTATCTCTGTTCTTTTCTGCTAAAACACTTTTCTAAGTTCAATGTAGCTGACCCTAGAGTTATCTGAAGAGTCTTTACCCATCACATCTCTAACGAACTCCGGGGGAGGTCGTGGTGCCCATTCATTCAGTTTTTCAGGAATTGGGACAGTCTTTTCCTGCAAGAACAAACCAACCAGACATCAGCATCTTCTAGGATCAAAGCGTGCAATTTTAACCCATTGCTGGAAGGTGGTGCATGTCTGACAACAGCCTCTGTCATCAGATCTCAAAAGGAGCCCAGCTGTAGTAATTCATTCATGCATAGGGATAAGGAGCAGGCAGAAAACAATCAGGAGGTATCATCTCTGTTGACCCCCATTCATTCCTGTAGGTCAACAAACCTCAGGAGGATTAGGAGTGTCTGTGCTGCTTTTCAGCATGGAAACTAGAAGGAAGCAGATCAGCACCTCCAGGCATTGCAGAAACTGAGTATGCCCCCACTACCAGTAGTCTGGGAAACGATGAAAAGCATTTGTGCACCTTCCATGCCAGATCTACAGGAAGAAGCAAGGAAGGGAGAACTCATGGTACAAGGTCAGAGGAAGAACACGGTGCCGGGACAAGAACACAAGGTCTCAGCCTCCTCCAGCCCACACAGAGAGAGGGCGATGGTCTCCACCTGACAAACACCTCCTCCTCAGGACAAGGATCAAAACACCCGGTTGGAGGAGCCAGCGTCCTGCTCCCCCCTGCTCAAAGCAGCAGCGGGCAGAGCACCAGGGGCCGGTTCGCCCCATGGGTCCATGGAGAAGGGTGTCTCCCCTCACAGCACACCAGGAAAGGCGGGTCCCTCTCCCCTCACGCCTACCCGGACTGTGTGCTTGTGGGCCTCTGTCCCCTCACAGACCCGGGGAGTGGGGAGATGGAGGCGGCACCGGTCCCGTTCCCTCACGGCCCCCGGGGGAGCGGCTGTGGGGGGTGCGGGTCCCGCTCCCTCACGGACGCAGGGAGGAGGAGGGGGAGGTCGGTCCCTCTCCCCTCCCGGACGGCGGGAGGAGGCAGCGCGGGGTTCAGCCTTCTCCTCCCCTCACAGAGCCGGGAGGGCGGAGGGGGGTGTCCCGGTCCCGCTCCCTCCCGGACTCCCGCGGGGGGGTGGGGGGGTCCCGGTCTCCCTCTCCCCTCCCGGCCCCTCCGCCCCGGGCGGGGTGCGGAGCCCCGGCAGTGCCCTCACCGGGTTCCTCATGAGCCGCTCGAGGCGGAGGCGCTGCTCCTCGGCGGCGCTGCGCGGGATGACGAGCGGCTGCGGCTCCTTGCGGGGCCGGGGCGGCCGCGGGGCCGAGGAGGCCGCCATTGCTGCCGCCGCGCCCCTCCCCCGACGTCACGGCGTGCGACGGGCGGCGGGGCCGGGGCTGGCGCGGTGTGGGGCGGAGGAGCGCTGAGCGGGCGGTGGGTCTGTGCGCTGCAGCGCTAGGCTTAATAGAGCCCTCACAGGAGCGTGAGGATCCAAATGACCTCTCCCGGGCACCCTCAGTCCTGCCGAGTCCCTTCCCCGTGATGGTGCAAGCGGTGCAAGGGTGCTGTGGAGGGATCTTCGTCAGGGACCGTAGTGATAGGACAAGGGGCGATGGGTTCAAACGGAAACGGGAAGTGCAGGTTGGAGATAAGTTAGGCTGAGAAAGTTGGGGCTGCTCAGCCTGGGGAAGAGAAAGCTGCGTGGAGACCTCAGAGCAGCCTTCCAGTATATGAAGGGGGCCTATAGGGATGCTGGGGAGGGACTCTTCATTAGGGACTGCAGTGAGAGGACAAGGGGTAACGGGTTCAAACTTAGGGGAAGTTTAGACTGGATATGAGGAAGAAATTCTTTACTGTAAGGGTGGTGAGGCACTGGAATGGGTTGCCCAGGGAAGTTGTGAATGCTCCATCGCTGGCGGTGTTCAAGGCTGGGTTGGACAGAGCCTTGGGTGGCATGGTTTAGTGTGAGGTGTCCCTGCCCATGGCAGGGGGGTTGGAACTGGATGATCTTAAGGTCCTTTCCAGCCCTAACTATTCTATGATTCTATGATACAGGACTTCCTAGTGTCTCCCTGACAGGCAGGGCAGGCTGCCTGTGCCATCTGTGCGTGTCTCTTGGTGATTACCCGGCGCTGCCCATGCTTTGTCTGCTGACAGTGATGAACAGCAGCACCATTCCCCGCGGCACAGCCTCTCCAGGCGCTGGGGGAGGCAGGTAGCAGTGGGGGAATACTGCGCTGTCTGCACTCATATTCACATCTGCGCTTTGCAGGAGCGGTGCCTGGACCAGCTGAAGGCTTCTACACCCAGATCCACGCTTGTCAGACCAGGCTGGAGGAAGGCACGAGTAAGGAAGAGGAGCTGGCTGCAATACAGGCTTCCCCCACAAGCCAAATGTCTTCTCGAGCTGCTGTGGCCCTGCAGAAATGGCATGGCATGTGCTGGGGCTGCGTGTGCGTCAGAGAATTAGCTAGTAAAGGTCAGCTGTGTGAAAGATGAGCTCACTCCTCTAATCGAGATAACAGAGTTTTATTGAGGGACAAAGTCAATAAAGCAAAAGCAACAGCGCTGCGTGCGTGACCGTAGCCAGAGGTGCATTGATCAGCGTTTGTTACAGGTTTCTATACTTTCACTATTGCATTAGCCATGTACATATTCACAATTCCCACGTATGGGCGGGGAACATTATAACTAGCTCCAGAAACTTATTATCAGAAGTCTCCTCCTCTTGGCGTCTGCGCACTGCTCTCCGGTGATTGTGGGCAGGGGTCTTGAGGGTGAAGTAAGCAGTCTTCCTCATGCGGGCAAGGGTCTTCAAGATGAAGTAAGCAGTCTTCCTCACGGTGTACTTTTCACCTTTGGCACAGTTGGATGCCCCAGTAATCACAAAACTTGCTGCCACCAGCTGTATCTGTAATTTTTCTGAGAGCTGGCAAAGATTTAGGACAGTGTGACCTTCCTGCAAAATGTATTGCAGGATGGGCAGACAAGGAGTATCCAAAGCTAGCAGATGTTTGGGGCGCACTGCCTCTAAACCAACTGATAAGCAGAAGGATGGTGTGGAATAATTCATTCATGTTTAGTGGGGCCACTGAATCCTATTATCTCACCACAGACTTACAACACAAACATTGTTCTTTATCTTCAATCTTTGTTAAGCCACAGGTACTTTAGAAGAATGGTGTGAAATAATTCACTCATGTTTAGTGGGGCCACTAAATTCCACAGGCTTACAACACAAACAGTGTTCTTTATCTTCGACCTAAGTTAAGCTAAAGGCACTTTAACCCTACATTTTCCATGCACTAGCTTTTCTCATATCAAGTCGTCCCCCCCCCTTTTTCTTTTACCTTTACAAATTCTTTTGCTATGTGACTCCATTTTGCTCAAGAGTTCTGGCCATTTTCAACTTGTCTAATCTTGTGTCTTTAGCGAGCTTTGTTTCTGTTATTGCAAAATCATAGAGTTATATCCACATAGCAACACCTATGATTTGCGAAACCCAATACATTTATGTGTTTATCATAGCTGCAATGGAAGAAGGGCATAAGCTTTTGTGTAGTTTATGGAGATAAGCGGGAGCGGTGAAGCTGGGCTCTGGGTTTCAGACAGCTTCGTGCCGTGAATGCAGAGAGGGTGACAGAAAGAGGAACAGAGAGGTTGGGAATGGCTCCTTCAGAGATTTATGGGTTGTTTGTATGACCTGAATTTATTAAGCCCCCATGCTCTTCCGTTTTCCCTGAAGAAAATCGGAGCTGATCCTCAGGTTCAGCCCTATGTTTACAAAAGACTTTTCAACCTCTACTGAGGTTGCTATGGAAATCACACCAGTTTATGCCTCGTGTTTGTCTTACCAGCCTGATTTGTAAAAGAATGGTGTGAATTTAGTGTTGGCTGAGTTCCCAGCTGGCCGGGCTGGCCCTGGAAGGCATCCTTGCAGTCACAGCCCTGGCTGGAGCGATGCAAGCAGCTTCTCCTATGCTGTCTGCCAGCTCCGGAGCTCCTGTGCCCACGGCTCTCCCAGCCTTGGGTCCTCTTCAGCTCACCAGGACACAAAACAGTGCCAGCCTGTACTCAGCCCCTACCAGGGAGACACCAGCTCCATTCCCAGAGGCTGGGGCAAGTACATGTCCCTGTCCCCTCTCAGTCACTGCAGAACAGGTTTTAGAAGCAGAGTTGCTGCCAATTGATATGAGTTTCCTCTGCCTTCTGCTCTGCTGAGTCCTGAGCACAACACGGGCCTTTAGCTCACTAACCTGTAATAAATCACCCTGTTTCTCCCTCCTTGCTTTCATGGCCACCTCTCCAAAACACAGCTTCCCAGAGCAGAGGTGGGAGTGATGAGCAGCCAGGTCTCAGCCCTCTCATGCCCATCCCTACAGCAGGAAGGCAGAATGGCAGCTGTGCCCATATTGTGACAGCCCCAGGGCTGCAGAGAGCAGTTGGGCAGCTCGATTCTCCTGCCCAAACCATGGCTTGTGCCAGTGACAGCTCACAGCCCTGGGAAACAACAGGCAGCTGCCTGTCATCCAACAGAGCCCACTCACATGGTGTGAGGAAAGAGAACTGGGAGCATCTCACTCTCAAACGACATGTCTAAGGAATTGGTGCAGAGTCCTGATGTGTTTTGCACTTGCTACTTTTAAAATACATCTATCTGGGGTTAGGGGATAAGTCTATTACTTGGGTTATACAAAAATAGGAGGTGTTTCATCAGACTATTCAAAAATACAACACCCATGCAATCAGAGTGCTGGGCTGGAATCCGGGCAGGACTGGGCTTACTGGGCACAGAGGATTTTCATTAGAACAGGGAGGTGTTTTCATAGTTCAAACAACAAAATTCAGCTTCCTGATCCATATGAAATAAAATCACCTGTGTTTCAAAGCAAAGGCATTCTGACAAGTTTTCCTACTAAAGGGATCCTTCTGGAAGCACTGCTTTGCTGCAGCCATAATCCCCTCCATGGTGTCTGCCAGGGTGCAGCTCAGCACCAGCATCCTTGCAGAGAATCCTGCTGTGCCCGGGCAGGGGGCATTGCTGGCACACACCCCAGGCTGCTTTACCCTTGATTCACAACTAGATCTCGTGTTTGATGGGAAGGGCTGTTGCATCCTGCCCCTGCCCTCCCACAACCCTGCAAAAGGAAAGGAAAGCTTGTTTTCCAGCAAGCCTCATGCTCTAGTCACTTTGCTAGTACACTGAGGTGTGAATGGCTCAGGGTGATGCAGGAGGAGCAGCTGTACTGCAGGCACAGTCCTCAGTCCCTACCTTGTGGGTGGTAGAGGAGGTCCATACAGAAGGGCTGTCACTTCCCAGCTCCCGGTGGATGAGCCCTCCAGGACTGGAAACCGGCTCTGGAAACTTTTAGGGTGGGAATGTTTTTGTGAATGGAGCATGACACAACCGTGGCCTGCTTATAGAGCTGAGCAGCTCCCTCCACCCCCCCAACGCCATGTGTTAGCTGCGTCTGGAAGCCGTGTCTGTCACGCTGCTTAGCTGTGACAGTACAGTCTGGGACAACGTCTCTGTTTCCCCACGGGATCCTCAGCAGAAAGACATACAACAGCAGAGTGCGAGGCACTGCCTCCCAGGAGGGATGAAGGCATAGGAGGGGAGAATCACATGCTATAAGGAACTGGGCTGTTAGGAGATGCTAGCACAGGCCTTTGGGAAGGGAGGGCCATCTTCAGGCCCCGGGGCTGCTAATTCAGCAGTATCTGTACTGCTCCAGGGATGGAGGTGTTTCAACTTGTGCCAGCATCAAAGCAGACAAAGAAAATCAGAGCTTGGGAGGAGAGGAAACCCTGCCCTGCAAAGCCTGGACCTGTCCTTCACTTCCCTCTGCTCAACAGTGAGAAGAATACCTCTTCCTCCACCTTCAGTGCACTCCATCAGGCAGAGACAGCCTGAGCCCAGCCCTAACTGCCTCGAGATAGCAATGAGGTACACACACGCAACATGACAGCATCCTCTCCTCTCTTCTTCTTGCAGCAAAGCAGCAAAGCCCCACGCTCATGTGCTGTCCTTTTTGCAAGTGATTTTATTTTAAAACTGGAACTCGACGTCTCCATTTGTTTAACAAGTCCCTTTTGGCTTTTTCAAATAAAATTAATTTATTCTACAGAACAGTAAACTCTTGCAGACTCTTCCCTATTTACAAATGAACATTTTTGCTTGCAGACCATTGCTTCTCCTTCCTTTTCCTACCCTGTGATGCAGAAAGAGAAAAAAACAGCCACCATCTGAAGAGCTTTAAGGCAGGGCTCCCATCCACAACTACCTGGCCCCTTGGGACCTCAGTGAAGAACACAAGCTGCATTCAGAGTTGTGTCCCCCCCCCTCATTCACCGTGTGTGAAGGAAGCAGGTCCATGTTAAGCCCATCAACCAAGAGCATTTGGCCTCTCCATGCTGCTTGGGGTCCTCCAAGCTGGGTTTAGCTGTGCTGAGGAAGATGAAATATCCCTGCCAGAGGAAACTGCTCCCGCTGCCCTCCGAAGGCCGTGCATTTAGGTAAGAAAGAGGCATTAACTGCAGGAATGAGAACTACCAGCCCTCGTCTCACACACCCAGGGGCCAGAAAGGCAGCTCTCACATTGCAGGAGGTGGCAGGAAGCCTTGGAGATGCCTTTCCTGCCCTCTTGAAATGGGAGAGACAAGTGACTGCAGTGCTTTGCTTACTCAGGAAAGAAGGCACCTTGAAAGCAAATACTGACCCAACCCAAAACTCCAGGCAAATTCAAGGGGCTTTGAGTGAAGCTGTGGCTTGGCTCTTACCTCTCTTTGCACTGATAGCCTTTACCTGGAGACCTATCCAGACACTTCCAAGCCACCTCACACTCAGCTCCTGCTGGCATTGCCACCCAGGCCTGGCAGCCATGTGAGGAGCCAGGAGTCCTGGTGATGGGTAGGACAAGCTGTGTGAGGCAAACCAAGAGAGACATGCAAGCAAAGCTGCCCTGTCGGAGGGTCTCTCACCCCACATGAGGCACACATCCTGTAAAACCACCCCAATGCCACAGCAGGTTTCAGCCCTATGCTCTCTTCCAGGGCTCACCTCTATCAGGGGACCCTCCTTTTCCTGCTATAGATGCATGTGGCTGTACTGGTGGAGCAGAAAGCCACCAAGCAGCAGTGATTGCTGCAGTGCCTGGTCCAGTGCTGCTATAACCATCGCTGGCAGTGTTTTACATCTGCCAGGGAGGGACTTCAGCCATTGGCAAGGGCAGTCCTGTTGGCTGGCTGCCTCCAGCCCCATTCCTTTTGCTTTTCCTGGGCATTTCTATTTCTCCAAGAAGAACCCCAACCTTCAATAACATCTAACTGCAGATGTGTAATGTTTTCATTCCCAGGAGCCCAGCCTGCAGGACAAGGCTGCTGCTCACCTCCAGACACAGCTCCTGGCCTCTGACCACCCCAAGCGACAACTGATGCAAAGTGGGGGTGTTGCCATGTTTTTCAAGGTTTGCCTTACACAATGGAAAATACTGCCTAGCTGTGGTAGGGAGAAGGCAGGAGGTTGAGCTGATGCTCTTGGAGAGGGGTTAGGTTTTGAAAAGCAAAGAAGAGAGGGAGGAAGAAAGGGAAAGAGAAGAAAGGTAGAGCAAGGAGAGAAAGGACAAAGGAACAGAAGAGGCAGGACAGCAGAAAAACCTTCCCCAAATGCAATTCATTAAGCTTTGGAAAAAGCCTTCTCCTGGCAGAGGATGGGAAACGCGTGCCCCAAGAGGGAGCCTGAAAGCCAGCCTGGACAAACCCTCACAACTCAAGAAAAGCCTCTGCATGGGGATCTGCCATTTCCATGGTCATCCCAAAACACCAGAGCGCCTCAGCAGCTGGTTTGCGGGGTGATGGTGCCAGAAGGGATGTTGGCCACGCTGGGCTTTCATACCAGAGGGAACGTGTGAGGTCCTTTGGCTGGAGGATGGAGCCTGGCACAGCTTTGGGCTGCCTTCCCATTATGGGCATCCCTGGGGATGCTTGGCCCTGGCAGAGCTCCTGGACCAGAGGGAAAGAATAGAGCCTGCAAGCTCCGAAATGGCACTGACACTTTCAGCCTCCCAAACCCCTAGCACTGCCTCAACCTTGGGGCTGGCACCAGGTCCAGCTGACACAGCTCCCAGAAGTGGCAAGGAGCAAGGACATGCCGGTGGTGGCAGCAGGAGATGGCGAGGCTGGTGCAGCAATGAGGGGTGCAGGTACCCTGCTTCCCCCCCACCATCCAGCCCCAGGGCATGGGGGGCTCAGTAGAAGGAGTACTGGTTTTCCACCGCCCGGGTCCGGCTCCGGGCACTGTCAGCATCATGGTAGTCCTCAGCACTGGCGGCGGGGGGGTCTGGCCGGTGCTCCACGCTGTCACTGCGGCTCCGGGGGCCCAGGGTACCCTCCAGGCGGTGGTAGGGTGCAGGGACAGTGGCAGCAGGGGCCATGGCCACCCCTTCAGCAGGCGGTGGGGCTGGTGGGCCGCTGGGTGCTGTGCTGCAGAAGTAGTGTGGAGGTGGCAGGTCGAGCCGGCACCCTGGCGGCTGTGACACAAGGGCTGGTGGGGGGCCAGCATCTGCAAGGGAGACAGGAGCTTGACCCCTCCAGTAGTGCCTGGGGGCACCTCTCCAGTGCCTCCCTCTCCCTCCCTGGCACCTTCCAATGCCCACCCTCTCCCTTGCCCACCCTCTCCATCCTCAACCCTGTCCTTCCCCAGCCCTTCTTACCCACCCTCTCCCAGCAGAGCAGGATGCTCCAAGCTCCACAGACCCCACTGCTCCCCTCCTGCCCAAGCCAGGGGACTGATACCCACAGCCAGGGACACACAGGCACTGCACGGTCACCTTCAATGGGATAATACCTATCTTGGTGTATCTTCAAAGCCATGCACACCAGCATGGGCAGAGCTTTAGGGAGGGGATCAATGGGGGAATCCCAGGGATCAATCCCCTTTAGGTCCACATTAGACCCCAGCCCAACCCTCCACGTGCACCCATGGCCCTGCCCAGTCCTGGCACCTACCTGGCAGCGGGCTCTGGGCCACAACATAGCTGCGGAGGGTGATGTCAGCCGCACCACCCGACTCCAGAGGGATGGGGTGCGTGTGGAAGTGGCGCAGCATGTCAAAGATGGTCTGGAACCAGAGGTGCTGCACGTGGCACTGCCCGCTCTCGTTCAGTGACAGGCGGAGGTGCTGCAAGTGCATGGGACAGTGGGTGAGCCGCGGTGACGTTCACCCTTGCAATCAGCAGATGAGCCACCTCCGTCAGCCAAGGGAGGTTTGCTCCTTACATAGGACTTGTTCTTATCATAGTGTTCTCCTGCTGCAGGGTGTTTCCTGCAAAACCCCACTTGCTGCATGCAGCCCCAGTAGTTTGTCCCCTCTTGGTGATGAGCACCATACAGAAGCAGTCAGAGAAAGGTGGCTGGGTGCAGCTGAGGGGGCTGCAGCTCCAATCACAGGGACAGACAGCCTAGGGAAGCCCACATCCCACCTGAACTACTTCTTCGGGACTGGTTATACCTCAGCTGCTTGCACTGATAGAAAAGGGATCCAGCAGAAAACTGCACATGGGATGCTTTTTATAGCGTATCCATGTACTTCAAGACATGAAGCAGACAAGAAGAGGGCAGGGGTTGATGTGCCAGGCTCCCATGGGGCATTTAACCTTATGCCTGTGTAGCAGGCACTTATCCAGCTGGAAAGTGCTGAAGGGGCTGGGCAGGGTGCAGAGGGCTCTTGGGGTACAAGGGCAAGTAGTCCCAATGGATGCCCTGTTGATGCTGTGTTTGGGGTCACCGTATGGCCCCCACTTGCTCGCAGAGCCCCAGGAGGGTGGGAAGGAGCCTGGGGTGCTGGGCAGAGCTGGCACTGACAGTGAGGACACCCACCTTGGCTTTCCCTTGGAAGTTGAAGGTGAGCACGTACTCCCCAGGCCGCGTTTCGCTCTGCCGGATGACGAACAAGCCGTGGCTCCGGGCACCCCCCAGCAGCACCAGCTGAGCCGCCTTGATCCGTGACAGTGTCCCATGGAACCAGGGGAAGTCCGAGAGGTTGATCTCCGCTTCTGCCTCGCTGTCCTCCCCTGGCCGAAGGGACAGTGGGGGGTTAGGGAGCACCTGGACGTCACCTCTCCCACCCCTTCCCCTGCACAATCCCAAGAGCGAGGCGCTGGGCCCGCATCCCGGTACCTGTGAGGTGCCCACTGGGGGAGGACTCCAGTGTCTGCAGGAAGCTCTCCAGTGGGACGTGTGCCAGGAGCTCCCCCAAAGAGTCCCTGGCCCGGCCCTGGGGTGCAGGGACAGCAGTGGCCGTGGTGGTGGTGTGAGCCCCAGGCAGGGCACATCTGTCTGGAGGCCTGGGCACATCTGGAAGGGAGTTTGCAGAGGGATGGGCTCAGCATCACCCATCATCACTGGATAAGGCTGGGGGCTGACCTGCTCTGAAGGCAGCCACACTGGAGCACCTCTGGCTCTCAGGGACATCTCAGGGCTAGGTTATGGCTCTGGTCACAGCCTGGGGGGCTCCCAGCTCGCTTTCAGCCTCTGCTGGGTTTCACTCCCCCGGTGCAACCGGTACGGCAGGCACAGATGTGTTGTACTTTGGCACAGAGATAAGGTGGAGCTGTGAAAGCAGAGACTGCTCGCTGGGACCCAGGGACCCCAGTGCCTGCAAGACCCCAGGGACTTGATTTTCTGCACATACCAGGATGTACAGGGGCAACGTTGATGTCTTCAACAGGGGTGGAGCACCTCCCCAGGGCAAAGGCAAGTGTGAGGAAGGCAATGGACAGAGGACAATCCATCCCCACAGCACCAACTTCAGGCTTTTTCACTTTTGGTCCCCTCCAAACCAGAGCTGCCCACCCTGCACAGGTCCTTACCATCAGCCAGGAACTCGCAGCTGCAGGACACCCTGCCTGGCAGACAGGCTCCCTGCACGCAGGATGCCAGCTCGATGTCATCCCCGCTGTCCCTGGGGGCAGAGCACAGAGCAGATGGTCACTCGCTGGCTGCCACGCTGCAGACACACACACACACACACGTGGCACCTCCACTCACAGGCGTGCGATGGGAGTTCAAGCAAACAGAATTCCAGCTGTGATCCAGGAGCACATCCCGATGCTCCTTGCATCCTCCTGGAGGGGCTGCCGTGGACAGAAGCCACCACAGCACCAAGAGGCAGAACAGCTTGCAAACAACATGGCTTTTTGGGGCTCAGAAACTGGCATGGAAGGGATTAAACCCTTGAAAGCCCTCACTACATGAGTCATGCTGGTCAGTCCGTGCTGTGGTATCTTGCTGCAACCTGGCTGGTTTGAATGGAAATCCATCACCTTGACTTTCAGCCTTTGCTTTGGAAGACATCCATACACATACACACACGCTCCCCACCACCAACTTCCACTCAAGGTGCTTTTGCTTTAACCCTCCACAAAGGGAATGAGGAACCCACAAGAATTACATCCCTAAAAGACATCAAGAAACCATGCGAGGCCCTGAGACAGCGACTGGGGACAGCGCAAGTGGGTGGCCGCGGCGGCGCAGCCCCACAGAGAGCACCCCAGTTACCCTGCCCGTGCACTTCAGCACCCTTCTTGTGCAAACACCCCACACGCTTGCTCCAGAGCCTATTTTTATCCCGGCTCTTGGCTGCTCTTGCTGAATGGCAGCCACGTGGGCACAGGCAGCAAGGAAGCGGCTGCGATCGTGGTAACGGCTCATGAGGGAGCTGCTGAATTATTGAGTGGCCAGTAAGTGAATCAGCCACTGGGAGCCATTCAACTGCAGACGGTTAAAAACAAGGAGGGAGGAAGGAAACCAAAACCAGCAGCGCTGTGCAGAAAAGCCATCGCAGGGCTCCAGCCCTTGGCAAAAGCATGGGGAGCCGACGGCGGCGTCGTTCTTGGCACCGAGCGTGTGTCGGTGGATTAAACAGCTCATTAGTATTTTCTCTGGAGTTCATTATTATTTGCTTTACAGTCACGTCCGGAGGCCAAAGCGGGACTGCGCTGGGTGCTAAGCAAACAGAAGAGGCTGGGAGGCTGCCAGCAGCGTGAGGAGAGCACGGCTCCGGCTGGAAAACCAGCACTGAGACATGCAGTGGGGAAGCAAGGGATGTTTCCCAGCATGGCCTCCATCAGCAGTGTCACTTCTTGCGTTACCTGGTTTAAAACACAGCAAAAGGAGCTGAGGAGCACAGATCTGGGGTGCATTCGTGCATCCTCCCTGTGGGATGCAGCCCCCACGGTCACTGGCCCCATAATGCCCAAACTGTGCCTTTCAAGCAGAGGGGGACAAAGGCAGCCTGGAGGTGGCTGGAGCCTCTTCAAGCCTCCGTTCACCTCTGCAAGCTTGGGCACCTTGTTATTCCAAAGCTGTGCCAATAAAGGCAGCACCAGGGATTCCCAGAGCCCGTGGAGAGCTTGGGCTGATCCTGCCTCCCTGAGACCAGACGTGTCTGAGCCTGTTGAAGGTAACAGCACTGGGCACACAAACCTCCCTAACATGCAATCTGCTGCACAGGCTGATGAAGCAGCAGATGAGAAGTTTTGGCCAAGTTGTTGTGACTCCAATAGCAGTTCTAATGGCACCATGATCAAAACACAAATAATCCGTTTAAGCCAGCAGAATCTTAAATATACTACGGATAACTGGAAAACACACATGGAAAATAGCTCAGCTACAGCATAAAAGCTTCAGAAGGTGGGTGTTAGGAGCTTCCCACATTGAGGGCTCTATTCCCAGTTGCCTTTGCTGGGCGAGGCAATGTGGAGCAGGAAAGGGTGAGCAAGCAGGGAGTGCTCTGTGAGGCTGCACCTCTGACATACACAGGCTGCTGACTTTGCCTCAAGATTTGGCGTGCGTCAGGGACTTTCTGCAATGACCCAAGCACCAAGAATTGCATCAGTGGCAATAACCCATGCTCAGTGGTGTGGGCACCATCCCCGCACAGCACCATCCATCCTCCTGCAAGCCTTACCCAGGGTCGATGCAGTCTTGGATATCCGCCACCCAGGAGTGCTTCTGCAGTGAGTCAATAGTCTCCAGGATATACTCAGCCCCGTTCTCCACCTGCAAGCAATGCAGGACAGCATGGGGTTGGGGTCCTGCCACCCACCCCAGGGCAAAGTACACCCCACAACCCAACCGGACCCCCACGTTCACCCATTGCTAGGAGAGGATAAGTGCTCTGTCTCATCCCAGTAAAGTGATGCTGAGGGATGACCCATAGAAGTGCTTTGGGGTGTCCAAGGGTGACCCCTGATCAAAGCTGGGGCTTGAAGGAAAAACCCCACCCCAGCAGTACCAGCAAATGTACCACAGGGTTTTTATAGCTCCATGGCAAAACCACCCCTGGCTGATGGCACTGAGGGCACACAGCACCAAGCACCAGCACAGACAGCATCCCTCACTTCTGGGGTGTCTCCGTGTCCCCCCAAGAGCTACATCTGCCCAGGAAAAAGAAGCCATGCTGCTCTCTGCTCTCTGCCCCAAATCCTGCCAGACCCCTAAACCCAAGAGTTTTAAACCTCTCCTGTTACATTTTCTTCCTGCTGGTTCATGAGGCTTCCAATTTCTGACTGCAGCAGGGTGGGAGAGAAACCCACTTTAACTGAAGAAAAACAATACTAAACCCCATCATCAGGATGCACAAGAGCCTCTAACATTGCAAGCCCAAAGGAGCTGGTCCTTCCCAGGGTCAGGAAGGACACAAAAGCCCTGCATCAGCCACAAGGCAGGGGGCTCAGAAGCCCTGCGATGCAATGCTGTGTGATGCTGGCAGGTTTCCCTGTATCCCTTGTGGACCCCTTATACATCACATTCCCCAGCTGGTGCGGCAGCCCTGACTCCGGGAGGGTATCACATTCCCAGCCGAGACAACCTCCTGGCAAATTAAATTAATCACAAACAACTGAATCACTGTACTGAAAATAAGCAGTGCCCAGTGCTTGGGCTAGGGCTGAGCAGCACCCTGCTCCCCTGCTGCAGCCTGGGGCTGTGCATGGGGGATCCTACCCCAGCCAGAAGGAAGGAAACAGCAAAGATTCCCTCCCTACCCCCCCATTTTGTTTAATCAGAGCAAAGGAGCCTCTCTGGCTTTCTGAGGGCAATGCATGGAGCTGACGTGGGAGACAGGGCTGCTCTCTCATGCAGAGCATGACAGCAAGTGAAGCACGTGCGGGGCATGGGTGTTTTGCAAGTGCCTGCTTGTGCAATGGAAAAACTGCCTGTGCTTGGTGTCTGGTGTGTGCTGGGGACAGGCTGCCTGCTCATTTTTAGGCAATTTGGCAGTGTAGCCTCCCTGAACAAAGCAGGGGTTTTTCCACCCACCATAGCCTGCATGTGAAGGTTGAGATTGGCCTTTGCATCAGTCCCATACAGGGGAAAGCAGTGGGGAAGCCACAGCATCCACATCCCTTTCTTACCCATCTAATCTGTATCCTGGCACTGAGGGGTGGTTCATTGCCTCTGCGAGTCCAGACAGCAAAGGGGGATGGAAAAGAGTGGCAATAAGATGTCCCAGCAAGAAGGGTCAGGGCAGAAAATGAATTACAACTAACAAGGGATGTCAGGAATAGGGAGAAGCAATCCTGTGCTGACAGCTGGGAGTGGAGAGCAAAGGCTCAGTGCTGCATTGGCTGCTCAAAGGATCGATTGCATCAATTAACCCCACAGCAAGGCAAGTGCCCTGGCCAGGAGGGTACCTGGTAAATCAGGCACTTCCAGACCATCAGGGTTTGGAGCATTCCCAAGGGTAATTAAAGAAATGGCTGAAGCAGTCACAGAGCTGTAAGCAGGGGCAGTGGAGAGAGCAAGTCTGGCTCCAGAAGATGGGAAGAGGACAAGCCCAGAGCCTGCCTCCAGCAGCACGAGAAATGAACCCTCCACCGGCACCAGGGAAGCACCCCAGAGCTGAATCCCCCCAGCAGGGATCTGCCAGGACCCCATCAAACCCATCTGCTCATGCTTGTGACAGCCCCAGGGGTGGGGAGAAGCAGTGTCACACTGATGTGACACACCAGCAAGCAGGGGAGCAAGACACGGCTGGGATGAGACTTGAGAAAACATGATCAGGAGTAGCTGATGTATTCCAAATGCAGTTATCAATGGTTAATGGCTTACTGATGGCTAACAGTCAAAGCTGAGGGATATGCTCAGAAGCTCCTTCACGTTTCACATCAAAGACTCTTCATGCGTGCTGCTCTTCCATAATGATTAGGACAAAAGCAGAGCAAGGATGCCTAATGAATTCATGGATGACACCACGCTGCGAGTGTGTTGGAAGATGAAATGAGAATTCAAATGAACTTGTGGAAGCTGAGAAATGCTCAGTGAAAGGAAGAGCTGAAAGCAGCCTCCAGCTCAAGGACACAGGCGAGCTCTGGGCTCACACTGATCACTATGGGCACTTGGGTTGGGGAACCACCGCTCTGGAGCAATTCTGCAGAAAGCACTGAGGGGTTACACCAGCCCACAAGCTGCATATGAATCAATAGCGTCACCAGGGTACAAGAAAGCAACTGGATCAACTTGGGCTGGGAAAAGAGGAAGAAGAAAGGAGAAGCAATCAAAGGAGAAGCAATCCTTCCCATCCACTGCTGGCCACGGCACCACTTATGCTTTGGGGAATTCTCTCTCCAGAGCCCACAAGGAAAGTGAGGACCACCTTGGTCTGGTCAGTCTGGAGAAGAGCAGACACATGAGGTTGGTCTTTGAGGCACAGAAGACAACAGCCGGATGAGCTTCCATGTCCAACGTTCTCCGGGACACTGACCACAGCAGAGGTTGATGATGAACAGCAATAAGTCTTGGGCAGGGAAGATGTCCTGGAGGAGGCTGTCAGGAGAAGGTGTGGGACCTTTGCAAGGAGCTGGGTTTGGGAAAGAGCTATTTCCCATAGGAATGTGTGGTGGGGCCACATGCTTTTAGGGAGAAGCATCAGACAAAGGGGTTTTCTTTAGCAGAGGTAGGACACAGAAATCCTCAGAATGCTGGTGTTCCCCCAGTATCCATACACCAGTTTCCAGCCATGCACATCAGACAGCTCTGATGGAGAGCACAAGTCCATTAGCATGAGATGGAGGCACAGCCTCATTAGCTGAAGAGAAATGCCATCCCCAACAACATGTCCATCATCATGCTGGCATGTCATGCCCCGAGCCAGGACACTGAAATGCAGCCCCAATTTGCTGTGACAGGCTGCTGCCTTTCAGCAGAGCGGAGGGAGCACTGAGCTCAGTAATTGTGTGATACAGAAAACTCTTGCTGGAGAGGGACTTCCACACTCTGCTCATGCCCTAGACCTATGTGGGGTGGCTGATCCCATGGGCCTTGGTGGCCCTGCACAGCCATTCCTATTGCCTGTGTCAATGAAATAGCCACCATGTAGAGCATGGGGCACCCCACGTGCAGTCTGGGGCAGCAGCAGTCACAAAACCACAGGCAGCTAGACCAAAGAGTGCTTTCCTTTGCAGGTTGTCTCCGGACACTGATTTAACCCATCTCCTGGAGACACAGAGAAGCAAAACCCCATGGTGAAAGCCAAGCAAAGAGCTTGATCCCAAAATACCTGGGCATCAGGTGGAGGTGGCATCATTTGCGGGGACACAACACAGGGAGGGAAGGCAGGAATCCCATGGGGACCATTAGTGCTGTAAGCATCTCAGCTCTGAAAGCCAAGGCAACGATCCCCTTGGGGACAGAGTAACCCTGCAGTGGGGGCTGGATGTGGGCACAGATGGTGTTCCCATTGGGATACACACCACTGCCACCGTGCTCTCACCTTTAGGACGAAGGTGTTGTCTTTGTCAGGCATCTCCAGCGGCATGGTGGTGCGGACCTCGATGATGGCCGACAGAGGGATGCTCACCTTGGGTTTGGAAGCCTGGGAAAAAATAAAAGGAAAATAATTAAAAGAAATCAATAAATAATAAAAAAAAGCCACTCAATTGAATCAAACTGTCCTGGGGGACAACGCAACGCGGCTCTTGGAGGCAAGCTCACGCCTCAGCCTGCACAGTTATTACACAGCAGGGGGGAAAGCATTGATTTCCCTCACGGGCTGGAGAATTCCAAGCTCTTTGAATTAAGCCAAGAGGAGGCCCAGTGGCAGACAGTGAGGTTAGTGCATTTAACTGCCAAACCTCCCCCTTGCTCCAGCGCAGGCTGATATGCCAGCTCTGCCAAGACCATTTACTCCTCTCCTTTTTAAGCCCTCTCCCTATGGAGATTTCCTGTGAGAGAGTTGTGTTATCTGATGGGGGATGCTTCCTATGTGGAAAGCAGCCCAGGAAGACACCCGGTTTATCCAGCACAGGAGTGGCATTTCAACAGAGAAGCCACAACGCAGCAGCCTGAGCAACACAGGCTAGTGTCATTAATTATTTTAATAAAGATAATGAATTACATTAAATAAAGACAAGTGAAGCTTCCCAAGGGCCCCCAGCACCCGCTGCAGCCTCAGTGTGGGGGCAGGACCTGGTGCCTCCCACTCTGCTGAGCCACAGATTCCCCAGATATTTGCTTTAATTATAACAATTCCCCCCAGAGGAGCTCTTGGAGCTGCTTCCCAGGTCTGGGACCCTCCGGGGCTCCGGGATTCAGGACTCTGGGATTTGGAGCATCACAGCTGCAGGAAGCAGAGATGTGATTTAGTCACTGAAATGCACGCTTGGTGCATTGGGTGCAGGGGGTAGGTGCAGGTTACCAACGCTGTGTTCAGTTCCCATTTTGGCGGGGAAAGATGAATCTAAGAGACAGAACAGGAACTGCTTTTTCCCCTCTGGGATGTTTCGTTTCCACCAGCCCCGGGGCCCCAGCGCTGCCTCCAGGATCATCCTGCCCTGGGGAATTTTTCCATCTTGGTGTTTGCATGGGAGAGGGTCAGAAAGGAGGGGGCAGCTGCTTTGAAAGAGAACAAAACAGGGTGTTAATTCACCGGGAGCCAGAGAAGGGTCTTCTCCAGCAGGGCTCTTCCCTTTAAAGATTTAAAAGACATGAGCATAGTTTTTGTAGGGCCTACACAAAAACAAAGCTGTGGGCTGCTGAAGCAAAAAAGCTGTTTTCCTCCAGCTGTGCCAGACTGGTGCCACTTTTACAGCTGAATCGTTTGCCAGATGGAAAGCAAGATGGGATGAGGGGGGAAAGCTGTAAAGCAAGGCAGGGTGTGATTGTAACAGAAGAGCAGGCAACGTTCATAAAAGTTGCCATAAAATCATTTCAAAATGGATTTTTAGAGGCAAATCAAGATACACTTAAGAAATAAATCCCTCTCTGAGCACTCTCTCAAATGTTTTAAGAGCAGAAGCTGTTCCATTTTACCCTGAGTTTATTGTCCCTTTGGACCAGCTGATGTAGTGGTGCTGCTTGGTACAGCCTGCACCAGATCTTCCGTGCACCGTGCCATGGACGCAGTGGTTTCCTTCCAGGTGGATCTGTTGCAGTCCCTGGGCTGATTAAGCCCAGAGCCAGGTACCAGTGATGCACATCACCCATACCAGTGCTGAGCTGCTCTCTAGAGGGATGCACTTGAGCTTAAACTCATGTTTGTATTTTATCAGGGAAGATGTGATGAACAGGTGAGAGGCATCGACTAACACCACCAGTGCCAAGGTTCATCTTGGCCTCAGAAAACAGAAAATGCTGATGCCATCCATATATATAATGCATGGATCCATTCCTCTACCAAACCGAGGGTTACCAGGGGTTTAGAGCAAGGAGACCCATGGAGCAGCAGCCCCTGGTGCATGCCTGGCATGAGGGCTCATGTTGGCCCAGCTTTGTTACCAGGGACTGAAACGCAAGTGGGGAAAGTCCTGGAGAAGATGAAGTAAATGAGATTTTTCTTCCCTAGGTACTTAAATAACTGGAGATTTCATTACCAGCACATACAGCCAGTAAAGCCCCAGGGAACAGCTTGTTATTTGCCCTGTGCTCGTGAGAGGAGAACACACGGCGCAGACAAGGCACAATCACTGCGTTAGCACAGGCAGTGCAACGCATCCCTTCACTCAGCCCAGGAGAAGGAGGGAAAGCAAAGGAAGAGACTGAGGGTCTCATAACCCACATCTCTTGAGCACACTGCTCCATCACTCAGCCCTTCCCCCAGGAAAATAGGGACAACATTTCCCTGCATCGCATGCAGGGAAGGATGCATGTGAGAAGGAGAGGGAGGATGCGCTAAGGACATGCCAGCTCCTGCTTTTGAAGCTTTCATTGAAGTTACAGAACAACAGATGCAGGCAAGAAAAAGTGATACTATGGTAGTAATAATAATAATAATAGTAATAATAAGTGTTCCCCTGCACAGGAGGGTATGTAGCTGCAACTGTATGGGATGAGAGCTGCGAACCCTACCCATGGTAGTGATGCTCCAGCCCCAGAGGGCATCACTGGTGTCTGTCTCCATCACCAGAAGCATGGGGGGGGGGGGGGGAAACCTTGCAGATGCAAAATTATTCCAAATGAATTATTATACTTGAAAGAAAAACAAAAACCAAACCTGCTTTCAGAAAGTGGACTAGTGACCCTCTGAGATCTAAAGCATAAAGCCCAGGCAGTGATCCCAGCCATGCGGCTGCTGCACAAGCCATCAGTCAATCACATATCTCTACAGCAAGCTGGGAAGAGAAGAAACCCTCTGGATGGCCTGGACACGCCATGTCTCGATGGGGGAATGAGCTTTTCCACCAAGATTACTGATACTTGGGGAACAAGGGACCAGGCAGAGGCTTCAGCATCTCTCCCAAGGGCTGTGGGGAAGGAGGAGGCTCAAGTGGGGAACAGCAGCGATCGGGGCTTGCAGATTGGATGGGTTTCAACCATGCTGTCCCATCCATTCGCATCTCAGCCACATGGTACCCAATCATCCCAGCTCAGCAGTGGAAACCTCAAGCAATGCCCAAGCGCTGCTTGAATGGCTCAGAAGAACAGCGGAGAAAAGCCAGGACTCACCTTTGGAGGGACATAAAACTCAAGGAGGAACCTCTCTCCTTCCACCTTCACCGCTTTCCGGAGCAGGAGGCGGCACTTCTGCCACTGCGAGCTCCCCACACAGTTCGTGTCATCGGCCACCATGTAGCGCAGCGTCCCCTCCCTCTGGATGTCCACCAGCTCCACCTTGGAGGAGGGCACCTTGGACAGGCGCAGCTTGTGGGTCCATTTCTCTCGTGGGTCACCAGGCTCCTTGCCCCCAGCCGGCCACGGCTCCCTCTCGGCTCTCCGGCCACTTGGAGCAGCCTCAGCGCCCGGCTCCGGAGAGGACTTGCGGTGCCACATCTCCTTCATGCCATCCACCACACACAAGCTCATGTTCCTCAAGGAGAAGCCTTTCTTGAACTTGGGCTTGGCGGCAGCGTGGATGGAGACATCCTCCGAGCTGCGGGACTGGCCGTAGGAGGACACCTTGCGTGCCTGTACCTGCTGTGCCGGGCTCAGGTACCGCCCAGCACCCATCGGGGCGTCCATGCTGTCCAGGGACTCTGTGGACGTCTCCTCCTTCCTCGGCGCGACCTCGCGCCCGTAGGGGACGTGGCAGTTCTGCAGCCCCACGAAGGGCACGATGTTGTACTTGGTGGGCGAGTCGGACACGAACACCCGGCTGACCTCCAGGCTGAAGATGTCCAAGAAGTTGGCGGCGAAATGGTGCGAGAAGGAAGCCTCTGCCCCGGGGGTGTCGTAGTGAGGGTTCTCCTTCAGGAACTGGCAGAACTTCTGGGCGAAGTCGACGGCGGCCGCCTGGGCGTGCAGCTCACAGAACTCCCTCCAGTCGGGGAGCGGGGAGGAGGGCTCCTGGCACAGGGCATCGCCGTTCATGGCTGCCCCATTCCACCTGCCAGCGGGCTGTGGGGCAAGGGACAGTGTCAGCACGGGCAAGGGCAGCCCTCCCCAGATGGGCCCCCCCCATGGAGGTAGAACAATTGAATCAGCCAGGTTGGAAAAGAGCTTTAAGATCATCAAAAAACAATGATCTTAAATTGAATCCAACCATTCCCCAGCACCACCAAGGCCACCACTGACCCATGGCACTGAGGGCCTCGTCTCCACGGTGTGTGAACGCTCGCAGGGGCAGTGACTCCAGCACTGCCCTGGGCAGCCTGTTCCAACGGCTGAGCACCCTTTGGGGAAGGAATTGCTCCTCATCTCCATCTAAACCTCCCCTGCTTCAGCTTGAGGCCGTGTCTTCCTATCCTATCGCTTGTTACTTGGAAAAGAGACCGACCCCACATCACTACATCCTCCTTTCAGATTGTTATAGAGAGCGATCAGGTCCCCCCGAGCCTTCTTTTCTCCAGACTGAACCCCTCCAGGTCCCTCAGCCGTTCCCCATCACACTGTGCTCCAGGGCCTTTGCAAGAGCAGGTTTGCAGCCTGGGTGCAAAGAGAAATGCTGTGGGAAAGTGTTTTTGTGTCATTCCCTCTCCACCTCGTACACCAGAAAAAACACTTGGCCCTGGCAGCAGCCATGAATTGTACTTATTTTACGATTATGACCATGCAAAAGCATTATTGATTTCTCATAAAACCACTAAGGAGTCCCCAACCGGCGCAGCCCGGGGGGATTCACCAACAGGATTTATCCCGCCTGTGTGTTCTGCCTGGCCACGGGATGAGGGAGCACTGAGTGACAGCACCCACATGAGCGCACAGGGCTGCACCCTCCCCTCCACACCCAGCAGCCAGTCCTTCTCTTTCTCCATCCCCATTTCTGCTCTGATCCTTTGCCACATCAGTTTTAATGAGTCTCTTTCTTTAAGAGTCTCATTAGAGGAGACACGGATCTTGCTGCTTTGGGTGGCTCTGACAGAACTGCTCATTCCCAGGCTTTATAGCCCAAAGCCTCTTCATCTCAGCTGGGGCAGGCACTGCTCTTGCGTCCCCCTGCCATGGCCAAGTCCTTCCTGTCTGGTCACATCTCCATCAGACCACGCTGAGCTGCAGAGGAGCTCAGCCCCTGCTCCTCACCCTCCCAGCTGAGCATCAGGCACCATGGTGTTATGGATAACCCTGGGACAGGTCCTTGGCCAAGGCCAGTGAGTAGGTAGGTACAGGAGAAAAAAAGCCACCAGAACCCAACAGAAGGTGAAGGGATTTTGCTGTTCTCCATCCACAGAGCAGCTCTTTTGCTGGCGAGGGATTACCCTGTGAGTAAATCACGCGCAGTAACCCGCCAGCAGCTTACATGGCCAAGAGTTAATTACTGCTCGGATGAACTGCACGAGCCATGGGATCAGGGTGGGCACTGGGGACAGAGCTAACCCACTCCTTGTGATCCAGGCCCCGGCCGAGACTGAGCCTGGAAGGCTGCGATGCAGAGCCAGGAGCCGGTTGTTATTTCACCAGCACATCCCTATGGAGACAAGACACTTCCTGACCCGCCAGCATGGAACATCTGAGCTCTCCAGTAGCACCTCCACCCTGGAAGTGCCTCTCAAACCCCCTCAAATGGAGAAACACAGGGAACAAAAGCCCTTGAATGAAAGAGAAGCCCTGAGCTGCTCAAGAGCCAGAGCTGGGGAGCTTGGCTTCTCTGCTGTCTAGTAAGGACCACACAGCTTTCCCCTCAGCAGCATCTCTGCTTCCCATGCATGGCATCTTCCCACCTTTGAGACAGGGATGCTGCTCAGCACCCTGGCTGTGCCAGGGAGGCAGCAAGGACAGGGCACACACAGGGTCCTTTCTGGCCCCTGTGTCCCACAGTGCTGTCACCAGTCCCCAGCAGAAATCCCTGGCAAGGCTGTCCCCAGCATCACAGGGCTTTCCCTGAGACCTGAGCAGTCCTGCTCGCAGGGATCCGTGCCAGCTGGGATAAAACCCAAACATCCCTGCAGTTTAGGAGCAGCGTCTCAATTTCCCCAAGAGGCAGGAGGAAAGCAACAGAAAAACGCAAAGCTATTTGTTACCCATTGAGCAAATGCAATTCCTACTTGTCCATTCATCATCAAGGAGAGAATTTAAAGACTCAGCTTGTGGTGGCAGTGGCTACTGCCCTTCAGCTTTAGAATCCACAGCCCCAGCTCCTTGCCACCACCCCAGGAGCTGCACCAGCACTGAGCCATGGGCCAGGAGAAAAGGGAGGTGAAAAGGAATGTCCTGCTGGTGATCCAAGCAGGCACAGCAAGAGCACGGGAGGGGGAAAGGGTGCAAAGGGAAAAGAGCAGCGAGGGACTTGGTGAGGAAAGAGGAAGCCCCATGGCAGTGGGTTTAATTGCATCTGCCAAAAGGGAGTAGCTCAGCTCTGCCTGGGGTGTTGAGCTCCAGGGCTTTGCTGGAGTCACCCCTGCAGATGAGGGGAGTACACATCCCCCCATCCATGTCTCCAGGAGGGACCGGTGCTATGGAGCAGGGCTTGCCTGCCAGAAACCAGGGAAGGCAAGATGTAACAGACTGGGAGATTAAGGGCAAAAAAGAAGATGATGAAAGAGGCACTTCAAAACCGGATAAAACCCAAACAAAAAGCCCTCGCCATCCAGGCACTGCAGCCAGGCTCAGACACACGCACACAGAGGCGTCACAGCATCTTCCTTTCATCTGCATGGGGATGACAGACTTTAAAAGGCCAATTTATAAAACTGAAGCCTAGAGGAGAGACATCTGGCAGGTCTGAGGAGGCGGCAGTGGGGATTACCAACCTTGTGCTGTGCCTCCATCACCCTGCCCACAGCAGGTCCATGAGCCCCCCCGCGCAGGACCCAACAGCAGAGGCCAGGAGTATGGGGGATGCCTGGAGGCAGCCCCCCCGGCACCACAGAGCCATCACCACCTGCATGTACACGTTCACCTGATTTGTGCAGGAAGCAGGGTCCCAATTGTCTGTATAGATTTACCTTTAATCTCGGTGCCTGCACTCCCCTCCATACTGACAGCACTGCCCCACTTCTTGAAATAACTTATCATGCCATA
Organism: Ara ararauna; assembly: GCA_028858755.1. Lineage (NCBI taxonomy): Eukaryota > Metazoa > Chordata > Aves > Psittaciformes > Psittacidae > Ara > Ara ararauna. Next base: position 8,384,473 of record CM054389.1, on the reverse strand, counting down.
GACAGCATCCTGGGCAGAGCGGTGGAAGCAAGATGAAAACAAGCTCAGGGTGGAAATAAGCAGCAGATCTAGGATTGCTTTTTGGAAAGGAAGGGCCATCGGCTCCCAGCCCAGCTTACCGAGGGTTGCAGTGTGCTCCCAGAGGAGCCAGATCCCTTTGGAGGTGCTATCTGCTGACTCCAGAACTGGCACAGGGGACACAGCCTTGAGTACCTGGCTGGGGTTACATGCAAGGACAGACATAGGGATATATAAAATGAGGTTTGCTGTCAGAGGGAAGCCACAGAGTGGCAACCAAGACTTAAGGCTGGTGATGGGCTCCTGACCCACCTGCATGAGTCCCCAAACACCTCAAAGGGCAGAGCTCTGCAGCTGCTGTCACTTGGGAAAGATTTAAATAGGAAGGGAAAGAAAGGATTTCTGGGGATTGGCCAAGGGGAAACTCAGGCTGAAATCAGAGCCTCTGGTGAAGCAGGAATCAGGGAGCAATGACAAAGGCACTGGGATTTGCTGAACCAGAGACGTGGGGAGGACTGAAGTGTTAATAACCCAAATGCGCAATGCTGGTCACGGGATAGCCAGAACAGCCAGCCCAGCACTTGCTCCCAGGGCTTTATTTAAGGAAACAACCCTAATAAAGAGATGTTTCCCTTCTGCCTGGTGCAGCCAGGCTGGGCCACAGCGATCTGAAATTCAAGGGGGAAAAAATCAGTTGGATGGAGGTTGTGAGAGTCAAGCCCGCATCCCTCCATCCCTGCATCCCTCCATCCGTGCCTGAGAGGGAGAGCTCCCAGGGCCAACGCAGGGGAGGAAGGAAGAGCCTGGCTCAGGGGAAAGGAGGTTCCAGCTCCAACCCAGCTGCTCGGCTTCCAGCAAGATCGATGCCACTCAAAGCCCCGGCTGGAGATCCCATGGGAACGGAGTGAGGAAACCCAGGCACCTGCTCCCCAGCAAAGCGCCTGACCCAAGTGTGCTGGGCCAGGGGAGATCCCCGAGTCACGAGCCGGTCCCGGAGCAAAGCGATACCTCCCTGGGCTGCGAGGTGATGCTTCTGGCAGGCAGGTCCCTGCTGGCAGCTCACAGGGGAGCCTGGCTCCTGCCTGCACTGGGAAACAGCTAAAGCCAGGATGGGGACTGCCCTTGGGGACGGTAGAGCAGAGCGAGCAGCATGTGGGGCTTGGAGCTGATGGCAGAAGGAAGGCGAGAGCATCATCTCTGCTGCTATAGTGCAATCCCAAAGGGATGGAGGGTGCATTGGTCATGGAGCTGATGTACCCCCCTTCCAGAGCAGACACCTGAAGCACGCAAAGACCAAGTAACCTCCTCCCAGAGGCTTCCTTTGCCACCATGAGGGGTTGGGAAAGGTCTCAGCCCTCAAGGCCCATCAGAGCTTTAACCACACATAGAGGCTGAGCTGAGGAAGCAAAAGCCATAAGGCAAGAAAGCAAAAGTTATCTGTCCTTATGCGTTACACATCCCTCCAGGCACACTTACCATCCCCACCACAGCCCCAGGGTGGGAGAAGGTGGTTGCTCTTTGCACTCCTCGTTGCTCCACATACTATTTATACCCTATAGAGCTTAAATTAGATCAGCTGTCTGAACTGGACAGAAGTTGAAACAATCTTTGTTCCTCTCATTTACTGTCCATCCCACTAAAATATTCATTGAACAGCATTTTGGCCACAAATTCAATGGTCAAACCACTTTCCCTGAACCAATCCCCCATTAAATACCTGCTTTTATTCCCTGCCCAGATGCACTGCAGGGTCCTCCTGGCACCTGCAGCCCAGAAAACATTTGTCTGGAGTGAAAAGGCTTCTCGGGTCTTTTTCTGCTGCTCAATGAGGATTCCCCTAGCCACAGCATTAGCCAGACCAGCTCTCAAAACAGATGCCCCAAAGCACCCAGCAGCGTTGCATGGCCGTTTTCCAGGGCAGTGTTTTGGGGCACAGGCACTGAAAGGAGATGACTTCCAAAGAGAAAATGGGCAAGAAACGACTCTTTTTTCCCCGTCTTGCACAGACAATGGTCTCCCTATAGCTCTGCGTCCTGATGCCAACCCTGCAGGAACCAATGCTCCTGTAAATAAACCAGGCTTTGGGGCTGCGCCCTGAGCTCAGCTTCAGATCCTGCCACTGACTTCCTGAGCAAGGCCCCAGCTGGGACCCCTGGGTGCTGCAGAGGGGACACAGACACAATTCTGTCCCATACGCACCCAGCCTGCCCGGCCCAGGACAGTCCCCCAGCAAAACCTGAGGTCTTCTCCATTTCCCACTGTTCTGACCAACTTTATATCCCAGGGCTTTTTCCCCTCCGTCCCCTCCGAAACCCACCCCCAGTGTACATTCTACCTCCCATGCTGACAGCTGCTGGAAAACAAAGGCAACTGAATAGACAAGATCCACTGGATCTTAGATTATCTCTTCCCTGAGTAATTCCACCCAGCCCATGTGTAGGGCTGGAGCATTGCCCAAGCCACTTAGCACTGCCACTGCTCTGGGTGCACTGGCGTGGTACCCAGGGGGTACCAACCTCCCACCCCAGGATGCAGTGATGGGATGCTGTGCAAAGCATCGCTACAGTAGGGCACCATGAACGTAGCCTGGGGCTTAGAGGCAGTGTGTTGTAGTTGGAAATAAAGCAAAGACACCCTCTTATCCCCAGAAGAAAAGCTGGGTATTTGTTGAGAATATAAAACCAAATTAAAATGAAATAAAGCCTCTGGTAAAGGAGGCCAGAGGCTCTTGTCCCTTCCCTCACCTGCCCGTGTCCAGCCGGGGAGCTTCCCACAGAACAGCCTAACCAGTCCAAAGTCTATTTTTAACCACCACAATAGCAGAGCCTCCCAAGAGGAGTGGCCGAAGCCCTGTCCCCAACCAAGCAATCTCACATTTCCCTCGCTAAGCCTATGTTTCCTTCCGCCCCTCAGCCCACAACAAAACCCTCCTCTCGGCTTCCCATCCTTGTAAAACTAGATGCACATCCACCTCCAGGCTGGACCGTCGCTGGTGCTGCGCCACAGCGGGGTGCACGGTGTCATGCACACACGTTATGTATTAACTACTGACCTGGTACCACCGGGCAGACCCTTCCTGGGCTCAAACGTGCCAAATAACAGGAGATGTAGCTGCTCACTCACCACCCCTGGTACTTTAGGGTGATCCCTCCCCAGACCTAGATGTGCCATATAACGAGAGGTTTAGCTGCTCACTCACTATCCCAGATGTATCTGAAATTCAAGGAAAAGCCCCTCAGTATAACCCCAACTGCAATTCCCAAAACAAGTGCAAGCTCTTTTAAAGAGATGACTCTTGCCCTGTAGATTGCTACGCCATGGAGGGGTGTTTCTGGGGAGTGAGCTGCATGGGTCAGTGCAGGATGCTCATATGGCATTGCTGTCGCTGCATGCTTCCATCCTGGCTCACCGCCAAGGATCTCCGCTTCCTTAGGGCAGAGGACCCCCAAGACTGGTTTTCTCTTATTATACTAAACTTGGGATGAAATTACATAGGTCCGTATGGAATTTTCTTATTATGTTTTTGTATTTGCAGATGGGATTCCCCATACACATCCCTGCCTCATACCTGCCTGCAGAGTTAAACTGCTGCCTAATGGTATCTGAGCTGGGGAAATTCAGTTCTTACCCAGGACTGCTACAGTCGTTTCTAATTGCTTAAGTGGTGTATTAAGCAAAACACCTCATACAAATTCCAGTGGGCTTTGAAACCCCTCATCCTAACCAGATGATGCCAAAACACCCTGTTACAGCTGCCATCCCTGGCTGGAGAGTCAACTTCAAGCATCCCTGTTCCCTTTGCTCCCAAGCAGGCAGCTCTTTGTACCCAGCGTGGTGGCCATGACCTCATGGGAAGGATTTAGAGGCTGTATCCGACTTCTCTGCCTCCTTCCTGAAGCTTCCACAGGACCCTGTCTTATTGAAATGCCACCACAGCCCCAATCCTGCCTCAGGGTCTTGTCTGCCAAATGCTGCCAGGACCTGATTGGTTCCCGGTGAGGGAACACACCCACTCCTGCTTTCCCAATGGATGCACACTGGGTTCCTCTCCTGGTCCCCCCTTCGGAAGCACACCAAGCATCTGTGGACGGATGCAGGGCTGCAGTTGAGCCTTGCCCCAAGCCTGGCCCTGCACCCAGCAAGCAGATTCTCCAAGTCAGTTAGGTTTTCCGTTTCACCAAAGTCAGGTCTGGGATGCAGTTTTCCCTTTAGGGTTAACCTCTTCTCCTCTCTGCTGTGATGGAGCCAGCTGGGATTCAAACCTGTAGTTCCTGGGAGTCAGGGGGCACACTGGGTGCTCCCTGCAGTGACAGGGTTCTCAGTTTCCCTCTGCTCACACAAGGAAGCAGAGCAGTGAGCCAGGCACAAGCCTCCAACCTTTATCCCACCACCTCGCCAGCATCTGTGGGCAGGGAAAGCAGCCAAGGGCAAGCGAGGGCACCAAGATGTGGGTGCACCAGGAGGGGAGTGCTGCCAGGAGCAGCTCTGCTGGCCTTTGGGCTGGAGAAGAACAAGGAAGGCAGCGCTGCCCCGGGGCATCCCCGCCAGCCTGATGCAGCAGGTCCAGATGTGCAACCATCATCAGGTTTCTCTGCCTGCCCCAGGAAGAAGAGGAGGAGGAAGGGGAAGGGCATTACCCAGCAACATCCTCATCTGGAGGAGATGGGTGATTTACCTCCAAGAAGGACAAGAGGAGGCTGGACAAGACAACTCTGCCATGAGGGCGCATGAGATGTGCTTGAACCTGTCCAGAACTGGGGACAGACCTGATGGTCAAGAGAAGCAGTCAAGCAACTACAGCACCCCTGGGCCAACCAATGAGCTTATACTCAAAGAAGGCAGCAATTTTAACCCAAAAGCCTCATCCAGAGCAAGACAGAGAAGGCTCCATCCTGCAGCCCCCAGGACTGACTTGTCCCACTCAATGGCACAAGGAGAATGGTCACCTTGCACTGAGTGACACCAAACACCGAGAGGCAAACTCCCACCCTTCCCAAAAGCACATCAACAGGCTGAAGCATCTCTGCAAGAATTATGCAACTTTTTTAGGAGACAGTTATTCAACAGCCACCCTGGGCTGCACTGCAGCGTTACAGCGGTGGAGAGGCACTGTGAAGCAACAGAGGAACTCAAGAGGGGATCTCACACTCACGATCCCATCCAAGCACATCTCCTGGCAGCAACAACCACCTGTGAGTGCAAACATACTGGCCAAAGGCCCCAGGGTAGGAGAGCTAAGCGTTTCAGAGGAGCCTGGGCAGTTCAGGGACACTACTCCCATTAAGAAGCACAGCCCCATACGCCCAGCGTTGCAACCATGATCCTCCATGCCTCTCCCAACACACCAAACCAAAAATCCCCATGGAGGGGAGGTTTGAATAATCAGAGAATTGTTTAGATTGGAAAAGACCTTTTAGATCATCGAGTCCAACCACTAACCCAGCACTGCCAGCTCCACCACTAACCCATGTCCCTCAGTGCCACATCTACACATCTGCTAAATACCTCCAGGGAGGTGACTCCACCACTGCGCTGGGCAGCCTGTGCCAGTGCTTGACAACCCTTTTGGGGAAGGTATTTTTCCTAATCTCCAGTCAAAACCTCTGCACCGAGTCTAAACCTCCCCTAGTGCAGCATGAGGCCATTTCCTCTTGTCCTATTACCTATAACATGGGAGCAGAGACCAACCCCACCTCACTACAACCTCCTTTCAGGCAGTTTTACAGCACGATAAGGGCCCCCTGAACCTCCTTCTCTCCAGGCTAACCACCCCCGGTTCCCTCAGCTGCTCCTCATCCCCTCACAGAAGCAGTGGCAGGGCCTCCCAGGGGTTTTTGGGGCACAGAGCAGCATTACCTCTTCTCCCTTTCCAGTTCACAGGATCCTCAAGGTGCCGGCAGCGCAGTCCTTCCAGGTCAAGCACATAACTTCAACTGATGAACTTCTACACCGGAAAGAGGGACCACAGCAACTCGGGGAGGGGGCTGTAAGGCAAAGCGTGCATGATCATCCCCAGGGACATCTCACCCCTAAGTCTCAGTTCTGTGGCACGTCAGCCGCACCATCCGCTTCAGCAGAAGCTAGAAATAAGCAGAAAGACCATGGAGAAAGTCCCTCTGCTTTCCCAAGGCCTTCACGGGATGCAAGCAGCCTCCCCAGGGCTGCAGGAAGCTCAGGATCCGCAGTTACCCCACGGGTGTTCCCGCAGCCCCATGGGAACAGGGGCTCTGCCCTTGCCAGGACCAGACTGGGGGGGGGGAGTGTGCGTGCAGCCCTCGCAGACCCCCCCAAACCCGCCCTCAACCCTCATGCAAACAATGATTAACCCCATTAAACCCCCATCCAGAGCATCCTCCCGGCCCCGCACCGCGCCGGGACCCGCCGAGTTCCGCTCCCCCCGCACCGCATCTGCCCCCGCCGCGGTGCCCGCCGCAGCGCCGCCCCCCCCGGGGCTCGGCCGGCTGGAGCAGCGGCGATGCGCACCGGGAGCGGGGCAGGAACCAACCGGGGCCGCCCGTGCGGAGACACGGCGGGGAGATAAAGGAGGAGATGGGGGGGGTTCGGGGCAGCCCCACCGCGCTGCAGAGCCGGCCGGCGGGGGTGGGGGCTCCGCGTCCTCCCGCTGCAAGCGGGGACCCTCCCCCGGGCCGACAGCGGCGGAGATGGGAGGCGGGGGGGGAACAACCGGGAACACGGGGAGGCTGCCCCCGGCCCCGGCCGCCATCCGGTACCGCTGGGATGCGCTCACCCGGCCCGGCGCTCGGCGCCCGCTGCTCCCGGCGCGGCTCTGCCCCGCCGCCCCCCGCACCGCCCGGCAACACCGCCTCCCGCCCCTCCCACCGCCCGCCGCTTTAAAGGGCCCCGCCCGGCTCCGTGGGGTACCGTTGCCTCCCCCCCCAGCGCCCAGCGAAAGGGCCGCGATGCAATGCACCGGGGCACCCCGGGGGGGGTACCCCATGAACGGGGCCGTCCGCCCATCCCTGCGCATGTGCTTGGGGAGGGGGGTGTCTGCGAGGGCACCCTAAATCCCTGCAGGGCACTCCAGATCCTCGGGGGACACCTCAAATCCCTAACGGGCATCTCAAATCCTCATGGGGCACCCCAAGCACCCCAACCCCCCCACTTCTGGGAGGAGGCTGCCTAAGAACGGGGAGGTGCCTTTTTCTCGCTGTATCCCCCATCCCCAAAGCTCATTTTTGTGCTGTGAAGGAGTTTGGGGTGATCCCCAGCACCCCACATCCCCAGGGCTCACAAGCGGGGGTTAACTGGGGGACCAGCCCCTGCACTGGCCTTCACTAGGCCCCATCTCACAGCCCCTTCTGCCAAGGGGGGTCAGGACAGACCATGGGGAGCCAAGGCCCTGAGAGCTCGCTGTTATTTAGTCGGGGTCACATCATCAGGGGCTGCCTCCTGCACATCCCCCCCCCCCCCCCCATCGTGTCCATGGGTGGATGAGGATGACTCACCAAAAAAAAAACAGGGAAAAGAAAAAGGATTTGCAGGAGGAACAAATCCCTTTCACTTCTCGGAGCACCTGTAGGATTAAGACAATGCTGGTTATGTAAGGGGTGGGGAGGGGGGTGGGTTTTTTTCCTGTTAGTATTTGTTTCTTATGCTCCCTTGCCATCCTCTTACCCTGTGAGGTGAAATGTGGGGAGATTTTGGATGTTTGAGGGCATTCAGGGGGTGCAGAAAGGATGAGGGAGGGTGGCTGTAGGGCTATTGCACAGTGATGCACCATTTTCTGTTTCCTCCTCCAAAGCAGAGCACCACAGTCTCGCTGAACCTCTTTATTTGGTGTTTTAAGCAGCAGAGTGAAACCCAGGGCAAGGGGGATTTGCAAAAGCGCTGCCTAGCAGGCACGACCAGGGGCATGGACTCTTGACTTCTCTCCTTGGTTTCATCATCATGGTTTTGTGATGATTTTGGGTGGATGCCCACCCTCCAGCTTCTGTTTTCCCTTCCCAGGGGTGTTGTGAGGATGAATTCCTGCTCACCAAGAGGCTGGAGCCCATTGCTCAGTGCAGGTTATCCTGGACAGATCACATCCACGCACCTCCTGCCACGGCTGGTGGTGTTTCCTCTCACCCCCCTGCTTCCCCAGCCTCTCCTCCAAAAAGCCTCTCTCCCATTCATATCCATTTTTAAAGAAAACACACAATCAATAGTCTCTTAGGCTGGAATTTCATTAAGGGTTTCATTGCACTCGCTATCGATTGCCAGCAGGGCTGGGAGCTGCGCAGCGTGGGTCTGGCAGACACCGATGGTGCCCTGCCTGTGCCATGGCACCATCCGGAACATCCTCCATTGGGCAGGGCAGCGACGCCAAGGACAACCCTGGGGTTCATGCCAGCATCATCAGTGGGTAGAGGATCTGGCTGGCTCACACAAGGGGCTGGGGGTCCCGTTTTAGTAAATTCCCAGGTTTTACTAAACATGAATGGTGAGCAAAACATGCCGGGAGCCCAGGGAAGGGCTGGGATGCTGGGATTTCTCCCTCCCATCACCCAGGATAAATGCTTTGCGATTGTAAAGGCTTTGGTACATAACAGGCTCTCTTCTGCTTTTCCTCTGTGGGTTGTTGCTTGCTTCAGGCTGTGTAGAACAAGGTTGGGAAGCCTGGCCTTGCTTCTGATGAAACACCAGGTAACCTTGCAGGGCTGCTATTACAAACCAAAGCAAGCTCCAAGTGTGGAAGGGCACAGTTTGCACCGCTGCTGGTCAACCACTTGAAAAATCCCGACCTTCAAAAGGATTTGAGGGCTAATTTTAGGTCTGTGCCTTGCCCAAAGAGATCTGCTATAATTGCTGGGGTGAAAGTTGAACTTCTCCTGTGACTTTTCTCAGCAATCCCTAAGGAACCGTGTTCCGCTGGCAAAGAGCATCCCTGGTCCAGCTCCCCAGATTGTCTTTTGAAGGCTTTATTTTTAAACCAAAGCCACAGGCTGCCTTCAATGGGACATAAATCCTTCATGAGTTCCAGTCTGCAGCTAGTGGGAGCTCCTGTGGATGGGGATGAGCTTCAGCTCCAACCCTCGTCCCCATTTTCCGGCCTCACTCGTTGCTGCCCCATCACCACAGGTGCTGAGCAGAGTGACCCCACTCCCCCTCATGGACACCACTGTTCCCATTCATCACTAAACCCTTTTAATAGGAACCAGGGATGGGAGCAAAGCATATTGCTCGCAGAAACATGGCCTTTCTGCTACGCTAAACGATTTAAAACTGGTGGTGAATAGACCTAATATTGTGCTCGCTTTTGCCAATTCTCATTACGCTGGGAATCCCTCGGAGCTATCAGCTCCACAATCCAATAGCTGGAAGGAGTCAAGAGCAGGCATGCTGGGGAGGGCTGTTGGCAGCTGCCCGGCTGGAGCGTGACATGCCCTTGAAATCCTGTGCCCGGAGGCATCCGGCAGCATCCGAGCGGTGCCAGCGCCGGCAGTGCCCCGGGGCAGGCGGGGGGTTATCCGGGGAGCAGGGGCCGGAATGGTTTTACAGATGTTCCTGCAAGCCCCTCATGCTGTGGGTTTGCAAAGCCACCGAAGCACGGTGGGGATTGAGGAGTGTGTGAGGGGGAGGAAAGTAGAGCGGGAGGCGAAGTGTTTGTCCTGCATCCCAGGAACACCCCAGGAAGGAAGGTTGGAGACTTCACTGCACAGGGCAGCCGTGAAACCGTTCCGTGGCGCAGGCACAGCAGAAAGCTGGGTGCGTATGTGAGCTGTCAGCCAGGCAGACAGGCCCCAGGCGTCTCCGGGGTTGTCACAGCTGCAAATTGTCCAGGAACAGCCTCTAATGAGATGTAAGGGAAGGGTTTACTGGAGGAAGATGTCATAGGGATGAAAAGGGAAAAGAGAAGAAACCAGGAGAAGCAGCAGTTTGGGTCTGTATTTATCTGGGAAGGAGAAATTGCTTTAGAATGGCCTTTGGTGTGTGAGAGAAGGCAAACAGGCAGTGACAGCCCAGCCACGGGGCTGGGGGAGCCTTCTGCAGGGGATCACACTGATGTGAACACCTTGACATACAAACTCCCTTCCCCTCCTCACCCCCCGACTCAGGACTTACCTGTGAGAGGGAGAAAAGCCCTTTCCTTTTGGCACAAAGACCGTGACCAAGATTTCCTCTGCAACCTGAGATATTGCTTCCTGCACTGCCCAGGGTGCCCGCACAGCCCTGGTTGAGTGATGCTCTCCCAAGATGACCCTTAAAGATGGATGAGCCCAACCGCAGACCAGCACAAAGCCAGACCAGCGAAATCCCCTGGAGAGGATGTATAAACAGGGGGATGTACAAACAGGGGGATGTACAAACAGGGGGATGCATAAACAGGATCAAGCCGTCTCCTCGTCTTCTGCTGGGATGATGGATGGAGTTTGGATGGAGACAGGGAGCAGGGGCTGAGTGGAGGAGCTGCACAGGAGAGCAGTCAGCAGGCTCACAGCATCAACAATTCATCCTGCATCCTTCTTGTGTGTGCAGCCTGTCCCCTGCCACATCCCAGCTCTTCTGCCCTTCAAATACCTGCTCAGGATCGCACTCAGTGGCCTCCCAGTGTCCGACCCAGCTGGGAAGGAATAGTTGGGGTTGATGATTGTGGACTCTACTGATGACACTGTCAGGCAGAAAGGGGGTTCAGGGCTCAATCCTTCTGCATCGTTGATGGTCTGGGAGCTGTATTGGGAGCAAAACGGGGGTGTCCAGCTCAGCACCAGCAGACATGATTCAGTGTTTCCCATCCTAAAGTGCTTTATTCTGTCTGATCGTGATGCCTCCAAGGCGAAGTCTCTTCTGCTGCATCCTGCTGGGATGGAGCTCACCAGGCCCCTCCAAATGCCCCAGCCCCAACCCAGCAGCAAATGGTATTTGTGCTCGCCCACTGTCTCCAGGAATCACAATGTGGAGAGATGGTTGCGTTCAGAAACAACATCTCCTACAAGGATATGTCCCTCATGAGGGCATTGGGCACTGTGGGGGAGGCCACCGGAGCCAGGCGCTGGTGCTGCCACTGCTCTTCTTCCTCCTGCTGATGCAAATGAAAAGTGATGCTTTTTCTGTGCTGAAACTTCCCCTCCGCACCCCTGGCAGGGCAGCGGGGGAGAGCTCACCAAGCGTGCAAGTGTTTGCAGGCAGATGCAGAGCCCCGAGTGGGGACCAGCACCCAGACAGGGGGGACATGAGTGTGACACACCTGGGGCTGCAGAGCTGGAACTCTACCAAACCCCCTCAAAACCCCAGTGTGATCTCTCCTGACTCCTCCTCTGCTGCTCTTGCCACTGTGCCTGCCCTGCTGGGGGGACCAGGTCCATGTCCCTCACTGCTCCTTCTGTTCACAAAGTGCCTCCCATCCCCGCTGGAGCAAGGTCTGAGGCTATGAGCTACTCACAGGTTGTCTCTTCAATATCCCTATTCTTTGTGCTGTTCTGCTCTGCTGGGGCAGTGCTTGAAAGATGGTGTCAGAGGCTTTGTTTAGCCTGAGCAGGCACCATGTAGGAAGCAGCCACGGGAGGAAGAAAAGCCTTTCCACACATCCTCTGTGGCTGTGCTGTGCTGCACAGGGGGGTTTCCAGGGGTGAAGCCCTCCACGCTGCATCACCCTTCAGTCACCTCCTGCATCTTTTTGGTGGCCTCTGCTCGGGGACAAGCTTGGGACACCCACCTTGCTGGTCCTGGTCTGTAGCTGGGATGATGGAGCTGTTCATCCTGGGGACCATGGGAACACATCCTCTCCCACAGTGTCTGTCCCAGGTTAGATCCTTCCCTGCTCGGTCTCCGCAGCATCACACAGCCGTGTGCTCCCTCAATGCTGCTGCTTCAGGTTCCCACTTATCCCAAAGATTCCTCTGCTCTGCACCCACAGCCTTCAGCCATGAGGAGCCAAACCCCTGGGGATACCAGGCACACAGAAAGGGGGGTTTTCACCTTTCTTGCTTCCAAATGCTCCTGCAACAACAGCTCCTTGTGCCTGGTGATGGAGCGGAGCCCAGGCTGCTCCTGCCGGCAAAGGGCTGATCTTTGCTGTGGGGCACCTTCTTCTCCCTGATATTTCCCACTGTGCTGGTCCATGTGGCTCATCCATTGTGGTTTCCCAGGGTTTTGCTTTCTTACAGTGTGGAGAATGCCCTTCTGGCAACCTTGGCTTTGAAGCAGCCCCACGCTGCGGGGTCAGGCTGGCCCCAGCGTTTCCGCAGTGCAACACTCTGAGTGCACCTTGCACATGTGTTAAAAAGAAAAGGGAAATAAAAAGCATTAAATATTAAAAGCAAACCCATCTGTGCCTGGACTCGGAGCAGCTCTTACAAACGTTCTCAGCTCCAAAATCCCAACCCTCCCTTAGCTCTGAAAGCCTCTTCCATCTTTTTACCAGCCCATGGGGAGCTGGTGTGTGCGAGCAGCAGGGCCGGTGTGCAAACCGCTTCCAAAGAGTTCCCAAAGGGAAGCAGCTGGGACGTTCCTGAGCCCTGTGAGCCTGAAGGGTGGAGGGGAGCTGGGGAAAAGCCCTGGATAATCCCAGTTGCAGGCCAGGGCACTGGAAGGTGCTCAGTGAGGGCAGCACTGTCCCCACCCCGGCGCAGGCTGTGCCACTGCAGGGGAGGGTGACACCACACTGGGACAGGATGGGTGCTCGATGGGGATGGGCTGCAGCAGGGACAGCGTTCGCAGAGCAAAGTGAGTCTTTTTCAACACGATTTGCCCTTTCCTGGCTGCTGAGGGGTGTGGGGCTGGCTCCTTGCATCCAGGGAAGGGCAAAGCCTTCTGTGGACATCATGGGTCCAGCCCAGAGCCTTCCTCTGTGCTAAACACCATCTCCAAAACCACAAAGAGGCCATTGAAAAACCCCACTATACCCTTGGAGCCCTTTCTTTCCCCTGACCCCACTTGGCCGGGGCCCACGGGACCATTTCCCTGAGCATCACTTCCCAGCATCTCCAATGGGAAGGCGGCAGTGCAGGCAGGCTAAGTGTGGACCAGCGCTGTGAGAAGGGGTTTCCATAGCGACAGGCATCAGAAAGGCCTCACATCCTGGGTGTTCAGGGCAAAGATATGGGGGGAGCAGTGTGCTGAGGGGGTACCCTGGAGCCCCGTGCTGCAGCAGGGTGCATCCCTCATCCCTGGGACATCTCTTGGAGTCACACTCTCATCACCTCCCTCAGTGACCTGCTATGCTTTGCAGGATGCCTCGAAGGACCAGCCCCTTGGGGGGGGGTCACAGCAGAGCCACCAACATAGTGGTGCCTCCCTTGGGGCACCCAGCAGGGTGTGCGGGTGCCCCTGCTCCCTCCCTGGCTATTTTTGGCAGTCCATGTGCTGCCGGTGGGGGCAGTTATTCCAGGCATGAGGAGACGTCAGAGGAGGTTGTTCCAGGGCCGTGGTGCTGCCTTTAGTCCTGGCACTCCTCCTCTGCGGGTGGGAATGCCAGGCTTTGCTGCTATGGGCTGCGCTGGGGGCTTTTCACTGCTGTGCTGAGCTCACAGGGGCTCTGTGCAACAGGGGCAGAGAACCAGTGCAGGGGACAAAGTGCTAATGCAATTGGGCAAAGCACCCTGCAATGATGCTGAGCACTAATGCAACAGGGAAAAGCATCACACCATGGGGACAAAGCGTTAGTGCAACAGCAACAAAGCACCATGCAATGGGGACAGAGACCCCTGTAATAAGGGCAAAGCTCCGTCAGTGGGGACAAGGCCTTTTCCAGGGTCATGGCCCATCCCCTTGCAGCTGTGAACTGATGAAAGGAAGGGGGCAAAATGGGTTAGAAAGAAGGAAAAGGGTTTATTTCTGCTGGCTTGGGTGGGACCTGCCTCCATCTGACACCCAAACCATGACCACAGCTGGACCATGCCCATGCTGTGCCCAAGGCACGCAGGCACCCATGGCTCTGCTTGGCACCAGCATTAGCCCTGGGCTGGAAATTCCCCCCATGGCCAGGGGAGCCAAAGGGAGATGTGCCTTTCACCACTGCATGGGCAGCATGGGTGCCCACATCCCTCCATCCCCTTGTCTTAACTCCACCACCCCTTCAGCTCCCCAGGCCATGCCAAAAGCCGGCACAGACTCCAGTCACCCAGCAGCTCACCACAAGCCAGCAGCTAACCTTCAGCAAGGGCCATTCCCAGAGGAACAGCTGGGATGAGCCCGGCTCACCGGCTGCCCGAGCTCTTTGTTTTCCAGGGAAACAGCCACCAGGGATGGGGAAAAGAACGCGGCTGCCCCAAGACACCATGGAGCCACCAGCTGGGGTTTTCCTAGTTAAAACCCCCTTCCCACCCGACACTGCTCATGGAGCAAGGAGCTGCCGGCAGGGCTGGCCAGGAGCCATTCCCAGTGTGACTTGGTGATCGATAGCTGGGGCATCACTCAGGGAAACACAGCCAATTTTTGTCCTATCTTTTATCTCCCATTGCGATGCCAGTGCTGGGGACAGACCCTCAGCCCAGCATGCTGCAGCTCACAGGCATCCGTCCCATGCTGGTTGATGTTAAAAATACCATAACTGAGGAATAAAAGAATGAAATAAAAAAATAAAATAATATTATAAAAACCACAGTAAAGGGTGTTTTGGAGGTGCAGCCTTTCTGTGCCCAGCCTGGCTTTGCAAACAGTCACACTGCCAAAGCAAAGCCTTGGGGTGGGCACTGCCCCAGGACCCCCATCCTTGGGCATCCTTGGGATGCAGCCTTGCAGGGAAGAGCTTTGTAAGCCCCTACCAGGCTGTGTGTAATGGGGGGCAGTGGGATGCCAAAGCCTCCTCATGCCATTCCTGCTGAAGGCAGGGTTGGAAAATGAAGAGCTGGGGTTTAGCTGAGCCCCCAGCACAGGCTGATGTCCCTGCAGGGAGCAGGGACCCCTGGGGAGGGTCCTTGCCTACTGCCCCTTCAGCATCGCCATTCCCGGTGCCTTCCCAGTGCTCACCACAGCAGCGCTTCCACCTCATCCGCCCGGGTTACATTTTCCTGGCTTAAGGAAAACAGTCTTGATTTTTATTGGGGGGGGGGAGGTAAATATTTTCCCACTTCCTTTCCGAGCTGGAAAAGCCTGCGAGGCCCATCACCAGGGAGACTCTGTAAACAAGGCAGAGGGGGAAGGACGGGGGGGCCGCTCCATATGCTGCACCAGCTTTCTGCCCCGGCTTGCCATCAGATGTCTAACACAACAGGAAGCAATAAAGCAGTTATTCCCAGCCGGCACCTTCCAGCACGGCTGCCCGGAGGAGCCTGCCTCCGCTTCCACCCTCCTCGCCCTCAACCCCGCTTAATAACAGGGCTCCCCTAATAACAGGGTGACCGTGCTCCCATGTTATCTGAGCTCGCAGCAGAGATGCCCAGCTCTGCTGCAGCAGGGCATGGTGCCACGGCTGTGATTCCAGCATGGAGATAACCATGTGCTTCCACTGGTGGCTGTTACCTCTGGGTGTCCCAGCTGGGGATGGGCACATGGGAAGAGCACCACGGCCAATGTACCCTGGCCAAGGGAGTTCCCTGCTGCCATTTTCAAAGCAATCCATCTAAACCCAGCAGCCCTGGCTGCTCCATCTATTAGGAAAGCAAGGAGAGGGATGATGGTGCATAGATCATGAAGCCGTGGCGTTCACCCCGCACCGTGCATCCTTGGCCAATAATTCCTGCTGTGTGGCCATAACTCCCGGCTGAACAGACATTCAGCCTTGATTTAAAAGCATCAAGTGATGGAGCTCCACCGCTATCCCCTGCCTGCTTACAGTGGATAATTAGAGCTGCTCTTCCAAAAATAAATACCAATCGATCCCTATGGCCAGGCTGGCGAGGCTCCTGTCTCCAGACACCCAAAGCCCCTCAGTGTTATCCCTCTTTTTCTCCACGTGGGCTATGTCCATGCTCTGACCTGACGCAACGGACCCTGTTTATCCGCCGCATTTCCTGGGTACACCCTGAACTCACAATAACCTGCAGGGCCGAGTGCGCTCCTCCGGCGCTGGCTCCGTGCATGTTTGTGTTTGCAAAGCTCCCTTCCTGCCGGCGGGGAGGCTCGCTCGCATCCTGCACGCCAGGCGCTGGCTCTGCTTCATTCCGCTCCGCACAAACCCCATCGATCCCACTCTTCCATTTGCACACACAGTGGTGGCTCTGGAGACCCATTGCCGGACCGGAGCGATGAGGTTCCCAGCTGGAGACCTTTAGAGAAGGAATGGGTTTATGTTTGTAGCACTGAAGTGGTTGCTGCCTCATCGCCCCGCTCCTCCTGCACACAGACACACATGGATGGGGCACCAGAGCAGTCAGCATCCCCTGCATGGTGCGGGGCTGGAGCTGGATGTGGCCTTTGGGAGCAGATGGGGCGTGTGCTGCATCTGCAGATCAAGACAGATCGGCCGCATCCTGGCAGTGATTTCTCTCAAGTCTCATCTGCCTGCGGCAAAACCTGAACTTGTGACCCAAATGTGAGCAGCCTGTTACCTAATTAGCCAGCCAGGCTTCCCCAGGAGCCTGTCATTACCATATGGACCTCAACCACCTCCCGAAACCCAGCCCGGGTCTCTGAGATGGGGTGGAAGCTTCGCAGGTTGAATGGGTATAAACCCCATAGGTTTTCCTGTAATCCTTTTCCTATCAGTCAATACTAATTAAAATTGTTCCCCATAATCAGATTTAGAACAGCGAGGGGGGGGGTGAGGGGTTGGTGAAATCCTTTCGAGTCACCCAGGAACAAAAGGAGCTTTAAATCAAATTAGCAAAAATCCCCCTCCCCTCCCTGCCTCTTACAAAAGGCAGGGACCCAGCAAGGGCCAGGCCGTGCTCTGAACCCAGCCGAAAATGGGGCTGAGTACAGAGCATCTGTGCTTTGGGAGGCTGCCTGGGCTTGAGCCCCTCTGCTCCTGTGGTCCTTCATTTGCTGGGAGCCTTTCGCCTGGCCTGTGTGATGCTGGTGTCCACTGGCAGCTGGGATGCTGGCTCCAGCAAGCAGGGACAGAGGTCCTGCCCTTCCCGGTGCTGTGAGACATCACTGCCTTTAGCTGCTGTAATGGGTTTCTAAAATTAGCCGCGCGCTCTGCCCTTGGGCTCCGGCAGGACTTTTATCACTTGTTTAATATCAAAAGTGGAAGGCAAAAAGGAAAGGAAGCACAAAAGCACCTGGTCAATGCACGGCTAAGTTTACTTTATCACTTGTCCCACAGAACTCAGCATCTATTTTAAGTCATTTATGAGCAGTGCAAGTGTGCATAGCTGCAGAAGTTTTGCAATTCCAAGACACCACATACAGCTTCTAAAAAAAGCAAATTTAACCTTCCCAACAAAGCCGCACCAAGCATCCCACCCTTCCCTGGATCGCATTTCCCAGTTATGGATTTCAGACAGCTAAAGCTCATCTCCTCCGCATCTGAAGTTGTGTTTATGGAAAGGTCCCCAGCATACAGCAGCATCATCCCCTTGCTGGCATCTCACCCCACGGTGCCTCCCTTCTGGATGGGCTTGGTCTCGCCTGTGCCAAGTGGGACAGATGCTGGTTGGTCCCTTGGGATTTATCCCTTCAGTTCATGAGTATTATACATTTTGCTGTGGGCCACAGCTCCTATGAATAAAGCGGGGCTGCCCGGGGCAGATGTGAAGCCTATGGCTGCCTGCACGCTCCGTGCGAGGCCCTGGCTTCCCAGCAGTGTGAATGTGAATAGATCTGAATCTGTAATGAAATGTTAATTGGAAACAACCCTGTTCTGCTGTCTTCAGAGGGAAGTTTTAATTGAGGACCACTCTAACAAGCTAGGATCTTCCTGCACCATGCGGCCACAGCAAGCTGAGGGGTGCTGGGACCTGCTCTTTATAATCAGAGTCTCTCCTATGACCTCTGTCCCCCCAAATCAATCCAAATTAGCAGCCAAGTGTTCATCACCCACCACCAGCAATTGCTCCATTTGACTTGTGGTTCCCTAAGAAGGTCAAATGTTGAGCAGATCAACAATGGGGCAAGCCCCATGTGAGGCAGATCCTGCTTGGGATTAGGTGAAGCCGTTGCATCCAGAAGAACAATCAATACTCAGCAGAAACACCTCAGCAAGGAGAGTGTCTGGAGCATCCCTGTGAAATCAGTCCTGACCACCACCACCTCCCTTCATGCCCATTAAGTCCCATTAGGTCCCAATTAGCCAGGTTGTTTTCAAGCCATGGGCACAAGGCACTGCAGAAGGTCCTGAAGAGCCCTTGGGATGCAGCACAGGACCAAGCAACAGCTTCTCTGGACTCAAGAGGCTGTGAGGAGGCAATGTGCTGAGCAACCCCATCTTTGGGGATGGCTGATGTCTACCTGCTGCTCCATCAGAGCCCGGCAGGACTGCTTTCCTTCTGGTACCTCAGCAAACCAGAGCAAACTGGGACTTCCCAAACATCACAACACTTGAAAATGCAAGTTCAGGGGGGTGGATTTCCTGCCCCCCCTCCCCAGTTTCTGGCTAAATTAAGTCCACTCAGCGTTGCACTGTGCTCAAAACAGGATGGAAAGAGAGACTGCATCCGAGAGGTACCTCTTGCGTTTCCCATGTATTTTGGTAAAGACTGAGCTCTCTGGGACATCAGGAGGACAGGGACATTGCTGCAGCCTCCTCTTGGAGGAAGGGCTGGAAACACCATGTCCTACAGAACAACTCTGTTAGATGAGGCTTTTGATTCCAAAGGGGGGGGAGCAGGGGAGGATCAATGCCTCCATCCAATGAAGCAGAAAGCAAAGCTATAGTGAAGAGGCTGGCAGGGAGCAAAGGGACAGATCCTGCTGTGGGGTGAAAGGGGGGCTGGCGCCAGCGGGGTTGTCTCCAGCCATCACTGCCACATGTCACCCTCATCCCCATCCTTGTGGAACCTGTGGATGTGGTCGGCGTACCTGGGGAAAAGACAGAGCGTGTTAACTCACCGCATGGTCTGAAGTGCTCTGGTGGCTGAGCACTGCTGGTGATAAATAGCATCACACTTGGCTCCAGCTGTGGGCAGCAGCACCTGGGAGCTACTCAGGGCAACTGGAGCCTGGGCATGGATCTGATCCTGGTCTCCACATTTGGCTTCCTCACTGGGCAAGAACTCACTGGAGGGGACTTGGAAACCACACGGCTGAAGACACGCGGCTGCCCTGCTCCATGCACTTTTTCTCCCCCTTCATCCTCATTGGATTAAGGGTTTAAAACCCAGTGAGCTGCCCTCATTTCCAGGACCCAGGTGCACTGAATGGTGCCCAAAGTATCCGCTGCAAGCCACCACGCTCTGCCCACCAAACCCAGCGGATGATGCTCCCAGGCCCCAGGACCAGGCTGCCCCAGCCTGTCCCCACACTCACTTCTTAGCGCAGTAGGCAGCGCAGTCCCTCCCCACGCTCTCGCTCCAGGCTGTTTTGTAGAGCACCTGCATAGTAAGAAACACAATGAATGAGCTCTGCTCTCCCCTGCCCACCTCTGCCTGCCCTTGCAGCAGCTCTGTCACCACTGTGCCATCCCATCCCATTCCATCCCATCCCTGGTATCCCATCCCCATGGCTATGAGCATTTGCAGATGCCTTGTCTGCATCAAGCAGAGACCTGAAGCAGTGCTCTGGGTAAAACTGGTTTTGCAGCCTTGCATTAAGCAGCGTGGAGAAACCCAGCGTGTGTTCCAAGGGGATGCCCTCAGGACAGTCAGGGTGACCTTTTCCATGGGTTATTTTTGCTGCTGTGGTTTGGGGTAAGGCGGGACCGCTCGAGGCTGCACACGGATGGAGATGTGGGTTTGGGATAGGCTTAAGGAAGTCACTGCTCGGTTTGGCTCTTCCTTTTCCCTTTGTGCCACCCGGTTTCCATTTCAAAGCTGTGGTCTGAGGAGGTGGGGGGCGTTTGGGAAGAGGGAGCAGCCCTCTCATCGCAGGCTGATGCGCTCAAGCCTTGGGGATTTGTAAGCCATGGTTATCTTATCACCGGGGAAGCACTGCAACTGCAGCAGCAGCGGCCAGCTGGCCTCAAACGAGGGCTAATTGCAATCCCAACAGGCAGAAGGCAGCGGCTGGGCAGGGGTAAAGGCTGCGCTGTCTCTGGAATTAGGGCAAAGACATTGCTCCTGTTGCAGGGCTGGGTGCTGGCTTTCAGGCCCTTTTGTGTTACATGAAGTAAGAGCATTCCAGCCATCTAATATTTATAAATCTCACCTTTTCATTTTTATGGGTTAGAGCTTTAAAGTTTAATGACGTTTAACTTCTTATTTTCTTTGCTCCTTTCCTCAAAATAGCACAAAATCAGTTTTACTTTGAGATCGGGAGTGAAAGAGTTTTGACTTGTCTTTCATCTTGTTGCATCATTCAATTATTTATGATTTGTTTGGGTTTTGTTGGGGTTTTTATTATGTTTCTCCTTGAAATGATAAATAAACTCCCAGCAACTGTGGAAGGAGATGGGAGGAGTTTGCACCATGACCATCTCCCAGGGGATTCGGGCTGGCTCAAGCCTCCCTTCCTACCCAAACCTCTATTTCCAGCCCTAATGTACAGGGGAGGAAACATGAAAACTAGGGACAAACAAACAGAGCCACAGGGCAAGGAAGAAACATGGGGAGAACCAGAGCTTGCGCAGCAGAATGCAGAGCCAGAGCCCATCACCTGGGCAGGCAGCGAACGTGACTGGCTCCACCATGCAGGAGGTTAAGGGCTGTACCCAGAAATAGGGAGGTGGAATTGCACATGGTCTTGAAACAGGCACGGTGGGGCCGTGGGGGGTGTATTTATTCCCAACATTACCTATGGTGTTAGCATCACAGGAATCAATCAGGGCTGTGCTGTGCTGCGCTGCCTGCTGAGCATGGGGCTTGATGCCTGTGCGCAGGGCTGGGGAGCCAGACCTGTGTGTAAACCTGCTAAACCCCGTGTGAGCTCCCAGCACGGTGACACCAGGACCTGCTTCCAGGCATGACATGAAGCCTCAGACAGCTTCCATCTCCTGCCCTCAGGCACACCTATGCCCACTCGAGGGTGCCCATTCCCTCCCCGTGGAGCCAAGGGGGATATTTACTGACAGGTCTGTGTCCCCGTGCTGCTCGTGCTCTCCAGAGCCGGAGATACACCAGCTGCAAAGCACTTCCTCGGCATTATAGCTTAGAAAGGGAAAACATTTCCCTGGATGAGCTGCTTGCTGACGTTTTATTGGGGTGCCCACCCTGCTGAGCGCTGTGGCCCCTCCACTTACCAGGAAGACGAGGCAGTGCAGGAACAGGGTGTAGAAGAAGGCAATGGTACGAGCGGTCTTGTTGGACAGGATGAGCCTCCCCTGCAGCAAGAGCAGAACGGGACAATCCCCTTTTAATGCGGGTCAGTGGAAACCAGCCCTTCCCGTGCACAGGCTCAGAGAGACCCTGGCCAGGACTGGGGCCCTGTTTCTGCAGGACCCTATGTAAACACACAGGCGAGGTGGGATGCTTTGCCATTGGTGCCCATCTCCAAGCACAGTGACTGCCGTGAGTGCCTATGCCCTGCACCCCAAAATGCCCAAACAAAGGTGAATTCAGGGCTGTCAACTGTGGGGTGTCATTGGCCCCAACTCTCTTGGGGGTCACTTTGAGCCCCCTGTGCCCCAGGTCTCTCCACTGGCTCTATTCGCTCCCAGCCCTGACTTGGTGCCTGCCTGCGCCTCAGCGCTGCTCCGCAGAGAGGCCCCAGCAGTAATTAAGTCTCACACATCGTTAATTCATGAGCTCAAGGAAGTTGCGCTTTGCGGCGTCCCCTCGCTGCCTCCTCGGCAGGAACACGGAGCAAACACTGCACTGGTGCTTGCAAGCACAGCCCTGCCTGCGCCCCAGCTCCAGTGCAGGAGCCTGGCAACGGCCTGCCCAAGGATGCTGCGAATGCTCCATCCCTGGCAGTGCTCAAGGCCGGGTTGGACAGAGCCTTGGGTGGCATGGTTTAGTGGGAGGTGTCCCTGCCCATGGCAGGGGGTTGGAACTGGATGATCTTAAGGTCCTTTCCAACCCAACCCATTCTATGATTCTATGAATGACTTTAAGGATGATTCCATAGCCAGACCCACAGTGATGGTGCAGACTTCCAAGCACCCCGGCACATTTTAGGGGTGACCACTCCGCACTCGTCCACTTCCTGCCTTCCCTCCTGTGAACCTCCAGCCAGCTCAGCCTAAAGCAACCACAGTCCCATTCCATGCCTCTGGATCCACTGGCAGCAAAGAGCTGGCAGAGTGGGATTAAAGGCTCTGTACAGTGTGGAGCCCCCAGCTTTGGCAGTAGCAGCTTGCTGAGAGCCATGTCACCCGCTGCCGGGCTGCAGTGATGGCTGAGCACCTTGGGAAAGGTAAGCCCTCAAGAATGCAGCCGCTGCGGAGCTGCTGATTAGAGGGGAGCTGGTGCCAGATCCAGGCTTCTCTCCCTTGCGCTGCATAGGGGAGGCTCATGGCTGGACCTGGTGGTCCCAGGGGTCCCAATGGGAAAACCTCCATGTCCATCCCTTCAAAAGAGTAACCACAGCCTAGAAAAGCAGCTTGTGAAGGACAGATCCCACCTCCCTACATGGCAACCTTTCATTCCTCTGTAAAAGCCAGGGATTCATTACGGACAGAATCACATTCCCCAGCCAGCACATGGGCTTTCCAAAGCTGGCATTAAAACCCACAGAGCTCCCACCAAACCCATTCTGGGCTGAGATCTTGCTATTCACGGCCACAGCGGAGCCTGCTGTAACAAACAAGATTATGTTCTTAAATATTCCCAAGGACTAACTCCACATAGTCCGTTCCTTTGTAAGTGCCTTTCCTGAATTCTCCGTGGGGCTGGCACGCCACCCGATCCATATTCATGTTGGCATTTGCTTGATTTTGATGCAAATGCCAACCATGCCTTTATTACAAGATCCTTCTGCATTCTGTGGCTGGTGCAGAGCACTGGTCCCACATTAACCTCTGTTGCGCTGGATAGCTGGGGGCCAGCTCTGCCAGAACCTGCTGCTCATGTCCCACATTCAAATGTTAAGCCAGATTTCCTCAATTAGCACGTTTTTAGCTCAGAAAGTGACAGCCACCACTAAGAGGTGGTAATCAGAACCCATGGCGGCAGCAGCAGGAGGGATGCTGCTCAGGGCCGGGAGAGGACCCTCTGTGCTGCAGGCACCAGCAGCTCCCCGGTATTTTCCCTGAGGCCCTTCTGGAAGGAAGAACCAGAGCAGGAAGGGTCAGGGCTCAGGAAGAGGTTTTTATGGAGGATGTGATAAGGACCCCTGGATGCCCGAGGATGCTGGGAAGTGCTTCCCACAGCCCATCGCATCCCGCTCCCAGCACTGCCCTAGGGAAGCTGTGGGCATGGCCTGGGGGGGATGGCGGTTCACAGCGATCCCCTGAGACACAAACTGCCCCTGAGCTCCCGAGCCGTGCCCTGACACTGCAGTGACCTGGGCTGTGGCATTGCTGGCTGCATTGGGGCTGGGTCACCCACTCCAGGCAGGACCCCCTGGGATGCTGTGGGATGGAGTGGGGGAAAGGGGAAGGAAAGAGGAAAGTGATCTCTCCTAAAGCGAGCCCCATCATGAGCTACATCCCCCCGGGGGCCAAGCCCAGCAGCAGCTTTCCCTGTTCTTCAATCCTCCCAAACCACCCGCTCGGACGTGGCTCACTCACCATGCTCAGTGTGGCTTTATCCCAGGGACTGAGGCTCAGGTACTTCCGCTGGCGTTCCTGCAAGGAAAAGGCACAAGAAGCCGATTTTGAGTCTCAAAGGGTTGATTTGGGGTGTGCAAATCAGGGAAGAAGCCCTGTGCCGCGGGCTGCTCCCAGTGCCCCATACACACAGACACAGGGACCGCTGTGTGCGTACAATGAGCAAAACCAGACGCTGAGCAGAACTACCTGCTCCCCGACTGCACAGCGTTGCAAAGCCTCTTCCCTGCCTACGCTGGGCAAAGCCGTGCTCTGTGATGCTGAGTGCCCCTGCTGCAGGAGGCAACGGAGGGGCTGGTGTGGAGGGAAGGTGCTGGGGGGGTTCATACCTTCCTGCTGAAGGAGGAGAAGGGGTCCAGGCGCTCTTCATACTGGGAGGAGTAGCGTTGCTCAGTGTCATCCCTGCTGCCACCCTGCAGGAGCAAAGACAAGGTGAGATCTGCTGGTACCTATCCAGTGCAAGCAGTGTATGGACACCCAGCACAGGGCCAGAGCCCTCTGGCTCCCCATAGCAGCTCATTTGGAAGCAATAACCTG
This sequence comes from Ara ararauna, assembly GCA_028858755.1. Lineage (NCBI taxonomy): Eukaryota > Metazoa > Chordata > Aves > Psittaciformes > Psittacidae > Ara > Ara ararauna. The sequence goes on along the minus strand of CM054389.1, from coordinate 8,360,292 downwards.
CAGAGGATGAAGCAGCACAGCCCGAAGCTGACCCATGGGGCAGACAGCACCTGTCCCTTCAAAGAGAAGCACAACCAGCGCTATTTAACAAAGTCCTTTCTTCCATGGGATTCCATTCACATCTCCCTGGTTTTTGTCCTTTCCATGAGATACTGCTCCTTGTGTCACCACAGATCTACCTGGAAACACCTGGGCTAGGGCAAATCCCTCTCTGAATTCCTTTGCTGCTGGACCAGGTAGCAGGGAGACAACGGTTTAGGAGGTGGAAACCATTGTTTAAGCATACAGCTGCTGTTAGCTGGGCAAAGGGCAAGGAGAATGATGAAAACTCCTTGAAAGAAGTGAAGGATTTAGGTCAGTTCAGACAGGCTGAGCTTTAAACTTCTCCTGGGACAGATGAGGAACAGCAGCAGCGAGCCCTGAGCTCATGCAGCCTCCACATCCCTGCTCCTCCTTTCTCCAACACTACCTCTGCAGGCCATGAGAATTAGAGATTCCACATCATTCCTACCCAAAACCAGCTTGGAAAAAGCAATGTGGCGTCACCAACCACGGTCACAGCCTGGTGCAAGCCTTGGCTCCCAGCTACACGTCCCTACTGAAGGGCTCCGGTGCCGATCCCCATCTCCCCCAGCACCGCGCCTCCTCCAGCTCTGCCCCACCAGCGCGGTGATGCCTGACATTTACCGAGGTCCTTCTGGCCCCGGTCCTATGTGCTGCAGGTTGTCCTGCCCGGCACGGCAGCAGCGCGGCCGGAGTCACCACGGGTAAACCCGGCCGCACGCAGACCTTTAGCAAATATGCCCTTACGCGCCGCAATCCGATCCACGGGTCAGCAGGAGCCAGCGATGAGAGCAGCTCCCGCTTTAGGGGCCATGGATTCCCTACAGCCTGGCCTTATGGAATGATCTTTGATGGGTATTTTTACTGTGTCACATGCCCGCTGAGGTGGGAATTATGCAATTCCGCCCCGTGCTGCTGCGGCGGCGGCGAAGGCTTTTGCTCTTTAGCTCATGTGAATGGCATTCAGGGGTTGCCTTGTGGCAGCTGATAAACACGGGGGTGATCTGCAGGAGAACAGGCAAAAATGTCACAGGGGCTGACCCTGCGCCATCACAGGCACAGATACAAGAACCAAATAAGGTCCTTCGCTGCTGCAGGAGTTTCCCATCCCCTATTCAAATACCCACCGATAAAGCAGACTCAGCCAGCATGGAAGGGCAGCAGCTCCGGGGGCATCCAGGGCAGGCAGCACGAGGAGTGGGCATTGAAACCCATGTCCCGGCCCCTGTTATTGTCACTTTGGCAGTTATAAGGAAAGCCCGAGGTCACAGGAGCCCAGCTCCCACCAAGGAAGTGGTTGCAACTGTGAGCTCCCCAGGTGGGAAACCCCCGGGAATGTGCAGGGATGAAAGCCGGAGGGGCACAGCACAAGCAGAGCAGGTTGCAGCAAAGCCTGGCCCCTTCCCAGCCTCCTCCTGGTGCCACTGGGGTTGGTTTGGTTTGGGCTGGTTGCTGCCCACGGGAGTGGGAAGCTGAGCAGCAATCTGCTGGCCACAAGAAATTCGGGGTGGTGGGAATGAGCACAGCTATGACAGGAGGAATCGTTTTCCAGGCTCTAACCGCAGGGATTTGTTACAGAAGGTCCTGATTTAACCACTTGCTGCCTGGTCAGGCAGAAGCATCGAGCACTTGTCTTCTCTAAGCCCATCTGACGCTGGAGCATCATGCTGCTGGCAGTGAGCATCAAAGGGGTTTGTAGTAACCCTTCCATGGGGGACAATGGGACACCTTTGATGCCATCATTCTGGCATCAAAGACATCAGACACCTTCCAGCACAGTTATAAACTGGCAGAGAGGCTGAGCACCTGCTCCTCGAGACAGCACTGAGCCCTTTTCCACCCCTATTAGCTCCGACTGTCTAACTTCCATGCAAGGTGCATGTGGGTAATGTGCAGTTTCCCCACCGATCCTGCACACACGGGGTAATGGCCTGCGCTTGGGGTGTGACTGTCAGTGTGAACCTGCACAGGCAGACAGACAGACACTCACCCGGCCAGGGTAGCTCTGCAGGAACTTGATCTTCTCATAGAGCTTGATGTTGTCGGCTCTCAGGTTGTCCAGCTCGCTCTGCAGGGCATGCACTGTGTGCTGCATCATGCGGTTCTCCTGCATGGGGGAAGCAAGGGCTGGTTTGGTGCATCCGGCCAGGTTCAGTCCCCTCTCAGTGATTAAAGTCCTCAGGCTTTGACCTAAAATTGCTCCCAAATTGCACCATCTGCTCCCACATAGGGCCTCCAGTCCTGAACCATTGACAAACCTATCCCTCCATGGCTGAAGAAGGGTAGCAAAGGTACCTGTGGGTGGGTGAGGTGCAAAGCCAACCTGCTGGCTTTGAAGAGGTTATTTTGAGGTGAACTTCAATTTCATAGATTCACAGAATCATAGAATAGTTAGGGCTGGAAAGGACCTTAAGATCATCCAGTTCCAACCCCCCTGCCATGGGCAGGGACACCTCACACTAAACCATGCCACCCAAGGCTCTGTCCAGCCTGGCCCTGGACACCAATAGGGATGGAGCATTCACAACTTCCCTGGGCAACCCATTCCAGTGCCTCACCACCCTTACAGTAAAGAGTTTCTTCCTCATAGCCAATCTAAACTTCCCCTGTTTAAGTTTTAACCCGTTACCCCTTGTCCTATCACTGCAGTCCCTATTGAAGAGTCCCTCCCCAGCATCCCTATAGGCTCCCTTCAGATACTGGAAGGCTGCTATGAGGTCTCCACGCAGCCTTCTCTTCTCCAGGCTGAACAGCCCCAACTTTCTCATCCTATCTTCATACGGGAGGTGTTCCAGTCCCCTCATCATCCTCGTGGCCTCCTCTGGACTTGTTCCAACAGTTCCATGTCCTTTTGATGTTGAGGACCCCAGAACTGCACACAATACTCCAAGTGAGGTCTCACGACAGCAGAGTAGAGGGGCAGGATCACCTCCTTAGACCTGCTGGTCACGCTCCTCTTGATGCAGCCCAGGATTGGGGTTTTACCCCAAACCACATTCCCTATGTACCTTTTATCCAGCGCCCCCAAATGCTGTGCCAGATGGCCAAGCACATCTGGAAGGTGACAAGGATTTGGAGCTGCCCTTGAATTGGAGCATCACCAACAGGCTGGGGGAGGCTTTGGATCGTTCTCGCTTGCAGGGTGCTGATCCTAACCTCCCTGCAAGTCACTAAAGCAGCCAGCCCCAGACCATGGTCCTGCAGCCCTGCTACCACCCTCGGTACCCAACGTACCCCCTCCAGCTCCTGGTTCCTGGCTCGGAAGCGTTCCCTCTGGCTGGAGATGATGGAGAGGAGCGAGTCCACCTGCCCCTCGGGGAATGCGGTGCCAGGGGACGGCGGGTGACCTGCGGACAACGCTTGGCATGAGATGACCCAGTAGATGCGCACCGTCCGCCCCGGGTGTGCTCGAGGCCCTCCCTCTGACACCCGGGCGGATAATCTCCCACGTGAGGGTGGATTCCCATGTTGGTGGCACTGTTCCGGCATCACCACGTGTAGGTGATGCTCGCCACCAGATTTCTGTCCTGGCACTTTGCTGTTGCAGCATGGCCTGGGTCTGATGGTTTGGTTTTCATTTTGGGGGGGACTTATCCTGGGAATGGACAGGTTCACTCCCCAGGGAAGACCCACTGTATTTGGTACAACCTGTGGCTGCCTTCCCATGACCCCAATCCCGCCTGTCCCTCCCCTGTGGCTTCTGCAGCAGCTGTAGCCCTAAGAAGAGACCCAGCACCACAACCAGCCCCTCCATCACATTCTCTTCTCTCCCATATCCCTCCTTGCAAAACAGTCACTCCCATTTGTACTTCCTCCTCTTTCAGCCAGCCCAGCAGCATCACCCGCAGCATCACCAGCTTGCTGTGCCCCATTCTGTGGGTGCTCCCCATGCCTGCCCCCCACAGCTGGGCTCTGCCCGTGCCAGGGGGGCCTGTGGCCATCCCTCCTGCCTCTGCCTTCCCAGCAGTGGGAGGAGGCATCCGTGGCCAAGGAGAACCATGTCCCTGAGGCTGTGACTCAATAGCTGCACAGAGGAGCTATTCATAGCGCAGGATGGGTGGCTGCAGGTTGTTTGGGGCTGTTGCTGTGATATTGGTTATCACCTCAAAAACCTTCCAAAACAAAAAGAGAACAACAACAAAAAAAAGAGAGTAAAAAGGGAAGGAAATGGGTTTCTTCCAGCGGAGCCGAGCGTTGTTATTTGTTTGATTCATTTTCCCCTGCAGATCTTGGCGCAGCAGCCAATGTAAAGGAAATGTTTATCTCAATGGCTCTGGAAGGGGTTTGGTGCGGAAAGAGCAGGAGTTAGGGCACAGGCTGTGTGCTGCAACCGGGGGGCTCGGCACGTGCCCCCTGCACCGCTTCGGGAGCAGCCGGAGGAGAGGCAAACCATGGGTCACCCATCAGCACCCCAGGGAAGGACACGCTGGGAGGGCAGTGTCTGCGCCTGCTCAGGAGCATCCTCACGCCACTATCCCCGGGGGGGACCGCCCTGCCCACGGCACCAGCGTGGCCTCCACCAGCACCCAAAGCTCTCACCATAGAACAGCGCCGTGGCCTCCTTGATGGGCTCAGGAATCTTCTCCAGGCTGGGCTCCGCCGCGCCCTGCGCAGCACAAGCAGAGGGGATGAAGCATTTCCCAGCCCCCCGAACGTGCCTGGTCAAAGCAAACCCCTCCTGCGTCCTGCGACCACCCTGGCACCCACAGCCCTGTGGGAAGCACTGCTGCCAGGCGGGCACTCTGCAAGGACCAAGGCTGAGACAACACAGGCTGGGGTTCAACCCTGCGATCCCATCCTTTGTCCTGGAAGGAGAAGGGCTGGACAGTCCCTGGATGCCACTAATGCCAACCCTTCCCATGCCAGCACCGTCCCCATTGCATGGGCATCTGCTGGTTAAGTCGTGAGGCAGAAAGAAAAAGGAGGAGAAAAAGGAAGTAAATAGTAGGTGACGAAACCACCCCTGTGCCTGCTGCTGAGCCCTGCACCAGCGATAGCCAACCCCTGGGCCCACTTCGAGAGGTCCCTGCCCACTGCCAGAGCCCAGCACCGTGGGTCGGAGTTACCTCTGCATCCGGGCGATGCGCAGCTGACAGGGCTTGGATGGTGCTGAGGTCATGCTCCAGCTTGGCAATGAGCTCCTTCTGGCCTCCCAGCGTGGACACAGCCTCCGTCAGCTGGATCTGCAGCTCTGCACAGCGCACTGGAAGATAGAGCCGGGGCCATCACCCAGGGGTGGCCCAAACACCCGGGTTTTGCCAAGTGGACACCGAAAAGCTGAGAAACCCCAACTTGGGGCACCAAAACCAACGCACAAGCAACAGCCCTGTTTTCTCCTTGTTTCTAGGGGAGACCACACCAACAACCCCTGCTGTGCTCCAGGCAAAGGGGACCACGGATGCAGCCCACCTTGGTGATGCCCCAGGGCCACCTTAGCCATCCCTATCGGGACCATTGCCACATCCCGGTGCCATTGGCATCGCAAGCAAGCAGCTGCTTGCACTGTGTGACTGCTTCACAAGCATCAGCAAGACATGTTTGGTGCCCCAGGGGTACCTGGCAGCATCCTGGGCAGAGTGGGGAGACCTGGAGAGGAATAAGGGCAGCTGAGCCCATGAACTGGCCCTGGGTCTGGTCTGCAGAGCGAAAGCGTGATGGAGGCGGCTGTGAGCAGCGCATCCGGGGCGATGGTACAGGCAGATACGGGGGGGGGGGGGGGGGAGAAGTGTCCCAGGAGGGGCTCAGGTGGGTCCAATCCTGCCGCAGGCGCTGTGTGAGGCCGCGCAGCCCCCAGTGTCCCATTTTGAACAAACAAGTCCTTTTTCCAGTTGCCCCCCCCAGTCAAACCCACGCCCTAAACCACAACAGGCGCTGGCTGGAATGCTGCAGGAGCAAAACAAAAGCCTCTCCTTCCCCTCGTATAACCCCGGCCCAGATGTGAAGCAGCAGAGGGATGCGTCAGGGCCAGAACACACAGCACAGGACCAGCACCGCAGGGCAAGCGCCTTGCTCCGTTTGCAAACCCATCCCGAAACGCGGAGCATCAGCGAGGGGGAGCCCTGTCCTGCAGCACAAACCGACCTCCATCACCTCCCTTGCTGCCAGCAATGTCTGAGCCTGGCTGGAAAACCTGCCCATAGGAAGGCTCAGCCCCTGCGTTGTGCACCGCCGGCCTCTCCGCTGCAGGGATGCAGGATACGTCCCTCTGAGCCTGGATTTCCAGGTGGGTGAAAGCTCAGGTCCCGGCTGTTCCAGTCCCTCCCTGATAATTCCCCCTGTAATTATTCCCCTGAATTCCAGACGGCCGGAAGGCAAAACCATCCTCATTTATCAGCAGCCAGGGAGCAGGAGGTGCAAAGGCTGCCTGGGAAGCAGGGGGAGAAGCGAGGGCAGACTCTTGCACCCGCAGGGCCTCTCCTCTACCCTCTCTGACGCCCTCGGAAGAGAGGTGCAGAGCGAGCGCAGCTCAATCCCAGCTCTCCCAGTCCTGCCGGGCTGGGAGCTGCCCCATGCACCCCAAACCCCGCTGTGTAGGGGGTCCTTGCATGGGGCTCAGTGCCCTGCAGAGCCTGCCTGCACTCAGAACACAGCAACGGGGGCTCAAGTGAAGTCCTGCCCAAAGCCGATGCTGCTTTCCCACAAAGCGGTGCAAATATCCCCCTTTTTGCGATCAGTGCAATTCCTGCGTGGCTCCTAAGGGACGCAGCCTGCCCGCAGGGAAGGGCGGACACACGCGTCGGACGCAAGGCATGGACTTATGTTTTTTGCCCCTGAATAGTTGCGTTTATAGGCCCCAAAGAAGAGGCATCGGAAGAGGCATCGGAAGAGGCAGAGCAGTTGTGATAGAGGCGCAGCCCCGCTGGAGGTCAGTGTTTCTCAAGAAATGGGGAAGCGCTGCCTGCTCCCGGAGCTTGGGTGGCCTCATGCTAAATATCTGCATTAACACGACTTGGAGAGATGAAAACCTCTTCCCTACGGTTAATTATTTAATTGGCTGTCTCTTTAAATTGCATTAAAATGTAATTGGGAAGCTATTACCCGCCAAGCATGGGCTGTGGGGTCCAATTCTGCACGAGGCAGCCCTGATCGTCACGCAACGGGCCTGATGCTGTGCTCAGGTGGGAGCAGAGCAGAGGCTGGTTGGGGCAGGACACGTTCCCTGCCTCCCAGCCTGCCCCAGAATCCTCTGCAGAGCTGAGCTTTGGCATCCTGAACCCCAGCTCCTGAGCTTCTCTCTTTGATCTCCTTTGCTTTTGAGCTGCATGGACTGGGTTTTTTAGTTTGCTCAGGAGGAAAAAGGGGCACCAAAGAAACACATCCCCCAGCTCTAAAGAAAGCTGCATCCCTCCTTCCCTCGGGTTTCACTGCCTCAACATCGGCTGAGCTTCTACAGACAGAAAAGACCAGACCCACGTCTAACACTGAAGCGACCAAAGCGCATGGAACTTCTCTCTCATGTCCCCTTCAGTGTCCCTGCACGGTTGGTTCCTGGTGGCTCTTTCTTTAATCATAACTTTCTTCCTCAAAGGGGCAGTGGCTCTTCACTGCTCTGCCAGCGACTCCTCACCTCCAGCAGCAGGGGATGGCTGCGCCGGGAAGCCAGGTCAGCTCCAGCATTGAGAGCCAGCAAAAGAACCTCTGCCTTTGTGTGCTCTAACCGCTGTGCTGGAAAGCCCTTGCTCTGACCCCTCGGGTGTGCAGAGACCTCAAAAGCTGCAGCAGGAGGAGGGGTTCTGCACCACATAATGGGACAAAGAAGGTGAAGCCCTGCAGAAACTGGGATTTTAAACCATGAATCTTTAGCCTCAAGCTCTGTCATCCCTGACTTCTGAGGCCATGGGCCTGACATTGCCATCACCTTATGAAGAAGTGCAGCAATGGGGCAACCAAATGAGGGCAGAGTCACCTGCCCTGCCTGGAGCCACACTCCAGTACTGCTCAGCACAGGCAGCTCTGGTTTTGACTTGTCTGATGCACACAAAACAAGAAGTGAGACTGGGCTATTACTGACAAGTGCCTTCCACTTCCTTGGGAGTCCTTTGGAAGGTGGCAGAGCAGATGGACTACAGAGTTTGTGAAGACCCTAGATGGCGGTTGCCTGGGTGAACCCTCCTTGATCAGGGTTTTCCTCATTCAAATTCCTCAATGGCACTGATCCGAAGTCCCTGAGTGTTCCTCTGGCCTGGATAACAGGAACACCCCGGGCATCAAAAGGAGTTTCTATGGGCAGGCTCCCAGGAGTTCGCAACAACCACGTGGGTTGGGGGCAATAAGCAAGTCCCCAGTGCAGTCACTGAGCTTGGGGTAGCACCTTAACCCTGCAGCTGGACCCTCATGGGGAATCCTGGGCTTGGAGAGAAGCACCTTGCAGGTGAACCATGAGCCACAAGCCTCATCCCACGCCCGTAACACTGACCAAATCTTCAGGTCTTCTTTGGATCACTGATGAAAAGCCCAGCACAAGAGGGGAGAGGGATCAGGCCCCTTGCAGGGAATGAACCACTTTGCAAAAGGCTGATCATCCCTCAGGAAGAATACTATTGGTGAGGCTCCTGAAGAGCATCGGATCTTGCCCAAACCTGAGTGAGCAGAAAGAGCCTCTGCTCAAAGAGTGTGCTGTAAAGGAGCTGTCAGCTCTGGGAAGTCTAAACGTACCTCCAAGGTGGAGCGCAGCCACAGATGACACTCCCGTGGGATGTTTCTGGAAAAACGGGAAGCATCCATGCGGAGAGGCCATGTGGTGACACGAAGGTGTCTCACACTGAGAGGAAGCAAAATGGTTCTAAACTGAGGATAAAAGGCTGAGCTGAGCCTCACGCTGTCACTGTGGATAGCCCCGTGGGTAGCTCACACTGCTCCAGAGCTGCAAGGTAAAACCCTTGCAGTGACTATTGAGGGAAACAAGTCCTGGAGCCCCAGGCTCCTAGCAGACATAGGGGCTGCGAGACAGCGAGCCCAGTGCTGTCATGGAGCAACAGCACTTTGACTCCTGTAACAAGCCCCAGCAATTGGACTCCCTTGGCAAACCATCCAAAATAAACAGCATCTGTTTTCACAGATGGAGAAAATTAAGACACACTAGCAACTTAGTTTGAAGTTATAAGGCCAGACATAAATAAATGAGAGGCAATCTTTCCATAAGATGGTGGCTTGATTACTGAGGATACAGACAGATGAATAAATCACCTTGGGGTGAGATAGGCTGCAACTTGCTACACATCCATGAGACAGGAGTAACTGCTCATGTGCATCCTCTGAGCCCGAAGGAAGTGAGAGGCAAGTGGTATTGCTGAAGGGAGCTGCCAGGTAGGAGCACACACATGGGCATTTACTGCTAATTAGCTGATGCTCTGCAAGTTCACACCCTGATTTGCCTTATGGTAACTTTTTAATCTCCCTCCATTACTGTCTGGCCTCCTTGAATTTACATAACTGTAAAGAAATAAGAAAACAAGAGAGGTGATGTGACATGCTTTGTAAGACTACCCTCTCAGAAGTCAACTGAAGTGCATTGAAACCCACTACTTCAAAGGGTTTAAGTCTATTTTATTGACTGGAAGGAAGATGATGGTAAGATAACTAAATCTTGGAGTATCTTGACATGAAGGCTGCGAAACCCGGGCACAAAGCTGGAGACTTACTCAACACAAACATTGTTTGAGCACGCCAGGATGATGAGTGGGAGCCAAAGCTCTGGGAGTTGGGTCTGCCATGGGCCCTTTGATGTTTCCAGCTCCTTCACCTTTCCCCATGTTGGGCTACTCCTGTTAGCATCTGGATTGCTGTGGACAGTTACTTAGAAGTTGAAATGGTCGCTCTTCCCTACGCTGAAATGAGCGCTGAGGCTTTTTGGCATCTCTCTGCCATGAAAGTTTTCAAGCCAACCAAGTCTTACCTCCAGTTCTACCTGATGAGCTCCCAGGTTTATACATAAACTAAGGCACAACTTCAGGCTCTTGAAATACTTGCCATTTAGTTTTGAAGGAAGTCTGGAAAAGACAGTACTGTTATTGCCCAAAGTCCTGCTCCCCTTCCAGGACAGTCAAAGGGAGACGGCTTGACTCTGTGCTCTGTAGCTGAAGGGATGAGGGGGACAGATGCTGCAGATTCAATCCTGGATAAACCAGATGATTCGCTCTGTCCTCTTTTTAGTCTATGAATACACCAAGGAAGAAATATCAGAGCCAAAATGCTTCCCACAACAGGAAGGTTGTCAAAGGCCTTCAGTGTTGTACATCTCAATGGTTCTAGTTCTGTCTTGACCTTTTCAGAGTGTGGGACAGCATTTCTGCATGGTCCAGACTTGTGTGGGAGTCATTCAATCTGTCTTAGCTTTATGCAAAGCCTTTTCCTTGGGGCCACCATTGCTGTGAGCTGTCACAGGCTGAGAAACAGGACAAGGCAGCAGGGAATGATTGGACATTTCTTTTCCACAAGGCATCAGAGCTCGGTCTCTCAAATCCAGCTGAGTCCTCTGAGGTGCAGATCTCTTCAGAGGTGAAGACTGAAGAGCAGGTTGTAGCACAAAAGCCCAGCTGAGCTGTCTGCTGAGGGGCACCTCACCTCATATGAAAAATCACCATCACATGAAAGGAATATATTCTGCCAAGAATCTCCAAAGAGTGAATAAAGGTATTGGAGATCGAGCGCTCCAGAGATCAGCCTCCAACTTTGCTTATGGGTAGCCATCAGGCTGTGCTTGTTTATCACCTCCGTACCTGCCATGAGATTATTCTCTGACCAGACCTTCTACAAGCTTTCTAAAAGGGCAAAAAGAGAAAGCAGATGATGAAAAGGGAATGACAGCATCTCTGAAAGCCATTTGCAACTCCTAGCACCACCTACTTAGTCTTTAGCCACAGTTACCAGCCCTAGAAAAGCTCCAAGAATGAAGTGGTGAGGCCGCTCTGCAGATATAGAGGCTGTAAGAGGAGACATAAAGAGCCTTCAGGGATGTATGCAGATGTGCAGTCCTAGGCAGCAAGGGCTGGGACAGGCACCAGTGAAGGCAGCAAGAACAACCCTCCTCATTTTTACTTGGCTGTGATGTCAAAAAGATGAGAAAAAAGAGGCACAGTGGAAACCAGATCACATCCACCAACCTGAGGACAAAACTGGAGACTTCATCTGCCCAAGTGGCATCGGGTTGGGAGCACAGGGAAAAGCCCTCTCACCCTAAGCTGCCACACTCATTACAGCACATGAGCATCCTCTCTGAGTCCCCTGCAGCCCTTTTCATCAGTGCCCTGAGACACATCGGTGAAGGTGGCTTTGGGGATGAGCCAAACAAGCGACAAACTGCAGGGAGATGAGTGCTGGGTGAGCAGCTCCCTACCCAGCTCTCTGGGCTCCTCTACCAGCACAAGAGGTGCAGGGAAGATTTCTGCTCCCTCCCCTCCTTTTCCCCCCTTTCTTTTCACTTTTGGAGGCCTTGCTGGGAAGGGAAGGTTTGAAGGGTTCCTCCTTCCCTTTCCCTCCTGGCCCAGCCACTCCAAAATAAACAGCCCCCAGCAAAGAACCACAGCCCTGCTTAATAAATTCACCCTGTAACGACAGAGATTTCATAGAAGAAGGGATTATTTCCAAGGATACGAAGATAATTACATGGGTAACTAGGAAGAGTTCAAGAAAACAGTTTGAATTTTCTTATCAGTTTCCCATAGCTTGGAGCAAAAAGAAAATAAAATGCTCTACTGTAATCAAATCATGTTTTCTGAAGCCCTCTCTTGGCAAGCACACAATTCCTTCACCACTTAAACCAGAAATTCTTAGAAGTAAATTACTGCATTTCAAAAGGGAAAGAAGGAGGACCCCAAAGCACCACCTCAGCTGCTCACGGGCTGTTCTTACCTGGTGGGAACATGATGCCATGTGAAAAATACCCCCCTTCCCACTGAAAGACAAACTACCTCTTGCTGACTGCCTCTCATTACATGGCCAGTACCTGTGGCACTGAGGCGCTCACGGGGGACTTACTTATTCCAGCACCTAAGGACGCCATATAAAAGGATTTCTCACATTAACTCAGCAAACGCCTGTACTATTTCCTACATAAAACCTCTCCCTTGCTACAGCCTCTAACTCCAGAAGCAGCTTTTTACCAGCAGAACAGTGGGGCCATACAGCTACGCCCCAGTGCTGACCAGTAAGGGGCTGTGGGAACACACAGCATGCACTTCTGAAAAGGAGATTTTCAACAGCTTCTGAAGGGCTATCGATGAAGCTGTCAAGGGAGGGCCAACTACATCCCTGGAAGACCATCCATATCTGCTGCTGACTTCTGAGATGCATCCCTGTGGTTTCACTTGCCTTCCTAGTTTTCCAAAAACAAACCTTTGGGGATTTAGGCTTGAGAGAACACTGTTTTTATCCTGGATGCATGCTTCTGAGCTACAACGAACCCTCTCCAGCTTCTGCTGTACCAGGTCTGCGCTTTCGCAAGTATAACGCAGCTTTTGCTTACAACCATGGGTGTGATTTTAGTAGTTCAGGGTCGATACCACCACACCTAAAGAAAAGTGCAGGTTATAAATACACAAATTAATCAGCTTGAGTCATGGCACTTTGGAAGTGTAGTTGTTTAGTATCAAGATTAAAACGATTAGGGTCAAGTTACACAAGATAACACCATTTACAGCAACCAACAGCTTGACCGAGTGGTTAAAACGTAGGGGAAGAAGAAAAGGTGTTAAACCTAGAACCTTCATATCAAGTGGAACAACCTGTCACAGACATTTTAAAAGCAGAAAACAGACATTTATAAAGAAATAAAGGCATTAAATACCCTATTCAACAGGACCACAGCCCACAAGGAGGCATGCAACACAAGAACTTGCAGCCTGGTAGGAAAGATATGATATGTACTGCAGGAGATGATGTAAATAAGTATAAGTGCCCCCAAATCACCTTCAATTCACAGTTAAAACACAGATATGATCACAGCAGGTAAAACAGCAGCACACAGGCAAGTGCACACACACACACACACACATGCTCTATCTGAATCCCTAAGTATTCAAGCAAGAGATTTATTCTACTAGTTTTTAAAAGATAATTCCTGATAAACTGATGGATTACAACAACTGTTCCTCACCACACTTCAAATTGGAGGCTCTGTAAAGACTGAGTACATTTATAGGAACAACTTATCATAAGGCACTAGAAAAGGAATTTATCTTTATAGGAAGTATCTGTAAAAATAGACAAATATACGGGAGAATTCTTTTACACTTTCAGTTTTGAATCTAAAGCATTTCTAACCTCAGACAACGTCTTGAATCTCATTTGTTAAGATCAGCTAATATATGGTTATGGTGCTCAGAACAATCTCCCTTGCAGTCTCAGACCCCAAATCCATCTGTTTTGTCTATGAAGGCAGGTGCCCACCTCCCACTGACTGCAGCAGGAACCGTCACACTTGAATTTCACTGCAAAAGGGATACAGTGTGGAAATCTAACACTTCAGCATTTAAGGTATTGAAAACATTTCCTTCCTCCCCCTGGAAACTGATACACAGAAAGCAAATTTTCCTCCCCTGCAGAAACACAAATCCCCACCAAACCACCCCCACCCCCCCCTTCATCCCCTGGACATCACCGAACCAGAACCACCAATGTAAATGTTTGCTGCTTGGGACTCAGGTCTCACCTTAATAAAGACAGCCCACGCGGAATTGTGTTTGTATAAAAGATATTTACTTCAATTATCACACCTAGGGTGCTAGTGAATAATAATAATAATACATCGTGTGAGTTTCATACAGTGATATTGCTTCTCCATATCATATAGGGACCGTTGTACAGTGCTGAGAACAAACATTATATGGCTAACCAAACAAAGACAGAAGAAACAATGCCATTCTGCTGACGGAGGGAGCGCTGCCCTGCTACTGCCAGCCATATAAACTCTTACTTTCTTTATGTTTAAACAAATACCAAGAAATAAAATGTTACAAAAGATGAGTCACAGCAACACAACGTGGGCTTCTCAAAGCTACTTGTACAAAAAAAAAAAGAAACAACAAAAAAAAAAAGACAAAAAAAAAAAAGACGTTTTTTTTTTCTTTTTGGTCAATTGGGTCTTTGTGAGGATTTTTTTTTTCTTTTTTCCTTTTTTTTTTCTCTCCTTTTTTCAACCTGTGATTTGTGACTATAACAAACAAGCTCTAAAAACACCTAAGACTTAGTGCGTTACAGGAAAACAAAATAGAAAATACTGCTAAAAATGTAAGACACCACAAATACACTGGGGGGGGGGGGGACTGAGCTTATTATTAAAAATAAAAACCAAGGAAAAAAAAAGGGTTCTCAGGAAAAAGTACACCACTTTCTGTTTGAGTTCATCTTGTGCTGTGTTAGTAGTCGGGGCATTTCCAAGCTCTGCCCATTCTCATGGCAAGTAGTTATTGCACAAATGCAAAGAGTTAAATTTTCATTAAAAAAACCAAAACAAAATAATAAATGAAAAGGGACATGAAGGAAACAATTAAAAATATAAAGAACAGAACATCCCCCTCCCTCCCCCCCCCCAGCCAGCCTCCATCTGCTTTGGAATTATCATCCAGGTTCGTACAGCGACAATCTCGCAGCATTCCCAGTGAGTGCTGCTTTCCCAAAAGGAATGGCAGAAAACGCTTTTCAACACAGAAATGCATAGAGGATTCTGACAGGAACAACCTTTTTGTTTCACAGAGGTTATCCAATAATTATCAGAGGGCTTTTGTTTTGTGTCTCTCTCTCTCCTTTTTATTCTCTCAGACTATGCCAGAAGGAAAGAACCTCGCGTGGGAAATTCACTGATGGTTTTTAGTGGGACCCCCTCAAAAGGCAAAGTGCAAATTTGCTTCCAGATCTACAGAAGTGGTGATGTGCCCTGCAACTAGCCCAGCACCGCCTGTCTTTGCCCACCATAAGGTGGTACTGTGGGGCTGAGCGGTTCGGTGCTACCGGAGGCCCTTAGTGTCGTCCCTCATGCAGACACGACACATACGGTCCCCCTGCCATGAGCAGGGGCAATTTTGAGCACAAGAGGTTTTAGTTTGGCTTAATGCAGCTCTTTCTCTTGCTTGCTTGCCAAGGGTGACCTAGCCAGGGAGAGCCTGTCTGAACGTGTTCCGACACTGCAAGAAAACTAACCACCTCCTCCATGACCGAGATCAATTCACAACATGTATTTCCAGAGTTCACACCAGGAAAAGTTGCCGCTGCACAAGGTGATTTTTGTCTTTTTTCCTTGACCAACTTTGAATGATAAGAAAATCAGCTCTGAATTCAGAAATTCAAACATATGCCAACAAAGATGAACATCACAGGAAACCAGTCTCTCATTTTAAATTAACACTCTCGACTAAATCACTATGTACTTTGACAAAGGGGCACTGCATCTTCATGACATTCTCAGTAGAGGCTCTAGGAGGCTAAGGGTATTTTCTCTCTCTGTATATTTTAAGTCTCTTCTCTCACAACTGAGGCTTTTTATTCTCAGTCCTAAATTATTTTAAAACTATTTAAATAATATTATTTATTAGGCATTTCGATAAAATACTTTAAAAAAAGAAAATGATTGCTCTAGAAAACACAACAGGGGCACAATGATATGGATACTACGATGAGCCAACACCTCCCGCTCCATCGCTAGGACAGCCCAAACCTTCTCCAATGTCCATTTAGGGGATATGTATACTCCTGTTGTGTTTGTATCAAACAAAAACAAACCTCAAAAAACAACTGTTAAAATCAATCTCATAAATAGGACATATTAGATTGTTTTCCTAATTACAAACCACCTTTATATACTTCACCTTATGATGCTGTAGAGAGAGCAAGTTTGGAAAATAACACACAAGCACTGGTAAGGGCTGAGGATGCCAGTGGGTGAAAGCCTGTTCTTAACAAAACCAGATGAAGGCTGGAATGACTTTATAGTGCCTCGCCACCCAGAGACGACGAGGCTCTGGGCATGGAAATGAAGACAGCGTGTATCACTAATGGCACAAGAGGACATGGTGACAGTAAGCAATGGCTGAAGTTCACAAGTGTTTCCTGAATGCTGACAGACCTATGAGTACACTGGGTGAGACTGAGCCTTATGAGCACACTGTGGGTGATGGTGGACTTCCCAACCCGGGACCCCACCGTGCTGCTGGAGCCAACCCAGACGGATATGTATTTCATTCTTCCCCAGGAACCTGAATTCTCCTAAACTACAGCTTGTGCTCGCCTGCGTTTGGCAGCCAGGACACGAACCTCCAAACGCAGAGTGAGAATTGCTATTGCACAAAGACTTCACACAGTGTTTGAAGTGCTCATCAGCAATGGGGCAACTCGTGTCGGGCCACTGAAACGCTCCTCAATTGGTGCTTGCTCCCCCCCCCCCCCCCCCCAAATGAAAAGCAGCTGTGAATGCTGTAATCTAGATCACTGTGCTTTAGATTATTCTCCACAAAGAGATTCGGAATTAAGGCACATAGCTTCCCAAGTAGAGAAAGTTTGTTAAATAGGAAAATTAGGTAAGTAGCAAAACCTAAAAAAGTGAATGGGAAATGCGGTAACATACAGGATTTTGGTGACATGCCTACTGAATAGAAATAAAAGTCATTTCAAGCTAAACTAAAATCTTTCCCCCACAGGAAAATAAAGAATTCATCCATGATCTCCATCTCTCTAGAGGAGGTGAGAAGGAAATGGAAGCCCTGATCAAGGAAAAAGAAAAGTACGATACAGATGTGGCCTTGCTTATGCCCCACACACCTCCACTACAAACTAGATGCTCAAGTACTCCCCATGTAGCCTGCAACAGCATCCAGAGGTAACTAGGTACTTTGGAAACACTTTTAAAGCTAGTAATAATTTACCCACATATAAATAATACATCAAAATAGCACTAAGGGTCTAATGTAAGCTAACAAAAGCTAGGGAAGTCTGATTGAAAGACCGATTGTAGAAAAGTTACTTGGAGATAAGATTGTACTTCAGAGCAAGTCAAGTGCCAAGCTTTATTTCTTGTCTTGAAAACACAGATGTTCGCCTCCTAAGAGGAGCTGCATAACACAGATTTCTATTTCATTCCTAAGAACACTTGCATTTTCAGCTTAGGGAGCGCAAGAATGAACTGCTGCTTTAATTCAATACTTGGCTTATTACTGATCAGCTGTTTTGGTGATTGTTTTAAATATGTCTTTACCGTTGGACTGCACATAGATAGGGGAGAGTGTATTTTACATGTACAAGTATCTAGCATATTGACTTCTTGGAGGCCGTATCGAAGCAAAACCTCCAGACCAACTGTTACATGATACTGTAGTCAAGGTTTGGCCCTTCCTTTCAAATGACTTGGCTTTGCACTTCTCAGACCCTTGGAATTATTTTGGTGTATTCTGAATGTGATTTTCCCCCTCCTCTTTAGCTAAACCTACATAGCTCGAACAATCCAATCTCTCAGATGGATAATCCCCTCTTTATAACACGGAACTTATCTGACAAGTGGGAAAATGGCATCTTCTAAGAATCAAAATACATATCGGTTTTAAGCTCTCACTCACCTACACCCCAAATGATTTCATGAATTTGGCTGTAGCAATTCTACTGCACCATTAAGACCAAGCACACAAATACCACATATACAGAGGGGCTTTTCCACACTGGAATCCTGTACATATACATATTTAACAACTCCTACAAATGCATATTAATTACCCGCATAGACAGAAGAGGATAACGCAACTTAACGCCGTTATTCATGTTACCAATAGAGAGGTTGCGCTGTTAGAGAACATTACCACAGAATTACACAGTAACTATGCAAAAACAGGTATGTCACCATAACAGCAGGAAATTCCTGGCATGACTCTCCGTTTCCAAGGATCTTTGGATGAAGATTGTACTATGGAGTACAAATAATCTCTAAACAAAACTTGAAAGACATGATGTCATGGGGGCTTCAGTCATCTATTTTCGCTGTACTGTTTCTTGCAGTTTCATTATGATGGAGAATTCAGCCATTCTCTGCACTTGGCTGTTTCAAAATATAAGGAAACTGAAATGATACTATGAAACCAATGGTTTTAATAATCAGACATCTACAGAACTGTGGCAGTAGCTCAAAAAATGGCCGCAACTGTCCTTCATAGAAGAGCTGGGCAAGGAAAAATACAATAATCTGATCAATTTCTTAAGAAGAGACATTTCCTTTTAATGCCAGAACATGTTTGGGAACAGCAGTGAAAATCGAGCCTGGGAATCAGGCCTCCAACCAGCCCTTGCTGGTACCAGAGGATGCTGGTGAGGAGGCTCACTATTAAAGTTCAGTGAATGACTTTCTCCATCTGGCAAATGACCTTACAACTAATGAGTTATCTTAAATACGCCACAGAAGTTGGCTGGGGGAGAAATCATCCCTGAGGAGAGAGATGGCACCACTTACATACCTGTTTTTAAGGCTTTTTGAAAACTTAAGTGCACAGGCCTAACACGAACCTTCTCCAAAAGGATAAATTTCATCTTCAGAACATAAGACCTTTAATCTTTGCATATTAATAGGGTAGGGGATAGTCCATGACCTGGTCATGTAG
Source organism: Ara ararauna (assembly GCA_028858755.1). Classification (NCBI taxonomy): domain Eukaryota; kingdom Metazoa; phylum Chordata; class Aves; order Psittaciformes; family Psittacidae; genus Ara; species Ara ararauna. Next base: position 8,341,660 of record CM054389.1, on the reverse strand, counting down.
GACAAACCAGTCCCTAGGCATAGCATAAAAGGGCTTTTCTCGCTATAAAGTTCATTATTAACTCTATTTTATATATGGCATAGTCAATATATCTCATAAAAGAGATGGGAAGGAAAGAACAAATTGGGGAAATAATACTTCTGCACTTCAGTGCTCAGATACATACGTGAAGGAGACAGGGGCTGCTACATCACTTTTCAAACTAAGAAGGTTAAGGTAGAAAAGAAATTCAGATCTCACACTTTCCTTGCCAGTGATTCTCCTTGCAATTAAAAACCATTCAGCAAGATTATAAACTGCTGGGGAAAGAAGTCTTTTGTTTCCACAGAATTTTAAACTCCTGTTTATTCATTTTTAAGAAGTTGATTGTATATGCAACACAAAGGAAGAAAATCTTGATGCTCAAACAGTGAGGCAGCAGAAAGTGCCAGGGGAAAGCAGTAGATCAACACAGGAGTGAACTGAAAACTGCTCTGCAGCCATTTTATCTGTGAGTTAAATTTAGGAGTATGAAGCTACAAGCAGCTTGCCTCATCAGGGCCAAAACTGCCACTCACTCATAGGAAAGATGTGATTTGGTTTTAACGAATGTTATATCCGGCTCCCACCTAAGATCCAACTTTTCTTCTCCTCCCATGTTTCTGATAGTCTTCTTCAAGAATTGCTCACAGCTGAGCCACACGCAGTGGCTGTAAGACAGAGAATACCCGAGGATATGTACACTGGGTGAAGAAGAAAGAAGAGATAATCTAAGAAACTTGCTTGCTAGGAAGAGACACAAACAAAACAAAAATAGTGCCTTCCATCTGCATGGTAAAAATGTCACCACTTAACTTTTGGCTTGCAACAAATGCCAAGTTTACTGATCTCTTTGCAACCTTGCTAAAGGCACTGGTCCAGATTACTTTCAGTTAAGATTTCAGTTCAAATTCAAGTGCAAAGAACTGTCTAAACCCCATTATTTGTTTTGTGTGTTCTCTTAATTTATATATAGTCAAAATGCTGATTTTTTTCCCCTAACCTACCTTGGTTTTGTCAGGAGCAGTTTCATTCCATACGATTTTCAAGAATACCAGAAATTGGTAATTTTAAGATGGAAAATGACTGACTTGTGACAGCAGCTGTGCTAGTGGGGGACTGCAATCACTGTTAGCGGTTTCCATTATTCCATTATTTTGTCAGATTTCCCTCAATCCTATTTCCTATGAATTTATCAGCTTCGGAGTTTGGATTACCACCAGAATGCCACACTCCTCTAACTTACTATTTCTTCAATTAAAGCAATGAAAAATAGCAACTTTTAAGTAACTGGATCAGAGAATATTGCATAGAATTCGGTCATGTTCGTGAGCCCCCTTCTCTACACCATTCCCTTACGAACAAGTTAAAAACAATACAAAGATCTTTCACCTAATGAGAAAGGCACATAAGCTGTTTTTTCTTTTTAGCCATAAGACAGATCTTTTCCTATCACAGCAAGGAGTCTATTACTAAAGGGCTCACTAATGCAGGATATGGGCAGAGTGCACTGATACAGGTTCCTTTAAAGAGTGGCTCTGTTCATAGGCATTTTACACATGAAGAAATAAAATTGTGGAATTCTATGTCATCAACAGCAATTGTAATTAAATGCCTTTCTGCCAGTACACACGTGCAATTCTGTTGGCTGAAATTTGTATCCTCAAAAATGGAAGTGTATTGACAATCCCATTGTATGACCCCTCTGTCAAGGGATACTCTTCCCTTGCTTTTAGCAAACACAGTACCACACTTTCTTTTCTTCCCTAACCATCCAGAGAGAAAAAAAATGACAATGTTAACTGCAGTATAAAGGTATTTCTGTTAAAATAGCCTGGGCCCTTCATCCACAGCTTCAGTAAGAGCCTAGAACTGGAAACAGAAAGAGAAAATAAAATTGCTTTTGGAGAACCTCAGGAAAAACCAGACTCTGGCATTGCTGATTTTCTGAAAACTGTCTGTGCTTTTATCCATCAGGAAAAGAAACGTTGTAGGGAGGGCTCTGCTGCCATGCTCTGTGTCCTACAAAATGACTGTCCCGTGAGGTGAGCCCCACATCACATGCTCCTGGATAACACCTTATTTCCTGTGTAAGCAGTGAAACGAGAGTAAAAAGCCACCGTGTTACTCTTTGGCATTTCTTCTCCTCCAACTTTTTATCCTTTCAATTAAGTAAAACAAAAAAGTATTCTAATAAACATTTTCCTAAAAGCATTACTTCCAAATGCCACACTTGATCTGAAATACAGGCAAAACCTTTCAGTGTTCTGTCTCTAAACTGGGGAGGTCTCTGCCAGTTTGGAAAGCCAGTAGGTACCTCATCTCCAACAAGAGAATCTCAGCAGTAGTTCAAGCTAACCCATTTTACTTTCCACTGAAACAGAAAAGCAGCTGTGACCTTGGCTAAAAACCGGGAACAAACAGCTGGAACATCACTTCAACCCTACGAGCTCGATTGGAGGGTGCTTGTCTGCCCCTGCCCTTACATAAGGTGGTCACCAAGGAACCCAAAGTGACCCGGTGCAGGACGGGCCAGGTCACCCCAATAGCATCTCAGCAGGCTAATCCACATTCAACGCAGATCATTAAATATGAAACAACAAAAGGAGCTAAGCCATTAATAAAGTGCCAAAAATATACGAAATACTGACAGCATTTTATTTGATTAATTTTGTAATAGAGACCAATGACAACCCTTGGCAGGACGGAGTGACTTCTGACTTATGAATGCTGTCTTTATCCAGCAAAATTACATGATTCAAATGTAATAATGGAGCTTAGAATTAACAGTTAGTGTTATAAAAGAAAGATTTCCTCTAGGGCAAGCTACAGATATGCTTTTTAAAAATCATTACAGCATTAAAAACTGGGCAGACGCTAAAGAATCCTACAGAACTAGTGGAAACCTGAAAAGCAAAACAAAAATAAACAGAAAAAACCCAGAAGATCTAAGTTTCAAGGCACTTACGTATTGCTTATTAAGAAGAGAGATTGACCTTAAGTGCTGCATTTGTGTTCAACCTATGAATACAGTTCTGCTGTCGAATAATGCAGCAAGAGCTCTCAGTAAGCATCATGGAATGCAATCATATAGACACAGGCACAAGAACAGTTTGGGGAATATTAATTTAAAGAACAAAAATAAATCTTCAAACAAAAAAACCCTCACTATGGAGAAAGCCGAGAGTCACCACTTGACTGCATCAAGCACCTGGATCTCAAATCAGCAGACAAGGACAGTAGAAACAGACTGGCAAGTGTATTGCCTATAAAAAAACCCAACCTGAACCAAACAACGACGAAAAAATACAAAGAACTTAAGAAAATATGTGTCTTCCCGTGAGAAGTTTTGCTTCTTGCCTGAAGACGCATCTTGTTATGACTTGTATTAAGGTATGCGTATTTTTACCAGGACGTGCATTTATCGATGGAGCTGTGCTTTGTAAGTCAAACCAGGATACTGTACACATACAGAGAGGTAACACTTTGCTTCACCATGTTATTTCCCTCGCTGGCTGTTCCCGCGGACTAACTGCACTCCGGATCAGAAGCTGTAACTGCTTCCAGCACGTGCTGTCACATACTGGTGTCTGTTATTACAAATCACCTCCTCAGCTCATCACAGAAAGGGGCAGTTGCTCTCTCTGTTTCTCAATTTTAGGTTTGCATCACAAGTCCCCAATTACCCAAGGAGGTATCCTGAAACAGCTAGCAGTAAAAATAGGAAATAAATCCCTGCCTTTCAGCCTCCTAGAGCCTTCTTTTCTTAATCATGAAAAGGACTGATTTTAGTGTACTGATTCTTATTTTGTGAAAACTTGCGCTAAGTGCTGCTGTTGCATGTTAAGAGACTGTAAATGAAATACATAAGTTCTAAAACATCATGCAAGAAATGTGGTTTCACATCTTACAGTCAAAACTCCTACTTATGAATTAATACAAGCACACTGAGGTGTAATATTGGGAACATACCTTTAAAGTCGGAACTCCTCTCCCCATCCCTCCCTCCCCCAAAATCAGAAAAGTAATATTAATTAAACTTAAGAAGTAATGAATGCACCATTAAAGTGTCATCAAAAAGATGCTGACCTAAGACAAAAGTTCAATGATACACAATACGGTCAAAAAGTCTTCAATCAATAATATACAGTATGACAACTACATCTTGTAAATTATACCCAATACTGCCGGCAGTCTATCCCTCTAAAGAATATTTGCCCCCTTTCATCCCTTCCTAACAATCAGATAATAAAATACAGCACCTATAAATAAGCAAAAAAAAAAAAAAAAATTTATATATATATATATATTTATATATATATATATTCCGAAATCATCTATTGTTAGTTTTAAAGATATGGCAATAAAGGAGTCTAAATTAGCAAACTTGTAGAAGCCATAACTGATAAAACAGCTTATTGAAAAAAGGTGGCAGTAATGCACTCTATGTGTGCACAAGTACGTAAGAAAATACACAGACGTATAAAATTGCACGCACACACTCACGCACACACATCCTTCCACACACCTCTATGCTCACGCATATACATATAGACAACAGGAGGAGTTAGAGACAAGTTAGAATTTGATTTGTACTTCGATCAGCCCTAACCTGTGCATAAGATAATGGAAAAAAAGGCTGTGTTTCTGCAGGGCAGAATGGTCTAGACTGGGACTCAAGAGCACGAAGGTTTTGGTTTGGAGTTTGGGCTGTTTCCATCCCGGTAAGAGCCTGTCTGGTCATTGCCATGTACTCTTTATCCACGCAAAAATAAGCTTCCCACAACTAAAACATATTTAAAATCAGTGCTTGTGGTGGGAAGAGAGTCAGTAAATGGCCACCAACAGCAGGAAAAGGTCTCTATCTGAGGCAGCTCCAGTCCCCTCTTAGTGGTGTGTGTGACAGCGATCGTACAGGTGAACCATGTTTTAATCAATTCCAGGTAAGCTGAATGTTTCGGGATATGGGATATGTCCCGAAGTAGCAGGCTGAAATGTTACTGGCCAACGTTTTTTGAGCGCTCTGTCTTTACTGAAAGGAAATCCCGTACACTGTGAACCAAGTGAAATGATCAAGTACATGCGGTTTCTAAGTTGTCTCCTAAACCTCCTAGACATGAGGTCTGATCAGCGTGCTCTGTGGTTAGAGGTTAAAAAGCAGATTATAAAATACCTAGATTCAGATTTTATTTTCTTTTGTCCTGATTTGGCCTAAAATGGAGTGTATTAAACAAATTCTGGTCTGCAAAAGACCAGAATCAGTTAAAGCTATGAAACAATGTGCACTACGTGTCAATATTCTATTTCACTTACAAGAAAACACTAAGTCAGCTACCACAAATTAAGATATTTTCCTGATGTGACTTTTTGACTTTTTCTGTTTTTTTTTTTGTTAAAAAATAGGTGGAGTAAATGTGGGTTTTTTTTTCTTATTTTCTTTTTTTAATTCAAAGTTTCAAACAAGATTTTCTTTTCCTTTTTCTTGAAAATACGTAGGAATCCAAACTAGTGTGTTTAGAGTCGCTTGACTGTGCAATCTCTTAGTGGCAACTGAACAGCTACAAAAAACTTTTCTTTTTTCTTTTTTCTTTTTTTTCTGAAAAATCTCCCCTTTTTCTTTTTTTTTTTCTTTTCCTGGTTTAAGAAGATAATAGTGTATTATCACTCTGGCGCCATTAGATGGCAGATAAAAAGCCCCCTTTTAATATGTGGGTTTGATTTTTTTTCTTCTTTTTTTTACTGTTTTTTTTTCTCCTTTTTTTTTTTTTAAAGCCCACACCAAAGAGGAGGGCACAAGGCAAAGCTGTATGAGTTATTCCAGAAACTGTGGAAATCACTTTAGGGCAATAATAAAAACACTTCAGGGTACAAAAAAGCTTGACTACACATTTCAGTTTTCTTCCTTGAAAACAACAAACATAAATTGGGCTTAACGCTCCTTTTTTTTTTGTTTTCTATATGCACCTTGGCCTATGGCGTTTTTGCCCTGTGGCCCGCAGGGCGGTTAAGTGCGCAACACAATAAAACCAGTAGAGGTCCAGTTTCACTTCCCAGCTCTCCAGAGTTGGGCGAGTTTTAATCTCAAAACTCCCACTCGACGGCCTCTTCCCGACTCGCGGCTTTCTCCAAGCGGTGGATGATGTTGTTCAAGTTTGCCGCTTTCTTTTTCCTCAAGGAGCTGTCTCGCGTGTTCCTGGAGCTCGCCGCCTCCGAGAAGCCGAACAAGCTCTGAAGAGAGTTGGCTTTCTGCGAGCCTGCGGCCGGCGTCGAGCTCGTACTTGGCACACTGGAGATTTTCTCTGAACTTTCTTTTGACTTGTAGGAGCTCTCCCCTGTAAGGACTGAGGTGGAGGCAGCTGAGGTAGAGGCATCCCCTTCCGTGGCAGAGTTTGGCAGTGTCTCCAGAGCTTCTCCTGGGCGCTGTGATGCCGGCGGAGAGCTCTGGCGTGGTGCTCTGAGCCTGCCCTCGTCGTCGGTGTCCTCCAGGCTCTCCGCCTGGAACGGCTCCGCTTTCTCCGAAGACCTGGTGCCTTGCAGTGCCTCTTCCCCCGCTTCGAAAGCCGACTCCAATGGCCCTCCCTGAGACTTTGTGGTTGCATTGCTGTACTCATCCGCCTCTGGGCCACTTGGCTTTCCTTCAGGCGGGCCTTCTGTGTCCACGCCGTCGCAGCTGTCTCCCTCGGAGCTGTGAGCGGCCCTGCTGCTTCTGGCGGAAGGAGAGTCGCTCGACCCAGCCTGGCTCTGGCTCCCAGCTTGGATCTCCTCGATGAACAGCTCCCGGCGGATGCGAGACCTAGGAGACAGGGGAGAGGGGTGGTCAGTGGGCTGGGGTCACCACCACTGAAACGCCCAGGCACCGTTTTGTCTGGGCTACAGGCAGCAAGGCGGGTTGGTGGAAGCACTCACAGCCAAAACCCAAAGGACTGACTGAAAAGGCGTCTGGAAGAATGTGAAATATCATCAAGATGCTTTTAATTTCATTCTCGCTGGCCACACACCTGCTGTGAAGAAGGACACGGAGTCCTCCATGGCATGGTGGGAGGGCAGCAGCCACAAACAGGATTTTGAGCCGATTAAGGCATTTTGGTAACTTCTGCAGTGCTCAGTGTTGAGACTGACCTTCTGACTTCAACCAGGACGTTGCTATCTACTGTAAATCTGACGCTGATGACTGCCCCTTCTAGGAACCACAACAGGCGCTATGGAACGAAGCAAAGCTATAAACCTCATCCAGATAATCAATTTGTACTTTAAATGAAAGTGAAAACCAATGACAGATCATCTTCCCTGTTTTTACAAGTTTAAATTAAGTAACATTCATAATTGTATACTCAATTTTTATAGCACTGGATGTGGCTTAAGGGACAGAGATGAAAGGCTCTGCAGTCTCCCATTCTCATGAAGTCTGACATCAGGAAGGTAAAACTTTGCAACACGCTGGACCAGAAAAGGGATGATTTTAAAAATACAAATACATTTCTAGTAGATCCAGAAGAAAACAGTTTGCAAATACAAACCAATTTGGATTTCTACTAGAAATGAGATACAATCTGCCTAAACAAAACACAAACGAGGAAAATGGATAATCCCCTTGGTGTTCTCCTGGTCACCAAGGAGGAATGAAGATGAAACAAAGTCCATTGTTCCGAATGTGCTCTGGGGAAGCACGGCTTTGACAGGTCGTCAGTCTATGAGCTAGTCTGACTTCTGCCTCACACTTTTATTCAAACAGTCCATTTCAGAACATGAATAGTGACAAGGCAAGCAGTGCATTTCAAAAGAATTAATGCGCTCCATGTGTGCTTAAAATTGCCCAGTGTGCCACCTTGTGCCTCCTATTGCTTGAAGCGTGCAGTAATAACCCAAACACACTACCTTTGCCCTTTAACTTGGTTCTGTCCATCTTCCTTCTCTGTTTAGGAGATCCCAATATCCACGTGAGTACAGAACAGCTTATGATATAATCTCAGGGTCAAGGCTAACTCTTCCTCTGTACTGCCCTGTCAGTAGGAGAGGTTATGACCACTGTTCAGGTCCCAGTTTGCAACCAAGAGGGAGCCTCAATGACTTGTGGTCAGGGACAAGACTACAGACACAGGGAGAATTTGTTTCAGAGTGAAGATAACGCTGTTTCAGCCAGGGAGAACTGCTAAGGGTCTTGCAAATCAGAAGCAAAATGCTGTCCCAATGCTGATGCCTGTATGAATTTTTCATTTTTCCCTAAGTGTGCTATGGAAGACAGCACACAATGGAGAAAAATTAGGATAAATGCAGAACACCATCTGAATACTGCTTTTGAAGCTAATGATATTATTGACTTACTTGAAATGCAACAGAGTATTTCAGTAGTACTTGCTGACTCTACACTTTTGAAGGATTTACAGGGACTGTAATTTTCCCTAGGAGAATATTATTCACCTAACAGAAGACCACAGGTGCTAACATTAATTTTCTATTACCATTAATTGCATGCATCCTGCAACACTGATTATCAGGCTCTATTTATGCCTATAATCTCCCTGCATGGACATTGATCCAGAACACACTGCTTCTGTAACATTCTCCCAGCTTAGGAGAGGAAATGGGTAAGAGCTTTGTGCCTGCATGGCATTTTAAATACCTCGGTTCCAGCAAGATACTGAATGATGACATGCTCAAGGGGTACCTGATCACAGCCCCACAGAATACAGGCTTGATGCCTGTGGAAATCCTGGAATTCACACCCAACGTATTGCTTCTGCAGTCAAGTCTGCCTCCTCGTTAACATAGCAATTAAATCCCTTAGGTAAAGAAGGTCTGGTGACAGCAGCTAGGAAACTCCAGAGAGCATTCCTCTCAGTGGAAGTTGCTGGCCTCAACATAACACATCCTGTTGGCATTCGTCAGTGTAACTCAAAATATCAGAGATCTCCTAGAGTATACATTGAGGTTCCCTGTACAAGCCTTCACACCACATCTAAACAAGCACAATGCTACTACAGCTCATTGAAAAAAATGGCCAGAGTAAGAGCAATGAAGTCTAGGATTCAAGAGGAGTAGATCACAGTTCAAGAAAGTCTTATTTAACTCCTGATGCTTCTGTAGCATCACCTCTGTGACCTCACTGTTTATGTGCCAGTTTCCACTTGTGAAGTGGCACAGGAATCTCTACCTCTTACTCTTCTGCACCATTTTTAAGACAACAGGGCCTCAAACTCTGATGTGTTCTGTATGTGCTTCACTACTACAAAGTAAAGGATATTTATTTTTATGTTCTGAGAGTGATGTGATTGGCATGGGTGCAAAGCCATAGACTGGAAGAAGCTTGCAGACAGGTCAAAATCATAGAATCATAGAATAGTTAGGGTTGGAAAGGACCTTAAGATCATCCAGTTCCAACCCCCCTGCCACGGGCAGGGACACCTCACACTAAACCATGCCACCCAAGGCTATGTCCAACCTGGCCTTGAACACTGCCAGGGATGGAGCATTCACAGGTTCCCTGGGCAACCCATCCCAGTGTCTCACCACCCTTACAGTAAAGAATTTCTTCCTCATAGCCAATCTAAACTTCCCCTGTTTCAGTTTGAACCCATTATCCCTTGTCCTATCACTGCAGTCCCTCAGGAAGAGTCCCTCCCCAGCATCCCAATAGGCTCCCTTCAGATACTGGAAGGCTGCTATGAGGTCTCCACGCAGCCTTCTCTTCTCCAGGCTGAACAGCCCCAACTTTCTCATCCTATCTTCATACAGGAGGTGCTCCAGTCCCCTGATCATCCTCGTGGCCTCCTCTGGACTTGTTCCAACAGTGCCATGTCCTTTTGATGTTGAGGACACCAGAACTGCACACAGTACTCCCAAGTGAGGTCTCACGAGAGCAGAGCAGAGGGGCAGGATCACCTCCCTCGACCTGCTGGTCATGCTCCTTTTGATGCAGCCCAGGATACGATTGGCTTTCTGGGCTGCGAGCGCACACTGCTGGCTCATGTTCAGTTTCTCATCCACCAACACCCCCAAGTCCTTCTCTGCAGGACTGCTCTGTATCTCTTCTCTGCCCAACCTGGAGCTATGCCTGGGATTGCTCCAACCCAGGTGTAGGACCTTGCACTTGGCATGGTTAAACTTCATCAGGTTGGCATCAGCCCACCTCACAAGTGTGTCAAGGTCCCTCTGGATGGCATTCCTTCCCTCCAACGTATCAACCGAACCACACAGCTTGGTGTCATCGGCAAACTTGCTGAGGGCGCACTCAATCCCACTGTCCATGTCACCAGCAAAGATGTTGAACGGGACGGGTCCCAACCGCGATCCCTGAGGGACACCACTCGTTACTGGTCTCCAGCTGGACACTGAGCCATCGAGCACAACTCTTTGCGTGCGGCCATCCAGGCAGTTCTTTATCCACCGAGTGGTCCTCCTATCAAATTGATGTCTCTTCAACTTAGAGACAAGGATGTCATGTGAGACAGTGTCAAATGCTTTGCACAAGACCAGGTAGATGACATCAACTGCTCTATCCCTGTCCATCACATCAGTTCCGTAGCCCCATCACAGAAGGCTACCAGACTGGCCAGGCAAGATTCCCCCTTAGTGAAGCCATGCTGGCTGTCACCAACCACCTTGTTGTTTTCCTTTATAACTATTTATATTCTGAAGTCAATGATTTCATTGGCTGCTGAGGATGTGGGGTTTTTTTAAGTTTATTTTGCTGCATAAAATAAATGCTAGTGTTGACTTCCCAGCTGGTGAATATAAAGGCAGCTTCTGCTTTAGCAATCACCTTTGGAAAGTGAGATTTGGGCTGAATCCCAAAGGAAAACCATTGCTGCAACAGGATTCCCCAAGAACCAGGAGGACAAACTTCTCCAAATCTGTACCCTGCCTTATCTGAAGTTACTTTAAAGAAATAGATGGTCTGAGATGTGGAACTGCTGATGTATGAAAACTCTTCAGTTTGGAAAAGAAATGGCTGAGAATGAGTATAAAAGAGATAAATAAAGTTAAGTGTGGCCTGGAGAAGATGAAGAAGGGAAGGAGTACCCATTCCTTATAATACGTGAGCTGCAGAACAGTCAGACCCTGCTCCCTTAGCAGAATATGTAACTGTACCTCTTTTGCAGTGTCCTGCAAATGATTTGGGAGTACTTCATGCATGAAAACTAAGAAAATTGTTATAGAGAGGAAAAGAACAAGCACGTGTGTTGATTTTCCAGTGGTGGCAACTGCTCAGAGCACGCAGGGATCCAAACAGGCTTCAAATCTCTCTTTACAGCCCTGGAGACTTAGCAGCACACCTGGGAACAGGCCCAGACCCCTCAGTGCCGTGAGGCTGGTGCTACCCACCAGCTTACAGCACCCTGTTTATACATTTTTTATTCTGTACACAACTGTCAGCACCTAGTCTGCACTAATGCATAGCTTGGTGTGGCTAAACACGCTGATCAATCATGACTTGTCACTTTTTCTCGCAGCACGCCTAAGCAGGAGATCTCATGATAATGAGGAAGATGACACATGCCACCAGTGCTCCCGCACTCGTCTGCGTAAGTGAGAACAGCACATTTTGCTGTCAGGCCGAAGGGAACATATTTTCATAGGCATCCCTCCAACTTGTGTATAATTGCCTAGAAGTGGGAATTGGAAGAGAGGCTTGCATGTGGAGGACTCGGAGCAGTGAAAGAGGCTGCATCTGTAGCGCATTCAAGTCAGTGAAATTCAGTGTAAATACGATTATTTGTTGGTTCTAATTTCTTAATTTTGTATTGTTTACTATAAATATTATTTAACTATTGTGCGTAGTGTTTCTGAGCTATCTTATTAAATCAGGCTGCTCCTGCTTCAGCAACTTCTCTGTTTAAAGCTGAGAAGGGACAAAGTGGAAAACACCCTTTAAATGTTAGCAGTTTCCTAAAACAAGTAAGTTCAGCAATCTGGACTAATGGGACACATTACTGGCTCCGAGTGCAGGAGCATAGTAGTACTGAATCTGGTATCTTCACTCGTACTGAATCTGGTATCTTCACTCTACCTGTTCAATAGTTATTAGCACCAATTTCCTGGAGAAAAGTCTGCTGCACTAATTAAGATTCCCAATCCTAAGCACAGGTGATGTTTATTCAAATAATATGTTTATTCAAATCCTTATAATTCTTATGTGCCTTTCTAATGTTTCTTTTTATCGATGTCTCTAGGCCAAAACCTGCTTCAATCATTCAAATGTGGAGAAGGTTCCTTCTAATATAAGCAAGGAACTAAACATACCATCTTATTTCATTTCAGCAGGACTCAATGATTTAATCATCACTAAATCATTTTATCATAACTAAATCTGCACCCACATCTTGACTCCAGGGTTATCAGTTCTCTGTCCTTCATGACTGTGCGGAGCTTCCCAGAAATACAGCATGCTGTGCCTATTTTCAGAGCTCTGTGACTCAAGATCTAAAAGAAAATCCTGGTTTTGCTCTTATGTGGGAAAATACGAAGAAAGGAGCACAGTTCTGGTGCCATCCAGTAGAGGACACTTACAAGCACCCCCCCCCCCCCAAACTGACCAGGCACAACACACCCACCACACACCTATATGTGCGCATATATACATGCAAGTGTATGTCTGTGTGAGTGTGCATATGCAAGTGAGAAAGACCAGTCTTGCTTACTGCAGTGGGATTTATAAATATTCAGTAGTGGACATCTCTAAATCCAACCCCACCCCAAAAGCAAGACTTTCTGTTGAAAAGCACTACTTACATTGAATCACAGAATCATAGAATAGTTAGGGTTGGAAAGGACCTTAAGATCATTTAGTTCCAACCCCCCTGCCATGGGCAGGGACACCAATATATGAATATTGCTGCTCCTCAGGGATAACTAAAAATTAGTCTGGAGCTGAAACAGTTGAAACTGCTCATTTCGTACAACTGCTCAGTGCTAGCAGAAGCAGACACAGCTTGCTAATGCAGAGCAGCACCCTGCCCAAGCGAACAGAATAAATCCTTTAGGAGTAGGGCTCCTGGGAGATCTCCTACCTGTAATTGTGGAACCAGTTGATCACGGTGCTGGTTTTCAAGTTGAGCTGTGTAGCGAGTTCCTCAATGGTTTTTGGTGATGGGTATGGCTTTTGCTGGTAGGCTCGTTTCAGAGCTTCTTTCTCTTCTGGTGCCAGCACCACCCGGGGCTTCTTGAGCTGGTGCTGTGGCTGTGGGCTGGCGCCCTGGCTGTAGTCTATCCCAGCTGAGGAGGACTCACAGGACTGACTGTCACTAACAGAGCTGTGTCGCCGCTTCATGTAGGCTGAAAGAGAAGCACATTGGATGAGCCCAGCTGAATACAAATGCAAAATCAACGAATGTACGAGTGTTGGAATAAATGTAAAGGTGACAGGTTGTGGGTGCATGGATGGGCTGTTTGGAGAAAGCAGAAAAGAAGGAGCATCATCAGAAATGAGAGGAAAGCAAATGTGGAGAGGAAGCAAAAGGCAGAAAAAGAAGGACTGGGACAAAAAGATGGTAAATTCACTACAAGCGTGCCAGAGTTTTCTGCTTTTTCAACGTGAAACATAAATAACAGGGTTCAGGTGATACCACTTATTTCAGATGCACTCTTTTGAGCGGCAAACGTCCACGCAAACGCCTGAATAGGACAGTTGCACTTAACTGGTTTGGGCTGTTAAACGCTTCGAGTGTATGCTAAGGTCTCTCTAACACTTAAGGTCTCAGAAAGACTGTGGGAGCTGAAGGCAGCCTCAGCCTCGGCTCCAACACACGGTGGCGCCCGGCATCCAGAGATCCCGGTGCTGGGCTGAATAACCCCGCAGGCATTTGCTGCTTTTTCCGACAGATCCTCGCTCTAGCGGTGACAGGTTATGAAAGAAAAGCAGCCCACAGCATCCTCTACCCCCTACACAAGCTCTTTCAAAATTAATGTACTTAAGAAAGCTCTTGCTGCACTGATGGTGCTCAGTGAGGCTGGTGGCAGAAGCCTGTGATACCACCAGTGACTCTGCTCCCGGATGGGGACAGAATTATCCTGGCAAATTCTGCAGGGAAAGAGTCTCAGCAAAGGCTGTCACTGACTTGATTGATTTTCACTGGGCAAAGAGAGGTGGGATTTCCTGCACCTGGCAGTATCGTGCACAAGCATTGCTAATGAGGGGGATGAAAACAGCAAATACAGATGAATCTTGTCAATAAAATCTCTAATGGTCTGTTAAATACCTTCTAGACATTTAAGAGTTGAGGTATTCAAGAGCTGCACTTTGATAACCTTGGCTATTAAGTTCCAGATTACACCAGCCTGACATCAATCCAGCAGGCACTAAATCTCCAGCAGCTCCCATGAGACCAGGCACCAGCATAGGGCATGTTTGTCAGCAACCAAATTCTTCAATAGATTCCTCTCTCCCCACAGCTCTGCCTTTAGGCTGAGGGTGCACAAAGAATGAAAATTCAATGTGATCCAACAAACTGCATGTTCAAAGCCCTTCTCACACAAGTCAACTTCTTCTGGCAGAGCTCCCGACAGACTGGCCAGGTTTTGTGTCTCCAGTGGGCTCAGCATCCTGTCTTAATACAGTAGTTCTGTCCAGTAGGACCATTTTACACTGTGTCTTACTATCATTGAAGTGAATTTTGAACACATTGTGTAACCTTTGGGGGTATCTGCATGACTCTCATTTTGGTTTTCCTGAATATGACAGATTACCTGTGGATTGCCTACTGTGTAAGATCACTGATATGGAACAGAATGTGTGTTGCTCATGATCCATCACTCTGCCACGATACAGTCCTGCATGCATTTGAAATAACCATAAAAAGCAAAATTGTGTTTTGGTGTTTATTTAAGTTGTTCCAACTGGATGCAGAACTGCAAAGTGACCTCAAGTAAATGCATTATTTTAATGAGACCTGTTTGCCTTATTTTTGCAGCCTTCAAGGAACTGTTACAACCTTCAGCCATGGAATTAATCACTCCAGCAATACAACCTCACCTTTATATGAGGTCCTTAATCTCAAAGCCTCCTAGGTGTTATTTCAAACTTGTATGGACATACAAACTACATACAAGGCTTCCTTGTCTCCTTTGATAGCACAACCAAGAGGTCTGAAAACCAGCACCTATCACTTCAGCAACGTGCAGCAGCTTAGAGGAGGCCATGAGACAAACCAGAACCTTGCATGGAAGATGTAAAAGGTGTTTAGGCTACCTCTAACTGGAGCTTCTGGAATTCAGTCAGGCGACTGAGTTAACATGAGACACCCATGCATCAAGATGCTCTGAATCTCTGCTTTCTCTGCTCTCCAAAGGATTGCATTTCTGGCAGGTCAGAGCTACCATCTTTGGACTGCTGAGGTCAGCACGGAGCAGTGATACCTTGGGAAAGATATCATGCCCTAACACCCACCTCTGCTTTTGTAACCTCACACGGGGATCACAAAAATTGCAATGGCTGATCTGTGGGTCTCTCACATGAATAGAATAAATTATACAACTGCACATATTTCCTTAACATAAAGAGGAGGATGCCCCACTGTTCTGTCATAAGCAACTGTATTCCTGCAGGATAATATACTATCAGAACAAACTTCCAGGGGGCCAAAGGCACTATTGTGGCACTTCTCCATGTGCTGAACTAGCACCCAAGCTTTTGGCTTTACTGGTGATCTCTGGAAACTTTACATGATGTTTATAGAAGCTGTTCCTTTCTAATTCTTATTTTAAACATATGTGCTGCGTGTAGACAACATAAGGAGATCATTCAGCACATTTGCAGTGACAGCAAAGCTCAAACTGGAATCCAAGTCACAAACACACTTTATTTCTGGAGAAGTCAGATTTTTTGCCTGTGATTGGTCTCCCCTTCTCAGGAAACCTATGAATACCCCCCCCCCCCCCCAGATGTAATTTGGGCAAAGGCCTGGATCTGGGTCTGAGACCACCTTGTCAAGGCCAGCTCTATCCCCAGTTTTACTACCTTCTTTCCCTGCTGCTGTTGCCAATCCAGCATCCCTGCATCCCTCTGGGAAGACTCCCCAGCACGTGCTCAGCTACAGAAGCAGCAGACGCTATTGCAGAACTCGTGGCTGCCCACTGAGGTAAAACAGAGCCCCTTTTAATATCATTTTTATCTTATGCTGTATTGAACAAGATTATTAAAAAGCGAAATAATGAGGAAATAAAGGGAATTAAATTTTCTCCTGACAGTAGGATTCAGTACCGCTCTGTGAGGAGTGTGACATTACGAGCAGCACACACACCAGGAGGTTGTAAGGAGGAGGAATGAGCTCCTCCAAGGCTGGAAAGGTGGTGCATGGTGTCTCAGCCTAGTGAGTGTGAACCCTTGGCTTCCTCCAAAGAGGTTAGTTAATGTACACTGCACATTTTCAGAGCCTCTCAGAATGGACATTTATAGCACAAACTTTAGTCTATAGAACAGAAAAAGAGATCTATGCACCTCACCTTTATCATAATTATTAATTTACTCCCTTAACAAAGTGTGGCACAGGAATAATTGGTAATAATGTTTCACTAGTAGCAGCTACAGTTGCATTGTTCTTTAACCACCATTACCCAAAGAGAAAGTTAAATTCTTAATGTGGCTCTAGAACAATTCAAAAGGTTAACTCACGGGATCCTTATCTGCATGAAAGGATTCTGCAGAAAGGAGAGGCTTGAATTCACTTTAGACTGCTCTGCTCTGAGGACAGCACTTACACAGCTCAGGAGCTCCGTACAGAGTCTCAACGATTTACTGCCTTATCTCTATTCAGGTGCCATCTCTAGAGCACACGTATTGCACAGGATTTGATAAGAATCCAGTTTAGAAAATAGTTTTGAAAGGATATTGTCAGTACTACTTTTAAATAATTTGTATTTCATTTTCCTGGTTTTGGGCAATATTCTCTTTGAGGCTACAAAAATCCAGCTAGCTGACAAGTTTATTTCTGCCATGTTTCTAACACAGCAAAACCCATCATGGTTCCCTTTGGTTTACAGCTGTAGCTGGGAAACCCAAGTGAATTTTACTCCCAGTGGAAGATCACACACAATTTGTGACAAGATACTGCTCTGCATTATATTATACTGGTTAATATGACAAGGATTTGAATTTGTTCTTAAAAGCATGCAAGACTACAATTTTCCCAGAAGCTCCCCAACTGCAGTTTTAAACATAATCATAAAGTTCTTGATCAGATGTGTTAATGCTTTCAGAACATCAGTCAACAGCAATGCTTTCAGTGCACACGATTAATGCTGTTTGTACTAACATCATTAAGGGGTAGCTTGAGAGATGTATATATGGTGGTGAGGCACTGGAATGGGTTGCCCAGGGAAGTTGTGAATGCTCCATCGCTGGCGGTGTTCAAGGCCGGGTTGGACACAGCCTTGGGTGCCATGGTTTAGTGGGAGGTGCCCCTGCCCCTGGCAAGGGGGTTGGAACTGGATGATCTTAAGGTCCTTTCCAACCCTAACTATTCTATGATTCTAAGATTCTATATCATTAATTAGCTAACTGCTGATAATGGCAGCCTCTGAGTCGCTTTTGTAACATCACACGGATGTACTAAAAGCAGGGCTCTGCATAACCACTGGGTTTTAGTAACGGATTTATAGAGAGCAAGATAAAATTTCAGGGTATACTCTTTACTGAGATACCCAATAACAACTGAGGTGTCTCACAGGTACATACTCATGACCTAGCTGGTTTTTGTGATCATGTATGAACACAATCACCTTCCTCCATCCCTATAAAGGCTAGAAATTTAATTATTCTCAAATACCCTTTTATAAAGACCGCATTTTTCTTTCCTCCTAGTGACCATCAGTGCAGGACTGGCAAGAAGCTCTCTCAGGAATCAATGCACAGTTCTTCCAGCCCAACATCTGTGACCAGCTGCAGCGCTATTAACTAACAACCCAAAGCCAGCTCCCAAACTCACATTTCTCATTTGGTAAGGCAAGTTATCAGTGATACACTGGGGCCTCAGTGAATAATCTATAGGAGAATATAGCACTGATTTCATGACAGCTGGTGAATATTCAGGGTTTGGGGCTCGTTTTTTGTTTGGCTTTTTGTTGAGATGCATCCGCTTGAGCTAGCATCAAATACAGCTATGAAAAGCTGTCAGGAAGTCCTTTTGCATAACCTTCATAACGCTGGATCAATGCTGCCTCTATACTATTTATGGAGAATTCTAAAAGACACGGTCATCTCTGAAAAAATGGAAAGCCTGAGTCAGCAGCTCTGCTCCAAGTTACCTTTTTTCTCCATTCGTTTCATATCCATCAGCTTCTCCACGTTGTTGGGATCGTTCAGCCACAGCTGCATGCGGACAAAGGGTTCCCGTCCCTTCAAACTCAGCTTGTGCCAGGGCTTCGGGCGAGCCAGAAGGTCTGAGACAGAGCCTTGTGTTAGCCCTAGGATTGTCTCCCCAAACAAACGCTGACCTAATACGAGATTGAAAATCGCATGAATTCATTCAGCTGAGAGACGAGGCTCTCTTCATAGTTATAAAGACAGAACACGTCTACGAGATCATTCATCAATTATTCTTACTTCAGAATTGCTTGAAAACCCAAGAGAAACATTTAGAAGAATAAAAGATCTGCCCCCCACTAAATGCGTAAATATTGAGCTTTAGTTAAATCCTTAGGATCTGACTGTGGCAAAGAGGGGAGCTCAACACGTTTGGGGAGCGGGACCTTACATGGAAACAGTGTGCAAAAAATACAATGAATGAGATTAAAAATAAACTGAACTTTTAGCTAAGCAGGCAACTAGTGAGAGCAGTGAGGCCACTTAGCTCTTATGCAGGAGGATAATGCAACAGCTTCATTCCAACAGGGCAGTCCAAACATTTCAAGCAATCAATGAACCAACACCGATGCACCCTCCTGCATTCAGCAATGGTCATATAAGTGTCCTCATACATATTTTGTGTTGTACTATCTGTGGTGTTCTAACTGTGTCTTACCAACTACAAATAATCACATTTTACAATATAACAGCTTTTTTCACAGCTTCTACAGTACTTCTAGTTAAAGAATACTTAATTTTAATTCTCCTTCTAAATGCTGTCATCTAGCATGGCAAGAACTGCATGTGCTTTTCAATGTACAGCATTTGTATGTGCATTGGCAACACTAGTTTCACATGGTTAAGATCTAACTTGTCAAAGACTGTGGAAAATGCCTGTGAAGCTCTAACCCAGCCATACAGCTGGTTTTCTAAACCCCTTCACTTCAGTGCTCTTCCTAAGCTGAACTATTTTGATACACGACAGCTTTTGTTACAAGATGGAGCCTGAAGTCATCCGAGTCACCACCAGTGATTTCTGATAGAAGCACAGCTATCATGTATTTTCAAGGTAACACAAAGATCTTTCCATACTGACCAAGTTTAGGCCTCAGGGTCTTGTGTCTGATCAGGAGCTCCTGAATGCCCTCACTAACACACAGCAGAATGCTTTTTCTTCACTTCCTAGCAAGGCCACCATCTCTTAGCCAGTGGCAACAAATACATCCCTAAGGGACAATGTGGATACGTGGGGACTTGTGCTCCTACAGCTCTACAGGACACTCCTGCAGTTACAAAAGCACCATCAGCCCTTGCCTTCACAGCCTCACCCGATCCTGACAAAACAGGTCATGGAAAATATCTGCTTTACAGACCCACACCCCCTGTGCTTAACTCCAAGGATCTCCTCCTCCTCTTTAAAAAAACATCCCAAGGCTTTTGCCCTGGTGATTTTTTTTCACCTGTATGGGGAGAGGAGGGAGTGTGGGAGCAGTTAGAAGCTGCAAAATGTCCATGCAGACGCAATGGGCAGGTGGGTCTGCAGAGCTTTTGGAGGAAGCAGCTGAGATAATGAAAGGCAGAAAGGGGAAACAAAGACAGGGCTAACATGACACAGTCTGCTACTAAACCCTAGACTAACCCTGGAAATGGCTCTTGGACACTGAATAGAAACCTAAAGTCAGAATTCACTTAAGCTCCTAAGTAATAAGTGATTTTCCACTCCCCTCAACACCAGGAAAATCAGACAAAGGAATTAATTCAGAGCCAATTTTCGATCATGCGTATTGCAGAGTGAACCTATTCCCTGTCTGTACTGAAAAACATCAGTAAGGCCCCATCCATTCACCTTTAAACCTGCCAGCTACTAGCAAGATAAGACAGCTACTTTAAAAATCTTTTAATTTGCCTTCCTAAATAACTTCCCTTTAACGTTCCCCACAGTTTCTAACCCCAGGCTGGGCTCTGGCTGCAGTGTGATGAGCTCCAACAGCCGCTGTGCAGTGCCAGGGTGCTCACTGTGACTGCCCATGTGGCTGCCCAGTAAAGCAGAGCAAGGAACTGATCCGAGTCGAACCAACCTACTGAGAATAAAAGGGCCTCTTTTGACTCAGACCAACTGCTCTCGTTTGCTGTGTGGCCAAATGAGCAGGAATACAAGCACAGATTTGCTGCTGAAGGAAATGAACTTCAGACTACAGCCTGAACATCAAAAATGCGTACTTGTAAGGAGGTAATGATCATGCTCTCAAGGCATTAAGAACAAAGCTAAAGGTGTCATTATTGTATCCCAGGATATTGCAGGACAGGATAAAGCACGTGAAACACTCCCAAGGTAATGGGGAATGTGCTAGAAATCATCCTCAGGAGGTAGCAGGTATATCACACCCTATCTTCATCAGGGCGCTATTAATAACTGGAACATTTTTAAGCATAGGTTTCCTAAAACTCCTGCTAATTCTCCCCATCTTTCATCCTAATATCCTTCATGACTGCTCCCACTGATGTAACTCCTCATGGATAAACCTTGCTTATGGTAAATTATGCTGGTTTCATGGTTAGTCCTGGCCCTTTCTGATAAATCCCCACCACTGCAATCCTTCAATAGCTCACTGCATTTGCTTCCCTCTCCAAGTTATATGTTACCCAGCAGAGAATCACTGGTAATACTGTGACATTTGGGACGGGGAATACCAGCAACATCTCAGCATTAACACTGCCACCATTATCTGATAAAAAGGTGACTGTTGAATCAGTGTTAAAAGGCATAGGAGGAGAGACCCACCAAACACATTGTGAATGGTTTTTGCACAATCATGGTCTTTACTGGCTGATGTTACTGGAACAACTGAGCCACCACCAGTTGCCTAGAACAGGTTAACAAGGCCCTGTGGCCTAAGACACAGAAACCTGTGCACCGAGTCAATCTGGTGCACTAGCACACTGAGGGCGCAAAAGGAGACATTGAAACTGGTTCCACACCTAATGCAGAGTTTGGGGCACATTTCCTGGCTCTTCTGCTGCTTTTTAGGCTTGTCAGCCACACTGTAGGAAAACAAAAATCATGGGAAATAAAAAAGACTAAGTAAAAATGGCATTAAAGCAAATGTCAACAAAAATACTTTTTCAAACCTCTCTGGAGCACCAGAGCAGGTACAGCACTCAACAGCATTTTGCCCAAAAACTAGGGGCTTGAACCTGCAAACCCTTACCATGACCTGTGGCTTCATCTCTACATTACCTCCACCGACCAAGCAACCACAGTGTGCCCGTGCAAACGTGCACAAGCAAGTAATTCTGCTGGGTTCACTGGAACACCACCTCACCAGGGTATGCCCATGAACAGGGACATTTTCTTTTCTTCCTAAATTATGTTAAATGAGAATTTGCAACCTCCTCCATCCCTGTATTCTTCCCCTTAAAATACATCTGACGTTATGTGGTGCCTAGCTGAAAAAAGCTTCCTTACGTACTGAAATAAAGGAGTTTTTACTTATAAAGCCATAACAGTTCAGTTGATATGGATGAAGTTCTTCTCATACAAGGACCATCAGCAGTCTAAACCTAAACTCATCTCTCTGGTCCCATCTCTAGTCACTGGAGAGCAACTGGTACCTCTGGAGAGTACCAAACATCTGTTTTGGACATCTAAACACAAGTGAAGTGAAGCCCATGCTAAGCCCCAAAAGCATGCATAGGTAACACTGGGGCAGCCTTACTGGCTTCCCACTAGAGACTTCAACGGATTCCTAAAGGTTTCCAAAGCCTTGCAAGGGAAGCAAGTGTTAAACACATATGAAGAACTAGTGATTTGGAGGCAGAGTGGCAGTATTAAGTCTGGATTTCCCATACTCATATCAGGTTATGCCCTTTGACTATTCCAAATACACAGTCATGTCAACGTTACACTTAATTTGATACCCAAAACCCCATCTGTAAGCAAAAGCAGCCTTAGCTTTGCACATCTCAAAGCCAAATAACTGAATGGCCCCATGTACTTCTCTACAGGTTCACCTAAACCTCAACTGAGTCTGAATTCACCCTACTAGCTCAACAGGTACACTACACTTCTGCTTGTGAGGCACCTCCCTTTCTGATCATGCTGGACTCCTCTAATTCACCTGTACCTAAAATGTTGGGGCCTTCAATCTATGAGCATGGGGAAAACAGCATTTCTGAAGGGGTCATCTCCCTGTCTTTGGGGTTTTGGTCTTCTTGATGGCCTGCTGGACTGTATTCAGGCTGCTGGGAACAGCATCTGGCTGGTGAGCCAGAAGCAGAGGTTAAGAGGAACAGGGGTATGATGAAGTTTTAACTAGAGTGTGACAATCAGCAAGTATTTTTCTACCAGTTTAAAAAGAATATAAAAAGATCTTTTTAGCAGGTTAAAGCTTAGGCTAGAGTCTAACCCAAGCATTCTTGTGAGCAGCTACTGAAATACAGCTTAAAAATCAAAGCATGAGCACTCAATTTTGGTCAAGAAATGAGAATAAAGTGATTTACCAAGATTGTTGTCCGTTAGCACTTCTTTGACCCTCTTCGTGATGCCATAGGTATCCAGCTCAGGGGACATAGCAACCAGTTCTTGAATGCTGAGTGCTGAGTGGCCCGACAGCGGCAGAGGTGTTGTAGATTGGGATTCAGAAGCAGACGGCTCGCTGGATTCCTGGGATTTGCCATCCTTACTGGTCTCTATAGTGGGACAGGGCTGCTGCACCAATTCAGTCAGGCTCTTCACTGATTCACTGGAACTCATGGGAGATTCAGGAGCAGGACTGCAACTGGCAGAAGTCTTTGGAGTGCTTTCTGTAATTAAAAGAAGAAAAAAGCCCCCACTTTAGCATAATTGCAATGTTTTGATTGCAGGATATTTAACTTGCCTTCTCATTTATATTCTACCTACTTAAAGAAATGCCTAAGTATGCAAAATACTACTTGTTATGACTTGGTTACTAAAAAGCCTCTTTTCAAAAACAGCATTATTTTCTAATTTTATCTTGAGTCATCTCTGCTTTCTCATACAGACAAGATGTACAAATACAATAAAAATCAGGGAAAATTGAAGCAAAATAGTCCGTAAGTTTGCAAGAAATCTCCTTGCTCAGGAAATCTCAGAGTTTTGCTTTCCACAACATTTTTGTGCAAGGATGCTTTTAAATCTCCCATTTTTAGATTGGTTTAAGCCTCCTGTGGCTTGTAAGAAAACTCACTCAGCTACTGTTTTGTAGTGTCAATGAGGGATTTTCTACCAGTGATACAACTTTGTAGCTGCAGAGCGTTACTGATTTCATTTTGATTCTTATCACTCTCATCACATTTTTGCACTTCTCTTTGCCTAGAAATAACTTAACAAGATTAAAATGCAGTTTGTAATTATGGTGTATTAATTAACATGTTTGAGAACCCAACATAAAGATAGCCAGTGGATCAGGAGACACCCAAATCTGTTATTGTGACACTCTGTTTAAAAGAAAGCTTTCTGAATCTGTTAATTTGCCAACAAAAATAGGCTCTGTACAAAATGTTGTTTCCCCCTAATAAATTCACAGTTATCTCTAATGGAATGGAGCTTATGCTGAAAATCCAGACATCTAAGGGCACGGTCTAAACATATTTTCAAGTAACAACATGTAGACAATGTGGTTTAGAAGAACAATTCCCTTCCAAAGCTAAAGAGCACATGCAATTTCTTCCCCATTTTTGTGGGGCTGCCTCCTCCTCCTCCTTGCTGTCTCACATCTCATTACTTGACACGGTTAATCGCATGTGTATCATATTCATACATCAGTGGATTTGTCTCGAGCTCTCTGGAGGGAGCTTACAAGGCTCTCAACTGTACAAGGATGAGGCCAGACTACATCAAAAACTTAGTCCCTCTAACAGAACTGTTTTCTGAGCATGGCAACACACCTATGAGAGAGGCTCACTCTGCAGCATCAGCTCCTGTCACTAACAGCAAATTTCACTGTTTCTTAAGTTTGTTTGTTATGGGGAGTATTGTTTAAACCATTACAGCACATGCAGTTTATGCAGCATGGAAGCATATCCCAAACACTAAAGGAAAATGCTACGTAAGTAAAAGTAGGGTCCAAATGAAGCAGGGTGCTAGTGCAATTGTGTTGTTCAAGGTAATAGAAGCTTTCAAGATGCTACATTTTAGAGAGGTTCCCTGACATCCCTACATAAAGCTGCTTTCTCAAAGCAAGCAATTGGACTTTTTTCTTAGTGCTTTATGAGAGATGCAAAAGAGGCAGACATAAAATAAAAACAAGGTGCATATAAATCTTTAAGGTAATAGGGATCCTACAAATCTTATTTCTTCTCTCTGTTCACCCCAGGTCATCATACAAGTGAATACAAACCCCAGCAAATGTTATTTTTGTATCAGGAGCAGCAAAGGAATTGTACTGTAAATTTGCCCTGATTCACCCATGCGAGGGACCAATTTGGCAGATCATCCATCTTGTTCACTGTACACTGTCAGGGATGGCATGAATTCCCTCCATGATAAACAGATTTCTTCTCAGGTCTGTGTCCTTTAACCCACAGCAAGGTCAAAATTATGGCTGCCTAGCTAATAAACTGCACGGCACTCGTTCAAGTTCCCTCTAATTTTGTCCCTTGTGCCAGCTTATACAAATCTTTTTGAATAACTAGAGCAGCTGCAAATTTCCTATACAATTCCTCATCCGTGCACTGCAAAGCACATGCACGCACAGAGCGCAAGAAAAATCCAACCCCCCCAAAGCCCCCAACCACACAGGACTAAACAAAAGCATTTCTGAATGCTGCTTTCTCCCTCTCCTTTCCCTGCCCAGCCTAATTATGTAAACAACAAAGGTAATCTCTATTATCATCTATCACTAAAATGCTCTATGTTGCTCACATATTAGCTTATTTATTTTTTATATCACATATCAAGAGCTTACTTGCATTTCATTTTTCAGACCAATCTGCTCCTTATTTACTCAAAAAGGTGGGATTATCTGAATCTAATTTTGGAAAGCAGTACAGATGACAAACTGCTTTTCTTCCCCCCAACGCAACACAAGTGTACAGTGATTTCAGATGAGGCATTCTGCACATACACTCCAAATAACTCAAAATATGGTCCCCATTCATTTTTAGCATTGCTCCCTGATGCAAAAACATTTTCAATACCACATAAATATTTGAGTAAAAGATCCATTATTTGGAAAAGTAAATTCAATAATCAAATAATGCAAACATTTCCTGGTAATCTACTTAAAAAATTAAATAGACATTTAGAGTACAAGTGACTGCTGACAGAACAAAGAGGAAAATTGAATGTATTCACTGTTACAGATTTAACTGTCAATCCACAGCCATTCTGCATGGTTTATGAAATAATTTGTCTGTATTCATTTCTCTCAAGTTCCTCCCAGGACAAAGGAACAAATTCAGGACATCTGAAAAACACATTTTAAGATTTCCAAAGTAGCAATTGAACATTTCCAATGAAAATAATACATTGGAAGCTTAGTTCTTTAAAATGCCTTCTGCTTTTTTAACCCCCAACTACACTGAAGATGAGCACTAGCCTAAGAGCGATGCAGTTTCTTAAGAGGGAGTAAGTGATGTTCAGTGAATGTTTACATGTTTGTATTTAGTGAGGAAGGGATTATTCTGTCAATACAAGTCTAAACCTGCATTATGGTTGGCTGTAGGACCTGCAAACCCCACAGCCATCATTTATTGATGGCGTCGCTTTAATAAATTCCAGAGAAACTTTGCTATACCAAAGGGATGTTTTGCTTTGCTTTCCAACAGCTTGTATCCAGTTGAAAACCTGAAGCAAAAGCCCCCAAATAAGGTGCTAGAAGTAAAGAGCTGGAAAGGTCAAAAGCATCACCAGTGACAAGGTCATTGCAGAACCTGGGATTTTTTTTAAGGTCTCAGGTAGCCAAAGACATTGGCCATGCCCTGTGCTTTATAGATGATGGGAGAAACAGGCTGTTCCCAAACTAGCTTGGTGGGATGACCATTAGGACCTAAGCGTTGATTGTGACACAGGTCAACATGAGAATTTTAAATGACTGAGAAACCGGTATATCTTTTGTTCAATTACAGGTTGATGTTGACAACCAGCATTAAAGATTCAAATAAATACATTTAAGTGATCCAAATCTTCTAACGGTGCAGCCATGAAAGAGCAAAGGCACAACCATGCATTTTTTACGTTATTAATTCAAAATATACATTTGGGGTATAGGGAAGTTGAGACACTTACAACCAACTGTGATGTCTGCATAAAGGAGCCAACAATCTGAAATACCTGGCCAATGCAACTGTCCTCCATTTACAGCTAAAACACAAAGACAACTGAAACACCAACACTGGCTATTTCATAGCTGATGGACACAGCTAAGGGAGAGCTATGACCGTCTAGCGAAGGTGAGTATTCAAGTCTTTGAAGGCAAATAGATCTTCATAAAGACAAATACATTGGATGCAGTTTGCAAACACCAAAGAGCCATACTAGGGACCACGTCACTCCTGGCAGAACACATGGTCCTTACTCTTAACTCAGGAAATCCTTCAGTTTTGTTTTTTTCTATTACAGTACTAAAGAGGGAAGGATTATCTGAAATGAAGATACATAAATGGATGGAAACAAAGTCAACATTATACAAATACCTTCTGTTTTCTTTTTAAAATACTATTTTCCCAATATAAAATTGCTACTTGAATGACCATCTCACTGCAACAAACCCCCAAACCATCACAGCTTGCCCATCCCTACCCCTTAGTAGTTATCAGTTAAGAAACTAAACAAACTTTGCAAACAATTTAGCATATAGGATGAGGGTCTGTCTGAGCATTTTACAAAATTCACTGAGAACCATAACAAATTGCTCTTGCCTTTATTTATATGAACACAGAAAATCTTTTGTGGTCTTGCATTCCTTAGCACAATGAATGAAGCTAAATGATGCTTTGGTCCCATCCATCCTCTCCATCTTCCCCACAGGTTCTATTACAGGAGTGTTAAGGAAATGTAAGAAAGGCTGAAAATAGAATTTCTAGTCTCAGTTCATTGGTTATGGCTGTTTTCCTGAACTTAACATTATATTTTCTTACTCTTCTTCAATAACAAGACTTCCCACTCCCATGTTGGGGTCAGGTCCCCAGTACTGGGTCCTGGAACCTGAATTGCTTGAACACTCCCTGTAGAACATTTTGGACTGTGATTATCCCAGTGGTGGCCTGCAAATTACCTGAAAACACTTCCCCCAACACAGCATCAGCCTGACACATTCTTCTGCGAGGTCTGATCATGTTTTGCCATTGTAACATGACAACATCCCCGTAGGGTGTAACGAACCATGGGCTGCACTGGGGTCCCCTGTTACCGCACAGCATCACCTGCTCAGCTGCAGGAGCTCAACAGTCGGAGACATTCAATTATACTCTGTGAAACTGCATGGCACCAGTCAAGACGGACCATTTTTGTGATGTACAGGAACTCGAAGCAATCTGACTTTGCCCTTCATACGAAAGCAGTGGTATAGCTCAGATTCACAGCACTCCAGATGCTTCTTCTGAAGCTCAGGACACCTCAGATGCAAAGACTTAAGGCGACGCCTGCTACAACCTCCCTGGAAAATCACAGATGTCTACATGACACCAGTACCGGATGCATCCCTCTCAACAGAGGTATCCAGATGACAGAGCAGTGTTGAGACACAGATACGGTTTCACCAGTCCCAGAGGCATCCCGCTTATGTCTGCCAACATAGGCAGATTCCTCCACTGGAATTGCCTGTACGCATTTCGAGAGCTGCAGGTCTGACACTTTTGCTCATACCCTGCCTCAACTCCTACGGCCACGGCAGCAAACTGACTGCACATCCGACTGTAACCAAAACTTCAGAGCAAAGGTTTGAACAATGGCACCTGAATTTGCAAGCATCAAACATAAGCTCAACGCACCAAGCCTCTCCTCCGAGCACACTCGCCTGTGCATGAAGAGCACTCAGTACTTTTGCAGTTCAGGAACCACTAGGAGAATAAACTGCCCAACCGCTGTTGCAAACACAAGCTTAGCTAATCAACTGCAAAAGGACTCCTGGGGAACGAGGTACCGAACATGGCAAAGCTGAGGAAGACCAGGGAAAACATAGAAGGTATTCAGAGGCCTCTAAAAGGATTATGAAAAAGATGATATTCTGAAGACAGCAGGCAGACAAGAGCTGTCTAAAGTTCCAGAGCGAAGTGAATTGAAAAAGCAGATCCACTGTAATTTCCAGGGACAAATCTCTGTAGTTTATCTGATCCACTATTTAAATTTCAGTGCAGAGTCCTCTATCTGCAGTAATAATAACCTAAATTCCATTTAGTGTTCATTTGAGCAGTCAGGATAAAGTCATTTCTTATTATCTCCCCACTGTGTAAAAAACAGCTTGAAGGTAGGAAGTCAGCAAGCATTTTCACCAAAAAGTAATTATTGTAAGTGACATTTTTACTGCTGGCATGCCATAAGGCGAACTGCACATTTGGAAGGACAAGTTGCTAAAACAAAATGACAGGGCACTCTGTGACATTCCGACAAGAACCCAAACATGATTTAACTGGCACTGGGTTTGATGCACCACTTTTTGCAGTGTCCAACGCTCAGGCTTCAGGTTGATGCCAAGCTAGTCAAATTCCAAGTTCCTTTTCAAGGGGCAGCGAGAACCGCCACATCCTGTGCACAGTGGAGCAGGGAGGACACGGAGCACTCCTGTTATGGCAAATTAGTAGGGAAGATGAAAGCAGACAAACATGGATAAGAGATTTCTCAGCAACCTCTTAAAAGAACATTTGCTACTTCAGGGCCTGCATTTACCTCCTCGCGCAGATGAGTTAATGGACAACAACAGACCTGGCAGGTTGCCTGAGATCAAAGTGTCTCATACTGGGACTGGGCTATTTTCTGTCTTCCCCCGATGATGAGGCTGCCCATTCTGTAAACCAAAACCTGGTGTATGCTGTGCTGAGAATCAGGACCTGATCACACATCTCATCAATGGCCACATCCTCAGGACAACCACTTCATTCTGTTTCCTAGGGTCTGAAAATTTCAGGGAGATATTTTTCTCCTCTGTCCTCCTATCTCATTTTACCTGTCTCAATGGATGTCTTTGCAGGAGCAAAGCATCCCAACAACTTGGTAACAGAGGTGCAGTGCAAGCTTGAACTGTGGGATGTGATCGGCATTTGCGGAACAGCACTTCAATACATCCCTCTTCTGACTAATTGAGGGAAAATCTGTGTGAAAGCTGAAGGCTTTCTCTCAGGTAGTGGTTTTGGTGGATTTACTTGAAGTGAGTGAACCTTGCCTGTCACAGTTTGCCAATTAATGTGGCTTATGAAAATATGATCTGCCCTACAGTTATAAACTCCCACAGTTCTATGCAGGGAGTATGCAAACCTCCCTACAGTGCGCATACACGAGATGGAGTAGGTAGGTACGTGCAGTTATAGTGCTATTGTTCTGACTCTTAGATTTCTATTCTGACCCTGGAGATTTTGTTTGTTTGTTTGTTTGTTTCACAAATGTTGGAACTTCGGGGAAAATGTTATTTTGGGTCTTGGCTCAGAGGGAAATTTTATGTGGATGAGGGGAGGGATCAAAAGAAAACCCCTTTAGGAAAGCATGCAGATGTATGCGTGTCTGCACTGAACAGGGAGGAAACCAACTTTGGTCAACTCTGAAATCACTAGGGCAGTACTAAAAATAAAGGCCCCCGCACTGCATAAAGCACATAAAACTACCTGAATGACCAGAGTGAATGTTAGAAGTACTTGAAAAAACTTCCTTCTGAGTATTGTTAAAGGATTAAAGGTATTGCTGCAATTTTTATGTGGCATTTTCAATAAGGATGTTAGCTTTGCACTTGTATTAAAATACGTGTTTTCAGCTATTCTAGAAACCAGAAGGAGCTGGGAGAAATTAGATGAAGTTCAGAAAAGAGCAAGTAAGATGTGAGGTGGTGACAGACTCATGATGAGAGATTTACAGTTGGACATTTAAAAGTACTTAGAGAAGTTGGGCAATCAATTCTCTTTCCAATGAACGTGCAACCACAAATGCCTCAGACAGCCTTGGAAATCCCACTGTGGCCAAACCTACATTAAGACTACAACTTCTCACAGCCAAGAGCTGGCATGAGAGCAGTTTAAGGTGTTCCTGTCCTGGCTCCGTCCTTTACCTCCATTTTTGCCCAGCACTGAAACACAAAGCTGTCCCACGTGGCTGGGGGAACCAAATCTGTGACCCAGATCTGAAAAGCAGCTGCCCACTGCCACACACCTGAAATGCATACGGATGAAAGAGATTCCGAGCAGGAATCTGGATCTCTTTCCTGATCTCATCTGCAGTCAAGCCCATCAGCAATAGGATGGTCTTTTATGCCGGTCTCCGTGTTAGGAATAACATGGAAAGTCCTAGTGCAGCCTTCTGAGTTTAATGTTGCTTGTGGACCAACAACTGAAGAACACCCTGTGCCCAGGGCCACCCAATCAACTTTACAACCAAGCAGAAGCATGTCTAGCTGCTGTGTTATCTATGCCCGCTCTGGATAGGATGCAGTGAGTAACCGGGGCAGGGAACTGTCCTGCTTAGCTTACAACTTTGACAGGGTCAGAACTGCCTTCCTGCACGTGCGTCTTAAAAAGCTTTTGGCACGTGGAGTGTGGCACTGCCATCACTTGGTTCTCACCCTTTTATGGCTGCTCCAGGAACGCATCACTGAAGGTCCTGGCTGGTGAACCCTTGCAGCCCTTCACACACATCCCCTGAGCCCACACAAGCGCTTTATAGCTCTCTGAGAGGTGTGCTGTGCCCCACTGATGCAAAACACCTCAAGAGCTGTAAAGTTTTGTTCTGCACAATGTATGCATCAAATGCACCCACACATGGAGAGGCAAATCCAGGTAATCATACAGGAGGCCTGGCTAAGCAATGTCACAGAGCTGGACAACTGTAAGGCTGCGTAAACTCAAACCATCAAACTTAGAATCATAGAAGGATTCTTTCTTCATAGACACTTCTACTGACTCAGGAGGACTCTGCTACTCGGGCATCCACTGTGATGTGGATGAGAAGATCACTAGGAAGGCAGGCTGGAACATCCAGGATATCCAGAATGTTGTGCAGAAACATACGATCGGAGTTAATCAATTAAAAGGAGAAGTTTTACTGAGATCTATCAGACTTTGGAACAGACACACCAACCCCTGATGACACAACCACACCACCTGATGAAACTCAAAAAGGAGGCACTTTTGAAATGGCCTACAGGGAAGCAGGAGGTCTCTACATAGCCATGATGTTAAGTGCTATTCTACAACAAATGAGAGGAAAAGGAAGGAACTTGAGAATATTTTTAGCTGGACACAGACACACAATCAGAAACATCAGAGCAATGCTCTGGTCATGCAAACAGCCCCAAATCCTTTCCCAGTCTCACTGGCCATGGATGTCTATAGAAGAGGTAAACACCACAACAAGCACATAGGGAGAATGTCCTCAAATGCCTACCTGCTCCTACAGAGCTTCTTCAGCCAAGCAAGTGCTAAATGGTAAATTTGTAGTTTTTACATATTTAATTTAAAGAATTAAGAATCCTTTCTAAGGAGCTATCAGATTTTAAATTAGGTGATTAATGGCAAAATCACAGCTGCTCTGAAAGGCATCGCTCTGCTCTGCAAATCTTTATGTAGCATTCAGATTTTTCTGTTTCTGTTACTTAAGTCAGAATTCAGTATTTAGAAATAACGGCTGGAAAATATTTTCAATAACCTTATTATTAAACCAGCTTGTGTGCAGAAGCTTTATTAAGGATTTTCTGAATGTTAAAACAAATATGTCAAGAAAGCAATCAATCAAGATGCCACAACCCCACATAGTTATATTTTTAGTACAATCAAAATAAATGAGTGCACAACGCCTTTTGGGAAACTGAGTTAGAGCTTTTAGAGCTTCTGCCACAGCTCATGGTGTCTTTGTTGACTTGCTGACCTTGTGATTAGAGACTAACTTTAACGCCTTACCATGCCTGTAATTGTTTATTGTTCTCCTCTGTTGTAAGCCTGAGCGTGAAGGTATTTCTACATCCTCCTTGGAGACTTTAACCTCTTCTCTGCTCCAGACAAGCGTATGAAGCAGAATGCATACGTGCAGTGTGCACTGCATTTAAACATACCTCCCCCATTAAACAATGTGGACATTCATTTGCAGGATACACATGGGATGGATCCTAGGCTAATGACTGCCCTCCTTCCCAAGAGAGAAGTCCCATCTAACAACAACAACGTAGTGGGTTGTTCTTCACCCCAGAAGCAAGCAGTTGAAGAAGAGTGACCCTGAGCATTGCTCTACTAAACGCACTGCTCTTCAGGAGGAGTACTGGCTAAAGTACTGAAACAAAATGACATTTACATTGTATGCAACAATATTATAAAAGCTATTAAGGTACATTATTTTACACATCCTCATAATCTCTCCATACTGCTTTACTTAATTTGTGATAAAATTGTTGAGAAAGGGTACTTAATGTAGGACAGTCAGTAAAAGTAATTTATCATCTTCCCGCTTCGGTGCTCACGTTATCAGCGAACTCATTTTCTGCATTCATCATGCAATCAGCCTATTATTTGCATATTAATCAGGCAGTGGACCATGAAAGAGCCGCATCCCAGCCAAATGCTGCACTATCTCAGGAGGAACACTCAGTAATTATCATACATCAGTGTTATGATGTGGTAATTGATTATAACATCTTTCTGTTGCCCCTGGGGAGTCCCACTGCTAACCCAGCTTCAGGCATTCTGTGCAGATTTTTCTCTGAAAATTAGAGAAAACCATTGCTGTCCTTTTATTGTATTTTTTTTTTTTCACAATAGACAGCTCTGAGCATTTCCAAGTTCTGTTTGCCTGCATTTTTTAAACAAAACCTTCATTAGGGAAAAAACACCTGCCTCAGATGAGGAAAAGGAAAAACTCAGCAACCCAAACCCCCAGAACAAACCAGTTGGGCTCTGTGTGTCCTCTCTTTCAAGGTCTGTTGGCTTTGTAGGTGGGGTGTTACTTACATAATAGCCTTCCCCATCGAACACAACAAAACGTTGCAACTTCAATAGACAGTAATTGCAAAGTTCGCATAAAGGCAGTTAAGTTGCTTTATTTAGGTGCCAAATGAGAGGCTAATTTTGGTCCTCTCCTAAAGGACAAATGAAACATCTGCCAGTTCAAACTTGCACTATTTTTAGGACCCAAGTTCCAGAGGGGTAAAAGAGAGAAACAAACATAAACCACTACATAGTTACACTGCACTGATCTCCCACCTCCAGTGTGTGTGCAAGAGAGGGGATGGAAGGGGCAGCTCCCATCTCCCAGCCCGTCCCAACCTCCCTTTGGAGAGCACAGAGGAAAGGAGGGACGTCTCAGGAGAAGATACCAAAGGGGACCATCTCGTGTGGAACAATAGAGAAGGATGTTTTGGCTGGGCTACCTGTGAGGAGAGCTGTTGAGAACAAGCAAGGACAATGTCACTCTCCACAGTAAATAATTGTCCTGGGACAGTCTCATCAGAGAGACCGTGAGCACTGACAGCAACACAGGGATATGTTGTCAAGCTGAGGTTTTGCCAATAAGTAGTATCAAACAGTGCCTGAATTATTCTGGGCAACGATCATTTTTCAATGCCATTATAGGGCATCATAGACACAGCCAAAGAAACAAGTACCTCTTAAGTTGCCATCAGCAATATCTTTGACAAGTACAAATGTGAGACACAGAATCACAGCCTGGTTTGTGTTGAAGGGACCTTAAAGCTCATCCAGTTCCAACCCCTGCCACAAGCAGGGACACCTTCCACTAGAGCAGCTTGCTCCAAGCCCCATCCAACCTGGCCTTGAACACTGCCAGGGATGGGGCAGCCACAGCTTCTCTGGGCACCCTGTGCCAGCGCCTCAGCACCCTCACAGGGGAAAACTGCCTGAGATCTAATACAGACTGTCAGTTTAAAGCCATGTACTATCTGGCCTA
Organism: Ara ararauna; assembly: GCA_028858755.1. NCBI lineage: Eukaryota > Metazoa > Chordata > Aves > Psittaciformes > Psittacidae > Ara > Ara ararauna. The sequence continues at coordinate 8,307,314 of CM054389.1, read as the reverse complement.
TTTTACATTTCTTGTTGTCATTATATTTTCTCCTTTCATTAGCTCTTTTTAATTGGATATTTTTTCTATTGTCACTTATTTAAACTTGATCTCAAATCCACTTTGTTTTGTTTCCAATGGAAGTTGTGTTTCGCATCGGATTTAAAATAATCACTGGATTCTTTCATTTGCTATTTCTCTGGATGGCTGCTGGCAAATTTAAAAACCTCCAATAGCCACCAAATTAGGTGAGACAAAGTCATCAGTTTTTCTCACACCCTAATGCAAAGGGCAGGCTAGAAGGAAACACAGAAGAGTCTAATTTTCTGGTAATTTTCTGTTTTTTATTCTTCGGAATGATTTGCTATCAAGTAATACATAACTCTAGACACAGGATTTTGTTGTTAAGAGTCTAACAGGCTTTTTATCTTCCTGTTATACAGCTGCTTAGTGGAGAAGATGGAGCCTTGCAGCTCCATCCCCACTGTAAGATGGGAATAACAACCTACGCGTTTGGTACTAACACACCTTTTTTCCTGTACTTTGGGAGGAAAACAGCCCATTATCTGTTCTTTGGATCGAAAGCAAGGTAATTTTCACCAGTGGAGGAGCATTTTGTTTTGTCATTTGCTGAGCAGTGGTTGGGCTGTTGTGGGGGACGCCTGAGGGCACGATGGCTACTTCCATCCCACTGTGGCCACAGGGGCTGGACCTGCTGCCCCCTCCTTTTCCCACAAGCAACCAGAAGACCAGTGTGAGCTGCCAGCTGCCAGAGCCTCCTATCACCCACAGAAACATACCCACTCCCTTCAGAGAAGAGCCTTCCCAACCTCTTCTGCAGCTGCCAGCCCATAGGGGACAGATCCTGGCCATCACCCTGGCTCCTGACCCCCCAGCACAGCTGCCGCAGCCTCGCTCGTGTTTCAGCGCTGCTCCAGTTATTTTTGTATTTGGCTTTCCAATGTATCCGCTCATCATTTTCCACCCAGCTCTTCCGTGCTTAGCAGCTGGCAGGAGAAGCCCCCCGTGCTGGGAAGTAGGAAGGGGAGGTAATGTGGGTCCCCCCCTCCTCAAAGGAGGCTGCACAACTCCAAATGGGCAAAAGGAGGGAAAAGAAAATGCTGGAAACTAATAAAATGAAAAAAAAAAGGAATAAAACAATGAAGAGAGGAATTTACAGAGATCTAATATTCAATATTTTTTTAAACAAAGCCTGAAGAGAGTGCAAGAAGTTACACCCTCAGATGGATGCTGGAGCTACAGGGGTAGGACATACAAACTACATCCACTTTTCAGCAACTATTAAGCTAACTGGTACTCCTACAAACTACCTAAGAAGCACACCAGTAATAACGGTCAGGAAAGATTCTTTCTTCGTACAGCTTAAAAAATATATTCCCTCATTAATTCTAACTTTTAAAAATGAAGACTTTGAGCATGAAGCGTGCCTGGCTGAACACTACAGCAGAGCTGTACATGAGCTCCTTGCGTGGAGATCTTTCCCTGCACACCAAAGGGGAGTGTAAAGGACCCACATTCCCGAATTAACCACAGACATAAAGCATAGCTGCAACCTGTCTGGGTAACTCCTCCAAAATGACTGCTATGAACCCATACCCACACTTCAGAGTGAATTAAATTTGTCTTCAGAATCCAGCATGAGTCTCCTCTTTGCCATATTAATATGAGAAGTGTGTTGGTGCTTTGTCATTGTAAGTCAGCTGCAAGGGTTATTTGCCTAGAAAAGTGTTCAGTCCATGATTATATATTTTACTTTAGCACTTTTAGATTAGTAAAGCTATGACCACAACAAGGATGGAGTCATTTTCTGCAAGTTTAATCACTGGCTGGCTCAATGGACAGAAAGGAATACAACTAAGGCAGAAATATCTCTACAAATACTATTTGCTAAGCATCACTGATGGACAAAGGACTATGGACCATGCAAGACAGCCTGGGGAGGACAGAGCTACGCAAGAGGCAGGAATGACCAGATGATTGCTAGCAATGATAGCCAACATTATGTTAAGAATGAACTTAAAACACTGACTTCATGCTGCATTCCCAGGTCCCAGTAAGGTGCCTTGACGGCAATTCTCCCAGCTTTATTGATACCAGAAAGGCTGCCAGGAAAGTTTTCATGGTCCAAATGTCAGGGAAATGGCACAGAATATGATCATGCACATCACAGACAGACTACAACAGCTGCCCTTATGAGCAGCCAACAGATATCCTATGGTTTGAAATCAAGACAGTCATGGCCAACTGCTCCAGAGCTGCAATCTCAAGCCACACAGGAAGAATGTGGAAGCTTCACTGATATGCACCAGTGTGCTTCAAGGCTAGCATGAAGGTAAATGCTTGGATGACTTAGTTGTTCAGCTTCAAACCTCGAACATGCATTTGCACACAGCACAAAAGGAAACAACCTTCTCAACCAAAAGCAAAGACTCAAGAACTGGACATTAAACATAAACCACCTATGCAAGGAAGGTGCAGTCCCGCTACTCCGCTATGAAAAGCCCTTTGTGATCTCCATTCTCTTCCATTTTACAGACTACATTAATCACAAACATTTCAGGTCATACAACTGTATTAACCTGGAATGCCAGCAAAGGTCAGCAAAACAATCTCTTCTTTTTGATTCAACAATGAAAAATAGCTCAAATTTGGGAAGATCTGTCAGCGTCATGGGACTCATCACTTGTGTGATGTCAAGGTACTAAAGATTTGGCTCCCCAAATGTTAATCCCTGCTGCACTCTGGACTCTGAAGCACCATCTCAGACAGCTCTGCCCATCCAAACCAAAACAGTACAATGAAACCACAACCCACAGTGCAATGGTAAGAGGTTCTCCATTGCCACCCCATGGCTAGTGAGCTCTTCCCATCAACGCATCAGGATGGCAAACCCGAATATGGTCTGCAAGCCTGAAATACACTCTCTTCCCACTTTGTTTCTGAGTAGTCAAAGTGACAGCATCCTTCTGTTATTTGGTAAATGGGAAGATCTAATCAGTATACAGTTAACTACCTGCCTGCTCAGCAGATTCTGTACTGAAAAGATATTGCAGGAATATGCATTACATAAATACAAATATAATGGATACGTGGGTTTGTCATCATTCCACACTATGGCTGTTAATATCCTAAATACAGTAAATCACAGATTGCATTCTGATTTTTTTTTCAGATTTTCTTTCCCATGGGATGATAAGAAGTAATCTCCCTGTTGTTACAAATGTTTTATTTTGAAAAGAAAGCCTTTATGCATATTTTAGTTGATCTAAATACAGTAGATCTTGGGTTTTTAAATCACGAGATAATATGCAATTATCTCAAGCTAGATTCTGATTTTGAAACAAGCTCTAATTAGCTCCCCATTTTATGCTGCTATAATCCTTTCTTCAACTCCCATGAGTGTTAGTATTGCTAAGCAGCATGAGGTTAGGAATGATGGATGATACCCAGAAAAGAAGACAAACAAAAGGGAAATTCAAAATCCCCTGAGATCACCCGCAGCTGTATCGGCAAATGAAGATTTCCACATTAGGTCATAAGACGACCCTTACAGAAACACAGACCAAAAAGGCACGTCTTTTTCCCACTGAGTATTTGCAAGTCTTTAATGTAGTATATAGGGAGTATATGTCCTTCACAGAGGATAAATACAAAAGTGAATAGAAATTCAGCTTTCCTGGGAGCTGCCATGAAATCAACAGCAGCAAAACCTGAAACTTTGTCTCGATGTCATACAGATGCTCAGTAAAGCCTTAAGAACCCAAAATGAAACAGGCTGGTAAAAGCTACATACAGTACAAGTATTTAGAAGAATACGCAAGCACAAAACCCTTCCTCTGGCACATGGCTACCGTCCAAAGCCAACCCAGCTCTGATCAGCAGCAATGCAACTAAATAAGGGCCAAATTTATCACGAAGAAATGCTGATGCAGTTGGGTGACACTAATTCAACTTTTTGTTCCATGTGATTTGGTCCGTGCTTTTGACACATAAATCATTAAAAAGGCAGATTTACCCAAGGGCATTAGAGCAGTTAGGTGGAAAGAAACACACAGGAAAAATATTTGGAAAGGCACAGTGATACTATTTTTGACCACTGAGGGTACAGGCATCATTTTTGTGTAAAACAAGTTCACTGAAACTTGCGCAGAATCACCCAAGCCTTGATGAAAGGTCACAGGCAGAAAATACAGATATTTATCAGGTTGTAATTTGGTACGGTGTTTTTTCAAACCCCATAAATAAAGCTTTTAAAGAAGAAAAACAAGCCCGGCTTCTCTCTTCTATCTCAATATCTATATCTGTATCGAGATCCATCTAACGCTTATCCATTCATTCCCACTTAGAAAAGACTAATGGGTCCCTCAGTCCACGTGTGACAATGGAAAATTACCAGACAAAAGAACACATTTTCATGAATGAGGTGTTAATCAAAACCTTATGATCTAGAAGTGTAACTAACCGGGTCAGAAATCCAGAAAATCTCGCTAGTTTGACAGAATAGTGTCAAACAGTAATGAAAATACTCACAGCTAATAAAAGTTTGAGACGTTACTATGCGTGTTGACACTCTGCACGCTGAAGACCTTCTTGGCAAAGCACTCAGGAGCCACTGAATGTATTAGTTTAATTTCACTTCTTCCCCTTCATGCATTCAACAAGTTCCAAGCCAATTACATTACATGGAAAAGGTTCCAGACCTTTTCTCGTTTCAAAATTGTTCTGATTCATTTCTGGTTTAAAACTACAATATGCAATCTTTTCTGCCTGGATTTTCCTGGGAAATGTCTCAGAAGAAGAGAAAATGGGAACTGCCTTTTTCTTTTGCCTGCCCTGCAGTGGAGGATCCTTCACAAATGCATAATTCTTATTACCTTTTCTAAGCTGTTTGCTGTGCTTTTAATTACAGAGGCACTGCTAATAAAAGAAAATTACCAAACTGCCCTTCCTCATTCAAATCACTTGGCTTTGCTCTTTTGTTCTGGAGGGTGTCACAACCTTCCTTATTCCTTTATACAGAGGAAGGCACCAAGAAAAGAACAACTGTACAACAATTTTGTTTTTAATCACTGGGAGAGGAAGAAGGCGGCACAAGCACCTTTTCTCATTAGTTAGTCTGCTTTAAGGAAAGAAGGAGGCAATCATCAATAACATGATTTTATTAGCTGATAGGAATGTGTCGCCTCACAAAATATGAGCTCAAGGGCAGGAACTGACAAACAAGATTGGGAGTGTGGGAGGGGAGCAAAATATCACAGCAGCAAAACTGAACTTCCTGAAGGAAATCACTTTCAGCTACCAGCGATCCCCCTGGGAATCCATAAGGTGGTTGGATTCTAATCCTATGGGCTTGTCTTTCAATCTTTTATAATTACAGTTAGTCATAAATATGATGATTAGCAATAACAATGCAGCCTTTTCCCAGCTCCTCTGATTTCAGATTCCTCTTAAAATGGCTACAATTAACTACTCATATTTTCCATGCTGTCTTAGGCGCTTATAACTGTAACAGTCACTCTTGCATAGTATTAATGCTACAGAAAAGTAGTCAATGGCATGCTTTTAATGAACAGCAGCATCTAAAATGTAGCAGGAAATGTTCATGTTCACTAAATGCTTTGCTGTAAGTAACAATAGCCCTATGATTGCAAATAATTTTTGCCCATTTTAGTTGTTTTCATTGCTTGTTTTTACCGGGGGCATTCTTTTCCTTGCTTTTATCTATTTTCAACTGTTCTTCTTAAGAAAAACGTGGACTGAATGCCATCACGGATTTTCTTGTAGTAAAATCTTTTAGCGTGCGGAATAGTTTCTCGGTAGAGAGGGAAAAGCAGGTGGGTTGGGATGTTCAGAATAAACCCAGCAAATGCCAGAAAAAAGAGTGTTTCAGAATGGCAGAGACGTAGAAGAGGAGCACAACCCACCCTTGTGTGTATGCTGGAATGCAACAGTTCTCCAATACAGGGCATGGGGTGCAAGTACTGAGCAGGGCACATGTATTTTCCTAAAGCACAAAACAGCCTGAGCGGTTTACGCCAGTTAAGCATACCATTGGTAAAACGTCTGTGTGGGTAGAGTTTGGTATCTAACAGCAGGAACACAGCTGTTCTGTTCCAGTCTCCTTCCTATACCGTGGCTATCTTACAAAACCCTGAGCAATTCACTTCTCTTTGACACTCATCTTCACCGCATCTGCCTTTTTTGCAAACGGAAAGGGGAGGGAGTTAAAAAAAAAGGTCAGTTTGGAATATTTAGGGAAGCTTGAAACAGAAAGGCACAACGTGGTCTTTTCCCCCACCTTCAAATTAACAAAGCAGGTTTTATGTGAAGGAAAGTGGGGGAACAAAAAATAAGCCAGTGAGTGAGGCAGCTGGAATATGTAGATCACATTACAAACGAAAGGCTTGTTTTACAGCCATTGACACATGTCAAACTGATAAGCTGAACTATGGTAAAAGAAACCCTACAGAGCAAATGATCTCTAAGATCAGAGAGTCTCTTTACCTAATATATGCAGCTATATACATGTACTCCCTACGTCTGCCATAGCAACAAGGAGAGAATGAGGAATTAACTTGCTTAATAAAAAAACTGAAGGGACTCCTGTATAATACAACACAACATGAGCAACCTCTCGGCATCAAAGCAAAAGAAACGTAACAAAAGCACAGAGAATTATTTCAGAGCAAATCATTGAAACCAGCTGATTACCTGAGCTTGCACATCCCTGCTGTAGGGAATCCTGTAATGATGTCACAGAGTGAAGGACTAGATAAGAGAGGAGAGGAAAATCAGGGAACAATAAAAGGAGATGCCAAACCACAAACTAAACAGTAAGCAGGCTCAACAAATAGCAAAGTGCTGATCTCGACAAGGGCGCGCTGCTCATTTAAGTCAGTGGCATTATCAGGGTACAACCGAGGCCAAACTCTAGTCTGGCCTTTCTGTAACAATTGGTATTAGAGTAAGAGGAGAGCCACAATCAAAGTGTAATTGCAACACAGCATCCCCCCTTTAAAGCTTAGTTCTTCTAGCTCACCTCCTGAGAAAGCAATCGATATTCTCCTTGGAACAATAAAAATCCCCTACGCAAGCCTAGAAAACAGTGCACAAGATTTTCCAGCTCTTTGCCCAAAATTGTTTGACTTACATATCATACTCATGCCTAGCTAGTATCATCCTAATTAGGAACTTGATAACTACTGCCTATCAATTACACATAAACATTCCCAGTGCACTCCCTGGGGACTGGCTGGGCTGCAAGGGTGAACGCTGCCACTTCCAGCACTGCCTGGCCTAGCACTGGATGCAAGTGTCACTTACTGCAAGTTTAAAAAAGAAACAAAAAAAAGAAAATAAAGATTTCCTCCTCCTCAACTCAAACAACAGAGTGGAATTTTAATTACCTTGTCCTTGTTGCTGCCCTTGTGCAGGCAGGACACACTGTCCCAGCTCACCATTCAACCAGAGCTGCATACGAATAAATGGTTCTCGGCCTTTTTGGGTCAATTTACTCCATGGCTTTGGCCTGGAGAGCATGTCACTGACACTTCCTTGGGACAGCCCCAATACCTGAAGTGAAGCAACCAAGAACGGCACGTTAACACATTTGATGTGGAAGGAGGAGTAATTTAAGTCACTTTGGTTTCCCTTTGCTGCTGTATCACTCCAATCGTTTTTATAGCAACAATGAGTAAAACTGCAAAATGACCTCTGTGGGTACTTGGATGCAAATGCTTTTCTCCTGCCATGGTTTCCTGCTGGAGCATGGTTTCCTTTCCTGCAGGAATGGAGTGGCAGCACAAACAGCAAAAGGATGGTGCGAGATTTGCATGCTTTTCATATTTTGTGTCAGATAGTTTCATCAGTTTTAACACGAAAAACACAGATCCAGGCACACACAGGCAGATAAAACAGGAAATGATTGGCATGTATTTTGTTCTCAAACAAAAATAATTGGGACTTTTGAGACTAGGCCTATATCTGGTTGATTTTTTGGGGGATGAATTATAACGATGTGTGTTTTCACTTGCAGCAGCGGCTGATCCACGTAAGTAAATATTTAAGAACACAGCCGACTGCAGCAAAGGAGGACTTTGAGACAGACAGAATGCAATTACCTGCCTGGAATTCAGCACAGGTACAGCAGTTAAAAATCATACGTAATGAAAGCTGCCATGGGATCTTTGATGACCCCGAGAGGTCAGGCTTTTCATTTTACATTGTAGTGAAAAGGTAATAGCACGATGCCAGCTCCTATTAGACTATTATATTTCCTTATAGGAAGAAGCAGCACCAGATGTCCTCCGCTTCTTACAGCCTGGGAGGTGTTTCCTGGTGGGTGGGGACCCTCCTGAAATCCCACGTATTCAATGCTTATGGCCCACAGCGTGAGAACTTCAGACAGCCTTATCGTGCATTGTGTATCCATAATCAAACATTGCTTAAAAACATCTCAAAGCACACTAAGATACCAAGCACCCCGTACAAGAAATGACTGAATTCCTGACTTCAGACTAAGGAGAGGTAGGGGATTTTCCATGTGCTTGTTGAAATACCCTCGTGCACATTTCCAAATATTAAAAAAGGAAAAATGCTCTTGTGTCCATAATCTTCACTTATAACAAATTTAAGACTCTCCAGTCATGACAACGGTATTAGTCAAATATTCCATGAATTCATTACTTTAAGCATGAAATATTGAGTCGCAATAACGTTTGCTTCAGCTTTCAGGATTTCTAAACTCGGGGGCCCCATTTCTAATTACAGCTGGCTGAAGCCAATCTTTGTGTAAAACACTTAACATATGAAGCAAAAGCATTTTTCCATCAGATACATGGTGTATCCTCCTGAGCTCCAGACCACCACAAGAAGCAGAACGCGCGCTCACAACACTGGGGTAACAAGAGAACCACTTCTTTACCTTTTCCCCAAAGATCCTTTGGCAGATGCCATTCTTTGCTAGCTTTTCTTTGACCTGCCGCGTTAGCTCTATTGTATCCACTTCCTGGTACATATAAATCTCATACTGCTCAGGTGTCAGTGGAGGAACTGAAGGTTTGGATGGCTTTGACAAAGACACGATAGGGGATGAAGGGAGAGGGCTATTCTGTGGTGTCTCACTGCGACTCGCCCCAGTCATGCTCAATTCAGAACTCTGCGAGTATGGAGATTCAGCGTTTGGCCACTCTTTCCAATACTCTGAAGAAGACGGTCCTTGGAGCTGGCTACGATCTGGCCTAGTCTGATTGCTGACCTTTTCTTTTCCACCACTGGCTTCCTCAACTTTTATGTCTTCAGGAAGAGCTGTATTTCTTCTCTCATGCTGCACAGTATTCCACCAATGGTCCTTCCAAACACCACCACGTCCCAACTCATTTTTAACATGCCTCAACATACCCTGGGCAGAATCACTTACTCCATGAAGCTCTAAAACAGGTGCCTCCTGAGGCTCCTTTTTGAGCCCAGAGAGGTTCTGCAATGCAGAGATACTGGAATCAGTGACAGATGAATGTTTCTTCAGGGATATGGCCAAAGGAGAATAGCTGGAAACCGAAGACATTGCAGATGTAGATACTAGTTTGGGGGACAGGATAGAAATGTCAGCTTGAGATAAAGGTGGTGTTTTTAAGGCAGGTTCAAGGGCAGCCTGCTGTGCCTCCATTTCACGTCGGGCTTGTTGCAGAATGGATCGAATAGCATCATCAGAATTGCCACTGCTAGACGCAGAAGGCGGCTGAGCCGGCTCAGCTATGAAAAACAACCAAAAGACTAAATGCAACACAGGAATATGCTTTATATTCAACACGTGCTACTGTTAATATTTCCCTGTCAGAAAAAAGGGCTGCAATACATTTCTGGATGGGAAGTAGGAATTTCCACTAAGCAAAGGTTTGTACTTTATCAAAATAAGGTAAGATTTCCAAAGTTCTTCACTGGAAAAATACGATAGTTGCCAAAGTGCTGGACTTGTGCAGGCAGAGCCTCAGCACAGATGTCTGGTGCCACTTGCATGTTTTCCACCACTGAAAACATTTTCAAACAAATGCCTTTGAAAACCAAGCCTTCAGCTCTTTCTCCCCCACCCCAAGTGGTCAATAACATGGGTCTCTTTGCAAAGTTATTTAACCTTTCACTTCTCTGTATCTCCACACAGGAGTGGTAACACACAACTGAATGCAGCTGCATTCACCTGGACGGACTACTAATACCCTCTTACTAGATAAATGAGGTGAGCCCTTTATACTCCAAAAATACAACACACAAATTACAACAAAGCAAGAACTTTACTAAGAGACTTCGTTATTTCATTTGACAAGCTGGATATGCTCCTGCTTCCTGTTTTCTCATTCCATGGTCCCAGCCACTGAAATAAACAGCTCTACAAAAACCAGGCTGATGCCTGGCCATCACTCTGCCTTATCTGGAGCCCTAGAATGGAGCCCCGGGCTCTTTCAGAAGAGATAACACTTAAAAGCAGTATTTCAGTGGTGAACCAGGACTCGTGGGGCCGTGCTGCAGCAGGGGATGAGTAGAGCAATGGCATCTGTTTCCATTTAAGTTAGTCTCCACTGAGGTCCCCAGTGGTTGAAAACCAGTTCCTCTCAAAGCTACTCTACAACGAAAGGGGAAAGTGAAGCACTAAGTACAAGAGGGAACCCATACACTGCAAGAAGCGGCCTCAAAGTGAAGTAAGATTTGAAACACGCTGCATGTTATTCTAGTAATATTATGGCTTGTCTGAATACATTTCCAAATTTGCCTCCCTACATTCCTTCCTATCACACACTATGAAATACATTTAAAAAGCTAAGAAATGGGAAAAAAAGACAGTGGGACTCTCTCTTTTGTTTTATCTACTGGTTTCATTGGGAGTTTTGAGGCTGAATTAATATTTGAAAGGAAGCCTGACATTCTCTGATGAAACACTCTGCTGGAACAATGTGCTTGCAGTTTCCTGAACACAGCCCATATTTTTCTCTGTGTTATCATTATTGTATAAAGTCATATTCATTAAATCGTATATTACATTGTATATTAACTGTCTTTTATATTTTGCCATGAGATTAGCTTAGTTTTCATTTAAGAGACAACTATCCAAAACTGTAAATCAGTACTTAAAAAAACAAACCAAAGGACTGCACAGTACTTTCTACTCCAGCATTAGCTCTTTAGAAGTACTGGAAACTGTTTTAAAGTTGGGAGGGTTATGGAGTAGACTACATGTTAACTACATGATAGCATAAAATGAGAAATCAAACTTATCTAGGGCTAAGATGTTAAACTAATGATGTTTTTGGGAAAGGAAATGCTTTTTGGATTTGACAGTTCATTCACTGAACACATTCTGTAACCAAAACCACAGTCATATAAAAGTTAGAACTGAGTTTGCCTGTATTCTAATTTCAGTACACGATGGCCACAGTAGGATGGTCCTATGTGAGTGATAATTGCTGGCTAGATCATGACCCTCACCCCGACAAATCCATTCAGTTCCCTCTTCCATGCAGTTGTGTCCCTGGGGCCTGAGTTACACAGAAGAGAAGAGAAAGCAGGAGCCATTCCCTTTCCAAGGGGCAAACTGCTAGAAGAAAGGATTTTGTAGGTAAGTCCTGCAGGGAGACTGCCTGCAGGTCTGGAGTGGTGCAGGGAAGGCAGAGCTTTGCATGTGGGAGAAGGTGTTCAGGAACCTTAGTGTTGCTTCCCCAGCAGAGGGGCAGAGCAGAGTGTGGAGCAGAGACCCTGCGAAGCAGTGACACGTGTACCTTAACTTAGGATGTCTTAGAGGCAGAAACAACTCCACCAAATAAATAAAAAGAAAAAAAGAAAAGCAGCTCTTCAAACCTACATTCAGGGTTTTAAGAATATAATTAACTGACCAGAAAGCTCCTGGTAATTGTTTTAATTAAATTCTGAAATAAAAGGAGCAAGAGACAAAATGAGACCGTACCTGTTTTCTGTACTTGCAGCTCCCTTTTGGCTTGTTCGAGAATGGATTTGATGGCTTCATCAGAGCCAGTCTCTGTGGTTCGGATTCTTGTGGTTATATTACCTGAAGAAGAAAACAAAACTAATGACTCTGGGAAAATGTCCATTTGCTTGTTTGTTTTTTTAACACAAAGACAGACAGTAGATACTGATATACCACCAGCATGACCTGACAACAGTTTACACAGGACCTTTACCAACATTTACAACACCAAGAAGGTACTTAATAGAAGAATACCCATGTAGTGCGAAAGCCTGCCCACTAGCTGCACTGGAGCAATGAGGACACTGACATCACCAGAGTAAGAGCTAGGGGGTCATATATACCTTTTCCAGCATAACATACATAGGCCTATTTTTTTCCTTTCCTTTTTTTTTTGTTTTTGAAGGGGGAGAGGAAACAGAAGGGAAAAGAACCAGAGGGGAAAGGAAGAAAGCTAAAAACATAAGGAAACAACTTAAAAACTGCATCAGGTGCTATGCAAAGGAGAAGGAGTTTACAATCAGCCCAAACCAGAATTAGAACTAGATAAAAAGTAATCTTTAACTTTCTAGAGGTCACTACATTAAGAAAAACAGTCATTTAAAAGCAGATACCATTTGAAGCACTCTCCAGCTAAGAGCTATTACTTGGTGGTTTGGTTTGGTTTTATTTAACCACAAGGGGAAGAAAAGGAGGAAAAACTATGACTGTGAATGCTATTGCCCTTAACAGCATTTTTCATGATGAGATTATCATTTGTAAGTGAGCTAGATAATTTCTGTCTGGAGTCAAAATAACTACAGTTTTAGGGTACTTGTTTCTGTTTTTAATTCTTCCTCTTGTCTTGCTACAAGAAAAATACTGCAACTAATCTGCAACAAAGAAAAATGCTTGTACTTCCTGTTCAGTGGTAATTTACTGATCTGATGTCCCTTTCTGATGATTTTAAGGTTCACTATTTTATGTTCACTAAATGATCTATAAGGTCCCTTCCAACCCAACCCGATCCTGTATGATTCTATTATTATCCTGTTGTATTTTTCATACACCATACTAATTTAACAGCGTATTAAACTGTATTTGTCCACATAAGCCCCATGAGAAGAAAGAAGTAAATCTAGAGCAGAAGCAGTATGCGACTGATGTTGTAATTGTGCAACTTTCTCCCTCCAAACTCATAAAAATAGCGAAGAGAGCATTTCAATGGATCTGATGCTTTTATAAAGCCACTTCTATCACTTCTCTCTTTTTATCTGCGTACGCAGTGAGGATGGGAGTGGAAAAAGTATTCAAACAGGGTTACGTTAGTACAGCAGCAGCGGAATTAGAAAAAGCAAAGTGTTCATCTAACCCATGGTTTGTTTTATACTTACTGTCTGTTTTTCTATCAGATTCCAGGCCAGAATCAAACTGCACAGTTTTAAGGAAACACACAGCTAAAGCACGCTCCACTTCCTAGATATTGACTGCAAAGAAAAACACCTGCCTGTGACGTACCTTCAGACCCATTTCTTCGTTTCGGTACTTCCTGAAATAGTCTGTTCAGGTTCTGGCCTGGATTCTCTGTTGAAAAACAAGTTTGGTAAGAACAAAACAATCAGGGGATGGTTGCTCTGACATCATGGGCTGTGTGACATGAGAAGCTGGCAGCCTGTCTCTGAGCGCAAGGCTCTGAGCTGCCCTTGCCCCCTCGAGCCCTTGGCTGAGCACAGTTGGAGCTGGCTACTTGGGAAGAAGCAAGGCTGGCTGATTTGTTAATAAAGATTACAGCTACGTTCGGAAAGGAGATTAGACAGATATAAATAAACGTCTAGAGATACCAAAAATGAAGAGGTTAAAGATGGGCAGATAATCCCCTCAAGTACAATCATCAAAAGGAAGAACAGATTATAAATCGACCAGCGTGTGCTTTCAATTAAACACAGTCTAGGAAAACCCTGCCTGTCCTTTCCAACAGTTGCTGACTGTAAACAACTTGCTTTCCAGTTTGTCTAAACGTAAATCTCAGTCTTTGCTTAAGTTGAATCACAATGAAAAGCACGTTATTGCTTAAAGTCACTGCCTGAAATATGCAAAGCTGCTTTAAATCAGGATTCTTTTTCTATTACCCATCTCATGCATCACCTATGATATTCTGTCAAACACTTTGCGACAAAAAAAAAAAAATCACATAAGACACAACAAAAGTCTGGTCTCAATAAACAACCCCAAATAAAAACGTTCAGGTGTTTCTGACGGCTGATAGCCTTAGTTGCTATTGACCCTTTTCACTCTGTATTTAGCTCTGATAGGGAGCTACTGGGAAGTGAGGGATGTGAGTTTCCCTGCTGCTTGCCCCTGCTGACAAACACAAGTCAGCGGCTAAAAAAAGCATAAGCAAAGATACTAACCTGCTTGAGGGCTTAAAAGCAGAGTCAGAAAGCTGTACTTTCTGTACCTGACCTCTCATTTGGGTGAAAACAGCAGCAACACACAAATGGCCCCATACAGGGAACGTTCCAGTTTTTAACATTGGTAACTAAGAGGAAAACAGGGCGAGACCCTCAGCTGGCGAGCGCTTACCTCTTTGTCTACCCTGGATGCTGCGAAGAGCCAAGATGTTCTGCTCGTCCGAGAGGAACTGCTTCATCTTATGAAATGGCTCCTTGCCTCTCACAGTCAGTTTATTCCATGGCTTTGGCCGGGCTAGTATCTCACTCACAGACCCTTGCGACAGTCCCAACACATAATGTCCAAATATCCGCTGTCCAATATTGTGCTTGATCAACTGCTCTTTCACCTGACGTGCAATTTCGGCTGTGTCTATCTCCTCGCCTTCAGAGATGCTCCCAGCACTTTCTGACTGGCTGGGAGATGGGGCCATGCCATTTACATCCGGACTTTGTTGTAATGGACTTTGGGAAGATATGGAGTTTGTGCTGTAAGGACCTGTTGAAAAAATCATGCTTGTGCTTCCTGCTTCCTGCATTGCCTTGGAGTAGAAGGACTGCATTAGCTGTCGCTGGAGGAGAGAGTTTAGTGCAAATTTTCCTGTGGAGGCCAGGGGTAAGCTGGGGCTCGCCAGGGATGAGCTGAAAAAGTCTTGACTTAAACCCGTTGGTGAGAACTGGTGTGTACCATTAGTATTGGAAGCCTGCTCCCCCGTGTTGCGGAGCAACTGAGAAGGAGGGGAGGCCGGCAAGGTTGCAGGACGCTGACTCTCAGGCTGGTCTTTCCCTTTTCTCCTGGCTGACCCTACAAGGAAGGTCAAACATAATGCATTATGGGGGATCAAAGAGGGAAAAACCAAGATAAAAAAAATGCAAAGTTTGCCCCGCAAAGGGAAAAAGTGCAGATTTCCAAGGGCCAATGAAGTGGCGGTGGGGTTTTTGTTTTCGTTTTGGTTTTGGTTTGTTTTCATTTGGTTGTTGGGTTTTTTTCCCCATAATTGAAATTTTAATAAGCCAAACAAGGCCCCCAAAACAAACAACATGCATTTCATGTTTGCACCTTTCTTGTATGTTGCAGCCTGGAGAATCCCCCTTACAAACATTAAAACTAGAACAAGTACATGAAGTGCAGTTATACATTTAAAATAAATGCAGTTACAGACAGCAAGTCTCTTTGTTGTCTCTCATTCAAGACATTACTCATTGGACCTGACTGAACCCAAATGCAGCAAACATTTACATTTTGGAACAAACCAATTTGAATAATCACCATTAGGTGGATGCATCAAGATCACTCAGTTAAAAGTCATAAACCGCTTCAGAATTCAGTAATCCCAGGGCCAGTGGCAACTTTTAACTTCCTTCCAGCTGCAAAAACCATAAGCATTCAAGTATCTGGAAATTCCATGACTTGCCATTTGAAAAATGTGCACACAAGATGTAAAAAGCCCACATTAGGAAAGCTAAACGGCAAACACACTTTGCTAAGAAGAAAGTATTTTGTTTTTCCAAGCTGACCTGCTGTAGTATATCTAAGTGTATCAGACAGGAAGATTATTGTGTTCTACATGCAAACATTTTGCATAACATTGTGTGGGGGAAGAGACTTCTGGTGCCACAGATGAATTTGTTCCCAAAACAGAAGACAGCCTCAAATGTACCACTTGGTACATCCTGTAATGCCTCTCTTCCCTAACCTTTAAAGACTCTCTGAGGTCTCCAAGTTTGATTTTCTAATCCAGCCTATAAAACTGCAGAAATCCAACATTATTAAGTATTCTTGTCGCCTCTTACTCTTTCTGTCATGCATTAGCTCAGACATTCATCTCTCACTCAGCCCTCCCTCCCTTTACAAGACAGGAAACAACCAGAATAGCTGAAAATCGTGTCAACCTACCACTCAGGTCACTATTTGTGATACGCAGCGTGGCGTTCTCAGACTGCAAGGAGCGGTTCTTCTCCAGCAGCAGCACCTCCAGCGGTTTAGATGCATCCTAAAGAAAATCAAAGTGGGAGGTTTGTTTCTAAAAGCATTAAGAGTCTCACTCAGGCACTAAAAAGGATTTCAGAAGAAGAAAACAACTGCTCATCCCTGCTATGAATGCAGCTAGGGAATTCGCCATGCATATATTTGCAGGAATCACTCAGTGCTCCTACGTGAGCCATAGAAGAGATTCACTGTTTAATTTTCATTGTAAATCATCCCTCAATTCTGCATTATTTTGGAATGTGTAATGGAACATTCTCTTAATCTTACTTATTTTAAAATGGTACTGGCATGCCTTCTATTTAAAACATGCAGACTCCTTTTAATCTGATTAAAATAGGAGTTAAGATTATATTAGTTCTTCCAGGTTGACTGACCCAAGTTGAGCGTTCCCTTGAAATGCTGCATTTCAGTAAAACCACTTTGCTCAAAACCAAAGTCGCTCACAGAAACTTGTGTCCGATTTACCTTCCACCAAATATCTCAGCCTTGATCATTAAAAAACATATTGAAAATTAATCCCTGTGTATTACTATTCAGTTCAGATCTCAGGAGCAGGAATTTAATTCATAACCTTTAAACCTCATTTGCTGGAATAGCAGAGCTTTCTCAGTACTCAAAGGTTTGTTTCCTTTGGTGAGCATTATTTTCAAGGCTAACAAAGACTTAAAAATGGTAAAATCCTTGCTCAGCGTACTGTCAGGACAAGAAACATGCAAATCTCAGCGTAGCTGTCGAACAACTCTAGTATGTTTAAAAGACCCAACTCCACAACATTATGGATAAACAATCCAACATAGCTGAAACGTCATTCTATGCCTTGACCAGTTTAAAGAAATTAACAGGCAAAAAATGTTCAGTTCAGCTTTTTGCATAAGAAAACGTCAGGAAAACAATGCTCAACCCAGATGTCTCAACAGCCACAGGAAACTGCCCGTGCCAACACCAAAGAATTGCAAGACAGATTTTTTCTTAATTAACTGAATTGCTGAAGTAAGTAAGAAAACAAAAGTAGGTTCAGTACCTGCGCACCAGAGCTTTCAGATGGTGCAAACTCCATGGATTTCAATATACTGTGGAAGGCAGAAAAACAATTATTGTCTATTTCTTCTTTTCAAAACAACTCCACTAATGAGCATTAACATTATCACTTCCTACTCTCCAGCAACACTACAAGTGATAACAACTTTCCTTGCAGCAGCCCAGTCTCATAATGAATATAGAATAACCATTCAAACTGTTATTGCATAAGAAAATTCTCTTGAACGGCATCTAAATCATTCCATATGCAATCCCACCAGGCCAGTTTAAAGCATAAATTTAAAGGTTAATAAGGATCTAACATTTTAAGCTGTCAGAAGCGATATAAATTTATCTGTGAAGCTTGAAGGGAATGAAGAAGTTGTAGCAAAGCAACAAAACAGGGGAATCACCACTCCAATCACAGTACTTTATATAATAAACACCAGCTCACACAGCAATGAAAATATGCACAAATAATCCTCCCAACCAAGATGCTACAGGCTAAAAGGCAGTTTGTCATTTTAATAACCTCCTAGTTCTATGGCAAAGGGAAGACAAAATGGCACAATATTTCTTAAGAAATATGAAAGATCCAAGTATTTATAAGTACATTAAGAGAAGAATCTGATAGTTTCCTTGTCGATATTTTATATAAATACTGTGCGGTCGAAGGATGTCTCCCTTCAAAGTCTTTCAGTGAGAGCTGTATCATCTGGCAAGCGACAATCTTACAGGAATACAAACTGATTACTCTGCTTCGTCTAATAAATTGTTTTAAATAGGCCTGCTGCAGGCAGGATGTTAACTTCTCAGACTGAAGCAATAAATGATTTCAGCTCCTCATCGTACAAAGACGACATCCATTTGTTGAGGAAAAGTACCTAACCAGATATAGATGGTGTTTATACAGCATTTTTTTCAAGTATAAAGCACCAGGAACTTTGTGTGGCAGGAAGAATATGTCTTAATCATGTATTATATGTGGAAAATGAGGCAAAAAAGGCAGAAGGCCAGTATTAAGATGTAGGGACTAGGTGGGAATGCCACCAAGAGTCAGCTGAATACCCAGCACTCATGAAGTGCCTCAGACCATGTGGCGTTCAGCTTCTCTATAAATCTGTCTGTGCTTTAATCCAGAATTAGATGTCCATGAAGTGACACTCTGGGAATCAGTAGTCTCAGTGAGTCATTCAAGATCACTCAAAGCCATAGCAAATCCGAAGGAAAAAAAGACATTCCAAGACAGGAACCTCATGCGTTGCATACTGCGTTAATTCTGACAGGCGCTCCTACAAATATAATTATTAATAAAATCACAAAACTCTGGCCATCAGTTTCATCATTTGGTGTCACTGAATGACACCTCTTCCCAGCAGAAATCACTGAAGGGTAGAGCCACCATCCAACACACAAACACATAAAGTAATGCCATTAAGACTCTGCTTTACGTGGGCATAACAGCTCATCCCCATGCAAAAGTGCCTCTTTCCTGCTGTTAATGGAATTATGCCAGTCAGGGATAGAGGCTGTGCATTAATGGCTTGAGTTCTTAGAGATCCTGACATTATATTGACATCACAGGCATGTTTACTCAGGTTACTAATCACTGCTGAAAGCAAGCGCTTCTTGGGACACCTCTTCAGAGGCACAGCTCTGTCTACAAGGACTCCAAGGTTCTGGGTGAGACAAATACGCAGAGACTCATCTAGGGAAAACCCCTTGAAAAGGGGGGCTGAAAGCACAGCAAGTAGTAATCACAGATTCATAAAATGGTTTCCAATGGGGTTGGAACTGGGTGAGCTTTAATGTCCCTTTCAACCCCCTGCCACAGTCAGGGACACCTTCCACTAGACCAGGTTGCTCCAAGTCCCATCCAGCTTGGCCTTGAACACTGCCAGGGATGGGGCAGCCCCAGCTTCTCTGGGCAACCTGTTTCAATGCCCTCATGATGGCCAAATAAGGAGACTCATCTGAATATTTAAAAACTCTATTTTTTAAGCAAATTATCACGTGGCAAACTTCCCATGGCAAATCCCAGCTGTTTCTCCCATTTTGGCTTGGATCAGAAGTATACTTGCAACGCCGGTCTCCCAGTAATCCCCACTTACCGCACTTTAGTTCGCCATGCAGAGCAGTCCTGGAGTATACAACCGCCTTCCTTCAAGATGAGACTAAACCAAAGGAAGCTGCACACTCCGAAGGAGCTGGTGTGATGTTCTCTGATCATTACTGTGCTGCCTACAGAGCCAGACTGAAACCAGTCCCAAGTGCAAAGTAAGCCTAAATGTATTTAGTCTCTACACGGGGTTCTTGGTCCCAAACGCCCAGCTTTGAAGCCCTGATCCTGTTGTGCCCTCCACTTGCACCGGCTCCTCTACCAATGCGTTTTTGTACTGAGTACCTGCTGCCAGCAGGGACCTGCAAAATGGATCCTAAACCTTGCAGCGGCTGTATTTTCCACTGAGCTTGGAGCGGGCATGTGCATTCAAACCTCATCTGGAAGCTTACTGACCTCTGCCTGCTTAAAGTGGATTCTTGGCTACCTGGAATAGCCTTCTGGCCATTTCACAGGTAATTTCCTATACACTTAGAACCCAAAATACACTAAAACCCAAGTTGATGCTATCTCAAATTGCTCTTAGAGGAATATTCACTACAGCATGTTCATTTTCTCAAATGTACAAGCTAAGTATGTCAAAAATGACTCTCCAAATGTGTCACAAACAGGAATACGAGGAAGCAAAATGTTTCCCCCTTTGGATTCCACGAATATCTTTGCCCATGAGATTTCGACTCACTCTGCTGCTCAAGATCAGTTATCTGCTCTTTAAAGGAACGATCTTGTGACTTGAATCTGCACATCTAAGACGACTTGAAAGATCATACTCTAAAGCAAAGAGTGCATTGGGACAGCTCAACTTTCTGATTGTATGATCCTGACTGCACAGGCAGGAGAGTTAGCACTGTTGTATTACTCAAGAGGGAACTGAAAGTACACACAGAGCTCTCAGATCTCAAAGAAAAGGTTTAAAAGCCATTTGGCACAAAAGCTAATGCAGCAACAAAGGAATCCTCCCATCCAGATCTCGATGTGGACCACTTTAAGTTCCTCCAAGGTTAGAAGCCGGCTGACATTGAGATCCCTCAGCCTCGAATGCCTCTAACATCCTTGGGAGGACTAAGGAAAACACATCAGTTCCCAAACAAACAAGGGGTTTATTCTCTTTTTCTTTACTGACAAGATATCTTTTTTCTTGGTGTGTATGTATGTTATGAGCAGTTCTTTCTTGGTCAGTGTTGCAGGGTACAAAGACAGCATAGCAGGATTCAGTACGAGGGACACCAGATCTACACCAATAGACTTTTCATAGCTTCACTTCAGATGAGACCGTCATTCACAGATGCCCATTTAGATTTTGGCATATCTTTTGGACCAGATGGGAGCAGAGAGGGTGGCGTGAGTAAGCTGCTGTGACAATGCAGCAATGCGAACATCCTCAGTGCTCTCACAGAGGGTCTTAACACCCCACAGGACCCAGTAGGATGGTACATGGACCCCAGGCCACCTACAAGGTAGCTGGCTGTCCCTCCAAAGTCAGCAGATAAAAACTCTTACCCACAAATTAGGGGATATAAAAGCTGTAACAGCCAGGAAAACAGAGTTAATTTACTGGCACCCAACAAGAGCCACTTGCAGGAGATTCTCCCATCTATTTCACTACAGGCTCATCTTGAAATAACAGGAACAGGCAGAAGCACCATATGAACACTCCGGTATCTTGCCTTCTCCTGGACCTCTTATCTGCCTTCCCTCATGTCAGTGTTGTAAGAAAGAAAAGTAAAAATCAAAGGCATTATTGCCAGAAATACAAGGATATAATAGAATTTCATAGGATTTAAAACTCATTTGCTGCTTTGGCACATTCACATTTAGTAACTCATGTAGCAAATGGAGAGGTTGTGGCCTCATTCCCATTCACTGCTTTACATGAGGGCATAAAGCAGCTGAAATCTGAAGCTGAGTTTCCTTAATTCAGGAGAGAACATGGATATATTTACCCATATCACTAAAAGAATGATGCTTTTTTTGAGACCAGTTAATATTCAGGTATAATGACCCAAGAAACAAACAACTGAAACTGTATGTTTCCATCAGGGTGTGCTGCAGCTGGCAGTGAACCAGAACCGCAGCCAGCATGGCTTGAATGTAATAGCACCAAGGGCCTGGGCAGTCCCTGGGCTTGCAAAACCAAACGTGCTTTCCACATTCTCCAGGGACGTGTAAACAAAAGCACATGACTCCCAGCCCCATCTGAAATACCTCATTAAACAAGGTAACATTTTTTCAGGCTTCTTAAAATACACACAAAAATGCCAGGATGATGAAAGAAGAGATGGAGTTTCTTGCAGTTATTTAAACCGTGACACTAAACATATTTCCAGTCAAAAAAGTTCTCTTCTGAACCTGACAGCTTATCTTGTTAGAGTTTAAAATGAGGCTCTTTTAAGTCTCTTAAAAAAGCCCCCTGGAATAGGAAGAGGCTGTTTGTGGCTTTAGTTTAAAACCACAGTGTATTAGCAAAAATATACAGTGAAACAAACACAGCATTAAAATGGTAAGTGCTGAACAGCACCTGGCAAAAGCATAGAAAAGGTATTATGGCCAAAGGCCCTGCATTTAATTCTTGGTCCACATTACATTCAGCTGTTGGCTGGGGATTTTTAAATACTCATCCACCTAAGATACCACAGATTTTCAAATGCTTTACCCTTGGTGGACGATAGTTTTAGCACCTTTTCTTCATGACACTTGTATTACTTGCTACTGCGATGCTGCTGCAACAAAAAGGAGTGCTCTCAGATACAGCATTGGTTCTGGATGCAATTTCTGCCAATATTCCCAATTTCCCCATCCTTGTGGGTTTGACTGAATTCTTTATTGTCCCGAGATCACAGATTTGTGGCTTCATTTAACAAGCATTGTTAAACTACAGTTTGTGAAAAAATTACGGTAAGCATTTAACACTTACTTTAATTCTTTCTTAACCTCTTCATAATCAGCCTGTCCTTTCAGTTTTTCTTCCAGTTGCTTTAAAAGAAAGAAGATGGATTTAATTATTTAGGTTTTTTCTTTCTGCAGGCTTTCAAAATCATCTTTAAATTATTCCATATATACGGCAGCACAAGTGAGGGTTAATGACTCGAACCTAATTTACATGTATTAGAAAACAAACTATAACCAATTCAACATAAACACAATTATACCTCACTCTTCCTTTGTTTAAAGAGTGCCAAGCGTTACAGAATTCAGTAGGTCCCAATTTGGCTGTTTGCAATGTCACTGTGGTGTTCAGTAAAGAGGTCGGGGAAGAAGGTATTAAAAATGGGGCAGCTGAAATCTTTATGCAACTGATAAATGGAATAACCAAGCAGGATGCTTTGGCACACACTGTATTCCTCATACGACAGTTCTTGATAACCTTATTTAGATGGAAAAGAAAAAATAAGACTGAAGAAGCTGCTGTTGGCTGGAACAAGCCTTAGGCTTGTAAGACTTCTAGAATGCTTCATGCCCAAACAAAACAGCTGTACCAAGTCATTTTACAAGCATTACTTATTGCAATAACTAATATAATTACACGCGGGAGATGAAGCATTGAGACCAACTCAGAGGTCTTTTTGGTCAGATCTGCCTGACCTGGGGCAGTCTCAATGGTTTCTCTTTGGTCTGAAGATGCCACAAATGTTGAAATAAACCTCCTAACACAGTCTGTAATGCAATGCCACACATTTGGACCTTACCCAGCTCCCAACAACAGTGCTCATCACTACAGGATAAATGCTTCAGGAGGCCTAAAACACAGTGATACATAATTGATGCCGTTACGTTGCTTGCAGAAGCCACATTCATTTCCCACCAATAATTTCTTTGCTTAGTACAGGTACACCTGATCTACGCAAAGAAAGAACAGAACTTACTGGCTTGCAGCTTTCATGGGTAAGTTCAGGCTAGCTCTGCTTCACTTAATTTTTTGGTGTTAAACCTGTCACAGAATCCCAAAGGTCACAGGAAACAGAAATAACACAAGGACAAACCACACTCAAAGACACAGCATCTGCTTTGAAAACGAAAGGGATATATGACATGAAAAAGAAAAATAGGGTTTTATGTCCAGGAGAGGCTGCCTTCAGAGGACAAATGAATTGAAGAGGATCCTACACCACTCCTGGGCTGCTTGCTGAATGCAGGAGGAAGCCAGAGAAGGCCTGCAGTGAACTTGGATAATTACAGCAAACCCATTTTAAATGCAGCCCCATAAAGTTCCACACCAGCAGAGTTATGGGTGTATGAACAGCAGGGCTGTGACACATGGACAGTTAGAAGTAGGAACCTCTTAAGTAAGCCCATGTGTTGTGTGTCACCCATCTCAAAGCTACCAATGGGTACAAGCAGCAAACCTGAACACTGTGTAATACAGCACCCACAGATCAGCAAGTCCATCATCTGAGCCATCTTAACAATTTAAATGAGGCTTCTTCAGGTGACAACAGCAGCATTATGGGGCTTTGTTGGATTTCCAGCTATTTTGCTGTTTATTAAAGGCTTCCCTGTCAAGCCCTTTCCAGCTTAGGCATTGCTGACATTTCCTTCTTGCCATTAGTACACATATTAAAAAGCAGTGACAAAGTGGACATCCACGTTATCAATATACCGCCCTCTTAAATTCCTGTTCCTGCTTTTTGACACCATAATCCACAATCCTTAGTCACTGCTGACAAGAGGCATCTCCCAGCAGTAATAGATGGGCCCTGCTCTGGCAGCTGCTCAACAAGCAGCTCTTAATGGATCAGCACCATTGGTTGTTGTAGGAAAGCAGAAACTGTTAAGCGTGGAATTTGCACTCTATGGAACACTGGTGAAACAAGTGGCCTCTTAAAAAGTCCTGTGTCCTAAATCCTGAGCCACCAGTAACTCATGCAGTCATTCAGATGTGTTAAAAAGACAGGAAAGACACATCTTTTAGCCATTTCATCAGACATGTGCTGCCTTACCAAATTCCAGTTACTAACTGGAATTACAGGGAGCACTGACTTTGCTTGATATAGCAGAGACAGTGTACAGGTGTTCAGGTCCTGGATAATGTGACCAGGAAAATCCTACAAATACTAAAGATGTCTGAGGTTCTGATAACCTCCAACATGTGTTGAAATCTCATTGTGCAAATGCACTACATAATCCCAGGGCCCAACCGTCACTTCAGCCCTCTCAGTTTTAAGGAGGGCCAAGCTTCAATGCGCCATGAGTTCAAGCAGCTTCTCAAGCTACAGATTGATGCTGAAAACCAGAATCACTTTAACATGGAATCCAGCTGGACTTTTTAATGCACCAGATGAGGCTCAGTAAGACTGGAGAGGGATCTTTAAATGAAACCAGCGAGCCAGAGAGCCCTCGGTACTGGGCAGGAGACTGAGCATCAAGACTGACAGCTTCAAAACTTCGATGCAGGCAATGGGAGAATGGTGCTGAACACCACACACCATCTTTCAGCTCCCCTTGGCCATCTTCTAACTGCTTCTCGCTGCTCTACAGGTTAAAACAAAGATGCACTATAATTCACCCCTTCCTTACCTCTGTGACTTGTAGCGTTTTGGAGTCTACAGGATAGCTTTTACAGTAGGGATAAGTGGCTATTTACACTAGCCCTCAGTATATAAAGCACTGGGATAAATTTAAAACAAACTATCCTGGATTAATCTGTTAGTTCCTTATGCAAGGACACGCTAAGTAAAAAGCCTCTTGTAGAAACAGAGATGAACTACAAGAAAAGCTAATGATTCCCATTGTAATGCAATCTATATTAAATGTGACTGTATAGGGATATGCTTTACCCTGAAAATATTTCTGGGAATTTTAGGTACAAAGCCCAGTTAGTAAAAAAAAGACGTTGACAAAATGAAGCTGCTTTGGACTCTCGGGTACTTGTATACTATTATAGCAGGTTGGCAACCAGCAATATTTTACTTTGAATTGTATAAAACCCACATACATCCATCACTTCCAAGTACCTAATATAGAGATTGTTGCTATGGAAAATCTGCACCTAGATGTATACTTTACTAAACAATATAAACTAACAACTGAGAATGCACTGCCTGTATATAAGCAGACTATTTAGGCACTTGGCATCTTCCCAGTCAACGACTGTTTTAAAATGTATTAGTATGGTAATTGTCTCAAAGAACCCTGTGAAATGTACAGAACATGGTACAACAGAGGTTCAAGCTGTGAGACAATCTGGAGGAACTAATAACTTGCACTAAATATCAACCTGCTTAATTCAGACAAAATACATCCTAACGTCCTCCAACAGACAATAATGCAGGGAGCTAGAGGACAGAAGGAATGGACTGGTGGTGTTTTGCACACTGAATTAGAAGATATTCCATGCTAAGGAATTGTCTTGCCTTTGTTGTGTGAATAAACTCATGCTGGAGCATACATAGACTGGCTCCCCTCTTATTTTTAACAACTGAGTAAGTTATTACTGTGCCTTTAACTAAAGTGTCTTAGGTAAATAGCATGGGCTGTATTAAAGGGTCTAAAAAACCCCATTAGACTAATGTCATAGTTTAGAGTGATAAGCTAAAAAGCTCATATTTAATTAACCCAGGTTATCTGATGGATCTCTTTGCTAACTAGCACTGCTTTATTGTAACTGGGTAGCAGGGAAGCTCTAACACCCAGCAACAAAGGGTTAATACAAATACGATTAGAAAAGACTTGTTACTAGAGGACATATTTTGATTATTAGATCAGATGAAGATAAAGAAGCAATAATTCTGAAAGTATTTCTGTATTGTTTCATTAAGTCACAGAGTATTAAAGAATTCCCCCAAGATATGGTCTGAGAACATTGCTTTAATTTGTGAAACTGTGATTCATTTTTGGTGGAGGCAACCATTACAATCTCAGTTGAAGCAATCCCTCTATAATCAAACATGAGATCAACACAATGCCACTGAGATTTGGGTCTTTGTACAACAGACCTCAGACACAGGTTTTCCCAGCACTCAGGGGTAAAAGTATGTATTGTGAAATATTTTTATACTGCAACAAATAAGGTTAGAGAGGGTTGAAATGACTCAAATTTTATCAATAGAGTCACTGCACCAGACACTATCAACAAGAACCTAAATACAGAGCATTAGCCGGGCAAGCCTATGAGAAAATGGAAGGAGATTACTGTACTGAAAATCAAAGGCTTGCTCTGTAATTTCTATGATCCTATTCCCTTTGAAGTTAATGGCTAAACTAATACTGACCTCACCAGGAACATGCTTTATTCCAAGAAAATCCGTCAAGTGCAAGGACTCAAGATATTTTCTATCGGGCTTTATGAAAAAATAAAAAACCCCTTTAAGATAGGTGCAGCCAGCAAAATGTGTTGCTCAAAACCAGGCCAGCTCCTTCCTCCCTCATTAAGAGTAGTGCTCACATAGTGACAGATGGGCAGAGACTGATACTGTCAATATAGGAACCTAAAGAGTTCCCTTTGCTGTACTGAATTTTCACCAACATTTTCATAAAAAAGGCTGTTTGAAGACACGCTGAAAGCAGACTGAATGCAGCCCTTCTGCTTTCACTCCTAACAGCCATTTCTGCACATAAATCAAACCGCACCAGAGCAAAACCAGTAAGCGCTAAAAAATGTCAGAATTAAAACAATTTGTAAGTTTCAACTGAACCTTAAATCATTGTGATAGAGGAAAGCCGCCCGCACCACAGGCAGAGCTAAGCGGGGACTATCAGCCTCCTGCTTTCAAAAAACCCTCAGACTATAAAACCTGCAAAAACTATGAAGTCTTTAATGGAATAGATAAATTTATCTTGTTTACACTTTGAAGCTCATTGATGGTAGAACAATGAAAGAGACAGGACTTACAGGAAACTGATTCATAACACATGTTAGGAACCATTTTTCATGCTTACTGGTAGACTAAAACTGTGCGGGCTAGCGCACAAAGTGAAGCTGCTGAAGCAGAAGGTAAAAGGGTCACTCACAAAACTATTAGATGCTTCCTCTAGGTTTAGTGCAGTGCTGCTGGTATGGAAATGAGTTCAGGACTGAACTGCTGATTCTAAATCGGAATTACTGTGCAGCAAATACACAGCTAAAAGAATGAATGAGATGGTTATTAAGGCTAAAAAGCAGTCTCTCTGATTTTACTGGGTTTTACGCTCTAAATGATACACTTCCCCTCTCCAGTGGCAAGAACTGGAGTGGGCAGCAGGTAAATTCAAAGATAGATCATAAACATTCCTGACAAATCACCAGCAATCATTGGAGTGGGAACTGAAAGTTTTAAAACCAAACGCAGATTTGCTGTGCTGTTTCAGTTCAGCTACTGCACTCCAGAGCCACGGTAAATATATGATGGGGTTTGCTAGTGGTTGTAGTTCTAAAAGTAGCAGTGTTCTGCACAAACAGATTTCAAAACAGTGGGAACTAGGTCAATCACATTTCAACAAACCTGAGATCACTGAGAATAAAATGCCACAGAAAACAGAATTCAACAGCATCCTGAAGAAGTCAGGGGCTTTTATGGTGCCTCTCAGAACCACAGCAAACTTCCACCAGTAACACCCAACATTGGTACAACAGCTGCATCCTTTGAAAGGTGCTGAGCACGGAACTGAGCCTTACTTTGAGCGTGCTGTTCTTGGCGGTCAGCTGCTGCTCCAGCTGGGAGATTTGGCTGCTGGAGTTCTCCCGCAGCTTGGTGAGGCTGCCCTGGAGTCTCTGAACATCTTCTACCAGCTGGGCGATTTCCCGCTCCTTTGCAGCCAGCTCCACCTCCAAGCTAGACCGTGTCAGCACCTCGATGGCCTGCTCCTAATGGGAAAACATGAAACAAAACAAAGGCAACAAGCTTGAATTCAGGGCAGGTAGGTAAGAACCAAGCATGGCTCTGGGTGGCATGAGAGACACAAACAATTTCTAAAGCGGGGACTCCTGTGGTTGACTGCGTGAATCTGGAAGATGAACCTTTCTACTCCCCAGCACAGCTCTTTGGTAAAATAGGGCTAACGGAGAGAATGCGCTTGCAGCCCAGAAAGCCAACTGTATCCTGGGCTGCATCAAAAGGAGCGTGGACAGCAGGTCGAGGGAGATGATCCTGCCACTCTGCTCTGCTCTCGTGAGACCTCACTTGGAGTATTGTGTGCAGTTCTGGTGTCCTCAACATAAAAAGGACATGGAACTGTTGGAACAAGTCCAGAGGAGGGCCATGAGGATGATCAGGGGACTGGAGCACCTCCTGTATGAAGATAGGATGAGAAAGTTGGGGCTGTTCAGCCTGGAGAAGAGAAGGCTGCGTGGAGACCTCATAGCAGCCTTCCAGTATCTGAAGGGGGCCTATAGGGATGCTGGGGAGGGACTCTTCATTAGGGACTGTAGTGAGAGGACAAGGGGTAATGGGTTCAAATTTAAACAGGGGAAGTTTAGATTGGATATGAGGAAGAAATTCTTTACTGTAAGGGTGGTGAGGCACTGGAATGGGTTGCCCAGGGAAGCTGTGAATGCTCCATCACTGGCGGTGTTCAAGGCCAGGTTGGACATAGCCTTGGGTGGCATGGTTTAGTGTGAGGAGTCCCTGCCCCTGGCAGGGGGGTTGGAACTGGATGATCTTAAGGTCCCTTCCAGCCATAACTATTCTACGATTCTATTTCAGAAGTGCACTGGAAAGATGCAGCCGTGAAAGTCAAAGGATTCTATTTAGATCTATTTATTATTAATAGTCCAAATCCTTTGACAACTATGAAAATCTGTGCTTACAAAATACTAATCAGATAAAATATTCGGAAGTAATGGAGCAGAACTGCTTAATCAGGAAGGGCAGAGCCGTATGCCTTTGGCTGTCTGTAGGCATGCTGCACAGCTCAGGCAAAATTGTCAGAAATGGCCCCAAACTGCTGCTTCTAATGCACTTGCTCCTTGCCTGAAAATTGCTCACTGTTAAACATTATTGCTAGCAACTAAAGCCTCTTCTCCATGGGGATGAAGACAAATGTGACAGCTGTAAGACAAGGACATTCTCCCTTTGGCCTCCACTTTTAGAGATTCCCAAATCAGGATCTTTCTTCTTCACATTTCCCATGGCTGCAAAATCTGTCCTCAAGTCTGAAACCTCCTCACTGGACCAACTTTCTAGTAGGATAAGAATTAAGAGGGGACAGGGAAGTTAAGAAGGCAGATCTATTCAGAAAAGGTAATACAGACTAAATGTACCATTGCTTTTGTCCCCTTTTGTGTTAAGAGATCAATAGCTATAATGCATTGGAGCTCTGAACCTCTCTTCCATGAAGAACACATACAAATTCTTGCGCAGACCTGGGGCGCACGAGGCAGCCCAATAAAGAAGGCACACTCCATTAAAAAGCCTAAAACACATCTTACAAAGGTTAATGGCTGTTCCTCAGAAAACACCAGTGAAGGAGTAAAGAATCCATTTACCACAAAAGACACACAATGATTTTAAGCACAATACCAAAGATCCTACGGCAAAAAAGCTGAAAATTCAACCCCCCTATGCTGTCACCCAAGCACTTTCCTTACAATTCAAGATGACATTGCAGCAGGTTGAAATATACTCCATCCCCTCTTTGCTGGAAAATACAGGCACAACAAAATGCCTTTTCTGTATCTTCTAAACACTTAGCTTGATTCCCAGTGACTGCATAGCATTGTATCTCAGAAAGCTACATGTAGGAACAGCAGTTAACAACGCTCTCCTATTACACTGAATTATACTTTTAACTTGAAAAAACCTCTAATTTGCTTGCATGAAACATCACAAGTTATATAATCATCTGCTGCTTGTGCCTATTGAGACTTGAACGTAGAGTCTGAAATAAGATAGATAATGATCATTTTCCTCCTGCAGTAGTTGTCATATTAAATATAAATGAAGTGCAGAAGTACTACTAAATACAAGAAAGACCTAATGTTAAAATAATGATAAGACTAGGACATGAGATAGGAAGAGGCAGGTAATTCAGAGTTACAAGTGATACTCAGGCTTCTTATTTTGTATTTTGTAGCTTGCTTGTCTATCTTCTGCCATCTCTGAGAAAATACTGGGTTGTATTAATAGACAACAAAACAGATCTGGAGGACTTAGGGTTTGTTATTCATTCTCTGCAAATGTATTTTAAAGGCAACCACGTGTTTCTCCGATATCAGTGTCAAGCATGTATATGGCTTGCAAGTAAAAAAGCAATATAAGGAGCACGATTCCTTTTGTTTGGTAAATCTGCTGCTTAGAAGAAGATTAAATTTCACTTAATTGCATATTTATATTTAAATACTCCTATTTTTCCTTTGGCAAACAAAAATCAAAGCAATCTGCCTGCTCATCTGTGATACCTGTTAACCCAGGACCAGCTGGAGTCCTGTAACAGCACCCTGTGCCCGGAAGGTCTGATCAGCAGAGTCAGTGCTACCAACCTCCCCAAACAGCACTGTTTGCTTTACCTATAGACACACAACAAGCAGCCAAACCTTTAGGAGTACAGGATATCTTCTCCATTTTCTAAGCTTCTTTTATTGGATTTATAGGTGTAATTTTCCGTTTAGATATATCCAGTGAAAACTGGAATGATACTGAACTTGCTTCCAGTTCCTCTGACAGCCCATACGCTACAAATAATAAGAATGAGCAGGCAGCAGGTCCCCACTAATGAAAACAACACTGGGCAAAGTTGGTCACCTTATTCTGAAGCTCCACACATCCTCTGTGCCCTTCAGGCAGGCAAGTGCTGATGGCCCACCAAGGCACTGTTCGTTACACTGCATCGATCCCTTTATTTTTCCTCTGCTGATGCCCTTACTGATGTGATTTAACTTCTGAGTCACTGCTATCCTCCTGGACCAGCTGAGGAGAGCTATGGATCACCGTACCAGTCACCTCTGTCCTTCCCGTGGTCTTCTCCAACCACCACGCCCCTCAGAAGTTGAACCAAACTGCAATCCCAAAGGAACACAATTCCACTGCAGTTAAAATATTACTCCAAAGAGATATTTTTATAGCTGCGAGCTTAAATTGAAAAGAGTTGTGCTGTAGGAATGTCAGAAACCTGTAAGAGCCAGTAAATATTTTCTCTCACCACATCAGGTGCCTTCTGGATCTGCGTAGCAAGTTGGAGAGATTTGTTAGCTGACGAGAGCTGCTCCCTTAAGGTCTCTGCCTCTCTCTGAGCCACCTCTGCCCTCTGAAGGAAATGAAAAGGGGTGAAAAGAGAAAGTACATTCAGTTTAACAACTGACAATTATTACAAGAACATTCATCAATTCATGCCTGACTGAATATAATTGATTTTCCTAAACACTCAACCTAATAAATGTTAGAAAAAAACATAGAATGTGATGGATTTTTATTTTAAACAGTACAAGGAAGAAATAATTGAGCGATTATGACAGTAATTTAACGCTAGGAGCAAAGAATCCCCTGCTGATACTAATGCTGCGGCCCACTGAATTTCCCAGACTGAATAAATACAAGTGGAAATGGAGTCTTTTTATTCAATTTCTTTCTGTTCTCATAGACCAAGCAGATTTTATTGCAAGGTCCCTCATGGGAATAATTCTCATGGGCAAACGCTGAATTAAAAGATTTTCTGACCATTCTCTCTAACACACACACAATGTTGTGGGCTTGCTTTCTTCAGTAATTATTTCCCCAAACATGAATTGTTAGATTCTGTTCCTTCAGCACATCTATTTTTCCAGCAATATTTAACCCTAAACTGACGATTTTGCACAGCTCAGTCACCAACTGCTGAGGATTTACGCAATATCTGATCAGCCTGGGACTTGGCTACCAGACAGAATTCCCATATAAATGTTGAGTAATGATAGAAAGGAGAAAGGCAGAATTATGAGGAAAGATTGTCTGTACAAGAGTTTGGGTGGAGACAGATGGATCAGTAACTTCAGGCAATAAATAGCAGCAAAGTCCTTTCCAGAACTGTGTATAAGCTTCTGTTCAGAAAAGTGGAACAGAACCTGGCTGTTCTACAGTATGTAATCCTCCTGGCCAGACGTTCTTCTCTTTTTACAAGAAATGTATTTTGTTGTTATACAACCACACTGCTGACCTCCTTGAGCAGTTGCTGCTTGTCATCCAGGCTACTCCATGCAAATCATCCTGCACCTTTGGCAGAAAACACCTAACATAATTTTCTATCTCCACTTGTAAGACATATCAGCAACTCTTCCAAACCCATGAGCTGCTATAAAGCATGGCCAAAACTTTTCTGGACCAACTTTTACCCTTTACATTGATGGGTCCCCTTCCTTTATTGAGTCATAAATTCACACTGCCATTTTTTAAGCCACCATAAACTGCCCTATTTCTGTGCGTCAGACTCCCTGTTTTTTCAGCTAATCCTTTTGAAACCCTCAGTCATCTAAAGTAGTGCTTATATCCCCGTGTGTGTGCATGATCTTTGAGCTCCTAGTCAAGCAGAGAGACTGTCTGCATGTGTAATCAATCAGTAAACTAACAGCAATCAAACACTAAACGCATCATCTGCGCTATTTGCTCACAACATTATATTAAATGATTCTGCATAGGTTCTACAGGTGTAATTAAAATGTGATTGTAAAAAGTACAGTATCATGGCTCTAATAATCAGAGCATGGGACACAACCTATTGTGTGCTTGAAGACATGGCAGCAGCATTAAAAAGGCACCAAAAAAGAAAGTCGATGTTGTTTATACAGTTGGGTAGTATCGGGATAAAAACCTGAGCTAACAATACACATTGAGATAAATTATTTTCTTGCACTTTATAAGATGTGGATGTACATGTATTGATCTAATAACTGCTAAACAACTCCAGGAAAGCAGGACAAGTTACTACACTGTGGCACTTGCTCTACTGCTGTATAAGTAATGAGTTTTGCAGCCTTAAGCAATTCTGCTGATGGCTTCCATTCACAGCAGCATTGTTTTCAGAACCTATTCAGCTTGCATGCAAGCAAACCACAGAGGGTATTTCTAATAGATGTTACATCTGCATATACAGTGAGCTGTCAGCTGCCCTCTCTGCACAGCCTCCCCAGCCAATTCACACCACCTGTTGTAACCCTGTGAATAATATCAGACAAGATTTCATACTAGGCATTGTTTGAAAAGACACCAACAGAAACTTTGGGCTGTTCTGCTTGGGAAATACTCATCAATTTTCCTCTTCTTTTTTATTCCGGAATGGAAGCATTTCTGAGCCATAATCGGAGATGCACTCAGTGCCTGGAAAGCACTTGTGGGTGCTATTGCAATATAAATGACAAATTACACATAAAAACCTCTTAAAAGAACAGCAGGTTCAAAATTGAGCACTTAGAAGTTCTGAAAAGCCAGCCCCAGGGCCATGGGTGCGCTCGGCCACCCCCCACACGGGGGGCTTTGGGAGGCAGGCTGGAACCACTCAGTAACATGCTACTGCTTTTCCCCACAAGACCCCCCCTGCTTCATTCAGCTCTCAGGATGAATATTGCTCACTGAATATTTTGCTTCATCCTCCTTGTTCCGTATGTGACCTCTGCGGTTTATTTACTGCAAACTAATCCCACCCTCCTCTGCAGACAGGATTAATCGCTTCCTCACAGGCTGCGCTCTGGTTTCCACCACCAAAGGATCCAACTGCTTCAGAATCGTTAATGAATGCACTGGCACAACCTCCATCTCGAGGTGTATGGGTTCCTTAAGCCCCAGCACACCTCCGTTCAGGTGCTGTGCACGGTGGTGTCAAACACAACCACCCCCTGTGGCACAGTCTGCGTTGTCTGCCTCTCACCTGCACCGAAGACCCCACAAAGCAACTGCTCCCCTGCAGAACCCTCTGGTTTCCCCTCTCTGACTCCCACCCCTCTCTGCTCGTCACTTTGTTCCCTTCCTGATTCATTTTGGCTGCTGGAAGCACCACTTCTGTCTTCTCTGAGCTTTGCGCTGCCTTTAGCTCCAGGCAAGCTCATACCTCGCAGGACCTAACAAATACACAAACTCCCAGAATTAGTCTTACCCCCAAGATTTCCTCCTTCCTCTTTTCGTCTTTGCTTCTTCTCCAGCTGTCCTCGTGGCAGCCCCGTCCCGGTCCTTCTCCTCCCTCCTTTCCTCCCTCCCCACCACAATTCCCGTCTCCGCTTCCTGCTCTCCGTGCTCTCACGCCAGCATTGCCTGTCTCCCCGTCGCAGAAGGGGAAGAATGGGGGAGCATCTCCCCTGCCCGTGCTCCCTGTTCAAGCAGCACTGAACCTTACATTGACACCAAGAGAAGCAAAACCTGGCTGGTTAATGCTCACCAGCCGGCGCAGCGATAGACTGCAGTGTGCTTGGGACAGCCACAGACATCAAAGCCGACAAATTCAAACCAGATTCTGCTGACTTGGTCTGAACTCTTGGGGTTTTTTTCAGACACTTATAGGCTGGCCAAATTTGGGGTTTTTCCCTCCCCCCCCCCCTCACTTGAGCAACAGAAGATACAACCCTGAGAAAAAGGCAAACCCTCCTTCATCGAGTGCCAAAGCCCTTGTCTTCAACAGGGGCACAGCAGGCTCCTCACCAAAGTGAGAGCAACTCGTAACTTGTGGGGAAAGCTGGATTATTTTTTTTTCCTGATCTTGTCCTTAGAAATGGTTGAATAATTTTTCCTGAAATAAGAAAGTGCAGGCAGAGACAGACGCCCAGGATGGAAAAAGGCTAAAACCTAGCGAGCTTGCACAACTTCAATCACTGGAAAGTTCACGCAACCTTCTCTTTGAAACTATTCCACTTCGGCTAAGAAACAGATCTGCCATAGTACCGGTGCTTTTCATCACTCAGTGCTAAAACTCTTGGTTCCTTACCTCCAGATCTTCTATGCACAACCCGAAAACCCCACCATGACCAATGACAGTCACACGACTGGCCTTGAGAGAGACGATGCAAACCCAGCATTGCCTAATACTGCTATTTTTCTGGAGAGTTAAATCATGCAATTCCTCCTCATTTCTATACTGCTGTTTCTCTAGCATACTGCTACCACCCCGGTAACAAAGGATTTCAAAATACTTTTATTCTCCTTAATTCAGCATGTAAATATTGTACTGTTCCCACTGGAGCCAGCAGGTCATGAGCACAATGCTGCCGTGTGCTTTCCAATTAAAAAAACCCAAAGCCCTACACAATATATCCAGTTTAAATTATTCTCATTGTTTCCTGACAAGATAATGAATAGCATGAACCGAATGCTCTTCTACTTACAGTAAAATGTTAATTTGATCAAAGACCAGTGGTGTGAATAGCAAAATGAGATGCTTACAAGCAAAAAGAGTATAACCTTTCCCTTAAAAGTTTCACCAGCCAAACTGTATTTCCTTATTACATGCTGAATTCAGTGCTGTAAGTAGAAGAATCTTCTTATGGGCAAGGAGTGTATATTATCACAAGTAATTCTGCTGAAGTTAATGAGCCCAGTTATGGCAGTAATCACCAGGCTTCGTTTTAAGTGCTTGAAGCCGACGTTCTTGCTTGCAAGCTACTGCAGAAACTCTGTTTCTCAGAGTATGAGATCAATTGCAGCAAACTGGTTCAATGGGCTTTCACTTTCTAACTTTTGAGACATACAAATCTATTTTAAACCCCTGAAACAAGCCCAGCTTTCGCAGAACAACAGCCAGGTTATCTGAAAATCTATGCCATGAAAGGTTCTTCAGGGCCCTGGCACCGTTTTTTTCCAGCAATGGAATATTACATGACAAAAAGTCAAAAAGCCCTCCAACAAACAGAAGAGGCTGGGTTGTCTTCACTCTTCTCTTCAGGCTATTGCACTTTCCTTTGTGCACTGAAAGGCTGCCAGATAAATGTATTCCCAACTGAAGGCCAAGCATTTACAGGAAACTCCTGTGTATGAAAATAGTATTAACCATATTTTGCCTTTATACAGCATCTCTCCGGGCAAGGATCTCAATCACTTTATAAAGTAAATGCTAGTATTCCCATTTTACAGGTAGTGAAATCATAGGATGAAGGGAATGATCTCATCTGCTAGGGATTATCATCTGCTTCTTATATCTAACCTGAACTTCCCCTGTTTCAGTTTAAACCTATCTATCACCCCTTGTCCTATTGGCACAGTCCCTGCTGAAGAGTCCCTCTCCAGCATCCTTGTAGGCCCTGTTCAGATACTGGAGGCTTCCCGATTTTTAAACAATGTGCACTGAATGTCTAAAGCTAGCAAAGAAATCTGGATATATCAGTGGCATGAAACCATAAACACTCAATAGCAGAACCTTCAAATGAGCTTCTCTCCTTTTTTTTTTAACACTCCAAATTATTCCTGTTTTCACAACATAAGAATTATTCTTTTCAGCCAAAACCTCAGTTTTTCTCGTGCACAACTGGTTGGCTCCAGGTTGCTACATGAAGTACAGAAACAGAAGGATAATGCATTTGAATAAATCTGTCATCCCAAAGATTCCTGACTTACTGCCATAAACACTGAGGAGAAAGGTGTAAACTTGAAAAGGTACAGAAAAGAGCTAACCATAAATATTTGTGTCAAATATACATTCATACAACTGTAACTGTTGCAAATGCAGGAAAAAAAAGTACCCTGGAGCTTCAGTAACTTCCCTGATTGGAAATGGTAATATTCTGGGAATCAAACAATAAAAAATTCAAAGATGCTCTATCCCAAACTATGATAAATCATTTATTTTGACAAGTACGCAGAGTTTAGCTTCAATTATTTATTATTATACTTCGTGGCATATCAGAAAATATGCAGTGATTTATTGTGCAAAATGAAATCTTAATACAACGAGTCCCCTTCCCCAAACTACAGGATTATTAAATCTGCATGGAAATGGGGCGTGAACTCTCAGGTTATTTTCATTATCGAGTTGGTGGGTTAGTAAAGTGAAAATAAGCCATTCCCATTGCATTTAGTTGTATTTTGACTTCAGCCCTTTATAGACTCAGGCCATACAAGCCAAGGAGGGGACCTGAGAGGGATCACAGACCCCAGCTGCCAAGGCCAGCAGCTCTACTGCCTTGCAGATGACACAGTTGCACCTAACACAGTGGGGGCTGTTAGCTTCAGACTGTACACCCCTGCTAATGCTACATGTTATGGAGCTGATGGCTCCTCTCAGGGCAGGTGTGGGTAGACCAGCCATTTTCATGTACTATTAATGTCTCTTTTGTACCAGTTTATGGCTCTCTGGACTTTAAAGTGGGAGAGTCACTCCATGCGCCATCACTGACAGCCAACAGCCAGGATCCACCTCACCATAACAGTGCTGCCATCACATTGCTACCTCCAGCACCCACCTCCAACCCCCCACTCCAGCTTGCTGCTTTCAAGGGAGTGATTGATTTCTCTTGTTGATTAGGGTTACAGTTGATACATTGCATTAATGATACAATGGAGAGAGACTGAGCTTTGCAGTCACTACCCTTTTTTCTCTCTAAGCAGAAAATTGCAAAGCTCACTGGTATTTAAAGGTAATTATTTCTATGAACTAGTAATTTCATCTGGGGATGACAGAACACAAACAAGCCCAAAAAGCTCCTGCATGAAACAATTTGAGGATCCAAATGAGGAAAAAGCAGTGGCGGAAGAGACATGAGTCTGAAGATTAAGAATGGTCTATGCTTTACTCAACAGGACATAATGGTGGGATTTACATCAACTCTGTTCCCAAGGCTTTCACCACCCAGAATATGTCAGTGAGTACATCCATCCTCTCGTTACTGCAGAACTGGAGGGGGAAATGGCACTCTCCACCTCTTAAGTGTCAGAGGTGCCCTCACATAGAGCAAGTGAAGCTCATAAATGTCAGCTCTGGATTTAGAAAGGGCATGAACCAAGACAGGGATTTTCAAGGAATATCAGGTATTTAAAAATTTACATCAAATATTTTTCACATTTTCAGTAAAAACATTTTCCTGTTCTGTAAATTTCTGCTCCAAATCCCTGTCATTTGGAGATCTGTTTTAATTCCAGAGCAGCAAAACCTCCCATGAGAATCAGCAAGGAAGTCTATCCTGAACGCAGGAGTCATGCTGAGCATCACTCTTTACAGGTAGCCTTAATAATGGGGAATAAGTACTTACTGAAATGCTAAAAAGAAATGTTCGTTTAACTGTTAAATATATAATTACTTTAAGTACTCGTTTCTGCAATTGTAACATTTAAGCCTGATGCAAACTCACTTTCTGGCCTGTGCAACGGATTTAATTTCTTCTAATTCTTTCTTTCAGCTATAAAGAGGTAAAACACAGGAATTGCTGCTACAAAGGTTGCTTATTATAGAAGTGTTTCAGAAAGGTAAAGCATCACACAAGACAAGGACTATGGGCATGTTCCAGCAAAGCAGCTGAGCTACTCCAGGAGCTCTCTCATGAACTTCCCCTTCCCTGTCTGCTCCGAGGCCACTCACCCCCCTTGTGTCCCTCGTTCTCAGCACTGATGGAAAATCTGGCCCCTTCACTTCAAATCCAGGCTTTCCTGCAGTTACTGAGCTCAATGGAATCAGTAAAGGGTTCCTCAATTGCAAAAGCTGCTGCCAGGGAGGAAAAAGGGCCAGAGCAGCTGGGAGGGGGAAGGAGATGGAGAAAGGGGAGACAGAATCACCTCTTCTGCCTTTACAACAGCACAGATGAATTGCACACTGATGTTTACACACAGAGTTTGCTGAACTGCAACCAAAGGAAGGCTTATGCACATAAGCAGTTATAAATTCTGATTAATTAAACAAAAGACCCCAAAAAAAAGTAAAAAAAACCCAAACACACTGCAAGTTTGTTCCAGTTAGACAGAAAAATATCTTTAGCATTTCTAGATAAATAGATATATTCCATTTTAGTATGGCAATGAGGACATCAAAAAATACCTGTTCTTTAACTACAACCCCCTTTCTACTCAGAAGAGAAAAAACCTACTGGGTAAATCACTGCTGTAACTGCAAAACCTGATGCCTTTGTAAAACCCACAAAATAATTCTACTAAAACATCTTTAACACCTACATAATTTCTAAAAAGTCTACAGATTTTCAAATAATTACTAGCACTTTCATAAATATTTAATGCTGTCTACAGAAGTTCTTTGACAGAACTAAAAACCCACTGCGCAAACCCCAGTTTTCTTTTACTGACTGAATAATCAACGCAACAACTTCCAAATCTGCCTTCTGCTTCATTAGTATTTTTCCAATTTATAAAGCACTGATGTAAGGGACAATAAACTTGCTGTACTTGTCAGCTGCACCAGGGGAGTATGGGGCTGAAAGCTGAGCTAGCAAAAGGAAAAGACAAAACAAAACAGCAGCTGGAGGGGGTTTAGTTTTCAACAGGATCAGTGACCTGGTCTGGCTCCACAACCATTAGTGACAGCACGAGGACTGCATGGTGAGGACGGAGCTGCAACTGTTCCTCCTGGGAGTGAGCTGCTCTTAGGTAAGCTTCAAATGGATCATGAAACCATAACCTGAGAGACTTAAGATCTATCATTGCAGCCTGGAGAAGAGAAGGCTGTGTGAAGACCTCATAGCAGCCTTCCAGCATCTGAAGGGGGGCTATAGGGATGCTGGGGAGGGACTCTTCATTAGGGACTGTAGTGAGAGGACAAGGGGTAACGGGTTTAAGCTTCAACAGGGGAAGTTTAGATTGGATATGAGGAAGAAATTCTTTACTGTAAGGGTGGTGAGGCACTGGGATGGGTTGCCCAGGGAAGTTGTGAATGCTCCATCACTGGCGGTGTTCAAGGCCAGGTTGGACATAGCCTTGGGTGGCATGGTTTAGTGGGAGGTGTCCCTGCCCCTGGCAGGGGGGTTGGAACTGGATGATCTTAAGGTTCTTTCCAACCCTAACTACTCTATGATGCTATGATCTTACCTGACAGAGGGATTAACTAAGCTCACTCATAAGCAAATGCCTGGTTGAGGTTCCCCTCTGTGAAACCATCACCTGTGAATCCTGCATGTCCATACACACCTCCTCCTTCATCACCTCAGTTACGCAAAGTACAGACTTGACCAGAAGGGCACTTTGCTTGGGTGTCACGTTTGGGTTTTTAAAGGTTTTCATTTTAAAAAGTTCCATACAATTGTGCCACTTCCTTGGGAGTGTGTGCACTGTAAGGGGACGTGGGAGAGACGTTTCACAGTCTACCAAATTAGCATCTGCAGGAACAAATTGCAATGTCTTTGTTCTCCTGCATGGCACAGCCTGATCCAACCCTTGCTAAAAATTAACACAGCAATAAAACAGATCAGAAAAAGAAGGAAAAAGAAAAGCCCAGAGAAGCCCACAAAAGCTGGAGCTGCAGCAGCGGGTCAGGCCTTCCTAGGTCAGGCTGCTGGCAGCCCTGCCACTGCTGCAGGGCAGCAGCCCTTTAATTTGGATAAACCAGTTACCTGCATGTCTGAGTAAGTGCCAACACGACAGATTTAGAAACATAAACCCAAGAGTAACTATAGTGGGAAACTTAATTTTAAATAATTAGAAGGTAAATATAAGGCAAGCAGTGCTCTACTATGCATACAATCCTTACAGAATATCCCTGAAGAGCTCTAGTTTCCTCTAAATTTGCATATTTCCTTACTCTACGCAGTTATGACTGCTAAGTGCACATAAAAGAACTGTCATGAAATCCAAAAGAGAAGGGGGAAAAAAAGATCAAGTCACACTTAGAATTTTATAGGGGATTCACTTAGAATCCTACCTGATTTGCTCTTTCAAGGTCTGTCATGATCATCTCGATTTCATCAGCCCTGGGAGAACAAGAGAGCAGAAGTACTGTTATCACATGAAGAATGCCTGCTATATGAGTGCATGCACAGCACAATTGCAACATTCATACAAACAATACCAATTTTCAGTATGTTTTTAAAAGGACACAGTGAGACTGATCAGCCAATCTTCTAAGCGCTGAACTCCTCTCAGGTTTCAGCTCTGGGGACTGGTTTGCAAGTCTCCAATTGCTTTGCCTGTTCCCTTTTTGCAGCAAAAGAGGGAATATGAATAATGAGTACCTGAGCATATTCATTAGATCTTTGAGGATCTTGCTCCCGAACCTTCTGCAGAAGGGCAATGTCATCTCTCCTACATGTAAAGGTGCTTCTCAAGTGATACTTACAGAGAAGTCAAACACTACAGTTGACTACAGTCAACTACTTGTATACAAGTACACAAAAGTAGCCTGTTACTCTTCTGTTTCAGCATGCTTAGATGTTTGGTTCTAAACTTAGCAAAAGAAAAAATATCCTGAGGTCAAAGAGACCAAGAAACTTAATTTTACATTACACAGAAAAGAGGTTTTTGACACATATTTATGAAACTCTAAATTTAGACTCAGGCTCTTAATGCACTTTGCAAAGCTGAATAGGAAAGTCGAAGGGTTGAAAACTATACAAATAGTCAAAGAAAACCAGATCCTTCACGTACGTGTGTTAGGTGGCAGCTACCAGCCCTAACCCTCTAAAGCCCCAGCTTTTCTTATACGTCACTTACACAAACAGACCTAATCCTTAAGCAATCTTTTTATATTCTCATGCCGAATCATGGGCAGATATTCCACACTCATGCTCTCACCTGTGCAAGGTACCAGGAAAAGAGCCTACAGACCTGAAAGTATGCTCTTTATCAATGTAATTAGATGTATTACTTCTCCCCAGACATTTTGCCTGTCTTGTATATCTGGACCATATGGAAGCAATAAACACTATCCTCATCTCCTATGAGCAGCAGCTTTAACCAGCAAGTCCTTTTGCAATCTGCCAACACCATAATGTCTGGGTTTTGTTTTTAATCTGCAGCAGATCATTATCAGTAAAAGCTGTGAAATACTGGAATTCCCTTCCTCTGCCCATGCAGGAAAGTCAGGGCTTGGTTTTCTGCTGATCCCACAGAAGATCCATTTTTCTATGCAGGTATTTGCTGGGAAAGATGGTTAATGGAAGTACATCAGGGTCCTGGCACATTCAACACTTCATCATTACACTGAATATTGACTTAATCTTCAACAGCGTTTTAGGGCTCTACATGCACACTCAGTGAAATGCAGTAAAAGATCATAATAAGTAAATGTGTATGTATATACATTAATGGAAAATTATTTTTAATTACAGCCTTTAATGTTGTCAGGGTTACATGAATTGCCTTTTGGAAAAGTCTTTTGGACAATAATGGAAAACAGATTGACATGTGTTTTCTTGTGCAGGAGAAGCTAATGTGCTCTTACATTGGAAAGAACTCATGCACACAATGTTTTGAATTAATAATAAATAATAGACATTAGTTACTGAATTGAACTATCATTCCTTGGGCAAATAAGGATTCAAAATGTGCAGGGAGTAGCCAGAAGACAAAGCTGAGCAGGTTAACATAAACTTACAACACCACTTTCGATCTCTTTAGCTTCTGTAGTTGTGAAATGTCTTTCGTTTTAGACTCCAGTCCCAAAATACTTGTTTACCCAGTTATGGAAACGACAGTGTTTCACATGGAAAAGATGTCCCTAAGACCATGCAAGTGACCCCACTGTGTATCTGTAACACAAGGATGAGAGCATCCTAATGCACCAAAAAAAGAAAGATGTTTCCCAGCATTTTACAAATATTTTAAGCCAGGATAGTTTAAGGATCTTCTTTATATAAGCTTATGCATTCATGCTGAATTTATGTGTGAATGCCTCAGGTTACATGGAGCCAGTAAATGATGTCTGGATTATGTCACATGCCTCCCAGATCAGAGCTGGGAATGTCCCAACCCAACACGCATCCTACAGCTTAAGCAAACCCAGTTTCCACTTGCTTCCCTGTAGGGTCTGGAGAACAATATGACCACTGGGGTGCCAGGTATCAGCCAAAGGTCTCAAGAACCTCAGAACCTGAGAAGAGCAAAGTACTCAAGAAGCACTAAACACTTGGATCAGGAGAGGAGGAAAGTAAAATGGAGAAAAGATGATGATTCTGATGCAGAATTGATGAGTGGGAAGGGGCAGAAGAGTGAGGGAGGCTGGATCTATCACAGGACCCTCAGCCACCTTTAAAGGTCTTAGGGGCCAGTCAAGGGAGCCAAGGGCAGGGAAGCAGATGGAGACAGCAGAGTGAGAGAAGGAACAGAGGGATGTCCTAGGCCAAAGGACCCACGGGAGATGAGACCAGGAGCAGTAAAGCAGAGGAATACCCCGGATCAGGGGAAAGCTCTGTGGCAGCCACTAGAACAGGCTGAAACAGAGGATGGTGCCTGAAAACAAGGTGGAAGAACTCAGGAGAATCTTGTATTTAAAGTGGACAGAAGTATTAATGGGGGTATTTGTATGCTGTTCCGGCTGGGGTCAGGATTTAAGAGCTCTATTACAGCACTGGTATACACAGCCAATTACAAAAGAAAGCAACCGAGGATATAGAATGCCATAAAAGTGACATTTCTGCCCTTCAGCATGCACAGATAATTCTGACTGAATCCAGTAGAAGTGTCAAACTGTAGCCAAGGGCAAAATCGTCCCTTTGTCCTTGTATCCAGACACACCAGCTGACTGATCCTCCACTCCCCTTTCCCTCATACGTATTTTCTACCTAGCTTTTCCACACGCAATCTGTCTCGGCACACTTAAAAGGATGTAACATCCC
Organism: Ara ararauna; assembly: GCA_028858755.1. NCBI lineage: Eukaryota > Metazoa > Chordata > Aves > Psittaciformes > Psittacidae > Ara > Ara ararauna. Next base: position 8,263,223 of record CM054389.1, on the reverse strand, counting down.
CCCAAAAATTCAAACAAAACACCTCCAGCCTAGCAGTGGAGGTTAATGCTGCAACCATAAATGTTATCTTTAAGTAAAGTAATGAATTAAATTACTCTATATTCTTTCCTAGCACAAGTGTCAACAGCATTCAGAAGAATCTTCAAAAGGAATTCAGCCTTTTCATTTTAAAAGCTCAACTACCACATCAGTGGCTGGCACTCAGCAGTCTAAAATCACTTACTTGAGAAAGTCTCTAATAGCTACATTCACTGTTTGCTCAGCAGAAGTATTTATTATGAAATAAATTACAGTTCTCACACCTTTTATGCACTCACAGAAGCAACTTGCATTGATTTATAGCTTACAAAGCACCGTGTCGAATTCAAACCTGCAAGGTACGAGGAAACACCACTTTGGCTCAGTGTGTTATTCCCACACAGGTCATTTTTGATGAATTCACCATTTGCTCATTTTCGGCCCGTCCTGTTTCAATGTTTCTCTTTATTTCAATGGAACTACCTGACAGTCAACATACCATCTTGTCCTGCAGATTTTCATTGAAAATCTGGTGGGAACCCTGAAGGGAACAATGGCCAAGTTCAGCTAATCTGTAGTTATGGACCGACCCAAAATTTCTGACCAAAGTCACTACACTGGAACTAAACTCACTTATAAGAGACACAGACCTGGTGGTTTTACTTTTAACTTTCCTCATTCCTGAAGCAACGCATGACTTGGTCTCTTGTGAGTGTCTGGATTCCTCCATCACCCAAAAGCTGAAGGCAAGAGGAAGAACCCCAAAGTCTTCTCTTTCTTCAGAGGTACAGGTACAGAGGGTAACTGGTCACAAGAACACCTTTTGCTAAAATACACTGATATTTATGGTGATTTACAGCAGATTTCTACATTGCAACTCAACAGTATTCAGGGTTTGTCAAGGGTGATACTTTCTTAACATTAAAACAGATCATTCAAAAAAGAGTGGTTAAAGCTCTTTTCAGGAACAACTATTCCTACCCTCTGTCTTCACATTCCACAGATAATACAATCATTTATCTGATCTAATTCCTTATAAGAGCTGTGTCAGAGGAAAAGTTATCATGTAAGCAAGACAGCTCTACAGTCTTGTTCCAAGTTTCAACACTTCCAGGCTAAGGAATTTAGGCAATCCAATTTTAAGCCCAAGCATTTGGAATTATAGAATAAGCATCACCAAGTAAAAAGAATCTGAACTGTTGAAACAGCACGACCATGAAATATTCTACTATTTCTTCTCTTGCTAGTGTGCTTAAAGTAAAAACCAAACCCCACTAAAAGCTGTACATTTTACAAGGTAGAAGCTTTTACCAGCCATGAAAAGAGCCCTGAAAGCTCCCATGCCATTTATAAAACAGGAGTTTAAACAAGAACACCCCACTTTTCAATTCAATTGCTGATGGGAAATGAAAACTGCAGAAAGGCTCCATTTTCCTTTCAAGACGAAGATAAGTGATTCTGGTTTGAGCAGCATAACAAGCAAGTAAATTCAAGAATTGGTAACGTGGAAGCAGCTCCATTCTTCTAAATACAATCCAATCAGATAAAAACCCTAAACACCATGAAGCACTTAACTTGCAAGCAAGAAGAATCGGAACTTCATGATTAAAATCCAGTTGATCCAGCTCCTTCATTTAGATCCCAACTTAAAGAGGCAGAAACAACTCCTTTTTTATTAACATGACAAGTGAATGGTTTGCCAAATCTCATGGCTACAGCCCCCTAAACATTGAAACTTACTGAACCTTGAAGGAAACTGCTGCTGGATTCTTTATTCATGGAAGAACTGAAAAATACAGATGACACTTGTGAAATTGCAGTCAGTGGCGTGGCCAAGAAACACCACTAGCGGGGCAGATGAGTATTCTGGTCTGGCAAAAAACAAACACCACTTCTTCCCACACATTCGTTTTCTTTACAAACACGTCTAAGTTTCCTGGTCAGAGCAATGGGGCTATGGAGCCACGGGGGCTTGTTAAAACGTTCTAATTACCAAAACATTTACCCAGACAAGTTCAGCCTAAGAGCAGACATTATCAACTCTTGTGCAGTTATGGTTAAGTAAGGAAAAAAGATAAATCCTGCTTGTAACATGTATCTGTGATTGTCACAGAGCAGATTTTGGCCAAATTAGGGAAACATGTTACCCTTTCTAAATTACACGCAGCATAACCTAGGACTTTGCTAGCACAAGGCAAAATGTGAAAAGTTACTTGGGACGTTTTCAGGGTGAAGAAAAGAAGGGGGGACAAAACATTAAAGGGGGGGGAGGAGCAAAAAGCAGTGCACTGAATTCTTTCAAGTTTCAAGACAGTTTCTATCAGGGAAGGTTCCTGGGTCTAAGAAGTAATTTCAAATCACTAAACAACATTAAAATCGCCTGCAGCCCCATGATCGCAGCATTCACTCCGGCACAAGAGCGTTCCAGCATCTGAATACCCTATTTTAGTTTCTCTTTAAGCAAAAAAGCAGCATGACAAATTTGCTACCCAAATTCAAGACTCTTTTTAAGCTCTGCTGGTAGATGCCCTTATCTAATCCCTGCACCTCAGTGACCATGCCAAGGTGCCCTTGCTGCTGGCTTGCTTAGTTTCCAGGAAAGGAAGAAGAATCAAACAAGCTCTTGGAAAGTTCCCGTTAGGAAGCAATATAAACCCCCCACTAATTTTCTTGCACCTCAGAACTATCACTATACACATAGTTTAGGTATTTTTAGAATTCATAATAATTCTAATCCAACAAACACCTAATAGACAAATCCACTGTTACCGTTAATACAACCTCCAAAAGTAAGAGACACAAAGGCTATACAAAGGAAGAAGGTATTTCAGCACAACCGGTGCAGCACGTCAAAGGGCAAGAACTCACACTTTTTACTACTAAGTTCTTAAATCTACTTTTCAAATTGCAAGAGCTATAGGTTAATATTTTCTTTCACGGGAACCCTCTCAGGATCTTCAGATCAGATAATCCTTTTTCCAATGTCATATAAATCCAGGCCTCCTGTAAAAGAATTCCTCTGTTCGGGGATTCATAAATCCACAAACTTTAGTAATGAATTGGGTGTTTCCTTTCCTAGGAACTCAATTGAAGAAAAAAATCCTCTCTCTGCTAAGCAGCAAAACACTGAGGGCTTTAAATTGAGAGATCAAAGAAAGGCTGGCTTCAGGTGCTCAGCGATTACCCAGTACATCACCAGGATTAATCTGGGGAATGGTTAAATGTCCACTGTACAGTGTCCAGACCCCTTTCTGCCATTGTCCTATACTAAATCAAGTTCCTCCCCTAGCAAAAAGGAGCCTCAGTGCCAACCATTCCAGGATTTGGGGGGGTTTATTAGAATTAATTCTTGTTTCCTCTCATTTCTAGCCCTCTATCCATGCACTGCTCTGCATACAGATTCAAGCTGAAAAACTAAACCAAGCCTCATGCAAAGATCTCTCATTAAGCACACTAGGTTAGTGTCGTAAGTACCAGGATCAAGCAGCTGCACCAGCTGCAGGTATGATCTTCCAATAAATGATGTCCTAAGTGCTTGAAAGATGTCAAGTGATCATCAAATATTGATAAAGGTTAAAGAAACTGCTTATAAAGCCCAAGATATTGAGCAATACTTGGACAATACAAGATTTATCTCAATCGTTAGAAGGAAAAGATCCTATAGAATAAAACATCTTTCAGTCCATAGGAAAACTGCTTTCCAAGAAAACCTGCTCAGCACTTTGTTTTTCTCTTTCATGCTTAAGTCAGGATTTCAAGGATAAGGTAAGAAAATTATGTTTGCAATTACAAAGTTTTAAACACAATAGAAATCAGCTTTTTTTGCAGTGATACACCAGAGAGCAGTTTCTAAAGATCAGCAGTGTTGTCTTCATCATTTCTACAGAGAAAAATTGATGTGAGTGACAGTAATTCATATGCTCAATAAAATATAAAGAGGAAAAATAAGAACACTATGTATCAGGTAACATCAACTCATGGAACCCCAGAGCTGTTAATTCCCATAGTGTTACACACACATGACCGTGGTTCACTTTGCAAACTGAAGAAGAAAGCCTAATGTAAGCAGCTGGAATAAAGAAAAGGCACACCTTTGTTACTTGATGACAATACCATTTTCTTATTGTGACACATATTTACATATATTGTACCACAGGCAGTATGAATCTTAGCTCCCCATACTGCTCAATCCCCCATTTAAACGCCTCTTATTCAGCTTTCCTTGTGTTTTCATTGTGCTTTTCTCTCCACAAGAACAGGTTTCTTGTGAAGTTCATGTCCAGCCATCATGCTGTCCATTACAGACAGGAAAAGAACTGCAGTAAAACCTTTTTCTCCTAGTCTCATGATCAAACATGTCCTCTTCCACAATGCTTTTTTGCTTTACCCCACAAAAGCCCTATGAGTACTGTAAAAATCAGTAATTAGGAGTGTTCAGATTTGGATCATTCTGGGTTTCCTCCGACCTCAGACAACTGGTGACAATCCTTTGGGCCACAGAGGACTTCAAAGAAGTTTGTTGAAACACAAGAGAATTTCTGCACCTGAAATCTGCAGAATAACCTTGTCTAGACAGACCTAAAACTCAGTTTCCACTGGTGAGAAGTCTGCAACCTCAGAGCTGTGGGCTCCTGCTCCTTCTTGCTCTAGTACTGGCAGGCAGAGGAGTTCAATTCAATTCTGCAATTCAATTCTGCTGCAATCATCCTAACCTGCCTTTAGAGACTACTAGGAAAAGGAGAAAACTTTCTGATATTTTTGATGTATTTATGCCCGAATCCCACCCGCATCAAAGTCCTGAGATTGAGACACTCCACCAGCATCAGTACAAAGCGATCAGGTTTGCAGGACTAAGTCCTCAGGGTGAGGACCACAATCTCCAGGTTCAGGTTATGCCGAATATTCACGCTCAGAGGAGCAGATTTAGACAAACATTTCCAGCTGCCTTCCTGGCCGCTGCCCGTCTGCACTGTGCTGTGCCCAGGGTAGCAGCAGTCCCTGCCTGATCCAATACTACAGCTCTGAGGATTTTCTAACAATGGAAGACGACACAGACGCAGCAAACTCTCTACTTCCTCGTGGTGTCTGTTACAAATTGAAAGAGCTTGCTGCAATTCCCCTCTCCTGACTTCAGCTGATTCAATAACACACCAGAATTTAAACACAGACACCCTTCTCTCTCCCCCACTTGCACACAAAGCATATCAAAAGCATGGAATTACTCTTGACTTGGCCTTGAGCAGCCAACATGATGTCAATTTTACATGTTTTATAAAGCAACAGCACGTAGAAAGCAACTCAAATGCAGGTCATATCAAGCATGTGACCCACAGAGCAATCAAAGACTGCCTGAAACTGTCATTCAAGGTTCAATCATCTTCCTGCAGAAAAATGAAACATCTGTGGCCCAGAGAATTAAGTTATGTATTGCATAATTCATCTGGTGTCTGCTACAGCAGCCATTTTAATGCTCTAGTGATAAACATGCTTGATTATTTTTGTTTTGTTTCCTGTTGCCTCCATGGTATTTCTATTTATCTACCCACAGTACAACGCACAATGGAGATAACAAATATACAGAGCAGTGCTACAGTCGGCTGATAAGACGTGGGAAATCGACAGTGTTATTAATCACATTAAGGCAGTGTCATTATTAAACATGAGGTTCCCTGTAATTGTACTCACTTTGGTTCTTTGGGTATACTCTGTAGTTAGACTCAATGATGAAATCACTGTTTCTCAAGGATCCAGGATGACCTTTAGAGGTCTTTCTAACAGAAAGCTGCTCTCCTCACACACAAAGCAAGTTTCTCACTGTTTCCCATGTTTTCCATCCCCTCACTTCTTTTTGCTCCTGACATAAGCAGGAGGAGCACACAGCTCCTACCAGACAATGCACAGGATCGTTTTCTGTTCACTTATTCCATTAGTGGGTTTGTGGTCCGTACTGTGAGAAACCCTAATCCAAAACATCCTTTGCAAGTCATTTTGGGCAGTCATTATTTTATTAATGGTAGTTTAGTTCAATTCACTCCCAAACTTGTGAAGCCTAAAACCTCACCTGCCATGAACCTCCCTGACTTTCAGAACATGTCCCTGCAGAGGAAGTGGGAATTTTAAAGCTCTGAAGCCATACCCTGCTCTCTGGGTGTTTGTTCCTGTTGCCAGGAGTTGACAATTTCTCAGTCTCCTTACAGACCTTTAGATGTCAGTTAATGTGTTAAACAATTAACCAGAGCCGCTGTCATTTGTGCCAAATTTAACTGACTTGGTTAGTACCAGCTTATTCCAAAAAGGTTCTGCGCACGGGCCTGATGGAAGCAAGCACCAGCCCCTGATGTGGTGGAGTCAGACGTACTCTTACCCATTTTCACGATTTGGAGTCCATAGGATTCCCACAGTGAGCAAAATCCTCAGTGTAAAGCAGCAAGTCAGCACTATTGCAAAACCTGATTTGGCAGGACCAGAGGTTTACCCGGCACCCTGAGAGCTCACATGCTGTTTCCTGTGATGCTCTGCATGGAGGTGAGTCAGTGGATAAAACAACACATCCTCCCCTAAGCCCAAATCCAAATAAAGCACTGTTTCCTATCGATTGTTCCTAAAAGTTGTTTAGACAGTATCTGTTGTAATAATATAAGCTGTCCCATCTGTGGTTTGTATCTGCCCCCCATTGCCACTTTCTCCGGCAATATTTCCTCTCTCTTATCCCCTAAATGTCATCTCTTTACCTCCCAGCCCACAAATGGAAACACAGATTATGGATGCTTTCCAGGAACACACACGTGGCCGATCAAGTGGGAAGAGAGAGGCAACTGCTGCTCCCTCAACCTGCACCCCTCTACTCAAACCGTCTTTCCTATCCATTCCAAATTCCTACAAGATACTCTGCTCTCGTGAGACCTCACTCGGAGTACTGTGTGCAGTTCTGGTGTCCTCAACATCAAAAGGACATGGAACTGTTGGAACAAGTCCAGAGGAGGGCCACGAGGATGATCAGGGGACTGGAACACCTCCCATATGAAGATAGGCTGAGAAAGTTGAGGCTGTTCAGCCTGGAGAAGAGAAGGCTGTGTGGAGACCTCATAGCAGCCTTTCAGTATCTGAAGGGGGGCTATAGGGATGCTGGGGAGGGACTCTTCAATAGGGACTGTAGAGAGAGGACAAGGGGTAATGGGTTCAAACTTAAACAGGGGAAGTTTAGACTGGATATGAGGAAGAAATTCTTTACTGCAAGGGTGGTGAGGCACTGGAATGGGTTGCCCAGGGAACCTGTGAACGGTCCACCGCTGGCGGTGTTGAAGGCCAGGTTGGACATAGCCTTGAGTGACATGGTTTTAGTGGGATGTGTCCCTGCCCGTAGCAGGGGGGTTGGAACTGGATGATCTTAAGGTCCTTTCCCGCCCTAACTATTCTATGATTCTAAGATTCACCAGAGCTCCCTGTGTCGGGGGTTTCAAATGCCATTAATTACAGCTGAAGACAATCATCAGCTTCCAAGCTAATTTAGGAGAGGAACTGACGAACTGCAAACTGATCACTGGCAGTAGAACAGACCACGAGCCCATGGAAGCTTCATTTCCTTAGGAAGTTGGGCTAAGGGCTGTGGTCATGTAGCGCTGCTGCTGGCTCCATGCACACAGACACACAAAACAGGCTGCTCTGCTCCCTCTGCACCAGAGCACAACTTGCCAGGTTTTATTTTACTTGAAAAAGACGTTCATTAAAGCATAAAGTGAGAAATTCCATAAAAACCATGACTTAACTCTACAACTCACATAAGCTGTTTTATAACTGTTTCTTCAAATAAATAATAATAGATAGTTTGGCACTTTCGATACAGCACCTGCAATAATTTACTTAGCTTTACTGATGGAGTTAAAATAGATCATTTATCCAAAATTAGAAACCTTAATTGCAGGCATCTGAGGTGTCATTCTTTTTTTATCAGAATGGCAGTACTTCAAACTGTGAAGAATCAGCAGGAAGAATTGTCTGTGCTTTGATTAAAGATCCTCTACAAATACATACAAGTATTTTAACTTCATAATGTCACTAAAGTCACAATGTGTAAAATCAGTACAAATACCTTGTCAAGGTCAGGGGGCTTTTGGTTGTTATTTTTTTGTTTTAGAATCACCCTGTCCCACCTGAAAAATTACTTCAGGTTTTGAATAGTTCAACCCCTGAAATGAACAATCTTCCCTCATTCTACATCAATGCTAAAATCATGTATTTTTGTATGTTTGTTTTCTTAAGAACAAAAATAACCTCAAAAATTGGACACTGTTCCAAATTTTTACTATAGCAACACACATATTCCAGATTCATCTTTAGGAGTTTCTTTCCAGAGACACTCAGCATCTCTTCTTCTCCTTAACTACAGAAAGAGCTAAGGAGCTTAGGAATTAGGTATCTATTCATTTCTCCCCCTACTCATTCTGTATCTCTGTCCACCACAGGAAGAACCTATAAAATGCTTTTCTCTATCTCACCTCAGTCTGAGTTCAGTGAAGTAGATTTAAGTCAGTTTGAAAATAAAACAGCACAGTAAGCAATTTCATGTACAGGTGTCACTCCACAAGCATGTAACAAGGGAAAATTACTGTTTACCACCACAGAAATGACAGACCATCAGCTCCTACCTTGTGGAGAATGGTAATTTTCCAGTGGCCTGAACGTGTATTAAGGTAAATATAACACACTAAAGAAGAGAAATCCATACTTGTTTCAATTTCAGCTGAAAAGCTCAAGTTCCCTAAATTATTTCTCCCTTCTAGCTGGTCTGACTTTTGTAACTGGTACTATGGAACATAAGACAACATCCTATGTGGCCTTTTGAAGGATTTACTGGCATGAAACAAGATAAAAATGTCCACTAGGCCAATAATCTCCAATTTACTATTTCTTACCAAGCTGCTTACCTATCCCTCCCAAGCACATTTACTAAGAGGCTTCAAATACTATAATATCCGGCTTCCCTGCACTGTCAAATGCACCTATAAAATCTGGTCTGATGATGGACAACAAAAAGGCATTATTTAGGGACAGAATCTGGGTAAAATGCAACTAATTTTTGCCTTTTGCCTTTATCTGTGTAAAGGACATGCACATCATGCAAAAAAAAAGCTAAACGTGACTCTGCAGTCACACAGCATTCAAGTGGGAGATGCATTTGGGGAATGCTTTAGATGCTTTTGGCTTTAGAAGTGAATACAGGTGATGTGCCAGTTCTCTGCTGGCTACTCAAGCAAGTATTTCCTTCTGGCTACTGAAGAAAACAGCAGTACATGGTCTCTGATAAAGGCAACTAATGTTCTTCTACCCAGTAAATGGACTGAAAATAGCACAAAGCATGATGGCAGACGTGTTTAGTGTACAGTTTGAGTAAGTTTCCATGAGCTATGCTGAATATTAACAACCAGGATGATTGCTATCTTTCTAATCATGCATCCAATTACCAATATGGTTTTCTCTCTTCCCAATTTGTTCCAGCTTTGCTTTGAACGGAAACACGACTTCTGTCAGATTGCACTCGTGGCAGCATTGTGCAGTTTCAGTTCATAGCTATCAATAGCATGAATCTTGCGGACCTGAGTGACAAAGCTGCAAAAAAAAAACCAGGTAGAAAGAAACAAAGGAGGGAACTGGAGATCACAGAATAGAGAAAACAGACTGGAGGAAGAAGCAAAGGCAGGTATTGCCTAAATCTGCACAACCAGCACCACTTCATTATTACTTAAGGGAGACTGATGCCCGCGACGCAGAGCAACCTGCTTGTCTTCAAATGAAAGAGCTGTCTTCCTCTCCCTTCCTGCTCTCACTCCAGTGGGGTCCTCAGGAGTTTTACTTGGTCAAGGAGCTGGATGCTGGGCTGGTGTGAATCAGTGCAGCTCCACTCACTCGAGTCACCTGCACCAGCAGAGCATCTGGTGTATTTTAGTTTCACATCTTTGCTGAGTGTATGAAGCTGTTCAATTCTTTTCTAACTCAAGCTTCGCATTGGATGGGATTAGGAAGGATGCTCACTAATATGACTGACAGATTGCCTATCTACACAGAATCTAAACTAGATAGATATTAGAGAGAAAAATGACTTTAAATAATCCTTTGCGGCAAACCCCAACAACACTGGGCACTACTGCAAGCCCTTGGAGGACAACAGCATAGTTGTTTCTAATTTAACCTTTGACAAGAACCACTTTTCAAATTCTCTATTTCCCTTTCAACAGTTGTTTGGCCTTTAAAATACTGCTGAAGTAAAACAGCTTTGGGCTTGACTAATATTGTAGTCTGCGGTATGGAGCTATTTGATTATGCTGTTTCGACAGTTAATATAACAGGATCAGTGCTTCTACAGAATGGGAGTTTGAACTGGAAATAACAGTCTTCTGTTGCTAACAAAAATTCCTCAATATTTCTACTATATCCTTAAGATACACTAACATCAGAAGCCTCTTCAGTGGATGAAAACCATCATTACTAAATGTAACTAGCAACTGGAACAGAGAAAGGAGGTCAGACAAGGCTGATCTACCTTTTGGATTTCCCTATTTTTCCATGGAGCTCTACTTCATTAACCAATGGGTCTTAAAGCCACAAAACTAGCATTTGCTTAATAAGCAAATTCACATTGTTTAGACCTTTAATGGCCAAACTCTGGTGATTCCCTGACCTCAGGAAATACAAGGATAAGCCCACAACAACATCGAGTGTCACCCCTCCACCTTGCTCCCCTCTCCCTTCTGCTGCAGCACCCACATTCTCCAGGGGTTACACCCTCTGCCCAGCTCCATGGTCTCACCTGCAAGATATGACGAGCCAGGATGATCTGTACCTGTCAAGCTGGACACACAGGCAGCATGGGGACCTGCATAGTGGGCTCTGTGCTTGATGGGACACCCTGGGAAGACACACCATTTGCAAAGATGCAGCTTCTCGGTCCTCAATTTATTGGGCTCAGTTGGGTACATACCTGGAGCATGAACTTGTACACAGGCACAGCCACAGAGCAGGGGAATGTCCCCTTCTCCCCTAAGTTTGTGCCATCAGTTCCGGCACTGTATGTGTAAAAGTTTTAAACTTTCCAAATAAAGCCTATCTAGTCTTGTGCTATTTTCTCGAGGCTTAGCTCCTTTTATGGCATTAAGTAGTAGATCAGTAATTCAGGGATCCTTACTTTGCTGCTGAAGTGTTATACAAACAGAGAGGATGGGGCCAGACTTGCTGGCCCCTCGCTGCACACAGCTCTGCCTCCTCCTCCCTGCCCTGCCTTCACTTGCAGGTTGTTGTAGTGCATCATCTTTCCAAGCCACAGGCTGAAGCATGAAACAAGAGTTTATTAGATATTATACCAGAAATAAGACTAGCTTGCTGTCACACATACAAAAAAGGCGCAGGAGGGTCTGTTCAATATGGGCAGGATGCACGAACACATTGTAAAGCCCATAAATCTAATCCAGGAACTATTTATCTTTAATTTGTTCCCAGGAATGAGGTCTTCCATGTGCCCTGGACATGTAGCCTATTTTAGGGTATCCGATACAGCTAACCTACTGCAGTACCAATGCTGCGCAGGTAGAAAATACAAAGAGAATGAGAATTAACTAGGAAAAAAGCGTGTGTGGAAAAGTAAAAGAAGTTTAGTTAATACAGCAACAAAAAGTGTCAGGAGTAAAAGTAAGGCTTATCTCCCATACATTACACAGGAGGACTCTTAAATACCGACCTGGGTGGGAGCCGGCGTGTGCCCGGCACGTCTCACCGCTGCCAGCTAAGTGCCTGGCACTGAGCTGCCGCATCGCTGATGGCGAGGGGGTGACAAAAATCAATCCAGCGGGCAGCAAGACAAGTAAGTCATTGGTATGACAGCTCAAATATGGTTTTGATCAATAATAGAAAATTAACTCGTACTCCTTTGCCAAGAAAACAGATTATTTAATCAGAGTACAGACAGATAGAGCTGTTATGTAATCAAAGAAAGCTCGCTCTGCTATATTTAGTGGGCACTGTCTTGCAGTGAAGAGGGCAAAAGTACACCATTATCAGCTACAAGCCCTTGCTGAAATGGTTTTCTGATGAGTTAAGCTGGTCCGACATACTTAACATCAAGATGTTGTATATTTAAAACTGCAATGAGTATGGCAGCATGAAAGCAATGAACAGGAAAAAGACAAGAAAGTCACTGCTGTCCTATGGATAGTTATCCAACAGGGTTAAAAAGGTCAAGTCCCAGCTAAAACTCATACACCAGGGCACCTACAACAGTGATTTCTAACCCTTTTAACTTTCAGACTACCTGGAGTTTCCCATCAAAGGATGAAACAGTAGTATAGCATAGCACATTTACAGTTTATGACTGGTTGCCTTTCACGGTTATTTCTGTGATCTCTTAGCAATAATCAGTGGAATTGCAGGAATTTGCAGAACACACAGAAAATCACTGATCTAGACCATCGACACAGAGCTCACTTAATACTTCTGCAGCCTGACTGGCCACACTGTGCGTAGCTAAGAGCCTTCTACCATTTCTGAATCCACGGTATCTTAACTAGAAGCTCAAAGAAATGTCTGCCCATGGACAGTCCCCCAGATGTGAACAATACTGCCATCAACACGATCATTTTTCCTTCCCTCCAGCTTCTCCCACAAACAATAAACACCAGGGAAAAAGTGCAGTCAATGTTGAAGTCAAGCACCTCTAGCTTTTATGGCTTCAGATATGGAAAAATTCAAGTAAGGCATCAGAAAAACCATCAGTTAAACTAAGGGCTGGTTTATGCCTTCACAAAAGTGAAAGAAACTCCCCTGTTCCTTGCTGGAACATGAATAAAAAGAATGTTTAGTAGAATAGCCAGTGATTAACAGTGGTAACTACCATTTCTTGCACTGTTTTAGGTACCAAAACCAACAAGCAACCATACCCACTGGTATCTGCATCAGGTTTATAGAGCTGTTTCATACAGTGAGGGCGTCTGACCACAACTGCCCTCTGAGACACTGAATGCAAAGAAATCATGGGGGGATGGTGATTCTGCAAGGTCAGGCCTTTAGGGTCTATTTTTCCCTGGGATGTGCATTTTAGACATTTACAACATGCAGACAAAAAATTCTTGGTGATCATGGCATTTTAGAAAGATAAGAAAACAAACAGTATGAACTGAAATCAAAGACTGCTGCTTCAGTGCACAGATACCTTAAAGATCCCTCAAGTGCTTAGGAAAGTTAGAGGGGAAAGCAAGCACTATGCCCATTAAAATAATAATAATAAAAGATAATTATAGCTGGCTCCAAATGTTAACAATTTAATAGCTACAGGATCTAAAGTACTGTAAACGACTAATGCATGCAGCAACTGTATTCGCAACCGCGTACAAAACAAAGCCCTTAAAAGTAGATAGCTCTGGAAAAAAAGGGATAAACTGTTTTGTAACATAAGCTCTGAAGCACATGACATTGAGAACGTCTCTGTATTATCTTCCTTTTGTGACCGGCAACAAGAAGAACATCTCCTTGATTTGCTAAGATGACGAAAGACCATAATGCGTGATTTGGGAGCTCCAGATACCTGCATGATTGGAACAACAATGCTGTAATTTTATCGATGCTGTACCTTTGTCAGCATTGGAGAAGGAGTCATGATGAGTGAATTTCTTCTATCTGCACAAAAAGTCATAACACATTTTAAGGCAGTCACCCATATGTAAAACCAAGGCAAGACTGCTCATTAATGTGACAACAAACTGGAGTAACTACCAAACTCTGCTGATTAGTTACTATGTGCTTCTTTGTGTGCGTATTTCTTGCCAGCAATATTCAAATCCACAACTTTAATCCTTACCCGCTTGCTGTGACTACAGTTCTACTTTTCATAAACTATAAGCATTTCCTCCAAATAATTAATGAAATAGGAGCACAGAAGTCAATTCATTCACCCATGTCTTGTAAACAAATACTAATGTGCTGTTTATTTTATTCAACTAAAAGAGGCTTATGTACACAGAACTGAGTAGCCCCCAGTTACGGGTTCAAGTTCCTTGTTAAAAAAGGGCTTCTCTGCCTCAATCTGTGCATGATGTGGTGAAGACGACAGCACCAGAGGGTGGGCCCCACTGGCAGGACAGCCCGAGCCTGGAGTGAGAACACGGAAACACTTCCTTCTCCAAACATGCCCACATGGAGACCATCACTTATCTTCCTAAACAAACAGCAGCACAGGTCACTCCTTCCTGCCCCTGGGTACGCACTTCCCACTGCCATCGGATAATGAACAATGTCCTTCAGGCTCAGTGGCAGGGGCTCTGGACACCTATTTATCAAGCAGGGATTGAAAGGAGAAGTCATAGATAGCAGCAGCCTTCTGGCCCTCACTTCCTTTGTGGATGGCCTGCTACTGAGCTAAGCCCAGCAGCTTTGCTAGCGAAAACTTACAGTATATTTTCTATTATCCAAGCCAGAAATTCTGTTGAGTAATGCTTCCATTCAATTTGCTCACAATGCTCTCTGCTGACGAATGTATCTGATTTCATGTAAATGTGATTAAATAAATCAGACAATGCTAGGCTGCTATCAGTCTCAAGAGGCTAGCTCAAGATGGAATATACCTGCCCCAATAAGCACAACTTGAACTAAACCTTGTGCATTCTAGATTTTCATTACCTTCTTAACCTCAAAAACCCTCTGGTTGCCTCCTTAGTTTCGTTAACATGGGTCTAATATCAGAATTACTGATTTTGCATAAATTGCCACAAATTCAAAGGCTTTTGTAGAATGTGAGAACTGAAGAGGAACGGAAGAGAAATGAAACAGAGGAATAAGGATGGAAAAATTCCTGCAAAGTACCTTGACTTATTTGGAGCTCACAGCTCTTGGCACACAGAGGGATCAGGTAGCAGGAAACTGAGTGCTGTGGCTGACATTTTTAGATACCAGAAATCAAAAGGAACAACTCCGAAATCCAGGCCATTTATAATCAGTTGTCTACACTGTGATGGTACAGGTCTAATCTGAAGTAGTCCAAGTGTTAAATCTTCATCTGCTGTGCAGAAGTTCAGTTTACGCCATTCTCTTTGAGAAAGAAAAGAACATCAGCCAAAGAAAACAGTGATCCCATGCCATGTATCCTTGTAAAATAAAAAAAGACTTTAAAAAAAAGATATCAGTTGAAAAGCAGCAGGATTAAGAAAAGGATCTGTGTCTTCAAGTAGCAATGCCACCCCCCTCTGTTGTTCCCCACCAAACTCTCATTCTGGAACTAGTAAAATGATTCCTGTAGATGACGCAGTTAATCACCTCCAACACAACTATCCAACAGAAACTGGTTTCTAGCTTCCAGGTACTAGGGAATGATATGCAAAGGACAGGACTGCTTTTCCTGGACAGTCACTTACTCTCCAAGAAATTAGCCTCAGACAGACCACCAAAACCCCCTCTTCCCTTCAACAGCAGATTGTCAGGCGCTTTGTCTTCATGTTAGGTGCACCGCTGGATAGGGTGCACAAATTTTACGCCTATATAATAAACTTCCAGTCCTCTTCTCCTGGAGCCCTTTGGCACAGGGTGAAGGATCTCCCAGCCTACGCACTTCTGTGATGAAACACATCTGGAACTGCAGTCCAGGAACGGAGCTCTTCCTGCCCTCGGAACAACTGCTGCCACTAAGGCAATGCTGAGTTTGCACTTAACTAAGAGATTAAGGCTCATCCATACCCTGAAAGGGGCTTTGTTGCAAACAAATTTTGCATATGAAATGGCAGACAATGAAGCAGCTGAATGCTGAGACAGAGAAGTGTTGGTATCTTCAGCAAGTTAGGGACAACACTGAACAACTCAGCTTTAAGTAGAACATTATTTTCTCTGGTATCATTCACAGAAGCTCCTGTTTAATTAAAACTAAGCTGCTTAAGCCACTGAACTGGCAAACAGCTCTACCAAATGACTTGTCAGTCGTTAGCATTCAAATAGCAGGAGTTGTTTGTTGTCACATTCAGATGGCAAGTTACAATGCTAATAACGCACATTTCCCTACTGGCTCCACAAATCCAAACCAACCCAGGACTGTGAAGTTATTAAAAGTGCTACTTTATGTTACTGAGGAATACTTTCTTACCATCACCTTCAGAGACACCTATGTTATGCACTCAGCTGCAATTTAACTATTTCAACTTCTGCCCTGGAAATGTAAGCCATTCAAGTAATTTACTTGCATTTTTAAAAGTAGAACTTGTATTAATTTCTGCTTTGAGCCCCAAGTTTAAAAGCAAGTCCAGACGCAGCCTCCTGATTCAGATCCTGTACATCTCAATATCAACATCTATAATTAAAAATCTTGGGGCAGTTGCTTATCACTAGGATTTGGGTCAAGACAAGCACCATGAGCAGAGGCATCTCTGGAATTCAGGCTGGGAGACTCTGCCTCTTGCTCCTCTGCAGCCTTCATTCCCTTCCCCCAAATGGGAAGGACAGTGGCAAGGAACTGGAAACAGTTAAACACACTGAATTTGTTGTTCCTTTTACTTCCTGTGAGTCATGCTCCTCAACTCTACCACTATGCATATAAAAATCTGCTACAGCTCATTAAATAAATATTTCCACTTTGGCTCAGTGAAAGCAGAAGACTCCACATTAAAGCACCACACAGGTAAAACAATGAAAAATGCTGTAATGATTACGGTTGCCCATTCCAGTGAGGGCCCATGCTATGGGGCAGTCAGTGGCAATACAGCATTATTTCTATGACTGATGCTGAATGCATCTTTTTTCCTTTGGTGTGGTCTCCAGGAAAGAAGACTATTTCCATTCATCACAGAATGACCTAATGGATGGCACTGTTCAAATGAATGGTCAGCAAATGCATTTTATGTGCTTCTATTTATGTACATTTATTTTTACAGGCTACAATGCAAGCATCAGAACAGCACTTCCACTTTTCTATCCAAAGACTGAAAGACTATCCACATTAATAAAGTCTTGCCTTACCCCATGTGCCCTTTCTCCATATGGCAAAACTGAGTCATCAGCCTTGTTTTTAGGTAGCGTGCTTGACACAACAAAAATAAGATGTAGGGCTAATTACAAGCATAGCTCATGAAAACAGGAGAGTCCTTTACATTAGACAGACTTAAACTGAATTTTCTATCAAAATACAGTGCTTTTTTATATAAGTTAATAGATGCCTAGATCTACTGAATGGAATGATGGGATCTCTGCATTTAGTAACGAGCCTTGAAAACCTTAATCTCACGAGTCAGTAATAACAGTGGAGGAAGTAAAGACAATCTTGAGTCTATAATCAATAAGACAAGCTGCTTAAAGGACTTCATCTGAAACAAATGTGTAAATGTCTCACCAAAGCAGAGATGCTGATTTATGATTAAAAAGTATAAATGTACTTCTGTGGTATCAGTGAAGAACAATCTGCATTTCTCATTCGCAGGGGCTCAAGGCAAATGGTTTAATATCACCAAACTCCTAGCTAAGTCTTTCTTTGGAATGCCATTAACACCTCTGCATGCTCCATGTCCCATCTAATTCTCTCCAGCTTACACCAGTCCTATCACAATTTAAATACATCAGACTCCTTCTCCATTATCAAAGTTAAACCTTCAGATGCTGCAGTCTTCTCTAGACAAAATCCTGCCAAGATCCCCGACAAGACCAGTCCTGGCTGTGACATGCTCTGCTACCAAAAAGAACCAGGTATGAGAAACCCAGAGCCTACACAGCCAGACTTTAAAGGATTTTGAGAGCAATATTCCTCCTGATAACACATTAGGACTTGTATTGTTAATAAGTAAACGGATGGTTTAGAAAAGCTGATGAACAGCACAGTGGCACTAACTGCAGCAAAGCAGAGTTGTTTTTATCAAGATTGCAGAAGAGCAAAAAGTCCAGACACTAACTCAAGGTAGGTGAATAAGCAGCTTTACAACAGATGAAATTCAACATGGACAAACATGCTAATGCCTTGAAGAATCATAACTTGGACTACTTATCTACACTGCTGGGCTCGACACTTTTCACTAGGTACACAGAGTGATGGACTAGTAAGAACATTCATACCAAATAGAGCAAAATCCCCTCAGATAGATTATCCATGATTCATGGCATAAGCAAATAAATGATACAACCTGGAAGAACATTCCTATGGCAAATTAATTTACAATGATGAATTACAGAGCTAATTTAATTTCCCATCCTTTTTGGACAGCTATCCAACCAGCATGGGCCATTATCAGAGATCAGGCAGTGGACAAGACAGCATTATTTTATCCACTACAGAGTAACAGCATCACCATTGAGCAAATAGCTCAAAAAATTCCCATTATTAGCAAAAGAGGTAAAATATATCACAGATAAATTGGGTAGTCAAATTCCAAGTTATTCTGATATGCTTTCCAGTGCTGGAGCATCTGGAATCTTTCCTGCCATGTCTGTATTAATCTACAGGGAAATTAACTGCTACACAGTCGGTAATGAAGGGGTTAATTCCGACTGCTGTCAAATGCCCCAAGTCTGTGCTCTGTTCATCAGAGCATTAAATCTGAAAGCTCCAGAGAGTAGTGCAGCCGTGCTGCAAGGGCTATGTTATAAAGTTCTGCATTAAAAATTCATATCGTAGGCTTGCCACAGTACTCTGCTCTGGCTGAAAGGAGAGCTGGCGGGGAAATATTAGACACCCCACTGTCTTTCTGGCAATTGGAGACATTCCTCAACAAACAGCACCTCAGGAAGGGAACGAAAGGGCAAACAAACCGTGAAACAAATCAATGAGTTCAATTATCTCTCTCTCTCTCAGAAAGGAAACTTTTCATTTTTAAGGCTGTTTCATGAAATCTTTTAATGACGGCCCTGAACAAGGATGCTGGGCACTCTGGCTGCAAACCTGGCTGGCTGCTTGGCAGTGCTCTGTGCTTGTTCTACATGAGACAGAGATTCCTAAACACAGACAGTGAAACACAGAGCTGGGTATAGGAACCCCTCTGCAGAACAACTCCACTTATCCTTTACATTCCCATGACCATGTGGGATAGCAGGCTGTAGAAATTGTTCCCACTTTCCCTGAAGTATCTCCAGCAAAGACAGAATTCAGATTAATTAAGCTGGTTAGTTACTCCCTGGTTAAGTTATGCACCCCCTCACTATCGGTTAAGGCTGTGTGCATTTCACAGCAATTTATGGCAACCCAACTGGTAGACGACACGGTTCACAATGATGGAAACAGGTGTTACATTTTTATGAAAGCCATATGTGCCCCTCAGGTTATCTGCCCGCTATAACCACTGTATTCAGGCAGGTTAATAATCCACGTACCACAAATGGGGAAACACACAGGAAATGAAACATCAGTAAATACAATTTCGTGAGGAAACCATGCAAAGAAAGTCACCTGTTTCACAATTCTCCCCTGCAACTCTGCTTAGCACCAACTGGAATAGAAAGATTCACTTTTCTTAGTGATGAGTTTTGAATCAAAGGAGGGGAAAGGAAGAAAATGTAAGCCACTGGACAAAAGTTGCTGTAGCACTCCCTCTATATGTTTTTTATATATATATATTTGTGTGAATATATATGCTCGCTAGTACAGCTGGAAACCAGACTGACTTCATACCAGCAATCCAGGTTACGAGTGGTTCAACCACAGGAGCTCATCCAGGAGGAGGTGTAGGAGGGCAGGTTTATCATCCAGCGAGTGCAGTCCACAGGGAACTGAAGAGATTTATGCCTGGTAGCCAGCACAAAACAAATCAAGTCCAGACTAGCCTAAAACCCCTCACAAATAAAAAATTATATTGGGGGCAGGAAAAAAAATACACTGTTCAGTTGATAGCTCATTAGTTTGAGGGAAGGAATGAAGACAGGCTGTATAGTTGGTGACCACCAGTAACCAAAGATCACCTATTACAAGGCACTGAAAAACTGCTGCAGGAGGTTGGTAACTCTGAGGCGGTGCTCCAGTCAAATTTGGTTTTTGTTCAAAATCTGTTACTAACAGGCATTTAAAACTTGCAAGCAAGATTCAATCAGCTAGGGTTTATTCTGGGCACTAAGAAGCTGTACCTAAGCAAAATGAGGGAAGAAGCAGTCCTTTCTTCTATCCAGTGATTTGATTGCTTAGCTTTGATCCCTGCTGTAACACTGATCACATCCCTGATCAATTTCCCTGTGACTCAGTTTCTCAACCTGTTATAGAAATGGGAGGCAAGGCTGTCACAGGCACAGAATCACAGCCTTTGCTATGATCTGCTCCTGCAGAAACACACCAGATAAATGTTAAGGGTTAATAATACCAGGCTTACAGGATTGTAAATGCTTTTGTTTGTTCAAAGCTTTACATGAATGCTAATGAAGTTATTAACAGGCCTGCATGTTGTCTACTGTTTTTCTTGGGTTTAGTGCCTGCATCATCCTGCCTTGCCCCTTCTGCTCCATGAGCTGGCCAACATCCTTCTTTCACAAATCCCTGACTTAGTGCCCAATCCTGTTTCCTAGCTCCTTATGTTTGGGATTCTCAGTTTCTTATTTGAAGATATTCTTTTTAAAAACTTATTCAGTGAAGCATATCTCTTAAGAATGAAATCAAGATAAGGAGATTCAATTTCATCACATGAGAATCTCTCCGTGACACAAAAACCTGCAATCCCACATGGTATTAGTGTCTGTTAACTGAGATCAGAGGACATGTAAATGAGACAATATTTCTTGGGTCTCATTAAGTGATGTCTCTGGGGTGATCAGAAGGGGATGAACCAGCCAGGACAGGCTCCTCTGACATCCACACGCAGTACAGCCTATCTGCACCCTGACCTGTTCCAAGTTGCAACTGCTTCCCAGATAAGCCTTTAATTTACTGGGAATGCCACTCTTTCTGGGCCCCTGTTTCAGGGCTGTATCCCTGCCAAAACCACTAAAAGTCTGCAGACCAAAATCTTCTTTTCTCCTGCAGCCAGGGAACATGCAGAGAGGTGCAAGTGCCGAGGGTGACTCCTGCACATAATGCCAACACAGACGCTTCCCTCCCAGCTCTGCTTCTGCCACAGGAATTGAGGATAAGGGTTAAAATGGAAGTCAAAGGTTTCCATGGAAATACGCAGGAGAAATAATTGCCAAAGGTTTTAAAGCCCTTATGAAAGCATCAGGGACCACCTGTACAGAGATGCAGGCATACGACTTCATTCTGTAGCCTTTACCCTGAGTAACATGAACACCCCAAACTTCCCAACATCAGCAGTACTAATGGATAATACAAACAAGGAATACTTTGTATTTTCAAAGCCACCGTGAAGAGGATAACGTCCCTGTTTCTGTAGCAAGGTGGCTTATAGCTGCGGCATGATAGCAACATTTTAAGGCAGGGATGGGATCAGACACACTTACATATACAATTCAATGAGATACTGAAAACACGTCTAATGAGGAAACAGCACACTGATACTTCCATAAAGGTTGTGCCAGATACAGCCAGCGCCCGTGATGGCACACACCTTCCTGTTCTTGGAATATGCAAACAAAAAAATCACACTGGATGAATGTGAAAGCTGTCTGAAAAAAACAAGGTGGCACATAGGAGAGCGGGTACACCAGCTTCCACTGCGAATGTGTGCCTTTCCAAAGGGAAAGAAGGTAAAGGCAGAAGAAAGAGACCATTTTTCAGGATACAGAGCTTTAACGCTTGGGATCTTGCAAAGCTTCCTGAACTTCCATTCTTATTCAGGAGAGCCATTTCTCTCCATTAAATGAGGGAGCACAACATACTTTGTGACTCATTTTTTTTGCCTGCACTGTCATCGCGTGGGAGTGGGAAAAGCAGCTGGAATCCATCTATAGAGCACAAGGAGAGTCTCAAGTAAATGCCAGTAAAGAAAGCCTACACAGCAAGTGTGTAGCTAGGTAGGGACGACTACTGCAGTAACTGCCAGCTTCACTTAGAGCCTGATGGAGAGTTTTACTTTGTGATTGGAAATAGGTATCCCTATGTACTATACAGGGCAGGTCCCGACGAAAAGAGATGAACTGTTTCAGATAATTCAAGGATTTATCCCGATTGTCTTCTCCATGATCCCAAACCAGCAGCGGCTGTGCTGAAGGAGCCACAGCAGCACCATGTGCTCCCCAAGCTCTCTAACACAAGGCCTCACAAGAAAGTGGTGCTGTACCAAAATAACTCTGTGATTTGCTACTTTGCATTCAAAGAAATTAGACTATTATAATGTGTAGACGTAAATGAACAGGCTGTCTGAAAACCAAGCTCAGCTGACTGGGATATGGAAGCCCAAGGACCTTGCTCACACTCAGGGGGCAGATGCACCTTTGCAAGAAGGATGCTTCTTCCCAGGAACTTGCTCTTCTTCCTCACAAAGCCCTCACAAGCACTTTACAGAGTTCAGCTGCTCCAGGTAAAATGAGCTACCATGGCAAGATGGCTCATAAAACTGTTTTGCCCTTTTGCTGGACTCCCAGGAAAACCCAATTCCTGCTGGCAGGCTGGGACTGTAGAACCGTGCTTGTGGTCCCTCTGCTCAGTGGATTATGGCAGCTTGCAATAGCCTGAGGAGGTCTGGCTCCAGTGAGAGCAAGTGGGAACAGACAGGAGAGGGATGCTTCTGCCCCTTGTGATTTCATGCAGACCCACACACCGCGCACCCTGCAGCCTCTTCCATGCAGTTTCATGCCTGGGAAGCAGCTGTGGTTGCAGCTGTGGTCAGGATGACCGACAGCATGGTTGGCACAGCAGTATAAGAGCCTTTAATACAGTACTTTGCATTTACTTAAAGGTTTCCAACGAAAGATCTCATGTCAACCCAAGGTTACAGATAACAGGGTGATGACTAGAGTATGTTGGAATACCCTAGGGCTATTTCTTTTCCTACTTTGGGCTCTTAAATAACACCAGCTTTTAGGCTCTACTAGAGGAAGGAACTAAACAGTCTCACCTGAGGTTAAAAAACCAAAAACACCCTGAAAGGACCTAGGGCACCTCTGTGCTATCAAAAAGTTACCTGAACTAACTGCAAGCATTACAGGTCTAACAGGAGACAACAGAGCCCAGCTCCAGCACTAAGACCTACAAACTCTAAATGCTTCTTTTAGAAATGTCAGAAATTTACCCTTAGAAATAAATAATAATGACTTAAAAAAAGGTTTGTGGTTTATGATCCTCATGTCTGCATATTTTAAGGCTTCAGCCAAGACCACACTTACTGTCTTTGAGCACTATACTCATGCCTCATGCCTCAGTTTCCCTACCCAAAAGTAAAGACTAATGACAATGTTTCACAGCAATTCAATAATGCACTCAGCAATTCACAAAGAAGGGTTTTACAGTAATGCTGCAGTTCAGTCCCCACACCATACTATCCTTGAAGCAGAAATTTGACAGAACAGGTTGGTTTGCACATGAGCTTTCAAGCCCTATTTCACACAAAGGCTTTAGATCAAAATAAGCAGCAGATCTCCGAAGTATTTTCATCCATCTTCATTTCTAGGTTTTTAAGCAACTTATTAATGTGTTACAGAGTGACTTTCAGCCTGTTGACTTTTGCATAAGGCACAGTTACAACTCTTAACAAATCTCTCATATTGTAAAATGCAGAGAGTTTTTGGTAAGACTAAGAAACTTAAGAACAAAAAAAAAAACCTGTAACAGACAAGGCTCATGAAGTTCTCCACCTCCTGTTTTTAGGGAAATGACTTTAAATACAGCAATGATTCCAAGGACCAGCATTAGAAGTTAATGACTCATCAAAAGAACAGGAAATAGGAAACTTTAAGACCTTAAAGGCACAGCAAATAGAAGCTATTTCATGTCATGTATAACACAGTCACCCTAACTACAGTATTTCATGCTCAGTGGGGGGAAGCAGCATTTGAGACCATCTATCACAGTAATTATGTGATGCTGGAGGGAGCATGACTTTATTTTTTATTCCGTTTGACCCTGAGCACAGTCAAAATGGAAGACTCCAAACATTTGAGAAGTGATATATTGGTACCAGGCAGCACTTCAACAAGAAAGGTTTGTTAAAAAAAATTAAAGTAAATAATTCATAGGTCAAATTCAATTCTCACTCTAGATGGGGAATTATGCCCCTGAAGCCCAAGTTAACTGAGATTTGCCCCAATGTAATAGAAGATTCTACATGAATACTTGAACTCCAACTCCATCATAGAACTTAAAGCAGAAATTCTTCATGAATCCTATAAAACTACTCATCTTATGTCTTCAAGTCCAATCCAACACTCCTTCCATGTAGAAAGCCACATCTTTAAAACTTCATTCTACATTGAGGCGCGAAGAATAGGTCTGGTCAATAATGAGTAAGAAAGAGAAGCACCCTTCAACCCAAACAGCCAAAAAACACAGGTATGCCCTGCTGTTACTGTATTTTTGGTGTATAATCCACAAAATCTCTTCCTTTCCCCACACTGGAGACTGGAGTGCCCTCATGCCTGCATGCAGGTAAGCCAAGGAGCTGTGTTTCTCCTACTGTTGCTTCCTTCCTGAGATCATCGCCTGCCTCTGCCCCAGCACTCCCCATCTGTCACCCACCTATGCGCAGATAACTTGAGGATTTATTTTCAAGCAGGATATAGGGATGAAAATAGGCATTACTTTGTCCTCCTACTCCCAAGCTTCTACCTATTTGTTTCATTAACTTCTGTTACATTGTGATGGCATCACGCTGTAAGCTCTTTAGGACAGAAATGGCCTTTGTAAGAGATCCGTGCACAGTGCCCATCCCAGCAGCCCCAGCCTTGCTGACCAGGGTTTATGACCACTGCAAGAAAATGAGTATTAAACACCAATACTGAAATCCTCTGAGTCAAGTTTTCCCATTCAGGCTCTAAAACTATGGAAAACTCCCCTTTATCATAAAGCAGGGACTGCCAGCCCACAGACCACATTTTCATCAACTGCTCTGTTCATTTCCAGATTAAGTTTTCATTAAAATGCAGCCCAGGATTAAAATAAGTCAGCTGGAGCTATACAGTGGGGTAATTTGCAATATCGCACCAGTGTACAGCCTTAATGATGCTACACGGCTGTGCCCTCCTATGTCAGCCTTAGCTGTGATGGCAAAATAATGAGCCTAATCTAGGAAAGGACAATTCTCTGCTTCATACAGTGGAAGGCAAAATACTTTCCCTGCAAATTACTGGAAGTAGTTGGTTTAGGATGAATAGTAAATATTAACATCTCCACTGCATTTTGTGCGCAGGCACTGCTTTTAGAACAAAAAATCACCGAGGTAACAAAACTGGTAGCAGAGTTGCTTTGACTGACAACCTTAGCCTAAACAGTTTTTGCTTTGTGTTGTTTATGAAGGTTTTTTATTGCAGGAGGGGGAGCAGTACCTAAAACCCTCACAAGACTACTTAACATTTCCTGGTGAAAATGCAGCATTTCAGTGAAATCCGATATTTTCTTTCATCAAAGGCAGGGAGCCTCAACCCACATGTTAACAGTAATGTAACAAGCCTACTGTATGTGCTACAATCGAAGATCCTTTTCCAATTAGAATTCATTTAGGTTGGGGGGAGAGGAGGGGTTGGAGTGAAGAGGTGGCTCTGGAATTGATCTAAAACAGGAATTCAAGCCTTCTGGCTGGGAGCATTAACCGCTCAGCTGGGAATCCCAAACACTTGTTTGGACTCAGCAGCGAACCAGAAGCAGAAGAGTGATTTTAGGAAGGAGAACATTTTGTCCCTGGAAAACTAAGGAGATGCAAACAAGAATGTTTCTTTTTCTACAGAGGAGAAAGAAAAAAACAATGTCTGTTGCAGTAGGAGAAAGAAAAAGTATCCAACATCCTTTAATTTTTCTGAAACTCCAGTCTGAGTTTGCTTTTCAGTTCCAGCTCCAACAGAATCTCCAGATCAAACTCATTAGTGTTGGTTAAATCCAGGTTTGCTGATAGAAACGTGTGGGACAGCAAGCAAAATCAGTATCAGGCCTCAAGAGTGGATGTGCCTCTTTAATTGAAAAAGGCAGAGTAATCATTCATTTATTTAACCCAGAGATGATTATAATCTGAAAACCTTGAAATCCTCTTACACAACAACTGTTTTGGCAAGCCCCTCTGTGTTCCAACAAATATTAAACTGTGCTTGCCATTTGTCTAAGGAATCTTGTATTAATAAACATGAAGAAGAACACTTTTACCTCCCACACTCAATGACAGAAAAAAACAAAGACCAGCTGTATTCATCAATGGATCCTTGTTCTGCACATAAAGGCTAATTACATTTTACTTCAAGCCTACACATGGAAAACTTTGCTGCTGCCATCTTGTCAAATTCGGCTTCTGATATTCCAGCTGACAGACTGCACTGACTGCACATAATAAACTTCTTCTTGTCATTAACACCTTCAGCCCCTGCATGCGGGGTACCAGTGGGATGCTGGGGCCAGGGAAGGGCAGGGGCACCACCTCTGCTCCTGCTGCACACACAGTACCTGCTCGCTGGCACAGGGAAAGGGGATTTTTATACACTGGGATGACAGAGGCTGATTTGACTGAAGATTTGAACTTCAGCAGCTGCTCCCATTTGAAGATCCTTGCTAGCATCAGGCTCAGATGGTCCCTCTGTACCTCACTTTGCACATACTTTGAGCAGGGCATTTGAAAAGATCAACAAACAAGTTGACACAATGATTTCCAACCTTAAGATCACAACAACCAGTCACCAGGACAAAATCCAGACCCCTAAATGCTGATACGAAGACTACTTACTGTGTATTTCTTTTGCTTCTATTTTTTGTTGTTGCTTGAAAGATTTTCAAAGTCACCAACAGCTGAAAGACAGCTTTATTCCAAAACTGAAAATCTTAAAAGCACTGTTAGCTTTAAAAAATTGACAATTATCTTTTCTTTTCCTGAAGGCACTCCAATTCATCTGCATCAAATAAGCGTCTGTAAAACCAACAATTCTGGCCTATGATAAAAATCACATGTTTTTTAAACAGAAAATTAAAACTGGCAATACAAGTAGCTTTTTCAGGCTTAGATCAAAAGAGGAGCTCTTTGTAGAAAAGAACCAAATTGTCTTTCACCATTTTTATTGGTGTTTCTTCAGCCTTTCTCCCAGCTTTTACAATTAAAATAGATGACTCAATTTCACTGTCTACATTCAGTTCCCTTTTCATGTTTTTCTAGATTTCCATATTGCAAAATCTAGGCTACAAACTCCACAGATGACTGGTGTTATGCAAGAACTATTCCTGCCATAAATATCCAAAACAATGATAAAATATTTCTTCTGTTATTAGGTCCTACAAGTTTGTTTTCACAGCACATTAGTCGGGGAGATAAAGTACATGCTTAATGTCTGCTTCAGGATTCAGCTCCACGATCACTGCATTCTAGACCCAGCCTTTGTGATTGTTCTGCTACAGAACGCAATAAACTTTTTGTTACTGCAGATGCTACTAATTTTATGTCATTCTTTATATGTTAGAATCGTACTCAAGATCATACGAAATATTTCCGCATGAATCTCCCTGGCACAATGAAACGCATTAGAAACGCAAACAAACATTTTAGAGTCAATTTTTTGCTCAGTATAAGATAAATTCCAGTATTTAGGGCCACAGTATTAAAAAATGCAGCACTCTGCAAATAAAAACATTAAAAAGGGTGAAGGGTTATTAGGTTCAGTGCCTATAACCACTGAGCCCTGATCTCTGACTGTTCCCACAGAAGTGCCTGCAAGACACAATAACAGCAACAGAGCTGCCAGCATCAGTTATGGCAGGAAAAAAAAAATAGAGGCAATCTGCAGTAATTTAAGGCTCCATCAGAAACATCATTAGGATGGAAATCAATGACGGAGCAAAAATACTTCTGATTCCTTTACATGGAACTCAAAGGAAACTGGACTTAAAGAGCAAACCCCAAATTTACCTAAAAGACTTTCCTGAATCACGTAAAAGGTGTTTTGACTCCAAGTGCTGGTTCTTAACTACTGTGGACTGAACTTTGTAAGCTCCAAGTTCTCCATGTACTCAATGGGGAATCGGATCCTCAATGATCACAGAACCATATGCAAAGAAATTAAAATTTGTTGCCAATTTGATTAGCTTTGAAAAACCTGCATTATCTAGACTGCCACGAGCCACACCAGAAAGCACTTACCTACAGGCTACACCAAGACCATGTCATTGCTTCCTCCATCAGGCCTAGGCTATGGTTTCTCTTGCCCCAATACAGAGACAGCCAACAGCATTCTCTTAACCATATACCCTGTACCAGAATGGGTGGTATGGGGCAGGAGCAAGGGTTTTCCTCTCTGTTCATCCCATCACCAGCCTACTTGGAAGTGGGGGTGAAGTCGAGCCTCTGCAGGATGCGGGCAGTGGCCAAAGGGACATGATGTGCATCTGCCAACCCTCGCCTTTACAGCAAGCCAAGGGACACCCATCTGAAATGGCTTCTTCTTTCCCATCCCATTTCCAGACACAGAAATGATTCTTTGGGCTTAATACTGCTGATCATGAGAATTCCTTCTCATTACTAACGTTCCTTAAATATGAAGGGTTCAAAGAAAAACAGCAGAAGTCTGTCTCTCTCTTGTTGTTCCCTGAGATGATTGTTAAAAAAAACAGGGGATAATTGGAAACAGTAGCTATTAAGAAGACAGGGTTATATATTTTTGAGGCTACCTTCATGTTCTGCTTGAAAACAGGAAAATTCCACCGTAAAATGCTACTCAATAATTTGGGGTGAATTTAAGAGAGTGATGACTGCTACCTCAAAAGCAGAAAGATGCCGGGTGCCTAACAGTGAAAGAGAAATCCTTTACTAAACTAAGTTTTGTTTTCACCCAGATGGGAAGATCACAGTAAATATCTTATTTCTGAAATTGCCCTATTTCTAAACAAAATCTAAGAAATACATAGTATCAGAGGTACACAGTATATATTATACATGAGAGATGCAGCACCTGAGAATGAAACCAGGAACGCAAGAGCATGTGTGCCAGAAAAAGCGTCTCGATGGGTGGAAGAAAATATGAAAACTAATAATCTCTCTATAGGAGGCCAAATTATGACCATGTTTTCCAACAAATTTGGACTCCTGAACCTCTTCCATTTCGTCTGTCTCCAGCAGACAGATGCAAAACAAAAAAGCAGTGATACCCTGAAGGAAGACATAGAAAGAAAACAGTGAATTCTTACTTTGCAGTAGTTTCTTCATCATATTTTGTTTTCAGATCAAATAGTTCTGTTCTGGTTTTTTCCAAGGCTAAAAGGCATAAACATGAAGCATTACAGCACTGTGACAGCAGTGAAAAGCAAAAAGACTACTCTCATTTTCTTTTATTCAGCCACAAATAAAGCTGTACATCCCCTGATGAAAAATTCTTTGCTTTATCTTTCTACCCAGGCAAACCATTATGACTTAGAAGAAACACAAATTTGATTTTTCACCATTTCTTAAGGTACTTCTTTTACACAGCAAATTTTCCAGTTTCTGATTAACAAAGCTAGACATTATTAATTTCTATTAAGCTGGCTAAACTGCTTATTCATTTGAAATATTTACTGCAGTAATTCAGGTAACACAATTTCTTGTGTTCTCATATGAAACAACACAAAATGTGTCCAGACCTGGAATCTCTAGGTATGTAGAGATGGATATTAATGGAAAGCAAGTCGTAGCAATAGGCAAGACACAACGGTAGAAACTAGGTTTGTACTGAACCCAGATCACTACACATATTTATCATCGTTCAGAAATGTGTGAAACCATAGCAAAACACAACATGGATGAGAAGTTCCATGGTCTGATTTAATTGCACTGATGCTCTAACACTTTACTTGCCTCATGCTTGGCCCTGTCCACTGTATTTACCAATAGACTGGCTGCAACACAAGCGCTGACTTAAGGTGTGAAGCCCCACAGAAGGTCCCATGCACAAAGTACGTTTAAGCTGTGTTGGATCTTTGCGCCTCCAAGAGCTGGTTCACACAGTCTTGATACATTTCATGATCTCTATCCTCCCACCTCCAGTCTAATCACTGCTAGAGGTCAGAAAAGCGATGCCAAACCTGTTTGCAAAGCCTGAACTTTGTGTTCAGCTTCTTCCAGCTTCGAAGCTGTAGACATCTGTGTCTCCTGCAATTTTCTATAAAGGGAAGAGAAGAGGTGAGAACAGAGCTCATAATCATGTTAAACAACTTATCTGTATTTTGCAAATTTGGAAGATAGAGTGATTAAATGTCTCAACTGTCATCAGACAACTGACAACACCACACAGACTACAAGGTGCTTCAACGGGACCCATAAATCATGTCACGTTGCGATACTGTTCATACTTTGCAGTCCCACTTATTAAAATTTTAACAGTGTAGCCACCTCATAACATAAGCTGTGAACATTATACAAGAGTTGACTGCTATATAAATGACAACTTTAGTGGAAGGTTTTCTTGAGCATAATTTGTTTTGGAAATGTCACACACATTGAGAAAATTGTCACCAGGCACCCTCTGTTGTACAAAGTTAGTACAAGAAGAATGATACATTTCCATTTCACTGTCATAATGAAGAAATTTGTTGCCATAACTGATATAGCGAATAGATGCAGCAGCTGTTTCATCATAGCTCTAATGGATGCCAAATGCAGTAATATTATTAGCTACTCTTTAAGAGAACACACATATTTCAAAACAAATCTCACACTGATATTTTCCATATAACATGAACAAACCTTTAATATGCTCACACTTTTTATATCCACAGGCAATATTTTCTCGTTTGTGTCAGTTATACACGTTCCAACATCATCTGGCCATACAGTCGCTACACTCCTTGCTGTAGGCTGACTGCAGGCGTTAGAAAACTCATCTCTGAAAGGGAGCTGCTCCAGCATCTCCCAGGAGTTGCTGCTTTTTATGACATTGCTTTTAAGGTATTCTGCACAGTTTGGAATTGTGGAAGGGCTTATGAAACTACCAGCATCCTACTTGCACTCCATAGGGTGCACACATTTATTCTCCAACCCTGCTGACCAGGTTAATAACTATTTATAGCCAGAAACATGCGTCAGTTCCCTTCATACCAAATTATATAGTTTGAGAACTTAAAACCTCTCTTATACACACTTTTATTTGCATTCCATGACCTGCCATTTTGTTCTAAGCATATCTAAATCGCACTTGGTAAAGCCACTGCTTACACACTACTTACTAAAAAGTAACCACAGATATTGATGGATTCAATAAAGCTTTGCATTCATTGACAGATTCTTCCTACTCAAACCCAAATTGAAACAACCAACCATCAACTAAAAAGCTTATGTAAACTGAAGAGCTTCCACACTAAGTTGAACATATTATAACTTCAGTGTTATCATTCCATGGGAGAAATGAATTCTCAAGGTAGGGAATGCAGCCTAAAAAATCCCTCTTAAGACCCTTAGTCTCGCGCTGCTGATTTGTTTGCTCACTGACCTACAAGATTCAAACATTTCCTGCTTGTTTGCAAAAGACTAGAAATGTATCCAAGATGCTTCCAAAAATCAATAATAAGTAATTAAAATACCTCTTAACTTTGACACGTAGGAATGTGCACACCTTCTCAGGATAATTCAGGAGCACATCCCCTCTCTTAGATATTACCACAGGAGCAGGGGAGATGCTCCTTTTTGCTCTTGGGTACTGAGTTTCATCTTGCCCAGCCCAGGGCTGTACAGATTCTACAATGGTACTGTGACACACAACGCAGACACAGCAGACTGAATTACACTGTCGGCTAATGGAGAAATATTAGTGTCACAAAGGACAATACAGCTAGCGAAGAAGAAAAGCAGGTCTGCACCCTTCTGAACATGACACCCCCCACGCAGCACTACCACGAAGAAACAATCTGTCCTTGTTTTACTTTCACGCTTTCACCATTGTTTTTCAGTGCAAAGTTGAGTATCAAATGATTCCGTGTCAAACACATAAATCGCCACAATCACTCAATATATGAGCTGTCTCAGTGCACTGAGCAGCGAGTCCTGGCTGGGAAGATTAAATACAGAGAAATACATCTCTCCTCCTCTGCAGTGCTGACAGATCACACATGCACATAAACACTCACCTCTCCTTCTCCGCAAAATCATTTTGTAACTTTTGTTCTTTTTCAAGGGCTATATTCTCCGCTTGGTTCTTCAGGGTCTGTTCATACTCTCGGATTTTCTCTTTAAGTGCTTTTATTGTAACCTCTACAGAAAAACAATATGGGAAGAATGAGTTTACACAGCTCCACGTGGTTCCACAACACAAGGCTTTCTTTACCCTGTAGGCTCAGTGTGTTTTAAACTTTAGCTCTTCAACTCTGACACAAAATCAATGGATATGAGTCCCTTTGGAGACCTTTTACTCCCTAAATGTTAAATTGAACTTTAAGTGTTTAGGCTGAGAAGGATCAATGGAGTTTGCTGGAAAGCAGAGCGAAGAAGGTTCTTCTAACATGACTTTAAAAAACAGAAAGGAGGGGGGGAATCAATTGGAAAATATAGTATCACCTTATTGACTAGTCTAAAATTAGCTCGCTGCTGAGTGGAGATTAATAAAGTCCCAGTGTAGGTTTAAGTATGCATTTATACACAGGACAGCTAATTCATGTAACTGTGCTCATGTAAAAAGAGGCAGTTTTACTATGGTTCATGCACAGATGCAATCTAACACTAATTGAACACGTACCTGGGATACAGCTATGTTCTGCTTCACAACTGATGAAAAATACGGCAGTTAAGATTTAACTGCTGTATTAACAGTAGATCAGATTCAACAGACACTCTGGAGCCTTTCATATTCTAGTTGCTCTAACTGCCTTGCCACTGACACCAGGTTTTACGCACAAGCATTAACTATTATAACTTTCTGAGCGCACTTGTAGCCTTCCAGGGAATTTGCAGAAACCCTTCTCTTAGCTCAAGAAGCCACCTCACATTTGCTGTGCGGGGTAATGGATGAGAGAAGATGCATAAACCTGCAGAGCTACAGTGCAGTCTCTGATGGACAGCATCTTGTTACATGCCCTCATCCGTTCCTGCATGAAAGCCCTTTGATCCCACCCACAGGAACGGACTGGATCCTTATAGGGCTCAGCAGAGGAAAAGCAGGACATTCACCAGAGTATGCTTTGTAACAATAATGGAATTTGGAAAAAGCGTTAGACTGCCAGAGGACTCGCTGCTAGCAACACATTTCAGTGTACTTACACAGAGACGTGGGGGGTTAAAGACAGCAGCTTAGTAACAGATGCCATTAACAATGCCTTAGGAAAAAATACCTCTGCATATCTAAAGTTTCTCAATACTATCACACAAAACCATACATAACCTTTGCAAAGTCTCCACTTCGAGAAGTGTTAAAGACAGAGAGTAGCTAGCTGGTGACAAGGTCTGCTGCCTGGGAAATACACCGGTGGCAGCTTGGGCCACTGTGACCAAAAAGAAGTAGGGGGAAGACTGGTAAAAATGCCTGCCAGCAAAACAGCTTCTTTTGAATGAAGGAGTGGGATTTTGCTAGCCCTGCAAAGACCAGATGAGGCTTGTTACTGAGTAATAGGCCCTGAAAAGGACGTGCCACTTCTGATTTTTCTCTTTTAAAGCAAAGGGAAATTCTTCTCTGAGATCCGGGAAGTAATACAAATTGTGATCTTTTCCTGAACAAGCGAAGGATGCTCCGCCACACAGACAAAAGGATGCTCATTCACACGTAGAAAAAATGTACTCTTTGTACCAGAGACACCTTTGTTTCAGGTATTTTCAGACATAAAACTGCAAAAGTATTCAGGTATATGGAGAAACAGAGAGCAAAAGATTCTCACGGAAATGCATACAGTTGCATCTTAACAAAGTTTTAATGTTTCATTGTAAAAGGAAATGAAACTACAAAAATGAATGGAAGAAGTGCACAGATATGGGGAAAAATATGACTTCTGTAACAAAATCTGGTTTTATCTTTAGAGACCTAGCAATAGATGTGATGGACAATCACAGTTTAATCCATATAATGCTTGAAGAACTAAGTGCTGTCTTTACTGTGTAGGTCAGCCAAAGCTTGTTAGCCACTGCCATTTATACCAGTTTTGGAAGGAGTTCTTACAGGCACTGTATAGCTCATATATAGCCCTCCAAACAAAGAGATTAACTGATCAAAGCACCCTTAGCTAACAACAGGCTTTTTCCTGGGTATCTTATTAATCCCTGTTTGAAATGGAGTGTAAAACTATTGCACTGGAGTGAAAAACACTGCAAAGACTACAGTGGCAAAACAGAAAGGAAGTTAGTAGCCAACAGGGAAAATAAAAGATGCCAGTTTATGAGTGGTTGCAGCAAAACCCCCTGGAAGATCTTTCACTTTCTGGGATGAATCCCTGTGTCATGCTTGGATGTAGAGGATGCACAGCCTCAGGAAAACTCTGCAGGGGGAACTGCAATTACTGTGCATTGCCAGTAAAAATACTGTAGGGTTTAGAGCA
Source organism: Ara ararauna (assembly GCA_028858755.1). NCBI lineage: Eukaryota > Metazoa > Chordata > Aves > Psittaciformes > Psittacidae > Ara > Ara ararauna. The sequence continues at coordinate 8,228,728 of CM054389.1, read as the reverse complement.
TTTTGGCTCCCACAAGATACCTCTTTCAGTCCAGACTGAATCCCTGCGTGCTGATACCTATCCTCTCCACATGTCACACCCTCTATGGTCAAACAAAATACACAATATATGCTCTTTCTGCTGAAAATGAGATGTAACAGAACCAACTTAGTTGCTATTATAGCTTTCAAGTGTCACCCACTTGGGTGCAACAGTTCTATAACATTAAAAAGAAAACCTCTCTCAGTTTTCCCCAATCCTGGACAATTCCCCCTTCCGCCACCAAGAACCGAGTATTAAACATGGAAATGAAAAGTCCCATGTTTAGGCAAGTAGGTGTACAACTGAGTAAATTCGGTTTCCTGGTGCAGGAAACTTTCTTCTGAATCACAGGAAAACTTGAAGAGTCTTAAAGACTCCAGGCTTTAAATCTCATTGAGATTTTAATGTATTTTCATGTACTCTGGTCTCATTAAAACTTAAATAATTAAAGAGTATTAGCTGGTATTTACATTGCTCTACGGATAGTCTCTAGAGTAAACACAAAGTATGTCTGCTGAATGTACTCCAGTAATACATTTCAGATTTAGACAAGGAAGAACAGAGTATAGGGAACATTCTATTTTGTACAGATTTGCATGTGTGTATAAAATACCGGACTTTTGTGTTTGCCTGTGTGACATGCACATACTACAGGCACCCACACCCAGCTTGATGGCAGCAGTAGCACCGTCTCTCGTCAAATATCTACATATAGCTTCAGTCAGGGGTGTAATTTTCAGGTAGTGCTAAAAGCTACAACCAAATATGCAGAATAACTGCCCCATTCTCTGACTTGGTGCTATAGTAGACAAAATAGAATAATAGAACCATAGAATAGTTAGGGCTGGACAGGACCTTAAGATCATCCAGTTCCAACCCCCCTGCCAGGGGCAGGGACACTTCACACTAAACCATGTTGTCCAATGCTCTGTCAAACCTGGCCTTCAACACCGCCAGGGATGGAGCATTCACAGCTTCCCTGGGCAACCCATTCCAGTGCCTCACCAACCTTACAGTAAAGAATTCCTCCCTTATATCCAATCTAAACTTCCCCTGTTTAAGTTTTAACCCGTTACCCCTTGGCCTATCACTACAGTCCCTAATAAAGAGTCCCTCCCCAGCATCCCTATAGCCCCCCTTCAGATACTGGAAGGTTGCTATGAGGTCTCCAACGCAGCCTTCTCTTCTTCAGGCTGAACAGAAAGCCAAGAAGTCTTTTAAAGCCGAGAAGTTTTTTAAAGAAAGCCAAATAGTCTCCCCAAAGTCATATCTATACATGCATAAATACAGAAGTGGCTGTAACATACTATTACACTTTCTTTACTGAAATTCAATGCTACTGTCAATTCTACCTGTGAGAAATAAAACTGAATTTAATCCCCATCTTCAACTTTCAGTATGCAGTGAAAGCTGATAGAAGAATACATTTGCAACCTACCCTGATTTTTCACCTCGGCGAATTCTTTATTGTATTCCTCTAGAGTTTCTCTAAGTTTCTGGTTCTCTGTTTCAATATCGTGCATACGTTGAACCTTCAGCTGAAGCTGCTGTCCTAAATCCAAGGCTGGAACTGGATCTGAAAAAGAAACAGTCAAATGAAAGGTAAGAGATAGTTCATTGTATCTTATGTTACCCTCTAAGTATGGAGCCAGGCTGAGAGAGCTGGGCTTGTTCAGCCAAGAGAAGGCTAAAGGGAGATTTCAGTGCACTTCCCAGTGCCTAAAGGGGAGCTACAAGAAACCTGGAGAGGGGCTTTTGACTAGGGCACATGGGGACAGGACAAGGGGAATGGCTGTAAACAGAGGGAAGATTTAGATTGGGTATTATGAAGAAGTTCTTCCCCATGAGGGTGGTGAGGCACTGGCACAGGTTGCCCAGAGAAGCTGTGGCTGCCCCGTCCCTGGCAGTGTTCAAGGCCAGGTTGGATGGAGCTTGGAGCAACCTGTTCCAGTGAAAGGCGTCCCTGCCCATGGCAGGGGGCTGGAACTGGGTGAGCTTAAGGTCCCTTCAAACCCAAACCAGTCTGGGATTCTATGAAATTGGGACGTACTAACTTCATCCCAGCATCAATCCACAGAGCAGTGTCCCTGGGTGCAGACAGTCATTACACATAATACAAAGAGTCTAAAGCTTAATATTTCTGTTTGCAAACTGCATAGCTTGCTGACAGCCCTTCACATTCCCCTGCTTCTGCAGAAGGGAGTTTCTGAAGCAAATTCTGCTCTCTTGCACAGCTGATCTCAGAAAGGTTGTTTGATCATGGAGATCTGAGCTATACTTTTCCTAAGCGATACATCAATAATAATCAGAAATTGGGTGGATATAATCAGTTCCAGGAACCTTGGGGTGTGTGACTCCTGCTTCCTCATTTTCTTATACTACTCATCAAGTAGACATTAAAAATTATTTTGAATGTCCCCTCAGTATTTATTCTCTGATGTTCATCCCCTTTGGCTTAAGAGAGTCCTGAGCACACACCTCGTGTGATTTATTCTGGGACTTCTTCCCAGCAGGAATAGGGAAACGCTGGAGTCCGATGAACTTATAAAAGATTATTGACTATATTTCTGTTATGGGCGCCAGCATCTCTTGTGAAATGGCTGCAAAGATTTAGTCTCCTGTTGAGGAATGCTAAACACCAAACTCAGTGGATCAACAACAGTATATATTAGGGAGTTCACTTAATTTTCAACCACCACAGTCATTAATTTTTCAGACCACCCTCAGTTTCTGGAAACACATAATAAGTCTATTGTACCTCTGTTAACACATTAAGCATAAGCCTGTGTGTTTTTTCAATATGCCAGCGTTGTTTCATAGTTTATAGAAGAATAGTACTGGGTTATGTTGAGCTCAGAGACATTGTAAGTAGCAGCCTGCTGTATTTTGTTACTTTGGTTCTTCAACAGCTTATGGCATTACCCTGTTCATAATACAAAATCTAGGTTGCTTGTCATCTGTTCTCTGCACATACATAGTTTATGACTACATAGCTTTTTCATTTATGCTTTTTAGGCCAAATACTTTTAGTTATTATTATCTGTATTAAAATATTTATAATAAATCAAACTTAAAATGTTATTATGGCAGAGACAGGGGGTACAGGTAAGGAATTAAATATAAAGTTTAAGTCACAGCAGTAGCACAAGTTAAAGGCCCTGCAATATTTATGTATGGTCCAATTATGGTACAGGCTGTCATAACATCCCCCTCTCCCATGGAGGTCTGCCGGCCTTTATCGGGAATGACCGTTCTGTCACACTTGCGTAGCTCGGCATTTCTCCCAAAGAGCGAGCCCAGGACCTTCAGCTGCTGAACATAAAGAAAGGCTGGACTGTCTCAATCTATCTGTGTCTTGAATTGCTACACGAACCACAAAATATATCAGGCAGGGATCTGAAACCTCAGCTATGATAATTGTATAAAACAGTGTTACAACACTGCAGTGAAAGAAATTGAAGCTCACGAAACTGTGGGTGCACTTTTCCCCCCATTTGTTTTAACACGCTCATTGTGAAAAGCCAGGACACCCACAAGAGGCATTTTGCTCCAAATACACACAGCTTTTTATATTTAAATCAGTAAAGAATTAAAAGACAAAAATAACATGGGCATTATAAAGTGAATAATGACTAAACCTTAAGTCAAATTTGCAATCCCTGAGAAGCTTTATGTACAAAATGAAAATGCTTGCAGTCTCATAACTATTCATCAGGATATGTATATTTAATTTAGCTCTATTAAAGGTTAATGTTCAAGTAGCAAAACAGTGGCAGAACAAACAAAACGTAAGAACAGTCTCTGTGCATTAGACTTCAAACTTTACTAGAGCCTATTTGAAGGACTAATGGCCCACAGCCACTAAATACTGCTTAAGGACATGTAAAAAAAATCCCACGGCTGAAGCACCTCTTAGACTTAATTTTTATACACTGCATTAAAGAAAACTAATCAGTGCATACAACGAAATGACCAAGACGTTTTGGGCAGAGACGAATACTTCATTTCTCGTGGCGAGCCCCAACATGATCTTTAATCTCAAAACCCCTAAACCCCCATGACTGCTGAAGTATTTATAAACACTGTTTAATCTGAGACAAGTATAAACCTTTACGGTCAGCATGACTTTTTTCTTACCTGAGTGGAGTGGATTTAAAAATAAATAAAACTACTCTCCTTTCCCCAACATACACATGCATGAAAAAGCATCCCTTTTTATATTAACCAGACTTCCAAAGTATGTTTCATGTCATTTAGCGGGAGGTCACTGAATTTTTAAACAAGCAATGGACCAAAACTTTCGATTCATTACACAAACAACAGGCATACATGTTTTAAAAAAGGGGAATAAAATCAAGTGGCACAAGCTCATGGAGAGAGGCAAAGATGGAAATGCCCCTTCTGGAGTCTGTAAAAGAGAAAAATCATCTCACTTAGCGTTTGAGTGTGGAAAACTTATGGCAAATTATTCTCTTTGCTTGAATCTTCTCTAGGACGCAAAAGTTCAGAGTCCCTGCTAGGCACAGGATAAGTAAGGAATAAGAAAAGGGGTAAAAGGAATCTGATCAACCAGAACTTGAAAAAGTGTTCTGCAAGATCATTATTGCCCAGGAGTAAATCAAAGCATCTATTTTTATACTTTTTTCTGTTGCTTTCTATTCTGTTCTACTTTCCTAATGCACTTGTTGCACCCCACACCCACAAAGAAGCTCTTCACATGGCGCATTTATATGCAGCCCAGCCCATCTGGATTTGCCCCCTGATCAGGCATCCTCCATGCTACCACAGGGGAAACTGTAACTGCTGCATTTTCAAACTGGTATCTGCAGCGCCTGTTCCTGTCTTTACTTTCCAAGGAATTGCCTTTTGGTGCTGCTCCATGAGCAGCTCCCTGAGCACATCCCTGTGCTCACTGTTGTGACATCCCACACTGGTGCCCTCGCAGATGAGCTTCCATCCTCACAAAGGAGGTGGATGGACGTGTCTCGGTGAACGCAGACGTGAAAAAAATAATGTTATAAATGTAACGTAATTTTTATAGCAGTTAATACTTCACATCAAGCGGGCTGAGGCAATGCAGCCGCAGAAACACCTCAGACTGTTCCCACACCATACACATGCCCTGATGATAAATCTTTTTTGAGTAGCAGCGCAAGAGAACCTATTTTTTTCACTGCTGCTTATGCATGTACGATATGTATTTTAGGAACAATTTTAAAAGAAACGCAAAGACTGATCTTGCCAAACCAGCACATTACACAACTAGTTCACAGCAGCACCTCAGCACCCACAACCCTAGGCTGCTCCCCAAACCCAGCCTCAACCCAGGAGGTCGAGCAGGTCTATCGGTGACCAGCTAGATGATTCAAAGGGAGTTTCGTTTAAGAAACTCCATTCCTCCCTCACTCTGCGAGCTGGAAAAAGACACAGATCTTAATAATTCAATCTAAGTGTTTACACAAAGAGCGCTGTAGGTACCGTTGCCCTCCCCTGTCATTAGGCAGCAATGAATGCCCCCCCTTGTGCACCGGCTCCTGCCATGACATCACGCTCCTGCCTGCGTTACTTTGCGCCAGGGCACTCTAGGCTAATGTAATCATACGATTACATAATTAACCCAGCTGTCTCATTAAGAAAATCAACTGGAATTCAGGGCATAATTAGTCATACAGCAATTAGCATGCTGATGAGCAACTGATGAAAAGCTGTCTCGATATATGCTGGGACCACCCTCGCTATTTGAGGAGAGGGGGGAAAAGCCCACCTCGGCTCCAGGAGAACGGGCTCGGGACGGGAAGTTCGTTCACCGCCTCGGAAGCGGGCTGGGGAGCCGGGAAAGGCAGGAGCTGCTCCCGACCGGACCCACTCCCAGCCTGCGGCCGCGGGACCTGTTGGTGCTGAGAGGGATGGAGAGATGTGCTGGGGGGTGGGGGGAAATGTGCTGAACGAAGTGGAAACAGCGTGTCACTGTTTAAACGTGCGGTTTACAGAGCACCTTCTCTCTCCACATGTAATATTTTATATCTATATAATTTACAAGGCCCCCGCCGCGGCGCGCTGCTCAGCGGGAGCCCCTCCATGGAAAGCACCCAGCAATCCCCACCTGGGCGCTGCGGCGGCCTGGGCAACCTTCCCCGGCGGAGGGCGGCCGCTGGCCGGGCACCGGCGCGGAGCGGGGGGGCAGCGGGACCCCGCGGCGGGCACCGGCCCGGGCGGCGCTGCGGGTGGAGAGAGCGGCAAAGCGCGGCCTGGATTACGAAGAGCGGATCGGGAGGGCCCGCGGGGCACCTCTAAGGGCGGCAGCGCTGCCGGGGATGCTCACACCCTGCACACCCATCACACGCACCACGGCCAAACACCTCTCCCCGCACAGTACGGCGCTTTTAAGTGCCCTCGCCCTCCTCCTTGGCAAAATGTGTGCTTCTGGTATCTTAAAATGGAGCTCCTGAAGAGTCTCTTCCAAAACAAAGGACTTCTCCTAAACCCCCCTCCCTCCTCCCTCTTCGTTACAGGCCTGTGAGCGCTGGAAACGAGAAGAAAGCAAGTTATGAAACTGCGCCAGAACTACAGGGGCAATTAATATTTTATATCACTGGAAATGTGTTTCCTAAGGTTTGGGTCTAAAAATAATTCATCGAAGGCAATGCGTTGCTTTCAACAAGACCGTGTTTCTGGTGCCTGAACCATGCTGTAAGCAAAGCTCTCTTAGAGATCGCCTACACAAAACGGTAAGGGAGGGGGAGAAAAAGATAAAATTCTCCTTAACGCATCTTTATTAACGTGATTTCAGTGTCTAAAAAAGCCACAAGTTCAGCTCTGCTGTCACAATGCTTCTGTCATCACAAGTTTGTGACTTTCTAGATGCTCCTCAGCCCTACCGCTGCTGTTCTCTTGCTGTTGGAGAACAGGCCTGGGGTTAGAGGCACGAAGAAGCTCTATGAGCAATAAGGGCTTTGGTGGGAGGCTGCGTATCTGAAAATAACCTGAAAATGTGTTTTAGAAAAAATAATAATTACACTGTAGCTTTTGAATATTCAAACACCTCACAGCATACTTAATTAATTCATTAATTATTCCCCAGAAATTTCAGGGGTAAATTGAAATAGCCTGGAGAGACTCAGACAAAGATTTCATGGAATAAATGATAGCTTTTCTCCTTCTCCCCTATGACTCTAGTAGCCCAGGGACAGAAGAGTTATAGCCCTAATTCTGTTTGAAACAAAGCTCATCATCTCTCTGACTCCTCACTTTATAAAAAACATAAAAAGGCTCTTCCTTCAATCAAGAACTAAACAGATTTTCTTACTCCCCCATCCCACAGGACTGGGATCTCTCTCTCCCTTCTATTTTCCCCCACTTTTTTCCAGTGTTCTCACCCTCCTGCTGTCAGAGCATTTTGTAAGGGCTGTACCAGGGAATTCAAAGTGCCCACAAGAGGGTGAGGGACTCTCATTTTCCTTACCAGCAAAAAAGCAGAGTCCCAAATAGTGCCAGCCTATGACAGCAGTAATGCACAAAGCCCTATGCATGCGACCCGCTGCATGGGGACGGGGAAGTCGCAGCGAGCCGGCGCCTTTCCTCCCCATTAATCACAGCCAAAGTTCTCTGTGGCAGCACTCTCCAAGACTTGCCGGGTTAAGTGAAAAACAGTGAGATGGTATATAACCAATCTGACCACAGTCCTATAGATCCCTTTGCCAGAATGTGGTTTTTAGATCTTGTGGTCTGTTACTTACAAACATCCTTTATTTATCTACCAATCTGAGAATGGCTACTGCAGGAAAGATGCTCTGGCCCTGCCCCAGATTGTGAGATGTATCTCTAACCCTAGTACCCAAAAAAGTTACATAAGGCAGAGTAAATGACTGACTCCTTAACAAATTGCCTTGCAGTTCCCTGTATTTTCAAAGGACTTTCCAAAATAAATCCTCAGAATTCTAAGGTTTTAATATTAAAAGTGGGGTATGGATAATAGGTGATACAGTATTTTATAGTATTATAATGTCAGCTGAAAAAGGGCCTAATGAGTTCCAAGAGAAGCCACTGAGACTGAAAATGCTCCAATTTGATCGTTAATATTCTGATAATGGCTGAAGACATTGGAATTTACTGCTTACACACTGAGCTAATGCAAAGGACAGTTACAGAAAATCACTTGTACTCAAAGTTTCATTTTCTCCTGCTTTGAGATTATAGGAAGAAAAAAGAACCTTCCACAATGTTTGAAAGCATTTCTGCCACAATCATCCCTTCTTTCTCCTAAAAGCTTTTGAACAGACTTAGCACTAAACCCTCTGAAAGCTAGGGTTTATTCTAATTCCAGTTCACATTCCTGCAACCAAGAAAGGGAAAGTCCAATATTCCCCATCCCAACCAGCGCCTGACCCTTGTGCTCCAAGTACTCAGCATCGCTCCAGGCACCAGGCTTGGGGCTGCTCTAACCCCACTCCCTGGAGTAACAGCTTTCAAAGGGTGCTGCGGTTATAACCTCAGGTGAACACAACCGGAGCCCACAGCGATTATCTTTGCTCTTATAAAGCACATTCTTCCTGCTTCTATTCATTGCATCCCTCCCCTTATCTGCACCTCCCCTCTTCCTTCCATGCCTCCAGCCTACCAAGTAAAATAGGGCTTGACAACCACACAATAAATTTTTTAAAGTGTACGCTTTAGGGATATTTCTTCTTTTGAATATTTATTTCAGCTTTTACAAAGGAATTTATCCAATTATTAATTCAACAAGAAAAATGAAAGGGAAAAAAACCCCAAAAGTGTGTGATCAGACAAGCCAAATTTCAAGCCACATTTTCAGGTGACAGAGCTATTTTTAGTTATTTTCACATTGGTTTCAAAACATAAGGATAAAGTGGATGAACACTAGAAACGAGAATTGGCTGGGACTTTGCACTTCATCTGAAAATAACTATGTAATGCTAACAGTATGCCCTACCAGCGTGCATTCATCCAGTACAGATCCAAAAGTGTATTTTATGCTGTGTGTCTGAATTCAAACCCCAGAGGGAAGGAAGGCTGAAGTGATTATGAGCTATTTCTACATTCCTCAGCGCTGGACTACCCGAAGGCTGGAGCAGCATCCCAGGCGATTGTGGAAAATAAAGCGGCAGCAGCCGCCACCACCAAGACACTGCTCAAAATCACCCACCTGCAGCCTGGACTTTAAACTGGTTCCTCTCACTCCCCACCTCGGGCATTTCTTTGTGCAAAGATTTGCACAACACTTTGGGGATAATCACCAGTGTCTCCAGTCCTTCATTTTTTCTTCTCCAGACTCTCCTCTTCCAGACCCAGCTTTTAGAACTGGGGCATTTTTTTCTCTGTTTAGCCACCTCTGGTTTTTACCTGGTCTAAACTTGCTGGTGAAGCATCAGGGATTTTGTCAATAGGTGGGACACAGTCACAAGCTACATCACTGCCTGCAGGTTTATCACTTTTCACTCTTTCAAGTGTTAACGAGGCTCGATTTTCTGCTTAATTTTATTATGTTTTCCAAGTGTGTTTAAGACACCCTGCTGCTCTGTTTGAGGGGTGTCCTTGCTCCTTCTGTTGTCCAGGAGCAAGTTCAGTTTGCTTTCTTTCCTGCTAAGACTACTCTCTGTAATTTTGTTTTATTTTCCCTCTAAGGTTGAGAAAAGACACATTATGAATATTCATTTCCCTTGTAAAGTTGGGACAGCAAAAATATGTAATTTTACATGTCTATCTTCAATTTTATTCCAATATATCTTATTTGGAAAGGGGTGACCATTTGAACACACACTAGTAACAAACCAGGAATTGCTCAAAATTTTTCACGCTGTTTGCAATGATACCAAACCTCTCTCCAAAACTCTCTGTGCTGACCAGTCTCGATATATCACAGACTCAGGGTATGCTATAACCTGATCTTGCTCTTTAGTCTGAGTTTTACCAAACAATGTACAATCAGAGTGCTCTGAATAGTTTTCAAGAGATTGTTTTTGTATTCTAGCTCGGGATATGCTGTACGCAGTCCCTTCGAGTGAACCTCTTTTCCTTCTCCCCTCTTTACATCTCCGCTAAATTTACATTACAACCAGCTCTTCTCTACTGGCACAAAAGTTTGGGTGTGCTTATGTTGCAATTTAAGCACATCATGCAACTTCTGGGTCCTCTGGGTCAGAGAAAGTCTATATTAGAGCTGGCATTAACCTTTATGATTTCTGCATAACACAAAGCCTTACAAAAAATTCCAAACACTTCACATAACTTACATAAATACAACAACTTCATACACATTTATCACCTCCAACATAAGCAGCAGATAATTTTGCAGAGGGGCGGGGGGAAGATCAAACCTGTTTTTCTCTTGTATCACCTTTAACCTCAGAACATGGATCAAATACCCCTAAATGGAAGTCTTCTCTTAGCACAAACAGCAGTACAAGTCTGGAGAGTGTTTCTAAGCTGTAAATAATCACAAGCGAATGGAGTGATAGCACAAGCACTGCATCTCACATCACTGCTCCACGGGCTCTATGGTGAAGGAATGAAGCTCTCTTTGGGGGTGAGAAACGTATGTTCGTTTCTGCCTTTAGAAGTAATGCCCTAACACTTATTTTGTGCTTTACTGGTGACTTCTTGTGAAAGAAGTTTGTGGTTCCTCAATTAAATCATTCCCTGGAAAAAGAAAGCCCTATAGTGGGAATTTGCAAGGCTGCCCTGTGATTGTATGCAAACAAAAATACTTCATGTAATGAAAGGAGAAGTCCCTTGAACTGGCCTGTTCCTCCTTCAACCCTCTTAGAAAGATACAGCCCTCATGGGAGGGCATGCAATTTGTGATGGCAAGGACTAAGGGAAAGATAAAATTTCCACTTCATCCATCTCTCACTGTTACTGCTTTTTGTTGTTTTAACAGGGAACATTAAAAAAAAGAAAGTATTAAAAATTCTCCTTTTTACCCTCTCTTATTTCCTTAGCTATTGGGTCCTCTGAAATACAAACCAGCTCATGCACATACACAAACTTACTGCAAATCTGATTGCAATAGAGACCTATGGAGAGTCTCCACTGACAACACCCTACAGCCCCTTTTACACGGTGAGAGACACTTAATTTCTTGATGAGACAATTCCCATTAAGCAGAAACAAACACCATTTATGGCTCAACCCTAGAAGGCTGCTCAGTCCCCACCAAACAGAGAGCAAATATTATCCATCAACTTAGCCTGATTCTCAAACATTTATATGCTGAGAAAGCCCAGCACATTTTCCTATCATATTCCTAGAGGGTATAACTGTGTCTCAAGTGGAAAGGTGTTACAGAGGAGCGGGAGAGAGTCAGGACTGGGGTTCAGTAAAGAGAGGGGAGGCAGTGGTGGTGAGCTTGAGGTGTGCTGGGTGGCAGGGAATGGCTGGGGCCAGCACCCCAATGATCCTCTGGAGTAGAAAGAGAAGCAGAAAGGAGACTCCCCTTTCGTGGCAAAATACTCTCAGCAGTATTGCAAGAGACAGACAATCAGGTTTCACAGGAAAACAGCCACTGAACCCAAATTCAGTTTGATGTTGCATATCAAGATAGCAGATTTTCTGTTTGAAGGCAGAACTGTTCCTACTTTGCCTACACAAGAGCTGTGCTTAACAGGAGCAATATTGAAAACTGAGCAAATCCAACTGTGGCATTGTGCAGTAATAAAGACACAGCATAAAAGGAAACTATTTAACCAGTTCATCCACATCCTGCACCTGGCATTCACTCTGGGTCTCCACATTTTAACTTCTACTTGAAAATTACAGTGAAGTTTTGTTCAGTAAACGTTAAGTAGTGAGCACCATTCCTTTTTAAAAGATTTAATGTTCAATATTTTTAACACTTAATATTTTTCTTCTAAAGCTTTAGAAAAACTGAATTATGAATATACTGTTTCTGCAAGGCAACACGGCTCCTCCAAACACTTACACAACAGGGCTCCGATTTCACTTTGTTTGCAAGATTAAGACCCTAAAAGCGGAGGGTGCTAACATAATACACATACGTTATAAAACTAAAGAGAAAGCAAGCTTGAACAGATGGAAAAAAGCTTCCTCAAAATACAGACCCCAACCTCCCTTTACTTCAAAATAAATAGATTCACATTATTTTTAAAGGTAAGTTGTGACAACCTTGCTGATTAGTGCAATTCATGTGGCAGCATTCACTTTTCTCCAGCTCCCTACTGCATACTGAAAATAAGGCAATTAAATGAGAAAATTAATTCCATTAATTAAAAATGTTCAGTCTCAAGCAAGACAGAATGATCTGAGTGAGAATTACAGCTGTGTAAAATGTACATAAACCAAAATGTTTTCCTTGACATGTACTCTCCTTTAGGAAGGATAAATCTTGCAGCAGAAACCAATGATAATGCTATTTTAACAGCATCATAAAGCTGGAGAGAGATATGAAAAGGTCTGGTTTATCTTTCAAAGAGAAAATCCCTGATGTGTATAGGAAAAATTACAAGTAAAATACCATCCTTCCCACAAATTCCTTACGGGTGAGCCCAAGTGAAAACTCTGGTCAACTCAGGAAAGAAAATCATTAAACTTTGCTGAATCCTGAAAGCACCGTAGCTGGAGTTTCAATACAGATCATTTTATAGTAAAATTAAAATAGAAGCCCTTTTTAATTATATAAAGTGTGCACATTATTACTGAGGAGAGGAATACATGCTTTCCTCAAGAACCATAAAATTGGCTGCTGGGAATTAGACTTCAGCTGCAATTATTATATGGTCCTATAAAGGATATTGAAAGTCTGATAAAATTGCACCCTTGTCATGTAACAGCGAATCTTAATGCTAAATAACCACTCTGCAGCATTCCAGCCATAGCTTTCTCAAAACATCATTGCTCCCTTCTCACACCGAAAAGAAAACATAGCAGGATCTTGGAGCTAAAAGTATACCTAAATATTTGAAATACCATATGAACAGGTCAAAAGATATGTAAAGCCACACTGAGGCAAACCAACATGTGATAAATGAATACCGATGGCCTTTTATAAAGGAAAGCCCTCCATGGAGACATACCCAACAGAACAGACTATGTATGATGAGAAGGCATTAAAAAACCCCAACAGAATGAGGCAAGCACCTACTGCATATGCCTAACTCAGCCCTACCACATCGTGATGAATACCAGTGCCATACATTCCTAAAGGCAGTTTTCCCTTTCAGTGGAGTATGTGTTGTAAACAGTGAGTATTTGTTACATCTACATAAAGCTACAGGAGACTGGCCGGGCTTCTCCTTGAGAACCTGGAATTTGCTTTTAGCAATACCAGTACGCTCCCCATGCACCTCTCAAACCTGCAGACAGAGCATGGGACTAAACCTTGTAGATACTTCTAATCCCACAGACTCCATCTCACTCACAGCTTAGCCACACTGAAATTGTTACACATAGTAAAAATACCAAAGAAATACTTCTCTGACGCATAACGTAAGGGCACACACAAGGGAGGGCTGGACACAAAAGGTACCGTGGAGTGTGGAAGAAGGGGTGTAAATTCTGCTCTTTTAAATGATGGAAAGGAGAAAATTCTTTCTCCCACAAAGAAGTGCTGACAAGGTCCCTCATCATTTAGATCCTACAGCACAGGTGGGATCTATGTCCTGCTTTCTCTGTAGGGCTTCAGTCTGACTCTGCTGCTCAAATCCCAACATTTGTGACAGTGCCAGGCTTCAGAAAAAAGCCTCCAAACAAGACTATAAAATCATAGAGACACACTCATATGCAAACAGCTCAGTCAGGCCAAGATTTGGAAGCGAAGACTTGGACTCCTACCTCCCTCTCATCTTTGGGTACAGTTGGAAAAGAAAAATCTTTCAGACAGTATTTGTCTACCACTGTGGAGAGCAACAACAAAAAAATCAGTTCCCAAAATGTAAAAAGAAACAAACTGGAAACTTCTGATGCCAAACATAAAGGAGAATTGAAAATACATACAGTAAAGGCCTTTGAATAAAATTTATGGTCACACTAACACTGAACAGGATTGAAATTTGATATTTACTTTTCAGTAAAAAGGTTTTTGGGGAAGGTATTAAAAATTTTCTCTGTCCTTTGAAAGTACAAATCTTGCTGCCTCTTGATGAAGCTTCAAGATGTATCTTTTCTGTTGAAAATGTCCAAACCCTCTAATAAACACACAACCTAGAATCACACAATACTGTCATAATAGCAAATGATTCCTACAAACATTAAAAAGTTAATGCAATGAATAGCTTTAAGATAAGTCAGGAAAAGTGCTTTAATTATAGTTCTTTCCATTAGAAACACTACTGGAGCATATCAGTCTCAGAGTAAAACCATTGCTCGATTTACCTTATCAAAGGTAAATGAAAAACTGCCCAGCAGCATTCCCAGGAACATAAGCCATCAGGCATTCAGAATAAGGAAATCATTTGCTTACCTGGAACATCAATTAATCTCTTATAAACATTCAAGAAGGCTGCCTCTGCTTCTTTGCTTCTTTTACCCAATGCGTCGATCTGAAAGGGGTGAGAAGAAAAGAAGGCTTTAGACTTGTTCCAATACAACTCTCGTGCTCAGAGCTATAACAAGAAATTAATATATTTCATATAAAACTAGTTAATAATTAACAAGGGAACCCAAGTGTCCTGTGTACAGCTCCTACAGAAACAGCCTTGTCAGGGTATTTCTGGTACGTTTGTACTGAATGTAATTTGAAGTCCTGTTTCAGCACAAGAGGAAGCATCAATATTTTTTATGGACTCTGCTGCCTATTGTGACTCTTTACTTTAAATCTGTATAAAAAGCATGGTATTTCCCAGACAGGTTCTCTCCTCAACAACTCGTTACCACTTACCAAGATCTAACACAACGAAAGGGAACCACGTGCACTTCTGATGTCACCTCTGCCTTTTTTGTCGCTAAGGTATTTTTCTATTATTTCCAATAAGCATATGAGATGATCAAGAGGTGTACTTGTTGGGCACTCAAGAGCCAGGCTTTATGACTGGCTTCTCTTTGTGTTTTGTAATACACACAGTACTGATCTAAGCAGCTGTCTGCCCAGGTGAAGAAATATACCACCCCACACAACCTGTTATTTTCCCCTAAAACTTCATTTTACAAGAAAAGGCAGCTTTTTGGCTCTGAGATTAAACTACATATTCCATAGCAACGTTTTTCAGTAAATGTGTTTTACTAATGTACTAGAAAACAGAGGATTTACAGCTACTAAATATTGACAAAAAACAACCAAACTGACCCAAGCCCAGGTCCACTGAATTAACACTCCAAAGCAGAAGGAGACAGAAGGGGAAACAGGAAAGCCTGACATAGTTCTGCGACAGCTTACTGAAATCAGGAAACTAAAAGTATGGAGATTATCATTCCCATATGGTAATAAAAAGCAAGGAAGGATCTGAAGAACTACGGATACAAAGGCCTGATATCAATTCTTCTGTGTATTTGAGAAGCAGTTAATATTACGAAACCATTTAAAGGTGCGTACGTCAACATGTACTAAAAAAGGAAGGTCCTGTCTGAAAGACGTCCTTGAATTCTTTCACTACTTTATTGATTTGGGAGATAAGGCAGAAACAATGGACAGACTTGCCTATATCTGTGTTTCAGGAAAGTATTTGATATTTTATTATGCAGGAGGGAGATCTGCAGAAGCAGCAAACATGGTACAATCCTGCCCGGGCGCGGAGCTCTGCAGAGTGCTGGGGCACAGGAAGCCCAGGGTGCCAGGGAAAGGAAGCCGCGCAGGGAGGAGGAGAGATAAGCAGAAGGGTGCTGCGGGGTCAGGTTTGGTGCCACTTCTGTTTACGCTGTACTAAAATGACTTTGTGAAGGGAAGGATTTGGGGAGGGTGGGGAATCCTACAATGTCCATAATTAAAACAACGGAGTCAGACTCAAAGTGCACTGGAGCAGAGCACAGGAGGACCGTGGGGCTCCTGTAAATGAGTCTTGCAGCTGGTAAGTGACTTGTAGAGATCATTAGGGAGAGGATTAAGGCCAGAAAACCAAAGGACAAGGACAACCGTAGAAATTACATGGAAGCACAATGCACAGCATATAAGCCAAGAAAAGACTCAAGGGGAGGGGTCAAGGAGGGAAATCAGGACACTGGAAGCATCTGCACAGCGTTTGGCAGCAGCAGTGGAATCTTGAGAGATACGGCGGGAGGTTGTGAAGGGACAAGTTCTTGTAACAACACAAGACTGGCCTCAAAAAAACAAAGCAAATTCCTATTTTGCTTACATCCCCCCCCAAATCTGTATCAATTTATGCAGCTTGGTGGAGGTGTGGTATAGCTGAAACCTGACCTATTTGCAACTTATTCTTATCAATTTAAAAAAGAAATGGCATTGGAAAGATGGTAAACAGGCAGCAGAGCCCAAAATGATGGAAGACATGGAGAGCACATATGAATTCTCAAATGCTGGCTATACTTGTCTTTTAGAGTTCACCAAGAAAGGCTATGGAAAGGCACTGAAATCTCACAGGGCACAGGACGTGCTGGAGAGCAAGGGATTGATGGTTGTGAATAACCCATTTATTAACTTGAATTCAAGCAATCACAGATGGACCGATGCTCATTAGGGAATGAGAACATAAGTAATTTGGTTAGAACATTTTCACACAAAGAGTATTTGAAATTAGAATATGGAATAAAGTGCCAAAGGCAGAGAGGCACCGGGTAGTGTAAATCAATGCTTAGGAGTATCCGACACCATTTGTGAACGGGCGAGAAAGGAGGGGGAAGCCACCAGAAAGACTTTTGCAGTCGAAATATTTCATGGGTACATAAAGACAGACTTTGAAGGCCAAAGCACACCATATGTTAGACTTCTGGACTTTAACATTTCCCACATACAATTTTCTCTTGCTGCTGCTCAGCAGAGTACAGCCAGATTTAAATTACTATTATTAAATACAATTAGCATTACAGAGCTGATTCTGTACTGTATTCTGAAAAATTCATTTGCCCCTTTTACAAAACCCAAAGCATTTTAAATGCTTACGCTTCTGTGAAATAATAGGATGGATCTGTTTTCCCATTACAGGTTTTTCACATTTTAATACAGGGCATTTGCGCCTATATTCTCGCTAAGCATTATAACAGGTATGGTTGATTCTCTTCTTACCAGTTATATAGTGATTGAAATGTAAACCAGAAGTGAAATAACATCTTCCAAGATCAGAGACTTTCTGAAGGAAGCAGTTTGTACATCACAGGAACTTTCACAGCATCCCCCCCCCATTCAGAACCACAATTCCAAACAATCCCACCAGGCAGAGAGATTTTTTTGCATTTTAGTTGTTACCAAAAAAATCAATCCGTAGGGTTGAAAGTTCTCCTAAAACGAGATCTGCAACTATTTTATATCTTAAAATACAGAAAAGGCACCATGACAACTTTAACTGGAATAAAAAAAAATGCCAGTTTCCAGCAGTATAAGGAAATAAGGAAACAGAGGATGAAAAAGCCATCAAAAATAGCAAGTTATAAATGAAGTCCAGAAACAGCGGAAGCGGCACTGAAATGACATGGAAGGAAGTATTTGGAAGTTCACTGAAGATTTTTCAACTCAAAGTAAAATTGGTTCAGGAGCCAACAAGGATAAGCTGCAATCAGCTCACATCAAAACACTTAAACTACATTATAAAATTCTTGCTGAACATTTTTATTTGACTCTAAAAACTTCAGGGACCCTGAAAGAACTCAACTTATAATTACACTAGTGTAGTCTTGACATGAGCTTAGCTCCAAAGCTTAATTTATCTAAACCAGGCCCCATTATGTCTTCTCTGACTAGAAAGAAACACCCATGACCTCTGTATTCCCCACCACCCCCATAAACATATGTTCACTTTTAAGTTTTGGCATACTATTTGTCTTGATAATACCACTGGCGCTATACTGAGATAACAAAAATGAGACACTAGGAATCCACCCTCCCTCATCTTTAAAATATCACTGGAGCTGCATGGAAGGAGCCACAGCGAGACACCGGTTTCAGAGCAGTCCTCCCTTCATCCACCTTATTTTTCCAGGTCAAGTGCTTTCATGAGTTGTTGCTCAGGGTACCAAGTTCAGCTGGAGACTGAACGATCCCTTTTCCCTCCATAACCATCTCTCTCCAACCTGCCCGTGAAGACCCTCTTGGTCTGCTCCCATTCTCCACTGCCAGAACAACAGCTGGTCGCCTGGTATCGCTGTCGTACTACTCCAGCAGCACGGGCAGCTATTTTAGACATTCTTGGTCACAGTCTGGTATTTACCACACCTAGCTAAAATTAAACTATCATCAATGAAATCAACACTTTTATCTCCACATTAAGGTATGCACCATAAATCCGGCCTCCTCTGTCAGGGAAGATGCTGGATGTAGTTTTATCTGAACATTACCTCTTCCCATTTCAGTTACGTCCAGTCAAGTTCAAAAAGATAAAAGCAAAATCTGTGGCTTTATTTTGGAATCTCTCACTCTCTATGCACTAAGAAATGAAAGCATTAATTCAAGTCTGATGTTTACTGCTCTGCAAATCACCTGGATTCAGATTAGCAGGAGCTGGATGCTCTTCTGTGCTGTGAGTACAGCACAGAATTGTCTCACTGAATGCAGTTACACAGAAGGCTGCACAGTTGTGTTTCTGAATTTAAAGATGGAACAGGAAGACAAAGCTTTTTGCTGGGAAGCTGGGGCTGCCAGATGCTGGTATATTCTGCACTGACACTTAAACTCTCTGAACTTACAGATACCAGCACATTAACACATTTGCAGACCACAAGACCAGCATATGGCCATGATGTGTTGCTCCTGACAGACCAACTTAGGTCACTCTGCACTGTTGTGTTCTTCTTTTGATTTTAGACAACTTGGCATCCCAAATGAGATCCCTTCACTAAGGCGCACATTGTGCTCTGTGTTTGTATGGCACTACTGAAGTATTGATGATTTACCTGCAATACAATTAACTGCATATCCAGTGTCTCAGACAAAAGCATTCACGCAACTACAATAAATAGTAATAATGGAGATAAACCTTCTACTTATCTTCATTGTTCTCCAGTTGTAATTTTCACTCTCATTAGGCCACCTTAACGTGAAAGATTAGTCTTCTACTGTCCTGCACCCAATCTGCAACTAGCTTAATTGAATAAAAATAAATGAATTCAACTCATTTTTTCTGTTCTGATTTTTAACAAATAGATGCCTTAATGATACCACCCCTTCACTCACAAAGCTCCCTCACACTTCTTTTATTGTATTGTTTTGCATCACAAAGTTTTCCATTTCTCTTCAACTACTTGGAGCTACCAAAAAGCCACTAAGAATTCTAAGAAACAGCTTAAACAAAGAGAGAAGCAGGAGCACACTAACAACGTGTTAACGTGCCATTATTTTAAGCCCTGCTGTATTCTTGAATAGCTGCCTTGGAATCAAACAGGGTTACAGCCAGCTTTATTAATGCCATGCAATGGCATCAGTCTTCCTTTGAAGCCATGACAATAGGGTTTGGCTGCTCTTCCCTATAAAACAGTCCATTAGTTGCTGAGGTGCTGTACCAACAGCTCTACAACATGCTCGGGTGTGGGGATTAGGAAGCACTCAGGGTATGCACACAGTTAGTTTGATTTCCCTTCTTTAATACCAACAGGTAGCTTTATTAATAAACAAAAAAGATAACAATATAACTTTACAAATTAATAAAAATATATCATTCTCTATCCTGGTTAATTGATTTTGCAGCTGACAAAAATAAAAATACTATTTTTTAATCTTTACCACAATTGGAAGACTTTTTTTAAGCAAAATTAGAAAGAAATTATTTCTGTGCAGCTGCTTAAAGCATATGGTGTGTATTTTAGCTTGCTAGAAATTCTTTAATAAAAATAAGGACTTCACAGTGGGCATGATACCAACCTGTTTAACAAAGCTGCATAGGGATGCTACCAGGAAAGAGCCTGGGGAGAGCATGCCTGCCTCACCAACTTGTTGGTTTATCCTCAAGTTGAGAAGAGAGCTTTAAGAAGGACACAAATCCTTCGGCTTTTCAATTCTGCTTCCCTCCACTGTGAAACAGCTGCAACCTTGAACCCTTGAAACCTTCTCTTCCTTTCATGCCCAGATAAATCCTGATTTTCCCAGACAAACAAGGCTGCCATCCCCTGAGGAAAGCTCGGCTCCCTCGTTCTCACAGGACGGCTTCTTGTTGCTTTTCCAATCTTTGATCTTCCTTCCCAGTAAAACAGCCCAGCCCAACATGTGCCTCAAGATATTGACAGCAGAATGACAGCTTTGTTTAAATAGCTTTTACTATTTGCCACCCTGCCTTCAGATCACCGCGACAGCGAGTCTACCATCACTGCTGAACCTCTCCTGGATCCCTTTGATAACCCGCAGATCTCCCTCCTCACACCCCTCTGGCACTTCTGAGCAGCGTTTCTCAATTCCTGCTCTCACTGAACTCCTTATCCATCCACCAAACAGAGCAGCCCTGCTCTCTCTCCTCCTGCCTCAGGCCACAGGCTCCCGCTCCTCTTGCATCAGACCTAGAAATCACACTGTTGTAGCATGATTCAGCTCACTGACTCGATGAAAAACCAAAGCAACGAAGGAGAGAAAGAGTTTATTTTCCATCGTGCTGGCAAACTGAACTGATTCATCCTGTGCACTTGCTAGACTAGCACGAGGGAGGAGGTGGGCAGCCAGCACTGGGGCAAGGAACCTTTCCAGCAGCAGTCCCATACCAGTATGGGTTGGGGGTAAGGCATGAAATCAGAGTGGCAAAACACAGATGGTAAAAGGAGGGTGAAAGTGCCAAATGTTATGAAAATTCCTTTCCTTAACTATTTTATCAACCAGCCTTTATAGTATGAAAATGTATTAACTTTGTTGATATATCAGAATCGTAGAATGGTTTGGGTTTGAAGGGACCTTAAAGCTCATCCAGTTCCAACCCCCTGCCATAGGCAGGGACACCTTCCAGTAGAGCAGGCTGCTCCAAGCCCCGTTCAACCTGGCCTTGAACACTGCCAGGGACGGGGCAGCCACAACTTCTCTGGGCACCCTGTGCCAGCGCCTCATCACTCTCACAGGGAGAAACTTCTTCATAATATCTAATCGAAATCTTCCCTCTCTATTTACAGCTATTCACTCTGTTCTGCCCCTACAGGCCCTTGTTCAAAGCCCCTCTTCAGGTTTCTTGTAGCCCCTTTAGGCACTGGAAGCTGCTCTAAGGTCTCCCTGGAGCCTTTTGTTCTCCGGGGCTGAACCAGCCCAGCTCTCTCAGCCTGGCTCCAGAGCAGAGCTGCTCCAGCCCTCACAGCATCTCCATGACTTGGTGTGCCAAAGTGGGGCAGGGGAGGAAGGAAAGAAAGCAGTGCCAGGGAGGAGCAGCCTGTCCTATCCATGATCTCCAGCTTCCATCCCCTCCAGCTTCCCAGCAGAAGAATCAGCTACACAGTGAGTGGGTGCTTTCACCTGTCCATCAGCCTCTCTCCCTGCCTCTGTGAACAGTGACCTAGAACCCACAATCGCTTTTCTCCTTATAGATTATCCACACTTCTGTTTATGTATTTTTAAAAATTAGGGCAGAATAATCCTTGTGAGAATGAGCTCATTGAGTGACTCTGTGCAAAACCCTCTTGTGCATGAATACCAAAACGTAACCTTTCACTAATATTTCATATTGACCTTACCCTCCTGCTTTTCTACTATAGCAAGACCAACAATGGCTTGTATAGAGCCTCATAGTAATTCTGTAACAAATACAGAGATAATTCTGTATTTGTGGAAACAGGGACTGGATTTTAATGACACTCTGCAGAATACCGCGCCCGGCACAGCCCTCCCATCCCCATTCTTTCCAGCACACTTCAAGCTCCTTTTTTAAAAGGATGAGAAGCTACTCCTGACACTGTGAACTGAAACAGTACTGCCTGTCTCAATTTCGCATACATAGTTTCCCACCACTGTTATCATTTCACCCAAATGCGTGGCAGCGGCATAACGGGCCTTAATATAGACAGCCCACCAGCTGCCAACAGGAATTTCAGCACTTTGTCAATTATATAAAAATAAGAGGATTTGGACTGATCCTCCCCGAAGTTACCCCAGTAGTAAGTGTTGCCTCAGTACAACTTGCTTGCACACTGGATAGGATGGAAATGAACCTGCAAGAGCTTTGCAAAGGTGCACGATGCCTATTGCTTGCTTCCGGCGGTTTATATGTTGGGTTTGGGTCCTTGCCTGTTACCCCAATAGCTGTTTTGTCCCAGGAAGGCACCAATATAGGAAGGAGAAAGAGGAATATATAGGAGAGGCTCTGACTGCATCCAAGTTTCTACAGTACCGTCCATCCACTAATTAAGCATCTCTTCTCTGAGGGATGTTTTTGACCCTGCAGCCCAGGGCCAGCAACAGACATTGCACATGCTCATCAGGGAGAACGCATCTGCCTTCGAGATGCTGAAGCACATTTAAATCACCTTCCTTAGGAAAGATGTTGTTTAAACTGCAATCAAGCCAGCCAAAATGAAATAAATAATCATTTACATACTTCTGTAAACAAAGGAATGAAACACTGTCGAGCTGCTGCTGCCCCAAAAGCACACGGTGTGCCTCTCCCTTCCCTGCTAGCGTTGGGAAACAGATCCGAGGTGAAGCATAAAACCATCCCTATGCTCCCGTTACATGAAGGAAATCACCCAGCACCCAAACCCCGTGGAGTGGATGTGAAAACAAACCAATTACCCGCCCAAGATGTTACATTTACCCCATTTTGTTACATGGAGTCTTTTAAAGCAGGAAAGCTCCGGGACTAAATCAGCATGACGTGAGTGCTGAATTTTGATGTATGCTGTTGACTTCCCCAACACAGAGCAATTTGTAATAGCTTTGCCAAGCTGTTGTTTTCAAAGCTCCTGCTACATCACAAGCATTTATTTCTGACCACAAAATTACATTTATTCAACAGAAAGCAGCTCAGGGTCTTTAAGAGGTTAACTTCTGGAGTGCTTGGCTGCTCTCCAGCCTCTGTACTAGAATCAGTGCTAACGCAACAGCACACAACAGCACCCAGGCTAGCCGTGATTAATAGAGTGCTGAATATGCTGCTTTCCACATACACACACTTTTCATTCCCTTGCTTCCATAGATCATGGACTTATCCTCAAAATATCTGACTGAAATTGAATTTGGCTTCTCTTTCAACCGTTCATTTCCTATGTTATGCAAGGTTATATCCTTTTCTGCATGAGCAGAACCAAACCAGCTGCAGCTTTTGAGAAGAAAATGTGTTTTCAATTATGAAGCTGGCCTGAATATTGAACCACAGTTCTACTGCTACTCTAATTGAGCCATCATGGAGTGAACCTACAGGAAAGAAATTGTATTAATTAGGTTTATAAATTTAACATAAGGAAATTAAAGGGGGTAAAAAAAAAAATCAGCTCAGGAATACTCCTTCAAAACAGAGAAGAAAAGTAGGTCTGAGTTGTTCAGGCACACAATTAGAGCAGTCCTTCGGAGGCACGATTAGTAGTTCCAGCACACCAAACTGATTTTCAGCTTCTGTTGTCTGCATATGGAAAATAATTCAATTACTCTACTGACCAAATTAATAGTATAAAGTGCAATTCAGCTAAGTGGGGAGCCAGAGTGGGCTCATCAGAACGGCAATACCCTTAAAAGTACTTGCTCTGTGAGAAGAATATGAGAAATGGTTTTCACAGACATGAAGTCCAGCGCATTGGTTTGGAGTATGTGCCTTAAAGGGTTCTCCAAATGAGGGATTACTGCATTACTGTTGGACAGTACTGTTATGCCACATGAAAAGAATGCTAATGACCTCAGGAAATCCTTTCCCAGCCTTAAAATATCTATTTGATGACTTCACAAATACAGACTCCAACATTAGATTTCCATACCACAACTTCAGCTCTGTAAATTAAAAGTTCTCTAAACATAGCCCAAGAACACAACTTCTTTCTTTTCTTTAGTTTTAGGATTTCATGTACAAATATCCATCCACTGATATAAATAAGGTAAGGCACAACGACCTGCAGGAACACGGCTTATTCAAATGGCTGCTTGAAGGAGTGCCTTGCCAATCATTTTAGGATTGAATGACAGAACTCTTTAGCCTGTTGTGATTCTGTCCTGTATTTAGCCCAGCAAGCTGCATCCTCACATACTGGTAAGAAAAAATAAAGGGGACACACACACGGAGATTTAAGATAGAAACACCAAGAATTTTACACCACTTAAATTAATGACTTTTGTCTTACTCACAACAACCTATTTTACATCATCCAGACCTTAAATCTTCCAGGAAAGCTAGAAAAGTTATCCCCCAAAATCAGAAGAACAAAGCTGTGAATCAGACACAACATTCTGTCAACTAAAAAGCTCTCAAACCTGCATTCAAATTTCCATTAAAATCCATTAAAATCCTAAATAAGGAAAAAGTACTGTAATAAAATTATACTACAGTGATGAACAGGGTCTCATGTTGAACTAGAAATGCATTTTAAAATTTGTAGAATTCTAAATTCCATTTCATAATGCTTTTTCTTTAACTGTCATCATAAAAAACCCAGTTACTAAAAGCACTGAGAACTATACAAAAAAGTTATCTCCAACTACTAATGGAAACTGAATATTTGATAACTGGAACAGTTTTCAGCTGAATGGACAAGACAAATATCTACAGAATACAGAATGTTGTGGTTTGGGCAGGCTTACTGATAAATTCGTATTATACAAAAGGAAGATGGGGAGGAGAGGGAGGAGAAATATCAATATCCTGAAAAGAAAAAATTGGCTCAAGTGACCTGTGCATTTATTGTAAAAAGTCAACTGCCCACAGCTTTACAAGCAGATGTCCCATAAAGCATGCCTGGGAGGGTATTTAAATGTGTGAGCTTAAGTTAACCTCTCTCCAAGGCATGTTGGGCTCACTGAGGGTATAGTTCAAGGACAGTTTAAGTCAACCTAGGATGACACATTTGCTCTCCTCCTGCCCTTGGATTTACTCTCCTGGCCTCTTCCCTGCCCAGTGGGTGCCTGCAGTGAGCTGCTTCAGTGAACCAACCGGGCAGAAAACTAAGCCAGCAAAAAAGTGGGGGAAAAGAAAACTTTGTGCTCACCATGGGATCACACTAGTAAAAGTGCTGAGGCAAGGCAGGAGATGGGGAGCCAGGCCTTAGCAGCAGGAACACAGCAATATCCATGGCAAAGCTACTTAAACACCTTTGATAGTTAGGGACCTGTCTGTCCTTTCTGATCTTCTGGTCCTCCCTAGTACCCAGAGCTCTCATGTGGGAACAGTCCTCCCACATAGGATCTCTTTCCCTTCTGAGGTGGAATCATAATGTATTATTACTTGGACATGCAAATAGCACCTACTTGGTTACGTCATTACAGATCAAGAAATGACGGGGCAATAGCAGTAGGGGTGGAGATAGGATTCGAAGGCAAAAATGTGGCGGAGACTCTCCCTCATGGAAAACAGAGAAACTGCATCATGCAAGAACCCTTTTTCCCAGCTTCCATATGAGCAGCCAGTGAGAATAAGATGGTGCTCCAAAGTTCAGTGCTACCATCCACAATGCCCAGCTAGGTGTGAACTAGAGCATTCCTACAGCATTCCCTACCTGCTGCTCGAGGACACTTGCTCTCCAACATAAACTTCACCTTTACATTAGGGAAGCAAAACCGGAGGTTAACAGTGAGTGAGCTGATCTAACGGGAGAATCTTCCTTTGCTGTAGCCAAATTGGGATTTACAATTCTTACTTGATCCTCAGACATTCCCTTCATTAAAGAACAGTGCTGAAAGCACACATACACTTTTCAGTCAGCACATTGCAAGCTTGAAACCAAAGCTAAAAGGTTTTAAGAGCGCTGCAGTCCACTCGGAGCAATTCTGAAGTGTAAATTTCCACTGGCAAACAGACTCACACAAGTCATTCTTTGTTCTCACAAATTACCATTAGATATATCAAGGAGCAAGTTGTCCTGTTTATTTATTTATTTATTTCTACTAGTACTTGGGAAATTGGGTTATAAAATAAAAAAAAAAAATACTGCTTTTAAGGTGAGGAATTATTGCCTGTTTGGGATGCATATTTAGCAGGATGCACAAGCAACCAGAAATCCAACTGTCATTACAAATAACAGGAGTTGTGTACTTCATTACTTATGCAGACTTCTGAAAACATGCTCCTGAAGTTCTCTGTGCTCTGAGGGGAACTGCAACAATATAAAGACAGCCAACAGCTTACAGATTGAGAAAGTAAAAGGCGTCGCGGCTTCAACACAAGCTAACTTTAGGAACAGAGCTCTACAACGTGTAGCAGAGAGTGATCTAAAACCTCAATCTACCACCCCACGCAGGCAGTGATCTTTGTAAGAAGACATATGATTTGCAAACTCCATACAGCACATTTTCCTAGAGGCAACACAACAGCTCCCATCTGGCTGAAGCACTCACATGAAGTGAGCACTTCAGTGCTGCCCACAGATGAAATGTAAAATCCTGTAATGGGCCCAGCTGCCTTTTCCTAGAGAAGTTCTTCAAAATAACAACAGTTGGTTTTTAAGCTGTGATCGCTGTCATCAAGTGTTTCTTAGTGGAGTGGTGTGTGAAGTAAGAGCCAGCACAAGAGCTGTTAATGGTTTCTGTTGTTTTCCCAACAAACACCTGCCAACTTCAGGTTTTCCATCAAGCCCCCTAGAATACAGAGGGTTACAGCTGAAAAGGTTTATGCTGAAAACTATTTGTACTATCTTCGTATTTTTATATGTACATTACATTGCATTAAGTGTTCCAACCATTGTTACTGAGACACAATGAACTGGCATGTGCCCGAGTCACTGCAATGGTAAGTTTATGCTCAGGTATTCTGGATGCAAAGTGATTTGACCAGTTTAGCTTGTTGTGCACAGACCCTGCACACAGCACCATACCCAAGGGCTGAACCCCTGCAGTGTTCTCTGCTCAAGGGCTCTGTACTCACATGCCTGTGCTGAAAGACTGCCAGCGCAACACAGTCAGGTAAAGCAGTATCAAAGGCATCACGAGAAGTGTAAGCTCTTACCTCTCCCTGGAAACTCTTCAGTAATGGAGCTACCTGTTTGCGCAGGTCCTGGAAGACAGAAGCAAGATATTTCATCAGAAAAATTTGGAAGGACAAGTCATTGTCAAGTTTTCCCTCACGCTATTTTCAGTTCTGAAATGCTACTTAAATCCTGATCACATTTTATGGAAGCCTTGATTAAAGTAGAAATACATCTAGGATTCATTTGGAACAAGTCTGCATTTCCAGTTTGACATATACCTGTATCTGTTGCAAACAGCATTAATTAACAAACCTGCCGTGATGTTGGGTAAGCACTGAACGACTTCAATCTCATAATTCAGCTGAAACACTAATGCGATTAGAAGTAAATGCCTCTATCTACCTAAACAGCAGCTACACCTCTGAACTTACGCCAGAGAAATTTCCACAAATGGAAGCTAGGCTTAAAGGAAAAGGACTTTGGAGCATCATTTTCAATTTATTTGTTGGTTCCTGTAAAACTCAAAATTTCTTCTTCCCAATTACAACACAGTGCTACAAAATTCATGAAAATACTGCCCACAGAATCACTCAAAGTTTATAGCATATTTTTACTTAGCAACCAAGTTAATTCAGGACAACAAAGTTACATCTATCTTGCATAAATTTCTCTGTGGCTCCACTTTTAAGCAGTTTGGGTCTAGTTCACTTAAAAATTCTCAGAATTCTCATTATTTGCATGCCTAAACAATATAATCCTGTCACTTTGCAGAGGACACTATTATTCAGGCACAGCCAAGAAGCTGGACTCCTGGTTTTGCTGTGGTATTCCACTGGGGCACAAGCAGCAACTTCATGGTATTTACAGCTAGAACTAAATCTGTAAGAGGTAAAACCAGTAACATAATGGTGCATCATTCAGGTGGGCAACATTGGTGGGGGCTCACCCAGGAGGAAGGTGAATTTCCTATCCTTGGAGATTTCCAAAGCACAGCTGACCAGACCTACTGTGCATGCTGAGGACCCATTTTTAGGGCCAGGTAAGATCTAGTCAGCCTCTGGATGTTCCCTCCAAGAGGCCTACAGTGCTCTAAAAATACAGCTCGCAACTGGGACACTCACAAACTGCTTAAGTAACCTTGAAATCTTGCTCTCTTCACACTGGCCACAGCCCCTCAGCCACCCTGAGCCCTCTAGCAAGAGGTCTTAAAAGAGGTTTTCAAAGTATTTTCTCAATATAAAAAGGGTCTATTAAAGCCTCAGGCCTTTCAGAAAAGAAGGTGACCTTAAAAAGTTGGGAAATTCTCCTTTCCAACGCACTTACTTTTACATCTAGAGTCATGCAGCATATTGGACATTAAACCACTCACCAAAACACCCTAAGCCCTGGATTTAATCTGATTTTCCTGAAGGAAAAGTAGGCTTTTGAGAGATGTGATTTTTGTCATTTAAATGACAAGTCATGCAGAGAACTGGAGTATCAGGAGTTCTCCCACTCCCTGAGAAATGGCTTAGGGGGCCAAACACAAATGGAGCTATCAAAGACAAATGATCAGCCAAATTTCACTTCTTACATGGTTACTGCCCTAACATACAGCTAATCCCTATCAAGTTAAGGATAATGTTGCAGCTTTATAAGCTCCCTCTTGGGCACCAAACCAAACAACACTTCTCTTCTTAGACTAAGTCAAATCACTCACATGTTTCCTGATATTTTCTGTTGGTTTAGGACAGAAAAAAGGTTAGATACTATCCTTGTATATCACAAACATCTACAAATAACACCTCTACCAAAACAAACTGGCAGGTTAAGCATCTTTTCCCCACTTTCCATCTCCTCTGGGAGACCAGAGGGCTGTACACATTTATAACATGTTTTTCTCCATAACATGATGACGATGACATAGAAGAAAGTAGCATTACATTAACTTTCGATGGCAAAATAAATGCCCACATTCGGGGCCTAAATCTAGCATGGTAGGTTTTAACACACAGTGAAATTACAGAGGCATTACAACTACAGTCAGTATACCGGCACCCTTTATAAAATCAGGAAAAATGATACCATCCAAGCAAAGCAACATTTCTTGAAATAAAAATCTGAGCTGGTACAAAATCATCAGGTTTAGGGCTTCCTGCCCCTGATATTGCCTCTGAATTTACCAAGTAGTTTGGCACCAGTCAGCAAACTGATGTCAAAACTGAAAGCAAAAATAGAGGAGATCTAACTCCAGACCAGCCCCAGCTCTTTCGCTTGCACTGCTCTCAAGAGCAGGGCGTTATTCCCACTGCCTAAGCATCAGGAATCACCCTTGGTACATTGGGAGATGACAAAGGACTGCACGGGCATTCAGTAAATGAAGCCTGGTCAGCTCTGGTGGCAGGAGAACCCAAACCCTGCTCCTCTGTGTGCATGGCAAGCTCTAGGCAAGAGCCTGCTATTGACACGTACTAACTTTCAATAGACAGGATTTGCAGCACTTTTTATTTGACGACATAAACTATGGCAGGACTTTGCTTCACATTCATGTTGAGTAATGAGAGATGCTGTTGGTTGTTTATAGCAGAGAGAAGAGGGAGAGAAACAGAGGGGAAAAGAAGGAATAAAAGGGGCATCCCAAAGCCAAGCAAACAGTTGGTCAAGCTGTCAAAAAGGGAGAAAAGCTTTCAAGCACTAAATCTGAATCCCACACATCCTCCACTTAGCAAATTCAGGATGCTAAACACTCATCCCAGCAATCAAAACGTTACCAAGCAAAATCCGTGCCATAATGGGAAAACATGTTGTGCTTGATTTAGACAGCAGCTTTTGTTGTTTTTAAACACTTCACGATAGAGGAGAATGCAGCTCAAAATGATTCAGTCCCACTGGCAAGTCCTTGGCTATACCACTGTGATCAACCTGGGGCAATCCTGGGAAACGCTGATCATTAGAGCAGAGTTTCACTGGGTAAAATGTTTTGACAACTTGAAATCTTAGCAATAACTTGGCATTTGTTGCAGCTACACAATAGAGACAGAGCATACCACTTCCATTATCTTCACAGAGCAAACCATCTAGGAACAGTAACTGCAAGGAACTTGCCTTAGTATTTTAAATGTAACTAAATACATCATGAGCTAAAGTGGATAAATGGCACACACTGTAACAAAAAGCATAAACACCTTCTTCAGACTGTTTTTTGTTTTCTCCCGTCTTTTCCTCCTCTCCTAGGAAAGAGTTCATAGGCTGCTTTTATAATTCTTTCTTGGCTAAACAGCATCAAAACTTTAGACAGCTTACAACAAAAGGGAAGTAAAAATAAACACGAGTCAGGAATACATATGCTGGAGTCACCAGCTGAAACTGCTGGGGAGATTTATTTTTGGCAGTTTGGAAAAATTCCTCATCAAACCCAAAATACTACACTAACATCAAATAGAATTTTACCTTCTTTGCACTAAACCAAACAGAAAGAAGGATGTTCAGTTGAGACCTGGGGGAATCTGTACTGCTGTTTAGCAAGGACACCATATGATTTATTATCTGTTTAACATGTAGTGGCCTTTACTGCCTGGGCTGTGAACAAAACAGGAAAAGCATCCAACTCCAGCACTTGCATACAGCTAGCAAATCACTAGGATCAAGCAGAACAGCTAAAAAGGGTAGATGCAACTGAACATTAAAATAAATTATAATTTATCAACACAAATGCATTGAAATACTTGAGTACTCCTATACAATCACATTATTAGCCTATTTTTCCATGCCATTGAAATGTGTACGTTCTCTCTCTCTCTGGATGATTTATCAGGATAGGGCAGTTTTCTGAAAAA
The DNA here is from genome assembly GCA_028858755.1 of Ara ararauna. NCBI lineage: Eukaryota > Metazoa > Chordata > Aves > Psittaciformes > Psittacidae > Ara > Ara ararauna. Next base: position 8,197,820 of record CM054389.1, on the reverse strand, counting down.
GGCTCTTTCACAGACAAACTCAGTATCTGAAGTAGAGACTGTGAATTAGGATGCTGTATCATTATCTGAATCAAATCTGAAAGCTGAAAGCTAATATAGCATTTTCCCTTTACAAGAGTATAAATGAGTTTATGTTTTGATCAAGTAGCTACACAATGAAATCTGAATCCAAATAATTTTTTACTCCCTTTCCAATCTCATTAAAAATAACTCTATGGAAAAAAAATGAGAATAAATCTATGGTAAAGCTGTGGGCAACAAATGCATCTTTCTGACAACTAAACGACATTATTTATCTACTGCTATCTTAATACACTGTGTACAGTACAAAGGACATATCAATGGTCAGGCTACCAACACTGTATTTGCGATTTACTTGAGGTCTGATGCTACACAAGCACCTTCTGATCCCCTCGCAGACTGCTCCATCTCATTTACCTCCCAAAATGCTTATCTCTAAATGTCACAATAAGAGCCCTATGACCCTGGTTTGATAAAGTGGTCCAGCAAGGCTAAGCTTGACCTATACACCTGTATCACCTACAGAAGTATTGGGCTCTTGTAAAATAAAACAAACCAAAAACTGGGCAAATGTTATATCCTATGCCTCCTGCGCCACATTTCCTATGAGTTGTTCTATATATCACCTACATGAGACACACATTGGCTGGTGAATGTCACTAAGTCTGGAAGAGAAATCATAATGAGAAGCAGCCCACTTGTATCAGCATTGGTGACATCATTAGTTCAGCTGTCACAACCTATTTTTGAGCTGACTTATCACCAGTGAGATGCTACAGCTTTCTTGCCACCTTACCCTTTCGCATCTCCTTCCTTGTTAGCCCACACGTAATAAGGAACTAACAAGTGGCCCTGCACTCAGAATTGGTAGTGCTGAACATCGTGACTCCAGATACTTTCTTATAAGAACTTACAAAAATTAAGAATAAAGAAAGAGGAAACCCAACCCAGAACAAACCCCAATACCTATTGAATGGGCAGGATGATAGCTGTCAGTTCAAATCAACATAGAAAGAAGAAACAGCATGGCCTCAAGAGGAACTCATGTCAAAAACCAGCAGCCAGGTTTCAGCCCCGCTATCAAGAGGTGATGTGCTGGTATGACACATACTTTTTCTTGTGGCTGGGAGGATGCTTATCTGTGTACCCTCACAGGCAGGGCTCCATACACTTCTTGTCCCCATAGCTATTATCTGGATAATGCTGTTGAGCTTCTCTTTCATATAAATAGAGCTGAAATGGGGAGAAGTAAAAAGCAGCCAGGCATGAAGGATTTGGGAACAATGCCGGCATACTTCCGAGGTGTGTTTCATTATTATATACTTCAAGGACACAACCTGTCACTGTGAAACACAGAAATCAGCAAGTTAACTATAATTAGTAGCAAGCAGTTCTGCTGGTTAATTAGAGAGAGCCAGCAAACATATATGCTTCACCCTGCTATGGGTGAACTGGAACAAGCTGGGATCACTCCCTCAGATGCTCAGCTACCAATACACAAGCTTTAAATATTATTTCTTTGCAGGCATGATTATGGAAAAATCCAGATGATGGAATTTTTCCACCAGAGATCCTAGGCACATGTGATTGGAGGTGTACTAAGGGATACATTTAAGTCTTTATGTTTAATTAGTTCCAGCAAGCTCCACTTCGCTTTGCTCTAAGATATGAAACTGAAATCCCAGATAGTTGTTCAAACAGGTATTATACAGTAGCTTAGATGACTTATTTAATTCCTAAAATACAAGGCAAATTAAATCATATGAGCAAACAATTTATTGCTCAATTTACACTGTGATTTAATGAAATCTAAAGCCTCTTATTGCTTAAGGCTGCTGAAGTATTTACTTGAAATCTGATCATTAAAGAGTGAATCACGATGTTATCAATTTTCTGTGAAGTTTCAGTTATTTCTAATACACTCACATGCCAGTGTTTTCTCTGTACAAAAAAAAAAAAATCTTAAGTTACACTTATAGATATGTTTCAACCCAGCACAAGGATAAATAAAAAATCTTGATTTACAGTAGCAAAACGTACCCCACAGTACTTTCTGAAGTATTTCAGCTCACAGATCTTGTGCAAATTCCATTAGCTTTAATTATTTATTAGCAGTAGACTTAGATTACTGTTCTTGACCTATTTTTCAGTGTATGGACCCACCCAGCAAGAAGTGAAAAAATATTCCATTTGTGAAAGGCTGACTTAGTGAGAGCAGACTTCAGCTTAAAGTGGAATATTAAGCAAAGACACATGCATTGTAATTCAGGGGGAGACGCTTGCACTTCAGAAAGGTTACGAAGCAGGGCAGAACCAGCCTACAGAACAAACATGACAAGAGATTCCTTGAAAAAGAAACTGAATCTTTGCTGTTTAACCAGCTCAGACCATTTTGCAAAAATTGCAGCCACACGACAATCCCAGAAGTGAGCCTTGACAGCAGACATACACACTAGTTTCAAGACTTTATGGAAACGCCCTTGTTTGTACCAAACTCTGTAGACCATGTGGGTCATAGTATCATCATAGCATCACAGAATGGTTTGGGCTGGAAGGGACCTTAAAGTTCATCCAGTTCCAGTCCCTTGCCATGGGCAGGGACATCTTCCACTAGAGCAGGTTGCTCCAAGTCCCATCCAGCCTGGCATTGAACACTGCCAGGGATGGGGCAGCCACAGCTTCTCTGGGCACCCTCTGCCAGCACCTCAGCACCCTCACAGGGAAGAGCTTCTTCCTAAGAGCTCATCTCAGTCTATCCTGTCAGTTTAAAGCCATTCCCCCTTGTCCTACACACTGTTACCTTGGAAGAATTCCCTCTCCAGCTCTCTTGTTGGCCCCTTTAGGCACTAGCAGCTGCTCTAAGGTCTCCCCAGAGCCTTTCCTTTCCCAGGACCAATTCTCTCAGCCTGTCTCTCAGAAGTGCTCCAGCTCTCAGAGCATTTTGTGGCCTCCTCTGTACTCGCTCTAATAGGTCTAGAGTGAGGAACCATTTTTGGGGCTGGTCCTATGGTGCCTTTCACTGGTGAGGAGGCATGAGGAAAACGGAGAATCTATGAAGGTGCCTATTAGCCATGTTGCCTTGAGTCTGCGACTGGCACTTTACTTTCAATGGAATCACTCACTTGTGAAAGTCTTAATGGAATCCCCTCAGAGCTTCTTCCACATTAAACAAAAAGCTGATAAGTTTACTCTGTGCCTATGCGGCAATGTATAAACAGACCGGCTACCTTCACAACTGTTTAAAAAATCAACTGTGCAAAAGAAGAACTGTTGCACCCATATATATGTATGTGTATATATATACACATATGCTATATATAATAGAAAAATACTTTTTTAACTAACTATGCAAACTAATAGAGTGAACTATGCTTTTTAGAATCATGTTAAAACCACGCTGTCATTTACAAAACAGCAAGTTAACACTGGCTAGAGAAGATACTGAACAGAAACAATTCAGAAGTTAAAAACTAGAGTTGCTAGGAAACAAAAAAATTAATTCAAACACAAACGATTCAGGTAAAGCTTTGGAAGGAGTTAATCCTAACAAAATGAAAGTCTGGTCACTAAAATTCCAATACGGAAAAATAAAGAATGACTTATTTAAAAGCTCGCTAATACATGCAGAAAATCAAGCATCATTTTTAACATACATTAATTTAAAAGGTTACATCCTGTCTAATGGACCCGTGGGGATTTTTCCTCCTGCTAACAGTTTGTCCTGCTCTCTTGTTACACCCTGTAGTCCATGCTGCAGGCTGCAGGTGACACCAAATATGCCACAACAGACCCTTGTCATGGAAAAAACTGCAAGTCCATAACATCCCAGTTCAGCAGAATTACTTATTGATGTAATGAAAAAACATTTGATTAGCCAAATAAATATTTCAGAATCTTTGAAGTGTGCTGTTCTTGCCAGCAGGGTTACCACGTGTCAGTGACACGCAGGAATTGCTCTTCTTAAGAGCTTAGGCCAGTATCTCTGCATACAGAAAAGATAATTACTTGGTACTGAGCTTTGTTAAGTACCTGCAGATTTTATGAGTACATCTGTCCAATGAAATTGAAAGCAAACTGACTGCTTAGTTGTGCATCCCAATAAACAGCCTCATCTACACTGTCAAGTTTTAACCAGAACCACTCTGTCCCGCCAAAAACTCTTGTGTCATGCCACAAGCTCTCTGCCCCTGCAACTGAGGTTTCCAGTGGAAAAGATCCTTAACACTCCTCCCAAATCAAATCCTGCAGGATCTCTTTCTCCATCCTCTACAGCACTCTCATTTTCCACTCTGAAAGTCTACAGCGAAAGAGTTCACAATGTTTCTTCCCTGATTACTCAGAACTACAGCCTGAAGAACAAAGGTTTCTGCTCCATGTAAAATGAGGAACTTCTGAAAAAAAGGTAATTATTATGAGTCTTAAAAAATTAACGTGTCTAATGAGAAGCTAATGACACAGGCCATGACTCCACAGAAAATGCATCTAAGTACTGTGGTCCAACTAACAACACCAGTTCAAACACAGACTAATGCTTCACATGGTGGATTTTAAAAGGAGAATATTTAATGTGAAACCATAATTGTGCCTGTAATTTTCCATATTCCCTCCACACAAGCATGGAGTGTCTGAATCACTGTGCACCCTACTTGAGTGCTCGGCCTTGCCTTCCTGGATGATGAAATCAGCAACCTGGGTGCTGTCGGCAGCACCACGCTCATGAGATTTGGGTTTCTCCTCAGTCTCAAGGACAAGATGGGTAGGACCATTCAGAAGTCATTAATTTCAAAGTACAGTTTTATTTAGGGGAAGTGAGAGTATTAAAAAACATTTATGTTTTAGAATATCTGTTGTTGGTCAAGGTGAAAGATTTCCAAAATACAAGGATCTTGCTTTAAAGCCAGGTAAAATTTCCCGGAAGAAGAATTGTGTTAACTATAAGAAGAAAGGACCAGGCTTCATCCTCACAGATCCTTACAGACTCTACATAAATTGGGGAAGGGGCAGCCTGTGCACTGCCACGGCATCAGATATTGCAAAATTGTTTTCCCTACTTATCTTTTAAAGATAGGTTAAAAATATAGCTGTGATCAGATCATGCATTAATCATACTCTGATATACCTGCATGTAGGAACATAGGTGTATTTACTGATTTATATCATTATAGTTAGCCTTTTACTATGATTCCAATGCAAGAAAATCCAATACTAAGCAATCCTCTAATAATCTTTTTATACGATTTGCTCACTTAAACTTGAATGTCCAGTTTTATTCAAAAGCCAGTTGCTCCAACAGAAAACAAGCCGTTTCATAAGGGTCAGAGTGAAAAGCCTGCTGTCCTGCAAATTAATGTCCCACACTTGCAAAACTCTCGTGACTGTCACCTTCGCTGCTCTTCTGTTCTTCACCACCTCTCTTATGCCAGGAGTCATAGGCTACTTGCCTGATGCACTCACAAGTTACCATGCCTTTAGCAGGCATTGCCCTTGAAATGGAGCTAAAGTGGTAACTTCAGATTCCTACAAAGATGAGAAATTTGAAGGAAAAAAAAAAATTGACAACCTCAAAACCATCAGGCTACAGATCCAAAATGTTTACTACCTCTAATTTAGCATACCTGGTAAAAACACCTCACAATTAATATAACTGTCATCCTCCTGACCTAAATAAAAAAATGCAGCACAGATCTTTTTCATGTTGCTTCCCTAAGTGAAGCAATTCAGAGAAAACAAACTTCTGCTGCCTTCATGCTTACTGGCGAAATTCCTACCGAAACACGCTCAGGCCTATAATGCAATATGCTTTGGTAGCATAAAGTAGATACACATGAATCATCAAGATGAAAGAAAGCAAAATCTCACTACAGACTTATTCAATACATTTACTGTTTGTTAGTTGAACTTAAGAAATAAAAACCCACATAAAGTGCTTCTGAGCAGCAGCATCTTCTCACAACTTTAATACATAGTCTCAGCTGGGACAAATTCCCAAATTCATGTGCTGAACCATGAACTGTTCCAGTATTTGGGGGAGGGGAGAAAGAAAGAGATAAAAAGACTAGGAAAAGAAACCCTGAGCACTGAAATTAAAAAAGGGGAGACAAAGACAGAGGCAGAACAAGCAAACGGTCTGTCGTTCCTGTGCCCTGTTTTTTCCACCGTTGAAGGCATGCAAGCCTAGCACGGCATCACAACAAACTCCAGAGCAGATTAAAATGAGACATACTTGTATAATAATAAATCAACAGCATTAATACAAGCTTATCTTCTACCAACTTAGAAGGGGGAGGTAACAAATTACACTTAAGGAAAAATAGTTTTACTGTTGCTCGCCTAAACTGAGCGACTATAGGAAACTGCTAAATTTAGAAAGTCAGCTTTTGATGATAGCAACGGAAATTAATTCAAGTTTTGTGTGTATATGGGTTGTTGTTTAAGAGATCTAGAATGTTACTCATCTTCTTGAAACTTACCAAAAGTAGAGGCTTCATAATGCTCTATCCTCCCTGCCTACTCCCTCCTACTCTTCCCCCTTTAAAAGGAAGAATTGCTCCTTTGGGCTACAGCAATTTAGGAACTTAATGCAGTTTAACAAATTCCCTATCTCTTGGCTGGAACTGTTTGGCTCTGACATATGAATCACAGAAGTCCATAAACGTCTGGAGGATTTGTGCAGACTTTTTCTTGTATGACTATATATGGCAACTACAGATCAAGTTATCTACGATCGTTTTAACCTAAGCTTCCAACTTTTTACCTTATTCCTATCCTTGTGGCAAACTTCCTTGATCTGCGGTACCACTAAATTAGACATAAACTGTCAACTACTTTACTCAAAAGCATTTTCCCATTTTTTACAAGATAGTAAAAATAGCTGATACACTTAAAATGCACTTAAAGTAAAAATTAACTTTTGTTAACAACTTCAGCTTCTCAGAAATACATTTCTATGTATCGCTGAAGCAGACTGACGTGCTGTGAAGCTCACATTTGCATCTAGGCGATCTGTTGCTATTGAAGACAATGCACCTCACCAGACAGCAGATGTCTTCCATTACTGCTTACCTGAAATACTAATTAACAACAAGTGTCATGAGAAGTCTTGCACAAACTGGCAGAAGTAGTGAAATCTGCACTCCAAAAGAGAGGGAAGGTCAAAACTCACTGAGCGATGTACACAGGGACTTACAAAGGAATTCCAACAATGCCTGCAGCACCCTTTAATCCAGAAAAATACTACATTTTAACTTGCTATCACCATCTTTTATACATCTGATGATTTTTACAAGGTACTTACATGAATACACCAAAACCAATAGTATGTGATACAATACTGAAGGCTTCTTTAAGCTGGGCCCAAAACCTTCTCTGTGCATCCAAAGCAAAGGGTACACCAAGTTCAAGGACCTTCTTTAAGCTGAATATTCCCAACATGTCAAAATAGACATCAAATGCCACTGAGGGCTCAAAATGCATGAGTACAGCCCCTCAAAAAACCAGGAGTGAAACCCGGAGAAACAAACTTGAAAGACTGAAATTAAATACTGAGTTCTGTACGCACAAGGGAATAATAACAGGACAATACGAGAAAAGCTCAAGCGAGGAGCGATGTGAAGAAACATTTAGAAACAGCTTTATTAAATGATTTTCTTTACGTCTGTTACAAAGAAAGTATACATGCACAAGAATATTTTCAGAAAAAAAAAAAATCCACCACTAACCTCCAAAAAAGCAAACCACCAGAAAGCACTGTCAAAGCGTTACAGCATAATACTCAGTGAAGAAAACCCAAATAGAAAGCCGTGAGAGTTTCAGGGACATAGCCACAACAGCACAGAGCTGGTCACCACAGCTCCCTGCTCTCCCAGGAGTTGTATAAGGAAATAATATCACAAATGACAGTTTAGCTTATAGTCACAGTTGCATTTACTGTACTTGCTTCAATTCCGTTATATATATGCATACATAAACCTGTATTGGATTACTAAGATTGAACAGCATTTAAAACCCAAAAGGTGTTTCCCCATGGAAGTATCTGGTCCTGACTGTGGAGACAGCATCCTCCTCTCTCAGACATTCAAGACACTATTGTTTTAGTTTACAATACCTGGTAATCTACTGAGTCCCTGACCTTCATGTTCAGTCACAGCAATGCAACAGTGATGCCAAAAACTCACCCCAAAATACAAGCCCCAAATGCAAAAAGAAAAACCACTTTCAGGTTTTAGTGGTGGCTTTAGGCCCACTGAGAGCACCTGAGTGAACACTGCTCCCATGGCAAAGGTAAAAGACTCATGAGCTCTCAAACTCCTTGGTATTTCTTGCACATTTTCAGTATCCTACTGATTTAGGTGGAAGTTCTGGAATTCTCCTACTTCTCTGGCTGGCTTAAAATTGCCTGAAAAAACACTAGTAAGAAATAATCCTGACCCATATCCTGCTTACAAAAATACCTCAAGCGCTCACTTTTAAATGTCACTTAAAGCAAAGATCCACAAGCCAGCCTCTTCCTCTGCGAGCTGCATGCAGCCGGTAATTGCCCTAATGGCCATGAGCTGCTTGGAAACCCCAGCAGATGATGGCCAAAGCTGTAGGCCAGAATGGGAGCAGACTGAGAGCTGCCAGCTCAGTGCAGCCATGCTGCATATCCTGTGGAACGCTCTTAGGAAACGCAGATAAAAGCTAAAGAAAAAGCTACTGTTCAGAGGAGGTTTTATCTTACCCAGCTACTTATTAACACCGTGCAGTTAAAACATGTTATTTTAAATTTCTAAAGGAACACTGTATTTGGAAATGCAATATCTGAATAAGCACTCTTAAGACTCAAAGCATATCAAGTTTTCCCAACTGATTCCAGCCTTATAAACTCTGACATTTCTGAAACACTGATCTCTTTCTTAGCTAGGGAAGGACACACACAGAAGACCATCCTTAGGAAAAATTAAAAAAGGTGGAAATCGGGCAAATGACATCATGGACTCTCAGAATCATTACTGATTAAACAACTTACTTGACGTTAAAACTTCTGCTTACTGGATCCTGATCATTCATGCTTATAAAAAGATGTAACAGTTCAGTTTTTATATTGATTTTGAAGTTTTGACTTATCAAAACTTCAGAAAAACGCATTATTAGTATATTTTCTGTCAGTTTAAAAGAAGTTTTCCAATAACCTAACAGAGCTGTGTATTCATAGGTTACCTGCTCATCTGGAGAGGATCTCCTTCCTACCAGAAAACCAAGACAGACAGTGGACAACCTACAGAAGAGGCTGGGGCTCATCACACCTTTTGTAAACCTCTTGCACAAGAAAAGATGGGAAAATGAAACTGACTTTACCTCAGATTTAGATGAGAGGAAGGTGATTTTCCAGGAGCGGGCGCACTGAACACTGCAGGCCCTGCTGCGTCTCTGCTTCCCGCCTCACGCACCTCAGGTCAGTCAGACACCAGGAGCTCACATCCTGGCCACGCTGAGCATGGTGACAGCCCTCCAGCTCGCTCTGAGAGCTCCTGCTGCCACTCCACCACTTTTAGGTTCTCTTTTATATGAGTAACTTATATAAGTATGAATAACTTTTATATAAATATGTGTAAATGCAGCTGCACAGGATTGCCCTCCTGCCCTCCATGCCATCCCGCACCATCACCTCACCTCACACCAGCTCCAACGGAGCTCGGAGCGCGCCCTGCTCCAACACACTCTGGAACGGCGGTGTATAAGACATCTTCACCACATCACATGTAGTAAGTAAACAGTTAAATTTCAAATTAGAAACCAGTGCCATTTTATGATAATGCTGTTAAAACAGTGAAATTTCATCACTCTGAATGGAATTGCAGGTTAGAATAGCGAGTCCCATCTAGGCAAAGAAACAAACATCTTTACTGTAATGGCACCCATATTCTTGTGTATAGGAAACTGGGAAACAACCCAAACCCCACATCCCCTCCCACAGCTAACTGACGTTTATGTCCACACAACCTTCAGGTATAAACCACACATGGGCTCTTGGGACTTTCTGAAGGACAGAAAGGGCCTCCTCTGCCCATCCGAACTTCTTACCCCCCTCAGAAACCCCCTTGCCACCAGCCCCTCAGGGGCTTTTCTACCTGACAGTGCCCGGGTGAAGTTACCACCTCGGTAGCTGGAAGGCTCCATCGGATCTGAGGACTGAGGCGATCCACTCAGGCCACAGATTCACCAAAGGAGACAAGGGTGTCTGATGGATTATTTTTCACATAAAGTTGTTACAAGAATGAGGAAACGTTTCATTGCCATTAACAGATAACGGGAACATAAAAACCTGTTAGCTCCTATTGGAAAAGGATCATCCAGTTATAGGCCATGTGTTTTCTAACAGTGCAGAACGTAGGGAAAGGACAGCATGACAAACACTCCTTGTTGGTAAGTTCTATGCGAGATGACCTCACAGCCTGGCTCTCTGGATTGCAGTCTGCTTGTTTCCAACCATGTCAGACCTAACCCCCCAGTTTTATGGCTCTTCCTTCTGCCTGCCTGACGAACATCCTGCGGGGTGCAGCAGGCACCGCTCCCTGCCTGCAGCTACCGCCTCACTTCCCGGATCGCTCCCTGCCAGCCTCCCAGCCGGGGCAGGGATTTCTCAGGCAAGCTTGGCAACTCAGCACAACCCTTCTGTTCCCCATCCGCCCAAATCCGCTCGTGTCAAGCACCTTCCTTTGGACCACAAGTCCACTTGTTGGACAAGTAAGCCATTAGTGCGATCCAAACCAGCCAGTTATTCCTCCATAAACAACGTGTCCAGTATTTCCTCAAGGACTATCTTCCGTTTTGCTGCTCAATGTTTTTGACAGCTCTAACTTGACATTCTGGAGCATTATCCATTAAGAACCAGCACACTGTAGTGCGTGAAATGTTCGGCAATCTGAAAAATATTTATGTTTTACACACAGAAATACTTCATTATCTTTTCCATAATTGGGCAAAACACAAAACACTTACATTGCAACAGCACCAAACCTTCCAGAAAGCGTGAAAATTATTGCCCATTTTCACATAAAGCGGAGTATTAAAATATAAATCACACTGCTTACATTAAGTAATCAGGAGAACTTCAGTTGATGCGAGTAGGAAGCTAGAATTATTAACATCTTTTTTCTGAACTCAGCCTCTCAACTAATAGCTTTCTTGCCCCTTATCAGCTGCGAAAACAACAATGGATTTTAAATCAACTAAATGACCTGTGAACTCCTCCTAAATGGGGGCATATAATTTAAGGCAGCCAAGAAAGTTCCACAGGAGTCAAGAGGGCTCCTCGCAAGGGGCACATGTGGAGAGAGTTAAAGCTTGCTATTTTTTTTCCCCCCTACTCAAGTGTCAGCTGTGATAAGCCAAAATTAACAACCCTACACTGTACCACTTCAAATGAAGGGGAAAAAAAATTCTTCTTGCTATTCTAGGTATTTTAAGTTGCATATGAGCATGGTAGCTAAATATAGAGAGTGACAACAAGAGACAGCATTGTCCCTTTGGGCACACTGGATATTATCTCAGAATTCCCATCCTCCTGGGCTGAGCCTTGGTTTTGTTTGGGGTTTTTCTTGTTGTTTCTCTTACTTAGCAAAGTGTGTATTAACCCCTACTTCGTTTTAGATGGATCAGTTTAACAAAAAGTGTATTTAAGGAAAGAAAAAAAAGAGGAAATCCTGATTCCACAAAAGCACCAGAAAGATTTCCAGTAATTTTCCTCGCTCTGTGTTATTCTCCAGCGCACAGAGTTTTTACAGCTCCTGAAGTTTTTACAGCTTACTAAACCAGAAAGCTAAGTTAATATCTTTAGATGTAGAAGTGTCTTTTTCTCTGGGAATCACAAACTTTACACCTTTCAATCAGAAGTGTAAGAAATAAAATCAGTAATTACTATTTTCAGAATACTTCCTAGGAGTGCAACTACACTATTTGGAATCCAGCAGACTCATATGAACCGTCAGTACTGAATACAACCAGACTTTCAAATGACATGGCTGCCCCTGGCTTCTGAAGTACTTAAATATCGTTGAGTGAAGCGTACGCTTTCCCTTAATGTACCTAATGCACTCAGAACATTGACAACACTTCATTTTTAAGCTTGCATCTATATGAATTTTAATTTTTAAAGACACCTATAAATTATCAATGACATCTGTTCTGAAAAATGTCAATCCCTATCCTTAGGCTGACAGAATCCATCTTATTTGTGTAACATCCTCTTCGGATTCAAGCAATTTTAAAGCCCTATTGACATATGGCTTTCAAGTGAGATATTGCTCTACAAGGATTTCATTATTTATACAAGTCCCATTCTAATGCAGTGATGACAATAAGCACACACAACTACTTCTGGACTATATCCCACGGCTCTAGCTACAAATGATGAACTGGTTAGACATGTGATAGGCCCAGATACCCCATAAATATCACTGTGTACGGCACCCCTTTCAAGACATACAAACTGATAGCACGTGATGTCAAGAGGAGGCAGCAGCTGGAGATACCATCTTGCACAAGCCACTTAATCTTATGATCAATGAAGTATGGTGGCACTCATCATCACTAATACTTGCAACCCAGATGATTATTTGTTGTGACAATATACAAGCCCAGGGTTGTCACCACATATCCATTCCATCAGCCAGAATCAGATTTTGGTTATTCCCTTTTGTTCATCTAATTTTACCATACAGTCACAATTTAGCATGTCATTCTTTAATTTCTTCAGCTGTTGTGCACTAACACTGTGGCTCACTGAAATGCCATGAGCATTGCTTTTTATGCCCTTGTGACAGTACAGAATAAGGAATAAAAATAGTTTTCAAATGGCCACAGTAATGTTCCAAACCCTGCACAATACACAGTACCACCACTTCTTAAAGACTACACAGATTAAAAACTTCTCATTTTTGGCTTCAAGTCTAATGCACAGGGCTCTTTTTGCCTCTTCAATCTCTAGCCAGTAAGTTACTGAGCTCACATCTACTCAGAGGCATTGTCAAAATTCAAAGCCAGGTTTCAAGACAGTTTAATCTTGAAGCAACAATTCCAACACGTGCTCTGGTTGTGTATGAACATATCATAAACTGTCACCAAGTCTTCTTACACAATTTGTCACACAGCAACATAACAGACACTGCCTGCCTCGGATTCTGTAATTGTGGAGCACTTTCTACTGGATGCTGAAATCCTGCTTTCTGGTCATGGCAAACATAAATCAAAGAAAAAAATCGTCTCTATTAAATCATTTTGCTCTGGGAGAACAGGGATTTATCATCCTCTAAAACAAGTGGTCAATAAGATTCAGAAGTGCTTAGTACAGATCTTGATGAATCAGGAGGCCACAGATGACACTGTAATTGTATTTGAAAGGAATCTTATCTTTCCTTGAGCAAGTGAGAAAAGTAAGTTGCAGCAGCCAGGAACAGCAGCTAGACCGAGTCAAGTCCAGGGGCCCTTGCAGGGAACCTATGGAGCCTGAAGACAATTCACTGGCAATACCATTTAATGATGCAGGAATGCTGGGACATAATCCTTGCCTTGAATCACATGATGGTTCCCAACACAAAAGGAAGCTTTGGTTTCTCACCCAGAACAAGAACTTAGTTCCACAGGACAGAAAGGAGGTTTAAATAGAACCACCATGTAATTAAGGAAACAAATATATGCATATTGCAATGACAACTTCAGGAGTTATTAAATTAACCACAAATTAATCCTCTTTTTTTCCCTCTTTTTCAACAGAGGTATCAGATTCTGCTGCTTTATGGGTCTGAAATTTGTTCCAGACACTTAAACATGGTGTGGAATCAACATCCCTCCATAATGTAACAGCCAGTTTCATACTGCAGCACACAACATACTTCCAAAATGATAAAACCGCCTATCTTCCACGGCGTGCAGCCAGCCAGAATCCAAACTTGGATGGTGAATCTGCATCTGGTTTCACTTTTCAATAACAAAACAAAAATCACAGGCATCATTCATTATCTATGAGGTCCAACATGAAGGCTTTCAAGTACACTTTAAGAACTAATTAAATGCTTATTTAAAACTGAACTGAATGTAAATACTAAACTGAAACTGAACTGATTAACTTGCAACCTTTTGTGCCTGATTATCTTGCTGAAGAATGAGCTTTTGGCACTCTGGACGTTTGTGCTGGAGGATCAATTTCCTGTTCACATCAAGACTGCTAAGGAAATCTTCCACACATTTGATTCAACTTACGTTTAAAGTGTCTGCTTAGCTCTGGACAAAGGACTAGACAAAGATAATGTTTTTGACTGGGTAAGATAATGTTTTGAATTTAGGGGCTAACTGTATCAGTTTTGCCATTAGACTACAGGCTAAAATTCAGGATGGTCAAGGCAGTCTGGCCAGGCTGTCTATCATCAGACCTCTCCCTTTCAACAGAGAACTTAGATAGCACAGACACTCCTCATACAAGTTCCACAATGCCTCATTTTGGTTTACATTCTCTTAACACAGCAACACACACTTGTGAGATATACTAATCTTCTGCTTTTGATACAGCTCAGGAGGAAAATGAGATACATAAACTATAGCCTTCATCCAGTTCAAAAATATTATCCTAATAGCTAAAAAAAGATGTAATTTGCTCCTACTATTGTTTCTGTTGAGGGTTCCTTATTACAGCCATCCTTTCTTGCACCTTTGAAGTTAGGAATTCAGGTTTTAAGTCATATAACCACTTTTATATGTTGTTTATTTCTGTGCTGCTTTTACTCAAAGGTAGAAAGCACATTCCTCAATTTTATACACTTGCATTACAGCAACACAAACAAAAAGCCAGACAGGACTCAAGCTGCCTCCATGCTGGCCTCTGCCCCAGCAAGGCTGCAGTCTTGTATCAGACAGGATATAAGAGAACAGACGGATGCAGACGGAGGGAGAGGTACTAACTGAATAGCATTCAAAGAATAAAACAGGAGCCTGCTGCTTCCAAGAGCCAGGAGACATTTTTATGCAGCATACCTCACCAGGAACATCACAGGATAAAAAAAAAGAGCCCACTGTTTGCGCTTCACTATATATCCAGTTTCAGACTACGCAGGAGAGGCAGCACAACCCAAATTACAAGCATTCCTAACAGAGAGTGCTGCTCTTTTACTGCGATTGTTACAAGTCACATTAGGATAAAGTTGTGAAGTGTTTTAACGCATTTTCATTTGAACTTAATTAATTTTCATAGGAGTTTGAACTTAATTAATTTTCATAGAAGTTTTGACAATTTTCTCATTCGTTGTTGAAATCACAGCATGAGTTTTCCATATGCAAGGCAAATACAATAATATCAGCTCACAAAGTAATTTTTGGACTTGTTTTTGTATTTCACAACCAAAAATACTTCCAGTGTAAACTGTTAACTGAAGCTCTGACAAGTTTTATTATAAATATTCCTAGCTTTAAAGAGAAATTTGAATATATTCACTTAAGAGTATGTACAAGACAGTTTAGGTCTGACAGCTTCAGATTATGCCTCATTTATATGGAGCAGTGATCAAACTCGTTAATATGTGAAAGAACTAAAGAGGCAGAGGATTGTGAATCAAATAGCATGAGCAAAGTTGTCTACTAACATGAATAGCTTATGAGGATTTACATAAGGTGATAGTTTTCATGGTCCCTTGTGCCAAGGTTTCTAAAGCAGATGAATAAACAGGGAGTAGCTTTGAGCAGCACTTCTCACAAGAGGCAAGGTTGTGTTACCAGCAGTCACTGCGAAGGCAGCGAGGCATTCAGCACCGACACCGGCACGGAGCTGCAAGTTGCTCTGCACACAGAGCTTCTCTGCATTAAGTCAAGGAGGAAGTATTTAATCTGCCCGTAAGTCATCCCATGTGTTAAAAGCGATAGGGCCCTTTCTACTCAGTCAAGGTGAGTGATTTGACAAGACAGGTAAGCTGGTTCAAAACTTTCCCCCTTCTGGCTTTTGTACTGCCAAATGCTGTTTGCAGTGCAACTGCAACAGCTCAATAATTTAAGCAGTGTTCTTGCAGAGGCAAATCAAATCTCCTTGTGAAGCAGAGTCTCCTTAAGATTCATTTAATCTTCTGATAACACAAGCTGTGCACACACAATCACTGAAGATGATAATCTGCTATATGTAACACTAAGTCTACTATTATTCCATTTATTAAAAAGTGCTCTAATAATGCCTTGTGCATACACATACTAAAAAGACAAGTGGATTAGAAGATGGAAATTCAGGGTCCTTCTTTCTTACAATGTATGGACATAAGGCTGCCTAATACCTCCAATTTATTACATACAAATATGTGGCTTAGCACGTTTTGTTCAGCCTCCCATGTATGAGAGCTTTGCCCATTCTCCAGCAAGAAGCTGGAAGCCCCCAAACCTCAGATTTCTCGAATGCGATATTCACTTGTTACTAGTAGTGTGTTTTCCTAAGTAAATAAATCATCAACAGATGTAACTTTGAAGGAAAAAGGGAGTGCTGACATATGTGGCATGAAATCTAATGTTTCTGAAATAAAAATAACTGGTTATTGCTGTCCAACACATGCCACAAACACTTATCAAAGTGATCAAAATTAATCGTTAAAAGCTATGGAGTGGTTTTGAACCAAAAGACAGAGCATTTAATAAATTAAAAGCTTATCAATATTCTCCATTCAACCAGTTCTTCAGAGCTGATACACCCATCGGCGTTCAAGCCACAAGGAAGGACTAACTTACAATGCTACTGTCCATCCAGAGACCTACAAAAGGACTATGCCAATTAAAGAAAATAAACATGACTAGGAACATTATCTTTCTGTTTGCAATTCTCTATTCACACGCACTGCTTGGAGCAGCTGCCAGGAGAGAAGCTGGACCTGCTCCACATGTGCTGCACACAGTTTGAGAGCATGCAGTGAGCCTCGCATGTTACAGAGCCCATCGGAGACTCCTGTTCATAGCACATACGTAAGGCTTCTGCCAGGGACAGACCACTTCAGGCTCACGATGCATGTGCTATCGAGTTGATCTGCACATGCGTGGCTGGGCTCTGCCTGGGATTTCCTGTTCAGACCAGGGCACCAGGCAAATGCTGGGCAGAGGGCCAACCTTCATGAATTCTGCCTGGACAACATTCTCAGGCCAAAAGGAGGAAGAAAGGGAAAGGAGAAATAATAGTAAGGGGAAAAAAAAAGCCCTAAAAGGTGGGAGAACACTTCCTTTAGCACTTCACATTACTTAAAAGATGTTTCATTTTTAATGCAATTCATGTCAATTTCAAGGAAGCAAAGCTGTGGCTAAAAACAATACACACACAAGTGCAAGTTACGTTTGTTTTGTCTGCAGGTAGGGGTCTCCTGATCCTCCCTCTATTTTCTCTCCATCTTCCCCTCATCTGAAGTTAAACCTAGCTCCGTTAGCACAATATTCCTCAGGGCAAGACCTAGGAAAGAAAGTTTATGGATGTCTCTCAGCACCAATCTCAAAACACTGCGGGCTCTTGCTCACCTCTGGGTTGATCCCACTTCTACAGCGGCTTACCTTCACCTAAGCATTCTTTTGCATTAGGAAACACCATGACAACCGCGCCTTGGGTTTTTTTAATCAAGTGATACTTAGAAACTACTGACAAAAAGACCACTTCTAAATTATTATGACTGTAACTTTCTCATTACAACACAAGCTCTGCAAAGCTGGTCCCAGCAAGCTCTCTTTTAAATTATAACCCACATTACAGTTACTTCAGATGGGATTTCTGTGGAATTTTCCTGCTTAAGCTCCATATTGCAAACTGCTAGAAACTGGTTCCAGGTAACTTATTAAACAACAGAGTTGATACATGTGAAAGGGCTTTCCCAACCATCTTAACCTTTTCTGACCTTTGCTGTCCTTGTCAATGGCTGCACTCAGTTCCAGCCCCAGCCTCTCAGTGTTCTTAGAGCTTTATCTCTGTTAGCAGTGGTACAGAGCCAGACAAACTGCAGTAATGTGCCATTTCCTGACATTAAGCCAAAAGGGGAAAACAGTGAAGGGCAGGATTTCTGATGCACTTCTTCACTGTTTTGAATACAAGCCATTAGCAGAACAACTAGAAAAGCTAGGGTAAGTAACAGTTAACTGATTATCGACATGCCATTTCATTCCAGCAAACTCACTGCTTCACAAAAATTAGAGTTTACTACTGGTTTACAATCACGGCATGAAATAACCACGCTCAGATTCAAATCTTGTAGGACATATAAAAGTCTTGGGACTCTGAGATTTAGTAAGTAGTGATTTCTCAGGCTCACGAGGAGAAAAGGATTTTGAAAGCAGTTTATGACCCCTTAACAGAGCTCTTATAAACTTAATACTAAAAATGTAATCCTATGATCTACGCAATTAAATTTTGAACAGTTAATGCCTCTTACGTGGTAGGTGCTGTTTTCAAGTTGAAGCCTGTGCATTTTAAAGGCATGTCAATAACATGATTTATCACAGAAGCGGTTGTGAACACCAAAATACCCATTCTGCCGATAGAAGCAGGACTTTGGAGTCCAACAACAGCATCATACCACCAAGTTGGGGAGAAGCATGAGCTGGTCCCAATCCCTCCCTTTGCTCAAACCTTTTCACCCCCCTATTTCCTTCCTTCTGCCTTTAAATAGAGCTTACACAACTCTTAATCCAAATACTACATGTAAATCTTGGTGGAGAACATTTAAAAGTGATAATTACTAACCATTTCCCCAAATAATTAACTTATAAAAAGGTGTATTTTTAATGTGGATTGCCAAACTCTCCACTAATCATCTCATACCACTTCCCCGCAGTAACCGTTATTGAAGAACAGTTTAACAATGCATAAACAAGAGCATTTAGTGCTCATTTACTTTGGACCAAATGCCAATAAAACCTCAAGACACTGTGATCTGGATGTATTCAGAAATTCAGTATGAAGCTACCACAAAGAAACTGCTGGGCCTGGCCTCAAGTTGCCTGTTTAACTTCAAACTTACTTGATCCTTTCCCCACCACTACTACTCTTTAGCTTCCCAAAACTTCCATCTCCAACAGGATCACAGAAGGAAGCCCAGTCTGCCAGAGCACACTGAAAGGCACGAGGCTCAGCATGCATTTTCAACCCAGGGAATAGCCAAGAACTTTGGTGTTTATACTGCTTAGTTGTTCATCCCAAGTTTCAATAGAGCCATTTCAGCAGCGGCTTTCGTATCTCTGTCGCACCTGAAAAAACAGGTCGCGTTTCCTACGGTGTTGACTTTGTGCTGTGAAGAGCCAGGAAGCCTTTTTTGCAGAGGCTGCCTCTTGCTCGGGTCTGATGCAGTGACTGCGCAGTGCTGAAGGTGAAAGGATCTGAAAGCCAGCTCTATATACAGTACACACACAGCAATTTGTTACTGTGAAAAACCATCTGTTTCTCGGTATTACAATCCTCAGAGGGGAAATTATAGCTAGCGTTCAACATAAAACATCAATTTAAACCATCAACTATTCATAATTTCAATTCTTTATTGGAAACCAAGGACATAAATGTCAGCGAATAAAGCAATATTTCTTTTATTAACTGTTCCATTCATCTGGCTATTAAATAAAACCAGGACCTTAATAAATAGCATTAGCCTTTGTACTGACAGCCACCCCAACTAGCACCATAATTCTAAATAAAATGCATTATATTTCTAGTGTCTTTTGGTTTTAAAATAAGAATCAGGATAAAAGCATTTTAAAGCATATGTATAGAATATTTTTGCAGTGTTGCTGCTCCTGTAAAGTTAAATGTTTTATGAAACAACTCTAACCAAATAACCCCTCCTCTATTTATATGCAAGTTTCCAGTCAACCAACTACCTCCTGATAATACTTTACCAACTTTTATATTAGTAAAGAACAGAAAGGATTCTGGTTCTGATGCTGCCTGCCTGTTGCCAAATGGAATTATTCTTTTAATCCCTTGCTCCCAGATATGATGCCTGCTACAAAAAATAACAATTGGAATAATATTAAAAGGAATGTGCGGATGGAGAGCGGGAGAAAGGAAGAACGGCAGAGACGGGGAATGTGTTCTTCATACAGCATGTCATCACCCGTAACTAATGGTAAAAAAGTCTGCATTTATGTTGACAGTTATAGAGTATTGCTGCAGTTTGGTATTTAAGGATTACACACAAAAATACTGAAGTCCAACTGACTGGAACAGAGATCTGTTTGTAATTCTTTTGTGTGACAAATCAAGACAGATCTCCAGTTGCTGCTAGCAAGGGCTTGATTGAGAACAGCAAAATGTAACTTCATGTGATTAGATACGACTATTGGGGAGTTTCCCCACATCTCTGAGGAAGAGAAAAAGAAGTATTCTGTAAGAGCTGAGAAGTCCTAAGAAGTTCACAGATTCGCTATTAATGTTCACATAATTGTCCATTATTCCTCCTTAAGAATAGCTCCCCTGCTCTTACTTCTACCAGCATGGGGTACTCAAGAACACCATTATAGGGGAAAGGAAGCACAACTGTAATCAAAACAATGATTACTATTACATTCATTTAAATGCAGAGTGAGAAATGAATACAAAAATATTCACTTGAAAGTGAAAGGTAAGAAATTAACTTTTTCCCCATGGACATCAGAAACCTAACCTCAAAACCAGGAATTACTTGTAAATTTTTTACATCCCTTTGGAGCACACATTAGTTTCTCCTTCTGCATTTAAATGAATGTGATGGTAATCATTGTTTTGATTACAACTGTGTTTCCTTCCACCCAAAATGGTGTTCTTAAGGACCCCATGCCGGCAATGCTAAGAGCAGGAGAGCTGTTCTTAAGAAGTAGTAATGGACAATTATGCAAGTGTTAGCAGTGAATCCACAGACTCTATAGCCTTGTTCACCTACTTAAGGCAACATTTCTGCACAATTTCTTACAACTCCACATACAATAAACACCATCATGCCAACATTAAGGAAAAACCGGCGTGATTAAAATACAGTTGCTATTGTGCTTAACATAAAATCATCTTTCTCCTTGTGAGACAGACAGATAATGAAGATGGAACGAGGAGCGTAAAGTCAAAATTGAAGCATAATAATCAAAGCTATATACAGTGTTCATGCCTCCTGATAAAAGCACAAATTCATCTTGGGTGCTAACTTCAGCACGTATTCCATTGTCTTCAGTCATTTGTATCAATCCCAAATTACCAGCTAATCTCATCCTTTTTCTGTTTCCTGGCAAATGGCTACCACCTCCTCCTCTTGCTTTCAGACTGAACACCCTGTTCTATTTCTAACTCCCTGGCCTGAAGTCTGTCCAGTTTACTGAGCCTTGGGCACCAGTAAGCAGGAGCTAAGCCTTCCTTATGTGTGGAAAGCTGCCTTCCAAACATTTTCCTCTTGTTTTTCACTGCTCACAAGCGGACAACAGCAGGACTGAGGATGGGTTTACAGCAATACCCTGGTTTGCGGTTGATAGCCAGCCTCAATCCTACAGCCTGCTTCTTCCATCAACCTCAACACCATCTACCTTCCAACTGTGTAGCACCAGCAGCAGAAGATAACCTGTTTACCTGTTTTCCCTACCACATTCCCAAACAGTCAGAAACTGGGTTACTGAGAGAAAGCAGCAATTATGCTCAGGTTCATTACCAATGTTAAACATGTGCATCAGCTATAGGGTTAAACCAGAGTATTATTACCCAAGAAATTGCTGTGGTACTGTCATAGGGAGAAATGACAGCTCGGCCCTGCTTGAGAGCTGGGATTTTCCTCCAGGTAACTACTCCTAGCTTTGAGATACTCAATACCATTTAACAAATTCCTTATGAAGGTGCCTCCTAACGGCACCTTTACTCTGAGGGCACTGAGCAGCAAATGATATTTCAGGAATTGTCAGCATGTCCAGTTAACCAGGTTTAATAAGATACTTAATTCCCTTACAGTATCTATTGCTAGCATCCCCCAGAAAGTTATCAGTTCTGCCCTTCCACCCCTTGTCTTCATCAATTACACAATCAACGAGCTGCTGAATAAATGCATATACATACATACTCCAAGTAGGTCTCCAATACGGACAGTCAGTATGCATTTACATCAGCGAATTTGGTAAATTCAATCCCAGTGTCAGTAGAACCACCACAGACTTGACTCTGCACATTTTTAAGGAGTAAAAATCAGGGCAATCAAATTCTGTCACACCTTGTTACTGCTGCTTTCAGGGTTCATAGCACGTACTTTTGCATAGAGAGCGCCCAAGATCCTGCTCAAAGAGGAGGATGCCTTGTGCACAATGCACAGCGAGTGGAGGCAGGGAGAAAGGGGCCAGAAAAAGGGAAGAACTGTTTCAAACACCCAGGATTCACACATTTAGTTCAAGATTCAGATACCTGCAGGAGAGAAAAAAACCTTTGGTCATGACCAAAAGCAGAAAACAAACACAGGAGCTTTCAGAGCGGGAATGTGTTCTCAACTCCAAATGAGGAAGATCAGCTAGAGGAGAGGGCTTTGTGAGAAACACGCCATTCAAGACAACAGGGTAACAAATTCACATAATTGGTAGACTAAGACAACACAAACCCAAGGGGGAAAGAAGTTAGGAAGAGCTTGGCAGAATCTTAAATAGCTGCAGTTAAGGACACAGGTCCTAATCCCCTCCAAGAGGAGTGTGAAAAGGGCCCAGTGGCTACAACGCAAGCTCTTCACTGACCTCAAATGAAAGAAGAAAGCCTGAGGGATGAAAGATTCTGGTGAGGCTGCCAAAGACAAGTATAAACGTACAGCATAAACATCTAGAAATAAAATCAGTAATGTTCCAACACAGAACAGGAGAAAACTAGCAAGAAATCCAATAAGCAGCAAGAAATGCATTTTATAAATAAAGGAACGGTGGAATGACAACCAAAGGGACTGCTGGCTTAACACAGAGTGGAAAAAGGACATCAACGAGAACACAAGGGATGTCTTTTTACATCAGCTTTTACTAGAAGACCTGTCAGTAGTTGGCTAACATGAGGAGAAAAGAGGGGAGGGTTTAGAATTTCATCTGGAACAGATCACAAGGATGTCAATTTTCAAACTGCCGTTGGCTTCATAAACTTTGTTGTTATGTATGCTAAAAATCTGACAAATAACTCAAGATATTAGCTGTTACCTCAGAAAAGACCCCTAAAGAGGCCAAATATACAGTGCTTATTTAAAGCAGCAGAAAAAGGAGCAGAAGACAGGGAAGCTGGACACCTTATCAGCAATCAAGAATAGAACTCTAAACCAAATAATCACCTAGAAGAAAACCAATAGCTAGCTCAAAATTGTCACCAAAAAGGCCTTGTTAAGGCAACCTGATTTCCTTGTTTGGACGCTAAAGAGCTTAAAGGTCTGAGGAAGGAAGGAAGAAGCAGGAAATGCCACAGTTTGAACTGAGGAAGGCTTCAACCAAGTCTGGTTTGGCACATGCTTAGGGTAGCTAAGGGAACCTGGTCTAGACCCATCTGTCTAGGTTAGACATCAGATGGGCTGGGTACCTCCATCCCTAAAGTGGCATTTGGAGAGAAGCTATCAGTAGCTGAGCACTAAACAACACAGTGTTTAGAAAGAGGTTCCTCCAGCGTCTGACCTGGATCTGGCGCAACAGAACTGTCACCCACAACCTTGTGACACACAGAGGATGTATTTATTTCACCTGCAAAGAACAGGAAGCTGGTGTGAACAGAAGCACTGACAGATGACAGAACTCAAAGTGAACGTCATAAACTGAAGAAAAAAATGAGTGGAAAACCACCCCAAACCAACCACCACCACCCAAGAGTCAACATAAATATGCTTAATGTAAAAGACTATACATGAGCAGGAACTGGGTACTCAGCCCTTGAACATGACTCAACAGTGTGCTTCTGTTTCAAAGAGGAAGATGCTGTACTAAGATGAGCAAACCCACATGCATAGCCAATAAGATGTGAAATATTTCTTCTGCTCTAGTGAGTGTTGGACAAAGTATTCCAGCTGAGGCCTTGCTGGCTTTGGATACTGCATTTCAGAAATGATATCACTCAATTTGAGAACATCCAAAGCAGTGGAAATGATCACAGGCCCAGGAAACACCATCTGCAGGCAAGACAAGACATGAGGGCTGCTGAGCCCATGGTGGAATCATTTCCCTAATGAAACCAGTGTCCCTGCTAAGGTATAAGCACAAGTCAGGTGAGGAGGTGACAGCAGCAGTTCTGGGATGAAGCAGGAACTGGAAATCAAAGCATGGGGTGAAGTTAATCACTGCTTAAAATGAATAAAAGAATTCCTGGTTTAGGAAAGAGAAGATGCTGAAGAAGACGGTATTTCAAAATGCAGCACTGATACAAGGAGGCAGCTAGCAATTTGTTCTCCGTGTTGTCAGTAGAATATGGAGAAATGAACTTAAAAGTACAGCATCATTAAGGCTAGACATCAGGGCTGTCTGCAATGGAAAAGACCTAAAAGCACAGGAAACAACTGACTGTGACCGTCCATCAACACAGGGAGTTAAGAGGAGGTTAAACAAACATCTGTCAGGTACAGCTGAGCTGGCCCCAGGCAGCCAATGGGGCAGATAACCTCTGGAGCCTCTGCCCAGCCCAGCTTTTCTCTACAAACAAAGCACTAGCTACAGCTCCATTTAACATGTAGTGTCAATTCAAAGTGCCGATTTCCCCTCTGCTCCATACCAAAGCGGCTGCTCTGTACACAAGTAACAACCCCAAGAAGATCATTTTGTATTAGCACTAAAACAAGCAGCCCAAAACTTGTCGAGATTTTTTTCTGCACGCTTTGCTATTAAGCTTTGCAGAAAAGTCCAAGAGAAATAGAAATCTAACGCTCAGAAACTGCAGTACATAAATATCTGGAAGTACGGAGCCATAATAGAGTCTTGTTTTCTCTACTCGATTACTACTGACTCCCTATATTGGAGTTCCCAATTTCTACCACTAAAATGGAAGTTAATTCCTCAAGTGCAATATGAAGCTCATTTATTTTCTCCCAAATGCTCCTTTTTAAAGCATATCACACTCCTTGGAAGAAGGCTCTACCTCCTAAAATTCATCCCCATGATGCTGGGATGCAATATCTCGTGCCTTGCTCGGATTGGAATGACTTCTTTAACTGGAAGAAAAATTAACTCCTTTGTTTTGAAAGCATTAATGATTTGAACCTGGCATGAAAAAAACCCTGAACCTATTTGCTCTCAGCTAAGCAACAAATAATCTGAACTTGAACCTGCAGTTACATAGAGGGACGATGCAGTGCAAGAAGGTGCACTTTTGGCAGGCAGCAAGATCATTAAGGAGCGGAAAGCTTCATGTTTCGGTGATACTTTGTACCTTCCACGTTTAATAAACCTGAATTGAAGTTGAAACAATTGTTTCAGTCGCACAAGAAGAAAATCAAGACTAAGAGCATAATACATAGGCAGGCTTTCTAGAATATTCCATTCAGAGTAGAAAGAAAGCTGCTGTTTGCTTTGTTTTGTGTTTTTATAACACAAGGTCTATTTTAAGGGGGGGGGGGGGAGGGTGTTTGTAAAATAGAAGAAACAAATAAGTTAAATCTTACACACTCCATAAACCTCAGTTTTCCGCCCTGGCGTGGATAATGCATTTCCTCATAGAGTTTGTGGACATCCTAACAGCAAGAATCTCATTTTCCTTTGCTTCTAACCTAGACCTTTCCAGTAAGCGTTCCTATCTCCTGGGACCAGCATCAGGAACAACAATATTTGCACAAAGGTCTCCGCTGGTCACTTCTGTTTTCATTCGCACAATCTGACCTTAAGCTGCAGAGTCAGCCTTTACCTTGTGTCACGCTTTGGTAGCTCTGGGTGCCAAGCTATAAACTCCTCCTGCGGATAACTGTCATGGTGTGGATGGAAAATGGAATAATTCTAGAGACAACTCAAGTGAAGCTTTTAGAGAAACAACGTGTTTAGAACTAAAATGTATTTCAACATGATTTTATTGCACAATTGAAAAGACTTTGAAAAACTAAACAAGAAGCTGACTCACGCACCTGTATAATAAGAAGCAGAATCTCTTGTTTGATTCCTGCATTTTGAGCCAAAGCATACGAAGCCATAAAAACAATGCAGTCCCTTGCAACAGCCTCATAATGAAGCTGGGACCGTGTGTCTGTCTTACTCTGAAAGCTGCTTTCACAACGAAGCATTTAGGATTCTGGCACAGAACTTGCTCCAAACTATAAAATTCTGAGCATGATTTAACATGAAAATCTGAGGACATGATGCCTTTTAGAGGCTTCCTATACGAAGTTGCAATTTCCTACTCACTTCTTACTTGTAGGAAAAAGAAACAGAAGCTGTGATATTTATTACTGCTCTAGTTAAGCTGGAGCATCTCTTCTTAAAAAGAGGAATGACCACATTACTGGTCTGTATATTAATTCTCTCCACTTCCCCTTCCTGTCTCCCCTGCTGCTGGTTATTGTCATGACTGACTAAGATAATACATGATGGCATTTTTAGGAACACGAAAATATTTACAAGATCTGCCCTAATTAGAACTACCTGCTCTGCTCTCCCTCCTTCTTCTCAAGACCTCTTGCTAACTGGGTTTTCTGCATCCAGCACTCAGTTTAGCTCCTCCAGCGGCACTGCTAATGCTGCTGTGGAGAAAACGAATCTCCTGGCTTTCTCCTTCTAAGAATAAGATACTCAAGGTGGTTTTAAATGCCAAAATATCAACAACTGCTTTGTGATCTTAAAATGAGCATAAGAGATACAGGTAGTTTGTTGCTATTAAGCAGGGAAGAATCCGTATCTACAAACTAACCAGCAGGTCAGAAGCCATGAATGTGAAGTTTTTGCTCACACTAGCTTTTATCCTGAAGAACAAAAACTGGTTTACA
This sequence comes from Ara ararauna, assembly GCA_028858755.1. Classification (NCBI taxonomy): domain Eukaryota; kingdom Metazoa; phylum Chordata; class Aves; order Psittaciformes; family Psittacidae; genus Ara; species Ara ararauna. The sequence continues at coordinate 8,170,926 of CM054389.1, read as the reverse complement.
AAATATTAATATATGCATTTTCCATGTGTGTAGAGAAATGCTTTACTTGCCAGCAGAACACAACCACACTTTAACAAGAACACCAAATCAGAGTCTGATTTGGGGTGGAAGGGACCCTCACCTAGTTCCAACCACGTCCAACCTGGCCTTGAACACTGCCAGGGATAGGGCAGCCACAGCTTCTCTGGGCAACCTGTGCCCGCCCTCATAGTGAAGAATTTCTTCCTGATACCTCATCTAATCTTTAACAGCATTAACATTTCAGCACCTGTATCTGCACATAGCAACTCAGTTGTTTTTGTACCATGTCAAATGCAACATGCAAAGCCTCTTTTAGGCAATGAATTAGCTGCCAAGGAGAGACATTGAAGACTCATCCTCATTTTAGATTCTAGAAAGCAAAAAACACCCCCAAAATAACCCCACAACAAAACATGTAGCACAGTATCCCTTCTAAAACACCTAAACCTTAACCAACCTTAGCATCATCTATTCGACTGCTGTTCACAGAGGGCACTGAAAACTTGCACACCTACAAGAGATCAGCACTTCTACTATCAGTTTTTCACATAAACCAAACTCTAACAGATACTGACATATTGAGTCTATCCCCCCAAATCAGACAAAAAAAGCTTCCTTTGGATCACACACATTTTTGTAATCTCCTCCAAAGCAATTAAAGCTACCCTAATTTAGGAGCGACACATGACGGGATTGTAAAATGATGTTTCATTTGGTGCTTCAGAAGTAGAATATAGACACAATTTCTAAAAGGAGACAAGCTATTAATGAAACGAGTTGTGAGTGCTTTTTAAACTTTCATCCTCTCATTCATCAGTTACAAGAATAAGTCACATCAGAAGCTCAGTTACTGCTCCAGGGAAGCCCCTACCCAGGAAGAGTATTCCAGTATGTGCAGTCCAGAGGAAAACCTCATGTGGCAACTCCTACAAGCCCCTGTTTGAATGTTCTTTATGAAAATAGTATTCATTTAACAAGAGAACAAACCTACTATTGCTGAACCACTCCAAGTTCCCAATGAAAAGAAAAACCACATTCATCTTCTCAGATGCATGTGGTAGCACCTGGGAGACACTCAGGAATCTTCCAGGAACAAAAGTGCTCCATAAATATAAAATATGTAATTGACATCTCAATGACCCTATCATGATAAGCTACTGAGCAGAAGTCTGTGCTTCAGCTGCATGCAGGCAATTCCCCACCATCCTTTTTGGTACAAAAGAGTAAGTTTTCATCATCATTGAAAATAATGTACTTTTCAGGTACCTCAATTCAGAAACCTACTTGAGGACCTTTAGATTTTGACTTAAGAGCCTTTTTGTAATTACACACACATTTCTACTGGAGTGTTTAAAACGCTATTGAGGATGAGAGGAACTGCAGCTAAGGAAGAATGCAATCAGGATGGGTGTCTATGCGGCTGATCAGACTTAACCTTTTCTTTGTTCTTTTCGTTTGAAACTTCTAGGGGTTGGGGTTTTCTGACATTATCACAAAAGTTTCTGTCCTAAACTATGTCACGTCACAAGATCTCCTGAATGGCACATTTCAATATCAGAGAAAAGTACTCGCTGAAAACACAACTGAAGAAGACACCACAAAAATAATTAAACTCATTAAAAGGCCGCGTGCAAACTGAAGCCAAGGAAGTGATGTTCTAACCCGGGGTTCTTCAGTAAGAATACAATTATACTCAAGTAACGATGCTTTTGGTGTTTATTGCTGCATGTATGTTCAGAGCCGCGGCCGTAAATGCTGTCAGCACGAAGTAAAGGACATTTTCCATACATGAAACATGTTTTTAAGTGGCCTCACTGTCACTGCTAGGAAAAAACCTACTTGGCACAAGGACTGGGATTATACAGAAATGGGAAAACTCCTACAGATCTTAACTGACAAAGAAACATGACTTTAATAAAAAGGGGATTTACTTGATAAATTGCCCTTTTATCAGTAGTAAGAGTGCTATAATTTTAAGATGTTGCTCAATCATTTTAAGATTTTAGAAAACTGTTTGAAAGTGCCCTCTAATAAAAATACAACCAATAATAGAAGGATGTTGTAGCAACTAAAAGGGTATTAAAATTGTGCTTTCGTTAGTTCTGAGTTAAGGAACAATGGCAGGATTAGCAGGAAACTATTACGAAATTAATCTGATTACTGCCTTATAAATAATGAAGCTATACTTAAAAGGGTCCACAAGCTCCACCATGTCAGAACATGGGTCTAACAGATGATGCAAGACTAGAAAGGAGGATATTTTCCCTAGTAATTATATAGCAAAAACTGAATCCTCCCAGAACTCAAGTAAGAACAAACAGGGAAGGGAAAAAAACCGGTATGGATTGTAAAAACACAATAAAATTAAGAGCAACGAACTCCACCCTCTTTATAATCAGTTTCAGAGGAAAGAGCAACACTTTATTCCTGTCATGGGGCACACTACTACAATTCCTCCAGAAACAAACATGTCTTCCATAGGGCTTTTTTTGTAAGCTGGATGTGAAATCCTTCTCCATAGAGCACCAGCATGGCCAGGCAGGGAGAAGTGTCCCTCCAAAAGGGACCACCGTTGGCCACAGCCTTCATTCACCTCTGATCAAAGCACTAACAGCCACAGCCAAGTGGATGAAAATCCGTTTGAGTTATTTAGGCTCATTTTTTGTACCACGGTCAAAACCAGTTAAAATCTGTTCCCCTCTCACTTGCTAAAATAAGTCTGCAATCAGTGATTACATCAATCATTCGAACTCCGGATGAAATGAGCTGGGATAAAGCTGACTGACCAGCATGTAACCTTAACGCCAGTCCCAGTATTGAATGATTCTTGGTGGCGTTATTCTGGCTTTGTGAAAAATCCACCTTTGGTCTGCAAAAAAACCCAATCCACCTTTCTTTTTTAACGAGTATAAAATACACATCTCCTGCTAGCAGTGGGGGAAAGCTACATTACCTACTACCAAAAAGATCCTTTGTGATGCAAAGGGGCTTCTGGATCCTGAGAAATAAGACTGATTCCAACAGTCTTACAATAAATCACAGCTACTCAAACTCACTCTGAATAAACCAGAATCAGGGAAGAGAAGACAACTTTAAAAGTTCCCACCATCAAACCACTTTATGAGTAAAGCTGTTATTACTAATGCAACTGAAATACCAACTGCAGCTTCTCTCCATTTCCACCCACCAGTAGCAACTAGCACTCCAGAAACTGACATGAAGACCTGATTAGCACACTCTTGACTTCCAAAATAAGAAGATTAAATCAAGCTGTCTTTTCATACAGACACAGCGCACCTACAGCGCAGTGGATCTATGCACTGGAGCCAATATTAATCCCGTATTTCCAAACTCCGCTTGCTCACAGTTTATCAGTGTTCTGCAAACACCCCTGGGCTCCATCTCCTGCTGACTCACTGGCGGGTTTTACCTTGGTGTTACTTTTCTGGAGCCATTAAGGCTGGGTACTGGTCCTCAGCTGGCAGATCAGGCTGCTTAAACCAGGGCGTGGGACAGAAACAAGCTGCGCTGTCTAACCTACAAACCCTGCTAGAACAGCTCGAGGAGGAACTGCTTAACACCTTGCAAGCATCCAGCCCTCACCCAACACCTCTCACAGCCAACTGTGGCTCCAATTGTTTAAAACACCAAGTTAAAAATAGGAGGGAAAACAAGTCCTGATCTGAACTGTCACCGAGCCGCTGCCATGACCTCAACGCAGACCCTTTAACTTGCACGTAAATAATTCTTTTCCAACAGGATACAACAGTGATGGAGTTTAAAAGGATCTGGAAGGGCAGTAGCATGAAGTACTGAGTGCAACCATCAGTGCGCAAAAATTAGCCAGGAGGTACTAAAATCGAAGAAACGTTATTCCTGCTCCCACTCCAATGATATTTGTCTACAACACTCATTAATATCTGAGATAGCAGCTTCCTCTGCCTTAAAACAGCTCTGCATTTTATGTATACTTTCTATTGCTTTTACAGCGCGCTGTATGTCTACTGAAAATTTTCCTTTGGAATAAAAGCCATCCATTCTCAAACACCACGGAAACGAGGGGGAAAAAAGAACACAGTAGAAAGAGCCAGCACTTCAAAAGTTATTTCACGTTTTCAATCACGACCCTTTCAGCAGGCAGTCAGGATGAAATACTGCTACCCCGCTTTTCCAAGTGTGTGACATTCTTTGCTGTTCTCAGGACATGGCACAGCAGGGGAGCAGCGATACTCCGCCACAGGAGTTCAATCACCGGTGTTCCAAGCTTTCAAACCAAATAAGCAAATGGTTTCCCTAACAGCAGCTGCCCAGGCAAAGCTGCAGTCGGGAAAAATCTTCTCCATGGGTCACTTCAGGATCTCCTCCATTCCTGAAGCTCAAAAAGGCTAAAATGTACATACTGGATGGGGCCTGGAGCAACCTGCTCTAGTGGAAAGTGTTGCTGCCCATGGCAGGGGTTGGAACTGCATGAGCTTTAAGGTCCCTTCCAACCAAAACCATTCTGTGATTATAAATATATATATGCACGCGCACGCACACACATATATATAAATATATATAAAATGTGTGTGTGCATATTAATATATATTTCATATAAACACACACACATATGGATATTATTATACATAAACACATACAGATTCTGAATGTTTGATAATATACTTTAGCTTCCATGCCTTAAAATGACAGCTATCAGCGAGAAAGACAAATCTGGTCCGTGAAGACCAAATGATGAAGATATTGGTAAATGATATTAATAGCAAAAGACTATTGGAGAAATACAGTTACTACATTAAAAAGGAGGGAGGAATGTGGAAATATTACTCCAGAATACTTACTGCAGGGTAAACTTTCCTTGTCATCTCTACAATGGTTTTCATGATGTACACCAAAAATACTTTGCTAACAAGGAAAATGCCAGTAACAGTACCAGTGGCCATGGCCTGTTCAGGCCAGCAAGCTGGGTTACTGACACTGATCAAACCTGGTACCACCACCTTCATTAAAAACACATCTTGAACATATGTATTATACACCCAAATATTTCCTTTTGGAAAGTTCTGCAGAGCAAGAACTTTGCATTTCATGCCCACTCAATTCACCAACTCTGGCTAATGACAGAGTGAAGAACATAGGAACTACAGGAGTTACAGCACTTCCATCAATGGAAGTTAGCATCAAAATACAAAATCTATGGTTTTGCTGCTGGAATTAAACCAAAGCATCAGTCCTAAGGATGTTACCAAGGAATGAAAAATACATGAACAACTTCTACAACAGATACAACTATAAAAAACCACCAGGGAATGTGTTTCAGTGAGCTACCAACACAACCAATCTTCTTGTCAAAACCGCTATCTACTAAGTAACATGAAGCCACTGAATTAAAATACTTTCTACCGATGTTCTAGCCCTTAAGCTAATGTTTAAAGAAATACAGGGCAACATATTAATTCAGTTCTTCATATCAGATTATTAATAGGTGACAAACCAGGAACTCATTACGGGGGTGAAAGAAGTCTACAAAGAGATAATTACATTTGTTGAATACTGAAGGGTAAAAGCTGGATCAGATCGGCCTGGCAGGATCAGGGAAGCACAGATCAGAAACGACTCCTCTGTCAGAGCCATCACCCCAGTCAAGGTGCACCAGAGCACATCCAACAGCCACAGGCTCCATCCTCCAGATGACAAAAGTGCCAGAGGTGACAGAAGATTGTGCCTCTGCCACCTGCACTACAAGCACTGAAACCTGGAAAAATACTTTAAAATGAGTTACTCATTTCTTGTCCCGACTCCCCGTAACGTTTGATTCCAGTTATGGAATGTTTGAGAACACCATTCCAGAGAAGCCAAAAAACAAAATGAATGATTTAACTAAGAAACTAGTTATCAAGGGGACAGCAAATGCACTGGTTGAAAGGCAGTATCTGCAAAAATAACAACAAAAAGTCAGGTTTCTAAACGTATTTTCAACTGCAGCGCTGATTTAACTCCCCCAGCAAGAATCAGCTCTTTTCAGCACAAAGTTCTGATCAACCCGAAATGCCATCGTTTTTTAATTATCCCCCCCAATCTGTATGAAGCTATACTGAAGACAAGCTAACTCTGGATCTACCATAGCTATATTGCATCACCGCAATTACCCCATGAGAATTTTTCCAAGACGATTCGTAACTCTCTGTACAACAGTAATTTAATGGAGTCAAAATAACAGAATTAAGAAGCAGAAAATAGAAGAACAGTGCAAAAAAACTGGTAATTTTGCTCTGGGAAGTTGGGACTTGCCATTTTGAATTAGTAGAAACTGTGAAGTGGGCATTACTGACAACGTGAATATAGTAATTGGGGTTGATTTCTTGGCACGTCGCCGAATCCTCTGACTAGCGCCTTGCAAGTTAATTACAGCTCTGAACAGAGCGGGGACACTTTGCTGTGACGCAGAGATAGGATGAGTGCACAGGCCTCCACTGAAGCAACCTTGAAGCATTATGTGAGAGAGGCGAAAGAACTTTCCATTAAAGGAAATCCATACGGAAATTCAGAGCTAAAAGTGCAATAGGACGGTCAAGAATGAACAACCTGTTGGGCTTTTACAACGAAACCAAAAAGAATCTGTTCAACCAAAGGGTCATCGTTTCAGGCACTAAAACAAGCCACCTGCATCCAAATTTCAACAAGATTCTTATCACTAACCTTTGATTTTAACTGGTAGTACTGAATTAATTTGGCAGAGCTACAAAACTCCTTCCTGAGCGATAACTACCTACCCTCTTGGGTTCCTTCTGCAATCATTTCCTTTGATTAACTTTACTGTATTTACTCAAATTAACACATGTATTTCATACATGTTACAACAAATTAGAACAGAAGAATTAAAAAGCAGCCTGCCAACTTAAAAACTGAGCAAGTGGAACTTCTGAATTAAAGCAGACAGAGTTATTAGGTGATTATTATATGGAGAACGTTCAGAAGCAAGAACATGCCCTTTCCATTTTCGTTTTGTATTGCTAGTGATTACATGATATATCTTAAATTATAATTTGAGGTAAAACTATGATTAAAAATAATTTAAATATTGCACAACAAGTTAATTGCTCTGGAATTTCATCTTTGTTCCTGTTCTTTGATTCAAAGATCCTGCGTGCAGGGTATGTGCTCCGTGAGTCTCGCCCAAGGTGCGGGGGCCAGGACTTCCTCGAGCACGTTGCTTCGTGGTCTTTACCAGGGATAGGAAACCACTAGGTACCACTTTTACATGTCCCACATTTGCTGCAAAGCATTACTGCCTCCAGTAAGGCAGAGGTAAGTGGCGGTTTCCCCTTCTCACAAAACCTTGAAGAAGGAAAAACAGAATAAAGGAAATGACCAACCCCTTCCCCAGCCATCCAAAACTGGGTGAAGTACCGGGAAGGAAAGGTGGAAGCTCTGTCACTGTCACAACCCAAAACTGACTGCTTCAATCACAAGTCCTTGTGTTTTCAGGGCCAGACTGTCCTGAAAAACTCTGAAAAAGCCTTCGCAACATAAATCATAATTCAGGAGCAAAAGCCGTTCACCTTAAAGCCATGATCTCTCTTTGCACTGCAAGTGGAAGAGCTTTCACAACAGAAACTAATTCAGTCGATCTGTGTTAAATTAGTTGTGCAGGGCATGGATGACTCGTTTAATTCCACAGTATCACTTAAGCAAAGGCATGCTGGCCTGAATCCCCTTGGCTCATTCAGATCATTCACCCAGACCTCATCTCAGGTCATTTCCTTCGCCACTGGACCAAGGTTTCTGGGAGCAACCATTCCCAGTTAAAACTTTACCAAAACATCTTCCCATGAAAGCCCAGTTTGATCAGCTGGCACTTCAAGGAGTTCTTTCATGAGAACCATTCCCAAATACCTCTACTCGGGGAATACTGCACTTCCAGCTTTAGGGCCAATAACAGGCTTACACACGATAAGATGGAGCTAACCCAGGATAAGGCAGTTGGTGAAACTGCAGAGTCCTGTTTGGACCTGCTCACTTCAGTCAATGAGAAAAGCAAGAACTTCAGGCAACTTTCCTTAGTTGGGGTCAAATTAGGGGAAAAGAGAAGCTGGGAGTTTGGCTGGGTTTTTTTTCAATGCAACCGTGAAGAATCAGTCTCCCTGGATGAAAAAGAGCCTGAACAGAAGACAGTGACTATGCCCTTGCTGCAAGGGGAGAAACCATTACAGCACAGGAACTCTGCATGAAGTACTTCTGTTAAATTTTATAGGCAGCTTTATCCTGCAGGATCCAAGTCTTGAGAAACATGTTACACAAGCACGTGCAAATAATCCCACGCAAGGATTACTGATTGGTTTTTGCTGTATTTAACCAACTCACTTTTAAGCACAAAGAGAAATAAAGCTGGATCAGAGTAAAAACTATCTGGAAGAAAGGGGTAAGAATATGAGGGCAGTGCAGGATGAGACCTTCAGGAGCACTGCAGCTGGATTTGCTCAAACCAGCACAGAGATTCTATCCAGAGGTTTGTTTTCCCAGTTTTGTCTCTACTGTGCACTTCTACTTCACTATTTCACATGGATTTAAGAGAACCAGACAGAATAAATACAAGCTGGAATACATAAACTAGGTTCTTGTATAAATAAGCCACCAGAATTACTCAGACTACCAACCTGACAAAAACAATACTAAAACTTTAACTATCTCCATGGAAAGAAAACACCACCATTCATCTTGCCAACAAAGAAACCCAGAGACATTAAATCTCTGGGAAGAGACAGACCCATAAGAGACTCGTGAAGATACTGATCGGATCAGTCATAATCATAACACCATAAGAGGCTGAGGAAAGAGATGGCAAAATGGAAAGAGCTGTCGAGGCAGCACATGCAGGACAGAAGGAAGAGCTCCACTTCCCTGGAATACAGATCATTTATGTCCATTTGGTGCTCTGAGCACTCCTCAATCTCGCTCACAATTCCTAAGAGAGAAGGTTATTATCTTGTCCTGTAAACTATGGAAAATGACACGTCTTTGTACATGAAACCTCTGCCTTTTAAAATCTTGCTGGTTTATAGAGCATTCAGCACTATGACTTGATCGATAATGTACCCAGCTCCAATCTGTTTCAGGTTAAGGGTTAATTACCACTAAGAGGTATCTTGATGGTCAGCAAATAAAACTGAAACTTTCCTCCTACAGGTACAGACTGTATTTTCAATTACAGTGCAACTCATAGACAGGTACTTAGAAAGCCAGGTTTGACACTTCCTGCTCCTAAACAACAGGAAATAGGGTAAAACAGAAGCTACATCAACAACAATTGGATTAAGAGCTACTACCTGGTTTTCAAACTGCCAGAACCGAACTTGGGAAATTTTAGCTTAGAATAATTCTAATACTACAGTAAACACAGAAAATACTTCACAAATAATGCAAAACTTATTTTGCTGCCAATTCTTGCAGCCATCTGCCCTGCAACTGGGGTGTCCTGGGTGTGAACTCTCCAACACAGCCAGTTCACTATTGATGGTGTTGCCCTCTCCTTCTCCCTGCTCAACAATCACCCTGCTAAGCTCCAGCTCCTGGTAAACATCCCTCATCCACAGCTGAGAGTGAAGCGTTTTCTGGGAATTCCTGCAGCCTCTGGCTTGGTTTCTTACATTGGCAGGTCCAACCTAAGGGCCAGAATAAACAAATAGTGTTCATAAAGTGTTAAGTATTCCCAGGAGAAAAATCTGTCCCGAAAGTCCAAACAAGACTTTCATGATACAGATTCAGTGATTTCTTCCTCCAAAAGAAGGTACCGAAGGACATGGGGTGAAAAGATTTTACTAGCACTACTAAGGAGAGATTTGAAACAAATCAAGGCAAGTGGCTAGGAGTCTAACATGCGGTTTCAATACAGAAACTTAATAGTAAATACAAAGCAAACAACAAAACAAGTTGTGTACGACAGAATACTAAATTTAAAGAAGTAGGAAGTGTCCTTAAAGCAATGAAGATGCTTTTCCCATTCAGAAGGATTCCTACACCTGACACTTTTCGTAAATTCCAAATTCTATAAATGATTAATCCCTGGAATTTTGTTCTGAAGAAAGTAACTGATAAGATGTGGAGAACAATCTCTGATTTCTAATGCTCGCATTAATTTACTATGGAGTACCTCCTAATCAGCTCGTGCAAGAGAAATACAACAGAGAAGTGGAGCTGAGATTTTAAAAGCATGAAGATTCACTGATGGCAATGACACAGATCTCTGACAATCTGTTCCATCTGAAAAGTGTTTATCTACAAAGCAGTTCACAAATATTAAAGCAATGCAGAGTGCCACTGCTTCACCCAGCCTATGGCACGTTGTATGTAAAAATCTGGCACTTGCCCACAACTCCAGCAGAATACACAACACTCCATGAGAGCTAGTGAGAAAAGTCAAGCTACTCGTACCGAAAAAGTATGGGTTTGTCATCTGAATATGTCACAAACATGCAACTTTACACAGTCCAGGAATACAAAAAGGGAAATATATATATAATATTAAATAACACATATTATTTTATATATAAAGAACATACATAGAGAATAATTGTTGTACATATAAAAATATGCACTTTTCCCAAAAAAGATAAGTTTTAGATTGACTTTGACTTTTCCCAGTTTTTCTTAAAGGTCAAGAGTCCATGTTACACTGCACCTCATTTAATTTTCCATCTTTCACCTCTCATCTCCCTTTCTGCTCTTAAAGAAATGCATAAAAGCATCCAATGGCACATCTACCATCGCTGTACAAAAAGAACACTTCCATCCCGACTCGGACAACTATTCTACTTAAGAATTGTGGGAAGCTATTTCGGATATTTTTAGAGTATTGATAAGTGAATAATCTTTGGATTAAAGAATTCCAATTAAGGAGCCATTGTTTTCCTTTCTGGGAATTTGCTGGTACCAGTCTAGGAACTCCACCCAGCAGCTTTGGGAGTTGTCTTATTCTAACTTAGTCATCAGCTTTGGAAAGCCTCCAGCCAAAGATCCCATCCTGCAAGACCCTGTTTTTAAGAAGATAAATGTAATGATTTTTATCCACTAAGTATCTTTATTTTTTTATCCACCCACTGATATGAAGGTCAATTATTTCCTTTTTAGGTAAGAAAAGTCACTACAATTCTCAGAAACAGTTCTTTTCCACAGAATTCAATACATTTCCCTTATTTTGGCCCCAGAATGCTAAGCTCATTGAGTGAACGTACTGAAAACCAAACACCAGGGTTCTTTTTACTCAATCTTTTATTAAACAAGTATCATTTTGCAGTTTGCACCACTTGTGATTGTCTATCACTGTATAAATCCATACTACAGACACAGGATTTACTCCTAAATAATAAGGGGGGGGGGGGGAAGGAGACCACCAGAACAGCAGCCACAAATCTATCCACTTGCCATTTGGAAACCATTTTCACTGACATTTTGGAGCCAAACTTTTAGCTTTTAGAAACTTTCCACACAAGAGACAACATTCTAGTTTTACTAAATGACACTTCCATGCTAACGTGACCCAGGGTCTTAAATAACTGAGTTAAAACCTATGTTTCAAGCACAACATATCTACCAGTTATCCCTTTATTACCTTCTATACTCAACAAATGTAGCTGTTGAACGTATTGGTCTTTAATTAAATTCTAACATTAAATTCTGATTCCTGGCACAAATTTTAAGAGATCAGATTGAAGGATATCAAAGCGTGGAGCACATTAGGTTTTACAGAACACATCAGTTATAATGTGACTGACAATAGGCAAATCTTTCCATTAGATTGGGTTATTGGAATACTAATTGCTAATTTTCCTACTCAGAGAGCAAGAAAAAGTGAGCACATTGGTAAAATTAAGTTATTAGTTTCAATAAAAATACTTTATTACTTAACAGCACAGATTTTATGTAACATCCTTTATACCTGATGGTTTTTTACATGGAAGTGAAATACAAATAACTTATGAAAGGGGGACACAACTAATACCAAAGTTTCAATTACTGCCTTTCCTATCTGGCAGCAACAAGTCAGGACTCGTGAGCCATTCCTTCAAATCATCCTGCTAAACAAGAAAGAAACCTGGAGATGCTATTAGCACTCAAGTATCTGTTTAACGCTGCAGATGATGCTGTATGTAAGCATTTAGTCCTACGGAGAAGGAAAAGAAACAAACACTTTCAGAACTGAAAATAATACAAACAATAGAGTATTACTGAAAATAGACAAATTAACTGTAAAAATTCTATCTATCTACTATTTTTCCAAGTTCCTCTTTCCTCTACATTGCACAGGGTCACAGGTAGAGGCATAAAGTAGGGATGCATTTAAAAAGGTTATGTTTGAAAAAGATTGAGTAATTTAAAGAGGGCAGAAAACAGCCAAAGATGCCCCTCAACACTCCCCTCCTCCCCCCCACAAATACCTATGTCCTCTTTTAACAGTATTCTAAAGCACACAGGTATTTATAGATGAAGAAACCTTGGGAATCTCTTCATTAGGGACTGTAGTGAGAGGACAAGGCGTAACGGGTTCAAATTGAAACAGGGGAAGTTTAGATGGGATATGAGGAAGAAGTTCTTTACTGTAAGGGTGGTGAGGCACTGGAATGGGTTGCCCAGGGAAGTTGTGAATGCTCCATCGCGGGCGGTGTTCAAGGTTGGGCTGGACAAAGCCTTGGGTGGCATAGTTTAGTGGGAGGTGTCCCTGCCCATAGCAGGGGGTTGGAACTGGATGATCTTAAGGTCCTTTCCAACCCTAACTATTCTATGATTCTATGAAACTGATTATGTCTAAAATCCTAGTACATCATCATCATCATAGAGACCTTTGGGAAAGTTACAAGTTTTCCATCCCAGCTCTGTGATAAGAGAACCCCTTCTTTAAGGTCACAAAACCGACTGTATGATCAGATTTACCAAAAGGTAACAAAACACTCCTACCCACCAAGAGCTGCTTTTGTTTCTGAATGGTTCAACAACGTGCACTTTGCCAACTAATCCATCTCCCCAAGAAACTTCTACTATTTCAAAAGCTCACACGCAAAACATGTTGCATCTCTTTCATCTTTTATTAAAGATACCCCAACCAACCAACCAAATGCAGGAATCCTTTTCTCCTTGCTCCAAAATTACACTGATTTGGGAAACAGAACAGCAATATTTAATGTTGGACCAGCAACAGATTTTAAGAGTCAAATAATTCATAAAACATATCATCTGCACTTCCCTATTTCATCCACTTATTGCTCATGTAAAAGAATCCTTATCAGAAGCCATTTTCTAAGCCGTTTTACATGCATTCACACATTGAAAATGTGCTAACACTATTGTTGAGACACAGAATTTACTGGAAAAGTATGTCAACTGGAGAGATACTGTAGCACACTTGCTCTAAGACACCATTACCAGTTTCATCTGTAAGTAGAGCTATTTTTATGTGCATATCTATACGTACGCATACACACATACGCAGAGCACCCGAGTGCCTTTTCACTAGCTCACAGCTAAAGAACTTCAACTGAAAGTTAAGTAACCAATATGAATTCACAGATTACTTTCTTTATTAAGTAACCTTGAAGGGTGGGAGGTTCCCTAAGCAAATGATCCCTTATGGGAGACGAGCAAGCAGCATCCTCTGCAAAAGACAGAGGTGAGGAACTTTAGAGTAAAAGCCTAAGGAGATGCAGATGAGCATCGAAAAGCACTTACCTTACACGCTCAACCCTTGACACCTCCGTGCTGGTAAAGAACAAAAACATCTCCAACACTAGTGAGCTGCAACTTTCAAGTCTAAAGATCCTAACTTTTTGGCAAAGACTGTCACTGCTCAGTAGAGCTTGTCTTTATGTGCCACCATCCAGCGGAGAAGAAGCCCTCAAAGCATTAAGCTTGCTAATCTCCTGAGCAGAGGGAATTGCCATTAAAAATGCTAGTTAGACAGACAGGCTTCTATGAAAGTCTGCTACACAGGCTCATCAAACTCATTAAAACTAGCTTTAAATCCCAGGCTTGGGAGTGTAATCCCTTTAAGAAACCTGCAGACTAGGTTAAGAGAATAACGATGTGGTAGTTACTGAACTGAAAGATGTATGAGCCCTGTTCATCTCACAGTCAGCGTGGGTAAAATACACACCACAGTGCTGCCGATCTCAGGAATCACCATTAACACACTGTTGCACATCGGCTCCTTCCAACACTGAACTTAAACACGACAGCAGAATTATCTCTTTAGAATCTATACACAGACTTTGTGTCTTTCAGTTCAATAGCATAAGGGATGCTGACCTGCAGCAGCATCATCCCTGCAGCCTCAAAATGCCACCAGGAGGCTGGATACACAGATTCCCAGTACAGTGACTAAACAAAATGTAAAACCATAAAATTAGAAGGTTTCCTATGGGGTCAAAGCAGTAAAACCGATCCTGATTAAGCTGCATTACCAGATAGAAGCAAGAACTCAATAATTTACAGCCAGAGACAGGATAAGTGTCCATTAGCATTAGTGTCTATGGATGTACACTTTCTTGTTTTCCACATTTTCAGGGCCTCTGAGACCACGTCTGGGTCTCCGTCTTTCCCTCTTCCTGGCTCTCAAGAACCATTGATGTATAACTCCTTCCCTCCATGGAGAAGAGCTTTCCTCTTTGGCCCTCAAATGGTAGGTAAGGAAGAGGGTGAGATTATTTGGTATGAACCTGGACACAGAAAATGGTCTCTAATGTGTCTAGAACACAAAATCTATGATAATTTTAGAGAGCTACGAGGTTGGAAGCGACCCAAATTGCGGACGGACACAACAGAGCGGGATGTTCTTCACACGTGTCAGTGGCTCTTAAGTTCAGGAACAAAGCAGCCTGATTTTTATTCTTGAAAAGGGCAAACTTGAAGCCAAACAAAAACATAACCTAAAGAACTAAAGGAGGGAAAAAAACCAGTCAGCTCAATCCTTACAGAAAACTGGCCTCATTAGATTAATGGCATCTAAACCTCTGTCAATGTGGTCTTGCCCTTTTTTCCTTCAGAAACCAATGCAGAACGGCTGAACTCATCTGAGCCTCCTCCACTAATGAGCAGTGCACACGCACTTCAATACCTCTCTGCTCCCAGAAATGATTAGCTCAAGAGTTAGAACCAATGTCACAAAAAACTCTATTCCTCACCATCACCCTCAGCAGCTTCTGGAGGTTTAAAGAAACCACTGCAACACATTTACCAACAGGCTAGAACTAGCTGTCCCTCCCGTCTCCACCAAAACCACAGGAGTAAGAGTAGCAAGGCACAGGTTTGGGTTATTTTTAAGTAACTGCTTTACATTCAAGGTACCTGCATCTACACATGTACATTTTGAAAGAAATCACTCAAAGTTACTCCTCCTTCTCCCAAATCCCAGGGACTGGGGTATTTTCCAGACCAGGAGTACACTGAAATAGCGAAACAACCACAAAACTAGCACTGGGCTTGCAATACTCCAGTGATGGCTTCAGTTTACCATGCCCCCAGGTCTGGGGCGGATAGAACACTCCTGCGCTGGTTCAAACTCCCCATTGCAGGAGATGAAGGACCGTCCCCTGGGATGAACCAGGATCATCTCCACATCTTTTCCTTTTCCCTGATGCTTTTAAGCGCAGGAGGAACAAGCTGCCTGGCACTTCTCTGGCTGACGAGCACCAGCCACCCAAGAGATGGTTGCGTGATTTTGTACATATAAAGCTTGTAAAGCACTTCAGGAAACTGCGGGATGAAAAGGCCTCTATAAACCTAAGATATGATTATTATTAAACCAGTGATCTGACAAGAAGAGACAGCTTTTCAGATGCGTACAACAGCCTGAGCTGCAGAGATCAGGGAGTCCAATTTGAAAAAATAATGATTTGAAAGCAATGTGAGGATTAGAAGTGGCAGCTCTTTTGTGGCGTCTCCATGGCAGGTAAATTTAGTAGGCTACTTTAATTTTGCATCCTTTTAACTTCTGGCAATGTCCTGTGCATTGAATCTGACAGAGAGACAGAGTGTTTGAAGCCGTCGTGGCTACATTTTAGTCTCCCAATTTTACAATCAGTGTTTGAATCTGCTACTACAACTCTGGGTACAGAGATCAGAGGCTTATCAAAGAGGCATCCGTTTCAAAGACAAGCAGCAGCTTTGACTTCATTCCTTCAATGCTTAGAATTCCTGAAAAAGCAGATGAGTGTACCACAAAACAGGTCTGAAGGAAAGCTCTCTATCGGCTCTAAACCTATTTCAGTAATAACTTTTTAAGGATCTATTTTGGTCTTGTGCAAAATGAGTGTGTTCAGCAGAGATAATCCTCTCAACAGGTGAGCTTAAACAGATGCCTTTTCCCGTAACTGAAAGCACATATTAAACTGGCTCATTGCTTTATCAAGCATTAATTGAAGAATTACTTCATCCAGTTACCTGATTATTATTTGGGGGGTGGTAAGAATGTCTTCCCTTTCCTACCAAAGCAGCACTTCATTTCTTCATTGCTGCCCTTATTTTAACTGCATGGCTGAACCAAGCACTCTGTAGGCAGCAATATGAGTTGCTTGCAGCGAGATGCCATGGTTTAAAGATGTATCACACTCGGGGAGTGATGCACGGTTGCAGTGTGCTGCTGCCCACATCAACTCTTGATTTTAACCTGAGTTTTAGCATCCACAGTTCGCAGTCTGCTTGGTGATGGTCTTTGCTTATGTGGGGCACCCACTGCTCTGTGCTGTGAAACATCCCTCAGAGGGCACAGCATGATGAGAGGAGCAGAACAGCAAGGAGAGAAACTGTGCCAGCACAGAATTAACTCTTGCTGCCCCTTACTCATACTGCGTGTCATTGAGACCACTGTTCGCTCACAAGAACCAGCCACTCGGTTTTTGCTAGGAAGCAAGAGTGGATTGCTACAAAGCACCAAAGGGACGTGCAAACCCGATCCAGGCTCCTCCAGCTGAGCATGGCCAAGCTTGCACAGGGACAGTGTTTCAAGGTAAGTGATTCAGGTATTCTGATGGACACTGCAGTGGTGCAGCTGATGTGGCTCCCACCGAGGCGGTGCAGGTGATGGCAGCCCCAAGCCCGCTTTGCTTTCACCACAAACCTACTGCTTCTTATTTGCCCGGCTCCATCTCTTCAGCTGCTCCTCAGTTAGATGCAAAGGGAATAATCAGCAACAGGTTAATTTGTCTGACTAAGCCTGTGGAGATCCAGCATTTTGAACTTGCTGTGACACAGCATGGTCCCCTCACCGTGCTCGGGAGGCAGCGTGAAAGGAAGCCACTCGCTTCTGAAAGCCGAGGGTAGCAGCCAGGGAATACATTCAGCTGCATCTGAAACCTATGGTCATACCCACAGCCTTAGCAAAGCTACACGGCAGGTGTAGACATGCCCTAAAGTGCACGGAAAGTGCGTAACAGTTCAGCTCTTCAGTGCTCAAATCGCTTCTGACAACAGGGCTGAGAAGCCTTAACTCATTTGGGCATTTTTTTAAAGTACTCCCAGCACTATCTTGCACTAAATGGAAGCTTTGGTTTAAAATAAGCTTTTAAAACTCCAGAACGTTTACAAGCCCCTCTTCTCACAGAACAGCTCATTTATCAGCCTATGCACAAGAACTGCTTTTGTGATATCCTGCCCCTTAAAAGGTCCCCAATGCCCTCCCTCAACTAACCGACACACTCTTCACAATACTTTCAAGTGCAGTTATTTACCCAGTAGGAAACAAAACATATGGAAATCCACAGCAGCAGCTTTTATAAGATGCAATGATGCTGTATCTACATTAGCCAGTTCAACAAACCAATTGCTTTTACGTATGAGCTGAAGCAGGTGATATTTCTCATTGCTCCCTCCATTTCAGATAATCACAAGAAAAGATACAAACCCATTTTTAGGCAGATGGGCATGTGTCTTTCTGCTAGTACTGATCAGCTTTAATGCTGAAGAATAAGAATCAATGAACCCATCCTCCAAGTGAACCAGGTCTGTACAATCTGCTATAGGGACTGTGCATGCGTGCAACTCCTGGGTTAGGAAAGCAGCTAAGAGCAGCAAAATACATACATAAAGCTATTTCCAGCTCTGTGGACCCCTCAGCCCCCTCTTCACTGCTGAACACTGGCCTAGAGCTGCTGCTCCTTAGGAAAGCCTGCTTTTTAAAAGGCAGTGTGCATTCAGTAGATAAACATCCACCTCTGTGCTTAAAAAATGCAGAGACGCAGCCATAAATAAGCATTAGTGCTTCAGAAATGGTGAAACCACAGTTTTATGGTTTTAAACAGAGACAAGGTGGAATCATGAATGGTAGCAATGTATTTCAGCTGAAAGCTTTCAAGCAGATGAGAAATAGTTACAGGAGTTGGAACGTGAGGAACTACAGTCACACTAAATTATTCCATCTGCAAGTCCATTAAAAATTGTTAATGGTTTTGTATGGCTTTTATATTTATTGGGTGGGTTTATTCCTATGCAAGTCATACATATTTATTAGCAGGGTCCAGATAATGGTTATTAATAAAACTTCTTTTATTTGCATACTGCCTCCACGCTGGCCTAAATATTTACAACTTGACTATAAAATAAAAGAATCCTCAAAAATTACAAACAGCACCAGGGATCCATCACAACTTTTTGTACTTTATTACAGTTTTGGTGTTTGGTTCAGTTTCAGAAAGTGGGGGGAAAAACCAACCTGGTAAATCCATTTCTCCTTTCAAGTCCAAAAAGCATAATTCTTTCAAAGCTTTGAAGCACAATTTGTGTGGAGGAAGTAAAAGGAGATCCAAAGCTAAAGCAAGCTAGGCTTTATAATTAAGAAAATACATCTACTTCTACATATAATCATGAACAGTAACAAAAGCTCAGTATTAAAATAGGTCCCACTGAATCCCTGGACTTGTGCCTGCCAACTAAAACACCTACCATGAATTTAGTAATGGGTTATGCAAACATAAATTATAAGGCCAGACATTTTAAAAGGAAAAAAAGTTGATTTATTGTCACACTGGAGACACGGCAGGAGAGAAGCACAATTTCAGTTTTCCATAGATTCATCAACACTGCAGATGTGTTAATGCTAAAAGAATTCTAAAATAAAAATGACTTTCAACTGTTCCGATTCTCAAATGGCATTTAATTTACTCAAAAATCGTTACCGGGAAGCTTTCTGCTCTTAAATTTTGTGTTAAGTAAGCAAAATATACTGAAAATTTGGGGAATAAAATAGGTTTTAAGAGTATTTTATCAACATTTCTCATCCTGACGGTTCACCTCAAGACTTCACCCACCCCTGCAGGAAGTTGGGGTACCTGTTTTTTCTGGTTTTGCACAGAAAAGCTCAAAAGTGTGATCTGGAACCAAGCTGTTTGTGAGCGTTTTCACTCAACAACTCCATCGTTTCTGCCCTTGTTTCAAGCAGATCCAACTTCACACTTATCCACTGTTGAAGCAATGAAAAGAATCTCTCGTAACTGGCAACTATTATTAAGAGTTATGCATGACACCATCGCAATTTTAATGAGAACAACATGTTCCTTTAATTACACCTGAATGACTTTGAGGTGGTAAGGCAGAAGGAACCAGAGGGGGTTTACAGCATATTTGTTCATAAAATAGAAGGCAAAGTACTAATCAAAGATGTTTAATTAGCTCTTCTTTTGTTAAGTCAGGAAGGAAGAGCAGGGATCTTTCTTGCCTCTTATTTTTGTAAGTTGAATCTTAAATATAAGTCAAAGCTTACTCTCTTGCTTTGAGAGTGCTCAGTCTTTGTGTGATCTATATATAAATTCCCATTCTTAAACTTACCTTTAAGTAACACAGAACATAGGAATGGCTCTTAAATGTTGATACCACAGCAAGAAAAATCTCAGCTATTTCAGCTAAATAAATGGAAACATTTTCCCTTAAGAAACAGTCAATGATACATTCAGTAAATCACGGAACTAATCTTAATGCACGCTTCCATGAGCTACAGCCATTCCTGAGGAGGAAGGATGACAAATGCACTGTAAGATCAAGTTTTTTCCTTCAAGTTCTGACCTTACAAACATTCTCCTCCTTCAGACCTCCACTCCCCAACCGCCCTCTGCCCCGGTCGCTCCCTCTGGCCAGCCTCCAAATGGGTCAAATGCCGAGAAGTTCAAGCAAAGGCAAGTACAACTCGAGGAGAACAAACTATTTGTTTGCATTGTTCCATTGTTAGTGACAGGAGAAACTCAAAGTAGCATCCGATGCTTAACAAGAGAGTTAATATTTGCTTACAAGTATGTCCCCTTGCAAACCACAGTAATATCAAAACTACCCCCTATTCTCCTCTTCTGCGATGGAGAAAACAGCACCCTTGACATCACTGAAATCTAATACCTGCAAGTGATGTTGCTACAAGAAAAATGCATTCTTCATCTGTCAAGCATGTTTAACCAGAAAAATGCTTAAATAAAATACATCTGAATTACTAAGAGCAAGTGACTTCAGAGTAACTGGTTTCTTCAACTACTCTGACGTGTTCAGTTGAAGCAGATGTGTCTCCCTCTGGAAGACTTTAGGAACTCTTGAATACATACATACCCATACATTTTCGGGTTTATAAAAAGCCATTGGAGGTAAGTCTGTTGTACAAAATGGATTTAAGGATATTTTTAAAGCAAATGGAGACAGAGGCAGTAACTCAAAGTGTCCTGATAATGTGGTTTGAGGAAAATGCTTCGAATCAAACTTCTCTGCCTAATTACATGTGATGCACGATCACTACTTCTGCAGGTCAAGGAAATTCTTTTCCTAGATTTCAGTACAAATGCTGTTGCACAGCTACACAGTTATCCATGAAATCCTACATCCCATAACCCCCAAAATAGGGATTCATTTCGTAAAAAGACCTTCTCAAGTCCTGTTACCTCAAAATAGATTTTACCAATCTGCAACCCAGCAGCCTGCTGCCCACCAACAGCCTTCACTGACACCTTTTCCCTGCAGAGAAAAGCAGAATTAGCTTGGTTTGGGGAAACGAACCGTAACTAAAGTCTTACTGACCCCAGGATGCCAGTTCCACCACCAAACTGACCCAGGGGGAATAATCACAATTACAATTATAGTGCAATACAGAAACAGTAACACTGAAGCCTTTCTCTGGGGTACCTGCCTAAAGAGGTTGCTCCTAGCTTGGATTTGCTGCTCCTCAACGCACTGAGCTACAGCAAGAATCACTGCGAGCATTAATGTGTGTACAGCAAATAGCAGGGGAGATGCCATGTGCCAGAGACTCTGCCTTAGCTTTTTGTGGCTGATAAAAATGATTTTTTAAAGAAAATCCAATAATGTGTAGCAATGACAGTGGTGACAATGGGCAACACAGGAAAATGGAGGTCAGTCTTATGAGAATCCTAGAAAAACAGAACTGAGAGTTACAATTCCTTTATTGTTCCCTCACTTCCGATAAAGTGAAAAGGCAGCAAGGGATCATAATACAGAGAAGCATGGCAGAAACAGTGGTAGTTTTCCTATCAACAATCAGAATGTGCTGAAGGTAAATATGCTTTAAATAATGACAACAAAATTATTGCGAACTCTCGAATAAGGGACCTCCAGGATAAGGTTAGATCTGATTTAACCTAACCGGCTCCAAAAGGCTAAGGTTTACATTACATTTTAAGACATGCAGATAAATTATAATATAAATATAACCCTATATTTTTCTGAAAAAAGTGTAATCATCATCATCATTTTCATTTACCTTTAGAAATAACAAGCCCATGGATACGAATGATCATAAACATCATCTACCTTGCAAACACAACCTCTTCAGAAAATGGTAATGTTCCATATAACACTGAAAGGGAAGACATGAAACCTGACTACCATTATCCTAAAGGAGAGGTATTCATCTTAGTTTCAAATCAGCAAGATAAGCCACACTTCTGTGTTCTGGGGTTTTTTTACAGAAGGAAATGATGGCTTAAATCAGTAAGGAGAGTATCCAATGCTATTGCTTTAAATATAGGAAGAATCTTAAAAATACAAAAGTATTTGCATTTTTGTATTTTAAAGATGCATTTTTGTTACTATAAAAACTATTTCATAACAGAATTAGAAGTACTAAAAATCTGGGCTGGGACAGAATTCATTTTCTTCACGGTAGCAGTATGGGGATGGGGTCTGGATGTGTGCTGGAAGCTGCATTACTGAGCAGGGGGTTTAGTTATTGCTGAGCATCTTCCTCACCTCTTTCCTAAAATAACTTTGAAGTAGTAAGTCAGGAAATACATGAAAAGTTGGTATTTTTTAATTCCCTACCATGCACTGATATGTTCACTAATCACAAATTGAATTAACCGCATCGAGCTGCGTGATGCTAGCTAATGTTTACAATGAAATGTCATGTGCTCTTCCACACTCAGGCCTCAATATCAACATGATTCTTCTATGATCCTGCTGAAGAGGAGGGAGGAACATCCACACACTGTGTGCTCTCAGGCACACAGCGAAGTAAATCAGAGAAAAAAAGGGGAAGGGAAAAATAAAGGGAAGGAAGAAGAAAAAAGGAGAAAACAAAAAAGGGGGGAAAGATTAAAAAGAAAAAGGAGAAAAAGGGAAGAAGGGGGGGGGGGGAGAAATAAAAAAGAAGAGAAAAAGGGGGGGGAAAAACAAGAGAAAGAAGAAGAACAACCCAGCTCTAGATGGCAGCAAATCAATATCCACCCCTATGGACAGAGGCACCATGAGCATCAACTGTTTCCAAACAGACTGTGTATTTTCAGTAGTGTTTCTAGGCATGTTCTTATTTTCATGTTGCAACACAGGCGGGACCAAAATTGAGTGAGCAAAGCCACCAGGAATCAAGCACAATTCGCCACTGACCACAGGATACTCCTCTCAGTTCAAGAACTCAACCAGCAGCCTGATTTTTAATTTTAAGCTTGATTCCCTTTTGCGGCAGAGACTGGATAATCCAACAGAATGATCCAGAAACACCTGGAGACTCAGAACTGAAGAATTCCAAACTCGAAAGCCCCTGCATAGTAACTGGGTTCATTCCCTTTCCTGAGTTGTGACTTGCAATTATGATGTTATGACTTGCAATTATGATGTTATTCTTGTAAATAAACATGGACCTTAAAAATACACATCACCCTAATATGCAATGTCATGAATAAAACTATTCCTTTTGTAACAAGATTCTACAGACACATCTTGCTGTATCTTTTGTGGTTGTGGTACTACAGAAACATAACTCAGCAGGATGGGGATGTCGGTAGCTCAGCTAGCAATGAAAGACAGGTTTTATGTAGGCAGGTGAACATCGCTCATTAGAGATCAACCGAGGCAGCACAGAATTGATGATACAGAACAATACAAACAGTGTAAATACATTGGAAGTGGCCATATCAACCTCTATGAACGCACGGGCATGAGCTCATGGGAATACCCACCACAGCAATGTCACTGTCACACTGCGGAACTTGTATTTCTTTATAAGAAGTGCTTAGGGTCAGTAGGCTGCATGTCCATCCAGTCACTGTTAAGATATGCTCTTCAAATGCCCTTTTACTTTGTTTCCTGTCACATTCCAATAGTCCATTTTCCAGGGCATTTTAAAGCTACTTCGTTGAGAACATACTTATGTTGTCTATGCTTAAAGGTTCTCCCATGTCCCTCCATAACTCTGCCAATCCAATCTTTAAAATACAAATGCCAGTTTGAGCATTTAAAGGTAATCTTGACTTCCTAAATCTCACCAATAGAGTACATCTGCAGCACAGAAACTGTAAAGGGCAACAACAGGGAGGAATCATCAGTTCAACTTACCACCAGGAAAAAAACAGTGACCAAAGAAACCAGCTCACAGGGTACGCTCCTGTACCCAAATAGATGCTTTAATGGCAGGGCCTCGCATCTGCCTCAATTTTTATAGCTCATGCTCATATTAGAAAATCAGGATCTTGGTTTATTTCCCAAGAGCTGGTCTTTCTCCTTGTGCTCAGTTTCATGACCCACAGTTCAGGTGAGCCTGGCAATAACCAATATAGCTCAGCACCATCTAGTTTATCTGGCTGAATCCTAAAGAAAAGCATGGAGAGTTACAGGCTAAACAGGCTGAAGTATTGTTGTCTTCCCTTTCCATGAGTATTTAACAATTAGCTATCACTGATTCACAAAGTCTAGGCTTACTCAGTTACTTGTTTTCTGGTATTTTTCACTGTTGTTGTGGAATAGCTTAAAATAATAATAATAATGGAAATATTAGATAAGCTTTTCAATGTTTAAAACAGAAACAGGTAAGCAAAAAGCAGTTACTCAAGTAGGAGTCTGGGTAGAAGCAAAGGCAAAGTTATCAACATTGGGAAGTATCTTCACTTTGTGACAAAAATTATGACCTGTGCCACTGAGATAATTTAGAGGGAAGAAGATTTCTCAGAGAAGCTCATTCAAACATTTGCTCACCCACACCAGAATTGATACGATGAATTAGACCAAGATATCCAGAGGTTAACATACCCCCAAAGCATCACAGCCAGTCGCAGTAGCACAGGACTTATCACTACAAGAAAATAATCATCTGATGCAGGGTGGCAATTCACGGGATCTATTTTGAGATGTCTTTCAAGTAGCAGTCATGCAAAATCGATGTTTCAAGTAATCTCCTGACCAGACTCAGCCTTTCCATAGTAGCTGCTCAGGATGAAACAGAGACTGAAAATACCCCAGAACACCTCTGAGCAGCAGCTCTGATGTGACCTCTTAAAAGGTGCGAGGAGGTAAAGTATTTTTGCAGTAACAGGAATTAAGGACCACTTCTAAAGGTCTCTGCATGTAACATCCACCACTGAACGTTCTGCTCTCACAAGGTTCCCAAATATGAGATGCTTCTTCCCAGCGTCATCTCCCCGTATGCCAAGTCAGAAATAGTATTCTAACATTTTTAAATACCAAAAGCCCTGGAGTCATTCCTATAAACACAAAAACATTGTATTTCTTCTGCAGCAATGTGATAATGTGCAAGGAAGGCAGAAATGACCCAAAAGGATTTGCCATATTTCTTAAAGTAAAAAGAAACAAAAGCATCCTCAACTTCATTACTAATTTTCCTCATCTTTTTCTGTTACACAGGATGTTGCTTTCAAGCAGACATTATAGGAAGTCTACAGAACATCCCAGACAGCAATGGACAGGAAAGTAGAGGCAACTGATGCTTCTCCTGATTTATAGTGAGACTGGCTACAGCAGAGGAAAAGAGATGCTGGATGAGGCTAAACCACTACTGCACTGAGGGATGCATGCAGAATGAAAAAGAAAATGGAAAGTGGAATCCTGAAACAAATTGTTACATTCAACAATTCCATCTTTGTGGGTTTCTGTTACTTCATTGTGGAAATCTAAATTCAGCTGTACACTGTGTTACATATTTATCTGAGGAATGGTTTCTCGTGCAAGTCAAACTACAGAACTCATTTTTGTGATTAAAAACGGCACGTTTGATGTTTTAGTAACATAAATGTATTGGTTTGAAAATGCCAGCAGCTCACTGGGCCTTTCCTGTCCACCTCAAGGACAAAGCCTCCTCAGCACATCAGTTCAAAACTCCCCCTTCCCCAGAAGTCCCTCCTGCTCTGACATTCCCTTTCATTTCTCTGGGGCTGATCCTCCAGCACCATTCCCACTGTTCCAACAGCAAGCAAAGCAGCATTCCCTACTTGAGAAGGAGCAATAAAGGTTAGAAGAGTTGCCTGCTGCTTCTTTCCCAGGAAGGTACTTGGAAGGAAGCAATACCTGGGCATCAGTTATCTGGAAAGGACTTTGAAACCCAACAACATTCCTGGAAGAACAGATTGCTGGCAATCATCAGAGGAAAAAAAACCCCACAAAACAAACAGCCCTACACACTACTACACATTCATCAGTTAACAAAATGAGTTTATACGTACTTTTAGTGTAATTGTGCACACATGTACACTGACACGCTGCGCATGTTAACATGAGCATGGAAGAGCTTCCCACACGTAACAGTCACCCTTCTGGGGTTGCCTAACATTGGTCCTGACACCTTTCACTCCCTACCTGTCAGTGATGTGTGTGGAGCGGCTGAAGAGCTCAGCACTGACCTTGCTGCATCTCCAGTGAAGCCAACAGCAAAACTTAGTTTGATTTTTGATGGAAAAATGAGCCATCTTTGGAATTATGCCCTTGATACAGATTTATTTAGGCAGCAAAATGTCACTTTCTACATCCAAGTGCTAGGAGAGTTTGGGTTAGTGAAGAGTAAGGTTTTTTTCGCAATTCTCCAGGTTTTATACTATAGAAAATATAGAGCAAGGCTGCTGGAAGCCAATGTTCACGGTTCCTCTAAAAACATCAATTCATATCCATTA
Source organism: Ara ararauna (assembly GCA_028858755.1). Classification (NCBI taxonomy): domain Eukaryota; kingdom Metazoa; phylum Chordata; class Aves; order Psittaciformes; family Psittacidae; genus Ara; species Ara ararauna. Next base: position 8,144,545 of record CM054389.1, on the reverse strand, counting down.
TTTACAGAACGCAAAAGCTCCCTGATGAGAAAACCATCAAAGATAAGCAGTCTTAGATGGTGGACTTGGCAATGCATACAAGAAAATCATGGAAAGAAACCATTAAGGGAAAAACACACTTACGTAGGCCCAATACCATATACTACTGCAATAAACTTGACAGACTGGAACAGCTTTTCTCCTTACCTCTGGAGTGTTCTTCTTGAACTCGCGACTTTGCTCAATAAGTTTTTTCCTCGACTGCTCACTTTCATCTTGCCGGTTTGCCAATATTGTTGCTGTGGCATCGAGCTCTCTCTGTCGAGAAAAACAGAACAACAACAAGGGACTACAGTCAGAGCTCTGTTTCTCAGAGAAATAAAAACAAATGCTCATACGTACATCATGGCATTTGGAACATCAAGACAGCTGGACTACTGGTACAGAACAACGCACCAAGCTTCCAGAAACTGGACCTCGTGGATAACATCAAATGAAGTTCTACAACCCATCTTACAACCCAAATATCACTGTTATTCTCAAAAGCATTTATGTCTTTACCACAGCATTATACAGGGTAGCAGCAGTGGTATGCAATACTCATCTCCTAACGAATTCCCAAATACAGATCTTAAACCACATTCCAGCCAGGTTTATTTTCACCTGCCCATTTTGTAAAGAAACTGGATTTTCCCTTTTTGAGTTACTCTATGAAAAAATATTATGATTAACTCCAATATTTGTTAACCTTATACTTCAGCTTAGAGTGGTTATGCTTCAGTCACTCTTAATTTCAACTGACACAGTGCAGAATTCTATACTGCCACTGTGATGCTCTGTTTCAATTTAAGTCTTTCTTTATTTGAACACAAAACTATCCCGCTTACTACTGGAATCTGTTCCTCTAAAATTATTAGCAAGTCTCCATTTCCTTCCCAAAACTATCTTTTTTTAATCATCTGATAATGCCACGTTATCTTCCAACAGCTTCTACTAGGCTGAAGTACAGGCTCAGCCTACAGAGCGATGCCCAGCTCCACCCGTGTGTTATCCCCATCCCAGTTTCTTTACTCAGAGCTGGGCTTCCAAATGTCACCATAATAGATTGAATGGGTCACTTCTCAGCCCATAAACCAACAATACTCAATCTTCCACGTCAGTTTATTCCTTTTCTGCAGTACTTCCACATAACATGAAAAAAAATAAAGGCAAAGCTCAGCTGTGTACATCATTCCCCAGGTTACTTGGAGTTACAATCAAGAATCTGAAAAGGATTTTGGCACTGTTTTCCTCCGTCATTCATTTGAAAGGAGAAAAACATGGCTATGTGGAAGAAGTTCATGAAAAGCAAGAACACAAGGCAGGTCTCCTCTGCAGCTATCTTCACCACATCACTGCCAACGTGCCTCTGACCCCAAGATTCTTCACCAGAAAACCTGCTGCACCACTGGCATTTGTTCATAACCCAATAACCTGTAATGGAATAGACTGAGAAGCCAAGCCTGGCACCTCCTGTGGGATCTGATTCCAGATCCCCAGTAGCCAATCAAGTCACTGACCAAGGCATCTCTTGCTGCCACCACACACAAAGACCACAGTAAAAGTAAAGTGGATTTGGTTGCTACTAACTGGTTAGCATAAAAACTTACTATACGTTGGATCATACATGTTTCCAGTGGAAATGGGCACCCACTATGGGGAAGCAAAAGGGGAAAACCAAAGGCTTGCCTCTTCCTATTTGTGCAGAGGTGTCAGGAATAGCAGCAGGTACCCATAGGAAAAGCCTTCTGCAGTTTCCAACTCAAAAGGATCAATACTTTCCCTCTCTTTAGGTTTATTACCACAAAACTAAGAGAGGTTTTAATTTATTTAATATACGGACCATGTTATCTTAATCCTTGGAAATAAGCTCAATATGACAAATGGATCTGAAGCTAGGCAGCACACTGAAGCCAGTGACCTAAATATTGTCACTGTAATGCTTAAAAACCCTCTACTTCTGACTTGGAGGAAAAAAACAGGGCAATATGTCCACCAGATCTTGGTTTGGAATTCTGTAACATATGTGAAATCTATTGCAGAAAAGTGGGAAATACTTAACAGTTGGATAAACCACATTTGAAATTCATCCCAGCTAAGTTTATGCAAGAAAAAAGAGCAACAGAAACCAATGTGGTTAAGCAGTACTATAAAGAGCAATATAACGGCTAAGCAGAAGGCTTTTAAAAAATATAAACAATCTGGTACGGCCAGCAACTTGGAAAACTATATTTAAAAAGGAAGCACACATTTAAAGCAAAGCAAAGCAAACACAAATCATGAAGTAAGGAGGAATTTCAGCAGACCAAAGAACCGAACGCTTTCCTTTACAATACAGACTGCCAGCGAGCAACTTTACAAATGGAAAGATCGACTTCTAAGGACCTACACTTCCACGTTTAAAGACAAGAAAGAAAAAGAACCGACTGAAAAGAAATCCTATTTCATACTAGCACATATTTCGTGCTATTACGGAGAGAAGAGGCAAGCAGCAAGCGATGAATAACCATTTCGCCCCCGCTGCTCAATTGATACTAGTGCCACAGCACATTTACTTACAGGCACCTTCCCATCACTTTCAGAATGCCAGCTGGGACAGGTCTAATAATTTCTTACTGTGCAACACTTCCTCACGTGACACCTCAGGTACAGACATCACCAAGGAGAAATGCCAGCATACAACTACACTGAACTCTTCCGCACTGGGGTCTGAAGCCCACAAGCCCAAGATCATGCCTTAGCATTTATGAACAACTGATACAGTAAGCTGAATTCCAGCTGAGGAACTGCAGACATCCAGCCCCATATACAAGATCTGATGTGAACTGAGACACTAAAATCCTCAGGCTATGTTGTGGTTAATAAACCCCAAATCAAAACTATATGGAAAATTTTCTTCCTCACTTCATCTCAGCCACTTTCAATGTAAGTTTCATTGACTCAAACCTCATAACAGACACAGGATTACAACCCACAGGCATTAATGGCAGATTTTTCAGACTTGTGCGACTTAATCTCATGAGATACCCCAATTCTGGTAAAAATTTAATGTGGCCAATGCATCATTTCTGCAAGCAAGCACATATTAAAGAGTAAATACCATTAGCTTTGAGGTTTCAAACCTGAGTACACTCAAAGGTATACCCCCTTCCCAAGTCTTGCAACCACTCTCTAAGTAGATCTTAAGTAAAAGGAGATGCAATACTATGCAGGGAGGAGTATAGCAGAGAATCCTTTAGGGTGTAACAAAAATAGGAGACCATGTCCCAGTATCAGTCCCCACACCTTTAAAATCAAAAAGATCCCAATGGAAAGCAAACAGAAGCCAGGGCTCAAAGGCACTGCAGCGCTGACCTGACTACGGGGAGGGTTCAAAGCGTGGAAGCTTTAGTTCCACTGATCCAACAGCAGCTAATAAACTTTCTGGCCAAAAATAGCCACCATTCAATTGCCCCTGCAAAAGTGAGTCACTACGTGGAGGACATTTTGACAGAGAACAAGCAGGAGGATTATCTTGCCCCTTGCCCCAAAGTCCCATTGATTTTGGGCAGACACAGCTCGCACTGCTTAAGCCATAGATAACTAAAGAACTCTCTCCAGGGTTTCTGCTTTGACCCATTTCAACAAAGTTATTGAGGGTGGGAGGGAGGCAGTGGGAAGAGAGGAGAAAAGCAGGGCTTACGCTCTGAAGTGCAAGTCATTAAAAGCAGTCCTTAGAAAACAAACATTAAAAGGTTTCTTTCATGTAGTATATATATATAAAAATATCTAACACTAGGAGGGTCAATCTGCTATCCACCATCAACTTGAAGTGCATTTGGCTTCCTTTAATGCCAGTATTTCCAGTCTCTTTCAGGCTTCCCAGGAGCCATCCCTGTTCCTCCTGCTTCTGTCACCCCATGCCACAGCCTTGCAGGGAGCCACAATGGGAATCTCAGCCTCCTGTGAAAAACAGATCCCACCTTTCCCCTCTTAAGTTCTGTTGCACTGAATGAGTTCCCTGCTCAGCCCCCCCTCTGTGGCTACACAGTGTTGTACCATCACAAAAGAGAGGTGGGAAACACAGCTGGAGCAAGGGGAACTGATGGAATCCTCCTTTTTGGTATCAACCTGCTATTAGGTTGACCTCCGAGTGATTCCGAAACTCCAGCCTCCTTTCAGGCAGGTTCCAAGGTTGTTTTCTTTCACGGCTGACATGTCTTCCCCTACAAGATGCATACCTTGATAATCCCCTAGCCAGCAGGTCTGCACCAGTGACAACGGACCGGTTTAGCACACTGATGCCCGCCTTCCCTTTTTGTAACAGGAAGCACCAACCCTTTCTGCCACCAGAGCTCTCCAAGAACTACTCACTTGGGAAAAAGATTCTAGACAGAAATCGGGCTTCTTGGACATTTATGAAGTCTCTGTTCCTCCATCCAAACAGTGGAGGGAAACTACACCGGTACTTCAGGACACAAGAAACCAAAACACTTCAGCATCCCAATCCCTCCAAAAGCTGCTCTAACATAATATATCCTAACTAGTAGTCTCTGCTTAGACCCAGCATTCCTATGTTTCACATGGGAAAGTTATACAAAGCTTTAATAATCATCCACAAGTGATGTAACCATACCTCAACATTTGGTTATTCTCCCATTTTACAATGGTTAATTCCTGCTTACACTGGAGCAAGAAACATGTATCGTATCTTTAGGACACACTGATTTTTTTCTGGTAGACTCCTATTCCTGGACGCAATGCCCAGGCTATGCCTTGACAGCCTTAAGCATGGCTGCAGATGTTAACAGCACGTTTTCACCATAAACCTCAATTTACTTATTACAAGGACTGACACAAATTACAACTGCACGTAGATCAGGAGTCTTTTACCAGTAAATGTAGTAACCATTTCCCCTGAACTGTTGCTTCTCTGTTTTTAAGGTATTTCCCTTTATCATCATTTCAGTCTACATGGTAATGCACAACTGAAAGTTATCAATAGTCTCAGTTTTGTTTTCAGCCTCTCAGGACTGCATTGTTGGATCTATCAAAGCTAATGAATCAGTTCCATTACAGAAGAATTACTTGGTGCGCTGATGACACCAACGTATTACTGTCGGGCACAACTCTGCATACACACAGCCTACTTGTTTCGAGGGAATTTTGCACTTCCCTGATACATTAGGCAATTGACCCTTCCATCTTTAAAGCCCCACAGTTCTCACCTGCTCAGAAGCCTATGTGCTGATCACACAAGCACTGCAGGAATGATAAACTGCTTTGCAAGCTTGATGTGTTTCTCTGGGAAAACAAACAGGCGCTGTGCTCCCCCAGTTAAGCTCATCATTATGACCACAAAGCAGACACTGGGAATTTCTCTTAAGGTCTATTTTGACTGTAAAAAGCCAGCCCCAGTTCTAATCAGAAAGCACTCAGAAAGGTAAAACATGTTGTAAGAATGCAACCATGGAAGAAGTTTCGTTCCTGCAAAATGAGCTTGTCTCTGCCTCGCTGTAAAGCCCCTTTTTAGCACAAGTGAAAGGGATGATGAGAAGTTCAAGGAGAGCTCAATGCCTCATGAACACCATCCCCTGCCTTACACATCAGGAGGAAATGATGAACAAACAACAGTGCAAAGACCAGAATTCCTGTATTTTATACTTCTGGAAATAAAAAACCCCAAACCCGTAAGCATTAAACAAAACCCATTTCTCAAGAAGCATCTTGCCATTTGGCAAACCAATGTAACAACCTTTCACACACAGAATTAGCTAGGAAATTTCAATAAACACGTTTTATTTCCGCATACTGAAGTAATTTGACTCTTGAGTAAGCTTTGAAACAGGCTTTAACTGGAACAAATTCAGACCTCTGTGCAAGGCTTCTGGACAGAAAGTCAACGTGTGTGGTGGCCACCGCAAAGAGAGAACAAAACCGGAGGTGCTGATGTAGCTGTCAATAAGATACCTTAACTAAGGGGCTCTTAAAGAAACAAAAGGAAAACTTTAAAACACAAAGCCTGTTGTGGCTTTGTCTGCTCACAATAACACCAGCCAATACCACAAAGGCAGGGAAAGCCTATCAAGAAATCTCACAAGAGGTGAAAGCTAGTGTTGGCTTTTCAAAAGGAGCTCCTATCAGTACAAACCAGCTGCATAAACATCTACACCAGCAATAAATGCCCTCTTGAAGAGAAAAGACTGCCAGTGCCACAGCCAACACAATTATGCCTGCCTGTTCTTCTACACTGTGAAAACGCAAAGAACGGGAGACCGGAGCTACAAAGACCTTAATGCCAAAGGTCTGCATTTAACAAGCTTTTCCTCTCACTCAGGGAAACAACAAAACATTGCCCATTCGTTCCAAAAGGCAGTTTTCATCTTCCAGCATTATCTACTCCCTCTTCTCACTCTCCTCAAAACCACGCACTTTCAGGGCTGAAGAACACCTTCACAAGCCCCAGGTCCAACCAGCAGTGCCCTGGCTAGTTCTCCACGGTGCTGATGTGCTTTGACTTCCCTGCAGAAACCAGGTTCAGGTTTCACTCCCTGCGTCCTCAACCCCAACCCCAACGCTTCTCGCCTCCACCCTGTGTTCCTTAGCCTCCGCACCAGACTGTTAGTCATCCCTGCTCCCACCAGGTCTACTCTCTCCTCACTGCAGTAAGCATTCACCTCAAGTGCTGGACAGGCTGCAAACCAGACCCAAGCACTCACATCTCTAAGGCTGCTCCTCTCCAAGCCTTCCTTAAAGGTCCTCTCATGCAGATGCTCTACTACCAACAGCACTGTCCTTACAGTGTTGTGAGACCACCAGCTTCCATTACCTCACACAAAGACCTCACAGTTTGGTTTTGATACCTGGCAAATACACACTGACAGCAAGCCTACAGCATCAGTTACTTCACACTCCGCTGGGGCTTGTATTTCAGTTATTACACTTTTAAAGGACATAAATCTCTTTAAAAGTGTTTGCTGGGGAGAGGGCTCCCGTATTTTGGGAAGCACAGCACGTCCACAACAAGGCTGCTGCAGCTCCCACCCCAGCGGGGTTCTGCTCACAGCTCCACTGACTTCCCACACATTAATTTTCACACTCTTCCACTTAAAAGCAAGAGTTCAAACTAGTTGCTTCAATAGCTACCACAGAAAAGGCCAAAAAGTAATGAATTCATTTAAACACTGCTGCAGTGAGGCTTCCCAGAAGGAAGGATTTCAGGCAGACAGCAAGTGTACAGCGAGAAGCAGCAAGTGTTGCTCTGACTGGGAGCAATCTGCTCACCCATTGTCTCCCAGCCACATTACAAGCGTGGAAACTCCTGCTTCCCTGCCCTATGCAGCTGATGGCTTTCTACATGATAAAATCAAACTAGCTAATCACATACGTGCTGGTTAATTACTTGAAAGAAAAATAAATGCCTCAGTTTAACATTTGTGACTTTTGTAGCAGCTACAGGGCAGCGGGGAACCAAACTACATTTTCTTCTGCCAAGTAATATCAATTATGGGAAACCAAAGGAAACCCACTGTTGCTTGCAAAGACTCTGCCTCGGCAAGACACAAAGCAAAATACGTCTGCTTGACCTATCTCGTTAGTTGATCAGAAGCTGACCGAGATGCAGCGCCAGCAGCCATACTCACCATAGCTCTTACCACATAAAGCAGAAGAATTACCCCTTAAGTGGCAACCAAGAACACAATAACCACACCATCAAGATCACAGCGCTTTGGGTCCCACTTAGCACTCCCTGTGGCAGGAGATGTCTACTCTGTTCCCCTTCTCAGCCCTCCCAACAGCAACTGGAGTAACTGCACATGGGAAGGACAGAGAGGAGAAAGCAATGGTCTAAATCACGTTTCAGACACCAAGATACCCTTAGGTTTTAACAAGGAGGTGCACAGCAACCGTGTCCATTACACACATATTTGTAGACAATTTTAAGTAGAGGTTTGGCTCTAAATAAAACAACAAAAAAGGCAATTAACTAATGAGTACTTACAAACTACTTAATGCACTATTCTTATCATTTGTTTCAAGGCATTAATGCAGCAGCCATGGGGCTCAGGTGGAAAGGGATTATACTGCCATTTTGTAACTAAACACCACCACTAACTACAGCTAATGCCTTAGCACCAAGTAAGATCAGATTCATGAGTTACATTAAATAATCCTTTTGACTAGAGATCAAAGTAAAATGGAGTCTTAAAAGAGTGGTTTAAATAACAAAAAGTTCAACCCTTTAACATGAGCTCTGTTACATCATCTGAAGTATTTAGTTACTCCCCTTTTCAGCATCAGCTTTGCTAGTAAATGAAGCATATCCGGGCTTTAAACAAGATACATACTCTAACACAGACCAGGATTTGTAACTTGCTATGCATGTTACCACAAATAAATCAATAATATATATACACGCACAGTCTTGTTTCAGTGTGAGTTCTGGGAACTTACTGTTTAAAAACCTAATAAACTCAGGCTTTTGTGAGGTGTTTTTATCCTACATGAAACCAAACTCGTTGCTCGCATGTTATTTCACTTCAACCAAACCCTAACTACAGTGCCACTTAGAACAAAACTTCACAATTATTCTTCCTTTGACAACACCCGTTATTCAGTTCATTTTTAGGGGCGTTTAAACATGGTTAACCATTACAGACAGACCAAGAGTCCACCCTGAAGCCCATCACAACCACCAGTCAATAATCCTTCAGTCTCCAAAGGCAATCACCAATCTGAAAGCTACTTAAGCCGTTTCCCAACATTTGGACATAAAATATTTACCAACAAAAGTAGAAATACACACTGAAAAAGCAACCTAAAAATACTTTTAAAACCACATTCCAACTAAGTCATTCCTTGAGGGACACGAAAAAATTCCTGTGGACTTTAACACAACACTTCGTGTTCCCTTCCCACGTTTGTTGGGCGCTGCAGAAGTGGTACAATAGATGGATAATCTATCCAACCATGACAAGTATGGTTTGGAAAGACGGGGCTAGTCTTAACGTGGAATTCCCTGTTGGCATGGGCACTAGGGAAATCCTACAAAATACATCTTGAAAATGTCCAGTGACACCCCTCTAGCAGGCTTCTCCTTCCCCTTCTACTGCTGATCAAGGGGCACATTTAGATGTACCTGCTCCACCACACAGCCGCGCAGCTGAGGGGCATCACACACAGGACAGGGACCACAGCCTTTGGCAGAGGAAGCTGGATGGGGAACTTGCATTAAGGAATAAAGCAATAACAAAAACAAGATCAGAAGAAATCCGCTGGCAAATGGAATTGTTGTTTGATAAACAATTTGAGCAGGAAGAGTATTTGGCAGAGTGTTTTCAGAGAACGGTCCTTGACTCCTGACTAACATGCTTCCTCCCTTGGTCTGAGTTTGTTGACTTTCTGGGCATGCTGTAAGGTTTAGGCATTTTCCCATGATGGGAAAAAGACAGCTTTCCTGAGAATTGCCTGTGAATGCAACTGGGGGATGTTTTCTAAAAAGTTATGGATATAAATAGGAAACAAGAGAGCAACATTCTCTTTATTGAGGTTTTTGCTACTATTATCATCCCATTTAGGCCTCTTCCAGATCTAAATCCCGAATACTGACTCAGCTTGGCATGGCAACACACAACAGTATAAATGTATGTCTGGTCTGATACCAAGCGCAAGCGTGATGTATTTTGGACAGTTAAAGAGAACAGCAGATTTTGAAGCCTTTCAGAAGGTTTTCATAGGTTTCAATATTTTACCTGGACAATGCTCAGCACAAGTACCATACTTCACACTGGACTGAAACTAGGATGCAGGGGAATGCAGGATGCCTTTTCTAGCTAGGTGATTCCCAACAACATATTGCGGTACTTAGTTAAGCTCATTTTCTGCGACATGAAAAGGGAAATAGCAGAATTGACTCATGAAGTAAAATTAGCTGATGTACAGTCACAAGGAGGCTGGCTTGGAGGTGACACCACGCACAGCAGCACAGAACAAAAAATAACATGCTTCATGTTAGTCATGTTGCAAGCTAGTTTAGAACCAGAAATACTATTGTACAGTGTTCCTAACATGGTTCCATTTGTCTAAATCAGCATTTCTAGCAGCATACCCTGACTTGTAGAGCAGGAATTATTAGAAAGGCTTTCTAGAAATCATGCATTAACAAAGGAATACATAAAATATTTTAAATACTGCAAATCTGGCATATAGAAGCAGCAAAGGCAGCAAACTCCAGACAGCCAACATCTACCCACTCCGTGAACACATCTAAGGTAGACAGTCCAGCCAAAACCCTTTTTTAACTCTAAAAACCTTGGGTAGTAATTTACAGGATTCCCCCACTATTCACAGTGACAAATCACACTAACATGAAAACAACAGCTTTAGCTGCAGTGGCACTGTCAACCTTGCTATGATACGCTGTCACTAAAAAGCCCTTAATTTTGGCTATCAAATACAATTTCAATTTCTTGCACTTTAGGGCAGTAAAAACAATTCCGTGCAGATCCTGTGTTTATTGTCCCTCAGTAAAAAATGCAGCAGTCTCAATCAATGCTGATTGTCTGCTAATTAGTTCAGTTTTACAAGCTGATGGAACACAATACTCCATTCCCTCCCCACACACAGAAAGAAACTCCGCACAGGCAGTTATCTAAGATACAGTAACGTCTGCTTCCTAGCAATCTGGGGAGGTGGATGGTCTAGGGATGCAAGTGATCTCTTTACCAAGAGATTGCTTACATTTGTACCTCTTCAAGGCACTCTGTCACACAGGGATTTTCAGTCCATATATATGCACACTTACATGTCTCCTATATGAAAACCAAAATAAAGAGCAACACTTTCCAACAGAGCGGGACTATCTCCCCTCTTTTTTGCTATGGCTGAAAACAAATCCAAAGTCATTCAAGTCCTTTAGGAAGCAAAGTCAGGGCCTTATGAATAATTTCCAATCTATATTATGTATTTAATGAGCATCACATTTCTAAACAAAACCAGCACCCAGACCTGTGACCCAAAGCAGGAAGCTAAGGTTTTCAGTGAACAGTGTGAAGCTGCTATCACCATTCTCCATCCCCATGCGCTTTGCAGACAAACCACAAACAAATAGCTGGATTACCTCTGAGCTACTCTCTAGATTCACTGCCTCTAGCATCTCCATCATTTATCTACATACTCTTGAAGAACAGCCAAATTTTATCTTTCAGATATGCAGATGAGAGCACTGGACACCCTTGCTCACATGCCAGAAAGCACTTCTGCTGAGAAAACCCATGAAATACTATGAAGCCCTAAGCCTGACAATATGAAAGCTTAATCCAAAAATGCCTCTTCTGAGATGACACAACATGCTACACATGATATCAGCAACAGAAGTTTCACTTTGAGACTGGTTTTCTTTCCCTCTCAGTTTAGATCCTTCATGAAAAAAAGAAGGGAAAAAAGTTATAGCTCAAGAACATCTATATTTAAAAGAAACACATTTCTGGTAGGAACTGAATATGCAGCTACCAAGTTTACTGCAGAAGAAGCAAGTGGACAAATATGAAGCCCAACAAAACCATGGAATTACCAGACCACCAGAGCTGGGGTCTGGCAGCGTATCTGGCTGGTAAGCACAGAAGGATAATCTAAATGCAACAAGAACTCTGCTTCACAAGGACATCTATCTGCTTCAACAGCATCATCGCAGAGAGCCTAATTTCAGTATACAAAACATTCAGCTGAAGCTTGATTATTTTTTCAGCTACTGTTTTTCACTTAATTTCAGCTGAATTGTATTTCTACGACCCTAGAAGCAAAGGTCAAACCCTGCTAAACCCACCACAGGCTTAAATTGCTTTCCTGCCTCTCCACTTCTTTCACATCACTCAGGAAAAAGACATTAAAATATGATCCTGCCTTCCCAAAGTTCTTGTGGAGACCAGAATAAAAGCGGAGGAAGGGTAGTTGGTTTTGTCGCTTACTGGGTGTTTCTTCTTTATCCTGATACTTCTTGGGGGTTTTCTGTTGTCGGCCCCATGCCACAAGCTGTCTTACCCACCCAGTCTGGAGGACAACTGGTTGGTTTCACCCAACAAGCCACCTTTGCTAAACATGCTGCACCAAGTGCTACGTTTACTAACACAGACTTGACCCTTACTGCAACAACACTCAAACATTTCCTTGGCTTTCATGTGCCAGGGCAGACAGTTAAACCCTGGGAAGTTTCACAGAAGTTCCTCCTTGAAATGGTGCCATCCATTCGCTTGGCTGCCTGATGTTGCAACATCCCAGTTGCATCCTTTCCCCCATGGGGATGAGGCAGAGATGAAGCATGGTGGGAGAAAGTCTGCACTGCTGCTGCCAGAGGCAGGGCTTCGGGCTCCAGTGCAATCCATCCCAGAACTCACGGTAACATTAGATTCTGTTAGAAGAGATCATCTGGAAAGGGATTGCACAATACTGTTTGATGCACCACTGCAAATTAAGCATTATTGGTAAGTCCTCAGCATTATTTCCCACAACGTCTCTGGTTATTTTAGCTACATGACAATAAATCAATCTTTAATTTTTGTGCTTCATGCGCAGCAATATCCAGGGCTCCGCAGCTGCAGCTGAAAAATCTCAGGAGGACTTGCCAGCGTTTCCTCGATCTCTCTCGGTACCCAGCAGGACGCATGCTTTAGAGTTCAACTTGTATAGCTCTTCTAGAAGGTGGAATGAACTCTGAAACGATGAGAAACATTTGGGGAAAAGCAATGCGTGTTCCATCATTTACGTTTTCAGGGCAGCACCATTAAAGAAGTTACAAGACAAAACAACCACCTACATACACTTCCTGATCTTGGTGTAAAACCTCACTTGCTTCGTTTCTGTCTCTTTCCGATGCATGCTGTGTATTTTAGACATTTCTAGAAAGACACATCATGCTCTAGAAAACTGCCTAGAATCAAACAGGAGAAAGACCTACGCTATGAGGTTAGGAATTACACTTTGGAAGAGGGATAGCTTCTTCTGTGTTTCTGCCTAAACACTAATAGGGGTAGCAAAAACAACCAGCAATTAAACCAGAAATAAACCCAGAACACAGACTGTTCCTTGCCCTTCTGTTCACAGGGACTGCAACAGTCCTGCATTGCTTTGTCACATTCCCTTCATTACCACATGTAGAAGCTATACAGAGAAATGATGCTGAATGCTTTTTCTTCTTTGGATATTCCTGCCGTGTACCTCAATCTTTTCTTTACTCCAGCCCTTTGTTGGTTAGGAATAAGCCTACTTCTGCATTTTAATACCGCCTATACACATCAGTCCACGTTCAGCCTCAAAAACCTTTATACAGAGTGCCCTAAATATTCAGCCCCAAAAGAATGACAAAATTACACATTACTTCTGTCATTATATGTGTTCCTTACCATATGTCTAAGGTAAGCAGAATGCTATCTACATAATGGATTCTGCCCTGGAGTAAGTCTGGACTGCCGAGGTTGGTGAACCTGAGGTAACACTCCATCACTTATTTACTGCGTCTCTAAAGCATTTCAGATTCTAAGCTGAATATATATTTCACACAGTACCCAAACTTTTAAATATCCACAGGAAGATTTCATTTTTATAGGCAATAAACATTAAATCTAAAGGACTGGAACATAAAAAGTGTTTTAATACCATATAAATCACCTTTCCCTAGACAGAATAAATCTCTGAAGGTTTTAAGAACGGCAATATAAATTTTTATGGCAAATTATCTACACAGGAATTACTTGCACGAGATGCACTTTCACTTCTCTCTCTCATTTGCATAGTGCTGACAATCTTTTCAATCACAACATTCAATCCAATCTGGAAAGTCCAGAACACAATGCGCAAAAATGGGACACTAAGAGCTGGGTGGTTCCTCCTCTTCCTCAAGATTTTTCTGGCTGCTGCTCTATCCGATATAGAAGTTGGCTTCGCAGGGGTAACAGCACCAATATGTAAAAATTAAGGCTCAAATGAATAGCTACATCCTCTTTCAAAAGGATTTGATGGCTTTTCTAACACAGAAGCCCTGTTACTAGCTCTGACAACTAAGAGGAGCTCACTTCATGCTGCCAGCAAGAGTCCTCTAAAGCAAAGACGAACAACAGTTATTAACTGGGAGGGTTTGAATTATGGAACAACAGCCAAAATTGTTCTTTGGGATGCTCAGAAGGGCCACTTTTATTGCAAAGGTGGCACAGCACTGAGAGGTCATGACCGGGGAGATCTCCACCTGCAGGGATTCATTGCCAATGCTTTGTTAGGACAAAGCCACAGCAGAGACACAGTATGGGTGACAGTCCCTTTTTCAAGCAGGACACCAAGGTAGAGGCATCTAAAGAATCCTTCCTTCGGACGCCTCTAAAGAAGACCACCTGTAACGAAATGACACCCTCAGATTCTAAAAGGCACTTCCAACTAAACAGTTAACAACCACAGAAGGTGAGAGGCTGATTATTATCCATGAAACAATAAGCAATCACTCCTCAGAGCTTCTGTCCCAGCCTGTCAGCATAAATACTTCCTCATAACTAAAGCAGAAACATGCACAAGATGTGTAATTCCCGAGTCTCCAAAGCACACACATCCTCAAAGGACAGGCACTGTAGAGGTGTGGCGTACCAACTGTTACCAAAAATACCTTGGTTTATTCACTGCTTCATTACAGTGGAAAAGTGCTGACAAGGATTCTCACAGAAAAGGCCAGAATTAGTTCTTGGAAAACCTCCTGTTGCCGTGGAGTCAGGTCTGAAACGTGCTCAGTGCTTTGCCGAATCCTCCCCTCGAGGGAAATCAAGAGTAAATACGAAATTAAAGCACCTGAAGAACAGCAAAGTCCCAAGGAAAAATAACAAGTAGGAAGTGTGCAAGAAAAGCTAAGAATAGCACTGCATTATTCCCAACATATATTTCCCTTAGAAAACATTTCCAGGACTTCTGTACTACCAAATCAAATTAAGATAACACAGCAGAGGAAGAAACACAAGTCGGTTCCCAGACGGTTTCCTATGCTTCAAAGGTATTTACTTAATAAGTGCCATGTATGGATAAAATGAGATCATCAACTACTCATAAGATGGTTCTCCAAATTTTTAATGAATTCTTGCACTGTATGATTTAAAGAGTGATCATTTGTGCCCGCTGACTGCAGGAAGCACATGCAGCAGGCTCCACCGCCAGAACGCCCCAAGACACTAAAGGGTTGAGGATTACTATTGGAGAAGGGGAGGGAAAAGTCCATTGAAACAGATGAAAGTTGGTGACTTGCAAAAGAAAAAATTACAGGGTCATTTCCAAGACACCGTTTTGGCCAATGAAATGAGGTATTTGCTTTCTATCTGATGAAGGAGTGAAGTGACATAAAGCTTTTTTCCATACGATTTCACAAGCTCTTATTACTTTCCTGAATTATCTTTGAATCTAGAAGATGGAATATGATTTTCTTTTGAAATACCAGGTTATTGCTAGCCTTCCCACTTGTACAATCCACAAAACCTATTCACATTTTCAGTAATTAATGCTAATACTTGAGAAAAAAAAACCATTGTGTTAAGAAATGCTTTAACAAGATCAAGACAGAAAACAAGCGCTTCTCAGACTGTGCATAATTTCTTCTGCTACATGACTTCTTTATTATCCCCCCAAAAGAAAGCCAAGCAGGGACTACATGTCACTGTGTTCCACGCTCATCTTCATTCTTCTCTTTTCCCTCTTTCCCTAACAATACTGTGCACATTTTACAGAAACATTTATTTCCTTCATGACAGAAAACACTTTCATGGACCATCTCCTCTCTGAACTTCCCTTCTGCGAGGGAAATGCTTTTGGGCTTTTCTCTGCCCACAGTCTTCAGCAGTTTGGTAGACTGGAGCCATCTTGGATTCTTCTTATCACTTTGAATCGAGGTTCATTCTTTACGATTGGGCCCCTGCAAAAGGTGAGTTTCAAATGCTCCAGAATCACATAAGCTGCTTAAGACCTGCAGTGACACAGCTTTGCAAAGGGGTATTAAGACTGGCCCACCTGGCTCCATATGACACAGAAGCATCACCCTCCATATCGTGTAGGAGCACATGTATGAGTTCAATGCATGGGAGCAAGAACCAGGACTTCCCTTTAAGACAGGCTGATGAACTTTGTAATGCTGGAACCAGCACATACCAAACTGGAAAGTCTGAGTCAAGCTGTGGCTGTTTTCCCAAACAGAACATGAAAGAATATTCAGCCCTAAATTCGGAGCAGCCTAATTCTGCATTTTATAGGACGTTTATCTATGAATCAGCAGATCACAGACTTGAAGGCAGGACATTCTTCCCACTCCAGCCTTTAGTCACTCCATCAGGAGAGCCAAGAAAGAAGTCGCTGAAGTAGTTTTCACTGGTACTCTTCAGGAAACCAGCAAGGGTTAAAAAAACTAACAATTAAAAAAAATAAAAAGAACTAAGGAAAACAGCAACCCTGAAGCTAACAAATAGAGACATTCCAATAGGCAGAAGCAGGGATCTGAAATGCCAAGGCAAACGCCGCTTCCTGCTTTGGGGTGGGGTGGAGAGCGCCTTCAAAAGAACTACCTTTAAAGTAGTTTGAGCTTACAGTCACCCCCCTGGCCTAATGCATCCACTCAAAAGGTAGGCAATTTAAAGATGGAATGGGAGTTGACGAAAGGGCTGGTACATAGGTCAGAAAGGGCTCGTTGAGCCCACAGAGTTCGGAAGAATCACTGAGCACAAGCTTACCTGACAGCAGCAACTCCATTCCACCAGCCCCCTTCCATGTGTAAACCCACACACACTCCTTCCACACAGTGAACCCGCCTAGGAAAACCATCTAATTCAGGAAAATGAAGTTAAATCCACAGACCATCGCACATCCTGCTGTAATCTGGTGACAGGAGGCAACACAGAGTGCTCAGCACTTCGGGAAATAGTGTTAGTGTTTACTAAATTACGATTTTCTTATAAGTTATACTCGTTTGAACTTACATATTACTGAAAAGTAATGCAAACCTACATCTGCTCACAGGCACCGACCAGTAGCTGGGAGCTGGCTCCTGAATTTGCCTGAAGACAGGCTGCACCATACGTGTGCCAAATGCATGGGGATGGAGGGGTGGGACTGAAGATCAGGGCTTGGACTTGGTTTGTTCTGCATGGCTTTGTGCAAAGGCTACGCTTAAGTGTCCCCAGCAAATACCAGTACTGGAGTGTGGGCTCCAGACTGGGCAATATGGGCACAGAAAAGCAGAACTTTAACACTGGCACCTTCTTTAATTACTTACCCTAAAATAACATGGTTCTTTGTGGAAAGCTGTAATCCAAAGCCTTAAACCACAAGGCCTTTCTGGACAGTACGAACAAGACCATAGCATCTGCTGTCAAGTTTAGTGAGTTTCCCCAGTGCTACACACAAACCTCAGATAAACCTGTAAAACAAAATCTTTTCATTCTGGGTATAGGACAGCTCCGGAGTTAACTGACCTCTTCATGCATTGCCCCTAAGGGATGGCCCAGCTACAACGCAGAAGAAATGGAGATACACTGCATATCTACAAATGTGCTGTCAGAGGACTCTGCTACTCAGAACTTCAAACGTGTTTGCCCCATGGAAGAAATCAATTTTTTACTTCAAATCCCACCCCTTTACCCCCCTCAAAAAGGTCTGCAGTGACACCGAGATCCAGACAGGATACCCAGTTAGTTCTGGGCAACTCACCTGGCTTGGCTAGGATTATCATAGAATCATAGAACAGTTAGGGTTGGAAAGGACCTTAAGATCATCTAGTTCCAAACCCCCTCCCATAGGCAGGGGCACCTCACACTAAAATGTGGTTGATTGCTCAACCATATGCTCAAACTACATTATCCCCCTTCAAATATATGCAGCAACTTTTCCTCGAGCAGGTGTTCTCCTGTATGCATCGGTCAGAAGGTAATGGTTCTGAAGAACAGCCCAAAACCTCCACGCCAGGAACTTCCCAGACTTATGTAACACGACAAACCCAGCAAAAACATCCTGCAATCTTCTAGCGCAGGTATGTATTTTTGATGCAACATCAGGATTACAAGTTCTTGGTAAAATTCAGGGTGTACTGCTTGGTACTTTAAAAATACACATTATAATCTAAAAAAACCATATTTCTGTAAGAGTAATAGTATACTTTGCCCTTGGAAACCTCCCAGTGTTGAACTGCTGCTGAGTGCTTAGAGCTCTGAAATGAAAATCCTAAGCCAGGCTCAACCCTAGATGGCACTGCTTATCGCTCATTGGCATGTTCCTTGCTTGGCTACAGGAACCATGCCAATGAACGTACTCATCATATCACAGATTATACGTGTAGATGAGCTGCCATCACCTCCCACCTGAGTAAAGGTGTGACTGGGGGACAACCACTCCTCAGCCCCCCAGATCTAAGTAAAGAGATCTGCTCCTGATGAGCAGGTTGGTGACTGTGTTTAGACACAAGTATCAGTGGGAATGTGCCTTGCTCTAAAAAGCCAGTGAATAAATTCCTAAACTCTTTTCTTATTTACTGAAAAAAATCCCACCACCCCCACAATAAAATAACCTCCCCAAAACCACAAAACACAACCAGACATCTATATTAGAGATACCCCAAACACTGCTCTGCTCTCTGCAGCAGAACGTGCTGGAGAAGGTTGGAGTTTTCATATTTCTGCTCAAATACAACTCGAATGATCATATCTAAACCACTGACAAAGCATTAAACAACATCTGATCGTGGCTATTTTCAGAATGCCCCATGACTGCCTGGCGCTTTTCAGGTAACACAGCCACACTCTCCATGTTAATTCCCTCCCTCCACCTTCACTTTTCTACAGCAGCAGAGGATTTTACACTTCCAGGACAGACTCCAGGGTTCTCATTATTTTACACAGGAAACTCTGCAGCAGGAGCAAATGAACCCTCTGCTGTTGCTGCCCGAAAGCATCTTGACTCCAGCTGACAGTGCTGAGCTCTGCGCCCAGACTCTAACAAGTCCCCCTGCATTTCTGGGTGTTGATCAGCAGCGCAATGAACAGCATCTCAGGGCACCGTTTGTGAGGAGAGGGAATTTGCTGTTCCCCCATCACATGCGAAAGTTAAGCAAAGGAACTTACCACACTACGCTTTTTATAACCTGGGACGTTGTTAAACTGTCACAAATTATTATAATTTCAGAAAGATTTCAATATAGTTTTGACATAAAAACCCGGGTACTTTTTGTTTTCAGGAGATTGGAAATGACAAATGAACACACTGTCAGCTCTCGGTCTTGCCTCCCTTCTCTGATTTATTTACTTATTTCTACTGTCAGAGAGCCAAAAACTAGGGAATGATACCTATGCGGGTGACCCTGTACATAGGACAAACTGGAAAGCACGTCAGGAATGCTCTCTTCTCCTATCCTCCACCCATCCTTCCCTCTGAACTACAACATTACCCACTACCAAGGGGGTTGCTGTTGCCAGCAAAGGAAACAGTAAGGAAAAGGTGTACATTACAACTAAACCAGGTTTAGCATACTGAGATGCTGACAGGAGACTCTGTTTTAGATGCCAAATTTGACAGAGAATTCAAAGTTTCATCTTGCACAAGCAATCAGTCCTTTTAATGATATCGTCTCTCCAGACATACTAAAGGTGGGCATCAAATAGTTAAAACAGGCATCAAATCTGACAGTGAAATATTCTCAGGGTGATAACTGACATGCTGTTTAAGAACTGAAGGTTGAGGATTCTGGTAAAGTTTTAGGAAGCTGATCCCCATCTTCTCCGGAAGCACATGAAGTAGAGGGAGCTAAAGTCCCTCCGGAGTACAAGGGTGCATTTACAACCAAGTCAGTACTCCTGCTCCTCAGAAAAACTGATGAAAAGATGAATTGGCATTACTGAATCTGGGGAGAAGTTTAATGATCAAACTTAAAGTACCTGGTTAAAGGAGATATTTTGTGTATAGAAAGATCCCAGGGTTTCTTGTTATTTCTAAGAGTCTCAAACCTACATTAAAACACAGTATGATCTCCCTTCATAATTAACATTGGAGTGACTACGTTAGAATTTACTTAGTACAAAGCAGACGCTATATTTTAAACACTGTTGATAAGAAAGGTCATGAGATTTATCTTGGTATAGGGTTGCCAAAGTGACCCATACCCATCCAATACTGCTTAGTCACCAATGCCCAAATATAAATGGCAAGTATAAGAGAACGCGGAGTATCTCCTACTACTTGTATCTTGATCAGGGAACACAGTAAAGTCAAGCAGCTAAGCACAAGGGTTCTATTTGACTAGGAGGAGAGCAGACAAAAAAAGGTGTCTTTAAAACAAAAGGAAGAAAAAAAACCCCATGGCACTACATACCGGTCACCTGGCAGGAAATCCTGCCAGATAGCATCTGCTATATGAAACTGGATTTTTCACTGCAATGCCATAATTTGCACAGGTTGTCTTAAACAGGAGAGAACCTTTGAAGAAAGAATGTTATTCTACCTGGCCCAGTGCACTGCACATTCCAGGGCAAAGAAGAAAAGGATTGCTACGACAAAAAACAGGGGGTTTTTTATACCTAATTCTTGGTATTCCAGCGTAAGAATGTGTTCAGTCTAAACTACAGAAGATAAAGAGAAGTTGGGAAACCTGTTTACATTTTTGCCCTTGCACAATCCTATGCATTAGCAGGCCAGCAATAGTAACGAAAGTAACTCGTCACAAACAGCTCAAGCCTGCCAGCAATGAAAATTAATGGGAAGGCAAGGATTTTCTTTTGATGTTGGAAAGACTCCAGTAAAAACTGGTTTGTACATGGGAACATGGTGTCAGACTAGAAGAGAATCAGCTTGTCTGACTTGTGGTTTTCTTGACAACATTCATCTTCTCTTGGCCTGATAGAGAGCAATTAGTGCTTGTCAGTTGAATCATGTGTTATTAAGATCATTCAGGCATTTTTTAATTATGATTACCTAAACAGACAGCAAAAGAAATTCTCAAGCAACTTTAACAATCCACTTCCTTTTCAGCTGCTTCCAAGTCTTTCTCCTTTAATGTTTCAAAAGCAAGGTGTAGTATTTTACCTGCAAAACCCCAAGTACCTTTTCCATTTTAAACACATTAAAAAAAAGCACTGTAGACTAAAATCTATGCACCAGCGCTTTATCAGATCCTATGATTTTTTTCCCAGTTAAAAGTAGATCAGTCTTCCATAAACCCTGTAAGCTGTTCTATATGCCAAGACTTGTTTTAAAACACCTAAAACAATGCCTAATAGGCTTATAATGATACAGCATTCCTAATACAGACTTCTTTCTTTCACCATACAGATTTAGAATCAGGATATGAACAGTGTCAGGGATGACATCATCCTTGGGTGTTGTTTAAAACTCCTCCCCAAATAAAATGGTTCCTTATCACTGACTTGGAGAGTTTTTCCCACTGAAAAGAAAGCTAAAAGCAAGACAAGACTCGACATAAAGTTTCTAGTTATTTAAATTCCAGATATCAGAGTAATTGGATTTTACAGACCTTGCACGGATGAGATCAGGATAGCTCTAGCTTTATGCTCAAGTTCAGAATGCCACTTTTAGAGCAACACTATTGTTTCTTCCCTTTGGCATTTCTCCCTTCTCTTTATCAGGGGATTTTTCAAGTTTCTATATTAACATTTCCCTTTTTTTTCATCTGCTTGCTGTAAACCTTGGCCTCCAGAACTTGCAAGCTCTTCTTGCTACACCATCTGCTCCTGTACAAGGCCAGCCAAAGGCCTGCACGGCATCCATCAGGAATGGGGAAATTCAGATCCCATTTGGTGAAAACACCGATATCCCTGGAGTTGTGAACCGGTGAGCTCTGTGTTTACAGTGCAGATGCAGAAGAAGCTGTTTCAAAAGGGATACACATTTCCAAACAAACAGAGTAAATATTTAGCATGCACTTTGATTTTAATAGGCAGCAAAATCTCGTTCCTAAAATGAATGATATTCAAGTATCTATTACCAATTCCCAGGAGCACATCTAATGAAGGATCCTTGAGGATTTTTCTTTTTGGAAAGATTCTTAACATTTGTTTGCAGCAACAGCAGGAAAACAGAACAGTCATAAGATGACTTTGCTTATCATCAATACAGGCTTTAATACCGTATTTATGGGCCTGAAGTTTCATACAGGGAATAGCGAGTATTTTAGGCAGAAAACAGACGATAACAGCCAATTTCCTGGAGTGGAACAGATCCAAGTTAACGGCACGCTTTCTAATAAACACCTAAAAGGTTATTAAAATGGCAACTGGGCATATGAAGGATGAAGGGACTACTCTGTGCATGCAGATACACTGTAAAGCAAGAAAGGAATTCTTGGGATTATTTTAATTCAAACTGGGTTCTCTTAGGGGCTCTGGTTCCAGTATATTATGTGTCTCATTCTTCCACTGGGGAGAATCTTACCGACTAGCTCCAAAGCGCAGTGAAGAAAGAAGGAAATTACTCATTTTTGGCTGATCTCTGAGCAGAATATTATTTGCAGGTTTATGAACTCTTATGGAAATATAAATGCTGAAAAAGGTAAAGCTAACCAAACCATATAGATCTCTATGTACTATTGCTTATGTCTGAGAATGCAGGCAGAAGACTAAAGCGACATCCAAGGCTCTACCATCTTCCTTGGAAATAGTCTGCTGTTTGCCTGCCAAGTTTATCAAAAATCAGCATTCTGCTTCCTAGATTAAAAATCCGAGTGAATCCTTTTGCCTCAACAGCTGATCATTATCCAAAGCAGCTACCATCATCAACATCAGATTGGATATATTCAAGGCATAATTAAATAGGTTTGAAAAAAGTCTTAGAAATTAGAAGAAACAGGAGTTCTTTTATCTTGGATTCAGCATCTCTTAGTAACAAGCTATTCTAAGGAATCTGATGTCCCCATTTCATTACTCAGTCTGTGCCTACCTTTAATAACTTTCCTTACTCATGGGTAATATAGTATTTTTATACAAGGTTTGTCTTTTGTACAGACTTTAAATATTTATATGTTAAGAAAAAAAAAGGATCATAGGAATAGGAATTTCTTGCAAGATGTTGCTTTATGGTTTAAATAATTTAGGCCCATGATAAATACAGCAAGAAACTGCACACATGAAAGTTACAAGATTATTCTTTTATTTAGAAAGAAACTACTCTGGAGGTCCTGCCTCCTACCAAAGTCATCAAAAGCATGTATTCAGAATACTCCAGTCGTTTAGACCCTTATTTCCAGACACCAAGGACACCAGTAGATATGAGCAGCAAGCCAACAATTCAGCTGCTGTACGTAGTTTCTGGATCAGAACGACTTCTAATTTTTGGTTCAGATCCTTCTGCTTTCTACAAGAGGGCTAAATGACAAAGAAACATGCTCCCGTCAATGACGTCCCATGCTTGGCAGACAAATCTATTTTGAGTCCAAGCCTCAAGCTTACTGACACGCTACCCAGTAATACCACCTTTTACGCAGGCTGGTTTTTAATACAGCGGTGGATTTTGATTACAGGAATAAAATTCCACCCCTCTCCTCCTTTTTTATCTAATCCCTCCCTATCAGTAAAACACTCGAGCAAACCAGTTCTTGCTGAAACAAAGGGCATTGCTCAGAACTTCTCCCGTTGCAAGATATAAACAGCTCTGGCTGTTACCCCCCCTCAATGGCAAACACAACTCACCTTTTGCTAACTTGAATAACCACAGCAAGTACTTCAGGTCCCCGCTCAGGACAATTCCTATTGTTCAGTGTTTGCTGCCACCCCTCCATTAGATCTTTCCAATCTTTTCTACAGCAATTACCAGGAGGATGTCAAGTATAAAACAACTGTAAATCCTACAGTGTGTAATTCTGTGACTTCCCATTCATTAGCCACTTTTAGTTAGTTGTTTAGTATATTACTCATTCTTGTTTCTAATACTACTCCTCCTCCTCCTGCAGATAATCCACTGATGTTGATATAATCCACAAATACCATCAGTCACATCAGTTTGCTCTGCTGCCTTGAATGCTACTGCAAAACACTCCAGCATGCCACTTAGATTAGAGTACAAGGTTCAGGCGATGACTTAAGGGCAGCCACCTTGCTGCTCATTTAGGAGAGGAAAATACAAGCCTCGCTAGCAGGTTTCTTACCAGTTTATTAGACTTGCTCTCAGGGTATCCAAATACAAGCAGCTCCCCACTGCCAGAGTGTCAACAGAGGTTAATGCTCACTTCGGATTATTTTAAATACACAAAAAATAATCCCCAATTTTAACAAAACCCTGCAAAATCCGTACCCCCCCCCACCCAAACACCTATAACAAAAAGCACTCTAAGAACAATGATGATAACTCGATATTACGTGCCGATTTATCTGGAACAAAACAGGACCTCAAAGTACAGCTAAATATTTTCATTTACAAGTGAAACAAATCACCACAAAGCCTCAAGCGCTATTGCTCTGATTTTCATTAGATTCATTTGGCAGCAATGCGTTCCTAAGGGGGAAACCAACCCCCCAAAAAAGTGAGGTAAGCAGAGATAACAGAAAAAGATAAGAGGCATTTTTCTACTCTTAGCTTACGCATTCCGCCTGTATCCGAACTAATGCACACGCATGGTTCCCTTCCTTACAGCTCTTCTGTACCACAACAGTGAGAAGAACTGCATTTAAGAAAACGTAATTACAAGACCACAAAGAACAAAAGAGCTGACTAGAAGGCAAAACTCTTCAACCCGGTAGTGTCTGTATTTGCTATGTGAAACAAAGCTTTCTGTTTGTCTCTCTGAGCAGAACCGAATGCAAAGTAAAAGCTGCACCACTAGAGCCATAAATGCCACCAGCACGCAGGGTCTCCTGCATAAACATGCAAAAAAGCATCTGCAAATTTCATGTTGAGTAGAAAAAATACACTAAAATTACCCCAAATTGTGAGCAGCAGTTACATCTTTTACTAAAAAAACATGTTTTGTAAAAGTCCACATTCTCCTCAGTCATTATGTTTCATTAAAAAGCAAAATTATTACTGCAGTCCTCAAGATTTTTGCTTAAAGTACAGTTCCACAGAACAAAAAAAAACAAAGAAGCTTCTGAGAAAGCACTGAAATAGATTTGGGCTTTTTTTCCTTCCTTCCTTCCCCTTTGCAGAGGACAGAAAGGAGAATTTGGGTATAGTGTTGCTCTGAAAACTGGAACCCAAATTTGCAGAAGGTATTAGTGGTCAAATTCACCTGCTCCCCAGCCACAGCAAAAGATGGATGAGCTCGTAGAGAAGCACCATCCCCAATTGAAAACTGGTGCTTTCAGAATAATTTGCTTACATCCATAATTTATTTGCAGTGCCATCAAGAGCAGCTCCAGCTCAGGCAGGGATGCACACCTCGTGCTGCAGCTTCTGCTAGGAATAATTTAGTAGTTTGAAAGGAGCTCTCTAATTTGGAAATGTTCAGCACAACCTCTTGAAATCTAAAGAAAACAGCGGAGCAAAGATAATGAACCCAAGCATTTCTTTTGGAGCTGAGAACCATCCAACTCTAAATCATCTCCACAAGAAAAATCTACTGTATTTTACAGAAAACCAAGAATTCAAGCAGTGGAGAACAAACGGATGGTCTTCTCCCTAAAATGAATGACACACTAAATATACCCACTAGCTAAAAATACAGCAAGTCTGCTGAAAATACATGTCACGCATCTTCACTGTACCCTGTTCTGCACCCTAATCCTTCCCCTCCTCCCATGGTACTGTAAAAATTTAGGCAATTTTTAGGGATTGAGACTCTCACTGACTTCATTAGGATGTTCTTAAACTCTCTTAAAAGAAGAAAATCAAGTCATTAAATACCTGGCTCTGTGTTTTCTTTAATAATGAGTGCTTTTACTGAAACCTGAATTAATTCTAAGGATGACTAAAAGCTCTGAAAGTTAAGGGCATGAAGCCTGCAACTTTACTGTATTTTTATTAAAGACTGAATCACCAAAATTAAAAGATTGCTGAGTTCATGGGAAGAAGCCATTACTTACTCTCACCTAGAAAATATCATCTGACAAAACCAAGCCTCCCGCTGCCAAAGAAGAACCATCATTTTGGAAGCATCACTTTGGTCACTGCAAGACGTTACCATCTGAAAACACTTATTCCTTCATTACAAAACACAGAACTTTACTCACTCATCACTTGATAAAACCATCTAAACCCTTTACAAAAGGGTTCTATCCTAAAAAAGCCCTAAGCATGCAGCCAGGTAAGCAGTAAGAACAGGCACAAAGGGTTAGCAATTTTATTCACTGGTACGGGAGAACTCATGAGCAGTCGGGCATAATGTTTCAGTGATTTGCTTCAGAAAGAGCAAAGAAGTACAAATTGGCAGGGAGAACAGGCCAGGTGGCAGAGCATGCAATGCAGGAGACACACCAGCACTAAAGGACCTCAGCGGCAAAACCAATTTTCTA
Organism: Ara ararauna; assembly: GCA_028858755.1. Taxonomy (NCBI): domain Eukaryota; kingdom Metazoa; phylum Chordata; class Aves; order Psittaciformes; family Psittacidae; genus Ara; species Ara ararauna. The sequence goes on along the minus strand of CM054389.1, from coordinate 8,118,098 downwards.
GCAGATAGAGGGACAGCAGGAAAACCAGTTGTGAGATCCAACCATAGGAGAAATAGGTGAAAAACATGCTCGGAGCAGGGCAAGCTTAAACCTAATGCACAGTTCCCAGGAAAACTACAGGTCTTCAGAAGAAGAGATTACTTTTAAGTAAACAAGTGGCTAATATTAAAGTCCAATTGACCCACACCACCATTACTCATTTCCACTGGAGGAAACAGCATTTTCCTTACCAAGGAAAAAAAAAAAAGATACTTAAGTTATTCTTTCCCTTTTCCCTTAGGAAAAAAGGAAAGGGTACCTCTTGTTCTGAGTATTATTAGAAAATAGATAAGCACTAAAGTGAATTACAGTTTGACCCGATAAGCAAATCACACCTTTAAAAGACTGCACAGCATCAGAATACCATAAACAAGTAATGAAAAAGAAATAGCTGATTTCTGCAAAATAGGCAGTTGTTCTCACTAGCAGACTCTTTTTCCATTCCTAGGCATGGATCAAATCACACCAACTCCCAGATTATTGAGTATTTCTTTCAAGAGTCGTTTGCTGTGAGAATCATCTTAAGAATTAACATTATTCCTGTATGATGAGAAAACCAACAGCAAGATGTTTCAAAGTAAGGCAGCTGGAAATGGGAAAACTGGGCGGGAGAACAGCCAGATACCTGTTGAATGCGATACAAACCTGATTATTCTTTTTTAGTGTAAAAACACACTGTTTTTTCTGTAGCTGTAGCACTGCATGGCATTTGCAGCTACATGCCATTTAGAAACTGCTGCACGATTGCAAAGGGATCTAAGAAGCCTCTCTCCTACTTAACACTAATCAATTTGCAGGCATTAGTAGTGATGGTGTCCATGCCTGTGCAGTTCAAACACATCATTACACGAGATACAAAAATTTTATGGATCAAAGAAGCAGCAAGCAGAACCCTCTTCTCCTAAGCTCTCCTCTGCACTTTATAAATGTCTTTTTGTGGTCAAGTTGAGGGTAAAAGCTCCACCATGTGGGAGAAGCTCAGCACTAGCTCAGGTGAACACAGTGTTTACTCAGTGGTGGATCCACAAAGCATGGTCCTTGCAGGTACTACACAACAGCCACCAAGATACTGGAACGCCCAGGAGACCCAGAGAAGCTCCTCTGGCTCAAAAGCCATTAATGCCCTGCACCATGCTACTTTAAAACAGATCATTACTGCAGCGTGTACCCACGTATCACTAATACCTGTCAATCATGAGAAGGAGGTAGGTCAGGGTACCTCCTATGGTTTTGTTTTGTTAAAGAGTAACTTTTTCCAGGACCATGAATAATACTTGGTGCTGTATGACTGAAAACAGTGAATAATCACAAAAAAAGGAACTGTTCCATGTTACAGAGAAGAGACAGTCTGCCAAAACAAACATATTATGGCTGCGAAGGAAAGTAATGTGTCTGTAATTTTAAACCCTGTCCACTTTAGTAGTTCAACAAGTTTTTATCTCACCCAACCAACCAAAGCAGTACCATACAGCACAAAAGCTGCATGAACCGACCTGTAATGGAGGGGGGAGCAGGAGACAATTCGCACTAAAGGATTCCCATGCCATTTCACAATAAATCTACCTTCAAATCCCCATAAGAGTTATGCTAAACAAGGAGGATATTATTTCTCAGCAATTAAAAAGGGTATTTTAATAGGAAAACTACTAAGGCTTTTATTCTCACAAGCAGTCACATAATTCATCATTATGAGGAAAAAAAGGAGGAAAAAAAGGGGGAAAAGAAAATATGTTGACTAAGAATAATATATTATTGGAATTATATTGTTAAATAATGTAAAATAATATCAGAAAACACGGACAGTTTGAGGACCGCATTTACACCAACACGTGGGAAGAAGCATTAAATATTCTTCAGCATCAGAGCAAACAACTTTAAAAGTGTGTTTTAAAAGTAAAACAATTGTGGCAAATATCTTCATTTCAGAATTTAAAGATATTCACTACGAGTATTTTACAAACAAGAGCCTAATCAGCATACAGGGACTGGGATTTCAGCAGTGACTCCTGATGCTGCAGGTGCTTTCCAGCAGCCCCAGTTGAAGAGCTGCTCTATTTACCAAGTTGATGAAGCACGTGCGGGTTAGAAGGGAAGCACTGTCTGTCCGGGTGTGCATCTGGACACACCACCAGCGCTGCCCAGATACACACAGCTCACAACCCGCATGGACCAGAGGCTGGCCATGTTTCACCCTCACTACTTCACTCTACACATGGTATTGTCAGGTAGGAGTCCAACACGGAGGGTACCAAAAGTAATGAGACAGCAAATTATGGAATGGGAATTCCTAAGAAGCCAAATCTCTGCTCTGCTGGAAGCATCTTACACAATAAAGTGGTGCATTCGATCTCTGGTTTAGTTTCTTTTTAAAACCATGGATAATACAGCAGACCAGGTAGCCCACGTTCTGAAGGGGGCAGCGAGGAGAAGGTACTTGTGATCCCTCGCCTCAGCCACCCCAGCTCTAAGCCTGGAGCAAAGCGGCAGGTTACTTCATGCTCCACAGCCACCCTAGAGCCAAGCAGCCACCACAGCCCCAAGAAGCCCCTTCTTGGCACTGTGTGCCACCACCATACCAGCTCCTTGGCCATGCCACTTCTCCCAGTCACGGCTGCAAACCAGTGAGCACTCCCAAGCCAGAAGAGGCAGGTAGAGATCTACTGCCCTGCCCAGTATGGGATACAACCCAACACCTGCTCACCCTGGCCAGCACAGGGTGGCCGCATGTACAGCTTCTCCCTTCTCCACCACACCCTGGGGTTTCCATACTAACGTGCTGCACCCAGATGATGCGACCCAGCTGCTAACCAGCCACAAAGAGTTGGTCTAACACGGTCAAGAGGCTGGCAGCTGAACAGTCCTGCTCTGCGTGTGGAGCTTGCGGAGACACCAATGTTACCGGGCAGATCAAGACAGGCTCAAAACGTTTGGAGAAGCACACACGAGTTTTCAACACTGACATGACAAGCTGGCCGGGTGCCACCTACAGCAACACTCGCCAGGAATCGCATGGCACGGGGGAGCTCAGGGTGCCAACGAGAGACATCCCAGCCACGCACTGCGGACAACCACCTCTGGAGCCTTCACCGGCGTTCCCCAGCTCCTGGACCCCCCAACACAACAAGCATACCAGCAGCCAGCTTCTCTACAGCAAGATACCCACGTATAGAACCACCCCAAACAAGCCCTGCCTCTGAGAATCTCGTTCCAAGAGCCCGATCCAGGCTGCTAAGTAGGTTGATTTTCAAGTATTTAACATCCAGTCGGATATTCAGCAGTCTGGGTGGGAAGGTGGGGGAGAGGGATAAAAATCAGCCTCCATCATTGCTACCAAGAGCCGACTCGCATACCCACATAGCCAGTTGGCACGCACCAGGTATATCTCCATTAATCTGAATATATGCTAATTCTGTCACTCAGCAGTACCACTCAGTCACTCCTAAACCAGCTCTCTGGGAAACACCCCAGTTAAACTCTATCCTTAGCAAGGAAGGATGAAGATAAAAATTGAAGAACTACTTGTTCTTTAATAAGGCTAAAAGAGAACTGAAGTTCTTGAGGCTAGTAGAAAAGGCCTATCCCAACAAACATCTCACACCAGCACCTCTTTTTTCTACGGCAAGTAATCTTCTCAAACCTAACTTACCCATTTTAAATGCCCATGAGGTAGGGCTAGTTTCAAACATGCTGCTCCCAACCAATCTGTTGAAAGACATGCCTACCTCTAGCATCACACCACCTCAGCTGACTGCACCAAGATCAACATTCACTGTGAGTTGGAGTACACTCTGAAGTCAGCTAATGGCACTGCATCATCCCTGTATGGTTTAGGTGCCTTTGTTTTCAAGTGCAAAGGAACACTGACGAAAGCTTTGACAAAGTCACACTCAATTTTAGATTCACTTCCCTTCAATCTACATATACCTCCAGTGAGCTCATCCTCAAGGCACAAGCATCCATCTACATTCACGATAAAACCCCACTTTCCACAACATCCCACCTTCCCTTAATGCTTTTATTTGACCAACAAGGAACAGTTATGTATCACTTCACTCTTGGTATGCTTACAAACATGAATAGTCAACACCTCTCTTCAACAAATGTGGAACTATCCTACACCACAGCAGCCATCAAATGGGCCAGGCCTCTCATGCCCAACAGAAGAGACTTTTACTGCCTCATTCCAGAGCTGCTGGTGGTGGATTTGGCTTGCAGCTTCATCATAAGGGTACTCTCATGAAATTTTCCTTCCTGTTTAATAAAATTTAACTTTTCTGTGTTAAAAGTATGAATTAAGAATATTAACTGAAACATTAAAGAAACTTAATGCACAACATAAAACGTTTACACATATAAAAACTGGGTGACTATTTGGATAAAATGCTAATGCCTCCATGCAAATGGAATAGGAAGCATTCAGAGATGCATAAATCTATTTTATGTCTCATCTCAGGAATTATCATTATGTCAGTACCTGCAGTGGAACCCAAATGAACTCAAGAGACACACAGTGTATGGAAGTCACCAGCAGCACTTCCCATAGCAGTGAAATACTCATTACAGGTCTGCCATCGAAATAGTGACTCACACTGGTCACGCTTAACTTGTCAGATGATCCCAGAACAAGGCAATATATCCACAATCATTCATTTCAGCGGTCCGTAAGTTTTGGATTCAAAATATCAAGTACTGGGGCATATTTTATTTATATACTCAATGGCTATAGAGTCATAATCATGTCATTGTTCAAACTGCTTAATCTGTCTCAGCATTTAAAATTAAGTTGAAAAGAACCACTAGTGCTTTTAACTGTCCTTAAATTACATTAATTGCGTTGTTAAGCACTTTAACAACCTTATGAAGGAAGCTAAGTAAATCACTGCTCCAAAGTAAGTCTATATAACCACCTCCATGCACAGAACCGAGCTGTCAATATCCCTGAACTGCAGAACAAGGATTCCCCACATCAGATCAGAAGCAAATCAAAGCAGAGCCTACTTTTACCCTTTGCCCATGAGCTATGTCAACACCAGCTACTGTAACATCAATATATTGTATGCACAGAGAAACATGGAGAGCACTGAAGTTATGCTGTCATGATTCTATTTATGCCCTGTCCTGCTAGCAGGCGACTGATGTCATATGCCTGTATACAACAGAAGCAAATTCACAACCTAGAAATTTCTGCTGGCAAGAGATCAACAGGCTGTAATGAGCACTGAAAACCAACTACCCAGCCTTCAGCCAGAGCTCACTGATCTCTCCTTCAACTATTACACTGGGCTAAAACCCCACTGCTTCAACTGCAAAGACGTTATTACCAGTGTCAGCAACAACCCGAAGCAAAGCCAGTCTCAGTGACCGCAATCTGCAGATTATTGGATCTACAAATCACGTTATGGGATCTGCTTTCTCCATCCTATGTAACTGAAGGATATATACAGGTGTGGTGGTCAAATAGCTTGTCAGAAATATTCTTGTGCATTATAAATAAGCATGCCTGTACCGACACACGGAACATTTGAACACGCACGAGAACAGCAGCCTTTTGCTAACGAATTCTTATGGCAACAGCAGGCAAAAGCTAAACCAAACACAGTTCAGACTATTTTAAGAATAGCAATTATACATCCAGAGATACTTGATATAACGAGAAGAAACAATGGAACAAAATAAAGAAATTGGAAAGTTTCAAGCCATCTGTATATATCTGTACTGAGTATCAAACCATCTGTATTATATTCTTAGATCAGCTAAAGCAAACCACTGGCACCAGTGCCAAGTTTGGCAGCAGAAACGATTTGGATCGCCACCAACGAGAATGAGCTACCATGCCTCTTAGAATAAATTTTGTAGCAAACACCAAAAGGGTTGATCAACACAGATTATCACAGCTACAACAAGCCAACTAGTTTAAAAAACAGTATTTGCCATCCCACAGTATTTGATTTTATACTCGTATGATACACTCTACGCCTCAAAAAAAGGAAATTTAACTTCTCACTATACCTGTCCCACTGGGAAATGGCTAAAATCAATCAAGCACATTTTGTACGGCAGCAGGGAGCACCTGCACTCAGTGTCACCAAGCCTGGTGCCTCCCATCAGCCAACGCACAAGTTCTCAGCCACATTCAGCACATCAAAACCCTGTAGCAGACGGGTGATAGGGGCACTGCACCACAAAGTGAACCCTCGGTAGCATTTTCTGAGGCTCACATACAGCCTCGGAAGGTCTCCCACTTCAGTGTGGGATAAAGCTTGGCTTCCTTCAAGACACAGAACAGGCCAACAGCACCACATGCCCCACACTCATTTACTTTGTCTTCTCCAACTCCAGCCTCTACCCTTCTACAGTACCCTGCTTCTCCCGGGAAATTCCACCTATCCTTTGAAGTCTAGCCTAAATTTCAAAGGCAAAAATACCAAAATATCCTTGAGGATAAAGGTGCTGATGTAAAGAACACTGACTAACCCCCGTAATTTTATTTTCATATTTTAAAAGGGCCCAAAAATAACTATTCACCACCTTTTCCTCTGCTCGAGATTTTGAGAACAACCCGCCTACCAAAAAGCCTAATTCTCTTAGCGCTAAGGATTCTGCATGGGTGGAACTCTTTAGCTAAAAGTGATGATAAATAACACCTCCTCAATCCTGCAATCTCCAGAAACAGTTTACAGGAATTAATATATGAAGTTGATTTGCAATGTTAAACTAGAATTTCCCAACCTTCTGATGTCCACCTGAATATGCCAGGTGAGACATCAAGATCAAGGTAGTACAACACAAAGTTCAGCTGTCTCGATCACCTCCCGCCCTCTGTATTTCCACTGCCGTGAGAATACACAACTCCTTGATATGTTTCTGGCATGTGGAATTATCGAATGTCGCATTACCACAACCAAACATGTCGATAGCTCACCCATCCCACCCTACAGACAGCTTTACATGACCCCCTTCTTCACTAGGAAGTACCAGCCCCAAGTTGAAGATACAAAACTGATGCCAGGTTTGGGGGTTTCTCAGTATTCACACAGCACTGAGGCATTAAATCAACAACATTAAGCACTGTTTTTTCAACCTGTTGTACAGTTTATGTACAAACTATGCTAACTGGTAAAAAACAGTGTCTGGGAGTTCAGGAACTTGTCTGCACATTCTCCTCAACTGCAAACCTGCCATTCAAAGACAAGCCCCCCACATACCTACCCATGAGTGAAATGGGCAAAACACAGGGGTTTTTTAAACTTACGCATGCACTCAATGCAGAGCACCTTCTGAAGTCTCAAATTAAAGGTACTGAAGAACAGCAGAATAATCTCCTTTCCCAAATAAACCATATTTGCACTTTAAGCTATGCATATTGTTTAACTCTGTCAGGAATCCTATTATGAGAAACTTGTATTTTATGAGCCTGCCAAAAAGGTTGGTTACAAGAAGCATAATCACAGCAAGCAATAAAGGCTGACACCAAGTATATTTCTAAGCAATTATAGCAGGTGTTTTAAAGGCATAAAGCTACATACAGAGTTACAAATCCATTTAGAGTCACAGACATGGTAAAAGGCTACCAGAAGGTTCAAACCCTCACAGCAGCTGAATATTGCTCCTCTTCCCCTGCATTCCACAGCAGCAACAGGACCAGCTCCACCGTGGATTTCAGCAAGTGAAAAGAATAGAGTATTAAGCATCAAGGTACACAATGATCACTACAAAAAATGAATGAAGAGCCTTCAAAGGAGGATACATATATATATATATGGAGAAAAATATATGTAGGCTCAAAGCTCAGAAAAGTGTTACCACTTGAGGATTGCTAGATCTCTCTTAGCATACTGTTTCTTTTCAATTGCATTAAGCAGCTGCATTTAACATCTTATATCGTACAAAGATGTTATAAAAAAGGATTGTCTAATATAGAGGGGATGTGTATGAAAAGTACTTACTCCACAAGAATAAAGTACTGTGGATGTGACAAGTCCTGTTGAGACCTTACAAAAACTTGCACATGAAATCTAGCTCCAACACAGAATTGGTGGAGGAAATTCAGGGAGAGCTGACTTGCCAACACGTAACTCTGCAGAACGATTGCTGGTTATCAAAATTGCATAAGCCAAGAGACAACACGAACTATAAATATGACTATCAGCTATTCTACACAATCCAAAAGCATCCTGCCAAGCCCTCCTTCATGTTCTCTCTCACACAGACAAAGGCCTCAAAGCCATGGGACATCTGCCAGGGAAACAAATGAAGTTAAAAAACCAGAAGAACATGAACATGTACTAACCTAAACTTGCGTGTTCTTTCTTCCCAATTCCTCCCCCAACACCTCCCCCTACAAAGAAGACGCCTCGGTTTACTGTACCATTTTCCTTCTCCCAACCTGTCTTAACTCTTGGACCGATGTCTTAAAGTTTCCCTACCTTTGAAAAAATAATGTTCAGTTCTTAAATGTTTTGCCAGATCTGGACCACACCCTGCCCTCTCCCAAAAGCACGGCTGTTTGTCTCCTATTGCACATAATCAATTATAGCACTTTCAGGTTTGTAGTTTGCATGGTGGGAGCTGATCCAGGAAGGAGATTGTGCTTGTGCGAGCCTGTGTGTTTACACAAACACACGCACACACATACACACACACACCTCTATAAAACTGTTTTGTTTCTGCAGAACTTTAGGGGATTTCCCTGAAACGGAGTTTTTCGCTTGTAAGCAGATAGCACTTGATAGGAAAAAGTAGCTGGAATTTTTCCACTTACCAGGTCCTGCTAATCACTTAAAATACGAAAGGGAAAAGCAAATCTCTGTCGTTCTATCACCACAAGATCTGAGCGCCAATCATAAGCAACAACTATAGAAAAATGCACAAAGACACCCAGCAGATACCTTCAGTTCCACCACACATTTCACTCTCCCCGTTCTTATTCCCAGATTTGGTGTCAGACACCAACTCTGACGTTTGACAAAAAAGGGATACGGCAGATTGCCCACCAGCCGCATCATGTGCTGCCAAGTGAGAAATACAAGCTTGGAAACAGTCTCGAGATTCCAGCCAGGACAGCAAGGCTCGAAGCATCACACAAGTGACATAACTAAGCATGGTGGGGAGAGGCTGGAGGGGACGTGGGAAGTTACTGCACAAAATAACTCCGCAGTGCAGGCAAAGGAGCTGTTTTCAGTACCGAGCAAGACAACTTCATCATTCAGGATTACCAAGAGGTAACTGCAGTTTCCTTCTGTCCTATTTCACCCTTTCAACCAAGTCTAACTGCAGAATCCCTTTCACTACTTGAGTCTGGATCTTCCGACATACTTTGATGTCGTTCTGTACCTAGTTTTTCTTTACCAGCTACTGCAAAGCCCAACAACGCTCAAATTCCGGCAGAACACGGATTACCCTGGGTCTGGTTCACAACTTCGGACTCCTACAAGATTTCAAAATTACATCCTAGAAAAGACAAGAATCATCTTGCTAATTTGTTCGGTAGCTAGCACAGCAACAGTGTGAGCGCCACATGTAGACAAATACTCAATTTGTCTTCAGACAGTTCTGAGAAGACAGACATTTTATCAGCATATCTGTTAACACTTTCCTTCAGAAAATATGTTTCGCCTGCCAGCAAACAAACAACAAAATAATGTGTCAGATCTGTAAAATGAGGGAGAGAAATAACCAGGATTAGATTCAGAGAGCTGGAATAAACTAACCATAATCAAATGCTGGAACACGAGCTAATGTTTCAGCCCTGCGCTCACAATCTCGCACTTACTTTCGTCGCTTTGTAATACCTTGGTACACAGTCACGTTACATGAAGGCTCTCTCTGGTTCTGCTGTTTAACAATAACCAACAAAATGTGATCGTTATGAACCCAGCCTGCAGAGAGATAGCTGGTGGAAAAAAAGGCATCCCACCCAGGCTGTGCTCCAGCTATGTGATCCAAAGAGGCAAGTTAGCTACATGCTGGGAAAGGAAACGGGAGTGCGAAGCAGGGATAGAAGTATGTGTTCAAACCCCTCTCAAGTCAAGGAGCACCACTACAACTGACTTACCCACTAATTCAAATTACAGGACGAAAACCATGAATCACAAAATTCAGTCATCTTTCTGCTTCACTTTTCCTAGCAAGTGCTGGGTAGGGTCTCTATTTCAAATTCAGGAGCATAGGAAAAGAAACTTTAACTAGCAAACACAATGTAGGAACGGTTTTGAGTGAGGCTTCCAGGATCCTGAAAACATTTTTAGTAAGTTCCATGAATTGTAGTTCCAATTAAGGACTAAATCTGGAGACTAAACACCTCTTTATTTGAGGGCAGGGAGGCTTAAATCTTTTCGTACTAATGCTGAGCTATATCATCTGTATTTTTGCTCTGACCAACCTATAAAACCTGTCAGCTTCACTCAGTTTACACAGGGCTCTAATTATGTTTCACTAGAATCTGAATGATCTAATTACTTAACATCTTACAGCACAAACTACTGAGGACATCTGGTTGAGCAACTGGCAAAGGAGCTGGAGAAATAAAATGCCTGTTCTCTCCCCAGCTCGGGACCCCTGCAAGCAGCTCTCCCACCAGCCAGGCTCAGTTTTCCATCCCATCTGACCTTTCTGCCTACTGAAAGCAGCCCTGCAAGAACAAATCATCCACAGGTTCAAAGAGTAATCAGGTGAAGGAAAACCTCTGTGAGTGCCACAAGCAGGACGATGGGACTTTGAAGGAGTTTTTCATTTGGCTTTGTTCTTCATCGGATGAAACCACAGATCGTTCTCTTGCAGCTCTGGGGCTTCTTCTCCCACTGTTCTTCAGAAATTGAGGCACAGAACATTGCCACGAGGGCTTAAAGACTAAATCTGATGTCGGCTCGGCTACATCAGTGCCAGCAGGAAGCTCCCACAATCGCAAGCCTTGAAAGACCTTCAAGTTTCTACCCATTGCAATGGTGCAAAGGAGCACAGTTTAGCAAAACCAGGGAAAACTCCACTGAGGCACCGTAAAGTCATTCATGCTGGGAGCACTATGATTTAAACCGGAAATAAGCAGCAATAGGAGCTGAAGGATCTTTTTTGCTCCTCTCTTTTGGAGCACTTTGCTTAAATGGTTTCCATAATGTCAGTCTTGGTCAGTCTTTCCTTTGGCCTGGCCATCTGCCAGGGTGATATCGTGCTACATACCTGAGGACTGTTCAAAGAAAAGGGTGCCCAAAACACAGGAAACTGCTATCGTGACCCATACTGTGCAGACATGCTCCCACTTTGATCTCTTTTGCTTGAAACCACAGCGCACTCAACCCGACAGATTAACCCAACATGGTCAAAGACGATATAAAACCTAAAAGTTCTGGTTAAAAACCCAGTTAAAGCTACCGTCTTCTGTCTTTACTTTCCCTTAACGAACAGATGGAAATCAGCAATAACCATCTGTGTAAAGCAGCAATAACTGTAAAGCACAGTAATTCCACAAAAATACACTAACAAGGTCAGTTAAGTGTTTCTCTAATTGTTTCTTGCCCATGACCTTTCTCAAAGATTTCAGATGAAAACCAAAACAACTTGTGAAAGGTCCCTTGGCACCTTCGATGGTAGCACAGTTTGATTCTGCATCCTGGGGAAATTCCACTTGGGGAATAAGATTCTGCCATCCCAGATTTCCCCCCTTCTCACACTGACATGCTCCTTACTCTTCCTGACCTGCTAGGTAGAACACCTAGCTTCCCTGCTCCATGACAAAACTGATTCCAGAATGAGCAGTAAAACTAAACTGTTCCTGTACACGCGATGCAGCAAATGCTTCAGAATCCTTCAAGATCAAAGCTACTCTATTAATAAACTTGTATTTTTATATTCCTATCAGCTGAAAAATCCAATTAAAACATCACAGTGACCTTTTACCAGAGAAATAACTACTGTCACGGTGAGGATAAAGTATCAGAAGGCACCCTAAGCAGGGTTTCAGCAAAAATGGGATAGATACTGAAAGATACTATTACAGTTGTTTTACTTAAGTCACCGGGGTGGTAAAGGATGGCCTAATTCCACAGGAAGATCTGAGAGGCTTTTATTAGGTCTCCAAACTAGTAACTGACAGTTAAACAATGCGTCAGGCTTTAAATCAGCATTTAGAAAGTAAATTTATAATGAAGAGGTGACAATCAAGAAACTGTACAGAGGCTGCTGCCAACCAACAACTTCTCTAAAAAAGAAAGCTAGCTAAAGAATGAACATTTCTTACCACTGAAATTAGCTTCACAATTGGTCGGCAAAGTGATTATAGCAAATAAATAGGGCTAACAAACACTAAGATATACGGCTGCCTTTTGCCATGACGTATCTAGAAGCGAACAAGATAAAGAGCAACGAATGCCCCAAACAACAGGTGTGTTTTTTCAAAGCAGGCATGCCTCCCAGTTTACCAACTTCATTTGATCTAGCTGTACAAAACCAACGGTCACCTACAAAATGAAAAATTATACATCTATCCAACATTTCCTGGTATCAGGAGCTTCCACAATTGCTCACACGCTCCAGAAGTAAGCCTCTAATACAGAGTGCCTGCCTCCCATCCCCTTCAACCAGCGAGGTTCCTAAAGGGTATCAGAAGTTCCAAACACACGAGACTGGAGACGTAACAACCTCTGGCATAGCAGGCAGCAGCCAAGCACACGAAGCACCTTTTAGAACACCGGGAGAGACCGCACTGAAGGACCACGCAAAGCATGCTGCAGCAACAAACAAACTTTTAGCCCTTCCATTAAAGTTCATTTTCAAAAAGATGGCATGCACAAGAGCTCTGGGGCACAGTGGCCACTTTCTAAGAGTCTGAAAACAATCTCAACTACTAAGTGCTAATCCTAGATAAAGTAGGTTTTCACAGTTCCAATTTTAGACTTCAAGTCCTATTTACAGGACAGAAAATCCCAGATAGCGACATTAATCAAGTTTTACTCAGCTTGGCACATTAAAGATCTAACTATTCTCAGGATATGGCAGGACATCTCAGATGCTAACAGATTTTAATTTATTATCTCAAGCAAGCTGGTCTCAGCACAGTGCGTGCGCTGTTTTAATCACTTGTGCTCTATGCAACGTATCACCCCAGCAAAAAAAGCACACAGTTCTAGTTTCATGAGCTGGTGGCATGGAGCACAGCAAAGACTCAGAAATGAGTATCAAGAGCTGCACAGAAGAAAGCGGCTTTACAATACAACTTTCCAGTCATGGGACTGACCAAAGCTCTGCCTACACATACATTAAAAGCCTGAAACCAGCTCCTCCTCACTAGCATGGGAACAGCAATGTTTTATACATGAAACTAAGAGCATGACTTTGTAAGACCATTTAATTTGATTCAAATCCTGATCTAAACCAGGGAAATACTCTACAGAGCTGCAGGGGTTAGGGACCACCAGTAACACAGAGGGCACCCACAGTCTGGCAGGATGAAGATTCACACCAGAAAAGCCTTCTTAGGGAAGTATGCAAAATAACTCCCAGACAGATTCCTCCCTCCTTACTGTCTGCTTCACCACGCACCTAACGCTTCTTGCATCCTGTGAAGCAAGAGTGCAGCAGCCCCCTGAGTTCATCCATACAAAGCAGCAAGTATCAGCTCGCTTTTGGAAGGAATGAAAGAAAAAGATATTCTGAGTTCAAGCAGGAATTGAGTACAAAGTATATCTGCTTGAGAAAACGGGCTGGGTGGTGTGAAGAGCAGCAGAGAGATGAGCTGAAGACACAGTATTAGCAAACTGCCCTTTTCCAACATTCAAAGAACTTCAATAGCAAGACTCCATGCCAGTGAAAACATGCAGAACCTATAAGCAAAAGAAAACTAGAGCTCCTGAAAGAGACAGGACAGAGCTTGAAGAAGGGAAGGGAGAAGTAACTGGTATATGTACAGCTTTTTTCCTTTCTTGTTTTCTAACTATATGAAACGCTTCTTGCACTCATGTAAAAGAAACTCGGGTTACAGTTGTGTGAGCAGCTCCTCACAGAGGTCTTTCCACAGAAAATCAATGGCAAGACTACTGGCTCCTTGTCTTTAAATGTTTAATATTATCCCATCTCCACAATTGGTACCAGAGAAGCAACTACGCTCATACCAGACATACCAAACCAAAGCTGAGTGCTATCAATATTAACATACACACACCAAAGTTGAGACAGAAGTATCTGTAGATTGCTGACAAAATTAACATCATCATATTTCAGCTTAGGCAAAGCGCACATTTTATTTATGCCTGCAAATGAAGCAAACATCTTTAAGTGATAACATGATACAAATTTACTTTGACATGCACATGCAATAAAATGTGTAAACAGACAATAAAAAAAAAGAAAAATAATTACAGACAAAACACAAGTATAAATTTTATTGAGCAATTCTGACAACATTTGTATTTCACATCAATGAAACAAGAATTAAGTTGATTAGAAACACGAGATAACAGGAAGAGACTGAGAAGCCACTAAACTAGTATGGAGAGATTCCTCCCTACTCACAAGTTGGGGCTGGGTTAGTCAAGCTCAGTCAGAAGACAACAACTACGCATGTGTTAAAAAGGAAGCACATGTGACAATGCTCACTGGGTCAGATCCTTTGTGCTGTGCTAAACAGGGATAAAGCTTATTCACCTTTGCAAAGTTCACTGAGCTGAGCACGCAAGACCTGCTCACAGCAGTGGAGCACAGCACCTCTCCAGCCTCATAACTATTCAGGAAGCAAATGCATGTGAAATGAGTAGGCGATCAATATTTCTGATGGCACAAGTAGACATCTAAAGCATAACCTCCAACCCCAATGACAGCCTTAGCAGTCTATCAATACTTAGACTACAAAACCGAACAATTTGGATAAACAATAAAAGCTGCTGTGAGAAAAAGTTCCAAAGTACCCACCCCATCATATGCCCTTGGTGAATGAAGAACTTCGGCCTTCAGATACAAGCCTACCACCTTAGACAGGAACTGTGCTGCACGTATCCCTCTCTTTTGCCATCTGAGGCACTCACATGCTGCCATTCACAGCCCCTACAACCACGGGAGAGTGGCTTGGAGAGAAGCCCTGGTAGCAACTGCAGATTCTCCTTCTCCTGAGCTGGCAAGGGCTGACCTGTCTCTCTGACACAGGGAGCCGTTTTAAACCCACACTGCAGCCAGCTGAGGACTGCAGTTTTAAACCATGCAACCACAAACTGTTGAATATTCAATTCAACATGCATAGCACTGGGTGCCTATAATGTAAATTTTAAACAGCCTTTAACGCACAGAGAAATCTGAAGGGAAACTTGATAAATTGTGTATCTTGCCTTCCAACAGGATACCAAAGAACATGGAGGGATGTTTTAAAGTGAAAGTATGCATATGTATGAGAAACTCCAGATTTTAAGTTCATAACCCTTTGCAGGAAACATTTGCTTCAGTGATTTGGTACCAACCATCAACAGTATTCTTTCAAGGACACCCAGCTACTCAGTTCTTTTTTCACATTCATTTCTATAGACATTGCTTCCAGCATCAAGCCTGAGAAGTACCTACAAATCAACAGCAGTATAAGCTCTGCTTAATCCATTTTAAAAGAAAGCTAACAAAGGTGCAGAAAATGGAACAACTAAATCTTACTTATCCAGAACAAAGTAGTGGCAAAGAGGAACAGTAAGTGCTAACTCACAGTGTTGTATCTCAGAGTGGTCCAAAAGAGGGGTCAGAACCATTATCAATGTTTTCCAGATGGAGAAGTAAACCAGCAGAGGCAGAGTGTCATGCTCAGATGCTGGAGCAGATCCACAGCAGAGTCCAGAACAGGCACACATCCCCTGCTAACAGCAAGAATGAAACTCCCCACTTATTCCAGTCACAACTACTAGTGACTATTGCTCAAACTGAATCTGAACCAAATAAAGCTTTGTATGTTAGTACCAGTCCCCCTAAGCATTATCACCCAAAGTATTCAGTGACTAGATTTTTGATGGGCTGATGCATACCAGCTGAAGCTTACCATTTGGGTAAGAGAAATCTAATGGTTTTCCTGAAAAGACTAGATCAGCAACACATGCAACCTCAAATACCTAGCAGAGATGCCAGAGAGAGAAGGAGTAAGACTTAACCCATCCAACCTCCACTGCATTTCATCACCTGCAGCACTACCTTTTAGCTTTGAAGTTCTGGTTTCTGTGGAAGACAGAACATTTCCATGCGGAGCATATAACCTTTTTCCATGTAGGATATTGCTAGTCTGAGGCTTCATTTTTTTAAAATGTAAGTCAAAAGCTATTAAATTGCCCTTTTTTAACAATAAGAATGCTTCTTCTACTCCTAATACCTGAAAATACCATCCAAGTGCTTAAAAACCTACCAGGAAAACATCCCCTGTTTGTTACAGAGCAACATTAAATATCTGTCAGTGTACTCTGAAGTCACGCTATCACCCTGGTGTCTCTCGTACAAATCTCAGGATGCTTCCCCAAGAACAGCCTGGTAGTAAACCCTAGGCCATCCTTTTACACAGTCAGCGAATGTACTTGCTGGGAGAGCCTCTATCCTGCCCAGCTGCACTGGCAAATATTTATGTAAATTCTATAATAAGGTCTGCTCTTCTCCCAACTGCACTGCAAGAAGAGTTTCATTTCCAAGTCCTAGACTTAAGCTCACTCCTTAACTCCTTCCTTTCTTCACCACTTCCCTCCAGCCCACCCAGTTCTTTAAACAGTCATTTCCCCCGCTCCACTCGCTTCTATTTTTACTTCATTGCAATGTTACTGTCCTCAGCTTGTCAAATGTGAACCACACACAGAAGCCAACATTTCTCAGCAAGGAAAGACCTCTGCAACATCAGTATCAGAAGTGACTCAGGCTCCTTGTACGCACACACACCCAAACCCACAGAAGCAATCCCACACGACATGGGAATACATTAGCTCAGGACCACCTATCTCCATAGCCCAGCAGATACTATAAAATGGTAGCAGGAATTAGACCACACGTTGGTCTCACCTGTATACTCTTGTGCAAGGTACGCTGGGCTCACCTGACCACGAGCCAAGCACAAGACGACTGGATTCAGCAAAACAAAGGGTCTGGCTGCGCTGTGAAATCAGTCCAGCTGTTTAGCAATACTTTAGCCTAAATTCTCCTGTCACTCGCAGAAACCTTATACTGGCACTGCCAGATGCTGTTATCTCCAAGCCTGCTCACCTACTAAGGTGTGCTTCCACACAAAAGATCTTAAGAACAGGATCTGCTCAGCTCCAGTGTGTGAACTCCTGTGAAAAAGCCCCAGAAATGGTCATGGCCTTCATCCTCATGTGCCTTAAAAAGCTCACAGCCAGAAACGCAAAGATACAGAGGAATATAAAGTATCTAAATACAGCAGCTTAAATACTTCTGTGCATCTGCTTTTGAGCTTTTCAAAGGGTATTCTTTTACCTGTGCTTTCCCGGAGCAGACCACTGCAGGTCCATGAGCCCAACCAGGAGGCAGGCAATAACCACCCCATGAAACAACAACACAACTCCAGCCCTCACAGAAACTTCCTTATTACCCCAACTGTCGACAAAGGCACTAAATCATTGCAAGGCAAGGAAGCAAGGGAACTGCCAGTGAGGCAAAAAGCCTTTAGACAACATTAGTATGAAAGGCTACAACTTCAAACCTACATCTGCTTTAACACATCTGCACAGAGCTATCAGGCCATCTCCTGGCTTTAGCACCTTCACACCAACAAATAAGTTTACTCATGCTAAATACTTAACTCTGCCAAGTCAAAGAAGTGACCAAGTAACAGCAGAGTAAGAACTGCTGTATATGCCAGAGTCAAAACAGGAGCCAGATGAGGGAACTGTGGTGTATCTAGTACAAATTCTTTATGCCTGCTGCTTTCCCGGAAATTCAAGTACCGTTTGACAACAGGGACAACCACGGTTATACCCAGCAACCTACACCAACATCTTCAGACTTTTGTGTTTAATCTTGTGTAAAAACTTAATGTCGTAAACATCCAGCTATCTGTCTGGATGTTTTTCAGACCCCAAGCAATGTATAAAGCACTATTTTCTTCATTATAACCAACAATAAAAGCAGAAACTACGAACTTACTTGCCTTGTCAAACCAGAGACAACAAAACCAAGATGAAAGCATGTATTTCACAAAACCAGTAGGGTTTAACTTATCTGCTCATGAGGTCTAAGTTTCTCTCATCTTTCCTGATGAGTTCTACACCTCACCTACCATCCCATTTGTGAGCACTCTTGTACAAATCTCTTTGCTCTAGACTCCTTGTCCTCTGCCAACTATCCCATTCCAGCTTTCCCCCTCTCAGCTTCACATCTTCCTCATGCAACACTGCCACTGTATTCTCAATATGGAAAACACTGTATTTTTCAACCTGAAGTATATGGGAAACTACCAAGCACTAAGATAAGGCAAAGAACAACACACAGAGAACACGTGCAAGAGAAACCTGAATATATAAGACGGGAACTTACTACTCTGCTTACATAAAAAAAGACCACAAATCAATGAGCACTGCCTGCTTGGTGTCTTAAAAAATACTAAACACCCATGCATGTATCTGTTCTCTAACCAACAAATAAAACTGCCTTTATTTTCAGCCTCAATGTGATCAAAATGAAACTCTGGATTACGCATTTTTCTACATTCACTTTTTGCGTTACAAATCAGATTGCAAATAAAGAATAATTGTTCTCTGGTATTTTGGACTGCATGTAATTTCTTCTATAGCAAACGTTTCACCCATTACTTATTTGGTATAGTTACAGACAGCCAAACAGTGCAATCTGCTTTCAGAAAGATCCCAACCATGACCATATTCCAAAATCTTCGCCACTGCATTTCTCAATACATTATCCAATTAACCACAAAGTTGGGGAAGGAGCAGAGTGACTGAGACACACACTAACTCTGCCATGTTTCAGATGGGCATTATTCCATGTGAAGAACAGGAGAGGGCTAGAAAAGCTTTCAGAATTGTCTTTCCAAGGAACGGAACTCAAGGAAACCTAAGAAAACCAAATTTTCAAGCCAGAAATATGTCAAAGGCCTTTCTTACAGTATGATATTGCCTGTTGGGCATTCAGGGCCACCACCTGGGCCACCACAAAAAGTCAAAGCCTTCCTGCTGCAGGGAAGCAATGACAGCTATCAAAGTATATGAGCAGCAGTGCCATGGCTTTTACATCTCTCACAGTTCCCTGTATTGCATCTTCCTGCAGAACTACCAAGCTGCTTCCACTACACATCACTGATCAGGTAGAGGGGAGCAGAAACATGTTTACAGTAGCGAGAGACTCATTCCATTACAAATAGCAAAGCACTGTCTACTTACAGGATAGAAACTAGAAGTTCTACAGTGAGCTGCAAAAATAAACAAAACTACACACTAAGATGTGCTCGATAATTCCACTTCTGACGAAGCATGTTAACTTCTTCACTTAAAGCAGATCAGCTTGTGCTGTGGTGCAACCAGATCCAACTAAAAGATGCCAACAACTCCACCTGTTTCCAATTCAATAACAGGAGCAATTCAGCATTTAAAAGCTCCTCATTACCACTTACTTTTTCCAGAATCTGTCACAGATTTTGTAATGGTTTACCTTAAACAATTAGTCACAGCATGCATAGAACTAATACTCCATCCTTACTTTAATCATACATGATGCAATACCAGGATGAGATGTTAAAAACCAGAAACATGTGAGCAAGATTTACCTTTAGATTTTCATTCCCTACATCGACGGTAACAAATTATCCTGTCCGGCTCAACAGCAGTAAGAAACTGTACTCTTTACCAGTATGTGTGCCTGTCCTCAGAAGCTCTGATGACATTTTGAAACGTGTTATATTGTTCCAATACCTCAAGCAACAGTTTTAACTTTTCAAGTGATACTAACTTCCTCCATTCATCCTCCAGATTCAACTTAGATCTGAGACTCAAGCTAGACTTACAACACCACTGGTCAAAAAGACACTGCAGGACCAACTGGCTTCTCTGATAGAGATATATACGCGCAGATACTCAGGAATATTAAGAGAAGAGTTAAGGAAGACTGCATGTCTGGGGAACATGACACTTATTTCCCTGCTTTCCAGCTGAAGGTTGTTTTTATGGTGAAGGTGATAGCGACACCAAGAACTACAAACTTGAAACGGAAGCACACAACAGCAGGTTAACTTCATGCTGCTGTACATCAGCCCAATTCAGATCACACAATTGCTTCCAAACAGGAGATGCAGTTTTAACTCCAGGGCAACAACATTTCTCCGGTGATTTAATCTGCATTTATTGCCACAATATTCACTGTTTGCAAGGACGTGGCTCCTCTATGCACTGCAACTCCATCACCATTAGTGATCAAACACAGGTCCACCTTCAACCACACGGCAAACTGAGGCAGAAACACCATACTAATTCCACAGTTTCTTTAGGAAATATAACCAGCCTTTCCTAGAGAAAAGGGTTACGTGTTCAGTTGCATGACTTTCAGGTATGTCTCAAGTGAGGAGCCACGTTTGATACTTGTAGGAAACTGCCGGTTTTGCATCTCATATTCCATCTGTGAACAGACCTTTTTGTTCTTTAATCCAAGTTCTGAATTATTTAACCCTGCCTCCAACTCTTGAAATCTCTCTTTCTATAAGCAAGAAGTTATTTAGTGAAAGGAAATAAAGAATTTAAAAAGTCAGACCCTAAAGTGTTCCTGGCTCTGTTTTTAATTAATATTGATACAATCTAGAGAAATCTGCTGCTTACTATTACAAGGCAGGTCGAAGCTCATCAACAGTTAAACGCCGCCTTCTAACAGAAAGCAGAAGAGGAAGTTGTGAGCAGACAGGGCGCATGTCGCTCTGCTGCCGGCGACATGGGACTGCACAGCCCCAGCCCTTTACAACTTTCTCAAGCAGAAAAACAACAGCTTCAAAGTCACCCAGACCCAGAGCTACAAGAGCTGGAGCTAACAGGGCACAGGTGGAACTGTGTTAAGGACAAATCCTTCAGGTTTTTGTCCTGGAATATAATAACGGAAGTGCAGAGCGAAGCATTTTTATTTCTGTAATTCCACACTCGAAATACGTCGGCACAACTGAATGACAGGGGAGGGAGGCAGGGAGGCATGGACAGCTCTGTAAGACTGAACTTCATACTCAGTACCGATAGTTTTTATAGCATATTGCTTGCTCTGCAGATGGGAGTAAATATTACACTACCCCTCCATGCAGATGGGCGGACAGCATTAAAAAAAAAAGCTAATTTGAAACAAATAACTACTCCGCATATGGATGAAGGGAGCCTTCATCTCCCTGGTCACTCCAGGACTCACCACAGACAGACTGCCTGCGGGGTTAGCAAACTTTGCACCGCACAAGGGCTGCCCAGTGAACCTGCCAAAGGTGAACAGCCCCAATCCGCAACACGTAGAGAGAACCACAAGTCCTCAAAAGCAGGTAACGAATATTGTTCAAAGAACCTGAAGTTACCAGAGCGCTTCAAAGGAGAAGCTACAAGCTGTTCAAGTCACACTGTCACACCAAGTCTGCAAAACGAGATTAAGGTTTGCACAGTGGCACTCCACAGCAGGTTTTACCGTATGCACAGAAATTAAATTATGATAAAAGTGAGCTATTTTTTACTAAAAACAGAATAGAACAATCTACCAAAACGCCATTTGGCTGCGTTCATTACATTTTAGAATCTAATTTATATGATAGATACTTTTAGGTAATATGTTTTAATCAATAAGCATTTCTGAAGGCTTTTATTTTTATAGGAAATATTTAGACTTCTCCCCCGTTAAATGTAACAGCACCGCAGCGATGTTGGGAGTGTTTATTTTCCTACGTTAAGCAAGGACAACCACACAGACACAGAGGCAAAAGCAAAAGTCCGCAATTAAGGATGTCAGACCTTGTTTAAGTACATCTTAATTTAATCCATTTTATTTTATACAATCCTACATCTGGATCTCATTTTCTGTATTCCTGTAGGTATTCTGGGTCACTATTAAGAACCCTTTCAAGTTAGCAAAGTTCAGCCAAGTCTACCTTAATCCAAAGCCTTTAAAAGAAACAATAAAACATGGAAAGGGGGGCGAAGGAGGGAGAAGAAAGAAAAGCCTAAACAAAACGCTACTTCACCCCACCTCCTAATGCACCTGAAAGTCAGAAGGGACCAGCCTCCCTCTACAAATCCTACGCAGCACTTCCCGTTTTGGGGCTGCTGGGGTGCTTTAGCATCGCTCCCGCTAGCTCGCGCTCCGCAAGCCCCGCCAAGGGGAGGGCAGGGCAGTGTGTCCCGCCGGGTCCCGCACCCCGGCCCCCTACCCGCCCGCAGCCCCTCACCTCCGGCGGGGCCGCGGCTCTGCCCGGCATCAGCGCGCCTGCCCCCGGCTGCCGCGGGGCTCCGGCCGGGCACCACCGAGCCGCCTCGGAGGGGGCCAGGGTGGGCAGCCGCCGGCTTTCGGGCCAATTTATTTAAACGGGAGGCACTGGAGGGGCTGGAGAGGCAGGGCAGCGCCTTCCTGCGCCAATCAACTGGGAGAAACACGCATGTTGCAATCCCGTTCAGCGGCGGGAGCAGCACCAATTCATCGTTTGACAACACCACTACTACTACCACCACCCCCCCCACACACGCACAGCCCGCCCTGTCCTTATCTAGACCCCAGCAATTAACACGAAGCGCCGGGTCTGCAGCGGCCCCCGGGCACGCATCCGCGGCGTGCAGGGAGGCCGGTTTGCGAGGACTTTCCCCGAGAGGAAACCGGACTTGCGTGCTGTTATGAGCAGCACAGCGCAGCATCAGTATCGCACCCATCTGTCAGATCCCGGGCAGCAGCAGAGGCCGGAGAGCCCGTGAATTATGTAAGCGTGCCCTCCGCCGCCGCGGGGAGATGCCCGGCCGGGCCGTGCCCCGCCGGGCCAGACACCCCGGCGCTCTGCCGGCCGCTCACAGGCCCCCCGCGGCGGCGCCAGGGGCCACCCAGACCGCGCTGCCGCCACCCCCCCCAGCACAGCCGCACGCCCCCCGCCCTCCTCAGGCCACACGCTTGCCCCCTTCCCGCCCCGCAGGACCCCGCCGCGGCTCCATCCCTCGCCCCCCGCCGCCGCTGCCCGTGTCTCGCCCTCCACACTTCGCCCCGGCGCGGTGCCAGCGGGCGGCGGGAGAGAGCGGCCGGAGCCCCCTGCCCGCGGGCAGCGGAGGGCCGGCACCCCGCGGCGAGGCGGCGGCCGGGCAGCGGCGGGGGAGCGCCCGCCTGGCCGGCACCACAGCGCCCCCAGCCCCCGCCGCGCCGCGCCTGCACGCCGAGCCCGGCCGGCTGCCTGCGCCCCCACACAAAGTCCCGGCACTCGGTAAACTTTCCCCGGCTCCCGGCGAGAAAAGGCGGCGGGGAAGCGGCGGCGGGAAGCGGCAGGCGGGCGGGGAGGGAAGCGGGCAGGAGAGGGGAAACAGGAGCGGCCGCCGGCAGCAACAGCACCGCCGCCAGCCGCCCCGGCCGCTCCGCACGGCCCCGGCCGCCGGAGGGGAACGGGAAGCGGGGAAGAGAGCAGCCCGGGACGGAGCGGGCGAAGCGGCGGCGGCCCCGGCAGCGCCGGCTCCGGCGCCATCTTGGGCTGATCGATGAATTGAACAAAGAGGATCAATTTCCGATGGGGCCGGTGATCAATGGCGAGGGGGGAGGGCGGAGGGAGCGGAGCGCCGTGGCCGGGCGGAGCGGGGGGTTCCCTTTAGGCGGCGCGGGCCGGCAGCGGGAGGAGGAGGGGGAGGCCGGGCCCGAGGGAAGGCGGAGAAGGGAAGGAGCGAGGGGAGGGGGGGGTCCGGCGGCGCGGCCCGGCCGGTGCGGCGAGCGGGAGAGCCTGACCTGCAGCTGCTGTAAATCAAAGCGCTTCCAATATTGAAACATCGATCCCACATTGGCCGCCATCTTGAGACATATTGAGACAGAGTGAGCGGCTGATCGAGAGAGAGGGGCTGGAGTTGGGAGCCGGGAGGGAGGGGGAGGAGGGAGGGAGGGAGGGAGGGAGCCAGCCGGGCGGGGGGAGGAGGGGCGGGGGGGCAAGGGGGAGGGAGGCGGGCGGGGAGCGCCCAAATCCCGGCCTGGAGCCCGCGCCCGCCCGGAACACGGACTCAGCCCGTGAGCTCGCGGGGGGGCGGGGGGGGGGGCGGAGGGGGAGCCGCGGCCGCGCGCGCACGGGGCTGACGCTCCCCGCTCTACCACCACCCCCCCCCCCGCGTGTGGTCGTACGGGGGGGGGGGGGTAATTGCCCGCGGTGCGGAGCCCCCACCCCCACCCCGCCCCGGTGCCGCCTGTGCGGGGAACGCCGCGGAGCATCGCCGCCGCAAATGGTTCCCCAGAACTGGGGGGGGGGGGGGGGGGGGGCTCTGGGGGAGCCGCGGTCTGAAATGAGGCGAGCGCAGAGTTTAGGGAAGAGGCAGCGGCCAAAGTGCGTTCAGGGCAGCCGCGTTCTCCGCGACCCCGCCGGTAACGGCGTTTGTCGAACCGCCCGCGGGCACGGAGTGACGGGCCGGGGCCGCCGAACCGGCCGGGGGCGCGGGGGGAGGGAGACCCGCGGGCAGGTCGGAGAATCAAACCGCGGCTATGGAGAGCCATAGAAACGGAGATTAAAGCATGAAATAACTTGTGTTGTTCTAAACAATAACGGTGCTATAAATACGGACGTTTTCCTTGCTCCCTTCCTGAAGAGCACAGCACACGTTTAGCCGGGCTCATCTCGTAACAAACCGCACCAGTGCACTCCAACACCTCACCCCAGCAAAGAATTCCTTATTTTCCCTGGGAAATGGGCAGACCCACGGTTTGTGCCCATCCCCTCTGAAATCAATGAGCTGGGCGCGATTTTCCCAAATACAGCAACTTTCCCTGTGCTCATCTGTAAAAGGAAAATCTGTCTTCCTCTGGGTAAGGGTAAATGAGCGATTGCAGGGTTTTTTCCTTCCTTAAATGATATTTGATGAAGTGAATTTAGCGCTCACACAAGTCAGTGGGTTGACTCCTTGGAAATGGCTGTGTCTATCTCTAGAGAAGTTACGGCACAGCGATTGCCACAGATTATTTCCCAATCCGCCGCCGTCCTCGTTTGGAGGAGCACCATCATTTCAACCTCCATTTCCACTTTTTGCTGAGGCTGCTGCTTACAAAGATACTAATTGCAATGGCAGGTTTTATGTTAATGGGTTTCATGTAATGATCAGCCCGACAACTATAACCCTTCAAATTGTTACTTGCCTGTACTGGGAATAAAACTAATGGCACTCGGTGATGGGAATGTCAGGCCTCCACCTGGGCGCTCAAGGAGGTTGGAATCAGTGGGGCTGGACCAGGGATGCCTTTTGAAAAGGAAACCTCTTTTCCTCCAGAAGTGCAAATGCATGGAGGGAGAGCAGCTCTTTGCTGGTTTGGTGGCTGTGTGTCCGCACTGGGGTGACATGGGGAGGTGTGGGGTGCCCGGGTGGGGTCCTCTGGCTGTAATGAGAGGGTATCAGGTGCTGCTGAGTGACAGCCATCTGCAGGGATGGAGCTGCGTGAGCCTCCAAATTCTGACTAACAACGTAACCGGTTTGGTAGCTCTAAAATAGGATTTTAATCCTGGGAAGCATCGTTTCACATTCCAGTGATCTAATCAAAATCCTTTCCTCTAATCTCTCCGTGGTCCCCCCTTTCTAGATGAAAGAGGCTGGAGTTCCTGTCTTCACCCTTTCTCCGCTGCCTCCCTGCTCTACCAGTCTGTTCTGTGTCCAGGCAGCTGCAAAAAGACATTTCAAAGACTCCTGCCGTGCCATGTAGATGTTTCCTCTTGTTAGTTTGGACTGCAGGTGTGTAAGCCTCAAGGATGAAGTATCACGGTGCTGTTTTAGGTTTGGGGCATACAGTCGTAGTACAATAAATCACATAGTAACGCTCTGCTTTGAACGCGCATGCACAAAAAGGCAAAGGGGAAAAAAAAGCATCTGACCTGAATCATTTTCTGGAAACACATCTGGTTAAAATCTGAAGTTTTAAATTGAGTAATATTTTAAAATACATTTGGTAGGTATTAAATTACAGTGTTATATCTGGTAATATTTATGATACTAATGTGTTAAGCGGAGGTTTATATCTGTCAAGAAATAAGAATGATTGTCAGATGGGGTAACAAATGTAGCCTGATATAAATAATATTTTATGATATTTTTAACATTATTGTAGTGGGGTTTTTTTTTGCAGGAGTTACATCTTTTCACGTTATTGCCAGTTTGAAATGAAAGCTCTGTGGCTAGGTACCAAAGCTTTTAGCTATATAATTTAGATAAGTATAAACAGTACGGCTGATTTTAGGAAGTGCTGAGAAGCCCTAACTCTACTGGAAGACAGACGCTGAGCACCTATAATTCCTATTGTCTTCTGTGCAGGATCAAGTCCCTTATTTGCCATTTTGTGTGGCAGCAAGCCCAAGGAAATCTTGTTTGACAGCTCTGTTTTCTCAAAGTGCTGTATTTCTTCGGGCTGGATTCTGCGAGGATCCTGCAGGGTACAGAGCTCCTCAGAGCAAGCGATAATTTGCTTTGTGCTCCTGCTGAAACGTACCTGGGAAAGATGGAAGAAGGATCTTGGAAAATGTGTGCACCCTGGCAAGAAGATGGTTAGAAGAACGTTTTCCTTGAATTACTATGTTTTGAGAAATCAGCCTCATGTGTTCATTTGGGAAAGGTTTTTGTAAGGTTAGATTTGATCTGTGTAAATGCTAACTTCTTTCAGTATGCACTAATAGAGTACTGAAAAAGTAAGCACACAGTGGGTTTGAAGTTTAAATCTCAGATGACGGCAGTAACTAATAGTGCTTCAGGAATGCTTGCTACAGCCAAGATATTTGTAAGTATGTTGTACAGATTTCTGTTTCATTTTCACCCAGGTGTAGTCACTATAGGCACTATTTTAGGAATCAGGCAAATACCTGATTAAAATTTCTTTCCTATTAATGTCACTGTGTCATAAAATCTCACTGATACAGATATTTAATTATGCACATTGGGCCATCAATGGCAATTGCTCTTGTTGTGCTTCACATGTCATCGTCCGGAATGGACCTTTATTCCAGTGGTCCCAAACTTGTCAGAAGCAATTCATTGTCACAGCTGCTCCTCTGGGCAGCAGTCTGCATTCATTAAGATATTTTGGACCATGAGTCCAATTTTAATTTCCAGACTTAAGCTTCTATTTGCCTTAGCAGATCTAGCTCATTTCCTTGGCCAGGACACTGAAAGATGAGATGCTGCTTCTCCCAGCAATGCTGTAACTTTGAGGTTCTTCTCCACAATTTCTTGAGTTTTCTTCTCTTTCACTTAATCTGACTCCTAAATTTCTATGAGTTCCCACAGAAGAGTTCTTCTGGAACCTTATCTGTGCCCCTCTCTGCTCCTTGTCCAGCCCGTTCCCTCCTCACTTTCATGGCTCTCATCTTTGCATTTCCTTCAGCTGCTTCTTGTCCCCAGCTGCCTGGCCCCACATGCCTGTGCCCGCTGAAAGGAGTGTCTTGTTCTGAAATCCCAGCCTTTCCACTGTGAAGGTGGCATTCTGCTCACTATTAAACCAGATTTGAGAGCAAAGCGAGCTCCATCTCTCCTTATTACACCATGCCATTGCATAGAGAACTCCATAGGGATGGCAGAGAATAGAGACAGCCAGACAGATAATTTATGTTGCTGGGAGATTTGGTCCAAATCAAGATCAAACCCCATATATGTCTTCCAAATCACAGATACTTTTTTCCCCAGTTCGAGCCATTGACTTGAATTCTGTTTGATTTGTATCTGTTGTAGAGCCAGAGGTTTTGCAGCATATAAATTGCAACAGGATTGCAAGATGTGGACACAGTGATACTTATGAGTTCAGGAAGCCCCCTGAGCAGAAAAAGGTTGGAAGAGTACCAGGAAGAAGTGTCCTATGTGTCTGCCCACTCTTCTCTGGGTGTCCATCTGCAGTCACTGGCAGAGACAGGGGACTCAGCCTGATGGACCAACATGGGTATTCCCACATTCCCTGGTAATTTGGGAAAGTTTTAGTGCGAATCATGTAGATGGTGGCATACATGATATAAGTGTGAAATCCTGTGACTACCGCAAAGCCACAGATACACACTGGTAGGTGGAAGAGAAGAAAGCAATTCTCACAGAGGGCAGGGAAAACAGCCACAGTTAAAAGCAAAGTAAATTTGGGTGGTGTGGTTACTTGCTGTTTAACTCTGAAGACATTTATAAGTACCCAGCGTAACCCACAACAGATCTTCTTTGAGGATTTGTGGATTAACCCATACCAACAAAAACATGTGATGATATTGTAGTGGTATTCTCTTGCCATGTACAGGAGGAGTTATTGAAGACCCCAAAAGAATGAATATATCACTGTGCCCAATGAACTGAGTCATTCTTCCCACACCGAGTATGTTTGCAGCATTTCTGTCAAAGAGCTGCTTTTCTTACAGTAAATTTTATCCAGATGCATGGCAATGTTTTGGCCAACTTAAGTAATATCAGTACCCATAGGCAATCAAGAGAATTAGAGTAGAAAAGGACCTCTCAGATTATCCAGTTCCTGTAGCTGGCATTCAAGAACAGTTTCATACTGAATTTATTGAAGTGTATAGTTCCTACCAGCTGTAATTTGCAAGCACCATCCTCGCCTTATCTCCCTTCACCCCGCACTCCACACACAGGATGATGCAGACGGGAGGCACGTTGAATCCCTTCTTGGCTGGGCAGGGCTCACACTCC
The DNA here is from genome assembly GCA_028858755.1 of Ara ararauna. Lineage (NCBI taxonomy): Eukaryota > Metazoa > Chordata > Aves > Psittaciformes > Psittacidae > Ara > Ara ararauna. Next base: position 8,089,278 of record CM054389.1, on the reverse strand, counting down.
CTCTAGCACTCTTGTGTCTGACTTTTACACCGTTCTGTTGATGTGGGCATTTATCTTCTCTGTCCTTTAAAAGGATTAAGAGACAAGTTAGTAGGTTATGTTCCCAGGCAAAACTCCCACCTTTTTTCTCACATGGAACCTTTCACTTGTTTTTTACCTCTTTTTTACATCTTTTTTTACCTCTTACTGGTTTCTGTTAGGGGCTTGGGATTTTGTTTTTAGCACATTCTTTTTTCGTGGTATTTAACTCTTGCTAATCCTATCATGCATCTCCTCACCCACTTCATGCAGCCACTTCCTCACCTCAGGTTCTTGCTCTTCCCATCTCCCCTTCCCTGCTCCCTCAGGGATCCATTTTGGCTGTGCTTTCCCTCCCACTGTCCCAGCCAAGAGGAGGGAAATGGGGATGTCCCATTTCTCACAGTTTCTGCAGAATCTCCAGGTCCAGTATTTCATGTACTGCTTAAGACTAAGAGGCTGAAACCAGCATTATTAGTTTAAATACCTTTTTGTTTTCCGAACCCCAGCTGGAATGATTGCATTCTGCTATCATTGTGCCAGTACCCCTGTGGTAGGAGAGCTGGTTCAGTGCCTGTAGCTGGGGATGGGAGCTGTGTTACAGAGCTCTTTGTGACACAAAACAATTTACTGCATCTTTCCCCAGTTTCTTCATTCTGTAAAATACTAGTGGTCACTGGGAGGTAAAAATCTCATGGCACTTGAATCTCATGGGCTGCCGAACAGGGAAACCACAAGAAGGAGATGGAGAGAAATACATAAATAAAGCAGCTCAAGGGCTGCTCCCTCACCTACCAGTTTCTTGTTCATTCACTTCCAGATAAGGCCCATAAAGTGCAAGGCTGACGCTAACCTGGAAAAGGAAAGAGAAAAAAGGTTTTTCTTTCAGTTTCCAATCACAAACACTTCACTTGCGGAAGGAAGAAGATCCCTCTGCTCCTTTCCTCCAGGGGGGCTTTTTGGTTCCCTTGTTGTGGCCTGTCACCACTCTGGGGTGGTCGCACCCATTGCGGGTGGCTCAGCCCTCAGACAGCATTGACACAGCTGGCTCTGGTCTGTGTGTGCCAAGGGGAGAGGCGTCTGTGCCTCAGCCCTGTTGCAGCACACAGGGATAAGAAAAGAAAAGAAAGGAAAAGAAAAGAAAAGGAAAGGAAAGGAAAGGAAAGAAAAAAGAAAAGAAAAGGAAAAGAAAAAAGAAAAAAGAAAAGAAAAAAAGAAAAGAAAAGAAAAGAAAAGAAAAGAAAAGAAAAGAAAAGAAAAGAAAAGAAAAAAGAAAAAAAGAAGAGAAGAGAAGAGAAAAGGAAAAGAAAAGAAAAAAGAAAAGGAAAGGAAAGGAAAGGAAAGGAAAGGAAAGGAAAGGAAAGGAAAGGAAAGGAAAGGAAAGGAAAAGAAAAGAAAAAAGACGGAGAGGAGAGAGGAGAGAGGAGAGGAGAGGAGAGGAGAGGAGAGGAGAGGAGAGGAGAGGAGAGGAGAGGAGAGGAGAGGAGAGATGGGTACACGGGGATGGAGAGACAGGTGTGTGCAGCGATGAGGCGATATTATCGCCTGCTGCTTCCACCGCTGGAACCCTGCACATGGATGGGGCTGCAGCGCATGCTGGAGCCATCAGGGCAAGCAGGAACCCGGCTTTATCATCATATGTGATGTTTAGGGTGTTTGAGGTGGTTTTTCTTCCAATAATGAATGTGAGATTTCATTTTGGGAAGCACATCTTTTCTTAGAAACACAACTGTGACTGACTTAGCACAACTGTGATTTTCTGCAAACACAACTGTGTTTGGGGTTGCTGCATTGGAATGCTAGGGTAGGAGAAACAGTAATTCTGGATTAATGGAGAAAGCAAGAAAATAGACACCCTCAGAGGAAGCCCTATGTTCACCGCAGCTGCCATATACTGGCAAAACTGATGCTGCATCCCACAGGAAACATTTTAGTGTGGAGAACCTCCTTTTTGAAGAGAGCATACTGGGTGCCTGCCATAACAGACACAAGTGAACCAAAGTACTTGGGTTTGCATATCAATACAGTATTTCTTTAGCAGCATGTATGAAATAAATTCATTCCCCCCCCCCCCCCCCCCCCCCCCCCGGCATTGCATAATTTCCTATTTGGTGTTTGGGAGCTCCCAAATGGGGAAGGGGGGGGGGGGGGGGGGGGGAATCCATATAATTTTCTATTTCCAAACATTACCTCTTCTTTGGAATAAAGAGATCCAGCCTTACTCTGCCAATGATTCTCCACATTTATATGTTGGCTCTTGTTTGCATCTGCTTGGCATTATCCTGGATTTGGGCTTTAACCTGATAAGAATCCAAAGAAATTATATGGGAATTGATGGGATCACTAGGAATTTCCAGGGGTGTGGGCTAGTGCAAACCATTGCCTATTAATCTTGTGTTCTTTCTGCAAATAACAAGCTGGATTTGGCCCAGTGAGAGTAAAACAAATTGAAATCATTCATAAAGAGAAGGAAATGGCTTTAAGGTGGAAGAATAATGTACTGGTGGGTTGTCTCCAAGTATCCAGGGTTTCAAAGTACCGAAGCACGTACAAAACTTCAGTTTAGCATGTTCTTAGCTGCCCCGCTGCGTGGGGCTGGCTGCTGAAGCGGAGCCGTGTGCAGAAGACCTGCTTTCATGAAAGGATTATATCAAAAAAGAATTGAAAACTGCAAGAAGGAGCAAAATGTTCAAGCGCAGCCAACCTGGAGGAAACCGATGCAATTTAGTTACGGGAAGTGTTTATAAGCGCAGTTTATGAACACGTACGAAAGAGTAATGTTTTACTATTCAGGCTGCAACTGTCACACAGAAAAGAAACAATTGTTTTGTCTTTCTCAAGGATTTTTAGGGAATGCCTCACAGTTCAGTTATTTATTTGGACCTGGTTTTTCTCTTTTAATAGCTTCTTGGTTTGTTATTTCAAATTTCCCCCGCATGTGATGGAGAGAGAAACCTTTACGTGGCTTATCCGAAAGTGGGAATCTATTTCCTATTTTGTTCAAAATGTCAGACTTTCTTTTCACACCCGTGGCTTACCCAGTTTGATCTGCAAACCTCCCTTTTTATTTCTCTTACATCATCGGAGTAAATGTGAAATGGCACAGAATGCCTGGAATTGCAATAACGCAGTGTAGCAGAACTGACTATCAAGCTTCATATATAGATTAGATTAATGCATAAATCTTAATTTGATATTTCACATTACTGGGCTAATATTTTACAGATGTAATGCCAAGTTGTTAAGTAAATGAAAATCATGGAGAGTCCAATTCTGAAAGGATTACTCAGGCAAAAATCCCTGAAGTCAAAGGGAGCATTGCCTGAACGAAGTCTGCAAAATTAGAACTAGAGCCATATTCCCCAAACAGACAAGCGAATTTATCTTAGAGATCTGCCCATGAGTTGAATTCGTGTAACAATGAAAGATATATAGGGAAAACGAACAAGTAGGTAACCTGAAATGTAAGGAGAGACTGATAAGATCACACCAACCCTGAGCAAGCACTTGTGTGGTTGGTGATGTCAACAGGAGCCCAAGCTGTTTTAATAAACTTGTTCATAGCTGTCCTATACAGTGTTTTATATACTAAAGTACATAGATCACGTATGAGTTTAACAAGAAGAGGATTCATATTAAATTTGCACATAAAATACCTCCGTGAAATATGTGAAATGCTTTTCTTTTTTATATGATTCCAATAAAACATCGATCATAAAACTCTGCCCTCCCGCTTCTTTATATTCAGTTTCAGCTGTTGCTTTGTGTTTAAAATTTGAATTCATGACACTCAGCAGATACAATTCGGGGCAGTTTTAATTGGTGAAGAAAGACCATTGCTCTGCTTGCTCGCTCAGGGGGTATAAATCAGGAGAAACCCCACCAGGACTGGTGAAATGTTGCATCTGTAGAAGAGCCTGTTGGGCCAGATGATATAAACGGTTGCAGCTCCTGTGAAATACCATAGTATTGTGTCTGTTTATAGCTGCTCAGGATCTGGCCCACTGACTGGGATGGAGCTAAGCCAGGGATGATTTCTGCCCTTTATCATAAGTTTGCTGGGTGTTTTGCACTGTAAATTCTCCCAGCTCTTGCTGCCAAACTCAGCTCCCGTCTTCACAGTTTCATACTCTGAGTGTGAACTGGTGGAAATCCAAGGGTAAAAAAGTGGGGAGTATAAAGCACAAATCTGTAGCCTGGATCTGAGAGGAACAGCTTGACCACAGAGGAAGTTATTTGCACAAAAAGTATTCAAACAGATATGCACGGTTTACATGTGTTTAGTAAATCTTGTCTGAAAACTAGAACCAGCTGTATAGTATATGGAGGCCCTGATCCCAGCTCCTTCTGAGCAGTGTTTCATACATTTGGATGATACATTTATAGTCACATTTTCCATCTTTTAATTTGGGAGCTGCTAGGGATTCAAACAGGAGGAGGGTGATTTCTATTTCAGTTTGTAGTCATTGTCAGCATCCCCAGGTAGCTGTTCACAGCTCTTTCCTGCCTGGGGAGACATTCCCATCGCAACCCCTTTCCTCTTTACCTCCATCTGCAGTCTGGAAGCAGAGGTATGGCATAACGCCCGTATGGTAGCTCAGGGGCATGAAAGGAACCTTTTATGCCAGGCTCGTCCTTCCGTGCTGGTGTTAGGGCAACAAGCAGAGACTAGCTGAACCCACAGCGTTTGCTCTGCGTGAGGACAGTGAAATCGATTGAGCCAGTCTTGGGTCGCTCCAAAACAAGAGGAGAACCAGGCCTGAAAGCTGCATTTGCATGCCGAATTAAGAAAGTTGTAGATGCAAGCAAGATCTTTTTTCCCTTCCCCCCCCCCCTTCTTTGTGTGTGTGTGTCTAACTATGCAACAAATTTTGTAGCTGAAATTTACATACTTCTTGATTCATGAAATTATGAGCAGCTGCTATTTTGCTACATTCTTAAATTGAAAAGGCAGCGAAGAAAAGAACAGACACATTAGGCAAACTCCATCTGCCCCTCATGTCTATCACTTTCCTTCACTCTCTCCTTTGCCAAACAGGATACAATGGCATAATCAGATGTCTTGGTTTGCTGGGGAGAGTCCCCACATTTGTATAGCTGTCGTTTAAGATGGGATTTTTGTTTTTAAGACAACTTCTTAACATGGTTTCTTGTTCCCCCTGAAACGTGTATACATATTGTCAGAGGAGACCACAGAACACAAAAGATCTCGGGAAGAGAGTAACCTTCAAAATGGCTTACAGGCTTTGGGAGGCTCCTGGAAGTCTTCAGACGTCTATTCTGAGCGATCTTTGGATCACTGGGATTTAAGAAGCTTTTCTATTTTTATTCTTTTCTTTTTACCTTCCCTCTTTTTATTCACACTACAGAAGTGAAAAGATTTGGGGTGAGAGGGTAAAATGCAGCATTCAGAATTAGGACAGATGGGGGTTTTTCTAGCTTTTGCAAAGAATCTCTGAAAAATGCAGTCTACAGGTAGTTCCCTGCTTGGAGAAAAGGGTTGTTAAAGCTCTTTGGAGAAGAGAACTTCTATCTCCTGCATCACTGAAAACAGCCTGTCCCTTTCTTTGTACTAAATGCCACTCTACAAATACTAACACTACATTGCACCATGATGTAAATGTTTTAAGCTTCCATTTTTGAATTAAAAGATGGAAGCTCAGAATTTTAGACCTACTTAACACCTGATTGAACATTTACAAACTGGTAACAGCTAAGTGCATCCCCGGTAAGTGGAGTTTTTCTCTTTTTGTTGCCCCATTTAAGAAACATTGTCATTCAGTCCCATTAACATAAATAGGTTCCCTAGGAGATGTCCCATTAAAGTGGCCATCCCTATTAAGCATGTCCCAGTTAAGGAGTGTTTATTATATGGCAGGTTCCAGACCTCAAAGCAGAAAAATTTTCAGTTCCTAGAGGGGAAAAAAATAAGTCAAAGAAATTACATATTTAAAAAAGGCTCAAATTGATACAAACTGATAACAGCCCCAAAATGAAAAATGAGGGCTGACACTTCATCCTTTTGTTTACCCTGTAATGCTGCTTTTCTGGTTTTGAGTTAAGAATGTAGCCTACACCCTAACTATGAATTTCTTGGCTTTGATTTGATTGTGTCATAACTTAATGTTTTATGACTTACAATCACATTAGTCATAGGAGTCACTCAAGTTTAGAGATGATGGAAAAGACATAAGGGATAGACAAATCCATACTCAGGGAGACTAATAGTCTTGTGATTGAAACGGTGGGCTGGGACCCAGGACATCCAAGTTCAGTGTCCAGGCCTGTGCCAAATGTTTCTGCCTCACTTCAAGCAAAACACCAAGACTCTATTCACAGTGTTATTTAGATACCTGAACAGACATTTAAATACATTTTTGTATGCTTCTGTGCATACATAATCTATTCTGCTCTTTTCTCAATCAAGGTGGATTTAAATTGGGGCTTATTCAAGGTGCTAACAGACAAGCTCTGGAAAATCTTCATATGTTGGCTGAAGATGACACAGCTCTCGGTTGTCTGCTGCCAAAGGCTACCCCTTATCCTCCAAATTACATTAGTGTCAGCCACTTCAGCATAAAATCTGGGTCTTTAGCACAAACCTGCCTTCAAAGAGCTGAAATGACTTGCACTGATTTTGTCTCACTGGTACAGATGCACGCAGGTATCTCCTGCCTATTATGCTTCTGTGGGAGGTAACCTCCAGCGCAGAGACTGAGTGGAGGAGGAGTAATGCTATCTTCAACAACTGAGGGGAGTTCATCAGGCTTACACTTTCAGCCAGGGCATTTGCACCTCAGTATTAACCCCGCAGAACCAAGACATTCCTTGTGTAGTTTTACTCCAAATTAGACAACCTGTCCTTTCCGTGAAGCAGCAGCTTGTACCTGGGTGGAGTTTAATAAATATAGGAAACATATTCTTGATCCAGGGCCACAAACTGACATCTCTTTATGGCAGGACCTCTAGAAGTTTCCTCACCACAGCTGAAAATGGGAAATACAACAGATTTCCAGTAATTAGGATTCTGATTTGTACACAGTGATGCCTTCTCTGCATCACTCTTCAGGTGTTTCTGACAAATAGAAGCTTTGAGTCATCCCAGCTTCTTTATTTCATAGATTCACAGAATCATTTAGGTTGAAAAAGACCTTTAAGATTGAGTCCAACTGTAAACCTAACACTGCCAAGTCCACCGCTCAACCATGTCCCTGTGCACCATGTTTGGAAGCTTCGATGCAAGCTTCCCTGAAAAGCCATATACACGTATCAAATACTTTTCCTTAGTCTCAATAATCACTTTTGTTTTGGAAAAGGAATTATCCCTGAAGTACAGTTTCATATCAAAAGCAATGATTTGTACAATTGTTGCACAAGGGTTTCATGCATTTAATACATAGCCCATGGTCTGAAAAACCTTAAGATTCCTTGTTTTCACAAGAGGCATAGTACTTCAAAGTGAGGCTTTGTGAGTAGATGGTAAACTTTCTTCTGGGTCACTAAATAGCAACTGGGTGCTTTGAAACCATCTCCCAGGAGCCAGGTAATCTGTGGTTGAGTGATGCAGATGTCCTAATGTGGTCAAATCAGAAAGAAAGACTTCTTTCCTTAAGGCAGTGATTACACCTGGTATCCTTATATCTTACTTCCAGTAAATAGGTGGAGAACAATGTGGCTTTGTAGTGCCCATTAATAATATTAGTTGTTGGCAGCAAGAGCCTCAGGGTCTTTATATGGTTTACTGAAACACTACATCACCATGTGCAGGAGAAATGGTTAATATTCAGGGTATCCAGGGGTTCATCTCAGAACCAAAATACCTGGCTTTGCATAAACCTGGTATGTTTGTGTGACTGGGATGAGATTCTGTGCAGAGGAAGCTTGCTCTTGTTTCTTAGTGTCTTGTTTGAAGATAGAGATTTTGCTTACAGCTATACCTGTATGCATGCCTGTAGAAAGTGCAAAACCAAAACCCCAGCTCCAAAGAGCTGCGGCCCTTCAGAGAATTTCAAATCTGGATCCAGATTTGGCCTTGATGTCTAAGATCTCCAGTTAATCTGCTCTTTGTTAAACTGTAACAGTACTTACTTAAACTCCAAGTAGATGTTGCGTCAGCATTTCTGGTGTGAAACCATTTTTTCAGGGTTTAGAATTTGTCCAGGACATCCAAAGCAGGAGCCCACAGTAGTGTATGAAGACTCACATGGTTCCCAGTGCAGAAAGCAAAGTACAGCAATGTACCTGCATAGAGACTTGAATATATTCTTTCAGCTCTGACACAAATCAACTGCAGGGCAGTTTGACACATCCCAACCTTTCAGAGTGTATTTTTTGAGCTCTGCTCATTATCTGAGTCTCCATTCAGATGCTCTCAGCACAGATGCCTTCCTCATCAGCTCTGCACTAAAACATACAGTAAGTGAAATTCTGCCATATGTTAATACATATGTTTCAGTTTCAATAAGCATTTGATGCAGGACTGTTTTTATTTTTTTTTCCAGGCAGTAGAAATTACAGAGTTTATATGATTCCCTTCCCTCTCTACTTAAGTATACTGGTGAGCTTAAATAAACTAATTACATTAAGGTAACATTATGTTATTACGTTATGTGTAGCATAACCTGTCACAATGGCGGAAACGTGTATTGATTCTTAATGGGTCAGCATTTATCTGTTTGGTCCAAACCAGCTGGGGATGGCAGAGTCAAACTGTCTGAGACTCTCTGTGATGTTGTAAAATGATGGAGAGGCAGATAGCCTGGAGAAAAGGTGTAACCAGGATTTGCACTTCATCCCCACCTCAAATTTTCCCATCTGGCATATCACAACATAATGATGTGAATGATGTCATCAAACTGGGAAAGAGGATCTGAATGGGGTGGTTTTCTCCTGTACTGAACTTTGTAAGCTGCCCACAAATGGTAATTAGCAAGTGCCTCCAGTTTATTTCTGGCAGAGGCTCAGTCCGTTTTCCTCAGGCTGGAATCAGTCTGTTCAGCCACGATGCTTCTTTTTGTTTGTTTGTTTGCAAATAAACTCTTGGAAAGATACCGGGCACATTATGAGATTTACAGATCAGTTGCTATGCACAAGTATGCTGCTTTTACAGCGGCGCAATACCTCTGAGTAATGCCTTTGATTTAACTAGAGCTACTCTCAATTTGCACCATCGTAGGAGCCAGATTAGGCCCCATAACTCTTGTACACAGGCTTGAAAGCATCCAAGCAGTTATGAATGAGAGCAGCATTTGAGATAGAACAAAGAAAAACAAGCCAAAAAAAAAAGATATCCAACTTGCATCAGCCTTGCCTGCTGGATTCTTTGCTTTACAACTAGAGAAATACCTCAGCAGACCCTCAGCTAGCAGAAGCTGGCACAGCTTTGTTAAAAATCAGTGGAGCTTTGCTGATTTATATCAGCTGAGAATCACTATCTGCCCCAATGACAAAATGAGGCATTGAAACGTAGTGGGAAGGCAATAGGGTTTATCTACGGTTACAGCATTAAAGCAGCACCATAAGATAAACCAGTTCTTGTCCAAAGCTTTCAAAAAAGAAGGTGTCTGTGGGAATAGAGTCCTGACTTTGCTTTCTCAGTGTTGGCTTCTGATTACTGTGCCAAGACTGGCATCTTCTCTTCCCTTAGCAAATCAGCACGGCTCCAGCAAGCTCTTCATTGACTGCCAATGCTGTGCTACCGATAATTTACTACTATTGAGAAACATCTCTGCTTTCAGTGTGCACAGGAGAGTTTGCTCCTACATGCCCGGATTTGTTTGGTTACGTACTTTATGAACATTATTAAAAAGAATCAAAGGATTCTTTTGGGTTCATTTTTCATAAAATGTCTCAAGGATTTGATAAATAAATAATCTTCTACTTAAAATGGGCACGAATTCCATAAAGACTCAGAGGTGCAAGCAGGTATGTGCCAAGCCCAGCTCTCCTCCAGGGGGATGTATATATCTATATACCTGTAATTATAGGCTGATAATTATATAATTCACTGTACGTATATCATCATTTGTGAATAACTGGGTAAGTTGGCAACACAGAAGGGCGGGACTGTATCATAAGCTAATAAAAAAAAGCAATTATATTTCTTTCTGATCCAGTTCTCACCTTCCCAGTGAGATTGGGGCATTGTGCAATAAGTGAGAAATGAGGAACCTCAGAACACTTGGAAGCAAGATAAGCATCCAAATGCCTGCCTCTGTCATTCAGAGCTCAGCTGAACTGTTTCAGTCAGGAAATTATGGGCTGCCATGGGAACAAAGGTCCCTTCCCAGATTACCAAAAGGAGTCTGAAGTGGGTCAGAAATGTTACAAGAATAGGCTTTCAAATGGCATTTTTGTTATTTCCCAGGTTAATACAAGCTTGAGTCTAAGCACTAAGGCTAATATGAGAAATTTCATTTCAGCTTTGCGCAACATCTCCTTGCTGTACATACAGTTCACCTCCAAAAACATTCCTAGAAGAAGGTATCTCTGCAGCGTTGCCTGCATCTGTCACATCGGTTTATACCAACTTTGCAAACTGCTTAAATAGGGAACGTCTGTAATCTGTGTTGATGCTGCATCCTGCAGAAGGTGCTTTTGGAGCTGACAGGAATCACAAAATTTTACATAAGCCTCAAAAATTTGATAAATTATGAACAAGTGCTTTTGTTTCCTAATTCACAGTGTTCTTGCAAGTCTCTAATTCCTTTCCAAGATGCACAGCAGAGTGTCCTCAATTGAACCAAAATGTTCACCCACTATCTTAACTTTTAATTCCTCGGGACTGCTCATACTCTCAAAAGCCTAGAGACAGTGCCCAGTATCAGGGTAGGATTGAGCCTCTAGTACATAATATAGAACAGAACAAATCTGGGCATGCAGGAGATAATTTAGTTGTGCAGAATGAAAGCACAGAAGTTTCTCAATTCTGGTGAATTATTGGTAGCACAGCATTGGCAGTCGGTGTAGTGCTCGCCGAAATTGTGATGATTTGTTAAAAGAGAAAGAGAAGCCAATCCTGGCAACAGAATTCCAGGAAAAAAAGAAAAAGCCAGCATTGTACTTACACACATAGGCTGTTCTTAGAGCTCTAAATGAAACATAATTTTTTCAGAGGCTCAAATGCTGGAAGCACAGATCAGCCACATTCACTCTACCATTTATTACAGTTTGCTGTCACTGTGTCGCTGGCTGTAAAGCAGGCAAAAGTGCTAAGCTGTTTTTCCTGTGTGAAATGAAAATGACTGGAGTGGGACAAATGTAGAGCCAAGCTCTCTGTTTGGAGCTGAGCTGGCTGTCTCACTCTCAAGGTCCTACTCAGCAGAAACCAAATCAGTATCATCAGACAGTTTATTTGGACTGGAGTCTCTGTGGCTATTGCAATATCCTAAGAGGTCTAAAGGATGCTTTTCCTACAATGTCACCATTAGCTCCTTTGCTATGAGGAAGATCATAAATGAAAAGTGGATCAATTCTAATGTCACTGCCTTTGGTTCAGCAAAGCATGGAAGCATATCCTGAATTTAGACATCCAAGTATTAGGAAGGCTCCTCACCAACTCAAAGCTAAGTGCTTGTTGCTTCGCTTAGTCAGAAAGCTGGTGATTCAAAGGTTGAATGAAGCTTGGCATAAAGTTTCAGGTTTGGGTGATCTGTCCTCTACTTCAAGAAGCTACTGGGAGGGAGAAGGCATTTTGGAAGTATTGACTCCCTCCCATAGTCCCCAACAAACTGATAGGACTGACCACAGTTGTACCTGCAGATAGGTTCCATATATTTCACTCATCAAAAAGCTCTCTCTGAACTGAACTGGACAAGCTGTTCATGTTCGGTTTACATCTGTGTTTATGTGTTTATACTTATGAAGTCATGTATGTGAAATGGAACATTCTAGCCATTCCTGAGTGTTGCAGAAGTGAAATGAATGCATTTCCCGTTTTTTATGAAAATTATTGCCGTTCTTTTCTATACCACACAGGTAATATATCAAAGAACTTTGAAAACAGATACTTGGCACATAAACAGCTCTCACTGAGGGATACGTCCGCAGCCTCTACAGGAAAAAAAAGCCTTGTTTGGATAATATTAGAGTCTGAAGGGCTGAAAGTTGGCTGTTACATGCAACAGAATATTTCACTGACTTAGAAAAGTCTGTGTGATAACATCTAGAGAGAATGGTACACTATCACTCCAGTACACACACTGATACTGGGGTAACTGGGATAGTTAATGAAGTCATTTTATTTTAAGTTTTGGGTTTTTTCTCTTTGGGTCAATAAGCCCAACTTGGCCCAAAAGACCTAAGATCTTAAAATCTTTCAAGAGAGTATGGTAGGTGTATTCTTAGTGCCCTCACAGGAGTCAATATGGTATTCACTTCACAGGAATTATTTGCTGGACTGAAACGGGGCTCAGGTGGTCTTGCTGCTGTAAAACAGTGGGTTTTGCTCCCTTCCATGTTCAGGGTGCTGCAAAATGCTATAGCAGCTGAGAGCATTCTTAGATAATACTTGAACTTCTCTAATGTTTTGTGGTCAAGGACTCTAAATATCTTCAGCTGCAGTAATGAATTTTGGCAAAAAGATCTCTTTTAAACAGGATAGGAATTAATATGGCAGCTTAACACATAGAAAAAATAATCTTTTTAAAGAAAGTTTTCCATGAGTGTCCCAAGTTTTATTTATTTATTTGCTCAAAGTAGATTAGATTAGTAGTTGTAGGAGTTGGATGTTAGGAGATACTGAACAACCTAGAGCTCCTACAGAGCTTATGGCATTAGTGATTCCTAGAAAATTGTATATAGTCACCAAAAATATGGAGTTTTAATGTGCAATTCTACTCTTGGAATAAGGATAAGACACATCCTCCCACCCTGAGGTTTGGGGGTTTGTCAGTATAGTTACCAAACACACTCAAATTTGGGTGCAAAAATCAACTCTTGCAGAGCCATTGCAGCTCTGGAAAAGTGAGAGTGCACATCTCCTGTCTTGTGAGCAAAATTATTGCTGTGTTCTACTCAGATACATCTGTTGCTTTTTAGGCTTCAGCTGTCCAGCAGACAGTTAACCAAGTCTGGCTTCATTCACCCGGTTATTAAATCATGTATTCAATGGAAGTGTTCTGAGAGGCCAAATGGACTCTGTGTAGCACTAACAATTCAGCACTTTGAGCAGAAAATAAAAGGAGTAAGGAGTGAATACTTGGGAGGAATAATTGTGTTTTGTACAAAGCTCTCCCTGCAATTCTCTCCTGTGATGGCAGGAGAGAATGATAGAAATCTTTCTGCTTCCAAGGTGAATTGCTTGAGAATCTCATCTTAATAGGGTGGGGGCATTGCTAAATGGGGAAGGTAAGAAGTTTCTTGAATTTCTGAGGGCTAGTCTGGGCTAATTCCTTTGTGCTTGTCAGGAGGTATCAATTCCTGAAAAGGGAGTTTCCTTTCTCTTTCCTATGACTAGTCCGGATGGTGCCTACACACTTCACATATCTACATATGGGCTGACTTCCCCGCCCGCTTGGTGCCTACTGGCCCCACTCCCTTATCTAATCAAGGTTCAATCAAAGTTAATTAGGGATCTAGTTTTCTGTTCCTACATTAGGCGTAAAGCAAAAGAAGCTCCTGGGCATATCTGATCAAGAAGCTGATCTGTGTTATAACTATGTAATAACTGGCACAACTGTGTAATTACAATACAGCACTATCTAAGGTTACATCATTATCATTATGCTTAACACTAAAACAAAATGTAGTTATCATGATTGCTGTCAACACATTTGTGATATGCCACCCAGGAAGATGAGGCTATATACATGTCACCCAAGCTCCATTTGAACCTGGAAAATTGTTTGTTCCTGCAGATAGGGCATAAGAAGAAAAAGTAATACGTAGAACTTTGAAAATTTGGGGTTAAATCTACCCTTCCTTTTCACCCTTTCTCTTCTTGTTGCTTGGTTTGCCAGACTCATCAGTGAGTGCATTGACTCAGGAGCCACTGATAATAAAAACGTAATCTACCTATGCATGTCTAGAGTCTGTTTCCACAGGGTAGAGAACTGCAAACTTCCAAGAGCAGTGTTAACTCGAAGGCATTGCACAAATTACATAGTTTTTAGGTTTGATTTTCTGCTTGCTTAAATAGGTAGTTTAATGAACTGGTATGTAGCTATAAAAAGTAGATGCCATGACACATATTAGAACTGCAATTCACTTGAAGAGGGAACAATATTGAAAGTATCATTTCTACATCTTCTGCTTCTTGCTGGGTTCAGTTATGTGAGGGAAAGGATATTGCATAGCTTTTAGTGACTTGTATGTATGTGCAGCCTTAAATATCAGCCATTTTTTTGTTAATGATAGGTCTGGATGTGATTTTTTAGCTAAAGACAGCTTCCTTAGCTTACCTCATATCACAGCATCTGGTATCTCTAATTGGAATCATTTTCATAATAACCATGAGCAATATACATTACCATCTAAATATGAAGGCTGACTACCATACAGACTTGTCTACAGCTCTTTAAGTATCCAGGATCCAGTCCAAAGCCCCTTAAACTCAAGGGAAAGACGCCTGCTGATGTTAGTCGTACCTAGCTTAGGTGCAATATAACAAAAACCCCTCCCGAAACTCCATGTAAAAAAGCAGAGGTATATTCATTATTAATAACTTTCAGTGCAACTCTGTCAAGTCCCTCCAAAGGTGGTGCCCTTTCTGTTACTAAATAAGACCTAATTCAGCCAGTATTTAGACACTTGCACAACTTGTAATGCCAGAGTAGATTTGTGGATTTTTACGGAAGTTCAAGGCACACAGTATGTTAGTCTACTCAGTAGCTTACTACTGTGAGTTCAAAATTTCACTGTTTCATTACTAGCAAAAGAAAATTTTCTACTTCATAGAGAAACACATGCCCAATACTTCTTTTTTTATGGTATTATGAGCTTGTCTTGAATGTTTTCAGAAAAAACCTTGCTTCTCTACAACACTCATAAATTCCTAAGATATCCATAGCCAAAGTCTTCAGCTACTCATTGAGCAGTAGACATTGATGTTATGTTCAAAGTGTAACATTTTATATTGGTCACAATCAGCAGTTCTTAGTAAGATAAAACACACAAATTCATCTCAGTCTGGACAGTTTCTCCAAAAGAAATCCCACTGTCAAATTGAAGGAAAAAGAAGGGATTAAATAGAGTTCCCTAACAACTGCACGCACAGGTTGAAATTTTACATAGAAAGGTGCAACCGCTTTTAAAAAGAACCACCCCAGATTGCATTTTCTTGCTCTCTCCCATCTAATTGTAAACAGCTTTGATTTCAAAGGGAAAATCAGACAATTATTTTATAATGAGAGGTGTGGTCTAGTGATTCGAGCATCAGACTGGCAGCCAAAAACCACTGGAGTTTTAATCCTGTCTCTGACACTGACACCATCTATTGCCTTAGGCTGATCAGTATGAGTTTGACTGAGATCTGCTCCTTGTGGGTGCAAGAGGTAGGGATAGCTGCAGAATTCCTGATTCAAAGCTACACAAGTGGGCAGGAACCTTCCCTCCACTGCACCCGGCATCCAGAGTGAAGGACAGCAACCCTGACCAGAGGAAGAAATTAAACCTACACAATCTTCACCTTAGGCAAGCTGAGGTTCAGGAAAGCCATAGTTGCTAAGTGCTGTCAATAAAAGCTTTAAAACCTCTTTGCATAAGCATATTTGAATAGGTCTCTGCTTTGAAGAAAGCCTGCTGCTTAGGTCGAGGGGTGAGTTAAGCCAGTCTTGCCTTTAGAACACTCCCGGCACCTGGGGAGGTTTTTATTTCCTTTAAGCACCTTGTAGTTAAATTTTAGTCATTGTTTTCTTTCTTCCTGTGTGCGCCCATCCCCCAGTGACCCCCAGCTTTCCCTTTGCTTCTCAGTACAATTCCTCCTGTCTCACTGAGTTGTCTGATTTCTTATCCTTGATTAATACAAACACAGACAAAAACTCTCATCCTTGGGGGTTTTAATTGGAAGGTTGATGGCCTTTTCTTCTTTGCTTGTACACTTTCCATTGCTTCAGCTTCCTTGGGGTGCACAGACAGACTTCGAGTCTCCCCCCTCACATTCGCCATCATGTTCTTGATCTTTGTTTGCTTGGGGCTTGGCTCCTTCTGATATAAATGTTAGGCATCCTGCCATTTCAGATGACAGATCAGCTCTTTGATGTGCCTAATTATGATGGAGAGGGGGCAGAGAAAGCAGGACCTCCTGAAGCCAGGATGAATTTGCTGTCCATATAAACTCTGTGCAGCAATGTGTCCCTCTGCTTCCCCTCTTGTATGTGACAGTATGCTAGACTCAAATCCTGCCCAACCCCAAACAGTTCCGTGAATACCCCATCCAAGGGAAGTTTTCACATTTGAACCTGTTTGTTTAATTTGAAAGGGCAAAGCTGGCAGAAACCAGGATGCCATTATGATAGGGAGGGGTAGCTGAATGGGGAATTCTACCTCAACTTTGCATGGCAAAAGCATAGGTGGCTGACTGAAAGCAATCTAGTGAGAGAATCTTGTTCCTCCACCTCACATAATTCTCTCTACCACTGAGTGACACTCAGTATTTATGTTAGTGCTTTGCAAAAGTCATCGAATTCAACCTCACAGCACCTTTCTATGCTGCGGTTTCAGTTCAGTTGTATGGATGCTGTTCAGGGACAAAAGGCATGCTACTGCAACAGCAAGAAGCTTAGGAGCACACCAGGCTTCAGTCACTTCTCTTGCTCTTAAATAATTTAGACACTTTGAGAGCATCCCATCCCAAGTCCTTGCTCTTTGATTAGGAACCAAACTCGTGGCAAAGCAGGAACTGGACTCACTCTGGAGTTTGCAACAACCAGACCTGTACTCAAACTCATAGCTATCTTCCAGGACTTTAATAAACACCCCTCTCTGTCTATTTTTGGGGAGAAGCTGCCTTGCTTGGCAGGAGAAGGAAGAGAAGACTGGATAGAGCATTTAGCACTGAAACCTGTTTAAGGTGTGTACTGCTGAACTTGTACTGCTCCTCTTTGCACGTGTATGCCCACAGAACTGTTGCACAGTTCCTATCTGTACTGTAGGAACATGTGGCTGCCCTGTTCAGTACCAGGGCTCTACTGAGTTGCATGCTTTATAAACACATGAAAGGCCATGGTCCTGGCCCTGAGGGACTTGAAGTCATTAGCAAATCTCACAGACACTTCTTAATATGAATTTATTGCTGATCTGTCTGCCCCAGAGCTTGAAATTCTTTATTTATCTGCCAAACAGGCACAGCAGGAGTTTCAGCATTGCTTCCCCTTATAATACCCAGCTAATATGCTTCAAGCCTGACCTACAATGATCATCTCCAGGGAAGAAAGGTTAGTTTAGTCTTCCTTCCATTCAGCATTCAGCCCTTGATCTTCCTACCAAAATGGGCAATCAGTACTAGTGAAATGAACACTGATCAACACTGACAAAACCTTTCACCTCGTTTCATGCAATAAGCTGGGGTTATATTTGTGCCGCCATCCTTGAACAGAAAGTCTTGAGTGGAAAGTTTCCCACCATCTCTCTTACCTCTTCACTTTTCAGAGCAAATGCAGAATCCTGCTTTAAATTAAACAACCAAAAGGTGAAAGGAATAAATGTTCTAGTCTAGAGAGCGACAGCATGAAAGGTGGTGGTGAAGGGGATCGCTGTGCAACAGAGGTAGAGGGAGTACAGGGAACATCTATCAATATTTACTGAGCAGCACTGCTTTTCCATTTCGTGTTTCTCAGCCCTTCATCTTTACAGAGCCCTGCCCTGTAATAGCTTTGTGCTTATTCCTGTACATTGCCAAACAAGAAACCTAGTTTCTGGCTCTGATCTTTGTTGACAGGGATGAGGAAGATTGTGGAAGCCTTTCTCTCCATGGGTCCTCTCTAGTCACCCAAGGAGAGATCAATGGTTTCTGAAAGCATTTTCACCCTGCAGAAAGGTCACCATGGTCCTGGGGAAGATGAATAACCAGGGGTTCATCAGGACTCTGGAGTAACATGGGAGGGACCTCTTCCAGCAATAATATTGCCAAAAAATTCCTAACAGCGGCAATTTCGGCGTAGCAGGTGACATCACAAGTTGTGGTTTCTCACACAGTGCAACACGTTCCAATCACTTCTACAGCTGTATTTTGTTTAAGCAGTTGTGTTTGAATCAAGTGTTTGTCATTGTGTGACTGTGATCTGTGGGGCTGGTTAAGGCTGTAAGAGAATATATCGCTGTCAACTTATCTTCTGTGTACAGTTAGCTGCCTCTTGGATTCACTTGGAGCTCTGAGTTAGGGTGGGATTTTGCTTTAGGTATTTTATGCCAACTCTATCATCTTAATATTGACTGCTGTGGCTCTGGACAGCAGACTTAACCTTGAATTAGCTTGTTAGATACTCTTGTGTATCTTCTTAATACTTCACACAACTTCCAGGGCCTGATAGGCCGAGTACCTTAATCCAACATTATTTACTTCACTTTTAAAGCAGAAAACAACTAGCAGAAAAGCTAACAGGAGCTAGCAGAAGCTCAGCTAGATCAGTGAAAAAACCTTCCCTTTAGATTTTCTATTCACTGATTTAGGATAGGGGAGCTACATTGCTATGTGTTTACTCTCTAAATAAATTCCATACATGTGATGTATACACACGCACAGTGTAGTTCATTACCCTAAGTTGCACAATCAAGTTATGTATGCCTCATGTTCTTTTAGAGACATAATGCTAAGTAATCATATTGCTGAGAAGAGAGGACAAAAATGTCTGAAAGGGACTGATGTAATTTTGTCAGATTATCATAAACTACCAAACCTCAGCTACCAGAATAGATGATCCTGACAGATGCTTCCAGTTGGAGTGCCCACACAGGGAGAAGTCTGCTTTTGTATCTGGTGGGAGGCATAAAGTTGATTTGCTTTATCCCGTCGATCTAAGGATCCACTTTGCAGGTCAGACTTTATCTACACAGAATGTTTATTTAGACAATTAAACCATCAGTGTCATTGATAGAATCTAATATGCTAGCAGAGATATTTTTCTTTCTCAGTGTTTTTTGTTGTTGCTGTAGTATGTATTCCTACCACAAAAGTCTTTTTATGGAAATAATATTTTGTTATAAGCACTATCATCATGTATTGTAATTATTATTTTGTTTTACCCTGCCCACACAGAAAACTGTTTGCATTATATTCCATTGAAAGATATATTTTAAGTTAGCTCTGCTAGTCATGAATAATGTAAATTGACAAGAACTATTATGGAGGGAGGTAGACAAAGAAGCAGAAAGTTAAGTGGTTTCCTTTCTTTTTATGGCAGAGTGACATTTACCTGTGAGTACGTTTGATTTTAACACAATAGGATGAGTCTCTGCTGTGCTGGATTAGGATTGAGGCATGTGGAGGAGTTCAGATAAAGAGTGGGCACTGAGAAATGCCCTCGCCAGACCTCTCTAGGGAGGGTACTTCAGCAGCAATAGCATGTCAGAATGTCCTTTTTTTTCAGTCCTTGTATCCAGCTGACAAAATCTTTCCTTGTTTCTGTATCTGTAATTCCAGGAGATCTCTCAGTGCTTCCCACAGCTGTCTTACAGTCTAATACTTACTGCTTGTCACATCACTTTCCAAGAAAGGGTCAGTGTCACTTTCCCACCCTGACAGACAGGGAAACCAAGAAAAACTGTTGGTGAATGAGGGTCACTTGGAGACCCAGGACCAGCTTTCCTGGTGTGTGTTCTCATGGCCCAGACTGGTACTGCCTCTCACATTCGAACTACAGATTTCACCAGATCCCCTTTTCCTCAGACTTGCCAGAACTGTGCTCGTTGGGTCTAACAACAGTTAACACCGAGCTTAAATCAGAAATAACTTCAGTGGGTTAGATTCTCACTTTTGCAAACAAGAGTGTTCCCCCTGAAATCAGTAGGGCTGATTTTTAGGTCTGAAATGGTGTATTTGCTCTCATGTCTAAAAACATCCCACTGGCTGCTTGGTTTCTCTAGTGTGGCACATTTACTAATCCTTCTTACCCATCTTTTCCCAGCAGTACAACCTTCCAGCCACAAGGTTACCCTGGGGAAGAGGGACAAAAGGGTCAACCTTTGTCTCTAGCAAGCAAATAAACAAAAACCCAAATAGGCATTGCACTGTATCAAGAGATTCCCTTCCCCAGGGGAGCTGCAAGTCTGCATGGGGAGAGCAAGCATCCCTCTGTTTCTGCAGTGCCCTGGGTACCACAGTTTGAGCTGTCCATACGGCTTGTAGGAAAGCTTTGGAGAACATTGTCCAGAGTGCCTTCCAGAGCTTTTCCCAGGTCTCTCCTTTAAGTTTCTCCACACCAGAAGGACAAGACCCAGCTGATTATAAATGACCTGTCCCACCAAGTTACTGTTGCACACTATGGGAGTTCAGCTTTTGCAGTCCTGTTTTCTGGTTATGTAGTCCTGGGTACACATACACACCAGAACTGTGTCTTGGGGCTTCAAATGCCTTTATCTATGTCACGCATTGGTTTGTACAGTTTGCTATGAATCACTGATGCCTGCTGGGAACACATACCCGCTTCTGGTTATTTTTGTTACAATGTTATAATGGGCACAAGGACACTTAAAAGTGGAACAACTGAGCATCTCTTGGTAGCTAGCGCTGTGCAACACCCCTGGGATGCCTGAGAATACCAAGATCCGCTGTGGAACTGTCTTACTGTAGCGAAAAGAAACTAATTCCGAGGTCATGGCATAGTCTGTGTCCTGTGCAGCAGCTCTACTATGTGAATGATAGAAAAGTAGCTGCCTTAAACCCTGCAATATGTGATCAGAGACCCCACTGTGCTGCAGGTTTCCTAGCTGAGGGCGCAGTAGTCATTTAGGCACTCTGATTACTTCTCAGCTGTGGGGCAATTGCTCTCTGTTTCATGACCTTATATCCTGGGATGTCTAGGGGCTAGGCTGGAAGGTTTCATGGCTCCCTTCTAGCCAGCATCTTCTGACAGGCATTTTCTGGTCTCCTGGCTTTCTTACCAGCAGAAAATCAGTGAGCAGAGGCATGAGATCCATGACAAGGAACCAAACACCTGGGCAGCATGTGAAGAAGAAGGGATTAATGGCATGCTGATGTTATTACACCATGCTGATGCTGTATGATGGTGCCAAGGATGAATACATGAACATCAGGAATTCAGTACTATGGTAAAAGTGAACATCTACAACTCCAGTTAGTTAATAACTGCTTGCAGGGGGGTGAGGATTTCAGCTTTGAAGGTCATAGTATTTGAAGGACAAATATTTATTTCTGTTCCCAGATTGAGAAAGAGGGAACAAAGAAACTAAGCTGAGAGATGCAGTGTGGTCAGAGCTGCTGGTGTGAATGCTCAGTGTTTGGTGCTTTCTGAAATGTTTGTTACGGATGGGGAGCATGTCAGACAAACAAGATACTTAGAGAAAACTGTTAGATACTGTTAGAGAAAACAGTAAAGGGAATGGTAGAAACAAACAATACTAGATATAAAAATACTAATCTTATCTGGAGTTGTATTAGCTCTGGAGGTCTCAGAGTGGCCTTCTTTGTCACCTCCATTTTATGAAGGTCAGACACAAGAGAGGAACTGATTTTCTCAGTGCCCACAGCCAGCAAATGGTAGAATTGGGACTAGAATCCAAATCTTTTTACTCTTAGGAGGAAGGGAGAAGATAGGTTTACTGTAGTTTCAAAAGACATGGCTACAAGAGGATTCAAACTAGCTGAGGTTGCATTTCTAACTCCATTGTGTGGGCTTTGGTCTGCTCCTTTGGAGTCTGCTTTGTGCTTTAATTCTCCCGTGCCATTACACACAAAGTAGCAGTCACTTTTACAGAAAAATATAATGTCCAAACTCTGCCTTTGGGTATAGAAAGAAAACACAGAGAAGAAGAGCCACTGAGTCCAGCTGCTTGGGATAGTGGCCATGTGCCAGACATCATCTTTTGAGGTAATAACCCCTTTCCAATGGCAGCCTGAGCTATTTGCCTGTCATGATTTGTCTTTTTGTGCTTGGGGAATGCTGGCTGACCTTTGTCTTTGATGTTGCTAGGCCCTTTCCTTGCAATAGGGCAGTTCAGGAGGCCATGACCACATCTGCTTTGGCTGGTTCTGTTATCAATTAATTTGTCCTGCCACATCAAAGAACAGAGATAAAGCTGTAGCATTTCCTTACCACAGATTTTTATCTTCACTCCCCAGTTCACCTCACAACACATGCACCTTCCACCTCCACAGCAAGCAGAGAGAGACAGACAGAGAAAGAAACTGAAATGACATCCTAATAGCCTCCCTCGAGTGCTGATGGCACCTGGGTCTCTGTGTGCTGAGCCTTACACCCACTTCCAATCTGGCCTGGCCACAGCCAGTTGGTTGCTCACTCCCCCAACAAGTTATTTGTTTTTCTCTCTAGACAAATCAGTGATGTTAGAATGACAAATAACAGTTATAGCTTTGCACTTAGCTGAGTATAATTTCAGTCCATCAGTACCATCTGTCTCCCTTCTTGGGCTGCAGCTCCATAAAGCGACAGCCAGAGATCCTCAAGGACAAAGAGCCCAGCTCCCATGGACAGATATTTTAGGGGTCAGAATTTCTGACTCATTGCCCTTTGCAATTAATTCCAATGGTGAGCTGGGAAAAATGAAGCTGAGACTTAAAACCAAATCCAAGTTAAAACTTCCTGACTGCTCTGCCATGCTGAGCCTTGACTCTCCTCGTTCAGCAGTTCTGCACTGACATTGGTACTGACCACCATTCAAACATACCCAAAGACTTGCTGGGGTGATGCTGTTTGTTGTGGCTTTGAGACAGCATTCATTTTTTTTCTAGGAGATTTTGTGCTCATTTACTACAATTCATAGAAAAGATGATGGAATTCTTATGTGTAGTAGGGAACTTCAATATTGGTAAGTAACCTAGTCTATTGATGGTAATCCCACCTTCTTTTGTTGAAGTGCCTTGTTTTCCAAAAGCAATTCCTTTTGTCTCATGGCACTCACGAGGGAGAAAGATGCTTAATAAAACTTCCAGTCTCCATCAAATTTCAGGACAAGATGATGATATCTATGCTGATTATGTCTTCCCCTCTCTCATGTAACCTCCTCCTCTTTTTCATCTATCACCTTTCAAAGACCCTTGTTCTCATTCTGTATGAAGTTCAAACTCCTCTTCCTCCTTTTCTTGATCATCTGTCCCTTTCCTTTCCTTTCCTTTCCTTTCCTTTCCTTTCCTTTCCTTTCCTTTCCTTTCCTTTCCTTTCCTTCTTTCCTTTCCTTTCTTCTTCCCTTTCCTTTCCTTTCCTTTCCTCTTCCGTTCTTTCTTTTCTCATTTATTATGTTTTTTTCTGAGGACTACTTTGATCACATCACAAAACATGGGGAAAAAAGTTTGGGAACCATTTTGCACTTGCTGTGAAAAAGCCAAGTCTCCTGCAGTGTGCCTGTGAACGTCCTTCCCTCTCATTGACTAAAGACCCTGTATACCTTGCAGGATCAGTTGCATTCAAAAACCTGTCCTTTCAAATTTGTTTAGGTAAAGTGCAGAGTGCAGATGATTCCCAGAATAACTCTTCTGGCTTCATTTGGAATGACAGCAAAAACAAATCTGGACCTAGCTTTTCATCTCAATGGAAGGGCATATGAGAAGCAGTGAGAATATGTCATTGTTCGTAAAGGACAACATTACATGAAAGAGAGAGCACAGGAGAGAGGCAAAGAGAAAGAGATATTTCCTATCTGCTAAATAAGGGCTGTTTTGAGGTGTGTGAGGACAGCAGGGGTCAGCAAGTGCTGGAACTGACTCTGAACTTCTGGCAGAATGATCTCCTGGAACTAAACCCAAGAATACCTTCATCTTCAGCAACCTGCTGGGAGATATTCCACAGCCAGCTTTCTCCACAAGAGCCAGCTTACAGTGTCTGTACATGACAGCAACTGAAGCAAAAGCTTTTGTCTTTTAAAACAGACTAGCTCACATACAGCACAGTAGACTCGAGCCTGAAACCATTTAATATCAGACATTGAGCAAGAATCCATTTGTAACAGAGGAGCCATAAACCATGATATTAACAGGGAGATGGTGGGTGCAGATGTTCACACACCATGTCTAATTAGAACAGGAACAGATATGTTACAGAACTTAGAATTCCATCAGTAAGGATCTAGCTCTACACATTTGGTCTGTTGGAATTACCACGTACTTTATGTGTCTGAGCCCCTTTTCACCCTTAAACCAATCTGTTTGGCAGATACTCCTTAAATCTCATTGCTTCCCTGCCATATGAGTGGAGTAAAGACTATTTTTCCCACTTGCCAGATAGGTGGTTTCACTGAACATTCACGTTACTCGCCTCCACACGCAGTCAGCATCAGAACAAGAAATCAAGCCCAGGACACCTGATTCTTAGTCTTTTCCCATCAGCCACATTCTTCTGAGTTTGCTTTACCTGCATATCAGGAATTTTGTGGGCAACTACAGAGACAGAGAACAGATTGCCCCCCAATGGTGTCCTCAATCACTCAACTTTTATCACTGAGAGACAGTAGCTTCCCTCCCTATCTCCTTGAAAAGGTTTTAAAATAAACACAGGTACATTAGAAAAACAGCCTTCCAAAAGGGTCCCTTTCCTCCCCCTCACCTTTCTTGCTCTCCTGTCATTAAGCAGAACACAGCCATCCTTACATGTGACATTTCGACAGATTGACTTTAGCTATTTACTTTAAGCTTTTCTTCCTCCCATTCAGGATCACTTTCATTCATTTTCCAAGTGTCTCAAATTTTCTTCTGCTAAACCCATAGATCAGGTGATTCAGAATGAAACACCAGGACATGTGCCATTCTGATAAAAGCAGAGCCCTGAAGCCTCCCTACTCCTCCTGTAGCTCCTTTCTGCTTACTCTTTAATTCACTAATTCTGCTGACAAACGGAAAAATACACCAGGAGTGGTAAAGGAAATCTCACTTTTAAAAACTAATTTTATTTTCTTACCACAGAGGCCACTTCCCTGGTTAAACTATTCATTAATTGTCTTCTGAGCATATAGTCAGTGGCTCAGATTCTGATCTTAATTATATCAATAAAAACAACCACTCCAGGGCAACCTTTCATGAATATGCTTGCTTTTAAACCAATGCGCTTGCTTGGTTGAGGATGGCCTTTCTAAACCAAATCCTAACCCAGAATTACCACATTAATGTCAGTGGAACTGACAGGTGACAGAGTTCAGACTCCGAACTCCATCACATGGGTTTTCTCTTTCTCCCAGCAATAGAAAACTGAGCAGTTAGCACAATCCTCTCGACTTACACTCTGCTCAGCAGAAGCCCAGGAGCTTTGCGGGTACGTTGAAGGTGCAGTGGCATAGACGTTATGTCTGAAGTGAGGGTGTGCCATGCTGCTGTGAATTAAGTCTGTCTTAAAGCATTGCTGGCCAGAGCATGTTATTAAATTCAGACCAGGACTTATAGAAAATATAAACCAAAGAGAGACAAAACACTCTTTGACTCTGCTGGGTTCTTTTCATTCAGGTATTGGTAGGCTGTGGCCTTTAGAGTCTGTTTCCAAAGGGTGAGGATGCTTTGTTGCAGGGGAGCAGAAGGAGGGTAAAAGGTGAACTGCTGAGAGGAGACAACTGGGCTTGTGTCTCTGGATTTGCTCTGCTATGATTTCCCTTTGTTTTTGTTACGTCTGACAGTACATATTCAGGTCCTGTCTAAGCTAAAAGACAGCCATGGCTGGTAGAGTTAAACTTGTGTGTCTCTTGGGAAAGTGGAAGTGATTTTCTGGAAGAGGGCGTCAAACTCCTAAGGCTATGTTAGTTTCCTGGAGAAACCAATGCAGCATATTAAGCCCATTGCTTTGTGGTTAATGCTGGTTTCTTGTGCTTGGGTCTGTACTTGTAACACAGAAGAAATCAAGTGGACACAAGATGAACTATCTCTGCAGAACAGATGGGTACAAGCAGACCTTCATTCGACCACTGAAAAAAAGTAACAGCAGCAAAATGTCTACCTTTATCTTTTAAAAGCAAGGGCACCCCTCAACCTGTCATGCAACAGAAAACAAACCCACTGTTTTCAAGTTCATTTGTGTTCATGTTGTCTCTCCCTGGTTACTGTGGTTTTTGATAGCTGTTCAGCTTCCCTTTTACCTGCTGTTCCCTTCTGCCAACCCAGGACACAAAGGAGCCTGAGATTTTTCATTACCTTAAACCATACTGAGCCTGCAGACGCCCAGCAGGTAATTTCAATAGCTAATAAACCAAAGTAACAGCTATAGCTCCTAAACTACACCCAGAGCTTCTAATACTAGAACCTAAGTCTTCTGAGATTTATGGAAAGTGCAGGAATTGGAAAGCCTGCTACAGTGACACATCAAATCCTGGGGCCCTTTGATGGGAAATCATCTTCGTCAGAGATGGGCAGGGCCTGAGAATATTTTTCATTTTTCCAGCTGAATACTTCTTTCCCATTTTATGTTGCTTTGATTCTCCCTTTTCACACAAGCTTGCCAGCCTATGTATTACCACATCTTGTATAAGTTATGACAGCAGGTAGTGGTCCCAGTAGAGACTAGAACCCTGTTGTGGCAAGAGCTGAACAAAGATCTGCTTATCATGAGCTTTAACAAGCCATTCTCTCTCTCAGCCACTTTTTTTTTTTTTCTCTCATTCTTGATCTTGCTTGCTTTGCTAGAAGGTCTTGGGAGCTTCCTCAAGTTTTTGTATTAACTCCTTCTAAAGAAAATGTGGTCTAGGTCAGCTCTTTTCAGAACACACATAAAGGGGGATAGAGGAAAAGAATTAGGGATGCAGGAGTAGCTGAGTGATGCTAAGCAATGTTTGTATTGCAGAATAGTCACATCAGCACACTGTTGTTGGGTAACGAGCTTCTGTTTGTTGCAGTCCTGGGACAACAACTCACTGTAAAGTTAAACCTTTTTGTGTGCATATAGTGTTTGAATTAGGGGAAATGCTCAAAATATATAAACAGGAACTAGTCTTGCAGGGAAGATAAGCTTTGGAGTGAGGGAGCTGTCTCTTCCAATGTGTATTTAGTGTCTACCGCAGTGGGGTCTAATCTCATTTTGGGCCTCTAGATGCTGGGCCTCCCTTAATGTGTATACTGCTGTAATACACATAACTACTTCCTTCCATTGACTGCCTTTTTGTTGCATTGTTTTGTGTAATTGACTCCTTTTTTCATCCAGAGGCCAAAGAGTGATTATTGGAGATTGCAAGCTCCAGACCTGAATTGTTTCATTCAGGAAGTTAATTAAAATCAACCCACCTCTTTAGAAAACCCTTTCCAATATAGTGTGGATGCTCCTTTCATCTCAGCATTACTTCTTCTTTTTTTTTTTTTTTTTTTTTAATAAGTGCTCCTTAAATCATGGAAATAACTTGGCAAAGGAGCTGAATTACAAGAAAAATCAGTTAGGAACGTAGGTAAAGGCACATAATAGGTCTTTAGAGGAGAGGAATGAATTTAATTGAGTGAAAGCTCAGAAAACCCAAAAGTAAACTCAGGGTCATCAGCATACTTCTTTCACTTATCCCTCAGTTGCACTTCATAGATCCAGGCTTCCTTTTGCTCTGCTGTTATCACACTTTCCTTTTGCCGTGATTTATTAACTGTGGAACTGTCAAATTATGAAACTGAGGTTCTAGAAATACTTATTAATGTTTGAGAAATTCATTTCACACTTGAATACTTTTTCTAACACTTACTAATGTCCCTCATTTTGGTCATGTGGGTCTACAGGGCAAGAAAACAAGGTATCTTATTATATATTTAGCATGTGGAGATGAAGGATGAAAAAAAATGTATTTTAAAACCCCCTCAAACATTGCAGCAACTTCATGCTCCTTGTGCTGCTGTATGTGGTGACTCTGTGTGTATACGTGCATAAGCAGGGCAATGTCTGTATGTTCAATGACACCATTCCAGCTTCCTTTCAGTCACTATTAAGAAAGCACTTCTAATCCCCTCTGAGAAGCTTGAACATAAAATTCCTTTCATGCCAGTTTTGTCTTCCTCAATTTGGCAAACACTGTCCTTCCCCCTGTGATTCCAATGGAACATGTAATTCAAAAGACATTTCTATTTATTATTACCCTGTTAGAGAATCATCAGGGGTGCCAGTACAGCAAAGGCAACAAGGTTACTTTCTGAGCTCCCTGTTGCAGTTTTGTACTGCATGACAAAAATGCAGCAGGCCATAGATAAATGATGATTACTTATTCACTATTTAATCAGAATAAGGAACCTAAAAACATTACTGAGGAATTACTTGCGTCAAGATCCTTGAGAGTGAGTTTGCCACATTTATTTCCCACGCAAGGTTTTCTGATGGAAATTCATTTAAAAAGCAGAAACAAAGACCGCCAATAATGTCAAAATTCACGAATTTGCTCTTACAGGACTGGAACATTTCTACTTCTTGACACTCAGTTTTGAAATGTGTTATGTTACAACAGTATCAAATTTAACAGTCTGAACTCTTGCTTAAAATGAGGTTTTCCTTCAAAACATAATTTTGCACAGAATACAGAGCTCTGAGTTTCCGTCAGCATTAATGAAGTCAGGTTCAGTATTTAACCTAATCTGCTCAAAAAAGTCCTATTACCCTGCACACTTAGAGCCACATCATCTGATAGGAAATGGCTGCAATACCTCCAGCTTTCCTAAAATACTGACAGTTTCAACCGTTTCTTAAGAAATACTTACTCACTGGGGACTGCAGCTCTAAATAGATGCTTCTGCTTTAAAATCTGATCACATTCTTTAGCTTAAATGGATGACTCCTCACAAACCAAGCAGTGGTATTGCTGGCGTAACACTGAAGGTCACCCAAAGAAATGAGCGACCACCAAATATTTTTCCTTGAGGTATCTCTGCATAGTGCTTTTTTCTCTCTGATACCTCACTGTTACCATCTATGATTTCTTAAGGGCCGTAACATTTTTTCTTCAGGCAAGTATTTCATGCCAGCATTGGGAACATTGTTTTTTACAAAGGACAATTTCTGCTTTGAAACACTAGCAACCATTTACAGTTTTTCACATTTGATATGCTACCCTTGATGAAAACTGAGTGCAGCAGAACTACCCTTCTACAATGCACAGGTGTCCACCGCATGCTCAAAGCATCAGACTTCGTGATAAGGGGGAAAAAGAAACCTCTTTGGCAGAAGTAACATGGAAGACATCATTTATCTTTTTTACCTGTTATGAGAAGTCTGAATTCTGGTCTTGTTTAATCCAGCACAGAAGCCAATGATGGGATGGGATGGAGTGTTTGTTCTGCGGACTCTTCTGGTTAAGCTGAGGACAAGACCAATAGTATCACAGTGAATCCTTGCAGAGATCCTGCTTGCAGCTGTGCCCCACAAATCTGCATGCCATTCAATGCCAGTTTGTGTATATGCAAGTGATTAATTTTGGTATATATGAAAATGCTCATGTGTCAGTATAAAACCCCCAAATCCTGTTCGCACAAATGCAGATCATTCAGATCAGCATGTGCCCATTTGAATGACTGTCTTTCAACATCTGTCCTGTTGCTTTTCCTTTGCTCCTGCTCTTCAACTTTTCTTCCTGTAGACTTAAAAACTTGTGCCATGTGAAAGGGCCCTAGTTACATTAGCTAATTCTCGCTTCTTCCTTAAAACCATACACATTAGTTAGTATTCACTTTGCAACTTGCCCTGGATTTGATAAATGCAACATTTTGTGTGGAACAAGTTATGAAGGATTATCTCCACGCACATTTTTAAACTTAACATGTGAGTTCTACAAATTCTGTATTTGTTTTCATGTTACTTAGCATCCATGAAGCTAAAAAGCATTTAATAGATATTATCCACTGATTATTTCATTAAGAATGATTTAGCTTGTTACTAATGCTTCCATTTCACAGAAGCAGAAAATGAGATGCAGGTATCTGAAAGAATATCATTTTAGAAGGGTTAATGGTGCAGAATTGGCTTCTGATTTCTAGAACTCACCTTGTTGAGGACTTAGTTCTTCTAAAATGCCTGTCTACAAGGGTCAGAAAGAAACTATTAAAACATGTGACACCTATCAATCTACGTTTAGGTATGTAGCTGTGAACTGAGCCCATGGAGGTAAAATCTCTCATACCTGTGAGATCATGTACTAGAAAATCAGTCCCAGCGTACCCAAAAAGTTGGCCCCACATTACGTTTCCTTACACAAATAATAATAAAATACTTTTTTTTTTTCCCTCCAAAATATTTTATTTTAGGGAAATGCAACAGGAAAGAACAAAGGTAAAATCCTCATTTGAGAAAGCCCAGCATGTGCAACTTCACTGCAACAGCCAGCAGAAGGTCTAAGAGCAAAAAAAGGACTAGTGAGACCTGCACACAGATATTCTCATAAATTAGCTCAGGAAAGCAAAGGTAGAGCACTGCGTGCTAGGGAAGGCTGGCATCATAAAACAGTTTTAAAATCCTTTAACAATATTAAAATTCTGCTCAGAAACAAGGACTGTAATACAATTTTCCCCTCTCCTTGCTTGAAAATCAATCATGCAGCTCTTTCCTTTGTTAAAATTTTTCAAAACTGTAAAAAAATGGAATCAGTTCCCACCCTGGAAAAATGAAGGAAAGTGCTTAATCCATTGGTGTTGGTGCACAAAGTGCATTTGTTGTGCTGCTGACTGTAATACGATCTGAACTAAGGAAGGAGAATGAACGCTTTGCAGCCCCTGATGGATTTCAGATTTATTAGACACTGGAATGTTTTTTTTTCCCTCCTTGTCTATAAGAACATGGTGTGTAAGATGATAAAGGGCAGGAATAAAGGGAGCAGACAATGTAGCCCTTAAAATTAAAAGAACTGTTTTTAGATTTTGGAAGTGTCAATGCATGAAAAAGCAGCCTGAATGTAAGTGTTGCATTATTCAGTATGCTTTCCTCTTGGAAAGAAAAACATTTTGCAGCCACTGACAAAGCTATGGACATGTGACTAATGCTACTCTTATTTTCCTATATGGAGAAAAACACCGTCACAAAGCATAAATGGAATATTTGTGCTGTAAGATAATACACACATACCTGTAAATTATGAGTGCAAGATGTAATAATTCATCTTTAGTTTCATTACTCATGCACTATGGAGCTTTCAAGATTAGGGATAGATTTGTTATACCACTATATTTCAGTATATGTTTTCCCTTCCTTAACCCTCTCTCTCTTCTCTGGCACTCACATCCTACACAGTAGGAGCAAGTTTCTTTGCGCCGGCTCATACAGGCCGTATAAGCTACACAGAACTGGCATAATTTTCAAATGACATATTCATGATCCATTTCATGATGTTAACCAGGCTGAAAAAAATTAGTTCAGGGTAAAGGGATATAATTTCTACTATATTTTGGGGGAAAGTTTCCTATTCAGATTAGAGCTCCAAGGAATAACATTAACAAAAAACTGGTTTATTCTAATGTTACAGGATTGTTCTCTTGAGCTGCCAGGATGGGAACCACAGTGGGCTGCTTGTAGTAGTGGTAGTTTTGTTCCAGTATCTATATGTTACTTTGTGAAAGGGAATAACGAAAGTCTGGAACGCATTGCTTCAATAATTAGAATTCCTATGTAAATGTAAACAACAAAACTATTCACAAAAAGAAAACTGATATTTACTATGTAAGCAGAGGAATAAACAAGCTCTGTTCTTCTATTTTTGATTCTGTATGTATTTAAGTGTCTGAAAGCAAAGTACATATGACAGAGATGACAAGACTAAGGAGACAAGTCAGGCTAGTGCTCCAAGCACTGGGACTCCAGACTCTGCTAGGGTCTGCCACTGAGTTATTGCGTAATCTTGGGTGAGTCATTTAAATTCTTTATGTGCTGATTTCACCAGTCTGTAAAATAGGTGCAATCCTCCCCCATTTACCTCAGACAGCACAAATATCTATAAAACATCTTAGATGACATGTTATGTTCAGGCATTTTTTTCCCTCTGTATGAGAAAAATTCTCATATGAGAATTCTCTGTATGAGCTGTACTTGTCCGCAGATCTTTTTGACCTGCAAATCTCTGCCCCCAGACACACACATACACAGTTATCTCAGTTCTGCCTGAAAGATGAGCTGAACATGCCTTTACTGTGAAATCAAACCCGCCATTCTGCTCCTATTAACTGCAGAAGAGAAATTACATTAACTATCAAACTTCAACTCTTTTCAAAGAGACTGCATAGGCCCAAATCTTGCCTGTCTAAATCAAGTGAGAAGTCCCAGTAAAAATCAGTAGGATGCTTCAAGCCATTAAGGAAAGAGGGTTCTGTTCTGGTCTCTTGTAGGGCGCTGAGGTAAAACAGACACACTACTGCAGTTTGCATTGGACAGTTCTCAATTAGAATGTAGAGATTTATTGTGCATTTTATCTGGCTTTCATTCTTTGCTGTTCAATTTAACTTTTGACCTATGATTATTGGCAGAAGAGGGCTTGTCCCAGAGGGCCATTAGTCCCTTCCAGAGAGGCCTTCTAAGAAGTGCCAAAAAAGAGGGTGGGAAACAGGTCTCTTTGTAACAGGATCCCTCTTCCTTCTCTGAAATTCTCACACAATCAATGTGATAGGGTACAAGAAGACAGGAGATCTTCTGGATTTTTCTGCAATGAGTAGTTAAGGTCATTCTGTCCTGCCCTGACAAGAAATCAGATGGAAATAAATCCTGTAGAAAGGGTCAACACTAATTGTGTCCAAAACTCCTCGTGGAGTTAGAGCAAAAGAAAATGGAGCTTATAAATATAAAGAACCTATGTTGAGACCCTAACAAGAGCCATAGTAAAGTGTGACATCCAGGTGTTCTCCACAGGCCTGGAGTTCACAAAGCTCTCACCCGATATGGGACGTATCCTTAAAATATGTGACAGAGGAACAGGAGTTGCAGACACATCCCTGAATTTGAAAATGAAATCTGTATGGGAATAAATAGGTTTACTTGGATATTCCAGCCTAAAGCATTCCCTTCAAAAAGGGAGATGATAGGAGTGCTGAGGGGGAGCCTGCTGGCATGGAACTGGCACAGTTTCTCGAGGCAATATCATGAGATTGCTGAAAACATCAAACAGGATCAATGATCCTGCTCTAAGACTGTGCTGATGACACAAATTAAGGGCAGTGCTGTAAACTGTGGAGGGCCAGAGTATTCCAGAGAAGACATGTATATCCTGGGCATTACAGTGTTAGGAACAAGATGAAATGTAATAGGATGAGATATCAGGCTGTGCAGCTTGAGGTTAGTAAGAATCATGCTCTGTGGTGAGCAAGATGTTCCTCAGATGGAGACGTCCTTACAGCAGTGAGGTTCTCCAAAGGCCTTCCCATGGACACAGAGGGACAAAAATAACCTGGGTAGCTTTAGGATAGAACCAGATTCATTTGCAAAAGGGATTATATAATGTAGCTGCCTCTAACAACAAAGGACTTGTCTGATGAACCAGAAGGCCCCTTCCAGTCCTATTGTTCCTGCTATTCCCAAAGTTAAATTAACACCAACCTTGCCTAGCAACATCATGTTTCCATGTGTGTAGAGATGGAGTTTGCCCTGGAGCTCTTGGGACAAGATGTCTCTTTTTAAATGGGAACTGAAAAGCCTCACAACAAAATGAATAACTAGAAGAGGTCCCAGGTTTATAATTAAAAACCAAACAAAGCAATGGATTTAAATTGTCCCACTTTCAGGGGCAGAAAGAGCTGCGATGATAAAGTGTGCTAAGGGAGTCTCACCTTAAATTCCCCTCAGGAGTGTCCTGCAGCAGGCTGCATGGCATTCCGTCCTCTCAGAGCACCTGCTATCCTCTGCCAACCTGGAGCAACCGCGGCAGAAACACTCATTCTGGGAAGGAGACTTTTCCCTAGAAAGCAGGGACCAGGCAAGTGTCTCCCATCTCTTTCCTCCCAGCCTGGTTTCTCACTGCATTCCCTCCTGCCCCTCAGGATGACAGAGCTCCATAACCGACAGAGCTCCATACCCCACAGACCTCATCCCATGCAAACCCCAGTGCCTGGGAGCAATCTCTCCCATATATCTATTTTAGTATGGCATATGCGACACGGGGTAAAATCCCGCTCCTCTCCCACCCGCATGGCTGCCGGGAGGCTGTGAGGGAGCAGACGCAGGCCGCCCCACTAGGCGCCATTTTGGCTCCTGAGGGGAGCCGTTGGGCAGCCGCGCAGTGCACGGCCTTCCCTTGGCCGAGCGGTGTGAGGGGCGGCTCCGCCGCACGAGGTCCACAAGCGTTACTGACACCGGGAGTCCGAGGGTGTGTGGAGGCAATGGCAGCGCCTCTGTGCCTGCATCTGCGCCTCTTCAGGGCAGTCTCTTCAGGACTTGAGGTGTAGAGCTGCTGCCAAGCCTCAAACTGAATGATAAAATGGAGGGAAAGCTGTCTCCTGTGGCAGTGGGCTGCCTGAAAGCTGACAGCCATCTTGGAGCAAAGTGCAAAGGAGGGTAAGTGAAGTAACAGCAATTTAAAACATGCAGGAATAGAAAATTCCCCATCCAGAAGGTGGACCTCAATGGTGGAGATGGCGTTTTAGCCTGTGTGACCTCTTTTCCTGGAAAGCTATAATTAGAGAACCTTTAGAAATGACTGCAGCTGGCACCTCTGTTTCAGAGCAGCGCCTTGCTGGCATTCATCAGCTGGGACAGGTTCAGGCTGTGGCACAGAATGGATGAACCCCTCCATCTCCTCTCACCTCCAAAGAAGCAGCAGCAGTAGCACCTGCTGCCAGGTCCTTGGAATGGAGCTGGAAGGACATCCTCCTCCTGGGAGGATCTGCCTCAGCCACCAGAAGGTGCCCGGCCGCAGCTTTCCGTTGAGATTGCCAGTGTGGCTTTGTAATGCAACAATTTGCTCACAAGACACAGAGCAGAGGCCACCTACTCGTTCCTCTGAACAGCCATCAGTCGATAATGACTTTCAGTCAACGGCCTAGCTCTGAACAGATGCCTAGAGGTGAAAGGATCTGTATTCCATTACTAGCCCCTTCAACTAGCCAGGGTCCCCTAGGTTAAATATTTTTAGCAACAGCTTGTTTACATGTCAAACTTGTCAATGAGCTTCTGGGGCACTGCTGCTGCAAAGCTGTGTTGGTGGCAGCCAGTGAGCTTTCTCTATGCACAGAACTAAAGCCTTTTGAAGGGCTTGTCAGATATATTCTTCCTACCGTGTCACAAGAGCAAGACTAATTTCAAAGAAATGCTCTTTATTTCTACTTAAAACTGCTAAGGAAAATATCCAGCCCTGTCTTTATTCTTGTCATCTGTTTGACAAGTGTCTCATAAAACAAATTGAGAGGTTTAAATCTCTGAGACAAAAATCAATAAGAGGATAAGTAAAGAATAGGAGGAAGTCAGCAGGCTAAGATTTATTTCATTGGAAATGTTTTTTTCAATGGATTTACTAATAAATCTAGAGTGGCTGGTGCAGCTGCCTTTGATATGCAGTATCCCCTTTACTTAGATGGAAGGTGCACATGAAAAGGAGCTTTGAATACTGATTTTTACAAGAGTGTAAATCAGTGAAGCCCCACACGTTAAATATACCACCGGCATCTGCTTCAAGTAGAAGTTAAGAGAAAGGATTTGTTTGTGTGCCAGAGTTTTTCTCTGTACTTTTGCCATTTTTTGTTTAATATATTGCAGTAATTGTGATCAGGGCCTTGCTGTGGTGGATGCTGAATACTCCGCTGTAATAAAATCATCTCTGTCCCAACAAGTTTATGGAGTTTCAAGGGCAGGAAGCTCCACTGAAATATTAAATATGGGCTGACGAGGGACTGAAGTGCGTGATGGTGGAACCACGCTGTAGTATCTTTTGAAAACCCGTTCCAGTGAGTACTTCCCTTGTGGTCATGGAAAACTGGGAAACATTAAAATCAAATAAATGATTCAAACCAGACTTACAGATAAAGAAAATGAAATAAAGTCTTGAAACAGACCAGAGAAGGTCAGCATGGACCGGTTACCAGTCATTTTTAGGTTGATCCCAAGGCTGGCCTACGCTCTAGGAAGAAGGGATATTATCCTGAGTGACAACAATAAGAGTTGTTACTGAAATGCGTAGACTTTGATGTGGACATGTAGCAATGTCTGTTAGAATGCCTGTCCTCCCTGCTGCGCATTCCCAAAGACTCTGATCTTTTCCAAAATCCCAGTAGATGAAACTATAATGATCTCCTTGTTGAGTAATATTAGTGGTTTGCTCCAACTGGCACACATGACAGATGGCTGTGGGTAGGGAGCTTGTTGCTGGGGTCTGTGTATGTGCATATGTGCTAGGAGGGGTTCCAGAATGGCATGGTTCACTATTCTATTTCAAATTAAACAAATAGTCTTGGATGCTTTTACAATATCAGATGGGAAATCAGCCAGAAACGGGCTGATATCTTATTGTTCCTTGTTCTTCAATCGATTTTGCATTTTTCAAAAGATTTCTGTGCATCAAACATATCACAACATGGTTAAGCTCCATCTTTCCAGTTCACAAATTTGATGTTAGGAAGACACATAGAAAGTGAGAATAAATCAACAGAAATGGTCATTTTCATCCCCTTATATGGCTTTTCTCAAGTCAGTATGAGAAACATTTCACAGCTAAATGTGAAAACTGGCACCTCATTACCTACTTTATTATTTCTCATGACTTATTAAGTATTGTTATCTTCATTCGTTATCCTTCTTAACATTGCATAACCTGACTATTGTAGGGTGTTATTACTAGATAGTAGTAGAAAACCCTTACATTTAGGTCACTTAAGGAGCTTGTATTTAAAAATACCTATGGATATTAGTCTAAAGGGTGCAACCAGTAGTGTGATTTGCACAAGGCTTTGAAAATGGAAAGAGGAAAAATGTGGGCTGAAAACTGTGTTATTGTATTCAAAATGACTGTTATAAAGCCATCTGCACAGTGGGGCTGAACTGAAGTTACATGGCCCACCTGAAGTCTGTAATTTCTTTCATTTTTGAGCAGTTCTCTCTGGAATCAAAATAACATTACATTAACACAGTGTTTTTTAATGCAGTTATGCATATGTGCATTATACAAACTCACATGCATGTATACAAATATATTACTGTAGAAAGTCAGGAAACCATAGTAGTCAATACTACCACTGTTTTCCATAACACACACACACACACACACACACACGCACGCATGCACACACACATTTAAATCTTCATAATTGAAAGAGGGATAATACGTTCCCTATGTCACAGAGCTTTAAGGGTAAGTTATATGGTTGTATATGGGTTTCACCATGAATTGTTAAATGTCATAAAGTGATGGCCATAATTTGTACAACCCCCAACTCTCTCTCTACCACCCATTCAAAGAGGTCAGTACAGTTTGCAAAACCGCAAAGCTTGATCTCCATCTCTTTGAGGAGAATGTGGAGAATTGGCAAAGTCATATCAATGCTCCATCCCTGGTGGTGTTCAAAGCAAGGTTGGACAGAGCCTTGGGTAGCATGGTTTAGTGTGAGGTCTCCCTGCCCATGGCAGGGGGGCTGGAAATAGATGATCTTAAGGTCCTTTCCAACCCTAACTGTTCTATGATTCTATGATTCTATATGATGGCTCAGCACTACAGCTAAAATTTCTACCCAAGCTTGAAGTATCAGCTTTTGCCAGAAACTGTCCAGTAGTCTTTCATGACAAAAACTGGCCAGACCTTAGCTTAACTTCCAAGTCAAGAGCAGGACCCTTCATATTTCAGCGGTAAGGCAGTATACATATCCACACATACTTTTCAGATATTCTGTGATATCCGCATGCTGTGCTCCGCACCTCACTGCATCATGTCCACATCAGAACGGCCTGTCTGGGTTTTCATTCAAAATCTACCATCCATGTCCTTACCCTGTTTGATCTCCTACAAGACCAAAGTCTGAGGAAGTTGAAAGACACACAGTGACATGATTTATCCTCAGGGGAGCATGATGGCTTCTGAAACTTCTTACTCCCTGGGATGCCACACACTGTCCCCCTGCCTGTAAAATGGAAATACTGATTTTGTTTCTGATCTGGCTTGTTTAAATATATGTGGGAGAATAGGAAATGTCATTGCACAGGGACCAGAGCAAGATGTTGCAGAGAAGAGGGGGATGTTAACTCTTCTGCTGTTTTAGATTTCCAGGCTGCAGTGTAATCCTACAAAATTAAATAATATGATCAGGATTTCCCCTTTTCCTCTTGACCTGACTTTTAAGCTAGAGCTAAGAATTTCAGCACATTTCTTTTCCCAAAGCAAAACACAATCCTGAATAAAAGTCAGTTTAGTTGAGAGAAAAAAAGTAAAACAAAAATAGATCTTTTCCATAAACAAAGCTGCTTTCCATTTTGCTAAGTAAACAGGCAGATGCATTAAGAGATCATGCCACCCAGGCCCTGGAAAAGAAGCAGGAAAATATATTTCTGAGTATTTTCTGAAGGTGCAAAGATGGCTGAGCTTAAGGCAAGCTCGTCGGAAGGACCAGGCTTTATAGACAGGGTTTACCTGAGACTCAGAACTATACTTCCAGTTTAGGTCAAATGCAGCATCCCCTACTTCCCAAATGAAGTCTCTGTTCACAGTAGGCACCCGTGCACTTTCAGTCACCTTATATTCTGACAAAAATACAGTGTTTTGCAGTAGTCCCTATGGCTGTGCAAACAGAACTTCAGGTCTCTGGGCATGGGCAGAGATCTGGATGAGTAGTGGCAAAAAAGCCTTTGAGCAATGCTCACCTTTGCAGACTGAGAGGCTGCCATGGTTGTCTATAGGATGGTGTTCAGGCTCTTGCTGTACCAACTCTGCAGTGAATGAAAACACCCTTCTCCCAGGAACCAGAAACAAGGAGATGAAATGGGAAGTAAGAAATGAGAGGTGTCCTAATTACGGACCAGCTTTTCTGACAACCAGGCTGAAGGCAAGCAGCTGGGACAGACCCTGTTCTGTAGAGCCCACACTTCTTTATCACTTGAATCATTTGCTTGGTGGGAAATTCACCCCTCTTTACTGCAAGACCCACATACTACTTAAGCCATCAAAACAGTCTTTCTGTAATTGTCTGGAGATGTCTGCAGTCTAGATTTCTACAGTCTGTAGGCATCTTTAGTTAAATGATGCTTTGCAATAAATCGCACCCGGGAGATGCTGCATTCTTCTGATACTTCTGGTTTGTGATACATTTCAGTCATGCATTTAATTAATGTGCTGTAGCAGACAGCTCTTCCCAAGGTAACATCCTCAAAGACCCCCTTTTGTTGTTTTTTGTTTTAAAAACATCTGTGGTTCTGTTACTCAAAGCAACCTGCTAATATTAATCTCCCACCTAGATACTGTAGGGCAAATTCTGCCTTCATGCATGTTGCATTAGATTAAAACCTCTGTGTGTATATATACGTATATGTATGCATATAAAGCTGGTAAGAGCAAAGCTTTTCCAGAACTTGATACCGTATCTGAGTCTGATCAATTTAAAAGACAATTAATATATCCAGTGCAAAAATGGCTTCTTCCACTTTGGCTGATATTAGAAAAGAAGATTTTTCATTTAGTTTCAATATTGGATTCAGCCTAAAGATATGCCCAGTGACTCAAATGCTACTCCTTCAAACTGTCTCTTTGGAAAAGTCTTTAGGATCTCAGCAGAACGGGACAATTTCTTCTTTTTCTTGCTTCCTCTTGGGTCATAAATGCAGCAAGAAGGGCCTTTTGCAGAAGACTTTGACCCTCTATATAGAAAGTTCAAGTCTATGTGCAAATGAAGAATATTTTAGCCAATACTCCATATCTATGGTTGTTTTCCCCCCCCACCCGCCACCCCCCCGAGAAGAGGATCTGGTTCAGGTTATGCTGGAGTTATATTTGAGGTAATGTTTTCTTTGAGCTGGTTTTGATAATCTTCAGGTATGCCATCCCTCTCCCACTTGTCTTAAAAAATGAGTGCATGGAAAGAACTAGTTTAGATTAATGTATCCTTTTTGATCCTTTCTTCTCCTTTACTCCCCTGTTCCTTTTTCCTTCCTCTGTCCCTCTGCAGCTCCCATTAAGAACAAGCCAGTGAGTCATAAAGACACATTTTTCACTCATTCACTGCATCACAGCCCTACATGCTCACCCACTACAGGGTTCTGTGATGCTTG
Source organism: Ara ararauna (assembly GCA_028858755.1). Lineage (NCBI taxonomy): Eukaryota > Metazoa > Chordata > Aves > Psittaciformes > Psittacidae > Ara > Ara ararauna. The sequence goes on along the minus strand of CM054389.1, from coordinate 8,049,052 downwards.
ATCTTTGCCACCAGGAACATCCAATTCTGTGGCCAGCTTTAAGGCCAAAGGGAACTCTACAAACCAGTTATTCTCTGTTTCCCCCAGGAACAAAACTGTGGTGATGTTACTGCCCTCTAAAGATGTGTGGATCAGCATTAAAGTGCTGACCTGCTCAACACTTCTAGGACCCTTTGAACTGTAGATCTTTGAAGTGAAGGCTGTAACAAACTAGTGTATAATAAGCTGCTGCCCCATGCCAGGAAAGGCAGAGGTATCAGGGACTGATGGAAGCTTTTGAAGGGACAAAATGCTATTAAAAACTGTGAGGGACTAGAGAAAAAGAGCCAGTGGAAAAACAAACCTCTTTCCCAAGCAGTGATACATCTGACTTTGGCAAGTTAGAACTAGGGTCACTAAACCGGATTTGACGCTTACAGAATTTTGGGGTGGCTGGCTATGGTTTTGGCTTAGATACACTCTTGCTGAAGCTGGGGCTTTACCAGAGACACTTAGTTCAGTTCAGGGCTTTCCTTACCTTTCTGCACCAATAAGTTGTTAGGGAGTGGAGAACCAGTCTGCATAGCAATAATTATTATCAATTGTATTGTGCTTTTTATCTTCAAAGTGCTTTACAGACACGAACTAATTATTTCTCTGCAACACCCCTGTGAAGAAGATGGTAAGTATCATTATCTCTGTTTTACCAATGGGGAGACTGAGCCAGAGCATTTAAGTGATTAGCCTGGGGCCACAGGGGCAGTTAGTGTCAGGGCTGGGAATGCAGGAGTGTCTCTGCTCCCAGTCAGCACCAGGCAACATATCTCTTTAGTAGGAACAAAAGGGAACCTTTCTCCAGACTTGGAACCTAAAAGCAGCTCATTTTTTTTGGCAAGGGATTATAAAGTCTTTCTTTAAAATGTAATCATAATTGGAAAAAAGACTGTGTAATGGCACTAGAGAGGGTTGAAAGTCAGCATGTCTGCTTTATGGGTAAACCCAGAATTTGGAAATTTGGGAAAATTCCTGGAAAATTTGTGCAGGGGCTGAAGAGTTCTATTTCACTGCAAAGAAAAAAAAAGTGACATATTTGAAATTTCCCATGGAAGGGAAAGTAGATTATAATAATTTTTAAATATCAAAATGTTTCATTACAGACATTTCAAAATGAAACTGAACCTGAAAGTCTGTACTCTGAAGTTCCCAGTTCAGACATGGCTTGAGGGCTTTTAAATTCCTGCATGCCTATCGGCTCTCAGTGAGGTTCTCAGGGCTTCCACAGGTATGTTAGCCCTCACCTCCTGCCTGAGCACAATGCGAGCTGTGGGGTGCCTCTACTCAACCCCATTTAAAACCACCAACAGCTTGGCATAAGTACTTGACATTTGCGCTGGAACAGAAAAGGAGCAGTCATGCAAAGAGGTCCAGGTGGGAAGCAAAGAACACACAAAAGGAGGAGATCATTTGCTGGGCCAGATCTGCAACGGGAACGTTCCCACTAGAGCTGCTGTTGCCAGCTTCATAGCTCTCTGAGCAGTGTGATGTGGAGAGACTGTCCCCACACTGTACATTCCAGAAACCTGTGCTCCATAGTACCCTACTGAGCAGGCTATCAATAATCCCGATCAGGACTCTTTCAGAGTCTTAACAGGCCAAAAAGGTTCTTGAATTTAATATGATCATAGAATCCTAGACTCATAATATAGACTCACAGGCTGTTTTGGGTTGAAAGGGACCTTAAAGCTCATCCAGTTCCAACCTCTGCCACAGGCAGGGACACCTTCCACTACAGCAGATTGCTCCAAGCCCTGTCCAACCTGGCCTTGAACACTGCCAGGGACGGGGCAGCCACAGCTTCTCTGGGCAGCCTGTGCCAGCACCTCACTGTCATTTTGGTGGCACAAATAATTTTCAGTGCTGAATTTTCATCCAGCTGTGAGGCAGATCTGCTCCAACTGGGTTGTTCCTGCTGTGCATCAGACTCCAATCTGCTGATCTGAGAGACCAGAATGGAGTTCTCTTCTTTTTCCTCCATCCTCTTTCCCTTTAGCCCTGTAGTGCCAGCCCAGCTCAGAGGAGGTTGTACTGTTAGGTATCAGCTCATAACTAAATGCCAAGAGTTTTGTCCTGCAAACACGCCAAGAAAACATAGTTGTTGACAGCCTGTCATACTTTCAAAGAGGTTTGATAGTTTTTGGCACGAGATAGGAGGTCCCCTAGTCACCCCTCACAGCCAGTTGGTCCTTGGTACTCTACTGTGAGGAGGAGCAGCGTTGGAACGTGTGGAACTTGAACAGATTGTCAGCAACTGAGTTACAGCTACCTGTCCTGTGCTGTCCAAAGAGTAGTCTGGAGCCCTGAGTGATAACCCATCAGGTATGATATGCTTGCCTCCCTCCTGTGAAAATGAGTTACGGATTACAGAAGGAACACACTCAGCTAGTGCTCCCTTTCCCATGAGATTTCCTTTGCCTGGCTATGACACTTAAGAGAACTGAGAAGCAGTCACCAACCATAGGCACTGCCTAAGGAGTGGTGCTGGAGAGAAGCTGAGTTTCCAGGACAGGACAATAGGAAAAAAGGCATCTTCTTTACTCTGAGCTTTGCATTTTTGTTTGGAATCATGAGGTGATGGAGAGCACAACACTTTTTTGCTCAATTTACGGTACCTAAGACGGGTTAGTGCTTCTGACAAAATAAGAATACACAGCACCCAGTCAGGGTGACACTTTTCACATAGCTCTGGTTCCCTTTCAGTCTGAAAAGCTGAGCCAGCTCCTCACATACTCAGAAGCTGCTATGAGGGCTGGATTTTCTAAGGAGCTGTGTAGCCTGCCAGCTCGGCACTGCTTAAAATCTAGATACTGATTTAGGTGCCTAAATGGGAGCTGAGCTCTTGCAAATCTGCATCTGATCGTGCATGCTGAGCTGTTCTGCAAATCCTGGCTATCATCACTCTGCATTCTTGTACTTCCTGGTTGTGAGCTGTGCTGGGAGCAAAACTATCAAAGCACCACAAGGAAACCACTCCTGTTATAATCAGGAAACACAGAAAATCTCAGGAGCCAAACTGTTCAGCCACGTATTAGTGTTTGGGAGATGGTTGTACCTCTGGTACTGCTTTATCCTTAAATGGAACAGAGCTGTGCAATGGCAGGTGCTATGAAACCCTCTAAAATAGAGACAATCCCAGCACTGAATAGTTTATAATCAAAATAGAAGATGAGGCAAAAAGTGTGTGCAACAGATGGATAGATTTGGCATAAGGAAACCATGGGGTAAGTGTTCTAGTGAGTGTCTCCAGCATAGTTTGCAGAGCAGAAAAGAGCAGTCAAGGATAAGCTTAGTTGCTTACCTTACCTGACCCCCTAAACCTTTTGAGATTTGCCCACAACAATTAATTATTCCTTTGACTGGCCAAGATGACTCACAGCTGCTCATGCCATCCCAAAGCTCAAGATCTAAGTAAATTTATTGAAATTAGTGGTGGCTCCATTCCAGGAAACTTGCATTTAGTTTTGACTCAAAGAAGCTCCGCACCCTTCCCACCTCTTGTTTCTCCCCTCTGCTCTTCCAGCTCTCAGAAAATGCAAAGCTGTACCCAGGTTCGATCTAATAGTGATTAACACTCAGGAATGGGAGTCATGAGATCTGAGTCTTATTCCTGTCTCTACTACAGGGTGGTTTGGGGTGAGTCACTTCCCCTCTCTCTTCCTCAATATCCTCGTTTGTAAAATGGGGTTAACAACACTGACCCATCTCACTGAAAAGTTGTGAATTTGTTAGTATCTGTGAGCATTTGACTAGCTGACGTTCTGGAGACTTTCCCTGGCTTTAGTAGCTTTGTGTCTGGCACTAACCATGTACTGCATAGTGCAAAGAAAGTTCAGGGTGTTAATTATGGGACTGTTATGGATTGTTATGGTTTTTTTTCTTCTGAATTGACTTACACCTCCTTAATAATTAATATTGCCAGGAGGGCAGACAAGAGGGAAATCAGATAAATGAAGTTAACACAGTTCTCATTTGGGAGAGAGTTTACCAGCTTCTTACGGAGTGAACTTACTCACTTTGGTGTTTACTATTACAGTGCTCTCTGCAACTTCCCAAAGCACCTTTCTTTTAATATCACCCTTTGGTTTCAAGAATAGGCCCACACTTGTGTCATTCTGAGACCTTGCTGCCATCTCCACTTTGCAGATGCTGATGCAGTGGTGTAACAAGGTGAAGTCACTCATCTAGTTCGCTGAGTGTCAGATGTCTGGGGAGCCCTCCCTACGATGACCTTCATTCATTTCACAAAGACCATTCAGTGCTCTCCTTTGATACTTTAGCCTTTTAGGATAACTAGAACCAGACTTTAGGGAGCTGAAAATGGACATTTCAGATATTCTTTTTGAAGCCTTGATCTCAGTTCCTCCTTCACAGGACGTGAACCCACAGCTTTAAGAGCCCAGTTCAAACTTTTTCTACTTCCAGCAAGGTCTGTCCCCGTAAAAGCTGACACTGCATCCTTCTCAAACTCCCTTTGTTGGGTGTTTCCACATTGGATCTGTGGACTGCACAGCTTTGCACAATCTTCTGTACAGAGAACATGCTGTTGGTGGTCTGCGAGAGCATGAAGGTGGCTCAGTCGTGTCTATCCAAGCGCTCCACCTGTAGGAAGGTGGAGGAAAATCCTCAGAAGACTGAAACCCCTCCGTTTTTCTCCACGAAGGGCCTGTGTCTTTTGCACAGCTGGGCAGGCTCTTCTGTGCACTTCTCCTTTCTTCTGAATGATGCTTCCCATCACGACTGGCTGGTAGCTGCAGCAGCTGCACCAACTGTCAGCTTGAGTGTCTCCTCTTGATGGAGAGGTTGGTAGACTGCAAGGGCAGGAAGGAGATACCTACAGCAGCTAGAAGCCACAGCTGCCCGCAAGACACAAAAGAGTGGAGGGTGGGAGGTGTTTGACTTCCTGAAGCAACCCGCTGAAACTGTGGAAAGAAAAAAAAATCACAAGGAGGAAAGGCAGGCAGAGGAACTAGAACTGGTGATTTGGGTCTCTCCCCAGCCCAAGAGAAACCATGGTGCTTTTCTTCTGACAGTGCCTCCCTGTGCAGAACTGTGGTCTTGAAACAGTAATAGCTACAACCTGGTATTTTGAAGCTGCATGCAAGAAGAAATAGGAGGCACCCCTGACATAGTACAGCGTGTGTGTGGTCCTTGTTGAAAAAGTGTATGAGGCAAAAATAAGGAAGGTGAGAAAATGAAACAGAATTGTTTCTTTGACTGGTTCTTGCTGGTTTTACCATCTTACGTCTAGACTTGCCAGGTGCTAAAACTTCTAATCTGCATTTCAGTTTCAAACTCAGGAACAGAACTGTAGCACCACTTCATCAAGCAGTAGAAGAGGGCTGTTCAGGGAGCTCCACATGTATGGCTGATCTTTTTCTTTCACTAGTGCAGTGAGACACATGAAGCCATGCTGCAGTAATGTGCTTTTGGCACTGCTACTCTCACCTGATTACACTGTCCTTTCCCTCTGGTGTGACTGGCGCTGTTCAAGCTTCTGTGCCTGAATTCACGGCTCCCACAAACTGGGCAAGTTTCCAACCCATTATTAGTTACCTTATGTCTCTATTCTTGAGATTCACTGCCCCACTCTTTCCTTATCTTTTTTCCTTTATCCTGTTATTTGGAAGGCAAACTTCCCATGACGGATCACGTCTATCTTACATTTGTTCATTGCATAGCGCATAAGAAACCTTATTAATAACAGTGTTGGAATCGTCACAGTAACACGTGAGTTAATGTTCCTTAAGATCCTGTCAGCTTACTGAATTACAAGCAAACATATTTGGTACATGAACTAAAGGACTCATTTACTTGCCAGGACTCAAAGCCAGATCACAGGTTCATATTTCCCTTTCTAACACTGCTGCTCATTCTAGACCTCCCTACAGAAGCGGAGTGTGGCCATTCTTTTGCTAGACCTGGAGCACGAGGTGCTAGCTATGAGAAGAAATGCACACAAAGAGTAAAGCTAGAACATGGTTTAAAGGAGGCACTGGTTTTAAACAAGTTTTGAAGTGTGCCTATTTAATATTTTAAAGCTTGTCTTTGGGATGTCAGCATTTTGGGAATGCGGAAGGGAAATTTAGTTAATGCTTCATCCACGCATAAATAGAAGGCTCTGCATTCTCAAGGAATCTCAAAGAATTTCTACTAGTATAAATTGCTATAGCTCTGCTGATTTGAAAGAGGAAAAAGACAAGAAGGATGTCCTGACGGAGGGTAGGTTAATCTCCTGGGGTTGCTCAACTGATGTACTATTCCCTGTTTTGCTACAGATTTCTTGTGTGACCTTGGGCAACTCGCTCTCCCTCTTGGTATCACTGTTTCCCATCTGTAAACTGGTGAGAGCAACAACCACCCTGCCCCAGAGCTGTGTTTGGAGGATAAATATGTTATAGAGGCTTGGAGCTGCAGAAGTACAATAGTGACAAGGTTCAGACAAACACTGAAGATGGATAGAAGCTGACAATCAGGCAGACTTCTATTAGCAGCTAATTCATTCTCTCTGGTTAATGCATATTTTTAGCAGGCTGTTGTTGACTAGACAGGCACACAAGTCTGTCAATTAGCAGTGTTAGAATGAACTAAATCTCTGCACCCATAGCATTTGTGAGGTGAATTCAGAACTCCCCAACCCTATGGCACAACACCTGCACTACTAATAGGTGAAGATTTTCCTGTAAGTGGAAGTACCATGTGCTGTGTGAAGCAAGTGCCCAAATGCAACTGCTGTTTCCAGTGTGGGGTTCTGAGCAGCTTTGGTGTGCAGTACACTGACAATGAAGTAGTCTTTAGTGGCCATGGATTTATTACAATGTGTTCATAAAACCTTGTCAAGGCACCATTTCAATACAATTCATGACCAGACATTCCAGTGACTGGTGCTCAGAGCCCCCCTTGCAAGCTGCCCTGCAATACGATCAGGGAACACTGCTTAATTGTATTTCTTTTACAAAGTGATGACATGTCAAGCTCTGCTCCCGGCATGCTGGCTGGCACAGGAGGCTCAGCAAGTATGTGATTCTTGCACTGCAGCTGGACTCTAATGACATGAAAGGTGCTAATGCAATGCAACTGGAACCTTTAATTATCCGAGTGACTAATAGGAAATCTCTCAAAGGGTCCAGGAGAAAGAGCCCTATTCTTCACTGAGAGTTCCCTGAACTGTGCTTAGAAAACGGGACAGACAAATGGTAAGTCTAAGAAGAGACCTGAGTCCCAAAGCTGCAGTGTCTGAGAGAGGGTTTCTCTTTCCTTTGACAATTTGTTTGTCAGATAAAGTAAGTGGAGAGGAGAATATCACTGGGGCCATTACTGACTTACACTAGTTGGTACCTGACTTGTTCTGCATCCTGCAGGTAACTGGATAAACCTGCTGATGAAACAAAAAGATTTGGATTGACTTTGAATGTGCTTGCGTTCAAGGAAGAGAAAAAGTGACAGACAGACAGCTGTCTCCCACTTGCTAATTGGATGGAGACTGTCAGATCTTAATGTACCCTGGGGATCATTTCTGTTTGATACAGAGTTTCAGACCCTGTTTCGTAATTTATTTTTGTTTTTGTCAAAAATCTTCTTTGCTGAACCATCCAAACAGAAAACAGTGCAGGCCACATTGCCTGGCTTCCGTGGAGCAAAGAACAATGTATGTTGGGTTGTGTAGTTCATCACATGACTCAGTGCTACTGCTATTGCTGCCTGGTTTTCAAACTGATGCAGATTCAGCCTTGTGTCACCATTAGCTACATCAGTTTTTCTTCACTAATTATGGCAACGGAGGTTAGAAAGGGAACAAGGGCTAATATGACTTACGTGATATTATCTGGCAGCTCAGAGGTAGGAGGAGTCTGCAGACAGAAAAGAGAAAAACTTTGTCTATGTCTTTATTATCCTTTTCTCTCAAGCCTTGACAAAAATTGATAGTGTTAGGTAATACAACATGACTTTCAGGGATTTGAAGAAGAGAACAGATCTTTCCTGAAGAAATAAAAAAATTAAATGTCAGGATTCAAACCATGGTATTTAATCCAGTGATTTCTAGCCCAAATGCTCCAGAAGTTAGGAAGTTGTTGAGCTGCTGAAGTAGCAGAGAGCATTAGGTGCTGAGAGCATTAGGGATCTAGGCAGAGACCCAGAAACCCAGATCAAGCCTGGCCTCTCATGTCATGTTCCTGTGCCACAGCACATAGCGGTGCCTACAGCCATGCAGTGTGTATGTGTGTGAATGTGTGTGTATTATGCCCTCCGCCAAGTAGCATTACACCAGTTTACAACTGTGCCATGCAAGGCATGACCTTGGATTTCTCAGGTGCAAATGCTGCTGCACTGGCCTTAAGCTAAACCAAATCAAACTAAGAAATTCCCTGCAAATTAGAAATCACCCACTACCCGCCAGTTCTAGTTAAGAGTCCCCCAAAATGCAGAAGCAGCTCTATCAGTGCCTTTGAAGCATGTAAACACATTTGCTGCTGCCCCCATGCAAGCCCAGGCAGTCCCAAATCTGTTACTTCTTTCTGTTCCTGCTTTTCTGGTTAAATGCACCTGGGAATATGTAATTGTTTATATTATAAAGCATTCATCATAAACAAGGGGGATGGGCAAGCCAGCTGAGCAAATGCTGGGGAAATGAGTTAAAAAACCCTGGGATTGGTACAGTTGGTAGTGCACTGCTTGTGAGTAGGACAAAAGATGCCTATAAAGAGGGGACAGGCACTGTGTGTACCTGGAGGGAAAGAGCATTCCATGTGTAACTGTGGCTTGGCAAAGGCATGGGCACTGTTGTTGGAAACACACAGAATAGATCACTGGCGGAGCAGAGGAGTGATGTGATAAGAAATGTAAAGGCCTACTTTAAATCTCTTACAGTGATCTCTGATATACATCAGTGCAAACAAGGGCAGAGACATGGCCTAAGTCGGAGCTGTAGGCATTGTTCAAATGTCTCAGTTGTTTTGTTTTTGTTTTGTTTCCTCTATAGATAAAAGATAAATAAAGCATATATTCTTTGTTAAATAATGCTCAGTGCTAAGGGACTTTCCAGGTCTTCAAGCTGAGGCTGAAGAAGTGAGCTTACATGTGGAATTGCAGCTGATCCAAGAGCACAGAAAATAAACAGTGCATGTACCTTTATCCCTTGAACCCCGTGAGCTAGTTTTGTGGTTCTTGTTCGCTTTGGTATTGCCTTATCTCTTGCCATGTTTATACACTTCACCTTGTCTGCTGCCCTGAGCCTCCCTGCCAATCACAAAGCATCTACAAGTACACAGGGAGAGGTTGGTTAGAGTGCAACACTTGGGGTGGTGGATGTCATATTGTTAGTGTCAAACAAAGCGGTGAGGAGACAACAAATATACATGTCAGTGTGCTGTGTAGACGTCAGAACTGAGCAGACTTGTTAGCAGTATGCTGAGCAGGGGGGGCATTACAGAGGGAGTATGTACATAGGAGAATCAGTAAGGTACCTGATACTCAGTGTTGCTGGGTTTTTTTTTCAGCCATAGTCAACTGCAGCATGATTAGATTTAGACCATTTCATCTTTGTCTTTCCATTAGCAAGCAATAAAGCATGATGAATGGGTATGAAAGAAAATAGATCTCAGATCTAAAGCACCCAGTCATCTGCAAAGCTAGACCCTTCCAGCCCAGATAAGAGACTTCAAACACTGCTTTTCTTTTTCTTTTATTTCCTGACTGGATCAGAGACAACTATTACTAGAGATGTTTGGTCTTTGCACTGTGGAAGTGTTGCCCACTGATGGCAGCTTCTTCGAGACTGCTGGCCAATCTTACTCTGCTATGATTCTGTCACACCTATATTGGTCCCAAATGGATACATGGACATACCAAGATATAAACACATTTCTGAGCAATTAAGTGTCCTGGCTAGGAAACAACCCAGTGGCAATATTACAGGAACTCCAGTTGCCCAGGAAGCAATCCAATTTTCTTCTTTGGCTGCTTGTCATTTTTTAATTGAATGACAAGAAGTTTGTGTCATTGCTGCATGTTACAGTTGTGTAACAATGAAGAGGCCGCCAAATAGCTGGAAGTCAAGAAGCACAAGGAGGCTAATCCTAGGAGCTACAAAGCCAGTTGATTCAAATGATGTTTGCTAACCCTAAGATAGTTCTATGAAGTTAAAAGTGAGAAACATCTGCTAAGGTAGAAGTTTCTTCCTCTACATTGTAGACAAAAGTGAAAATATTTCCCTGGATATCTCTCTCCAAGCTATTGAGTGTGCTTCATTTTGAGTTTCTAACAAAGACCATTCTAAAGCTATCTATCTTGAATCACTGTCCTATTGCTCTTGTACACGACGGTGTTTTGATTTCTTTTGGATTGCAACCTCTCATGTTGTTTGGTAGGTGAGCCATTGAGCAGGAGTAATCAGCTGCAAATCTCCACTTTCCTGGGAAAAAAAGTCCTTCAAAGGCTGCTGAAGTGCTTAAAACTGTGGCCTCGATGCTTTCTCAAGGTTGCAAAACCCAGGGGAAAATAAGCCAAAAAAACCCGACTTTAATTTGAGCTGAAAATTATGATTTTTCCTCAGTCTCACAAGTTTTGATGAGCCTGAGTCACGATTTTGTATGGTTAAGCTTTGCTGTACCCCATGAGGGAGACAGAACCTCTGCAGGACAGGTCCAAACAGCCCCTTGAAAAGTCATTTATTAGCTCTCCCTTCCTTTGTACTCCCTTTTGTTGGGTGCATTTAATTAATTAATTTTACATGTTCTTTTTGCCTGCCATTAAAAAAAAAATAATAAATTGTGTGGATTCAGGGCACCAATAAAAAACTCTTTTAATATAAAATTGAAAGATGAATCCCGGCACAATGAACTTGCCACTTCCTTCGAGTTCTGGTAACTTGGGTGTGATCCGATGGTACAGAATGATTCATGGCATAAAATTATAGACTTATGCAGGTGTGTACAAGAGCCTGGGTGGGGTGTCAGCAAACAGGGAATTTTATATGGCAATAAACACAGGCATGTGGTATAAAGCAACTGTAGTGCCTTAAAAAAGTCTTATTTAATTTTATTTTTATTTGATAAAGACAAATTGAGTGACCTTTCTGGTCAAATGTAGAGACATTGCTTTCCTCTTCTTCTGCCAGAGTCCCGCAGGTATACAGAGATCACTCTAGATACCTTTGAGCAGGTGGATCTCTTGACTGATTCTTTGCACCATGCAAACCCAATGTGAAGCTTCTGCCTAGATTCTCTTTGTATATCTAGTGGCATTTATTGGAATGGGACAATATAGTAACATTTAAGCTCAGGTAAACCTTCATCTGAAGGGAGGTTTTGGAGCTTTCTGCACAGCCTTTAACCCTGCATTCTGTCTCAGAGAGATGGTCAGCCTTTTCCAGTTCTGTGAGGAAAGGGTAGGCTCTATCTAGTGTGGCTGGTGGACTAAGTGAAAAAGCTCTGCCCTTCCAAGCAGGGACTTACAATCTCACACCTGAACATAGTGCCAGATACAGTGAAGGTCAGAAGGCCAAAGGTTGAGAAATCTGGCTTGCAAAGCAAACAGAAATGCTGACTGTACATAGAGCCACAGGAACTTCCAAACCACAAGAATTGCCTCTCGCTGCTTCCCTCTTCATCTTCTGTTCCTCCACCACCAACCTTTTCTCTTTCTTGCCACTGTTGGCCTGAAATTCTTCTTGCCTGAAGCCCCTGCTGTCTGAGGCAGCCTACACACGTCTGCCTGATCACCTCTGCTGATTTCGGAGCTCCTCACAAGAGAGGTGCTTTACAAAGAGAGGCTAACTTGGAAGCCGGCTGCAGTTGCACAGCTCTGCTGAGATCAGGGCACTTAGCAAAGAAGAATTTCTGAAATGTCAGGGACAGATGTTTTGCCTTTTTTTTTTCCCTTTCCTTCTGCAGTTTCTCCCTCCCTCTGTGGTTTGTTATCATTCAGCCCTACAAGGCTTTGTTTAACTCTGGGAAAGGCCATAGGGGCTGGAATTAGATCCAATTTTGTTTGCACAGGAGTGTGTGGCTAAGGCTGGGCCTTTGAAAAAGGGTGTATTATAAACTCTGGAGGTTTTGGAAGATCATCATAACTATTGCTTGAGGGTCAGACTGTACCAGGCTCATTCACTTCTTATAGTATCTTACTCCTCAGACAAGTCCTACTTGCCAAAGTAAAGGACACAGTAAAATGCTTCTGAAAAAGCATAACTGTCACTTGTCATAAGGCAACTGTAAGAGAAGTGTGCTTTATGGGATGCATGGGGATCTGGCCCATAGATGGATCTTGCATAGGTACCATTATCCCCCTAAATTCAACATTCCCCCAGTCATGACTAGAGCTGTACTTTGGGTCTTGGGAGTTCATGGGCTCCTTAGCAAGGAGATGACAAAAAATGGATCCATTTTATACCAGCCAGGTGTAGTTTTTGGGGTTTTGATAAAGACAGCATAGGTGGTAGGATATGTTCATCTCCAGCAGCTGCTCAGCTGTTCCTGATACCTGGGCACCTTCTGCACAGAGGAGAGATGTCTTGAGGGAGGACACAAGTGGTAACATTTAGAAGCACAGATCTCTTATCATTTTATTGCTACCAGCTCAGCATAAATCCAGCCTATTCAAGTGAGCAGCAAAGGCACTCCAGACTGTCCAGAAAACAAAATCAGAATGCAGTACTTTCTCTGCATAAATAACTAGTAATTCCTGAGGAAATGGGTACCAGATTTCCCTATGAATTGGGGCCTTAAGTTCTGACATAGGGAGCTATTCATGGAGGAAATTCTAATTGAGTCAGGTTGTGCTTTTTCCACAAATTGTTTACCCTGTGTCTGGGTCTTTACTGGATTCCTGAAGGGACCTGTGTTGCACCCAGATGCTGTGGTGGTTAGGCAGATTTAGGTGAGCAATCTCTGCATGCAGAAGTCAAATACAAAGGGTAAGAAACATGTCTACGGTCCATAAGAAGGACAGATCATATGGTCACCATCTGGGGCTCAGTGGTGGCTCTGTGCACTGAAATAGCAGTTGCTGTGCCTTGCTTTGTTTCCACAACAGCAACCGAAGATGGTGACATGGAGGAAATTCATGGCAACTGCCCACTCCTTTCCTGATTCTTTGTAATACATGTTTTTAAAAAGAGAGGCTGCAATGTAAGGAATCTGGAGTCTCACCTCTGACAGGTATGAATTGAAGTGAGTGGAGTTATCCTGGTGTAATCCCAGTTGAAAAGAAGCAGCAGGCCCTGTGCTCTCTGCTGAAATTCTCTCATAAAACGTTTCCCAGAAATATCAAAGAATATTAAAGTTCTTTGGGAGCAGGGACTCTCTCATACTGTGTGTGAACGGTGTCCAACACAATGGGGCTTGCTCTTGGCAGAGACCTCTAGGAGCTCCAGCAATACATGTAATAACATCTAACTACACCTTCAAGACATGGTGTAGGGAAGTTCATTGCGTTAACTCAGTTGAGTGCCTGCCTAACCTGTGATTTAGAGGGGCCCCTCCCTCCGTGTTCAAAGGAGGAAGTGAAATCTTCCCCAGGGAAGAAGTATTCTGACCTTTCTGTGCATCTTGGCTCCAGAGGAGGAGCAGGAGCTGGGACGCTCAGGATCAGTTCCCCAGTATGGCTACCTGGCCTTTGGCAAGTCAATTATTCTGGTTTACAATTGCCCAATTGTCATAATAATTCTTTGCTTTCCCATAGCAGGGTGGGGATGGACAGAATGGAAGCAAATTCTTCCTACATTTATGATTAGAGAGTGCTTTAAGGTGTTCTGGTGAAAGGGCAAGGGGACAGTAACAGATCACATTTATCTCTGCTAGCTGGGCCCTAAAAGCATTTCCTTATCAGACTGAGGCTTGCTCTGTCTTCAGTAGTAACTCTTTAATGAAACTGTTGCTTAAGGTAATATTTTTCAAAGCAGCCAAGAGAGTTTCCCAAATCCCTTTGAAAGGAAAGGAGTCTCAGACATTACATTTCAAAAATGAACATGGACCCCACCACATTGGAAAACACCTGCATCAGTTTTTTCCCATGTGAAGAGTATGAAATTACAGAGCCATCAAGTGACCCAAGGAATTTAATACTCATATTAGTGAAATCTAGAAAACAAATACCCTATAACTAGTATGTCACTAAGTGCAGAAGTTTTCCTTTTATTATAAAGATCCCCTTGGCAGACTTGCCTGATTCACTAGCCATGAAATCTTGGTCTCATCCTTTGATCTTTCTTCAGATACTACTTCATGTAAGAATAAGGCAGACTCCCTTGGCTTGCCTCCAGCAGGGAGAGACTAAGAGAGTTTCAGTTCTTCTCTAGGCTAATTAGATGCTGCAGGACCCCAGAGAGGGGTAATCCGCAGTTTTCCTTCACTACATCCATTCCTGTAACAGCCTGGATCCTGGTCTTTACTTCCACACTGGGAATGGTAGGGCTGACAGCGATTTCTAATCTCCAAATTTCTAATCTCCTATCAAGGCCCAGTTCTTGTAAAAGAACTGTACTACTGAGATAGGAAAGCAGTTTCTGAGGAGGTGTGTAGACACGGAGGTATTAGGTGCTATGGAGGTACAAAGTGTTAACTTCTTTCTTCCTCTCTTAATTGCACAGTCATTCCATAGGCTGCACATGGATGTCTCAGGAATGGAAGAGGGAAAGGCAGAGAAACTGACTGTGGGAAAAGCTGCATTCCATTCCCTGAACCTTCACAACAGAAAGTTTTTCCTGCCTCCCTCGAAGTTATTTTGCTTTCTATCTAACTCCCAAGGAAAAGACCTTGCTGACTTGGCCTGAATCCTTTTCTGTTGAGTCACCTTCCTCAGCTTCCAAATTGAAAGGCCAGTAATTGACTGTATATGAAGATTTAGACAATTGCTGCCTTACAGTCTCAGCATGAGCTGTACGTGGAATTTCTCCTGTTCTATGGGAAAATACAAGCTTAAGTGAGATTGTAGTTAGAGAGAAAACTATTGGATGAGCTGTTCTTCTCTTCCTGTGTGGAACCAGAGCTCCAGACATCCAGGTCCCCCACTGCAATATAAACCCTGATGGAATGCTGCAGTCTGAACCAAAGACTGCTCAGGAAAGCTAAGATCTGATGCCAGATCCCAGCTGCAGTTAAGAACAGGAATGTATCTAACATCAAGCAAAGGACAGCCTGGCACTCTCTGCCATGATCTGTTTGCATCTCTCATCCTCCATCCAGTGGGTGCTTAACCCATTTGCCTTTCTCATCTCCAAGTGCTAGAGCTACCCTAGTGCTATGTTGTAGCCCAACACAAATCTGCTCCTCACTAGCAGCATCTGCATCCTCTGGTTGTCTTACTGGGTGATCTAACAGTGCTTTCCTTCCCAGGTCTCTGCTTTTCCTTCTCATGGTCTCAGTCCCCCTGTTGTGATCACTTCCTCCTGCTAAAGCCTTGCTCCTCTTGCTTCTACTCTTGTCAGCCAAGATCTGTTACTCTCAAGGGTCGCTGATTTAGATCTTGAACCATTTCATATAACTTCTTGAATGTCTTTTGCTGCTGCCTTGCACTGGGACAGGAAATACTGTCATCTCCAATATGAAGTAGGAGGAAGGACATGCTTAAGACAGTGAACAACAAAGAGTTCCAGTTCAAATGTGCACCTGAATTTCTTTCTGCAGCAGCTGCCTGGTCCTAATAAAATACATGTGGCAGTTTTCTTCCTGCCCGTGGTCATACAAGGGCGGGAGGCAGGGTGGTCTACTGGGATAATGTCAGGGTGCAGCAAACACCAGCTGCTCCCAAAGCGGCAGAGAGCCAAAGGGAATAATGTGGCTGCAAGGCCAGTGTCCTCACCAACCAGGGGCCCTGTCCCACAGCCCTCAGGAGAGGCAAGCAGGGCAGGCCTGGGAGTGAGAGCCAGCTTCAATCAAGAATCAGATAGTCAGTTCTGTGGTGATGAGGCAGGTCCAACCTCAAGCCAGGAAGTCAATCCACAGGTCAGGATCAGGTCTAGTGAGCCTAACCAGGGCGAGACACAACCCAGTGATCACCAGACAGGTCCATAGTGAGAAGGTAGCTCTGAAGTCAAGCTAGGAAATTAGTCAAGGGGTCAACATCAAAGAAGTTCTTGGTCAGGCACAGGCATGGCTGTGAGCTGGAGAAAGGTGCTACTAACAGCTTTGCTCATATAGTGATTGAAGACCCAGGGTTGAGCTTACGTGGGGATCCTGGGCCCATAGGTCTCTTCAAGGCTTCAGGTGGGATTAGTTGGGGTCATTACGATTTATTAGTGCTCTAAAGGCACTACTTCTGCCTCTGGCCCTGATTTCAAGGTGATCTTCAACAATACCCTTCTTCTGTGTTTCTCCATTTTACCTGAGCTTCAGTTGGAAGGAAGAGCTGTGTTGCCTTTTTCTCTCAAGCTTCAAGTTAACAGAAAGGAGCAGTGAAAGCAGCATTATTTTTCAGCATGTTTGTAATTGCACAATGTGCATCTATTGTGAGGATGGGAATCACAGGAGCTCCTCCATATAAGACTCTCTTATTGTGCATGTGAGTGGATTCTCATGTTTTCCTCTAACAAGCTTCTAAGTATTTCCTGCAGAATTCCTGTGAGATTAAACATCATATAAAATGCATTTGTCTCACACAAGATATGACTTGCTTTTGAACCAGCAGCAATTGCTGGGATACAAGTAGATTTTTTTGTAATTGTTATTACTCTTTTTCCACTTTGTGTCCTGGATCTTGTAAGATCCCAGTCCTATCACTCATTATGCTGACAAGGTCCTGAAGTTGATGTAGAGGCTCTGTTATAATGCCACCCTCTCAGTTTGCATCTCAAGTATCGGCATGTTTATTGTAGATGTCTGTTAAGAGGCACTGTTTTTTTCCATGCTTATATGGAAAACAAGAGCAGGAGCCAGAGTTGGAGGGGAGTAGTATAAAATAACACAGAGAAATGAGAAAAAGCAATTATATTTGTTCTGTATGCATCTTTCTGACAAAGGGACTGACATTTCCATGGGGCGCAGAGGTTTGCTTCTAGCTTCTTATGGACACATAGTGTTTGGCTTCACACAGCGTTTCCCCAAATACAGACCAAATACACTCATGAAAGAGTCTATTCCTGAGGGAGCAGGCACCCTGTTTGGAGAGTGGGTAACTTTCCAGAGCTGATGTGTGTATTAGTCATCCTTGCTGGTTCATTGCTGATCTGAAAGACAGAGGTTAAATAATTGCGAAAGCAAAGCTGATGTCATCATGGTGCCTGACTGAAGCTGCTCCTTGGGAACTGCTGAGAGGTGCATCTGCTTTGCTCTTGCCCAGCAAAGGGATCACCCTGAGCAATGGTTCTCAACCTATTCTCAGTCCAATGCATAATGTCTGTGTGGCTGAGTCACTCCCACCTTCCTGAACCGCTCTCTGATGAGCATCATGAAAAGGTGAACTGTGGACATTTTCCCTCTGCTGTCCTCCTTTCCCTGCTTCCCCCATATGTCTCCCAGTCGGAAGGGGTCCTGGAGGCTTTTACAAATCAGATGCATGCATGTACATTTACAAGGGCCTCCTTTATGTGCTGTGTCATGTGTGTATGCCCCAGCACACAAGTCAGGATCTCTTTTGTTGTGTGTCTAAGTAGAGAGGTTTCTTGTACAGGCCTATTTTACTGACCATATCATGTGTATGTCATATGTAAGCTAGGCATGTATCATATAGCCTTGTATATGTGTATGGACCTCTTCTACTTACTGTTAAACACTGAGAATATGACTTGGCTCTGTATAAGACATAAAAAATACAGACAGACTCTGCCCTAAAGAGTTTGTACTCTAAATGTCAGACAGAGAAAAGACAGGATGTGCTGTGGTGAGGAAGATTTCTGATGTGTTTGTAATTTAAATAGGAAAAAAACCTGAACTTGCTTCACAGGAAAAGTGTATGTGCCTGTTTGTTTGTAAGAGAACTTTAGAAACAAAAAAATAACAGTTTTATGACAGTTTGCTGGGGGAGAGGTTTCTCGTAACACCTGCATAGGGGCTCAGGAGAAGGAAATGGGTGTACATGCCTGTGTGGTCTACAGTGTCTATGCCTATTGTTCTTCTGTTCTTTGAATGAAACTTAGCTCTGGTTTCTAAGAGCACAACTTGTGGCTGACACCAGGACTGGCTTTATTGGCACATGTGCCAATATTTTTTGCTCCTTGAGCTCTTCCCTGTGGCTCTGTTGCATTTGCCTGCCTCTGTGTCTAATCCCTATCTTGCGTTGTGTTTTATGCTTTTAATGAGAAGGGATAGACAGCAAAGCAAAACTTCCATTATAGATCATAGAAGAGGAGCTCTTTATTTCTGTGTTTCATGTGATGCCATGAAAACAGTCAGCAGTCTTAGAGCTCTGAAGTATCCCCAGCACCTTTGCTGATGCCAGCTGACATCATATAGCACATACCCCTTGCTTTGTTGTTCTGCATCCTCACAGTGATGGGCAGGCTGTCGAATCAGAAATTAGTGCAAGGGGCACACTTTGTCCTATTTTAGGTGCACAGGTTTTCAGGTCTAAAACGCCTTAAACCCTGACTAGAACTTGTCAATGTTTTTATTATACAGAAACATGTTTCTGTGTTAAGAAAATGAAGTGTTGGGTGTGGGTATGTGCAAACACTAAAAAGGAAACATAACCATATGAAGCTTCCTGAAGCCTTATATTAAAATACCAGAAGCATTTGACTCAAAGCATTGGGTTGAAGAGGTATGTGGAAAATCCTTGGTCCACCTTGCTGCTAGAGGCAGAAACTTCTCAAGGGTTTATTTCAAAGTGGTCAAGCCCCCAGAGGTAAGCAGGGAAGTTCTGTGGGTTACACCATCTTAATGAGAGACTGACAGAGCTGGAGAGCCCCTTGTGACATTGTAGGGCTACAATGCCACTCAGGGAGCAGTTTCAAGGTACTGGAGCCTGTTAGATGTTTGAATTCCCTTAGTGATGTCTGACTTGTCAGCTGTAAACTTCAGGAGACAGCTAAGCACCAGCTTGTCCAAACCATCTTCACCATTTGCATTTACTCTGGTTTTACTGCAGAGAGAGACTTGGTTTCTCTGGCTTAAACTTTTACCACATCTCTAGTGAAAGTGTGAATATAACTAGGTCAGTTTCTATGTCTCTGTGAACTCAGAATTCAGCACAGTATCCTGAAGTCGTATACATATATAATGACTCCAGACCAATTGTACTGGGAATTTAATAGTAATTGCAGGAACAGCATCCTCATCACATGGATGGGAGTAAAAAAACTGTAGTGATAAAGCCAGAACACAAGGCAGGTCTCCTGACCCACTGATACCAGAAGTTTAATCCATAAGGGACTGTAGTGATAGGACAAGGGCTGATGGGTTTGAACTTAAACAAGGGAAGTTCAGGTTAGATGTAAGGGAGAAGTTCCTCCCAGTGAGGCACTGGAACAGATTGCCCAAAGAAGTAGTAAAATCCCCATTCCTGGCATAGTTCAAGGCCAGGTTGGACAGAACCTGTGGGAAGCTTACGGTTACACTCTCTCTTCCAGCTGAGCTGTGATCTGCCTGGGACAGAGCGGTGGCTATAGAGGTGGAACTAAACCTGTCACCAGTTTAACCTGGCAGTTGTACCTAATTGTTCACTGTCTATTTATTACTGAGAATAACCAAAGTGGGCTTTGCAGCTAAGATTAGCTAGAGCGCAGTGCTGCTCTGACCACTGCCTCTCTCCTGCCTCCAAAGCAGGATGATCACCTCTCTTGGAAATAACTATGTGATTAAGGGAAGAATGCCCTTTTTAAATGGGTAATTTAAAGAAATGCAATTTCCCTTAGCAAATCCTGTATTTTTTTCCCCCTTATGTTCACATCCACTACCTCTAAATATACAGTTGAGTCCTGTAAACTTCAATTTGTTACGGAAAATAGTACTTACAGCCAGTTTTGATACTTTCTCAATACATTTTAAAAGCAAGTCATAATACTCTTTACATGAATAACTGAAATTAACCTTCACTTGGGCCTTAATTTGAAGTTCAAACTTTACATAATCAATACTTTGTGGTCTTCTGCAATCTGTTCAAGTCTGTTTATCCAAGGAAATTATTTGTTCCCCTTCTGCATTTGAGGTAGAAATGGACATAATTAATTCCACACACTATAAGAAATCGAAAGAATGAGGACTCTGAAGCTAGAGGAATATGCCATGTCCAACTACATCACTTGTGAAGTACCTGCACACTCTACTTAACTTTTTAGTGTATAATACATACACTCTTTTTCAGCAAACAGATTTTATTCTGTTTTTTTCTCTTGCTCAGCGACAGTGATTGTATAAGGTGAAGATAGTCATATTTGCTGAGATCAGGTAGGAGAGCAGATGTATAGCCCTGAATAAAATGCATTGGGTTTGTCATGATGTGTTTTTTGGATGAGCTACACTTACAACCAAGTAATTTGCTATCAATGTTTCATTGTAATTTACTCTCTAAAGAATTCAGCATGTCATAAACTTCAGCAGGTACAAGATCAGTTCATTCTAATTTTAAGATTGTATCATAAGAAACATTTAGCATGTTGTGAAATAAATTCAAGCAGCATTTAATCACTGCGAGTCTGTCATGCCCATCTTTGTCAACCTTAACAAACTTAGAAACTGCAACTGGGCAATTCTCAGCTAATGTAAAAAGTAACATCTAATAGCTTTCAACTGCAAGTCAGACAGATAATCGTCTTGTGAGGACATGCCTCAACATTTCTGTGCACTGAAGGTTGACAAAATGATAAAGCTTCCGCAATTCTGAAGCTCTTGGCAGCTGAGGAGAAGTGATTGAGAACTTTGGTTACACAACCCTGAAGATCAAATGATTATTTGATCAAACACTTATTTATAAAATGCTGTGTTTTACAGAAGATGAGGATGCTCATTTTGCTTCCAGCTAATTGCCCAACTCATTTGCTTGTAATTTATAGAGAGTGATGCTTCCAAAAGTTCACATCAGTCTTATTAGCTGAATGTGAATAACCAAGCTCAGACCACTGGACTCTTTTCATATTTCTTATTTTCTCAGATATTGTCATACAGTTTCATTGTATTGCTTTGCAATAACAATAAACCAGACTTGCTCCTTACTGTTTAACTGAGGGGGGAAAATGACTATCAAGAACACTTCATTATTTCCATGGCTTGAAAGTTTGTATATGCAGAGTAATGCCAGTGCAAATCATCTAGAGTTATTCAAACTTATTTTTATATGTTTGGTTGCTATTCTTGTTTAAAATTTGTAATCAAATTTTTGTAGAAAACAGAAGCTCTTGTTTATGAGTGGATGGAATTTGATCGTGTACAAAGTGGGCTGGAGATACAAAACAGTCTGCTTCAAATATAGTTCCAGTGAAGTCAAGTCAGCAGCATCCCTGTGGGAGTGAGTACCCACATTAAGTCTCCAGTTTGTTCTCAGTTCTCTTGCCTCACTGTGGCAGAATCTCCAAGCAGTGAGCTCAGTGTAGGAGTTTACTCCATTCTCCCTCAGTTCTCCTGTGAAATTATAATTAGATTTTTGTGCTAAACTAAAATGCAACCATTTCCCTTTTGGCTTCCACAATACACTTTGGGTTCCACCTTTTAGAAGCTCAGAGCACACCAGCAGTGCTGTATAGTTTTTAATGAGTAACAGATCAGTGGTTCTGCCAAGCTTGGATAGAAATTTCTGAAAAGGTCTGGGAAGACCTTTTCCTAGAAACTTCCCCACATGCTCACTTCTGTTTCAAGGTTTTGTGCTATATGTAGCACTGTAACTTAGTTTTGCTTTGAGGAGGAGTTTGAACAAGGGATCCCTCAGGTCCCTTCTAACCCAAGTGCCATGATTCTTTTCACTGATCTTGTGCAATGAAAACCATTAGTACCTGTATGTGGCTTAATGAAACTTTCTATCTCTTACAAGGGCTCTAGCTGAACAGAAAGTTGAGTCCTCAGTTTAGATTCCTCATTTAGCTTGTTGCTTCCCAAGGGCTGAAGATAAAATTGAAGCTGAGTATGCAAGACTTCTACCACAGCAGTTAGTTGGCCCAACAGCTTTCCCTCTGCTCACCTGTGAGGAAACTAAAATAAGACCCAGAGGGACCTCCACTTGTTCTTTGTCTACTGGATTTGGGTTGCTGGACTGGCTTGATTTTGCTCAGGCTTCCAATCTTTTGGGAAAGCTGTATCTGGGTGAGCTCAGGCGCACACTCAGGTGTAGTGTTGTATCATGCACATCTAAGCAGATGCATGGGCTTATGTGGTTTTTTTCCTCTTGCAGCTGGTACAAATCAAAGGATAGTAAAAGTAAACTGCAAGCAGGCAGCTGTGTGAACCCAAAGTGTTTGAAATGGGGCAAACTGGGTGTGGGGAGAGACAAAAAATGGGGGGGAATGTGATAATTTTCAGAGCTGTGCAAGAGAGTTAGAGAAACCCCTTGGGGGCAGGGGTAAAGTCATCATCGCATTAAGCAAGTAGTCTGTTGTGATTGTTCTCTGATGTGAAATAGAGTGCAAAATGATGGGACTTTTTTTCCTTTAATTTATTGGAAATGCGAATGACTCAGCCCTTGCTTTAACTTATTTTGTATCTGCTTTAGTTGGAGTGTGCTCAGAAAAAACAGGGCTTTCTGTTTCCATACTCTGGGAGATTTTGCTTCTTGGCCTCTCTTTTTTTCTTCATTTTTCTGAAAGTAGAGGCTTGCCTGAGAGGTAGCCATGTAACATTTCTGGTATAAGACGTGCTAAATTCATTCCTTTTAAGCCAGGCATAATGAAACTCCAGAACTCTTGAGTCACTCAGAAGGTTCTGAGAGTGAGAATTGTATCCAAGCTTTTCTTCCCAGCCCCCTCTTGGATGTTACCAGAAGGGCAAACCTTGAACCCCAAAAGTATTCCAACAGCAAACCCACCATTCCCTCATGCTAGCCTTTCACCCTATTGCCCACCAAAGGCCATAGCTGTTGGCAAACTAACATCTGAAAGGGCTTGATTTGTGAATTCGCAGCACATTGTGGTCAGCTGTGAGCCAGACTTCAGCATTCATGAAGGATGAGGAAGGTGGCTGACTCACGTGGTTCAGACAGATGGAAGGCGACCTCTGGGCTGGCCCTTGCTGTCCAGTTAAATGTAATCTTGAGGCTGAACAAGCTGAACAACTCCAGCAAGTCTGTGTCCAGTTCTGATTTTTGGGGTAAGAAATCAGATGACATGCAGCTTAAGGCTGAGTTTGTGTTTAATTAGGGGATTATCTCAAATCTGAAATGGAGCCGCTTTGAAGCGTGTGAACCAAAGCTAGATAAAGACTCCCACAAACCCCTACAAACTGGAAATTCATAGCTTTCGCCCTGTATTTATTTGCTGTGGCTCAGTTGGAGGTGAAAGGTACAGCTTGGCTGCCACAGCTGGACTTCTTTCTGGTCAACATTTCTTCCGTAGGCTGCTCTAATTTGTTTGTTGAGCTGATCATCTGAAATCAGATTGGCTGGAGCTGGAATGGCTCCGCTCCCTTAGCAAACATGCAGGGTCTGAGAGGTGTCTGGCTGCGTGTAGTGAAATGAGCTGACTGGCACTTTAGCGTTCCCCTGTGTAGGAGCGTCTTAGGAGTAAGACACTTAATTATTATGAACATTCTAATTGGGCTGTGTGAGCGCGGATGTGCGCCGGGCTGTGCTGCCTGGCTTGCAGTCGGTGAAGAGCCACATTACACGCTTCCCAAACTGGCTCCCTCTGAATCAAGCAGTGCCCTTTCTTCTAAAATCCGTATCTCAACCTTCAGCTGTTTCCAGTAGCAAACCCCAAAACAGTCT
This sequence comes from Ara ararauna, assembly GCA_028858755.1. Lineage (NCBI taxonomy): Eukaryota > Metazoa > Chordata > Aves > Psittaciformes > Psittacidae > Ara > Ara ararauna. The sequence continues at coordinate 8,025,241 of CM054389.1, read as the reverse complement.
AAACATGCAGGGGGAGGGGGGAAAGTAACTATATTAAGGAAACAGTAACAGGAAAAGAACATCTTGGTAAGGTTTGCAGATAAGACTGGTAAGAATTGTTCTCTCTAAGCAGTATCTGCAGTACAGCATGTCCTGGATGCTGCAGCCGCTGCTCTATGCCAGCATATAGAGATGTCTCTCTTAACGGGAGACATTAGGTGTTTAAATCAAGAACGTTTTTCCGCAACGCAAACGCTGTTAGGTGACGGCTGAAGCCTCGGCTGAGGCTCTGCTCCCAGCATCTACTTCTTGTTGGAGGCTTGCCACCTAGTGCTGTAACTCGGAACTGCTCCTCTCTCGCTTCTGCCCCGACTCGGGGCTGGGAGAGCCGCTTGTAAAGAGACTGTTTATTTAACATAAGCAGCAGTTACTGCATGCATCGACTGTTTAGCTTTTCGCTTTTGCAAAGAACGATATTTGCTTTGCGACAGCAGCAAGACTTGTTGTTCCAGTGAGACATGCTGCTCCTACTGACAGACGGCATCAGAACGGAGGGTTTGTGGTAATAACGTCCCTTCGCCCTTCCTCGGTGGCATGAAGCAGCCTAAAACTGAATGACTCCAGTTTATAGCACAGAACGAACACTATTCTTGCAAAGTTGTACTTTGGAAACAGAAAAGAAACAGGCAATTTAAAACAGCTTCCTTTGTGATCAGACCATCTCTCTGAAAGGCATAATCTGAATATTCAACTGTGTTTACTGCTCTCTCTGCTGAGTTGTAGTAAAAGCAGAAGCAAGGTTCTTAGCTTCCTATATCTGCTCTTAATTTAGCACTAGCATTAAAATCATCTTACCCTTTCGTGCTATAGGGGTGATTGCTGCTACCTTTACCCTTAAGAACAGCATCTTACACAGAGTTGTTTTTACAGAAATTGTTGAGACTTAACTGTCCTTATAATCAAGTTTAGGGTGCCAGAGCCTGACCTGAGCTTATCTTGCTACAGGAGTTATCTTTGCTTTGGCAGAGCCAGTTTGCTCCCTACATATTGCACAAAACACTTGATCTCAGACTCTGAACGGTGCTGAGCAGCTGCATTTCCCACCAAAGGCAGTGATTGAATATGCTCCATCAGTCCAGGCTCTGCTCATCATGTTTATTTGACAGGCAATAACCTTTTTATTGAACCCAGTGCATTACACTGATGATCCACCTTTCTGCAAATATGATTGCAATAATCACTTGGTATTTATTTAAAAGCCAGTTGCAGTCTTTTGGGAAAGAGTCAATTTACATAGTTCCAAATTAAAATTAATACATTTTTGTAATGGTTATTTAATAAAGGCCAATGTAGAGGAGTTGCCTCCTGGAGAGAGGTGAGGATGGGAGACCAGGCATCTGTGTGTAATACTGGATTTTGCCACTGACTTGCTTAATGACCTTGGGCAACTCACCCACTACATCCTTTTAGTTATTCCCTTTTAAAATGGGTCTAATAGTACCCTGGTGCCACAGAGCTTAATTACTTAAAAACTTAAAGGATTTTGACCTCTCCAGCAAGGAACTGCATGAGTTATGCTGTAGCCAGCCTGTTGACCCTGAATGAAGGAGGTATGCAGCTGTTTGTCTAGAGGAGTGTCTAGCTAGACATACATTTTAGGCCAATGAAGTATCTTTCATTTAAGATGAAAGAACACCTTCTTCCTCCTACGGTCTCTATGAAATGTCAGAGCTTCCTATTGCTTTTAAGTGCAAAGTCTCATTTTCTCTGACTCTATGTATCCAGGAGCCAGGCCAGCTGCCCTTGATATTGATTTCATTGGCCAATTGATGAGGCATGTAGGGTTTATTTTCTAATGCCTTGCTTGGGTTTTCCTCATGTGATAGTATCAGACTTTGACTCCTTCTCATATTTCTTTCCTCTCCCTCTCCCACTCCTGCTTAGGAATATAAAGCACTTCAGAAATGGGACTAGGTTTGTAATATGTTACTTTAATTGGATTTTTCTTTTGGTATTGGTATGCGCAGGTTATCTTTAAATGATTTACTGATGTACTGCCAAGCACTGCTCATTTAACCTCCTTCCTGCTCTCTTTGTGTATGGATTCCTCTAATGATACTGGCAAACAGTCTTTAAGAGAGTGTGCATTGCATTTCTGCACTGAAAATCCCAAATGGAAAGCTAGAAGACGCAGCCATTTTAGAGATGTCATGTTCCAGCCTTGTAGGCTTTGGTACTCTGTCTCCAATGGCCTTTTTGGGGACCCCAGCACCTTGCAGAGTGAGGTGCTCACCCCCCCACCCCCCTCCAAGTCCCAGAGAGGTAACAAGGAGCTTTTATTCCTTTCCTTTCCTTTTTGCTTCTTTTCCCTTTTTTTGGTCTTTTTTTTCTCCTGCCTGTGATCGTTGAGCCACTGCGACGTGAATTTATGTGTGTAATCATCTGTGTTGTAATTGGCAGCCTGGCATATGAGTCACTAACCAAATTAACTGAAGTTTCCTTTGGGGAAAAATGTAATCAGTTACTACACTCAGATACATTGCAACAAATTAACTCTTACTGTTTGCATGGGTTCAAGCTTTGCTGGCTGATGATGTCCTTCCCCAAAACAAATGGGGAATGGGGCCGGTAGCAGGGAAGGGTTAAAAGCCCAAGGGATGGAGATATCCTGAAGCATCTTTCTCAATTGCTCCTGGAAAGCCACTTGCAATATGCTCTACCCTAAGAGTTCAAAATTCAGTTCAAATAATATACAGGCCATATTATGAGATTAACTTTAACATTAGTAAGATGGAAAAATACATGTTTTGCTTGTTTGGGATATTTAGCGCTTTAGTGCTCCACCATGAGAGCTGGTGCTTGAACCCAAATGATCAGATCTCTGCTTTCTGTGGGAGAGATGAGATGTTCATAGAATCACATGATTCAAGAAGCTGGGGCTTTAAGAAAAAATCCGCTATTGCAGAACTAAGAATTAACTGGTTGGAGTCAGCAACACAGCACTTGATTGTTGTTCTTCTCTACTGAAATCCATTCAGAGCCCAAATCTAAGTGGCACTATGGAAATAATTGTTGATAAGTTTTTGTTTTGCTGGCTGAATCAAAAGATTAGTAAAAACTTTGTTTTAAGTAAAATTACATTTAAGTAAAATTACATATTTTGAGCTAAAATGAAGCATCTATTCTCAAACTTTTTTGCATTAGAGAAATTCAGAAGCTTTGTTTTATAATATCTTCATCTCTGTAACTGTTTCTTCCAAAGCATGGTGAATAGTTCCAGTTGGGCTTGAGCTGCAGTTGTCAGAAACCGAAGTATTCTACTAAAGAAGTCACAGTGTCTGACCTGGGAGGTCCTAGTCCAGTGGAAGACTCAAGTCTTTTAAGTGATAGTTGCTGCTTAATAGTCTCAGGGGCTCAGAAATGGTGTCAGTCTCCTTAATTTTAGTCTCTGAAGCTTTAGTATCTGGTATTTTTTGCCTTTTTACTGCCTGAGGAGCATCACACTTCTGCTCCTTGCTGAAGTGTTGGCAGGAGGTAGGTATCTTGATCAGTATGAAGTGATATGCAGTAATGCAACAAGGAAGGAGGTAAATGGTGGCTGAGGGACCGAGACAGATTCTAGGAGGACCTCGCAGCCTGTGTTGGGGGAAGTCCAACTGCAGCCTCCTGGACAACTGAAGTTTTGCGGTGTCTCTTGTGTAGAACTAAACTTGGTCAGTGAAAAATACTGTGGGGTGCCTAGTGGAAGAGAGAAGAGGAAAGCTGTTTGAAACAGAACTATCGTCTGTGTCGGGCAAAATCTGTAACTGAGGCATAAAGCCACTGTGTTGATCAGAGAACGCACTGCAACTGCTGGAGGTCTAACCAGAACTAATGATTTTTTGTCCATTCTTTCTGCCAGTGAAGTCAGCTGGTGCAGCGCAGCTGAAGTTATGACATCTGCTTTTAGTTTAACCTTAAACTGCCTCCAGAAAGACTCTGGAAAGGTGTGGGGTTCCCCCCCCCCCCCTTTTTTTTTCCTTCTTCCTTGGTGTTTCTGCAAAAATACAGCACACGCGTCTCAGTACCACTGTGATTCTTTGGGATGACTCCGACTACACCACTGTTTCCTTTCTCTTTTCATTTTTTTTTCTCCATATATTTATTTTAATAACTAGAACAATCTATTTTTGCAGTTGGAAGAATGCAAAATTCAATTTATCTCACAGAACACCTAAAATTAATTCCTGCAGAAGGGGGGTGGTGGAAGATTTAGGTCCTGACTGTAAGCTTTTGACTGGAGTCATTTGTCATTTTGCTTCACAGACTGGAGCAATGAAGGTTTTATAGTGTGAGCCCTTAGAGTGACAAAGCTGCATGTGATTTCACACTGCTGTGTTAGGGTTTCTTTTTCCAGGCATATACAAATTCATGTCTGCTTAAGACTGATGGAGAGTGGAGTTGGATTGGACACAGTCCTACTGTTTTCTTCTATACTCGGTGTGAAATTAGTTCTTCCGTGCTGAGGATGAGCACAAGAAATCTGGATCACTTCTGGCCTGCCAGTGACTATATGTGGATACAATCATTGTGCCATTGGACATTCACATGACAGTGTGTATGATGCTGGATTTGATGAAGCCAAACTGGGGATACATCACAATCTTTGAAGATACTGTATGTGGGATCACATGCCTGAATAATCCTTTGAAGACATTAGGTTGCTCACTGCCTCTTGCTGATCAGTTGCATGATCAGGGACAAAGAAACACCTGTAATGGAGTCTGTGAAGTCTGGCTTTAGTGATGAGGTGGAAACACAGGGCTGGGCATATCTTTAGGATAGGTGCTACCTGAAATCCCCTCTTACAGAAGCCTTGGAAGAACCAGGTATCAAGGGCTAATTGCTTATTTCAGCTGAAGCAAAACTTCCCTGAAATGCGTTTTCAATGGAATATGACGTGCAGAGAGCAGTGAAGGCTCTGATTCTGAAGATGCTTTGTCACTGCTGAAGGAGTGAAGGAAGCAAGTTCCTGCTTGTCAACACCTCATTTTCCAAGGTTATTTATCTTCCTGTCTGTTGCTGAGAGTTCTTGGATCCAAATGAACTGAATTAGTTCATACCTGCCGTATAATACTGTAATAAGTGAGTGGGCTTCTCTACCAAGAACCATGTATTCCAGGGGGGTTGTGAATCTGTGCTCTTCTGTCAGTGAAGAACAGATTCTTAGGGTAGCAGGGCTGAGTCAGGCCTACCTCCTGCCATGCTTTGCAGAGTCAGAGCTCCAGGGTGACTTCAGAGACACCTTTCTTCTATGTCTCTTTACAAAGTGCAGGGGAGGCAGAAGAGCAGCCAGGTTTGTCTCCTCACATCCCACTAATGCATGTCTTTCCTCCAACAGTGATTGTTGGCCTGGCTCCCATCACATCACTGGAAAACCACGTAGCTCCCAAACCCTCTCACTTCAACTCAATGCAGTGAAAGGGATGGAGGAAGAGCTGAGAAGCAAGAAGGAGATGTTTGGAAAATGCTCTTTTACTAACACAGCTTCTGCTGTGTTGCAGCTTTCAGCCTGCTATGGATGCTTGCTTGTTGAGATGTGTATGATGCCTTGGAGTACCAAGGGGAGAGGAATATGCCATTTGATCTTGCACAGAGTGGCTGCAGTGGCTCTGGTTCCTCAGCCTCTCATTTCTGTGTTATTAATATGCTAGAGCTGCAGAAGGATCTTTGAAACATGCATTATCATTGATGCAAGACCAAATTTGCACTTGGAGTGGTATAAATAGTGCATAAATATCCTTCTTGCTGTCTGCACTGAGGTGAGTTTTGTCTCCAGAGCTTCCACTGGCTTTATTGCCTTTTATATTTCCCCTTCACGATACTGAATTGACTGGCTTTATCTTGGCACTTTCTGTGTCTTGCCAAAAGAACAAACTCAAAATAGCTTTCTGGGGTGCATTTTGGATGGTTTGGGTTTTTTTGTGTCACTGAAAGAAGAGATGGTCTTTTTGAAGAATGTGGTTTATTTTGCCCACTTTCATCCTGAGCTTATACGTGGGCCATTAGCTGCCAGCTGAGTGGTAAACACAGAAATGGTGGTGGTACTGTCTACATCTTAGATCCACTTTCTCCCCTCCAAAAGCTTTTCCCTTCTCCCTTGCTGTGGTTATGAGCTGCAAAACTCACTTAAATTCTGCTGGTGAAGAAGGGTTAACTTCCATTAATGCTATGAGTGCTCCAGGCAAAAGAGCAGTAGTCTGTTATATCTCCTCTGAGATGCTGCCTCCACGGTGTTGAACAGGTTGAATGACAAAGCAGCCATTTAAAAACCTCTTTGAAGATCATTTACCATGAAAGGGGTGTTTTGTAGCTGAGTTGGTGAAGTAGAGAGTCTCATTTTGGATCCCAGGTCCTTAGGAGTCTTTTGGAATGAAGCTGGAAAAAGCAATCTCTGGTTTTCCTCACCTTCATCTTTTTTTGGTAGGAACTTTTTCCTTCAGAAGAAGCTACTGGTGAGCTACGCTGGAGGCATGACATAGAAAATGTAGCTCTTGATCTCCCTGAGCTCTAACCCTTTGTGTGTGAAATGGGAGATACCACTACTTCCTTGTTGTGCCCTTTATTTAGAGTGGGAGACCTGATTCCAAACAGGAGCATGAAGTATAATACAAATATAAAATGTAAATAAAACTCAGTGTCTTATAATCTCTGGTTCATGTAATTCCAAGTTGACTAGTATTGGTGAAGTGACTACAGTCTCATACTCCACTTTTGTAGGTCATGTTCATATGCAGGTCTCATTGAATTTCTGCATAGTTACGAGATCTTGAGGAATAGCCAGGGCCCATTTTACTTAGTAACAGAGCAGGTTGTGAATAGGTCTGTTGTTGAAGCATTTATTGTTTTTCAACTTAAGTTATGGTTTCACATAAATAATATATGTAGCTAGTCAATGCTTGGGAAATGTATTCTTTTCCTTGTGAAATATTTATGGATGTCAGTGCCTACTAAGTACCCAGTCAATTTTGAGAACACAGCTCTAGTAAGAAGGTTTGGTTGCCTTTAAAGTCTTGGCCAGAGATTGGCAGGGTAGGACAGACCTGTTAGCTGAAAGAGACTGGAAATCTGCCATTTTATCTATTGATTTCCTTCCTCCTTCCCCTTTGTGTGTGTGATCTGTCCTACACGGAGTTTGAAAATGGATTTTGCGTTGATGCAGATTTCTGTACTGACAGAAAATACAATGGAATCCTCTACATCAGTAGGGACAGGTACAGTACGAACTGGTAAAAAAGGTAATTCATACTGCAACTGAAATCTGTTGGGGTTTTCACTTGTCAATCAAAATTATGAGTATTTTCTGTAACACATTCTAGCCTCCAAAATACTGTCACTGTTCATATATGGTGCAGTTTTGCCCAGTATAGAATTCCTCTATTTGGCTTCTGCATTTCTCAAGTCTTCAGGTTAGAAATGAGAATTAATCCAGCCCTGGGTTTACTGGTGCCATAATCCAATGTGGCATGCTCCCTTTGACTTTTGTAGCTCTTCAGGAGGTTTTCCTATGTAAGAACTGCCGTGATTTAAGACAAAGAAATGATATGCTCAGTCTCTACCTTAGATAATATTTCAGTCTTCAGAGTCACTGTTGGAAATCATATCCGTTTTGTCACAGGGCTCTGTCCTGCTCTTTGCCTGGATGACAAGTTTTGAAATGAAGGAGACTTCAAACAAGTGCACACCTGAATTATTTTCTCTTTAGAAATGCCATTTGCTGAACTTGAAACAGCCACTTCGTGCGCGGTGGTGGGTGAACACTTTGAACCAGGTTTTACATAGGCAACCAGGCAGGAGTAGAGATGGCTGAAAATCACCCATAATGAAGTTCAAGCCTGAAGAGCCCACCCTGAATTCAAGAACTTGCAAATCTCTTCGAACTGGCTCAAGTCATCTTCATAATTTAAATAAGAATTTGATTTTTTTTTGTCCAGTTCTGACTCCTACAGGCTGCAAAGAGACAGCACTTACACAGACCAATGCAAAGCTGCCTTTGTGGTGCTTACTGCAGCTTCCTGCTCTGGTGGCCTGTGAATGGATGGGTTTCTTTTTTGCTTAATAAACAGCCCTCATGTATCTGTCTGAAACACACCATTAAAGCCTTAACTCAGCAATCGAAAATGGTGTGGTTCTTTTCCTCCTTACCTACATGTCAAATCATAAACATCAGCTTTAGTAATAAATATTTCTATTTTATATGTATATCTTTATGCCTTTATCCCAGTTGAATTTTCAAGGCTAAGGGCTTCAGTGTGAGGTTCTTGCTGCATGTTTAACAAACACGTAGTGAAAAATAAGATATTCTGATGTGGAGGTTATTTTACATAAATCACTGAAAAAATGTTCTTTTTTAGAGAAGGGAATCACAAAAGGAGTCATTGACCTGAATAAAAGAATCTCAGTTATACTCCAGAGAATTTGCCATTTGCAGTGCATGTTAGTGCTTGCTAACAATTGTAATTTATTAATCCTATTCTCTCTTCTTTTCCTCTCTACTTGCACATTTGCTTTTTATTGTAAGCAAGAATTGTATTTATTTTTTAAGGGTGTAAATTGATCTTGTGGTCGCTGATAACCACTAAAAGCTACTTGATTGCCGAAAAAACCCTCTCAAAAGACCCATAACCAAAGTAGGTAGAAAAGACCTCCTCACTAGATCATTCAATTTTAATATTTCTAAGAGAAAAAGCAGTATTTGCATCCTGAAACAGAGCCAAGGATATTCTGGCCTGATTTGCAGGTCATAACTCTCCTCATGGTCTGTTTGGAAACAGAAGCTCCCTGCCTAGTGCAAATTGATGTAGCTCTGCTGCTGTAAATGAAATACAGTTGGCTGTGCTGATAGACTCCCGGGTGCTGGTAGGATTTTTCGTGATTTTGCTATTTAAATGGGAGCTGAACTCTTGGAAATTGTGCTTATCATGCAGAGAAACTAGAAACAGAGCTTAGAGAGCACAAGTACATTACTATATGTTATCTTTCTATTTACATCTTGACTGTATCTGTTGTACAGAGGCTTTATTCGGTAAAGAGCTTTCAGGCTCTTGCTTCTACCCTCGGCATCCCAAAGCTTCCATCAGCATTCAGTGTTTGCCAAGCATTCATAGCCATGTGCAGATAGATATATGTACATGCCCACCTACACTAACAGATGGGACTGTGTTTTTCCTCATGCCTCTCTTTTCCAAATGAAGATGCAATAGTTCAGTGTATCATACCCCCAGCAACCAGAACTAAATTCTGCAAAGGAAAAGGCAAGAAACTGAACAGAGTCCAGGGTCTGGTAATCTTATCGCAGTAAATATCCAGTTCTCATTTGTAATCACCAGATGTCTATCTGATGCATGAGTTTTCTCTCTCCCAGTACTCCTCCCAGTTACCTGTGAAGTTGCCTGGCTTCACTTCGAATTGAGCTGTAGTCTCAGCGCCATGTTTTGCTTTATTTAACAAATGCTGACTTTTCTATAAGATCTGTTTTCTTCCTTTGTCAGTGTACTCAGAATTTTTCACAGGAGTTTTTTGTGTGTTTTCCCTGTGGTGTGTTGTAAACTTACTAACAGAAACAATCATTAGTGCTTGAGTTTCCCCTTCAGCTGCAGCCATTCTGTTGCTGAAGGTAGACTCTGATGTGCCTGCCGTCTGTACTCAAGTTGTAAATCTTGCTTTTATTCAGTAGGTTCTGTGTGTAGCTTAACTCTTGTCAAGTTTGGAAATGATTTTTCCCCCCTTATGTTGGTAAGATGAGGTGCTTGCTTGCTAGAACGCTAATTCCACACACCCCCCTTTCCCTAGTGTCTTCAAATATGTGTGTGTGGGGGAAGGATACAAAATAAACCCATATGCAAAGAGAAATAACCAAGAAATATGTGGTATATTTGTGCTGCACATTTTACTAGTGTCTTAATGTAGACATCAGAGTATCTGTCTTTGCAGATAAGTTTATGTGTTCTGAGCAGTATTGACTCAACAGCATACCCATCCATTATGTGGTAGTAGCAGCTGGTCAACCTTTCATGTGATGTACAGTTTCCTTTTCTTCTTCTAGTAATGATAGAATAATGCCATTATTCTTCAGCACCTTTCAGCTAATGTCTCTTTAGATTGTCACGCAGCCACCAGTTAATTGTATGTAAATGCAGATCCTAATTCAGAAGAAGAATTAGTTTTGAGTAAAACATTAGTTTATACTGTGAAAGGGTTGGAAAAGAGCTTCTTGCCAAATGGAAGCTGTTGGATAGGTTGAAGAAACAAGTGCCAGTGTCATTCCTCCTATATACGTGATTAGTTTCGGAAAGAGAGTTGTGATTATTGGCCAAAGAATGGGATATGAAAATCTATTTCACAATTCTGCTTTACATCACTGGTACCTCTCTGGCCATGTGAGATAACCTGTCACTGCCTCCCTCAGTACCAGGAGGTCTCGGTGTTCCTCAGCACGCTCACAGATCATGCCTTCCTCCCTTGTATCTCTTCTTTCACTACATTCTGAATTTATTAACCATCTGTATTGGGGAAAATTTGTCACTATGAAAAATCGGGCGTTAGTGATTTGAAACCTTTTTGATGACAGCTCATTTCTTGTCACTTACCTGATACATCCCACGTTATTCTGCAATAATTAAGACCATAGTGAGAAATAGTCAGTAGCTGAAGGGAGTGGAAACCAGTTCTCCAGTAGCTACAGAGCTGTAACAAGGAGATGATCTGATTGTAGCTATGTGAGAATCTTGCACAATTCCTGCCAGTTTCTCTCTGAGACTAGGAATAGAAAAATAAGACATTAAGAAACAGTAATGTACAGCCGGCAGACCAGCAGAGCACTGACCTTTCCAGTGTGGTCTCCTACTGTGCTTCTCTAAATGATGTTTTATTGTAAAGAACACATCTTTTATTTTCTATTATACAAACAAAGAAACCTCACAACACACTTTGGGGAATTGTCAAAGAATTTGGGGTCTGGTTCACAGCCTATTGAAGTAATAGAAATTGCTTCTCATTCTGTATATGCTGGTCACTTTTTAGAAATGGTTACAATGGAAAAACTTAAGCTGGGCAGATGTTAAATGTCTGGTATCAGACCAAGGGATCCCTTCTACAAAATGCTGAGTAAACCTGGCTAGAAAGCAAAACATCTGCTGTAGGACAAATGTGGATGGTTTAGAATTTTTGTCTCATCATAATAAAGACTATTTGTTAAAGAGAGAGCAAGTGAGCAAGATAGAGGTTGAGGTCACAATATGCCAAAGCCTGGTTCTGAGGTCCTATGAGATTTAGGAGACCAGGTTCATGTTTATGTTCCACAACACCTCCTTGACTAGGATCAATCTGTTTAGCACAATAACCCCTGTTGGATTGGTTCTGGCTCCATAAAAATCCCGTTCTTTGGGGCAGAGGCGAGATGGCGGCTCAGAGGTTGGGGTATTTGCAATGACTGTGGGAAGACTATGTCAAATGCTTGCTCTGCTTTATTTGGACCCAACTCAATCTTTCCTCTATCACATGGTATAAATCCACATCACTAGGGAATGTGCTAACCACTGTGCTGCTGGCTATGCTAGGATCCTTTCCCAATCAGGTTTTGTCCATCAGTCTCAAGCTGGGCTGGAAGATTCTTCCCAGCAAGCGTTTATTGAAACTGATGTGTTTCCCACAAAAAGCTTCAGTTCTGAGATCAGCGTTTTCTGTCTTCCCATTGCTCCACTCCCTCCCCAAAAAAAGGTCTGTTGGAAAATTCCTGCCTAGCACCAGCACAGAGCACTGATGAGGTCAATTGACCACTTGTGACCTTCCAACATTTGTTCCTTTTTATTTCCAAACAGTTAGAGAGCTGCTCTTCAGGGCAGGAAATGGCAAAATAAGCCAAGGCTGAGTTTAAATAGTGCATTTAAATAGTGCATTCAACTGCCACTTGCAGTTTTGAAATAGTCTTTATATAGAAGATGTTGTCTCAACTACTTATTGAACACAGAACATCCCACGTGTCTCATCTTCCTGCTTTGCACACACCAAAATTTATCTCCTTAAATGCCAGAGCCAATACCATAAGAAAGAGGCCTGGAATAATAAACTTCAGTCATAAAACCCTAAGTCTATCCCAAAGGGAATTTTGATGTCAGATGAAGACTAGCTGGGAATGTGTATGTTGAAGGGAGGGGAAGAAGAGATAAAGAGGTCAGAGAGGTCTAAACAACTCTTGCAAGTGTTTATCCATAGCAGAAAGACAAAGAATGCTAAACAAAGGTGTTATTTGCATTAGAAACGTGACCGCTATAGGCAGCAGTACTGGGGCAGGTTCCCTAGTGAGCAAATTGCTGTTTGTAGTCCTACCTCTGCTGCTGGCCTATTGAAGGGTTCTCAGACAAACAACTTTCCCCTTTGTGCTCCTGTTTCCCTCACTGTAAAGTGGTGTCCATGACATTTGTTGCCTTTGTAAAGCCCTTTGAGATCTGCAGGGAAAAGGGATGTGTTAAGGTAGTTGTTTCTTCAGAAAGGGAAAAAGCTGTCAAACTGAAGGTTGAAGTCATCTTCCTATGTCTCTTTCTTCTTGGGGATTTTCTTTCTCTGCTGGGAAGAAACTAGTGACTGTAAACCAGTGAACTTAGAAGTGGCCAAAAGTCTTGACCTCTGAGTCAAAAATGAAACCTTCCTGCAGGTTAGTTGTGGGATGCAGATGATGTGCACTGAGGGTGTATGCAGGTATTTGGAAAGTAATTTACAGGTGACAGATGGCGACAATTCTCTGGGTGTCCCATTGCAAAATGTGTTGAGCTAAAAGGACAGCCAGGTCAGAGGCAAGCCAGTGGTGCTGACCTCAGAGTGAGCATCTTTCCCAGCTGGAATTCAGATCAGCAGCCCTGTGTTGGAACTGCCCTATTCCTGATCACACAATGTATCCTGCCATGAGGACTGTCTTGAGCTGCATCTCAGCTACAGGGGCTTCAAGGCCCCAGGCTGGCCAGCCATGGGCACTACTCACACTGACCCACCTTCAGGTTCTTATTCATTGCTCTTGTTTACATGGTCACAACGCTGAACTACTCCAGGATGCAGCGGCTGTCGTCAGAAGCTTCTAGTATGCATAGGCAGGGTAGGCATGAACAAGTAATGTGTTTTGCTCATGAGCAGAACAAGACTGAAGCAAAGATAATGTGCATTAAATAGAAATCATATAATGTTTTTTAAAAATTGCCATGTTGCCACTTCCTATACATAAATTGCCTGAATTTAGGTCACAATAAAGAATGTTTTAGTACCTTGGAGTCCTTATAACCTATTTCCATGGACCTCACAAGCAATCAATGATACAGCCAAAGCAGCACTATTTAAAGGCTTTGTTCTGCCATCTGATTCCTGAGCAGATTTTTCATGACCAAGATAGAGAGTGGAACAAATGACTATTCAAGAAAGCTTGTTACAGGATGAGATCCCACACTCCAGGCCCACAGCTTATTGTCCACATGGAATCCCAGCTGAGAAATCCAGGATTGCTTTATCAGCAAAGTTACAAATATTTACTGCAGAACAGAAGTCAAATGGGAAGGACTGTCTAATCCAAGCTATGCATGCCTATAACTGCCCTAACCATGAAAACAACTGTGTTGTCTCAATTTTTCTTGCTATATGGGTGGTCTCCAGTGTTATCCATAAATAATCTTTTTTTCCCTTTGTTTTATACTTTGTACAGGATAAAGAGGATAATAACCATACCAGCTTCACCAGCCCATGGAGAGAACAGCTGAAGAGAGCATGTGAAATTGCTATGATGAATAGCAGAAGAGGGAAAGGTTTCTTACAGTGAGAGAGATCTAAGTGACACTTCAGGCCAGGAGGCAAACTGAGAGAAAACATTTTTGGATGAAACAAGGTAGGTTGCTAGGATCATTTTAGGAATGGTGTCTGATATTATAGATCAGAAAGCTGAGGGGTTCTCCATGCAAAAGAAAACCAAAGGAAAATGAATGCGGTAAAATGTGATTCAAACCTTATCTAAGTTAAGGAAGGGAAACTAAAGTGCTGTTCCAAAGAAAGAGCTTGAACTCAATCAAAGAAAAGAGATTCTGGAGTGGTAATCTGTAGCTTAACATGGGCACAGCAATAAGAAGTTTACCTTGAAAAATCAATTGCAATTGCTGGAATAGTTTCTCTCTAGGTATGTTTATAGTATCTAAGATTCCAACCAGTATTATAGTCCAGTATGCCACACTGTCTGGTGTGCCAGCACTGCCTGCTGTCACTAGTTCCACATTCAGTCCAGTCAAAGACCCATGAAACCAGCTCAATAGAGGTCAGTCTTCTGACCATCATGCATCATACTAGTACTGTAGGTGTAATACACAGCAGTCTTTCCTTAACTCTTAGTGGCTCTGACTCTTCTTTCCTTCATTAGGGTCACAGGACCTAGGCTATTGTGAAACTGTTTCAAGAGAGGAGAGCTCTCTTTAGAGACACTAAAAGGGAAAATAATGTGTACCTTTCTATTAAAAATATGTCTTGCCAAGGAGGAGCAAGGCTTGAAACCAGTGTGTTTTAAAGATAACTCCACTGTGCTCCATAGTTAACTGCTTCAGGTCAGTATGCAGTGATAGGTAGCAGTGGTGGTGGTAGAGTACTTTCTGGGAGCTTGAAAAGCAGTTACCTAGAAGCCTCTCTTCCAGAGACAAGATCAAGCCATTTTGTCAAAGAAACTGACCAAATTCATAAGGTGTATGTGGGATACATGCTCCAGATTCCTTTAGACTATCAGTAGGAGGACTTGCTAAGCTTTACTCTGGCTCTGGCCAGTCAACACACTTTTGTGCAGGCCTCAAGCTGCTTTGACTATTTGCTATCAGCAGCAATCCAAATGTTGAAGATCAGCACATTAGCTAAACATTAACAGAATTTGAGGCCAACAGTTCAGCAGTAAAATGCTGCTATGTGGTGAGGTTTTTTTTCCCTGATCTATAGCTGTCACTGATGTGAGTTTATACTAGTGGCCCTGTTCTCCATTTCACTAATGACAGCTGTAAACCTCCTCTATCAACAAGCTGGCTTAAGCTATGACATTATTGGCTTTGCCTGTCTCTCTGTACACTTGGCAATCTCTTCCTTCTTCTAAAAGTGTTTTAGAAGCTCATATACATCATGGTGGGACACTAAATCTATTGCTGGCTTGGTGATGAGCAGATGTCAGGAAAAAAATGGTCACAGGAGAAAGACTGAAAAAACCCCATTCTTCCATGAGAGCCTTCTACCTAGGAGCGGTGGAAGTAAAACTGAATCCACAATGTTGTCTTCCTCTCAGAGGCAGGCCTAAAACTTCTCGGTGAGTATATTACAAGAAGTATCTGCACACCATTCACAAAAATAATTCTGCATTTCAGAAGATGGGAGGGTGGGGAGGGGGAATTATCATTCTTGAATTCCCAAGTTCCTAAATTACTTCTGAAAGTAAGATACTCTTCAATCAGAAGCTTTTGAAAGTATTATCCTCTGTGGTTTTTAGTGGTGTTCTTCAAGCAGCAAAGTGATTTTTAAAGGCACTAATCACCCATACATTGCTTTGAAGTTACTAACAGTTGTGAGTAGTCAGCACGTCTGGAGAAGTTGAGAAGTTTGGTGCCTCAGTTCATTTGCCTGTATTTTAAAACTGTGGCCTCTGCTTTTATTGACTTTTGAGACAGGTGAAGTTGATAAAGTGAATGGGTATTAAAAACTAAAGTGCAGCAGAGGATTAAAAAGCAGGGAAGATGATTAGAACAGAGATTGTGGCTGAGATTAAAAGGCAGGATTTCATTGGGATGTTTTCCTCATGTCAAGACCTCCTTTTTATTGCCCTTTTTTCTTTAGATGGAGCAGCACTGAAAAAGCTGCATCCTGACTCTCCCACATCCCTGTATTTTATCATAGTCAATGATGCACATCCTTGTAAAAAGCAGGTTAAATATTTTTGCGGTTAAATGTCACCTGGCTTGGTGGAAGCAGAAGCCTCACGTATAGGGCTGGTAAGAAAGAGTCATTTTATAAGTTAAAGTCTCTGCTGCTCACCCTTGTCTAGACCTTTTTTCATCTTAAACCTAGCAAGGCCCTGTCCCTGAAGTCACTTAAAACCTGGAATGGAGACTTCATACTCCAGCATACTGTACTTGTACCCTGCCAGCAGCAGTTCTGAGCTGTGCCTCTGTTCCCTGGCTACAGTTTCTGTTCCTCATTCTCAGAGTCCTCTGAGGCTTTGTGGTATGTTTCACATGTAATTCTGGAGGTCTGGTCAATTCTGCTGCTTGGATCTCCTCAGTGAAACAGGGTCTGACCTGGTTAGTTCTTGGATGGGGTGATCTCCAAGGAAAACACAGGTGTTAGCCACAGGAAGTGTGGCTGTGATTCAGTAGGTGGCTTGGTTCCCTGAGAGTTAGGATTGAACTGGTAAGTCTCTCCAGGGCCAGACAGTGCAGTACTGGCAGAGATGACATCTTCCAAAGGTCAGGGCAGGATGGAAAATCAATGTCTTTATTTTGTTTGCAAGGGCATGAAGAAAAGTTCCTGCCCTAGTGATGAGGCACCTCTGATGTGATTAAAGAAGTCAACAGAGCTCTGTTGCTTTAAAACTGGGAAATGACCCTTTGAAAAGATCACGCTCATGGGTGTTCTAAGAGGCCACAAAAGACCATTCCTCTGGTCTACAAAAGCCCAATTCTTCTATAGCCCTGTTATTACTGAATGAGAGGTCTTCTTGTCACATAAATCTTTCTACCTCTTTGGATGCAGTCATGTATATTACACCTATCTCGAAACTTCAACTCTCTAAACAAGAAATGATGGTGTGGTTCATCCTATTAAAACTGGACAATGATCTTGCTAACATCAAATGGACTCATGTGAATTGCCTTTCTCAAATTAGTGTGAATCAATATGTCTTGTTAGAATAAAGTGCCTTAAGATGAAATCTACCTTTAGGATAGATTATTGCCTCATGAAGAGAGAGAACTTTTTCAGGACAATTATTGATATTCTTTACTTGCATTAAGTCTATTGATCATGAATTTATTGTGTCTTTATTTGGGACAGTGCTGAATGCATGCTTAGTTATAAAGTATTGCTTCACTATTCATTACTGATTTATTGAAGCCTGTAATGGGAACAGAATGAAACTACTAAGCATTTTGAATGTGAAGTCAAGTGAGTGTAATGCATACCCTCAACGTTAAGTGACTGTTTAAATGTTATCCCCAAAAGAAGGATGGATTTCTCATCCTTAAATCATAGGGGTCAAAATTCAGGATTTAATTCACTGAATCAGTCAAGTCAGTATAAACAAACTGTCTTCTGGTCATCCAGTGGTGGTACATTCAGTGTAGACACGCTCTTGGATGCTCCATCTTATCTGCTGCTTGTTTTGGTTAGTCCTGGAGTTCTTTACATATATTTTTGCCATTTGCAGCTGGAATTGCTGCTTATTGAAAGGAGAAGGGGGGAGCAAGTACAATTCCTAGATTTTAGTGGGTTCAGGCATCTTCATGACAGCTTTACTGAGCTTGCTCACATTATGCTCTTCCTGGCATTTCCTCCTTTTGAAGTCATTAAACCCAATTTCATATCTCTAAATAAAATGTCCTAATGCATCTAATATTTGATGAGGTCTGGCTGCTGCTGCTTTTCTTTGTAATGTTTACACCAGGTGCCTCTTGCTATCAAGGAACTAAGTAATGAATAAATTTAACAGATACTTCTTTTAATTAGCCCCCAAAGAGCTTAGCAATGAAAAACCTGATCAGAAACATTTTCCTGCTTTAGAAAATACAAGGCTTTTTCACAAAGCCACTACTCAGAATTACAGAACAGCAATAAAATCATCACTTGCATGCAGAAATAGATTGTTCACACAGGGATCTTGTATGAGCTGTGCATTTACTACTATTAACTTCTAATTATGCAAACACTTCCACACATGCATCTGAGTAGAGCTATTGAAATCAGTGGGACAACTATGCTGCCGAACATTAGGTGTATGCATTAAAGTTGGTGGGATTAGAGCCCCATTTGCGTATATCCCAAAAAGCTTTGCCCTCTCTTAGGAGGGGAGAGGAAAATTTATATTCCAGATTGATGTAATTACTGTAGCACATACAATATTGGCAAACTGGATTCTCTGAATGTCTGCAATGTTTCAAAGCAGTTTGAGATACAGGCTAAAGGTTGACAGTTTCTTATTCTGACTTATATTCTGCCCCCTCTGCTTTTGCTTCTGCATTCAGAGCTGCCATAAGAATGTCAGCACTGCAATAAATATGCATTTACGTAGCACCTTCTTTTTTTTTGAGGTGTTTTGAACACTTTACAGACAGCCCTTTCTCTTCACAGATCTCAAGGTATTTTAGAAAGCTCTGTTAGTATTGTTATCCCTCCTTTGTTGAGGGAGAAATAGGTGTGTTTCAAGGCAAGTGACCGATCCAGGAACCATTGCTTCCAAATTAGATAAATCGGAATTCTCCTATGAAAACTTTCTCCAAGACATCTCAAGTGGCTCCAAGAGAAAACAGAAAGGTTTTGTTTCCATATTCCAGTTAGCTGATAGAGGCAGGACTACACAAGGCTTAATAAACCTCATGTGTGATGATAATCAGCCTAAAAAACTCCACTCCATAGCTAAGACATTGTGAAGAAAAACCAAGAACCCTGATGCCAGAGTTTTGTTGTAGGGTTGAACCCTCAGCTTTACTGGGAGCTTCAAGGGAGATATAGCCTTGATCCAGCAGCCAAATATAGATCCTGAAGTCTGTATTTGTGTATGGGTTATCTGGCTTGCAGCTGAATTGGCCACAGGATGTACAGATAATGCAGCCCTGCACTTGATATACAACTGAAACCTGGAGCAATGGGCAGGGGAAAGCAAACATTGACCACACAGATCTGCAGAAACCAGCCTGAGCTGATGCAGCCAGAGTTAGCATATCCTTTTGGTAGCTGATGCGCTGCTATCAGGTGTGCCTGTGCTGTGGTCTCTGGCACATCCCATAGGATCCATAATGCTTCATTAAGGAGTCACAATCCCTAGATAATAGAGTGTACAGGGTTATCCCATTGTATTGATCCAGTCCCTGAAGCAGTTAGTTGAGGGGAAACAAAATACTCTCTTAGCTCCCTCAGCTATATGGAAGTTCCTTAATTAGGGAACACTACAGAGCTACAGAAACAATCTCTGCGAGCAAAATATTTCTAATGATGTTGTACGGGAAATGCCTTAAAAGTGGCATCAGTTCTTCTTTGAAGTCATTAACAGCCAAAAATGAATGCAGGAGCTGGTGTGAGAGGACTGGAAATACAAGGAGATTTAAAGTGTATCTCTTACATGTACTCCAGCAGAGAGAAGGGAAGAGATCCAATTGCTTCCTTATCCTTGGAATTTCTCTGTTGGTTTTAATAGTGGGATACCCTAACGACAAACTCCACACACACTCTGGGGTATGTTCTCAACTTAATCCATGGGGATACATGTCTGTAATACTCATTAATGTCAAGGAGTGCTAGGGTGAACATAAATCTTTGCTCACTGAGATGGTACTCTGGACTCTGATGTACACCATACAGCATCAGTTGCTGACTGAAGAAAAAGAGGAATTCCAGCACCTAGAAAGTCTCTTTGAGAGTTCCTAGACTAAACAATCGATCCAGCCAAAAAAAATCAGGGATGAAATTTCTACTCCACACTTCGGTTCAAAAACACCAGCTGTGATAAAGAAAGATGCATACTCAATGGGCAGGCTCTGGCTCACACAGGAAGTCCACAAAATCCCTAGGAATCCCCACTTGGCTAGACAAACTCTAGTTCCACCAGAAACCTTGGAAAATAGATAAGCAATGCATTTGTCAGTAAACCTTGAGTGCCATATAGCTAGGGAAAACATCACATTCTGCATATACATAAAGAGGGATTTTGATGCCAAGAAATTGGAACTACTCTATAACAGACTTCTGATTTGTGATTTCTTTGGCACTGAGCCTGACAAAAATCACTGTGATTTCCAACTACAAATATTTTTGGAACCACCAGACTTGCTCCCATGTGTGTGTTAAATGAAATGAATGTTCAAAACCCATAATAAAGCTCCAGAGGGAAGACTCCGATCAGAATATTAACATTAATCTTAGGAAGTCACTAGGAACCATTCAAGCTATAATAATAAATTGCAATAAAGAAGGAATATAAGGGTTTTTTTCTGCCTATCCAGTAAGCAGGTGTTACTGTGAACACCCTACACAGCACAGAAGTGGCTGCCCTTAAATTTTCCAGTTGCATAAAATAAATAGATGACATTGCCATAATATGTACAACAATCCCTCTTCTACTTACTAAAGAGTAGTTTAGGGAATAGTGCAGATACTGAGATAATGCAGTGCAGCTATACAGGACAAGGCTGGAATGTTTTCAAAAGCAATCCTTCTATCATCAGTTTCAGAATTCAAAGCAGGAGTCTGAGTTCACACTGGATTTATGTTTGGAGCCATTGCCAGGCTACTCATGCCTGGGTCTCTGCTCACTCAGCCTGGGAAGCCAAAGATGCCAGGGCATGATGCTACCATGTTGCTCCAGTACCAGAGCAAGTGGCTGAGCTGCAGTGTTCTGACCTACCACCAAACTGGACTTTGCTCTTGTTTCTATTTGGATCCAGACTGAAGTGCCTAAGTTTCAGTATGTAAAATGGTAGCAAAGTGCCTTATCAACACTGGCTCAGTTTTCAAAACTGAGCATCACTTTCAAAAGCAACTTCCTTTGGCTCGCAGCAGTTAATCTGGGCTGCTCAGCGCTGTCATCTTGATATATATGTTCAGTCTTAAACCATTGAGTTTAAATGCTTCAACCACAGTCTCCAATACTGAAACTAACCTGTAGGTCTCTGGGTACAATAGTTCTTGTAAATTGTAGCAAGCAGAATGATGAAGTGAATCAAACCAAACCAAACCAAACCAAACCTGCCCTTTTAATGTGATTGGGTTTTTTAATGTTCTGTCATTAATGTCATTACAAGGTAGCTTTCCTGTTCAGGCACTGATTCCCAGTGGTGAACACAGTTCTGTTGTTACGGAGAAGTCATTTGTCACACCTGACTATTTTGTGGTGGTCACTGTATTTCTGATGTAACTCAGATTCCAGGAAGTCTGGAATCTCCCACAGCAAAGCCTGCTCTGCAGACAGCTGTAGCACAGCAGCAGCCATAGAGTTGGAAGCTCATCCATGTTGAACTGTATCATTGAATCTTTTGGGATTCACTCAGTTTGTTATGAAACTGAGAGGTTGTATGTCAAATCCTGAAATGCAAAGCGTCAAGACACCTCCAGGAATTCTTTTGATCACATGTACAATGCAATTCACAAAGAACTGTCAAAACATACAGTGGTTTTAGTGTGTTTAGTGTGGCCCTATGATGAGTTTTCTACGTGCAGCCTCACAGAACAGCAAAATTGGCCTTCCAGGTATGAACAGTGCTCTATTAATAGTCTATTAAGTACCAGGAGCAAATGAAGGACGCTTCAGATGACTCTTGAAGAATGAATGGGTATCTACGCTGAAATTGGACCCCACGTATGGAAACATACAGTAGGATGTGTCTGTGGGAGATTATCTTGGGGCCATATGGTTTCTTACTGTGTTCCACCCTCTTTTTGGGGAAACTAACATGTCCAGCACCTTGTATTCATTTGAGATTAATATGGGCATGTTTCATGAGAACACTTTGTTGGGTACTAGGAATTGTGTTCTCTCATAACAGAGAACTGCCCTGGTAATGTCTCCTGACCTGTCTTTGTGGAAAACCCTTATGCATGGAGAAGCTCTTAGGCACTAATTCTTGTCTTCATCCTACAAATAATTTGCTGGTTTTTCTTTTCACTGCTCTGCTTTTATCTCTCCTCTATGCTGTCTGACACATCTCTCCTGCTGACTGCTGGTGGGGCAAGCCTGTGATTTGTACCAAGCAAACACATGTGCAGTTTCCACCATTGTGTGGTCTCATGTTATGAACTTACCTGTGGGTGTTTAGTTTTGTGGCACGACCTCGTATTTTGTAGCACTGTATCTTTTTTTCTCCTTCCTTGATATTTTTTCCCCTCAGCCCCGATAACTTCATCAGAAGCTGCTGCATTTCTGCTTTGATCATACAGAATGTACCGAATAGCCTCGGGTAACACGGCACTGCTTAATACAGATGAAATAGCTACAAACCCTCTTAGAAGTAGGGTTTAAAAAGGGATACCAGTGAAATCAGATCCCCCTAGCTGGACAGCAGTCTGATAGGAGTACAAGGGCTGTTGTGGTATTTGGCAGCCAGACAGTCTTTATTGTTATTAGATGAAACAAAGCTTGTGATCTTTAGTCCTTGACCTTAACTGCAGCACCACACTCTTAATCAGACCTTAATTTAACACCTAACATGGTCACAGAAAGGATTGGACATGGGCTGCTGGTTTAATTACATGTAGCTGATATCATCCAAACCAATTTAACCTCATTGCTGTTGTTGGGCACTGGATGGGAATCGCCCTTTAGACAGAGAACAAAACAGTTTCCAACAGAAAAAACAGCAATACACCAGTCAAAGTTAGTGCATTTCCTTAAAAAAATGTAACTACTCCTTTGGATGCTTTGCTGATGATGTTAGAACCTTTTCAGGAAGAACTGGAATCAGCATGATTGCTAAATCTGTTTGCCCTTTATGCTGTCGCTCTGGCATTTTAAGTATTCCTAGTATTTAAAGATTAAGCATCTTGCAGATGGGATTCTCCCATCCACATTCATTGAACCTATTGCATTGTAGCATCTGATGACTGAACTGTGTAACTGGGTAAAAAGCCATATTTATGGGTAAAAAGTAATATTTATGTGTTTCATGATAAGATTCTCACATTTTGCAACTGCTTAATTTGTGCTCAGTTCTTCACAAACTGACACAATATTTATTTTTGACATTTAAATCTGAACAGTCATATTTTTACATGTTTTGACACAAAATTTGCTCTCTTTCTGAATTAGTCTGGAAATCCAAAGTCTTCCTTCAGAAGCAGGATTGTTTTGATTCATCAGATTTCACTCAAATGTTTTTCACTGAAAACACCATTAGCAAACCAAATCCACCAGCAGCATTGTAAATTTTCTGCAGATTTTTAGTGAAATCTCCACTTTTGCATTAAATCCCAGTTAAATACAAAAAGATTTTTGTGAACATCGTAGGTTTCCTTGGAAGAGATTGCCTTGAGTGTGCTAGAAGGAGAAGTCTACGTCTAGCAGAGCACTTAGGCAAAAATACTAATGAATAAAAGTAATGTAAAGTATTAACAAGCAGCAAGAGCTTGATCTCTGGGACTCAGAAGACAGGGATTCCACTGTCAGTGTTTGTCACTGTCTTGGTGAGCCCTTGTGCACATTATGTTGCTTCCACAGATGAACTGATTGCTGTCACTGAAGTGGTTGGAGACATTAACTTTCGATGTTGTCTGTCCTACCTGTTTGCAGGAGATTATATGCCTGGTGGCAGGGATGGCAGAACAGGCCATGTGCCAGCACATTAGCCACTCATGTTCACACTGTGGCATATTAACCTCTGTTACCGATGAAAGTGGATTTGCACTGAGCCGACTTGTATAATCAGTGTGCACATGTAAAAGTGAATGTAGGGTACCTACCAGTATCAGTAGGAAGCTTCTTTCTTCCACTCTGCCCAGATGTGACTTCACAAGCTGTAAGAATCGAGCCCAGTGTTTTTAGGTTGAAACAAATTTAGAAGCAAAATAAATCCTAAACCTCTATGTGAAGTTCTGCATAAGATCTGTCTTTTCTTCTGTTGCAGGCAAAAGACAGACCTTGGCCATGTAAATGTTTTTGCACATTAAAGGCCACATCACTGAAAATCTTCCCTGGTGCTTTCAGCGTAGAAGCTGTTTGAATGGGAATTTCAGCTGGACTGGCTAGAGCACGTTGTGTCCCCAAATGCAGGCTTTGGAAGTGGAGTGAGCTACTGTACGTTTAGTTCTTGTTTTGAGTTTCTTCATGACCGCTGTGTTTATATCTGGTTTGCTTTGCACAAACTTTCCATTGTAGAACTCTTATGCTGACTGAGCTTTGACTGGGACAAAAGAAACTCTGGTAGCGTTAGAGCTGTGGTGGTGCAAGGTATAATCTCTAGCTGAAGCTATACTTACACAAAATCAATATGAGCAGCAGGTTGTCGCTGGGACTGGAAAGAGAAACGACGACAGGCTTGTGCCTTTTTTTAGTATTTCAGTTTTACCTTGTGCAGTTCTTTTGTACAGGTCATTCTTTCTGTTGGAGGGGGGCTGCTGAGATTTTCCCGGGCCTGGCTAGAGGATCAGTATTTGCTCTAAAACCTGTATAAACAGTTACACGCCGTGGTAGCTTCAGATCCAGTAGCCAGAACAAATGGCATTTTGTATGAATTCTTCTAAATGAATTGCTCTGTGACCACGGTAGACATTCAAGTTTTTGAATCATGATAGCAGAATACTGTTAAGGCTGGAATACTGTTGAGGCTTTTTTGAAGAGCTCTGAAATGCCCTTCTTTCACTACCCAGATTGTTTCCTAAGTTAATACCGTTAGCTCAAAGCCCGGTATGATTTCACATACTCCTGTGAGTTATGTTTTGACGTGGGGTTTGGACCTTTTAGTGATTGAATGTTTTTACAGGGCTCTTTGTGACCTCATGCTCAGGCAATCACTGTGTTGATTTGAAGGAATGTAGATGGGTCTGCAGAAATGTCAGGGTTTCCCATTAAGATGTCTCTTTCACCTCAGCAGGAGTACTCAGCATTACTGTGAGTGTTGTTACTGAGATGCCCTATGGTTAAGTAATACGGCATTAGAGCACAGTTGCTCTGATGTATTCCAGTAACATGGTGCTAATGTGCTCTTGCTTTGCTGTATTTCAGCACCAAGGCAGCAGTTCTTTGGATTACAATAACATGGGCAAGTGGACTTCTGCTTTAAGAAAGCAGAGTAAGTCAGTCTATGCAGCAGGGTTATGCACTGGGACAGTGGGGTGTAATCAGCAATTGTGCCTGAATGAAGACATGTTCTCAAGTGGCTTCAGAGTCCTGCAAAAGCTTTTTCATACGTTTACCTTTCACTCTGTGACCTTGATCCAAGGTGCAGTGGGAGTCAGTGGCACAGTTTCATTGCTTCTGGATAGCTTTGGATCAAGCCAGGTCAGTACGGCATTTCGCAGGGATCCCTCTTTCATAATATCTAACCATAAGCATGAGCACAGTGTAATGGTAACTCATGTAATATCTTTTGTCTAAAGTTGTTCTATTTGGTATGCTCGCATTTGTCTGTACCATCTAATGAGGATTTACTCTACAAAGGCACTCAACAGGTAAAAAGGCAATTCTATTTTTCAGGAGGCTCTTGTCTTAGAAGTTCTCTTTATGAGAAGGTATTTGGTATGCTGAGGATTGAACTCTCGCAAAGAAAGCAAAGTTTGAACTTTCTTGATAAACAACACACCTTATTCATAGCTCTCCTGAGGTTTTTTTTATTCTTACCATGTTTAGTGTTCTCCTTAAGTCCTGAGTCCCCAAAGCCAGATGATTAGAGAATCTTAGTTTATGTGAAACTCAAAATAGGAGTTTTGGGCTTTCATTATTGTAGAGAAAAGCGTGGTAATAAATGCACATGGAAAGCAAATACCAGAATGCTAAAAAAGAAACCCAAAGTCATGACCTAAACTGGTGAAATATTGTGGCACAGAGAATAATTTAGTCCCAGGTTCTCCCTGAAAATTGCTGCTAATTAAGCAAAACAAAAATATTTTTAATTTTATTACCTTAATGTTACTTAACCAAACATAGAATCATAGAATCCCAGACTGGTTTGGGTTGGAAAGGACCTTAAGATCATCCAGTTCTAACCCCTGCCATGGGCAGGGACACCTCACACAGACCATGTTACCCAAGGCTCTGTCCAACATGGCCTTGAACACTGTCAGGGATGGGGCAGCTGCAGCTTCTCTGGGCACCCCGTGCCAGCGCCTCACCACCCTCACAGGGGAGAACTTGTTCCTTATACATAACCTGAACTTCCTCTGTTTCACTTTAAACCCATTCCCCCTTGTCCTATCGCTCCAGTCCCTAATGAAGAGTGAATCTGATACAAAATTAAACATCAGCCTTACTCAGAGGTACCTGGATATCCATGTTGGTATATGTGTGTGAGTTTGTACCTATGCCTTCTTATTTGAAGTTAAAATCGGTATTTTTGTGCCTCATTCGTGACTTTCAAATGCATGAGCTTGGCAGCACTGAACCCTTAGTTGTGGGTACGAAGCTTCTTTGAAATTCTAACCAAAATTTAAAATTTCTGCTATTAAAAAAAAATAATCCTTGACCAGACAAGCCCCTTGCCAACTGCTGGGATATAAATTACAGCCATTTCTTTTTATTACACTGTTATACCCTAAAAAAATAAACCCAAACCACCTAAACCCACAAATCTAATTACATCAAATGTGCTCTTCATCCCAGGCTGAGCTGCTGAGCTTAGCCTCAGCTCCAAGTTTAGCTGCAAACTAACAGAAGCTGAAATAGTAACACAACAGTTAGTGTGCATTAGCCCTTTAGGGAAATATCTAAACAAGCAATAAAATTAATGAAATACTATTTATAGCCATTGTGTCATAAATGTATTATTTATAAATAAAAGCAAAGCAGGTTAGCCATAGTAAACTGAGACAGCTCTACTCACAACTCTGCAAGGTCCTGCTCCTCAGCCAGGGCAACCCCTTCCAATCCCAACCATTCTGTGACTATGATTCTATTGACTGTAAAGGTGATTTAAGCTAACAGTGTATCTGGCCCAGGCTTTTCCAGTATGGCTGTCACTGCAGTGTTGGAGGTAAATATGAGGAAAAGACATGCCTATAAAGTAATGTGCTGTTTTTTTCACTTACAGCTTGGAACATCCTCTCAAGTCTGAGGCCTCAGCCTTGGTCAGCAATGTCTGGGTGTGGGCACCATTACAACCAAAGCAGATTCAGAGTAACTCAGGTTTAGCAAAACCCTTTAAACTCCACACTGGGCAATCTACTTGTCTATCCTTGCAGGCAGAAATAGTTCCTGGTACCTAACTTAAAATCTCCCATGTTGCAATCTGAGCCTATTACTTCTTATCTGTCATTACTAATCCCCATGGAATACGAGATAACTGTCTGTTCAATGCTGGTTTATGTCACAGAATTGCTACTGAGTTTTATCCTGATTTCTTTGGATTTTTTCTTGCTGGTTATGCCACTGGACTTTCTCCCTTCAGGGACCTTTTCCATCCCCAGTAGAACTGCAGATTGACTTCATGGTGAATAAAACTACTTCTCCCATTTATACCCCTCATACAGTCTTGCAATGCTTGGGTATCATTGGGTGCAATTAAGTAGTATTGTGCAATTAAGTATTATTGGCCAGGACCAGTGACTTGGACATACGTTTATGAACACAGAGAAGAAACGTTCCTGTTCACTCAGGAGTTCCCACAAACCTCAGAGAACGGTTGTTCTATCAGATTTTGACTAAAGGTGAACAGGACCTACTATTTTTGCAGAATTCCTGATATCAAAACACCTTTTGACATGGTTGCTAATGCAGATGTCTGGGAAGGCAGATCATGATACCAAGTGCTAGGCAGTCTTGAGGGTCTTTAGAGATGATATCCTTTATAGGCTTAGTGTGGTTAAAGAGGAAGAGCATTGTCAAAGCAGTGACCTGGAGCAGGGTTTTCTTAAATGTTGAGTAGAGAATCCATGTTGAGGCCTTCTAGGCAATACTGACCAGTTCTGTGCAGAAGTGCACCCAAAAACATGCTTTCAGCTAACAGCTGGCACTGAGTGACACGCACACAGCCTTTGCAAAAGCCCAGGGCCAGCCACAAGACCTGTGCACCGTACAGGACAATGACTACTTTGCCTTTATCGCTGCTTGAGGGCAGAGAGAAGGGAATTTGGCTTTTGTAGCTCAGGAAGATGCAGCTGTGCACATTTGCATTTGTTTTTGCATTTTCCTGTTAAATCTTCCTACATTTTGAAAAGTTCAGTCCAGGAAGTTACCTAAAAAAATCAACTGCTATTGAATTTATACTTAGTGTGTGAATCCTATTGCAGGAGGCTTTGTAGAGATGGTCATTTCAATGCATTTGCTTCTTTTTGTTCATAGCATTAAGCAGAAGTTGTGTCTTGTCTGCTGCCTGTTGACCTGCATAGCCACAGGGTTAGTTTGCAAGACAAAGGAAAAAACAAAGGTGGAGGCATTAATTGTTCATTACAGCATGTGAAAAATTGTAACTAATCACAGCACAGCGCTGCTGCTAATGCATCTGAAACCTCCCTCCACCTCACCAAACCATATGGGGGTTTAAATGTAAATACAATTTGTAATTGAGAGCAGCATTTTATTACTTGCTTTTAAGAGGCACAGGACGCCTGTAACCCTCAATATGAAATTTCCGTTGGCTAGGAATAAATTCAGCTCTGTGTTTTGCTTTTATTCCCTCTGAGACATGTGCACGAGAAAGGTAACGGCTGGTCTGCAAGCTTTCACCCTCTCACTCAGCACTGAGGGGAGAAGTGGCTGGGAGCTGTGGTTTTCAGCCGCACTACTGGCTTCCTCCTGTTGCACGCTGGAGGCAAAAGCAAACATGCTGCAGAATAAATCCTCAGAGATGCTGAGAGCTGCTGAGCTACCACAGCCTGGGCTGGAGTCAATGTGAACTGCAGGCGCTCAGCCCTTCCCTCAATTTTCAGTAGTTCTCATTTTCAGTAGTGAGCTGCCTAAAAGCAGCTTTTGCTGCTGACTGCAGTTAATTCTTTATCAACCTTGCAATAGCACCTACAAAGTGTGGTCATGGGCTCAGATTCTATTGTACGAGGTGCTCAGTAACTACAGAACATGTAACAGCTCCTGCCACAGTGCAAATATATGTGTAAGACAAGTGACAAGAAAAATATGCAGAAAAAGGAGTGTGGGACATTTTTGCTTCTTCTGTGATACGGGAGATGTCACAAGGATATATGATTTATAGTTAGATCCTCTAGGGAACCAAATACTCAGGCTGTGTTTGACTTAAAGAGTAACGCCTGAATGTAACCGTAACAGGATTCCACTTTAAACTTTCAGGATTTCGGCTGCTCTGGGAATGCAAAGTTCCTTTGTGGAGATGGAGGCCTTGGAGTGGCACATTAGAGAAGTTACTCATGCATACCTTTGTCAGCATGATAATAATCCCCCTCACCCTTCCTGTCTTCCTTCTCTTCCTTTTCTGTCAGCTCTAGATCTGGGAAGCAGCGCGAAAAGGGATCCTCATAAACAGCACAATCATCCTGCCCTGCAGTCCTTGCAGGACGTCAGCAGGGAAAGAAGGAAAAGAGTTACTCACATTTTGGCTGGAAGGATTAGTGACCTTCACCTGTGGGGAAGTCAGGACTGTCTAGAAAATGGAAGAATAGTGAAAAGGCAGAGATTTATAGAAAGCTAGGGATAGACCCTGGGATTTTAAGGTAAACCATTACCCCAGCTCGTGTTGTGGTTGATCTCCAGTAAAATGGACAGTTCAGGGCAAATTGGACAGTTCCAGGAGAATGGCAGGGGAAGGCTGAAAAAAATATCCACCACGTTCACACCTCTGCTAGAATTATTAGAGCTTGTATTTCAGGAAGATAAATCCTGTCACACGACTCTACAGAAACAGAGACAGTCATCAAGATAAAACTCAAAGTGAAAGAAGTACTGCCTTGAATGGACTAGACTGGAATATTTGCCTTCAGCGCTGGTTTTGAGACCTTGTTAGGTTCCTAGTGCCTCACAGGGTTTAACTCATCATATAATTCTTCATGGAGGAATCAGGAAAGTATTAACTGTAAGACTTGAAATGAAGGCAACCATGCCCGTGCCTGCCACTTTAGTGAATAGAAGCACATTCTGCTACTTCAGGACTTCTCGGCTGAATTAATGTGTAGGGCATAATAATAGCCATGCTGAGAGTGAAATATTCCCTCTCTCATTAGAAACCACTTCTGTTCTTGTTGAGCTGTATCCTCCTACCTTCTTCTGCTCTGGTTTCTATCCAACATTATTTACAATAATTGTATCCACCTTCGCTGTTGGATTTCTCAAAGGAATTGTGGCTAAGAGGGATAAAAGACGCCTGCACACTCAGTGGCTTTTTCCTCAAACAAATCAGGAAGTCAAGGATGGTTTACAATGAGAAAGCTACTTGAAGAGCTCTGGGGTGGGTTTTTTTAGCCTCTTAACATTGCATGACACCTGGACATCCTGTCTTACACATGAGAAACTTAAACTGTGCTTTCTGTCAAGTAGATAAGTGAACTGATTAAAAAACCCCTCTGAATATCCAAGAGTTCCTACTGAAATCTCAGGATACATAACACATTCCTTGACCTAAAGGATGGAGTAGGGTAGCATAGGAGAAATCTACTTGCAGTTTGTCTTCAGGGAGTCCTTGTCTTCCAAGGTCTGTGAGGTTACTGGTAAAAAGTAGGCAAACTGTCCAGGACTAAGCTGTAAGGGTGGAGTGATGACTGGATTTGCTAAAGTTACTGCTCTCTGCACCTCTATTAGCCTTGAATATTTGTGTATTTCCTTATAAATGCTATAAGTGGATCACGGAATGACATGTAGCTGATGTCTTCTTGCACATGAACTGTTTTCATGTCACACTGACAAATGCCAAATGTAAATGTCCTCTCTTCACCAACCCACACCCACCCACTCTACATGAGTTTCTGCACAGCGCAAGACTACAATGGCTAAATGAGTGAAGAGGGCTTGATCATATGTAAACACATTAAACAACATCTGAAAATAGGGTCTGAACAGACTGTACATCTACCTGCCTCACTAAAGTAGGTGCTCATTAGGGAAGAGTGGCTTACTGAGGTTAATTCCCTTCTGCCTGGCATATCTGAGAGAAACGCTAGGCTGGGAGTTCACAGCAGAAACCTTCCTGAGGGACTTTGGTTTCTTCTGTGCTCTCTCTGACTGACACATAGATGTGAACTCTTGAGTCCTGAATGGCACCCTTATGTCTGAGATTGAACACTGAGAATTTCCTGGATTATTATGATTTTTTCCTTCTAATACAGCGTGAGTTCAATGCCTGTCCCTGGTGAGGGAACATTACTTGCTCCCCAGAAGAAAATTGAATTCATAGAAAAAAGAGGCTATTCCTTATTTCCATTTTCTTAGGAGCTTGTTCAGTTTTTGGCTTGGTGTAGAAGGTCATGGAAACCCTACCTCCGCAGCCGCTACTATTACTATTATTATTAATGCCATTTGTTCATTCAAGTTAGGCTGAGGGCTGACTGGGAGCCACAATTATTAATGATAAGTGTCTTCCAATTTAGATTCCCGGTGTTTTTCCTTTCCCTATAGACTTTTTCCTTGCAGCATTGCTCTGTACTTTTCCAGTGAGGCGGTGTGTGTTGTCCACCTACAATTATGCTGAACAATATCACGGAGGTGCCTGATCCAAGTTCATTCTGGGGGTAGATGGTATGTTTATTTTCACCCCTTTGTAGTAACCTGGCTTGAGCTGACATTACAGCTGCCTGAGTTTCAGTGGAAGAGGTGAGCCAACAGTTCTGTCCTGGGAGCAGCTTTCATGCCTGCAGAGGGTACAACAGACAGTCTGTAGAGCAGCATCACCATGTACATATTCTGACCTGCAACTAACTAGTAAAGAAGATACCATGAGCAGCTGCTATTCTTCCTTTCAGGAGAGATTTGGGCTTCTAGGAGCCTTTGTCTTGACTTGTTCTGAAGGGTGCAATGGGGGTCCAATTTGTTTCTTACACAAGTTCAACTCTCTGTGAATCCAGAGCATTTCAGTTTCGTCTGTTCTTACGGATTGATATCTGACTTTGTGCTTTAGGGAGTATCTTTGTATGGCCAAGATGCTGGGTTCATGGCCCAGATTTCTTTCATTGATTTTTAAACCAAAAAGCTCAAGTTAAAGACATTTCCTTCACAGACAAGGAAGGAAGACTGGTACATAAGGGAGTGGTTTAGCCCACCTGAGATGCAGTTCTTACAGTTTATTATTATTTCTCAAACCTTGTGTCCTCTAAAACATGTCTTTTGGGGTGTTGACTCATGCTGTTGGGATACTTGTATGTAGTTTATTGGAATATGACAATACCTCTGATTGTGACATTTGCATTTCCTCCTGTTTGAGTGACTGTACTGTGGATTTTCAAGCTACCATGGGATTTTGTGTTGCATTTCTGAGTACATTGGGGTTGGCTCACATGCATACATAACTACTGTCTGTGTTTTGAAGTGCCAGGAATGTAAAATGGGTTAGCTAGCTAGCTGAGTTGAACAGCAGGTCGAGACATGTCACAACAGTATAATTCATCCAACAGAATGAGGATAGCTTGGGGGGTCCTAAGTTAAAACAACTTGATTAGTCTCAGCTCAGAGTGAAGATTACCACAGACTGGTAAAGACAGGAACAAAGACATTCAAACGTGGCTTAGGGTCCTTATTCTGTAAGGTTCTATCCACAGACACCAGAATATTTAAGAACTCAGCCCCAAATGAGTCAATCTGAAGATACAGGTTGTTTAACCGTCATTGCGAATGTGTCTGCTTGCTTTCAGGAGATTGGTGCTTGAGGTGCTTGGCTTGTCTCACAGGTGTCCACTATCTGAGTGTCAGGATGGGTCCCACCCTTAACGTCCTCTGCTGGCAGGATGTGCTGTCACCTGCTATGTATATCACCTGCATTCCCTAACTGGGCCTTCACTGTCAGCACAGTCCATCCTCCTGCACTTTTCATGTACAGCTCCTGGACTATAGTGGAACCACAGTTTCAGCACTATGGAGTAGGTGACCTTCAAAGGTCCTTTCCAACCCAAAACATTCTATAATTCTATGAGTGCTACAAAGAAAAACTACATGGAGCCAGATTCTGCTCTCAGCCACATGATGATCAATACCAGATAATGCCACCCTCTCTAAGAGGTGAAAATGTATTTATGCTGTTGTTTGTGAGGTCAGAATATGGCAACTTTTGTATGTGCTGGGCTTCTTTTCATAATATTAAGCCAAGTTCATGAGTGTGAGTTTTCTTTAGTACAAGCAGGAGAGTTTGTTACTATGCCATGTGATGATTCTCCCACAATGATCTTTTAGAAAAGTGCCAAAGGATTGAAATAGGAACTTGTGACATTTACAAAGAGTTGTTAAAAGCCTTTGTGGTTCCTAGCTTTTACAGCTACTGTGCTGGTGGAATACATCCCTATTACCACGTCCGACATTCAACATCTACAAAGCGGTGCCAAGCCACTATACTCATAATTTCCAAAATGACTATTTCAGCTGGCATTTTCCACTGCACTTATACTCTTGAATTGCCTCTCATCTGGCAGTCCTTTTTCTAATGCTCCTATGGATGGTGTAGCCTAAAACATGTGCTGTACTCTGAGGTAGTATCACTAGCTATCTTCTGTTCCCTTGTGTGTGTTGTAACCTGCGATAGAATGCAAGTGGCTTCAAACCTCGCTATGATGTGATCCAACATTCTCTGGTATTCATCTGCAATTAACCACAGATACCTAGCATGAATTTAGCTGCTGCGTCAATATTCACGTATTATTTTCTGTAGACCAAATGGGCTTTTGCTATGCAGGATTTTTGACAGAGGAGGTAGAACTGTATATTTTAGCATATCCTAATAGAGTTAGATTTTAGATTCAGAGTTCCAATTGTTTCTCCTGAATTTTTAGGAAGATCCATGCCAACCATATTCCAAACATTTTCAGAAATTATGCATGTATGTGTATACAAACAGAAATTACAAATGCCTCAGACTAATTTAGAAAGCTACATTTTATCCTAACAGAACAAGGCAAAATAGACCTCATCAGAAGCTAAAGAAAAGATGGAAGCATTCAGGCAAAATCTCTGACAGGGAGAGCCATTTGTCAAGTGGTGGGCTGGTTCCTTCACTCTTTGAAAGTTTGAGGTGAGTGTGTCCTGTCTTTCTGTGAAGCTACTTGGCCAGAATGTTAGCAGATGTCTAATCCTTACCTGCTTCCTAGAGCTTTTTAGCTGTTCTCCAGCCCCTCTTAGTTCCTGACTTCTGCTTTGTTAAACCTGAACTTCTCAGCAGGGTATCCTGCTGCCAGAAAGAATTGGCATTGTCAGCAGAAACTAATTATTTCCTCGTCACATTTTATCTTGCAACAAAAGTGTTGTGATCTGTCCCATTGTTTCCAGTGCTCCCAGATCATTCATGTACAGCTGACACCTCCTGCGTGGCCAGAGGTGTGGAGGATATGCTGAATTGCAGGCATGAGAAAGTGCGGAACAGCGAGGTCAAGTCCATTAACCAGACTTGCCCAAAGTCAATGGGTGCTGAATTCTGTCCCTGGGAATGCCATGGCTTGAGTTGGCTTGGCCAACTTAGCAGCATGAGATAATAATAACAATAACAGTAATGTTTAAAAACATGTTCTAGCCAACCAGAAGACCTGGGCTTGATACAGCAACTGATACATAAAATGCTATGGCCTGTGTTAGAAGAAAGTAGCTAAAGACATTTCTTCTATTGTGTCATCTGTAAAACACCAGTGGAAATTACAGTAGATTTCATTTTAATCCATCAGCTTGATTATTTTGGTTACTGTTGGATTTTCTGTTTTGGTTCTGCTGGATGGAGAGCTAGGAAGAGCTGTTGCCCAGGGATTCATAACATCACCAGAACATTCTGTCTTCATTGTTACTGTTTGAGGTTTTCACAAGTAAGGCTGATGTCTGCTTTTTCCACTGGGGACAGTGAAGTAGCCATTACACTGTAACATAGTTAAAGTAGCCATTGCACTGTAACGTAGTTAAAATAGCCATTACTACTTTACACTGGGCAGTGTAAAGTAGCCAGGGGAAAAAATGAAGACTGAATGCAAAAGGCTGGGATTTTGCTGCCTTGCATTCTAGCCAAGCCTATAATGGACTTCCCAGTAGGCCTCTCCTTCTGTTCTCTATGAACAGGGAAAGAGTAACTGTGTGTTTCTCCTTGTGGATACCTTGAGAAGACAGATTCAGCCTTGGGTTTGAAACACACATATACTGTGGTAATTAGAACAATACAAAGGCAAATAAAAACAGGAAGAGGAAAAGTACCTAAGCCACAAAAGGATTTAGTTGATGTGCAGCAAATGAGATATGGGACCACAGATTACGTGATGAAGTTAAGAGAAATATTGAACAGCTGCTTTGCTACACAATTCTGTGAAGTGAAATGGCATCCTGCAGGAAAAATAGTACAGACTCATTTACTACCCAAGAGGGCAGAGCTAAGGTTACAGGGACTATAACAGTGTTGTCATTTCCTTACTCCCAGGAGCTGCATTTTCCAACTTGATGGCTTTCCTAATGTAATTGCATTTTATGTGATGATTTTTTAGAGCCTGATTCTTGCTAAAGTAAATCAGGAGGAACCCCAGCAAAGCCAACAAAGAGATCTCAGTGAAAAAATGATGGGAGGCACTGTTGAATCAAGCATGCTCATTCCATAACCTTCTCCAAATTCTGTAACAAATGCCCTATGCTGGAATAGCAAGTAGGTATCAGATGAAAACACAAAACAATGACAACAGTGCATTTTTCAGTAGCCACATCATATTATGTCATTGATGTCAGGTTGAGTTATATTAGTCTGCTTTTCATTATGTTGTGTTATGCCTTTTGACATAATGCAACACACTGTAAGTAACATAAAGTGACCTACAAGTATAAAAAGGAGCACAGTTTTTGGCAGATTAGAGAGTGGCTGTGAATTCTCAAAGAGGGAGGGGTAAGTCAGAGAAAGAAAGAGGTTTGTATTTAGTGTCCTGAGCAGCAAATACACAGAACTTAAATAACAGAACAGCCCTGGCAGTTTCCAACTAGGTGTATGTGCCTCCACTCAACAGAGAGAGAAGATTCTCAGTGGGACTTGTATGCATTAATATGTTTAAAATTCAGCAGAGGTATCTGTAATAGCTCTCTCTTTTCTGTACCTGAACTGTAGGAGCTCCATTTACAGTGAATGTAAGACTAACTTTCCTGAGACTTGCCTTGTTGCCAGGCTCCAAAGTACAGCAGTCAGACCAAGCTTAACCAATGGGCTTTCTGAGCAGTACTGTGTAACCTGCCCTCTGTATGAAGAATTTAATCAGCTGTTAAGAAAACTACTGCAGGGGGAAAGGGCATCATCATGGCTCTGAAAAGAAGGGGAACTCCTCATCAATTTAAGGTGATTAAGGAAAAGTGGGTGGTTCAAGGGAAGTTGCTGATTTTCTCTGGAGGGCTTGAAATGCACCTCACCTTGGTAGATCTTGCTGGTGGCTTTGTTGGAACAACCTGGCATTCTCACTGTAGTGAGACCTGCTTTAGAGGCATATGGTCTATACTCCTGATCCCTGGTTTGACATGGGTTAGTGGTGGCCTTGGCAGCGCTGGGGAATGTTTGGACTTGATGATCTTAAAGGTCTTTCCCAACCTAGTAGATTCTATGACTCTATGCATTTTCTTTGTCATTTCTGCATTTACAAATGTAGTATGAATTAATATCTACTTAATTTCCAGGCATGCACCATTTCTTTAAGATGTATATGAGATGCTGTCCTTGTTCATTAAGCTATTAAATAACAGAGAATTAGCAGTTATTTCTTCTGAACAGTGTGCAATACAGCAGCTCTGCTCTCCATCCTGCAAAGAGATGTGTGCAATCAGACCCCTGTGACACTGACATCCACAGTGCTCTGCATGACTGTAGAGATCTACCTTTAAGTATCATTTTGCAGCATCAGAGAGTCCAGAATTAAACATGAAGTGTCCTGACAGTATTGTTAAGTTCATAAAGAAAGCTGTTAGCCTATACTTGATAAGCTCATAAGGAAAGCTGTTAGCCTTGGTCGGACAACAAACCTTGCTTATGGCCAGACAAGATACAGAGTCTCAACCCTTGAAAATCTCACTCTGATTTGCAGCCAGGTTGGACCTCAGGAGACTTATTGTTATTATTTTCTTTACTAATAAATCATTATGTTGTCTCCTTCACAGCACAGAGATTTCAAATAAACCTGTCCCTGTGACAGTCTGATTCTCTGAAGGAGTGTCCTGTTCTGTTGAGTCAGGTGGGAGGAAAATACGAAGTAGTTGAAAGATCCAAAAGGGGTAGCAAAAAGGGCCCTTGAGGCAGACTTAAGTTTGGTATTTAATATTTCAGGTAAAATATTCACTTAGCATCAATTATCTTGTTGGGTTCTTTTTTTTTTTTTCCTTATTTTTTTTTTCCAAATGAAATTGCCTCTGAATCAGCCACTCTCTAATTACCACACTGAATGATTGAAATTTTTAGGGCAATTAAATTCAAGCCTTTCTTTTTCAGTCCTTATATTATTCCCCCCTTTTCTCCCTCCCCTCTGCAGTCTGGAGCCTTTCTATAATTTGGAGGCAGTTGCAGAAGCAAGCAGACCTTTAAAGCCAAGATGTATGTCTCCCTTAATTCCTCTGTGGATTGTTTTATAGACTAAGCAGAGAGGGTTCTGGTCTCTTGGGATATGTGCGTTACAAACACGCAGTATTGTGTGGGTTTTATCCTAACATGTCATGTCATTTAAAAACAGCTTGGAAGAAGTCATTTAGTATAGAAATTTTGTGCAAAGACCATGATCAAGGTAAAAAGTACATGCGCTATGGAAAATGCCTGGAAAACTAAGGAGCAAATTGATGATAATAATGATGATTGATGAGATATTAGAGAAGAGAAAACAAACTCCCAAAGAAACAGTACAAAGCATCTGTTAACAGAGTGTTAGGACAAACTCATGAAATGACTGGATGAGGACAGAAGTATTCTTCCAAAAAAGGACACAAAATTCACAGGATGGAATCCTGGGCCCAGTGAACTCAGTGACAAAGCTGCTGCTCATTTGGCTGTCTTGTCAAGATTAGAACCCTGATCCTGCAAAACAAGTAACCGTATTCTTTAATGTAAGTATGAGAGCTATTACCTTAATTTCAGTGGAACCTTTCTTAAAGTCAAGCAGATGCCTAACAGCTTTGTTGAATCAGGATTTAACCCAGAAACCTGGTAAGTCTTTATCACAATGAACCTTTGAAACTACATAAGATTTACCTTGAAATCCTTACTTTGAGGTTTCCAGATGACCAAATTCAATCTAGAATGTACAAACCTGGCTCTGCTTTCCAGCAGGCACATGGACTGAGAGGTTTATTTTTATGTTGTGTTACACTAGATATTGGTATAATGTCACCGAAACAGATGGACACTAGGCTGACTTCCAACTTATATCTGCATCAATTTCACTAAAGCCAGGTGAATTGTATTATGCTTATTTATTACTTAATTATCTCTACTTCACAACAGCTGAAACAGTTCTTGCCCTGAAGAGCATGCACTCAAGTCTAAGATTAGAGATGACAGCACTGCAAGGGGCTGGACCTGGAGGAAGAGCAAGGTTCTTGTTCAACTACGTACTTCAATGTATGTCTGTCTCAAAGTTCAGTTGATTGGTGAAGCACTTTTGTGACTCAAGGTTAGCGTGAATGATGAAGGACATGTATTTCAGATGCTAGTGTATGTATGTTCCTGAAATACCTGTTGTTGCTGCTGGTTTAAGTGGGTGTCCTTGTATAGATACTGTAACAGATACAGATTAGACCTTTAGGAATTCTGATTTAATGTCATGGAATTATGCCATTTTGTATTAGGTTAATGTTTTGGCCCATCGCGATAATGCCAACCATGGTTTAGGAATCAATGGTATGTGTAGGCATTAATGTCCATGAGCATTCCCCAGGAGACATAGCCCTTGTGGTTCCTATGCTGCCTCCTGTTTTCTCCTGCTCTCAACATCATATTCATTGCTACACATCTCTTTTTTTGTGCTTGGAAGTCCATGACTCTCCATCAGTTTGCAGTAGCTTGAGATCTGACCCCTGGACTTTGGGATGTGTGATAGATTCAGGGGAAGCAGACCTGACTTGAGGGACTTAATTGCCATCGGCAGAGCAGTGCTTTTCCCCCATGACTCCCCATTATAGCTGCACCTAGGCAGGACTTCAGGTATTGTTCTGGAGCTCTGAATGCAGGCACCAGGCTCTGGAGAGATCTCAGTGTCCCGAATTTATTGCTGCTTTCCTCTGCAGTTTTTAAGGTGAATGTTTCTCCTTCTACTTTTTCAGGATGCCATGTCCACTTGAAATCTCTCTAGTGCATGCCCTGTGTTCATTATTTAAAAGTACAGAGGAAAGCTCCTTCAGCTCTATTGTATTGTGAGTGCTGTGCTATTGTATGCTAACTGCCTACTCTACTTATCTACTGCATTATTCCTGTGAAAGCTAAAGCCCTGCACAGAACAGGTGCTTGGAATGGTATTGGGATTCAGTTACTGCACTTTTCCAACCTTACATCTATTGTCTAAACTTGGAGCAGGCATATTTTTATTCCTTGGCGACACTATATAAAGAGACAACTGGCATTGTGTTTGCTGGCTGACTAGTTGGCAGAGAAGGGGTGGAAGGCACAGCAGCACTATGGTAGGTTTCATTCTTTCCCATGTCTGTCTGTTGATCTCTGTATTTCTTTCTGACTCTAACAAGTCAAACAGAGTGGTAATGACCACACCAGACTCCATATAATCTCCTACTTAGTATCACATCCAGAATGAAGATCTATGTCAAAGAGTGAGCTCTGGACTCCAGCAGCCACCTCTGCACCAAAGGTGTGCACGATGTGATTCCAAGGAGCAAAGAATAACTTCTGCCTAGGGAGCGGTGGGGCAGATTGGGCTTTATCTTTGTCTTCTTCAAATTCAAAGGAATGACAACAACAATATTAAAAACAAAAGCTGGTGATATTCTCTTTCCTTGTTTTTCTCCTTTTTGCAGGTCCTTTTCAGGCTGTCTTAAAGTAATGCTGCCCAGTGGCTCCCTGGGGCTATGGAATATTTGATTCTGGAAAACACCAGAGAGGGAATTGTATATGAAAAGCGTTCTCAAAACTTAGTTCGAACCTGATCCCATTTAAATAGGTGATGAATGGGATCCAAGTGTTGTTCTGAGCAGGATAAAACCACGTTCAAAGTAGTTTCTAAAATCCACGACAAAACTAGGTTCCAGTTTCAGTCAGTGCAAGCCCAGTGTCAGTGGTTTCACACTGAGCACACAAGTCGCTAACCATTGTTTCAGGACTGAGCAGTGCCTTGTGCTGACTGTGCCTCTTCAGTTGTGAATTTACAGCTTTCCCTTTAATCAGCTTCACTGAAGTCAAATCCAGCCCTTTTGTGGGGTGGGGGGCAAGTGCTGGGGCTCAGGTTTTCTTTTTCCCCTCTTGTTTAGAATGTTATTTACCAGTTTTCTTCCCACCTATTTAGTTCAATGACACACCCCAGTGCTTGATGTTTGAAGGTATTTCAGGACATTCTGTGATGAAATTGCTGAAGTGAGGAGATGTGAAAATATAGTGACAGACTCGTCTGGTTCCTTGCTCAACCGATGATTCTCTGTGGTGGTTCTTTTCATTGTGCCTTTTGTTTTGGGAAAATATCTTCTGAGGTACCTTCCTATACAGGGACACATGAAATGGATTTAAAATGGGAAGAGAAAAATAGCCTTAATGAAAGAAAGCTGAAGAATATCTTTACATAAGGAAGTGATCATTTTTTATTAATCAGAGGGAAATGTATATGTAATTATGCTAGATGAACTCTGTGGGGAGGTTTTTTTCTCTCTTTATGATGTCTTAAGGGATTTATAAATATTACAGAGGTTTTACAGCATCATAATATTTCAGATGTGCAGTAAAGCTACTTTCAAAGGATTAGTGCAGACAAAGCAGCATAGTAAAAAATAATTACAAGTCAGGCAGTGCTACTAGGCTCTGACATCCAGGGCTGATGAGAGCGAGAGAGGCAGGGTTCAGGGAGATAATTTCTCTAACAAGAGCAGACCACACAAGTGCTGTGGAATGGAGTTCTGAGAACTGTCTGCAGCTCTCCGTTAATTCCAGGGAGTTTCAGTGAAGTTGGGTCTGTGATGTCTCCATGCGTGCTCTGTGCTGATAGAACGGAGGGAAGAAGAGAGGCGGAAGGAAGGAAAAGGAAGCCTTTTTCTTGTTCCCAAAACATTCCTGTCTTCGTTCAGTTTGTGTGACACCTTGTAGCAAATTCAGTATGCTGAAGGGAGCTGCACACCCAAAAATAGATTGCATTCTGATCAAATGTGTTTTCAGGCTGCTTAACTGTCTGGAATGTACCACCTGTACTGAAACAAGTACTGACCTCAGCGGAGCAGTGCTGATTTCACCCGCCGAAAATGTGGTGTTTGTGTATGCATCTGCATGTGTGTGTGTACATACATGTGTGAGCACAGAGGG
The DNA here is from genome assembly GCA_028858755.1 of Ara ararauna. Taxonomy (NCBI): domain Eukaryota; kingdom Metazoa; phylum Chordata; class Aves; order Psittaciformes; family Psittacidae; genus Ara; species Ara ararauna. The sequence goes on along the minus strand of CM054389.1, from coordinate 7,983,791 downwards.
CTGTGTATGTAGAGAGGGACTGTTCATCTGTTTACGTGAAGGGGAGAGACATGTATATGCCGGAGAAGAGAATGTGTTGGGCGGGGAAAGCAGCTGGCGAATTTTGGGTCATAGAGGTTGAGCAGTCTGTGATTGGAGAGGTTATCTGCTGTTCCAAGATGAGTCTGGGGAGATAATGCATTCCCTGTGTATATCTGAGCAAGAGAAAAAAGGAGACTGGTATTGGGAAGGGATTTTATGTGGGACAAAGAAGAATGCTTTAGTGTATGGGAGTGTGAAGCAGGGAAGATGCAGTCCAACAGATTCTTGTATCTGGCAGGGATCAAAGGTATGCGTGCCTGTGTGGGAATGTGGGAGGCTGGGGCTACATGTAAAATGGAGTGAGGATGAGAAGGGAGGAATCTGTTTGTGAGTGCAGAGTAGGTAATAAAAAGGTCTTCTGTTTCTCAGTTCTGATAATGTGGGGTTTTATTTGAATGATCTGAGGCTGCTGCCTGTTTGAAATGCAAATTGTGCCCTTAGAGCAGTTTATGTTGCTTACTCCTCTAGACTGTTCCCTTGAAGGCATGCACTTGGGTTGGCCTTACGCTACTCACCTGCCATCAAAAAGACCCAAACCACACTAAAAACAGTGGCTTGTCCATGGCTGGGATCTTTGGTGCAGATGCAGTGTAAATTATCTCAGCAGAACAAGCCTGTGAGACATTCATCAACAAAAATCCTGCCCAGTGCTGCACAAATCCATTGGACGGGCCTGAGATGGAGGTTTTGGTTCAGAAGCTGGATTCAGTGATAACAAAAACTCAAAGACAGGAAATGTCAGCACTGAGATCCCAGAGTGGATGAAAAACAAAGAAAGAGTGTGATGGATGAGAAAGTAAGAGCAACTCAGAGTTAACATCATACTGTGGATCACAGTAGGGGACAAAATCTGAGCGAGATGATGGATGATTCTGTCTTTCCTGTAGTCATGGACATAGTTGCTGAGGAAGGAAGTATAAAATGTGAAACAGTGCAATTTAAAGCTGGTAGTATCTTATGTCTAGTTTGCTCTGGGCTGAATACAGGAGGGTACAAGACAACAGAATTGGGCCCTTAATAATGTGTGCTGCTGTTTTGTCTGTGAAGGACTCCCTCCCAGGAGACCTGCTCCTCCATTGGTGCCTTCTCTGGTAATGCAGTCAGTTGCTGAGTTGGGAAGTGTTTCGGTTTGTCTTCTATCTCTGGCTGTCAGGAGCATCAAACTGTGTCACTTTTAGTTAGTCAGAGTATTTTAAGAGTGGTTTCTTTAAGGTTTGGTCCGAACAGGGAACTGACCTCCCCAAACTAAACCAAAACCATGGCTTCTGGCAGAGTGCTGCCCATTTTGCCTGGCTGCCCTTGGGGACATCCTTGCTCTGCAGAAAATGCTAAGTAGAGGTTGGTTGCTTCATACTTACTGAAGGGGGGAAGCTTGCACCTGAGCAGTCAGTGTGGAGTAGTGCCAGTTACGGAGCTGTACCTTTGCTTATCTTGCAGCAGCCTGCCTGTTTTACCACACTTTCCTTGGCTGTCTGCAAAATTCATTGAGGAATTAAGATGATAAAGTTCTGCAATAATCCAGTGTCACTTCCTTTGTCTCTCTGGTGTCATGAACCTGCTCTAGCAGCAGCCTTTTATGAATTTACCAAGGTAAAGAATGCCTCATGTTCTGAATGAGAACCAAGTATTTTCAGCTCCTTCTTCCTTTGCATACAGAGATACAAACTGATTCCCTGGCGCCTTTTCTTTTAGGTCACCCTGAAATAAGAGATTTCTTCACTCTGATTCATTTGAACATACACTCCCCTCTGCAACATGTAAAAGATGAATCCTGATAATCAGAGAGGCAAAGGCAGTGCACACACATTGTTCCTGCTTGCCTGTGTCACTGCACTATTCTTGCTCTCTGGTTCCCTGACACTGCCTGAGAGGAGAAATATAAGGAGCCTCAGTGAGGGAAACTCAGCTTAAAGCAAATGTCTGCTTCAACAGAGTTTTCTTGGGACCAGAGTTTAGCATGGCTCCATTTTTTCGTTTAAATCTTCTAAAACAAACCAAGACCAACAACAGAAAAAGCCTTTAAAATCGAGGCTAATTGACAGAGTGCTAACACCAGTGAGACAAATGAGTGATATGCGCAAGCCTGTGGTTTCTCTTCTAAAGTGAAGTGTTGTTTTCTTCACAATGGGGTGATTAATACACTCAGGCAGGAATATTAATAGGCTTGTTCAGTTGTTGCAACATTCTTCCCACTGCTGTGCTATTGAGGCCTTGGAATCCAAGCCCAGGGGACCCTCAGCTCTTCAGTTTCTCATCCGGCATGTTTTGTATGTCAGTCTCAAAGCACATGTTGCAAAGACAGAGCAGCTATCTTTGCAAAGTGCAGCTCGGCACACTTTGCCTTTTACCAAAGGGGAAAACAAGGCAGACAGAAGTGATGTGTCAGTGACACACTTACTCCTCTGTAGGTCACCTACTAAATCCTTGACAGTTTAGAAACCATATGGTTGCTCAATTCTGTATTGCTGTTTTTACAATACCATTCTTTCAGAAGGATACTCCAGAGTCAGAATCCTGATTCTGGTCACTAAAAAATTCTGTAGTGTTTGAAGTCATCAGAGAGAGCTGCACAGTCCTATTTCTATTCTCTTAGAGCTGCCTTTTGCTTTGACTTTACCCGCCAGAAAGACAGTGACAATGTGCTGTATTCTGTTCCTGCTCCACCTACTTATTTCTCAGCCTTCCTCTTCAGAGTGCCTGCCTCCCACCAGTCATGCAAAATCAAGGTGCAGTTTCTTTCTGTCATTATGAATTTCTCAGCCCTTTAGAGCAGAAAAATTATGTTCCCAATACTGTGTATGCAAAAAAAAAAAAAAAAAAAAAAAGACTGATAATCCAAGATGCTCTCTATGTTTGATGCCAAAAGACTTAGCTTAAAACTGGTAATAGAAAGCCATTCCCATTCAACAGCTGTTCCCCTGTGAAATGTAGTGGTGGCCTCAGTCCCATTCCACAAGTGAGCAGATCATAAGTTGGATCCACACCCAGAGCCTCAGCAGGAAAACTAAAGATAGGTTGAACGACATGGGCACAGATCTCCTTTATCATCCCTGGAGATAACTAACCAGAGAGTCACACTGAATAAGTATTGTGCCAGGATGGATTTCTCCTGGTACAGGGATGGTCTCTGGATAACTAGTCTTCAATATCTTTTGCCTTGATAGGACTTCACTAATGTAAAGAAACTTTTGGATATTTTTGGGTTGCTGGTCTGTTTCTGATAGATACTGAGCCATAATTTTTGGGTTTATCTGATCCTTTCTTACAGCTGTAATCCTTGCTTAAAGCCATACAGCAGAGAGAACCCATTAAATTGAGACGTAATGCAAGTATATTGCCAGTGTTTGGCATTTGAAGTTAATAAAACTTGGAGCGGGAACTCACTGTCCTTCATTGTGGTGCTGGCTTAAAAAGATGCAGATTGTTTGTTAACATGGGGAACACTTATCCTCCTGGATACGGGTGCAGTACTTGGTCACAGCAGAGCAGAACATCAAAATGGTAAAGGCCATTTTGTCTTCATGAAGAACAGCTACACAAGCACAAGAGTACCAGTTCTACAACCCCATCCACAAATGTGCAGCCAGCCTTGTGCCCTGTGGTCAGTTCCCCAGACAGTTTGCAATACATTCCGCTGGGTAACATCTGCTTTCTTTTTACCTTGGGGAGCAAATACATGTAAATACGTAGGGCTGTCCTTTATATTTCCATTCGATCTGGAAGTGTTGAAAACTTCCACCAAGCACCTCACGTTACATGGAAGATTGCCCATTAGTGCTCAAAATAACACTTATTTCATGTGTAGGAGGAGAAGGGAATATGTTTATTCCAAAATCAATATTTCTACATTCATTAAACATTCCACTTCTTCACTTTCTTTTCCATGCCTGTGGTGGCATTCTGTCCTTATTTTTATCCTCACTACAAAGACATTTTTCTTTCAATTTCCATTCCTATTTCCCGATTTTAGTGCTCTGCACTAGCTGATGGGAGCTTGACAGGTCTGGAGTGTGGGGATGGGGGTGAGTGTCTACCAGAGCCATCATTTTCAACCTGGGATCTAAACCAGGGTGGCTGAGTGCGGAGATCTGCCTGGCAGATTAAATTGATCAGACAATGTATACTTCAAACAGAGTCAAGTGGGAATATTTCCTTGAGCTGCTCTGCTCTGTAGGATGTTTGAAATCAGGATTGAATTTGAACTTTCATGGGCTTTTTTACTTTGATGAAAGGAAACAGTAGAAGTTGCCTTCTGCTTCATGCAGAATAGCCCAAACTAAGTAAGACTAATTTTCCATGACATGAGAACAAGGTGGGACTATGATGATGAAGTTTAAAAGCAAAAATGATAAAGAAAAAAGCAGTCTGTCTGGAAGAGAACTCAAAAGGCGAGGTAGGTCATTATCCTGCCCTGAGTCAGGATAATGCTGTGGTTAAAACATTTCTGTAATCCTTAGGAATCACAGATATTATTTACTGCAGAACAAGAACTCTATTGTCTTAGGCAAGCTGGTTGGGCCCTTATTCAAAGATATGTAATGAAGTCTAGTTCTAACTGATTTTTAGTGCGCATTAGATTCTTAGATATCATTGTAGCTCTTTCCCCAAACTTTCTGTCTCAGTCTTCAGACTACAGAATAGTTATAAAAGCAGTCCAGCCCTTTTATTTAAGATGACTATCTTGAATATTAAAATTATATGGGCTAGTAAGGCAATGTAACGTAGTGTCATAGGTTGGTGCAAGAATATAGACTATTCTCCAAATGGAGAAGGTTCCTACACAGGAAGAATCTGTTCAGTCACTGGTGCTCCAGACAGAGCAGACTTCTTAACATTTCTATGTGAGTAGGAAATGATGTAATTTCCCTTTATAGCTCCTGAACTGAGTCTTCATGCAAGGCCTCATTTTATGCCTGACTGCCTGTCCCAGCATGGGCACTGGAAAGAAGGGATACCTGCAGCCACTTACCTGAATTGCTTATATTTCTGAAGAAGAGCAGGTTGGGAATTTTAGCTCACATCTCCAAGTGAGACTATAAGCTTACATCACTTGTCCTCTAATACAAAGCTCTGAAAAGCCACTGCAGAAGGGGCAGTAATCTCCTGCATCAAATGGTCTGGCATAGGTGATTCTATCCAAGGAACAGGCAGTTCCCTGGGGAAACAAGCAGTGAACCAGCTGTGATATTCAGAGTCACACTTTGGGTCCCTTACCTTTTTTAGAGCAGCACAGTGACGAGCTGTCCTTGTTTATCTGAGCTGCCAGCTTCCAGGCCAGAGCAAGGGAATGACAAAAAGCTTCAGAGATTCATCTGTTACTAAAGCAGCATTTTTTATCCCATACATATATATTTATATATATACACATACACACACACATATATATATAGGATTGAATTAAAAAGCTTGTCATAATGAAACACAATCCTCTTGTATTACTTCACAGTATTTTCCTTCTGTTAAAGACGGAATTTGTTTTAATGGGTGTTTAACAGATAAAGAAATATATATTTGATCTTCTTATTTGTGGTACAGGCTCCAAAAAAGGCAAAGAAGAAGATAGAAGGTGGTTCCAATGTGTTCTCTATGTTTGAACAAACCCAGATCCAGGAGTTCAAAGAGGTTGGTCACTATTCTGCTGTTCTCTATAGTCTCCTGTCATCGCTAATGAATAACATAGGTTTTGTTTGTAATCCTTATTCAGTTCTCCATCTGCTTTAATAGAACACACAGTTGTTTTCTGAATCATCTCTGTGGTTTTGGCTGGTATATCATTTTCCTTGTGTGTTTGTTTGTTCTTTCCTTCATTCTGTCTTTCATTCTTTCTTTCTTTCCTTCTGTCTGTCTCTCCCTCACTCTCCTGTCTCAAGCTCCAGACTTACTTGAAAAGCCCCCAAGCCCCTTCCCAAAGATAAAGTAAAATTGTCATCTCATCCACTGTAGCCCTAATTCAGGAAAACACTTAAGCACATGTTTAAAGTTAAGTTTAAGTGGTGTTTTAAATAAGAATAGTCTTCCGTTCTCAAGTATTATCCTGAATAGAGGTGCCTTATTGAACCAGGGCTTTAATTAGTGCGCTCTTCCACATTAGCAATAGAAAATATTCTTCTGAGCCCTTCTAATAATGCCCGCAAACTAGAAAGAAAAATACCAAGAAGCCCTCAGCCGAGTTTTCCCATAAAAGCCAATAAACCAAAACAACATGTTGAGATTCACTAAGCAAGCATATTTAAGCTCCCAAAGAATTTGGTATTACCATGCATCTTTGACCTTTGAGGAGGTAACTCTAATGGGCTGGCATAAAAGCTGAAGGATATTAAAGACATAATTTGGTGAGTTGCTGCTCTTTTTCTGTGTGGCCATACAGAATGCCTGGGAGGCCAGCACATTTCGCACTGGTTTGTCATTTTAAAATACGATTTTTTTTCTCTGTTTTTGCCAACTTACACCTCCAAGGCAATTTCCATTGTGATAAACAGCTACTGTTTCATTTTATTCATGTGGCTTTCAACCTGGCTTTTCATGAAGATTCCCACCAGTAAAGCTCAGTACTGAATGAGACTAAAAACGCATGCAAAGGATTGTGAATATGGCCCAGGTAAATGAATTGAAACCTTTTCTCCACAGTTAATGGGAACATTAATTTCTCCCACCTCTTCTCCATGTCCTATGAACCTCCAGTTGTATTTTCTCCAAGGTCTACTGCTTGTGAACTGGTCAGAATACTGTGTTGGATCTGCTTTAAGTTAGATATTACCTTAATATCATTTCTGGGAGAATGGTGGCAGAATAATGGCAAAAGCATAAGGCAGAGGAGTTGTCCAGAGAAAACCAAGACCATGTTGTGTCTAAACCCAGCTTAACTGGGACAAGGATTTCTGAAAAGCTGGTTTTAATCAGAACGTTTTTATCTAGAGATTTCAACCAGAAGTTTCAGCATTGCTGTGACTACGTTAAGTTCACCCATTACAGCACATGCCTAACACTTTTCCTGCCTTCTGTGAGCTTGCTGGGCTCTGCTTTGCTCTTTATATTTTCTTCTGGTTTGCTTCCAAATTGTGGAGATCGCCACTCAAAGCAAGCCTCCCCCCCAAGAGGAAGGAAAGCAGCTCTAAAGAGTTGGGCTTAGGTTTTTATAAGGTGATGGTTTGGCAGGTAAATGAAGGGTTATGATCATGCATACTGCAAGTAATCACATGGGCAAACCGGAATGTGAGCAGTGGGGCTTTGTAAGAAACTGGAGGTAAAACTACATGAAGATATGTTGGTATAATATGGTCATGGAAAGAAGTGCACCCTGTAGAGCAATAGACTTTAAAACTCTGCAAGTTCCTGCTGCAGTGGGCTGGCTGTATTCTCAGGAGAACATTGTCTTTCATACTAATGCTGAAATCAGAATAATTCCTGGTCATTGTATAGATACACTCTCTTACTGATGTGCGTGTCAGACAGATAGCCAGCTTCAGAGACATGCCTGCTTCTACTAATACTCCCCATAGTACAACCAAGGGGATTTCAGGTCATTAAAATCTTTCAAAATCAATGAAACATTGAAAGTGTGATGGCAGGGAATAGACAGACATGCAAATAGGTAAATAGATAGCTAGACAGTTAGCTGGCTTAGTAAATAATGGGTACAGCACAGAAATCCTGTGTTGGCTGAAAATGGAGAGATAACTGTGGTTTTTCTATCAGAAGTTAATTTTTTCCTGACCAGAAGTATTTAGGTCAGCACATCAAGGTCAGCCAGAGCACAGTGTACAGTCTGAAGGATACAATTTATTGGAAAGGGAAACAAACTTGGAATAAACAATACTGTGAAACCTACATTTCTCTGTGCTTTTGAAAATCCAGCTATCTCTGTGTGATGGATCATTTTAAGGCCCACAAGGAACTGACTTTAGCTGGATACCAGAGAGATATCTACAGTAATTAAATGTTTTACAGACTGTGATAGCTGCACAAAGGAATGAGGAATGGGAAAGGTACAAAACACGCAGAGTAACCGCTGACTAAATCCGTCCTAACTAAAGCCTCCCTAATTCAAACTTTTATGGGTTAAGGCCTGAATGGCTGGAGCTGCCAGCATTGGCTTCAGCCCAGCTACACACTGCGCTGACCATTAATTTAGTAAGAAGAACTTTGGGTGGGTTGAATTCAGCCCCTTGCCAAGCTACAGCAATGTGTTGAAAGTGAGGAAAGTGCACTGATGTGGCATGACATGGATGAAGTAAAGGAAGGGATTCTTTTTTACACCATAAATGTAATTCCGCCCTGGACTGGTATTTGGGACTGTAGCATTGTCCGATGCAACATGGCAATGGCAGTAAATACTCCTTTTTCTTCCAACAGGCTTTTACCATCATGGATCAGAACAGGGATGGCTTTATTGACAAAGCAGACTTGAGAGACACATTTGCTGCACTAGGTAAACTGGTAGTAAGAATTCAGTACTTAAAAGAAACGCCTTTTAAATTTCAATCACAGAAGAAAAGTTTGTATTAGAATTACACTGGGGAAGTAATGAGATACACAGGAGGCAAAAGGAAAACTGTTCAATTTGATTTTCCTCCTTTATGGTAGTTGCTATTTTACTACATAGCTCCAGCTGGAAAGTCTCCCGAGCAGCCTCTTTCGGAAGCAAAATTAAGGTCTCCCTGGGACTCTCTGCTGGGTGCAGCAGAGCTGTGCAGCTCCAAAGGCACTGATCCCTCCCCTGCAGCTATGTCATACAAAGCCCACCCAAGCAGGGGTCCATGCCAGGCATTTCTGATTTGCCTCTGAATTCAGGCTTCACAGGCTGCACCTTTTTCATGTAGGAGCCATGCAATATCTACCGATTAACATTGTTGTCATGGACTAGCTGCCCCTCTGCCCACACAAAAGTAGAAAGACTTCATGTGAGGTTCTGTGCTGTTGCGCTTTTGTGTGAGGTGGAATGTGCATGTCATGAGATTAGGTATTGTCCGTTCCATGCTCATCACAATCCTGATAATATCAAGCAGATTAAAGCAAATCTTCCCAAGGAAAGGAAAAATCAAAATGCTCATGATCGCAAACCTGGAGTTGTATCCTTGTTGCAACATTTGAGGCTTGAGCAGTGATGTAGGCATTTGGGCTTTTGCCATCTGGATCCTATTAAAAAGAGTTTGATAAGAATCTTTAGGGCTCCCTGGGGTGGAGTCAGACAGCAGCAGAATCAGTAGTGCAAAGAGCAGAAGCTCCTGAACTCTTTATTGTGACAACGAGGTTTGCAAACTTTGGCCTGTAGCTACTGTTGCCCTGAAATATTTATTTCTTAAGGCCAAGTTCTGATATCTTTCCTGTTCACTGAAGTCTTTCAATGCCTGTAAAGTACTGTCATAGCAAATTGCCACTCAGTTTGAGTTGCCAGGGACTAAGTTCTCATTGATAGGACTGCACAAGGATGGGGAAGAGATGAGACTGTGCAAGAACGGGGAAGGGGCAGGACTGTACAAGGATGAGGAAAGGATGCAACTACTCAAGTCATCCATCTGCTCTCTACTCATAATATATAGGAGGGCAAAGTCTGAGACCTTGGACTCACTTCAGTCACTTTGAACTCTGCTATATTAATGTCAGTGGGGCCTGTGTTTCACCTGAGGTAAAAAAAAAAGCGCCCAAAAATGAAAACCAGTTTATTTGGAAGTGCCCCTTCTTTCGTCCACTGCTGGCCACGTCTGTATTATTTATCCTTCTTACTCCTTCAGTCACCCTTTGATCTTAGAGCCAGCTCTGCCAATTTGTCTTACACTGGGGTATTCTGGAGTTGTGTTCTACCATGTTATTAGCAAAGTTGCACAGAGCCCTGAGCTCCCCAGTGGGAGGAGATGAATGGGGATTGTTTTTTGAAACACAATTTGTGATTTATTATGAAAAATGATCTCTGCTGCAGGTCGTCTGAATGTCAAGAATGAAGAGCTTGAAGCCATGGTGAAGGAGGCGCCAGGTCCTATTAACTTCACTGTCTTCCTTACTATGTTTGGGGAAAAGCTGAAAGGTAAGTACCTTTGGGGGGTTGGAGAGGTATCTGTCAAAGATCCTCAGCTCTGAAATATCTCAGCACCTTGCAAATTATAATAATGTATCCACAGAAGAATGCTTAAAGGCAAGGAGTGATCTCCATTTTTGCCGACAGAGCTGAAGTATGAAAAGGCTATGGGACGGTCCAGAGGACAATTCAAAGGTGTTGATTTCAGCTTACATAAGCTAACATGAAAGTGGTAAGTTGAGGTCCAGAAAGTAATGAAATCACAGCAGCCTGGAGCACAGTGCAGATGAGTTACTCACTGTCAGTGGGTTCCTAGGCTGAATGAAGTCTATTGCTCATGCTATAGCAGTATCACTCCCAGTGTCAGCTGGTTTAAAAGCATTTTCAGTATTTCTAAAAGAGAAACCTTCTGCACGCCTTTGGCTCAATAACAAACACGACCTCTGCATCATTCTTGCAGTTACAGGGCGTGAAGGAGCAGCATGGCCTTCCCTCGTTTTCTATAGGAGTTGTAACTCGGTGGCCCAGCCTTGGTTTCCCTTGAGGTCAACAGTGATTTTACCATTGGATATTTTGCTGAATAACTCTTAATGGAGGGGAGAAATTGAAATAATTTCAGTAGATTTATGTTGATAAGGGAGAGGGATTTTGCCCAATGCCACAGAATATATAGGGATCATTGTAGGGAGTCCAGGAAATGTGGGTACTAAATTTGTTGCCAGAGCTAGTAATTTAGTTGTGTCTCTTATACTGTTAATGGCTAGAAATGGCAAGAGAGGGAGTGGGAGAGGCCAAGGGAAACCTCTAGTCATTTTCCTATATGCATTAGAGATAAGGGAAAGCCTTGACCTCCAAAGCAGGGTTGGCCTTAGCCAAGCACATTCCAGAAGTTTTATAAAATAATTAATGAGCAGAAAACCAGAAAAATCTGATCCCATCTTCTGAAAAACATTCATTGTGTTGCTACTGGACTCTGGCTTTTTATTGCTGAGCACAATTTCAGTGAAGGGCTTTCCATGCTTGGAATAGGAAACAGAGAGGTCTGAAAGAAAGAATTAATGTAGCTAGTTCTCAAAGAAATATACTATTGCTTAGGAATAAGACATGTCTGGGAAGCATAAGAGGCGATGGCAAAGGCTGTAGACTGACACTGAAGAAGGGATTTTATTACCCAGACAACAATTTGACTTGTTCACAGTGGCTCCTCCACCTTTACATTCCAGATGTCAGCTTGCAGAATAGGTATTGCCTTTTCCTTCATAATCTTCCTTCTGGTATATGTGACTATTTCTTGTGGGGTGCCCTGCTACCTATTCCTGTCTGTTTGTGATGCTTACGATCGCACAGAGCATAGAAATTAGTTCTTCTTCCTTTCCCCTCTTCCCTCTTGTGTCCTACGATGGCTGAAGCTGGCAAGGAGTGTGGCCCTGCCAGTTGTGTGGCCTGAAAGCAGCGCCAGCACAGGAAGGTGAATGGTGAAGCATACCCCTCTTGTCTGCAGGTTTCCTGTTGGCTACCAGCAGAGGAGGAGGGTTTTTTTAATTTCCATTTGGTGAAGGGAAAATCACAGCTGTGCTTGTCATGCCCTTCTGGTTGGGTTTGTCATGCAAAGGAAGCAGAGCCAAAAGACTGCACATTCCCAATCAAAACTAATTGGGATGAAGAGCCTTTGTAGTGCAATTAGAAAGGGAGAAAGGGCTAGAGGAAGTGGATATGGCAATTTTGCAACACTCTTTATTAGCTAAGTACCACTCAGAGAATTTGGTGAAAGGTGCTTTCTAAGTAAAATTTGTTGTGCTATAATTGATTTCTGTCATAAAGGGGAAGCTGGGATTTTCAGGATGAGCTTTAGCTTTATATGTTGAGATTATGATGCCAGATGAACAGCTAACAAAACGAGGTTTATGTTAATGCCAACCACATGGAGCTGTTTCTACAGGGAGTCAGAATAATACAATTTGTACAGAAAACAGAGATGCCGCACATCAAAGAAACCACTTTATTTACCAGCTAATCAATAAAGAATGCCTGCTGCATTGCTTCTCTTCAAAGCCAAAGTCCAACGATATGACAGGGTAGAAAATGTAAAACACAGTCAGAACAAAAAAATCCCCCCCACAGTGGTGACTACTTTAAATGCGACCTTTCCCCTGAGCTGGAAGACGCTTCACTTCATGGGACAATCAAAATACTCATTAAATGCCAGTGCTCTTTGTATTGATCATATATTCATTGCAGTTTGAATGCATTGCCCATAACGTGGCAAAATAATATACACGGTCAGTGCCATTAGGTTTATTCATTATTATATCCACTAAAGTACTACTAATAATCCTTATGAAACCTTTTAAACAAAGAAAACTGAGGCGACACAGAAGTGCATGTAGTTGTGACAGCAGGGGACCTTGACTGGGTTCTGTTCTGGTTCTGTCTCTGACAAACGTTGAAACTGCAGTTCTTCACGTTATTACCATGTTTTAAGTCCTCTTTCAACATTTCAGTATTACAAGAAGCTTCGTTTGTCTGTGGCTCTGTCAATCTGCGTGTAAATTCGGTTTCCTACAGTTACAATGATTTTTATTATATATACTACCATAATATTTTGTAACACTGGCGAAGTGACAGAGTATGCAGTGTATCTTTGGTGTGGGTTGAAACTGACAGTGAGTGTACTCACAATCTGCAGTGTTACAGAACAGTCAGAAACCCCAGCCAAGATTCAGGCACTCTGAAAGCTAGTCCCTGACCCATTTTTTTCCAGTCTAAATAGATGGGACAGATAAAGGATGGAAGAAAAGGAAGGCTATTACTATCATTTTACTGCTGGGAGCAGAGAAGCAGGGAAATTAAAGTCATACCAACAGTCTGTGGCCCAGCTAAGAGGAAAAGCAAAATCTTGGAGCCATAGTCTAGTGCTTTAAGCCATCCTGTTTCTGTAAGTAACACTAATGAAGAGATCCTTCAGTGGAAGTGCACTACAGAGTGTAAGTGGAGAGCACCATTTTACATTGATCATGCTGTTTCCATTGCATTCCTTTGTCATTCTGATTTTAGGATGAATTCCATTTCCTTTAGTGAGGAAAATAACCTCTTTCCTATACAGTGAAGAACAAGTAACATCACAAAGTGTTTTTACAAGGAACGTCCAATACGAGAGTGAAGGAAGCCAGTGAGGGAAACAGTTTGCCATATTTTCATTTCTGAAAGCCACTAATCCTCCGGGTACTGATATTGGAGACCAGTTCCTGGAAGTTTTCTCTCCTGCAGACATAGAATAGATATGAGTTATTATTTTTAAGCTTCTGAGCATTGAACTATTCACCTCTATTGTTTATCTGACATGACAAATGCTGCCGACTGAAGGAACCTTTGTCTTCAAACCTACAACTGCAGAATTTTCCATTTTGCTCTGTTTTCGAGTGAATGCAATTACTTAGCAAGTATTCAGCAGCTATAGAAACACATCCAGGCTGCTAAATTATATTTCATTAATTTTAGGCACGGACCCAGAAGAAACCATTCTGAATGCTTTTAAGATTTTCGACCCAGAAGGAAAAGGCCACATAAAGGCAGACTAGTAAGTTTATTTCAAATCTTTCTAAAGCAATAATAGTAATAATAATATTTGCACAGGTTTAAAGAACAGCTTAAAAGCTATGTATTTTGCAGTATTTTAAGAGGCAGAAGAGCTGTCAGGCAGAGAAAACATTTAGCTTTGTAAGCCAGAGTTAAAAGACTGGACTATTGTATGAATGTGTTTGTATACTAAAAAGAGATGTTATTGTCTTCAGACACTGCAAGAGGCAATGGAAATATAATCACATGTAGGCTATTAGATAGCCTTTTTTGAAGGTCTGGATATAAATCAACACATGAGTCTTTGTAGATTAACTCCATATGTAAAATGAAAATGAATGTCTGGTGCCTAACTGAGAGTGCTTGTCTTAAACGGGAAACGTAGCCCCCTTTTAACCAAAGTGATCAATTTAATTAACTCTGGGACATGGTTTTAGTGAGGACATTTTCCTTGTTACATGTTCACCATCAGAGCCTTCTGTTTCTAGACAATAATTTGCTGTAAAATTCCACTACATATGGTCAGAGCCAGAGCAAACAATACTGGTAATAAGATGACAGTTATTGTCAATATGACTATATTTTAAATAAGGAGGCAGGACCTCATTTGTATTCACAAACTGTTACACCACCAAAGCCAGGTAAAAGGACTTGAAGTGCTAATTGCACACATGTAAATCCTCACTGCACTGTCAGAGGGTGTAAGGAGACCCTCAGGTAAATTAGGTAAATAATATCAGATCAGGGAAGTGGATGAGGAGATCTCACCTATGGTTCTAGTGCAGTGCATTATATGCCTAGATTTATCTATATACTTAGATTCCCTCAGGAATTTGGGGTCTATATTTCCACTACAGGTAGATTTTATAAAGCATAACATTTATAGGAAATGTATTAGGGAATCATGAGCTACAAAACTGTATTTGCCCCAATTAATTCTGCTAATGTCATCATAAGGTAAATGAAAACTAAACCTTTGACCAGAACCTCTGAGGTGGAGTTTTCTGTGACGTTATCTGCAACTACCAATGTCTCACGAAAGTTAGTTGAACATCCAAAATTCACACAAAGTATTTGTATCCATTACCAATTTTCTATGACAGTAACCCAGCGGGTACGGGAGTCCTATTCTGGTACACAGTATGTAAAAACAAAGCAAAGAAACAGTCTTTTCACTAAACTTCCAAAGTAGTTAAACCACAAGTGGATGTAGCAAACAATCTGAAAGAACAGAGGGTTAACAGTCATCCCTACTGCTTTTGGGTTAACATTATCCAACCAGCTTGGGAAGAGCAGTCAGAGAAACACATCAGAAGTGACTCAAACGATCAGAATAAAAGGTAGCCTGTTGCCTAATAGGCCAGATCACACAGTAGTGAAATCACAAGCATGAAATGCAACCCTCTGATAATACAAAGCCCATGAAATATTGTATTTCCCACCACTATCTGTAACAATGTACTGCATACAAAATTTGCAGCTTGCCACCCTGTGTCCAGTTCTACATTCCTTGGATGCTGGAAGCCAGTTAGAGTTTGGGGCAAATTAGGAATGCAGGATCACGCTCCAAAATGAAGATGAGAGAGGAATACTTTTATTTTTCCTTGATGGAAAAGGTCAACCTTGTCCCTACCCCCACTGCACTGCTAACATTAGACAATTGTTTTAGTTCATCACCACAACAGAGCATAATGTTTACTTATTAGACCCAAGGGTAATGTTGATCATTACAGAACAAACCATTAAATCAATTCCGTGAATGTCTTTGAGGTTTAACTTCTATTCATATGCTTCCAAAATTCAGACATTGGAAGGTTTTGAAATAATTTTTCTGTTGGCTCAAACAGGCATTTCAAACGACAGTTAATGTTAATAAATAATATTTCTCCATATTAAAAAATCCTGGAATGTTTCTCTCTAAAAGCAGCCATACTGACCTTTTAATCAGAACTTCTTTTTATGTTCATGGAGTTAACATCCTTGTGGGGATTTTTATGTCTCTTCCCTCTGCGTGTTTTCACCTCTAGTCTGGAAATGACTCACTTAGTCCATCTGATGGAAGCGGGGATGGAGTCTTCTAACCTTTCCAGAAGCTCCAGGAGTTTATAACTTTCTTCCAAGTTCAGTGACAGACTTTGTTTGTCTGCATCATTATACCACACATCAAATCCTTCCTATAGCATGATGTCAAAAAGAGAAAATGCTTTCGGTCACATTCTCAGCTGGTGTAAACTGGCATAGCATTCGGAAAGGTTGGATGATTCAGTCCTAAATGCCATTTGTGGGACAAAGTGAGTCAGGCCAACATCAACTGTGCCTCACCACCATGCAAAAAAAAGTGTTCAGATTTGTACCAGATGAAAATGGACGCAGGGAGCTGAGCTGCATTCCAGACCTTTGGAGCTTAGTTTGGCTGAGATAGTGATGTTTCTCGTCATAGCTTTAGAGCACTGCTCATTTCAACTCACCTGTTTTCCACCAAGCCACCATTATAGAAAGAGCAAACCCGGTGGAAAACCAGAATGTCCATAGATTTCACAGGTAATTTAAAAACCCAAAGTATTTGTACTAGTAGGAGGAATTGATGCCAGGCAGGACAAGAGGTGACATTTAGACTCCTGTGTCAGGGCAGATGGATATTCTTTTTTGCCCTGAAGACTTTGATTTTTTTCTTTTTCATTGAGAAGCAAATAGTCTTCAAAAAAAGAAAACAAGATACACAAAGAAAAAAGTGTATAATCTGTAGCTTTGGAAACTGTGAATGTTTGTTTCCCTATAAAATAAATAATGGAAAATGTGCACAGATCCTTAACTCAGTCCTTCTTCCTTCTGAGAGTGCCAGAGCCTACTGGGCTGTGCATCAGAAGGCTGTAATTAGATATTTGATCTTTTCTTTTCCCCTAAATACGTTAAGCATGTGAACAGAAGACACAAAGTGCCCAGATCTCTTTAATTCAGTCCTGTTTGTGATGAAGTTTATTTGTGACTTCTGACAAAATTGCTGTAAGTGCTTCCTTCTATTCACCAAGTTCCTTCCTGTATCACACTTCCTATTTACATTTGCTAATGCTGGTTGCCCCTGTGCACATATATCCAATAATCAACTCATGCTGATGAGGATGATCTCTCTACTCTTTCACCCACTGATCATTTGAGAATTCCACTTCAAAAAATGCAGGCACATAACAAATGGCTGGGATAACAAAATAGAAAGAGCAATATGAGAAAAAGAGATGAGAAAAGGCTTTGCTAAATAAAGAAGGTGGTAAAGTCATACAGGAAAAATATATACAATAGCTTAAACTCTTTGTGTGACTTGTGTGACTTCAGACTATTTCCTAGAACTTGAATAGATATTTTCACTCTTGTCCTTGTGGTTAAGATCCTTATTCATTACCCAGAAACTTCTTTTTTCAGTTTTCCCTTTCTGTCCTTCCAAATGAGCACTTCACATCAACAAGAAAGAGATTCAGAAGCGTATGTGCCTCTTATGCAAATCGGGCCATGTCTTTGTTGTAGCCTTTTACTGGAAAAAATATGTGTGTCAGAGATATGAAGAAGTTCAGTTGTAGCTTTGCCATCAAAACTACACTTTTATCTCTGTGACTTTCTTCGCTCGAGATCCATGGTGTACGGGAGCAGAAAGGGAAGCTTTTCTGTTTTGCCTGAACATCTGCATCCACAGTAGGTGAATTTTGCTCATATGGAAGTGTTCCTGGGCACGCATGATTTCTATTAAAAATGCTTAGTTTCAAATATTCACTTTAAAAAGCCGGAATAAGTATTCACATTAAAAAAAAGAAAGGGCTGTTCCAGCAGAGCTATTGCTCTCACTCCCCCACACAAATTCCTCCAAAAAGCTGCCTTTTTTCAAATCTACAAACAAAACCAGATTTCTAAACTTGTTTCAGCTTTTGGGTTTGTACAACAGACTGCTCATCTGTTATCACAGCTTTGCAGTCTGCTTTACTGATCTAGAAAGAGTACTGAAAATACCGAAGTACCTTTGGTAGTAAAAAAAGGAGCCACCTCTGCCTCTTCAGTGTGAATGCAAACTCTTTGAGATTAATGTAGGCATTCTGCAGGAAGGAGAAATTATTAGTGCAAGTGAAAGGGATGTTTGCATGATATAACTGAGTTCATACTGGTGGATGTTCTAGCACATTGGGCATGTCCTGTCCTCAGCACTGGGTGAAATATAAAGACATTTTATCTAAAGGGGTGAGGCTAGGAACAGTGATCATTCTTCCTGGCTTTTCTATTCACCTATGAACTTAGGTAAAAAAATTACATGCTCGACTGATTTCCCACAATGGGTTTGAAAACAGAGGGTAAATCAGCTGAGAGTCTGTCCCCAAAATATTCTCTTTGATGTAATTGCATAAGATGCAGATTGTGTGGGATAAGCTCCTTTTTACGGTGCTGTAACTCCAGATCAAGACATTGTACCATGAAATACAACAGGTCTCATGCAGTTTCATGGTCTCCTCTGGGAGTGACTGCATGCAAATAAAGGGATTTTCAGATGATGATTCGGAATAGCTGTTGGAGTTCTCTTTCAAGTCCTCTTTCTCATTTCATGCTCTGTTCCTTTCATCCTCAGATTTTACAGAAAATATTCTCTCTTTCGGTTTTGTGAAGTGATCCAAACTTTCAAAAGCAAGTGAGAAAACCTACTGGTTTAGGTTAAGATAACCATAGCAAATTGCTGTATTTCAATTACAGTAATAACCTTAAACAATTTTAAACCTCTATAAAATGTCACAAAAGCAAAACAAGTTGGCAGAGCGAGGCATTGACACTGATGGGTGCCCACAGAACATCTTTTACAATATCATGTAAGGATTAACAGCTCTAATTTATGCGGTCACACAGATTTTCTTTCAGGCAACTTTAGGAGGGATCTTGCCATCTGAATTGTCATGTGCCATTATCACCCTTTAATCAGGTTATTTCGTTTTGTTTGAACAGCATCAAAGAAATGCTTATGACACAGGCAGACCGGTTCAGTCAAGAAGAGGTAAGGACCGTCTTTACTCAAATTAGGAATCTATTTTATTCAGCAATGAGAATTTGCTCCTCTTTAAATGCATGAATTCAGCTGAAATCCAGACTGAGAGAAGGATGGTGCCAGCTCTAGCAATTAGGAACAATTCAAAGCATCTCCTTTGAATAGCTCCATGGCTAAATCAAAGTCAAACAGATTGTTTGGACTTCCATCCAATTGCAAGCGTGGCCTATCTCTTGCTGTTCTTTCCTATGGTGAGATGGGCAATGAATTTACTAGCGTTTAAGTGGGTTTGGGTGGGGACTGTGATCTGGTTTCCATTTCTGTGAGAGTTATTTTGTTTGAAATCTGAAATGAGTTCTGAAATGAGGTACTGACTTTGTGGTTTGTGTGAGACTGAACATGGATTCTGATGGCTGGGAGGAATTTAGAGAGACTTCATTTTCAGAAGAGGAGGTTGAGCGGAGTTGGGCAGAGTTGGTTCATGGCAAGAACAGTCTGGAGTGCAGTACTTGGCCTGGGCTTACCTGGATTTCAGGAATGCTCTTTTTGACAGGGTACTTGTTGGGATTCTGGCAGGACTGTATTAACTGGTTGTGTCCTAATTCCTATTTCAATTTTACTGAAGATATTACAATAATTTTCCACTGAGGTTAATGGATCAAGGCAGAAGGGAGCTGAACTGGGGGGAAAATGCAAGTACATGTTGCTGTCCCACAGTCCTATGTTTGTAACACTTATCTCCTGTTTGCTTGGCAGATTAAACAGATGTTTGCTGCTTTCCCTCCAGATGTCTCTGGTAATCTTGACTATAAGAACCTCTGTTACGTTATCACCCATGGTGAAGAAAAAGACTAAGAGGAAAGAGAAGAGCTTCTCCTGTGATGATGCACCAAGTTATTTCATAATGCTTTTGTGTGCAAGACAAAGGGCTAAACATTCAGTATGTGAAGCCATGTGGTCATCAGAAGAGAACCAATAAAACAATTGAAATTGGATTAAAGTTATTTAATGCTCCTGTTTTTATAAAATATGAAAATACCAAGTTTGTGAGTTTTTTCCCATCCTTTTTTTTTCCTGTTAGTGGTTTGAAATGGAATTTTCTTGATGAACTGGTGCTTTTATGATTTATTGACAATCCTAATGTTCACCAGATGGTCCACTGGGCACTGCAGTGTTGCTTAACCTCTTGTCTTTTATACATAAGCTCCATGTATTAATTGAGAAATTCTTTAACTTATTGCACCAGGAATAGCATTTAGTAAATAGAATTCTGTTCCATTTCACAGCCCCGAGCAATGAAAATGTAAATAAAAGAATCTTAAGTTCTTGTGAATATGCAACATGCCCTCTCTATCTTAGTGATGTGGCCAGTTTCATGAGCCACTTGACTCATTTGCTTTGGTGCAAAAGAACAGAAACAGTAGGAGAGTGGCTGTTTTTCTCGTGGTATAATTTACCTAGGTGCATTTAGAAACAGTAATAACAAATTTCACCCTTCATAGTTACCTTTATTATGTGTAGGAGGTTGTCTGCGAAATAACAATAATGTCCAGTCTTTCACTCGCTGGTGTTAGCCTTATTTTACAGGTGAGACACACACTGGAAGGATTTTTTGCCAAAGATCATCAAAAGCCTAGGGACAAAGGCAAGAGAAGAACCCAGGAGCAGTAGCCCAGGGTTACACATGAAAGCAGACTACTTCTCCCTTTCATAATCCAAGATCAGTGTGGTTTCTAAAACGGGCTACAGTTTCTTGTATTTGGACTTCTAGGAACTGGACGCGTTCTGGCTATGTGGAATATTGCAGGAGTGCTTCCTGTGTGGGAGTCAGAAGGATGCTGCAGCCAAAGGAAAACAAGCCTCTGCTGTTTTAGCAACTAATGAAAAGGGTTTCCTTTTGCATCAGTGTTGTTGGCGCCACAGTCCCGCAGACACTGAGAGGAAGTAACAAGCCACTCATTTGCTGTTTCCATCTTAGTCTTTGTAGAAAGAAAACTGGAAGGCGAAGTGTCAAATTTGCCCTCATCAGGAGGGGCAGAAATTGCATGAAAAAGCTCTGGGATGTGACATTCATCCCCACCTGCATTTCTTGTTGTTCCAGCAAACCCTACACTCAGTGCATTTCAGAAATATAGAACAACTGGAAAGAGAAGGCTCTTGGCAGACACAAAGTTGATATAATAAATCTCATCTCTTGCCCTTATGTCCAGAAGCACTGTGTATATTCCTGTAACAGCAGTGTTTTTCTGGTATAAGTAACGATTCCCAATTGTATCTACCAGTAAGTCTCTTTGTTAAAATATGTTAGTAGGCAGAGCAAGAAGCAAAATTCATCCCTTTCTTGTATCATGTATCTTGCTGAAGATGTGCAGAGAGCTTTAGCACTCTTGCTGTATGTTCCTGTAACATCTGAAATAATTGTGTGGTCACCCAGACCTGTCCCTCCCAACAAGGTGTGCAGCTTGAGTGAGCTTTAGGGACTAGTAAATCTTCATCAATGCAAGAGCCTATATGACCTCTTTTTCCAGCTCATGGCTTATTCAGCAGAAGCTGAGCTCTCCTGCACAAGCACAGTTCTTACCTTTGTTTCACATGATGGCTCTTTTCTCCTCTGAATGTGTTTTTCTTCATAGGTGTATGACCACTGTTTGTGGTGCAGATAAGGCAATAGGAGATCATGGAGGTAGATTTTCAGTGGCACAGTAGAAAAGTTGATTCATGAACTTCTGCTTTAGGTTTTTATGCAGACCCAAACAAGTGACAGAACTTCTCAGAAAAGAAAGGAGCTGCTTAGAGAAGAGGGCAGCAGAATGGATTTTTCATTTACAAACTTCCTTTGTAAATTGCTTGAGTGGGTCTGGAAAATGCTCTTGTGTGGTGCAAACACACATACAAAGTTTAATACTGCCTTGTATGAACTCCACAAAATCACATACCCAACCAAATGAGTGCTGACTGTTAAACTAATATGAGCTGAAGTCACTCAGGCATCAGATGTCAGGTGGTGCTTTTGGTTTTACACTCTAAAGATTTCAGAATGAGACTGAAGACCAGATAAAATAGAATACAGCTCACCTTTGGCCTTCAATCTAGAAAGGTTTATTTATCCTCATGCAAGCTGGTAGGCAAAAATTTTGAGGATAAGCTCATGAAGGATCAGGTCACATTCTTCCATCAAAGTATGCACACTTTTTGATGGGTCCTTTTTCATCTGTTACTCCCGAGTTACACAACTTCTGCAAGTGCAGCTCTGAGGGTGACAGAAGTCTAGTCTGAGCAGTCCCACATTCTCCCTTTCCCCTGGCTGTACTCCCTCCCTCAGGTCAGCACTAGAGCTCAGACACAGACATGATATGACCAAGAAGACACCTCTTCACTCTTCAACCACATCAGCTCCCCAAACTTTTCTGCCTGTCTGCAATTATCAGGGTCCTGAGTGCACTAATAGGCATTAATGGCCTTGGCAAGGCTCATCTGGAACCTCCAGACCTGCTGTCTGTGGACCCAAGAGCCCCATTTATGCTCAGCCCAGAGCACTCAGGCTTTTCTTGAGCTATACTCTGAGACCTACACTACTTCTTGGGCCTTCCATATCATGTGGATCTGCCTAGTGATCCCTGAACTGTGTATGACTCTAATAACAGTCACTGGAGGTAGCCCCAACCTGCAGCTTGATTTCTGAGCTTGATCTGGGACCTGCCACAGCATCATGGACTTGCCTGGTGATCTGGACTCTGGAATCTGACTCCCATTGTTGGGCTTGCCTTGCTTTGATATTGGTGAAGCCACCTTCCTGCTGGCCATGTTACCATGACCTGCTACAGGCTCCTGGTTTCTTAGGGAGCGAGTGCTCCATAGCAGATGCAGATGGGAAAGAAGCATGGAGCTGCTGGAAAGATGAAAATTGGGACCACCTTAGTGCAGATTAGGCTTAGCTAGGCTTTCTCAAGGTGAGCAGTTTGCTTTGGAGCAGTGTAATTTTAAAGCAAATCATTTGATTGCCCCTACTTAACCTTGAGCAACCTAGGTAGCTTCTTTGGAGGAAGCTAAACCACAGGCTTGGCCTGAAATTCAGTCCAGATTCCCTCTGGTTCCTGATGGAGAACAAACCAGGGTGCAGGCTGTGAAGTATTCCAGTAGCTACCGAACATTCAGGCACCACCAGAGTGTTCTCAACTACTCAGAGCTCTTGTGACACTCTGCAGTGGCTTGTGTGCAATGTAAAGCCCAAATTCCATGTGACCCTACCTATTTTCCTTTGTTTTTTCTGCAGTTCTGATGCTGCTTCCTTACTGGTGGACTCTTCGCTTTGTTTAAAATCCATTTCCCCCTTGTTACACATGTCTATTGCACCAGAATTAATGCGCTTCAAGGGCTGTGCAGCAGATGTCCAATTACAGACTGCTTGAAGATATCTTTGGGTTGGGCTTTACCACAAAGCTTGTTACTCATTTGGACTTCTGCACCTTGGGCTCTTGGGCCATCATGCAAGAGAATTTGGAGCTCTAACCTTCCCCTTCTAAGAGGGGGAAGGGCACTTGTTCAGATAGGTATGAAAATAATTAAGGATTCTTAGAACAAACCTGTATCAATTCCAATTTCATTTCAATCTCCATTTTCATTTGGGGACATAGGGCTGTGTTTATGATTTTTGGGTGCAGATTCAAATTACTAAAGGGTACAAAGAGCTGAGATGAACTCCACAAAAAACAGGTTCCCACCAAGCACCATTAAAATGATCAGATGGGAACTGAACTTGCGTGAACCCTGGCTGTTGCTTTTTAGTGTCAGCCCTTTCACATACAATTACTATTTGGATGGGAAAAACCCAGAGAAACAGTGTAGAATTGATAATGTATTTTATTAACTCCTAAACATTTAATCCTGTAAACCTTTCTGAAACTCTGTGAATGGGTAGAGCAGCCTTTGATATGTATAGTCATAAAAGTTAGAGGAAGGTTCTCATGAGTTTCCCCCAGTTTATTGTTCTGCTTGGAGGCAGGATCGTTGTCTAAACTTTCTAGGTAGCCTCAAGTCCAAAATTAGCCTTATATTTATGCATTTTTCCCCTTGCTATTTAACCTAAATCTTTCTGTCTGCAAGTTAAGCCAATTTCATCCTTTACATCCTCTTTGTAATAAAAATTAGCACACTGGAAGACTGTTTAGTTTTCTTTTTTCCACATTCTTTTCCCAACTTTTCCTCTCGGCAATCTATTCTACACTTCTAATTCTTCTTTACCTCTACAGGATTACCTTAAATTTGTGCATATTTTCTCTTAAAACATGACATGCCAACTCAGACACAAAATTCCAGCACCAGCCAGACTGGAATAATGATTTCAGGGGTTGGTTGTCTGTGGAAGAACACAAACCAACCAGCCCCCCCCCATCATTCAGCAGCAGTGAAGGATAGGTATGTTTCAAGGCAATGTGAGTGACAGTTTCTTTGAGACCTCTTTTTCTCAGTAGTGGCTTGCTTCTGATCCCCTCTAGCCTGTTCTAGCTGTCCCAGAAGCGTTCTTAGATCTGATTCCCCTCTGCCTCTGTTACCTTGGTAATGTGCCAGCATGGGTCATCTGAGGAGATACCTTGAAAAGGTATTAAAAAGGTGCAGATTGTCTGACGTATGAGTTCTGTATGTGAAAATACAATGCCAGCACTTTAGCATTTTCATTAATGATGCGGATGACAGGACTGAGTACAACAAATCCGTACTACTCCATATCCACTATGAATGGGGGAAAACAAATTTCAGCAAAGCTGGTTAATATGCAAGGGCAATTCCACTTGGATTTTTTGGCTTGCAGCACAAAAGACTCCAGCTCCCACAGCTCTGATTACATGGATGGGGTTCACAACTTGTGAAGGAACACTTCTGGGCATGTTGATGCCGTGCAGAACTGTCTCTATAGCTGCAGTCTGAGGTTCCTTGTCTTTCAACATGCTGTTATGACCTTTTCAAGACTTCAGAAGGCAGAAGAGGGGTTTCACACTGAAGGAGCCAGACTTTGGATCCTAGAAGCACAAGTGGGCACAGTATCTGCAATAATCGTTTTCTGACTTGGAAACATGGAAAATTTTGTTAGATTTATATAATGAGGGGGATTCTCCTGTATTGTCTTAACTGGCCACTTAAACCTACTATGTATTCAATAAGGCTTATCTCTGCAGGGCTTCTGTGATTGAAAGGAGAGAGGTCCTTGAATAACCATTTCAGGGCACTTAAGTTCATCTCTCCTCTGATTCAGCCTCTGCAAGCCTCTGTCTGACTCTGCTGATTATAAAGCAGGAGCCTTGGAATGCTAACTCAGGTATTTAAGGTCAAGCATGGCAATACCTCCTTGAGTCCTTATCTGGGCAAATGTTACCATTTGTTACTGTCCCTTTCAGTTTAAATGATGGCTTAATGTGCCTTTTGACCCCAGAAACATACTTTTATTTGAAAAATACACTAGCAAGCTCTGTATTTCATCAGCCGCTTCAGCAGCAGTACAGAGGCTCAGGATGCTAGGCCAGGCAGGCACTGTTTGTTATAACAATTAGAAGACAGCACCTGCACTTTCATGGGGTAAGAGAACTTCTGTACACAAGTGAAAGGAGACCCAAACAGCCCCAGGACTGACAGAAAAAAGGAAGGTAAGAACCATCGTGGCTGATGTCATAAGCAAGTAACTGGAGAGTCAAGATCAACCACGTCTTCTGTTGACCAATATCTCTTGGCTATGCTGCTTTCTAGATGCTGATCCTGCAAAACTGTGCGTGCAAGCTGACTCCCAACAAACTTCTAGATAGGCTTTGCAGTGTTTCCTGCAGGTGTTACAGCTTTTCTCTTTTGTATTACCAGAGAGCATCCAAAAAAGCCACCTCCGGAGAAGAAATGTAGTTATTTGGAGAGCTGTGAATGCTACTCACCAGGCTCAAGCAGCAGCCAGTTTTATATACCTATACAGCCCAGGTAAACCGCATCCCACTCTCACTTGGGAAGGGGTGAAGCTGGTTCTTCACTTGCACAGCGTTATTGAAAGCCTTTTGTTTCCTGTTCCATATATGCATTAAAATTACCCACACTGTACTGAAAACCAGTGTTGTTCAGTGTGTCACAGGCTCCCATGGTTCAAAAAGAGGTTGTATTACAGAAAACTGGAGAGGATGGCAGGTAACTTCACTTCTACCTTGTCCCTTTAAGTTTTGGAAGCTGCAAGTACCACCACAGCTGTGATGAGTAGAAAGATCATTACCAGAGTGGGGGGGGATTCCTCTAGTAGAAGAGAGAAATCCCCCTGAATTGTCTGGTAAGTTAGTGCCTTTAAGATATTATATGTAAAATATATGTATAGCAGCCAGAAAGTTATTTGTAGAACAGGACTTAGGTAGTTTCAGCAGTGATCTCTGCCCTCCCCAACTGGGCTGAGAGTGTAAAGGCTGTGACAGAATTTAATGCTTGGAAAAATAATACTGGTGTGAATCAAGTGCTGAAGCAGTACAAGTACCTGTATTTTGTCTGGAATTGTGAAAAGCCTTAAGGAAATATCAGTGATTTCTCTTTAGATTGGTGTTAGAGTTCACCTTAGTTTGCACAAACACGAGCATGCAGGTGATGCTGAAATGCTGCATGCTGCCTTGGTTTTCCTGGGAAAGACGGAACAGTTTATCACAGAATAGTTTGGGTTGAAGGGACCTTAAAGCTCATCCAGTTCCAACCCCCTGCCATGGGCCGGGACACCTTCTACTGGACCAGGATGCTTCAAACTTCGTCCATCCTGGTCTTGAACACTGCCAGGGATGGGGCAGCCACGGCTTCTCTGGGCGCAGTCTTGTTTCATTTTGCTCCTGTTAAACACATACATGCAGTGTGCAGGGTAGAGCAGGGCAACCCCAAGCCTGCGGAACCCAGCTGGGCAGCAGGACCCCAGCTTTCCCTCTGCTAACGCGGTGGCTGCAGCAGACACCGGCTGTGCTGTGCTTCTCAACCATGGCTGCTCAGCACCATTCCCTGATCATGGCTGCCACCTGGAACCTTCCACACCTGTGTGGGGCTGGGTGGGCAGCTCCAGTGCCCCGCCAGCCCCACAGCTGTGGGGCATTAGTGCTAATGGGACCGCGCTGCCCCTCAGGAACCGAGGCACTGGGTTCAGTCGCAGCAGTGGCTCTCTTGTCTCTGCACACCCAACATGGAGGCAAGGTGTCGCCATGCCAAGGTGAGCCAGTGTTTCTTTTCCAAGCAGCGGATTAATCAGGGTGTTTGAGGGTTCAGATCAGCCCTCTGCGTGCCTGGGGAGCTGGTCCTTTGGGGGAGGCAGGGCTGGAAGGCCGTGGGGGTTTGGTTGTTTTGTCTTACCTTAGAAGTGAGTGACTTTCAGTGCCCTGTTTAGTCAGCTGTGTCTGATTATACACAGTAACCCCCTGGCTTTTCATATAACGTAGAAAGCTTATCGCCTTTTTCCAGCCACTACAACACAGTGTGCTCATTAAAGCACCCCTCAGTCACTGAAAAAACAACCACCTGCTTTTAGTGTTAAAGATCTCTTGTGTTTGGTGTGTGCACGCATGGGTACGTGGGTACCGGTTAAGCCCCAGGGACTGAGGTGCAGGGCAGTGTGCTCTCTCTGGTGGGCTCTGGCCATGTTCTCTGTCCACATACCTGGCTGAAAGAGCAAAAAAAGCCTTTCTTTTGCTTTTCCAGATGGCTCCCTCTAGTTATGTTTTAATGGCAAGGTAAAAACAGCAGAGAAAAATGGAGTGGGTGCCTCAAAGCCCCTTAGCCGTTGATTTTCCATGTTAGAACTGAGAGAAGAAGAAGAGGCCTTCTCCAGTTTAACTGCTGTGGGTGTTTGTGGTGTCTTGTGTGAAGTGAAGTGAGGAATAGAGGGGTTTGGGCTTGCTTTATGGTCAGCGTAGTGGGGCATGGCCCAGAGGATGCTTCAGATCTCTTAAGTGAGGAGCCAGGTCTGAACTAGCTTCTAACGAGGCACCCCCCCCCCACTCTCATGACACTATATTGTGTTAGTTGTTGACTAAATTCCCCAATGGATTTGGGTAACCTGAATGCATCCAGTTATTCAAACCTCTTTTGAATCCTTGCTCCTTGCAAGTACCAAGGTATATTTCTTTTACTTTGAGTTAAAAATAAACCCCGTGTGCTGTGGGACATCATGGGACTCTATGAGCAACTGCCAGTCAGCATCCTGTGCCCCATCACAGTCCCATTGTCTCCTCTTTGGCTGGAAAGGTGCATATAGGGATATGGGAACAGCTAATGGAGAAGCAGTTGAGGCTGAAGCAAAGCTTCAGCTGCCTTTTGTGAAGACAAGAGCAGATGTTCCAAATAAAACATTGACTCCTTAGATGTGGGTGCTTGGCTGATAACAAACAGTATGAGAGGGCCCTGTGCTATTAGACAAGTAATGAGGGCTGGTGTGGATTCTCTTACATCTAATAAGCACTTTGCTTCACTGGGGCTCTGAAGTGCATCTTCATCCTTTCACCAGCTGCCTATACCGTGAAACCCACAGGAACTTCGTATCTTTGAAACCTCTCCCACTCTTTCAGGTTTGGCTGAAGTTTGCATGTGGTTATTAGAGCAGAGGACAGGCAAGCGCATGTTTTATTATTCTATATCCCCCCCAGTGTGCTTTTTAATGTCTGTGCATATATGCTGCTGCTCCTGAATCAATTTCATGTTGAATCCCCAGTTTAGTTTAATTTAACTGGCAGAGATGGGAACTTGGAGGCTTTCATTTTTCTTCAGAGTTGTTTCTGTCTACTGTTTTATGAATATTCCATTGCTCAATAATGGGAGGTGGAAAATGAAATCCCAAGATCGTCTTTTAAAGGATGTTAATGACCATGAATGTAACCAATATAGTTAATAACAGTCCAGGCAGAGATGGAAGACCATTCTCTTCTTTTGAATAAGGGCCAACATAGCTTTCTGATTATCCCTTCTAGAGAGGGATCTGGATATTAAGGGATAAGTCATGCTAAGTATTTCCTTCTTGGACTCCTTATTCATTTATTCCTACTGTTTTTTGTCATCTTTAAAGGTGTTGTTTAGCCTGGTTTGAATTACTTTAAAACAAATGAGTCTTTTAAAATCCAGCTCTTGAATCCATGGAGATGTTTACTAAATCCTTTTGATTAAAGGGATGAGGTTTTTCTTCTTGGAGAAACATTTTTTAACAAAAGTAAGAATTATTCTTAATTTGGAGTGTGAAAGGGAGAAATGAGGTCTCCAGACTTCAGAAAGCTCCACTTAGCGGAAGGAGTTGCATGTATTCAGTTATCTTGTACTTTTCTGAGTTAAACTTGGAAATTTGGAGGTTCAGCAATGAAGCACATTGTCACAGATCCCAACATGGAATTCCTAAGGGGAGGGGGGGAATTGTTCCTTTACATAAACCCAAAAGCAGCAGGAAAAAAACCCACAGCATTTTATCCCTGGAGCAATAAGAAGATAAGGAAGTATTGGACAGAGAGAGACAGAAAGCTCTCTAGGGCTAATGAGCCTGTTGCCTCCAGGTTTATCTCTGCTCCACCTCTCTCCTTTGTCACTGCACTCTTCAGTCTCCTCCTCCAGTCTAGCTGCCTCTTAACCTCGTTAATACTTTGCTTTGATGCTCTTAAGTTCTTGACAATTTATTCCAGATGTTTGCTACTTTGAGTGAAATAGATTTCCCAAATATCCTGTTTGTTCTTAATGTCTTTTGTCTTTTTCTTCTTCTTTGAAAGTGTGACAATTCTTTTAACCTCTTAGCAATCCAAACATGTTAGTTCACTCCCAGCATCTTCTAGAGTTTGGGGTGTTTTCTTTAGAGTGGATGTTCTTCTGTGCTGTCTTCTTGTGAGGTGATCTTGATTTCTTCCATCTTTGGAATTCTAAGCTCTAAAGTCTTTTAGGTGTGTGTTGGTTTATTTTTATGTTGGTTGTTTGGGGGTTTTGTTGTTTTTTTTTTTTTTTTCTTATGAGTGTACATGCATAGGATAGGAAAAAAATCATGGAGAAAAAGGAAAAATTGTACTTTTTGACACACCCCAGACAAAATGTTCTTCAAACATGCGTTTGCCCATGTTCCATCAGGTGTTTTCCATGGATGAATTAACTGGAGAGCTTTCAGTAGATGTAGTGGGCTGGCATCTCCTTGGTGAGCTGATCAAGGTGGAAAGCTGGGGCTGCTCTTAATGGTATTGATGCAAATCCCTACAGGGTGAGCATGGCTGGAGCAGTGTAACTGATCTGGGAATGGCTGAGCTGGTGGAAGTTCCCGTTATAGTAATAAAAACATGTCCATTTTAAAGTGGTTGCATGGCTTTAATTATTCTGTTGCTTTCTTTAAAAATAAAGCCAAAACCAAACCTTTAAGTGAACCAGTTTTTCAAGTACCAAAGCTGTGCCTAGACCAGGCCTTAGGCCTCAATCTTGCAAACACTTTCACAGGTGCTTAACTTCACCCCTATGAGTAATCCTATTGATTTTCAACGGCACTGCTAGGGCAATAAAGAGTGGATTTGTATGATCTGGACCTTACTGGGGGGTATATCAGAACTCACTCTTCTGAAATTAATGACTGCATGGGTGTAAGAGGAGTGTCCAGCCAAGGATTTAGTTAAAATTTATAGTACTTTTGCTTGTAGGCTTCCTTTGAAGTATTTAGCTGTCTTGCCTGTTCTTTCTAGTGCTGTACCTTGAAGGCCTTTCATTTTTTGACTGGTGGCTGTTGTTACAATATCCTGCAAAATGAATATTCAGGTAGTCGTTGGTATACTGCAGCTTCCTATCTCTTGGCGGGTTATAACCTTCCAGTGAGGCTGTTCCACATGTCAGTGCCTTTATAATGTCATTTTCTGTTGCCCAGTGCTCTGTGAACTCATGCTGCGGCTTTCCAGCCTCCAGATCTTCATTTTTATCCCGTTGCCTATTTCCATGAAACTCATAGCAATGTGACAGCTCTGGAACTCCTGTTTCTATCAAATTGAGCTGAAAGCAACCAACTAATTCAAGAGTTATTAGAGATGCATGCTCATGCACACCATGATCATAGATGCGTTATTTTTGAGGGAAATCAGGCAGAAAAACTAAAAAGTGATTTGATTAGAGATAGATGCATTATAATGTTTCATGATCTTGAAAAAATTACTTTGCTGTATGGCTGGTCTTACAAATGTGTTTTACCCCAACTTATCTTCTCCCTCCTTCCCCTTGACAAAAACAAGCATAAGACTACTATTTATGCAAAATATAGAAGGACAAACCGTTTTGGGAGTTGCAGAAGGAAAATTGCCTCTTGGTATTTCAACAATATAAATAGGCTTGGCAGTAGGGCTGAGAGGTCTGTGCCAGTTGCCAACATGGTGGGTGAGTCATTTCTGCTCAGGTGTTTGCTGGAGAAGGAAATCTTCGAGTTCTGCTTAGTTAGAGAAATACTTAGGGGAAACAGCCCTGTGTGTTAAAGCACCAGGAATCTGACATCACAGCCGTCTTTGTCCCAGCCGCCTGTGCAGCAGATCATTAAAGGGAAAGGCTATTTCATTCATTCCAGCCTGTGTTCCCCTTTAAAAGGGCAAACCCTTACCTTTCAATATTAAGAATTTCAAAATAGCTAAAAAAAAAAGAGAAAACAAGGCAGGTACTAAGATCAAGAAGAGAACATCCAACTTCAGCTGTAATGTGTGGAGAAGGAGTGTTCGATGTGAAAGGGTTTATTCCAGATGGCTGGGTACCTGTGTGTCACACAGCATTACGTGTTACAATTCGGCTCTTGAGCAGTGAGTGCTGTTAATGCAGCAGTTGTGCTATGACACTCGTGTGGGAAATGTGGCAGCTTTGGCTGGCTAAATCACAAGTTTCACTAAAATTGTGGCAGGATTTCCATTGAGCCCTGTGGAGCTGGTCAGCACTGACCCTCCCAATTGAGTTGTGCTGTCTGTCAGCGTGCTGCAGGGTGCACTGAGGAGTCAAGGGTGGAGGTGCACGACACCAGGTGAAGACTGAGAACGCCAAATTCTGTCACTGGCTTAATGAACTCTTCAACAAGTTATTTTGTGCTTGCCTATCTCATTCTGTTTGGCTTAGTGCTGGTGCTTTGTTAGGATGCTTGGCACTGTATGGGTTGGTGCTTTGCAGAAGGAGTCTTCAAGACCCTCCAGAGTTTCAAGGTAGATGATAATAACTTGCATATCTGTTGTATTTCTTGGGCTGTGTGGAATCACCTCATTCAAACCCAGTTTGCATGTTAAGTTCACAAGACAAACGTCAAAAATCCAAGCTTTGAGAACGGGTTTAGGAAAGCAGCATCTATGCCGATGCTGTTTCTTCCCCGCTGTTTAACAGCGTATACTGCCAGTCTCATTCTCTTGTCTCTGCTTTTAGCAAATCTGTGGTGCTTTGGAAGGAGATCAAGGTTACAGCTGGTTTTCCTCCCTCCTCCTGGTTGTAAGGCCAAACTTCTGGGTGCACCCACAAATCTTGCACTCTCCGCAGTGAAAGAGATGGGGATCCTAGCTGTTGGACAGCCTGAGGGGCTGCTGCCACCGGCCTTACTCCTTCTAAGTATTGTTCTTGGGGTGCTGCCATAGCTCCTGCCAGAACTTGAGGCTCCAGCTCAGCTCCTGCTGGTGCTGTTGCTGGCGCAAGTGCCTTTTTTGCAGCTTTCTAGTTAGACAGTTGTTAGCTGCAAACCTGGGGTGTGCAAGATTGGTCACTACTTGTCTTAATTTCCTTTCTCTTCTATTGTTATTCTCCATTTTGGAGGTGAGAATAAAGGAAGACGCACTGGGTAGAAATAATGTTAACTCTGGGAATGATTCAAAAGGCATTTTTTTGGTCACAGTCTTTGATTAGATTAGGACCAAGTTGTGTTTCCATATGGGGCCAAACCAATGAATTTGGGTTTGAAGGCACCAAATCCAGTGAAGAGAGCCAGTGAAACTGGAGCTCAGGATAGAAAAATGTCTTTGTCAGGTTGTCAGAGCTACAGAGCTGTTCTGGATTTTCGCTGTTAGCCTACAAAACAGTCCATCCATTTTCCGTCTCCTAGATGCCCCTCAGGTTCTGCCTGCAAGGAACAGCATCAGCCAGCATCTTCCAGACAGGACTTTGTTCTGTGTTATTTGGCAAAACACCACAGTAGAATCTTTAATGAAGAAATGCTGGTTACAAAATACCCATAATGAGCATTTAAACATTCTGAATTTGCTCATATTTTTCTTTATAACTCCTGTCTAGAAGCCCCAGCTGTGATCAGGGCCTTATGTGAGATGTTATGCAAATGTGTATCTTGTACAAACAGGATGATGCCATCACTTGGGGAACTTTGCAATCAAAGCAGAAAAAGGGGAAGGAGGGAAAGAAGAACACTGGGAGAGGCTTCTTCAGGATCATGTGGTAGGTCACTGGCAAAGGCAGGAATAGCAGCGGGTCTCCTGGGTGCCAAGGCTGGTCCTTACCTGCCATGGTACCCTGTCTCTTCTAAAACACCCACATGCTTTCCCAGTGCTTGCTAGCCTCTCTTAAGCTCTGTTGCAGGGCTGGAACATGAAGTGGGTTCAGCTAATTCAATTTAACCTCAGTTTGTCAAGCTGCTTTCATATCCAGAGCCCTGTGGCTGTTCTGTGTTGCTGGGAACTGAGCTGGATTTGTTAGATTTCCAGAGAGGAAATGGAGCACAGCAGAACTGCCCTTTGAGCAGAGTCAGGATGCCATAAACTGTGGATATGCCCTCCCAAAAACAACTTGTGGTCACAAACCAGGCTACCTGGTTTTAAATTGTGTCCAACTTTTTAAGCCAAGCAACTAAATATTCTGAAGCTTATTAAATTAACCAGTTAGACCAAGGCAATATACAAAGTATACAGGCCAAAGAAAGCATTGTGGGTGTAGCTTTCTGAAGGAGAATTATAGTTGCTGCTGATTATGCTGTTACAGTCAATGTTGTGTCAGTCTTCCCATTATCAGCCTCTTTCTTTTTCCCCCCATCAATGGGTTGGTCTGGGGCTGTGTGGAAAGGTTTGGACCTCATGAAAAGGTTTTCATGTGCTGCAAAATGTAACGTGAAACCACTGAATCTGTTACCCAAAAGATCTGCCCTGTTTCTATAAGGAAGGAGCAACCTTCAAAACTGGGATCTGGACCTGATGCTGAGCACCCAGAATTTTGGGGGAGCTTAGCTTACACTCGATTCTTCCCGTTGTTAAAAGTATTCACTTTCGTCCTTGTTTAGCACTGAAGAGATAAGGAATCCTCAGATCGGGTACATTCCTGTGTTTAACTCTGCTAATACAAACAACTTTGCTATATTTGTGATTTGCTTTGGTTTACAATTTGAGCTACAATGCTGTGTAGGGACGCTGTGATTGAGGGTATGATGCTGTGCAAGATGCCAGCCTTACCACAAAGACCTTCTGTTACTGAGTAAGCTCTGTGTCTCAGCCCACACAAACGTGCTGTACTTGAGTAATCATGTTCATTAGGGTTGTATTTTCAAGAAACCAAGAATAGGGCTGCCTCTTGCTGGGCACTGTGCAGCTCCAGAGAACCAGCCTTTGTTTTCTGTGCAATGTGCCAACCTGTTTCTCCAGGCCACACCTGCTTTCTAATTCAAGTGACAAAACTAGGGAAGAACTGGTTTGCATCTTGCTCTTCCATCCGCCTGGGCATGTTTGGGAATCCCTCAGAATGACTGAATTTAGTGCTTTAAGCTTTTTTCTTTTTTTTTATTGCATGCCTCCCGCAATAGCTGCAGTAGCTTCATAATGGAAACGCTGACATGACACTATCGGCTCAGCCCTGGGAGTGTGTTCCACCTTCCATTGTTTGCCTTGGCCTCTGTATGTTGTGTACTGCTTCCCTTTAATTGGTTAATTTAATAAACTTCTGAAGTGCTGTATCAATTGCTTAGCTTTTATCCACCAGCCTGATGAAGAAAGTATAAGTTTCAAAAGCTTTCCTGTATGAAGTTAATCAAATAAAAGGTATCTTCTACTGTACTCTCCATGTATGTCTTGGAAAGACTGCTTGAGCTGACACATTTTTACAATTAAAGCATTTAAACCCCCCCTAAAAATCTTTCTGCAGCAAATGTTCCAGACCTGACCTGCCTAACTGCAGCTTCAGAAACAACAAAAAAGGGTGGAAATCTTAAACTTAAGGCTGTGCGATGCTTCAGTAGCCACATCTGAATTATATGTTAGGCTAAACTGTATTTTAGATGGACTCCTGGGGTTGGAAAGGGGGAGAAAAGCGGGGAAAACATAACAAAAATGATTTGAAGTTATTAGGGAAGTCTTGCAATTCAGCCATGTGTGAGACTTGGGTGATTTGAGCTGGAACTCTGGGTCTTGGTCAAGCCCCACGTAATCATGAGCATATCCTTTAACAACTCTCTGCTCCATTCCCCATTTGAAGATCTTTTTCACATGTTATGTGTTTCATTAATTCTGATTTTGAGATTTGGGGAGTGTGTGCCACAGTGGGGCTTTTTATTGCATGAGCTGTAATAATAGAGTTGGAAAGATGGGTGGATCTCAGTGTGGATGTAGTAAATCCTCTTTCAGGCCAGTGCAGACAGCACCTAAGAGAGGCCCCATGTGCCACGCATGAGGGAGTGTTTATCTGCATTCAGCAGAGCCAGAGAGTGCAATGCACATGTAATATGAGTCCATCTTTATCTACTTTAATCTACAGCCTGAGCATCCCAAGATTTAAGGGTATTCACCTATCAGGAGTGATTTAGATATACTTGATCATGCCTAAGGGCAGAAGAACAGCCTAGGTTACTTCTTGATATCCCTTCCAGCCCTGCTTTTTTTTATGACTCTATTAGATCTGACAACAACAGAATCATACACTTTGTTCCAAAGGATTCGTCTATTAATGAGTACTTTGTGGTGCATAGCTCCTCTTCCCTTGAGGAGCTCCAAGAGGTTGACAAGTGCTAATTAAGTCCTACAAGAACTGGTGTGTTGGGTAATTATTATTTTACAGGTGGAGAAACTGAGGTGCAAATGTAACCCACAGGAAGGTTTGGGACAGAATCTCACTTCAATGCTTAGCATTTTAGCTGCTCATAAATCTCGCCAAGCTGTGCCTCTGGGCTGTTGTTGCCAATGGAGAACAAATGCTGGTGGTTCCCTCTTCCTGCCCACATCTGAGCTACTCAAGGTTGTCACAGGCTCACCATCCATGTTTGGGCTGCATTAGCATCAGAGGGGGACTGCTAGCAAAATTAATGTGGCCTGTGTGCCAAACATCAGTTTATTTTTTCTCTATTACCATGCTTCCTGGACTTGCAGAATTACAGTGACTTTAAAGGGCAGCTGCCTCGGAGACCTGAATCAGGCCTTTTGTATTGGGAAGGAGGTAATCTCTTGCAGCCTGCATTGTTTGAGTGTAATTTTCAATCAAACATTTGGCAGTGTAATTAGTCTGCTCCAGAGCTCTCGGGTGGTGTGGAGTGACACAGCCAAGTGGCATTTGAGAACACTTTAAAAGGAAATGGGCTAATTGGTTTAGCTCTGGGTCAACAGTACCTCAGGAGCCATTGAGCCAGACCAGGCCTCTCTCTGGCTGGTGTTTAAACTTCATTGTTTAGTCAGCAATCCCTTGCTAAAGGAGGGTCTCTAGTGTGAGGATGAGGTGTGGCTGGAATAGCTTTTGTTCTCTAGAAGTGTTATTATTCACCTGTGTATTCCTGGGTATGGTATTGTATCTGTACAGACTGGCTTTCCCGTGCTGCCTTTCTTGTGTCTTCTGTGTCCCAACTTGCCTGTTTGCGAAGTTAGACTTCGTGTAGAATTCCAGGAAAACGTGCTGCTTCTAGAAATGATAATATTTGTCATTCTTGGTCAAATTCCAGGGTCAGGTTGGACAGAGCCTTAGGTGACATGGTCTAGTGTGAGATGTCCCTGCCCATGCAGGGGGTTGGAACTGGTCCTTTCCAACCCAATTTTATGTGTCTAAATTCTGTCTCAAACAGCGGCATCACTACATTACTTCCTTGGGCCCATGCACACTGTCCGCAGGGATCCGAATCTGATCAACTGGGGATTCTGATGGAGCAAATCTCATTCCACCACACCAGCCCTGAAACCTCCCATTTCCAGATCTCCAGGTGAAATTACCACCTTAGGTCTGTGCATGCAAGCCAGGATCAATTTTACAAGCGCTTTTCTGGCTCCACCTGAGACATGCATTGAATGCTGGCAACCTGAGAGCGCAAATCGCAGGGTGGTGGTAGGTTTCTCCTTGATGTGATGCAGAGGGGCTGGTTCGACAAGTTAAACTCCAAGTTGCAGCTTTCGTGTGGTGGAAATTGTTGTCTTGTTGCCACTGTCCAGCTCTGTCACGCTGCTGCACATCAATTTCCTTCACTCTTCCAGGGTGTGTTCTCAATTCATGTTTGCACACTGTGTAATTTGCGATGCTGCTCAGTTTAACAGGACAGAATTTGCCAGTCCAAACCACGTCTTGGTGAGAGGGTGAGGTGCTTATTATAATCGGGAGGTGTTTTTATTCATGTTTGCACGTGGTCGCTTGTAATCCTACAAGCTAGGGCGTAGTGCAGCTTTGAGCCGCAGCAGCGGCTGCGAGGTAATGGGTTGGATATAAGGGGGACAAGAGGAAGTGGTAAGAATGAGCCCCAGAGATATTTCTTGTGTAAGAATTTCTGTCTTGGTTTTGATCCCTGCTGCAGAGGCTTTCTTGAGTAGATGAGATTTGCAAGTCATCTTACCCCAAATGGTACTGGACATGCAAGCATTGCTCTGTTATGCTCCTGCCTGGGTGATTATAACATAGCTGGTCTGATCATATCTGCCATGCTGCAAAATCTCCATTGTAGTGTCTGTTTTGGGGAGTACTCCCTCACATACCTTAAAGAAACCATTCATGTGGTTCTGAACACCTTTACATCTGTGTCTGCATTCAGTGTTTTAGAAATGGGGCTTGTTTTCTTTCAGAGGTGGTTGCTGCAGTGTGCAGAAAGGGGGCATGGGTCTCCCAGCTCTTTCCAAGAAAGCAATCCCAACCTGATCTGCTGGTGAGGCAGCAGCACCAAGAAACACTGGGAGTAAATAATGCCCTGTGATTTTTCTCATGGGTTACAAGCAGGAAAGGCTTGTGAATGGACATAGCAGCCTATCCTCTCCCTCCCTGACTCACTGTGGGCCAAACCTCCTCAAACACATCCCGCTCTGTTGTGTATCCAAGTCTGGAGTCTTTGCCAGCCAGGAGAGGCTACATTTTATGGCTGTGCAGGATAATGGGGCTACTAAGGGAAGGTTTGCTATTCAAGTGCTGTAGTTGTGAGGGGAGACCTGATTAAGCCAGAGAGCCCAGCTGAGCAGACTGGCCAGTCCCTTGCTGCTCAGAGAGCAAATCACTGATCAGAAACATCCCTGAGTATTGCTGAAATGGCCAATGGATGCATATCGTGCACTAGCTGAGAGCTGGGCATCATCAGCCTGAGTGTTCATGTGAAATCAAAGTACTGGCAGGGGACAGCAACTAATCGGACCAGGGCATATGTGGAGGGTACGTTAAATGCTCCCTCTCAATGCAACAAGCCCCTCTGAGCACGTAGCATCCATCTGGCAGGTAATTAGCTAGATCTCTAGCTGAAGAATAGGTGAAGGGATCTCTCTTCCCACATCTCCTGGTAAAGTGCCTACTCTAATTTTTGTGACATCCAGCTGGAGGGTCTCTGTATCTGTCATTACAGACCATTAAACTCCTTCAGATCCATCTCTATATTTTAAGTAGTTTATGACCCCTGGTGACAGTGGCCAAGGAGGATCTGACTTTTTCTGGTTTTTTTTAGACAAGGAACATTTTCTTGTATGGAATGAGTCAAAAAGTTTTTGGCTAAGGAGAGGGCATGTGTAGAGGCTCCTGTCCTGGCAGGCTGGGCATGGGCAGAAACCACCTTCCACAGCAGCGTTGTGTTACCCAGACTTAAAACCTGTGGGTTTGTCTCTGATCTCACCAGCAAATGGGAGAGGGTTCTCTCCAGCAAGAATCCCTCTGATTTCTAAATAACACTATTCTAGATACTGGAAGGCACAGATTGTCCTGGAAGGAGTTGAAATGCTGCAGGGAGCAAAACAACCTGAGCAGCCTGCTCCAAAAGGCTGCAAGGAAAATGCTGCTTAAAGAAACCCAGCAAAGCCCCCCAGATTCCAGAGAGGAGGATGAGTGAGAGGACCAAAAAAGGGAATTGGTTCAGGTTGAATGAAACATGTTGTTTGACTCAATACATAATGCTTCCTTTCATTAAAGTGCCTGTAATCTTTTCTTGTTAATTGAAATGAATTTATTAATTTCAGTCTAAAAATGTGTAAGCACTTTCAGGCTGATGACTTTTATTTTTTCAGCTGAAGTGACAAATCCAACATAAATTTGCACTGGTTGTGTTGACCCAAATATGCCTGTTTTCTTTGGGCAGGGATAAAAGTTTCAGCTGAGAAACTGCCTGCTTCTAATCTGGACAACACCTTCTGCCTAAGGATACTTTCATTCATAAATAAAAGGACAAATAACTGGATGGAAACAAAACCCAGGAAGTCATATATGTGCCCTGTAAGGGTTGAGGATTTCGCATAAACCAGCACAATGTGAAACTGAAAGAAACTGGAGGGGATGGTGGTCCTTAAACCCCTTTGGCAAGGTGAATGTATGGAGTTATTTTCGTAGAAAGCATTAGTGATAGCATGTGTTGTACAAATTGAGCTGTTTCTCTTGGCTTATCACTGTGGAAAGTGTTATCATGACTTCTGTGATGGTAGCACATCTGATACGCCCATGAGAGTGGTGAATTCTGAAAGTTACCTGAGCTGGAGACTTGCACAAATAGCACGTATTTAGAAATACATGGGGGAGAAGAGTATGTAGGAGACCTGGTGTCTCAAAGCCACCATCCCCAGGCTACCTTCACCCTTCATCTTCTAAGCAGCGGTAGAAATAATGTCTCAGTTTCCCAGTTGCCAGTCTTCAAACTCAAACCAGCCTCTTTGTTTAGCTAAAAGAAAGGGTCCTTTATTGCCTGTGCATAACCAGAGAGGAAAAGGTGATGTTTTCTTTAGTTGTTGTCAATAACAATGATATTTGCTCCTTGCAAAAGGACAACAGGAAAAGTTTACAACACTAATTGCCAGTGGAAGCAATTTGCTAAAAGGGGGATCTGGTCTCAGCTGCTTAAATGTTTACTCACTGGTGCTTGATTAATAATAGCTAATTAGAGAAATATGATTTTCTGTCCTTTCTAAATCTGTGAAATCTGGTGTTGCTCAAGGATTGAGCCTGTAATTATTTACCATGGTGGGAACAGTCCTATTGAGAGCCTTGACTGATGTCCAAAGAAATAGCTGGCATGAGAGTAAACATGGGATTTATTGGAAAGGATGACTTACTGAGGGACTGCAGAATTTTTCCTCTAATAGATATTAAAAATGTATATAATGAGTATAGCATATTCATATATAGTATTTGAATGGAACTATATAAATGTGTATATATTACATATATATTACATATAATATTTTCTTAATTGCACAAATGAAACTGATGGACTGGAACGTACATTTCTGTTTCCTGGAATACATTTTCTTTTGTTAGAAATGCGGAGTGCAGGGGTCTCTTCTGAGAGAGGTGGAACTTATTTTTGGAAGGCGTTTGGAACTCAATCTAGATAGCTAAATCCAAGTTGGATTATCGAATCATGCATCGTGCTGAGTACCAGTTAATAATTGGAGACATTTCTGAAGGCTGCAGTTGTGAGGCAACTGCGAAGCCAACTGCTGAGCAGTCAGCTCTGGTGCCATCAGTAAGGGATGATCATCCCAAGGGCTCTCGGTGGAAGCCATGTTTTCAAGCTTCTCTCTTCTGAAACAAATTGTGTGGTAAAGCTAAAATGTGCGTTTCTGTTACCCTTTAAGACACTTCCTTGTGTTTGGAAAGCTGCCTTTAAGCCCCTAAAGGCAGAGAATGAAAAAAATATAATGCAAAAGTCAGTTCACACAGAAGGGAAAGGGAAGGGCAGAGGAAAGATTACTCTGTAGGAAATCGAAATACACCAACCTTCTACAAATTCAGAGTAGATAAACTGTTCACCAGTGAGTACCTCGTTTGGGAGAGTGATGGTATAATCGCCAAAGCCATTTTGAAACCTATTTCTAAATAAAAAAGCATTTTGTGCAGTTGCAGTAATTAATGGTTGCTCTCTTGCAATAGCCTGCAGAAAACTAACTCATGCGTTTGACAGCAAACATGAATATGCTTGTAAAACTGAAGGGAATCGTTAGGCTTGTGTGAGCTTGATCACTTAAAAACAAACTAAGAAGCTGAATGTGGAAGCATGTTACGACTTAGGGTCTTGACTGAAGTCAAGGGGAGTATGTCAGAATGTAATACTATGGAAAGAAGGAAGGCCCAGCTCATTTGCAGCAACGGCAGCTGTAGCATGGGGGTTAAAGTGGCACACTTGAGACCCCAAACTGCCCAAGCAACAAGGATGTTCTGAAAGAGAAGGACAATTATAACACTATTACATACATGGTTGCTTTGGAAAACTGGACCTTGCTGTAGGCAGATGTGATGTTTTGAGATTGGGATACATGCTTCTGTTTCCTTTTTGCCTCTGTCTTGCATGAGAGCAACTTCTGTCCCATCCATAGAATTCCTGTAGGAGGAAATGTGATTTATTTCTGAGGGTGAAGAAGGCGAGTATTGTGACAAACTGTGCAAATACTACAGATTTCAAGAGAGCAAGTAAAAAGGTGATTCAGTTTGCTTCTCACGTTGCGTGTGCTTACCTGGATTATTCCACCCAATGAATTTGCAAGCATGAATTTTCAGGAGCATTTATTGGAAAAGCTCATAAGGAAATATGACCAAGCTTGGACGGAGAGTGAATTCCTAAAACCTGTGCTGTGTTGCTGAAGCTGATTCTTTCTTCTATGTTTGATCAGGGGACAGAGGCACCTTGTGACCACTCAAAGTTTCTGCTGGGGCAATTGGACTCTTTTGGATTTGGTTTGTACACTTGGAAGCCACAATCCCAAGTATTAGTTTACAAATTATTCTGAACTGTGGAAAAAGTCCTAAAATAAAAATGGGGGGAAAGCCCTACTTATTTGCTGTGAATCTCTTCACCCAAGTCTAAGATGACATTGCGATCTGCTGAAGATGGGGTGCATGAAGTCTTCTGACAATTATAATTCATGCTATAGGACTTAAATATCTAATCTTTACCTGTTCTTCACTTGCATCGTGGAGTGCAAAATGCAGGCTTCTTAGAACCCAAATCAATCCAAGTATCTAAAACTTACTAATTAGTGGTAAAATGCATGTTTTCTATTTAAAGGGATGAGAGTTTCGCTCTGTTTCTGGAGGAGGAAGCAAGTTTTGCTCTTGCTTATGGTGAGGTTAATCACAGAGACCTCTGCTGTCTGTCAGATCTACCCATTTGGATAGAGAAGAGACCACATGAGCTGTAAATGAATGCTTTTTTCTGTAGCAGGGCTTAACAGAAGCTGTTGGAGCAGGAGTCATCTTCATTGTGTTTCTGCTCTCTAATGTTATTTCTTGTTGCCTTTTAGACTGTGTAGGTTGCTTAGTCCCTGGCATTACCTCACTTGTGAATTTGACAATTTCCTGATAGATTGTTTATCAGAGAAAATATTATGTCAATAATGTCTAAAAGCTGTAGCAATCCTGCTCCCAGCCCAGAGATGTAAATACTGTGTTATCTCATGGCACAGCCTTAAATGACGCCACGCATCTTGAAATAACATGTCCAAATGTGTCAGAGAAGAGATTGTTGAAGCAGTTGCCTTACATTACCTGCCTGCTAGCAAATGGGTGGTGAGAGACCTAGAGTTTGCTTTTTTTTCTTTTTTCTCTTTCTTTTTTTAATGTCTATTAGGCAGATCATGCAACTATCTAAACACAGCACTGGAAAACCTGTTTGCTAGCTTACTCACAGCCCCAAATGGCTTTGAGCTGCAATAGTATGGTGCCTAACCCTTCAGGGGGAAAAGCAAAGCAAACCCAACCCCATGCACCTTCTAGAACAACATCTTCTGAATTTGTGAGGATTTGAGGGGGGGGGGAGGCAGGGAATGAGGGAGGGAGGGGAAAAATGGCCTGTGTGTGAAACCACGAATTATATTATGTCTGCCAAAGCCCTTTGAGAATTGGACCAACTGTCGGTTCAAATGATTTGTGCTTATCCAAACTTTACTCATCAAAGGTTTTTATGAGTTCACTTTGGCAATGGCTGTGTTTTTCCATGTGGTGAAATCATACACCTGGAAAACATGCAGCCAAAATGGTGTGGAGCTTGAATAACTCTCCTTGTTCTCCAAATGCTCCTGAGTTTTAAGCATCATGGCAGTTAAAGTGTTTGTGGTGCTATAAAATTTGTACAACTTTACTGTAAACCTGACTCTTGCATAACCCTCTTGGCCAGATGATTGGCAGCGTGGTTGTGATCTTGTATCACAAAAAGGAATGAATATGCACCTGAAGTTTTCACTGTACAGAGGGAAGAAATCTGAAAATCTGTGCCTTTGTACATGCTGTGCATGGTGGCATGGAAAACATCCCACAAAGCAGCAGTCAGGGAATAATCCTATTTTATGATTTGCTTCACAGTGTACAGGGGCCTGCCCGAAAAACGAGCCCGTTCTGGGATGGACAACAGCAGTGAAGATGACTGTACTTCACAGAAGTGATGGGGAGAGGCTGGCAGAAGATATTGGCACAAAAATCAAGAGAAAAGGTATATCTACAGCAGTACTTGATGTTGACCTTGAAGTTACCTTAACCAGTCTGTGTTGTTTCTGGCAGCCTGCAGCAAAGCCAGTTATATTGCCCTCCTAATTTGCAAGTTAGGCCCTCCTAGGACTTGTTTTGAGGCCAGCTTG
Organism: Ara ararauna; assembly: GCA_028858755.1. NCBI lineage: Eukaryota > Metazoa > Chordata > Aves > Psittaciformes > Psittacidae > Ara > Ara ararauna. The sequence continues at coordinate 7,940,194 of CM054389.1, read as the reverse complement.
CTTTTCCCTGTGGGCAGTAGAGAGAAGCAGAGCAGGGGAGGAGTGGTGAGAAGTGGGAATGTTGGGATTGTTGTGGGTTGGCTTCTGTGCCCCGAGCCTGTGCTGGCTCCAAACACAGTTCAGGAGAGCACAGGGTTGGAGGACTGGCAGCAGTGGGAAGTTCTCTCATCTGTAATTGAGCAAAGGTCCCAGGATCATGGTGGGACCAGCGGTAAATTATGGCTTTTGCAAGCTCAAGGTTAATCCCATTGGCATTATGGGTTTTGGGTGGGTCTTTGAGCATGGCTCAAGACACGCACATTTTTCTATTTAACTGAAGAGAGTCCTTCCCATGTGCAGTGTATTATTTTCCAATTGCAATTAAGCTGGAGTTGTCTAGGAAAAAGGGTGCAGCATAATGGTACCATGACATGAAAGGTATATAAAACTAGTGTAACAAAACGGGTGAAATTGTGAAGGATTCAGGTCATAGTGAGTATCAGCTTCTTGACTGCAGTGTTTGGTCACTTGTCTTTCTGTTTACACAACAAAATAGCCTGCAGAGAGTTAATATGTTTAGAAAACTGCACTTGCATGTGTTTCTAATGGGAGAGGAAACTCAGCAAATTGATGTGACTCAACAAATTGAGTATACAGAGCAGATCACAGCTCTGATTAGGCCATTTGCAGATTGGTTTGAAGAGCCCTGGCCTCTGGCCAGTGAGCTACTTCTTACTTGCAAGGAGCACAGACCAACAATGAAGGCACTGAGCTAATGCTACACTAGGCTTTGTCTCAAGCAATGATGATCATGTACTTGGAGCATATGCTTAGGGCTGGCTGCTTAGTATAATGGAGCAGTCCTGCACCACGCATCTCTGTGGCCACACTACAGAGGCTTCACCACAACTTAACTGCAGGCCTCTTCCACTAAGGTCTTATAAATGGCACAGATTACAAATACTATGTGTAACATAAGGTGGAATTTAAAAGAATATGGATGCTTAATATAAAAGTCATGAATAATGCTGCATAAAATGTCTGAGCTATTAGTTCACTTATAAGCAGTGTACCTGTGCACAGGCCTGTATGCTAGGTTTGCATACTGTAATATAAATGGTCTTTGTTCTTGCCTTTAAGTAATAACACCCCACCTAATATCTAGGCACCCTTGTGTATATTTTATGCATGCATCTAACTTAGCTGTTAAATATTGCTCCAAAACTCACACATACACCAAAAGAACTATACATTGTCAAACTGGTTTGAAATCTATAAAGAAGAAGTGCTTGGGAAGGGTTGAAAGCTGAAGAATTAAAGAGCATTCCTTTTAATTCAATGGCCTTGTAATATGCTACTGAGTAGGAGGAGAAAAGAATGAGTCTGATGGCTGGATTGGGTCTGCATTTCCTGTGTTGACATGGGATGGGTGGAGCAGGATGGTAATGGTGTCCCCAGCCCTGGAAGGAAGAACCAACCAATTGCTCTTGATGTGGAGTGACTCTTGGGGTTTAACTCTGGGACAAACTTGTTAGATTTGCTGGATTTCTCCCTTTTAAATATGTGTCAGTGCTCCTTCTCCTTATATTGTAATCTCATACTTCTGAAGAAACCACTTCTTGGTGGGTCTCACTTCTGTGAGGCATGGGACCCCTCCTGGGTCTGTTTTGTCCTGAAGCTGTGGTGAGGCTGTGAGTGCCCAGGAACCTGGGGGCAAGCCAGGGAGAGGGTAGGAGCAACTGTGCATGACCAAGGAATCTTTAACAAAGCCAAAACACTTGTTTGGTTGTCAGAAACCCCACAATGTTCATGAATGTTAATGTTGGACTGATCATTATTGATCTTCCTTGGTGCCTGCTGTTGCATGAGGGCACGAATCTACAGAAGACCAAAGGCCCAACCCTAAGGAGCCTGTAAACAAAGATAAACAGTTACCACATGGGCCTGCCCTGAAAGAGAAGGAAGGGGAAGATGTTTTTCATTGTGTGATGAGTTGCTAACTGGGAGTCAGTTTGCCATCTGCTTGTGGGAAAGCCCTAAGAGAATGCTTTGACGTACAGCCCATGGAGTTCCCCACTGCTTCCCCTCTAAACCATTCTTCAGCATGGAAAGCTGATCCTGCTGTGAAAGCACTATATGCTGGAAGTCTTCTATCTGTACTGGTGAAGTCTGAGGCAAGGTGCCGAGTCTGCACCCTAGATCCTTCTCTGCACAGCAGGGGCAGACAGTGCTTCCCTGCTGCACAGGAGTTTTGCAGGGGCAATACTCATTATTATTTCCTAGGTGCTTGGGATGCTGGAGTGGTGGGAGAACATGACCAAATCTAGGGTGATGGGTAAAATGGGTATGGGGGAGTTCTTCCCCAGTGACAAGGAGTTTTTTTGCATGCTGTGGGGATATTCATAAACTTAGCAGTTGTGTGTGTGACCACCCATAGGTAGGTTTATCTACTGACTGCAGTTGTGCCCTGTTCCTCTCCTCTGCCTCCCTTCTCTGTCCAGCCAGTTCCCCAGAGAGGATCTCCCAGAGGCTGCAGAATACTCTGCAGTGTCAGTTCTCAGGTGCCCATTACAGAAATGTTAAATTCATAAATTGAAAACATCCCCCCTACTTCTGTCCTCCCCCATGTTGTCTGGAGCACCCACCACCTGACCTCCTGCTTGGTAGAGCTGATGATGCAAGGATGGAGTTTATTCCTGCTTGGAAGGCTTGCGTGGCAGTTCCACACGTATTGTAATTTTGGTGCCGGTTGGCGCCAACTGAGTAACGTCTGTGATAGCCTTAGGAGCAGCTTTGCCATGAGATCTCAGGAATGATACATTGTGAGTGAATGAATGTGGAAGTGCTGAATTGAACAAGTATTTGCACATTTTCATGACTGTGAAGCTCCATTCCCTAAACAAAACTGGGGAATTTTCTTGAATCTGTGGAAATCAGATCTATAGAAGAACGCTGTGGTTAAACAGTGACTCTGCCCTTTAAAAATACCTTGCCCCTGTTACTCTGCTTCCTTTGGGAGTGAGAATTGTTCTAAAAACTCTGGCATTATGGTTCAATATGTTTTGTATCACAGAGGGGAAAGAATCTGTAAATCTTTTATTATCAACCCAGGAATTTTGCTCTGTAGCTTTCCAAAGGTGAGCACCTGCCCCCTTGTTTTATTGAGTGTAGGAGATGAAGTTTATTAAGTCTGTCTTGTTGTTGACTTCATTGCTTTGATGTCCTCCAGATTACCAAATTCTCTTTGTATTAACATATGTTAATTTCTGCCTGTATTGATAGACAATTACATATGCAAGCACACTATATCACATGATACTAAAGTGATTCATCCTTTGTTCCTTGTGAATCTAAAAACTGGGTCTCCTGCCTTCCCAGACTGACTCTAATTTAGAGACTAGAGGCTTAAGGCATCAAAATCTGCTGTGCTGTAGGTATAGTTTGTTACAGGGAAATGGATTCTGCACCCAGTTACCCCAGTGTGGGGAAGACAGCCTCTCTCAAATCTGTAGCTACACTTGGGGAGGTGCAAAGGCTGAGTCTTCCTGTACCTTTGGCTCCTCTGAGGATAGTGGGTATGTTCTTCCATTTAATGTATATTTAGAGCAGCGTTACCTTAAGATCAAAAGAATTACCCTGGATTTATACCAGGGTAGCTAAACATGGAATCATACATAATTCCCAAGCACATTTGTCTTGCAAGAACCACACCTGATCTGCCTCCCAGCTCTTATTTACATAAGACATCCTCACTGTGTTGAGAACATCTGCCGTGGGGCTGCTTGCTGCCAGTGTGGGCAGCCGTTACTGCTGTGAAAGCCTGAGTCCTACCTCCTCTGTAACCATAGATCCTGACCGCTTGCAACCCTTCCTCAGGCAGCAGGAATATCTGTCTCTGCTGGCTTTGTGCATTGCTGTGGTCTTAACACTAACCTATTTTATCCCTGAACACAATGGGATGAAATCCTGCAGCAGAAAGACATATCTTAAATGCTTCCAGGATGGGTCCATCAGTGGTGCATGTGTAGTTTCTAGCACAGAGAGGATTAGAATAAATGCATTCTTTGTAGATGCTGTTTTAATCTTTCAAGCTAAACTTAGATCTCGGACACCTGTCTCTGCAGCAGTCTGTCTCTTGAGCTCATGAATTTTGTGCACAGCTGTCAGTGCTCTATGTGGGGTTCTCTCTTTTCAGCTGGCTCTATTCCCAGTTGGCTGAAAAGTAGGAGCCTGTCTTAGAAGGAGAATTTCCACTCCTGCATACTTTGATGGAAACAAGAAGATATAAAACAAGATTTAATGACCCAGGGTTTCTTTTTTTTTTTTTTATGAACCATTTATTAGCTGTTCTGTACATACTCAGTCTCTGGGGATCTAAGTTACATATTATGGTAAGTATAGAGTGCCTGTTCCCTATGGACTTTGTTTCATGATTTATGTGGATAAAATAAAGCATATAAACCAAATAAATTACCTTGGATAGCTTACTTTGAAATAGGACTCCAGGAAGTGCCACGAGGTGGCCAGATGAAATGCTGACCTGAATCAGTGGTGCTAAAATGCATACGCCATCTCCCGCCTCTGCCAGGCCCTTTCTTTAACTCTGAGATTGTAATTACAAAAGGAGGAAAAAGGAAAACATCCACCTATGTCATCTTCATTCCTTTGGGACTGATTAGACGGGGGGATGTGTCACAAATTCAGTGGCTTCACCATAAGCTGAGTGGTGTCTGCAGTTTTGCAGTGTAGTCATCTGCACCCTTTTTATTCTAAGAAATGGCCATCTGAGGCTGTGGACCCCACTATGCTCTCACTTTCTTGGGATGGGTATAAAAGCAAAGCTGCTCAAAATGAAGGGTTGCCTGCTAGGATCTGCAGTCTGTATGGGCCTTGCTCTTTCCAACTTGTGTATCATTAATCTTCTAGTCTTGGTCAGTTTAGGTGTGGTTGCTCAGCTCCAGACAAACCTCCAATTCGGCCTTCTCAAAAAGAGTAACAGTTGGGTATTCCTGCTCAGAGAAATCTTGTCCCCAAATTGTCTGCAGAGTTTAAGGAGCCTGGTGCTATATGAGGGAAGCATGAAAGTGAAGTCTTGTCCTTTGTGAGCAGCAACAAGGATATGTTTCCGGGGAAGGCACATCCTTTTGCCTAGGTCAGGGCAGAGGGTACATGTGGAGATGAGGTTTGCAGAGGTGCAGTAACTGAGATTGTTACCAACAAGTCATCCCACGAGTAGTAACAATGAGGTGGAAAAGAGCCCAAAAGTTCTAGTGGCACTTTCTGCACAACATGTGTGTAGCTTATGGGATGCAGTAGTTTTAGCTGTGTCTGGCTGCCTCTGTGCTGTGCCACTCAGAAGAGCTAACCCTTTTTCTTGGTTTTGCAAGTTTTCTGTGCTTACACAATGGGCAAAGTGGCTCCTCTGTATTTAGTAGCAAAAAAGCATAGCCTCCCTTGAGCGAGCATGAGCCACCCTCTGTGAGAGATGCTGCTGCTGAAGCCACCAGTCATGTACTGTGGGGGGAAGGAGCCCGCTGGAGCCTCGTATCCTCTCTAGAAAAGAGAAGCAGCAACTGAAGGAATTTGGCTCGTGTTAGATGATACACCTACACTACCAGATAATGATTTGATCAATCGGCAAGCTTGTCAGATCGGACCCCAGATAGGATGGCAGCTTGCCAGGTGTTGGATCACAGAGACTTTGTTTGATGTTATCAGAGTGCAATTAGGTTACATGCATTGCTTCATGTCAGAGGCCAAGTGCAGGCGATCGGGAGGTGCATTCAGCAGCCACCGGAGGTCCTGGATGCGCCTGCCACCTCTGGTCACCTACTGCAGTGGCTGGGGAGGTGGTGGCAGGGCACCAGGTAACCAACTGCTGGCTTTGGTTACCCTCAAACTCCTGTCAGCCAGCAGATGAGAGAACAAGTAGATTCAGTTTCAGGAGACCTCGGGGCTTAGTAAAAAAGAAAGCTCAAAGGAATTACTCTGTAGAAGAGTAAAATACCAGGTGTAACATGCAGCTAATTATGCCACTGGTTTACAGGAGGGATTTTAAATGTTTCTTTCTGAAAAGCCTGAAAGGAAAAAAAAAAAAATCAAAGGGGAAAGATTGAAAAACAAGTATGAGAAGATATAAAACAAGATTTATATCTAAATAATTTCCTCTAATTGCTGTTAGAAGACATTAATTTTCCTTTTGATGCTCCACTTTACCTTAGGCTTTGCTGTACCTGCCAGGATGGCAGGGAGTCAAAGAGGATTAGCTCAGCAGCTCTCTGCCTTAGTAGCCTCTGTAAAAGATTTAGCAATGGGAAGAACACACAGGTTAAAAAAAAAAGTCCTAATTTAAACAGGCCAACTTCAACCTCTGTTTCTCCTGTGCAATCATGATGACTTCACCAGCATCCCATGGGTACAAATGAGGTAGAATCTGGGCTCAGAGTGCCAGGTGAGTGTGTGTGTTGCCTTTTAAAGACACAGCAGTACCTGGTGTATCTGTGGCTGGGTAGGTGTCGGTAGCGGTTTCAAAACCATTTGAAGTGGCAAATGTTTTGTCCGTGCAGCCAGCCAACCTCAAGACCATGCACCAATTAAGTTTGCTAAACCTTGGTCTGGAAAGGTCTTAATGCTCAGGGGAGAGCTATCTGTTTGCCAAGGGGGCACTTGGCCTTGGGCGAATCTAGACAGAAGCAATACGATAATATTTAATTAGCCTGGGGTTTGTAATAAGCTTCCGTTCTGGCTTGCATGTGTGGGACATCTCCCTCTCTGTGGCAGCATTTGAGCTGCAATTCCACTGCTGTCCAGTTTTCTGTCTCCTCCACCTGAAGATTTTCTTGCCTGAGACTGGGAGCACAGAGATTGCAACTCCCTGTGCTTCAACAACAAAACCAGGGGGTTGTTTGCTGAGATGTGATGCCAGCTGGATAGCTCAAATTTCTTTTGTTTTGCCTTTTTCTTCATTGGGATTTTTCAGTTTAAGGGCATTTCTTGATCTCTGATTGCACCTGAAATCCAGAATTGCTTTTGGTGGTTGTGGCAGACACTTCCCAGCTTGACTCAGAGGTACAGATACCTATTCAGTTCAGCAGGAGTGGGAAAGTCCACATTCCTCAGGCTGCACTGAATATCTCAGCCTGGAAGTGTTGTTTATCAAAACTTCTCTTAGATGAACCTTGCGGTAATTCTCCATTAATTTATTTCCTCCAGTTATTACAATGAGTTCTGCTCAGGGGTATCCTAGAAAACCACTTGGAAGCAGCAGTGGAGTAAAATGAAGTGCAGTTGGCTGGAAGGAGCACCCTATGCCACATCACAAGACTCGATCTCTTATTTTCCCACTGCTTTAATCTATTCTGTTCTCTGTGTAGGGCTTAAACAAAAGTAACCTAAGAAGATCCTGTCTCCTTGTTTTTGTCCTGCATATCATTTTGTACTAGGCGGTGATTTTTAAACACAGCTCATAGCTCAGCAGTCATGTAGACAGGCCTTTCGGGTGAGCAATAAAACAGACGCAGGAATAATGAGAATCAAAAGCTGCTTTTAAATTGTAGGTTGAAGTTAAGAACAAATTCCCTCCTTCAGATGGAAATACAAGGATGTGCAGTATCTACTAACTGTCCAGTTCACTGAGGTCACGGTTTTCATAAGAGTTGTTCTCATTTAAGCACTAAATACCCGGGCTGTCCGAAGAAGTTAGCGTGTCGAAGACATGTGCTGGTTGCGGAGTTCTTCTAAAAATCTGGTCCCACTAAATCAAGAGCAGACAGTCTCTCTTATTCATCTCCTTGTCTGGTGGTGGTTAAACAAATGCTTTTGAGTCTGAGGAGCATTAAAATTCTGCAGCTTCCATAAATGACTTTGATTTCAAGATGAACAACGAGATGGTACAATCAAAACCAAAACCGCTGCAGAACGTAGCATTGAAGGAAGCTCTGCTAATTTCTTCAGAAACAAATGGAGAAGTTAGTAACGTGAACCAGCTGACCACGAGCCAGATGCTTCAAAGTGATAGCAAGTAGTTCAGGAAGCCCCCAGTAGCTTTGCCTTTCGAACTTTAAGATCCATATGTATACCTTTAAGGGTAAAACTACCTCGCTAAATGCAACAGTGCTCCAGGAACAGGCAATACTTGCAGCCCCCAGTGAGCACCTCTTCAAGGGGGAGACTAGTGGGTTTGTCCTCTCATATATCAAGTTAGGAATTAAGTTATTTTGCGCAAGGAGCAGCTATGAACCAGAATCAGTAATGACCAGAAGACTTTTGTCTGCTTTATTATGTTTGATGAAGTCCTATTGCTATTACAAGAAGCTTAACAAAGCCATTCCAACATTAGGAGTAGATTACAAACTAACTACTCAACCAAACAAGGATTATTTTCAATTCTTCATTCCTACTCGAAAAACTGTTCAGTGCCTCCAAATGTGACTGTGCCTTCTATTAAATCCATTACATATTGCCTGTATTCTGTCCCTCTTTAGTCACAATTTGACCAGATTTAGCACACTTGTTCTATTTTGTACAACATCCTGAGTAACAGAGCAGACTGATCTAAGCAACAGTGTTTTGAATCTTGGGCAATTCTGAAGTTACTGTGACTTTCTAGTATTAGGCATGTTCTTAAAAGGATGTCCTGTTCTGCTGTCAGGGTTTTCATTTTCTAAACAATAGATGAGTGTTTGGGAGTTGAGGAAAAGAAAGCTAGTCTCCTACAGGAGACAAGATCTGATATAGAGGCCTTGGAAAGAAAAACACAGCCAAATTTATAGTTGTTGGAGTGGCTGCTCTGTGTCTTATGTATCATTTTTTACATTCATCTGAATGTATTTTTATTGCTTCTCAAACAATTTTGTGTCTCTAAAGAAGCTTTTTCCAGTGAATTCAGGGAACAATTTAAAGAGTATAAGAAATGGATGTAATCTCATAGTCTTCTACCTGAAGTGTTCTCTGTTGGGCAACCAAATGAGTTAGTGATTGGTCATATTGAGGTTTCTTTGTACTGAAGGGTGATGGGTACAAATCCTTACCAGGTGCCTCACTCAGGATCAGGGCCTTGCAATGCTCCTTGCTGTACAAAGCAAAGAAAATCGTATCTACATACCCTTCAGCATTCAGTTTTGTCATGTGTCGTGCCTAGGATCACGTGCAAAGGCCTTGGGAGGGCAAAGAGCAGAAATCCACCTTTCTCTAGGGATGCTTCCATGTTATGTCCAGCAGGATGATGCATGAACAATGCTGGAGGGGCTTCCAGTCATTGCCTTTGCTGACATCATGTGTGTGAGCCCTCAGCTGAGGGAGGGATGCTAGCTGTGAGCACCGGAAGGCATCACATTCTAGCAGAAAGGAATTTGCCAATGTCATATGTTCTTCTAATCATTTTTGAAAGAGGAAGGCAGTGTCCAGTCTTTCTAAGAGCAAAATTCCCTACCTGTCGGTCAGGGACTGTGGCATTGGTCTTGCTTCCAGTTTGAGCATCCTAGCTATCATTTACACTTGCGTAATAACACTAAGGGTGAAGTTCCCAGTCTCTGTTTCAGGATGTGGTGCTTTTCAGTCTCAATTCATCCTGCAGTGTGGGTCTTTTCTTGTGGTTTTATAACACACAAAGTGCTCTGGTATCTAAATACCTTTGAGTCCTTCTCTTCTATGAATTTACCCCAGCTCCCCTCACCTGGTGGCTTTGACAAGAGCCATGAACACTTGTGACCTCTGAAAGTCAGTCCCAGGCTCTCTGAGTGACACAACCAAATTAGGGAGTGATTTTCTTTTACTTTATTTTAAAGTGAGGCGTTTATTTACTTGCCTGTGAGCCTGGGGCATAATCAAAGAAAGACCTGAAGGTGTTCACAGCCCTGGTTCATGCCAGCTGTGCTAGACAGTGCTGCTGCCTTATATTAGAAAGAGTTGATGATTAAAAAACAACAGCCAGATATATCTAATTTAATAAGATATAACCCATGTGGATCATAAAAGGGAGATCATAGCTGATTAAAACTGCATGAATTGTTTTAAGTGCATTCCTCAATTTTTAGACTAGAACAAAGGAGATGACCTGATTTATCCTGGAATATGGAGATAGATAAGAGCAACTACCTCGACTAGACTTTTCCCCTGCCAACTCAGGATTGTATATTTAAAAACTAGTCTGGACAAACACTAGCTGTGTGCCAAACAGCAATGTTTCCATCGCTTCCCTTGGAAGATTATTCCATACACTAATAGATCTTGTTGTCAGGAGGCTTTTTCTTGCAGCCTTAATCATTCACCTCAAAACATTAAGGAACTGAGGCAAGAGCCTAATGGGATGGGTTTTTTTCCCCTTGTGACTTGCTGCTCTCCAGTGTCTCTAGGCTGTAGCCACGATACATGGGGCTGCTGCTGAGACAGATTATCAAGTGTTTGGGAAGACTTTGTATGAAATAGACTCTGAAAAGCCAGGGTAGAGACTAAGTAGAGACTAAGCTAAAAATTGGCTTTTGGACAGAAAATAGAGGATGTCACAGCCAGGAAGCAGTTCAGAGTGGGGAGGTGTGGCAGAGGGTCACTTTTAGCTACGCTTTTGTTTCCCTTATACACAAAAATGGTCTTCACCCATTCTCGGCTTGAAACAAACTGCTTTTGAGGCAAAAAGAGACCCAAGAGAGAAAGTTGGGGTTTTTTTTCACTCATACCGGAGCAGTGCTTGGCTGTGGTGTGATGGTGAATTGAGCTGATGTGTCTGTCCTTATCCCCTGTCAGTCAGCCTGGGCTTTGTGGGCTTTGTGGTGCAGGACCACCATCCTTACATGCTGTGGGTTATCCATAAATAAACAAAAAGAAAGCAGAAGCAGTTTAAATAAGCTGCCTTAAGGTACTGGTCTGATAACTGATTTATGGGACTCTTTCCACTCATGTGAATTGGCATAGCTCCACTGGCCGAATTAGGGCTGTGCAGATTTACACCAGCTGAGGATGTGGCTCATCGCATTTAATATACCAGGAACTCTCAGGCCAAAAATAGCCATAGATACCTTGAAAGGAAATGCCATGGGGAATGCTGACTGAGAGCAGGACTGTTGGGAGGAGGAGGAGGGGAGTGGTTGTAGTGACTAATACGCCATGGCCATCTGCACAAATTGGCAGCTGTAAAGTAAAAGCAACAAGGTTATTGCCCTATATATGTATATATTGAAGCATTAAGTGTAAAGCGTGTGGATATACTGTATGGAAACATTCAGCATTAATCAGTGGGGAACATGAAATAAAACACGTAGGCTATTGTGTGCGGGTTTAGTTACCTTATTATGGGAAGCGTGTCACACATTTGAGAATGCAGAAGGGGCAGCGTGGGGCAACCAAAGTTATTCAGGGATTTGGGGAATGAATTATAAAGAAAGATTAGCTAGGCTTGGCCTCTGTAACTTTGAAACATGAATTGTTGAGTTGAGCAGCTTGCTTAGGCATGGGGATACTGAATTGGAAGCTCAGGAAAATAACACCATAGCTGAGCTCTTAGACTTGCTGGAAAAGGCACCATGAAAGATGCAGAGGGTGAAGCTCTGTCTCAGTGTGCCAAGCCTGAATCCACGTATGGGATTTCAGTGCAGAGATAGACGAGAGCACAGGGAGTTTAGATGCCTGAATTTCCTTCCACTTTTGAAGTCTGAGGATTCTTTTGTGGTGAGGGAACAGAGAGAAGGTGAGACCGTGACTCTGCTGAGGCATCAGTGGTGCTTGGCTTTCACCAAGGCATTCCACGTTTTGTGTTGAAGTCTGCCACTGACTTCTCAGGGTTTAAAAAGGGTGACCAGCAAGCCTGGCATCAGGTGTGGTGTTATTTTCAGCATGTTTTAGCTTTAACTGTGGTATTTCTAGCCAGCTTTTATGGAAGGCTTTTTAGAAAACCCATCCTGTTTTAGCCTTTCTGTACTGAGGACCTATTTTCAACCTACTCTCAGTATCACTGAGAATTAAACAGGATGCTTCACCTGTCTATGGCATCTCATATCACCTCTCCATACAAGAAGAGCAAAGATGAGTTTGCAGTACCTTGGTGATCTGGATATTTGTGACCATCTCCACGTGTGTGGAATTTCTGGCTTACTGAAAAGGGATTCGAGGTCTTGGGTTAAAAGCACATATCCTGTAAAACACCGCATTATGATTATTATATTCCTCCTCATTGATCAGCTGTCAGGGAGACAGACTCCAGTGTCACTTCACTGATGAAATGGCAGCAATACAAATACCAGTGCTGCTTCATAGAGCAGCTTGCAGTAATACTGCCGAGTGCAGCTCCAGTAATTGCCTGGCAGTGATACAGGGGGTAGTGCAGCTCCATTGATCAGCGATGCTCTGCTGATCGCTCAGCACCACTGTGGGCTCCAAAGCTGCTTTGCAGACCCAGCAGCACAGGAGACTCCAGGAGATCCTGCTGTACTCTGGTGGAAATCCTGCCCCAGGAGCCACGTTCAGGATGTACAGACAGGGCCTTGATGATTTATTTGGTTTCCCGACTGATTTCCTTCTCAGCCTTGATGGAAAATGCTGCACTAATGTAAAGTTGCTCTACTTGAAAACCCAGGACTCACAGCCTGTTAGTCTGAGTAATTGCCACAGTCCTCAGTCCTCTGCTCTCCCATCCAGTCCATGTGCCTCCCAGTAAGGCATCTCTTGCGCTGTGTGGGTGTCTTAGGGTGTGTGTGTTCTTGCAGTAATTCCTGTACCACTCCATGGGCAGACAGGAGTAAGTGCTTAATAAAATGGAAATACAACCAGTGTCTGCAAGTGAATCATTCCTTAGCGTTTCAAAGGCTGGGAGTGAAAGGTGGAAAGGAAGTTGATCTGAAATGCAGCCAGAACACTCTGTTGGTATTTTAGCAGGGGACTCCCTAAAAAATGTGTTCCTTTCACCTGGCTGACTGCTCCCGAGGAGCAGGAAGTGTGCTGCTAAGAGAGGCAGGCAGTGAGAGAGCTGAGCACGAGACATGGGCTGGCACAAGCTGGGGTTCGTGGTGTGCCACTGCCAAAGAATAGTTGAAGGTGTTGCTCTGTCGTATCCTGCAGTAGCTGGTCCTGCTCATCCCCACTGGCCCCCTCAGGATATGTCTCTTGTTTTGTATGCGAAGGGGATGGGGACCACCCACTTTAGTTCATAGTTTTGTTCTTTTCTATTTCTCCTTATGCAGGAATGACTATTTCAGAGTCCAGCAAAGCTTATATGTAATGAAGGGAAGCCCAGACTTTTACTGTGAGGGACATCCACCAAACCCAGCCCTTTATCTTCCCCTGGGGTTAACACTGCTGAATGTACTTCATGGTTAACTTCAGGTGCCTGATCCTCACTTGAGGTTTTATTCTGGTTTGGTTTTATGCCTTTTTTTGTTTGTTCTTTTTTCTTTAACCCCAGGACAGTTCGAATGTGTTAATTACTCAGAGGTAAAGTAGACATCTTTTAACGTGAAGGCTACCCCTGCATATGTGAAATATTTAACACTTGGTATGCTGAGACTTGCTCTTCAAAGTAGTTTTGTTAGCTTCAGGGGTAAATAATGCTTGGCAAGGATGATTTAGCAGACACCAGGGAGAGGGTGCCTTCGCACGAGGAAATCACCCAAACACCCCTCCAGTTCACAAACTAATTTTAATGTACCCTGTGCATCTTGTTCCACCGTGCTGCTGAAGCAGGGGAAGTGCAAAGTGGGGGCAGATACTGTGCTCCATGGGAAGAATCTCATTTTATCCTGTCAATTTTATTAGCATCCTTTAATATGTAGCAAATCTTCATAGAATCATATCTAATCCTATCAAATCATAGAATCTTCTATTGGCATTTACAGAAAGAACACCAGTTGATGAGATTGTAGATGTACATATGGTTAAATCCCTGATGTTTTCTTTACAAAGTAATTCCTGGCCAGTTTGGTGATGTGAGGCAAAGCCTTAGATGATGGCTTCTCAGCATTGAAGCTTGGTGGAAAACTTTAGTCTACTTGATGAAAGGCTGTATCCACAGCGCAGAGGTCTTCTAAACCTTGGTACAACTGCAATGCTGAATAGTTTGTTTCTTTCAAAAAGGAAAAGCTAGAATTAGTGCCATAAGAAAGCAGACAATGCAAATGAAAGCTAAAAGGAAATCCATTTCAGGAGGATGGTTCAGATCCACAGCTCCCAAGAAAATAAATAATTTAAATACTGACAAACTCGGGTTTGGCCAACACACTTTTGTTTTTAGGCATTCAGTTTTTCAGGAAAAATAAGGCAAAATTTTCCACAAAAACCAACACTTTTCACAGCCTCTCAATTTTCCTTGGAAATTTTCCTTCTAATTTGTTTCTGTTGGAGAACTTGGGCTCCATTCCTCCAGGGAAGGATCCAGAGCCTACCTGCCTGGAGGCCTCAAGAGCAGGCTAGTACAGAGTTACTCTACTAAAGGGTGGTTCTGGGGGTGGAGAAGTGTTATCCTTGGTGCAAGCATGTCATGGATATTCCTGTGCACCCTTAACCCTTCTTTTCCGAAGCCTTTATTTTAGCGCACTCCTAGTTATCACTTCACAGCTTCCAAATGGTGGTGACTGGGGACGTCTGAGGAGTGCTGTGCATGCCTTGTTCTGCACCAAACCATGGACAGGAGTATGTCATGGCTTCTGCTAGAAAGGTTGCTCTTCAATTAGCTCAGGCTTGCACCTCAGGGGTTCTCAGTGAGCCGCTGAAACTGGTGCTTCTCTTAGTCCTGTGCACCAGGCAAGGCTGGCTCAGTCAGTGAGGAGTGATAGAGGATTTGTATTCTCAAAATGGTAGCCTTGCCTTTCTGGAAGCTGGAGGGTAAAGGAGGAGCCAGGAAGGAGTATAGAGGAAAAAGAGGATTGCTTTTCTGCTGTGGAAAGGTATTTTGCAGGCAGAAAATGGTGACAGTCCCCAAAAGCTTTAAATCTGTGGTTTTCCTAGAGGAGTTCAGGCTTCAAGGAGGTTGTGCTTTTAGTTGCAGGGTAAAGAAAGCAGTACGCATGGAGATCTGCAGAAGGCACTCTGCTTTGTCCCCTTGTGATTTCAGTTACTGAAGTAGGGCTGTGGGGATTCCCTGGTGTGGATTCAGCTGGGAGCAGGAGGGACACCATGCCTCTCCTCTGCTGGTGCAGAACTGACCATGTGCTTGCAAGCGTCCCTCTCCCTGCCACCGTCCTTGTTACAGCTGTGCCTGGCACTGAGTGCTGAGGTTTTGGTGCCTGGGTTCCCTCTATGCTCCTTTGGCTTTATCCTGTTAGGCTCCAGTTTCCAAAGTGTATTTGGATGTTTGTCAAAAAGCACCAAGGTGCCCTATTTTCACAGAAAATCAATGGGCTTTAGCTATTAAGTGCTTTCACCTGAGTCTTTTGAAAATAACCCCCATAAATAACAAACCAAAAGCAAAAACCTTGTGTGGGAGCCAAGGGTTTGCAGGCTGGCTTCAACCAGCACCAAGAAGTCAGAAGGTGCGTAAGGAGACATCTTACAGCAATAAGCTGCATGAGCGGTTGTAAGGGATTATCTTTGAGCTGTAATTTCCACAGAGAAAAGTTCACACTGGTCTTAAAACGTTTATTCTCACCCAGTGAGTGTGCTGCAGAAGCAAAACACTCAGCCTTTTAATGTCTTGTATAATTAAGGACCACTTTATTTTCTCTTTTTATTAATGACTTACCTTTAATGTTAGCCCGATGACACAGTTGTGTAATTTAATGTGAAATGTATTATTCAGCTAGCTGCCGCCTTACAGAAAGGTTTTGACAGGCCAGAATGGGTTTGGTTTCAGGACAATAAACCATTTTTTTGGTCAATGCTGGGAAGAAACTTGCAGGAAGTGAGGTGGCTCTTTTAGTGGTTTGATGGGATTAATTTTTATGAAAGAAAGTGTAACTGAGGGAAATTAAATACAGTAAAGGACCTGTCATAGCAAAGGCAAATGAGTTGTTCAGTCCCCAGTTCAGAGGGAGCATTTAGGCATATGCTTAAGTCTCACTGGACACTTGCCTCAGTGAAGCTTATGCTCTCTTGGCTAAAGACTGAGTTTAAGCAATTGTTTACCCTTTGCATAGTGAAAATTGTAGAAAGAGATAAAGCATCTTTTGTGAAACCAGCGTTTTGTAAGGCACATCTGCATGTCCTTTGGTTTATGAAATGCCACTTGGAGTCAGCTGAAAATTAGCAGTTGCTTTAAGTAAAATTGAGGACCATTCCCGTGATTTTGCTGAACTGGGGGGCAGAGATATTAAGACTTAAATGGGCTACATGAAGATGTTTCCTGTGGGAGTAAACGATTTGATTCAGTGACCCAGTCCTAAATTCCATTTGCTGAAGTAAAAATATCGTAAAGGGAAAAAAAGAGAGAAAGTTTGTTGTAGTCCGGAGCTTTATACCTTCTTCAACTGAGTGAAAACGTGGAATCTTTTTTTAGTGCCCTTTAGTGCAATCAGCCTGTGGTGCCCCATGACTTGGGATCTGATGGCTGGTTTCAAACTGGATGGAGGTTTCTGAAGAAGGGCAGTCCCTGCAAGTTCTGTGAGATGAGGTACCTGGCCAGAGGTGACTGCCCGGGCCCAGGTCACGGTCTCCCACAGGAACCTCAACACCCAGGCGCTAGAGCATCCACAGGGGAGCAGACCAGAGGGATACCTGAACTACGGTGAAAACATGGTAGGAAGTAGCACTCAGGCCAGAGGCCACAGGTCTCCTTCATGCAGCGGCTCTCCCAGGTTTTTTTGCTAGCTTTCAAGCTGGCTCTCCTATACACCATCTCTTGGTCACTGGCATTGATCTGAGTTTTGTACAGGCAAGAGACTTATTCTGTGCTTATGCAAAATCAGATTATTATGTGTATCCCTGCCTGCATGCCAGGAGCAGATACCCAAAAGAGAGTGCTTAGAAGCAACACTTGCCATCAAGCAGCTGAAGCACGCAGATTGCCTTTTCAAAATCCAAGTCTTTGCCACTGCAGGTTGCTTTTCCACAGCACCTCAGCCCTCATGATGGTAATTTGTTTTTCTGTAAAAACCTGGTCCCTAGAGTATCCAACCATCCCTGGAGTACTGCCTACCTGTGTTCAGCACCCTTACCCAAGAGGAGGAATGTATTATTGCTCTTACCATCAGACTAAAGTAGAGTGAACAAAGGTGCATAGAGATATCAACTGAACGCAGACATCCCTAGCATAGGGCTAATGTTTAAACCAAGAGGGTTTTTCTTCCCTTTCTTCCTGCAAACAGCAAATAATTTGGAGGCAAGCATGTAAAGGAGGGGAAGAGGGGTCTGCACTGAAGACAGTGGTGTTTGCTCCCTGCCCTGCAGGTGATCTCAGCGGCCCTTCCAGAGCCTTGTGAGTCTTTCCATAGCCAGATGACAGGTACAGGGGGAGGCTGTGGAGAGTTCGTTTCACATCCTGTCTACATTAGGCAGCACTGATATGTTTAAATTAAGATCTTGCAATTAGAAAGTGTATTAAAATCTTGAGCTGGTTCTGGAGCGGGAAGCTGTGGTAACTCAGCTACATGGAGACTCTTAGACAAGTTACAAATTATTCATAACCAATTATGTAAATGCCTCTGGAGCTGTAGTAGTAAAAGACATCCCAGAGCCCTGTACAAAAAGTGGGTTTGTTTGGTTACCCCCAGAGAAGGAGAAGCACTATTATTGTTTAAGTCTAGTCTGTAAACGTGTTAATGGATCCACTCTGAAGTATCTGAGGGGAGAAAGAACAGACGCAACCTATTAACTGCCCATGTCCCAGTAATCATCGAATAAATTGACTTTTATTGTATCCAAAAGTAAGAAATCTTCTGGGATAAAAACCCTTTTGCTACTTGGCTGCTGATAATTGGAATCAACAACTCAAGGAATTAAGGGGGCCAGATCAGCTACATGCTTTTAAAATGATTTGTAGCTGACGTATTGCCAGTTTTGCACTCTGTGGGCTAATCTCTAATTGTATTTTCATGTATGGTTCTGGACTGACTGAGTGATTTATTTGACACATGGTTTGATCTACTCATTTTCAGCCTTTAATATACAGGATTTGCCATTCCAGATTGAGCTCTTTGTCCAATAAGTCCAATCTTCCACCTTTGGTAGTGCCTAGAATCATGCTTGAACAGAAGCACCCTTTGCTGAAGTGGACAGGTAAGCAGAGGGGTTGCTCATGGCTGAACAGGGTGATTGCCGATCTGGTTCTGGGTGTCACTGTGGCTGTTTCGACTGTTGAGCTTCAGGCACCCCTGCTTTAGGCCTGACCTCTCTTTAAGCAGCAGAGACTGGAGGCACTTTCCAAGGCCACTTCAGAGTCATGAAGTTGTTGCCTTTGTCAACTGCTGGGGAGCCTCCAGGCAGAAGCCAGCAGACAGTACGAAGACCCTTGTGTTTTGAGGGAATCAGTGTGGGTTATGCACTAGTTCAGAGGCCAGGAAACTGTTAGCTAGCTCTGCTTTGGGAGATGCTGCATCAGTTACTCTATCTCTCTGAACTTGTTTCCACCCACTCCTTCTCTTGCATAATTGGACTGTAAGCTCTTCAGGGCAGGGACCATCTTTTTACGATGTGTTTTGTGTAACACCTAGCACAATGGGGTGCCAGTCTCACCTGAGGCCTGCAGGCACTGCTCTCTCACGGATAATTAGTATTTTTTTAGGCACCACTGTAGTACAAATAACCATGGTGTTTTGTTGTTGTTTATTCTTGGCCAAATGCTGCTTGCAAGCTGAAGGCATGCAGCAAGCAAAGGTGCAGATGCACGGCGGACAAAGAGCAAATACTCACGTGGGCTTGTGGGGAAGATGGAAGGACCCCGCAGACCTGTGCTTTGTTGCTAGTTCCCAAGCTGCTTTTAGCTAGCCACTTCATTACTCTTCACCAAAGTTTCCTTTCTGCGAAAAGTGTAATTAACCAGCTCCTTTAGAAAGGGCTTTGAAAGGTTTGGCTGGAGACCTTGAGTTTCAGCAGAAACAGTAAGAAACTAGATATGGCCAGTTCTCTTTAATTCCTCCCTACGCTTGCATAGACGAGGGGATGTTCTTAGGGCACTTCTGTAGCATGCTATGCTCTGGATAGGGAAAAGTAGGGAGAAACCGTGGAAGTTTAAGTGCCAAAGTGTGTGCGGGTTCATCTGACCAGCCCTGTGCGCATATGCTCACATGCATGAGAAATGCCTTTTTTATTGTTTATTCACAGAACTCTTCTTTGTTTCCTTAATCTCACCGTAGATGGTTTCCTTTTTGCATGCCCATTCTGTAATTCCCTCAGTAGACATCTGTCAGGAATACACAAAAACTAGCACAGCTTTGATGCAACAACAGAATCCTGGAAACTAATCAAGAAAAAAAAATGCCCTTGTAAAACTGGGTCTGTAATTATTATGGGAGCCAAGATATCGAGATAATAAGGAGACAGCCCTAAATAACTTGGGGGAATTACAGAAGGTAATAATGTACTACACCACTGCCAGAGTTAGACAGACAGAGTGGCTATGGGTTTTGGCCTGGGTTCTGCATTGTGTTAGGGCTGCTACATCGCTGCCGGATGGAGGATGGAGTGTGAAGAGAGGGGTTGTGCAGTACCTCATGCTTTTGGCTGTGCCTTCCTGGGAGGCACTGGCGGATCTCACCCTGCAGCGTGGTGAGGCTTCAACGCTGTCTCTTACCTGAAAGCTCAAAGGGCTCTTGTAGAGTGGCCTAAATGTATTGTGATTTCAGGGATCAGCTTTTCCTTCCTATGTCTGCTTACCCATGACATCTTGTATGCAGGAGATGATCCATTCCATGCCAGCAGACCTGCCTCAGCTGCAGAGATCCCAGTAGTTGCCCCTGTGCCGCACTATCAGCATGGTACCCAGCGACGCAAAATAGGCAAAGGGTTACCAAGAAAAAAAAGCAAAACTGTTGCTGTCTCTGAGGGAGGGAGTGTCAGCTCGGCTTTGCTGGTATAGTAAACTGTTGTACACAAGCTCATATCCTCAAACAGGATCTCTGTGCCAGAAAGTCCATGTAGCCTTGGAAAACAGATGGTGTGGGAGCGAGCTAATCAGGAGTGGTTGCCTTGTTGCATTTGTGTGTTGCCAGAAGAGTCAAGCCAAGATCACGTTGCTTTCTTTCGCAGCCACCTTCAGCCGGGTAAATTAGCCTGCAGAGGAAATGTACTGGGTGCTGCTGCAGCATTTCCAGTACCAGAGTGAGCTTGTTGAAAGCTGGCATGGGCATCTCAGCGCTGCGGTGTAGACATATCCTTTGGGTGTAATAACAATAGAAAGATGAGATATGTAGTTTTCAGAGGTTTTGCAGCAATAGAGTGTTAAGATAATACAGGCAATCAAGCTCAAAATATATCTGGTGGTGGTTTCTAACTCTACTGGAATTTCTCCTCAGGGTTCAGTGTGTTAGAAGAGACCAAGGGCATGTTTTAAAGTATGTAGAACCCACAACCAGGAGTAAAGATTTCCAAGGACCTTAGCACTCATTTAGTCAAACAAAATTGGTCTGTGGTACAAAGCTGCTCTGCAAACAGGGGCTGAACTCATTTGGAAATTCAGCTTTTAAGTGCTGTCGATTTACTGTTTAGCAAGACAAGATCTTTGCATCCTTTTCAACAAAGCAGATGCTATTTAAAGACACAAATGCGCACTTATATTATTACACTTAATGTTGCTGTTTTGCAAGGGTGTTCTCACTCCAGGATGGGGACTTAGAGCTGTTATCCCTACAGGCTGACTTCGGTCCTCAAAACTGAATCTTAAACAGCAACCTCTTCACTTTTCCACTTAATCTTGGAGATGCACTAAAATACTCTGTGCCTTCCTTAAATAGAAGAAAAAACCATGAGTTTCAGATGTGTGAGCACTGAAAATCCAGTAAAGCTGAAGAGTCACCCTGTATAGCTGCACTTTCCAGGGGCACTTATTACCTCTTCTCTAATGTCCTAGTACTCAGTAATTGTAGGAGCATAGCATGCTACTGCTAAGTGTTTTTAAATTAGGACTTTAAAACTTCTCCTGTGGCTACCCCTGTTGATTATGAATATGGGTTTTTTCCCTACCAAGACCCAGAGTTTTGGCTCCAGCACCTTCATCAGTTGTAATTACTGTGCCCTTTTACATGGAAAATGTGATCAACTTCAGCTTGTCTGAGCCGCTTCATCCATCTGCACCTGTGGCTATGGAGGGAACGGCTCATGCTGGAAATTCTGACTCTATCAGAATGGCAATTATTAATCTTAGGAACTGCATTAAAAAATATCTCCCTTTTTATTACTACTATTAAAAGAAGCCTTATTCTTGATGATCCGCTAATCACTTGCCATGTTAATTCCAATGTAAAGTAAAAGGCCCTGTTTTAGTTTGAATCAAAGTCATGTGTTTTTAGATACAGGAATATAGTTGACAAATGAATGAATGAATGTGGTTGACTAATATGGTCAGGGTAAGTCCTTTCACTCCTGCTCTCTTTGAATCCTGTTTAACTCACACAAAAAAACGGCAATGCAGTATCCTTATGTGCTTTTGTTTTCAGTGGGCCTTCTGATTGTACCAAGCACAAATGCCCTTTGCAGCTCAAGAGTGCAACATGAGCTTGATGGTGTGTTAGGCAGCTGTCAGGAACATCAGTTAACTCCGGGTATGTCCTGCACCTTGCTGCACTTCACACCAGGGTTTGGATTCTTCTGTGGCTTCAGTTTCAACAAAAATTGCTCTTGAAATCGTGTGGACAAGGCCCTCAGTGACATGGTATAGTCCTGGACTTGCAGTGCTGAGGAACAGTTGGACTTGATGATCTTAAAGGTCTTTTCCAACCTAATTAGCGCTATGATTCTACAATCAGGCCAGGAGGAGCAACTCTGAAGGTTTGCTCTTTAAATGACTGTTTGATACTTCAGATAAATTGAGGGGAAAAAAGACAAAAGTTGACAGTCTCTATGCACAAACGCAGGGAGAGAGAGACCTGCAGCAGCCCTTGAAGGCACTATGTCTCCTCCTCCTTCCTCTGCAGCACATGTCCACTGCTCAGACTAAACCTGGCCAAGGAGCCGGGATGTCCGCATGCAGCTTGCATTGCTGGACCTTGTTTCCGTTCCCACTGCCCTACCTGCACCTGTGCTGCATCCCATGTCTGCCGGCCTCAAAGGTCTGCTGACACAGAGCTGGGGCACATACTCTCCTTTAGCAACAAGCAGCTTGTCTTTCCACCGATTCTGCATGGGTGGCACCACAGCAACCACAGGCTCTCATCATTAGCAGCAATTGGTGGGTCCCAGATTTAGCTCTGTCACCACAAACCCTGTCTTTTGCTCCAGCGGGCTCCAGCTTTAGCAAGTGGCAACTCCCTTAATTATACATTATCTCCTCCACTTGGGGCTGGGGAAGGGAGGAAAGAGCGAAAAGAAGGAATCAAAGGGTGAAAGAATGCGAGTGCCTGGATGCAGGGAGCACTGCAGTCCATTCTACCGGCTCTCATAAATGTGCAGCATGATTTTAGGAGGAGCTCTGGCCAAGTGATTTTTCCTTTCTATTGGGCCGTAGCTTAGGGCTGTATTTTCAGGCTTCCCATCACTCTCAGCCTTTTCTTCTGCTCAGGAAAGCTTATTGTGTGACTCTCCTTCTCCAGCCTGGCTTGGGGTGTACCCAGCTTTGCCCTAAGCCCATTACCATCTCCTTGGGCCTCCTCCTGCCCCAGCCAGGGGCTTTCCAAGTCCCTCGTGCTTCCCTGCTTGTCTTTCTTTTTCCTTTGCTGCCCTCTATCCCTCAGCCTTGCTCTGCTGCCTCGCACATCAAACCCTAATTTGCTGCATAGGCATAAAATACTGTGAACTGCTGCACCTTTTGCACATGGATAGGTCAAAAAGAAGTGTAGCAATTTGCTTGAACATGTGCACGGGCAGTATTAATGCAGATCAGTTGCAAGAAATAACGTAATACAGATTTGCCAACGTATGTATTGCATAAATGCTGACAGGTGCTGACAGAAGTGTGTGCGTAAACATTTAATAGCACTGTTAATTCATAGCACAACAGTTGCTGTTGGCATGGTTTGGAATTTATTATATTTTGCTATTTATTCCTCGTCAGCTTGTTGTCCATCATCCTCCCAGATGGTATGTCTACCGCAATTGCTTCCTCCTCATATTTGCATGATGCTTTTCCTGGGAGCAAGGCAGGGTGGCTGATAGCTCAAGTTGTGTGTGCAGACTCCAAAGCTTCCTTTCTTGTTCAATATGAGCCCATTTCGTGTCTGTGAAGAACTCCCTGACTCTTTTTACATCTTAATTGCTCTTTGTGAATGGGGGAAATAAATATTTCATTCCCTTATAGATGTGTTTCCCTTTTCTGTTTTTCTTTCCTAATCTAGTCAGATTGCCATGGTGAAAACATGAAGGCAAAGGCGAAACCACCACTGATTTCAGTTCAACAAAGAATCACCTTAACTGACTGTGCCTAAAAGTTAGGTGTCTAGTCCAACATAATCATTGAGGCTCCTTTTATAGTCCCTGTTGAAAGGTACTGGCTTATAGTTGTTGTTTAAAGGTACTGGCATCTCCAGCATCAATTCACCCTACCCATCTCAGATAGCTATCTTGGGATGGGATGAATGGCCCTCTATAGGGGCCAACTTCTCTCTCCACTGACTACAGAGGAGGATGGAACTTTGAGCTCTAACTTCTAGGCGGCTGATTTTCACCTGTGAGTGACAGGGATGACTTCTTGCAATGTGTTATCACCCCTTCTCTCCCTGCCTGACATGAGGGCTCCAGTGGGATGTCGACCTGATGCAGCACTGAAAATATTTATAGCTGGGTCAAAACTTGTGTGTGATTTCTGCCATAGCCCCAGATATTCCCTTGGGAGTGACTCTCAGGTGGTCTGGAGTTGTGCCCTGCTCTGGCTGCCTGCTAGCATCACTGTGTCAACCCATGACACGTTTCAAGAGGTGTATATCTATGCTGAGCAGTGTTTTGCTGGGCTTTGCCAAGGGAAAAACTGAACCATTGTGTAGGTTTCAGGTTTTGCTTTTCTTAGTGGAAAAACTGGACGCTATCAAATGACATGAACACCTTTCCAAAAACATTTTTCTGCCAGCAGTGAGTGTGAGATGAGCGTTTGCACTATTCATCCCTAAAGGTACACAGCAATCAGGCATGTTTGGGGTATGAGGGACTATAAATATCTGCTTGGGGGTCTCGGTCTGTGTCTACTCATGCTGGTCATCAGAAGTATGGAAGTTCTGACTGAATGAGCATGTGTAATAGCCTCTAAGACACGCTCCAGATTGTTTTCCCTCCAAAATGAAGTATGCTGGATAGGAGATGCCACTAACAAGGACAGTCTCTGCGGAGGCTATTGCCTAATAGGATTCATTCTTTTAATTTCACCAGAAGGCACCTAGGAATTGCAGTGTGGCCTACTGGTTGTGGCAGGGGGGGTTTCTGCCAGGCTGGGGTGGCCATAGCTGCTGAAATACAGCCCTGAAAGCTGCTGGGATGTCTTCTGACAAATGAGAGGGAGAGAAGGCTCTTGGCTTTAACAGAGTCATCAGAAAGGAAAAATCAACCCGGAGAAGAAAATCAAACCTTTGTTCCTCAGAATTGTGCACATTATTTCTTCTGTGGGTGTAAATTGATGGGCAATATTCTGATTTATCAGGTAAGGATCTGGTCTAACGTGCAGTAAAAGCTTCAAGTTTTGGCTGTAACTCAGGACTTAGTCCTTCAGTTAGTCACATAGGAGGTTTTGCAAGGGGATCAGAAGGTAGGGCTCTTGGGAACCCCAGGAAAAATAAACATAGCCCAGAAAGCTGTGAGAGATTGTGTGACAGCCTCTGGTGAATGAAAAGTGACTGAACACCAGGTTTTTCTCTTTCACAGCCATAAAAACCAGCCTAAGGAGGCTGTCTATTACATCTCTTCTATGGTATCACGCCCCATGTTTAACACAGCTCACATGAGCTACGAACTGGGGCCTGGTTTTGATTTAGCACTGTTTATTAACCTAACAGCGCTGACATATTTTAGTGCAACATATAAAATCTAAGGCTTTTTCTTAAGCTGAGGAAATGAGGTTATGTGACATTGATCCAAAATGGAGGGGAGTTTCACTTTAACAGACAAGGGAACCGAGACAAGGGAAATGCGGTCTTTCTCCTGTCCTCCCTGCTTAGTCCTCTGCGAATGGGGCAGAAACACCAGGATTCAGTAAAGTCCAGTGTGTGTTTAAAACCAGTTGTAAGTGGGCTTTGATCATTTTGTCTTGTGTGTGAAAGATTGTAAGAATGAGTTTAATATCTTAATTAAGGCAGTAAGCAAATCAAACTGCCAGGTCTGCTTGAGTTACTCAACTGAATTCCAGGTCTGAAAGCAGTCAGACACAAATGTCCTGTGGCTCCATGAACATACAAGACCCTGTACCCATTGTATGGAAAAGTAAACTGAGGCCAGAGGGTGGGGGAATAGTGAGTCTGATATTATAGTGATTCAGTGGGTATAAAAAAGGTTGGTTTGCCTCATTATAGGACATTATGGAATCCCACCAGTGCTTGAAATGTCAGTTAAGGATAACTGATTAAGGAAATCTAGAGCTTACTGGCATAAAACAGTGATCTGCAGACAGGCAATGACAAGCCATTAATAGACCTAGTAATATGGATTTGCATTAACTGTTTCGAGGTATTTTGTAAACCCCTTGGCTGCATGTCAAATCACTAAGTTGATACCTTGTTCCAGCACTGGGGTTACTGTTGTTGGTGTGGGTCCAGGGTGGTTGTGCAATACTGCCAAGTCTACCTTGCTTTTCTCCTGGTTACCTTTTGAATGGAGGTCCTTTCCTTGATTTTGATAACAGCTATTACATTTGGCTGCACTCACTCAACATTGCTGTGCTTCTCGGAAATAGGGCAGTGGTTGTGTAACTTCCATTCATCTGTCCATGCAGAGCACTTAATTTCCATTATTGAGGTTTCCCAACATCATAACAGAGTTGCATTAATGTGGCTTATCTGTGATAACCAGTGCAAACTAGTGCAGGAAAATCTGTGAGCAGAGCCAGTCCTGTTTAATGCAGTCTGGTGAGTGAACATTACACCATTACACTCCATCAGCTGCACCACCTCTCAGCTTCCTGCTCCTTCCCACACCATTCCTTTCTTGACCCGTGCTGTGGTGCTCACTCTCTGCTTGGATGCCTACTGGCTGTATTGTGTTCCTTAATCTACTGAAGTGGCCTGTAACGAGTTACCGTGATCAGTTATTCAGTGATCTGAGGAAGCTGGCTGTGATTTCACCAAATTCCCTCCATTCCCACCATGACTCTGTGGTTGCTTGTTGGCTTTTTCCTCTAGCCAGCCCAGAAGCTCACCCGTGCATCTTTCCTTTCCTGTCACTCCAGCCACCCCATGAAGGAGGGCTGAACAAGCTCACACGTTGCTCCATGTAAGCTTGCTGCTAGCTGACATTTCTCCTCCTCCTCCTCTCATTTATCCCAAATCCCTTCCTTTTCAGATCCCCTCATTTCCTCCTGCTCTCAGTCTTTAAGCCTTCTCTTATGTGACTTACTGTCTAGAACAGCTTTCCTCTGTACTTCTCTTCCCTTTCAAATCCTTCCTTAAACCACAGCCACTTCAGCAAGTCCTCCTTTTCAGAGGCAGTAATCCCTATTTATGCCGTAGCCCACAAACATTATCTAGTGTCATGTCAAGCATGTGTACAGCCTCTGAGGTAGTCGGGTGGGGTTTCTGAGAGCGAGCATAGCTTCTAAATCCCTTTGAAATGTAACAGAAATCAGGCACCTAATTCTCTTTGGTTTGAAAATCCCAGTTGTTCTCCTGGGGCAAGGCATGTGTATTGATCTAGGTGATGTGCTACAGTACCACTGTACAATGATGCGAGTTTTATATCGAACCATTAATCATTTGAATGCACAGCAATGCGTGAGTTAAGAACATGTGCCCAATATTAAGATGGGCTGATTTAGATGTGTCTCATGGGGCTGGTTCTTGCTCAATTGCTCATTTCCAGATGTGAATTTTGAGAAAGGCAGAGCTGGAAAGTGCTGTGTCTGTCTTCTGTTAAGGATCCCCCATAGTGAGTACCTATCTCTGTGTAAGTGAAGTGGGATTACTCCCAGTGGTAGCTGCAGGACTGTGGATGCTTTGCTTCTTGGCTACTTGCTGTGAAACAGGTTTGCTATCCACTGGATCTGCCAAGCAGGTGAATTCCCTCTGTTCCCAGTGTAGCTGTTGCTGTGAGAGCCCTGTACAAAAGGTGGCTTTGAGCAGCATGGAAGCATCAGGAATATTTAGCTTGCTGTGTTTCTCAAAGGAGATTGGAGCTGGGATTAAGAGGAGGGCGGTATGGTCATAAAGGATTAGGCCCAGACATGAGTGTGACTATAGGATAGTCATGTGGGTTGTTGTCTGGTGGGAGGAGCAGAGAGAAGTAATTTGGGTGATGATGGGTCTGCTTTCATATCCCCTAGAGACAGTCACATAGAGGCCTCCAGTGGTCCTACACTTGGCTCACTTCTGCTTTTATTAAACTCAGCGGTGTAATTTCTGTGGGGAGCCTGTCAGCTCCTAAGTCCTAAGCAATTCTGAGAACTTGGAGTCCCCAGTTTTTGACCCATGACATTTGTTCCTCATCTTGTGATTTAATTCCCTGGAGCATTGTTAGGAGTAGTCCGTGGATAGATGGGTCTCTTCCTGGTGCAGCTCCGAAGTGACTTTGCCTGATAAAACTGCTACTCAAGTAAATGTAAACTGTCAGTCATGGTCAGTCCTTAATGATGGCTGTGCTAGATTCAGTTCAATTAGAAACCCACTTTGAGGAGAAAAAAACCTTACTGTGTCAGTGTTTATCCAGTAGAGAAAAACACAAGTGCCCTGGGAAGGAGCTGTGGTCTGCAGACGCACACTGGGCTCAGCTCTCCCTCAAGGAATGGCTGACAGCAGATCCGACACAGCACGTTTGCGGGATACATTCTCCATTAAAAAGATGAAAGGTAGGAGAAGAAGAGAAGCCTAATTCTGATCAATTGCCAGAATCATAAAATGTGGAAAGAGAAAGGAAGAAACCTGCTATAAATTACCCAGTGAGTCCATGCTGGAGCTGGGGATTAAACCCAGGTCTGCAAAATTCCACTCAATTACTGTGAGCATGAGGCCACTTGCATCTGCTGACTCCCCGCTCCAGGTTCTCCTCTTCAGAAGCAGCAAAGCTGCTTGCAAAGTGTGAAAGTGGCAAAATTTGGGCTAGTCAGCAATGCTTTTCTAAGCAATGCAATTCACATGAGCCCTTGAGTAACTGTGGGATGGCAGAGCACGTACCCTCCTGCTGCATGGCATGCTGGAGCCATTAAGAAATCCCTCAGCCTCGCGAGCTCCCGAGAAGAATTACTGCCCTTGGTTAGGCTGAGTGGGCTTCACTGGCTGTAGTTTATGCAAGCAGGGTCATGAATGAGTGAGTGGAGAGGACGAACAGCAAGGGAGGACAGGCTTTCCATTACAGAAGATCTGGATTTATTTCCATTCATTCATTGCCAGTCAGAATCCATTCTCTTAATTTTTATTCTTCCATGCTGCGACACCTTTAAAATCCATGGTACATTTAACTTTTGATTCTCATTTAATGCCTTCTAAAGTGATCTAATGCAGACAGATTACAGACAGTAAGGGTTACTGTCCTTTGGTGGAAATAACCTCTTTAATAAAATGTTGTAAGACAGATTGGCCACTCCATGCATCAAAAAAAGAAAGATATGCCAACTTTAGATGCAGTGAAACTTCATAGGCTTATCCATTCCAGACAGTCAAACTCTCCTGAAGGTTTCAAATCACTTTGCAGAGGTAGCTGGCTACCCTAGTTTGGAAATCGGAAGGAGTTGTTGTTGCAGTTTGCAGTATTTAATGCAGATCTATGTAAATTGCTAGGGGAGGGGGAAGAGAACAGTTTGATCTTAAAATGTAATTTGGACTGTTCTCATCTTTTCTCGTAAAGGCTGTTTTCATCACTTGTTGCCACCTCCCAGTTTTCAAACCTCTCAAGTCTCTCAAAAAGTTCTGATACTTTTCAAGATAAGGATCAAGTTTTATGTATTTTTGTCTCTCAGTTCTCATGCCTTTGACATGCAGGTTTGCAAACTTCTTCCCCTATCAAAGGGCTTTAACATCTTCCCTTTTTCAGCTGCAAATGAAAATTGACATTCTCATTTGATAATGTGACTCCAGGAGCCAAGACTTTAAGAAAAATGCCAAATACCACAATACCTATGGGAATTTGCAACCTTATTATTAATAATGGGCGCCTCACTTCTTTTCAAGCCTCCTAAGATTTTGATGTTTCATCTAAATCCATCCAGATTCTTGTGATCTTTCAAGGTGGGGAGACAGTGGGAAAAGTACTTCCTCAGGAGAAGAACTCATTACAAAGCATGGATCCAGTTTCCAGTTTGAACCTCTTTAAACACCAAATCTGTTCAGGTCTAAGGTTTGCTTGCCTGCAGTCTTGGTTTTTTTCCCCACTCCTTTTTGCTTTTCTGGTAGAATAAAACATTTGATTTAAAGTTATATGCCTGGAAAAATAAAGCATTTAATTTACATTTTACAAGGCAGTTATTGCAGGTTAATTAAATATCAACTGAGTATTATAGGCCATATTAAGATTTATTAATAACTCAGCTGATAAATCTCCTTGGAATTCAATTAAATCAAAATCACATAAAAATATACGTGCAATTTTATTCATATAATACATAAAACTTATGAATTATAGTGCACCATTGTACAGTAAGTTGATTAATGGGAATTAATTGCTAAAATAGAGAAAAATCAATTTAAACTGGCTGTAGCAGATATAAGAAGCCAGGTATACTTTTCCCATACCCTTGGAAAGCTGAGTTGGTGTCTGCACTTAAACTGTCTCACTCTGTATTGTAAGATGCCTCTTGAACATAAACGGGCTTGCTCTCCTTCACCTGCTTTAGCTCAGCCTTTTAGGCTTGGGGAAGAGAATGATTCTGTGCTGCCAGTATGCGCCACTAACATAGCTGTGTGACTGAAGGTTTTAGAGATGAAAGAAGCAGCAGAGTGGTGGGTACCCCTAACACCAAAAGTGTGCATTGGGCTGTCTTGTGTCACAGGCAAGTTCTCTGTAAGGGACAGGATCACACGTGTATTAGAGGTCTGGGAGCATTTGTATCAATGGATGTTGGACACTCCTGCCCTTGATGCTTTTCAGGTCTCTCTGGAAGTGTTTGTTGGGTGGTTAGTGATGGAAACCCTGCTAGCCAGTGTCTGCACTCAGGAGCATATGGGTGTGTTGGGCTTTAACCAGAATTAGTGACTAGGTCTAGGCCCATTTTGGGAAGCAAAGCTTCTGACATCGGAGGTGAGGTTCAGGAGCTGGACTTGGAAAATCACTTTCCAATATTTGCAGAAAGAGGGAGGCCTGGCGTGCTGCCATCTCTTCCTGTGCATCCTGTGTTAAATACTGTCAATATGAGATTATGTTTCAATTACAGGACCAGACTGACTGGTTTAACTCCTACCATGAATCTATTTTCCTTTATTACTATGTACTAACTGTGTGACTGATGTACCAGACACCAAAAGAGATGGTCTCTGCCCAGAGGGCTTTGTCTAAAAGAAACATGCTGGGAGAAGGCAGAACCCAACAGAAAATGCAGATGAATGAGTAACTCAGTTGAGATTGTCTTTTTAATTTGGGGATTCTTTGCTTGGTTTTATGTTTGTCTTGAGTTTTAATATTGCTAAACTTGCTTCCTTCAGACGTTGCACAAGAACAGAGACTTCCATAGAAACTCAAACAGGGTTAAGCGTGTGACTCTTTGAAGTGTGTGTTTGGGGGTTGAATGCTCAGTGCACACAAGGGAACATTGGAGGGTGGAAAATGAAGGGAGAACCACGTTCCAGCTCAGATGACAACTCCAGCAGGCTCCATGGCTCATGCTGGGGAAGTTTAAAATATAGCAGGTTGTCTGTCTGTCAGGGCTCTCCTTGCTCATCCTCCCTGTTCCTCAAGTAGAGAATGATACGTCTGTCTCCTCTGTGCTTCATCTCTGCTTCTTCCTGCAGTAGTTGTCAGGGATATTAGCATTAAATACTTACTGCCTGGCTTAACTAAGGGGTAAGATAGGATTTAATTTGTATGGCTGAAATCCAATTATATAATGGAGCCCCTGGGGGAAGCAGTTATACCTGCTGAATCTCTTGGATGAGTAATTGTGCACAAAGGCTTCTCTCCAGAACTAGAAACAGAGCTGAAATATTTTCTTTTCCCTTTCTTTTTTGCTGCTGCTGCCGTTACATAATATGGCTGAAACCCTGCAAAGAAAAACCAATGACAACCCAGGCCAGTAGAAAGAATGAGAGCATTGCCAGGAGAAAACAAGTTATAGTCTGGTAAAATCAAAGATCTAACAGGAAGTCTGCAGCAGCATTAGCTTGGAGGAGCCAAAATGCAGGGCAGCCAAAGGAAGCTTACTCATCACAGAGGCTTTGCTGTCTAACTTTTTTTCTCCATTTCTACCATGAGCAGGGAAAAGGGAATCCTCTACTTGCTTTTATCAGGTATATAAAAATCTAAGCAGCTTTTCACATAAAGCAGCTAATTCACATACTTGTGAAAGATCACTCAGGTCACTTAGCTACTGTTAAAACCCCTGCTCCTTATCCTGCATGTCATCTGCACTCTGATAAGCATCAGAATCACAGGTGATGATGAGCAGGACAGGAACAAAAGCATTTTGAGGTTCCCAGCGAGGTTTCTGAAAGCAGGCAAGCTTGTAAAGCATCGATCTCTGGGATAGTACTGGGCTTGACAACTGTCCCATCTGATAGCTTCAGCAGCTCCAAATCCCACAAAGGAGTACACCAAGGGCGCTGAATGGGTTGAAAGCATCAGCTCATTATACTTAGGCATGTTTTCCCAAAGGTAGAGAGCCATATTAAACATATTTTAAAAAACAGAGAGCAAACTTTTATTCTTTTCTAATGAGTTCTGAGTGGAAAAAGAATTTCTTCAGTCTCTGATTGCATGATGGCATGAAGGTAAAACCGTGACTGCATCCAGCCAGAACTCCAAATGCCACAGGCTGAGGCCAAACCTGGATGGCCAGGTACTCCCGCCACATCCATCAGCCTCTTAGTTCTAAACACCAAGCTAAATCAGAAGCGGTTGCTCCCCTTGAACTCATGAGAAGACGGTACCTGTCTCACAGCCTCGCAGCTCCACCCAGTGGCTTCTTTTTAGCAAGATAAAACCAAGATTCCGCAGCAATAAAACCCGTTGAGGTCAACGTTGTTGTGCAGTGGCGATGCTCTGGCAACGTGCATGGGAAATTGGGGGCATATCCCTCTGTGAAATTCTTAGCAAGCTGTCATCTGCCATTTGAATAATGGCACAAAGCAGAAGGGGAATTTTTAGTGAGATAGAAAACCCCAGCAATCCCATTGCTCCCTCTCTTAAAATCCTTGCAGCACAAAGGCAGAGGAAAAAACAGTAGGGAACCAATAACTCGCACACTTCACCTTCCCAAATTCTCTATGAGTAGATTGCAATAGTTACCCCGAATTTATTTGTTATATGAAATTATTAACCAATTATCAGAGGAAATGATTTCTGTGTTGGAAGCTCATTTTGCAAAGAGTTGTCTTGTGAGGGTGAATGTGTGTGAGGTTCACTTGGCAGCTCACCCCGTATTGCTTTGCTTCCCTTCCTGGGTAATTGCTGTGACTAACAAGGAGCAAATTCATCATTTCTATCAAGGATGCCATGCTGAAACTTGTATTTTTCCTGGAGTCACAGGGTACTTGTCATTAAAAGAAGCTTTTATTTGTGCACATGCACCCTTTTACGGTAGGAAAACTCCATGTATGTATTCACGGAACACAGAAGTGTGAGACCAACACAGTTCATTTTAGACTTGAACCAGTTTTGTAAAAATATCCCATTCTCCAAGCTCAAGTGAAACCCAAAATCTCCGTTGTGCTTAATGTAGGTTTATCTGTGCCTCCATGTGAAAAGAGAAGATGATAAACTGATGCAATGAGGTTTTGTTGAGAATCTTCTAGAAGTGCCTGCCCCATCTGTGTTAAGAAAAATCTCCTCTGTGAAGTACTGCTCCCAGACAGCCTGTGTAGCTTCAGCGCCATGGAATGAGTTGAAATGACCTCGTTGTGCTGAAGTTCAGATGTTATTTAGCATAAATGCAGCCCCTAAGGCCTTCGCTTGAAGATGCTGTCTGCCAGTGAGGCAGCTGAATACAGGCTTTCATCTGGTTTGCTTTGCTGTTGGTGTTGTGAGGTGAGAGACTTTGAGTTACAAACTACATGAATCCCACCTCTAAGCTTGTTATCAGTTGTCCATCCATACAATTAGAAAGTGAGCATAGAATGGTTAGCACAAGAGATTGGAAGCTTCTTTTTATAGGGATATTTCATACGTTAAGAATAACAGGAAGCATCTTGAAAAGGGGAATTCTTTATTCTTTATATGAGATCCTAAAACAGAGCAAGACCTTGCTGGGCTTTCCTTGTTTTCCCTAGAATTACCACTGAATACCCATTATGTGTATGAGCCATGGCCAGGGAGAGATCCATTTGCTGAGTATAGAAAGAGATGGAGGCTGTAGAATGAAACTGGTTAAGTGTGTTTGCTGAGCACCATCTCCCAACTGAATCCATCTCTCATTCCCACAGGTGATCTCCACGCAGCAGTGTCACCATGTGAAGAGGTGAGGCCAGCCAGCCCCTTGCTTGTGTGCACATAGCTGCAAGAGGGTGCCTTCAAATGCACACAGTGTTTTATGAGACACTTAAAACAGCTGAGTTGTTGCCAATGACAAGGGTAAATACTTGCAGCCTGAGAGTTGCTCCTTCTCTATGTCTGTACCTGGATTTTCAATGTTTGCAAAATTCCTGCCGAAGACGAATGCATGTTGTACAGTTCAGATGAAACTTGCTGGTGTGATCAGCTCTCTCCTTACCCCAGACATGCTGTTTAGTTGTTCTTTTCATGAAGCTGTGGGGTGGTTCCAGGTTCCCTGCAGCTGCTTTCAACTGCTGTGCAGTTCTGTGCTCGCTCTCTTCCCAGGTGAAGAGGGGTTTGTACCCAAAACGCCTCGAGGCTTTGTCTGTCTCATAGGAGAAGGTGGTGACTATCACGTTCAGTAAAGGCAAGTTTAGGAAAGGCTGTGGCTTCCTGAAAGGGTACAAGGATGACCTTGATTATCCTTTGCACTTGTATCATTAGCCACATCTTGCAGTAAGGAATGTGTGAGCCTAGTCTCACTGAGGGGTCCATGGAGGACAACAACTGATGCCTGATCAGAAAACCTTTTCTTGTTGGAGTGTCAGCATAGGCATAATACACTTGTCCTGCCAGTAAGTCTGGTTTCAGCTGCAAGTTCCTTGTGGCAAGAACATGTATCCGTGCCACATTCCCTGGAGAAATAAGAGGTGGAGAGAAACAGGTATTCAGGAGGAGCTAAATTTTCCTGTTTACTGTAGAATGAGTCCATTGGACCTGCCGGATTCAGTGCTGTGAAGTAGGGAAAGCACTCATGGTGTTACTCAGCTGTACTGTGGAGAGACTGAATAGTTAATCCAGACCTCCAAGATCCTTTAAACCTTTGGTCTCCCCTTTGAGCTGGACAATTAATGTGCCTTGTGATAGTGGTTCATGTGAAGTGAAGGGGCAGTATTTTGTAGTGAGAGCAGGATGAATGGGAGGCAGTGCTTGAGGGTTTTATTCCTGGCTCTGCTGTGAGCCTTTGAAGAAGTCACTTGATTTATCTAGGCCTGATTCTTCTCTAACAGCATTTTCAAACTACCATTTTCTGTGCTGTCAGAAAAAGCCATATAAGTTACACTTATATGTTACACAGGAGTAACTGAAACTGCATGATTTAACGGAGAGTTTTACACCCCTGAAGTGTATTCAGCACAACAACTTCTTTCTATAGGTTTTGCTTAGTTTCTTGTGCTTGCTAAAATCAATTCTACAGAGCAGCCTTTTTTCGCAAGGAACTTTGCAAGCAGTGTTAGTTCAGTGTCTTTTCAAACCAAAACCATTTTGAAAGTATTGCCTGAATTTCTGTCTCTTTGCCCCATATATCCCTTGAAGTGGTTCCCTACAAAATGAAACATTAAATCTCTGGGCTTTTTTTCCACTGACTTTGTTCTTTTTTAGTTTTCTAAACATTTTCCCTATATTGAGGAGAAGAAACAAACAGAAAACCTTCCCCAGGAAAACCAGTAGAACCTAAACAAGTGTTTCAAAAATCCATTGAGCCAGGCTAAGATTTAGGGTTATAAAAATCTCTGTGCTCATTCACCATACTCCTCTCTCTCTCTTGGAAGGTTAGGGTTAAGCTGAGGTGTAAAATCCCCTGTGACTAAGCCAGGCTGGTAGCACCCTGTGCAAAGAGATCCATCACTCACCCAGTTATGTGTAATTCTGCTCTGTTTTCAGGCTCCAGGTAGTTCAAGACACTGTTCCTGGCTTTGGTGAGCAAATACAGCTCTTGAAGAAACATTGCTTTCTCCCCATACATGGTTTTTGCATGGATGATGCAGGCTGTGCGTTTACCACCATTGCTCATCTGTAAATCAGGGAGGGATGTTAGTGACTTATGGATTCAGAGATGAAATCTTCCACAGTGCTACTGGGTTTGCCAGGTAAAACCAAAAACTGCGAATATTGGGCTAGAGGAGCCCACATTTGCTGAGGTGCTCTGGACACTTAGGGCCTGGTTTGGGTCCCTAAAAATGCAAGGAGGTGCTCAGTTTGATATCTTTTACTATCTTCTTTCCTGGCACACCTGCACCCATATGGTGCTGACTGGGAGATGTTGGATGGAGGGTGTTAGTGGCGTTAACTCTTCTGCAGTTGTGGTGTACAAAAGGAGTATTTGCAACAAGCAAAATCAGGTACCAGGGGAAGGCAGCTAAGCTGGCTGGCCTCCACCTGTAACAGGGAGAGAGAGATGCTCCAGGCAGTGATTTAGGACACAGGTCTCATTTTTCCATTCTGCTTCATCCTCCAGAGGAACTCATCTGTTTGCTGGCTGAATGGCAGCCTGAAGCCTAGCCAGCTAGCTTAGGTGGCTTACTCTTGATACACTAGTACTTTTGATTCTGAAATCACTCAGGCATGTCCAGAAATACCCCCTGTGTGCAGTGTGAGCTAGATTCTGTGACTCCAGGTGAACCTGGTGTCTTAGGCTGTAATTAACACAGCTCTTTCTGAGGTCACACTCCTTCTGCTGGAGTTAAAGCACAGGCTTAAAAGTGCACTTTGTGAGATGCCCTGATGCTGTGGAATACCAGGCTTTGGTAAGCTTAGGGCAGTGTGGTTTATGCATCGAGTCAAAGCAGTGGTTGAATACACGTTGATGTGAGTTGTGGGATCTTTCTACCCATCTTCCCCTTCCATCCATCCTGTGCTGTAATACCAGGGGTGCTACCATTGGCTCTTGTGCCTTTTTTCCATTGGCTTCAAATACAAATTTTTCTGCCTTGGCTTCTGTCTTCCCATAAGGCAGCTCCACTTCCCCACTGTATTTGGTGTCCTCATTTCCTCTGAAGTAGACAGTGAGACGTGGTGAGTGACCATAGAGTGGAGCACAGGGCTTGGAGACAGTTGTCACAGAGCGATTTATTCTGCAATCTCTGCTCTCCAGGGACTTACCAGTGGCTGTGAATTACACGAAGCCGAGATCCTTGGTGCAGCTGGGGAGAAAAAAGGCCTTCAGAAATACCAGTTGGTTCTGGGTGTTCATAGGCAGGTTTGCGTGGGGGAAGTGGTTTGATTTCTGAGAGCTGGATTTGTTCGTGTCTAATAGTGTGATTGAAGCAAATAACATTCTGGCAGGCAAATTAGAAGGCAGTGGAGGTACCTTTTTAAGCAACTCACAAGTGGCTGAACAAAGTGGAAAGAGCACAGGAAGATGGAGGGCAGAAAATGAGAGCAATCCTACTTCATTTCTTCATTAGACGTAGAGGAAAGCCTCTCATGAGCCATAAACTAAAAGGAGAAGCTGCTGCTTAATTCTCTCGGAGTTGATTAGAGTATGGAGACATTCGCTGGTGATGTGACAGAGCCGCTGGTGATCTCCTGGAAGACATGCAATCAGTGGGTTTGTGCTGGGATTAATCTTTCATCTCCCCTAGCAAATTACATCGGGGGGGAAGAGCAAAGAAGTGGACCCATGATGAAGGGCAAGGAGGGCTCACAGCCATCCTGGAGACACTTGTTTGCCACTATGAAAGCCAGCTTGCTCCTCAGCCTCCTAACTTAGATCTGCAGGGAGGAAGGCTCATGGAATCTAACATGTAACTTGGCCTCATAGGCCCTGAAATGATTCCAAGGAGAAACAAGAAAGCAGCTCTATTCCTCACAATGCTGCTGGCTCTAGATCAACATTAGTCCATCTCAGGACTTGGTTAAGCAGATTCAGTGGGCTCTGGAGGAGCCCTGGAGTGAAGAAACCTCGTTTGAAGCATTGGGAAGGACCATCGATTAATACCATGTGGTCCTTTTCTGCTGCCATGACTAGCATGGGTGGGCTCTCCCTTCCTCCCTCTGTGTGCTGCAGGAGACTGTCTCATTTCCTCTATATGATGCTCTCCTAGGGAATTTCACCCTAGGCAAACACAGACTATGCCAGGCATGGGGTACCCCCACACAAAGCAATGAAGCTTTATTAAGCTCCTTTTGCAGATGAGGCTCCCTTTTGGGAGGGTTGAGTGGCCTGTGACAGTGCATGCTGCAGATCTGCAGCAGAGGTCTTTCTGTCAAACACTGGGCCTCAGGGGACCAAGCTCTGACTCAGGCTCCCCGGCTGACTTCGGGCAACTTGCTTACCCTTTCCTATGCTCCATGTGTAAAATGCGGATAATGCTGCTGCCTCTCTCCTGCCTGTTTGGCAGTCTAGTTGTGTGTCAGATATCCCCGCTGAGATCAGGGCCTTCTTGTGCTACAGCAACAGAAATAAATGAGGAGCATCAGCAGTACAGCCTCCTCACCTTGGGCTTTTAGCACAAAACCCTCATCCCCTTCCCCGTGTTTATGGTGATGAGCAAGAGACAAACCAGAAAACAAGCAAGACAAAAGATGGATTGTGCGTGGTTTGGTGCAAGCCCAGGAGAGGCTCAAGACAATCAGGGGTTATCTGAAGTTCTGGGTTTAATTGCTTTCTTTTTCTTGCCTTGCAAAGCTTTTGAAAGCAGCTTCACAAAGGGGCAAACCTGCCTGCTGCAGAGCGCTGCTCCTGTTTGCCTTCCCCCACCCCTTGTGAAGCTGGGTAGTAACAAAGAGCTCAGCATAATGCTTTTGCTTTTCAAAACGATCGCAGATAAGCAAACACTAATAAGACTGGAGCAGCATTGTCAGAAGGTATCTCGGCAGTGGCTGTCTCCGAGGGATTGAGACTGACAGAGGCATTTTCTATTATTGTTGGATGCTGAGGTGTGAGCATTATCCCTGCACCCATCACCCTGTCCAGAGACTAATCATGCTTTGTCTGGGTCAGTTCCCAAGCACATAAAAGTGAGTTAACTAAATTGTATGAGGAATGATGGAGAAGCAGGATAGAGAAAAAGAAATAGGCAGGCAGGCAGGACTGTGAACTGGGAGGGAGAAGAGCAGAGACGATTGGATGGGGGAGGTGAGATTAGGAGGAAGGGGAATGCTGCATCACCTGTGCTTTCAGTCTGGAAAACAGAGCCGTATTATGTTGCCTTCCAGCCATCCCTGGGCTCCCTCCTGAGACAGGGGGTGGAATTTTTGACTGGGGGGCTGAGCCATCTCTCATTTTGCAGTATATAGTTCCCTTAGTTTATAATCAGAACCACTGGAGAACAAAGATCACTCTCTCAGGTTTTTTCCAGTGTCATGGGAGAATGCAAGCATGTTCTGCAAGATGAGTTAAAGGCACTAGGTGCTGCTTTTATTTGCATTTATGATGGGAAAGCATTGGGAGTTGGAGGGCAGGTGATGTTCATGTGTAGCTCTGTGAGCATCAGCCCAGTTGGGTTTTTGCTTGTACCTGCTGATGCCATCATTGCAAGCCAAAGGACTGGCCCCTTAGGCAGGATTTGGAGTAGATTTTTTAAGCCATCCATTCACATCTATCTCTTAAGTTTCAGGACTGAAATACTAACAAGTATGTGCCCATGTTAGTATTTCATTTCATCTCATCTTTTATATCCATTACATCTTTAGAAATGATTTAAGTACGTTAATGACCAAATTCCATAACTTTTCAGTAACACAGCCTCTAGTGCTTCTGGTCCACGTAGATTGATGTTTGTGGTTCTTATGACTTTTCTTTTCATAAGCCAGGCATTTGTTTTACAACTTTAGGTGCTTAAACCCTTTTCAGAACAACTAGGTTATGCCTTAACTTACTTGCAAGTGTGAAATTTAGGCTTCTGGGACATTTTAAGTTGTGTCTTAAGCAGCCTTTTTAGCTGGGCACAGATTCCTAGAGCTAAATGATTGAAGCCAGCTGTGTCTTGCCCCATGAATGCAAGAGGTATTCGGATGCCAAGTACTGAGCAGGAGTGTCAGCTGAACGTGAAGGTCAGTTCTATCTAGGGTATCCAAGATCTATAAGCAAAAGCCCCTCCAAATCCTGGTTTTGACCACTGTCATTGTACTGCTCCAAATCCTTTGCTGAGGGAGGTTTTCTAAGACTGCTCCTACAGGGTCTGTGAGTCAGTCTCATAAGAGCCACGTACAGAAGAGATGGGTTTAGCATAATGCTCAACAGTGTAAAGTCCAGGAATTAGCCTTTGTAAACAAACTGCCAGGAAAAAGGATTTTTATGGACAGAAAGGTGCAATTTATAGGTCACAGAAGAGTGTAACTACACATGAATACTGAAGGGCAGCTTCCCACCAAATGCATCTGTCCCCTAAGACTGTGTGGCCAAGTAACTTTCTTCTGAGATAGTGCTAAAAGAGTCTGTATACTTTTGAACACATTTGATACCAGAAGCTAGGTACAGGCTCACTAACAATTCACTATGGAGCTGAAAAGAGGAGGGAGAGTGGGTTGGTAACAGTAGAGCATCACTTGCTCTTTGGATTGACTCAGTGTGAGAAGAGAGCAAAACTCTGACCACATAGCAGGATACAACTTGACCATATTACAAACCTTAAGCATCTCAGACCTTACTGAGATTGATTTTCTGGCTTGGGGAGCAGGGCTGTACATACAGGGGACAGCCTGGAGGTGCAGTTAGGTCCTACATCTCTCAACCAACTTTTTCCATCAGTGATATTCACTCCTGGTCAAGTTTATGTTGGGAAGAGCTGTGGCTTCTGAAAGTGAAGAGCAGCAAAGAACGATTTCCAAGAAAGAGAAGAGTAGAGAGGAAGGGGAATGTGTATCTTCTCCTTTGCAGCCATGGCAAAATTTCTGTCTGGTTGCAGTTTCATTGCTGTTTAACCAGAAATCCACAGTGGGGAAGGTTTGCTTACCCCTGCCTGAACACGAGCTCACAGGATGTATTGGGTCCCACTGCAGCAATGGAGCTTGTATAGACAACATGTGGGATGTTCAGGAAACAGCAGGCCCTTAGCACATTTTCAGTATCTGGGGGGGCAGGTCAGTAAGGACAAACATTAGCAATCTTGCCTTCATTCCTGTTGTGCAAATCAAAAGAGATTTCCAGGTTTGGGATTCTGACTTGGAACAGATCCATCTTTTTATGTCTGAATAGATGTAAAGCTACAGGTTAAGGCTGCAGTTCCTCACCTATATTTGCATAGGAATGGGTGGTTTATAACATGAGAGTTGCAGTTACATCTGTAGCTGCAATGTGGCTTAATGTTTGTGCTTATTGACAACTGACTTAACTTGGACTTAATAGTTGCTAGCAAAAAGGAGCCAAATTAAAATCCATTCAGCTCAACAAAAAGCAGATTAAAAAGTCTTCAAGTGACTAGATGGAAAAAATAGCTCTTGTAGAAGAGGACTCTTGTATCTAGTCAACAAGTCTGTAATAGGATTCAGCAACCAGTGGTTGAAAGAGAGAGAACGGAAGCAGAAGATGTAAATTTTGGCCAGAAATGCTAATTAACCACAGCCACACTAATGCTCTTCAGCATTGTTATGGCTTGCTGAAAGACATGATAGATAGCCCATTAGTTGCATTGGAGGCAAGGAGTCTCTTGAAAAGGCAGAGTCCAATTTAGCCACAAATTGTTGGGCTTAAGGCAGTAATTGGGTGAATTTCTGTGGCCTGAGTTGCACACTAGAGGATTACACAGTTGACCTGTCCTGACCCTGGTTTTTTCCCATGAAGCCTACAGCAGGTATCAAATACAGTTCATTTCTATTCTGTTACCTGCTAGGATTTGAACCGAAACCTTCAGCCTGATCTCCCTCTAGATTGAGCAGACCTAGTGAGGGCAGCAGCTTCATTTTAGGGAGGTCTACATGAAGCCATCCAAGGGGAGGCAGGAATGCAGAAGAGCTTGCCTGAAAATAAGTCTCCTGTTAAGACACCTTAAACTGTGCTCCTCAGAGGCACTCAGTCACATGGGAATAAACTTTGTGTGTGTGGTTTTCTGGGAATGTCGCAAGCATCTGCAAGAGGTTTGGTTTGCTGAATAGGGGAGTTGCCCAATGGTTACTGCTATCTGTAAAAACCTCACTCCACTGAAGTACCTTGCTCATAGCAAGCAGACAATGAAGGGGAAGATCTCACAAAGACATTAAAAGGCAGCAGGAACCCTCAGGCTCTGAATATTCTCAGTACACATGCACAGCACAGGCTCTTAAAAGCATCTGGGTTTGAAAAGAACTACAGCAATGAAAAGAAGAATGGGATTTAAGTGTTGCCCTTGAATGTATCAGCAAATAGGAGAAGCCCTAAGCAGTAATTGAGTTTGAGATATATATATATATATATATACACATATAAAAATACAAAAATCCTTCCTTGTGGTTAACAACTATTTTAGTAGCTAACAGCCCGAGGTGCCATTGGAATTGCTGCTGTAATGGGGATTTCATTATTTTTATAGCCTGTGCTTATTTCCTAGATTTATGAACAAATTTTCTGCAGGCAGACCTTGCACCTAACATGAAGTCAGCTCTTGGTGGTAGAAAGAAAATTCTGTGAGCTCTTGGTCATGCGTGGTTTGTGGATACGTAATAGCTGTGAGCTCGGACTACAGTTAAAATAACATCACTCCCTCACAGTGGATGCAGTTCAATTTGCGTAGTCTTGTGCTGCTGTATGTTGTAGGGCTTTTTTCCCTGGAAATCCCTGGGGAAGCTATGAGCTGTCTAGAACAGGGGTTAACTTTTAATTGTTGTCCTTGTCTCATACTGAACAGTTTCTTACCACTATAGACATGTCCTGAATCACCTCGGTACTGTTAGTTATATATTTGCCCAGAATAACTGTAATAACTGGGTCTAGATTTGACTTTCTAAGATGAAGGTTTAGCACTGGAGAGGAACAGCACATCCTGCCATGAGCAAGGACAGAGGGGCAAAAGCAGAAACATCCCCATTAGAAAGGTCCTGAGCGCCTTTCTGACCTCATAGCAGACCAGTGTGTGTATGAAATGCAGGGGACAAAGGAGCACTAAATCAGAGCAGCTATGTTTGTCATAGCCTCTTGTCTGACTCCACCAAGGTGTGTGAATTTAAGGCTGTACTTAATTGCTTGTTTTAAAGAGCTCACCCCCAATGTTGGCAGCTCTCATTTCCCAAAAGGGCACAGTGTTTCTGTAGCCTACAATAGCCGCTGTGTGAATAACCACGTGAGCTCTCCGCATGGCAGCAGGGAGCAG
Source organism: Ara ararauna (assembly GCA_028858755.1). Classification (NCBI taxonomy): domain Eukaryota; kingdom Metazoa; phylum Chordata; class Aves; order Psittaciformes; family Psittacidae; genus Ara; species Ara ararauna. The sequence continues at coordinate 7,897,403 of CM054389.1, read as the reverse complement.
ATTGTAGCCTCAAATGTCTCCTTTCATCGCTGTCACATGAGTGGTAGCTGGAGAAAGAGAATATAACCATATATTGATGCAAGGGGCAAAAGTACAAACCAGCACCCTCACCTTCTTGCACAGGACCCTTCTTGTAAATCACCTGTGCAGGGCAAGCTGAAGCTGTTGGCCCAGAGCTGCAGTTGGTTATAGGACTTGCTCCTGTGTATGTGAATGAGAGATGTGCTGGGCAGTTTCCTTCAGGCACAGTTTTAGAGCTTGCTGGGAGTAACACCAAGCAAGTTAAAGGGACATTGCACAGAGCTTGATTTAATGGTAAATGCTATAGATGGGAAGGGAAAATAATGTAACAGGTTAAAATGTTTCATTGGAAATTCTTCCTTTTGAGACATTCAGAAGGGTTCCTCCCCGTCTCCTTTTCCTCCCCACTTCTCCTACCTCAAAATAGGTGTTCCATACATGGCTACTGCTGGCATCTGCTGCTGATTTTTTGCTTTGAGCCAGTGTTGTAACTTTTAAGTAGGAATTTTCCCTTTTTCCTTTTCTGTAATTGGGAATAGGCCAGCAAGAGGCTGGGGTTAGGAAGCTGTGCTCCTTGGGGATCTTGCAATAAGCTAGAGAGCAGTAGCAGCCACACGATTGCCTTGGGAAGGAGACATCTCCTCTGCCCTGGGCTGGCAGCTGCCTGGAGAGCCCCATGCAGCCAGGGATCAGTGCAGTGATTCCTGAAGGATCATCCACATGAGCAGCTCAGGGAAGCAGATGAGGATGCTCCTGTTGAAGGTCTTTGCCAGCACTGAAAGGTGGAGCAGGGTGTCAGCAGCCTCATGGTAGGGGTTTTTGCTTCTACTTAGTGGTGAAAGGAAGCTTGTACCACTCAGGCTGAAGTCTAAATAGCTCTGCGTCTCTGTCTTAATGCAGCTGGTGCAGTTAAGACCAGCAAGGGAATGATGAGGAGCCCAGCCAAAACCAGAGAGGATGCAGGCAACCAGGAGACATTTTCACACTGATAAGGCCTGATGAGCTTCATGCAGGGCTGCTAAAGAGGTGGTGGATGTAACTGCAGCTTTACTGCCTTATCAGCCACTTTGGTGAACTTTTGAAGGCACTGGAAGAATGTAATAGAGCAAATGAAACACCAGTGCTTAGAAAGGCAAAGAAGAGCCAGGAAATTACAGAACAGCTTAATTTCAACCCCAGGAAATTCAGGAACACACACTTAAACATGTGTGTGAATACCTAGGGGATGCTAAGGAGAATGGAAGCAGCTGACAAGGATTTGTCAAGAACAAGTCAGATAAATCTCCTTTGTTCTTATGACAAGTTAACAGGCTGTATGGATACCATGGAACCGGTTGATGTCGTCTATCTTGATTTTAGAAGGGCTTTGGAAGCTCTGTGTCATTCTCATGAGCGGTTCAGTAAAACATGGTCTCAGCCAGCCACGTTAGGGCTGAAGTACAGCTCCCAGGGAAGTGCCAGCTGTGGTAGGTGGCTGCCCTGGGGCTCTCCAGGGCTTATTGCTCTATTGAAGTCTTCTTTTATTGTTTTCATCAAGAATCTGGCAGATTTGTTCATTAAACCAGCTGCTAACATCAGGCTGGGAGGGACTCGAGGTACCCTGGGGGTTAGAGTGTGAGCTGAACATAACCCACAGAGCCTGGAAAAGAAAAGGTGAAATTTGATAGGCACAAAGAAGGTGGTTGGGGTTAGTAGGGAAAAGGCAGCGGACCTTATGAAGGAATTAAATTGGACCAGGGCAGCTCAGGAGCTATTGCCTGTCATCGGGGTCTTGCAGCTGTGAAAGAGGTGTAATTGCACTGACAGGTAGGAACAGAAGAGTTTGCAGGCAGACGAAATAAATCCATCAGCTTTCCTGAGTGGTGGGAAGGCTGCAGCCGGCCTCTTGGCCCTTGCCTGAGTGTCGTCTTCCAGAAGAGAGCAATGCCAGTGCTCAGAGACCCACATAGTGTGAGCTGGGGAGGAGGAAGCAGAACACGAGAGCTGGTTTAGCCTAAAGCCTCCTATGGAGCAGAAGGAGGTGGTTTTCAAACCATGAGGATTGTTGTAATAAATGACAGCGTTAACCTATCCTACCTGTAAGGTTAAGATGAGGAATCAAGGACTTACATTGCAGGTTAGACCGTACCAACAGTAATGGACTGATGGTGCAGAAATCGGCCTGGGGGCAGGATAGAGAAACATCTGTTGGGAATGTTGTGGTGGAGCTGATTCTGCTTCAGGGCAGAGGGATGGGGGTTTGGACAGCCCCTCAGGGCTGCTTCTGCCTCATTTTTCTGGGATCTGCTGTGCTGTTAGGCCACAGATCTCTCTTGGAGCGTGGGTTATAGCACCTCCGTAAGGTGTAAACGTTTTTTCCTTCAATTATGGGTGCTTTTAAGGCAACTGGCTACCTGATGCCTGGGGAAACCAGTTTGGTGAGCTCATCTGCCCGGGGAGGGTTTCTGATAGTGGTATTCCCTGGGAGTATTTTTAACTTGCTTTAAGTGTATCTCCTCTCTATTGACACCTCCTAAAAGGTAGGATCTCCCCAATCATTTTTGCTGTCTCCTTGAAAGTAGGCTGAAGTTTGGGTACCCCGGGGGGGGAGCAGCCCACCATGAACCGTGCAGAGCACCATGAGCAGCATTGGCTTGTTTTGCATGGGGATGCTCTAATCCAGTAACCCAGGTTGTTTTTCCCTAGCATATCTCACAGTAACCAAGCCTGGCTGAGGGCAGCTCTCAGAATATGATCAAATGGATTAATTCAGTATTTCTGAGCGTTTTTACTGGGATTAATTCAGTATTTCTGAGCAGTTTTACTGAGACTCTTCCTCTTCTATGCACAGCACACTCAGGCTGCTGTAGGTTTCTCTCAGTTGTTTCAGTAGTGCATTTCACAGGATCTGCAGCAGATGCTGACCTTGATTCTATTATTGGCAGGGCTTTGTTGGTTATTTTTCTCAGAATTGGAAACTGGTTGGAGCAGTTCAGAACATGGGGTTTTGTCCCTTTGCTGTCAGACTGGTTGAGCAGAAGTAACCGGCTAGCCAAGCTCCCATGTCAGGTACTTGGTGTGCGCACTGCTCCTTACAACTGATAAGTGGTACTTGGATCCTCCTAGTGATATATCTCTTGGGGTTATACACTGTGGATCTTTCTGCTTTGATTTAGTCCTATGCTAAAAAAAACCTCTCTGAGCTGAAAGTTATTCTTCATCCAGGCTATTTAATGCAGGTTCCTACCCCATGCCAGTAACCTTGGCATCTCCAACATAACACCAGCTGCTCTGAAAAGCGAGGATTATGGCTGCTTAATAGGAGCTGATACCCTTTTCTTACCTATGGTGAATTTTTGTACTTCTTCTCTTGCTACTGAATCAAAACCTCTGACTTCTTTGATGTAGTCTTGTTGAGACCTGAGTTGTACAATCTTCTCTCCAATAAAACCACATCCTTCTGTCACCAGGGAGGTAGACTCTGTCCATTTCTGAAGATGGTTTTGTGGTTGAGGAACAGAGAGAAGGTTGCTGCCAGGATCCTATCGTGCACCGTTAATCTTTCAGCCAGTATGTTTTCTGAACTAAGTCTAAAGTTCAGCTGTCACATAACATTACTGGCTGAACATTAACTCCATCCAGTTATATATAAATCGGGTTTTCATTGGCACAGTCACACAAGTGCTGCCACAGACATACCAGTGCTGTGTACAGGCCAGTTCTGGGTTCTCTGACTCAGCCTTTCCCTTCCAGCCCAGCAGCAGGGCACCTCCAGCCTTGGTGTGTGGCCAGTCTCAGGCCAAAAGTTTGATGCCTGAAGTTTTCCATCCTGGAAAGCCCTTTCCCACAGCTGGGTTGTCAGTTGTCACAGCAGCCTACATCTCTCTGGGTGCTGCACAGACGGTGTGTCCTAGAGCCGTGCTTAGGGCAGAAATCTTCTAGTGTGATGCTACAATGATCCTGTTCCCATGAATTTAGCTGGTGACCAGCAGCAGCTCTCACCAGGACTGAGTGTATTGTGCATGGTACAGGCAGGGGAAGGGTCATTTGTAACTGTATGATCACTGCTCTACCAGTTTCATTATCTAGTCTGGCTCTTCTGAATGAATTCTTTGAGTCAGAATATATATATATCTTTATATGCGCATACACACACACTTGCTCTCATCTATTTAGGACGAGAAAGTCCTCCCTTAATTTGAAAACTGTCTAGGTGTAAAAGCTCTACTTCAGCCTTTGGCAAGTTGTTACAGTGGTTAATTAGCATCGTCATTAAACCAGCGCACTGTTGTGTTTTACTGATATACCTTTTCCTTGCTAGGCTGTAAAGAATGTGGTTGTCATCTGGATAAAGGAAAAGAATGGCATCAGCTTTGTCTGTCGAAAGGTCCTTGAGCATGTCCTAAGACTGGGAGGTGAGGTGGGACAATCTGCCTCCTGGCAGGGCTGTTTCTGCCTCTCTCATGCAGCCTCATAGATAACTGTGTCAGGCCTGACCAGCCACCAGGCTCTCTTGGATGCCAAGCAAATTATTTCCAATCCACCTTTGAACCAACTTGCCCCCGTTTTGGGGAACTGTGGACACACTGTCCTAAGAGAGGTCGCAGTGGTGCACACGTAGGGTGCTATAATCCCTGGTTACCTTTCCTTTATCATGTGTACAGTGCAGTACTTGCCTTTCTGTCCATGGTGTTGCTTGGGAAGCTTAGGATGAGCTTGTTCCCGTATCGGGATCCCTGCTTTCCCCTTCCCCAAGCTGAGTGTGCATTACAGCTCCTGAGTCAGGCTGTGTCGCAGTGCGGGTACCCCTGGTAGCCCTTCCCTGGTCACATACAACAGGCTGAAACATGAGGAAGGAATTCCAGCTGCGGGAATGTAGAAAACAACACTGTTGGAGCTGTTCTTACTATAGCGTTAGCGCTTGTCTGTCTTGTCTTTCTTTCCAAAGTAAGCTGTGTAGCAACTTGCTGCCTGAGCATGTGGCTAATGAAGAGTTAAGGCAGTGTGACAGTGTTACTCAGTGGAAGAGTAACTGTTTCATTTGTGAATATATGGTTTTCTTTTAATCAGCTCCTGTGAGAAGTTCAATCTCTTCAACTCTGCCATTGATTTTTGTTGCGCTGTGTTGAGCATTAGGAAAAGCGCCGTTTCCCCTCACTGTGATTACAATCAGCGGCCATAATGGCCCAGAGACCAACATGGGCCTGATGCTAATTTGGAGCTAGCAAGGCCACAAATGTCCCGAGAAATTAATTTTGCCTTTTATCCAGCAACTCCCAATCTGTGCAATAGTGATTAACAGAACTGCTTTCCCTCAGAGGGCTTTCTGCAAGGACAAATGTATCAGAGTTGGAGGAGTTAGGACACAAAAACCAAGATAAATACACCCGGAGAGACCCAGAGAAGTGCTGCATGGGAATGTTTGGCATCAAGTAACCTTGAGTATGTCCTCATCTGAGATGCAAAAAGCTGTATGAAGCAGAGGCCTTGTGGATGTTCTCAGTGTTTACAAGATTTAGCCTTTGCTACGATATTGGTATCTGCATATCTGCAGTGTAATCTGATCAGTAGGGGGAAAAAATGGCTGTGATTTACGTATCCCTTTTGTTAGGATGTGAAAAACAAGTTCTGAAACCAGAACTGTCACATCTCTGACAGAAACAGCCCAGGTCTTCCTCTACAGCCAACACAGGCAGAGCAAAGCCTCCCTCTGCAAACAGACAAGTAGTTAAATCTAAATGGGTAGCTGTTCCCACCATAGGAAGGTTTAAACCCAAAAAGGTCCCTAACCACATCCTCTCATAACAGTTTGAATGGTCACAAGAGATGATGATGGCTCGGGGGGTCTCTGTAAGCCCAGAGGCAGATCCAAAGGCTGCACAAGTGAGCAAACGCAGCCGCTTCTGGAGGAGGCAGACACTCAGGAGGTAGCAGGGGATTGCAGGAAGGGGGCCTGGGTGGCTGCTGCAGTCCTAGAGCAGCCAACGCGCCCTCCTTGAGCTGCAAGGAAACCCAAGGCAGTGCAGAATTGCCTGTGGCTTGTTCCCAGAGTGCCCACCCTCAGCTGAGGGGAAGCTGCGATCCCTGGCTTTGTACTGACATAAAACTCCTGCAGGAATAGCTGCACACTTCCTGCAGGAAGAGTTTGCCATATCCAAGTAGTGCCTCACTCTGCAATGCAAAGCAAGGTGCTCAAAGCTGACAGTGCTCAAAGGCTTATCCATCCTAATGTCTGCTTGAGGCTTTAGGGAACCATGAACGGATATGCGCCTGTATTCCGACAGCGTGGCTGGTGAACGTGTCCCAGAGACCAATCTCTAACCTCCGAGCTGGCAGTCATGCCAATATCTGCAGAACAGTCAAGTCCCATTATAGATAAGGGGACTGCCAGACTTGGCTTTAGCTGGTGAAAGCCTTTTCTGGCCCTGAACTTTGTAAATACGTACACCTGGCATCATATTCCTTTACAGTATGTTTATTTCTCAGTGCATTACATGAAAGGTCTTTGGTATTTGTGGGTTCTTGAATACTGTTCCCACTCTGCTCTGTAAGAAAATGCTGAATACAAAACATTCCATATACAGTAACAAACCCCATAGCGAATAAAGAGAAATAGGTATTTTGAACAATAACATAGCAATATGAAAACAGGTAAGTAACCATGCAAGAGGTGGAACAAACAGGTTGTGTTTACAACAAACATTAGAGCCTGCCATAAAGGAGTTTATCATGTCAGATAAGATCAGTCTTGCTCTAAGTTAAGAAATTACACATGATTGCAAGATACTGCGTATGGCTGCCCTGTAAAAGACCAAATGGCTGTAAAGCTTATTACAATGAGGGGAGCCAGGACCATTTGCACACATACAAAACACACTGATATAAATAAAAAATACTGTGTAAAATAACTAGTGAAAAAGTTAACATTGCCTCAGATGGACGGGAATGTGCCTTGTGAACAGTTACAGCACCTTTGAACTGCTTGGTTCCAACGTGGTTGCAGACACTGCGAGTACTTTAATCCCATGGACCACCAAGCACCGGAATGGAATGTAATCTTGACTCAGACAAGCTGTAAATGTGGAGGACAATGGATTTCCAATAAATTGAATTGGGAAGTAATTCCAGAAGCTGATTGTCTTTTAGAAGGCTTTGTCACAGTGGTCAGGTTCCTACATTAAAATAGTTCAGTGAAGAGACTGGGAGTGAACCCCCAGCCCAGAGCTGAACCCTCAATCAGGCTGCCCGTGTGCCCTCTGCTTGGCTGCACTGAGCAGCACCAGCCCATGCTAGCTTGAGAACTGGACCTGATTTTTAGGGCCTGTTTCTTGGCAAGTTGATGGCAAAATTACTGTGGAGTTTGGTGGGAGCAGGTGAAGGCTCTGCTCTCTAATTTACTCCTATTTCCCTGGGTTGTTATCAGTAAGTGCAAATTAGATACTCTGGAGAGAAGCATTCTCCTCCCAGGAGTACCAGATTGCTGGTGAACACGAGGGTGCACGAATTGCAAAGATTTGTGGTTGTGCAATGTGCTGCTGCTGCTTCTGGTTAGCTCAAGGCAAGGAAAATGTGTGACTACAACCAGAACCAATCCAGGTCAAAACCACACTGGAGCTCAGAGAAACATTAAAGAGTTTCAACAAAGTCTTAGGAAAAGAAAAGGAAACACACACACTATGGAATTGCACAGTGGGGAAGAGAAAGCGCTAAACATTTCAATCGAAGTATATTTCTAAATGAGCACACACTCAGATCCACTCTCTAAGTTACAGACGTGGCAAGATGCATTATATGCCCTGGCTAAAATGAACCTTAGTTCCTGCCCAAGATGGAAAATGTGGTTGGAGTGGTTTGCTTGGTGATAAACATCATCAGTGTCACGGTGTGAGGCTGTGCTCACCTTTGAAACATAATTAAACTGGGACTGCACAACAGCATGATCCGACCCTTATAAAAGTAGAGAGGAATGAAATCCCAGCTGAGAAAAACAGAGTCCAGTTGGTATAATCCTACTGCCACCCAAGTTAAAGATACAGTACCACATCACAGAGATGTAGCTGAATAAATCAAAGCATGGGGAGAAAAAGAACCACATAGCTCATACAGAAATGTGGGAAAGTCAGTAATGAAAATAGTTGCAACCCAAATCTAACCAGTCTTTTGACAATTGACTTGGCAGGATTCATTGCAAACAACTTCCATTCTGTTTCCATTCATCTTGCCAGTAATTTAAAATCATTAATAATCCCAAATCCTAGTCAATATGAATGACTTGAAGAGAGCCCTCATAAATCTAATGCAATAGTTTTGAATTCAGGATGACAAACTTGGAGGAAGAAAAATTTCTCTTTCCATTCAGCATGAAGGCTCCAAAGTGCCAGGGAAGTGAAAGTGGCCTCACTGTGCTCCCTGTTCCCCAAATTCAACCCCAGAGCGACAGGACCAGTGCAATGGAATTATGCTGTTTCCCTTTTTAAAGGTTGCTTTGGTTTGGGTTGGTTCCTGAAGCTGCCATGAGGACACTCTCTCCATGTGGCAGGTGACTACAGCCACCACCAACCCGCCCAGCGCCCACCATTTGACTGAACTGGGAATTTACATGTCCTCAGGGCCTGATTGTCCAACACCTTCTGGTAAGTGCAAGCGGTTTTCCCTGGAAGCCACCAGCCATGTCCTGTGGTGTCTACACGATCAGGACAGAGAGGTGATCAAGTACTTCTCAATTCCTGCACTAAAATCAGCCTGTAAATGGGGAAACATCTTTTCACTAGTTTCACATCAGTGAATTCAGTCATCCCAATGGAACCTGCGCCTTTCTGAAAATACAGTGCTCTTCAGAGGAAAGATTTGGTGTTCCGAGCCCTCTGTAGGTCCACCCTGTTTACTGTGTATATGGAAGGTTAATTTAATGTGTGGCTAATGATGGGCTGGCAGAGCTCCTTCATTTTAAGCTTCATTTCCAACATACCCCATGCTGCTGGTTTTGCCTTAGGAAGATAACTGGGTAAAAGGGGTTGCTGAATACACAGACCATACAGTTGTGGGTCTTCGCAACAGCTTTTGGGGGAAATACTGTAGCAGTGCTGTGCTGTTTGCCTTTTTCAGGTAGCTCTATCTTGCACGAGGAACCAAATAGGATGTGACCCATTTACTTGACTTTTGCTATAAAATCACAAACTCAATTTGCCCATTTTCATCCTGGGCCGAATTTGAAAACTGTTTTAGGCATGGGGTGTGTTCAAAAAAGGGTGAAAAAATAGAACCATTGATTAGTCACACCCTTTGTACCCCCTGTCAATGAATGGCATCAACTTGTCCAATGTGGTTTGCACAGGAGGTGCAGTGATTCATGTGTCACTGAAGGGCAGGTTCAACTTCCTAACCCCGGAAGCTGGCGATTCCCCCAAAAGAACAAGTTATTGCAGAAAGTAAAATGATTTTGTATTTAACTCCCAGTGCAAGATAAGCTCTTGACAAGACTAATTCCTTAGACTGTGGTTTGCTAGTACACCGTCTCCAGATTCAAGTGGCAAGGATTTATTCACAAGAGAAAAATGAAACAGTGTGAAAATGTTTTTCCTTATTGATGTAGGATTAAGAAACTATTGCAAAATATCCTCTTCTGTGAATAGCTATTGCTGCTACTTACATTAATTATCCCTGGATGCATGTACAAGCTGAACTCAGTATGGGAAAATTCTTGCTCAATTCCATCGTACCTCATACAAACTGCTCTATATTTGCACAGAAACAATCTAATACCACTGAATATAGATAGAAAGTCGCTGCTGCCATGAACATTTGCATCTAAAGTCCTTGCTTAGCCAACCACAAATGGAAATAACACCGCTCACATGCAATTAGCAACATGAAAAGCCAAGTTTTTGATGCTAAAATCCAAAGAGTTACCTGAATTTTCACAGTAACAGTTTTAATTGCTCTTTCCTTAAAAGAAATCCTTGCAGGTCGTGCTTTAATGGCCTATGGAAGTGGCATCTTCACCTGAAAGTAAGCATGACACCACTACATAAAATAAGAGCGGATGCCACCCACTATACCAATGGACAGGGGTAAGGCTTGACTTTGTGTCTAGATGGGATTGATTGTCTCGGCCAGTTAAGCAGTTCTTTAACTGAGTAACTCTCAAGGGCAGTGAGGAAACAAAAAGAGGATTAAACTGCAGAGACACAGTCAGGAGGTGTCATTTCTGTAGACAGCTTCTAAGTATACCTGCCATCTGCTATTCCAAAGGCAAAACAACAAAATCAAGACAAATGTTCATCAGATCCTCTCTGAGCTATAGATAAGACATTTCCTGCAATGAGGGCGTAGTATTGGCCAGGTGAGGAAACCCCATTGCCAACACTGCAGCCTCCTACTGACTCCATTTGCACTTTCCAATTAAGCACTGGGATACTGTATCTTTAACTGGTGAACAGACATGGAGAACACATAGATGCTCCTACTTCATCCGATTGCTTCTCCTTTTGGCTTCACTGTCATCCAGCAGTGAAGAGAGGATCTGGTAGGCCTGCGGCTGCTGTGGTCCTCCACGTTTGATCTTGATGCTGGTTCGCAGAGGGGAGCCCGGGATCACATCCTGTCCAGAGCCTGGCTCAATGGAAGATAAAGAGTCTGTAAGGAAAGAAAGTCACGGGAGAGCACTATTTAAAAGGGGAGGCTAAGGAAAGAATAAATGGGCCCTTCTGGATAGTACCTCTTCTGAAAGAAGCGTCTTCCCTCCTGTTGTATCTCTGTCCAGTAAGTGACTGTGGAGCTACGTGTTTGCTGCCATTGCGCTACTCCTCGATTAGGTCTTTTCCCTCTGCTCTAAGCTCTAGGCTAAGTACACTTCCTGCATGAGGCCCAGCAGGTCATAGAATCATATAACGATAGAATCATAGAATGGTTTGGGTTAGAAAGGCCTGAAGAATATCGAGTCCCAGCCCCCTGCCACAGGTAGGGACACCTCACACTAGACCATGTCACCCAAGGCTCTGTCCAACCTGGCCTTGAACACTGCCAGGGGTAGAGCATTCACCGCTTCTTTGGGCAGCTTTTCCCACCCTCACAGGGAAGAAAAAAAGGTCCTGTTCTCATTTATAATTCCATTTATAAAGCACTGTTCTTCTATTGATTATAATTTGCTTGGGGTATGGCTGCTAGTCAGCATTGCCCACAGCCTCCTGCTAGTGAAGGATGGGGCCAAGTGGTCCCTGAGAAATGATGCTCCTGGGGGTTTAAGTACTATTTCACTCGTTATAAAGGAGGACATTTTGAGGCACTGAAAAGATTGAACAAAAGGATTGATCCACCCTAAGACAGAGCCAAATTAGCAATAAAGCTGGGAGTAAATCTTATCCGTCCAGTCTCCCAGTGTGTCCCATTGAAACACACACCTCCTCTTCCTAAAGCATCCTGCCCCATGAAGCTAAATATACATTTGACTACAGCCACTCTTCTGTTTTCCCAGCAGTAAGCAACAGATGCTGGTAAGTCAGTGCTGCCTCGTCATTTTTAATGTCCCGGCTTCTTCTTCCTTTTGCCTTCAGAGATGGACATTTGCTTGTTTTCCCTGCCAAGAACCCAACCTCCCTAGCCAGACACCCAGCCGTGGTTCGACCCCATGAGGCAGCATTTGTTTCAAGTGAGGATTTGGCTGCTGTGTTCACTGGAACTAAACACTGCCAAACAATCTGGGCTTTCGGGTGTCCTGCTGGGCTGCTCTGCAGTTTGCTGGGCCAGATAATCTCCAAGTGCCCTCCCGTTGCAGGGAAGAGGTTTGTTTGCTGGTATGTTTTGCCGTGTTGCTTGGGTGGCTGCGGCTTTTGAAACCACAGTGGATTGGGAGGTTCCTTGGGAAAATGAGAGCATGTGATTGGCATTTCTGCGTGGGGCTGTAAAGCTGGGCTGAGTTGGGCTGCCCAGGAACCTGTGGTCAAACCCGTGACACCTACGGTGGGAGCATCACCAGATAGTTGGTGGTGGGTGATTTAAACCTGTGTGGGGAGGTCTGTGCTCAAGGAAATCCTATTTTGTTATTGTATGTCTTTTTCTGTTTAACCATATACACACGTAGGGATGAACATAATTGCACAAGGAAAAAAATACCTTCTTTTCCAAGTTCTCTTTCTAAACAGTACTTTTGTAGAGCGTAAAATATGTCAATATTAAAAAATGGAACTATCTCAAAAGCACAGACTAAAAATATCACTTGCTTAGTAATAATCTATAGTTATTGGATAAAAAGAAACTATTTAAAGCCATACAATATAGGTGCTTAAACATGGCCTTAACTACACTGTACAAATAAGAAAACTCCTATTTTTGCTGGTGCAGTTACACCCACATAGAAACATACCTGGGTATAAATAACTCATCTCCGTCCCAAGCAGTAGCAGAAAATATGTCAGTATAAATTCTTTGCCAAAATGCCTTTTTCAAAATAACAGCAGCATTTGCCTTGTTGCTGCTCTATTGCCACACAAATCGTAAAAGGAAGGTAAACCAGGCAGTTCTGTAGGGGCACAGTTGGGTGAATGCCCCAGTGTCTACAGAAACTTCTTTTTCCCTTTATAGTAGTATAAATGAAAGTGCAAAGTAAAAGCCAATGCAGAGCTAGGCCATGAGTCCCGTGAATAGGCTGCTCTGTGCTGATGGACTGGGTTCCCCTTCCCCTCTTCCCTGGCTGGGCATGGATTGCTGCTGGTGATCTAGTGGGCATGTGCCTGGTACCTCCACCATCTCAGAGCAAAGCAGCATAAAAACATCTTCTCCTGCTCTCGATGTATAAAATCCAATGAAAATATGAATCAAACTGGGATTAATGCAGAGGTGAGGTCAGGGTGGCTGTGGTTAAATCATGGGTTTGTGATTCATGGTTTCCCGAAAAGCTTAAGCTGTTGCTGCCTATTACTTTTGAAAATAGTACTTTGGGCCGGTAAGAGACATGCGGCTATTGAACGATGAAGAGCAGTGCAGACACCCAAGACAGCTCAGCTGTACAACAGCCCCACACACCAACACTGTTTGGGCTTTGAAGTGCCTAATAGCATTTGCATTTTAGTGCTGTGCTGGCTCCAGGAGGAGCCTGTGGGCTCTCAAGCAGGAGCTGTACTGCATGGTAATAGATGCACTTTGAGTCACGTGCTTAGGAACTACTGGATATTTCAGCTCTTTAGCATTTTCATAGGTTAAATCAATATCCAAAGGCCATTTCATAATAAAAGAGGATGTTGATCTGAAGGAAGGTGTGATCTGCTCTATTTACAAGTGAGGCCAGGAATGAGGTTCCATGCATCAAGGAGAGTGTAAGAAAGAAAATACTATGGGACTTGGTCAGTGCCAATGAACAGTAACTGAGGCTTGTGTCTCACAGGCTGCAGCAGTAACTGTCTGAGAGGACAGAAATTGGCACAGTAACTTTTGGCAGCTGTGAATTGATCCTCAAGTACCCCAAAGGGAGAACCTTGATCTGCAACAATCACATCAGCCCATATGCTGGTTAAGGGAAGGAAACACTTGTTAAGGCATGATGCCCCACACTGTACCAGTGATGGGAGAGCAAACAGCCTCAGCAGAAAACTTAAAATCTATCTGAATGAAGAACACGTGAGACTTCCCTTAGATCTAACTGTGAAAATAGGTTTTATGTATGTTATAATCACAAGACATTCAGGGATCGCTGGTTTCAGGGTACACAGTAGCACTGTTTGGGTATTCTCTGTAAAATAAAGCAAGGGCCTCACTGGTGTTAAAAGTCACTTGGAAGACACTGTTAACAGGATTAAATGATCTGGCCTAAAGCCTTGAACAAGTAGCTCCCTGGGAAGCTGGTAGATGATCTGTGCCACATGGCCTGAGCTGCTGCTCATGACTTGGCTCTCTGAACTGTAACAAAAATCACTGGGTGGGGGGGAAATCAAGCATCCTTTAAGTCATGCTGGGTACCTAGTTTTGAAAACCCACCTTAAACAGATACTAGAGAGACAGGAGACTGGGGGGATGTTTAACCATCAGGCAGGTGCCTGAACAAGCCCCTAGTTGTCCGCAAATTAAAACCTCAGCCACACTTACCATGAATCCCTATCATGTGCTCAAGAATCAATACCCTCTCAGCTAAAATCTTCAGAGCTTCTCGAAGCTGTTGAACACCTTCCCCCTGCAAAAAGGAAAAGAAAACTAACATTGGAATATGATGCAGAATAGGCTGCTTGTTCAGTATAGCCTCCGTAACACCAAACTATGCAGTGCAGACATTTATAAAAGGTAACATACAGGGGTTAAGTAGGAATGCAGGAGAGGTCCCTACTTAAAACAACTCTGCAGAGTTTGCAGAGTCTTTGGCCCAAAGCCATCCCTTTCAGACTGGTTCTTAATCCTGCAGTGGGCCAACCCAGGGTGTAAACTGCTGTCACAGAATCCCAGACTGGTTTGGGTTGGAAGGGACTTTAAAGCTCATCCAGTTCCAAACCCCTGCTACAGGAACACCTTCCACTAGAGCAGGTTGCTCATACTGCCTCTTAAAGAGCTCCTAGCTGGGTCACGTGCTGCCTGAAGCCTGTCCAAGTACTTCCACATAAACTCAGGCTGTAGTTTGTTGCCCCCATTGTCTTAGATGTGGGCTTGAAGGGACAGGCTGCTGTTGGGAAGTATTTTAGGGCGGGAGAGCAGAGGTGTGAGAACTCCAACTCTGCACATGCGGTCTGATCACTTCTGAGAGTCTGTCCCTGAGCACGTGGGAGGGGCAGGGTGCGAGAATTCCCTATGTTGTAGGAGCTCTGTGTGGCACAGCCACCACTGAGGTGTTCAGAGAACACGGTGAGAAGGGCAGCTGACAGCATGGCCAAGGAAACCTCAGAGGCCAGGATTCCTAGCATGTATTCAGTTCAAACCTAAGGTTCACATCATTGCTTGCTCTGCGCTTAACTGTGGACACAACCCTTGCCCCCACAAACCAGTCTACCAAAGGGAATATGGGTGAAGGATAACGAAGAGACAGAAAGGAAAGTAAAACAGCAGTAGAAATACACACTTACATCTGCACCTTTGTCACCTTCCTCACCCTTCTTGCCTGGTTCACCCTAAAACAAGAAAGAGACATTTGTTTTCATGTGACCCAGGACCTGTCCTGGACCACCTGCAACCTTTCCCTCCAAAGGATCAGATTAAAGGCAAAAGTGTTTCACCAGCAGAAAACAAACTGATTCTGGTGCTTTGTGCCAAGGGCCAAAGTGCTCTCATGAGCTCTGTCTGGCTCCCATCAGCTTCCCAGGAGGTTGTCACCATTTCTGACACCGAAGCACTCGGCCAGGGGTGGCCAGGCCGCAGGAGGCGCTGGCTGCCATGGCCTGGGCCAATAACAAGATATGTACATCTCATGAAGCGCTCAATGAGTGATGCGTTAGGCTAAAACACTGAGATAAAAACAGCGCTTCCTTCCCCCAGACATGCACGTGTTCATCTTTGCTTTGGAACATAAAATCCCCTATTCTGCTTTCATTAGTCACATCACTTTCTGCCTCTGAAGATGCTCATTAAGCTTTTCTTGAACAAAGATCCCAATGTGCTATTGGTCTGCTGTTCCACCCCCTAACCAGGAAGTTCATGCATTTCCCAAAGGACAGATGATATGGAGAGATTAAACCACAAGCTAAACATATAACAAGGCTAACAAATTGGTGAAAAAAAGACTGGAAATTCCTGGGCTCCTCAAACTTGTTGGACATCCCCGAGATACTTGCAAAGCAGGGCGGGTATGGGAGGAAGGACTGAAGAAAAGGTTGTGTAAATCATATAAAACGATGAGGTGGAATTAAGGAAGAGAAAAGAAACCTCACAGAGGACCTAGGCCCTCTCTGGATGCCGCCAGCCAAAATCCCAGCTTGCTCCACTAGCTCACTTTCAGCCAACCTTCATGTCATAGAATCATAGAATAGTTAGGGTTGGAAAGGACCTTAAGATCATCCAGTTCCAACCCCCCTGCCATGGGCAGGGACACCTCACACTAAACCATGTCACCCAAGGCTATGTCCAACCTGGCCTTGAACACTGCCAGGGATGGAGCATTCACAACTTCCCTGGGCAACTCATTCCAGTGCCTCAGCACCCTTACAGGAAAGAATTTCTTCCTCATACCCAATCTAAACTTCCCCTGTTTAAGTTTGAACCCGTTACCCCTTGTCCTCTCACTACAGTCCCTCAGGAAGAGTCCCTCCCCAGCATCCCTATAGCCCCCCTTCAGATACTGGAAGGCTGCTATGAGGTCTCCACGCAGCCTTCTCTTCTCCAGGCTGAACAGCCCCAACTTTCTCATCCTATCCACAGGTTTGTTTGTACTCCAGCTGTATGTGCCAGTGCAGGCATCTCCTGTGTGCATCTGCTCAGGTATTGTCTCATTTGGAGATATCCCTTAATCTCATTAAAGGATTTCCAGCTCAGCTTGGCAGACCAAGGTGCAAGAGGACGTTAGAGCAGGTGGTGTATTTTGAGTTGTTTCACAGTGCCCACCTTTGGGCTCTGGTAGTGCCAGGAACCTCCTGGGGCCTGGAGAGGGCTTCTGGCTGCCAAGGTTTGCCAGAGGGAATCTCCAAGCAAAACACATCTCCCCTGTTGGCATGTGCCTTCTTGAGCACGGCATTTCAGCACTGTGCTTAGCAGGCAGGGAGACTGTGGCTTATTTGTAGAGGAATATGTTAAGGTAAGGTCTCCTATTGAACAAATGTCTAAGCTGGAGACAGCTGACCTAACATTGCATCTGAGAGAGCTGGTGGGACCAGCTGCAGTTCAGCTCGGTGGTATCTGTGGTGCCAGGCAGGCACCAAACCCATCTGAGTCTTGCACACACCCGCAAGTACATCACTTACAGGAAATCCCTTAATGCCCCTCTCTCCAGCCAGACCTGCTTGTCCCTGTTGGAAATAAAGTAAGTGTCATTAGGAGATAGTTTTCCATTTGACAAGAACATTGTGTCATTTTTACTAGTGGAATTAAGATGGCTTTATGAAAAAGAAAAATCCTCTCCCTTGACATTATCGCTTAGAGACAGCAAAAGGGGTCATGGTTTTCTGTCAAGTATTAGCTCCAAATCCCATCATGTTCTGGAGAAGTTTGGTTCAATACAGAGCTCCTCAGCTCAGTACCTCTCAGGAAGATGATTAGCAAATTTCTGAACTTTACAGCAGTCACTTACATTACACCAGGAAGGAACTTGGCTGCAGATTTGTTTCTCACAAAGATGATACCGCATTCTTCTCGCTAGTAAAACTGATGGGCTGATGCTGCCCCAGACAGCAAACAGAGCCCAGGACTCCCACAGAGCGCTGATTTAATCTGCCTTGTGCTCCACACACACATCACTGCCTTAACCCCAACAGCTACTGATCAAAACACACCTACAATATTTTGGTTGCTTTGTTTCTTTTTCCTGCTGTTTTCACGTTGTTTTCAGTGTGGGGTTTTTTTGATCCTTTTGAAACTGTCTGTGTTGGTTTGGAGCGGAATGAAATGTGCCATCCAATTGAGCATCTTTCTTCCCCCACCTTCCTTCCCAGTGTTGGCTTCCCACCCTGGAGCACACTGGGGCAGGGCAGAATCCCTGACCAGGAGAACAGTTATAGATATTTAATGTGAAAGCAGGAGCTTGGGAAGAGGAACCAAAATGTAAAAGCATCTTTAGGAATCCATTGATGAAACAGTCACAGATTTATTAACCTGGTTCTTCTCCCTTAGGCATACACAGAAACAAACCCATCCTTTTGTCCCGTCAAAAACTACCTAGCTGGTGGCAGCTTTTTGTAGTATTTGCCAGAAACGGAGAGCTGCTTTGTATAAACACAATGGGCCCAGAGCATCTACAAAATGTTACTATGGAGAGCTGCACAGTGCTCAGTGAGCAGCTAAAGCCAGCACTAGGCAAAGGCCCATAGGGACATAAAGAGCCCTGGGAGGAAGGCCCAGCTCGTCAGGTGCTCTGAGCATCTTCAAAGGGATATACTTGGATTCTGCACAGGAGGGAGTAAGGCCTGTGAAAAAGCATAGGCAAGAGGCAAATCACAGAGAGGAGACATAACAACGCACTCAAAATACATAAACAGACTGCTGTCTATGGCCAGGGGGAACAGAAAGGATGTTATCAGCTTAAAGGGGATCAAAGGATATTTAGGCTGGATGTTAGAAATGTCTTTTATCCCAGGCCCTCACTAGCTGCCTCTGAAGACTGCCTGGAGATGGTGTGCTGCATCCCTCCCTGGCACTGTGTAAGAATAAGATGAAGAGAGGCTGATCTGAGCAGCACACGTATAGATGTGCCATCCAGGGGATGCGCTCAGACTGCTTCAGGTCTCCTCTACATCTGTTCTCTCTGAGATTAAGCAGGAAGAATGTATAATAGCATTTTCTCAAATCTCAACAGATATTGTAAACCCTCCTCTGCTTTTCTCTGCAGCTGCGCAGCTCCTACACTCGGTGTAAAGCTAGCCCTCATTTGTACCCACCAAACCCAAGATTGCAGCATGTAGTTGTCAAAACCAGCATTCAAATTCACACTCACAGAAGACAAAAAGCACACAAAGCATCCTACAGAAATCCTGCCAGAAAAAGCCACTGGCTTCACCTTCCATGTTAACAGAGCCAGGACAGGAAGCGTCATTTATTTGTTATATTTAGCAAGATGCTTTCATATTTGAAAAATCCGATGAGTCCCCAACCTAGAAGAGAGTCACAAATCCGAGTATCTACCAAGGAGGGAACAAAGGCGAAGTCTAAAGGGTTTGTCTGTACTGAATGGACACAGTCCAACAAAGCTTTTGTTTCAAAGTAAGTGTAGCCTTAGCAATACGGTCAACCACAAACTAAAGCAAAATGGTAACTGAATCATTGAGGAAGAGCTCTTATCAGTTTCCTGGATGGAAACTTGTCACTTTGCCATACACCAAGCCTTTTTTCCTTAACTGAAAATCAACATTTAATGGCAATGAGCTGCAGGCAGTAACCTGTACTGAAACCTCATCCGTTATGCTTTTGCTATCTCTGTCTATTTATATTCTAGTCCCATCAGTCTGCAGTCTATTTGTAAAGCCAATACATGCCCAAAGTGGCTGCTCTGCACAAGGAAACTGTTATAAAGAAATTACTAACAGTCACTTAAAATGTTCTCTGTCTTTCAGGGAGCTGCAAGTCATTTCGTACAGAACAGGGTTCAGGCACCCAAACCAATGTGCAAAGGTACTAAAGTAAAACAGCTTTTTAAAAGCATGTGTGTTCCATCCTCGGATATCTGCTGCTCCTCAACATGAGGTGCATCAGAAGGGAATGAAACAAGAACTTGCTCTCCTTGCATACAGTCTGGACAGAGGAGCATAGTTTAAGTCTGTTGCTGGTTATTCGCCTGAACTTGGGAAGTCATCAAATTGGAGTTGTCTGTCTTATCTCTTTCAGACTTCCCTGTGCCATTTGGATTATAAGAGTGAGCAGAGGTGAAGAAGAGGAAATGCTGCCGTATGGGGGAAGCATGTAATCTACAGCCACCCATTTACAGGTGGTGACCTCCTTGTTCACCTCCAGCTGTGAGATAGTGAAAGTGGCACTGGAAAAAGGAACTGTTTTCCTACAGCTGCGGCACAAGGCTGTGTCAGTGCAGCCACCACAGAGACACCCATCATTTTAGAGGTACTAACCAATATTTTACTCCTTATCTTTCTTCCTTTCCTTGACTCCCTACGCACTAGGGTCTTGGTGATTGCCACAGTCCGTCTGTGCCCACTTCTACATTTTGCAGCTCTAATTGCTGAACAATCCTCCACCAGATACTACAATCTGAAATGATTTTATGCTCCTAATGTCATTCAGAGGAGATCTCAAAGACCATGGCCTTTTGGAGAGCAAGCTGACCAGAAGCAGCTGAAGGTCCAAATGCTTTTTGAAACCCCTCCAGGTGCCTGAATGCTGGAGTGGGAAGCTGAAACATATATATCCTTGTTAGATTTTGACCTGGTGTTTCCTAAACTTCACTAGTTTGGAAATAACATTCACACAGGCTTTTTTTCTATGCTTAGTTATTAGCGCTTGACAACCCACCAAGAACTCAGGTATAGCACATAAATATATTAACAACACGAATTCAAAATTCCAAATGTATTAAGAACATCATTTGACCTGGGGAATGGCTTTGGTTCAGAAAAAGTCTGATGAGCTTTTTATGCCTTACTACCACAGAAGAAAGAGTTCAGTTAGACCCCTCAAAATACTCCACACTAAAAGAGCTGTGGTTGGTGGAACAAGGTTAGTCTGCACAAGCCTTTAAATACCATGTATTTGGTACCTGAATCTCTTAATGGAACACCAGATTTTAAAAGCAATTCAATCCTCTATCTGTACAGTAAACCTTCATCGTCTTTCTTGCAGAAGACCTAGAAACTCTACTATCTATCATTCACAGCTGTAGTCCCACAGAATCTGAAAGACCTCTGCTGAATATAACTTCTGAGGCATCACCCCAGACGTGGCTGGGAATCTCTCTGTGTCTGTAAAACCTTACTCTCTCTCCTCGGTCTCCTTTGGAGCCCTTTGGTCCAGGTTGTCCTGGAGAGCCTGGTAAGCCCTAGAAGAGATGCAGAACAAGAAGGAATTACTTTCTACTGTGTATCCTTTGAGTAGGTGTAGTGAATACATTTCACAGTGATCCTCAGCTCCTGCAAACCTCAGACACCCATTAAGAAATTGGGCTGGATTCTCTTTTACCCTCAAGCAAAACCAGTGGAAGCTCTGTTCACAGATAGCCTGGGCCCTATAGTTCCTGCATATCCCTCTGTTTGGGTCTTTGAATGCACTGCAGGCTACTGATGGAACATAGTTTAGGGGTCAGTATGACAGGATAGTTCCTGTTCTCAGTTACCAAGAAGAAATGAATACACAGGTAGTATGGTGAGCTTAAAAATCCCCACTGCTTTCCCCCTCTTCATAATTGCCTCAGTGGGTGGCATGTGCAAGCACATACCTGGAAAGTAATTGGATTGTGCAGTGAAAATTATTTTGATTGAAGCTATTCACTCACCCTAATAAACAAATTTCAAATTAAGCCCAATCTCTGCTAATAATTTTACTCCCTGGGTTGAACAAATCTATACCCCCATCACCAGTGGGTAAGAAGGGCGCAGTCTCCAGATTTCTACTGATTGAACTGCTTTGCAGAAATCAATCCAACTTCTTAACTTATCCACCAGCTGTAAACCAGACAGGGAGAAAACAATGGTGTTTGTTTATATCCAGCATATCAGCTCCCCACGACCACACACAAGATGTGACCTACACATTACCTTGGAGACTGCTGCTCTACTCAAGAGCACTGGAGATTTGAGCCAACCTGCTTAACAGCCCCCAGAAACCCCCCTCTCCAGAGAAATGGGCTTTCTAGGCATAGCCACGAGGAGCCTCAGCATCTGGTAAGTGGCCCAACAAGGCTGGACAGAAGTGTTTTACAGATCTAAAGGAGAGCATTCTCCCAGTTTCAGCTGCTCACCTTTACCATCCTGCTCCTTGCTTCAGTCAGCCCCACCACCAAGCTGCACAATGACCTGGCCTCCAGCTTCGCTACATCTCCCCTGGGACCACAACAAATTCAGGAACTCAGGCCTGGTTTAGAAAGTTAATGAGGGCTGCTACATGAGGTAGGGCACAAACCAGACTTAGCCCTATGTCAAACATGCAGCATGAACAAAGCTTAAGTGTCCATAAGCATCCTTCGCTCTTGGCAACTCTCAGCAGTGACTTTCAGGGACGCTCAAGAAGACCGAATTCCACATGCTGAATTGTAAAATATAAAAGATTTATAATGTGTGCTGCATGTGCAGCAGCCAGACTGCACTAGAGAACCTATTTATGAATTGTGAATTACCTTCTATTTAATCACGTTAAACTGCATCTGCCATTTTGCTGCCAAATTTCCCACTGTGTTCATCTCTATCTGGAGTTTCTCATCGTTCTCCAGAGCATTCCCTAATTGAAATGATTCTGCTACACTGGCAAACTTTCACTAACCTGTTCTCTGTTGCTTCATCAAAATGATTAATAAATACCTAGTACAAATCTTCCTCTATTTACAGCAATTCCAAACCCCTTCTTACCAGATCTAAGTTACATCCCTCTGCTAAGTTACTTAAGCTCTTCACTTTTCCCTCCTTAGTCATGTTAGATTCCTTTGAAATACTTGATGTAACTGGTTTACCTCCACATTAAGTAACACTCTTCCCAAAACTGGAGTCCTTTTGTATCAGCCAACCACAACTTGGAGCAGTTTGGCTACTATTCAGTAGTTCACTATTCATCATGACTTCATTCCTTTCCATTTAACCAGCTTCTTCCCTTTGCTCTTCTTCTACCATGAATTCTTTTGAGTGAGTTTAACACACTCCATTGTCATCTCCCCCCTCCACAATGTTTGTATCGATACATAATCAAACTGATGAGAATTTGTGATATTTTTCTTGAAAAGAAAGTGCTATTTCTGAAAAAAGGAGGCTTAAGAGATTCACTTTGGTGAATTCCCATTGATGCATTTTTGTTCTCTGTATTCCACAGGAAATGCAGTATGTTTCTATCACTGTGTTAGTAAAGCCCATGTCAGATCCTTTGCATCAACTCAGGCCACAGAGAAATGGTTTGACACAGCAACAGTAAGATGTGTTGTTATGATTAAGGGAGCATCTAGAAAGTGCAACCATTTCAACCTCTCAACACAATTCAGAATGGAAAAAAGGTATTAAAATCACAGACTTTCATGGGGAAAAAACATCAGATCTAAGACTTATAACCTACTCTCTCCCTTTGTACAATGAGATGTTTTACACCCAACCCCTGACTTCTGCCCCTTCAGCCACTCAGTCCCAATGCGCTAAAGCACCTTACTTGTGATCCAGGGACTCCGACAGGTCCTGGTGGCCCTTTGGGTCCTGATGCTCCTGGTGGCCCTGGTGGGAATCAGAATTTGAGACAATTTTAAGGAGACTTAGAAGGAAGGACCTTAAATTCCGAACAGATGCATTTCCTTTTATTGTTCTGCTTAGTCTCTCAATGGGCAAGAGCCATTCATCGATTACAGGATTATAGCATTCACACACTGGATTGTCGGATACCCACATCCTGATATAACATATCCCTATGCCCTAGGGAAGACGTTAGAGCCCTGGGAGGTGAAAAAGGTGAAAACAGGCAGGAAGAGCGCATGTAACATGCTTCAAACCAGATCCATGAAACAGCTACATCAGAGCAAGATACTGCAGTTGGTGTTTCTGAAACAACCTTGTAGGTGGCAAGGGAAGTCCACAAGCCTGCTCTGGTCTGTCTCTCTGGGGGTGTCAGAAAGTTGATGATGAACATGAAGGGGACAGAGTTTGGACATAGCCAGCATGAGAGGCTGACTATGGCAAAGCCAAGCTCTCTCTTATTCTTTGCTCACTCCAGTGGCAGCAAATTCTTTTCAAGCCTGCAGCACAGAAAATCCTGTTCCCAGGGTGCGAAGCGCTGTCTAAAGCAGGTCAGGTTGTTCTGCACAGTCACTTAACACATCCATTCTGTTAGATTTCTGGAAAATAATTATATCTCAACAGTAGCTGTTAAATTACACCTGCAAGACAGGGTATTTGCTTAGCCTGAACTTAGCAATAGTCCTCTCTGCTTTAGTTGTCACAGCCCTTGAGATGAAACAATGTGGACATTATACACAAAGTACGGCTGAATCAGCCTCAATCATTAATGCACCATACAAACGCTTAAGTCAAAGAATAAAGCAATTGCAGGATAAATTAAAGGCCCTCAGAATGAAAGGAAAAGCCTTTTCTGCAACTAATGGGAGTTCACTCCTAAATATGCATCATACAGGGAAGTGCTGATGTCTGCAGGAATACTATCATTTAAGCCATCCATCAGCACAGAGAAACAGACTTGCCACTGAATTTTTATCCCAGGTTCTGATTTGCTTATACTGGTGAAAACCTGGAGTAGCTCAAACCAGCTCCAGAGTCTGCACACACATCACAGCAGCTGGGCAGATCCTGCCCAGTGGAGCTCTACAGCAACAGGACAGGATTGCAGCAGTGATGAGAACTCTGCTCTCATAAAGGAATTCACCGGACAGCCCATTCTTAAAGACAGTCTTTCATTATTCCCTTCTCAGGGTATCTCCTGCTAAAGGTAAAACAATCTGCCACTATCAACAGATAAGAAACCTGGTTACTTCTTGCCACCCTTCCCACTCCTGGACCCACTGCTCTCCTGCCCTTCAAGTGGGGACCACTTGCTTTCCCTGCAGGCATCCCACCTCTCTCCATCCTCAGTTTCTTTTGCTCATCTTCCCCATCATTACAGCTTTGCAGTTCAACTGAGTTTATTACCTGGTGGCCCAACAGGGCCTGGGGCTCCCCGTGGTCCTGGCAGGCCAGCCATGATGGTGTCGATGACGGTGGAGGCCAGCTGGGGTTCTCCATCTGTGTTAAAGAGCAGAGCCGTTAGTGTTGAGCTGCTCAGTCACAGCAGGCCCGACGTCTCTCCAAAATCCTTTGGCGCCTGTTGCTGGCCAAGGGCAGGCAGTGCTTCAGGATGCAAAATTTGGGCTCTGGAGCAATTGCCCTTTGCTTCCTAAGGCTGTGTCCCCTGGAACTGCAGAGGTGCTCAATCTCACCTCTGATAACCCCAGGGAAGTCCTTTCTGTTAAAAAAATGGTGTTCCTGCACACCTATATATTCCTACCTTTGAATGCCAAAGCACATCTGGCTCCCCAAGCAAACATGGATCTGGAGCTCTCTCCTGCCCGGCATCAGTGAACTACTGAGCCAAGCTGGCAGTCCAGCACATCCCCACCAACCCAGTGAGCTCACACTGAGGGGTGGGAGGTATCTCGAGGTCCAAGGATGCAGGAAAGGCTGGGCAGAGGGAAAGGCTGGGCAGAGGGAAAGGCTGGGCAGAGGGAAAGCCTGGGCAGAGGGTGTGCTCTGCTCCCTCCATGCACTTAGGGAACTCTCCTGCCATTGAGGATTATTTTAGGTGTTCAACTGGCCAGCTTGGGGAGGACCCCTGAGTTCTGGGGAACGGATGGAAATGAGAGTGGAGCAGGGAAGGGAAAGCCATGAGCAGAAACTGGGGGAATTCTGTGCTTTTGCACATCTTTCTCTGTCCTTTCCTGTTGCAATGAAAAATCAGCAGCCTGTAGCTGTTCCCATCTTCCCACATCCTTAACCCAACAGGCTTACCTCTTCAGCTGGGAGCTGAATAGAAAAACCCACAACTATGTATAAAAAAGCAACCCTTATCACTCACTGCAATTCCAAAACCATATTCAACAACCACATTCCCTATGGACCTGTACTTCACCATACTAGTTAGTAATCTGTGGGGGCACCTGTATGGCAGCATCTTTCATCTGAACATCCCACACCGCTACTGACAGTTGTGAAAACCTGGGGGCAAAAATTCCATTACCAAAGACAACAA
This sequence comes from Ara ararauna, assembly GCA_028858755.1. NCBI lineage: Eukaryota > Metazoa > Chordata > Aves > Psittaciformes > Psittacidae > Ara > Ara ararauna. The sequence continues at coordinate 7,871,921 of CM054389.1, read as the reverse complement.
TATCACAAAGCAGGGAAGGGAGCCCCCATGTCCTGGTGTTACTCAGGCATGCAATCCACTGTCCTGACCGGTGCCGTGGGACCAACACCATATTCCCTGTTGCATTTAACCTGGATGAAGATGTTGGCTCCTTGTCACTGGGACACCAAACCCTCTGAAAAGTCCATGTTCCATAGCTGGAGGCCACATGCAGGAAGAATTACTCTGCAGAGTTCAGCCCAAAGGAGATAAGGTAAAACCTCTGGAAATGTTAGCAGACACATTCTGAAGCCTTTTCAACTTCTGGAGCCGTGGCAATGATGGAGAGGACTTTCAAGCTCATTGTTGAAAAGCAGATCCTAGGGAAAACTGTGAAATCCCTTTAACTGCCAGCGATGACAGTACATCTCTGGGATGCCTTCCCAGCAGCAGAACAGCACAAGTTCTAACCTAGATCCCTCCAAGAACCAAAGCCTGAATGTGAATAGGTCTTTATTTGAGAACTGTTTCTAACCCCATCCATCTTCCCTTCTTCACAGCCCTGAAACTAAACAACTGAGGCTGTTTTTATGTTCAGAAAGAAAGGTACCCAAGTGAAGTGTGTAATCCAATTAATGTGAGTTTTATTTGACCATGTCAAAATCCATCATGGCTTGGGAGCAAGATGAGATTGGGAAATGGGCATCAAACAGCAGCAAAGGCATTAACAGTTGCAGAGCCTTTTGTTTTTAAAGAAAAAGTGGTCAACAAAATCAAATGCACATTCACCGGTGGGGGGGAGAGGATGGGCTGCAAATAAGCAGGATTTCATTACTGCTGGAGCTAAGTCAGGGATAAAGACTGGGGTTACAAAACATTCCAGCTAAGGGGGACATTCTTACAATAACAGTCATACCCACAAACCCACCCATCCTGACATTTGTCTTTAGTTATCTATGAAAGGTGATTCCATAACTGTGACACAGAGGAGAGCTCTGCTCAACAGCCCTTGAGCTCGGGAGCTCCTGATTTGGCCTCTGCTGCACAAGGAGTACCGACATACAGGAAACCTAGAGCATCTCCTTCCTCACCTGCCTGGCCAGACAACACTCAGATCAAGATTACCTTCCAGGATGGTCTCTGAATGAAACATACTGTGAATGAAAAGGGACTGAAGTGTGTCAAAACACAACCCTCATGTTTTTCAAGGAGCATTCTCCATATTCCTATAAAGCAGCAGGAAGAACCTGTATTTCCTTATAAACTCCCCTCTCCTTATAAACAGGACACTCTGAGGCTCTCTGCAGGCGGACGCTTTATAGCAGCCACAAAATACCTCCAGCAACAAATGGTAACAGGAGTCTTCCCTTGTCAACCATCTCCTGCTAACCGAGGCTCTGCTGGGCTCAAAGGCTAGATTTTGTTTCAGTGCTTCTGGAGGTACCAAAGCAGGAGGCAGACAAGTGTCTGCCTCATTTGGGAAGACCCTGATGTGCAGTTCGCTCCAGGAGCTTTCCAACTCCTAGCCAAGAGGAAGCACACAACCAGTCTGACCTGGTCAGAGACTAGCACCTACTTTTTCTGGGAGAGGGCACAAACATTCTGCAAAGGGGAAGCCTGAAACAGCACAGAAATGTCTTGAACGATGCAGTGAAACCTGCCCAGAGTGTCAAGGCATCGCCAAGGCATAAACAGCTTTGAAAGCAATGGGTACAGTTTTCCAAATCAAATACCTTTCACTTCATCCTCTCCTTTGCCTTTGCTTCCTCTGCTCTATTCACACTTCCTCAGGAAGGACTGTGCATGGCAGCAGGCACTGGGATGTCACTGCACAATCTCTATTCAACAGCCCTTTCACCAATGACCTGCTGGGCACACAGGCAACCCTGCTCTCCCTGCAAAACAGGTTAATGTTATCTCACGTGTCCTTTGCAAACTGAAATCTTTGAGATGTAAGAGAACGGGGCCCTCAGAGTGAAAGCTGTGTTCTCTTCTCTTACTTTTCCCTAAAAATCCTTAGTTTTAGCACAAGAAGGAGGACTCTACACCACATACCTGACCCATGCATTTTGAAGTGGCAGCAAGTGATCCTCGTAGCAGCAGCCTCAGCAACGGCACGTGGCAGTTTAGCTTCTGGCCTATGTTTGACATTTCTGACTAAGGGATAAATTCCCTGTTATAGGCTTGATTTGTTGGGACAGGATGGAAATGAAGTAATCCTGTCTTCATTTCTTTCTGCTACCTGATCTGGAGGGAAACAACTGGGACCAATTCCTTTACCACAGCACAGTGAAACCGTGAGAAAGTATGATCTGTCTCCCTGGTTTTGGCTTCTGGCTGCTGGTAAACACTGCCAACAGGAACTTGTTGTTATTAATAAAGGCACATGCAATAACTATGTTCAGGCGGAACCAAACACTGTACTACTAATAATGTGATACAGCTTTCGCACATCTCCATGAGTGCACATGCTCGTTACCAGGAATATGCTTCCCTCTGCTGTCAGCAGCTGGAATCTTGTGTTTATAGTTTTCAGATGTGCTCCATTCAAAATAAATAAATACGTTTAAGAAAATCCTACCCAGAATATACAAGGCTGCTTTCTGGGTTGCAGGGATCAGCTTTCCACCAGCCTGCAGCAGGCAGAATCAGCCGACACAAGCAAAACAGTACATTTGGTAAGAAAATGGTCTTGATGCCGCTGTAACTTTACCATGACCACACAGCTAACTTGCATTTGCGCTGAGATTTGGACTAAGAAAAGCTTTTAAACAAGACAAATTGTTAGGAGGTTTTTGGGCTCTTTCTGCAAACCAAGAAATCCACAGCTATGGAGGAGAAGTACAGGGCTGCCCAGGCATCTAACAGTCACCATTTACTCACTGCCCTCAGGTCCATGTGGGAGCCTGTTGCTGCCCAGCACTGGCAGACTTAACACAGACATTTATCTGCTTCCCATTTTGGGACAATGCAGAGTTGGCCCTTCTCACACATCAGCTGCTGATCAATGCCTTTTACACTTTAATTTATCCACTACTTTGCAAGAAAGAGTTTAATTTAAAGGGAGGGAGAGGGCAGCAGCAATACCCAAACTATCCTTAAGGATCCTTTGGAATTAAAGGTGGGATGCAGAATGGCACCATTTGGTGCGATTCTGTAAGGCAGTGAGGTGACAACTTCCTCTTCACAAGGCATGAACGCAGCAGATCAATCTACGTTTTGTTAAGGTCTTAGTCCTGACCCACAATTCATTTCATCCTGCCCCAGGAACTGAACGTGAAACGGAGCTGTTAAAATTCTGCCCAAATTAAAATATATCTGTTCAGTTCTGGGAAAAGGAGCCTGGAAAGCGGAGTGGGAGGAAGGGAAAGGAGAGCTCTAGAAAACTGCCAGACACGGGGAGACTTACTAATCCTTGGCTGTTATTAATACAGCTGAGCTCTGAAGCTGGACATGAGCAGAAGAGGTGGAGAAGAGGCACAGCTGAAGTCTGGGGGAGTTGGGATGAGAGTCCCAACTGAGCTGGGACTCCAGGAGTTTAAAAGCCAAGGGGAGACACAGCTGAGCTCTGCTTTACCACATCATTAGATCCCAGCTACACAAGACTGAGCCAGAAGAATCAAGCCCAAATCTGAGAGCACTCAGATAAAAGTGCACAATGTGTCTCTTCTGGAAAGCCTTTTCCTGCCATGCACAACACAAGTTAAATAAATAAACAAGTTAAATCCCCACAGGCTCCAAGAAACCCTCACACTCCAGTGACAGGGAAGGGTAAATCACCATCTTTCAAGGGCTTTCGAGTCTATAACTCTGTGGCTTGTGTGATGTGGGACAACACTGATGAACCAGAAATGCAGGTGGAAGACACATCTGTGGGGGCAAAGCAACTGCCATTTCACTGCACCAGCACCTAACTGGCCAGACTGTTCTCTACCCATTTGTGTCTCACATGATGCTACCTGAGCTGTCAGTTCACTAGAGACCCTCTGCATAGCAGCTATGCATGATGGAAGCTTAAAGGACACCTAATTACCTCCTCAAAGCTATGATGGACCCAGAAAACCAGGCACAGGGAACTGGTTTTAGAAGAGCAGTGACTCAGTTCCTCGTTTTGGAGAGGTGAATTCCTCCAGCTTCTAAGTCTTATGTGTTTCATCTTGAACAGGAACTTCCAACAGTCCCACACCATGGTGGGAGGCTGTTGAGGGCAGTCTCCTGGTAGAGCGTGGGAGGAAGGTGGGAGGAAGGTGGGAGGAAGGTGGGAGGAAGGTGGGAGGAAGGTGGGAGGAAGGTGGGAGGAAGGTGGGAGGAAGGTGGGAGGAAGAGCTGAGCCTTCAGGTGGAAGTGCCTGCCCCCTCTGCTGGTGTCCCAGGAAAAAAGGGAATTGAGAAGGAAACTTACTTTCTTTTTCAGCTGTGGGCTGGAGGGAGTAGAGAACTCCTTGTTGGAAGGTAAGAGGGAGGCTTGGGGTGGCTGGTGGCCCCGGAGGACCTGGGGGACCTGGGATCCCTGTTTCTCCTGGCAGTCCTCTCGGTCCTTGAGGTCCCAACAGCCCTATGCAGAGGCAGGAGAGGATGTGTTAGTGCGTTTCAAAATGTGCTAATGATGCTACCACATAAAAAGGCAGTAAGAAGACAAAGGATTTCTGCCCTGAACTGTAATAGTGGGAGTTAGGGGAAGTGGGGGAAATAGGAACAGCTTCTCAATTTTCCCTTATTTGCCTTTAGCATCTTCCTCTGCAAAGCAGATTAGCCTTGCTTGGCTCAAAGGTGCTGCAGAGCTCAACTCCTGAAAGGGTAGAATCACCCCCTCCCTTAGTGTGAGAAAGAAGCTCAAGGCAGTGAGGAGTGAAATGAAGCGCCGCTCTTTCCCTTCACCTGCAGTACACCTGTATGTCACCTCACTGCCAGGAAAGCACAGGGAGAACTACGGAAACCCAGTCAACCCAGCAGCAGACTGGTTCTGCTTCCTGTGGGGCTGGAAGACTCTTGCTGCAAACTGAGAAACCAAAAGGCAGACACATCCTTGGCCAGACTTTAGCCGTTGACAGGTTGCCAGAAAACACCAAAAAGCGTGCAGGGCCACGCTTGCATTGAAGGCACACTCCAAGTTTCAGATCTTTCCTGAGCTCAGATGTACAAGACGCAGCCTTTCAGACACACAGAAAGCACAGAGCCTGAGCTCTGGCACCTGTTGTGTAGTATCGCCTTCAGCAAAAGGTTTAGGAACGTTTTGGGGATGAAGGAAGTCTCCCAGCTTGGCCTTGTAACCTTTTCCCTTAACATACAAAAGCATCATTAGTTCGACATCTTGGCATCTGACAGCTTGGCACAAATAGTGGAGAAAAAGGGAGTTAAAACAGGCACACAGTGATAAGGTTAAACAGAGAATGCTCTTCTTCAAAGGCTGACAGATCAGAGACTGGGTTTTATGGGGAAACATGATCCTGGCTCTGCAGCTTTCTGGGACAAGCTCACTCCAGCTCCACAGGAAATCCCGGGGACTGTCCTTGCTGTTGCAGGTAGCTGCCCTCTCTCAGAGCTGCTGGTTGATTTCAGTACCCGGGGACTCCTTGGAATGGGCTCAACACCAACTGGAGATGCTCAACACTTTGTGTGTCCAGCCTTGTATATCTGTTGTCACAGATAATGTGTACAAAGTGAAACACCTCCCATCACAGCAGCACTGCCCCCTCCTCCAGGACTTACCTGGTGGCCCCGCTGGGCCCCTCTCACCGGGTTGTCCCTTCTCCCCTTTTGGTCCTGGTGGTCCTGGAAGACCAGTTGGTCCAACTGGGCCTGGAGGACCAACCTGTCCCGGCAGCCCTGGAAGCATTCAGAAAGGAAATTAGTTGGAAGTTAGGACACTGCTGAGCTCTGAAGGTCTTCAGCAACCTCAAAACCAGAGAGACCCAAAGACACAAGGGCGAGAAACGCAGCTCTGCACAGACAGAGGGGTGATGTTAGCAGGAGCTGGCTGATATGTAGGGTAGAAGAGCCAGGCTGGACCTTGCTTCTCCTCTTCTTCCTCCAGTCTTTAACGAAACAAGCAAGTCCCATGCACAAGGCTCACCCCAAACAGCCAGCAGGATGTGGCACATCCAGCTTGGATGGGCAGGTCAAAGCTAAACTGAGCCATAGTGTCCCCTTTCCAAGGTCAGGTTGGGTCTGGCTGGTCCCTCAAGCACTCCTTTGTGAGCTTCCTCCAGCCACACATCACCTCCACTGTAGTGCCAACGTAGTAAAATACACAAAACATCTTTGCAGAAGCAAATCAAACCCTGTCTCCCCCTCGCTCCGGCTGATCCATACAAACCACCCAGAGATTCCGCATCAAAGATGTTTCCCTGTTTTCGGCTGATTTCATTCATCTAACAAGTGCACCATGCTGTGCACAAGCGTTTTTCATTCCACACGGACATTAATGCACCCACAGTACAGAACTAACTAGATGTTACTAATTCATATCAAAGAATAGGGCGCTGAGCAACCCCATCTGGAAGTACCAGTAACAATAATTATAGCCCAGCAGGATGCTTCTTGGCAAGTCCACTCAGTCCCCCAGTAAGGTGCAGGCAGTGTTTGTAATGGAAAAGCGACTGTTTCTAATGACATTAAATAAAATCTTCATGTTGGTTTCTTTAGACCAGCAAAATAATAACAACACTTGGCAATTGGGACAGTGTTTTTCAGAAAACCACTGTGAGTCTCTGGCTCACAAAAGTAGTAGCTGCTTTGGAAAGATACACTTAAACACTGTGCAAACATTAGGGAAGCCTTTAATACCTTAGAGAGGTGGGTGAGTTAGCCTGTCGACTCAGATTAAGTAGTTAATGGTTATAATAAAGGCATTATACATATATACTATCAGAGCCAAAAGAGTCAGAGGTTCCTGGTTTCTGGGCTACCAAAGGACTTTGAGAGCATGGGCAGAGGTAAGCTACAAAGCCCGAGGGAAATCTGTCCAAGTGCAGAGTTCAGTGCACTCAGGTTTCCAGTTTAAGTCTGTACATCACACATGGCCATAACCCAGCAGAGTGCAAGTTAAGGTTCGATAACTCTTAAGCAAAGTCCTTCCCCTTCCCTCGTATCAAAAGAGGTTCTGGACCCCCCAAGCACAGCACCAGGAGAACCTGCTGCAGGTAGGGGGTAAAGACTGGATGGGAATAGAGGAAGAGATCAATTGACCCCTTCACAGCTGGTACCAAAGGGACCAGGGTGATGTAACAAAAAAACCAAAGCTCACAGGATTTGCAACTCCCACATTTGGATCCAGTCCCACTCTAGGTGTGGGACAGCCCACCTGGGCACAAGACCTTGTCCCTCCAGACATCCATCCAAACTCTCTTCATGTCTCAGAACAAAGCAGTAACCCCCCAGTATCAGATGCCCTTGAAAGATTCCCCTTCTCTTTTTCTTTTGCTGTTCTGGAGAGATGTCCAGATTATTTTTGCTTACACAAATGAAATCCATCCATCTCTAACCATGGTGGAACTGGGCAGACCGAACAACTAAAACTTTCCAAAGGCTTTGCTTGGAAGCATGCGTCTGTACTTCTGTTTCATTGAGCCATCAGTAAAGATGTGATCTGGGTACTGAACAAGGAATTAAGGTAAGGTTTTAATTTGGATCAATTTGCTTATCCACAGGAGACAAACTGCAGACTTGCCTGTGAGTAGATGGGCTCCTATAACGGATCTCACCTGACAGTGGATACTGCACTTGGCAAGCTCAGGCAGATGATCAGGAGCCCATTTCAGAGAGCAAGAGCATTGCAAACAGCTTCTCACCCCTACAAACCTACCTCCAACACACCTGAAGCTTTACTGCAGCAAACCCTTTCCAGCATGGACGAAAGAACAGCAGAAACTATGTTCTGCAAGCACCACTCTCTGTCTTGCTCAGTGTGAGTCAAAACATCTCCTCACTTGTATAAATCAGCTTCAATCCTTCAGTTCAAGCTTTGTAACTCAATGCTCTGAACTTCTGCAGACCAAGAGCAATCACTTGCTGCCAGCATCCTCAATCACGCTGCTGCAGTGGAGCTTTAAAGAAGCTGGCACTTGCTTCCCTGAAGGTGGAAAGCGCTTGAGGAAAGGCTGGGAGAAGCAGCACTGAGTAATGTGTCAGGCAAATGCTCATACTGGTGACAAATGGTGTTACCAGCATCAAAGAGACAAGTGCAAAAGGAAAAAGAAAGATGATTCAGGGGAAGGGGAGGAGGGAAATGAATAGGCCAAATCTTCAGCTGCAGAGATCAGCTTTGCCGCGGTTGCATCGCTCTCAGAGCACTGAAGCCCATGACAAGCATTTACCCTCCAAAAATATGAAACAAAAGGCCACAGGAAAAATAAATAAAAACCAAAAGGTAGAGGGCCAGTATTCTACTGCTGGAGACCAAACCTGACATGCAGGGACCTGATTTTCTTCCTGGCCCTGTCATTAACCTGCGACACACCACCTCTTCCCTTTCCTTCCCCAAGGTTGTTTTTCCATGTACAGGAGCAGAGTATTCCCTGTTTCAATGGAGCTTGGCAAAACAATGCCCTGACTGTCACCAGCAGCAAATGGTGCCCCTGGCAGGCAGTACCAGCATGATAACAACAGTGGTGGTGTCTCCCATCACTCAGCACATGCCCTGCTCGCTCTCGCCACGTGCCCTCCAGTGAACTGCCCCTCACCAGGCAGCACTTCCCATCCCCTGTGTGCTGGGAGAACTCCAAGTCTCCAAGATGCTCCAGCTGGCATTTCACCCCTTCAACCAGAGCAGCCCATGAGCAGATAAACCCCAAAGAATAAACCCAGCCCCTCTGTATCCATGAGGCTCTAAATCATGGAGGACTCCTGGCCACAGGATCGCTCTGCTTTCTGGAACATCTCGTGTACGGAACAGGCATAGGAACGTTCTGTGTTTTGAAAGGTGAAAGAGCAGAACCCATGTACTTACCCTGTGGTATTAGCTGCTCCTGTGCACCTCTGTGTCCTTTAGGCTCTAGTTAAAAAGATCAGGGTAAAAAGAAAAACAACAAACAAAACAGATATGAAAACTTAGTTCTCTCGCTGCCAACTGGCTCAGCCACAGTGTGTATATGTATGCATTTTCTTAATACTCAGTAGAAAGTATCCTGTTGATTAACAAGCTGGTCAGAAAGTCCAGTGGCGCAGCTGTCTCAACAGCTCCGATTGCTTTGAAATGATTGCCTATTCTCAGCCCTGTCATTCACAGAAGAAATAACTGCCCTAATAAACAGTAGCAAGTTTTCCTGGAGCTCAGCCTGGAGAGGCAACAGCCAGCCTTGAGCTATAAGGTCATCCAGAAACACTCCCGCCATTCAAAGCATCTCAGTCTGTATCACCCATCTTTGTGTTAGGCACCTTATTTCCTCCAGCTGAGAAACTCCGTGGCACACAAGCTAGGATTTGTATTTGCTTTGGCTGAAATACTAGCAGCAAGGCAAAGTAAGTGATACTTCACAACAAACCTCTGGGAAGGGGATGGAAGGAACCAAGTTTTAGCTTTCCACAGCCCCAAATCACACGGGACACTCCGGTTTGATTTCCACCTACTCTAATATCAACTTGCTGAAAGATGTGAGATCTGCAACCTTGGTAAGTGAACCTGGGAGCGGCTTTGAGCAACATGTCCCAGCACAGTGTTGAAATGATGCAAAATGGGCAGGCTCCCACCAGCCTAAACCAACTGTGTGGAATTCCCTACATGTCAGCAAAACCCACGGTACTTTTTTTTGGCTGTAAATATAAACTGGCGTGAGGAGGGAAAGAAGCCAAATGTGGACCCCAATCTATGCAACATCCCCACAGCTCCTTAGCAAAGCAAGCAAAGTCCATGGAACTTGGGTAGGGGCTGCAGCGGGCAATCATGTCAATGCGCAACTTAACTGATCACTTGTAATGGCTGAAAGACATTGTCCTCACTTGAAACGGTCCAGGGCATTCCTGATTCCCAGTTATTACATTAGAATTGTTATGCCACACCAGGTTAAATAAATTAAGGCCAGAAAAATAAAGGGTACAGAGAGCAAGGACTACACCGGGCACATGGGCACAGCCTGGAAGTCTGGCTGACAGGACACTCGCATACAGCATCTTCATCCCCTGCTTTCTGGAGGGGATCACCTCCTAGATTTACTGCAGGGGGGAGGGTGCTGATAGTGGGCCATGGAGTCAGCCTGATGCAAGTGCTGCAGGAGGTCTCTTCTGTTCTGCAGCATTGCCAAAAGCCTTGGTGAGTGGCATCCACTGCTCCCTGCTGAGCATGAGCAGAGTATCATGTGTACAGAGCCTCTGAGAGGAGAGAGCTTTGAGTGGGACAGAGTCATCAGTGCTTTTGCTGGGTTGACTTCAGTACAACAAAGTGCAGGTGCAGAGATACTGCGACAGCAAAAATAAATGACATGGAGAAGGCAGAATGAGCATATAATGGACACTGGGGAAACTGCTTTAATTCAGCTCCTGGCAGCTACCACTGTGGTTCTGAAAATACTCTGCAGAACATATTGCTAGTGAACCTCCCTCCATGTTGTGGCATCCTGTCAAATTATAAACATGAACCACATCTGGTCTATGTTGGTTGCTCCAAGTCTGCTGCAGTCATGAAGGGCTGCCATAATAAACTGCTCGGACTGAGAAAAGGAAGAAAAAAGCAAAGTAGGCCCTACAGAGGATAAAGAGCTAAAGAACTGCTCTGAGAGCAAGCACAGCAACTGACAGACAGGGCTTTGGAAGCAGAGAGCAGAGATCTTGCAAAGAGAACGCCAAGGTCAAGGAAATTTGATGCGCGGGGATCTGTCTAGCCAAGTGGGCTCAGAGGGAGATTTGCTTCTAAGTGTATTTTTTTGTCATGCCACAAGAGGGATCATAAAACAGCCCATTGTGTTTATAGCAAATGTGAAAAATAGAATGCAGTCTGCAAGTGATGCTGCTATGCATGGGAAAGTTTCTTGTCCCAGTAAAAGCAAGAATTACCCCCACATTGCTCCCAGACAGGGACACGCTGCATTCAGTGCTCAGCAGGTGATTATAAATCCTCCCCTGTGATCCTGATAGTTCTCTGGAGTTTGCTCAGGAATGTTACTGTCTATCCAGACCTCAAAATCCTGGTTTTGGACTTAGAAACATGTACACTGAAACACACAGGCAGGCACAATGGCCCTACTGAGGTTACCAGAAATCTGACTTTCTGGAGACCAGAACTTAGCTCTCCATAGATGCTTGTGCCAACAGAAACTGAGGTTAGCAACAGGTTGTTAAAGTTGGCAAAATGGAGTTTAACGTGTTAGTTTCTGAGCTTAGCTGCTTTCTTCCAGGAACTCTGTTGCTGCCTTAACTCAAGAAGGGGCAGAGACACAGAAAAGCCCAAAGACCCTCTCCTCTCAAAGGATCCTCACTCCTGCAAGGGCAGTGGGAAGGGGCACTGAGAATATCACATCCAGCTTGCTGCAGCTAAAAGGATGGTCCAAGGTGGGATCAGAGGGGCTTGAATTCCTCCCTTGTCCATGAGTCCACATAGGTGTTGGTGTACGACTGCCTCTGTGTTCACAGCTCAGCAGAGAGGGAGAGACAAGAGGCAAGGAGGGATGGAACTGGATGAGCTTTAAGGTCCCTTCCAATCCAAACCACTCTGTGAGTCCGTGATAGTGCAGAGGTACCGAGCTGCCAATGCTTCCCCCTAACTCCTCTCCCCTGCAGCTTCCAATACTACAGCAGACTGACACAGCCTCCTTTTAGTTACCTACAGGAATCATGTACATAGGGTGGGAGATGTGGTGAAGAGCGGGTTAGGCTTACCAACAGATCCCACTGTTTTTCTCAGGACAGTCCCAGGATTCAGCAGGGGAAAGGCATCTGGCAGCAAATCATCGTACCACGTGGCTGTCGTCCCAGTGATGGGCAGGTTGTTTTCCAATGGCGGGCTTCGCTCCGCAGCCTCGAGCAGAAGGATCTACATAGGGAACATACGGAAGGCAGACAAGGTCAGTGGGATGGTTTCATACATGGTCTTACTCCTGAAGAGGTCTTGAAACTCCTCCCCTTACCAGCAGGAGCTGTGAGCAACTGCATCATGGACCACAGGTTTTGGTGTTAAAGCTTTACCAGTTTTCTGGAAAGTGGCAGTAATCGGGGTAGGAAGCCACTGTGTTAAGTTGCAAGAGAATCACACACACCCCCTCCTTGGAGAGGGCTTCACTGCTTCCAGATTCAGCCTCATGTGGGCCTGGAGGCTGTCTCTCTGTCTCTCAGCACTTCACTGCTGGGTTACGTGTTCAGATCCAGAGTCATAAACTACTGAGAGCTGGTGCAAGGTGGAGGGCTGTGCCCTGGATATCCAGGTACCTCAGAACAAGTACTGGCTGTAAGTCAAAGCACAAATGCTGACCAAATTAAAGGTGATAGAGAATATGAAGCTTTTAAAGGTCTTGGGTGCTTTAATTTAGAATCATAGAATAGTTAGGGTTGGAAAGGACCTTAAGATCATCCAGTTCCAACCCCCCTGCCATGGGCAGGGACACCTCGCACTAAACCATTTTTGGATCAACCAAACAAAAAGGCAGCTGATTTCCTCAAACAGCTCTACTTAGATATAACAGGATATTATTAAACCTCACAAGGGTTTCTATACTTTGTAAACACATTACCTTCAAATAAACCCACATCACAGTGTGCATCCCTGAGCTATCTGGGCCATTTTTAACCTAAGCTCCTTGGCAAAGTAACCCCATTACATTACATTTACTGCTGTCCATCAGGCTGCACTGCCCCGAGCACTGGTGGCCTGCATGAATCTGGAAGTTAGTCTTTAACACGGCTGCAAAAAACCTAAATGCCCACAAGAAGCAGAGGGCTGGAGAAGTGAAGCCCAGGGGAACGCTCGCTGTACTTTATACACAACATTTCTGATTAGAGTTCTCACAAAATTAGGACTTTCTAAAGAAAGAGATACTTTCTATTTTAATCTAAATGCTTCACTTCTCTGCCTTCCCAGCCACTAAGCACAGGTGGCAAAACAAAGTGGTCCACGGATTTCTTTCAAAAAGCCTAACCCATTAGGAGCACTGATGGATGGGTTTTACCCCAATTGCTAGACAGGAGCCAAACAGAGGCGAAGGGCAGCACCCACTATGGCAGTGGCATCAGCCATGCCTGAGAAGCAGCAGCAACCCTGCTGCTCACCTGGCAGGTGGATCTATCCCTGGCAAAGCTGCTTGCTCAGGATGGGTGCAGGATGCTCATCAGGCAGAAGCAGGGCTGAGGTTTCCAGAACAAGAGTTTTGATCCAGGCATCCAGCATCTCCAGCAAAATCTGCTTTCTAAGCACAAAGCTACAGGGGGGGAAACTGAGGAGTGCAGCACTGTGGTTTGTTGCAGCACTGTCTCTTCCTGTTTGGAAACCACCTAAGCAAATACTGATTTAGGGATAAGGGAAATAAAAGAGAATGTGGCTCAAACTTTCCACTAAATCCCTAGAAGTTTCAGCTTTTACATGCTGTGTTGTCTTTACATAATGAAGTCACATTGCAATTATAAACGAGAGTGACTTGGCTCTGCTTGTTTGGTTTTTAACTTGCAATTATTACAAGGTTTATCACTTATTTATTACAAGAGATGGTGGGAGCCAGGATTGCAGCAGCGCCAGAAATGATGAACTTCCTGCAGAATGTACTGGCCTGACAGGGGTGAATCAGAAACTAATTAAACTGGGAGCTGGGTTAAGTGCGAGGGAACTGAACCTCAGCTGTTGCAAGCAAGCAAAGTCCTTCCTTTATTACAAGGATCTTTATTGATGGATCCAGAGCTTTGCTTCCAGAATAATAAGAAAGGAAAAAGGAATCAGGTCACAATGTTTTTATTCAATGGGCTTCTCTGACGCCAGCCAAGGAAGGAATGGGTTCAGTCTGGCTCTTGCACTTCTGTGCTTCTACCCAATGACTTATTTGTCAGATTTCCAAGGAATATGCCCTCAGATCAACAAACACTTAAGCATGTGCCTTACCATAATTGTGCTTAATTCACATCGACATGGGACTCAAGCGTGCATTGAAGACCTTTTCTGAATTGCTTTACACTGTTGTATTACCCCCTTACTTCCCCAGCAAAACATGTGGATGTTGCCAAAGTATATTCAGCAAAGGTGGTAAAACTAATCCTGGAGGTGGCAAATTAGAGGGGCTAAAGCCAGAGCAGGGTTAGGATGCTCCTGCTGCGACGAAGGGAGCGACAAGGGCTGTCCTGGACAGTATTTTGCTGCAGCCCAGCAGTGCTGTGGGAAGAGGTGATATTAAATCCATAGCAGCAACGGTCAGAGAGCAGCAAACCGCAGGGGTCCATGGCCCTCCCGGGTGGTGTGAGTGGCTCAAGCACAGCTCTGAAAGTTGCATCTGGAGTGGAACAGCTCCAAATCATTTTTATGGGTGATAATAAAAACGTGTTACCACATAATCAACACAAAACAGTGGCAACGGTATCCTTTTCATTAAAACAACATGTTTTAAATGAGAGCTCTGCTGATAAAGGCTGTAAAAGATTTAAAGGCATGCACAGAATAATCCAGGATGCTTTTTCCTAAATGGACTATATCTCCATAGCAGTCATTAAGGCTCAAACCATAGCAACAAGTTTATTTTCCCTGGGCACAAAATGATAGAGGTCAGGAAGTCTCCAGACTTGAAATTGCTGAGAAATTCTAGTTTTTATGATTAGGACTGAAGAGGTGCCCAAAAGAAATAAAGCAGAAAGAAGAGAGCTCTCATATCCATGAGGTCCACAGAGCCAAACTAAAGAAGGAAAAGCACAGGGGATTTAGTCACATTCGGAATCCCAGAACTCTTTCAACTAGAGTGCCCTCTCCTAAGCTAGCCCAGCACAAAGCACAAACGGGGTCCTTCCACGTTATTGCAATAGCACTGGAGCCATTCATCTACTTTCTGTCACGTTCTGTTTTTCTTAAGGCTGCCATTGCCGGAGTCAAGGGACTCGAGGAGAATTCCCACTTTCATTAAACAAAAAAGAAAGTCTTTGGCCCTCTGTGTAAACTGCTGGAAAATGATCCCACGGAGGCTCACAGCCAGGAAGCAAATTAGCAAAATGTGCAAAGTATTAAAGTCTCAGTATTAAAGTCTTGATAAATGCTAGTCAATGAGGTTGAGGTAGAGAGAGGGATAACACCAAGTGAAGAAGAATGTATGGTTTTGATTGGAAATCCTCATTGCAAGCAGTGCCCATCTCTGCTGCTACGACCACTTCCAAAGCAAAAGTCATGCCTCCAGGAAGAACGGAGGCTGAAAACATCCTAATGCCACCAGATAAATGAAGTATGTCTTCATGCCATGGGGAATGTCAGTCATGCCAGCAACCACAGCAGGTTCAGAGAGCTAGCAGGAGGGGAGATCTCTGCAGAAGCCATGGAGACCTCTCTGCAGTTTGTGCTGGGTTGCACAAGGTGAAAGATGGCCTCAACTCAGTGAAACACTCAGGCTTTTGTCTTTTTGCACATATGGAAGCATAAAGTCAAATCTGAGCCTAAATGGACACGCTGAACTAGAGCCTCTGGCAACAGAGGTCCCGCCGGCATGAGGGTTTGTCTCTGGTTTCCAGACCCCACCTTTCAGACGCAGCTGAACCGGGTCAGAAAGCTGGAAAGAACTGAAATGGGGCCACATCTCCTGCCAATACCGCAGCGGGAGACGGGCCCAGGGTAGGAGATGGCGTGTGAAGGCGAAGGGAAGGCGGGAGGGATGATGCACTGCCCTGGCCAAGGAGCTCGCAGGCCAGCGCCAGTGGCAGAGGTCACTGCCTGCAGAACTCAGCCCGGGGCCCGCCGAGAGCCGCGCTCCCCTCTGTACAGGGTCTGGCGCGTGCTCTTCTCCCGTGGCTCGAAGCCTGGCTCTTCACTGTGGGGCCCGCTCACACGCAGGGCCCTCGGCAGGGACATTAGTGTTATGCGCCTGAAGCTCGGTCCCAGCTTACTCAACCCACCTCCCCCTTTTCTATTTGCCAGCATAAACTTTCTGAACTTCAGACACATACCACATTTCTTATGTCAGATCAAAAGCTCAGGCCAGGGACGATGGAAACAGGAGGAAGGTTTTCATCTTCTTGAGATGTTCAGTGTCAGAGGACTGTTTTTGGCTTGTAGGGGCTTTCAAGAACCCTATTTTGGTTCTTCCCACACATCAAAAGAAGATTTCACAAACACAGCCTCCTCCCATCATCTGTCCTCTGCTCACATTCCTGATGTCCTGTAACTAGTAGGTGCTAGAAACAAGAAAAGAACAGCCAGGCTTCCAAAGATTTCAAAACTGATAAAACAGGGTTCAGAATGCTTTTTCTTTGGAAAAAAATCCATGGAAATGCAGGGGGAATCATTTGACACAATCCAGATGGATATTATTAATTAATAAACAGGGGATATCTGGTCTCCTGAAGCATTGGTGGAATTAACTTCCTTCCATCCTTTTCTAAAGAGGAGGGAAAGAAACTGCATGAACCCAGCTCATCAGCTAAAAATTCCAGCGTAAAATAAGATTCCCTCAATCTTGTAAAGACACAAGCTGATTAATAATGGCAATTGCATAACTTATTGGACACATCTTTCTTTATAGCAAATTATTTGGCAACATACAAGTTTTTAAATCATTCATCAAGACACAGCTAAAGCGGGAGTTTCACAAAACCTGATGGAGAATGGTATCTCTCTTGTAGCAATATGAAACCTGTGAACCCAAGGCTCCAATGCAGATGCAACTGTTTGGTTTCAAAAGCCAAAATACATTCAGTAAGTGTCCACTAAAATCCAATGAACTGGGTGCCCAGAGAGAACCTCGGTGACTTCATCCTTACAACATCTTAGAAGTCTGGCCAAAGGGGACAAGATAATTAGTGCATGGAGGAGTTTTGGCTATACTGATAAATGATGGGGGAAGCAATAGCTGATCTCATTGTAGTGACCCAATTTAGACCAAAAGGTAAGGTTTATGTCACCAGTTATTGCAAGGAAGGCAGAAATGTGGACCAAAGGCTTCTACAAGTCCACAGGTTGCACAGTTCATGCTCTTTCTGCAAAGGTATTTGGGGTTTTGTACAGTCTAATAGGATTTCCAAACTAGATGATGCAAAAAGTGCCCGTTTCATCAGCAGGTACCTTCTGGAGAGGAGTCAGAGCCGAGAAGACACAAAAGCACAGGCTAGCCTTCTAGTGCAGATAAACACAGGCAATGTTCAGCAGATCATCAGCCCATGGAGGCTTTGCTTGAGAGCAGCAGTGAGGGACAGGCTGGCAGTGGTCCTACTGGATGAACTGCACCCTGAAGCACCTGGAGAGCTTCTCGTATTGGTACACATTGGAGATTCACCTTTGCTGCTGTGAGCCCCCTGCAGCCTGCCATCACTGGCACCCCAAAGTGTTACAGCCAGGGAAAGAACCTAGATATGGAAAGGATTCAGCAATCCTTCGATGCTGTGCTAAGTGCTCAAAGCAGCTCAGAGTGAAATCAGATTCCCCATCATTATTTTAAAACACCCGATAAAAATACATTGGGGCTATAATCTTCCACCATCAAAATCACATCATTTTTCTCTGCCCCATTTATTGCTTGTTACCTGCTGGGGATGTAGCACTGCTATGGACATGGAGCCATGCCAGACCAAGATGAACTCAGTCTGGACCAGGTAACATCTGTTCTCAGCAATGGTGTTGAGATCAGCTCTCTGCTTCTCACCAGTTGGGGAGCCCTCAGCTCTAGCTGACATGCACACCAGCCAGCTCAAACAGGCTGAGATGCCTTGTGTGCTCTCCTCCTCACTGGGCTCCAAATGAGAAGCTGCAAGAGAGGGGCACAACTGAAAAGATAAGGGGCTCGGTTCCTTCCTGCCTCACCTTAGGGCAAGCTAAAGTACTTTCCTGATGAAGTTCTACTAGCATTTCTCATTGAGAATCAAGAGGAGGTTTGCATGTTTGGGCTTCAAACTGACAGAGGAGAGACTGAGACGACCTCTTAGGCACAAGTTCTTCCCTGTTAGGGTGCTGAGGTGCTGGCTCAGGGTGCCCAGAGAAGCTGTGGCTGCCCCATCCCTGGCAGTGTTCAAGGCCAGGTTGGACACAGGGGCTGGAGCAAGCTGCTCTAGTGGAAGGTGTCCCTGCCGTGGCAGGGGTTGGAGCTGGATGAGCTTTAGGGTCCCTTCCAAAACCAGTCTGGGATTCTATGAAAAGTATTTTGCTTAAAAAGCAAAGCTTGTAAACGACGTCCCCAGGTATTAAACACACCGGAAGCAGTTCCTAATGCAGACACAAGATTTGCTTGGCAAATTAAGTTGCATGTTACAGGAAAAGAGAATCTTTCAAAGTGATTTTACTAAAATATTAAATCTTTTAACCTAAAAATGCCAAACTTGTAACTAAAAGACTTTGCAGGAGGGGATAGAGGAGGAGGGGGTCTTTGAAGCCTTTCTGTGGTTCTGGCAAATGAGTTAGAGCATTGGCCAAACACATGGAACAGTCTTAGGGGACAGATTGCTCCTTCAATCCAACAGTGATAAAAAATAAGATCCAAAAATTACTAGGTTTGAGAATGCAAGGATTTTATCTGTCATTCTGAAAGCATGCCCAGATGAGAGAAAGGCCAGTACCCAAGCTGCCCCACATGTCCTAATCATCAGCATGATTATTGCTGATTAGAAACAACCAAAGAGACCGATGCAAAGTTCAGATATCAACATTGGCACAAAAGCTGATTTGCCCACACGCCATTGGTTCATGGTTCCCCCTTGTAAAAATCAGGTAGGAAGTTGCACTTTATTCTTGGGAACATTTGTTCTATTAACTGACCTACATAAACTCAGTATTAAACTAAATTTTACAGGGCTTAAGTTGTTATTGCTACTAGAAACCAGTTATTATACAGCTGCCTGTGAAATAGCCCAAATACTCCTAAAATTACTGGGCCTGGAGAAGCAGATTCTGCACAGGATCATTAGGAAACCTTAGAGATTGGATAAGTCACCTTCCTGTTCAGAACAGAAAGAAAATAGGTAACTGCTAGTGGCAATCACATGCACACCATGGAAAACCTGTTGAAGTCCTTGAAATACCAAGCAACTGCTAATGTCCACTCTCTAGGACCAGCAGCAGCCTCTCAGCCAAGCAATGGGGGTTTCCCTCCCCATCTCTCACCCATGTGTCCCTACCTCTGGCAGGGGGTTGGAACTGGATGATCTTAAGGTCCTTTCCAACCCTAACTATTCTATGATTCTATGTCACGGTACCATGAAACATTTTCTCTTTTCCAAATAATTCCCCACTCCAGCAGGGAATTCTCTTATTGTCTACCAGAGAAAGAAAATAAAACCCCATAAAACATCCTCGACAGCTGCCAGTATCTCATGGAGCTGCTTGGAAGAAGGGGGAGATAGAGAAACATTTCAGACAGTTGATCACATTAAAACTCCAGGTCCTGGTGCTTCAGAACAAAAAGGTACAGGGTGAAGGTGCTGTGGGGTAATCTGTCCTAAATAAATGGGGTGATTTCATATAAATAGCAATGTATTGATCAAACTGTGCACAGTACAAAGATTTTTCTTTAAAACCTTTCAGAATCTTCTGTGTGGGGAATCACATTACAAGGGCTGTTTTCATGCAAAAAATATGCATGTCATTTATCAATCACACAATAAATCCATCTGACACTAGATACGTAAAATGTTATCTCCCTGCATTAAAGCTAGAAGTGAGATGCCATGAACTTCTCAAAAGTGGTGTCAAGAGATGAGACTGGGTTATATCAACTCAGACCAAATGCTGCACTCAAGCCCCAGCCAAAAGCTGGGATTAATATTGCACTGCCCATAGCTGGGTAGTGGAGTGTGTTACAATAAGAAGACATTTCCATATGGGTGCCTGCTTTCCCGCTGCAGCAGCAGCTCTCTCCTGACACTGCAGCTCTCCTGAGCTTCCCCCAGAGTTTGTCTGGGATTAGTCCTGTGACACAGGAGGGCAGCAGCAGGCTCGGGAAGTTCAGAAAGGAAGGGCTGTGCTGGCCCAAGGAGAAACCTTGACATGAAACAAAAGCAGGGTTCATTCTGCCTTCCCAACACTAGGGCTCCCGGCAGGGTCAGTGAGTGCTGTAGCGATTCAATGTCAAGTAGGATGCCATCACAAAGAAGGAAGGTTTGGTGGTGGGGCTGGGGGAGGGGGTAGTTTTCTTTTGGTCTGCAGGCTTTCTTGCCCTTGACCCCAGGGTCAACACAAGCCTCCCTAATGTAGATTCCCATGGCCTGGAGATTTCAAGCTCGGAACCATCAATCAAAGCTTTCAAATCTCTGGCACCCAAATGGGTCTGGTACCCAGCAAAGGGAACAGGCCAACTCCACCCTGAGGAGATGACAGGGTAACTTGAAACAGGGGAGATGAGGATGGAACCTGATTCCATCTCCCTTCACCTCCTTTCCTGCAGAAAGATCTCCTACAGCCACAAGGACAACCTAGAGCAGTGTTAAAGAAAGCATAAGACACATGGAGAGTTTGTTCTGTCGCACAGTTCAGCCATGCCTCAGTGTCTCCTCTCCAAGGGCTACACAAGCATCGGTCCCTAATGAGTCAGTTTTCATTCCATTTGCTCTGTGTTTATTCTTGCTTCCTGCTTTCTGATCCAACTCTCATATTCCAAAAACCAGAGGGTTACTTTTATTACCTCATTTGGACACTGATCTTACAAGTTGGATGAACCATCTCATCCTCGTAATAAGAAAGATGAGACCGTTTCTGGTTGGATCCCCATTTTTAGGGGGACAACTATAAAAGCCTGCAGAAGAGGAGGTACAGAAAGAAGAAACCAGCCTTCTAGCCTCTTCTTCCACGAGTGAGTTTGCATTTCTTTAACTTACCCTTTACAGCCATGGGAGGACACACATGCATTTTACATACCCTCACACATAAGCAAGAAAGGCACCGGGTCCCTTGTCCCTATTACAGAGGTCTGAGAAATAGATTGGTTTTCACTTGTCCCTAACCTACTCCATTAAAGCAAACCTCCTCACCCAGCACCTATCTGCCCAGGTCCAAGGTGCCTTCAGAGGCAGCTTTCCCTACATCTGCTCTCACCCTTAAGCCCTGCAGTATTTACAACAAGTCTACACAAGCTCCATGTGCCTCAAAGCCCTTATGGCAAGTGCCAATGACCTCACCTGCTTGAAGCTGACTGGCTACACTGAGCTGGCTGATCTTACCCGCTGCCATTCCCCAAGCTCACCATGGTCATGTTGGGCTGAAATTCAAGAGAGCAGGGGCAGCAAAACTCCTCAACTTCAGCTGTCTCTAGAAGGAGCGGGACTGTGACAGAAAACTCTGTCTCTGCCCATAGGAAGGATGAACTTCCACATCTGCCTTTGCACAAGAAGACAGCAAATTTAGAGGGGGGATCAGTCTCCAACACTGGCAAGGGATGTGCGTGCCCATCCAACCACTCCTGCCTTCCTCTGAACAGCTTCAGGCTGTTGTGATGAATTGAGACATTACAAGAAGACAGTTTGGAGAACTGAGAGACAATTTCAGATCCAGATTACCCAGCAAAACAGGGATCTACCCCCAAAATCCAGAGTAGGAATGCAGACAATACTAAACAAATGCAAGAACCTTTTAAATGGTGCTGGCTATTATTGAGTAACAACAACTGAAGTCATTGCTACATAGATCAAACTGAACTTAACCGTGAAAAAGAAAGGTGAATCAGTGTATTTCTCTTGTGTACAGCATCAGCATTTGTGTGATGTTTCTTCACTCTCCATTTAATTGCTACAGTCAATTTTTGCACAGCATCCACAACTTTTCAAGCAAAGTGGAAGCCAAAAGATTGATAATGACACTGCTGGGTTGCAGAAGGCACCCTTACAGAGACACAACCTTTAGTACTTCACAAGAGAAATAATTCATTCCCTGCCGTAAAAGTAAACCCTTTGATGAGCTTTGCTGCACAACAAGTGCCCTAGGTTAGAGTAGGAGACAATGTGCCATGGAGAAGGCAAGTGGGCAGCACTTCCCAAATACCATAAGCAGTTGGTGCCAACACCAAGGTTGCTTTCAGATCATGGGAGCGTCACCCAATTTAAACCAGCTTTCTGTCTGTAAGACAAACCCACTGACCTCAGTGCAGTTTCACTCTGGGCTAAGACTTCCCTAGGGGACAGGCAGGACCTCCTTCCTCCTCCATGAAGCCCCACCAGGGCCTTGGCTGAGGCTGCCATCAGCTTCTCAAACACTGTTGCCTGACACAAGTGCTGAGCAGCACAAGCCACAGAGCTTGGGCGTTCTTGTGTCAGGACACTCTTTGGCTATCATTTTCCAGTGAGCCAGATATAGAAAATCCTGGAAAGTGAAGGAAGGTACAGCTGAGCATGAGAGGGCTGATTTACATCTCTCTGAGGCTCGTCCCATGTCTATCTTGGATTCGGGACTGCACATGCAGAGGTCAGTCACCAGTCGCTGTCTCCTCTCCAAACACCTCCAGCTCCTCGCTGCCAAAGGACACCCACCTGCCAGGTCCCAGTGTTCGGCAATAATCCAGCTCATCTATGTCCTTTGCACTACAACAGTTGTTTTCACTTGAACAATTCTGCTCCCCAGAACTTCACTCCCCCCACCCCTTCCTTTTCCCGTAGTGAAATATAACTGCGAAGGCTTTGAGTAAGTTCCAGACACCATTGCTCACTCCATTTCAGCACAGGCAATTCCCAAATTACCATATCATGCACTGGCCTCAAAACCATCCCCCCTCCACCCCCCACCCCAAAGGTTTCTCCCCATATTCTTTTATGTCACTGATAACCATCAGTTAATGAATAATAACAGCAGCACATGCCTTAAAGGGACCAAAGCACTCTATCTAACAGGCAGGATTGGGCTGTCACAGGAGGGACCACAGATCAAAGGGGAATGACTGACTCAGTTGCTTTGTTGCTAGACTGGAGCAATTTATCCAAATCCCAGTAGGCAGAAATTAAAACAATTTGCAAGGAAAACCCCCACGATGTGAAGGTCTCCCCTTAACATTTGTCTCCACTAAGCTGTGTGTGAAAGCCTCCCATCTTTTAGAAGAGGGATGAAAAAGCAGGACTGGATAGCACTTGAAGAGCAGGCTAATGAACAACTGTTCTTAGAAAAATCTATGTACCCTTACTCCTCTGTGTTATTCTACACTGGTAAGGTTGCTACAAGGAATTTTTAGTGAGAGGGACAAGAATCAGTCTGCTTCATTCCCAAGCCAGGGCAGTCACTGCTTTATATCCCCACGTTATCAATCAGCAAGAAGGCAAGATATTTTTCATACAGCTCTCTCTGCCCTCTGTTTCTGAAGCAAAACCCAAGCTAACATGTCCCAGTTGAGAACAATGAGCTATTTATTGTTTTGTAGCAGCTGCACACTTGTGACAGTGGTGAGCATAGCCCCAACACGGCACTACACGGGAGCCAGCAAGCCCATCATGAGGGCCTTGTAGCAGGCAAGCACAGCAATGGGAATAACGGCAACTCAGGGTACGTTATTTCTGAGCTCCGAGCACTATCTGGGAGGAGCTGAGCAGCCAGAGGGAAGAAAGAACGCAGAGATGCAGCTGCACAGGACTTTGAAGGAGCCAGGCTAGAGGCGAGCGACGCCCGTGTGCACAGCAGAAGGGTTCCTGGTACAGAACCACCACCACAGTGTGTTCCTTGCTGTGCACGGAAGGACAGACACCAGATCTCTGCAGGGCTGCCAACTCCCCATCTTTTTCACCAGCAACACAGAGATTTTTGCCAAGCAGAAGAATAAAGGCAGGTCCTTACCTTGGCCTCGAGCGTG
Organism: Ara ararauna; assembly: GCA_028858755.1. Taxonomy (NCBI): domain Eukaryota; kingdom Metazoa; phylum Chordata; class Aves; order Psittaciformes; family Psittacidae; genus Ara; species Ara ararauna. Next base: position 7,848,121 of record CM054389.1, on the reverse strand, counting down.
TTTAGCCTCTCGGTCATATCCGCTAGTCTTGTGCAGTTCATGCATTCTAGAAAGAGCAAAACAAACCAATGTAAAAATCCTACAGACTCTATGTTTCAATCCATGGCTTTCAGTCTGCAGACCCTGGTCCCTGTGTGGTCTAAGGCACACAGGATTCAAGATCAGTTATGGGGTAGAAATAAGTATTCAAATCCACTGCGCAGGTAAGTAGCCATAGCCACCTTACATGAACCTTGTGTGGGGATATTTAGTGGCGCAGAGTGTGGAACCAAGATCCTTATAGGCAGAAGGCAGATGAAATTAAACATTACTTACTAAGACTTTTCATGGTGCCAACCAGCATTTCCTGTTGTCACCAGCAGAGACACTGCTACTGGTGTAAGCTGGTGTGGCACATGTTCCCACCTCGCAGGACATGAGGCTGCACAACCACTACTCCATTTAGCTCTGTGCTACATCCTCTCCTACACTATGTCCTGATCAAACCCAAAGGAAAGCAATGAATATACAAAATGCCCATCTCCGTGGAGTCCTGCTCCATCCCTGCACTCCCAGGCCCTGTTACCACTCCCACAACAAATCATCTGTCTCGGAGACAGCAACAAAATCTAAGACAGACCCCAGGGCTGATACAGACCGGAGCTGCAGCATGAAGTGGGTTTCCATCTCACTTTGCTGCATAGAAGCAACAGTTAGGCAGCAGCCACCAAAGGGGTCTTGACAGGGTGCCTTAGCAAGAACAAACATTAACATAATGGGTTCTGAGTGCAGTTTAAAATGATTGCTTGGTCTAAAGGACATCACTTCTCTAAGCAGAAGGCGTGCTGCTTTGCCTCTGTTTTCATTTCATCAATTTTAAAGCAAGTGAGCGATGATGAAGCTCCGAACAAAGATTTAATCAAGGCACTTTCCCAGCACTTTGCAGGAGTGTTGAACTGCCTGTTCCCAGCTCTCAGAGCAGCTTCTTAAGCACAGAGGATTCAAAAAAGGGAAAATGACTTGCAGCATGAAGTATTTCAGAGAGTAAACCATCCATATTCAGGTGATGAATCACTGCCATCTCATGTGCCACAGAGGAGAAATATATCTGTGTGCGTGTGTTTCTGGGCTCCTCAAGGGCCAGAGCCAGTTTTCATTGATTGACCACAGAAGATGTATTTAACCCTGGTATTTCCAAAGTGCTGGGAAGGTTGACCAGTAATTCTTAAGCCCCTTAATAGGCCATTCAGGTGTAGCTCAGGCTGAGGTTGTAGCAATGCAGGGGATGACAAGCAAACTCAGTGCCTACCTATGAATAGGAATAGGTGAATGCGGGTTTTGACCTGACCAAACATCACCCTGAATGCTAGGAGTCAGCTGTTCCCCCTAACAAGCTTTGTCTCCTTTTGAACAAGGAGCCCCAAGGAATCTCTCCAGTCTTCACCCACAAACACTTCCCAGTTTTATGAGGCTCATGGTATGTAATGATGGCTCTCAGCCATGCAAAGATTTTAGCACATTGGCTCGGAGGGCCAGGAAGCTTGGCTGTTCCATGTTAGTGATTTATAGTCTAAGAAGATTGCTTAAGTGCTAACGGCAACCAATCACCCATTGCATAAACCTTCCCAAGCAATTCTCTCATTGACCCTCTATGAGGAGCTGTGTGGTTCCCTAAAGGAGCTAGACATAGAGCTTCCACCTCATGATACCCAACGTTTTGCAGGCAAAGCACCTGATGGTTCAGGAACACTTAGATTGAGGGGTTTCCTCACAGGTCAATACTGACATTGACTTTCATTTACCCAACAGGAAATAACATTTATTTGTGTTCTCTACAAGACATCTTGGGCAATATTTTTTGGCTTTAATTGGCTCATGAAGTGAGCAAGTGCCATAAGTGCACTGTCCCACAGGGAAGGAAATGGGTGAGGCTTGTTTGGTCTAGATCTGCTTGTAGCGTGTAAAACAGGGAATTACATCCTGCATGTAACCCGCTTCATGCTTTTGATCTTGCTCATCCTCATAGAAAGATAAGGCTGTATAAATCCAGTGGTCCCATGAGCCAGAAGACATACCAGATGTGTTACAGAGCAAATAAAATATGGGGTCCTACTCTCCCTTCTGCTGGCGTGCACATATTAATAACTCCCATAGGTTTAGACAGACTCACTTGACTTGTCTGAAAACCATCTCTGTGCATAACTTGTGATGGATTGATCATTTAAGCTCTCTCTGGAGGGCTCAGCTCATAAAAAAGGGCTCATACTACCCAGGGGTGAATCAACCAGCATCCTGGGGAGGATACTCTTATTGTCTCTGCTGGACAGTCTATGAACAGCACTAGTCCAGCAGCTCTCTCTTCCTAAATAGCTCTCAAAGAGCCCTTTCAGATGCATTTGCAGCACTTGATCTAAATGAACAAAGTGACATAAGGGGAGAGGAAGCAGCAGTGCCACAGAATTGTGAAATCTGTACCAATATCATCTTCTTGTCAGTGATGCCTGCTGAAACATATGGAAAACACAGCCCAGGTCAGAAAGGGAACTACTTAAGCTCAAGTTGGATTTGAACTCTGATCCTTTCCTCTCTGAAAGGCCTGGAAACCCAGATCCACACCCAAGGTACTTAGCCTGGACCCAAAATACATTTAACTAATCCAGAAAGTAGACATCATAATGAAAAAAAGATCTTCTTACTAAGGCAAGCTTCCTGCCAACAAATCCTTGTGACTCTGCTTTAGCTAACCAGCAGCTGGACCATGCTTTCAAACAGAGATGAACACTCAGTACTGCAGCTCCAGAAACTGCATTCAAAGCTTGCTCACAACACACCGAGGATCAGGCTGCTTTGAAGGCTGGGATTGGTATCTGTCCTTGCAAAAAGCCTCAGAATGGTGGTGACAAACCAAGCCAATAAATATCTTCCCTGACTACTAAATAGTACCTAATCCTGATGGCTGGAGGTTTCAAGACCTGAAACTGTGAAGCTGAATTTTCTGATCAGGGTGAAAGCAGTTTATTAAACAAGCTTGAGAATCTCACATCATTATTCCACATGCAACGAATAGAACACTGGGACAAATACACATACTCGCTGACCTGGAACTCCAGAGCAGACACTTCCCATATCTGCAGAAATCCATCACTTGTTGCTACACAGAACCACAGTTTATTTCCCTCCTATTCCTAGTTGGCAGATTTGTATTTTTGCAGCTAAACTCCCAGAAAGGAGTTGTGATTTGACTCTATGAAGCCCAACCTCAAAACACATGGTAGGATTTGTTTTAGAAATAGTCCAGCAGGGAGGATAAATAATTGAGATAATGAACATGAGACTGTACCGGCGTATCGCGTGACACCCACTCCGTCTCCACTATGTCTCGCTGGTACTGTCCTAGCACACCTTTCTCTTCCCACCCTCCCATTCCCCCTCTCCAGCTGCACAGGTAAAGCAATGCAACTGGAGGGAAAGAACAGTCTACCATATCAGAGATGTGCTTATTTTACAGCACATGGAGTCCACAAGTCATGCACTCTGTGACCCACTTAACCCTGATCCACCTATGGTCCCTCTGATTAAAGGCTGAGCCAGTGCCTCCAACACTGCAGCTTTGCACCTGGCTCTAAGCCTGCAGCTCCCACTCTGGATCCACTCCCACAAGCAGTGACCTCCAGTGGTGAATGCCTGACTTCCAGTGCCTTGCTAGCTTGGCATTCCCACATTGCAGCATTTCCATAACTTTAAATAGCTGCACACTTCAGCTTCTCAAGGGTGAAAGCCCTCAAAGTCCTCACTTGACTGGAGGTAACAAGCAAGGCGTGACAACGGCTTTATACCAATGGGGCTCTAATGATTTCAGCACAGTTACTGCAGTGGCACTGAGGGTAGTAAAAAAACCCAACCCCAAGCCAACATCACCATGGGGCCACAGGTCAGAGTTTTGTGCAAAACAGCAAAGAAACCTCTTGGCATCTCTGCCCCATTTCTCAGCTCTGACAGCCCACACTCATTTGTATACCCATAGTTTCTGCAGAATATTAAAAGGGCTTTTGGTTTCCCTGCAGCCAGATGCTCAGTAGATATAAATTGAACAGCTCAACTGAAGTCAAGGGATCAAGGCTCTGTCTGTCTTTTTCTTGATGGATTACTCCAAAATTCATATTTCAGAGGGGAGGCGGAGGAGGTGGTTTATAGCATATGAAAGGGAAGAGAATTCTGGAATCACAAAGCCTTTGTTTAAACAAATAAAATCTTTGCAGCCGTTTTTTTCAAGACCATATTCTGCCATTACAAGAAACTTCAACCTTGCAGTGCAATGGGGCGTAGCACACAGCCAGGCTTTGGGACATGAGAACCGCATTTGCAGCTCATACTTCAACCTGCCTGGGACACTAAACAATATACTTTCCATATCCAAGTCTCACTGTCCTTTCATCTGTTCTTGGTGTAATGTTTCTTCTGTAAAGGACCAAAGGTTAGATGACGAAAAAGGACCTAGTGTTACATACAGAGAAATACATAAGTGTGCCTGATTGTGGCACAACCTGCCTAGCAGTTCTTCTCTCTCCATCTAGTAAAGCCTACCAATTCCATTGTACTTTTCAGAAATGGACATGCACAAAGAGGACAAACTCTGTTGTCCCCAGGGCTGGGGGAACAAACCAGAGCTGCCTCAAGCCATGCCAACAGCCCACATTTAGAGCACTGGGAACACAACAGCAGCTCCATGAAACACAACACAATGGCTTTAACTCCGCGAGAGCAGTGACACAATCAGGGCTACTCCGAGCAGGTCTCACGCCACACTGCTATGGATGCACTCTTACACATCAGTAACACTCAACCTGAGCAGGTCCAGTTTGAAGACTTTCTTGTCTTTCAAAGGAAGCAGGAGTCCACCTTTCCTCAATTAGAAGACACTTTTCTCCAGGAAAAGTTCAGAGCAGTCTCTGAACAAATGTGGAAGAGCACGGATGAAGCCAGATAAATTAGTCCAGGCAACCATGTTCCTTTGCAAGAAGCTCAAAACAACCAAGGGAAGTAGGAAGCACAGTTAACTTCTACTGTCAACTTAGTGCCTGAGGTGTTGTATTTGGACACTCGGGAGATAAACCACCAGACCACTGACCCCTCTATCCACTTACTGCCACACACGTACACATGGTTTTGACAGCCAAAAACCAGCAACACTTTCAGACTCCAGAACAGAAGATATTTCAAGTCAAATTCCACAGTAGAAATAGGAACATGGATCTCTTGTGCCTACCTAGGTGGCCCTCAGCAGGGGACAGCCAGCCTGGGCTTGCATCTCCACCCCTCTTTCATTTGTCTGATTTGACCCTTTCAGCCTTTTTACATGGATACTGAGTTTCCCTAAGTAGTTTATGTTCTGGCCCTTTGCAAAAGCTTTCGCCAGTGCTTGTGAAGGATAGCAGGCCCAAGCCATAAATCACAGCCAACCTGGGATCTATTTTTTCAACACGTTTCCTCTAATGAGAGTCAGATGTTGGCTAGATATATTAATTGTACTTGTTTAGAATCAGTCATGTCTGTAGCTCTGGAACAGGGTTTGAGCATGTGAAAGGCAAAGGGCTGATAGCAACCGTGGAGAGGAAGAACACTTGTGTTGCCCGGTAGCCTCTGGTCTGAAGAGCAAATGGGAATCAAAGGCCTGCAGAGCAGCAGGAGGGAAGGGCTCCCACCGGCACTTCATACGCTGTGGCCACGGCTCAGGTCCCAGTACGCTGGACCAAGAACTGTTTCCCTGCAAGGGGAAGCTTTCAGTTTTGGTTGTGTAGGATCACTGGACTCAGCTCTAGGAGTCTGTTCACTGCCACAACATTTACTTGTTGTGTGCACAGGGCCCCAGAATGCCAGGGTCAATCAGAGCAGCGATGTTGGGACTGTCCAAGGCACCCAGCTGAAAACAGAAGAGTTCAATAGGTCCTTCCTCTCCCCAAATTTCAGCATGCTCAGCTGAAGGGGAAATCTGTGTTCTTGCTGAACTGCAAACACTGACTCTAACCTACGTGCACAGGACATCAACCTGTATTGACACAGTACGCTCCTTCTGCTCCCAGCACACAGTGACTGCTGAGCAAAGCTGGGTCTCCCCATGGGGAAAGGCAGGAGGAAGTAAGACGATCTTCCTTTTTGCCCCCTTTCTGACACAATCTCCCACTGCAAACCATAGGCTACTCACTTTCAACACACAGTTCCTCTAATCCCTAGTTCAAAACCAGCACTGACACGGCCCCACATAATTTCATTTAGCATAACCATGAGCATAATTCAAGTACCTTACAGATAAGGAACTGAAGGCTCAGAGAAGTTTGGTCTCATTGACCAGAGGGTTTGCTCTCTCCCACAGTTTCCACATCAGGATTTTGCAGGATAGAAAGTTTTATTTTCACCTGTAAATTGTGAGTTATTAGGTGGCCTATCGATATGAAACAGAACACCTACAGAATATTTCTCTCTTTTTACTATCATTACAGATAATTCACCATCTCTGCTCGGAGACCCTGATCGCTGCCAAAATGTCTCTATTTGTAATCTGTCTCTCTTATATCTCTATTATAATAACCTTTACCCTTAACTTTACTGGCTATCTTCAAATACCAGCTCAAATTTCCTTTCTTATGAGAACTGCCATCTGATCTTTTCCCTCCTGCAAGATACTCATACTTCATTTTCATGTCTACTTTCTTCTATCTTCCTAAACAGTAAAAGGAAGGGTTCTTTTTTCCCTGAATGAGCAATAAATATTTTTTTTATCATGATATTCTGTGATTTTGAAGTGTCTGTAACAAAAAACCTCAGCAAAACTGAGTGAAAGGGAAGCTTACCACAAAACGCACTTTTGGAGTACCAACTACTATTCAGGAACCCACATAAAGTCTGGTACATAACTCCAAGTGAAAAGAAACGGGGGCAATGTTTAAGATTTTGCAATATTCTCTCTAGATGTTTTGTTCTCAGTGATTTTCATTGTTATTTAATGACATATTTCAGTCTTTCAGTTTTGAAATAGCCCTTCTTTCAAACCTCACCTAAATTAAAAATGAAATGAAGTGAATTGTCTTAAGTGAAACTAAACAGTTCATTTTGGGTCAAATGAAATAACTGGGGTTGACCCAAAGCCATGGTTTAGTTATTACATTGTGTCAAAACCTTAAAAATTTCCATTTCAGTTTCTCCCGACTCATTTTTCTTTCCAATTCTTTGGTTTGGCAAAGGAAGCCCAAACCCCTCAGTTATTCACCCAGGTCTATTCTTCAGCAGCTCGCATCACTCACATTGTTTCATTTAAGATTTCACACATGCACACTCCCACACCACTAACTAATTTTATACATAATTGCTCTCAGCCTGGGGATTTGTGCTCTTTCCCAGCGCCAACGATCTATTTTGCTGGTTAGGCCTGTGCTCTGTTAACATATGGAATTAGATCATGATCATTTATTCACAGGCAACCACGAGTTGTGAGATCCATGTTCAATCCATCTTTATCTGTCAGAGTAAGGGTTATCAGAGAATGGCTGGATTTTGAAGAGACACTTTTTCTTGGAAACATCCTTATCTATTATTTTTGGACAACACCAAGGGCATTTTACTAATGTAGCCCAGTACAGTCACCTGAAGACTGAAATGACCCTGATAATAAAGATTTTGTCTATCCAGCATGAGTTTGTTAAAGCCTTGCTGACTACACAGCTGCTGAATGTAGTGCTCCCAAGTGATGCTGGTGGTACTGTGGGTGCCTGGTACTTCTGATACTTAAAACACCAACCCTGGGAGCCCTTCGCTCTCCTCTTTCAACATTGCATCACTGCATGGTAGTACGGCACACTGAAGAAAATCAAAAGACAGAAAATAAAGACCTCTCACAGCAAGATAAGGCTATATGCAAGCTAGTTTATGCGTCCCCAGACTAAAAGAAGGGAGCCCACATGCCTTCCTGCCAAGGAAGCCGAGGGCACAGAGCCCTCCTATAGTTGGTTCAGTCCTCACTGTGCTGAAATCCAGTGTCTGATACCCACCACCACTGAACCAGACTCAATATCACTTCCTGATCTATGACATGAAGTGATACTTAACAGGACCTGACCCCAGTCCCAACATAGGAAGCCCACTATGCTTGAAAGTTCATCTTGAATTGAAATGGTCTCACAACCCTTCCAGAAGAGACTGTTTTCCCCTGCTGGGAGAAGCAATCAGGGGAAAAATGCAGTCAAAATATGGCATAATGTAACATGAAATAAGGAAGCAGACAGGACAAAAGGAAACATGCAAATCGAAACTCACCATAAGGTCTGGAGGGAGTCTTATAATACTGGTTCTGCACCTGTGTATCACAGGTCAGAGAATCTCTCACAGTCCTGAGCCAAACAACATGTGCTTAACTGGAATATGTCTTTCAGAAAGACACTCCAGAGCCAGACAACCCAGATTGCTTCAGTGAACTGCATCCAAAGTTAACCATTGTATAGAAAATATGCATCTTGTTTCCAGTCTGGATTTCTGACATTAAATTCTATCCCTGCATTGAGTTTTATTACACTTCAGCCTACAAGGCTACAAGACACCTCCAGGGTTAGATGCCTCCTCTCTGCACAGACCCAGTAACCCATAAACATATTACATTTAGGATGCTCAGTCAAGCATTAGTGGTTCCTCATCCAGAACATTTAGCACTGGCTGCCTTTAGCCAAGACAAAAATTAGCTGAAAAAACAATATGGAAAACAATTGTTTCAGCAACTGAAAAGGAATGTCTGAATTCAGAAGAATTTGGCTCCCTGAACACCAAAATACTATGTTTGCCCATGCTTTCTACAACACCCATGCTTTCCACAGCAAATACACTCTGATTATTATTATTACTACTGCTACTATTACTATTGCCAGGAGCGCTTTTGCAAAGCTTTAATTTCCCATGTCAACATTTCAGGTTCAACCCACCCTGGTTTGTCCATTCTCCCACACTTCACTCCTCCCCGGGGGTCTGCATGACACCCCATAGCCTTTGTTCAACACCCCACGTCTCTGCACAAGGCAAATGACTGTCATTCAGCACTTGGGAGTTGGAGTGAAATGGTTCAAGGATACAAGATAGTCTCTCGAGGACCATTTCTCTGTCTAATTACCCTTCGCTGGCTTTATCTAAATTCACCCTTTGCTGGCTATATCTAAGTCCCCAGGCTCTGCAATGGTCCTCATAGATCTGAGCCAGCAGAAAGAGAAATCTCTTCCTTATTTCTCTGCAGCTGGATTTTGTTCTTTGAGACACCCAGGGACACTGGGGAGCCAGGAGACCCAGCAAACCCCTCATATCATCTGGCCCCCATAACGTAAAGAACAAGGTAACATTTGCATCAGATTAGTGGATAGTACAAGGACCTTTTCTTTTGGTTTTGTTGTTTCCTTGTTAACTTCTGGGTGAAGAAACATTAGTAAAAGGAATACCCACTTGGAGTTAGGCAGGCACTTTCCAGTCTCAGGTTTGTAACTCTTCAAATTAGCCTCACCAGGCTACTCTAACTCGCTTTAGAATGAAAAAATCTGAGGATATCCAGAACCAAAATGCTTTCCAGAATTCCCACATCTTGTTATTTTAACCCAAAATTCCCCAAATGCTTCCCAAATTTGGGGATCTATTTACTTTCTGATGGCACCAAGCCCACATTCACAATTTGCCTACTGGTGCTTTCTCTGGTTTATGATATCTACACAACATTGAGCACCACAGCATAAAGCATCCCCTAAAAGACATCATGCTGGTGGTAGTTTGAGGAGGTTCATTTTAAGATTCTAGCTGCCTCCACCTCGAAACGTTCCTTAAAAATGCCTTAATGGCAAGTTTAGATCCATGAATGAAGGTCCAGCATCCAGGGAGATTTCTCCTGGCACATGGCAAGCATTGGGTAAGGCTGGGTGTCAGCCAGTCTTCTCTCCCACGCCTGTCGCCCCATGCACTCAGCCTCGATATTATGTTACTCCTACAGCTGTGGAGAATTTGACACTGGATTTTGACCCTCCCTCTAAGCGCTGGTGAGGAACGGGGAGAACAGCCAGGAAGTCCAACCTGGACAAAGGCAGAATGGCGCAATTTGTCTGCAATACACCAAGAAGGAACTGGATATCTCCAGAGAGATATTCATGTCCCCAACCCCACACCTTCTTCTCACAACAGCTCAGCATCACTAATCACTCTTGAGCACCAGGCAACAATACGCTGGCAAATAAGCTCAGACCAGGGCTTTAAAATAACCCAGCTAAAGGATACGGGCTCAATGTACAGCCACTGTTTCCTGCTGCCACACAATGCTGCTGGCAATAGGGATGACTTTGGCACTTTCAAACAAGAACAGAGCCAATCTGCAACTGGAAGGAACAACCATAACCCTCCTGCAGTCAAAGAAGCTCCTTGCTTTCCTACCCACTGAGAGTTTAGCCCCAACAGCACAACCAGGATATTTAAGGGCAGCTCATCAAATCAAATCTCTTAACTGTTTAAGTTCATCTTTCTCCATGAAATGCGCCTGGAAGACACTCTCAAGCACTTCACCGAAGTTAACTGCCCAAACCCAAACCATCACAGCCCACAAATCCTTTTAATTTTGAGAACTGACTTAATGCTGAGCAGCTGCCAGGCACTCACTAGCCTGCAGCCAGAGGAACAGCTTTCTTATCAATAAATGAGGATTCCAGCAGATGTGACACCCGGTAATGGCAATGGAAACAACTCAAATGCCTCTGCTTTGAGATTAGGATATAACCAAAAGGTTGCAGGCAGCAAAAAAGTGCTAAGTGCAGCTACAGGCCAAGCAAGATGCACATTCAACATAAACAAAGGAGCAGTCCCCTTCCAGAAGCATGAGGACAGCCAGCATGGGGATGCTATAAAAACGTCGACGATTGCTATAAATTGCTGTGCTTCGAAACCCGAGGCACTACACTTTTCCTCAATAGGAAATAACTGGGCTATCTCCAAAAACTGTTGGTGAATGAGGACTTGAATGGTGACAATTGCATCAGTAAAAAAGCAATCTCCTATTTTAGCCCAATTAGTGCTATGCTAAATCATCAACCCAGGCATTGCCTTTTGCAGTTGAAAGACACACATCTGTGAGGCTCTTCTGTTGCATGTGGTTTATATTACACTCTAGCACAATATGCATAAACTAATGCTATTCTACACTTACGCAGCACCTCATCTGGAAATCTGAAAGCCATTTATGAATGGTGGGCATCTGTGACATTTTACAGATGGAAATTGAGGCACAGAGGGATTCAGTAATTAGCCCCAGACTTGCGCAATGAGTCAGCTGCAGAGCAGAGCCCATTATTTGTTGTGTAGTAACATCTAGTGTCCAAACACTGAGGGAGAGGCAAGACTTTTCCCCCCTAAAAGTGTACAAGCATGCCCAAAAATGCCACCTATGTCTGCGATCAGATGAAGACCATTGAGAAATAGTTGGTGTAGTGGCATATGCTGCAGTCCAGCCTCCCCTGGCAAGCAGATCCCTAGCTCTTGTAATCCAAACACCAGCCAGGAGAAGGGTTAATATGTCTGAAAGCTCATCTGCTTTTTCCACATCAGTTGATCTTATAAAGAAGATTGATTCTCCCCACAAATCTGGCCTCACTTTAACAAATCATTTGATTTGACACAAAGAACTATATTCAGATAGTTTAAATTCCATTTTAGTCCCTGAAACTGAAGTTTCTGATGGGCTGAATGCTTAGGAACAGCCAATAGGAAGGACCAGGCAGAGACACCCACCTCGGGTAGGGTGGAAAGTGCCTGAGTGTGGCCAGAAGCCCCTGCAGAGCTCTCACTGCTGTAGTGCTTATGAGCCTACAAGGAACAGAAAACAGACAGCTTTTCTATACCTTGTACAAACACAGCAGCAACTCATACTTCTGAAGCACTTCCAGTACCTAAATGTAACACAGTATTACCTTCCCACCTCGCTCAAGACAGTGGGATGGATGCCTGGAATTACATTCCTAAGGTATTGGGATGCAGGTCACCAAGGGGTAGAAAAAGCCAAAGACAAAATTCAAGTAATCCATGCACTTGCATTAGAAAATTTTCCACTTCTTTAAGCCTGAAAAGATAGAAAAGCATCTGCAGTCAGATCTCTACTGCAACTTAAACCAGAGCTCACTGTTAGCTCTCTGTTATCCCATCTTGGTCATGCCTATATCAGAGTTAATGGACATTGAAGTGGGAAGGAGCTGATTTTACAGTGCTCCTGCCCTCAGCCTACCTGCTTCTACTTATGTGGCATATTTCCTCCTGCCATGTGCACCCTACACTGCACAATTTTTGTTATCTATTCCCCAGGGAAGTTGTGGAATCCTTCATTTCATTGTTCATTTCTGAATAGTCATCTCCCCTCCCAGACTTCAGAGAGCAAGTCCCAACCCCATGAGGAGCAATACATCTCTGCATCACTGCCTGGCTCCATGCTTCCAAAGAGTTGAGCCTACATCCTAAAAATCAGAGTATCATTTGGAAGTTAAATGATTTAAGAGCAAACCATAGAAGAAAACATCTTCAAACACAGGACAACCAGCGGAATCCTAAGCCAAATTGCTGATATGGCAAATTCCTTGCACAGTCAAAAAACCCCAGCTGACAGCCTCTAACCCCCACTGTCAGGTTAGCAGAAGAATAGCAGCATCAGATGGATTTTGCATGGCTGAAGCCTTAAAGGTGCACAGAAGAAACCACAAAATAATCTACTATCTTGTCTCCTCAGAACGTCGTGCATGGTGTGCAGGTGGCAGAGCTGCTCCTGCCCTCCACGGACACAGAACAGGGCAGGTACTAAAAAGGGCACAGCCACCAAGGAAGAAACTGAAGCACAAAGCAGAGAGAGACTAAGGAAACAAATCACCACTTTAAAAAGACAATCCAGAAACCAGACCGGCCTGTGGTGGGTCTGATAATAAGAACTGCAGAACATTTAGATGCAATTCCTGCTGACACAATACTTTCCCACATGTTCTTGGACATGTCATTTAGTTCCTCTGCATGGTGGTTCCAATACAAGGGTCAGTGTGGTAAGAAGTGCATTTGTGTGCCAGCACATGCCCAAGTAAAAGAGAGGAGTAAGCAACAGCATCCCCAAACATGGAAGAGAACATGAAAGAGAAAGAGGATAGAAACAAGAACTCAGGGATCCTCTCCCAGAGGACTGGGACTGACTTCTGTATCTGGATATTGATTTTCTCCTCAATACAATAAGAACTAAGAATTTCAAGCAAGGACCTGAAGTCATTACACGCTCCCAATGCCCTCTGGTGTCTGCAGTGAGCACTGGGAATAGGTGTTGGGCATCCTCAGTTCCAGGGTCCCACCCCAGGGATGCAGCGCTGCAGACCCCTGCCAGGCTGCCAACTCCGTTTGCTTGGCTACTGCCCACTCAAGCTGGGATGAGCAACCAATTCTATGCTGAACAACTGTTGTTAACGAGGAATCAGAAGCATGGTCTGCAACATCCATGAGCAGAGCACAGAGAGATGAACTGCAGCTAGAACATGAAGCACATCTCCAATAGAGGGTGGGGCAGACAGATGCTCATTCTAATTCAAGGCTTCGTAAGAGCTTTTGGGATATGGGATGTTCATTTTTCTGCTGTTTGTTCAGCAAGGAGAGCAAAGATGCAGATCAGAGTGAGCTCTTCATGCCCTTGCATACCACTGCTTGCCCTTCAGAGTAACTCGTCTGCTCAGCACATGTGCTGCTGCTCCAAAGGTCCCACAATTTTCCTCTTCCACTAAACCTGCACATGGCTGTAAGTACAAAGACTCCAATGTAAATTCCTGCTTCTTACTGATTACCATCACTGGAGATATATGGTTGAATTAAAAAACTTGCTTGAGCTTTTCCACATGCACCAGAGCACTTGCAGGACACTTTTACCATCAGTTTGGAGACATACAGTTCATGCACTAGCAGGCAGTAAATAAGCTCCCATGCACTTTCAACTTTTAAAGCCATTTGAGTTTTCTCAGGGGAGGTTGGTCAGAGACACAACAGCAGCATCACAGAAACACTCGGATATGAGGAGACACCAGGCTGCGAATGTCGATGGCTGATGAACCTCTCTCCTCACAGGCAGCCCGCAACTGCAACAGGGTCACAGCCACCTTCCCTCTGAACACTGGAGCACTCACCTCATCGAGCTGACCCCCTTTCTGGCTCTTCTCAACAACAGCACCCCCAAAGATTGAAGAGGAGCATGAGCAGGTGAGGGAAAAGAGGGGGGTGGGTTTTAACTGCAAGGAGGAGAGCATAGCAGGCGCCCTGGGACAGACCCAGGGTCTGTGGAGCCTGGTGTCCCCTCTCAGACACTGACCCAAAGGAAAACAAGGAAAGTAGAAGCAGAATAGCCCTTCCCAGGTGCTGCCTGGGCAATTCCCTGAGCCTGAGAGGAGCAGGGCATTTCTAGCTCCCCTTTTCCTTGCCCTTCAGATACTGGAGGGAAACAGAGGCAAAAAACAAGAGACTCACCGACCCCCTCCCATATGCTTCCCCCTCTAAGCAAAGGACATCCCAATCCACCATGGCCCCCCACCCAGGAGTGAACCCCTCTTTGCTCTTAGGCTCTGCTTTTCCATGATGTTCAATGTTGCCCACTTACGGTCCTGGTTGGGAAAGGAGCCGTGCTGGCGGCCAGATGAACCTGTGGGGGGGAGACAAGGCAATTATCACTGGGAACGTGTCAAACCCTCGCCTGCACAGCACTGCTTCAGCAGAGAAAACGTTTACTCAGCTTGTGGAGCAAAACTTGGTAAGGAATGAAAGCGCCTTTGCTCTCCCTGCTCAGCTCGTCCACACTCTCGCCAGCACCTCTCCCTTCCCACCCACAGCAGTCCTGCAGGCACAGACACACACACTCGTGCTCTAAGTGCTGAAATAAGCCTGTAAAACAGCCCCGTGCTGCTATTGGAGATGATGCTTCCAAGAAATACAATCACAGAAAAACCTACCGAATGGAACAGGTTGCAGCAATCCATTCTGGCTGAACAGAAAAGAGGTTTGGGGTTGGTTTGGAGGGGGGTTTTGGATAATGGTTCTCACTGCATCAATTGCATGGTATGGGGAAAAAATGGTCCCAGGTTGAAGGAGGGAGAGCAGCTGCTATCATTTTGGTTGAGCCATGGGAAGAAGAATCCAGCACCTTCCCAGTGGCTGGTGCATAGGTTTGTGACAAGGAGAAGGAATCAAGGTGAGGGGCAAGCCCTTTAGCAGCATCTCCTAATGTTCAGAACAGCAGAGTACACTTTAGCCTGTGAGCTGGGCTGGTTACCTTGCCTCTGCAGATTCCTCTATCTCCCAGTATAAAACCAGAGATGACGACTCCAACTGCCTTTGCAAACCAGCCTGAGGTCTGTGAAGACCTAATTATTTAAGTCTGTGAACCACAAAACACTTTCACGTGGGAAGCACAGTCTATGAGCAAATCAGTGTCTGTTTTCTTGCAGAAAACGGGAAAAATGCTAAAAAAGCTGAGGAAATAATAGTCTTAGTACCAAAAGTTTCCCACAGCACTGGAGGATGACGGTCACATGGGAGTGATGTATTAGTCATGATCTGCACATATAAAACCATCTTGAAGATACTAACTACAAACAACTGTTACAAGATTTTACAAGAGCGTTTGTTGTAGTAGTGTCGAGAAACATCACATTAAAACCAAACAAACAAGACCAGATAATTGCTTTGGATATGGTTTTTGTTAGTTTGGGGTCCTGGGTGGTTTTGCACATATGCCTAGAAAGCTCAGCAGCAGGCTTGGTTTATTGTCCTCCTATTCTTCTTCACTGGAACAGTGGATGCTGGTGCAATTACACCAGTGCTAATCTGGACAAGGCCTGGAGTCCCTTAAGACCCTCAAATACCCACTAAACCCCACAGATTTTTTTATAGGACTGATATTTTAATATAGTTCCAGCTCTTCTGTGTCACCTCCAGCTTTGGAGGAATCTCTGGTCTGAGACTTGGCTGCTGGTGTGACTCCCAGCAGCCGTTTCCATAACACTGGGTAAGCATGGGACATGTGGATGAACAGAAAACTGCCCTGAATAGACACCAAGCCTATCTTATTTCTTTTTCCTACAGCAATTGCATCTCAGAGGCACCTGCCCCAAGCTCCTCAAAGGACTGCCAATGTGAGGAATCTTTTCAGATACTTTAATCCCAAACACAGGGTTCAAGTGATGCTCATTCAGCAAGGACATGGTAAATCAGATCAGGGACCCAAGGGAATGTTCCCATAAACTCCCACCATGGTTTTGCTCTGATGAGCAACCATAGAGCAAGTGTTCTCCTGATGCACCATCCCCTTTTAACTGAGATCTTCACTGCAGCCAGGACCCCAGAGAGCTGCACTGATGTGATAGCACTCTCTGAAAGAGGGGAACTTATCTGGAACAGAATTAACCCAGGTTTTCAGTGCCTCACCAGGTTTGAAGACTTAACATAAGAGCAACCGAGTGCATTCTGCATGAGATTTCTGGGAATCGGTGGTCACAGAAAATGGGTAGGAGATACAAGTCACAAAAGAGTGCAACAAGTTTGGTGCTGAAAGCCTTCTGCCTCACTACAGAGCATTCAAACTAACTGCAAGCCATAGCAAAATTCTCAGAACCACAGTTTAGCACTATTAATGGAATAATAGCCACTGTGCAATACATTTTCTTTCATTATTCCACCATTAACAGCAACTACCAACCACTAAGTTCCACTTCTCCTCTGAGAAGCAAATGAAGATTCCAGTTTAGTCCTTCCCAGTTAGAATTAGATAAATGCTTTACGCCTTCTGCAAGAACTGCAGAGTCAGCAGAAACACCAAGCACCAAATCCAGAGGGATTACTGCCTCAAGAGCCATCTAGAGTTGAACAGCATTCACAGCGCAGCACAGGAAGTTTTCCCCTTTGAACAACAGTGCCAGGTGGAGATCAATGGCATTAGCAAAAATGTTTACAAGGGCTTTTCTGACACAGCAACAAGAAAGAAAAAGAAACCCCTAAATCATAAGAGTTGCAGAAGAAAGGCCAAAGTCACAGGTAGAAATGTATTCCACAGCTCTGCACAGGGAATCCAGTTCTGGACAGCTGCCTAAGGCTCTGCATCCGCCTTGTGCTGGCTCAACCCCCACTGTTCTTGGCAGGTGAGATAGAAAATTGGTTCTAAAATGAGCCCTATATTTTATAAGTTTCATAAACATTTTTTCATAAAAACTCGAATTTGAGGTATTCTGCGAGAGCCGTTGCCAGAGAGTAATGTGGGCTAACTTGGAAACACAGTTACCACCTGCTCGTGGCAACTACTCTTTTCATCCTCCTTTCTGTTTTATGAGCTGACCAACACTGTTTTATTAGCTGACAATTAGTTTAGGTTGATTTAATTAAACAAAATTGATTACAATCCCTCTTCCTTCCAGGGCAAACTTTCTGCAGGACTAGGGGGTTTGAACAACTTGGGCCCTGTGTCAATATACAATACATCAAGCTACAGAGGTCTTTTCCAACCTAAATGATTCTATATTCTAGATCATTTATTCAAAACCATCAGACAACAGTGCAGGTAAATAACATGGGATGTTGTATATATCAAGAAGAAAAAGACAGAATCCGGCTTCCTCGTTAAAACCATAGGTGATATTTTGACATCAGGTAGCACTACTTAAGCTTAACTGGTTTAGGAAGTTGTCACCTTTGTTTTGAAAATGAGTGTGCCTTCACGTCGCAGATGGATAATGGACCAGATCAGAAAGGGATGGCTGAAAAATAACCCAATCTGGATAAAAATCATACCATTTTTCCGGGAGATCAACTCCTTAAACCATGGGGCTGCAGAGATAAGCAGCCACAGTGGAACAGAAAAGGTTGGGAGGAACAGAAAAGGCTGGGAAGAACAGCAGGAATGGCAAAAGGAGAATTTAACTGCCACAGGACATTTAGCTGACTGGCTCAAAGATGAACACACTCTTTGAGTTAGTACTTGCTCTAAAGCTTGAAGCAGATGACAAAAATTTGTTGACATCAACAGGTCAACAGAAGGTCATCTGCAGCTTGAAGAGATGCCTCTGAAATAGATGTCATACACTAGGCAAGGAAAGCTTTTCTGCACGTGTTTGCTCTTCTGTCAGCAGTCACTCACGCATCAGCATTCAGGCTTAGGTACTGTGCGTCTGCAACATCCTGGTCCACAGTGAAGAGGACAGCATGGATAGCTAGCTAGCTTTATCGTGTCTTTAGATTCATTTTCATTTGTTGCTGTAATTGCTTTTGGGGTTTCCCCACATACACCTTTAACATATATCTATATTAATTTTATTTTTTACTTTAGAGCTGTACCAAGAAGCAAGCCCTGACTGGGCAAAAGGTCTCAAGTTCAGCACATACTCAACATGACATACACAGATAAGTGGTGCTTTCACTGTAAGGTATCAGATTGGGAAGAGATAGTATTCTATCAGCACAGATATTTGTGTTTGGCTCATTTTAAACATTCAAAGCAATAACTGACCAAGATCAGCAGTGTTAACAGCCTTTTGGGTACTGGTCCTCACCAAGCTAAGCTTGAGTGAAACATTCCTGTCCCTGCCCATGGCAGGGGGTGGGAAACAGATAATCTTTAAGGTCCTTTCCAATCCAAACCATTACATGATTCAAGGATGAACTTTCTCATGTCACAATTTCATGAGTCCAATTTTGCATCAAGGCAGGACCCAGTTGTTAATGATATCTGCAGAGGTTGTGGCAACATCTCAGCCCTGGAGAATGGATAAAAATGACTGTAACAGTAGTAGACATTTGGGTGCAGTTAAGTATAGACAATGCTGTAGTCAAATGGCTATTCTAGAAGATATATGTTGCCTTTGACACTTACAGGGCCTTGAAAAGTGAACCACCACCATTAGTTATAACTCCCTGGCAACAAAAGCTCTAATAATTCTGACTAATTGCCCTGGAAAGTTACCCTGACTGCAAATTTTACAGTTATAAAAATCCAATTTTGGAATTCCAAACAGGCCAGGAACATAATTGGTTCTACATTTTAACACCGTCTTGATCAATGGTGGGGTAAGGGAGACCCTTCCAAGAGCTTTGTTTTGAAATGAATGGCGCCATATTGATGAAACAACTTGGACCCAAACCAGAAATTACATTCAAAGTTGAAACAATGCAGCTGTATTTTATCATCCTGCATTGTCAAGCTCTAACGAAAATAGCTCCTAAACAGAGCCACATGTTTCGCCTGTTGCCCAAAAACTGAAGGTGAATTTTAAAGCCCTTTCCTAAACTGCAAGATGCCAAGATTTTCCAGCTAGAAGTTATTATTAGGACACAACAGTATTTCATATAAGTCTTGACAATGGCTTTGTATGGTTTCTGTAAAAGGAACTTCATTTTTTAAATCAGAGATGGCTTAGATGAGTGATGCTTCCAAAAAATGGAACTTCTCTTGTGGAATTCTTCTTGCTCCATATACATGTGGTACCAGCAAAACTAAAACCTCATTATAACCAGTGGAACAATCCATACAGGGAGGCTAAGCAGGACTCACCCCTCATCCCATGTGTCATTAAGGAACATTGTCAACTGCCTTCTTGTCTCAGGACCTGGAGACAGATCTGATGGGGGTATATCATGTGTTTCAGTGTCACTGAGAAAACTGTAGTCACCTCTCAAAGAGTTCCCTCTTCTCTTTGAGTATTAAGATAGATGAAAAAATCCACTTCTTACTTACAACACTGAGAACCAGATCTTTGATAATTCTAGCAAATTGGTCAAGATACAAGAGACACAAAATGCATAACAAGGTTTAGTCTTTTTAATATCCAAGGATGGATTTGCACAGCTGGAAAAGGAGGAAAAAAAGCTCTGGTTTTTGGCTTGTAATCTACTCAAATAGCCTAGAGGATTTTAGGGAGTGCAACTCATACAAGTTAAATGGGATTCTACCACATTTATTTACTGGAGTTAAGTATTTAAGGTTGCAAGATTCAACGTTGAGCAAAAATCTGAAGAGCATGTTAAGTTCTACCAGCCTTTCCCATAAAAGCTCCCTCTCAGTTTTGAATACCCATAATCCCAGAAACAGGACAGAAAAAAGCTCTAGGACTGCAACCCTCCAGCTGAATACGTTCAATGGCTCAGCCCTCACACGTGCTACAAGAATGAGGTATTTTAATTGGACCTCTCAGGAAGCTTGCGGAGGGGTGCACGCAACTTTCATCTGGGTCCATCAGATGAAGGAAGGGAGACGAGACAGAGAGAGATAAAAAAGCTGAGAACAAAGAGGTCTGTGCGGTGCCTCCCGGCCTGCCTCATGCTGGATAAACACCTCTGTCAGAGCCCGAGGTCAGGCTGAAACCTCTGACACTGGCAGCCTGTAAGTCTGAGTGTCTTTTATCTCCCTGTGCAACACAGACTTCCCAAAAGCACAAGAAATGACTTAACTGGGTAGCTGCTGCGGAGTTTCACCCATCACCCGCTTTACTCACATGCTCCCACATACAGACCATTCCTGCTCTAACAGTGCTGTAAGCTAGACACCGTATGCCTACCAGTATGACAATACAGCATGACGGGAAGGGCTGTGTGCAGGCTGTTAACCTGAGATGACAAGCTGGTAACCCCGACAGACAAAGCATCATCCCAACCTCCCTCAGCTCTGCTAACACAGTGCTGCACACAGGGAGAGCCTAGATGATTGGTCTATACAAGTGCTAGATACACAGGTAGACAGGAAGAGGATGTGGATGTGGTATCTCCTTTTCTTGCACGTATGAGGGATATTAAGTGCACTTCTGAGGCTGACAGACTCACTATAGTAGCAGAGGTCACATATGCTCCTTGGGCAGACCATGAGAAATGAAATTTTTACTCAGCCTTTTACCCAATATATTACTGCATCGCAGTATCATTAAATGCTACCTGAATGTCAGGATGATGAGATGGTTTTTAATGTGATTGCGACTCACATATTGCCACCGCTCAATACCTCATGAGCATTTTATCACTGTTAGCAGACTAACAAGACTGTAAAAGAAGCAAGATAAACACCAGCCAAATGATTTAGATGTTATAGCCTAGTATGTGAACATGGACTTCAAAAGGGAACCACACCTTGCAGCTAAGAGATTTACTAAAATGGCTAAAAAGAAGGGCTCAGAAAAGGAAGCACCTACCTGCACTGGTCTGCGCTGTGGCAAGTTTTCTCTACAATCCCTTCATGGCTAATGAACATCCAACAGTGCTTGATAAAACAGTGTCTGCTACTGATCAAGTACGGGTTGCTTTGTATCACACTTGAACCTAACAGGAAGAAATGTCCAAGAAGATGTATTGTCTAAGTTCAATGTTTTATCAAAACCAGATGAGCACACATAGCCCGAGGTCCTGGTCTAAAGCCAAAATATACAAGCAGGAAACTGCAAGCAAGTAGAATGTGACACTTGACTAAAAAAGTGGGTAGTTACCTTTGTGCCAAAAACAAAGGCACTTTGACCATGATCGGACAGTGTAGCTGGAACACCTCTGCCTCCTGCAACAGAACACTGTGGTTGCTACGAAGACTCCTCATGTCAGGCTCTGCTGAATGAAAATCCTAGCTCAGACCACCTCCGGCTGATGTACCCAATGCCTTTTCTTTTACACAGATGTGGATACACATGCACATACCCTTGTGGCTGTGCCGAAGAAAACTGCTTCTATCACAGCTATTTTTGCTCTCTTTGGACTACTACTGAGAAGCTTTCGGAACCATTTCCTTCATGCAATGGCCTTGGGCTTCAGTGAAGAACTTTGTCCAGTGTTCTCCTCAAAGATAGGCCCTTATAGCAGAGAATAATCAAGACAGAACTGCCAGTGTTTTAGCCTCGACTTTTCAATGACCACCTATACCCCTCCAACCTGTCCCTTGCTCCACTCTCTTGGCTGCCCCATTTTAGCCTAAGTCTCTGGTTTTCACTGAAGCCAACTCTGGAGTCATCGAGACGTGGGAAGATGTAGCTGTGTTTAAGCTGGAATGGACGTGCCTTTTCTGATGTAAAGCCCTAACTTCTTCTCCAGTTTCATTAGCTCCCAGCTGCTAAGGAAACGAGAGTTCAGTGGTGCTCACTGAACCCACGTTTAACTCCCAGGACAGCCAACTCGAAGTACCAGTTGGCTTGTGGACTTCAGATACCTGCCACGTGTACTTAAGCAAAGAGAGTCTAAACCATCTGTGACAAGAACATAAGGGAAATATAAGGCACTAAACCATCATCAAGCTATGCTAGTGCATTTTTAATGTGGTAAATTGTTGCTTTCAATTAATGTCTAGCAAGAAAACATATACTGAGTTTGTCACATTCCTGGTAAGGCACAATCCACCACTGCCCACTGAAAAATGCTGCAGGCCAACAGGAAATGTCTCAAATGCCCACAAATTCCTCATTCCTCAACCCCCAGCACCATCTCAGTAGTATCCGTCTAGCCTTTTAATAAAACCAAGCTACATTTTGCACCATGAAAATCAGCAGCAGAAGCAGCATTCTTCTGGTCATTTGAAGTAATTTTCAGTTGTCTG
The DNA here is from genome assembly GCA_028858755.1 of Ara ararauna. Taxonomy (NCBI): domain Eukaryota; kingdom Metazoa; phylum Chordata; class Aves; order Psittaciformes; family Psittacidae; genus Ara; species Ara ararauna. The sequence continues at coordinate 7,825,539 of CM054389.1, read as the reverse complement.
TCCGGTCAGGGTTAAAGAGTTTCATGGAAAAGGCTTTGCACGTATTCAATGGCCACAGTTCCCTCAATAACATCCCCCTACACTCTCCTTGCTGAAAAGTAACATAGCAGTTAGAAAGAACTGGAAAATAGTTTTTAAGGTTCATTAAACTAGTTCAGAAAGTCACTCTGATTTAAAAAGCCACCTTAATAAAGCCATATTTATAGCTTCTTTCCACAGTCTTCATCCATTTATACAGCTGCAGTTCCTCTGAAAGACAGTTCAAAGAAATGCAGCTCCAGGCACCCACTCAGAGCCTCAAAATCCACTGCTGAGTTGCCCAAGATTTTACTAATGAAATTTGTCTTCAGTGATATAAATTGAGAAGTCAAACCAGAAACCCGCTCATAATGTACTACAGTGGGTTTTCCAACCTGCACCTTAACTCTGAAGGAAATAGTTCCACATGACCTCTGATTGCTGGAGGGAGATAAGGGAAGAAACAGGGCAAGTAGCTGTTGAAACTTCTTAGAAACCTGACCGTGCCCTGGGGTACTTTCATTGCTCAGAGAAACAGATGCTCCATTTCTGATTTGGAGATCAGAGTAGCCACTTGATGACTTCCAGGAGAACAGGTCAACTTGCAGCCATCTCCTTCCATGGCCTCTCACAAAACACCACTCTCTGATTTAAAGCTTTCTCACAAGCTCTCTTTTTCCAGTGAAAAGAGATTTTGCTTCCTACTGAGGTACAAGATACCCCAAGGAGAGGCAGCCAACTGCAAGAGCACAACACACCAAGAGCTGCTCTCATGATGCTGCTCCCAAGTGTGGCAGTGAGATTCAAGATAGAGCGTGCATGAAAAAGCACAACTAAATTTCCTGTTAGTGCTTGGGTTACAGCCTGCCTGCTCCCCCAGAAAGGTCAGAATTCAAGACTAGAAATAGAGGGTAAATTTGGAGTTGCTGAACTCTTGTAACAACCAAAAGCAACAGAAGCTTTATGTTCTATATTATGCAACACTAAAATTAGGATAGCATCAGAAGGAGCACAGAATACTTAATAGCAGGTATTTGTTTTCCTACACTGCTATCCTTGAGCTATAGCAGACTCTAAGGCTTTACAAGCTGATTTCAGCATGAAGAAGAAATGCACCGCACAGAACCTGGGGAAGCAATCAGGCATGTACAGCTCCTTGTAAGAAAGCTCTCCAAAACCTAGCACTCTGTTCAAACAAGCAAGCCCTCTCCAGTCCCAACCAGAGCAGGGCAATCAAAGTCTGGAACAGCACCACCAGCTCTGATCACACCACAGATCCCTTGTTCCACACTGCAGCCCACTCTTCCAGTCCTTTGGAATGGCAGGTCCCATGCCATCAGTGAAGGTTGCACACAGTGCAGGGGAAAGCACGTTTGGCAGAAGGCTTACCCAGTGAAGCTTGGTGAAAATCAGCAGACATCAAGGCAAATACTCAGCTGATATCAGAAAACACTAGCTGAGTGGTCCTTCTGTAGGGAGAAGGAATAAAGCTGGGAGAGAAAAGTTTTCAGCTGTTAGTAACTGTTCCTTACATAAGACACACTTCGCCAAATCTATCAGTGCAGCACTTCTTGGAGGTCTCCGTTATTCCCAAGCAAAAAAGGGAATGTTTAGGGCTGCAGAAGCTGCCATCTGGCAGGTCCTGCTGTGTCTGTGTGTTTGTTCAACGCTTACACCGGGCCCTAGTTGAGTGGTCTCTGGGTGCTACTGAAGCACTGCTGTTTAAAACCAGAGCAAATTGTGAAGCCAATTAGTACACAAGCAAAGTTGGCGCTATATTTGCCTTTTTTAATTAATTCAAAACCACAAAAGCTTCCTGAAGGGCCAATAGATAACAAATAGGACAAGAGACAAGCATGTTATCAGTGAATGGTGACAAAAAAATCATTCTGAGCTTGCAATGTAACGTGTTGACAGAGATATGCTTGAAACGGGCTGAGGAGCAAACGTCTGTAAGACCAGCGAGGCTAATGAGAACAGCAGGACAAGGGATATCTTCAACAGCCAGACTCCACATCCTAAACCTCTTCAATTTCAGTCACTATGAAATTCCAGTGCTTCTCTGATAACATCTAGAAGGCAAACGTTACCACAGCACAATCTCCAAGGAAGCAAATTTCAATATTGAAATGACCTTTGAAATATTTGCCTACATCACTTTTGCCAAGAAACTTGGGCAGTTTCATCTTTCCTTATTGCTAATTCCCAGCTTTTGGCAATCAGCACCCACGTCAGGTTGTTATTATTAGTAGCAGTATTTTAAATTAGTGCTCGGGAATCCATTTGTCCTTTGGTTTTTGAAAGGAAAAAAGAAATATTTAAAAGAATCAAACAAAAACTATCCCTCACTCCAAACGAGCCTTCACTGGCTGGCGTGCCTGGATTCAATCTATAGCTCCTCAGAAATCACAAGCCAGTGGAAGATTAACTCAAAATCATGGGATGGGAATGCATATGGAATTCTCATTGTGCTTACAGGAGGGTAAATGACATTTTTCTAATCGCTGAAGCTGGATTGATGTTTCAGTGGCTGAAGTTTCTGCCCAGCCACCTCCTATTTGCATGTGGATGGAGAGATTGCTCCGTTTCCATCAGCCTTTGCAGCAGGCAGTGTGTCCTCACAGCAGAGGTAGGTGGATCTTCCTCAATGCTAACACTGCCCATGCTTTTCAAAAGCAAATGCACCCTCCCTGCTCTCTTCCCTGAACAAAAAATATTACTGACAGGGTTACAGCTCCCCAAGGACACAGACAATTGCTTTCTTATTTCACACCCCTTGGATACATGCATCTAACACCAGATGTCCATGGAATATTTCGTTCTATAGAGGGCTACCAACTTCCCTCATAATTTTTCAATTAACAATTGATTATGTTTAGCATTGGCCATGGGGTGCTGTGAGCACGCTGTGAACAGTCTCGGAAGGGAAGTTGTGCCACAGTGTCACACGTCATGCAAGAACATTGACAAGCACTTGAAAAACAATCACTATTCTGAACAGTTTCTGTGTCCTTTCCCCAACATAAACCAATACAAAAACCAAACTGCTGCCCAAGATATGACACTGCTTTGCTACAACGTCTGATGAACCACTCCCCCACATCACTTAGCCTTGCCTATACTAGTCCAGCTGGTTTATTTTGTGATTTGGAGTCTAAATGCATAGGCGAAAGAACCGCAGGATTTTAGGTTCACTGGTGCACAAGGGGATTTGCTCTAATAATACCATTCATCATTACAGAAGCTGGATGTGTGAACGATGATCCCCTAATATCCTCTGGGGAGGGCTCAGAGTCTCAAATTCAACACAGCATTCAGGGGCTTGCATCTGTGGATCTTAGAAATATGATTAAGTGCCTTAACTAGAGGAAACTGCTGTTTTCTTTCTTCTCTTCTAATGAACAGCTCAGAATTCAGGCTGTAGGAAGGAAAATAAGGGCCTCAAACCAGTTACTAATGCATCAAAAGAGTCTGGAAACCTCATCTTGAGTTTCATCAAGCTACTTGCAATCTATACGGCTAACAACAGATTTTACATCCTCTTGTATCTTAACCTGAGATGCTAAGAGGAAGAGCTCATGCTTACCTTGCAGAACTGAGGTTCCCCTGGCCTGGATCAAACCACACAAAAGGCCAGCAAATACACCAAGATGGAACCAAGGCTGGATTTACCCCTTGCCCATCAGCTCAGCAGACAAGTCTTCCATTGTGAGTGTATAAATACAAAGTTTTACATTACCTGAGTTAACAGTGTCATGACTGGTAACTCTTCCATCCTGACTTCCCATTATTTCCCCAGGCTTTCACAGGACAAACTGCAAGTTCTGCTACCCAGCAGTGGTAACTGTGGGGATTTTTTCACCTTTCCTTTCCCCTTCTCCCTTCATTCTCTTCCTATAATGAGTTTTAGTTATAAAATCATATTGGTTATGACTGCATGCAAAATGTCCATTAATCAAATCCCTGCAAAGATGAAAAACCATAAACTGGCAGTGCCTATAACACTGTTCTCCTTTTTATATCACAGCTTTGCCTTGTGAGATTTTCAACACCAACAACCTACAGTGCAAAATTCATAGCAAGAAGCACTCTGCTAAAAAGAACTCGAAAAATCAAGCAGAAAATGTGCTTGCAAATTCTTTTAGCTGGTGTTGAAGGAGAAACCTCGATAAGCACCACTGAGTCTAGAAAAGAGGCAACCATAAGCTCAGCTTCCCAAAGCAGTTATCAGTTACGCCACTCTGATTTAGTTCTGAGTAAAACATCCAGATCAAAGCAGCAAGCTGCTTGAATTTCTCTCTCTCACAGCTTACACTGAGTAGTACTTAATGCAATATGATGTGTTCACCATTGTATTCTGAAGAAAGTCAAGCAACACTGAAATCCTGTTCTCACAGCAAAGTTACTTGGCTGTATTACATATCCTGTGTATGTCATCATACACATTTAACATGTGGATCATTCTAACTGCGTGAATTGGGAGTAACTTCATCAAAGCTAGCAGAATTATGCTGCCATATAGTCAAGGTGAGATGAGAAATGGGGCTGCTGCCTTCATGCCTCAGCTATCTGACTGGAACATTGGACTATGTAATGAAGGAGGCTCTTTTTAACAGGGGAAGAGGTGAGAAGGAAAAGCAATGTAATAGCACACAGAAGAGTTTGCACTTCTTGAGTTTGAACTCACTGCCCACTTGCTTGAGCCATGGAAGGTACTTTAGAAACATTGTGGCATGCTGATGCTGGAGAGTGTTTCACACTTTGTCCTTGTGAAGGTGAAAAGGAGTTGGAGCAATGGTGCAGCCTCTGCCAGCCCCACCAGAAACTGCTGTCAATGCCGTATTCCTATGCTTTATCTGTTTTGCTAGCTAGAGTCTACAGCATGTAGTGTAATTCCTGTTACAGGAAGAAGTTAATGCTCAATCTGGAGAAGCCAGGGAAGTATCAAGAGATTTCCAACAGCTGACGGCTGCTCTTGAGGAAAAACCCAGCTGCTCCTTCCCATGCAGTGACCTGTTGAAGTTGGAATAGCAAATTTGCAAACCAGTCTGTAGCCATGCCTGGAACAATGGAGCATAAATCAACTGAATTCTTATCTCAGAAAAGTTTATGAGCGTCTCGCTCTGTGCAAGCTTCTCAGGAAACGGGGGAGCGGAAGGAAACCTTCCAAACGTCCTGCACTAAAATCATGCCTACTCTTTGCAGTCAAAGAAAGGGAAAAAACGAGTAAGAGAATAGCAACTTTTGTTGGACAGAACAGGCAATGCTGTCTACAGGGAAGCAGGAAAAGTTCTCCAGATGCTCCCACTCACCCTTCATTGAAGACTGCAGGCATTCAGCCACTTACCTGTACAGCTATGATCGGCACAGGCTTTCTGATTGAGCACAGCCAGTGATTCCCCTCATGGGAAAGATCCACTGAAGAGCAACTGGTTCTGCTAATAGCAGCACATAGCCTGCACTTATGGTCTCAAAATGATGCTTGCCTGAAGTAATGCCAGTTCTAACCACAAAAGCTAGTATTTTCCCAAGCCAAGAGGACAGGCTGGCAGGGAGAGGAGTAGGACAGGGAGCTGACTTCAGCTCCACTGCTGAGCTGGACTTCCTTAAACTGCAGTCCTCTGAAAGGATGCAACTTTCAAACAAGTGTTAATGCCTAGAACATCTATCAAATGCTTTTACATTTTATGTGTGTGACTATGGTGGCTGTAGCTCCAACACATCCTGCAAAGGTTGTGCAAAAGGAACTTTAAGAGGCTTGCAGCAACATTAGGCTGCTACACTTGTAGGCAAAGATCTCAATCAAACACCAGAATGAAAACTTTAAGGGCTACTGAAAGTTGCTTATAATATGACTATGGGAAAGGTATCTTCTCACAGACCAGTGCCTAGCCAAAGTCATGCCTGCTGCTTTTACCTAGGGCTAAACCATACCACATGAAAACAGAGTGCACGATATATAGACAAAAGAGCAGTTACGACATGAAACAAATGTCTCCTGAATTCAGTCATTTCCCACCGGGAGTAAAAGTTAATCACATAACCTAAAGACCAGACCACGCATTTAAAAGCAATGATGCACCATTCTTGAAAAAGAACTAGACCTTTGCCTGTCCTTAGATTTTGACATTAAGACCATTACTTGTTTGACTTCCGCGTCACTTAAGGGGGGGAAAAATAATCCTCACTATCATAAACCAGTACTGCTACAGACGCTTGTAATACATTTATCTTATGGCTTTGTAAAGTATTTCTTCCAAGAACTCTATTAAATATCTAGTTCCTTCTTAACTAACCAGAGGGCCTTAGTGAAAAGAAAGACCAAAGCTTGAAATCCAAAATTCTTAATTCTGGACTAAGCTTTCACATGAAAACTGCTAAGTCAGGGGAAAGAGCAAAAAAAGGCAATGCAGTAACTTTTAAATTTAGACTAAATGTCAGCTCTTTCCCTTAAAAACGTCAAAGGCAAATGTTCAAACATCCTCCCTAACACTAATTTTATTAATACTGTCAGCAATTCTTCGTATCTCAATCTAAGACAATGAGTCAGGCAGCAAATCAATCCAATTGCCAAACCTCCAGAGGGAAAGAAACAACAGAGGAAGCAGGCCAAAGAGATTGCTGATAATGGATATTTAGTCTTTATGTGGGACAAATACTTTGCTACTTCCTCACACTCTTTTTGCTCTGTTACACTGGGGGCACTCAGTTAGTTGTGGTTTAAATGCCTAAATATAGCTATTTAGATTACACTGCTCAGGATTTTTATGTGGGAAGAATTCCTGCCTTCTACTCCCTGAGTGGATTGCCAGCTGACTCACAGGATGTCTCACCAAGTTTGGTGTCTGGGACTTTCCTGGGAACAAGCAATAGCGTATGTTGAGTAAACCTGAGGGCTAGGTCAGGTAACGCTGCGCTTCTTGAGCTCTTTTCCTCCTGCAGGCATTGACCACGAGCACACCCCTGTGACCACACCTGCAGGTCCCCATCACAGCAAAGAGCTATCCCCCACACTTCAAGATTCAACAATTTCTTGACAGTGACACTGAAGATCATTATGGCTGAGACCACCAGAGTCACTTGAACAAGATACAGGAATAATGTGGCCAGGAAAACTGAGTTTATCCCTTTGCTCTTGTTGGTAGAAAAGAAACCAGATGATGGGATTTACATCCTGGACAAAGAGAACATGTCCAGCACGGTAGGGACCTTACAGCCACTCCTGACAGTTTTGATTTTACTGGCCTGACAGGATGTGATGGCACGTGCTGACATCCTATTCCCCCCAGAGAGACACGTTTCTGCTGACGCACCGCTATCTGCAAGACATCAGTCCCTGCCTACATTGCAAGTGTAGGATTTACATGCCCTAATTTAGGCACCTGGAAATTAGACACTGAAGCCCAAGCTAGTCCCCCTGGCTTTTCTTCTCACTCAAAGGCAAAGAACAGGGGACCCATGTTGCTCTGACTGACCTCCAAGCTTGCTGAGTCTGGAGGAAACCCTATTTCTACACTGTGTGGGGAGCACAGCACACTCCAGCTTTCATATTTCCAACCAAGGAGCTCAGAGCCATATATAATATACGTTAACCTTTGCTTTTTATGCTCTTTGCTACCAACTTTTTATTCATGCCTCCAGCACATAAAAGATTTTCAGCTCTTGAACTGAATAGGCAGCTGTGGTTTCCAGTGCAGCACTAATGAAAAACACAATGCAGAAGAGATTGAGACCTGCTGGACACCCAGTGGCTAATAAACACAAGTTGCATTTTCTTACCAGCATTGTTTTTTCTGCTTGGTTATGTTTAGTTAAGGGACTAAGGAGAAGCTTCTCCACATGCCTGCACGTGGAGGTTTTATTTCCCTTTCATGTGGGAATGGTGCTCATGCTTGATTTGCACTGACCCTTCTTCCCACACAATGCCAGATCTCTATCGCCTTGGCTACAGGCCACATGTTGTGGTTTGAAACGTGGTCCCTCAGGTAATTATATGAGGAACATTTACATGGAAATCGATGGTACAAACTCACAGCTGTCAGCCTGGGCTCCAGTTGTGGCTGAGCCAGAAAGGGATTCAAAGAGAAAAGTCAGCTTCTAAATATAAAGTAAGGGTTGGGGTGTTTTTTTTTCCTTCCTCCTTATGGATTTTCAAGAGGCAGAAGTCAGGGAAAGGTGAGAAGTGGTTCTTCTTGATGGGAGAAACCTTAGATCCCTGAAGATGTCCAAAAATGTTGATTAAATGACTTTGTGCCTTCAGCTGCTATCATACAGAACTAGGCACTGTTTCAAAGGGAAATTGCAGAAAGACCAAACCATACGCTCATTGACATGACAGATCAAGTCATCTGTTAAAAGTATTTGGATTTCTTTGAGAAAGTTACACCAGATATTGTGTAAAAGTGCTGCAGTAAAAACAATTCAGTAAACCCAAGCACAAAGTGCAAAATTAATAGGTAGACTATCCGATGACTCACTATGTTGTTTCTTAGCTGGGCCTCCAGTGCATGTAACCCTGGGGCTTTCTCTTGCCACACTTGGGTTGGCTTCAATCAATGTCCTTCAGATCCTCTTCCCAGTTTTCCCAGTTTCTTTCATGCTTTGTTTGTGGGGGGTGTAAAATCCACATTGGTACGGACTTACCCAGCTGGGAGACCGTTTCTGGGGTTGATCAAGGTAGTGCTAGATGTGCTAGAAATGAAAAGATTTCCTTATTTTCAGAGGTTTATGATGTGCCACTCACAAACACATCATCCAAAGGACAAAACCTTGTAAATTATTCACTTATCAAGGCGATTTAAAAGTTCCTGATTACCCGAGCTACAGTAATCTTGCGAGCACTTAGAGCCTTCTGGTGAGCTACGGGTGAACATGTTCAAGAGATTCTGAAGGGCAATGTAAGACCAGAAGTCTAGGCAGAGAGGAAGCGTGATGCTTATCTTCAAACAGGGAAAACAGAAGCCAACCATTTTTGTATCAGTACCCAGAAATATGCAGCAGTAAATAATCAGACTATTTATAAGCATCTGGAAGATACCAATCAAATCACTTAACAGCCAACATACATCTGTCAAGAACAAATCACGTCAAACTAATCTAATTTCCTTCTATGCTGAAATACCAGGCCCCTTGAGGACAGAGTCAAACAGTAGTTTGCACATATCTTGATTCTGGTATGGCTTTAGTCCTAGGGCTTTTTTGTGGTGTTTTCATAAGGTAACTAAGGATGCAGAGTCTGTTACAGGGAATGTTGGCAAACAGAATCACATGGCAGCTACCAAAATTCCCCTGTCAAAGGGTACACTTGAATGGGGCTCCATAGGGCTTCCCCTCGATTCAGGTTCTGCTCTGAGTTTTAGGAACAGTGAAAATAAACAAAAAAAGCTCTAATACAAACTAGAAAAGTTATACAAAGAGCATAATAACACAGTAGTGAGAAAATATTCATGTTTGTATTGAACGAACCATACAGTAAGAATCCATAGTATAATTTGAGGCAAAAAAGATTTTCAAATCAGAGGAGTTGCCTGAATAAAGAGAATGACTTTCAAATGAGCAATAATGACAAGTTTGACCAATTACATCTTCATAGGATGAGCACTGGTTCTGAAGAAAAGGTCCTCACATTATAGAGGGTAACAAGTTGAACTTCAGACATCAATACCACACTATCAGGACCAAGGTGAGCCCCACACGGGGCTGGACGATGGGCACACAGACCACAGCAGTAAGGGCTCTGCTGCCCTCGCCCCAGGTAAAGCCTCAGCTGTACACTGCTTCAGATATTTCACTCCATGTAAAATCAATTCCCTTTAGTTTTATGTGAACCAGAAAATAACGCAATTTGGAGTGTGTCTGGAGCAATACCATGCAGCAAGACCAAGCATGGCAAAGGCAAGGTGTCTGATCACAGGCCATAGACCCCAGCGGTATGGTGTAGCTTATTCTGACCCTACTCATATATTTGCCCCTTAGATCTCCATCAACCCTACTCTTAACTGCTGCCTACATGAACCCTTAGGTACTTACTACCTTTCTGCTAGCAGACCAGGAATGCAGCAGTGGCCCTGGAGCGGAACAAGGAGTGCCGGATGCTGCAGGCTGATTGTCACCCCTTACTCACTGCTGCAGGCTGGAAAAGCATGGGCAGGCATCTCATCAGTCTGCACATCCCAAAGGAAGCCCCATCAATGCAGAGCTTCCTGACAGCTCCTGGCCTCTCTCTGGAATGTGTTTAATTTAAAAGAGAGAAAGAGTGAAAGAGGTGGGAGCAGGGGGAGAAGAAAGGAAGAAAGATTCCAGGCCCAAGATTTATGTAGAGCCAGGTCAGTGGGAAGAGGGGAATTAATAACTAAGGGTTATGGGGTTTTGTGTACAGATGATGATAACTGGGCTTCACTTGGAAATTCACAAGATATAACTGGTAATGAGGGTTGAACATGAAGCACCCAAACCGATCTGTGTGGCTGGATCCAAAACTGATGTTCGCTGATAACCAGTGCATGTGCATTCCTTTTCCCAGGCAGAGATGAGTTTGAGGTTGTTTGGAGGTGGGGGGAGGGGGTGAAATTTGCTTCTTCCAATATTTTCCAATGGCAGATCTGGGAAGAAGCAATGACTACCCCTAATTCTAACCAGTTGTTCAAGGGATCAATACTGAAGCAACAACAAGGTCTTCAAATAACATAATTATATGCACTAATAGCAACAAACATAAACAATTCCTATCACCTTTCTACCCACATCTGCAATTCTTCAACTCAAACAGGAACAAGAGCAGCTGTGCTGTGGCCACAGAGCCTCTGAGCCAGGCTGAAGCCTACACTGCAGCTCAGGGGGTAAACTCTCAGACCACTATAAATCGCTCATGAGGAATGTAAGCAATTTACAGTCACTGATTGACTAAAAAAATCAATCAACTGGTGTAATTTCTGCCACCAAAAGAGAGTGACATAAAGGTACAAATGAGAAGGTGCAGGAAAGTCTCATTTTTGGAGAACGGAAGGCTTGGATAAATCAGCCCTTTCAGTTTCTGCTCTGTGTGAACAGAGCAGACAGGGCAACAGCTTCACATTTCAGAGCATGAATACTTATAGCCTTTTTTAGGGGGAAGTAATTAAAAACCCCACTGAAATACAGGAACACACTCAATCATTCTGAAACCATTTCCCTGAGCATCACCCACCCTGAAGAATGTTCCATCTACCAGGGCAGACCCAACACCAAGAAAGCACTTCTTTTCCTCCTCCTCTTTCTTTCCTTCTTTCTGGAGATAAGCATTACAGCCTGAGCCAGCCAGGGCAAGGAGAGACGTTCAGACTCTTTAATCAGTGAAAGACCAGACTTCTTTATTAAATTCTGTTACGGAGGAGTCTCATGTTTGAATGTGATGAAGGCTGCGTATTCCCACTCTCGGGTGGCCCGTGCCTTTCATTACAGAGTCCCAGTGCTCTTTGACTCCGAGCTAAAAGCTCACGTTACTTGAAGATGACCTCAACTGAAGTATCATCTGCTGGGTTAGTTAGCAGCTGTCAGGCACCCCACTCACAAAGCTGACATTTAGTATTCCGCTGCAGTCTTTATTAATGATATCCCAGGAAAAGCACAATAGCATCCTGTATCTCAGAGTCAGACACTGGGAAACCCGCACCAAGAGACAGTCCAGCACAAATACTGGGTATGATGAAGACAACAGAGATTTGCCTATGCTTTTTCTTTTCTTTATGATAAAGAGAAACACAATTACAAAGATTTAAAAGAAAGGCAGCTTGATTTTATGGCTTTTGGAAGCCAGAAAGGAATCAGATTAAAAAGAAATTGCTTAATTTATTATGTATTTTTCAATGAATCTTGCAGCCCTAGCATCTGAACAACCTATAAATATTATCCTCCCAATTCCCTGCGAAACAAGAACATGTAAACCCCATTTTACATCGAGGGAAACAAAATGCCGTGACTGAGATCACAGTCTGCGGCAGAGAACTGCAACAGTGTGTAGTGAAGCTGTATAACAGCTTGCCATGGATGTTACCCTGTAACGCCATGCTAGGGATGTTCCACTTGACCAATTCTTCACAGACTTAAATGGGTTGGACCAAGTCACAGAAAAATCTGTTGAGGGCTATGAGATGGAAAGAATTCAGCTCCTGGCTAAGGACATGCCTGAGACACAGCTTGCTGGATGCAGGCTAGCAGAGCAGTCAGAAGTACACACTTGCCTTTTTACTCCCCCTTTCCCATAGGTATCCTGGCCACTGTCAGAGACAAGAACCAGGGCTAGATAGATATTTGATCTGATCCAACGTGACCAGTTTGATCCCTGTGTCTTCATTTTCCACCTGCTATCCTTAGCTTCCAAGATAAGGATAACTGCTGAGGAATTCTTCCTTATTGCAAACTTACGAAGAACAGAAACTCTTGACATGGTTCTTGTTGAACCCACCTTGGATTCTCTCACAGAAATCAGAGCATGGAAGTTGCCAGAAAGAAGAGAAAGGGAAGAAAGAGATGAGTCTTGCCTCAACAAAAAGTAACCACTGAACCTCACCGCCAACCTCTTGAACCCTCATAGGAGGGTTGCTAAAACATGCAGCTTTTGAGGAGACAGCTGCTAAGGATTTTGCAGCAAGCAAATCCCATTTTAATTCTATCATGATTTTCCTGCTCTTTGGGATAAAGATGACAGACAGAGGGATCAAGGAAAGAGCACCTGGAAAATGTCTGCTCTAGCAGGAGTAAGCCCCTGCTGCCTTCTCTAGCCCATAATGCTGGAGGCTGAGTGCCAAGTGGCATTGTGTCAAATCCTCATTGTAGGCACCTGGTGGAAGCTCCACAAGCAGCTGCTCCAGGAGGATGGGCTTGAAGACCGTAAGGGATTGGGACTGCGGCCAAGTCTTAACATTGCAATACTTTCTTTGATCTGTTTAGACAGTGCTTTCTGGAGAGCAGAAGATGCCTGGAACAGACTCATCTTTCCCTATGCACAAAGTGACCAAATCCCCAAATTTATATGGATGTTCTGCAGTGATTCAGACTGAGGGGGAGACACCCAGGATTTAGTATCCACCAAAAAAGCCCTTGCTTTAAGGCTGAGGGATGGATCTGCTCAGGAAGGAAAACACCACAGAGACAAGTTACTGAGAAGCAGAGGTCGCACTCAGTGAATAAGGATAATATCTCCTGAGCAAAGAGAGAGCAGCGGCAGGGAGAAGGGTCAGACCAACACCTCTCTGACCAGCGTAGGTGAGACACAGCAAGTTGAAATCTTTCAGCTGCTGCAGCAAGTCAGCCTTAGGCACAGTAATGCTGAATAGTGCTGAGAGTAAGAAAACTGCAGTTCAGCTGAATAAAACAGGGTTTGTGATGGCCAAAAGCACATACCAACAAACACGCATGTGCTGCAACAACTAACACAGCAGGGGTACACCATCAACTGCAGAATCAGAATGGACAAACATATGTAGGTTTAGCTAACAGATAAAATATGCATGTAAAGGAAGACACCACGAACGACCTCTGATTCCAGTGTCTGAGCTGCAGAACAGCATTCTTGTGGAACCTTGCTGCTTCTCAGGTTGCCTCCGAAAAGGAAACTGAGGCCGCAGTGGTACCGCAGCATTCCCAGAGAGACAAGCCAAGGACTTTGCTGACTGAAGCTGCAATCACAATTATTTTATACTGGTGGCACCCTCTACCTCAACCACACCACAATGGGAAGTGGAACAGAGGGATGTTGAGGTTGCTCATGGCTGTGCAGGGTTGAACACCCGGTGCTTCACCTTCCCACGCCTGTTCCCCTGCTAGACGTGTCTCACCAGCAGCATCCTGTTCAGCTCATTTTTAGCCATTAGTGACATGCTGATTTATAAGCCTCACTGCACGGCATCTTAGAAGCCTCTGGGGAGTGCAGCAGCAAATCCTCTGTACAAAGCCAACGCTACAAATACATGCTCAGCTCTTCCCATGCCCTTACTAGAATTACACGTGTCACAGCAGCAACGCTCCCCAAACCCGGCACACAGAGGCTGGCAAGCATATATCTGTGACCTGGCTAAAAAGGGTCTCTCTCAGTTTGAAAATCATGTGCGCAAGTGCAGATGAAGGTGGCTACAGGAAGATTTCTTGTGCAATCACTGAAGTTATCAGTAGGAACAGCAGAGCCAACTACCAGTCCCAGCTTGTACATGGCTCAGCTGCTTCAGACAACAAGGCTTTCAAAGACATCAGTAGCTTTAACAACTTCTGGATGACCTGATGAGGTATTTGGTCTGGCTCATCCAGACCCTTTCCTAAACTGGTAAGAGAAAGAAATGCAGCCCAACAAGGAAGGCTTGGGAGTTCATTTGAGGGAAAACACATCACCGCTTGCTGCAGGTAAGGGATTATCAGTCTTCCAAGGAGGCCTTGTGGGATTTCCAGAAACTTTTACTGTAGCAGCAAAAACCTGATCCAGTTTCAGTAGGAAAGGCCACAGCTAGAGGGGAGATTGATCCTGCATGTGTTTAGGCTTCAAAGGCTCAGCAATTTCAGCCACTTGGCCAGGCTTTTCCTGCTCATGTTGTTTATCTTAAATGATTGTTTGGAGATGCATCCAAAACAAAACAAAATCAGGAACAGAGAGAGGGGGTCCAGGGCAGACAGTCACAGAAAGGCTTCTTGCTCTTCTTGAGCAAGCTGCAAATTCAATCCTCCTTCAGCATTTCATTAGGAAAGAACTCATTTTTGACAGGACTCTGGATTAGGGTTTGGCTTCTGGGGACTGAAAGGCTCAGATTAGCCAGGGACTCCTCACCTCCAGAAAAAAATGCCAACTTTTTTCTTCCTTTCTTTTATGGCGTTTTGTTGTTCAGTTTTTTCCTTTCCTTACGCTCTCTCACCCTCAGTCAATGGTTTCCAGAGCAGCAGCACTCAAAACAAGGATAGCATGTAGTGCCCTTGATAGATGACAGCGCTGGCAAGCAGCTCCAGCAGACAGGGCTTGGAAAAGGAAATTCAATCCAACACTGTCTCCAACTATTGAATAAATGAGGCAGCCTGGGAAACAAGCACTGTGGATGGGCTGAGTTCATAAAGCACGGGTTTTTTTCCTTAGTGCCCAGGAATCAAAACTCTTATGGGTGTTTTGAAGCTCCAACCTGGTTTCTGAAGCGTTCCTGAGCTTGCCCATAGTACACAGCAGGTACTGCCAGCCTCCATGTGGGACTGCTGACATCAAAATATTCACTATGCTCCCAACAGCATTGAAAGGTCATTAGTGAGACATCAGCTTATTTCTTTCACTGAGATATTAATAACTGTATTTCTTTGAAAAGGGCCAGATTCAGACATTTGTATAGGAAACACTTTTTCTTCTATGAAAATGAGCATGAAAATGGATCCTGCTTTTTAACTGGCATTGCCAGACACTGATTTGGAGTTTGGGGGTTTGTAACGTGATGATTAAATAAAGGAACAAGAATTCCCATGCCACATTCACTGTTATGATGTTTGACAACCTCTCAAATACTAGTTAATATCTAAGTCACGCACAACATCTCGAGTCCACCAGTGACACAAACCAGCTAGCAGCCATTTACTTTAAATGAAACTTTAACAACACATCCAAGCATTGCTTTATACTTTTGCTAAATGTGAGCCTTGAAAGAAAAAGAAAAGCCATTTGAAGGGGTCCTTCTCCATAGGCACCCCTCTGGGAGGAACCCCTTGCCCCACGACAGGGGAAGGGAAGCAGGCAGCGGCACTTTGAAGACTTGACATGCAGGTTCCCTCATCACCGCAGAAATCACAGCAGACCAGAACCCCTTCTACAGGGTTTTCACAGGAGGCCTCTCTCTGCACTGGAAAACTGTCCCCATCCCTGTTTTCTACAGCCCACTCCTAGCTCTCAAGTTTGAGAGCAGGGCTTGGAGCACTGTGGGCTCTGAGAGAAATAGAATAATAGAATCAACCAGGTTGGAAAAGACCTTTAAGATTACCAAGTCAAATCTTTATCCCAGCACTGCCAAGGCCACCACTAACCCATGTCACTGAGGGCCTCACTACATAGTGTGTGAACACTTCCAGGGATGGTGACTCCAGCACTGCCCTGGGCAGCCTGTTCCAATGCCTGAGCACCCTCTGGGGAAGGAATTGTTCTTATTCTCCAGTCTAAACCTCCCCTGGTACAGCTTGAGGCTGTTTCCTCTTGTCCTATCACTTGCTGCTTGGGAGAAGAGACTCATCCTACCTTACTACAGCCTCTCAAGGTAGTTGATAAGGTCCCCCCTGAGCCTTCTCCTCTCCAGACTAAACCCCCTCAGGTCCCTCAGCCGTTCCCATCACACTTGTGCTCCAGGCCCTCCCCATCCCGCACCTGCAAGTTCATTTCAAAAACCAAAAGCTTTTCATTCAACCTCTCATTATGATGTTGTTCATGCCTGAGCTGAAAGCTCTGTTATTCCTCTTGCCATAGGTGGCTGTTCCCTGGGTTTAGAGGATCTGTTCTGCATCCCAACAGAGCAGAGTCAGATAAAGACAAAGGAAATGAAGTGTTCCAAGCTTACATTCTCCCGCTTCAAGGTAGCTTGGCAGTAGCCTAGGACTATAACACAGAGTGAGAACACAAAGCACAAAACCAAACCCAGAAGAAATAAGGAAACAAAAGCCTGAAAACAACGTGTAAAGCTAATTACAAAGAGCATTTTTCATTTGTTGATCTTTCCTAAGATTCACTGACTTGAGAGTTTCCTGCATGTAGGCTAAGAAATAACATAACTTTGACCATTTATCTTAGTCACTCAGCATTGGGCCTCTGTTCTCAGCTTGTACTTCAAATCTGCTCTGCAATACATACCACATGAGTCAACTGTGCACGAGTAGCAGGCACTTCCCAGGAGAGCCTGTGTGTGTGTTTTGGGCTAAGAGTCACCAGGATATTTAAATAGCCTGGTAAGTATGCACAAACATCAGTAATTCTAGTGCAGCCATAAAAATTACACACTATGGAAATACTGAAAATGAAAATCGGTACCTCAGCCAGCCATAAAACTTAAAGCTAGCCATGAGTTTGACTTTAGGAGACCAAAGATATCTTTAAAACAAACCATTAGCTTGTTGGAATAAACTCTGCTACTAACCACAGGAGAATGTTACAGCTCAGAACTTACCCCATGAGTTTGATTTTAATGCTGAGTTAGAACAGGTATAACCTTCCCTAAATTACTGAAGAACTGCTCACCAAGTGCTACTACACAGCTTTCCTATCATTTCTTTTTTCACCTTACCCCCCCCCCCCCCAATCTTCCCTATATAAGCAGCCTATACTGCCGAGGTAAGTTGCTTTTGTCCTTTTGCTCAGATCATTTCTTGCCATTGTCTCTGAAAAATAATACATTTTAGAGAAGTATCAAAGCTATTACCCTAAATCTTCAGAGCTGTAACTCTAAATTTCATATGCTTCTATATTGTACCCCAGCTGCTGGAGCACATCCCTTTCTTCACAAGCCAAATTAAAACCCCAGCCAGAGCAATTTTGCTGCTGGTCAGATGGACTGGAGCCTTGTGAAAAGACCTTCCTCTTGCTGTGTTTGTTTCAACGTCTTTGAAAACAAGACTGCAGAAGGAATACATCTTTTTTTGGGCTTCAGTCTCAAAGCGGCATCTGTTGGCAAAGTCTAATCCAAACCTATCCCTCTACAGCTGCGACTCATCCCAAACCCAAGTTGGAGATGCCATGGCCCATTTATAGAGATTTCAAAGTTTGACTCCATCCTCCCCTGTTTGGTTCCTCCAGTCTGGGAAATAGAGGCCAAATACTAAAAGAACACACGACTGAGAGCCTAAGAGCCTAAACTCAGGGCTGCACTCACCACTTGAAAGTGGCAACTCAAAGACCCTACACTCAGAAATTCCTTCTCTAAATGGAACCACAGGGGAAGTTTGGGATGGGCAGCATTTCTCCTCATAAGAGCATCTGGCAAAGACCAACATCAAAGCTAACCGTTTTGCCAAAAGCACTGGGAAGACTAAGTCACTGCAAAAATAAAGATTGAATCTCAGATTTAATCTGGAGGTGAGAAATGAAACCTCGGCACGGCACGAGTCAGTGATCCAGACTTACACCAAAGAGCTGTGTCTACCCCAGCCCCTTTCCCTGGTGCGGCTGACGGGAATGTTTCCTGTTGCAAGGCTGGGAACCCTCCTGCCTTCACTTGCAGCCCATAACTCAGTGAGCCCAATACTGGCCAATGCAGAGAGCGTGAAGCAGCAGCTCCAGGCAGTCTCCAAACATGCAGAAATGACAGGGCTTCATACCCGACTTTGTAGCTAGCACCAATTCCCAAGACAAGTCCTTAAGCAGATCTCACAGCCTCTGTCTAAAGACTTACTCTCTACTACCAGCTATTGTAGGGAGAAGCTCCATAAGCAAAGCTCCATACCATGATGCTCCTTGAAAAACTGAGCACCTCCATCCTCGCCCATGCACAGAAACTGCTTCAAAAATAGGTTTTCTCCCCAGCTCCCATCTATCCTGCTCTATGACCAGGGCTTTCTGTGCCAGCTTTTCTATTGGTAAGCCAGGAATACCAATGCCATCCTTTGCAGTGCAGCAATCTGGTGATTCATGCCAAATCTTATGTATGAATTAGGTATTTTTATTATAATTCAGACCTGCTGACAAACACTGAAGTTTTACCATGACAGATGTGTGATTGGGTATGACAGATGTGTGATATGGTGTAGACATTCTTTAGCAAGCTGTTTGCAAAGTCCACAAACCCATCTGCATTCAATTTGATGCTTACACTTATCCAAGGCTATTTATACATCATGGCATTCTTAACCTCAGTGGCTTTGCATCTCCCCACATCTTTCAATCACATAATTGAGATGATGAAATGGTCCCGGGGGTACTTATTTCATGATACCATTATCAAGACTGTACAACACAGATGCCCGATCCTGGTAAAGCTCTGAAAAGAGAACTGTGAACACCAGGCAACAGCAGTGGTCCAACCAAAGTCATCTTTTGTTGCCATTCACACAGCAAATGACAAATGCAGGGAAGGATGAATTAGGCACAAAGCACACTCAATTTAATTAACTAGGCAAAGAGCTTTGCAATAGCTTTGCAGTGCTGACAGCTCGGTGATAATGAAGCTTAGTTATTCATTGCACTGTAAAATGCAAAGCAGAACATCGAACCTGGAGGAGAGAAAGAATAATGTTTGTCTAATTCATCGTGTTTCCAACTGACAAATAACTTAGGCTCATAAAAATAAAGAGGAAGTGAAGCTTTAATCCCCTCTCCTTTCCTGCTCAGTGGAACATATTTTAAAGCATATACTTGCATTCTGGACCACAGATCCCTGATCCTCCTAAATGCTGCTGTGTGTTAGTGGTTTCACAAACCACCCCAGTCCTAGTCCAACATATTCAAACCATAAGGCAAGAAGAAATGGGGCATTTGGGAGGTAGGGAGACTCAGGAAATACCCTTGAAAGCAAGGGAGACTGAGATTTTATCCCACTTCATAATGCAGCAGAGAAAGGAATTAAGCACACTGACCACATAATCAAGAGCTTAAAAAAACCCACCTCCTTCTAAGCAAGAGTATTTGTATCACATAACCTTGGGACACAGCCTACATGTCTATGTTTGGTCTGGTCTCCCTAGGTTGCCTGTGATCAATGGACAGACAAATGAAATCACCTTCTGGATCTTTATCAGCTTCTGTTCTGAACAGACCCTTGGGGAAACCTTTCCTCCTGCTCTGATTAGAAAGGGAACCTTTCTAGATGAGTCTCAGCTCTCATGAATCCTGCTGACACTCCTGAAAAGAGAAGCAGAGTCCAAAAGGCTGGGGCAGACGCTTCCACAAGGTCAGCATCTGCCCACAAGTCTTCCGTCTACTGATGCCTTTGTTCAGTCCCTGGCTTGAGGACCCCAGAGTGTCAGCATCAGAGAGGTAAGCAGGAAGTTATCAGTTGCTGCCATCAGCATACGCAGTGTTTGTGCTCACTCAGAACCAATGTCAGTAATTTCTAGGATACAGCACACTTGAGTTGTGAGCTCCTTGAGCCTTTCATAAGGTCAACACCCCCTGAAAACAAGGAACCCTGACACAAACACGCAGCCAAGGATCCTTCCTGGATCTCCCCTCCTACAGTGCCCTGTGCACTTCACATAGGGAACTCAAAGTGGTTTTCTTCTTGTTTGTAGTACAGTAAGCTAAACCCAACTCTTACTCTCATTGTATCAGCTACACTAAAAGAAAAAGAGAGGAACCTAGCTTGAGTTTATCCATGAGATCGTCCCCAAACACACACACACATTGGGGCTAAGGGACTAAACTCTTTAAACTTCTGTTTCATGTCTGCAGGTAGCCTATGATGATCTAGGTAGGATCCTGAGGATAATTGAATTACAGTGTTATCTACTTCACTCACTGAGCAACTGGCTCTAACCTTGCTATGTGCAACAGCATTATCATCATCATAGAATCATTTTGGTTGGAAGAGACCTTAAAGATCATCTAGTTCCAAGGCCCTGCCATGGACAGGGACACCTTCCATTAGACAGGTTGCTCCAAGCCCCATCCAGACACAAAATCAGACACGAAACAAGGACCTGCGTGTCTAAGCAGGGGAGAGGAATTTCACAACCACCCGCCAGAGTACATCACAGAGGGTCATTTAGGAGGCACACAGCAAAGCCTGACACTAAACACCAGCTCTTCCAAGTCACCATCTCGCAGCTTAATTAAGAAGGTTAAACTTCCACAGCAGATTCATTCAACTAACCTCTGCAGAGTCAGAAGTGATCTACATATAAACAAGAAACACAAGTACAAGGGCATAAAACAGCTTAAAATCTCACACAACCTCCAGCAACACTGGGTTCTCCTGGCTGACCTATGCAGTGGCCTCACCTAGGAGAAAAAGCACACTGACAAATGGCATGGAAAACCAGCCACAACCTCCTGCTGTAGCTTTCTGCTCTGACAGGCAGCGGTCAGAGGAAATCACAAGAGCTTAAATGAGACACTAACACCCAAGTTGCTAATGCCACTGGGGTCAGAACGGAAATTCTCACTAGCCTGCAGAGGGTGGAGAAGGAGGATTCGCAATGGACTGGAATAACATACAAAGAAAAAGATGGAATTCAAGCCTGATCTCAATTAATGTACGTAGAGTCCAGAAACGCCACTAGGACTTTCTCCAGAAATGAACAGCAACAAGGAAGCACTGCTAGGAGTGGAACATTATTAAATCATTCCTGGCAGCATTTTGGAAAGAATTACTTGAATGTTGGCACTTTTCTACCTCTGCTCATGACTCCGGTAGAAGTTTTTGGAGCTCATGGGCTCAATCTGGAACTTATTGCTTATGTGGCCTTTGATGTTTCCTTGACCAGCAAGCCAGCTGGAAGGTGGGCACATACACCACACTCTTCCTCTGAAGTGACTGTACCTTACTGGTGAGTTATTTGTCTAAGTTTCTCTCTCTGCATAAGCAAGCCTCCTTACAGGGATTTGGATAGTTTCCGCTGCCTCTTGCTTCTCATGAATGTGACAAAGCCCTTACAGTGAATGCCAGTAGCTGAACTAAGATCTAACCAACATCCCTCCTGTGCTAACACTGAGCTGACTTCTGAACAATTCAGGTCTTTAATATGAAAGGAAAAATACCCTAATTAAAACCAAAGACTCAAACTCCATATCTGAGAAGCCGCACGCAGTTTTACTTCTGCAGCGTGACAGTGTTGCAAGTCCATCCATAGCCAGGGCTATACATCAACAAGGACTGAAAATACTGTAAAGCTTTGCTGCAAAGAAGGTGCCAGTCCCAACACCCCCAGGAACCAACCTGGGTGGGCTGTGTCCTACCTCCAGTGCAGGTGCCACCAGACATGGACAAACAAGCCCTCAATACTGAGATAAGTGTGCTGGAGAAAAGAGGATTGTCTAGACAACAGAATACTAAGGAAAAACAGCAACAGGACTGGGATCACCGTACCAGAAGACACTGACCTTCGTGACCCTCTAAGCCCCAACCCAAATCCTTCCCACAGCTGAAAGCAGCAAGTCACCAGCCACAAAACCTCTGAGAGCAAAAGGGAGGAGGTGCTCCAGGAGCAGTGTGCAAGGGGGAGATGACAGTCATCTCCCACATGTCCACACTGGGGCTGGGCATGTGTGAGGGGGTCAACCCAATGACATCAACCGCTTCCACAGCCCCTGCTGGCTCTGTTCCTTGTTCCCACAGCTGGGAGCTGGGGCTGGCCAGCAGCTCCCTCCCGGCACACCCCACTGACCAACCCCACTGATCCACCAGCCACTTCCATGGAGTTTGTACCATGTGTGGCTCGAACAGCACGAGTGAGCTGCACCTCAGCACCAGCACAGGTCCTCTGGGGCAACTCCTCAAAGTTCTCCATTCCCAATGCGCAGCAAGGCGACTCCAAAATGCAGTTGTAAGCAAGGCTGAGAACAAGACAGAAAGCTAAAGGGAAAGAAACCACACATACCTATCACCTATTTAGCAACTGCTGAATAAGCCTTTCTGTACACATTGCCCAACAGAGAGGAATAGAGGCTCTTCTGAGTAACTCAATAAATTTGAAGGGAGGGAATGCCAACACACACTTCCAACTCCAACCACTAAATAAGGAAACATACGTGGAAATTACAGATGAACAAATTCTAAACAGACCTAGGGGAGTTTTCTCCTTTCCATCCAAAAAGCAATAAATGTCATAGAACTGAGCAGCAAATCATTCAGAACAATGTAGCTTACCAAGCACACTGTCAAAGCAAAAATCTGAGTCACTTAAACAACTGGATGCTATTCCAGGACCTTATTTTTTTTGAGGCTCATGAAGTGCAAGTGGCTCAAATTCTTCTTTTGTACTTGCTAATAACAGGCGTGTTTCTTGGCCATGGCTGGGCTGCAGAGGTCTCAGCTTTGTTTCTCATTTCATTCTGAAATGCCTCCTGACCTCCAGCCATAGGGCCAGGACCTGGGGAGGCCATCTGCCCAGCCTCTCATCCGCAAGCAGGATCAGCTCTGCTCTTATCATTCCTGACATGTTTGCTTAAGTGGTTCTTAAAGATTTCCAACACTGGAGGCTCCACAACCACTTCAGGCAATCTGTGTGTGTTGTATAGAAATCAGTGGCTCATCTCAAATTGGATGCTACATTTCATTGGGCTCGCTTATGTCCAAAAGAAATGTTTAAAACATGCATGCTAACGTTGAAAGACTGGAGAGCTCATGTACACCAGTGCCCACCACCTCCGCAGCAGTGCTCCTCAGCACACCGCAGGAATGCAGACGCATTTGCACCCACTGCTGCAACCGAGGAAGGGAGCCAAAGGGCCCTGAGAAGTCTGCAGACCAGGCAGAGAGGGAGGTTTATTGGAAGCATGTTTAGGTTAATGATTACAAACCATTCAGAGGTTTAATCACCCAAAGCTACAATTATACAGTGATTTCCCCTCAGCTGAGGAGCCCACTGCGCTGCTATGCACCACAGAAATTTGGGGGATTATAACTTTTCTCCAAGGTTTTTGCACATTCCACATCTTTACCACACTTAATCATACTCTGCACTTTGAGCAGGGATCTTGCAAAGATTCTGTCTGCTGCTTTACACTGAGAATCATACATCTGTTTAACCAGGTCCTTAGAAACGTGCAATTACTTTACCTGCATGGTTCATCAGTTAGTTTTCCACTATTTCCAGTTATCAAGCACTTAAACTGCATCAGGCCACTGACAAGGCAATGACTTCTTTTACTTCCACAGTTCTTTCTTTTGATCACTTAGGTTTGGACCCTGCGGCTCAGCACATCTCCACGCCAGGTCACCCAGCAGCAGGTGCAGCCACATCGCTCCCATCTCCAGTGAGCCCTGGGGAGACTCTCTGGACCCCAAATTATTTATAATCTCAGGTTTCTATCTAATTCAAACTCTTTCTGTCAAGCTCTTCTTTAACCAATTTAATCTGTTTCATTTCAAGCTTATCATTTTCTCTGTTTCACGTACTGGGGGCAAAACACAAAAGCACATAATTAAAACCAACACAAGCCCCTGAAGCTATGGCAGCACTGCCAGGCTCACCGTGTCACAAGTGTAAGCCCCTCTTGGAAAAGGCTTTTCATCATCTGTTTTTCTTCTTCCAAATTCTCAAGATATCTGGAGATTCCCCATTATTCCTCACTGCCTTGATTATGGTTCTAGTTTGCTTTGCTTTGCTTTACCTTGTATTTGGTTTACATTTTCTCACACATGCAGTGTATGTTGGATGATTTTTCCATTGAATTGATTTACACAGAAAAATCTTTTTTGAGTTTCTCCTGCACTGGTTTATTTAGTTATTTCCACCATAAGCCCAGGTTGGGTTCCAAGCTGACAGCATATTTTTTCTGTTTAACATACCATACCATTTGAAGTAAGCATTTCTGATTGTAAAAACACGTTCTCATGGTAAGGTAACAGTTGTGACAAACTAGAACCATTTGGCTGACAAATCAATTCCATAGGTTTCTATTTACATCCTTTTGTAGAGGTTTCTGATTTACAACTTCCAGCCAGGAATTAAATGTGCTTCTTACTAAAAGTGTTGATTAAATCATAGCCTGATATTAATCGAAAGGAAATGCAACGTGAGGGGCAAGTCACCGTAAGGATGACACACATCTGCTTAGTTCCCTCCAGTGATCCAGAAAGATGAGCTTAAGTTAGACAAGTGAGTGGGATTTTCAGGAGCCTCAGTCTCTCCATATCCCAGTGAATATGGTGAGAGCTGCATACACTCAGTGATCTCTGAATAGTCAGGCATCAAACCAGAAACAACAAAATCCACTGATGTTCATGCCAAAGAGGGGACTCATCCGTTCCTGCAAAGTTCTGCTGCTCTCAATTGAGAATCAAATTAGGGATTGCAAATGCCTTCTCCTCCACACTCCCTTAAAGAATAAAATACAATCTTTGTCTCTACCTCTGAAAAGAAGCTAACCCAACCAGGAAACCACAGACTGCCAAGTCTCAGATGAAAGAGGTACTGCACATCAAACAGGAACCCAAGCAGACTATACGAAAAGGAGTGAGTGATGGCTGTTCTTCTATGCAATACATGGCATATTGCACTCAGAGCAGCTTCCAGCATCTGTGACAGCATCCAACAGCCTGTCACTTACTTCCTATTCCTTTGCACAGGAATTGAGGAAAGCGGCACGGGAGCTGGCATGGTGGCAGGATGTATCCTGTTCTGTGGATGTTATTCACAGCTGTGCTGGTAATCTAGATCTTTTCTACAAAGAACTGTGATGGGAAGGTAACTCTTTTTCCTTCCACGCCAGATAAAAATCTAGGCTTCCTCTGAAACCTGCTGAGTCAACGTGGAATAAGAAAAAGGATATACTGTCCAGACCTGCACAAGGGATTGCCTTGTCCTTGGGCAAGCAGAAGGGGGAACTGGCAGAACACAGTGCTCTTGCCCAATTTGGTTGATTTGGTTTCAGACATCTGGATTGTAGGATGTACATTTGGACACAGGTCAAGGACAGTTGGAAAGAAAGGTGCTCCCAGAAAAAGACCACAGATCCAATCCAAAACTGCTTTAGTAGGGAAAATTAACTGCATGGAAAAAAAACCTACCACACACTGTATATCTGGTGCACAAGACACACTGAGACAGACCTGAACTACATCTTCTGGATTAAGCTTTGAATATCCTCATGATTCGAGGTACTTGAGTTGGCTTGGTAAACTTGACCTTGGTCTACCTCAAGTCACAACCAGAACACATGGGAATCATGGCATGTTCACCAGGCAGGTCCACTCAATGGCTCCTCCAACACACAATTGCTGTCTTTCATCAAACAACACCTAACCAGCACTATTTTCAATAAAAATATATCAGCAACACAGGTTAAGGCCCAAAATTTAGGACCTTGGCTTACCTAAAACTCCACAAATTATCCTTCTGCATGAGAATATGACAATCTTGTTACAACAGGATAAGAAACTGATTTACATCGAAGAGCTGCAATGCAGAAAAGGAGGCAATCATTGTCAAAGCATCACAGAAATCCTGCAGTCCTGCCTGAAGAATGGTTAAAATAACACATAGAGGAAGGGCTAAGGGGGACTTCCCAATACGGGACACTTAAGATTCAGCTGGGCACAGTGGGGCCACCTAGTGTCAGTCATGCTTTCCCTGGACAGGTTGGACCATATGATCCTTGAGGTCCCTTCCAACAGGGCATTCTATGACTCTATAACTTAGCGCCAGCAATCCCTTGGTTTGATTTGGTTCACTGCGTGAAGAAAGAAGGAAGGGTTCAAATAAACCCCAGGAATTGTGCTAAGGCTGCTTAGATTGATTGTGAGTAAATCAGAGGGAATAAGCAACAGCTCAGACTGCCACCTGCTAAACAAGATGCCAGTCACAGTAACAGAATCACTTCTCTCTTCCGGACAAGGAACTTAATATATAAATTACCACTGTAAGAATCTGATCAGACTCATGTCACAGCTTTCCTAGGATCCCAATGTCAATAGCAGCCAACAGTCACTGCCTGTGGAAGTCTGTAAGAAGAGGACAGCACACAGCAATATCTGCACTGGAAACCCTCCCAGTCCCCAGTGGTTTGTGGTTCAGCAACTTCCCTGGACTGTGCTCAGCAACACAGTTCAAGCCTGTCCTCCCACCCAAGCACCTGCTCACAGCTCCCCGAGGAGGAAAATAGATTCTCCTGCCCTGGTAACACTTCATCCACTGTTTGACAGTGTTTTCAATCAGAGCAACTAAACATCTTCTGGAATTGTTAATGGAAAAGGAATGCTTGCAGTGTGAGATAGCAGAGGAGAAGCACCAGTGTGCCCAGTGCCTGTCTCCATCCGCTAAAGAAGTGGTAGCCACATGCTCACTCCTGCCTCACCACTGCAGAGACACCCTGAAGGAGGAAGGAGAGTGAATGCTTATTGCTGGAGAGACAGATGGGAGAACAGGATCCAGAGAGGAAAGGAAATGGCTTAAAGACTTTTCATCTGACACTTTCTTGGGCAGAGGTTCAGGATACTAAATTTGGGCTATGGATTAGGGATGTTGCTATACATCTTTATAAAAAACTAAAACACCCAGAGACGGAAGCCAGGAGGCTGATGGTTCCAAAATTCCAGTGACTCAGACGCTGGGTGAGATGACACTAATGGCACTGCAAGGCAGGGGTGAGCATGTGTTGGGAGAAGAGGAACTCCCTGGTGTGACTTGCTGAGCAGCCAACAAGAGCAAATACTGTGGTGTTCCTAATCTTCAGAATCATGCTATTCTTAATTACACACATCAGATGCTAAGAAGCATCCCAATCTTATCGGTAGATCTGAGAAGCTCTTGAAGGAGACAGCCTGCACTTGAGAAAGCAGTGTACAGGCACGGTTTTATCCCCTTTAGAGCAGCTAGATTCAAAATGCCCTGGAGAATATCAATGAGGGCACCATAGTCTTGGAAATTAAACACAGGAAAAAAGTAGGAAATACTTTTAAGGAACAGCTAGAATGACTAAAATTGAACCTAGGCAGGTTTAGGAGTCAAAACAGGGAAACAGAGCTCCACCACAGCAACGTGGCATGTGTTCATAAGGATTACACATACCTTACTAAAGGTATCTACATTCATCATAAGAGCAAATGGGAGTTCTAAGAGAAGAAAGGTATTACCCAAAAAGAAAAGCTGCAGCCCTGAACATTGAACAGCTTGTACTAACAGCTTGTACCTCAGGTGCTGCTGCAGCAGAGCCCATGGAGGAAAGCAGGCCAGGAAAAGGGTCAGCAGAGCTAGGCAGAAGTTGGGTGCCCAGGGAAATAAAGCCAAGGAAGCTGAAAAAACTATACTTGTATGGTTTGCTTAGGAGTGCGCGCACAAAGAATGCTGATGTGGAGAAGAATCGCCAAATAGTTGAGAAAATAAGTGAAACACACTCAATGGTGGCAAATACACCACCAGCTCTGGTGAATTCACAAGAAGAGCCCAGTCCCACGGGGTGAGGAATGGCTCAGTTTCTACTGACATCTACTGACTGCTCAGTTCAAGGTTCTCACAGCCTCTGGATCCCCCACACAGGGCAAATGACACCTTCGAAGAAGGATGCTTTGTACAGAAACCCAGTGGTGCAGCTAGAATCAGGTGCCTGGCCCCCATGAAAACTCTTAATGCAAGAAACTGAAGAACTAAACCAGCCTCTACTCTCACACTGCACACATCCCCTTGGCGTCAGAGCACCCTTCAGTAGCACCTTCATCAGTGTAAGTCTTTCTGATTTGCTTTTGTTTTCTTGTTCGGTTTCCAGGCAAGAAGCAAGTGGCTTCTCAGTCAGTGACTGTGTACAACACTGTGAATCCCCACTTCATAGTCTCGAACTCTGGATACCCAGGCAATTATCCATCAGGCACAGAGAAATGCCAGAGGGACCACTGGTTAGTTCCAACATGGCATTTGAGATACCCTTGTCTTGCATCAACTATGCAGCCAACTGACCTGTGGCCTTTCCTGGTCCCTTGTGCACCCAGCGAGTTCTCCCCACTGCAGATAATCCAGTCAGTAAAGAGGGACCAGTACACAGCACGTGTGACCAGCATCACACCCTGGACCAGTGCACAGCACATGTGACCAGCATCACACCCTGGACCAGTGTACAGCATGTGTGACCAGCATCACACCCTAGACCAGTGCACGGCACGTGTGACCAGCATCACACCCTGGACCAGTGCACAGCACGTGTGACCAGCATCACACCCTGGTCTCTCAAAGTTTATAACCTTTCAGAAGGTTTTCATAAGGGCTAAACCCAGAGATGATCACATGGACAAAGGAGATCATATAATTGAGTTTGAGACCAACAGGCATGCTTCTGAATAATCAGAGGATGTAAAGTGAAAGCAGTCAGAAGATCCTTAGATAAAATTAGAATACATGAAGCTTATTGAGCCAAGTACCTTTTTACTAATAATTTCCCACTATCTTAATTCAGGCTGATAATTTGCAATTACAGTTGTAAAGGGCTCCAATTGAAAAACCCTTTTATCAGATGTTTCTGCTGTTGGTCTACTTTCCAAGAGGGAATCAGATCCAGATGAAGGCACAGAAAAGTCTGAATCAATCAGCCCTTGACAAGAAATGTTGCCCTCCAGCAAATCCAAATAAAGCATCTTGATTTAAGAAGACATGAATGCAATTAAGTGAAGAATCCACATTCATTTATTTCCCTTTGTAACTATTGTTTATTTCCTTAACAGGTTACAAAAATGGTGACACACTGAAAACTCAACAACCCTAATCACTGGGCTAACAAAACCTAAGTGATTCCAGGTCCCCCAAAGGGAAGTCAGCTACTCTCAGATACCCATGCACTGATTGTCCCTGTCAGAAAAGTATTGGCTAACATTTGTTAACCCATAAAAAACACTTTCTGAAAGGGGCATTGAAAGTAAAAACCTTGGCCCGGCGAAGTTTACATTTTTCCTGTGTGAAGCATGCTGGCCCTTTGATAAGCAGCCAAGAAAACAGACTCCGCTCCATTCCAAGTCTTCAAAAATTGTATGAAACAAAACATTAGCAAAGTGATTTTTCCTTGTTTTAATGTGGTTTTGAACATTAGGTTTATTGTTTTGTGGTTTTCTGCATGGAGAGCATATGTTTGCAATATGTTTATAATATTCTGGGGGTTTAAAGCCACAGTATAGGCAGTTCAAACAAGAGAACACCCTGCAAACTGAGGAACACTCTAATGAAACAACAGCTGATGCTTTCACCCTCCTAAGCCCCTTTGCAAAAGGTACACTAAAGGTAAAACTGATTCACTGTTTCTTGCTGGTAACTCAAGTTCAGTCAGACACTGCTTTTAACATAGTACTGTACAAGTGTTCTGTTCTCTCAGGAGTTAGCAATGGTCACTGGTCCAACCTGCTAGAAGGTACCCATCTTTTTAGCCAAATCATTAAGCTCTTTCAAACCAAGGACAGTGGAAGTACTCTTTAAGGGTTGAGATGATACCATGTGTTTGTCTGGCCACTAGCAGTTGGGGATACTCAGCACATCACTGAATGCAGCCCCAAAACACCATGCCAGAAAGTCAGGGTGGTAGCAAAGTAAAAACAGTATCAGGTGAGTGAAGCCACTTGGGGCACAGATGGAATCAGACACTGGACCACAAGAAGAGGCAGGATAGAGGGGGAGGAAGGAAGAATGAGAGCCAGCAATTCCTGAAATAGTGGCTCCAGAGGTGAAAGGAGAACAGCTCATGGAAGAGCTGATCTCAACACAACAGTGTGATGGCAGTCAACAGGCAGTTTTGAAGGAAGACACACAAGAGGAACAGATAACACTTGTCTGCCTGTAGGCTGGGTGGTTTGGGCAGGCTGAGGTACCTACAGCCTGTTTCCACTGTCCCCAAAATGAAGTGGCTGTGGTTGGAGCTATCTGCTAAAGCCTGATACCCAAAACTGACACTACAAAGCTGGTGCCTGTTTGGGAAACTTGGCTGCAAGCTGTCTTCAGCTGGACAGGAGAGCACTGTAATCCAACAAGTAGCAATGATCACAGAGACAACCATCAAATGGATGTAGCACCGTATCCACTACAACCCACAAACAGCTGTGGAGCAATAGTCAACCATCTCTGCAATGTGAATACACTAAGCAGAGCAAAAGGGTTCCCTGATATTCTAATGTCCCCCAAGCTGTGGTCTGAAACCAGCAGACAGAGGAAAAAGTGCTGACATGACTCTTTGAGCAGTCACACACCCTTCCCTCACACCTCCCCCAGATAGCCTGGCTCCAAGGGCTAGCGTCAGAAGAGGAAAGAAGCATTTAATTTTCTAATTCCTGCTTAAATGATTCACGAGGTGCTTTTGCAAATTGGAAGAGAACACCCTATGAATCAGTCAGTGACAAAAATGAATTGCATTAATCCATAGTAGTAATACGCTCAGAGTGCTAGAGTTTCAGTAGAAATGAGCTCATTTGTTAAGCTCCCTGCTCAAAGCATACAGGATGGCTTTGTGCCGTAACATTGTCCCAGAAGACAAAGGCCCCCTTTCCTATTGGAAAAGAGTGCAGCTTGCACACCAGATCTCTACCTTCCATTGCAGGCATTGCAGAGTGGCATCCTATCATTCAGCTGCTTTCGTCCTCATCTTTCGTGCCAGCACCGAGCTGTCACCTACTAACTGTGGCCTCCTCATGTCACAAACACTGAATCAATCAGCTAGAAATGGGCCAAGATCCAAACTCCACATCCAAAAGCAGTGGTCATGGCTACACAGGAAACTCAGGCACCTCAGTATGAAAAGAATCAAGCCACTGCCTCTGAAGGTGAGGGTGAACACTTCAAACTGCAAGGCAAAATGCAAGAGCAAGACAATCACCACAGCTGGCTTTGCAAAAGCAGTGGCCATAGCCAGAAGGACATACGAACATCAGAGAAACCTGGAGGCTGGGGCTCTGATTTAGAGCAAAGTGTTGAAGTGATTCTCAGGCAGCCTCAGTTTGCTTCATTCCCATCATCCCAACAGCTGAGCCCAAAACCTCTGAAAGGTAAGAACTGCAAACACAGCTATGCCCACGGGCACCCGGGATTCCAGTCCCTTATCTTGGTTTCAAACACCTCCCACCAATTCCAAGTGATTTAAAAACTGATCTATCCAATCTGTCAGAAAACTAGAAATTAGAAAGAAAAAACCCACAGATGCTTTGATAACGTTAAAAAAGTTGCAAGGGACCCTGAGGCCAAGTTCAGTGCTTTCACCCCTCCTATCCCATTCTATTTAAATCAGGTTTTCTCTGGAGCAAGTGATACCTGTAAGAACTAACACTGGCAACCTGAATAAAAGTGCTGCTTTCAAATCCTCTGGAGCATGACTTGACGTTGAACAACTACTTGCACCTTTATTTCCAACAGCAGCTTCATTTTAAAGAACTGCTGGAAAATTCATGATGGGGTCTATGAAAAATTACAATAACTACTATGAACACGTTCCCAAATGAAACGATGGTCGCAGGCCAATTTCACACTCCTCTCCTTTGCCATGACTGCACATTAGAAATGGAGCAGCCAGTGTGTGTTTCTGCTACATTTTCTCTATCTGCTGCAGCTGGGTAAGCACAGGATGACCTGGATTTTCCCTCCCTCTAGTTTGTTGTGGGGCTCATCACAGCCTAATCACATAGAAGAAAACCCTGATCGTTCTTTGAGGTCTCTCATTTTTGATGCTCTGGGTATTCTGTACTTACTGCTGCAATAAAATCTGGTTTTAGAAAAGCAGACAATTTAATGCAGGAAAGAATATGTACAACTAAGTGGTCATACAATGCTCTTTTGTCAAGACTAACTTGCAATTTAGAACAAAATAATGCTGTTTTATGAACTGCTTGGGACAGCGTACCATAAACTGGAATTGGCTCCCTTTTTCCCTAGTGTCTTCCTAGCATCATGCCTGTATGAAAGCAGACAACCAGGTGCAGCCTCCGTGGTACATACACAGCCTCCACACTCCTCCCCCCTCCTGCACACAACCCGGCTGGACTCAAACTGCCTCCTAACAGAGATACCAGCATTCTGACAATGAAAAATAACACTTCAAGCAATAATTTAGATCCAATTCCATTATGAAAACAGGGAATTTGAGCAAACATCCATTTTTCCATGTTTTTTTACACTGTGTGATTTCAGATTCTGCTTCCCTCCAAAAGGCAGCGTGTTGTAGTTGACAGCTCCCAGCCTGTTTCACTGAACTGCTTCTTAATGTACTAGCGAACTGTGGGAGCACTTGGGATGTAAAGGATACCATGTTTTGTGTTACACACACAAGTCTTCGTTGAGGAAAAACATTTCTCTTGGTAGAACATTTTTCACTGAAAAAATGTTCCATGAAATCCAAGTCTGGGAGAAATGTTGCGTGATGTTTTTTTGAGAACACAGGCCCTAAATTTGGGGTGAAATCTGACCTCAGATTGGTCCTTTCTGTCTGCATTTCATTTGGACTGGGTTGACTATTTTTCCCCATTTTGCTGGGTAGCACTTTTTCAGTTGGCTCTTCAAATGTCCCCCAAGCTTTGACATCCAAATGCCAAAGCAGAACCCAGCAATTCCGCAGTGAAGGGGTTCTACATATAGAGACCCAGGCTACAAACTTGTATCGCCTTCTGAAACTTGTTAAGGATCTATCCTACCACAAAGCAGTGGTCACAAGTCTGTTCCTTAGACCACTAGAGGTCCACAGAGCTGTTTCTGCTAAAGTAGCAAAGAATGCAGAACTTAAACAATGGTTTTTACTCCTCTGACCTTGAAAGTTTCAAGTGTCTCATTTTAAGGGTTGAACTTCTCGCCACACATCTGGTTACTTGGATCATTTCACATCCACTTTTAAAAAGCTTCTTCCATTTTTGGGTGTATTATTTGGTATAAGCTCAACCATGAACAAGTTTGCAGATGACACCTAGGGCAATACAAACTGAGAAAGACAAAGCAAGCTGCAAAGGCAACTGAGACATTTCCTTGGTCATTAGCTGAGCAAAACTGCTTTTGATGTGAAGGGAAGTTTAGCACTATTTGGTACCAAAGTATTCAAATCTCCAAGATGAAAATTGATGCTAACAGCCATAAAACATTTAAGCCAAGAAAGCAAAAATCAACAGCTTAAAGACCTTCTGCCATAAACAGACCCTTCAGAGTCTAATTCATTTGTTGTCTTCCTAAAGCCTTATCACTCACATCCTGCCTACGTAATCATATCTGCATTGAGAGTCAAAAATACTCAGAAAATCCCTATTAAAAAGCATTATCTTTTGCACTCACAGAGCACCTGTCAGGTATCAGAAGAGTTAATTCCTCCTTCAGTAAGAAACCAGGTTATTTTCAACAGCTGCCCTGCTTATAAAGCAACTACAGGCAATGCATTAGTCTTTCATGTTTCCAGCAGCTCTTCAGTCACCATTATAATTAGAGAGAAGATAGTACAATTTGTCTTCAAATGTAAGCTTGCCACAGGTAAGCTTTGGCTGTTCTGAAGCTCAGAAGCTGTAGCTCCTGGTGAAACGTTCTGCTGGCTTTTACAAGATCAGCAATATTTGCTTGCCAATGCAGAGATCACAGCACTGTCCTGGAGCAGGAGAGCTGAAAAGGAAACAGCGTAAATAAAGAGGAGATCTGATCCCTTGCAGCCTTCTCACACGTAACTTTTCTTGATGGAAAAGCAGCAGTTGCTGTAAGATCTGGCTGAAATAGGAATATTTTTCATTGTCCAGCTGAGAAACTCAAGTGGCAGCAAACAAAAGCAATAGCAAAAATGCAATTGTTTAGAAACAAGTCTCCTCCCGTGTTACAAAATAACGTCGGATTATTAAAAGCAGAAATTTGATTATTTTTTTTCCTTATATAAAGGACTTCTAGCACCACCTCTTTAAAAAAGGCAAAAATTTCTCTCTGCTAACCTACAGCTTCAGTAACATTTGCTTGATCACACTGCTCCTTCCAAGGCAGAGGTTAAGGAGAACATCTGCAGTGGTAATCGGACAATCTAACAGTTTGGCTTAGGACGTGAAGGATAAATGGCAGGAAACTGGAGGGAGAACAGTTTTAGCCAAAAGTGGATGACTGAAGGGCAAAAATACTACCGTAAATAATTCACAAAGGAACACAGCCAGGGTCTAACAATGTAAAAGCTTAGATCTTTTGCAGGATAGCAAACTAAATGGAGATGTCTCTGATAGCATGAACATCACAGCACAGGTCACTAATTGCTCATGTTTGCAGAGGCTGAATACTGGAACATAAGCATATGGTTGGAAGGGTGGTCTGATGACTACAGCAAAGGTCCCGGATTCTATTCCCAATTCTGTGACCAGTATCTTTGGCAGACCACGAAAAAGGTCTCTTAATTTATCTTACTCATTGAAAAGATAGACAGTTTGAAACTCAGGTTCTTCACCTGGCTGTCTGGGGTGTTAGACCCATAGAATAGTAAGGGTTGGAAAAGACCTTAAGATCATGATGTTACAACCCCCTGCCATGGGCAGGGACACCTCACACAGACCATGTCACCCAAGACTCCATCCAACCTGGCCTTGAACACTGCAAGGGATGGGGCAGCCACAGCTTCTTTGGGCACCCTGTGCCTCACCACCCTCACAGGGAAGAGCTTCTTCCTTATATCTAACCTGCACTTCCCTGGTTTCAGTTTGAACCCGTTACCCTTGTCCTATCGCTACAGTCCCTAATGAAGAGTAGTTAGCAGACTTGAGTGCTTGGAGAAGCTTTGAGAGTGATAAAATACCAGAAACACTCAATATAATTTAGTGCTATTTATTCAAAATGAAAAAGGGAAAAACAAAAGCATGTGCTGATTCACAGATCCAGGCCTCCTGACAAACCTCAGAACACAAATCATACGACAAAACTCAGCCGCTGCTGAACTCCCGGCAATTAAATCAACTAGCCAGACAAGACAACAGCAGCCCTGTTCCCTCCAGAGGCTCTCCCTCCTCCTGCCCAAAGCCTGAAATTCGGCATCTAGCTTGGACCGTGCCAAGAACAAGGAAGGTAATGCTACTTCTTATCAGGGTGTAGGATAAACCCTAAAGTCAAGGGCCTGAAGAGAAAGCACTACACCAGCAAATAAATGAGATGGCCTTCAGTAGATCTACAACTAAGTCACCTGGAAAGCACATAACCACATGAACTGCAGTACATTCCTGCAGAGCTTTCCCTTCATGGTGCTGCAATGACACAATGCTCCCCTTTTTCCAAGATCCCACTGCCAAATCCCCAGGACACAAACCCACCTTTCCAATAGGACAGCATCCAGCTGTGGTGGTGTTAGTATTCTCTCTACAAAACCTAGTACTCATCAAAATGCAAAGCAGGTATGAGGGCTGTGTGGATGCCCCCGTTGCATTTAGGCCAGTAATTGCTTGAGGGTCTGGATGGGAAATGGCAAAAGATTCATTTACTCCAGTTTAACACATTGCTTACTCAGCACCTGAAGCAAGGCTAACAGTTTGTTAGCACTCTCTCAGGTTTGTTTTATCCAGTAGATTGTACTTTGTGTTTGCAACAAGCAGAGAGGTGTAGAATGTCAACTAGCCTGCTAATCTGATGATCTGTAACTCATTAAACTGCAGTGAGAATAGCAGATATCCATCCATGCCCTTATACTAATCCAAAATAAGCATGTCTACATGGTATTTACACTAGCTAAATTAAGATACTATCAAAGCCATTTCAAGTTAAATACCTACTTGTGGATACCTAAATCTGGGAGGGAACAAGCAGCTCCTTCTTCCTGCCAGAACAATGTTTTTAATAGCCGTAAACTAAAGTGCCCAAGCAACAAACCTGGCCAAGTTACCTTGACCAGTCATTACATTTCCAAGAGTATTTCCTCTAGGATCACTGTAAAGGGCATGAAGAGCCACATCCCCCAAAATGGTGTAAGCGAGGGAAGAACTGTTGTCTCAGATCCATGCACAAGACACAAACAGGTCTGTGAACTCATCCAGTGATCTTAAAATAGGTTGGGTAAACTGAGATACACCTGGAGCCAACCACTCTTTTGTCTCACTGGAAGTCAACACACAACCTCAAGTCAGAGGCCAGAGGGTGTAATTCAGACCTCTACAGTTTTAAGATTGCATTTACTTGACCCCCATTAGTTCTAACAGCTGCCTCCTTGCAAGCTTCACCCACAGCTCTGTAGCAGGAGGGGACATGGATGGGGATCTGCTGCGGACAGAACAGGCTGGTCCTCTGAAATGCCACAGCACATCACTAAAAGGCCAGGTTGTCAGGGACAAGTTGGACAGGGCTTGGAGGAGCCTGCTTTAGTGGAAGGTGTCCCTGCCCATGGCAGGGGGTTGGAACTGGATGAGCATTAAGGTCCCTTCCAACCCAAACCATTCTGTGATTCAAAAAGCAACCTCAACCATCACATCCTAACAGCTAAAAGGCAAAACCATCAATTCACAGCTCAGAGTAAATAATCCAACAAAGAAAACTCTAAGTATGAGACACAAATGCTGACCAAAAGTATGCCATTAATAGATTATTATTTAATTACAGCAATTAAAATGACAAGGCAGAGCAATAACATAATTCAGGGATTAACCAGCTATGGGTAGCATAAAGGCACAGATTAGGCGGCAGGGTAAAACAGAGCTGCTCAGAGAAAGGCCTTGATCTCAGTTTAGTGGGTTTGCAAAGGAGATTCTACAATTCCGACTGAAAATCACTTTACATACAAGGATAATTGGAAAAGTCAAAGGAAGCTTGGAGGAGGCTTTCCCCTGCTTTTTCCTTTCGTTTTTTGCCTCTCCCATACCGTACTCTGACTCGCCAGTATAAAATCTACGGCAG
This sequence comes from Ara ararauna, assembly GCA_028858755.1. Classification (NCBI taxonomy): domain Eukaryota; kingdom Metazoa; phylum Chordata; class Aves; order Psittaciformes; family Psittacidae; genus Ara; species Ara ararauna. The sequence goes on along the minus strand of CM054389.1, from coordinate 7,788,129 downwards.
CTCCAATCGTGAGGGGGCTTTGGAGGGGGAGAGAGGGGAAGAGATAGAAGAGAATTTTATTTGATCAATGAGCCTGGATATTATTGTGTCTGCACAGCCTTGTTTCAAACCTAATTATTATAAAAGCTTTGGGGAACATTATTTTCAAAATTAAATCTTCTGTCAAAACTTTCATTAATAAGTTCTATTTCTTAGTAGGGTATCACTTTACATAGAGTGCCCAGACATCTTGCAATGGGGAACAGATTCTTTTTAGATGAAGCACAATATATTGTTTTAGGATTGTGGTAACTTAGCATTCCAGTTATGTTTTAGAACCGAAAAGGTTCTCAGATTTTACACATGCATAATCTAAGAAATGGACTCTCTTAGGCAGGCTTACTATGAGCTTGCTTTGGTGCTATGAACTCAGAAGAGGAGACAGTGGAAACAAGTTCACTGGAAAACAGGAGGAGAAAAGCAAAGCAGAAAACAGGGAGAGGGGAAAGAGAAGAGAAAAACATTTACCGTATAGAAGACCACACCATTACTACTCCAAAACTCTTACAGCAAGACACATTCATGAGAGCATTAACAAACCCCAAAAGCTTTCCCTTTTTTTCTGCCCACCATGGTGAATGCCATAAAAGGATTCAGGCACCCACCAGACAATGAGGAACCGCACAAGAACAGCCCCGTGCAGTAAATAGCAAGTAGTAGCAGTAATTATCCCATTCATCTCACTCAGACCTTCCTTGCTAACCAGACCAGAGAAGGATTTGGGTTTCAAAGACAATTCCAAATTGCCAGCACTTGGTTGGTTGTGCCACAGAAAGGAAAACACTGATATTTTTACACGGGCATGTAATGACAGGACAAGTGGGAATGGCTTTAAACTAGGATAGATTTAGATTAGATCTTAGGAAGTTCTTCCCTGTGAGGGTGCTGAGGCACTGGCACAGGGTGCCTAGAAAAGCTGTGGCTGCCTCATCCCTGGCAGTGTTCAAGGCCAGGTTGGACACGGGGGCTTGGAGCAGCCTGCTCTAGTGGAAGGCATCCCTGCCCGTGGCAGGGGGTTGGAACTGGGTGAGCTTTTAGGTCCCTTCAACCCAAACCAAACTGTAAGTCTGTGCTTCTGTGCTATTGCAGTTTCCAGCGACACAGCTGCACCCAGGTGGATACCCTCCAGCCTGCCTGGCGATGCCTGCCCCACAGCTCTGCAGGCAGCTGATGAATGGGGCATTCAGCCCACCAGCACCTTCCCAGCTGCCCAGCTCAGCCCTGGCATGATCCCTTTGTACCCATTTGCCAGGCAGCCACCAAGAGGTCAGGCAGCCTGGAGGCTGGTCACCACATCATTCCTGCCTGTCTGGCTCCTGTCAGCTTTGACAGGTCCTCCAAAACAACAAAAATCACATGGAGCTGATGTTTGCTTACAGAAAACAGTTCTGTTGGGGAAATCCTGACCAGCTCTAGATGCAAGACAAATTATGGAAGGCTCAGAAGTATTTGTAGCCTAAGGATAAATCCATACTGTCCAGATAAAGGCCAGATACTATCCGCTGTGACAGCCATAGATCCAGGGCATGTTCATCAGGTGGCACAAACACAACTGACTGAAATGTGGCCACAATTCCAGCTGCATTTTTGAGTCACTCTGTGGTTCAGGATAGTTTCCTCCACCTGCAGATCTGACAGCATCAGAGCAAAGTGTATGAAATGCTGGGGCAGAAAACTCGGCTGTAGAGGTCAGAATGGAGAATAAACACCCAGAAAAAGAAGGGGATCGGGAGCATTGTTTTTTAGACCCAGTACAGAGTCTTTTATATAAAGAATAATCTGCAGAGGCTTTTGAAGCTTTTCACACATGATCAGAGGAGGAGAGGTACTTTAACACCTTACATATGGAGCCAATTGCTAGGGATTCCTCTGAAACTGAATACACAGGTTTTATGCACAAGTAACATCTATAATACACCTGCATCCAGGAAAGATATGAGAACCCTTCATGTCCCTGAAGCCTTGCAGAATTATGAATGCCTCTTTGTCCCAAAGCAAGGAGTATATTTATGCTTATCTTGACCACTGAATGAAACATCCACATCAAAAGAAAAGTGTCCATTTTTTGCTGGAATTTGGAAAGTCTTCCTTATGATCCCACAAGGTAGCCTTAAAGTATATCTGAAAGTACTGAGTAGGCAGGTTTGCTTTGGATCAAGAAGCTGATCTCTGTCCCAAGGGCACTGAACCGTGCAGTAGTTGCTATGGTACTACACGTAGTTTTGTTTATTAAATAGTAGATTAAATAGTCACATAAAATGATTAGCCTGCACACTGAATCATTCCCTGGGAAGGCTTATGTTACAAACTGCCTTTCTGGGGAAATTACTTAAGCTGTTCACTTACAAAGTGTTTTGAAGCTTAAGCTAGCGTGTTTAAGAGACTCTACTCCTTCCTCTGATTTAAGCTTCTTTGTGCAGGCAGGTAATATAACAAGGCACTTTTACACCTATTAAAAAGGTTGTTGCCACTGTCGGCTTCATGCAGTAAGCTCTTCAATAGCTCCAGTATTATCATTATCATGAATGGTCCAGGCTTGGATTACAATTCTTTTACAAGAGGAATGGATGCCTTGCCTTGGATCATAAGAGTGCTGCAGTAGAAGTTAAAGATGAAGCGTTAGTCTGCATTACCAGACAGAACAACAGATTCTCTTAAAAGGCCAAGCGCACAAAAGCTGTCTCCAAAATAAACTTGTTTGATTACACAAGTTAACGGGGGATATAAAAACTTTTACTATGCCTTATTTCATTTACCTGCCCTGGCATTTCTATTGCACTCCCTGCGTTAGGCAGGGCACTACTACAGAAGAGATCCAAAAATAAGCATAAATACTCAATGGTTGATGAATGAGCCTTAGAGCGGCTCAGGAGCAGACGGTCACCCAGCCTGTGTCAGCACAACCTCATGAAAGGGGTGACAGTTACACAAAGAGAGGATCTGTCCCTCTGGCTCATGCTACCCAGGAATCCCTATTATTTTCAGGAGCTTACCTGAACTGTGGGGAGAGCAATACCCGATTACAAACGAGGTGGTGTATCTCCTAGAGCTGACTGGCAAAGAGCATCCAATTAGATTCTGAAACCGTAACAGCTCCTCTCCATTTGAAGGCTTTCACCAGAAGGTGACTTTGAAAAACACAGACAATGGAAGACCCCGATGGAATAAAAGTGAATCATACACAGATTTCACCACAGATAACTGTAGCTGCTGAACAAAGATGCCAGATTTCAGCAGACTCTGCTGCTTTTTTTAAGGTTGTCTCCAAAGAAAGGTCAAGCTAAGCAAAATACTATTAACATTAAGCAAGTACAGCTGTAGATAACAGATAAGAGCCGTTCTGAGGATAGTATTTGGCATATATTACACTGCTTCATCTGTTTTTCCTGTACCCCCATAAATGATGACAGAATTCTTCTCTGCAACAGTTCCCACAACCAAAGGCATTGATCACTGGAGCTTCCAACAGAAAGGCAAGAGGAGCCAACACTGGCTCCAAAGAAAACAAAATGTGTACCAAACTTGCAAGGAAGAAGTCATAAAATTCCCATCAAAAATGCCAGTAGGACTGAGCAGATCGACTACAGACAGACCTGGAAAGTTTACTGCTGAGCTCCCTTCTGGAGCAGGGGTGTGACAAACCAGACACTGCACAGCTAAAGTTACAGAACCAAATACTTTGTCCTTCAGGCAGGAGGAGACGGGAACAGCCCAGGCATTGATCACAGCAGCAAATGCAATTTAACATCAACATAAAGCTTTCTTCCTTGCTTGGGGTCCTCGGTTGCCATTCAAACCCACAGGCCCTCTGCCCATATCCTCCTGAGGTTATTCTTTGGAGTAACCTCAAATTACCATTTCCTTGGGATGAACACCACACTGCTCCAATTCAATACTCCCTATACAGCCCCCCCAGGGAACAGGGCTGTTCCAGATGACTATACAGATGTGGGAAACAAACTGGAAGATGGGAACACCCATGTTCAGAGACGACAAGACTCACAGAAGCCAGACTAGAAACACTCTAAAGAAGCTCAAAACAGATCATTACACAGCATCTTTGCCTCCTTTAGAGAAAGAGCCACCATGGAAGTCTGGGTGCCAGACTTATCTAGGCTGCTTTACAGCTCAGTTTCCTTTGAGGAAACTAAATTTTGTTGCTTATCCTTACAGTGACGATCAGGGAGAAGCAATTGGTTGTAACATTGCTATTTTACCGATGAACAAGCAGATAAAGATGAAAGTTAACATTTTCTAGTGTGGAAAATGAACTTGGGAACTGCAGCAGCTGTCCTCACTTGGGATGTCTGAGCAGGAAGAGTGGCAGGGGGTGACGGTCAGTTGCTTAAGGCTCTCTCTACCCCAAACCATCAACAGGAGCCTTAGTGGAAGCTGCTTGGATTGGGCAACTCCCAAACCAGACATCCCATAATTACTGACTGCCTTTGAAGAGCTGACCTGAGCAGTTTGGTCCATATCACGCATGGAGCTGGCTGCAGAGCCACAAAGCAGAATTCAGGGGCCTCTGTTGCACAGCTCAGTAGCAGTGCTGGGCCACAGTATATTCAGAACTACATAAGCAAGCTCTCTGGATGTCTTCTGAGGAACTCTGAGAGCAGGCAGCAACTTTAAGCTTGATTTCAAGTTTTAATGCCTAGCTGGACCCTTTCCATCTTCTTCCATTTATCTTTCTGAAAAGATGAATTCCTCCATTTAGTTTTAATCCTATTTCTCTCTCGGAGCTGCCAAAAAATCAAACCCGGTTCACATCAGACAGCAGTTGATTGCCTTGGGTTTGAAGCAGCAACCCAACTGAAACGCAACACTTACTACCCTCTGCCTTCTCCTGCCTCCCAAAGCTGCTTCGGCTGCTGCTGGGCGAGAGCTGGCTGTCTGCCTGCCCCTGACCCATGGAGCTGCAAGCACGACCAGGCCTCCTCGGTATCAATCAGCCCTGAGCGCTTGCTCAGAGGCAGCTGCAGTCCCAGAGCCAGCACAAAGAGCAGAGCAGCAGCTATGTTCTTTACAACCTGCTGACAACAGAGTGGAAATTGATAGAAGCTGCAGGCAGCAAGTGACTCCCTGTCTGTCAGCACCAAATGGCAGCTCCCGTGCTTACTCGCTGGACAGGAGCTCTTTAACTCTTTCTGGCTCAGCCCAGGACACACAGGGGTGCTGTAGGTCTCCACCATGTTTCTATTTACACCACAGCTTTATGCTGGTGCTTTCCCACTGCCTTCGGCTGAGATGCTTCTGATTCACAGCAGTGAGAACCCAACAGGACCTCCCACAGTCATGTATTTACTGTACACGTGCATGTGTTGGACATACTGTACCTTCACACTTCACACAGTGCCAGATGTCAATACAGAGCACACTGGAACAACCTGATTCCATTCAGAAGAAACGGATTGATGTTATATTTGAAAGGAAAGGGCTGATCTACCCAGAAGCTCGGAAAACCTGTGTGTCTATAAAGTCTGACCTTAAAAAGGGAATTAGTTAAACCATGCTGAACCCTATATAGACATGTTTTCACTGTAAATGGCTATCATTCAGTTTCAAGTCATTTCCAAACAATAACAAATTAAGGGTGATTCAATCCTGAAGAAGAGTATTTATATGATGATCTAATGCAGTTTAATTAGTATCTTTAATCAATGAAGATTATCTAGACAAGGCTTCATACAAGATTCAGTAGTTAGAATTTCAAATACATCAATATTGTTACTTTTAGTCCTGGGGGGTGGATTTCGGAGAGGGTGGTGGGAAACCACATGAACTCCAAAGATTTCAGGCTAAAGACTATCAGTGGCCCAAAAATGTGTCAAAATCCTCAACTCATACATGCACTAAGTGGTAAAACATGAAACCCGAGTTAAAATTAAAATATGTCTACACTGAGCTTTTAAATCAGTATTTTTCTGGATGTAAACAGCTTAAAATAAATGAACTTTATTCCCCACCCTAAAAGTTATCAGCATGGCTTGAAATCGCCTTTCAATCCTCTCCTTGTCCTACTCCCCAGGTAATGGCGCTGAATCCCCTCTCATTTCTGGAGGTGCCTGGCAGATTCATCACACCCCTCACCCTGACCATCTGGTATCACACCATGATCTCCAGCTGGCTGCTGGCCCTCACCACACTGACCTCAGTGCACTGAGGCTGGAGCAGAGGGCAGACATGGTGCTGGAGGGTCAGTCACAAGAACCACCCCTGCCCTCCATCTCTAGATGCAGCACAAGGGGTCTGCTGAGTGGCAAACAAGATACCTGGAAGGCATCATCCTCCACCAAATCAACTCAGCTTATATGACCTGTACTGTTCACAAATTCACTGCCATCGCAGTTCTTATAGCCAACCATAAGATGCGCATTGCCCACCTTACCTGGCCTCCACCAGCTCCAAAGAGACAAGAGGCCCCTAGATAATATCAATCAGCCATGGTATCATATCCATCAGCCCTCAATAGCTGTCCAGGATACACCAGGGCATGTAAAACTGGCTCTGCTTATCTGCATCAGGGAAAACAAACTGCATTTTAACTTTCCTTCTGCAAGATCTATGGAAGGCTTTTCTTCAGCTCTTGGGCACATACCTAAAAACCAGTAATCATCAGTGCCTGGAAAGGTGATTCTCTTTGCATGACAACAGTCAGTCCTTAGCTCTCATCTTTTTCAGTCAGACTAAGCTCTAAATCTCTCTGAAGATGAATTCAGAGCAAACCACCAAGCGTTTAGCAAGGTGATTAAAGATGGGCAGAAGCTCAGATCCTTTCCAAACCACAAGAGCTCTGTGTGAGTGAGCCCCAATTCACCCATGAGATGCACCATTTTGGAGCCAGGATAAGTTCCCTGAAATCAAGTCACTTGGGTATAGGCTCTCAAACCACACAAAGTGACTTTAAACACAAGAAATGAGCCTACACTGAAGGAATTCTGAAGAAAGTGGTTTTCTGTAATCCTCCCAGTTACCTGCTGTGAGATGAGCAGCTGCAGCCACAATGTCACCATCATCTCAGTGAAAAGACAGTGATAAAAGAAAATCAGATAACTCCAAATTCCTCTGCTGGCACTCATCCCCCTCTGCTCGCTTAAGGGCAAACACTGAAGGGCACCACAAGTGCCATAAACCTTTCTGTGAAAGGGAGTTGTGGCAATTTCTGTCTCAAACAGAAGCAAATCCAACAGTTTCAATCCAGTTCACTCAGACTTTTACTGGCATAAGCAAAATCACGTGGACAAAACCACCCACAACTGCTCTATGATTACACTGGGTCCAAATCCAACAAGCCCCTCGTAAAAACAAGATCCTCATGTGTTACCAGACTCTTCCACATCGCAGATCAGTCGGTCAAATGTAAGCTGTTAGCAAAGAGAGAGGAAGATCTTTTTAATCCCTGATTTGATAACTCTCAAGATGCTAATCAGAGCAAACAGACAAACTTGCACTTGATCCCTGGAACTTGTGTTAAATCAGTTGTGACTGATGCCATACTCACACTGAAAACATGAGCTACACTGCAGGGGATGTGCAATCCCGAACGGAGAGCAACATGTCAAATCAGCTGAACCAAGAGAGAGGAAAGTTCTGAGTACTACTGGAGAAAGAACCCAAAACAACCAAACAGTTAAAAACATTTATGGAGCAAACACAAACTTTCCATTAGACAGCTGGTTCCTTACTTGGGGAAAATATATATGTTACTAATAGGAATTATATCCTATTTCCTTTCTACTGCTTTAAACATACAAACAAATTATATTTCAGACTAAAGACACATTATTCATGGATCTTTTACTTCACTGGAATTTATAGTTCAATTCCAAACCTGTAATTTTAAATGTTGGCTCTTTTTCTAAGTAATTCACGAGAAGGGGGTCCCAAGTCCCCTTGCTCCTCCTGCTAGTGAGGAAAAAAACCTCCCTGCCAGCTTCCACAGGAATTGGTGTATATCACAAGCCACTGCACTGCCCAGACATGACTTCTCACATCAGAGCTGAAGTAAAATACACAGACATGCACATACTGCATAGAGCCTTTCTTCTCTGAGCCTCACACAGCTGCTGTTAAACTGGTGGTACCAGAGCATGGAGGCCAAAAGAACTAAATGCAGCATCCAGCAACTAGGTGAAATAACACTCACAATACAGTGTTCAAAGAGAAGGAAACCTGCTACCAAGCTATTACTGCAGGAACCTGTTGCTGAGAAGGGCATGGGGCTGAAGGAGCACCTCTTAGGACAATCAGAGAGCTCTTGCCTCAGGCAGGGCCCCAGCCACAGCCTGGGGAGGTTCTGGAGCATGGCAGGGATGGAGCAGAGCACAATGCATGCCACTGAGGGCTCCCAGCCAACTCGTGGAGATTTTGGCTGAGAAAACAGTGGGCTGGCACCTTTTAACTGTGCAAGAAGGTCTGTAGGAGCAGGCTGCTACCTCATTCCTGGAACATGTGTTCAGTCACCTGCAGGTCACATACCAGAAGGCTAAATGTTAAACTTCAGCTGGGTAAACCCACCACATCACACATACCTCTGGAGAAGATGTGCACCCAAAGTACAAGGACTAACACGTTCCCACAGGGAAGACAAACTGAGTTCAGCTCAACCCCAGGCAGGGAGCTTTCTCTGTTGGGGTTAGCAGAGATGCCAGTCCTCTCGGAGCACCTTGTGCCTCCTCCTGAACCCCTGGGCTGTTACACAGACCAGTTTCTCTCCCTTGGCAGGTCACAGGAGCAGACACACGAAGATGGAACTTGATCCAAGAGGTTTCATTGTCAGAAGCTACATTAAAGTCCAGGGGAGTGTTTTGCTGTCACCCTCTTGAGGTCCCAGTGACCGGTTTCTCTGCCTGCATTATGTCAGTTAATTTTATAGCAAGAAAGAGTGGAAATAAACGCCATCAAACTAGCCCTGCCTTTCCTCCCCCATGTTCCACACAAGAAAATTCCTCAATCCCTTCAAAACAAGCTGAAGCTTATGCCAAACCTAACAGAGCTCATGCAGACGTTATCTTTTGAAATGACACCTTCAATTTAATTATCTCAGAGATTAAATCATCTCCAAGCTATGAAGCAAAATAACTCAGTGGTGCCAAAACACTGCATCACACCATGACTTCCCCTTTTTTTCCTAGCCTCCCCTTTAAACCTTCTCTCTGCCTAGATACACAGAATGGCAGAAGCCCACAGATATGCACTCATACCAAGCCTCTGCAAAGCCAATCCTGCCAGCACAGCTCAAGCCTCCTATCTACCTTAAGCCTGACCTCAGCTCTGCTGGTGTAAACTCAGAGCAGTTCCAGTGGCTTTCAGGGGCAGGAAGGAACCAAATTTAACACACACTGGATTGTGAGTTGTGCAAGTAAAAGGAGTACCTAAAAGTGCACCAACTTCGTCTGAGAAAGTCCAAGAGGAAAATCAAGCTTCAAGAGCCTCCAGTCTTGACTGCTTTGCCTACAGCTTTCCCTACAGACACATCCTGCCGCCTCGCTGCATGCTGCATTTCCCTATCCAAATCTGTACCAACTGCTGTTTGCTATGCTTGATTATACACACTCTTCTGAACCCACTCCCCCAGTCCTGCTGTGGTCTTGGAAGTCGCATTCCCAGCCACATTGGCACTGACCAGCCCAGAGATCACCATGGGCATAGCACAGTCCTAGTGCTTGTTGAACTGGGGATGCTAGGTGCATAGCCAAAATAAAAGCATGTTCCTCCCTTTCCTTCTCCTCACACATGCATGGATACCTGCTTCAGTAGTGACACAGAGGGACAGTTGAGTAACCAGCACCACCACTCTACAGCAAAAACCAAAGATGACTCCTTGGTCTCACTTCAAGTCAGGGGAAGTATTTGCCAAGAAGGAATGATTACTCCAGCCAAGCTTGTTAGAACTACAGTGTCCTTTACCATATGAAGGCATGCGGAGCAACATAATGAACTTTCTGAAAGAGCAAGGAAATAATTGCAACCTTCTGGCTGCAGGGATCAGACAGGAGTGCACACAGCCTCGGAAATGGCTCACTTGGCCATTATAAGCCCCTGAAACAGAGTATGCTTCTCTAGAAATTATTTTAGAGCAACGACAGCCAACTGATGGGCCAAGGATGGGATGTGAACCAGAAGCCAGTTTTATCTGGACCCCAGGAAAGCCAGTTAGCTCAGAGACCAAGTGTTTGGAACAACACACACCCCAGCATGCACTGCTAACAGCCACACAGGTCCAGGCTAAGTGTACTGCACTAGACTATCAGCAGTACTACACAGAGGTGGCTTGATCTTAGCAGAAAAAGGACTGGGGGATAGTTTCATGTGAGAGTTCTATGATCAAGTAGCTTCCATCACTCAGATATCTGCCATTTCTGTTCCAGGGAAAGCAAACACAAACTAGATGGAGGCATAGAGCTGAGAAGCACCAGTATCTTCAACAGACCATCTGCTTATAAATCACAGACAGGTCACTTGAGCCACAGCATCCCCGTGTCCCAACCTGCACAGCATGTTTTTCTTGCATGTAAGAATGTACTCAGCATGTACAGCATGCTATTCTTACCTCCTCTGTGTACAGGCACACACCATTCCTCCTAAAGATCTCTTAAATGTTATGGTAGAAGGACAAAGTGTGGCCATCTAGTCTCTCAACAGCAACTGCCTGCCTCAGATGCCAGTCAACAAGCAACCTGCAATAGGAAGTGCCAGGAAGAAAGAGATTTTGAAAAGGGCTCGATCAGATGCTTCAACAGGAAAGCATAAGCCTCCGTGCATCAGACAGTAACAGAACTTACTCTTTGATAAGGCGGCTCTCAGGCAGCACAATCTACCTGCTGGGCTGTGCTGTGGTAGGTTTATCTGCTCTGATGCAACCAGCACTGGACTCAATAGTGGTAAAAAGCTCTGAACCTTTTGAACCATGCAGAAACTTGGGCTGTGTCTGTGCCCTGTGACACTGCGATCCACACACTGTGTTCATGTGCAAACACACAAGTTCACAGCTTTGTCATCTTTTAATTACAGCAAAGTTCTCAGGTTGGGGCCTCTGTTCTGTGTGTATAGCACAATACAGCCATGGGGCTGTTATTCACAACTCAACTCTGCATTCTCCCCTCTCTCCTATCCTCCAGTGTTCCTATGCCTTGGCAAGAAAATTAACTGCTTGACTGTGCTGGTTGCTATTTCATATTCTGCTCTATCTCCTCTCACAGAAGAATGGTGCTGAGATGCCTGGAGAGGGATAAGAGCTTGTCGCTTCTATAACACTTTGCCTTTTTAAAAGCTTTAACATTCAGTTCTTTGGAGTCCTGGAAACAACACATCCTGGCACAGGAGACTTGTGTGCTAATGGCATGACACTCTACTGGATTTAACTAACCTATGGTCCTATGAATGAGAGTGCCTGTGAGAGAGAGTGGGGAGGAGAGGGAGTAAAGTAGAAAAACACTATGTCAAGCCTAAGAACTAACCCATCTGAGTTATCAGGCTGCTCAAGTCAGCAATTTGTTTTATTAACATTATTCCCTCTGGCTTTATATCTCAGTTACCCCTGGCAACCTATTCCCAAACTCCCTGCACTATTCATGTGCTTAAACCCAGCACATACTAAGGAAAAGAACCTGGGGCTGCAGCTAACATTGCCATTATTCCCCTGCGGTCCTCAAACCTCAAGATTGATGCCAGACACATACCAGGCAGAATGGGCTACAAAGCAGGGAAGTGGGACAGTGCAAGGAAAATTGTCTCCCATAAGATCCTGCAATTAAAACAAAAAAAAAAAAAAGAAAAGAAGAAAAATACTTCATTTTGCCACAATATTTTCTCTTGAAAACCTTCCCACAGGTTTAGAACAGGACGGTCTAACCTAAAACTCAAAGCTCCTGTGCATGGTATTTCTTCCTCCCTGCAGAAGCTAATCCGAAATCATGCGCTGTCCCCCTGACCCAGCCTGTTGCTCCAGTGTCCCGCTCCACTGCACAGTGACTATCTGGCACAGGCCAAAGCTGACACTGGGGTATTGCAGTGGAGAGGATATGTGGGACTGTGCTTCCATCGTTCTGGGTGGGATTTTGATTCACGGCTAGGAAAAGCAAAAGGAATAGACTCCTGCGGAAGCTATCAGGCAAGTAGCCGCTGCCAATTTCTCCCCAGATGATCACACCACAAGCAAATCGCAGTCAATCTCCCACTTCCAGCAGGCCTTGTGTCCCCTGCTTCCCTCACCACCTGTGAATGTCATCTGCTGCTCCAAAGCCATTAACATCATTAAACAGGGAAAAGCCAGTTAGGGCTTTTTCATCCTTTCACCCAGAGCTGTCGCACAGTTTTGATACAGTCAGATAAACAGACTCAAGCTGCAGCTCTCTATTGCCAAAGGCAAGGAGGTATGTATCCATCACAGCTACTCCTCAAGTGGTTCTTTTCCAAGCGGACTTCCTCCAAGACTATTGGGGTCATCTTGTACCCACAGTCAAGGATAGGCTCTTAAGGTGGGCTACCACTTCCCTGTCCAACTTTCTGAACAAACCAAGAGTGTAAGAGTCACAGCCTGCCCTACCAGCATCCTGATGATCCTTGAGCTCACCTTGGACTAAGAATAAATTGCCTTTTTATCCTTGAACTGAGAATAAATTGGTTTTCTTCCTACTAGTTTTCCTGCTCTTTCTACCCATCAATTCTGCAGTGACCTGCAAGCAGAGCACAACAACTAATACACTGAAGATATTCAGCAAAGTTTAGGATACGTTGTGGTGTCCAGTTACAAAATGGCATAAATTACATCCTGGAACGCATTATGTCCTGCTATGTTAGACAAGAGGAAATGTGGTATACAATGAAATAAAAGACATCCTGGAACCTATTACATACTCAAAAGACAAAAGAAAGGACATTATAGGATCGATGTGGCTAATAAATGATGTGTTGGCATCTCTTTTCTACCAAGATGTGGATTAACAACAGATGTATTACACTAATGTCTATTTGTACACTAATCTAAAACAACTGCATTGCTGTTGCAGACAAGAATTTGATAAATGCAGCCCCCATTCCAGCTCCATGAGTCCTGCTGAGCTTTAGGAAAGGTGGGGAGAGGGGTGAGCCACTCCCAGAGTTTCCCTTTCCAGAGTTCAGGCACTTGCTCTCACCTATTTTTCTCACTGGCCTGTTCCCTTGCAGATTTCCATCTATGTAGCTGGGATCCTGAGAATCCAGGGAAGGGAAAGGGCTGCCCTGCACTAGCCCAGAAGCCTACAGGTCAGCTGCAGGACACTTGGGCAGTAAGGACTACTTGGCATGTCAAAGCAGTCAGAGCTTTTGAACTCCAGAAGCTGAAGGGTTAAATCCTGGAGCTGAGCAGTTTCCAAAGTATCACTTTCCTCCTCACAAGCCAACAGCCCTCCTGCATTTACATAAAGCCCTCCAGGGAAGGCAGCTGCAGAAAGCATGCCTTCCTCAGGTGGCTGAGGAATGGGAGACACTGCTGGATTTACCCTCTAGTTCCTTGCCACAAAGAGCAGCTGGAGAAGCTTTAGTGGCAGTCTCCAAACCACTGTGCATTCCCAGCTCGATAGCTGTGACAGTTCATTCACTGCCCCTCCACTGCAAGAGGCAAGCACAGGAGAGCAGCCTTTGCTGCTCTGGAGACCTGGAGGAAGGTGGCAGATGAGGTGGAGACAATCCTTCACCAACCATCTTGGCAGCAGAGGTGAAATTCAGTTTAGTACCAGCTGCAGAGATCCTTCTTCAGGTAGCGCTACTCTTTATAGCACATGCAGAACAGAAGGCTGTCCAAGACATAAAATCATAGAATGGTTTGGAATGGAAAGAACCTTAAGAAGGAACTTAAATACTCTAGTTCCAACCCCTTGCCATAAGAAGGGACATCTGAGGTTTGTGCTGTCATGCCAAATTGAAGAGAGGAAACAACTACCTCCCATTCCTTCTCCCATTTCCCAGGCTTCCCTAGGAACCAAAGTGCTTATTCCCTATTAACAATGCAGAAAGGGCAAAAAGGTGTAGAGAACAAACAGAGGGGCTTGGAATACCTGATCCTGTGGACAGGGACACCTTGCTGGCACTCAGAAGCAGTTGTAGATGATGGCACTGGTGTGAGCTGCCACGAGCTACCAAATGCTGGGTATACAACAGCAGCCAAGGCTGAGAATCAGAAGACACATGAGCCTGGCACCCCAAAGCTGTCTGCTTGGCCTATTCCTCACCCAGGTTGTGTCTTAACTGCTGTAAAGGAACAAGAACAATGGGTCTTGGGAGAGGAAAAAAAGAAACAGAAGCATAAGAGAGAAGGAGGGAAAGGAATGTAAAGCTGGCTAGCTGAGAAAGCCTAGGTGAATATATGTGATCCTTCCTCCCAAGCCAGCAGAGACTTGGTCTGTGAAAAAGATTTCCTCCGAAATAAGTTGTATTTGCTTCCAAACCTAGTGCAGATATGTCACCAGTCACTCACAGCTCCACTGCAGGAACTAGCAGAGACTGTAAGAAAAGGCGATAGGGTCTGTCTCCACACTGTCCATAGCCGGGCTTACTGGTATGGCCAAGAGCACCACTTGAACAACAGTAGGATAGTCCCTGTAGAGTTTGTGACTCAAAATGCGAAAGTGGGTTGTCAGCCATCACACAAGCATGATGAAAATCTGAGCAAAGAGCCAACAAACAAGTGTATCCACAGATGCCACATACATTTTTCTATGCATATTTACAAGCTTATATTAATGGAAATTGTTATTCTGTGTTAGGCACCACAACAATCTATTCAAGATCAGTGTCACAGCAGGTTTTATGTGGTACTCCAGCCACTGCTATACTTTCACCATACATGTTTAGTTCACAACCCAGTATCATCCCAACTACAACACAAGCTAGCCCCATAGTTACCCAAACTTCAACCTTTCTAGAGGGTATTTCTATTAAACAAACCCTCCCTGCAGAACTCCCAGTGATGATGCTTAAAGAGATGTGCTTAAGAATTTAATGTGAAACAGAACCTGTGCTTTAAGAGATTATCTATACACATGCACTTGCTAAAGTCCATCTCCAAGTAGAAAGCTGCAGAATAGGTGTGCTCTCCACACACATCATCTCTCTTCCCCTTCCCATAAAAATACTATGAAATCTGAAGCAAAAGGGAATCTCGTATCCCAGCCATGGTCTCTGCCTAAGCAGCTCTGGTTCATATTTTCATTTCTTGCATTTCTTCTACTTTCCTTTCCCTGGATGTATGTCAATGCCCTTAAGGTGCTGAAAAAGCTAAGTTACTCCACATGGAGAAGAAGTGGGAAAAAATCTCCAACTTCCACGCAGTTCAATATTCCAGAACAGCCTGAAGTTTTGCTTCCTGCAGCACTTCAGCACTTTGGAGCAAGTTAATTTTCCCTGGGACAATGGGATTTGCAAACATTTGTTTGACACTTGTTTGAAGAAGGCTCACGTCGACCCAGGCAGTGATGCGATGATAATTCTACCTAAGAAACACACACAGTGGTCTCAGTGGAGAATCCTCTTTGTTGGCACATAGTCAGGAGAAGGGCAAGCCTCTGCTGGCAGCCTTGCTGCTGAGGCAATGGACTGAGCCATAGGCTCTCACTATGCAGGATTGTCACTAGCGGGCTACATCCAATGCTAATTAGGGCTCAGAAAGTTTTGCTTTTATTTTAGGGGCATTTGAAATGGAAACTCCAAGAACAAAAGACAGAGGCTTTTAGAATACACAGCAGCAGGACCAGAACCCACCACCCCTGGAAACTCTTCCTCCAGTGTAGAACAGTTCCTAACAAACCATAGGACAGAACACGATGCCAGCAAGAGTCTTGCCTGAAGCACCAACAGTTCCATAACTCTCTTCCAGCTCCCATGCACCAGCAGCCTCCACTCCTGTCACCATCGGCCCAGGGAGGAGACAAGTGCCAGCTGAGTCTGCAGCCTTCTGCCCTTGGATCAGCCTGTGAGAGGGACATCTCTGTATTCGCAAAAGGAAGCAAGCATCACCTGGATCAACAGAACACAAAACCAGGCTCCAGACTTGGAAAGATGTGATAAAAGAGGAGGTGGAGCGAGAAGGAAAGATGTAGGGATAGTGAGGGACAACACATGGAGGAACCTACAGAATCCTGCCCCAGGCTACACAATTCCTGGCTGTAGCCCCTGTCTCTGAGTACCAAACACTTCATACGAGTTAAGACCCTGGCCTGGGTGCTGCTATGGAGCTGGATCTCTGCTGCTTTCCATCTGTTTGCACTTGAACTGGTCAAGAGTCTCACAAAAGAAAAAGTACCTCTAAAAAGCCATGAACAAGGGGAAACCTGGGACACTGCAAGTGGATATCCTAGAAGCAGAAATGAGGACAAACTTTGGCTGACAGCATTTAGAGCTGTAATATGTTTATATTACATCTCCTCCTATGTTTAATAGCCATTAAAAAATGAAAAAGACATACATATAAAAGACCCAAAAGCTCTTACCAAGGACTTGGGTTTATCATAGAATGGCCCAAGGGAATGCTCTGGACCTGGGGAGGTCTTGAGCATTCATTCAATCAGAAGCTGAAAAAGGACCCTAAGGCCACCTCAGCCTATGCAATGGATTGGAAGGGTGCAGTGGAAGTATTAATTGCTCGAATACTCTTAACACAACAAAGTATTCCAGTGGAACCAGCTATTTCATGGTCTTGCCACAGACAAGGGTGCAAGAGCATAAAAACAATGCGGCAAAAAGGTCATTCCCTGCTGACAGGGACAAAAAGGCCAGGAAAAAACAATGGATGCAAGGGCATTCAAATGAAAACAAGTCTTGCTATGATCCAGAAAAGTGGGACAGCAAAAAAGGGCCTAGGCAAATGGGGATTTTCTGATCACAGGCATCGGGTCAGGACAGGAAAGTCATGGTTCCAGCACAGATCTGACGTCTGTATGGCATACAGGAAAGGTGACTTGAGTGCTGTAAAAGCCAGGTACATGGGAGTGAATCAAGGTTTAGGGCTTGTCCACCTAAGTCTTTGATACCAAAGAAAAGTCTTCCCTTCCTAGTTAGTATGCTAACTGCCAGTGTGGACACTCAAAGATCACAGACAAAGACCTCTTGCCCCTTTGGAAGCAAGAGCATTGCTACGTGCACTGAAAACAGAGTGAAATAGTTCTTCAGTGTATCTCAAACCTGTCCCTATGGCAACAAGAACAGAACAACTTCTACACCATCAACTGCCATCACTGCTTGCTGAGTATTAAACATTGTCTCCAGAGACCTGCAGTGTAGACAGCTTCCAGGAAACAAAGTAATGTGATTATGGGTTAGAAAAGATCGCGAGAGGCCCAGGTATGGCAAGACTTAGATCCAGACACAATTACTGACCTGAAGCAGAAGCCTTACCCTCAAGGGGACCCACAGATGGAAGAGCCATCTCCCTGGATACCTGGGGAGAGGAAGGTGCTCCTCAAGTGAGGAGAGGTGTGATACCTGGACTTGGGAGCAAAATCCCCAACAGGCATCCATACAGTCATGAAAGAATGGCTTCTGGATGGCAGCATGCTATGACGGAGATGGCTGAAAAAAAGCTTACTGTGAGAACTGGAGACAAAATACCAGCTAAAACAGAAGAATATTCTTGCCAAATTCCTTCACTTGAGGACTTTGTAATTAGGCCAGGGAAAGCACAACAGAATATGCTATAGAGAATAGTCATGCATCAAGTTTGTTAACCCAACAGGCCTCTTCCATCTCCAAAGCCTGGATTTCAGAGCAGGTACCTGACGTGTATGGATTACACCAAACGGTAAGCCAACAATTCTGATCTCATCATGAAATTAAGCCCAGGCCAAGTGTGGGGAAGTCAACAGACTTGCTAGACCCTTGTTAGCAGGGGAACACTCCCTATGGAGTGGTGGAGTTATGCACAAATAACTGATGGTGGACAGGACACGAGTGACTTCTGCATATGCTGTTGCGTGCAGCACCTGCAACAGCTGTCCTCTGAGCTTGCAAAGTTTCAGTCCCCAGGTACCAGACTGCCCATAACATCTCAGCTACACTCCACCATTCACATGCAGAACAGCAGCAGGGACTCTAGACAGAAATTCAACTAGCATAACCACAGACAAGCCTACTGTAAATAGGATGCAAATACGGCCCATGCAACCCCACTAGGGACCACAGGGATGCTGCCGAGACTGTAAACAGGGAACGTTTGTGAAAAATCAAGCATCTGGGCACCACTGTGGAGTTCTCTTTCCTCTATCATCGCATAAAACAAAGCTACCCAAAATAGCAAGCCAGTTTTTGAGAAGGTTGCTGTGTATCACCCCTTGTGTAACCTTGCCTGAGTCATGACTGGACCCTAGAGTCTTCCTCTCCAGTTCTGGGCTCTAAGTAGATGGCTACGCTGCTTCCCTTGAGACCCAGTGAGGCAGAAATAGGAAATGAAATGGAGAACAGGGAGGAAATTCCATCTCCCAACACAAAAAAATTAAGAGGCAGTCACAGAATTCTCCTGCTAAGAGGTAAAGAAATACGTACGCGAGAGCGAAGGCTAAAGACACAGAAACATCTTGTTAAACTTTTACAGTTTAACCACTGAACAAGCTACTTTCTCTCCATAATTTATACCTGAATTGTGTGTCTAGACATGACATCATTTTAAGGTATGCCTTGTGTTCTGTGGTAAGTTTACAATAACCAGAACTTATAATTGCTGTGGTTCAGGTCAGCAAAAGCGGAAAAAATATCCCAAGCCCCGTCGCAGCAGCTGTTCTTGGTAATGGGTTTAGGCTGTTGTTTTCTGTCAAGGAGACAAGGCCTAGCAAATGCTGAAAGCCAACATTCAACCAACTCTCCTTCCTAAAAGGGATGAACACCACGGAATCTTCTCAGGCAGCTTTATTTGGTATGGTTTGTATTAAAACAGTGAAGGACAGCCAGATAAGCAAGAGCAATATAACATCTACTGTATGCCTGCAGAGACTGACAGCTACAGACACACTAGAGCCTGCTCTATGCCCGTGCGATAAACCAGTTATCCAACTGAAGTAAGCCTGGGAGTCTCAGGTGGGATAACAACAAACACCAGCATGTTCTCACTACTGAAACAGAAATGTTGAGGCTACAAAAGCTGGGATCACAGTAAACTTAACGTGCACCAGCCACTCTTACCAGAAGAATGAACCCCATGGTGATGAGGGCTGTGGGCCAAGTGACTTGAATCACATGAGGAGCTTCAATCGCTGCTCTGGAGAGCGTGGCATCCTATTGCATCAATTAAGTGGAATTTAGACAGTGGAATGAGGGAGAAACCTGTGTAACCTGAATAATAAAAGACGTTTTGGTTCCGTTTTGGGGTGTGGTTTCTTGGTTGGATTTGGGGAGTTTATTTGTTGGTTTGGTTTTTAACTGGCACTGGAAGCATGGGCACGCTGGGTGCCAGAGCCAGCCAAAGAGGAGCAGGAGCTGGGATCAGAGCACACAGGAGGACGCCTCAGTGCACATCAACACTGTCTTTAAGGCAGCAAGCAGAAAAACTCCTGTGCTGCTACATCCAAGGCAACCCAAAGACCCTAAAGAGAAACCTGGATCTACAGATGCATTGGGCGGAACTCATAGTCCATACCATGCAGCTCAAAAGGCACAGGTCTGTCATACCCAGGGAAACCCCAGTTGGAAGTGGCATACGATGATCATCCAGTAAAACTGCGAACTGTTTTTTTGACAGAAATATTAACACTGAATGAAATACACCTCAGGGTTACACCAGCCAGCACACACCCTGCCTTCCTGTGATCTCTACAGGAAAACAAACTACAGCCATGATACCCAAAATAAGGTCAAAGACAGTAAGTTATAGAGGATGAAGTAAGCAAATTTCTAAGTCAAAAGGATACACCATAACTATTACTGACATCTAAAAGGCATAAACGACTGTCCAAAATCCAGCTTTCACCACCAGTCAAGAAAGAGCCAAGAGACATAGGACTTGACAATCACCGTCCCTTCTTCGTGTCCCACAAGTGATCCAATCCAGAGCACACAAGTGCTCACAGTTACAAGAATGTGAGTGGGTATAATCAACATACTGATGTGTTTTAAAATAGAATCACCTTCCCTTGCTACGCAGGTCCCACAGAGTTTTGTTATACTACTTTTCCTACATATATAAACATTAGTGGTCCAACTCCCATCATCTGTATTAGGCAGAGCTAAAGAAACAACAACTTTTGATTACCTCTTAGGTCTTCCAACACCAACTCAGAAACAGGGAACCATTTCAGCTAACAGTAAATGAGAGAAAGCCCATGCTACTGAACTACACAGCTAGATAAGAGGCTGATTATGGCACCCAAACTCAAGCTAGCTTTCTATTCCGCTGATTAATGTGGGCACAGGGCTGTCACATCCCTGCCTGGATTGATCCACACTGACGTGACATCTAGTCACACAGCAATCTGGGCCAGCACAAGGCATTCCAACATACATTTCGAATCACATGCACACCAGGGGCTCATACCTGGACCAGCAAACCTGACACATCATTGTAATGCAGTGTTTGTGCAGAGCTACACTGATTATTCACAGGGAGCAGCCCAGAGAGTCACACCATTCAGCACCATGGGGAGAGCTGGAGAGCAAAAGAAAACCATGACGGATGCTGGCAAAGACTGCTCTGGGATAGCTGATGCTCATGAACAGTGGTGAAGAGGAGGAGAAAGCAGCCACTGCTTTTCAGTGCCAGATAAGTAAAGAGCAGTGGTGAGAACACCATTGCTCAATGGATCCCAAGGGAGCAAGAACATTCCTGCCCAAATGGTGCAGCTGACCCATTACATCCTCTGTCCCAACCTGAGTGCACATTAGGGTCTACAGCTGGCTTGTAATGAAAATCTGAAGTCATCAGGGCTGTTCTGGCTTCAGTTCTTGTTAAAGATGTTGAACATCAGCCCAGGTTTGGTCAAAAGGTTACACAGGTTTTCAAATCATTCCAGCTTGCAGTGACCAAAGGTTGATTTAGGGTTTGCTGTCAGAGTGTATTTGCATTTACAGTTCTACAAGCTGCCATAAAAAGCCAGGTGAAGATCAGAGCTTCTGCGGATTTGAGATATAAACGAGGCACAAAACCATGTGGATAGGAAAAAGGATACTCACTCACCCTGGGATCATCGCAATTCCAAGGACAAAGGACTGATAAATAATAAGCTTTTGATATACTTCAGGAAAACGGTGCTCTCTCTCTCCTATCAGCTTTTAATAAGTCAGAAGAATGAAACTTACTTTTATTTTGTTTCTCTTGTTTAAAATCAACAAAACCTAAAGTTTAAACAGTTGAACTTGTAGCAGAAAACAGATTTCAGAGTGAATCCTTATATCCCAGAGTTTACAGTGTTCACAGTTGTGCAGGTCTTGGAGACCAGCGCCAAGTGTCAAAGGACGCTCATTCTAGAAAAGAGCCTCCGCCAGACATTAATAAAGCCATCTAAATGCTCATTCACATTCCCCATTACACTGTTCTGTAAAGAGCTTACAGTTTGATGGTTAGCATCCTAACTGCCACTGCTAGTAGCCATTCTGCTTCCCTAAAACAAGCACAGGGCAAGAGCGATACCTTTGCTTAGACAACTCATACTAGAAATGAACGTGAACCGCTCGCTTAGCAAGCAGAATGGTTTATTTTCCTGTGTAGCTAATAATAAGCTGCTGTCTTGCTGTGAGTGCTAATATTAAGACATAAGCAAGAATCTTTGAGTTCATGTTATGTTAAACATCACCCAATACCCATCCTCTGCATCCCACCCAAACAGACTAGATGCAATAGAAATAGCTGCTTATTTATGTTTCCATAAGGACTAGCAAGGACACAGCTGCAGGAGAGTGTTTCAAGGCATCTTTGGCAGATCACCCTGGGAGATGTGTTTAGCAGATAATACAACTGGAGAATGCTTGAAAAGCCACTGTTTGTTTAATCACTGGAGGGTACATTTGAAAAGATCAAATAAGCCAAGTTTAGGAGTAGCTTGCTCCCCTCATTTAATGGGCTGTAATGTTTTACAGTGCAAAGCCCTGCAGCAATACAGCTAGCTGCAGCATTTGGAGACATCACCGCTCATGTATTATGAGCCATATGAATTTAACAACTCTCACCACCAGTAAAGAGAAAACCAGAACCTTTGTTACTTAAACTCAGGCCTTGACTACTGAAGCTCAAATACACTGGCTGACAACAGACACGGGTTTGTATCTATCACCTAAATCAGCCACTGGAGAAGAACTTAACCAAGAGACTTTACAGTTTCAGCTTTCCAGTGGTGCCACAGCAGTTCCTACAGCTTGTGTTTAGAAAACACTCGCTTTCAGTAAGAACAAGCCCCAAAACCTTCAACAGAAACCTCTAGTGCTTGGTCAGGTGAGCCACCTTTGAACTATTCACTAGCAGTGGGAAGCAGTCTAACAAAAGCCCATCTGCCATCAATGTTCTTGGAGGGTTTTAAAACAAAGGGCTACCTAGCAATCCACATGGGCCCCTGCACTTTCCATAGTGGATACACAGAGACTTCTTCAGCATTACTGCTACAAAAGTCATCATTTACACACTAAACATCAAATTCTGAATCTTGACAGGGCTTGTTTTCTTCTTTCCTTAGGCTTGTGTAAGAAGGAATGTATTTTATTTACAGGAAAATTAAAACCACAGGAATTTCTTCAATCACCTCTTAGGATCTCCACAACCAAGTGATCACTCTTCTAGACCCATATTTCTATAATACTCTTGACTGTTAGAATTGCTGTCCAAATTAATCTAAGTCACTGCCTTGGGCAATCCTGCACCCTACTCTGTTCGTTATTGGTTGTGCAGTGGAGGCAGCAGCCATCCATGGCATTGCAAGGCTTCATGAACAGCAAATAAAAGTCACAAGCAGCACTAGTTTTTGAGTTACTCAGTTGATGGTATTAGCAACCAGAAAACCACAAATGTTACAAGAATTTGCCTGTCAAGAAGGAACACATGTAAGATGTGGTTGCATCTGTAGTATGACCCTCATGTTGCCTTTCTTATATGCTGCACCCATTGCTATGGATCTTGAAACATCTGTGCCTTTCCAGTGACTGATTATCCAGAGACACGCAACAGTGCTCAGTATCTATAAGAAGCCAGGGACTGAACCCTGAGTTTATTACAGAAAAGAGCTGGAGTAAGCTGCTTGCCAGAAATCCAAACTCTAGCCAACAAGTCCCTCCAGGCTCACTTGGAAAGGTCTTGTAACCTCATTGCCGTATGCCTGCTGGGCTCAAAATGAAATGCAAACTAGCATGATACTTGTGGATTTGGATGCACTATCCAAGGAGGAGACAAATCAGGAGCCCAAGCAAGAAGCATATGTTATGAGTCCAGAATAAACTTTGTCATTCTTTAATGAACTTCATGATAGTGGATTTTCGCAGAGCCACTCCTGAATGGCCTTGCTGCTTTGGCGGTGGAGGGACTTAGTACAACCCATTTAAATGGGTGAAGTTTCACTCTCTTACACATTTAATGAAATCTTTTATTAAATGTTGTTTGAAATCTAGCTCATGGTACAAAGAATCATAGCTGCTTTCTTCAGAAAGTTCACCAGCAGCTTTTGCCCAGCCTTCACCTCTTTAGGAACTATAGAGTTGCTAAAGACCCATCCAACAAGTGCTCTTTACACCACAGTTACAATCCAGGTATCTTGCAATGCTACACTTGCTTAGGAACTGATTAAATGTTTCCTACTCTTTGTAATCACATGCATGTAGTCATTAGAATGAATCTGTACCTACATCTCTTGCCCAGCCTTTTAAAAAGCATGAGTTAGCCCTTAATGACCACCAATTCTGGTATTTTTAGGAGAGCTCATTGGTGCTAATGCTATTTCCAGCTGCATATATAACATACACCTACTAACTGCTGTAGCCAGTAATCAAAGTTTACCAATCTCATTAGTTAACAGTACCGTACAAATCCCATCAACTATAAACAGCATATTCCTTTCCCAGCCAAATATTTTCCTTCGCAGATGCAACACACCCTTTCCAGTATTTAAGACGTTGGGGCTCAGACGTTCAGCATCAATTGGGACCAGCTTTCACATGAATTCAGCCGTAACAAGCCTAAAGTTACTTAAATCCTGAAACTTGGCCTCTTGGGAACACTGACACATACACATGCAGGCACCCCTACCCATAAACACATAAATGTTGTGTGTCAGTCTCCTGGACGCATTAGTAGTTAATAGTATACTTGGTCAGAGTACTTGTAGCACTCCCACATGGCATTCCTTCTCCCAAGAGCATAACTTCATTCTACTGTCTTCCACAAACTCCATTCCCTCCCCTGAGAGCCTGCTACCTTCAGAACTCCTTCCATTTAAAGGTTTTGCATCTGATTATTCCTGCCTCTGTGACTGTCCTTGACTGAATCTCACTTTATGGCTTTCTGCCCAACTGTACAATTTAATCAAGGTTTGACTGCATTTTAATCCTAGTCTACCATGTGTTCCCAGTACTGCTCAGCCTCTAACACACACAAATTGATTACAGGGCTCACTCATTCCTTAGACTAACTCTAACATGAAACAGCAAGCTCTGCTGGACTGAGAACAGCCCTGGTACCACTCCATTCGAGACCTCCACCCAAACTGATACAGTCTGAGCCGCAATTACAGCACAGGATTTCTCCTGAGTGAACTGTGTATTTCCAAGATGCTCCATGCAATTCACCTTCCTGTAGCTTCCCAAATCAAGCTGCACGGTCTTTGCTGCCTTTATCCTGCTAAATAGCTCAGAGAGAAGATACTAGAATGACATGCATTGAACATAGAATCACAGACTGGTTTGGGTTGGAAAGGACCTTAAGTTCATCCAGTTCTAACCCCCTGCCATGGGCAGGGACACCTCATGCTAGACCATGTTGCCCAAGGCTCTGTCCGACCTAGCCTTGAATGCTGCCAGGGATGGAGCATTTACCACTTCAGCAGCCTGCTGCTTTTGTCTAGCACTCTTATGTGTTTAACTGAAATTCAACTCCACTAGAAATTATTATTTGGAGTAACACTTTTGGTTCCCTTTTCGTAACAAAGACTTGAGTAAGAATAAGGTCTAGGAGCCAGCAACATGGGAATCTAATGCCCACCTCTGGCTTTCACCTTGAAGTCTTCTATAAAACATGAAACCAGTCTCACGTTTCTCTGGCAAATCCATCTCAGCTCCTACTCCTGTGCTTGCAATCCCACTTCCATCTCCGTTCCTTATATTCCTACTTCTACAAGGCAAAACATCCCAGAATAGTTGTAACAGTTGCACTGGGGACTTAGATCCCCAGTAAATCTCTTCTGCTTGAAAAAAGCTTTTATGCGGATGAGGCTTAGCCTGCTTAGGTACTGCAGTTGCCTGAACTCCTTTCTGTTGATGTTTTAGAGCAGCTCACAACTGGAAGCAGTTTTCACACAAAACACAAACGTTACTGTGCCTGTTGCATTAATTCATTTAATGAAGAACCTACATAAAACAGAAACAGAAAGATCTCCATCTGCCTCACCCCCCAAGCTTGGCTCCAGTTCAGCTTCCTACCAACTGCACTGCTCGATGTACACCGTGGCCTTCTTCAGCCTTTCCCCTTTGTCTTGCAACACCTTATATCTTTCTTACCTCTTACACATGCAAACAGCTTGCACTGTCAACAGCTTTGTTTAAAGTTATTAGAAAACTTTGCAGAAAGAGTGCCTTGGCCTGTCTGTGGAAAGCCACAGTGAAGTCTCCTGCCTTAAGGAATATCCTTTACTCTCATGTCTTTAAATCTCAGCAGTGCAAGATACTCTTCCATCACCACACAAAGTGACAACTCATCATTAGAACAGCTCTGCACAGGAATCTTAGAACTCGTGTGGTACAAAGTATGCTCTTGTCTCTCCTCCCGTACGTGACAAGACAGAAACGAGATGGCAGCAGGACTCTGAACCCAGAGTCACACCTAGAGATGAAGGTTGTATCTAGGGATAAAAAGCAGGAATGTTGCCCTCATGTCTCACCATATATCCTCATCAACAGTCATAGCTGCACAAGCCTCTACTACTGCTAGGGCCAGATATCCAAGATAATTGAAAGTAAATGAATCACTGCACTCAAAAGAGCTGGCACTCTGCAGACCAGGCGTTACTGGCCCACTCAAGTATTCTCCTGGAAGAAATTCAACAAGCTCTTCCTCAAGTAAACAACCCTGTTTGACAGCAAAATTAAGTTAAACACATTTCACAACTAAGCCCTTGAAAAGAAATGGGGAGGGAGCTGCAATCTTGTGTTATGCTCAAAAATTAAACACAAAACAGCTTGTGAAATGCAATTTAAAATTGCAAATTCAGTAAAAGAGAGATATTCTTTTACACTGCCACCCCTTCCAACTGCAGGCATTCCCTGTTGAAGGAATAAGCCTTATTTCCTATTCCTGATTAAAATAACCCCAATTTATCGCAGCAGCAAGGAAGCTCAGCAACAGCTTCACCGGGTGGCTTCAATTCTTCCATTGTTATCTGTAATTCACTTGAAAGGCACCGATACAAACTGTGGACACCAGTGAGGAAGTATTCCTCTCATTTAGCTCTTCCATATGCGACTGGCAGAGTGGTGTACATCCAAAATCTGCTGCCTTTGGTTGTAAACACAACCCCACCCTTCCTCCACCATATCCGACAGGAATGTCAGTAGAAAAGAGGAATAGGGTGGAGTTTTTCAGGACAACGTTGCTCATGAGTTTGGTACAAACAACATTTACAGGACTGATGGCATAATGCGCCACATCCCCTTCTTTCCAGAAGAGGACACTACTTTCCAGCATACTCTGCATTAGTCCAAAGTCCTTCTCCTGGATGGAAGCGATGGCTTAGCAAAGTCCTCCAACCTTTTGGCTACTTTCACATGACTTCCAATAGCAGCAGCAATCTGGTCTGCTTATGCAAAATAGCTTCCTCACAGTCATCCCTCCTCTATTCTTAATGTACCGGTGACACCAGCTCACCCCATAAAGGTTAGGAAGGCAGGTGGCAAAAACTAGAAGCCATCAGAAGGCATCTCCAGATTGGGATACCGGAAATCAAAGGATTCAACCCTCTCACGTAGCCAAACCGCCCCTGAAAGTAGCAAATACACCATACAGGGTATCTCCCCAGGTTCTGAACACCCACCTTCACTATCTGAGCATTATACACTTAGACCCCTCCAGAAGGGCAGGAGCACGCGAGTTAGGAACACCTCTGTGGGCAGGTTTTCAGGCAACCATCCTGCAGGCTGTGCCTTACCAAAAAGAAACAGTTAAAACCAAGAAACTGTCACATCCATCTCATCCATTCTCTGCCCTCTGAGCTGACCATTGTCCACCTCAGGATTAGAGTTTAGCATAGACTAGGGATAGTCATTCCAGCTCCCCACAGGAAAAGTAGAATTACTTCTATGTCAGAAGCATTTCTAAACCTGATGAAAGCAAGATCTTTACTTCTTAGGCAATCCTTGTGTTGCAAGATTTCACCACAGTGCCTGAAGTTTGGCAAGAAAAAAATATATATAAAAAAAAAAAAGAAGAAAAGTATCAAAAGTGAAACCAACAACAGGGGAGACAAGCAGCATACAGAAGTCAGATGCCTTTCGAAAGCAGATTTAGAAGTTCCCAACGCAGATTTATTATCCTGTAATAGGATAATAAGAGGCTGTAATGATGTGAGTCCTACATATAGAAAAAACAGCTCCTTTCTAATGGCCTCAAGAAAATACGAAGTTCATCATTGTGAGGATGAATGGGAAATAAGTGATAACTTCAGGGGAAGACAGAAGTGCTGAAGGGAACATGTACATGAGAAAGTAGCAAGTTAAAAGCACAGGTTTGAAGGAGGCAGTTAAAAACACAGAGTTGAAGGAGGCACTAAGGATTATGACAGGAAGACACTGGTAAAAGGTTGTATGGGCTCTTCAGAACCCCCACACCTCTCAAGTTCTGTTACTGAGTAATATGAGAGCTGACCTGGGTGCAAAAGTTTCAGTATCTGCTTAATCAATCACCAGAGAGGTGTCTAAAAGTATTTACACAAATCTATCAAACATACTTTTTAAAGGCTCTCTGGTCCACCACCACTGAATCCTTCTTTGGTCAAGAGAAGAGATAAGCAGTGCCCAAGGTTTCCGTGCTTCCCTTCTCCCAGCAGGGAGTCCTAACCTGCTAAAAACACACTAGCACCACAGATGAATAAGAACTGGCAGCATTTGCCTTTCAGTAGCCAACTGCTGAAGTCAAAGGTCTCCCTTTTCCACCCCACTCAAACTCTCTTCACAGGCTCACAGCAGTTAGGAGAGAGCACTCTGTCCCCTTGGCTGACCTCCTTACCAACAGCATCCTGGAAATTCTGCTCATCTACTCCTGTGATCAACACATTGTAACTCCCTAATGAAAGCAATTTCTTCCTGTAGACCTCTCCTAGTCATTTCCCTGCTTTGTGAGTGCTCCAAGATTACTACCCTTTATGTGCTTACAGGGGGTCATAAGTACTCAAAGCAGGATTTAATGAAACCAGCATTGCCAATGGCAGCTCCAGATATGACTGGCAATGTTTTTGACAACAGCTGCCCCTGATGTAGCCCAGCTCATCAGCACTTACCTTCTCTGTCACTGAAGCAGATAAAAAGAAGCTCAAGAGACTCCCAGCTTCCAGGCAGAATCAACCCATGCCATCTCTAACAGGCAGTGAAGACCCTGCCCAATTTCACAGATCATCTACTGTAGTAATTCACCATTTTCAGTCTTCCCAGCAATTTTAGGATGATGATTGCTACTCCGCTTCTATCACACACTAAAGCCAGTAGCATGGAAGACAAAGGTGAAACCCCATTTGGAAGCAGCAACACTGGCAGAGACATGGAAGAGCCATACCTTGCCCTTGGCATCCGTTCTGTGCAAGGCAAGACTTGCTTTACAACAGCAGCAGGAGCTCAGAAGCTCAAGTCAACTACTCAGGACTTCCTTCTCAACTCTAACCTTCTGCTGCTGCACTCCACCACTTCCCAGAAAACTTCCCATCAGTTAGTTACACCAGCACCTATAGAAGGGCAGAAGTCACTAAAGAAGCCCCACTTGCTTCTCTCTTCTGACAGCAATGGGCAGAATGCTGCCAGCATGGTGAGAATGATCCAGGCAGAGTAGATACACACAGACCTTGCAGACCAGCCCTGTGTTAGTCCTACCCAGGGCAAGGTTATGCTCACTCCTGATTAGAGATAAAGCAAATGAATAGGAAAGACATAAACAGGTGGGTCTGCCACTTGTGAATTAAGAAATACACAGCTAAGAGAAATAGAAAGCATCCAAGTTATTTGGGAAAGCAAACAAATAAGTCATCAAAATGAAAAAGATTCTCTACATACCACGCTAATTTGATGGGAGCTAAAAACCTGGGGATAATGCAACAGTGCAGCACACAGTTTTTTCTAATTGTGTTGAGATAACATCTGCAGGTATTTAACACTCCTCATATTTTAACATTAGGTGCTGAACAAAATTCTCCCTGTTCAGATTGAAAACGCCCCAAAAATGAAACTGCTCAGATGCTGGAATGCAGCGTCAAAGCCTTTGGAAATCTGACAGGGATTTTTGTTTTGGACCTCATATCAAAAGGGAAGATGAACATTTCGGAACTGTTCAAGCAGTCACCCAGCACTGATGCCAGAAAGCACTCTCAGCAGGCTGCACATGCTTCCAACAGTGACCACACACTCCAGGAACTCCTCAGAAAATGTGATCAAGAGCGACACACGTGTTATGCCTGAAGCCAGAGGTTGCTGAATGGTCAGCGTGCTGATGGGAGTAGATAGGAATTGGGTGACACATTGTGGAGTAGTTTGGGAAACTTCTGGTGGACCTTCAGCCTCACATTGAAGAGGCCACCAGAGCAGGAGGAAGTAGAACATATGGAGCAGCAGGAGGCATATGCTATGGAAGAAAATATCAGGGTAGATACTATCCAATACCTGTTACTATAGGGGCACAAACATTATTCCCGAGAAAGCCACTTGCACACATCAGCAATTCCATCATGGGTGACAGACATATTTTGATGCTCTCACAAGAGATATTTTTGAAGGTAAGTTTACTGAGTTAGTCTCCACATTTTGCTACCTACTTACTAATTCCTTTAATAACTAGAGAGTTACTAGGAAATTTAGGTTTGCATTTAATAGTCTATAACATGTATTCACATAATACACTTACCATAACTAATAAACATTAAACTTCAGAATGAGAAGATATTTTTAGATCCTTTGTGGAACCAAACATTGGACTTCAGTTTCAAAGATCTCAAAATGACAGCAGAGCCACATTTCACTAAAGGAATTGCTGAGCCAGTCTCTAGTAGAGAACTATATACATGCAACGATCTGTGCTAGATCCAAACTTGAAAGGAGGGTACCTCAGCCTGCCATGCACCTGCAGTGTAGAACTGCCCTGCTAACCAGAGAGCACCAAGACAACCATCTCTGGAAGAACATCACTGCTCAAATGGAAGCTCTTGCTTTGACTACAACAGGAGTTGGGACTCTGAAGTGCAAAAACATCACTGTACTGGGATTTAGCAGCAACAGGAACAGAGAGTGCAATGGCTCTTTTGACTTGCACTGCCTTCTCTTACATGTTCTCAGTTTCTAAGCGCAAGATGAGAAATGCTCAGTGGCAGTAAAGAGCTCTGAACTTGCTGTCTGTGATACACAGACTGAACTCCTCTGCTTCCAAGCAGTGGCTACAAGGAAGAGGGAGAAACAAGAAGGAACTGAAGCAGTTGACAAAAGGAAAAACACTTCATAGGAGCTCAACTCCTGAAGAGAACTACAGTGATACCATGGGAAATGATAGTGCATAATCTACACATCATATTTTCACACAGTTTGGCAGTTTTATGTTTAACAGTTCACAGGGAAGCAAACCAAGACCTGAAGAAGCAAGCTCCCATCAACGCCACTTCGAATCCCCTCTAGAGCACTCTGATGGGCTTTCAGACTTTCAGGTCTCTAGTTTTGATGTTCACTCTCATGGCTTTATCCAATTTTACACCACAATTGCATTTGCTAGTTTAAGATTTTCCTGGCAGTGCAGTTCTGCATCTGTCCTCCTGAGAGCAAGAAACTTTGTGAAGCAGCAGTAAAACAGGAGAAAGTTTTTGCGCTCTATCATACCAAGAATAAAGTCTTCATTTTCTTAGGCTACTTTGAAAACTGTAAACACATGAGAATCCAAGAGGTTTGAAAAGCCTCAAGATGACAAGATGCAAAAAAATAGTTATTAAAAGTAGATGAAAATATTCAAGAACTGAAGTGAGAAGGGGAGGAAAAAAAGGAAGTTCTCAAAATAAACTATTAAGCTTGGAATCACCATGGCATCATTTTAGAGGTGCCGAGGTTACTCTTGGAGCTGCTTCTTGCCCAAAAAGCTAAGCTGTCTGCTATCAATCTGCCTCTGGGGTAAATAGGATTCTGGCTACTATCCCAAATTCAAGCAGTACAAACAAACAAGAAAGAAGTCTATGTTAGATTTGTAAAGTGAAATAAGACCTTGCCTAGCTGGAGAGCTCTAGGGCAATGCTGAGCCCCTGAACTTGCAAGGGACAGTTTTCCTCTCCCAAAAGACTGCATTTGCCTTTGAACTTTCAGCCACATAGAAAAAAGGCTGAGTTGAAATGTCAGCATCATCTTGGATTCAAATCAATCAGCTTGATGCATGATTGCAATAGCTAAACCACTTCACCTCTGCACTGCCCTCATCCATATGTTCTTTATATCAGCAGTCAGCAGACTGGGTGGCTCAGTGCATTCATTTCCTGTCCTAGGCTTGGGCTCCACTTTAAACAAAACAAAACCCCCTGAAAGTGGAAAATAAAAATTAGCATCTCCTGACAGTTAAATTCACCAGACTTGTTGCATCAAGTCTCTTTCTCCATCCAAGAAAGCTGCAAGAAACCCTTTGGGAAGCACTGGTACAACTGGTGAGTTTTAGCTATCTGCTCAAGCAGCTGGTCACACTTCCACAAAACCAGTAAAGGGGCTGGAGCCTTTTCAAATGCTGACATACCTTTGTGTGAGGGGAAAGCACTAAGGGAAGAGGGGAGAGCCCCAGGCAGTGCCAGCTTAAAGAAACAGATTGGAAGCAGCCATCCCCACCTCAGTAAATTAGTAGCCCACTGAGTAGCAAACCCTCCACCCACTTCTCCAGCTGGGCTTCCTCCAGATGATGTTGCTCTTTATCAGCTACAATGCAAGAGTTAAATTCCCAAGATAATTTAAATCTAAACAATGTGCAGCCTTCAGCATTAATGTAGGTGCCTGCCAGCTGGTGACAGTTAAGTGGTTACTTTCTCAAGCTAAACTTATTAGCTAAAGGTCAAGACACTCCAGAATAATGGAATTGCATTCAAAGTTTGCTCTACCAGAGCTCAGTGTGTCACTGTGGAAGGGGAGCTTTCTCATTGAAGGTGTGCTACAGCAAGCCAGTCTCACCAGGAGCATGTCATACTTTGGGGCTCACATCTAGGGTGGACTGTTTCCTTTGCAAAAGAAAAGCTGACCTGCCTTTGGGAGTTAACAAGGAAGCCTGTATGTAGTAAACAGCTGCGCTGCAGCCTTTGAATGACTTTAAGCTCTTTGGTTTCCCTGGATCACCCTCCCACCATCTTTCCTCATGAAATGCTGATAGAAATAAATCTAGAAAGGGCAAAGAAGGCCTCACATAAGGACAGGTAGTAAAAAATAACCCCTTCTCCACATACGCTACAATGGACACTGCTCCAGAACAACACAGAAAAGAAGCAAGTATCAACCCTGCTCACTGGCCATTAAAGATGGAATCAACAAATAGGATCTCTCAAGCCTCAAGATGCAAAACAAACGCACCATCAGTCTGAAGAGACACTGCAGCCACACAAAACTGCTCTGTGTGCTTGAGCAACCCATTCTATCTCCTGGTTTAGTCTGTCTTATTCATGGAAATGCAGCCTTGCTATTCCAGAGCTCCCAGCAAATGGAAACTTTTGCCTTCAGTCTCTGGAAATGGGAGACATACTGAAATGAAAGCTCAAGAGCCACTGTAGTTGCCATTCTGCTGACACATGGAGAACAATAGTGACCATCAGAGAATTAGAGCATTTGCAATGGAGCAAAAAGGCAAGTTAAAAATAGCTCACGTCCAATCTGCCTTCAATCATACCTACCTCACATCGGCTTCAAAAGCACCAGCTGCACATCTGAGTGACATGAAACAGTGAGGAGAAAGCTAACTAACACCAAAAAAAGATGAAAGCACTTTGAGGTTCTACCCTGTTAAGTTGCTGTGGCTCCAGAACTGCACTGGTTTGGTTTTGTTTCAGTTTACTTGTCTGTTTTCTTTTGTCTGCTGTTTCCAGGAAGGACCTACACAGATGTAAGCATCCCACCCTCTCAGAGGAACCAGATTTGCAGTAGAAGAGAGCACAAAAAAAAGAAAGAGTACAAAAGGCTTTATAACAGATTGCCAAAAAGCCCTAAAAAACTCTTTTCAGCCCTTTTTACTCACAATTCCAAGCGACACGAACATTAAGAATTAACATAAGGAGCAAGTAAATCCTCCAGGTTTAAAACTGATGCCTTTGGACAGTTTGAGGTGCTGTGTACAGCACCGGTGTTGACACCACACCTCGAAATTAAGGGGCACAACCCTTCTGTACTAGAAAGAGGTCATTTTTTCCGTCCTCCTTTCAAGAACACAGGGCTGTTGGTAGCGCCAGATGTTTTGGGGAGGAAAAAAGGTAAGAATAATCTCACACATGAAAGTGAGGGCTGGCTACTGGCTTTCTGCTCATACTCCACACGCTGTATCCAAGCCCAAAAGAACAGTTCCACCTTGAAAACTGACTGCATAAAATTGTCACCT
This sequence comes from Ara ararauna, assembly GCA_028858755.1. Classification (NCBI taxonomy): domain Eukaryota; kingdom Metazoa; phylum Chordata; class Aves; order Psittaciformes; family Psittacidae; genus Ara; species Ara ararauna. The sequence continues at coordinate 7,754,162 of CM054389.1, read as the reverse complement.
CATTGCACAGAGCTGCTCCTGTGAGATTGCTGCTGACTTTCTCAAACAAGCTTATGTTGGCTTTTTATTTGCCCTGAAATCTGCGGAGACAGATCTGGCACTGCAGGAGAGAGCTGGATTCTCTCCTTTACACCAGCAGCACCACTAAGCTGTAATTACTCTCACCTGTCCAAACCTACAGGCATGAACAGGCTGCACACACCAGCTCCTCGGGTCCCTGGTCAGATCCCCAGCCAGGCTGAGCTGCAGCTATTTAGGAATTAACAGTCCTGCCACAGTCCATCCTTAGCATCCCCTGCAGCAATAGGTAAGAAATCAAGGTGTTCACAGAAGCTTCTCTTCCCCATGCTCACTTCTAGCAGCATGCTAAAATGCAAAGCTGTCTTCTGCAGGCTGTAACTTAGAGTAGCTTTGCTACTGAAGGCTTTTCTTGAGCTTCTGGGAAGCTATTGTTTTCTCAGCAGCCTGAAGAGAGCTGCTGTCTGCAACCATCATTCTTTGTGGCTAAAAGGAGACAGCCTTCTAGTTAGAGATTTGCCCGAGTTGTGTGATTAGCACCAAGATATTGCAGCACAAAGAAAACTACCAGAAGCAGCTACAGATGTTGCTGGATAACTCACCCTCTTCACAGTTGCTCCCCGTGAAGCCAGGGCAGCACCTCCACTCCAGCGTGGTCACAGTTCGGTAGGACATTTTATACGTGGGCCTGATGAGAGTCCTGTAACTAACACAAACAAGAAGTCAGCAGGATGCACTTATGTACTCAAGGGTGGTGGTGTTACTAATTCATAGCACATCTGCCTGCCTGCCCCAGAGCACCCAGCCACCCCTGGCTGCAGAAAAAGGAGACACACAAAGCAACATAGCGATGGTTTACAACAGTATGGATCCGATTCAACAACCCTGATTTTTCTCCTTAAGCCCTCATTCTCTTCTGGCTCTTCCCCATACCTCTCCTGCAAATTATGCTTTGTGGAGGTCTCACTGCTACCAAGTCATTGCAAGTAGTGGAGATGCTGACACTGGTTGCCCTCATTTTGCCTGCATGTGGATGTGTCTGACCTTGAACAAAGGCTGTCTCATTAACCTTTCCTCACTCAGCACTAACAGAGGTTCCAAAATATTAATCACAAAAATATAAATCTCTTGAGTGTCCTCCCTTTTCTCACCCCCACTACTCAGATCGAGGGTGTTTTAACATAGCAGCATAACAAATGTCATCACAACACAACACCTGCTATACAAAAAAGATGTGGACAGGCCAGAGAGGGTCCAAAGAAAAGCCACAGAGGTGATCCAAAGACTGGGCGGCCATGTGAGGTGAGGCTGAGAGGACTGGCTTTGTTCAGCCTAGAGAAAAGAAGGCTGAAGTGGGACCTTATCACCATGTTCCAGTATTTAAAGGGTGGCTACAAAGATGATGAAGACTCCCTTCTTACAAGGAATCACATGGAAAAGATGACCAGTGATGGGTACAAGTTACCCCAGGGGAGATTCCAGTTGGGTACAAGAGGAAAAGTTTTCACACTGAGAAACAATCAGCCACTGGAATAATCTTCCCAGGGAAGTGGTGGACTCCCCAGTGTTGGATAGTGTTAAGATCCGGCTGGACAGGTTTCTGGGACATCTAGTCTGAGTCATGCTCTCACAAAAAAGGTTGGACCAGATGACCCCTGAGGTCCCCCCCAACCTGGTATTCTATGATTCTAAGAAGACTACATCAGTGATCTCCATGGAGCCTTTTTCCCCAGCGAGCAGACCCGTGCCTCAGTTTCCCCATCTGAAATAGGGTTACACTCTTCCTCACTACAGCTGTGGTTCTGCAGCACACACTGGTTAGCTTCATGTCCAGCACACTGCACCCCATAGTCCCAGTTAAAGCACAAGTACTGCCATGCCCCACTGGAAATTAAAGGGCTACCTGCAGACATAGGCAGAGCTGTGGAAGGCACCAGTGATTCTGAAGTCAAGACAAATCAGACAGTTGCATAAATGCCAGCTTTGCTTTTAAACCAGCAGCCCTTCAAAGCTGGCAGATCAGCGTTTTCCCGGTATATGGCCAGACAAGTCACTGCTGCTATTCATGAAGCTAAAAGCAAACACAGAAGTCATACTCTACAAGCTCCCTCAAAATTCCTCCCCTTGTTTAACAGCCAAAGGAATTTGGCACACACAGGGAGAGGCTGAAGCTTTGGGATTACAATGTTGCAGGCTGCAGCTTTATGCTTTTTTCTCAAGGCCAGGCAGACACAAGCCCCAGCCCTGGGGTCTTCTCAGGGGAAGAGCCTCCTCCTGCAGTGTGAGACCCAGCAGAAGATAGAGCACTGCCCCGGGCTTGGATGCACAAGGCCAAAATGGAACTAGAAACTGCAGGAACCTCATCCAAAGCCCCTCCAAGGGGCAGCAGGTACAGGTGTGCATCCAGGAGAGCACTGCAGTGACATGGGTACAGATACTCGTAAGAGCATTAACCAAGGCTTGCCAGGAGCGGCTGCCCATGTATGTCTTGGAAAGAAGGCAGCAGCTCAGTCTTTGGGAAATTAATTTCTCAATAAACTGTTGCTGATTGTTTCTTCTGCCAGCTGCCAATCACAAAAGCCAACTTCTCCTATGGCCCACAGACAAGAGGGCTGCACAAGCTTCCTCCTGAGCACAGGGCTGCCTACATTTGGAACGGCATTGGCATTGGCCAGCCGTGGGACAGCAACGCTGCCTCCTGAGAACACCACGTCCTTGCCGTCTGAGCAGCCAAAAAGCACACCAGTAACTGCTAACACTGACAACTGCGATCCTGGCACTTGTCAAATACAGACTGGACAGAGCCAACTTGTCCCACCTAGTGCTTCGCACTTCTGCGTCAAATGGTCCTCAGGAGTTTGCAGTCATGAGTGAGCTTCAGGACTCAGCACCACATTAATGTAGGTAGAGCTTCAGTGCTTTTTCAGAGAGACTCAAGGCATGAAGACTTCCAGTATCTTGCTGAGCATCTCCCAGAAGAGCTCTGGCAAAGCTCAGGAACCAAGCCCAAGTCTCCCAGCTCCCAGTCCTGGCATTGGACTCAAAACATCTTTCCACACATAAGCCCTGAACCATCAGTCAGAAGTTCATGACTTTGTCACTGACACCACAGTTGGGTTTGACCTCAAGATGAAAGTCTCCAACCCAGTTACCAGTGTCTGCAGCCAGCTAGTCTCCAACTACACCGTGATTTTAAAACCATGTTTCTGCCAACACCAAGATGTTAAAACTCTCTCAAACTTCATTATGAAGTGTGGAGAGTGGCTTGAGCCAGACTGGAATCTTGGCAGCAGTTCTGCGTCAGGGAAGTAGCTATAGTTTAATCCTCAAACGAGCGAGGACTTCTCAGGGCATGACAAACATGGAGCTCAGCTGTCACAGCCTACCACCCACCCTGAATTTCCTGGAAGAGTCCTGACATTTGCAGCTCTGTTCAGCATCAGGCACTCAGGCATGTGAAGTGGTCCCTGCTTGCTAGCTCAAATCTGCTCTGATGTTGCTCTGTTCTTGGTAGCACCACTTTCCCTTACTCACATGAGATGCACCAAGGTCTGTTGTCAAATGTATCATCGCAACATGCAGCTTTCCAACTGCTATTCGAGGAAGGAAGCAAAGAAAACTCCTTTAACAAAGCATCATCACTGCCTGATACCTGAAGTGTTGCAATTGGAGGAAAGGAAAAAAAACCATGGGAAAAAGAGGAAAAGAGCATACCTGTTAAAGATCAGAAGCCTTGGAATTAGAATGTGTGGAAAACACAACAGGCAGAAAAAAGATCTGATGGTGGTGGAGGAATAGGGAAGCTTCTCCCTTGGATGGCACCCAAGCCACAAACAAATAGCAAAACCACAGTAAGAAAGGAGGTTAGGATGAGCTACAACCTGCACCTTTTTGGCTTCCCAGGCAGCCAAAGGATACGTTTGGCATACACAGTCCCCTGCCAAGCTTCCAAGCGCTCCAAAGAAGCAAACTACCAGGACCTGTCACTACCACAGGACATAAGCCTCATTTACCAACATGTGCACTGAGGCTCACAGCAAAGGTCTCAGGGAGTGTGGGAAGAACCCAGCAAACTCAACCACCGCTACAGCTGTCACTGCCTCAGAGCAAACCCCTGGCTGCCCCTGGAGACTGCCTGATGGTGTCAGACAAGGCTACAGGAGCTCACCTGCCCGCAGTCATTGTTTGGGAAACAGTCTCTTGCTTGTGCCTCTGTGTGACTGCCCAGGAAGGGGTAATGTGGGGAGGGAGCACAAGATGACCGAGTGACTGTTTTGGGGGTATGAAGCTAGAAATACTGGAGAAGTCAGGACATGGCAGCCAACAAGTCTCACAGCTCAGCACGCAAGGATACATTCCCCTTGCTCTCAAGGAAGGGTCACTGAAACCAACAGCCAGATGTGGCACAAGAAAAGTGTCACATTCTTGGATCAGAGCCTCCCAAATCAGGTCAAAGAGAGAGGTGGGATCTCTGCCCTGACCCAAGCCGGACAGCCTGTCACACACAGGAAATACCTTCCCCATTATGGATTTCCCTGCCCTTTGACACTTACAAAGATGATGTGAGAGGGAAGGTGTGAAGTTCATTTCCACATCACAAGAGGTGGTTTTGTTAGTGTGATTCATTCATTCAGCCACCACAGTTTGTGCCTGAGGAGACCTCAGCAGCCTTCACAGGCTTCTATTCATTTCCATTCAACTTCCAGGTTGAAAGTTTCAACCTCACTTACTGGTGGGTTTCAGGATAACAAGAGGAATGAACTTGCCTTTTGACTGGCAAAGAATCTGGAAATCAAGGAATCCAAGATTGCTTTTACCTACTACTCTCATGGCAACAAATTCATACATCAATGCAGCGGGTCCAACCCTGTACACCTAACTGGCATATTGCCTTTCAAACAGGGACAAACCATATTCATTCTAACAAGACCTATTTCTGCATTAAAAGAGAGCCTGTTTCAGAAAAGCTATCAAGAATTTGGCTCTGAACACCACTATCCCCACTCTAGACAGACCATCATAACTATCCTCTCAAAGCCCACCAGACACTGATTACACCACACAGCTTCTCTATGGAATAGCCAAGTTCACCTCAAACTAGAGCCACAGCTGACACAGGGACAAAGGGCACCTTGGCCATCATGTTTGCACTCACAAGCATGGCAGAGACCATCACTTGTGAATGAGACCTGTGCTCTTTTCTTTCCTGCAGCACCAACTCTTCCAGCTTCCCTAGCACAAAGGCAGCAGTTCCCCAGGGAAGAACATAACCAGGAGTTTCAAACACGCTCCTGCAGACAATGGACAAAACACAAAACCTGCAGCTGCAGACATATTGGAGGCCACTGTAATATGTAATGAAGTCCGTTTAACTCTGAGCATGTCTGGTTTGCACAAGTTTGAGAGTCTAAAACCCAGAAAACACAAACTTACACAACCCCCTCCTCAAGTTGTACAGAGCAGCAGTTTACAGTCTCTCAGTCCTAAGTCAAAGGACACAGAGACAGATGTTTCTGGGCCACCAGAGTAATCATCAGATCCTGTCTTCACTAACAGTGAGATCTCAGTGCTACTCCAGACCAGCACTGCCCTGCCATAGCAACGAGGAGGAAGAGTGCCCAGACAGCATGTATGACATTGCAAGATCAAAAGACCTTCGCTAGCAGCCTGAGCACAGCCTGCAAAGCAGATGGCCCTTAACCTGTGCCCAGCCAGCAGCACACAGGTTACCGTTCAAACACCTGGGTTTACTGGGAGCTGGGTGCAACCATCCAGGCAGCAGAGCCCCAGAGATTACGTTGCTATTGAAACACCAAGCTAGAGACTTTATCACTTCCTTCAGACAGATAAATGGCATGTGATTGTCTAAGTACACCAGGAGTTTCAGCCAGGCTGCTGGAAAGTTGCCTGTTCACTTTGTAGCGTGACAAAGCAAAGGCATATCCTATGGCGCGCAGAAGCTGAAGCCTTCACTACACAAATGGAAAGAGTTCAAGAAAAGATCTGCTGAGGGAAAAGTCTCCAGCCAAGATTGCTCCAAAGCAACTCAGCACCCAAGCTAAATAAAGAGTCTGGGGTGGAGGGCAAGAACAGAGCAGCTCATCCCATCCCAGCCAAGATGACGACACTCCTCCAGAAGTACAGCCGCCAGCTGCCCAACAGCAAGTGAACATACAGCAAGGACATCACCAAAGCTGCTGGGCTGGGGATCTCATGGATACTCCTCTGTCAAAGGCTTGACCCTGAGCTGCAGTTTGTGCAGTAAGGGAAAGAAACCTAACACGAGCGAATGGGAGACAGGAAATAGATTAAATCCTTGTCTGGCCACACCGATGTCTGCTGTAAGCTGAGTCGCTACCAGAGAGCCCCTCTCAGCTGTCACCACAAGTTGAGAGATACCTTGGGTTTTGGCTGGTGTCTCTTTAGCTAGTGAGCAGCCCGATAATGTGTGCTGGCAGAGTGAAAACTTCTTCAGATACCAGTGACTCCCTGCAAACAAGGAGATGAAAAGAGTTTGTTTCAAGTCGCAGCTGGGAGAAATACTATAAAGCCAAATTAATGCCAATGGCTGACTGATGTTTTGCATTGCCTACAGTCATGCATAAAATCTTATGAATCTGGCTGTGCCCCTCCTCAAGCTCAGGCACCAGAAATCTCACTAGAGAAGAGAAGGTGGCCAGATGATGTTTGTCTTTTTGGCAAATGAAAGAAGATATATTTATATTACCTGAACAACCACAGGGATATAGACAGCACTAATATTTTTAGCCACTACTAAACCTGGAGTAAGTCGATATCACCAGAAGCTAAACTTCCAGAAAGCCTGAAGGCAGAGGTACTAGTATGGAGAAGGTAAAGAGGAAACAGAAACAATACTGTTTGATGGCAATGAAGCATTGGCCGCATGAAGCATTCCTGCTAGACTGTCATGTAGAGCAGATAGAGGCAGGCAGGCAATCCTTAAGAGCCACAGAGAAAATACAGAAACTCCTCCATATTACAGGAACACAATCAAGAACTGGTGACCTACAGAAGGGATTCTCTGCTTCCCCTTCCATGAAGCCAGCGTAAACCCTCTCTGGCGTTTTGCCAAGTGTTGGCACAGGACACCATCACATTTGATACTAGGACGCTGCTGTTCCCTGCTGAAGCTATCTACTGAAGATATCCTTACATAGGGTGTCCACCCAAGACACAAATCTTGTGACCAGGACAGCTCTCAGACAAACAGCCATGTCACCCAAAGCTTTCAGACATGCTGAGATAGAGTTTGGGTTGGTTTTTGGTTTGGAAAGGTAGGTAAAGATCCCTCTCAAACCACTAGGTAGAAGAAGTGGGGGTAGTAGAGCACCTCAGTTTTCTGCTCTGCTCATCTTCTGTAGGAGTCTTCAGAGGCCTGCCAAAGGAAGCTGTGCAGCATGGTGGCTGCTGTAAGCCTATAAGCCACTTCCAAAGATACTTTCTAAGCAGAAAAGGAAAACAAAGCATAACTTTCAAGAAACTGCACTAGCAAGTGAAGTGCTGAATAAAGGAGGCCCTGCGATTCTGGGGACTGTCTGTCTCATTGCTATCCTTGGGAATTTTCACTTGAAAACAGGAGATGGGATTCACCTGAATTAGGAGAAGTGATTGGCATCTCTTAAAGAGACAATATTCATTTTGGTGAAAGAGGATAAAAAATACATCAACCTCTGCTTGACTCGGAGACAACAGAAAGCCAGTTAGTCACATATCCCTAGGTGCTGGCAACATAACATTGATAGGCTAGCATGCAGGCCCAGCAAAGACCTCAACCATACAAGATGACTCAGGGTTACCAGATGTTGCCCGCAGTTGTTCCATGTCACAGGATCCGTCATTTCCAGTGGCTGTTTTTCATTCTGTTATCAGAATTCAGATGCACTGCTGAAAACAAGCAGCCATTCAGAAAAGATGTCTGGCATGGGGATAACTTCAAAAACCCACTCAGCTCTCAGGACCTCAGTGGCTTCGACTTCACTGCTACATATTCCCTTTCATAGGGTGGCAGTACAGGAAATTATCAGGAACCAGCACATGCCACTCCTGCTTTATCGCTGTTGATAAGTGGGTTGCCTCTAGCATTTGTCACCATCTTTCTAGAGGTCCTTGGGAAAGATATGTCCAGGGTCTTTTTCCACTTCATGTAAGAATGTCATACAGTGCATGATTAGAGGACAGCCAGTATAGTCATTTCTTCAGAAGGGTGCCATTCGTTTTGCTTGCGTTTCCTCCCACTTGCAAAAGGAGCAGAACATTATCATCCTTCCAGCTCTTCTGGGAAGTTTCTTGGAATCATAGAATATAACCTTGAAGGTCATCAAGTCCCACTGTTAACCTGGCACTACCAAATCCACCACTAAAATAAGTCCCTAAGCACCACATCTACACATCTGTTACTTACCTCCAGGTGAACTGCCTTCCAGAAACACAGCTCCTGCCCACTGAGTTTTCACCAGCTGAGATCTTAAATATCAATAACCCCAGATTCTTTCCATATTTTCACATAAAAAAGTCTGCTGCCCCTCTGCATTGTCTCCAAACAATTGGACTCATCAGGCAAATGAACCAAACTCCATTTGAAACTGAAAATGTTCCATGAATAGCAATGTCACAAGAGCACACACCACTCCTAAAGCCTCTGGGTTAACAATGTAAGAATCGATGTACATGAGTAACTGCAGGAGCCCATAAAAAGAATTTTTCCTAGTAACATGATCAATTGTTTGGTACTTATGAAACTACAGTTCTGTTAACAGGGAAAAATAAGCAAGATTTTTGGCAAGTTTAGGAGACAAGGTGAAAGCTCACGAGTTTCTAATGACAATTATGTGCATAAAAAGTCTGGGAAATTAAAAAGCTTCACAGAAGTTTGGCCATGACAGTGTAAAATATTAATATGTAAAATGTTTCAACCATAGCCTTGCATAAAACAAGACCAAAGAGACACCAAAGCAGATATATTACAAGTGAAAAAACTCCAACTGACCACTGGCCAAGTAGAAACTGGAGAACCAACTGTGGTAACTGCCACATGGAAAATGTGAATTCCAGATGAAGAGTCACCAGAACAGACTGGGAAGGTGGATCTCTGGGTATTTCAGTGGGAAGTTCAACTGCATTCTGGCTACGTTATCAACTACATGAGGACCTCAGTCAGTGCCCTGTGGGTGAATGGGTAATAATAACAATAAAATGATTAAGCTTTGTGAGCTAAATTATGGGCTTGTCTACATGGGAAATTGTTAAAGAAGCTAGGTGCAAATCTAGAGCACAATGGCTTTTTTACAGCAGTTCCCAGATGGGTGGGTAACACTATTCTGCTCCAAGAATGTTTTTCAGAAAAGGCAAAGCTCAACAATACAAGGACATTATGCATACTGAAAGATGGTAGCCAGGGATAGCTATTTCACTCAAGGTGAATGTAGGTAGGTTCCAAGACTGTAAGTGATAGAAAGGCAAAGCAGGCTCAGGGCAAGTTTTTGACAAGTCAGTGTCTTTTGAGCTTTGTTTCTCATCTGGGGAGAGGAGACATTGTGCTCATGCATGCCGCTAAAGGATACTGAGATGTAGGAGTAAGAAGTGCTGTAAGGAAATTCCACTCTGAAGGGTCCAGGGCACATTACCTGCATCCATCACCAGCTGCAAGGAATCCGATCAAAGCTTTCTACCTTATCTGATCAATATTACTCTTAAAGACCCGAGTAGGAGGACTCGACACCAACAAGCCATGTAGTGCCACTGGTCCAGCATCCCTGCTCTCTCTGTTCAGTTACACTGCACACTGTTGGACCTTACATTTATTCAGCTTTACACCTGACTTGCAGCACCCTCCTGTGTGGAGAAGTACAAACTGGCACTACAACCTAAGCTAAACTGTTTCACATAGCTTGTTTCTAATAGTCCACTCACCTTCACGTGTAGCTGCTCCGCAGCTAACGCAAGCAGCATTCTTTGGTTACACCACCATGAAGCGGGATTTCCCATCTGACCCATGGATCTCAACCCTCTACCCAGTCCTTCAAAGCTACCCAATTTTGTGAGAAGTGGAGGAAAATGTGGGCAAGGTGAGACATGAAGATTTTTACCTCACTAAGTTGGCACAAGGTCCTGGCCACCGGCAGCTCTGATAAACTCGCTGGATCACCGTTTCTGACCCATTCTGCACTTGGCAGGAAACTGTCCGTGTAACCGTATAGTGACACCAATGCCTGCAGAGAGAAAGGACACTGTTAGCCCCCAGAAGACAGCAAGCTGAACCAACATGCATCACACTGCAGTAAACACAGAGCAAGTATCTGGGGGTGGGGTTGCTGCTGCTGCCAGCCATAGCTAGCCTAACTTGCAGTCTTCAGTTCTCACCCCACCCTCTCCTCCCAATAGCTGCAGAAAGATTCCCTGCTTCTGCCAACCTGAACCACAAGAGATCCAGTAACGCCTCTTGCTTGGTCCTCAGAGGCCAGAGTTTTATAGTACATAATTTAGTTCTGTTATCATAAACAATAGGACTTTAGAAAGGGTGGGGGAGGAAAGGGGGAGAAGTGTTCCAAATCTCCTGATAATCAGTTCCCATTGTACTGGTCTTAATTTCATCTTGCTCGTTATGGTATCATTCCCCAAAGAACAACGTCTGAGTTGGAAAACTGCTTCTTGGTGTGGTGGAGCTCATTGTCAGCACAGCTCAAACAAGTCATATTGCTGTCCTGGTGAGGTTACAGACAAAAAATGGGCAAGAGAAAACACAGAGAAGAGAGGAACTGGTGTCTTATGCTGTCTCACAGGAGAACAAGAGTGAGATTTACTCCTCATTGAAAGGTGCGTGAGAAGGCGGAACTGCAGTGTCAGCCCTGCAAATCAGGATCCTTTTCCATCTTCTCTGAAAAATATGCTTGGGGGGGGGAAGTTTACTTTCATTTTCCCCTTGCAAGAATCACTCATGTTTGCCAAATGCTGGTTCATGTTTTCGCTTCTTGTACCTTAGCACAGTTAACAGGCTCCAGAGCCACTTACTTAGTGACTGGGGATCAGAACTGGGGTCACGAGTGGGAAGTGGAAACACACCAGCCTGTGCTCTAATACACACAAAGTGCTTGTGTAAAGCATTCCCTTTGTAAAGGAGCCCTAGACCCTCAGCCCTCTCAAAGCAAGAGCCCCAAGTACAGTTGATCCCTTCTTCTCCAAGTACCACAGCAGCTCCCCAGCCCTGCATACCAAAAATCAAACTGCTTGCACAGTGGGACCAAGCACCTGCAGGTACCCTCCTCCTTCCCTAACCCACCTTCCCCATGGCAGTTTAATTTTTCTAGTATTTGCCATTTACAGCATTTGTTGCATTTTGTTTCCTTTTTGGATCCCACTCCATCTCCACAGGAGGCTCCCTGCTCTGGATAACTCATTCCCATGAATAGGAGGTACCAATGCCAGCAGCTGAGCCAAGTTCTGCAGACCACAATGGGCAAGCTGGGGCCAGCAAGCAGCTCACCGAGCCTCAGCTACAGCCAGAGAAGTGGGGCACCCAGAGACAAGGTGGCTCTCTACCCAGTGCCATCACCCCCAACAGCAGCCCCAAGGCAGAGCCATGCAGCCTTCCCTGCAGACAATGTTCCTGCTCACTGTAAACCCACTTGCAAATCCTCATCAGGAAGCATGGACTACAGTCACGTCTCAGGTGACCCCAGGCTGGTGAGGAGGTCCTGAAGAACCACTTCTCAGCTTTATTGAGGATCTGTGGTGTATCTATAGGGATCAGAAACCATAGTACCCAAATGCCTCTATTAACATCTACATCACAGAACAAAACTGGGGGGAAAAAACAGAAGCTTACTGAAGCTTCAGATCACATGATGACAGCAGATCTTTTAACAGGTCCAACATGATTTCTGCTCAAAGTTTAGGGAGAAAAACCCAAAGACAAAGAGGAATTAAAGGCCAGAAATGTGACAGTTCAAAGTAAAGTCTTCTTTTTTGTTTCACATGCAGACATGGTGCAATTGGTCATTTTGTCTCTCTAAGCCTTAGTTGTGGGGTTTGTTGAGAATGGGTGTTGCTGGATAACATCTCATGCCAGGAGAAGGGACAAGTCAAGCAGGGTTGGGAAAGCCACAGCTCTGTATGATCTGTCTTGAGCTTGTTTTTAGCACAACACTCACAAGCCCCAAGGCAAAAGCATTTCATGTCAGGAAAAACAAACTGCACACGTACAGAACCTGACATGATAATGGCACGAGCAACAAGAAGCACCAGTCCCAGCACAAGAGCAACGCTTAGCAACATATAACAGAGCATAAAGGGGCAAAAATACTAACAAATTCAGACTAAAGATACCAAATGTTTTAAAACAGCTGAATTATCAAGGACTTGAGTGCCTCCCCTCATGTTAAGACCATTTATCTGGCTTGTCAATGAAATCCAAATAAATATTTATTTACACATACTATGCCTTAACTGTGTCCCTCTGGCCTTTGCCCATCTTTCATCAGTCATCTGGGATGAAGTTGTGTTTCCATGGTGTGGAGCTGGGTTACCCTACACTGATTATTTCACCCCAATACTGATTTTGATGGGCTTCCAAGACAACCTGTCCTGTCTTCTTGAGTGCACACAAAGGATTTCTGTCAGATAAAACCAAAAGAATTCAACTACACTCTGAGCAAAACCCTCCATATCTGATGCTGAGTCTGGAGTACTTCATATTCCTGAAGGCAAATGAGGTGGGAAGGTGAACAAAGACGAACACCACCACACACCCCAGCACAAAGCAGAAAAGCAAGGCAGGTATGAAGGCAGACCCTGTGATTGCCAGAGGGAATCTGGCAGCCTATCTGCTCTGGTTAATGTAGAATGGCAGCTCCAAATTGCAGCTCCTGAGGAGAAATTGGAGACTAACCATTACTCCCTTTAGCTTTCCCTTGCATAGACCCACATTTAATATCATCTTGCTCCTTCAAGGATTATTTGCAGCCAGCCTGGGAGTCTAGCACTACATTTATGGATCTGGAGCTAAAGAGGGGGCACTGTGCAGGCTGCCTCTGTCAAAGCCTACAAAAAAGGGTGGTTATTTTAAGCTGCCTCCAAAGCTGGCTTTACCAGAGCTTTCGTTCAGTGGGTGCTGCTGATTTTCTTCCCAAACAAGTCCAAAACTACTGCTGTCTGAGTAGGTCTCTTGCACCTTTGCTCTACCTGGTCCTTGGAATAAGCTGTTCAGGTACATGCATCCCCTTGCAAGTCCAAGGAATTTGGCAGTCATGCTGTCATTTCTGCCTTGGAAAAGCTTTTTGGGGAGGTGAGACATGCTGGACAGACCTTGCTACAATCGAGTGACAGAGCCTTAGGCAGCAGTTGGAGGTAAAGGCTGCTCCCACGCTACAGCGCACAAAACAGAACCCTGGACATTGCTGGGGGAAGAAAACCAACACTTGTCCAGGTTCATGACTTCAGATGACCTGCTCAGTAGCCTGTTATAAAAGGAAGCAATTATTACGGGAAGTAAGAAGCTTCCAAAGGCTCTCCATTCACTGCTTTCCTTGCCTGAAGCCATCACCTGGGTTTGCTAGGCAGAACAGGACTGATAGCCCATGGCAAAGTAACAGATCCTGCACTCAAATCTAGGGACACCCTTCCACCTTCCTGAGCAGGAGCACCAAATGTGCACTGACAGTGACCACAACATTGGCCACCCCAGCACTCCCAGAGTCTTCTCTAAAGCAGAACTACCACAACATGGATCACAAAAAATGTTCAGACCCCAAAGACACTCAAATAATGCCACAGGAACACAAATTTCTCTTCACCAGCAGAAGGAAGAGTGTGGTTACAAAGGTACTCACCTAGGGGTGAAAGGTGCATTCCCATTTGCAAAACATCACACCTTTGGCTTCCCATAAATAGCACAGCTTTCCTACAGATGCATCTATTAGGTATTTGCTTTTTACCGTGGCATAGAAGCAGGTGAAACAGAAAGATAGGAACACAGCTGATCTTAAGATGCATTAGGATATATAGATTGGAACTCACTGTAGATATCATAGCAGAGTGACTATGACAGACAAGAGACAGACAAAACCACCCCAACATTTCTCTTTGAAAGCTAAAAGTCAGCAAGAACAGTCTCCAGAATGCAAACAGGCTTCAGACAATGTGACGAAAGGCCCCATATCATGGCTTACAGAGATTATAAATGACCCTTTATATTATATACAGATGCTAGCAAGAAAGGTTTAGGACTTTTCCTGGCATGCATTCAGGATGGCAGATAATGTATTGCTGCTTATTCAAAAAGAATATCCCAACCAAGCAAAGAAAACGATCAAAATAGCAGCTCCTTAAGGGCTGGGTCTGTCGCATCTCATGCATGCTCACCACCAGCACATTAGCATGATACCCTGCAGAGCCTGGTGGCATTCAGATTCCACTGCCCTGCTTAGAGAACAAAGTCTCCATGGTCCATTTTCCCCAGCTGTTTCCAACAAGAAACTCTTTTCCTCTCTCACCTTGTTTAACTCTTGGAAAACTTTCATGGATAACTGAGGACCTGCAGACCATGGCCTGCTAGCTACTGATTTAGACAGTTTTGGTCCAGGGCTACAGACCAAGATCTCTCATCTTGATCACAGCTGACATGTCGTTCCAGAGGGAATACAAGTGCTGATGCCATCATATATCCAATCATATTTACTGTATAGGTTCAGGGTGCTACTGAGGACTTTTCACGCTAACCAGAGCAACGAATTCAATAGTTTGATTCCATTTGGAGAGTCTCTGAAAACTACTATTCTGAGCTTAAACGTAGCCCGCCCCCCTCAGCAGATGATGGAAGGCAGTTAGCTGCCTCAGCAAGAGCAGTGATTCATGGCTTCAGGCACCTGGACACTGAAGCCTGAAGTTAGAAAACCTAACTTCCCAGGGCATGCATGGAGCAGACTGAGAGGACCTCAAAGGGCAGCTGAATTTACACAGGGAGCTTGAGCTGCATTTTGCTTCTGCAAGTAGGTGCCAGGGAGGAAAACATATTGTACACCCCACCAGCTTTCTGAACCTCTGCACACCTCATTAGGAACCCTATTTAGATGCACAGTTTATCCCCTGGAGATTCTGGATGTCTGTACAGCCTGTAATCCTACAGTCAGAGAGAAAAGGGACTGCAAAGGGTGGAGAAGTGTAGCATAACAAATACTCAAGCTGAAATACTCTTAAGTTCCAGAAGAGCTGTGTACTCGCATATCAAAGCTCAGTTCCCAGCTTGCATGACTGGATTAGCTTAGAGCAATCATTTCACAGATGGGAAGACACTGACAGACAGCATGCTTCCTCTTCCCCCTTCTCATCACTGGGATTTGCACAGTACTGTTTCCTAAGCCCACCACTCAAGGGATACATAAGGGATCCCTCCACCCATTCACCCACTGTGAATGCTTAGAAAGACACACACCACAACAAGCTTACAGAGCCATCCCCCCAAAGCAATGTTTGTTTATCTCCTAGTCCAAGTGCTGGCTTTTCTTCAAGCTTCTCAACCTCCTGGGCGTCCCTGGAGGTCCTTCTAGGCAGTTTGTAAGAGAAAAACCAACTGGTTGTTTGTAGGCTTCATTTCACTGTTCAGTTTGTGACTGCTAGTCCAATGTCAGAAACCACTGGGCTGAACTGATCAGGATTCAGCAAGTAGCCTGTTTAATCACGAACGTGCAACTTGGAAATGAAAGCAGCTGCATTCTTGCTTAATCACTTCTTTCAGTAGGATGACAGCTCAGCTCCACACACAAACCTGACTTGCTGCTGTGCCCTGTTGAGGACAGACCTACAGCAGGCAACACCTACCACACATGAGACCTGGCAACGTGGTCACTGAACTGAAGGACACAGCTACATATCCGTGGTCTTACAGAACATCGTGCTCCTCCCAGCATGAAACACTGTGCCTTCAGTGAAACAATCCTGAAGTTAGGCTCGGAACAAAGCCATTTATGTGACTGTAGAGCAAAATAAAACGGAGGTTTAGCACGGGTTTAGTACTTCCACATGCCACACAGTACAACAGAAGAGCTCAACTCACCAAGACTTAACTGACCACAACTGAAGCAGGCAAAATTTTTTTGGATGAGAAGGACAAGACACTCCACATGCTGGGTCATTCCAACAGCACCTGCTGCACATGCGGGAACATGAATTAGACCCTCCCCATCCCCAATAAACATTACAAAGTTTCTCAGTAAGGTTGGTATTCCTGATGCTTGCTATCTGCCCTAAAGCTTTGTGCTGTGTAAATAACTGCACTGAATTATCTTTTTGTTTCCATAAGGATAACACACTGTGTGTTATACTTAGCAGAGATCAACATGTAGGGCACAGAAAACAGTAGGAGTGTTTTGATAGCTAGATAGATTTCCCCATGTTCCCTAACAATTTTCACTGGAGCTATCCATTTCCCTGCAATCCTAGAGAGGAATTTCAATAAAATCAGACTTGACTTTCACAGGGAAAAGTTGCTGTTCTGACTCCATGAAAGGGAACCATGCCCTCTTCTGTGTAAATAGTATAGCATCCCACTTGCTCTGCCCAAACAGCAATGCCCACATAGTGTGCTGGAGCCCATCACCAAGAGAGGTTGGTTATTTATACACCCTGCTGAGGCCAGGCACAGAAGTTGCCCTCTACATGCCAAGAAATCCAGATTCAAAGGCTGCCAGGCTTGCTGGGGTACTTCTTCCTGAGCCACCCAGTTCTACATAACTACATTATTCCCTTCTTATTTACAAATACACACGTCCCTGGATGTGCTTTGGCTCTCCATCAGGATCAAGTTTACCAGCTAATTCAGTTGGCTGTGACCGGATTACACTTCACTGCTGTGACCTGGCTAAAAAGCAAATAATCCCATCACGTGTTACTGGAAAGCTTGGATAAAAACCAAGCTGGGCTTAAGTTTCTCCTGCTCTTGACCATATTTCATGCTCTCCCCAAGTAACCAGGTTTTAGGATCCAAGCCGGTCATTCAGCTCATTGTCCAGAAAGGAGCCAGCTACAAAATTCAATTGTGAGCACCAGTCTCGATATTACAATGTTCAGAGTGGATGGATTGATTCAGGTCTGTAGATTAATGGATATTACTAAGGAATCCATGAAAGACCACCTGGCAGGGGCCAGGGGGTGGCTGCACTCAAGCTTATGATGGCAAGGTTCACTTCAAAGCAGAGTCTGCTATTCCATTACAAAGTCTTAAGAAGTTCGCAAGTCAGAAGACATGACAAGTCACAGTAATCTTGTTGTCAATATTGATGTTTTACGCATGCCTTACTCCCAATGAGTACTTCATAGTCCCTCATAGAGGTTATCCTGACTCCTGTGAAAAAGGAGGAAAGTCTTTGTAACAGCCTATTCATTCTGGGAAACGAATAAAACTGGAAGCCTGCTGGCGTTTCTGAAGCCAGACAGCAGCAGCCATCTGAAGCAGCATAGAGCCAGAGGCACGAACAGGAGTAAGACAAGTTCCAGGTCTCCCACACCACTGTGTTGGTCAGACAGATTGAAAGGAACTCCAATCCTGCACACACCACCCCTCACCTTCAATAAGAGGTTGGAAGAAAGCAGACATTAAAATAAGCTCTGGCCAGCAGAGCACAATGGGACAATTTATGTAGGTACCTCCCAAGAGCATAACACTTCCCCAGGGGGAAAAATGTGCTGTGCTTAGTGCACTTCAAATATTCAGTTGCCAGTAACAGCCTAAAGTTTACCCACACAAAGTGGATTATCATAGGCTGCTGGAGGGGGTTTAGTCCTAGAGGAATCTTTACCTTAGGAGGAAAACACAGTTCAGCCTGCACAACAGCTTTAATCTTCAGCAAGTTCTTCAGCCAACCACGTGTAACCGTGCTTTCCTTGCTTTGTTGTGTGCATGGTTGACCTTCATTACCTTGAGGGCTGAATTTGCTTCAGTTCATAAGGAACTGCACAAAACTTTGCCTTATCCTTCTGCAGCCATTGAAGTTACAGGGGTTAAGGGAATAACCTCTCCCTACTGGAATTAGTAAAAGCCTAGAAGCAGAATAGCCAAATAGTATGGAACTATAGGTGCAACTCTTTTTCAGAGACAAAGAGGGAATCCAGCTCCCCAGAGCAACATTCAGCTTCTTCAGCCATGAGACTATTTTTCTTCTCTTCCAATCCCCCACCTCATTCACAAGGAAGCTTCCAACTGCTGTAAGTAATGAAGGAGGGGCGCTGAAGATGATAGCACTCATCTATTACACATGCTTGATTCATTGTACAGGAGATCCACCCTGTATACTAGCACTAACAGAAATGCAGAATACAACAGAGGCAGATGAGGGCTTAAAAAAGAGTGAGCAGACAGGTAGTATTGTGTTCAGTACATGCACCTCTGTGCCTATATATCTGTTTACACATGCACACAGGGAAAGAGGTGAAAAAGCACAAACATCTCTCTAGCATAAAGTCATAGAATCATAGAATGGTTTGGGTTGGAAAGGACCTTAAGATCATCCAGTTCCACCTCCCTGCCATGGCCAGGGACCCCTCACACTAGACCATGTTGCCCAAGGCTCTGTCCAACCTGGCCTTGAACACTGCCAGGGATGGGGCATTCACAGCTTCCCTGGGCAACCTGTGCCAGGCCCTCACCACACTCACAAGGAAGAGCTTCTCCCTTATATCTAACCTGAACTTCCCCTGTTTTATACCCACTTTGCTAGGGGCGTGTTCCAACAGGATCTAACAATAAATATGGTTGACCTGAACCATAATTACTTTCATCATGAAAATGAAAGAAGTTAGCCCATGACTGAGTGCTCAGAAATAAAAGGGGGGCTCACTCCTTTGAAGTGCTTTGCTTTTATAGGCATTCTTCTAGGCACTGAACTGTTTTGCTTCTCCCTCCCCCAAGCTTATCACTGTCAATGAGAAGACAGTCATTTCCAGTGTTCACAGAGGGAGGAAAGAGGAAACACATGGAAATACCCATGGAATCCAGTATCTGAAGGGGGGCTATAAGGATGCTGGGGAGGGACTCTTCATTAGGGACTGTAGTGATAGGACAAGGGGTGATGGGTTAAAACTATGAGGAAGTTTAGATTGGATATAAGGAAGAAGTTCTTTACCGTAAGGGTAGTGAGGCACTGGAATGGGTTGTCCAGGGAAGTTGTGAATGCTCCATCCCTGGAGGTGCTCAAGGCCAGGTTGGACATAGCCTTGGGTGACACGGTTTAGTGGGAGGTGTCCCTGCCCATGGCAGGGGGGTTGGAACTGGATGATCTTAAGGTCCTTTCCAACCCTAACTATTCTATGATTCTATGAATCTTTGTTAAATTAGACTGACTTGATAGAATTTGGCATTTGATATCCACACAGCATGAAAATCATGCACAATTACAAACCTGGAAGTCATTTTTGTAACACAAAAGCTCCTTGAGTTAGAGCCTTTCAAAAGAAGAACTTGAGCCTAACCATTTTTGCCCAGCTGGATAACCTGGCTGCAGATAGTTCTCCTACCTTCACATCACCAATACATCCCTAGTACTGGTTTGCTCATTCCTGGAAAGCCTGACCTTGATGGGAAGGATGGAGTCAAGGCAATAACTATCCTTAAGACCTTGATTAAAAGCACAGAGCTAGGATTTGGAACACCAGCTATTTCTCTAAATACACCCACATTCAAAGATGCCATTTGGCATTTGCCTAAATGTCCTCCTCTGAAGATTTGATCTAGGACTGCTTAACTTGAGGACAGTGTCCCTCATCTCCATTAAAGTACAAGACTAACTTTGATAAAAGTCAGTAACTCTAAATTTACACCAGCAAATTCTTTCAGAATTAAACTTTAACTTTTAATTAGGAGGTGGAAGGGAAATTGTAAGTGGGAAAAACATGACAGACACTTGCCTGCTTGTCTTCAACACCTCGTGGTGAGACAAACATTAAGAGAACTAGCATAAGGAGTCAGCAACCCTGTAACAGAATCTTATGCTTTATTAGTGCTCTTGTTGTGGCTACAGAGTCTCCTCCACCATCCAGAAAGGCAGCATCCATAGCTGTCTAATTCTCCTTGCTGAATTACATCATATAAAACAACACTTGGCACAATTTGAGTCCTCCAAAATGGACAAATCAGACTCCTGCTAGTTCTCAGCATCTCCTTCAAACCCTCTCCCTCAGCCTTCTAGGGCTGGTATCCATGTGCATCAACAGCCAGTCCTCAAGGCTGAACAGGGTCTGCTCCTGGATTTGTTCTGATTCTTGTAGAGCTCTGTACAGACCACAGTGCATCTTTGTGCCTCACATTCAGTCCTCTGTTGCCAAACTCACAGCACTTACCAGCCCAGCAGCAATGAAAGCCACATGCACGACAGGAACACAGGGACTCTGCTAAACGAAAGAGTGTTTTTCATTAGCATTATACTGGCACCAAAAGCCACAAATCACAAGAAGAACAAAAGGCAATGTCAAAAGGAGAGCACTGAGCAAAAAAGGATAGCATGATCAAGTCATTGCTTCCTATTAATTGTATGATACTAATCGGTAATGCGCATGTGTCAGGTTTTTCCTAGAACTATTACTGTCACTGAAAACAGACACACCTTTTTGATAGCTAAAAACCAAAAGCTGTATTGGAGATCCCACCAACAAAACATTGCCTTTTCTCCTCAAGAGAACCCAGACTTCTTTTCCTGAACTATTTCAACACTCAGGGTAGTGTTCTGTGGGCCCAGAAAGGCATTGAAAGCATATCAGAGTTCCAGATTCCTAAGTGTTGGGAAGAAAATACCTGTACAGGCAGCTGTGCCAGGCAAACAGAATCCAGCTCTTCTAGCAACAGTTCTGCCACCTGCCCTCCAACCTTCTCTTTTCCTGTGGCACATTACAATCATTTCATTCCACCAAGGTCTTCAGCAACTTGTAAAGGAGTTTGTGGTTCCTAATATACAATGGACTATGCAGCAGCCCTTTCTAGAGTAGTTCTCTACCAAGTGGTTGCCCATCATAGTTGGAAACTAGATTTCATGAGCCAAGGTAACCTCTTTCTAGAGTGAAGTTGCAGGAAGTGTGCAGGCTCAGCTTTATTCCGCATCTCTTGTTTGAGGTGACTACCATACAAAAAGGCAGATGTCACAACATCCTCATTGAAACTGCTAAAGAAACAGCATGAAAATTCTCCAGCTTCTAATGTTACCAGTGCTAGAGAAGGTGATTAGAAATAATAAGTCAGTCTAGA
Source organism: Ara ararauna (assembly GCA_028858755.1). Lineage (NCBI taxonomy): Eukaryota > Metazoa > Chordata > Aves > Psittaciformes > Psittacidae > Ara > Ara ararauna. Next base: position 7,732,903 of record CM054389.1, on the reverse strand, counting down.
CAAATCCATCTACTTATATTGCTTTGAGATCAACAACTCCTCTTTCCCCGTTTTGATTTGCCAGCTTAGGCACTCGCATTCAGTGAGGCAACCGAAGCTCAGGCACCCATCAGCCAGCATTTGCCCGAGACCAGACTACCTACTGCTGGTGCTCCAGGAAGATTTTCTGGGGAAAGCTATATCCTACCAACAGTATCTAAAAGGGCCTTTGGGAAAGTTGGAGAAGGACTTTTTATAAGGGCCTGTAGGGACAGGACAAGGGGGAATGGCTTTAACCTGCCAAAGGCAAGATTGAGATGAGACATTAGGCAGAAGTTCTTCCCCACGAGGGTGCTGAGGCACTGGCACAGGGTGCCCAGAGAAGCTGTGGCTGCCCCATCCCTGGCAGTGTTCAAGGCCAGGTTGGATGGGGCTTAGAGCAACCTGCTCTAGAGGAAGGAGTCCCTGCCTGTGGCAGGGGATTGGAACTGGATGAGCTTCAAGGTCCCTTCCAACACAAACCATTTCATCAGTATATGAACATGACTGTTTTGAAGAGCAAAGCACTTTTCTCCTGTTACTGCTCTACTAATATGACAGCTCACTCCACATATCAGGCTGTGTTGCTGGGGTAGGTAAAGCAGGCTGCCTTCTGCTTGCCCAGCTCAGAGATCCCCAAATAAGCCACACAAGGCCCCAGTTGAGTGACACCAAAGCCTTGCAAAACCTCTCTGCTGGGTATTCAAAGCGTTAATCAGGCTGAAAAACAAACCCCAAAGCCTGTGTGTTAATTTGCTATTTAAATTGAAAACTCTTTAGCCCACGATTGTCATGTCTGGCACAAGCCTGTCCTGGGTGTTACTACAATAAAAAATAATTTGGAAAATAATCCTATTGTTCCAGTCACACCCATGGGAGTTTCATGTGTAGGGAAGTAGGAACATCAAACCCAAGATCTGTTGTGTGATCAGAGAGCAGAGTTTGCCCTTTAAAACAGGCAGTTTTGGTGCAAGTACATGTTTGGAAGAGAGATCAGGGTCAGTGAGCTAAAGCAGAAGGATGTCTCCATAGCTTTAAGGTTAGTAGATTCCTACTTGCACAGCCTAAACCTCTCAAAAATCATCTTTAGTGTAGTAAACTAGCAATACCCTTTACAAATACCAATCTACACCCATGGGTGAGCACATCTTTCCCTGCCCTGCCTCCCTCTCAAGCCAGTCATTCCTAGGGCCCATCTAAATGCAGTAATAAATTGCCCTAAAACACCCCCCAGCTGCTGGTCATGAGCCCTCTAAAAGTGCTTCCTCTGCACAAAGTGGAAGCCTCATTCAAAGCTCCATGGAACAGAACAGGGCCTGGATGCAGGAGTTACAGGCACAGTGATCTGCTACACAGCAACCTCCTCTTCACCTTTCTCCAGACTCCCACTCTTACACTCTGACGACTGCATCCCTTCAATGCCATAAAAAGGAACCACATAGCATTTGCTGTAGATCAGCCCTTCTGCACACAGTAGTCCCAAACCCCTGCTAGTGAATACTCTGAATTGCCTCACCAAGTTTTAAACTCACTCTGAAGCAGATGCTATACATTTCTATCACACAGGACCCATTGCACTATATCCACCTATAGACAGACTGTACAAAGACATCTAGAAACTAAGTGCTCTAAGTATCTATTTTCAATTTAAAAGGTGGTTCTGCTTTTAACACATCTTCCTGAGCTTTCACTGGTTTTGGAAGCAGTTTCCATTCCTCATTCCTAGCCAAGAACAATTATTTGTATTCTCCTTTTCAACCTTGATGCAATCCAGTTTGTTCATTAGGAAAAAGAAAGAAATCCTTCCTCTTGTGAGCAGGAACACCGACACCTTTCTCTATTATTAAAAAATTCTTGAGCAATAGAAGAAACCGCTTTAGTGCCTCGGTGCTTTGGAAGCCTCTATTTGGAAGGGAGATGGTCTTGAGGGAGGAGAGCTCCATTTCGGTATCCAGGTGGAAAATGGGTTTGATTTGGCCAAGTAATAACAGCCGAAAGAAAACCCTCCACAGCCTGTGCACGCACAGTAGATTCCTTAGGAATGATAACACTGCCTTGAAACATTCGCGAGTACACATGTGGGAAGCTGGATGGGGAGCAAGCAGCACTGAGCAAGAGAGAGGTGACAGCAGGAGGTCCAAAGGAGAGGTACAGACGTTCGGCCAGAAAGAATTCCTGCCCTGTTCTGTGGGGAATTACAAGTATGGCAAACTCCACGAGCTGGGAGTTTGTAGAGCAGTTTGGGTTGTTGTTGGAGGTTAAAAGGCAACCTAGCTGGCTCTACCAAGGCAAAGTGGAAAGCACCACAACACTTGAATCACAGATTTGGTGAGTGCAAACTGGTGCACCCCAACGATCCAACCTCCTAAACAGGCATCCCTCACCCTTTGCTGGGAATGGGAATGTGGAGTTATTGCTGAGAAGAATCTCAGTCTGTGAGCAAAGAGAAGCAGTGACTGATACTAGATATACCTGCACACCATTTTAGACACATACTGCTTGCAAAAGCTTGTGGAGAATTCAAGGCACAGCCACTGGAGACAGTTGACTTTTTTCTCCTATTTACACAGATTTAATCATAGAACACTAGGTTGGAAGGGACCTTATGGATCATCTGGTCTAACCTTTCTTAGAATCATAGAATGGTTTGGGTTAGAAGGGACCTTAGAGCTCGTCCAGTTCCAACACCTTGCCACAGGCAGTGATACCTTCCACTAGACCACCTTCTGAGTGTTCTGGTTTTGAAGACCTGATGAGTGATACAAGGAAAAGAAGGGAAGAGAAAAGTTGAAAAGTTAAGACCTAAATTTTATTACCCAGTTATTCTCTATTTCTGTTACCCTTCTGGTACTTGGGGAAGAACAGCACACTGTTACTTTACTTACTCCGGGCAAATCAGTAAAGCCATGAAACACATGGCTGCTCAGCAACAGCCTACACTAAGCACATATGCAAACAGCCTTCACACATCACAGCTAAAACTTGCCTGCGCTTTTTCTCCCTCAAACACACATACATGAGTTTTCCTCTACACCTTTCAGCGTAGCTTGAAGAAAGTTTTACATGCAGCCTCTCAGCAAAGGACAATGCCAAATACAGCCACCCAGCAAGCAAAGACAGCAGCTGCCATCACTGCAACACTCACTTGACCCATGTATAAGGAAGCGTATAAGGAAGCATATAAGGATGCCACAGACCAGCCAAGCCACTGAACCCACCAGTGTTCAATGTCCATTGGCCATGACAGATTCACTTCTTGCAGCAGAAAAAACCTGGTACAATTTTCAGTTGAAACCACTCTCACACATACCAATCAAAAAGGTTGGTTGAACCTCAGAGCACGGAACAGGGAGTGACAGAACAACTATTGATCCGTTTCCCCTTGCTGCCGAGATACCCATGGGAACAGCCTAGTAAATTATTATTGGCAACACCCGAGCCACAAGCCACATGGAGTGTACAATTCCAGTCAAATGCTTGTGTTGGGTGTTGTGAGGGGGTTTTTCTTGGTGGTGGTTGGTTTTATGGGGGGATTTTTTGGTTGATTGGGGATTTTTGGATATTTTTTGGGTTTTAAACAAACCCCAACCACACACATCGGAGCTGAAGGACATGCCTTGCAAAGTGAGCCTTGCCTCCACAGAGCACAGAGATGCTCAGTTGCAAATCAATCACCCAGATGTGGGTGGCACAAGGCAACTCCCAGGCTTAACCAGGACACCAGCTGAAGCATCTCATACAAACCCATCTAGTTTCCAGTTGCATTCAGCTCAAGAGATGAGTTGTGACAATTCCTATCATTTCTATGTTCCTAATTCTCCCCTTTCTTCCCACCTAGTACAGGCAGGTACAGCTTCACCCTTTTCTTCCCAAGGGTCATGCAGCAACAACTCCAAATGGTACCTGGGAGCTGAAAGTTCACTTTCAGCAAACTTCTGGTAATCTGTAGAAACTGCTTTGGAAATCTTCTAGTTGAGACGCCAGCAACCACTTGGCAGGGCCTGACATAATTAGAAAGCTTGATTGTTTCAAAGGACATTACCCAAGAAAATGAATATGTTGCTGTGGTCCTTGCAATAATTTCCAATGGGTTTGGTTGCAGAGGTCTTGAAAGGTTTTAATGACACTATCAGGACTCCAGTGTTTTTCTGGTGCTTGGCAAAATGAGACCCCATTATTTCTGCTTGCAATGCACACTCCTTCAAAGCTTAGCCACAGGCCGAAGAATTCCTACAACTCTGCAATCCAAAAGTTTTGTATCTTTTGTGATATACATTAGTGACTTCCAGTAACAGCGGCCCAAGAGGCAGCTTTTTACTGTGCAATACTTTAAACTGTTTGGCTCAGTGCTGTATCCTGAAATACACTGCAGGGAGACTGTACTGCGCTGCAGGTTACACTGATTTACAGCAGCGTTAAGCCACGTGCTGCAACATCCTACAGAGCCAATTTGCCTTTCTGCTCTCTGCTGCACTTCAAACACTGCACAGGTACAGAGAATGTTTGCAGCACCCCAGCCCAGACCTGCTCAGCACAAACACTGTTCGGTGGTACCAGTTGCAGGCATTTTTGCAGTGATCATTCAGCCTCCCACAGTGACCATTCAGTCTCCCACAAACCTTTCACTGCAGCTGGGAAAGGAAAGCATCACCACAGCCTGTACCATGACCCAGCGCTCTGCTGCTGTTCAATCCAGCCTGCACTGCTCAGAACCTCCTTCTCCCACCTCTCCAAACTAAGTCTTTCCCTGCAAAGATCAAGCAGACTAATTTCAGTCATCCAGGCTTAGAACAAGGAGAGTGGAAGTTTATACAAGCACCAAGTATTATCATTCATAGATTTATTATAAACTTCTATAAAAGTATATTCATATACAATGCTTTGGATTTTGAAGCTTCCCCTCTAAGATCTAACCACACCCTCTTGAAATACTCCCCAGAGCCTTCCCTTACATGAACGTAAATACTACTATTTCCATTTTATTTAAAAGAAAAGAGAGAACTTGCACATCTCAGTTCCCAGACTTGGTGCTGTTCTATAGAATATACACTGAGCATTTAAGGGAATGGTCTTTTTCTTGGGAAAGAGGGTGGAAAACAAAGCCTTATGAATCAGCCAACTGATAATTAAAAGCAACTAAATCCAGATTACTCTTAAGCTGCACATGAGAATCTCAACTCCTCAGATGCTGAATTCCTCTGCCCGCCAGAAAAGCCAGGGTCACTTGCCCAGCTGGCCACTATTGTTCTGTCTAATAAAGTTCTGGCAGGAATGTGTGCTTAACAAAATACAGAGATTAGGCATAGCAAAGAATGCAGCTTCCGCCTCTCTGTTTAGGTTAGTGGGGTTTGCCATGCTGAAATACTGAACCTTAAGCACATAAGGTTTTCTCTGTCCTGTACTGCTATAGTGCCAGTGACAGACACAAGCTGACAGCTCAGTTCTCAGGATCACTGCCATTTTAGCTTTAAGTTCATTAAAAGCAGCATTAAAAGCTCACCTCAAAGCTTCAGTGACCACTAATTAAATCAGTGTTTTCTTGGGGATGTAGAGTACCAAAGAAGAAAAGTTCTCTGTACCTCTCATGTGCCAGAATCTTTTGAAGGGCAATTTAAACCAAGCCAGCGACTCAGAGACCAGATTTCAAGAAGCTTGAAACAGCATAGCTCATCTTCAAATGTCTTAGGATAGCCTAGATTTCCAAAAGGAAATTCAGCATCTAGTGGCTAAATACAGCTTCAAAATGGCAATGATCTTCCCAATATCTCATTTAGCTCCTGGCAGTTCAGAACCAGGATCTTTAGCTCAATTTATAAGAGCAGGGACAGATGCAAAACTGTCATGAGTACAAGTCATGCAGATGATCTTACAGAGGTCTTGAAGGAACACAGCTTTTACCAAGTCAGACACCAGGTACAAAGCAGCTCTGATACCTCATTGGGCTGAGAATTTCTCAGCTTAAAAACAAATGACATTGAACAGACAGATACTCGAGACTCAGATTTGCAAAGGATATAGTCCTTGGAGAGCTGTATGCAAAAAGGTTATGAAGAGCCTGGTTCCACCTCAGTTAGTGGCTTACATTTAGAGACACCAAGGACTGGCAAGTTCCCCTGCAGGGGGTATGGTAGCTCACACTGTGTGAAGTGCAGTTTATAAGCAGAAAGCATCTAAGATCCTGTTACCACTACAGTCTCTCATCTGTTACTCATTCCACAAAAAGCTGAAAAATAACTTTGACAGAGCCACACAGTAAACCTGGAACAGGTACAGCTGAGATATAGGGCTGCTGGCAGCCAGATCTAGGTGTTTGCTTCTAGGAGAGCCTTTTTCAGTCATCCTAGCACAGCAACAGAAGCTGGTATCCCAGTCACTGACATCTGAAAATACAAAGAACTCAAAAGTCTGCACAAGATACAGTGGTGAGACAGGCAGCCCACATTGACCAGGGTGGCTGAAACCAGACAGTGTTGAGGAAGCAGAAGAGAGAATCAGCCAAGAAGAAATCCAGGCAGCCAAGCAACCTGAGGCAGGAGGAAGAGAAGGGGCATCAGATAAAAAAATAAAGTCCTTTCCTTCAGGGAAAGCACAGAATCTCCCTTGGTTTGGAGCGTTAAACTCATGGCAACCCCCCTTTACACACAGGCACGCTGGAGAGCTGCTGGTGGAGCTGTCACCCATTGATGCCTCCAAAGAGAATTTGAAAAAGCTCTCTGTGCTCTGCTGTGTTTACAGCAATGAGAGCCTGGAGGAAGGGGTTAGAAACATCTGAGTTTAATAAGGGCTGAGCAGCAGAGAGCAGAAAAGCAATGTCTGCCCTTCCGTTCAGGGCTACCACACCCCACCAAGCACTGCGGCACCAGGAGACATTATGTCATCCCCACCACCGCAGCAGCCCATCTGCCCCAAGCCTTTCCACCATGAGAAGCAGCATTTCAAACCAAGCTGAGAGCTCCCAGCACCACTCTTTTGAACAACTAAACAAGCAGAGTCCTGTGGGGAAAAAGCAGATGTTGACTGACCCCAGGCACAAAACAAGGCAAGGACAGAAGGGAAGCTTTTGTGCAGCGCCTTAACTGAGCAACTGCCATCTCACAAGGTCATCCCAACAGGGTAAAAGGAGTATTTAGCTCATTCAGCACCTATGCTGCCACCTCTTCTTAGTCCTACACAGCTCCAGTATCCAAAATGAACAGGGTAAGAAGCATCCTATGCCAGTTTCTCACAAACAATAACCTTAATGCCCAGGTTCTGTACTGGCATTTGCTGCACCCCTACCTTCCTCACTTCTGCAGGGTCCACCCAAAATCATCCTCACATGAAACAGGTATCTGATAAAATGCCCCTGCCCACACTGCCTTTACGAGGCACGCTCTTCCCAGTACATGTACTTGGTCTTTCTATTTCATTGAGAAGTAGAAAGCAGGAACCAAGAGTCTTGTCCATCTGTAAAGTCCTCCAGAGGGCACCTACATCAAAAAAAACAAAGGTGGGGGGAACACACACCAATAAGAAACAGGCCTGGACCTGTTCTTAACTCTATAGACTCAGTACAACTTGATTACATGACCATGTCTAGGGGGATATTCCCTAGCCTCATTGCACTGGATTTCCAAGATGCTCCAATCTATCTTATGCCTATATGAAGTGCAAATACTGTGAAGAATATCACTACCATCCAGTTTCTAGGGGCAAGAAAGTTGGAACCAATTGAAAGGACATCTGACTACAGAACCTGATGTCAAGATTGGACATGAATAGATGCATTTTATGGAGTGCTACCTCACATTGGCTTTAAAGTTGACAGATGTTTTCTTATTCAGTCACCATCTTTTTTGCTGAGCAAACAACAGCCTTACTCAGCCCTCAGAGGACAGACAGAGGACATGCAGTAGACAACACAGAAGGGAACAGCTCTACATAAGAGAAGCTCACAGATATCTTCTAGCTTCAAAGAGGTTTCAAAATCAACTAATTATGATTTTAAATGGCAGACTCTCTTTTCCAGATAAACCACATGGATACAGAAGAGGAGACTGATCTATCCCAAGCATGAAACATTACAAAGCTACTCTCAGCTTTTGTCTCAGTGGCATCCACTGTGTGGGCCTCTGGGTGAAAGCCATTTCTAAAGAGACAGGAGAGGGCCTATTTTTTTTTTCTTTGCCAGAGCTACAATTTCACTGCTTTGGAAGCTGAAAAGAATTCTTAACCCTGAAATAGCTTCTTATCTGTTGGTCCTCTCAAAAAGATTCAACTATTATCCAATAGCCAGGCCTGAACACGACAGGCAACACTTTCACTCAAGCATACTCTTCACAAATCTGTTCATTTCCAAAAGGAGGAAAACAAACTTGTCAAAACCAGCCAAAACACCTAAACCATGCTATTGCACACAATACACTGCAAATCAACAAATCACTGTTTCTGCCTGAAAAGGAGTTAAAGAACAAACCCAATAGGGAACGATCTCACAGCCCCCACCCTCGCTCCTTTCTGTAGTAGTATTAAGGACTCTGATTTAGATCAGGGCCATATTGAGCATAAAAACACTAAGCAGGAGCTATAGTATTATTCAACTATATAAGAAGTTGAGAAGTTACAGGACAGCAACCCAATTAGTAGCATTATGCTTTTTTCATCTTTAGCAGCTCTGATCCTTAACAGAGTCTTGGTGATATCCAAGTTGGCACAGGGAGCTTTATGCTCAAAGCCCCAAAATAAACGTTATGCTTCAGTGGAAGTAAGTTTAACCACTGTCTGCATCTCTCTAATTAAAAGAGAGTTGAGAGCTTTGAGCATATTGCAAAAATGAGGTTGGATGAATTCTGGTATTACTCTACAGGAGAAGTAGCCTGTGCTTTACAGACCAGGAATGTTTCCAGACATGCTAGAAATCTAGTGCAAGAGCATGAGCAGCTACTCCATTACTCTAATCCAGCAGACCTAATGCACTCTGTGTTTGAAAGAGATTCCTTCAAGGGAGTGCATTAGAGTCTTTCATCATCACCTCAAAGTCATTCTTTCCCTCTTTATCAATACACAGCCCAATAAAACAAAGATGGGAGTAAACATTCTATGATCCAGGTGTCACAGAACCACTTAGGGCAGAGCAGTGAAGTTTCTAACCTGGTGTGTTTTGACCAGGATTTCAGTGCACTAACAAGCTCAGCTTTGAGAAAATGAACAAATAAGGGTTATTGAAAGAGACACATTTGTTAATTTATCCAAGGGGAGCACAAGTTCACTGCCACCCACTGCTTTGCCTCTCCACTCCCTTTTTCTTCCTAGAGCTGGGAAATGAAACCTACATGAGAGGAAATGATTCACACAAGCAGCTGGAAAGGCAGGACCATAGGAGATTTCCTAAATCAATACAATTTACTGCAGTAACTACAGTCATGTCTGGTATTTCAAAGCCATTCCAGTGTTGCTAGGTCCTTACACTACCATTGGCTTCACTGTTCATGGCATTGCAAAGTTACAGCACTGAACCCCACAAGTCGGAGGAAAATCCTGTGGCTGCAGAGTCCAGGAAAAAAACACTGGAGAGTTCAAGGGTTTGGTGATGAGCTTAAGACCTCCTCTGCTACCTGGGTAGGGAGCTTCAGAGGGGAATTAGCGCGGAGGACACAGCATGACACAAATCCCAGTCTGTTTGCTTGACATCTTCCCACAGTCCACAGCAAACCACAGAAAACCAGAGACCTCAGGCAATGAACAGACTATTAAGTGATGGAGAAAATGACTCAGAAAGCAAGATTTTGTCAGTACAAGGAAAGAGAACCACATTTCTCCAATATGTATAGTTTTCTATTCCACACCCACTTAAGAGACACAAGAGGTTCAGAGTTTGAGGCTGAAATCAGGTTCAAATCATCTCTGTTAGAGGGAGAACTGACAGACAACCATCAGGAAAACTCCAGATACATGTTCTGAAAGCACTCTGACAGACTGCATAAGTCAGGATGCTGATTTATAGATCACTTTTTAATATTAAAAACAGGCTTCTATCACATAAAGAGACCTACACTTACTTAAATGTACTAAAACCTCACCTAAGAGGCTGTCAGTTGCTGGAGGTTATTACCATACAGTGTCAGTTGCGTACAGTCCTTCAAGTGGGGCTGGGGAGGAGCAATTCCTTCCTAGCAAAAGCATAGCTGTAGGACCAGGCACAATGCAGGCAGCTATTTTAAACAGATCTACCTACAACTGGTCCACCCAGACATTTTGATCTTGACAGCCAGCCATTCAAATGACCTATTAGGAGCCTGCTAGGCTCAAGGAATAACTGACAAGAATGTCAAGAAGCACCTAACTATCTGAAAGCACCAACACTTCAGGTTTTTCAGGGGAAAGAAAGTAAGGCAAGCTACAGTACAGCAAACTGATTAAGTTCAAATACCCTTCCCACTTATAGATTTCAATTGTCTAACATTCATTTCCTTCCCATATCCATCTTCAAGAAACATCAGTGCTGTAGCAAGCACTAGGAATTACTAGTGACCAAAATAAGTACCAATTTGTAATTCCCAATGTAGCCTGGATAACAAAGCCAGTTTGGACAGTCCTGTTATTTGTAACATCACAGTTCTATTGCTCCTTCACAGAATGGAACTTTCAGGCTGAGGTGTAGTGTTCTGAAGGTCTATCACAGACAGACTTTTCACCTATGCCAGCTGATTTTGTGATGCTACTGTAAAGCTAGCAGTAAGAATCATCCCACAGTGCTTTCAGGTTGATGTTTGGGGGTTTCTTTCAGCTACGTCCACATCCAAAGAGGTTTCCCAGTCTAAGCACTGCATGTAGTCTCAGAAATCTCCAACCCCCAGAGCCAAATTCACTACGGCTTAATACATGACTATTGAAAAGTAAAGGAAAATAGGATGAGAAGTTAAGCTAGGAGAACACTAATTCCAAAGACAACTAACACAGATGAAGGTGTTCTTTGACAACCAAGCTACTTCCAGCATGGGAATAAGCTTCCCTTAAGTCAGTTAGCAAAGCTTCTCATGTCTGAATCTAGAAGACAACGGTTTCTGCTTGGCAGACAGCCCCTCCATTCTTACACTTAGGGTAAGACCCACTTCCCAGTCCCACCACCTTTAACACAGTATCAAGTTAGAAATGCATGCGCTGAATGTGTATTTCAAACAGAATAGTGAGGCTATTGTTACATCTATGCAACATCACCACGCACTGCTGCCGGGATTTCAGCCACTGGTACTTGCACATCCTCTACAGAACGTCAAAGCAATCCAAGCAATGCACAGACTACAAGTGACTTTGGTCTACTAACCAGGATCTGTCAACTGAAGCTTCACTTGCTGATCAAGGACAGAAAAGGGCAACTGCAGGAACGTGGTGTGCCTTGTATCAAGGAAATGTGCCAGCTGTAGAACATCACATCAGTATACACCGCAACACACCAAATCCTGGAGCTGCAGCACTAACTTTCAAGGCTCTGACCTGCTTATACCTGACTGATGGTACCCAGGAAAAGTGCCAGAAGTCACTGGATTCACTGGGAAGGTTGCAGAAGAGAAAGTGAGAAAGGCCATGTGGATAGTAATCACCTACCCACCATCTTGTGTCCTCTGCAGCCTCTTCAGGGCAGAGGCCAGCAAGCTCTGCTATGACAGAGCTGCCAGTGCTTCACATAATTCAGGTGCTCCCAAGATCCTCTGTGCAAGTGGCAAAAGGGACACTGAACAACGTCAACAACAGTTTATACCAGACTGGTTCAGGCCCCAAAAAAAGGATTCACACTCACACAGATCAATGTCAGACTTTAGAGCAAAAAGCCTCATTCTGCTCCAGAAACACAGTAAATCCCAACCTGAAGCTGCACCCTGCAGGAGGCTCCCCACAAAGGTCTGACATTGTGCTTGGGTACAGTTTTCCCACACAGATTTTCCCATCAGAAAATGAAGCTGTTAGACATTGCCAACAACAAAACTGCACCATTCAAGGGGAAATTAAAGCATCCAAAGATTGCTTCAATGTGCAATATTTGACTGAGTACTTCAAGTTTTATTTCAAAATGTCCACCAGTTATTTTTCCCATCCCTCCGTTTTATTTCCTCTTCTGCTTTAAACCAGAATGGGAGATTCTCATCCCTCATCCCTCTGTTTTATTTCCCCTTCTGCTTTAAACCAGAATGGGAGACTCTCACATGGCAAAGTTCCATTGGACAAAAGAAACCCCTAAAATTAAATAAATTTACCAGCTTTCCCAACATCATTGTTTAAATCAGTTTTAAATGGTTTTATACACCACTTTATAGACTTGGAGAGGGACACGTTCCCCTGACAAAGCATCAGCTATCCAAACAACTGAGGCATGGGAAAACAGTGCAAGAGTGTGAATTGGGGAAGGACTTTGCTGAGCAGAGATAGAGTCTGTACTCATGTAAGCGTGGTAGCTCTGAACAAAGATCTGCAGGCTAATAGATATGTAAGACAAATGACATGTGGTTCTCATTGCAGCTCATGCTTTGGGAAGGGGGTACCTTGGAACAGATCCAGCTGGGATAGGTTTATCCCATTACTCTCCTATAATTTTCTGCCTTTTCAAACCCTTTGACAGTTACTGTAGTTTAACATCACACCCCCTACAGACTGAGGCCTGTTTGACAGGCCAGCAAACAAAACCACCCCCACTTGGAGATGAAATATGCACCATATGTAAGCACTGTGCAAGACACAAGGCTAACGCTCACTCCTGTACTGCTAACATACAGATGGAAAGCTGCTGTGGAGATGCCTTATCCCAGCTCCTAACCCAGTAAGCAGTGTGAACACCAGTGCACTGCAGTGTAACTCATGCATAGCGGGTATTAGCAAAGGAAAGAGGAAAAGTAGTAGAGGAAGGATGAATGAGCCCTGAATATTAAATTCCCAAGTCCCCATTTAAGGCAATCACAAGGAACGGGGGAAAAAAAGAAGTGAAATTCAAGAACAACTGGAATCAGGTTAAGCCACTCTCTCCCTTCATACAGTGCGGCTCATTCATCTGAACAGCTGTTTCACCTCTAGAGAAATACCCAGAGAAAACAGAGGGGAGGGGGAGAAGCCGAAATTGTTTGCTCTACTGAAGCAGCAAGATACACTAAATCAAAACTGCTTTACATTAAGTTTGTAAGAAATTGGTTTGGAGTGGGGGGAGAGAAGAGCGGGAGGTGTGGTTTTAAACAGCTATTTGAAAGCTGCGGCTCTTGGATAGACAGCTGTAATTAAGGTCTTTCCTTTGTTGAGCTGAACAAGTCTTTCCTCGCAGCCGAGAGCTATAACAGTTCCCTATGTCGGCATCCCGGGGCAGGAGCCACCGGACGGGGGGGGGCGAGAAGGGAGAGTCAGAGGGTTCGGTTTGCCCAAGCTCAGTTCCCCGGTCGCTGCCTGCCCATAGAGGGACGCTGCTGCGGGCAAGTAGGGAGCCTGTCCATCCCACCTGGACGAGGGCGGCAGCGGGGCCAGCCCGTCGCACCCTGCCCTCGGCTCCCCGCGGGAGCTACCAGCGGGGCCCAGCCTCCTCGCCGGGAAGGCGGACCCGGTCTTACTCACCGGCGACTGGCGAAGCCGCTGCCCGGCGAGCCCGAGCTCTGCTCTGGGTAGTTGTGCTGCAGGGTTGATGCTGGGAATTGATAGAGGAAGCCAGTCCCCAGCGCGCATCCATGCAGGCAGCAGCACCAGGACAAGAAAAGAGCCAACTGCATTTTTGCAAGAACGGGGGTCTCCTCCTGCACCCCTTTTTTCCTCTCACAGGACTCGGCGGGCGCGGGGCTTCCCCGTGCCTCCCGCGACCGGGATCGCAGCGGGATCCCACGTAGCGGAGGTGCCCCCGGGACCGAGGGGCAGGGGTGCCGGCACACAGGGACTGCGGGTCGCGAAGGGAAGCCCCGTCCGTCGGCACGCCGAGCCCGGCGGCAGCGGCTCCCGCGCAGGGGTGCGGGGCCAGCGCGGCTCTCTGCGCCCAGGGCGCACTCTCGGCCCCGGATGCCTTTTCAAATTTGGCGAGGTTGGCCCGACTCCGTCAAAGGGGGCGTGGGGCTCCAGCGTTAACCCTTGCCAGGCCTGGCTGCAGACCCCACTGCGGAGGGGCTCTCCACCGGCGGAGCCGAGCCGCGGAAACGGAACGCTGCGGGGCTCCGCGCTCCCACCTGGCTGAGCGCTGGGAGCACCCCCGGAAGCCCGACCCCGGGACATCGGCAGAGCACGGGGAGCTGCGTCTCACCGATGAGCCGAGAGCCAGGGCGAGGGGAACCCCCCGCGCTTCAGCGGTGCTGCGCGAAAACCCAACCGCTGGTGCCTGCTGTCACGCTCGCACCAGAGTTACACAGACGAGGTAGGAAATAAATCATTTTAAAGACGGTTCATTCGCAGGTTGGAACCAGATTGATCTTAAGGTCCTTTCCAACCGTAACCACGCTATGATAATGCGCACATCCTGCTCATTCTGGCACCACACAGTCACCCCTTTGCTACCCAGGATACCCTGAGCTTGGAGACCTGCACAGTCAGCCCCAGGCAGGAGGAAGTTTTGGAAGGATGCTGCTACTTCACAAAGGCGGTACCCCAATAAGGATGCCAGCAGCAAGGCTCTCTCTCTGTACTGCAGCAGAAAATGTGTTTAAAACCCCTGTATAACCCCCATTTGGTGACTGTCACAGACCCCCTTGCTGGCCTTCCCAGCCCCGGAGGAACCTGGGCTGTTGCAGCTCACTGAGAACTCATCTGAACATCCAACACAAGGAGGGATTTCATATTTTAAGATGACACAACTTGTTAAGGTTTTTTTACCTTCGAGCACACTCACAATCCCCCTCCTCTGCCCCTTCACTGTTAATGTGGCCATCCAAAGACAGCCATGGTTTACCACTGAAATCGGGTCTTTGCTGGGGTACCAGAGGGGCCCAGGGCTTGCCAGCGGCAGGCTCTGCAAAGGTGGAGACCTCTTCCCCTCTGGGACAACACAGCCCCCAAGGGTAGAAAACAATCCCTGTAAAATACTGGGGAAATGGCTAAGTTCATCCCCCACCCATGGATGAGCACCTACCCCTTCCCCCACGGTGCCCACCTCCAGAGCTTGCACACAGAGATAAATAGCCCCTGGCTGGAGCCTGCAACCAGACAAGTTTAGACTGCAAAGGAGGCACCAGGTTTTTAAACAGCCACTGTCATTAATCACTGGAGCAAATCACACATTGAAGCAGAGGTCCAGGCTGCAATGCAGCTCAATGCAGCCTCCCTAGGGTTAGCCCACAGCTGCCTTCCCCCCCCCCCCCCCCCGGGTGTCACAGTGCTGGAGCAGGAAATGGATCAACACCCTCCAGGCCCAAAGGGAGCTCAAAAGGTCTGGTCCTGCAGCACTGGGCCACCCAGCCCACTTAGTAACAGACACTATTTATTTACAAAAGGCTCTCAGTGCCTGGAACTGGGACATAACAGAACCCTGACCACCCTTCCCTTTAGTCACCCTCTACCCTTAACAAAAAGAATATCTTCCCTTCTCCCCCCAAGAAAACACACAGACTTGGGGCAACTCACCCAAGGATGTTGAGCCACTCAGCCATTCTGCTCAGGGTCAGTCCTCAGGAAACTTCTGCTCTGCTCAAGAGGGTAACAGAAAAAGAGCTTACACCATAGTCACCCCTCTGTATATCAGTATGCCTACAAACTACCCCAAATTCACCCTTCTTCAGGAGAATTAGAGAGAACCTGCACACACAAACTACTAAAAGGTTCTCTGAGGCTCCACCACCCTTTAATCTGGGTGATCATCCTCAGCTGTGTGTGCAGAGCCAAAGTGGGAACAGCTGGACCCTCACCGTGGCAACTTATTGCTGCACCAGGCTCTGAACTGAGGGCCTGGTTCAGCCTTTTGTCCCATACACGCTAAATTCCCTCACCTGACACTGTGGTGGGATAGATCATTTATCAGTTTTTATCAGCACCAAACAGCTTTCTGAGCCATTCTCCTGGGTCAGGTTAGCCACTTCGGCAGCTCTTCAAGTCTTAATTGTCCAAGAGCATTTTATTTTTGGTTGCATGCAAAATTTGCTGCTTCAGCCTTCATTGACTTTGCAAGACCCTTGGAGATATTAAACACAGGTGATTAGACAAGACATGATTCTGGCGAATTATTAGAGACATCTGTAGGAAGCTGATGTTCTTCCTATTTCATGCACTGACAGACCAGAGGTCAAATGACTGTGCTCAAGACTGCAAAGAGCTACAGGCAGAGCCAGAAATGGGGCTTAAGTCTCCAGGCTCCTGTTACTTCTGCCATGTCCCGAAGGCACACTTGCTTCTACTCTGTATGGCTGATTTAAAATGAACATGAAGAATTAACTTCCAAGCTGGTTTTGGAAAGAGGGGAAAAAGAAAAGGTGATGTTGTCTACTGTGAGGGGAGAATTAAAGAGGACGTTTCATTTTAGTCCTTTGGATATGCATAATATAATCAAGCACAACAGCAGTAATAAATGAATATTTTTCCTCCCCATGGTGCTTACAGGTGCAACATATTCTAACCATTTCTCACAACTATGTTGATAAATTGGGAACACACACAGTGATGGAAGTAACGAAGACAGCCAACAAAAACATAACCCATTCCATTCATCAGAAGGACCAGCTTTGACAAGAGAACCCTTAAGATCTGAACAGTCCTACTCTTCTAAACCAGACAGAATATATTTCACAATGTAAAGCTACACTTTTTATGCCTGTGCATAAGCACGGTCATAAAAGGTTTGCCCAGGCAACCAGGGCTAAATAAATGATTTGCAGGTCAAGAAGGAAGAGGCAGGACACACACCAGAAAGCCGTGATGCATGGAACCACAAAGGGAAATAGTAGAGGCAAGGGCCCGGTTTTTCATTTAGCAACACTATTCACTTTGCCATCATGAAAATGTGGTCCTTGGAGGGACCCACATTGCTCACCTTCTGTTCAAGTGCCAGCCTTAGTGTAATGTCAGAACACTGATCTACTGGACATGTGTAGGCACATGGGGTTTCACACAGTCTGGAGTGGTTTTCAGCTTCCTAGTAAACTGGGCATACCCGAGACATCACATATCTGTGAAATCATCTATTATTTCTTTACGCATATATGCCACATGCAAGCCAGCCAATAAATGAAGCGGGGGGAAATGCAGACAATAAAAGGAACACTCATAGCTTAGTCTGATTTCTGTTCAGTTGCAAAGGAAAAAACTGGAACGATACAGCAAAAGAGGGATTTGTTTTCTACAATGTTTTCAGTTTGAAAGGTGGTTCAGAAAGGTAGAAAAGCACAATCATATCATAGCTGCAAGCAGAGCCCAGCTCCAGCGCTGCCAATGGCATCTCAATGGTCCAGCACAACTTGCAGTTCTATAGAAGTCAGTGCTCAGCTGAAAAAAAAGAGCCCCAATATTGTTAGAATGGCAAACAGATTTTGAAAGGGCCACCCCTTGGATTTTGTGAGTGCACTTTTCATGTGGGTAACTAAGAGGAGACCAAAGGAAAAGCAGCTTTGTGCTAGTTGATAAGACCTTGTGTAGCTTTAGAGTTACGAAGTGTCCTTTTGAAGTTAGAATGAAGTCACTGATAAGACCATCTAAACCCAAAACTAATTTGGATAAACCCCTTGTAGCTTCCTAAGATGCCCATGTTATTTCCCTGCGATATAACAAAGCAGTCAAGAAACCTTGGAAAATTAGCAGAGATGGATAAGATGTTAGTAACAGGAAGAGTTCAAGACCTCTTATAAATTTAATTATAAGATTTCTAGGTTATTGTAACACATCTATTACTGGGGAGTCAAACCAAACCTTATCCAAACTGTGGTAGTTTTTCTTTTAAGGCAGGAGGTAGCTGATGTGTGAAAATGTCTTGAATTTGACCCGGAATGAATCAATTACAGCTGAACTCAAAATGGGATATAACTGAAAAGCCACCACACTTGTACAAGCAGTTTAGCAGACAGTAAACATGATAGACAGTGATACTGTGTGAAGCATAAGAATTGATACAGAAGTCAGAACTCTGGCAAAATTCATTGACCTTTGATGAGAACTTTGCCTGAGTGAAGCACTTGTGTGGGTATTATAAAGTAATATTCTGGATAAAGTAACTCAGATTGAAACATAATTCAGCAGATGGAAAATGTGATGACTCAAGGCGGAATTCTATGTATTCTGAGCATTATTGTGTCCTGGGAAAAATAACGTATGTCACCTTTGACATCAGCAGGAATTCTCCCGACTGGACACACACTGAGGCATGGATCTGCACAAGTGCAGGGAGTTTGTGAACATACCCTGATCCATCAGCCTCACCAATACAATGAAACAGGGATTCACAAAGGTGTGATAAAGCCAAGGAAAAACCAGTACCAGGTCTACCCCACTTAAAACTGCCAGAGTAGAAACACATTCAGAGGTAGCCAGGAAGGACTGCAAGAGTTACTTACTCCCTCTTCCTTAGTGCTGCTAGAAGGCAGGATCTATTATACACAGATTACTATTGGCACAAATCTTTCTGCCTTGTACTGAAAGACCTCAAGACGGAAACTCCCCATGCTCATTTGAAAACATATTCCAATGCTTTGTGCTCTGCACTGGTAGTTTTTCTTAACATCCAACCTCAGGCTGTTTAGTTGCAATTTAAGCTCTTAATGTCTTACTTTCTCCAATACGGATGTAGAAAACTATTCTTCCTCCTTTTGAACAGATTTTTAGTTCTTCAGAGTACTTCTTAAAATGTTTTAACACCTCTACTCGCTTTCTAGAGCCAAACCAATCCCAGTTCCTTCAGACTTTCCAATCCTTTTTGGTATCCTCCTCTGGACTTCCCAGCTGTTCTATGTCTATCTCATAGCATGGTATCCATAACCTATACTTCTGTGCAATACTTCTCTGCCCTGCTGAGGATTTGCCTTTTTGACATCTGTACGTCATTGTTAATCCATGTTTAGTTTGGGATTCTCTACCTTTCCTGCAGAACAGCTAGCCTTACTTTCCCCCATCCTGCATTTGCTAGTGAAAATTATTCCTGCCAAAGTACAGTGCCCTGCAGTGCTCCTTAATGAGTTGCATCTTATTTTATTCAGATCCTATCACAAATTTGTCAAGACCATTTGAAATTCAAACCCTGCCTTCCAGTGTTCTTACATTCAGTTCCAGCTTTACCTCATCTACAGATTTCATAGGCATGCTCCCTCTTCCATCACTGAGGTCACTCAAGAATACATTGGGAGGTCTGTCTCCATGTCTGTATCCTTGAACTATGTTCCTGTTCAATCAGTCACCGAGGGCTGCCTGCTTGCTTGATGCTGCGCAGGACACAAACACTGAACTTACAAATTCTCCAGACCACAGTCGGTCTTGAACTTCCACGTGGAAACAAAGTACTTTATAACATAGTGTGGAAGGAGTGACCAGATCCCAGGCTCCAATTTTCAGTGGAGTCACAGACTATAGGACTGCCAGATTCAGTGAGACCCAAATTCTTAGATGATTTGAAAATCCATCCTCAATCACAGAGTCTCTCTGAATCTCACAGAAGCAAGGACTTCCATGACCAAAGAATGCTTCAGTTTTAAGCTCTGGCCTTGAAATCCTCCTGCTTCTTTCAATTCCTCATGGACCCAGGTTGCCTAATGAGCAACCCAACATGAATGGAAGTCTGAGCTCCCTTTCTGTACTGTGCAAGTCACATAGATGGGAGTGGGCCCACCCCCTTTCTGACAAAATATACGAAGTAAAGGCACACAAAACAGGTAAGAAAGGATTTATGGAAATAAGCACCCTCTTCCCAGCTCCTGAGCACGCTGGAGGCTATGCCACCTGCCCTGTGGAGATAAGGAACAGAAGAACTGGGGGAGATGTGGAGTCCCCTTTCTTCCACACAGCAAATCCAAATGTTCCATTCTTACTTTTCCAGCTTTTATCGATTTTTTTTTCCCCAGTCTCCTAGGAACTCACCCTGTGGGCCATGACAATGAGGCCTAACCACAAGAGTCTGCTTTTCTCAGCTGGCTTCCACAGGCCCCTGGGAGCTGGCTTTGGTCCTTCAGAAGTCTGTGGGCTGCAAGCTGTAAATTGCTGCACTGCAGCCATTGTACAGGGCCCACCACCTCCACAGCATGATTCTGCTCAGCTGGTATCTGGAACTGCCTCCACTATTTTCACCTTAGGTGCCTGCAGTTAAGGTGTCTTAATAACAGTATGCTTTCTCCCTCTTCTCTCCTCTGCTTTGTTCCACAAACTCCTTACCTGCCAGCCATCTGTCTTCACACTGCAAACTCCTTGCCAGTGCCTTCCTGCACCACGTCTGCTTCTGTTGGACCCTACCACACAGGCAGCAGGACCTTCTGTTTCCTCTTCACTACAGATGTTTCCCAGAGCCTGCTCCAACACAGCTTTCATTATCTCTGTGTGTAACTGGGAAAGAGTCAGCCACAGCCAAACTGTCATACCCATATTTTCCTTACAGCTCTATATTCACCTTACTCTGCTCTAAAGCACCTTGCATCTAGATTCACAGGAGCCCGCTGATAACTGACATTACATATTTCTTGAAGCATTCACGTGAGCCTCTCCCTTCACAGTCTTCATTCTTTCCCCAGGATCCTATTTTTCAAATTGAGTCTCCTTGTTTTTACAGACTTTGTCTGTTTCAATGTGATTAATCCCCTTCATTTCTTTAAAATCATTTAAAATCACAGCAAGATCTCGTTTTAAACAAGATAATAACCAAAGCTTTTAAGTCTTGCTTTATAACTCAGCGCAGAAAGGCGCAGTATTATTCTTATGTTCTCTGCTTTATCCCCTTAATCATATCCTTCTTAGGTAGAGTGTGAGTACTGAAAAGAGCACTCTGAACAAGAACTCACCAGTGTTCCATATAATAACAGTAACACCTTTTGATATATACTCTGCTCTTACCATAATGCAACCTAACATCCTGCTCAGTTGCTGGGGTCTTTTTTCTACAGCTGTGTGTTAGGCTGAGAAATCAGGGAATTATTTAAAGAGAATATTCTCCAGATTTATCAGTTCACCTTTCTGAACATTTTGCTCAGTTCATTCTAAGGGGAGCAATCACATAAGTAAACCTCAGCACTGTTCAGTGGCACTGTCCAGCCCTTTCGCCGGCTCTCTATCTAATCTCTCTTGAAGCTTCAAGATTCCTCCATGGAAGCAATAAGGCAGCTAAGGTGCTAAGTATGAAAGAATCATTGCAGGCATTAAAGGCTAAAGTCACGCAAAGCAACTGGATCCAAGTACTTCCTGGCTATGCACACCTACACTAATGCTAGCTTAGGTGCTCACAGCATACTCTATTGTCACCAATGGATACTGTATCATTAGGTATGGTATCCAAATGGCTTGGCATCCAAAATCCATCCCTCTTCAAGGGCCTCTGGGAGGTTTTGTCAGACAAGTCTAGTCTGAGCACCTTCTTGAACTGGTTGCATGCAGATTTCCCTCATTGCTTCTATTCTAATGACCCAAACTGGAACTACTAAATAATTGCAAATTATTATTACTATTAGTATTAATTATTAATACTATTAGTATTACTAATTTGCAAATACCCACCTCCTTGCATGGAACACAGATCTCTCCTTCACCACAAGACATGCTCTTCATTTCCCCCTATTTTCTGTTCTGCTTAAGGTAGATCAGTGTCTCTACAGATGCAAACCCAATCCCTAAATAATCCTCTGGGATTACAGGGGTTCACAAAACCTCATGCCATTGGGTCACAGGCAGGAAGGATACATGAGCTGTCAGTCTACACCCAGAAAGAATCTGGTTGAACCCCCTGTATTACCAGAGCCAACAGGCAATCTCTCAGTGCTTCCCTGTAGAACAGAGAGTTTAGTGCTTTGTTATATATCATGGCTATTGTAAGGAGAATAGAAATGGAATAATAATAATACGGTATAAATAGTAAAAATAATGAAAGAAGAGAAGAAAAAGCAGCAAGATCAGACATAACCTAAAGAGTAAGCTATTCTTTCTTTGCAGAAAACAAACAATAAAGTCTGCAAGATACTATGAAATGTTTAAATTGACTGTTGCCCCAAAAAAGAAGGAAAAGCTCTTGACCAGACTAAGGAAATTTCTGGTATGTGATGGAATGATAGGACAAGACTATTGGACTCACTGTGTGCCTGGAAAGAAGTGGCTCACAGGAAAACATTTTTTGGCTCAGTTCACATCTCGAGTGTTTCACTCTAAGGTTGTTGTGGAAAGCCCAGTACAGTGCCTCAGTGCAGGGTGACGGTCCATTATGCATTGAAAGCAGGTGGTGAGCTGCTGCCTTTCCACTGGAGCACAGTAGATCTGTCGCAGATTTTCTGTGATGATCTTTAAGTGATACTTGCCTTTTTTCAGCTGTTTCAAGAAAATGAGATAATTCTTTTCCATGTTCTGAGCCTTCCCTGAACTGACTGACAACAGATTTCCAGAGCTGAGCTGTAGGTCTGGCAGAGAGGGAGTTTGGCCAACTTACAGAGGAGGTGAGTGGACTTTGGAAAAGGCAGTGCTGCAATTCTGGAGTATCTCTGAGAACAACTATACACCCTGGCACACTGCAGTATGGGTTAGTGACCTCCTGAGGTGCAGTCTCTGGCTGGGAAGAGGACAGCAAACACTCCTGATAACCCAAATCCATTCATTTCCTTAGTTTTGAATCTGGGTTAGGTAAAGAACTGCATTAACTGAAACTCTACTGTGTTTATTCATTTAAAATGGCTTTGAGATAGAGTTTCTTCGAAAGCCCCTATATAATCCATCTCCATTGTTCTGTATATATTTGGAGAAGATAACAGCTTCATTAAAATATGGTGTGCTATTAACAGCAGAAAATAGATAGCCTTAAACCTTAAAATGTAATGCAATTATATAAGAAATATGATCCTAAGGAGGTTAAGCACAATCAACCACTGACATTTACATTTGATTTGAATTAAAAAACACACACACAGAGGGAAATAAAGGGCCTCCGTACATACTTGGATAACAGGAAATCCCCTGGATGTAAAAATAGGGAATTTAAGAATGGAGAATATAAAGGTCTAGTTCAAATTAAAGATTTTATGACTGAGGACTCCATTAAATCTTTGAACACTTTTAGTAAAGAGTCTGGAATGATTCCAGTCCAATTCTTTATGTTCTCACAAGTGACAGATTATACTTCAAAACTTCCATGGCAAAAGAAAGAAGGAATGGTTGCATTAATCCATCTCAATCTGGAGCTTGCTAATGAAATGAAAACTGTAACAGCCTGTGCTTAGGTGAAGCACAGTATTTTTATAACCCAGCTCAAGACAACATCACCAACCGAGCCAAAAGTAGAAGATTTAAGTTTCCACATTATTAAAGAACAATAAAATAACGACCCACTTAATACTACATGATCAACAATCTATACTAAATATGAACTCTTTTATAGTACTCCGTCTACTCTGCTTTTTAGATTTCCAAGACATTCGTCATGGTGTTTAAAGTAGACAGGACACCACACTGCTTCTACCGCTAGCCTGCCTGCAGAAACTCAAGGATCTTCACCTGCAGCAAGTCTGCAATGGCAGGTCACATCCAGTCAAAGTGCCAATCTCACATACAGAATCACAGAAACAACTAGATTGGAAAAGACCTTTAAGATCATCAAGTCCAACCATTCCCCAGCACCACAAAGGCCACCACTAACCCATGGCACTGAGGGCCTCGTCTACATGGTATGTGAACACTTCCAGGGATGGCGACTCCAGCACTGCCCTGGGCAGCCTGTTCCAATGTCTGAGCACCCTTTGAGGAAGGAATTGCTCCTTATCTCCATCTAAACCTCCCCTGGCACAGTTTGAGGACATTTCTTCTTGTCTTATCACTTGTTACTTGGAAGAAGAGACCAGCCCCCTCCTCCCTGCATCCTCCTTTCAGGTAGTTGTAGAGATATGTGTTCAAAAAAATACTTGCCTAAGTGCCAGCCTGGGTTGTGGTCAGTTTTCCTTTGTTCCTTGGAGTCAAGAGACACCAACCGTAGATAGAACATTTTTAGAATGGAGAATCATTGTCAGACAAAAACAAGGGCAGAAGCTGGTGCAACGTCTCAACTAAAGTCCGGTTTAACTTTTTTAGATGAAAGTGGTTCCCTTTTATATTACACATCCATTTCATGTTGAGCTTCTCTGAACTATTACTGAACTAGCACTGTGATATGATGGATAAAATGTAATGTCTCCAGAAGTTTTGTTTAAGGTGTTGATTTTAAAAATGGCTACAGCCTTCTCTGACATCCTGTCCTGCAGACTCAGCCTGGAAAGCAAGAACCATTTCAGCTCCTTTTTTCATACTGTCAACACATATTTGTAGCCATAAGATATTAAGGAGGCAAGTCAAGCGTTGGAAACTAATGTACTACTTTTTCCCAGGTTTCAAAGGGAATAGAGTCAAAATTAGAGTTAAGACTATAGATTTTTACGTTGAAGGCATAGAGTTAAACATTCATTGCTATATCCAGGTGCCTAAGCAAAGGAGCAATGATTTAAGATCTTGTTCCAGACACCTCAAAATATACTAATTATGTTCTATACTAATTTATGGTATAAACCTGTTGTCTCTAATGGCATCCCACCAAGAGGTAATTGAGCCTTAAATGAGAATGAATGTGAGACATCTGAAGAGACAGCTGATTTGGTCCAGGATGTGAGCAGAAACATAATGCCTGGAAGGACCACAGGGTTAAGGAACTCCTGGGTTTGGCCATAAACTCCAAAGTAACACATAAGTCAAATCAGAGGATGAAATGAGAGAAAACAAAATCTTCCTGTCAGCAGGCTCCCCTCTCCTATAGGACCACATGGCAGTCCCTCTAAAGACAGTACATGCTTTTTTGCCTGCTTCCTATGAAGTCATTGAGGGTCTGGCCTTGAGTGAATAAATAGATCAGAGTGCTAATAAATGCAGGCTCCTTGCAGCCCAACAGGGGCGGCAGACACCACAGCTGCCAGTGAGAACCAAAACTTACTTTGAAATCCTATATTGAAAACAAAGAGCATACCGCTCTAATACAAAAGGTTCTATGAGCCCTGTGACTCAGAAATAACAATTATCCTTTGATTGTCTCATTTCAGTACCCTCTAGTCTACCACCTATGAAACCATTTTACCGAATGTAAAGAAAGGTTTTTCACCCAGCCCAACAAGGCTGCCATGCTCTTTTCTAAATATAAAGGGTGCCCAGCACATCCCAGCACAGTATTTCTCACGTCTCTTTGTCTGCTCTCACAAACAGGTATTGAGAACATCACATTTAAGAGGTCTGACTAATGGTTTAACTACCTACACACCTTAACTCAGTGTACATCTGCACAGTAGCCAAAAGAAGTGGTCCCATCCTTGTCCCACTTAGCCATGTCCTCACTGGTCCTCATCACCTTCTTTCTGTCACACCAGGTTTTTGTGCAGTTTTGCAGTGAACAGGCTCAGAAAACTGATTTCAATTTAATGAGTTCCATCAAAACAGGTCGTTGGTAGGAAGCTAGATGGAGAGCTGAGGACATGACTGGAGGCAATACTACTCCTTTGAGTAGGTGGTGGTACAAGTTTATGTCATATGTAAAAGACCATGCACCCACAGGATAAATTAAGAGTCCAGGTTCTGTTAACAGGCAGTGAAGGTTCTCCTAAATAGATGCTTCCAGTGGGTAATTCAAATACCTAAACCAGAAGCCTAAAATTAGACAGCAGGAATATGGCAAGACCACAATGTCTCAATGCTATAATTCCCACAAAGAGTTGAGGCTCTATTTACAAATGCAAATAGTCTTGGCTTTAGCAGAAATACTTCTGCTTAATGTCTTTTTCCATGGAAAAATTGAAACTTTCCCCTGTGAGGAGGAAAGAAGACCCTCTGAAGGGCTCTCCTGCTAACACAATAAACATCTGTGGGTTCTTTCCTCTCAAATGCTATTTTTTCTAGGGGGTACCTCTCTGATGAATTAACAGTCCCAGTAGATCATGGCAAACAATCCCACATACCACATCTTAAGAAATGGTACTTCTTGGCACAGATCAGATTGGTCTGCCTTAACACAGGCAAGTTAACACCACATTATCAAATGCACTGAGGTCACCAACCTCCATCAGATGATCTGCTTGATCCTTTTCAGACACAAAAGAAAAAAAAGAAAAAAAAAGAACAAGAAAAAAGCTTGGATTCCTGACAGAAATCTGAGTGCTCCAGGCTGGAAGCAGGAGGCTTGGCCACTCACAGCCCACCCACCTACAGATCAAGATGGACTGGAACAACCTCCTTCATGAGGCAGAAAAGGGAAGGGGGTTGGGAGGTGGGAGGAAGAGCCTCATATTTCATCTACCACTTTTAATAGAAAACAGAACGTGGTGGGGGTTGAAAGAAAAATGGGAAATCCCTGGAGATCGTAAGTGTTGGCCTTACAAGTCAGAACTGTCAATCACACCATGTCCCTTCCAACTCACGCTTGTTGGAGAAGGAGGCAACGGCCTGGCACGTTCAGCCACTAGGTGTTACTGTTGCTCCACAGAATGTGATCAGAGCAGCCCGTTCTGAACAAGCAAAACATCTATCGAGACATCATCTGCAGCTGTATCTTAAGATTTAAATCGTAGAAACTAAATCCTACTTTTGGATTCATGTAGTGTGATCAAACATCAGAGCACTTTGCTGTGTTCTCTTGTGGGGGTCGTGGAGATAGACTGCTGCTCCTTGTGTTTTGCTTATACATCATTGCATAAATGGAGTCAGTCAAATTCATCCCTTGGGAACTTCCTCTGACTTTGATGGAGGTACATAGGGAGAATTGAGCCCCTTAAGGTGTCACTGAGTTCATGTCCACTGGTCAGGAAAACACATTGGCTGCTGAGTTGTCTGCCTCCTCTGTGACTGCCTACAGCCTGCAATGACACTTAGAGGCATTTTAATTCATCTTATATATGCTGTCGGCTAGGTGGCTTCCTGAGACAAGTCATTTTACCTTTCTCTGCTTGTGTTTCTATACAATGGAAATAAAGATCCCCATCTCCTCTGGGAAGGACTTGGAGACCACAGATAAATCAAAGAGCTGTAGTCCTTGACAATCTGCTGGCATGAACCAAGCACGAGGTTTTATGTGAGCTTTTCCTATTGATTCCAGAATAGGTTTTCCGAGAGAGGAAGACTGAACTGAGTGTTTACCCCTCCCTAATAGCCACTTTTAAGGGAAACTCATGCTAAAGAGCAGCACTGCACCCAGGTCAATGCACCGTAATGTCCTGTTTCCCTTTGGTCTTTTCTCATAGCTCCACCAAAACTTTCTCCAGAGGACAGCTACATTTCATACAATCTTCATCATTTACTTGATCAACTAGGCTTTGAAACTTCCCTGAGCTTCTGAAGCAACAAGCTTTGAGTTCATTAATGTTTAGTAACAGGATTCACAGAAAGAGGCATTTCTTCCTTTCAATTCTTGGATTCTATGCCTTGCCCCCAAATGAACCAGTAAAAATAAACAGAGGATGTCAGGCAGGTTTCTGCCTGTGCCCACTAAAAAGCTGTTTCAGCACACACACAATAAATGTCATGCAATGCACAACAAGCAGGCAGAGCAGTCACTCATGGTAAGCCTTTACCATGTGGTGCTACTTCTAACCAAGGCATTATTTTCACACACAAGTTGAGTGCTCTAGGGTATGCTTTCCCAAGTTTGGAAACATTGCTACAATACATAAAGTACCAGTGCTGAGCCACAAAAGCTTATGAAAGATATCTTTTTTGAGTTGTTTTCATAGGAAAAAATTTATATGCCACATTAAACGAAATATAATGAAAACTTAAAATGCTGTTCTCCAAAAGACTGAATGATTTGCAAGTGCTAAAGTAGTATCTGAAAGATGACTGGCACTACATTGTGCTGCTGCTTCCAGTAAAACTTGTGGGCCTCTAACTTGGAGGCAGAGCCTCTTATCTGTAATTCAGGCAACAACCATCACATGCCTTGATACAGCAATCAATGCGTCTCACAGGTTGAGTTCTCACAGACCTTTCTAGAGTGAAAAACAGTTTTATCGAAGTATTATTGATAGCCTGCAATTGCTTTTGGCTTTTGAAGGAAGAAGGAGGATCTATCCATGGAGAATCATCTGGAGATGATAATTTGTGCTTGCTACCAACATATTACGGTGGAAAACCAGCCATCTAATAAATGCAAGACTTACAGACCGTTACCAGTATTGTCTGGAAGTAGTTCACTTACTGCTGGAGTTTCCTCTCTGCTGCAGTCTAACAAAGAGGTTTAAACAAGTGAAACAAAATGGCCTTACTAATTTGCACATGTGTACTTTCAGCAAACAATATATCAGCAACTAACCTAACTTTACCAATATGCCTCAGGCAGATGCTGATAACATAAAATGTACTTGACTTAGATGCCTTTGAAAATGTCACCCCAAGTGGCTTGGAAGCTTAATTCCCACTTTCTAAAGTGACTTCAAACCCTAAAGCACACGGATAAATCCAAAAATCGCAGCCCTAATTCAGCTGTGCTCTCCTTACTCTTCAATGACTAACATGAACACACAAACCCCCTATCTGACACCTCATCTAAAAATTAATACTAATTGCCTTCTGGGCAGCTGCACAAACAGCCACTTTTACCCAGTTTCACCACTTTTATCCTTCTCTGTCCCCCCTCTTTCTGTACTGCTGTCCACAAAAGGACCCTTTATAACACATTCCTCTTCATGTGCTAGTGGCAGCGAGTAACATTTGCCAGCAAATAAGAGAGGCTGTCCTAATTTCTTCTCTCTGGGTCGCCCTTTGTGTCTTTTCCTTGGAAGTTAGGTCTGAAATACAGAAAACAACATAGCTGCAGGAAGGATTAACTATGAGTTGCCCCTGTTCTGTGTGGATTTTGTCCTGAATCACATGTGGATCTTCACAGACTATACACATCCAGTCTACTAAAGCAGAATCTAGGTGCAGCTCTTGTATTTGCATTGCCTTTGTCCCACCAAACTGAAAACAAAGGGGTTTCCTGCAGTTTAAACCGCTACTCTGAACCATCCTGAACTACCCCCAGCGTGAGGAGTGGTACAGTAAGTACATTTACAGTGTGATAAAAAGACTTTTACCCCCTCAGCGAGAGCAGAGCAATTCTGGTTCACATTTATTAGTAGTCCTAGTAATAAACATTTACATTATGGTAGCTCCTAGAGGCTCTATTTGAAAGCTTGCCTAAAACTGCTATGGTACCTGGGCACTAAACAGCTCTGAAGGAGCACATCTGTCTGCCAGATGGTTTGGTCTTCTCTTAAAAGCTGTGATTTTAAAAAGCCTTTTGCTTCCCCTAACAAGCCTTAATAAGAAACTTCAAGAGCTTGCTTCATCGTCCATTCAAGCGGAATCTGCAGTTAAAATCGCAATGAAACCTCAGGCAAGGACAGCACTGCTCAGGCTGTGAGGGACCTCAGCGCAGTGCCTAAGCGCTGCGTGGTATTAAAGTGTGTTCAGTACCTGCGGATGCAATCCGTGCTTTCCAGAGGGCAGAAAGGCCGAGGGGAACAGAGCGGACCGGCTCTCAGTCCCGCCCGGTGGTCACAAAACCCGATGGGCTCCCCTCAGGGCACCCTGGTCAGGGTTTAGCGCTTCACACCTCACTGCGGGCAGCCTGAGGGAGTCCACAGGACCCCGGCCCACCGCTGCCACACCGCCAAGTGCGTCAGGCGGGGCCCGGGGACAAACCCGCCACCAGGGTACCTGAGAGGCGGCACCCGGCTCCCGCCGCCACCGGCGAGCAGACGAGGGCCGGCAGTGAGGGCGGACCGGGTCGGCGGGGCGGGGCGGGAACGGACCCGGCGGGACACCCTCTCAGGGCGGCCTCGCGCGCGCCACCTCCCCGGGCACGTGATGGCGGCAAGGCCAATCGCAACGCGCCGTGTGTCCGTGTCCGTCCCCCCCTCCCCCCCCCCCCCCCCCCCCGGTGCCTTCCTGCCTCCAGCCGCCGCGTTGCTAAGGCAACGCGAGGGCGGGAGGAGCCGCCGCCGCCGCCATGCTGAAGGCTAAGGTGCTGCTGGTGGGGCCCCGCGAGGTGAGCGCCTTTAACCGGCCCCGCGACCGGCCCCTGAGGGCCGCTGTCCCTAGGCGGGGCAGGCTGAGGAGGCCATAGGGCCTCGGGGGTCGCTGAAGGGGGGAGGGGGGGGTTGGCCTGCATGCACTGAGGCCGAGGATGGAGAGAGATCAGAGGGCTTGGGTAAAAACACCGTGCGCTGCTCTTTGGTGTGGTTTTGGCACGTTAACTTCCCAAGGGATCTTCACTTTCTGCCAGTCAGGAAAGTCGGTGTTGGCAAACTTCATTTCGGAGAACACGGAAGGGATCGGCAGCTACAGCCCGACGCAGGGTCTGAGGTGAGCAAAACCCGGAGCATGCTGACTGACCCAGCCCCTCGGAAAGTCCCGCTCTCTGGCTGTGGTGGTGCGTAGTGATGGTGATGTTGTATATCCACTCGTTTCACAGGATCCTGGAGTATGAGAAGCCAAACTTGAATGCTAACACCAAGGGAGCTGGGTGTCGGTTTGAGTTGTGGGATTGCAGCGGTGATCAAAAGTAAGCCAGCATTGCTGTTACTTCCTCTAGGTTACTTAATTCTGAATAGTTCTGTTTACACAAAATGTTCATACTTAAGGCCTAAAGCAGATGATCTTTTTGAGATGAGGAATATTCCCAACTCTTTACCCGATTCATATTTTATACAGCTTCCTGTTATAAAGCATCTAATACTAGGTGATCTCTGCCCAGCTGACTTGGTCCATAGCTCCTAGAATGAAGTTAATAGGTACAGGAGACAGAGGCCCACTCTGTAATTGTCTTTATCTCCTTGACGTTATTATGTGAGTGGACTTCAAAAAATGTACCCGTGATTTAGGCCTTCATTTCCAAAAGATACAATTGAGAACTGGGCAGATCCATTTTTGGGGAAAAAAGTTTAAATAAGCATTTGACCAAATACTGCACTGTCAGTAAATCATGGGACCAACTACTGTAATAGGAAAATTAAAACATTTGGAATATGATATATCACTAATGTTACAATAAAGTACTGAAATGTGTTCTTGAAGAGGGAAGAATGAAACTTGAGGAAGACTGAGTGTGTGTTTCTGTTACCATTCTCTTGTTTTCAAGGTTTGAAACGTGCTGGCCAGCTCTGATGAAGGACTCTCATGGTGTAATAATAATCTTCAATCCTGAGCTGCCCAGTCACCTGAAAGAAATTGAAATGTGGTACTCCTGTTTCGTGCAGCAGCAGTCACTGCTTGACAGCCAGTGTCTCCTAGTTGCACATCACAAGCCAGGCAGTGGAGGCGACACGGAAGATCTGTCCTTGGGTAAGAAGATGGAAAACTCAATCTGTAACTGTTTTTTATTGATCTGTGTATCTTTACAATTGTTCATAGCCTTTTCATTTACATCTGCCGGAGTGTTCTGCAAAACCAGAAATAATGAATTTCAAAGGTCATCTAGAAGGTAAGCAATATGCCTATTTCACAAAAGGGAAAGACAAGACAAGACGAGTGACTGCTCTAAGCTCACACAGTGAGATGCAGCTGAGCCAGGAACTGGAACTCCTGCCATACTGTGCCACCACTAGTAGTTTGGTTTTGATGTTGAATTTTATCTTTTGTTAACTGACACTTCTGGGGCTGCTTAAGCTTGCATTTTATCCATCAAAAGAATAGGAGCCCTCTGAAATAAAGGCTAATGATCTTCCTCTTAAAATTAGTAATAGGTACCTTATGTACTGCAAATATATTTGTGGCTGTTCATACAAATGAGAACACATACTCCCTCTGGGCAACCTGTTCCAGTGTTAAATACTATTCCAGTATTAAACAAATACTTACAAGTATTACTAAATTAATACATATTTAATATAACAATATTGTTCCATTATTTTTATATAATCGAAGAATGTCCTATCACTTTGTCATGGTTTACCTAAAACCAGGACACACTTCAGTAGTAAAACTGCAGTTCAATGTTGAATCGTTTGATTCTGCCTAAGTGCATGTGAGACCAAACCCAGGACTTTAAGCTTTAAGAATAAGGTTTGAAGAATTTAATCTAGCAACAAGTTGTACTTGCTTATAGTGCAAAAAAGCTATGATGCATTTATTCTTCATGTGGTTGTATGATATCTGTGGTATCAAACACTGGATACTACTGAAGCCCAACTGACTTCAGCATGAGCTGTCCCATGACCTTAATTGTATTTCTTTTATAAAAGGAATATGTCTAATTATTTTTTATTTACCTTCAAAGCTTACCCGCTGAACAGGCTAAAACTGATACACTCCAACTTGGAAGAAGATCCTGAAGATGTTCGGATGGAATTTATTAAATACTTCAAAAGCATTATCACCTTGATAAATGAGAGCAGAGAGAGGGAAGAAATGTCAATTATCTCGTAACATTAAAAGAAGTACTGAACAAGGAAGAAAAAGGATTATTTTGTCTTTGTAAGGTATGCTAGCCTGGGAACAGGTCCTCACAAAGGGAAATTTGCCAGCCTGTAAACACTTCAACCTATGTACAAGTGCTGACATCAGATGAACTGTGGGGCCAGAGATGGCTGCACATCCAGGAATTTGGGTAACTATCTGCACTTTGGTTTCATCTGGCAACAGGTACAGGAAGGTGGTGTTTAATATGTTAGTGTGGACCAAAAGATAAATGTATGGGTTATCTCTTCACTTCAGAAACCCTTTTTGTAGAGGTGCTAAGAGAAGAAGACCTGACAGAAGAGATGGTTTGTGGAGTTCTGTTGAAGCATCTGAGTAAAGCGCTCATGTTAGCTGTGTTCCTGGAGAAGACATGCTTTTGGAAGTCAGTACAAAGTGACTGGAATAGAGATCTGAGAAGTAGCCATGGTGTGCAATCCACAGTTTTATGTTCCAAGTTCTGCTTATCTTTCTGTCCAGCATCTGCAGAGAGCATGTTGCATAGTTAGTGCCTTGGCAAGGCAGAGTAGGTTGCAGTCTTTCTCAGGACTAGGTTTTTCTTCTATTCCAAAAAAATGTGTGGTTGGGGGCAATGTTTAAGTGTCTCTGGGAGGAAAAGAATTGCAATTTCAGTGTAATGCAGTGCTTTGATCTATGTCAGGAGCTCCAATAGAGAAAAAGTTCTACATTCTCAGAGAAGGAAAAGCTGTTTCAAAACACATGTTACTGTTCACCGTTGCACTGAAGTAAGTGGTATCATAGCTAATTTATTTT
Source organism: Ara ararauna (assembly GCA_028858755.1). Lineage (NCBI taxonomy): Eukaryota > Metazoa > Chordata > Aves > Psittaciformes > Psittacidae > Ara > Ara ararauna. The sequence continues at coordinate 7,699,597 of CM054389.1, read as the reverse complement.
CTGCTGTGTTTGATTTGCACTCATCCCTGTTCTTGGTATGTTTTGCTGTGGAACACATTTTTTCTTGTAACATGGTACTAAGGCAATAAAAACATTTTAAAAATGCATCCTTTTCTCCAAGGGAAAGTTAATTATGAGTTTGTCGAATTCTTATCGACTTGCTTAAGTTTCACTAAGGAAAACAGGGATAAATTTGTAGTACATTAATGAGCTCCAACAAGAGATATTTACCAAAACTTGTCACTGATGTGGCTGGCATCAGCTAAAATTGCCCAGAGAAGCTGTGGCTGCCCCATCCCTGGCAGCGTTAAAGGCCAGGCTGGAGGGGGCTTGTAGCAACCTGGTCTAGTGGAAGGTGTCCCTGCCTATGGCAGCAGGTTGGAACTGGATGAGCTTTAAGGTCCCTTCCAACCCATAGCGGTGTATGATTCCTTGGAAATAAGTTTATTTTATTGTTGTTTTCAGGTAGATTTTTCAGTTATTTTCATATACTGCTTGAAGCACTTCTACAAGTTCACGCTCAACACACGCATTGCTAGAGCCTGAAAGCCTCTGTATCCCAGTTGTGTTTTGTACTTCTCCAGGTATTTTTCTCTTTGATTATTAAGCCCTATTTATTTAAAACAAAGGCATGTAAAGTGAAAGATTAAAAGATCTTAGAACAGTTCCAAGCTATAAACCTAATGGCTACAAATAACATGAAAACTGAGCTTGGTTTATACTTTAGAGAATTCCTATTCCAACCATACACTGGTTTGCTCGGGTTGGCACAGCACGTGAAGTGTGTGCACACACAAAGAGCCTGCCTGCACTGTGCTTTTCTTGGGTGCTTGGTGTGCTCAGTTTGCTGCCCCAGCTTCTTTTCATTGTCTGCTGGCTCCTGTTCCACCATTAAAGCTAAAAGCCCCTTGGTTCTGTGTGGTGGTACTGAAAGAGAACATCAATGAGAGGAAGGACACCAGGAAATTAAAAAGCAACATAAGCAGTAAGAGATTAAAAGAAAAGGTTGGAGGCAAATAGTGGGTGGTTGGCATTTCAACATCTACATTTGATTTATATGACTAGAGAAACAATCAGGCTTTCTATGCTTGCAATCAGTGTTATAGGGTGGTCTATTGGAGGCAGTTATTGGAAAATTCACAGTCTAACTAGAGAGCAAGTTTTTCACATGCTGCCTTAGATTATTTTTTCCTTGTTGCCAGCTGTGGGGTTCTGAAGCCAAGTTCTCAAAAACACTGCCTTAATAAATCCAGGTTTTCCCAACAGCAACATTGGGATATACACTGGTAAAAACTGGTGTGAAACCCACCAAGTATTTTGTTTGGAATGTAAACCCATGTTTGGGTGATTCCAGAGCTGAGAAGTCAATGAACTCTTCTATTCACCACCCTCCTTCATACAAAACATTCATCATGATCTTACTTTAAAATCAAAAACAGGATGTAAATTACAGGTGTCTATATACTGCAACACATTGTTCATTAGAGAAGAAAAACAAACAAAGACAGATCCTTGGAATTGCCTTTATATCATCCAGAAAAATCATAATATGTAATAAATGTTCAACATAATTCATAAAATCTGGCCAAGAGATCACTTTCTGTCACTGCTGAAGAACAGAGTAAATGCATAGACCCATGCAAAATGAATCCTCAGTGTTGGAGAAGATACAGAGAAAGTATTTATTCAGAAGTATCACTTATTAATGATTTATGAAACAGGTCAACAGTACCACACAGTTAGAAAAGAGTGTTATTTGAGAATGGCAGAGGAACATGCATTACATCTTGGTCTCTGCTTTCACAGCCCACCCATCCTGTGCTATCTGTAAGGCAGCAGAGCTTCAACCAACACCACACCACTGCATTACTCAGACTGGGGGTGCACAGTCCCATTTGTTTGCTTGAAGCGATGTGGTTAGTATTTCATGTCCATATTTTTGCTCGTGGGAGCAAAAAGTTGCCCAGACAAGTGTAAAGGAGAACCTGAGGTAATCAGCCACAAGTTACCAAGAAGTCAGTTGGAAAGCCACAGGTTTAGCAGGAGTAGAAACAATTTAGTAGCAGAAGGTAACAGCAAAAGCATTCTATTCTACTCATCCACACTGAGGACTCTACACTTGAAAGGCTTTTTTGATAACCTTTTCAAGGAAAGGCAGAGAACCAGTGAAGTCTCTCAGGTCATCCAAACAAATACAGCCTTCTCTACATGTCCTCAGTCCCTTAGAGTGAACAGCTCATGTCCCCTTCTCATTCTGTCAGCAGCCATGTACTCCCAAACCCCTGCTTTGCATGTGCACAGGTCAGAAGTCTGTCCTTTTCTTTGGTTTCTTGTCTATACTGGAATTCAGTGGCTGTTCATTCCAGTGACTTCTTTAGTGATCACTTGCATTGTCATGGTTTGGAGAACTGAGGATGGAATTAGGGGCATAGAACATTTTAAATACTAATAAACTCAAATACATTCAGCCTCCACAGTGCAGCATCTCCAGGATACACCAACTGTGCAGTGAGGAAACAACCTGTTCTTTAAACAGAGTTATTCAGGTGCAACATTATTTTGTCATTTGGCATTGAGTACTGATAATGCTGACAGATACATCACTACATTTATGATGTACAGAATTTACTTTTCAAGTTTTATTGCTGTATAGCTACAAAAAGGGTTATAGCTGTAGGTGACCTCACGTTCACATTCATCTCCCGTGAAAGCACTTGGTCCATCATTGCTTTGGACAGTTGACCTATCTGGACAAAGAGTCAGCATGGACATTTGAGAGGGAGCAGTCAGAATCAGAACTCTTCAGGGCTAGAAATGCAGACTTTAAAGACTTCAGGGTCACATAGAGGAAGTTAATGGCTGTGGCCACCTTGCTGCCATAAATTTAAGACATTTAAGCTCTTCAATTGTAAAATAGAGTTTCCTCAGGTTACCTCTTACAAGCTGTTTTCTGCACACGCAGAAAATTATAAAGCAAATAACTACTTGTGATGATGAAAACAGTTACAGGCACTGCAATCCAGATGTGTGGCTTCCAGGGTAAAAATCATACTTGTTTACAACCAAACTTTGGGAGTAGCAGCAAAGCCGAATGAAATACATTTGGACCTTACCAAAAAAATGCAGCTTTCCTTTCAAGTCATACTTTTTGAAGGCCAGGCTTTTGGTCTCAGTTGCTCTCAGCAGTATTGTTCTAATGGACACAATAGACATGAGAAGTCCTGTGTTCCTACTTCTATTATTGCACTGCCAAGTGACTACAAGGAAGTCACGTAGGCCGCCACATTTAAGAGTGCCCATCCGTGCTGTGTTTTTGCATGCTCAGTTTAAAATATGTAGGGTCCTGGTGTGCAGACACTTTAGGAAGCAACTTCTAGAAGGTATCCAGGACCTCTTAAAATCAGATCTTAAACAACTTTTCAACAGGAGTACCTTGCTCTGGAGGTCACTTGTATTTCCTCTTACCACTTCTCCAGACATCTTCACTGGTGGAATACTTCAGTGGTGCAGCAGATTCCTCAAAAGATCTTGTTGAGAACTTGCCTTTCCTGAGATGCTAGAAACACTCCAACTCACAGTGCTCTTCATGCACATGCAAGCGCTACTGCACCTATGAATAAAAGACACCATATGCTACCACTTCAAGCAATTCAGGGGGTTATTTAAAGTGTAGGCAGCAGGCCCACTGTCAGTTCAGGAGTGTATTTTATGTTATTTACTTAGGACAAGATTTCCCCTTGAGTGACTGAGGTTTACACAACTAGATCCTTCATAAAGACACCTGCTTAGAATTTGCTGAGGATTCATCCTCAGAAAATCAGTCCTCTTCACATACACTAGTATCTGGAAACCTCTTACCCCTCACTGTAATCACAATCTGATGGAACTGGCTTTGTGCAAATGGGGTGTAGGTTTGGTCACCATGCTCAGAAAGCTCCCCTGAATCATAAAAAGGCCACCCAAATGGCTGATGAAGAAACCACTGCATGAGAAGTGTTTGTTTTCTTCACTCTAGCAACACAGGGAGAGAGGGCTTGTGCCTGATTTCTGCAAATATGTCACAAAGAAAGAAAATTGACTGTATTTACTTGGACATAAGTTAACAGGAGCAATCAACAGAGCAGGGATGCTGTCACTAAAAGGCTGGACCACTCTGACTAAATTACACAAACCTAAATACAGAGCACTCTCTTATCATCTCTTCCTCTTGCTTATTGAATTGTAGGAGGAAATAATTTGATCCAGAATACAAGGTGATCTTACATTTAAACTCTTCTTTTTTCCCCTGAGACAAAACCCAGAAGAAACCTAATACCCAGGCTCACATTCTATTTGTGTACAATCTAAACTTAAAGACAGGTTTGGCATAATCATATATGTGAACAAACTAGTCATTAGTAACTCTAGTCTGGAAACTGAAGAAGGCTTCTAACAGAGAGAGTGGGAAAAACCTGGTTTCAGAATGGTGCTTAATGAATAGTGTGTGATAGAGTATCACCAGACTTGATCCCTCTAGTTCTTCTCTTAGGAAAACAAGAAGCGTATTGCTTTTTTTTTCATGCAGGTATTTTTTAGTTATGTAGGTATTTTCTACAAAGGTGACAATGAACCAGAACATCAGCTCCAAACTTCCTTGAATGTGGATTGTGATTCATGCTCTCCAGTTGGAGATCATTTGGAGACATAGGTTGTAACTATACATAGGCAGAGGAAGTAAAGCAATTTTGTCAACTCATAACAGAAAAGAGGTAACACAGATTTTCTCAGGTGAGGCTCACTCTACAGAGTTCTATCTGAAGATGGGCAGTGGTTTTGCTTACATAACCCTCAGACAGGAACAAAAACTTGCCATATGTTCTGCTGAGTTCCATTGTCTCTTCCTCCCTTTGTAAGGAAATGAAAGCCTATTTCTCTACTAGTTCCATGAAAACTATCTGAATCCTGGTAACATGTCTCTGAGAATTTGCTCAGAGGGAATAACAGACAAGGGTACACCCTCCATTGCTATGTTACTGTTCCATGAGTTCCAGACAAAAGCATTTACTGTGGTTTGGCAACAACCATCTACTCCTAAAACCCTGGGATTGTATTGTTCTTTACTTGTCAGAAGTTGATTTAGTACCTACAGGCATGGATTGCAGGGTTCATCCTTTTAGGAAGGATCTTGAGGCCTTCTAGACTGCTGGGGTCACTTCTCACAGCCAGGAACACCGTTTGGAAGAGCCACACCAAAGCTCACTGTGAAGATCAGGCCCTCAAAGAAGCAAAAGCTCCGCCCTGCAATGAATATTCCAGGATCTTTATTCTGACCCAGGTTACATAGTAACACTCCAGAAATTGAGCAAGCAACTGCCAGGCCCATAATAATAACTTTGAATCACTAAATAAAGATACATCTTAGGGAAAATTATTGTTAAGGCCCCAAAATGGGGTTGCTGTGTTCGGAATTCTAATAATGTTAGGAGAGTTTGACTGAAATTCCTAATGATACAAAGATCTTGCAATCTTGCTTATCTGTAGCTAAGATAATAAACCTGGGACCTGAATAAAGCTGTTAGGAGGTCCTTCTTCTGCTAGGAATGGTGTATCTTTACTTTTAAAGCAAATCATTAGAAGTCATATCTAATGAAAACTCCATCTGGTTCTCATTGAGCATACACTTGGCTTTTATCCTTTTTTATCCCTAAGGTTGCATGAAGCTTTGCAGCACACAGTGCTGACACCTGCACAATGTAACAGGACAAGCCAGCCCTCAATGAGGTTCCTTTGTCCAGGGAAGTTAAATATTGGGTATATCTGGATGTATGAACATGAAGTTGAACTTTTGGACCTTTAATTTCTTTCATATCCAGAATCTGGAGAGAGATGTATAAATATGGTAGTGGTGTAATATATCTTAGGTCACACAGACCTGCTCAGGTCTGAGTCTGCAGACCACAAACGCTATTTTACAAAGCATTGGCAATAAAAGCTAAAACTTGCCTTTCTGTGCTCTTTTCTCTTCTTCCTGTTAAGACACAGGGTCTATGACACAAAGCTGTGATCCCTACAGACACTCCTACAGTTTTCTATAACATGAACCCACAGAAGCAGATAAACATGCAGTTTCCATTACTAAATAATTTGCCAGTCCCAGAAAAAGCTGTCAGTGTTAGATAAACATGTTATGCTAAGTGCTTTTGAAACCAGTTTGCAACAGACTTAAGGATTTACCAAAGTGTAGATTTTCTATCTTCTTAGAAGGGTATCCTCCCTTATTCTCTATACAGACCTGGCTACCTACGGTAATGATTTTTTTAGGGATTTTATGACTTTGAGACTTTTCTCATTCTACCAGCTGTGGCTGAAAACAGTCAATGGCTTAAGAAGGGACAGGTGAGATAAACAAGCTGACGCACAGGTAGAGAGTATATTCTTACAGCCAGGCTAACATTCAAATAATATGGCAAAGCGATCACTAACAGCACATCTGTGGGGAGCGGGAATGCGTGTGTGCTTCTGTTCTGGTGATATGAGCATCTGCTATGTGGCTGTGGATTGCTCTTTGTTGTATCATTTGTTAAAGTTTAATATTCCAAAAAAATGAAAGTTGGGACATTCATTCCCAACCATCTGCAGTTCCTGTTAGACTCTTGGAGACTCCCATCTGATTTCCTTTTTCTTTTACACCCAGATGCTACTGGGTGATATCCATCATCCTGCCAGTTAACAAAGACTTGGAAAACTTTGGCATAAGTTCCAGGCTGTGTCTGACTTCCTTTTGTCAGTCCTGAAAGGGGCCAGAAAACAGGAAAGATCCCTGCCAGTCTTAAACTGCCAGGCAGAAGGAAGATTCTTGGGTGATGGCTGCCTGCCACACACACTCTTGCAGACTCCTGGGACAGCGTGAGGCTCAGAGGAGGAAGGGGACTGGTGTGGAAGATGATGGGTTTAGCCAGATTCCACTCCAGCTATCTTTGGCTGCTGGTATGTTTTCTTGGAGACCAGGATGAGCATTGTTCAGAGATCACTCACATCTGAAGAATCTGAAGCAGGCCTCTGCACCCAGCATCCAAGCGTGGCTCCTTAGCACCAACATGGGGATCACTTCATAACATAGACACTGTTTCCAGCTGACATGGTCTCCTAAAGGAAAAGCTCCATTGCAAGAACAACCACAGTCCTAAAATTTGGGTTTAAAATTTCCATTGCCATCTTTCACGGGACCTTTCAGAGATCCAGCTCAGATTAAAGGGCCATTATCAAACATAATGACAAAATCTGGCTACTTTGCAGTTGAAGATGAGTGAGCCCTGTTCTCTAGCTCTTGCTCCGTTTCCACGATTGCTCCTCTTTAACCATAAACAGATGCCACCTCTTACACTGGCACTAGTGAAGCTGAATACATCAAATTGATGATCTACTTCTTACCTTCTTGTCTCATCTACTTTTTCTACCTCTTTAATTATTGCTCCCCCTTCACGCTTTTCATTTTAAAATGTTCTTTTACATTAAACAAACTAAACAAACCTTGCACAAGAATAAAAAAGACAGTGAGGGAGACTTCCAGAGTTGTCTTGCAGGACAGTTCTCAACAGGTATGCAGAAAATTGGATAGGTGCAACTTAAAATACAACTTAAAATGTATCAAAGAGGTTTGACAGAAACCGACAGTGATTTTTTTTAAAGCTTTATTCTTAAATCCTGCTGACATTTTGTAATAGCCATATAACCACTTCCTACTCCCGATAAAGCAAATGTTACCTTTCAATGTAAAAACTAAGTAGAGAGTTTGAAGGGCTAGTGTAGGGTTATTAATCACAGGGATGATGATAAGGTTACTCAGACGTGCTATAAAAATAAAATGGTTAAAATCAGGATGGATTTGTATTCTTACTGAGAAGGGTATGAAAGAAAAGTTAGCTTTGGTGAAGGTACAGAACCCTGACCCTGCACATGAAGCTCAAGGAAGCTTGCAGTTTCCCAAGTCAGGCTCCATGAAACCCCTGTCAAACCGCATGAAGCCTGACTGGGTGTTACCGGCATTTGAAAATCAACATAGAGGAAGGGGGAAAGACTTCAGGCCTCTCATTTAGTACAAACAAGCTAAAATGGCTAGGATTTCCTCACGTTTTGTCACTGTACCCTTAAATTTCATAAGACCTCTTTAGGCTGTGCAACACATCCTCTAGCCAGTGAACTGAGACTGCCGCCAACCTTCCTACCAACCTTCTCACTTGACCAGTTCCTCAAATTATCTGTGATCCACAAAACTTTCTCTTTGCTTAATGTGACATATCAGGAAAATGCATGAAGAATTTGCTATAAGCAGTGAAAGTATGAGGGAAATAAGTGAACGGAAGACTAACTCCTGCCTGCTTTACTGGCCTTGGCACAGCAGATCATATGTACAGTCTCAGATTAGATACACGGTGTAGAAAAGAACTATGCAACCTAAGAGATGTTCCTAGAATAAGAACAAACATGCATAAACTGACCATGGAAATTAGAAGGTTTCCTCCTGTCAAAAGAAGGAAATTCTGGAGCAAACACCCAAATAAAGTAGGAAAGTGGGAGGAGAGGAGAGACGAGGAGTAAGGAGCATATTTCTGAATAGTACAATCTCTTTATGAAAAAGATTGGGAATGTGGCTCACTGCAGAAGCAGAAGACTGTACTCAGCAACCTAAAGGTCATTTCTGATTGTAGGTTTCCTTTCTTCCTTTCCAAACCAGAACTGATGAGGACTACTTCTAAAGGAAAAACAATCCATTCTTTCTCTGCACTTGCCTGTGCAAACGTATAAGTTAAAATGCATATCACCTCTTTCCCGTGCTCCAGCAGGGACAATAAAAGAAGAATGTAATCTCTTGTGTAGCCCACAGCAACTATAAATTCATGAGGTTTTGATATGCAGTCAATGTAGCAAATCAATTCCCATATTTCATACAGCTTTACAAATAAAGCACATCTTCTAGGACTGATCACAAATAAACCGAACAGAATCAGGCAGGCAATACACAAGGACAAGATATTTTACAATTGATTCTTACCTGTTGCTTTTGTAAGCAAATGAGACTCAGGTTCTTGTTTCTTTACATTAGTTGACCCCAAATCACTTTGGGACTGGTTCATAATTCCCATTTAAATTTGACATACTTGAGATAGTTAATTGTGAAAGTCAATAGCCAAGTAAAGAAGATACATTATTCATCTCTCATTGAAGAAACAGGCTAAAATTAACTCAATCTCCAACAAACATTACAGAATCCATGGTGAAACACAATCCAGGATATAAATCCATAGGAAAAAAGATTTCAGAATTTCTGTTTGCAGAACTACTTGTATTGAAGGAGATCAGAGAGAGATAACATCAGTACGACAGAATCTAATCACCACTCAACAAACATTTTGGAAACAAGTCAGCAACCACATCTGCTTCAACAGAACCAGAGCCTCATGTGACAGGAAGCTTATTAGAGACCCTGTCTCTCATTACTTTGCTTTTGCTTATAACTTCCCAGCATGAATATTCAATATTGCAAAGCAAAGCAGTTTCCTTCACAGACCGTCCAGAATGGAGGAAGAAATTGTGCCAGACATTCCAGATCCTGAAGAAACTGGTGCCTGTGGAGCTATGGATTTCTACCAACAAAACATCTGGCATAAAATAACATGAAACATGCTTCTCTTTCCTCTTACCATTGGTGTGAGGCAAGAATAACTCCACTGAAGTTTGCTTGATGTATCAAGCCTAAAAACAAGATAAAAGAGAAGCAAATCAGCCCTTTAAATATAGCAAGACATCTTAAAGGAATATAACTCAAAATATCTCCTCAATAGCATAAGATGTTACATTGTGAGACATTTTTCTTGCTTACTACACATGAAACAGTTGCTTCACAATATTCTGAATGCAACTTAGGAATTCCCATTTGATGCTCCTTCATGGTTTTGGTCCCAGCTTCAGGAGTCAGAGCCTCTGCACAGGTAAATTCAGGTGATTTGCAACACCACTCATCCTGCCAAGGAGCAGAGCCAAGTGTCCTCAGTCCCAAGAAGGTTGTCGTGGTTTAAGCCCAGCCATAAATCAGTCACTCAGTCGTTAGCTCCCCCCCCTTCCTCCCCCCGCTCCCAGAGGGATGGGGAGGAGAATCAAAAGAATGTAACGGGTTGAGATAAGAACAGTCCAGTAACTGAGGTATAACACAAACCACTGCTGCTGCTGCCAATAATAATAATGATAAGGGAAATAACAAGGGAAGAGAATAAAACCGCTCACACCTGCTGACCGATACCCAGCCTGAGCCAGCAGTGATCTCACCCTTCTGGGTAACTGCCCCCAGTTTATATAGTGGTCACGACATGCTGTGATATGGAATACCTCTTTGGTCAGTTTGGGTCAGGTGTCTTGTCTCTGCTTCCTCCCGGCTTCCCCTCCTCCCTGGCAGAGCATGAGGCTCAGAAAGTCCTCGGTCAGACTAAACATTCTAAGCAGCAGCTAAAAACATTGGTGTTATCAGTGCTGTTCCCAGGCAGAAAGTCAAAAACACAGCACTGCACCAGCTGCTAAGGAGAAAAATGACTGCTACTGCTGAACCCAGGACAAAGGGTAATGGGAGCTCTGTGTGCTTGGCCCTTCTTAGCTGAAATACTTTCTCAAGTGAAAGGAATTAATCTCAAACACCTCTGTATTAGGTGGTCCATGTGCATCAGACCTTGATTCTCCTCTGCTGTCTCAGTTACTGAAGTAAAGAACACGTGAGCCTGCCCTTCCTCACTGTGTCCAGAAGTGATGTGTGTTTTGGAAGACTGGGGTTGTGGATCTCTCAAGTATAGGCACTTCTATCTGTTGTATGGCATCATTCATACAACATGACAACAGTTCCAACTTCCCTTTCTCACTCTGTGACTCTGCAGGGGTTCTTCTTGCACATAAAGCAGGACTAGCAGTGGGATACCATTCTCTTCCCCTGGCAGGGAGGTCTTGCATGGATGTATCCACATTAGGTCCCTATGGGGGGCAGAGACAGTTTACAGACAAAAACTCTCCAGCAGGGTTACACTCCACAGACACATTAGGCAATACCTTCCCTAAGTCTCTGGATGACCACTCTTTGCTCTTTCTCTATCACCTCAAGGACAGATAGAAAGCCTTTCAGGTAGATCTTAAGTCAACGTTGCCATTCCAACCCCACAGACGCCAAAGTGATTTTTATACTCTTACTGCTCAACTAATTGCCAGGCCCCAACAAATGGAGTTTAATGGGTTGCACCAGGCAATAAACCATCATCTATTGGCTCTAGAAACAAGGAAGGAAAAGAGGGAATGTAAAGCTGGAACAAAGCACAGACCCAGAGCAGGTCCAAATACTTGCAGAAACTGTTTAATCCAAAGATTTGATACCAGATGTTCTATTCAGACAACTTCAACAGAGCTCCACAGAACACTAAATGCTTCTCATGTTTTCAGTGTTCAAACCACTCCCTCTGGGCACTTCTGCCACAGGGTATGAACAAAACGCTGCTTAATATTAATCAAAGAAGTGGGTTCTGCTCTACAAGTTCAATATAAAAAGAGTAAGAACAAACACATGCTAAGTTGTTCCTGGGAAGGCTGAACACAACAGAGGAGCTGTCTTGGATTACAGCATTTCTGAATTATGCCAGCCCAAAGTCTGACTTTAGGGAGGATATATTAGTGGTATGTTACTACACACATTGTGCTAAACTGGAGCACTCTGCATCTTTGATTAATAAATATCCTATTGATAATATACCAAACATTCCCATTTTCTTGTTTGCCTGGAGTTTCCACAGACTGCTGCACAACTACTGGTCCATGGAAAATTTGCATCTTTTTTCTTGGACATCTATTGGGGTGTCACTTCTTAGCAGACAATATTAATTTTTGCCTGTGCCCATTTTTAGCCTCATGGACTCCTTGTTCTCCTATTAGTTCCTTATCTCTAGCCCACCGAAACCCGTAACCATGCTTAATAAGAATTATGACTACTTCTTGCACACTTCTGTACAAAACCTTTTTCCAAACAATTTTCCTTCTTGAAATCCAGGACTATCTGCATTTGTCAAACAATACAAGGCTGCTGAGACTGGGCAGTGGCAGCTGAAGTCACTGCTCCCTTATTTTCTCAGCTACCAGCGTAACTTCTTAGCCTCTTTGTGCCGATTCCACTCTGCAAAGGGGAAGGATTACAGGACAAGGATCTGGCCCTATTTTCTCTCTCTGCTGTAGGTCCTCCCCTTCAAGGATTTAATATGCAACAACCTTTTCTTGATCAGCTCCATCTACTGACACCTGCACTTCCTCCTGCTTTTGCGTTTTGCTCCCTCAGTCATCAATAACTCCAACTAGGAAAACAGCTCTTCTTTAAAAGAAATGTTCTTCCAGGTTGTCACATGGCTGCCTGAAACGCTGCTAAATTTTCCAGTCTTCCCTTAGAAGCTTCTTTTATAGCTGACTGTAGTCTCTTTTTATGTAGATCATCATGTATCCCACCAAGTGTAGCTTCACTATGAGATGTGCAGAGACGCTTTTGCATCAATGCCATCGACTTTTTGTGTATTTACTCTGATTAGACACTGGATGGTGCTCTTTGCACTCCCATGCCAGCAAAAGCTCTTTCAAAGCAATCCCCCCCTCTCCTGAGAATTGTAAAAATTCCCCGGGGTCAGATACAGTTACATGCCAAAGCCTCTAAATCCTGCGGGAAGAGCATGTTTTGACTACACAGAATGTAGCTGAAGCTGCAGTGGCAGCAGCTCAGCTAGGTAAGGACAAATGCCAAATCAAGTGTCACTGCCCATTACAAATCCGTCAAGTAGTGGCTTTCACATTCCTCCTCAAATATTTTATTTGCTAATTGGTTCCTTATCAGTGTTCCCCATAGCAACAAGACAGATGCAAGTGGAATAAAGTAGGATGAATGATATTATATCTGCATGCAAATGTAACTTGGATTATGCATGAAGAAGATGATCTGAAGGAGGTTAACAACATAATGTGAAACCTCCTGTGGCCTCAGAGAAGAAGGGATCTTTAGTGCTGCATGAATAGTGAAAGAGTAAGGCAGGGAAGCATATCTCAGCAGCAAACATTTTTGAGAGAATCAAACAGGGAGTTCATAGAAAATGAGTTCATTTGATCTTTTTACCTGCTAAGAAACATTCATTTCACGACAGATGTTTGTCTTCAGCTGTTTTTCAAAGAAGGTCAGAAGCTTTTTGATATTTTTAAAGGTGTGATGAATAATCAAAGGAAATCTGCTTTATGGCAAAAAAGCTATAAGGAGATAAGAGATACATGCTCAATTTTTCCCTCACTATTGCTGACTTTTGTGCATCCTCAGGCCTGTAAATCCAAGATAATTTCTTCTCTTCCAGATCCACTAAACAGCTCTTTTTCCACTGAGAAGTGTCATAGAAGTATAAAATATTTTGTCTGCCTGCATCTAAAGGATGCAGCTCTGGAAAAGGCACGCTAGTAAAATAAAGCAGCAAATAGAGAGACCTCTGTAACACCCAAGAGAAATCGGGGGAATAGGGAATAAAAGGATTCATAAGGATGGGATGACATTGAGGAAACAGCTGGACTAACTGGGGATACTCACTGACTTAAGATGTGGGATTTAAACTAGTACTAACAAGTACCTGGGTTGGTCCACCTCTGGACATACAGGCACAAGCAGAGGCCTGAAAAAGGCTCTGTAATCACTGAAGAGTCCCACCTGAGGCCTCAAGCTATTCTTTCGGAGCTTCTAGTAATCCTACCTGGATGAAAGAGTTCAGAAGGGTGTGCTTGTTCAGCTGAAGGATTTGCAAAGATCTGGTGATCCTCTGAAATCTCCTCAGTTGGTCCATGGTTTACACAAAGATTGCTGAGTCTTCTTGGACATCATGTTCTTCTAAATATCGCCAGAGGCAGTTCTGAAAGGGACATACTGAGAGTTGGATTAATAAAACACTCCAAAATGAGGACTGCTGTTAAAGTCTTGACATGGAAGGCTTCCGGTTACACCACTTAATGCGACACACATGGGACAAGGAATTTCATGACACTTGCAACACTCCATCCTTCTCTTGGCAAATGGGCATTGCAATCACTAGAATTTATGAGATATCTGATCTGCTTGTGCCTCAGAGGAAGAAAATGGGATAAATGGCCCAAATCCTGCAGATCTGATATGGGTCATCTTATTGATGTCAATGAATTGGTCTTCTCAAGATTTGGAAGTTGAATGCATGAGACACCACTGTTACGTGGTCTGTTCTTCTGCAGATTACTATGCAATACTTACATGCAAAACAGACCCAAAAAGCAGCTCCCCCATTGTTATTTCAGGTTTTTTAAAAGAAAAGTATAATCCCTTGAACACAGCAAAAACCAAGAGCTCTTTCTGGGTTCCACCACCTTCATTGTCTCTGCTGCTGGACCACGCTGGGTTTTGCTGGGCGAAGTCTGATGAACGTGTGGGGACTGACACGGGCTGATGCCTGCTCTCATCCACCATAAAACCCTGCTACAATAACAGAGCTGGCAGGAGGGACTGTGTGTCCCCACTTCAACTACTGCAATACAAAGTCCAGCATCTCTGCTTATATTTCTGATGAAAGCAGTTTTGGACTAAGGTTAAACACTGCTCAGTCCTACACTCAATCTTAAGAGAGCTTAACTGTAACATGAAGCAGGGCAGACTATAGGGCACTACCAGTTTAAACCAGTATGGTAAGTTTTGCCAGCATATCTGCTGAACCCCTTTTCTTCCTTCTCTGTGTGTCTGTAGACAGCTTTGTTAATACAGGTATAGTGAGTCTAAATGGGTTATGGCATATTTTTTGATCTTCCAGTGAAGGGGTGTGTAAGTACAAAGCAGTGTTGGTTTTGTGCCTCCCTGTAGTGACAATTCTAATGAAGCATTGCTGAGCAAGGTTACCCAAAGGACTATGCTCTTAATGTGTCCTTTGCTATGCACATTGAATGAGTTTCTGATTCCTTGCTTATTTTGCTGTAAGAAAAATTGTTTAGTTTCATGGTACATCGCAATATTCAATGAGCTTGCCCCTTGGGAACCCAAAGAGCTTTCAAATCTTAATATAGACATCTTTCAAATGAGATCATTAATGTGCATATATATCTAGATTTAGGGCCAATGCAAGCACTTTGATTTTTGCCTGCCAGATTTTCATTTTTGGCTTCATTTGCTTCCCATATATTCAAAGAACTCGACCACATGGAATCCTTTAAACAATAGATGGGATAACATAATTTTTCAATAGCTCTTGAAAAGGTTTTAAACCACATGAACTATTCCAGGGTTCGCTAAGAAGTTACCATTGCAAATAATGTAATTGTTCCAGACTGAATTCCTTGCATTCCAGAATAACTTTGGAAGCAAAGAGCATGACTGGTTTGGGATTTTTAAACAACCTCTTTATGGTAACACTTAGATGAATGCAAATTTTGTCCAAAAGCTTTGTATTAAAAGGAAAGGACCAAAACCTACACTCATATCTGCAGAACTAATACTTAATACTAATGCCCCATCTATCTCAACAAAAGGCAAATAAACTTCTAAACATTAGGAAAGTCTGAAGACTTTTTTATTTTAAACAAATAAAAGAGTGAGGAAAACAGCAGACAAACTCTGGCAAACCTAGAAATATTTAAAGTGCAAGCAGTAAGCTCTGGTTTTCCTCTTCTCTTTTCCTAGGAGGACAAGTACTTGCCTTCTGAATGAACCCAAGACTTGCTATCGTGAGCAGCTGAGTCCCTCCTTAGAGATGCATACAACTTCTGTTTCCCTGGGCTTCACCTGCAGTTAAGAACACTCAAATTTTTCTGCACAGATGTTCTCTCTACATTCAAACATTCTTGTTGCACTCATCTCAAGACAATGTTATTTCATGGCTTGTTCAGTGAAGGAGCCCCTTACCAAAGTCTTCACTGCGTAACACCTACAGGTAGAGCCATGTGGGATAGATGGTTACAGATAGTATATGGGATAGTTGGTCTTGGAATTAGTTTTCCTACTTGCTCAGGCAGAGGATCCTGAGTTCTAGAGTTTTCTTCCTCTCTGAGTGCAGTGGAGTCTAGTCTAGCAACCCACAGAGCCTCTTCCCAAATTTGCCTTCTTACTCAGCTTTCTTGGATGAATTGAATGAAACAGTGGATGGTTTATGAGATGAACACCATGGGGAGCAGGGCCTGTAATTCACTGCATACTCCTACCATACAGCGCACAATAGAACTGAACTTCTTTGTGGCCAGTAAAGCAGCATAAATGGGAAACAGCACATTCAGAGGGTCTTTTTGATCTCCATTTTGATTCTGTGCTACAGGCCAGCTTCTCATTTTCCACACATCAGCCTGTTTCCGCTGAATTCACACCAGATGTAGACTTGGCGCTGCAAGTCCAGAACTTTAGTTTACCTTTTTAAAGACTCTGGGTTTTGTATAATCAGCTTAGCTGTTGTATAAAACAACAGTATCTTGTACCATTCAAAACTAAAGGAATTACTTCTGTATTCTATTAGTCTCACTTCCTACAAATACAAAGCTTTCATGATCATACTCTTCATCAGTCTGATCACAGCCCTTGGCCCTCTGATCATCCGTACCAAGGGACTTGCTGGAGCGTGCAATGACTTCCCTTAAAGCTGTGTATTTTGTGGCAAGTTGTATTGCAATGTATGTAATTGGGTCTTGTCCTGATGCGGAGCTGGCACATAACCAGGCCTAGGGTCTGCAACTAGTTTCACAGATAGTGAGTGATTATTCTTTAAAGCCTAATGAAAATAGATGCTTCAGGTGAGGTTAAAATGCCCCAATTAAAGAAAAAAAAAAAAAAAAAAAAAAAAAAAAAAGGAAAGCCACAGAAAGATTGAAAAATAGAAGTTTCACCAGGAACTCGAGCATCCATGAGCATCGAATCAATCACAAGACTGATCTATTAGGAAAACAGGTTTAATTGGCTCTTTTGCTGCTTGTTTTATTTTCCTCAGGCAAAAAGAAAATACTTCTTTTCTCCTAGATGTGTTATGTAAATCACTTCACTACTCTCTCTGCAAACCAAACCACCACAGCCCCCCTCAATTTACTCCTGGTCTCCCCCGAGAGCACACGCTCACTGCTTCTCACTGGATGTTACTGTCTAAACAAAAGCTGCAAAAATTCTCCTTTCCAGTAAGGCTGCAAGATTACATTTGAGGCAGAGAGCAAGGTGCCAGCTACTCCTCCAGCTTGTGCTAGCACAGCGCACACCCTCCAGGAAGATGCATCTTCCATTAACTCGTGTCTGCAGTTTGCGGTACTGATGCTGAAAACAGCCATGTTCAACTTGCAAGCCAAATGTGTTTGATAAAAATGCATGGGATTCTAGAGGCTTTATTATTCCTGGAGCAGCTTATTCCAGAAATAGTCTCTGCCCACCTGCAGCTCTCAGCTCTGACCCATGCCTCACCGATTCGTTAACACTGAGCTTGTCTAACACTTACAGCACTGGGATTCAGGATTTTTGGTGTCTGCTGGTTCTGCCTCTGCAACAGACCTGATTCTATGACTGCAAACCACTGTTAAAACCTCGCTTACCTCTTCTAAGGTTTAGCTGAGTCATGTTGGAAAATCCTTTGAGACCAAGGCCATGAGAACTACAAGTGGTTAGAATGAAATGGGACATTTTGGGAGGCAAAGAGGAAATTACCCAGTTGTTCCAGGTTACAAGCCATTGTGACTGGATACTACATAAACCTTGGCCTCTGCCTGTTCAATTACTGTCTAGAAAAAGAAATAAAGGTTAAGTAGGAAGCAAACCTACAAAGCTAGTACAGCTTTAGACTGGAAAACAAGAAGGGGGGGGGGGAAGTACAAGCCCCATAAGTTTTTCTATTCTTCAAACTACTGTATAAAACCCATTTAATATGTACCCCTAAGAGTTCTGATTAAGATTTTGAAATGTTGCAATTCCAATAGTCAATATTTTGTCAATGGAAGTGATGGAATAGATATGATATCTATCCCTTAATAATCACTTGTAGGTACAACAGATATGAAGTTTGATATTATCTTACCTTCTGTTTGCAGCAGGGGTGATGCATGAGTCTGATCCAGGCCGAACCAAAATGTGTGGGAGTTTTGCCTCGACATGAACAGGATGAAAACAGCTGCTGTTATGGGGGGGTTGAGGTACTCATATGAACACGCACCGGGACAGAGTTTCAAGAGCTCAGTTCCCTTCGCTAGGGCTAGATTTTGAAGAGGATTCGCCCAATATCCACAAAAAGAAAGCCAGACATGTATCAAGTTGGAACAGATTTGCCTTCAGTTTAAGCCCGCGCTTTACAACAGCAAAACCTGAAGAGATTTACCTCAAAATAGGTAAAAGAATAATTTTCGAAGATTCCCCATTTCAAGTTTGTATTTGGTTCACTTGAGCAAAAATGTAACATGAAACGCAGAAACCCATGCCTTGCCATACCATGTATTTGACCGCAAGGCCTTAAAAGCTGCAGGAACAAGTGAGATTCAGCTTAAAAAAGATTGATTTGGGGGTATGCAAAGCCTAAGGCCGGCTGTAACAGATCGGCCCCTGACAAGACTTGGTATCAACTCTTCACTCTCTTTCTATGGTTTTACACGCTCTCAACGGATGTAAATCTATTTTTTTCTTGCTGAAAACATGGAGCTCAGACCCCCATCTCTCAGTGCAGTAGGATTAATGCCCTCTTCCGTCAGTGCAGACCAATGCCCCACGAGTGGCGGGAAGAGATCCTGCGGCCCGGCCAGCTCCATCCACCACCCCAGCCCCGGCACACCGGCTTCACTATGCAGCACAGCGCTGTTTTGTTCCCTCACAGCCCCGGGGGTGTCCCAGTGCCGCTCGGCCACGCCGAGGCGGGGTAACCGGCCGGGCGGAGGGGGCAGGCGGCGGCTCGGCCGCGACCGCGCCTCAGGGTGGGCTCGGGGCGGCGGGAACCCCGCCGGGCGCCTTCAGCCGCGCCAGCGCCTCCATCGAAGTCCCCCGCCGGCCCGGCCCTGCCCGCCACGGGGGGGAGGCTTCAGCCGCGCTCCCGCCGGGGCCGGCTCTGCCCCCCCTCTCGGCCACCGGGTGACAAAGCACCGCAGCAGGTGCCGGGCGGCGGCCGGCCCGAGGGCAGCCACGGCGGCCCCAGACCTGCCAGCCCCGGTGGCGGCAGCCGGTCCCGTGGTCTCACCGTGGGCGCGTGCGCGGCGCTCCTCCTCCTCCTCCCGCCGGCGGCGGCCGCTGTCAGGATGAGGCGGAGGAGGCGGAGGTCTGGGCCGGCAGCTCTCGACTCTCGCCGGGGCCCCCTGGCGTAGCGGTTCCCGCTCCGACGCCGCGGCTGGAGGCGGAGGAGGCCGAGGCGGCGCCGCCCGCCCTCCGCAGCCATGGCCCAGCCCGGCCCGAGCCCTCCAACGGACGGTAAATGGGGATGCGGCCTCTCTTCGCGGAGCCTGGCGGCTGCGGCCTGCCCAACCCCGGGCTTGCCTGCGGGGCCGCGCCGGCCGGGGGACGGGGGGCAGCGGCGTGGACGAGGCGGCCTTGCGAGGCCGCGGCGGTGGGTGATGTGGGCAGCGAGGAGGTAGGATCGGCCGGGGCGGGGTGCGTGAAGCACGGCCCGCAATGGGGAGGCCTGCGGGGCCCGGGAGGAGCCGTGCCTGGTCGGAGGTGGGTGAGCACCCAGGGGGCGAGCTTGGCCGGGAGAGGGGGGCCGGGAAGGCCTTGAGAAGGCGAAGGGGGCATCGCAGGGGGTTATTCGTGTGTAAATGTGTTTAATGTGGAGCAAGGGCGGCTCCCCAGCGCTGAGGAGGGAGGATAATGCTTCGGAGCATTATCAGGAGCACTGTTGGCTCCTGCCGGGAAAGGGGCGCCCAGCCTGGGTGTGCGATGGGATGGGGCGAGCATCCCGCCCTGGGGAGGAGGGGGAAAGGATGGTGATGCTTGTATCCAGGTAGACATTGATCGACTGGGTAGGACTCTGTCATTGATTTAGCCGCAGCAGGTGATGTTGGGCTGTATTCGATCTGTGCATGCAGCAGAAAGGCTCTTCAGGAGGTTGAGGTCAGGACACTTGGTGTGGACAGTTCATTCCTGTGCTGGAAAAGACGAAGAAAATGACAGTTCTTCTCTCAAGATGGTATTTACCTGTGCAAGAGGCAGCTAAGCTTTCCCTGAAGGTTTTTGTTATGGAAAGGTTATTTGTGTCTGATCTGGGAGGAATTACGGACAAGGAAGTGTTTTTCCCCCTTAGAATAGGTTGCAGAACTGTGTGCATATCAGAAAAAGTGTAAGTATTGCTTGGCTGGGCAGATGGGGTTGAAGGGGCAGTGTTTAGTGTATGGGATGTATGGGAGGGGGTGAAAGAGACAGAAATTTAGGTTGGGGCTGGACAGGTTATAGAAATAGGACTAGAAAGATGTGCAGAATCCTGAAGGATAGGTGCTTACCCAGCCATGGGATTGTGCCAGAGCTCTTTTTTTAGAGAGCAGCTGAATTTCCCTGGGAAAGCACTGTTAGAAAAGGGCGATCATGTATTCGTAATTGTGCATATCCAGGGAATTGTGTGGGCTTTTGCCTTTTTTTTTTTTTTTTTTTTTTTGGTGGAGTTGCACAAGAAAGTGCTTCTCCTCAGGGATTTCACTGTTTCAATCTACCTTTTAAAAGTGTTAAAATGAGGGTGCTTAGCTTGTGGGGGCTTTCCCTACATTAAGATCAATGATTGCACACTCATCCTTCTAGAGCTCTAAAGGGAAGGTGAATTTGCTTGCTGTCATGCTTATAAGATCAGTGTTGGTATGGGTTGCTCTTGTGTACTTTCTGGTGAATAACCATTGTTTATTGTTCTTTAGCCTGTTCTTCTGAGAGCTACAGAACAACTTCCAACATATTTTCTTCTTGGCTCTTGCAGACTTGTCCGACTGCAGGTGTGCAGCGGAGCTGTGCATTGTACAAATGTTTGCTGCCTCTTGACCAGGAAAGGTAGTTGTATGTTAGTAGTATGTCTGAAGTTCCAAGTTGGGAAGATTTTATTTTGTTGATGTTGTTCTTTAACATAAAAGAAGGCAAAAAGGTGCAAGTAAAATTTAGTAATTAGGTAGGTTGATGAAGTCTTTCTTGTAGGAGATATCGATTGCTGTCTTTCTCATGCTTACTAGCTGTGGGAAGATGAGGATGCTGTAAATAAGGCACATGGCAGAAGGGAACTGCCTGCACGTCGGATGGGTTCTGAAAGTGGTTGCTGTGTT
This sequence comes from Ara ararauna, assembly GCA_028858755.1. Lineage (NCBI taxonomy): Eukaryota > Metazoa > Chordata > Aves > Psittaciformes > Psittacidae > Ara > Ara ararauna. Next base: position 7,678,339 of record CM054389.1, on the reverse strand, counting down.
CTCATACTAAAGAATTAGAGCTCCTGAAGTGGCTCCTCTCCCTCATCCTCCTTTGGTGGTAATAGGACCAGTTTGGGGGGGGGGGGGGTTAATCCACTCAGATTACTATACTGTCGTTATCATGTGTGTTGGTATTATTTTTAAATAACTTGCCAAAAAGTGTGCCTTGAAACTTCTCCATTCTATTTTCATATAGAGAAAATATTAAAGAAAAGAATTACTTAGTATTTTTACTTGTCTGCACTGAAGTTATTGCTTAAAGAAGTAGTATAACCTCTGATTTAAGATTACATGTGACAAAATAGAACTGGATTAGTATGTTCCCCTAAGGAAAAATAATGGCTTGTTATAACTACTTATATTGATTATAAATGCCTTATGCATTCTTTATTTCTGCAAGACACGTCAGCTACAATTTTCTTCTTGTTGTTGAAAGCAAGTATGAAAGAGCTAGTATTTCTGTTGTAGTAATAACATATGGAACAGCAGGAGAGGAATATAATATAGAATGTATATGTTATTCTAATGCCCATACTGAAATGAAAATGGGCCCAAGAAGAGGGGAAGGCATAGCACAAAGAAATAGGAAAAGAATGCAGTTCAAGTCCTACCCTGATTTTGTACTTTGCCTTAGTATAGATGTTAATAACCCTCTAATTCTTTTGTGTGGGGTAATAGAGTTTCCATACGATAGCAATCACAGAAAGGCTGAGTGCAGAGTCCTTTCACTGGTGTGTAGCTCTGTGCACTGTGCTGTGAACTCATAGCTAATGGTGTCAACCTGTGCTGCAAGTAGGTGTGTGCTGCTTATTGATCCTGGTCAAAGTGCTTTAATTCATGTGTGTTGTCTAGATTGTGTGATTGGGGCAGAAATGCCTTATTTTTCCAAACACTTTTCTTTTTGAGGGTGGTGTGCTCTCAGCCTACCTGGGTGTAATTTGGGTCTGGATGCTTGCCAGCTCTGGAAATAAGGTTACAAACAAAATATTTTGACATCAGAATGCTCAGGCTTTATTACTCTCCATTTCATATCTGGAAAAAGCTTCAGGAAACTGCAGTTACATAAAACATTAATTCTTCAAGACTAAAATGAATTACAATAATATGCAAATTATTAAACTCTTCTTACTGCACTAGTAAACTTGAGCCATAGTACAGTCAGGCTGATAATTAGCATAACCGTTGGTAATATTCTGTGATAAAGGAAGTTGTTAATGGCACAGTCTATCAGATATCTTAATCAGAATTTGCTAGCAGAAAGCATTCATGCAGTATTGGAATAACTTGTTTCTGCCCGTGAGCTTAGGCCAGTGAAAATGGTGTCTTTTTGTCGTGCTCGGAGATTCTGCCAGCTCTCAGGGGCAAGAACACTCAGCTCTACATGGAAGGTTGGAGGAGGTTGACATGGATTTTAGTACCCTGAGCAGCGTTGTTTCCCTGTGGCAATAGTACGGGATTCTAGCAAGAGCAAGGACTCACTGCTGCTGTACTTCTCACATATTCCCACAGCTGAGCATTGCTAGTGGAGGGGTCTGGGATGTCACATAGAAAATTAAGTAACAAAACTTAAGCCTTAGATGCTTTTATGCTTCTAGTTATTTTCTTCATCAGTATCACATTTAGATGAAATTGAAGTATCTGAAAATGTGACTACTCATCTCCAAAGCCAGGTGTCATTGGTAGGTGACTGGTTTTGAGCATTGAAGTTCAGCTGTTGATGTAACTGTCAAACGTTAAACTCTTTTCTCCTGGGGAGTAACTTCAAAATTGTTGGTACTTTCCAAGAGCCAAAAAATGTCTTCCCTCACTTTCATTTTGCTTTGTCCTGGGTTTATTATTATTTAGTATTACTAATATTATTAAATAAATGTATTTTTAATAAAAAACCCTTACAAACATTCACAGGTCTGGGTTTTTTTTTAAGCACTCTGTTTTTCCATGTCAGTTCAATGGACTAATCTGGGATTTGGCTTCAAAAGGAGACACCTTGAATGTACATGTTTCCACTTTTTAGAATTTATAAGAAAGTTCTGATCCCTTCAGCAGGTCTATTTGCTCTGGAGTAGAAGTATAAACATTCAGGGTGTCTGGTTTGCTGCTGAAGCCAAGTCCCAAATATCTCTCTTAATTTTGAAGGATATCCTGGCCCTGTTCATTATAATTAGCTGTTGACTTGCCTGAAGGCCCAACAAATACGATTTAATACATGAACTGACTCTCGTATTTCGAACACTGGAAAATAGAAATTCTTTGCCCATTTCTATTGCTGCTGACCGCTTGATCATCCTTACAGAGAAGATGGCTTTAACAACTGTTTTCTTCCCTTTCTGGCCTGCTGCCTCAAGATGCTTAGTTGCTTTCCCATAGCCCTTTGTGGGTGGAACAGATTCCCACTGTGGAACTAGTTTCTGTGCACTTCCTTGAAAGTGACTGAAGAGGAATTTTGTTTTAAAACTTTGAAGAAGCTAAACCAAACAATGTCCCTCGGCATGGGAACGGACCAAATCTCATAGGCTTTACCACATGTGATGGCTGAATGGCAGACTTCCTGGGTTGTCACTCCAGGCACTTTACTAAAAATACCTTTCAGATGTGAAGTTTTTCATGTTACATTTGGGTATTTGATTATATTGGGTATTGTTAAAAAAATATGTAGTTAAAAAGAAAAGCAAACCCAGGAGGTTATGGCTTTACTGTGACTGAAATCTTCCCAGATAAGAACTGGGAACGCTGATAAGCAGCACTTACTAAGCAGATTCTGACAGCAAGGTTGGGGAGAAAAGAAAAGATAAGTAGCTATAAATGCTGTTGTGTGTGTGTATTTAAGAGGAGCATCCTTCACTCCAAAGGTCTAGTACTTCTGAGTGGTTCATAGTCTTTACTCATAGAATTGTTTCTAGTGACTGATTTAGTGGTGTTTGAGTTAATGGTACTGGCCTCTGCAAGTTATTCTATAAATAGTGTAAGCATTGTGTAATTTTAGTCATGGTATAGTCAGTTAAAGATGATGATGAATTATCTCTGGAAAAATTGCAATCATTTGATATCTTCACATAAATTGACATAGGAGGAACAAGTGAGTAGCGCACTTGTAGTTAATATTTCTGTGTCTTTCAGAAACAAGAGCATTGCTTTTTAGCTCTTCACTGAAATACACCTGGTGCTTGAGAAAACATCTGGGTTGTCCTGTTGCTTTATATCAGTGCCAGTAGTACCTTAAGAATGCAGAACTGCAGCATGACTGCTCGTGTAATGAGGAATTGCTGTGTTTGATTGATTAATTTATTTCCATTCATGTCTGCTTCTGTCAGCCACAACTGCTGTTGGCATTCAGCTGACTTGTGGTACTTCTTCTCTCCTTCCTGTTGCCATCCTATGCTTGTCTTCCCTGGCCTGACTCCTCCAAATACAACAAAGAGGAGAAAATAGAAGCTTTTGAATCACACTTCACGTCTGTTTCCATCTCCCCTGGCAATTTCTGCTTCCATGCAGTTAAGCAGAAGAAATGTGGTCTTACTTGACCTTTGGTCACAAATTTTTCCTCTCCAGTCAAACAACCAGTCATTTGACCTTGTCCTGGGCAACTCCTGCTCTTCAGCCAATCCTCCAGTTTCCTCAGTCCCAGCCATCACCTCATCTTCTTTAAATGTTGCTCTCCTTCTCACAGGCCTTTTGCAACCTCCACTCCATGGGTGTTGGTGTACCTGGCCCTTGTTTTGGCAGCTCCCTGCTTGCTCTGCTCTGCCGTGAGCATAGCTTTGCTCTCCATTTACTCTATGCTTCCATTCTTCTTCTGGAGAAAATTGCATGACCCTAAAAACTTCCTCTGTGAAAAATGTCTTCCAAGCAGCATTGCTCCCTGGCTGTGTTGGATCTTGGTTTGTTTAATATCTTTTTCTTCATTTAAGATCTTTCAATTTCTTTGACTAAGAAGAGAAGATCTTCTTATTCTTTACTGTTGGTATAGAGCAAGAGCAGCTCAACTGCTTTTCAACCCTGCCTTACGCATGTTCAGGTTCTGAATGTTTTCTCAGAACAGGTTATAGTATTTTGCAAGCAATGACCATTACTCGCTCATCTATTTATCATCAGGTTGGCTGATGTCTAATTCTTTAATACCTTCCTTGGTATCTTTTAAAGCAGCTAAGTGCCTCACAGACAGCAAAAAATAATTGCTAGAAGTTAATTTCTGCCTCTTGAAAAGGTAGAAAAATGTCAAAGTTCCATCTTTTGGCTGTCAGAGCAGTTCTGAAAGGTAGTATCAGTAGAGAGCAGGGCAGGAAACATGCACTGCTGAGATTTGCTGGGCTTGTTTTGTGAGCTCTGTCTGGTCTTGTGTGTCTGGCAGTGTTAAGAACTGAAAAATAAGATCTTAAAAACCAGCCTGATTTAGTTACTTAATAAGTGAAGAGCTGTGTCTTGCTGTGATGAGTCACACCGAGAACAGAGATTTAAATTCAGGTGGGATTTTTTTTGTTGTTAATATTTATTTTCTAGTTATATTTTGTGGAAAATGCTTTTCAGTAAAATGATGGAGCGAAAATGCTATAACAGGTCAAAGTTCTACATGGCAAAGAGAATCAGATCCAATAACAGAAGCATTGACAGTGAGGTGCTCCAGCGGGAACAGCCTGTAGGTAAGAGGAAGGGCTTAACTGAGGATCAGACAAACCAGCTTTGATTATAGCAGTGTTGCCCATGCCTTTAGGGAAGTGGCCTCAATAGACTGTGGTTTTTATTGCATCTTTTGTCAATACATGTTTTTAACTTATAGCTAATTGTGGCAAGATTTGAAATACTTTTCAAATAGCAACAAAAGAGAGAAATCTGCAAAACAAAAGAAGAAAGAGCTCTCTTTCACCTTTTTTGTCTGAGTGTTTCTGTGTAGGACTGTTTACCCACCCCACCTATGCCTTGGTACAGTAACTTCTGGTATTTGCATTACAGTAACTTCTGGTATTTGCATGGGTGGTCACCATTGAAATACCAACAGAAATTATTTTTGTGTTATATTTTCATCTGTGCTCCATCAGTGCTATGCAAAATGATGAGACAAGTGCCATGGTTGATTGCTTGGAAAAAAAATGTACGGTAACTTGGGTGCAACCACAGAGTATAAAACAATCTTTACATCTGTATTTTCAGTGTCATTGGCTTAATGTACGTAGGGAGAAACACAGATGAGTGCTAGAAGTTACTGCTCAAGCAGTAATTATGGTAAACCATCTGCTATAAATTTTCATATCTGGTACCCTTTTAAGAAAATTGCCTTTCCTAAGGCCTACTGAAATTCATATTAGACTCCCATTGACTTCAGACACAGGAATTGAAACATTCATCTTGCAATAACAGTAGTCTGTGCCAAAATCACTGTGATGTAATTTAGCTGTGGTGTTCCTTGGTTTATTTTGGTGACATATGAAGCATAAATTTGGCTCTATTAGTTCAAACCATCTGACAAGCTGGCATTTTTATGACATCCACCGCATATTTTAGATTTTCTTTTAAAGATTGGTTTCAAGTAAGGTTTTCTTAATTACCACCTCATGATGCCTGTTTATATCTTCGTCTTTGTGCTGTATCTAGAGATGTGTGCTAAATTAATGAGAAAGCAATTAGCCAGACTCGGGATTCTGTGCTTGACTGATGCTTCTAGCTGTGAACATATTATCGCTGTCTGTCAGGTCTTCAGCTTCTGTTTGAATTTTAGATGAAGCTGGAGATAAAGATGCTAGATCTCTAAATGGTGTCAGAACTCCTGATGTTACAAAGGTTATGTTTGTTTGAGACACTGAGGGTTAGGTTTAGCTGGTGATACAGCAGGAAGGGTTGTAATAGCACATTATAGGTCTAATCTAACTACAGTGTTGTGCTAGCATATTTGCTTTTAAGCAGAAGTAAATCAATCAGAATCACAAAATCAAATGTGAGCCTAATCTTGTTCTGGAATGCAAATGTTTTCTTATATATTTTTATCTACAGCTCTAGGTTTTGTACCAGTCTAAATCCATCTATACTGGAGTCACCCTTTCAAAAGCTGCATTTGTTCAAAACCCTTGTGTGTACAAACACTGATGGGAAACTTGAGCTTTGGAATTTGCTTTCCAATACAGATTAAGTTTGTAAGCTTCCCCTGGAGAGCCTTGAAGGGAAATCAGGATTTGGGGAAGGTCATTTATCACTTACAAATGACAGTCATCAAGTATTAAAAAGTAAGTTCTGCCGCATGAGTACAGTGATCTGTTGCCACAAGGGAAAGTGCAGGACAGAAGGAAGGCCCGGCTATTTCTTTTGGCAAGCAGCATGCACTTAGGTTTGAGCTGATTATCAAACTGGACCCATGGGCTGTGGTTTTATGTTGCAGCTGAGGCAGTCTAGAAGGTTGTTGCTGCTGAATGGAGTGATCCTGCTCTCTTCTTCCTGCTCCCACAGTGGCATTCCCGTCATTTCTTCTGTGCCATGTCTTTTCATTGGACCCATTACTCAGCCAGTTCAACTCAGTCACCCGGTTGATAACTACTCACTGCTGGATTAATGAGTTCGATTTAGTGATAGACCTGATGAGCATAAAGGAAAAGGTGGAGACCTTGTAGTAGTAATATGAGTGTCCAAGGGTATAGTTCAATCTGTTTATCACGGTTTAAATCAGTCTACATCCTCACCATCACGTTTGTGCCAGTTCTGGTATATTCTCAGCCAAGTGGTAAGCCTGGGGACCTGGTTAAGGTGAAAACTGGTTTGACTCACTCCCCTGCCATCCCCCAACTTGTTACTGCGTCACTTCTCTGATCCTGTCACTGGACAGCCTCAAAGGCAGCATAGTGGGGTTAAAAGTCATGCGTGGTCAGGGTGAAGTGGAAGTGCTGAGTTACCTCTTCAGGTGACCATCAGTACTTAAGTTGATGTAAAATGTTTGTAACTGCAGGCTTAGTAAAGTCTTCATGTTCTATACTGCTTGCATTCCAGGCATATTTAATTAAATATTAATGCTGGAGGAGGATTTTCTTCCTTTTAGCTGCTCAGAAAGTCATTTGGTTGACTAGTGGTAGCAAAAACAAACTGTATATATAGAATGATGCCAGTGTTTTCTGTCAAGAAATAGATTATAGAGGCTTGGGGGAGTAGTATCCTGTTGTTCTCAGGGAAGCTATTAAATTGCTGTAGAAACCTTACTCCAAATGACAGGAACCATATCCTGTTCCTTATCAAAGAGAGATGCTAATCATCATTTATTATTTGTCATCTGGCAAAATTATTTTCCAGGCCATTTAGTAAGATTTATATCCTTTAAGATGTTACTCTAAGCACTATGTTTTCATGCCTGCAATCTGCTCTTCTGACAACTAACACTTGTAAATTACTCTGGAAGTAAGTCTTCACCTGTTACTTTCCTCAGTATCTTCTCTGCCTACCCGTTTGAGTGGCCGGGTTATATAGGAAGGGATAGGGAGCCACAGGGGCAAAGAAATCTGGAGTTAACTCCCTTTTGTGATGCTTATTCACACTGATAACTCTCAAGTTATGCATGAATTACTGCTGTTTCTGAAGCTTTGCTGATACCTGTAGCAGTACAGTGGTGCTGTCTGATAGCTGCACATGTGGAAGTGGGTTTGCATGCTATTATTGATTATAGCAGCTTTTGAAAATGTCCCCAAAGATGCTGATTTCCTTCAAATGGCCATCTCTTCATACTTGTAGTAATGATAAACTACACAAGCCATTGCCTATATAGATTTCACAACAGTGATGACTTTTGGGGGTTTTCTGCATTATTTTCTTGGTCTAGCCATGTGCTTATGTCTCCAATTGCACATTCATTTTTGTCACCTTCCTTTGACTTTTCAAGTGTGTTAGCTCATCATAAATTTGTCCTTTCTGCTCAGAAACTGGGAAGGAGAGTTTTCGGGATGGTCCAGAGTCTGGATGCTCTCAAGCTACACCTCAGTTGTCCCTATGACCAATGTCAGGCGAGCATGAGATCTCAGACTAGTGGTCGGGGGGGAATTTTTGAATTAATGGAATAGTTTTATTTTTGAAGAAGCAATTTAATATAGAAGAACAATGCAGCAGGTTTGGTTTGTTGTGGTTTCTCCCCTGAAAGCTGAGTCATACTCTATTCACTTTTCCTCTCGAAAGAGGACCGCCTTTAATAAATCTGTAGGCGAAGGGATAAACATAAGGAGTCAAAGGGACTTTTTTTCCCCTCCCACTCCCATTTTCATTTTATTCCCAAATGAATCAGCAAATAAATGATCTTGAAAAAAGATCAGTACTGAGTTTGTCTTGGTTTAGCAAATTTTTACATTGTAAGAAAACGTATTTGTGGTGTTCAGTGGCAGATTGTGAAGGTGGCATCCTATACAGTGACGTGCGTGTCAGAATCTCTCCCTCAGTGGCTGTCAATCAGGAATGTTCTCTCATTTGATCAGAAGAGCAGATTTCTGATGGTTTATTAAAACAGACAATATCCTCATTTTAAATTTTGTTTTTCTAGCAAGATACACTGAAACCCTCACTGTCAAGTGCAGTTTCTATGTGAAGTAGTTAAACCTCTTCTGCATTTTGAAGTTATATCATGCAGATGATGAGATGTGGTAACATGGAAAAGCTTGGCAGAAGCAGTTCTGTGTAAGTATGAAGACTCATTCATGTTTTCAGTGTTGCTTTGGTCAGGAAGTATTGACTTGATATTTTGGGGGGACTTGCTTTAAAATACTGTGGCAGTGGAGTAGATGGCTCTGCTTGAAGGAGGTGTTGTTACAGGCTGAAGGAGCCTCCTCTGCTTAACGCATCTATTGTGTTGGATGTTCAACATACCACTTAATGTGATAGACAGCCTAATGAAATAAAAGGAGTGGTGAAAGTGTGTGAAAGTTGACATGTTTGACAGATGCATTGTTTAAGCTTCTGTGTATTAAATGCTCAGAAAGCTTTGCCAAGGGGATCAAGTCAGGCTGTGACTGCAGGGTATATAGATCTGTCCAGGCTTTGAGCTGATAGTGGTGTAATCACGGTAGCAATGACACTCAGTGCAAGCTGTGAACCCCTGTAAAGAAATGTCACCAGTACCTGGATATGTAACCTTCTGTGGGGGTTGACTCTGGCTGGACAGTGGGTGCCCACCAAAGCTGCTCTGTCATTCCCCTCCTCAGCTGGACAAGGGAGAGAACATACAAGGAAAGGCTTGAGATGACAGGGAGAGATCACTCAACAGTTGCTGTCGTGGGCAGGACAGGCTCAACTTGGGGAAATCGGTTTAGTTTATTCCCAATCAATCCAAGTAGGATAATGAGAAATAAAACCAAATCTTAAAACTCTTTCCCCCCCACCCCTCCCTTCTTCCTGGGCTCAACTTCACTCCCAAATTCTCCACCTCCTCCCTGCCAGTGGTGAAGGGGGACAGGGAATGTGGGTGGTGTCAGTTCATCACACATTGTCACTCCTTCCTCCTCAGGGGAGGAGGACTCTTACTCTTGCCCTGCACCAGTGTGGGGTCTCTCCCACGGGAGACAGTTCTCCACCAGCTTCTCCAAAATGAGTCCTTCCCATGGGCTGCAGTTCTTCATGAGCTGCCCCAGCATGGCTCCCCACTGTGGGGTGCTGTCCTTCATGAACAGGTAGCTCCAGTGTGAGACCCCTGCGGGTCACAGGTCCTGCCAGTAAACCTGCTCCAGCGTGGGCTTCTCTCTTCATGGGGCCATAGGTCTTGATGGGAGCCTGCTCTGGTGCAGGATTCCCACAGTGTCACAGCCTCCTTTGGTCATCCCCCTGCTCTGGTGTGGGGTTCTCCCCAGGCTGCAAGTGGATATCTCTTCCACTGTGGGCTTCCATGGGCTGTGGGGCGCAGTCTCACTGTGGTCTGCACTATGGGTTTCAGGGGAATCTCTGCTCTGGTGCCTGGAGCATTTCCTCCCCTCCCTCACTGACCTTGGGGTCTGCAGGGCTGCCTCTCTCGCATATTCCCAATCTTCTTCAGCTGCAATTGCAGAGGTTTTCTCCTCTTTCTTAACTATGTTCTTCCAGAGGTGCTACCACCGTTGCTTGGTGGGTTTGGCCTTGGCCAGTGGCGGATGCCTCTTAGATCTGGCTGCACTGGCTTTGTCAGACAGAGGAAAAGCTTCCAGCAGCTTCTCTCGGAAGCCACCCCTTCAGCCCCCTGCTATCAAAACCTTGCTAGGCAAACCCATTCCACCCCTCACCTCTCTCATTTACACATCTAAGAATTATCACTAAAATCCACATACAGCACAATCTTCACAAGCTTCACTCACATCAACAACAAAAAAAGAATTCTCCATGCCAAAATCAAAATAGCATCATCACATCACTGTATGAAAGTGGAGAATTTGCACACAATAACACCTCTCGTCCCTTCACCACAGTTGCAAGAGCCAAAATTCCCCATGACTTGGATACTTAGCCTTCTGCTGAGTTTTGTGCAGCCATCCCTATGGTCTTGTTTGCTCAAGCGGTGCCTAGTTTGAGTAAATGTACACAGCCTGTAGAGTAAATAAACCCTTCATAAACCCCAGAAGTCACTGAGCTTCTTTCCTGCAGTTGTCTTTTAAAATTGATCCTCTTGTGAAGAGCGGTAATAAAAATGAAAATCTGTTAAAGCAAAGGGAATAAATGTGCCATGACGAGCAGGGAGAATGCTGGGGAGCGGGATGAGATTGGGAATTTGGTTCTCTCCATTTTGTGTTGCTAGAGATGAATTCAAAGTTCACCAGACTGCAGCTTCCTGTGGGCTTTTGAAATACTCTGCTCTGCATTGGAGCTTACCAACTCTGCCTACCTGAGATTCGCTGACAGTAGCAGCAGGATGCAGCCAAAATGGTTTCTGTAGGATAACCATGTATTGTAGTGTCCAGGTGACTTCTCGTACACTGTGGTTCACCCACTGCTGCCCTATTTAAGTTATCACTGAAATGGTTAGGCCCAAAATGAAAAGTGCTAGCAAGTAACATTTTCCTGAAATGTTATGAGGGATTATTCTCCCCACCTGCATTCAGCAATGGCAGAAATGAAGTAAAAACCAATGATGCCAAACCCCCTCATGCATCAAGTCGAAACTTCCATGGGGAAAATTGCGTGCACAAAACTGAGAGGGCTGGTGGTAGTGCTAGTTAAATGGCGAAGGCAAGAACCAGCTTCTGTGTTAAGGGATGTGGGAAAAGCCAGGCTTTAATGATGGAGGTAGGGGACTGTCCTTGGGAAGAAATGGTGCTTTTATCAATGAAAGATGAATTGCTGGAAGAAAATTCAAGCCCACTTCTGTCAACACGAACATATGCAATTAACTGCATTCCTGTGATACTTGATGTGAGTGAATGCTGTTCCACTGCAATCTAATATATATAATGTTTAACTAAGCATCAGTGTAAAACTAGACTTAAGTTACCTGGGGCAGAATGACTAAATGGGTAGAAGAAGTGAGGAGCGTTACTCATCACATGAAGTGGGCTTATCGAAACTGGGAGGAAGACAGGAGTGGTTCCACTTTACTGAGTGCAAATGGAGTGTCAAGGGATGGAGAGTTGGACCCCAGAACAGCAACTGCTTGGGTTTGTGTCCATGAAAGAAGAGGAGGGAGGCAGTAACAAAGCAAGGAAGTAGTTAACATATGAACCCTGTGAAAAGGGAGAAAAAGCTGGAAGTGGAAAAAAAAAAATGAGGAAGCAGAAACACTACGTTGGCTTTTCCCCCATGTAATGATGCTGGATAAACATACTGTGGGGAAGACTTCAGTAAAAATGGTTGTACAACAAAGATCCAGGACAACACGTTGTCTTACTGACAAGTGCTGAGTGATATTTTTGGTAACTGGTGTTTGACCTGAACCTGGAAATGATCTCAGGTTTGTTTGCCTACTGCATCGTTGTAAAGCAGATGTAACTGGTGCTGATCTTGGGCAACACTTCACAGTCAACAGCAGCTGGTGAAAACAGCACCAAGATCTTCAGAGATGATGCCCCTGTGAAATGCGAGCAGCTCACGTCAAATGCCATGAAGATGGTCCTATAAACAGTGATGCAAGTTTGTACAGTATCATGGCAAACATTGCTTAGCAGTTATTGTGTATGGCTGTTCAACTGTGAAGGGGTAATTAAGCCATTTAAAAGACCCTTATTTTCTCTTCCCTTTATTCTTCTTCTCGTCTTGATTGTATTATAGAAGAGTATATTCCCATTTAGTCAAGCATGTTCGTTTCTTTATATTTTAATTGAGGTGGCCTTTCTGTTTGTTTTTTTTCTTGAGATCCTTAATGTAGCATGTCATACAGTGTTTAACATAAAGAGTAGGAATAGGTACTACTGGGGCTAAAAGTTGTCGTGGAAAGGTGTGTTTCAGTCATTCAGCTTGAATGAAAAATAATATTACTTTCAAGGTTTAATGGTATTGCAAACTTCCATTAATGTAATCATTGTAACATGGTTGGATGTTCATAACATGCAGTGCTCAGTTGGATATTTTTGATCCTGCAATTATTGAGTCATTGGAATAAATAAAAATATATTGTAACAGATATGATGCAGCAAGGTTCAATTCTGTATCATAGGTAAGATCTGCATTTGTCAACAAAACTGAGTTTTTACGTATATAGCATTAAATTTGTACTGGACTGTTTGCCGGTGGATGTTTAGTCAATAGAGAACACACTGTGGATATTAAATTGTTGGATGAATGCAATAATGTCTCTGAAAGCTAAAATGGGGAACTGCCTCAGAATTACTTCTACAGAACTACTTAGTGGTAACACTGGTGAGCAGCAGCACATCTTCTTCTGCAGAGCTGCTGGTTAGAACCATTTCTTTTTCCCCTTCTGTAGCTTAAGTTACCATCATTGCATGCAGTGAAGTACTCTGGAAAGGAGAGGTATGACAATCCGAAGGGATTTGTTGCCACCCTGAAGACAAGTGCCAAGTGAGAAGTCTGGTGTAATTCTCTGTCTTCAAATAAAACTAGGAAAGCGTATGCTGACCAGAAAGGGATTTAACCATTTCTCCAGGTGAATAAATGCTCAATGCTTCCAAATGCAAGTTTGGGAAAAACAAATAATTCTTTCCTTCCTTTTTTTTTTTTCCCCCCCTTCAGTTTAATCTGCCACTGCTGAATATCTCTGTGGAAGGGCAAATTTTGTTCCTTGAAAATAAAGCAACCTCCATTTATGAGTTAGGAATTATTTCTGTTCAACATATTTATTAAAAGAGACATGATCTATTCCTTTGCTTCTGGGTGCCTGTTGCAGAAGAGGCTGTATTGGAGCATGTTTTAAGAATGTGGGAGCTTTTGGGGGGGTTATTTATGTATTTATTAATCAAATCCTGTTTGAAGAAAACAAAGAAAAGCTTTTGCAGTCTAAATACACATCCTGGTGGCAGACTCTTACATTAAAAATTTATATGCTAAGATAATTGTGGCTCCAGAATGATGTCATGGTAAATGAAAATGAGTACTCTTAGGAAATAGGTATGAAGAAAAATATGCAGCCATATATGTTTATTTGTCCATACTTCTGTCTTGAGCAATCATGAGAGGAAAAGAAGGAGGTAGAAAATGACAGAAGAATGACAGAAGGGGATGGTGGTTGTTGTTGTTATTATTATTAATAATAAGTATTTCATTTTTGTCTAAAGAAAGTTTATTGTATGTATAGGGTTTTTTTCTGCTCTATTTTTCAGATCTCAGCTATGTAGGACTGAACACTTGATGTCATGTTTGACACTTTAAATATCAAGTAGAAAGCTTGGTGGTATTAATTTTATAAATAGACTTAGTACTCAGAAATAGCCTTATTGATAATCAGCTTTGTCTGTCTTGTGTCTGGAATGGTCACTCCGTGTTTGTGTAACTGGAAGCTTTGTCATACATAAAATTTAATCCTTTTGGGAGCTGATCTGTGGAACAGCATTTCAGTAACTACTTGGTGAGAAATGTGTGTTTGTTCCTGGGTTTTCCTTGAATTGAAACTTTGCTGTGTGGTGGGTTAAGAGAAAGTTGTCGGTTTTTCACTAGAGTTTCTGTTTGTGTAATCCAGGAGTTTCATGGTTCTCCCATCAGTTGATGACTCCGTTCTGAAATAAGTTTTACTGCCCTTCTTCTGCCTGGTTGAGCCACAAAATAGCATGCTCTACTTGGCTATAATGTTAGTGTGAAACGGGGAGATGGTGGTCCTGAAGTGTCTGCAAAAATCTGTGTTCCTTAGAAACAAATAAGTAATTCAGTGGGCATATCCATGTTGTCAGGAGCCTATTTGCCTTAATACATTGGGCAAAAAGTGTTATTTATAGCTAATAAATTGTTGGCCAAAAGGACTTCTTGTGTGTTTGTTTGTTTTTCAGTTTGGCACATCAATTTTCATTTAAATTGTTCTCAGTGGTCAGGAGTTAAGGAATTTTGTCTGCTTTCAGGAGTTAAGAAAATGGGTCTTTAAGGGTTTTGTTTGTTTCTTGATGAGTTGGGGCTTTAATTAGGGAATCAAGTCTTCTACTGCTGCTTTTATGACTTACACCATGTTCTGTGCCTGTTTTGACCTCATGTGTGACACAAGATCCTGTTTCAGTCAGGTGTAGCTCCACCAGAACTGACCATCTGTCAGACTTTGTTTACTGTATACTTGACTGGTGTCATTACACTGATAGCTGCATTTCTGTGCATGGAAATAGGTGCATAGGGACAGCGATCCTGGCAAGTTAATGAATACTGTCACTGCGAAATGTATGGTTTGGGATTGGGGTTGATTTTAAATTGATGCCTATTGATGGCAAATAAGAAGTTTTCAGCTCTGTTACAGACCTGCGGTGAGTTGGACCTAAATTCAGAGCAAGAAGGTAGCTATATATGACAAAGGCTAATTGAAAAAATCTATGAATGAGTCCATTTCCTGCCATTGATTTCAGTACATTTCCAGGCAGACTTTAATCGGTGTTGTGCAGCCTACGGTTACCTACCTCTGGCAGCTTGGGTTCACACTTTCCTTTTGGAGTGTCTCCATACAAATCGTAGAAAGAAGAAAATGTTTTTGTAAGCTTAATCACTTAACAGAAGGGAGGTAGTTGTCATGCTGTCTTAGAAAATAAACCTTCTTTTGCTTTTACTTTCTATGCACGTGCATTTCAAGGGGATGATGGCTTGCATTAGCTTACTGTCCTCCAGTTTATGTGCGCCTTGGGTCACTGCAGTGTGGATATGCTAAGATCTGTCCTGAGCCATGTATGTAGCACAGGTGGCCAAACCACTTTAGACTTAGTGTCTGAATAGAAAAATGATGTTAATACACAGTAGCAATGGTGCATGACCTGCAGGTGATAGCTCAAATTGTTGGGGTTTTGAATGCCTGCAGCTGGTCCTGCAGAGCTCTGTTGTGGTGGAGGTTGATTATTTATTTATTACTTTTTACACATAACTGCCAGGCTGCAGAGAGGGGGACACTGTAAAAATGGGAATAGTTAAATCGCATTTCCTGCATAGTGGCTTTGCCATCTCTCTTTCTGCTAGGATGGGAGGGTTTGAAAAGGTTGAGTCTGTTGTTCCCACAGCTTCAACACACTTGAACTTTGTGCTTTTGTGGTGTCCTCTCATCCTTCCATCCTTCGCAGGAGCAACTCTCTCCTTGGGAAGATATACTGCTTGTTTGCTTTGCACAACAGCTCTGATGGGCGCAGTGGCACAGCTGCTGCTGTCTCTCCGTGGGAGATAGATGGAAAGAGAAACCAGTAAACAAGGAGGGCTTGAGTCTTCTTTGGGACGGGAGTTTGACTGCAGTTGGTTTTAACTTTCAGAATTAATGGTAGAATTAAACTCTTCTTGGTATGGTCTTCAAAGCAGTGTTTGTAAGGTGAGTGATGTCCACATTCCTCCATGCTGTGTTGCACCTGTCCTATGGAGACAGGCTAAGAGATTGGGTTGGATCAACCTGCAGAAGAGAAGGCTCAGGGCAGACTTTGTAACAACCTCCCAATACCTAAAAGGGGCTACAAGAAACCTGGAGAGGGGCTTTGGACAAGGGCCTGTAGGGACAGGACAGGGGAATGGCTTTAACCTGCCAGAGGGGAGACTGAGATGAGCTCTTAGGCAGAAGCTGTTCTCTGTGAGGGTGCTGAGGCACTGGCGCAGGGTGCCCAGAGAAGCTGTGGCTGCCCCATCCCTGGCAGTGTTCAAGGCCAGGTTGGACACAGGGGCTTGGAGCAAGCTGCTCTAGTGGAAGGTGTCCCTGCCCACGGCAAGGGGTTGAAACTGCATGAGCTTTAAGGTCCCTTCCAACACAAACTATTCTGTGGTTCTGTAAATGTGCGTGTGGCTTCAGGCCTCCGGGCTGGCAGCTGCCTAGCTGGGCCTGCGCAGTTTAGCCCAAAGTGCAGCATACAGCTCACTTAGGTTTTAGTGCCTCTAATGGTTTCCTTTCAAGAGCTGAAACTGTGAGATCAAACCCACCTCTTCAGAGCCAAGCCTGGCTTTTCATTCCTCCGAGGTGTGAGGCACTGTGGCAGCAGGCTGAGGGGCCAGCCAGTGAGCTGCTCTTCCCTCCGGGCTGTGGAAGCAGGAGGAGGCTTTGCTGGCATCATCCTCCCTCACAAGTAGCGGTGAGTGGAGATGTCTGCAAACCCTTTCCCTTTGGAAGACTTCAGCAGGAGATCAAAGGCAGCTCTCTAGCCTTGGGAAGCATTTTTGCTCCCTGGTCCTGGCTCCGTGTGTGCTATTTCTTCCCTGGTTTTGATCTAGCCACCTTCCTAACTCACTTGAAGCTTTGCTCTCAGTGTGTCGTCTTTGCTACACGTTCCTTTCATTTTATGGAGAATATTCCTCTGCAGTTGGCTTTGCACTATCCAGGTAGGTTTGCTGGCTAGAAAAACTGATGTATTGATATTTAAGGTAATGAAAAAAATATATAAATAGGGATTCCAATAGAAAAGCAGCACTAATTTTTTTTTGTCCTAGATCTTTATATATCTTTTATCTGACAGATATAATGCTATATTTTGTAACACTATAAGCCTTCATAACCTGCAATTGGCACAACATACCTGTGCTTTTAAAAAGTCTTTTCATTTGTATCTGCTCTAAGTCACCAGGTACTAAAAATAAATATAACTCAGCCAATCTCAGTGGCATTGAACATCCACTGTTTTACTGCTGTGAGCTCTAGATCTGCTTCCAACTGTTTGTCAGTAAATGTTTGATGCAGCCTTTGTACTATGTTGTCACTACTTGCTTTTGGTGAGAAGCATGTTGGGTGTCATGTGTGAACACTCATGGATCGGTATTTTATGTATCTAGTCTGTGCTATACAGAGGCTGTAACTCAAAAGAAGAGATTCAGCTTTGCACAACAGATTTGGAACATGTCCATAAAATGCTTTTGCTGAACAGATAGAGAATTGTGTAGAGGAACATTATTTGCTCAGTGCATTGCACCACGGAGATGGGTTTTGTTCTGGCTCATCTGTCTTTTGCTTTGGATTCATATTTGAATTTTGAATTCTGAGGTGTGCAGTATAAAACTGTCTGGTACCTAAACCAGACCTGTACTTCTTGAGGTGCAAAGTAGTCAACACTGCACACAAAGATCAATATTACAGGGTTGGTGGTTGTGTGGGACCTCTATAGCACAATACAATGGTATTATATGTTTTCTTCAGTAATAACTGCATTGTAGCAATCTTCAGGTGCTTTGTGGACTTCTTCCTCTTTTGTTGTACCACCAGATCAACTGCTAATGTGGTGAATAGTGGAAAGTAGTGTGAGGGTTTTTACCTGCTGGAAATGAGGAGAGTTTGATCTTACTGAGTAGAGTGTGTTCTACCTCCTTTTGGTGAACATGCAGAACTGGGCACAGGAAACATAATGGCAGCTAATTGTCAGCTTAGGGGTTTTTCTGTGCTTAGTTCTTCAGTAGTTGTTAGCTGAGCAGTCACCTTGTTTCCTTTGACCTCATCTTTGAGAACCTGGTGCTTTGTTGCGCAGCCTTCACGCAGTTACTCCTATGCCTTGTGACTAAATTCCCAGCATTTTGGAAAGAAGCACCAGTAAAAGTCATTCTTGCACTGATTTTTTCCCATTTCTTCTTTCATTGTATATAGAAAATTGCAGGGGTTTTGGCGGGGAGGTTGTTTGTTTTCTACCGAATTCCCACCCTCTAGTGCTGTGAAGATGTCTACAATTTGGTGCTATACTTGAAGACAACTTGTCTCCCTTTGTTGTTTAAAGGACTGTGACTGATTGTCCTGAGGTATCATGGGGCAGCAGCTGAGTTAATGAGTAAAGGCATTTTTAAAAGGATAAGCCCCAGACCTCAGGCTTGCAGAATGGGTTGCCCCTGTTAGTGATGTACCTTATCTTCTGTTTCATTTCCAGTTGCTCTTCTACAACGGGTAGCCGAATTGGAAAAGGTCAATGCAGAATTTCTGCGCACAAAGCAGCAGCTTGAGCAAGAATTTAATCAAAAGAGAGCAAAATTTAAGGAGTTATACCTGGCTAAGGAGGGTAAGTTCTCAATTCTCTGAATTATTCTAAAGGTTATTAAACTTCAGATAATTCCTGTATGAAGAATAATGTTTGTAAGGCCAACTACTACTCCCCATTTGCTTGTGCACACCACACACTTTCTTTTTTTAAGGATAATTAGGATTTAAGGGGGGTTTCCACTAGGATATCCAGTGTGGCTAATGGGATAAGGCATTGTTGTGTTTGATTTGCCAAAAATAGAACAGTAACAGTAATCTTTTACACAGCTATAATAAGAACATAAGAAACAAGCAGAAAGTGAAATTCAGTAGGTGGCTACTTAGCTTCCTGGAATGAATTTTTAGGATTCAGTTTGCCTGCATGGATATGAATCAGCAGAGTAACTTGGTGTACACTGAAAAACACCACTGAATTTTAATACTTGCTGAAGTCATGGTGTGCTCATTCTCTGTGAACAGCAGCTGATCTGGTAAGTGGAAAGACGTGGTCTAGATGGTGTACTGTTTGTGCTTGGTGCCTAGCTTTTTAATGTAGTATTAATTTGTCTTCAGTTTCCATCTGAGGTAGAATATAAGCAGACAAACATAAAAATTTTAATACCAGCCAAGGGCATCTATTTCAATAACACTCTTTAGAGGAAAATTTGAACCATATGAGCTCAAATATCTGATGCAGAATTGCAGAGCAGAGATAGCTGTTGTTCTGAGAGCCAAATTGATTTATTTCTAATCCTGATGATTTTCCTGTCTTTAACATATGAAAGCAGAGCCAAAAAAGAAATGCATTAAGACTGCAGCTGCTTGTATAAGCTTATGAGAGCAGAAATACAACAGGCATAATGAAGATCATATCATACAGAAAGCCTATTTCTTTGCTTTTCTAGCAGCTTGATAAAAGGAAATTTAAGATACAAGACGCTACTGATGAGATCAGCAATAATTCTCCCTTTCCAGAACAGTAAAAACAAAAGAAAACAAAAATCAATTGTGATGGAAAAGCAATCCAACTTTCACGTGTACTGAAGGTGAAAGGGTACCGGAGCAGAAAATACAAGCAATTACTTTTCTCTCCCCTCATAAGCTTTTTTCCCTCCTTGTTCTCAAGACCTTTTCCTAAATGTACATTGTGACTGTTGCAACCCATCCTTAATACTGTTTGAAAACTAAGTAATATAAATACTATATGATCCCGTTTTGTTTTACATGAGAGTTAATGCCCTTTTGCGTACCCAATTAGGTCTGGGTTCCAATCTGTCTCTCAAGAGGTAAGGTGTGGGGCATCAGGTTTGATAAGCTTTTTGGTATTGAGGAAAAGACATGGAGATAACTTGGTGTCTGTTGTATGCTGGCCAGGTGTTTCTGCTAAAAGTGATTGCCATTGAAATAGGCAATGTGGGCATAAAACTATATTTTGTGTTAGTGCTTTTGGAGTCAGTTGTATAATAATACATCTTCTAGAGCTTTTTGCTTCAGATAACTGAAAACTCAGGAAGATAATGTGAAGTTAGTTTAATTGCTGTTTGTAGTTGCAACAGTTAGACAAATAGTGGGCATTTCACAAAATGTATCCCTTTTTTAGTAGAAGCTCAGTTTTAGCAAAGCCATGGTAAAGTGCAAATTCTTCTGTGGGCTCCACGTAGTGGTCACAGTGTTTCTGTTCAAGAAATATGAAATGTCCTATCCAAATTCAGGACCATTTTGGTGCCAAAAGTGAGGGAAGAACTGATTTCCTGTCTGTTGTTCTTACATTTTCCAGATTAATTACCAGAGTGAGTTAAATAATAATGAACTAATTAAAAGCACATTTCACTTTCATCCATTGTATTGATTTGTAGATTATATCTACAGTGTCTGCTTTTTGGCTGCATCCATGAGAAGGTATTTGTTTAATGAAAGGCAAGGGCAACTGAAGTCAAGAAATAATGCTCCCTAAAGGTACATGCTAATGTTTCTTCAGTTGTTATGGGTAGTTGCTTTAATATCAGTGCTTCCTTCACCCCCTTGTTAGAGCACTGTTCTTTGCTGTAGCAGCTGTGGATACTCTTCAGACTGAATTTATTAATCGAGCTAAATGTAAATCAAGGTCATTGTAAATATTAGTCAAGCTAAATGTAAATAGCACTTCTTTTCAGAGGACCTGAAAAGACAAAATGCAGTGCTGCAAGCAGCCCAAGATGATCTGGGACAACTGCGGACCCAGCTGATGGAGGCTCATGCTGAAATGGAGAACATCAAAGCTATCGCTACGGTGTCTGAGAATACAAAGCAGGAAGCTATCGATGAAGTGAAGAGACAGTGGCAAGAAGAAGTAGCTTCACTACAAGCTATTATGAAAGGTAACAACCAGGCAAGCTGCTGCCACTAAGATCAAGCCCCTCTTTAGTAGGTGTTCAGTGCTGTGTGCTGGCTCTTGCACAGAACATGGATAGCTGCTTTTCATGGCTTGTCAAAACCTGGCCACAGAAGTGATGGATGAAGCATAGTTCCTGAGTTTGTGAAAAGGAGCCTGGTGATTCTTTTCTGTTAATATGAGGGTAGAATTTAGAAGGAATCATGGCAATGGGAACTCCCACATATATGCTAAGCATTTTTGAGGGACTATGAATGTGATACTTCATCATTCCATGAAAATAAGTGTAATGAATATAAGTTGACAAGTCTGAAAACAGCTTTAGGCTGGCAGGATGATTCTCTTCTCTCCTTGTGTGTAAATATTGTTCTGCTATCAGACAGTTAAGTGTCCCTGCAGTACTATCACACAGACTTTTCCCCAGGCTAGTGACTGAACATGCTGCTCTGTATCAGTCATGGGTCTTTTTTTTCCTTGATAGTTTTGAGCTATGCTTTGTTACGTTTGCATGTTGCACAGCTGTTGATGTTTCTGGGACAAACTATGTGCAAGGAACAGAATGCAGGATGTAAACTGGGACCAGACTGTTGCCATAACTGGCTGCTCTTTAATGTTCACAAACAAGACCACAGTATCCTGAGCCTCCAACCTGTTGGCTGTAGGCTGTTTTTCCCATAACCTGATTATGCTTCCCCCCAGAGAAGACAAACATTCATGTATATTGAGTACACAAGTTTCTGTTTATTTATGATCTACATAGATACAGGAACCTAGATCAAGGTGCAGTTGTGCCAACTGCTGTCTGTATGTAAACAAAGACAGCTCCTTACCTGAAGGGGTAATATTAGGAAAATGAAAGCTACATGGGATGTTCTAGTTCCTTTGCATTTTGGAGTAAGTAAGTAAAGGTTAGATGGTTTGGATGAGGTGTTTGGAGGTACAAATGTGCTGGAAAATAGGATGTTAGAAATGTATGTTATTTTGAATGAGGAGTTACACAGTTTTGGGGGCTTGCTTGTCTATTCTAGTGGTGGTACAAATTGAGATGCAATTCCTTTGGATCTTTTGCTTCTGTTTGTTGGGGTTTGGGGCAAGAGTCAAAGGGAAGAGAGAGGAAGGGAAAGTTGTCCTATTTTTGATCAGTTATGATAAATCATTGGTTGGAGGTGGAGTTCCTTAGGCTCTGTTTTTTAACTTCCATTGAAAATAAGTTTTGAAACTTGTTTTATAGAGACTGTTCGTGACTATGAGCTCCAGTATCATCACAGGTTGGAGCAGGAGCGAGCTCAGTGGAATCAGTATCGAGAAAATGTGGAACGGGAAATAGCAGAGTTAAGAAGGAGACTGTCTGAAGGTCAAGAGGAAGAAAACCTAGAAAATGAAATGAAAAAGGTATGTTGAAATCTAGGTTTTCAATTTCTGTTTCAGTATAGACCTGTAGTGTTATGGATGAGTTAATTTTCACTGCCTGCTCTAGTTCCTCAGAAGTATGCACAGCCTAGTTCTGCCAACTTTCAGCTCTTTGTTCAAGAAGTCATCATGACCTAATCCTGCATTTGAATCCATAAACATATTGTACATGATTGTGTGGATTCGTTCTGAGGATTGCACCTGAGAAGGTGGCAAGGTTTGGCCTTGAGCTTGTAAAAGCAGAAGGCTTTGTAAAGTCTCTTGTTATAACGTCAAGTGAATTCAAGGAAAGCCCTGTTCAGATTCTTCTGTATTGTCTGTGGAATCCCAAAATCTCTTTTACACTTGTGCACCCTTATTCATTTTTTCCAATCATATAATCTTCTTCTGAGGTTTTTAATGGGTGCTGTATCTAAAATGTCTCTTGTCGTTTTTTAAGGTGAGTCATGTTTGTGCAACACAGTACTAGTAGCTTCCTAGGAAGTGCAGAACCATGCTGTCACAAAACAGGCTCTGGATGATGAAAGATAATTGCCCTGGAGTTTGGAAACATTATGTTGTTACTATTGTTCAGAGATCTGTGACTTAGAAGAGTTCATGGAAGTAGATTGGTGTTAGCTTGGCAAAATGTTAGAATGAAAGAAAAGATTTTAAGGATCACACCTCTAGGAGAGGCTGAATCATGCATTTTAACACAGGAAATGAGATGCTGTGCGCCTCTTGCCACTTATGACAGTATCTTTATGTAGCATTTTTCAACAGGATAGATAATATCATTCTATTAGAAGTTTGAGTGGAGACTTTAACCTAAGTTTGGGAGTCTCAGTAATTACTTTACCTTCAAAAGCAGACCTAGTGACCAGCACTCATTTTGTTGGCAGATAGAGGCTATTCAAGGTGCTTAGCTCCGTATCACACTGTTTAATCCAGTTCCTTACTCCCAACCTTCCACGCACCTCACCTTTTTGTGTTTTTAAAGGACACATTTGCACTATGTTGCAACCATAGTGTCAAACTTCAGCTCTGTTTACCAAGCACTAAAAGCTAGAGTAACTTCTGTCGTGGAATTTGATGCAACTGTGCCTTTCCAGCTGGTTATGTTCAGCAGTCTGACTGTGCTTTCAGAGACCTTTCTGATTGTTTCTCTGAACTGGTTGGTTCCAGCATGGATGCATTTGTTGCTCTATATTCAGTGTTGAACTGTGTGAAATCAGACTGGTGATGAAATATTCTTTCAGTTATCAGGAATAATGAGGAAAAAGCTTATTTAACAGGCCTAAAAATGTTGTCCTGTCTTTAGTATATATGAGCCAGCTATAGGTAGCATTGAATGAATAGAACTCATACAGTAAATAAAATATAAAGCAACCTGTGAAGTTGAACTGCCCCCATCTGCTCTAACAATGTGACTGCTGAGTTGCTGGCTGTGAGTGATAGGATATGTATGTACGTGTGACACTGTCACATGTCCCTGGTATTGAATTCACTGCATCATGTGATGTCCCTTGCCTTCCTCATGGATTTTATTTGCACTCTTTGGACAAGCAAGCTAGCAGTGACAGAATGTAGCAGAAGTGAATGAAACATGAAGCAATTTAATTTTGTTTAGTCTACAGAGTTTTCTTTAAAGCTTTTCAGAGCCCAAGGTGCTGATAGCATGTCTATAGTGGTATTGCAGTATTGGTTTATTTTGCCTATTAATTTTAGGTTTAGAAAAGTTGAGTGGTTAAAAATATTGTCTATTTTTCTTCCTGAAAGTCTTGCTCAGAACAGAGTTGTCAGTAAGCTTACCAGAAACTGAGAGTCAAATGGGTAGCCTTTTCAGACCTGCATTCTGTGAGGGTGGTGGGACACTGGCACAGATTGCCCAGAGAAGCTGTGGCACACCCATCCCTGGCAGTGTTCAAGGCCAGGTTGAACGGGGCTCGAAGCAACCTGCTCTAGTGGAAGGTGTCTCTGCCCTTGGCAGGGGTCGGAACTGGGTGAGCTTTAAGGTCAATTCCAACCCAAACCAGTCTGAGGTTCTAGTTTAGATTTTAAACAAGACACAAACATTATCTTTTAGTGGCTGCCTTTGCTGATGGGTTAGGAAAAGTATCAGTTTTTGACACTTCAGCTTTGGGACAGTTCTCAGCCTTCCCTCCCCTGCTGAGTTCCTCCAGTAGAAGAGAGAGAACAATTGAGTGCTCTGAACTTCCAACATATAAATCCACCCAAATAAGGTTGCTTAAATTCTTCATGGCTTGAAGAATTTTACTGTGGTGAATATTTGGGTGTTCTGTGTGCTCTTGTGGAGTCTATGGGAGCTGTTACCTTCACTTTGAAAGTTTTTAGTGCATCCATTTAGGAAATAGGGATGTCAGGACCACCCATTGACATGAGTAATTCTGATTTTGAGCGCTGAATACAGTTTCTCATTTTAATTCTTGCTGTATTTACCTGGCTCTTTCTCTTTTTTTCCCTTATATCAGTCTTATTCTATTGTCCTGCTTTGATATATTCGGAACTAGTGTTTGAGAAAAATCATGGGGCTTTTGATCAGTTGCTTGTGTATAGTATTGAAACATTTACTACAGTAACACCAAAACCTGATGCTATATCAGTAGTAATTTTAAGTTGAAAAGTGGTCTTCTAAAGCAGAGCAAAGCTACACTATGCATTACCATGCAGATCCTTTTTCTTTTATCTTTGTAAGTAAATGAATGGCCAATAACTCATCTTGCAGTTCTGTGTTACACTTTTATATATGCTATGTGGTAGCACATTGCAGGACAACGAAGGCCTTTAATAACAAAAACAAAAGTATTTTGGAATGCCTGATCCATAAATTTTCTCCCAAGTATCAACAGTGATAGATTTACTAACGTTCTCTTTAAAAACAGATATTCATGGCCTAATGTATACATGGATTTAAAATTTAGCTGCCTTCTGTGAATGGAGTAATATTGGCCTGTTGTCATAGAGATGACTGCTGAACTAAATAAATAGCAGTAAGACGAGTATTGAAAGTGGAAGTTCAGTCAGCTGTATTTGTTGGCATAAAGATTTTCTCCAAATGTCTCCAATAATGGAAACTGTTGTGGTGAAAACTATGCTAATGTGTTATTCATAATTTATTGCCTTAACTTCAGGCCCAGGAAGATGCTGAGAAGCTGCGTTCAGTTGTGATGCCCATGGAGAAAGAGATTGCAGTCCTAAAGGAGAAATTGACAGGAGCTGAAGAAAAAATCAAAGAGTTAGAAGCATCAAAGGTGAGGTGGAGCTGCAGCTGTATCTGAATTTGTATCTTGCATCATGCTGATTTGATGTAGATAAGTCAAATTTTATAAGAGAGAAAAATGTGCGTTGTGAAAATGTTCATGCACAGTGCATCTTTTCTCCTGGAGCTCAAATAACATATTTGGCTTAGATATGTTTTTCCATCTTCCTGTTTTGAGGGTTGTGTTATGTGTGTGTCATCTGTGTGTAGTTCAAATGCCATGGCTTCAGGTCTGCAGTAATAAAAAAGAAAAAGCTCTAGAAAAATAGCTGCTTTGCACCTCTCCAACAGCCTGGCCTTTAGGTTATTGTCAGGCTTGCAGCCACAAGAAGATTTGCATTTGGCAAAATTCATGCAATCTGTTTCCATCCAGCATCTGCTGTATTTCATTTTCTAACCCTTGGCATAAAGCTGAGGCAATATCACCAGGATTTTTATACCTTTACCTCAGATTCATAGAAAGGGATACTGGTCATTGCTGCCAAGAAATCATGGTCAGTGATTTATTTAGCATTCCTATATTCTTCAGGTATGTCAGAACCCCTGTTGAATTTTCTCATCGGCTCTGAAGGGTAAATAATATCTACAGCACTGTAAGATAGCTGCGTTTAGTGAACTGTTTTTTACAGGAATGAAGATGTCTGCTGCAACAAATACTTTAACTTGAAAGTCAAATACGCTGAAGTTGCAAAGTAACTTACCATGGGGATGTTTTTAAGACTCAGGAATAAATACTTTCCTTATAAATTCCTGAGATTTAGGAGAACACTGTGAATTCATTTAACAGTCTAAAAATAGTTTTGCTAGATTGACAGGCCATGCTTGAGTGTTTTCTTTCCTCGTAGGTTCTTTGCGCTTTATGGGTCAGATTTTTTTCAGGTTGAAATGTTCCTAGGAATAACAGTTCTGCAAGTAGTTCTGCTTTTTCTTTTGATGCAAATAATACTTCCTTTTCATTGCCAGGGTGAATGTGGGGGAGATGAGGAAATGAGAGCTGTCTCTTGCTGGCTTGTTCTCAGAATGCTGTTTGGTTTTCTCCTTTTTTATCTTTTCTTCTTAAGAACAGTCTAGAACTTTCCTGAGAACTTTTCTGCTGAATGTGATTATAAAAATCATAAGTCACTCTTGTGGCAAGGCCTGAATAAAATTGATAGGGTTTCAGGACCAATTTATTTCAGAAATAAGATTGTGCTGGTGTCTCTGTCAGGCCTCTCAAATCTGACAGTGTCATTCTATGGGATTAATAAAACACAACAACACATCTCCTGGAAAAAAATGGATAATCACTTTGTACATAGTTCTAGTTTATTGGGAGGTTGGTTTTAAAGAAGTCTTGCTTTAGGTGGTGATTCTTACCAAAGAAAATTACTTAGGCCCTTAATTCTTACCTGTTGACTACATCATTATTCCTTCTGTCTGAAGTTGCCGAAAGTCCTACTTCAAGTCATCCTTTTATCTTATTGGGAAAGAATTGCTGCTCTATATGTAGCAAGGAGACATTTGAGCACAAACTTAGGAAGTTGTGTAAGTACTTTAATATATGGCGATATAAAACTGCAAGATATTATTTACATGATGTATATTACTAGGTGGGTATGAGAATGACGTGCAGAATGAGCAGTGTGTTTGGCTTTTCTGTTGGTTCATCTTCTGCCTGAGTCATGTCATTTTGTTTTTCAGTGTCAAGTATTTAGCTGGATTAATGAAACAATGTGTTCCTTTTCTCTCCCACCCAACCTCCCCCTTCCTGTTCCATCCTTTCCAAGGGCTGTTCCCTGGGAGTCAGATTTCTGCATTCCAAAGGCATTTAGCAGGTAGAAGACTTGGTGTCCTAGGGGAGGAGAAGTCTCCACCATCAGTGGCAAGTTAAAGCCAAAGGGTTGTCTTGAGTTCTGAGTTGATGTCTGTGGCTTCTGTGCTTGCTGATGAGGAAGAGGAGCAGCAGCTCTGTGGAGCCAGTTAGGAATTGCCTGAAG
This sequence comes from Ara ararauna, assembly GCA_028858755.1. NCBI lineage: Eukaryota > Metazoa > Chordata > Aves > Psittaciformes > Psittacidae > Ara > Ara ararauna. Next base: position 7,650,881 of record CM054389.1, on the reverse strand, counting down.
GCTTTTGTTTCCTTTAAAATAAAAACTGTAATTGTTGACTCAGCAAACCATAAAACTGAATAGCGCCAGAAAAGAAACCTTTCAACCCATTCCTTGCTCCAAGATGGGATCCATTTCTAAGAGCATCGTGTTTGACAGATGTTTATGTAACCCTCTCTTAAAATCCTATTATATTTCTTCAGTATGTCTTCATCTAATTGCTTTGCATTGACAGATTCTTCTGTCTTTTTGCAGCAGTCTTTCATGGGTTTGAAAACTTTTTTTTTTTCTAATGAGTAATATATTCAGAAGTAAATGCAAGTACTGTTTGCACACATACATATTTGCATACTGGTGGTTGAATATTTGTGATTTCTAGAAATAAACTTGTCCTTCAGCACCTGCACATTACCCAAACAGGAGATGTGGAACTTCTAACAAAAAGGAAATGCCTGAGTGTGGTCCTGCACTGAGATGGTAGATTTCCCTCTTTTTATTCAGGTTAAAGAATTGAACCATTATTTGGAAGCTGAGAAGTCATGCAGGACAGACTTGGAGATGTATGTGGCTGTTCTCAACACGCAAAAATCAGTCCTGCAAGAAGATGCAGAGAAGTTGCGGAAAGAACTGCATGAAGGTATCTATCTAATAAGAATCCTTTGACTCTTTTACACTAAGGATGCAAAACCCAACGTAGCTACTAATTCTTTTCTGATTTCTTATTTGAATTGGATTTAAGGAAATTGTGGGGGGAGGAAGCAGTACTTTTAAATGTGAAAGCCCTTAAAATGTTTACAGAAGAGTTGAATGTGGAGTTCTTTTATGATGGAGAAAAACAACAGAGCCATTCATTCTCTTGAGGGATGCTATTGAATTTCTGCTTAGTTCTTAGAGTACTGCAAGTGATTTTAGTGGTGTCCTTTATTTGTGTACAGTTGTGAGCATTATTTCCATAATGTGTTGATATATCTCCCTGAGGTATGTCAGTTTGAATGCCTGGTGGTGGAATGGATATCTCAGTGTACAATGCAGAATGTCTGTAGAGGAATGTAAACCAGAACCTTCTGTTGAAATAAATAGGGACATAGAAGACAGTGTTTTGAAACCAGCACTAGAAAAAAAATCAACTTTAGAAGTCACGAATGAAGTTAACGCGTTAGTCTCCTAATTGAGGAATCCTAAACTGTCAGTAATGTGTTCCTAATCACAAGCCAAGTTTGGGAATTGAAATAATGTTTTATGTCATCCTGAATAGTTGTTGAGCAAAGCCTGACTGTTCTTGATTTGAACAATAATTACTTTTATTCATGAAAATGCTTCTCTTTGGAAAAGAGGGTAAAAATCCCAGTTCAGAATAACTCTCTGTTCTTGAATAGTCTGCCATCTCTTAGAGCAAGAGCGACAGCAGCACAACCAGTTGAAACACACATGGCAAAAAGCCAATGACCAGTTCTTGGAGTCTCAACGTTTGCTGATGAGGGACATGCAACGTATGGAAATTGTTCTGACCTCTGAGCAGCTCCGACAAGTAGAAGAACTGAAAAAAAAGGATCAGGTTACTTGCTGCTTTTCTCTTTTTTCTTGCTAATATTGTAGACTTAATGTGATAGAACAGGTATGGAAATCACGTATTGGAGACAAGTTATTTAAGTGTGTTACTAGTTCAGAAAATGATAGCTGACAGTTTTAATAGAAATTCTCCATTTGAATGGCAGCTGGCAGTTCTAACAGAAACTCTCCATTTGTGTGAATAATATTAATGTATATAGTAACTTTAAAAGTAATTTTGCCAATATCGTTAAATGAAAAGGTAAAAATATCTACAAGTTAATCTTGGAAGAAGAAAGAGTCACCTATGACGCAGAGCATTTGGGCTAAGGATGTTAGGGTAGCAAGTTTCACTTCTTAGGTTTTTCCAGTACAACACCTAGTTCTGACATAAGTCAAGAGCTTCATTGTAAATTAACTTATGGACATGATTAGTGCTCTATGCTGTCTCTTTTGATTCTTTTTTCATATGTTACATTCCACCTTTTCACATTTTAACATTCAGGCTTGTATAATGGCTGTTAATAGGACCATTAGTGATGCAAATATGTTACCAGGTTCTGTGCAGTAGCCAGTGTAACAGCTTCTTTTGTTACTTATTTGGTAATTCTTATAATAAGAATTTTGATCTAGATAATGTGTTCCTTGAACAAAATTACTCTAGAACATGAATTGGCAACTAAACTTGAAAATTAAGTTTGGGTACCTTGTGAAATGAACAATAGATTTGTAACCAAAAGAACCCTTATGTGATAAATACCAGGTCTTTAACAAAAATATTCTTTTCTCAGTGCTGCCTTTGTAGCTTAGTTTTATCATAGAAACTATAATGTCATGACTACTACAGCAAAATTCTGCCTCATTTATATGTGTTCTGTATTGACCACTGATTTCTAGGACGAAGATGATCAGCAAAGGCTTAGCAAGAGAAAGGAGCAGAAGCAAAAAGATTCAGATGATGAAACAAAAGCTTCATATCCTCTCGCCCAGGAGGAAACACTCACCCAGCTCTCTAATGAAGAGGTAAAGCAAGTGGATAGTTCAAAGTGACTTGGAGCACTCGTGCATTCCTCAGGGTGTTGATTGCAAATACAAATGCAAAATTAATGCCCTTTATTCTCTGTAGCTTGTAATTCTTATTAAGCAATGAAAAATCTTTGGAGTTGCACCTGAATGGATAAATTCTAATAAAGAATGGAAGACAATACTTGATAATCCTGAGAGGCACTGTTAAAACCTGTAATTTACCTTCTGCATTCTGGATGTTAACTACTGTCAATTTCTCTTGGGATTTATATCCGTGTTCTAGCACATCTAAATGTTCAGAATTAAACCAGTTATATCTGAACAGTCAGCAAGTCTATTGTATCTGCTTTGCTAACCTACTTGTTGAATTCTGTGCTGAACTGGCACTGGTTAGACAAATCAGATCTCTGACTGGGGGGTTAGCCACTTGCCTAGCATGTGCACACCAGTATGAAGTGTAAGTCTGTACGTATTGAGCTGCATCCAACTGTGCAAGTTGAGGAGTTTGGCCACGTCTGTTCAGCAGCCAAAAATGAGCTTTTCTTTTTTTTTTTTAGCCAAGCCAGTAGCTGGGGCTCTGCACCCAGCTGCTTGAGCTGTATTAGCAACCCATTCCACCAGCCAGAAAAAGGGATGCTGCTGCATGTCATGAGTTAGGAGCCATTTGGGTGTTGTAGACAGACATACCCAGGGACAAGCTAGAATTGTGTGTGATGTTTGCCTCAGTGAAACTTGGGAGGAAGCAAACCCTGTGAGCACACAGGTTGGAACATGGATGCAGTATCAAAATAGGCAGTTACTTATCCTTTTCCACTGCATTTTGCTTGCCTATCTAACAGGTTCCATTTTAGTTGTAAGTCAGAATAGGGACAAATTAATAAAATAGTCTTGTGCTCTAGACTTGCTTGGAGACAAGTCAGGAGACTTGAGAATTTGCAGTGTGAGCCAGTATTTTGCCTGTTTTATTTATTAATATAATATGTGTTACTTATTTTATTTATTATTTTACTGTTGTATCCTAAAGGTGTTAATTTATTATTTAATATTATTTATTATCCTTTTTGAAGGAAAAAAAAAGCTTATAACTCTGGAGTCTGTCCTTTATTCCCATCAATGATTTATAACAGTTAAGAATGCAGAAAGATGTTCAGAAGCCTAACCAGCTAAATGTGGCTGAGATCTAGCTCTGCCCTCTATCCTAAGGACACAACTTTCTATTTCAGATACAGTGTTGTATACTAACACTTCTGTCCAGCTGTGCAAACTGGACATATTATGGCAAACAAAAGTTTTATCTTCTAATATTTTCTTTAATCTCATTTCCTAGGATCCTCTATAGTTCCTTCATCCCAACATTTATTTAATTCTAGGAATTGCACATAGTAGAAGTGGTGACATTTTGAGAAAGGATGTAGTTTCCCGAGTGGTCTGGGTTTGTTTATGAATTGGCTTTTGTTGCTATTTCTGATGGTTTTTAACTGTATGGAATGTGGTAGAGGTGGTAGTGAATTGTATTGTCAGTCATATCTTACAACCTGTCATAATTTCATTTTTGAGCTCTTCTCTATTGAGCAGTTTGCAATAAAACAAATTAATCATTAACTGTATCACCAGTATGAAATATTATGTAAGTCTGTATTCTTTTGGCTTTTTGTTATGAGCTTGAACTCATATATATACATGTAAATGTACATAATATGCCTAGAATTATTAAAACAAGGCATTTACAACAGTCATTAACCCACTAGTATGTAATATTCAGTTCTAAGTTATAAAAACCTATATGGAAGTATCAGCAGCCTGCTTGTCTCTGCTGGGCCTATTTCAGAAATCACTTTTTCTCAAGAGGCTTGTTCTCACTGTTATTTTCTTTGTATGTCTAATAGCAAAGCAGAAGTGCATAATATATTGGTAGGTATTTTGAAAGAAGTCTGATGCTTTTTAAATAAAGCATTACTGCTCTCTTTTCAGTGCTGCAAATACTAAAAATAGATCAAGAGACTTAATGTGCCTTGTATACATCACAGGGCAGTTAATGTGGCTTTTGCTATTGGCATTCCCCAGGATACCTCTCTGTTTAAGCCCAGGCTTTTCCCTTTTCCTTTTCTTTTTTGTACAAATAATCTTTTAAAGAAAAGTATTTATTTCTCTTGCAATATTTTGTCAGACACTCCAAGCAGAAGAAACAAATCGAAGAGTATCCACTTGTCTGGATAGTACAGATTATAAATGTATTATTCTCAATTTATTTTTATGTTAAAGATTTTTGTTTTATGGAAGACTTCTGCATTGCCTTGTGGCAGTGGAGTGTGTGCTTTCTGTTGTGTAGATCGTAGGTCTAGAAGTGATATTGTGAATATATCTGTTTAGTGGAAGAAGGGCCTTGTTTCATGTACTGGAAGATGTAAGGTGGCCATGTCCTTGCTTGTCTGGCAGGAAGACAGATTCTTATGAAAGCACTTTGTTAACAGAAAACTCTGGCTTTTTGCTTGTTTCTTGCTTTTTAATTCAAGCTGCTGCTTTTCAGTTCTGTATCCTTTTCTCTGCCATCTAAAGCTTAGTGATCAGATGTTCTTGGCAGAGCCAATTTAAATTGGCCTTTACTGTGTCTAATAATGAGCGTCCATCGTTCCTCTTGTACCATGCTTCTAAAACGGAGTATATAATTTTTAATTCCTTGGTTTTAATTCCAGGTGCAAGTAAATAGTGCCCATGGCTCAGTCCATTCATTGGATGCAGACTTGCTTCTTTCTTCTGGTGAATCTTTCAATAAATCAGATAATGATATGTTTAAAGATGGACTACGGAGAGCACAGTCAACAGACAGTCTGGGGACATCTGGATCTTTACAGTCCAAAGCTTTAGGATACAACAACAAAGCAAAATCTGCTGGGAACCTGGATGAGTCGGATTTTGGACCACTTGTTGGAGCAGATTCAGTGTCTGAGAACTTTGATACAGCTTCCCTTGGATCTCTGCAAATGCCAAGTGGGTTCATGTTAACCAAAGATCAGGAAAAAGCAATCAAAGCAATGACACCAGAGCAAGAAGAGACTGCTTCTCTGCTTTCCAGTGTTACACAAGGGGTAGAAAGTGCTTATGTATCTCCTAGTGGTTACCGCTTGGTTAGTGAGACAGAGTGGAACCTGCTGCAGAAGGAGGTGAGTACCCAGTACATGTGTCTGCTGTGACTACTGGCTGTACGTTGGGGACTGTCTGCTAGGTGCAAGCTCTTCCTCATTTGCTTTACGTGGAGTCAGCTTTACTAAATACAGGCTATTTTTGCCCTTAGGGGGTCTGGCAGAGGTAGCTGTTAATCACACAAATACGTGAGAGGATGAAAAAAGATAGGAGAACTCAAAAAGATAAAATGGGAAGCCGAGGAAAGGATGTTGCAGTGCAATGGGGGATGATTAGGAAAGTGGAAAGATTAACAAAAGGAGCAGAGCTAAGAGTGCTGTTCTGTATGCCAAGGAGTTTTACTGAAGATTGTGCTTGGAGTGCAGTTTAAAAATGAGCAGCCAAGATATGCATGACACATACAAAGCAGCCACAAAGGAAGCTTCAGAAAATTGTTGGGGACTTGCATCATCAAATACCAATTTCTGAGGGCAACAAGCAGCAGATTAGGCTTAACACTGTGCCAGTTTCAGGATGGGTGACCAAGGAGATTGTTGATTCTGGGTGTTCTGCCTGTCAATTTTTCAGCAGCTTTATATGATGCCAATTCAGAGCCTGCATTTGGTTTCCTTCTGAAGAGTATTATGGGGCTCCTGTGGTTCTTGGAGCTGTTTTAAATCCTCTACTTTTGAGTATTTCCTTGCCCTATTGAAATTTCAATGACACTTTACTCCAACTCTTTCTTAGAATTCAGAAAAGAAATGCACTGCTTCCCATGTGTTTCTGGAGGGAGGAGCAGGAGCAGAGTGTGTGAATGTGTCCATGTGGGTGGGACATGGAGCAGCAAATACAAATACAATTTCAGCTCAAACCTGACTTGCAGCTGCGGCTTTGGTAGAACTTTCATTTGTCCCCTTGGCCAAAACTATTACAGTTTCACGCACTGAGTGATGAGCTGTTGCACATCGTGGCTTATTGCTTTTGTGCTAATAGAATCATAGAATAGTTAGGTTTGGAAAGGACCTTAAGATCATCTAGTTCCAACCCCCTGCCGTGGGACTCCTGCCAGGAAAGCTGATATCCTGCAGGTAATACACATTATCCTTTACTTTTAGAGCAACTTAATCTTGCCATTAGATGCTTCTGCTACTCTCTTTTATTTGTAATATTTTGTGATCACACAACACTCTGTACTACGTACTCTGTACGTAGCACTCTGGCATTCCTTAAAGAACTTTATGGCAGGTGGTAATTCTGTGTTTTCCAGGTGCAGAATGCAGGGAACAAGCTGGGTAGACGCTGTGATATGTGCTCCAATTATGAGAAGCAGTTGCAAGGTATCCAGATTCAGGAGGCCGAGACAAGAGACCAGGTGGGATTTCTCTTCCAGCTTTAGCAAGATCTTTGCAGTTATTTGAACTACTGATGGTGCACCAGTATCCCATCTGCTGGTTTATTTATTGGTTTTGATTCAATAATGTCAACATAGTTAAAATCTGGATAACTGCTGACATGTTATTGTCATAACCTGATCTGCTATTGGTATGTGGTCATGAGCAGCATGTATACGTGTTTCTTAAGGATTCACCATGGAGAACCTCTTTATCTGGTGCTATGAGACAATGCAGTAAAGGCACTGTTCTATAAAAAGTGTTGTGCTCATGCTGAAGTCAGTATCTTTCATAATTCATATTCTAAAATGCTTGTCATGCATTAAATTCAATATCTTTGGTACTGCAAGGACTGTTAACAGCAAAGGAAAAATTAGAGGACCATATCATAGAGACATAAAATGTCTGTGAAGTACTGGAGGATATTTGTTTCCTGCCATATACTGAGGAACATTTTTCAAATGGGTACAGAAGGCATGAGTCACATTCTGCTTTGAAATAAGTGATGGAAGCTGGTCCAGTGCAGATGTCCTGTGTTTGGTGTAATCAGAGATGTAGGGTGTTTCAGAAGAACAATAAAGGAACTTCTGCATTGCACAGGGGTTTGGGGGATTTTGTGCTTTGGGGGTGTGATGGGGTAGGTTATATTGGTGTTTGGGAAATAAGTGCTCTCCAAAAGTATGGAAAACTACATGATTTTTTTTGTACCAACACAGGTGAAAAAGCTGCAGGTGATGCTGAGGCAGGCCAATGACCAGCTGGAGAAGACAATGAAAGATAAACAGGAACTGGAGGATTACATGAAGCAAAGTGCTGAAGACTCCTCTAACCAGGTACAGGCATTTTGTAATCAAGATGGTAGCAATCATGGAGTAGTATTCAAAAATACATACAAGAACTCATCTTTGTTAGATATGGATGGCCTACCTGTGGTAGAGGCAACAAAAGTGAGAGCTTCTAGGGTTAGTTATGCTGCACTTGAGTCTGCCACAGTTTCTAGGTAAGTCTGACATGTCTCTAATAGTATGTTACCCAATTTTTGCCCTGAAATTTCATCTCTAATCTTGAAATCCATTACAGAGATGATAATTGGAATTTGAGTGGGTTTGAGTTCTGAAGTGAGCTGTGTGTGGAATCCCCCATACATGCAAAAGTAGCCCTGTGTTCTTAGTCACTGTCCTTGTCAGTAGAAGAGTGGTACTATTTGTACCACTTGCTGTCATCAATACTTGGCACACAGTTAATGGTCTTGTGGTGAAGATATCCAGTTAATGAGTAGCTGAGCAGGGAGTACCAGTGGTTGGGCCAAAGTATGCACTTAGACTTCTTTGAAATAATAGCCCGTTTAAAAGATTTTTCAGTCTGAGCTGTGTACGTAACTCCTGGAACAGCAAAGCCAAATAAGATGTGTGGTAGTCATAGCTTTAAGAAAAATAAATATCATCTTTGGCCTATTAATTAGGGAAATGCTGTGTATAAGACATTGAATTTATTTCAGTTGAGCTGGAAGGCTTTCTCTCTTCCGTCCCACCCAGTATATTTTTTCTTACTAAGGAAGCAGTCCTTAGCAAAGTCTGTCCTAGATGACAGGAACATGTTTATACGTCCATTCTTTTGGCTGTACCAGAGTGCTCTTAATTAAGTAATTCTTCATGTTACTGTTAAGCCTGTGGTGCTGTAGAATAACTTAATTGTAAAGCTTTTGAAGATCTGTGCTTTCAGAGAAAGGTATGAAAAATTACCTTCAAGAAAATGCTGGAAACTGTGGTGGTAGCTCTGCAGTCCCCATTCAGTGTCTCTGAACTGGCTTACATTAAAGTCTGATTAGAATTAACTGTTTGTTGCTTAGAGTTTGGTAAAAAGAATATATTACTGGTATAGAAGGACAGTGTCTGTTCTTACCAACTTGAGCTGTATTAATGGCTTACTGAGTGAAGAACTGACAAGATTAATGGATTAGTTTGAAATTTCCAATTATATATTAATAATGATAACAAGCAAGAGAACTTAACTGGTTGTTTCTTGTCCAAAATCTGCTTCATGCTTTATATCTTTGTATGGGCTTTCTTTTTTTAAGATCTCTTTGCTTATGGCTAAATGTCAGAAGTCAGAGAACCTCCTCAGTGAACTGCAGCAGGCATTTTCGCAAGCAAAGAGAAGTGTCCAGGAGCAAATGGTAAGACAGTTTAAGCCCAGAGATCATTTGAACAGTGCTATTTGTCTAATCTTTGGAGTTCCATCTGTTTGTAAAAGACTTTGTCTTGCTGCCGAGCCAAGGCTGGCTAAAGAGAGCTGTGCATCTCAATGTGTAAAGGTACCAGTCTCTGATAGCAAGTTCTGGACCTGTAGTGGTTTGTGGGTCAGTCTTACTTCAGTGTGTATGTGGATTGATTAATATGGAGATCACTAGTCAACTTCTTTTCCCCCTTATCCATTATGCACATTCCATGCCCATTTAGTATCTTACTTCACCTCAGATCTGAAGACACAGTAGGTTTTTTTCAAGACAGTTTTGTAGGATTCATCACAAATACCATCACTATTGAGTTTTTTCTTGAGTTGGAAATGAGTGCTCAGTGTTTTTACAGGTCAGACTTGAAATACCAGCCCTAACACCCAGGAAGAGATATGGATGGGAACTTTTTTAAGGACCTCATTTTCTAGGGCAGAACAAGTCTAACTTCCTTACAGCAGTTCATTCCCTTATATATTAGAATCATGTTTCTTCTTTTTTCCTCCTTTGCACAGCATTGTGGGGACTAAGGGTATTCCCATGAATCTCACTATTGCATTTCTGGGGTCTGGGATGGTCTGTAGGACATCAGGACATTGCTTGCAGAAACATTCTGTTTGATGTTCTACATCTGAAGCAATTATTCCTTTTGGAAAAGTTCACTGGATATTTTTCGTTTGTAATGCAAGCAGAACTGTGTTCTATTAATCCTGTTTCTTTACAAGGGATCAGTTGTTTTGATGTTTTCCTCCAAAGACAGTGGGAGGCAGACACCTTAGGATGAATGTTTAAGGTTAGAACAACCTGATGCTGCAGCTGAGCTGTTCAGTGATTTTAATAAACACCACTGACAGTTCCCACAACCACATGTGATTTCCACCCTACTCCTCTCCATGAGCATAGCAAGCTCAGAAGGAAACTGGGAGGCTTGACCAGGCTGTGTTTATCACTTGTTTCCGTGTGCCTGCCTGTACAGCTAAGATTGATCTTGCCTCTATTTCTAGTGCATAGGCCAGAAATATTGTTGTTCCACACATTTTGTTTCTCTTCTTTACAAAGAATATGCGATCAATTCACCAGACTTTTGAAAACAATGACAGCAAATGGGGCATGACGAGATCTGAGCATGATCCTAAGTGAGAATTTATGCTTTTCTTTGCATCAAAGGCTGTCTTGACACGGTCGAGGGAGCAGGTTTCAGAAGAGTTGGTGAGACTGCAAAAAGATAATGAGAGTCTTCAAGGAAAACATAGCTTGCATGTGTCCTTACAGCAAGCTGAAGATTTCATTCTACCAGAAGCGACAGAGGTAAAACATTTTACAATCATTAACACAAATAATACCTGTGACTGGATCTCACTGGAAGAATCTTCCTTATCAAAAAGCTGACTCAAATAGCACAATGAAAAGTAACCTGGATTTTAACCCTGTAAGTCTGTGGTGTACAAACTGATCCTCCTGTGCCATGAGCATGCTGCAGGATGTGGATAGATAATAAATGAATTAACTATGGCCTTATAACTGCTCTGTTGTCAGCAGAGTGTGTGATTATCCCAGTTTAAGCTGCATTTTGCAGCTTTTCACACAAGTGGTCAGACCCGTGGCTTCAATGTAGATACTGATTCAATAAATGAAGCCAAGTCAGTCACTGCAATGTCTGTCCAGGCATTAGGACCAGTAATAATCCAGAGCCTTGAATAATGATAAGTCTTATCGTACTGTTCATGGCCACTCCCTTAAACTCAAGCTGAGAAGACTGGCAGGGGCGAAGGGCAGGGGGAGAGCGCCATAAGCCTGTTGGAGTTGCAGATCTTTACACATTCTTCATTTACTAGGCCAAGCAAACAATGGTTTTGTTTTAATACATTGCTGGATGCTCTGGTGTTGTGGGACAAACCTCAGGGTAGCGTAACATGGGTCTCTGTCTTGTGTGCTGATAAATGCAGTACTGTGTGTAGCTGAAGATCATAACACAAATCTTTGCTAATCATTGATTCAGGAGCTCCGTGAGCTGATTTTAAAGTACCGTGAAGACATCATCAGTGTGCGGACAGCAGCAGATCACCTTGAGGAGAAGCTCAAAGCAGAGATTTTGTTCTTAAAAGAACAGATTCAAGCTGAGCAGTATTTGAAAGAAAACATAGAAGAAACTCTGCAGCTGGAAATTGAGAATTGCAAAGAGGAAATAGGTCAGCAGGAGTAAAAGTCTCAATATAGGAATATTAGAAATCATTAAGATAAGTGAAGACTTGCTTTGGTGAGAAGCAGACTTCCCTCAGTATTAAATACCACCCATTTTCGACAGCAGATACACAAAGGCTGTACAGCTGAAAACAAAAGTACAATTCTTTGTTTACCTTTGATGTAGCACATGCTTAATTCTCCTTTAAATGCTAGCAGAAGTATGTCCACTTTCCTGTGTTTTTCTTGCATTTAATCTTTAGCATTCATGTTTTTCAGCTTCCATTTCCAGTTTAAAAGCTGAACTGGAAAGAATAAAAGTGGAAAAGGAACAGGTAAGGAGCCCTTTCACACTGGGATATTTGTTGAGTTTTTTGTTACTTTGTGGGGGGTTTTTAAACAGAGAGAATAGGATTCTTTTTTCCTGCTAGTTCTGTCAGGTGCCACTGTTGTTGTCTTTCACATCAACCTTTGCATATCAGAGAAAATGAACTTGTTTCCCATCTGCACCCGCATAGCTTTTGTGCCTGTTTCAAAGGAAGCACATAAGGTTGTACCTGGAATGTTAAGGGACAGAATAGCTGAACAGATGCCCGTTTAGGAGTGGGACACGTTCATTGTTCTGTTACTTAAGAGCTGTTGGTCTGTTATTAATCTGTAACTTCAATACTTTGTTAAATAATTCCTAACTAATATTAGGCTACCAACTAATAACCTGGGTGTCAGGTTTGGCCATTGCTCTCCAACCCCAAAACCAAATAAATGAAGAAAAAGAGATGTCATGAGCTGTTTTCTGTGTCCTTTGCAGAGATTATTTAGGTGTATTTCTGAGTGCCAGGAAGGACTCTTAGGCTGTACTTCCTGTAAGGAGGGTCTGTGAGAAATTGAAACATTGGGAGGTTTAGTTAATACTTTCTTTATTATTATTATAATATAGTTGGAAAGTTCTTCGCAGGAGAACATGCAGCAGCTGGAGAGTCTGCAGGAAGCAAAAACCACTCTAGAAGAACAGCTGAAGAAGGAGACAGCAGCAAAGGTAGCTGTGATGTCTGGCTGTGAGGTGTATGCGCATTTCTGTGATGATCAAACTGTGGTCAGAGAATGTGTCACTATGTAAGAATGAAGAAAGCCGCTTTTGAATGTTGGTAAGATTCTGGCAGTGAAATAGTGTCCACAAGATGCAGTTTAAATCCTCATCCCAGTCACTTTGCACCTGGATTTGTAAAGTGGTGGATCTGAATTGCTGCTAAGTTGCATCTCTTTGGGATTGGCTTCCCAAGTTAGGCTTCAGTAGCACTTTTGCATATAGAAAACATCCTGACGAACCAAACCTGGGTTTGAAGCTTTGATGCTTTTGAATGAATGTCATTTTGTTGTTGCTGTAGCCAGGAGCCCTACTTTGGCAGCCAGAAACATTAAGTGTGATGAGATTTCTCTCTGTCTATTGGTTTTGGTTGTGGGTTGTTTTTTCCCCCAACCCAAAGACTTGTTTGACTAAAACTCGAGACAGCAAACTGGTTGCATATTTATCAGCAGATTAGTGCCCTTCATCTCTGGTCATCTTTCATTAAGACTCTGTCATGGTTTAAGCCCAGCCAGTAACTCAGACCTACGCAGCTGCTTGTTCACTCACCTTCCCCTTCTTCCTCCTCCCACTCCTGGGGGGATGGAGAGGAGAATCGAAAGAATGTAACTCTCATGGGTTGAGATAAGAACAGTCCGGTAACTAAGGTAGAACACAAACCACTGCTGCTGCCATCAATAATAATAATGATAAGGGAAATAACAAGGGAAGAGAATACAACCGCTTGCCACCCACCAACCGATACGCAGCCCAACGTGAGCAGTGATCTAACCCTTCCAGGTAACTGCCCCTTTTCTATACTGGGCGTGACATACTGTGGTATGGAATACCTCTTTGGTTAGTTTGGGTCAGGTGTCCTGCCTCTGCTTCCTCTCGGCTTCCCCTCCTCCCTGGCAGAGCATGAGACTCAGAAAGTCCTTGATCAGAGTAAACATTACTGAGCAACAACTTGTAGTTATCAGTGCTGTTCCCAGGCTGAAAGTCAAAAATGCAGCACTGCACCAGCTACTAAGAAGGAGAAAAATGACTGCTACTGCTGAACCCAGGACAGACTCAGAAATCTGCTTTTGTACTTTGAGATCCCTGGACATAGTGCTGTTAAAAGAAATGTGGCTTCTTCATGCTTTAACCAATCTAATGAGGATGTTTGATGGGTATTAAATGGGCTCTGAGAATAACCGCACTGCTTTGCTGTAGGATCATGCTTTAATCAGTTCATGTGAGCTTATCTTTTTAATTCAGTTTAAACACAGCATAAGGAATCTTTCTCTCCTCAGGCAAACCTGGAACAGCTGGTGTTTGAAGAGAAGAATAAAGCTCAGCGGTTGCAGACTGAATTAGATGTCAGTGAGCAAGTACAGAGAGATTTTGTAAAGCTTTCTCAGACGCTTCAGGTAAGGGAAGTGCAACCAATTTGTAAGGTGCTGCTTTTGTTTCTTTACTTCTCCACAGCTGTGTAAAACAAGAAGTAGCAGTTGTAAATTTTCTTACATTTGTATTTATGGACTATTTTGAAAGGTATTGGTATAATAAACTGATCAAGTATTCCTAGGACAATACTGCTGTTAAAGTCTACTGGGGATTTTATTCTGATTACTTGATTCCAACCAATTCTCAGTATCAAAGATACACAATTACTGTGCTAAAAGAAAGTGTAGAGAGCCATGAGTGATGGTACCTTTCAATCCCAGCATTTCATTGTCCATCTCCTGATGTCTTCCAGGATGTTGCTTTTCATAGCAAATCGTTAAGATACAAATATTTGAGAACAAAGTGAGAAACTTGTGCTGTTTGATATGAATATATGGTATAGTTCTTTGTGTTATATTTGCTGCTTTATTTATACTATCTAAAAATCTATCCTTGCTGTTGTTGCTGTTCACTATCCTTGTATTGCCTCCAAAAAGTGGAGCCAGTGTTTGGTGATGAGATACCAAGAGGTGGCTGAAGGAAGGAATTTTGGCATGAAGGCTCATTCCAGTATGTCAGGCAGATCACTCTGTTAAGTGGAGAGAGCAGGAAGGAGCCTGCAGTGTTGGTGTCTGTGGAGTGACTGACTGGCTCCTTGGGAAGCCAGGAGAGATAGGTCTTGCCTTCAGGGTCTGTGAGCCCCTTCTCACATTGCTGCTTGCCAGAAGCCTTGCTCACAGCAGCAGTACTGAACTCCAGCAGTGTCTGCTCTGAGTTCTTGGCCATTCTGCTCGGTGAAATTTAGCAGAATTAAAAATAAAACTTGTCTGAGTCAAGTATTCAGGTTTATTTGCAAAACTAAAATAAGGAATATAGTGAGATCGTTTACTCAGCAGAGTTTAGTTGGACGGACACTAGGAGCTGTTCTCTTTTGTTCTGGCTGTTTCTGGAGGAGTAGGTAGGACAAAGGAGGCTATTGAGTTGTCCTGACCAGTGAAGTTCCTTCTTGTTTGTCATCACCCTCTCTTTTTTGTTGGGTACTGCTTGCTCTGGATTATACTTACTTAAGAACAAAACCAGGTTCACCACTCTGAAGTTGTGTGATGTACTCTTCCAAACATGCAGGTAGTTCAGCAGGCCTTCAGTGAGCTCAGCCCGAGTGCTGCAGCTCTGGGGTTTGTGTTTTCTGTCACCCCTCAGCAGTTATTACACATCAGCAGTGAGTGTTTTCAGTTTAAACCATGGTTTGTGCCATCACAAAATGTGGTGCAAGATCTGCTGTGTAACACAAGAGATTACCACTGAATAAGAATTTTGGTTTCTTGATAGCTCCACAGGGTTATTTCCTTCCTGTCCTCAGCAGAGTCTGGGTGAGTATCACTTGTGTGAGATGCCCACTTGCCAAATTAGGTGTCAGCAATGGCAAGGAAGGGCTGAACATCAGTTAACCACTACTTGGGAATTTACAGCTGAAATCCCCATAGAAAGAATGTGAAAGTTTGAATGGAAAAAGTGAAATAATAAATAAGAAGTTGTGATCTCTGCATTTATTTCCACACAGTGCTGCTGGGCACTTTGTCAGCATGTAAGAAAGAGCTCAAGGGAGATTATCAGGAAAGCAAGTAGGAGTGAGCTTGAAAATGGAGTGTTTCCTCCAAGAGTGTTTTAGCTTTGACTTTGAAAGGCTTGAAGGCAGTTGTGAGGCAGCTCTGCACTTCCTTTATGTGCTCTTTGTGCAAGTTTATGTCGCTTTGCACATCTCCTCCAGTTTGCCTGGCCACTTTGGTTGGTGTCAGTGACTGGCTCTTGGGCAAAACAGAGAGTGATGACAAAGGCTTGCTTGAGTCCCCCAGCAAGTGGCTTTTAATTGTAAAGCCAAAACTGCCTTCTGTCTTCCTTCCTCGTGTTATTGGTTCTACATGAAGCTTGTGCTCCTTCATGCTTGTGTTTCTTAGCTGATGATGCTTTGCTTTCAGTTCTGCCTATGTGGGTACCAGGGTTGCTGACACGGCGGTTTTTCAGCTCTGGCTCTGCGGCAGCATGTTTCAGCAGCTCAGCCCTGTCTGTTGGTTCCCTGTAGGTGCAGCTGGAGCGGATCCGGCAGGCAGATTCCCTGGAGAGAATCCGTGCAATCCTGAACGACACAAAACTGACGGACATTAATCAGCTTCCTGAAACATGACACCCTGATGAGCGGGCTCCAAGGCTGCATTTGGGGTTTTTAACTCATCTTTATAGCAACATTAATTATTATTTAACTCTAACCGAAAGAGCAGAAGACAACAGGGGGGAGCAATGAGTTTTGTTTCTAGAGGGGGAAAAAGGTTTTGTACTGGGCAGGAAGAGAGCACAAGGGTGTGACTTGCAGTGTAGGAAGGAGAACTTTCTAATGGAAACACTAATGTGTGTGGTGTTTCGTGTTCCACTGAGTGGGATCAGTCCTTACATTCTGAAAACCTTCTCCTCTTTCAGCCGACTCCTTAACCTAATATAGAGTTTTGGAACATTTACCCCTTGTCTTTCCATCTTTCCTTTCCCCCCACTACTGTGATCAAAGTAGCTGCTGGAAACCATATTGTCCCTCCAAAACATTGAAGAGCAAAGTGGTTGAAGTTTTTCTGTTTGACTAGTCGGTAACAGTATTCAGCTAGCAGAGAGAATGAGGTGTAGAGTATGCTGTATGAATATTTTATATTAAAATATGACTTTATTAGCAGGACACTGGATATTGATCTTATTTCATAACTCAGTACTATTTCCCCCCCCCCCTTTTTTTTTCCCCTTTTTAAACCATTGACCTTTGTGTTGAAGAACCTGAATGCTGCTGGGATGCGATGGACACGAGCGAGCTGTGTCTCCTAAACAGATCAATGCTAATCTGAAAAACAAATGATGACAAATGTACAGGGAATTTAGCTCCTTGACATTTTTTCTGTTGAATTCTGATACTTAAAAGAAAAGCACAAGAAATGCACTGTTTTGTAATCTCTTTTCACAACTGTAATTTAGAATGTGGAACTACAACTGGTTCTTTTTCATCTCTTAAAGCTGAGCAGTACCTGTAATCGCTTCGCTGTGTAACAAACAAAGCTAGTACAGGCCCTATGCATTGTCTGAGCGTTGGCATGGGGTCGCTGCAGGCTGGCTCTGCTCCCATGGGTGACACCAGATGTGAGGTTGGTGGCTTTTGTTGGGCAGCAGCAAGGTAAGGAGCATCAGCCTGGCCCACCACCTCTCCTGGGTCAGCCTGGCATGCGCCGAACGGTGACTGCACTCTCGGTCACAGAGCACAAGTGTGGAGGAGCTGCGTTACTCTGCTGGGTCAAGTTGGACAGGTACAGTGCATCTCTTACTTTAAAGTATGGCATTGCTCAGAGCTGACTGTCCCATATTCTTATAACTTTACATTTAAATTACAGCAAAGGCAAGAAGTTCTTGTGATCAAGCGGGTGGTAGGTTTGGATTTCTTGTTCTATAGATGCATGGTGGTGGCGTGACCATTACTAACCTGACCATTCCTCCTCCCTTTCCTCCCCTTGTCGCAGGGCTGTGCCCACAGCTGGCAAGCAGCAGTTTCAAGTGTGACTACAGCTGTTGATAGTGCTGGTGGTGCATAGGGAGTTCTCAAATTGGCCCCTACTTGCCACTCATTAAAGGAAAGGAGACAAAAGGAGCAGGTTGCTGCTGTCCAACATTTGTATTGCAACTTTCCCCTTTTGCTTATTGTTCTTTCTTTACATACTTGGCCATAGATCCGAAGGTGATGAAGAAAACGAGAAGTGACACAAAATGTGTCAGACTGTAATGTACATGACTGTATTTTAAGTGCTTAAATCCTATTTTTAGCAGTGTATATCATACTATTAACAGAACCGTGGTTTTGAAGAGGAATGCCTTAAACCAGCCCAAAAGATACATACAAGCTCAATTGCTTGTCACTCATTGCAAGAATTAAAGCATTTTATTCACCCTGGCAACTAATTCCTTTCATAATCCTGACACCCAAGAGCCATTTTTCCTACCTTAGTAATGACAAGGCTAATAGATGGCAGGGTTGTCATCCTCTTAAAGTGACACTTAGTGTCTGCATATGGCTCAGGTTCTTTATTAATTGGCTATTACCAGGATTTCTTTAACCTTTCTCACTACTTGCTGAAAGATGAGGTGACAGCAGCTGTGTCCTGATGCATAGATCTGATACCGGGTGTTTTGCATTTGGTTTTCTGATGGTTCCATTCTGTTGAGTAAACTTTGGAGAAAAATCCTACAGGCCTTTATTAGGAGCTGCAGAAAGAAAAGCTTTTTCTATTCCCTTCCTTCCCGAAAACTAACTCGTAACCATTACTGGTACCTGTGCAGCAGTGTTGTTTAAGGAAGCCTGAAGTGTTGTATAGCAGAACTATACCAAATCCTATACAGCTCTTCAGCAAGCTGGATGTGAGGAACTGTACCTGAAGACTAAGGCAGCAAAAGAAGTTTTGGTTGAGTTTCTGGCTGTGCTTCTAGAGGAGGGGAAGCGGCTGGTCACTGCCTTACAGCATCCCTTCCTGGCCCTTGCGTCTGTGCCCATTCTCAGCAGCCCTACCCCAAACAGCATTGGCCAGAGCTGACCACTTTAGGTTGTTTCAACCGCTCTAGGCCTGGTGTGGCTTTTCCTTTGTGCATTTCACAGCTTGGTGACATAGCTTTCCATAGGTGCAGCAGTGTCAGGCTGCCGCTGGTGGCTGCAGGATTGCTTTGGGTCTCTGCAACTCAGTGGGGCAGACAAGCACATGCCTATCAGTTTATCATCTTGGAGAGACCCAGTAACAAGCACAGTGGTTGTCCAGTGGTGGTCTGTATGTGTGTGTGTTGCTGTGCATGCTCCTGTGCTGGTCTCGGGGGCCAATGCTGGCTGGTTGGTCTGGTCAGAGGAGGCTGGAGGCAGTGGTAGGGCTGCAGTGCTGATAAGAGCAAGGACACTGGTAAACCAGGCACTGCACGAGTCTGTGAAGGAACTTCCTCTTGGTTTGGAGAGGAAGGGTGTACAAGAACTGTATGGTTGTTTCCTTTTACCCCCCATATTCCATCACACACCTGAACACCTTCCCTCCTGTTTAAGGCCTAGCTGTGACCATGTTAGAGCTGGAATATGAGTGACCCTTTTTACCAACAGTTGCAACTTAAGATTGTACCTTTTTAACAGTTTCTGATTGGAAACCTGCCTGTTCACAGGGGCAGTGGGAGCCACGCTCACTGCAAAGCTGTCCTGCCTCAGAGGGGCTGTCCCTCCCCAGGAAGGAGAGCACAGCTTCAGAAGCTGCAACTCAAGAGACTTAAAGGGGCCTTTAAAAACAAAATAGTGTGTGCCAAACTTGCAAAGTGAAGTTAGAAGACTGTAAAATAAGTGTAGTGAAAGCTCATGGTGTAGATACTCCCTGGGTGGATTATGGTCTTACTGTTCATAAAACATCAGAACACAAATGCTTTTCCCTCCAGTTCTTGGTGTTCTGGAGTTTGATCTGAGTAGGGTGGTGGGTTCTCCGCGGTTAGTAAGAGATTCTCAACAGGCACTGCTGGCCAGGCAGGTCAGCCACAATACACAGGGTGAGTGGACTAGAAAACTGGATTCTGTTCCTGCAGACTGTAAAGGGATGAGATCAAGTTTTGAACGCATTCCTCTACTTGTATAGTCTTTATCTGTACAAAAACCCAAGTGTTCTTGCAGCATGCCTGGTACCCTCGTTACCCAGCAGGTACTAGCAGCCCCCTTCCTTCAGCTTTACTGGGGCACCTCTTGCTGTGCCACTTCTGTTGCAGTGCAGTACTACTTCTCAAAACTGAGTTTGACCATGTCACCTTTTGTAAGGGGTTGGGGTGAGGGGACAGCAATTATTTATTGTCCACCGACATTTGTCTACAGAAGATAAATAATTGACCTCTAAATGTCAATTAAGACTCTGGAGCCATCTTTTGCTAAAGGCAAACTGAGTGTTTGGAAGTTACTACTGCATTCCGGTGAGCCACACCATTGGTGTCCCGTGCAATCGTGGGTGTAGAGTTCTGCTGTCCTCAGGATTCGTGTGTAACCATTTGTTAACTGTACTGAAGGTGTGTCCTTTATGAAGAAAGTGTTCCAAATTAAAAAGAGCTGCTGAAGTGTGTGCGCATCTCTCTCTGGTCTTTCTACTCTGCCTTCAGCCACAGCCCTCCCCTACCTCGGACCAAAGGGGGAGAAGTCTCCCAGAATAACCCCAGGGAGCAATTCTCACACTGCGGAGCTAGTTGTAAGTACTACACCGTGGAACAGGCACAATGTAACATGTCTCCTTCCCAGGAGAAAAGCAAAGAACACAGTATGTAAGGAATCTCATCAAAAGTATCTTATTTCACAGTCCAGCTTTACAAAACAATAAGTAAAAGGTGTGTTGCTCAACGTACAAATGGTAAATATACAAGGGGAAATATCAGGGAACATTAAAGCTCATCCAGTCTGCTGGTGCAGCTTCCTCACCGAGGGCACGTCAGAAGTTCACATGGCTTCTGATGTCGTTGATCTGTTTGACCATTTCCCGTATGTGTTCTCCCCTTCAAGAAAAAGAAATCCAAGTGAGGAGGGTGCAAGGCATTTGCTCAGAACTTACCAGGAAGCGAAATACAGAGAATGGGAAGAGCTGCAAGTCATTTTGTTAATTATGGGCTGACACAGACTGCCAAAAGGTCCCTCGGCAAAAAGCCAACTTGAAGCAGATTTAGTTTAATACTAGCACAACATGGCCAGTGCTGCTGTCACACACAGACACAGCTTATACTTCAGCCCCTCTTGCCAAACTCCAGCTGATGTATCAGTGATTTCCCCCCCACCTTCCTGCAGGACAGAGGTTAAACCATACCCCAGAAACTCGACTGGAATTGCTTTTGTAAGTGCTAGGGCTTGAATTCTACAGGAGGATCCAAGCTTTAACTTACTCTTCTTTCAGGACGGTTTGGATGCACTTGCTTTGGTAGGCACTGAGGTTAATGCTGGGTTTGCGGGGGCTGGAACCCCTCTCCATCTTTTTCTGCTGATATTCCTTTTTCATTTTAACCTGGAAGTTATGTACAAAAAGAACACCTGAGTCAGTGGTGGCATTGGCTGCCAAAGTGAAAGCTGCTTCCAGTCACAAACTGGTGTAGCACAGTGTGACTGGGTTAAAACCTGCTTGCTTTTGGACTTTACTCCCCAAAAGAGGAGGATGTTACTGCTATGACTATGGAGGATGCGTGTAGGCTTTCCCAGGGTTTATGCTGGGCTGCAGAGGGTCTCTCTGTATGAATAACAAGGTCAGAAGTTATTTTAGTACGTTGCTAATTTAATGTAAGCACAAAGCTGCTCCATTGGAAGGACCCTGTTCTGCCAGCACTATCACAGGGTGTGAGTGAGGTGGGTGCAGTAACACATGCTCTCACCTGTCTGATGGCATTGCTCAGGTGCTGCAGCTGGTCATGTATTGTCTGCAGCTCTTTCCTCATATCTTTTTCACTGTCTGACAGAACAGGAAGCTGAGAGTGGAAACTCCGAAGTACTTTCTTCATCCTTGGTGTACAAAGCAAGAAACGTCACTGAATGAACTTACTGCTAAGACACCACCAGCCTTGTGCTGCTGTTGCTCTTTCTGAGTCTCAGGGGCTCAAGACATGACTTTCCCCTTTCAGCTCCTCTCACACAGCATTTCTAAACCATGAGCTGGCTCAGCCTGGGCCTGAAGCTGTACCGAAAAATCACCACTGCGCCCCAGCAATGAGAACTGCAGAAACCCTGGATTCCAACTGAGCACTTTCTGCCCACCCTGTTCTGTCAGGCCTCTACTTAACAGCAAGCAATCGGTGATGAAACAGAGCAGAGCTTGCACTCACCTGTTCATAATATCTTCTTGCTTCTCTTTGGCTTCTTCATACTTGTCAGCCAAGCGCTCGGCCATTTCCCGCAGGCTTTTCCTTTATGCAAGTGAGAAACATCTATTTAGATTCACAGGCAAGGTGAGAAGCAGGGCAAAGAGGCAGACATGCATTTACTTCTCACTCTTTTCACATAGGCCCCTGTATGAAGCACTTGCATTCCTGATGTCTGACTTGGTAAAGCAGACACATTAGCCTCACCTTTCCTCTCGACAGTAAGTAAGCTCTTCCAGTTGTTTCTTTTTCTGTCCCCACAGCAGCTTCACTCTTAAAATAAAAACATAAAATCAAATCACCCCCACCAGCAACCCAGTTCAGTTGGGGTTTATGCTACAAAGACAATAGGACAGAAGTGATTATGAAGAACTAAAGACAATAAAGGATGGGCAGTGCTGGGAATAACCCTCTCCGTTCTGCTCTAACTTTGCAAGGTAACTAATTTACAAGGGTTAGTCCAGCAGAGATTTATTGCTCAGTACTCAGTGCTGTTGTTTCACAAATGCTGTACAGCCCATAGTTACGAGGGGTTTGTATTACCTTTGCTGAATTTCCTCTTTTGCCAGATCCTGTTTCAGTATGTATTCCTCTCTGAACACTTGGGTGGCTCTGCTAAGAAGCTGAAGGCATTCTTCAGGGGGAGGAGCAGCATCTTTATCAGCAGACCTGAACAATATAAGACAGGGGTTTGCAATCTTACTCCAACTTGCAGTATTTATGGTGAGGGCTCAGCAGGGCTGTTATGGAAGTGAGGAGCTACAATTAAATCCCTTTGCTATACACACAGTATTCCTGAAAGCCTTCCCTGTTCAGGTCCCCTGCGAAAACATATTTGCTTACTTCAGAACCAAGGGATTGGCGGAACTGCGCTGCAGGATGCTTCGGATATGTTTCTCAAATGAATGCTGTGATGCAGCCAGGATACGGAGAGGGGAAACAGTAACTTCCTTGTCTTCCCTGGTACACAGAAGTGGAGGGGATGCAGGATGGACTGTACTTCTACCAAAGAGCATCAAATGGGAGAACACAGGTTAAACCAGAAACACTCAAACTGTGTCAAACAGTAGTTAACGGAAGTCAACCCCTATGGAATTAATGTATTACAGCAGTATTCAGAAGTGTTCTAAGAGGGACTCTTCCAAGTGGTAAATCCAGGTCTATAGGAGGTGAGTGGCATCTCATCCCCACAGCTTTCTGCTTGGCCACAGCTGAAACTAGCAAGAATCATAAATATCCTTTTACTCAGGAAGAGAATTCAATAACAAGGCAAGTGCCCCTTGACCAGGGGCATGACCTGCTTTTCAAAGCAGCCTGCTGCATCACTGCCCACCCCTTTTACTTCTGATAATGGGGTCTAAAAGAACTGATAGAAAAACCTATTTAAAAGCACTGCATAAGTACTTAAAAGAATAATGAAAGGTCTGTAAGAAGCTGACATTAACACCAGCTGAAGGTACCTGTCACACACTGAAGAGTGTTCTTAGCAGTAACCAAACCCAAAACAATGCCCTCCCCTCAGTGCATTCACTTCATCATGCAAATCTACCACAGGAGCCTGGATCTTTCCCACCACTCCCAAAGTGCAGGGGCTTTGGAAATGGCTACTAAAATCCCACTGCATTAAAGCACTTTAAGAATCCTTTTTTTTTTCCTCTTTACAGCAAACATCACCTTGGTGCTCATTCAGAATCTTTGTACTGGCTGTAAACAAGGTTTTGATCCCCAGATTGCACGTTATAACAATGAAGAAAAATCGATACCCTCAAGAACCTCTAGATGCAACTCTAGTCCTAATACTCACTAAAAGTGCTACAGGTTAATTATATCCCCTACAAACACCTTATCAGTAACAAATAACTACTATAATAACACTTAAGTGCTCAGGAGTGCCAGGGGGTGTTCAGGAGGCAAACTGCCCTGTGTGTCATAGGAGACGCATATGGCTGGGATGAAAGAAGTAATAGCTTAATAAAATAATATCCTCAGATCCTTTTCATGCAACAGCCACAGATTTCAATCCAATTCAGACCCACGTACAAGAGAGGCCTTGTAATACACTCATAGGTGTTTGTGATGCAGATCATTGTGGGTCCCAGGATGTCAGAAACAATCCAGAAGCCTCGAATCGGAGCAGGCTGCCTGGAAGGAAGGAAGCACAAAAATGACCCAGTCAAAAGAGTTTTGTTCCTGATGCACAAAGTGCTTAGCTGTGTTATTTGCATTCTTTGGAGCTGACTGCATTAATTTTAATGGAAAGAGTGCAGCAGAAGAGGGCAAATCATAAATACTTTCCATAGCAACTCACTGGTTTGGAACCAATAGAAAGGGTTTGATTTTTACCTGCACGGCAACGGTTTTGTACAAAGAATATGTTCAACAAAGCACTTCTGTTCTGCTCCCAGCTCTTGTAAACTGTCTTTGTCTTCTTCATCTACAAAGAGATTTGTCAGAATGCTTCAGATCTGCTTTGCATGGTAAGGGATTCTCAGTACTGCCCCATCTACCAACTTGCTACTAGCAGAACATGGGTGTTCAGTAGCACTCTCTTCCCTCTGTGTGCAATGGTCTCACCACTCACCTGAGCCAAGGAATTTGTGCAGTTTATTGATCCATGTCAGCCCCACACTATGGACACCAGCTTCGTGTGTGCAGTGGTAGCGAGAGGGACATTTCGGATCTGAAATTGAAACAGGAAATGTAGGAGAAGGCACTGAACTGAGAAAAACCCACCACTGGAACCTGCAGTGCTGAGCATGTGCATCAACTTATTGTTCAGTCAGCACTAACAAGTGCTAACTCATCCCCATCCAAAAATCGAGCTTGATGCTTTGGCCACGTTATTAAAGTTCTGCATAAAATATAATTACACTTGAAATACCTGATGAATTGTTTTGAACTATTCCTATCCCCCCACACCTGTATCTATCCACTGGATTTTAAAGGGGAGATCAGTTAGAGCCAGCAGATGAGCATTCTGACAAGCTTCTTGTTTAGAAAGACCCAAACACTCTGTGCTACCCAACCTCCTGCCCCACATTTATATCAGAGTCTAAGCAGCGGACACTGATTCTTCCCTCAGGATAACCATCCCCAGAGCACTTGCTGACACACAGATGCAACAAATTCTACTTCATAATACACATGAAAAGAATTTAGTAGTATGTGACATCTGTAATCTGCCCTTCAGTGAACACTAAAGCACCTCCCAGGCTTGCTCCTTCTACAGTTTTACTGAAGACATCAAATCCTTATTTTAATACCCCTTTGTTTGACACAAATGATAATTTGTAAGTACCATGATCCTAAAAACATGAAATAAAGCCAGTAAAAGCCAATAACCTGAAAATC
Source organism: Ara ararauna (assembly GCA_028858755.1). Lineage (NCBI taxonomy): Eukaryota > Metazoa > Chordata > Aves > Psittaciformes > Psittacidae > Ara > Ara ararauna. The sequence continues at coordinate 7,625,647 of CM054389.1, read as the reverse complement.
AGCCCTACCTTGATGCAATTTGATTGGGCAAGAGAAGTCAGATTCTAAAGGCTCCTCTTCATCTCCTGATGCCAGTTTCAGTGCAAGTTCCAGCTCAACACATTCAAACACGTACAGGGAAGGAATAAGATCAGCTCTTGGGTCCCATGACTTTTCTGACTGTAAAGAGCAATGAATTCTTCTGTGCGACATCATTTAAACAGACATGCCAAGATAAACAACATCAAGGGTCACATAACACAGGAAGAGTATTAACTGACAGAGAAGTAGTTCAAGTCCTTTTTTTTTCCCCACTTAAAAAAAATCATCTCAGAAGTAGAGTTTCTTCTTAGAAGATTCTCTTTAAAACATAGTAAGTTGGATCAAAATCTGATCTACCATCAGGATACACAGACCTGGCACTTAGAAGAAAAGCATCAGAGAATCCCAGGGACTGGCTGGGAGAGGAGGAAGACTCACTACCTCATGATAAAAGAATGCAGCTTTAGCACGTGGCATTCACTTGTGGGCATCCTGCCATCTTGGCAGCCAGGAAGTAGAGAAACAAAAATGTGTGTAGAAAGACAGAACCCCAAGACAAGGTACCTGATCGTCATCCTCTTCTCCATCCAGTACCACGCAGTGATAAAGCATTCCCGACTCGGTGGCAATCACCAGGATGTTTGGAACACAGGGCAAGCAAAGGACTGCACAAGCATCGTAGCCATAGTTGTCTTCTGCCGCAGGGTGCATGGGCAGAGGGCCAAGCAGCTTGCCAAGATTCCCGGTGCTGGAATAAAGATGTGTTCACAAGATGAGGTGTGGAAGGAGAGCTCCCCATAGTTACCTGCGAGGGTTTGCTGCACAATAACTGCAAGATAAGGATGACTTAAAAATAATCCAAAACCCAAACAAGCCAATGGTTTTAGTTCTGATTTCTGTGAGCCAGCAGCAGCCCAGGCTTCTGTGGATTGAGCCTGAACGACAACTACTTGGTGAAGACGTCAGAGAAGAAACTGGAGGTCAGTAATAATGTTTTATGCTTTGAAAGCAACCAAGCTACACTGCAAAAAAGTTAAAGATTCATTACTAAAGGTTCATTACCTTTAACACCTAATTGGTTTCTTACTTATTAAAGCACTTTACAAGCAGCATTTTGCAGCACATCATTTCTCTTGGTAGAACTTTTGAAGAACTGAGCCCATTTCATTGCCTACAGACAGGATCTGCTCAGTGCTGCTAACAGTACTGCTTCAAACCAAAATACCCCATGGTTTAATAGTCAGTTATACTAGATCCAACGATCATCTTCTCGGTTTTCTGAAGTAACTTTTTCTTACATTGGGCTTATATTCTTGATTCACATTCTTATATGTCATCATGGAACATGATGCAAACCCTCTATGACCTTAAAATCTTTCTTTCCTAAGATGCCACTAAGCTAAGGATGTCTGCACTGTGAATTGGAGATCCTAAAATATCCTTAACAGCCTTAGACCTGCTGATCTTCTAACAGTCTGGTGTCTTCATTTTGGATTTCTGATTGTAAATAATGGACAGTGAATTCTCAGCAGTGGAAACTGCGCCCTTAATATCTAGATGAAAAAGGAGGACAAATATTCTTGGATTTCAGCCTATTTGCACTGACGTAAAGAGATAAACCAGGCTGCAATACAATAAACCTCGGCCCAGCATCCCTTACAGAGTCCTAGCCAAACCAAGAGATGGCTCTCCAGCCCTAACACCATGCAGACATAGAAGCACCCCTGATGACGAACATGATGAAACCCGACGATGAACATGAGCCTACCTCTGCAGCAGGCTGATGTAGGTGAGGAATGTCTCTCCATTTTCATACAGAATGTAAAGTGGATAGGCTAGCACCTCGTCACTGCCTCGCTGTCCCAGCGTGTTCTTTGGGACTGGCACCAGTGGGCCAAAGTCAAACGCCACCGCGGTCTCTCCCAGTGACGCTGTGTAGGCTCTCCTGAGGACAAGTGAGAACAAGACCTGAAGTTACCAACAATTCTAAGGACACAAGTGTTTAACTAGACCAGGGGTACGTGCTGACAAATTACCACCAAACACCTGCCCGTCAGTCCTTGCACACGTGCTATTTTCAGCAGCAAAAGCATGTGAGTAACATCCTTCTCACGGTACCTCATTTCTGCAATACACCCACCCGCCAGCCCCATTCCACAGGACAGAAGAAATGGGCATACTGGTATTTCCTGTGCCAGTCTGTGACTTGACTACTGAGACCCTCAAGTTCTTCCTTTCTAAGTAGGCCAAGAGGGAACTAAAAAAAGGATCTATTTTCTGCACTCCTCACTCAAACAGCCCTTCATAACGCCATCTGAAAGACGAGGTGTATTTTTCACATGACTCCTCTGACAAACACTTGACTGTACAGTTTGTTACCATTTTCAGGATGAGTAAAAAAGGAAAAAAACCCAAGAAAAAGTGCAGTTGCTGCTGAAAAAGTCCAGGAAAAGAAAAAATCACATCAGGCTTCCAGGCGGATTTATCACTTACTCATTACAAACACAGCTGAGAACACAGAGCTTACTCTGTCAAAAGCATTTCAAAATACAAGAAGCCACACAAACCCTTTTTTGATTGTAAAAGTCTCCTCCTCGGTGTCTGAAAGAGCAATCACTTTGATGGGGGTGTGAGGTACCTTCAGACTGTAAAACCTAGAGGAAAGAAACGCAGCAATGGTCAATCAGCAGGCAGTGTCGCACAGTTGCTATCAGTCTAAAATCTATCTCATCCTATTTTTTATTGGTAATCCTGGTAGGAATTGCAGGACACAAATATCTAGGAAAGCATCAGACCGGCTATGACAAAAAAACCCCTTTGATTATAAACTCCAATCAGGTTTTACCGTATAGTGTTGTCTGAAGTCAAGAGCACAATATGGGGCTCCAGGGTCTCACAGGGATACCAGGCAGCGTGCTTTAAAGTCAGAGATGTTGAGCTTGTGAAGAACCTTTCCGCAATAGGGACAGTGCTGAAATACACAGCAGAGATATGCAGTGTTACAAAAACCACACAAGTTACTTAGAAGGGGAAGAGAGGGCAAGAGGAGCTAGAAACCCAATTAAAAGGTTTCAAAGCCATTAGTTATATTATTCTTAAAGCTGAAGTTACAGCTTTCACTTGGAGCCTGTGTTATTTCCGTCTGGATGTATGCTTTTAGCCAGCATGGCTAAAAGACGCCAGAAAGGATAGAGAATACTATAGAGGAGCACTCAGCTCCTCAGCAATTGCATCCTATTAAGAAGGTCATTTATTTGGGTCACTTAACAATCAGCAAGTCCCTGAGCCAAGTTAATTTCATTTGTGATTGTCCCTACAACCCCAATACAACCAATATCTTCCTTATCCACTGGTCCCCAAGGCAGGAGAGGCTGTAAAGGAACAGTAGCAGGACAAGGGTGTCATTAACCACCTGAGGTCTCACCCACCTACAGTTCACCGTGGATTTCCCACCTTCAAACTCTGAATTCTTCCCCCAGCGTTTAGGCATCTCCAGCACCATGAGCCCCTTTGTACCGATGAGCGCCACATGATGCTGAGTGGGGCTTAACAGCGTCTGATAAACCTCAAACAGGGGTGGGTTTATGCACATCAGGGTCTGAAAATGCAAATACATCCGTTAAGCACAAGCCACCAAAAGCGCTCACAGAAGCATGGCACATCTTTATCACCATCATCCAGGTTGGAAAGACCTTTAAGCTCACAGTTCCCCAGCACTACCAAGGCCACCACTAACCCATGTCAGTGAGGGCCTCGTCTCCACAGTATGTGTGAACACTCGCAGGGACGGTGACTCCAGCACTGCCCTGGGCACCTGTTCCAATGCTGAGCACCCTTTGGGGAAGGAATTGTTCCTCATCTCCATCTAAACCTGCCCTGGTGCAGCTTGAGGCCGTTTCCTCTTGTGCCATCCCTTGTTCCTTGGGAGTAGAGCCCAGCCCTGCCCAGATCCTCCTGTCAGGCAGTTGTAGGGAGCGATGAGGTCCCCCTTGAGCCTTCTCTTCTCCATCCGAACCCCCCAGGTCCCTCAGCCGTTCCCCATCAGTGTGCCCCAGGCCCTGCACCAGCTCCGTTCCCTTCTCTGGCTCCCTCCAGCACCTCAATGTCTCTCTTGAAGTGAGGGGCCCAGAACTGAACACAGCATTCGAGGCGCGGCGTCACCAGGGCTACACGGGGACGATCACTGCCCGGTCCTGCCCTAGACCGATTTATACAACGGCTGCACGGTTCAGAGCGAGGCAAAAGCTCTCTGAACAAAGACCCGGCGGGAGCAGCCCCGGGGCCCCCCTCAGCCCCGCTCCCCACGACGGTCTCCTCCTCCCCTCACAACCGCCCGCGGTCCCCCGGGCGCCCCCCACTACCTGGTACCGGCTGAGCCCCGCGGCCTCGGGCCCGCCGAGGCGGCGGAGGCCGATGGTGTGCAGGGCGCTGTGCTCTCCGTCCCAGAGGAAGAGGTCTCCATCGATGCCGAAGAGGAGGTTGCGGATGATGGGGGGCCGGGGGGCGGGAGCGGCGGCCTCGCGCTCGCGGAGGCGGCTGAGCACCGCGTGCTGCGGCAGCGCCGCGCGCCACTGCTCCGCGGGGCCGCTCTCCGCCGCCATCGCCGCACGACCGCGGCTCCCTCCGCGCCGGGACTACATTTCCCGGCGCGCCCCGCGGCACCGGGCGCGCCGCCGCCGCTCCCCTCAGGCGATGGAGGCGCCGCCGCGGCGGAGCCGGGCCCGGTACAAGGGCCGCGCCGCGCCGCCCTGGAAGGAGACCTTCCGGAGGGTGAGTGGGGCCGGGGCGGGCGCGGGGCTGCGGCTCGGTGCCGTCCTTGACGCGCCCCGTGTGTCTGTCGCTCCCAGCGCTGCGTGGAGAGGCTGAGGAGCGGCCGGGCGAAGCTGCTGGAGCGGTACCGCCAGGCCGGGGGCGGCCCGAGCGGCCCCGCGCTGGTGCGGGAGGTGATGGAGCAGGAGTGGAGGACGCTGCAGGGCCTCGGCGGGACGGCGCCGCTGCCGCAGGTCGGTGTCGGCGCCCTGCGGGCTGCGGGCGGTCACAGGCGGCGCTGTGTAAATGGGTCTCGCTGTTGGGAGCTGGCGGGCTCGGAGCGCTCCCGCTCAGCGGCCGTAACACGGGGCGCAGTGCCGTGAGCGCCTCTGCGCCCGGGAGTGGGAATTTCCGCGCTTCCTTCAGGAACTGAATCACGGCAGAGGGTGGGTTCCTCATCGGTGGTTTTTAGCGCTGGTCTGGCGCTTCCCACTCCCGAGAGGGACTCAAACATGAGTGTTGCAAAAAGCAGAACGGGGCTGTGTGTTCTGACCCATCTCGGCCGGCTCTGCACAGGTGGTTATCAAATAGGTTGCTTTCCACAGTTTGGCAAATAGTGATTTACAGACCAAAGAACGCACAGAGTGAATTGGTGCTGTGGTGACAGCGGGGTCAGGTGTGGAAGTTTAGTGACAGAGCAGCCAGAACAGTTGAATCACTGAGAGATAGATGTGTCTTTTCCAGATGCTAGAGGATCCCCATGAGCTGGCGGTGCTGGAGGAGATCCAGCAAGAACTGATCTTGCAAGGTAAAGTCACTCCATGTTTTCTGACTCCTAGTTGATCTTTACTATTCCTCTCTAGTAATCCAGACCAGCTGAGGCTGCACTCCTTGGTTCTTGGAGCCCAGCTGCCATAGGGGAAGAGCCTTTGTAGCCTCTCTAATGCATTGAAACCCCTTTTTACAGTTTATGTGGCATTTTAAGGTCTGTGAGAAGCCAGTAAGAGACGAGACCATAGCAACAGGGCTGAGGTGTTGGGGAGCAGTAGGAACCTGTATGTTTCTAAATTGCTGGTTGGAAAGTCACCAGAGACGGGTTAAAGATTGAGCTATAGGGATGAAATGGGTTGATTTCATTAGGTAGAAACGTGATCCAAGGAAAGAAAAGTTCTTTGAAAGCAGTGGCCGCCCCAGCCCCTGCTTCCCCAACAGCTCCACTTGTGCAGCTTTGTCTTGAGTTCATACCAGGTGCCTGAGGGTGTTTTATTGTGTTGTTGCAGAGCAGCTGGTTATGAAAGAGTACGAGCGGAGCCTGCAGTTTGATGAGGAATGCCTCAACGCGATGCTCGATGGCTTGGATGCCAGTGACAAGATCATCTGCCCAGTGTGTAGAAAGTAAGAAAAGTCCTCAACACCAGACTGAGATTCTCTGCTCCCCTGCAGTAGTTTGGGCTTACAAACAGACGAAAGCAATGGGCAAAGAGAGGCTGCTGCTAGTGTTAATATAAAGAAAGTAAAAAACCCACAATGGTCTCCTAAATCTAACAGCGTTTTTGCTAACATCTGCCTTTGTTCTGATGCTGCTCGTTGAATGCTCTTTCTAGGAATAACCTGACTGTGAGGAATCATGTGGTTTTTTGCCAGTGTGGGTTATACATCAGCACGCAGGTGAGCTTCACTGTAACATGTTAGATGTGACATGGCTGCTGCTGGGAAGAGGGATGTTTAAGCTACAGACAATTCAAGCTTTCTATTAACCCCATTTTTCCTCAGGATATGACAGAAGAGAAGCTTCAATCACTCCTAGAAAACACTGTAACAGAGCACAGCCACAGGTGCTTCCACAACCCGGAGTTCACAGTCACCAGTGGAATGGAGGAAGAAGCCAGTCTCCTCATGAGCTGTGCGGTGAGTCTAAATGTCAAATTCCTGGAAAGGATCTCTGCTTGGATCTCCTTCTCAATTACATGGGCAGAAACCACAAGTCCATTGACCCCTGGGGGGTTGTGCTGGAGTTTTTCCACAAACTTCCTTGGGAATGGTTTTAGTTTTGACCAGTTACTGTGAAAAGCCAAAAGATACAACTTGCCTTAACTACTGGATTAGGACATCTTTCAAGGACCCGTCACATGTAGTGCCTTACCTGTCTCACATGTTAGCCAACAAGTTCATTGTCTTGTGTGGAACATCCATTCAGATAAGTGGTTCACAAGGAAAAGTTTTAAGAATTACTCCAGTTTAAGCCTCCTCAGAAGGTTCACCTGCACCTCCCAGAAAACACACACCATCCCTTTGGCTCAAGCTGGAGCTCCCATGTCCTTAGCTGTGCTGCTGACTTAAAATCACCGTGACAACAGTGCTGGGAGCAGAGCATTTCAAACAAGTTTTGAACATTAATAATTCATTTTATACATTAGGATCTCCTTTCATTTTGCCTTTTGTAAAGGTCTGTGACTCCTGGACGATTCTCCTGTAAGCTGATTCAACTGCTGCTTTTCTACTGGAAGGACTTCAAGACTAAAAATCCTCCCAGAGCTGCTAGTATTTTCATGTACATACTTGTAACTACTGTGTCAGATACCTGGAAAGGCAGCAGTGCTGCCCTGACCTGCACTTTGAATGGCACAGGATATATTTTGAAATAAATATACTTTAGTTTATTTTAGACTGTGTGTTGTCTTTAACTCAGGGCTCCCAGTGGAACTTCAGCTTTGGTTTCTGTTTAAACTTAATGCGACCTTCAGGTAACAACTGGCAACAGCAGTTTGAGGAGACAACAGGAGCTGCTGCCTCACTGCCTTCCACATCAGCACCCACAGCCTCTTGGCCCTTCTGCTGAAGCGCTCCAACCTCCTGCAGCAACATTAATGTAATAGATTATGGCAGCACATTCCTTTTCAGAAGCACTCCTTGAACATGATGTTTAAGACCCCGAATTCTATTCCCTGACAGACAGACAGCAAAGATCCCTAGAATGAGATTCATGTTCACAATTAGCACTGCTTGGCCAGCAGCACTCCTCCTACAGGCACAACTCTGCCACACTGCATGGTTGGAGGTTCTTGAATAGCTCTCCCCAGAGAAAATGCTGTATCAGCACACACACAGCTCTGAGCAGCTGTACTAACACCAGCATCAGCTTGAGGGGCACTCTGGGCAGCAAAGGCAGAGCAGGAAGAAGAGAAACCACCGTTTTTTTCAGTGATATGTTGAACCAATTTTATTCTTCACATTCATCCTTAATTGTACAAAACCCACCAAGCGAGGTGAGGCAATTCTGGACCGTTTATGTCAGAGAGAACTTGATCAGGGCTGCAACATAAATACAAATCCCTAAATACAAGTGAGAATCCTCCCTTTTCCATCCTCCAAATTCAACGTTACTTACTCTCCATATCTGTTGTGAAGATATATTTGGGTATTGCTGGCTGGAGCCGTGCTGTGGAATACCCTCACTTGAAGGCAGGTTTCCTAGTTTAACCTACTGACATTTCACAAAGCTTTTAAGATCTTCAAGGAATTTGATGTACTCCTGGTGCTCCAGTGCAGTGCTGAGCTCTATTAACTCATCAGCAAATGTGTTGTCCACTCCCCGATCAGCCAGGAAATCCATTAAGTGATCATACAGAGCCTGGAAGCAAGGAACAGGAAACTTTCCTTAGCAGAGCCCACCTGGGTAGGGGTTGCTCTTAAAATATCCCATGGCAGCTGGCATTTATCCCAGGAAGATCAGGCCCACCTCCAACAGGAGACCAGGCAGCTCCCATCCCCTTTGGGGCAGGCCTGGCCTTGGGTGGAACCTGTGCAGGGATGTGGCCATGAACAGGCCATCCAAATTCAGTGTGTAAACCCAAAGCCAACATGACAAATGAGCTGCACCCTGGAGATGATCACTGACCCTACGAGTCAGCAGGTAGAGTCTGCCAAGATTACACACCTGCTTGTTCCCTCTATATAGCACCATGGCCTTGGGGGTAAATGGTCCTAACAGTGTCTGTATCTGATGTAAATATTTGAAAGACAAAGTCTTTTACAATCACCAACTCCTTGTTTCTTTCTCTTTCTAATCCTACTTAACTGCTGCAGCTCCAGCACATTAATGCTTGTGGGTTCCCTCCTTGATCCTCAGGAGAGCAGATTCATGCTAGCTGCTTAGTGCAGTAAAAGTAAATAATACCTGTCATGTGTTTCTTGGTCTGTTGTTGTGGGGTTTTCTAAACAGACCAATATTACTGAGCAAATGATTCATTTGGGGCTCCTGCAATCTGACAACATCACAATACGCATTTTTAATTGATTTTCTGTCTCAAGCCCCAGAGGGGAAAATTAATAAGCAGTGTGGGGTGTTGTAGAGCACACTAACCCATTTTAACATGAGTGCTTCCCCAAGAGACAGATACACACCAGGAGTAAAGTTTTAACCATACCCAGCCTCCAACTGATTTAAGCTTTTGAAAGCCTGGCACTGGGAACATAGGAACAGATGCCAGATTCTTGGGCATGTCAGTTTTTAGTGTCACAACTATAAAAACATACTGGAAACCCCACAAAACAAAGGTGACTGTGCATGGCATCTGATAAGCTATGCTGTTAAACACAGACCAGAACGTGTCTGAGGAGGTGTCAAAGCATCTCTGAAGTGTAACAGAGCTGCTGGGAAATCAACCTATGAAGCCTGGAGCAGAACAAGCTTCCACATGTGTGTCTGTCAGGAACACCACCAGCACCGCAAGACTGCTGGGACCACAGAAAACCTTCCGTTTGCAGTAGAATCATGTCATGAGGAGCTGGGGTAGACTGGGGGAATCCCTGTCTCAGATATCCAGGACAGGCTTCATCCATAGCCCTGGAGCAAAAGGACAGCCAGGAGAGGCAAGTTCAGGTGCCCTCTGCAGCCTGTGGCTGTGCTGGCAGCACTCACCCAGTCAAGGGAGTCCGTGTTGAGGGTGTAGTTGGTGTCCTTCCAGTCCGATTCTCCAGTGGGCTGAAAACTGACCTCCCGGATTGTGAAAATATCACTTTCTTCCTCTCCTTCACTTCCAACCTGAAACGGAATGAGATGCCAGGTGTACAATTAGCTCTAATTACCAGGCACCTCCAGCCACCTCATCCCAAAGTGAGGAATACTGCACTGCAGGCAAAAACCCAAGACCAGCAGTAAAGCTGTGCTGCTCCCCTCTCAACACGTGCCCGTGAAGACACCCAGGAGAACACAGGAGATCACCTAACAAGAGGTCAGGCCACCAGCTCAAGCTGCCAGGAACCCCTGTGTGTGATTCTAATCTGTCTCACACATCTGCCCCCCCTCTGTCCGCTAGGGCTGGCTGCATAAATGATCTGCTATGGTTTACAAAATAAACCACAAGGATCAGTGCGAATCAAAGCCCCCAATTTTATCCCCTTTTCCCCCCACCCTTTGTTAATCCCTACTTCTCTTTGTGACCCCTTACAACAATGAGATTTGCACGTTACTGACACACTGTATTAACTATGTCTTGTTTTGGCCATTCTTGTTCACCCCTCTCAAGCTGCCATGCTCTTCAAGTTAAGCTGTGCCTCCCTTCTCTAAGGTAATTTAATCAACAGGTTGACAAGCAGCCGAAACACCACGTTGTGATGTGAGTTATGCAATGGAGCGTCTCCTCCCCAAAGAGTGGTTCCTGGCAAACACAAAGCTGGGTTTTGTGTTTAAAAAAGATACAAGGGGGCTGCATTTTCTGCAGATCCAGAAAAGCAAGAGGCTGTAAAGAGCACTTCGATTCAACAGAGCACAACTACACCACAGTCAAGCATGAAACATGCAGCAAATCACAGCCCAGAGCTGGCTACAGATGTGACATAACCAGTGTGATACCCACCTCGTCTTCAGGGTAATGGCAGTCAAGAACAAGGGTCTGTTTTGTATCATCTTTTATTACTTCCACAACAAAGTTTGGAGTTGATGTAAGATCAGGCTAAATAAAAGAACAGTTGCATCAGCACTGGAATCTGAACAGGAGCCAAAGCAGCAATCACAGTACAGCCCAACAGACAGCCCATCCTGCACACGTTGTTCCCACCCCTCAGCTCCTTCTGGAGTCTCTGACCTGGCCACGACAACCCGAACGTCCCTCACAACCTCACCGACATCCCTTGACTTGTTCAGCATCAGTGTCACTGTGGATGAAGCATCTGCCCCAAGTTATACTGCTCCTTTACAGTTTTTACCAGGATTTTTACTAACAAGAGTTTTACAAAACAGGAGTGAGACACTTGTGACCAACAAAGCTCCATAAGTGAAGTCGTGTGAATGGCTTTGTGTCTCCTTGGTGTTGCCTGCCAGCACCAGGACTTACACTAGCTAAGTGCACACTGCAGTATTTACTGCAGGGGATTGCAAAGGCAAAAGATTCCAGGCTGGTTTGGGTTGAAGGGACCCTAAAGCCCATCCAGTTCCAACCCCTGCCACAGGCAGGGACACCTTCCACTGGAGCAGCTTGCTCCAAGCCCCTGTGTCCAACCTGGCCTTGAACACTGCCAGGGATGGGGCAGCCACAGCTTCTCTGGGCACCCTGAGCCAGCGCCTCAGCACCCTCACAGGGAAGAGCTTCTGCCTAAGAGCTCATCTCAGTCTCCCCTCTGGCAGGTTAAAGTGGTTCCTCCTTGGCCTATCCCTATGTGCCCTTACAGAAAGCTCCTCTCCAACCTTCCTGTCAGCCCCTTTTTGGAGCTGGAAGGCTGCTCTAAGGTCTGAGTTCCTCTCATTTCTCCTTATAGATCCCTCCAGACCTGCTCTGCCTTCTGCTGTGAAGAGGAAAGTCACAACCAAGTGACAGACAACCCAGGAAAATCTTCATTTTGTGACTTAATGCTCCCCAATATCAAGAGAGTGGGGGGAAAAAAGCTTTGGTGCTCAAGGGCAAGGTTCCACCTTCCCTCTGTGTACCCATCACTAAAGCGCACATCAAGACCAAGTTACCTCCTGCTCATCCGCTTTCTGCCCTTCTTGGGGTTCGTCATCTGCTGAGGGCGGAATGCTGTTATTGATGTTGAATGTCACCGTTATCCTGCAGAAGAACCAGAAGCAGTTATTACTGAACACGCCCAAAAGACACCCATCAGAACCTTCTGTCTGAAGCTCCTGTTGCAGGGATGGTGTTACTAGTGCTGAGTTCACGCGCCCAGAGCGCAGCCAGGTACTGCAGTTTGCAGATGCTCGGCTGAACGGAGCTGGCTCTCACAACTGATTATCAACCCTCACTGCACTGTTACTTTTAACTGCAGGGAACTTTGTAACACACAATAAAGTAGCGACTTTGTGTTAAACAAAAAGTGCCTTTGCCCCAAGGTGGTAGAACAAAGACCCTCTGCAACATCCAGTTTGCATGGACAGGACACAGCGATACACTCAACAAATGGTTTGGGTTGAAAGGGACCTTAAAGCTCATCCAGCTCCAACCCCCTGCTATGAGCAGGGACACCTTCCACTGGAGCAGGTTGCTCCAAGCCCCTGTGTCCAACCTGGCCTTGAACACTGCCAGGGATGGGGCAGCCACAGCTTCTCTGGGCACCCTGTGCCAGCGCCTCAGCACCCTCACAGGGAAGAGCTTCTGCCTAAGAGCTCATCTCAGTCTCCCCTCTGGCAGGTTAAAGCCATTCCCCTGTCCTGTCCCTCCATCCCTTGTCCAAAGCCCCTCTCCAGGTTTCCTGCAGCCCCTTTAGGCACTGGAGCTGCTCTAAGGTCTCCCCTTCAGGAGCCTTCTGTTCTCCAGGCTGCCCCAGCCCAGCTCTCTCAGAACCCCCATGGCCTCCTCCGGAGGGGAAGCGACACGAGCACCAGGGCACCGGGCGCCGTGACCACGCTCTCCCTCACTCACTTCTCGCCGGCGACCTTCCGCACCAGCTTGGCCTCGGTGCCGTGCACCTCCAGCTCCCACCCGCCGGACACCTTGGGCAGAGATTTGTGCTTCTGGATCTTCTTCTCCTCTTTGATCTCATCGGTCAGGAACTGCGCGAAGGCCTTGTCCCCTGGCGGGAAATGGCGGGACATGAGGCACGGCCACCACGTGCGGCGCACGGGTTGGGGTCGCGCACGTGTGTGCCCCCCCCCCCCCCCCGTTTCCCCGCTCACCCTCGGTGTGCAGCGCGCCGCACCCGCACGACACAGCGCCTGCAGAGCCCCGCCACGGCCGCAGCAGCGCCGTCCGCCCCCCCCCACCCCCGAGCTGCCACAGGGAGCGCGCCAGGGGCGGCGCGGCGCCGGGCGGCGGCAGCGGGGAGCGGGGAGAGGCCGAGGAGAAGGAGGAGAGGGGGAGGCGGCTGCGGGGCGCGGGGCGCAGCGCGGCGGCGGCGCGCAGGGCGCGGGTGAGCAGCATGGTGCGGAGCGCGCAGGGCGGTGCGGAGCGCGCAGCGCGGTGGGGCGGGCAGAGGACACCGCCGGCCCCGGAACACACCGACCCGCTTCCGGCCACCCCCCCCACCCCGGCGGCCCCCGCGGCGGTGGAGGGTCCCGGGTTCGAGTCCCGGCGCCGGCAATGGGCAGAGGCGGCGCCGGGAGTGCCCCCGGCGGGGGCTGGGGCAGGGGTGGAGGCGCAAAGAAAGCATTAAGGATGCGGGAGTCACACTGAGGCTTCCATCTCGGCTGCAGGATGAAATAGGAGAGTGGATGGCGGGAGCTTCACTGCTGTACATCAATGCTCTTTGTCAGGGTGGGCACCTTCGCGGAGAGCGCTCCGCGGCTTATCCAGAGAAGGAAGGAAAGACTTCTGTCTTGTGTGGGATTTCCTCCTTTGGCAATACATATCTTAGAGGGAGAACTGACCAGGGCAAACTCTTTGCTGGCAGTTCTCCCTTTCTCTGTAAGCTGACACTATCGCCCTCTATTGAGTAGAGGCACAAAAGGCCCATTCCTGCTCGCTGTAGCAGGAGAGCCTCCGTACCTCATCACATCCATACCCCCCCCCCCATCACATCCACACAGCTTCCATGTAACAAAACATCACCCAGGCCATGGATTTCTGCCACCACGTCTCTATTTTGGGAAAAACTATACAAATCAGTTCTAAATAAAGGCCCCTCCCTCCCTTGAACAGACTGTTCCATTAGACTGCCCAAACACAATGCCATTACATTTCATATACGTTACATATTACATAATCCATATCCCACTAGAGCTGCAAAGTCTGTAAACCCAAGAAACAGGTGCAGTGCTTTAATAACTCCCTGCAATCCAAGCGAGAACAACCGAAATAGCTGCACACTCCAGAAACACCGACCCAAAAGGGCCCAGCTCACACAAAGAAGCGGCAGGTTTTGCCCGTGCCCACTCACCTCTTCTTTTTCCTGCTTTTCAAACCGCCAGAGAACAATACTGCAAAGAGGCACAACAAAGGGATGCGCGTCCGTCTGCAACACACACCTGCACACATTCAGGATCACCCTGCCTAGGAACAGGCCATTACTGGCCTTCGTGTGGTCCCAAGATAGCAAACATGGCAAGGCGGCAGGAAGATAATCGATGAGGTAAAAGGCAGTAGCACCTCCCTTCTAGAAACAGTAAAAAGAGGCTTTTTCCCCCTGTATGTAGACATGTACAACTTGTTGCACTTATTTACCGCAGTAACAGCTGCTAAGGACACAAGCACAATCATAAAAAAATGCCATCCAGAGGGACCTTGACACACTTGTGAGGTGGGCTGATGCCAACCTGATGAAGTTTAAGCATGCCGAGTGCAAGGTCCTACACCTGGGTCGGAGCAATCCCAGGCACAGCTCCAGGTTGGGCAGAGAAGAGATACAGAGCAGTCCTGCAGAGAAGGACTTGGGGGTGTTGGTGGATGAGAAACTGAACATGAGCCGGCAGTGTGCGCTCGCAGCCAAGAAAGCCATCCGTATCCTGGGCTGCACCAAGAGGAGCGTGACCAGCAGGTCGAGGGAGGTGATCCTGCCCCTCTGCTCTGCTCTCGTGAGACCTCACTTGGGAGTACTGTGTGCAGTTCTGGTGTCCTCAACATAAAAAGGACATGGAACTGTTGGAACAAGTCCAAAGGAGGGCCACGAGGACAATGAGGGGACTGGAGCACCTCCCGTATGAAGATAGGCTGAGAAAAGTTGGGGCTGTTCAGCCTGGAGAAGAGAAGGCTGCGTGGAGATCTCAGAGCAGCCTTCCAGTATCTGAAGGGGGGCTATAGGGATGCTGGGGAGGGACTCTTCATGAGGGACTGTAGTGAGAGGACAAGGGATAACGGGTTCAAACTTAAACAGGGGAAGTTTAGATTGGATATGAGGAAGAAATTCTTTACTGTAAGGGTGGTGAGGCACTGGAATGGGTTGCCCAGGGAAGTTGTGAATGCTCCATCCCTGGCGGTGTTCAAGGCCAGGGTGGACATAGCCTTGGGTGACACGGTTTAGTGGGAGGTGTCCCTGCCCCTGGCAGGGGGGTTGGAACGGGATGATCTTAAGGTCCTTTCCAACCCTAACTATTCTATGATTCTATAAAAAATACCAAGAGCTCTCTTAGGGTTTTATTTTCTTTATCCACAAACCTGTTAAAAATTGCAGCCTGATACCAACTCCCCTCTCTCCTCCTGGGACAGATTTATCCCACGCCCTGTACAGAGCACGTTCCCCTTTTAGACCTCACCTGTTAAAAAGGATGATTGCTCTAAGCCACAGACACTTGTGAGGTCTGCCTCTCCTGAAGCACTTTTCCTCTAAGGTTTTGACCTAGGCAAAGCTCCACCATCCCCATCCGTTCATTACAGACCAAAAAACAGTCCTAAACCCCCCCAGAGCTGCTGGTGCCAGACCCACAGCTCAGTTCTTGGCCACTTGGAGTTTCCTGCGGAAGTAGTCGGGCGCTGCATCATAGAGCCAGTCCGCGTCCACCACGCACAGGTCCCGCATGTAGCACTTGTTGGTGTGGAGCAGCCCGTTGTACACCACGCAGGCTGGCTTGCAGTGGAAGAGCACAGAGGATGGGTGGATGGCCACTGCCTGGTGGGAGTCCACGGTGCGGTAGGAGCCGTCCGGCTGCAGCTCCGCGGCGTTCATGAAGAGGCTGTGGGCCAGGCAGCGGCGGATGTTCCCGGTGTCCGAGCGGGACGACTCGATCGGCATTGAGAGCTGTGCAGAAGACAGACACATAAGTAAGTGTCTACACAGACCCTTGTGGGGAAACACAGCCCTTTAGTGGGCTTCTGAGACCACTAATACTGTGGCAGAAATCCTGCCAGCGGGGGGAATAGCGACAGCTCGGTCAGGCGTGGAAGTTTAGTGACAGAGCAGCCAGAACAGTTGAATCACTGAGAGATAGATGTGTCTTTTCCAGATGCTAGAGGATCCCCATGAGCTGGCGGTGCTGGAGGAGATCCAGCAAGAACTGATCTTGCAAGGTAAAGTCACTCCATGTTTTCTGACTCCTCGTTGATCTTTACTATTCCTCTCTAGTAAGCCAGACCAGCTGAGGCTGCACTCCTTGGTTCTTGGAGCCCAGCTGCCATAGGGAAGAGCCTTTGTAGCCTCTCTAATGCATTGAAACCCTTTTTTACAGTTTATGTGGCATTTTAAGGTCTGTGAGAAGCCAGTAAGAGACGAGACATAGCAACAGGCTAATAGGAAGCAAAAGATGAGCTACAAAACGGATCAAGACTCCTTCTGGGAGTGGGTTTTAGACCAAGGAGCATTGGCAGCAGGACAGAGGTGCCAAATGGTGGCTCCCATGTCACATGCAGACTGTGAGCGCTTCAGCAGCAGCTCCCGCACTGTGCCTGATGCTCTGTGACTGGCACAAATGGTGCTGATGTGAAAGCTGCTGTTAAATCGAACGCCTGACTCCGAGAAGAAGCCAGCCAGCACAGGCTGCAGAGCCTGACATCACCCAGCAGCGCACGTAGCACAGTCGCATCCACGCTCCAGCAGCAGAACTCCTTAGGGAAAAACTTCCTCTACCCAAGAAGCTTTTCTAGAGCTCTCCTTCCCTCTTTACCTCTCCTCGACCCACTGAGCCTCCCAGCTCTGAGATTTTGGGATGCAGATGCACAGTCAGGAATTTTACCAGACTATTCATGGGAGACTGAAAACAAACCCACATTTTCCCACTCCTGGGACTCGATGCACAGCAAAATCAGTCTGGGGACAAACAGAGAAATACAGTGTGGCAACGAGTTACCTTCACACAAATGTCTCTGAGCTGAGCTCTGACATCTGACACAAGCATCATGTTCCTGCTGTTGATGAAGTTCTCTCTGCACCATCCCTGCAGCAGAGACACCGGGAGTTAGAAGGAGCCATTTCTTCACCCTAAAAGCATGAATCCTCCTCTCTCTTAGAGGAAAGGTGCTAACCCATTTCCTGGCTACATTTCTACCTCTGTCTACTCCCCTCTGTCTACACAGTGCTAAACCCCAGCACATTGTTCTCTTCCCACTCAGAATTGCTCTGCAAGGCCACCGAGTGCTGTGAAACTGCACTTGCTATCCCACAGGTGGGGAAAAGCAATCAGCTGAGAATGACCAATGCTGCGAGGAATGGGGTACATGAGTATACAGATCCACAAATCAAACTGAGAAGTTTACAGGGTAGGAAAAATCAAAATCTGCTTGACAACATACTCGGTGTTTTTGCGATGAATCCTGCCAAAGAGCATGTCTAGATATTTATCAGCAAGTCTCAACACTCTCCCACTCCTTCCCATTTTCAGCTGGAACCAGAGGAGGAAGAAACACGGCTCTGATTCAGAACTGGTCTCACAAAGCTTTGATAACCAGTTTTGCTACAGCTTTCTGGAGAAACCTTAGGCACTTGAACAGCTTTCTCCAGTTACCCACTTGTAAAGGATGCACATTGCATCAACCATGAGGATGCAGATGCCACTCTGATGTATGCCAAAAAAGCTCCTCACCCCCATAAGCCCAGCCAGCACTGGCATCTTCAGAGCATCCTACCTTGTTGCCATTGACATTCCTGAAGGCCCTGTAAATGCTGAGCAGGGTAAGATGATCCCCCTCACTAGAGATGAATTTCCTCCTGACTGATTGCACTTCATCCCGACGGGCAGGGGGATTGTAGAGGATGCTGTCCACGGATAACAGTGACACGATGGTCAGGATCTCCTCTGTACAGTGGAACTTGGGGGACAGGAGGATGGTCTGCAAATCACAGAGCAAAACTCATTTCTGGCCAAAGCAAACCACTTCAGATGGGCAGACCCTTCTGCTCGCTGGCAGCCCAGGAACTTTACCAAGCATTGCTCAGGACAATCTCATAAACATTTAGGCCTAGAGACAACCATAAATCCTCCTATGGGCCCATCAAGCATCTTTAACTGCAACTGTTGTTCTTTTTCCCGGGACGGGCCATTTTATATACTGTACAAACACAGCAACTAAAATCAACTTCAGCATCAGACACTGCATGAAACTGCTGAACAGTGCTACCAGCAATCTCAGGGATCACAAGGAAATAAACCCTGTGTCAGCTTCAGAGGGGTCAGAGAAAGGAATTATCTTTAAAACACCCTCCCTGTCCAAATGACAACTAAACCAGCACAGTTGCTGTAAATAAAGCTGTGCTTCATTCACTTATGGCAAATATACTGGTACAGCTGCAGCCACTCCAGATTCCAGATCTTGTTTAAGAAGTTTGAAAGAGAAATGCCAATGGAATTGGCAAGAGTACACGAGATTTCTGCAGTTTTTACCTTAGAGAACTTTGGTTCCAGTGGAAAAGCTGCCATCTTCCTTCCCAGGGGGGTGAGGACAAGCTGATTATCCTTTCTTTCCACAGCTCCCATCAGGACCAGCTGCTCAATTGCTGCTTGAATAGCCTCTGTCAAAAGAAGGACATTCAGGCTGTGAGGCCTCCTGTCAGGGAAGTGAAGGATCAGCTGGTACCATCACTACCTCTTTCCCCTTCCCCTGGCCACAGGGACAAGGAGTTCCTATTTAGAGAAATTAGTGCCCTTGTGGTTTATCCCCCTTCATCCACAACAATCACCTTTTCCAATTTAAGTGGCAAAACTAAAGCCACCATCTCCAGCTTTGAGCAGAGGCTGAGTGAGATTCTCTGTGGCTTTCCTTGGCAGTCAAAGCACACCTCTGTGGATTTTATGATTCAAAGCTGCCCCCTCCTCTGTTTGGAAGCTGGACTCTCCTGCTCTCTGCCATAATCATGGCTGCTCTGATGAGACTGAGTACTATCAGTGAGCAGTAAGTAAATCTGAGCATTTGGGACCACCAGGAGAAGATGCAGTTTCTCCTTCGGAGCTTTGACCTTTCACACTCCATCTTCTGCAGCTGGACTGCAGACATTCTTTATAAGCAATTCCTCAGTGACTCATTCATCATCTTCCATGGCTGCCTTTGTACCCACTTACTTACCAGGGGATGGTTTGGACATGAAGTCAAAGGTGAGTACATTGGGAATTCTCAGGGCCAGGAGCTGAAGCATCACACTGGACAGGTTACACCTGCATAAACACAAGAACCAACTGAGATTGTTCTTTTTTTATTATCATATTCTTTTCTTCCAGTTGCCTGTAAGTTGAGGTAGAGCCCTCAGACCTGTGCTGCAACTTGACAGAGACTAGTCTGGTGCTGGCTGGTGAAGCCTTACTTCCTAAACCAGGAAGGGTAAGAGGCGAGTCCAAGACCTGGAGGACAAGTCAAGAGAACTTTTACCCATGTGTATTTGGAGTCTCAGACCCAACTGTCCCTTAGCAAATGCTTCCTAATTTTTCTATTCAGTCTCTACAGCTACTTTTTCTTAAAAGCCATCCCATTAGACCCTAGATCCAGTTTTGCTGTTCAGTTCTTTAACAGTACATAAAAGAAGCATGGAAAGAAGTGTGATGGTGCCAGGGTTCTGTCCTCACCTCTGTATCTCGGGTATTGTCATCTGGTTCAACTTCTCAAAGTCATTCTCCGTATAGAGCCGGTAACAGATCCCACTGTCCTCTCTTCCTGCTCTCCCTGTGCGTTGCCAAGCCTGGGCCTTTGACACCCACTGGACTGCCAACACTTCCAGACCAGTTTCTGTGTGTGGAAAAGCATCACTTCAGTCAATGTTTATGTAATGCACAGCTTTGAAAACAGGTCAGGTCAACAACAGAACATCCCAGGGTCTGCCATCCAAATACTGCTCGGACTTCACTTGGTTTTGCACACTGAAGCAAAGCTAATTATCACACACTGTGTCCAGGAAGAGGAGATTCATACGTGACAGATTTTTACCCCCACATGGCTGGCACTCAAAAAACCAACCAAAAACCACCACCAAAATCCACACTTAAAACCCTCAGATATTAATTTAGACAGTGCAGAGGGTGTTTTAAATTAGTTCTCAGTGGGGCTCGTTGCCTCAAATAACTGCTACAAAACTGAAAACAATCTCTGCACTGTTCATTAGGTTTTCTCACCGGGTCTGTACTTCTTTGCTTTGACCATGCCTGTGTCCACAACATATTTTATTCCTGGAATGGTGATGGAGGTTTCTGCGATGTTGGTGGACAGGATCACTTTGCGACAGTCCTGGAAGGAAGAGCAAACTAAAGCCAGTCACAAGCCACCTGTCCTGGGTTCAGCAGCAGCAGTCATTTTTCTCCTTCTTGGTAGCTGGTGCAGCACTGTGTTTTTGATTTTGGGCCTGGGAGCAGCGCTGATAACACCAATGTTTTCAGTTACTGCTTGGTAATGTTTTGGTCTGACCAAGGACTTTCTGAGTCTCACGCTCTGCCAGGGACGAGGGGAAGCCAGGAGGAAGCAGAGACAGGACACCTGACCCAAACTGACCAAAGAGGTATTCCATGCCACAGCACGTCATGCCCAGGATGTAAAACAGAGAGCAGAGACACAGAAGGGTGGGGGTGTACTGCGTGGTTGGGCTGGGTATAGGTGGTGAGAATTGTATTCTTTCCTTGTATTTGCCTTGTCATTATTATTATTGGTGGTAGCAGTAGTGATCTGTGTTATACTTTAGTTACTAAACTGTTCTTATCTCAACCGGTGGGAGTTGCATTCTTTCGATTCTCCTTCCCATCCCTCAGGGAGTGGGAGGAAGAGAGAAGGGAGAGTGAGTGAGAGAGCGACTGTGTGAGTTATAGAGGCTTAAACCACGACACCACCTTAGACGAGCTGCAACGAAGAAATGCTGCTACTTTGGCCAGCATGGGTCAAGCCTATTTATCACTGCAGCATGTTAAGACCACATACTATGCCAGCTCTTGTAAATTAAGATAACCTGTAGTTCCTATCAGTTCCCAAAACATGTGCTTACACTTGTAGTAAAATACACCATCCGGGACAAGTGTTATCACTATGTCTTTAAACCATTTTGGTTTAATTTCTGATACAAGAGCTGGATTCTTGCTGAACAGGTACAAAAGGGCCTGAGGCAGCACAATTTCTTTTTCTTAGAGCCCGGCAATATGCCTGGTGTTTTGTCCAATAGCTGCTGTAGCTTTTTTGTAATATGGACATAAAGTTCTCATGAAATAGGGCAAATTTCAATTCCTCTGCCCTTTTCACTCCCTAATTCTTCCTTCTTTTTATGATCCCAGACGACTTATCATATGCACCAGTTAATGCCATTCCAGCTGCACTGTCTTATATCACACCAGAACCATTCAGCCTAACACCAGTGGACAGTGGAGACTGACTTAGGATCAGTACAGACTGCTTTAACCCTTTAAATCCCACATTTCTTCCAAACGCTCCCACAGGCAAACTCTTCCTGTTTACCCACCACATCCCCTCACCTTGGGGGCAGCCCGAAAGATGCGATGTTGTTGAGAGTAGGGCAGAGAAGCATAAAGAGGTATCACCATCATCTGCGGGCAGCCGTCAGGGAGATGCTTGGCAATGTCTCGGCAGGTTTTGGTCATTGCTTCAATTTCTTCCTGACCAGTCAGAAACACCAGGATGTCCTGAGAAGAGGGTGCTTCCTGGAGCCAGAGGACGAAGCAAGCGAGAAGATGGTTTGGACAGGGAGGGAGAACTGAGATTGTAATGAGATCTTGTCATGAGGCATTGTAACACTAAACCCAAAACATGGCTACTAGGATGAAAATTAACTCTATCCCAGCCAAAATCAGATACCTATTTTATGTGTTTTCTGTCACAGCTTGAGACTGTAGTGAGAGGACAAGGGGTAATGGGTTCAAACTTAAACACGGGAAGTTTAGATTGGATATAAGGAAGAAATTCTTTACTGTAAGGGTGGTGAGGCACTGGAATGGGTTGCCCAGGGAAGTTGTGAATGCTCCGTCCCTGGCGGTGTTCAAGGTCGGGTTGGACAGAGCCTTGGGTGACACGGTTTAGTGGGAGGTGTCCCTGCCCACGGCAGGGGGGTTGGAACTGGATGATCTTAAGGTCCTTTCCAACCCTAACTATTCTATGATTCTATGACTCTATGTTGTCCTGAGAGCCAGTCAGCAAAGCAGGTAAGGAAGAAAGAAAAGATACACATATGGTGCAAGGTGTGCAACAGCCTGAAGTTCCCAATGGATTCAACAGAGTGAGGAGTAAACCGCATTTTGCAGGATTCAGTCTAAACAGGATGGAGAAAGTGCTTAAGCCACATCTCTGTTTCATGAAATAACTGTCCAGGACGTGCAAAGGAGAGAGCCAGCAAGCACCCTGGCAGCTTTGCATACAAACATTTAGTCACAAAATGCCTACAAACTGTCATTTGAACAGATTGCTACTTGCTCTGCAGTTATGCTTTGACAGTAAATGAGAATCATCTTCATGCTACTGTTAGTTTATATCTGGATTTCCCCCCGCAACCCAGTGCTCTTCACGGTTCACCAGTTCCAATCTTTCTTTTCACTTTTGGAATAACACTGGCATTTGTTAACCCCTCCCTTGAGCCAATCCAAATTCACAAACTCAGCGTGATCCCCAACTATCCACTTTTCCCAGAGGATACAACTCAGGGACATCTCCAATTGGGCAGCAGCAAGCTCACACCATCTTTTCTACCCCAGCAGCCTGTGAGCCTCCTCAGTCAACAACCCATGGCTCCAGAGAGGCATAAACCTGATGAGGCAGCCCTACCTGATGGATCTGGAAGATTGTCACGAGTGCTGCTTGCAGGTAATCACTCTGAGGCTGTCTGGTATAAAAGACCTGAATGGGATGCTGCCTGCCTTCTAAATAGAGAACAGGAGCTCCGTTGAAGTACTCGGAGAACAGGTCAACATCCATTGTTGCTGACATGACGATCACCTTCAATAGAAGCATAAGATGGGTTAGCACTGCAATTTTGATCCAGTCAGGGTTAGCCAAAGATCAGCTTCCAGAGACTGATATATATGCTCAGAACAGCAAAAAGCATACAGAGTTTGTGAGAGAAAAGAGTGCTCCTTCCTTATTGAAGCCATCAGCTTTGATATCACACAAGGTAACAAGTTGGTATGATAAAATAAGCAAAGATGTGTTAAAATTCTTTCTGACACTTAAGAAAGAGAGCTGACACCCACAAAGCTATGCTACAGAGTGGTCTGTTGAACAACGCTGTGCTAGGACCCTATCAGTCCCCTTTATGCCTTCCCCAACAAAACCAACATGCTTTCACACACTTCATCACGTACTCACACAAATTCATTACACATCCACCCAACACAGATGTGCAATCTCCTTCCCCAGTGTGAGCATGTCATAGAGCTGTCATATAGGGGCTTTTAGGGAAAAGGGCACCATGGAGGCGACCAGATAGGTTGTTCAGATGCGTCATATCAGGCCCACACATCATAAACCGGCCACCCTTAACTACTGAGACTTAAAAGGACCTTTTGAAACACAAAGAATCAAGGCTGACATTTCAAATGCTTTGGCAAATCCCAGGAGATAAAGTCCAAGCCCCAGGCCCTGTCACATACTTTTAGCGGCAGCTTGCCCAGTTGCTTTCGTTTCTTTTGTGCAGCTTTCACCACTCCAAAGAGCACATCAGTGTGGATCGTCCTCTCATGGGCTTCATCCAGGATGACAACGCTGTACTTCCGCAGCAGGGGGTCTCCAATCGCTTCCCGAAGCAGCATTCCATCTGTTAAAAACTTGATTCTGGTTTCATCAGATGTCAGGTCATCGAAACGGACACTGTAGCCAACCTACGGGAGCCA
Source organism: Ara ararauna (assembly GCA_028858755.1). Lineage (NCBI taxonomy): Eukaryota > Metazoa > Chordata > Aves > Psittaciformes > Psittacidae > Ara > Ara ararauna. The sequence continues at coordinate 7,601,781 of CM054389.1, read as the reverse complement.
GTTACAGACAGCACAAAGTTACTTGCGTTTCTCATTGGCACTGTACCACAAAGGAAGACTGCAAAACACTCTGGTAGGACAGAGCCAACTGGAACTCCAAGGAGGCTCTGGAAAGTGTAACAGTGTATTTGCAGTCTGAGAGCAGTTAATCTTGCAAGTCTAACGATCACTCAAAAGATGCTCTCAACACTGTATCCCAATTGGCTTTTTCCCAACTAGAAGTTCACTGCAGTTGCCCTGAGTTTCCTTTCCTTTCCTTCCTCCCCTGCTAGAAACTACCCCATGGTTTCCAAAGACTTTAGATAGGGAAAGTCTTTCTCCTCCACTTTTCTCCCACAGATTCACAGGTCTGCATGGATTCAGCACTCTGCTCTCCTTGACAGTGGCTTTCAATACAGGGAGCAGTGGAAAAGAGTGCAATACTTTTTGTTCAACCAGCATCTTTTTCAACTTGAGGAACACACAGAATAACCAAGAAGTAAAACACCACAAACACAGAGTCAAACACACCTGCTCCATGCCACAGCAGCATGTAAACAGCCTTTTTTTCCCATTTAGGCATACTATTAAATGAAGAAGACAGCCGTGGCTGTTACTATTTTCCCCATTAAACCCTGACACGGCCCCACTGACACTGCAGCACTAAACCAACTCCCTAAAGATGTTGTAAATCAACCTACCAGTCCCCCTAGCTCTGTCTTCTTCTCATCCGAGACTCTGGTAGCTAAGGCTATCGCTGCTACTCGCCGAGGCTGGGTCACAGCAATGGTGCCCTGGCGGCCAATTCCTGCTTCGTAGAGGTACTGAGGGATCTGGGTGGTCTTCCCCGAGCCTGTTTCTCCTGAGGAACACCAAGGGAGTAGTTTTTCTATTAAACACTCTTCATAAACCGCAAGGCACCAGCTGCCGTAACCAGTCCACACTCGGTAACAAAGCTGTTACCGCTTTACCTCACTTCAGACGAACAGCCCCCGCGGGGCCGCCGGCCGAGGAGAGCCGCTGGGGTAACCCGCTGCCCCCCTCCCCAGCCCCTCCGGGTCCGGCACTCACCGATGACGACGGCGCTGTCGAGGCCGCGGATGTGGCCCAGCAGGCGGCCCCGCACCGGGAATATGGGCAGGCTGCGGCGCTGCTGCTCGACGGGCGGCGGCCCGCGGGGCTGCACGGCAGGGCGGGCCGGGAGCATCGCCTTCGGCCGCTTGGCCGCCGGCCCCTCTCCGGGCGGCCGCATCGCTCCAGCCGGCAGCGATGCACGCGTTTCAGCTGCGACCGCGCACCGGCGCGGCGTCAGCGGGCGCGGGGAGCGGGGCCGGGTGGGAAATGCAGTGCCGCGGTGAAACCCCGCCCGCAGAGCCCAAAGCCCAGAGGAGAGGGGCAGATGACCTGCAGGTAGTGTCTTATAGAGGCGCGTTTGAACCTACAGCGTCCCTGCTTACGAGCTGCTGGCACAAAGCGCTACTCGGCACTTGCCAGGCTGCCCCTGGAATGCTGTGCTCAGTTCTGGTCCCCACTCTACAAAAAAGATGTGGGCAGGCTGGAGAGTCCAGAGAAGAGCCACAGAGGTGATCCAAGGAGTGGGAAGCCATGTGAGGAATGGCTGAGAACTGCGTTTATTGAGCCTAGAGAAAATAAGGCTCAGGGGAGACCTTATCGCCATATTCCAGTATTGAAAGTGGGACTACAGAGAATATGGAAATTCCATTTTACAAGGAGTCCCATGGAAAAGATATGGGGTGATGGGTATAAGTTACTCCTGGGGAGATTCCAAATGGACACAAGAGGGAATTTTTTCACAGAGCAGTCAGCCACTGAAATAATCTCCCCAGGGAAGTGGTGGATTCCCCAGTGTTGGCTACTGTTAAGATTCAGCTGGACAGGGTGCTGGGACATCTAGTCTGGGTCGTGCTTTGACAAGAAAGGTTGGACCAGATGATCCCTGAGGTCTCTCCAACCTGGCAGTCTATGATCCTATGAAGTAATCTCCAACATCCCACACAACTGAGGATACACCCTCCAAAAAGGAGTCTGGTATTTAAAAACACTTCTTTGTGGGACAGGCTGCCCAAGAGTGGTTTCAAGGGCAATTAAAGCCTGGGTGAGGCAGTAAGCTGCCAGCAATAGTCAATTTTGTCCTGCGATACAAGTAAGCACACTTAAAAGTTCCTCCCAGATGTGGATGTGTGGATGCTATGGTATTATTCTGTAAAGAGAAGAGTACTATCTTACTCTACCAGAGTGGAAGGAAGCGTGTAAGGAAAGCAGCTTTGGCAGAGCGAGGGCAAGTGATCTTACCATGACCTGGGCAGCCATCCTCAGGCAGGGCACAACACTACTCCACAGTCAGGCTCTAGATTTACAGAAGGTTTTATCCCAGCAGCTGGGGTGTCTTTTCTCTCCATCCCCACTTCCTTACATCTCACCAGATCTTAAACAGCCAAGTAAAAAAAGGTTTTGATCCAATTCCTGAAGCAACATTGCCCAAAGCATTTTTAGTACTCCTGGAGAGTAAGATTTAGTCTATTTTTGGAAAAAAAAAAAAAAATAAAAATCTCCCTTAAGTTTTTATAACCCTTAACAGATAAAATGCAGATACAAATGGATTCACTGATTTTGTTTGTCAGAATCTAATATACTGCTTGTGGACAAAGCATCTCCTCTTGAGATCCCAACACATTCATCTCCTGGACTACAAACAAGTTAAAAACCTGTAGCTGATTTTTAACAGCACCACTATCTGAGACTGAACAAGATGACCCCATGGGTATCAAGGTTTAGCCGATCCTCCCACATATAGGAGGAAGACAACCTTTCTTTTTATCTATTACAATATAATCAATAAAAAGCTACACCAATAGAGTCCATAGCATCTTAGGAGTGCCTGAATGAGTCAAGCTGAACCATGCTCCTAATTCCTTATGTGGCTCCTCATCTAGGTATTTATAATCAACATCACTTCAAGCTAAATCCTGTTCAGTGTCACTGACCTGTGCTGGACACTCAATCATCCCATAACAAACTTCAGACCACAAATTAAACATCTTGAGCAGACAATCCTGCTTCCTAGCAGTTCCGAGACACACTTGCGGGAGAAGCTTGCATTAACGCTGTTTCTTCAGGGACCTGCTTTCCCCTACTTCTGCTTCTAGCTAACTGCCTCAAGACTGCAGGATTTTACAAAGGATTAACAAAAAGGATCCACACAACATTTTATTCAGCTCATCATCTGAGATATTTGAGCAGTTCTGACTCCACATAAGTTTTCGTCCCTAGAGCTCCAAGCCATTTAAGGACCATTAGGAGTGTGCATGTGTAGGGGGGTGGATTTTGTAGAACTACTTATTTAAACCAGTCAGATGCAAATCTGAACACACACTCTGGGGGGGGCAAAGCCATCAAAATGCAGCCTCAGCCTGGCAAGTGTATCCACATAGAGGCACATTCCAGAAACCCAGCTGGCAAAGTAGAAGGCCTGCATTATGCTGCATGCTGTATTTCTTACCATTCAAACATGACTGGAGACAATAGCACCTCAGACTAAAAAACCTTTTGCCATTGAAATAGGGACTTTTGACCACCTTCTAGTTTTATCCAAGAGTAAAAAATTAGTTTAAATCCCAAAAAGTTGGATTTGTCTCCTGTAAAGTTTCCCATATAGATTCCTGTATCAAATAACTTGGAAAAAAAGCAAACCACTTTAGAGATCACTTCAAACAAGTATCCATGGCCTTGTTAATTGAAGCTGACAGGAAATGGTTTCCAGTTTTAGGGTTTTGGCTCCACTGGATTAGTATTTTCATTACCAGCACAATAAATTCCCTGACTGGGAAAGACAGGAAGCGATAGTCTGGAAGTGTCTTGGATCGGACTGCATAAAGTGCTTGTATTCAAAACCACAGAGCTGTCAAAAAGTGTCCTTTCTGCAATGGGGAATAAGAAGTCCCCAGTATGGATCTTTGCTCAGGTCAGTCTCTCCCAGTTCTCAGTGTGTTTTGGCACAGACACTTATTAGCCTCCAAGGCGCTGACCTTCTCCCCACGCAAATCCTCCTGGTCGTTCTTCTGGCAAAAGATTGTAATTAGGATCATCTTCTGGTGTATCAAATATTGCTTTGCTGGAAAACAGAAAAGAGATTTCCCCCTTTAGAATGTGTTTCACAAGAAGACCAAGACTGCTCAAATTCTGTACTTGTAACAGCATCCCCCCTCAGAAACAGGTTGCCAAAGCATGCATCATTTGTACCCAAGTCACACTTGCTCCCCAATTAGGCCCCCCCGGGAAGAAGGTCTGGAATTATGTGCCTAAATAAACCAAGACTGATAAGATTCAGCTGAAACAAATTTTTCCTTATATCCATGATTACAGCCTTCTCCTCAAGAGGGAACTGCACAGGAGCAGCACTCAGAACCATGAACATCGAAGTTTTCTGCCAAACTGTGAAATGAGGATGACTGACAAAAGAAAAAAACATCAGATCTATTATATTTAACACCTCAGTCACTGTTCATAGGCAGCAGGACTCAGACATGCATCTTTGGTGCCACCAACAGGCAAAGACTAACAAGTGTTACCGAAGAAATCAAAGGTTACCCTTTAGCCCTTGTCCTGAAGAACACAGTTCCCATTTCCATGTCTCTGAGATCCTCCTCCCTTGTTTGACAACACGAGTTAAATGAAAAAGCAGGTACAGGCACAGCACAGCTCTGCCTCAAGCTGCCTGATTTACCAGAAGTTGCTGTGACTGAATTATAAACAGCTTTCCACACAAGCACTTTTTCTACATCTGTTTCAGTTCTCATTCACATGTCTTTAGCTTTACAGCCAGTACTTACAGGACAGACGGTGTTCTCAGAAGCTTCCCACCACCAGGCTGATTGGGAAAGACATCCTCTAAGAAAAAATATATATGCCCAACAGCAATGCCTAGCATGCAAAGAGAAGTCAAATGGTGATTTTTCAACACTTCTCTTTTACAACTTTCAAATGATTCACTAGAATTTTTAGGAAAAAAAACCCAACCCAAAGCCCACAGGTTGATTCTTTCACAGAAAATATAAGAGAGAGAATAAAGCATGCTGACATCAGACGAAAAGCTTAATTTGCACTACAAAACATACAGAAACCTGCTTGTCATTATTAATCATACTGATGTTATGGCTTTATTAGTTGATAAAAATAGCAATATAAGCTATTTTACTTCAACAGTCCGATGCCCAAAAACAGCTTACATAGCTGAGCTAATTCCAAGCAATAAAAAGCTAAACCATGAGAAGCTTTTTCCATCCTTGTTACAGCCCAAAATATGCTGTGATGTTTAGAAATCGGAAAAGCCTGGTATACAGAACTGATACTAAATAAAAGGCATTTAGCCCTTGGGTTTTTCCACATCTTGTTTCGTGTAGAACAGTGGCAGGAACAGATCCTTGTGATTCTTGCAATTGCTTACCCAGGAGATCCACAATGATGGAGTTCCCCAGCAGCAGTGAAAAGCCCATCAATACCCAGGGTAGAAATGGGGCTTGAAAGATGAGAAGCCCAAAAAAGTTCATACGGACATAGGGATTCCTGCGGCTCCACACGTACACGAGCATTATTGTGAACGCCTGGCCCAAGAAAACCAAGTTCACAAACAGGCCAAAAAGCTGCAATGGGTAGTTAAAGAAAGCAGTTCACCAAGTCATTGTTGAGAGCTCAAGCACGAGAAGTACTTCACAGCACAACTCATAACCCTGTGTTTTCTATACAACTGCTAACTCTGTTTTCCTCATTCAAGTAATCAAACCTACTGGAGATCAAATTCAACACCTATAGCAGGATTCAGCATATCTGCAGCAGGAATAATCTCTTTAACATAATATAGCATTAAATCAGTGAAGCACCAGCACTGCTCTGAGATAAACTGAGCATCCTTTCATCCAAAAGCTCATTTCCATGATCCTGTCAAGCAGTAAAGAGCCTGAAAGACCAGCCCGGTATTTAACAGCAACAGTTGCCCAGCATTCAAAAGTACTTCAACAAATACTGTTATTCCTTGTCCTACAAACAAAACATATAATCATCTAAGATTAAAGATGAAAGGAACATGGTTTCAGTTCTCATTCATGTATCTTTAGCTTTACTAACGCAGTTTGGAATAAAAGGATACAGTCATTAAAAGTCCTCCAAAAAGGAACATAAACACAAAATCTGCCGTCCGACCTCGAAAAGAGCCTTCTTCAAGCATTCGGCAGTAACGGTATCTGAAGCCACAGCTCAGGAAAATCTGATTGCAAATGAGTTTGAAGAAAGACCCAAGTGGAAAAGGACTCAATTCTACATGAGCTTAGATGTTTCTATCAATTTACTCCATCAATTGGCTCTTTCTGGATACCTCAGCAGAGAGGGTGACCCAGGAGAGGAAAAAAGGCGACTTGGGGTTTTCTCCTGTATGTCAGAACCAACCTGAAAGATCAGGTTTGTCCAGCAAGGTCTCAGCGCCACACATACAAACAGCAAAATTCTTGGCAACTTATGAAGGAGATCCTGTTGCTGCCCATTCCTGACATCAGTGAAGTCATCGTTGCTGAACTGCCGGGTGCTTCATGGTGGAGCAGAACAGGACCTTTGCCTACATGCACATATAGCAACGTGCCTGTACGCTGGAGTTGTGCTTTCTAAGTAAAGCAAGAAAACTTCATGAAGGATACAAAAAGATCATGTTAAATAAAAAATTAAAGCCAACTGGTCCAAAGAATAAGTAGTTGGTGATTAACCTCCATACCTGGAAATAAGACAAATAGAAGGACTTTAAACATGGCAGCTTATTTTTATTGCCTAAATAGAAAAGTAGGTAACCATGTAACTGAAGCCTCCTTTACAATCCATGAATCTAAGACTTACACTAAAATACAGTGATCTGCACTCTAGCTTCATTAGCTAGAGTGAAACCCCACAGCCATTTGCCACACTCAATTTTGAGAGAACAGGCACTCTCAAACTCAACAGTGTACTTTAAAAACCCCGCGTACTTCAGAAAACACTTACTTGAAAGTGCTTAAATATTAGTTCAGGGTTGAAGTACAGCTGAAAGGGTGTGATTAGTTCTAATTGCTGAAAAAGAAGAGAACATACGATGGAATCAAATTATACGCGCTCAAGTAACCCCCTTCTTCTATGCCGAAAGAGGCCGACAAGCTCCCTCGGTAACCCGCTCCCGTTATTGTCAGCGGACGGACTGAAGCGGGACGCTCCGGACGGACTGAAGCGGGGCTCGGGAAGCGCTGCCTGCAGCGGGTTCCCTCCTCAGCGCGCCCCGAGGCACCGAGCCCTGGGTGGAGGCGCCTGAGGTAACTCCGACTCCCGCGCCCCCTCGGAGCCCCGCGGGCGGCCCCGGGGGCTCGGACTCACCACGGCGGCGGTGGTGAGCACACAGGCGGTGGTGTAGGCCCGCGTCACGGGCGGCACCTGCGCGTACTCCTGCCGGAGCGTCCACAGCGCCATCTTAGCGCGGCCCGAGCCCCTTCCGCCGCGCCGCGCTCCAACCCCCGGCAGCGCCCATCGGCTCCGCCAGCGCCCCTGCGCCCTCATTGGCCCTCCCCTTCCTTTCCCCGCCCCCGCGGGCTGGAGCGCTTGGTGATTGGGCAGGGCGATGCTCCTCGCGGTCATCGATTGGTTGCGGCGGGGCGATCCTCCTGAGGGAGCTCGAGCAAGGCGGGAAGCGGCGAGCGGCGGGAGCCTCATACCGGTGCCCCGGGCAGGCGGCGGGACCCCCGTACCGGTGCTCCGGGCAGGCGGCGGCGGCGGCGGCGGCGGAGGGAGCCCCGTACCGGTGCCCCAGGCAGGCGGCGGCGGCGGCGGAGGGAGCCCCGTACCGGTGCCCCAGGCAGGCGGCGGCGGCGGCGGAGGGAGCCCCGTACCGGTGCTCCGGGCAGGCGGCGGCGGCGGCGGCGGAGGGAGCCCCGTACCGGTGCCCCAGGCAGGCGGCGGCGGGACCCCCGTACCGGTGCCCCAGGCAGGCGGCGGCGGGACCCCCTTACCGGTGCCCCGGGCAGGCAGCTTCGGGACCCCCGTACCGGTGCCCCAGGCAGGCGGCGGCGGCGGCGGGACCCCCATACCGGTGCCCCGGGCAGGCGGCGGCGGGACCCCCGGCAGTGGCTGCGGTATCGGTGCCTCCGGTAAGCCGCGGCTTCCCCTCAGCTCCGGGCTCCGCCTTCCCGCCTGCAGCAGGGCCCGTGTGTCCCGGCGCTAGGAAGCCCAGCGGCCGCCTTCCGTCCGCCACCATGTCGGTCAACCCCATGACCTACGAGGCGCAGTTCTTCGGCTTCACGCCGCAGACGTGCTTGCTGCGGATGTACACCGCGTTCCAGGATTACCTCTTCGACATGTTGCTGCTGGTGGAGAACGTCATCCTGAAGAAGCTGGAGGGGCTCTCCGAGTGCAGGATCAGCCCCCTCCACATCCGGAAGAGCACCGAAAAGTTCCTTTTCCTCCTGAAGGAGAACTTCGATGAGCTCTTCAGTAAAATGGAAGAGATGCTTCTGCAGCTGGTGTTCAACATCCCGAAGAATGTGCTCCTTCCCGAGGACAAGGTCCACAGGCAGTATCCCTACAGCAAAGAGCAGTTCCAGGCGCTTCAGGATGAGATCCACCAACTGCAGGAGCAGTACAAGGCTGAGGTGTCCGCAGGGCAGGCGCTGCGTGCGGAGCTGGAGGAGCAGAAGGTTGTTCAGGCAGAGCTGGAGAAGATATTGCAGTGTTTTGTTGGGATTGAGAATATCTGCAGGGAACACTGGAACTGCAGCTTCAGGGAGAGCTTTGCTTTCTTGACACCCAGCCTTAAGAAACTGCAAGATAAGCTGAAAGATATTGAAGAGAAAAGCAAAAAGCTAAAGAAGTGTGAGACTGAATCATAAGATTCCGAAAAGGCAGCTTGCTTGAAATGACAGGAGCTTATCTTTGCAGGAGCAGCTCCCATAGTCCTTACCCCTCTAACCCTCCCGGGATCTAGACTGTTGAACTGTGCCTGTTTGTACCTACTTAGCGCCATCTTAGGGAAACGGGAAGAAAAAAGCCCTGGATAACCTGGCTCTGAAGGCACCTTCCTGACTTTATGAACATTAACTGTGAACACAACACAGTATTTGTTTCATTTTAGGATTATTGAAGAAGAAAAGAATGAGTAAGACCTGCAGGAATGTGTGATTTTCCAGCTCAGGGAGCCAGTGCTTCTAGCCAGTGAAGATGTGCCTTGCTAAGGCCAAGGTGCTAGCGCTGCCTTTAAAGGCCAAGAACTAGGAACTGTTGCTTTATATATGTTACTTTGGTTGGTTTAACTTTTGTTGTCCAGTGGCCTTTTTCTACTAAATAACAAAGTTAATTTCATTCATGTTTAATCATTCTCCTGTAGAAGCATTGTGAAGGTGGACTCTCGGGCTCGAGATCATTGATGCCGCTTAAGCTTATTCCAGCTGCACTTGATTTAAAGTACATCACAGTCTGTGGGCATCTTCCCACTGGCCTCAGCAGGTTTTGAGCTTCCTGAACTATCATGACCTATCCATACTGATTTCTCCTTTACTAAATTCTATGTTTGACAGACATGAAACTTGTGAATAATTTAGAAGTTACTGCAATAAAAAACACATATTAAAAGCATGAATACACTGTGCAGTTCTTTTTTTCCTGACTTCTGAAGACTTTACGCAGAATCAGCTTGGTAAAACCAGTATCTTTAAGTATATATTGCCTTGATGTGTGCTTGGGGTCTGTGGGATTGGGTGGTCAGCCCTGAAATGCTGCCAGAGGAAACTGATTTCTGATGCTGAGCTCTGGACTTCTTCAGTGAATGTTTGTTGAGATGGAGGCTTGGGTTCAGGGGTGGGAAAAATAGGGAATAGAACCCACAAAGGTCTCCACAAGAGAGCTACAAGGAAGAATTCAACAATGGGGGTGAAATGATCTATCCCTGCTTGTCCTCCAGGGCATGGCTCAGTGGAATTGCTTCCCTCATCAGGACAAGGTATAAGTCCTCAAAATGATTGATGTCTTCTATCAGAACTAAAGAGGAGGAATAAGAGGTGTGAAAGGCAGTTGATTTCAGTTAAATGCCATTTAGCTGAAATAAATGAGAGCAGCTCTGTGAAGAAAACAGGACCTTTGCCAGGAGCCCTCTGGAAACATGGCTTCTGAAAATCAATTGCTATTAAAACCCTGTAACCCAACTTCTCCTCTTCATTTTTGGTCCTATACCCACTTTTAAGAATCAAAGTCTTTAATTGTAGGGGGGTGGCTACACGGAGAAGGGTGTTGCTGAATATATTCCCTCCCAAAGAATAACAACACATCTCCCATCCTGCGTGTTTCTGTAGCAGGATATTGAGGAACAATTGCTTGGTGGGAGGGAATAACACTAGTTTTTTAAGTGCTTGCCTGTGAAATTCAGATAAGCATTGAAAGTACATCTAACAGATCAAAAAGTACTTGTACGCATGTATTAAAGCAACATTTTCAGTTAAATGGTGAATGGACAGACACACGTTTCACCAGTGAGGAGGTCACACTCACCTTGCCTGATGCCAACGTGATGGGATGAAACTGGGAACACTCACAGCACAAAATCAGCACCAGTGAAGGAAGTACATTGTCCCCCATCACTGATCCCGACGTGCTGCTGGGCAGAGGATGCGGGCAGCAGAGGGCACCAGGAGACCAGCCCAGCGCTTCCCTCGCAGAAAAGCTGGATTATTTCCCGCCCCCCGCTGTAACTTTCGTGTGCACCAGGAATTATCCAGTGTCTCCTCAGGTAAGGATATTGGATATAAGGACGGTCTCCGATCTTAGGCAGAAGTTCCTCCCTAAGAGGGTGGTGAGACGCTGGCACAGGGCGTCCAGAGCAGCTGTGGCTGCGCCGTGGTCCAGCAAGCACTCCAGCGGCAGAGCTGAGGTCTAAGGGGAACAAAGCCTCTGGATTTCTTCCCAGGATAACACACACTCCTGGTCTGGGACATGCAGGAGCACTGAGGATGTCCCAGCAGCTGGATACAGCATCAAGATGGAGAAAGGCTCCGAGTCCCTCTGGCCATTGGGACTATGATGTGTTCAGCAGTGGGAAAGGAGCCAGCACCACTTCCCAGGGGTGGTGGCACCCCCCAAAAGCCCTGCAGATGAGGGGGGGGCTTCAGTTCCCAATGCAAGGGGGAAACGATAGTTGCAATGAAGATTGGTTTTGGCATCATTCACAGCCAATGGGAGCCCTGGGGGGCGGGCGGTGAAGCCCCCTCAATGTATTCATGGAATGAGGATGTAATTAGCAGCTGCTAATAAACCCACACCCGGCCAAGTGCCAGCCTGGGGCCGGAGAGGTGGTGGGGGGGGGGGGTACCATATGCCTCCTCATTAAAAGCTTTAATTACAGACAGGAAACGCTGGTGGAAGCCATAGGTTTTAATTGCTTCACCTCAAGCTCTCGGTGAGTCAGCTCCCTCAGGTGTTTGGGCTGCTGGCCCCATCCCTGTCCCCATCCTCACCCTGCAGCAGGGCTGAAGGGACCAAAGGGGCTGGGAGAGGATGCTCACACAAAAACATCCCACTATAATGATAAAGAAATCCCCTGTTATGCCAAAACAAGTCCTTTCACAGGGATTTTGGCTGGCCCAGACTAAGTAAGAGCATCCCCCTTCCCAAAACAGCCCTAAGAAACCTCCCTTGCCATAAACCACAGAGATTGACAGGCAGGGAGACTGTGATGCACCACGGGCAATGCGAGTTGTCCCTGCTGGTGTGTGCTATCCCTTAATGTGTTTGCACATCACACATCGGATGGGAGAGAAAGCTCTGAGTGCCTTGGTGGGATTTATGGAAAGCTGCCCTGGTGCTGCCTCCCCCCGTGCCCCAGCTCCGGCATTAAAATAAATGGGGCACAGAAAATGGGCTTTCAGGTCACATTAGTGGCAAAGCATTGATTTACTCAAGCGAAGAAACTCCGTCAGGGCTCAGTTGCTGATGCCTCCTGGCCCTGTTTGCTGGACCTCCCTGGAAACTGCTGTAGGGAAGATCGCAGTAAATGGCTTTTTCCTACTGAAAGAGAAGGAAAAACCTGGAAATGTTTGGCTAGAAAGGGATCACTTTCACATGTAAAATCTTTGTTCCCTCCCCATAATTAAATCATAGGAAAGAGGGAGTGTGATCAACCAACCTCTGCCAGAGGCAAGCCCTTGGAGGCAGCTGCGCATGGTGTGGAACAGCATGGAGCCACAAACCCAACAAATCATGGTTCAGAAGCTGGTTTAGCTCTGCCTTGGCTGTAACTAAGGGCTCAGGCTTCTGCTTCAAACCCACCACCCAAAGCAAAGGTAAGCAACTGGTTACCAGCACCCAAACCTGCAGCATCCTTAAGGACACACATCTAACATCAGCCCCAGCAGAAGCATCTGCCCATAGCTTGTGGGAAATCACTGTGGGAAGTTTAATTTCAGCCTGAAAAGGGAGAGAATAATAAACTCAGCCAGTGAACCAGAGAAATAATGACAGGGCAGGATTGAGCCTTTGGAGCTGATGCGCTCGCTGCGTGCCCTCACCCATGCGCCTGCTGCTGGGCTATCGTTACCTCTCACGTCCCTATGGAATGGGAATTCCCCTGTTGCTCTGTCTCGCTTATCCCTCTGGGGCTGTTATTACTCCTACTTATCCAACTCGGAATGTTATTCCCTCCTGTCACCTTAATTTCTAATAATTAGTATTTGCTATAATGCTGCAGAAGAAGTCAGCTCTTAATGAATATTATACTAAGCACTAAATTATCATTTACTGCTCAAGAATTCCATGTTGAAGCGCAGCCCATTTAAAAGAAAATGAGGGGGAAGCAGCTTTCAAGCCATTTACGAGGCTGGGTCAAACCCCAACTTGAGTGCCCAGCGAGATCCCAAAACAACCATAAACCCTGAAGGCATTTACTTGCCTGGGACACGCCACTGGCCAAGCCTTGGGGCTGGATATGACCCACTGAGGTGGGACCAGGATGCCGCATCCCCATGTTAGAGTGTTGGAACTGGATCATGGATGATCTTTAAGGTCCCTTGCAACTCAAATCGCTGCATTAGGAACTGCAGTTACACTTGAGTATCACTTCTGTGGACTTTATTGCCATTTTCTGTTCAGGTCTAGAGTAGAAAAGCATGCAAAAAATAGCCTCTCTATTCATGGTACATATTTACAGTGTAACAGCCATGCGCCGTTACGGTACTGAGTGCATATACATCATGCTTGAATGACAGCAGAGTACATACAGCGTCATAGTTAACATCAAGTGTAACAAGAGACTTAAATAGCAACAGAATAGGCCTATAAGTCAGAAACAGCAGCAAACCTACGCACAGAGGATCCGAGTTGTACCCTCAAAAGCTGCAGCTCTTATTCTTGAATTCACACCAGTTTTTGGAACACTTTTCCTAATGGCTCATGGTCACTGATCCAGGGCTGGGCTAGCAGCGACTCTGAGCATACATGGCTTTCCTTCTGGAAGGGAAGAGGAAAGGCAGCCACTGATTCCCAAGCTCATTTCCTTCCCTCTTCCCATTGAAGGCTGCATTCAGAGCAACAGGGTCATGGGAGAATCCAGACTGGGAGAGACCTGATCAGAGCATGGTCTTCTGCAGGAGGCTCTGGGCCAGAAAAGAAACCCCTTCCACTGCTTTGCTCAGCAAACACCACTGTAAATGTGCCCTGGTGAATGGAGAACTTTGGCACCCAAACTAGGCTATACAAACACACAAACCCCACACTATCTGCCTTCCAGTCTGCAGTATTCCTGCTGGACACCTGACATGCTCATGGTCTCAGCAGCACTTCAGCACAGCCCTTCCCTTGGGAAGGTGTTTACATTTACTGATCCCCATCCCCTGGGGACAGAAAGGAGCCTCTCCTGCTATTCCCATCCACACCAAGGTGAGATCCCTGTCCCTAGGAAGGACCATCTGTTACTGTGGCTGAGCACTGCTGAGCAGACAGCAAACACTGATAACAAGGGAACTGCAAAGAGCAACCCACCATCCAGACAGGAGATGCTGGTCCCAGAGGACACGAACAAGACACATCACTGATGCCACCATGACCAGCACAGGACAGGCCTGACTTATCCACACTTGAAATGATAAAGAAAACATGTGTGGAACTTATCTTTCAGAAAGCCCAGTCTTGTGCTGGGCAGCTTCTTGTGTCTCAAGGCACTGAGAACATAGAACATCATTACAGCCCAGCCACACTCACTGCTGCTGGGGATGTGGTTTCTCTTGCGGCCACAGGCTCCTGCATGGATCAGGCTGGAGACACGGTGCTGCAGCCAAAGCTTCCAGGTCTTCCTCCTGCCCCCAGCAGCACAGACACTGGAAACCCCCAACCACAGCTCCCTCCAAATGCCCTCTCTGTTCTGCACCCCATGGACCTGCTCCTGCTACAGGGCTAAACCACACGGCTACACCTCATCTCCCATTTGTCATGGATACATCACTGGGAAAACCATTGCCCAAAGCTGAGCCCCTGTGCAGGGCTCAGTGTTAGAACAGTGAGTGGTTTTCCAGGCATCCATTCACATGCTGCAATACATCAGTAATGAGCTGAAAACCTCATTTATTTGCAAATGTGACATTGATAGTGATGTATTCCTGCCCAAAGGGGAATACTGCAGTGAATGTCTTCAACCCTGTGCCAGACAGGAGAGACTAAACCATGGTTTTCACTTAGCACTACCTCCCAAACTGAAGGCTGAGCTATCAGTTGAGCAGGACAAATAAATCTCCTTCCTGCAGATCAAAAAGATGTCCGATTTCCCCGAAAGAGAGATTTCCTTCAGGGCCTCTCAGTCCTTGCACCTAGAAAAGCCAACCAAAGCAGACCAGGGCTGCCTCTGCCATCACGCATCAGGGCAAGAGGAGCTGTCCCCAACACATGGGGCCCAGCTAACACTGTTCAGAGCATCCCAGTACTCCAGGAACAGCACAGGTAAGTGAGGATCTGGAAGGAAACACACACACAAAAGCATCAGAGCATGCCTGCACCAGCTCTTCTTGCTTCTGGAGGAGCCCTGCATGCCAAACCCTATCCCCTCCTTCACAGAGAGAGGCAAGACAAGTATCTCATCATCCACCTGAAGAGAATGACTTTCCTGAGCAGATAAATGGGCTGGCTCACCAGAGCCAAACAAATACCTTCTCTAGTCTCTTCCTTTCTTCAGAGCAGGAGCAGCATTGCTCCAAGCTGCCCTAAACATGCACATAAAGAAGCCAGGATTCCATTTTTCAGCCAAGCCAGAAGTAGAGGATATTCCTGCTGGAGTCCTACCGAGCCTTGGAATAAATGTGTTTCTCTTGCTGCTTGTGCCATGTTTACATTTCATTTCATGCCAGTTCTCCGGCTGTCTGAGGCATGATATGACTTGTGGAGATGGAAAAGAAACATGGCTGGCAGTTTGAACAAGGTTTAACACAAGCTCAGCTCTATACCTTGAATTATGTCTTGGGCCTTTGGAAACAGCTCCAGGAGGATTTCTTTCAGCTGAAAAGGCAATCTTTTCATAGTAGGTGTTTGGGATGATCACAAACCATATCCATTCCCCTCAAACTGAAGTGACACTTGAGCTACCACTAAAGGAACACGACATAGAGCTGATTTGTAAAGGATCATTTGTTTGGTTGAAGCTGAGAAAAGCCTTGCCCCTCTGGCTCCCACCCTCTTGGGCATCATCAGAATAGCCCCAACAACTGACTGCATTAGCACATTATTCTTACCATGTATTAAATATATAATAAGTAACCCCACATTTGCAGTCTTAGAGCTCTTTGGGCACAACCCAAGTATTGCTTAGACCTCAGTAGTCCCAGGGAAATAAGGATTACCAGTACTTCCTTTTCTCCCTGGGGTAAGGTGACTTCCCAAGACATGTCCATGTCCAAGGTCACTCCTTTAAGCAGGTTGAGAGTCCATTTTCCCCCAGACTGGAGGACAGATGCTTTGTTCCTGCTAGTTCCTCAGGGCTGCTCATCCCTGCCCCTGTGTGCAGCAGGATGTGATGGCATCCCAGTGCGTTGTCCCCAGCAGAGCAGTTTGTGTCCAGAGACCATCCTCTCCACAGGCAGCTGTTTCTCCTGATCAGGCATAAAATCATCATGGAATTGTAAAACACCAGGCTGGAAGGGGCCTCAAGAATCATCTGGTCCAAACTTTCCTGACAAAGCATGTCCTAAGACTAGATGTCCCAGCACCCTGTCCAGCTGAATCTTAACAGTGTCCAACGCTGAGGAATCTACCACTTCCCTGGGGAGATTATTCCAATGGCTGATTGCTCTCATTGTGAAAAATCTTCCTCGTGAGCCCAACTGGAATCTCCCTTGTGCCCATCACCCCTCATCTTTTCCATGGGACTCTCTGTAAAAAGGGAATCTCTGTCTTCTTTGCAGCCACCCTTTAAATACTGGAACAAACATCCTGGACCAGCCCCTCCTCCTGCATTTGTGGAGCCCCCCTGTGCTCTCAGACTTGCCAAGTCCCCATCTCCATTTTCATTCCTTTTCAATGAGTGTTTAATCTTCATTACAAGGCAGCAGGATCCAGGCAGACCACAGGCCCTGGGGGATGCTGAGCGCACAGTTGGTGCAGGCAGATGCACCAGTGCAGGCAGGAGTTACCATCTGGATGCAGAGTGCAAGCCCACTGCAGTAACCTTTACATGATATAATGCCTTTGCCTGCTTTAAAAATTAAAGGTCTCCTCAACAAAATACATCAGCTGCAACATTATTTACAGGTAAGATGTGGCTGGTGACTGCTTCTGGCATCCCACCGAGGTGGCTGAAGACAAGCAGGCTGAGGACAGGCAGCAGAAGGCATCGGCAACAATGCCCAGCTACAAAAACATTAGGAACCACCAAACCAGACTGCAGTAAACAGGATGGGAACAGCAGATGCTACCAACAGCCCTCATACATGTATCCCCTCACACAAAAAAGTTAGGGGACAAAGTCCCAAGTCCTCAGGATTAACCTAAAAAGAGACAGTAAGATGATTATGTAGGAACCAAATTTACCAGTGTCCTTTATTTAAGTACTATAAGAATTCAATCCCATTGGCTTCCCAGGGGCATGCTCAGACCCCATAAAGCTCAAGGGAAAATACTGACATTATTTTGATGGACTGATGTCACTGGTTTTTACTCTCTGAGAGTAAAATCCCTGATGTACACACAGTCTGCAGAGCCAACAGCCACTGAAAGAGCTGCATTTGCTCTTTGAAGTGCGATCTCTCACCTGGTGTTGAACTGTAGAGATGAAGCTTCTAATCCCAAGTTTAGAAGCAATCTATGGATAAAAGAGCAGCATGTGCAGAAAAAGTACAGTCTTAAAATGAAATTAAAAATTAAAGCCTCAAAATCATGTTTTGATCTCATATGTAGCTTTTCCTTAGCCTAAAAAACCTTCCACCAACATTTTCCACCCTTGGGAGTTCCCCCAGTTTGGGTCATTTATCCGGAAATTAAAGTTTTAAAGCATCAGGTACATGATTTTATAGGAGCCAAGAGATGAGTGAGGGGAAGAAAATCACCCTTACATAAAATAAACCCAAACCTGACACTTCTTTTCAGCTTTGAGCAGCGTCCATGCATGCAGGACTGCATGCAGCTGATGGGAGTGCAGCCCCAGCTCTTTGGGAAAAGTACACCTGGTTAGCAGATGTCCTCAGTGGGGTTAAGCCTTCCTGTGTAAGAGCATATCCCAATGCTTCAGATTCTTATGACATTCAAAGGCTGACTGCACCTTAAAGGAAGGATCCTATAGTTCTCCTGCTTCATGATGTTGCCCTGACCAAAGCCATTGATGCTGGCAGGATTCACCCTGTGCAAAACTGAGGGGTGAGAAGAGAAGGGATAGGAGAGGAAGAAAGGCAGAGAGTGAGTGTTCACTCCGAAAGCAAGATCTCATGCTCATTTACCTGATATCCATAGAAATTTTGCCATCACCTCCAACAGGAGCAGGACTGTGTCCTGATACACAGAAGTGCATTAAATAAAACTGTTGCCAGGTTTTAACCTGGCTTTAATGTAATTGTTTTTCCTGATGCTTGAAATACAGAATGCAAAGAGCAAAGAGAACATCTCTGGGGAGACTGATGCCTAAAACAACGTTTGGTTTGCTGCGGTACAAATAAAACCACATTCATCAGCCAAGACACCCAACTACAAAGCCCACACATGAAGCACAAGTGGAGAGCAAGGCACACACGGAGGAGCACACGGACACTTTGCATGAGGAATGCAGCTGCCCATGAGGCCAAGCCAGTCCCCTGGAGCCATGCTGCCCGAGGACTCGCTCTTCTTATTGCTGCTCGGTTCCTCCTTTCTGGTTTCCTGGGTTGGTCCGTGTTTTGTTTCTGGTTTTGTTTGCTTTGCAGGCCCCAGACTCGGTGATGAGGGCAGATGTGTGCTAGACAATACCATGATGGGTACAACAGCAGCAGCATGTGAGCGACCAGCCCATGACAGCCAGGCAGCTTCAGGATGTAGCTTCATCTTCACACACGTTGGGCAGCTCCGGGTCCCTGCTTCCTTCTCTGCTCCCTTGTTTTCTACATGAATGGCAAGGAAATAAAGAGATAATAGGCACATTGTAACGCGAGAAATAAAGCAAGGGGTGTTTCTTCCCCAGCTCAACAACATCAATATTGAGAGGAAATAGCAAATAATCAGCCGGCTGTGCTGATACCACATAACCAGCTCAATGCACTGCACTACTAAGCAGCTTCTGCCTATGCAATTGCTTGGTATCTGCACCCCGAAGACTGAGCTTTGCACTTCCCTGAATGACCTTCTCCTGGCTGCAGCATCATAAGGAAGTACATGACTATAGGAGAAAGTCTTGCAGACCAGCAGCAATGTTTCCAGATTACCTAGTTTGCATCTGGGGAGTTGTGGTTCGCTTTTCTTTCATCTGAGGTGTTCTTTCACAGATCAGAGTGATGGCTTGATACCATAAACTGCTTCTCCAAAGCAAGAACAGTTTAATAATTGAAGTAAAAAATAATAATAGGAAATAAGGAGAGGAATAAAACCCAAACCAGATAAGTGATGCACAACACAATTGCTTACCATCCACTGACCAATGCCCAGACCATCTCTGAGCAGCAATCAGTGACTCCCTGCCAACTCCCCTGTTTTCTACACTGAGCTTGATGTTCTATGGTATGGAATATCCCTTTGGCTAGTTCAGGTCAGATGTTCTATCTCTGCTTCCTCACAGCTTCTTGTGCCCCTTCTCACTGGCAGAGCATGAGGCCAAAAAGTTGTTGCACTGGGCAACAACTAAGAATGCAATTAAGGATGCTAATGCACTGCATGCCAGGGCATTCTTGAGGAGTGACACCTCTACCCAGCCCAGCCGTCCATAAGACAGCCCATGACTAAAATTTAACCAGAGAAAGCTGTCACAGCTCAAGACTGAAGGGAGAGCAGCTCATATCAGTCAGCCCAGAGCTCTCCCAGTGTGGCACCAGAGGCAGAAGCACAGGGGAGCAGTGGAGCAGAGATGGCTCCAGCTCTCTTTCTTTTGCATAACCACTAGGTATTAAGCCTGAGGCCGAATTCCAAAGCTTAGCGTTTCCCAAATTCTGTAGCTATTCACCCTGTGAACATGGGGCTGAACAGCAGTTCCTGCTAAAACCCAACTGGCTTTTTTCATCCCTCCCTCCCTAAAAAAGGCTGAAATGCCAATGAATCACAAATAATAGTCGTAAAAAAAGCACACATAAACATCATTTTCACACACAGAGAACTACTGCAGTAAAATTGCTCCTACAGGAAGAAGGGATGGAGCCAAATGTTCTCACTACCACACAGATCACACAGGCTGAGGAGAGGACACAGGTTTCTACAGCACCCAGGGGAAACATAAATACTGAATTACCTTAAAGATGGATGCAAATATGTGTTTAAGAGGAGCCTGTCCCTGAGAGCAAAACAGTGAGACAAAGAAAGTGATCATGAAGGTGATGGCAGCAGGTGAAGGAGCTTGTCTTTCTGTACCTAACAAGCCTAGTGAGCAGATGAAATGCAGGATGGAGCATCCGTCCTGTTCATTTGCAGCCTCAAGCACAGATAAAGATGGGCACTGGTAACACTGGTACAAACCCACTCCAGCCCCTACTGGGGGCTGATATCTGGCTGTGCTTTCCGGGGTGGTGTGCTTTAGCACCAGTGGACTACAAGGATACCTACCTGCACCATGGGGCATGGCTCTTCCTATGAAACATGCAGTTCTCTCCTTGCAGTGAAAATTGTTATGGCTTTTGGTTGGGTTTGACTCTGTTCTGACACATCTACGTGGTACCTATCTGAAATCTTCCTGGGACTGGAGAGACAGACACCAAGCACTAGCAGAGACCAAGGGAGCATCTTCAGTGGACACATCTGGCAAATTTAAACCCAGTCTGCAGTCATTCCCTTGTCAAAGCTGAGGCTGTAAATGTGGCTGCCCCAGGGGGATCTCTGCAGCCTAGTTCTGAGCAGCCCTGTGGCCCTGAGCCCTGGGACTTTCTCAGCAGAAAGCCCCTATGAGACAAGTACCTCTGGGCTGCTTTGGGAAAAACTGTTCCTGCTTGGAGACCTGGGGCAGCCAGTTTTTTACCTCCCTCTCCCTCCTGCTTCCCCGTGCCTAAGCCTACATGGACAGTATGGCCCTAAGGGCAGTAATGACTCCTGCCTTCTTTTTGGCAAGGCTGGAAACAGGGTAGGCTTTCTAAATCCAGCCTGATCCCCCAATACAGGAGCTGACGACCACACTTCATCACTAGTAATAGCAGCCATAATGAGAAAGTAAATTGGGTCTGCCAAAACACAGCAATTAATTTGACAGGTAGTAGTTGCAAAAAATGAGAGCAATAAAGTGTGGCAAAGCCAGTGCTGACTCAATTAGGAGAAATCTGGAGCAGAAGAAATGTAGCAAACACTGCTAATAGAAACCCAGAACTTCGCTGGGAATGCTAGAGCTCTGAACAGTAGCCCTCACACATGGCTTCTAGGTGTGTGGAGGTGCTCCCGTTGTAAAACAACTGCTGAATGGGAGCATCTTCATTTTAGTTCCCTTCTACCTGGTGAATGTGTCTGCCATTTTAACAGCAGCCTTTTTCACTTTTCAGTGCTATTAAACAAAGCAATAAATAACACTCAGAAAAAGATTTGCTTCTTCCAGATCTAAGGAGTGCTTAAAAAAGCCTTCTCTCCTCCCAGTACTAATTTAAGAACTATTTCAAATCACTGGCGTCTTAATGGTGTCCTCTAAAGGAGCAAAGGCTGTGGCAAACATGAAAGGTTTCCTGCTACCAAAGACTTCTGCACATGCAGCTTCTGCACAAAGCCTTTCCAAGAACAGAGCCCAGCACACTGTGTATAGGTAGTGCAGAGAGAAATTAAAAATAAGGATTCAACCACATGATTTAGTTTCCTTCTCTCCAAATCCCAAAGAGGGAGCTTAAAGGACAGATCCATTTTAAGAACCATCAATTAGACATCAAATACCAGAAAGCAGACTCAGCTGTCAGGATTTCCTGCAAAACATATTCTCAGTATGGGCACAGATGTAAGATGCTCGAAGCAGCAGTGAGTGGGGCTCTGGCAATTTCACATGCAGCCTAATTAAATTCAATGTGAAACTGGAGTTTTCTAATTGCCTTTCTTTTTTTTCCTTATATAGAACCATAGAATCAAATGGGTTGGAAAAGACCTTTAAGATCATCAAGTCCAACCGTTACTCCAGGAATACAGAAACACAACAAGTTATTTTCTACCCATAACTAGCAGGAGATACAGTATTACATAAGCTGACTTATCTCTTTCTAAAGACACTGCCAGTGGGGAGGAGAAGCTCTGAGGTGGAGAGCTTGAGAACCTGTGGCTTGATTTTCTCTCAGCTCTTTGTGGGCAAGCACACGGCAGCATGGCCAGAGGACAGCGATGGCTGCGGGCACTGCCCTTCTGGGCAAGTCCCACTTTTGGGGTCCCCTCTTCATCTACAGGGGTGGAAATGGCACCTGACATGCAGGAACTCCTCAGAGGCCTTATGCTACAGCAGCATTATCTGTTCCTGCTATGTCCTGGAAATTTATAGTCATCCAGACTCACTCAAAACTTCTTTTAACTAACACAGCGCTATTCATAACATTGGCACTGGTGTTCTACTTTATATGCCTATTAAAACTGGTTTTACCAGAGGAAAACCCATTGTGAATTAACAACTGGATGGGTTTAGTGTCCAACTCCATTTGCCCTGGTGGAAATAACTGTAATCAAGAGATAACTCAGTGAACAATGAACATTCCCATTTAGACTTGGTTCACTTCAAATCAATGTAATTAGATTCAACAAATCTTTTTATATTTGAAGTAATTTTCATTAGATTCAACCAGTATAGCATTTTTCAAAGTCTGAAACAATAATCCACATTCCTCATAAAAAGCCTCCCTGCTGTGCTGTTTAATATACAACACTATTTGTTGAAGAGATTTAGCCAATGTCTGGCTTTTAAACAGAAGAGTTTTGAGATGAGTCCTCAAAGCTTCAGTCGTGCATGAATTAGTCTAGGATAAAGTCAATTGCTACTGCCAAAAATTGGCACTGATGGCATGAGACTGAGAAATGAAAATGCAGGAGTTAGTGCAGTGGAGAACTGGCACATTCAAAGATCGCTCATGTTCTTTTTGGACATTTCTAAGTGCTTACAAACCACAGTCACAGCTCCTTCCCTGATCTGACATGTCTTGTCAACCAAGGGCACTGGGCACAACAGCACAACAGTGGAAATGATACACAGTTTTCAACCTGTACAAGAAGCCTGAATACAAACACAAGGCTGGAATGAGTAGAGACAGGGAAAGGTGCTGGGTTTGTATAAGCTGAGAAGAATTTGTCTATCAGCTTTGGAAAGGAGACCAGTAAAAGTGGAGGCTTACAGCTAATTTTGAAGACCTAAAAAGATGTCAGAAGGGACTAGACATTGATAATATGGTTAATCAGAAACTTCACAGCTACATGAGATCAAATAAACTTTACTTATTCTGAGCAGATAATAAAGCACCCAGCTTCAAGCAGGAAACAGCCACAGTGTCAAGTTTTCCCACCAGCTGCTTGGTTAGTGGCATGGGTTTTTAAGCATCTCAAATGAAGGTGGAAGGAAACAGGTCCCTTTTGGGAAGAGGCTCAGGGTACGAGAAAAGACCACCTTGAAATATCAGTTCAGGCAGGGTTTGAAAAGAAGTCCTGCCTTGCTCTGAATTAGCATACATTACTACATTTGAACAGAAATGTATGTTTACATTTTAGAGCAATGCAATGCAGTGAGCAGGAATGATAGTGAAGATATGGGCAGAGATGAGTCAAATTAGCAATAACTGATTAGGAAGGTAATGAGCCAAAGGAAACAAATGAGGACAAATCCCTTGTGGTAAGCTAGCAAAGGAGCTGTCACTGCCATGCTCTCCAGATAGGTCCCCACAGCAGCACTCATGTCCAGATGTTTAAATGTTAAACTGGTGTCCAATACTAACTGGTCCTGGACTCAAAGGCAAAGACTTTACTCAAGTCTCCAATACACACTTAGGCTCTAAAGTATTATAATCCTTAATTGAGCTGAGCCCTTAAATCCCAACACACTCATGAGAGAGAGACTCTTCTATTTGCATTGTCAAAGGTGCATTGAGACTCTGAGACTCTTGGCACACTCTCATGGGAGTCTGCTAGGCATGGTACTGGGATTTTGAGTGGGAAGGGATCACTTTAGGACAACACAGCTTTGTTGTGAGACACAGCCTTACAGATCCTGTGGGGCGGGAACAGGAAAATAATTGTTCCTGGTCCAGCAGTAACTGGAAGGATGGATGGCCCAGAACCCTGGCTCTAAAAGAGATCAGTAACAAAAATGAGGGAGAAAGAGGAAGAGCCAAGTAAAGGACAAGGAAGACTTTCCTCCACCCCTGTGCATCCAGACCATTGTGCTTAAAAATTGTTGATAAATCTAACAGTCATTAATTCATCTATTCCTTTTTTAATCCCAGCATAGCCATCTATATCCAACCTCCAAAATATCCCGTCGCAATGTGTTCCACTATTTCATAACTGCTAGTGTGAAAAAATACTCTATGCTTTCTCAAATGAAAAGGCAATGTCAAAGTGTTCTCCACTGTCTGCCCATGTTTCTCCACAGTGTCTCCGCCCAGTCAAACCACAGGCAAACCACACCATCTCATTTTGAGTTTGTAAAACATGCAAACTGCTCATCTGGCACTTTTTCTGCTGTTCATAAAAAAGGATGGAAGAATTAAACCCTCCAATCTATATCTAAACTAGACTGTAACTAAACTTATTTTAGTTCACCAAGCTGTAATCAATATTTGATCACACTGTATTACAAACTAACAAGTTAAAAATCACACCCAAGTTTAGCACCTTATATGTGTTTAAGCCAAACCCATCTTACAGAGAACTGCGTCTATAAGCAGAGTATTTAGCCTCCTTTAATGCATTGGATTTGAATCCTAGAGGACTTGACATAGATTTTAACCTTTAGAGTTTGATTTACAAGGGAGTTTTGTCCGTAAGTGCTACAGAAAACATCTGCAAACTGCTTTGTTCCTCCTCCCCAAACCCCTTTACTCTCCATGTGCAGCAGAGCCAGGGCTGTGTATACGTACATCAGTAAGTTCCCTGGAGCAGACATGGACCTCTCCTCCCGCCTCGTCTGAACCTCGAATGGGTTTCCAAAGGAGCGTTTTCTTAGCATGGCCTTCACTAGGATCTTTGAGGAAGCAAAACAGAGCAGTGAGAACAGCAGGACTGAGTGACTTGAAGCTAGAGGACGAACTAAAGCAACCCACAGAACAGCTATTTGACTTCCAAGCAGTGATTATGCCACTCCCTTAGGCCATGAGCTCAGACCCCTGGATGCACACCATTGCTGGCAAGAGGTGAAGCAGATGCTGCTGACCACTGCCTGTTACTCGTGGTGGTCCAAGTCCAGGAGAAGGAGGCACCAGGGCTCTTCTGGGCCATTGTCTAGGCTGGCAATACTGCTGCAGAGTGCTGCTAGCTCCTGCTATCCAAGGGAAAGGATGGTTCCACTTCCCCAGCTGGCTCTTTGGGCAAGTGTCTCTGATAACATCACACCACAAGAACTGTGAAAACGGGTCCTTGTCATGCTCATCACCTCTCTCCCCACGAGAAACTCCCCAAAGGTACTTGCATTGTAGTAACTGCCCTTAGCAGATCTCCAGCTGGCCACACATAAACTGCCAAGAAAGCCCTCAACACTGTCTGGCAGGCAAGTTCCAGCTATATACACTGTGGCAGATGTCCTCCCCCTGCTTCTCTGGCCAGGCTTGGAGCTTTCATTTTGAGGAGCTAAATTAGGTGTCTTGCAACCTCTAGATTAATGAAACAAAACACACTTGGGATGCTTCTGGTGTTCTGGGGTGGCTGATGCCAGACACTTTGGGGGTGTAACCATACAGCTCCTACTGGAGCAGCCAGACATATATACAGCGCTGCTCACATAGTTCCTGCAGAACTTGGAGGCACAAAAAGTTCACACCAGGTTAAAAGACCAAGCTTTTCATGCCAGGAGCACACGTGTACCCTCTCACACCTCTTTCATCACTTTAAAGCTTCAGCAAAGCACCATGTTCTTGACCCATGCAGAGAATGCAGTTGTGGTGTATACATACCACAGCTGGCAAACTCGGGATTGTCTTCACTGAGTTCTTCACCTCCTCCTCTGTCACCTCCACCACAGTACAGTGCTCCTCCTCCAGAGGCAGGGGCTCCTCACCACCCCTGGTTAGCCACGAATGCACCTGCATGGGGAGGAACAGAGAGAGCTGCAGGTCTCCCTTCTACAGCAGAATGCTGTGATGCTGGTGATGAGAGAGAAATGGGGGCACAGAACTGATTATGTATGGCTGTTTTCCACTTCCAGTGATGCAGTTCAACCAGCTCCCTTGGAAACTGCTGCAATATGTTGCTGGGCCAGATGACATTCCCTAACTCCAAGTACTGTTGCACCCACTGCCAGCATCTTGGAGGAACCCAGCACCTTCTCAATTAAGTTTGAAACACCTTGAATATCTGAGTTATCCAGAGCATTTTCATCTTCTTCTCTCAAGTGCACACACTTCACTTAGGGTTATGCGTGCTCACTACCTGAGAAAATCAAGACCATATATGCATCTGCACAAATAAGGATTTAGGTAGAATCATAGAATAGCTTAAGTAAAAGGGACCTTCAAAGCTCATCTAGTCCAACACCCCTGCAATAAGCAGGGACATCTTCAACTAAATCAGGTTGCTCAGATGCTTAAAATGGAGTACTTAGGTCTGAGTACTGAGGCCTCATGCTACTGCAACATGCTACTCCTGCTTAAATAAATAGCAAACAACCCACCTTGCCACCTGGGCACCACGTAAACCTCTAGAGCACAAAGGGGAGAGCATCCTCAAAAAGCATGTCCCAAGTAATGCTGACAGAAACAGACGTGCTGCCTTGAGGCTGCTGACCATGCAAGCATCAGAGGAGGAGCACACTTCCAGCCCCTGTAACACTGGTCCAACACTGACAGCACAGGCTCTGCAGCTAGCAGTCCCCATGACAGTGTTGATTTTCCCAGGGATTCCCTGTGGATCAGGCAGCTTTTGAACCATTTTAATTTAAATAAGTAAACAAGAAAGCTTTTGTCAATATTCCCCAAGCAAGCAGCAATGACAGAGCTGTCACATGCTGCAAAATGAGCACTCTCCCTTTCTGAGGCTGTGTGCCAGAGAAAGCTCCCAAAACAAACTCTGGGAACAGCTCTGCCTCATTAGAAGGTACCAAAGGAACAACAAAGTCAGCTAAGCCAAAAGACTATAACAGCCATGTCCAAATTACCTTAATTTCAGGGACTGTTATCCTTGTTTCTGGATTTTTATCAAGCATGCGTAGAATCAGTTCCTTGAGCTCTTCACTTATCTGTGCTCTGAGTAAAGAAAACAGCAGTATACAGTTGACCATGGAATTCTAAGTGCTCCATGCATGCACAGTCCTTACTGTGGTTATGCTCTGTAGAGAATCTGCTCCACTCAGAAGACATTCTCTCTGCAAACCTGGCTCGAGAAACGAAGGTCTCGTTGGCTTGGTTCCTTTTCAGGCATCACAGCCACTGCTACAAGGTTGGGTTGTTCTGTTCTGCCCACTAACACAGCTGCACACACTCAAAATGCAGGACAAGGGATCAGGTGAATGGATGAAAGGATATTTTTAAGAACAGTTATAGAGGAATTTCAGAGGATGGATTCTGGAACAACAAAATGTAACTGAGGGCAGAACTGGAGTTGAACTGTATGATACAAGAAGGGCACTACTTGATTTGCCAAACCTCCATCAGGAGCAACCGTGTGCTGGATGAAACATCACCCTTTGACACCCAGGTTTCGGATAAGCAGGTTGTGTTAACTAAACTGCATCCATGAATGCTGATGGCAGCCAGTCCAGCAAGTGGGTATTTCCTATCTGTACAGCTCAGCTTTGGGGCAACAAAAGGAGGGAATGAACAGCCTAAGAGAAATATATCTGATTTTTTAACACTATTTCTAAGATATAAGTACTGGAGTGCCTGAGTGCAGAAGCCTTCCTATTCACACGGAGCCAGTGGTCCTACAGTCTGTCCCACTAGTCTGTCACTAATGATGCAGGCAATGTTTTCAAAACACACTTGATCTGTATTATCAAAGTGGTACTGAAATAAAATGCCAGCGTATGACAGAATTGTATTGGGCAGTTGAGAGCCTGTATCACAAATGACTTTTGAGATGATGGAATTTGGCAGCATGAAATGTCACTCCTCAGCAGGGTTGGATCTCAGATTGAAAACACTGATGAGGACTAGGTGCTGTGCCCACCTCCCCTGCACCCCACCAAGCAGAGGAGGGAATAAACTATCATAAACCTAAATGAAGGCCATGTTACAGGAAGAGATATTTCAGTTAAACACAGCTGCTGTTTAATAATGTATGAATACTTTCTGTGGACTTTGGTTATGAGACCGTCAGCAACCAACCACAGGGAAACGCTGCTTGTTCAGTGGGGAGGGCAGAAAGTCAGTTCAGTTTAAAGTCTAAACACTTTCAGAGTTGCATCAAGGGGCTGTAAGTCCACAGGCAGTATGGCCAAGACAAGGGGAATGGCAGGATGAGCCCTCAGAGACTTCCCACTTCCTAGGCTGCACTGCAGGTAATGATTTCAGTGAGAATGGGAAGAATGGTGCTGCTCCTGAGATGAGCTCCAGGCACAGAGAAACAGCTATGGGGAGTGACAGTGCATTTAGAAGGTTAGAATAAACAGGCTCCCACAGGAGAACCACACTGAGATACATGCGGAATGGTGTTTTTAAAACACTTCACGTCAGATCTGTGCCAAACTAGCAACAGTGTTATTTAAAATAGAATTAGAATACACCATCACCTACCATTTCTCTGTGTTAGACTTCTACACAACACAGGATTAATGTCATAAGGAAAAGCCCTGTAAACAGGACCAAAGTGTCAGGTGGGTTATGGCCAGGTAACAGCTTTCATCACTGTCTCTGGTTTCCCTTCTCTCCATGCTGTACCTGATGGCATTTTTTGTCTGAAACGCCTGCCCTATCTATGGAATACATTTGTGGAATTTCTCACAGTTGTAGTCCTGTAACAGCTCTCAGGAAAAGGCCCAGCATCACAGAGCTCAGCACTCAGTTGGGAGGGCTGCCAGCACCACAGATCATTTTACAGGGTACCTGCATGCCAGAGAACATAGTCCTGAGTTTCAGCTCTTCACCAGGAGAAACTATACTCACCAGTAATGCTTCTGGCTCTCCTAAATACATGTCTGGACAGAAACTTCTCCAGCTTGCTTTTTAGTTACACCAGTTTCATCAGGGTGTGAGCTAGTCCCATTTACCTTGTGTCATGCCAAGGACTCGCTGGCATGAATGCTAACTGCAGAGTGATAAATATTTACCCCAGCATCTCTAAGGGAAGGGAAGGGACGAATGACGCCAGTACAGTCAGCTCCATCTCTGTCCTAAAGGTTGTCAGGAAACAGGCAATGAGTTTCCATGGGCTGTCGGCAGACAGGAATGTATCTTTTGTAGCCATGGTAAAATAAATTGAAACCAAAATATTCCCAAGTGTAGCGAGATGTTAATTCTGTGGGAGGCCAGGGTGGATCCACTCCAGTGAATTCCAGCTTTATGTGTGTGTCTGTTGCTGCCTTTATCTAACAAATAGATGTAGTTTAGAGAGAGCTGTCAACACCCAGTAACTCTCTGCTCCCCCACAACCCAACCAGGGGTGCAGCTTTTTTTAGGCTGGGAAAGAAAGTCACTGAGAAATCCAAATAAAATCACAGCCCAATTATCACTGATGGAACTGTCTGAATGAAGAAAAGGTTCTTAGCACAACCCAGTTAGCCCATTAAATGTTAATAACTTACTGCAGAGACAGATGGGAACAGTCACTTGGAAGCTGACTGCTAACCCAAATACATGATGGCTGGGAGGACGGGAATGTTGCCAGGGACCAAGCAAGCACAGAGAACGCTGCCAAGGAAACATAAACAACTTCTGCTGCAGTGCTGTCAAGACCAAGTCCTGCCCTGCCCATAGAGCAACCAATTGGAACACAGCAATGTGGCATGAGCAGCCTTCATGTTCTAACAGCCCAAAGCCTGGTTTGCTGTAAAACGGCACCAACAGCACAGGGTTCTTGCCAGAATTGCTTCACATCCATGACTGGGGCCTGTGTTTGCCATCTAACAAGCAGCCTGACCTTGTGGCCACAGGATGATGGGTCCCTTTTGACTTGAGATGTTCCATGATACTCAATAAGTGCAACTGGACAAAGCAACTAACTGAAATAGAACTGCATTTATTAAACCTCACCTGACCATTCAATCCCTTTTGTCCATGAAAAGTTTAGTCACAGCTTAAAGATGACGGCGGTGGATTTCTCTCCATCGTGTTTCAGAGGAATTTTCTCTCAACATATAACTACTCATCATGCATTGATACTTTTGTAGGGCTGATATGGAGATTACACTTTCTCATCTGTTGTCAGCTACCAATAAAATGGATTCTAGTAAGTCTGTAAGGATTTGGTCTGAAACTTGGCACTCTGTGTACCAGTTCCTTATAGACTCTCAGTGATGGGGTTCAAAGGAGGCGGAAGGGATAGAACACTGGCTGCTCATAAACTCCAGCCTGCTACCTCTTTGTTCATCTGTTTCTAAGGTCCTTGAAATGTGGGCTCCATGAGCCTGAGCAGAGATGGCTCTATCTGAGCTATCTGCAGTGCCTGTGCTTCAGAGCCAGTGGAGAGGTAATGAAGCAGCCTGTGAAGCTGCTCTGACTCATCCCACCCAGAGCAGACTTCTAAACTAGGCCAGCCTGAGCACCCATTTCTTTCTGCAGACTCAGAAGGAAGCCTGGGACTGCCAAGACAGAGCCCCAGCCCTTCACTGGAGGGGTCTAAAGATTCAGTGAGCATCTCACAAAACATTCACGCGATAGATGTTGGATACATGCACATATCATGAGCTCCCTGACAACATCCCTCCCTTCCAATATGAGATGTGCCTTTCATTAGAGTTTTAATTTCCTCATGCTTGTTTTAAATAAAGACATTTTATCTCTACATTTTTATTAAAGGAGCAATAGGGTCAGAAATTCTTTGCCTGACTACTGGGCTGATTTGGAAAGGAAAGGAAGAGTCCAGCTTTGGCTGCTTCATCTGATAACAATCAGGAGAAACAAATTAATCACCAGCAGAAAGTCACGCGAGGCCTGAAGATGGAGGAAATGCATGAAGGGAAAAGGCATGGTGGCAGGGACTGAGCATATATTGAGTGTAATCACCTCCTGCCAGGCTCCTCTGACAAGACCATAAACACTCATCTCTCAGCACCTCAATGCTGAACTTCCCACAGCTCAAACGGCATGTGTGTGGCCTTGGCATGTCCCTCTGCAATGCTGAGGGCACTTCCGTGGGTTAGAGGATGTGCTGTGACTGTGCAGCCAGCCAGCCCACCTAACACAGCCCAGCAGTCCCCACCATGCAGCTCTGACTGTGGCCAACAAGGGTTTCCTTCACTGACCAAAATAGGGTGGGAGCAGCCTCTTAATATCAAAAGAGTAAATTAATTTGCTTGGGGTCTCTTTCTAGCCCTAGTCTGCCAGCACACAGGACAAACTCCTGTGTTCCTAGAGTATGTTGGAGAAGACTGAAGAGTGGGGATGCACCAAGCTGTGGTTGTGTATCTCAGGACAAGCACCCTTCTGTCAGACACTTCCCCCAGCTCCAAGTCCAAAGCATGTGTTTACTTAGACTGAGACCAAGATGTATAACCACACTGCTTTTGAAAATGAACACATGGAATCACTTGGTGGCTACCACATGGGAAGAAACAGAAAACCCCAACCAAACCATGCATCCAGCATCTCCAGGGTCAAGTAGCCAGGGCAGAACTTAGAAGATCCATGCTGAAATCCCTTCACATCAAAAGGTTTCAAGAGCCATTTCCTTTACTCTCTGTCTGCACAACATGAATAACATGAGCTGCAGAGGCAGCCATAGGGCCTCAACAACATCATCAGCACAAAAACCATGAGAAGGACCCAGGAGAAAGCAAAGCACCTCACCCCCCCCTTGTCTGTCCCCCTGTGGTGACCCACCAGGATTAATGCTGCACAGTGAATAACACTGAGAACTGAATGTTATTTTACAGTAGCTGAGTAAAGTTCACTTACTCTTCTGGGAACTCCACAGGCTTGTTCTTGATCCTATTATGAAGACCCAGAATATATTCATCTATAAAAGGGCACTGTAAAACAAACAGAAGATTTTCCAGTTGTCAGAGAGCCTGGCATTGCTTAGGTGTTGTCACTCACATACACAAGTGTAGTCTCTGTTCTCTCTTGATTCTACACAGAGATGGAGATAAATCCAATCTCCCCACAACAATAAATTGGGTTGTTCCTTATTAAAGAATAAACACAGAAGAACAGCAGAGGGATTTAGGGAATACGTAAGTGGATTGGCATACCCCCCTCCATGCAGCCTATCAGGTGACCATGAACTACACATTTTCCTTTTCCCTGCTCCACTTCTACTGCTACAAAACGGAGATACTGGCCCAAATGTGACATCATTATAGACACAGGTCAAAGAATACTTTCCATCCAGACTTAGCTCTGCAATATCACACCAGCAATGGAGATAGCTCTGCCTCTGCCATCTTCCCTGCCACTTCTTACCCCTGAGCTGGATGCCTTACACCTGTGTGGTGGGATCTGCAGACGTCAGTGCTTGGACAGCACGTTCAGGTC
Source organism: Ara ararauna (assembly GCA_028858755.1). Classification (NCBI taxonomy): domain Eukaryota; kingdom Metazoa; phylum Chordata; class Aves; order Psittaciformes; family Psittacidae; genus Ara; species Ara ararauna. Next base: position 7,569,385 of record CM054389.1, on the reverse strand, counting down.
ACATACCCGCACACACAGATCCCACATACCTGCTGTACTGCTTGCCCTGGGAGAGGATGGGAGGACAAGGGGCTTTTTGTGACAAGACAGGGAGTTTGCAGAAGGCAGCTCTGAAGAGTTGGCTCTGCCAAAGAGGACTCCGTCTGGCCTACCTCAGCTTTGGCAGACAGAGCTTTCTGTAAGCTGGTTTGCTGAAGCGCTGCAGTAGCCTGGGATCAAACCTATGCATCTCCATGTCCTGTCTGGCTTGTTTCTAAATATAGGCAACATGGATTAATCCTTTGACAAACTATTCTTGGTGCTACCAATGCTGCTCTGGAGTTGTAGCACAAACAATGGCTCTGAACGCAGGGATCAACTCTAGAAACCATCCTTTCCACAGATCGCATTAGCTCCTTCTCATCTGCAGGGTGATGGGGGAAAACAGGAGCTTGCAGAAGACAGGTTGTTGTTTCTAATATTTTCCTTTATTTGGAAAGGAATGAGGCAAAAGCCACGCAGACACTGCCACGCAGAGCTCCAGCAGCTGAAAGCCAGCTTACCTTCCCGTAAACAAAGCAGTAGAGCGTAATTCCCATGGCCCATACATCAAGTGCCTGAAAGAAAGCATGTACAGGCAGTAAGTCAGATGCAATCCAGATTATCTGAATTAGCTGGGTTTTCTCACTGATTCAGAGAACTTTATTTGTATGCTTGAACATTTTCTGTTGTACTGTGCAGACTCTGTCTGAATTTGGGCTCCTAAAGGCATCTATAGCATGCCTGAGGAATGAGGACTGTGCTGGGCCAGACACTGCCTCTCTCGTCCTTGCTGCGGAGCATAGTGACTAGCAAGCAGCTCCTTCTTCTTACAGATGACACCATTCAAGGCTGAACCTCAAATGTCTTCCAGGTGAAAAAATAAACCCATTAGACCATATCCCTGTGTCTGCATTACAGCCCTCAGCAGTGCCTCTCACTTTCAGGAGATCAAGATATGACCCTGTTGCACATCAGCCCTCTGTGCCTCTTGATTGTTTTGGAAAGGAATCAAAAGTTTCCTTCTTTCCCTTTGGGCAAGGAAAAGACTCTTAACACGGCTCCCGTTTGAGCAGGGATGCACAGTAAAGTGTCTGGCTGCTGCCCAGAACAACCAGTGTGAATTCTGCCTGGACTGAATACAGAATTAGAGCTCAATTTTACTTAACAACCCTCATTTTCACCAAAATCCCAGGGTGAGCAACACACAAAGGTTGCAGGTTTGGTCCTGCCCTTTGTGCCATGCCTGGGGGTCCCATGAGACATCAAGCTGTGAGCAAAGACCTACCTTTCCACTGAAACTTTTGCCAGTGTCTGAAATGGCCTCTGGTGCCATGAAGGCTGGTGTCCCTGCCGTGCTGGAAAGCTGGGCATCATTCCCTTCAAATTGATTGCTGACTCCAAAATCAGCAATTTTGACATGCCCATCATCTCCCAAGAGCAAGTTGGAAGGCTTGATGTCCCGGTGAATGATCTTCTGGTAGTGCACTGAAACAAAACACAGGAGCATGGTCTGTCACAGCAGCCAATGCACCCATGGGAAGGAAACCTGTCCAGGAGGATGAAAATAGGTGCCAGCCCAGGCACCCCACTCAAAGCTGCTGCTGTATATGTAATATAATGTAGTAGCAGTTCCATTCCCTATAGCTATTACTTTTTGGTGCCTCACTGGGATATACACCAGAGTACAACGCTCAAATACATCTCTTACCAGTAATCATGCAACGGATAGACATGAACCCAGAAACACCCCAACCAGGGGGACCAAGCTTTGCTGCTGGAGAAGGAAAACACTCAAACTCTGTAGATTTGTTTGGCCTCATCACTTCAGCTGGTGGGTTGAGCAACTTGCTGTATGAAGCAGGGAGTGGTAGCGAAGTGGTTGACTCCTCAGGAACTTGGAGAACAAGTTTAAAAAGCAAACCCCAACTTTCAGAACACAAAATGATCCCAAAAGCCGAACTGCAGAAAACCCAAAAGACTTTACTGAACATGAGATGAAATGCACCAAGTCTTTACTGCCTTTCCCAGGGGAACAGGACTCCTCCGCCTCCCTCCTCCACTGGCCACAACCGCTGTTTTCATATTTCCTTCTTGCAAACAGAGCATGGGGGTTTTTTTATACCTTCACATGAGCCCTTTTCTTATCTCCTAGGAAATACGTAATTGGGTGGAGGAAATGCTGGTCTAACCCTTTCCTGCTTTACAAACCTGGTCCACACATTGCCACGAAGGCACCCTGTCCAACAGAGCATCCTCATTTATGGTTGAGGACCAAGAAAGAACAAGCTTCAAGTAACTGTTCTGCTCTTTTCAAGCCAGCTTTCCAGCAGGCCATGTCTGGGGAGGGGAAGTCCCACTTGCAGGTATGTTTTTCTGCAAGGATCTCTTGTTAGTTTGAAGCACCGTTGGGGGATGCTCTCCTTGGCACATTAAAGAGCTGATGTGGGGACCCAGCAGACTAAAACCCGCTGGAGAGCACTGGTGCTTACATCCTCTTCCAGATGTGCAGCAACTGACTGCATGGCCACATTGAGATGTGAGCCAGTTAATGCTGTAACAGCCTGGCAAGACACTGAGGATAAACATGGCAAACCCTGCAACAACAGTCATTATGAGGAGGCATCTGCTCCACAGAGAAGCTGGTGGCAAGCTGACATTTCATTATGATAATATAGGGAGAGGAAAAAACAAGTGAGGGGGAGCAAAGTTTTCCTTCTGGAGATGATGAGCTGCCTTTCAGGCAGGTGTCTGCCTGATACCACAGGGATAAGATTCCCAGTGCCTCTAAAACAAACAATAAATACAGGGCACAAATACACAAGTACATCCCTGGAGCTAAGCGTGGAAACTGAGGGAGTTACACTAGGCAAGCAGGTACTCCAGGCTTCTTATTATTTCTTCCATACAGGAAAGTAAAAATCCCAAACCAAACCCATAAACCAATTCCCATATCAAATAACTATTTATTTTGTAGAACACATTCTCTGCCTTTGTGCAATCTAATAAAAGCAGAGGGAAAACGCAGGCAGTTTGCCAGCTGCTCTGTGTTTGTTCAGTGCCCAGCTCAGCCTGGTACCCAGCAGGTCTGAGCACTGCTGGCTGTTAGGCACAGAAGCAATATCAAATGTTGAACAAAGAAAAAAGAAACACATCCTTCACAAAAATCAAAGCCATCAAACACTAGGGTCAATGAACATTTGTGCTTCCCAGTTCAGAACATCCATGTGCTTGATGTGAGGGTTAGGGGCAATCTGAGCACTACTGCACAGGGCCTGCAGGGCAGAAGAGCACAGGTTGTGCTTTCCAGAGTGAGCTTGACACATCCCAGGGCTTTGCAGTGCAATGTCAGCCAGGTGCTTCTGCAAACCCGGCACACAGTTTAAATCATACACCAGGATGGCAAAGAGAGGGGTGCAGAGGGAAGTGGCTGGCCAGGTCAGGAGCAGCAGTGTCCAACCAGGCACCATGCTGCTGCTTGTGTGACAGTAATGAAAGTCTTGTGCCAGCTGGCTCCAAACACTTCTGCTATCTCCAAATCCTCCGCCTCCTAATCCAGCTGCCTTGTACACAGCCATGAAGGGAGAAGGATGGGGGACAGGAATTGTGCACCAAGCACCAGCTGGTGTAAGTGAACAAGGCTCCATCACAGCTGCAACAATTGAAAGAGCAAGAGCTCATGGCTGCCAAGAGATGATTTGGAGTGGAGCTGCTAACCTGATCAAGGCAGCCTGAAATCTCTTTTCTGCTCTGAAGCAACACAGTTCTTACAGTCCCAGTGTGTCAGCTGCTGTGGGCATCCTCCCCTGCACAGCTATCCAAAATGGGGTTCAGGCTGCAAAACACAGTCTTATCCTCTCCTGCGCTGTGCCTTGCCACTGGTACAGCTCAGTACAACACAGGGCTGCAGAAAGAAGATTTAAAGATGCCCCCCAAATCATGAGCAAGCAACAGAAAAACCTGGCTTATTTAAGAGCTGCAGAAAGGCAGCAGGACTGCTCATTCGGAAGACAGAAACACAACTAAGCTCAGAAAAACCCACCAACACACCAACTCCCGCTGCAAGTGCAGGTCTCCTGCAGGTAACACATTGCAAGTAGAAGGGCTGGGAGCAATTAATTCAGCAGCACTGGCCAAAGGCTGACAGGCTGAGCAGTGGGATGTGCCTGCAGTGACACAAGCATCACTGTCACATGCTGTTGAAGGAGCTGGGGACAGAGCTGTCTTGCAGGAAAGGTACTTGTTAAACCAGCGTGACCTGATTTCCAGCACAACATGCAGATGGAAAGATGCTGTTATCCCTGCAGAACTCCAGAGGGAGAGCTAAGCATCTCAGAAATAAAAGCCTAATGATACCCTCCAGACTGCTGATGACTGTACAGAAGGGACAGGACCCACAGAGCCACCCAAGGAGAGCAGGTCAGCCACAGTCAGTCAAACACAATCACCAGCACAAATTAACCCTCTAATGTCAAGAGCCTGAACCATCTGGGAGCAAGTTTCTTCCCTCTGCAGACATAAGAGCAGAAGGTAGGAAAGGCACCTTCCTTAGGATTCCTATTCAGTGTCACTGGAAGCCAGAACCAGAGGTCCCAGAAACACACTTCCTGTCCTTGGGATTAAGGACACACTGCGATGCCACTGCTAGCAAATAGGAGCAGGGCTGTGTCAGGCACAGAAAGAAAGAAAAGCACTTTCAACACCTGAATAAAAACCCCTAATGTGCTTTAAAGAAGCATAACCAACATAACTCTCTGTAACAGCTAAATTTGCTCCATCAGGGTTTGGGGATTATTCTTTTAAAACAATCCATGACCTCCCTTGGGAAGGACCATTCCATCCATGCCCTCTCCCAGGCCCCACCTACCACACACAAGAGCGACATCAACAGCTGAAATGCACTCATTCCCATACAAATGTACTTGTCTGCATCCCTCCCAAAGTCAAAAATCCTGGAAAGGATCCTGCTCCTAAAGCAGAGGCCAGCAGCTTACAGGAACAACTTTCCTGGGCTCCAAGATGCTCTGTGCTTTCTGTGCTGACAGGCCCAATTCAAAGAACAGATCAATACCTCTTCATAATGAAAATGAAACAGTGTAAGATATCATAGAGCCTTTAGGAGAAAGTCTGATTCTGCAGCACTCTTAAATTCGGTTTTATTAGATCCATCCTTCATCTCAGTGGACAGGTGACAGTAGTTCAGGGCTATTTGCATATGAATAACAATCCCATGGATTTCTAGAGCATCATCTAGGCAAAGATCCCAAAGCACCTTAGAAAGGCTTGTTTGCTAACCTCAGAGCCACCCCATGAACGAAGCAGGCAGGACAGTTGAGAGCCCACGTAGGACACCCATCACAGCCTGTGTTAGAAAGCCTGACTAGGCACATCTCAGGGTGATGATCCACCCAGTGGGGCTCAGAAACAAGGCAAATCACACCTAAAAGTTTAGCCTGTCTCCTGACTTCAGGCATGGAGTGCAAACACCTAAGAAAAGCTAGCTTGAAGGCTAATGTTATGTGGTGCAGAGATACAACCTCAGAGGATTCAGAGCACTCAGGCTATGAGCAGCAGTTGGGAAAGGCCTATGTCTTCCTCTCATTTACAGACGTATTACAATTGCTATATGCTGCACCTACTGCCTGTAGCAGCTGGGATGAACCCACAATTCGATGCTCAAATTTGACACCATATGAAACAACTGCCCAAAATAAAAGGTCTCTGAAAATCTGGCTTTTCAGGACTTTGTTTCTCCATTATGATGTATTTTAAGTCAATTGGTATTAGCAGCATGAACACAGTAGCCTGGGGTTTTAAGTACAAAACAAAGCAATCCAGAGCTCCTCAGAGCAATGAGGATGTGGGGTTTGCCATGCTGGGGCTGCCCACTGCTCCGGCTTTCCCACCTTCCCAAGAGGGGCAGGAAGAAAAGCACCCAGAGCTCCATGAAAAGCTGGTCCTTAAGGCAGCCCTTGTCCCAGTATGGACTCTGAAAGCCTCTTCAGCAGCACACCTGGATTACTCACATCTTTTCAACAGTTTCAGGCAGTCTGTACCCACTTCTCTCATTGCTTCATCAGCACCACAAACATGGTTTCTCATGCTTGGCCCTTGGACAACAAGACAGCGTCTTTAATGTCAAGTGGCTGTCACAGCTGCCTGGTGGCACTCTGCCATCCAGATGCCTCCAAACACTCTGGGTGCTGACTATCCAGGGAATGAGCAGCTAGTTAGTATTTCCAGGCCACAAAACATGCCCATTGAGGACACTGCTTTGGCACATGCTGAACATCATCTCTGAAAAGCCAGCAGGTGATTTGGGAATGGTATTCAAAAAAGCAATGGCTCCTATCTGTGAGTGCAGCACACAGCCCTGCCTGGCCTCTCTGCATGTCTCCTGTTGCTCTGCCTCTCTGCTCCATCACTGGTTGTTAGTATAGCTCCACTGAACACACCATTTCTTGCTATTCAGTCCCTTTGCTTTTCCTGCAATGTGTAACTCACTACACAAATGTTCCTCATTTCTAGATCCCACAAGCCATTCAGAGACTAAATAGGCTTTCCTTTTTATTCAGAAGTAAACATCTGGGAACTGTCTGCCCAGATTGACAACCACAGATGACCAAGAAGGAGCAGAGGTAGAAGTGCTAGAAACAGAGAAATCGTCCCTTGGTTCAAACTTAAACAGGGGAAGTTTAGATTGGATATGAGGAAGAAATTCTTTACTGTAAGGGTGGTGAGGCACTGGAATGGGTTGCCCAGGGAAGTTGTGAATGCTCCATCGCTGGAGGTGTTCAAGGTTGGACTGGACATAGCCTTGGGTGACATGGTTTAGTGGGAGGTGTCCCTGCCCATGTCAGGGGGGTTGGAACTGGATGATCTTAAGGTCCTTTCCAACCCTAACTATTCTATGATTCTATGGTCCTTTTAGAAGAGGTGCTTTTCACTGCATTCCCTTCTGGAAACCTTAGGCCTCCAACAGGCTAATACCAACTTGTTAAAAGCTCATTTAAAAATTATCCATATAAAACTGCAATGCACTGACACATCCTATTATTTACTGAGTCTGAAGCTGAATTATAGCTGATTAGAAACAGAATCCCATTCCCACTCAAGGGCAAAAGCAATCCATATGGTGCTACTGCAGAGTCTGCTTAGTATTACTCTCGCATCACCCCTGTATCAAAGAAATGATTTAACACCCTCCCAAGAAAACTGCTGCACCACCATTCAGAGCTTAAGACAGAATGCTGCTCTCTGAAGCAAGCCTCTGTACTTGCCTGCAGTGGTCCACTGAGAAAGAGACAGAGGATGTGGCTGTAGGGGACTGTGCAAGGAGAACACCTTCGCTGTCATGCTCAGCTCATTGCAGGAGCTTTGTGTAGCTGGGGTGAGGATCCCAGCTCTCTTCACTATTCTGCCACTCTCTTCCTCCATCCATCAAAGCTTTGCCACTTGAAAAGGGGGATCCCAACACCCAGCACTGCCAAGCACTTTGGAAGAGTTCAGTTTCCATTTGTGCTCCATCTTCAGCACCCAGTGACCATCATACTCTCGGCAAATGTGACAGTGATAGGATACAACCAGTAGGAAGCAATAGGGAAGGGGAAGAAGAGGTAGAGCCTTGCTAAAGGCTGCTTTTCTACACCTCTCCTCCAGCCTATATGAGCACATCACATATCACCAGTCACAGGGGACAAGTTTCCTGCCACGGCTACACAAATGCCAATGTTGTATGAGGGATTACTGGGAAAGCTGGAAGCAGGGTATGTGCAGCAGGTACTGCCAGATCAGCCACTCTATGCCACGGGCTGCTTCTAACCCTGAGCACAGCCACTCACATAACTGCATCAAACAACATCAAAAAATCAAATGGCCTGATCTTTCCTAAGAGGCTCTAGCACTTCTCTCTGATCTGCTCCACCACCTCATTACTCTCACTCTTACACAAAGCCCTCATCGACCAGTATCAGCAACACTTGTGGCTATGTGAAAGGGGTTTTGGTTGTTTTAATCATCTAAACAGAGCTTGTCTGCACATGATAAAACACAAGCCAGCCCCTCTTCTCCTGGTGCTGTCATTTAGAACACCCAGCACCTTCCAGCTATAGCTGCAGTTGAGAGTCCTCACCTCTACATGCTCCGTTCTGAGGAGCTCCAACTTGTGCAGGCAAGAAGCAGTAGCAGAGAAGGAGCAGTTCCCTATTTCGCACATGAGAACAGAGGTACAGACGGATCAAATAGCTTGCTGGGAATCACAGCAGAGCATGTAGCAGCTCCATCGCAGGCTCATGTCCCAGCCCTGCTGGCCCACACCAACATGAGGGCTGAGGAACTTGCCTCTGCCAACAGCCAAACCAGACCAAACCCATTTATGCCCCTGATGCTTCAGTGCACTCACACGGGGCTTAGGTTGCAGTAGATATTTTCAGAAGAGACAAGCCTGTGTTGACTCAGCTACTGATTTATTAGCTTAAAATTCCTTTTAAGACAATGGGAATTATACTCACATACTGATGGTCAAGTAGATTATGTCTCATCTCAGAAAAGCCAGCTCTGATTTGCAAACCAGTCACTCAGGGCTCCAGAGCATCACAAGGATGCCCTGCAGAGAGCTAACTTCCCAATGGCTTTACCTGTGTGTCATGAGCCTGCCTTCAACCCAATAGCTCAGAGAAGACAAACATTCCTCTGCAGAGGGGACCAGAATTGCCGCCCTTAGTTTCCTTAGACACAGTCACAGGAGGGAAACTGTGCAGTTTCTGCAGAGAATTCAGGAAATAATGTTTTTCCTTCCTTTCAGTCACACTGAGAGCAACTGTTAGAGCTTCTTGTGAGCTGGATACAACACTGAGCTGGCAGCTGAACAGCAGCAGGAGCAGTCACTGTGCTTCATCTCCACCGTGCAAGTGAGCAGGGCTTTCTCCTGGGTCAGGCTTGCATGTGTGCTCTGCGCTAAGTATCTGTTCCTGGGTAGTGTCACAGCCAGGCTACCTGCCCAGACACACCTTCCCTTTGCTTATTCTTATTCCTTCCTTAGGCTCTTACTGAACAAAGATACTTGCGTCCCAGTCCTGAAACCGAACTGGGATGGATACCTGCCTGGCATACCCCTCAAGTCTTTTGAATACAGCTCTCCCTCACAACCTCTCCTGTGGCTCCCACATACATCTGCCAGTAGACAAGAGTTTAAAGTATCTACTCCTTGTGTTGAACCAAGCACCTGCTCACAATGAGAAAACATTTCTGTCCAGCAGACAGCAGCCTGACACTGGAAGAAAACCCTCTCATTACATGTTTCACCTGCTACTGGTTTCCACTGTTCATCTGCCAAAGCAAACTGGCATGACACCAAGTTCTCCTTCAGTCAAACCCATTTACTGCCCAGTTATTAAATATAAGTCACCATGAGCTAGTCCAGAAGGAAATTCTACTGCCTTTGAGAAGTCAAACTTGTATTTGGGTATCACCATAGCCAGGATATCTGAAGTAAACCAGCAGAATATCTTTGTCCAGCAAACCTTTAGGCTTTGTTGCAGGGAGGGATATGTCAGCTCCTGCAAGCTTTCTCTAACGGATGGTCAAAGGGATGGAAGACCACTTGGCACAGACTAGAACTGTCTTGAAAAGCCACCCATGAAGATGTGACAGAGGTCTACAACCCAGGGATGGCACAGAGATGGCATGATTGTTCCCAAGACACTGAAATCTGCAGGATCAGACTCAGCCCCGAATTCACCTCCCAGCTCTCAGGATTGACTCCTGCCACAGCTGCTACCTCCCTCAGTGACTATTCACTAGCCAGCACACCTATTTCTGCCGAGTATCATTGGGAAAGCAACGTTTGCCGTGCTACAGGGGAGACTGAAGCTTAAATAACCCCAGATAAGCACTACTAGAGGGAAGTTACAAGTGGAAAGGGAGGTAATTGCACATATCCCCAATTCACAGAGATGCTTGAGCACATGCTTTAGTTAATGATACAAATAATCCAGCAAGACTTTGCCATCCAAAACACTTTAGTACATTCTGAAATTACCACTCCAGTAGCACTTACAACACACAGACAACAGCCTGTCTCCCCAGCACACGAGGGGGTGTGTGCAATGCCGTTAGTAACGAGGTGGGGGGGCTTACAAGCAGGAGCAAAAGCACTTTGCTTTGTAGGGCTCATTTCACTAGGACAGGAGTTAAAGTTTGCATGTGCTTAAGTAACTCCTGACATAGTCCACACAACAGAGCCCAGGTCTGAGACAGGAATACAAAAACCAGAACATGTGAACCAGTTAAATCATGGCACTTCAGCTCAAAGTATTTCTCAGCAGTTTGGGGGCCAGAGGAGAGGATTCTCTACAATGGGTGGATCTTCCTGGCTCTCACACTGAACCTGCCTGTTTCTTCGTTGCTTAATGAACGGGGCTGGGACTGTGCTGTTGCCTGGATGGGGGAGCTCTGTCCCTGCCTCCCACCATGCCCAAGCCAGCCTTCCCAATCACCAGGGGATGTTTCTGCTCCCATAACCACTGCCTCCCTGCAAACACTTCTGCCCAGAGCCAGCCCTCTCACAGGCCTCCACCCCAGGGAAGCATCACCAATAACCACTGGAGTCCACTCCCCATGGACACACGGTGGCTAGGGACCATGTGCCACCACTGGTAATTTGAAAGGTGAGCCCATGTCTCCCACCATGCAGCCCCTTCCCACTCATCACAGCCCATCTGCACTCAGGGCAATGCACTGCCCTGGATTAATACTTTGCAGGCTCCAACAGGAGTTTGCAACTTGTAATTCAATAAAGCCCAAGCAGCAATGATGCATTTGCTGTTGTGATGACTGCGAGCTTCAAGCAGCTGCATGGTTATTGAGCCTCCCAAATTACATAACAATTATGTATGCTTACATCAAAATTACCTTGCAATCTTTGCATTGCCAGGCAACACTTCTCCTTCAGTGTGCACAAACTGGCGTGCTTTTCCTCTTAATCACATAGTAATTGCCATGCATTTAGCCAGAACACCATTTTTAACTTCCATTTGCTAATAAAGTAAATGGATACTCAATAGCCCAAAACAAAGCATCCTATTGTTCCTGTTGCTGGGAATGCTTGGGCATCCTATAATTTATTACCCAGTTTCACTCTGTCTGCCTAGGACTACCCACACTTTACTTTTATTTAATACTATCTTCAAAACTCCAAGTCTCCTCTGAGCAGGAACTGTAATGCCAGCAGCATCCAGCACAGCAGAGCTTGGCTCTCCCAGCTGAGGTAAGCAGGTTCTGCTGTAACATGAATGCTAATGAGAATATAAAAAGCTGCAGTCTTCACCCTTCCAACTCTACTGGAAAAAAGTCTTGAGCTTCCCATTCGTATACACATTCCCACCAACTTCCTGACTGATTCTGGCAGCACTTGGAAGCTCCTGGACTGTCCCAGGCTTGCAAACATTGATTTTATTTCCACCCACTTGTTTTGGACAAAACCAGAGGTAGTGTTTGTATTGCAGTGTGGAGACAGACCCGGGCACTGCAAACCACCTTCCTCTGCCTCAGCAAGGTCTATAATGCTCAGAGACTTTTCTTTGCAGGTGTCTGAAACCAGGCGAGCCTTCAAAAGCCTTAAAGAAGTGAGGGGCTTGCTCTGGCTCAGAGAAGCGAAAGCTTGCAGGGGCCACTGGAAATCCATGAAATGAGGCAGAAGCAGCTCAGAGCTCTACAGCAGCATGAAATGTTACTTTGGAGTTTGACGCTGGTAAACACTGGCTTTTTGAAAGCACATTAAAAACAATTCCCTCTGGTTTGTTAAAGGAGCAGGTTCTTATTTCCTAAGGTTGAAACAGCTGGAAAGGGTAATTCCTTCTGGTTTAAACTGGCTACCTCATTATTTCATTTGCTGCCCCTTAGTTCTTGTGGTTTTAGATACAGAGAACATTCATCCCCTGTTCATCTCCTCCCTGACAGTTAGGATTTTATCAGCCTTTGTCATACCACCCTTACAGTAAAGAATTTCTTCCTCATATCCAATCTAAACTTCCCCTGTTGAAGTTTGAACCCATTACCCCTTGTCCTCTCACTACAGTTCCTCATGAAGAGTCCCTCCCCAGCATCCCTATAGGCCCCCTTCAGATATTGGAAGGCTGCTATGAGGTCTCCACGCAGCCTTCTCTTCTCCAGGCTGAACAGCCCCAACTTTCTCAGCCTATCTTCATACGGGAGGTGCTCCAGTCCCCTGATCATCCTTGTGGCCTGGAACGGGTTGCCCAGGGAAGTTGTGAATGCTCCATCGCTGGCGGTGTTCAAGGCTGGATTGGACATAGCCTTGGGTGGCATGGTTTAGTGGGAAGCGTCCCTGCCCATGTCAGGGGGGTTGGAACTGGATGATCTTAAGGTCCTTTCCAACCCTAACTATTCTATGATTCTATATTACACTTTCCCACAATAATTTTAAAATCTGAAGAGCTTTAGTCTTTGTACATGAGATGTTCCAGCACCATCCTGATCACCCTTCCAGGGCCTTTTTCAGTTCCAGAGAGCTGTTTCTAAGACAGGCTGAGCTGACTTACACAAAATATTCAAGGTACTCCTTGCCTGTACCTAAGAGTCTTACAGATCCAAATCACTGCATAATGACATTTTCTGTTTTCTTCTCTATTTCATACCCAGTAATTTCCCAAACCTTATTAGCTTTGCTGAATGGCACTAAGTAATGGGCTGGCATTCTCAAGAGAACCATCCAGAATGAAGCCTGAGTGAGAATACCTAATTTAGAGCCCATCACGATGCACGCATTTTTAGTGGTGTTTCTCCCCCTCATGCATTACCCTGCAGTCAGCAACTGATAAAAATGAATTTTTATCATTCCATCACTTGCTGTCATGGCATCTTCCTGCCAGACTTCACAGGCAGTTCTAACAATGACCATTCTGAATAATTAGATGTCATCACCAACCTCTCTTATTGTACTCTACCCTTTTACTGGTCATTCAGGAATATATTGAACAACCCAGGCCACATTATGGATTCCCGTTTAACTGCACTGGTGACTTTTCTCCATTGTGAAAGCTGTATTCCTGCTTTCCTGACTGTCTAGTCATTAATCCACAAAAGGCCATTCATCCAAAGAGACTTATGAGCTTCTTTATCAGCTACTGTTAATGGATCTAATCAAAAGCTATTTGGCAGTTGAAACACAACGAAGTAACAGGATCATCTTATCTACGTTTGTTTTCTCCTCTGGAAAACTAATAGATCTGTAAGGCATGAATTGCCTCTGCAAAAGCTGTATTGTCTCTTCCTCCTCATATTCAGCCATCTAAAGTCAATTCTTTAGCGCATCAGTGTGCAAAAGAAGCAGTCAATGATGAGATTACAAACTCTACAGAAGGGCTGTCTACAAGGAGGACAGCAGAATCAGACACAGAGACAAGTGCAACTCACCAGCAGTTTGACAATGCTTCCAGCTGGTACAGAAGCAGTAACTGCACACCAGCTAGCTCATGGGTATCTCTCACACATGAGATCACGCTACATGGGTCATGGCAGCACGCTGTGCATGAACTGCTCCAGCACAAGTAGCTCAGCTGAGGATATAGGCAGGGTCCTAAGATGAGTGAGCAGCAGGGGATCCAAGTTGGACCTTATTTACTTTGTTCCAGCTGTATCTAATTGGCTCCGTCCATGTCACTGCAAACACCCATTTTCTGGCTCTGCAATTGCCTTCAAAGACACTCTACAGAAGGACATAAACGGAATTAAAAAGGAAGCAACTATTTTCCTAATGTCCTTTCCAAGGAAAGCCAGCTACCGGCATCTGTGATACTGCCTGGGTAAATCCGAGCTCAGAAGGGCCACCACCAACTGCAAACCCCATCACATGCAATTAGAAGGGACCTTCTCTTGCTCAACTGAGTCGAAAGGCTTCTCCCCTGCTGAGCAGGAGGTTCTGCAAAGCTGCTGTCAGTGCTGGTGATACTCACAGTACTCGATGCCCAAGACAATGTCTCGGAAGTAGAGCCGAGCCTGCTCCTCACTGAAGGGGTTGTCACTTGGTACCTCCATGACAGGCCTGTTAAGAAGAGGGAAAGCAACTAAAGTACTTTGAAGAATGGCAGTAACACTCCTTGCTGGAGGAGTTTCATATGCTCACCACATCCCCACCACTGAGGGCCACAGTCCCAATAGATTCTGGGTGCTGTGACATAGGATGGAAGCACATTTATCCCTTCAGGACATGGTGACACCAAGGTTAGTGAGCTCAGCTAGAGGTGGCCGGTGGCTTTTCACAGTCTCTGAAGCCAGTGTGATCCACAGAGCCCTTGTCAACATCAAGATTAACTGCTGCTGGCTGCACAAAATAATGCAAATACTATTCACTCAGGGTGCTGGTGGGAAAAGTAGAGTGAAAGAACAAAACTGGATCTGGCCTTGGGTTTCTTGCCAAAGCTACTCATGGCTGTGAGCACCAGCACCAACAGGAGGTACCAGGCAGCAGTGGGGAAGGAGAGCCTGCTGCTGTGTACTGGATGTCATGTCTGCTGGGGCTCAGTCCTGAAGCAACACCAGCATGCAGCTAGCCTAAACCAAGGCAGAATCCAGACATGAACCCTGGCTCAAAGGTTAAGTGGGAATATTTCTAGTGCATTGTGCCAAACTGCTTTGAAAAGCTATTTAGCTGTTCAGGAATCAGCCATTCAGCCCTGAACAGCCAAGGTTACCTGGCCAGCTTCTCCTCTCCCTTCTTTTGTATGCTTTCCACTGCTGAGAGATGCACAGTATCCTCTAAAAGCACCCCCTCTGCTTGTGCCTGACAGCAAAAAGGCTGTGAGAGCTAATCAGCATCTTCACTGCAATGGGGGTTAACCCTAATTGTGCTCAGGAGCTTCACCTTGCATTTGGACCTATGCCCACTGACTTAAGCTGGATTTAAGTGAATGTTCCCGAGACACTGTCCTTGCAACCAAACCCTGGTGGAGAAGAGCCCATTGCCAAAACCAGGCTCTGTGGCTCTTCCCCTCAGCACCCAGCAGCAAATCCTCCCTGCAGCATTGCTCTCTCTCCCCTGCTGCCCATTTGATTGATGACCATTTCCCATTTGCATTTTCCTGCCACTGTCTTCCCTCCCTCTTCACGTTCATTTTCCTGCTGCTGAAACCAGGGAGAAATAATGTGAGTGGCAGGACTGGCAGAGCCACTAATGGAGTCTAATTGCCTTCTGCTAGATGCAGACAGGCTGCACTGCATGTTCCTTGGCCACAGCTGATTACAGGAGCTTCCCCTCAGCCCCTTCTCCTACAGGACGGACATTAGCCTAGTCACCAGGGAGACTGCGGAGCCTCTCACCAGCAACCCGCTGGAGCTGGCAGCCTGCAAGAGGCTTGCTTATGGGAGCAGAGGGAAAATTAAGCCCTTTGGGAATCTCCCCCATCCTGGCACAGCTCCCCTGAGCTCTCTGTGACTCTGCAGAGCTGCAGAATCAGTGCAGGAGTAGCAAAAAGCAGTGAGGAGACTCCCATCACCTTATCACTTCTTCTGCTATGGTAAAACATGCCAAGAAAACAGCCTCCCAAGCCACATTAGAGGTAGGGGCAAAGTAAGGCAATGGGTGGCAAGTAAGTGATGCAACCTTAGACCCCTTGTGCCAGAGGAAGCCACAATGTGGCTGTTACCCAGCAGAGTATTGCTATTAAAGCCTTTTCTTCCAGGCACCTGATAGGGAATTGGCTTCCAATTTGTTTTCCAGATCAAAGCCTGACACAAGGACATGCTCTCCAGTCCATCACTATTCACCACATCATTCCCCGTTGTAACAAAGCAAAACAGCTGGATTTTGCCTCCTCTGTGCTGGCCTGCAGAGAGCAGTTTGCCACTGCACATATTAAACCTCCATTTCACCTAGGAAGCTAATGATGAATACCAAAACTCTCGACAGAAGGAATCCCAGGAGGGCTACTTACCCTTTCCTCAGTAGATCAAACACTGCAAGAAAAGGAAATCAAACCATGAATGAATCAGGAGAGGAGACTGGGCTTACCTGGTTTTTTAGCACCTACAAAAACACATCCATTCCCGTACCTGCAAAATCAATTTCTCTCCAACTCACTTCTCTTCCCTCACCCATGTCAATGAAAATATTCATCTCTTCAGCAAAGACAAATATCTCCTACCCCTGCCAGCTCCACGCAGGGAGGCAGTAGGTGCAAATTTATCAGCCACATCTTCTGTTCCCAGTGCTTATGTGAGTCCTGGCTCCTTCAGTACCTCCAGGGAGGCTGTTTGGTGTGATATTTCTGCTAGATTGCTGATGTTGAATGCGCTGCTGTAAGAACATGTTGCTCCATTTTTGCTGTGTCAATCAGCAGCACAGCTACATGGCTGTCAGAGGCAAACGCTCCCTGGCAGGAGCAACTGGAGAGGATTTGTTGGTGTGAGCTGAGGTTTGTAGAGCACATTGGTTTTTGTGTCTGATGAGGGGGTCAGTAGCAATGTGGTTCTCTGATCCTGTCTCCTGCAAACAGGAGAAGGATCTGGTTTATCTAGTAGGAGAACTCTTTCCTCAGGAATTACTAAGGGATTTCTTTGCACCTCCCAAGCAATCTGGTCAGATTGCCTTCCCCAGAACACCAGGCAGCCCTGCTTACACCTGCAGTGTTGGACCAGCTGAAGGTGCAAACACAACAAGGCAGCCTGCATTGGCTCATCTTGCTCTCCAGGCTGAAGAAAGTGCAGCTTATGGCAGCATTTCAATATCCAACCATCCTCTGGCATTGCAGGTTGCCCAGTTCCTACTGGCACCCTCCATCCCCTGCTTTCTTCCAAAAGAGCACGCAGCAGAGTGCTCACAGCAGTACTTCATGCCAGCAGTAACTAGCAAAGAGCCAACTCCACTTTCTCTAGCTTTGCTCTGTAGTGGGGGGCATTTTTGGAAGGAGGAAGGTGCAGTTCTCACTGGATGGGTCAGCAGGAGGAAGGAGGAAGCCCACTTGCAGACTGCTCAGTCCTGAGCAGTGCTGTGCACCCACAGCTTCCCCTTGCTGCTGAGAGAGCTGCAAAGGCATTGATTTTGCATTGCTTTGCCTGAACCACTCACGGGATCCCAGGCAGAGCAATGAGGTGATGGGGCAGGGACAAGAGAGACACAACCACTGTCCCCTGCCCAGGGACCAGTGCAACTTCCCCAGGAGCCCCAGTGGGACCAAGAGATTTCCCACTTGTCCAGCTGCTATTGCTGCCAGTTCTGAAATCTTGGCTCCACAAGAGATTGGGGCTTGAGGCTGGGTTTTTTTTTGGTTGTTTTCTTCTTTGCTGCAGCTGTTTTGACTTCCTCATGCATTTATCTTCATTCAACAAAGCTTGCTACCTCATTTCTCCCCTTCTCTCATCCCTAGGAGTTCAGGCCTTTAAACAAGGGCCTCAGCTGCCCTCCCCATCACACATGCATGAGCCTTGGCGGCTGCTTTGAAATGCTCCCAGAGTGCCACTGGGGCTTCAGCCAAAAGGGAAAAGTGGCCTTTCAAAGGCACATAGCTTCATTTGCGAAGCAGAGCCCCCTTTCACAGGCAGCTTCAAACGCATCCCATAACTATTTCATGAAAAGCAACCTTTGAGCCTGTCTCATGAGGAAACATTACAGGGAAACAGAGACAGAATAGAGTCAGACATCCCTCTCCCCTCCTCTGGGCCATCTCATAGGGCGCCTCAGCGCTGCTGTTGTTGAGGGGTGCTCAGTGTCTCTGCAGGCATCAGACTGCTTTCCAGAGTCACCACCACTATCCACTGCCCACAGGCAGAGTCTGGAGGGACCAACCTCATTCCAGGAGCATGAGAAACCATCCTGCACCCTTTCCTTCTCTCCCAGCTCTAGGACTGGAACTGACATACACACGGGGAGGGCAGCGCCTCTGTCACGTTTCTTTGTGTCCCCATGGCAAGGGGATGTGCATAGCTGTACACAGACACAAGGCTGCCTTACCCTACTGCAAGGGGCTCTTCCATCCCAGTTGCCTTTACAGGCATTTAACTTTTCAGAAAGAATAAGTCTGCTGAAGCTGGTACAAGTTTCCTCTCAGTACTGACCCTGAGCCCTGTTACTTGCATCACTATGTCTAAGCCCAGACGGTTCTGTTAGCATACATCACATACCCATGTACAAGTTGTCCTCTGCAGGATCATCAAGGACCTGTAATGGATAACAGAGAGATAAGGAGAAAGAGGGAAAAGAAAAACTGCAGGGAAAATAAAAAGTAACATTTTCCTGCTCCCTGTACCCTGTGCTAAGCAGCAAAGCACTGAGAATGCCTTAGGCTGGTGTTGAGATACTCCTGCAGAAAGAAGGGCTTTGAAGGACACATTTTCCTGTCTCCAGAGAAATCTGGGCTTCTGCCTGTATTTGGAGAAACAGCCTCCCAGTAACGGCACTGTTTGTCCTAGCTTGACCTCAGCCACTAACAAAAATGACACCAAAGCCTTGCACTTGTGTACCTTCCCAGGCTGGGCTACACACAAGTTTCACTGGTCAAAGCTTGCTGGTACTTCCACCAGCACAGCTAGCTGCCTTCTCCTGGCCACCAGCCCAAAGCCCAAGGTAAGTATGCCAGTTTGACACATGTGATTGGGATGATCTTGCTTGGTATCACCAGCCTAAATTTCTGAATAACTATTTTAAATCAGTTTTGGCTGAAGTAGGAGCAGTTGAAGAAAGAAGAAAAGAACCAGACTTGTTTCTGTGTAGGGTGGAGGAGCAGCTCACCTCTATCAGCTTAACAATGTTGACATGGTCCAGTTTCTTTAAGATGGCTATTTCCTGATAGACTCTCTCCAGTGGTGCCATGGGTTTTGGCTGCTCTCCAGAAGATGCTTTTGACCCTCTGGGAGGTGGCCGACCTGCAAGTGGGATAACGTGAAGAACAACTCATTTCTCAGCAGCAGCTGGCATGCAGGAATAAGCAGCCACTGCCCCCTCTGTGCCATTACATCCAGCTGTTCTGGAAGATCTCATCAGCTTGTTATCATCCCAAAGCATTAAAGTCTCCAACTGGAACTGAGATTTCCAAGCCCCATTCAGACCAGATTCCCAGCCACTGGAGCCAGGTGCTATCTGAGAGGGTAGAAGAGCCCCTGTGAGGAGGTGGTCTATCTTGCCCAACTTCCAGCACCTAATTAGGCTTCACAGATGGTGAATATGGAAGAGTCAGCACTTCAAAGAGACTCAGTATCAAAGCCAGGAACCCAATTACCCAGTGCACTGAATTTCCCTGTGGTTATGCCTCCCCTTCACTACCCACTGCATTTTAATCAGTCCCCAACTACTTGGGCAGCTTTCAAATTAGGCCAAGTTCTGCAGTCCTTGCAGATAAGGTTTGTACAGAGGTTTTCCTGGCTCAGGACAACAGGCAGACCTCTAAGTGCGAGATACCCACGTGGAAATCCATACTGCTTCAAGAGCTTCTTTTTGGAGAGGACTTTCATGGCCTGAAGGAAGAAGGAAAAGCAGTGTTAAAAACTGAACAAGAGCCAAAGTGCTCACGGCTGTGACTCAAGAATTTGCTGGGCATCAGGGACTGGCTCAGGTCTGCTCTTCAACCTAGAGGTCTCCTGGTTAGTGGTGGCCACAACAGACACACACACATGCTGACCCAGCTTTCCTAAAGGCACTGCTAGCCGTTGGTTTCATTCATCTTTTTACCCTGAAAAAGAAATTGTTTGGGCTCCTTTTTCTTTGTCCAATTTAAAATAAATCAAGATTTCTGCATTTGGGGCAGAAGCTGGAGAAGCTTCCTCGAGGTGACCTTTATGTACCTGCTGTTTTGGATGATGCTATGGCCATGCTGCATGTCAGAGTCACTTCAAGGCTGCTCCACCTTATGTTTTGCTTTGCCCAAGGGTCTAGGAAGCAAAAGAGCTGGAGACTCACGGCCATACGGTGAACACCCTTGAAACCTACTTCACAGACCTGGAACAGGACAAGGACACAGCCCTTCCACCAGTTCTGTGCTGCCTGGGAATGCCTTTGCTATTCCCAGGCACTATTCTTTAGCCCCATAAACGTCTTCCATGCTGCCAGAGCAATACAGAGCACCTGCAGTGTGATCCAGCACCATTGCCAAGGCTGTGAACGAGATATTTTGTGGGCATCCATCCCTGCACCATCAGAAACAGAGAATCCAGCTCTGTACAGGAGCACAGTGAAAGCACAGGGAAGGAAGTGGGGTTTTGCTAATGGCTTCCCTCCATTCTCATACCTGATTGATGCTGGCACTGCTGTGAAGCCAGGAAGGCAGCTGAGCTGTGGGAGAGGGTCAGGGTAATCTCTTCTGCCATCCAGACTGGCATTAGCATAGTGGCAAAAGGCAATGTGAATTTAATAAGCAGTCTTTGTGCCTCCATCTGCTCTCTGCATTAATAACCTTTTTGAGGGCCACTCCAACAGCCCCGAGTGGTCCAGCAGATAAATATTTCATGAGAAACCAGCTTATGGTACAATTTGCTTAGGAAAACAGCCTGTGCTTCCCGGAGCTGTGATGGTCACTCCTTCCCTCCTCCAGAATTGGTACTTACTCCTATTCATTAAGCATCCAAACGTGCAATTCATACTGGAGTGACCCCTGCAAAATATAATCAAGCAAGGACTGCTGCAGGACACATATGCCAGGGAACTCTGCATTAATACCATGGAGGCAGGCTCCCTGCCTTTTACCATGTACACCAGGAGCAGGTCACCAAACCCACTTCAGCAAACTCCTTCCTGAGCTGTTTTTCCTGGCAGCAATGCCACTGCACGCCCCGGGATTCCCACCTCCCGTCAGTGCTCCATCTGCAGCCAGGTTCACGGCTCTTTGGAAGGATTGTTGGTTTTGGTCCTAATCCATTGAAATCCTCTGGATTTGCATCCATGTAATTGAGAAGAGACACTGTAGTTCTCAATCCTGCCTGACAGCTCCTGAGCCAACTGTTGGAAACAACGGTGTTGAGAGACAGACTCAGAGTACTTATCTTGTACTTAGCACAGTGCTGTGGCCAATACACACAGCCAAATGATTCATGGTCTGCTGAAAGAGGACGCATGACGTGTGCAACCACCTCCAAGGACAGCCAGGACCAAGCCTGGAGGACTTCCTATGCTCTCCACTTTTATCCATACACAGTGAAAATCTGTCAGAAAAACCAAAGGAATTGGTACACCTATTCCTGTTCCAACCATAATCAGCCTGGGAGGAGAATCAGAATCACAGAATGGTTTGGTTGGAAAGGACCTTAAGCTCATCCAGTTCCAACCCCCTGCCATGGGCAGGGATGCCTCACACTAGCCCATGTTGCCCAAGGCTCTGTCCAACCTTGCTCTCTTTACTACCACCCCACCTTGGGTCCTACCTGCCTTCTAGCAAAGAGCTTTAGGAAAAGAAGAAACAAAGGATGCAATTTGCTGCTGACACCTCCCAAGCTGCATCAATGCTTGGGGGCAGGCTCTGGGGAGAGGTTGGAGGGAGCAGTAAGGTACCGAGAGGAGCAATAGCTCTTAGGGACAGAAATGGAGGGAACAAGAGCTACTGTTGACACCCAAACTCCTCGAAGGATGCTACAAGGGAGGGATGAGTGAGGATTATTGTCTCATAAGTGAGCTGACAGCAAAGCACATCTGCTGTGGAAGAAACACCAAGATGTGGTTATACCAACCTCAAAGCACCAATATCTGCCGCTACACAAACATGGCCAGATCAGAAGAGAGGAGATGTCCCATGGGGGATGAAGAGCAAACTTCATCATGCAACAGCCAGAGCCACTTGATTATCACAAGAGCAGAGAGGAGAGCACATGGTGGAGAAGCCTCACTTTAATTACAGCACGAGCTGGCAGGACAAGGCTTCCGCACTGAATTGTGGCTGTGCATGATGGGAGCAGCATGGGGATGCTTCAGCAAACATCTCCTCCTGGGCTCACATGGATGAGAGAGCCAAAGACATTTGTACTCACAGGCAGAGCTAATTACCCAGGTAATGCCTTCCTGATAAAGAACCAGCTCAGAGCCAAGCTGAGGGATTTCCCCTTTGCACTGGCAAGCACTGGTTCAGCTTCCTCAGGAAGAGAGAGCCTGGAGGAGATTTCCTCCACACATGCCCTTGTACCCACCTTCCTTCCAACTATTCACACATGGATGGGGTCTGGACATACTCTCTTGAGAGGCAGCAGGAATCATGTGCTTTTCTTTGTTGTATGGTTATTATTTAAGCTTACTGCTCTCCTCCTAGCATCACAGGGAAGCTGCCTAGGGGAAAGGCGATCATAGAATCATAGAATGGTTAGGGTTGGAAAGGACCTTAAGACCATCCAGTTCCAACCCCCCTGACATGGGCAGGGACACCTCCCGCTAAACCATGCTACCCAAGGCTCTGTTCAACCCAGCCTTGAACACCGCCAGTGATGGAGCATTCACAGGTTCCCTGGGCAACCCATTCCGGTGCCTCAACAGCCTTATAGTAAAGAATTTCTTCCTCATATCCAATCTAAACTTCCCCTGTTTAAGTTTGAACCCGTTACCCCTTGTCCTCTCACTACAGTTTCTCATGAAGAGTCCCTGCCCAGCATCCCTATAGGCCCCCTTCAGATATTGGAAGGTTGCTATGAGGTCTCCACGCAGCATCTCTTCACCAGGCTGAACAGCCCCAATTTTTTCATCCTATCCCAGGTTTATGGAAAAGAGAGATGCCCGAGTTACAGCAGCTTTTGCCACAGCAAGACCTCGATCTGCTGGTTAACAACAGCAAAATAGCCATTAGCTGCAGGAGGGAAGGGTGATAAAATGGATTGAGCCAATGGAACTTACCAGCTGTCCTTTGCTATGTTCTCGCAGCACTTAGGATGTCACTTTATCTGCTAACAGAGAGACCTGCATTGCAAGGGCAAAGACCTGTGCACAGTCCCTACCTGCAGCCTTCAGGGGAGTGGGATGTTGCTCAAAGTTTGCTACAAACCACCTAAATCCTCTGCTAGTGTATGACAGCACCCTGCAGAAATGCTGAGCAGACCAGAGAGTATTTCCAGCCCTTCCTTGCCTGTTCTGACAACAACATCCCTCAGATAAAGTGGCTAAGAAGGAAGCTCTGGCAGGAAAGAGGAGCACTATGCAGCTGACAGTGGTTCAGTAGCTGTTACGTGAGCAAGAGGATGAGAAACATGGGAGCCATGCCTTCCCTTCCCACCTGGATGGTGACCAAAGTGGATTCTCCAGGGGCCAGAAAGTTCTGGGCTTGCTGCTGGCTCCTTCTCCTCTGCAGCAGCACTTTGCTCAGCTGTTTCTTTTCATAAACTTGCAAGGAATTTCCCCCCATCATTGAGAGCTGGTAGAAAGCAGCCCTCCATGCAAAGGTTGCTAGGTACAAACAGAGGCAGAGAGCACAACCACACAAATCTTGTTTCTTAGGAAACCAGATTAAAAAAGAAGAAAAAGGAAAAGAGAAGCCCACTGACAACCTACAATGCTATTGCTTCTGTCCAGAAGTAGCATAACAAATGTACATCATAACCACTTTTCTTTGCAAGCTGATTTAGAGATTGAAACTAGGAAGGAGACATGACCTGAGGCATCACAGAATCAAATTCCATCAGTTCAATGACTCCAAACTCGATCTCCGTCTGGACACATTTGCCTTTGCTTTTTATTTGCTGCTTTTCCACAGAGCTTGGCATTTCTTTTTTCCCATGGTCACTGTCAAAGCATCTCCTGCAAACTGAGACACTGAAACGTTTCCAGCTGTAAAGGGTTCCTTGGCAGAGCCCCACAAATGCTGCTGTAACACCTTCACAAGCCCCAGCAGCAGGAACTGAGTGCAGTGGCAGGGCCCTCTGCATCCCAACAGGGTGTCCTGGGAGGCAGCACTGGGTCACATACTTGGTGTAGAAAGTTCCATTTCCTTGACCTAATACATTCTCTGCATCCACTGATGTAAGTCAGCACACTTTCATAGCCCTCCACAGCGCTGCAGTCATTCACAGAGATGAAGGATAAAGCTCTTGGAAGCACTCTGATCTTTAATGGAAGGTAAAAACCCCACAAAGTAAATACAGCCCAACCTACACTTTTCCCAAATGTGATCAGCTTTTCTTTTTCCTTAAGAGTTTTTCCTAATTCTAGGCCAGCTCCAAAACTCATTCAAGCAACAGAAATCTTCCCTTTTGCTTTGATAGGAGCTAGATCCAGTTCCTGGTACCTATAAACTGCCTTTTCTATGAGAGCTAGCAAAGGGCCCCAGCCTCAGCAATAACCAGGAGGCACACTCTGAATTGTACTTCAAATTACAAATCTTCTGCTTTCTTTGAGGTTATTTTTAATCACAGCACTCTACAGAAAATTAAGCAGGCAGCAACACTCTGGCCTCATGCTAAAACACTGCAAATGTGAATCGATCAGGGACTGCTCAGTAAAGACCAAGGGCTGATTTCCTCCATTATCTGCTATTGCTTTTCAGCACTGAGACAAAACCAACCCTCCAGAGCTAAATTTGGGGGAAGGCACAAAGAAAAGGCCCTCCCCAGCTATCAGAGTTGCAATTCCTTCTACTAACAGGCATTAGGTTCCGCTGGGGGGTGTCAGGGTGCATTGCTGCAACGCAGTCTCGGACACGAGTGATGTGGACATGGAAGTTATCTCAGCACTGGGAAAGCCAGTTATGCAGTTGGCTGCTATTTCTCCGAAGCTTTGTCTGCCAGCTCCTGGGGTGTCTTAATATCCTGGAAAAGCAGAGGTATCTCCACCATGGCTTGCCCTCTGGGAAAACATCTGCACAGGCACCTGGAAGGATTAAGGGTGATAGCCTGTCTGCATGTGACTGTGGCTGGGGAAAGGGGAAAGCTTCTGCTATCCCAGCTGAAGGCTAAGAAGTGCATGAAACACAGACGTCAGCATTACAGCCCTTCAGCAGCAGTGCAGCCACCTGCCCTCTCCCATATCCACTGCAATGGAACACAGGCAGACACTGCCAATGAGCTCTTGCTCTGGTCCCATCTCTCCATCTGCTGTAGCATCCACACACCTCCCAGGATCACCTTCACAACCCCAGCATCCCAGCTGAGGCCTGGTTCAGACCCCGCCTCAAACACCCCTAAAAGGAGGATCAGGGTGAACCAAGGTTTGGGATCTGCATATCCTGTCCCTCTTCAGGTAGTGAGGCTGAAACAGTGCCCGCCCAGGCATGGGAGCTCCTCTGATACTGCCGTAGCTTTAAAGTGTTTGCTTAGATTAGAAAAAGAAATGCAGATTAAGTGGGGATTAACTAACACACACCAGGCTAACCTGGACACAGGCTTTCACTTTTGACTTTGAGTCAACCAGCTAAATCCACGTCCATGGTGCTACAAAACATGGACAAGAACACAACAGGCAACGCTAACCTAAACCCAGCTCTCTCCTGCCAAGTAGTGACAACCACCCTGCCCGCAGCACAGCATCAGGATCCTCAGAACAAGAGGGCAGCACCAAAAGTAAAGATCACAACTTTCAAAGCAATATTTTCAGCTGGAAATAACTGTGACGGGAGATGTTCCTACTCTGTGTTCCTGGACCTGGCACTGCCTAAGCTGGTGGGACAGATGGATCAGGGAAGCCACCACTGCCAATCCACAGAAGTGTCCCACTACAGGGCATGGGAGGGAGGACTCGCAGGACAGCAGAGAAAGGGATCCGCTGGAAACAGCAACTACTCTGGTGGGGTGGGTGAGTCAGCCTGGAAAGGAAAGGAGATGGAAAGAATTGTGGTTCCTTTGCTTGGGCACCTTGACCAGATTTCTGTCTCATCTCTTCCATCCTTCATTTCAAGACATTTCTCTTGCAATTTCATGCCTGCTGGAAGGGCTAACAAACACTAACAGACATTCAAGTCCCACTCAACCCCTCCCAACCTGGTATGTCACTTGTAAATCCAAGAGTAAGGGATGAAAAGCTAGCTGGGGAGTAGTAGGGAATGAGCACACTTTATATCTGCATAGCATATTCTTGCTCCCAGCAGCTCTGTGCACTGGGACAGGGAGAAAGCAGCACACAAGTGTTTACATGGGTGCTCTGATGGACCCCATTTTCACCCACGTAAGGCCACTCCATGGCAGCAGTGAAAGCAGAACCCCTCCCACCAGGCACAGTACGGAGCTGAGCCAGGCAGGCAGGGCTACATGGAGGGAAGCAGGGTATGGGCTTAACAGCCCCACAACCATCCAGCTCTGCTCAGCAGGCACCTGCCCTGGATCCGCCAAGAAGCTGCTGGAAGCTGTTTCCACGAGCCTTCAGGCACAGCCACACACACAAGGCAGTTTGGCTTTTGCCAGCTGCCCAGCTCCTGCCCTCAGCCTCATCAAACCATGCCACAGGGCAAGCCCAGGGACATGAGCACATCTGCAGATGGATTTTATGGGAATCCCAGCTGGGACAGTCAGGATTCACCTGCCTCTGAAAGGGGAGGACCAGAGAAGGAGCCTCCAGCATGAGCAGCCTTTTTGAATCTGAAACCCTTCAACTCTGGCTTCAGCTCGGCAAAAGATTTAAAAGCCAAGGTTTGCCTTCTGCCCTGCACCCTACACCTCACCACCTGACAAGTAAGGTCCTGTTTGGTGTACAGGGAGGAATCCCACATGGGCGTAAGCTGCAGGGGGGCCAGGCACTGCCCAGCTGGCCCATGCTGTTCAGCATCTTTCTTGTAAACACCCCCATTTCCTTACATATCTTGCCTGCTGGTTCCAGGCCAATCTTTCAATGCACAGCAGGTGCTGAATACCACCACCCACATGCCTCTAATTTCAGGTGACCTGCTTCATAGCTAGAAAATGTCAGGACAAATCAGGAGCCTGCCTCCAAGATTCCTGCCTCTTGCATAAGGCAGCCCACCCCATCTCCCTCCCATTTGGCACTGCACACAAGCAGCAGCTCCATACTCAGTGGGAGCTGGTTCAATCCCTTGCACGCTACCCAAATCAGATATGCAGATGTTAAAGGAGCAAGGCAGAGAGGATTCCAGCTCTCAGGGAGGCAAAGAGGGACAAGGAGCAGGGGAGAGACACACTTACGTAGTATTTGTCATCGTTCTCGTTGTAAGCCAGTTTCACAACCCCATAGGAACCCTAAAAATAAACACACATTACACAGTCAGTTCAGCAGCTTCACCTTGTTTCCTTGCTGCTCAAGGCTGGTACACCGGGGCTGTACACAGGGACCAAGAAACCCACCTTCAAGGTCCCAGACTATGCCTACCCCTGAGCAAAGTCTGCAGGTGATGCAACCCCACAGCAGGGTTGTATATTTTGGCAGCTCTGTTGGAGCTATGGGGCATTTGAAGATTAACAGTGTCTGGAGGAGTTGAGTGCTAGCCCATCCTGCCCTGAGCCAAAGCCAATGCATCTGTCTTACCTAAAACGTGGGTGGGGAGCAGAGAGAATCATTGCCAAGCAGACTTGTTCTGTGCAAGTTTGGAAATTCTGCATGACCCCCTTTCCTGTACTTGTGTACAAGACCATCGTCAGCACAAAACCTCTGTATCGCTTGATACAAATGGACTTCAGGGAGGACCAACTGCCTGCTTTCCCCCAACTGCACATAGACCAGGCAGATGCAGACCTGGACTGCTGCTGTAACCACAGCTCCAGTGACAGCTTGGAGCCAGACTCCATCCAATCACTATTTTTTTGCAGTTCTATGTCAACACTGTACATTTTATGCAAGCAAGACATGACATCATAGCTAGGTACCATCCCTGACAGATACCTGGAATGGTTTGGGTTGGAAGGAACCTTAAAGCTCATCCAGTTCCAACCCTCTGCCACGGGGACCTTCCACTAGATCAGGTTGCTCCAAGCCCTGTCCAACCTGACTTTGAACACCTCCAGGGATGGGGCAGCCACAGCTTCTCTGGGCACTCTGTGCCAGTGCCTCAGCACCCTCACAGAGAAGAGCTTCTTCCTAATCTAAATCTCCCCTCTTTCAAATACCTACTGAATAAATGAGTAGGATTAACACTATAGCCTTCAAAACATATCTCTTGACCTCCCTAAGAGCTGGAATGAAGGTCCTGTTCTCAGAGGAGATCAACAAGCCATCCAGATGACCCAGAAGCACAGCAGGTCCAGTAGACCCTCTACCAACCTCAGGGTGCCTGTCTGCTCACTGTGACTCACAGGGAAAGAGGAGGAAGGGGCAAATCCACCACAGAGAAGGCCTCATGCTTAGACAATACTTAAGCCAACAACAAAAGCCATAAGCTGTGTGCAAGTTTCAGATAACATCGACTGATCTGCTGTACCACCAGCAGCGGTATCTCCAGCCTCACCCACTGATGACAGCGGCCAAACACACAGCCTGCTGCACAGATGGTAAGGTCCCTCCTCCCGTAGCCTGGGGCCTTCTGCTTTGGAGAGGAGTTTGTGCTAACTAAACTCCGGGTGAAGGTCCCTGCAGCTCAGGGTGCAGTCCCTTCTGACTACAAACGTAAGCTTCCAGACAGCACCATTGCTCATGGCCCCATCTGCAACGGTGGCAGACATCCAAACATGCAGATGTCTGAGCTGCTCACCGGCCCAGACCTCTAAATAACTTTGGAGGAATCTCTTCTGAATCAGTCTGCAGCTTTTAAACGTGGTCTAGAATTAAACTAGAGTTTCAATCATGGATGTAAAAACTTAAACTCGCCGTGGTGGCGACCAAACACCTGCCCTGATCTTTGTTTGGTTTTTTTCCCTGATGGGTTCTATTAATGCATCAGAGGCTGTTAGTGTGACATTTGGCAAGCAAACCCTCTGGAAAGGGGCCAGCTGAACAACCTGCACAGGGAAGGAAGGTAAATTTAGCTTTCAGAGGAACTAGCTCCACTTTGACCTTGAACAAATCTCGCTCAAACTAATAAGGCGTAAAACAAACCAAACACCCCCAAACCAAACACAAGGTTTGGCCTTGGCCAATAAGATCCCTTGGCCTGGCACAGTCTTTCCACTCATACTCATGTGTGTACATGCAGGTTGCTTGTGACAAACACGAGCTCCAGGAACTCACCTTGCCTATTTCACTCTGCAGCTTGTACTGGTTTAACTGCACGCAGTCCTGCGGATCAAAAGAACATAATTAAAGTGTTGGCAAAAAGAAATGACTGAGTTTGAATGAGTATTAAGTAGAGGCAGAGTGCTGAATAATGAAAGACTAAATCTTATTTAAATGGGTATGTGCTACACTAGAAACACTTTTTATTTTACTGCGCTCAATACCAGGCAGGAAAACACCCGTCCCCAGCTACATGGAGCTCTCCCAGCTCCCAGGCACTCACTCCAGCCCCAGAGTCACAGCACCAGCCTGGCAAAGACAGAGGCCCTCTGTGGGCTGTGCACAAAGGCTGTGCCTGCACCCAGAAGAGCCCTCACCTGGACCATGGGCTGGTCTTGGAGGAGAGCACATGGATCCAAGCTCCTTTGCTGTGCTACACAAACAATAAAGGATTCCTTTAAAGGGGATATGGTAAAATACATGACCCCTACGCAGGTCTGATCCTTGCGTGCAAGTTATTCAGCACTGAAACCCCAAAGGGTGAGAAGGTGGTGGATGCTGCAAGCTGTGATGGGGCTGTAACGGTGGGATGCTGAGTTACTCAATGACCAGGAGCAGCACAGGGAGTGATGGTGGCCCCAGGCATTGACCACTGGAAAGCAAGGTGGGACAGAAAAGCCAGGCACTTACCTGGTATTAAATCCACACTTCCTTAGCATTGTACTACCTAAAGGAAAACACTTCCGCAGAGCAGCAAAAGCTCCAGAGCTCCATTTCACTGGGAGATGACCCCTCCACCCTCATTAGTTACAAGCAGAAACCCCCAGATACCACAGAAGCCCTTGGGGACTCCAGACCATCAGTGCAGTGTGGGCAAAGCACTCTACCTGCACCCAGCTCTGCCTGCACCAGGCTCTGCCTGAACTGCCTGGCTGCTGGGGAACACCCAAGAACCTGCCCACCTTGGCCACCACAATGGGGACCATGGGGAGCTCACACCTCGCTGCAGTGCAGAGCTGCTGGCAGAGTCAGAGCGCTCTTATGGGGATCTCTGACACTGTCTGGACTTCACACACAGCACTTACCTGCACTGCAGGGGCAGGGAGAGCCCCAAGCTTGCTGGGGTGAGGGAAGGGCCCCTCTGAGATGGTGTGTGCTCAGCCTTAAATGGGACATACTCCCCACACACAGCATTTTGGAACACACTATTTGTCCCCGAGACTGCCAAGCACTAAAAAAGCTGGATATTCACTTCCAGCCTCTGCACCAGGAACAAAGCTGATATAAAATACACAGACAGGTAGATTAGCCTCCCCATAAACCTCAAAATAGTCCTGCAGTCTATAGAAGTAGTGCCAGGACAGCAAAGCTGTGCCAGATGCCTTCAGCAAGATCAAGGGGTGTTACAGCCTTGGCCCCATGCAGAATCCCCATCCTCTGCCTCTCAGGATGCATTAGAACACAGACATGGTAGATGATATCTTTTACTTTCCCCACCATCACCAACAGAAGACATTCCTAACACAGGCAATCATCACAGTGAAGGGGAATACAGGAATGGTGAAGTGATGACTTTTTAAGCTTGCAAGCACTGGCTCGTCAGGAATACAAGGAACTATTTCAATCATAATCTTGTCCTCAGTAAGGAAAGCTTTTTCTACTGCTCTGACAGGGAAGAGGAGCCAAATGTGAGTAATGAGCCCACAGAAGTGTATTAACTCTGTGGCTAGCAAAGCATGTATCATTCCAAAGGCAAAACCCAATACATCAGAACTAAGAGAAACAAGACAGGAGAGAACAAGACCCAGCAAAAGCAAAGATGTAAGACACAAGGCCGGTGCAAAACTGCAGGGATGAGGAAATGCTCACCAGAATGGCTGAGACAGGCAGGAAAAGCCATCACTCTCTGAGAAAGCCTCCAACCACCGCAGTATCTCCTGCTCCTGCAATGACCAGGTCCTGTTACCAGGCCTCCTCCCCTAAGTCAGGATTACTTCCAGGAGTAAGTACAGCCTTTTCCAGTAGCTGCGGACAATTTGGTCTGCACTCAGAACTGTGCTTCAAGCCAGGGTGACATCTCTAAAGCACCAAATCTGCTGCTGCTCCTTGCCAACACACTGTGGAGCCCTTCAGAAGCAGAGCTCTTTGTGCAGGATATGGTCCATCCAGTGGGCAAACCCCCTCCCAAAGCATTTAGTGCAACCGAGGAGAGACTATTCCTTGTCCCTGTGTCCAAGGCACCACTTCCTTTGACTCTGACCATCACCTTCCCACCACCCCTCATTCTGCCTCATTCATTACCACTCTCATCCTGCACCAGACTGATCACCTGAAACATCTCTCTAGTTCTTCACTGCTGATAAATAGAGGTTGTAAGCAATGCCAGGACACCTCTGGCCATCATCTGAGCTTTGCCCATGCTTCCAGCACTTGAGCTGACTGCAGCAAAATCAAACCAGATTATAGGTACCTTCTACCTTTTTTTCCTTGGAGAAAGCCCATAATTCACAGTTCAAGTGACTGCTGCCACGTGTTGCTGCAGACTGGCAGGGTGGTTATGATGTTAATTTGGTTCTCCTGCAGGAAGTGGGATAATTGTACTGCTCCTTTATCAGAGTAAAACACTTTTCTCTGGGCCAAGTGTTTCATAAAGATAACATTGTACAACCCCCATGATTTCATCACGCCAATGTATTTGCAACTGCTGCTAAATAAGAACAGAGCAAGAACCCGAATGAGATCCTTAAATGAAAAGCTGTCAGCAAATCAGGCTGCTGTGTCTGCCCAAGTGTGCAAGAATTGTCCCACCTTAAAAACAACCTGCCCCATTTGTTCACATCTCCAAGGTATTACTCAAGAGAGGGAGGGGAGAATCAGTGCCACAGAAAACAAAAGCTGATTAAAAATCACAAAGCACAGTGAATGAGTTCAAGCTGAAATAGGGGAAGTTCAGGTTAGATATAAGGAGGAAGTTCTTTACTGGGGAGCTGCTGGTACAGGGTGCCCAGAGAAGCTGTGGCTGCCCCATTCCTGGCAGTGTTTAAGACCAGGTTGGACAGAGCTTTGGGTGACACGGTTTAGAGTGAGGCATCCCTGCCCATGGCAGGGGGGTTGGAACTGGATGATCTTACGGTCCTTTCCAACCCAAACCGTTCTATGATTCTATGAAGTCCAGAGTCCAGGCCCAATTCCATAAATCCATTGACAACAACACTGGGGGACAGAAACCCTGAGAAACTGAGAAGTGAGCTTTGCTGTCCAGGGGTGGATGCAGGCATGAGGAGGAAGAGTCTGCTTGTTTCCAAACTAAGCAGACTGCCCACATACTTATATAAAGAATGCCTTAAGAGAAGGCAAACTCAGGAATCTGAAAAGAATGCAGTTTCAGCCTTTCAGAGATACACTTTAAAGAGGAGCATAGGAAAGAAAATTGGGAACTAACACCGGTTTAAACTCATCCTGTCTGGAAGGGGAAGTGAAAGCAGTTCTAAAGAGAGACAAAATCAAAAGCCAGACAAGGGGTAATATAGGCACAGCAAAGAACACAAGTTATTCAGGGGCAGAGAAGGACACACAGAAAGCCCAGAGCTCATGGAGGTAAAAGAAATGAACATCCAAACCCAAGTGCTGAGCCTGAAGCCCAGCACCACGAGCGGCTGTTGGCAGGAGCACTGGCACAAGGCTCAGCACTGCTGGCTGGGCTCACACACCCAAAAGCCGGATGCATTGGCAGAGGGGTCAGAAGAATGAAAGGGGGCTGGGAACAGTGGGATGAAGGCAGCACCTCTCCAGCCCCTCTGCAGCTGCAGCTTTGGGCTTTCTCCTTCTCTCAAACGTTGCCCTTCAACAAGTTGGCAATGTAACTTTAAATAAGGGTTAATTAATACAAGGAAAAGAAATTAGCAATGCCTGGGGA
Source organism: Ara ararauna (assembly GCA_028858755.1). Taxonomy (NCBI): domain Eukaryota; kingdom Metazoa; phylum Chordata; class Aves; order Psittaciformes; family Psittacidae; genus Ara; species Ara ararauna. The sequence continues at coordinate 7,536,452 of CM054389.1, read as the reverse complement.
AGACTCTTCTTTGGAGAAGTGTTTTCCAAGTCTCTATGATCTTTTCAAAAGAGCTGCAGTTTGAGCACCACGGAAGAGATGAGTTTGGGAGATTCACGGAAGGGGAAGCTCTCCAGTCCATGCTGTGTAGGAGCCTGATCCCCACCACTGCCCTGGTCCCACCTGGGTTCACCTTTGTACACTGCAAACAAAGCCAGGCAGCTCCCAGAGACTGGAGGAGCATGAGACCTGGATCAGTCCGGCACTGAAGCACTGCCTCCCAGCTCCTGGACACCAGTTGCTTCAAACCAGTCGGCCAAACAAGCAGGAGACCTATGATAAAGATGTAGGAAGCCAAGGAAAGAAAGGACAAAGCAATCTGGTTTCCACGCCACTGGGATAAGCCATGGACCTCAAGCTTTGGAAAATTCCCTTTGTCAGCTCATCCTCCTCCCTGCACAGCTGGGCCAGCAGCGGCTGCATCAAGGAGGGAGAATGCACTGGTCTGACTCATCTTCCCCACTTCTCCTAAAGCACAGAGGGCCCCAGCTGATGGCTGGGAGCTGGAATGACCTCCTGCTGATCCCAGAGGGTGGAGAGACCATGCAGGTGCCAGGGCTGGAAAAACTGGGATGCCAGGGAGTGGGTGGATGCTGGGAGAGAAAGGGAATGTGTGAAAGAAAAGACTATGCAGCCAGAAGAGACTGGAGAAGAGAAAGTATAAAGCACTTAAGTGTGCTGGCAGGTGTGGGGAGAAAGCCTGGAAAATGACATCTTTTATTCTTCTTCTATCCACCCTCCAATAAGACTTCCTGGCTACCTATAAAGGTTGGTTTGGGATGGCAGAATAGAAGTCCCCCCCAGCACTGTCAAATGCCACTTTCCAACAAGCAGCACCTCTACCCTTTCACAGACACAAGCCCTGCCATTTTAAGGGGGACAAGGGGTCAAACATAGTGACAAGGTGCCCATCAGTCTGTACAAACATGGTCCAAAGAGCTTTTCCCTGGAACCTACAAGCACTGGAGCATCATCCGTGCAGCAAAGCAGCAGCTGCTTTTAGCAGCCCTAGGAAAATCCTCTCCTCTTGCCACGTTGCCAGCAACAAGCAGAAGCTGGGAATGTCACATCAACAGAGGCAATGTGGGCCAGCAACCCAAATTCTGGGACCTGTGCCTCAGCTCTGCAGTTATGTACCCTTAATAGCATCAGCTTAATCACTTCCGTGCTACAGGGAACGCAAAGCCACTCCCTTGTTAGAGCAAAACACTGATGGGCAGCAAAGGCAGCAGAAATCCCACCAGCCTCACGAGCACTCCATCCAGAGAAGGTAGCACTGAAAGGACCTTCCAAGGCCATAGTCCGTGAATAATCCAAGAAAGGAGGGAATGAGCAGGAGACTTTTTAAATTACAGATCAGTTTTGATAGAGATGGAGCAGATCAGGTTAAGTGCACAGCAGTGCTGTGAGGAGAGCAGAATGAGTTACTTCTCTTGCAAAGTTAATACCGCAGATCCAGACTTGGCAGCAGCACCTACAAGACACCAGCGCTGCCAACTCTGCCCCAGGGCACTGGGAACTGCCTCTATGCAAGACAACAAACCCTGGCTCTGCTGCAGGCCTGCCAGCCCAGGAGCCATCATCTTCCTAAATGACAAACCCAAGCAGCCCCACTCAGAAGGCAAGGACAGGACATCCAGATTCACTGCTCGCTCGCCACTGGGTGAATCCTCCTGCAGCATCGCAGCCTCAGCTTCAGCTCTTGGGTCCTCTCACCCTGAATATAAGTTTTCCTCCCAACCTGTGAACAAATATCAAAGCAGCATTAAAAAGCTGAGCAGTCTCTCTAACTGACACATGGTGCTTCCGTAATTTAGCAGAGAACGACAGAAAATTCACCTCCGCTGTATCCTCATAGCACATGTCTCCATTATTCCTCCAGATTAGTTGAGGACACAGAGCTGCTGACAGCAAGCTGACACTGCTGCTATGACTGGAGAGGAAAAGCAGATTCCAGCCTAGATGGCTATCAGCACAAGACAGGAAACGTTGATATGCACTGTGCCATCCATCTCCGCTCCTGATAGACAGTGCCTGCACATGTGCCACTGATAAAGCCCAAATGCTCATCAACTTCATTTTCATTCTTGCACACTGTGACTCACTCAGGCAGCAATGGATGAACTGCCACGTGAAAGGCACTGACTGATGGTGCTGGATACTCAGTGCGAGGAGAAAGGAGCAGGTGAGAGCCATGGACTTGAGTACAAATGTGCAGCTTGCCTGGAAGATGTGTCAGTCATCTGCAGGGAGACGAGGGGCAATGCCGTGACCAGTGAGCTGGATCTTGTCAGTGACCCACCAACCTCCCTGCTCACTGAGGGCCTCCGTATCAAAACCATCAATAGAAAACGTAACGGCAGCTGCTGCTCATACACCGGGACTGTACTTCTCATCACAGGTTTATTGTATCCCACATCGGGCCAAAAGCCTCAACATGGAGTCCCCCATAACTCCTAGAAGCCCAGCTTGTACCTTCTGGCTTGGCACAGTCTTTCCTGCCCACATGCACAGCTTTGCGAGTTGCTTAGAGCAAATGTACTGAGCAAATGCATTGAGCAAATGCACAACACAGCAGAAGATCTGCTCTCCATTTCTCTGTGTTCCCTGCTGCACAGCTCAGATTTGGACTGTCAGTGCCTCTCACAGCCATGAAGACAAAGACCGTGCAACATACCCACTTAGGTAGGTCATCCATGGGATGCTGGAGCTGGGCTGTGCACAGGCTGCACGCTCACCTTGCTGTCACACACCTAACACTCAATGCTCATTATTCAGTGGCCAGCTTCAAACTTTCTCCTATAAATAAGTACGCATCTTCCCAGTCCTCTTGTTACTCCTTACAGGATACAGATACTGCCCCTATAAGCTCAGAAGGTGAAGCACAGCTCCTGAGAGCACTGCTGCAAGGGCAAGCACCCACCTCCAAAGCTGCACAGCTCTCACCTGGGCTCCCTTTCCCCTCCTACCACAGTGATTCTTCATTAATATGAATGAGGGTTTCCAAGGAGCAGGGCTTTGTTAAGCATCTGGGCTGCAGTGGAGCAGGGCTCTGAATAGTTACATCAGAGTGACCATTAAAAACGCAGTACTGCGTAAAGAATTGCTGCAGGAGCAGGGAAGTGGAGGGCTCCACATGTGCACTTCAAACTAAGCATTTCCTACACAGTAGGCAGTAACTATTGCTCCCCAGGATGCAGATGCTGTGGAAGAGGACAGGGTATTTCGGCTTTGCTTGCAGACGGGAATGTGCTAGTCACACTCGACCGCACTTCCTTTGAAACAGATTTCAGACAAGCCACACTGCTGGCACTAAGTACTGCAGGATGGGAGAGCTGGCACACAAGTCATGTCCGCTTCCAAAACTGGCTCCTCTCCTCCCTGTCTCCCTTATTAAAGCATATGGCTGCTGTCAGAGAAGATGAAATCTCTGCAGTGCACCTTCTGTGGATATCCTCTTATCCTGGGGGGGTGTCACAGCCCATCTCACAGCTAATGTGACTTGCAAAACTTCCCAGAGGACAATGACCGGTTTGCTTGTGCGCAGCACCCACCTTCTCAGATGTGCAAGGGGCAAACACTCACATTCCAGGAGGGAAACACTAAACCACACAGACACTGAGCTCCAGGTCACTTGGCAAAAGTCAAACTTCAGAGGTTTGGGCCCTTATGACCACAGTGGGATTTAGGCATTTCATCTGGGAGCACCACACTGCCCAAGAACAACACACTGGCAAAAGCGGCACCAGCACAGCCATGTTCAATAACATCTTCTTCCATCAACTGGGTGAGGAAGAGCCAGAGTGTAGCAGCTCTGGAGCCCCTGGCTGCTGTTGTCTGTCCTGCTCCAGTGCCCGGACACAGCAGCAGAGATGAATTCATGGATGAGCTTTGCTGTACTGCCAGTTCTAGAGGAAAAGGATTGAAAATGCCCATGAAAAGGGCCTGTCCCTCACCACAAGGCTCACAGTCACGAGATGAACCAGAGGCTTCTCCTGCAGCACAAAGCAGGAGATGCAGCCCTCCCTGCAGGGTAAGGCCAGCAGGTCCGTGCCACCACTGGTTCCTCTCTTTTATGGCAGCTCCAAGTGAGACTGCAGAGCTGTGGCACTCAGAGATCCCCCTCCACTCCCTCTGCCCTGCCCCATTCCCCAAGAGCAGAAACACAGGACAAACATGGCTGGGAAGACATTCAGTCTGGAGTAAAACAGCAAGGCATGGAAAACTTGATTTTCCTCCACAAACAGCAGATAAAAATCTTGGGAAAAGGCACAGCCTGGACTTGCGGGAAAATTCAGGTGTAAATCCATTTCCCAAAACCAACTGCCAGTGCTGCTGAGATGATGCTCCCTCTCCAGTACTCCAGACAGCCCATTGGCTACTTATGAACTTTCCCCAGAGAGTCGCACTTTAAAAAACATTGTGGCCCCAAGAAGCACCCATTTTACAGCACCTCCATCATGCTTGGCAGTCAAAGGAAGCCCTGCCCCTTCCTCATGGCCATTGCTGCAGGCTCAGCATCTTCAGCACCACACTGAGCAGTATGGTCTAAACAGCCCCCTCCCTCTGCTCCCCATCCTCTACATGACACACATCACAGCACAGGGAATTACAACCAGCAGATGCTTCCAGCAAGACACTTGACCACTAACAGCATGCAACACTTCAGGGACAAATCTGAGCCCAGGTCTGGTAGCAAAGAGCTGCCACAAGATGGACAGCAGGAACAGCCACAGCCACCCTGAGAGTCTCCTCTGAAGGAAAGGAGGGTCACAGCCCTTGGTTACCACTGCTGTTACAAAAGCTTTAGAGACAAAGGGAAATCCTGACAGGAGTAGGAAGAATCAGTGCATTTAAGCTCTTTATAAAATTAAATAATGCCTTCAATAATGACAAAACACAGTAGGAGATACATAATCTCCAGAAGCTTAAATCCATAAAATACCATCAGCAAAGCTGCTGTGACTGATAAACTCCTGAAGGGCACATACAGCAGGGACATGAAAGCAAAGCAATTTGGCTGCAGCCCTTTCCCTGAACAGCATAAGAGGCTTTCTGTGTGCCACTGCTGCCACTACAGGGGTACCTGTGCTGCTACCCCCAGCACAGGTCTGGAGGATGGATGCAAAAGCCATTCCAAGCTAACACACTCCCTGGTTTCAGGGATTTTTTTCCCCTTAGAAGAAACGCTGCTTTCAGATCTACTCCTCCAAAAGACTGAAGACACCATTACCAGTTAAGACAGACTTGCCTTACCTTGACACCACAAGTATAGGAGAGAATGTGCCTACCTCAGAATCTGATATGGAGACCCGATTGGACTCTATCGTTGGTCTCCTCATTATACGTGGTGATGGCCCTGTAGCATAAGGACCATAACCTGGTGTGTTGCTAGAAGCCAAATAACTTCCTGATGATCTTTCCTGAAGAGACAACTTCCTACTTGATAATACAGGTCTAGTGAGAGGTCTCTTGGGAACATTCCTCCAATGAGCATCTTCTGACCGTGGGGAAGGCAGAAATTCATTCACTCCAGTGTCACTGTTGACTCCATTTCTTTGGCTGTCTTTTAGGTTATCAGAAAAGACTGTGTCATTCTCTTCAGTGCTGCCTTCACCATTTTGGTCACTTCTGTCTGGACCAACAGCCACATCTATAGCTGCTACCTGCTCTGCCAGTTCAGTCTGCGTGTCTTTGCAGCACATGTCTATATCTCCATCCATGGCATCTGCTGAAGAATCTCCCATGGCTGTGTCCAGCTCGTATGGTCTCAGATGGCACTGCAGAGAGCTGTGATGCTCACAGACAGCATCTCGCCTGAAGGAACCTCTCCATGAAATACCTAAAAGGAATAAATACAGAGTGAATAATTGTATTCACTCAACATAAACACAACCAAGACATCCAAGTCTGGCTTCTTCCAATGTGAAAGAAAGGGAAGGCAAAACACTGACAGGTTGTAAACAAGTTGCAAACACTCAGAAGAAAATGCAAGCCTAAGCATCAGGCTAGGGTTTATGAAAGCCATAAATAGGAGATTTTATTTGATGTGCAACAAGTGACACAGTTAAAGTGAACTTCTGTAGCTAGACCAACAGTCAACCAGAGCTTACAATAAAGGGAGAAGTGAACAAGCTGAGGAGAAGGGGACAAACTTTTGACTTCTTAAATTCCTATTTATATGGTACAAGAGCTTCTGGTATGTATCCAAACCCAACACACATAACTCCACAGCCCTTTAGGGCTCCACAGTAGTCTCTCTGCTGCCCTGTAGGGCTCTAAAGAATGTCACAGAATGCCCTGGAAGCCAAGTCATGGCTGGTGACTTCCACACTCTGGTACTCGCAACAGAGTCAACAGCAAAGGCAGAATTTAAATGGAAGTCTGGTACTAGGGCCCCCCACAGTGTGCAAACACACGTTAACCTTGCTGCCCACCATGTATAAAAGCTATATTGAGTTGCAGATCAACAATACTTAATGGTTACCGGCATGTGGGAATCAGCTTTTCCTTTGGAAAAGTCCTACAGAGCACAGAAACGCAATACAAAGCTAAAACTGCAAAATAAAACCTCATTTTCCTGGACGCTGATTTCAGACTCAATCCAAAACAGACTTCAGTCTTCCCAGCACAGTCCAGAGCAGGAAATGATGCTCTGCAGCACATGGCCGTCATCCCTTAATCACCTCTGAAAATGCAGTGCTGCAAGATGCATCCCCTCATCCCTCTACCCAGTTTATGGGGATAGTGGAGGAGAACTTAGTTTTAGTCCAGCAGTCTGCACGGCATCCAGTGCCTTTCAGTGTAGGCTTAACACTGAAATACTGCAACCTTTGGTCCTTCACGCGCAAAGCAGGTTGTGCACCAGGTGACACTTGCATTGTCCTGTTTTCACACTGGCTACATTTAATTTACATGAGGAAGGAGGAGCTGAACAAGTTCAAAAAGCCCCATCCAACATCAGCCTGGGGACACAGAAGAAGCTCAGAGCAAAGGTTGAGCCAGGATGGAAGCTGCCCAGTGATGCTCAGTTAAACACACCACAGCTATACTCTGCTGCAAGGAGAGATCTCCCAGATCCCTGCAGAAGTGAAGCAGCCAAGCTCAAGCAATCTTTTATATCAATAAGGAAACTAGAAAAAGCTCTGGAGGCTTCACCCTGGGTCATGTGCCAGTCACAGAGGACACATGCTGGGCACTCAGTGCCACAGAAAGGAAACACCCAGATCTAACACATTCCTCCCCGCATCCTTCTCATCCTTCTCCACCAAGGTTTAATCTTGTCCCCTTCTGCCTTTTCTTCAGGCCTGTTTGAAACAAGCTGATAGAAGCATCACTCACTCAAATCAGTAATGAAATGGTGAGATTGGCTTTAAAAGCTTCTATTAAAACTATATTTAAACTCTTCAATCCCAAAGCACAAATCCCTTTCAGACCCAGGATGCAAGCACTGGGGGTGGCAGCAAGGGAAGGGGTGCAGGGTTTGGTCCAGCACATACTGCATGTGGTCCCACAGGCAAGACCTCTTTACTCTCCCAGGCCCCCAAACAAGCCTTCAAGCCAGAAACCCAGCTGTAACCCTGAGCTGGCTCAGCAATGATCCTGTCCTTCTAAACGGCTTTGCAGGAAGCCCTCAGAGGACTTGCTGTCTGCAAGACGCTCGTGTGAGGTTTGCACTTGGAGAGCTCATGAGCTGACCCAGGACCATCATGTCAGGGCAACTTCAAGCCTGTGGCCACCCTGCTGTCTCTGAGGAGGCTTTCCTTGCATTCCAGAGCCTGTGGAGCAGCACATTCCCCAACCAGACACCCATGAGGAACCCTCGTGGGATGCCTTTGTGCTTGGCTCTGGGTGAAGGTCAGCACATTTCACCATTTAATGCAGCTTGCACAAGGGATGGGAGGAAACCTTCGATTCCACCATGTGCTAAAAGATTGGCTTTGCTCTTCTGGCTACAGAGAAACAAACTCCAGGCCTTTCCTTGCTGCAGCTTTAGCTTCTGGACAGTCCCAGCCCACCTTACTCCTAGGGAGCATCAAGCAGAAAATCAACCTGCAACTGAAGTCTGCAGCTCCTCCACCTTCTTCCCTCCTGCACGCAGGAGCAAGGGGAGGGAAGCATCTCCCACATTGCTGCAGGGCTGGCTATGAAAGCCCACAAATCACCCACCTGGGTTGAGCACTTGAGCATCTCACACTGCTGAGGCAACAGGAATCAAAGCCAGAAGTGCTGGGAACAGTGGCCAGGTCCTGGCAAACAGCAATACTCTTGTTAGTGCAGCTCTTCACTGCCCAGATGAGGCACCCCAGGGTGTCACCCCCTCAAAAGTAGCAGCACACTTGTACGGCTCTAACCCACAGCTCAAGCTGCAAAACAAAACTCCAGCTAAATGACAAACTTAAGGTAAACCTCCATAGATCAGTTCATCTGATCAAAATAGACCCAAACAGCATCACAACAAATACTACAAAGCTGCTAAAAGTATATTAAAACAGACTTCAAAGCACATAATTGTTCATCCAGAGAGCTGAGCTTTGTTTCAGGTTCTGCTATTCTGAAGGATTCCTTTCCACTGACAAATCCTCCAGAAGTGTATTGGAAAGCAATAGCTCCTGAATAAACAGATCAGTTACACACAGACCAGCCTTACTGTGCATGAAACTCAGGACAAAAGGCAATTACTTACTTCCGCAAGGCAAAATCGATGGTGGGTTTGCAGTTAGTGAGGCTGTCACACAGTGACTGTGCTGTGACGGGAAACCCCAGAGGAATGGAGACACCATCATCACCTTCCACAAGCTCCTATGCAGCTTTGGGCTTGACACTCTTCATGTGGTCACCAGCCTGATCCCCCCCAACACTAAACATCTGCTGTAGCTCAGAGGATTGTGCTGCAGATAGGAACCAAAGCTGAAAACAAGCTTATATGAGCAAAATTAATGTACTTACACGTATCTTATTTGCCATTTTCTCCTGTAGCTGTTCCTCTGCTCCAGGCAGATTAAAACTTCCACACTGTTTTTCACAATACAGTTATCAAATGGCTGCACATGTTTCCCAGATAGGCACATGGAACAAAAAACCCTTTTGAAAGGAACAGGACCGTGGAGAAGATCTCTCTGTGTTGTACATGGGAGTGGGAGATGAGCACATGCAAGTAATTGTGCTGCTCAGTAAAGTATTTCAAAGCATTATTTGAACAACAAAATACCATAAATCTCATTTATTGCTTGGTCCATCCATCTGGCTAACTAGAAACGTTGCTATGAGAAAGGATGGGGAGGTTCAAAGGCCCTGGGGCTCAGCAGATCCAGCTTCAGTTTCTGATTTTGCTATATTCCATCCAGAAAAGTGACTTTACATCTTGGTCTGTCACAGTTCCCAGATTAAAAGGAACGATGCTGCCCTCAGCTCACTTCGTCCTGCTTCCCTTTCTGGTTCTGAGAACACATCTGCCCTGTGCTGAGGCACCAAGTGTCTTTGCAGTAAAATAAGTCACAGTGAGCGATGACTACAATAAGCATTCACATGGAAAGTGTTCAGGCAGCAATTTTGCTCCTTTTCAGAGCTGGAGACTTCTTAAATGCCTGTGGATGGCATCCTCCATGCCAGCATGGGGAACAGCAGAGATGTCGCACAAGCCTGGGTTGAAGGCCACAGCCACTAGACTCCTCTTGACCACACAAGACCCACAGGCACTCTCACAAAGAGAGGTCCCAAAGACGACAGAAGGCTTCAGTCGGCTGCTTTAGTGTACAGTAGCAAAGGCAGGAATCCAGCCAGGTGGTCTAACTGCTGTAGCTAGCCATGCACCAGGACAGGCTGCCTGCGAAGGGGATGTCATCTCCATCACCATCATCCTTCAGATCAGGTCAGACCCCCACCAGGAACTCAGTCCTGCCCTGGGGGAGAGCTGACCTGCACATCCAGCTCTATCTTGCATCATCTAGAGCTTGTTGTGTTTCCTTCAGATGCTGCCCCACAGCACACAGCCACGATGAAGAATCTGCTCTGACTGCTGTCAACCGGAGCCAGAAACTCCCTTTAAGGAGAGAAGCAGCAAGTCCTGGGCTGAGCTGCCAAGTCCTGAACAGCTCCTCGAATGGCATTTTAGAAATATTAGGTCAGCAAGTCCCTTCCAGAGCCTGAGCTGTTTCCCCACACCAAACAGCACAGCCTGGGACTATTTCCATCCCAGAGTCTCTCCTGTGCTCCCTGTCCTGCAGTGGGGTCTGCAGGACTTCCCCATGCACTCAGCATTAGTCCGCTACCCTGACATGAGGGAGATAATTCCACCTCCCACCCTGATCCCATGGACTTCTTATACATGAGGAGGCAACTTGCCTGAAGTCCTGCCAGTTTCTCCCAACACCTTTGTCTGGAGAAGCTTAAGGGAGACTTATTCCCACAGCCATGCACTGGAGCAACATCTGAGCTGCCCCAAGCCCCACAGCACAGAGAGTTTTACAACACGTGGCTCTTCAGATCTAAGGAGCCAGCCACTTACTGGCTCTCACTGCTGCAGTGAGAGAGCAGCCAGAGGGTTCAGTTTTTCTGCAGCAACTCAATTCAGAGCACGCTGACCTTCATTTCAGCTCTGCTACCTCAGGGCACACCAAGCAGGGCACCTGAAGATGAGATTGCCTCCTGCCAACCTCCACTCACAATGCTGCTGCCTCAGAGAAGCACAAGAGCTTCTTGGCATCTGGGAAAACCTCTTTCAGCCATCCACTGGCCAAAAGACAGCCCAAACCAAGCAGCAAAGAACAACAAGTTGCAGCTCTGTGAAGCCAAAAAGAAAGCAAATCCCTGCAGCCCTTGCTGGGATAATCAAGACAGATGTACACCAGCCCAGCCATTTGGGCTGTGCTGGGAAGAGGGTAGTCACGGCTCGTACTGATTCCTGACTGGAAACAGGAGACATCAACACAATCCAAATAATAAATAAGAATATACTGCTTGTGCTTTCTGCATATACCCCATGTGCTCGCTTTATCCTGCGGCTCCCCAGGCTCTTGTTTCAGAGCACAGACAGTTGTGTCTTGCTCAGGAATCACTCGATCCTGCTGTAATCATCCTGGTCCTTCTCTTTCTCTCCACAGTTGCTGGCAGTGAGCCTGGCTGTTGTGCCACAGCTGAAAATGAGATCATAAAAGCCAGGCGCTTGGATTACTTCTCAAAAGCTCCTAGCACAGCTCTGAAAGCAACCAGGAATGACAAAGAACAGCAGGGTTTGTAATTCAAGCACTGGGTGAGAAATCTGAAAAGCAGGTTCAGGCCCCAGCCCCTGCCAGATTTCTTGATTAACAAACATCTCCAGACCATGGTCTGCAAAATGCACCAGTTCTACCTCCTCCTCCTTAGTCCTTACCGAGGCTCAGTGTTTTCAAAAGGGGTTTCAGAGCCAGTTCAGCCCCTGAGCTACAGACAAGGCGCACCCCAAGGTGCCACCACTCCATATTTGCCCTGGCTCTCCCTCTCTTCCCACAAGGGAAGACTCCGGATGAAGACAGAATCTGAGGATTGGGTCCAATGCAGGACTGATGCTTTCACATCCCTGGGTGTAAGGTGTGGATGCAGATGTGAGACAGCAGTGCTGGGAGAATGATTGGACTTGATGGACTTCGAGGTCTTTTCCAATCTGGTTGATTCTGTGCTCCTCGTGTGAAAAAGTGAACCCTCCTTCACACCATGAAGGCCAAGTAACCAATTTGAAGAGCATTTAACAGCATGTTTTAAGTATATTTTGAAAGTAGCCAGGATATTGAACTAAAGTCTACAGCCTGAGAGACAACCATCACCTTGTGCACAGAGTACTGAACTCGGGAAGTTTTACCACACTGTATTTCACCCCTCCATGTTCTAATTACACGACGAAAGAAATCTGTATAATCAGCTGCAATTACACTAATTGCATCTATAAGCAATAATCAGCCCAAAATTACTCTGAAGAAAAAGTTTCTACTTAAGGAAATGCCTGTAACAAGAAAACATTGAGGAGTGCCAAATCTATCCAAGCAAGAGAATATTAACATTAAACACTCCAGATAACACTGGGGGAGCAGGAGCTCTGCCAGAACCCTCCCTGGATGCAGCTACGGCAGCATATTTCAACCATGGCTTTGGTGGGGACAGCACCATCAAATTAAGAAGGAGTCGTGCTCCTTTGTATTCACACCCTGGCTGCAAACTGCTTTTGTACAACAGGTTTGGCTGCCTGTTTTATAGCAGATAGGGGTTCGGTGAGACTTGTGGGGATCAGACGCTGATGCTGGACTGTATTTGCTTCTGCTTTAATCTTTTAAAGCTGTTTATCAGTGTATGAGTAATGGAAGTGGTTTTATTTTGCAAATTATAGCTAGGAAAGCACGGGGAACGGGCAACAAGAGGCACTCAGCTCACACAGCCCAAAGGCTTTACTTGTAGTGATGCCACGTGCTTTGAGTCACCATCTCTGCAACATCCCACAAACCCAGCACATCCCAACACCCAACTCCACACAGCCACACTGTCCCTGCAGACAGCCCGGGCTCAGATTTTAACAAATCACATTTGCCCTTGTGACAAGGGACACAAATGGCTTGAGGAAGGACCCCAGCCTCTGTGCCAGCCTGACATCAGCTCCTAACATCACGGCAAGGAAGGATGGGAGGATGGATGAGGTCAGGGTAGGTAGAGAACACGTAGCCGAGTCATGCTGCATGGATGGATGTCCTGGCATATCCCTAGCCATACCACATGGTTTGCTTTACCTCCAAGAGACCCCTAGGGAAAGCAACATGAAGGAATTTGGCTTGTAATGTACACAGAACCTGAACAACACTTGAATCACTCTGTTTGAGGTCAGAGAAGAGCAAAAACTCAGGAGACTCCCATTTCCAAAGCTGCTCCTGTGCATGCTCCCATCTGACACTCAGCTGATGCTGGCTCAGACCTCAGAGTCTGCCTACCCCAACAACCTCCTCTTCAATACCCATCCAGAGTGCAGGAAACACTGCACATGCAGCTTGCACCATGAACCAAAGCTGAACCCCATCATCTGGTGGAAAAGCATCCTTCTGACCACCAACTGTACATGCTCTTACAGCTAGAGGTTGCATAGGTGGGCATGAACAACATCAGCTCATAGAGAGGTTCCTTGTAGGGTCAGTGCAGAAGTGCAGAATCATAGAATCATAGACAAGTTAGGGTTGGAAAGGACCTGAAGATCATCCCGTTCCAACCCCCCTGCCAGGGGCAGGGACATCTCACACTAAACCATGCCACCCAAGGCTATGTCCAACCTGGCCTTGAACACCGCCAGGGATGGAGCATTCACAACTTCCCTGGGCAACCCATTCCAGTGCCTCACCACCTGCACAGTAAAGAATTTCTTCCTCATATCCAATCTAAACTTCCCCTGTTGAAGTTTGAACCCGTTATCCCTTGTCCTGTCACTACAGTCCCTCAATGAAGAGTCCCTCCCCAGCATCCCTATAGGCCCCCTTCAGATACTGGAAGGCTGCTATGAGGTCTCCACGCAGCCTTCTCTTCTCCAGGCTGAACAGCCCCAACTTTCTCAGCCTATCTTCATACGGGAGGTGCTCCAGTCCCCTGATCATCCTCGTGGCCTCCTCTGGACTTGTTCCAACAGTTCCATGTCCTTTTTATGTTGAGGACACCAGAACTGCACACAATACTCCAAGTGAGGTCTCACAAGAGCAGAGTAGAGGGGCAGGATCACCTCCCTCAACCTGTTGGTCACACTCCTTTTGATGCAGCCCAGGAGCAGACTCCAGGGGCTGAACCTGAGCAAGGAGGAGGAGAAGGAGGAGGAAGAGGAGGAAGAAGTGTCATGTTTGCTGTCACTTGCTGAGATGAGAGGCAGTGTGATTCCCAGGAGAGGGGGCAGCACAGCTTGCTGGAGGTGGCACTGAAACAGCCAGCGAGGGGGTGCCTCAGAAAACAACTGAGACATGTCAGATTATGTGAAGCTCGGAAGGCTTAGATGATCTGTGAAATATTAACAAGCAAGGCAATAGCCAGACCCCATTGATTCATGAGCAAAACAATTCCCTGAGAATGAGGGAGTCTTTAATATTTAGGGCCTTCATTGCAATAATGACTTTTCAAATGTCTGTACCACGGCAAGGTAAATGGCAGGTTAAAGAGAAAAAGCTTGTTCTATGGGAAACTCATCTCAGGTGAGCCATCTTCTGCTGCAATCTGTAACGATACCTCAAAATTGCCACAGAAAATGACAGAGTGATGAACAAACCCAAAATGAGGAAATCAAGAGGACCTGAAGAGCATTAGCAGTCTGCAAGGGTGATGCCTAACCCTCCACAATGGCCAAATCCACTCTGATCTCACGGGAATGGAACTGAGCACTCAAATCAAACTTGTCTCTAAACCACAGCAATTGCTGCAGTGCCTTTGGGTGATTATGCTGCAGAGCAGGACACATCTGATCCAAATGGGGCCAGGGCATGAGCAAGCAGCCTACAGAAAGTGTGCTTGCATACGTTCAGTCAGAGACCAGAAGCCACAAGGACCATACAGCTGAGCCCACCTTTTCCAGACCACGAGGAGCAGCCTGTCTGCTCCTTTCGCAAGGCAGCTTTGCCCGAAGGATGGCAGCCTCCATTTAGCTGCCTGCTATGCAGGAAATGTTATTTCTTTATCCTTTTAAAAGGAGTTTTCTGTGTTTCAGTTTGTGCCCATTGCTTCTTGTCCATTCACTGGGCACCACAGAGACAAATCTGCCTCCATCTGCCTTATTGTCTCCCCCCATCAGGCATTTAAATACATGGAGACAACCTCCTCTATCCTTCCTCCAGGCCCTTGCCCTGCTGCTGCCGACATCCACCACGCATGCAGGAGCCCCACACTTCTGAGGGCTCCTCCTCTGCCCATCTGGGCTCAAAACCTGCAGAGAGGAGGAGCAGAGAGGAAAACACACCAACCTCCTCCTGCCAAGACGAGCTTACACAAGTCTTGTAACAAACCAGGTCAAGCAGCAGAGCTTTCAGCACTCTGCATCAAACCTACGCAGGCTGCAAGTGAACAGAGGGCTCTGCCAACTGTGAATGCTGCCAGCTCAACCCAGGGCCTGTTTTCCCCTAATTTTGGAGCTATTTTCTGCAGCACGGTCCCACGAGCCTGAGCAGTGTCCTGCTCCCTCAGCGCAGCCCACAATACACACTAGTAAATAAGTAAATTCAGAAGGAAAGAAGGAACAAGCTGAAATGGTGCAGCCAGACTGCTGCTTCAGCAGCCCACACCACCACTGGCACCCGCAGCACTCGGCCAGGCCATTCCCTCCTCCCCAGTTGATTTAATTCACCAGCATAGTTCTCAGTCTCCTGCCCTGCACCCATTGGCACCTTCCATAGCAACTGCCATGGTTAGCTCTGCTTTTGAGGTGCTCACGGATGCTCAGATTTCCTATCGCTGCACAATATCGAGGAATCCCATGACAGAGAGGCAAACCACGGCAGAACAGTGCTGGTACAGTTTAGGAGCAATAAAGTGGGATCTGGGAAAGCACACTTCTAGATCATCAACACAGCAAAGTAATTCAGCATCAGATACCTCTGCCAGCTCCAGATCTCACTGCATTGAAGTTGGTGTTGTTTAAGAAGTACCCACAACAAACAGAACAAGCCACCAGGCAGAACAAGCTCACATTTATACATGTCAGTCTTAGAGGTTTATCTTCCTCCCAGATAAGTAAAAAGCTTTCGGCTGCCCTTGAGAGATCTGGAGGTATTTCAGGAGATATATTAGAGTTGCTTAGCTCCGTAAGCTGCAGGGAAGTTTTTCCAGCATTTCCAGCTGTTCCAGGATTGCCAATGTCCCGCACAGAACACAGCAGGCTTTCTTCCCAGCGCTTCAAATAAGGGAAGATATTTCTAGTCTAGGTGACAATCTCTACAGAGTTTTAACCAGGGAAATGATCCCAGCACCCATCTCTAAGTGTCCACGGGCTGAAGGTCTTCATCAGCTCTGCCAATCTGTACGCCCCAAGGCAAAAGGCAAAGCGCGGAAGAACTACACAGGGCAAGACAAAAAGCACTGAACTCTGGAGGAAAAGACAAATGGACTTTAAATTCAGAGCTCAAAGTATTTGCTGCTTTTCCACATGGATAACTCCCACCTTCTGATAACCCTCGCATCTTTAGAACCCCTAGGATTGGAAACCATGTCCTCCACTAACCTGCACAGAATCAAAGGCAGCAGCAGAGAGGCTCTGTACAGAGGGAACAGGCTCCAGGGGATGCGTAACAGATCCCACAAGAGTGAGAACCAGGTAAACCACCCCTGTGATTACCCTTCCTGTACACATAACCCACATTGCTTGGCAATGTAAAGGGTAGCAAGCTTCCCAATGCCTTTGAAGCCTTAAGCTTTAGCTCTTTAAGCCAACATGCACTTTGAAAGCCCCAAGGTCAACGACTGGAGATTATCCAGGGAGTCACCAGGCAAAGGCTGTTGGGGAAAAAGCTGTTCTTCTGAGTCACTGCAACCCTATTCCAGATATTAAGGCTGATGATAATCTCAGCCTTTGTCAGAACAGAAGAGACCAATGAAAGTTTCCAGGTGCAGCTTTACTTGGAAAAACAAATGTGAAAGTGCCACCCTGGGTCCCCTTAGTTGCACCCCAGTGATTCTGGCTGCACACAGCGAGCCTGGAGCGGAGTGGCAGCAGTGGTTGGTGTGCCCTGGGACACCAAACCAGCCCCTCTGCTCTCTGTGGCTCAGGACAAGTACCGCACATTGTACCTGATCAGGCAGAGCCTTTCTGAAGCATTACGAATACTACAAACCCATCTGACAGCACTACTTCTGCAGAGCCACAACGAGAACAGCAGAAAAGGGCACGTTTCTGGTCCAGTCAGCGGGTGCAGGAGCAGCAGGGGCAGTAAATCTGCAGCCAAGATGTCCCTTACTGAGCAAAGTGCAGGTTTTGACAGCAACAGAGGATGCAGTCTCGCTTTGCATGCCCCAGGGAGGCTGAGCTACAGGAGGAGTTGCCCCAGCTGAACACATAGGCACAGAAGAGACACAGCCAATATCGATGGCAGCACACACAGGGATATCTCTTTGAAGCGTCAAAGCCTCCTTCCTAGTCACTGCCTAGGGCTGTAGCACCCTTCTGCACACAGCAGGTAAAGCCATAGAACAAAGCCTTGAAAACCCAAGAGCAGCCAGAAAGCATCAACCTCCAGAGGATTTTTAGGCTCCTCTCTGCCCTGCAGACGATGCTACTTCCAAATAAAACCTGAATTTGGCAGTTCGCTGCCAAAAAATTCAAGACAGTGGAAAGGCTAATACAATCTAAGGGGGGGGGGGGGAAGATATGATTATACATTTTAATAGCAAGCAAAGGAATGTAGAAAGATGGGATGTGGTTTAGAAATGTAGTGTGAGCATTGCTCATGCAGCCTGGCCTGCCCGATGCATAGCAGGTTAATGCAGAGGAGGAAATCGGAAGCCAACTGACTTGGGCACTGGTAGCAATACCTGCTCCCATCAACCACCCCATGTCCTGTGAGACGCCTCTGTGGTCCAGGTCAGGGTATCACTGACAAGTCAGTGACACTGCTCTGGCTACTCAGATATCCTTCTCTTGTTGCCAAGGAAAAAGAAATCAAAGAACAGAACTGGGAACAACATGAAGAAATAAGCAAAGCCTGTGTTTAAAAGTCTTGCTGGCTCCCAGCCAGCACAGCACCTTCCAGGATGCATCTCAGAACAATAGTCTGTATGCAGCCACCGAGTTTCCCAACACACTGCTGATGTGATGGAGATGTCAGCTCTACTCCAGCAAAACACTTCAGCACGTACTTGAATATTAACTATGGTTTCAGGACATCAGAAGTGGCAACATCCACGTGCCAAAGTGCAAACAACACTGAAAATCTCAGCCTCAGAAATGTGCAAATACTCATATGAGTGTCTGGATGAATGTATTTCACATGTATCTAAATGAAAGAGCTGCCCAGTTTCACTGGAGCTGTCCCAGGCCTCCTTTCCCAGGAGGGGAGGAGGACAACAGCATTTTCTTCCACATTTGCATTTACAGCTCTTTCTTAGACTAGCAGGGCTCATCACAAGGAAGCACTGGAAGTAATTCCCATTGCATCCATCCTCTTAGATGGAGCCCACCCCTACCCAGCTTCTTCCTTCTACCTGCTCAAGATGCAGCGGCAGAAAGAGCCACCTTGAGCTCTGCATCCTACCACAAGGAGAGAGCACTGCACTGCCCCCGGGGCAGTCACACACCCCATGGAGGCAGGGCTGGGCTCAGTCCAGATGAGTTTGCAGCTGCCTGCACACAAGACATGGAGAGTGAGGACACAGTCCAGCCGTGGGGTGGCGAAGAGACCTCACCCAGTTACACAGACCAGCTATGCTCAGATTGAGTCTTCCAAAACCACAGCTCCCACCACAGGCTGATGATGGCCCAGCACTTGGATGCAGCTCCTGCCCAGATCCAGAAACACCAAATGTCATCAACCAAACACCCAGCAGAAGTACAAATAAACCCACAGAGGTAACCCACCTGGAAGCAGCTTTATCTGCAGCTTCATCTGCATTCTCTGCACATGAACTAACCTCACGGGAGAGGTTTTCTGTGCAGTAACAACAAACCACTAACATCTGCCTTTAACTGTTATTATTATAACAACATTATTATCATGTGTTAGCATAGTACCTTTGCCTTTGAGGTTTAGCAACAGACTTGTAAATTAGTTACATTTTAAAACAGAACACAAAGGAACTTCTGCAGTTAAAAGAGGCAAAACAAACTCGAAAGCTTTTTGCGGAAGGGATAAATTCCTCTTGCCTCAAAATCTCTGAAAGGGACTGCTGGTAAAATCTTCCTGCTTGTGATCCAGGGGCTCCCGCACAGACAGTGAGAGAGACTTTCAAACCTACAAGCCTGAGAATTATTCTCTAGTACCTGACAAAGGACTCTCATAAGTAAACTATTTTTGGCTTTCCTTTCACCAGTTCTGTTTAACAATAAACCCCTATTCTTCAGCTTCCTGGGTTTGAAATAGTGGCCTAATACATCTCAATGGAAATTCTCATTTACATAGTATCTGTCACCTGCTGTGACCTACTGTGTTTTACAGATGGTCCCTATTCTCCAAAGGCTGAAAGAACATTTACAGAGAGGAGTTAGGAAGAGACACTGGCTCAGGATCACCCAGACACAATGCTCAGCGAGAGAATCACACATTTCTAATTCCCAGTCTCTGGCTGCTTCATCCTTTGTACTCGTCCTGTAACTGAACACACTGTTGTAAGAGTAGATCTAACACCACTACATCATCATTCCTGACACAAAACAAACTATCTGCACAGGAGTCATGCTCACAGAGCTGTTACTAACAGTCAGTGCAGCCCCATTTTCAACATCTGAAGCACTGATAAGAATTTAACCACATCCAGCTGAGCAAAGCCTATGCCTAAGCCAGCAGCAGTGCCCCATGTTGCTGCCTTCATGGCTTGTCTCTCTTTGGCTGCCATCCAGCCATGTAGGTCAAGTAAAAAGCAGAAATCAACACTGGGAACCTGGTTAGATCAGGAATAGCCTATATTGTATTAGATTAGATGAGATTAGAATGAAAGAGATTAAAAAGGAAAAAAACCAAAGTTTATTTGCTATCTAAAGCTTACAGTGGATTACAAAGCAGTTTTGCACTGTTCCTCCAGGTTCTCAGGTATGCAATTCAGTTGCTTAAACATGTGCACATTTCTGAACACTCAGGTTTAAGTCAACTTCTTCAATATTTTGGTAATGGAAAAATATCATTACATATAAATAACAAGTTGAGAACAGCCCAGTTTTATTGGCACAGCAATTCTGAGAGTGTTCCAGGGGCCAGCTTCGATCTAAGGATGCTTTTATGTGCTGCTGGTAGCACAGGAATTTGACAATAGGCTCAGGCTTGCAGCTACCCACAGTGTGGACTCACTAGAGTAACCTGAGAGCAAAGCTTGAGAAGTCTGATTCGAAACATGAGATCACTCTGCCTGACCAGGAAACAGCAAAATTAAAGTCTCAGTGCTGCAGAATTCAGACTAAGCTCCTGTGATGAAGGACAAAGCCATTTCCTCTCCGGTCAGATAAACCACCCCACCACGTTCTTGCCAAAGGCCTTGATCTGACTGCATTATCTCCCTTCCCACAATCATTCTGTTTTTAGAAACTTTTTAAAAACATTATCAAAGGGGGAGGTAGAAATTTTAAGCTCATCTCTATCCGTGCTGTTCTGGAAGCACTCAAAAAGAGAAGCACTTACTCTAAAAGTAACTAAGATGTGAGTCATCTGATGAGTAAGCACATTGGCTCTGGAAGTCTCATTCAATCCATGACCATATCTAAATCATTTCATTACCTAAATCACTTGTCCATTTGATGTTAATACAGCAGCAGCCCCAGGTCAGGAAGGGGTCCTGTACTCAGCACCAGCGTAACTGCTAAGACAGACAGTGCACCACCAGGAAACCCTATGCTGAAACAGCAGAAGAAAAGCACATGGCAAATTTGCATTTCAAGTGCTCTGAAAGACACCTCCAACCTCAGCAAACACTTGGGGTAAGCTGCTGGCACCAGCCACTAGTGCAGCACAAGTGCAAACACAAGCCCTGCTCCTGGCAGCAGGGACGCAGAGCAGGCAGGTGCCAGGACTGCAGCCAAACTCTTTCAACATCCTTCTGTTACTCTTGCAAAAGCTCTTATCTGAAGCTGCAAAAGCATCAAGTTAAACCACTTATGGTACTTCAATCTCTCTCCATTCTGGAGGAATATGAGCACTACGCAAAACAAATGTGCCCATCTTCACAAGCATCCTGTGGGATACATTCATGGGCAGGGATATAGAGCACTGGGGACTAGATGTAATTCCTATAAATACTTCTTAAATCCCAGCAGATACCTTGATGCCTTTGAAACACTAGCTGAAGATCTAACAGCAGGTCTATGGTAGATATCCCTCTGCTCTCTTCCTAACATCCAGGTGAGGACATCAGCCAGCAGGTCCCCCACACTGCTGTGCTCCCTCAGGACAGCCACAGGCAAAGCAGCATTAACACCCCCAGCAAACAGCCTGGTCCCTCCCAGCAACAATTAGTCTGTTTAGTCTGGTTTACAGCCCAGAGCACAGTCTGCTGTGAGGCTGATGCTTTCTCCATTTCAATCAGTGCAGCACAAAAAACACACTCGTAAGTGGAATAACTTCACAGAATTGATTCAAATTGCTCAGCGTGATGATACACTGACAGTATGACCAGCGTCTTGGCACTGCATTTCCACAGCTTTTAGGCTTTCTGGATCTTTCACCAGACCCACAGGAGAATGCAGCCAGTGTTTTCACTGCACTTGCCTGTGAGCATCTACCTTTACACAAGCAGATATAAAAGAATAGAGATTTCTCACCAGGGAGTGAATCTGCAGTTTGCTTGTGCTGGATTAGAGGTGTTAAGCATTGCCAACACTCACCCGCTCTCCTCCACAGAGCTTAGGTGCTCCACTGACCACCAACCGAATCACTCGCAAACTGAGGTCAGATAACCCCATAAAGACAGTCAGCCTTGGCACCACAGCTGCTGTCCTGGAGCGTGGCAGTCATCTTCCCTGGCTGAAATGTCACACTGTGTCTGCCCATGCCTCCTGGCCACCTTTCTACACTCCCCTTCCTTTCCAGAACCTCAGCTTCATCACCGAGATAACCTACCAACATGGAAAATGACCCATCTCTGGCAGCAGGAGGGAAGAAAGCTCAGACAACAGGCTGTGCCTGAGGATGGAGAGGCTTACACGCAAAGAGGCAGCCCAGAAAAACCCGGATATTAAAACTCAGTAGCAAATACCACAAAGCAGAAGCTGCCAGCATTGATGAGGAAGGATGAAAAGGCTGGAAATCTCCACAAAGGGTCACAACAGCTGCCTCCAGGCACAGGTACAAGATTAGCAAAGGATAAGACAATTTTCAGCATCATTACAGCAAACACCACTAAAGGTGCAGGTGGATCAACACACACCCCAAAGGGTTCAGACAGAGGATCTCAGGACCAGCAACTCAGCCGTGAGCACAGCCCAGCTGCTGTGGATGGCACAGGCACTTACACACAGCTTCACAGACGTGCACACACACCAGCTTACAACCCACCAGCACATCACCATCTATTATTCTCCATGCCGATCGTATGGGATGCATGAACAAAGCCTCCAGGAGGAAGGAAAACCCAACAGTCATGAAGAAGAGTGCACAGCAGCTCCACCACAAATCCGCTTCACGCGGATGCAGACACGTCCACTCTCCCAGACTAAATGCGCTCTTCAGAATAAAGGGTAATTACCAGCTCTACTGCTACGGTTGTAACGTCATGAGATCTGTCTGTTCCCTGCTGTGATAACTGCTCCGTGTGTCTGTCTCTGTCCAAGCCACTCTCCCAAGCATGGATGAGGCAGGAAGACTTCAACAGGGGCCTCCAGCTCTCCTGGCCATCACACAAGGCACCCGCTGGCTGCTGGAGGATTACAGACCAGCACACTGCTGCAGCACTTTGAACTTACACCTCTGGCACTGGAGAGAAATGAACCCAGAGACTGATCCTCTCAGCAGACAAACAGCTGTACCTTGGGTAAGGAAAGAGGCAGGCAGAAATGAGCTTACTGTTATCCTTAATCCTTTTCTCTGGGAGTCCGCTGCAGAGCTGTAAGGTCAGTCTCACCCCTGGAAATACTCCCTCAGCTCTCTGTATCCAACCTGTGAGCAAGGCAGGTCTGCCCCGAGGTAACCAGCAGCACACCAGTGCAGCTCTCTTTCCTGGCAGTTGAATTCAAAGGAGACGGTGGGGAGCAAAGCAGTAGGAAAACACCCAGAATAAAACACTGCATAAAGACCCTGGTTTCAGCCTGAGGGTTTTGCCCTGCTCCAACTGGAAGTCACTGGTGAGATTTCATTCACCCTCTGCTCTGTGACAGCACAAATCCCAGAGACATTACACACTCACATGGATTTCTCACCCCTGGGGAGGCTCCTTCCTGCCATAAACACATTAGTGAAGTCAGTGACAACAAAGTTCCCCAAGGATGGAGCTGTGTGCAGTTACCACACGCTGTCCCACCACCGGCTCTGCTCCATGGAGGACTGCCAACTGTGGTCAAGGCAACTTCATCACCACTCTGTTTTTAAACAACCAGAGCATTAACTTGTATAAACAGTTGACGCCTGTTTAGGAAGCTCCATTTTTACAAGCATTCATACATGAAAAGCAATCACTGAGTGCATTCGAGAAGAGGTGAAATCAAGAGAGGAAGAAGCTTCTGCTATAAATAGTGGAACATTTCCCCGAGTGCTCGTTGTGTAGCCTGGTTTCTTCAGCTCTATATGTGTTTTGTGCCCTGCAGCCTTTAAATCTGTTCCCTCCAACATCTCCATCTTCACTTTAAACATCTCATTTCCCCAGACTGCTGCTGTGATTTTCAGAAAGTCAGAGCCAGACAGAGCATTTGTGGCTTGCCCAGGGGAGACACTAGTCTGACTGGCTAAAAATGCACTCTTTCCCCTGCTTCTCCAGCCTGCTGTCCTCCCCTTGCTGTATCTTGGCCTTTAGACAGTAAGCTTTTGAGTCACGGTCTGTCACCAACTCTGTGTTTGCAAAGCACCATCCCCACAGGATGAACCATAAGCAACAGAAATGCAAAATCCTGCTTGTACAGGGGCTGGTCCTAAGCTCATCGGAAAGATGTCTCCCTCTTCAATGGCATGTGGACCAGAGCCATAACACCAGCATGAGCAGAAAAGAGCTATTTGCAAAGCTAACTGTTTGGGGAGCACACTCATGCAAGAACATGACCTTCCAGCAGAATGCCTTGTCACTTTCCAACAGACCCCAGAAAGTGTGTGCATACATCTATGTATGTTTCAATCAAGCAGTTTTGGCACAGGAAGCATTTTGATGCCATGGTGACGGGTGCTCTTGCAAACCCTTATAGACATAATAGAGATAAGCCTGTAGCCAGTTAGGAAAGCAATACTGCTGTGCTGACGTGATCCACTACTACTCTGAAAGGGACACAAATTTAACTCTCTGAAAAATATGAAAACAAAACCCCAGATCCATTGTTCAACAGATTAATCAGACTCTTGGAAAGCTCATCAGGGATTGGGTTCAATCTCTGCTGTTGCTCTTAGCATAAGCCCTGTACAGCATTAACAAAAGACCACTTAAGTCCCCAGGCTCTCAGTTTACTTTGCAATGAGACTCTGCCTGGGCTCACAGCATTTAACATACACAGGAGGAAAGGGACAAGAGGAAGGATTTGGCTGAAATTTATACTGCAGCAAAATGAAACTCTTAATGGCCTCTTTCATAAGGGTGGGACTAGTAGTCCCTCCTCTCCTGAGGAAGACCAGCATGGCAGAGAAAGGAGCCCTGGTGCCAGTATTGCTGCCCCTGATCCAGCATGGTCTGGGCACAATGCTGTGCAGGGACCCACAATGCTGCAGGCCAGGCACCAAACCCATATACAAGAGCCAGTCCTTTGCCAGGGAGATGACAACCACGGGGAGAGAAGAGAGCTCAGGATGATGCAAGTTATGTAAAAACGTATGTGTTGACAGGAGAGAGCCTGGAGCTGATGAGGCCTCAGTCAGCTCAGGGCTGGGCAGTGCTGGGCTGTGCCAAGTGCATCAGCAACAAGCCACAGATGGACTTAGAGCAGGAAGGCTCCTGCACACCAGTGCAAAGGTACAGCCAAGAAAGACAAAGCACAACCCCAAAGTTTGGGGTTCTGGGGACTGGACGGGGCTCCTCTTGTCCTGCCAGCTCCCATGAGAGGCTGCCGGACGTGCTATGGAAAAGGGGTTAATGGCATCCAAAGAGAGAAGCCACCACGGGAGTGCCGGCAGGTAAATGGAGCATGGGAACGTCAGCCTGCTAAGGAACAGCATCCTGCACCCTCATGGGGCGTCAATCACCTGCTCTCCAAAACCCCCAAATTAGAATGAAATACGGCGCTGCCACCTCTGCGCCAAACACTATTCATTCCATAGAAAGTATTTCCCTATGTCTCTGTTATGACTCTGCCGTTCCTCTCCAGGCCCCCTCACTCCTTTCCTGCAGAGAAGGCATTTGATGAAAGGAACTTTCCTGACTGCAGCTTTCGGCAAACTTGCCTTGTAGATCCCTGCAGGGATGGGCAGTGCTGGGGGAAAGGGGCCACCTCTGCTTACACCCGTAGTAGCAAGGGGAAAGGGGTTCTTCCCATTGCAACTGAGCACTGCACCTACTCTGCTGAAGGCAGAGGGAGGACTTGGAGCCAGCAGGTTGCTGTACAGCATGCCCAGCAAGCCCATGGATTCAGAACCGGCTGCACAGCTGGGACAGGTAAGACAAGCACCTACTCTGCACTTCTCTATTCAAGTTCAGAGGAGGAATCCCTGCTGTAGAAGTGGGGAGCCCAAGTCTTTGCTGCCAGCACAATGCTTGGGAGTCAAGTTTTACCCCCAGTTGTCATCACACAGATTCAGACATACTGACCCCACCTTGCTGCTTCTCCTCAAAATGGGCCAGCAACTCCTCATCCTAGTGCTGGGTCCTGTCCACTTGCAGATGTCTCTCACTTCCAGCAGTGCTTTCACATAGTGCCACACTGTCATCTTCCACTGCTCAAACTCCCTACTTCCATAAATCAGCTGCGGCACTCATCTCCTGCAATGCTGAACTGGGACAAATGCCAGCATATACATTGCTGGAGCACAGCCTGGTGAAGTGCACAGAGACATAGCATCAACCAAACGGTTTCAAGTGGTAATTAATCTGCTACAAGAACAAATAATACATATACTTTCAAGTATTTGCTCATTTCCTGAATGTCTCCCATATCTAACCAGCAAAGCACACTTTGAACAGTAACACTTGTATCTTCTCCCTTTCAAGCTAACTCTGTGCTATTTACTTAAATTCAGAGAGAAAATTTAGCTGGGGAAAGACAGGTTGAAAGGTAACCGGATTTTGGAAGTGTGCTGAGCATTCGAACCTGCTCTGAAAAACAAATACTTCATACAAACATTAAATCTTTTCTCAATCTTACATTATTTTATAGACAAATTTTATACAACTGGTTGAGTCCCTTTGGGTGGTCAGGCTGCTGGTCAACAGCCTTCATCAGCAACCCTCACATGGGATGCTCGCTGGTCAGGGCAGAACTTGGGTGTGCAGCCTCATGGAAACCAGCACCAAGATAAAAGCCTGGCCTAAAAAATACAGCCCAAAGTGCCCCTCGCTGAAGTCCAAGTGCTTTGTTTTGACTGTAGATGGAATTTCTAGTTCAGGCTTTCAAAACCAATTGTTGTATTAAAAACAAATAGCAAAGAAATCAGCAGATCACCCCTAGAAAAGAAAGTGGAGTTATCAAAACAGATGGAACGCTCTCTGCAGCCTTCAGCATCTGCTAAAGAGGGGCTGGAAAAGGTTCAGTGTCATTTGGCTCTTAGCAGGGCTTAAATGAGCTTCAGCCCTTCAGGCAGGGGCTGGCCAGTCTGATAGGGGTTAATTTACAATACTGAGCCCTGGTGCCCTGTAAGACACCCCAGCACAGGCAGTGGGTGCTCATCGCTGCTGTCCTCCCAGGGAAACTCATTGGGTAACACCACACTCACACTGGACTCTGTGCACATCAAGTCTCCTCTCTACCACAGCACAGGGATGCTCAGCCATAATCACTCATCGACCAGGGCTGAATGGGCTTTTACACTGGATACTTAGAAGGAAGATGCAAAAAAACCTACCTTAATATTGCAGCTGGAACCTAATCCCTTAAACTCTCCTGAAGAGGTGCTTTTCATTTCCAAAGAAAAGTGAGTTAATGTTCTTGCCAGCGCTGTTAATCAAAGCAGCAAAGCCTCTTTTCATCGTGCAGGACCCAGGTGACTGTTTCCAAGGGATTAGCTGTTACTGCATTTAGTTCAGTAAAGGGTTTATCTCAGCCACGTTCACCAAGGCCGACTGTGGAGACATTTGCCAGCCGAATTCCTGCGGGCTGACACCTTGGGTTCAGATATGAAACATCTCCAACACAAGAAGCCAGGGCAAGAGACAGCTCTTTTTGAGGGATACAGCTACTGTCAGCAGGCTGGACTCTCCCAGGGAGAGAAGGGTGAGGAAGCTGAGGGCAGGAGAGGGAAGATTTTCAAGCCCCCAACCCCAGGCAGGTACCAAGTCTGCTAATGGTCACAGCAGCTGCCATCAGGGATGTCTGGCTGCCAAACTCATGAAACACATATGCCAGAGAGCCTCTGGAAATGCCATAGGGTGAAGCCACTGGAGTTTTGCCACCAACTTTAATCTGCAGATCAGTCTCTCCTAAACACTGTGAGCCAGGAGCAGCACTAAAGCTCGTGCTGGTATCTGCAGCCACCATGAAGGTTTCAAAGGAGACAACCAAGCATCCATGCTCTTCCCAACCCAGTGTGAGCTTCCAGCAGATGAAAAGGAATCCTGGTTTAATAATCCAGATTTTGTGCATTGCTGTTACCTGTGGCACTGATCGAGGATGTCGATCTCTAACTCACTGCCTGCTCCATCCTCTTGAGCAGAGACTCAGGTTTCCATTAGCGCAAAGGACAAAACACTGAAGCTCTGGTACTGCTTTCTAAACTCTTCAGCAGACCAGGGGGAAATTCCTATTTTCCCCTCTTGCGCACTGAGAAAGCAAGCTGGGCTGGGGCTGGAAAGACTTATAAAGCCCTGGGTGCCCAAGGATAAGAATTTCCACTGCAGTGTTGCCTTCCCTGCTCTCCCCAGCCTCGCAGGGGGCTCTGCTGGCATCTCACACTGGCTGGCTGAGTGCTCACTGCCTGCATTGTGCCAACACAGCTGCCTGCAGCCCCAGAGAGCTTACATAGAGCAGCAGGGTCAAGTGGCTGAATGAAGTTTCAGAAAAGAGGGCTGGAAGGAGAATGCCTGAAGAGACTGGTGAGTGGGACATCATGGGGCATTTAGAATAACCACAAAGGCTGTTTTCACAAATGGGGGGGGGGGAATTGACAAGAAATGAGACTGAAGACAAAACAATTTCCTAGTGTTTGGCATGCTCTAAAATTAGTGCTGTAATGGATCTCATCAGCCAGCATTTATTTCCATTCTAAAGACAAGAATTCAAATAAGCAAGCTGCAAGAGAAGCACTTGATTTGCTCAGGAGCCAACCTCTAAGACAGGCAGCAACGGGAACCCAGTGGTTCCATTCCTGCTTGGGGCTTTCATAAATGACAGCTCAAGTTGGAGGCTGTTTCACTTGATCACATTACAGATGCGACAGAGCCCCAGGAGCAGGCAGGGTCAGGCTGTCCATGGTGGAGCTGATCTGGAGCTTCACTGCATTCATACAAGTGTACAAGACAACTGAGGGAGTCCCAAATTATTCTGCCTGAACAGGACCTGAAACTGCATGGTACACAACATGCTTTGAGAAATGCCTGCTGTTAATCATCCCCATGGATCTCACTCCTGCTGTCCCCAAGGAACAAGCCCTGCTCGCCCAGCTCATGCTTGGGCCAGCTCTCACCCACCTGGGCTCAAATCCACTCCAGCCCCAAAACCCTGCACATGGGCCATCATATCCCAGGAGGATGTGCTGGAAACATCAGCATCCCACTTGCTGACACTCTGAGGACCTGGCCCACAATGTTGTGACACAAGCAAAGGCTACATGGTTTTTAGTTGAAAAAGCAAGCACTACAGGCTTTATCTTGCAACTCTCATAGAATCATAGAATAGTTTGGGTCGGAAGGAACCTTTAAAGGTCATCTAGTCCTACCCCCTGCAATGACCAGGGACATCTTCCATTGGATCAGCTTGCTCAGAGGGCCATCCAACCTGATCTTGAATGGTTCCAGGAATGGAACATTTACCACCTCTGTGGGCAACCTCTTCCAGTGCTTCACCACCTTCATAGTTATGCTCCTTCTCTTTCAAGCATGCATGCACCAGGTGAAAGAACCTAACACACCAGGAGTGATACTTAGCACTGTCAGCATAGCTCAAGAAGCTGGGCAATGGGAGCACTGATGTGATGCTCCCGTTGCTCTTTCAGAGTTTCAGAACTAATCTCTGATGGGAGAGAACTGGCAGCATCACTCAGCTATGAGGTGTCAGGAATATTTCAGGCAGGCAGATATTCCCATGCAGAAACAAGTCACCTCCTCACTCCCCCAGCTGCCTCCCTTTGCATTATTGCTAACATGGCTGTGACTCACTAGAGTTGGGTTTATATTAAACTCCTGAAACAGATTGTTTGGCTGTTATGTAAATCCAGTAAATGTTAAAATACTAGAATAAATCAGTCAAGCAGTTACCACAGGCAGCTCTCCAGAGACAGCCAAGAGATTATTTTTACTTTATAAAAGGGAGAAGTGGCCAGAGATGAAGGGGAAAAAGAATAGTAATTAAAAAGAAATCAATCACAGCAAGGTTTTGAGCAGAGCGAGCCCTGTGCTGGTGGCTGCAGGAACGCCATCAGTGCTGCTATCAGTGCTCAGCCCTCCTACATACAGGTAAATCACCCATCTGCTGCGCTGCAGAGGTGAAGCTGCGCAGCATCACCTGCATGAAACACCAGCTTCCTTACCATGCCACTCAGGGGAGGTCACTCTGACAGTAGTGATGCCAAGGACTTCAGCCATACCATGCTTTAAAATAAAACAAGCCCCAAGCCAGGCATGAAGGTGCTACTTCCCATCCTTCTACTGGCAGGGAGGTCCAGCTCTAGGAGCTGCCCCTCTCCCGTGGAGCAGAGGACATCTGCCACCCAAAGTCTTCTGCTCACAGGGACATGAGCAAGCAGGCACAGGAACAGATTGTAGAGTTTGCAAACACAAGTGTTTTGAGCAGAAACCTGACTCCAGGAGTTGAAACAGCCTTCAGGCCAAAGGATTAGTCAGAAAAATTATCTGGCAAATAATCTGCAACAATAAGCAAAACCAGAGCATAGCACCATCTGCTCACCAACACCTCCTAAGATAGAAAGAAGGAGCCTTCAAAGTGAAGTCTTCACTTTGCATCTAATTGTTAACCGTTCAGCCGTCGGGCTCAAAATGCTCTTTTACCAACCTTAGCAACAAAAAACGATGCAGGTAGAAATTAGGCCCCCAAATCTCAGTTGTAAAACATGTTAGCTGAGCTGCCGCTGGAATGGGCCACATGGCTCAAGCAAAGAACCCACTCAGCTGCGTCCTTAGGTACATGAGCCCCTCTAGGATTAGCACGCTGCAGGGCACATTTGGACAGGCACATCTGGGCAGGTGACAGTGCCCTGCCTGGCCTGTGTGCTGGCAGAGCACAAG
Organism: Ara ararauna; assembly: GCA_028858755.1. Lineage (NCBI taxonomy): Eukaryota > Metazoa > Chordata > Aves > Psittaciformes > Psittacidae > Ara > Ara ararauna. The sequence goes on along the minus strand of CM054389.1, from coordinate 7,506,065 downwards.
TTCCATTTATAACTCCCCCAGAGAGATGAGGCTGTAGAGCAACACAGCACTGAAATGAAGCAGAAGAGTTCTCTGAGTTCTGTTTAATTATAGTCTGGGAAAGTCTCTGCTTTTGTTAAACACTGCCTCAAAAGAACAGAACTGAGTAATCCACCAATGGTAAAAAACATACTCTAGCTACAAGGTGTTATTATTATAGGCTTAATATCAAAATGGCTTGTTCAGCTTATAACATTAGACTGGAGCAAATGCTCCCAGCCTTGGCGAGACTCAGGTCTATGTTACACACCTACAGAAACGCTTGAGGTTCATGTGGGAGTCTCCTGTCTGGAGAGGTAAAGCATTGATTCGCACCAGGTTTCAATGGCGCAGCAAAGCTGGTTAGACAGATTACAGAATGTGCATGCTGTAACAGGCACCAGCAGGGACAGGAGCCAGCAAAGCAGCAAGGCCAGCGAAATCAGTGGCAGGAATTGATCTCACTGGCTGGGGCCAGCAGCATTACACATGGGTGGCTGCAGGAACTCCAGGCACAAATCACACAAGCATAGGACATCAGGGAAATGCTCTGCAGGTTTCTGAATACTGAGGGCACCTGGACTCCATATGAACTTACACCATGCTTAACCTCAGGCTACTGCTTCCTCACTTTCTCCTTCTGCAAAACAGAGGTGATCACATATAAGCACTCAGGTAAAAGGATTTGGAGCGGGGCAGTTAAGCAGTATTACTGCTACTGAGTCAGCCACTGATACAAGGCATTGCTGCCACACGCAGCCATCCCCAGGCCGACTCCCATCTCAAACCCCCAAACCACTACAAATAACACTTGTACCAGTCAGACTTGGGAGAAAAGTCTGCATTTAAGGCTCTTTTTGAGTATTCAGTGAAGAATCCCTCCCTTCTCAAGTTGAAAAACAAACCCTTCCTCTGTCTTCTATTTGCTAATTAAATGTGTTCATTGTATTCAGATCTCATTTTTTGTGCATAATGTTTTGCCCATCTGTTTGATTAAAAAAGAACCCAAGCACCCAGCTTCATTAAGCCACTTAGATGCATTGGTTAATATTCTGAAGTACTTCACCATTATTCTCCCCAGTTATTAAATCTCCTCTGAGGATCTTTTTTTAACCGGCTCTGGTATGACCAGAATTGATGACTGAAGCCCTTGACCCTTCCCCTCTCCATATCATCTTCTCCCTCTACCCAACCATCCATTTCTGTGAAAAATTGTAACAGATCTTTGAAGCCTTAACCACTGCAAGACACTTGAGTCCAGGACGAACGCTCCAGAAGCTGATAGGTGGCAGGGTAGTAGATAGGACTGACGGAGCTGCCCTGCACATATCTAGCTTGTCTTCCTTTCAGAAGGAAACCAGGTTGAATAATTTATGTGTTTTTTACAGCAAGCTCTGATTTACCTCTGATTTACATGGCTCAAGTCCCACCTCCTGGCCCCAGCTGCCACCAAATCCTCTCCCATCTTGAGAAGGAGCTGCAAGAAGCAACGATGAAACTCTGTGCTCATGTTCATTATGGCCTCATGACTGTTTTTCCTTCCTTAACCAGCACTGAGTTGGAGACATAGGTCAACAACTTCTAGAGAACAAGCCAGCAGATCATGTCTAGGAAAAGCCACAGGAGTCAGGCCCTCATCTCTCCCCAAGAGGGGTCAGCAGTGGGTGCTTGAAGGGGTACAAGTGCAGGAATGAAGAGTTTAAAAACAGTAATGGTATTGAGGAAGAATTTAGAGTTGCCTCCCAGCTTCAAGCAGTCACTTGGTGAGCCCTGAGCATCTCTGAAGTTCTCTACCACCACTTTGAAGATACTTACATTTTCAATCTCCACAATACTGCAGGGAATCGACCTCTGCAATGTGACAAGCACTGCACAGAAAGCACTATCTGTGCCATATCTGCCAGCCACACCGGGAGATTAAGGCACCCCCAACACCCATCTCACATGGTGTCAGAGAGGATAAATCACAGAAACACACATTCACTGCCCCATGGCAGACCCCAGCACAGGGGGAAACCAATGCTTCTGTGCAGAGCGAGAAGGAAGGGCAAGCAGAGAAACTGCTGTCTTCAATTTGTTTTGGCAATCCCATCCCAACCAGTATTATTTGGTTTTAAAGAAAACGGACAGTATTCATTTGGTATAAAAGGTGGTTACACTTGCAAGAAATCACTTAGCAGTAATTTAACGGAAGAAAGAAGAAATTAAGAGGTAGATGCAGCTGTGATTTGACATGGTCTGACCTGGGGCCTGAGGAGAACCTTAACAACAGCTCCTTGAGGCCGTTCTCCTTGGTTCACACTGCAATTACCTTCCCCTTTCTGACATCCAGGCAGAAAGCTGAGACCAGCACTTGAAAATCTGGCCAGGTTCTTATAACTTTTCAATAGCCTGGCAACACCACCAGTTAATACAGAGCTCACTGCCCACTGTGCTTAATGCTGTAAGGCACACTGAAAGGCAAGCTTTGGCTCCAAGAGCAGGAATTAGGGAGCTTCAGAAGCGTCAGGGTTGAAGCTGGCTGGTAGCTAAACACCACCCAGGTGCTTGCTCACTCCCCCCAGCAGTGGGATAGGGGAGAGAATGGGGGGGAGAGAGTTAAAATCCTTAGGTTGAGATAAGGGCAGTTATCGACATTATTCTCATCCTAAATCCAAACCACAGCACTGCAACAGCTATTAGGAAGAAAATTAATTCTATCCCAACTGGAGCCAGGACACAAATGATCCCCAAAGGCCAGTGCATTTAACCGGGTGCTAAACTCACTCCCTGGAAAGTCTAACCCCAACCAGCACCTGCACAAACAAGCCTGTTACATCTGTTTAGGGAGAACCCTACCAAGTGACACAAGGCACCTGAGGTGTGATTTCCCACAATGCTCATACAATATAACAGCATGTGTGACATACTGACCACTCAGTTGATGAGTCACAATTCCAGATTTAAAAAGATATATTGCTGCCTCCTTAATTCTTCCTTTCATTTGCCTTCCATGTTTGGAGCTTTCCAAAGTTAAGGTTTCAACTGTTTCTCTGTGATGCTACGGTATTTCTGTATGCCATTCATAAATGACAAGGTGAAAGTCAATCAGTTACAGGCCCCCAGCAGGTTTTGAAGGCACCTAAATACCCTGCCCTGGCTGCACAAAGAGCTCTTAATTTGGCCTCAGGAGCATGATACAGAGAGCTCTGAAAAGCTGCAGGCAAGGTGGGCTAATGAGTTCCCCAGTGCTTCTTCATGGGTGCAAAGCTTTGGTGAAATCTTAATCCAGCTACACTGAAGAGCCAACAGCTCTGCAGCCCCCCAGAGAGGGGAGGAATGCAGGATCAGGCCTCCTTCCTGACAAGCTCTGCCTCCCTTAATCCCCCGCCTTCCTCTGGGGAGACAGTCAAAGAAAAGGGTGAGCACAGGGGGCTGGGTTTGAGGTCCTGGGAAACACAAACCAAGCTGCTCTTCTCCATCTCCAGAAGCAGCCTTAAGGAGAAATTCAAATTGCACAGGTCTAATTCAGGCTGTTGTTGAAGTGCCACCAAGGAGTAGCGGAGCTCTGCTGCACGTGCCATCAGCCATGCAGAAATCAAGGGACAAACAGGGCAGGAAAACTAACTCCTACATCAGCCAAGCTCAAGAGCAGCGCTGGCTGTCAGCTAGGGGTTACTCCAGATAGGCTGTGTCCTGCAACTTGGGCTTTGGCTGCTTTACATGCTGCTTTCCTCACTCATGTCCACAGCAGGGACAATGATCTTGTCCCTCTGCTGAAAGGGTCATAGGTTCCAGCAGGAAAAACACAAGGCTGAGGATTTCCAAAGGGACAAATGCAGCTCTTCACTTCCCTAAATTCCCTTTATTCAGGCTGAATCCACCTCCTGCCACCAACTCCAATCACCTTCCCAGTACATCAGTTCTGGGAAGCTGGTCAGTACCCATGCGAGTAGGAAGCATCTCACCCATTTGGGAAGAAAGCAACAGCCTCCCAGGGAAAGCTGTCCCCCAGTAACCCAAACAGTGCAAACAAGGTCATGGCTGGTCCCACCTCCCTGCCACCCGATGAACAGCGTGACCCGGGCAACCTGTGCCAAAGCTGATAACAACATAAGCCCCACAGCATTATGTGAAGTACAGAATTACATCTCCCAGTGAAACCACCAGGCCCCCAAACCCAAAAATTCCCTTCAGTGTTCTTTCTTCTGGGAATTGGTCAATGCACCAGCCAGGGGATAAGAGAAGGATGCTACTGCCTGGGAAAGACCTGCAGCAGTACACACTGTACTGCACAAGGGACACCTACCCTTCAATTTGCTCCTCTCACTCCCAAGCTTCCTTTTTGTTTCTCTTAAGATGATGTCTGCAGCTAAATGAACACATTACAGCAGAAATTTTATTCTTAATTTGTCCCTTGGGTGTTTGCTGACCCTACCAAGAACTATATTTAAATGTGCAATTTCCTGGCTGGGCTCATTTGCAGTCCCTTCCCCCCTGGCTGCCTGTGCGAGGCTGGCCCAGAATCCAATTATCCACTGCCACCCTTTAAATCAAAAGGATTAAAAAACTCCAACAAGAAAAAATAAAATTAAGGATTTTAATTACATCATTCTTATTATGTGTCTACAGACTTACAATTCCCATGCTCTCTGGGAGGTGGGCTTGAAACGCTAGAAAATTACAAGCTTCCAAGAAGACAAAATTGTAGCCAGAAAAGTTTGAGAGAGACTGCCCACCCAAACGTCTGCTTTAATACACTGCAGACCAGACACAGAACCAGGGGAAGGAGCTGATGCCCCCCAGCATCCGTGTGAGAGATGTGACAAGCCCAAGTGGATTTGCCATTTGCCTCAGAGCTGGCCGACCACAAGTGCCTCAGCCTGGACACCACAGTTTCCAACTGCCAGCACTGCTCAGCTTGGGAGATACTAAAGCTGCAGAAAGGTTCAGAGGAGGAAAAGGACTTTGCTGCTGCTGGAATGGTGCTTCTCCATGTCAGCAAGAGAGGAGTGGCTGGGATGACTTTGCTTCAAGGTATTAACTGTACAGGTACAAGCAAGCTGCCTTCAGTTGGTGGCAGGAGCGCAGTCCATCCTGAGCAGTGCAGCCACCTGAGTTCCACTCAGGCCTCCTGCCCCTCAGGAATCACATCTGCCATCAAATGAGGAGACTGCAGAAATCCCACAGATGAACAAGTAAACTCTTTTATGAGAGAGTGTTAGACAGCTCTGCCTTCTGGGGAGCGCAGCAGGAAGACACTTTGTATGAGTCACAGGCTTCTTGCCAAGAAAGCCGAACAAGAGCTGCAGAAGCACCAAGTTACCTGCAGGTCATGACAGTGGGACAGACAGCTTCAGAGGCTCAAATCAGTACGCTTGCACGGTGGGACAGGGATTCTCTGCAGGAGGGAGCACTGCCAAGAGCACAGTGATGAAGTATCTTTCTTCACTGATTCCCCAGTCCTGTACCCTTCTTTTAGAGGGGAACAGACACACATGGACAGAGCTCTCATACTTTTGCAGAAAGCCATCAGCTAGGAAGAGCAAATCCCCCAGGAGATGAACAACTCGGAACCACCTTCCTCTTCTCTTGCATGCAGCTACATAAACAACTTGCAAAGACGCTCGGCAGAGCTCCCCAACATGCTAGAAAACAGTTTGATGGTGAAGCGTCAGCACATTTCTAGGTTAATAAAAGCTGAGGCACAGAAGAAAGAAGGAAGGAGGCTGTCTTAGACAAAGAGACTGGAATGGATTTCACAGCAGGAGAATGTTTCAGGCCAAGGAAATATTTATTCACACCTAAAGAGCTTGGAATATTAAACACTCTGGAACATTTTCTTTCCTCCACAAGATTTTAGTGGAATGAGACTCTCAGCACTGCAATAACTACAACACACCCTCAATGAATCCAGGTGGTTTTATTCAGCTCACTGCAAAGCCTCAAACATCCCTTGGCATTGCAGCCATGCCATTAGCAAGAGGCTGGTGAACCTACTGCAAGCAGCAAGAAAGGGTGAGCAGCCGCATTGCTGAAAGCAGCAAGGGTGAGGGACACCTCTGGGAATAGAGGGGGCTTCTCAGGGAAGCTGGGCAGGCACCAAACCAAAGGCAGCCCTGCAACACATTACTCTGGAGTCAAATCAGACACATCACTTTAACAAACAGCTCTTCAGCCTCACATCCCCAGCACATCTGCAGCTCTTTCACTCAGACCTGGAGACTTATTTTCCATTGTTGTGGCATTTCAGACACAGTTATCACCTGTGTCTGACGCCCTACAGAGAGAGCACTTGTCCCTGCTGTGAAGTTTATGCTCTTAACACAAGGAACAATGAGGCAAGCAGACAGATGTTGGGACTAGCATGGGGAAAGCTGTACTGGTTTTGCTCATTCATTCATTCCTTTGGTGGCTGGGAGGACATGTCACAGAAGAACCAGTTCTCAAAACTGGGGCATAATCATAGATTGCCTTTTTGCATCTGTGATAATCACTCTGGATGGCAGACAGAGAGCAGTGGCTTTTGCATGGAGCAGAGCCAGGTTTTGGCTCCTTGGAAACAGCAAACCCTGAAAAATTAACAAAAAATGCCAGCTACATTCTGCAGCCTGACTTAAATCAATCTATCTGCCATGAAGCAATTGGACTCCCAGGAATTGCTGTGACTAAACCATGCCTTTTTACTCTGGCTTCAAGGCCAACTACAAGCACATCAATACTGTATGAGAAAGCAAAATGCAGAAGCCTCAGAGTATGGAAACATGCTGGGAGAGGTGCCTGATCTCTCTAACATGGAAGTGCACAGTAGTAACGCGGCCTGATTTGCCAGTTGAGAGCACCGAAGTTCATGACCACCACTCCAAGACATGCAATGCCTGTATCATGCCCTCAAATGGACTAGACTGACCTGACAGCACTGTAGAAGCTCCAAGGACTCTCCAGTTTGCATAAAACCCTTCCACCTCTTTCCTCAGATGTTCACACTCCCCCAGTCTTTCCTCTGCCAGTGCTGTGCACACAAGAAGCTGTTCCAGAGGACCTTGTTCTCCCCATTCCAAAAAATCATACTCTGCACAAGCAATAATGCCATGCTCCAACCCAGAGGCAGAGGCACACATTTCTGTTCCCTCTGCACTCAGCAACGGTTGGTCTGACAAAGCTCCACTGAGATGTCTTCCACATCTCCAGGCCCATTTCTCAGCCTGGCTGATGAGGCGATGACACAGCACGACAAAAAGCCCCTCATCTCAGGTCTGTTTTACACTGCCTCACAGAGCTGGGAACCTCAGATATTATTAACCTTTGTCAGTCAAGCTACAGAAGGGTCAATCTGGACTTCAGCATCAAAATGCCTCATCAGTGAGAGGTCAATCGGTGAATCTTCTGTCCTCATATTGCCACTTGAGGCAGTCACATCATTAGCACAGACAGACTGAGGCCTTGATTCCAGCACAAACAATACGCAGAACAGCACTACCCAGAGAGCATTAACAAAAGCAGGCATTAGTGCCAAAATTAAAGCTTCACTTGTCCAAGTGGTTGGGTCATGCATGTGTACTGTAAGAACTTTTGTTACAGGAACATTGCACCAGGTCCTGCTGCCTTTCAAGTATCTTGATTTCTCTGGCACAGGGTTACTGCCTTCTGTATCATCAGTATTCAAACCAAGTTCTCTTCTTCCCTCACAGTTTGTCCATACTGGTCTGCAACCATTCATAAAAGACGGGGAGGACAGCTCTGAAGAAGTAGAATACACTTTTCTGAGGCTGCACTCAACTCCCTTGAGGGGACAATCCATTCTTTGTCTTTCATGCTACTGTCAATCACTTTTCACATGTTGCAGTAAGGAAGCCTCCTTCCCTGTGATTCATCCCCATATCGCATCCCCATCCCGGGCTCCTAATAAGGAGGCAGTTCACACATCTTCCAGCTTCTTCTCCATGAACAGATAAGGCCCCATGTGCTGTATGAGGGGAGGAGAGGGTCAGGTAGCAGATATCCAGCATGAAGCAACAGCTACAGATCTTATTCTAGCAGGGGTCCCTTTGAACATCCCAATTTCTCTCTGAGAGCACACATCAGAGGAGCAGATCAGACTAAGACCACCAGCTGCATCCAGCACATGAGGAGGTCTGGAGGCAGAACAGCTCCAGCAATGCCAGCATGTTGCCATACCATGAAGAGGAAGCACAAAGGCAGGAGCTAGTTGAGAGTAACTTGACAGAGCTGATGAAACCGCATGGGAGCTGGTAATGAGAGCCAGCCTCACGGAGGTGTGCATGCCACAGTACTGTGCAAAGCTGTGCTGGCACTTTTTCTTTCCTGCTGTCACCTGAGTCCTTCAGCTTTATCTACTCTGTATGTGACAGCCTGCAACTGGGGGCTTCATGAGGCTGTGCTCATGCTACTTGTATAATAAAAAATCCTGTCCTCACCAGCAATTTTGTTGCTTTAGGACTCACTTCTATAGAATAGAAACCTGAACTACTGCCTAGAGTAGGAGAGTGCAAGAAAAGACAGACATCCATGATAAAGTCTCTCATGACTACAAGAGATCAACGGCAAAATGGACTTCAAGTTATTATGTATAATATGCAAAAATAGGGCAAACCCAAGGCAAACTATGGGGTGTTTGGTCCAAGCTTTGCTGCATTCAAGACTGCAAGAGAAAACTTTGAATAAGCTCTGCAACAGAGGGACAGTTGAGGAACGCAAGCCACCAGATGGACAGTAGCATCTGACTGCAGAGCACTGCCCCAGCACAGTACCAAACTGTCAAATGAAGGCTCTACAGTCCAGGTCACTGGAGTATGATGATCTCACACCCCTTGGTATGACTGATTTACACCTTCATCACAGTCACAAAAACACTAACACATCCTCAGAAATGGTTATTCAGCCTGGGCTTCCACAGCACTTCTTTATTCCCTCTTTTTTCCAACCCAGCTAAGCCCCTCACATCTGCTCCTAGTTTAACACTCAAGCTAAGCACTCACTGTTTGGGTCTATCTGTGAACTGGAGCTCCAGGTTACCAAGGAAATCTGTAGCCAGAGGAAATAACTGAATGAGTCTTCTTTGCATTAATTTCATGTCCTACATTCCAAGTCATCCTTTTCCCTTGAAAGCTTTGTGGTGGTTCTGTAGGACTTGCTTCTACATACCATGCTCAGAGTTCAACAGCCATACCAGAAGTCCACATAAAGTGAGAATACCAGAGAAGACTTTTTCTCCCTGAAGAAAATGTTCTCTGCACAGCTGTCAGGAAGTCTTGCCCTGAACAGCTTCCCCATGGGAGGAGGGACCTAATGTCCACCCAAAATGTGTCATTAATGCCTTGTCCTCAGAATGGCACACAATTATGGAGCCACTTGGCTAAGAAAAACAATCAGCACACCCGAGAAACCTTCACAGGGTATTGCAGAGGAACTGCAGGTCTCAGAGAGCTGCTCTCTTCATCCCACCTTGGCACACAGCTCTCTGCTCCTGATGGCTTAATACAGACCCTCTGCTCCACCTCTTCTCTGCAGCAAGGACTCAAACCAAAACCGCAGGCTCTGCTGCCAGCTGAAAAGGCTGGGACAGTCTTCCTTACTTCACTGGTGTGAGTGGAAACTACTGGAAAGAGGGAATTGCAGAAGGTAGCAAAAAAAAGTGAGGCAATGCATCTGGTTCTACTGACCTCAGGGGAGCAGTTGCCTCTCAGCTCCAGCATCAGCAGAAAGGAAGGCTGGACTTCCATGGCTTTCCTGCTTGTTCACAACATACACAGGCTGCTGTGCAGAGTATAACATGGGAACAGGAAAAAGGGAAAGGATGCCTATGTCTCAAAGACGTAAATTCAAGCGCTGTTCCAGCAGACAGTGGCACATCACAGCCTTGCTGTTTATACTCACACCAGAATAATTAGAGCAGTCACTGTTAACTAGCTAAAAACTTCACTATACACTTTGAACAATACTGAAGAATTAACCACAACATTTCACAGCCTTCCCTGAACACACCAATCTGCAGAAACACTGAAACCACCCCAGAGACAAAACAGCTAAATTAATCCCACACGGCTTCTAGCAGAAAGAACTATAGCTATTTCAGAGGTACTCGCCCTAAAATAACGCCTGCTCAGGGCAGCAACCCAAAAGAAACAAGTCCTCAACAAACCACACCTTTATCCACAAGGCATGACTCAGCTCATGCACTGGATGAAATCAAGAAACAAAATACAAGGGTTCATATTCAGCCAGGTTCACTCCCTAAACCAGCAGGTTTCTGGGCTAAGAAGCTCCCAGCTGGCATGGGACAGCCTTCCCTTTCAGCTGCAAGCCCCTGCCCACTGTGTCCTCGAAAGTTTTGACCTTTCAGAACTTCCCCATCCACGGATGCCAGCACATGAAAGCAATAAGGAAAATTCTCCAATGTAATGCACTCCACACTTATGACATATTTATGCTTCTCCCTCTGTTTCTGTCCATATCACTTATGCCAAAAACAAACCTGAAAACAGCAATGGAACAGGAAAATGTTTTTACAGACTTAACCCAGCAGGAAAAGTGACTAACAAATCCAGACTGCAAATTTCTGAACAAGTTAGAATGCAAGTTATGCAGTGCTTGACCCCATCATTAACGATGGAGTCTATAAAATTACTATATTTGTATAGGGTACAGGGAAAAAAAATAGACTGGAAAGCAACACAGTAGCTGGAAACTAGGAAAATAGGAAAGGTTGAGTCAGATTTCCAGATGGATTTTTTGATAGCCCTAATATTACATTCTGGAAAACAACGCATAGCAACTCTTCAAGTAAGGCATAAGCTTCCCCTAGGAACCCACAGAGAGCTTGCTGCTTCACCACATCTCTGGTTTTATCCCTTCTCCCCTGTGCCTGTCACCAGGTACCACTTCTCACCCAGACCAACACCAGGAGCCCCCATCCTTAGGACGGGCAGCTCCTGAGGCATATTACAATTGCTGGTGCAGGGCTGCCACTTCTGCCCAGGGCCTGAGCAGCTCCATTTCTTGACAGTTCTGTCACATCCTGATCTGATGCAGATGCTCCTAACCGAGCATGTTTTTCCGTGGTTAAAAACTCTATCCTTCCTGTTGGGAACTGCACAAGTCTGAGAAACATGTCATTTTCAAAAGAAACTGACGTGTATACTTACGTGTTCAAAAGCATGCAGGTACACTTACACCTCACCTACCACCACAAGTCAGCAACCACCCTCCCACTCATCCATGAAAGTCACTGCAGCTTCTTCCCACTTTTATCTTTCAGATCAGTGTTCTACCCCAACTTATCAATTATCAGCATTTCTTCTCTCTAGATTTCAGACATTTTTCTCCAACCACAGTTTAACCGCTACCTTAATTAAAACATGCCTGATTACATGACATTGATATTTGATATCATTCATTTATCTGCTGTACCCAATGCTTTGTCTATCACAGACATCTCTACCTGACCTTCAGATCTGCCACCATGACTGCAGTATGTCAGCAACTGTTTCTGTATACTTCAGTCATCACCACTGTTTTTACAAACAGACACTCACATTCATTTCTTCAACCACATATTTTCTACTGATGGGTCACTGCCCTGCATGTTGGATGCTTTCTTCCCAAAGCAAGTGACATCCTATGCCAAAAAATAAAGGACTGAAGAACAGAGGAGAGACGAAACCATTAAGGGAAAGACTTAAGAGGAAGGATATTGATAAGGGGTACCGTAGAGGTAGTTTTCCCCAGATGCGTCCGAGGTCCTACCTTTTACCTCATACAGACTTTATATTTGGCTTTACACTGACAGCCCAGTTCTCACTTTCATCCAAAAGACAAAGCAGTAACTTGCCTCCTCACTAGGTCTCAGCTTCCTGTCTTCTCCAGCGGCCAAATTTCAGCAGCAATGCAGGGCTGAGCAGCAGCAAACATCTGGCAGAGGCTGTGCAGGAAGAAATCCCCCACCCCAAGTTAGAGATGGGTAGAAACCCACACAAAAGCAGAGCCTGCCTCGTCTCACACCCAGTGTTTGTCAGTGCTTTTTGCTGCTGAACAGACCCAGCCACCTGCACTTTAGGGCAGCAATGGGTATGTTCTCTTCAGGCATCTTCAAAGCAGAGTAATTGCACATATTGATTTCAGATGTTATCAGACAAACTGCTCCTATAACTCCAGCATAGAAAATCCTCATGCTGAGCTCCTCACTAACACACACACCTTTCCCTCCACTACTCTGGCACACCCTGATTTGCATTAGGTCTCTCCTCTCTGCCCCTCAGGAAGGCAGATGCAACCTCTGGAGACACAAGCCACTCTGCTAATAGCCCACAGAAGCCATGAAGCACCCTCAGCCTTTTCCTGAACCCTCTTACTAAAGAAGTTTCTCCTCCCCCTGCTCCCAGGTAGCAGTGACTCTAGAAAGGCTCTTCTAAGGTCAGAACTGACATGTAACAGAAGACTTGGCTTTCAGACAGGACTGTTCTTTCTGCAGAGGCTGGCACAAATGAGTGGGTTAATACACCCTTCAGTAACTGCAGGGAACTAACACCAGCAAGAAAAGATGCTGCACTCTGGCAAGCAGACCCTTGGCTGAAGTACAGTGACACATAGCACAGTGCCACCCCATCAAACCCAGCCAAGGTCTAAACCACACAAGCGCTTGTAGTGACCACTACCTAAACAGAGCTTCTTCCTCCATCAAACAGAACACTGCTGCACTGTCCTTCCAAATACCTCCTCTGCTGCAGGCTGATGGGATTCCCACTGTAGCCACCACACAAGAGCCCATAAGGGAAATGTCACAATCTCTCCCCAGCAAAAGAAAACTGGGGCTTCAAAGTCTGGTTAGTACAAGGACAATTAATTATATCAGGCAAGACATTTAGTGCTTAACAAACACCCTAATTTGGATTTGAAAGCCAGAGCAGAAGTAAAGCACCAACAGGCTGTGTGCAGTGGTGGGGGCACCTTGCAAGGGACAAGGTCTCCTTGCAGCTCAGTGCCAGAAGAAGCTGGATGAGCAGCTCTGCCCACCCTCTCTGGGCCAGGAGCTGTGCTGGGAACATACACACACATGTCCCATTTAAAGCATTCCAGCTTCCACCCCCAAGACATCCCAAAAGCAAGAAGAAATAGCTCAAGACAGCTCCATACTGAAGGTTTTCACACCAGTGAACACAGTACCCAGTACCTGCTGTGTCTTAAAGCCCAGCCTTTGCACCATATCAAACAATAACATACCTGAACTCCTCACCAGAATGGTAAGAGGCTGGTGCTTACGCTCCTGGTTGCTAAGATCTGTTCTTCTGAGGTACAAGCCAAAGAAGCAAGCCCAGAAAAGCAATTTATTGCTATGTCTGGAGATTAATCCCAGTCACACCACACTCCCCAGCCTGAGCACAGGGCACAGCACAGCAAGCCAAGCCATGCACAGGGACATGCTGGAGCATGGCCCCAGCATGGTTTTTCTCTCCAAGCAACTGAGATAACGGCTCCCTGCCTGCCTTATCCAGTTTCAAAAGCAACACTTCAAAGCCATCCCATGTCAAACACCAGAACAAATTGAAGCTGCCAGAGATGCCTCACAGGGAGGAAATTAACACACAACGGGAAGTGGCATTGTTAACGTGGAACCACAGACTATTGCAAATAGAAAAGTTTCCCATTAAACAAAACCTATCCCATTAAGTTCCAACTACAACAGAATGTCAATTTCAGCTCCACCGGAGCAGCGGAAGAAAGCTGTATCCCTGCAGGATCAGCAGTTTTCCTCGCTCACAGCACACAGGCCATTGAGAGCCGCGGTTTATTTACCTCCGAGCAAGGTAAGCATAGAGAGGAAGACAAACCCTCTTCACGCCAGCCTGGCGTGTGCTCTGAGACCGTGCCAGGGCAGCTCAGACCAAAGCACTGACCCCGAGGAGCTCACAGTGGTCCCCACGGGCAGCAATGACTGCGAGGCTGTGACAAACCCGCACGGAGCTCACCACACCTCGCACCTTCTCTGCCCCCCTCAAGAAAACGGAGCGAGATGACCGGTGCGGCGAGTAAACTGCTCAAAATCACGGGGTTTTTTTAAGGATTTGGGTTTTCCCATTTATTTGGGGCTCAGCAAAAGCAACCCCTCCGGAGCTGCGGCTGCCCGGCACCGCGCCGCACCGAGGAACGAGGCAGCACCGGCCTGCGGGAGCCCACACACACCGCCATCCCCGACACCCCTCCGAGAGCGGCAGCTCGGGCCGCACCGCGCCCTAGCCCCACCGGACGCTGCCCGCGGAGCAAACCCGGCTGCTCCTCCCATGCACCGCACTGCACCTGCTCCAGGCCGGGGAGCGGCCGCCGGGCCCCGGAGCCGCGGGCGGGCAGCGGGGCAGGAGCGCTGCCCCTCACGCTGAGGGGACCGGAGCCCGCGCAGCTCACCTGCGCCCGGCGCCGCACCGGCTCCAACGCGCCCCGTCCGCGCGCGCTGCCCGCCATTGGCCGCAGCACGGGCCCCGAGCGCCCCCGCCCGCGGGGCGCAATGAACCGCCCGCCCGCCCGCTCCCATTGGCTGGCGCCGGCCGCGCCTCCCGCCGGCTGCTGCCCGTGCGGCTGAGGCGGTGCTGGGGCTCCCGTCGGGCCCTGCCCCGACGGTCGTTTTGGGGTAAAGCAGCCCTTTTTCGGGGCTGCGTGGTCCCGACTAGAAGCACCCCTGGGGCTGGGGACAGGTTCCTGGGTTCAAACACGGGGATTTTTGCCGGTATAAGCAGGCTCCGCTGGGCCTGGGGCAGCGGATCCAGGCAGAGGGATGGGGCGCGACGGACGCGGTGTGGGCACCCCGTTGGTGTGCGGACAGGCAGCAAGTTGGCTGCTCCCTGGGGCACCGGTGGCCGAGCTGTGGGTGGTTCTCCTGGTGCCAAAGCAGCGTGTTCTTCTCTGGCACTGAGGTGGCGGCGGTGGGAGTGCACCTCACACGTCCCGGGCAGGGTGGAATTGTGCTGGCATGGGATGGTGTCCCCTCATCCAGGCTCTAACAGTCAACCCTGACCTTTATGTACAAGCATGTTCTGAAGCCTGAAGGCAGTGGGCAGAAACGCTGTGTCGTGGTTTAAGGCTGAACACAGGACGCAGTGCACGCCAGCTAATTCCGCTGCCTTTGCTCAAGGAATTCCTACGAGCAGATGTCCTCCTATGTTTTATGACTCATGCCTTGGCTTTATATTTCCCTCCCAGTCTTTTTTACCTACTTGGCTTGCAGCTGACTCTGCCCCTGGGTCGAGGGGTTCCCATTGCAGCCCTGCACCCAGCTGTGAAGTGTGTTTCCTGTGGGATTCATTGAGGATGTTGATTTTGTGATAAGTGACTCTCGTCCAGGCTCGCTGGGCTCTGCTGTGACAGGCAGGGTCCCCACTAGGGGATCTTGGCTTTAGCCAGAGAGCAAGAGTTGGATTAAATCCACATCCTGACTCAACCCACTGCAGACTGCTGCTCCTTCCTCCTGGGACAACAAGCAGTCCAGTGGGTCTCAAATAATCCTCTGCTTTAGAAATAAATGTATTTCTTACCATGGGTTTCATACCTCAAAACAACTCAACATATTAATAATGCAGCTTGTGGTTTACTACCAACTTTGTTTCCCATCCCAAAAAGCCTGACTCAGGTTGTCACTGCATTCAGAGAAGCATCAAAATGTAGTTAAGATACACTAATCATTAGGGAACTGGGGTTGTTTAGCTGGCGGAAAGGAAGCTGAGGGGAGACCTTATTGTTCTCTACAGCCACCTGAAAGGAGGTTGTAGTGAGGTAGAGGTAGGTCTCTTCTCCCAAGTAGCAAGTGATAGGACAAGAGAAATGGCCTCAAGCTGTAGCAGGGGAGGTTTAGACTGGATGTTAGGAAACTGTCTTCACCAAGAGCTATCAAGCACTGGAACAGGCTTCCCAGAGAAGTACAGTGCTGGGTTAACAGTTGGAATCGATGATCTTCAGGATCTTTTCCAACTTAAACAATTCTGTGATGGTAACAGGACAGCAGAGTGCCTTGTGACCTCAAGTTAGAACCACAGAATAGTTAGGGTTGGAAAGGACTTTAAGATCCTCTAGTTCCAACCCCACTGCCATAGGCTTCCAAAGATGTTGCCTTCTTCCAGCATCTCTAGATATTAGCTAATGATCACTGCTTAGATATTATCTCAAGACAGTCACCAGCCTGAGCTTCTGGGCTGTCTGTTGGCCATGGTGGACTCTGGATATATCCATGAGCTAAAGTAAAGCCTTCTCAAGCCCTGAGCAGTAAAAGCCCCAGCAATCTCCTTGGATGCCCAGGTAGAAGAGCCTAGGACCCAGGAAGTGGCTGTGGCTATGGAGAGACTGTTCCTATGGCTCCAGGGCATGGGAGTTGCTTGGAAAGACCACAACATACATAAAATAAAATACGGGTGTATTTCACATGGGCTTGCAATTCAATCGAGCAGGGCCTTGCTCACACAGGTTCAACTTAGCATCTCTTGAGCAATGAGTAAAACTCTCCTCTCCTCCTGCTGTAACTACTGCTGAGAAGTATTTTCAAAGGTTTCAGAGTCATTTGGACTGATTCACATTTGGCTTTGAGTTGCCTAGAAGATGCTGACTGTTAGGAAAGTGCTGAGGATTGTCCCCTAAGGACCTGTCTGCTTTAGCATCAGGCAGTTTAAATCACCAGTGACGTCTAGAGCATAGTTTTAGCACCGTCATTAGGGTCTGAAACTATCATCTCTGGCAGAGACTGCTAGCACTTGACCAAATGGAATAACCTGGTTAGCTACTTCCAGTCAGAACCTGCTGGTTTTTCCAGAGAACAACAACAACAACAGATCATGTGCCTCAGTTTCACTTTTCATAGTACACAGACGATTACACTAAAGAGCAGCAATAACCAGTGCAAAAAAGAGACCCAAATGTCTCTGATGCTTAGACCATGACGGCTATAACAGCATTAACAGAAGACTTTGGTATTTCTGTTCAATAATGATCAGATGTAGTTGTTTGGAACCTGTTATTTCCCATGAGTTTTCTGGGCGCAGGGACTAGGAGGGTGTTTCTTTAACCTGTCCTTGAGTTACAGTCACGAGGGGGAGACTTGACATTTCCCCAGGCATTTCACAGGTATGTTTAGGTGAAAAAAGAGTTGAACCCATCAGTTCTTCTAAGAACAACTTGAGCTAAATCTCCTTCTGGTGCCATAAAGCTGAGCAGGATCCATGCCTGGTACCAGTGGGCAGAGCTCTGTTAACTGGAACGATCTTGATTCACCCCCACTAAAAAGCCCATCATTTGACTGTGCCGTTGCTATATTCAGAATCCATTTGGACACTTTTAGCTTTTACACTTTCTAAAATAAGGCAATAAAGCAATTAGAAATAGATCTTCACCAAAGAAATCAAAAGAAAATAGCGTGGCATAATTAATGCAGAGCTGGCAGCAGTGAAAATGAACTGTAACAACCGTACTGTCACCGGGAGTATGAGTGCTGACTGAACTGTAGATGTCTAGTGCTCTGCTGACAGAGAGGGTCCTTTTGGCATCCAGCACAATCTAGCCCGAGAATGCACATATTTGGGACAGAAGGAAATAAAAGCATCCTTTAGAGCTGGGAGGACATAAATGTTCCCGTCAGTGTTTCACTGTGTGTCAGCCAGAGGATTTATCTGACTGGAAACCTGCTTTCTCACATCAAAAGAGAAAGGGAATTAGTGCATCCAGAAAGGCAGGTGTTTTTTTAGGGAAAAAAACAATAATGTCCAAAGTGGAGGACTGGCTTAGAAATAAAAGGGACTCCGCTGTGCCAGAGGAAGAATGAGTGGGCTTAGAGATAGGAGAGATTGCACAGTGTTCTTCATTTTTAATTTGCATTGTTATAGTGTCTGGAAGCCCCAGGTGGAAATCAGGGCCCCATTGTGCTGGGAATTGTGCACAAACATAATGATTAAATGTTGCCAGCTCTGCAGAGGTTGAAATATAATTCCTCATCCCTGCATCATCACTAACCAGCATAATTGCTGCCAAGTAAGTTTTTCTGCAATTGCTCTTCTGGAATATCTGTGCCATTTGGTTTCTGTCAGAGTAACCATGCCTGAGGGGTGAAAACCTGGTAACTTTCACAGATAACAGTATCTCCTCAGAGGCAGAATCTGCTCACCACATTTGCATACATGTTCAGTAATTATTTGCTTGTACCTTGGTTTTCCTTTCTGTGAAATGGTAAAAGTCACACTGCACTCACGGCTCACTCTTTCTTCATCTAACACCAATGACTGGCGCAAGAGTCCTCTGTTAGACCCTGACAACATCACATGCAAGGGCTTTTTGGTGGTGTTTGCTATGATGAGGAGATTGATTAGCTGGAGAATATATATTCTTTCTTGTGTGTTTTCTGTCTGAAAGGACCAGAGGCAATGTTTGATTTACTTAAGATTCCCTTTCAATTAGTATTTCTCTATTAACTAAATAACTGTGTTAAAACCAAAATGCAATTAAACAAGGAGTTTAAAAAATAAACACTAAACCAACCCAACCCCCAATTGCCACAGCATAAATAGGAGGCAACACAACAAATTGTCGTTGAAGGAGTCTTCACATGATAGCCAAATCACTTTGAGTTTCTGTGACACTTCAGCTCACTGCTCAGGAGTCACAGAGCAGCAGAGTTCATTGGCTGCTCTGTAACAGCTTCAAATATAGTCATTTTCTGACCAGAACAGATGCCAAGCACAGGAAATTCTTCCCTGACCCTAAGAGCAAGAACAGGACAAAGGAAGAAGATAGGAGTATGGTCCTGCTGGTCACACACACCTCCTGCTAGGATTTGCACTGAAAGACCTCCATGCAACAAGCTCAGCAACAGCACAGGACACTGCAGGGTGCAGCCTTTCTCGGGGCAAATCATAAACTTGCCATTAATTCTATTTATCAGTGTTTTAGATGTTGTGTGCTGTCCTGCATTCAGTAATTCTGCTGGAATTTCAGCGAACTGAAACAGAGCATCAATACCAGCAAAGGCTCCCCCATGGGGCTGAGCAGACCAGCCCTTCCTCCCTGCTCTCCCACCCCTGTGCCCCAGCTCCAGCCCCTCTGCCCAAAGGAGGGTGAGAAACTATTGCCGTGGCCTTTCCCTGCCTTTTCAAGCCACAGAAGGGACCACTGTATGTTAAAACCAGACACTTGCTTGGTTTTCCTCCAGACAGCTGTGGGTCTGCATGGCATCCACCTGAAAGCCATGGGCTCTGGGACGCTGGCTTAGATGAGGAGCTGATTTTGGTGAAAGAATGGGAATTACAGTGTCTCATTCTGCTGGTTGCAGAAATGAATGAAAAGCAAAGGAAAGGACCTCCACAGATGGTGCATTTTAAAAAACAAACAAGGAGATGAAAATAAACCCTCCTACGATTTTTAAAGCAATCTTGGGACTTTTAGGGATTCCAGCTCGGAGGTTTTGAATAGGAACTGCAGGGGATCATTTACAAGTAGCATTTTTCTTAATTTCCTATTCTGCCTTTTAATACTTCCTAGGAAAGAGTAGGGGCTTTTCATTACAAGCAGCTTGAAAGATTAAGCTGGCAGAAACGATGCCCTGCTCTGCCTGCAGCCTTGCACTGGTTAAGCTATGACTGGGGACTGACCCAGTTTAGGTGGATGTGAAAGGTTACCTGAACACTCTTGCTTCTCTGCATGTAATCTTCAGCAGCTGAGTTTTTCCCAGGCTTGTCTGTGTGAAATGGTCTTCCAGTCCCCTCTGCTGGTTGCAGCTGGTTGGAGAGCTGCACCATTACATTTGACTGACTGTGCAGTGCTTCATTTCCATGAGTGCTGCAGGAGAGCAGGGATGCCACCAGCCTCTGCCCTCTGTGCCCACTAAGACAGCACGGACTCCCCCAGAGACCAGGGAGTTTATCCTTACCTTCACCAGTGCGTCTTTAGTATAAGCACCTGGCACCTCTCTTACACATCTTGAGGAAGGATGAAACAGCCAAATGGATAATCTTAAAAGAAACCGCTGCCTGTGAAAGCTGAGGCATCCTTCTGAGAGCAGATAATCTCCCCCTGGGGAATGTATGGCTTGAAATTCTTCTGAGCTTATGACCAGATATCATCTGGAGCTGCTTGTGGCTTGTGCCATTGTGGCCCTACAAGCCCAGCATGGTTCATCCATCCCACAGGCTCATGCTCCGCACCACAGCCAGCGGCATTAGAGCCACGGGCAGAGCAATCGCTATGCCTTCTTCACTGACTTTCCCACAGCATCTGGGATCCAGTTTTGAAGTGATCAAGGCAAAATTTCCTCCAGGGGAGCAAAACAACATTCCGAGAGAGACTTTGTGGAAAGCCTGTGCTGATGCCTCCTAGAGAACTGAACAGAGCCAGCAGCACAGGGCAGGGTCTGCTCATAGCAATGTGGAGCTTGGGTCCAACTGCACATGCTGAGTGGTGCAAATCTTCCAGCAGGGAAGGGAAGCTGTGTTCCAGGGTGCAGAGGCCTGGTTTGTGAGGCTGAGGCTGAGGCTAAGCAGGTCAGTTCTGACCAGCTAACACTGACCGCTGTGGGCAGCAGGAGATAGAGCTGGCTCAGGGCAGCAGTTCTTGATGGCCGGCAGTGTGCCAGTGCTCTCTGCCAGCCAGCCTGTCTTGGGAGGAAACCCAAGTGATAACCCTGATAACAACCTCTGCTCATGGCCAGAGGCCCAGGGGCCCTGCAGGGGAAGGCAGAGCCCAGGGGAGCCTCCACAGACAGCCTCATGCTCCAGCCCAACTGATAGGATTGCTTTGCATGCACACCCCCCCAACATGCCACAGAGCGCTGTGTACCCCACACCCAGGGCAAGCATGGGCATTCAAAGGGATGTAGTAGAAAAACTAAAGGTTTATTTTCTTTAATAAAATACATCCTTACAAAATAACCGGTTTTTCTCCCATGCTGAGGGACTGGGAATGATTCTCGCCTGCTCTCCTTCCTTCCCCTTCTCAATTTGGAGCCGTCCAAGAGTGCTGCTGGGGAAGGAGAGGCAGTGATGCTCTCCCAGGGGCTTCAGGTGCAGGATGCACTGGCACAGCCCCAGAGCACGAGGCAGGGTGCAGCAGTGCTGGTGAAGGGCCCTGAGGGTCCCTTAGCTTAAATCACCCTGAGCATCGCAGTGTGTCCCACCAGAGGCAGGGTGCTGGGCCGGCCGGACCCTGCCCTGGCTGCAGGGTGCCATGTTCACTTGAGCTGGTGTCAGATGCTGCTCCTGCTGGTCTTGGAGCTGATGCAGGGTGGTGACAGGGGATAATGACCATGTTTTAGGAGAGAAGAAGGAAGAAGGTGGTGCAGGTCTGTCAGTCAATGTGGATTCTGCCAAGAAAGGTGCACAGTGATTTCTGGTGTCTTGCCCCCCACAACCCCTCTTCAAGCGATGCTGCCACTGCAGATGTGATGTCAATCCCACATCCTGCACACAGTGCTGCCCTGTGCTCTTTCCTGCCTTGGGAATTGCTGCTGACCCCAGGTTAGACATTGCAGCTCACATCTCCTCCATGCCTTCCCTGTAGCCCTGCTGCCTTCCCAGGGGCTTTGGGATAGCCCCGAGACCCATATGCTGTATACTAGCAGGGCTGGGGAAACACCACTCACCTCTCATTGTGTGTTGTCCAGCTTCTTTTCCTTCTTATGTGACTTTGACTGGGGGTTAAATGAGAGAAAAGGGTGAGTCCTTCACAGACCCACCACTTTCTAATGCCAGGAAACATGCTGAATAGCAACTTCTAACCCCCAGTGTATAAGCATGTTTTCAGATGAATTTGAGGGGAACTGTTTTCATGCCTGAAAGGCCACAAAATATCCCTCAGTCATGAAGGTGTTCTCAGGAAGAAGAAGAGGGTACATTTTCCAGTTTACTAAAGCACTGGCCTGCCCTTGCTTCCCTTAAAGCAATGCAAGTGTTACCAGATATTGGAATATCTGCGCATAAAAAGAGGGAATAAAGCTGTTAACAGTGAGTCACACACAGATGTCTCCTGTTGGAGAGGACATTCATGGATCCCAGTCTCTTGACAGTCCCAAGGGCTCGGGATTCCCACTAGCTCAGGAAGGCACCTGGTTGCTCCTCAGTATGAATGTTGTGTCATGCACACATCCCCACTCCCACACCCACAAAAGCCTCTGTAGAGCTGTTACTTACAGGCTCCTGTTCTGCGTATTTGAATTTCTTCTGCTTGTAATAATCCCGTCCTTGGAGAAAATGCAGCAGGAGCAGGTCGCAGAGGACAGAGGCCTTAAATCAAAGAGCAGTTAGGGTTGGAGCTGCCCTCCCACATCACTTGTGCCACCTTGTACTTCCAGCTTGTGCCAGTTTGCCCCACACATGAGGGTCACTTCTGCTTCACAGGCAAGGAGAGTAATTTGAAAGGCTTGGAAATATCTGAACTTACCACTCCAAAAATACCAATTCCAGAGCCAATGGTGGTCATGGTCGGGATGATGTCAAATTTGCCTGCCTGAATAAAACCAGAGAATAGGTGATATGTGACAGTCAGCCCAGGGGAAAAGGTAATAAAAGGCGGCCAGAGCTGTAGGCAGGGTTCAGCTAAAGTGCCTTTGCAGCAGCCCAGACCAGAATCACAGCACAGAAAGAGGAGCTGGGTAAGAGCTGGGCTTAAGTTCATAGGCCAAACAGAAAAATCTGGTAGGTTGGTTTTAGGCTGACATAAATTGAAATTACTTTGCTTCCTATATTATTTATCTATTTATTTGTACATTTTTATATATATATATACACATACATATACACACACAGATACACACACACACCCCCTTTAAATATTCCCAGTGGAAAACAGCAAGGAAAGCCTTTTCTCAAGGAAGAAAAAGACAAAATAGGAAGAGGCAAATATTCAGCTTTTGGAATTATCAGAAAGTTTTTGACTTTCTAGAGTTTCCCCCAACTCATCATGATGTTTTCTGGACCAAACCACTGCCCAAACCACAGCTGATAGATGTGACCTGTAAAATGGGCTTCCTCTCTATCTTCCCTTCCCTGGTACTTCCCCAAGGCTGCTGTGATGAGGCCAGCACCCAAGTACACCGCTCACGCTGGTTCTTCTGGCCCCATGAGACCCCAGGGCTGTGTTACAGATCTGATACCTTCCTCAGGATGTGGCACTTCCATCCTGAGGATCCAGGGATGAACCCAGGGCCTGGCCATCCTTACCTTGCCATTCACCAGGATGTCAAACCGGATCCCGAACACCTTGTAGAGTGTCCTCTTGTCCACCCCATCTTCCTTGTAGTATTTGGCATATCTGTCCAATTCGATGGTGCGCGTTAGTAGCCTGCCAGGGTGTCTAACAGCCCTCTGCAACTCAACAGCATCAGGGCCTCCAGAGCAGGACAAAGACCTGGGGATGTGCTGCCACAGACCTGCTCCTGGCCCTCTCCTTAGCCCCTAAAGGAGCTGGGCTGTTGGCACCTCTCCCTCTGTGCCTCAGTTTCCCTGCCTTCAAGTTGGAGTTCAAGCTTCTGCTTGTGCTGATACCCAATGACCCCTGGTGCTATGTGACGGCAGATATTAGTGCAGAACTAGTGGCAGCTCCACACAAAGCAGAAGTTGGATCAGCAGCTCATGGCTGGGGCTGAATGGTTTGAAGTGTGGGGATATGCAAGATGACCCTGCACCATCTCCAGTCTTTCAAGGGGCTTCTCTAGAGCTCAGCTGAGCAGGAGAGTCTTCAAGGGGGAGGAGAGCCACAGAGAAAGGCAACGGGATAATTTTGAGGCCAAGGGATGGCTTTTTTCTCATGCCATTCTAAAAGGAGCACTGCTGCCTGGCACTGCAAAGGTTATGTTTGGAAGAACAGTACCTGATCTTCCACCATCCCTTGAGTGCTGTGGCATCCTCAAAGATGTCACTTTGGAATTCTGCCTGGAGAGTTAACAGGGGTCTCCTTACCTGAAGTTGAAGCCAGGTGAAACATTACTGTCATCATTGTAAAGGCCGTGGAACTGGTAAATGGGTTTGCAGTGCCGGATGGGCCAGTCGAGGTCACAGTTCCAGTCTATGGTGATGCCCACCACTCCACCCTGCAGCCAAGAGGGAAGTTACGACGCTGCCCCTCCTTGGATCTGGCCCACATGGAGAAATGCTTTCCGCCTTCATACATGGCCTTTTTTGATACTACGAGGTGTCCTGGCTCTTCATGGGAACATGGACCTCACTGCTGCCTCAGCCCTTCCGGCCAGCCTTGGCTTTGTGCCTTATACATCACCCTGTGTGGAGGCACCTGCTTCCTTGCTAAACATTGGATATGCATCTAAATTCATGCCCTCTTGTTCCTGATCTGCACCCTGTGCCTGGGGAAAGGCAGCAGTTTGCAGTGTGCAATGACCACTGATGTTTTACCATGGTTTCCAAACTCAGTCGGATGGGATTTGGCCATGCAGCTCTAGTTATTCATTGCACAAATTAAACCAAACTAGACCCTGAATTCACTGCCAGCAAGTCAAATCCTGTCAATCTTACAGGGGAGTTTCCAAGAAAGGCTTAAATATTAGACTATGTCCAAGGAGATTCATAATCTTTAAGAGCTAATTCTGACACTGCCTCATGGGTCCTTGAGGACTTGAGCTGTCTCAACAGCTTGGGGATGATTGCTCTGCCAGTGTCCCCTTTCCCATGTCAGCAAGAAGTATCACTTGAAGTTGAAGTACCTTAACAGCCAGGAAGGTAAAATTCTGACCCGATTCTTTCACTATGTATCCCAGGTCAAACACTGGGCATAAGGAATCAGTGACTTTGTGGTAGGTGCATTTCTTCAGGTACTGTTTGGTAACACTCTCAACCAAGTTGCGCCTGGGAATGAAAAGAGAATGAATCTGAATAGCCCAGTAATTTTGATGGGAAAGGACCTCTGGAGGTCGCTGGTCCAACCTCTAACTACTATTCCAATCAACCTAAAGCCAGGTAATGTCAAAGTTCAGGACCTCCTCCCCAACATGCTCATCAAACCCTTTCCCTCCAGCCCTGCCTGGTTTCTCCCACCCCATCAGCAACTCATTTCCCCTGAACCTCCTCACATGGAGGAAGTGTTTCTGCACTATGTTCCTATGAAGGAACATTCCTGCATGTTTTCCACCTCTGCTTTGAGTTTGTTGCTTTACCTGCTGCCCAAACCCAGCACATGTCTGCCTGTCCTCGTCTCTTCTAGCAACCCCCTCTCTTATTCCTCAGCTTTGCAAATCCTCCCGTGGCCTCCAGCTCCTCTCCCAGCTGCCTCTCCCATTCACATACCAGTTCATGGGTTCCGCCAGGCAATGCTCCAAGCACCAACAATTTTCAGCTGGGACAGCTTATGGATAGTATATCCCTCAGCTTTTACACTTAGCTGGATTTTGCTATCTCCTCCAGAAAGGGTGAACGGGAAAGGACAATGCCTTGCCTTCCACCCCATTCTGCCCTTTTTCTTAAAAATAGCCTTCCTCTGATGCTTCCCTGACCCAGATGGTTTTGTAAGACTTGTGCCTTGCTCAACCCCATCCCATCATTTATGCTCAGCACTTAATTAGCAGCAGTGATCAAAGGCAGGAAGTTTCCCTGTGACCCCAACCAGCTCCAGCTCAGCCCCTGCAGCAGCAGCCAGCCCGGCTGCCCTCACCTCCCAGGACCTGCTGTCTCCACCACGTCCCATCTCCTGCCTGCCCTTGCTCTGATTGCCGCCTCTCCTTGCTGCTGATGGGGATCCCCTCTCCCAAACACTTCTTGGGGTGCAGTGTGGGGTCAGCTCAAGACTTTGACAAGCCTTATGGTTGCCAGGGCATTTAACCTGAGCTACAGCACAGGGACGTGATCAGCTTAGAAAGAGGAATCCACTGTCTGCAGCACAAATAGCTCCTGCTAATTTGTTCCAAATCAGATCTCTGACTAGTGCCATCACAAATACTCTCATATGTGTGCCTATAGCTGGAAGGGGCCAACACTTCCAGGCACTAACCCCTTGCGGAAGCAGGGGGGAACTGTGATGTTAAGAGGGACCTGTACTCATTTTTGGGCATCAAGCTTGTCTGGCTGCTCACACCCCATTGTGCCATGTAATATTTTACTGTTATCTTCAGGGAGAAAAAGGGAGAATCAAAATGAAGGCTCAGAGAAACTGTATTTTCATGCACATCATGTGAGGGTAACTCAGGAGACATTAACTCCGGAAACCTTTCCTGTAACCACATCTCCCAGCTGAGGTGGAAAAGATAGAGTAGTCCTGGGCTCACTGATTAGGGACAGCATCCTCTATGCCAAACATCTAGATACACCCATGGTTTCCCCTGAGGGAGCATGGCAGAAGCCATCCCCCAAACCTCTCCTTACCTGGACACCTTGAACCTGGGGAAGGTGATGCTGTTCTTGATGAACAAGGTGAACTTCTCTGCTTCTGACAACAGGGCAGGGCTGAAAAACACAAATGTTGGCATGTGTCCATCACTCATCTCTCTGGCCTGTAGGGAAAGCCCCATTTGGTGGGGGTTCATCCAAACTGGAATGAGCAGGACCCAGAAAAACTGGTGATCTCATCCCTTCCCTTTCTAAGTGAAAGATCCCAACAGGGTTCAGGAAAGCCCTAAGGAAGGATGGAAGTTTCTGTTAGGGGACAGCCCCATCTTGCTCTGCCCTATACTGAGTGCTGCTGGTGCAGCTCGGGTGGGCCTGGGGTTCAAAATGGGGCAACAACATCATTCCTTACCTGGGAACATGGTCATCGACTTCAACAGGGCACCAGCCAAAGATCTCACAGGTCTTCACAGAGATGTTGAAATTCACACACTTGCCTGTCATGAGCCCTGTGGGGAAGGAAGCTGCTCACACCCCTGGATACTGGGAGATCCCAGCCTCACACCAGGGTAGGTGGGAGTTGGTTGGAGCTTCAGCCCTGCCGTGGACATCCAAGGCACAAAATACCCAGTGCTTTGGTACCTATTTACAAAACGAGTAATGAACTGCAGCCTCTCAGTTAGGGCAGTGGCTTCTTTTGCACTGTTGTGCAAGGGAGCAACCGGGAATTTTCCTTGCTAAAACACACCTCAGAAAATGCCAAAGGAGACCAGTTTGGGGGAAATGGTTTAGTCTGGATTAACCTTTTGCTGGCAGAGCTTTTTGCAGCTCAGTTGTCTTTCAGAAGAGGAATCATAGAATGGTTAGTGTTGGAAAGGACCTTAAAATCATCCAGTTCCAAACCCCTGCCATGGGCAGCAATACCTCACCCAAGACCACGTTGCCCAAGGCTCTGTCCAACCTGGCCTTGAACACTGCCAGGGATGGAGCATCTTTGGACAGCCTGTGCCGGTGTCTCACTACCCTCACAGTCAGGAACTTCTTCCTCATCTCCAACTTGAAGTTCTCCTGTTTCAGTTTGAACCCATCACCCCTTGTCCTATCGCTACAGTTCCTCATGAAGAGTCCCTCTCCAGCATCCCTGCAGGCCCCTTCAGACACTGGAAGCTGCTCTGAGGTCTCCCCGCTGCTTCACTTCTCCAGACTGAACAGCCCCAACATTCTCAGCCTGTCTTCACATGGGAGCTGCTCTTCCCAAACCCCACTAGCTGAAGGTCCCAAGCCTGTATCCCTGGCACACCCCAGCCTTGCTGGTGCCAGGCTCGGTGGCCTTGTGCCGTACCTTGTCCCTGGCGGCTGTATTTGCCTTTGGTGCAGTCGCTGTCCCTTGCGCAGAGCCCGGCATCTGGCAGCTGTTTGGAGAAAGCAATAGCCATCCCTCAGCATCACACCTCTGGTTTCAGCCCCTTGGTCCCTCCTGCCTCTCCAGGCAGTGTTTTCCTTGTAGGAAACGCTGCTCTGCTGCAGCCAGAGCCTCATCCACGTACCACTTCCCAAACGGGGATGAGCAGGAAAAAGGGAAGATTTATTTTTTAAACTCCAGGCAGATGCTCTTGTTTAAGCCTCAAGTCTGCTCTGCTTGATCATCAGAAAGGGAAGAAAACTTAAAGGGATGCTGGCTGGTTTTCAGCAGAATAAAAGCCTTCATGTAACAGTTCCAAATCAGGAAGGGTACTATGGAGCCAGGCTCAGGCTTTTACTAAACCTCTCAATGTCAGTACTGTTTCCCCAGTTCCATCACCACAACCTCCCCACATTACAGAAGCTGAGGCCACTGAAGGGAACTATGATGTTTACCTCTGGGCACGTTCCTTGTTTCTGTCCAGGGGTGACAATGAAGTTGGTCATCACCACGAACGAGTTGTCCCCCTGTGGAGACACAGCCAACGAGCTCCCAGCCAGCACAGTGGCGGGTCCCAAGAGCCAAATGCCCCCAGGGGTGATGTGTGAGCAGAGGTTTGTGGGAGGAGCAACCAGCTTTCCACTGCAGGGATGCCATGTCATGGTTAGTCCCATGGAAAGCCTACACTGAGGAGCCCATCTGCATCCCAGCACGTAAGAAAAGCAGCTGTGGGGACAAAAGCAAGCCCCCCATAACCTCCCGTCATCCTTACCTGGGGTGGGAAGACATAATCCACCACATCCCAGATGTGAGGGCCCATGACACTCTCGTTGGTCAGCGTCAGGCCTTTCAGCTTCACTGAGACTGAGCTAACGATGCTGTCCCGAGACTGGTAGCCCTTCTCGTAGAGGAAAACCCACCTGGACAGGGAAAGGTGGGGGGATGAGCATGGCCACTGGTGCTTGGCCACAGGAGCCCCAACTCCCAGCTCGTCACTGTGGACTGGAGCTTCTTCTACCAAGTCTCACCAATTATTTGCCCGGTTCCCTCCAGCGGGATGAGGGATGTGATGCTGAGCTCTCCCACCCTTTGCCCGAGGCATGCAGTAGCTGCAGGACCTGACTTCCACAGTGGGATGGTTTATTCTGAGGACTGGGACACGTTTGCGGTTGAGGGCATGTGAAGGCTGGTGGAGCAGCGTGGCCATCAGCCATTTGGGATTAAAGCCTGTGGTGGATTTGCAGATAGCTGGGCTCAGCAACCTGGACCCTTCTGATCCATTTCATAGGCACTATCCAAAAACCAGTGCTCCAGGGCCAAGACAGGGGTAAGTCAGGATATGGCTCACATCCAGGGCTACCATTCCCCATACAACAAAGGGAACCATGGAGTGCAAGAGGGGTGGAGGAGCAGGGTTGAGGACACTGCTGTGGCCAGCATAGGGCTCTCCCTGCATTTCCCAACCCATCATGAAGCCATTAGGGCAGGCTACTGCCACTATTTAACCTAAGGTATAAACAAGCTGCTGCTGGATTAACTCTGACTCAGAGAGACTATAAACATGGGCAAGCAACCATTCTGGGGAGCGCTCCTGGCACTAAAAAAGGAGCAATCTGTTTTTTGTCCCATCATCACTGGCACTGGTCCCACTGCCTGTGGGACAGCCCATGATGCCAGCCCCCCGTCCTCGGGCACCGAAGCAATGGGCATGGGGGAAAATAACCCCAGGTGATGCCCAGAATTCTGCCCTATGGGTGCTGGAAGCTATGGGGACCTCCTAGTGGAGGTGGCTTTTAGCTTGCAACCCCATTGGCATTCCGAGACAGGGGGCAAAGGGACCACAGGGGTTGAATCTGCCCCAGTACCTATGGATGGGAGCAGAAATTCATCACTGCAGCTACCTCAGCTAGGACCCATAGTTCCAATGTCCTCCTCTGCCAAGGCAGTGTCATACTGGGTTATACTGGTTACACTGGGCAACTTCCCTGATGCCCTCAGGGCTGTGAGCTGAGCAGCACCATGGTGGAGTGTTTCCCTAAATCTGCCTCCTCTCCTCTGCCATTGCCACCTCATCCTACGCTGGCAGAGGTGGGCACACAGAGCTGAGCACCGCACTGCGGCACAGCCTCCCCATTGCAGGGCAGGATGCGGCACCCCCCCCCCAGCTGTGGTTACAGCAAACAAAGTGTCATTTCCCCATCGTGCTGTAAATGCCACATCCAGCCCTGCCCAGACAGTAAAAGTCCCGTGGTATCACCCCCTGCTGTGGCAGTGACCAGGCTCTCTTCCTTCACTGGCCCCATCCTGTGGCTCAGCCCACACCCTCCTCACGTGTGAAGTTTTCATGCAACCAAAGCCAGAAAGTGGCGTCTAGCCCAGCAGCAGTACTGCCTTATCTCAGCCTATCAGCAGAAACAAGAGCTGCTCCCCAAGGATAGCACCACATTTCAGCAGGATCAGCCCCATGTGTCCCCCCCCCCTCTGCACTGATGGCACTGCCACCCATCCCTCCAGCGCAGCCATGCGTTGGCATGCATCCCTACCAGCATCCCCTGCCAAGGGGGACCAGAGCTGAGGTAAGTGTACATAAATCAGTATCTGCTGCCAAATCTGCTCACAAAGATAAGATCTCCAGCGTGGTGGCTCAGTGCAGGCAGGGAACCAGAGCAGGGCTTTGGGCAGTGAGGGGATGCCAAAGGCTGGTGGGGATGTGGGCAGCCACACACACAGACAGCTCCCCGCTAGCGGAGCCAGACCCCCACACACTACAACAGCTTTATGCCAACCTCCTCCCCTTTGCCCCGGCTGTCACCCGCAGGCTGGTTCCCTTTCAGCTCACTCCTGTCTCCTTTCAGTTGGGTTGCTCAATCTGCATTTCCTTAGGAAGTTGTACTTCGAGTAACAGTCTCTGCTGGTTCCCCACCCGCAGGAGCAGCCCCCTGGCCAGGTTTGCTGGACTCATGGGCTCAGCACTTAGGAGAGCCAGTGCTGCTTCCAGTAACACCAGTCTGCGCCAGTGCAAAACCCGTTGCAATGGAGCATCCTTGAGATCTTGGCTCAGCAGCAGTTTAGGATGAGGATTATCCTTGTGAGTCAAAGCGACACAGAAGTCCTGCAATGGGAAGATTTCCCCTTTCCAGGGGATCTGTACTAAAAGCAGGAATGGGCACCACTACCCCCTATAGCTACCTACTTGCACTGAGCCCTGGGAGCTGCTGCCTCTCCTCTGGGCTGACTGGGTACCCTCCACCCTCAAAATTCCCAGTTTTACCAGTTCATGGCCTCCTGCTGTGGGGCCCTTCCTGATGTAAGGGTGCTGAGCGCACAGCAGCGGTGGGGGTGCGGCAAAGACCGTTATTAACCACAGCACAGTGCTGAGCACACAGCAGTGGTGGGGGCACAGCAAAGACCATTATTAACCACAGCACGGTGTATTGCCCAACACTGAGAGAACAGGGACCGAATTGCTGTGGCAGGAGCAGCAGCCCCAGGGCACCCAAGGATACGCATCCCCACAGGGCTCTGAGCCCGCTTGCTCCCTGTTTTAAGCAGCTGCTCTCGCA
Source organism: Ara ararauna (assembly GCA_028858755.1). Lineage (NCBI taxonomy): Eukaryota > Metazoa > Chordata > Aves > Psittaciformes > Psittacidae > Ara > Ara ararauna. The sequence continues at coordinate 7,474,803 of CM054389.1, read as the reverse complement.
CCGTGGCTGCCCTTGGAGCTGCCTCCCACAAGCAAACCAGCCCATGGATGTGGAGCAAGGCTCCATCCTGGCCCCAGCCACGGTGCTGGCCCTGCCTCCTTGGCCGGGCGGTGGACGGGGAGATTTATGGCGCTGTCTGCAGCCGCTTGGGTCTCACAAATCACTGCGCTGGCCCCGGCGGCCCCTCACTTCAGAGAAATGAAAATAAAAATAACAACAGATTCTCAGGCCACCGTCCAGCAGCTCGAGCAGGGTTTGGATGTGGCTCAGCGAGGAGACGGGGCCCCGGCATGCGGAGCAAGGCTGGGAACGGATGGAACCCGCAGGCTTCACATGCCGCAGCTTCTGGGGAGTATGTGGGGACCAAGCATCCGTCTGGAAGACCCATGGAGGGACACTGGGCTGAGCAGAGTGGCCACGGCCAGAGGGATATGTTGCCATCAGCAACAACCCCCCCTGCATTGGGTTGCTGGGATTAGAGGAGTTGCTGCTCTTTGCTGCTTTTTAACCTGGTGGCAAAGCATTAACTTGGGGGAAAGCAGGCGCGGGGGAGCCTTACCCGATGATGTACGCCAGGACGATGAGCTGGATCAGCCGGAAGGTCAGTCCCACCTTCTTGTTCCTCACCAGCACCATCCGGGGGGTGTCATACTCGAAGAGGAAGGAGGACACCTTCTCCATGCACTTCTGCCCCATGGTTGCGCCAGGGCTGTGCTGCAGCCTTGTGCCAGCCCCGCTGCTCACCGTGCTGTGGGGCAGGCTGTGCCTGCTGCCACTGGAGCAGCTCCTGTGCTTGCAGACAGGAGGGAAAAGGCAGCAGATAAAACGCTATCTGTGTTGCGCTATGCACATCTGGGCTGTCGGGTTTCCTCCTCTGCGCAGGGATGGGGTTTCCTCTTCCTATAAGCTCTGGGCTGGGTGCCCTACATGGCCTGGGGGTGGGACAGGGTGCGGGAGGGTGCAGGGCCACCACATGCCACAGGGACAGAGCCATCCGCCCATAGGGGATGCACCCTTATCCAGGCAGGGTCCCTCCCTGGAGATGGAGGGGCTGCGGGCAGGGCTTGAGGCAAGCAGTGACCACGAGGCAACCATGGGATGGTGGAGATGGAGGAGGTCCTGGGAGAGGGCATCACCTTTCCTGCCCCAGCAGCCTCCTCAGGCTGTGGGTCTCCTGTTTATGTTCCTAACCCATGTCCTCCTCTGTCCCCCAAAGGCTGCCCCAGTAAAAGGGTTGGGAAAGAGGAGGGAGTGGGCACAGAAGCACCAGCCCAGCAATTTGGAGCCAAAGCCCCTTCCCGCATTAAGGCTCCCTGGCTGGGCCTTGGCTGGATCCCAGGGGCTGGGCTGGGCACATTTGGAAGCATTTTCAGTATTCCCAGCATTTCCTGAGCTGTGAGCAGGGCCGGGTCACAGCAAGGGATGCTCAGCAGGGTGGTGCAGGCACCGCTTCAATGGGATATCACTGAGAAAGGAGCTGGATTTCTATGTGCTAGACTGAAATTTGGGGGTAACATCATTGCAGTGGGAAGCTTTGGGGGGGGGGGGGGTTGGCTCATTGCTGGGGAAAAACACAGAGGCTGTGGATGGGGGATCCCATAGAGGCACTGCATCCCACCAGACAGCCCAACAGGGGTGAGCTCTTTCCTGGGGAGCACTGGGGCTGAGGAGGGCTGTTTCTGGAAGAAGCAGAGGATGTTTTGCCCCAGAAGCCCAGAGAGCTTCAGCACTCCCCACAAGGACAAGACTCCATCCCACGAGTCCCAGTTCATTTGCTGCTTCCCGTGACTTGGAAGGATGCACTGGTGTCTGCAGCCACCGAGCCTGGGACAAGGTCCCTCTCTGCAGGGGGAAATGTTATTAGAAATATGGAAAAGTTTAACCTGCTGGGATAAATGTCCCTTCCAGAACATTTAACATCATCACCTCCGATGTTCAGTTGCCCATCACTGAGCATCATGTTGACCTTTCAACTCAGTATTTTACAGACTTGACAACCACAAAATGAGTGGAACAAATTGATTATCTTTGCTGGGCAATAGGGAAAATAGGGGAAAAAGCTGATGAACCATTTATCTGAGTCTTTTGGGTACACCATGAAGCTTGGGAATCAAAATCAGATGATCCCACTTTGCAAGTGACGTGACATCTCAACACCCCAGGCCTCAGCAACATGGAAAGCTGTCAAATGGGGACCCAAAGGCAAATATGAAATGCTGATGCGAATCATATAAGATTGAAGGCTGATACTGCTATTGAGCAGAGCAGACAAACCTTATAAGCTTAGATATCTGTCAGGAGAGAAGCAAATAACTTACTGTATGAAACAAGGCCTTTTAGGGAAGGCTGCTCACCCTTGCCAAAGCCATGGGGATAATGAAAATAGGACAGCTAAATTTAACAGCAAAATGACTTGTAAAAGAGTCACTTCTAACCTTCACTCTGGTACTTGGAGTCAATAAAATGGTTATAGCATGGATTTAGCTAAAATACTTTCCACTGGGAGATAATATGCATCTCCCATTATAGCATCTCCTGGAGCCACGTTGCAGCTGGTGAGTGGGGCTGGACGCCATGGATGTGTCTGTGGTGATGTGGGGAGCAGGAGAGCCCAGCACAGGAGCACCCACAGTGCCTAGGTCTTCTCTTGGGCTGCTATTAGCACCTAACATGGGCACTCTCTTGGCCATGGCACCCAAATGTCAAGAAAAAATCATAGTGGCTTCACATGCTACCATTGCTCGGCCATGTGGTTACTGTGGGGAAGTGCTCTGCTTGGGCCCTTAAACTGTGACATTACCTGCCAGGAGATGCTGAGTTCATGGGGCTATGATGCTGCTGCAGCTCAGGCACTGGGCTGTCCTGATGCCAGCTCTTTCTCTTTGCAATCACCTGTGGTGATAATTATTGTAACACATAAATGAAAAATAAAAAGAGAATTAGTGGAAAGATGCTATTATCAGCATTTTTATACCGTGTAAGGTGCAACCCCCTGCACAGCAGCTGTGACCTTGGGGCTGGTGAGTTCCAACAGATACAAGCTTGTAGGATGCCGTCGATACACCCACAGTCATTTCCTCTGAACAACTTTGCATCTCTTGGTCACTTTCAAGCCCCCTGGAGGCGCTCTGCTTGGGGTGAACAGATGCAAACACTGAGGATGCTGCTGGAGGAGCAGCAGCAGCAGCTTGAGCTAAGCTGCAGCAGAACCTGGGCACAGACAGCGCTGAGCTGGGCTGGACCCGAGCACCATGCAAATGTGGGAACATGCAGGGTGGGAGTGGGACAACACGGGGGCACAGAGGGCAAAACCAGGTAGAGATAAGGGAAATCAGCCCATCTTGCTCTGCTGCCTAAGGGAAAGTGGAAGCAGCAACAGCAAATGAGGCCCTAAAGCCTCTGTATTAGTGTCCAGGGTTGCAAAGCCCCAGGACCTGTTTGCCCAAATGCTCTCCTGAGTCAACTGGTGCTGCCTGGTCCCCAGCAGCCGGGTTGGCCTCATCCATCATCTACTTCAGCTCCAGCCGTGTCAGACCTGAGGGTATCAAGCACTGGCGACCAAGCAAGGGCATCCTTGGCAGTGCTACGCAGGGTTAGCACAGGACTCCATCCATGGCTGCAAAAGCAGCTCCTCCCCCCACCCCTTCAACAAACTCAACCTCTGCTTGGGGCTGTCAAGAGAAAAATGCAAAAAATGGCACTTTTAAATGAGGCATTTGGAGATGTGAGTGCATCCTTGCTGGGACACAGACCCAGAGGATGGAGGAGCACAAAGAGGGTGGTCTGAAAGCCTCTGTGGTTGGGGCTCAAGCCCTCCCGCACCCAGGAAAGTGAAGCTGTGGTAGGTATAAAAGCTCCCAGGTCTTTCCAAGCTCTCAGAGATGGCTCCAAAACCTCCTTGGGGGAGGGGAAAATTACAACTGTAATAGATGAAGCTCATTACACAACCCAGACTCATGCTTGGCAGCTTCCAGCACCAAGCTCTGAATTTCAGCACAAAAATGTGCAGCACGCTGCAAAGCTGCGGATGGGAGGAATACCACGGCGGCAAGGAGGCTTCAAATGCGAGGATGGGTGCGAAGGGGACCTGCTGTGGTTGAGGTCGCCAAAAAGAGCTCCTGAAAGTTAAGTGGCTCTTTGGCCACCACAGCCCCCGTAAGCCAAAGGAGATGCTCACACTGCCCCGCTGGCGATGGGAAGGGGAGCGTGGAAAAACATTGGCAGATGAGAGCAAGCAAGGTCCTACAAAACAGCATGTTCAGTTTTCTTTCCAATTTTAACTTGTCCTTGACCTCTCTTCGCTCCTTCCCAGCAGCACTGGCTCCGCTCTGTGCCCGGCCTGCGCTGCAACAGCCCTGCACAGGCAGATGTTTCTGGTGGTACTCACCCCACAGCAGCAGCATTTCCATCCTTTGTTGCTGCAGCAACACGTCTCCCTGGAAATACCTCGGCTGTGGTTTAGCCAAGGCCAAAGCAAACACATGAACCCGCGATGCTGGGGCTGCCCATTGGATCTGCTGGGAGCACAGCAAGCACACCCTGTGGGGCAGCTGAACAGTGCCATGGGGTGCAGCGAGCACTGGCGTAGGGTTTTGGGGGTAACATCTGTTTTCTGAATGCATAGCCCCAGTGGTGATGGTGCCCAGTGGTCCAGGGAGCAATGAACCATCACATGGGGAATGTGGAGAGGTTTTACCTTCACTGCTATGTGCTGAGACAGCGCTGCATCCTCAGGAGCGGCTGTAGAGGATCACCACTGCCATGGCTGTGGTAACCGTCACACAACAACATTGGAGCCCAGCTCAAGAGGAGGCCAAGCAATGGCCTTTTACCAATATTCACACTTGCCTGGGTGTCCCATATCCCCTTCTGTAACCCCCTTTGGGTTACAAAGGTTTTGGGTTACCCTATGCAGCACCTTTCTCCTGCTTGTACCATTGGGAAGGGGCACATAGGGCTACATCCCAGCAAAAGCACACCACGAGCAGATGTTGCCATGAACCCAGATTTGCTCCAAAACACAACCTGCCGCTGCATCAGGGTTTTCCACTCAGAACGTGACCACGGGCAGAGCTCTGAGCGATGTGGAGATGGAAACACACAGCCTGGAGGCCAAGTTATTTAATTATTACTTATTTCATAATTACTTCTTATGGAGGTCATTGCAGGGCTTATTTAATCCTCCTCTCTCAGCTGGGGGAGATAAGGTGAGGACTATTCTGGAGCCAGTCAAAATTAGCACTGTTATTTGTATTCTTGTGCCCTGAGAGCAAATTAGCTGGTACTTTAAAGAATTCCCAACAGTCATATCATGCCACTCCTTCCATTTCGCCTTTGTCCCATGCCAGAGACAAAATCAGCTCCATTTCTAGTTTGGCTGCTCTGAAAAGCCACAAGAAATCCTGATCTGGTGAGCACAAGTCCTTTTACGGCTGAAGAATGCCCTCAGGCACTCCCGTAAAGCTCCATGGGCTCCCAAATGTCCCCCAAATCAGCCACAAAGAGAGAAAGAAAGGCAAAAAATGAATAATTCATAAAGCAACAAAGAAAACCCAACACAAACCCCAGAGTCATCCAGTAAAATTGCTTTTATTTCTGTAATTTCATGAGTATAAAACAAATCAGCCCAATATTGTGTGAACAGAGTGGATCGCACGGATGTGCCACAAGGAACCTTCCCATGTCTTCATGGCACACCCGGCTATTTACAGTTGGACACAGGACACAGTTTAGGAAGTGGTAATTTAGTGGAAAAATATCTCTCATGTAATAAAATAGGAAGCCTGTTTCTTTCAGTTTTACCCCTCAAATAACACCCTCCCACCCCATCCCCAAGACACAATGATTTACCTTTCGCTACAAAGCACAAACTCAGAGACCTCCAGATTTGGCTGTTCAAGCATCTCACATATATAAAGTCAGCATATTCCAGACCAAAGCCACTGGCAGCTAAGGACCTCCTCTTGGCCCCAAGCACCCAAACTGACCCACGTCGGACACCAGCCAGCGGTACCCATGTCTTCATCACTCCAGGCACACACAGATTCAGGCTCATTTAATGCCCCTCTTATACTGAAAGCTGAATGACACCAACAGGACAGGTCCATGGAGCACAATTTACCTTCCTCACTGCAGCCCTGCAAACCCTAACCCAAACTGCACCACACAGGCTCTGCACAGGGTGAAGCCTTTCTCCTTCATCCCAAAAGGATGGCTGTCTCCTCTCCAGGGAGAAGCCCTGCCAGAAATTGCCACTTCAGAAGCATGGGGGGAAGAGCCCAGGTAGGACTGAACAGGGACAGCTGAATCTCTGGCATCCCTTATACAAGGTATGGATGAAAAAAATCACAACAAGTCTTAGGAGCTGGTACAGGGGACTCCTGTGCATTTGATGTGATGCCCCGGTCACTGAACCTCAGGAACATCTCCACCAGCTGGGATAGTGTTAGCCTGAGCCTGTGCACAGCAATTCTCTGATGAGTTTAGGTGGAGCAGGACTCACCTGGGAAGCAGCACTATCAAGCTGACCTACAAACGAGGGACCCAAAATTGCTGCTGAGCTTTCCTGTTGCTCCTCTGGCTACTTCTGCCATCCACACTGTGAGCAGAGACTCCAGCTTGATGCCAGATTTGATCCTCTTACAGGAATAAAGTCCCCCGAGCCCTCCTACTCCTGACTTCTCCAGTGCCTGGTGGTACCATCCAGCCTTGGCTGAGCAGAACATCAGAAACACACATACAACAACTTCACAATGCCAAAGTCTGGAACATACACATAAAAAACTCATCCAGACCCTGAGCTGTACAGTGGCCATGAGACAAACAAAACACAGGATGCAACACTTTTTTTCTCTGAAGAGCATCTCCTTTTTTCCCTCTCCAATGTGCCTCCCAATGGGATCACACAGGGAGAAAAGCTCATCCAGTGACTGGCCACAATGACATGACGTCCCAAAACAGCACAAAAGACTTTCCACTGCTGCTGCCCAACGCTGACCCAGGGACATGGGACCATTGCTTCCTGCCTTGGCTGTAACCCAGCACAGTGCCTAGCCCCTGAGAAAGGAGTTTAAAGTGCTCATGGACAACCACACTCTGCCATCATGGTGCGTCCTCCACCATGCATCTTGCATTGCTGCCTCTTGCATGTGGAGGATCTGTCACAGCAGCTCACCAATGCTAAAGGTCTTGCTGGAAAAACCTAAGTTTTATTTAAAAACTCTGAATATTCCAGGCAGCACTATCAAAATAATACTAAAAAGGAAGTAATTCCTAAACTCTGGTGTAAAAAAAGCAAGGATCCTGGAGGCTTTGTCTCCAAGCTGCTTTAACAAGCTCTTGGGCAAAAGAGCCACCCAGTGTTTACCTCCCTTGTATTGCACACAGTTGGATGCCTCGGTAAGACACAAGACCTGATCCCAAAGCAATGGTCTCAGCTCTGGGATCTCCAAGTCTGCACAAGAACATGCTCCAGCCTGTAAAAGTGCCCAGCACGCTGCTGGTGGCATGCATGCAATAAATAACTACTCAGTGACTTATCCTGACCCTTCATTGAAGCATAAAGGGAAAACAGTTAGATCTATGGGTATTTTCCTATTTAATTAAAATACTTGAACCATAAGCCTCTGTAATCACAAAGTATGGAGTGAAACTGTATTCCAAGTAATTAAAGGACACGGGGGAAGAGAGAGATGTAGTCAACCATTCCAAATGGGAAATGGGGATGTGTCAAAATGCTCCCTGTTAGCAAGGGGGATGCCTCCTGAGCCTTAGCAGAGGTTTCCTGCACTATTTCCCAGGTATTTTCTAGAAGTTTACAATATACAGGCAAATGCAGTTTGCTACTGGAAAGAACAAGCCTTTGGCTGGGACACAGCTCCAGTTTCTTGCCAGCGATGGCTTGGGATTTGGGAGTTCACCATTGGAACCCAACGACTGCACAAAAAGACTGACACTGCCCAGGCTTGCAGCAGCCTGGCATCTCCATCAGCGAGAAAACAGCAGCAGCTTGGCATCTCTGCCAACAACAAGGTAACAAACTCAGCATCTCTTCAAATGGCTGCTCTGTTAGTGGGTTCAGAAGGATGCCTGATACCTCCAGCTCTCTGCTGTCAGGTGAGAACACACAAAAGTTACCAGCAGGAATGTGTAAGCAAGTTAGGATTTCACTATTTCATCTCTGCTCTGAAGCAGAACTCGTTTCATTTTTTCCCCTTTTAGGTCTCTTTACATTAGTGACTCCCATCCACCATTCAGTACTTATTAGTGGGACCTTTACACAAGAAACTCCTCCACACACAGTTTGGATAAAATGAATAATCCTATACAAGACTTTAAGCCCAGGGAAACCAGTGTAACTTGGGAGGTGCAATACAGAATGGATGGACCAAGCAGGTCCCTGCAGGCATGATGGACTGAGGCCACTATATCACAAGGAGATGCCAACGGGCAGCTGAAAGCCCTGTAGGACCCTATGAATGGGGCTGGGATGCTCTGAATCCAGTCCAGCCACTCCCAAACTGGTTTTCATCCTGAGGGAAAAGCAGGAGCAATTTATTCTGAAGTCACTGAGTTGGTACTGGTTTAAATTCCCACTGGTTCCTTCCCTGCACAGAGAGATCAGATATGTTCTAAAAAGGTGAAATCTACCCTTTTGGGGAAGGGCAAATCACACATCTATAGCCTTAGTCTTACTAAAGCCCTATTTTGAAGACTTAATCAGTACCTGGGTCATGCCCTGGTTCTCTGCACCAGGGCGAGTCTCATCCACGGTGGAAATCTTTAAGGAGGAACTGGTAGCCGCATGGGATCACCAATTAAATCCATTAGACAGAACACATTTGAAAAATAAAACTTCTTCAAGACCAAGTATAATAATATTAAAAATCAGCGACAATCTTCTAACCACAGAGTATCTATAAAGATCTTTTTAAAGAGCTCCATATTAAAATTCCTTGAATACATTATATATTAAATACAGTAACGACATTTCATGCACGGTTGTCTGTACAATAAAATCAGCTCAGTAGTATAACAATTCTGTACATTCCCATTGGTCTGGGGGCTCTGCTCATCTTCAATGCTGGTGATGGAGAAAGGAAAGGAGGGATGGTATTTGGCACCTACTGTACAGAGGAAAAGCAGCTCTTGCCCAAGCGAAAGAGGAACAGTGAAGCACTGGAAGCTTTCGAGAGGCAAAAAAGTGAAAGAAAAATGCCAACAGCAAAGGAGCCAAATGCTATGTAAAACCCTGGCTCTAGTGCTGCAGCTGGAACTAAGGGAAAGGAAAGGGACCGGCTAACTAAATATTGTCAGGACAGATCACAGGGGAACATGAGGAAAACAGGAGGGAGGATTTGGAGAGCTGGAAAAGAAATCACCCACTATCAGCTTCCTAGTTATCAGCTCCCCACTATCTCTTTCCCCAGCTCAGTGGAGAAAGATCAATTTATGGGATCCCCAAATCCATTCCTGATCCACAAACTCTCACTGCAACCTGTGTCACTCCTGCTGCAGAGAAGTCCCAAGAGGATAAAATATAGTTGGTGCCTTATAAAAAGGGATGCCATGACAAACACTGCTCACAGAAAAGAACTACATTATGTACAAGCATACATTCATTCCTGTCTTGAAGGCGGACCACTGGTGTCAAGGATGCCCTGTACAAGACAGGATGCTTTCCAAAAGCAGAGAACAAGAACTCATGGATATGCTCCTAAGGATTTAAGCTCTATTCCTGCTAAGGAAAGTTAAAAATCATCTGAGGAAAGAAACTATGACCAGGAGGGAGCAGTAGACATGAGGAATGCACAGTCAGTCATCCCCATAGAACCACAGAATGGTTTGGGTTGGAAAGGACCTTAAGATCATCCAGTTCCAACCCCTTGCCATGGGTAGGGACACCTCACACTAGACTAGGTAGCTCAAGGCCCTGTCCACCCTGTCCTTGAACACTTCCAGGGATGGAAAATGCCTTGCTTTAAATGGTTGCCCCTATGAGGAAGAGGGTTACAGCTTAAACAGTGCAGGTTAGATCTCACAAGATGCTGGACAGGGGGGAATAGACAAGACTATATCATGCTTTGGTGTCAGATAAGCCTGAGAAGATGTGGGGCTTTCTACAACACAGAGATCAAACAGGACAGCGTGATAAATAGGGAGAACTTCACCTTCCAAGACATGCACCCTATCTTGACATAGAAGCACACATCCATGAGATCCACACCACCACTGGTCACACTGTGATGTGGAGCTGCTGCAGCCTGCAGGCACTGTGGCCACTGGAACAGAACACAGCACCCACAGACACCATGGACATCATCGAGGGGCAGTGATCCCAACCCATGGCCCCCTTGCCTCCCTCCTCCACCCTTCCCAACTCCAGGAGCTGCCCTTGTGCATCCCACCCCAATGGGGAAAGCACAAGGCCTCCCATCTGCACTCAGTGTATCACCTAAAACCCTGCGTTCCCCCCTCAATCTCCCATGAAGGGCACCATGGCCTGAGCTCACCCCATCAGGGTGAGAATTGGAAAGAAGGCCTCAAATGCTGCAGGAACAAACTCGCAAGGAACCGCGTTACGACGACCCAGATCCACACAGCTCCGTCCCCAAACCCTACACCAGCTGCCCAGTAATTGCACTCCTATGTACAGGAAAAAGAAAGCTACAGAACAAAACAAAATCAGGATTTTTCTTTTCGACGATTCACCCGCATTTGTCTGGTAGTCGGACACATGCATGTCCTGCTGGTCTCTAGCGAGGGGCACGCATGCAAGGCTTCAGTCCGAGTTACAAGCGAGGGATCCTTTAGTGAGGAGCGTTTCCTTCGTGTCATTCATTTCTTGTGCTCTTCTCCTAAAGTGAAGGGAAACAAGAAAAGGAGAAAAAGTACTGGTGAGGGCTCAAAAGCAAACCAGCTCCCTAGGTTTGTTAAGGTTGGTCCCAGAAGGGAGCTGGGTTCCCATCTCTATGAGCTGCCCCAACTGCTTGGGCTGCACAAGGAGGAGGATGCCAGTCCCCAGGTGACGAAAGGCTTAGCACACTCAGAAAGGTAGGAAAAGGGATGGGTCAGAGCCAGGCAGGGAGGAACAACGGGAAGGCGAGCAGGCAGGGATCCCTCGTACGGCTCCTAACAAGGGCATCAGGCAGCACCCAGGGAAAGGCAGCAGCGCAGAGAGGAGGAAGTTCACTGCATCCCACCACCAATCCCTGCTGCAGCCAGAGAGGTGGATACTGCTCCATGGGCTAACACCACTTACACCCACTGGATATATTTTAGATGCATTTACATCCATATGTATCTGCAGAACAACTAGCAAGGACCAATCTTCTTGCGTCACTCACTGTCCCAGCCTCAGGGCTGCCCTCCTCTCTTCTCCAACCCTACTGATGGACAGAAGGTAGCAGCTAACACATGGCCTGAAGGAAAGCTACAGCATTCAGTTTGAACTCAGTGTGAGCAGCTTGAAATCCCTGCCAGAGCTTGACATGCACCAGTTAGATCCCCAGTTTTCAAGCAGTTGACAGCAGTGTCCCCTGTCCCGAGGCAGTGGCTACTCTTCAGCCCCGGGCTGGGAAAGACCCTTTGGGCAGCTCTGTCTGCCCAGAATAGTCCTTTTTTTTTCCTTTAAAAAATACCCACAAGGCAGCACTTTCTGAGAAGAGTTAGAAAAAAAAATCACTTATCATGAATCTTTCGACCATAATTCTCTGCCTTTCATCACTGCACACATCACCAAACACATCTCGCAGAGCAGCGCCTTTACTGTGCTCTTGATAAATAGGGGTCCTGCCTGGGGTTACCAGCGAGGCTCCGTGCCCGCTGCCAAGCCTGATGCCAACAGGCTTCCAGGGGAATTAATAAATAACAGGCCAGAGAGAAGGGGGAGAACAGCTTTTGTGCAACTTCAGCCAAAGTTTCCTTCCAGCTCTGGCTGGAGAGCACAGACCTCATGTCCCGAGACAAAACCGACTGCTGCAATGGCAGCATCCCTCTGGATGCTATCTGGTCACAGGGATGCTGGTGACCACAGTGTATTAAACCTCACTGCAGTCATCAAAATTAATCTCCTCTGTGTTGCAGGGGGTCTCTTTAGCAACTCCAGGAGCTGAACAGTCCCCACCTGCTGACAGGCAGGTGGTTATTTGCTTCCCTGAGAGCTCACACTATGGCTGTGCTGTATGGCGGGCAGGGGCAGGATGGGGACACAGCTGCATCACCAACAGCAAGCCTTTAACCACAGCAGATGCTCTTCAGAATGTCACTCTCAGGCCTCTAAGTACCCCCTGGCACAGATGAGTTGTGTCTTTCCATGAGAACTGGCACCCCTGGAGCTTTAATAGGATGCAGGTCCCTACACGCCAGTGTGGCTCCCCTCTCCACTGGTGACGAGAGCATGGGGGATGTGGGGACCTGTTTGCAAGAATGATGACATGACTGTAATCCACCTGGATCCTGCCTCACACCAAATTCTCAGGGGCATCACAAGCCTTCAGCTCTTGCAAACTTGCAACCAAACAACACAAGCTCATGTGCTACAGAATCTGCTCCCCACCAGGACAGATGAGGCTTTTGGGGAGGTTTTTCCTTATTGCTTTTGACACTCTTAACCCATTCCTGTAGAAAGTGATGCTGAAGGGATTCAGGCTCCAGCCATCAGCCTGGATCACTCCCCTCCAAAGGAAATGCTGCAGCCCTCACAGCTCTGAGAACTGCACATCTGCCCCACTGCACCAGGACACACCAAGCTTCAGCCCAGACCCTGGGAGAAAACCAAAAGGGAAATCCTCCTGCCATCCCCTTGCAATACCAGGGCAGCAGCTCCAACAGCTTCCCTCTCCTCTTCCCTTTCTAAAGCATGGCACACACACAAAAAACACAGGAGAGAAGGAAATACACGAAGAATAATAAAAAGCAAGGCAGCAGAGCAGTATGATCCTGCCCGGGGAGATTCCAGCACTGGAAGGTGCAGTTGCCACTCTCCTTCCGAGCATCCCATAGCTCAAGCAAACGACTTGGCCCATGGGGACGCATTCCTCCCCCAGCGCCAGCACCCAGCCAAGGTAGCTCCACGCAGAGATTACCCTACAAGGGCAGGCCACGGCCACAGGCTCCAGCTCTCTGCCGCTCCAGGAAGAGGGATGCGCCTGCCTCTGGCGCAGTAAAAGCGGGCGGCTGCAGCACTGCGATCCCATGGGAGTTTTAGGGGGCTGCTCTCATCCCCAGGTGTAGTGCACGGGGGACATGAGGGCAAGCTATGCTCTTTGCTATGTGTTGGAGGGCTTTTGTGATGGGACACAGAGACTGTGGTCCCTGCAGATTGTGGGCTGTCCCGGAGGGATGCAGAGGCCCGGCTGGCCTTGCCAGGGAGAGGGATGCAGTTGTTAACCACACAGCCACCGCTGCCAGCTGCTCCTCCCTGGGAGGAGGTTACAGCATAAAGCTGACAACGACTCTGCATCAAAACTTCCCATTTTCAGGGATGCTGCTGCTGCCCGGGCAGTTGTGTTGCAGGAAGCATCTGCTTCTTGCCATGCCCCTGCTTTTCCCACGGTACAGGTAAGGACGGTGAAGTCCAAGGAGCCAAGCAGGGTCAGCTGCTTACAACATGCTGACAACAAGTGAAGACATCACAGCGGCAACACTGATGCCTGTGATGGGTTTGCTGTGAGATGGTGAAGATGAGGAGGACCAGGGATGGTGCAGGAAGGAAGGAGGGGAGCGAGGTGGCCATGGCAGCAGGCTGATGGTGCATGGAGATACACAAGCACTGGCGTTAGCTCAGTGTCTTGTGTGGGTTTGGCACCTTTTGAGAACCACTCAGAAAAGAGACTCACACAAGGTCTTGGCATGGATGCCTGGAAACCTCCCTCCTGCACACCTCAGAAAGAACAACACACTGCAATGCACAGAGCATGGCAAACGTTAGAAGTATTAGTGCAAGGGGTCCTTGAGGGGGGTCAGCCCTTCTGAGCCTGGCAGCATGTGTGACAGACCCCTGGGAGGGCCCTGGAGAACATCTCTATGCTCCTGACCAGAACATCTGTGGGTTGCACTGAGCCAACCTAGTTCATTCGTGCCCTTTCAACTGCTGTTTCACGCTCACATTGTCTCCCAAAACTAAGACAGCAGAAACCTCAGAGGGGCCAGAGATGGATGAAGGCAGCAATACATGCAAAGCATGCGAGATGAGAGGCTGGAAATGACCGGGGTGATGGGTGAGGTATGTAAAGCACTAAGACCAGTGTGAAAACTGAAGAGTCTCAGCTTTCTGTCACTTCAAGGACAATGAAAATCCAGCACAATGGAAACACATCTAAATCTAATCAAAGGAGAAACTTCTCCATGCAAAACCTGAATCAGCACAACTCACAGCTATGCATTTGCATTCTGAACTGAACACCGTCCCCAAGCGCTGCCTTGCAGAGACCAAGTGGTTGCCTGGCCCCTGGGCAAAACTGCCTGAGGATCAGCTGCTTCAGGGGCTTTTTAGACCTTATTTTGAGGCAAACCATGGAGGGAAAGGTGATCCTATCTGGGTACAGGGTCCCTGGGTTCTGTTATTTGCTGGTTTTCCAAGCCACATTCACCCACATTCCAAGCAGATTCCCACCACACATGAGCAAGACTTTGGAGGAAGCACAGCAATACAGCACTCAGGGATGAGACACTTAAGAAAGCCAACCCTTGCTCTGGAGTCCTGCAGGTTTTCAACTGGTGCTCCCCGCTCCACTTGTGTCTTACTGTCCTGAGAATGCCTGGCAAAAAAAAAAATCACAACACCACACTTAAAAGTGGCTTTTGAACCTTGTTTTTGTTTGCTTTTCAAAGCCCAGAGGAATTTGGCAGATGCAGATTTCAACTATTTCTTTCAAATGTGATGTTTTAAACGTGATTTTACCCTTAGCCATGATTGAATAGTTGCACGGGAAACCCTTGCCGGATGAGATACAGAGCAACCTGTGAGCATCAGCGGCATCACGGCCATGGGGATGAGGGCAGCTCATGTTGGGAGCATGGTATGGGAGGAGGAAACACCGAGCTGGTATGGGACCAGAAAGGATCATCTGCCTGCCAGAAACCCCGCTGTGCTCAAGCTGTGCTGGCAGAGCCAAAGAAAAGCCCTTCCTTCAACAGCACTGGGTTTTTATAGACAAATGCGAAGTGTGGGAGAAAGACTCATCCCCAGATCACAGATGGTGAAGCAAACACAGAGGTCATGCATGGGATGCAACAGCCAGGAATTAACCAAGTTCTCCTACATCCCAGCCCAGAGCAGTGCCATAAAGTTGTTGCTACAGGCTGGTAATCACATGATAAACCAGACCTGGGCAATACAAAACACCTCAGTCTGTGAGAGTTGCACCTCTGTGTCTCAGCAAAGGCTCTTCTCAGCAATCACTGCAGTTATGCACCAGCTTGCCACAGAAAGGAAGGCTGATGTGAGCTGTGACCCACTGATGGCGAGGGTGGCCAAATTACGATCATCTCCTACTTGCAGTTATTCCCCATCCCATATTTCCAGCTTTTTGCATGGTTCTGCTCCATGAGACACAAACAGAGCTGTTACAATGCCCCAAACCCCTCCCCTGCCAGGGCTGGATGGACCTGCCTTCAGCCCTGAAAGACAAGAGTGGCTTTGCACAGTTTTCCTGGCTCATTATTAAAGGGCGAAGGTAAAAAAAGGGGTTTGCTAGGGGGTGAAAAAGGTTTGAGCAAGGTGATGGACATCAAGTCCATTAGGTTATTCATCTGCCCTCCAGAGCCACTATATCTTCCCCATGCAAAGGCAGCGTTTCTCCTGCCCTTCTTCCCCCTGCTATCACTGTCAGGGTAAGCATACCCTAAGGAATGAATAAAACCTGTTTTATTCCCCTCTGGAGAGGCGAAAGAGCACTGAGATATCACCGACAGCAACATCTTTTGCAAGGAACAAGAGATGATATCATCTCTTTGGAGGGCTGCCTAAGCACATGCTGTGATTTACAGCGCGGAGCCCGGGAGCACACAGGAACCGCTGCCCCCGTGTCACAGAAGCTGCTTCTCATCAGTGCATGCCATGGGCTGCAGGTGCTGGCAAAGGGCAAATCCATTAAAACCAGTTTATAAGGTGTTGAGCTCTCAACTGATCTTGACATAGAAGCAGCAAACACAAGATAAGGATGGTGGAAGACTGAGGGGGGGGGAAGGGGGATTCCTGTTAGAAACCTGTGTTTGATTTGTTGTTTGAAGGGATCCAGTTCCCAGAGTTTCGAGAGGAACTGAATAAACACATGTGGCAGATTCATTTAGTGCTCCAGCTCCTAAGGGAGTATTTCAAGCTGATGTAAGTACCAACTGCTCTGCCAGGCAGGAAGGGGGTAAGAGAAAAAGTTCCTTTTTCACAGCAAAGGGAGATGAACATGCAGTTGCAGACACCACATGAGCAGACGAGGTGAGCACGAAGTCACCATGAACCCCGAGCAAAGCATAACCCAGTGTCCTGCAGACCATACTCACCATCCAGGTGGTTGCGGGAAAGGTACTTGAGTCCTTCATCCAGCAGGATAACAGGCAAGGAGATTTTCATTACAACCACCCACTGTGGCCAGCTCAGGGGGGTTACCTGGAAGATGAGCTGCAAGGTGGAAAGGATTGGACACGTCAGTAGGGAAGGAGGTGGGAGTTTTTATTTAAGGGTCAGGTTGTTGTATGGTACAGGTTGAGAGGGGGTCATTCCTCTCCAGGAGGAATGTGCAAGGACAGAAGATTCAGATAACCCAAAAAGCAGGATTTCTTCAAGGTCTGTCATAATCCCAAGGTGGCTCTTGGCCAAAATGAGTCAAAAGTGGCCTCTCCTGCAGATGGGTAAAGTGAGGAACAAGCTAGGACTGTATGTTCATGTGCTCACAGCAGCTTAGCAGGGCATAAGGGACAATGCAACCTCCTGGGCACCGTGACACCCTTCATCTTAAGCACCCTTAGGCATCAACCAAGGCATCACCACCCTCGGAGTGCAAAGAGAGGTGATGCCTCTGGAAGGGGCTGAACCAACTTCTGGAGATATTTACACCCCTGTACATTACCTATACAGAGAGCTTCTGACTTAGGGTAAAGGCTCTCTGGGGCAGAATGATTCCCACTCCTCATGTTGGTTCATGACCTGGTCCTGAGGGTGTGTGCTGGGGACAACTATCCCAGAAGCTTCCAGCCCCAAAGATTGCTTCAGAGCTGTCCTAGCATACAGCAGGAACCTCTGGGCTGAGCACAAAGGTTACAGAAGGCACTCACAGGCATGGGTTTGACATAGAGGATGAGGAAGTGCAGAGCCATGGACATGACGATGGCTCCCAGCAGCCAGATGTTGAGCCATGGTGGCATCCGCAGCAGTGACTGGTTCTCAGAGACACTGTGAAAGTGAGGGGACAGGGTTAGCCCCAGTAACCTCCTGCTCCTGCCCAAGATGGGTGCTCCTATTCCTCTCCAAGGTGCAAGGCTGTACACTACAGCCCTTCTCTTCCAGACTGTCCCTTTTCAGGCTTTTCTGTGAACTGGATCTGGACACCCATCCCAACACAACCAGCCATGCAAGGATTAGGACCGGTCACTAGCAGACTCAAACCACTAATAGATGTGGATCCAGTCCTTCCTCCATCACAGTCAGCAATAGCACACCGGCTTGGAGGAGTTTATCTATGGCAAACCCAGGGTACCCCTGTGAGGATGCTCCAAGTGGCTCCTTTGAGCCAAAGCAAAGCCCCCAGCCTACTGACAGATGTCAAAGAGGCCCTGCACAAAATGGGTCATGCACAGCACGTTCAGAGCAACCCTGCGGCCACACTACCTGTTCAGAGCATTGCACATTTCGATTGTCACCAGCACAGACAGAGCCATCGTGGTCGGGTATCGGGACTCGAAGATCTCACAGTCAATTCCTTCAAAGATGGGGTTGTCCTCAGTGCACCTCATGAAGTTCCTCTGTCAGCACAGGAAACCGCTGGTAAGTACACTGCAGAGCAGCAGTGTAGGAAAAGCAGGAAAGAGGAGGAAGAGATCGACTGGTTGGGGGCACACGATGAACCTTCATTATGAGAGTTGCTGCTAAATATCCCACAGTGAAGAGCAACTGATAGAACTGTCTAAAGTGACCCAGCTTCTGCTGTGGTTGGGGCTTTAGGGTTATGGCTAGGTAGGGGCTTAGAGGTTTTCAGGTGCAGTTAATAAGGTGTTTGAGCACACATCTCCATCAAAAATACATCTTCCATTGCATGTGACAACGGGCTGTGATAGCACCTGCTTTCCCCCCACCTTGTTTGGACCTACAGTAATGAAAAAACAATCCTTTTCAATGTGTGATCAGGTACAGGAGCTATTTTCAGCTTGTTTGAATTGTTTTCCCCACCATGCTGGTCACTGGCAAGAGCAAGGCTGGAATCGAGCCTGAGGGAGAGAACTTGCTTTTATTTTTTGTCTTTTCTACCAGGAATATGGGAACGTTGCACAACAGCAGAAGAAAGATGGAGGAAATATCCCAATGCCTGAATCCATGCCCTCACCCATCTGCTCAACACGTCAGCCCATTCCTCTCCCAACTCACCAGCTGATGGAAGGAGACCTGCGGTCCCTCAGCATCGTACAGGAACCACCAAGTCGCTGCGCCCACTGTGGCCAGGCCCACGTACACTGCAGCCAAGAGAGACACCCTTACCCCCAGCACCCAGCAAGGGGCCCCCAGCCCCATGGCAGCTCATGCCCATCCTCATCCTCCGCTCATGGTGCCCACAGGAGCTCACCTCCGACAGCCAGGTAGCGGAAGAAGAGCCAGCCGCTGATGAGGGGCTCCTTGGGGTTGCGGGGCTGCTTGTCCATGATGTCTAGGTCAGGGGGGTTGAAGCCCAGAGCGGTGGCCGGTAGCCCATCCGTCACCAGGTTCACCCACAGCAGCTGCACGGGGATGAGGGCCTCGGGGAGGCCCAGGATAGCTGTAAGGAAGATGCTGCAGGGTAAAAACCAGAGATGCTGGATTAGACGAGCCAGAGAAAGTGCCTGTGTTGTGTAAGGGGAGAGCAAGCAGATACACTGGATCCAAATACCCCAAACTCAATATTCACCCAAAGCCCCTGAGTCAGGAACCAGAAGTCCAGGACTGAATTTTGCAGCTAAAAGCTGTTCCTGTTGCTATTAAAAGTTTGCTTTGCAGTTGAAACCCGGCCACTTATATCCCCATGACCACGTGGGTTCCAGTTCCCAGCACAAACACCCCTACTGAAACAAAAGGGTAAAGGATGCCCAAATGATCCCAAGGCTGTGCCCATGTTGCTGAGGATGGCACTGGTTTACTGGGAGGGATGGGCAGGGATGGGGGCAGCTACCCAGGACCCGATGCAAAGTGCATTGGCATGACTTGGTGGCAACAGCCTGTGCACAAATAATTGCACCTATCTCAGACACTGGGCTTAAATAGGCAATGGATTAACTAAACAGTTCCTGGGAGGTGGCATAACTATAAAGCTACAAAAGAAAAGTCCCCTTGCCTGTGGGGAATGAGACAAGGCATAGCTGCTCCATTTGGTACCCAGGGTTAGTTCTGGGCACAACATGATGGCAGGAGTAGGGGATATGGACAGGACTGCAGGCCATCTGTTCCCACTGCTCTTCCCCCTGGTGTGGTGCCCAGTGTGGGGGACTCTCACCAAACGACCTCCCCGACATTGGAGGAGATGAGATAGCGGATGAACTGCTTCATGTTGTTGTAAATGGCCCGGCCCTCCTCGACGGCTGACACGATGGTGGAGAAGTTGTCATCAGAGAGCACCATCTCGGCGGCTGACTTGGCAACGGCCGTGCCCGACCCCATGGCGATGCCAATCTCTGCTTTCTTCAGGGCTGGAGCATCATTGACACCATCGCCTGTCTGCATGAAGCCACGATTAATGGGGTGCAAAGGACTGGACAGGGCAGAAAGGAGGGGACCAGGAGGTGGTGGGGAGTCCCTGGAGGGCTCACCATGGCAGTGATCTCGTGGAAGGACTGGAGGTACTCGACGATGCGGGACTTGTGCGCTGGTTCCACGCGGGCAAAGCAGCGGGCATTGCGGCACGCCTGCTGCTGCGCCTCGGGAGACAGCTCATCAAACTCCCGGCCTGTGTAGGCTTTGCCAGCCACATCCTCGGTCTCGGAGAAGATGCTGATCCTGCGGCAGATGGCCACCGCCGTGCCCTTGTTGTCACCGGTGATCATGATGACGCGGATGCCAGCCTTGCGGCACATCTCGATGGAGGACGTGACCTCCTTGCGGGGAGGGTCCAGCATCCCCACGCAGCCCACGAAGGTCAGGTTGTTCTGGGTGGGGGGGAAACAGCCCCAGATCCACATTAATCCCCCCCAGGATGCAGCCGCTTCCCTCTCCACTGTGAAACCACCCCAGGCACAGGGATTCCCCCCCAGGAGGAAGCTTTCATGAGGTTTCCTACCAAGAGCTGCACAGATGCACCCTATAACCCAATGCAATGGGATGATCCCAGCCATGCTGCCACTCCTCACACTGTTTTGCTTCACTCCCCTCCTCCCTGTCCCTCTTGGTGGTCCCCACGCCCCTCTCAGTAGTCACCCCCTGGGACAGATTCACACTGGCATGGGGCTGTTGGCTTTGGGACCACTGCAATAGAGTTCTGAACCAGTTAGCAGAGCTGAGCCCTGCCTGCTTCCCAGAGAATCCAGAGAGAAAACACTGCTGGGGCAGCTGGAAGTAGGCAGGAAAACTTTGGGAATAAAGGAAAAATCTCCTGGAGAAAGCCCATGGTGCCGTACCTCATAGTGGATGAAGGCAGCGGAGTCGTGCAGCTGCATGGTCTCCCTGTGGACAGGCGAGTCGTGCGTGGCCAGGGCCAGGCAGCGCAGCGTGTCGATGCCCATGCCCCAGTCCCGGATCCTGCCCAGGATCTTCTCCCGCACCGGGGCCGTCAGCGGGACCTTGGTGGTGCCCACACGGACATGGGTGCAGCGCTCGATCACACTCTCCGGGGCACCCTGGGGAGCAAAGGAAGGCTTAGGAGCGAACCCAGTGGGTGAGCATCTCTTGCCAGCACCGAAGGGAGTGTGGGAGGGAGGGAAGGCACCAAGTTTGGGCAAAGGGGAAGGAAATCTCTCCCAAAGTCCAGCATGCACATCCTGGCGCTGCGGCTCTGCACTAGATGGCAGCCTCCAACCGAGCACACGGCATTAGGTCCCCAGGCAAAAGGATCTGCTCTGCAGGGGATCCCGCAAAACCTACATGTCTTCCCGGGATGCTCCTACGCCACAGACCCCCTCTCAGAGCTGGATGGGACCAGGGCTATAGATCCCTGCTGCCAAAACAGTATCTCTGCTGCCTGCAGAATGCTTAATGGATGCTTGTGATGCCTTTGTGATCCAAGAAAGCCTGTCCTCTAGCATCACAGCATCTCACCCCATCCCTTCTGACCTTACAAAGGACCCCCTCAAGTTTCTTTTTAATCTAAAACTTGAAATCCTATTGCTCCTCTTAAAAAAGCTCACCCAGGACTGCCAGGGCACAGATGCTGTGGCTTGGGAGGGTCCTGACCTGACCTGGAGGACAGAGTTCACCCACCCAGAAGATCTCTCAGTGGGAACAACAATATACAAATCTTCTCAGAGTCAGCTGGGGGAAATTCCTGCTGCATCAATTCTTGGGAAGAAAATGCCCTTTAAAACACTACTTTATTTCTGGTTACAGTGGAAAGATGGACATCACCCTTTGGGCATGTCTGGTGCCCAGAGGGTCCAAGGCAAGTTTTGCACAAGGGCAGCTCTCCCCTGGCCCTAGCACCAGCACACTCAGCATCTTTTTCTCGCTCTATATCACTTTACTTCCCTTTTTCTCCTCCCATTACTGCAAAGACTCACCCCCTCCCTGCCCACACCAGCCTACCTGGACCCCAAACAGCTAAGGGAGGAGACAAACTGCAAAGCATCACTGCCCATTGCAGTAAGGGCTAAATCCTGCTGGGGTGTGCATGGGGAAGGAGGATCCTGCATGGCGCTGAGGACCTGCTCCCCCACCTTGACAAACATCTTGCTGCCGGTGGAGTTGTGGCTGGGGCCGGTGGGTGTGCAGTACACAGACATGGACTTGCGGTCACGGGAGAACTCCAGGGTGCATTCCTTCTTCATCAGCTGCTTGATCACCTGTGGGGACAGCACAAGGCTGAGCTGGGATGTGCAGGGACATGGCAGCTGGTGCTCTCCATCTAACAACCCATCACATTAACAGCAGCTGAGGCTCTAATTAGGCTCACTTCAGGACACGTTAATTGCCATCTAAGTAGTACAATCATTCCCTCACACGGTACCTACAGGTTTGCAGGGTGATGGCAGAGAAGTGGCTGCCCCAGCACATGGACCCATGGGCACAGGTAGTGCCCACAGACAGGGTCCTGCACCCCAACACTCCCAAAAACCCAACACAAACCAGGCTCTACTATTGCTACTCGTTAATTACTTCAGAAGCCAAATGCTCTAGTAGCAGCCAGTCCTCAACCAGTCCCTTTGCCTCATCCATGATGGCATCACAGCTCCCCTCTGGGAAGGACACGTCTTGTCCCAAAAAACCCATTGAATGAGCAGGACATCTGGGTCCAATCCAAAGTATTTTCCAGAGAGGGCAGTGGGGATGTTGATGCCAACCTTACTGCTTATACAATTACGTTTTGTTGCCAGGAAGGTCTTGCTTGAGACAGGGACACAACCAGCTTCTTGAACAGGACTTTTACAGCAATTTAAATGTAAATACATCAGTGAAAGGGCAAAAAAACCTCCTTTTGGAGTAAAACCTTGCAAGTTCAAAGTTAAAAGGATGCTCCTACTGCAGCGAGGCTGTGAGCAGGAGCTGGGGAGGTAGAGATGTGTGAAGGGAATTTGTCCATGCAAAATGCCAGCACTGTCTGTGGATGTCCCAGGCAAACATCAAGCAACTCCCAAAGGCCAAACCCAGCACAAGGCATGAGTGCAGTGACAAGAGTGGGTGTTGTGCTCATAAAAGCAGGGCTGTCCCCACTGTACTGCACACTCAGCACAGCAGTAAGTACACCTGGAAGCAGCTGCTGTGGAAACCCCAAAATCCCACTGGAGATTTCAAATCACAGAGCCACTGAGAGCACAAGCAAGAAGCAGTGAAGACTTGCTGCCAGGAAACTCCAAGGAAGGGGGTTCTGTCCCTGCATAATACAAGGAGAGAAGCTCCAGTGACTGACCCCAGCCTGAGAGGCAGTGCAGTGATGGGTACACTTAACCAAGCAGCTGCTGGACTGATATATGGCTGGGAAATTCCATCTCACTTATCAGAAAGGAGGCAGGGGATTTATTATGACCTGCTCTGGCCTATCTGGGGAGGAAATGCCAGAACAGGGAGCCCTTCCATCGAGCAAGCAAAGACATTATGAGATCTAACAGCATGATACCAAAGCTGAGTAAATCCAGACATGAAATAAGGTGTATTTTCCCCAGGAGGACAGGGAGACACTGGAAAGCTGGAGTAAGGGAATAGCCACGTTGCGGTTTAAGCTGAACCCAGGAGAAGCCAGCACAGGGTATTTTCACATGAGAAATAGGTGATTCCAAAGAGCAAGCATGTCCAGGAAGGGGTTTAGTTCATGCTGTGGAGGACAACTGCTCAGTGCAAACTGGGCACCTAAAGATTTGCTGTGGAGCTACAAAACTCCAAACCTCCACATCCAGAGTTCTGGCATTTGTCGAGGGCGTCTCTCCCAAATGAGCAGGGATTAGACTGGGTTTGAGCCTCAGGAATCATCTGATCCAAAGCTCCATGTGGGCCCAGATTCGTCCCCCCAGCCCTGGCATCACCCACCAGGGTCATTGCCCTACCTGCTTCAAAACCAGCTCAGGCCCCCTGTGAGCCAGGGAATTTCACCCTGTGGCAGGTCAGCCCCGTAGACCACTGCACATGGTTACTGCTCAAAGAACAGCTGTCCTGAAGTCTTCCTCTCATACCCCAGCACTGGGGCTCACAGGGGCTGCATCCCACTCACCGAATTGCAGGCATTGGCTCGCTCCACCTTGGACAGTTTGCTGATGTCAGTGTTGAAGACGTTCATCTTCTCCACCAGGCATGTCAGGGCTGTTTCAGTGGCTTCCCCCACCTTCTCATAGACTTTTTTTGACTAGAAAGCATAAAAAAAGCCCCCAAAAGTTAAGCTTTAGAGCATGTCTTCTACCTGCTGCATTGACCAAGGATGCTGCCACCCACTGCACCACCCGGGACTCCCAGAGCATCTCCCTGCAATGAGCTGAAGCCAAGGATGGGCATCCCAAATGACAAACCTCCACTGGCTTTGCCCTAAAGTAGCCTAAAGCTCAGGGAAAAGCATCCCCTGTCCCACACACCACCCCAGCGCCCTCGCACCTCGTTGTAGTCCAGCGAGGAGTCGTTGCAGAGGGCGCAGATGGTGGCCAGCTCCACCAGCCCGTCGTACTGCCCGCACTGCACCGGCTGCTCGTCCTTCAGGCTGCGGGGAGGAAGCAACACTCAAACCTCACACCAGCTCGCATGGTCAAGTCAGCATAGAATCACAGCCTGGCTTGTGTCGGAAGGGGCCTGAAAGCCCATTCAGCTCCAACGCCTGCCACAGGCAGGGACACCTTCCACTAGAGCAGGTTGCTCCAAGCCCCTGTGTCCAACCTGGCCTTGAACACTGCCAGGGATGGGGCAGCCACAGCTTCTCTGGGCACCCTGTGCCAGCGCCTCAGCACCCTCACAGGGAAGAGCTTCTGCCTAAGAGCTCATCTCAGTCTCCCCTCAGGCAGGTTAAAGCCATTCCCCTGTCCTGTCCCTACAGGCCCTTGTCCAAAGCCCCTCTCCAGGTTTCCTGTAGCCCCTCTAGGCACTGGAGCTGCTCTAAGGTCTCCCCTTAAGGAGCCTTCTCTTCTCCAGGCTGACCCAACCCAGCTCTCTCAGCTTGGCTCCAGCCCTCGCAGCATTTTTGTGGCCTCCTCTCTCCTATACATCCCTTGTAATGTTTTCTGGTAAGTGGGAGAAAGAGCTCAGTTAAAGCCCCAGGCTTGGCAATAAACACTTGGGTTCATATTTTGTGCTTTTTGAAAACATGGCAGGACTAAGTTGCAAATAAAATATCATAGGAGGCAAATAAACTCTAGAACTGGCCCCAGAATAACAGGGGCTGCGGAGGAGCCCAGAAGAGCATCAGACCTGAAAGCAGGGAATGCCAAAAGGCTGATGGTGAAGAGGATGGACAGAAAAGGGGCAAAGGCATTCAAATTTCGTGTTAATGTCCACTCCCCTGGGGATTTCCAGTTGCTGGGGATCCAGGTGAGTTGTAGAACTGCCCACAAGTCCCTTCTCCTCCCCTTGATGCTGCTTTGTGCTCTGGTGAGCTGAAGGGCACCCAAGGGAGCATTTAAGAGCAGCAGACAAATTTAACAGCTGCATTGCTGTGGCTCCTTCCCAGCAAGTGGCAAACTGTGTCCTTTGCTTCCCAAATAGCAGCCGTTTGCTATGTAAAGGAGCACAAACATCGCTGGAAAGGAGCAGCCCTGAACGCACCAGGCAAAGCTGGATGCTGCCGCTTGTCCAGTGGCAGAAATAGGAGCGGTGCTTTTCAGGGGAAATAACAAATGATCCCAGTTCCAGGAGAGGTAACTGCAGGTTAAAGCTGCATAAACCCAGCCAGGTCATCTGCTTGCTGGAAAAATAATTTGTCAGGCATTTATTAGGATCAGTTTATTCCACTGCTGGTTCCCAATGGAAAGAACATTTTAGAGCCCTTGTAACAGTTCAGGAGCGGAAAACAGGGAGCGGCCAAGGAAATCTGAAAACCCAGTTTGCTGAGGGACAAGAAGCTGCAATGGGCTGACAAGAGGCAGGGGAGAGCCGTTGCCTCCTGCCCAAAGGATGCTGCCGAGCCCCAGTCATGGGTATGGGAAAGGAAGGGGGTGGAAGGAAGAGCCTGCAGATCCTCTGGCCAAGGTTGTGATGTTTGGGAAGGAGAGAATTCCAAGGATGGCTTTTGCAGTGTGTGATCCCCTGAGTATTGCTGGGAAGGGATGGGGGAATATGTCCTGATTATCGGCTGTGCCTGCACAGAGCTGGGAAAAGCATCAGCAAAGGTGCTGCTGGCTGAGTGTTGTGCAGGGATGTGAGCAAACCCAAGGTCAAGCACATAATACCTGCCACGCTGAGGCCAGGTTAAAGCAAAACTATCATTTCAGTCCCACCAGCCTTAGGGGAATGGGGGAGGGGTTCTCTCTATGACACCTAAGGGAGCCCTCACATCACCCTCAATGTATGATACAAGCACAAGGCTGAAGCAAAACTCGAAGCAACACTCAAAGCAACAGGAATTGCTGCAGACAATGTGGAGCCTCCCTACAGGCAGTCCCAGAGGAAAGGGACACTGAGCTTCAGAGTTCAGTCCCTCAGTCCTCCTCATTGAATTGAAATGCACTGATTGATACCAGCTCATGACCTGCCTCACTTTGTAATGAAGAATCCCAGCCAAGGATCAAATTGGCTCTATAAATATTCATGAAATTAAGTCTGAGGCTGGGTCATTGCTCCACAGAGCAGGAGGGACCGTAGTGAAGAATGTGTCTGGGATCACACAGCAAAGGGAGCAAAGAGTGCTTCAACCACTGGCTGAGCTTCCTCCTTCCCCACATTGGGGAGCATCACCTCCTTTCAAAGAAGGGGGAATAAATAAACTCAATAGCAGAAAACCCCATGTGTGTAATAACACACCAGGGAAAAGCCCCCATCTCTGTCAAAAACTCACCCTGGCATCAGTAGGATGGTGCCTGGGCACAGCAGCCATCTCGACCATCCCTGCTGAGCACATGGGGCTTGGGGAGTGCTTTTCTGCTGGGGTTTGCGGCCATTTGCAAGTCCCTCCACACATCACAGGTTCCCAGACAAGCCGGCCCTGGGTCCTGCTAGAAGCAGGGCAACACTTGCCAGCCAATACTGAAAACATGCAGGCTTCAGAAACTTGGGAGAATGAGCACGTACTGTGAAAAGCCTCGTTCCTCGCTATTCCCACACTTGCCATCTTCCCTGTTTCAGAACCAGGCTTGTTATATCAGGATTGCTGACAAAGGGAGAGACAAGCATGTGGGAGCCCTCTGCTGAGCAGTGGGAGGGCAGCAGGCAGAAATGGGGTGCATGCCCTCCACATCGTGTTGGGCAGGGATGAACCATGAGGGATGGGCAAACAGTTGCCTTGGCTTTCACTCAAAGCAAAGGGCAATCACCCAGCAATTCCAAGCCTGGGGTTCCCCAGCCATAGGCACAAGCTTGACCCTTCTGCCTCCCCCCTGACCCTGCTGCCAGCCTAGGGCCACCCTGTGTCACCCATGAAGCAGAGGGGGACCCACACTCACATCTGTCCTTCAGGGGCATAGGTGGAGCCGGTGATGCTGAACTCGTGCAGGCTGCATTGGGTGCCCTCCACCTTCTCCATAATGAACATCTGAGAGCGGGAAACGTGGAAACAGAGCATTAGGCACTGATTTGTTGGTACAACCCATGTGCCCAGCCAGTACCATCCCAGCAGTGCACTGGGCTCAGCCCCCTCCCTGGTCACCCCCAGCTCCTGGCTGTCCCCGAATCCTTCCACCTCTCTCCTGCCTTTTACATGTTCACCTCCTCCAGCTCTTTTTTCCATCGGAGAGGCGCGATGCTGAGCCAGTTCCTAAGAAGGTGCCTGTGTTTTTCTTGGAGCAGAGGAGCCAGGTCCAGCTTTCCGCTCCTGCCCCGGCTGCCCTGGAAAGCCTCTGTGGGGCAGGATCCATCCAGCTGCCCCTGCCACCCCTTCCCAGCTCCTGGCCACCAGCTTGCCTTGTATCTTACTGGGCTCTCAGCTCCACTCCAGGCACTGGCAGCGTGGCAGCTCAGCAATAAGCCCCTGGGAGCAGTACAAGTCCCACATGCTCTGTTTTTAGAGAGTTTTGCCTTTCAAACTTCCTTCCAGTTTCTCTCTTGCCACTACAGTGAAAGCAACAACCCCTCAAAACCTAAACCACAATACAAATCCCCCTCTCCCCAAGCTGTCCCAGATCCCGTTGCCCCCTCCTAGCACAGCCCACCCTTTGGGGCAGCCTCCAGCTGGAGGAAGAGCGGTGCCTGACCCCAGCCAAGGCGACACTTTGGCGACGCTTGTTTCTGCTTAATCATTATTTATGACCCAGGTTGAAGCCAAAAAGTAACATAATAAATAAATAAAATTGGTGTGATGAATGCGTTTTCCCAGCTGCAACTGCCTGTCGGGAGCAGCCAGGAGGGAGCCTGATTTTCCGCTGGTTGTTTGAGATGTTCCCCAGGAGAGGGAAGCAACAGATGCTGGAGAAATTGGGCGGCATCACTCAGCACCAGAGATGCAACATCTCTGGGTACCAGCCATTTCTTTAATACTGTGAGTTTTAGTGTTGTTAGTGTTATATTTAATTGACTGTTACTATTAATTATTGTTAACTTTAAAAGGGCACCCCAACATAGAGACACCCCCACGCAGCCCAGTACCCCCAAATGCAAGCTTAGAACCAAGCCAAAAAGGTCAAGCTTAGTGAAGCAGGTTTAGCACCAGGACACCTCAGTGGGTTTTCTCACCTCCACATTTAACAGGTTTGGGCAAATCAAAGCTGGAGGTTCAAAGCAAACATCTACCGTGTGAATACTTCTGAGCCCAAAGCAACGTCCCCGTGGCCCCACAGCTGCACAGGTAATTGCAGATGCCGCATTTGCTAGGCTACTGCCCTCAGCGCCTTTCCCAGAGCCCATCCTGGAGACCCCTCAGCATCCCTGAAGAGTTTCAAAGAAAATCAAGAGCTAAACAGATGTCCCAGGTCCTCTGTTGAGGCACTGAGCTCCTCTGGCAGGAGGTGCCACCACTAATGCATGAAGAACCTCAATAGAAACCTCCCTAAAATGACTACTCCAGAAACCAAGGTGAAGTGTGGCACCTACTTTGAGCCAGCACCAAAAAGGATCTTCAAAGGCTGAGTATCCTTCATCTCTTTTTGAGACATCCAATGCCATAGGCCTTCCAGAGAGCCAAAACCTCCTGGTTTGCTCAGAAAATGGACTTCTGTGCTCAGAAATGCCACCCAGGCTCATTTACTGAAAAACCTGGAAGCACTCACCCCCGGCACCAGAGGTTTTGCCTGATAGGGGCCTGTTTGTTTCCAACTGCTCATGGCTACAAAACAATTCCTACTTTTTCAATAGCAGCTTTCTTATTAAAAAAAAAATATGGGAAAAGGAAAAAAAAAATAAAAGTCACTCCAGGCCCTTTATTTTTCCATGCCTGTTTAAAAGAGGCGCTGTGTAACCCACAGCAACCAGAGGTCACAGCACTTTTCCTGCCTGCTCGCAACTTGTGTGACTGGCAGGGGACGGGGCAGCCAGGGTACTGCAGAGGCGTTGGCAGGGGTTTGAGTGGTGTTTTAGCACTGAAAAGGGGTCAGGTTTTCAGGCAGGGGAAGCAGTCCAGAGGAAATAGCTGTGTCTTAATCCGTGAAGAGGGCAGGTAAGGTTTCCATCACAGAAATAATATAAATAGTAACAGGAGCAATAGGAGGAGGTGGCAAAGCTCCACGCTGCAGCCTGGTTTGCGGAGGCTGAAAAGAGATGCTCACAAGAGACCTTTTGCATTGCCATGGTGAACGCCAGCTCCAGCATTCAGCCAGCACTACCCCAGGACTTCCCTCTGCTCACCCTCATAACCCTTTTAAAACCACGCTGGTGATTTCGGAGGGTTAACACAATAGAGAGATGGGAAGGCAAAGGTTACGAGCACACCCTGCTCCAGAAGGGCTTCAACCATCGCACCTGACAGGTCTTGTCTGGCTCTGGTGCTGTATCACACAGCCAGACACTGCTGGGTGTATTTTTAGATAGCAAAGGGCACCCATGGATGCGCCGTCTGCAGGCTTGCAGGGAAGGAGATGTGAAGGATACATCTGCACATTTCTGTAGTACGTTTAAAAGAAGTACTCATCAAAAGGCAGACAAGAGCGGATTGCTGTCTGGAATAGTAAGAGGCTGCAATCAGCAGTCATTTACCCATCAATCAGCCCACGGATCAGCATCATTTTGCTCCTGCACTGGAAGCAGCCCCGGCACCCACCAGTAACTGCCAGAGCCCCTGGAAAACCCCCAGCATGGTCTCCCATTAATTAGGACTGGTTTAGACAGACAGCACTGCTGAATCAAGGCAGTGTCCTGGAGATTTAAAAGCAAATAGTGCCCCCACAACTCCCGACCGGCTGCACTGGGAGCAGGAGTCTGCACATACGGGCTCTGCTACAAGGTTTATTGAGAATAAACCCCTTTCTGGTATTGTTCCCTGAAACACCATTAGGCTCCTCTCCAGCCCTGTCCTGCTCTGCCCTACACAGCAGCAGCCTCAAGCTGCCACAGCCACACTCATATGTCTGCTTCAGGTCCTGACTTTCAAACACCACCCTCAAGCTCCTGGATAATTAAGTTATGATACATAAAAGGTGCTGTAAGTTTTAGGAAAGTGATTTAAATGTGTAAGAGCAAAGCTGCAGTGCATCTCTGCCCCTTCTCCCCCTGCCAGACTCCCATCACTCCCAACCACATGGTTATTTAATACCTGGGAGAAAGCTGTTCCTGGCTGCTCCACACCGTGGGCTGGGTGAGATGGTGGTCTCGGGCACCCTAGTTGACTGTAAGCTGGGTGACACAAACCATAGGTTCAATCTGATTTAATAAGTGGGGGTTCGGCTTTACTGTGTTACTGCACAGATGTAACCTCCGGTGGACTTGAGATCAGAGGAAAAGCACCAAGATTTTGGCCATCCCAGGTGGACAAGGTCCTGGCATAAGGCACTTCGGTGGGCACTTAATGCCCATGGGCGTTTGGGGGGCACTGCTTCACCCTGCTGACTACCTGGCATCCCCATGCACCCTGCTGAGCTGGCTCTGCTGCATCCCAGCTACGAAATCCAGACACCAAGCGCAACTCAGAGCCAGCAACGGAGCAGAGGGTTTTAAAACAGATCTAAAGCCTTTTAAGAGTCACTTTACAGCTCTACAGACCTGATGCCAGCAGTGAGATGTAGAGAGCAAGCACTGCTTGGCACCTTACCCTGGCTGAGCGGCTGCGCTCAGTCAAATTTAATGTGTGAGTTAATGAAATCACACTCAATTAATACATTTTCCCAGGTTATCAATAGGCTTTTGTGGCTTTTCACCCCCGTGGCTGAGCAGCTGCTGGTGCAGGAGCACATCCAGGACACAACAGCACAGCACAAATGTTCACCCACCCATTGCTCAGCAGAGCCACCAGCAGTCCCTGCGCTGCCAGTATCAACATGGGAATCCCTCTCCGTTAAACATTAACAGCCATGTCTGTGTGTCCCGGGGCCAGCCCGGCTCTTGCTATCGCACCCTGGGAGCCAGGAATCAGCCAAGTGAATGCCATGGATATTGGAATGGGGCTGTGGGGAGATGGGGTGGATGATACACTGAATTTTGAATTGAACTGAAGTTCATTCTGCAAATGATGACTGATGCTAAAGCCCCTCATGCATGCCACTGCCCCACTCCATCCCCCTCCTGCCTTCTCCCTGTCTCAGCATCCCTAATCTTGCCTCTCCCGATCGTGCCAGACTGCAAGAGATGGTGGCATTTCTTCCTGAGTTCAAGGAGCAGATCCTCCAGTAGGAAGTGTTTTGGGGAAGGCATGGTCACTCCCACCTCTCCTGCTGCAGTCTGCAGATCTAAAGAGAGCCCAAATGCTGGGGTCACCCTTCACTTGCTTCCCTGCATCACTGGATCAGAAAATGGGCTGGTGGGAACACGTGGGCAACTTGGCCGCTGCCTCATTCCAGCAGCATCTCATTTTAAATCATTTACAGGAGACGAGTATCAGATGTTTCCAGTCATCTGCATTTTGTGCTGAGTAAACCAGTGGTCAAAGCCCATCGCCAGCTTGCAGCACGATCACAGCTTCCCACCATGCTACCAAAGTGTCAGAGTGGAGGAATGGTGGCCAGGTCCATTTTTCCCCACAGCAACACATTTTCCAAGGTTCTCCTATAAAACTGACATGCCAAGGCCATGAAGAAAAGCTTTCCTAGGACTTGAGTATTAATGGGGAAACTGAGAAGTACTTGGATGGTCCAGGCTTTCCTAACAAGTCACCTCTCCATGCAGCCAGGCAGGCAGCAGCAAAGCTCGCTGGTAGACCAGGAGCCTTCAATCTCTTTGCCAAACCACCCCAGTGCTCCCTCTGTCAGAAGAGCTTTTCAGTCCAAGCCCAGCTGCACACATCTGCTGATGGCAGACCTTCCACCAGGAGAGGACAAGTAACCAAAGCACCTTTTCACCAGGTCATGGGCATCTTCTCTTAACCCATGGATTTCTATACAAGCTTCCTCAGACTCATACATTGCAGTGACCCTCCAAGTTTTGATCTCGTGGGTCCAGAATTTGTAATTTCTCCCTGGTTTGGTCAAAAACAGGGGGAAAATGGGCAAGAGAGCAGAGGAGGCCAATTGTGCTGGCGTCTTCAGGAGCTCTGTCTCAACTCCACATCCCAGCAGGAAGAAATGCTCTCTGAGAGGCAGCCCTGAAGTAAATCTGCAACATGGCACCTCCAACCTGGTGTACTCATAAAAACGACTTTTCTAATCACAACCACACCAAGAGAAGCCATCAGCCTTACTGACCCTGCTCAGGCAGAGAGGAAGCTCAGAGCTTCCTACAAACCATCTTCCATTCTCACCTTCACAGTCCTGATACGAAACAAGTCTGGTGAGGACAACAAAGCCCATCACCCCATGATAGGGATGGAGCAACGCAGAGTGCTCGGGAGCTCACAGAGCATCCCCCCTGCACCTCAAACCCCTGATTACCCAGCACTCACCCGGCAGACAGACATCTGGTTGGTGGTGAGGGTGCCAGTCTTGTCAGAGCAAATGACGGAGGTGCAGCCCAGGGTCTCCACGGAGGGCAGGCTCCGGACGATGGCATTCTTCTTGGCCATGCGCCGCGTGCCCAGCGCCAGGCAGGTGGTGATGACAGCCGGGAGGCCCTCAGGGATGGCGGCCACCGCCAGCGCCACCGAGATCTTGAAGTAGTAGATGGCCCCCCGAAACCAGGAGCCGCCGTGGACCGGGTCACTGAAGTGGCTGACATTGATGACCCAGACAGCGATGCACACCAGGAAGATCACTTTGGAGAGCTGCTGGCTGAACTCATCCAGCTTCTGCTGCAAGGGCGTCTTCTCAGGCTCGGTCTCCACCATCTGGTTTCGGATCTTCCCGATCTCGGTGTACACTCCTGTTGCAATGACGACCCCTACGGCCTTCCCAGCGGCGATGTTGGTGCCCTGGTAGGGAAGAAAGAGGACAGAGTGGGTATGTGGGCATGAAACCTTTCAGCCTGAGCAAGGAAATGGGGTGCTTATTGTGAGAGGAGAACATAAGGCCTTGGTTAAGGGGAAATGAGGCACTCTGGGGTTTTACATAAACCCACCCTAAAGCAGCTGGACATCCCTCCTGAGAGCTCTCTCACCCCTTGAGGACCTGACTGCTGTCTGAGAGGAGCATGAGCAAGAAGGAAGCCCAAATGCAATGACTCCAGGCTCAACCACAAACCTTTTCCCCACCCATAATGCATCCTGCCTGCTGGAAAACCCACAGTGGTTGCCCAAGGCATTTAAGGGTGTCACAGCCCAAATGAAGCAGGTCCTTATTTTTATGTATTTGGGGCTGCTCTTATGGATTTGGGTCTTTCTCATGCATGCACTCCCTTTCTCTGCTCAGAGATCTCCCTCCTCCATCACCTTCTTCACTTGGTGGCTCTTTGGAAAACCACAGGAGAGGTGGGGACAGGCGTAAAGGACTTACAGAGAAAAGCATGTTCTTCTTGTCCTGGTTGACAGCCCGGGGGTCGGGGATGGGGTCAGCATGTTTGATCACTGATACAGACTCCCCTGTCGAGATAAGAACGGGGACATGAACCACCCATGTTTCCTCTCCAGCCTTTGCTCAACACTGCTCTGAGCCTTTCTAAAGCAGCATTTGGCCATCAAACCATCCATCATGGGGATCTCAGAGCTGGGCCAACGTGCTCTGAAGATGAGGGCTGCAGAGAAACAAGCTGTGCGCAGCACTAGGAGACAAAAGCTCCTACACAGCCCAATGGGATGGGGCCAAATCCCTGTGCTAGTGAGCCTGCAGGTCAGATGGGGATTGTAGGGCAGCACAAGAAGAAAGGCGCCCAAAGCCAGGTTGGACAGGGCTTGGAGCAAGCTGCTCTAGTGGAAGGTGTCCCTGCCTGTGGCAGAGGATTGGAACTGGATGAGCTTTAAAGTCCCTTCCAACCAAACCAGTCTGGGATTCCATGCAAGCCATTCTACTGAAGGTTTACCTTTTGTCCTTTGCAGATTTGCCCTTTTTCTGCACCTCCTTTTGCCCCTGCTGAACTAAGTTAATGCAAAGCCATGTTTTGAAGAGACTGGGCTCCTTTCTTCATATTTTTAACAGTTTTTCTGATTTCTTTTCCTTCCCTGCTGTCATCTCCTAACTTGATGCATTTACAAAATCATACAAAAGGGCTGAAATACAGGAAAGCCCTTTTTGTCATCTAATCATTCATCAAACCACAGAATGGTTTGAGTTGCAAAAGACCTTAAAGATCATCTAGTTCAAACCTCCTAGCCTTCCTTGACAGCAGAGAGAGAGAATTCCTGAAATATCACAGATTATCAGCTTTACAGGCTTTCCCAGAGGCTTTTTTTGCTTAAAAAAGAAAGCCACAAATATTGTCACCTCTCCCTGAAGTCATAAGGCCTCGTGCACCAGTGGTCATCATGCAACAGCTCAATAGGTGGAGAACGGGCAGGAACTGAGCACCTCCTCCCATGTGTTGCACAGGAAAGCTCCATGCCTTGTGCTTTGCAGGAGGGATGCCCAAGCACCAGGCTCATCTTGCCTATGCCATGGCTTTTAGATGATGCTGGGACCTCCCCATTTTGTTCTCCCACCCATTTCCCACCCCAGCAAAGCACTTAGCCCAGGATCAGTCCCCAAATCTGGCTCCAGAGGGAAAGCTCTGCGTTCAGCAGCCACCTTTGCCCCATCAAACGTGCACGTACCTGTGAGGATGGACTGGTCAACCCGCAGGGTGGTGGACCGGATTTCGATGATCCGGATGTCCGCTGGCACCTTGTCACCAACTACAAGGACAAGAGAAGAGTAGCTCCATCAGGTGCCCCCAGCCCTGCCCCATCACCTTCCCCAGCTGCCACTTGAGTGAAACTTGCTGTGGTTTGAGCCAGGTTTGCCAGGACAAGTAGCAAAGAAGGAGCTCTGCATGGAGCAGCCAAACCAAGGCATAGCCCGGCCCCCTGCCCTGCATCACCTGCCCCACCACATCCCAGTCTCGCCTCTTCCTTGCAAAACCCCTACACACCCCCCATCTTCCCTCTTCCCTGCAAAAAACCCCAAACATCCCAGTTTTAGAGCAGCCTGAGCCTCCCAACATCACTCTTAACCCTGTTTCAGGGATCCATGGGCTGACTGGAAGCTGTTGACACTGGATGACCTTTGCTGGCTGAGACAAACAGCCATCCATGGGTCTCCTGGCACAGTAGGGTGGTTATGGGTGAAAGCAGCCCCTTCAACTCACAACCACCAATCACCACCCTCTCAGACGCCTGTGCTTCCTTAAAAAACTCATTTAAAGCTGCTTTTCCTGCTGGGTTTCTTCCTCCTGCCTTATCGGCTGGACACAACTAGTGCTTTGGAAACACTGATGCAGAGCAAGCCCTGGCTCAGAGCACTTGTATCCCTTACACAACACTGCCGGCTTGGCCGCTAAGGAGCGTCTCAGATCCCAGACTTTAACGAGCACTTCCTCCCGGGGCTCATAAAACCACCCCTGAGCACAGCGGGATGGGGCTGGCATTGCTCCATCACCAACCACTTCTTCCAGCTGCACATCCCGGCACTCTGGGATGCAGCGTGAAACATCTGCCGTCAGGACAGACCTGCCCTGATCCCTGTTGCAGCTGGTTTTGGGGGGAGGGATTAAGCACAGGGACCCACAGACTCCCCAGAATGTATATTTTATGCACTCAGACTTTGAAGCATCTTAATGGGAACAAAGAGCTCCACTACTCAGGGAGCTTGGCAGTGGGATGGCAAAGCCAGGTGTCCTTGTCCCCTTGTTTCGAATACAACTCACGGGCAGATAAGGAGGGAGGCTGGTCCTTTGTGAGGTTCAATACATGCCAGAAATCTGGAGAGGGACTTTTTACAAAGGAATATAGTGACCAGACAAGGGGGGATGGCTTTAAACTGACAGAGGGAAGATTTGCAACATTGGGCCCCAGTGCCTTCTGTTCCAGGGTGGATAGCGGATAGCAATCCCAAGAGGCTTGCATGGCACAGGACAGACTTCCCATACAGGACTGGAGGCTGCCATTAGCCAGCTATTGAACACAGCACCCAAGCATGGCAAGTCTCCCCTGTGCCAAAAGCCAAGGGAAGGAGAGGAACCAGACACTGCTGAAGCAAAGCAGGAGCAGGCAGGTGGCACAGCACCTGATGGAGCTCCCTCAGCAAAGCCCTGCCTGCTCGTTCTGTGCAAGGCAAAAAGCTGGTGCTGCAGCAGAGTTTAATCCATATATAGATGCCTCCACAAGGGCTCACCGCAACTGCCTTGGTACAGAAGGGCAAAAATCAGCTGGGAGCTGGGTTTAAACAGCTCGCCAACTTGCAACCATCATAGAATCACAGGTTAATGATCTTATGATCATCTAGTTCCAAACCCCTGCCATGGGCAGGGATGCCTCACCCTAGACCATGCCAACCAAGGCTCTATCATCCCCCTCTTAGTGCAGCAGGTTTTCTGCTCCCTGTTGCTCAATTTATTGCCTTTGCACAAGCAGAAGCCAGTCCCCCCTGCAAGCACTGTTCCTGCAGTCCCCAAGATGTCACCCAGATGTCCACTGCATGTTCAGAGCTATTGTTCCTGGTGCACTTTCCTATCAGGCAGCCTGACTGCATCCTCACCACTTGCTAGAACCTCCTAAACCCAGTTAACTTGCTAATCATTTGCAAACCCCTCCAGAGAACTCAGCTCTTTCCCTCCCAGTTGTGATGCTGACTGTGCCATTACAAAGCAGTATTGAGCTGCTAGCAGGCAGGCAGCAAGCACTCAATTTGGGGGAAGATGGCAGAATTTAATCAATTACTAATTAATTAATTTAATTAAAGGCCAGGTCAGCAGCTGGAGTGTATTTCCAGAGCTGGCTTGGGAGCACCGCCAGCTCGCCCAGCTGAGGCTCTGGCCGGTGCTCCTCTGCTTGATCCTCCCTGCATTATTCTTATGTTCATCTTCCAGCTGAAACCCAAATGGAAGACATAAATAACAGTGAGCTGGCTGGGCGCAGGAGGGATTGCAGCATGTTTCCACTAGCAAGGCCACGAGGAGGAAAAGAGACGATTAGTTTTGTGGCTCTGGGGGTTTACAGCATCATTTAATGAACAAACAAAATGGGATAGGCAAAATGCATCTTCTTTAGGCCTTGCAGGGCAGGCAGGAGATCCCCCCCAGACATCCTTTGCTGAATGCAAAACCCCACTAGAAAGGAACACATAAAAAAGCACCCTGCAGATTGTCCCCTCTGCCTCTCGCCCTTCCCAAATAACAAATTCCCTTTCCCAAGGAATCCTGCCCACACAGGCAGGACCAGTGCCTCTGCCTGCAGCACTGAAACCCCTCCGAGCTGGTGGCAGCGCTCGCCTGGCACCACTGTGCAGCACCTAGCACCAGCCCTGTCTGGGGGATGCATGTGGGAGAGCTGCTTCCAGAGAGAGGGAATCTTTGCGGAACACTGAATGTTCTTCCAGTTCTTCTAGAACATGGGGAAACCCCCCCGAGACGCAAAACCTCTGCCAGAAATACACACTTCTTTTTTTCCTTTCCTGCTGTTCTCTACTGCCTCATGCTCAGGGCGAAGCCTCAGCAGGCGGATGAGCCCCAGCTTTGTCCCAGATCATTTCCCCTCTCTGCATTTGAAGAGAAACTAAGATCTCAAGTGTACACCAACAACGTGGCCATGCCTCCAGAGGAGATGCACAAGAACAGTATGGCACTGCCACAAGGACCACAGGGTGTCCATCACCAAAGCCCCGCTGTCCAGCACAACCTCCCCATCCCACCCTGTGCCCTAAGGTGATGGAACCCTACCTGCCACCTCCACGATGTCCCCAGGGACAATGTCCCTGGCACGGATCCGCTGTACCCCGCTGCGGTCAGCACGGATCACCTTCCCCATCTCGGGCTCATACTCTTTCAAGGCTTCGATGGCACTCTCGGCGTTTCTCTCCTGCAAGAGCAGCAGAGCTGTCAATGGTGGCATTGCTCGTGCCACCAGGCTCCTTCCCCACCTGCTGCAAAGACAGAGCACCCAAACCATGGCCCTGGCTTTGGAACCCATTTGCACCATGGATGGGGAAAACGCCATGTCTTCTTCAGCTGCTCTGAAATGGTCCCCAGTGGCTTAAATCATACAAGGTTTTGGGCACTGATGTTCTCATTCTTGGTTTGGGAAGCAGCATATCCCACCCATATATCCATATGTTTTTCCCCCATCCAGCAACCCCACCCTCAGATCAAGCTGCAGATATATAAATGTCCTTAAATTGAATACATCACTCACGGCTGAACCGAACCTTTGACAAAGGAGTTTCTAATGGCAAAAGCAACCAGACCTTCGAATGAAGTGTCTCAGCCATGTGGAGCAGAGACTGGCAGGGCAAGTGGCGGGAGCTACAACTTACCTGCCACACACCCACCACAGCATTGGCAATCAGGATCATAATAATGACAACAGGCTCCACAAATGCTGTCGTGGTCTCTTCTCCTTCTTCAAACCAGGCCAGGATCTGGTGGGCAAGAGAAGAGAAGGACCACAGTGTGACTGAAACAAGTACCAACACTGAAACATCCTACAGCACTCCTTCATCCACCATGCACCTTCCTCCAGCTCTTTTGCTCTTTGGCTGCCACCTGGGTCCGTATGTGCCCTGGAAGGTGCCCACCCAAGCCCAGGGTACTTACAAAGGACAGAAAAGCTGCCATCAAAAGGATGCGGACGAGGAGATCTTCAAACTGCTCCAACACCAACTCCCAGAGGGACTTTCCTGGTGCGAAAACATGAAGCCAAGCACAGTCAAAAAAACCCAAGGCCACAGGGGTTTATACCACTAAGGCCACTCAGACCAACAGGAGCCCATCCATTGGTCGCAGCAGAGCTGCTCCAGTGCCCACTGGCCATGGGCCCTAGTAAGGATGTTGAGTGCTGCAGTGGGGAATTTTTCTCTCTACTGTTAAACACCTTCATTTCTGGCATTGCCCTGGCAATGTAAACTGTGTCCAGTTTTAACTACAGAAACTAAATCCTCTGTGTTTCTATGCACAGCTGGCAGCTGTCATCACAGGAAAGCTACTGCTGTCAGCCCAGCTTTCTCTGGGATTAAAACCAACATCAAAAGACCCCAGACACCCCCTCCTCTTTGTCCTTCCACCCAGACTCAAAGCATGCACCCACCTTCATCTCCAGCCCACAACTTACCTTCTTCCGCAGGGAGCTCTGTGCATTTTCATTGACAGCCCAGTGAGCAAAACAAAGTAGAAAATGATAAAAAGATAAATTAGTGATTTGGGCCCAGACCAGCAACCCTCATGCCCCAGCAGTCCACTCAGTACCCCAAAATGCAATTTGTTCCACACATATCCCCGCATCAAGACAGCTCGTCCTCAAACTTCTCTGTCTGACACCAAGCAAGCAGCACTGGACACTCCCCACGCCACCCACACATCATTTCCCTGCTGCAAGCGGCTCCTGTAGCATTTACTGCTGCGCTCAGCCTGCCTAAAACATACTCCTCAGGAGCTGCCCTCTCCAAATCCGGGACACAGAGGCAAAACCATCCTGTAAAACACTCTGCCAGAAAGCCAGTATGGACCCCCTGGGGACTGTAACTTTCAGACCACGTTCCCTATTCATCAGTTGTACTTTACAGCCTGCAATGCTCCTGGAAAGAAATCCAAAGCTAACGCTTAGCTGGTTCAAGCCATCCTCCTGAACCCAGCCCGGTGGGTGCAGAGCCTCCATCCACACTGCTCCCAACCACCTGCACAACCTGAAAAACCCCCAAGAGCTCCTGACCACCACCACTGTCTCTCCAAGACTGCCACATCCCCATGGATGACCACCTCCTTCATATGCCACATGCACTGAAGGGTCCCAAGGCCACTGGGCAATGAACAAACCCCAGTACCCACCTAGAGCATCGCTCCTGCATCCTCACCCATGCAGTACAGACGTGCTGTGCTGGTGCTGCCATGGGCAAGGTTTGGCCAGGGGCTGCAAGGTCCTGCACCCAGGGAGGACTCAGGAGTTACCCCCCTGGTTTTGGCTGCTGCTGAGGGCTCGTCTCCATTTGCACTCACTGCTCCTGCATTCGGGGTGTATCCTTTGGCTGCCCACAGAGCACAGTCAGACCAAACCCTCTGCCAACTGCCCAAGGTGGGGAAATGCAGACAGAAAAGGAAATCCAGGATTTGCTGAGCACAGCAGAGCTTGCTGGAGAAACTCAAGCCATAGCCATGCAGCAGCAAACCCTCTGGAGCACTGTGCTTTTGGTTCAAAGGCATCACACAGCACTGCAAGGGACAGCAGGGTACCAGCACTGAGGTGACAAGGTACCAGTACCAGGGAGTCTGGGTAGAAAACCTCCAGCAGAGAAAACTGCAAGCAGACCTTCCCAAAGAGTTGTCCCAAAGCCTCTGCTGTCTGCCACCTACTTCTACACCCTGTGGGGTGATAATATAATAAGATATTCTTCTAAATCCTTGACTTTCTGGGGGGGAATAAGGGAGCAGCTGAAGTTCAAGAGGAATCAGCCCAAGGCAGACACACTCGATGCCCCATCACTAGACCAAATGTGGGGTTGTCCCCAGGCACCCCCAGCACATAGCCCTGAGCAAGGGCAGGAAGTGAAACCTGCTCGGTTGTTTTCCATCATCTATTTTCATTTAGAGCAATAAAAAACCCCCGACCAACAACCAAACCCAAACCCACCTTCACTGAACAAACTGGTGAAAACAAGAAGCCCGACAGCGTTTATGCTGCAAACTGCGCCAGCTCCTCAGTGCTCAGACACGCTTACTACAAGTGGTTTTAAACCTAGGTACCTCCTAGATAAGGGTACTCTGATGCCCTGCCACCATGAGAAACAGACCTGTGTGTAACACCTATAATTACTCTTACAGCAGAGAAGTGTAAGTGCAACCCTGGAGCAGCTTCAACGTTCAGATCACCTTACAGAGCGTGTCAGAAGGAAAGTGGCTCTTCCCCCTTTTGCAGCCGGCTCCTCTCCACCCCCAGCTTCCTCTCCCCAGCCCAGAGAGCCACCACAATTAAAAGCAGGAGATGTGCTGCAGCTATTTCCATCCAGGCTCCACTCTGAGGGTGTGAACATGCGAGGTGAGAGGGCTGGAGGCAGACAGGTGCCACAAGGGAGGTGGATGGGGGTCCTGCAGGCTTTGGCTCCCCGGGTGCCCAGGGGTGACTTTCAACCCCAACAGCCACCTGAAATGCCACAGTCCTCTTGGTGCTTCTCCCCCATGGGGTTTGCATGAAGAGCTACAGAGACGCCGTTTGCAGAGCAAACAGGTTTCTGTGAGCTCAGGAGGAAACACGTGCACCAGGGCAGCGAGATGAAATACCACCGGTGGAACAGTGACACTGCCATTGCTGTCACCAAACCTCAACCATCATCAATGCTGCTGCAGGCGCCTCCCCAAAAACCAATTCTGAGCATACTGAGAACCAGGCACCTCCCCTGACATCAGTGGCTCCTTCCACTGCCCTTCACATGGCAGCTTAGTGCCCATTTTGCACCGAATACCCAGAGGAAAAAAAAGGCAGAAAGTCACAATAAGCCCACATTTTTGGGTCTGAATCAATCAAAACTCACCAGAAAATAGGAGTGTTTGGGGCTGAAGCCGCTCCCTCTCCCTTCCAAAATCTCACTAGAAATGAAATGGTTCAGTACCCACCAAAACCCACGTTTTATGTGAGTCAGTCCCGTGGCACTGAGGAGGGGAGCAGAGGCGGTGCTGCCGAGCTGCAGCACCGCCATGTCCCATTGCAGCAGGGAACCAGCACAATCCCCAATCTGCAGCTCCCTCGGTACAACACGGTGAGCAGTCAGGCTGAAATACAAACTCCTGGCTGGCACCTGAACAGCCCCTTTCTTTGGCTGATGGCTCAGAGCTCAGCACGGAGCTGCTGCTCTGTGCCCAAGCTCCCCAACACGGCCAGAAGGCAGATGCAGTAACACCAAGAAAGGGTAGAAAGTGACACTGGTTGCTCAGAGCATCCCAAAAAGGGGCCACCCTCTTGCACCTTAAGTTTTCAGTTTCCCAAGTGAGCAGTCCCCCACTGTGGGACTGCAGCTTGCGGACACGTATCTGCAATTCCTCTGCTCCTGCTCCTCTGCATCGCGGCTTTGGAGAGCAGAGCCAAGGAAGCAGAGATGCCACAGCAGGGTGAATGTGTGTCTGGATGTCACAGGACCACTCCCACCAGAGCGATCCCAGAGGCAATCTCTGGATTGCTGAGCAGAGAGGCGCAGACAGCCCCGGCTCCATTGATCCACAGGGACACAAAACACAGCAGGCTCCTGGAACCGCTGAGGATTTGCAACTCGTTCAGAGCTTGTCACATCATGACCTCTTTCCTCACTGTGCCATCACGTCCCAGTGACTGTGGCCCAAGCTGGGCTGCAAAATACCGATACAAGATACCCTAAGGGCACGCAACAAGCCCGGGGAGACATGAGGCTGGCGTCGGGCTACTTTAGCTGGAGGTTAACCTCCAGCTCCTGCCAACTCAAACAGGGCTGGCAGCCCGGGGGCTGGCGCCTGCAGCATGGCAGGGCACGGGAATCAGGTGATGAAAAGGTAAATAAACACGGGTGCCACCCAGGAGGGAGGTGCAGGCTGCTGCCCCTGGGCTCTATGCAGCCTTCTGGTCCCCAAGGAGACCGAGTGCTGCAGGCCAAAGCAAACACATCACATGCAACACAGTGGCACTGGGGTCACTTTAAGGAAATGTTTGGATTTCTCCTGCTGAACCAGGGTCAGAAATTCCCAGATCAGCAGAGCTCTGCAGCAGCCGGTGCGTCTCTGGTAAGGTATCACATCCCGCTCTGCTTTGGGGAAACTGAGGCACGAGGTGACACTGTCCCGCTCAAACCCAGTGCATGACTCGCAACAGCAAACATCTTGCAGGGTGAACACAGAAACACTGCTTTTCCCACCATTTCAGGAGCTTCCCTTGGATAAAATCAGATTTCCCTTATGGGAGACACTTCTGCCACCAAGTGACGTGGGAAGGATACTGGCATGGTGCCCACTGTAGGGGATAATGATGAGTATCACACCTAGGCCCAGCTTTCTGCTCCAAATAACTTCCTTCGAGCCATATTTCTTATGTTGTAAACTAACTTTACTGTTTCCCCCTGCCTTTAATTTCTTTTTCCATATGCAGGTAAAGGGAATTGGATAGGCAAAACAAGGGACACAGCCAATCCCTGGACTCTGATGACAGGCAGCAAAAAGGGCCCAAGTAAGTAGTGAAAAGGGCAAGAAAAACCCAGAACATCCCCAGCTGGGAGAGCAGCCCCCTCCCATGACATAAAGCAGGAACCCCGGCAGGGCTGCTCTGGGATCCTTCCATCATCCCACACCACACCAGGCAGAATAAACTGTTATTTTAACTGGCTGCCTTTCCCAGGACCGGCTGTACTGGAAGGATCCCATCCCGGAGGGATATCTGCTCTGCTTCATCCCTGCTGACAGCCAGCACTGCTGCACATCACCGGCGCTTCACACAATGGCCAGACTGCACAACAGAAAAGCATTTTCCAGGTTGTTTTAACACAAGCTCATCCCATCACCTGCTGGGTGTAAATCCTCCCTGGTGATGGAGGCGTGAAGCTGCTCACCACCTTGCCCCTGAGCTGCAGAAGTGTAAAGAACTAGTGTTTGCAAACTAATCCCGGGTGTTTTAGTGTGATCTGGGATGACAAACACTCAAAGCCTAATGGTGCTAATGCTCCCTGATGGTCACAGAGGACAAACCACAGTTATCTAAGTGCCTCAGCTGTGTGACTCAAGTTAATCAAAGCGGCTCTGCTTTTATGAACAGCTTCACACCTGAGCTTCCTAAACACTGCTACATCCCTGGAGCCTGTCCTGCACCCCACATCTCACCCAAGCTCCAACCACACAGGACTCTGCTCCACTCAGGAAGAGTGGTACCTTTGGGATGCAGCTAAAGGGACTTTCTGAGCTTGTTTCAGCTTCTGCATGGCTGAGGTG
The DNA here is from genome assembly GCA_028858755.1 of Ara ararauna. Classification (NCBI taxonomy): domain Eukaryota; kingdom Metazoa; phylum Chordata; class Aves; order Psittaciformes; family Psittacidae; genus Ara; species Ara ararauna. The sequence goes on along the minus strand of CM054389.1, from coordinate 7,430,357 downwards.
GCCTTACCCTCTACCTACTCTGACACCTTGGAGCCCACCCTTGCCGGAGGGAAAGCTGGATTGACGGACACTATGTGCTGTTGCACCAAGATGGGGAGCTAAGCACATCCTTGCACCAGACGGCCGTGGACAAGCTCTGTTTTGCACCACAACCCACTCCAGGAGGATCTGGCTCTTCCCTGCATCCTCCATCACCCCTGAGGAGCTGGCTCCAAAGCCACGAGTGCTCTCCCTCCTGTGTCTGCCCCTCCTGACTGAAGGCAGTGGTGGCCCTGGATGTGCTGTGAGTTGGAGAAGCACCTCCAGCCCCAGCACCTTATTTGCTTACTGCTCACAGCTGCTTTTTCCTGCACACTGGGTGAGCTCTAATTACACACTGGCTGCTCAGAGCTGCTTCAGAAGGCAGCACGAAGAGAAAAAGAATGAGATACAACCTCCCCCCATAGCAAACACCAACAGTTTGCTGTTCCTTCAACTCCCTAGTGCTTGCCCCTGCTTAAACCCTGCCCTGTGCATTGCAAAACCTCAGTGCCCCACCTGGCTGGAGAATCCACAGCCCCCAGTAGGAGCAAATTTGGGGCAGGAGGAAGCGCTGCGGATGGCAGCAGCCTGGGGGAGGCAACAGCTCGCAAGGCAGCACAGGAGGATGCTTGGCAGAGGTTTAAGGGATAGAAATGTCCTTGTTTTCCAGGCAATGCTTTACAGTGAAGTGATCCAACCTGTTTTCTGGTGGCACCCAGATGCTGCGAATGGCTGGCAATAAAATCGGCCCCAAACATTTCTGGTTTGGGCCTCAAAGCTTCCTGTGGCAAAAAAGGCTCCAGCCTGACTGCTTGTCCTACCCTCACCCTGCTCTTCCAAACCCACTGGTATTTAACAGATCCTAGCACCATCAGTCCCTCCAGGATGGTGACAGGGTCCCAGGGGAGAACAGGCACACTGTGGCACCCAACCCACTGCTGTGGTTGGAGGCGAGAAGCTGGAAGGCTCATTTGTACCTTTTCTGGCCAGCAAAGCTTATCTCAGCAGGTCAGGCAATAGGAAACACAGTTATCCTGGATGTGTCCCCCCAGCAAATCCAGCCCTATGCTATCCCTTTCTCTATGGAAAATCTGCACATCCCTACATGGATGGATAAGCTGCCACCACCACATCCCTGCTGTCTCCAGGTAGAAAGAAACAGGGATGGAGGTGGGAATGTGGCATCAGACTGATGGTCCAAGAAGCTGCATGAAGTAAGGATAACCGTGCCCATCCCACCCAAACTTCCCTTCCCTTACTCTTGGAAACGGTTCATCTCCAAAACATTGGATAGCACAAGCTTCCCTCTGCCATGGTGCAGGGGGTCCCAGCATGGAGCCATGAAGCATCTTCCTCTCATGCCACAGTGAAAAGCAAATCAGTTCCCTTCAATAACCTGCATCCTTTTCTTAATGCTAGCAAAATAAGGGGAGATTTTGCCCATTTTGTCCCCCCAAACGAAGCCACCTCTCAGGCAGCTCCAGTGCCTACGTGGAGTTTGCAAGAATAAAGTACTGGGAAAAGTTTGGGGAAATCCCTATGGAATTGTGGTCTTTCCCCCCGCCCCATGCCTGTCCTCATGAGTACCCAGCAGATCCCCAGGATCATTTTGGGAGTGGGAGGGAGCCAGGTAGAGGAAAGCCATGGCTCCAGGCTGGGATGGATTACTTGAGCAAACTAAAAGCAGCGGTTTGTTCCCTCCTGCACCAACGCAGTGGAAAGAATTTCCAGCTCCGGCTCCCGGGTGGAAAAGCTAAAAATCTGCATTTAAATAGTAACAGGTTTTGGAAAAAGGAAAAAAAAAAAACAACCAAAAAAAACCACTACAGGAGCTTGAATAAAATAAAGCTTAAGCTGGAGTGGGGTTTTTTTTAGGTTTGGGGTTATTTCAGGTTTTTGGTTTAATTTCTCCTTATCGCTGCTTTGAGCGGACCCTTTCCATAACTCCAAAGAAAGGCACAGGATGACTCTGCTCCATCTGGGAACCTTCTGCCAGAATTGCCACAACCCCAACCGAGACACACACTGCAATTTCAGTGTATCCTCTTCTTTCACCCTACAAATAGCATTTTATTTCCTCCTTTATTGCTCTAAAACTATTTTCTTCAGCTCATTTCCCATTGATGCCCCAGTGGTAAGCGATGCCCAGCAATGCTTTTTCACCCTTTTGGGCTCTGCAGCAGCCTGCTCCCCCATCCCAAGTGAGATGCCCAGATGCCACCCTGACCCAAAACTCTTCCAACCCAGCACACTGGGAATATTAGGGCTGAAAAGGCAGGTAAGAAAAGGAGACTACGATGCACTTCCAACATAGGAGGCGTTTGTACCTGGATGGAGGAGAGATGATGTCCAGCATGCAGCAAAGGCCTGCTGTGGCTCAGTGTGGTGAATAGCATCCCCCCAAAACTGCCTCCCTGAGGATCTGGTGAGTGCTTACACTGAGCCAAGCATCTTTGATAAGGTTGTAAACCTGGTTCAGTGGTGGGCTTGGCAGTGCTGGGGAATGGTTGGACTTGATGATCTTGAAGGTCTTTTCCAACCTGGTTGATTCTGTGATTCTATTCCACTAGCCAAGTGCTATGGAAAGCGCGGGAGGTTCCTGGTTGCTGCTTCCAGCAGCTCAGATGCTGGCAGTACCCCGGCATAGGGGACGCTTTTTCCACCACCCCACAGGGACCAGCTGGTCCAACAGCTCTCAGCATGAGAACACCCAGTACCCACCACCCCAGGAGAAGACAAGCAGGGAAGAAAGGGGTTACCTTCCCCCTGCTGTAGCCCCAGTGTCTTAAACTGCATAAAACTTCCTTCCTTTCTCCCAAACAAGGGCTCACTGCAGCACCCCTGGCACAGCCCAGCAAACTATTGGCTTTGTTACTCTTTTTGCTCAATATCTTGCAATTTGGCAGGTTTTGGACTGAATTGCAACTGGTGTGAACCCAACTCCTGAGGCACATGTAAGAGGCAGCCTATGGGGTTTGCAGATGAAACCCCTCAAAAGCAAAGCCCCAAACCAGTAACATCAATGTAGAAAGAAAGGGAGAACTACAACATATTGCTTTTAAATCCAAACAACATTTTCACTCCTTCCCTGCCATTCTCACCCCTCCAGAAGCTGATGCTTTGATCAATATGCTTAACTGAGATGTTTTAATTGATCCTGCTGCCACCTGTAGCCAAGCTACAGCATACAACCTGCTGTGTATTTGTGGACCAGGAAAGCCCAGACTTTGCGTGCTGGGTTGGAAGAAGACCCTGCCTCAAGCTCAGGGCTGCAGGGAGCCAGCTCCTTCCTAAAAGCACAGAGCTCTAGAGGAGGTGGGCTGCATCTTCTTTCCCCATGTGTTTGTTTTGTGGAGGAAATGCCTCCACCACAGCAAGCCTTTGTGAAATTTAAAGTTTGAATATGAGATCTCAACCCATCTCCCATCTGCTGGCAAAGAAAATCAGGCTGATAAAACACAGCTAGTGCATCCATAGCGCAGCGCACCCTCCAATGGGTGCCAATGAGCTGCTCTTCCACTCAATGAGCTCAGACTGAGATTAATACTATTAATTTCTGTGCAGAACTCCATGCCCCAGCTGACCTGGCTCCCCCCCCCCACACACACATTTGCTTTTTCTGGTATCTGTTCTCAGAGCACAGTCTATTTTCAGCAGTCCTCTTGGATGGGTTTTCATGGAAAATGAAGGCTACACTGCCCTGGGTTTAGATTAGATCAGAAGAAAAAAATTTCTGTAGGATAGAACAGATCTGTTCTTCTGGACGGGAAAAAGGGGCGACTTGGACAATTAATACTTTTCATGGATGAACTGCCTGGGGATCCCACATGTCTGTGTAGCTGAAGCAGTTCCTTTCCTGGAGCGAGATCCCTGGAAACATGAGTCTCAACTAGGCTTTTTCCATTATCCCCTTCCAACTACGTATGACATCTCTGTGCGTGTCTAAGGATAAAATATTTTATATATATGTCTGCATACACGATACCTATATACATTCCGTTTAAGAATCAAATCTTTTATATACATGTGTGTATATTTATACATAGATACCTACACACATTTATGTCAAAAAAAGAGTGAAAAAGGGAAGAATCATTTGAATTAGGCCTTTATAAACCAAAAGGAGCCCCAGAAGAGGCCTGAGCCGTGATGAAGAGCAGTCCCAGGTCACTGCAGGACTCTCCTCCGAAGAGGAATACTACTGCTCCTCTGATGGGTCTCCATTTACCTGCTGGCAACAGAAGGTCCCTGACCTCTAAAGCACACAAAAGCCCAGAAAACCTGCCAAACCCCAAAGGACACAGTGGCTGAAGGGGAACCCCCAGCAGTGGCCGGAGCAGGAAGACCATGGACACAGCTCCATCGCTCCCCGTCTCCCACCCCACGCGCCTCGGCTGGCCTGGTTTATTTTTGTTTTTCCACTCACTCCCCACATTTTTCTTATTTTAGCCCTTCTGTTGACTTGGAGGTTGCAGAATGGAAACAGAACAGTGCAAACAGGCAGGTATGGGGAGGGTTATCCCGACCTTGGCTGCCCGGCGCCTGGGGACACGCGCTCAGCAAACTCTAGCTGAACTGACAGATGCGTTACAGGGCAAATCCCTGGGGATTCGGCCGTCAAGTCACTGCTCAGCTAATTGAGTTCCTCTTGAGGATCTCTGTGCTCTCACTCCCCACAGCGAAGGAAGCAGAAGAGAGAATCTCCTCCACCCAAACACCCCTCCCAAAAACCAACTGATTTTTATCAGCAACAAATGCAAGAAAAACTGTTTTTAAACCAGAAGAAGAAAAAAACCCCCAAACCAGCAAACTCCCATGTAATAAAGCAAATACTTAACATAAAAAGCAGCCCTTGCATTTGCATGGGGGGTGACTCTGCAAGGACTCCACAGATAGCATCCAATAAAATGAGGAAGAAAACATGGCATTTTGACCATGTATCCCCAGGAGGACAGGGACCCAGCACAAGGGTCAGCTTTGCTCTCAGCTCCTGGGAGCAGTACAGCCACAGCTGGTGGCTTTGGGGACCACATGGCTGTGCTGGAGTGGTTTCATCAGGATGGAGAAAACTCCTCTGCGCTGGGGCTGCCCTACTGCTCCCACAGCCACCCAACACAACCCTGCCCTTGGGTCTGAATTAACTCACATCCCTTCCCCGCCTCCCCCCCCCCACTGGTTTAAAATACACATAGTGGCTGAATAGCAGGAAACACCCGAGGCAAAAATACCACCGACAGGAACCCAGGGGCACAGGGGACACGCAAGAGCAAGAAGCGGATTTCCTCCCCAAAACATCACACCTCTGATGGTGACGGTGACCCTGCCGCGGGCTGGGCTGGGCCATCAGCACCGAGTCCCTCGTCCTCGAATGCCTTCACCCGTCAGCATGGGACTGACAGCTCTCGAGAGGGGAAACCCCAGCTTTTTGTTGTCTGTGTTTTGCTTCCCCTCCATAAAGGGGGTCTTTCATTCAAAAGTGGCTCGTGCTGACTTGCAAATGTCAGTGTGGGTTAAAAACCCCATACAGCTATATATGTAATCTCAAATGAGAAAGATACATAATCTCAAATGGGACACACATATATATATTGTATATAATCTCAAATGGGACACACATATATATATTGTATATAATCACAGAATGGTTTGGGTTGGAAGGGACCTTAAAGATCATCTAGTTCCAACCACAAATGCGACACATATATATAACCTCAAATGGGACATATATATGTATTTTATATACATATAAAAATAAAAATCTCGAATGGGTTCATGTGGGAGCACAGGTGACAAAGCCAGAACCTACATCAGCACATCCAGCAGGTTGCTGAAGATATAAATTTTAGGAGGATTTTAATGACCAGAGCTGAGACACCTACATTTAAAGGTCCTATAGGTTTAGGCTTCAAAAAGATGTACAACATTTCAGATTACAGCCACCATGGGTCACAAAGAGATGCCACTGCATGGCCTGAAGAAACCTGATGCCTTGGGACATGCTGGACCAGGCAGCACATGGGCATGGGCGATGTCCTGGGAGACAGATAGGATCGCTACCAAACCACAGACCTACCACCTCTGCTGGTGAGAAAGAGAAAAAGCTTCCACTGAGTGACAACAAGCAGCCAAACCTCAAAACCTGTGAGATTCCCACAGAAAAGCAGGAAATACTAGTTACAGACATGAGGTCCATTGCTGGCAAGGATTAATTCAACACCTCTTCAAAAGAGAAACACTCTGCACTCAAATCTGACTCTCATTTCACGACATGACAGGGTCAAAAGGTGTAAGTCACCCACCAAGCCATGGCTTGCAAAAGACCCATTAGCATTAACTGCATTAATCCTAACAAGAATAATGAGTCTCCTGTCCCAGCATTGCTCATCACCACCCCTGCAGTCATTGCTAGATGCTGGTAGAGCAGGCAGCTGCCTGTGAGGGGTTAACCGCCCACTGAGGAGCCTTTGGCACACGCTCACGTCATGGAAATACTCAAGTAACCACAATTTTCTCTATTGCTTTTTTGGCTCTGGTTCTTCAACACTTCTACGCTTCCAGCCCAGATCTCTGCTACCTGTTTCCCAGAGAGGTAATGGGTACACAGACAGCAGCTCGAGCTAGCAGCTGACAATCTGTTTTTAACATAGGTTACCGTTATATTTTCTACCTCCAATAGTACCAACACTGAGATATAAATAAAGATTGTGATTCACAATACAAGGAAAAACAATAATCAGATGCACAGGAATAAATGGAGGTGGGCTGGGGGGTTGGTGGTTTCTGGGTATTGGTATGGCACCAGGTTGGACTAAGCTCCAGACAGCCCCATCCTGCTGCTGCCTGACCACCCACAGCAGCTGTAGGCCCCTCTTCTCCATCCATTCCTTCCACTTTTCCCAATGCTCCCAGTCTCCCCAGCATCAGCTGCTTCTCCTGCCTGAGATGCACCAAGTGATCAGGAGGAGCTGCCTTCATTGCCTTCACTCCACCTGAGATGCAACGAGAGGTCATCCATGATTGCTATATGAGAATCAGGGGAAGGGGAGGGAAAAGAAAAGATAAAACGAAAAGCAAGCAGAAAACCAAATCCATCTCCTGATAATCACAACCTGCCTTAATATTTCCACCCTGTAATTGAGACCACAAGAACCAGCAATGCTCCTGGAAAACATGAGCCCAGCAGCTCAGCTTCCAGTCCCCATCCCACTACCACACGCCTCTGGACCATTCTGCAGCCAGTTACTGAACTAACCCACATCAAACCAGTCAGCCCAGCAGACAATGTCCTCATCTTCACACCATCACTGGTTGTGATTAGCAGAGTGAGACAGCAGGCTGGGCAGGGAGCGCTGCCCTGTGTGCCAGAGCTGCCCAAATGGGCTTTTCCCAGGGAAGAAAAAAAAGGAGGTTTAGAACATCCTTGTGCAATGTCAGCAACTGACCTTACCTGCTGAGAGAGGTTTGCCATTCTGTTTTTAATGCCCTAATTCCCCATGGAGTACAGCTTAGGTGTTGCTCATAACTTCTTAATACTCCTTTTAATAGCCCTGAAAACAACAGGGATGGGGCATCCACTGATCCACCAATGAACTCAATGTACCAACAGGATTTTGTGGCTGCTCTGGACACAAGTGGTATCTCTCAGCAAGGAGCTGCTTCCCTGGGAGCAGGGCTGGATCAGCTGGGTGGGATGCACAGGGTGCAAACACCCCACATCTGGTTCATGGCTTACAAAGAATAATCTTGGGAGGCTCATCAACATCCCAACTGACTCTACAAAAGATGCATGTAGAATTAAAATCAAAACTGGCTCCTCCAGAGATCTGAACAGAGGAAAAAGCATCCAACCACCTCATTTTTCAGGTCCGTGACAATGAGAGCACCTCAGGGTTGCGTGCAACCCCACCAGCCCCACAACACTGCTGATGTCTTTTGATAATCAGCACTGGGGATAGCGTGGGTCAGCTGAGCTCACCCCAGCTCGAGTGCTGCACAGGGCAGCTCTCACCACCAGAAAACAACCACCGCCTGCTTTACATTGCCTGAAGCTGCATGTGCTCAGCCCTGCTTCATGCCAACATCCACAGCTTTGGGCATCCAGCAGGGATGTCCCACAAGGGTCTGTGCCAAAGCATTTGCTGGGCTGTGGATGTGACGGGAACGACCAGATCCACAGGATAGGGATGATTCAGCAGCAGCCAGGACCCTTCTGCTTTCACACCATCCCTTTTGCAGGAGGAGATCAAATGCAAAGCGAAAAGGCAGCAACTTGGACGCTTCTCAAAAATTAAAATTCCCCTTGGTAGGAAGGAAGCAAAAGCAACACCAGGTGTTGGGTGCTGCTTTTAAGGCAAGAAAAATGGTTTTGAGGGGAAGCTTTAAAAAGGAAAAAACCAAAACCCTTACTTGCAACAAAAACATCAATAGTGTTTTTCAGAGATCTACCCAGGGGCAAGATGACTACAGAAACACGATTCAATAGCTTAAAATCAGATCTGGTGATTAGAAAAGGCAGAAAGACCAACGCCACTGCAAAGGCAGAGAGCAGATGGGCAGCCACACAGCAATGGCAAAGGCTGCACTAGGTTGGCCAAAAACACTCGGCTGGAATAGGGAGGGCCAAATCAGCACCTGAAACACTGGGGAAGAAGATCAGCCTGGGGGAAAAGGGTTATTTTGCTGCTCATGGTGGTTTTGGAGGACCCACTCCAGCCCCCTTATGGAAATGGCACATCCTAAGCTGTTTCTGGGCATCCGCAGTGCAAACTCCTATATCAGTGTTTTGCAGCATCAGCTCCAGCACCCCCCAGCTTTGAAACCAGCCATGAAATAAAAGTATTAATGAAATAACACGTGTGCCAGAGGGGGAAAACACAAGACACTGATGTGAAAACCTTTCCCACCAGGACAGCCCCTGGAAATTTCCCCTTCCTGGTTCCTGCAGCATTTTAAGTGAAGGCATCAGCTTTTCTGAACATCGCTGCTCATTCACAGTGTGTGGAGGTAGGTAGGGAAATGGGTAACCTCACAGAACACCACAGGGATGAATATCCCGACTTCCCTCTTGTCCAATTAGGAAAATTTGGTGTAGTCTCTACCTAAATTTGACGCTCACAAGGTTTTAATGCCTCAGCATTTCTCCTAAGGGAGAGGACTGGGAGGAGGAGAAGAGGAAAAAAACCCATAGCATGTTTATGAATCAGCCTGTGAAGCGTGTGTTTCGGGGGTGGAAAAGGTGGGCGATGCGCAGAGGAACAGAGTTAGATGAGTCACAAAATGCTGCTTTTCCTCTCCTTGCCGGCATCACAAATATTCCAGCGTGGAAGAGAAATCGTATTTCTTTCTTTTTTTATTGTCAGGAGGGAGCTGGAGCGTAACCTTGGCTGGGTAGCAACCGCCAGCAGTGCACCCCACTTAGAGTACACACAGGGGTGCCCGCATGCATGTGCTGATGGATGTACATACACATGGACGCACACATGTACACAGAGCCCTGGGTACAGGCTGGGAAAATGATGGGAATAAATAATGTATCAGTGGGGTTTGCTGCTGCTTCTAACAAAACAGGGGCTTGGATGTATGCTCATGTCAAAGAGCAAGAAGCTCCTCGGGAATGAGGCTCGGTGGGTTTCAAGAGAGCGGCAACACATCACAGGCTGGATTTGGGCTTGGGGATGTCTCTCCCTCCCACCTAGGTGGGCTTGGGCACACACATATGCAAACACACACACACAAGTTCTGAGGTCCTGAAATAAAGCTTATAGAGATGTGGAGAGGTGTGTTATACAAGAAAAGCCAATTTACTCATGGGATTTGAGCTCACCCAGTTAAAGACAGCTTGAATAACACTTAAAACAACCACAGTGTAAATAGTGTTACCACTGCACCTTGCAGTGAAGCAGAGGTTTTGAAGAGCATCAGGTACCACACTGGGGTCAACCCCAGGAGCAGAGAGGGTGAAGAAGATGGGCAAGACCTGGAGGAGAGCTGATCCTGCCCAGTGGCACTCCCACCCCAGACAGAGCAGGGCTTCTGCTTGGGAGTCCAAAGAGAGATGAAATGCAAGAAGAGATAAACGCCCCTATGCTGCAAAAGCCGAGCACTTGACTCCACTGACATTCACAGTCCATTTAGGTTACTGACGAAGCAAGCAAAATTATGCATATGCATTAATGCTAGCAATATCCTGCCTGACATGCACACTCATTTACACATGGAAATCCATCTACAAGAAAAATCAGAGCTATATTTAAAACAGAAAAATCACTTAACCATCCATGGGGCAACTCCTGTTTACATCTGTCATTTCTTAGCAAAACTGGAATCCTTTTAGGGTAAATTGTGCCCCTGGTTCTATGTTTAGAAAGAAAAAAGTTTGCCCCCCTGTGCTCCCCCTGCTCAGTGTGTTAGGAGATATGCACATTTACTGCTTTTGTATTTTAGTGGGTTTGAAGTGGTGTAGTGTAAAAGCAACCTGTGGAGCTCAGTGCTAGCAGATGGGAGGAAGTACAGGGAAGCACCCGCCTGGCATTCGTGGAGCATCCAAAGCATTTATTAGTTAAAACTGACTTCAGAGATTCAGAAGCCTTTTAAGAATTGCCACGGTGAGACCTAAATGTTCTGTGGCTTCTCCAGCTTCCTTGGCAAACGAAACAGCCATGACAGAGCTGAAACTGGAACATGAGCTCTTCTTAACAGAGAAATATCTTCTTCCAGTCCGGCAATCTACATCTCACTGCTTGGCTGCCAAGCCACAAACTGGAGATATTAAACAATCAGTATGGCTCTCCGTTGCCTCTTGCAAATGTAAATATGAGCAGTGGAGCTGAAAAAGCAAACGTAGGCTCCAGAAGAATACTCACCCCCTAAAATATATATATTTTTAATATAAAACACACCAATAGCTGCTGCTTCTCACTTAATGCTGGAGTTCATTGCTCCAGCATTTAAAATGCATCAATAGAATAAAGAAGCAGCAGAGAGCAGCTCTCTGAAGTATGTCAGGAGGCAGTTTTTAAGAAGGATGATGTATTTTAGATTGTGATTCATGACCACGCTGGCAGCTTGATTTCAGGTGAAATGAATGAATGCAAGACAAGAGGCTGTGAAAATGAAACTAGCTGGAGCCAAAGGGCTGCTCTGCCCTTCAAGCCACCTAAGCTTTGAACCTTCTTCCCCCTTCTGCACAAGCTCAAGCGTGTCACCAAACAACCCCACACTTCCACTGCTGGAGTTTAATTAAGCCTAAATCAAAATGCAATTTAATACAGGTCATTTTTAAGCCCAGCTCACCATCCCACACTGCTCCCTGGAGCAGTTCTCCCACATGGGGTGCCCAAAGGTACCCCAGCACAGCCAAGGAGGCTGTCTCCTGCTGCTGCAGCACAACCTGCAAGTTCTCACCGTGCTGAAAAAAAGACTATTTGCTTAACATCACGGTTCTAAACCAAGCAAACCACAAAGGGTCCCATTCTGGTGATTTTAAGCTGTGCTAACATGCCCGAATCTCATCCGTGCCATGAGAAAAATATAAATACAGCACAAAAACTGCAACAATTCAGAATTCTTAAAGAAAATCTTTGACCACATTTTCACTGCTGGTTGCACTGCCCATGTTATTGCTCTTAATGTCCATGCACACTACTGTTAGCTGTACTGTGCAGAAGATGCAGACCTCTGCTCCGAAGGCAAAAGCCACAGAACATCTCAAAATCAAAACCTCTTGTGAATTCAACAGCCTGAAAGAAAAGCAACACTGAACTTTACGAGAAGCAAAACTGCAGAGAGCCAAGCACGGAGCTTGCCTTCATGGAGGAAGGAAGACAAATAAAAAGACAAACTTAACTGCTACTGCTAACCCTTTGCTTTGCACCTACATCAGACGTTCGAGCCACCTTCCCCAAGGAGAGCCCGGTGCCATGGAGCAGCCAACGTGCCTGACTCAGCAACGATGATTCACTTGGACAAACAGAAGGATGAAGCCACCATGAGCCCCACAATGGTAATGCCCATAGGTGACATGCTGCAGCATAGCACAGAGCACCCATCACATTCCCATGGGGCCAAGGGATGGCACAGAAACGTTGGGAGCAATTATACCTTGAAATCAGGCCGCCCACCTGTTTGTTAAGGATGCATTTTGCATTCAGCCCCCAAAGCAGAGGGATCCCTCCCCTCCCTACTAACAAGACAGGTCCCCAGCCACCTTCCTCCAAAACCAGCTCAGTCAAGGGCAGATGTGACAGATGCTCCATTGCTTACACCTTGTGCACAGTGCTCCACGGTAAGAGCTTCCAAGTGCAGTCCTGATCACACCAACCCAGAGAGCAAAGCATAAGCTGCCTGATATGGGGAGTGCTGGCAGGAAGGGGGACCCCAAGCACAGCCCAGCACACAGGACTGATGCTCACAGGGGTGGTTTGGAGTCCACACAGCCCTCCCAATGAATAAATACGCAGACAGCAATCCTGCCAGCATCTGCTTGGGGTTTCCTTAGCCTCATCCTTAAGAATCAAACAAAAAGCAGATGCAACAAGCTCCAACCTAGGAGACAGTTTACACACTTATCTCCTCGCACAACTTCGAGACAGGACTTTCTACTCCAAAACACTGGAGCGAACTCACCCTAAACCCCTCCCGTTTCCGCGCGCAGAGTCAATGACCTACGTCCTGCCACAGCCAGACCAACGGCAATCAAACTGAGTAGGTTCAAGCGCCGCGGCAAGTCCCTCCTGTGCACACTGAGCACTTGCAAACCACGAGGTTAAAAACTGCCCTTATCCAGCCCAGAAGATGTCCAGCTGCTCAAGGAGGGCTCCGGGTCAGCGGAGCAGGCAGCGAAACCGATGCCCATCCCATCATCCTATCTCCCCCTGCCACCCCTTCCTCTTCCGCAGCAGCACCCAGGGCCCAGCCAGGGCCGTGGCGAACCGGGAGCAGGATCCCCCCACAGCAACACCCCTTGCCTCGACTTTGGGGCTTCCCTCTTTCACCCACAGGCAACAGGGGGACCTCCCCCTCTTCTTCCTGGCCGCATATCCGTGTCCCTCCGCCGTTCCGCCAGAGGAATTACTAACCCGCTAATTGCCAGCACCGGCGGCCGCCCATACTCCGGTAATTTGGTAACTGAATTAAACCGGCAAACATTCCCCTAATCAACAGGTATCCCACAGCAAATCCCCACGGCTCCTCCGGGGTGCAGAGCGATACTCTTAGGCACCCCCCCAAGCTTCACCCCGGCTCTTCCCGGTCCCGGCGGAAGGTCCCAGCCGCCGCATTGTCCCGTTAGAGCTGTCCCATCCCGCCGTCCCGCACTAACCATTGGGGCCGTACTTCTCCCGGCTGCGGCGGACCTGCTCCGGGCTGAGCCCACAGCTCTCGCTCACGCCGAAGCGGCGGAGGACGTCCAGCACCGGGAGGCTGTGCGCTGCCTCCATGCCCCGGCCCGGCGGCTGCTCGGCGGGGGCACACGGGGCGCCGCTCGCACGGAGACGCCTCGGCACCTCTCCGCCCGCCCCGGGCCCGCCTCCGCCCGCCGTCCCGCCCCGCGCCCAGCGCCGCCTCCCGCGGGCAGCCCCGCACCGAGCCGGGGGAAGCGGGGACACTCCGGGGCCGGCACGCGCCCCTCGGCAGCACAGAGCGGCCCTGCACAAAAGGGGCTCGTCGGCGCCCATCGTATTTTCATCACAGACTGGTTAGTGTTGGAAGGGACCTCAAAGCTCATCCAGTTCCAAGCCCCTGCCACGGGCAGGGACGCCTTCCGCTAGATCAGCTTGCACCAAGCCCCGTCCAGCCTGGCCTTTAACACTGCCAGGGATGGGGCAGCCACAGCTTCTCTGGGCACCCTGTGCCAGCGCCTCAGCACCCTCACCCTTAGTTTTCTTAATTACTCCCAGCCCCCTCGGCAGTGATGCTGGCGGCCAGGACAATCCTCCCGCCTCAGGGTGGTGGGAGACATGGGAGCAGGTCGTTCCGCCCTGCCTGGGGACAGCGTGTGCTGTATGAGGACAGGGTGTGCCCTTCATCTCCCCTCATCCAGCTGGGATTGGGCCATGCCCTGTCTCTGCTCCTCCCACCCCTCTGGCAGGCCCATATCCAGGGGCAGTGTCTGATGGCAGTTGGGAGTTCTGGGGTTATGAATCACTGCCTGACGCTTGTGAAAACCATTGTCGACACTGTTCCCATTGATGCACCATATCTGGAGGGAGGCAGTTCTGTTGAGCTGCCTTTAGCTTTTGAAACACGAAATGTAAAATCTCACCACAGGGAGATGTAGGAAGAAGCCAAGGCATGTGGTAAAACCCGAGCTTCAGTCTAAGTGTATCCCAGACACCCCAGGGAATCAAGCTTCACAGCGCTTAGTGCTCCTTGTCCCAATGGCAGAAGGCAGTGCATCCATATTCCAGCGAACGGGTTCATTCTGGAGGCATCCGTGGGTTCGCAAGGATTCAGCCCAGCAGGGCTGCCCTCGACCCCTCTCACTGCCCCATTTAACCAGGCTCCCATCCCCTTTCTGTTTGGCTCTGTAGGGGCCAGAGCCCCAGTTGCACAACACTCTTTCTGCTTTACATCACTCTTTTGCAACACCTGCTCGCAGCAGGCTACTTAAATGACTGTTTCTAGCAGGAAAATGACTGGTTATAGCAGACACCACCCCCCCCACCCCCCCTCCCCCCCCCACCCCCCCCCCCCCCCCACCAGAGACCAGGAGCACTGTGAGGAGTTGTCCTGATCTGGAAAAGAAAGGCTGTTCCCAAAATCCACAGTACAACCTAGCTGAGTAACCACCTCACCCCCTATCTGCAGGACTTATCCATATACTGCAACTAACCCAGCTCTTCACTTGACCCAGGTAAAACCCACTCCCAGTGACTGTCCCCACATGAGCACCAACTTCTGACTTTTCGGGTACTTCCAGTTTTCCCACTGCACCCGCTGCTGACTGATGGCAACGGGCGCTGCTCAACAGCTGAGTGTGGAGACACGAGACAGCTCAGGGTAACAAACCCAACTTCTGTGGAAAAGGACCTAAAGGAGAGCTCGGGTACAGCAGCAAGCATGAGGAAGTGGCAGCAGACATCTCAGGGAGGAGCTCTAGCTTCTTTATTTCTATATAGACTCATTTATAGAAAATGTTTTGCAGCTCCCACCAGAAACACAGGTTCAGGCTTTTAAGTTTGTTTAACTCATTTATTTCCAGTTCACCTCAGCTGATGGTGGGGGAAACAGAGGGGTGCCCTTGCAGTGGTGCCATGGGCCCTCCTGCAGGAAGCCCAGCTCCCAGCCCTGCAGTTTGGCCTCACTTCATTGTGTTCATCTGCCTCTTGAGACCGTTTTTGGGGGAAAAAAGGGTGTTTCTGCTGCTGAGCTCCCCAGACAATAGTGCTGCCCTCAGGGGAAGGCTGACCCAGGCTCTCCGGCTCACCAGACTGTTCATATTAAAATATGATGTACTATTGTCAAGGTGCACAAGGACTTCATGCAGTAGATCATCCCAAAAGCAGGGAACTGCCCTCAAGACAGCTGCTTTAGCAGGGGGTTGGACCAACTCCTGCATCACCCAGCCTGCAGCCAGAGTGGGAGCTGCTTAGAGGCAGCTGAACAAAACTTGTTACCCTACTCTAGGGCAAATATGCTGTCCCTAGAGCAAGGATTTTGGAAAGAGGGTTCTTTATGTCCTCCTGGGTGTGATTTAGGCAGGGCCCTACACCACAGACAGCCTTTGTTTGCACCTGAGGAGGTGAAGGTCTGATGAAGAACAGAGGCAAGACACACGAAGGTCAAGCTGTGTGACTGTTGTACAACAACCAGGAGACACTCAGTTTTCCCCCCAAACATCTCCTGACCCCTTTATCATATTCGGCAACCACAGTGGTTCAGACCATGGGTCCCTCCAGCCCAACAGTGATTCCACAGTAGTGACCCACCCCAAGCATGAGCCCCTACCACCGGGCAAGGCTTGGGCAGGCACCTATGGCATATTTCACTGGCACCTTCCAGCAACTGAATATTTTATTCAGTAACACCCAATGATCTCCCGTCCAAGCCCCCGTTTTGGCCACCCTCAGGGACATGCCGCCTCTTGCCCACACCATCACCTCAGGGAGTGCATCCCATGGCTCTGCTTGGTACTGCACAAAGATCCACTCTTATTCCTGATCCTCCCAGTTTCATCAGATGATGCCAGCTCTTGTACTGGAAGAGAGTGTGAAGAAATGTCCTAGCTCCAAAGGCTGAAGTTTGACAAAGTTGGGAGTGATTGAGAACAGTTGCAAAGGGAACATCTGGCAGCCTTACTAACAGGCAAACCCATCCACACCACCTAAAATAAAGCAATCCATGCAAATTATTAGCAACTGGGAACGTAGTCAGTCAAGCAATGACCAATGAGGGAAACAGGTCTGTCATGAAAATACCATCAATATTACAAGCAACAGGGCTGTGGCAACTGAAGCAAACAGGGCTGCAGGGGAGCGGGGCTCAATTGCCGGTTTTCCTCAGCTGTGTGGAACAAAACCTACCCAAAATCAATGTCATGGCTCTTCGTTCAAAGAGGTCCAGACAACAAAAGTGGACACTGGAACTACACCTGCCAACTAACTGTAGCGCATAGCATGATTTCAGTATAGAACCAGGGAATATAGCAGTATCTCCTGGACGTAAGAAATCACTAAAATCCTGCCCTATGGCATAAAAGTTTCCATTTTCCCATCTTTCCTACATGCTGGGCCAAATGTACGCCAGATGAGGGATGGTGGATAGATCTACAACGAGGGTGCTCCAGACACCACACAGATGCCATGGTCCAAGGCAGTGGAACTCATCCACTGATGTAGTCGCTCTCCCAGCAACTGCAAACAATCGGTCACAGTAACCACCAGAGCTGAGAAGTGAAGGCAAGCTGAGAAACAGGACAACTGGGGAGAAGGTAGCATGAAGGGGGGCAACAATACCAGATGCTTACGATGATGTACACAAGGGTTTAATAAAAGATAGAGGAAGGATTCTGGGTGATAAATGAAACCCTCTGGTCCGACAGGGTCAGCGAGTGGCCCTGCTGCTGGCCCGGCTCCTTCGGCCAGTGCTGGTGTTTGCCTCGGAGCATCAGCGGCGCTTCCGGTTCTTGGCGGGTGCAGCGGAGTCTTCAGAGCTGCCGGTCTTCCTCTTGCGACTGCAGCATGGCCTGCGCCTGGAGCTGGCCCTGCCCCGGCGGGGAGCAGAGGCTCCGGGCACGGCCTGCCCAGGCGCCTGCTGCGCATCTTCCTGCTGCGCTGGGATGGGAGCGGGGACGCAGGCAGGACCCCCCTGCACGGCAGCGGCCGAGGTGCTCGGCAGCGCGTCTGCGTCCGCTGCGGCAACGCTGCTGGAGGGGGCTGCTGTGGGCGCGGGGCTCTGCCGCCAGCAGGCAGCAGGGCTGGGGCTGGGCTCGGGGCTCAGGTCCCAGCCCGCGGGGCGATCACAGCAGGTGATTCTGGTCGTGCTGGTGTACTCGCCTCTCTCCGGGCAGCCAGACGAGGTGGTTCTCCTCACGAGGTTGCCCTCGCGTTTCACATGGCAGGCCGTCCAGCTGGTGCTGGCCACAGGGCTGCCCTCCCGCCACCAGCTGAATTCAGCCCAGCGCTCGCCGTCTCTCTGGCTCCTCTCCAAGCCGCTGGCAGCACAGGAGCCCTTGAGGATCAGGAGTCTCAGCGCTTCGTCCCCACACCTCTTCTCCGTGGCCTCAAAGAGTCGCCTGACAAACTCCAACGTGTGGCTCCGCAGGTCGGGGCTCAGCACCGCAACCAGGACGTCTTCATCCAGGCCGTAGACGGGCAGCATGTCCAGGATCATGCGTGTCAGCATGAAGACCTTGAAGCTGCCCGCCCCGAAGAACCGCCGCAGCTCCTCAGACACCCAGAGCCGCAGCAAGAGCAGCAGCTCTGGGTAGCTCTGGAAAAGGGACGACCAGGAAGAGGCCGGGAAGCCCCCCACGAACCCTGGAGCCATGGCACAGGGTTGGCGCAAGCCGGGTGCTGCTGGCACTGGCAGTCCACAAAGACCTTTGTCTTGGGCGCTGAGCGATGCTGCTGCAGGTGCTCCTCTGGGAACTCCTCAGAGCCGTCTCCCACAGCAAGTGCCCTATGGAAGTCCCTGGGAGGAATATAAGCAGTGCGAGGCTGGGACGTCATAGTGGGTGGCTGAGGGACGTCACAGGGCGTGGCTGGGGGACGTCACAGGGCGTGGCTGGGGGACGTCAAAGGCCGAGGCCTGGGACTGCCACCATGGGCTGTCCAGCATATTCGCCTCCGCTTCATCCGCAGCTGGAAACTTGGACAACAGCGCCAGATGCTTTCTGGGATGTTCAAGTGTTTATTTAATAAAAGATAGAGGAAGGTTTCTGGGAGGTAAATGAAACCCTCTGGTCCGACAGGGTCAGCGAGTGGCCCTGCTGCTGGCCCGGCTCCTTCGGCCAGTGCTGGTGTTTGCCTCGGAGCATCAGCGGCGCTTCCGGTTCTTGGCGGGTGCAGCGGAGTCTTCAGAGCTGCCGGTCTTCCTCTTGCGACTGCAGCATGGCCTGTGCCTGGAGCTGGCCCTGCCCCGGCGGGGAGCAGAGGCTCCGGG
Organism: Ara ararauna; assembly: GCA_028858755.1. Classification (NCBI taxonomy): domain Eukaryota; kingdom Metazoa; phylum Chordata; class Aves; order Psittaciformes; family Psittacidae; genus Ara; species Ara ararauna. The sequence goes on along the minus strand of CM054389.1, from coordinate 7,411,736 downwards.
CACGGCCTGCCCAGGCGCCTGCTGCGCATCTTCCTGCTGCGCTGGGATGGGAGCGGGGACGCAGGCAGGACCCCCCTGCACGGCAGCGGCCGAGGTGCTCGGCAGCGCGTCTGCGTCCGCTGCGGCAACGCTGCTGGAGGGGGCTGCTGTGGGCGCGGGGCTCCCCCGCCAGCAGGCAGCAGGGCTGGGGCTGGGCTCGGGGCTCAGGTCCCAGCCCGCGGGGCGATCACAGCAGGTGATTCTGGTCGTGCTGGTGTACTCGCCTCTCTCCGGGCAGCCAGACGAGGTGGTTCTCCTCACGAGGTTGCCCTCGCGTTTCACATGGCAGGCCGTCCAGCTGGTGCTGGCCACAGGGCTGCCCTCCCGCCACCAGCTGAATTCAGCCCAGCGCTCGCCGTCTCTCTGGCTCCTCTCCAAGCCGCTGGCAGCACAGGAGCCCTTGAGGATCAGGAGTCTCAGCGCTTCGTCCCCACACCTCTTCTCCGTGGCCTCAAAGAGTCGCCTGACAAACTCCAACGTGTGGCTCCGCAGGTCGGGGCTCAGCACCGCAACCAGGACGTCTTCATCCAGGCCGTAGACGGGCAGCATGTCCAGGATCATGCGTGTCAGCATGAAGACCTTGAAGCTGCCCGCCCCGAAGAACCGCCGCAGCTCCTCAGACACCCAGAGCCGCAGCAAGAGCAGCAGCTCTGGGTAGCTCTGGAAAAGGGACGACCAGGAAGAGGCCGGGAAGCCCCCCACGAACCCTGGAGCCATGGCACAGGGTTGGCGCAAGCCGGGTGCTGCTGGCACTGGCAGTCCACAAAGACCTTTGTCTTGGGCGCTGAGCGATGCTGCTGCAGGTGCTCCTCTGGGAACTCCTCAGAGCCGTCTCCCACAGCAAGTGCCCTATGGAAGTCCCTGGGAGGAATATAAGCAGTGCGAGGCTGGGACGTCACAGGGCGTGGCTGAGGGGCGTCACAGTGCATGGCTGGGGGACGTCAGCGAGTGGCTGGGGGACATCAAAGGCCGAGGCCTGGGACTGCCACCATGGGCTGTCCACCATATTCGCCTCCGCTTCATCCGCAGCTGGAAACTTGGACAACAGCGCCAGATGCTTTCTGGGATGTTCAAGTGTTTATTTAATAAAAGATAGAGGAAGGTTTCTGGGAGGTAAATGAAACCCTCTGGTCCGACAGGGTCAGCGAGTGGCCCTGCTGCTGGCCCGGCTCCTTCGGCCAGTGCTGGTGTTTGCCTCGGAGCATCAGCGGCGCTTCCGGTTCTTGGCGGGTGCAGCGGAGTCTTCAGAGCTGCCGGTCTTCCTCTTGCGACTGCAGCATGGCCTGTGCCTGGAGCTGGCCCTGCCCCGGCGGGGAGCAGAGGCTCCGGGCATGGCCTGCCCAGGCGCCTGCTGCGCATCTTCCTGCTGCGCTGGGATGGGAGCGGGGACGCAGGCAGGACCCCCCTGCACGGCAGCGGCCGAGGTGCTCGGCAGCGCGTCTGCGTCCGCTGCGGCAACGCTGCTGGAGGGGGCTGCTGTGGGCGCGGGGCTCCGCCGCCAGCAGGCAGCAGGGCTGGGGCTGGGCTCGGGGCTCAGGTCCCAGCCCGCGGGGCGATCACAGCAGGTGATTCTGGTCGTGCTGGTGTACTCGCCTCTCTCCGGGCAGCCAGACGAGGTGGTTCTCCTCACGAGGTTGCCCTCGCGTTTCACATGGCGGGCCGTCCAGCTGGTGCTGGCCACAGGGCTGCCCTCCCGCCACCAGCTGAATTCAGCCCAGCGCTCGCCGTCTCTCTGGCTCCTCTCCAAGCCGCTGGCAGCACAGGAGCCCTTGAGGATCAGGAGTCTCAGCGCTTCGTCCCCACACCTCTTCTCCGTGGCCTCAAAGAGTCGCCTGACAAACTCCAACGTGTGGCTCCGCAGGTCGGGGCTCAGCACCGCAACCAGGACGTCTTCATCCAGGCCGTAGACGGGCAGCATGTCCAGGATCATGCGTGTCAGCATGAAGACCTTGAAGCTGCCCGCCCCGAAGAACCGCCGCAGCTCCTCAGACACCCAGAGCCGCAGCAAGAGCAGCAGCTCTGGGTAGCTCTGGAAAAGGGACGACCAGGAAGAGGCCGGGAAGCCCCCCACGAACCCTGGAGCCATGGCACAGGGTTGGCGCAAGCCGGGTGCTGCTGGCACTGGCAGTCCACAAAGACCTTTGTCTTGGGCGCTGAGCGATGCTGCTGCAGGTGCTCCTCTGGGAACTCCTCAGAGCCGTCTCCCACAGCAAGTGCCCTATGGAAGTCCCTGGGAGGAATATAAGCAGTGCGAGGCTGGGACGTCATAGTGGGTGGCTGAGGGACGTCACAGGGCGTGGCTGAGGGACGTCACAGGGCGTGGCGGAGGGACGTCAAAGGCCGAGGCCTGGGACTGCCACCATGGGCTGTCCACCATATTCGCCTCCGCTTCATCCACAGCTGGAAACTTGGACAACAGCGCCAGATGCTTTCTGGGATGTTCAAGTGTTTATTTAATAAAAGATAGAGGAAGGTTTCTGGGAGGTAAATGAAACCCTCTGGTCCGACAGGGTCAGCGAGTGGCCCTGCTGCTGGCCCGGCTCCTTCGGCCAGTGCTGGTGTTTGCCTCGGAGCATCAGCGGCGCTTCCGGTTCTTGGCGGGTGCAGCGGAGTCTTCAGAGCTGCCGGTCTTCCTCTTGCGACTGCAGCATGGCCTGTGCCTGGAGCTGGCCCTGCCCCGGCGGGGAGCAGAGGCTCCGGGCACGGCCTGCCCAGGCGCCTGCTGCGCATCTTCCTGCTGCGCTGGGATGGGAGCGGGGACGCAGGCAGGACCCCCCTGCACGGCAGCGGCCGAGGTGCTCGGCAGCGCGTCTGCGTCCGCTGCGGCAACGCTGCTGGAGGGGGCTGCTGTGAGTGCGGGGCTCCCCCGCCAGCAGGCAGCAGGGCTGGGGCTGGGCTCGGGGCTCAGGTCCCAGCCCGCGGGGCGATCACAGCAGGTGATTCTGGTCGTGCTGGTGTACTCGCCTCTCTCCGGGCAGCCAGACGAGGTAGTTCTCCTCACGAGGTTGCCCTCGCGTTTCACATGGCGGGCCGTCCAGCTGGTGCTGGCCACAGGGCTGCCCTCCCGCCACCAGCTGAATTCAGCCCAGCGCTCGCCGTCTCTCTGGCTCCTCTCCAAGCCGCTGGCAGCACAGGAGCCCTTGAGGATCAGGAGTCTCAGCGCTTCGTCCCCACACCTCTTCTCCGTGGCCTCAAAGAGTCGCCTGACAAACTCCAACGTGTGGCTCCGCAGGTCGGGGCTCAGCACCGCAACCAGGACGTCTTCATCCAGGCCGTAGACGGGCAGCATGTCCAGGATCATGCGTGTCAGCATGAAGACCTTGAAGCTGCCCGCCCCGAAGAACCGCCGCAGCTCCTCAGACACCCAGAGCCGCAGCAAGAGCAGCAGCTCTGGGTAGCTCTGGAAAAGGGACGACCAGGAAGAGGCCGGGAAGCCCCCCACGAACCCTGGAGCCATGGCACAGGGTTGGCGCAAGCCGGGTGCTGCTGGCACTGGCAGTCCACAAAGACCTTTGTCTTGGGCGCTGAGCGATGCTGCTGCAGGTGCTCCTCTGGGAACTCCTCAGAGCCGTCTCCCACAGCAAGTGCCCTATGGAAGTCCCTGGGAGGAATATAAGCAGTGCGAGGCTGGGACGTCACAGGGCGTGGCTGAGGGGCGTCACAGTGCATGGCTGGGGGACGTCAGCGAGTGGCTGGGGGACATCAAAGGCCGAGGCCTGGGACTGCCACCATGGGCTGTCCACCATATTCGCCTCCGCTTCATCCGCAGCTGGAAACTTGGACAACAGCGCCAGATGCTTTCTGGGATGTTCAAGTGTTTATTTAATAAAAGATAGAGGAAGGTTTCTGGGAGGTAAATGAAACCCTCTGGTCCGACAGGGTCAGCGAGTGGCCCTGCTGCTGGCCCGGCTCCTTCGGCCAGTGCTGGTGTTTGCCTCGGAGCATCAGCGGCGCTTCCGGTTCTTGGCGGGTGCAGCGGAGTCTTCAGAGCTGCCGGTCTTCCTCTTGCGACTGCAGCATGGCCTGTGCCTGGAGCTGGCCCTGCCCCGGCGGGGAGCAGAGGCTCCGGGCACGGCCTGCCCAGGCGCCTGCTGCGCATCTTCCTGCTGCGCTGGGATGGGAGCGGGGACGCAGGCAGGACCCCCCTGCACGGCAGCGGCCGAGGTGCTCGGCAGCGCGTCTGCGTCCGCTGCGGCAACGCTGCTGGAGGGGGCTGCTGTGGGCGCGGGGCTCCGCCGCCAGCAGGCAGCAGGGCTGGGGCTGGGCTCGGGGCTCAGGTCCCAGCCCGCGGGGCGATCACAGCAGGTGATTCTGGTCGTGCTGGTGTACTCGCCTCTCTCCGGGCAGCCAGACGAGGTGGTTCTCCTCACGAGGTTGCCCTCGCGTTTCACATGGCGGGCCGTCCAGCTGGTGCTGGCCACAGGGCTGCCCTCCCGCCACCAGCTGAATTCAGCCCAGCGCTCGCCGTCTCTCTGGCTCCTCTCCAAGCCGCTGGCAGCACAGGAGCCCTTGAGGATCAGGAGTCTCAGCGCTTCGTCCCCACACCTCTTCTCCGTGGCCTCAAAGAGTCGCCTGACAAACTCCAACGTGTGGCTCCGCAGGTCGGGGCTCAGCACCGCAACCAGGACGTCTTCATCCAGGCCGTAGACGGGCAGCATGTCCAGGATCATGCGTGTCAGCATGAAGACCTTGAAGCTGCCCGCCCCGAAGAACCGCCGCAGCTCCTCAGACACCCAGAGCCGCAGCAAGAGCAGCAGCTCTGGGTAGCTCTGGAAAAGGGACGACCAGGAAGAGGCCGGGAAGCCCCCCACGAACCCTGGAGCCATGGCACAGGGTTGGCGCAAGCCGGGTGCTGCTGGCACTGGCAGTCCACAAAGACCTTTGTCTTGGGCGCTGAGCGATGCTGCTGCAGGTGCTCCTCTGGGAACTCCTCAGAGCCGTCTCCCACAGCAAGTGCCCTATGGAAGTCCCTGGGAGGAATATAAGCAGTGCGAGGCTGGGACGTCATAGTGGGTGGCTGAGGGACGTCACAGGGCGTGGCTGAGGGACGTCACAGGGCGTGGCGGAGGGACGTCAAAGGCCGAGGCCTGGGACTGCCACCATGGGCTGTCCACCATATTCGCCTCCGCTTCATCCGCAGCTGGAAACTTGGACAACAGCGCCAGATGCTTTCTGGGATGTTCAAGTGTTTATTTAATAAAAGATAGAGGAAGGTTTCTGGGAGGTAAATGAAACCCTCTGGTCCGACAGGGTCAGCGAGTGGCCCTGCTGCTGGCCCGGCTCCTTCGGCCAGTGCTGGTGTTTGCCTCGGAGCATCAGCGGCGCTTCCGGTTCTTGGCGGGTGCAGCGGAGTCTTCAGAGCTGCCGGTCTTCCTCTTGCGACTGCAGCATGGCCTGCGCCTGGAGCTGGCCCTGCCCCGGCGGGGAGCAGAGGCTCCGGGCACGGCCTGCCCAGGCGCCTGCTGCGCATCTTCCTGCTGCGCTGGGATGGGAGCGGGGACGCAGGCAGGACCCCCCTGCACGGCAGCGGCCGAGGTGCTCGGCAGCGCGTCTGCGTCCGCTGCGGCAACGCTGCTGGAGGGGGCTGCTGTGGGCGCGGGGCTCCCCCGCCAGCAGGCAGCAGGGCTGGGGCTGGGCTCGGGGCTCAGGTCCCAGCCCGCGGGGCGATCACAGCAGGTGATTCTGGTCGTGCTGGTGTACTCGCCTCTCTCCGGGCAGCCAGACGAGGTGGTTCTCCTCACGAGGTTGCCCTCGCGTTTCACATGGCAGGCCGTCCAGCTGGTGCTGGCCACAGGGCTGCCCTCCCGCCACCAGCTGAATTCAGCCCAGCGCTCGCCGTCTCTCTGGCTCCTCTCCAAGCCGCTGGCAGCACAGGAGCCCTTGAGGATCAGGAGTCTCAGCGCTTCGTCCCCACACCTCTTCTCCGTGGCCTCAAAGAGTCGCCTGACAAACTCCAACGTGTGGCTCCGCAGGTCGGGGCTCAGCACCGCAACCAGGACGTCTTCATCCAGGCCGTAGACGGGCAGCATGTCCAGGATCATGCGTGTCAGCATGAAGACCTTGAAGCTGCCCGCCCCGAAGAACCGCCGCAGCTCCTCAGACACCCAGAGCCGCAGCAAGAGCAGCAGCTCTGGGTAGCTCTGGAAAAGGGACGACCAGGAAGAGGCCGGGAAGCCCCCCACGAACCCTGGAGCCATGGCACAGGGTTGGCGCAAGCCGGGTGCTGCTGGCACTGGCAGTCCACAAAGACCTTTGTCTTGGGCGCTGAGCGATGCTGCTGCAGGTGCTCCTCTGGGAACTCCTCAGAGCCGTCTCCCACAGCAAGTGCCCTATGGAAGTCCCTGGGAGGAATATAAGCAGTGCGAGGCTGGGACGTCATAGTGGGTGGCTGAGGGACGTCACAGGGCGTGGCTGAGGGACGTCACAGGGCGTGGCGGAGGGACGTCAAAGGCCGAGGCCTGGGACTGCCACCATGGGCTGTCCACCATATTCGCCTCCGCTTCATCCACAGCTGGAAACTTGGACAACAGCGCCAGATGCTTTCTGGGATGTTCAAGTGTTTATTTAATAAAAGATAGAGGAAGGTTTCTGGGAGGTAAATGAAACCCTCTGGTCCGACAGGGTCAGCGAGTGGCCCTGCTGCTGGCCCGGCTCCTTCGGCCAGTGCTGGTGTTTGCCTCGGAGCATCAGCGGCGCTTCCGGTTCTTGGCGGGTGCAGCGGAGTCTTCAGAGCTGCCGGTCTTCCTCTTGCGACTGCAGCATGGCCTGCGCCTGGAGCTGGCCCTGCCCCGGCGGGGAGCAGAGGCTCCGGGCACGGCCTGCCCAGGCGCCTGCTGCGCATCTTCCTGCTGCGCTGGGATGGGAGCGGGGACGCAGGCAGGACCCCCCTGCACGGCAGCGGCCGAGGTGCTCGGCAGCGCTTCTGCGTCCGCTGCGGCAACGCTGCTGGAGGGGGCTGCTGTGGGCGCGGGGCTCCGCCGCCAGCAGGCAGCAGGGCTGGGGCTGGGCTCGGGGCTCAGGTCCCAGCCCGCGGGGCGATCACAGCAGGTGATTCTGGTCGTGCTGGTGTACTCGCCTCTCTCCGGGCAGCCAGACGAGGTGGTTCTCCTCACGAGGTTGCCCTCGCGTTTCACATGGCAGGCCGTCCAGCTGGTGCTGGCCACAGGGCTGCCCTCCCGCCACCAGCGGAATTCAGCCCAGCGCTCGCCGTCTCTCTGGCTCCTCTCCAAGCCGCTGGCAGCACAGGAGCCCTTGAGGATCAGGAGTCTCAGCGCTTCGTCCCCACACCTCTTCTCCGTGGCCTCAAAGAGTCGCCTGACAAACTCCAACGTGTGGCTCCGCAGGTCGGGGCTCAGCACCGCAACCAGGACGTCTTCATCCAGGCCGTAGACGGGCAGCATGTCCAGGATCATGCGTGTCAGCATGAAGACCTTGAAGCTGCCCGCCCCGAAGAACCGCCGCAGCTCCTCAGACACCCAGAGCCGCAGCAAGAGCAGCAGCTCTGGGTAGCTCTGGAAAAGGGACGACCAGGAAGAGGCCGGGAAGCCCCCCACGAACCCTGGAGCCATGGCACAGGGTTGGCGCAAGCCGGGTGCTGCTGGCACTGGCAGTCCACAAAGACCTTTGTCTTGGGCGCTGAGCGATGCTGCTGCAGGTGCTCCTCTGGGAACTCCTCAGAGCCGTCTCCCACAGCAAGTGCCCTATGGAAGTCCCTGGGAGGAATATAAGCAGTGCGAGGCTGGGACGTCATAGTGGGTGGCTGAGGGACGTCACAGGGCGTGGCTGAGGGACGTCACAGGGCGTGGCGGAGGGACGTCAAAGGCCGAGGCCTGGGACTGCCACCATGGGCTGTCCACCATATTCGCCTCCGCTTCATCCGCAGCTGGAAACTTGGACAACAGCGCCAGATGCTTTCTGGGATGTTCAAGTGTTTATTTAATAAAAGATAGAGGAAGGTTTCTGGGAGGTAAATGAAACCCTCTGGTCCGACAGGGTCAGCGAGTGGCCCTGCTGCTGGCCCGGCTCCTTCGGCCAGTGCTGGTGTTTGCCTCGGAGCATCAGCGGCGCTTCCGGTTCTTGGCGGGTGCAGCGGAGTCTTCAGAGCTGCCGGTCTTCCTCTTGCGACTGCAGCATGGCCTGCGCCTGGAGCTGGCCCTGCCCCGGCGGGGAGCAGAGGCTCCGGGCACGGCCTGCCCAGGCGCCTGCTGCGCATCTTCCTGCTGCGCTGGGATGGGAGCGGGGACGCAGGCAGGACCCCCCTGCACGGCAGCGGCCGAGGTGCTCGGCAGCGCGTCTGCGTCCGCTGCGGCAACGCTGCTGGAGGGGGCTGCTGTGGGCGCGGGGCTCCCCCGCCAGCAGGCAGCAGGGCTGGGGCTGGGCTCGGGGCTCAGGTCCCAGCCCGCGGGGCGATCACAGCAGGTGATTCTGGTCGTGCTGGTGTACTCGCCTCTCTCCGGGCAGCCAGACGAGGTGGTTCTCCTCACGAGGTTGCCCTCGCGTTTCACATGGCAGGCCGTCCAGCTGGTGCTGGCCACAGGGCTGCCCTCCCGCCACCAGCTGAATTCAGCCCAGCGCTCGCCGTCTCTCTGGCTCCTCTCCAAGCCGCTGGCAGCACAGGAGCCCTTGAGGATCAGGAGTCTCAGCGCTTCGTCCCCACACCTCTTCTCCGTGGCCTCAAAGAGTCGCCTGACAAACTCCAACGTGTGGCTCCGCAGGTCGGGGCTCAGCACCGCAACCAGGACGTCTTCATCCAGGCCGTAGACGGGCAGCATGTCCAGGATCATGCGTGTCAGCATGAAGACCTTGAAGCTGCCCGCCCCGAAGAACCGCCGCAGCTCCTCAGACACCCAGAGCCGCAGCAAGAGCAGCAGCTCTGGGTAGCTCTGGAAAAGGGACGACCAGGAAGAGGCCGGGAAGCCCCCCACGAACCCTGGAGCCATGGCACAGGGTTGGCGCAAGCCGGGTGCTGCTGGCACTGGCAGTCCACAAAGACCTTTGTCTTGGGCGCTGAGCGATGCTGCTGCAGGTGCTCCTCTGGGAACTCCTCAGAGCCGTCTCCCACAGCAAGTGCCCTATGGAAGTCCCTGGGAGGAATATAAGCAGTGCGAGGCTGGGACGTCACAGGGCGTGGCTGAGGGGCGTCACAGTGCATGGCTGGGGGACGTCAGCGAGTGGCTGGGGGACATCAAAGGCCGAGGCCTGGGACTGCCACCATGGGCTGTCCACCATATTCGCCTCCGCTTCATCCGCAGCTGGAAACTTGGACAACAGCGCCAGATGCTTTCTGGGATGTTCAAGTGTTTATTTAATAAAAGATAGAGGAAGGTTTCTGGGAGGTAAATGAAACCCTCTGGTCCGACAGGGTCAGCGAGTGGCCCTGCTGCTGGCCCGGCTCCTTCGGCCAGTGCTGGTGTTTGCCTCGGAGCATCAGCGGCGCTTCCGGTTCTTGGCGGGTGCAGCGGAGTCTTCAGAGCTGCCGGTCTTCCTCTTGCGACTGCAGCATGGCCTGTGCCTGGAGCTGGCCCTGCCCCGGCGGGGAGCAGAGGCTCCGGGCACGGCCTGCCCAGGCGCCTGCTGCGCATCTTCCTGCTGCGCTGGGATGGGAGCGGGGACGCAGGCAGGACCCCCCTGCACGGCAGCGGCCGAGGTGCTCGGCAGCGCGTCTGCGTCCGCTGCGGCAACGCTGCTGGAGGGGGCTGCTGTGGGCGCGGGGCTCCGCCGCCAGCAGGCAGCAGGGCTGGGGCTGGGCTCGGGGCTCAGGTCCCAGCCCGCGGGGCGATCACAGCAGGTGATTCTGGTCGTGCTGGTGTACTCGCCTCTCTCCGGGCAGCCAGACGAGGTGGTTCTCCTCACGAGGTTGCCCTCGCGTTTCACATGGCGGGCCGTCCAGCTGGTGCTGGCCACAGGGCTGCCCTCCCGCCACCAGCTGAATTCAGCCCAGCGCTCGCCGTCTCTCTGGCTCCTCTCCAAGCCGCTGGCAGCACAGGAGCCCTTGAGGATCAGGAGTCTCAGCGCTTCGTCCCCACACCTCTTCTCCGTGGCCTCAAAGAGTCGCCTGACAAACTCCAACGTGTGGCTCCGCAGGTCGGGGCTCAGCACCGCAACCAGGACGTCTTCATCCAGGCCGTAGACGGGCAGCATGTCCAGGATCATGCGTGTCAGCATGAAGACCTTGAAGCTGCCCGCCCCGAAGAACCGCCGCAGCTCCTCAGACACCCAGAGCCGCAGCAAGAGCAGCAGCTCTGGGTAGCTCTGGAAAAGGGACGACCAGGAAGAGGCCGGGAAGCCCCCCACGAACCCTGGAGCCATGGCACAGGGTTGGCGCAAGCCGGGTGCTGCTGGCACTGGCAGTCCACAAAGACCTTTGTCTTGGGCGCTGAGCGATGCTGCTGCAGGTGCTCCTCTGGGAACTCCTCAGAGCCGTCTCCCACAGCAAGTGCCCTATGGAAGTCCCTGGGAGGAATATAAGCAGTGCGAGGCTGGGACGTCATAGTGGGTGGCTGAGGGACGTCACAGGGCGTGGCTGAGGGACGTCACAGGGCGTGGCGGAGGGACGTCAAAGGCCGAGGCCTGGGACTGCCACCATGGGCTGTCCACCATATTCGCCTCCGCTTCATCCGCAGCTGGAAACTTGGACAACAGCGCCAGATGCTTTCTGGGATGTTCAAGTGTTTATTTAATAAAAGATAGAGGAAGGTTTCTGGGAGGTAAATGAAACCCTCTGGTCCGACAGGGTCAGCGAGTGGCCCTGCTGCTGGCCCGGCTCCTTCGGCCAGTGCTGGTGTTTGCCTCGGAGCATCAGCGGCGCTTCCGGTTCTTGGCGGGTGCAGCGGAGTCTTCAGAGCTGCCGGTCTTCCTCTTGCGACTGCAGCATGGCCTGTGCCTGGAGCTGGCCCTGCCCCGGCGGGGAGCAGAGGCTCCGGGCACGGCCTGCCCAGGCGCCTGCTGCGCATCTTCCTGCTGCGCTGGGATGGGAGCGGGGACGCAGGCAGGACCCCCCTGCACGGCAGCGGCCGAGGTGCTCGGCAGCGCGTCTGCGTCCGCTGCGGCAACGCTGCTGGAGGGGGCTGCTGTGGGCGCGGGGCTCCCCCGCCAGCAGGCAGCAGGGCTGGGGCTGGGCTCGGGGCTCAGGTCCCAGCCCGCGGGGCGATCACAGCAGGTGATTCTGGTCGTGCTGGTGTACTCGCCTCTCTCCGGGCAGCCAGACGAGGTGGTTCTCCTCACGAGGTTGCCCTCGCGTTTCACATGGCGGGCCGTCCAGCTGGTGCTGGCCACAGGGCTGCCCTCCCGCCACCAGCTGAATTCAGCCCAGCGCTCGCCGTCTCTCTGGCTCCTCTCCAAGCCGCTGGCAGCACAGGAGCCCTTGAGGATCAGGAGTCTCAGCGCTTCGTCCCCACACCTCTTCTCCGTGGCCTCAAAGAGTCGCCTGACAAACTCCAACGTGTGGCTCCGCAGGTCGGGGCTCAGCACCGCAACCAGGACGTCTTCATCCAGGCCGTAGACGGGCAGCATGTCCAGGATCATGCGTGTCAGCATGAAGACCTTGAAGCTGCCCGCCCCGAAGAACCGCCGCAGCTCCTCAGACACCCAGAGCCGCAGCAAGAGCAGCAGCTCTGGGTAGCTCTGGAAAAGGGACGACCAGGAAGAGGCCGGGAAGCCCCCCACGAACCCTGGAGCCATGGCACAGGGTTGGCGCAAGCCGGGTGCTGCTGGCACTGGCAGTCCACAAAGACCTTTGTCTTGGGCGCTGAGCGATGCTGCTGCAGGTGCTCCTCTGGGAACTCCTCAGAGCCGTCTCCCACAGCAAGTGCCCTATGGAAGTCCCTGGGAGGAATATAAGCAGTGCGAGGCTGGGACGTCATAGTGGGTGGCTGAGGGACGTCACAGGGCGTGGCTGAGGGACGTCACAGGGCGTGGCGGAGGGACGTCAAAGGCCGAGGCCTGGGACTGCCACCATGGGCTGTCCACCATATTCGCCTCCGCTTCATCCACAGCTGGAAACTTGGACAACAGCGCCAGATGCTTTCTGGGATGTTCAAGTGTTTATTTAATAAAAGATAGAGGAAGGTTTCTGGGAGGTAAATGAAACCCTCTGGTCCGACAGGGTCAGCGAGTGGCCCTGCTGCTGGCCCGGCTCCTTCGGCCAGTGCTGGTGTTTGCCTCGGAGCATCAGCGGCGCTTCCGGTTCTTGGCGGGTGCAGCGGAGTCTTCAGAGCTGCCGGTCTTCCTCTTGCGACTGCAGCATGGCCTGTGCCTGGAGCTGGCCCTGCCCCGGCGGGGAGCAGAGGCTCCGGGCACGGCCTGCCCAGGCGCCTGCTGCGCATCTTCCTGCTGCGCTGGGATGGGAGCGGGGACGCAGGCAGGACCCCCCTGCACGGCAGCGGCCGAGGTGCTCGGCAGCGCGTCTGCGTCCGCTGCGGCAACGCTGCTGGAGGGGGCTGCTGTGGGCGCGGGGCTCCCCCGCCAGCAGGCAGCAGGGCTGGGGCTGGGCTCGGGGCTCAGGTCCCAGCCCGCGGGGCGATCACAGCAGGTGATTCTGGTCGTGCTGGTGTACTCGCCTCTCTCCGGGCAGCCAGACGAGGTGGTTCTCCTCACGAGGTTGCCCTCGCGTTTCACATGGCAGGCCGTCCAGCTGGTGCTGGCCACAGGGCTGCCCTCCCGCCACCAGCTGAATTCAGCCCAGCGCTCGCCGTCTCTCTGGCTCCTCTCCAAGCCGCTGGCAGCACAGGAGCCCTTGAGGATCAGGAGTCTCAGCGCTTCGTCCCCACACCTCTTCTCCGTGGCCTCAAAGAGTCGCCTGACAAACTCCAACGTGTGGCTCCGCAGGTCGGGGCTCAGCACCGCAACCAGGACGTCTTCATCCAGGCCGTAGACGGGCAGCATGTCCAGGATCATGCGTGTCAGCATGAAGACCTTGAAGCTGCCCGCCCCGAAGAACCGCCGCAGCTCCTCAGACACCCAGAGCCGCAGCAAGAGCAGCAGCTCTGGGTAGCTCTGGAAAAGGGACGACCAGGAAGAGGCCGGGAAGCCCCCCACGAACCCTGGAGCCATGGCACAGGGTTGGCGCAAGCCGGGTGCTGCTGGCACTGGCAGTCCACAAAGACCTTTGTCTTGGGCGCTGAGCGATGCTGCTGCAGGTGCTCCTCTGGGAACTCCTCAGAGCCGTCTCCCACAGCAAGTGCCCTATGGAAGTCCCTGGGAGGAATATTAAGCAGTGCGAGGCTGGGACGTCACAGGGCGTGGCTGAGGGGCGTCACAGTGCATGGCTGGGGGACGTCAGCGAGTGGCTGGGGGACATCAAAGGCCGAGGCCTGGGACTGCCACCATGGGCTGTCCACCATATTCGCCTCCGCTTCATCCGCAGCTGGAAACTTGGACAACAGCGCCAGATGCTTTCTGGGATGTTCAAGTGTTTATTTAATAAAAGATAGAGGAAGGTTTCTGGGAGGTAAATGAAACCCTCTGGTCCGACAGGGTCAGCGAGTGGCCCTGCTGCTGGCCCGGCTCCTTCGGCCAGTGCTGGTATTTGCCTCGGAGCATCAGCGGCGCTTCCGGTTCTTGGCGGGTGCAGCGGAGTCTTCAGAGCTGCCGGTCTTCCTCTTGCGACTGCAGCATGGCCTGTGCCTGGAGCTGGCCCTGCCCCGGCGGGGAGCAGAGGCTCCGGGCACGGCCTGCCCAGGCGCCTGCTGCGCATCTTCCTGCTGCGCTGGGATGGGAGCGGGGACGCAGGCAGGACCCCCCTGCACGGCAGCGGCCGAGGTGCTCGGCAGCGCGTCTGCGTCCGCTGCGGCAACGCTGCTGGAGGGGGCTGCTGTGGGCGCGGGGCTCCGCCGCCAGCAGGCAGCAGGGCTGGGGCTGGGCTCGGGGCTCAGGTCCCAGCCCGCGGGGCGATCACAGCAGGTGATTCTGGTCGTGCTGGTGTACTCGCCTCTCTCCGGGCAGCCAGACGAGGTGGTTCTCCTCACGAGGTTGCCCTCGCGTTTCACATGGCGGGCCGTCCAGCTGGTGCTGGCCACAGGGCTGCCCTCCCGCCACCAGCTGAATTCAGCCCAGCGCTCGCCGTCTCTCTGGCTCCTCTCCAAGCCGCTGGCAGCACAGGAGCCCTTGAGGATCAGGAGTCTCAGCGCTTCGTCCCCACACCTCTTCTCCGTGGCCTCAAAGAGTCGCCTGACAAACTCCAACGTGTGGCTCCGCAGGTCGGGGCTCAGCACCGCAACCAGGACGTCTTCATCCAGGCCGTAGACGGGCAGCATGTCCAGGATCATGCGTGTCAGCATGAAGACCTTGAAGCTGCCCGCCCCGAAGAACCGCCGCAGCTCCTCAGACACCCAGAGCCGCAGCAAGAGCAGCAGCTCTGGGTAGCTCTGGAAAAGGGACGACCAGGAAGAGGCCGGGAAGCCCCCCACGAACCCTGGAGCCATGGCACAGGGTTGGCGCAAGCCGGGTGCTGCTGGCACTGGCAGTCCACAAAGACCTTTGTCTTGGGCGCTGAGCGATGCTGCTGCAGGTGCTCCTCTGGGAACTCCTCAGAGCCGTCTCCCACAGCAAGTGCCCTATGGAAGTCCCTGGGAGGAATATAAGCAGTGCGAGGCTGGGACGTCATAGTGGGTGGCTGAGGGACGTCACAGGGCGTGGCTGAGGGACGTCACAGGGCGTGGCGGAGGGACGTCAAAGGCCGAGGCCTGGGACTGCCACCATGGGCTGTCCACCATATTCGCCTCCGCTTCATCCACAGCTGGAAACTTGGACAACAGCGCCAGATGCTTTCTGGGATGTTCAAGTGTTTATTTAATAAAAGATAGAGGAAGGTTTCTGGGAGGTAAATGAAACCCTCTGGTCCGACAGGGTCAGCGAGTGGCCCTGCTGCTGGCCCGGCTCCTTCGGCCAGTGCTGGTGTTTGCCTCGGAGCATCAGCGGCGCTTCCGGTTCTTGGCGGGTGCAGCGGAGTCTTCAGAGCTGCCGGTCTTCCTCTTGCGACTGCAGCATGGCCTGCGCCTGGAGCTGGCCCTGCCCCGGCGGGGAGCAGAGGCTCCGGGCACGGCCTGCCCAGGCGCCTGCTGCGCATCTTCCTGCTGCGCTGGGATGGGAGCGGGGACGCAGGCAGGACCCCCCTGCACGGCAGCGGCCGAGGTGCTCGGCAGCGCGTCTGCGTCCGCTGCGGCAACGCTGCTGGAGGGGGCTGCTGTGGGCGCGGGGCTCCGCCGCCAGCAGGCAGCAGGGCTGGGGCTGGGCTCGGGGCTCAGGTCCCAGCCCGCGGGGCGATCACAGCAGGTGATTCTGGTCGTGCTGGTGTACTCGCCTCTCTCCGGGCAGCCAGACGAGGTGGTTCTCCTCACGAGGTTGCCCTCGCGTTTCACATGGCAGGCCGTCCAGCTGGTGCTGGCCACAGGGCTGCCCTCCCGCCACCAGCGGAATTCAGCCCAGCGCTCGCCGTCTCTCTGGCTCCTCTCCAAGCCGCTGGCAGCACAGGAGCCCTTGAGGATCAGGAGTCTCAGCGCTTCGTCCCCACACCTCTTCTCCGTGGCCTCAAAGAGTCGCCTGACAAACTCCAACGTGTGGCTCCGCAGGTCGGGGCTCAGCACCGCAACCAGGACGTCTTCATCCAGGCCGTAGACGGGCAGCATGTCCAGGATCATGCGTGTCAGCATGAAGACCTTGAAGCTGCCCGCCCCGAAGAACCGCCGCAGCTCCTCAGACACCCAGAGCCGCAGCAAGAGCAGCAGCTCTGGGTAGCTCTGGAAAAGGGACGACCAGGAAGAGGCCGGGAAGCCCCCCACGAACCCTGGAGCCATGGCACAGGGTTGGCGCAAGCCGGGTGCTGCTGGCACTGGCAGTCCACAAAGACCTTTGTCTTGGGCGCTGAGCGATGCTGCTGCAGGTGCTCCTCTGGGAACTCCTCAGAGCCGTCTCCCACAGCAAGTGCCCTATGGAAGTCCCTGGGAGGAATATAAGCAGTGCGAGGCTGGGACGTCATAGTGGGTGGCTGAGGGACGTCACAGGGCGTGGCTGAGGGACGTCACAGGGCGTGGCGGAGGGACGTCAAAGGCCGAGGCCTGGGACTGCCACCATGGGCTGTCCACCATATTCGCCTCCGCTTCATCCGCAGCTGGAAACTTGGACAACAGCGCCAGATGCTTTCTGGGATGTTCAAGTGTTTATTTAATAAAAGATAGAGGAAGGTTTCTGGGAGGTAAATGAAACCCTCTGGTCCGACAGGGTCAGCGAGTGGCCCTGCTGCTGGCCCGGCTCCTTCGGCCAGTGCTGGTGTTTGCCTCGGAGCATCAGCGGCGCTTCCGGTTCTTGGCGGGTGCAGCGGAGTCTTCAGAGCTGCCGGTCTTCCTCTTGCGACTGCAGCATGGCCTGTGCCTGGAGCTGGCCCTGCCCCGGCGGGGAGCAGAGGCTCCGGGCACGGCCTGCCCAGGCGCCTGCTGCGCATCTTCCTGCTGCGCTGGGATGGGAGCGGGGACGCAGGCAGGACCCCCCTGCACGGCAGCGGCCGAGGTGCTCGGCAGCGCGTCTGCGTCCGCTGCGGCAACGCTGCTGGAGGGGGCTGCTGTGGGCGCGGGGCTCCCCCGCCAGCAGGCAGCAGGGCTGGGGCTGGGCTCGGGGCTCAGGTCCCAGCCCGCGGGGCGATCACAGCAGGTGATTCTGGTCGTGCTGGTGTACTCGCCTCTCTCCGGGCAGCCAGACGAGGTGGTTCTCCTCACGAGGTTGCCCTCGCGTTTCACATGGCGGGCCGTCCAGCTGGTGCTGGCCACAGGGCTGCCCTCCCGCCACCAGCTGAATTCAGCCCAGCGCTCGCCGTCTCTCTGGCTCCTCTCCAAGCCGCTGGCAGCACAGGAGCCCTTGAGGATCAGGAGTCTCAGCGCTTCGTCCCCACACCTCTTCTCCGTGGCCTCAAAGAGTCGCCTGACAAACTCCAACGTGTGGCTCCGCAGGTCGGGGCTCAGCACCGCAACCAGGACGTCTTCATCCAGGCCGTAGACGGGCAGCATGTCCAGGATCATGCGTGTCAGCATGAAGACCTTGAAGCTGCCCGCCCCGAAGAACCGCCGCAGCTCCTCAGACACCCAGAGCCGCAGCAAGAGCAGCAGCTCTGGGTAGCTCTGGAAAAGGGACGACCAGGAAGAGGCCGGGAAGCCCCCCACGAACCCTGGAGCCATGGCACAGGGTTGGCGCAAGCCGGGTGCTGCTGGCACTGGCAGTCCACAAAGACCTTTGTCTTGGGCGCTGAGCGATGCTGCTGCAGGTGCTCCTCTGGGAACTCCTCAGAGCCGTCTCCCACAGCAAGTGCCCTATGGAAGTCCCTGGGAGGAATATAAGCAGTGCGAGGCTGGGACGTCATAGTGGGTGGCTGAGGGACGTCACAGGGCGTGGCTGAGGGACGTCACAGGGCGTGGCGGAGGGACGTCAAAGGCCGAGGCCTGGGACTGCCACCATGGGCTGTCCACCATATTCGCCTCCGCTTCATCCACAGCTGGAAACTTGGACAACAGCGCCAGATGCTTTCTGGGATGTTCAAGTGTTTATTTAATAAAAGATAGAGGAAGGTTTCTGGGAGGTAAATGAAACCCTCTGGTCCGACAGGGTCAGCGAGTGGCCCTGCTGCTGGCCCGGCTCCTTCGGCCAGTGCTGGTGTTTGCCTCGGAGCATCAGCGGCGCTTCCGGTTCTTGGCGGGTGCAGCGGAGTCTTCAGAGCTGCCGGTCTTCCTCTTGCGACTGCAGCATGGCCTGTGCCTGGAGCTGGCCCTGCCCCGGCGGGGAGCAGAGGCTCCGGGCACGGCCTGCCCAGGCGCCTGCTGCGCATCTTCCTGCTGCGCTGGGATGGGAGCGGGGACGCAGGCAGGACCCCCCTGCACGGCAGCGGCCGAGGTGCTCGGCAGCGCGTCTGCGTCCGCTGCGGCAACGCTGCTGGAGGGGGCTGCTGTGGGCGCGGGGCTCCCCCGCCAGCAGGCAGCAGGGCTGGGGCTGGGCTCGGGGCTCAGGTCCCAGCCCGCGGGGCGATCACAGCAGGTGATTCTGGTCGTGCTGGTGTACTCGCCTCTCTCCGGGCAGCCAGACGAGGTGGTTCTCCTCACGAGGTTGCCCTCGCGTTTCACATGGCAGGCCGTCCAGCTGGTGCTGGCCACAGGGCTGCCCTCCCGCCACCAGCGGAATTCAGCCCAGCGCTCGCCGTCTCTCTGGCTCCTCTCCAAGCCGCTGGCAGCACAGGAGCCCTTGAGGATCAGGAGTCTCAGCGCTTCGTCCCCACACCTCTTCTCCGTGGCCTCAAAGAGTCGCCTGACAAACTCCAACGTGTGGCTCCGCAGGTCGGGGCTCAGCACCGCAACCAGGACGTCTTCATCCAGGCCGTAGACGGGCAGCATGTCCAGGATCATGCGTGTCAGCATGAAGACCTTGAAGCTGCCCGCCCCGAAGAACCGCCGCAGCTCCTCAGACACCCAGAGCCGCAGCAAGAGCAGCAGCTCTGGGTAGCTCTGGAAAAGGGACGACCAGGAAGAGGCCGGGAAGCCCCCCACGAACCCTGGAGCCATGGCACAGGGTTGGCGCAAGCCGGGTGCTGCTGGCACTGGCAGTCCACAAAGACCTTTGTCTTGGGCGCTGAGCGATGCTGCTGCAGGTGCTCCTCTGGGAACTCCTCAGAGCCGTCTCCCACAGCAAGTGCCCTATGGAAGTCCCTGGGAGGAATATAAGCAGTGCGAGGCTGGGACGTCATAGTGGGTGGCTGAGGGACGTCACAGGGCGTGGCTGAGGGACGTCACAGGGCGTGGCGGAGGGACGTCAAAGGCCGAGGCCTGGGACTGCCACCATGGGCTGTCCACCATATTCGCCTCCGCTTCATCCACAGCTGGAAACTTGGACAACAGCGCCAGATGCTTTCTGGGATGTTCAAGTGTTTATTTAATAAAAGATAGAGGAAGGTTTCTGGGAGGTAAATGAAACCCTCTGGTCCGACAGGGTCAGCGAGTGGCCCTGCTGCTGGCCCGGCTCCTTCGGCCAGTGCTGGTGTTTGCCTCGGAGCATCAGCGGCGCTTCCGGTTCTTGGCGGGTGCAGCGGAGTCTTCAGAGCTGCCGGTCTTCCTCTTGCGACTGCAGCATGGCCTGCGCCTGGAGCTGGCCCTGCCCCGGCGGGGAGCAGAGGCTCCGGGCACGGCCTGCCCAGGCGCCTGCTGCGCATCTTCCTGCTGCGCTGGGATGGGAGCGGGGACGCAGGCAGGACCCCCCTGCACGGCAGCGGCCGAGGTGCTCGGCAGCGCGTCTGCGTCCGCTGCGGCAACGCTGCTGGAGGGGGCTGCTGTGGGCGCGGGGCTCCGCCGCCAGCAGGCAGCAGGGCTGGGGCTGGGCTCGGGGCTCAGGTCCCAGCCCGCGGGGCGATCACAGCAGGTGATTCTGGTCATGCTGGTGTACTCGCCTCTCTCCGGGCAGCCAGACGAGGTGGTTCTCCTCACGAGGTTGCCCTCGCGTTTCACATGGCAGGCCGTCCAGCTGGTGCTGGCCACAGGGCTGCCCTCCCGCCACCAGCGGAATTCAGCCCAGCGCTCGCCGTCTCTCTGGCTCCTCTCCAAGCCGCTGGCAGCACAGGAGCCCTTGAGGATCAGGAGTCTCAGCGCTTCGTCCCCACACCTCTTCTCCGTGGCCTCAAAGAGTCGCCTGACAAACTCCAACGTGTGGCTCCGCAGGTCGGGGCTCAGCACCGCAACCAGGACGTCTTCATCCAGGCCGTAGACGGGCAGCATGTCCAGGATCATGCGTGTCAGCATGAAGACCTTGAAGCTGCCCGCCCCGAAGAACCGCCGCAGCTCCTCAGACACCCAGAGCCGCAGCAAGAGCAGCAGCTCTGGGTAGCTCTGGAAAAGGGACGACCAGGAAGAGGCCGGGAAGCCCCCCACGAACCCTGGAGCCATGGCACAGGGTTGGCGCAAGCCGGGTGCTGCTGGCACTGGCAGTCCACAAAGACCTTTGTCTTGGGCGCTGAGCGATGCTGCTGCAGGTGCTCCTCTGGGAACTCCTCAGAGCCGTCTCCCACAGCAAGTGCCCTATGGAAGTCCCTGGGAGGAATATAAGCAGTGCGAGGCTGGGACGTCATAGTGGGTGGCTGAGGGACGTCACAGGGCGTGGCTGAGGGACGTCACAGGGCGTGGCGGAGGGACGTCAAAGGCCGAGGCCTGGGACTGCCACCATGGGCTGTCCACCATATTCGCCTCCGCTTCATCCACAGCTGGAAACATGGACAACAGCGCCAGATGCTTTCTGGGATGTTCAAGTGTTTATTTAATAAAAGATAGAGGAAGGTTTCTGGGAGGTAAATGAAACCCTCTGGTCCGACAGGGTCAGCGAGTGGCCCTGCTGCTGGCCCGGCTCCTTCGGCCAGTGCTGGTGTTTGCCTCGGAGCATCAGCGGCGCTTCCGGTTCTTGGCGGGTGCAGCGGAGTCTTCAGAGCTGCCGGTCTTCCTCTTGCGACTGCAGCATGGCCTGTGCCTGGAGCTGGCCCTGCCCCGGCGGGGAGCAGAGGCTCCGGGCACGGCCTGCCCAGGCGCCTGCTGCGCATCTTCCTGCTGCGCTGGGATGGGAGCGGGGACGCAGGCAGGACCCCCCTGCACGGCAGCGGCCGAGGTGCTCGGCAGCGCGTCTGCGTCCGCTGCGGCAACGCTGCTGGAGGGGGCTGCTGTGGGCGCGGGGCTCCGCCGCCAGCAGGCAGCAGGGCTGGGGCTGGGCTCGGGGCTCAGGTCCCAGCCCGCGGGGCGATCACAGCAGGTGATTCTGGTCGTGCTGGTGTACTCGCCTCTCTCCGGGCAGCCAGACGAGGTGGTTCTCCTCACGAGGTTGCCCTCGCGTTTCACATGGCAGGCCGTCCAGCTGGTGCTGGCCACAGGGCTGCCCTCCCGCCACCAGCGGAATTCAGCCCAGCGCTCGCCGTCTCTCTGGCTCCTCTCCAAGCCGCTGGCAGCACAGGAGCCCTTGAGGATCAGGAGTCTCAGCGCTTCGTCCCCACACCTCTTCTCCGTGGCCTCAAAGAGTCGCCTGACAAACTCCAACGTGTGGCTCCGCAGGTCGGGGCTCAGCACCGCAACCAGGACGTCTTCATCCAGGCCGTAGACGGGCAGCATGTCCAGGATCATGCGTGTCAGCATGAAGACCTTGAAGCTGCCCGCCCCGAAGAACCGCCGCAGCTCCTCAGACACCCAGAGCCGCAGCAAGAGCAGCAGCTCTGGGTAGCTCTGGAAAAGGGACGACCAGGAAGAGGCCGGGAAGCCCCCCACGAACCCTGGAGCCATGGCACAGGGTTGGCGCAAGCCGGGTGCTGCTGGCACTGGCAGTCCACAAAGACCTTTGTCTTGGGCGCTGAGCGATGCTGCTGCAGGTGCTCCTCTGGGAACTCCTCAGAGCCGTCTCCCACAGCAAGTGCCCTATGGAAGTCCCTGGGAGGAATATAAGCAGTGCGAGGCTGGGACGTCATAGTGGGTGGCTGAGGGACGTCACAGGGCGTGGCTGAGGGACGTCACAGGGCGTGGCGGAGGGACGTCAAAGGCCGAGGCCTGGGACTGCCACCATGGGCTGTCCACCATATTCGCCTCCGCTTCATTCACAGCTGGAAACATGGACAACAGCGCCAGATGCTTTCTGGGATGTTCAAGTGTTTATTTAATAAAAGATAGAGGAAGGTTTCTGGGAGGTAAATGAAACCCTCTGGTCCGACAGGGTCAGCGAGTGGCCCTGCTGCTGGCCCGGCTCCTTCGGCCAGTGCTGGTGTTTGCCTCGGAGCATCAGCGGCGCTTCCGGTTCTTGGCGGGTGCAGCGGAGTCTTCAGAGCTGCCGGTCTTCCTCTTGCGACTGCAGCATGGCCTGTGCCTGGAGCTGGCCCTGCCCCGGCGGGGAGCAGAGGCTCCGGGCACGGCCTGCCCAGGCGCCTGCTGCGCATCTTCCTGCTGCGCTGGGATGGGAGCGGGGACGCAGGCAGGACCCCCCTGCACGGCAGCGGCCGAGGTGCTCGGCAGCGCGTCTGCGTCCGCTGCGGCAACGCTGCTGGAGGGGGCTGCTGTGGGCGCGGGGCTCCGCCGCCAGCAGGCAGCAGGGCTGGGGCTGGGCTCGGGGCTCAGGTCCCAGCCCGCGGGGCGATCACAGCAGGTGATTCTGGTCGTGCTGGTGTACTCGCCTCTCTCCGGGCAGCCAGACGAGGTGGTTCTCCTCACGAGGTTGCCCTCGCGTTTCACATGGCAGGCCGTCCAGCTGGTGCTGGCCACAGGGCTGCCCTCCCGCCACCAGCTGAATTCAGCCCAGCGCTCGCCGTCTCTCTGGCTCCTCTCCAAGCCGCTGGCAGCACAGGAGCCCTTGAGGATCAGGAGTCTCAGCGCTTCGTCCCCACACCTCTTCTCCGTGGCCTCAAAGAGTCGCCTGACAAACTCCAACGTGTGGCTCCGCAGGTCGGGGCTCAGCACCGCAACCAGGACGTCTTCATCCAGGCCGTAGACGGGCAGCATGTCCAGGATCATGCGTGTCAGCATGAAGACCTTGAAGCTGCCCGCCCCGAAGAACCGCCGCAGCTCCTCAGACACCCAGAGCCGCAGCAAGAGCAGCAGCTCTGGGTAGCTCTGGAAAAGGGACGACCAGGAAGAGGCCGGGAAGCCCCCCACGAACCCTGGAGCCATGGCACAGGGTTGGCGCAAGCCGGGTGCTGCTGGCACTGGCAGTCCACAAAGACCTTTGTCTTGGGCGCTGAGCGATGCTGCTGCAGGTGCTCCTCTGGGAACTCCTCAGAGCCGTCTCCCACAGCAAGTGCCCTATGGAAGTCCCTGGGAGGAATATAAGCAGTGCGAGGCTGGGACGTCATAGTGGGTGGCTGAGGGACGTCACAGGGCGTGGCTGAGGGACGTCACAGGGCGTGGCGGAGGGACGTCAAAGGCCGAGGCCTGGGACTGCCACCATGGGCTGTCCACCATATTCGCCTCCGCTTCATCCACAGCTGGAAACATGGACAACAGCGCCAGATGCTTTCTGGGATGTTCAAGTGTTTATTTAATAAAAGATAGAGGAAGGTTTCTGGGAGGTAAATGAAACCCTCTGGTCCGACAGGGTCAGCGAGTGGCCCTGCTGCTGGCCCGGCTCCTTCGGCCAGTGCTGGTGTTTGCCTCGGAGCATCAGCGGCGCTTCCGGTTCTTGGCGGGTGCAGCGGAGTCTTCAGAGCTGCCGGTCTTCCTCTTGCGACTGCAGCATGGCCTGTGCCTGGAGCTGGCCCTGCCCCGGCGGGGAGCAGAGGCTCCGGGCACGGCCTGCCCAGGCGCCTGCTGCGCATCTTCCTGCTGCGCTGGGATGGGAGCGGGGACGCAGGCAGGACCCCCCTGCACGGCAGCGGCCGAGGTGCTCGGCAGCGCGTCTGCGTCCGCTGCGGCAACGCTGCTGGAGGGGGCTGCTGTGGGCGCGGGGCTCCGCCGCCAGCAGGCAGCAGGGCTGGGGCTGGGCTCGGGGCTCAGGTCCCAGCCCGCGGGGCGATCACAGCAGGTGATTCTGGTCGTGCTGGTGTACTCGCCTCTCTCCGGGCAGCCAGACGAGGTGGTTCTCCTCACGAGGTTGCCCTCGCGTTTCACATGGCAGGCCGTCCAGCTGGTGCTGGCCACAGGGCTGCCCTCCCGCCACCAGCTGAATTCAGCCCAGCGCTCGCCGTCTCTCTGGCTCCTCTCCAAGCCGCTGGCAGCACAGGAGCCCTTGAGGATCAGGAGTCTCAGCGCTTCGTCCCCACACCTCTTCTCCGTGGCCTCAAAGAGTCGCCTGACAAACTCCAACGTGTGGCTCCGCAGGTCGGGGCTCAGCACCGCAACCAGGACGTCTTCATCCAGGCTGTAGACGGGCAGCATGTCCAGGATCATGCGTGTCAGCATGAAGACCTTGAAGCTGCCCGCCCCGAAGAACCGCCGCAGCTCCTCAGACACCCAGAGCCGCAGCAAGAGCAGCAGCTCTGGGTAGCTCTGGAAAAGGGACGACCAGGAAGAGGCCGGGAAGCCCCCCACGAACCCTGGAG
The DNA here is from genome assembly GCA_028858755.1 of Ara ararauna. NCBI lineage: Eukaryota > Metazoa > Chordata > Aves > Psittaciformes > Psittacidae > Ara > Ara ararauna. The sequence goes on along the minus strand of CM054389.1, from coordinate 7,387,684 downwards.
CCATGGCACAGGGTTGGCGCAAGCCGGGTGCTGCTGGCACTGGCAGTCCACAAAGACCTTTGTCTTGGGCGCTGAGCGATGCTGCTGCAGGTGCTCCTCTGGGAACTCCTCAGAGCCGTCTCCCACAGCAAGTGCCCTATGGAAGTCCCTGGGAGGAATATAAGCAGTGCGAGGCTGGGACGTCATAGTGGGTGGCTGAGGGACGTCACAGGGCGTGGCTGGGGGACGTCACAGGGCGTGGCTGGGGGACGTCAAAGGCCGAGGCCTGGGACTGCCACCATGGGCTGTCCACCATATTCGCCTCCGCTTCATCCGCAGCTGGAAACTTGGACAACAGCGCCAGATGCTTTCTGGGATGTTCAAGTGTTTATTTAATAAAAGATAGAGGAAGGTTTCTGGGAGGTAAATGAAACCCTCTGGTCCGACAGGGTCAGCGAGTGGCCCTGCTGCTGGCCCGGCTCCTTCGGCCAGTGCTGGTGTTTGCCTCGGAGCATCAGCGGCGCTTCCGGTTCTTGGCGGGTGCAGCGGAGTCTTCAGAGCTGCCGGTCTTCCTCTTGCGACTGCAGCATGGCCTGCGCCTGGAGCTGGCCCTGCCCCGGCGGGGAGCAGAGGCTCCGGGCACGGCCTGCCCAGGCGCCTGCTGCGCATCTTCCTGCTGCGCTGGGATGGGAGCGGGGACGCAGGCAGGACCCCCCTGCACGGCAGCGGCCGAGGTGCTCGGCAGCGCGTCTGCGTCCCCTGCGGCAACGCTGCTGGAGGGGGCTGCTGTGGGCGCGGGGCTCCCCCGCCAGCAGGCAGCAGGGCTGGGGCTGGGCTCGGGGCTCAGGTCCCAGCCCGCGGGGCGATCACAGCAGGTGATTCTGGTCGTGCTGGTGTACTCGCCTCTCTCCGGGCAGCCAGACGAGGTGGTTCTCCTCACGAGGTTGCCCTCGCGTTTCACATGGCGGGCCGTCCAGCTGGTGCTGGCCACAGGGCTGCCCTCCCGCCACCAGCTGAATTCAGCCCAGCGCTCGCCGTCTCTCTGGCTCCTCTCCAAGCCGCTGGCAGCACAGGAGCCCTTGAGGATCAGGAGTCTCAGCGCTTCGTCCCCGCACCTCTTCTCCGTGGCCTCAAAGAGTCGCCTGACAAACTCCAACGTGTGGCTCTGCAGGTCGGGGCTCAGCACCGCAACCAGGACGTCTTCATCCAGGCCGTAGACGGGCAGCATGTCCAGGATCATGCGTGTCAGCATGAAGACCTTGAAGCTGCCCGCCCCGAAGAACCGCCGCAGCTCCTCAGACACCCAGAGCCGCAGCAAGAGCAGCAGCTCTGGGTAGCTCTGGTAAAGGGACGACCAGGAAGAGGCCGGGAAGCCCCCCACGAACCCTGGAGCCATGGCACAGGGTTGGCGCAAGCCGGGTGCTGCTGGCACTGGCAGTCCACAAAGACCTTTGTCTTGGGCGCTGAGCGATGCTGCTGCAGGTGCTCCTCTGGGAACTCCTCAGAGCCGTCTCCCACAGCAAGTGCCCTATGGAAGTCCCTGGGAGGAATATAAGCAGTGCGAGGCTGGGACGTCACAGGGCGTGGCTGAGGGGCGTCACAGTGCATGGCTGGGGGACGTCAGCGAGTGGCTGGGGGACATCAAAGGCCGAGGCCTGGGACTGCCACCATGGGCTGTCCACCATATTCGCCTCCGCTTCATCCACAGCTGGAAACTTGGACAACAGCGCCAGATGCTTTCTGGGATGTTCAAGTGTTTATTTAATAAAAGATAGAGGAAGGTTTCTGGGAGGTAAATGAAACCCTCTGGTCCGACAGGGTCAGCGAGTGGCCCTGCTGCTGGCCCGGCTCCTTCGGCCAGTGCTGGTGTTTGCCTCGGAGCATCAGCGGCGCTTCCGGTTCTTGGCAGGTGCAGCGGAGTCTTCAGAGCTGCCGGTCTTCCTCTTGCGACTGCAGCATGGCCTGCGCCTGGAGCTGGCCCTGCCCCAGCGGGGAGCAGAGGCTCCGGGCACGGCCTGCCCAGGCGCCTGCTGCGCATCTTCCTGCTGCGCTGGGATGGGAGCGGGGACGCAGGCAGGACCCCCCTGCACGGCAGCGGCTGAGGTGCTCGGCAGCGCGTCTGCGTCCGCTGCGGCAACGCTGCTGGAGGGGGCTGCTGTGGGCGCGGGGCTCCCCCGCCAGCAGGCAGCAGGGCTGGGGCTGGGCTCGGGGCTCAGGTCCCAGCCCGCGGGGCGATCACAGCAGGTGATTCTGGTCGTGCTGGTGTACTCGCCTCTCTCCGGGCAGCCAGACGAGGTGGTTCTCCTCACGAGGTTGCCCTCGCGTTTCACATGGCGGGCCGTCCAGCTGGTGCTGGCCACAGGGCTGCCCTCCCGCCACCAGCTGAATTCAGCCCAGCGCTCGCCGTCTCTCTGGCTCCTCTCCAAGCCGCTGGCAGCACAGGAGCCCTTGAGGATCAGGAGTCTCAGCGCTTCGTCCCCACACCTCTTCTCCGTGGCCTCAAAGAGTCGCCTGACAAACTCCAACGTGTGGCTCCGCAGGTCGGGGCTCAGCACCGCAACCAGGACGTCTTCATCCAGGCCGTAGACGGGCAGCATGTCCAGGATCATGCGTGTCAGCATGAAGACCTTGAAGCTGCCCGCCCCGAAGAACCGCCGCAGCTCCTCAGACACCCAGAGCCGCAGCAAGAGCAGCAGCTCTGGGTAGCTCTGGAAAAGGGACGACCAGGAAGAGGCCGGGAAGCCCCCCACGAACCCTGGAGCCATGGCACAGGGTTGGCGCAAGCCGGGTGCTGCTGGCACTGGCAGTCCACAAAGACCTTTGTCTTGGGCGCTGAGCGATGCTGCTGCAGGTGCTCCTCTGGGAACTCCTCAGAGCCGTCTCCCACAGCAAGTGCCCTATGGAAGTCCCTGGGAGGAATATAAGCAGTGCGAGGCTGGGACGTCATAGTGGGTGGCTGAGGGACGTCACAGGGCGTGGCTGGGGGACGTCAAAGGCCGAGGCCTGGGACTGCCACCATGGGCTGTCCACCATATTCGCCTCCGCTTCATCCGCAGCTGGAAACTTGGACAACAGCGCCAGATGCTTTCTGGGATGTTCAAGTGTTTATTTAATAAAAGATAGAGGAAGGTTTCTGGGAGGTAAATGAAACCCTCTGGTCCGACAGGGTCAGCGAGTGGCCCTGCTGCTGGCCCGGCTCCTTCGGCCAGTGCTGGTGTTTGCCTCGGAGCATCAGCGGCGCTTCCGGTTCTTGGCGGGTGCAGCGGAGTCTTCAGAGCTGCCGGTCTTCCTCTTGCGACTGCAGCATGGCCTGCGCCTGGAGCTGGCCCTGCCCCGGCGGGGAGCAGAGGCTCCGGGCACGGCCTGCCCAGGCGCCTGCTGCGCATCTTCCTGCTGCGCTGGGATGGGAGCGGGGACGCAGGCAGGACCCCCCTGCACGGCAGCGGCCGAGGTGCTCGGCAGCGCGTCTGCGTCCCCTGCGGCAACGCTGCTGGAGGGGGCTGCTGTGGGCGCGGGGCTCCCCCGCCAGCAGGCAGCAGGGCTGGGGCTGGGCTCGGGGCTCAGGTCCCAGCCCGCGGGGCGATCACAGCAGGTGATTCTGGTCGTGCTGGTGTACTCGCCTCTCTCCGGGCAGCCAGACGAGGTGGTTCTCCTCACGAGGTTACCCTCGCGTTTCACATGGCGGGCCGTCCAGCTGGTGCTGGCCACAGGGCTGCCCTCCCGCCACCAGCTGAATTCAGCCCAGCGCTCGCCGTCTCTCTGGCTCCTCTCCAAGCCGCTGGCAGCACAGGAGCCCTTGAGGATCAGGAGTCTCAGCGCTTCGTCCCCGCACCTCTTCTCCGTGGCCTCAAAGAGTCGCCTGACAAACTCCAACGTGTGGCTCCGCAGGTCGGGGCTCAGCACCGCAACCAGGACGTCTTCATCCAGGCCGTAGACGGGCAGCATGTCCAGGATCATGCGTGTCAGCATGAAGACCTTGAAGCTGCCCGCCCCGAAGAACCGCCGCAGCTCCTCAGACACCCAGAGCCGCAGCAAGAGCAGCAGCTCTGGGTAGCTCTGGAAAAGGGACGACCAGGAAGAGGCCGGGAAGCCCCCCACGAACCCTGGAGCCATGGCACAGGGTTGGCGCAAGCCGGGTGCTGCTGGCACTGGCAGTCCACAAAGACCTTTGTCTTGGGCGCTGAGCGATGCTGCTGCAGGTGCTCCTCTGGGAACTCCTCAGAGCCGTCTCCCACAGCAAGTGCCCTATGGAAGTCCCTGGGAGGAATATATGCAATGCGAGGAGCAGCGTCACAGTGCGTGGCTGGGGGACGTCATAGTGGGTGGCTGAGGGACGTCACAGTGCATGGCCTGGGACTGCCGCCATGGTCTGTTTGCCATATTCTCCACTCCTTCATCCTCAGCTGGTCACTTGGACAACAACACTAGACACTTGCAGTGATGTTCAGATGTTAAATAAGAGATAAAAGAAGGTTTCTGGGTGATAAATGGAGCCTTATGTTCCCGCACGGTCAGCAAGTTGCCCTGCTGCTGGCCCGGCTTCTTTGGCCATTGCTGGTGCCGCCTTCGGGCATTAGTGATGATTTGAATTCCCTAGCGGGTGCAGAGGAGTTTTTGAAGCTGCTGGTCTTCCTCCTGTGAGGGCACTGGGGTTGGTATATTCATCCCAGTACACCATTCAACTTCTTGATAGCAAGGGCAGATTGCCGTCTTCCTTTCAGTTTTGTGTCCACCAGGACCCTCACATCCTATTCTGCAATGCTGCTTTCCAAACAGTTATTACCCAGCATTTCCTGGTTCATGGAATTATTCATTCCCAGTTACAGGGCTTTGCATTTGCTCTTGTTGAACCTTTGCAGCTCTTGTCAGCCTGTTTCTCCAACCTGTTGAGAAGGAAATGTAAGAGACGTAAAGCACTATTATTAACAAAGAAGCATGAGTTACCCATTTCTTTTGTCTCCACTTTGCTCTTTCGAGTTGGGGAAAAAATTATGTTTGCTGGAAAGACTGAGAGAGCAGCCTGTGTGCTGGTACCTGGCCCAGAGGCTCCAGCTCTGGCGATGGATAACGCATGCTAATGGAACCCAAGTGCAGGCTAACCACGGGCTTAGGGATTGTCAGTGTCAGTTATAGCTTGAAGGATGGAGGAAAATGTACAGGGCTTCCAGTTGACTATTCCATCCTCACTCAGGACAAGCACCTCTTAACTCAGAAGAGAATTATGAGTGGTGACGGATGCAGGAGGCAGCCCTTGGCATGTGCGTTTAACACTATTTTGGGAATCTTATTGAGACCCCTTGAGCTCACCTGTAGCTGCACACTCTGTGCCCCTTGGGTTGCTCCCAGGAGAGGAGCTGTGAGTCTAAAGAGAGAATTCAGGGTTAACCATCCTAAATGGAGAGGGTAATGCCACACAAGGTATGAATCTCTTCTGTCAACAGCTCTCACCTTCATAAAGTATCCCAGGGTTATGTGCAGCTGCCCCACGTGTGGCTCCAGCATCCTCCCTGGCTCTGGAACATTAATGAATTAAAGGCGACAGTGCCATTGCCATTTGCCATTCTGCTCCCATGCTTCCTCCCACCGCATTCCCACAGTTCATGAATCCCCATGCACAGGGGAGAGTCAGGAACGGGGCTTTTCTTGTCATGGCAGATTAGATATTTGCTTTTCCTGTGGAGAAAAAAATAAAAATACTCCTTGAAATAACATTTTGAGGCTCTTCTAAATGTTACACGCCAGGCGACCTTTCAGAGCCAGGCTTAGGGGTTTATTTTTAATCCCTAGGCCAGGACTCCCAGCAACTGCAGGCCAATCTTGCTCCCCAAGGGCTGGGTCCAAAAAGCACTGAAATGTCGATCTTCAGCTCTGCAACAGTTCAGGGATGGAGCTCCAGGATTTCCACCCTTGCTGGAATGATACACCCTCGGCTGTGTATCCTGTACCCACTGCCCTGTGCACCTTGAGCTGGTGTAAGGATTGTGGTTACCACTAGGATTTGGCTTCTCAGAGCATAAATGCAGCCACTGGAGGTGTCAGGTAAGCACCAGCCATGCCATACATCCCACTGGGATGCAGGGGATGATGTGGATTTACACAGAGTCACAGCAATCCTGGCTCTGCAGAGCTCAGCTGGTGCCATGGATGCAGACATCCTGAACATTCCTGGCCAGCACAGGATTCTGAGGAAGGCAGACGTTATGGCTAGGGGATACAAAGAGAAATGGTCCATATAGACAAGACTTTTCTGTTGGGAGGTGATAGAGGCACAGTGCAGTTGCCCTATTTTCCAGCTCTGCTCCCACTACAGATGGCTATGAGGAATAGGATTCCCAGTGTCAGGCAATATTTACAGTGGCAGCTATAAGGCCTGTGTGATGAGATTGCCTTTTCTTCCATGGCTCTGTCTACAATTAAGCTGGGAATGGGGTTTCCTAAATGCAATTCTCCAACTAGGGAATTTCTGGAGTGATTGCTGTCTGGATTTGAGCAAAGACCTCATGACATTTCCAAACTCCCTGGCATCCTTCCCACAGCCAGCAGCAGCACACTTAGGAGCGTCTGTTTATGAATCCAGACCTATACTGGGCAATTATTAATTTTGTTAAAGCTGTATTCCAATCCCTCTCAAAGGTAGGAAAATACATTAATATCCATTGAAGAGGGAATACTGTGACACGCACTCTGGCACTCCAATGGGTTTTTCCCTGATACAAAATACCTCCTGGAAAAAATCCTGTCTTTGTGGCATCTCAATCCTGGGGCTTTTACTGGAGTTCAGGAGACAGTGAAAGCAAATAACACAACCAGAGGCTTCAAGGTAGTGCTGAGCAAGCTGGAAGCCCTGCACATACCTGGGCCTAGGCTGATGTTTGAGGTGATCACTTCAGCCCTATCACTATGGGCAAAATTTCACTCCACATTTCCCTCCACAAAACAAAAATGTCTGGTTTCAACTAGCAGAACGTGCAATCCCAGCTCTCCATAGAGATGCACTGTTCACCATGGGAAGGGTAGGGGCTCAACCAGCAGCACTGGGGTTTTGCCTCTTTCCTTCACAGCTACTTCGCCTTTTCTTTTTCCTACTGTTGTGGTTTAAGCCTAACTCACGCAGACTCTCTCTCACTCACTCCCCCCTCTTTCTTGCCCCCTACTCCCGGAGGGATGGGAAGGAGAATAGAAAAGAATGCAACTCCCACCGGTTGAGATAATAACAGTTTAGTAACTAAAGTATAACACAAATCACTACTGCTACCACCAATAATAATAATGACAAGGCAAATACAAGGAAAGAATACAAATTCTCACCACCTAAAACCAAGCCCAACCACGCAGTGCACCCCCCACCCTTCTGGGTCTCTCCTCTCCGTCCTCCATCTTGGGCATGATGTGCTGTGGTATGGAATAGCCTCTTTGGTCAGTTTGGGTCAGGTGTCCTGTCTCTGCTTCCTCCCGCCTCCCCTCCTCCCTGGCAGAGCATGAAACTCAGAAAGTCCTTGTCCAGACCAAAACATCACTAAGCAGTAACCGAAACACTGGTGTTATCAGCGCTGTTCCCAGGCCCAAAATCAAAAAACACAGCGCTACACCAGCTACCAAGGAGGAGGAAAATGACTGCTGCTGCTGCTGAACCCATGACACCTACCAAGCAGGAATCACACAATATCACAGTGCCAGGATCTGGTCCCCTCCAACCAATTCACAAAAGCTGGGTTTTTACAGTGCAATTTCTTTTTAAGGCTGATTCCCAGGTCTGGAGGGTGGGAAATGGGGAAAACTGGGGGTCTGTAACTGCACTGAGTCCTTCCCATAGTTTCCTAGGAGACTGGCTGCCTGTGCTGAGTGGTGATGAAAGAAGGACTGGATCTGGTCCCCTGCCCTGCACCATCTCCCCCTGCAAGCCACCAAAGCCATGCTGCTGAGCCCTGGCCCTTGTCTCAGACAGCAGCTGAGCTTTGTAGAGAAAAATAAATGAATAAATAGACAAAATTAGAATTAGGAACTGGGATATGCCATCTTCAGCTCTTCAGCTGTACAAATCCCACCATGGCCATCACACCCCGAGGAGAGGACTGTGGACATGGTTCACTAGGATGGGAAATGAAACCACTGTGCAGTCTGCAGCTGCGCTTTGCAGGGCAGTGAGCATCCCTCCTTCCTCCAGACTCTTTGCTGCCTCCAAACCATCAGAAATGTGTCAAAAAGGGATATTTGGTGACATATTTTGAGCGTTGGGGCTGGGGAAGTGACCTTTAGCGAGGATGGGATCCCTGGCCTGGCTATTTTTAAGCAAGCATCAGGCTGAGCAATGGCAGGTTTCCTTTCTCCTTCTCTTTTGTGAGCACTGAGCAAAGGAAAACCAGAGAAACCTCCACAAACCTCCACTCTGAGGCAGGGAAGCCCAGAAGAAAAAAAGAAAGGTAACCCAGCACATTTCTGTGCAGTGTTGGGATGGATGGAGTTGGGAATGTCTCTGTGAAGTGGGAGGATACAGCAGTGACACTACTGAGGCTTTTCTAGCAAGAAAAATGCAACCAAGGCTAAAACGGACTGGTCTGACATGGGAGTCAAGCTGGAAGGGACAGGGAAATATAAAAAGCAGCAGGATTTTTCTTTCCAAAAGTCCCAGGATCTTGTTCTAACACTTTCTAAACAAGAAAAAAGGGAATTTTCCCCTTTCAAGAAACATGGATTTAGTTCCATTTAAGAAAGGGAGGAACTCAAAATGATAAAAATGAAAATTTTTATTTGTTGTAGCTTTCTTTCCCCAAATCACTATATCTTGTTGTCTTGAAAGAAGCAGCCACCACTCCCAATTTGATGCCAGCACCAAAAAAAACCCTCTCAAACATCTAAAACTTTGCCATCAATTACCAACACACACCTACAGTTCCAGGACACCTTACTCTTCTGGGTGCATCAATACCCCAAACCATGTGGACCACATCTCTGCCAGCAGAATGGGCCAGCCAGGACCAAAATCCCATTGTCTTTCCCTGGAAAACATGAAAATGTTTTGCATCAAAAAGCTTTAGAGAATTGGCTCGTTCAGTGGTGTCATCACTGTATTTACAGCTTCTGCTAGTGTCTGTTTTGCAGGTAGCCTGTAAAGAAGTGGAAACATTACGTGGAGTGAGATATATGTATTTAGCTATATATAGCTCGCAAATACATCAAGCGCTACCTACGCTCCACATCAAAGGAATTGTTTGCCAAATACTTCACACACTGCTGCCGGTTTCTCCGATTCTTTTCCCTGGAAAAAGAATCTATCCTACATTAATCAGAGAGCAAATACAAAGCATGACAGGAACAGCTTTTGGCTCCACCAAGGAGGAACATGTGCAACTGCTCTGTTCCTTTTAGTTTGGATGCTGAGCCCAGAAAACCTGATGGCTGCTCATACCAAAGGTGATGGCCTTCACAGGAGATGGAAAGGTTTTTTTCTGTCAATTTTTGCCTGGGTTTTTTCCCAGATTGAGGAATTATTGATGGCTTCCCAGCTCAGACATCGTACCTGAGCATCCCTCCAAATCAAGTAATAGAATAGTCTAGGTTGAAGGGGATCTTAAAGCTTATCTGCGGGAGATCATGGACTACACACGCAGATTAATGTAATCAGGTGCTGACAATTTATCGTAACCAAAGCGTTGCCTTTTATAGAAAGTTTCAAGACGCTAGAACATTTGGTGATAACTGATGGGTTAACGTCCCTTAGCTAAGTGTTAGCAACAGCTTAATGATTGGTTAACTGTAACAGCATATGTTCTAAGGTCGTGGCTATCAGATTTCCCCCTGCACACCCCGCCCAGCAGCCCTCCGTGCTGCCTCCTCAAACTTCTGCATGTACGTGCCCTCTAGTAACCTTCAGCCAAGGCCTCAAAGCCTTTGGTTCACTCCTTCACTAATGTCAACTAACTGGATTGCTCACGTGGCCATTCTCAGCCAAATAGTTCTCTACACTTATCCAGCTCTAATCCCCTGTCATGGGCAGGGACATCTTCCAGGAGCAGGGTCACCTTCCACTACAGCAGGTTGCTCAAGTGGTTTTAGGTGGTCTTACCTTGTCACTGGGCTTGGATCAAGAAACCAGGGGCTAAGGAGGTAAAAATAAAGGAAACACCATCCCCCCCCCCCCCCCCCCCCCCATGCCTTTGCAATTCTCCTCTTTCCATGGCTCCACAGGCTGGGGCTTCAGGAGCAAACATGTTCCTGATATGTACAGTAACATCTTGAACAATGGTCTTGTTCCCTCAGTGCCTGGAGCCCAGCTGGGATGACTCTGGGAGAGCTCAGGGGGAACTCTCCAGCTTCCCACAGTGTGAGCCACATCTCAGTCATGTTTGTGTGGGTCCATCCTGGGTCCCCAGCCAGGGCCACCACCTCTGGGGACACTTCTGCTGGCAGCAGCTCAGCCCCCCAGGAGACCCCAAACCTCATGCTAAGCCACTGAGGGTTCATCAAGAGGAAACACCACTTCTCATCCTTCCCAAACCATGAGCCATCCACTTCCTTTTGCTTCTTTTAATATCATTTTTATAAGACACAGCTTGACTTTGCTCTCATTTTCTGCCTTGCCCAAGGACAGAGGCTCATGTAATCACTCCATTCTAGCAGGCTTCCTCCATTCCTGAGTTTTCACACAAAATAGTTCTTATTTGCACACAATTCCCTGCCATGGCAGGTTGCTCCTGGGAACCTCTGCAGTACTGCAGCCATTGGGCCTGTGCACAGATGACAAGGGGAACCCAGCAGGCAAGGGGACAAGACACCCACCTTCCCCTGGGTGATCAAAGCAAATCAACTGCCAAAACGCCCCCCTGGCTTGTTCGGCAGGGATGAGCTGGGGCTCTGGGATGGAGGTGGGATGAAGCTGGCACCAGTGTGGCGTCACTGCGGTTGGGACGTCGGGAACAACCGTGCCACAAGAATCGAAGCCAGGAATCTGGAAATAAAAATATCACACATGATTTCAGGCTTGCTGAAAGCATGATTGACTGTTTAATTACACACACACACACACACACACACACACATTCCTCTCCTCCCAACCAGGGTGACTCAGCCCTGGCATGGCCACGGAGGCTTCTCCTGGTTCCTGCCCTCTCCATGAGAGTGGAAAACGGACCCTCTCGTAAACGGCGGCAGCGATAATCATGGCCAGTGCTCACAGGGCTGATTGACTGCTGCCAATTCAAACAGAGCTGGAAGCACTCTCCCACACTCAGCTGGGGCAGCAGAGGCACCCGCTGCTGAGAAACCACTCTCCATCGCCCTGAGATGCTGCTGAACCCCAAACCACCAGCCCAAGGGATGAGGATGCTGGGCATATGAGGCAAGGGACCTCCTGGGGTGGGAAAGTCAAAGCTGTGATGCTTAAAACTCTACCAGGCCAGAGCACTGCTGCTGTGGGATGGCTTCTGCTTCCATGGCCATGGGAGATGCTCCCCATCAGCCCACATCTGCACTGGTCGTGGTGCTTGGCAGGACCAGGCATGTGGAGGAAAATAAATCCCACAGCTTGAGGGAAGAAGATGAGCCCCTTGGGATAACCCATCTCCTAGAGCCACTTCTTCTATTCAAGTGCAAAGCTGCAAAGACGAAAATTGAGCCAACAATTTGAAAGCATCAATCCCACACCAAGGAATTAGAAAAATATTGTCAAAAGAAAAATACTGTCAAAAGAAAATTGGTTCCTCTGGGGCTGGCTTAAAGCAGAGCTGCCTGCTTATGTGGCTATTGGGGCTGGGTTGGTTTTGGTTTATTTTAACTGGTTTTAGTATTTGCAGGACTTAATTATTTACTAAGCAAAAGTATCCCACTACAGCAGGGGACATAACCCTTCAAGTGGCCCAGTTCCCCTTTCCAGCAGCAGAAGCACTCAGCGATTCTAAAGTTCACCTTTTGCCATTGGCATCACAGCTGCTGAGCACAGCCGCAGTGATTAAAGAGCGCTGACCCCAGCCTCATCCCTCCCCTGTTTCATTTCCACCTCCCAGCTGTAATTTTGCAATGCTATTTCTGCAGGAGAAGGCCAGAAGCACCCTGTTTCCTACTTGTGTCACCTTGTGTGTGTCCCCCTGCTCTGTGGCTGGCAGTGCAGGATCTCCACCAGTGTGCTACAACCCTGACAGCTTTTTGGGGCTGTGCTGTGTTCCCTGTGTGTGGGACGAGTGGTTTCATGCGAGTTGGTGTGCTGCGTGCCTGCCTGCCTGCCTCTTCTGGAAGTCTCTCACACCAGTCTTGGCTTTTACATTACTTTTACACTCTAGCTGTAGACATGCAGCGAGTCCTCTTCCAAATGCAAACCCCAGAATTCATACATTTAGAATCCATCATTTACTTTAAAAACCCAAATCCACTGCTCTCAGGCTCAAACTCAGGGCTCCAGAGGGAGGACCACACAGGGCATCTCCTGTTACTGGTGGGATGTGGCTGTAGGACTTGGCTTCCTTCATCACCCCTGACCAGATCACCCTGCTCCCCACACACATCTAAAGCCCTGTGGCTCTGCACAACACCCCCCCAAAACTTGAAAGCAAAAACCATGGTGTTTCCCTTCTGCTTTTTCCACGCTGTAAAATGACACTGGCCTATCTTCAAGCTTCCCTATGAGGCCAGAAGCTCTCTTCCCCCCCAGGTCAACCTGATCACACAAAAACAGAAATCCCAAGAAGCACTTGAAGTGAAATACAAAGAGCCAAACTGACTTTTGAAACAATCATCCCAAGGTGCATAAAGCCCAAGAGGGTTTGCAAGACACCCAGCCTGCATCTCTCTGAAGACAGAGCAGAGCTGAGCCCTCGTCTCCCACATCAGAAGCAGCCTGTGATAAAAAGAGTGAAAAAAAGGAAATCACAAGAACATTTGCTGCTGGAAACTGCTCATGGGGCGGGCGCAATGTCTGGAAGGAGCCTGTGGCACACAGTGTGCACCAAGGAAAGGGATGAGATGTGATATCTCCTCATCCACACTTGGTGAGAGACACAAAGAACATTCCCCAGTCTGGGGGGACCCTGGACTCTTGCCTGGGCGCTGTGGTGCCCACCACAAGCACCCTGCACCCCAAGAAGCACCAACCAACCGGTTCAGTAGATTTCATTTTAAGACGGTGAGGAGGCGGCTCTCTGCAGATGGCATCAATACCAGCTCTGCTGCCAACTCCACTGTGTGTCATCGGTTCTGCTCAGCCTGAAGAGATGCAAATATAGAAAACAATGTCATTGTTGCTAGGATTTTCGGGCTCTGGCTGCCTGGCCAAGCTGAGAGTATGTGGTGATGCTGGGGAAGGACAGCCACGAGGAATGGTGCTATCTCAGATGAAGAGGAAGATGAGTAACTTTCTTAAATGCTGAGTCCTTTCAGTGCAAAAAGGTATCTTTTGAATCAGATTTCAGTTATCAGTAATGTTTCTGGCTCCTGTGGGATTCAAGAACATCAGAGCCTGTGCCTGCTGTGGATTTGGGGATGGTGACAAGAGCTACCCCAAGCTCTGAACTCACAGAAACATCTCAACCTCAATGCACAAAACAAACAGAAATTGGAATTCATAAGACACCCGATATCCCTATTTTCCCCTGAAACACTCCCTCAAGTGCCAGACTGGACACAGTGGCAGCAACAAGGAGAGAAGCTCCTTTAGACCCCCTCGTGCCTCATCCCACTGCAATGCCAACACAGGAGACATGGCACAAAGCAAATGCTCCAGCAGCTTCCAGCATTGCCCTGCCTGCCCCAGGCTTGCAGTAATACAAGAGGCAGCCTGGTATTTTCCATACCCCTCAAACCAGCTAGGAACACACCCTCCCAGCCTCCAAAACCATGCCAGCAATGCCATCGCACAGCTCTAGGCTCTAGGCACACCAAGGACCAGAGTTTCAGAGCTATTTAAACAGCTCTGAGGCTCACCATGCACATGGTGCTCTCTGTCTTGAAGAACCTATAGCACCTGCACAGGATCCACAGGAGTTCTGTGACTTTTTGGAGCCTCAACCAGACTCTTTCCAGTCCCTGTTTGTTGCTGTGGACAGCATCATCACCCACTCAAGACTGGCATTTCTCTCTTAAAGCTCTGTGACCAATTACTACCAGCTCCAAAACTGTTTGGTGGGAGGCACACATCTCTGAGAGGTGGTCATAGAATCATGGAATGGGTTGGGAGGACCTTAAAGCTCATCCAGCTCCAACCCCCTGCAGGGGCAGGGACACCTTCCACTACAGCAGGTTGCTCCAAGCCCCTTCCAACCTGGCCTTGAACGCGCCCTCCTCGCGCACTCCACGCTGCCCAGAACATGCCAGGAACATTAATTTCCACTTAATTGACTGCTGATCCCATACACAGCCCAGGAACAGCAGCCAGAGGCTGCTTTGTCTGGGGCCTGACACCATCCCACTCCATCCACCAGCAACAGGACACAGGGCGGCCCTGGCACCGGGCCGAGAGGATGGAGATGAGGAACAGCCTCGCACAGGAAAGTCTGCGAGTGCTCCAAACATCTGACATCTAGCCCAGCCAGGTTCTCGTCCCTGAAAATACACAACCCTGACCTATTTCCAGAGAATGCAAGGGCCCGTTTAAACAAATCCCTGATAAATGAAGGCAAGGAACCATTTCCTCCCTATTTCCTTCCATTAGAAACGAAACACTACCATTAATCACCAATAAAGAAATAAAACCCCTAAACAAGCTGCTAGTGACTGCATGAGTGAGGTCCCTCTCTCCCAGCTCACCATGGACCTGACCCCAGGCCCAGCCAGGCTGCCCTGAGCCAAACCATTGCTCTCTCCTACCTGCACTACATTAAAAACCCCAAACATACAGAGCTGCTGTCAGGGGTGTGCTAAAGTTAACTGAGGCTCAGCCCCATGGGCACCCCCTGGTTTATTACTCCAATTAATTCATGTTTTTACTCCAATTACTGTTATCTTTTTTTCCCTCCAGGAAAAGCTTATGTGCAAGAGGGAAAATGGGCTCCATACCAGGTACAAGTTACTCCTGGGGACATTCCAATTGGACACGGGAGGAAAATTTTTCACAATGAGAACAATCAGTCTTTGGAATAATCTCCCCAGGGAGGTGGTAGATTCCCCAGTGTTGGCTACTGTTAAGATTTGGCTGGACAGGGTGCTGGAACATCTAGTCTCGGTCGCGCTTTGCCAGGAGAGGTTGGACCAGATGATCCCTGAGGTCCCTCCCAGTTCTATGGCTTTATGAGATATCAGGGTCCTTTAATGAGAACTGCTGTTTTGCACACCCTAGGGCAGCCTCCAGCCACACTGACCACTCCACCCTGCTCCCCTCTAAAAGCAAACCCCGCTTCAGAGATGGCAGCGAGCAAATGCCTCCATGGCTGCCACAGCACCAGCAGCCCCAGGGGAAGCAGCCGGTCCCTGGGACACTGCGTCCTGGCCGAGCGCTGCCAGAAGCAGCTTGCTGGTAGCTGGAGCAGTTATCTCTGGCAGGGAGGAGGCAGGCGCAAAGTGCTTTGCAGAGCGTGCAGGAATTCTTCGTGTGTTTGCAGACTTGGCTTGTGGAGGTAACTTCGGGCTGCTTTGCTTTCTCCGAGCCAGATTAGGATCTTATTTGCACACCACGCACAGGGCTGTTTACTTAATGGTGTTGGCAAAACAAAAGCCCACCCCAAAACTCAGCGCTGGCCATGCTGGATGAGTGCAGATCTCAGTGCAAAAGAGCGTGTAGGTCTTGCTCCAACATCAGCACTGCAAAGCTTTCAAAAGACTCCCCTTCCCCAGGCAGGCTGGCTGTTAAGAGCGACGCCATGGATGCTGAGCGCATGGAGATGTCCTGGTTTCTGGTCAAAGCAATGCCTGCATTCCCTGTGAAATGGAGGGACTTGTCTCCTTGGGTGAGTGCAACACAGACTGTGCGGTTCTCACACCATGATGCTCGTGTTTCACCTGTAGGATGGGGCTGATGGCAAGTGCTGCCCTGCCTTCTCCTCCAGTCCCACCATACCCAAACTGGCACCATCCCTAGGAGGGGACCTAACAGGAGGGCACAAGAGAAACCCATTCCCCCCACCACCAGTGAGCAGCTTGGGAGCTGCCCTTCAGCTCACACCCCCCCTGTGCTGCAGAGCCAAAACTCACTGTAGCCCAGCACGGAGCGAGACGCTTCCTGCTCCGGTGCTTATCTCCATGGCCAGGCGGCCTGGAGGAAGCCGAACACCCTCACGCCGCTGCTCGGTGGCTGCCAGCCAAGGGTGCACTTGTGTTTCACGCAAACACAGTGGGGACAGCAGCTCCCACCATAGCCACGGCACACGGGCTCCAGCTCGACGTGTCTCAGTGCGGCAGCAAGCCCCTGCAAGCAGCGCAGACCACAGATAAGTAGTTCTGACCTGATTTTGCTCTTCTATAATGTAAATCCACATGGACACATCCTGGCTGTCTGGGGATCCTGATCCAAAAAGCCTTTGGGGGATGCACTTAGGGGTGTTGTGGATCTTGCAGCTTGGCAGAGGCAGTGTCTGTCCCTTCCCCTGGTCACCTCCTCACCAGCGCTCCAGAGGATGTCAGTAATAGCTGCAGGGCACAGACCAAGCACAGACCTATGCTGCTGTGTCCCACAGGGACGGTAGGGTCCCTGGATACACCCTCACCTAAGTTACAAACACCCCCTGAATACTGAACTCCTCACTGAGGCACCCAGCACAGCACACGTTGCACATGGCTTAGCTCCTGCGTAAGAGCTCTTGAGGGGGGGAAGATGACCCAGCCCATGTTGTGTCCTGCATTCCCCACTAATGAGCTTCACAACCCACTGCAGGGGTCCAGCAGTGAGACCCAAACCTCAGGCAGCTCATGGGGTTCGTACCCACAACACTTGCTGTAGCACACATACAGATTCTGCATCAACTATGCACCAAGTCCCTCCTCCTGAAAAGCAAGGCTTGCTCTCCTGGCACAGGAGCCACTTACCTGCCATAAATGTCCAGCTTGGGCCTGTAAACCTTCCTGGGAAATGAGTTTAGCATTGCTCAAGCACACAGCAGTGCTTGGCAGTGATACTATATTCACTCCGAAAGAAGATGGACAGTACCTCAAACAGCTAGGGGGATTTGGTCCTGTCTCATACTACTGGGTCACCCTGGCACAGGATGACTTCCCATAGAGGCCAGCAGACCCCAGCATGTGCTGCTGAGGTGTTGCTTGAGGACATCCCTGGGGACAAGGCACCAGAGCAACCGGCCCTGCCTACACACACAGCGTCGCTGCATTGACTTAAGTGTTTTTGCAGACACACTAAGAGGCAGAATGGGAATGTCAGGAGGAGAGAGGCTGAAGGCAAACTCTGTGCTCTGTGGCTGAGATTTGACATTTGAGGTTTCCACATGTGAGCAATACAGGGATGCACCCCCAGATGCTGCAGCAAACCGTCAGCAACCAACCATAAGCAACAGATGAGCACACCCCCCTCAGCAAACCTTGGCTGAGAACTCACAGAGAGAAATAGAGAGGAATTAGCTAAGCAAATTATTCTGTGAGTTGCTTATACCATTAAAATACCCACTCACAGAGCATGCAGCCCTACAAGGGGACCCAGGCACTGGGATGAGAGGCTTTCAGCATCCCTCATCCCAGCCTCACTGGCGTTTTGCACCCTGCAATCACCTCGGTGCCATGAAGAAATGCCAAGAACATGGAAAACCTCAATGAGGTCAGTGAGTAGGAAACACAGCTGAAATCCTTGAGTTTCATAAGGATGTTTGACAATAGCCCAGAGAGTTGCCAACTTTCCTTTCAAGTGACAAGTGTGCTCGGAAACTTCAGGCTCTCTGCAAAGAAAAGAGCTGAGAAGAAAAGAAACTTTGTTAAAGGAGGGAGTTTTGGGCTGCTTTGCTGAATTCCAGCAGTAAGATCATGAGAAATACCCCCTTGGTGTGTCTGAGCCGGGGGCTGCCCTTGCTCATCCCCAGGCCAGGAGGGAGCAAAGGAAATCCATATAATGAAATTCAAAAGCAGAGGGAAAACACAATGTTTCTGGATAAATATTTAGGCTTTGCTATAAGCTCCTGATGCAACAGCTGCCATCACAACCAGGCTCTTTTTGCATTTCAAAGTTGGGATTTTCAATGCAAATGCTGCCGAGCAGCCAAAGCTGGGCCCTGCTGTGGGGCTAAGGGCTCCCTTGGCTCTGCTGGCCATGAGCCATGAGGTTTCCTCCTGGAGGAACCCTCAGTCCTGCTGGAGGATGGGATGGAGGTGAAAATCCTCCAAGGAATTTGCTCAGGAAGGTGCTTGGGTGAAGCCTTTTCTTGTCCCAGATGGAGATGGAGAGCTCTGAAGGTTGCACCACCCTGCTGTGGAAAGGGCAGCGTTAAGCCAAAGCCTTCATCTAGCGGTAGAAATGAGTGAAAAAGCAGCATATAGGGAGCTGAGCTCTGCAGTGGGTTTGTGCCTGAACAGGGGCTGCAGAGACCCAGTTCCAAAGTCCCAGTAGAGCATTTGGGCCCAGACAGACCTGACGCACAGGTTCCAGAACCTTCCCTGAGCAAACTTGCTGGAAGCAGGGTACTTTGAATGACCTCGATTTTGGGTAGATCCAGCAATGGCCACAGGACCACACCATCCCCATCACCCGCAGTGGTACCGGGGTCCCATCCTGACCTTTCCAAAGGCAGCAAACAGTATCCCCAGCCCTGGAAATTAACATCTACACGAATCACTGTGTTTGCAAAGCATTTGGGATTTGCATTCGATTAAAATGAAGTGCTAGGAAAATAAAGGCACGAAAGGCAGTTCCTTAGTGCAGCTGAGCCAGGGTGAGGTCCATGGCGTGACCCATCCGAGGGGAATAGCATGAATAGGAGGACAAACCCACCAAATTGGATGTAAGAGGGGGCGAGGGCAGGGGCTATAGCAGGGGCTGTGACCTGGGCAGGCCAAACACCAGCCAAGCACACCTGAAGCACCCCGGACGACTCCCAGAGCTTGTTTGGTTTTGTCCTCCCTGCTTCAGCACAAGATTTGTATACGGAAAAAACATGCCAGGCGCATGACAACAGACCTGCTCCATCTGGATAAATAGTTAACCAAGCAGTCAAAATAGCTGGTGCTACGGAACAGCTGCTGCGACAGGAGACAGCGGCAGAGGAGACGCATCACTGGAAAAACGGGATGGGAGGAAGGAAGTGCTCGAGCTTGGGGATGTGGGAACAGGCAGCAGGAGGAAGCCCTGCACGAGCTGAGACCCCGCACTCCTTACACTTCAGAGGATCCCCTGGGCTTTGCTGAGCCTCTTCCCTGGACCATCCCAAATCTGGGTGCTGGAGCGATACCCCTGCCCCAAACACAGGTGCCTGGCTCATGCCACAGGACCAGGACAAGGGGGTGCCCCACAGCAATATGAGGGAGATGGCAGGAGCCCCTGCTCACACAATGTCCCCCCAGGAGCTCAGCTCCATGGGGTTTACATGGGGATTGGTGTTGGGGGCAGCTGCACCCATGACCCTGAGGTGGGTCCCCTTTTAGAGGCTTCAGGCTGGGGCAGCATCCTAAAAAGCTGCATGAAGAACCAGAGCTCTAGAAAACCTGCTTACCAGGAGAGCTGGGAGTGGGAATGGGAGATATGGGGTGGGAGGTGATGCTGGACCCTCTGGAAGCAGAGGGAGAGCTCCCACAAGGCAGCACTGCACATCCCAGCCTAGGCAGGACACCATCAGGGCTCCCTGCAAATGACTTTCAAAGGAGGGAATGGCCCTTTTCCATCCTTACTGATTAGATGGGGCTTAGCCCTATTCCAGACACCAGAACCAGCTGCCTGCACTGGCAAGCCTGGATTAGCTTCCCCCAAAATGATGCGAAAAGCAAAGTTTTCCAGCAGAAAGCTTGTGGCCATTGAGCTGCCTGTCCCCAGATCCACACCCTGGACCCCACACTAGAACTACTGATGCCCATCAGGGATGGTTTCCCTGTGGTCAGAGCACAGGAACCAAAGACTTTCCACAGGAACTGGGCAGCTCCCAGCCGTGCACATTGTTTGCTCTAGGACAGGCCAAGCACCTCAATAGTGGCTTTTCTTGAGCACATCCCCCGGGACAGGGAGGTTCACATTGCTGGGAAGGAGTTGGAGCCGTGGCATCAGCTCTCCCTCTCCCCACACACCCTGCAAAAAAGCTCTCAATGGTAACAGCTCTGCAGGATGAATGGGACAGAGCCTTTCCCATCTGCAGTGTCAGGATGCATCCCAACACACTTGTGTCCACCTTGCTACAACCCAAAGTAGGGTTAGGGGACAGTCACTTCAGTAGGTCTCAATTCTACCTCCCAAAGGAAAACCCCCAAGCTCAGACTGGATCTTGCCATGATGTGTTACTACATGGATGATGAAGAGCCATTCCTGAGCTCACAACCCTCCCGGCACCTCTCCAATCCTTCCTCTCTCATGTACTGCTCCATTAGGAATACAGTGCTTATTCCCACCATGTGGCAGGGTCATGACCACACAGCCCTTGCTCCATGTTAGATGTGCTCATATTCCCATTGCTAATTTCCAGTGCTATGTACCTGGGTCATTATCATTAATAAACACTCATTTACTAATGATTTCTATCTGATTCACTAAATCACAGCAATGCCACCGGCAGGAGCAGCAGATGCTCCGGGTGGGTCAGTAGGAGTAGGAAGCATCACAGCATCACAGCAGTAGGAAGCATCACAGATGGCTCCAGCCCCGAGATCCGGGCAGTGGAAGCGCCCGATGGAAGCCCTGGATTGATTAAAAAACTATAAAAAGATTTATTAACCCTTTGAGACGTAGTCTATGATAGAATTGGGCAAACAGGGACGAGAGTTCACTCTGAAATTTCCACAGTGGAAAAGGCCACAAAATGTCAACGTTCCCAGGGAAGATTGGGGGAGGGGGGGAAAGCCGTTCTGCTTCGGCCAAAACGTATTCCTGCAAAATCACTTTGTTTTCTTTGTGGTGTTTCAGAGCACGGTTACAGAGCCCCATCCAAAGCCCATTATTTCCAAACAAGTGTAACTTTGCAAGAAAAAGAATGTAAATATTTGCCCTGACGGAGTGAAAAAGGCTGCTCCAACGTTGTGGCCTCTTCCCCCGCCCCAGCTCCCCCACCCAGCGTGTTTTGATTCCGTTTTTATGAGAGATCAACAGCTGGAGAAAGCTTTGGGATTTTCCAATGGAAAAGAGCAGGAGGGATGCTGCTTCTACAAGTTCCGCCTATTAGCGCCTGGCTCGCCGGCCCCTTGGCTGCTCTGAGTTTTCCATTACTGGAAATCTTAACTATCAGAAGTGGATGTTTTTCCCGCAGACACACGGGTCAGCAGCTCCTGCACACAACCATTCCACCCAGCGTGAGCCGTTGCTCCTGGAAAGCTGTTTTCCACCCGACGCAGCCTGGTTGGGTCTGACCGCAGGGAGCAGAGCAGCAGCAAAGCCAGACCAGCTCTCAACACTCCAGCCCTTCCTGCTTACACGCCCCAGCACGGCTCCATCCCTCCCAGATGTGCCTGTGCTCCAGATGTGCAGCACCACAGCAACCGAGCAGCAGTCCTTGTGGGTGTCCCATGGAGCTGGTGTCAGGGACATAGAATCACAGAAGCATCCAGGTTGGAAAAGACCTTTTAAGGTCCTTGGGTCTAACCATTACACCAGCACTGCCAAGTCCACCTCTAAACCATGCCCCTAAGGGCCTTGTCTACATGTCATTTAAATACTTCCAGGGATGGTGACTCCACCGCTGCCCTGGCCAGCCTGTTCCAATGCCTGAGCATCCTTTTGGGGAAGGAATTGTTCCTAATATCCAATAAAAACCTCCCCTTGTGCAGCTTGAGGCTGTTTCCTCTTGTCCTATCGCTTGTTACTTGGGCAAGAGACCAACCTCTACCTTGCTACAACCTCCTGTCGGGCAGTCTTAGAGAGTGAGAAGGTCCCCCCTGAGCCTTTCCTCCTCCAGACTAAACCCCCCCAGGTCCCTCAGTCATTCCCCATCAGACTTGTGCTCCAGGCCCTGCACCAGCTCCATTGCCCTGTGTTGGGGCAATGGAGCTGGTGCAGAGATTCAGCAGAGATTCTGCAGTAGAATAAGGCATCTGCTGCAGCAGATCCCAAACAACTTGAACTTCAGGCATGATTCAGCAACTCTAGCACAGCGCTTGGGATCAGCACATGCACAGGGCTGCAAGACCTCAGCAACGTTGCTAAACCCAGCCTTGTTTTATGAAGAACTTACAGGTATTTATGTTTTTCGCAAGCGGGAACACCCCCCTGCCAAATGCACCACATTCATCAAAACCACTATTTTCAACACATTCAATATTTAGAAGCGACGCCAAAGCTGCAGGACAATAAGCAACAGTAACATTGGGGTGAAATAAGGAGGAGGTTTCACTTAATTCTTCTGTTGCCAGCATGCACAAAAGTCAGGCCAAATCCTGGAAGCCTGCTCCATACCTCCAGCCCTTCCCTGTGTCCAGGACCATCGCACCTCTGCTCTGGCTGGGGCTTTGTATCCCCTGAGGCTTCTCCCCTCTCCTCTTTGGGTCCCAGCAGGAAGGGCTGGAGCTGTGGGATTAAACCTCACAGCCTGGGGGTGGAATTCTCTGCCTGGCTCCAGAGGTTTCCCGATCTCAGTGCAGCGGTGAGTCAGTGGAGAGCGTGACTCATTGTTCAGTGCACAGAGCAGGGAAAGCAAATAACGGCAGCTCTGCCATGCCAGAACGGTGGATCCCATATTCCGGTGCTAGGGACAAACCTCAGCCACATCTGGCAGAGGAAGAAATGAAAAGCAGGATCCTTATAGTCAAGTCATCTCAACAAAGGTGAAGGTAAGCCCCGTCTGCTCACGGGATTCCTGAAATCCATCACCAATCTGAACCTGGGGCCGGAGGAACTCCCTGTGCAGGGGCAAGGTTTGCAAGTGAAGGGAAATCCCCCCAAGGATTACTTCCACCTCTGGGTGTTTTCCTTTGGGCACGCAGCAACCACAACTCATGAACTCGAGATATTTCCCTTTTCTAAATGTCCCTAACAAGCAATGCAATCCCCTGGGAATGCTCCTGGCAACAGGGAAAGTGCAGGGCCAGGATCCTATGGAAGAAAAGCTGTCCTTCATGTTGCACTGCAGCCCCCGTGCTACTCCTAGGAGCTGGGCCAGTTCCTGCTGCCTGATGGGCACATGAGGTCAATATCCCAAACCCACTAATTCTGGGAGGTTTTATGCGTGGAGGGAAAGCATCCAGTGAGAAAACCCCTCTGTGTATCTGCATAATTCCTGCTGATGGTCTATAGGGACATCATCGTCCCCAGCCCTTCCCAGGGACCTCGATGCAAACCACGCACCACCCAGCCCTGCCACCACGGCACAACCGTTTTAAGGGTAAAAGCCAGAAAGCAAAGCTGTGCCGAGGAGCTGTAGCTGAACAGGCTGGTTCGAGGCCATCGCCTGCAGAAAACCAGTCCCGAGGGAGCAGGGGTTTTCCTGAACCAGGGAGGGTGATCAGGGCACAGGGCCAGGGCTGAGCTTTTCTCAGTATTTTCTTTTAGGTGGCAGAGAAATCTGACAGCAACAGAAAGGACCTGGAAAAACAAATAGGTGTGTCCGGCAGCAAAGGGCCGTAGCTATAGCAATGGGACAGGCCCTGTTGACAAAAGGCTGCACAAAGGACCTTCTTTCAGAGATTAGAAGCAGTTTATGAGCTGGCAGGGCTCCCTGGGAAGGTGCTGGGGCTGCCACCATGGCCCTGGGAGGCAGGAGCTAAAAAACCAGGATGGGGGGAACATAGAATGGTTTGGGTTGGAAAGGACCTTAAGATCATCCAGTTGCAAACCCCCTGCCATGGGCCGGGACACCTCACACTAACCTGGTGCCTGCAGCATCCCCTGGGGCCGGAGCTGCAGTGCGTTTCTGGGAGGGCCATGGAAGTGGGGTGTCCTGCAGGGGCTGCTCCCCAGGGCATGGGAGGGTCCCCAAAGGGATGGTTTATTTTGGGGACCCCCCAAGCTCTGCTTGCCAGGACGTTGTGTTTCTGGTGTCACCACCTGCAGGTGCAGCCTGGAACTAATGCTTGCTAGCTTATAGAGGTGTCTGAGGCTTGGATGCTGCCTGAGCTGGATGCCACCCTCAAGCCTTCCTTCCTCCCATCCCAGGCACCTGCAAAGGGAGAGGCAAAATGCTGCTGGAGGGTTTTGCAGCCACTCAGAAAGCCCTGAAGGCAGTGCCCAAAGCAAGACCATGAATAACGGGTTGACCAATACCTGACCGTTACATTGCATCTGGGGGTGCAGCATTCCCAAACAGCCACAGGCCCCTGTCTTGCCTTCCTCCTCCTGTGTCCCCTGCAGAAAGTGGGGTCTGGCTCAGCAAAACCTCCTGGGACATCCAACACAACAAAGGAGGTATATGTGAGCCAGAAGCTTGGCTGAGCCACTGGAGTTGATGAGAGGGGCAAGCTGCACGGTGATGAGGGCAGAGCAAGGCTGGGGGAGCCAGCAGCTCGATGCCAGGGGACTGGGGGTGGGACACAAAACCCAACCTTTGCCCAGAGAGATTCACACTCAGGTTAAGTTTTGCTGCAGATGGGGGCTCCCGGATACTGAGCTGAAGCACTCACAAGCTGGGGCTGAGCTGCAGTTTTCTGCTTTAACTTATCTAAGACTAAGAAAAGATTAGTTTGTAATTAAAGCCGTGGATCAGCACTGACAACAGCATGACTCTGCATGCAGCCACCTCACACCACGTGAACATGTCTGCAGCTGAGTGTGGACAAGAGGAGCCCAAACCTCACCAGCAAGCAAATCTCTATTTAGGGCTAGGCTGGGACCTTAAGGGGTATTTGGGAGAACAAGCAAGTGGTGATGCCTCTCCCATCTGGATCTGGCAGCCAGAGTGCTGCCCAGAGCATGGTGGCTCCCAACAGTAGAAGATGCTACATGGGCAGCCATAGGAAAGCTGCAGAAACCAGAATAGGAATGCACAGGCACCTTATGGGTGCAGCAGGGATCTGCTTCTCCAGCAGCCTCATGGAAAGGGCAATGCAAAAACCAGAAGTCATGTTAAGACAATCACTTGTAGTTTATGCCTGTGCAAACTACTCTGGTCTCCTTTAGCTCCAGACGGGCTGAAGTCTTGCTCAGCCATTTCAGACTGTGCGGTTCTCTGAAATCAAAGGAGGAAAAGTCCTAAAAGGAGAAAAGCCAAAGGCTGCCTTGGGCAGCCCATGGTGGTGTCACGGCTGTGTCCTTCAGGGCAGTAAACACCTGGTGGGCCACCCATGCGCTGGGAGCCACATCCTAAGGTTGGGAAGGAGCTGGATACAGGCCCAGGTAAAGCCAGCACTGCCACTCAGCACCGCACTGGTGAGAAGCAGCCGGCTGCTTCCTAGGGCAATTCAAAAGCAGTGTAAGAACGCTCCTCTTGCTCAGGAGCCCAGGGATAGCACACGTATTGCAAAGGGCAGAGCAGTCCAGCAGTGACACACAAGGGGATTGCAACTCGGAGGAACTGCAGAGCTGCTTTTAGAATCAAAGAATCAACCAGGTTCGAAGAGACCTTTGAGGTCATCAAGTCCAATCATCCCCCAGCAGTGCCAAGGCCACCACTAACCCATGGCACTGAGGGCCTCGTCTGCATGGTTTGTGAACGCTTGCAGGGACGGTGACTCCAGCACTGCCCTGGGCAGCCTGTTCCAATGCCTGAGCATCCTTTTGGGGTCGACATCGTTCCTAACATCCGACCTAAACCTCCCCGGCGCAGCCCTGGTGCCGGTTCATCCCCAGCTGAGCACGCTCAGACCCCAGCAGCCCGGCACACACCCGCTTCCCGCACCGCGGCCGGAGCCGGGAATGCAGCGTGTGCCCAGCGCCGCGGGGCCGCAGCCGCTCCGGGGGCGAGCAGCCGCGTATGCCGCCGTTGTCGCTGTACCAAGAACAGGCGCTTCCCCGTCCCCACGACGGGACTCGCTGTTCCCGGGGCTTGGCTCCCTGGCGAGGGCTCCGGAGCTGCGTGAGCAACGAGCTGGGGAGGAAACGCGTGGCTTTCATGCAGAAGGAGCTCTACCAGCAGCAGCCGCAACAGCACTAATGGCTCTTACGCTGAGCGCAGCCACCCTGCACCGTTTACGGGCCCGGGGGGCACGAAGCATTGAGCACTGGAAAGCAAGCAGGCAAAACGCTTAAGGAACTGGAGGGATCTTTCTCATGCCCTTCTAACGCTGATCTTGGCTAGGAGGAGACCTTGTGGGGCAGAGCAGCATCTCTAGTTCCTACCGTGCATTGCAAGCACAAGGGACAGGCAGTGCGACCTCTTGGACATCAATCCACACTGCTCATCCATGGATTCCCCCCATTGCCTGTGTTGCAGACTTAAAGAAAAGCTATAGCCTCTCAGCAGCAGGCTCTGCTGGCTTTAAGCATTATTAGTGCAAAATTCACGGGGGGTTTGCTTTATTCTCTGAGAGCTTTTGAGTTTGTGGTAAATAAAGGAACTATTTCCAGCCCCCTGGGTCCTGCCTCCCACAGCCTAATGAAACCATGGGCTAAAACGGGCACACTGGGGAGGGTATGAGCAAAGAGCACACTCTCCACCACGCCATCAGCTCTGAGGAAGCTGAGACACCTTCTGCAGACAAATAAGGTGCCAGATGAAATGCGCCACGATGCATTTTGAGACCAGTGAATGAGAGGAGGAAAAGGCAGTTTTTCAGAGAAACACAAAAAGGACAATCATTAAAGGCAAAGAGACATCATTTAAAATCCAGCAGCATATCCAAAATTGACCCCATGGAGGATGAAACGCTCTTTTTTCTTTAAATATTAACATTCAGAGTATGAAGGAACAAAAACGTCTTAAAAAAAGCCCAGAGGGAATCGGTGGGGAGAAAAAAGCCCAACCTGATGCTCCAAGGAGCATAAACCCCAAGGTATGGGGGGTATTTCTGTGAAACCATTGACATTTTTTATTAACAAGCTTTCTGTGGGTGGTCTATGTAAAGGAGAAGGGTAAGAGACGCAGACATGACTTATTCTCAAGACTAAAGGTCTCCTGACTCAACGCTTCTCCTGACTCAAGAATTCATCTTTGTGTTTTCTGCCTTCACAGATCCTGCTGGATGCAAGACAAAGCTGTACAATTTTGAACTTCCTATCAACAGAGCGGGCTGTTTAGGCTCCAAGGCAACAAAACCAAGTTAAAGCCTCCTCTGAAATGCTTAACTACATATGCTTACTATTACACTTTAATTCCAGCTTTAATTTAATCTAAGCACAGTGATGAACTGAAGCCCTAATAAATGTCTTGCTACATATACATATTGAAGTCCTCCTGTTACAGGTGTTCTATAGAAGATGACTTATTAGAGAGTGAAAAATCTATAGGATGCTTTTACTCATGAGAAAGTGTAAGGGGGGGGAAGCCTTTTCTATCATTCCTCAGGCATTAATATAGGATCAGTCACCCAGAAATTCAGACTGAGCTTCAACAACCTGCAGTTGATGGCAGGAACTGCACTACAACCCCTTCCAGGATTACAACCCCTACATGCGCTACAGTCCCCACCTGCAAAGCCCTCCTAGAGCAACACTCTGCCACTGTCCAACAGTACAGAAATAACTCTGTCATACAGTTTGTGGAAACTTACTGGGTCTGGTTAACAACACATGGGGAATGTGTATTTAATTAAAGTAATTACCAAAACATGCTGAGCATCACTTCACCTCTTTTCACTTTGTTTTGCCTTTGTCCATGCTCCTGATGCAGCAGCAATGCCAGTGGATGAGCAGAGCAGCAGCTCCTTTGGAGTCCAGTAAGAGGTTTTGTTGGTTCCTAGAAATGGTATGTGGTTGAGGAGGTTAAAACCTTTGGGTGGCTGAAAGGCAGCGAGGTAAAAGCTGAGCTCCAAACCCAGCTCCACAGAGGTACATTACAGATAAGGACAATCACTCATTACAAAGAGCTAAAAATTTGGAATCAGATGATCTTTAAGGTCCCTTCTAACCCAAACCATTCTATGAATAATTTTACATGTCAGATGTTAAGCACGATGGAGTAAGAAGGTATGATGTTCAGCAACCACCTTATCAACACCTCCTGGAAGAGAGCAAACACCATCTGCGAGCAGCAAGCCTGAGTGCCAGTTCTCCCTGTATCCCTAAGGAAACACCGCACACCTCGTCTCTGCCAAGAGAAGGAGCCACAAAACACACCTTTGCGGGGGACTTGCAGCAAAGCACAGATATGCACTAAAGCAGGTACTAAAGTAAGAGACAGCTGAAAACGTGTCGCTGTAGTCACTGCTCAGAGCCATTGGAGAACACAATCAAGCTCACCGCAATTAGCCAAACCTCAGTCCTTTGCAGGTAGGGATGGAGAACACTCCCCAACAGTGCTGGAGAAGACAGGGACATTCACTTCTGGATGTGGTCCACACCATGCCTACAAAATGGAGCATCTCATCTAGCAGTCACTCATGTGCAAGTGGAGGTATCAAAATGGCTTGGAGTAAGCATGTTTGATGCCACAGGTGCTAGGAGATGCTAACAAAGTGCTTTGGAAATAAGCCTGTGAGAGAAGGTACCACTGACAAATATTTGCAGGGACTTTAATTTTCTATTCCTTTGGTTTTAATAAAACTGACTTTTTCCCTGCAAGACAAGCTTAAATATTTGTTATTTGCACTGCAAATGTTAACAACAAAAAAAGCAGTAATATTTATGGGAAGTCAGACAGTGAAGTGGGGAATGGAAGCAAGAAACCAGCTTTAAAAAAAGAGCACAAAACCAATTAAAATTGTCAGGAAAGCAGTTGTAAGGAGAAGCTCCCCAGCAAAATCCATAACACTTAGGTGGAAAGCTCTCTGTCTCCAAGACAGCCCAGTTTTCCTTTCTCCACTTCTTCTCCCTGTGTTCCCTAAATCTAAACAAACATTCTCAGCCCTTGAATATAAAAAGAACGACTCTCTATATGCTAAGGACCACTCCAAACCTGAGACTTCCATCCATTTATCAGCAATGCTTGTTGATGTTTCCAGTTGGAGGAAATAAGGGGTTTGGTGCAGAGGGGTTTAAAGGGTTTATTCCTCCTTAGACTGCATACTCATTTGTGAGCCCCACCACAGTGCTGCAGCCTGGGTTTGAACTGGATACCAACTTTTTTGTACTTTTTATGCTTATTATTTATGAGGTAAAAATCAGGCGAGATTATTGCAGAATAGACCCGATTCAACTAGACCTAACCATCATGGAAAGAATGAGCTTTAATCTTACTTCCTTCACCTCTTACTTAATTCCTTCCTTATTCACAGTGGATTTCTCTCATATTCACTTGAATAGGAATTGACTTCTTTGATTGAAATTCAGAGGTGGGCCAGATTGCTGTTTCCCATACACAGCCCAGCACAGTTCCTGTTTTTCCAGGCCATTTTACCAATGCACATTCTCAGTTATTATCCAGCCTGATCTCCTGAAGTGTTGAAAAGTGTCCCCTTTACATATATTAATTTGGTTTCCAACATTCTAGTAGCTTTGAATAAGAACCAGGTCATTCTTTTCATAGGCTCCCATGGTTGTGGCTGTTGTTTGTGCCCTGGAAACGGGGTAGGCTCCTTGTGCTGGTGGTTTCCCCAGCTGATATCCTACATGACTCACTTCTGGTTGCCAGAAACCACATTCATCATTAAAAAGGGAAAGTACCAAATCAGATTATCAGAGCCTTGCTCCGCTCCAATGTGCCCATATTTTATAGCAGGGCACCTTCATGGTCACTGCAGGTTTAAGATGATAAAAAGGGCAGGTCTTGACCCAATGGGTACATTGCAGCCTAATTTGGACCTCTTGGAAGAAAAACATTTTTAATTAACTTGTTCTGAAAAACAGTATTTCATAAACATGATGGTTGTGACCTCCCTTATATCCCAGTGCCTGGGACCATACTATATTTAACAGCAGATTAAACTGAACATGTTAGATTTACCACTGTGCTGAAGCCTCAAACGCAGCTGTCTCAGGGAATGCTCCCCACTCTCCCACAGCTTCACAACCATACTACTTGTATTTAACAAAATTACCTAATTTACATTCCCTGAGCAGGTGGAACCAGTGGAAACAACTTACAGCTTTAAGTAAATACAGAAAGACATCAACTTGCTCACACTTCCCTGAACAACCCTTTCCTCGAGCCAAACCCAAGGTATATAAGCTTCTACACTGAGGTATTAAGACTAGGTAGGCACAAGCACGTCCACTGGTAAATACTACTAGTTAGAATCAAGAGGTACACCAAGACAAATCTCAGCTTTACATGAGACATCTGGGGCCCCAGATACATGTTTCAGATGCAAAAGCAAACGCAGGCACTGAAACCAGTGTATACCCGTGGGAAACCTTCATTTTTAGGATAAGGCCACTGGAATGTACGCAGCAGGGCTAGAATTTAAGAGATGACTCCAGAAGTACATACCATATGTAGTTCAATACAGCATCAGATATACACTGACTGCAGGAAGAAAGGTTTGCTTACAGGCACTGTAATTGAAGACGCCCAAGAAAGCCCCTGGATCTCACTGCAAATCCAAGCATTCACCACTCAGTGAGGAGAGGAAAAAAGCAAACAAAAAAACAGACATTGTGTTGTACGTTTTTGTTTTTATAGAATTTTTACAATATATTTTCTTCATTTGCATATTTTACCCACATCTGTAGCTTTCTTTTTACATGTTGAACTGAACTGGAAGAAATCTAAAGGCCTGATATATTTTAAACAACTGATAAAAATTGCAAAGTAGTAAACCCGTAAGAAAAGAAATTATAAAACTCTCTTTTTTAAGTGTTTAATGAAAGCAAGTCAAATGTATCATTAGGAACAATATGGTTTGATTTCAACACATCATCAGGTGATTCAGGCAGGACAACTTCTGTTTTTGTTATATTAGGCACATTTTTTCTGCATACCTGTTTTCCCAGACAGTTTTATACTACTCAATAGTATCATCCACATCCACTTGGAACTGCTGCAGGATTCTCAAAATGTGATTGATCATGAATATTCATTATTGGTATTTGCTTCCTCTTTCTTTATAACTACCAGAAGGAAAAAAAAATTAATAATCAGTGTTTCTTGTCTCGTAAAAAATCCATAATGAATGATTGAGTTGTAAGGCAGCAACAGATTCGGTGTCAACTCAGGTCACAGTCCTTCAGTTCCATCTAGTGGGTAGAGATTATAGGTAGTGGACACTGTTCCTAGACAGTCCCTTTAGGGCAAGGCGACTGACTCATGGGGCCAGTTACTGCTGGTAGAGTAAGTTAAGTGGTACACCTAAGGAACACTGGCCACTCCTGTGTCATCCTTGCAGCCTCATGTCTTTATACAGAGCGCAAAAAGGCAGTCTACTGGGGAAAAGAAAGTGACTATGCTAGAGCCATGAGAGGTTCTGTGAAGGGTTTATTTACAGTCTTCATCCCTGATGTGAAAAAAGAAAAAAGCCTTCTTTGACTAACACAGGCAGATCTCAGCAGCATGATATATGCCTTAGCAAATCAGCCCATTGCATATCCTTGACCACTTAGCTATGGATTCACACTGAGGCAGTGAACAGGAAGTCCTACTGCTCCAGAAGAGCAATTTCAAAATGCTCACCTGCCCATCAATTTGACTCCCTAAAGGAGACTAAAGAACGTCTCATTCTGGTGGAGCAACTCCCTGATCCCAGAATCTGCTCATCCTATTAGGAACTGCGGAACAGTTGCTCCTCAGAGGTCTCTCAGACACCCCTGCAGTGAGACTGCAAACTCCAATACGTTAGTCAGATGTGGGAACAAAATGAACCATGTGTTAAAGATATGCCCCAACTCTGATAAGTCCCTTCCCATCACGATCTCATTCAGGAAGGAAGGAGGGCTTTAACCTTCAAGTATACTCGAGGAGAGGGCTCAGAGCAGTATCTCTCTGCCTCCTTTCAGACTTTGATAAATGGTACATTTTCCCTGAATTCTGGCATTCTCATTTCCTAAGAGGGCCACTCCAATCCTGAAGGCAATGGCTTTCAGCATAGTGCTGCTTGGTCTTCAGTTTTAAGTCTTTCAGGCAGAATAATCACATTCTGATTCAAGCTGATCTGAAGCAACATTCGCTTTGCACTCACCTGGCTGAACAGAATTCAAATCATCTCTAACTACAGCACTAGAGGCCATCCAAGAAAAGGGGATATATTACTGCACATTTCCCTCTCGGGGGAAGATTGGACCATCCTTAAAATTCCAGCCCCAGCAGATAAGACCATCAATTCAGAGGTCATCCCCCAATGCAGTGCTCCTGTACACATTGCACATTGACATTTAGGCACCATTCCCCTTTTGGACAAGTGAGGTCCTTGGGCAAGCATATTCCTTTCTGATAGAGCCACTGCCTTTAAACAACCTGCATTCAGTTATTATTGAAGCTTTTGGGTCCGTTTCTTTCACACCCTGATGTTGATGAAGGGAGGAAGAAAATAATTAGCATAAATTTCTCAGAATTCATACCTGACAAGACCATACTGTCTAATGGTATATAAGATGCACCTCCAAATGCTTTTTTGTTCTTTACAATTCTTTGGAAAGGGAATAACCAGCATAGTTGAGCAGGAAGAAAGCCAATTTATTTCAGCATAGAAGGTCTGCAATTGATTCCATGTTCACTAGGAGTAATGCAGTTATTGCTCTATATGGTAAGACTCGATCGACCATTAACCCCCACCCTGAGTGCTGGGAGTCTGTGTTCCCAACATTGCCAAGAAGGACCTCTCAAGCCACTAGTATTGAAATTATTGGAAGAAAAAAGCTTCATTAATAATTTCTTGTAAAGATGTGATCTTTGAGAAACATGTAAGTTCCTCAGTTCTTCATACTACCACTGCTTTGTGAATGGAGGCCAGCCTTTGCTCTCCACACTAGAATGATGTGCTGTTTAGAACACCACACTGGAGATAAGGTAAGAACAGATGATTCAGCTGATCAAATCAAAGAACATGAGACACAAACTTCTTGCACAAGGATGCTCTGAAACTGGAATCCTTTAACTGCTATGCGAATCACCCAGAATTTGTTTTACAACCTGTAGTTTAGTAAAAATTAAAGTCCTTTTTCTTGGGTAGTAGCCTTCAAAGCAAAAGCAGACATGACAGGATTCAAGCGTGGACCATTTCTGCATCAGCCCACCAGATTCTGGTTTGCCTATCTCACTTCAATTACATATAACAGACATTGCTGATGGCATCACTCAGAGTCATTTCCATATTGGGTTCCATCAATCAACTTTCCCTGGGAGCAGATGATACCAATGCAGGGGCCTTCCATTCTCAGCTACCTTCTTCCATTTACTTCCTCTGGGTAAAAAAAAAAGTATTGTTCAGTTTACTCTAACATGCTACAATATGTGCATACATAACTGTAGGCGACGCGTGAGTTACTTCAAGATGTGCTTTTTCATTGAAGTGCGCTTTTACTTTTACAAATTCTACATCAAGGTGGAAGGAAGGAAGGAAGGCAGGCTGCAGAGTGCTCATACACTGAAGCTGAAGGAACTTTTCCTGAACGGAGTTAAGATGTTCGTTCCAATGTCCTATGGACAAACTACTCTATCCCATGCACTCCGGCCTGAGCCAGTATTAAACATTCCAGAAACTTGTTGATTTGTTTGGATAGTTAATGGCAAGGCTGATAGCAGCAATGTTTTTCAGGGCCTAAAAGAGAGAAGAAAAAAAACAAAGTCATGATTCTCCTCAATCCAAAATGAAAAAAAACCTTGTATGAAATTAAACAGAAATAGATAAATAATCATCCTATTTCTAGCTGGTCCTCTCATGGTAGTGCAACAATTGTCATGTATCCAGGCAGTTCCAGCAAGGCCACTATATTTCCAGCTACTGAAAGACCAGCCCCAATCCCCATCTCCTCATTTTGGCAGTTGAGAGGTCAGTTTGGTAAACCAGATATATATACCTGATGACACCCAGCAGCCAGTTTGTGGCACATCAGCTGACTGTCAAAGGAGAACATTTGTGCGTAGTTCATTCACGTATTTCAGAAGCCTTTCACGGTACTGTAAAGTCAAACTACATTTATCTCTACTTTATACAACTCCACTGGGCAGTCAGGAGCCATTCTGCCTGCCAGAAAGATATCGCAAAACCACACATCACTGAGGTTGTGCAATCTTATTACCTGTGCTGTGCAGCGATGAAGATGATCTTCAGTATTTAAGGCAAGCAAATACTCCTGTAGAGATCCAAGCTCCTGCAAGAAAGCATTCAATGAACACCAACACTTCCACTAAAGATATCATCTTACTAATTAACATTAAAATGCTGATCATTATAGTAGTCCCCATGAACCAAAGGTATCTGAACTACACATAAGACTCTCCCTGACTAGAACACAGTTTGTGACCACAGAAATCAGTTTATTACAGACTGTTCCTATGCAATGTGCAAAACCAACTCAAGGAAAACCACATTTAAATGCCTTTAAATTAACTGTAAAACCAGCATTACTCTCAGAAGAATGAGGGGCTTTAGGGCTTGCTGCCTTAAGCGCATAAGAAGGAGTCATGACTATTACATAAGGCCCCACAATGGATATGGCAACAGTATGCTCCTCTATTAGAATTCGCTACCAGACTCCACAAGAGAAAGTTTTTAATATGTCTGAAGCATTTAATGGTTCTAAAGCTCTGATGAACTTTGCCAAGATAAAGTAAAACTGCTTTTAATTTAACACTGAACTATGTATCATTCTGGGCACTGGGGAGAGGAGGGATACAAATACAGGAACTGCTTACAGCAACTCTGTTTTCTGTAACAAAGAAGAGTTCTGCAAGTGCACGATGAAGAGGAAGAAGAATCCCAGGCTTGGCCATGTCATGACACAAGTTGTTTTCCATATGGGTAAAAAGCTGCCAAAGTGGCTTCAGCAAGGTAAGGTCACAGTCCCTGAAAAACGGTAATTCAAATGAAATAGTGAGTAATCATGGCCTGTTTCTGGGAAGGAAAAAAAACCCAACACAAAACCCCAAACAATTTTAAGAGAACAAAACCATACAGTTTTAACAGATGTATAAATGAAGGAAGAAATACAAGAATTCTTCTAATATTTAAATTCAGTCATGTGTTTCAACACAATTAATTTCATTCTGAATCAGTGGAGAAAACCTCACATCTGTGAATATGCCCAAATGACTTTTGTAAAACTAAGTGGCCTCCTCAAATGAGGACTTTAAAATAACTATATACATCACTTTGTGAAATGCTGTAGCTCCATTGATTGAAATTATCCAATACTGCACTGTAGAACTAAGCAGGTGATGCCCTTGTATAGGGGAAACAAAAACTGATCTATAGCTTTAAAAACAATTCCAACCCTGCCTTCTTCCTACTACTGAGTTAAAGCCAACTAACCCAAATGTTACTTACAACACAGATAGGATGACAAATACTGGGGGAGGGTGGAGGGAAAAGGGGAAACTCAATTTCAGAATGTATCATCAGATTAACACAAGAAAAATATTAAATACAAGCACAATGGAGACTTGGCCTTTCAGCAATTAATTCTGTTGTCCGCATGACAAAGATGACATTTGCTGATGAAAATACCTAAGGGAACTTGAAAAAATAATAAATCCATGATTAAAATCCCAAAGCTAGGTTTTCAGACTTAGACACAGATCAGTGTATCTAAAGTCTGCAGAGAGCCAAATGGTTTTATGTAATTGTCCATTTTTATTACAGGATGTGAATATACTTTTTGACCTCTCTTTATCAAAGCAAGCTAGTAGGATGCTGTTATTTTCATGATTTTGCTTATTCTGAACTGAAAGGGTATAACCAGGTAAGTGCCAGTGTTCCAGCACTGTTGCCTGTGTTTCCAGTAATTCTATTGAGTTAATGTGACTATGAACATTTGCAAAACACTAAGAGCTCAACATTGTTTTGAATGTGTATTGTCATGAGGAATACCCATGCTATACATACATAAGCATTAGCATACCTCTCCCTTCTGGAACTCAATTGCAAGCTTAGTGGTACAACTAAAAATAGTAATTCAAAAGTTATTTACTTTATAGAGAAGCCGATCATCATCTCACCAGTTTATTATTCCATCCGCACCTTAATTCTGAAGTACTACTAATACAAAGAAAATAAACTTCTAGAAAACTGACTGAAATCTCTTCTTTGTCCTGTTTTGGAGTGACTTGTTTTCTTTTAAAACAACCTTTGAGTTCATTGGACCTTTTCACAAAGCCCCCCCCCCCAAAAAAAAGAGAATGGTTTCAAAATAACCCTTCATAATAAATATCTATCAGGCACTGTGAATTGTATCTGAAAGGCAAAGGATCTACTTCAAATCATTGTTTTCTGCCCTCAAAATAATATCAGCTTAGTCACTTTTTCTTCTCGTGCTCTTTTCCTTTTAGTGCACACCACAGAACAGCCCACTCACCTCTGGGCACTGCACTGCACTATCTTCAAAAGCAAGTGGATAGCCTTCAAACGCTGGTGACCGGTCTGACGGCATGCTACCCCAACCTGCCATTCCCAGATTTTGGCCAGTGGGAGGTGAGGAACAGCCCTTTCCTCAGACAGCATCTGCTTTAGAATTTCAAACCCTGGAGGAAAAAAAAAAAAAATCAAGTAAAATTCAAACAGCTGTTACTTTTGTAGGGACCCTTTCTGTTCACAAAGTCAGTTCTCTCTTCTCCGTATAATAAATACTGATCTGGCAAGCAAGAAATACCAAACTGTAACACCAAGCAGAAACCTGAGATAAGTCTGGATTACATCTCAAGATCACAAGTCTTTTCTTGGGTAAAACCTGGATCAAAATGAGAAAGAAACCTATCTGAAATTAAAGTTTGCCCAAGTAAGGCAAATTAAACATAGGTGTTTTAGTGTGAGGTGTCCCTGCCCATGGCAGGGGGGTTGGAACTAGATGATCTTAAGGTCCTTTCCAACCCTAACTATTCTACGATTCTATAGGTCCTCACTATGCAGTAGACTTCTGCTGACTGCAGTCATCCACCAGCCTCAACTTCATTACAAATATTTAAACTCTAACACAAACTAACAAACCCTTTCATGCTATACCTAGAAATTAGATCCAGAACCAATTTATTTTAATGGATAACCATTTTTAAAGGTACAATTACAATTATTTGTGTTCCTGATTATGGCACCTTAGAGTGGTTACTTAGGGGTGTAATTACTGACATAATGAAACTTTGAATGTAAATAACATTACTATAATTGTCTCCACATCTCTGTGAAGATTTGGTATTTCTAACAAAGCCACAGCAAGTAAGAGACATTAGTCAAGAATCAACTTGAACAAAAACTAAACACATTATTTCCAAAACATTGGAGAAAGCAAATTCTAAGTCAAGAAAGGGGATAACCACAAGTCTGTCAAAGCTTGGCAAAATAACTCCAGAAAGCTCTTTCCAACACATTCTGAGCAGTGCTTACCTGTCTGAAACCTTCCAAGATGACCTGCTGTCACTGTAAACTTATAACCCCACTCAGTGTTACTCATGTCAGAAGTAAATCTGTAATAAAGCGTGTCACCTGTGTACAAGGGGAGGAAGAATATCCACATTACTACCTTCTCAGTTAGCTTTGCTACCACAAATACAATTCAAATGAAAAGTCTGTCATAGATTAATTGTAGAAATCATCATTCAAGAGATGTGATCTTTTGCTTTTTGGTAATTCTGAAATGCACAGAACAGTATGATAAGCAAGAGGCTGAAGCAAAACACAGAATAGTTTCCACTGTGTAAGGATACAAGGATAATGTCTCTTACATGTTTGTCAGCTGGATGGAAGGAGGAGTTAAAGAACCTCTCTACTGGACACAGTTAAACTTCCCTTTTCAATTGTGTTATGGATCAGTTATGGTTTATGAAAAAAGAACCTTTACACAGGCAGCCAAATTCACAGCCCATTAAACAAAAGGTTAAAAACCAGATAAAGCAAAGCTGCACTGCTTTTACATGTCAGAGAATTAAATGGCACACTTTCACTCTAGGGAACAAAACCCTTAAGTGGTTGTGGTTAAAAGTGGAAGAGCTATCACGATGTTTGACCATTTTGCAGTAGGAACTGGAACATTCAAGAAGTTCTTGTCATTGTAGCATCTCCAGCTTCTCAGAGGAAAACACCAGTGGTTAACTGTAACGCCAAGCAAAACAGGTCCTTACCTGTCGTGCTCTGCAATACTAGATCTGGTTACAACTGAGAATTTCCTTCTGTTCCATGGAAAATCTTGTCACCCTGGGACAAGCATGCTAATTTTCATCGGGAAGCAGAATTTGCAGTTTCATGAAGAAACATTTTGAAAACATTTTTTGTGATTAAAAAACCCCTAAAAATCTAAAAGCTTCTTCCCTTTTTCATCACAAAATGGAGTCATTGATCTCTCCTATTCCTAAGAGTCTTGAGAAAGCCCTGCCATCAAATGAAAAGCCCAGAAGCCTTCAAATGCCTCGTTTCAATTAAGCCTGATGAGTGGAATCAAGAGCATTAATCCAGACAGCCTTGTCCAGAAATGAAGTTTCACAAGCTGAAACTCAAGTTTCACAGCCAAGGCTGCTCCAAAACAATGAGCCTCCAAGTTCAGTTTCT
Organism: Ara ararauna; assembly: GCA_028858755.1. NCBI lineage: Eukaryota > Metazoa > Chordata > Aves > Psittaciformes > Psittacidae > Ara > Ara ararauna. The sequence goes on along the minus strand of CM054389.1, from coordinate 7,349,071 downwards.
TGGCAAACCTCTGCAACTATTTGGAAGGAAAGGGACAGAAAGAAGGTCATAAAACCCCAAAGTATTTCTACAGTGTACACGTTTGTTTCTAACTAGCACTTTGCCACCCAAACGGCTTTGCTAAGAGAGCTCTTATATCTATTTCTAGCTACTGACAGCACTCGAAGTCAAAAGCTTCCTGCAATGTCATGGTGCTCAGTGGGTTACAACAACTTAAAGATGTCATCCTTCAGCTCACCAGCATTTGCTACTCTGTTATCAAAAACATGCTTAGGAGAGAACAGAGACTGAAGCTGTCAGTCAACTGAGTGATTTTTTTTCAGTTGTACTCTGCGGCAACAACTGGAGACAAGGCACAGGCACACACTCTTTATCTGAGCACTTGTGTAGCAGAGAGAAGAGATAAGCCTATCTTTTGGGTTACTTTAAATGTGCTTCCTGTGGAAAGTAAAACAAGGCAGGAACAATGTAAGTGAATGTTGTGCAGAACAAGGACTGTGTTGGAACAGAATCAAGATCAAAATTTGTTTCCAGTTACTGAGTGCATGCTTTGACCAAAGGGTGGAAAAAAAAAGGTCAAGCAGCAGAACAGCAGATAAGCCTACTTTGAAGAAACAAATGCAAGAGCAGCACGTCAGAGCAGACAGGCTGGGACTAGAAAAGGATTGACTTTTCTTCCCACACATCTCATGAACATCCACATATAAGTGTCATTAGTTTCTCTTGAGAGTCCAAAACACCATCAATATCCTACACATTTGCACTTTGAAACACAGCATATTCACCTGGAAGCTCAAAATCATTCCACTTCTGTGGAGACCCACTGAAGCTATGTCGATCCTGCTGGAAATCACTGCTGCTGGACATGAGCAACTCATCACAGCCCTCTTCTGTATTACACTGAGAGTCAAATTTGATTGAGAGGTAGATAGCACCAGGAATATGAACTTTATCCTGAGAAATAAACACATGATCTTTGCATCCTGCAATACTATATTACCAAAGAGCTACTTCACTTTCCCCATACAAACAACAAATACTACAGCATATCCATAAAGAAAAAAAAAAAGAAACCCCAAAAAAACCCACCCCTCTTTAATATTTTTATCCAGAGCCAATTTAACAACGTGAAGTGTGGCCCATTGTTTGTGTTAGCTGTTAAACATGCAGAATTAATTGCTAGGGTTTTATTAGAAGTGGTAATTGTTGCTGATACTGATCTCCACTGCCACAACCTAAAGGCTTATATGCACTTTAAACAATAAAAATCAGAAGAGTCAGAGCTGCAGATAAATTAAAAATCCCAAGACTGCCCAGTGGCAACAATTACTTACTGAACTGCATAAGAAAAAGGCTTTCAAACAATATCAAGAAAAGAAGAACTGTTTGTGTCAGGATTAGATAGTCTAAAATGAGAAATAGAAGAAAAAGAAGACTCCACTCCCAACTTTCATCTAACACTACAAAGAAGTAACAGGTGAACGGAAATGAACCCTTGGATGAAAGGGTAGAAATATTTGTTCATTAAGGCCCTGAGACCATCTAAGAATATGATCTGGTTCAAACACATGCATAGTAAAACCACTGAAGTTATGCACTTTTCACATGATTGAATTAGATTACATAAAAGTTCTTTAGTGAACATAGTTCTTTACAGGGCAAGGCTTCACTCATCTGGCAGCAGCCTTTCCAAAAGCAAGACTGAACAGATATTTCACGGGTGCTTCAAGCACAAAGTCCCACAGGTAAACACATAGAACACTGACATTTCTGCTCCAACTACCCTGATGTTTTAGAACTCTTCAAGCCATGCAAATGCACTGTACTATACTACAAGTCTAGCTTACCTCAAAATTGGTATTGTTGTTATAAGGATGCTTAGATTCACGCATCTGCACTGCCATTCCGGGTTCTTCCATGAACTGGCAAGCTGTCAGTGCCATTGTCCCTAGCATGCTCTCACTGCACCCATGCAGTACCTTCTGTAGAATCTGGGAAGAAGCAACACGTCATGTAAATACAATTTGCTATCAAAGCAATTACAAACTTATATAGTGGTGACTGACAGGAGTCATTTCTAGCTACACGTTTTGGAAGAGCAAGAAACAAGACATCACAAATGATGTCTATGAGTGTTATTTCCATAAGTGCAGAAGATTTTACTCTGCCCTCTGTTCCAGATCTTTCAGTTCTTATCTAATGAAAATGTGACAGCTATTAGCTCCATCTCTTTCCACAAATGCCAGGAACAAGGATTACCCATAAAGTAGTTAACAGTAAACTAAAGCTGTAAAGAAGGAAGATGAACAACTAAATACTAAAGACACCTTTACCTTCTATTACTTATAGGTTTTGATTTTAATAGAATATGTTCTGGTTTAGCTTTCAAAATGTACAACTTCACATACAAGAAGGAAGCCATCAGTTAGTGGCTGCAGTGTTTGAAAGCACTAGATGCAAGAGCTGTGTCTTTAAAAATACAAATAAATGCCATTTAATCTATCAGGACACACTAAATGATAATTAAGAACAATCTGAATCTCCATTTTCTCTTATTTTTCAGAGCTTTTGTGTGCTTTTGAATTAGGATTCCTGCTGCACAAGGCCCTTTAATATCATAACCTATGACATCTCTTCACCTGTAGTTTTCTAGCTCCTCCTATAAAATGTGACACTAGCTCAGACCAAATGTTCACCTCCACATCAGCCAAAAAAATTGATTTCTTGGGAAAAAGGAGTTTAAAAAGCAAAGGCAGTATGTAGCGCAGTTCCCTGAATGTCTTATTTGCCTCCATCCACTTGCAGAATAGCCTAACACAAAGGCTTCTGTGTTTAATACACCTCAACATACTGTTATTCTATCAGTTCATCCTGATATTTTCTGAACCTACATAAACGCCCCGTGGCAACAATTTCAATGACATACCCTGTCAAGAACCAGTTCTTTTCGTTTGTTTTGGACCTGACACTTACTACCTTCATCCGACACTCCTTTGTTTTCTTACTGGGAGGGCCAGTGAATAATAGTTGCTGTTAACTTTTGTATGCTGCTTACTGTTTTAAAACTACAGAGAAAGAGGAACAGATTTTTTCATTACTCCTTTTCCCTTAATGCCAAATGGGGCAAAGGTCCAGGATGAAGAAAACAAGTTGGTTCCTCCTACTGAAGTTATTCCATGGCTAAAAGAATCCCTGCCACCCTTTTCCAGACTTCTTCCAGTTGTACTGCATTTCCATTTTACTTTAAGCAAGATGAGGGAGTCAGGTCACATGCTGTACTCCAGATCAGAGCATACTATTGGTTTGGTGGAGTACCAGTGCCTTCTTGTTTTATCTTTATTCCTGCTTTGAAGATTGCCAGTACTTCATTTGCGCCAACTGCTGCTGAAGCATTGAGCTGACATTTTCATTACAACGTTCTATTATAATACCAAGATCACTTCCACCACGGTAAGAGTCAGCTCATCAGTGGAATAGCAGGTATTACAATTATACCCATTGAGATCTACAGCTTTCAAAATAGACTGCCTATATGACCAATTTCTCTATAAGATTTATTTTCTCATATAGCTTTCACAGCTGAGCTGTCTCCATGGAGCTAGTTTTTCCATTTTCTGTTAACAAAATCAGTACATTAAGACACTGACAGATTCCAACTGCTTTTTCAGAACTAATTTAGATTTTTGGTGTTCCAATTTAGTTTAAAAAAGGAATTGCAAGTATTTCTTAGTCTTGTGGCATGTAGGCACAGGGCTTGCTCACATGCACAAGTGAAACCACTTACCTTTTCCCATAACTGCTTTTCCTCTAGCTGCATAAGCATGTCCAGTATGTATGTCATATGCGCTGGACCACTAAGATCTAGGATTTCCTCATTTATTGCCACATCATCTGGCCACTCAGCTAGCAACGATGCCAGAACATGCCTGGCATAAAGAACAGCAGTTGCCTCATTTACACGATACAGGTAGTCCCTCACAGCTTTTTTACTCCTGGAGTCCAGCTCCTTGTGCAGGAGTATTGAACTCTTAGTGCGACGTTGCTTGGCATAACTAAGCTGTAGATCACTCTCTGTGTTGGTTATCAGTTTCTGGGCGACTGGATTGGTTTCTTCCGTTGCTTTATCACAGAGTGCAGGTTTTGACTGAAAAAAGAAATGGAAGTTTGAAAATAGGCTCTCAACAATTTACTTCCTTATGTTTGGATTATCTGACCAGTCCATCAGACTGCAAGCTGAATTTACAAATGGATTTGTCTTTTACATACTGAAAACCACAGCATCAAAGAAGAGAAAAGTGTGATCTCACACACACCTACAGGGACAGGATTCCTCAAAAACACAGTATATGTCAGACTTCACTATACACTGATGCATTCATGACTGTACAGGAGCAGAAACAGCAGTTCAAACTCTAACCAGAAGTGTTATTTTAAGCTGACCTACAGAGGCAAAGCAAGTGTCATGCTATTTCTGACACAGAATGAGGCAAGCTGGAAGGAAGCTTTTGAGATCATTTAGACCAAATCCAACTTAAACCTGAGACAACTACAAAATAAAGGCTTTGTCCAATTAAGTTTGGAGAATTTCCAGGGGTGGATATTTCACAGCTTTGTTCTGCAACCGATAGACAAGTGATACCACATGGCAAGCAATAAGTGCCCAAAATAAAGCAAAGAGCTGTGGGACCATGCTATTGAATGGAAACCTAAAGCTTGTAAGTGCAGTGTCTACTTCACGAGACTAACTTATTGCTTCCTTGTTCTGCTGAAATTACTATAACAATATGCTAAAACAGTAACACGGCATAAGCTTACAGTAATTAGATACAATTTCTCTGTATAAAGAGAGGAAATTACAGCATGCAATCACAATTTGTTCTCCTGACCTGAGAATCAAGTTCTCTTACTTCCTTAAGGAAGAAATATTTGCTTCTTGTATGTGCTTATTCATTTTGGCATAAAACATTAACAACAGATTATTTCAGATACTAAAAAAACCCCCTCAGGTTTGAAGTTACTAAACAAGACTGAAGTAACTCAATGCCTAAATTATGTCACAACTGCTCCTTTTTGGAGATGCACGTACCAAACAGGGTAAGATGATCATATCTGTATCTACTGCTTTTGAACTCTGTTCCTCCAGCCTCAAACGCTTGCTGGGCTGCCACTTCTGAGCCAGCGTTCGGATCCTCTCATCTGTTGTAATTACATCTCCATCAAACCTTAAAAGAGGCAAAAGAAGAAACAAAAGTCACAAATGTGTTTCAAAAGTAATGCAAACTAAATTGGTGCAATTAAATGGAAATTATCTGTTTTTGAAAGAGTCATTAAACTCTACCTGTTTCTATCATATCACATTAACTGGCTACCCTGGAGGTTTTAAATGTTATAAAATTGCTCATTTCTGTGAGAACATGGTGGCTCCAGGACATGCTTTGATTACTCCAAGCCACACATAAGCTCTCCATTCTTCCCCCGTTAGGAGCATTTAAAGACATAGTAGATCTTCATATGGGAGTTACCATACTGAAAAGAACGTACAACATATTTCAGAGGTTGATGACTTGTTTCCATAAATACAACTTAGTAGGAGTTTATTTCCTTTCTTTTTCATACATGAAAACCAAATTGTACCCTTGGAACAATTTCTATTCAGCACCTATTAGATTTTAGGTTACCACCCACATCTAGTAACTTTGTTTTTCTGCTGGATGGACCCACTCTTGCACGTACCTCTTTTGAACTTCCAGGAAAAAAGAATCTGTTCTTTTCATTTGCAACTCATACATGGCTCGAAGAATATGGAGAGGTGCATTGAGTGCATCATGCGTCATCTGAGCAAGGGGATAAAAAAAGGAACAAAAGATGACATTAGAGGAAAACCATGAGTTTCTTTAAGGATGACCCAGATATTTTTTTCCCATACACTTATCATATGGATAGAGAATTAATGAACTTAATATCTTTATTAGTAACAGTGAAAAACAATTTAGCAAAAAGCTTTATAATGACTTTGTAATGTTCATGACTGCAGATATAATTTATTTCCTTTAGATAACAATACACTAAAATCACAGACCCACATTCTGTGAATTTACAAGAAAAACAGCCATATAGACTACCAAATATTTTATGCAACCAGCAAATTCAAAGAAATGTCAAAAGAGGTAAAATTAAGTACCAAGAAGCATATTTTGGTGGCTTCATCCAAACCCTCCAGAGGATCAAGTTTGTTCTGCTCTAAATCTACAGGACCAACAACGGGTGGCTCCACATCTTGATCTTGCTCCCTTTCTTCCAGTTCAGTATCCTCACGTTCAGCCAGGGAACTGATCTCTTTCTTTGAGGAATACAGCATTATTGACAAAATCTATATAGAAAAAAAGCAGCATATGGTGTGACAGCTGTAGATATTATTAGCGTATCTGCAATCAGCATTTTATATGAATGTTTTAAGACTTGGACCGTGCTTAGCACATGCTATTCTAAAGAGCAGCAGCACCTAAAAAAAAAAGCGAAACCACCACCAAAAAACAACCAACCAAAACCAAACCACAAACCCCTCGCTGTTTCCCTCTTTACAAATGAGTTACACCTTTCAGGCTGCTACAAAGACAATTTAAGTGATCAGCCAAAAGTGGAAAAAATTGAGAAAATAATTATTTAACCATTTCAGTACATCAAAGGCTTGAGGATTCTTAAACAAGTACAGAGTAGAAGTGACTAAACACCAGCCACCAATGCCCCTATACACTCTTCTTCAGCACAGCCACGCGCGAGTACTCTTAACAGGAAGAAAATCATATTACACACTTCCTTGGTCCTCCAGTTTGTGACAGGAGGAGTAATGTGGGCAGAGCTATGGCAAGACATTTTAGTGCTTAGGGCAGAAGAGTCATTTGCTACAATGCTGCCCAAAGGGGAAGAAGGTGGGATGCCTTTGAATCAGGACTGGTTGGTTCTTGGCCAGGTCACAAGGTGGGAAGAACCAACCCCTTAGAGTAACTTTTCAGAGGACTTCCAGGGTTTTACTCTCTCTCATTCTCATTGTTACCATCCTAAGTATGAATTCACACAACTCTTGCGTATGATAAAACACCACTCACAGTTGAACCACACTCCCAGCAAATAACAAGCATTCAGAAAGAACATGCCTACATGCATATTGATCTCCACATGTTGCACTGCAGTAATACCTCGTACATGTCAGTGAGTAATGCAAGTGATGGTTTTCTTCAGGATTAATTACTATTTTTTAAATTGAAGAATGAAATTTTCAAGAACAGTCCAAATAAAATGCAGAAGAACCCAAGTGATTCACACCTCATCTTGCAAATTTCTTTCAAATACAATCAAATGAACTTAAATCAGCTCCTGCTTTAATGAAGCTAGACTATTATCTACACAATTATGATGGACAGAGGAAGGCAAATTCAGTGATACAGTTCAGTGAACATTTTTTAAAGACTAATCAGAAATATTCTTGAGACTCTCTTCACAAAAGGGAAGTGCACTGATATCACCTTTCATGCCACTGTGTGAAGCCTGACATTTTACAAACCTAACTTTTCTTACCTCCAAGTCTCTGAGAAGCCAGGTCTTACTGAAGCCAGTTCCTTTGCTACATTTTTTCACTAGAAGCTTGAGTAAACCAGACTGAAGAAAGGCAGCTTGAACCTCCTTAAAGCCATGAATCTACACATACAGACACACACAAACAAATAAAAAGGGAACAGTGCATCACAATACCTTATCACACAGCCTCAGATAAGTTTCCTGCCCAGATCAACTACATTAGGAAATTTTATTTCCCTAAAAAAACCCCAAAATACAATCCCCACTTCAAATACCTTGACAGTACCATCTATGACACACACAGAGTAGTTACTAGATATCTGTTTTAGTCTTGACAGTCCAAAAAAATCAGAGATCCCCTTTCAAATACTTCAGGAGTAAGAAAAGAAGCGAGCTTCACTCCACAAAGTGTTATCTATCCCCATAAAATTTCTTCTTTAGCTTTCACGAGTGATTAGCCCCCACAGAGGAAGTGATCCAACTCTCAACAAGACTCACGAATGCTCTTTAAAGCCTAGTAACATTTTCAGTCCCCTACCAACAGGCATAAAAGGAGCCAGCTGTGAGAGCAATGAGCCTGCATTAGTTCCCCAACTTGCTTAGTCAATACCCAAGTTCCTGTACACAGGGTAGAATACAAACTTTTATTTATCTATTATATTCTATATGTCAGGCAAAAGATACCTTAAGTGTTCTGTAAAGCCCCTTTAGAGCAAGCGACAAGACCCAAGTTGCTTCCACTGCCTCAGCATAGCTACTGTCCATGCTGGTTTGCAGAAGGTGTGTGGATATAAGAACAAAGTGCTGGAGGTACTGTCTCAGCTGGGTCTGCGAATCACTGCCCTCTTGTCCACATTTCTGAATCAACTGATAGTCTTTCACTAAATGGGAGAGAAAACACAAGTCACTCGGCTACTCTTAAAATGTGAAATCATCTCTTACCAGTGGATATGAGTAGGCCAAGACATGAACACAATCCACACATGAAATACATTCAAACAATCGTCTTGCACTAAAATTTTCCCATATTCACTAACAGTTATGAGAACACTTTACTTTTCAGTGCAAGTTAAGAGAAAACCCTAGGTAACTTCTGCAACATATGACTGCATATATTTGCACATAAATAGTACAGCATACAAAGCAACACAGGTTGTGTTTTACAATTAAAACGGGGGAATTTTGACCTGCAATTGATACTGATGAAATTAATCTTACTTATCTTACTGTTTAGAATGTCAATAGTAACAAACCAATCAACCAGCCAACCAAAAGGCTTTTATATTCAAATACTTCTTCAATATCAAGAAGCAGTTTAGTCTCTTGATTTTTCCGAATATCTTTTAAACAACTTCAGTAGTCAAATCTTAGGACAACCTTTGCTTTAACTTCACAGTATTAGGTCATGTACACCAAAGTTGCAACCTCTCACTCCTAGAAATCCAACTAATTTGTTACATGTTTAGGTGAAATACAGGAAAAGTTCTTCATGGTACAAGAAAAGAGACCTAGGAAGCAGCATCTAGCTTTGTGGTTTCAGTGTTTTCTAGCCAACGCACTGATGTGCCCTACAATGCATTATTATTAGTTCCCCAGACACATTTCCTAGAGTATACACTATTTCATGCTGTGTAGCTGTCTTCCATTTTTGTTTCAAATTTTAGGAGTATCCAAATTGTTTTGAAAGTTCTTCCAGACAGGAGGAAAGCAGAAAAGATTCCTGACATTTCACAAAGCACATGAGTAAAGAAGTTGGCCTGTTTTTACAAAGCCAGGAAAAGGCAGCCAACACAGCATAATTTCAGGAGCAACCAAGTGATCACGGGTATTTTGTGTTTGGTCTTACTCTTCATTTGCTAGCTCACAGTGCATCTTGCCCACAGTGGAAACAGGCACATCGTAAAAATGCAGAGAATTTCTGGAAGAACTAAATGGAGTATCCCCAAAACGTTCACACTCTGGGTTACCTTTATCTGAAGGGAGCCTATAGGGATGCTGGGGAGGGACTCTTCATTAGGGACTGTAGTGAGAGGACAAGGGGTAATGGGTTCAAACTTAATCAGGGGAAGTTTAGATTGGATATAAGGAAGAAATTCTTTACTGTAACTGTGGTGAGGCACTGGAATGGGTTGCCCAGGGAAGTTGTGAATGCTCCATCACTGGCGGTGTTCAAGGCCAGGTTGGACAGAGCCTTGGATGGCATGGTTTAGTGGGAGATGTCCCTGCCCCTGGCAGGGGGGTTGGAGCTGGATGATCTTAAGGTCCTTTCCAACCCTAACTAGTCTATGATTCTATGATATAGCAGCACCTGACTACAAAGAGGCAGCAAGTATGTCTTCTAAATTTGCAATTGTTTTAAAACATTAAGCATGTGTTTGTAAGGGGTAAGACACAAGCAGCAAGCACACCTCACACCTCAAACCAGAAACAACTGCTCAGTAAAAGCCTATTTCTGAAATTCCTCAAGTAACAAAATAATCCCAACAGTTTGCAAAATCCTTTCTGAATAAAACACGTCAGAGGTTTGAGTTTTTTTTTTTTTTTAAAAAAAGGAGTCTCTGTAATCTTTACTGCAGAAGCTTCACAATTTGGTTGAACCTACAAGCAGAAAACCAGGTGACTTACTAAAAATGGAATTCAAACTCTGCAGACATGCACAAAGTGGCCTAGTTAAAATATGTGTTTGGGTATCCATAAGAAACTGTAAGGAAATACTCTGTGATTCTTTGATAAAAATGTCACAGAACCTGTTTTCCTCTTTCGGGTTTTGATGTCTACTACAACTGCCCTGTTCTTCTCAGTGAAATGCTTCAGAATGATCACGTTGTGAGGCTCATTTGCATTATCCATGTACACAGAACGAGTCCCCATACACAGCACCTAAAATTGCAGTAAAAGTTTCAGTTATAATTTGGAATACTTATTTGTAAATACAGTCAACCTTTTATATTGGTTACATATTGCTTATACTTGGTATTGTGTCTTTTAGCTGAACAACCTACTCACTGCCAGGTATTTGCTGGTCTTTAGAAAATGGCAGTTCACTTCTATAAAAAAAAAGAAATAAATGCCTACAACAACCAGTTTAATACTACATAGGCAATATATCAGAGTTCTGATGAGCAAGAGTGAGGTCAGGTTGTTTTGCTTGTACAAAAAGTCCTTTTTGATTCTCAAATGCACTAGGCTGGCTTTCTCCTGGTAGTTCTAATCAGCAAAGAAATGCAAGGCAAAACCAGTTACATCTTTCTTCATTAGATAAACATGAATTGTGCACAAGTGGGAAGATGTGAACTCTGACGTACGCCACATTTTGACACTTTATAATGGATGTCCCCAGCTGATGAAATCCATAGTACTCAGAAATAAAAGCTCTAAACAATTTTGTTTCCTTTAGTATCAATAGGCTACTTACCTCAGGAAACCCAACCAGCACCAGTAAAGTGAAGATATTGGTGTGCTTTAGCTGGAAGGGCAGTTGCTTAATGCAATGGTCAGTGAAAGCAGCTATCACATTATGCCACTGAGCAGAATTGTTCAAAGATCGAAGAATATCTGCCATGGAGCTTGCCCAGTCCAGACCTACACGACTGGAAAGCAAGAACAGTCTGTATTAGAAGGGCAGACTACAGACTTACCTGCAACTATTTTTCCTCAAGACATCATAGAACTGTTAATGTCATAGCTGTAGCTTTCATACCATTATGTGTTTTTCCAAGCATTTGAAGCTTTCATGTCAGCTGACACGACTTCTGTTTTGTTTCTCATCACTAGAGCATAAATAACACTGTTTTCTTAAAGGGTTCACAGTCCCAAATCAGGGTGTGCCTGAACACAGTCACCTTTAATTCCCAATTTTAGTTTAGAGTTCAGAAGTTTCTCACTGCGAAACAGCAAGTGGTTTATTTCCTATGCACATGACTACCTGCTCTCCCCTCTGTGGGCTACAGAAATAATGGCCTCCTTACCCTAAAGTTAGTCTTTGAGAAAAACCCTTTCCCTCGGCTAATTCTTTGGATATCCTGCCTTTGAATACCATACACTTTGTATTTGTTTATGAACCTTCCCTGTGAAATATAGCTACAATAAAAAAATAACACTGTCATTTTTAACAGACATAACATTAGCCTTAGAATGCATCAGAGCTTTCTCAAGACCTTCAAAACAGAACATCTGCTCTGCCCCTCCTTGCTGTTTCCAGTGCAAGTTTACAATACAAAAATCTCCCTAATACACTTACACAAAAGTGCCAGATTCAGAACACAGCACTGGTTATAGTTACCACATGGCACACCTCTCCTCCTTCCCCAAGTTACACAAGAGATAAGTAATTCAATGGGAAAGAATGCCATTAAAAAATATGTAAGATTGTATTTTGGTTTTCTTCGAAGTTTGCGAACATTACTTCTTCCACCATAACATGCTATGTAGGCAAGCACTGGAATTTAAGCCACTATTCAATGCATTTCCTTCTTTAGGAAGGAAATAAAAAGGGTCCCGCTGCACCAAGGCCTGCAGATGCAAAGCCCTTTCCATGATCAGAGTACAGGTTTAATTGACTTTCTATTAAAAAGCTTCTATGCATGAGGCACACACGAAAGCAAATTAGTATTAGTCATGAGAGAGCAACTAATAGGTCTAAAGTAAAAGCACCTGTCTAAACACACAGCTCCCAGACTGAACAGAAGATGAGTTGTCTTCCAGCCTTCTGGTACTGCAGCCCCATCTCCCGCAGCAAACAAATTATGTTTGGCTGAAAGGACTTTAGCCACTGCAGCATCCACTTCCGCAGGCATAAGTCTCAGGATTAACTGGCCCAGAAGTCCCAGCGTTAGATGATATGTTTCGTTTAGGTGGCCAGCATTTGAGATTACAACCTGAAACATCAGTGGAAGTATCTGTTCCAGGTTAATCAAAGACATTGTGGAGCCCTACAGAAAAACAAAAATATCATTAAGGCAGGTAAAGAAAACAAGGTTTTTAGTCAAAGTCATAGCACACACAAAAGTTTCTGTTCTAATGCTCTTTCGAATGGGACAAAAGGAAATGAGAAACTAGGTTCCTACTTCAGTTGTTGACCTCTTAAGTTGACCTGACACATAAACTTAAGTTGATGATTTAAACTCTGCTGGTGTTGAACAGTTAAGATAGACTGCTTTACAGTCAAAATTCCCTACCCTCTCCCTCCACCCAGGAACAAGCCCTTACACCCCTTAGTAATGTGAAATGTCCTAAGACATTCTGATCTGCATTTTATAACATGCAAACAAGAGCCCACTTCCTACATTTCATTTGCTATGAATTTTATTCATGTTATTTGTGCCACAGATTGAATGTAGAAAGAACTAACAGATTTGAAAGGTGGTAACATAGCCGCCAGCAATCCTAGAATCCTCTTCTGAGAGCATTCAGCAAAAACTTGTTCCTGGCTAGGTATTAAAACCTTCTCTGCTTGCTTCTGGGCTGAATCTTCTATGAGGCTGTCATCTGCATTTTACATTAAAACAAAAGAAGAAAATCCCCAAAATGACATTAAAAATACTTTTAAAAAACGATAGCTTAATTTTAACAGTCTAAGGATTAAAAAAACCTTTAAAATATTAAAATTTGTCAAGCAAATCTTTTATAGAAGTGTGTAAAAGATAGGTAAAGAGATTTACACCATTATCTATTAAAATCACATAAAGGACAGTATTACAGATAGGTCCTTTTAACTATCGTTACTCTTACAATACTAGTCTTTAATGGAACAAAACACTTGATTTCTAGTTCCAGTAAGAATACACAAGTATTGCGTTGGACCAACAGGAACTATTATCTCTGTATGTGAATACGTATCAGTGTAATTCTACTCTGTTTTCTAGAATCCTTTAAACCCACTACAAGGTTGTTCCAAGCAGTATGCTTGGCAGGTTTTACAAAGCAGACAGCTCTCCTGCATTAAAGGCATTTGCAAATACACAAAAACAGGTTAGGGATAAAAATACAGCTGTCTGCTTTGCTTATGAATGGATATTTCTGTGACAGGGAAAATGAGAAATAACATTTACCTGTTGGAGACCCATTATCCTCCACAGAAAAGTCTGACTCTTGTCTCAAAACAGCTTTATTTGCAAAGACAGCTTTGCTTTCACTTCCTTGTTTTCCTACTTTATCTTCTGCAGGAGACTGGATTTCATTACACGTATCTCCTTTCCCCTAAAAATAAAACAAAGGCACTACAAGATTAAAACAAAATTTAATACCTGCAGAAACAACCATGGACAGAAGCTGTCAGACATCTGCATTTGACAAATATTTTTCCTCAAATATCAAAACCTTTTATTGGTTCACAATTGCTTGATGTATACATGTCTTAAATTACATACAGTAAAAATACATTTCTATTTTTTGCGTCTATCTCTGTGCATAAAATTATTATGCTAATAGCTTTATACCCAGTATAAAACTGTAGAAAACTCAATCTCCTACTTATACAGTGCTAACAAGGGGAAACAACAACCCTTTCAGAATGATCTTTGCCCCCTCCTGCTGATGCTTTTGTGAATCAGTTACCAATAATAATATAAGGTGATACCTGTGTCTTTGATTAGCTGTATCTAATAAAAAACATGAGCCAATCAAGAACTGCCTCTGGCCCCTGAGTATTACCTACAAACGAAGCCACCGTTATCCATTATTTCAGTTACATATCCAGAATAGGATGTTTAAGCTTCTGAAGATCACACACCTCATTGATATCAGGAGTTCTGGAAATAACAGGTACTTACATTGCAATGTATAAAAGAGCCTGTTGTTGGTTTCTCATCTTTTCCCTTCACTGCTTTATCATCAGTATGATTTTTTGGAGCACCATCTGTGGGAGGACTGACTGAAACAGTGCCATTCTCTGAGAAGGATTCACCTTCTGGTAACATGCAGAGGAGAGCTAAATTCTTCAGACCTGAAAACAAGAAAGTTATAAAAGCTATTTAGTTGTTGAGAGGCAAAATAAGCAAAAAACAGAACTCAAATGAACTGCAAACTTCCCAACAGTGTAAATTATAAAAGGTAAATTCTATCTGTCTTAGCTTTTAATCTTCTGACCACTTAAATATTTATACAATAAAATTGTATGTTAAAGATAAACAGATCAAATAATGAGCACACATAAGTATTTGGTGGTGGTATTTCAGCTGTATTAAAGATGCTCAAAAAAAACCCCTACCAGTAACCACTGGAACATGAGTCTAGAATTTGATATATTCAACATAGGTTTTTACTGTAGCACCCTATGTTCTGTGGTAGGTCTTAGTTCACAGAAATCCTTCTTTCCAAACAGACATCATCCCCAGCAATTTCTCTCATACCACAAATAAGGTTAAAAGATTCTTGCCAAGAGATGCAGAACAAAAAAAAACCCAAACATTTTACACTAAGTTATTTGCTTTCCTTCCAGTCCTTCAGTTGTCAGTAGCGTTAGTAACAGAACATGAAGCTGTATTGATTGATCCCTTTACAACATCTAAGATGGAAAAAACAACAACCCAAGAGTTGCCAAGTTGTCTTCAATATTGACGGGAGCATAAAAGTAATTTTCTCAAGCACCCTATTTTCCATGTTCCAATGACCCTGAATGACACTTGTTCTACATTTGCTGTCTACATAAACAGTTATACACAGTGAAGCACACAGTAGCTTCCCCTTTCCTTTGGAAGCTTCAAAGTGAGTAATCACTTTTCTGACACTTACTAGAAACTACTGTTTCAGTGAAGGAGGTGCCGACTCACCTTTTCCATGCTGTGCTTTCATCAAGCAGTCTCCTATGAGCTGTATGCACTGATGTTGCACAACTCTGGCATGACTGAGGACCTGTGAATCTAGTTTCTCTCCTTCTACTTCCCCCCCATTTGCCAGATCTGCACTGTATAGGGTCAAAGCTGCAAACAACAGCCAGGAATAGTTGTGGATATATGGCTGGATGAGCCTCTGTCGGTCACTGATTCGAATAGTCACCATGGGATACACTGTGATGCTGTGAGTGGGCAAATGACTGAAAAAAGAAGGTACATAATGTTGAAATCCAGTCACTTTCCTGTTAATCCATGTACTTAATAAGACACAACACCTTTACAAGAAAGTATGAGAACCCCAAATATCCCAGAAATTCCAACTGTAGACCTGTTTTTCTAAGATCTTCAGTGTCAAGCACTGAAACCTGCGCTGTCTAACCACAACAGTATTCATTTCTTCCATCATTCAAGCTTGATAACTCTCCTTCTGCAACTTTCACATTTGTGGCTAGAAAACAATTGCTACTGAGCTACTTCAGAGGCTGGGGCAGGTATCCAAAATGCAGAAATCCTTGCTGAACTGGTCTTGTATTTGCTATGTTTGCCCAAAGGACACCAAAACTAGGTGCTCTGATGTCAGACACAGCCCTGCAGGAAGCCACATGAGAATGACCAATTGTACTTAGCTGCTAATTACTGCTTTTCTGCCAAGTGAGAGAAACAAAATAATGAATTTAAATACCTGTCGGAGTACTTCTTTGCAGAATAGCATCCATAGCAAAGGTCAAAGTCATCACACACATTGCAGTTCATTCTCCGACCTATGATAACTCCTTGACAGTGATCGCAGGCATACTCCATGTTAACCATTTCATGGTCATCCTCATGTCCTTCGGGTTTAACTCCACCTGTAAAGAAATGTTTTAAGATTTCCCTGTAAATCCTTTTTTACAAAGGATCTTTCTTTACTGCAAGTTTGTATTTCTTAACATTTTTCAAGTATCCAGCAGAAGTCTTTCACTTTGTGTTGAATTTAGAAGACATTCTTTCAACCTTTGAGGATGGGGTTTTGAGGGTTTTTTAATGATTCTTACCAAGAAAACAAGTTTTACACAGGTCCATGTCATTGCATTGCAGACAGCGGTAGCGATGCCATGGTGCAATTTCATCACAGCCATCACAGGATATGTCCACGTTTAACAGGTCACAGTAACGAGCAACAAACATGTGCATCTAGAGCAATAAATAGACACAGAGTATTATTTTCTGACTTTGAGAAAGCTCTTTCTAGACAGAAAGCAGAACACTTCCTCTGCCAAGAAAGGATGGGGATCTTCTTATTATATTAGACTTTTGAAGGCCTACAGGGAGCTAGGGATCCAAATAATGAAAAACAATTTAAACCAGATTTCTTTCTCTCCTTTAGGCTTTTGTAAGTCTATTTACCTCTTCTACAGACACACAAATCATGAGCTCACCTTTCGCTGCTTCTCTGGGTCAGCTTGAGCTATTTTTTCATACCAGGCCTCAAACATCACATCCTGACATTCATCCATCCACTCACAGTTTTGCTTATAGTCTGCAATTTCATCTTCTTCACTCCACTGACTGAAAGAAAAGCAAGCTCAAAATTCAGTTTGAATGCAATCAGGCTTCCCTCTAATGTAACTTGGGATACTCTGGGTTTTTTTTTTAAAGAACAAAGTGCCATAACATGCTAATAAAAACAGAATGGTGAGAAATCCAGTTCACTTGGTTTATAAATGACCATATGACACCTGCTTCTTGCCTCTGTAACAAGTTCTGAAGTACATATGGAGAACCATAATGCAAAATCACAAAAAATCTACACTTCCAAAACTGCCTTTGGTAATGTTGGCAGATCAGATGCGACACTGAAAAAGCTTCTGGGCCTTCACATTGCTCATGTGTAAGAAGTACAACGACTATAAAATTGCAACGTGCACGTTAAAAGCGTTTGACGTTTATCAGGCCACGAAACAGCATTATCCACCTCACGCTACACTGCTAAACAAGAGAAGTGTTTCAGCAGTAATCAGGTTAAAAATACAATTCCAGTATTTTTTTGTGCTAGCAATGCTGCAAAAAAAATCAAATACTTCAGTTTAGCCCTTGGATCCTACCCAGAATTATGCCACACTTGTTAATAGCACTTTTACTGCTTGTTCCAGCACAAAGTTCAGCAGCCTTTCATGGTAAAAACAGTATCAATAGTTAGCACCATGTGAAAGAGGCATTCTTCCTGACTCACCAAATGACGCTGTCATGAATACTTATGTTTTCTTGTGATGTAGTCATAAGCAGCTGTGGTAACTGAATCTCAACAAAGAAGGAAAGATCACTTGGCTCCCAACTCATATCCAAAAGGTGAAGGAGAGTTGTCTGCACACACGATAAGGCAGGAAGCAATGATCTAAATAAAAATACAAGACAATATAATATGAGAGCTCTCACCTAAAGCTGGAATAAGCATGTTTGGGAAGTAAGGGCACACAGTCACTGTACGTTGATTTCCAGGCTTCACTCTGTATTAAATTAGCTGCATGGCAGAAACTCAGGTTTATTAATGCAAGACAATTTAGCAAGAAGCACTGCCAATGTGATTTGAAATAAGGACAATATCCTTTACAGACTCAGCTAAGAAAGAGCTTATGCTATTGCCCAAGCATTAGCAAGAGGGTTTGTCTCTTCTCTGCAGTACATTTTCTTGGTATTTGCAGAACTTGTTCTCTTTGAAACCTTTGCCATGGTCAGTTGAAACTCAAAAGGCCTTGGGAGCTATTGGCATACAGACTGACACTATAGTCATAAAATTCTCATTTCTCTAGGACACTTGGCTATTAATCCCCAAAATTCTAACCAGAATGTTTTCAAACCATGAGCTTTAACATTAAAGCATGGTCACAGAATTGCTGTATCTATTGTGGCATTACTCTTGCCCATGTATTCCACAATAAATTCGCTATCTCTAGTATTTTACTACTGAGCTTCAGAAACACATTGCAGAATTAGAACTGCAAAATGCATTAAGTCAAGGTTTTAACATTGATTAATTTATTGTGCTTTCCTGTATAGTAGCAATAAAAAGCTAACTTGGCATTTCTGATCACAAGATCAAGGCTCCCTTTTTTAATTCTGTAAATAAGGCAAAGTACAGACAAAATTAAGGCATTGAACAATAAATAACAAACGAGAAGGGAAGAGGTGAGGAAAAACAGAAAAAAGGAATCACGTAAGTAATGTAAGCAATGTACTGTACCTGTCATTAACAGTACTAAATCCCTTCACAGAATTTACCAGGAACAAAACAAGCTGGTAATAGGACTCTCGAATCTCTTTGTGTAGCTCAGCACCACATCCTTCCAAGTTTCCGAAGTAGCTAGAAATTGAAGAGTCAGTTTAGTAGTCTAGAATTTGCCATTAGATTTTTAGGTAGCATGCTTTGTGCAAACGTTACAAACAGGCAATCTTTTAAACACAGTGGGAAGGATATTAGTTTGGTTTACAACGCAGTCTTATCGCTTTCAAAGAAAATAAAAGAATCCTCTAACAGGAATCAAGTTAAGAAACAAAACAGGCAGAGAATATTCTGGTGGCTCTAATGACAGAACATTCCTTCAAATTAAAAAAGGTGCTTTACAAAAAGCTAACTGAAACCTTAAAAGAAATCAGTGCACTGCAAGATGACCATAAAAAGCTCTCGACAAGTGAGAAGCCAGCTGGCAGAGTTCTGACAGCACTGTCCAGACACACAATAGAAATCAGACCCCATTCATGAACCAGAACAGCTCCTGCTTTGAGATATTCCTCTCTAGTTGAAAAAAAGCTTCCAAATGATCTTTCCTTACTTAAAAACCAAAACAAAACAACCAACTGCGCGTGCATATAATCAATATGATGCTTTTTTGCCTCCTTTTCCTGAGTGTATGTGCATGTCCTGTAACTGGTACACAGATAACAGCACTGCAGACCTTGGCTTGCAGGTGCATCACCTTAGCCTCTGGCACACGAGAGAAATACACCACCCCACATAACATTTCCCTTGTACAGGTATGACATCTAAAGTTATGAAAACTCATGAATAATCAAATGCTTGACAATATAAAACATCCGCCATTGCTGGACTCTAGTTCTTCTGCCAGATAGGCATTATCTTGATTTACAAAGTAAGCTCACAAAAAATATGAAGATGCAATGTTATATAAGTAATTGTAAGTTAAATGGGTTCGATCACTACAGCTTTACTGGACAAGAAAAAAACCAATCTGACAGGAACCTAAACTAAAGCAATAACTGAAGACTCTACAATCTTTCTGAGTCTGGTGTGAACTGGCTGGAACTTAAAGGTGTTTCTAGGTATGTGCACTGTTATTCAACCGCATGATACCTACCAACAGAAACAGCTGTAAAACTAAGTCCCACTTGAAAATTATATTTAAATGAAGCATGCAAAAATATGCATAGTAGCCTAAAAACTAATCCTCGGGTCATATTGTTATTATCCATATGGATTAAAAAGCAGTAACTTTCTATGGTTGTCAATATACATGACTGGAAGAACGCAAACACTAAAACATTAAATCACATGGCTGAGACTTGACTAAATATTTACTTACTTTGTAAAATCTTTCTGACAGGCTAGAAGTTCTAAGAGAAAAAGTACACACGGCGGATGAAAACAGTGTGGCTGCCCAAGGGAGTCTAGGCACTGGCGGATTGTCTTGAGCACTTCCATAATATTCTGCCCTTGGGATTTTCTCAAAGCAAGAACCTTCAAAACACTAAGAAAAGCAAAAAACATCTATGAGGACTTCAAAACATTGTGTTTAAATTAACCCAAATAACCCACAGTTCAAGAAGTGCTTGACTAATTAAACAAGAGACTGGTATCTAAATATTCAGGTGTATTGCAGCAGTGGTATATTACAGTTGGAGAGATAAAGCTTCAAACAGAACCCAATGCTTCCTGCACAAGTCCAAGTTTTAGAGCCTAACCCAAACAAGCTGAGAATTGGAAATCTTTTTGATTTACGTTTTCAGAATACCAGGTAATTTAATGAGAGGTGCAACTATCCTGTATGTGGTACTGAGGACTGCGAGCACTGATCAACCATGTCTTTGGTGTTTGTAGACAAAAAACAGAATGCCACTGTAAACAGACCTCAGGAAGCAAGACAATAAATTGCCAAGTAATTATTTTTTCCATTCTGAAGTTCTACATGGCAGAAGTGAATCCAGGGAAACACTACCCTCTATGAGCCCCTACATGGTTCTGAGTAACTGAACATAAATACATAATGTATTCATGTAAAAAGTACTTTTCAATGCTATCTTGCACCTAAAATGCGTCTTATTCCACCTGGAGAGGTGTGAAGACAAGTTTCTGCATTTTATAGTTGGCAACATTTTCAATTTGCTTACCTTTCATAGGAGAGGGATTGATCCTTAATAAAGTCTAATATGTTTTTCAATATGGGGTATTTCGTCTTCACAGTAGGCACAGGTCTTGGCTCTTCCATTGATCGGAAAGACAGCAGCCTTAGTCTTCCACGGCTGAACTGAGACTTTCGTGTAGGAGTGGAAGGAGGTGATGATGTATCTTCTTGCTGTGAAACTGTACTTTCAACAGGCTTACTATGAATTGCAGATGCTGCTTCTGTTTGGAGGGAGTCTGGAAGTTGTTCCATCTTCGTATCAGATAGTGTCATTTGGCTCCCCTCTTTTGAAACAGCAGGAGTTACTCCATTGGATGACAGTGAATATGCTGCCTGGAAGTCCATGTCCACAAAAGAACCTTTTCTTTGGCATTTATCACCAACATAATGTTGGATATCATCAATGTCTTGGCCTTCCAAACTGTCTGAAGCAGAATCTTTCGTCTTTGCTCTTACAGGCAAAAAATTCAGTAATAAAAGGCTCTTCTGCATACAAAGTTTTGCTGCAGCATAAAAATTGGAAGAGTTTCAATCATGACAACAGAACGCCAAACCTGCTATCTTCTGCTTAGAAAGAAAGTGATTTAGCGGATTGTTTCTGAGCCAAGACAGCTAGAAAATACTGGTTTTCTTGTTATATTGATCATGACACTACCAGTTACTTAAATTTTAGACTTCCAAATGGTCAATTTGAATAATCACACTGAACCATACAAAATACACAGTAGTCAATGAGAACACATCTTATTCTGATAACAGCCAGCTGCTATTCTAACATCAGTTAATTATAGTAATGAGTACCTACACAAATAGATGAATGTAAGTTCAGAACCAGGTGACCCAAGTCAGAGTTTACTCTCTGTAGAATTTTCTCAGGTACTATTTTCTGCAAAGAGCAGCAGAACCCAATCCCAGATAAACCAGTTTACATTATATGAACTATCTCTTACGGTATTAAAAAGTAGCCTCAGTTGCTAATGTACCTTTTACACCAAAAATAATGTTGAAGACTCCCAAGGCAATGATTTACTCAACTACCTGGAATGATTATACATTTGGAAAAACAACACTTACCAAGAGTCTCTGGGTTCATCTCACTTGCTTCTGTGCTCTGCTTCTCCTCAAAATCATTTCCCCTGCCCATCAGCGATTTCTGCTTCATTTCCAACTGCAGACAGGATGTTAAAACAGTTAAAATATGACTCCCCCTGTATATCTATACAGCAAGGCAGT
This sequence comes from Ara ararauna, assembly GCA_028858755.1. Taxonomy (NCBI): domain Eukaryota; kingdom Metazoa; phylum Chordata; class Aves; order Psittaciformes; family Psittacidae; genus Ara; species Ara ararauna. The sequence continues at coordinate 7,327,035 of CM054389.1, read as the reverse complement.
ATGAAAACTGCATCACATTAAAGGAAGTTAATCTCAAGAACAGATGACAGTATTTACCACTACCTACTGCAGAACTAGTCTAAAAAGAGCAGTACCTAAACTACCAGGGCAAATAACACAGCCTCATACCAAGATGCTCAAGGTTTGTAGGCCGAGATGTTTCCCCATCTTGTGACTGGATGTGTATCAGACCTCCAAGAAACAAGAAGGCTTCCCCTTTACCCCCACCACTCAGGAAAAGATATACACTTAGTCATGAGATAATATTCTCCAAAAGCATTGTGTCATGTAACTAGTGAGTGCTGTCAGAGGCAAACCTCACCTGTCATGCAACAGGTACGATGCAGTTACTCATCTTAACATGAACCTGCACTCATTGCATCTCTAGTGTATCAAGCTGCCAGGAATTCTTGCAGGCAGGAGAGAGATCACAAGATACTAGAGCAGCTAATTTGATTGGCCCACATCTGAAGGGCTCACAAGAGTAGCAGAAAAACAGGCCATAAACTGAATTAGCTGCTCTTGAGAACCACACAGTTATTAACATTTAGAATCTCCTGCAGACTAGTGAAATCAAAATGAATTCTGGCTCTCCACTGCTGCAGGGATGACACAGACACCTCTCACCAGGTTGTGAGAGCTGATGACACCACCTCTTGACATAAGGCTTATGCATCAAGGAAAATTACATGCAGAAAATATACTCTGAACTGCAGCCAGTTACTTGCTTGTCAAAGAAGCCATTATTTTCTGTTAGCACTGCATTACTGGGAGAATTATGCTTAAGAGACTGATTTCCTTCGATGCTACACCTCAAACAAACTCCAACTGCTAGTAAGAATTTTGCTAATTAACAGCACACATTCTTGCTGAAAAAGAACTCAAGTTTAACTTGTTTTGAGCTAAATTCAGTCCTAAATACACATGATGACATGTTTGGGACTGACAGAAGGAGGGAAGTGTAAGAATGCATTTAAACATTTAAGTTCACAGTTCAGAAGTAAATATATGTTCTTCCTGAGTGAAAACAGCTGACCCAGAATCACTGAAGGAAAATATGCTCCCACCCTACTCCTTAACACTGCATTGTAAAATATTAAGGTAAATAACTTCAACAGATATCCTCCTGAGTGATCTTACCATCCATATTCTAATTGAATCAGCCAGGGAATACACTTGTGCAAACTCATAGCTCAAAGGCACCTTGCCTCCACTGTTGACTGGAAATGAGAGAAAGAAGAGTCCTGTTTATGCACAGCTCCATTTTTACACAACCTGACTAACTTAATTAAAATTATGTTAGAGTCTTTCCTTTGTCTCTTAGTCAATACTTGGAGTCATGCCTATAAGAAAAATAAGGAACAAAACCTGCCAGCTTTCATATGCTTTAAATATATAAACTGCAACTTGACAGAGTTATTTGCAAAGATAAATTATGAACATCATTCTCTTCTCTTTCCAAAGTTGATGCCTACAGTCACGGATAATATAAACCTCTTCCTATATACAGAAATATTACTAACATAATATTTAGCAATTACTATTACTAACGTAATTACTTTACTAATGTAAAGTGATCTCAGTATAATCAAGAAATGTTAGTATTAACTTAAAGCTCTATAGATGCATTTAGTTACCAGGTTTTTTGTCTATTTTATGCTATGAGTTTCTAGAAAGATGAATTCATAAAAATTAAAGACCTGACAAAACAGTTTCCATCAAAAGTAGCCTGACAATGACTATGCAGAAGATATTCCTATTCAGGGTCTTTCCTCTCCTATTTCGCCCTTCTTTCCAGCATCGCTTGTACATAATTCATATGGCACAGGTGAACATGGGCCCTGACTTCAGCCTGGCCCAGCCAGACTGACAGATAAAGCTATTAACATAATAGTAGGCTGGATGTCTTATCCGTTCACTAATGTTTTCCTGAGCTATCAAAGTTCTCAGTCTTACTCAGAAATTAGATCAATTGTCAGACACAGACAAAATGACTAAAGGCAATAACCACTTTAGTCATCAAGTCAGCCTTTGTGTCAATCATTTGCACCCAGAATTTTATAGCTCAACATGTAAGCTGTTTAGCTTCAAAGTTGTGACAGAAAGTGAAAGCCTAAAATGAAACCTTTCAAAACCAAGTACCACCTTATTATCCAACATTTCAAACATATCAATAAGCTTAATGGAAGGGTGCTGTAAGTTAAACAGTTGTTCATTTTACCTACTGAAAAATCAATCAGCTGTAATACAACAGACATTACACGTGTATAATAAAGACATCTATTTAATATTGAGCATACCAAGGTTAGTTTCCACAGCGTAACATTTTGGGAGGTAATTCACAGCTGCTCAACCCCAAACATTTAAAAACATATATAAGTTGGAGGTGGCTTTTTAGGAAAGGTACAATGAGAGTGGAAAATTATATCTAAATCTCTAACCACTGGAAACCACATTGTTCTGAATTAAAACCCCAAAAGAACATCACTACTCTCTTTAGGTATATCCTTATAAGTCTTGGTAATAGCTTAGGATGGTTATTAATATGTGGACAGAGCTCTGAAGGTAAAAGCATGTATGAATAAAGACTAAATACTCTACAGATAAGGCTTACCTAGTCTACCTAAATGAAGAATTTATACTGTGTATCTGTTTAGAAATTGTCACACTAAACCATTTTTTTAGAGTCTATAAATGAGCTATAAGATAGCCTTTTACAAACTTTAAGTCCTCATTATTAAGATAGTCTAATAATATTAGAGTTACCATATTTTTGAAGCTTCTCATATAAATCTGGAGTGAGATACACCAAAGCAGCAAATGTTGAGTTCACAGCTTGATCAACAGTAGAACCAGCAACTATATCTGTCTTTGGGGTCTGTTTTTTACATGCCTGTGTAAATCCTTTGAAAAGTTCAGATTTTTGCCCACTGAAGTCCTGGGCAGGATCTGATTTTGCAAAGTCGATAAGAAAGTTACGGCAGTCATCTTGGTAGGAGCTCCCAGCCTGGAAAGAAATGATAGAAAACATTTACTTTAATAACACCTGAGAATTGTTCTACACTTAGGCCACCTTGCAGTGTATCCACTGCAGTTGAGCAACCCGATCTCATGAAAGATGTCCCTGCCCAAGGCACAGAATGCGACTTAGATGATCTCTGAATCCCAACCATGCTGTGAAAAGAGCACAGAACAACAGTTTCTTTCCTCCTTGATAGTGGAATTAAACAGCACAAGTGATGACAACTTCAGCATGAGAGCACAGCAACTAAGTCTGAATGAAGCTGTGTGATACACAAGAATTTCATGCTAGTGAAACAAAAGCAGTGGTGTAAGTACCTCTTTTTTATCTTGGTGCAGCATACTGCTTTGACTGGCTCCCAGGAGTGCCTCAGGACACATCTGATGCCTGAACACAGGTTTCCACAGAGGAGAATTAAGGACTGCTGTTACTTTCAAAGGAGGCAAATCTGCTTCACTACCTAGTTCTGCAAGAAATTCAGAACACACACATCAGTTAAATATTTTTGTTCATTTTTTACAGACTGATGAAAACAATAAATGTTGAATATCCAGTAGGGGAAAAAAAGAGTAATGCAAATACACTGAACAAGTAATTTAACTGTGTTCTCCTACTTCTGTTTCTCTAATGTGAAACAGAAAACTGAAGCAGCCTTTCTTTAATGCTATAATGATAGCATCAATTTTTTATCTTGCAGTGACAGGCTGTTACATTATGGAAGAGCTTTAAATTAAACATTTTTACTGTACTTAAAACCACAGAAATTTCCCAATTTGCAAGTGAGTTTAAAAGCTTTTTGTCCTATAAAAGACATAAAAATCTGCTGTATGAGCATGCTCATATTAAGAAAGGAATAAAATATTCTATGATAAGAACACTTCAATTAGGAGGTGGCTGGTCTCTTCTCCCAATAAAGAAGTGAAAGGACAAAATAAAAAGGCCTCAAGCTGCTCCAGGGGAGGTTCAGACTGGATATTAGGAACAATGTCTTCACTGAAAGGATGCTCAGGCATTGGAACAGGCTGCCCAGGGCACTGGTGGAGTCACCATCCCCGGAAGCGTTCCCAGACAGCGTAGATGAGGCCCTCAGTGACACGGGTTAGTGGTGGCCTTGGCAGTGCTGAAGAACAGTTGGACTTAAGGATCACAAAGGTCTTTTCCAACCTGGTTGATTCTCCGACTAGTTCCCAGAAATCTACAGCTAAGTATCTGCCTACTTCTCCAAGTTAAGCACTGACCACCTGATTGCAGCAAGAACTCTTTAACCTAGTTTAAACTTTTTCCAAGTGGTTAATGACTTCAGATTTAGGAAGCTACATTGAAGTGTCCTGGGTTTGAAATTAGAAAGAAATATCTCTCGGTTTTTTTCAATTTCTTATGGCACTCATCTCCTATTTTGTATTTTATTTATCTTCAGTGGCCCAAATCCTAAGTTTACTTAACTTCTGGGATTAGCCAAACTTCATTCGTGAATCCAAATTTAAATGAATACCAAATGTTCATATGAAACTTTTGAAATCATCTGTATTTTAAGCTTTGTATATTTTTTTGCTTTGCTGGCTCCACATTCACACCACCAGCATGGGGGTGGACAGGCCACAGCACTAGGGAACAACTTTTAAAAATAAAAAGAACTGGAAGAAGAGAAGATTGGGCAAACTCTGATATTACTTCATCAGTGTAATTCTGTTTAGTATGATAACTTCCAGGTGTCCATGTCTCCCTAACATGGGCTTCTGAAGGTCAGAGAAATCACAGCAGTGCTCTCACAGCAGCCAGGTTTCCCACAAGAAGCGGGTATGGCTGAAAGACCAAACTTTGTTAAGCAGCAGAACAGGAGTGTTTCATCTTGAGTCAAGAGAGGAACAAAAAAGGAACTTCATTTTCGCTGGGGATTTGAAACATAAGGTCCTTATAGCTCCTCTTTACATGGCATCACAATTCTGCAGCTATTATTCAATGCACTCACCTCGGAAAGATTTCAAGGCCATACTTCGGGAAGCCAAGCGCCCCATCAACCGGCATACAAGAAGCTGTAAATCCAAGCCCCAAGAAACGGCGACATCTGGTAGGCCGTAAGCAGTGACGGAAAACTTGTAGCCCCACTCATTATTACTGCTGTCAGAGTGAAAGAGAAACTGCAGCCGTGGGCCAGCCTTAAAGGTCACTTTCTACAGAGCAACAAAACAGTCATTTTGCCAAATGTAGATGACAAGAAGACGTTTCAGGGTAATGAACTTCCTTCAGCAACTGTGGATTTTCAGTATTATGTTCTGTCCACAACTGATCAAATCTCCCCCACCATCTGAATGAGACACCCACAATACTAAGTAGGTAAACTTTCTATTTAATAGTTTAATGAGAAATTCTATAGATGAGGGAGCTTTAGATGTCAGAGCCATAAAACCAGAGAGAAGCATCCCGTTTAAGCAGGTGTCACTGAAGAAAGAGCTTAGCCACAGGGAGCACTATGGCTGTCTCATGATGTAAAAAATTCAAGGGTAGAGCATCAACAAGTGAGTTTTACCCATGTAGTTACAGCAGTTAAACATAATTCTATGCTTATTACTTTTCATTTTGATTGACTGCCCCTTCAATAACAGCAACAAAGAGGGATTATTACTCATTCACTCCCTTTAATTGCATCACTGAAAACTTCCTTCCTCACCTCCTGCGAGGGACTAGACACACACAAAAGCACCCATCGTTTTACACAATAGGTTTTCCCCACAAGAATCATAATAATTTCCTAAGATTGGATATACCACTTGGCTCAGAATTGTAAAGGTGCTCACCTTAGGCCACTTGTCAGTGCCAACCTTTGTGTCATAACGAGTTTTTGCACCTCTTGCATCAGTAAACTCCAGGTAATCATACCTGTGAAAATTGCAATTCATTACTTCCAAATTTACTTTTTAAGTTTTGGGGGAAAACGTTTGCTTTTGGATTTTCAGAAGCGCTGCATCTGAGCTGCCACAACTTTCTGAACCACACCCGCAGTGTTTCACATCACTGTTAAGGATTTATTTCATGTTTCAATGCAACAGTCCCAGCAAACACAGACCTGCTTTCATGGAGAACTTTCCCAACCCTTCAGAATTGGTAATGGGTGCTGATTTTAACATCTAGCATATGCCTTAACTAAGCAGTAGCTGGATATGTCACCAAGAGAAACCAAGCCAATAGTTTTGCCTAAGGAGGGCAAAATAAATCCCACAAGCACAAACTGTGGTGGTCACAGCAGTATTACAAACAGAGTACGATCAAAGGAAGCAAAATTTGTGTGAACAGCATGTCTGCACGTTTGCCAGAAGCGGCATTCAGCATGAGAAGTCACTCAAAATACATATTCTAGATTACACAGAACAATGAAGAAATCAAAATGGCATGCTTGGAGCACAGGAAGTACTCCTTGCACATTGAAACATGAATTGCCTCTCTGCAGGTAGATACTGGAATCTAATACAAAACAAGACCAAATTACCTCCTTTCAGTTTCACATTTTTCATCAAATTCCACCTCAAAGTAAGTTGCCCCATGACATAGGAAGACTGAGACCTCATGGCAATTATTTTCGTAGTTATGAGGCGACTCCATTGTCCATGTTCTCAACACCACAGGCTGTTCTTGCTGCCAGCTCTCCATTTCCATCTGTAGGACAAAGACGTATTCTTGAGATACAAATGTAAAGCATTTAAAAAAAAATAATCTAAAAGACTATCACACTAGATTTGTGTGTCTATACTTTCACGTTGCCAGATGTACATATGAAGTGGCATTTAAAAGGCTACACGTAAACTAGTGATAAAGACACCCTTAATAATAATGGTAAGGAAGCACTTCTAAAGCAAAACTTATCTAGTCTCTGGGGGAGGAGACAGTCTCATGCCAGAAGCGCCTACAAGTTACTCCAAAGGTAACAAGAGAGCCTGGATGACTAACACAGATTAAAAGATCTACACTACAGACATACAGGCTTCAATTACATCACCACAAGCAATGAATCTAGACGTGTTAAGCACATACTATTTTTAATCTATTTTCCTCTTCATTCTCAGAATCCCTTTTCCTATCTGACTTCGATGCTTCCCATTCCTGTTGTACTTTACTCATCTTCTGTATCAGTACGGATATATTTCTAGGTCTTCACTCTACGTTTCATTACACAACCCATGATTTTAGAAGCTTTCTAGCCCCTTTCAAACGCTCACCAATAGAATCACCAGAGTTCTCCATGTCTGTGTTGCAATTTTGCTTTTGTTTCACTGTACTTATTAGTGCCTGTATCCTTAGTTACCTTATGAGGCTCACTACAAAGGCTTTTCAGTGGTTCTATCAAAGTGCTGAATCCCTGTAGCAGAGTACAGTATGGAATATCTAAAGTGCAAAAATCCAACAGGAAGATGACCTAGGAGAAAACACAGGTCTCATGACGATGCACATCACCACAGCCGTGCTACCCGGGAATAGTACAAAACCCCAATGTTCACTTACCAGCTGACGAGTTGCCATAGCAAAGACAGAGTTACTTATTTTTTCTACTATTGTTTTGCCACTATATTGAGATAAAAGTGACTGCAAAATCGTTCTGATATTTGACAGGAACTGGCCCACATCTAAAGAGAAAAAAAACCCTTAATAGCCACCTTAAGGATTTGCTACCACAACCTGCTTTATCAAACACTTAAGTGTGTGGTGATGTGCACAAGAGGACAGACAGCAGGAAAGGCATCTGCTGCCCCAAGGCAGTGACACTCAAGAGTGAAAACAGTTCAGAGAAATTTTCTGTGGTATTTCTATTGTGGAAACAAGTCATGCTTAGCAATGATATTACAAAAAGCTGAGTGATGGGTAACTTATTCAAACACTCCAAGACTGTTTCAATAATCTCAGTGTATTCAGTAGCCTTCCTACAGAGGAGCTCAAGCACAGCAGCTTAAGTAACAAGTGAGGCTAGTCAGTGTTAGCTATAGCTTTACTCCATTCTTAGATGCAAGACAGGAACCCAAAAAACTTATTTATACACAAATAACAAATATGAAGTAATTTTACATAAAATTACACCTTCTGGTTCAATTAACTACTTAATATTGAGCTGCTGCATTTAAAAAAACAAAACCAGTGTAGCAAAACACCCCTTAGAAGTGCCCAGCTTCTTAAGTAAGTTCCTGTCTTCTTGCTATCACAAACTCAAGGAAAATACATATCACCACAGAAAGGCTTATCAAAATAAGGTACATTTAAAGAAACCAGTATGTCCAAATAAAAGTGGAATTGTTTGTTGTTTGAGTGGGGTATTTTTCAGTATTTGACCCCCAAAACTCACTGACATGTTTGCTGAAGATTCTCCCAACATCAAATTAGCAATATAACAATTTCTGAATTACTTAATATGCCTACAAATTCCTTCCCAGAGTGATCAGAAATGCTCTGACAGTTACGAATATGCTCCAGGCAACCACTGCTGAACCCTTATTATACTGCAATCTGTAAAATCACATTTTAAGCCCTGTATTAACACCACATTTAATTTTGTATTCAATCCCAGCACTTACAGTTTTTAAGGATTTCTACTGCAAGATCCTTGGCTGAATTATCGCTACCCTTAAGTTGCAGGTAGCACCATGAAAGGAGGCTACCTTGAACAGACCAGAATAAGGAAGACAAGACTGTGCCACTCTCTTGCTGCGCAACATCCAGCATCATCATTTCACACTGAAAAAGAATGTAACAAAAGGATATTCTTTTCTGCTGCAGAATGACACATAATATGTACTAAGTCAACTATGATGGACATCATCATCCCACTCACACCACAAAAAGAAGATGCAATGCAACTGACAAGCAGCATATAAGGCCACGAAGCAAATGATGTGGTTTTGTTGTGATAAATTACAATTTTATGTAGGGATAGCTACATATGAGTCACCCCATGTTCTCAGCACATTTTTTCTGTATATGTAAATGAGCCTCCTCCATTTACACCTCCTTTAGTGTCATGACCAATTCTAAGCTTTCAATATGGGATGATTAGTTCTGCTTCCCAGTGTGGCTTGTGTGCCATAGTCTTTTCAACGCTACAGAAAAATGCCTCATATTATACATTAGTTACTCTATTATTATGAAACATTACTACCTAAAGGAAAATACTTCAACTGGTTGGAAAAATCTAATCCTACAGAGTTGAACAACCATGAACAGTTTTATCCAGAAGGACAGGAAAGCCATTTCTTTAGCATACATCTTGGGCATGCAGCTTGTGTTTCAATGCATACAAAAACTACAGCAAAGAAGTAGAAAGATGAACAGTGCAAGGACAGTTACCTCTCTTGCTGCCACTAGCAGAAGGGTATCCATGACTGACAGCACTTCACTTATGTCAAGATTTTCAGAAACTCCTTTCTCTGGTAATAATAGGAGTCCACCTGGATCTTGATCACTACAGAACAAAAAGCTTCTTACTACCCAATAACAAGCAGCACAATTCCAAAACACAAATTTAGTTAGCATTATGATACATCCGTAGAGATCCTATCATATAATCACTATGAAAATCAAAAGTTTGGGTTCTGATGACTCCAGACTAATTAAATCAATACCAACCATCATCATGGACAAGCACGAAAATTGGAAGACAGCCTAGGAGGAGTCTAAGAGCAATATACTGTGATGCAGCACAAACATTGGGCAATGTTTTATACGGTTATTACCTTAATAAACATATTAAGTGGTAGTATTTTTCTCTCCAAAGCAAAAGACAGTTGATTTCTTTTGAGAATTATTTTCCAGGGGAGTAACAATCCTAAAACCAATTAAATATGAACTTATTCACAGATGTTGGGTATCAGGCAATTCTTTTCCATCTCAGGAACCCTTACCTGAAGTGAGTACACAAGGATCTGAAGGCAAGATGCACAGATTGCTTATGTTCTTGCTCTGTGATGTTTTTCTAGAAAAGGAAAGAGATTTATTTTTATGCTATGTTCTATTTCCCTCCTCTGTGAGAAAGGGTTCTAATCTCTGCATTCTACTATTCATTTTTGGTAAGAAAAGCAGGGTTAGTTCTTCTTTCTTTGGATAAGCTGCAGAGAGAAAGAAGGGGGAGGGTAAAAAGAGGCAAAGAAGAAAAAGAAAGGAAGGTTTTTACTTTAATGGGATAAAACAGATTATTTGACAACAAGAACTCATATTTGTCCTCTTTTCTGCATAAAGAAAGCAGGTACTAAACAAGCAATTTCTCATTTAATGATTTACCATCATGGTGAAGAGCTGGTGTCGTCTGGTCTGTCTATCTGGGAAAAAGATTGCTGCTCCACTGAGTAAAGTGTTCTTTACTTCCTCTTTCAGCATTTTCATTGGCATGAAGTTACTGTTCCCCATATCCACAACTGCTCATACAAAAAGGACAGAAAATTACAGTTCAAATTAATACTCCATCTAATGTGTCAGAGGCAAAACTGAATTCAAGTGTTATTTTACACATCTTCAAAGCCCTTACATACCCAATATACCTACAGAAAACAAGGGGAAACATTTTAACTTCCAGCAAGAAAGATTTCTCTAAGGATATATTTATTCACTAAGTAAATTAATTCTAGGAACATTAAGGCTCAACAACTATCAAAGCTAACAGAGCTTTCAAGATGTGACAGATTCTACATGAACTGGTTTATCTTTAGCTGACTTTTTAGGAGACTGTTAGGGAATTAATAGAAAAAATTACACTTTAATAAAGAGAGTACCATCCTACTTCCAATGAAATCTAGTGTGCAATTCCCATTCTCTTTGCTGGCTCCAGAATCTTCCCTGTGCTTCATTACACCTTACAAGCTCCGAGTAAGATCACTGGTATTTATGTGAAACACCAGAAATAAAAACCCCAGTAACATTAGATTAAAGGATCACATTCCCTGTTAGTTCAAGCAAGTGACATGTCCAAAAGAAGTTTTCTATTGCAGCTGTTTCCAGACCCCATGCTGTCAGAATGCCTACAAAACCATTTCATAGGGTCCAGGAAAGTTCCACTGTGATAGACTCATTAGTACTCACTGACCTGAACAAGAAAGAAAGGAACAGTAGCTGACTCGGCCTCTAGGAATAAATATCTTCTCCTAGACTGTAACTGTTGTGATACACTTCTAAGCCAGAACAGACAAAACAGGCAATATATTCAATATAAACTACCTTCACACAAATGTCTATAAAGCTCTTTTGCAGCTTCTGTGTGACCAGATGTTTTACTCTGAGAAGTTTCTTGAAGTTTAGCGGTTTTATTGTCTGCAGTAAGTACAGAGAAGCAGCTCTGGAGAAGCTGTAACAGCAGTGTCTGAGCAAAGATACATTCTTCCCTTGGGCTGCAAAAAAGCATAGAACAAACAGAAGCAAAAACTAGAAAAGAAGCTTTCCTTGCACCAAATAGGTAACACTATGAAAACCACTATCTTAGATGGGCAAAAACCACTGAGTAGAGAGCACGTAGGCAAGAAAATTATAGCTACTGGCTAAATTAATCTACATCTCAAGCTTCTACATAATATTACAGTTAAAACCCCATATGGCAGCAGTAGGAAAATGTTATTTACGTAAATGATGTAGTTTAGGAAGAAGAAACTGCTGCAACTAAACAAAGCATACGTTATTCATACATACACACAGAGCTTAGTGCTTCAGCACACAGTAAAGACGTGACTTACCTTTGGTGAAGTTTATTGTAAAAATTCCAAAACAGCTGCAAATCAAGGCCTGTGAAATCCAAAAATGACTTGCATTTTAATCCATTCTCCTTCTGCTGAACCTTAAAAAGGCAAAAGAAAACACAGGATTGGAAAACTAACTCTATACAGAACACATTAATAAAAAGTAAATCCCTGAGCAGTGGGCTTAAACCAGGCTAGTTTCTTATATATTTGCAGCTACCATGAATTCCAGCGTGAGTTCCTTCATGGATACTCCAGTGTCTAAATGTGACAGCTCATGCTGAAAGCTTCCCCTTAACAGAAGTACTAATAAGGTCTCTCCTCTTTCTAGATGCCTAGTCCCCTACCACCAAAAGACTTCCCATTACCTCTACCTCTCCATGCAATTTAATTGAAAGTAATAGCAAAAATAAGACTGCCCATGGACCAGAATGGAAGCTGAAAAGGCACAGATGCATGCACTGTACGAACAAAACACGATTTTGACATACATCCTCAGAAGTAGGGTACATCAGGCTGACATACAACAGCACACAGAGGCCACATCTCTTAGCCGTATGTCTTACTGTAGATATTCACAGAATTATTTCAGACAAAAAGAGGGTAATGTTTTAATCTATGTAGCCTTCCTAGCTATCTCTCTATGCATTTTTTCAGCCGCTTGCTTCAGAAATACCAACATTACCTAACAGCAGAGCAACCTCTTGCTGCATCTGCTTCACCCAGCATTGTAACCTGATGTTGAAAAATGGTTATCAACCCTTTTCTGGATGCAAAGTGAGCATATTCCTAGCCAACATCAGTAAACACACAGAGAATACTGTTCTTCAGAAACCCTATTTTCCTCCACAGCATAGTTCTAACAGTTGCTATTACCTACCTAGGACCAAGATGCTCTTTAGCCAGTTATAATTTCTTTTAGCACAGCCTTACTCCTTTTAGCATGTACACCCTTAAAAAGAACTAAGCAGAAAAAATACCAGGTCCTGTGCCAGCTGCTGGATGAAATGAAGTGTCTTCAGGAGAAGAGTTGTGCCACAAACTGTATCATCATCCATTTTCCTGCACTGCAAGCAGTTCATGCTCCTACTGGGTTCATCCCGCATAGGCCGAAGATACCCAAGAACATTCAGGCCTTGAACACCGAGCCGTTCCGCTGTGTCTTGTCTTGTGCACAAGAACTTTATCATCAAGTACTAGAAGGATATTAACACAGCACAAGATTTGGTTTTAAAAGCTAGTATGCATTTGGCTTTAAAAGACACAAGTGCACATACATATGGCAAGACTACAGGTGGGAAGCAAGCCTGTCAATCACTTCTACAAGTTTAAAACACTTGAGCCTGAACTCTCCCCAGTTCCAAACAAAGTCACAGTGATGGTTCTGTAACCTCTACAAGCATCTGCAAAGTTAGTTAAATTTATTATCAGTTCCATTCGTTCTGCATACTCTCTTCCTTGGTCCTATAGTTACAGCACTTTTGCATGTTAAAAAGTTATTAGCTGCATTTAGAAGCAATCAGAGGATTAATGTGTAATATTTAAAGCATACTTTTATGCAATCTGTCCACTGTGAGGTACAGAATGCAAAGCTGAAAGGACCAGCAAGTTCTGCAATCCAAATGTACTCAGTAGCTGTGTGTGTTCATAAGTCTCAGGGACTAAGTGTTACACAGACAGCAGCAGAATGTCTTAGCAAGTAGCGAGGGCTTTAGAAAAGTTCCCAGTTGACTTTTAACTGTGCCACCACTTCTGCTAATTCCCACAGTACAAAAAAGGACTGGGGAACTGAGCAACAGCCGATTCCAGAAATGAGATAAATGCAGGATCTGAAAAGCAATGTTTCCTACTTAAACACTACCAATCAAAACCTGTATTGTTTTGTATTTGTTCAAGCCACTCCAGGAACAGAAGTCTCACATTCCTCAAGGGAATTAGTCTGATTGAACTGCTTAGTAATCGTTTGTCCATTAAAACAATAGATCTGGCTCTGAAAGAATAAATGTTGTAACTATGTAGTAGTTAATTCATCTAATTATTGGAACAAAGCAACAATCATGTCATCCTTTTTAGAAATATCTCCTCATGATAAACCCAACAATCTGCACATTATCACATAACTTTGCATTAAACATATGGGCACATACAGAAAAAAAAAACCTCAGAGGACAAAAGTTGACTAGTGTTTAACTAGAAGCCCATTGCTTTTTACCTTTACCCAGAAGAGCTGTCCTCACACATAACAGCTAAGTTTATTTCAGTTGACATTACAATCAAGCACAAAGAAGAGCTTCTGCTCACTGTGACTGGTTCAATGGATTTTCATGGTTCCTTACTTGGGAAATTCTGCATTCCTGCATTTTGACATCAACTTCATCCCATTCTTCTTCCACTTCAAACCAGCCAATAGGATCATCATCTCCAAGATCATCACACGAGCAGCTGCTTCTATGTATAAAAGAATGCAACAAGCTTTGTGAAGTTTAAGGAAAGTGCAAAGCTCTTGATATTTTACCAGAATACTTTTGCATGTTACGGTTATAAAGATGTGCAGTGATCTGCACCTCCAGTAGAACATGGATTTTTTCATATTCCTTTTTAAACAAGTCTTTAAATCAAGATATTGAAAACAGCTAAATACATATTGCCTCAAACACATCACATTTGGGCTCACTGAAATCAAACAAGTAACAATTCAATGATGCCATATTCTTAAGTCATTTGGAACAATTTTCAGCAGTTCAAATGATATTGAAAAAAAGATCTAACATCACAGTTATTTTCAAGATATTCATTATAAGAAGTCCACCTATACCTGTTCTTTAAGAACTGTTTGAATTCCCGCAGCTTCCACTTGTCATAGCTTTCAAATCTTTTGAAGTGTTCCTCTGCGTGGAACTTCTCTGAAGCACTGTTATAAGCAAACACCAGCCCGCATTGGGCCCCGATGGCTCCCCTTCGGACCTAAAAGAACAAATTGAGAACAATGGATTAACAAGTTGACAATATAAGAAGGTGTTGTTTTCACAGGAAAAAAAGAAGTTATGGAAAACAACTGAATACTGACAATACTGATCTCTGGAATTGCACAGAAAAATTAAATGCATTTAGAGAAGTGTTTGGAAAACTATGTCAACCAGGATCACGCATCATGGTTAACATTTGTCATATTTATCACCCTCCTAGCACCCAAACTCCAGCTCCTGTTAGAATTTACTTGCCAAAAGTCCATCCATGTCTAAGTGTTTTTGACATTGAAATATAGAACCTTGCTCCAGAATTAAACTACTGCTGTGCCTTAAATAAATAAATAAATTCAGGTGCAGAAATCTCACTGAAGCATGGTCCTGGCCCTGAAATTTAATCACAAGATCTTGCTTTTAAACAAGATAAAAATCACACCAAACACACAAATTACACTAATGTCTCTAAAGAAGACTTTGAGAGACCTACATTTAACCTAACTCACATGCTATTCAGAGTAAAAAAACTGTTGTAAATATAAAATCTGACATATAAATTCATACTCTGCGGAGAGATACCACACTTGTCACTGACTTGTAAGATATAGACAAACACAATATAAAATAAATGTCTTTACTACATGCTTGTGACACCCTGTAACAATTTAAGACCTCCCTTAAGTTCTCTGTGATTTACAGCAAAGCAAAACCCTAAAATAACACTATTTCATGATGGATTTAAAATTACAGTTCATACAAAAAAAAATAAATACTTGAATTTAACTCTACCACTAGGGAAACAAGCAAGCCTTCTGCTTCAAAAGCATACAGGAACTACATACCTTGATTCTAATCTGTGTCACTTGAAATGAAGATTCAGTTCCAGTAGAAAGAATAATACTTGCTCTGGTTTTCCCAGTTTCAGTAAGAAAACCTAAAGCAGCAGTGGAGATAGAACGAGGTTGGAATGACTGCTAGTGCAAGCTGTGGATTAAAGCTGGGGGGGGAAACAAAACCACAACACTTTTCTACTGAAATACTCATTAGTTAGAGAGCAATCAGCCTTCAGAATAATCTTCCCAGGGAAGTGGTGGATCCCCCAACATTGGACACTTTTAAGATTCAACAGTACAGGGTGCTGGGACATCTAGTCGGAGTCATGCTAATGAGGAAAGGTTAGACCAGGTGATCCCTAAGGTCCCTCCCAACCTGGGATTCTACAAAATGAACTCAAACACCACACACAAGCAAACAGAAGGGTAAAATAAGCATTGAGAAAGTGCCTGATTTTCTATCACAATAGCTTGCATTTGCCAGTAGCACTGCACAAACAATACACAAGTTTCTAAAATAAGATTAGGTAGCATTTCACTTAAAAAAAAAAAAAAAAGATCAAGAAACACAAATTATTTTGCTCAGGTTGTATCCAGTACATGAAAATACTGCATTAACAAAGGCAGGCTTGAAAGGAGAATTAAGTTATGTGCAGTCAATAAGAATTTCAAGGGTTTCTACCAAATCTCTCCATCAATATTTGGGAAACTAGCAGTAAATGATTCATGACTTCAAGCCTCAAAACGTGCTCCAGGATGATTTTCTTTGCAAGAGCCCGCTGCCAACTTCCGTATCGAATTCTCCCCCAAATCCAATCTTCTTGTTTGCTTTAACAATAAATTGGCTCCTGAGAAACCCCCATTGGAAAACAGACTTCACATATTGAGGGCTTTTTGTTAGGTTTTTTGGGGGTGTTTTGTTGCTGTTTTGCCCCCTTTTCTTTTTTTAATTACAGATCTTCCATATCATAAAATTATTAAGTAGCACCAAATAGATATAAATATCTATATATGGAACAGCACCACAGCCTTGATAACAGCCTTTGTGTCTGGTTGAATATTCTGGATCTTAAGTCCAGGCTCTTACCATCACCAGTCCATGGCTCCACAAGGAGGTTTTCAGGCCCTGATTTATCTTCTTTTCCCTTTACATCACAGGCTTGCAAAGTGAGTCGTAAAGGTTTTCCTGAGTGGAAAAAAAAAATCAACAGGTTTATCAACTTCATAAGGAACAAACCTGGAAAAATCTGCTTTCTAAAGTTCTTCATGAAGAGAAGAAATGGAAGAATAAAGGGAAGAAAGTTACAATGAGATTTTTACCACTGTCAGCCAAAAAAACATGGGAGGAAGAAACTGGAGCATAAGATACACATTCACCTAAAATAGCTCAAGTTTTAGATACAGAGAGAAGGAGAATGAAAATCATGACAATTAATGTTCCTTCAACTGTCTGCACACTTAGGGATTCCCTATACATGAAATACCACTGTTGGTTTACAAAAAGCAGCAGCTACTCCAGGAAAAACAAAGCAATTTTCAAAGCTTTTGAGAATAAAGACTGATACTATAATTAATTAATGTGTCCTCTGGCACAAGGCAGGAAGTCCTGACAAAACATACTAAAAGGCAAAGGCGAAAATTCTTCATGAACAGTTAGTGACGATCTCAGAACTTGACACCTAACAAAAGGCAGATTTATCAAACAAATACAGTCAATACAGCCAAATTCTACCTTATGCCAGACCACACACAGCTCCATACTTCTGACATACTCAGACTAATTCATAAAAGTGAAAATAAAAGAGCTGTAAAGTGATGCGAATGACATTCTATTTAAAACACATCTTATGTTTGTGCACATGGCTGCAAGAGGGACCACTTACTGAGGCTAAATATACAAAAAAGCATGTTATTGGAAAAATAACAATAATGGAAGTCATCTTTTACACAATACAAACACCTTTTACACAATACAAACATTATCACCGTCTTGATATAGGGGCCATTACCTACAAAACTTCATGTTTTCTTCCTCAGGATGATGCCACCTGGTTCAACTCTTAGATCACATAAAGCTGATCTAATCCCCAAGTTTTAGGGCCATTCAGCTTCGCAGGGTATCTTCTTGGTAACAGTTGTTAATTTAGAAGTCTTGTATAATTTTAAACCCCAGGAGAACAAGTAAAACAACTCAAAGCTGCATATTGTCTGAAGTATGCACAGAAAAGGATCCAGCAATTATTCATTTACCGTATTTATACAGCAGGCTCTGTCTGACCATTGCCATGGAAGCGATAAGCGATGAAGCCTTGTATGGAGTTTCCAGATGATCAGTGATTGTACAAAGGGAACTTATCACTTTTGCAACACTCCCCCTGGCTAAGGCAAACGCCAAGAGTGTAAGTTCAACCTCTGGAGTAGTACAACAACTGGGGAGGGAAAAAAACAGTATGAAAAGAAAACTTAGGACACTGTTTTTAAATAAAAGACAGGTGACGCTCATACGGAAGAACCTACAGTGCTAGTTTCTTAACATCTTGCAACGTTTCAAAAGCAGGTAAGTAAAGATGAAAGAAATTTGCTACACAAATTCTTCTAAATCATCTTCTACTGCATCAAAACCCATCAACACAAACTTACCTTGTTATTCTTATGAGGAAGCTATCGACTTCTTCCAAAACATTTGGAGATAAGAAGCTTGAAAAATCTGTAGAGCCTGGTGTTAGGGATAGAGGTGGCATGTGTTGCAGTGCTTTCCTAGTAAAAGGACAGAACATAGCATCAGAAAACCAGACAGAATCAGAGAAAACAGCCTTCTAAAATGGATTAGATATTTGACTCATCATGCTTTTTGAGAGCAGGTCCGTACAAACAGGTTCTGAGTGCAGGAAATCTATTGACACAATCTCTTCAAAAGGTAAAGCCAGTACTGCATTCTAGGCAGGGAAAGTTCTACAGCTGCTGGGTAATCCTGAATCTAGCCTCATCATCTCAGATTCAATGAGACAAATAAATCAAGGGGTTTTGAATTACATCCATGACAACATTAGAAATAGCGTCTATGTACTGCTTTATTTTAAATAGTTCTAGCACTGAGCAAGAGCCTGTTAATAAAGGGAAAATTGCTTTTAAATTCTCAGAACAATTGCAGAAACTGAGAGTTCAGATCAGAGTTTGTTTGATTTCCAAAGGTAATGTAATAACCCCTGAAAATACACATTATTAAACAGTTTCATCAAAGTCATTCCATCCAATACTAAAGTTTGAGGCTCTGCTTTATAATTCCAAACACTGAGATCATAATTCCTGAGAACATATTTTTAGTCAAGATTTCTCCAGTCTTTATGCCCTCAGTATTCATGTTGTGTTTGTAAAAAACATCTAAACTGAAGGAAACCTGAAGGCCCCCAGTTTTAGTAAAGCTTGCACTTATGAAACTTCCTCAGCCATAAGAATGTAGAAAGTTATCTAAGCACTAAAGAGGTTCATAGATGACACAGATTAAAAGATAGGCTTAATGGACTTTAGCCTGCAGTACTCATTAACCTAATGACAGCAGTGCTCTTGAGTATGGTGGAATCTTGCTAACTAAGCTCTATAAATGCTGATGTGGGTGTGTAGTGATTTTATTAGGATTCCAATCCTTCAAGTCACTGGGCAGAAGTGTTTGGCAATCACACAAGGAAACGTTACACAGAAAACAGCTAATCACAAGCAAATAGCTACAGAGATATTGCATGTATCTGACCATAACGCCATGTAACGCATGACAAGGCATTACACAAGCAAAAATGTGCTGAAAATCAAGCTAAATTAACCTCCATTCCATAAATGGAAGTCATTCAATATTTATAATCAATGAAATTAACAATAATTTTAAGTTTCTCTAAAGCATGACAAGTCAAAGGATAGGTAAAAAAGGTATTTTTTTCAGTGTCTGTTCAGTCATGGCTTAACAACTAGATTAGCTACAACAGTAAGGAGAACTATACCTGTTCTCGTATGCACAAATGGATAAAAGAGAAGTATCAAAATTTAAAGTGTGATAGCTAAAAAGATGATTAAACACCTTACTGGAGGGAGTGGAAACCAGTTACACAAGGTAGATTAGTTTACTGAAGTATTTAAAAAACCCAAACCAAACTAAAAATAAGGCTATCACATGCCATGGAAGTTTGGTACTTACTGAGTATTTTGCAAAATAGTGTGAACAAATGCTGGGTTTGTTTCCATGGAAGCTGTCACCAGAGAGGTCAGCAGCGACCAGTACCAGATCGCTGAAGCATCGCATACGGAGACGCCCACCTTCTTCACTCGTTGATACCCAACAGCCCTGAGCCCATGGATTCTGGTGTCACATCCATCACTAAGGCAACGCTTGATATTTATCTGTACATCTGTCAAAACACAAAATAAGACTTTTTTCCCCCCATTTCTTCTGCTGGATGAGATCTAGAAGAATCTAGATATTCAAAACCAGAATTATCGCAAAACCTCTGAGGAAAATAGCAGCAGATATGTAACAGTACTCCCACACAGAGACAACTCCACATATGTGTTTCTTCACTGTACACCCTACGACTGGGAAAATTTAGCCCCTGAACATCTTATGTGATCCATTACATATTGTTCAGCTAGAAATTAGGAAAAAAGCAGTAAAAAAAAACCAACTCCAAAACCCTAAGAGTGGAAAACAGATTACAGATTATTTCATCAGTACCTTTCTACCTACATACACAGGAAGCATCTTGGGAGTGGTAGTGGAGAATTAGGGTAAAAGGGTAAAGCCTAAAAGCAAAGTTTTAAGTTACATAAAAATCTTCAAGTAAGCTCTTGACCATTTTGCATGGATAGCATCCTCCTAGTTACTTCTGAGGAACAACATCCCTGCCACCTGCTTCTGTACCCGTGCAGGTTCATCTTAGTGAAAAGCACCTATCTGAAGTGAAGGGACAACATTTGTGAAGCTGCAGTAACCATCTTTCTGGCTTTAAGCCAAAAGAGGGGAGATGTGGATTGGATATTAGGAATAAGTTGCTGATTATGAGAGTGCGGCCCTGGCACAGGGTGCTCAGCAATGCTGTGGCCACCCCCATCCCTGGCAGTGTTGAGGGCCAGGTTGGACAGGGCTTGGAGCAACCTGCTCTAGTGGAAGGTGTCCCGGCCCAGGGCAGGGGGGTGGAACTGGATGAGCTTTAAGGTCCTTTCCAACCCAAATCAGTCTGAGATTCTACGATCTTATGAAGAAGTGACTTTCCCTTGACTGATTCCAACAGAGCACCCACAGATCTACCAGACTTAAAATAATACTGCTTAAAAACCCTTAGCATAAAACCTGCTTTACATAAATCTGACCAGCTTCAGAGTTCTGCTACCAAGAAAATAGTTGCTCAGAAGCACATTTTTTGCTAGATATGATCATCCAACATATGCTCCCACTCTGCAAGCAAAGATATTTTTAAATTGCCCAGTGTCTTCAAAGGCTAAAACTGCATCTTTAGTCATTAAGCTCTTCAACGCTTAGCCCAAGTTACAGACAGATGCCATGAGACTCAGAAGACCCTCTTAAAGGCTAGAGATTACCAGTAGAACAATTTCTCTGACCCAAAGGTGACATTTAAAGTTCCTGCTCTAATGATTTCAACACATCATTCTATGCCCTACCCAAACTTTCACCTTCAAAAGAGCACCAAAATAATATTCCAGCAGTATCTTTATTGACTCACACATCTGACTAATGTTAGCGTTTTCCAACAGTGTTACGTAGCCAGTGATATTGCTCGGAATGTGAACATCTCGGACCTCCTGAAGACTGCTGGCATTCCTTCCCACTGCCACTGTCACTTGCTGTGGCATGTAACTCTGGTCACTAGCTGCCACCGCAATGGACAGATGTCTCAGGACAACATCTGGTTTCATCTTTAAACTGCAAAGCAAAGATAAAACAGTTCTTGCAAAGAGAAGGTAGGGTCAAGCACTTCACTTTTAGATAAGCTTCACTCAGCTTCCATTTCTACAAACACAGATAAATACAGAGGAAATTATCTAGTGCTTCACAAGTGTATCAGGGTGGACGAGTTAGAAAACTTTAACTGACTTAACAGACAGTCACCTCTGAGAGTGAGAGTGTAGAATTTTCTATTCTTTGGCTTTCCAACTGAGAATTCATTTCTTGGTGAAGCAGGGACTGTCCCCCTGCAGCCCATGGAGGTTCATGATGGAGCTGATATGCCCCTGCAGCCCATGGAGGCCCACAGTGGAGCAGATATCCACCTGCAGCCTGTAGAGGACACCACACCAGAGCCCGGGGATGCCCAAAGGAAGCTGTGACACTGTGGGAATACTGCACTAGAGCAGGCTCCTGTCAGGACCTGTGGCCCCATGGTGAGATGAGCCCATGCTGGAGCAGGTTTGCTGGAAGGACCTGTGGCCCCATGGGGGACCCATGCTGGAGCCATCTGTTCCTGAAGGACTGCACCCTATGGGAGGGACCCCACTATCCTGGGTCCAGCTGTATCACTTATTTTTCTCCTTCTTAGTAGCCGGTGCAGTGCTGCGTTTCAGCTTTAGTCTGAGAACAATGCTGATAACACACCAGTGTTTTATTTGTTGCTCAGTAGCATTTATCCTGATCAAGGATGTTTCAGTCTCTCCTGCTCTGCCAGTGAGGAGGGGCATGGGAAGCCAGGAGGAACCAGAGACAGGACACCTGACCCAAACTAGCCAAAGGCCATACATGCCCAGTGTAGAAACTGGGGGGAGTTACCTGGAAGGCCCAGATCACTGCTCAGGTCAGGCTGGGTATCAGTCAGCAGGTGCTGAGCAGCACTTGTGTTTATTGTGGTTTCTTCTCCTTTCCCTTTTTAGTTTTGTAATATCTCCCCTTGTTATTTCCCTTACCATTATTATTAGCAGTAGTCATTTTGTATTATACTCTAGTTCCTGGACTGTTTTTTATCTCACCCCATGGGATTTACATTCTTTTGACTCTCCTCCCCATCCTGCTGGGAGCCAGGGCAGAAGCAGCTGCATGGTGCTGAGTTACTGGCTGGGTTTAAACCACAACACCCACACTGGTGCAGGTCATGAAGAACTGCAGCTCGTGAGAAGGACTCATGTTGGAGGAGTTGGTGGAGGACTGTCTCCCAGAGGGGGACCCCACACTTGTGCAGGGCAAGAGTATGAGGAGTCCTCCCCTAAGGAAGGAGCAGCAGAAACAGTGTGTGATGAACTGACCACAACCCCCATTCCCCATCCCCCTGCACCACGGGAGAGAGGAGGTGGAGAATTCAGGAGTGAAGTTGAGCTCAGGAACAAGGGAGGGGTGGGGGAAAAGTTTTAAAATTTGGTTTTATTTCTCATTATCCTACTCTGACTTGCTTGGTAACAGAATTTAACTGATTTCCCCAAGTTGAGTCTGTTTTGCCCATGACAGCAGTCGGTGAGTGATCTCTCCCTACACTTATCTCAATCTGTAAGACTTTAGTCATATCTTCTCTCCCCTGTCCAGCTGAGGAGGGGAGTGACAGAGTAGCTTTGGTCAACCCACCACAACACTCCACCAGATGTATATCTAAGGGCTAACAACCCCAAAACTCAGGTGCATACTGGTGTGCAGCTCACCGTATCCAGTGGGAGCGAGCGCTCCCATCCGACTGCCAGAAAGATGTTGTTTCTCCATTTGTCATCTTGTCAATATCAGCAGAATTGGATGACGTTTCTATGTGAGTGTAGCATTTTGTGACAGACTTCAGTTTGTCTGACTCTTGATTACCATTCAAATCACTGGGGTATTCTGCAAAGAACACAAATCACTCATAAGATTCTTCTTTAGCTTATTTTAAGCATTATTATACCTTTATAATAACTAATACACACAAGTTAAATTGTTGGCATGGAACACAGATTCCAAAGAACTGTTGCTGGCAGAAGGTAGAAGACAGCAAAGTTTAATATCAGACGATATTACAATCATCTCAACCAGTATGAAAACACCTACTTTGCCTGGAGTTCAATAGCCTTTATCACCTTCTTTCATTACTGGCCTCATAAGAGCTTTACTATTATGCAAAAATATAAACAAATCAGAGGAAAAAGTAAAATGATGGAGGAAACCTCAATTCAGCTATTCTAGGGATGGAACAAAGCAGACTGCTTCCCCAAGTAACCTGAGCTATTTCAACAGAAGTGCAGAGATATGAAAACATCAAGTCAAGTTTTAAAGAGAAAGAGCCACCCCCATAGGGAGACAACCAGGAGAGTCCTGTCTGAAACACAGTAAAAGATTCACTACCTCCACCCCAAAACAATACATTACTTTTAACACTGAACAGTCAGTTTCAGAAAATAGTCATCTTGCTGAGTTTCTAGCAACTAGCAGAGATGTTTGACTGAACAGAGAATATCACAGTAACAATCATTCTGAAACAGGTCAGGAGAAAGATGAAAAACATCCCAGTGTGTTACTCAGATTGAGAGGTAGCTTGGAAATCAATTTATGCGCCTCAAAAGAACAACAAAAACACCCACAGACACATGCACATCAACTCTATAAAAAGTCATGCCTGGTAAAAATTCAATGGTAAAGAAAGCTTTTTATTTTATTTGTAATCTCTTCTTCAATCTGTGGTTACATGCTGAAAAGAAAAAAAGACTTACATACCCCTCTCTTTTAGGAGAAGTCGATCTAAAGAATCCTTCAGCACAGAAGACCTCATAGTGCAGATATTGTTAAAGTACTCCAGCACTGGGTAAGGGATGGCAGTATTAGAAATGCGATTCCGGTGCAAGAACCTCAGGATCATTGAGGCATGAAGACCAAGACGCTCTTTCGATTCAGAAAATATATCAATAAAACCTAGAAAGAGATATTATTTCCAGCTGTTTTGCAACACCTGACTTGACCAAGTCATCATTTCCCTCCCCCCGTACCTCTTACTACTAGGGAAATCCAAATTAAGCATAGGAGCCAACACTGGAATTACATTCTACCATAGGAAGTAGCTCAAGTCTGCAACCTTTACAGAAGGACTGCAAGAGGCGCAGGCAAACACTTTTGTGCCAGTTACTTGAGATACCTGGAGGTGTTCAAAACAACTACCAAAAATCTTAGTTCTTATTTTGCTGTCCTAAAAGTCCCAAACCCTTGCCTTCAATATCTAAGTGAAACAGCTACTGCTTGGCTAACAAGCTGCAGTACTTGTATCACCCACCTTGAGCTACACTAAGCATCTCCCTCTGGCATTGGGGATTATTCCCAAGGAAGTGCCTAATGTTTTCCACCCAGTTTGTAAGAGATTTCATTTCCTTAACAGCAGCTCTCTGGATCACAATGCATTTAGATGCACAAAACAGTACCCCGTAAGTACTGCCCTCTGACTTATCTGTAGCCAATTCTAGCACTTCTTTTCTGATCCTCTGAGGCAAATCCTCTTTAGCCACTTATCATCAAAAGCTTGGAAGGAAAGCCAGTAACTGATACTTATCCCAGAAATCAAATTCTGGGAACTGACACTTACCAAACTACAGACCATAAAACATGAACTATGTTTCAGCAGGATTTCAAATAACAATATATTAATAATAAAGTCCGTGACTCATCACCTGCAACAGTCTCAGAAGAGGATTTATACCTCCAAGTACAAGACTGCATTAGCTAGACACTCACCAACATTTTGCACAGAACTGTTTTCTGTCTGTGAGATAAAATAGACAATGATAAGAAGCTCCTCAGTCACACAGACAGGAAAATATTGGCTATTTATGAAAGTAAGTTAGATAGATGTAATTATGGGAAATTTTTAAGTTACAGCAACTTCACTTGTTTGATACTAGAGAAGCAAGAATGACCTGGAGTATGGTTTTGATAAGATTAGGACAAGAACGTTATTAAAGCAATTTATCAAAGCAACATCCCTTACACAGGGCAGGACTTGGGAAACCACCTGTCTGGTCGCTCTTTTCTCATACCTGGAACTAGGGAGCAAGCTTGCAGTTGCCTGATTACATGGCTAAGCTCCCCTTGAAGATTAGCTCCACTAGAATTCTTGAGAGCCTCCAGCATATTCTCCACATCTACAGTGCCATCTCCTTCAGCATCAAATTGTGCAAAGGCCTGAAGAGGAAAAATTAAAAGAAAATGTATTTCAGCATATTTGCTTCAAGCAGAAATTCAAGGTATTTCATAGAAACCATATAACATTATAACAGCATGAAATAAAAATCAAAATAACCTGTTTTCCGTAGTATTGAATTAATGACAAGAGGAAACAGCTTGGCTGGAAATCTGCAGTCTTCAGCAAGTTTTAAGGCAGTTGCGCTGCCTTCCTATAAAAGTCAACTGTAGTTATGCTTAGGTGGAGATAGCACATCATCTATACCAGTGAATCAGCAGTATCCATCCACCAATATTTGGGACTACAAAGAAGGTGCTCACAAAAGAGCACTAAAAAAGCTCGTCCATTAAAGGCTGGGTTAGTTCTAAAAGCCATACCAGGCATTGCTCATTACTGCTGCACCCATCTCATGCTGCAGCTACTCCAATTCTTCCAGGTTTCACATCTTCTCTTTAGTTAAGAAAGCATCCCTAGAACCAGAGTTTTTAAAACATATATTTCCTTCCATGCACTGTCCTCCTACACAAAACACCAGTTTAACATCGTTTGTCGAAGTATTTGTGAAAACAGTGAAAAGAGTTAGAAAAGGTTCTTATTTTTCTTATTCAGGGGAACTTTATTAGCTTTGACTTTGATAGAAATGTTTGACATAAAAAGCTATGCTGAGCATGTATAACAAATAACTCACACAGCTTTGCATTTCATGTCTTTGTACTAACAGAAGTAGAAGGTATCTTTATTCAGCTAAGCCTGTAAAGCAGAACCAAGCTCATAAACATAATGCTTTTAACCAGCCACTTCAAAGAACTCACGGTCATATGACACAACACTACTAAAAACCCTAGCTATATTTTCCACAATCACATTTAATTCTGAAACATCTCCTGTTTAATTGCTAATCTCTTCACAAGCAAGGCTTCAGTTTCCTAGCCCCGAACTTGGTATTTCAAGTTCAGCTACATAGCTGAGTACATTCGGCCTCTGAGAACAGATCATCCCACACATGCCTGACAGTCAAGAAGTCACTGCTGCTCAGGAGGAAGCTTATGCTCGAATCTCTTGGTTTGCTACCTGCTTATCACACTCGATGTACCATTAAAAGTACTATCCTGGAGAGAAGTAATCTGAAATGACTGGATCAAAATAACCTGCCAATTAACCATGACATAATTACTCCGCCTAAATGAGAGCAAAGTCCTCAGAAGACAACAGAATTGCAATGCCTTACTGTAGCTGACTAAACCTCCAATGGCACTTCTGCAGCACAGAGCTGAATTTCAGCTTAGCATTTTACAAACTCTATTAAACATACAGTAGAACCATGCTAACAGCAATTAACTATATAAATATTAGTCTTAGTAGCAAAGCAGACTGGTGCTGAGCATCAGGTAGGCACTGAAACAAAAAACCAAGACCTTTGCCTGAGGACAACAATCCAGAGGGAATTAATTTTAAACAAATAGAACCCAGTTGCCAGAACACTTCAATGCACAGGTTTTTACCACATCATTCTTGCCATTACACCTTTTTCTCCTCATATTTGAGGTGGAACTGTGCAATTACTAAAATATGAGGTGAACAAGCTAGTTTTGTGATGTTACTAGTGAAAAAAAACCACATCAGATGGCAAGGATGGACTAGCCCACAGCTACTTTAAACTAATTTCTTATATTTTCATGTAAGGAGAGATTATAACATCTATGCTTTTCTCTGCATCTTCGTGCAGTATTTTGTTATTTTATTTTTAAACTCTTAAAAAACCTCTTTATTTCACCCTTTGCTCTCAGTAGAACTGCAGCATTAATGCTTCAAGTGAAACCTGGAGACACTATGTGATAGCTGCTGAAGAACAAATGAAAAAAGGATTCAGACTTAATTTCTCTAGAAAATAAGATTTTGCATTTCAACAGAGGTTCAGCTTGCCCATAAAGCATTCAAAGCATGTATTCACAAGCCCCACACTGACAGCAGAAAAGCTTAATGGACAGATCAAACCTTAGTCTATGCCAGACAGGATTCTGCAGACATTAAAAAGGGAAACCTATTGACCTGCCACCCACAGACTAACTTCTCATCAGTGTAAAATACATTCTGGAAATCTAAAATACTACAGCCTGCGGGCTGGTGCCAGTCACAGAAACAATGACATCAAGGGTTTCCACACAACTCCAACATCTCAGCTTCGCAGGATAGACTAGATGAGACCATCTATCCGTTCCATGATAAATCCACTGATGAGGCTTTTTCCCCTCTCCTCAGAGCAAGAAAACACAAAACAACTATATTCTTCAACCCTCAAAATACCCCCTCAGTCTGCACAGCTGTTTGTAACTAAGAAGAACCCTAATGCACTGATTTCGCTCTTACTGTCCTTGCAAAGAAGTGTTCTTTATTGGTTCTTGTAAAGCAACTGGAAATGGAGGCAGCAGCATTTTAGCAAGCTACATGAAGCAATCTGTTATAAACTTACTTATCTGTACAACAAAATCAATCTCTTCCCAGGTTCCAGTAGCCCTTTTAATACAACAGCACCAGTTTCAAGGAGCATACACGTGATTTAACAGTTTACCAAGTTATTCTACTACTCAGGAGTAATACAAAAGCAGAAGGAAAGCACTGGTGAGCGTCAGGAACTGCATGCAATAACAAATTCGGACACAACCACTTTCTCAGCTGAGTGTGAAATTCCCAGCAGGGTATTCTACTGCATTTTGAATGCTAGCTAGGGAGTAAAGCTAAATGGTTTAGATGTTAATTTATCCACATCCCTTCCAACACTAGGAAGGAAACAGTGCTCTCTTCTACCATTAAAACTTTACCTTGAAACCTTCTCTCTGTAGAGGGGGAACTCTGTTACACTACTTTCTAACAAGCTTTCCAGACTTCTTAGTTTACAGTAAGCAATGGGATACCAATGAGATACTTGACAATTTCACTGCTGGTTTTGAACAGCAACGAGAAAACTAAGTCTGGTAAACTCTGACTTGCTGATACCATCTCGAAGGTATTACTTGTGCAGAATTCCCTACCTGTGCTACCCACAGCTGTTCTTGATGAAGGCAACAACAGCAGCAGCATGTTGCAGCAAAATGCCATTTTATTCAGAAGCAGTTGCTGAGTGTAATCTCCAAAACCAGGCATAATTAATTAATTAATACAAAAGCTATCTACAAGCTGACAGCCTGCCTATCGCCACCAGCAGCCGCCCGTTTGGCCTCTGGTCTGGCCTTGCCCCGGTTACCTGAACGGGCGGCCCGGGTCCCCATGGTGGTGCCCGGGCACCCCCGGCTCGGTGAGCCCCGCCTCCGGCAGCACCCTCGGGGCCGCCACCGCCTCCCTGCGCTCCCCCCTTCACCCGGGCTCCGACGGGAGCTCTCCCCCCGGGCCAGGCAGGGCCTGGCCCCGCCGGCCCCCGCCTCACCTCCTCGCTCTCTCCGCGGGAGCCGGCGGCCAGGCGAGAGACGCTCTCCAGCACCTCGCAGAACTGCTCCAGGCTGACGGCCTCGTCGCCGCGGCTGAGGCGCTCCTCCAGCCAGCGCACCAGGGTGCTGTGGTGCCGCGACACCAGCGACTCGGGCAGCGCCGCTTCCCGCAGCCGCGCCGTGGCCTCCCGCAGCCGGGCCTGGTCCAGCAGCACCTCAGCCGGGGGCAGCGGCGACGCCGGGTTGGCGGCGGCGCCGGGCGGGAAGGCAGCGCCGGGCTGAGGCGCGGCGGCCGCCCCTTCCATGCCTTCCTCGGCGGCCCCCTCCTCCTCGTCCTCGCTGCTGTGGCTCGCCGCCGTCCCCATGAGCCCGTCGGAAGCGCCGACGCCGCGGACCCCGCTCCCGGCCCGGCTTAGTCAGCAGCGCCCGCCCGCCGCACCTGTCAGCCGCGCCGCGCCACACCGCCGCCAAGCGCCGCCCGGCGCCGCCGAGCCCGCCCCGGAAAGGAGCGACGCCCGCCGCAAAGCGCAGCGCCGGCAACGGGCCGTGTCCGCCCCGCGCCCGTAAGGCGGAGCGGCGGCTGCCACACTGCCGTGCGGCGGGGAAAGCGTCGCGAAGGGCCCCGGGCGCGGCCCCATGCGGAGGGGAGCGGCGGCGGCGGCGGCGGCGCTGCTGTGCCTGGGGGCAGCCTGCCTGCTGGGCCGCGGGTTCGATCCCCGCTCCTGCCTGCTGGGCCGCGGGTTCGATCCCCGCTCCTGCCTGTGGGGCCACGGGTTCGATCCCCGCGCCCGCCTGCTGAGCGCCGCCGAGCTGGCGCGGTACCGCGGGGCGCCGGGCGAGCCCGGTCTCTACCTCGCCGTGTTGGGCCGTGTTTTCGACGTGGAGCGCGGCCGCAGGCACTACGGCCCCGGGGGTGCGTACAGCGGCCTCGCAGGTACCTCTCGTGGGGCGGGGGGTGCCTCTGGGGCCGGGGTTTGTGCGGGGTTGGCGGGGGGCTGGAGGGCCAAGCCGGGGCTCACCTCCTGCCCGCGTCCCGCTGCCTGCCCCGCAGGGAGAGATGCCACCAGGGCGTTCGCCACCGGCGACTTCAGCGCGGCGGGGCTGGTGGATGAGGTCTCTGCGCTGTCCCCGGGCCAGCTGCTGGCCATCCGGACCTGGCTGGCCTTCTACAGCGAGCGCTACGAGCCCGTGGGTACGTGGTGCAGGCGGGGCGGCCGCAGCGAGGGGAACCCGCGGGGATGGGAGGCCGGGATCGCGGCCTTGGTGAACGCGGCCACATGCGAGGGTGGGAGGGGTGTAAAGCTCAGCTTGGGTTTAAGGTTGGGCCAACATGCTCCTTTTTTTTTTTTTTTTTGCCTTTAAATAACAAATTTAAACGCTGTTTGTTTTCCTTGCCTGCAAACACTGTGGTCTTCATTGCTCTTCCCTGCCAGGGAAGCTGGTGGGCAGGTTCTATGATGACTATGGGGCACCCACAGAAGCTTTAAGGCAGGCTGAGGCTGCCATTGAGGAAGCGCTGAAGTTCCAAGCAGAGAGCGAGCAGAGGAAGCAGCAGTTTCCACCCTGCAACTCCGAATGGAGCTCTGCTACGGGCAGCCGATTCTGGTGCTCCAAACAGAGGTGAGACCGTGCCCTCCTGCCATCATGCTTGGGCCCTCTGGAACAGAACGTTTCTGACCTTTCTTTGGATGCCCTGAGCTTTGTTATTGCCTCCCCTTGTAGGAGTGGCGCAGGAAGATGTCCTTGCTCACTCTGTAGGCGAAGTCTGCTGACTTCTTCACTGAAGGGCATAGGTTGGTCCTAGTGTGCTGAGTGCTGGTATGGCTGGAACATACCTGGCGTGGTCCCTTGCCCTGTCTGCATTTATAGAACTACTCAGGTTAGAAAAGACCTGTACGATTATCAATTACAAGCCTTAACCTGGTACTGCCAAGGTGACCACTAAACCATGTCCCCAAGACACACTTCTGACTTCACCACTTCCCTGGGCAGCCTGTTCCAATGCTTGACAACCCTCCCTGTGAAGGAATTGATCCTCATCTCCATCTAAACCTCCCCTGGCACAGCTTGAGGCCGTTTCCTCTTGTCCCATCCCTTGTTCCTGGGGAGCAGAGCCCAGCCCACTCCTGGCTCCATCCTCCTCTCAGGCAGTTGTAGGCAGTGATCAGGTCCCCCCTGAGCCTTCTCTTCTCCATCTGAACCCCCCAGGTCCCTCAGCCGTTCCCCATCACACTGTGCCCCAAGCCCTGCACCAGCTCCGTTCCCTTCTCTGGCTCCCTCCAGCACCTCGATGTCTCTCTTGGAGTGAGGGGCCCAGAACTGAACACAGCATTCGAGGTGCGGCACCACCAGTGCCAGTGCAGGCAGGGCGATCCCTGCCCTGACCCTGCTGCCACACTGGTGCTGGTACGAGCCAGGATGCTGTTGGCCACCTGGGCACAAGCTGGTTTCTGTTCAGGCGGCTGTCAGCCAACACCTCCAGGCTGTGCTTTCTGACAAGGCAGAGGCCCCTGCCAAGGAGCAGTGGTGCAGTTCTCTGCTGTGCCACTCCTGCTGTGTGAATTGGAGTCCCTGTGTTTTCTCAGCCAGACCAACAACTGCAGTCAGCCTCCACCCAGTCTGGGGTTGCACAGAGCTGCAGGTTGGGTTTCTCCAGCGTGAGGTAGTGGAGGGGAACTCATCTCACTTTGTAGGTAAAAGGCAAATAATGTCTCATCGCAATTGGTACACGTAGGAATTTTATTTCTGAGGCGAAAACTCTTCTGTCACACTGGAATCAAAATCAGGTTTCAGAATTTGCCACATGTGCACATAGTCCTCCTCAGGAAGACAGGACAGAAATCCCACTAGGACCATCTGCTGCATTTGGACAGGGAATGCAAGGATTAGCTCCTGCTTTTCAGTTTCACAGTGTGTCTCAGAGGGTACTGCCACAAGTTTTCACTTACAATCACATAAAAATGAGCTTGAGCTTTGAACAGTCATTTCCTGCTGGGCCTGCTTAGTTGTATACCTCTCTCAGTTTAGGGACTGTTCCGGCTGAAGACAAAATCCTTCCACAGACCACACTGCGAAATGCTTAGGCTTCATTTCAGTGCACCAGTAGCACTGGGAGATCTGCTTCTATGCGTGAATGAGCTTGGGTGCAGCCTTGGGACTGCATGTTGTGTGGCAGTCACTTGTGTAGAGGTTTACAGGCTTAAAAGGGGCAGTAGTTAGGGGATCAGGCAGGATTTGGCTAATAAAGACGCTGTGGAAGTACTTGAGACTTGGAGGGTTTTTTCCTTCTGGCCTAGTTCTTGGAATCTTTGTGTTTAGTCCAGGCACAGAAGGCAGAGTGTGGTTATCTGTGAGCAATTAGCTACACCAAAAAAGGCATTTTTGCTATTAGACATGCTGTGCTATGTAAGGCTATGATTCCTTTTCCAGCAATAGAAACACAGGAAGCAGTTTGTTGCTCCCAAAGGGTGAGAGTATGTACCACCACTGTGAAACTAAGTTCAGGCCATGGGTTTCTGAAGCACAGCCTATAAAATGAACCAGGAAGCTGTGAGTTGTTGAGTCTGCCTCAGTAGGTGTGTCTTCAGTTCTAACTCTCCCAGAATGTCCTAGGCTTTTATCTACTGATTCTCAATTCACCTGGAAGCATTTTACAAGGGCCTTTAGGGGCAGGACAAGGGGGAATGGCTTTAACCTGCCAGAGGGGAGATTGAGATGAGCTCTTAGGCAGAAGTTCTTCCCTGTGAGGGTGCTGAGGCGCTGGCACAGAGTGCCCAGAGAGGCTGTGGCTGCCACATCCCTGGCAGTGTTCAAGGCCAGGTTGGACACAGGGGCTTGGAGCAACCTGCTCTAGTGGAAGGTGTCCCTGCCCATTGCAGGGGTTGGGACTGGGTGAGCTTTAAGGTCTTTTCACTCAAACCAGTTTGGGATTCTGTGATTTTCACGGTTTGGAGTTCTGATTTACTTTTCCATTCTCAGTGGGGGAGTGAGCAGAGACTGGACTGGAGTCCCTCGGAAGCTGTTCCACCCGGGGTCCAAGGGCAGCCGCTGCGTGTGTGTGAGGACAACTGGTCCCCCATGGGGGCAGCCGGACTCCACTGAGCACCGCAACAGAGGCGACCTGGATAACCCTCACTTGCAGGAATACAGCGGCTGCCCTCCGCTGGCAGAGCAGTGTGTCCTGAAGGAGTGACTCCCAGGGCTGGATTCGAGACCTGTTAGAGCCCTGCAGCAAAATGTGCTTCATGCGGGCAGCTCCAGCTGCATTCCTCTTCGTCTGCATGCAGGGGCAACAGCAACCTCACATTGTGTCTCTTTAACGTGTAGAGATGGAGTTGAGAGGAGGAGGAAACACTTCAGCCGAAATAGTGGCTAAAAAATCAGTAATGGATACTTTCTTAGTGCTTCATTCTGGCAACAAACTGTAAGATGCAAAGCCTGAATTATACTTAGCAACTGATTTCTTGTGCAGTCAGGAGATGATTCTATGCAACGTATTGTGTTTTAAGGCAGCAAGGTTGCGAGCACAAGAACTGCTGCAGCATCTCTGAGCCCAGTTTACACATAGTCCACCAGTCATTTGAACTCTGCCTGCTGCATTGTAGTGCTGATGCTCCTTGCCAGTCAATTGATTTACTCCAAAGTTTAAAGGTAGCAGGGAGAAGCATGAATGGCTCCTATAATTAAGGTAGGTTGTATCTGGGAACTTGTACAGCTTGGTTACATACAAGCTTCATCAAAATCTTGGAGTACAGAAGGCAAAGGTCACAACTGTATTCCCTCATATAGTGTTTGTATTAGATACTGTGCAAAGGAGGTATTGGGAGGCACCTATTAGGATCCTTGTTTAATATTAACCTGTCCTTCTCCTGTGATTCACTACTTTCAGACTACTCGGATGAGGAGCTGGTACTTCTCAATAGCCGATAATAAAAGCTATGTGGCAGCATGACCATCTTGCTGTAATCTGCCTCCTGCTTCCATGGCACCTCCTCCCACCTGGTATGTGCCCTTCGGACTACAACCTGAGGCTGGTTTGCTCCATAAAGTCTCTACAGATTTTATCACAGCTGGCAAAATCCAGTGATATAAGTGACTCCCAAACGAGCAGGGCAAGTCATTACCATTCCTGTGTGGGGCTGAAAGGGACAAGGGAGCACCTGCAGAGGGCTTAGGCACTGTAAGTCCTCTGGTGCAGGGAAGCAGTTGCCAGTTTTCTTAGAATCTACAGTTACACTCAGTTTCTGGTGTAGCTGCAGCCTTGAGAGACACACAGATTACACAGAGTCCAGCAGTGGCACACGTGGGCTGAGCTGTGTTCAGTTATTTTCCTTGAGGCAACTGCCACCCATGTATAAAGGGCTAGAAGGCATTTATAAATTTAAGTTTTGAGCTGCTGCCACCTCTGAAGAGTTGAGTAATTAGTTCATAACTGGGTGAGCTCACAGGAGACCTGGCACCATTGCTTTGGAGGAGTCCCTTCCTGGCAGCGACAGCAGGTCATGCAGCAACACTTCTCACCAGTGATGTTTACAGATGAGGCTACAGCTGTGGATGGGACCATAGGGCTGGGATGCCTGAGCACTATGCAAATAGTGCTGAAATGCTGCAGGGATGGTTCTTATCTTAAGAGCCACACCAAAACCAAATACGCTGCTGCACGAAGGAAAGACAGGATGCTGCTGCTTTAACTTCAGTTGGTTGAAAACCAGTTCACAACTTACTCCGTGGTAGTGTTTGGTAACTACAGGGGGAATTTGGCTTGCAGGAGGGATAAATCATCTAATTAAAGCAAACATGGAGACTCCCTCAGGGACCTGATGTGTTCCAAAAGCTCAGCTCCATGCTCCTAGGGCAGAAAAGTGTGAGAAAGAATAGTGACAGTTACACAGGGGTCAGGTGCACAGAGGCATTGCTTTAATAAAGCTCACCATTCACCCATACTTTAATAAGTTTTATTAATAAAAGAATAATGCATCATAATCTCACCAAGATGGTTTGGTGGGTTCTGCTATTGCACTGAAGCTTTCCTTATCCTGAAGTAAAGCTGCAGCAGTTACATCTCTTCCAGGAGGCCAAGCTGCCCACCAGTGTGCAGCTGAGCACACCAGGACTATGTTACTCATCCACTGAAGCGGATCTGAGCTGAGAAGTGATTTACTCCATGCACCAGCTCTGGCCTGTAGGAAGTCAGGATTGTTTCATAGGAATGATTACAGATAAGTCTAGTATAAGGCATTGGAGATGACTAGGTGGTATAAACCAGAACAGTTGTAGCAGTTCCCCAACATTAAAACGAGTACCTAGAATAACCTCAAAACAAGGAATACAAGTTGTCATGCACTGTTGTGTCACAGCCCTAGTTTTCCTTGTGCCTTGCAAAGGACAGCTCACAGAGGGGCAGCTGTCTGTACAGGAGAGACTCTGAACAAGGTTTTCTACCTCACAATGCATGATCTAGTTATGCATTTTATTACAAGTAGAATCATTACACAACAAAGTAATGCATATTGGAAAAATACATTTTTACAATGACTCCAGACTAACATTGCAGATAAAAAACGCCATTGTTTTAAGACTCCCTTTTCTATTTCACAGAGGGCATTAGAATGGTCAGTGTTATTTGTCACTTGTACAAGCTTTGATTTTTCTACAGTTGAGTTTGCTGCAGTACCAACGCTGCTGGTTACAGGAGAAAGAGGACTTGCCTATTAATATTTGATCTACAAAAAAATCCAGCCTCAGCATCCCATATTGTTACAGGTTAATTTAGAAGCACTATGCAAGAAGTTGTACAAGCCAATGACAGAGTCATTAAGGCATCTGTCAGCTTTTAGCCAGCAGCTTGCTCTGCTGTGTTAGTACCTTCAACACCAACATTCTCACTCCACTTAGTGGTGTGAAACAGTGACTACACCTTTTTCAGATACACTAAACTTGAAGCCAGACCAGGTTTTGTGCTTGTGTAAGAGTGCTGGATGACTGCAATCCAAAGGAATCCAGGCTCAGAACAAAAAGCTACAGTATGAACCACCACAGACTTCCCATGCAGCTCTGCTGCAGTGCCCACAGCCTGGTCTGACAGCATCACTTCCTGGGACACTGTGTTTTCCATTCACCCTCCTTTAACACTTGGCAGACTTGAGTCCTAAAGTTAATACCACTTAAAACCAGCAGGGGTGAAGGGAGGGGGGTTTGGTCACAACTGTACTATGCTACAAAAAGGAAGAGCAGTTCTTTACAGAGTTAGAAATGTGTTGACCGCTACTGCATTACCAAGTGCTTCTGTTCATATTTGTACCCTGCAGCAGAGCATTGGCAGCAAAACTCCCCTAAAACGTCAAGGGTCAGAGTTCAGACCAATACTGGGCAGAGCACATGAAGGACTGAGCCCCACCAGTTGTGTGCTGGGCTCAGCCTCTTCAGCTGAACTAGAAGAGAAAGAACTTGGGTTTTGGTTCAAGGTGTGAGCTTTTCCCTTTAACTGGCAGAAAGCTATTTAAAGTTGGCTGGAAGGAAACTATCTCAAAGGCACTTTAACATGATCAAATTTGCTGAATTTAGTTCCTTGAAACTCAATGAACACTTCAGGCTGTGTGTTAGTTTATGACTAACCCTCTTTCCTGTCAGATTTCAGTCAGAAAACTTGCAGTGTTGGCTGCGAGCAGCACACAAGGAGCATTAGATCAGATCAGAAACAGAGATGTTTCCCAGATCCCTCCTAGAGTTTCAGGCAGTTACAATTAATATTCTACTTCAAAAAAGAACAAGTAGCCAGCCTTGAACCTGCCATTCAGTTAAGCTGAATTTTCACATCTACATTTTTCATAATTTAAAGGTTGCTTATTCTGTTAGAACTGAGCTCCCTCTTCCCCTGCTCCTTCCACCACGGAATCACTGAAAATGTGATGTTTAAATGGTTCATGTGTTGTATGTTGTGTGATTTTCCAATGAAGATGAAGTCCTTGGGCTCTACCTCTATCTTTCAGCACACACTTAGCACTCCACATCACAGCAGCTCCCAACCAAGGAGGAAGTTAGCACATGATCACAGGATACACTACAGTCAAGACTCACCAAATGCACTTTCTCTCCATCTACAGACTTGCAACCAGTGATACTCTGAAACATAAGAAAGCAAGAGACTAGAAAGTCAATGTCTTCCATCATCTATTTCACTTAAAAAACCAAACTGTAGCCTGCAGTTCAGTGCTTCAGACACCATTATTTTCCACCTCATGCCCCTGGAGTATTATTCCAGAGATGCACCACTTGTATCAGTAACAGTGTTAGTGACCAGTTGTGTCACCCAGGACATTCTGTTGCAACACAACAGCAGCAGACATAAAACAGCGATGCAAATTTCAATTATCATCCATTATTCTTCTCTAGTGTTACAAGAGTGAGATTCCAGTTATAATAGATGCATATTGGAAGATCAAAGTGCAGATCAAGTGAGACTTGATGTGAAATTCATCGTGCAAATGTCAGCAATTAACACCCTCCTCTATCCTTTGCTTGTACAAGTTTGAAGAAAAACCTCAAGCAAGTCTTCCATGAAAGCAGCAGTCTGGTTTATCATCCCATCTTACTCCTTAAGACTGGTAAGTCACTATTCTAAATAGGGCAGTGTGTCACCAACTTGTCCACTTCGTACACTGGAGGAGATAACAGTCATCAAATAAATGCACAGTTCATGGAGTAGAGATGAGGAATGCTGAGTTGAGTCTAAACTGGGATAAGACCAGCCTTAAAATGGCATGTAGTTTTGTTTAGGTACACGTATTTCTGACTGAAGCCTTTGCCCACCGAATCACAACCCTGTCTATCAGCAAAGTACTTCCCTGTTTCCCAGATATTGTGGTGTTGGATTTTTACAGATTCAGCATGTTTAAGAGAGCACAATGAGCACAGATTAAAATACTGCAGCTTAATCCAAATCCCTGGCACTGCACCACCACTTCAGCATCCTTCCTCCAAGGCCAGAGGCTTAATGCTAATAGGAAGCCTCCAAATACACCACCACTCACCAGCAACCCTGCTGAAAATGGACCCATATTTAGTGTCTAGAGATGCAGCACATTCTACACTGGTAGGGTTACTGAGGTTCCCGCAGCAGCTAACCAGGGTCTCCAACCCAAGGGAAAGTGCTACTTTCCCTCCTGGGATTCATAATGCACTTCAGCATTTATTGCTGTACTGAGAGTTCCACTACTGAACCAGTTTTAGTGTTTCTCAATTTAGCATATGCTTAGTTAGGCCTTGCAGCACACTTACACGCATTTATACAAGTTTTATGAACTGGAAGGACTAGCAACGTAAATATGAAAGTGCAACAAAGACGTGGACAGTTCTGGCAGGTATGAGCAAGAGGATTCACTGGCTAAAACAATGCTGCACTTCTCTTGAACATGCTAAAGCTAATGAGACGTTTACCGAGGAGGTATTAAGCTGTGGATCTGCAATTCTGACTGCTTTGCATCAGATGTTGTAAAGCTTTCTGTTGTAAGGCCACAATTCTTGAGCTATACTTGGAACTACCCCATTTTTGAAGAGTTTCTTGAAATGAACAGCAGTTGCAACAGCTCAGTCTAGCTTCATAGGAAGTCTTCTCTAGAGAGAGGGAACATTTATCTTTAAGACAAAGCAAAGAAAGATACCTGGTTACCCTGAAACTTAATGCCAACCTCTACTAAGCAGCCCAAAAGCCACAGGACTTAGTAGAGTTGCTCAGTGCAAAGCACCATGTCAAGAACAGACCTGTTTTATGTCAATTCAAACACCAGCCTAGCAATGTGAGCTTCCATACCTCACTGCAACTAGAAGAGGGTCTAACTTCTTTTGTCACTTAATTTCAACGTTCCACTCGAATTCCTAGTGAAGTCTATCACAGCCCAATACATTTACAGTCATACAAAGTCATTTATACCAGAATATATCGTATCAGGGTCCTTAATAAGTTCAGTCTAGTGCAGAAGACATGTGTAGGCCTCCTCTTCCCTATCCAGAGGGCTTGTAAGCAGAGCTGCTGTCAGGAGCACTGACTGGGAATCCCTTTACTTCCACAGCACACTAGGAGACTCCTCCCAGAGTGAGGACATCAAAGCAGATGTTGCAAACTCGAACTGGCTTGTTCAAATCAAATTTTATGATAGGAATCTCCTTTGTTGAGCACTTATGGCAGAGCAGGCGTCCACAGTGTCGGCTGTTGACAGAGGAGTGAAGAAAAGTAAATTCACTCATAGTGAACACCAGGGTTTTACTGTTTGATATTCTTTTAGCAATGACAGTATCACTGGAAAGGCACAGTAGCAATTGAAATGCTATATTTTTCTTGCATCTTTTGATATCTCTTATTTAATAATTAAATACTAATGCTAAAACCATATGCTGCTTCTGTAGTAAGTCACTCACCCAGTACTACAACTGATGCATGTGTAGTTTCTCTGGAACATTGGCCAGAGAGAAAAATCTGAGCTTAACATCCCCCTAACCCAGCACAGTTTACAGAGATCAGACTAACACAGCACCCCTAACCTAAGCTGGCAGGAGGTGCCCAGATATCTCATGTCTCAGATCAAGTCAGCCCCACTACTGTAACAGTGCCCCAACCCCCCTTTTCTGCTTAAGCTGCACTCTGGGGTGACAGGTAACAGTAACTAAGGGCTATAAATGTTGCTCAGCAGCTGAGAGCTAGTTAGAACTGAAATACAGCTGGTTATGCAAATGTGAGTCAGTCAACCTACTCCATAGACAGCCCAGGGCTCGTGGAGCTCTGCCACACCACAGGAGGCTGTGTGCCAGGCTTGCCCCTTGAGAAGGACACTTCTCAACCTCAAGAGAATCCTTATTGCATCAGATACTTGGGAAGTGCACTGGGAATAAGCATGCTGAAACTTGGAAATCCTCACTAAGGCATATAAAGGATTGATGGTGCATATATAATCCTTTAGACATAAACTGTTGACCAAGTCTGGGATTAAGTCTGGATCCTGACACACCTGAACTCCTCTCTGAGAAGCAGTTTAGAGCTAAGGCGGTGCTCTCTCAATTTTGTATTTCCAACAAATAAGGTACTGTTTTAGTCAGATTACAAGTAACTGATCTAGGACAGGATGGAATGTTTCAGCTGGATTACTGGTGATACACCTACGTTAACATGAAGGTTTCCTAAACCACCAGAAGGAACCAGCCTAGCTACATTGGGATGAGGAATCCATTTCCTTGTAAGCACAGCAAGATGTGTCACATTACCAGTGATGCTTTCTTGTTGTGACTCCAAATTTGGCAGTGCATTCATAGCAGTTGGAGCCATCACACCAGGGAGGTTCTTTTGTCAGCATATCTGTCAGAGGCAAAAATGTAAAGGTAAAGGGGCTCAGACACCTCAAGTACACTGTACTGTTAAGGAAGCTTCTTCCAGTTTTCGGCTGGATCCAGTATAATTCGTTTAACTACTCCTGTAGTAGCTGCAGTCTTGGTTGTAGACAATGTATAGTTGCTTTCAACACTGCATTACCCGCAACTATACAGCGGAAGTTCAAAAGTAGAATCTAGGTTTTGGGCTACATTAGCTATGACACCAGCCAGGAGTCTCCATGTCTATCCTTTCAGAAAAAGCAATATTTGACAGGTCTGCATTGTGCAACTTCAGTTGATCATGAGAAAAGTTACTATTTCTATCCCCCATTTAAAGTAGCAGAATATTCAGAAGTTCCCCTCCTCTGGAATTACTGACATCTAAGACAAATATTCTGAGTTCCTTCCTCCTCTAAAGTATCTCAGAAGCACAAGTTGAAAGCACTTTACAACTGTAGCAAGCAGTACTTACCCAGCAATCTAAAGAGAAGCTGTTTTGTAGCAACTTGGTAGTTGAAGATATTGACTCCTTGATTATTATTAACTCCAAGACGAGCCCCAGCTCTCACTATTGCACGACACAAGTTAGCATTTCCCTTCATGTAAGCCAACAGGAGCACTGAAAAATAAAAGCCAGATGCTTTTCTGCTAACAGAGCAGTAGGTCTTGTGTTACACTCAATGTTTGTATCCTACTGTATTTAACATATTACTGCAAATCATTCCAGCTTTAAAAGTGACATACCATGAATAAAACTTGAGTGACTTTCAAGTTCAACAACCAGTAAATCTCACCCACCTGTGTTTCCTTCAGCATCAGGTTTGTCCAGAGGGTATTCTGGCATGCACTCCAAAAAGAGGTCACAAATGGCTGCTGCATTATCTTTCCCATATTGTCCCAAAATATGCATTGGTGACTGGCCTCTGGGGAAAAGAATTGGTTATCCTTAAGTTCTGTTTACTACTACAATTACTTATCCACTCTCTGTCTTCAAGTTTGGTTCAGACTTCCACATGCCTACACTTAAGTAGCTTAGTGCATCATACACAACCGCCTGCTTTAGCTTCCTTTTCTTGGTATACATCCTTTCCTCACAATTTATACACCGTACACTCTGCACACTTCACTGTAAAATCAGTGTAGAAACACTATAATCCAAGCCAAATACTTGTGGTTTTTTTATCTAGTCATACCAGCACATATTTTAAACCAGATTGTAGTCCTTTTAGTCTGTTAAGACTATACTGATTACCTGATATTAAAGGCTTCTGCATCTACATTGCACTCTGTGAGTAAGACACGGATATTGTTTAGCCGGCCATGCATCACTGCCAGATGAAGAGCTGAAAAGTAAAAGAGAAGCTTCCAGAATCTGAAGCAGTTCATGTCAGCAGTAATCACAGCCTGATAAAATTAAGCACTCCCCTCCCACTTCCCCCACCTCCCCTCTCCTAAACGTCTTCCACCAGCTTTGATTTCTTGGACTTTCATCCCTTTTCACCATTGATGAGTGAGCCTGTTCAGTGGGCAATCTCTACCACTAGGAGACATTATGAACAGACCTCCTGAACTGTTTACAGGTACTTGTAGAACTTTAAGAGTTTACCATTATTTCCATTTTCATCTACAGCTGCAAAGTCTACTCCATTCTCCAGAAGGACTGAACAAATTGTGGGCAAATCCTGCTGGGCTGCTAAGTGAAGAGCAGTCTGCCGGTGCTTAGTCAGTTCATTCACCTGGGCACCTGCAAGCAGCTGTCAAGATGCAAGAAGGAATATGTTTAAAGATGTTTTCTGGGCTATTAGGCAACAGTTTATTTCTGTGAATGAAGCACACAAGAGTCCACTGTACAGAGATACTTCTAGGCCTCCAGCATACATAAATGCTATCGTTACTCAGCTGCTGCAGCTTGAGTTCATGCTCAAACCTGCAGAAAGCACAAGGCAAAGGCTCCTCCTTTGAAGCAAGCCATACTACCTAGTGACTGCTGCAAGTCAAACAGGCTCGTATGAAGGCTACTGATGCAGCTCAGCTAACGGCACACGCTGAGGGAACTTCCTGCAAGTCAGTTGTGTTTCAGAAAGAGTGGTGTCACCTTCAGCTGACTTCTCCAGCCTACGGGGAACACACATTAAGGCAGAGTGTGCATTTTTAAGTTGAGGAAAAGTGACTCTTGATACATACCAGATTACGCACAATGATCTCTGAGCCAGCTTGTACAGCCAGGTGGAGAGGTGTTAGTTTGGAGGCATCCTGGACCCGAGAGTTTACATTAGCCTGTACGCTTATGAGGAACAGCACACTCTCAATGTCTGAGTTCTGAACAGCTACATGTAGGAAATTCCGACCTTTGTTATCAACCTATGGCAGAAAGGGCACATGAAATGAAAACCATCCTCCTGTAGAACAGTAAATCATTATGTAGTAGGACCTATTTTCACTAAGATACTTACTCTCTTAACTTGAGGTGAGCTGTAGTGTTGTTCCTTCCACTCCTTGATATTAGAGACTTGATAGATGTGATATTATCAGCTAAAACTGCCGCTTTAGTCTGCTTCAGACTACTTTATTCCTACTTTATAACCCTGTCATTTCCTGACCACACACTGGAGAGAATTATGACAAACAGAAATTTAACAGCTGCTGAGGTTAAGTACTGAGCAGCAGTTAAAGGTAAAACTCAGTTACATGAAGCAAACTTGAGTCAATCTGGCAGTGAACACTGGAGAAGGAAGCAACATGCAATCCTGCCACATTGATGCAGTGTATTCCTTTTTTACTTTAGCACCAAGTGCATGTTGTTGTTCATTTCTGCCTTGAAGCTCATG
Source organism: Ara ararauna (assembly GCA_028858755.1). Lineage (NCBI taxonomy): Eukaryota > Metazoa > Chordata > Aves > Psittaciformes > Psittacidae > Ara > Ara ararauna. Next base: position 7,283,798 of record CM054389.1, on the reverse strand, counting down.
TTAAAGCATATTTGGAACTAGCTGTATTTGTAACCATGTTTTAGATAGATTACAAGAGCTCACTAAGCACTCAAATACTTTACTAGTAATTAAACTTACACAGGGTGGAAAGAAACTCCTGAACAGCTGCCTGAAGTGTCACACCAGAAGCCTGAAGATACAGTTGGATTTTTTATAGTTCAGCATGACATCTATTATTCAATTATTTTAGGTCAGGGTTTCTGTTCTGAACAGCTTTAGGAGAGCTAGATAGTAGATAATTTTTGAACTAGTCGAGCACAAGAGTAGGGTTAGAACTTTATCCTTAAATACATATATGCCTGTTCCTCAATTTAGTACTGAGGAGAAGGTTTGATGAGACACTATCCCTTGATGTTCTTGCTCACACATAGCACATACACCCCTACAGTTCCCTAATAAATCCTGCTACAGAAAACTAGCATCTGGCAAGTGTCATTCCATGTGAAGACACTAAAGGATAAAGCAGAATTTGCTTGTGGAACTCTTGTTACCACAAAATAGTGCAGTAAGTCCACTAGCATGCTTTGAAAGCTCCCAGCTTACCTGTTCAGCAGCTCCTGGTTCCCTCTTCAAAATTGCTTCAGCTGCTTTGTTGTTTTTATATGTCATAGCACAAGCAAAGGGGGTCATTCCTTGCCTGTCACGTACATTTAGCTTAATATCTGGATGTGAAATCATAAGCTGAATGATAACATTGTGCTGGTTGCTAATGGCAACATGGATTGGAGTTCTTCCTTCTGCATCCTGGAAGGAAACGAAGAAGTTTGTTACAATAAGATTGAGTAATAAGCAAGTCCTTTCCTCAACTTCAGATTTAGGGAAGTTATTGGTTCTACTTTGGGATAGGACACCAAACAGTTGCAGTGGGAGCTCAAATCCACAGTATAAGCAAGGCAAATTGTTATCTATTTCTCAAATTGGTTGACCTCAATCCTGTGCTATACAGCCATTTGAGCAGCTCAGAGTAACATCTCCCATGTAGGCAGACATTTTGGGGGCAGAGACAAGCATTCACACTTAAGTTAGCAAATTCAAATAAGGTGTTGAGTCACTTGTCTGTCTCAAGAAGCAGTTTACAGCCATGGCTGCTTTGTGACTGTGTGTTCTGTCATTCATTTTGATGTCATTTTCAATAGCATCAGGACCTACAAGTGTTCTGCATTCATTTATTCTGTTGCTATTTCTCAAGCTTTTGTTTAAGGATTACTGTGTGATCAAAGATGAAGCGCAGCTCGTTATGTGTCACCTCAGTTCACTCAGTAACAGCAAACACTTCCCAAACATACTAACAAAGTAGAGTATTCTGAGGTTTTACACTGTAGCTGCTCTAATGATAACTGCAGCAAAACAAAGCCCTGCTTCTGCGTTTAATTCACACTTGGGACAGAGGAGTTCATTCCAATCACTACATCAGAAAGCTCATACTGCAAGAAGTTTTCTGTATCATTATCTTCCTTCAGTATAGCTTCTTGAATTAACCCATCATATGGGCAGATAAACACTAGATCTGGTAAAAAGGGACAGGAAAATACACAGCTGAGACGAAAGTTTGGTTTTGCTATATTAGAGGTGAAGAACGAAATTCAAAAGGAATTGTGCACAATTTCTCTACATACCTGAGCATTGACATTGGCACCAAACTCCAAAAGGCACTGGATCACCTCTTCTAGTCCCCAGCAGGCTGCCAAGTGTAAGGGTGTCTGTCCATCATGAGCTTCCTCTTCTCCTTCTCCATTAGGGCCTGGCTTTCTGGGACTATTCACGTCACAACCACTAAAACAAACACAATATCGTCAATCCAGACTTAAACTGTGCCCAACAAGGGTCAGAAAAAAGTTTACAAGATCTGATCCAGCAACTGCTGACACATTCTACAAAAGCACAAGTTCCTGGTTTTAGTTTGACTCTTGTCATCAAGAATATGATGGTAATATAGATAACAGAGTGCATCTAAGATTAGTCATACTTCCATAAATGCCATCCACCCACCAAAAGTCTAATGAAGCACATACCTGTTACTGGATCAAAATAGCATTCAATTAATTTATTTCAGGAAAATATGTACATGCACATTACGTTTGTATTTTAGAAGGGGGCTGACCTGCGAATAAGAAAGCATGCTATCTGTTCACTGTTTTCATCAATAGCTCTATGAAGAAGAGTTTGTAAGCAGCCACTTGGTCCTGACCCCCAACAGGTTGAATCACAGCCATGCCTAACCTGGAAGGAGAAGCACAATGAGGCAGTGAAGGGTATTTAATGTCTCTGGCAGGCTCCTACTACTTATGAAGTCCTTGACCGATATTTCTGAAACATTACCCCTCAGAGGCAGAATCTGAGATGCCTTATCTATTCTTTTGACAGATAAGGCCCGTTTACTTGCTTTCCTATTCATTTAGCTAAACAGAGACAGTTTTTTCAGGTACTGAATTTCTAGTATTTGTATTCTATTACAGAACTACTTACTCAAGCAATGTGGCACTTCAATAAGACTTGCTCCACTCCTTTACAAACTGTTTACAAACTGTTTATAAATTAGTAGATTCAGTGTTGACTCCACAAGGATTCTTATCCAATACCAGCACAAATGGTCAAATACAGTTACAAGAAATATTTCTCAGGTCACTAGCACAGCCTTTAAATAGCTGTCTCTAGCAGACAATAACTGGATATCAGAGACAAAGCTCTCAAGTACCTTCCTAATGAAGGAGACATAAGGATATCTACTTGCATCTTAGATCTCCTGCTGTATCACCTATGCCTGAAAGTAAATAGTCTTGAAAGCATAAGCCTTTAAAGGCCTTCATGATGGAATTTTAAGGTGCAATAGAAGCCAGCACATCCTCTAAAGCATATATATGAGTGTTCAATTTTATTCTGGAAGCTGATCTGCTATGGTACAGACTAATGCTTTTAGTAGATCCTTACTCCTTCCAGGATTGAGAATCCAGATAATTTAATTATATTATTATTATTATACATTTAGTATTATTAATTTTCTTTTTTTACTACAGTGGCTGCAAGATATTTGGCTGTGCGGACTAGTGTTTATAAAAGATTTCACAAGCAAAAGGAACTCTTGGTGAAGAAAAGTCCCTAGAAGTTAGATAATGATATAGAACTACTCTGTTCTTTCCATGCATTGAGTTTGGTTTTGCTGGTGTGCCCTTTGTTGCTAGCAAGATGCACAAAAGTGAGGCTAAATTAAGTCAACTGACAATCTTACCAGAGTTGACGCAATATCTTCCAGGTTATTCTCTAAGGCAAGCCATAAAGGAGGATTTCCTTTCTCATCTGGCACAGACATGTCTGCTCCCCGGGTACAAATAGCATCAACCACAAGAGGGAGCTGGTTTTTTATAGCTAGCTGCAAGGCAGTCTCTCCATCCTGTGTCCTGTAATAAGAACAGTTTGAAGTGTGTTACTACTGCATTACAAAGTAAGTCCTCATATTACAGTAGTTTATTGGCAAAGCCAAGAATTATCTCCTTGTGTATTTTTACCATGTTAAGACCATAACTCTACAGCCAACCAAATGCACCATGCCAGCTTTTCATCACAGCTATGTACCTTCCCTTCCCTCTCTCCCTCTAGTAACAAGTGATTGATTTCTAAAGTTTGAGAAGCATGTCGGTGTTCTTAGCTCAGAGACACTGTCATTTCCTGAATTGCAGCCATTATTTGACCAGAGTTCCTTCAGAGCAAGCCCACTGCCCCAGAAGCAAACAGCTTTGCACTGTGGTAACACCCAAACAGTCAAGTAACAAGTGTTAAAAAGCTGCAGTTAGAACAGCATCATTAGGCAGTTTGTGCCCATGACACCCATTACAGTATAGCTTGCCAAATGTAAAAGACAGCCTATCAGTCACGTAAGCATATAACTGTTAAGTCTAATATCTTGTCTAGTTGATACTCAGGAGGCAAGTTCTACTGGAATCTTGTTGCTAGAGCTATACCTCATCAATTAGTTTAGATGGCAGAAAACATGCAGTTCCAACAAGCCAGCAAACAGATGAGGCTGAAGTTCAGTACCATCTCTCCAGGACTTAGAAGTCTGTAACAGAGGATTCTGTTCTACCTAGAGTTAAGTGACACCTCCTTCTGCAGCCTGAATATGAGGTACTGAGCTATGGAGCTATATATGTACATAGGTCCCATTTCAAATGTGTAAACCCTCAGCCATAACTACTGCCCTAAAAAAAAAAAAAAAACAACTCACCAAATGCATAACTATGTGCAAATCATGACTGGAAAACAACTTCAAGTCATTATATAAAGACAGTCATCACTACCAGCTCCTAAACACATAGCCAGTTAAGATGCTTACCTGACATTTATATCTGCCTGATGTTCCAGCAGAAAGAGTGCACTCTTGCTGTCTTGTCTCTGTATTGCCATATGTAGTAGAGTCTGTCCATCTGACATCGTGTCATTGATGGATGCCCCAGATCCAAGCAGCTGGGCTGCTATTGTGTGCATGCCTGAAAAGTTACAGCTTGTTAGTATTTTACCTTTAGTTCCATAAAATAGAGACACTGAAGATTACTAAAGCTTCAGTCTTTCAGTTTTCAGTAATACAGCAAGAGATACACTGAATCCATAAGCTAAACCAATTCATGAAGCTACCTAGCTTGAATATTCATTTATAGACTTATTGATTATTGATTACTGAGTACTTTTTGTCTTGCTTGAAGACACAAGATATGGTCTGGTATGCAGCAGAGTTTTCCATTAGTTCTGCTAACCTAGTTGTAGTAACAGTTCTCCTTAACCGTACCTAGCCTAGTCATTCCTACCACTTCAGACTTTTGTCCAACAAGCATACCAACTTTAGTATTACCTTCATAAGCTATTGCCTTGAATATTATTGTACGAGATGTTTAGCTTAGTTCTTCCTCCTTTATCTCAGAAGCAGATAAGGGGAATGGTAGAGAGAAAGCTACATTCTCGTTTCCTTTCACTGAAGAGGCAAATGAAAAGCCTGGACAGTGAAGACGTTTGTTACACATGGATGACATCTAGCACTCCCAGAGCAACATCACTAAGCATTCTGCCTCATCTCTTAAGTCTAAAGTATGAGAAATCATCCCCCATATGCTGCTGCTTCCAACCCAGTAGGACCAGGCTTAAACTGATTCAGTAATGACCACATATTTTGACAACATCCTGATACTATTAAAATGTTTTTGTTGGCAGCCAAGTAGCACCTAGTTTTCCCCAAACCATTCCCTGCCACATTCCAGACGAGAAAGCATCTTCTGAATCAGTATTTCAAGTTCCATTCCCCTTAAAAACTACAAGCAGCTCACCTTCCCTTTCTGAAGTCAGCATTACTATGTTAACCAGCATCTAGAACAGTTAACCATGAACAGGCAATACAGTGATATGATACAAAAACTACCAGGGAGCTCATAGAGGAACACATTATAGCTTCAATATCATCTTCGTTTCAAGGCACATACCTGTCCAAAGAGCCAATCCCAGCACAGTCTGGTCTCTCGAGTCCTTTAAACTAAAGTCAGGAATAATTTGCAAGTTGTTGGTAGCATGAAGAGCATTAGCTACAAAAAAGCCAAAACCAAAGCATAAAGGAATTAGACCATTCTTGTACTTGACCTGCAGTTGTGCACTGAAAGCTGCAGGAATAGCAAGGTCACAATTTCAAGTAGGCTGTCCCTTTAGCAATCAGTTTGAAAGATCCAAGCAAGATACCTTTAGTTTCCCAAATGTGGTAGGATTCAGATACTGTTGCCACTACAGCCTAATCCTAATGCTACTACTAAAAACCATTCACATTTCTATTAAGGGGCTTAACCTGCCCCTTTTCTACCTTCATTACCATGTAGAATGGCATATACAAAGCTCTCAGAATGAATAGTGGAGGCTGCACTGCAAGATGGTGGCAGCATCCCTCCTCACCTCCCTGCAATGAAGCTCTTCCCAGTTCACCTACTCCCTTCTTAATCCCACTTATGGTAGGAGACAAAGAAGGCCTTTCTTCAGTTGTCAAACTCCCTTGCTGCTGCTAGAAAGGAGAAGCTGAACTAGTTGCATTTAATAAAGTGACATCTGCTAGTGTTTCAACACTCCAGTCTCCATTCTACTATAATACTAGCATTATTCTGTGCAAAATCCTCTTCCTGAAAGAGTTGAGGGAGGCAGAAGTCTTGCCACAGAAATACACCTTTATCTGTTTCTGACTCCAGCACTTATCTGAACCAAATGCAGAGGGGAATTTAGAAAAATTCATGGACAAGTTAATTTTCCAGTCTTAACAAGCAGATGATTTGAGTTTAAGACTATGTTCACACAGTCTTATTAATTGCACTACTTAATGTTTAAAGGAAGACATTCTTTATTAGGAATTTGTCAAAACACAGTTTAGATGCCATCCTGACAACTGATCCACTACAGTCTGAACCAGAAAAAACCTACCTTTTTGCTCCAGGATGACAGACACCACATCTGGGTGATTGTAAGCAATAGCCATGTGAAGGGGAGTCTGCAAATAAATGTTCTCTGCTGTTGGAGACGAGACATCCTTCTGACCAAGCACTGCTTCTGCTGTCTGAATGTTTGGATTGGCTCCTTGTTGCAGAAGTTCTGCTGTCAGGTTTGCTAGGCCATGCCTACAGGCTGTATGCAGTGGTGTTTCTCCCTTTAATAAACAGGGTTTATTATTTTCAACTAGGTTAACAGCTTGAGACATGAAGAGAAGTAGCTTTTTAACTACTATGCCCACAAGAATTGGTGTGAAGAGCTTAAATCCTGGCAGCTGAAGCTCCTTAGGACTCTCAAACAACATGACTTAGCCTATATATAGAACTTTATTACAACAAGCACTGTTAAAAGCATGTTAACAACTGGAGATGCTGCATGAACAGTGCCAGGAGAATGCAACAGTTGTCTGATCACTAGTAAATATTTGAAAACATGTAAAACGCTCAGCAAGTGTTCCAACTTGCTTTAAGCTAATTAGCAGAAAGAAATCTCTGCTTAGTTCTGAAGGGAAATCAGGAAGCTCAGACTAGTCTATTAGTTTCTGCTTTTACCCGTTTGTTTTGGTGGTTGACTTTTGCTCCATGAGTTGCGAGGAAGAGAGAAGCTGCCTCATTTCCAGCACCAGCTGCCCTCTGAAGCAAGCAGTTTCCTAAAGAAAAACCATGAACATTGTTTGGAGTGCTATTCCAACCACACTTTGATGCTAACAAGTTTACTAACACCTTCCCTACTACCACAGAACATTAAATTTCAAGCCAACAAGGAAAACCCTACCTACTAATAGTCCCCTTGCAATGCACTATCATTCAGCAATTACATCTTCTGAAACTGTGAAGAGGATATCAGGATCTGGCAAGGAGTCCATATTTTCTGTCACTTTCTGCAAGTCAAGCTCAGCTTCAGACTGTCCATGTTCCAGCTCTGGGTAAAGCTACTACCACCTACCATTTGTTATGCAGCAAGTACTGTTGAAACCTCACTCAGCTCCTCAGAGTGCAGTTAGCATTAAGCAATTAACTTACAACCCTTCCACCTACACAGAAATACAAACCTCTGTTTTACCTGTTACTGTGTCTGGAGCGTCTGTATTGCTGCCTCGCTGGATCAACCTTGCTGCAAAACTGTTCTCATCAAATGAGGTTCCATTTACAACAGGGGCATCCTCAAAAGGGTTTACAGACTGATCAGACGATACAGTGATATACTGAACTGCAAGCCACAGAGCTGTGCTTCCTTCATGATCCTTCAGCTCCAAGTCTAGTCTAAAAATAAGAGTTAATGTTCCCCAATTTATACCTTAAAAAGTGGTTCCTCAATGCAGCTTAAGTTTCAAATGTCTGAACAGCTGTACTAGCTTATCTAATATTTCAGTGACAACTTTTGCTTGCCAAGAAGCCTACTGTAGCTCCAGTTACTTCAGACAGTTTGCGACAACTCTGAAACAAGCTAGGCACCTGATAGTAACTACCAGATTTAAGCTCATTGCTCCTAGGAGAAGCATGGCTCTGGTACATTTGGGCTCCCACAAATCCTCTCATGTCTGAGTAAGCTGTGTACAAGAATTGCAAATTCAACTACAAAGAAACTGAGTAAAAGGAACTATTCTGCTTCATCACCCTAAGAGTCACCTGTATCAGCTTTAAGCAGAACCCAAGTTGAACTCAAGAACATATTCATGCATTTTAAGAGTCTTATCACTGCTTTTAAATCCACTACAAATGAAGCTATTGCTAAATTATTTCACCAATCCCTCTTTGAAACAGAGATGCAGTTTGCTTCCTCTTTACGGTAGGGCACAAACTTACTTGGCATCTGGCATCTTATTATACAAAGCCTTTCTACTTTCACATCCCAAGCTTATTGTTAGCCTTACTGTATGGCAAAAAGGCAGAGACGATTTGTTACACCAGCCTGCGTATCTTTACTGCACAAGGTAACCTCAGTGTATTTTACATTTAAGTGAGACTTACTGCTTGCACTGGAGAAGCTGACTGAATACAGGTTCATTCCTGACCACAATTGACACATGTAATGGAGTCCTGTAATTGGAGCAAAGTACAGTTACATTAGTACTAAGTGAGACACTAAGATTTTGCCCATGGTCACCAACATGCCCCCACACATTTATGGGGTTAACTTTTGCCTCAGCTTTCAGAAGGGCACAAGCACATCTAGAAGGAAAGAGCAATCCACCCTTTTAGTGGATATAATTCCAATTAATTTAGTAGAAGTAACTCTTTACACTAATGCAAGAGCTAACCTTTGATGAAAAAGCAGAAGAGCTTGGCCTATCAGAATTGAGATGTACTAGAATTGAGATATACTATACAGAATTGAGATATATTCTAAGTATAGAAGACAGAGTATATCAGCCTAAGTACAAGTTTTAGGTACTTCTTTGCCAGCCCAACCTGACCTGTAAAGCTGTTTACAGGCCCAGCACTCCAGATAAACATGCTGCAGACACTGGCTCTTTGAGCTCATTTCAGTTTCACTGACAGCTTGAAAGAGTACTTTTCAGAAATACCACTTGTCATATCAGTTAGCTTGCTTTACTGTTCAGTGATTCAATAAAGGCAAAGTAATTGTGTGCCATGTGCTCTAACACAATCAACTCACCCCAGCTTTCTATAGCTGGCTACATTTAATTGGTCATGACAGGGGACCATGCAGTCTGCACAGCTTTCTGCTTGGAGTGCTACCCACAGGTCTCAAACTGGATTAATGAATTGACCTTTCCTGCTTCCAGTATCCCCTGAGCTTTGCTGGCAGACCTGAGCAAGCCCTTAGCAGGCTACATCTAATCACTACAGTGTGATCTGTTAAACTGGTAGCAGACTTCACCCAGTATTTACCTTCCTTTGCTGTCTTGCATATTTGGATTGGCTCCTGCCTGTAGGAGGGACTCTGCTATCTGTGCCATCTCTACCATGACATCTGGCAAATGCTTCTTGGGGCTGTATGAGGCCACAAGGTGCAGAGGAGTTTCCTGGTCTCCCAGTGTAGCAGCATTCACACGGGCACCATTTTTAATGAGAAAGTTTGCAGCAAATTTATCGCCTTTTGTGAAACAAAAAAAGGTTATTTATGGATATATACTTCATATACCCCCTCTACAAGAGCAGAAAATGGATACATGTGGTTTCCCTCCATAACATACAGTTATTTCAATACAAGTGCCTGCTCTTACAATGCCGTAGCAATAGGTAACTTCAAGAGCACTTCCCTGCAAAGTCAGGATTAAAATATTTCATAACAGCGCCTTGGAAAAAGTGGTTTGCCCAGAGGTTACATGTGATTAAAGTTCACACACCAGTTCACTTGTTACAGTGATACTGAGTTTGCTAGTCCCTCTATCACGATAAATTCATTGCTGCTTTAATGCACAGTTGGACTAACTGTGAGACTAAACATAAAAGTAGCTTTTGATCAAAAGTTACTATTCCAGGGCACCAGTCATAAGTGTGTAGTTGAAGTTAGTCATCATCTGTTCAGTCTTGCTACATAAACAAGCAATAACACAGCCTTTGCTCTTGAGAGTTTAGGCCCCAATATATATAGGATAAAGGCTTCAACAGTTGAGATGCACCATGCACAGCAATCCTAAGAACTCCCTCTGGAGAGCCCAGAAGTCAGAACTTACCATCACTTCAGCTCAGAGAGCACAGATGCAGAGAATCACTTCAGGATAATACTAATTCCCCTTACTCCAAATATTACTTTGAATAGACATATTTGCAAGTTGCTTGTCCTGAATGCAAGACTGGAGAACAAAGAAGACTGCTCCCTTGTTTAAACAATATAGGTTGCTAATTATTTTTGTCAGCAAAAACCAAAATCCCATTTCCGGGATTCCACATCTGACATTCCCCCACTTTCCATTGATAAGAAATGAGAATCATGTGGCAAGTTCAGACAACTTGCTTTAGCTCCATTTCCAGAACATGTGATTGTTAACAGTGATTAATTCACTGAAGCTTTGGTTACTGAAAAGCAAGCATTCATTCTCAGAGCTCTAGCTTACACTGAAAGCAGACATTAGAACTAGAGGACAAACACTAGTATTAAGTATAAAGAGCAGCCTGCTGCAATCTCTGGTGCTTCAGAGGGCTGCAGCAATCAAAACACTGACCTATGCCTAGAAGGTCTCCTACTGCTGCTGCAGTTTCATTCACAGGATCAGACACCAGCATTACCCTGTTTAGATACGTAGGAGATTAACGGAAGAAGTTGGGAGCTGTATTTTGAGGTCACAACACTTAAACTATTTCTAGCAGTCCAAAAGAGCTTGCTAAACAAACAAGCTTATGTTTTTCATTTGTAGCAGTAAAACACCCATGAAGTCCAGTCACAGCTCAGGTTCCTGCTGTGCTTGGCTTTCTAGAACAGACAGAGATGCCAAAGGTATCAGTGAAGGCAACTAGTAGCACAAGGCGTTCACTATGGATTTTTACCAGACTTTGGCCACAGTCCCAAGATGCTGCTTCTCCAAAGCCTTCAGAGTACTGTGGTAGTGGCAACCAGCTCCTACTGTGCTCCAGTTCTCCCAAGATGATGCACTCTCCATTCCAATGTGGAGAACAGCTAAAGATAATCATGTAGCTGTATTCAGACTCCACTCAAGTAACTAAGCTACTATTCACTAGAGCTTTGAAGATATTCAAACTGACATAGAAGCATCTCTAGCCGCTCCTCCTCTTCTTCCAGTCATTTTTCCTCCCCTAAAACTGCTGTTCAATAGCAGGAACCCTTGCTGTTAACCATAATCAGAAAGAAGCATATGCTGCATTCAACTCAGGTCTAGAAAAAGGCTTCATAGAATCATCTTGATTTGTGACTAGGCTGTCAGGCTTGATTCAACTATTTAGCAGAAAGACACTGTGTTGTCAAATCAGAACATTCGCTACATTTCCTCCTTTGGCACCCAATACTAGATTGCTCTGGATGTCATGTAGTATCAGTTTCATTCACCAGAAAACAGGCTGGGTTTCAAGATACCAAATAAATGTTTGTTTGGTTTTAAGTTCAAAGCAAGAAATAAGACGAAGTTCACCCTTGACAATTTTCTAACTGCAAAGACTATTAAAGTGACACAGGACTAGACTTTGGAATACGTATTCCACACTGGGAACAACTGCAAGTTACAAGGCTTCATATACTATTTACTTACCTCTTTGGATGGCTTTATGCAACAGACTCCAGCCACTCTTGTCTGCCCTATCTACATCAGCCTTGTAGTTGACCAGTGTAGTTGCAATACTCTCCAATCTTTGGGCAAGGGCCAGATCCAAAGCAAGATCTCCATTGTGATCCAATTCATTGAGCTTCCCAGGAAGCTACAACACAAATTCAGTCAACTGAAATGAGATCTATGTTCACCAGCCCAACAAAATACTTTAACAGCCTGCTCCAACTACTATGATGTCAGACCTTTGTCTCTAATGCAAAATGCTGTGCTCCCTTTAGGTAAGTGCATCTTACACAGGAAAACCATCACAGTAGCATCACCACATAAGATGTTGTTCAATGAGAAAATCAAGTTCTGTTTGCAAGCCTTACTACGGGCTTAAAAGATGCCACCTAAATATCTTATTCAAAATAATACTAGGAAGAATTATTCAATCATTCCTTTGAGAGACTTCAAATCCCAATTGGATTAGCACCTAAGGGTGCTAAGTACTGCTACAGTCCCAGCCTCCTACTAGGATTTAAAGCATCAAAGGACTAATTGAATAATTCTTGATAATACTTAAATAATTCTTCCTTCTCCCTTGCCAGGGGGCAACTTACCTGCTAGTGTTCATCTGATCAGAACAAAGCGCTGTTACCTCAAACATTCAACAGAAGAAAAGCATTTATTCAGAGAAATGATGCTTACTGAACTGCCATGAAGCAGCAAAGTTGATTATTATACCAGTCAGCTTTCAATGTGCATCACAACATCAGGTATTGGATTTTATTAGATATAATCTGTTACATGCAAGGTGCTCTAAAACTAGTGCTACAAATCACTTCTGAATTGAGTCTTTATGGAGCTTTTACTACTAGCCCCCAAAACAAACATAGAAGTAGCTATGGAAATGATAATCATGCAAATATGAATTAGCCACAAAAATCTAACAAGGTTCAGACTGTTAGAAACTAGTTATATGAAACACCAAATTCCAGAAGATAGATCAAGTCAGTCCCACTGTACCTGTGAATCCATTTCAATAAGATACAAAAAGACTACATCTTCTCTCTCAACTTTAATAGCCTTATGCAAAGGATATTCTGTCTTGGACTTGAACATTTTATACAATAACTGAGCACTCATGCTGCTGAAGTCTTCTTTACGTAAGTCATCCTGGAAGCAATAAAAAAGGGTAAGCGATAAAAAAGGGTAAGCAATAAAAAAGGGTAAGCAATACTGCTGTTTCCTTTAGAAACAAGATACTGCACAATAATTATGACATTTACAAAACAAGTTCAGCTAAAAGCTCCATTTTGGCAACATCACAAGCAGCAGGAACAATCCAAGATAGCCCTTGTAAGACTAGGAAGAAACACTCAGGAAGTTTTACATCTTACATTTTAGTTTCAAGATCCGTAAGTGACTTTTTTCTTCCCTTTTTTTCAAACATAGATACCAAACAGCACCCAGCGTCAAAAGCACATGTTATAAACAAGACAGATGGGAAAAGTCCTGCCGCAGAAGCAGCCCCTTGGCTCACAACAGAAGGAAAGGCAGGTAGATTTGACAGCTTTTTATCAACACTGTTGCTCCTTGCAAACCTGTAAGGGTCAGCATAACTTTCAGTGACTAAGGTGATCTATTACCAGGAATCAAGTAATCCCCATCCTAACTGGAATGCTTGAATACTAGCATACCAAAAAATACTCCTGTAACAGTACAGCAAGTTAAGCAAAATTCTACTGGTTAAGTTCTTAAACTCTGTAAGCACTTTTCCCCTTGTTTCCTTCTGACAGTACTTACCCAGTGACTGGCAATTATCTCAGCACAATAGTTGAGCAGAGTGCCAGCATTCAGCTCCTCAGCAGTCTGATAGAAACGAATGCAGTTCCTGACATTAACAAGTGACATAACTCCTTTTTCACATCTGTCAAAATAGGAAAGCCAGAACTCAGTTATCGGGAAACAGCTTTACTGTCATCGCTCTGCCATGCTGTAACAGGGTACTATAGACTTTTTCCCTAAATGCTACTAGAAAATGACTTGACCTTGGTTTAGTAGAAGGCTTTTTCCCTAAATGCTACTAGAAAATGGCTTGACCTTGGTTTAGTAGAAGGCTAAGCAGCATGAGCATACTGTAATCAGCAGCCCTGTAAGACAGCTTCCATAAGAGCAGAGTCCTATCAGAGACACTGCTGCTCCTTGCCAGTTGGCTCTGTCTTGTCCGAAAGCATGGCCAGGGGTGCTGGTCGATAGCCTGGGGGTGAATAGAAGCCAGCACTGTGCCCAGGTGGCCAAGGCAGCCAACAGCATCCTGGCCTGGATCAGCAATAGTGTGGCCAGCTGGACGAGGGCAGCAATTGTCCCCTATACTCATCACCTCAAATACTGTATTCAGTTTTGGGCTCCTCACTCCCAAGACAGATATGGAGGTGCTGGAGCAGGTCCAAAGAACAGCAACAAAGCTGGTGAAGGGTCTGGAGCACAAGTCTTGTGAAAAGCAGCTGCAGGAATTAGGGCTGTTTACCCTGGAGAAAAGGAGAATCAGAGGAGACCTTCTCACTCTTCACAGCTACCTGGAAGGAGGCTGTAACAAGGTGGGGTCCCTCTCTTCTTCCAAGTAACAAGTGATTGGACAAGAGGAAATGATGGACTTGGCAGTGCTAGGTTAATAGCTGGACTTGATAATCTTAAACATCTTTTTCGACCTAAGTGATTTAATACCTACAAAGGCAATTACTAATAGCATACTGTATGTGGACCTGTGACTAGACTACCATGACCAGACAACAGCTGAGGAATGCTTCAGTAGTACTACATGAAGACAGTTTCAGGCTCATACAAAACCTGAAGGCAGTTTTAGCATTGGCCTTACAGATGTCGACTTGGTTCAGAAGAACTGACAGCGATTTACTTTGCTTCATGTTGAATCACACTCAAGTCATAGATTATGAGTGCCATGTACCGCTACAGCCCCAGACACCCCTTGGGCAAAAGCATTGTTATATCAAACGGTACTTTATCTTTGACTAAACTCAAGGCTTTGAAGTTGTACAGAACTTGAGGTTTCAGTTTGTACATTCAGGGTTCTTACTAACTGTAAGCGGTTATTCAGAATACTCTGTACATTCAAGGTAACAAGACAGACCCTACTAGAATGCTGTAATCATTCTCTCTTCAAAACGGCAAAGCACTGTACTGTTACATTAACCTTCTGTATGAAGAAAAGTTGCCAAGATGCACAGAATTGCTATTCAAGTTTATTTTTCACCTGTACTATTTTACTATTGCAAGCCACCTGCCACTGACTCTTCTTAGCATTCTCTTCAACAATGCCCTTCTTGCAGCTCTCCAGAGCTTGTTACGAATATACTGATCACTGCTTCCTCTTAATGCCAAATGACGGTTATTAGCTTGACTGGGAGAGGAACTAGAAAATAAACATACAAACCATGGGAAAAACTGCTACAGCTTAACTGTAGTGCAAGGCTGCATTTCCCATGGCAAGCTTAATGACATGCTGTACTACTGAAACCTCAAGACTTGGAAAAAGCAGGATTTTATCCAACAGCCAGCAGCTATCATCTTCTTTCTAGTCAAACAAGGTTGAAGAGTTCAAGAAGATTCACTGTATTTACCAAGACTCACCTTTCCCTAAGCAGCTGGAGCTGAAATTTATTTGCTAGTTTCATGAGCTCTGTCAAGAAGATGTCGTCTTCTCTTAGCTCCAGTTCATCTGTGTAGATCCACCGCAGCATTGCCATGGTTACCTCTGGGTCAGCATCTGCTACAGGGAGCAATAGGGATTAATAAAACACCCAAGGAACAAGCCCCTATTCAAGTAGTTGCTATTCCTCTGACTGCTAAAGTCACAGCCACCATGAAAAAGAGATAGTCTCGATACACAGTACTACTTTAGCTCAATCAAAATGTCAAAACTGGTCAGAAGTTGAAACTAAGAACAATGCTGGCACCAAGCAGGAGAACTATTTTTCCATTGGAACCCTGTGCAGAATGCAAGGAGCCCCACAACATCTCCTACCTGCTACACGAATATTGCAGAATTAAGGACCAGTGATGCCCCTTTATAGTCTTTGCCCCCTCATGTATAGCTAAATCCACATCTATATTTGGCAAGTACAAATGCCCTTTTCAATTTAAGAATCCTCCCACTTCTATTATAAGCATGTGTTATGAACTACTGCATTCTGATAAAGGTATTTACACCTTGGCAATGACTACAAAGTACTCAGAAATGCTGGGAACCATTTCTAGGAAAGATGCAGAAGTGTCAGTGTAAGAAGCTGGTTAGATTTTAAGTGTTTGTAACACTGATCACAAGCTTTTTTACATAGCAAGAAAAACCTACACCACAGGACACAAAGACACACAAGCCCAGTGGCCAGGAAACTTATTTGAAGTATAGTGACAATCCTATTTACAAGGGTGTAAGTAAGAATTACTCCACAACATCAGATCAGACTAATTACAACAAAACAAATCATTCATTTAGAAAAGTATCATGAGTCCTTTAAACTGGTTATGTTTGTTTTAAAATCAAAACCATACATGTTTGAAGGCATTGGAATATCCATCCTAACACATCTCCTTTCCAGGAGGTTTCAGTAAGGTAAATTTATCTGTTGTCAAACTTGATCAGAAAACCCACCTGATGTTGCCAGAGATAACAGTTCATTTTCTCCCTCCCAAAAAGAGGGCCTGTGTTCACCTCTTCCTGTTCTTCTTAAAGAGGGGAAAATTCTGCAGATTACTTGAACTCTAAACCCACTCAATTTTAAATGCTGCCTGTATTCTGAAGTTAGGATTCAGACAATCATAGCTTGCAAGTTAAGAGAACCTCTTAAGGAAATCATGACAATCTTTAGTGAACAGCATGTTGCTTGCTACAACTATTTCATAATCTAATCCTTGTGCCATTTATCAAATTCTACTAAAAAAAATCCATTTTACACAGTAGAAGTATCATTTATTAGCACTTATGAAGCACTTTAAGCATCATTCTATAATAGGAAGTGTTTGCACTGTTAAGCATGTGAGACTGCAGTCACATCTGAGATTCACAGACCAGCTTAAACGTGGAGCTAGAAGTGCTATGGACTGCCGCTTGCAACAAAATTAGAATTAACATAGGAGCTTTTTGGTAATCATCTTCTGTTAGCACAGCACTACTTAGCATCTGCTCTCTTGTGGCTGCAGAAAGATCCATAAATCCTTCTGCAAGAAAGCCTATGCTACCTCATAAAACTACCTTGCTGTGACCTGCTTCTTTCCAGTTTGTCTGCACTTACAATTCATGAGATTAAGTGCAGAAAGTGAAAACAATACTTAATATTCAACATGCCAGCCAGCAAACCTGCTTAGCTTCACATCTGGTTTTATTGCTCACAAACTAATTGTGTAAGACTTTTCTATCCTGTTAAGTACAAAAAAGCCTGTCATGAGGTTAAATCTGCAGAAACACAGCCCAGTTGAAGTCATACAAGAAACAGCTACAGCAGAACAAAACACTGTCTTGTTGAAGACTGTCTTGTAGAAAACTTCTCTCCCTCACCTATTTTGCACAGGTATCAAAGTGCCAAAGTAAATACCTTCTCAACCACATATCAATATTTGTACCCCTTTCCCCACTATGTTAACCAGAAGCAAGGCATTTCCATGACACTTTGGAGAAATTATGCACACTATCTCAAAAAACCTTGTCCTTAGAAAGGAAGAAGTCAAGCTTTTCATATAGACTGGGTTTTCATTGTGTTCAGTTGACTCTAGACAAAAGACAAACAGGCCACCATTCTAAACCCCAGTTCATTAAAGAGAGAGAAGGTAGGTTACTGATTTAACTAGCACTAGCACCATAATAACAAGAGTACTACCATGTTGCAGAGACAGAGCTCCATCGTTCATGGATTAAGCACCACTTTTTGGGGACAGTAGTACTCTGAAAGGTACATAGGTAACCTTTTCCCAACAGGCATCCCAAAGACAACTGAAGCATCTAAGCAATGACTGACCTGACAGATCCAGCTCTTCTGTTGAGGCAAGGTTGGCAAGACTCCACGTGTCACTGCGTGCTGCCAAGACAAATTTGTGAGCGCTGATATGCTTGTCCCCAACCTTTATCTTCAGATCACTGATAAGAGAAAAAAAGCACATACATGTAAAAGACAGACTCTTCCTTTGCTTGGATATGTACAGATTCAGCATCCCCACAGTATCTATGTCCCAGTATCCACATTTAGGTCCAAGTTATTTGAGACATGAAAATACACTGAACTGGTTAAGTAGAATATGCTGTCAAATGACAATTCTTATTTTTCTAGTGCCAATCATCAGTATTTAAAGCATTTGTGGGTTTTTGTGCCTTTTAAACATTTTCAGAATAAACTGCAAGGGAATCGCTATATAAGATAGGAAAATCTAACAATGTTGAGGTTAAATATGTTGCAGTGTCCATTCTAATACCATCAACTGAGCACCAACGGATTCAGGCAAGACCAGCAAGAGAATAAACGATGTTTGACAGTAGTCTGAGTACAAGGCAAACTTCCAAGAATCCCCAGTTCCCAGAAGCCCAGCTGTCAAGAACGCTGATTTCATCCTGACCCCTTTAACATCAGGTTACCTCCTGCAGCTAGAAAGTACCTGCCCTGTTTAAAGTCCCACAGCTTGCAAATGTTCTGTGTAGGTGCACTTTCCAGATCATTTTCTAAATGCAAGCACTGCTATGAACGACAGCAAAACAGAGAGATGTTTCTTAAAAAAATTCATACTGGAACTTGCTCCCTTTCCCACTTTATGACTTCCACGTCCTTTTATACCATTATTCTGTACCTTTAAAACACAAAAGCTGAACAAAAATAAAAGTGAACCAACTCTTCTGGCATATGCTACCTAAGAAGTCTTTTACTCAGCATGCTGTAAGTTCTTGCCACGCACAAGACTTTTCTCAGGCAAGCTCATGAGTTGTTAGGGGAACGAAACTTTCATCAACACTATATATTTTCCCCCTACATGACTGAACTCCTTTACTGTAGTCACATTTTTTTCAGTAATAGCAAAGAAACTGATGTCACTGTAGTCTCTGAACTAGCTCAGTTGAGGGATCTAGAGTATTGAAGCTGATCCTTAATGTGCCTATGGAAAAGAAACCATTAAATCTGATTTTGTGCTGTGATTCAAAAATACAGTATCATCTATACCACTAAGTCACATATATTACTAAGACCTGTTACATCAGACAACCAGATAAGCCAATTTGATTAGGCTTCTTTACACGCAAGAGGAGTGCAGAACTGTTATCAAGGATGTGTCCTTTTAAGAAAAGAGGGTTTTCCAGCTGGTAGGAAATACACTGTGTAATTAATCCATCAACTAGGTATAGATCAGTTTAAAATGACCTCTGTTCAAAGAAAGCTTTACTGTTGATGGTGAAGATGGTCAGTTTTCTTTAAACCCATCTCAAATGTCAGGCTCTGATGAAATTCTACTTGGTGCTCTTGATGCAAGAACTGGATTCATTCTGCTACTGATCTTTGCATGCTCTTCCAACAGCAACTGAGGACACTATTCATACCAGGCAGTAGAGAAAATATTTTCCTTGTTTAAGACCAGTACCTACTGCAGTCTATAAAGTCAAAGGCTTCTGTAATGCCCTTTTCCCCAGAGGAGGATTTCTTACCTGTACTGCTCCTGCTGATAGAGTTCAGCTACAATGGCAAGAAGTCGACTGATGAAAGTGTCACTGGCACTGTCTTGGTTAGCCTCAGCAGCCAGGAGATTGCATTTCCTTTCTGTATCGACTAGCTTCTTCTGCAGCTTTACATATTCCTGGCGGAGAAGCATCAGGTGCTTTTCCAGCTTGGCCACCTCCTCTGCAGAAGCACACAGTGTTACTACAAGGCTGAAACATGCACACCCTTGTTTTACATCTTGAAGGTAACTTAACCCTACAAGGACATTACACATCTAGTTTAATCATGGAACACCCCAGTAAGAGTTTCTCCTGTTCCACACTAATTGAGCATCCCACCCCCAATATTAAAACTTGTATTTTGTATCACTGCTAGCCATAAACATGTCAAAAATCACCAAAACACAGCCACTTACAAAGAAATCCCTGCATCCTGCCCAGGCAGGAATGCCATAAACTTTCAAAAAAACACAGGAGACCACGACTTTTGGAATTATTGTGTGGCAGAGGACTAACTCTGCTTCTTATAAATTTTTTCAGTTAATTAAGATGCTGTTTGACTTTACAGTTGAGGCATCAACCACAAGTGAGCATTAGAACAGTTGCTGATGTACCACATCTACCTCAGAGTACTAAACTGACCTGTTCAGAACTCCTCACACTGTCAGCTAAGAGAAAGGCCTTAAGAAATGGCCAGAGAAAAAAAACAGATTATCTCCAGAATCTGGATGTTAAAAGTCAGCCAAAAAAATAGGTAAGACTACTTACTACTGCACACACACATTCCTCCCATCAGAGGCAGTGCCCATCACTATGCAGAGATTAGAAACCTCTAATCACTGCTGGAAGGAAACAGGTGCTGAAAATCAGTACAACTTATGAATACTTACATACGGATAGCTGCACAGACTATCTGTAGCTATCAGTCACTGTGCTTCATTATTTCCCTTACCATTAAGATGATTTTTTCAAATCCAAAACCAGTCCTAAAATGAGGTGTAGGAGAAATCTGGAAGTTAACCAATGATTTTAAGTGTGAAAGTTCCTCCAAGTTACCCCCACCAGCCAGGAATTCGCTGTTCAACAGTTTTTCCTCAAATGTTTAGTAAATGCCAGCACTACAAACAATGAGAACTGAGATCTATTAGCCAGTGTTTTCTCCTTGTAGAGAAGTTCAACAGCACAGCTGACCTTGGCCTTGCTCCAACACAGGTCCCCAGGGCAGACCATCCTGCTGCAGCTCAGCTGAAGACAGAATACCTCATTTAGTCTTTCCTCTGCAGACTGCCACAGCAAATGCTCCCTTATTAGTCTTTTAACTTAACAACTACTATAATGGATAAACAGAAGGTAATTTACCCTATTTTACTCTCCAGTTAATACTATTTAAGCAGGCCTGGCAATCTACTTCCTTCAACAGCCTTTATTTAGTTTCATTCTTCAAAAGTTAATAGATATTATCTCCTTTGGGATACTTCCCTTATTTTATTGATATACTGTCATTTCAGAGTTGTGCTACCAATATCACTCCACCCCTCAAAAAGAGTTTAAAGTTCTGCTCTGGTCTTGCTACCTAAAAATAAACACAGTTTTGGTGTTCCTCGAAACAGAAGGACATGCCTCTTCAGCAACAGCTCCCTCCCAGCTGATATATAAGGAAGGTGTCAGGGGTGGCACAAAGCAAGCCCTACCGTTACAGCAGGGAGAGCAAGACTTTGATAAGAACCAAGAGTGAACACTGAAAGACACTGAGAACTGTGCCCAAAATTAGTGTGTGAACACCAGCACTGTTCCCACAGTGAGATTTTTAGGTGCTGTATAAGTTCAAATACTAGCAATAAGAAGCCGCCTGCTGAGCCTCATGGCATTTATCACATTAAAGAAACATCTTTCAGCCAAACAATGAGTGTGAAGGTGGAAATAAAGGATCAGCACCAAAAGGTAACATCTCAAATACTGTCGTTTTACCCAACTCAGCTCACTGGCTCCAAATTACTCTGCAGTTAACAGGACGCAATGCAGAACTATCCTAAACCCTCAAGCTAAAGCTTGATGCATAACCAACAATCAAGTTGTCTTGGATATCCCTGGAAGCAGCAGTGACAATCACTACCAGCAGTGAAAGTACCTCAAGGAGCTGAAGCTTTGAGAGATCTTGTTTTCAGACTGACAGCATCCACCTCCTGCAACCTCAGTGAGAGGGACTGCTATGTATTTGCTTACTCTAAGCATTAGAAGAGTTGGTAAGAGTTTCTCCTATTCTATGTGACAACATGCACAGCAGTCGTGCAGCAGCTACTACTGCACACTTGCAGACAATATCTGATCTTACAGCACATTTTAAGCGCACATTCAGGACAGTCTTCAATGTCCACTTAATCAACATTCACTGCAAAAGAGCAAAACCTCAGGTTCTCCCTGTATACTGTTAATTTAAAGAGTGGCTTAAAGTAAGAACTGCTTTAAAAGTGGAATCTGATCAATCCCAGGTAGAAGCACCACCTCTAAACAAATAGCACCACAACTCCAGGTTTACTATTTACAGTCCTCAATTTTGGAAGGGGGGAGAAGCAGCATCACTTTTAAAAAACCCATGCAGAATGACCACTGCATCCTCAAGCTGGCAATAGTTTTCATGGAGTGCCTATTATTACCAGTCCACATTATGTATGACCATTCACCTGACTATCTCTCAAGTATACAGTACAACTCCTGCATGCACACACGCATCTAACAAAGATCCTTCAAGACCCTGAAAGGACAGCCTCACTGGAAGATACCAGTCAGTCTCTGGCTGAATATCAATCCACACGTATCAGTGAGGAGGATGCCCAGCCTCAGAAGAGAGGCACACACAAAGTGACTCCTTTTCTGAGCCCACAGTGCAGGTACAGAGCACATAGCTGGGCAAGAAAAGCAGTGTTTGTTGCAGCTTTCCAGCAGACAGTCTAGCATCCAGCAGAAGTTTATATTCCATATCAAAGACTTCAAAGAGGACTTCAGAAAAGGCTACTTTTCTTGTGAGAGAAGGCACAAAGTATTTTAAAGCAACTAGATACCTAATCCAAAGAGATAAGTAGGGAGGCAACAGGCAATGGAGTGACAGATAACATGTACCAACAACTAGAGGGAGGGTCTATAACGGAACCCATTACACTGCCCATCAGCAGCAGTCA
The DNA here is from genome assembly GCA_028858755.1 of Ara ararauna. Lineage (NCBI taxonomy): Eukaryota > Metazoa > Chordata > Aves > Psittaciformes > Psittacidae > Ara > Ara ararauna. The sequence goes on along the minus strand of CM054389.1, from coordinate 7,261,219 downwards.
CTGAAGCAATATGGAGATATTTTTGCACATTTATGAAGTGCACTTGAGTGCAATCTATTTTTCTGAAGTACTTCCTTTCCCCCTGAAGCCAGGTCCCTCCTCCACAGCTCCACACTGACCTCATCTCCCCACTCTCCCCCCCCATGCTGTACAAGTCACTGCTTTCTTGTTCCCCCTCAGTTTTGCACACTTCTGATCTGTACCCTGACAACCCCTCCAACGTACTACAGCAAAGTACCCTGCTGCTTCAGACTCAAGCATTAACCCAGTGCTGCCTGCATGTAATCTAGTATCCTGCTACTGGCGGTACAGCACTCTTTCAGAAGTTACAAAGGCAAGCTCAGCTCTTGCCTTTATAAACTGTTCAATCAACTTGCAACTATACTGTAATTGCAGTAGATCTAATTCAGCACTTCTGTACACAGAGGCAACACTCCCTTAAGAAAAAGCCCCACAGCTTCTGAGCAATGACCACAAGTTTGACCAGCTCCCTCCCTTAGTAAGCCTTCACTTTTCAACTGACTCTCCAATATCATCTGCTCTTACCTAGCTAATAAATATTGCTGCAGACAGGTACGTTGTTTGAAAGGACAAAATGAGCCCCTCCTCCCAGACATCGTAAGGAATTGAGCGCAGATAGCTACAACTACAGTTTATTACTGTTGTTCATGCAGGATCACTCACTGGTCTAGCGCTTTCTTTAGCCAAAAGATCACAGAACTTGAATTATGGAAGAACCTTTAATTACAGATGTCTGAAACAGGACTTGCATCAACTGCAGGCTCATTCCGCAGAGCGGGACCCTGACCAGACCATTTGGGATCTCAGTGGGAACAGTTTCATCACCTGAAGACAACTTTACATCTAACACCCATCAGAACTGTGTTACCAAGGTTTAAAACCAAGCCCAAGAGGCTGCATCGCTAAACACAAAACAGCGGTATTACAGCACACAAAACGTTAAGAATTGCTCTAAGGATGTATTAAACCAGCTGGACTACAGCATCCTCTCAGCTGATGCATGCCTGTAGCTTCGCATCTGCTCCCTCCTAGTTAATTTTCCACAAGTGGTTTTAAAACTCTACCACTGTCTGAGAATTGAGAGCCAAAGTCTATGCTTTTGAGACTGGAAGATGGAGCCTTCACTTCCTTTGTAACTTGGGGCATTTCTGCTCAGTTTGCAGACTCAGTTTCCTTCGGGAAGGAAAAGAGGAAGCTTCTGTCTTGCAGAAAGGAGTAGGGCTGCACAAATCCAAGTAGTTTTTTCTCAAATCCCATTACCTCACTGAAATTAGTTTAGAAGCGGTGTCACTGACAGCCTCCAAGCAAAACGCAAGCAGCCTATAGTTCTGCAGGTCTCATTAGAGCCCGAATCTGACGACTCCCGCCAGCAGGTGACCGGAGCTGCAGCACGGTCCCTCCGCCTTGCTCCGAGGAAAGCCGCTGCCCACCGGCTCTCCTCACCCCGCCGGGCTCTCCTCAGTCCGGCAGCATCACCCCGCCCCACCGCCCGAGTGCGGGGAGCTGCCAGCGGGACGTCCCGACGGGACCCGCACAGCAACCCGGAGCCACCGCTACCCCAGGGGCAACCCGCAGCGCCAGACCCGCCCTGCCCCGGGTGGCTCAGCCCGCAGGACCACCCCCCGCCATTTCCCGTTCACCCCGGGGGCGGCCTGCCCCACCCGCCGCACCGAGGGGAGCGGCAGGAGCCCCACGCCGGGGGTGTCCCCGGCTCCCTGCGGGCGGCGAAGCCCCCCCGGCCCGCAGCGCTCCCCGCGCACCCGCCCGGCCCCTCGCCGGGGCTCCCCCCCTTCACCTTCCGCCATGTCGGGTCCGCTGCCGCAGCTCTCGCGAGAGCCGCCGCCCGTCCCGCCGCACAGACCCCGGAGTTCTCGCGAGACTGAGCGCAGCCGCGGATCCCCTCGCCCCGCTCGCGGCTGCTCCCGCCTGGGGCTGGGCACGGCTCCGCCTGAGGGCAGCGGCTCTGAGCCCCGGGGCTGCTCTTCCCGCCCGTGGGCAAGGCGGGCAGCGCGGGGGAGCCTGCCGCTGCCTCCCGGCGGCTGTGGAGCAGCGAGATGGCGGCAAAACGCGACGGTCGGAGCCGGAGAAGAGCGTCCAGCGCCGGGGGAAGACGACGCTTTGCTGCGGTTCCACCTGCCTCCAAAGCTGCCGACGTGCTTTAGCATATCCCAAACGCAGCGTGTGCCTTCTGCTGTCCCACTGTTCCAGACGAGCTAATGGAAGCACCAACGTGGGGTTTCGATCCGATGGGGTCTCTTCAGTGCACAGCTATTAACTTGTGTCACCATTACTTCAGTTCCTGCGTGCGTTGCTTTTGGTTTGGAGTCAACTGGATCTGTGCCCAGTGGGTAAAATGTGGTTGAGTGTGGAGACAGGCAGTGGCCAATTCACAGTAAGATCGTGTTTTCAAGCCATGTGTACTGCATAGCTGACCCTCGACTGTGGTCATTGCTCCTCATCTTTGGTGCCAGGATGCAACTGAAATGCCAAACTGTTCTACGCTGATGCAACAGCATCATTTGTTTGCCTGAAAGAGCAAATCTCAAATGCACATTTGCACATACCATGCACAACATTGCTTTACAGACAGAATTCTCTTCCGAGTTCGCCATTAAGTCATCTTTGAGACGTTGTTCACCTCATCTTTGTTTTCTGTGTTGGATAAAACAGTGAAAGCACAGCTAGGCCTGGGGCAGCCAGACTGCAGTTTTCTGGAGGCATCATGAAACACAACCCATCCCATTTCACACAGCTCAGTGACAACTGTATGACTTTACTACATACCTACTCACACCACTGTCTTATGGGTGCTGTCAATCACCTTGAGGAACCGTGAGGCAACAGTTATTACTGCTGATCTCATTTAAGCTTAGCTGAGTTTCTGAGTGACAACAGAGATCAAACTACTGCTGTGTTTTACATGCGGGACATCAGCAATCTCATCTGTTGAGGGTTTACCTGGGCAGGAAGCTCCCTTATTGCCACCTCAGTTTAAAACCCAAGCACCTTCTGGTTTGGTTTGCAATCCCTTGTACATGCTTCTGAAAATACAGAGAAATTATAAGGACTCGGGTGCTCCTGTTTGCATTGTGATGGCACTGTACCAAGAGCACTGCACCAGATGGGACAGATGCAATAAAAAGTCCACCCCCCATCAGCCTCCCCAAAAACCAAAATACACATATAACCACTTCAGAATTAAATGTTCTCCATTTATTGAGCATCTAGTTTCAATCAGCATTTTCTAGGCATCACAGCAGGAAAGAACTTTAGCATGACAGCTGAGCAGCCCTTCTCATTTTTACAGAGATCTTCCCTGATGCATAAGGGGCAGCATGGAGACATATAAAAAAGGAATTAGGATGTCCATACTTGTTTGACGTTTATTAAAATTCCACGCTTTGCCTTTCCTTCTCCCATAGTGATGCAGTGTTGTCTGGAAAGCAGGCCACAATGTGGTAGGGGGGAAAACAGTACAAAAACTCAACCGTAATTACAAGCCTCCACGGAACTACAAAGAGTATTGATGACCCAGTATACTGACAGCCTAAGTAAAGCAGAGTCAATACAAGACCTTGGTACAAGTGAAACTGAGTAAGAATGCTGGTTAATTTATCGTTCAACAAGTACTCTAGTCTTACATACAACATCTCCTCAGTGGTGTTCCTGACTTGAGGCTAAGCAGAAATTTCTGGTTGCATCAGCAACCATCACAGCCAGATGCCTTTCATGTGTGGGGCAAGAGCAAACAAAAAGCCAACTGCACTCACAGAGAGGTCAAACAGACCCTTTCCCTGCTAGAGGCATTTCTACAACCTGGGTGGTTTGGCACCAGACTCTCAGCTGCCTCCTTCCTTAAACCATCCAGCATCAGCCATACCCACAGCTTGTACATCTTAACAGTATCCCACAGAAACACTCCTTCCTTTGGAGTATCTGGGTCATGGGAATCACAAACATCTGGGCAAGAAATGAGAAAAATAAAGCTTTAAACTATTTGGTGAAGTTTACAGATGAGCCTGTTGCGATACTCAGGAAGACAAAACAGAGAACACTATTGAACTTGCTGAGAGCAGCAAGTTCCAGTTACCTTGAATTGCTGCCAGCTCTCTAGCTACACTGTGGAAAGAGAAACGGAAGGGCAGCCCTGGTGGGAAGAAGTCCACTGCTAGGTTTAGGAAGAGAAGAGTAGCTTCTTCCCCGTGTTTTGTTTAGGGAAAGAATGGCACCATGCCAATGGGATTCTACACAGTCCCAACTCTTAGATAAGTGAAGAAGAGGGAGCCAGCTGGTGGGAAAGAAACATCCTCCCAAGCAGTTTCAGACAAGCACTCCAGCAGGAACTAATACCAGCTATTGTGTCTGGGCACTGACAGCGCTGAAGTACTGCACACAGCTGCCTGCCTACATGAGCAGGCTATCCAACTAAAAGTTAATTTAACTAAGGAGTTCTCAAGATAATTAGTTACCCTATACATAAATGTGAATATTAAACACATCTATGCTTATCTACACTACCTATAGGAAGAATACCTTTACTTGTAAGTCATCTCATACTTACTAAATGGCTTTTTTTTTATCCCCTATGGCTGTCTTGCTTCTAGTGACCATAATCTCCTTCCACCCCAGCCGACCCCTCAAGAAACCTGTAATACAGTATTGTGTAGAGCCTTTCAGTATTTCATGTTGCACAGCAACCTGAAATAAAGTCCAACCAGCTCACAAATTAGTGCTGAAGGCTTCTTACAAGAAGACTCTAACACTGTAACTCTTGTTTTATTAGTTGGTTATTCAGTGCTGTTAAAAGCTGTAGTAAACCAGTGACAGAGCAGAGAACAGTCAAGTAGCTGCAAGCTCCTCTACAGAGTTTCTTTGGTAGAAAGGTATTTCAGGTAGGCTTGGAGAACTCTTGGTACCAGGTACTCTGTGATGAGAGTATTTGCTCATTGAAGCGTAAAATATAGTTACAATAGGAATAAAGGTGTGACTTTTGTTTGCTTTTTAATTACTCAAAGATGAAATACAGAATGTCACATTCAAAAGTGTTTGCTGACGTTATGTTGAAGATGGTCAGGTAAGTTGTGCTCCCACTGCAGTTACCCTTCCTATTCAGACACTCAAGACAGCCAGTTTGACACATTATTATTGGAAAAAATTATATTTTGGAAGAACTCACTACAGAAGGTGACAGAATTCCAAAAATCAAATTACATGAAAATATACATCGCAATTTTCTTTGTACATTAGGTGAGGAAAACTCTGAAGTAGAAGGCAAAGAATATGAAGCGCCACAGAAGAGAGAAAAGGGAAAAGGAGGGAAACTATTTTTGATACCAAACCCAGAAGTAGTTAGTTATTTGAAAAGCCTACAGATGTGCATGCTTGAACTCAACCTTGAGAAAAAACAAGCCTCCCACACGCACCTCCCGCCCCACAAGCAGGCAATGAAAAAGGCAAAAAAAGAAGAATTCACCCATAAAAAGCAGCTCATTCCTACCTTGGACTAACTTAGTCAACTGAACTTCCAAATAAAAGCGCTCAAGTGCCTTGGAAGTTAAAATTCCAGCAGGCTGCTCAAGGGTGCTCCATGGCCAGTTTATTGCTATACCCAAGTAAAGAAGTATGTGCAACTGGGTTTAAAAAAAGGGGTGAGAAGGGGAGGAAAAAAAGCACCTTTGAGACTACAAAGGTCATCATAAAGATGACACAAGTAATTGATAGCAAATCCTTTCAGGGCTTAATTCGGACAATTCTCAGTTCTGATGGGGGGAAGTAAAAGTGAGCACATTTAAAAAAAAAAAAAAAGATACTAAACTTGAATAAACAAGAGATTTTAATCAAGCCTCAGTGGGTCAAAGGGAAATTAAAGTGGGGAAGAAAAAAAACAACACAAAACCCCAACTTTGTCCTAATCAGTTTTAGTCTGACATGCTTCACAAGGTGTTGGTTTGTCTTTTAAACTGAGAGGAAACAATGAATAGGGAGAGGAAAAACCTGCTAAAATCTTTAGAATTTACATGAATCTATTCCTAACTACAGACAGCATTATTTGGTACAATGTGTATTTGTGGATGTACATGAACAGTATATATATTATCCGGATCATGTTGTGCTATGTACACATCTTTACAATTCTTCCTGAAGGTTAAAGCAGTTCATTAGATTTCAAAATGCGTAATCATCTTGTGTTGGCACTTGTTAGGCTCTTGTCAGCATTGATAACTGGCATGTTTTATTGCAGCCCAGTTCCAGCCAGTGTTTGCCAACTTGTAACAACAGAAGTCCAGCAATAGGTGGGTAGAGTGCAGGAAAAAAAACAGTGCCATGTTTCTCAATTGGAGACCTACAAAGAAATCACAGGTATTAAAACAAAACCCCTCATCACCCTCAATTATCTTAAAGATGTTTAATAGTGTTTCAGGCTCAAGGAAAATAATTACTCCTTGTTCGAGAACTTTACATACCTCTAAAGAGAGGATGCATAAATCCATAATCACCTGAGAAAGACTCTAGTTAGTTCAGCATACTGTGTATCCATACTCAACTACCAGACTTTCAGGCTCCTCTTACTGGTGTTGCTTGTCAAGCACATGGTGTGCAAACACTTGATTATTCCCACATGGGGCTAAATGCTTGTAGATTTACCACTGAAACCTCTGTGCATCACCTACTGTGAATGATGGATGCTGCTTCAACAGCAGAGTGATGTACAAAATGGCACAGCAGTGCTTTATTAAGCAGTTAACATCACAGCTACCAAGTCAGACTGTACTGTTTTGAAACCAGCTATACAGCCCCTTCTCATCCAATTCATTGCCCATCACTTAGAAGGAGTCACCAGGACTTAGAAAAGCTTTTGCCTTCCAAAAAAGCAACACAGCCAATTACTTCAGTATTTGTCATGCGCATTGTTTCACCATGGCCAAGTTTAACATGGCAACAGAGCTGAGGTCAGCTGAGGATACGCTGGAGCGTTACTCACAGTTACTCCCTTTCTCCAAGACAGGGAAAAAAAAAAAACCACCCTATCAGCCACATTAGCAGTTCTTACACTCTAGTTACAAGCAGCTGTACAAGACACTCAGTTCTTTTGCTTACTCTTTTGATCCATATTAAGCATTTTTCATGCTCTCTCTACACTGGAGAAATCTCTGTTCAATCACAGTGTTGCTGCAGAGAAGAGATACTGCAGTACTAGTCTGTCACAGATGGAGCCTTCCCCCAACCCCCACAATTCTTACAGAAGCACAAGAAAGGAAGTATCTTCTGTACAACCCTGGTGAAGAAACACTCACTAGCAGGAGCATTTAGTAAGCTGTTCTAGTTGTTCAGACAGCACAAACCCTTTAAAACAGATGCAATGCCATCCCCAAATCTGTATGCTGAAGCTAACTAGCACATATGGTTTGGGGCTTCTCCAGCCAATGGGTCAGCATAGTTTATTTGCCAATCCAACCTTTAAGAAAAGGCAGCTTCAACTTGAAGCTCTGTTTTACTTTGAAAAGCAGGAGTGGGAAATTATTAGCTACTTGAAGTTTTTCCTTGGCATACCAAGGTTAAAGTGACCAAAGGCCAGGTACTTTAAAGGACATGTTTTAATACAGAGCTTTCTACAAGAGCTTATTGTAAAGAAAAAGGTCCCATTAACATTAGGATGGGATTGCTCAAATAAGTATCTTGAGTCAGAAGCTCATTTTTTACAGAGTGGCAGAAAGTACATCTCTCAGTGACCACTCTCACGTCAGCTCTCAGGTTAAAACTTGTCCAGGCTCTCAGATATGCCACAGTTCAGTTTCAAGCATAATACAACTTTTTCTGAAGCTGTTTCTACACCTTCCTCAATAAAAAAAAATCTTTTTTGGGCTGCTGAAACGAACATCACCTTTCTTGATATTACTGATGGGTAAATACCTAACCTTGATCCCTTCTGATGTGCTAATAGACTTTGTTAAAATTCCCAGATGCCTGAAGCAATCCTTTGTGAACGGTTCCCAACAACCTCACCAAAGTCTTGATTTAAAACCTGCCATGCAACATGCAACCAACATCTTCAAAACACTCCACAGATTCATATATGACCTTAAGATAGCAAGACAGGATGCTTTTAAGATTCAAACAAGTGTTCTTCACAATAATGAGCATGACAGAATGATTAGTCCCTTCTATTACAGCTCCAGTAATCCCTAGGCACTATCAATAAAGCAGGATGAATACTGATAAAGATAATTTCAACTTCTGAGCAGCATAAATGCAAGAGAACTAAAGAGGTTCCCAATCTCAGCAGAAAGGGCTGTTCCTGCACTTGAAATTTCTTTTAGCCTTTATTTCGTATCACATACAGCCGAAGAACTCCACTGAGACCATGCGACTGAGGAGAAAGGGTTGGGGGTTTTTTTTGCATTTGAAGGAAGAAAAAAAAAATAGTTCAGCAACACTGAGGCAGGAAATCCTCAACTCAAGTAACTGACTTGTCTTTGAAATGTTACTTACCCTGAAAAAAGTGAAGCTACTAGCTGCTGAATAAGTGTCACTCAAAAGCAGTTTCTTGGCTTTTTCTTACACAGCGGGCAACTTTTCTTTTAAATTCTCCATTTCTGTCTTCTCTCCATTCTTTCTGCAAGTGAATAGACAGCTTTCAGTTGTCAGGCCTGCAACAATGTACAAGTTCTAGGAAGAGGCTTAGGTGTTTATATATTTTCAGCCATTGGCAACACCTAAATTTGCTTACAATCAGAAATAGTCACTGCAAACCTGTGTCATTCAGGATGTTTGGAAGCTTGCTCTGGGTTTCTATGCAAGCTCCCCACAAGAGAGTGAACAGCCCTTCCCCCTGGTATTTTAGTCATTCTCCAAGGCTAACCTGGTGGCTATCAATATTTCACAATGTCTAGGCTGAGATCTATTTACTTCAGTCTGCAAGTAGCAGCAAACTCAACCTGTACATCACAAGCTGTTGTTATGGGTTAGATAAAGTGTCTTTAATTGCAGTGATGAAAGAAGGTACATGGTTACTGTGGAGCCAGGAGTTACACTGAGATTAAGACAGTTTCAACTCCCTCTCAATTTAGGCAGACACTCCAGGGTAGAAATACAGGAGTCATAGTATTGAGAAGAGACACGCAGTGTCCTTAGAAAGGAAACACCTCCTAGTTAGATATGGCTGCAAGATACTGGCTCCATGGGAAAAACCTGAATAGAATTCTCAGCGCACCTCTGAGGATGCTGTCTGTGACAGGTATCCAATTTCAGAACTGTACACATGAAGAACAAAGACAGAGATGAACAGGAAGACAGGCAAGAGGTAAGTCTGAACGCAGAGATATGCACACTACAGGATCGTGAAAACCCACAGGGAAAAGTGCAGTCAGTTTTCAGGTTTTGGGGCCAGCCTTATGACAAGCTCAGATGGAAGCACAGGAGCGCCATACAACATGACTAAGGCTGACATGCTGAGTACTGCCTTTCAGTTAGGCAAGAAGTGGTGAGAAAACATGAAGAACACCTTATTTTATTTAGTAAGTTCTCCAGTTCTTAGTTTTGGATATAAGCAATATATTCTTACTGCAGGTGTGAGCAAAGGGGTCCCCATTGTTTAACCTGAAGCAACCCAGCACGCAACAGCTTTTCACCTCTTACTTGGAGGGAAGGTTATAGCACATTTGAGTGAGATAATCGGGGTAACTGACACATCCTAACATTCACACCCCCAAGCTCATGTAGCCAGTCAGCGCATTGGAAAGCCCAGCATGTCTTGTCTTCCCAATGAAAGCACAAATAAGGCCACTGATTAATTTGTTTTCACCAATTCACACACCAAGCATTTTGTTCCTTGGATTGGTACATGGGACAGCTTACACAACATGGCTTAGGGCCAAGAAAAGCATTGAATTTGTGCCCTCCTAGCTTCAGATTCTTAGGCTTTGTTCCCATTTTTTATATTTGCAGCTCTGTGAAGCAAGGGTTCGGAACTGAAGAGCAAAGTTTCCTATTCCACAGCAATCTCTCCAAAACTCTCAGTTTAGATCATCAACTGTTCTACTTGGTTCTCAGTAGTTGTTTATTCAGGCTCCTATCCCTCATTTTTCTCACAGAGACAGTACTCCAAGATGTACAGTTCATTTTTCCAGGAAGCAGGTAAATGCCCTGCTCCTGTAATGCTGTGAACTACCTGTAACACCTTAATCTCTAGACTCACCTAAAACCAGGCATTCATGAAAGCAGATAAAGTATCTTTTAGTAACTGCCAAATACCGTTGTGGCAGTAAGCTTGTGCTTAGTAAATCAAGTAGAAGACATCTTGATAGCAGCTCAGAATTCTTCCTTACCCTGTTGAATATGCTCTGGTTAATACAGAGGAACCAACCTCCAATCCAGAAGGAGATGCTAAGCTGCTCAAGCAGCACATTGAGTTCCAAAGTTACTTGGAACATCTAATACCACAGTCAGAAAAATAAGTCCTAGCACCCAAAATGATGCCTAAGGACTGTCTTCACCATCTGATTTAGATTTAAGTTTATGTTCTTTCAAGCTGGGCTAGAAAATGCTGTATTTAAAAGCAAACTTTTACCCTAAGGTTTAGGTACACAAATGCAGAGTTTTCCATCTAGTATCTCTGAGGCAAAAAACTTCACTCCTGAAGCAGCTGACAGAATGGGGCACAAGATGAAAAAAAAGCCTTGTGATAATAAGCAAGGTAACAGGCATAGCTAAAAGTATAAGCTTTCTCCAGCCTTAGGTCAGTTACACTCAACATACATGAGCTTGTAAACTGAGGAATTCTAATTGTTCTTTTAGCATCTCATTAATAACTTGCTCATTCCAGTGCTCTCAGGTGTGCCAGCAGAAAAAGTCCATGTTGTCCTGGGACAACACTTCCTCCAGAGCTGAAAGCCAGATGCCTGGGGAGGCTTTTCAAGTACATTCTCAAAGCACACACATATACAGTCAATCCTGCTGCTTTAACCCAGGAAGACTGCTGTAGAGGTGGATGCAAGCAATTATACTGAGGAACCCCACCACACTTGCTCCTTCCATTCAAAACAATAATCTGTTAGCAGGTTATATCATTTCCAAAACAAATTTTTTGGTGCATTATAGTAATAACATGTTTTAAAAAAGAAGTTCCAGAATATGTTAACTTCTACAGCTAAACTTAATGGCAGTTGTAACACCTATGTGTGTATGTATCCCCAAGATTTTATAGATAGCTTCCTTGAATTTCTTAAGGCTGAAAGAGCTGAAGTTTATCCATTAAGCGTCTCTGTGCACAAGTTATTTACTATAAATGTATTATTGTTTAGGAGAAAAACTACTGCCTATGAAATCTGACATCTTTCCTTTGCAATCTCCAAGAGATTTCCCAGGTCTAACCAGTAACTGTGTTTCACAACATGACTGCTTTTCCCAACAAAAAAGTAGCCTTAACATGTGCTAAGAGGTTCTTCCAGAAGTTACTGTACTGTTTGTCAAGCTAGAAGCAAAACTCCATTGCAAGTTTAGTTTTCTACACTGAAAACAAGTGGCAGATCAAGGAAAATCTTACCGCTGCATCAACATTAGCAGGAGAATCACCATTGGGATCCGCCAGCATAGAAATAACACTAATCATTATAGTTTCCACTGTGTGAATGGGAAGCCAGCGTTCCTCAGGTTTTTCATAGCCATATTTGTCTTCTCCAGGCTCATGAAGAATTGAAATGCAGACATCACCATTCTTGTCAACTACAAAACAGAACAAGGCATATTTCAGTAATGAACAACATGCTGGCATTTCTTCAGGACAGTTATGGAACTGTTAATCTTCACTCCAGCTTGTCTGGAAACATGTTAGTGAAGACACTTTTTGAAAAAGGAAAGTCATTAACTATTGCAGAACTCAATCTGTAACAAATAGGGTTTGGTGGAAGTCTGTTATTACACCTGGACTTCTGGCAGAGAGGCCACACAGGGAGGAAGAACTTAATTCTAGCATCATACTGTGACTTTCAAGACTATTTAGACAGGCTTCCACTAAAGCTTTTTTGGTTCAGTTCAGCAAACTACAGAGGGACTTTTTTTCCACAGCAACAGCATCAGCTGGATATTACTGCAGTGTTTTGGAATATAGTTTAAGCTGCTGGAATTAGAAACTGCCTACAAGTATTCTGATATTTCCAGAACTGAAACTAGCACAACATCAAAATACTCCTTCTGTCCCTTATGGTGGGAGCACTGTGCTGGACTCCTCCCAGCTTTCAACATAAACAGCTTCAATAATGACTTTAGGAAGTGAAGGATATTCTTCTTCCCCATTAAAAAAATTCCTCCATTTTATTTTACCTTCCCATCTATGTCCAGCAGTCCATAAGTGAATGAAGCATTAGGAAGAATCTTCTCTGGAGGGACTAAAAGACGTTGCTATTTCCTTTCATGCTTCACCAGAGGAGGACAACCTTGGGCATTCTATACTGACCTGCCAAGTTAGTCACACTAAGCTGAAATATTTGAAGGTATAACAAAAGAGGCAGCTATAGAAGTCAAATTTCTCCTCAGACTAGAATTTTGCACTTAGCAAAAAAACACCAACCCTGAACAGTTACCAAGAATGCAAGAAGCAACTGACAGGAGCTTCTGAAAATACTTCAGGAGCAGCCTCTTGGAGAAGCACTATTCAAAACGCTGTCATGGTTATTACTTCTTTATGAAGTGATGATGATGGCAAAGTAAATGCAGTTCCCTATTTCTAACATTAACAGTAACGTATCCATTTGTCTTCATCACATTTTAGTTCTTAATTGCAAAAAAGAAATTGAAACTTTGACATTTCTTACCATTTGGATGCCAGATTTCCGTGATGAATTTCATTTTTGGCGGCCTCAGTGGATAGTCTTTTGGAAAAGTAAGATGAGCCTTGAACACACCACCTTCACTGGGGAATCAAAAATATCTTAGTAGAGTTTCTTGTAAGCTGAAGATTGGAACTTAGAGATGTATCAAAAGCTCCAAGTTTACCCCTCACACAGCTTAACATCATGTTGGTAATTAACAGTACCAACACTGCCATATGCAATACAGAGAGTTTCTAGATTGAGAAGATACTTTCACAAAATACTGCCAGTTCCCCAACACTGTATCTTTTTTAGAACTAGGATGATGTTCCAGAGGGGAAAAAGAAAAAAATACCAAAAAACTGCAAAGGAATTCACCATCTGGAATTTCAATGTACAGCAAAAAAAAAATATTGCCAGTAACTCCCTTCTCAAGTACAGCCCAGCAAATACCTGTTTGTTTTCCTCCTTTACACACCTCAGTCCCAATCCCTTGATGTCAGTCTGCAGCAGTGAGCCTCAGTGACACTTTACAGAAAGCTTTATAGTTGTGTCTACAGCATTGCTTTGTAAAAACTTCAATGCTACCTTGTCAACACTAAGCTAAAGGGACTCAGACATGACAGTCTGCACGAGTTACCCACTGAACAGGAAAACAATACTGAACAGGAGACATCCAGTTTTTATGTGGAGTTACAGGCCCATATTTAACTAAGGCAGCTGTTTGGCTTATTTTAAATAGCTACAATTTAATACCCATAATAACCCCTTTTGAAAAATGTGAAGGGCTAACATTCCATGGAAAGCTTTGCAAATGGAACACTTGGCTAATGGAAGTACTGTAACATTTGCCCTGTTACTGCCATTGAAGGTTGTCACGAAACTTGAAATTGCAAAGGCTGAAATGACAAAAACTAGAACACAACCTCCAAAGGTGGCACAAGATGTGCAATAAGACAATCTACTCCTCAGTAGCCACACAGACAAAAGAATTGGTGTAAGAAAGACAAAGCTGTTCAGTGCAGTTTTTGCCGCCTGTATTTGTAAAGGAGCCAGTATCCAAAGGCCAGAGGCTACTGAGGAAACAACACATTTTACACCACTAACCAAAGATGTGCAATTCTAGCAAGTGTCTCAAAAAAAACCCCAAACCACCCAAACCCAGAGAGCATTAGACCTAAATGACTTGGCTCTTAAAATAAAGCAGCTGAGGGTATCTAAACCCTCAGCATTCGTTTTCCACAAGTTTTAGAAAAGGCAGGCAGTCTCCAAAGAAACTTAAATCCCAGGAAGGGTTAGAATTCCAGAAACATTCACTATTCTAGTATTCATACTAGTCAAGACAAAGGAGAGTTAGATTTCATTTGCTGATAGAACCAAACCAGTTAAGTTCTCTTTCAAAGTGAACTAGTTCTTCTTTCCCTTTGCAAAGCAGCAGATCCCCAGCTATTGGGCTGCACTGGCATCCCTGTCCCCCCTCATCATCTACACATAAATACAGCTCTTCAATTGAATACACATTAGAAACCAGTTCATGAAGTACAGCTGTTAACTGACATCTGTGCCATTTTAAGCACTATTCCTGATCAAAGGATCTCTGTCAGTAGAGTCTAAAGTCTTTTCAGGTAAACTTGGAATAAATCAAGTGGGACCAGGAATGAGACTGAAAGCTTGAGAACTCTGAACCACCTGATTATGTTCAATTATGACAAATATGTATTTCTGCCACCATAAAACAGACCAGGGAGAAGGATGCTGTAATAATACTACCTTGAAACACAGCAACTACGGAGTGGAATAGAAGACAGCTTCTTATCTAAAAAAGCCTCAAAACAAGTTCAGCACCTTAAGTGGGAAAAAAATGCTACTGCAATTTTTAAAATATAAGTTCAATTTGAAGCAGTATTTCTTTACTGACAGTATTTAGAAAATGGCCATGAGAATATAATAGAGCCACTACAAGACTATTCAAAAGAGGTCAACAGAAGTTGAAGAATTCATCTCAGGCAAGACTTGAGAGTTATAATGTAGTGAGCTTGATGAGAAGCAAAGTAATGCAATTACTGTGTTTAAGTACTTCAGAAGTCTGCAGACAGAGGTATACAACTTCATGTTGGAACTAAAAATGACCTCAAGTAAATGCCACTAGGCTTTTTGTATCAGTAATTTACCACTGGAACAGCATAATGGAGGAGAATAGAGTTCATCTTCAAGAGCTACGCTTTCAACTGACCTCTTCTGGGCATAGAACCTTTTCCCAGGAGCTAGAGTAGATGATCACATATAATCTCTATGAGAAAGAAACTGTTCTCTCAATCAGCTTATATTTTTGGTTGGGGGGTGTGTGTGGTGGTGAAGGTGGTGGTGAGGGGGGTGGTGGTGAGAGGGGTGGTGGTGAGAGGGGTTAAGACAAAAACCCAAGACACTGCATATGCCAGAATGTTTCAGATACTCTGAACTTCTGTACACTTCAGGTACAGCAGTGCAAAAACACAGCAAACTTAAGGTTTTGTGTGCAAATGTCAATTAAAGAACCCAGTCCTTAGAATAAGGAGAGAAGCTTTTTGAAGCCCACTGTGCAAGGTTTGCTAACAATTCAAATTTGATAAGCACCGAAGTGCTCTAGGTCACATCGGAAAAATCTTCTCTCTCAAACTGACAGGACCTGAGGCTAATTCTATGGTCTGATGCAGTTCTCCCAACTACATCCCTTTTGAATATTTTCCTGCAATCACCAGCATGAAGTTGGAATGGTTTAGAATTGTACTATCAGCTAAACTGGAGCTTCGCAGCAATAACTGAAATTACTGGATTATACCTGCCTTACTTAAATGCATAAGGCAACAGAAGCAGACTCTTAAGTATAGCCTATTCTATCTCATTTCTACACAAGCACAACGGGATCAGCGTTACCTTTTCCTAGGGGAGCAAAGCAGTTTGGAACTTCTATATAGCAAATGCAGCTATTTACAGGTATTTTACTAGCAACAGAACAGCGTTACCTAACTTACATCAGTATGAAGATTTAGATTAACTCCTACCCACTTAGACCAAACTAGCACTAGTAAATCCAAGTTCACTTAAGTTTCTGTAATAAGTATCAGTACTTACTATAGTGTATCTGGAGGACCAATAATAAGGACTTCCCATCGATAAAGATCATTGTCATCTATTAAGCCCGCTGAAAAGCCTTCCACTGGATTTTTGTTGAGCTCTGTGTAGGAAAAAGAATTTAAGAGTGACTTTAGGTGTCTATGATAAGCATTTGCTGGTTTTGATCATGCCTCTATACTTGACCAAAAAAAAAAAACCAAAACAACCCCATGATTTTCAGTGATTTGGCACCTACTGAAGAACTTATGGCCTAGGCGAGTATCCTCAGCTTCCTACCACGCACAACAGCATGCTGCCAGAGCAGAGACCCATAGCCTGACTCTGAAGCTACCCAAGTACACCACGAGCAGAAGGGCCAAAGTGACTCAGAGTTGTGGGACATGGTCTCCAAGATACCAACAAGCGGGGGTGCAAGTCAGAAAACAGATTTCCTACTAACAAAAAAGCCATACTGCTTTGTAAGAACCCTGTAGGAGCCAGATTAAACTGAAGTCTATCTTGAACTCCAGAAAATGTTAACAGAAAAAACAAAGTCACATTATCTTTTTATTTAAAACTAGCATCCTACTTCCCTTTTTTGAGAATCTGAAAGCATTTGAGACCAGTGCATTTTGGAGATAATGATTTACTACATTCTGAACTACTAGAAGAGAACACAGAAGATAAAAAATCCTGAACAGCGTAACAGCTTATTATTTTATTTCTCAGCTTTATCCACTAGTGAGGAGCAATAGAGGATTCTAAGTTATAGGCTACTTCATATAGTTACTGCCAGACGGAAGGCCTATCTGGAAGTAGCTATGCAGAAGTCAGACCTAGATGTAGACTCCACTGTAGAGTTTGTGTCCAGCCTGATCCAGGAAGAGGCATAAGATTCAGAAATAAGCACTTCAAATGAGTTCTGCCTAAAATTCAACTGTCTAAAATTCTCCAACAGCTTTGGGTCAAAACCTAATATAAATGCCATATTGATGCCAAATTGAAAATCTTGATGCAGCATTTCCAACAGTATATACAAAGTCCTGGATCTTAGCTATTTAGGACATGGGAAGGGGGAAAACAGTGATTCCTTCAACTGGTCAGTAACTTCCAGATTAAATCAGGATTTTTTTCAATTTTGCTGTACAATTTCTACTACACTTGTTTTAGATCCTGTTTGACATTGTACAGCCCTCATTATATTCCACAGTACAGTTAGTCTCCATATTCCTTCTTTGTAAACCCAATAGCTGTATTCTGTGTTGATTTCTAGGCATTGCAACAGACTTAAGTTCAGAGATCCTTATAATGCCCTCAGGTACATGCAGAAGAACTCCAAGTGAGAACCTGATACCTTTATGGTGAAAGGCTACCTTTAAGTCCAAACTGATTTGCTCAGTCACTGTCTGCTAGTTAAGGTCTTAACCCTTTAAAGCACAGCTAAAAAATTGCAAGAAGAATCTCAAGCCTTACACAGAAGGGTAAGTTTACACAGGGAAAATAAAGCGCTCAGCTCATATGAAGGACCAAGGTCCTGAAGACAGCAGGAATGCCGACTTTGTGTGGTCATTGAGAATTCAGACTTAAAGTCATCCACAAAGTGATTCAATGCTAAAATTGCAATAAATGTATTGGAAGGGGTTTTCTTAAAAGCTCCTCAGCAGAGGTTTAGTCAACACATGAGGTCAACCATTCACTCTCCAAGTTGCAGGACAAAGACTTAAAAGTATTGAACCAAATCATGCTTTCTCAAGACAATGCCTGAGGCAAAAGGCAGCATCACAGGCTCTCTAAGCAAGATGCAAGCTCCAAAACCAAGAACTACATCATGGCCACACCTCACTAAGCAGACAAGTTTTCACCCTCTGGCATCTACAAAACATTGTGAAAACAGTTCTATTTAGTTTCAGGTGAAAGGGGCAGAGAGACCAGTCAAGTGCCTCACATGAAGCAAGGACCCCATCAGTTCCCTACCAGACGTTCCTCCAGCATCAGATATTAAAAGTTACACTACATTAGTAGTTGAATCAACCTCCTTTTTCATGCAGGATTAAAATATTGTATTAATTGTGCAAAAAAGCCGTCTCTTCAGGATACTTCAGACATCCTAGCTATTCGTTAGCATTGTAATACAGAATAAACAGCATAACTACAGAAGTGAACCAGAAAAGTGCGATTAGACTATCTCACCTTAATACTTTCACACTTGAATTTAAGCCTCCAAAACACAAGTTCCTCATTTCTGTATTCCACAGGGAGAAAAGGGTTTAGGCAGAGTTCTGTGCAAACTGAAGCTGCTCACATTTAGCTTCCTTATTGCTTCCCAGTTATCACTTCCCACTGATAAGAATGTAAAAAGCCTACCAGAAGTTAAGACTCTGAAAAAAAAAAAATCAGCATACTTCTCCCTATCTAAATATACCATACTATTTTTGAGTCCAACATACACCATTCTCTTCTGTTTCTTGATCCGTGCTATTTCAATTTCCTTTTACATCTGTTTCAGCCTCCAGTAACTTTTTTTATCCTCAAGTCCTTTGAACCATGTTTTTATGTATTTGTTCCCACTGAAAGCCAGCTCTCATACTCTGACTCATACCTAAAATCCTGCAGCACTACATTGCAAGAGATCTTGTGAGAAGTAATAAGAGCACTGGATGCCAACTCTTGTAATGCAGATAATCTGTAAACTGTATGAAAGGGACAGCCACTGACAAAAAACTTCCGTTACAGCAGCTATGGAAATCTGCTTAGTGGATGTTACCTATAAGGCAAATTATGATGTTACTACTTTTACAAGAGAGTGACATCAGTCTCTGCGTTGTAGAAGGTTCTCGTTTTCCTTCCACAGTAGCAATGCTGAAGTATACTTCAAATAGCTACTGCTTGCACGAGTACTTTGAGGTAAAACAACGGATATAAGCTCAGGCACCTCCTTGACTAAAGGTATGCTGAATTACTACAGGCAAATTAAAATGAGCTTTCCATCCAGATTATTTATGCTAAACTTAACATCAGCTAATGGCTGGCTGGCAAACAAAAAAGGAAATCTCAGGGAAGTTTGGCACTGGGACATGAAAAACATCATCCTTGGCTGCTTTACCATGGATAGCTAAAAGCTGCTACTCATTGAAACTTGTACACACTGAAGCCTATGGTTTGTTTGGGTTTTTCCTCTGGATATAACCAATGCTGCATATCAGAGAAGTTAACTAGTAGCATCATCTATCTCTTACCTATCTCTTCACAAGTTGAGACTCATATAGCAGTGAAATCCATATACTAAAATCCCAAATGAAGAGGGCTGCCCCCATGGCACTGTGCTCAACCCCCAAGGTCTGCTGCTCACCACCAAGGGAGCCTCTGACACACTGACACTGGGCTCAAGAACACCAGGCAACTGTTCTCGGTGTCTGTCACATCCCACTGACTACAGCAGTTAACTACTCACAGCCCAAACAGAACATTTCCCAGGCAAACACACAAATGATGGATATACTTTGTAAAGTAAAGGATTCAATTCCCTCCTCCAGGCAGGGAGAGGTACAATAAGCTCTTGGTACAGATCCTCTGCAAAGTCTACAAATCCTAGGGAGAGCAGAGAAGTCAGATACCTATAAAGAACTGGATCCCTCTGCTTGTTTCTTCAATCCCGACTTTCTTTGAAATTTCTTCTTTAGCTAAAGATACGCTGTACTTTTTAAATGGAAACAAGTACATTAACACATTTCCACCCTCCCCATGCCTAATTAAGTACAATTTACTTGCTACTATTGTATATTACACTCTATGGCTTAGTATTTGCAAATTATTTTCTGTGTTTCTGACACTTTAATGCAATAGAGATTTTTATTCCCAGAGAAAAACAACAATCTTGCATTTAGTCTAGCAGCAGTTTCAGGTAGAGCCCTCTGCAGCTCAGGCAGAGGCTGACAGCCAAAGCAGTGCAAACCTGGGCAGCTGCCAAGCACCAACTTACTGGGAACAGAATCCTCTGGCTGCTTATAAATTAGACATTCAGTTCCTTTAATCCCAGTCCTGAACCACTACCTGATTTGGGAGGTGAGGAAGGCTAAAGGCCCATAATCTAACAAAGTTATAAATCCCGAACAGCCTTTAATATCCTATACCTACCCTCCTACAGGAGCTACCAACACAACACAGCACTCCTTCAGCAGTTTAGCTCTTACTAAAGCAGAACTAAGTTACCACTGCCTTAAACTTGAGCCAAGGCAGTACCATAAGCTGTGCTTCCAGTTTCAGTGTTTAATTTACACCAAGCTACTGATGTTCCCACACTCACTGCCTTTATGTAAGCCAAGAAACTTTCACCAATTCAAAAGCAAAACAGCGACAACCAAAATGACTAAGCAGAAAGAGTCCCATGGCCACATGGAGTAGCTATGTACGGCATCTCAAGTTTTCAGCTTGACTTTTCACCCACCCAACCACTGCATCAGAACACTTAAGCATATTTTAAGCTACATTACAGTACAAAGCTTTCAAAAATATAAGCTTCTGTGTTATTTTTAATAGCAGCCTCTTCAATAAGTTGACACAGTGGCTGAGTTGTGTGCAGCCAACGGAATGAGGCCAGCACAAAACCAGAGACCAGACAGCCTAAGTCCTAACTAAGGCTTCTGAAGAAATCATCTAGCCAACTCACACAGCGTCCAGAAGCAGCAGGCTGTAGCAGAGCTTTACATTTGCTTGGGTTTTTTCCATGGTTGCTTTATGAGAGTCTTAGCATTTACCCAGGAGCTTCTAACAACTGCATAAACTGGAATCCCTCATTCTAGAGTCGTCTCCTCCATGCCCCAAGCTGTGACTTCCACATAGTTATGTTACTTAACTGAGGTCAGTAATGATTTCCAAGACTTCCCTTTCTGCCTGTACACCCAGGTAAGTCTCTGATTCTAGATTAGAGCTGAGATAATGATAAAGTAACATGATATCCCTGTACAGATGTATTCCCAGAGCTCTCCATATTATCTACTTCCATCATGTTCTGGCTTGCTTCATAAGCTCATCCAAAAAGTTCAGACAAAACAGAGCACAAGATATGCACACACTCCTGATAGCCACCTTGGCAGTGACAAATAAGATAGCAATTGGAACAGAACACCTCTAGCCACAGAAGGACACTAATTATTTTGGAGTGAGACTGAAGCAGTGAAAACAAACCTGCCTGGAGAAGAGATTCTACCAACCTGTTCAGTAGCGGCTTTAGATTAGACTCCTCACTGTAGCCCAGCAACTAATTTCCAGTCCTCAATGCTCACCCCATTGATAAGGGCAGCACTACAGGCTTCTACAGATGTGATTCTCCTCTCACTGCAGAGGATTTCTAGGGAGGGTTGAATAGTTAGCATTACCTGGCAAGTTGCTATCGGAAGTTACATCAGTGCAGTGCTACACAGCTTTGTGTACTGCTGCATCAACATGCTTCATTCGCCATCTCCTCAGCTATACCTGCATACCCTTTGATTTGCATGGCGAAGCAGGTTTTTGAAGGATAGAAGACATGGTTGCTTCAGCTCTGCAAGCAAGAGGACTGCAGCGCTTGCCCGAAGGGGAGAGGCAGAAGCTCCTAAAACTGCTACTGGAGGTCTGTGGATTAAGGTGGTTGTTACCAGGGAAACTTGACTAGAGGTTGGGATTCTTTAACTTAAGGTGTCACATTATTCTAGGCATGAACTAAAAATAGTTTCTTGATTGTATAAGTTCTGTATCTCCATATTCACATGAGTTGTGGCATACCTGAAGACAGACAACTGAAAGCTCAGGTTAGCTACTTAGTTGAAAACTGACTGTTAACACCCTAACCAGAAACTTGAAAGGTCTTCGGTACTGTCTTGCTTCTTATAGTCCCTTAAACCCACAGTAGTGGTCACCAATAGGCATTGTCAATGCTCCTTTAGACACCAATTTCCACATAAAGGTCTCAAAGCCAGCTCTCTCACAGACCACAGATACCCAGATACTGATTTGACCC
Source organism: Ara ararauna (assembly GCA_028858755.1). Lineage (NCBI taxonomy): Eukaryota > Metazoa > Chordata > Aves > Psittaciformes > Psittacidae > Ara > Ara ararauna. Next base: position 7,239,304 of record CM054389.1, on the reverse strand, counting down.
GGTAACCCAGTTTACCCAGACCAGGATCTGCTCCCATGCACCATTTTACCCGAGTCAGAAAGACAAGCAAGAATGGGGATGACCTATTTTGAGACATTTGCTTTCTGCAGCAGTCTTCATGCCATAAAAGCCTTCTGTGTACACATACTCAAAGCAGTCCTTTTCCAACATCCCACACTTACCATGCACAGAAGGAAGGTCCTTCCCCACTCCCTCCCTGTTCGCTTGCCAGTAAGCAAATGCCTGAACCCACTAATTAAAGTGCAGAGCACATTAGGCCTGTTAAGCCCCAAGTCTTCTCTCTGAAGTTGGAGGTGGTGTTCCAGTTACTATCCTGTCCATGCTTCCGTAAAACACCGGATATAGAAAACATACTGATGAAAAACTTTGAATTCTGTAATATTGTTTAAAGCATTGGAAGAGTTAGGCTGCCAGAATTAAGCTTCTCAGCAGTAAGTTTAGAATGTATATTCAAATTAGTATTGGTCATGTAATTTTGGTAGAAATTGAGAGATTCTGTTTCCTGAAGAGCCTTCTTTGGCAAGCCTGCCTGAAGCATTCTGTGTATCCCATCACACCACAATCCAGCTCAGTTACATCACCCAAGTTAAAGTGGAGGTTAAACAGGTCTGTTCAAAAAAACCCCACGACCATTTCAACCGATGTCTGAATTCTGAGGGTAATATGAGGAAGGGAAGAACTGGAATAGTTAAAAAGATTGGAAGAAGTCCGATTCGTAAGTCCACATCTAAAAGGAAGCCAGTATCTCACCAGGAAGCATTCAGTGCCACATTCATCTATCACACCCAGCGTAACAGAAATGCCACCCTCATTTTCTCCTCAGTGTCTGATGCACTTTCCCAATCTTAAGGGTCAGACAAGTGTTTGTTGGGTACACATATCTGCCTGTATTCGAGACTGTCACCCTCATCAGCGTTCAATACAAACCTTATCAGGATAAGTGGTTTCTGAGACTATGATCATCTCATCCCAAAGCAATGTCAAAAACAGGTCAGATGAGTCACACTCTCACCTACAAAGGAGCCTACAGAGCTTCCAATGTCTTCAGCATGCAGCTGCTAGAATTTGGCAAGTCAAGTGTCATCTTAAGTGCCAGTCATACTAGTGTAGCCAAGTTTAGCACAGACAGCAGGAAAGTTCATTAACTTGTCAACTTTATGACTAAAGCTACAAAAACATTCCATCCAAGTATCTTCCCAGCAGTCATACGCACACCAGTCACAAAACAGCACTCTGAACAGAACTAAGAGCTCTAGGATACTTTACATACAAGAATAGAACACGATTCCAGGAAATCCACTAGAAAGTCTCTATCACAACACTATGCCATGGGGAGATGTGAGCAGCTGAGGAGGTCAGCAGAAGCTTTCCTCATCATATGCGCAAGTCATTGTGCAAGCTGAGGACACTTGCAGCTTGTTTTTTCTCTTGTTTGTAATATGAATAACAGGTTTGCATATCCTAATTTGAGCTACATTGTTATTCAGAGTTGTTTTAAGACATTTCTCTAAGTGACTCCTGACAGCATCACTTTTTAGATCAGCACCAAGTGCAAGCCACCTAAAAAACAACCAGCCAGCTTGACCTACTAGGTGTTGTAATAACTGCATGGAAACAGGTTTCCTTAACTAACATTTCACATACAGAAAATCTGTATGTGAAAGCCTTTACAAAGGGTTTCTATCAAGAAGTCTTACTATTATTCTAAACCTGTACAAGCATTGCTAACATCCCTGCCCAGGAGAGCAGTTATTTTTATGGAATCCTATTTGATTAGATTTCTATACTTAGTGTTCTTACAAGGTCTGGATATCCCATCTCTGTTCTACCTGATATGCCTTGGACCTGGGAGTAGGCAGGAAAAGGAAATATGAACATTTACACTTTCAGGGCGGTCTAAAGCTCAGACCTACAAGATTCCACAGAGTAATCTTGGCCAAACCAGTCCACTGACAGATATCCACACTGAAAACTGAAGCACAGAGCAGATGCAACATGGCAATAGCACAGGTCTGCACGTGAAGCGTTACCCAGATTCTGCTCCAATACGCTGGGACAAAAAGCAGACAGTGTGAGTGTCAAGAGTCTCCTGCCCTCTTCCTCACCCAAGCCACCTGCTCTTCTTCAGGCATCTAAGTTTGTTCTAGTATTTAGTTAGTTCATACTTTCATAACAGCAGCCACCTTTCAGTTCACTTCTGCTTCATTAGAAGCCAGTCTCTACACTGGAAACAAAATGCTGTATTTCAGATCAAAACAGAGGTAATATTAAACATATTAGCAGAATAAAGTTTAGCAGAAAGCTTATCTGAGGGAAAGAAGTTTTACCTACAAAGTTCACTTATTTTCAAACTGTTTAGAATAGGCCTTGGGGGGAACTAAAAAAAACCCAAACCTACCACCAAAACCAAAACCCAACAACTTGTACCAACTATAAAAAGGACTGAGCAATCCTGTCTTAGCTGAATATGCACAGACTGTTCCAAGTCTGTGATTTTTTCAAAATGCAAGAAAGAGCTACAGAAGAGTCAAGGCAGAATCAGTTATAATCACAACATGTGGTTTTATTTAACACCATTCACTCTACTTCATTTAGCCAAGATTAGTTTCTCAAACCAAAGTAGTTTATAACAAATCAACAGATCCTCACAGTTTACGGTTCTGGAGCAAATAACTCATAATACTGAAGTTGGAATCACTACCAATCACACAAGGCGAGACATTTCAATGGGATTTGTTTGATTAAACATTTCCATCTCAAATAAAGCTGTTAATGAAGCAGGAATTCCTCTAATGCAAGTATTTTCTCAGTAAGTATCAATTTCGCTCCTTCTCTCACACAATCTCCAACAGCATTCTCCCATTCCACTATTATCAGAAATAGAACAGAAAAATCGCTTTAATGTCAGCTATGTCCATACTTTGGTGTAACTCATACTGCCTTGTTTGGAGGAGCAGAGAAGGAAAGAATTCCTAATTTATGATAAGCTTGGTTCTTCCCCTGAAAGATTAGTAAACCGACCTAGCCAGAGCCAACTGGCTGTGACTAAAGCTGCCCCATCAAGGAGTAAGCTTATAAAGAAGGCTGATACTGCTTCATCCTGTTAAAACAACTGGTCGAGTCATCAAGGCCCTCCATTCTGAGGATTAGCTAAACCTCACTTCTGAAAACTGCTAGCATCCCTGAATTTTCCCTCTTGTGACTGCTGTCATAAATACTCTTCTTTGAATAGGCACAGTTCAGCTTATTTCTGCAAGAGGAACATTCAAAAAACTACAAAGTGCAGCTAGTAAAGCTTGCCACTAGTCACCTCCATCATGTTATTTGCAGTGCAACAGAAATTCAGGCTGCTGGTATTGCTCTAACTCTACACTATAGCAAAGCATGTGTTTTAGCATGATATTATCTATAGTCAGCATGAGCAATGAGCTTTGATGATTCTGTCAACACATACTCACAAGAAACAGGATTATCTAATCTGCTGTAATGGGGCCCTACACTGCAAGAGTGTGAAGGTGAGTGGTACACACATGCTGTATCTAAGCATCCCCAAAAGCATCAGAGCAACAAAGATTGTTATCTAAAAATACCATGAGTCCTTTAAAAAAGCAGGGTGGTTAGAGCATTTGAAGTGATAATGAAGTCAAGTTTGACATGGCCAGGATCTTGGAGTCTCAACTATAGAGGACAATACAGAACATTACTGCCATACTGATCTCTTAAAGGAAGCTAACAGACCAGTATCACCTTAATACCTCAGATCAGTGCCACTCAACTGATTATCCTGTAGACAAACCTAGTGTAAGCCAGGAAATAACCAGCACTCCAATGTAAACAAAGGCTTCTTTCACAACCAGCCACCCAAGAGATATGCATCTCGGCTTTGATCTAGAAAGTGATCTTAATTCTATAATTCCCTCAGAATTTTCACTACTCAAATATTTTAAAAACAAATCCTGTGTAATTGCCAGAAATTCAACCCACTCAACATTACATTGCAAGACATTTTCCACACAAGTGAAAACTGTTGAGCTGTCACATTAATAGTTTTCTAACTCGTTAATTTTACTTTTAATTAGACATTTTCAAGTAGGAGCTGTGTCCAGTCTAAACTGAAATAATGCCTCATTTCTCCTGTTTTACAGCAATATTTGTGCAGGGCTTTCTTTTTTGCATCCAAAGTTGGAGAATATTTACAACACACTGCAACTGGAGCCAACAAGGGCATGGCTATTCCTGTGGTTTCAGTGATCCATGTTTATGTTAAAAAGGACTCGCACTTCTGGTTCCACTCAGTGCTACCAATTTAACTGCTCCCTCCCTGTATGATTTTGCTGGTTGAACTAGACATGTCTGCCTACTCTAACAAGTCTCTGTGTCAGCAAGGATTTGGCAGAAAGATGAAATAAAAGCAGTCAGAAATGGCTCAGTCTGCAACACCCTTGGGCTTGACAGCTCTGGAGAATGGAAGAGAAGCTTTACACTCTCAGTTGTCTCCTGCCTCTTTTTAAACAGCATGAAGTTTTGGGGCAGTATAGAGAGCACAGACTGGCAGAGTTCACCGCCCGGGGGAGAACAATCTAGTGCTATACTGATCTGCATACTTGCTGTTGGGTTTTTTGGGGGGTTTTTTTTGGGGGGGTGAGGGGTGGGGCTGTGTGCCAGAGGCACTTCACTCTTCCAGTTTTTCCTGCACCTTACCCATAAGAAAAAAGAAAAAAAAACGGACAGGTCCTGACTTATTTCACATTACTACCAAGGAACAACAAAGTGCCTTTGTCCTTAAAAAAAACCAACAAAACAAAGGACATCTATAAGAACAAGCACATACACGGAATTTAAGACATTTCCAAAAGATGCTCGAGCTCACAATTAAGTTAATTTGAGAAGGAACAGTCATTTAGCTTTACAGATATACATAGAAAAGAACCTCCTTTCAGCTCCAGCTAGTCAGACTAGTACTCTTAACTGGCTTTGGTAGTCAGAAATCCCCATTCACTACCTCCTTTAAACAGCTAAACAAAAACTACCCAAAGTTCAGACTGTCATGATTTGAACTGTTCTTGTGTGTTAATGGGGACAAGCAGGAGTCAATACAAGAACAGCTACTATAGTGATTCCTTGGTGATACAGCTCATTGTTTTGTTCGAAAAGGCAACGGGAAGCTTAGTATTTGGGGGGTTGGGAGGGAGAACAACAACCCACATCTAACTTGAAGTTGTATTTTGTGACTGTCATTGAATGTCCCTTCTCTTAGAGCATTATCAGCATCCACAACGTGCTACTTAAGATGCCAAGCATGTGTATATATGGTGCTGTGATACTATTTACCTGCTCAAGTTTCAATACAAGCCAGCTTGCTCAAGAGAAAAATAGAAGTCTGCCTTCATATGCTTATTGAAGGAAACTGAGATTATGTTGTAGAGTTTTGTTCTGCCTTCTGGTAAGACCCTTGGTTTTAAGTCTCACTGACAACCAAGAACTGCCAATTAACCTTTATTTTAACAAAGTCTTAAAGACTTAAAACAACCCATTAAAGTGCTACATGCCATAGACACTTTAAAGTGCTACATGCCATAGACACTTTAAAGTGCTACATGCCATAGACACTTATTTTCCCCATAATGTCTTTATGAAGAAAAAAAGCATATGGGAGACAGAACAGGTATTCATTCTGAGAACTATTGTTGTACATTCCTTTCTCCTCCTGTCATTGTTTTTCCTCTTGGGATTGAAAAGAGCTATCCAAGACATCACTCATTAAAAAACTTTAATATTCCTCAACTGCTCCACCTTTATATAGGTTTTGGATTCCCCCTTCAACCTCCCTTCACTTCTGGATGTCTTGCTGCAAGTCCAACAGCTCCAACCACAGATCTCTTGTGCCTGAGTAATGCTAATTTGACAATTGAGTGATCTAGAGCAATTTAAGCTAGTTTAGATCACATAACTCATATCCACTGCCTGTTCATTGCCCTTCAAAACCCAACCATTAGGTTCAACCCAGTGACTCACCACACTTGACATAACACAAAAGCTGCGTGCATGTAGCAGAAGGGCTGAAGTATCAGCCTCACCAGGCGAAAGAATAACAGTGCTGATTTTTGTTTTGAGGTAGAACAAGTAATGTGGGTGTAAACAAAGGGACACATGGGAAGAGCTGACTTGGGAGAAGACAGTCAGTAGGGAAGAGGGATCAGACATCATGAAGCTCAGCCTCTGCATTGCAACTGCAAGCAGCCTGCCATCAGAACAAGCAGTGCCAGAGTCTAGTTTCAGCTCAGCCCAGACGTTACTCGGGTTATCATAAAGAAACTATTTTCTTTAAGTCAGTTACTCCAGATGGCACTTTTGAAGTACTTTAGTATTCAACACACACAAGTAATGCACAGTCGCCTTTAATATTGTTTCAATTTTGAATACATATAAAAGGCTGCTAAAGGCACTTATAGTACTTATAACACAACACCACCACCCCAGAAGAGATGCATGATACATCCAAATGGCTGCAGTACTTGAGTAAGCAGAGCTGAATCAATAATAGGGGCAACTGGAAAAGCTTACCAGTTCTTAACTATTACAACATGAACCCTTCAGAAATGAATAGAAAGGTAACTAGAAATTAACCCCCAAATCTAACAGTCTAAAAGTCTACTTACACACTCACAACAGCATGTGCTTATAGAAGGTCTTAAGACCTCACAATACAAGTTAAAAACCACACACAATGGAAACCAACAACTAATACTTATCAAGAGGCTTCAGCCAAATGTCAAGCTTTCTTTCATGGAGCATAATTAGTCAGTTAAAAGAGACATTCCAAACAGCCAAAGAACTATATTAGGTTACTAAATGCTCATTTTGATCAAGTTAGAGAGTGACTGTTCTAAACTATTGCTTCCCTAGAGAGATCATTTATAGGAAAGAGAAGCTTTGCATCAATCCCAGCTCCTATATTAAGCCTATACCTAGTGTTATTAGCATATCCAAAGGTGCAGACACCTCACTGAATGTCAGTAGCAACTTCAGTAGATACTAAGGCATTGAGGTCCATGCTTATGTTCAGAAGCCCAACCACTGTATGTGCGAGGTTCTTATTTTTTAAAAGAATGTCACTCTAAAGGGGTAAAAAATCCCCTGCTAATAGTTAACTACGTTCAAGTTTCTCACACCAATCATCAAATAAAGCCTGGAGATAATGCTGAAAGTGCAACAAATATATTACTGTAGCTCGCTGTACCTGGTTATGCAACTTCACCCCCTTACAGCTAACAGTGTTCTCTTCCACCCTCACGCTTTCAAAGACATTACTTCAGACTCGGGCCAAAATCCTTCTCCGGTGATTGCTGTGCCACTCCGAAGCTCCATCCCTTTGCATGGACACCCAGCACACTCCAGCCGGCGCTGTAACTGCCCCAGTTCGGTGCACCCAACACGCATTTCCTTATCGGGGTATGAGGCAATTTTTACGTAAGGGACGAAAAAGGCAATGGGATTCTCCCGAGGAGCCGGGCGGACCCGCGCGTGCTCTCGGGGGAGGGGGTTACCGATCCCGGCTGGAGGCGGAGGACGCGGGGCCATGTGCGTGCGGAGCGCGGGGCGGGCCCTTCCGCACCCGCTGCCAGCTCCTTTCGCTTTAAATCTGGCAGCGAGCGACACATGGAGCCGCATTGTGCGCCCCGCGCATGCGCGCCGGGCCGGGCCGGGCCGGGTCCCCTCGGCGGCCCAGGCAGGGCCCGCGCTACCGGCAGCGCGGGGACAAAGGGAAGGGGCGGGAGACGGGGCCAGCGGTGCGGGGCTGAGCTTCGGAGCTGCTCCCCGCCGCGGGCCCGGCGCCCCGGCTCTTCCCGTCCCCGGGCCCAGGCTCCACAACTCCTCCTTCCCCGCACCCGTCCCGCCCTCTCGCCCCCGGCGGAGCCCCCTCGCTCCTCCCTGCAGGCTCCCCCCCGCAGCACGCGGCGGGCAGCCCCGCTCGGCCTCCCGAGGGTGGGCTCTCCACCACCCCTTCGCCCCGGTACCGGTACTGCCCGGTCCTGTCCCCGCCGTCAGGGCCTGCAGAGCCCCCGGCTCTCCTCCTGACAACAAAGGGGGAAGCGGCCTCCACCTCCCGGCTCGCCCTCCACGGCGCAGTGTACCGGAGGTGAGGGTGGGAACGCGGAGGGGAGGCGCGAAGAGGGCACCTCAGGTCCTCACAGGAAGGTGAGCGAACGGGGCGAGTCACCCCGGCCTCGAAGTACCGTTTCCAGGGGCGCTCCCTCCCTCCATCCTCCACCGCTTCTCTGTGCCCGACAAACATCCCCCTCACACCAGAGACTTCCCCGCACACAACCCCCGCACCGCGGGGAGCGAAGTCGCGGCTCCCTTCTGCCTTCCCTGCGCCGGGCAGACAGAGCTGCCAGAGCGGCGTGGGGCGGGGGGGCGGCAGGCGAGCTGCGTCGTTGCCAAATCCCCACTTCCCTGCCGGGACGGGGGCAGCGAAGGAAACGCTTCCCCCGCCATGCCGGCCCTCCGCACCCCTCCCCCCGGCTGCCCTGGCAGCGATCGCCGGCAGGCTCCCCCTCCCCCCCTCGGCCTAGTTCCCTCAGCTCCCGGCTGGGCAGCAGAGCGGCGCGGGGGGGCTGTAATCTCCCCTTCCCTCTCGCACACACACCCCGCCTGCCGCCCGCACCCTCCCTGAGCCGGCGCCCCTTCCCCCATAGCAGGCCCCGGTCCCTCAGAGCCCGGCCAGCCTCCGCTCCCCCACACCGCATCGGCTCTCCTCCCCCCGCCCCCCCGCTCCCGCCGCCAGCCCGGGTACCTGCTAGTTGTCTCCGCAGTAGCAAGGCGGACTGTAGCTCCGTCATTCTCCCCCTCTCTGCCCGGGGAGGGAGCCCCAGCGGCGGCGGGGACGGCGCGGCTCCTGATGCTGCGAGAGCCCGAGGCGGCGGCGAGTGGCCCTCAGCCCGCCCGCACCGCGCCCCCCGGGGGTCTGGCTCCGCGCCGGCCGCCGCCACAGCACGCAGGGTCCCTGGCAGGGGAGCGCGGCCGTGGCTCCGTGCCGCCCTTCTCCTCCTTCTCCTCAGCACCACCACCTCCTCCTCCTCCCCCCGCCCGCCAGGAATTTCACTGCACTCCGGGCCGCTGCGCGCAGGCGCACTCCGGACCGGCAGCCGGCCCTTCCGCGCCGCCATCTTGAGAGGGGACGTATGGCGGGGGAGGCGGGGCGAGCCCTCCTTCGGCCGCCATGTGGGGAAGGTCCTCCCCACTTCCCCCTTTTTAAAGACTGCGGAAGGAATAAAACCCTGTTACGAGCAATGTCCTCAGGAGGACCATAGAGCGCCCTCCTCCACAGCGACGCGGTTCTGCTGCCGCCCTGCCTGTCCCTGCTTGGCCCTTCTGAAGGCAGAGGGCTTCTGAGGGACAGCTTGCTGCTCCATGCGAGACACGCGTCTTCCCTCAGCTGCCACACCGTACAACAGTATTACATGCAGGGCAGCAAGTAACAAAAGTTATCTGGGCATTGTCTCTCCTCAGACTGCTGCCATTTCCCCAGCCCAACAGAATACATGTTTTTCTTGAGGAGGGGCTAGAAAGAGCAGCTAAATAGCACAGGCTAAAAAAGAGTCAGCTTCTGGATAGGAGTTGCTCAAGCAGCTTTGCTGCAAAATGTAGGAGATTGTGGGTGTGATGGGGATGCTTGTGTGAGGGGGAGTGTGCCACTGTGCTGAAGATGTGCCCAGGAAAGAGAAAGAGGTATAAATGCTTAAGTCAAAGCCCTTGTTGTGCTTGTGAGGTAAAAGGATTCTCCAGCATTAGGTTATCCCTGAAGGGCATAGGCTTGATTTTGCATCTCCACCAAAAGCCTTCAGAACAGGAGCTTTTGGAAGGTGACTGCAAGTCCCATGACAGGCACAGCTGAGAGAAAGAGGTAAAAATTAAGACAGTTTATCCCAAAGAACTAAGTAAATGGTCAGGGAAGGACTTACAAAAATGCAAATTGTAGATTTATGTGTTGACTGTGAAAAATATACTGTGATAAATAGGTGTGTGAGACTAAAATAAAAGGAATGGGCAACTCTGCTCCTCTGCCATTGGCTTTGAGTATTCTGTTGGATTCTTCGATTTTTACATTTTAATTCTCAAGTAAATACAGTTTCTGGCTAATTGAACGAACCATTATTACCAGTGACAGAAAGCAGGAAACACCCTGCCCTACTGCAGAAAGAAATTACTGCAAAGGGATTTGTCCTGTATTTGTTTGCCAAAATATTCAAATTTTCTCCAGAAACAGCCCTCTTCATTTTTTTCTACTACAAGGGGTTTATTGTGTTTGTGAACAACAAACTTAACTTGCAATGAAGGAAAGACATGATGAAGATGAGAGATGTTTTTAGTTGGCAATGCTAAAGTCTTTTCCCATGCTGCAATTTGTAAGGCTTAATATAGTCTGAGAGTTTCATTACTGGGCTAGTACAATTAATCAGAATACTACTCTCAGATATTCTTGCGGTTCTGATTAAATCTGTCTCCTTCAATGATTAAACTAGGATGATACAAGACATACCACGGTGCACGATACTATTACTGAAATCCATCTCATAAAGGGTGTTCTTAGCCAAAGAAAATCTTTGTAGACTCTCTTCTTTGTACTTTGACTCTAATTCCCAAATGTATTTTGTATTTGTATTTTGCATTGCTTCAGACAGGTTCATTCGATCTTAAAAAACAATCTATCCATTTTAACATAGAAGTCTATCATGTTCAAGTGCATTTTGTAAATTTACTATGCTAAGAGACAGTCACCCAGATCGGAATCGAGGCATGTTGATGGGAAGTGACACTATTGTGGATGGTATTTCTCTTTCAGGAATAAAAGGCAGGCTTTGTTTCCAACGTCAGTTAAGCCAGCACTAAATTAACTCACTCAACTTTCTGTACCTGATGTCAGTTCAGGCACAAGTACATGTTTCTGACAGCTCTATTAATAGAGGACCTAACTACAGCACTGAAGACTGAAAGGTTATATGAAACAATTCTATTTCTATTACATTCTATTAATCAAAATCATCCTGAAATGTTCACCATTAGGTCACTCACTGGCAGTTATCTTACTTAACAAGGGAAGTGTTTTATGGTCTTCTATGGCTTGTATATTATTTTCCTTGTAAGGAACATAGGAGGCTGTGGGTAGAGAAAGAAAGGATATGCTTTAAGCTGGCATGGATGACCTGGATTCCTTTATTCTGGCAGCAGATTCAACCCCTAGTTTATAAAAGCAATATGTGTTTCATCATAGCAACTAGCAACATCACTAGCAACTTAAAGTACTTTAATCTTGCTCTGCCAAATCACCTTGTGTGCAGCTCCAAAATGCAGAATATGGCTTCTGGTGGTGAGGGCAGGTGTGTGGCTGAGACATAAACTAGTTTAGTGATACCTTACAGCCATAACGACTCCATGGAATCCTGTCATGAAAATGAAGCCATCATGCCACAGCAGTGTGGAACTTGGTTGGCTCACGGTTCATGTTGCCTGTCTGTAAACACAACAGGCTACCTGAAAAGAGACAAAAGCCTTTCCCAGGCCTGATGAACTGATCTGAAGTGTTCTGTTAATGTCTACTTTTTGTACTTCCTATGCACTAACACCTCATCCTACTATTTGCTGAGGCAACAAGCAGTACATTTTAGGAAAAGATCTCAAGATAGGAGATTGTTTTCTTAAATTTGTTTTACTGTCTCTGGCATGCAGCCTCTCTGCAACTGTCTCTCCAATCTCTGCATTAAATGGAGAGGCAATAAGAATTTAGATTACTTTCTCTTCCCTGAGACATTTCTTGTATAATGACTGTTCAGATCCTACATCCATTTGCTGTGGTCCTTACTGCATTAATATTTTCCCTTGGCAAGCGTATATTATCATAAGCGTTCTTCTTGTGGTTAGAATAGGAAATCCTGGAAGTTTTTTTTGTCACCTTAAAAGGGTCAAGGTTTCACATTCAGCATCTTGCTTTGCTTGAATATGCTGTCTTTTCTTTGACCTTCTCCCCCAATTCCTCATTCACAACACAAATCACAGATTACACTAGTAGATAGTTTCTGTTTGGTGGATAGTCTTCCAGCTGGACTCACACCATTAACAACATTTTCTCCCCTAATTCAACTTCTTGGCAAAAACAAAAAGCTGATGGTAAGATAGACATAGCTCCCTGCAATATGTTCTTCAATGTTAATCTGGTGTTACATGCTGGAGTCACTGAAGAGACATTTCAAATGGTAGCAATGTGAGGTGTTGGTTTTTAGGATTAAAAAATGTTCCTGTTAGGCAAACAGGAACCATTTATATATCCATTACAACATCTACAGGCTTGAGTTTCTTGGAGTTTATATCTAGCAAACAAGCAACTTGTTCCCTTAAAGGTTAAAGGCTAATTATCTTTAAGTATTTATATTCTGGAATCAAATTGTCATCAGGAAATAATACTATTTTGTTATGCTGTGGTGTACCAGCCTACCCCCTTACACTTGTTTTTTTGCTGTGCATTCGCTGATATCTTAGTTTGCTTTAAGGAGTCTCTCTTCGAATAAACCTTAACTGAGTTTGTTAGTAAGTAGTAAAATCCAAATTACTTCTTCATATATTCTATGCAAAGGTATGCAAAGGTAACACTTGTACAGGACAGTGGATATGTATCATAAAGGTAAATGCTCTGAAATTCCTTGTTAGGAGAGAATTTGGGGAAGAGAAGGCAGTGATTCACTGTATTTTGTCTTCAACTCACAGCTCCCTGCTGGCTGGAATAAGAATGTAACAAGGACTAAAAGCTGTTTTGTTTTCAATTAGGTGTGACCTATAAATAAAGGAGGAGACTAAACCTGGGCTGAGAACATCAGTCTGGCCACAAGTATTTTGCCCAAGTTCAAGGCTACTCCTACATAACAGGTTCAAAAGTTTAACTGTTACTCAGATGTTGTTTGGCTGGTTTTTCACTGGGCAGTGGTGGGGGGGAGCTCTGTGTGTGCGTGCGTGCGAAGAAGTGGGGTTTCCTGGAAAAAATCGACCAGTGAATCAGTAGCATGGCAGAGAGAAACCTGGTACAGGAATTGCTGCAACTGCTATGACACGTCTCTTCAGAACATACCTGCATGCAGAGTATGATGAAAATGTTTATATTTACTTGTAACAATGTTTAGCTTCTCCAACTAAGATCAGAGTCCCACTGGGTTAACAGTAATCCCTAACAATCTCCTGTTGAGGTAAGAATCTCCATTCTTCCCTAAGAGTCTACATAGTTAGAATGGACATGTGTAGCAGACCATGGTGCTAAAGATACATATGATAATTTTCCTTGATTAGGTATCCCAGGAATTTTATTTCATTTACAGGAGAAGGAGTACATTTATCATAGTTTATTCGAGCTCCTACTAGTTGAAGGAAAGTGCAGACACCACTGCTAACTGAAGTAAGGTAGCGAGAGCTTGGGTGGCAGAGGAAGAAGTCGTCCATATAAGCAAAAGCCCAAATACTGAAGCGCCCAGCAATTTTGGTTGCGAGGGCAGTGCTGAAGAGACGGAGCAGAAGGGCTAAGACTGACCCCAATTGCAGCTTTTCTGAAATAGTAGACCATTTGTCCATTAGAAATGCAGAGCCCAGTAGCACTAAGAGGATGCAGAGGAGAATGATAAGAAGCCTGAGACACATCCAGAGAAATACTCGACATGTAAATGGGCGCAATCCGACATAACGCACAAGGTTTGGTGCCCAATACTTTGGAAAGGACAGGGCATTCTTTCCATGGGAAAACTGAGAGAAATACACCATGAGTTGAGCTTCTTCAGTATTTTGAGAATTTTTATCAACAAGAAGCTTACCAGTAACGTACCGAGGGCAATCAGTGTCCAGCTCAAGACAGTTGACATCTTGCTCATTTTCCCAAACGAAGGTACTGCTTTGGCTGCCAGAGATGTCCATGTGGCGTTTTTGATGTTTCTTGATTGTGGAGATTTGGCTGGCACGATTACTGGGTTTTGAGTCTTTGGAGGAGGTGAAGATGGTTTTAATAGTGATGTCATTATGGCCTCTTGTGGGATTGATGGATCCTCTGCTCCACCCATTTGAACCCCTTGCACCTCAGCCTGACCCATTAATTTGGCTTTCGCCATGTCCTTGGTCTGTTTCTTGGGTGTGAAAAAAGTTTGGGGTTGAAAGACGAAGTTGTCTGAGTCGGTTTTGAAGGAGACTCTTGGCATCAAACCCATTGCATCTAAGGCCTGAGGTGGAAACATCACTCCCATTCCAATTCTTCCAGCATGTCTCAGGAACTCATTCATAAGTAACTTGCTCCATCAGCTCTGGTTTCTGACATTGCCTGGTGCTGTCCTTGTCCCATGATGTAGAGAGACAAGGTATTGCTGTTCCCCAGGCTGCACTGCTCCCACAAATGATATGCTGTGTCTCATTTCACACCTGTACAGTATTCCTCTCTTAAATAATTTATGTAGATATAACTGAACTATTTCCTGGTGATGTTTTTCATGGCCCAGGTATTCATTAACTTTGACTCCCTCATTCATTGGAAAGTAAGAAATGCCCTTTGGTCAGAATCGAGCCCGGGTCAAATATTTCCAAGCTCTACTAGGAGCCTCCTGAGTAATGTTTAATGAAAAACTCATTTCAGTAATGTCAGGTACTATTGAATGAAGATTAAATGTACATCCCTACAGTTGATATAACCATGTCAATTTTCCTAAAGAATGTTTACCATTCTTATTCCCTCCTAGGAGAGGGGGATTTTCTCCCACCTCTGCTAGGAGATGACCTAGAAGATGTCTGGCACAATCTCGGAGAGGCTCAATGGCATGAGGATCCGTATACTGATTTACCTCTCCTGACCACTTTTCTGCAACAATTTTGTCCTCACTTTCTCACCCAAAACTAAACTCCCTCTGTGCACTGCCTTTCCTCTCTAGTGCCCACTCTAGGGTGTCCCAGAGCACAGCCCACAGAATGCAAACGTCTGGCCCCTGCTCCCACAGCCAAAAAGCCAGGACAGAAAGCTGCTGCTGGACATCTTCTACACACAGTGAGCACAACCGTGCCACCAGCATTGCTCTTGCTCCTCGCTTTCCCACATAAAATTAAACTCCATCTGTGTACTGCTGTTTTGCTGACAGACAGGGTACACCACTAAGTGACCACCCTCTATCTATATAATATGCAGAGTTTATTAAACAAACACTGAAGCCAGTAAAAACACTAAAAGCAAGCACACTAACGTGAATTAGGTAAATATCTCTATATATATTAAGTACAATAATACCAATCAGAGATATATGTATATGAGTAGAGTACCAAAGGAAGTTAGCAATGCATCAGATCGTTACTGCATAGAAAGAACAGAGATTAAGAAGAAATACATTACCAGTCATCACTGAATCATCATCCAGGCCCACACTTCCAGCTGGGAAGCCCTGTTGCAGCCGATGCCAGGAGTCTCAGGTAATAGGAAAAATTCTGACGCGGTGCGTCCACCCCCAGGTGAGGCTTCTCTCATGGCCACAAGAGGGTCCCGCTTTTATCCCCATATCAAAACAACCGGCTTTGTGCCAGATCTCTAATCGTTTACTCGTGTTACCCTCCACACACACCCCCGAGCTCGTACGCGGCCAACCCCGGCTCGGCCGTTCCCACACGCACACGGCCCCGCTCCCTCCCGGACAGCGCCCGGCCCCGCATGGACACCCGCCTCCCGCCGCTCCGGCCCTGCCGCAACACCCGCTGCCGCGGCCCTCACCGGCCGAAAGCTCCCGCCTCAGCCCAGGGGACGCCGCTTCCAGCCGCCTCCGACCACCTCGCGCCGTTCCCCACCGGACGGAGTTTGCCGCGGCGGGGATACCGAGAACAGGGAGAGGCGGTGGCAGAGCAAACAAGGCAAGGCGGATTCAGCCAATGAGAACACAGAGCTGGGCAGGCCCGGCCAAAGGGGTTGCAGCGCGGGGCGAGCCCAGCCAATTGCGGAGGCAGCGCGGGGCTCCCGGGGCGCACCAGCCCGCCCGTCGGGCCGCGGCTGCTGCCGCCGTGTGCACTTTCACCAGCACGCGTGGGAGCTCCGCGAGAATCCTCCTCTGCCCCCAGCTCTCAGCACGAAGACCTGAAGGGACATGAGGGCTGCACGTCTCAATGCACCACATTTGTCTCCAGCAAGGGCAGCCTAGGTTATGACGGGTGCCAGTGCGGGGCTGTCCCCTGAGAGCTCAGGAGGAGCCCGCGATGCCCTTCTGAGCTGTAAAGACCAAAGCTTGCTCTGAGTGCATTAAAACCCAGTCCAGTTCTGAGCACAGATTTCCCCGGAATCTCAGGCGCGGCGCTCGGCAGCTGCTGAGATCACAAACCTGGGCATTCGCCTTCGGTTTGTTATTTTCCAGGGGCATTCCCTGTGTGCCCCTGCCCTGCCCTGCCCTGCCCTGCCCTGGCAGTGCCGTGTGTCACCACAGCCCCCGGGTCCCGCCGGTTCAGCCCTGGGCAGCACCACATGTCCGTGTCCACAGCAGCGCCACAAGTGGCGCGCTGCGACCGAAAGCGCGGCTGCAAGAACTCTCGGAGCCGCGATGTGGAGTTTTAGCAAGCGGGAATTCTTGATGGCGGCGATGGGAGCACGGGGCCACCGTGCCCATCGCCTCTGCTGTGTGTTGTGGGGGCCACCACGGCGTGGCCCCTGCTCAGTCCTGAGGAGCAGGGGTGGCTTTGGCTCCCCACCAGCCGTCTCCCTCTCCGCGAGGTGATGCCGTGCACACAGCCCTGCCCTCCTCAGCTGGGCTGCAGGGTCCCCAAGCAAGGCCATGGCACGGGAGATGCTCAGCGGAGCCGTGTTCTGCGCGGTCCGTGTCATCGTCCGTGCCACGCTGCCCGCCCGGCAGGACACAGCAGCGCTATGGAAGCTGCAGGCACGGAGGCGAGGGTGGGAGAAGGACCGGGGCGGCACAGGGACAGCGGGTGCCAGGGGCGCGGGCGGCACGGGGCTGTCAGTAGAAGGCGGTGGAACGGCGGGGCCGGTGGAAGCGGGCCCCGAGCTGTAGAACGCGGCGCCTGCCGAGGTCCCGCGGCGCGGCTCCCGCAGCGCGTTCCGGACCGGCGGCCGTTGCGGAGGAGCCCCAGAGCGATGGCGCTGCCGGGCCCGTGGCGCTGCCCTTGGCGCTGCCCGTGGCGCTGCTGGTGGCGGTCACCTGCCTGCTTCAGGGATCGCTGCTGGGAGCGGCGCTGGGCGCGGGGGGTGCCTGGTGTGCGCTGCGCTCCCGCCCGCCCGCCAGGCGCTCTCTGCCCCGGCGCTCTCCCGCACGGCTCCTGCCCCCACGGCGCCCCCCCCAACTGCAGCTGCCCCCCTACAGGCCCGGCCTGATCGCCCGCTTCCCATCCGCTTGGCATCAGGTTGTTTGGCGCCTGGCAAGGAAAAGGGCCAGTGACGGCAGAGCGGCCACTGGGATCGGCCGAGGTGTGGGCACCCCGACCCGCGGCAACTGCCTGGGGTGAGCGAGCGAGCAGGATGTGGGTGGGATAGGGACACGGGTGGTCCCGGGAAAGAGGCAGGATAAGGGCAAGGGTGGTCCTGGGTAACAGGTGGGATAAGGGCACGGGTGGCCCAGGGAAACAGGTGGGGTAAGGACACAGGTGGTCCCGGGAAACTGCTGGGATAAGGGAATG
Source organism: Ara ararauna (assembly GCA_028858755.1). Classification (NCBI taxonomy): domain Eukaryota; kingdom Metazoa; phylum Chordata; class Aves; order Psittaciformes; family Psittacidae; genus Ara; species Ara ararauna. Next base: position 7,221,607 of record CM054389.1, on the reverse strand, counting down.
GGAAGCCCAGGGAAACCGCTGGGATAAGGACATGGGTGGCAGTAGGACACTCCTTGTCAGGGACACGGGGGGCACAGGGACCCTGGTTGTCAGGGGTGAAGGTGGCAGAGGGACACCAGCGGGATACAGAGACAGGGGGCACAGGGACACAGGCTGTCAGGGCCGACTGTGGCACTTGCATGGGTGGGATAAGACACGGGTGGCCCAGCGAGGGCGGTGCCGGGCCCATACTGCTGCCCTTGGCGCTGCCCTGCGTGGTGCTGCAGGGATCGCTGCTGGGAGCAGGAGGGCCCGGTGTGTGATGCCATCCTGCCAGCCCGCATCGCTCCCGTCTCTGTGTCGGCCGCACGGAAAATGGCGTCTACAGCGGCCCAACCGCAGGCGCCATCCGTGCTGAGAGAACGCGTCCCGCCGCTGCTGCCTCTGGTGAGCTTGGGGGAGGATGGGATGGGATCTTCCTGCCACTAACCGTGCTCTGACCGTTGTCCCCCAGCAGAGCTCCACCGCAGACCGTGCGCCGCCGGGACCCGCTGCCGCAGGACTGGAGCCCTGAGGCCGTCTTCGCCCCGGTACGCTGGGACAGTCGGATGCCCAGGGGCTCACCGTGGGCCCACCGCCCAGCACCGCTCCGCAGCCCATGGCCCAGCGAGCAGCTCTTTTCCTCTCCCCACTCTGCCCTGGCCAGTCTGCTGGGGGGACACAGCCAGGGGAAGGGAAAGGACCAAATCTCGGCTGCGCTGGCACCTTTTCAGCTGCAGGCAGCAGCACGCACGCGAGCCCTGTGTTCCCAGTTTGACACGGGTCTCCTCAGCACCTGCTGAGCTGCAACAAAACACTGCTCCCATCCTGGGCTGGGCTTGCAGATGGGACAGTGGGACGTAGTTGTGGCTGATGGAGCTCTGCAGCTGTGCAGGGAAAGGTTTTCCCCAGGGTGGGGCAGTAGGGAAGGGTTTGCTCTGGCTGGGCCAGCAGCGTCCTCCCTGCCCATTGCCTCGGCCACAAAGAGCCTGGAGGCCGCTTGCTCCCGGAGTGGATTCAGTTTGGGAGGCTCAGACTTTGCCCTCCATGGACATTGCGGAGGGGAGTTGAGCAGTGTTGAAGCAAGAGAGGCTCTGGGCTCGGCAGCCAGCGCCTGGGAGATGGGGTTTACTCTGTAGTGAGCAGGAGAAAGGGAGGCTCTGCTCCCTGAACCAAGTTGGTTACTCCTGGTCTCCTTCCACATTCCAATAGAAGAGGATGTGCGTGAGGGAGCCCCTGGAGTCCGGCGCAGGATCCTGCTGCGCGCTGCCACCGTGGACAGGAAGGTAACGCACTGCTCCTCCAGGCAGTGCCTGCTTGGCAATGCCAGCCAGGAAGACAGCAGTCGCCTTCCCAGCCGAGCCGGTGCCCAAGGCCGGCTCTCCACCGGAGCTGGGACACTCCAGGCCCGTGAGACATGGCTGCTGGGTCACCCAGTGCTGGGGAAGCCCTCTTGCTGTGTCCATCAGCGTCCCTGCTGCCTCGTTGCACTGCGGTGCTGGCGGCAGCGCTGACCGGCACCGTGCCTGCCCTGCCCGCAGCCCGGGTTGGAGCCTGTGGCTCAGACTGCTGCTGCGGTGGCGGTGCCGCGTGGCACTGGCACGTCCTGTCCCAGCCCGGGGCTGACCCTAACTGGCTCTCTGCCGCTGGCACAGGGAACGGGAATCGCGGACATGGGAAGAGTGCACGCCGGGAACAGCGGACAAGGCTGTGCAGACCGAGGAAGGTGAGCGCCGGTGGGGCCCAGCTCTGCGCCGGGCTTGCATGGGCCACCGGTGCGGGCCTGCTCCAAGTGCAGGCGGAGCTCATTCCAACACTTCCTCAGCTGAAGGAGAGAGGGAACCGCGAGTGCCCATCGTGGATCGGGTCCCGTGGCACAGCGCGAAATGTGGCCGCGTGCGGCACTTTGTGTGGTTTGTGGTTCGGGCGGGCAGCGAGCACGGAGCGTCTGTGGAGGTGGGAAGGGGCCGCTGCCCGTGGAGCCCCAGCGGGCTCTTGTGACCGCTTCCCACGGATCTCCTGTGGCCAGCTGCTGCCCCAGGGCATCGCAGCCTTGTCCTCGGCTTGAGGCCCCGTCCCTGGCTCTGCCCTCCAGGATGGGCATGCAGGCAGGACCCAGAAGGGACAACCGCCTCGGTGCAGGCCAAACGCCTCTGCTGGGAGCTGCTCCTGACTCGTCTCCTCTGTAGCTGTCGAGAGGCCTGAGGAGAAGCGGCCGCAGTCCCCGAGCCCACCGCCTTCGCTGGGGAAAGGAAGGCCCCGCAGGAGGAGCATCTGCCTGCTGGTGCCCGGCGAGACCCACCCGCTGGCGCTGGTACGTCGCTGCCTCGCAGCCTCTTTTGCCCTCCTCTGGGGTAGAATGTGCTCCGTGCAAGCCCTGCAGGGCTGGGGCAGGCTGAGCTGCCTGCCTTGGGGCAGGAGGTCCCGTGCTTGGCTGAGTGGGAAGGGAGGCTCTCCCCTGCCCCAGTGTGCGGAGGCTGTGCGGGACTGCTGCCCGCTGCTGGAGCAGGTACCGGCCTGGGCAAGGAGGCCGTGCCCTCCGCGCCAAGCCGGGGCCAAAACGAACGGGGACCGGAGCTCTGCGGCGGCTGTGGCAGAACCCCGGCTTCACGGGTCTGGCACGCGCCTGCTTCCACACCTCCTTCTATGGGGCTCTGCCGCCTGCCCTGAGAAGGAACTGAGCTGCTGCTCTCTCTTGGCAGTTCCCCGAGCTCCATCCTGCGTACACCATCGTAGAGACCATCCTAGAGAAGGAGCAGGAGGCAGCGAGGCAGCGCTCTCCAGGGCTCTTGGGACCTAAGGCTGGTAAGGGCAGACTGGGAACATGAAGGGCACGGCAAGGAGGAGAAAGCCATGGCCCGGGCTGGCAGGGCGGTGGGTGCCTGTGTAGCGCAGGCTGCGGAAGCTCCTGGGGCAGTGCTGCCTGGTCCTGGGCTCTGATGCTCTCAGAGACTTGGGAAGATTCGGGAGGGAGACCTCGTGTCCCGCAGTCCCCCGGGTGATGGGCGAGCTTGCCCAGGGCCCGAGCTGCGAGCTGCTCACGCTGGGCGGCTCTGCTAAGGGGCAGTGCCATGTGGCAAGCTGCAGGTCCTGATTTCTTGCTCCCTCCCAGCACCCAGCACCCGGGGCTGCTCAGGCTCCGGCCGCACATGGGCAGCGCCCGTGACCGCATCATCGGTCGTCCCTGGGCAGGCCGCTTCCACCACCACCGGCCTTACTCGCACCTCCCAGCCCAGAAGCGGCAGCGTGCCCGTGTTGCCAGGCGAGTCGCGGGGGACGGGGCTTCTGCAGGGGGTGAAGGGCAGCGCTTGGTTCAGGCAGCAGCTTCCCTGCCGGACCTGGCCGAGCTGCCCGGGCTCAGCAGCCCGCAGGGGCTGGTGCTCGGGCTGTGCGGAGCCTTGCCGTGCGAAGGGAAGGTGCTTCCCTCACTCGCTGCCCCAGTCCCCAGCCCTGGGGGTGGAGGGCAATCTGCAATGCCGCTCCGTGCCCCCTCTGCATGCACTGGATGCATCGGCTCCTGCGCGTGCTGCCAGCTCCCCAAAGACAGGCTCTTCCCCCTTTGCCGACCCTGGCTCACGGTGGTGTGTGGCTTTCCAGGGACTCCTGCACCCTTCCCTGGCCAGCGCCCCTCAGGCCCTGGAGGAGACGCAGCTTCCTCTGGTAAGGATGGAGTTGGTGCTTCCGGCTTAAGGAGCTGATGGATCGTGTTTTCCCCTTGGGCTGGGGGATGGCGGAAGGGCCAGGCTGTGGCTGGCCAAGCTGGCCAAGCCCAGCTGCTGGGCTCCAGGGATGCAAAACCTTCCACGCCCCCAGGGATAGGGGTGGTGGTAGCCCCCGTGCCTGCTCAGAGTGCGGCTGCAGAGACCTGAGCAACGTTTGTGCTTCCAGATTCGTCCACCTCTGCCTTTTCCACCGGGAGAAGACCCAGGGACAGAGCCTGCAAGCGGCACAAGGCACGGGTCCATCATTCCTGCAATAAGTAATGGCCAGTGGTGCTGGCCCCCACCCGCAGGGGCTCCCGTCCACAGCAGCCCCGAGGTGGGACCGGAGTGGTGGGGCCAGGCCCTGCTTCTGCTGCCGGCACGCAGCCGTGCTGGGTGGCAGCGCCTGGGGTGGGACAGGGGAACTCTTCCTACTGGAATAGTCCCCCAGCCAAGGCTGATGAACCTCTGTGCGTCTGTGCAGCGTTTCCGTCCTGGCTTCATTTTGCCTCCTTCCCTAAGGCGCAAACTTTTGCTCCAGCCCTGGCAGTCTCTGCCCTCCCTTCTTATCCCCTCTCTGCTGGTGCCCCTTCCCCCTGTCAGGCTGCTCTGGAGCCACTGGGGGAGTCCAGAGTGGATGGGGTCCTCCCCCTCCCCAAATCCCAATTGTTTTTCATTTGGGGCTCATCCCCACCCCTTTGGCATTTACCAGCTCCCAGGAGCTGCGGTGCTGTCTCCCCTGGTGCCCTTCAGTGGGAGCGGGGCAGAGGCTGCCATAGCCAGGGGTTACCGGAGAGCTGCTCCCCCTGCCCGTGGGGTCCTCTCCACCCCCAGGAGGGCTTCGCTGCCGGGTCTGAGCCCTGTGATTGTGTGTGTCTGGGGGAGCCTGAATTACCAAAACCCCACAAATATTGAAACGGTCTTTAACGAAATCACACGTTGTTTTTATATTTGAGCTGTTAGAGCATCTCCTTCCTTCTATGTACATGGCTGTGACTAAACCTGTTCTGTTTGGGTTTTGTTCTTCCCCAAGGAGGAGGACCACAGAGATGCCAAGTGGCCTTTTGGGCCGCCACGGGCAAAACATCGGCGTCTTTGTTGAAGATTTTTATTGTTCTGTATTTATTCTATGGTTGTTCTAATATTCTTGTTATACTGTTGTTGCTTTGTTCTTATACTGACTGTAGTTGTTCTGTTGTTTTATTGTCACTTTTTGTACTTACACTGACGTTTTGTTGTTTTATTGTTGCTTTTTGGACTTATACTGTTGTTTTGTAGTTTTAACGATAGTAAAGTTGTGTTTTTACCATGATTGTACTATCGCTTTAGCTTGTTTTTACTGTTAATATACATTTCCCACCCCCCTCCACCTCACTCCCATCCTTTGTTTTTATGTCCCCCACTTAAAATAAACAGACTGTGTTCACATCTGCCTTCCTTGTGTTTTATTCCTGGGCCAGGGCACAGGTGCTGCTTTCCAGCACCCTCTCTTTCACCCATCACTAAGTGTCCCCTCTGACTGCAGATGCTCCCCATGCTGCTGCAGCACCCGGTCTGCAGAGGGTTGAGGACAGACAAATGCCTTGGCAATGGCAACCAGAGGAGTCTTTAAGCTCACGAGCAGAGGTTTATGGGCTGAACAAAGCACCTGTGGTGCTCCCCAATTCCAGGGATGGCAGCGGCATCCTCTGTATGGCTGGGAGAGGCCAGGCGGGAATCTGGGGGCAAGGCGCAGGCAGCATGGGGCAGCCACAGCCAGAGCTCCTGCCCTTGCATGACCTTTTCCTTTCAGTCACCTGAAATAATTCAGGGGATCCTTCCACTGATGTTGCACCTGGGCTGTCTCCATGCTGATGGCTGTGTCCCCCTTCTTCTCCCAGCCCTGCCATCATCAGGTGCATGGTTGTGGTTTCTGTAGCCTATTGGCTAATTTTGCCAAGTCAGGCGATGTCACCTTGAGCTGGCACTGCCACCCCTGCTTTCACCTGCTCCCTTGGTGCCCCGATAAATCTGGGCTGGGGAAGTGCACCCTGGCCAATAGCCTCTTCCTTACAGTCATGCGCAGAGGCCGCAAGGTGCTGAACGCTGAAGGTGAGGAGGGGAACAGTTGCAGGGATGAGGTATCCTGGGTGTCTGGGGTTTGGCAGAGTCCTGTCCTGCTCTGAAGGCGTTTCAGCCCCTCTCCCTTCCCAGCCAGGCTCCTCCAGGTCTCCGATGCTGCCTGTAGCATGCTGCCAGCTGCCCATCTGCACTGGGGATGGCTCCATGGCAGCAGGGACCCCCCTGCCTGCCACGGACACACTCACAGGGGCTTTGGGCTCACAGGAAACAAGAGCCAGCTTCTGGGAATCCCAGAGAAGGCAGCTCCCTGCAGGAGCACAGGAAAATGAAGTGCTGTGGAGCATCCACAAGGTGCAAGTGACCGGTATCATTTTCCCCATTTTGTCATCCCCTCACCCCTCCAAATAAGCATCACTGTATCTTTTGCTTTTTTATGGAAAATGTATTTTTGTGAAAATAGACATGATAATAATAAAATGTGATATTACATAAAAACATACCATACCACCAACACTCTGGACACTCTGCTGGCATCATTCACATACCTCAGGTAACCATCCTCAAAACAAGAACCCCAGTGAAATACGCAAAGAAACGCCGGAAAGGATAGAAACCATGTAGTACAAAACTCTCCATGGCTTAGAAAGGGATGTGTCTGAACTCAGGGAACACATCATCTCATATAAAAATAGCTGCAATCTCTCCATCCCCAGCTCTGCTTTCTAAATGCTCTAACTCCGGAGCAGCCCATTGAAACAGCCAAAGAAAACTGTGAAAGAGGCAGACATCAATCAACAAACCAAATAGATGAGAGAAATAATAAAGAACTAAACAAGGCGGAGTCCCCAGCCAGTGTGTAGTCAAGGTGAACCACAGGAGTAGCTTCCAGCAGCCCGCTCCACAGGCAGAAGTATGGACCCCTTCAGGGTATTGCTTCTCCCTGCAAGGGAATCCTGGTGCCTAAGAGGACGGAGGCAGGGTGGGATGCTCCTAGGCACAGCTGCATATTTACAGGTTGACAGAACAAATAACTCACTCCTCAGCCCAGAGACAGCAAAGACGATTCACAGGTACAGAGAAGTGCAGATTTTCTTTGTAGGAAGTGAAGAAGTTGACGCAAGCTCCTTTGGACCAGAGAAATACCAGGGTGTGGAGGACAAGGGATCTCTTCCTCCGGGGCCGGGGCTTTGCTGGGAAAAGCCATCCAGCAAACTTACAGCCAGAATAGAAATTTTACATGAAAATATTTACAGGGAAGTGGCGCACTGCGAGCTGCCAGAGGCAGGATGCACTCCTGTGGAGGTAACTGCGTTCTAGAGCTGAGGCCTCACACACCCCAGGGCCATAACGCTGTGTTCATACCCACTGCCCACACTGAGCGGGCACCCACGGCGCACTCTCAGCAGAGATCACAGCTCACAGACCCACTGAAGAGTTTTCTCTCTTCAATGTACATTTTTCCCCTGTGAAAACACTGTAGTCAGCTTATTGCAGAGGGTTTCTCCTGAACTGGCAGTCTCTGTGGGGACTGCACAGGCAATCTTTACAGAACAACAAATCCCTTATTAATTTTTCTTACTGGACCCAAGTATTTTGAAGAGCTCTTTTCCTCTGAAGAAGAAACCTCTTCCTTGTACTCTGACCAGGTACATGACTGCATCTGAGAACAGCCAGCAATGCCTGCTCTGGACACTGCTTGTTCATGCTCAAGGCAGGAGGGTGGTAGAGGAGGAGGAGTTGGTGAGGAGTTGCTCTGCTCAACAGACCCACCTGGATTTAACTGAGTGGGAAAAAGAGAAAACAAGAGGAAAAGGCACAAGTTAGAGCTGGTGAAGGACATCACAGCAACAAACACCTCAGCTGGACAACCCTGCCTTCTCCCCACCAGCTGCCCCTCACTCTGCACGGCTCAACTCCTCTATGCACCTGCAGATCCAGTTAGGAAGTTTCCAGTGGATTCAAACTTCCTTGTACCCTTGACCTACAGACTGCCTGGGCTCAGACATTCTGAAACGCTTTAACTTTGGGCCAAGGACAGGACAGCAGAAGAGCCCCACTGAGGACATGGTGAAAGATGCTGTAAAAGAGAGAACGGATGAATGGTTCCTGATTCATCCACATGTGGCCCTCTGGGCCAGGGGTCATGGTGGACTCCCAGCACACTCTGGGGCAGAAGACAGGGCATCAAAAACAAGCTAATAAGAACAAGGGCTGTGCAAGACCTTCAGAAGTTCAAGGAGACTTGCTAAGCTGGGAGGCTTCTGCAGCGGTGGCCATGAAGAGAAATTCAGAGTCTGGCAGGGCATCCATCAGATCTCATCACAGGAGAGGCAGAGAGCAGAGTCTGATGCTCTGCAGTGGCACAAGTAACAGAGAAGCTTATGACGGAGCAGGACATGAAGAAGTCTTGGATCAAGTGGCATGCAGCAAACAACATGTCTTCCTAAGTCACCTGAGCATTTGGGAATGTTAACGGGACTCCACAGTCCCAAATAACAAGCTGTACGCTGCCTCTTTCGGAAAGAGCTTTCAGAAATCAGAAAGTGTCCTGGCCCTGGGCTCAGTTTCCTCTTCACAAGATACAAATGGCAGGGCAGCTCCAGCAGCATCCTTCTCTCCATGATCTCCTCTCGCTGGCTTTAGGTGTCTGAACAGGGACCATTTCTGATCTGGCAGGACAAACTTCCCCAAGAAGCTGCAAAGTTTAGCAAGGAAGAGGCTCTGGGTTTCTGAGGCCTTGGAGACCACTTGTCCCACTGCCTTCTCTTCCACACAGCTTTCACAAACCAGCCTCTTCCAAGCTCCCAGCTGTACATCCTATGCTGGTGTTACCCAAAACACAACATGAGAGCCGCTTGCAGCTGTTTCAAGGAAAAGCCTTCCCCATGAAACATTCTGCTCTCATCATCAATCTGATTGCGCCCCGCCAAGTCAGGGAGTGCACCAACAGGGAAGATGTTAGTGACAGCGCAGCAGGATGCTCTGCCTGCCGTGAAAGCCTTCCTGGGAGCACAGACATTATTCTTGCACAAGTAACAAAAAAGAACCCCAAGCAGCCGCTTGCAGTGCACTGGCTGGAGTGATGCACAGACAACGTGCCTGCTACAGCCACAGCACAGTTAAACTTCACATGCTGTGGGCTGGTTTATTTGAAGTTTCCTGGGGTAAAAGCAAAAGCAGCACTGCTCCAGCACCCCACCTCCTGTGTGATAAGAGCAGAAGCAGCAGCTGTGACCTCTCTTCCCCTCATAGGCTGCAGTCATGCGGCTGCATTCTAGACACTTTGCTCCAGGAAGAAAGCGCTCCTGGTACAGGATGAACAGAAACCTCTTCTCTGAAGTCAGACCCAGTAAACGCAACCCTATGGAGTCAGCCCTGAGCAGCCAGGAGCGCTGCAGACACCACACGAGAAGAAACCGAACCCATCGCTCATCCCGCCTCTTTTCTCCCCGCTGATGGCTCGTCCCACCCCTGCCCCGGAGCATTTTAGGGTGGGGTTACAGATACTGTGCCTGGGAACGGGCGTGTGCCTAAAGACGGGGGTGTTTGTGACCTGTGGAGTCTGGTAAGCTCTTGTGATCCTGCTACAGCGCTGGATTGTTCTCATCTTCGTGTCTTGCTGTGTATGAGTGCTTTGTTTCTGCTAGGAGTACACTATGAACTCGGAGAAGGAGAAAAGGGGGGGGGGGCAGAATGGAGTCCCTGAAAGCACAGGTGGCTTGAGTTCTATTTAGCTTTTCTTGATCAGATTAATCACTTTGATTTTCACCATCCTTATTCTGTACTTTGTAATTTGTAAGGAAGCATCTTAATGAACTTAGAAAGCATTCTGTTGACATAAACCTCATTGTGAGGCAGAGAAGATTGGTTTTTTACAGTTTGGACACCTGGGTCACTGCATTTCTTGAAGCTTCTTAAACTCCAACTGTTTCAGACTTTAAAAAGAAGTTCTGAGCTTCTTAGGGATTTACAAATAATAATTTCCCCCGACATTTTTCTTTCAAGTAAAGATACCAGCTAAGTTGACATTAATGCTCCTACTGGTAAGAGGGGTAACATTATTTGAGTATTACTTTCTGCAATGTATATTTTTATCTTAACACAGTCATACATAACAAAGGACCATGATTAAAAGTATTGGCTATTAATGAAAAGCATCTGAAAAGCTTCTTTAAAGTGTGGAGTAGAGACTTTTCTGGTTGCTGGCTCGTAAGGACAAAGAAAAGTTCTTTCACTGATGCTGAGCTTGTTTTAAGCAGAAGTAGCTGCAAAGTCATCAGAATAACATTTTCTTATTAGCAGCCTGAGATTCTGTATTGTTTTATTGTATTGAAAGTGTGTAAAGTGGGCAAATGCCAGCAAAAAAGGCCAGATTTTGCTCGTATACCTTTAATTTTATTTGAAGACCTTCTGAGGCTGTCTTCAGACCAGAAGAAATTCCTGGTAGTATAAAGAGTGGGTGGAAGGAGCTTCTGAATGGAATGACTAGATAGAAGTGTAAAATATGTCCACTTTTTAGTTTAGTATTGCTAAGTAATTAATAGATGTAAATGATTCCTATCCTGGTTTTATTACTGTGGTTGCAGATTTTGTAAAGAGTATTGTGTGCAAAAGAGACCCTGAAGAACCAAGGGCTGAAGCCTGAAAACATCTTGGACGTTAACAAAAGTCAGATGTTAAGTATTACAGAAACACTGTGTAATTGCAGAATTGCACAGTAATTACAGAAACACTGCTTCCAAATTTTAATGTTTATTGTTTTCTCTCTCTTTTAAGGATTTGATGGTGCCATTTTCTTTAGAGCTGGGGACTGGGAGTCCCTTTGTTTTAGCAAAGGAATTTCATAGCAGAGCAAGGAATTTCTCCTAACTCTTCTTCTCCCAGATTATCAATATTACGGAGGCTGTCATTCCCACACTTTACATTTTTTGGTCCATGTCTATGGATTTTTTTGGTTTTCTTTCATTAGAAGCATGCATTTGATTCGCCAAGGTTTTTACAGACTCCTTTGTCGCTGCCTGATTAAGATGAAACAGAAGATGCCCAGGAAAGAGTGACTCTGGCTGCTTTCTGCATTTGTTCTCTTGTTGTTGGGGTGGAAGTTGCCTTCTGCCTAAGGTGGGCACCTATCAGTGACAGTATGGATATCTTTTAGTCCCAATTTCCTATCTAAATTGCTTCATACCTTTAAGAACTTCCCAGTAACTATCACAAACATCAGCATCCTGGGGATAGGGTAAGAAAAAGCTTGGAAATGCCTAACTTTTTCTGTGCAGGACAACCAAATTGGAAAATGAAGACAGTCTCAATACTAAATTGGACTATTCTTAATTTAAATCTCTATTGATTCAAGTTTTTAGTTAACCCTAACCTTAGCATTCTTGGTTGTGACTAAAATACTATGTTCATTTGCATATTCTTTCAGTCTGGAGCTAGCGAGCCTGGGAAGAAAAAGGCCCCATAGGGAAAGGCCTCCATTTTTGTTCTGCCAATACTTGTCTGTTTGGCATTACTCATAACAAATGGCTCCTTATTTCTTATGCTGTCTTCTTAATTAAGTGGGCTCCAGTGTATAAAAGTGAAGACTGCAGTGGTCAACTAATGGTTCTCCTGGGGATGGATGTTTCACTGTGATAGAAAGGTCAAAACATAGGTTAAACAGACTTTTAATTCCACAGTTTTCTTCCTGAATCCATGCAGGTTTTCACAGCCCTTTTCTTCTATAATTGTGGCAGGAGCATCCACAATCCTAAAATGCAAGAACTGTAGTTATCAGATACACCCACAAAAGTAAGATTGAGCTAAAATAAAAGATGTTAAAGGCAAAATCAGTTCAGTGGGTTAGCAAAATAGCACCTTTGATGTACAGTAACTAGCTATAGTTAGAAATCTGCTTCTGGCTGTAAACATCAAGCCTAGCAGTAGGTGTCAGGAGTTCAGAACAACATAAGCTGTGCCTCAGGAACTCAGCGGACTTTTAGACCAAGAGATGTTTAAGCTGTCCAGAGTGAGAGTTAAACCCTGGTGAGCTGCCGTGTGGGGCGTTCCTCACAAGGTTTGAGATGTGTGTGGGCATCAAATACAGAACACATTCCTCCTGAAGGACAGAGGGGCCAGATCTCCCAGCTGCCGAGGAGAGCAGAGATGAAAACCAGTAGCACACAGCTGGGGCTGTTTCAGTTCCTGTTGCTAACGAACCTCCCTGTGCAAGCAGCGGACACCTCTCAGTTTGAATCGCCCGCAGCCTGCTTAGGCTCTGCTGCTGCCTGTTGCTGTCGGGTTTTCTTTTCCATGGCATTCCGTTTCGGGCAGCGGGCGGGTTGAGCCGGGGCCGGAGCGCTGCTGGCGCTCAGCACACGACGGGTGCGTGTGTGCGCTGGGGCTCCGCGCGCTGCCAGTGTTTGAGCGCCGCCTAGCGGCGCGGCAGCGGGAGCCGCCCGTTCCCGTCGGCTCCTGCTTTGGGGATGGGGTTCGAGCCGCGCGCGCGTGCGCCTCCCCCCTGCAAAGGCCGCTGCGATTCTTCAACGTGATCTGAAATATTCTTTTCAGACTTATTTATCCACCGGTGTGGGTGTGGGTAAAGGTTTGAATCTCTACGAAATTGTGCTCATTCTTTATTGTGAGTGTAGTCACCTCTTGACTTCATTGGTTTAATACAGCAGTGGGGTGCGTAGATAATGTGCAGTTTACTCAGTGAAGGTTCTGTGGTCTATAGTAGAGCAAAAGGCAGTAGTGATAATATTGAATGTCTGCCATGAGCAGAAGTGGGGAGAGATGCCCATAATCTGTCTCTAAATCATCCTTTAGAAAGCTGAGGGGTAAGATCTTGCTAAAAAGAAGACCTGTCTGGAAATACAATCTGTGTAGACTTCCCCATGATCAAATTAAACACACCTGCTGGTTCATGAGCAATCAGATCTTCATGAAATGAAGATAGAATGAAGTACTACAGTGTTGAGTGTTCATTTTACAAAATGGCCAAGAGTAGTAGGTGCTATTTTTGTTTTCAATTTAGTCTGAAGTGTGAAAGACACTTCTTTGAAGGAAACCCCAACCATAGACTCTTGTCTTCATGCATGAGTCACACGCTGCAATCAGACCTCATTCGTATTAGCTGCCTATTAAGCTCGTAGTTTTCTCTTAATTTTCACTTTAAACTTCCTTAACAGGGTGCAAAAAAATAAATTACCTTCTGAAGTTTGCAATCCACAAAATGGCTCAAAAGACGTGTGAGCAGTTCTGTGTCTAAAAAAAATATTGAACATAATAGGAAAACTAATGCTGGAAGAATCAAGTAAGAATACTTGTTCAAATTTGAATGGCCTGAATAAAGACAAGGAATAAAGGTATCTACAGACCCTGAAAGAGCAAGAATGAATGTGCATCCTCCTTTCTTCTGCTTTCAGGACCCTTTTTGGAAAGAAAGGGGAAAAAAATCCTGTTGCCCAGTTCAGAACTGTGGAATGTGCACATCTCCAGCAGGGATGAAGAAGGGCAGTTTTGTTTCCATCTTTTACTGTAACATTCTGGGTTGTTTTTTTGGTTAGTTTCTTTTTTGTTTGGTATTCCCTCCATTAAAAGAAACCCAAACCAGCAAATAGTGTGGAGTATAAGTCTTCTGCTTAAACTGATGATTTGACTTAATAATTCAGGACCTTGTTGGAAAGGGTTTTGTTCTGGGGTAGATCTGGCCAGTGCAAAGCATGTGATGGTAAAAGGAAGAAGTGACTGGTTGGGTAACAAGGACAAGGCTAGGTAGCTAAGTAGTGTGTGTAAGCAAACGACTGTCAAAGGTACCTTGTCTAGCAAACTTCTCTTCTCTAGAAAGGTCATTTTTAGCTCTGGCAACTCACTGAGACATTAGTGAAGTTTATTACTCATTTTGCATGTGTAGTTCCTGTGAGATCCTTGCAAAATCTGCACTTTGAGGTCTTGGATGCACAATGGAATAATTTGCTGCTGTTTACATATACTTTTCCTTGTCCTCAGAGTAGCACTTCAGCTCTTTTTGCTTTTGCAAAAACACAGGGCTGCAGCTTTTTTTTCTCTGTAAAGTCCTTGTAAAGTAGGAACTGCAAGGAGCATTTCCTTTCAGTTTTTTACTGCTTGGGCTTCATAGCCGGAAATGACCGTAGTGATTGAGGTTCCTCATAGCCCCAAACCAAAACTGACTCATAGTTTGGTGTGCTAAGGAGATAACTTCATGTGTGGTAGCTTTCTGCACAGGGAAATATGCACAACCCCAGGGCGCATGAAGGCACAAGCTTGCAGTCCCAGCCACCTCCTGAGGAGCAGAATTACGGAGCTGCTGCAGCACATGGGAGACGAGCTCCAGTCTTGTGTGTGTCAAGGAAGAGTCCAGCAAAGAGAGATTACCTGATAGCTGCTGTGCTGTGCTACACAAATTTAATCAACTTCATGGACTGGTTCCTTGTACCAGGTGAGAGCCTGTTTTCTGCTTCTAAGGAAAAAGAAATGTGAGTTTTCAGCAGATCTACTTCTGCCATAATCACACATGTATTCTAAAGTAAGGATATGCTTTCTGTCTTTGATCTTTCTCACTTATCTCCATTAGTCTTTTGGTCATACTTTAATTTAAATGTGCAATTATAAATCAAGGAAGACCAATGAATGATGGTTTAGTTTCTAATGGTTAGTAGAATGCTTATAAACATCACATCTCTTAAATGCTTAAGATTAATGTTTTTAAGTCTTTGTCTCTTACAAACATACTTTAGCATAGAGAGCAACTGGTCCATTTTTGTGTCTGGATTCTACAGAGTTTTGACTAAGAAGCTTCCTGTTACTGTATATAGCAGCTTACTAGGCCTTCTTTGGCTCTTCTAGATTAGCTACAGCATTCCTTTGTGTGAAAAATAGAATCACAGAATAGTTAGAGTTGGAAAGGACCTTAAGATCATCCAGTTCCAATTGCCCTGCCATGGGCAGGGAAACCTCACATTAAACCATGTCGCCCAAGGCTTTGTCCAGCCTGGCCTTGAACACCACCGGGGATGGAGCATTCACAACTTCCTTGGGCAATCCATTCCAGTGTCTCACCACCCTTAGACAGAATAGTGATGCCAGTCTCCCTATTAAAAGTACAAAAGCTGTGTTGTCTTTGTGCAAGTTTGTTTAGAGGAAGCTTAACTCCCTCATGACCTGACAGTGGTGTGATTTCTGCAGTGAAGAGTGTAAAGAGGATGGAGATCCACTTCCTTAAGGGTCACCTACTAAATATGCACCTTGTTTTCTAATAAATAATATCCTTCTTCCAAAAGGTGATTTTTAGGGTTTTTATTTTATTTTTCTTTAAACATAGCCATAACAGCAAGGCATTGTTCCTAGCAAACTGATGGGGAATCTGAGTTTTAACTCCCATTGATGAGGGCTTGGAGCAACCTGGTCTAGTGGAAAGTGTCCCTGCCCATGGCAGGGGGCTGAAACTGCATGAGCTTTAAGGTTCCTTCCAACCCAAACAAGTCTGGGATTCTATGTAAACTGTGGTCTGTGTCAGTTCTTATGTTTAGCATCACTCCTAAGCATCTACCATGCTTCCAGGGATCTGATTTGTAAATTAAGAGGAAACACTTGTTGTGAGCTTGCTATATTTTATTTTTGAGTGTCCTGGAAGTCATAAATGTTTCAAAAAGTTTGGAGAAGACCCAATGGATGGATTGTTAAATTTGGAATTAATATGGAGTGACAGTACACTAACTCTTTATTTTTACTACTAAGACCATTCAGAAACTTGTGACTTAGTATCTCTATACATTGAGAGGCTGGTGGGTTTAGGACTTGAAGCTTATTTTTTGAATACTTCTTAACCACACATGTAGGAGGGAAGGAAACAAAACGGAGTCCATGCTGAATGATACTGCAGGACTGTTAGTGAGAAACTTCAGTGTACGAGTTCTGTTGTCAAGTGACTTTGTGAAAGGTAAGGGACAGAAGAGGATGAAAATACCTTCAAGCAAGAACAGGCTTGCTGGGAGGAAGTATTAAGTGGAAGCAGTCGTTTGGCTCATTCCAAGCTTTGAACTATTCTTTAGTTCCTGTACATGCTAAGAGCTTAGAGTTTTCACAATGTTTTGTGAAGTGCCTATGTTAATATGCTCAGTTTCTTGAGTGAGGTACCTTCAGGGATGGGTACCTCACTCAAGGGCAGAGGTGGGGATAGTGCTGAAGCCTTGGCTGTTCATATGGATGAGCACATTGTTAAATGTAAGTGAACAGGGAAGTGAGGGAGAGGCTTGAGTATTTGTTAAAGAGTAAGCTGGTGGCAGTTACAGACTTGTGGTTTCCGGGCAGCCTTGCTCACAGGCTTGACAGAGTTTGCATCAATCTTCACACAGAAAACAAGCCACTTATGGAGTTGAGTGTAGGAACGCTGTAGGAGCGGAGCAGGGACCTCCTGCTAACATCCCCCTGTGCTCTGTTGTGTGCAGATCAGCTGTAGGGAGCCAAGCAGACAATTTACACACAACTTCTTTCCTTAAGGAGTGGCTTCATCTTTTTAAAAATGTTTTGATTTTGACTATTTTGGCAAAACTGAAGCTGCATGAGGAAAAGTCTCTTTTTTAAATTATATTGTTCAATATCAGAGTAGAACTGTGCTTATTTGCAGCAGTTTCTTCTGCTATTTTGTTTTCAGGATTATAGTGCAGAAATGGAAGCGAGGGGAGGTGGTAGATCTGCAGCTTTGGCATGATGTAGAGATGAAAATGACTGTTTTGTCTCACAGCATTCATGCATCCATTAGTGCCAAACCCATGGATCTTCCATCAGTTTGTTGCTTGTGTGACTCTCTTCTGAGAGACTTCTGGCTTTGGACAACTCTTCCAGTCTTTTTCCACAGCTATTGAATGGTTAGAAATCAAGATGGAATTTCTGTCAGCCGTTTATCACCAATAGAAATAATCGCTTTTAGTGATGTTTCTCTGTCACTGTCACCACTAAATGTTACTGTGTAAATCCAGTTATCTATATCTCATCTGATCTCTGCAAAATTGTCAGGGAAATATGAACAGAATTACCCAACTGGGACCACAGTGTGAATTCCAGTAGTATTTCCCTGGCTATGGGCTGATGCAGCCACCCTTGGCTAATGAAGGCTGTAGCCATTTGCATCCTGAAAATTTCAGCATGCGCTAATTTGAATACTGTATATACTGAAAATATTAGCAGTTATTCCTAACAGAGGGAATTTCAATTCATCTTAACATTTTAAGGTCAATGATAATGTTTTCAGATTAGCTGTATGACAATACCTGGCTGCAAAACTTTGCTACTGTTTTGTTCCACTTGGGTCCATTAAGCTTTGAACTGTAAGTTGTTTCTGTGCTTATGTACTCATGGTACAAAAGAAACAGGAGAGTTGTAATTGAAACAATGGCTAAACTGACTCTTGTAAGACCTCCATAGCAGAAGATCATGGCTTTTATCTCTAGTGGTAAGGATTTTTAATTCTCTGTGTATCTGTGCTTGTGGTAGAGTCATGGTTTACATCTATGTGCAGTAGCTCTTGCAAGCCCTGTTCTTGGAATAAATCTTTGAGTTGGCAAATGAAGGGAATTACAAGGAATGAGCAGGATCATTCAGCGTTTGACTCTGTTGCAGGGATCCTGTTAGACATACAGAAATACTTCAAGCTCAGTGATGGAGATACAGGTCTGCTGCAAACAGGTAATAAAATCTCTTCAGTTTGGATAGTTTGCTCTGCCTTGCATCTATGTGTCCTCTTCCTAAAATGCAGTCTGCTTATTTCTTCTAGTTCCTACCTGTGTGTGGTGTTGCTCACTTCCACTTGTGGGCAGGCTGATTATAACACAAACCTGAATGTCTTTGGTTCAGGGAAGACTGGAGTTGTGTACTTCAGGAATCCCACGCTATGTGAATCATTAAAGATGAAGAAATTTCTTAAGAAATACAGAACTTGAGCAATTCGCACACTTTATTTTGTGTGTATATATATATTGTAATCTACATTCACCTTTTTCTAAATATCGATCTACCTACTAGGTCTACAAACTCAGCCTTTAACCTCTGCCCCCAAAATAACCTGAATTTGTCCGAGGGGTGAGGAGTACATAGAAGTAAAGTAATTTGACCCATGTTGTCTTTGATCCTTCTTGGATTTCCAGTCTTCATCCTGTGCTACATGCTGGCTGCCCCTGTGTTTGGGTACCTTGGCGACCGGTACAATAGGAAAATCATCCTTGGAGCTGGTATTTTCTTCTGGTCTGGTGTCACGTTAAGCAGTTCATTCATCAGTGAATTGGTAAGTTGCTTTTTTAGAGTCCTATGAAAATAATCTGCATACCTCTTGCAGGAGTCAATAGTCTTTATGTAATCACATTTGGAAAAGCTATCAATGAGCACTTGCTCCCCAAACCCGAACTAAATGGACTTTGTGCAAGAAAGCTTAATGGGATGGTGGAGTCCAGCCTAGGCAATGAAGATCCCACCCATTACTGTTGCAGTTGATGGGATCTTAGTTTTGTCCTGAATGCTTGTTGACCGTGACCTTACAGTCTCGCAGCTTGTTCAGCAACCTTGTGTTTTACTGACCATATCCTGTTATTCCCTCTGGGTGTCCCTCTGAGGAATCACTACTGTGCAGAAAGGAGAAAGGACAGCAGTGGGATGCTGTCCCAGTGCTGTGGGAAGCAGGTGTGAGTGGAGGGAATGCGGATATGCAAAAGGCAGTTATTACTTATTTCCTCTGGTACATTTGATTCACTAAATTGCATCTCTAACAGCAAATGTTCTTTCTTGCATGGGTGTTTTTGGACTCTGATGTGTCTTTTCCCTGCAGTATTACAGGCTATTCTTTCTTTCACGAGGACTAGTTGGCATTGGCACGGCCAGTTATTCCACAATAGCACCTACCATCATTGCAGACCTGTTTGAGGAAGGAAAAAGGACCACAATGCTGTCTGTCTTCTACATCTTCATTCCAGTGGGAAGGTTGGTTTTCTTGCTAGTAGTTGACCTGCCTTTTGAAATTCTGTCTGACTACACCAGGCATTCAGTATGCCCTGAGCCTTGATTAGATCTATTTTGGTGTATATCTGGATTGGCTCTTGCAAAAGGATTTGTCCCTTGCTTAGCATGTTGAAATAGGGCTGGTTAGGCTTATTTCTGTATTTACCTTGAAGAAAAATTAGCTTTTTTTCCACCAACGTTTTTTAGAGAGAATCTGAACTCTGAAAACCTGTGGGCTTTGGATAAACTATTGAATCAACTCTGAAAGAAATATGCGCCTGGGGGTAGGTAATTTATTTGTGGCTTTTGGAAGACAAAAGCTTTCTGATATTTGTTTAGTTGACAAATTTGTCAAGAACCCCCCCATTAAATCCTCCCAAGGAAGAACTGGCCCTTCCGTCTCTTCTTTTAGTTAAATTGACAGTGTCTGATGAAGAGGAGAAGGGTTTTTCTGTGGCTTGGACACATACTCTTTATTAAAGCAGGCAGCCAAGGCTGAGCCCAGAAGGCAGATTAAAACTAATAGAATTCCTGCAGGGTTTTGTTCGTGTGGCTAGCACAGAAAAGAGCCAATAATAAACTGCTTTCTGGGTTGTCTGATCTGGGTTTGCAGTGTCATTCTACAGAATATTTATTCCAAGGGGAACCTGGGACATTACTACCACCAGCTCAAGTCTGCTCTGAGAAGGTTAGACTCCCTTTTTAATACTGGCTGGCAAGTAAATTGGCATAGACCATGAGTTGTTTCTGTTTATCTGTTCTGAAAACTCTGAGAGACTGCTTCTCTGTGCTCTCCTTAGCTGGCAAGATGTCATTTCAGCCAGCAAGAATTCCTTGGTGCCTACTGATGATTCCTTATTGTTGCTTACAGTGGTCTTGGCTATGTCCTAGCAGCTGGCATGGCAGGTCTCACCGGTGACTGGCACTGGGCCTTCAGGGTGAGTTACTCACTGTCAGTTGTGGGGCTGAGCCATTCACTGTAAAATCAGAATCATCCCTGGGGTTGGGATTACTCATGTTCATCATGTTAAAGGTGAACCTTCTACTGTCTGCCTGGTCATGAACTTGGTGTTTTAGAGGACTTGGTCACGAGTTTGGTGTTTTCCCTTGTTCCTGCAGGACAAAGGAAAGTTTTTAGCCTAGTTCTTGCAGAATGGAAGAGGTGTAGGTTAAATTGTACAGCACCCATGGCAGGCGCTGATGTGCCTCTTACCTGAGGACGCACTTGGAATAGTTGTAAATGCATCAAGACCTCGTCAAGTAGAGGAATGTGAAGGTATCTTCTGTTCTTGTCATGTCATCATGTTTCTCCATAGAGAACACCTAGTGCTTTGGAAGTACTCTGTCAAATCCTCCAAAGTTATCTATAAGATTAACTAGCACATATACAATGAAGGGGGAAGAATGTTTGCTGGAATAACAGTCTGGAGTTACGCAGATAACACTGATGGCTGCATGACTGATTCTTGTGTTTGTGGCTGGAATATTACAGTACACGTGTTTTTTAATCCTTGCTTGTGTCTACAGATAACTCCTTGCATGGGAGGCCTAGCACTGGTTCTTCTGATTCTGCTGGTCCCTCACAAGACCCAGAGAAGGACAGCAGCACACAGAGCACTGAGCATCTCTGGCACAATACAAGTAGCAGCTGAGAAGCCAGGAGTACACAGACCTGCCAAGACTACTTGGTGTCAGGATGTCATCTCACTTGCCAAGAAGTAAGTGATTTTAGCAGCAAAAGTCCTCTCCATTGAAGAATCACCATTCCCTTATTAGAAATATGATCATCAAATCCCACTCAGCTCCTTTGTGTCACATGGAACTAGATGATCTTAAGGTCCTTTCCAACCCTAACTATTCTATGATTCTATGTTGTGTACAAGATGCTTGAAACAGCTTCCACTCTTTTGCAGGAATGCTACACAGGAGATGAAAAATTACTTTGTGTCTGCTTTTCTCCTCTTTTGAGGGGGAAGGAGGCAGAGTTATGATGGGAGTGTGCTCCTGTTTAAATCCAGCTTTACTTTCTACTAAGTTTCCCTTTCCCTTTTGCTTTAACACATTAGGGTAAGCTAGATTGGGAAAAGTGCCCAATTTGCGGGGTGACTCTATCTGCCATTCTTAGTGCCCGAGGAAGGTTGGATCAGCGTGGTTCAGACGGTCTTTGTATGGTATTTGTGAGCCTGCTGTGCCTCTGATGAATAAGCTCAGGGTCTGTAGGACTCTAACCTGGTTTATAAAGCAGTTGTATGTGTGTTTTGAGCAGCTAACCTGTGGGTAGCAGACGGCCTCTTCCTTTTAACCACACGAAAATCAAAGTCAACATCAGCTGCCCTGCAGGACAAAGTCAAATACAGATTGCAGCAGGTTTCCCTGTCCCGTGACCCTGCAGTCCGGGGAAGCCCAGGCCTGGGAGA
Source organism: Ara ararauna (assembly GCA_028858755.1). Classification (NCBI taxonomy): domain Eukaryota; kingdom Metazoa; phylum Chordata; class Aves; order Psittaciformes; family Psittacidae; genus Ara; species Ara ararauna. Next base: position 7,200,423 of record CM054389.1, on the reverse strand, counting down.
GCTGGATCCGGTTTGGGAACAGCAGGTGCCGCTGTGCAGCTGCGCCAGACCCGGCTCTGTGCTGCCGATGCCCGCAGGCTGCTCCCCGGGCTCCCCTTCAAACGCTTTTGGTTTAAACACTTGCTTTGCTGGGACCTTGGCCGTCTGCGGAGTGTTCTTCTTGTAGGGGATTCTAATTGACAGTTAGATTTGCATCCTGCTTGCAGCCAGAGCAGCAAGTGCACCAGAGATGCAGTAGGATCACAATTTGTAGGCAGTAAAGGCTGGAGTGAGTAAAAAATGAAGTTTCCTGAATCATAAATGAACATTTCTGACAGTTCAACAACCAGACTACTGTCAAAGTTGCTCTCCTCCAACGATGTTCCTTATAACCTCCAGCAGTGCAGTAAAAACTGATTTCAATTTTACTTTAGCGAAGGATTTCCAGAGCATAAGGACACACTGCCGAAATCCAGATGGTTGCACTTCAAATCAAGTCCAAGATTCCTTTATCTCTAGAAGATGAGGAATTAGGTTCACATCTTAATGAATCCACCAGCATGGTGGTCACCTGGTGATTTGCAGCACCTTAGTTTTAAGATTTCATACTTCTCTATTGATCTCAAAGGGGACTTTCTCCTAAAGTACTAAACAGAAAGAGGTCAGTAAAAACTGAATTCTCTCCTAGAGCAGGGCAGGAAAGAGGCAAGATTTGGACAGAGTTGAAAAAGGAGAACTTTCGTCTGCTAACTCACTGTGCAAACTGAGAGTCTGGTTTTAGACTCGGGCAGAATTAAGCAGTGCTTCAGCTGCTGCATCTGAACAGTTTGGAAAACCCAGATGTTACTCTCATCTGTACCGGTTACGCAAACAAAACCATCCTGAGGCATTTAGAGTTGCACATAGAACACTTCCATTTAGCTCCTAAGCTGCTACATTCTTGCCTGCTCTCAGCTGTTGTAGTTCTACTGTCCAAAATTTCACAGCAATTGTTTTAGCAAAATTTGGCAATGAAATCTGCAGGTGACCAGGACTGGGATTTAACATGGAATCAGTGGGTCATACTCTTCACTCTAATTAGGATATCCCTGTTCATAGATAAAGCCTTATCAAAGTTCATATCCTCAAGGGAGTGCATTTTGATTATAAGAAGTCTAAATGAGGTAGGCTGTCTCTATTCCTCACACCCCGTTATTTCTAATATCTCTTATTTCTTTCTTTGCATTTCAGCTGGAGTTTTGTCTGGTCCTCGCTGGGTCTGACTGCTATGGCCTTTGTTACTGGAGCCCTGGGAATGTGGGTACCACTGTTTCTTTACAGGGCTCAGCTTGTCCAGGGCACTGTGTCCCCGTGCCTCCAAGAGACATGCAATTCATCTAACAGGTGAGGTGCACACAACTGTGGAAACACACTTGGGAACACTGCACAGGGCTAAATCCCAGTTTGTTTAAAGACAGAAGGTAGGATGTGACTGTGAACATTTCTTGTGAAGGCAGCTGGGTGTGAATGTTGTACTACCATGCTTCCAGGGATGCTGAGACACTCTGTTTGCCTGTTTACAATCACTCAATTAACTGGAAAGATGTTGTCAGCCCTGTTTAATAAAGTAGAAAGAAGAAGTAACAGGAGCTCTTGTGGGAAAATAGGGCAGCTCTAGTAAGGAGACTTCAGGTAACAATGGACTGTGCACCCTAAGCTACTTAAATACCCATTTAACTATGCTTAGGTTCTGTGTTTTGGTAACTTTCCTGCTATGTTCTTGTTAGTGTGTGTTTACAACTCCTGCTGTGTTGGCCAGGTCATTGTGACTCCCAGCATAAAGCAGCTTGATGAATTTGATGTAGTATCAGGTCACTACATCAAAACAGGGTAATACGGTCTTGTGAGCAACTGCCAGCAGAGCTTTGCTCACAGATGCTGTCCAGATCAAGGAAGATTCATGAATAAGTATAAAGTTCGATGGGCAAGGGGAATTCACAACAGGAGAGGACTTTAAAGTGATCATAACACAGTTTTTTGGAGGTTCCTTTTCCTCAGCTAGGAAGAGACTTTTTTTTTTTTTCCTTACAGTGTGTTACCCACAGTAGAAAAATGTATTTGGTCTTCCTCTTGAGTCTTCATGGCTACCCTCAATAACAGTGAGCACTGGGATGCTTTTATGTGCTGACTCACTGCCAGTGGCCTCCATACCTTTCTCCTGGTGGTATCTCAAATCTGGTTACAGTCTCTGCCTTCATGATGGATTTCCAAGAATTAAGTGCTTACTACATTGTCTTTCCAGGTGAAGACAATTAAAGAGAAAAGCAGTAATCATACCTTGAGTGTGTCCTTTGGGAATGGTGTTCTTTTGCTTTTCTACAATGGAATAACCGACTCAACTCAAAAGTGATTTCTGAGTTGTAGTGTAACCAGATGGATTGAACAGTCATCCACAGCTCCTTCAATGAGAATGTAATCATCCTTCCATTGATGCCACCATTGGCATGTTACTTCATAGTGAATAATGCTGAGGCAGGGAGTGAACTCAGGAGTCTGACTCGTGGTAGGCAGAGAAGGGAAGCTGAACAGTTTAATATGTTTGGCTGTTTCTGTTAACAGATACATTTTAAATGCCTCCTTTATTAAGCTGAAGTTGTTTGTGTTTTGTTTTCTAATCCACCTTCTGAATTATTATTCCACAGTAGTGTTGCTAGAGCAGACATAGTCTTCATGGAGCACCTGATAGTTTAACCTTATGTACTGCTTCTTACAGGATGCTTTAAAAATAACCTTGGCATAAACTAGTGGCAGAAACAGCATAAGGCTGGTTTTAGACTGATATTCCAGGGGGATGTAAAGAAGCATAATATAAACAACCATGTCAGACCTCCAGCTGATGGTGCTGGATGAATTGAGCTGCACAGTCCCAGACTGCTCAGGGATACTTTTAAGTACGTTTTCCCCTCTGGCTCTTCAGCAGTTGCAGCTTTGTTTAAGGATCAGGGCTGTGTCACTTAGACTCCCTGGAAACACAAATTCGGATGGCACCACAGCTGACTCGGGTCTCGGCCCCTTCAAAGTAGATAAATAGGCAGTAGGAAGTTTTCATTCAGGTCTTTGCACAGACAGTTTGAAGAGATCAGACAGGTAAGGGAGCATTTTCAGACCCTAGAGGATCCCGCTGGAGCTTTTCCCCAGGACTAGGCTTCTGTACTTTCCCATTTCCTGACAAGTGAGCTGTGTTTGGCTTTAGTTTTGGCTGTTCCATTTTCTTCCAGCTGTAGGTTTATTTCAACTGCAGTTTATAATATATGAGCATTCTAAACACAATTCCACAAATGCTTCAATCAACTAATGTTATCTTGGAACTTGCCTGTCCTGGACAAACCTCTAAGACAAGTTCTCATGGCAATCTATATATTCACTATCAAGCTGTAGTGAGTGATGGATCAGAATCCTGAAGAACTTAGAGGGACAGTACAAATATGTTTAAAGTTCGTTATCTTGCATGGCAGTACTTTTTGTTTCTTATAGAATTACTGGATTCTTCCTAGTCAGCCACAAAGAAATTAAACAGTAGATGCAGTATGGTTTAAAGGAATAGATCACATCCTAGCTGGTTGCTTTGCTTTGCAGTCAGAGAAAGATTAGGAAAATGTACAGATCTTACCATGTAGCACGCTGAAATATTTAGAAGCAGTTGTGCTCAGAACACAGCTCTCCTGTCCCTGTTTGCCTCAGGAGAATTATAATGCATTAAACAATCAGTGGCACTGCTGGTCTTGATGCAAGAGACTTGCTTTGTCATTAGGATCTCATCTGGGGCAGAGAGAAAAACATCTGTGGAAGTCCCTTTGGAAGCTGAATCTTCTAAGCTGTTCAAACACATACTTCTAAAACATGAACTTGTCATTGTTGGAGAACATTCACAAAGCTGAGTGACATTTGTAATTCTGCATCTAGAAAATACTAAGTGAACCACCCACTAGTTAACTATTCCATATTCTTTGAACTCTTTTGGGAAGTGGTATGTGTTTTCCATAGTCAGAGAAGTGATTCAGCTGTGCTAACTAAAGAGTTATTATTTAGATGCATATAATTCCACGTGATAGGATCTCTTCCAAGGCAGCAGATTGTGATACAGAGTTATTCCATCTGTGTTTTAGGGATGACTTAGTAGGTTGTTTCATAGGGTAACCAAGATGACTGTATCTCCTAAATCACTGGGTGTCCAAGCCAGGTCATACTGAGAAGAGTCCTCCTTGAGCCTAGGTGCATAACAGCTACTCTAGAGTTGGGAAGATATCTGCTTCATGGGATAGAGCCTCAGTTACAAAGGCATAGCTTCAACTGAGGCCTGGGATGAAATCCATTCAGAAGGAGTGGGAGGGTTAGATTATCAAATGGAATGAAATTCAAGTTCCCTTAAAGATTCCTCTGTAACTAATGGTATGAGCTAACACCATTTTTTTTTCTCCCACAGTATGATTTTACTTTGCTCAACTGCATCCTTTGCTTTGTCACCAGCCTGATATTTGGAGGCATCACCATTGGAACAGGAATGTTGGGTGTCATTGCTGGGGCAGAAGCAGCAAGAAGGCTGAGGAAGATAAACAATAAAGCTGATCCTCTGATTTGTGCCACAAGCATGTTCATTTCTGCTCTGTGCCTCTACGTAGCTCTGATGGTGGCCAAGACAAGCATCCTTTCCACTTTCGTAAGTGCCAGTATGTGTGTCATTAGCAAAACGTCTTCTGGGATCCTGGAGGCAGGCACAGCATCGTAAACTGGCCTCAGGACCTACAGTCTGCCCACACTACAGAAGAGAACAGTAAGCCTCTCTAGTTACCTGCATGAAGCAACAGCGTTCCTTATCCAAAATGTAGTTGGAGGAAGCCTCAGTCTTATGTTAATTTTTAATGCTATGTGCCTAATATAGTATTTTTTCTTTGCTCTCTGAATACTTAAAATTTAGTGTACTTGTGACTGTACAGTGCACACAGTTCTTGCTAAGAATAATTTAGCCATCCCCTTCAAAGCCCTAAATCACCAGCTGATCTTCAAAGTCAAGCTTTTGGCAATGCAAACTGAAGTATAAATCACTTAAATTCTGTTCTCAGTAAAGGGAAAAACAGAAACTTGCTGGGAATGACAAATAGTTCCAAAAGAATCCCTGTGAGGGGGAGCTGAATGTAAACCTTATTTTAACTATAATCTTGTAACAGCCGGGAAAGACTCCAAGTTTTTTTCCTGTGACTCCAGAGCCACAATTACCATGATTAACATAAATAAGAGTGATCCAGGTAAAGTTAATTACAGTAATCAACAGTTCTCTTCAAAAAGGTACTTTGCAGGGTTTTTTTGCTTCCAAGAATAACACTTACAGAGGTTTTCCTTTTGACTCCTCAGGAATGTGTATTTCTGTGGTAAAACACCTTTACACCAAGGGAAAAAACAAGTGGATTTGCATGTCTGAGTGTGTGTGCACAAAGCAAAATATGAAATTGGAGATCACTGTTAGATTCAAGAGTGGAGATCACTGTGCCAAAAGAATGAGCCATTTTCTGCTGCTTCTCATGTTCCTACATAGTCCTGCTCCCAGTATGTTGTTCAGTTCTTTTTTTGTCATTAAAGGTGGAGAACAACAGTTCCGTTTGCCAGTGTCAGATGAGAGAATCAATATATTGTTTTTGAATTACCAAAATATGCCTTTTATTAGGAGCGATAAATAGCAATTTGTTTAAAATGGTTCTCACCTTGCAAACAGCATTCTGTTTTCAAACAGGGTCTTATCTGGAAGGAAATTCTGAACTGGGACATGGATAACTGTGTTCCTTAAGTCTCTACCCATGGACAGACCAGTTGGTCTTTTAGCCAGAGGCTTTGCTATTTTGTCTTTTGTGGGATGTGCTTGATTCAGGTGTTGCAAGACATAATGTCACCAGTGTGCAGTGGTAATAAATTGTACGTAATCTAAGTCCCTGATTCTTGTAGCACTTTTACAACTGCAGCTGTTTAACCATTGCCTTCTTTGGCACCAGCCATGTCTCTCCTTGATTTCTAAACAAGACCTGACACTAGTCAGGCTGCTGTGAGAATTGGAGTGGCATGCCAGCTGGTGTGTCTAATCTGAAGGTCCCACTGAAACAAATGTTCCATTTGTGTAGGACACGAGCAGGAATCTGGCTCCCCAGTCCCTGTCTACTCAAGCACTAGTCACACACACAGTCAGTGTGTCTATTCAGGCACACTGATGTTAGCAAGCCTGTCTCCATCACTTCACTGCGCAGAAGCCGCTGAAGCAAAAAAGCCTATGTGCATCTGTGTGCAATTACAGGGGTTTCTGTGTGGTGCTTTCCACTGGCTTGAGTGGATAATGAAAGGGAACAAGGCAGGTTTAATCTGCTATGGCCAAAGCTGGAAGAAATGTTTCAAAGCATGAGAATTCTCAAGTTAACATGGAAACATGGCAGGACTTCCAGCATTTCTGTTGGCATAGATGGGCTGAAAGGCCATGAGGTTCCTCTGTTTTCTGGACACCCAGCTCTTCATTTTAAAGACTACCTTTGAAAAGACAGAGTAAAATTACCTGGCTGTGTTATCTCAGTCTAAATCTGTTCCTGTCTCCAAAATAAGATTAAAGACATGCTCTCTGCAGTTCAGCAGGTGCTTTGGGAAGTCGTGACTGAACCCTGGGACTGGGCGGGTATTTTGTGTTGTGGTAACTTAGATTTGAACAGACTCATCTTTGATGGTGATGCTGTATCAGGATGCAGACTGACCTGCAGCTTTCCTTTGAAGGAGACATTCTGCAGCTATTGTCTCTGCCTGGTGTGGTTCTTTCTGGGGAGACAGAAATTGCTGATCACACGTGGTCCAGCCATACTGATAGCCTGTTTTGTTGTTGAGGTGTGTGACTGTTTAAAAGCAGAATGTGTGTTTGGCACTGGCAGTGATTACAGTCTAATTCTCCTCTTATTAGCTGTAGGTATGAATGTAAACTGTCATGTACAAAGCAAAGTCACCTTAAACTTTGGGTCATTGTTCTGGTTGTGTCCTTTGGAGTCCAACTTGTGCGGAGAGTGGTTGTATCCACTTGGAGACCAGCTACGTGTTATCTGTTAAAGCTGGGGATCCTAGTGAAGGTGACAGCAGTAAAATATGTTTTACTATTTGTAGGTACAATTAGCAAATTAGAATGGACACACCACAAACATGAGTGCACAAATTTAACGGAAACCTTTTCTATATTAATTTTGTCTATATTAATTTAAAATAAGAGCTTGAGATAGCATGAGGGATATTGAGAGATGGTAAGAACAGAAAGATCGACTTTAAATAGAGCATTCCTGTGTTGTTTTCCTGCCATCTTCAGCCCTTCTCCCTAACCAAGCACAGTGCTTGCAGGGTGTCTTCAACTGTTTTGGAGAAACGAACATACAGCTCTCTCCTCTGTACTGATTGCAGTTGTTTTGCAGTTGGATAGCTTAGAATACCAGCTATTCAACCCTATTGCATTTCTTCTGCAGGGGAAAGTATACAATTGATACTGGTTTTAGAAAGAATACCTTGATAAAATCTGTAGAATGATTTATTACCTTCCAAAACTGTCTGGATTAAATTTTTCTGGTGACCCTACAACTGCAATCCTCACAAGACAAGCTGACAAAGTGGTGTCTCTAATGTTAATGCAGTTCTGTATGGAATAAATAACACAATTCTGTCTGGGCTCTGAGGCCAGTTTTTTATCATGGATAATTTTTCATTAATTCCTATTGCTTCAAACTTTAGATTCAAAATGTAACTTATTTCCCAAAGATGAATTTTACTTTCTTTTCTTGCACTGGGCATGATGTGTTCTTGTTCTTAGGGGCTTGTGGAGGATAAGTAACTTGGAAAACAGCTTAAAGAGAAAGGAAAACTGGAAACACTTTATAAAAGAGCTAAATACCACAAAATTACTATAAGGGAGATAGGCCAACCTCTCGTGATGTATGAGAGCAGGTAGTCATCTGTTATGTTGGTGGTGAGTAGGGACAGATTGGAAGTCTTCAGAACCTTCTGCTCTACCTGTTGTATTTGCATCTTGTTGCATCTGAAGTATCAGCCAGGATTTAAGTAGATCTCTTTGTTCTTTGTCTCCTTCCTGTTTCACTTTGAGCCACGCTATCTCTTGCTATGGCACAAGTGACAGATTTTACACAGGTTCATGCCATTATTGCTGCATAGCAGGACTCAGCTGCAGTGCTGCATTTGCCCGGAATTCCTTGTGAGTACTGCTTCGAATACTTCACGGGCTGTAATTCTGAGTTCAGCAATAGCACATTGAACGTTTGTTTGTATGGAAGCTGGGTGGGGTAAAGCACGGATAAAAGCAGGGCTAAAAGAAAGGAAGGTCCTTGATGAATTTGGGCTTTCTGAGATAGTTCAGAGAATAGGAGCTTGAAATAAGAGGATGAATGGCAAATATTTTCTGGTGGCTGCAAGATTTGACATCGTTGGTCCTTACTGCCAGGTGGCTTGGCAAAAAGCAGAGCTGTGTGGTACTGCAACCCATGCTGACTGACACATTTCATTCTGTGTTTGGCCCAAAGTTTCCTAATAAAAGGTGTGTCACTTGCTTTCCAGCTAAGGCTGGCATGCAGCGTCCTTTCTGTGGTCTCCAGACTGTTATTGTGGCAGTCATGGAACAGAAGAATGATTGCTTTCTGTCTCTTCAAAGGCAGTGTCTGCCAAGGTTCTACCAGTGGAAAGGCTGTGGTAGTGGGATGCATAAACCCAAGAACTAAGACAGTAATGGAGTATATGAAACCAGTAATATTTCCTATAAAACTTAAAGAAAAGTAATCACGTAGGAGCAATAGGTTCAGCTGCACATTAGAAAATCTATATAAAGCATTTTGAAGGAAAATCTGGGTAATGGTCTGTATTAAATATCTCTGGACTTCAAGGAACTTTTTCTTCAGACTGGTTTAGAGAAGAAAACCCATGAACAGTGCAGGCAAAAAAGCACAGGAGAGGTAGGGGTATCACAGGAAGATGTGCAACAGATCTGGTTCTTAGGGGAGTGTAAGCTGCCCCTCTGAAAGCATCTGATGGCTTGGTACTGTGCTTTTTCATCCACAAGATACAACATCTTACCAAAACCATTCCAAATGAGATGCTGGCATCTGCTGTTGCAATGGCTTTTATTTCCTAGGTGCTGTCTTACTGTGTGGCCTGTGTCACTAAATAGATTCTGCTTTCTAGAGCTGTTCCAGCTTAATAGTGCAGCTTTAATGCTTTCCTCAGGTATTGATTAGTCTGTACAGCCTGCTCAAGTGGATGCCCAGGGCTGGCTGAAAGGGTTAATCTTTTCTCAGACCACAGCTCTAAGAACTGCTGGGGCCCTGCCTCTTTTCCTGCTGGCTGGGTCTCCTTCTATGCTGAATTAGAGAATTCCCACAGGGCACCAGGGCTTTGAGGCTCTGTCTCTGAAGGAGCCTTTAAGGGTGCTTGCACTGGCATGGAGGTGTCCTATTGGTTTCATTTGAAATCCAATCAAAGGGAGATCTTTGAGCATTTTTAAACCCTGTGCTGAATGCTTCTCTTCACAGACTTTTGCTTTCTTCTTCTGGGGTTCAGCACTTCTTTATAGTTTATTTGGGAGGATGCTATATGTTTCCTGTTTTGGCTCTTCTGCTATGATTTGTGAGGGACCCTTCTCTGGCTCCTCTCCCCATTTTAAGGTGAAGTTAGTGTTTGTAAGTATAGGCAGAGATGTATGGAAGTAGGTGGGTATGTACAACAGCTCATACACAGGTAAGCATAGTCAGTGAGCCTGCTTTCTTCTTCACAACAAAGAAGGTCAGTGCAGTGTGTATAGTCACTGCTTTCTTCTTTTTGCAGATCCTTATTGCATTTGGAGAGCTTTTTTTATCCGTAAACTGGGCTGTTGTGACAGACATACTGTTGGTAAGTGCTTGTGAAACTATTTCTATGTATTTTGGGGTTTTCAGCTTTTATCAACATAATATTGCTCGTAACCCTGCATCTTGGTGGGCAGCAGGACCTCCGGCTTCTAGAAGGAAATGAACACACTCGTAGTGAGGGTACCCTCACTGGTATCCTGCTAAAGTTAGGGATGTTATCCGTGCAATGAACTGTTGTGCCAAGATTCCAGTGACAATATTGATGTGGTGGTGCTGTAGTCAAAGCTCATTGTAAGCTCAGAAAGGAGATGTATTGATTCAGATGAAACTCATATGTCTATTACAGTCTTCCATGTAAAAGGAAGTGAGAGTATACCGCACTGTCTAGTGACAAAAGGTACCAGTGAAGCATTACAGAGCTCTCCCTTCACTGGCTTGACTTTGCCTTCTTGCTGTGAGCCTGTTTAGCCTCACACTTCATAGCTTTAAGAACCTTTCCTTACATTCTGATTGAGATGAGGGAATGAAGCAATTTGTATTTCATGGTTCTCCAGCAAAGCACTGCTGATATTGCCCACTGTGTTATGTTCTCAAGTTACTCTTTGGTGCTGCTCTCTGCATGTCCGTTTCCTGCACTCTGGAATTTCAGTGAAGAGCATTGCAGTCAGCATTGGTGAACTGGTTGCCTGCTGAAACCGCCAGCGCAGCAAGAGGCATTTGTTTCTTCTTTGACTCTCAAAGAATGGTCAGAAACAATTACCCTGTGAGACAAAAGCTGTTCTTGAAGCTGTGACCAGGTGCAGAAAAACTACCACTGCTCCAAACGGAAATGTTTTATTAGCTTCTGTTTCAGCTTGTTATGAAATCACTGCATTTTCCCAACAGATCCAAGTACACTACAATTAACACTTTTTTCATCAGTTCATACAACACTCATTCCAATTTCTCAATTCACTTTTCTTTGAACTTTTACATCTGCATTTTATTTCTCTCCTCTGTCATTGTTTAAGAGGAAGGTGATATCCCTGAGTTAGGTACAGTTGATATGTGATGGGGAAAGGACGGCAGGTGATTCCTGTCAGCACATCCCTTCAGTTCCTTGCTGAACCCAACTGCAAAGTCTGCAAGGAGCTTTCATGCAGTTCAGTCACTTGAGTCTCAGCTTGCTTAGGGAATGCCTTATCATACTGCAGCCTGCAAGAAATCAGTTGTGAATGTCACTGCCATGCCCTGGATCCATGTAAATTCAGAGAGAAGGAAGCTCTGGTCTCCTGAGCTACTGACACCTTTCATTTGAATTTTAGAATCTTTTGGGTTTAGGTACAAGTAATATCACATCAACTGGCAGCAAGTGTGGTGATGGAGCAGAGCTCTGTAGTGGTGTGTTCCCACTGAAAGCAGACCCTGCCAGGGGCTTGCTTCAGGTTGGGTCTGTTGAATTCTAAATGTTACTAATTGTTTTTATCGGGAGAATGATGGAATTCAGGTGAATCTGTGGATTTGTCTGCTCAGTCAGTGGCAATCTTATTTGGGAGTTGTGTTTCATCCTGCTGAAAGCCTGTGGGTTCAGTGTAGTGCTGCTTTTGCATTGACTGAAGGGTGTTGTAGATAACAACAGTAATTTCTTTTATGCCTTTTTTCGCATGTGAGCTAGCAGGATTTCGGATAATGTGCCTGGATTTGCTCGTGCATGTTATTTTGCCATGAAAATTACCTACCTTTCTTGCCACGTGGCACTACTTGCCAGACAATGTAGCTAAGAATTCATTTGTCCTGCAACCTGTGGAGCTAAAGGCAAAGCAAGATGCTCACTAAACGATAAGGACTTTCTTCCTTTGTGGCTATACATCAGGATGCATTGCTTATAGCAACCTTTTTGCCTCTCAATCAGCTGTAAACATAAAGCATCTACTGTGCAACTACATAATACGCAGTGAAGTGCTGTGGCTGCCTTGCTTACTGGGAGGCTGTACTTGCAGTGTCCTTATATGTTTGCCATGTGTGAGGTAATGGGACCTTGTCTTTTAGGGGTTTTGGAAAAGCGTGATCAGTCTGAGGGCTTGTTACTAGAGTGGCTACATCTCAGATGGCAAGCAGCAGACTGCTGTCATCAAAGCACCATCAGCTGCCTCTTGGTCTGATGGGCTGGGTCCCCTCCCTCTGTCTTCATGTGGTCTGCAAGGTCTCAGCCAACATTCCTTATAGCCGTGGCAGCTCCTTCAGGTTCCAGGTACCCCTGTTTCCCCCATGCCTGCTGATGCAGTGTCGTAAGAGGTTCTTCTCAGAGGCTGAATCTCCTTATGAGTAGATCAGTATGGCTGCAAGGGTTACTGGCTGCAGGTTGCTGTTAGTTGCATGGCCAAGTGAACCTATACGAGCTGCTGTGAGTCTACAAAGTGTGGCAGGTTTTTCCTTCTTTATTGCCATTCCCCCTCATGTGTTGCTTTCTTGAATGTTATTTTTATTTCCTAACAAATCATCCCCATCTCTTTTGCTCAGAATAACTTTTCTGTCTCCAAACTTTTAAACGGTGTTTGAATATGAAAGATATAAAACCAAATATATTAATCTCTAGGATGTTGGGCATTCATGAGATTCACTCTGTTAACATCCATTCTTTCATGGGCTGTGCTTTGTTCCAGTATGTTGTGACACCGAGACGGCAGTCTACAGCCATTGCCCTGCAGATTTTGGTGAGCCACTTGCTGGGAGATGCAGGCAGCCCATATCTCATTGGTATCGTAAGTGAATTCCCTGCTTATTGAGCTTTCCTTAGGGTTACAGTTGTACAGACTGGAATTCAGGCGCTCACAGAATTGTAGGCACTTCCTGGTCCAAAACTAGATATTACTCAAATTGATGGCCTTGATGCTAGAATACAGAGATGTTTTCTCTAAACATTTTTACTTGCATGAGACTTCTGTTCCTGGCACACTGCAGGTATGTAGAATATTATCCTTTACCTATAGGTGTGAGTAGTTCCATGTGGTGTGTAGAAACCCAACCGTTTTTGGAGACATGCATTTTTGCCAAGACAGTGTCATGGGTATTGTACTTGGATTTCAGCACTTTCTGCTAAGTTTTTGAGGTGTTTCATGGAAATTAATCAAATACCATAAAGCCAAAGACTCTTAGTTCAAATCTTGAAGTTTGAAATCTTGCAATTGGTCAGTGGTCTCTTGAAAATCAGAACAAGAGTGACTACAACAGTTGCCTTTTGATACCGCTTGCCATTCAAAGCTCTGGTCTCAAATTACCTTCACCTTGGTTTCTGATGTTGCTTGAGACCTGATTTCTCTGCCCTTCCTACATTTACATAAAGACAAGGCTTCTGGACAACGCAGCCAGAACTGTTTTCTCCTTGCAGTTCATTTGGTTTTCGTTCCAGTGGATGGTATCTGTCAGTGTCATTTCCTTCCTTCATTATTTTTGATTCAGGACACAGTAACTCTGCACACCGCAGCCAAGTGATCACTGACTGGAATTCTTCTGCTTTACTGGACGTGGGAGAGGGAGTCATTTTTTAAAAGGGTTTTTTAATATGGAAGTTGGTTTTAACAAGTTCACCTCAGGAATGCTTGTTCGTTGTCCCATATTCACAGTGCTAGGATTAGGGCCAGACAGAAATGCCTGAGTGAGTTGCAGCTCCAGCCAGCCAGGAGATCCCCTTGACCTCAGGTGGGGGAAAACTGGAGTCTCAACTGTGTAATCTGCCTGGCAGAGAGGAGCCCTCCCTCCGCAGGAGATTACTCCTCTGTCTCTCTTTCTTTTTGGCAAATTAAGAGACCACTTTGCTCTTTGATGTGTATTAGGAAACTGTTGGCATGGATTTGCCTGTATGCACAGGCGAATGTAAAATCTGACATTCCCATGTCATGAAAAATGGCTGAAGTGATACACAAAAATGGGAGGGACCTTAAGAGCTGAAATACTACTGCATTGATTTATGCCTCCTGCCTGAAAGACTAAAGTGTTTGTGTCTCCTACCCACTGATCTTTGCTATCTTTGAGGCACGTGCAAAACTGGGCCTTCCTGCTCATGGGCTGCAGCATGCCCCGATAACTGTGCAGAACACTTCTGACGCAGTAGCTTGTGTGCACTTGCCTTAAGTGGCTAATCAAAAAGTATGAGGACAAAAAAAGCTTATCCAGATGAGATTAACCTCAGGCAACCTTGCAGCTTTTCAAAGAACTGCGACAAGAAATCCAGGGATAAACCTGCTGTCTGTCCAAGAGGGGTCCTGTGCAGTGAGCACCACATTGTCTCCTGGAATGCTTCTGCCACCTCACCTGGTGATTAAACATCAAATCTTCTGCATTCACGTCTTGCTATTGTTTACTAAGGTGCTTCAGCTAACCCTTTAGCTTGAAAACTGCCTGGAGAGCCAGGGAATAGTCTTTTTCAGAGGCTGTTTTTCTTCACTTTGTGGTTCAGCAATTTTCTTACTAAGCATTTTAAAATCAAATGCATGAGGTGTGTAGTTTGGCTGTTATGCTTGCTGTAGTCCCTAGGTGCCCATTTACAGTTGATCTTGCTCTTGTCTACCTAAACTGTCATCAATAATCATACTAAACCCAGCAAGATTGAAGAGTCTTATATTTGTGTATTTCAAGTCTCATAGTGTATTCGAACCATCAAGAACAAATGTGGGAATAAAAATGACTGCATTCAACATTCATCCTTTTGTTTAGGCTTAAGAGTTACTGAGCTGCTTGAAATCAGCTTTTCTTTCTGTCTGCAAAAACAAAATCCATGTGTACCATTCATAGCTTTTACAACCTCATCCTCCAGCCAGCACAAAAAGCAGTTGTTGGTAGCTTTTTCTTCCCAATTCCTCCTCATGTCACTCCATGACTCCTCAAATGCCTTTTGGCTCAAAAGCAGACTCCACCCTTGTCTCAAAGTAATTTGCAGCGCTTTGGTTTATAATGAGTGTTGCTGCTTGTGCCTGTATTATGCTGACCACCTGGTTCTACTCCTTTGATGCTGATTAGGGAGATAGAAAGTTATTGAGTTACATAAAGAAATGCTAAAGGTCATTGTCAGATGTCTGTCCTGTGCTAGTTATCGGGAGATGAGGTAGAAAACAGTAAAATGAATTGGTGTTCACGAAACATTATAAACACTGGTTGCAGTATTTCCTACACTTGTGACTTGAGGCACTAGAGGAATAAAAGAACATGAGATTCCCTGACCAAATGGAAGCCAGACAACAGTGATGTACATTGGGATCTGGGTTTGCACACGCTGGTAGCAGCCTTGTCATCCATATCTGCTTAGTTTTATGGTTTTCAGGAACCGCACTGTTTAAACCAAGAGAAGATGATGGTGTTATCCCAGACTAATGTCAGCCTTATTCACCCCCAGATCTCCAGTGCAATCCAGACCAAGAATGATTGCTCATCCCAGTGGAGTTTCCGGAGCATGCAGTACAGCTTCGTCGTCTGTGCTTTTGTGGGTGTCTTTGGAGGAGCCTTTTTCCTCCTGACATCTTTATACATTGAAGAAGACCGTAAAGAAGCAGAGCAGCTTTGAGGTTTCTGTATCTCTGTAACTTTTCAACCTGTATCTGACTGCTTTCCTGTTTGTACCCTAGCCATGATAATCAGCTCTGTAAAGTTAAAGCACAAATGTCTGCATTATGTTAATGCCACATTCGTTTCTATAAAAAATAAAGGCAAAATCTCAGTGAAGTCTCAGATTAAACAAACCTCCCATATTGAGCAAAACAGAGGGCAGAACACACAAGGACCAGGGAGGTGCTCTGAGTGGCACCTTCAAAAGGCAGCAGTGTGTGAAGGTCATAAAATAGCTTTGCTGGAATGCAGCCATGACAGACTTCATGGAACGTGTGGTTCTTTTTCTACTGTGGTCTTCCCGAGCCCAGTAGAACCAGTCCTAGCTCTCTGAATACTTCTCCCTCTTCCCTGAAAGAAGCCATATTCAGAGTGTAAAAAACTTAAAACCTGTTGGATCGGACCGAACACTGTCTTCAATCACCTGGATTCTTACAGCTTCCTTCTGCTCCACCTTGGTTTTCTAGGTACCAGGAATGGACACTGTCTTTCAAATGAAGATGAACTCTGGGACAAGATTTGTAAAGAAGAAAAGAATATCCTCCCCTTTCTTTTTTGCTTAACAAGACACAGCTAGAGGAAAAATCCAAATAACAATTCCTCCATATGGTGGAAAATCCTGCATGCTGACTTTTTGTGGATGCTTTTGACTGTGAGTCAGAAATCGCTACTGCATTGGCATATGGCTACCCTCCCCCATCTGCAAAGCAGGCACGAGCGTGCTGTGGAGCTGGGAGCTCCAGAAGGCAGTGATAGAGCTGTCACAGGCATGACTCCTGACCCAGACAAGCCAGTGGTGTTTAAGGCAGAATGTCTTGTGGTGATCTGGAAGGAAGGCCTATGAATGCTCAGGAGCATAAGATCTGCCTGTAGAATTTGGAAAATGTAGAGAGTACAAAAAGTGTTTCAGTTCTTTGAAATAAGAGCAGCAGAAGCTATCAAAGTCAGTGTCAGATTCCAGAGGGGAGGGATGTGATCGTATGTGTAATATGTTAACAGCCTCTTTCTAATCCTTTGAGGCTCTCCAGCGTATCCTCAGGCCTTGAGCAAGTATGTCCTCTTATGGGTGAACAGTAGTAGCTGTAACACCACTTAAATACAACCATGCATTTTAGATCTCATCTCAAAAGTGCAGAAGACTTGGGATGTGGTACCTGTTATCATAGTATCACACCAGGAGCCAGACAGGTTATGATTAGTGTAGTCAGCTTCCATTGTTTGATGTTCTCAGCAGCACCTTAAAGGCAAAGCTTGAGAAAGATATTAGCAAGTGAATTGTGAAGTGTTCTGAATCTTGTCTGATTGTCCCAGTGAACCATAACGATCAGACAGCACAATATCCCTGTCACAACTGTGACTGTCTGATGTCATTATAAATAGTGGAATTTAGAAACTGCAGGATTTTGTTTCTCCCTCTCTCCCCCTCATTTTAAAATTCTGAAACCTGACTTGAATCCGGGTAGTGAAATCTGGCGAGAGCTCATGCCGGTGTGGGAAATAACAGAGCAGCTTTGTAGTGATACGCAGTAAGAGCGTAAGACTCATCTGAAAAAGAAAAGTTGGTGTTCTGAAAGACTGAGCAACTTTTTCTGCTTGTGAAAACTGACCAAAGCCATTATACCACTGACTTTTTGGGAATTCACGTGGTGCCAGAGAACCCGTGTCCAACAAGGGATTTTTACTGTTGGGTACGGACACATGAGCTTGTAGAGGGGCTAAGTGCTTGTCTTAACATTTTTCAGGCTATTTTCTAGGCTGGATAGGTAGCAATGTCTGGATTAAAACCTCTTGCTTATATTCAGCAGAGCTGGTGAAATTGGTAGCATTTGTCTTCCAGCAAGAGGGAGAACAATTCACTTTGCCTGGTTGTAAGATGAATTTGGGAGCACCAAAAACAGTCTTCAAGGCCTCAACTCACTGCACACTTGTGGTTGGACTCACAGGAGCCTGGGGTTGATCTGGTACACCTGTACTGTGCCACGTGTGTGCTGAGATATGCACGTGGCTCTGGTGCACAGCTGCTTTGTCAAGAAGTTGAATTCTGAGATGAGGTGAAATTCACCAATGCAATATCTTGTCCAGCAGCACCTTCACTGGATATAATTTACAGTTACATCCCTCCATGCCTAGAAACTGATGGAAGAGTTCTGACAAGTCCACATCAGTATTTGAGGCCATAACATGGTTTGATTGTGTTGTATTCTATGATATTTGCTGGTGACAGCAGCACCAGATCCTTTCTTAGTCTTTAATCAGAATTTCTCAGAAGCTACATGCAAGAGAACCGCTGTGCTTTCAAGCTCTTATACTCAGTATGTGACGTGTATTATGTGCAGCCTAATTCTGAAATTGTCTGGGGATATTGGCTTTAGGTTATGATGTGGTTTTGGTAAATAATTAATTTTATAGGGTAACCTGGTACTATGAAAGGTGTTGAGGTTGGACTTACCAAGCTCGGAGGCTTAGTAACAGAATCAAAAGATTCTACCCCTGTTGCTAAACTCTAGAAATAGAGTTTGTGATTGCTAAAATCATTGACAGCTGCAAACCAAATACCCCCAACACCACAGCTGATTGCTTGAAACACAGGCAGACAGACCAAGATCTTGAGACTTGTGTTTCCCATCATTCTGCTATGGTAAGATTTAAGCAGCTTGCTAGCACTTCTCTATAGCTATGTTCATGTTTTGCCCTGCAAACAGATGATCTGTTTATCGCTTTTGTTAAGTCAGCATTAAGTTATTCTTAACAAAAATAATAATCAGAAACTGTCTCTGGAATACTGCAGAATCACACATTTGACATATGAGCAAGAGCTGCCAAATGGTGTTCTGTAGATGTACATGAAGTCCGTGACAAACTCATTCCTACTCCTACTCTTATCTCCTTTGTGAAAGTCAGTGCCTAGATCTTAGCAGGATCATGCTGACTAGTTCAATTCCATCTTATCAAATGCTTTTCCTTGTAATGTAAGGGGAGAGGACTTTTATTTCTGTTATTTTTCTGCATTTTAGCTATGGCTCCTCCCTTTGCAGCTGAGGCAAGCAGCTCTGTCCTCCACCACTTCCAGCAAACAAGGGGACGAAGAATTCCCTTGCTGGGGAGCTTATGATGCAATTCCCATTGAATTATCTGAGGTTACTTCATTAACTAAAAGCACGGCTAAAAGAGACTGCTTGCAGGGGCTCTAGTGGTAAAAATCAGATCACAAACATAGTTTTCTAGGATATGATGCTGCTTGAAGACTATCAAGCTTCCATTAACCATCCTTTAGGTGAATCATCTCTCATCATTCCTAACACAAAAACCAGACTGCTATGTTTACTACACAAAGAACTGTAGTTTTCAACAATCACCTCTTTGCCTCTGTGCTCATCCCCACATACCCTCTTCCATCATGCCACAAGGCTGCCTTCCTGCAATGCTCTTAGAGTCCGGAGATGGGGAGTCCTTTTCTCTGCACTGTGATCCACATTTTATTCCACTACCAAATGCATCCCCTGGGTTATCCAGATGGGCTGAAGAAACATCTTTTCACTTGGTTTTACTGAGGAAATATTCCCAGCAAGAACTCAGGTATCCTTTTTCATTTCACATTCTCTTTTGCTAAAGCACTGTCTGCTCCCAGCTCTGACACACCAGTTCCAGCGACATCTGCTCAGTCTGGGTTCTCAGTACACACAGAAAACACGTTCAGTCACTGAAAATGTAAAGTGTAAAGGCAAAAAGCCATAAAGAAGTTCACAGCTGCAGTATCTCCCCAACTGAAGATTAAATAGTGCTCGGAGACCTGCAGTTATTTAAGTGATGTTTTCATATAGCAGATATATAGAGATATTCCTGGGAAAAGTGCCGACAACCAAGATTTCAAAGCTGAGGTGCCTAAGATGAAGCTCCTCTACCCAGAGTTAAGTCTTTAAGTAAAGGGCCTGATTTTCTTGAGTGTTGAACACATGGCTGCTGAGCCCACCTTTGTCAGCAACAGAGGGGTTCAAGGCTCTTTCAGAAAAGGAATGAAGAAAGGAAAAAGCCAGGCCACTCCCTAGGGCACATTATGGTGGCATTCCATAGCCGCCTTGAAGTCAGTACTTTCAAAAATGGTTGCCTTCATCCTTTTTACATCAGTTTCAAGCCTGCTGCCCAACTCATTAAATACTATGCATACGTACATGATTGCATGCATTTACTTTTCAATTTCATTTAAAAGCATTTTTCATAAGATAGAAAAATATTAACTGTAGGAAAAAGCCACCACAGTACACGAGCAGATGAAGCCAGATGTCAGTACCGTGTGAGCTGTGTAGGTGGGATTTGCTCGTTGTTATGGAGGCAGCCCCTTTCCCGAGCCCTGCTCTGGCTCCCTTGGCTGCACCACAGCTGCTGGACTTGGGCACATTCCAAACCTGCAACATCCAACAGTGCTCTTACAAAGGCCCTTCCCACCGGGGCATTTGACAGCACTTCCATCAATCCCTTACGATTACAGCCACTTGAGTCCTGCAGGATACACAGTGAGTTTACATACTAAGAACTGGGATGAAAACATTACGTATTGCAAGATCGATGCAATTCTGATAAGCTCTACAACCTTCAGACTTTATTTCTAACGGCCCTGGAAAGCCAGTGTTAAACTCATTTGTTCCGAGGCAGCATTCAACAGGGGGGCTGTGAACATTGTTCTTTATCTTCAGATAGACTTCTCTCAAGTTGGAGATGCCTCACTCCTCTGATGTCAGCTGAGGACAGGTAAAGGTGTTTGAGAAGAACACGCAGCAGACAGGTATCTCAGCCTAATGTAAGAACGTGTCTTTTTCTCCCTCTTAAGCATTGAAGTTATGCCTGTAGGAAGTGAATTACAGTGGCCAGGGAGTGCTGAGAGCCCCAAATGAAGCTGTCATCCATGTGAAGGTGAGACCCATCAGCAGGCAGGGCTGGACGAGAGCTGGCACTCAGCAAGGATGTGTATCTGATGGAGAGGGGACTGCAGGTGGATGGAGGAAGCAGTGCAGTAAGAAGGCAGGAAGCAGCTGGCAGAGTGGGAAGAAGTGAGGAGTAATGGGAATGAATAGGAGGAGCTGTAGAGAATGAGAAATGGCCCTGGTCATGAACGGATATCCAGCATCCCATTCAGCAGCAGTGATGGTAAGATTTCAAAGAAAGATCCGAATAAATTTGTTCCTTTAAGGGATTTATTGTAATTCCTCATTAAATTAGGAGATAGATGTGCATTTTCCCCTCTAGCCTACTGTTTTAATAGGATTACCTTTGGCATCACCCCATGGGCTTTTTCACTCTTCATTGCAAATCTTCTATGTGAAGCTGTCTCAGCAGATCCAATCAGGTATATTTCATTGCTCAACAGCAGAGAGGAAATGAATTTTTCTGATGGGGGAAAGCACAGTGAATAGCTTGATGCTCCCTCCCCAATACCATCTGCAATCGGTTTTGTGCTGCGAATGAAGTCAGTGTTTTCCTGGGTCAGAGGTGGCTAATTATTCATAGCACTTTCATTTCCAGCAGTAGAGTCATCACTTCTCTGCCAATCATCATTCCAGCTCTATCATGTGTTTGCTTTACTTTGCATTGCTCTTAGGTCTGCAAATCTAGCTGCTATCCAAACTTGTACTGTTCTTTGTTGTGTTTCCTGGGCTACTACCAGTAGTGCTCTCAGCTTCTGAAGAGACCCACAAGAGGACTTTGGCACCACTGTGATAGTTTCCTCCCATCTTATGAGATCTTGTCTCTTTAAAAAAAGACTATATATATATATATAAAATATATATAAGGATATAACACTCAGTTCACTTGTAACTAGCCAAAAGACCCCCAGCTGAGCAGTATTTCACTTAGATGGATCAGTGTCATCTGTGGCTTTTAATGGCAATAAAGCCCAGAGAAGGTACAGCTGGGATTTGAACCTGACTGTCTTAATGCTTAGGCCGCTGCACTCCCTGCTAGTGCTTAGTGCTTCTTTCTCTGATGAGTGTCCAGAGCTCACATTGTTGCAGCAAACATGGATGGGTTTTACAGTGTCCTTTAGGCTTGTCCCCTGCAGTTTTGCCCTTGGATTTACAGCCCTGTTCCTAATGTAGATGAGAAGAGTAACTGAGCGTTACTGCAGCAAATTGACTGATACATCAGTAGGGCTGGAATCCCAAAGAAACTGTCATCCAGCCTTGCATTGCCAGGTGGTAGCAGAGTGCTCTTTGCACAGATCTGTTTAGAAAGATTTTAGGAGGACTCCAAAGTAGATCTGATAATTAAAATGCTAATTAAAAATGTTCCCAATGGTATTCACTGACAGTGTTGCCAGAGCAGGTGAGATTTCAATTATCTTGCTATTCCTTTTAGAACTGGAACAATGTCCTGCAGTAAGATGGAGTACCTAAGCCATGCTGATTTCCTAGCATTGAAGTCCAGATTCCTTCTGTTTCTTTTTCATCTTTATAGTAAGCTTGTTCTAACAAATCTGAATATACAAACCAGCTGCCTGGGGAACCTGAAGCCCATCAGCCTCATGGGGGTGAGTGAAGCCATGTGTCTTCCCCACAGATTGCTTTGTGAGACCACCTCACCACATTTACCTGCTGCCTGTACTCGGGGTGGAGCTGGGGAGAAGGCTGTTCTAAAGGCTTTGATATGCCAGTGGAGGGAAGTGAACATGCACTAAACCAGAGTGTCTGAAGCTCATGTGATGTAAGGTGAGCCAGCCTAATGAAGCTTCTTGTGACATAAACTCCTGCTAAATTCTACCTGGAATACTGCACTACCTCTTCCTTAGATCCAAGTAATTTGTATTCCTCTGATACTTACGTGTAACAGTGAAGAATGTTATAATTGCTGTCTAAACACTGTTTTCCTTCGCACCTTGTGATAACCTCAGGCTGTGTTTGTCTTTCTAAAAGCATGATACCTATGACACTCCTTTTTTAAGAGCATAGTAAGTTTGGAGACAACTCAAGTCTGTTCATAAAATCCCTGGGAGCTGCCTAAAGACATGCTGGGTTTTCCAAAATCTTCTGTATCTTCAGCTGAGATTTGGTGCACCCGTGGCCAGCATTCCCATAGGATGGATGTACTGTGCAGAGTAGTCTGGAAAATCTTGGGGGAGGGAGGCAGAGGGAACCGAGCCTTGCCTGTTGCTTCCAAGCAGTTGGAGCTTGGTAAGTGTGCTCTTACTTGAGTTTCACATGGTGCTCAGAAGAGCGTCTGTCTTTCCGTGACAGCAGAAGGGATTTAGGGAACACAGAAAAATCTCTATTGGCCAGACACAGCTCCTGCGCCTAAAAAATGTAATCTGGGGGAAATCAGCTTTCGAAGTATTTTTGCAGAGCTTCAGTGGCAACAAGCCCGTTTTCTGCATTACAGGATAAAACACGCACTGAAGGACACGTCTTGATTACTTTTAAAAATAAATAGTGAGCTGAAGTAGAAAGGGAATTGCTTGGGAGGGAAGAGGAAATACGAATGAAGGTTCCTTTCCGTGGCTGGCTGGAGTGTGTCTCTGTCAAGAACAAACCCTCTCACATGCAGGGAGACTTGGCAAACCCAGCAGAGGGTTCACTGAACACCCTGGCTTAAAAAACGAGAGAGACTTGATGTGCTTTGCAGTGAAAAGACTTGTACTGAAAACAGGCAAAGAAAGCTATATCCACCTACTTCTAAAGAGAAGACACTAACCTTGGCTGTAGGGGAGTGAAGGAGCTACATGCTCCTAGCCCAGGTCCGTGTTATTTTAACACTGTTGTGTGAGTCCGTCTCTGTGTGTGTCTCCAGGGTAGGAATTACTCACCAGTGTGATAAAGTCCTGGGGTAACTCCTGGCCTAGCATTGCTGGAGCAGCAACTCCAGATTCTGTGTACTGAGGAGCTCCTCCTGAAAGGCACACTCAGGGGCAGGACTGCATTTACTGCACCACTTGTCCTTAAAGCAGTCATTCAGAGTGCTGCTAGACAATGCTGCTAAATGTGTCATTTCACCTCGAAGAAGTTCCATGAAAATGAATAATGTCACATTATGTTTGTACGGCAGAAACCAGAAGAGAGGTGTTAAACTGGTGCTAACATCAAACCGCTTCAGAATCTTAATCCCTCTGGTTTAGTAGAGGAGCAGCAGGAATGGGTATTCAGCAGTGATCTTTGCAGGAAAACTGCTGAAACACCAGTGTAGGTTTTGATACATAAACTACACATTCCACATACTTGTAAACTGTACCTTGGGCTGTGTATTTTGCTCATATTTAGTGTACCTTCATCAATCACTTCATGTTGCACTTACATTACTCCTGTCATAAAACTTTATCAAACACACAATCTTGTCCCATATTACCTTTGTGTTTTATGCAGGTACGTGGTGCTCACCCAGCCTTGTTTTCTAGTTTACAAGTACTCTAATTGTTACAGGTGACTTTGGTTTTGCTGATTACTCCTTTAATAGCAACCATGTGTTCTCTCCCATCTTAAATTAGACCTCTGCAAGCTTACTTCAGCCTTGTCCCAGGTGCAGGTATTTTTCTAAGCCTTTTAAGAACTCGGGGTGTTTTACCAGGCTTCCCAGTTTTCTGTTTGTCTCTCTTAGCAGTAAGGGATTTATTGTAAATGGCAAATACTTTAATGAAGCTAATGCTGCTTTGTTGTGCTCAGGATGTTGCTAACTAGAGTGTCTAGCTGCAGGTATGTGTTGGGAAGCTTAAGGCTGGTTTTACATATACCAAAACCCATGAAGTATTGGGAGAGATTTCCGTATCTTTAGAGAAATAGAAAGTAAGGCAGATGTATGAGATAGAAGGTGTAAGAAGCAGTCTGGAACAAAGAACAGTCCTGGGAGGGAAGAAAAGTGAAGCGTCCTTCAGGAAAAGTATCTCTCTAGCAGAAAGAAGACTGCTGACTGACTGCAGAAGGAACCTTAGCAGTGGTGCTGGTAAGTGTTTGGTAACTGTACTTTGAATGAGTTGTTGACCTGTGGCTACTTCAGCTGGAATACAAACCCTGGGGATGAAATGTGCAAGTGTCTGTGGTGTATTTGTGAGGTGATCTTGCGGGGGTTTACGCAAGAAGACTGCGCTGGTTCCTGTACAACCTTCATACCCAGGAATGTTTTTGCATCAGATCACTTATTCTTGGCTGATTCCAGATTGTTTCTTATAATCTTTTTCTTTTCCCCTTAAACATCATGTGTGCTTATAACTCTCAATTATCTTAGTGAAGTGGATTTGTTGCTTTAGTAAACAAATATGTGGATTTCCTGTAAATTTACTTTTTTCCTGATACTCATCATTCTGGTATTTTAATGTTGTCAAAGAACTCCTATGTGTTAGCCTAAATATTTCCACATACACCTTTCAAACCCTCCTTGCTCTCCCTTGATAACCAATCCCTTTCATCCTTTCAATGGTATTTACAGCTTGTGTATTTACTTCGTCTGTGCTGCTATGGAACTGTCAGTTTTTGGTGGTGATCTTCCTTGCACTGCAGCTATCAAAACAGCCTGCCACTTTCCCATCTGCTGGGGAGCTTTCCTGCCATACACAGATCACTGTCAGGAGCCTGTGCTCAGGAATGAGGATATGGCCTGGAATCCTTGTCTGGCTGACAAGCCCCTGTTCTGTAACATCTTGTTTAACTTGTGCTGTGAGTGACATGATCTAAATGAGGCTACCCCACCTCTTTCAAGGGCTGTATTATCTAATGCCTATCCACTGCAGGGGTGGCTGTGCTGAGCATTGGGACTTCAGTAGCTTATAGGTCTGACCTATTTTGCTGTTTACAAGCCTTTTGCTGCCTATGTTTTCACAGGAAGGGGTAAAAGCCACACTACCAGTAGTGTAGCAGCTGCATTTGGCATCAGTGTTATGACGATATCTCTTCCGTTACCATAAACATGTGCCAGGTGGTCAGTACTGTGAAACACAGAATATTGAGCTCTCTGGAAAATGACCTTTAAAGCGTCTCTAACACTGGGGAGGGGGTGGGGGGGGGTGGGATTTGGAGGGTGGTGCATTTGTCCCTATCAGCCCTGGAAAATTTGGGATGTTTAGAAGCATTAACAATCTGGAATTTCTGGAATGCTAACAGTGACATTGGCTTTGGTTTCACAGAAGAGCTGGGCCAAGTAGCCCTTCCTTTCACAAGCATTTTATTTCATGTTTATGGCTTCCAATGTGATGAAACATCCAGATACTCCTGAGCTTTTCTCCCATTATGGGTAAACTTCCACCTTCTTTCCAATCTGTGTGAGCCTCAGGGGTTTGCATGAGACTTTGATATTGCCTGTCAGGCCAATTGTCTAGCCAAGCTCCTGCTTCCTGCTCCCCAGCAGATGGTACTTGTTGGGCTCAGGCCTTTACCAAGTGCTTGTGCTCATGGCATGCAGGCTGCTTTCAGATGGAGTAAGAGAGTGCTGTCCTGAAGGGAACACAGTCACAGATAACTGAAGCAGGGAGCAGACTGAAAGCTCAAGATGTGCTTTGGAGGGCTGCTGCTGAGTGGTGCACAGACAGCCCAGCCGCGGGAGGAGGGCTGCCTCCCTGCTGCGGAGCACATCTCCTTCGAACACGTTCATAGAGCAGAGTTAGGTGGGAATACCTCCTGGTCCCTCCTGACAAGGTCTTATCTGAGCTGCCTCTGCTCCCTCCTCTGTGGGAAGGGCTGCACTCCACTGCTGTAAACTCACATTCTATCACTATTGGCCAGCAAACAAAATCACTCTCTGCTGGGTGCCTTGATCTATATTGTGCATTGCAAATAGGGGAAAGGTGTGGCCTGGTACAAGTTAAATACACTCATCTCTAATGTGATCCAGTATCTGCCAAAAGAGAATACACAGTTTAGTCCTTCATTCATCATGAGTAACACCTGAGGGACTTGGGGAGGCTTTGGCAATGCAATGATATAGTTGCATGCTGGGTACAGTGTTAGAGCCAGTCTGGATTGCTACACAAACACGTGCCTGTGCTGGAGCGTGAAATAAACTTGCTTTTGCTATGGAAGAGAGAAGCAGCTACCTTTGAGAGTGCAAATCCTTCCAGTACCTGACAGTGCTCAGCCACTGGCGATAGCTGGCACCCTCAGTCTGCAGCCATCGTGGAGTCCAGAGGCTGAGAAGGTGATGGCAAGTGCAGAGAAGGCTGATTTATCTGGCCAGGCATGCACCCAAACTAGTCCTGCTTTTGCCTGCCCTGCAGTTCCACTGTGGAAGCATAGAACCATAGAATAGTATGGGTTGGAAGAGACCTTCAAAGGTCATCTAGCGATGAAGCAAAATGGATCAGAGACATCAAATGCCCTTTGTTGGCATCAAATTGGATAACATACCATGCTGAAAGTAACGCTATTGCGCAAGTTTTCTGCTACTCCTGCTGCAGTTGAAATTTGTTTCTCATTTTAAATGGTTCTCCACTACTGATGTGGGTTTGACCCAGTTCTAGTGGTAAATTCTAGTTTTAAGTAGCCCTGTTGCCAGCAGCAGGGCCTGCTGTTCCCTGCCTGCGTCTGAGGCAGTACATGCTACACAGTGGAGACAGAACATGCCTGTAACTGGTACTGGATAAGTGTGGTACCAGTTATACCAGGGTCTGGACACCGGGTGCCCCCCAAAGCCGCTCTGTCCCTGCCCTCCTCAACTGGGCAGGGGAGAGAAAACACAACAAAAGGCTCGTGGGTTGAAATAAGGGCAGGCAGAGATCACTCACCAAGTGCTGTCATGGGCAAAACGCACTCGATTCAGGGAAATCAATTTGATTTATTATGAATGAAATCAGAGTGAGATAATG
This sequence comes from Ara ararauna, assembly GCA_028858755.1. Classification (NCBI taxonomy): domain Eukaryota; kingdom Metazoa; phylum Chordata; class Aves; order Psittaciformes; family Psittacidae; genus Ara; species Ara ararauna. The sequence goes on along the minus strand of CM054389.1, from coordinate 7,173,207 downwards.
AGAAATAAACCCCCATTTTAAAGCCCCTTTCCCTCTGCCCCTTCTTTCTTCCTGGGAAGTGAGTTAATTTCACAATTATTCTGGTGATGATGATGATGATTATTATTACTTAGCCACAGTAGTGTGGCAAAGTTCTGCCTTCCCTGGTCCAGCGAAGGGCTGCAGACATTATGTATCAGACAGGCTTATTCATGCACTGACAACCATCCCTCTTTACACAGCTTTAATCTAAATCCACAGAAAGGACCTTTCTCTCCTGACTAATGTCAAAGGCCTCCCCACCTCTATTTCTATTTCCTTATTCTCATCTCTTGTTCCCAGTAGCATTGGTGCATCTTTCCTTTTTGCTTTAGTCAGTTTTGATGATCTTGACCTACAAATGGCAAGGGGCATAGAAACTTGGTCTTCCATTGCAAGGCATATCCCATTACATCCTCATTTTTATCCATTCAGGCAGCAAAGCATTTTTCTTACCCATGTGGCCTCATCTCTGTGTGTGGTGCAGCAGCTTTGTGCTTTTTAATCTCCCTTCAGCTTCTATTTTTTCTGATTTTATCGTTTTTATTGATTAGTTTGGGTAAGATTTGAAGCCTTGACAAGACTTGCCTGCCAAGGCGGTTTTTGTGAAGGCTGAGAAATCAGATGAGAATCTAAACTCTAGGCTCCTTTTGGCACTGGTTTATCTGAGTGAGTGACAGTCAAACTCACCTTCTGCCTTTGTTTCCCGCAGGCTTTTCAGCTGGGGGTGCTGAATGCAGGGAGAGGCAGATCCTCTGCAGCACTGGGAATGGCATGAAAGCTCACATTTACCTGAGATGGGGAGAGTCTAAATGAATGGAGAGCATTTCTGTTACCTCGACAGATGCCTCTTGCCTGTTGCATTACCTGTGTGGTAGCTCAGTCATTAAGTATAATATAAAAGCAGTTTTTCTCACAGGGAGACATGGAACGCTCCTGCTGTGATTGTTCTGAAGGGAAAGATTTTTCCCTTCTGCTTATGATATCAGCATTCCCAAATGCCTCAGTAATATGCAGAGAGTGAAGGGAAAAATCAGTATTTTTTGGAGATCTTCCTTGTGATTATGATTCTGATGTGCTGCTCCTTGGCCACAGTGAAGTTGGCCCCAGAGCAATTGGGTGTTCTCACATTAGACCACATCGTCCAAGGCTTTGTCCAACCTGGCCTTGAGCAGTTCCAGGGACACGGCATTTACCCTTTGTTCTGTTCAAAAAGATGTGTGTTTTCCTGCAGTTCATGGGGAAACTGATCCTGGAGCAGCTTGGAATAGGGTTGAGAGGAATGCTGTGGATGGTGCTTCAGCAGTGTACAGATGAGTGAGCATGATGCTCTAGAAGGCATGGTGATGACTTGAGCTGTCATCTTCTGAGTCAGTGCTACAGTGTGAAGCTGCCCTGAGTTAGGGGTGGATGGTAAAGACACAAGTAGGCGCATTCAAATACAGGGAGCTTTAGCTGTTCTCTGTCATTCCTCTTATGTACAGGCAGCTTAATCCTGTTGTGCTGAGGATGTCAGACAGACCTAAGAGGGAATTGCAAGGGGCTGGTAGGATATAAAGTGTTGATACTGGGTAGTACTTGGTAGCTAAAAAAACCGTTATCAGATGTGATTCCTGAGGATGTGTCCATGCTATAGTGTGCATTAATCCCTGGGGACAGTCACAATAAGAAACACCACTGCTGTGCTCAGTCCAAATGCCTGCCCTGCTGTGCTTTTTCAAATGCACTGAGGAAGGACTGAAACAGCTTGCAAACAAGTTTAGCTAAAAATGACAAAAGGGATTTTTGCTTAGAAAAGTGTGTGAAGTTTGAAATGGCAAAAATGCCAGTCTTTAAGTTTTATATGTTACAAAGGCAAAGTAAAATACTTTGGGCTGGAGAGATGCTCTTTGCGCACAGGCAAAGGGCTTTTTCCTGTGCACCTTCTCTGCTTGCTTTCCCTAGAGCAAATCTGTCTCTCCACCTCCCCACCTGGAAATTTCTCTCTCCCACCTCCTAAATTCAAATGTATGTGCAATTCTGCTGTTGAAGTAAAGAAGAAATCCTGTATTGACTCATCCCTGGCCCACAGGACCTGAAGAAGTGAAGCAGTTTTCATGTCATGCTGATGCATGGAATAGATCCTGCTGCCAGGGCAGGTTGTGGTGTTGTGCCAAGCCCCCTTTCCTATTTGCTCCCATGCCCATTTTGACAAGAGCTCCATGCCATGCCTAAACAGACCAACTTCTCCTGGAGCTTTTCCTTTGCTTTACCTGATGCTGCGTGGAGACACAGAGCTGAAATAGTTTCCCTTTCATTTCCTATTGCATAATTTGGGGAATCTGTCACCTTTCTGAGAATTGCTGCCTAGTGGGAGCTTCAGTGGTGGGATTACAGGGCTTGTTATTTATCAAGATCTTGGCAGTCCTGCATTTCTTTCCACCTTCAGGTAATTTTACTGTCCTGGATTGTTGCCCTCATCTGGGTGGTTTTGTTCTCCTATGATTTCTGCAGGTATTTGGAGGAGGAAGCGTTGCCAGAGGAGTTGGGCTAACCCTGGTATGAACCCCAAGACATTTATTTCCCAGGTTGCCTTGTTTGGAAGGTGCTGTCATGCTCCATTAAAATCTATTGCAGTTCTGGGAAATGAATGTCAAGTGCTCAGCCCAGATTCCAAAGGGTCTCTATGGCCTTGTCTAGACTGACTCAAAGAGGCAGTGTCTGTGCTAGATTGCTCAAATGCATTAGCAGAGGTAGAGCATACTTTAATGCATGTGTTAAAATGCACTTTTCTTCTGCTATGCTAATATCCACAGCCAGCTACCATCACATACATTCCTAGTCTAGACAAACTAATGTCCACAGATCTCTGTGCCGGAGGCAATGGGTGAGCCCTGAAGGGCTGGTGTATTTGGTCCTTTACCTCAAAAAGGGGACTTTTCATTTAAGCATTACAATCCCAGTGGAGACAAAACCTTGGCTGCAGGTAGCATCAGTGAGAGGAGGAGTGGGGTTGATATTTGGCTTTAGCTGGTTATGTTGAGCTCTGATCAGGCTGTGCTACTTCTGCAATACAAACTGGCACAGAACTAGAAAAGATACCTCATTGCTCTGAAGGCAATGCTAAGGAGTAGTCTGTGAGTTGTCTAGACTACAGTGAAAGATGTATTTAAAGCCCATTAGCTGAAGTGACTTTATTATCATATTAAACAGGTGAAGCAGGCAGGATCATTTGTATTCTGTGGCTGGAGTGATTTTTGGCTCTGGGGAATCTCAGGCTCTGCTGCTGTGCTGCAATGGCCAACGGTTCTGTACAGACTAAAGCAGTTGAGCATCTGGACTTCACCCAAATCTTGGAGCAATCAAAGGATACAGAATCAGAGTGTGCACGTACCTCTTGCTTCTGAGCATCAGTTAATAAAGTGAATAGCTTTGTTCATTCGCTACCATTGTGGGATGTGAGGTCAACTGGCATTTTATGGCTTTAATGGCTTGTGAGCTTGCTTAATATGTTAGAATTGGTGGAACAGACTGTGTTTAAAATTCAGATAAACCATTTTCATATGAAATCTGTGTGGGATTTGGGCAGTGTCCAAATGAATGCATGGCACGTTTGAATACTGCCTAATTAGACTTAACAAATCACTAAGAATTGGGCACTGGTGAGAACTAAACCTATTAAAGAAACACAACAGCAGTTCATTTGAAAGAATATCAGAAAAGAAACCCTGCAGCTTTCTGCAGTGTTTTCCATGCACGGGGATTTTGAAATGCTGATTAAAGGGGCAGTGATCTCTGGGATAAAGCATGGCTGAGATATGCGGAGCAGCAAGGTAAAGTCTGAGCAAGACAACAGCAGAATTAGACCTGACTGATAAAGCACAAAGCTCAGGTCCATCTTTGCTGAAGGATTTGTTTTCCAGACAGTAGCAAGAGAAATGAGGTAATTACTTCAATGCTAGAGAGGCTGTCCTCTTGATGGTTTCAAATGATCCCATGCATCCTTCCAGGGTATAGTGAATGTTTGATTCCATGCTATGCTAGGTTGTTTTAAACATCTGAAAGATGTTGTTGGAGGACTTCCTGCTGGGTCTTCTAAGTGATTTTTGCAATGCTTAAATGATCTTCTAATAGGGAGTGCCATGAAACAGGATCAAGTCTCACATGGAGAGACCAATGGAAAAAGACTTTAATAAAACTTCATTTTCTGATATTGAAATAGGTGGGTTTGAGAGCTGCTGTCAGAAGTGTCTTGTACTCTGTGTAAGATGTGTCTGAGGCTGATTTATTCAGGCTTTCTTAGCAGCAGTCCTGTAGGAGGGGTTCTCTTTGGAGTTGTGCTGCTCCGCATTGTGAAACGTTAGTTCTATGCCCAGGTAACCTCCTAGATATGTTTCCAGGTGAAATGTTTCTGTGGTTTCTTGCTGTGTCCCATGAGTCCATCATTTGAGCAAGAGGAGGATGCCTGAATTGTAATGGGGACAGGGAACTGGCTGTGTGACTTTGGCTGGAAAACAATGATCTGGGGTTCAGCTACACTTAAGATGAGTTGCAATGCTTTCAACAGAGCACTAGAGTGAGGTGAAAGTAAAACATATCTTGTGATATGTTGGGGGTATTTCTTTGAATTATGATTTCTGCTTTTTGTCAGTTGACTGTTGCTCTTAATTTTGGCATCACTGGCATGGGCAAGGATAACACTGTTGGCTATATCATGTTTTGAGTGAAACAATCCCAATAGAGACCCAGGGGAGTTCTGCTAAAGGATAACTGGGACTTCTCTACACATAAACTCACAATATTCTTCACCAGTCTTGCGAGGATGCCGCCGTGCCTCTGTAACTGGTGTTTGCATCACTACAGATCATTACAGGATGCCATGGAAATACACTTCCTTCTGAAAGCTCACCCAAAGTAGGATTTCTCCAGGAGGATGTTTTGCCCTAGTGACAGATGGGGATGTTCTCTACACTCTGTGGTGGAGGAGCTTAAGAAGCGTAAGAATGAATGCAAGTGGCAGGATCCAAGCAAAAGGCCAGAATTTTCACCAGAGCAATTCTATCTCTGAGGTAATCCTAACGGGTGAAGACACTTGCTCAGCTCTTCTGCAAGAGAGGTTACTTTTGCCCCAGAAAAGGAGAACAATGGCAGATTTGTCTCACCTAGACACTATTCTGGTTATCTCCCAAGGAACTGATTTTGCCTATATACTGCTTTGCCTTAATGCCTGTTAAATCTTTTGCCACCCTCATTTCCCTGGATAAATTGCATGATGCAAAGAAGTGTTTTATTTGACACCAAAGTAGCCTTTCAGCTTCAGCACAGCCAAGTCAGCTGTATGTGTGCATTGGAAGACATTAGTGGACTGTAACATCAGAGATGTAGCAGGATCTCACACTGAGGCACCCCAGGTTTTCTTTGCTAGTGAAAGGCATAAGGAATGTACAGCAAGAAGACATAAAACTTGGATTAGATTTGTTGACTATTTCCCAGCAGGCTAAACACGATATATTACCAGTCTGTATTGTCATCATAAAGTCAGGAACTGTCTTTTAGGGGTCAATGCATTTAAGCAGCATTTGCAGTAAGTGTGGTCATAAATACAATCACACTACAAACCAGTGTTCTTTTAAGTACTAGTCTCATTACTAATATGCACTGAGGCATTGATCCTCTGTTCAACTAAGGGTGCTCCAATCAGCTGTACATTCATTTGCTGTTAATATAAATGAGCCTATTTCAAGAGGGTAATTGTGGAGGTTTTGCTTGTTCCCTTCCACAGAGCTCAGAATTGGAGCACTGAGATTTAGAACAGTCTTGGAAAAGAAATATCTTGATTGTATTTAGCTTTATGTACCTGGCGCTGCAGATGAGATGCTACATGATGTACAGATTGGAATTTTCAGTTTTGCCTTGGGTAAATGTGCCTCAAGAGTACATGTCAGCCACGTGTGGGGACTCCTGCTGCCCTAATGAGAAGAAGATACTTGAGGATTAGGCAGGGCAAAATAGTTGAAGGATGAAAATGATGGCTTTATAAATTCAAATTATAGAAGAGCAGCAGGACAGATAACAGTCAAGGTCATGAAGATGCAATGGAGGAATTTCATATATTATGTATGAAAATAGCTTGTAATGGTTTTGTTTGTCATGGTTTGTATGCAAATCAAAAGGTAATAGAAACTGTAAAAACTTGTTATTTATAGAACTTGGCTTTAGAAATGCAGATACACTGGGGGAAAAACCTGTAAGCTCAAGCAGATGTGATACTGCAGCATCCCTCAACTTGCATCTCTCCCCAGATGCACTGTCATGTGAAGGGCAGCTTTGGAGGACCTTTATGTGACCTCTTTGACAGTCAAGCACACACTTACTATGGTTTCAACTCACACCATTAGTTGTTTTGAAGCTGTAACTTCCTGTGGAGGACACCTCCATCCCTGATGGCAGAACATTGATTTCTGAGTGAACAAGCACCATTGACTGATTTCCCTGGCCCGATGGGGTGTCTCTCATCTGACAAAGAGGGTGAATTTGCACAGTTTCCAGGCTTCCTTTTTTTAAAGACTTATTTAGTCCCCACTCTTCCTCATACCAGGACGTCAAGGGATAAACCCTTTTCAGTGAGGCACTTTGGTTACATGCTCCTGTCTATCCAGAACCTGGATTTTAGTCAGTCTGCTTTGTCCTGGTGGGTATTTTTTCATAGCTGCAGTCCCTTTCTACTTCTTGTACAGTATAAAGACTTCTAAGTGATCCTAGATGATGCTAAAGGTATTGGAATGGCTTTTCTTCAGAAATTGAGGCAGAATTTGTGTTCCTGCCATCTCCAGGTCAAATCCTGGAATTAAATGTGTAAATTAACTGACCATTGATTGCTATCTTTGTTATGGCTGTAAAACCATTCCAGTATATGGTTCTGAATAAGAGAAAAATAAACTGCTCAACACATTCTCACTGTAAGCTGCCACTTTCAAACGTGCATGGCCAAAATCAGATACTTAGAGGTGGGCTTTGTGAGGGTGCTGGACTCCTACTGTTCTGTGGCCATTGAGAAGAGGACAAAACGGTCCAGTGCGAGTGTGTAAATCCTGTCATCCTTCCCTTCTAGATCAGCGTAGTCCATTTCTTGGATAAGAAAGATGTGCCAAAGCTAATACACCATATCACCTCTGACCTGAGAGAAGCATCCACGCTCCCTCAAACCTTGTCCTGGTACCGTGCAGCCAATCTAATAGTTACCACACAACTTAGCAAGCAGCAGTAGTGCTGATTTTCTGCTGCTTGAATTTTGCTGGGGAGTTTTATTGGGTTTGTGTTTTTTGTTTTTTTTTTTTTTTTTTTAGTCTAATACCTTAAGCAGAACTAATGCTTTAGGAGTTCAAAAAGCCTCTGAGTATTGGACTAGTTCAGTTGTTCTGTGATCTGAGGTCTGTGTCTATATGTGGAAATGGAAAACATGGGGAGGGGAAGCACAGCAGTAAAACACCAGTTAGCTTTTTCTCCAAACGGGCAAGCCACTTCTGCCATGATTACATATGAAAGACAAATATGATATGCTTTTTTCCCCTTTGCCCTGTAAAAGCACCTGTTAAATGTGCTGTTAGGGATATCGCATACGAGGATGTTCCTCAGCCAGTCTGGCAGAGCTGTGTTAGGATGTCCAGCCTGAGGTGAAAGGTGCCAGTTCTGCTGCCCCAGAAACTGCTGTGATTCCGTCATCCTTTGCTGCAGATGGAGGTAAGCAATGCTGGCCCTCCTGGTAGTGCAGGCTAGTAACAGATCTGCAGTAGTTCAGGAGTTGCTGGTGAGCTCTGTGAGGTGGAATCAACATGGACAGGCTCTCCCTACCTGTATGGGTTGGGAGCAGCAGCTCCCCATCATGCTTTACCTTGCAACCAGTGTTACAATACCAGGTACTGCCTGTACAGGACAAAGGGTTGGTCTCCAGCTGGCTTCTCCTTTGCAGCACGTGCAGGGGAGCTGTGTATCTGAACCTTATTCAAGGATGCTGATTGAACTACAGGAAGTGCAAAGAGCCCTTGGGAGTATTCACTGTATTTGCTCAACCATGTAATGCAATGTACACAGTGCTGTACATGCCTGATATCTTCCCCTGTATTTATTTTGACTGCTACAGCAAAGCTTTTGGGTGTCTGTTCCCCCCCCCCCCCCCCCTTTTCCTCTGTTAGTTTTTGCTCTAGAAGTATGTAAACCAGACCTCTCACTTCACTCAGTTTTCAGCACAATATGAGCATTTGGCGTCATGTCATCATGAAGACTTAGTAGTATTTCACATTAGTAAAGACACATACAAACAACAGCATGCACATAAATATTTTGGTAAAGAATTACAGGAATGTAACTTTCTATATCTGCCCAAGATTAGTTGCAAATGGATTTATATTTCTCTCCATGTACATAGTGAGTCAGAGCATATTTGTTTTATACCCATAGAAGTATGATAACAATTTGGATGAAATGTACTATCCTTAAGATTAAATATAAATCTCTAGGAAAATGAGACACACATACACAATCCTGGAGACATTCCCTCTCAGTTTTCACTTGCTCCCTGTTACAAGGAGCTCACTCAGGCTACACCTGGGGCTACTGAATTTCCCACTTTGTTCAATCGCACTGTAAATCTAAGCTATTTTCTTGCAAGTTGGTCCATGTTAATGTACCTCCTGCTGCTCGATGGCTGAGAGACCCTGGGTGAAATCCTCTCAGCGTCTTCAGAAATTAGGCTCATAGCTCAGGCCTTCTCAGAAGAGGACTCAATTGGGCAGCAATCCGAGTGAGCCTCCATCTAAATATCCACTAAAAGCCAACTTGAGCCAGTACTGATGAACACTAGGCACCTTTTCATTTCTAGAGTAGATTGTAGTGCTCAGTTCATATATTTAGGGACAGTAGTGCAAAGAAATAAAATAGTCTTCCAACTGGACTAAATGGAGGTGGGGGAGTGTGACATCTTTAAACCACTTGGCATCAGCATCTGTGAAAATCATCACTAATGTAGATTCCAATCACAACAGGTTTCTTACACTGACAGGAAACGCTTTTGCTTCCCTTGTATGGGTGCTGTGCAGTGGTGGTACACATCTGTCTGTTCATCTGATTCAATATCCGAGGCCTTCAACAGCTCCCACAAGCTAAATTTGTCTCACAGCTGCAGGAGCAGTCATGCTCCTATGCTGTCAGCATGGCATCTCTCATAGCTATTCAGTCATTGAGACTGAGGGTTCATACAGCCAGTGAGGAAGTGTTTTGGCTTGGACTCTGGCTTGTCTTGTGCCCTTTGCAGTGTCTCTGACAGCAGTGCGTCAATGACTTTGGCTGCAGGGCTGGTGTAGTCCCAGAAGCAGAGCCAGGACAGCAGTATGGGTGGGTGCTTTTACCCTAACTTTGATTTAGCTAGAACCAATAACAGCTGAAAGGAGTTTATTTGGATAGAAAAGTGGGTACAGAATTTGTGTCCATGCTTTAAGGCACAGCAGCTACTTTACAGGGCTTATAACTTAGTGGCAATAATGAAAACAGTTCAGCCTCACATCTACAGAGAAGTCAAAGCAAGAGGTTCTTCTCTTTGCTATTTACTTAGCAGGAGAGTTGAAAAACGTGAGGAGGCATCACAGCCTAGAAATATTCAAGCTATTGTCAATGCAGCAAGTGATAACTGATGTGAAGGGCAACGATCTGCTTTGGAGATAGATGTACCTCATGCAAATGTAATACTTGCCTAGCCTGAGTGTACAAGAGCCGTGTAAAGCTGATTTACTATATGCAGGAGTTATTTCACATGAATCGTTGAGATGTCAAATGTTGTTGTAGCTTTGTTTTCCTGTCAGGTACTGGGATTTAGGGATGAAGGTGGCCGGAGGAATTTGTTCTTTGTTGCTGGGTATCCTGCACAACTATGTTCCTGCTTGCATGGAGACTTTGCTCCTTTGGAAATGTAAGGGGACAAGGCAGGTTATTGCTTCTTGTTACTGGTGCATTTGGCCTGGATCAGAGGTGGAAATGAGTGTGGGATGCTTGAGCACACACTGTGTAGCCGAAGGGGCTGGATGTGTTGCCAGCAAAGCCTCATTAAACACATGGTACTGGGCTCAGCACTCCAGCTGCAGCACTCTGTGCATGGGCTCTTCAGCCACCTCTGCCTAGGAATAACCTGGACACTTCTGTTGTTGTGCTGACAGTGCCATGACAGACCCTTTAGTGGAACACTGCTCACTTTCACTCTGATTCAATAGCTGGTTTTCCTCCTGGATGAGGCAAGGTTGGCAAGCCTGTTCCAGGGGCAGGGATAACTGAGCATTCCTTTTAGTACGCTGAAGGAATTTGGCAGCACAAAGACTTTCTGCAGATCTCAGCTTATTTTGAACTGAGTTCCTTGAATTGCTTGGGGACGACTAGATATGCACGTGTCCATGTGGTATGTAGGAGTAGTGGAGGATAATTGCAGAGAGAGTAGGGAGATCACCACTTCCCCATATTACCTGTGGGGAGGACCAATTTTTAATAGGCTTTTTTCTAGATTTAAAAAAGAATTTCAGGAAGGGATTCATCCCTGGAAGTCATTTGACTTTTTTTCCTTATATTTTGATTCTTCTCTGGAAATCGACTGTAGAAAGTCTACAGATCCTTACTCAGCAAACTGCTTCCCTTGAGCATTGAGGGGCAAAGTGTCCAAGTCCTGCTGCATTTTCTTATCTAAAAATATGAGCAACTCTGTTCTTCCATTGCACTTGGAGGTTTCACAAACTGCACTTGAAGTCCAAAAGTTTTGGAGACTTCCCAGTTTTGAGAATCCCCGTTCTGACACAGAAAAGCTGTATCTGAATCCTGCCTCTCAACTTTATGGCATATGGGGGCATGCCTCTCATTAAGTTGGGAAGCTCACTTTCCTGTCAGTCAACATCAGATAACTTGGGCTTCATCAGTCGCTCAAAAGCCCCAGTTTAAAAGGATAACTTTTGGCAGGAAACGTCAGGTGAAACACTGCAACATGCACCTTAATTGGAGGGGTTGAAAAAGCTAATGAATTTCAGTTTTATAAAGGTGTAGCTGTGAGAGCCAAATCATCAGATGAAAAGATGCTTAACAGGAAATGTCAGTTATTGCCCTTGGGACCAGGCGTGAGAGGAAGAACAGAGAACCTGCTACTGAATACAGTGGGCCACATTTGCTGTTAGCAAAGTTCTGCTGAGGCAGGTGTATTAGTGAAGAGGAGAACAGGACCCTGTTATGTAAGTGAGCTGCAGGGGTGAATAGTTCTGTCAGCCGTGTTCTGATGTTTCCCAGTGTTCAAAGCTGGTAAAAAGGCCCTGGCTGCATCACCCCCTCCTTTGGTAAATGGTCACATCCATGAGACTTTGCCTGGTGTCTTATAGGATTTGCTTTTGCAAATCCCCTTTTGTGTGGGAACTGAGATGGCGTAAGCCTTTGTACAGTGTAAGTGGAGCAATGGAGCTCTCTGACGTTCATACCTGCTGTTACTTAATGTGCACTGACCTTTACCTTGTAAGAGACCTCACTAAAACCCCCTGCAGATCTATATCATCGTATATTGAGGCAGTTCCATTGTATAGATCCAGAGAGCTGAAGGGATTTTTGAAGTTAGAGCTTGCATGTTTGGTTCGTAATGGTCCATTTAAAAACAAAGAACTGCAGAACAGTATAAGCTCAGAAGCAACCCTAGGACTTTAATGGGGACAGATGTGTGGGAAGCACCTAAGCTGATGGATACATGTCAGCAAAAACACTCCTGTCTGTAGCTGTCAGGAGTAAACCAGCTGAGACTGAAGTTCAGTGTCATGCAAACGAAAGCCCTTATGAAGCTATAGAGAACCCTGTGCTCTCCTGACAGAGCAGAATGAATTGGGACAGAGATGTATTTATATCACTTGATATTTTATTTAGTGCACATTCATATTTTAGCAACCCCCTTATTAGCTCCCACAGCATGTCTCTGTCAGGGTTGGATTTATGCCTGTAAGCAGCACCCCTGCTAGCCCCTGTGCTTCCTGTGTAGCAAAAGAGGAGAGTTGCTGCCTTAGCCTTCAGGCAAGCTATGCCTTCCCTTTCTACTCCTTTACTAATTCACTTCTGTTAAGTGCAGGGGTGTACTGCTAGCTGTGAAACCACACCTAAACCCAGAGCCTAGACCTGTAGTCTGCCAGGCAGCTTCTCTTCACTGACCTTTTTCCTCTGCAGCTCAGGGGTGAGGGATTTGGAAGTCTGGGATGCTTGTGGCTATTGAGGGTAAGGTATCAGTGTCACCTATAAAAGCCAGTTGAATCCTCACCATGACTTCCCACAAATGAAGAGCCCTGCAACACAAGCTGTGCTTTTTGGAGTTAAATGCATGCACATCACAGCTTGCAACTGGTTTTGAAAGAACCTTCTCATTGTAAGCAGAGTTGTTTGAAACCAAACAAAAATCCGTAATGGACAGTAAACTTTAGTCTTACCTTTCTGCATTATTATGTGAAAGTTTTGTGTAGTTTGAGGAAAAGCTGTCATCTCTGTCCCTAAGTATGAAAGGGTCATCAAAACAAAATGCCATGAGAAATCTACTGTTCTACCAGCATCCCTTTGCAGAAAGGATGTTTCAAGGTAAAGCTCTATAATGGCAGTACTTCTGTTTATCCTTAGTGGGGTGAGAACATGCTTGTAGACTTGGAGTGGAGGGAAGCCAGAGTTGAATTGACATGTGGCTGTTCTCAACCAGTAAATTCATCTGTATCTTTCATCTCTCTTTAATAAACATACCGACTCTACTGGCTGCATGGGGGTGCTTGGTCTGCCAGCTAAAGGCCAGGCATGCAGTGGGTAATAACTGCTCTAGGAACTCTCTGGCAGTAAGTTACAGGGAGGAAGAAGCTTTTCCTATCTTTATTTTGCATTTGTTTTTCAGAGTTCACCCTTGGTGCCTCTTACTGGCCCTGGCTGCTGCTTTACTGGGGCACAGGAAGAGCCAGCACATAGACATGAACAGCTCCATGGACTCCATCCAAAGTGTTAAAACAGAGCTGCCAAATGCACCCTGTGTGTGCTGGCAGCCTCCGTCTGGGACTGGGGTATCCCAACCTTTTAGTTTCTTCTCCCTCCATTTGCATAGATCCAGTAACCCTGTTCCACCTCGCCCATGGTTTTCTATTATGTTTTTTCTGCTGGGCTAATTTTATCCAGAAGAGTGTCTCTCTGTGTGTCCTTGTAACCATGTCTTCATAGCACAGAAAATCGTGCCATGGGATTGATTTCTGTCTCAAAGATACCGTCTTGATGATGATGACACCAGTCTGTGCATCTCGCTGTAGATGTGAAGAAGTTCCGCTTGTTGTGGAAAGGTCGTCGATTATGGCTTTTAGCAACAAAATTGAAGGGTAATCTGAAATACTTCATGAACAGGGAAACTTGTTGAAATACACCCATGATATGTTAATAACTGATGCTATGGTATGTCATGATGTGTTGATACAGATTCTGTTAAGTAAAAGACACTAAGTCAAGGCACCCTGTGAATACAGGATCATTCTTTTCTTTCCTCTTCCACTACTGCTTGCTCAGGACTGGAAGAAAGGGAGGGGAGAACAGAGAGGGACAGAATCCCAGACAGTTGCATTAACTGTGGATAATAAAAGTCCAATGTGTCTGGCACAAATGAAACTTCCCAGAATCAGATGGTAAAAGGATAAATGAGTGGGAATTGGCAGCATACCTACAGTAACCCCAGACTCATGGAAACATGGAAAGAGAAAGGAAAATAATCACTGTGTACCACTTTGAAGTGACCGCAGGGAATCCCTTCATTTGCTGGAAGACTTCCCAAATCCAGTCTTTGGGAGTGTTGCGTGTAAATGAACACTGCTGATCTAGTCCGTTGCCTTCTGGTGTGAAGTGCGTACCTCTCTGGAGGATGTCTTATCACCGCCAATGTATGGATGGTTCTTCCCTCACTGGTTTTCTTTCTGGGGAAGTGCAGTGAAAAAGATTATTCCTTTCATATTATTTACATCCCTTATGATTTCAGAGGGAATAGTAAGATTGCAATTAAATTTATCCTTGTTAGCATTAAACCCCAAAGCAATCATGTCAAAATAGATCTGAACAGGAACCCCACAGGAGTATGAAAAGCAAGAAAAGAGATTGCTTCTCCATTCTTAATTCTGGCTGTTGGTTTTGGTCTCCTATGTTTCTGTGCTGACGAGCTGTACATGTTAAATAGGCAGCAGTATCCCCTCAGTGACACCCAAGCTGACAGCAATCTCTGCCTGGGAAAGTCCTCAATGGGCTCAGTAGGCTCTCCTCCAAGATGTCTTTTTTCTAAGGAGTCATTCTAAGTTACAGGGGCACTTCACTCCTTTCCCAGTGCACCAGAGTCATGATGCCAATGGGAATATTCATGTCACTGGGTGTTTGTGAGGTGAAGTACCTCCAAGAGCCTGAGCTGGACAGTGGCTGTGGTAATAGAACCCTTGTAAATAACAGCAAGAAAATGAGGTCTAACAATGCAGCGGCCTGGGAGAAGTGGTGTTTTCCACAGCATGAATGACTGAGGCGTGTGCTCCCATTAGGTGCGTTTAGAAAATCCCAAGTCTTGGGGAACCTGCCTGACTTTAAAGAATGAGGCCAGTGAGTGTCTTCTGCTAGATGTGAGGTTTGGATCGGAGTCTGGGGCTCTGGTAGCAGTGAAATGTTACTGGCAGCGTTAACTGATCTAATTCTGTAGATCCTTTTGGAAAGCAAGCTATCTGCTGGCTAGTAAAATGCATACAGACCCTCCTTAAATCTCTTGCAAAGGCTGCTGCTGCGAGTGGTGCTGAAATCTTTCAGGTGTGGATGATGCATCCTGTGGTGTTCAAGGCTAAATTGGTTATCCATTTCAGGTTAGGAACAAATGTTGATGTCCCCATTAACTGGTATTGCTGGAGCTTGTGTTTCCCCACAGCACAGCAATTTCCTGGGGCTGTCAGGGTACTCCTATTCCAAAATGCCCTCTCAGGGACCAATGACACTTGCAGTGACCTGACCTTTTCTATGGTCCCGAGAACATGACCTTGTTGTCAAATGGGAGGCCTGCCTTGGAGGGGTGTGTGAGGGGAGTGCTGCGGATTCCTCTGGGCTGGATGTGTAGTGGGTGGCTGTCAGCCCTCATGGCAGGGGCCTGGATGCAGCAGTTGGGCTCTATACCAGCTGCTAAGTTGAGTGGCTCTAGGAGTGGTGCCATTTCTGTCTGTCCCTCGCTCAAGCCAGGGATAGAAATATAATTAACTGAGGTTACTTTTAAACCAAATCATTTTATTTGCCCCAAAGCAGTGTCTTAAGTAAAAAAAAAAAAAAAAAATTAAAAAAAAAAAAAAAGTAGCAGATGAGAAATCAAGAAAAACAAATCAATGCATGTGAAAATCTCACTCAGCCCTAAGTGTGAATCATCCTGTCCCTTTCCAAAGGCACACATGGCCGAGGGCAGCCCTGCAGTAACAAACCAGGGCAGGAATAAGATGGTTTACGAACAAAGTGGCTCTGGGGTTTCTGCAAATGATGCAGGGGGAGCTTGTCTGAGCGGCAGTGGGGACTGATGGGGATTTGGCAAGTTCTGTCCATCTGAATCAAGAACTAGGGAAAGTGAAATACAGGATGGTCACAACATAAAGACAGAGCTGAAAAATGTCAGCTGGAAATGCCTGGAAGGATCTGGCCTTGTTTTCACACCTGCAAACATGGCCTGAAGAAACTTTAGCTTATAGGGCAATAAGGAGGCTGCTGCCCATATGGATGAGTCAGGTTGAAAGCAGCAATCAGAAGTTGAAAGTAGGAGTCTGTTCAGGAGAGCGTCCGTAGATGAAGGCAGACTAGGAAAGAAGTATTGTTGTAAAGCTATTTCTAATAGGTAGCAGGATTTCTGTGGGAAAGCTGGCATGTTCTGTATTCCTCCATGCACCCAGCCCCTCTGCCTGATTTATTTTGTTACCTATGTGGTGTTAAATGAAACCTGCCAAGTCCTATATGACACTTGGATGTTCTTTAGGTATGTGACTAATGTGCAGATCAAGGCAAACTGAATGGCTGTTACATCAGCTTCTACCTGTGTCTCTTACTCTGCTATCAGGAAACATTTTTTATAGTGGAAGAGAATTTCTCCTTTCTTTAAGGAACGTCCTGTGATGGCAGGAACAGAGTTTGAAGGACGGTTGCAGAGAAAGTTATGTGAAAGTTTTTGCTCTTTCTGTTCATAAATGTCCTCCTTCCTGCTAATGGTTTTATTCTTAGCTCTACTGACAAGCATGCAAAGACTCCTGCTGCTATCCTAATGCTTTGGGCATTGCCTGTAAGGGCTCAGGAGGCAGCCTGGGATCTGTTTCTTGGCTGAAACTCCAGACTTGGAGCTGGGAAGGAGAGCAGGTCCTTGTAGTTAAAAATAACAGGGAAGACTGGCTCAGCCTCATAGTGAGCAATAAACCATCTTTTTCCAGGTTTCTTTGCCCACCTTTCTCTTGCTTTTTACTGCATTGTCAATACAAGGAGATTATGGGAAATCCAATTCTAAGTCAATAGCAAATTATGAGGCATTGACCACCTGGAACTAGTCCTGGTTTAGAAAAGGCAGTCTATTTCTGCCATAACCTTTTCCACATCCCTGTTCCTCTTGCAAGGAGTGTTTTAGCTAGTGGAGCAATTAGTCTCTGCTGGTACGGGTAGAGGGGAGGAAAAAGACGTGACTGTGGGTAAGAGCATCCCATGTGTTTTACATCCCATGTGTGGGGTGTTACCCTGGAACACTGGTAAAGAAAGCTTGGCCTGCAGGTGTTTCTGCAGGGAGCAAGAGTTACTCTTACAAGGCCAGTAACCCAGTTAGGGACCTTCCAGTGCTTCAAATATAGCAAGTTACATTTATCTTACCATTTTAACATTTTCCTTCATTAGATCCAGAGAACTTCAGAGGAGATAGCTGTCCCTGCAAAAGACTGAGGGTCACTAGAGGTCTCAAGTTAAATGAAGGAATGAATACTAGTGTTTCATATGGCACTGAACTACATATTGTAGTGCGTTTGAATTCCAGATCTGCTCATAGTGCTTTTTCTCAATGCTTTCATTTGCTCTGCCTGATCTGTTGTGATGTATTGATCCAAAATAACGATACCTACATATGTATATATGTACAAGGCAGCTGCAAAAAAACAGATTACGCCATCTAAGTGACCATAGCCGGCATACAGGAAGCACTCCCGGGAGAGAAATGGCACTTACCAGTGCATCCAACAGCATCTGTATGGCACTTGCCATTTCCCAATTAGAAGAGAATAAGTATCCTCTTTGCTCTTTACCCTGAAATGAGGCTGCCAAGGAAACTGGATAGGAAATGGTGTATTTCGTTAAAGTAGTACCCAAAGCAGGTTCCGGGACTACTTGTTCCTGTGCTGACAGGGCCCATCCAGCACAACTTCTGAGAAAGCAGCAGCAGTAGGAGCAATTCCAGTGTCTCTGTCAGGCTTATGGTGCATGGTGTCCCCAGCTCCTCACAATGCAGGCTGTCAAGGTCAGCTCTTGGAGTGAGGTGTTAGAATTTAACAGCCCAGTAAGGTCCCTCATCATCAATGAGTGAAATACATGGAGACAGCAGAAGGAAAATTCAATCTGTAAACATGTTCAGCATTAATTATTTAGCATATAGGGGCTTCTGTGCATTAGATCCCTTACAGAGCAGTGCAGCCCTGAATGGCCTCAAGACCAAGGCAGTGGGAAAATATTATGTAGCTAAAAGCATGTTTTGAGTATTTGCAAGTTATATGGACAGGTAAGTCAGGCTTCTTGCTTTGTTTGGGCTCTGTCTGCAGTGGCAGATGTATAGGAAGGGATTTTTGTGATATAGGCATAAAATGGAAGATGATGTTACGGCCCAACTTACGATGGTGAAAGCTCCTGGCTTTTTGCTGGCATATCCATGTTTGTGGCATATAGCAGTTAGGGCTGAGGTGCAATGACCTTATAGTTGTCTTTACAAGCAGTGCATTAATTCATTAAAGAAACTGGATATCAGCATGTTCTGGTTCAAGTCTTACGACTTTATGAAGTATCCTGCACACTTAATGCAGTGTACCCTCCACCCAGAAAGCTCAGAACTAAAGCATTATGTGTTCTATCCATTTACCCATGTGAGGATATTTTGCAGTCCGTCATATCTGGGTTACAGGATATTTTACATGTTACAGGTTCTAACTGGCTACTGCTATGCTGAGGTATGTCTTTGAGGAGACTGTCGCAAGTTCTGATGTCCCTGTATTACCTGGAGTTTGTAGGCACCTCCTGAATTCTTCCCTCTCCCGTGTTTGGTCTGCAAGAAGAGCAGCCCGATTCCTTAAAAACCTGCATGTGCTTGAGCTTTGGAAGGGCTAAACCAAGGTTAATATTTCCTCCAGAAAAACCCTTCTTTGCTTTCTGCAGAAACAGGCTTACAAATAGTAAACCCAAACTGGGCTTGTCCAGTTCAAAATCTACCAGTTCCAAGTGTCATTTGGAGGCTGTTAGGGTTCAGTTTCTGTTCATGCAATTGTTCTTACTAAAGCGAGACTTTATTTTACTGGCCCAGAACTAGCATAGTCCCTTTTCACTTCAGCTCAGCCAATCTGCTGCTTCAGACAAAGCCTAAACCACTAGAGGTCAGGGAAGGAATGGACATTTGGAAAAGTGGAGGTAAGAACAGAACTTGGCAGGGAATCTCTCTTTTTTTCCATGCCTAGGAAAACTCATCGAGGTGAATTTTGATAGCCTGGATCTTTAGAGAGTCCCATGGGGAAAGCACAGGAGTGTTCCTGGCATTTGCCATCTTCATCCAGGCCTTTGCCTCGCTGCATATTTACAGTGAGACCTTCAGCAAGTCATCTAATTGCTCTGTGCCACCGACCCCATCTGTTGTGTGAGGGCTTCTCCTGCACATTGTTTTCCTGATTCACATGAAGCACCATGTGGCAGTGATTGTTTCTCACTGCATGTGGGAAAGGTGGTACTGGGGAGAAGAATGGCCTCCCTCATCCACTGGGGCTGATTGAAATGCAAATAGCTCACCACCTCTCTTATCTCTAAGCATTGCCTTCCCCCAGAAATAACTAACTTGGCCTGATGTTCAACTGCAGGTGAAGGTTGTCTGACGTACATTTACCAGATGTTATCTTCTATTTTCTCTTTCCATTTCTGATTTTTGCTTGGAGTGTCTCGGTTCTATGTAGAGAACTCGGTCTATGCTTGCCACTCTCCCACGGGCAGGAGACAGGACTGGGAGCCTTGGTCCCCACGCAGCTGTGTCCATAGGTGAGCTGAAGGTGGCAGATGGTCACCCACCAGGAGAGGGAGCTGCCTGCCCTCGGAAGGAGCAGGCACAGTGATGTGGCTCAGGGGAATGCAGGACCTGGGCAATGCCCTGTCCCACCCCTCCTGCAGCAGCGCAGTTTGGCACCTGCAGCAGAGAGTATGAGCAGCCTTTTTCAAGTCTGAGATAGGGGTTTATTCCCACCGTTGTCTTTAGAGCCAAACGATGAGGCTCAAACCCAAGTGACTGACACTGCTTGCCTGCCTGGCTGGGACGGCCACAACAAAATCAGCGGGTACAGGATACTGCAGGGGATTAGCTTTGGGAACCTTGTTGCTGTGGACAAGGAATGCCAGCACACACAAGGATATGCATTTAAATTGCTGTGACTGAGCTGGTGTAACCACAGCCTTCATGATACAACTGTTCTCAGCCTGAGCCTTCTTCCTCTTTCTATTTGTTCTGCCACATTTTAGAGGAAAGGTGGGCTAATCCAGGAAGCTCCTAGTTCTGTTCCACATTGGGCATAGCCATGCACAGCAGTGTGTGGTTACACCCAGAGAAACCTTCCCCAGGCTGAGCAAACTGCATCTTTGGCTCAGGTACAGTGCGTGTGCTCCCACTGCCTGTTAGGGGCTGTGAAATGAAAGGTGAGCGAGTATCAGAGGGGATTTTAAGGTGAGCCATGTGTGCTGAGGATTTGGGATTCCTAATGCACCTGGTTGCTCACACCGCTCTGCAAGAAACGAGTATTTCCTTGTTTCCACAAGGTTGATTGATGACAATACTCAAAGGCCACTTCCCCCACTTCCCCCTGCTCTGTGGTAATAGGACTGTGACCCGTCCCCTGGGGGTGGGGGAAAATACTTCACGTGTTTGTCCTCATCACTGCTCCTTTGCTGTAACTCTCAGCCCTGGTGAGAGCTTGTGGCAACAATGAGCTCCTTCCTAACTGCCTAGGACAGCACTTGTGAGTCGTATCTTCTGGGTTAGTGTGTAAGGGAAGGACTCTGGCTGTTGTAGTACCAATGGTAAGCATGCTCTGAAAGACATGATTGCTACTCAGAGGAGTATTAGGCATGTGTGAATGATTGCACCCACAGCTTCAGTGTTAATGCTCTCATTCTCCATCTGCTCCAAGGAAGATCTAGGAAAGCCGCCAGGAAAATATAGTAGTAAATAATGTTTCTATTGAACCTTCTATCAGAGGCTTGCAAAGTGTTCTGCAAGCTCTGCTGAAGTCCTGCTGCCACTAGGAAATGGGAGCACATCCTTGTGCTTTCTGGTAATGTGCGTACATGTGAGAAGGCTTAACCCTAGGCAACGCTGACCTGGTGGAGTCTCTATTTCCAGGCTTGCAGTATGGACTCATATGGGAGGAGCATAGGAAATCAGATGGATGCCTCAACAAGGCAATTCCAAGAAATTGGCAGTGCTACCACATCGCTCAGTGAGGTAAAAATCCCGCAGTGACAGAAATGTTGGCGTTTCTGGGCTTGTTGTACTGCAAAGTCCCACTGGGTGGGATGCTGCATCTTCCTGCACATTCCATGGTGGTGGCACTCCTCCCTTAGGACCCCTGTGTAGCTGCCACTGTTAATATCCTGAGAGGTTACTGCTTCATCCAAACCTTTGTGAGACTCCTCTGCAATTTCTCTTATCAAACATCTTTTATTAAAATACTTTAACTAAAACTCCCGGCTGCTTCTCTGCTCCTGTATGTAAATATGCAGCTATGTAATGTTTTGTCCTTGAACAACTATGTCTCATGGTGCTTTGTGACAAGAGCCTCCCCACAGAGCAGCCTGTGCAATCCTAGTGCCACGAGCAGCACACGGCACCCAAAGGTAAAGGATTCGGGGCCTCTCTGCTATGCAGACCCTGCTTCTCCCCTCACACAGAAACAACCCTTTTCGAAAGAAACCAGCAAAATAAAAGTAAAGATGTGGATGTGAAAGGCCTGGACTAAAATTGTGTTGCACCTGAAGGTAGAAGGAGCATGGGCTGGCGGCTGTGCCCTGCAAGCACATGGGTATTGTGCTTCATCCCAGCTCGTGCAGCAGGTGGGACACGACGCAGGGAGCTGGGTCAGTGGGAATTCCCTTCTGTTCTAGACACGAGCAAGGACAGACTGACAGAGGCTTGTCTGGAGGCTGTCACTGAACCTGTCAGGTGTTGGCTGCTGTCTTTGATGGCCTTGTGCTAGGTCTTGCAGTGCAATGAGTTCTAGTTGCTCCTTGAGGGCTGGCTACTATTCTCTCGTTTTGTGGTGTTCACCTTCTCCTGCTTTTAGGATCCTTTCAATAAATAGGCTCACAGCTGGTGCTAAGTACATTTGTTTGTTTGAGACATGACACATGATGGGTAGATACCTTCCCATTGTGCAACACTAGACCTGGAGCTCTTTGCCCACTATTAAAGACTAGAAGGATGAGCCAGGCCCTTTCTGAGGGGATCCTTTCTTTCCACATCTACAAAGCTAGATAGTGATTCTGGAACTTGTCTAGCCTTGGATTTCCTCTGTAGGCATGTAAAATACCCCTGGGATGACTCCACAGCCATTATCACTGGTTGGTGGTGACAGCTTTCCTACAAACTTGCTCATCAGAGCTCAGGAGAGAGTAACTTGCTGCTCACTGAGAGTCTTACTTGGACTGTCTGGATGTGTGAGTATCTCTACATCACTTCAAAGATGATTCCAGACATTGAGTTCCCCTTAGAAATGCTCCTGGATAAGCTGGAGATTGTCAGCAACAGGAGGTTGTACAGATATAACCTATGGGTATTTGTGTGGGCCTTTCTTTTTTAACGTGGGCTGTGAACAAGTGAGCTGTCTGTGGGTTTCTCTGTGCAAAGCTTGCACTATCTTGGCTGGCCTCATTTTTTTTTTTGCCATCTTTCCACTTAAGTGGTATTTCTTTCTCCTCTCCTCAAGGAGACGTTACTTTTACCTGGTAACTACAGAATGGAGGAAGAAAGGAAGTGGCTTATCCAGGGGCAGCAATGGAGAGGGTCAGAACTGCCTCCATTTATCTGGTAAAACTTTTCCTGAGGCTGTGCCAAACCCACACCTGCAAGCTGCTTAGATGGAGCAGGGCATTCTTATGGCCTGGAGTCAGCTTGGGGGTTGCCTCCTATGAAACTAGTTTTTCTCACTCTCTCGGTGATAACTGACAAAGCAAATCAGCTCCTACCTGTGAGATCCAAACAGGCTATAAATCAACTCCCATGTTTGTGTGGGAGAAGGATGTTTTCAAGTGCTAGGAAGGAAAGCTGCCTTTTAAGAAGTCAGTTAGTTAATGACATTGTTTTTATGGCACACTTCTCCATGGGGTGGAGGAGGAGAAGGGCAGGTCTATTCCCATGTTGTGGGTGCTCAGATGTGAGAAAGTTCATTATATCTTACCACCCATTCCCCAGGGAGTTCACCAAAAATCAAGGAAAACCCAGATGCTAAAAAATATTTATATGGAATAGTAATACTTATCTGGACAAGAAAACCCACAGCACATTCATGTGGTATCAAGGGCCAGCTCCTTTGTGGCTTATGTGTTGTGAAGGACTTCACAGTTCACCAAGTTGTGGTTTCTTTAGAGAGAAAGATCTAGCAGCACGTTTCGACAGTAATATTTCCAAGGCCTTAGTTTTGCTTCTATAAGCAAAAGCTGAAGATTCAGATTCGCTGAGCCTATTTTTTGTGATGGTAGAAAATGTTTTGTGGGTGGGATCAACAGCAATAACGAAACAAGTTGTCACAGCTCTTATTTTCTAGCTGCTGTTTGGCTGTGGCACAATTTAATGCTCCTGCAAGCACAACTAATGGTAGGCACGGTGTTATTTGTTTTTTCTAGCACAAAAGGTTAACTTTATGGTGTGATTTCAAACTTCTCCATCTTCCTTGCACCTGGACGTTGGCTGAATTACTTCTTTGGAATCCATCTTCATTGCTCAGAAAATTCCAAGCGTTGACTCCCCTCTCTGTCTTGTGCTTATGACAAGATGTGCTGTAAGGTACCAGGAGGGGCCAGCGTGGATAAAAGGTTTTATAGGGTGGTGCTAGAAGGTTTCCCTCTTTTATTAGAATCATATCTGCATAAAATCTTTGTAGTGTTATGAAAGAGCTCTGTATTACTGGGAACTAGCATATGAAGACAAACCTCTCAGATAATAGACTGAAGAACAAACGCTATTAAATGTAAGGTCAGGTAGTCCTGGATATAATATCTAATAGATTTTTCTCATCAAAATATGCCTCAATCGACAAGAGATGATGTGACTTCAATATTATTCTTGCAGGTGTTAAGGATAAGACAAAGAAGCTGCTGAAAAACATTATCCTAGCTTGGGTGATGGTAAATTGATTCTATTTAAATGAAATGAAAGGATAAACAACAGTAGGTTTGCAATTCAGATTTTCTCTTTCAAAGGGACAACTGATTAGGGAAGCAAATATAGCTGAATATGGAAAAGGTCCGGAATTTCTTTGCCAGCTGTTGCACAAATATTACAAGGATCTCTCCTGAGCACAGGACTCTCCACTCCGGCATACTGAAAGAACTGCAATATAGCAGCAGAAAGTTCTGCCCTTTGAGAAAAAGAGTAGAGAAGAGGAGGCAAAACCAGGCGCCATTGAAATGAGGGTTGTGAGTAAGGATGTTGTGGAAGCTGTGAATGCTCCATTCCAGGCGGTGTTCAAGGCCAGGTTGGACAGAGCCTTGGGTGAGATGGTTTAGTGTGAGGTGTCCCTGCCCATTTCAGGGGGGCTGGAACTGGATGATCTTAAGGTCCTTTCCAACCCTAACTATTCTATGATTCTATGTTCTTAACAGTACATGTGATCTTAGTCAATATTTGTGTTGGGTTACATTTATTGTCAATTTTAAAATGTAATGGAATTGAAATGTGTAAAATTCAGCAAGACAAAATGCATGGTTATTAACCTACAGATCTGCAAGGATTTCTGTTACAAAAAGGCATATAAATGCAAGCAGGTGAGGGAGAAGAGTGAACATCAGGGCAAGTCAAAGGATGGATCTGACATTCCAGATGGGGAAAATAATGCTGCAGTTCTAGTAATCAGGAAAGGCTAAAGGTATTGATGTATTGTACAAAGTAGGAATGAAATCTTACCTAGAGTTCTGCATCAGGTTCTCAGCTCTGAAACAAGTGCCAAAAAGTGTTATTCATTTCCTAGTCATCCTAGGAAACTGTTTTGTGAGAAGGAAAGAGCCTACCCTGTGAGGGGCAAGATTGCATCTACAAATACACTCCAGGAATGAACAGGAAGAGAAACATACTTAAACCAAAGGATAATGTTAGTCAAAGAGCAAAAGGGTATGACTGGGCCAGAAACAAACTTAGTCTGGAAACAAGATAAAGGTTTCTAATCCTCAGAACAGGAAGGCTTTAAAAGAGTCTCCAAACTGAAGCTGTGGGGAGAAGAAGCTTATTTTAGAACATGGAGGCCTCGAAGGCCTTTGCAGCTCCATGTTTTATGCACAGGATAATGCAGGTACAACTAAACTAGTTGATGTTAAAAGCACAAGGTGCTGTAAGGAGGTAAGGTTCTTCAAGGTGACTGGACACTTAACTACTGTTTTAGGAGCAGTATTAAGGTGGAGTCTGGCCATCTCCATTAGTGTTTGCCAAATGCCACTCACCTCTGGGTTTTGGGAAAACTGGGCAACTTTCGGGCCAATACGTATTTTGCTGCAACGCTTTGAGATCTGCCTGGGAATTCATGCTGAACATACGTACGCTGAAAGAACGTGTGCCAGCCTCTCCCTTTACATTGCATTCCCTTGGTGTAGGAAACCTATTTCCTGATTCTACAACCAGTCTCTAATTCAATTAAAGGAACTGCTGATGGCAGTTTGTGCAGCTTATGAATGGCAGGAAAACGTGAGTACCAGATCCTCTGCTGCAAGACACAGACCTCACTTGCAAAGGTTTTATTTTTAATGTTCTTTACAGTGATACTGGGGAACCTGTGGAATCCATAAAATGGCACTTAGGATACATCTGTGTGAATGTTGCTGCTTGAGTCATGTTAGGAAATGATGCAGGTTGAAGACTTTACAATATTCTTCCTGCTGGACTGGGTTATTCCAGTATGCAGCCCAAGCCCTCCTTACAGTGAAGAAGTCTGCCAATGAATGCTCAGTGCTCTGAAAGAGAGAAAGACTGTCTGCAACCAAAGTTTTCTAGTAAACTGAGATGTAGCAAGAATTGATCTGTGGAGGCTTCATTACCTTTGCTGTGTCTGGGATTTGGTGCTTTGAAGGCAAGTAGGACTCTTGCAGCCAGATAGCCCTGAACAGCCAGGACAGTGACAGTTTCCAGCACTACATGTGTAGACATAATATTACCTTCTTCCTTTTGCCTTGGCTTGCATGGTTATGTGACTGGATGTAAGTAGAGCTGCATGTGGGTCTTGCTGAAGGTTACATTTCAGATTGAGGTAGTAGTTATGAGTTGTAGTTGTCCTGGTGTATGTATCTTGGAAGAATTAGTTGCTAAGAAGAGCTGGAAACAGTAATCCCAAGAAGCTTTTTGTATTCTTCAGAGTTAAGCACTTAAGCAATTCCCTCTGGCTTTGTTCTGACTTTGTAATTCTCTGTTACTTAGTAAAGCTTATAAAACTTGCCCTCTTGCCATGTATCAATTGTGGTTCTTTATGTTTTGCAGCAATGAGCGTAGAAGTAGAGAAGTGATAAGAACAGTTGCCATTCAGGCTCTTCAGTAGCACCAACTGCCACTGCAGTTAAAGCCTCTTTTTACTCTGCTTTGCACTTGCTCAGAAAGAAAAGATCATTTGAACAAATAGAAGCATTTGCTCTAAATTTTATTCTTATTTATATATAAATGTGTATGTATATGTAGATATATGTCTATATACATATGTGTATATATACATTTGAGTTTGACTATATTTAAAAACAGATTATCAGAGCAGATGGGCCCTTCCCTGCCTGTTTAATCTGATAGTAATCTGATAGCCTGTATGTTATAGCTATAGGCATCTCTAAATCACTTCCTGCTTGAACTACAAAGGTTTTAAAAAAGAACTAATTTTGACTTGAATAATTTTTGGTAAAGCAGAACTGCTACAATAGCTGGTGAATTATTAATTATTAATAAACATGCCTCTTGTATCTCTGTAGCTTCCCACTCTTGCTGTAATGGGCTTTTTTACAGTGGTGTCACACAGGTGAGTCCAAGAATTGAATTAGTTTTCGTATGTATATGCACAAAAACCTGCGCAAATCAGCCCTTGGCCTAAAGATCTGAACTCGTTTGTGCTTCTTGAATCTGTTGCTATAAACCATCATTTCCAGTCCCTTCATCTTTCTTGCAGCTGTTTCCTGCGTGCTCTTCTATTTATCAACAGCCTTCTTGAGTGGTAGCCAACAAAACCGTACTTGCTGCATCAGAAGTAGACATGGCACAAGTGAGAGGTGATATCACTTGCTTCCTCTCCCAGGTTCCTGCAGTGTTCACAGCCCTCTTCCCTACAGCACCGCCCTGGGAACTCCTGTTTCGTTGACTTTTCACTAGTTGCCTTTCCAAAGCGACTGCTGTCCGAAAGTGCTTTGTCCTGTGAGACCTATGGTCTGTGTTCCTACATGTTAAAACATATTATTCCAACTTGTTAAACTGACATTATTCCAAGCAATCCAGATCATTCCAGCAGAAAGCTCTGCTGTCCTTCTTTACTTAAAGCTATAGCACTGGAACAAGGGTTCCCTGTCACTAACAATGCGTTACAACAAACAGAGTTCAAGTTCCTGGGGGACTCCTTTGGGAATATTCTTAGTAATATATCCCTACCTGTAATTACATTCTGTGACTTGGTATATAGCCAGGTTGAATGCACTTAATGTGGCATGGCGAGTCTAAAATGTTATGGGTCCCTAATGAGCATGTCACACAGTACCAAGTTCAGTGACATTGCTGCCTTTCAGCAGGCAAGCAAACTTTTGATACCATTAAAATAAAAATCAAATTAATTTGGCAAGTTCTACCTTTGAATAAAATTTTGTTCATTGGTACAAATTACATGATCCCTCTGTTTCTCTATTAATTGAGTCCCATGTCAGCCCTTACATTACTTTACCAGGACTGTTGCCAGGCTTGCAGACCTGTATTGATGTTTATAAAATATTGGCACAACATGAGCATCCTTCCAGGCTCCTGGAAGTTCTCCCTGTTAACAGTTATCAGCAGACCAGAGTGCCCTCATCCTGCTCTTTTGAGATTCTCTGGAGGTCTGACTTCAGCAACTAAAGCATAGACACTTTTCAGACTGCAGCACAGCCTGTTGTTGACAGCTCTCCCTATTTATTGCTGAGGTGCTATACCATCAACACTACTCTTCTGTTAGCATAGACTTGAAAATGGAACTATTTGTTACAGAATATACCATGTTCTTTTGCTTCTTATCAATGTTTTATTTCTAGATTCTAATTTATCAAAATTTATGGCACTAGTATGTTCCTCATAGCCTCTTTCTCCGTTAATGGGAGGCTTCCCAGATTGTTATCATTCTCTAACTTTCCTCTTGCCTAATTGCATGCATGATTATTCCAGCTTTGTGAAACAGTCCCTGTTAAAACACCAACCACTAGACGCTGGTCAGGTAACTCACTGGCTATTTTCTGTTTGCAACAGGAAGATGATCCAGGTGTAAGCACACCTAGGTGAATCACGACAAACACTTGTTTTGGGATTAGTTCCTCTGATTAGGATACAAAATTGCTTGAAATAAGAAATAGCAGTTGCTAATAATTTAGAGTTGCAGTTAACTTTGTAACTGGCAGCATATGTCCCTTTACTCTGCATTTATCTCAGGTGTTTTTTTCCTTTCTCCCTTAGCTCTCTATCCCCTAAAAGATACACTTCAGTTCAAATCTACCTATCCACTACTCCATGCTACTTTACCTAGGCAGTGGACTGAGAACCTCCTTCTTCCCCTTTCTGACATGTATAATTTGGATCTTCTTCAAACTGCTCTTCGGTTCCCTGATCTTGACTGTATTAAACTGTGATCCCTTCAAAGAATCTCTCTAGTACCTATAACCACCCTTATCGAGCTCAGCTTTTCTAATTCTTGAGCAGTTCTTTTTTAATGTTAATGGTATAGGATTTGCTGTGATAGAAAGAGCTTTTAAATGTCCTTGGTCTCTTTACAAGCTGGGCAGGGAAATCCACTAGTGAAGCAACCCCTGTGCATTCTGCTTGATCAAGTGGACCAGTCACCAGTGTGGGCTTTAGAGCTTGAAACTGTTGAACCACTAAGAATAATATCTGGTTCCTTCCGTCCTAAATACCTGGCTTTCAAATCCTGCCCCGTATAATTTTAGGCAATCATTCAGTCCAAGAAGTTAGTCCAGATGAGTGCATCCCAATGTCCTATTGTAAACCAAATGGTTTCACTGCAAGTGCTGAAAAGGCATGAAAATTACTAAGTGTGAAATAAAATAAACCCCTCTTCTGAAAGCACAGGTTTGACCATTCAGGCACTGAGGCTATAGATGGTTTTTGCTTCAAGTAACCCTGATGTATTAACATAAATCACATAAGGTTAGGAAACTGGGATTGTAATTCTGGGGACAGTGTCTGGGACAATGGATGCTCAGCTGCTAGTATGAAGCCAGAGTTTTCCAAGTTGCTCGAGGAAATCTGGTCTTGAAGTGAAATGAATCAACTTGACTGAGCAAATCCTGCAGTTAGAGCTATAGTTTCAGCCTGTTCCATTTTGTGTGACCTCATCTTTTATCTGTCCTCATGTGGGCAAAACAGAACAGTGGAACTGTTTCTGTTAGTGTTGTTTTTGTAAGGATCCCCTTCTCATGGCTTGGGCCCTTTTGTAAGATGCCAGGAAGCTGTTTATGAATTGATAACTTCTGGGTCTGTCCTTATTGTTTTGGGATTCCTCTGCTCCCACATGGACCTGGCAGTCCCTTCCTAAAATGCTGGGGTAGTGCAAGAATGCTATTTCTGTAACTGTCTGTTCCACACTGTATTCTTAAATGCCAGTTAATCAGACCTCAAGCATTTGGCTGTTCTGAGAAGTGGGATGTTAATGGCAAACATGCATGTTATCATCTGCAGATCTGACTCCTCCAGTGGGAGGAGGCAGTAGTTCAGGCTCAACATCCTTCATTCAAAAACTTGCCAAAAATGTTGCATACTAGTAATTGTAGTCCCCACTGGGAGCTGAGGTGAGACCACAAACTCCATTTATTTGGAGCTCTGAGATTCCTCTAAGTATAATGAAAGTCAGGACTTTGGGAGATGGATCACTACATTCAACAGTCCTCAACATCAAAGGCCATTCACTAGGAAGCTGCGAGGACAGCAGTGGTAGTTCTCTGCTGTACCAGCTGCCTCTGGCTACTGAGGCACTCTGCTGTGCTTGTAGACTTTTGGTTTGGGGTTTGTGTGTGTGTTTTCTTGCTGGCTGTGGGGAGGGGAGGGTCTTTTTGGGTTGTTTGGAGGCTTTGGGGGGCTTGTTGCTGCTTCTTTTTCAGTTTTGACTGGTATGAGATGATATACACAAGGCAGGCTGGAGTGCTCTGTAAGTGTCATAACTGAAAAAGTCACAAACTATTCAGGCACTTACAGGATTGTAGGGGAGGGTGAGAGCAGCTGCTCATATTGTTGCAAAAGCTGAGTGTTTTCATGGAAATACAGCTTCTTCTGCATCCGATTTATGATTTCAAACACTACAGCATCAGAGTCAGAAAAGAACTCGGCCTTGGCATGCCAGCTTCTGTTCGTAGAGCTTTCCTTTGATTCACTGCCTCTTCCTCAATCACTTGTCTGTTGAATTCAAGGAATTAAGACACCACCACAATTTCAACATTGAGATTAAGCCTAACGTGATTTCTGAGAGATTTTAAAACTTCTGTGTCTACAGCATCTCCCATAAGAAACCCCTGAGCTGGATGAGCTGTGTAGTATCAATTGTTAGTAACAGATTAATTCTGCTAGGAAGTTTCTGAAGAAGCTTGGAGGTACAGCAGGCATAATGGGAACGTAGGTATGTAATTGCGGGGTTGCTCTGCAGGGCAGTTGTCTTTTTGAAGCCCAGGAATGGGCAGGGTTAGAGGGTGCTGTCATTGTCCTGTGTTTGGCTCTTGCAGCCTTGATGACCGCCTGACAACACGCCCTTTCATAAAAATTGATCAGGTTAAGACTTATATCTGGATGACCTAAAATCTGGGGTTTGTGATCCTGCAGTATGGTGTCCTGTGGAGCCTGATTTTTCTGAAGAGACTGTGTGTGTCCTTGTGTTCGGGTCCTGATTTTGAACCAGATGGAGTGGTTGAGGCCACTGGGACAAGCAGGTGATGGAGTATGGGCTGAGGTGCTTTTAGAGACATGCCCAAGACTACATTACTTCTCTGTGCTAAGGTTTTGATTCTCTTATCCCTAGCTAATATCTCTTGGCTAGAATCTACAGATGGCTAGAGCTCATTCTGGGACAGAGACAACATGCATATTCAGAAGCAGAAAGATGAGCTAGGTAACTTCAGACTTGCTTTTAGTAGTATCTACACACCTTTTGGTAGTGTTCAAAGTGTGAGGGAGCTTCCTAGCTTTTATATAGTACACAGTATCGCCAGTATCTAGAAAGGTGCTCTCCATCTTCATCATCAGGGCTTTGAGAACACTACAGTTCTGCAATCACCATTTCAAGATTAGGTTGGTGTATTGCCCTTTCCTAGGGGCTATACTCAGGTCAATCTAGGGACTGAAGTGGGTGCACGAAATATTGTGTGCTTGGTAAGTGGAGTAAGAACTCTTACGTTCAGGGCAGGGACTTTAACCCCTCTAGCCTGACCTCCTGTATCATCACGTTACAGCTGGGTCTCTTATGGAGTGCACTAGCTCTTGTTTGAGTTCAATAATGCACTTCCTAGAAAGGCAATCAGCATGGATCCAAGGGTGTAAAGGGATAGAGAATACATCCCTTCTTTAGCATTTTGATCTAGAAGATAATCGCTGTGTAGCAAATGTGAACCAGATGATTCATTCTAATTCCAGCTCTCAGACATTGTTCTGGTTCTTGCTGCGCCTTTTCCCACTTGATTAGAGCTTAAAGAACTGTCGTTTTTCTCCCCATGATAGAACTTGCACACTGTAATAAAATTGCCTCTCAACAACCTGTAACAGCAAAATCCAGCAATGTCTCTAAGCTAGAATCTACTCTGTTCCTTTTAAGAGCAAGTAACCAGTGATTTTAGCGGTTCAGTCATATGAATCATCCTGTCAGTAAAGGCAATTCCATCAAATTTTTTCCAGTTCCCTCTGTTTTTCCTTTACATAAATCTCATGACATAGCTTCTGCTCTGCTTGTCTGTGAGTGAAGGTGTTAGGGTTGGCTGTAAGACCATGTAACTAACTGCCTAACCAATGCCTCTTTGTGCTGTGTCTGTAGATGTCTCTGAGCAAAAACTCCTCTCTGTTAGAAGGATGCTCTTGCAAGCCACTTCAGCTTGGTCCTGCATTGCTCCATGTTTGATGGTCATCAGAAGCCTGCCTGAAATTTGGAGCATACGTGTTAACTTTTAATAGTAAATTGGTATTTGGTCTGTTTTCCCTTTTCCTGGGGATTTTCTGGATCTAGGGGATTTAAAGAAGGTACTCCCCTGCTTTTTTAGACAGTTACTTTAATGTGCAGTAAGCCGCCTTGGCTTCAGCATCAGCTGTGTTTATGTGCTTGGTATTGGTTACAAATGAAAGGAAAGAAATGAAATTAAACTTCAGTTTCTTATGAAAATTGTACTTTCCTAGTTGCTTTCAGGGGAACCATTTGATCCATAAAATCAAGGTCCTTAATTTTTTCTTACCTTAAAATCTCATTAACATCTGAACATTGTATTTTGTGCACAAAGCCCAGGGGTAGCCCAAGCAGTGAAATAAGAAGAGTGGAATAGACTTTGGAGCAGATCGCAGACATCTGAGGGCTTCTGGATACTTCGTCTGCTGTCTGTGTAACTCCTTGAACCTGTAGCTGTGTATAGTGCCTGATAGGTCTAAACTCAAGAATGCACCAGTTTTGCCCCCACTCCTGGGCGAGCTTTGTGGTCTTTGTGAAGTCATTTCACCCTTCCTTCATTTCCTCCTCCTTCCTTTCGATTGTACTCTGTTGTTTAGTTTTTCTTTTCCTTTTTCCTTTCCCAAAGCAAAACAAAAAAATGACAGTGAGCACTGTCATTTGACCACATTCATACACCACTTGAATTCTGAAATCAGTGGGAATGTGAAGAAGTTTTGTTAGTATAACCTTTACCATACCGTCAGTCACAGCTGAACTGCAGATGCTGCTATGGAGAAAAAAAATGATCCCCTAGACATCAACGAGTCAAACAGAACATTATCCTATATTAATCCTGATATCTTCTTTCTGGTACTGAAACTAGCTCTGGAACATCAGTGCAGACCTATTCTCAACATAAAAACATCGCCACTATTAGGGAGTGTCATGTGTCATTAGAAATTGTGTTTGTTCCTTTCCTCAGCATCGTGCTGCTCCAGGAACACTGCGTCTTGCACTGACACACCAGGAAGTGCCCCTTTCACTGCAGCATCCTGGGGGTTCCTTCTGCAGTGTATCACCAGATTCCTGCATATCCCGGCTCTGGTGTCACCGGGTGGGAGCTGTGTGGGAAGGGTGTGCCACAGGCAGGTATGCTGAGAGCACACAACCTGCATTGTGCTGTGGGCAGCTCTGGCTTCCCTGGAGGTAGGTGACAGGGGTTTTGTTTAATTGCGTGTCTCGGAGAGACAAAGGCTTTAATAATGATTCAGTTTCGATCAACAAACTGAGAGAAATGTGAAATCGCAACCCCCTGTTCTTGGACAAGTGCACGTTAACTCTCTTATTTCTGGTTTTAGTTAGCTTTTGTAGTTCTGCTACAGGTACGACTGGCTGGAGCCGCTCTGGTTTTGAGCGCTTTTATCTCTTTGAAGACTCCTCCTTTTGAAATTAAATTTCTCCTGGCCTTTCTTAGCTCAAAGGTGTAACTTTATAAGGGAGCGGGATGAAACTAATCTCGGGGGGGGGGGGGGGGGGGGCGTAGGGAACTTTGGAGCAATTTTCCTCCCTTTGAAGATGCACGTTGTTCCTGAAGCTACTTCTGTGCAGTAGGAAAATCGTCCGGGGCCGAGCCCGCAGCGGCGCGGTTGGCAGCGCAGTGCAGCGTACCCTTACCCTGCACCACGCCATCGCCATTCCCTGGGCAGCATCTGTGCGTCTGTGACCAGAGCCAGTTCTGACAACAGGCAAATTTGGGTTGATTTGTTCACAAAACCAGATCTGCGGGCGGGCTTGTGTGGACGGGGTGGAGTTGGCTGCTTGATACAAGCCAGCGTTGTCTGGCACGCTTCTTGCAGCTAACCACGCTGTTCTGTTACGAACGTGTCCCACCCCCGGCGCGCAGCGCTGCAGAAGAATAAAGGGAGCTGATGGCTCAGCCCCACATGCAGGCGGTGCAGAGCGGGTACGACCCGACCCGCCCGGGGGCTGAGGCTGCCGCTGGCAGCGCAGAGGTGATCCCCTCCCGCCTCGGTGCCATCGGGGCGGAGCGCGCTCGGTCGCTGAGGCGAGGCGGGGCGCGCAGGCGGAGCGCTGCGCGGGTCCCGCCCCGCCCGGCAGCTGTCAGAGGCGGCGGCGGCCGCGGGCTGCGGCGCTGGGAGCGCTCCGCCGGTCGCTCCGCGGTTGCCTCCCCGCAGCCCATGATGTGCCTGGAAAGCGACGGCTCCTCCGGCAGCAGCCCGGGCTGCGGCGGGCGGCTGCGGGCCGGTGACGAAGAGGAGGAGGAGGACGGCGAGCGGGGCTGCTGCGGCCGGGGCGCTGAGGGCGAGGTGCAGACCCTGTCGGGCAGGATGAACCCGCCGGCTACCGGCAAGCACCCCGAGCGTGCGGCCGCCCTCCACAAGGCGCCGAGTCTCGGCCGGGCACGGGTGGCAGCCGCCGGCATCCTCAGCGTGGGCAACGTGCTCAACTACCTGGACCGGTACACGGTGGCAGGTGAGGGCAGCGCTCGGCGTCCCGCCCCGTCAGGGGGCGCGGGGCCGCGGCGGCGGGAGCCATCCGCTCCCCTCTGGGACAGCCTCTGCCCGGGCGCGGAGCCGCCGCCGCCGCAGCCCTTCGTACGCCGTCTGAGTGCGGGGGGCACAGCGGTGCTCCCCCGCGGGGCAGGGCCGTGGGCTCCGCTTGGAGCGAGTCGTAGGGACGCGGTGTGGCCGGCTGCGGCTGGTGCCCATTGTGCAGACCCTCCGGTATTGTTCTTCAATTTGTGTGAATTTCATGTAAAATCAAAGGAGGTGGCCTTTGTTTGTCAGGGCTCGATGGCGGAGTTAAGTGCTCGGTGGGCTCCTGAGAAAAGGAGTGATGCTGGCAGGAGCGGAGGTTACTTTGTGTGATTTTGTGGGTGATGGAGAAACGTTCCTGATCTCATTGACTAGTGTAAACGCTGTGGGTGACAGGTGCAGCCGCTGCCGCTGACTAGTCTGCAGTGAAACGGGGGGATGCGATCGCTTGTGTTTCCATGGGTAAAAATCCCACTGAAGCAAACCACCTCTGCTTTGTGTCTGCTGAGTCCTTCCAGCCTGAAAACCCAGGCTGTCCTTCAGCGCTTGGTCAAGGAGGGTCCCTTCTCTGCAGAACTCCCGAGCTGCCCGGTAGTTTCTGCAGGGATGCAGGAGGTAGCTGCATTGCACTTCACAAGGCACCTCTTTTCTTGAGGTAAACACTTTAAAACCATGCACTCCTTGACCGATATGTTTTCTCAGCTGTCCTATGTGGAAGGCACTATATGCCTGTGTGATTGCTACTAGTAAGAAGCTTGGCTCTGAAAGAAATGTGTTAGGACGTTTACTGTACAGTCCCTAGAGGGGACTCCTGATTTATTCTTGTCGGGCAATAACAGGAGGGAAGATGATGATTACTGAACTTTTGCTAATTAGAAATGAAGTAGGCTTGTTGGTATTCATCTGTCTCATGTAATTAAAATATAATACATATTCTGTGTTTGGCAATACTGATAATTTTATCTTCAGAGCTTTTAAAGGGGGTTTGCGCATGTAAAAATTTTGCTCTATGCATATACGTATTT
Source organism: Ara ararauna (assembly GCA_028858755.1). NCBI lineage: Eukaryota > Metazoa > Chordata > Aves > Psittaciformes > Psittacidae > Ara > Ara ararauna. The sequence goes on along the minus strand of CM054389.1, from coordinate 7,137,768 downwards.
TAATCACTAGGAATCAACGTGGTGTTAAACAAATCAGATATTTGCTTATGCTACATTAAAATAATATATGTTTGTAGGGCGGTAATAGAGTGCAAAGGACATAAATCTAGTCCCTGCTGTCAGAGTAAGTTGGCCAGGTTGGCTTTGTTTTGTCTGCAGTAGCGAGACAGGAAGGATTAGAACCAAAATTTAGCTGACACTGTTGGGGCTTTTTTATTGTTATTTTTTAGACAGGGCTTGTTCCTTCAGGAGACTTAAAGGCCAGTAGTGGGAAGGATTGAGTGCTCGCTTGGCAGTCACTGTGTTACAGGAGGAAGCTTGAAGATGCAAGGTTGATCTCTCGTTATTGAAGGAAATTGTAGTTTGCTCCCTCGCCCACAAATAAGAATCTCTCTATTAGACGGTTATGCTGCAAAGCACCATTTTTCCTTAATGCACAGGAAGTTTCCTTTCCAGGGAGCTATCCTGCCCTTGTGCACTATCTTCTTCACCTATGTGCTCTGATACTTTCAGTAAGATCTTTGTCATTTGATTTTTCTGCCTGAAAGAAGGCTTGGGATGCTCTGGCGAAGGGAGGCAGCATAATTTCTGGGAAGGCTGGAAAGTGCCTGACCAAACAGAGGATAAAACCGCCTGCCTGCTAAGATGTAGTATTGCCAGTCCCAGCGCTGGGATTGCTGGTGTATTTCTACGATAAGCTCTGGTTTCACAGTGCTCAATAACTGCTCTGTGGAACTTATCTGTTAGCATGCAGCTTGATATCAAAGGTGTAAGATCTCAGCCATCAGACTTCCCTCTGGGGACAGAATCAAGTTTTGCATGATCTTGTTGTCTTCTGTCAATTGGTATTTATTTTTCAAACTGGTGTTTTATCAAGTGCTAATCCAAAACAAGAAATAATTTAAATCCAGTCTTAATAGAAGAGTTGTGGTAATAAAATGTTGTGTTTTGAGCTCAAAACTGACTTTATAATAATGTCTTCTCTAAAAGCAATCTTTGCTTTTATATTTTGAGTCTTTGTGCATACCACATACTTATGTGATGAGCACTTCCATATGCATCAAGCTAGCACTTTGAATATTCAGCTCATGTCTCAAGACAGGTAATAATTAGTGAATACAATTCTTCAGACCTTCAAAGTACATTTCAAATATGAATTGTTGCAGCAACTCCAATAAGGGAGTTTAACACTACCCACATTATGGCAGGGGAAGTAGCATTAGAAGTTATGATTTACCTAAGGCCAGTGAAGTGTTGTGAGAACTGGAATTCATTTTGGGTTTGAGCTCTGTTTGAAACAGGTGTCAGAGGAGCAGCAGCACCAATGAAAACTGGTCCCTGAGGATTTGTGTCTCTAGGGTGATCAATCCTGTGGGTTCTCTGACATCAAATAAGAGCTGACCTTTGTCATTAACCTTTGTCTTCTTGTCTTACAAGTGTCTTTCCTCTACCCAACCATTTTTTAGTTGTTTGTTTTTTTTTTTCTCTATGAAATTGTTTGGAGCTTGGGGACTTCCTCTTGCTGTTAAATTTAGTCAAAAGCAGGTCAGTGGACTCAAAAGTGATGAGCAGGCAGCTAACAGATGGACATAAGCAAACAGAGCATCTAGTTGTATGGGCACAATAGTACAAGTATCTTACTTGAAAACTTGGTTCCAATCGTTTTGGATTTCATGGTCAGAAATACAAGTATAAAAAAGGCAAGTGTATATTTAGTGTATGTATATAAGTAGTATATGCAAGTAGATATTAAGTATATCTTTAGTCACTAGAAAAGAAAGATCATATATGGAGTTTCTTTGTTGCAAGTGTAATTCTGTGGGTATCTTCCACTGTTTTCTAATATAAGCACATGGAAGTCAGATAACATACATCCAGTCACACAGGAGATCACATGTAATGGAAAGAAGCAGGCTGACATCTCCTATAGGACTTCTTGCTCCTAAAAGTAAAAAGCAAATGCTTTTGCTAAAAGTAAACAGAAAATGCGGCATATTTCAGTGTATATACTCTGGATACAAAGACATTGTATGTAATGAGTTGTTCTTAAATAATCTTTTTTCAGGTGCAAAACCCAAGGAAGTAGCTGCCTGTCTTACTTAGTTTTGATTTAAGGACTTCCCTGTATGGACTAAACGATTTTAGGATGGGATGTGCCTTTTGGTATCTGGGATGTTCCATGACAGAACTGGAGTGCAGTTTCTCAGATACAGGACATACACAGCTTCACGCCTGACATACATTAACTTGCAGCTCTTTTGGGAACACAGTGATGAAACTGGGCCTCCACTGAGGGCTGGCCTGCTTCTTATGGCTTAAAAATAAGTTTCTTCCAGTACTTTAAAAATGAAAAGCCTGCACAGGAGTAGTGGATATTTCAATATTGTCCTTATATTTAAGCAGAGCTGGAAATTCCCAGTGTGTATGAAGAATGTTAAAATACCTATTTTACTTATCTGGGAGAAGCTGTCCCAGACAAAAAGTGAGATTGCCTTTACTGTGGCTCTTCTAAAGGAAAAGATTGAAAACGCTGTGCTGAACATTACCAACTTGAAGGGAAATGATCCTCTGCAATTTTCTTAATAGGTCTTTGATCATACTGAAAACAGTTGCCTGTGGAAAAAACATTCTTTTAAGAGCTGTGATATTTTTCTGCTATTAGGAAAGCCAAGAGTAAGGAAAAGTAGCTGTAATGAAACCATCGTGCATTGTAGATTACCTGTGGAACAGCAGCAGTTCAGCCATCTGGTGATGCTGGGACGTATCTTCTTCCTTAATGAAGTTTTGGGAAAAGTCATCTTGCCTTCAGAAGCTTGGAATGCGGTTTCACGATTATGCCATGGATGACCTTTTACTATGCCTGCTGTTGACGATGAAAATAGTCTTGCTTCATTAGGGTGTCACCTCCACCTTCTAATTCAGATGCTACTTCCTGGCATTGCTGGAGTGTCTTCAATTTAATGGTAATGATTTAATTAAGCTGGAGAACTACCCAGCAAAGTAAACGAGCCTTACTATGCCACTCCAGAAGGCAAAACAGAGTTGTGGAGTGTCGGGGATTTGCCTGTGGTAATATAGTTAGTTGCAGAGTCCTGGCTGGTATTAGTTTGTACTTGAGGTTCTCTCCTCCTGTGATGCAGTCTGCCATAGGCTTTGCTCTGCTGTGTTTGTCCTGTAAATGTCTCTAACTTGCTAATAACCATATTTGTGTTAATTAGCCTCTCATTACAACACATAGTTGCAAATCAAATTCCATTCTTTGAAGATACATACATGCAAATGATTATTGAAAGTTGAAAGTCTAGTTTAAAACTATGCAGTACAAGCTATAACTGAAGGGTTAGGAAAGGTTCAACACTAACTCTCCACTGCAGAAGTATTCAGGAGGTTATAAGCCAAAAATGCTTATTTTTACTTGTGAGCTCACATTTGTGATAGTAATATATTGCATCATAGCACATTTCATACTGAATTATCTTCTGCAGTCTGAGATCTCATGTATGTAATGGAAATAGCGAGTCTCTTACCCCCATTGTAAAAAGACTGCTCAGTGCTCATAGTTTCAGGGAGGAAACCATTAAGTGGCAGTGCAAGCTCTGTATTATTTGTCTCCTGTTGAGCTAATCTTGACCTAGGACTCAGCTGTGGAAGGAGGGCAATGTTGGAAAGCATTAGGACAGAATATTGGCAGAACCTGCTTGAGCTAGCAGTGCCACTAGCTCATGTGTGTGAGGATCTGCAGTAGTACACAATGTTTTGCTTGGACAGTAGGTACCTGTTACTGCCTCAGAACTCAAGAAGTCCTCCAGTGTGAGCAGAAGCCACAAGGAAGGACCCTCATGCACTTCCAAAGCAGGTGACTCAAAGCCCTCTGCAGCACAGTGATAAGGGTTGTGTAGGAGCATCTATTTCTCTAACATTGTGTTTTCCCTGTGTGATGGGCTCTATTGCATAGTCAGCTGCTTCCTGTTTGCCAGTTCTTATGCGAGTTGGCAAGATTTGTTCTGGAGTATTTTACATTTCAAGTGAATTCTTATTATGTTTAATCATAGTATTCTTTCTTCCTTGTGATGTAGGTTTGCCAGATAGTCACTATCTTTGTTATTATGTGCAGATTTTCCTGTTTGACTCTGAGATCCTCTTTCATGCATGTTGATTAATTTTTTCCCCAAAGCATCCAAGTCATCAGTTGGTGAATGTGGCTTTTATTACATGGAGTTAAGAACCTCATAAATATTGAGTGTGTTCTTAAGAATAATGTGATGATCTTAATAGTCCCCTCATCTCTGAGATTCAGTATCAGAAGGTGTGTGGAAAAGCTTCTCTGGAATTCTGTAATCATGCCTTCAGGAGTTTTCAGATATGATTCCAAGCTGTAATAGGGTTAAATTCCATCAGTCAGCTTGGTTTTAGTTGTTCCTATTTATTATACATGTATTCCTTATTGCTTATTCGCTGTACATCAAAAACAAATGAGCTGCTGTTCAGGTAGCATGATGGGCTACTATAAGTTCTATAGATGTTGTTAAAAGCTGGTGACTTTGCCCCTAATATGAAAGCCCATTGCTTGGCTTTCAAATGCTGAGGAACTTGTGACTGGAAGGTGCTAGAATGTGTTGCCTGAATCAAATGCAGTTCATAAAGGTCTTGTGGTTCCTTGTAACTGTTAATAAAGGTTCATCGTACCTATTGAAGAGATTCAGTGGGAACGTATAGTTTTATTTTACAGATAAAAATTAGGAAGTTTGGAAATCAGAACTCTGCTGGGTTGTTTGCATCAACATTGCTTTATGTATGTTATAGACAAAGACGTTATTGTGCAGCTTCTACTGAATCAGATGGTGCACCCAAGGTACTTGTAATCCATGTCTATCAAGAGATATCAGAGAGCTTGTAGGCCATGGATGTGATAGTCTGAAGGAGACAAGAGACAGTATTGGTAAGGGGCCCTAGGAGATTAGCAGATACAACTTATTTGGTAATCACAGTCACCAAAGAATGAGGAGGGATTTGAGGGAAGACAGTGGTAGCTTTCAGCAATTATTTGCAAACAGCATCTACCAAACATGATGGGCATCACAGGAGAAAGCAGGAAGATGCCTGTTGGAAGTGGATGATGGAGGATAACACCTTTCTGCTGGTTGAGAGAGCTTTGTGGAAACTGGCACTGTGAATGTAGGGTGATGAGTGTTCTAGGAAGAAATAATGTATGTTCAAAATGAGTCCTACAGAGGACCTGTGAAGTGCCTAAGGGGCCATGGAAGTTAATAGGACTTGAGCAAAATGGGCTTGGGCTCAGAGCCCAGACAGGTGTAAGTGAGGTGAACAACTCGTGGTGGCTTCCAGAGAGGTGTGGGTACAGAACATAGCATGGACCTTTCCTGAAAGTTGCATTTTTTGTGAACTGCTCTGATATTCTTGGTCTGGAAGAAGCAAATCTGAGACAGGTATAGGCAAAATAAAAACCCAAAAACATGTGCCCCAAACCACCAAACCCTTAGGTCTGAGCTCTTTAACTACCAGACCCTCACTTTGGGTTTGGGACTATTACAGTAGCTCACTGCACTGTTCATAACCTGGATGAGCATTTTTACTTAGAACTGGCATGCATAAGACACCCCATGCACATTTAGTTTTCTTTTTTTTGACACATCTGTTTTCATTGTTATTTTGTGGGTGTTTTTGTCTTATGTAACCCAGCTATTTCTGTAGGGTTGCAGGGAAAGGAAGTGAAAGGGAGGGAACAGCAATTTCCATGCTTCTGGTTTTACAGCAGTATAAATAATCAGGAGAGTGAGAATGTAAGGGATTCTGGATGGCTGAAGGGATGTAGAAGCCTTCACTTCTGAGGCCATTCCTTTGGACCTGTTGCCAGTCAGGAGTGGCTGAAGGTTTATGTTGGAAAGCCCTGGAATGAGCTGTTCAGGACCTTCTGGTGGTCTTTTTTCACTCTTCCTGGTGCTGTGTGTTTCCTCCACACAAGATGTGGCTGGTAACCACCATGTTATCCCTCAACATATAACAAGGCATTGAGTTCTTCTGTCAGGTTGATCCTTCTAGACATCAATGAAGCATGTCGTGAGAGCAGTGTTGCTGTTCCCACCTATTCTGTACTTCTGGTTTTGAGGCAATAAATCATCTTTCTCCATAAAGGTGTTGATCTGCCACAACTGAAGTCACAGAGCAGCTCCAGCTGAAGAGAAGGGAGAGAAATGCAAAAGAAAAATTCAGTTTTATGCTTGCCGGACCTAAATTCAGGCTTCAGCAACATGAACATACCAGGGTTATGTTGTTGAACAGTGTTATCTCCTATAGGCTTGCTTTTTTAATACCTTTCCTTTGCTTCTGCTGGTGGTCAGCAACTGCAGTGGCTGAGCAGAACAGCAGAGGGAAAAGATCAGGGCCTTTATGGAGAAAAGCTGCGGGAGCAGCTTGGAGCTTGGCTGGCAGAATGAGAGAACCACATGCTGGAAGGAAAATCCCTTCAGCCTTGGCATGTGAGGGTTTTTTTTTTGTTTTAAGGCTGCATTGAACTAAAACTGCAGTAATCCGTTTTACTCCTTGTTCAGGCTTCTGCCAATAATTATGTAAATAACAACACAATTATTTGTTTCATAGCCTCCCATTTTATTTGTGTTAGAAACATGTCATTATTGTCTTAGACTGTGAGCCCTGTGTTCTTGGCAACATGCAAAACAAGAAGAATGGGTGGACTGACAGAGTCAACGTGACTTCTGTCTCTGTGAAGCCAGCAGGTCTTGAATTAAAAGTACCCAAAGGATAACTTTGGTTGATATGGCTGTCCTATGATTTGATGATCTGCTCTCTCTGCATATTTTCATTTCAGAGAAGTGATCCTTTGGGAAGAGTATGCCAACAAAGCAGTCCAGATCTGAAAGGGGGGGGATGTCTTCCCCTGTTGTTGATTTGCAATTTTCACTTCTCTCTGTGTGTCATCTCTGTATTCCATGATTTGTGCCTGTGTGGTAGTGATGACCTTGAATGTTTTGCATTTATACTGGCATATATTTGCTTTTGCACAGTTTTGCTACCAGCTGTGCAGTTTGGGAGGTTTACAAACCACTGTGTGCTTTGCTCTATGCTCATCAGTGAGAGTTTCATCTATTCTCATTTTCACATTGCCTTTGCATTCTAGGGATGGATGCCCCATCCCTGGCAGTGTTTGAGGCCAGGTTGGACAGGGCTTGAAAGGTGTGGAAGGTGTCCTTGCCTGTGGCAGGGGGTTGGAACTGGATGAGCTTTAAGGCCCCTTCCAACCCAAACCATTCCATGATTTAGTGTTGGGTTGTTTTCTTCAACAGGGTTTACTTGTGAGCTTTATCCCAACTAGACCCACTGCAGCTTGGCTGTCCCAAGCAGCACGAGTTTAATAATTTGATGTGACATTAGCTGACCAAGTTGCACTATTATCCAGGCTGTAGTAATCAAACAGGTTGGCGGATGAAATGTTCGTTATGGGACACTGAATCAGGGCAGCTTAAGCACTTTGGGGCAGCAACTAATTTTGTGCAGTTCCCAGCATGCTGTCACTGCTAAATAATAATTAATGCAGAATTGCAACACTGTTAATAAATACTGTGTAAGTGAAGAAACTGTGCAATAAGGAAAAATGATTTCTAATGCACCAATGTGGCTCATAAAGAGTGGTTGCATGTGTTTGTGTGTTAGGTTATTAGGACTCAAGTACTGCTACAGCTATGCTAATAATAAAACATTTGTAATAATGTTGTTATTTCCGTCTAACAGCCAGAAATGCTGCCTGATTTCAGGATAACAATATATTCAGGAAACAAAATGCCCAAGGGCCCCTGGTGACTGACAGCTACAGTGCTCTGAGTAAAACTGACAGTTCCTGAGCAGCTCTGCCTTGGATGTGTTGGATCTTTCCTTGATGCGTTGAATCTTGGGGAAGAGAAGGGAGAAAGAACCAAAAGCAATAAGATACGATAGTGTTAGGAGATGAGACTCTTTTTTCTTTGCATTTTTTGAGGAGCTTGTGCAGAGCCAAACAAGGTACTTGTTTACTTGAGTTACTCAAGTAAGAGCGCTTGGAGGGGCAAACATTGATCTCTCCATTATGACTCTCCTATAACAAGACATGGAAATTACTAAGGTGCTCGTTTCAAGTCATTGATTTTTGACTTAGAACAACAGTGTGCTGAGGTTCCTGGGCTTTGGATGAACAATTAAGCTACAGTAAAAAGTGTGTGTATGTCATGGCTTAAGCCCAGCCGTAACTCAGTACCACGCAGCTGCTTTCTCACTCCCCCTCTTCCTCCCCCAGCTCCTGGAGGGATGGGGAGAAGAATCTAAAGAATGTAACTCCCACGGGTTGAGATAAGAACAGTCCAGTAACTAAGGTATAACACAAACCACTGCTGCTGCCACCAATAATAATAATGATAAGGGAAATAACAAGGGAAGAGAATACAACCGCTCACCACCTGCCGACCGATACCCAGCAGTGATCTAACCCTTCATGCTCCCACTTTATATAGTGGGCATGACGTGCTGTGATATGAAATACCTCTTTGGTCAGTTTGGGTCAGGTGTCCTGTCTCTGCTTCTTCCCAGCTTCCCTTTCTCCCTGGCAGAGCATGAGACTCAGAAAGTCCTTGGTCAGATAAACATTACTGAGCAGTAACTGAAAACATTGGTGTTATCAGTGCTGTTCCCAGGCCGAAAGTCAAAACCACAGCACTTGCACCAGCTACTAAGAAGGAGTAAAATGACTGCTACTGCTGAACCCAGGGCAGAGTGTTTTATTCCCAACTGGTATTAAAGCAATGGAGAGAACTTTTTTCTCTACATGAGAGGAATCCCTGCAATTTTGCTCATCTGTGCTTGCACACAGACTGCACAGACAATTAAACAATCCCTAACAAAATCCCTTGAGTCACTCATCAGGATGTGAGCTTGTTGGGTGCTTATTCTGCGCAAAGGTTGGGCACTTACCCATTTGTACTCCGCACAGTGAATCTTCTGCCTTTTCCTCCCTGCTTTCTCCCCAACAGCATTTCCTAGCTGTCAAGGTAATAACTACCTGTATTTCATTTCTCCCTGTGTTCATTTAATATACTTTTTATACGTATGCAGGTGCTGGATGCTCATGAGCCGTTTGCAGTGCTTCCCTGGCCCGCACTGCTGTGTGCTTGCCAGTTCCATGGTGTACTTTCATCTGCACAGAAGTGCCAGAAAAGCAATAAAATTAATGAGGTTTCTTCTCTTGTCTGTTTCATTACAGCAGGGTCTTGGTAGAACTACTAAAACTTAGAGCAGCATGGTATTTCCTTTAGAAAACGTATATTTCTATGTAGCCATTATTTGCACCTCTTACACATTGGTAAATTCCAGCTTGGCTTAAATGGATCCTGCAGTTATTTTGTACACTTTACCAGTTTTGGAAGGTAGTGCACCGTTTTGTATGTGCTTTAACATCCATGAAATTGAGCAGATCTTTCACTACGTAACCAACTTTTGAGTCATGCTTAAGTTGCTGGTGTTGGGGGCACTGGAGAAGTGGGCTTCTTTCTGAACCTGTCAGTTTCAGAAGTTACAGATGCTGTGCAGGGAGAACATCTGTGCTTCATGGAGCATATTTTTAGTGAAAACACACATTAAGTCACTGCACAGTGAGTGCCCTTCCAGAGGTTCTTTGTCTCGTGTCATGCTTCAGTAAAGCTCTTGGAAGCTAAAATGCTTTTCCAAGTAGGGTTAAAATTAGGTTTGTCCTTAAAGGTGTGCAAAGATGAATCTGCTATTAAAGCATATATTTGGTAGCTATTCAAGGCACAGTGGGTATACTTTAAGTTATTATAAAGCTACCAAAATTATGGTTTTGGACTGTGGAGCAAGGCAGGTTGCAACAATAGCTGAAGAAGAGAGAAGTAAATCACTTTTTCTCTGTATTCTCATTTGGAAGTGAATTAAAATCAGTAATGCTTCTATAGTCATACTATGCTCAAAAATATGTATCAGTGTAAATGTCAAACTTTGGTACATCATTGCAAGCTTACATTTGCCTCACAAGTGTACATTTAAATCTCTTGCATTGCTGAAAGCCACTCAACAAGAATAAATTTGCAGTAGAGCTGATGTTTGAATAAAAGCACAAGTTCTGCGAGTGGCTGGATAGAGGTTTTTCTCTGTAAGCACATGCAATACAGTCTGAATCAGGATTTAACCTTGACCAAAATACTTAGTCAAGCTCTATTATACCATCCCTTCACATTTTCAATGTGAGTAGAAAATATGTTCATCACCCTTTAGGAATTACTGGACTTTGTAACCTGATGATATTTGGGTTTATTCACTCAAAGACTTTACGCTGCTGAAGTACAAACTGCGTCAATGCTGAATGGGAGAGATTTCCTATGTGGTTGCTATCTGTAGCAAGAGATCTGTGTATACAGAACAAGCCCAGCAGTGGGAGAGTTCGGTTTGTCTCCGTAGTTGTGAGCATTCAGCCTCAGGTCTCAGCAGAGACTGTCAGAGAGCAACAGTTAGGATCAGTCATGCTGTTGACATCCCTTGTTAGTAGATTTAAATCACTGATCTGATAATGAAGCTGTTTGTAAATGGCATTAATCACACTTGTGCCTGGCAAACCCACTATTTTTCAGTGCTTCAGTTTCCTTGGTAGATTGAAACACACAAAACTTTTTGCTTGCATGAGTTTGGCTGCAGTGAAGGAAACCGGCAAGAAGAGCATTTATTAGCAGCCCAAGTTTTCTACTGTTTTGCTGTTTTCAGGGATTTCTTCTGTTCTGCAGGAGTAAGGTTTGAGTTTTCTTTACTTTTTATCAATGCCATTGACATAATATAGAAGATTGCTGCCTGCAGCTTCCATTCAAACATGTGGACTTCAGTTGCCTGTGCTAGTATTGAGGCATAAAGACAGGAGACCTAAAATACAGAACCTAGTCATGCAGAAAGTTTCTATTTTTAAAGCAATAGGTTTATAAGTATGGTGTTTCTAAACTGTATCCTCTCCTTTCTAATTATACGCTTGAAATATTAGTATATAGAATTTTGCAAGTATAATTTAGACTCCGGTAGGTAATGCCATGGCAATTTTAAGGTAGGCTTGAAAAAATTGCACCTAAATATCTCAACAAGAGCAATTTTATACCTTAGTGATATTCTTGGGCTTAGTCTGGAGGACCTGATCCTAGACTCTGGTGTTGGTTTTATGTTTCTATTTTCCCCTTTCAGCCCACAGTGCAATAGAGACTGGGTTGTTCTGTCTTTTAAAGATATAATCCCTCTCTAAGATTTCGAGGCTGGTGAGAAGAATGAGCACACTTTGGGTACTTTTAGGTTGCATGTTCTGGTTAGAAAAGAGTCTCTCAGCAGCTCTTACAAAGACAAGTGGTAAAAGACCTGGTAACTGCAAGTTATGGATGGAGCATCAGTCTGTGTTTGTGGTGCTGTGTTCACACAGAGCCCAGGCCCTCCCACTCTGTGATGGATTTCTTTTAATGGATTAGTTTCCCTTTAAATCTGGGATAGCATTTTTCCATTCAAAATTGCTATGTGGCATGTGGTTTGCTGAGGGAAAAGCAAGTAATTTCTTGTCTACCAAAGGATCATGCCATGTCAGCTGTCTGATCCCCCTGTAATTTTGCTGTGGACCACTGCTCAGTACCCTGCTGCTGAGACCGCAGCTGCATGCACCCTGTAAGTTCAGCATGGATGCTTAGATTGTCATCACTCTTTTATTTTCCTTTCCTTCTGTCCCTCCCCCCAGCTCTCATTGTGCGTAATCGAATTAAAGAGTGACACCAGCCCCAGTGGAGAAGAGCTGCTCTGTTAGAAAGCTGTCCCTCTGGAATCCGCACACAGGCTTCTTCATGTGCACCTGCCATTGCTGGCTGCTGCTGGGACCTCGTGTGCCAGCAGCCTGCGCTGAGAAGTGTTCCCTGTTCCTCCTATCTCAATTAATAGTTTTAAGGATATTAATTCTTTGCCTGTCTCCTAAAGCTTGGCTTTGTCCATAAATGCTGCATTTTATTTTTACAGGATCCAGTTGAAGAATGCTTTGTAATGAAAGCTAGAACAGGCAGTGTTATGAGGTTTCTGTTAAATGCACAAAGGCAGCAACACAGCTCACCAGTGATTGGTGCCAAGTGATAACTGGGAGGATGCTGGCTCTTTCGAGAGAGTAGCAGTCCCTTGTGGGACACTGCAGACTTCTATTCAAAACCCACTGTAGGTTGGTAAAGCCTCTTTTGCTGTTTCTGTTCACATTTTCTGGGCATTGTGCCTCCTCTGGGGTACAGGGCTGCTGCCCTTTCCCCAGGCAGGATGCTGTGTGCCAGGCACACATGCCCCAGCAGCTGCACGTTCAGGAGGATCAAGAAAGTGAAGTTCAAGTGTGAAATGGCCACTGGGTATTGAGGCTTGCCAGGTCTGCCTACTCTGCACAAGCCCTTCTACCATGCTTTTCACTGACTGATGAGGCCCTTGGAGTCAAACCAACCATTTTCCAATGTGAAAATTTGGAACCAGGACATTTCCTTATGTCATGAAGCCATCTCATTTAAATACTTTACACTTCAAAGTATTCACTTGTTCCAATCCAGGATTCTTTGGTTCCATACTGGCTTTTTATTGACTCTTTCTGTCACTGAAAATCATTCAAACTACGTTGTGCAGTGGAGCTTCCTGAGAGCCCTACTTGGACTTAGCAGCTAACTGGGGCACTTGGCTGCCTTTGGGGTTCGTTGCTGCTGCTCCCTCATTGTGGATAGCTTTCATGTGATGTTTTCATTTGGGCAGTGGGTGTTGCAGATCTCATTGGTGGGTGTTAGAGATAACTGTGCCCATGGAAGGGTGGGTCTCTGTGTCAGAAGTGGAGAATGTTGGCGGAACTGAACAGGGTGCAGCCTGCCTTGTTGCTTCTGCTGTTGCACTGTTAGAAACGTTAATCTTTTAGCTACTAAATGTCTGTCATTGGTGTTTGCTAAATGTAGTTACTAATATCCAAGCAAGCTCAAACAATGGAAAATATATGAGATATGAAGCCATTCTTCGTGCTCGGGTGGGAACATTCATCTTGCTTTGGTGAGGAATGTTCACCTCACGTTTCCGAACATTGTATTCAGCAGATGAGCTGCTTCCTCCTCCTCCTCCTTCAGGTTTTGGTTTCTCCTTTGGAGACCAGGGCTGAGAGGCCATGCTTAGATGGACTGTTAGAGTAATTATCAAACAGAACAGGCATGGCTTTAAAGATGCTGTTGTGTGACTTTACCGTTATTGATTGGAGGGGGGTGGGAATTGGCTTGGTTCTTGTTTGTGTTTCCATAGTTCAGCCTATTGACATGTAGATGAGCAGGAGTCACACTGGGAGAGAGCTGCCTATTCACTCTAGCAGTGTCCCCAGCTGGAGAGAAGACTGAAGAATGCAAGGGAACCTCAAAAAAGGCCAAAGCCTCCAGTAGACAGCCTCCAGTCAAGGGTCCTATTTGCAAAGGGTATAGATCTTCTGATGTTGCTACTGAGTTTTATCTTTGCTGGGTGACTGTCACTGTTCAGCAGCTGAAAGAAACCTCCTCTTACAGGCATGGGCCTCATTTCACCCATCCTAAGGTAATGAGAGTAAATTATGGGGAAAGTTCATTCCTACACAGTTGCTCTCAGCCCAGTTTGACGGAAACTTTAACAACAAAACAAATACAAAACTTTCTCTTTTTTTTCTTTGTTTTTTTCTTTTTTTTTTTTTTTTAGTAAAAACCTCTCAGAAATAGAGCTAAGGTTAAAAGGAGACTGTGTCTAATTCTGTTAGCATTGTGGTCCTCATGTGTCGCTTCTGGTGACTTGAATTCCTCACAGATTGCTGGTTTGTCTGCAGATCTGTAATTCCCACATGCTGTAATTTTGCCCTTAGAAATGTTGGCCACTGGCAGCTCTCTGTTTCTGAGCCGGAATTTTGAATATTTTAAACTCCTCAGTATGGTCTTCTTCTGTTGAGCCTCCGTGGAGGCGTTTGTCCCTCAGGGAGGATGGAGCAGAGGTTTGCTGTGCTATGACAGAGCATTGATGAGGCAGAGGTGGTGAGCAGGGTGCTAGGGTGCAGAGCTGCCTCCTGGATGTGTGAAGAAAGTGCCTGGATTGTGTGTTGACTGTACAGAGAAGTTTGTGTTGTTCAGCAGCACTATAACTGTTCAGAGGAGAACCAGGCTGGAGAACCAGAAGCTCTTCAAGGACACCTCAAAATGTGAGATCACGAGCTGCTGCAGGAAGAATTCTGTTTGCTGTGCAAAGCCCAAGAATCTCCCAAATGGCATGCTCTGTTCTTTAAGTCCTGTCAGCTGGTGGAAGGGTCAGATATTGCTGGGAGCCTTTGGCTGGTCTGAAATCAAAGCTACATGCTCAGAGTTTCAGCTAGCACCCAGTCTCTCATTTTAGGCCATATGCTTAATTATGTCATGTCATAAACTGAAAGAACATATCATTTATTATAAAGCCTGAAAACTTGAAATGCTGAGATGAAAGAAGAGATGGATCTGAGTTGCACTTTCATCTGGTTTTCATCATGGTGCTGTTTTGTTGGGCTTGTTTTGTTTGTTTTGTTTTAGGACCCCTGAGAAATTAAACCTTATTCTTTGTTGTCTGCTTTTTACATCAATTTTATCCTCTGGGTATCCCCTGTTGTTGTTATAACTGTTTTTATGCGCACAGCCTTAGATGGATTTCTCAAGTAAGAGGACATGACAAGTAAATGTAATTAACTGAACTATTCAGATCTTCAAGGGCTTATGATGTAACCAGTGGATGGAGGTCAGTCTTGAAGTACAAAGATACTTTAAGCTACAGATCTTTTTACTTTTCTGCTCAGCTCTAAAACATAGTGGAGTTCTGCTGTTCACTAAAGTAGTCATGGGTGCTTCTTAAGCAAATCTTAAATGCCTGGAGAAGACTTTTTGGTTATACACTAATCATAGAATGGTTTAGGTTGGAAGGGACCTTAAAGCTCATCCAGTTCCAACCCCCTGCCATAGGCAGGGACACCTTCCATTAGACCAAGTTGCTCCAAGCTCTGTCCAGCCTGGCCTTGAACGCTGCCAGGGATGGGGCAGCCACAGCTTCTCTGGGCACCCTGTGCCAGCGCCTCAGCACCCTCACAGGGAAGAATTTCTGCCTTATATCTAACCTGAATAATGAGGTATTATTTCCATTTACAGTTAGGAATTGCAATTAAGGACACTCGTGCTGTGTTCTATGCAGACATGTAACAACACTGACTGTTGGGGAACTGGAGATCTCTGCTTATGGATCACCTTTGCCATACCTGTGTGCACCTATTCTTCCACTGGCTTTTCTCTGTGTATGATAGGATCACCCTTCCATTGGCAGCTGTCAAGAAGGCTGACCCAATATTGTTATCTCTGATTCTGATCAAATTAATGGGGTTCTGTGTTTAATATGAAGCAGAAGACTGGGCCTAAGCAGTTTGCAGGCTGCAGATGTGGTGCAGCAGTTCTGCAGTGCAGTTCTGTGCAGTCTCTGGTACAGCAAGAAGGCAAAACCACATTCTGTAATTTTATGAAAGAAGAGTGTGTAATTTAAGCAAAAAGCTTTACTTGATAGGCTGCAAGCATTTATTTTTGAAATGTGCTGTGAAATGTTAGTAGTGGCTTTGTGGAAAAAAGTTGGATTGTGAAGGAGGAATGTTTATTTTGGGTTGAAAAGTTTCAGGAAGGAAATGATATTCATATCTTGATCAAAGTTGAATAATGTGAAGCTTACATAGAAAATAGCCAGGCTGAAGTCTCTTCATGTTAGTGTGAATACAGGGCAGTTGCAGAGTGTTTATACTGTACAACTGAGATAAAGATTTTACTACTTTACTTTCCTGTGTTAGAAAGGATAAATGGAAGGAGGACCTCAGAGCTCAAGCCAGGTTTTGGACAGTGCCTTGAAGTATTGCTCTTCCTATTACTGCAGAGTCCTAAGGTCCACAAGAGTAGATCCTATTGCAGGAGACCCCATGCTCTTTAACCCTGCTACATCCTTGTAAGCGGTGCTGGAAGCAGGACAGCAGAGAGAAAGCAGCCAGGGAGAAGGCTCCATCGTGTAAGGGGACTTCAGCAAGAACATGTGAGAAACACAGGCAGCCCATGTTCCACCCTGTGACCACCCTGCAGACCTGCTGCATGCTCTCTTGCTCTGCTTTCCCACCTTGCACAGCAGGACTGTCCAGCGTGTAAGAACTCCTCACACATCGCCAGTATTCCCAGTGTTCTCTAAGTTAGTTGTCCATTGTTAATATCATAATGTTGGGGATGATGCTGATGTCTGCCTTGAGTTTGGAAACAGAACAGCAGCTAGAAGATGTCAAGCCTGAAATGGCTTCTCATAGGATCATAAAATGGTTTGGGTTGGAATGGACCTTAAAGCTCACCCAGTTCCAACCCCTTCCCCTAGACCAGGTTGCTCCAAGCCCCATCCAACCTAGAAACAAAAATATCTTTTCACTTACCCACTCCAGTTGTTTTCAAGCTACTGGAACAACACAGATGCTTCCCTCACTGCCTCCTGTTTGGCAAGGCCTTTCCAGTGTGGCAAAGCAACATGCTCCTGTAAATGAAGAGGCCGTTCATTTGTGAATGAGTTTGCTTGCATACCTAATTCCTTTTCACACCTCTTGTTTGCAGCTGATGTTAGTGTGTGTTAAAGCATGAAGCTTTCCCTGTGTTATACTGAGAGTGAACTGTGTGAAAGGGATAAAGAGGGAAAGGGGTTTTAAGTAAAACTATGATGATGGATGGCATTTAAATACATCTACTTTGTAGAAATTGATGATGTAATTCAGTGTATCAATTAATATGAAGGACTCAGAGGAAATAGATGCAACTCAAAGCACTTTAGGAGGCTCTAGAGCTAGTCCGTATCTAGCTGGAGCAGTGGAGGTGAGGATTAGGACATGCTGCTGCTGAAATAATGGGTCTGGTCATTTCTGAAGGCTTAGTTGACTATTTGTAGACATTAGCATTGTTAATTTTGTTGTATAAGGTAAATTAGTAATTGTTTTCTGCAGGGAGGAGAAAGTGAAGGAAAATCCCATTACCTTTTCCCTCCTCTTTCCTTTGCGGATGCTTTTGCTCCCCTCTAACTGTGGCTGTGGCCACACAAGTGGTTGCTTTGGCAGGTGACTTTGGGAGCAGCAGTAACTGGGGCAGGGCAGGGAGGTGGGAATCAGCAGCTAATAAGCAAAGAACTGGGAAACTGCTGATCAGATAAGAAAGATACAGCAATTAAATTCTTGTGAAGGTAGAACCACAGCCATATAATTTGTCCTTTACAAGGCGAGGTGGCTATAGTAGTATTTTGGTAGCAAACCAACAGGCAGAGGATTTTAGTTATTCCTAGCTTTACAGGTGCAGCGTTTGTTTCATAGCTACATGAAAAAGAGGGTGTTGAGTTGGTCAGGATAGAGTCATCACATTGTTTAGGTTGGAAAAGACCATTAAGATCACAGAGTTTAACTGTTACCCTGGCACTGCCAAAGCTACCACTGAACCATGTCCCTCAGCACCACATCTACACATCTGTTAAATCCCACTAGGGATGGTGACTCCACCACTGCCGTGCAGCCTATTCCAATGCTTGGCAAAAATGTCAAGACATTTTTCCTAATATCCAATCTGAACCTCCCTTGGTACAACTTGGGGCCTTTCCATCTTGTCCTATGAGGATACCTGTCAGAGGGATGTGTTTTCTTGCACTGTCCTTATGTATCCTTGTTATCTTTTGTCTGAGCAAGCTTTTTGTAGGAGGAATCATCATTGTTCTGCTTGCAAAAACTAAATAAAAGGGGGCTGCTGATGTATGATGGAAACTTTCACCCTACAGTGAATAATTGCCGCCATAACAAGCAGGGCCTTTCACATTTGACACGCTTGTGAGGTGGGCTGATGCCAACCTGATGAAGTTTAACCATGCCAAGTGCAAGGTCCTACACCTGGGTCGGAGCAATCCCAGGCACAGCTACAGGTTGGGCAGAGAGGAGATTCAGAGCAGCCCTGTGGAGAAGGACTTGGGGGTGTTGATTGATGACAAAATAAACATGAGCCGGCAGTGTGCGCTCGCAGCCAAGAAAGCCAACCGTATCCTGGGCTGCATCCAAAGGAGCATGACCAGCAGGTAGAGGGAGGTGATCCTGCCACTCTGCTCTGCTCTCATGAGACCTCACTTGGAGTACTGTGTGCAGTTCTGGTGTCCTCAACATAAAAAGGACATGGAACTGTTGGAACAAGTCCAAAGGAGGGCCACGAGGATGATCAGGGGACTGGAGCACCTCCTGTATGAAGATAGGCTGAGAAAGTTGGGGCTGTTCAGCCTGGAGAAGAGAAAGCTGCATGGAGACCTCATAGCAGCCTTCCAGTATCTGAAGGGGGCCTATAGGGATACTGGGGAGGGACTCTTCATGAGGAACTGTAGTGAGAGGACAAGGGGTAATGGGTTCAAACTTAAACAGGGAAGTTTAGATTGGATATGAGGAAGAAATTCTTTCCTGTAAGGGTGGTGAGGCACTGGAATGGGTTGCCCAGGGAAGTTGTGAATGCTCCATCGCTGGAGGTGTTCAAGGCCAGGTTGGACATAGCCTTGGATGGCATGGTTTAGTGGGAGGTGTCCCTGCCCCTGGCAGGGGGGTTGGAACTGGATGATCTTCAGGTCCTTTCCAACCGTAACTAGTCTATGATTCTATGAAACTTAGGAGTCCTTTTTGTGTGTGGTTTACTTGTATTCTGGGTTTGGAGCCTGGATTTTTGTGTGTTTTGGGGATTTTCTGCACAACCATAAGGTTAAAGGATTCAGTAACTGCTGGAACAGCTGCATAAAGGAGAGTGCCAAATATCACAAGGATAAACAACCAGGAGATGGAAGTTCTTAAATCCTGCTTGTTCAAAAGTTAGCACTGATTCTGGAAGTGTTTCTTCAAAAAGCATGAGGCTGTGTGTGTGCTCTTGTCAGGTGGGAACCTAAAACATGACAGATGTCTGCTGGTGGCTCCAAGATTTGCCTTCTTTGGAGCTTCTGGTTTCCTTGCTGAGGTGGGGAGGCTTATTGTGACTCCATCTACCTTTGTTAACCTCCTTCCTTCAGTTCTACTTTGAAGTTCATAATCTTTACCCTGAATTAGCCCATTTCCCTAAAACTTGCTGTAAAAAGAATGTCAAAATTCTGCAGTTCACATAGCAGGGAATCAAGAAATCTTTTGCATATATGTTTAAGTAGCTCTTGCCATTAGGTTTAAACTGTCTTGTTGATGCTGTTGCTCCACCACAGCAGAAATCTCACTCCAGCTGCGTATGGGAAGGGTGTAAGTAGCAGAACTAGCAATTTTCGTCAAGAATTTCTTTACATCTGAATGGAGCACACACAAAACAAGGCAGCTGATCTGACAAGCAGACCTGCTGATGGCTCCAGGAAAATGGGTTTGGTTTTGTTTTCAAAGCAGTTTCTGCAGTTTTTCTTTGCTTCTCTATTGCACAATTTAGCTGAATGGAGATGTATTATGCCTCTAGCACACAGCAGGATTCTTATGTCTATAGATGTTTTATGCAGTCTTTTCTTTTTGCAGTATCCTAGGGTGGTTTGCCTGAGGTGAATTTTCTCCTCAGCCCCAAAAAGTGGCGTTAATGCAACATAAAGCGTAGGAAATTATGCTAAAAAGAAGGTAGGGGTAGGACAGACCATATTTGCATTTGACAAATGTCTGTGCCATTTCTAACACATCTTCTAACATCTGAGTATCTGCAGTCCTCCTCTGGGTCATTAGAGCATCAGAAGATGGGGAACAGCAGTTCATGACCCCACGTACAAGGAGATGAATCATTAGCATTCTCTGAAATTACAGGTCATTTAAAAATGATTGCAAGAGACTTCTCTTAGTCTGTGCCATTTCAGAAATTGAGTTGTATTTTCTTACCTGTAGTGTACACTTGGTAGGAATGCAGCCAAGTAAACAAAGAGGTTTGAAGTCAGTTCAAGATTGGGTAGGGTTATGTGTGCCTTTTTGAGGAATGGTCACATAAAAGTCAAACTACTAGTCATGTTTCTGAGCACAGAACGAAAACCTGCTGTATTTGGGTTCAGTTTTAGTGTGCATGGAGCAGTTCTGATTCCTCTGTTCGATCACAAAATGGGAGCAAAATGAGCAGGAGATGAAACTAAAATCAAAGATACCGCATGGGGATTTGAGTTGACATGGAAGGCAAGTTTCTTAATCGAGGGAGGTGCAGTCCAGATGTTCTACCAGCAAAAAAGAAAGAGTTAAATTGATTTAGGGAACATTTTGTTCTGAATATATATCTATATTTATATCTTACAGTTATAATAAATACAGCGCTTTAGGAGTTGATTGTACTTCCATATGGAGATCTCTCTTGGTTAAAACAGTGTCTTGAGAAAAGGAGAGATGGTAACTCTTTTTCAACTTAACCACTGTTGTGAATGGATGACTATGATCCTTGTGGCCATTAACAGGGATATATATTGAGAGGTTGCTCATTTTCCATGTGTTTGTTCCATGACTGGGATTTCATGCAATGCTGCTGCAGTGCGGTAGGTAATAAAAAGCAGTAGATACGTGATAGGCACTTCTCAGCAGTTTCGTGCTCTGACTATTGAAGAGCAACCATCATTGTGGCAGTTCCTCCACATTGCATCCATTTCTTTGAGGATTAGCAGGTCCTTCCAAGCATGCTGAGGGATTTCAAGCGAGGTGTTGGTAAGCCTCATTCCCTGGGCAGATCGGAGTTCCAGACTTACCCGTGCATTAGCACAGATGCTTTTTCTCCTGAGTAACTCTTGGTTTTCTATACATTTTTGTTCCTTATGAAATTTAAGGCTGTGGCCTGCAGGAGCCTGGTGGAGTATGAACAGGACTTTCAAGGTGATCTGCTTTTGAGCTTTTGTTCTTTGTTAATTATTGTAATGTGATGAGCAGGTGGGTAGTACAGTGAGCAGGAGCACCAAAAGCAGTTTTTCATATTCCTCAGAAATGCATGGCAGGGAAAGAAAGCCTACTGGTTTGTTTCCTTTGCCAATCTACTTGCATTTGGTCCTTCCTCACTTCTACTTCCTCTTCAGTGCCAAACCAGCAGAGCACAGGAAGTGTACCCCTTTGCAGTGGTGCCCGAGTCTCTCTCAACTTGCCACAGAGAGAGGAAGAAATTGGACAGCATAGATGGAATTCTCTTTTGTTTGATTTCCTTCTTCTCATTGCTGCTGTCATGAACACAGGAAAATTACCTCTAGCAAAACACTTAAGATGAGATATAATCTGCCAAGGGAATTTGGGCATACAGTACCTGCTTAAAATAACAATAAATTAGACAGTTGGATGCCATATTCTCAGTGCAGCTTTGAAAGTCTCTGGCTTGAAGTATAATTACAAATAAGATTTAAACTATGCCATTTATTTACACACGCTGCTATGAGTCATGAATTGCATCTTTCTGAATTAATGAAAAAATTCATTTTCTCTTGTATTCATTTCCATCACTCTCAATACCGTTTGGGGGAGATGTCTTACAAAGTAAATGACTTCTGGGACCCCATCTCAAAACCATTCCATGACAGAGATTGGTGAGGAATGCTGCAGCTCCCTTGATAAAGTGCGTACCTCCTGGGAACACCTGGAGTGCCTGTTCAGACCTGCATGGAGCTATCTGCTGGTGTTTGGGTGGCATTCGTGTCTGGCTGTTGGACTGACTTGAAAGCACCTTCACTAGCTTGGTGTTTGCCTTTCTTTGTGCTACAGTAGCTCATGCATCTTACTTTGTCAGGTCCTTGTGGATTTACCTACCATCTATATATGCTAAAACATGTTCAGTGATGAGCTATAGCCATACTATGGTGTGTTCTGCGCTAACATCCAGAGCAAACTTCTCTTGGTTCAGCACTTAGAGACTGATAGAAGCAGTAAGCAGCAGGTGCTCTGCAGCCCAGCTTCCCACCAAATATCTTGCACACCATGTGGTTACTTGGAATCAAGTGTGATTTGAGCCCATGTCATGAGCAGATGGGATAAAGGCTTTGGGGCATGGCACGCTTACACAAGAGCTCAAGCCTGCTCTCCACCTGCAACATGTATACGCCACAGCAGAGTGCTTGACAAGGAGTTTCTTTTATCTGAGAATCACTTTAGCTGATAGCACTGATCTTGGTGTCAGAGTTTACAGTACTTCCTGAAGCCTCATTTACTTTTAATTTACTGACCACACAGGCCCTTCACAATACTCTTGTGAGTTACTTTCAACAATCAGACAACATTAAGGTTTTTTTTTCCTGTTTGCCTCAGACTGGAAGCTTTTTTAATTTCATCCCCTCTATATTATGCAGCATTCTAATGGGCATACAACTGAGGTGCTTTATTTTCTGCTCAACATCTAAATCAAGAATAAATGATTAAAAGGATTGACATGTCCTAAAAGAAGTGCCTTTAATACCAGTGACTGAAGTGCAGGACCAAAGAACATGTATTACAGTCCATATTGAGGACTGGGTTGCCTTTTAATTTCAAAATGGATCTTCTCTTTTTCTTCTCTGTGAGAAAGCATGTTCACAGGACCCCAACAGGCTGTTCCTTCAAAGGAAGCTCTGCCTTTTATGTTCTGTACAAGTTCAGTGGCTCAGCATTTTCTTCGTGACCCCATCTCTTCAGCTGTTTAGATATTTCCCTGCAAAAGTAGAGTGTGGGTAGGGAGGGAAAGATAAATATTGTTTCCTTTATTTCCATGATAGTCCCTCATGGACAGACATGTGTCTGGTCTTGATTATCTCTGAAGAATTAACAGTTTTTCACTTCACGCCTAAAACCATCCTGAGATAAGGAGTGAGAGTTAGGGACCAGGCCAAATGCCATGAAGGAACTTCTTGTTATTAAACATCGTTGTAAGAAATTTGCTGGTTTTCACCAAAGTCATGTGGTGTTTTATCTTCCTAAAAGACTGAAGGTGTTGATTAACAGAAGTGAGAGTTGTGACTGGCATGGGATAGCGCGTGTGTTTCTGAGTTTACAGGTATGGTGGAGTAGTACTGCTGATGTGCTGCTGTGTAGAGGGGAAGAGCCACTATAGCTAGCTTCAGATTTAGAATACATAGCTGTTCTGAAAAAGAGAAGTCACTCTGGAATAAAATAAAAGAACTAAAGCAATTCCAGTAAATGAAGCCATAAATTGCAATGGAAGCAGTTTCATTTAAACAGAGGGCAATTTGTACATCAGTCTCTCCAGGTTATTCTTTATTCCTCTCTCCCCTTACTGTTTTAATCCACACTTGAAGAAGGAAGACTTCTCAAAAGTACAATGCTTCTTGAGGTTCCATAGAACTTGGAGCCAGGGAAATGAGGGAGTCCCTGTAACAGGAGCTTCATGTTTATTAGATGGGAAAGAAACTGCAGAGGCAAAAGATTTTGAACATCCGCTACTTCTGAGGAAGCTTGGGAATGCTGTCTCAAGACAGAAAGCCATAGAAAAGCAGGGTTTATTAGTTAGATTTATACTTTTTTGGTGTAACCTTGCTGTGAACTGGCATGGCGCTTTGTCAAGCTTTTCTTTAGAAGAGACGTGAGCTTTTCTGAGCTACATACTGGGGTTAACTCTAAATCTCATGCTTAGCTGACTCCAAGGTGCAGTGGTCAGTAAGGAATCAATGCACAAGCCATGAGCAGAAGCTTAACAAATTAGAGCCTTTTACTGTTTCTACTGAAGGGGGAACCCCAAACTCCTCTTTTGGGCAGTGGTATTGCAGGCTGTGTCATTTTTCTCTTCTACTGCATCGTTAATCATCACAAATGACAGCGGAGGTGACTTCCTGACAGCACTTGTATCAAAATCTGACTCTTGAGAAATGAAGGGTTCAATACCACCTTATTTTATGAAAGACACAAAGCTTTCTGTGCAAGGTGAAGGGTTTTCTGTGTCCTGGAAAGGATGTACAATTACTATTTTTTTCCCCCAGGTTCCTGTACTCATCTATTTTTTAAGCAATTCATTACTAAATGCCCCAAGGGGATAGTTCATGGAATTTGGTATCGCTTTGAAATTCATGTAATAAACTTAGAGTTAGAACTGTATTTGTCACTGGCTGATGTTGAAGTGTGGAATCTGACACTCCGAGCATGATGCAGAAAGAACTGGGGCTCGTCTTTGGTAAGGGAGGGAGTCTGCTTGGATGGATAGAAGTCTAGGCTGAAGCTTGGGGAAGAAGTAGGGAACTTGGACCTCTTTCTGTGCTGCTCAGTTGTAGGTGAGCTCGGATGTGTCGCTCCGTCTCTCACTGTGCCACTTTCCCCATATTTAAACCAGGTAATGGTACTGAGCTAAATGATAAATGTTCAGTACTTCCTAGATAAGATGGTTCTGTTCGCACAACTCTGTTTAAATTCCTGAGTGCTTGTTAATATCATTTCATTGCAACATTTCTCATGAGTGAGTTTGCTCACTATGTTGTCTTTATCCACAGGAAATGTTTCCTTTTCCTCAATCCTAGTCTTTCCTTCAGTGTGGCCATGAATTTTTGACTCCTTATTTTGCCTTGCAACAGTTAAAAGCCAGGTAAGCCTGTCAGCTTTGTCATCTCACAGACATCAGTTACTGTGAAATCAGACCTTTGATCAAAGGCCTTTTCGTTTGCAGTATCAGAGGCTCCGCAGCCTTTATCACCTACCCACAATCTACAAATAAAGTTTGAACATGGCAAGTGGTTTACATGGGTTTGCTTTACCAACACAGAAATAAAAGCTGCCCTAAATCAGAGAGACTCTCTCTCCTAATAGTAGCATCAACAAAAACGTTCCTGTCTGTTTTTTATTTGGGATGCACATGTCTTATAATTAATCTTCCTTCTCCTAATTTCCCTTTCATCTGGGGCTCTTCTGCGCACTTCACAAGAACATAATAACCAAGCCCTGCTGTATCTGTGACACATGATTATTGTTATTATCTTCATTAGGTTAATGCAGACTCTGAAATTCTGCATGATCATATAACTTACCCGAGGATAAATAGTGATCTAGTGTCAGGATTGGGAACAGGGCAGTCCTGGCTCTTAAACCTGGGTTGAATTCAGTTTTTGCTGTGTTGCTTAGGAGTGTGCATCACTGTTCTGTTACCATAGCCCTTGCCATAGAGCTCCTATGACAATGAGCTAGGCAAAACCCAAAAACATTGTTGTGGAGGGTGTTTTAACTTCAGAAATTACTACCGCTCACACTGGATAAAACAGTCTATAAATAAAACAGGGCAAGCCCTGTTTATGCTGTGAGGATTTCCTGGTATCACTGTAGTCACATAGCTACACCAAAGACCCCTTCCAGTTACAGAGAAGCCCTAGCTGTCATGCTTGTTTTAGTGCACTGTCTTCTCATCTAAGCACACACCCTCATGCAGGTATGGGCTTCTATACACAGATTTTACTGCTGTATCAGTCATGGAGCTATTGTAGAACATGGTAATTTCTTTAATAGGTCATATTTAAGAAGCTAGACTGATGCGTTTAAATATCTCCTCTGATAACCTCAAAGCTGGTTTCTTTTCTCTTTCCCTAATGGTGCTGTGGGTAAGCCCTGGCTTCCTTCACAAGGTTTTGTGCCCCACATAGATCTTTGAATACCTTTGTGCCTCACTAAGTAATTGTACAAAGCCACTTCCCTTGCCACCTAGATTCATTTAAAGACGTGTTACTGAGAGTAACTGATGCAGCCATTGACAGTTGGGGACCAACCTCAATCACTTCCTAGCACAGCTTGACCAGGACCCAGAATAAAATAGAAATGCTTCATGCATTCCGGTGGAAGGTACATGCACACACACATGTGTTATGTATGTACATGCACGGAGAAGGAGTGTTGCATTGCTTTGTTAGTGGGAGATATTGGTGCAGGCAATGACAGAAGGGCATTTCCAGTCATATACAGAGTAAAAAATGCCAGTGATCAGAGGATCGCAGTGGATGCTGTAAGTAGTTATGGGGGAAAGCGCAGGAGGGTTCCAGGAGCCCACACTGGGAATGTGGCGTCATATACTCACAAGCCTCATCTGCAGGAAAATGTCTCCCACAGGTCATATGAGGGTGTGAAAACAGCTCCTCTAAACAGGACCTTTTGGTTTATTTACATCGTGTGTGTAGTAGGATTCTTGTGTAGATCAATGCCCTTGTGATGGGAGACTTCCCCAGGTGAATACAAGAATGGGGAGAAGGAAGGAGAAAGGGTATATTTATTGGTATGAGAAGCTGCCATACGGATCATGGTGCCCTCTGGATCACCAAGTGTGTAAGGAGACCCAGAAAGTCCTGGTTATGCTGCTCTAGAGAGAACAGATCAAATGGGGATGAAAGGGATGAAAGAGTGGCCTTGGAGTAGTTTCATCCTCCTTTTTATGCAGGATGACAGACTCATAAACCTACTTGCCATGTTCAGCAGCAGTGTCTGAGGGATGTTTAAAGCATATATTTAACAGTAAGGGCCGTTCTGGGATTACTGAACTTAGGGTAGGTGTTTGTATGTGCAGTCAAAAGCTTTTTCATCTCTGCCATGGTTTAACCCCAGCCAGCAACAAAGCTCCATGCAGACACTTGTTCACTCATTCCCCTCTGGTGGGATGGGGAGAGAATCAGAAGAGGAGAAGTGAGAAAACTCATGGGTTGAGATAAAGACAGTTTAATAGGGAAAGCAAAAGCCCTGCACAAGCAAAGCAGAACAAGGAATTCCTTCAGCGTTTCTCATGGTCAGGCAGTTCAGGTTCAGCCATCCTCAGCACAGCCTCCATCATGTGTAATGGTGACTAGGGAAGACAAATGTCATCACTCCAGACCTTCCCCCCTTTCCTCTTCTTCCCCATGCTTTATATGCTGAGCATGATGCCATGTGGTCTGGGATATCCCTTGGTCAGCTATCCTTGTGGAGGATAATGCTATAGGCAATTCTAGCTTTTCCTGCTTTTGCACTTAAAGCCTCATGATTCTATCCAGAGCTAGATTGCAGAGGGAGATCTGTGTAGTGGAAATGAACTAACATTGCAGAGTTGTGCTCCTTTCATGAAGTTGATTACCAAAAATCTTCCTTAGCTCAGGACCATGCCAGTAGATTTGTTGTGCTTTGACTGAGAAACAGGGCAGTTCTGCACAGGGCACCTCTGCATCTGCATCACCCCTGCATTTATAAAACATTCTCTATAGTAAAAAAGGATAGAAAGCTCCTTACATTACACACAGATATACCAGTGTGGCCTGGACAGCTTGTGATGTTCCAAAATAGCTTCAAGGCATTGATAAGCAGAAGCAAATTGTAAATGAGAGGTGAGGTGCAGTCACTTGGAAGTTACGTCCAATCTGAGTGCGTATTTCTACAGACTTGATAGGAATCTTCTTAACTGGAGAAACTAGCTGTCATGTGCTGTAAGTCATCAGTCACTGATTACCCCACTTGTTCACTCGCTCTTCTGTGTCACCAAAGTGTGTGTGGCTAGAAAAGAGGTAAAAAGTTCCTCCATCACTGGAGCCTACGACACTAGAAAACAGAGGCTTTCTTGCCTTAGCTTCACAACCTTGAAATCTGTGCTGGTTTGTTTCTCTCTAAAGAATTCTTTTAGTTTGACATTTGGAATTGAATCTTACTGCAGTGAAGTGTGATCTGTTGGCATCTCCAGTGGCACAGCTGCGTGTGTGGAGAAGGTACAACTGATGGCACAGGCTTTTTGCTGGGCTTTGTGTTCCCAACCTGCCCTAAAATCTGTGTCAGAAGTTTCTCATGGTCTTTGTGATTGAGGCAGGCAACGAAGTGACCAGCCAGAGGTTATGCTGGTGTGGAGTTAGGTTGGGAACTTTCATTGTCATGTCACTTGTGCCATTAGTGCCCAGTTTAGTACTGTTAAAATATTTGCATGTACTTAGGCTGATGCTAAGGCAAGTAATATCCACCTATTTACTAGATAGGGTGATATCAAACATTCAGTAGGATATGATAGTGTGCTTTGAATATGTTTGATTAAAATATAAACAAGGCGATATAAAAGTGAAGACATCAAATTGCTCTTGAGAGCAAGAGCCTAATCATTCTGTATTGTGCGGAGGAGACCTTGTAAGTGACTCTTTCCTTCATTGGCTTTGTGTAGCCAGAAGGCCATGAGAACAGAGCCGTGAAGGCCACGGCCATATCTGTACTAAGCCAGAAAAAATCTCCCAGGTCACTCCCCAAAGAGATTTTGTAGCTACTTCTTTTAATTTCCTTGCAGTCTGTGGCTCATGCCAGTTTCCTGACTCATTGTCACTCCGGTACAGTGATACGCTGAGTTTTCCAATAAGGAAAACAAGGGAGTGGTGAGTCACTGGCTGAATTCATATGCACTTGATTTGCTCTATCATTATCTATGCTGGTTTTATTTATTTTAATTAGTTCATATACAAAGTCTCTGAGGTATTTTTCATTGCGTGAATTAGCTAGACTTGTTAGTCTTCTGGATAGATAAGAAAGCCAGAAGACAACCGGAGCTTTGGTGGCAGGCCCACTTTTTTCTGCTGTAGCATGTGCAAGAAGAGGATGAATGGGGATCTTTGCATTTTTGAAGATATGAATGAGTGAAATAATAATGTTCTTAGTTTTTGTGGCTCTCCTCTTGGATCTGAACATCTGTTAATGCTGCAGATTAGATCTAAACCATCACAGGAGCAGCCTTTTGCTTTAGTAAAGGGTTGTATTTCACTTGGGTTAGAGCAGAGGTATGGCAGTGCAAAGTGTGCCTGGGTTTGTGCAAGTTAAACCAGAAAGAGGGTCCGAACTGAGTCCTGAGCTAGGGGTGCTGGTGTGGGAGAAAGGTCTGGCCAGCTTCATCTGAAAGCTGCTAATGATTCGTGTCATTTCAGATGACTAATACAAACCTTTGCTGCTATTTATGTTGCTGTTGGTTGTTTAAAGTTGTAGCAGCTTCTGATTTTTACTATTCCACGTCAAGGAGTCCTTCCAGGTCTCCATGAATAAATGTTTTTAAGTTCAGGTGTAGGTGCCAATTCATTTAAGCATGTGCTTTTAGCTAAATCATGTCATTTGACTGAAGCCTTCCCTCAGCCTGTGGGAATTGCCAGGCTAATGAGAATAGGCCAAAACTGGAGTCTTAGTGTGAGATGAGGCGGGGGAGAATCACGGATCTCGGTGTAGGGAGCTGTATGGTGGGGCTGGAAGGAGCCCCAAGTGACACCATGAGTTTTGTCTCAGACTTGTCCATTGGCACTTTGCAGTTTTACTGGTGAGAGCTGATTGCATTGGATCATAAACAGAAAATCTTCCATGTTTGGGAATTTATTTAAGCTGTTGGGCTCCTGTTGGCTGAGTATCCCATGTTCCCCATTTGACAAGGGCTTCCTTCCCAGCCATAGGCCTGGGAACAGGCCCGCACTGTAATTATGGAGATGAAGGATTTGATGAGGGTGTGGTTTTGCCAGTGAGGCACCAGCATTTGGCAGCCATGGCTGCATTCGCATTCCTGTTTGTTTTGATTGTGTTTTGAATCCAAGCAGGACTCGCTGTCCTGTGCTGCCTTCCCCAGACGCCCTGACCTTCTGCTAATGATGCCTTGTGTTAATTGATTCTACACCTGATGAACATTTTTCGCCTCCTCCCACTCTTGCAGGCAATTTTGTGCTGAGATTTTGCATACAACATTACAGTGGAGTTTGAGCTATGTTACAGGAACCATCATTTATTACTACCCAGCCCCTGCCAGAGAGAGAGAAGTTGGGTTTTAATATATTTTCTTCTCCAAGCCCTTAGTTAATTGCATTCCTTATTTTTCTTTTCCTAATGCATAATTACTTGCCATGCAGGTAAGCCAAGAGCCGTTGGGAATGACTGAACAGCTCAGATACATCCCCATGATATAATAATGATAAAACCATTGAATGGAGAAAGTGGGTGTGAGAGGTGGTGCCAAACTCTGAGGATGACACTGGGTTTGATTCGGAATAGGAATGTCACTACAAAGCAGATAGAAGGTTTTTGGTCATTTCCAGGCATAGGTACAGCACCTACTTACCCCAGTGAAAGCCCACTGGGGGTATGCAGCAAGTTCTCTTGTGTCAGAGCTGCATATGTACACCCTTACAGGTTTGCTCTGCCTTTCAAGCACAGTCTGCCGAGATGAACCAGCACCCCATCACCTTTCTGTGTACACAGGTAGTGAGAGGCTCTGGGTGGCTCTGAAGGCTTTGAACTCACATTACCTGCTCTAGGTGCTGTCAGTAGCTGTTTCATGGCCTGCAAATGGCTGCAGTGCTGGGCACCAAGACCCTGGCTCAGTCTCATCTTTGGGTTGAACGGCTGGGCTGGATTTCTCCCTTCACTTAGGGAAACCTCTTTCTAAACATGCCGCTGTGGGTGTTGGCAGTTTCTTTCCAGTGTTCTCTAGGTCATGCGTTTCTTGCGTGCCAGGGTGAGGGATCTTAGGAAAGCCTTGTTTTGATTTGTCTAGTTGCTGGTTTGGTTTTGTTTGTTTCGTTCTACCCCTGCAACACTATTTCAAAACCGACGGCTATTTCACCAGTGCACATTATCATGTCATGCAACAGTGGAAATCAGTTTTGCAGAAGGGAAGTCAATGTCTATGCCCCAAGGAAGCTCTTGTCAATGTTTTCAAGCAAGACATCACCCCTAATTTATTAATATTTTTAAGAGCAGGCCTGCTTCTTTTTGCCTATGAGACAGGGGATGCTTTCATGACAATCCAGAGAAGGTAGCACTGTTTTAGTTCTAGTCTTGCTAGTTCTGGTAGCAGTGGGGAATTTATCTGGAGGTACAAATATCAGCAGAGCTACCATGGTGGTTTTCTGCAGCTGAGTATTTAAATAGGGTCCAAACCGTGAAGTTGGTATTTAAGAGCCAGTGGGTGGCTGAGCTGAAGCCAGCTCATTTGAAGCTCAGGGAGCCGTGTGTGAACTGCAGTCACACCTTGGGGTTGCAGTGCAGATACAATCACAGAGACCTCAGAATAAACTTCTTGCCACCTAATCTTTTCACATGGCTCTGAACAGACAGGTGTGTGCACCACTCCTCTGCCTCCTTAATGCATTATTTGAAGCAGGTTGAATATGGCTGCAGGCATGAGGAAGAGCCTGGTGGTAGGAAGGTGGCTTGTGCCTTCAGTGGATAGGAAGCCAGGGGTTGGCTATCCCTGCTAGTTACCTCCAGCTGAGGGAGCTGGTCCTGGAAGAAGCGGGGAGCATAGCCTGGGAAGGAAATTCCTTGATAAGGAACAGAGGTAGGTAGCAGCAGGTAATAGAGGGAAAAGAGATGTTGGTACCGTGCTTGCTCTGGCTCTTTGGGAGCAAAGAGTGTGAGTCTGAGTTGTCTTCCATCTCCTTTGAGGATTCCCCAAAGAGAGGTGCAAATTCAGGGCTGCTGCAGTGGAGGAATGGAGAGGGTGCTGGGGGCAGACATGATTGTGGTCAGTGCCCAGCCTACAGCATGTAGAAAGTTGTGTGCTGGTTCTTTCCAAGAACCATAATTTTTTCCCATTAAAAGATACCATTAAAAATGCATGTGCTTTTTAACTAAGTAGTCCTTTTGGGCAGTGGTATTGCAGCATTTAATGAATGTGTGCTAGCATTAGTGATGCAAGGCTGGAAACCTGTGGTTTTGATTGTGTAGCTTTGCACCTTGTGCACAGGCTAACCCTATATTTGACATCAAATCATGATGTTTTGCTGAGTGGAAAATGGTGCTCTCCCAGGGAAGCTCTAATGTCTTTTTTGCTTTGAAATAGTGATTTCATTGTGACTTAGCTTCTGAACACTCTTTCTTACCATGGCGACTCTTTCCTCATATATACATATAGATGAAAAGCCTATTTCATTTAAATATAAAAGATAACCAAGGCATTTTGCACACTAGATCTGCTGTGTAGTTCTGTAAATGATGGTTAACACAAGAAACACCTGTACTAACATGACCTTTTGTTCAGAGCATCTTTTTACCCCGTCTCAGATGACCTTTCAGTCCTGTAACTGTTTTGTTATAGCTCTGGTCAGGAACACAGAGTCCACCCAGGCAAGCACCTACTTCCCTGTTTGAAGCCTGAACCACACACTTCCAGGAAAATTCCCCAAATCCCGAATTTCCCATAAATCAGAGTTAACTTAGGCTATTAAATGTGGACCTGCATTCCAAAAGCCTCAGAATCAGGTATTTTATATTCACTGTTTGTGGAATGGCTGTTAAGAATGGCAACAGTGCTCTGGATCCTGCACTAAATCCTAGAAACCCTCTGACACTGTGAGTGGATGAGGTCAACTACACTCCTCATCCCCATTTACTTGACATTCCCTCCCTAACACTCCACACCCAAAGACCTTTTGTCCTCCAAATTGCTCTTAAAAGTACTCTTTGTGCCCAGTGCCCTCAAAAATCCCATAACTGCCTTGGTGGCTTTGTCAGGTCCCTAGACACTAGCGTGGCCGGCCTAGTAAAGTAACCTAGATAGGGCTGAAGTAAGTAGTCATTCTTCTGTCTGGGTTGGCTGAAGTAACTAGTCATTCCTCTGTCTGGATTTCCCAGTAAGTCCTGTCTCCTTGCCCATCTTGATCAGCACTCCTGGCTAGGTGCTGCATGTGTTTCATCTCAAGCTCTGCATCAGCATTAACATTGTCTGGTTCAGCTGGGAAGATACATTGAAAGGTTGTCACCACGTTTCTGATGTGTTTGTTCAGTCCTGAAAATGCCAAATGTGCCTAAGAAATAATAGGTGATAGCGCTGAGGAGTGCCATGTAGTTGTAAACACATCCCAAATGGCTACCAGCCCTGCTGAGAGGCTGTCTTGGGAGCACTGGTGCCTGTTAGCTGTTCATGGCTATTTTGAAATCCTCCTGAAACACAGGTATGAACTTTAATCCAAGGAAGACCTTGACAGCTGCATGTGGTGGCTTCTGTTTCTTGGGTTGCATCAGTTTTGTGAGACACCTGGGAGCACATCTGTGCAAAGCAGCATGATCATCATCTGGAGCCTGGCTCCAGCTCTTTCTGCCTTCCCATCATCTAGAAGCAGAAGGGAAAGTCAAAAGCTCTATCATTTCCCTGTATTCGCTCTCCTAGTCTATCATTGCATAATTGTATCCTTAAATCTTATTGAAGTTTGGGCTGAGTCATTGCTATGGTGAGGTGAAAACAAAGCTGAGCAAATATAAGAGGGCAGGAGTGTGTTCCCCTGTGAGCATGCTGAGCAGGAAAACTGCCACAGGAGAGAGAAACTCCTATCACTTCAGAGATGTGTTCCGTCAGGTGCTTGCTGCTGCCTCTAATTTAATGCTCTAAATCCCATATCAAAACACCTGTAGACCAAAGAGAATATAAACTAGACTTGGAGTAGGAAAGCTGTGCCAATCAGACATGCAGATCTCCCTTAATCATCTGAGACCTGCTTCCAAGCTCATACAAGACTTGTAATTGTGGTTCTGTATTGTCCTGTTGCATCGACTATCCGCAGAACCCACTTCCCTCTCCATCACGAGATTAAAGTTGGAGGCTTAATCCAAGGTGGCTGCACTTCAGTGTCCTAAATGTTATTTCATTTGTGGCTACAGTAGTTCAGGCTTGTAAAACACATGATCCCTGGTGGAAAAAGCACTATAGAACTGTAAAGCTGTGGTCACTTGACAGATAATTTCTTTGTCATGAGGTAGAAGACCTCCTCTGCTTTACTGTGTAGCACTATTGTAATTCCTTCACTTGCTGTTCTGGTTTCTGATGCAAATTGCCAAAAAAATCTTCTTTCTGAGGCTATGTTTTCCATCGCATCCCAGGTTCTTGCTCTTCATAACTTTGGTGCTTTACTGTGCCTCTGACATGCTGGCGTGGCCAGGAATATGCTGCTGTAGGCAGGGCAGGCACCTTTCAGGGTGGTGGAGGGAGCTTCTGGGTGTGTATGTGTATTCCATCATGGGATGAGGAGCACAGAATCCCAGCATAGTTGGGACTGGAAGAGACCAGTGGAGATAACCTGGTCCAACCATACTGCTCAGAGGATCTCCTTCCCCTGACAGCTTTAATAAGGCAGGGCTACAGCTCTTAATCTCCCTTTTCCCATCACCAAATCAGTCCCTTTGGTATCCTGGGGCAGGATGGTTGGTTGTGCCATTTTGCTTCTTGCGTAGGTGAGGTTCTCTTTTGGCTTGCTCATGCCCCTTGAGCATCTGGTGGTTCAGAAGGTCTCAATCCTGCTTTGTGCTCACTTCAGCACAGAGGTTTCTACCATGAAACCAACATCAAGGTAGTCTCTGCACCAACTTCAGAACACAGTTTTCCATCAACTGCAATCCTCTCTGGAGCATTTGCTGTGAGTGTTACAGCTGCTGTTTTCCTGGATTTCATTTTGTGCCCTTTGCTGCTTTTCACTGGGTACCTCTGTCTTCTTTACCCCCTTCCTATCAGGTATTGATGCACATTGATAAGATTCACACCCTCCCCCACCCAGAGCCTTCTGGGGATCATTGTAGGAGGTTGAATTAATGTAACTGGGCAGACGTCGGTTATCTAAAGCCAACCTGATGCTGCCCTGTGTAAATGGTGATGTACAAGCAGTACAGAACAGGACAAATGAGCTTTTTTGCATTTCCTTCCTTCTCTGTATCTGTTTCATCTTTAGTACCTTTAATTTACATCTTTTTTCTTGGCATTTTCCCAGGTGTCTTCTGGGAGTAGTTATCTCGAGGTCTTGTATCTCATTGAGTTTGTCATTTAATGTGATCCTAGCAGATCCAAAAGCTAAGATATTTATGGTGCATGAGTTCAGGTTGATGCTTAGTTGATCCCTGTGGCCTGCAGTGATGAGAAGAATCACTTCGGAAAAAGCCTCAGATCAGGCTTTGAACTGGAGGTGAACTTTTATAGATGCTCAGTAGAGCTGGAGAATGGGGGTTCTGGTGTTTTGAGGAAGACAATGGCCTAAATAACATTTTATGGATGAATGTATCTGATACCCCAGTGCTAAATCTAGCTGAACATGTAAATACTACAAAACCTGCTAATTTTGCTTATGCCAATTTATATATTAGGAGTTCAGGGAAGAGGGAAGGTTGGTTTGGGTTCTCCTGGTAGTTACTTTAAACTAAAAGTACACTTGGTCACTCACCCACTTATACTAAGCTATTTAAATGTATTTTCTGCATTTTGCTTTTTCTACAACTTGTATTTTCTACAATTTGTTTTTGGAAATGAGAACCCCCCTCAAACTACCTAAATGTGAAACTTCCATCATTGCTCCTATCGCTGTGTCATATCTCCTCCCAACAGAGATCTGTTAAAACTTGTCTTGGATTCAATTTGTCTTGTGGAACCGTCTGAAGCACCTGAAGCACAGAATCAGTTTCTCTGTATGTCTGTGAAAGAAAAGAAGGGATCTGGATTCTGCAGAAAACAAACCAAAAGAGGACTTAAGTAGAAAGGGAAGACCGGTTGCTTATGCACCAGGATTTAATTCCCAGACTCTTTGCCTGATGCTGTATCTGCTTTTATTGTAGTAGCCCACAATTATTGAGTGTACATGGAGAGAAAAGAAGCCAATGTGCAAACTTTAGATGTTATGTGTCCGAACTACTGGACTTTGAAGCTTTGCTCATGCTTCACAGAAGTTGTATGCTTTTCAAAGGCTGAAGGCACTGAGGTTCTTTTTCCTGTTTTCCTTGTAGGTGTGTTACTAGACATCCAGCAGCACTTTGGAGTCAAAGACAGTGGGGCTGGCTTGTTACAAACAGGTAAGAGGGGGTTTTTTTCTTGCTGGTTTTTGTAACCTTCCTCTTCTCAGAAGGGTGCTATCAAATTTCTTTAGCTATGGCCCTTGGGCACATTGGCTGTGAAATATGCTCTTAGGAACATGCATGAACCTGAGGGGTTTTGCTGGTGGGTGGAAAATCAGGGATCAGAACGGCCCAAAGGCAAGCCAACCTATTTACGACAACTACATTCAAATAGGAGTTGCTGCATGCTCTATGTCAGAAAGCTCATGACAAACCAACAGCAGGATCCTGTTCTCACTTCTAACTTTCTGTAGTTGGTAAGAAGTGTGATGTATGATGCCCTTCATGTGCTCTAGAGAGAATCTGCTGACTGTACAGTAATTGGGAGTACAATGTGGCATAGAAATGTAAAACTCATCAGGACAAGTACCTGAGAATGAGAACTGCAGGGCAGGCTCACAATCACTGCATTCATGGAGCTCATGGATTAACAAT
Source organism: Ara ararauna (assembly GCA_028858755.1). Taxonomy (NCBI): domain Eukaryota; kingdom Metazoa; phylum Chordata; class Aves; order Psittaciformes; family Psittacidae; genus Ara; species Ara ararauna. The sequence continues at coordinate 7,101,521 of CM054389.1, read as the reverse complement.
ATCCCTTTGATTTTGGTGCTGTTAGCTTCAGATATTTCTCTCCTTGTGTTTAAGATAGATTATTGCAATTGTGATGTCATTTTAATGTAGGAGCCATTTGAATGTTGCAGGCATCTACAGACAGAGCTGTACAACGCCAGGACAAAACCCAGCTTTCTGACCTCTAGACGTGAGGTAGTTTAGAGGAGTCGCTTTGTCAACAGGCTGGATTGGATGACATTGAGGAGCAGTCTCATGTAGTTGTGACAGCACATGTGAGTTACTGGAGAGTTGAAAGGACTAGGCAGAGAGCAAATGCAGGATTTTAAGTAGAGAATCCCTGGTTTGGAAACTTCCTACAGAATTATTAGTTGGAGTCATAGATTTGCGGTGCTATGGTTGTCTTGTCACTGTCATCTGTCTGAGGGAACCACACTGGAACAATTATATCTCTGAAAAAAGTTAGAATTCAACTAGGATTAGAAATAGCGTGCCAGAAAGACAATTTTTTCATGCTGCTTCTTCTTCTGTCACAGTGGATACCAAGTGCCTGTCAGGAGCTTGTCTGTAGTACTGTAGCCAACAATAAAGTGTATATAATCATTCATTCTTTATGATCATATTAGAGGTGAGAATGTTCTGAATGTTCACTTGGCTTTTGATTTTGAACTGTGTGAACCACTGCAGTGTCTCCTCCTTTCTATTTGCTGCAACCTGTGTCACAGCAGGGTCCTCATGTGTGGCTACAGCTTCTTGGTAATGCTGCAATACAAACAATTAATAACAGTTTGTATTAGAGCTTTGAAAATGCTCTCCTTTGGCGATGGCAGAGTTCAGCTAAGCTGATGTCTGCTGCACGTGTCCAGAACAGAAGGCTTGAGCTTTACAAGCGTTACTGAGTATAAGGAGCACCAATCAGGCCCAAAGTGGCCATGGTGGTCTGTCAGCCTCTTTTCTACAGCAATTAGTTGTATTTGTTTATTGTACTCAGAGGGACAAGTCCTCAATGTATCATTAGACATAGAGTGCCTTCAAGAAAATATTCTGGTGGAAAATGACACGTGCCAAAACATATATTTAATCTTCATTCCCCTCAGTGGATTAAAATCCTTTTGCAGATGATTTACTGACAGCAAGTAAGAGCTGAGCTCCAACAGGGCATTTCATTTGTTAATTGCAAGAGATGTGATTTATTTCTTTAGCAAGCATACAGGGCGTCTGAAAACAGCGTCCCTGAGGTACTGCAAGATTGCTGCTGGGTGTGCTGAGTGTTTAGGAACTGGTAACTGTTGCTTTAAGAAAAGCAGCACTTTCTCCTGGTTATTGTTTTTTGGGGTGGGTTTTGTTTTTGGCTCATCTGCAAACTTGAGGGCTTGATTTTGCTCCAGCACTATGGATAATGATGTATTAATCCCAGTTGCATCACAGGAAAAGAGTGCTCACAAAATAAAACATCATTTCCCATAAGTAAGGGCAGGGGCACATAACTGGAAACTTATTAAATGTATTACTTCAGCTTATCAAGTTTCTGTGCTGGCAGCTGGCCCATGGCGCATGTACCATGAACCCTGGTGAAATAAAAGACACTGCCCTAAACCACCATAAAAACGCTGCTTTTAATCTTTCATCTGTTCTCTAAGCCTGACCTCTCTGGGGGTGCAAATCTGGGGTAATGGATGCAGTGTAGAAGCATTTGACCAAGGTTGCAGAAGAAGCCTGCAGTAGAGCTGGGACCAGGACTGATGTCTCCCAGACCTCTACCTTAACCTTGAGCAGTTCCTTTGTGAGCAGAGACAGAAATACCGTTCTCTTCCCAAGAGATGGTCCTGCAAACTAACTGAATGATGCGAGATGAAAGGCTGCTCATCCTGACTCTGTCCTCTGAATAAAGAGTGGATTAGTCCTCAGGTTGTTAATCCTGCATTTAAATGAGTCCTAAATGAATTTACAATGTTAATGAGGAGGAGTGAAATGTAGTATTCACTGGCAGTTCTTATCACTTATTCAACAGGCTTTAAAAAATAAGAAAAAACAAGGCTGCATACAATTTTAGGGAAGAGATGGTGCTGCAAATTCAAACAGCAAGAGGAAAAGCAACCCACCAAAGGCAGTGGATGATCCTGCACTCAGACCATAACCCATTCTTTGCAGGCACAGCTGTCTCACTTCAAACAGTCAAAAGCCAATTCATACACTCTCAGCTTCTCCTGCTCTCTGAAAGCAAAGGTGACTGCTTTCTTAGGAATTGCAAAGACAGGATTTGAATTTTTGTCATCTTTTCTATCAGTCCCAAGATACAAGCTGCTCTGTGCCCAGGGGATGTAATGAAAACTGGTTAGAGGGGCACTGTGACCTCCCTGTATGGAAAAATCACAGGGACACTCCAGCCTCATCCATAATGGAAAGGAACAGAATGGGGCAGTCTCTGCAGCAAGGATCCTGTGACAGCAAAGGACACGCTGACAGGTCACAACTGCTGCTTGCTCAGTACTATTGTAGGGTAACAGACATATAACTATGTTAATTTCAGAACCTTGGTTCTCTCTGGGTGATGCTATAATTCTGTGCTGATCTTGCTTTTTAAAGCACTGCGTGTGCAGTTAGAACAATATTAGTTAAGCCCACTGATCTGTCCTGCAGGTCTGTAGCCGAGCTTATGCTATTCCCAGCTGGAGAAAGGATAACTCATGCTTATCTCCAAAGGTGATAGGGCACCTCCTTGCCTGCTCAAGCTGTACAGCTGTAGTCAGTCAATACATTTATAAGCCAAGCCATACAAAAAGTGTTTCTCCTGTGTGGAGTTAGGTAGGAGCAGCAATTTGGGCTCACCAAAACATCAGGCCTCTAAAACAACGGTGGCTGAGAAGGGGTTTGGAACTAGATGATCTTAAGGTCCTTTCCAACCCTAACTATTCTATGATTCTATGATAAACAGCTGGATTTGTAGAACTGCTTCAAAATAAAGTTATCCTTCCATATATACTCAGACCATAGACGTAGTGCCCAGGGCTGTATTATGGTTTTCACTAGTCTTCTTTTTCTCCTTCTTTCTTCAATTTTTGTGCTTTATTGCTCTGCTTGCTTTCCTTGCCCTTGGATTTATTTTGCTTTTGTGTCTCTTGTCAGTGTCTATTTAGTGCACCAGAGCTCTAATAGTAATAGTGCCTGGCTTTCAATACAGTTTGTCTTCTATAGGTCTCAGGATGTTTTATATAGGGACGCATAATGAGGCTTGCCCTTTTCTACAGATGGGGAAACCAAGAGAACCGGATGGGAGAAATGACCTGCCCGAAGTCACACAGCAGGTCTGAGGCAGGGCCAGCACAAGAGCTGTGGTCCAGCTCCTGAATACACAGCATTCAACTGGATTAATGCTTAGACCTAGAGGTTTGGTCCTTGCTAATGAGCATCTTCATCTTTCAGCCTGGGCAGCTCAAGCTCAGAGGAAGACACATAAACCAGTGTGGACTTCTGCAAGTGGAAACTGTGTGAGGCATCAAATGAAGGGTATGGCAAGCATTCCATTGAAATGCAGAGGGGAAAAGTGTCTGTCTTCAGAATGTATAGGGATGTCATTAGAGGAAACCCTGGTAACCAGGTTTATATCATGATGGCTGGAAGCAAGGAAATGTAAGGAAGAGAGATCCGGAAGGACTCATTAAAGGTGAATAATCATAGATAACTGGGGCTCTGAAAGAACTTGTGTCTTCTCATGTGGAAAGAGATGGGCATTCTCCCAAATGCCTTTCAGCCCCTGCTTGCCAGGAAGCCTAGCAATGCCAGGTACTTTCTGAAGTCTAGTTCTGGGCTCCTTTTTCCTGGAAAGGTCAATTCCAATTAAAACTTCTGTTCATATGAAAAGCAAAACCTTTACTTGAGTTCCTCTACCTCTTGAGCTGACCTAGTGTAACCTTGTGCTACATTGCAACCTTGCAGATGTGTTAGCAGCTCCGGTGTGCCCTAAGAGTATGCAGTGAGTAGGGAGCTTGAAACAGTGGAGTGCAATGATGGGATAAATCACACTTGCTAAATTGAAGGGATTTCTTTCAACTCGTTTTTATTCCCATGATCTTGTCATTGGCTCTTAATGACAGCTTGTGCTCTAATATTCCTTATTTATTCCACACAGAGATCACCTGCTTTGGATACCATTCTTGAATATATGTATACTATATGAGTTGCAGGTGCTGCATGTTCCTTTGCTACCATCTGCTTCTACGTGAATAGAGCCTGTCTTGCCCCTCATCTGTGATATGCATAACTGAATCAGATCTTCATCTTTTGCTTCCTACTCCACCTGCTAGAACAGAGGAACCCATATTCTGGACACTTTCCTGTTTAAAATTCATGGTTTTCCTTTTGAGTGAGCAACTTCTTACACAAGAACAGCTCCCAAGGCCCTGGTATCTCAGGTGCCCAACCCAGTGGGCAAAACAGAATACTCTGTAGTTGCTCTTCTTGATTTATTGACTGCAAATGGTTTGGACCACTATGTCTACCTAGAGCAGGTCATGCCACTGTCGTCTTCCCTTCCCCAAACCATGCTAAGCATTCTTAAATCCAGATTACTTCTGTGGCAATCTGGGACGTGCCAAGACAAGGTGGAGCTCTCTTTTTGCCAGAAGGAGACCCTTAAGTTGTATCAACAAGGAGCAAAACCCTTTTTCCCCATACCTGATTTTGTATCATGTTTTCTGAACTCCTCCAGCCTTCTGCAGTATGCTGCTGATCCAGGGGAGTTTGTGTTAGGACAGCTCCAGCTTAAGCAATAAGGGTGAAGGAGCAGGGCTCTGCACTCAGTATACCCTGATTAATGTTGTGACAAGAGTAGGTCTTTTAGTTATCAAGGTGGGGTAAGTTAAGATAGCCCAAGAGCCTGATTATTTCCTGCTTAAGTATTTTACAGGTTCCAACAGTCCTTTTTTCCTGTGTGCTAGAATGGTATCTGCTGTGATAAGAAGCCATGGCAGTGTGAAGGGCTGATTCACGGCGGCACTTAAGCCTATGTCGAAATCTCTCTGCAATCAAGAATGAAAGTACTTCCTTGAATCAGTGAACAGGTTACAGGAAAGGTGTTTGTGCCCCTGTGCACCAGGGACCCATAAAACTGGTGTTTACAGTGTGCACTCCCACCAGACAGCCCTAGATTGCAAAGTAAATCGTGTCTGGTGGAGAGAAGGGGCAGAGAAGGGAGGGAAGGTGTCCTCGTCTTCTGCTGATGGGAGGGAAAGGCCTGAGCTGGTGTTGTGCTTTGGCTTTTTGTTGCACATGTCAGCAAGTGAGTGCAGGCCACTAGAACAGGGCACCTCTCCAGACTGGCTTGTCTACAGTAGTATCTTGAGTTTATGATACTGCATGGCCACTGCCACAACACAACAGTTAATTTCCCATCTTGTCTTCCTGCTTTGTGGAAGGAAGGTTTGTCCTAACTCTTTTCAGACATGGCAGGTACTCGGGCTGCTTGTTGCAAGAGAAAATTGCACTTGTGCAGCCTGTGGCAAGTCTGTTCTCTAAGTAGATATTGGCCTCTCTCCCCTTAGGCTGTAGTTCAAGCACCTCTTGCCAAGGTTGTGTTGGCTTCTGTAATTTATTATAATAATGAGGGGAAAGATTTCCCACAGATTTTAGAGAAGTGGTTATCCTTCCACCCAGAGCCCTAACAGCTTTTCACACAGCCTGTCCATCTTCCCCTGCACATGTTCCTCAAACCTCAGAACTTCATTCAGGCTCTTTATAGTGGAAGATGGGATTTCTTGTGGTATTGTGTAATTCTTTTAAACAACAGCTTCCTCTTAATACCAGCTACATAATGTCATATAGAGACATCTGCACTGTTTCATGCTTATGTAGTTCAGAGGGGCAAGTCTTGCTACCTTTGCTTTTTTCAGTGACACCACACTGGTGTTGGAAGAGGCAGATGAGCAGTTGAGTTACATTAACGGTTACTTTAATGCAATTATTAGACATCTAATGGCTACCACTTGCTGGAAGAGAGGTGTGTACTTATATTCAATACCTCACAAGTAGTTTACTTTTCTTTCCTTGCTTCTGCAGTGACTCAGAAGCTTTTAGTAGTAAGTAGAAAACCTGCTTAGCTTTAATTCTTGCTTTTCACTGAGCCTGTAAGTTTAGTTTTCAAGTATGGTGACCAGAAGAGTGTTTGTGTATAGTCTAAATCAGAAGAAGCCCTGTATATCTTCTCTGTACCTTGATCTAGGTCTGTGCATACAGTTGCCACTGATACATATTGGGCACAATTTAAAGGTGTTAGCCCAGAGGGGGAGAGGTGATTTTAAAGGAATTTGGATCAGGGCCTTCTATGAACTGGGAGTGCAAAACCAGAACTTTTGTGGTACATTTTTCCTATTTAATATGCTTCATCCAAGGGGAACCATAGGGTTCTCTCTTAAAAGATGTATTTTAAGATTGTTTTGGTTTTGTCTTGCCTCCCACACCTGGAGCACTCTTGTTTTCCCGGAGCACAAACCTCCAATTCTGCAGTACAACATAGTGTGTTGTGGAAACTGCAAACAGCAATATTCATCCAGAGATCTGAGATCAGGTGATGAAGAGGTCCGGTTTGGTCCGTGCCCACTGGGAGTTTTCTGATACAGTATGGTTGGGAGCATTGCTTTTGGAGGAGGTGTTGACAGGCTGAGAGAGCTGGGCTTGTTCAGCCTGGAGAAAAGAAGGCTCCGGGAAGACCTTAGAGCAGCTCCCAGTGCCTAAAGGGGCTACAAAAAAGACTTTTGACAAGGGCCTGTAAGGACAGGACAAGGGGAATGGCTTTAACCTGCCAGAAGGGAGATTGAGATGAACTCTTAGGTGGAAGTTCTTCCATGTGAGGGTGCTGAGGTGCTGGCACAGGGTGCCCAGAGAAGCTGTGGCTGCCCCATCCCTAGCAGTGCTCAAGGCCAGGTTGGACAGAGCTTGGAGTAACCTGCTCTAGTGGAAGGTGTCCCTGGCCGTGGCAGGGGTTGGAGCTGGATGAGCTTTGAGGTCCCTTCCAACCCAAACCATTCTGTGAGTCTACAATGATTTGAGAGAGAGAGATCATTTGGATAAATCAAGTAGACTTGACAGAGTGCGAAGGAACTTGGAAGCAATGAAGACACTGTCTTGCAGCAAAGCAAAGAGCTAGGTGTTAGCTGCAGTACAGCAGGCATCTAGTACTCTCTGGAAGTGCCTGGGTGTTTTCACAGTAGTGAGAATGTTGGGATCCTAGACCAGTCTATGGGATTATTTTGCTTCTTTAATGTTCTCTCTTGAGTTCCAGATGGCTTTTCTTCCAAACCAGTGCTTCTCAAACTTTTTGGGCTGTGTACCAGACCGCTCTGCATCCTTACAATCAAATTTTTATGGTGATTTATCATCAGACCACTATAAAAGTACCATTGCTGTGTGGCTGGCTGCAGAGAACTTGCTGTTACCTTGTGGAGCACAGTTTTGGGAACCATAGCCTTTAACTGTTCCAAGTTGCTGAAATAGCTGGTGTATTCCAGACAGAAGTAACTACGTTCCAGTATGGCTCTCATGTAGAGACCCACAGAGACTTTGGTTGGGGTGACTCATTTGGACACACAGATACCTGGCTTTGAAAATGAATTCCAGGGCATCAGTTACGTCAAAAGTGCACATTCCTCATGGTATTTGGTGCTGTTACCAGCCTGCAGAACTGGATTCCGGTTAACGCAAGTAAGTCTCAATTGCATGAATGGTGCATTGTTGCACCAATTCAAAAGAAATCTCTCAGTGCTCTCCCCTTACCTTCAGTATGTGCATACATTCCAAGGTTCTCCCTGTATGCTGATGTAAGGTTATAGAACAAAGACCAATTTTCTGCTCAGATTCTGTGGGGAACCTGGTTTTGAAGGGAAAATATTACTGACCGTAGTCCATTAGCCCAAGTCAAAGTTAGTTCTAACAAAAATCTAATATACATAGACATTTTTTTTTACTAAAACCCTCTTTAGTTGTTTTCAAGTTCATCAGGCACTGTAGCGATAGGATAAGGGGTGATGGTTTCAAACTTAAACTGGGGGGAAGTTCAGGCTGGATATAAGGCAGAAGTTCTGTATTGTGAGGGTGGTGAGGCACTGGCACAAGGTGCCCAGAGAAGTGATAAATGCCCCGTCCCTGACAGTGTTCTAGGCCAGGATGGACAGAGACTTGGGGGACATGGTCTAGTGTGAGGAGTCTCTGCTCATGGCATGGGGTTGGAATTAGATGATCGTAAGGTCCTTTCCAACCCAAACCATTCTACGATTCTATGATTCATAGTCCAGGAACTAGACTCCATTGTCGAGGCTCCAGACAAATAAACTGCTGGCAGCACCGTGACAACTTTTCCCCCAGGGTTCTGTTTTCAGCTGTGTAGGATTGCCCATAATGAAGATCAGATGGCTCCTTGGGACGTTTATGATGGTGTGACCTCTAGGGAGTGGAATGAAATAGGCATTGAACACAAACTGACTTTAGATGGGCCACTGGGCAGTCATCAGTCTCACCTTATATATTTGTAGGCCTGATAGAAATGGGCTTTTTTAATATGTGAACAATCCCTGGATTCAGCAGATCTGCCTTTTCTATTTTCCATTAATGTCATTGATGATGCATAAAGGCATTGCATTTACAGATCTTGTGCACTGCAGTATTCATTTCAGTTTGTTGCTCTCTGGTGGTACTCACTCTCCCAGAAAGAGAGTAGTCAGAAGAAACTCCAAGTGAGAGATTATTTAAAACAGGGTCCAGCCATGCACCATGGATATTGAAACTACTGTTAACCCTGTCATCTCTTACAGAGGTCATGTTCTTTCATCCACAGATGCAAATTTAGTTGCAAAGCTCACTCCTGCAGCTGCAGTTCAACTTGGTATGAAAGTCGGTTTGCAACTTGCAAACCCACTTTGGGATGGCACTTTGGAAACCTGTGAGGGTGATAATCTTAGAAATAACAACTGTAAGACAGACAGAAACCTGATTCATTCTCCTTTTCCTTTTCCAAACCATAGCAAATTAAACACTGGGATATGTCAGTATTTCAGCCGTTTCTTTAAATGGATTTATCCCTTTTTGAAGGAGTAATAAACCAAATATGGCTTAGCTCAGCATACAGAATAAGTGCAAGTGCAACTGGTTCTTTCCTTGCATTTTAGGGAATTCATGACTCACAATGAAACTAGACAGCAAGTGCATTTACACACAACACTCTTGGCGAGCGTGTCTAGTCCAGTTCAGTCAGCCAGCTCCTGAGTGTACTCACATTCTGTCTTCACATGCATGCCCTTCACTTCCCTCTCACAGGAGTGGTTTTAAAGATAGTCTGTATTATTGATTCCTTCTTTCCTAAAAAATATGGGGTGTAATGTAAAAGCACATGAAGTGATCAACATCTTGAAAAGGCAGAGGGGTGTTTTCCTTCTGTTGTCCTTGGAATGCTGAAACAATCAGTGCAATTGGGTCAGTTTGCTGGAAAGCACTCCAAAAACTTAGCAGTGAGCAGTTGGCTTGTGGAAATGAAAGTCACAAGGGCCAGAGCTTGAAAGACCTCAGATCTTTATGTGGATAACACATTATAATTCTTTGGAGGGCTTAAAACAGCCTCTGAGTAATTCAGCTGCCTGTGTGGGAATTTTGTGTACTTTCCTTGGAAAGATCTGATAGCTGTCACTGTCACAGACAGGATGCAAGGCTTACATGGTTTTCTGATCTGTTGCCATGGTTCTCATGGCTTTATGAAGTGGTCTCCTGAGGTTACATGAACGATCTTTGATTGGGGGACTTGTTATTATTATTTATTCATTGCCAATGCCTTAGGCAGAAAGACATCGCTGTTAAGGAGAAACGGTGAGATTCCATCAGGAGATGCTTTTCTCTCCTTCCTTGTGGCTGCTTGGAATTGAAACCCAGTCAGCACACCAGAAATTTCCTCTGTAAAATTGGTGTGGTTTTGGTCCAGTCCCTAATGGGTGGTAGATATGTGGCAAGAGCTGTCATTGCATCATTGCATGGAACGCTGCTATATTTTACAGGCACCTCAACAAAAAGCAGGCAATTGAGCAGGACAATACTGAAATTCCCTCTGTGACCAGCAGGCAGCTTTTAGGAGCAGGGGTTTGGTGGGCAGAGCTGCAAAATGGACATGCTTCCTCCACAGATAAATGTGAAACTGTTTCTACCAAGCACTAACATCCCTGGGAGGTGGGGGAAGTTGGAGGAAAAACTTTGAGGAAAATAAGACAATCCCAGGCTGTTGGTTTAACATGAAACAAAAGCAATTTCCAACAACTGCTTTTACATCCATCTCCTCTGTGGACTTTAGCATATTCCCATTCCATGGTGATTCCTATTTCTAAAAAGGTGAATTAGCATGAGGCTGCAGACAGCAGGATTTTAAGAGCAACCCCCTTGCTGATGCTGCTCGCATCTTAGAACAATTGACTAAGAATCAGATATTTCAGCTGTCCTCTTGAAGTTCTCGTAATGAGAGGTACTATATTTTCATCCCTTAGAATTCGGTTTAATCTGACAAATGTTTGCCTTCTTTCATGTACCTAGAGACAGGCAGTTTACTGATCTGCTACAAAAGCACTCTTGAAGATGTATAGCTTGGCTTGGACAGGTAACAGTTTTGCAGAACAGGGTGAAAGGGGTTTGCTATCAAACCACTTCTACTTGCATGTGTCCAAACACACGTGAATGCCCTTTCTTGTTCACCCCTGTCTAGCCATCGGTGCTCTGCTCCTGCACTTCAGTGATAACACCGAGCAGGATCTGGAGTGCCCTGGAGGTCTCTCCTTAACCCCAAAGTGTTTCCTCTCCCTTTTCCATGTGTTTACATGCTTTCCCCAGCGATTTCGTGAATGTGTAAGCTGCAGCTATGTCTTCAGATTCAAATCCCAGTAGGACAACTTTGGTTGATGTCAGCGACAGACATTAAAAGCTTGAGAGCAAAGTCTTATTTGGTCCTTCTGTCCTGGCTGGAGTAGGGAATGTTTTGAGGAGGTTGTCAGTGCTGTGGGAGTTGATAGCCCATTGCATAATTAAAATGAGCATATGGTCATTTTCTCTGCAAAGGAGGGAGCATGTGTTTTGACATACCCACTGTAGATGGTAAAACAGCCCCCTAAAGAACTGTAATAGTAATTAAAAAGAAATCAGTCAGTCCCACAGGCTGCCTGCAGAGAATGTCAGAGAAGAACTGTGTCCCCCTCCTTCTTCCCAAAGCAGAGCTGTGAGGATTTGCAAGGCTTTGATGTAGCTTTTCCTTGCCTCTCTCAGCGTCCCTGCAGTTCCCACTGGGATAGCCCTCTGGGCTGATGGCTGCACCATCCCCCCTGAGCCAGTGTACTAGTGGAAGGCGGTGGCTGAGGGTCTCTTTCTGGCTGAAACTGCTAGCAAAACCCAGCTTCTGTGCTCCAGCCTTCCCCAAACCCCTCACCCTCTGATGGAACTGTAGCTGGGTGAGCTCTCCTGTGCCCTCACTATTGTATGGCATGTTCATGAAGTCTATGTGTGGTTACTGCAGGGCTTCTCCTGCTCGTAGATGCAACCAGCACCTCTTGGGAGCTCATGTGTAGAGCTCAGCAATGTGTTCCTACTGTGGAATACAAACCCAAACAAAGCCCTGGGATAAGAATATGTCAGATGAACATTTCTTTTAGCAAGTTTCCTTGAGTACTGTGGCATGAGAAGCTCTTGATTTCCTTCTAAAGGGGAAGCACTTCCTATTGCGTTGTTTTTCTTAGGAACCTGCTTCTGTTGGTAAATTACGTGTTAGCAAAGAATTCAATGGCAACACATTGACCTTTCAGAGTGTCTCCTCTCTCTCCTGTTTTCTGTTGCCACAGAAAGCACGTTTTGAGATTGATTTCTCTTAATGCACACCAGTTAATTCTTTGAAATTAAAATGTTAGTTGAGGAAGGATGCAGGGCTAGTGGCACAGTTGTAAAGAAAGATGGTAAATCTCATTTTAGGATGAAAACAGGCTTCCCCCTCTATCTCAAATTAGAAACAAGGAACATTACTTCTCTTTATATGAGATACAAATGATGTGTCGTTCTATTAAGAGAATAACAGATTGAAAGTATTTTATTGCTAGTTAAATCTAATTCCTGGTACTCAATGCAGATGTCAGGGATCAAGGGATTTATATTATTCTGCATTATCAGCTTTAGGCTGTCATTTCTTGGTGTTTAAGTGCACTCTGTGGTAGAAAAGCCTTCGTGGGCAAAGGTGCCCATAGTGTTCCTGTCCCTGGGGAACTGTGCTTGCTTCTGGTCTCCTGTCTCTGCTGCCTTACTGGGACTGGTCCTGCATGTGGGTTGTGGCAATCCCAAACACAAACACAGGCTGGGTAGAGACTGGATTGAGATCAGCCCTGAGGAGAAGGACTTGGGGTTGCTGGTTGACAAGAAGCTCCCCAGTACTGTGTGCAGTTCTGGTGTCCCTAGCATAAGAAGGACATGGAGCTGTTGGAGCAAGTCCAGAGGAGGCCACGAGGATGCTCAGGGGACTGGAGCACCTCCCATATGAAGATAGGCTGAGAAAGTTGGGGCTGTTCAGCCTGGAGAAGAGAAGGCTGCGTGGAGACCTCATAGCAGCCTTCCAATATCTGAAGGGGGACTATAGGGATGCTGCAGAGGGACTCTTTGTTAGGGACTGTAGTGACAGGACAAGGGGTGATGCATTCAAACTGAAACAGCGGCAGTTCAAATTGGATATAAGGCAGAAGTTCTTTACTGTGAGGGCGATGCGGCACTGGCACAGGTTGCCCAAAGAAGTGATAAATGCCTCATCCCTGGCAGTGTTCAAGGCCAGGTTGAACGGGGCTTGGAGCAATGTGGAACAATATGTCCCTGCCTTTGGCAGGGGGCTGAAACTGGATGAGCTTTGAGGTCCCTTCCACCCAAACCATTCTAGCAGTCTATGAAGGTTAGTTTTCAGTCCTCAACAGTTCCCTGATTTCATTCCCCAGGTGACCGGACAAGCTCACAAGGTGGCACAGGGGAAAGTCTAAGCATTTCTTGTAACAGATTCCACTTCTGTTTCCAAAGGCTCCTGTGATTGTGGTTGTAATGTGTGCCTGGTATCACAATTGCAATGGGAAAAGACTTATCTCAAGTAGAGAAACGGAATAGAATACAGTAAAGATCCCTTGGGTTTGTGGTTATTTAAATAAGCCACCTTTCATCTAGCCCTGGGCACTTGGTGTAGGGATCCTTCTGGCAGATACCCTGCTGGAGGTTGACTTGTGATCGCAGCTATCAGGTCTATGGAGTGTGTGCAGAACGTCCTGGAAAACTGCACAGAAAGGGAAAAGCAGAACTGCTGTTCTTCCTGATGCTGACTTCTATGAGTGTTAGGAGTGATCACTGGCTGTTTCTACAACAGCAGCTAAGATTGGCTTAGGTGCATTTTAGTCATACTGAGGCAAACCCAACCTTTTAGCAGTGTCACTGGTGATGTTGTGGTGCTGCAAAGCCATTGACCCATTGCTGTACCTCTGGGATTTCCCATTTAATTCCAGATTGAGCAGGGTGGATACAAATCCATGCTAACTGGCTACTAAGTTAATGAGGTTTCCCTCCAACTGATTGCACATCAGGAAACTGGCCCATGTCGAGCACTGTGTGAGCACTGAACTGCAGCTAAGAGGGATGATGTCCTCTTTCACCCCACTCTGTTAACCAGCAGTCAGAGCCAGCTAAGTCAAATGCAGAAGAAACAGCAAATGGACAAAGCTTCTGTTACCTGACTGGGTAATTCATTGCTTTAGCCTGTGAGCGTGCACATGCAGGGTCAAAGGCACTTGCGGGTTTAGAAATACAACTGCATTTTGTCCCTGCCCATGGCAGGGGGTTGGAACTAGATGGTCTTTAATGTCCTTTCCGACCCAAACTATTCTGTGCTTCTATGATTCTGTGATTTATTTAATTGCAAAAGATGTTCAGTGAGGGCTGGCTATCTGCTGGTCACCCAGAGCCAGCTCACTGCAGAGTCAGGCATGCACCAGTTTAGACACAAGGGAAGCAAGGGGCCTGTAAGCTGTACACTGGAACCACTCCTTTGGTTTGCTGCCTGCAGCACTGTTTTATGAAGTACATCTCTAGGAACGCAGTAACTGGTTTATTGATGCTCAGATTGCCCAAATTCCTTTCAAACAGTGGTAATGTAATCACTGTAATTCCCAAGGTGAAAAGCAGAAGGTGAGTCTGGGTTTTTCCTCTTTTTGTTTTACGTTATGTCATCTATGTAGAGCTGTTCAAAACTGAGTCTTGTAGCAAGTTAGCTCCTGCTCCAAGTCAATTTGCTGGACACCCTGAGCAGCACAGTAAAACACCACCTTTGCCACTGTACACTTAGATAAAGAATTTTGAAGTAGAGCATGAATAGAGTTGGATGTGGAAAATGGTTGTGTAATAACTTTCTTTAGCAGTAAGCAGGATAGGAATGGCTGAATCTTTAAATGCAGCTTGAATTGGCATAATATTGGAAATTAAGATTTAAGAAAGTGAAACATTTTAATGCTGTTTTAGATCTTGGCTTTTTTTCCCCTCTCCTTTACAACACTGATGGCCTGAATCAGGAAACCAAGACTGATTTTAGAGTTTGAAATCTTATAGCAGTATTTGTGTGGTGTAGTCAGAGGATCACTGGTCTTTAGGGAGTGCTGGTATGCCATGGATCATAGGAGAAAGGACCAGAGAGTGATCAGTTTTATAGAGATAGTGGCTTAGGTGCATAAAAAGTAGCCTGGAGACACCATTTACCTTTCCTTTAAGTCTATGTGGAAGGCCATATGTATTATGGCAGGGTTCGTGTTCTCTGCATTGTGTTGTACCTGATCATTTCTGGGTCTCTCTCTGTCTTCTTGTACTGGCTGCCGACACATCTCAGCCTGCCAATAGCAGTGCCAGAGTCGGCAGTGGTCAGCTCACTGGTTATAGTTACCTCTCACTGGTTGTCATCAAACTGCCCTATATTCTCTGAACAGCTCTTAAAATGAGCCCTTTAGAAGACCAGAATGACAGTAGTTCATGTCTTAGAGCTACAGTTTTACTTCCATTACTGAACATGCAGCAGTACTTGCAGATGCACTTGTTGAGTTGAATGTCTCATGGTTTGGTTTGTATTTCAGTGATTTTGCCTGTAAGTCTGCTCATGTAAGGAACTGCCATGGCCATTGACATCTCATCTTTTCCAGTCTGGGGGCAGCAGCACTCATGTAAAGGCTATTTCCCTTTTGAGCCTTTACTTTTTTTAGAGTTACTTCTTGTAGCTGTAGTCTAGGCATTTGGGACTGGACAGGAAGACTTCTCCATCCATATGCAACAGTGCAGAGTGAGTAAAATACCTCTCACACCTGTAACATCCCATACACACCATGGAATGGAAGTTGTGAATGCTCCATCGCTGGCGGTGTTCAAGGCCGGGTTGGACAGAGCCTTGGGTGGCATGGTTTAGTGGGAGGTGTCCCTGCCCATGGCAAGGGGGTTGGAACTGGATGATCTTAAGGCCCTTTCCAACCGTAACTATTCTATGATTCTATGCTACTATATATGGCAGTTTTGGTGCAATTACTTACATTTGACCACAGTGGTTTCTCTTTGCCCAGTACAGTTCCTCTCAAAGCTCAGGTGGCATTAAAGTGTTATTGGACTGGTTTTCTAGCTATTCTTGTATGATTTTATGTTTCCAAAGAGTGGATTTCTCAGCAATTCCCACTGTAGCAATTACTCTTGTTGGCTAAGGTGAACAAAGCCAGCCTTCAGGATATCCTTTGCTGGGAATATAAGGGCTAATTTTGGGAAGAATCTGGAGAGGAAAAGGGATGGAATTATCAGTACTGGATTCTTCCAAAGGCCGCATCTTGTGTATTGTTGAGTCAATCATAACATTGCCAGCAAGCTGTGTTCAGGCCTTGTCTGTTTTCATAAGTGATGTTTTTGTCACTGGGTTCTGACCCTGTCACAGCAAATGAAATTGAGTGGTATCCTACAGCAGCTGCCTTCTCACTGTAGGTATGTATGTCAGCTCTGGGTGGATATAGTCATCCTAAACATGTTGTTTCTATTTTACATCAGGTTGCTCTAAGGAAAAACCTGGCATCTCATGGTGCAATGTGCTCCCTGCAGAGAAGACAAGATTGGAGCTTGGATACTGATGACTAGCATCAGCAATAAGTGAAACACAATCTAGAGTGTCCTGCCAAACAGAGAGCTACGAGAGAAATGCAAAGTGTAATTATGTCCACGCCTTTTAAAGCATTGGTTTTCTCCTCCTTAATTTGCTGAGGACACAAGCACACAAAGCATTTATGATATTCACTATTTCATCTTGTACTGTGGGCTGTTCTAGGAGAGCATTTCAGGCCACATCCAAGCCAAACAGTTGAATACTTGAGTCCAATTGATTTGGTGTGTTAAGCGCTCCTCTGTTCGATGCTGTCAGTATATGACAGCTTTGCACAACATACGGAACCGATGGTGTGTTTCAAAGCTCCTCACACTTGTCAGAAACTTCTAATCTGCATGATAGTCTGGAACCCAGTGATCTTGTGTTTTGCACTTGCCAAAGCTCAGCAACATGATCCATCTGCTGGCTGTTGAATTAGAAATTAAGTAAAACAAAGTCCATGTGGAGAGTGATGTAACAGCGTGTACCTATGGCAGAGTTTGTGATATTGATGATTTGGAGGGTGATATTTTGTACAATCAATTGTATTGTAAGAATTTATCTTCATCAAAGGATGAATGTTTGCAATCCCAGGGCCTTGGGTTGTCCTGCAGTCAGGTATCACTTTTACCTTAGCCATGTCACCATGCTGTGCCTGAGCTATCAGGTTCAGTGGCGAAGTAGCATGAAAGGATCCTTGTTCTTGCTTAACTTGTCTGGTGCTATAGGGAAAAAAAGTCCCTTTCAAGCGTAATTGCAGACTTTCAAAAATACCTCTAGCATATATATGGTTGTGTGAACAGGACACTGCTGAAGCTGAAGACCTGCACAGCTTCAAGATTTCTGTAGTTCAGGTTGGATAGGTCGCTTTACTGTGTCTGAACTTCCTTCAGCCATGAAGTAGAAATTAATGATGTTTAACTTCCTTTCTGAATTGTCCCAGGCCTCACTGTGATTAAATGTGCTGTGTATGTATGTGTTGGGTAGTATTATTAAAGCATAAAACTATAATGAAAATGGAGATAAAGAAGCATTGCAAAAACATGTCTTTGAAATGGAAGAGCTGATTGGGCTATTGGAAGAATCTTTATTCACCACTGCAGGTAGATAGCAGCAGGTCCCACCAGCAGCTTGAGAAACCCCTATATCCACAACCAAAAGTCCCTGGAGTAGAAGTCACTCAACGACACCCCAGCAGGGCAGTGTCTCATGCAGCAAGAGCAGGATTGTGCTTGTACACACCCATAAATTATCCCATCCAGAGCGAGCTGGGTGTTGAGGTGTTCTCATTGTTTGGAAATTTGTTGTTGGGGAAATATTAACAACCTCACAGCACATAGTTCTTTGCCATGTCTAAGTGGATCGCCAGTCCCTTGAGGCAGAGGTGTCTCGATTTGCCTTGCAGAGAGCCAAACACATTGTCAGCATTCAATTAGACGGGTATATATGGTTTCATGCTGACTCAGAGCTCAAAGATAGCCACTATATTTTTCTTGTTGAGCATCCCTGTGTAGAGAGCGAGTTATTTTTATCTGAACCTGAACCTTTCTAGCATTATTTGTGTCAGGTAAAAATAAACCCTGTACTTGAAGTGAAAAATGAAAGAAGGGATCTTTTCTTGGAGGTGCCTGTCATCCTATCAACCTTCCAGTAACAGAGGAAATTCAAGCTCTGCGTGTGCCTCTGTCAATGCCTTTCTTCTTGCTTATACGATGTGGATGACCTGCTGCAGGAGAAGCAGGAGATGCAAAGGGCTGATCAGTCCACATAAGAAAAGAGCAAGTGAAGACAGAGGGAACGGTGTCTTTGGAATCAAGGGGTGGGAAGCTGATGGGTCAGAGCTGCTTCAGGGAACAGTCATCGAGTCAAGCTGGTAAATTTTTGCTTACAGGGAAAGAAAAGAGCAATAAAAGCAATGAAGTCCGGTTCCAGTGGGCAGGAGCTTTTTGTGACTTAAAGTCTGAAGTTTCTCCCTCATCTCCTTTGCTTCCACTCTCTGGGGGTTTACTTTTCCAAAGGCTACGCAGACAGCTCCTGAGAGGAGCAGCAGGTGAGTAGCAGCTCTCTGGCCACAATCTCTGAAAGGTGACTGCAGGTATATGAAATGGGCAGCAGAGGAGGATGCTTTCCTGCTCTGGGGGCTGTTTGGGCAGGAAGTATTAAGGTTTGTAGGGTTTTTTTAGGCTGCACATTGTTGTAATTCCAGCCGCGCACAGAAAAGCTGGGCAGTGCTGGCTGCCTGTGCACCTGTACAGGGTGCGACAGGCATGCAGGGGCAGAAATAGCCACCCAGCCATCCTGTTTGGGCAATTAGACTCTTCCTGCATTCTCACCGCAGCCGGCATTTCAGCCACAAAGGGAGGCAGAAAAACAAATGGGATCTGCTGTTGAAAATACCTGTACTTAAAAGAACCTCCCTCCTGGGATGGCATTCATTATGTGTCTGTTATTCATCCTTGGCTCACATAATAATTTGCTCCTGCAGAAATGTATCTCAGCTCCACCCAGTGCTGGGACTGAGCCACCTCTGCTGGCACTGCTGGAGATCACTTAGCAAGAGGAGTTAGCTGTATGGCATATATAATAGTGACTGACATAGCTGCACCTGCATGCAGCTGCTCCAAACAGTCACTTCGAGCTCATCCCAAATCCCAATGGATCTCTAACTGAGCCCTGACTTGCAAAGCACATCTCTTCAAGAGCTGAGGTGGCTTTAAGTGTAAATGGGAAGAGAAGCTGTTGATTGGGAAAAGGCAAATGAAGTTCCAGCCTCTGTCACATGCTCTCCTAATAGAAAAGATTTGTGGCAGTGGGTTGAGCTGAAGCAGCAGCTGCTGTGGTGTCACTTGAGTATTAACTGGGTGAGTGCAAGAAACAGAAATGCTCTGAAAGAGGCTGCAGTGCCCAGGCTCCGTTCCTGAAATGCATCCCTCTGCGTTATACTTCAGCCGTCTTCCTCTACTGATCAATCCTGTTTCTGCTGCCCCTCTCCAACTGAATGTGCTGGCAGTGTTCTGTCTTCTGGATGAGATCTCTTCTTTGTGGTGCTTAGTTGAACAGAACCTCAACTAGAGGAACTCAGGTTTCCATCCTACCTGGTAACATGCCCTAGATTCATTCACCTCCGTTCTGCCAACCCAGTCTGGTGTTTAGGAGTCTCGTCCGTCATTTGCAGGAGTAATTGTCAAAATTGATTCATGGGAAATGCCTGTAACAGGCAGATCCTTTTGACAGACCAACACAGCCGTCATATTCTGCATTTATTTGAGTCACTCCATGCTCTGATGCATATTTGGGTCATAAATACTCTGATATAAATTGCATTTATTACAGTGACAGCTGTGTTCCATTACCTATTATTTATTAGGTTCTGCTGTCCTTTCATTTTACACCTTGTGGAGCTGTCAAGTCAGCTCCTTACCGGTGACAAAGCGCACAGCTCAGTTCAGAAGCTTCCAAAAATAAATTCTCCAAAGGGATTTGAGTACCAGCAGGATGTATGTTGTTGGAAAGGCATTGGACTATCTCTTCTTGGTTTGTTTTGTTGGAAAGAAGAGGTTTGTGCTTTTTGCCTGCTTTTGCCCATGTTCCAAAATGAGACTTTGTGCTTGTGATCCAGAGGTGACTGAAGCTGATAATTGATGTGAATTTTGGATCACCCCCTCCATGTCTCAGAGTTGAATTAGTCAGGTTATTTGGCACTTGAAATCGTGGCATGCTGACTTGGATGGTTCTAATTTTCCCTCAGAAGCTTTTTTAGCTTCATGTCTTTTTACATCATAAAAATGGCAGAATATCTGATTCTGAGATGAATGGATTTCAGTGTCCTTCCAAGGGTAAGGTCAAATTGTAATAGGCACATGGCTCTGTACGAGTCAGTCATTTTCTGCTTCTCATTCCAAATCCACGGTCACGTATCCTTTGTGCCAGGTTGCTGCACCAGATTTGCAAGGTACTGAGCACTTGGGTGTTAGTTCAGGAAAGCACTTAATCATGGAATTGATGATCTTAAAGAGCTTGGTATAAGCATGTGCTGAAGTGCCTTTTTGGACTGGGGCCAGGGCAGATGTACCTTTGCAGAGCAGAGATTTGTGAAGCATTCCTGGTCTATTAGAGCCAAGTTCATCAGAGATGAAGGCAACCGGACTGTGCTGCTGGGGTGGGTGAGCACGAGGTCTTCCAAAATGGGATCAGCTCCATAGACATGGGGCTGGTTTGTGGGGGACAGAGTGCTAAGCAGGGTCTCGGGGTAGCTGAGTAGTTTCTCTGTAAACACAAGAGATTAAAACACTGGGTAAACGCTCATAGTTTTACTCAACAGGTCTTGTTTGCGCAAGGATTTGGAGATAGATGCATAGACTGAGTGTTCTATCAATGCAGTTTATGTGCTAGCATAAAACCACATTGTTTGTGGCATTTGTATTGAAATATGTGTGCTATAATGTTGCATGTGTTTCTTTTCATGTCTCAACACTTTTGTATTGTCTCTATTTATTTTACTCACAATGGAAAAGGAGTAAATCTGTAATTCCAGTCAAATATCACAGTGCAAATTTGATGTACAGTCATATGGCTCACAAAATACAGATGCAAATGGGTATGTATTATTTGTAGAGCAGCTTTCACATCTAAAAAAGAAGAGGCATTTAGAGAATTTCATAGTTCAGCATTCTTTTGGCATATTTTTGAGCTATTGTATATCATCATCCATGAAAAATTAATAATCTGGTTCTTAATCACCTTAATTTTATGCATGCATTCCAACCAAAGGGATGTGTGTCCTCTGCTCTTGCCTTTTCATTCCTATTCTATTCCTCTCACCCCTTTTACACAATTTAAAGTAGAAGGTTGGGGTTAGACAATGCCAAAAGCCCAGCCAAGAGCTACCTGATAACTATAGTCATAACTGTGACTGAAGAGGGATCTCCAGGTATGCTGCTGCCCCACACAAATCCCTCTGCATTTGCTGAACCAAAGAATGTGGAAGTCAAAAAGTTCATACGACACAGCAGTAAAATCAATGTATTTGCTCTCATCAAAGACTCCTATGTGCAGTCGAAGACAAGTATAAATCAGCTGAATACCTGGCAGTTTCTGCCAAGTTCCAAATGAATCACGAATATGGTGTGAGTGCCTCATTTCAGGTGATTTCTGTGGTGTCACTCGCCAGCTTCTTTTGAGCTGGGCTGAAGGACTGAACTCTGAAGCTTAAGAGATTTCAGAGAGTTTATTCTATCCAGAGCCTCATTCCTACATGACAGAAGGTCTTGGGTTAATGCTTTGGGATTTTGAGGGGTGAAGCAAAGGCAAAAGGTGAATTTGTAGCCTTTCAGCTAAGGATGTTCCTGGCCTGTTAGGGCTTTGTAGGTTAAAACTCTTTCTTTTAGTGAGATGGGTTTAAATACAAGTTCAGTCCTGGTGAATGGATCTAACAAGGAGACACGAGTTGTCTAACTACAGGGCTGGTGCCAGTAGGACAGTATCAGTGTTTACTGGTTTTCCCTCACTATTTTATGGTTGCCTTAAAACACTGCTAGGAAGGATGAAAGCACTTCAGTTTCTGTGCCCCGTATCTTCTGGTCTCTGCTGCCATAGCCAACAAGGAGCCCTTGCCTAGCTTTCTGTTTGCTCGAAACTCCTTCCAACCTCTACTTCACCTCCTCAATGACATTTAGGCAAAAGCTTTTAATATATTCTGTTGTGGTTTTGACCATCTGAGCTCACAGTGGACTTTGAGGGCTGGTGCTTTCAAATGTAATACCAGTTCAGTAGCGCTGACTTCTGAAAGCCCTTCAGAATGTGCAGCTTTGTAAGCCAGGGCTGCAGAATGTCTGATTAAATGGAACTGCTCTCTAGGGGCTTTGGCTTGCAGAAAATTAGTTTTCTTGTTCTTGGTCTGATGTTTATTAAATGTTTCTTTCCTCCTTTGCAGTTTTCATCTGCAGTTTCATGGTTGCAGCCCCTATCTTTGGCTACCTCGGGGACCGTTTCAACAGAAAGATCATTCTCAGCTGTGGCATCTTCTTCTGGTCAGCTGTCACTTTTTCAAGCTCCTTCATCACTGAACAGGTAAGATCTTTGCAAAGGCATCACAGTATGCTCAAGGGGAGCGTATCTTTCTTGTGTATATTTAACATATAGCATGTTGCATTATCTGACCTTTTGTGGGTGAAGTGTGAGCTGCGTAACTGTGTTTTCTTAACTGTGAAAGCTGCTATTCTGTGATTCATTCGATTCATAAAAAATACCAGGTGAAAGCCAAGAGCTTCTGTTGACATAAGGGCTTTGTTGCGAGAGAGATCATAATGAAACTTTAAAAGGCTTTCAAAAAGACTTGGGAAGAAAAAGAAACCATGGCTATATAGTGGCTCTCTTGTCTTCTGATATCTAACAGAGGTCATTAGAGTTTGTTGGCAAGTCTGCTTGTGGTATGTGGAATGACAAATGTATCCATCAGTGGGTTTATGCATATGCTGAGTTTTCTGTCCAACAAAGGCAGTGAAGGTGGATGATTGCATAAAGATTAGACACAGATTCAGCTCTTATAACACCAGCTGACGGCTTTGACTGGGGAACTCATGATGGAGTTGCCAGGCTCACTTAATTTTGTCAAGCAGTGCACAGCATCCCTCACCTGCTTTCAGAGCAGCCACAAAACCCACTTTGAGGACTCCTCGTTGCATTCATTTTCTTGCCTGTCAGAGACACTTGGAGGAAACAATGATCTGACAGTTTCTAGGGAAAAATGTAGCCTCTTGTTTCAGTCATATTAGAGAGGAGGTTTAATTGCTGCAGGTGGCAGCATTCCTGGAGAGACAAATCACAGCTCCTGGCATCATCAGACTGATTTTCCCAAGGGAGGCAGGGGCATTCCTCATCCTCTCTGTCCAGCTGTGTTCCAGAGATTGCAGCATTGTGGTCACACCAAAGAATGACAACCAGGGCCTGAACCTCTCCGCCCTGCTCTCTCCTGCCCACCCACATGCTCTGCAGTTTCTAATAAAAGAGAATTTCCACCTAAAGTGGGCAGTGGCAGTCACATGTCTGTCTGCCTTTCATGTTGGGTTGATTGTTGCTGCGTTTCTAAAGGAAAATGCATACGGCCAAATGTAGAAGCCTTTAACTCAGTAAATTGGTCTGGTTTATAATTGGCAGGAAAGTGCCTTTTCCAGAGAAAAAGAACATTGTCCATTCAAAACAAAGATGCTTTTTTGGGTTTCTTTCTTTTTCATTGTATTTATTTTTAATCTCTCCTAACTTTCTGCACAAGCAGCTATGAGCAGAGCCCAAAGAGGGAAGCATTTCATGAAGGAACTAATTACTTACTAAAAATCACTTCTCATGTTATGAACACACGTTCATGCTCAGATTCTCATCAGTCTCTCTGCAATAGACCTAGTCCTGTAGTTGCAAGTAATGCAACACTGGAACTGGATTGATGTTCTGTGTTCTGAGAGTTGATTTTCAGTTTACGGATTTGAGGCTTATTTGCAGAAGTAGTCATGGGATTAATAAGTATGGTCAATATGCAGGAGCTCAGAGTGGAAATGGAGTATTGCTATCCAAAGGAAGGGACAATAATGTTTATAAAGCTGGATTTTGTTTGGAATCCAAACACCAATGTTTTGAAAGTCACAAGTGAGACAAGATCAAAATAGCCAGACCTGTGCTACCTCCTCCTGCACTGGCATGAGCACTGACTCTGGACCCAAACTACACACTTGGCTGAAAACCACCCCAGTGCTGAGGAAAATCCCCTGTCTTGATTTTACTGTGATCCACAACTCTGCCAGAAGGCTTACTCTTACGCCAGAGCTCTCATGCCCAGCTCTTGTTACCAACACCAGGATGGTATGGAGAATTCTGCAGCTGCTGTATGGATGTGCTCTACTCAGTGGCTGCAGCACTTGAGCCAGGTCATAAAAAAACACCAGCTTCACTTACAGTCCCTTTTAGAGCCCCGATCTCTAGTTGTGAAAACATGCCACATTGAACAAGGTGAATTCCTGAAGTGTTAAGGAAGAAAGGTCAGAGAAGAGCTGATGCAACTTTTTTCTTTACACAGCGACTAACCAGACAGTTTTCCTGATCTTTGTCTTCCAGGATTCACTTAGGGAGCAAAACTCTGGCTCTCCTCTCAACATTTTTCTTTCTTTCTTTGAAGACAGTTTGTGTGTTTGTCAGGGAGGAAGGCTGGGAGCTGAACTAGGAAAAACTCTTTGCTGGCACAAATAAAAGCAGTAGTAAGACTACTGTAAGTAGATGAGTACTCACATCCAAGTCAACATGAAAACACAGGGCTAGACGAAGCAAGTTGGCAGAGGCTGAGCCCATTGAAAAGCTATACAGAAAATGCTTCTATGTGGCAGCAGCAAAAATACTGAACTAGGCGAGGAACAATAGCTAGGCGGTAGAAATAACAAACTGTGTCTTCAGGGATTGCGCTTCTTCAAACTTTAACAGTGTCTAGTGCCTCTTGTATGCAATCGCTGCGTGATTAAAGGGAGTACACATCCACACAGTTCAAATTTGGAGCGTAAATGGAAAGAGACAGCTTAACAAAGGCAGAATGCAGCTGCATTGCTGGTGGACTCTGAAGGCACCCCATTTGTAAAGGCTCTTGGCAGTGTGTTGGTAATATTAGTTCCTGTCTAAAATTTAGACCCTTAAAGGAAAACAATCCAAACACTCTCATTACCCTTTAGACCCCAGGTTGGGCACCAAAAAGAATGTCATGGATTAACCCCAGCCAGCAACTGAGCCCCACGCAGCCGCTCACTCACTCACTCCCCTCGAATGGGATAGGGAGAGAATTGGAAGGGTAAAAGTGAGGAAACTCATGGGTTGAGATGAAGGCGGTTTAACAGTGAAGCAAAAGCCCTGCACAAACAAAGCAGAACAAGGAATTCTTTCAGCACTTCCCATGGTCAGTCAGTTCAGCCATCCCCAGCACAACAGGACTCCATCATGTGTAATGGTGACTTGGGAAGACAAACGCCATCGCGCCAGGCATTCCCCCCTTCCCTCTTCTTCCCCCTGGTTTATATGCTGAGCATGATGCCATGTGGTCTGGGATATCTCTTGCATCAGTTGGGATCAGCTGTCCCAGCTGTGTCCCCCAGCTTCTTGTGCTCCCCCAGCCTCCTCACTGGCGGCATGAGGCGAGGAGCAGAAAAGGCCTTGACTTTGTGTAAGCACTGCTGAGCAGTAAAGAAAGCATCTTTGTATTGTCAACAGCTTCCAACAGAAATCCAGATCATAGCCCCACACTAGCTACTATGAAGAAAATTACATCTATCTAAGGCAAAACCAGCACAAAAGGCTTGGAGCTTAATGAAGCAGTTCAACTAAGATACGATCTAAATGCTGTTTCATGCTCTTTGGCTTAAAAAGATAGTGACTGAAAACTGGCAGATAAACCAGGGAATGAGATATATATGCCGTGCAGAAATGTAGTTGCTAGAAAGTACTGCATTAAGGTTTGTAACCACTTATTAAAATATCTGTAGTTAGTGACTACCAAGTATCTTTGAGCTTTTAACATGGAATAATGACAGTTAAATAAATGAGGAATGACTCTCTCATCTGCTAATAGCTATTAAATAGCTAAATAATAGGCCCTCATAAGGAAAAAAGAAAGTAAAACCAAAATTTAAGGAGAATTCCAGAGAGAATATAGGAGGTAATAGTTACAGAAATCAGAAGTTTAACTAAAGAAAATCATCAGAAGTGACAAGACCTGAGATAATAGTGAGGTCACTTTTCACTCTGTCAAATAATGTGATTTGACAATTTAGGTAAGTGCACGATTTCTCTATGGAAAAATAAGAAATGAGTCCTCTACTTTGCCGCAGGTACTTGCACGTTTCTGCTCTAAAACATTGTTTAGCACTTACTAAACTGAAAGTTGCATAAAATAATCATTAACAAACTTGTTTATTAATGGAAAATTAAAGTTGGTCCATATTTAGACATGTCTCTACATTAACTCCATTTAGAGAAACTTCAACAAAGCATGTATGTATCTTAATTTGTACTTTCTAAGTAAAAACACCTCTTAGAAATGAGCGCTCTTTTTGCATGCCTTTTAATCAGCTCTGTACCTGCGAGTACACAGATTTTGGTACTTTCACCTACAAAGCCCTTTCTTGTGTCGTTTTTGGCCTTGGGCAAGCGTTTGGAGACAACATTTGCTGGTTGTTGGTTCATGCTGCATAATAAATCACCAAAAAATATGTAAGCTGCTGTGCGGTTAGAGTCATATACCAAAGAAATGCATTGAGCACACCATCTTCATGGAGTTTTCTTACCAAGATGTGTTTCCATCCACACAAAAAACTAAATGTGTCTCTCTTCCTCTGCTTCTATATAAACTCTGCTTAATAAGTGGCCAGGTTTTTCTCTAGATAGTATTTTGATGAGCATCTTGTCTGATTGCTTGGGTTGTGGCTGATCATCTTGAGCTGGTTGATACTCCAGGATGTCATTGGGATGAGCCTGTAATCCCACTTGCACCGTTTCTCTCTTTCTGAACAGTTTCACATGAAGCAACTTAGTTATCAGGAGTGATCAGGTCACGTGGTGAGCGTTTGTTTCTGGCTACTTGGGTACCACATCTATCAGCCTTGGGAAATACTGTTATTTCCTATGTAAATATCTTGAATAAAGCAGATGTGTGTAGAAGAGATGCTGTTTTACAGATGAGCAAAATGTTTTGCTAAGTAGTTAGGCTCCACTAAGCTGGGAGACCAAGCGTACCTAATAATCAACCAGACCAGGCTGTGGTAATGTGGGTTTGCTGGGAGACATCAGAGCTGCAGACGGGAGAAAGTTTGAAATGGAAAAGCAACTAATTAACAAGGTAAACCAGGAATGTGCTTTTGGATCCTCCAGTTCTTGGTAAATATTTCTGTTTGAATGTTGATCTAGCTAACATGCTAAAACCTTTTTGCTCCCACTGCAAGTTAATCAGGGATAGGTATTTCTGCTAGTGCTTTCCTCTCCTTTTGATTTATCTCTGTAAAAGGAAGCAAATAGTCCACTGTGGAATTGCAGTTAGCCTGCAGTGCTTGCTAAAGTCCTGTCTTTCAGACTTGCTGGATATATATTTATTTCCAAAGCTTGTTTTTCAAGGAGTGCTCAATGAGAAGCAACAAATTATGGGCGGTATGGAACAAATGGTTAGCTGGGTTAATTTTTAAAAACATAAACCAGCCTCACCTCCTGCACAGGATGATTCACTCCAAGGAAGAAAAAAGCCTTTAGTCTTACGTACTCTGACAGAAGTTGTATTATAAAACATACAGCTTCTGTTCCTTTGCCTTCACTGGGTAAGATAAATCCACAGTTTGAAAACCAGAAACAAACAAAACTAAAAGCCCCAAGCCATCATTTTGTATGTAAGAAGTGTACTGTTGTATTTGAAGTCACCATGAATTACTGGAATGTGTACATCCCACTGTGCCAGCCTATTATTTTTTGATCAGATCTCTCTTTCAGACAGAAGGCAAAAGGGATTCTCCAGTGTGAAGGCTGCTGCACACACACTCAGTCCCTTCCCTTACTTGTGACTGCAACAGCTTGTGTGGCTGGTACAGGAGTCGGTGTTGGAACTGACCTGGGGTGTTCACAACTGTTGCTGGCCCTGCTGTGTTTGTCAGCCTTTAATGTGGTACTCGAACCCCACAGCTGAGCATATGCTGTTGACATTTGGATTGCTGCATGCTTGCCCTTTTGTTAGATACTCAGGAAAAACAGAGTCCACTGTGTCCTCTCTTAACACAGAGGAAGAGATTAGGGTGGGTAATACACTACTGCAGTGTCGCTGTTCTGTCTGCCAGTGGTGTCAGCACTCCAGTGGCTACATGCTGCTGTGATGGCTGGGAGTGTAATGCTGGTACAGTGCCCTGCTGCACTGCCTGGGAGCTGGAGCTACTCCTGCTTTGCCTCTGCTCTGTCAAGATGAGACGTGGCAATCTATACGTGTTGTCTTCTCCCCAACTATCTGGGCTCCCTCCTCACCACAGGAGAGGTGCTCTGGGGAATCAGTGGGTGCCAGGTGGAGATGGGTGCCGTGCTGGATTTAGTTGGCTCTAAGGTCCCAGAAGAGAGAGAGAAAGGCTAAGGGCTCTCATCTCTGTTTTATACCGTGTTTCTTTTCATACTATAGATAATGTGAGGTGTATTGCAGGGAAGAAATAAGCTATTGCTTATTCCTTCAATAATGAAGTAGTGGCTGAGCTGGGCATTTGTCAAGTCTGGTAGCATCTTCAGCACAGCCGATACCAAATACTGTGTGGGAAACTGCTCTTACGAGCAGCATCTCTTGCACAGACAAATGTAATGATTTGAACTCTTGAATCTGGGGTCCTCCTTCCCTCAGATTTTGCTGACCTAGGACAGAAGAGATGGGAAAAGATTGATATAGATGCAGCAAGACATATATAGATGCAGCAAGTTGCAGCTTGTTGAAATCGAATGCAGAATTGCTGTCGTGTATTTTTCTCCAAGCTGCTTTGTATTCCTTGTCCCTTTCTACTTGTCCCTCTTACAAGGGAAACTATAAATGAAAATCAGGTTAGGGTGTTCTCAGAGCAGCAGCCCCCAAAAACCCAATCAGTGAGAGGAAGAGGCTGCTCATAGTTGTTAGCAGAAATAGAAGTGGTATATGTTCTGCTCTGAGTGCTGTTTTCTCCCCTCCAGTATCTGCATCTCTGTATCTGTAAAGCATCTGGGAAGAGTTATTGAAAATAGGGCTGGTGATGGCTGCCAGGTGAGAGGCAGTGTAGTTCCACAGCTTACTCAGAAAGCTTATTCATGTGATGAGAAAAATGAACTTCAAGAAATTGTCCTAAGGAATATCTGTACCATACATTGCATTCCTTGTCTGCAGTGTGTCTGGAGCAGAGGCAGTTCTGATCTCCCCTCCAAGATCTGCGAGCAATCAAGATAGCACCTTCCCTAGGTCAGGTCAATCTGGCACCACATCCTGTTAAACTTCTGCAATCACCCCAGACATGTACTGTTATGTTCATTAAGTGTGCCTCCTGCCTTCTGCGATCTACTCTTGAGTCATTAATGGATCTGAAATCATTAAATATCTGAATCGAGCACTGTGGATGCTGAGAGAAGAAGAGTTGTTTCTATTGCCGAGTGTCATGACTCACCTGAACTGACGCGTGCTGCTGCAGAGGCTTCTCTTGCTGGTTCATTAAAATGAAGGCAGCAATTTGCACTGAAATGTCAGAGCTGCTCCTTAGAGCTCAGGCATTTTCTAGAGCAGGTGGACAGAGGTCTGTGCTGGGAGAGGATCAAGAAATAGGCTTGAGGCTTAATGCCAATTTGCAGTGGGTCTCAGTTGGGGCTTCCTATAATTGCCTGCTCCTTTTTGAGTGACCCCATTGTTATCTGGGTTACTGTAGGATGCTAAAATCATTATTATAGGGTCTGTGATTGTGGTTCTGATTCAGCTCCTCCTTTGGGAGTCTGTGGGAACCTTTAGTGTCTTTGTGGGAATTGAGGCAGGCTCTACATCTTTTGAAGTCAATATGCTTACCTTTGATGCTGTGTCATCAGATCATGAAAATGCCTTGAGATAGCAGCTGGGGACCGTGCTGCCAGCGTGAAAGGTCTTTACAGGCTGAGGACCTTCACAGCTTTGTCCCATTTTTATGCAGAAACCTGAATTTATAGTCTCTAGGTTGCAGAGTAGGAAAGTTCAGATGCTCTGTCAGTTAATGGATGGGTTGGAAGCAATGCCAGCCTCTAGCTCTCATCCCACCTGTCCTGCTTTTATTGTGCCTGAGCAGGAAATCTCACCTGGGTTGATTATTTGCTGAGCAGGCAGAGGGAAGGAGTATTTATTTCACTGCCAGGCTGTGCATGTCTCAGAAGCATTCCTTCTTCTTGTGCTGTCTCTTAAAATGTGTATTCTGCTTGTCATGCTGCAGCAAAGGCCTAACCCCAGAGCATGCTGATGGAACACAAAGAGGATGTCTTACTGCTTCAGCCCTGTCTTACTGGAAGTCTCTACAATGCTTTAGCATTATGCTTTATAAATAATTATTACATTATCTTAAGCTCAGTCTCATTGAAGACATCCTAGGAATGGAAGAAAGGGAAAATACATCTTAAATAGACTGGGATTGAATCAACTGGGGGGGAATTAAAGAGGCGGAAAAAAACCAAGTAATGCTGCATGTACTTAACAAGCAAATGTTGAAACATAGAATAAGGAATTATGAAACTTCCTACCATCTCAATATGATCTTTGCAGTGGTAGTTGTGACCTAAGGAACACAAGCAGTTCCCATTGCCACTCCATGGTTGCCTGCTGTACTTCAATAGTGGGGAAGTCTGGCTTGGTCAGAGGAGGTCAGAAGGCAAAGCAAGTCACTACTGCTGGGTCTGGATGGCACCATAAGATCCTGTTCCG
Source organism: Ara ararauna (assembly GCA_028858755.1). Lineage (NCBI taxonomy): Eukaryota > Metazoa > Chordata > Aves > Psittaciformes > Psittacidae > Ara > Ara ararauna. Next base: position 7,070,931 of record CM054389.1, on the reverse strand, counting down.
TCAGAAATAAGTTTTCCAGGTAATTGTGTATTGAGGGTATCAAAAGGATGCCAGGCTGGTCATGTAAAACATGTCCTTCTTGCTGCTCTGGGGTGTTCCAGTATGGATCTGGAGAAACATTACTGTTTGTTTAAAGGTGTAAGCTGACATGGGCTTAGCATGGATGTAAATATGGCAGCTTATGGCTTGCGTTCCTGAGGATTGTGACTTGGAAAAAAGCACCATGCTTCAGGAGAGTTTGGTTAATGGCGCCTCACAGACAAAGAAAACAATTCATTCAACCCAGATTTAGGCTCATTAGGAGGCCTGGAAACAAATCGAAGCTTTGTATTAGCAGGGCCTTGGTGGTTCTTAAAGTGTGTCCTGAAAAACAGGATGCAGGAGAAAGTGTTACTCAGCCTCTGGCCTGTGTTCAGATGCAGAAGTGTGGATCTGAGTCTTTCTTTGGTTGAGCTCTTGGTTACCTGCTGAGACAAAAGCATCAGTTATACTATGGGAGTGTAAGTGCTTCTTCAGCAGCACACACAATCTGTGGCCTCCTGGATCATGAATAAAGGCTGAAAAAAGGACCGTGGTGTTATGAGTAATGCACAAATAGTGTGAAGATGGGAAATGTCTTTCAGTATTAGGTGCTACGTTAGTCTTTTGAAGTGTTGACATTTCTTTTAAATGCATAAAGTTCACATGCTACACTGCATTTGCAATTCAGATAGCACTGAATTAGGGTGCTAATCTCAACCCCATGTAATAGACTTTGAGCTGAAAATCCCTGGGAATGGTGCTGATCATCATGTCTGAAAACATGATTGACAAAGACTCATCAGAAGATAGTGACAAAACATGTAAATGCATTTAATATAGTTCAATAGGATTGTCATTTTGTCAAATAGGCTGGATTTAGACAATGAAATGAAGCTGCAGCATGACAAAAACTTGCCAATTAGTAATGCTTCAGCCAGCAGTATAATAACTGCTCAGAGATGATCAGGAATAAGAAGCTGCTAGGAAGAAGGAATCAGTAGGTGTTTCTTTCTGGAAATGATGTTAAAAAGGGGACATCTCTCAGATGTAGGCCAACCATACTGCAAGGTCAGCCTTTCTTCACAGTACGTGGGTGCTTCTGTATCTTGATGGAGTCAGCAAGCCAGGGAAGTGTGAAAACAGAACGCAGGAAGGAAAAGCATTCAGAGTTTGGGGTCATTTGGATGGTTTTTCAGGAAAGTTGCCCAAAAAGGCTGATCTGTTGGTGTATTTAAACTTCTAGCACATGCAAAGTCAATATGAGAGAATCAGTGGAACCAACAGTATAGGGAAAGTTTCTGGGACTGTAACTTTGTGGTAATTTCATATTGAAACCTTGAGACATTACATTAAAATATGTCCTTCACAGACTCTCAAAACTTGTTCTGCCCTTGAAGTTGCGTATAGTTAGGGCAAAACATTCCCACCCGGATGTCTCAGTTGGTGAATGCCTTTTTCAAAGGGTGCTGAGAATCATAGTTTCTGCGGTTAAGAGATGGGAACATGGAGTTGTGCTCTCCAAGAACCAGAAACATCTGTTGGATTTGATTAAATTTCAGTGTAGGAATCGATCTGGGTCAAACCATTGGGTTCCTATGGTCAGACCTCATGCATCTCTATAAGCCATCACTGAAGGTAAAGATGTTCTTAGTGTTACGTACCAATCAATGCTTGTAACTATCTGTTCTGGAAAACCTGGTATCTGTTTATAGCTGGGATGCTTGGATTCAGTCTTCACTTATGATTCATCTGTAGCTGGAACACAGCACCTTGTTCCTGCCTGTGAGCATCCTTTAGTTTTATGTACACCGGGCCACATTCCAGCTGTAATCATTTCAAAACCTATGTGTCAAGAGCTTTGCATTGTTTTCACAGTTGCAAAAACACACTGTAGTTGTCCCAGTCCCTATTTTTGCGATGATGTTGTGGTAGCCTTTGCACATCTCAGGAAGGGAATGGTGATAGCGCCTAATGCCAGAGATATTTGTTATAAGTGCTGGTAAGTGTGTCCCACCTGACAGATCTGAAACAAAAAGCAAACAGTTTGCTTCCAACCCAGAACTATTAAGGTTATCAGGGGAACAGTTTAGGAAGATACATTCTGGCAGAGCTGCATGTAGTGGTTTTGTAACACAGATAAATGACCACTGTTGCAGCCATGTGAGATGCTACTGGCTCCTCCGTCTTACCCCAGAGCCACAAGGATGAAAAGAAGTGCTTTAACTCAATGTTCTAGCAGGCACTGGTAACATGGAGCTGTTTATGATCCCTGTGATGTATTTGAAAGCATCAGCTCTTTCTTTAAGGTCTGTCTTGTAAGTCTCTGTGCATGTAACACTTCACCACATTGTGTTTTGGTGAATAAGCAAACTCATCCGGTATATTCCTTCCAATGTCATTCCGGACCCCTGTCATTAGTGCAATGTTAATGACCAAGAGGCTAAATTGAGGAGAACATAAATCCCACCATTTGAGTGTCATGTAATATTTCTACCACAGGCAGGTCTGTCAGATGAAAACCTTTCAATGAGTAAGCTGAAAATGCTGCTTTATCTTAACTGAGGCTGTTATCAGGACCTGGTGGTGCTGCTTCATCACCCAGTGTCTTGTAATTACATTACCTAATTGGATGGAGAATGGCATTTGGGCTTGCTCTTTTCCCCCTTTTATTTGTGCTACCCAAAACCAACTGAAAAGCAGTAGAAGAGTCTCTCAGGACTGCCGCAGGCTTGCAGGAAGAGCACTGATGGGAACTTGCGTTTCAGATACTGCAATTTGAATGTCGAAAGGGTATTTCACATTCAAATTTGCAAGTAGCTAAGAAAATCTTGGCCCTGGTTTTTGTACTTGCAAAGCAAACAGCAGCTCCCTGCTCATCCTGGCAAGTGCCCCCGGAGACTTGGCCGCTTCCAAGGTGGTTCTGGTTTTGTTTTCCTCTCCAGACTTCTTCATTTAAGGGCCAATCTGTAGGTATCCAGTTGTTAAACACTTTAGTTGCTGGTTGAAGGGCGTGATGAGTGAAGCATGAGTATCTTGGAGACTTTATTGGTTATTTTTATGTATTAAATAATAATACAAATCTCATAAAACAGGGATGTCTTAATCAACTAGAATCTTAAGTACATTTCCAAATCAAACTTTCCACATTCAATCAAGTGTGCATGAACAGCTTACCTGGGAGATCTAAAGCCATTACAAATGCTAGAATCCAATCAAAGGGAAGGTGAGTGGACTTTGCTTCATCTCCCTTGCTCATGCCTAGTTTTAAATATGTATTTTGTTCTCTTTCCACTTGCTGCAATCTCTCTGCTCCTTGCAGGGCTCCAAATACCAACTGAATTTTCCCAAAAGCAAGTTGTTCAAAGGTGAGCTGCTCAGACCTGAGAATTGGTGGAATACTTGATGCATCCAAATGAGCTGAAGTTTTGAAGTGCTTGACATAGTGTAAATGAATGCTGTAGAATAATCAGACCTACTTTAGAAGCTATACTGTAAATTCATCCTAATTGCAGAGGGTTTATATATTGACCCTTAAGCAAATGATTAATCAGGTGTACTAAGGTTTCAGTAACTAAGTAGCTTGCTATTAAATCTTGGTATGGTGTAGTGGTCTCATCTGTAACATGTTTATAACCTCTGGCCAGCATATAATAAGCACATGTGAATAAAACAAATGTCAATGTGTGGATAAAATGTGTGAATACTTGAAGGAAGGCCCAGGGCATTTTCACTTCAGTGTTAATGACCTGCCTGGCAGAGTTCAGGGGAAGACCTTTGGGTAAGAGAAGCATCCTTAGTTGGACACAAATAGCTAAGCTTGTATAACTGCCCGTGCCCAAGCAGGCTTAAGGGAAAAAGAGTGGAGAAAAACCTGTTCAGAGTGAATGCCACAGAGACATAGTAGATGAGATGATGTCTGCCCTCTGGGTTTAACTGAGACTTTGAATAGCTTACATTTGCTGAAGTGGCATTCTCACTCTAGAACTGTGCTTCTATCCCTAGAAAGTCTGTAGTGCTGCTTGGATATGTATCATTGCCTGAGAGGAGGCAATAAAGTTGGAGCCAGACTCTTCTCAATGGTACCTAGTGAGAAGATGAGGCAATGGCCACTAACTACAGTAAAGGAAATCCCATTGAAACATAAGAAGAGACGTCTTTACTATGAGGATGATCAAACACTGGAACAGGTTGTCCAGCAAGGTTGTGAGTTCTCCATCCTTGGAGATATTCAAAACTCATCTGGAAATGGTCCTGAGCAACTCATTGCAGTTGATCCCACTTTGAACAGGGGGCATAGACTAGACTATCTCTAGAAGTCCCTTCCAGACTCAACTATTCTTTTATTCTGTGACTTGCATGCAAAGAAGAGCAGTTTGAAAGTGGAGGTGAAAGATGGACTTAGCCTCAGGAGTTCAGTTTGCAGGGAGGGACCTGTAGAATTTAAATAGAATCCAGTGGTGATAGAAGTTACGGGAAATGTTGTCTGCAGTAGGGACTTCAAAGGTAGCTGTGGTTATAAAGAGGTGGGAATTGAAAAGTGGTTATGGGTAAGTGATGACACACACAAAGAGGGAAGAAAAGAGGAGTTTGAACACAATCACTCCTCTGCAGTGGGCACCAGCAACTGCAGTGAATCTCCCCCAGCCTACCCTGCAGCATGGCTCACATCTGATAAGGGAAGAACATCTTGCTGGAGGTGAGAAGTTTATAGTTGTATTTATCAGACAGGTAACTGTAGCATGAACTTGTAAGTGCACTTATATCTACAGAAAACAGATAAAATACTCATAGCTCACAGCACTGCATCAGAGCTGATAACTCATCAACCTGTCACCAACCAGACTCCACACAGGCGTGAACCCTGGCTGGTCATTATGTATGCCACCCAGAGATTAAACAGAATCAACTCCTTTTGGCTGGAGGAAATCCTGAAAACAATACTCACACATTCTATTAATGGGGAGAAAAGTACTGACCACCAAAACATCACAGCAAACAGTTCTGCCCCCATGTTCTTTGGTATTTTGATCTCTGTGCTGGCAACCCCCGTGGGGGATTAGGTAAGATTACTTGTAGGTGAAGGTAGATACTCATCTTCCTTTGTTCCTGCACAAAGATCTCCCAGCCAGTAATACACCAAACGGCCAAAATCTGGCATGAATATTCAATTACTTAAAAGCCTGGGCTGGACTTGACAGGAAGACATGTTCTTCAGGACTGCACAGAACAATTCACCAGTACTAAAAATGTACCTCCCCTCTAGCTCTTTACAATATTTATTCTCCTTCTATGAGTGGAAAGTCAGAACCTCTCATGTTTTGAAAGGTCGGGCATGTGACTTTGTGGTCCCCATCTGGATTTGACACAGCATTCCTATCAAGTGTGTGGACTTAGGACTTGTAACCACCAATGAAAGCCAGGTATCTTGGTTACGTATTCAAAATCTGTAAAGCTTTAGGGGTGCACAGAGGTGGATGATGTATTTAGGCGTATCTATTCTGCTGTAGCCTTTGCCATCCATACAGGCACATCATTTAAAGTCATCTTGTCTTTCATGATATGTCAGCATCCCTGTTTGGCCTGGAAACTTTCTGCTTCTTAAAGGTGACCCCTTCATTACTGGGAGATCTAAGAGAATTGGAGTGTTGGGTGATTAAGCAAATACGTCACATGCATTGTAATGTCATTCCATTGCTCAGCTCCTGCTAGTGAGATGGAATTTGAGCTGTGAGGAGCCAATGCTCTTAGTCACAATACCCGATACTCAGAAGCATGTTCCCAGTTCGGTTTGCACCATGATTAATGGTGCACCTTTTGGCGCCTGCAGTGAAGGGTGTGGTGTGTCCTCTTTAACCACTTAGATCACTGCAAAGTACTGATATGGTTGAGAAAACTTAATGGAGTGTGATGTTTGCCTGGCCAGAAAACACAGGCTCTGCTCAGGAAAGGAAAATGCTTCCACGTGAGCTTAGCTGTCAAAAAGGACCACTGTTGTGCAGCCTTTACACACTCATTTGAGCCCTGTGGGTTTGTCTTCACTGAGCTTACTCCCATGGTATATCAGATTTATCTGTCTTTGTCTTCAGCTGATCTAACTGATCACTTGCGACTGCTGTGGAGCCCTGGATAGTGTCAGTGCAAGTCTCCGCAACTGTAGAAATACAAGAGTATAACTGCAGTACAGTTTAACTGAGTTTGCTCTAGAAACTCAGGGAAATTAAATCAGTTCCAGTGCTTTCTCCTTAGTTTATTGTCATGCCACACATATGTACTTTGGGCTTTGTGTGGCAATCTTAGCTGCCCAGTGGCAAGAATGGCTTTCTGCACATCTTCTTTACAAGGATGCAAACCCTGATTCTATATCCTTGTTTATATCCTTGTAGTGTAGTGTTTATAAAATAAAAGAAGGCAAACCTCAGCAGTGCAGGAATGGAATTTCATGGTCCTGAGCCCTCTTTTACAGAAGCTAAACGTAGAATCTGTAGGAGGTTAAGTAAGTAACCTCATATAGGAACGGGTGCAGGTGCAGGTGCAGTTCCTGTAGCAGTGTGAAAGATCCTTCTTTTTGACCAGCAACACCATTCAAAACATGGCTTGCACTGGTGCTGTGCACACCCAGCACACACACTAGTGATTTGCGCTAGGTTGGCTCTGTGTGATCTCATCATTCCCTCTGTTCCTCATGTAGAAGGAGAATGTATTCATCTTCTTTTATGAGACCCTTACAAGCTACTCCACGTTCAAATGCAAATACATAATAACCAAAGCTTAAGGATCATATGATTCTTTAGACAGTAAATCTGGGGGTTCAGAGTTGAACACATACTTGGCAGATTATAGGTTTATCAGTAGCAGCTAATCTTCTAAGGAACTGTGGCTTAATTCCTTTTGTTAACTAATTAAAAAAAGAAAAAGAAGTTAAAGCTGTAATTAGACGCATTAAACCATGAAATACTCAATGGGCTATACAGCTAGGATAAATGTGTAATTAGGAGGTTTGTCCAAACATGATTAAAGCTAGTCATGTGTCCTCGGCCATCAAACATCTATGTGTGCATGAGATTGAGAGTAAAGTCAGTATGAAAATGTGACTATAAACCATGTTATACTTTCTAGGGACAATACATGCACTGTTTTTTGGCATAGCAGAAATACTTTAATCAGGAAAGTTTTTTTCAGATGAAAATTCTGGCAGGATTGTATCCCCCCTGTAGCTTCTAGTGGGTAGTGGCATTGGCAACAGCAGTCACACCAGGTCCATTGACCTTATGGTCTGTCACTGTTGTTGCCTAGGTGTTGCTGATACTTAAAGGGTTTTGGAAGTTAATAGGCAGTGTATTTCTATTAGCAATCGACACATTATCTGAGGCGTAAGGGTTTGTATCCCTTCCCAAACTCCTAGCTGTTTTGGGGGATTGAATTTCTTTCTCGTGTGGGTTGTTATTCTTCAAATCACAAAGTAGTAAATTCTTCAGCTTTAGAGCTAGAGCATATTTTTCTTTTCATACGGTTAAGAGATGGGAAGAAGAGGACAGGTCCACTTTGCTACCTCACGTACATAGGTGTGCTTTCTCTGTGCACTAGTTTCTGGTGATGGCATCTCTTAGAGGGAAATTCCCAGGAATTGTGTATCGTAAGAGCTCTTTGTTGGATAAAACCTTCGTTGCAAGCACCAGCCCAGAGAAAAGGACACAGAATATTGAGGTTGCTGGGCTTAACCTGTGGAAAAGGAGTAAGCTCAGGTGCTGAAAGCTGACTTGGATATTTGCAATTATCCTGCCAGAGTGAGATCTATTTGCACAGATGAACAAATTACAGAAGAGTTCAAAGTACAGTAGAAAGGAGTGAGCTGCTTTAATATATACCAATTTCAGATTGGGGAGCAGTGAAATTCAGTTACATCTTAGCTGTCTGTACTGCCTTTAAGCACAGATAATGTAGAGGAGAATTTGGCTGGTGTCAGCCCTTTTCGTCTCGCTTGAACTGCTCAGAACTTCTGGTCGGGCAGAGAGGAAATAGCATTTGGGAGAAAACCTAGCGCAGAGGAAATGGTAGAAGTGCCCTGCTACAGCCATAGAGGAGAACGATGCTTCCTTTTGTGTGGATAATTTCTGACTTTCATAGAATCCCAGACTGGTTTGGGTTGGAAGGGACCTCAAAGCTCATCCAGTTCCAACCCCCTGCCATGGACAGAGGCACCTTCCACTAGAGCAGGTTGTTCCAAGCCCCTGTGTCCAACCTGGCCTTGAGCACTGCCAGGGATGGGGCAGCCACAGCTTCTCTGGGCACCCTGTGCCAGCGCCTCAGCACCCTCACAAGGAAGAACTTCTGCCTGAGAGCTCATCTCAATCTCCCCTCTGTCAGCTCGAAGCCATTCCCCCTTGTCCTGTCACTATATGTCTTTTTAGAAAGTCCCTCTCCAGATTTCTTGTAGCCTCTGTTTCTGTCTATATTGCACACATAGTGGTTTGGAGACCAGTTTCTAAGTAAGTGGTTTAAGGAATATCTGTCCTCCAAATGAGTAGTAGCAAGAGAATTTTGGAGTTGTTTTGGTGTTTGTGATTTTTTTTAATCCCATTTGAAAGATGAAAAGATTGGGCCTTTCTTGGAAAGGAGCACTTTTTGTCTTGAGGAGTTACTCATCTGTCCCTATGATGACAAGAAGTTTTGACTGACTGATTTGAGATGAAAGTTTTGGGCTCCTACCTTACTGTAACAAAGGACTGCATGATTTTATTGTGTAGGTTCCAAAAGGTTGCAGGCTAGCCAGAGATCCAGAGGAGATCTTTCAGCAGGAGAAGAGGCATTAGCTGTCTAATCGTAGATAGAGAACTCAAAAACTAGGCACAACATAGAAGCAACTGTAAGTAATTCCTTAATATTCTTTTGGATTTTAGTATGTTTTGCCTAGTTGTTACCCTTAAATACTGCATTGTCCATAGTCTTTAATATATGATTTCAGAAGGGCAATACCATTCATGTTTTTATGTAGATTATGCTTTTGTAAGACTGCTTTTATCGCCAACAGAACCCAGAATCTTATGACTTAAATTTGGATACTGCTGCTTTAGAGAACATAGTTTAAATACTAAACAGATATTTGGAGTGTGTAAGCATGGGACAAACCAGGGAGGAGGATTCAGGGAGGAACTGGTGAAGAAGAATGAATGTGTTACTTGTTGCAGGTGGTTTCATTGTGCTGGGACTCTGATTCAGTGATATTGATGAAACCAAGTCACTCTTTCTCACAATAGGAAAACTTTGGGTTTCCCACTTTACGCAAGGATTGTAAGAGGAACCTTTCAACAGCATTGTTTGGAGGAAATTTCTGTCCAGTGCATTCACTGGGGATGATGCTGGCTGGTGAGCACAACCTTGTGTCATTTTTATGTAGGTATTTCAAATTTGAGGAAGATCCAGTGCACTTGCAAATTTGTCATTCTCAGGTGTAACTAGCACTGTCTGCATACTCATTCCAGCCCTGGCAGATGACTATTTTGCCTGTCACCTTCTCTGTGGTGGTGACAGGATCCAAATCTGAGCCTCTTAAGAAACGAAAATCGGCCTCCAGTTTCCCTGTTTTCTAATTCTGCCTGACTTCTGTCATTCGGCATGTTAGAAATATTGTTCCTCATTCCAAATGCATTGGTTACCTGTGCAGCTAACATTGTCAGCATATTTCCGCCGTGGAGTGGTTTAGCACTGGGTAATTGGCATAAATTAAATGGTTTGAGTCACAGTATTGGCCTTTCTGCATACACCCACAGGTCTCTGTTACGTATGTGCAGCTTATGGGAGATAGATGAATGATAGCAGCACTGCAAACGCCCTCAACGAACCAGGAACTTGTACACACTCAGAAAATAGGTATCGGGGCAGAATTTACGTGAAAATATGAGGAAGCGAAGAGTGTGCAGAAGTATTTGTTTTGTGTGACTACAGGAATCCTCAAGACATTCCTTTCAACCAAGGGATTACAGTGAGGAAAACAAAGCAAATGCATCAGGGGTAGATTTTTGTCTGCTGATGGATGTGTTTATGACTGAGGCACGTGGCTGGATGGCTGCATGGCTTTTTCCATATTTGTGGATGAGAGCTCTGTATTCTGGCTTAGCTTTGCTGTAGGGCACAGAGTCAGTCACCTCCCTTTAACTTAACTTCTCCCTGTCTGAAGAAGGTTGTAGCTTAAGCTAAGAGAGTCCAAGAACTTGACTGTGCTTATGTATCAGGTATTTAAGCATCAAAGTATTGTGCCTTATACCTTCACACATCAGCACCCAGAAAACTGCAAGTGTAGTGAAAAAGGCTGGCTTGAAAATCAGGTCCTTGCAGTTTACAAAGTGTTGGCTGAAAGAGGGAAATGAGAGAAGATGAAGAAAATTCTATTAGATGAACAGCTCCTTTTTGTCCATTTTAGGCTGTCCTGTGCTGAATGCAAAGTCCATCTCTGTATTCTGTTGGACTGCCTTTTATTTAAAGAGGCTTTGGGGAGCTTAATGCCTTTTGTAGCCCATGCCTTTGCCTTATTCTGCTATGAGAGGGCATAGGGGCATGTTCAATGAAAGTGGAGTAGCTTCTAATGAAGGAAAAAATGTAGAGTTTGGGGGATTTCAGGTTCACCTCTCACAGCTTTGAAGAGCCTTTAGGGTTTCACCAGTATTAACCTGCCCTTTGGCGTGCTGGGGAGGCTGGGTTTGTGCTTTTCCTGGATCCCAGAGCAGGATCTGTTATACTCGTCTGCCTCTCCAAACCTTCTTCTGTCAGTGCAGTGTTGCACTTGGGCTTAATAAGCAAGCTCCATCCTGAGAACAAACTGAGGGGCTTCTGCCAACATTAAGATGTCTCCTTGAGTGTCACTGATTAAGCATGTAGTACTATTACCTTTTTTTTCATGCCTATAAATCCTCACATAAAATATAATCCCTTTCCTCTCAGCAAGACACAAATGGAATGAGTCTGAGGTTTGAAAAGAGAAATGCGTACAAGGGGATCACTTTGCAGTCACAAGGGTTTAGATTTCCTTGTTTGCAGGGAGTTTGCTGTTGTCCATCCTGAGTTAAAACAGCGAAGTAGACACCTACTAATGTGTTTTATTTCTTTTCTCAGTATTTCTGGCTTCTTGTGCTGTCTCGAGGCTTGGTTGGCATCGGTGAAGCAAGTTACTCCACTATTGCACCCACCATCATAGGAGATCTGTTCACCAAAAACACACGGACCCTTATGCTGTCTGTTTTCTACTTTGCAATTCCTCTTGGCAGGTAAGTAAGTTGACACAGATCTTGAGTTGCTGAGGATGATAGTTCTGGCTTTGATTGGAATGGTTTAGACAGGAAAATATTGTGAGCAATGACTAACTAGTTGCAGGAATTGGATTCTTTTCCCAGCCCTGTTACTGTTTCACGTGTGACTTTGGGGATTTAGTGGGAAGGATGTTTCTTCTTACAGCAATGGGCTGGAAGTAGAATCAAAATATTTTAGCTGACTTTTTTTAGCATTATTAAATTACCATTTTGAATAATGTTATATTGGTTCAGTGAATCATTGCTTCAGTTCATGTGAGGTTTAGGCCCTCTTCAGGCAGTTACTGTCTTTCAGGTTACTGTCAAATCCAGATCCCTTAAGATCCTGAGCTGAGTTTCCAAAAGTGAGCAAATGGGTACCTGCTTCTGTTTTCCAGTCTAAATATCAGAGGTTTCAAAAGGAGTGTGCAATATAACATACACAACTTGACATTTTGACTTAAAAAATCAGTTTAAATCAAGCTCAAATTCTTTCCAACCATGAATTTGGCCAATCTGATTAAGTTTGGAAAACACAGCTAAGCCAGTCTTAGATGTCTTGGTAGTTGCAGCAGCAGCGGCCAGTCCAGTTTAGTGCTATTGCCACTGAAACATCAATTAGGAGAAATGGTGAATCCTGGTATAAGCAACAAGACTGAAGAAGCCATAATGATGATTCTTAAGACACCCAGTCTTTCAAGCAGAGCAGAGGAGGAAAACCAAGCCCATAGATGTTTGCCTGAAGCAAGAGGCACTCAGATTTGCAGTAGTTGTTTCCTCTGGAACTTTCTTTCGGTTGAGTTCCCTTATCAGCCAGTGCAATATCTGATTGTTGGGATGGGAGGGAGTCTGTTGTTGTCGTTATTATTCTTATTCATCTTCATATTATTATTTAAATAACAGCTGAGCCTCTATCATGAAGTTATAGGCAGGGTGGGTTCCCATAGTTTCCATACTGATTCCAGAGCTGAACAACAACCTGTGCAAAAGTGGCATCATGAGTTCATTTCCAGCAGGGAAAACATGGGCAGCAGTTTCATCGCCCACAACTCAACAGAAAACTCCTGGTTTAGGGTGATGAATTTTACAAGCTAGAGCACACACCCCTGAGATAAAACTCACAAACAGCCCTTGGCTCTTGAGGACAAAGAGATAGCCAAGTCCTTAACTGGTGAATGGAATATCTTCCCAAGAGGGCCAAGGATGACAGTTATTTAGAATTCACTGAGCTACAGCTAGCAAGAAATGATAAATATTCATCCTGTTGCGCCTGGTTCTGGAAATGAATTATCTCAATATCCAGCAGAGGTGTGGGTCCATGGTTTCATTTTGGGGCTGCTCTGTGTAACAAGACCAGCTTTGGGGTAGTTATAGATGGCAAGCTCCAAAACTAAGCAACCTGTTCAATAAGGGCATATGATGGCTGAGTTTTGAAAAAAGGACATTTATATTTGTTCAGCTCACTAGGAGAGATGCGTAGCTCCATTTACCTGGATCTACTCTCTTGTGAGCCACCTTTTGTTACCACTGTGTGATTCTTAGCATATGGATGAAGGTCCTGGTTCTCCTTTATCTTGGATTTCCAAACTTCAGGTCTGATGTTCTCCCATTAGACTGTGTTCCGTTTTTTCTTGGTTTTTCTTACAAGCTCATGGAAAGTGGTCTCTTCATGAATAATTAGTACCAAGTACCAGTAAATGGCAAGAAAAAAATTAAATTATGACATATGGTGTGTCCTTGAAGGGCACTTCTAAACTGAGAGCTTGAACATAAAATTGCCGACTATTCGAATTATAGCACAGAAAGGCCTGCTGTAGGAATTAAATTGGGAAATAAATTCTTTTGAGGCTTTGTTTCTATTCACTGCCGATTGAAAGATCAGCTAAAACTTGAGATCAGAGACCAAATTTCCATCAGATTTGAGCATTTTTAGATCAACAGTGCCAGAAAAAGTTGTACAGCCACCATCTGCTTCATCCCCTTGTGTTTCTTCTGCAGGAGAAGAGAGCTGGGGCACACAACTGAGTGTACCTCTTTATCTTGGTTTAAGAACAGTTGTGATTGTGGTGCCTTGATGAAGCTCTGACTGACACTCATCTTTGTATTTCTTGCAGTGGCTTGGGATACATCACTGGGTCAAGTGTGAAGCAGGTTGCTGGCGACTGGCACTGGGCATTGCGGGTAAGCCACTCTTAAAACATCTTAATAACAGTTGCACGGGTAGATCAGTGATAGGAAGAATTCTGTCACATAATTCGTGTCATTAAATATAGAGGGTAAAGGACTGGAAATGACATCTATGGACATTAAGTGCATAGCAGATGTATTCTCTAAGCAAATGGGAAAGGTATGTGGGTTTGGCCCATTGTAGCTCTGCTTTGCCCTGCCTGGGAGCAAGAATTTTCTGATCACTTTATTATCAGTCAACCATGATTTCTTGATGGGGCTGGGAAGAAGAGGCATTGGCCTTAAATCAACTCCACAGTCTTTTAGTCCCTTGCTGTCAAGAAACTCTGAGAATGGCTTCCTGCTTTGAGGAAAAAACACTTTGTTCCAGTTTCCGCTTGTTTTTCTGCCCTGAGACAGTCGGTTTCCTTCTATTTTAACCTCTTGGGACCTTGATAAATGTGTTGAAAAGATAATACACTCCAATCACATACACACAAACAGATCCTGCAGACAAAGATGTCTTGAAAGAGGTGAGAGGAAGTGGCCCAGAAGAACTGTTTTCTGACCTCTGGCAGTGCTGGTGGCATGAGCCCCTGTGAGGTGCATTCCCTGGCTCTGGCACTTGGGAAGACAATGCATCTCACAAAGTTCAAGCCAGCCCATTTATAACAGCAGGTGATGAAATATGTGGGTTCTCATCACAAGCGAATGTGCCTTTCTGTGACACAGGCCATTCCCTCACTGTCCACCAAGCATAAGCAGAGCCAGGAAAATCACCATGAACAGTTCACCTGCCCCTAAGAGAGCAGAGATCCACAGATTCCAGCTGTGAATCTGAAATGAAAAGTTTAATAACCTCCAGCTTCACACCAAGAGGATGGCCACTTCATTTGGTAGCAGAAATACTTCAAGGGTAAAACTAACTTTTAGCAGAGGCAAGCACAAGGAGTAAGAAACCCCAAAGCCCTTCCTCCTGTCAGTGGGCTGCAATGGGGTTGATACGTTGGAGCAAGTGTTCTTGTGTTTCTAGCTGTAAAACCCAAATGATTAATTTGTGCAAAGAAATCCTTACTAGCATCTTTCTCTTCAGATGAAGTCTCCATTGTTATCCTGAGAAATCCAGGCTATCTGCAAGACCCCTTATGGGGTCATAATTTCCACTATAAATGACACATTCATGCATGATTCCCTGACTACGCAAAACGATAGGACTCCGACAGGCATCACTTCTGTGATGGTTGCTTTGGACAGCATTGCTTAGTTCTTGTAGTCAAGCAGCATGCATTGAAATTTCCAGACATCAGTGTAAAGCAGCCTATGTCCTGTGGCAATTACTATGCTCTTGCAAGCTGTGATAGTGGTGCCTCCCTCTGTGATCTCCAAATCCAGGAGAAGTCAGGAATAATCTGTACGTTAGTGGGCTGACGAAGACCAAAGGGCACATTGGGAAGTGGCAGCTTTGTCTCTGGATCTAGCAGTAATGTCAGTGTTTCATTGGAGCACTACTTGGTATCAACAGATACTGTCCTATTGGGGGATTAAGCCTTTAGATAAAAATCAAAGAGACTTTATATTATATGGCCCAGCATTTACATGTGTCTTTACCACTGCTGTATCTTGTGTTAAAGCATAATAAGGATACAGTACCAGGCTTCATTTATCCCTGGATGAGAGATTTTCCTCATTTTCTTTTTGTCTTCCCTTCCCTGGAAGAATTCTGGGTTTGTCATCTTTGGCCATGAAATGCTGCTCTATGCGTAAAGACCATTCTCAGGTTATTATTGGAAACATATTTATTTTGGAATAGGAATTTATTTGTAAAATAGCATGTATAGAAGAGATGATAGTTTAGTGAAAATCCATGTTCCTTTTTTCCTAACAGAGCTATTTTGCATTCTGGCAGTGATGGAATTTCAGTGTCAAAACAAGAATTCTGCCTGTAGCTTGCAAAACACTGTGGGGTCTTTGTATTTTTGTCTGGTATTTGGGAGAAAGGATTGGAAACTGGGAAACCTAACCCTTGAATGTGTAGTTTTCCTATCTTCTAGCCTGAATTCCCAATGTTTCTTAGTCTGCTGTACACTGAGGTGACCTGAGAAAGCTGCCTGAAAATGGGAAGTCATGGTGGGTTAGCTGGAAGAGGGATGCATGTCAAGCAAGAATTTTCAAAGCCAGCTTTCACATGGCTTCATTGCCTTTAAAAAAGCTCCTGCACTCTAGCAGAATCTAGTTGGTCTCTTAGCCCAGCTGGGAGTAGGTTTCCAAAGAGGCAAACATCACTGAAGACCTGTATTTAGCTGAATCTTGGTACTTCAGTGACACAGAGAAATGGACAGCCTTAATCAGAGTGTTCTCAAAGCTGCATGCTCCCAGAGTGAGATAAGAGAGTCCAGGGAATGACAGGGAGGAAGGAAAGGAGCAGATGCCTCCAGTGCTTACAGGTTCAGGCTAGCTGTAAAGAATCCAGTCACTGAAACACAACTAACGTAATCTGCTTCTTACTGACTTTGTCAAAGCAAACCCTGCTGACTCCTGTGCTAATTCCCTGATCCTTTCTTGCAGGTATCTCCACTCCTGGGAATGATAACAGGGACACTCATCTTGATATTTGTACCTGCTGCTAAAAGAGGAAATGTTGAACAACTTGGAGGACAGCTGAAGGCTCGGACCTCATGGCTGAGAGACATGAAAGCTCTGATTAGAAAGTAAGAGCACTCCAATAAAAAGCATGCTTTGCCTCTAGTGCTCAATTGGAACATCCCATGGCCTGTACTACTTAGCACTGTGAGACTGGAAAGCGGCAATACGGAGGGGGCTCCAGGGAGCTTAGTCTGTGGACCTAGGAAAGAAAATCAGTTACATTTTCACGAGGTATCAGCTGCAATGACAGTGATGGAGTCCAACCTTTGCTCTAAACTTTCCAAGATTGAGATCTAAGAGAGAGTCTGCTTTGTTTGGCTCATACTTCAGACAAATCAAAGCTTTAGTAGTGCAGAAATTGCTGTGTTCCTCAGTTGTTGCCCCACTGTTGTTCAGATGCTTAGATCCTTTTTTTTCCTTGAAAGAGAGACTTTGCTGAGGGGAAAAAGAGGGTTAAATGCCAGAGCCATTTAAGAGGAGAAAATACACAAACCTTGCGCTATATAGCAGGTTTAAAAATGTATGTTTATACAACCACATGAGACTGAATGAACAACCACTGAATGTGCTTGGGTGCTTGTACGTGTGCATAAAATATCGCATGCTCACAAGTGTTTAAGTAGCTTACTTGCATCCAGAAAGCTTCTCTCTGAGTGTGCTGATACTTGCCCATGTGAATTCAGTGTTACATTGGAATTCTGATGGGAAACTTGTGGTGTCCTTCATTTTTAGAATGCTTTCCTGGTATTGTCATCCAGTATCAAAGGACTATGAAAAGTGATGATGGTTAATTTAACACTATTTTTATATTACTTATTTTTGGTGGTCTATTCAAGTAGTAATCATATGGTGGTGTGAATGGTGAGGGAGAAGTGAAACTGATCACCCAGGTAAACAGGTGATATTACAGTGAAAACCCTGTAATTAACATATCATGTCTTAGTGGCCAAGTACTGATTGTCTTCTGAAATGGTCCCATGAAAGAATGGTCTCTATGAAGCACCTCTGAAGTACATTATTATCAACGGAGCATCACATATGAAAAAATATTCCATGCCTCTTATCCTCCGTTAGTTTCTACCTTGTATCTTCTCTGCCCTTTGCAAAGGGAGGAGGCCACTATGAGGGAACACTGTATATTGTCACTGAAGCACTGGCTCTTGTTGTGGGGCTCCTGCCTTTTCACTTCTGCCACTGAGCCTTCTCTTGCTTTTGCCTCTTGTACCTCCACAGCCGCAGCTACGTGTTCTCCTCATTGGCCACCTCAGCTGTGTCCTTTGCCACAGGGGCACTTGGCATGTGGATCCCTCTCTACCTTCACAGAGCACAGGTGGTGCAGAAGACAGCAGAGACCTGCGGCTCACCGCCCTGTGGCACAAAAGATAGGTGAGATTCATACTCCACTGCTTTAAGGAGGGGAAAAGGGGGTGGAGGCTT
The DNA here is from genome assembly GCA_028858755.1 of Ara ararauna. Lineage (NCBI taxonomy): Eukaryota > Metazoa > Chordata > Aves > Psittaciformes > Psittacidae > Ara > Ara ararauna. The sequence goes on along the minus strand of CM054389.1, from coordinate 7,053,385 downwards.
ATTTACCACAGGAAACAGGCAAGTCCCATGTAGTCAGGTTACTAGAATGTCTGTAATTTCCTCTGGGTCTTTGAAACAATGATAGGAAATGCTGGGTTGTAAACGAGGTTTTATTTCTCTTCTTCATTGCATGAAGTCAAACCAGAAGCAATGACCTCAGCTCTGTCTTAGTTCCCAGGCTGTGGTGCAGTAGTTGAAAAGAGACTTTTGTCTTTGCTTCAGAGGATGTTTGGAAAGCTGAGAATTTTGTTTCTTAAGACCCATACTTATCTGAGATAGCAGCAGAATAAGCTGGCAGGTTGGGTAGCCACAGTGGTGGCTACAATTCAGAGATTGGACTGGTTCCCCTAAAGCCTGCAGGGACTAACCTGAAGACTTTTGTTTCTGTGTGAGGGAGCACTTGACTCTCTTTCACTGCTCTGTATTCTACTGCGTGTGCTGAGTTTGCTGAAGAATGGAGCAGAGATCCAGGACACTGCTCTGGAGTGCTTGATGTTATACAGGGGTTTGGTTTTTCAGACCCAGTTATACAAAATCACTTGCAGCACAAAGCTATGAAAAGTAATTCATTGTTCAGTGCTTTTCTGGAATGGCACAAACCATAAAATGCTAAAGAAAGCATTTCTCCAGGTGAATGCAGATTGAAATATTGTCAGCTTTTTTTCTAGCTCGTGAAGGAAAAATCACATTAGGCAAACCTTGCTCTAGCTGACACAGTCCCATCTCAAATAAAGCAGTGGTTTGGAGTACCATTAACTTGCAGCGTCCAGCAAGCAGCCTCAGTCTGTTCTGCAAACGTGCAGTGAGCAGAAAATACAGCTCCAGTCTGGCTGCCCATCTGCTGTTTACAAGCAGAAGTTTTCCACTCCTTGATGACACCTATGTTTTGAGCTGCCCTGGAGCCACTGTAATGTAGTTGCCAAAGACTCTGTAATCCAAGTCCTGCACATCCCATACAGAGAATCCTTGACAGCTCCTGGCTTTTTACATTTAAATTAACACTTTTCAAATGTGTAACTAACAGCAAAAGAGGACTTCTTTGAAGTGCTCTGAAAAGGAGCTAGAAAGTCTGAGTATGTTGAAAGCCACTGCTATTTAGAGTCTTGTTAGGTTTCCTCTCCCTTAAGCTTCCTAATGCCTTTTCTGTCCATGAATTCCCCTCACATGATCAATGGGCAGTTTACTACTTAGCTTGTGCACACATAATTAGCTGTACAATGCACTTTATAGGAAGCTCAGTTCCACACAGAGAAGCAGTATGAGCCCTTTGCACCTCTTTGCATGTTGATCAATGCCTGTGTATGAGGCTGAATCTCATATGCTGTGTTTTCTTAATTGCAGGGAAAGAGTGCTAAAATCACAAGCACTCAGCAGGGGAGCTCATTTGTTTCAGTTTAAATTCACAAAGCCAGCGTACAGGTTTCCATTCATCATTTCACCCTAATAATTTGTTCAAAGATCATGCCTATTTTGGGGAAAAAGAAAGTCAAATATAACCCCAAACTGTCTCTCTTGTTTTTCTGTTTTCAATAGCTTGATCTTCGGAGCAATCACATGCTTCACTGGTTTCCTGGGTGTAATCACAGGGGCAGGGGCAACCAAATGGTGCCGGTTAAAAACCCAGCGAGCTGATCCTCTTGTCTGTGCTGTTGGCATGCTAGGATCAGCCATCTTCATCTGTCTGATCTTCGTGGCTGCCAAGAGCAGCATTGTGGGAGCCTATGTAAGTATAATCCTTTCCATATGCCAGTCTCACTCTTACTCTCTCTACAGAACTCCTTAGAAGACTCTGTGCTTTGTTCCCTGCAGGTCTTGCTTTTCCCCTTCTGAATGTCCTTCATTTTGCCCCTTGGAATTTTGGCGCTATCTAGATGTGCCTGGAAGAAAAATGGTATCTCAACTGCTTATCCCTGCTTACTAACTGTCATGAGAATCAGAGCTGGGGTTTTGGTGCATGCATGGAAACCTACAGTTCCCCACCTTTGGGCTGTCCTCTCCATCCCTCTATTGCTCTTGCCTAATGTTTTGGTACAGGAAAATTGTCTGCTTCACTTACAATGAGGGTATTGTAGCTGCTGTGGTACCAAGTTATAATTGCAGTATAATTTGTCTGTGGGCATGCTTTGGCTACCATTAATTTCCATAACTAGCTTGCTGCAGACTGATATTAATTACAATGTAATTTCGATTTGTTGCTATCTGTATTACCATAGCACCTGAAAGTCCTAGTCCATGGCCCATGAACTCACAATACTTGGAGCTGCACAAATGCAGATTGAGTGTTTTTAATCAAAGTATGTAAAAAGACATCAGATAGATCCAGGCAAATGGACTGAAGGGAAATGAAAAACCTCGAGTGTGATAATCCAGCCTCAGGCTAGAAGCTTGCTTTCAGTAGAGAGCAGAAACCCAGTACACTGAACAGGTTCCAGGTTCCCCTTAAATGTAATAGAGACAAGCCTGGGACCTGGGAGGAGTTTTTGAAGGAAAGCATGAGATGGTTGGAGTAGTAGGATAATTTCTGAAAGCCGACCTTAGTTTCTACACAGGGTGAACATTCCACCCAGCAAGGAGAATTCATTCACAAGTAACCAACCCATCTACTGTGGATCCTTGTTTCTGTGCATTTCTGGCACCAGCCTAGCCATGGATATTTTCTGAGTATTTCAATAGCTATCATGGGGCAACACAAGAAGAAAGAGTGAGAGTTTAAAAACATTAAGTCAGAACCACTAATGCCTCCTCTGGCTATTTAGAAAGTGTCAGAAGGAGATTCTGTGCTCTGGTTTGTGCAGAACTAACCTTTGATTCAGCAGAAAAATGATCACCTCAGACAATCTGCACGAGGGTCTTACTGGTTGGTGAAGCATTAACCCTCTTTTCATTGTCACCTATCTCTGAGGGCAGAGACCTGTCACATCCCTCTACCTCTGTGCAGCTAAACCTGTGATTTTCTCCTTTCTCAGACCTGATGGCAGACATGTTCATTTGTGCTGTTTAGTCCCTTTATGCAGAAAGTCCTCCCTTTCTAAGCTGGAAATACTGTTCTCAAAAATTTTGCAACACAAAGTGGCTATTTGTCTCATTTTTGTCCTTTTTTTTTCTTATTTTAATAGTCATGTGACTATTCTGCATTGTTCAAATATATAAATATAGATGGTATTATTAAGCAATCTTAGAAACAATTAATTCTGTTATCCATGAGCAATAAATCTAATAAAGAATCAGTGATTTGCAAAGGAAGTTATAACTGCATATAGAGGAGGTATGAGGAATATAAGCCTGTTTGCTGATGCTGTTAGGCTGAAACATTATTTGTTGCAGGTAACACAGCCTCTCTGTAGCTCTAAAAGTGCTCTCTCTACTGCTGGAAGTCTGCTGCACAGAAAGGAGATTAAGTCTCATTAGTGTGCCAACTGGGAAATCAGAGCTCTGAACTCTATTTATAGATTCTACACGTGACAGTGGACAAGATATTTAACTTTGGTTTGCCTCTGCAAAACTGAGGATTCTTGAATTACAAAGGGTCAGGGTAGCTTAGATCTTTAATGTCTCGAAAAAACCTGGAGTTAGATTACGTGTGACGTAAGCCCTTGGTTTTCCGTGCCATTCAATGCTATTCCAAACTTACAGACTTCCAGAATGTTTAATTCCCTTGTATTTCACTAGGAGACTTGCAAGGTTGCATGGTGTAGCAGTTTCTCATTATTCTCTATTTTAAGTCTCATTGGTCCAAAATGAAGGAGACTGTTCTCTGATTCTGGGACGTCTAGATATAGTGAACAGTATATAATGGGCTAGGTTACCCTCCTTATCTCAAAATCCATGATCATAGCTTGTTCTGGAAAGAATACAGTAAAACTTATGGGGTTTCTCATCTCAGCCTCCTTGGCAGCTGTGTCCTGGCTTTCATCCTGAAACAGCATCCTTGAGTTCTGTGTGACTGTGAAAGGCAAGAACAATGTTTAGGTCTGTTCCACATGGTGGGATTTGCAGACCTTCTGTTTTGTGACTGTCCTTAGACTTCTGTCATTGATCACACCATGCTAAAATTGAAGGGTTACTGGGTTTGGACCCCTTATTGGCTCAAACCCTTAAAATTATCACTTCCAAGCATTTAGATGGGTCCCCATGAGATGGTGTGCTCTCACACTGAGCTGTGGTGACCACCAGGTCACCATTCCCTCCCTGCTTAACAGTTGGGAGTTTTTAATGTCAACTGCCTGCTCTCTTCATCTCCTGAACACAGGTATTTTTTCTCCCCAGCTCAGTCCTGTCTTGCAGGTGGTTTTGGTCCCTGAGGGCAGCTGCTATTCCAGTTCTGCAGCAGCCACTCCTACCCAGAGCAGGTAGACAGACTTCTTTTTTCCATCCAGTCTTTTCATGCTCATCTTGTACATTACTGGCAGTGGTAAAAATAGCTGGAAAGGTGGAATAAAGCAGCATTGTATATCACTGAGCTGCTCAGACACTTGTATTTCTCTCTCTTACTGTCTTGCTTGGCTGTACAGTGCAGTCAGTACTTATTCTGTTTTCCATGCAGCATGTGGATTTGTGTGTTGTAGTTCAGCTCCTTTCAACAGCAATTTGCATATCTTTGGGTCCCAGTCTTTCTGAAATATGTACTTTTTGAAACGTTGGTTTTCAAACCTGTCTCTTGAAACCCATTAGCTGTATGGCATCACTGTATCACACTACTCAGATATTTCAACAGCAGATTTTACACTAGCTTAAATCTCCAAATGACTGGAGAGAGATGCTTTGCTTTGCCTTCCTTTTGACACTATTCCAAGTTCCTGTTGTACCTCAATTTCAGCATCTATTTCAATTCCTCAAAGACATTTTATGATCTTGCAGAAACAGCAAATCCCAGGGTAAAACCTTGCCGTAGAGCTTTTACAGCATCTCAGTCTCAGCTTGGGGACTTGAGGCATTGATATTGTCCAAGAGTGAGGTGGAGTTAGATTTGCCTCAAATTCAAGAGCATGTGTGGGTGTCTTACCCACCATTTCAGAGAGAAATACAAATAATGAAGATGTAGACAGATACGCACTTTGCAGATAGCCATGGAAGGTTATAACCTTCTTAGATCTTGCTGTAAAGGCTGCTGGTGTGACCCCTCTGAAACCTACTTTATCATTTAGAGGAATTAGAGTTTGCTAACTGATCACATAGACAAGAAGACTTGAGGGGGTAATAACTTCTGTCAGCTCATCACAGATGAGCAGCTGGGCACATAATAGAGATGGTGAGGTATACAACACAGCTGGATTCGGAAGAGGAGGTATCTGGAGAGCTGAAATCTCAGTGTAAAATGAGGCTTCTAAAAGTGTGTGAGGAGTCAAAGCCATGACCGTTTCAGGAGCTACTGATCTGTTCTGGAGGCTGCCCTATTTGCAGTGAGCATCCCTAGGGTCTCTCTCCCACAGAAATGCCAGGTATCCTCAAATGCTCTTTCCAGCAGATGAGCTCATTTGTATCAATTCCCATTAGCAGCTGAAGGACAGACTTTTAAAAATGTATCTTTTGTCCTACTTTTTGATCTTCCTTTTTCTCTTCTTTTACCAGTATCCACACATTAATCATGTGTTTCATGGAAGCGTGTCAGCTGAAACACACGTTCCACGATTCCGAACTGGTGTGCTCTGAAGCTGGTAGCATTCCTGTGATTTATTTACAGGACTTGTGCTGAATTCCTGCAGAAGGGAGCAAGTTCTACTCACTCTGTGTAACAATTCATGTGTCTTACGTGTATGTAATTCATATAACCTTAAGGCAAACAGTTGCCTGTTTGCAACACTGTAGGAACAGGCAGAGCATGTCGCTGCATTCAGAAGTGTGATTACATCTTTCCCAAGCTCAATCTATCCAGCCACAGAACCCCAGCAACAGGAGCTGCAAGGCTGTAGTAGGATGGGTTTCAGAGCAGATCCTGAGAGCTCACCTGGGGCTCTGATATGCCCTTGCTATGTGACACATGGTTTCAACTCCTGTCAGGGCCTTGACGCATTGGAGCTGTGTTTCTTAGCTTGGCAGTTGTCATTTCCAGTGAGAGCCAAATTCAAGGCAGAGCAGTGGGCAGTGGGAAAATGGGAAGAGGAGATTTCCTAGCTGACCAGCTGGGTTGTAATGACTGGTTCATACACCATCATGGAGGAAGCAGATCCAGTCACAAAAAGAGGGGATAGGGAGGGAGAATGTATGGGAAACAAAGACAGTTTTAGAAACAAAAAGAGGAAGCTTTCTGTAGGTCAATGCATAAGACTTACTAAACAGAGCACACTATTCCTGGCAGTGACATGATGGTCTGAGGGGTTTAGGCAATCTCAGCTGGTGTGTGGGAAAGACAGTTTTGGTGGTCACACAGTGCCATAGCTGCTGTTCTTGCAGTTCCTCCTCCACCTCCACAGACTCAAGAGTTACATTTCACTGTAAGACACTGATGTTGCAAACCCCATATTTAGGTCCTGTCTTGCTTGTACATAGATATTATTAATGTAATGCTTGAGTCATTATAGTGCCTATACCTATGTCCCCCTCGAAAAGGACAGCAAGATGCTATCAGGGGGGAAGGGAACTTGCACTTAGTGGGTGGTGAACCTCATATGGTTTGCTACAGAACCAAACACGTAACTTGATTTCTCGTGATGAAAATGACCGTGTTTTGGAGAGTTGTGGCCTTCTCACCTTTTCTAACTGCTTTTTTGGAGCAGAATGATGGAAGTATGGAAGCCTGCGGCTGTCTCTTCTTGCTGGCTTTTCATGTTCTTCTGTAAGCAAATGTGTCAGGTTTTTATGTAGCTGTTCCATAGATCATAACAGTTTACACTAACGAAGTTGCAGGCCAACCCTCTAAAGCTCTGAGAAACTCTGTGGTTTTCTAATACTCAGGATAGACCACAACAGTAACAAGAAATACATTGTGTAGGTTTGAGACAAATAAGCAACAAAGGAAAGTTTGCGACAGGTTATTTTTCCTTTGAATGTCAAGTGGATAAATCTCCTTTTTGTGTGTTTTTTTACTACAGATTTGCATTTTTATCGGAGAAACTCTTCTGTTTTCAAACTGGGCTATCACAGCAGACATACTAATGGTGAGTGTACACTGGAACAGTATCTTTCTCTTCTGAGGGCCAGAGCAGTTTGTCAGCTTGCAAGAACAACCTGAAGTTCCCCGTTTCTTCCAAATGCCTTCTTCCGCCTCTCCTATTTTTATTGATGTTTTACTTGCTGAAAAGGAAAGTGACAGTGAAAGAGATAAAGAAAAAGCCCTTCTTATCCTCAGCTCTGAGCACCAGGGAGAGATGGCCAGAAAGGTCGGCATTACTGCGTTAGAATAGCTTCCCCAGATTCTAAGTATTTGTGCAAATCCCCACGTGCAAAGAATGGGCCACCATTTCCTAATGGTCAGCACATTGGTGGATTTTGTTATCAATAACTCAGCTTTGTTCTGCAGTAGGAAATCCTTTCCTCCCTCCCTCCTCTGACCACAAAGGCAAGCATCTACCTCTCTCTTTGGCTTAACTCCAGCTAACCTACTATTCAACACATACACAATAGAAAACCACCTCTGGGAGAGGAGAGAGGAAAAGAAAGTATAAAGAATTTTTGGACTGTGTCCACCTTGTCCAAGAGGAAGCTGTCAGGGCCTTTTCACCCCGTGTCCTTCATTTTCCATTATTTTTCCACCATAGAGATTTTAAGTCTTTCAAATCAGCAAGCTGACCTCAGCATCTAGATTTTCATATGAAATAGTCTGGAGCCTATCGAACAGACTCTGTTGAAATCCCATTGTGATGGAGGTGTTGCTTATTGTATGAAAAAGAAAGAAACTAAGGCACAGAACCATTACAGGACTTGCCCGCGGTCTTTTGACAGCTTGTTGACAGAGCTAAAAATATAATCAGTCTGGCATCAACAGAAAACTCCCTTGACTTGTATTAGTTTCTTATGCAAACATCAGTGAGAAAACAATCTGCCTCAGTATTCCTAGATGCAAAGATAATGGTGTTGATTTATTGATTCACCAGAGAGCTTCAAGCTTCTGCTTAAGTTCTGTTGATGATTCAAGTTCAAGGCTGTGTTTATGTTTTAAGGTAGCTCTGTAGTTGCCATAACTGAATGAACCTGATGAACTTTCAGTCTCTAGCTCATTTGTGCAGAGAGCACTTTGGGAAGTGGGGTTGTTAATTCTGCTTCTCTCAGATGTGAATAAAGCACAGAGAAACAAAGGTCATCAGTGTACTTGTGTTGCGTTAAATAGCTTTTAATTACTAGGGTTTGTTCCTCCTAACAGTTCAGCTGTAGTGTGATAGAGCTCTGCATGGGCTGAATGGGTGGTTACTCTATACTTAGGTGGGTTTTGCAGGTTGTGCTGAGTTCAAGGCTGCTCATGAAGCGGTATCTCAACATGTAGAAGTGCAACCTACAGACAGCTGTGTTGAGGAAGAACTTACGGTACAATATTTGTAGTTGCTTGTTCCTGTCTCCTGCCTGAGCTTCTTGTCACATCCTGCCTTTGTGATGTTCCCAGGAGCAATACCAACTCTCCATGATCAGAATTAGCTGATGGGCTCAAATAGCAGGTCTTTCATAGCATTGGCTGAAGCAGGTAAGGGCTTGGCCATGAAGCACATCTGCAAGTCCTCCAGCAGTGGCTCTCAAAGTCATCCCTGCTGCCAACATAGCACAGCTGGAGGGAGGGTACCGACTGAACGTGTTCAAGGTCCTCCAGAAGATCTGTGCCAGAGAGAGAGCTGAAACTTGACCTGCATGGTCTCAAGCTAAGCCCAAAAGACATTTCTCAGCTAACTACTGTTATATCAAGTGTCCTAAAGGATGCCATCATTGTCCCATTTTAATTACAGAGATTTTCTCTGTTGATTTCAATGTGACTTCAGTACCCTGTAGCTTTTTATAGGGTTTGCCATCTGTCTCACCAGCATCCTATGGAGAGTTGCATTTTGTAGGGATGCAGTTACTTTTGTTGCTTTAGTGCAAAAGAATTGGAAGATTGGAAATAATCTCTTAGTTCTAATTTCCAAAATATGGGAAAGAAACTCAAACCATGTTAAAAATTGGAGCTTGGCAACGGATGCTAACACTTAAGCTTGTCAGTTAGGAAAATGAACTGAGTGTCCTATATAATGCCCAGTTTAATGCATTATCAGCATGAGCAGACCTCTAAAAGTGCTATACAAATACATGCAAACATCCACTTAGGTCAGTGCAAGCCTGTAAACAGATGGTCTGAAGTGCATTCCTGTTACACAAGGGGCTTGAGAGGATGTTTAGTCAGGCAATAGGTGAGAGCCAGGACTATAACCATGTTTGACAGGCAGCTTTGTAAGAAGTCCTAGCCAGAGAAAGGTGTGGATATGCTTTAGCAAGATGCACTTTTAATGTTTGGCAAATTAATTTCTACTGATTACTATTTATTTGGTGTAATCAGAAGGGTGTCTGTTCTTGCCTGAGGCTGGTAAGGAGTTTAGAAGCATTATTAGCCTAAGCTTAACAACACTTTGATCTTATACATAAATATTACCCAGTTTTCATGGATAAAAAGCTCTCAGTGCTGGCTGAACACTGCTCCTACTTATTGTGTTATGCCAGAAGTGAGGTTTTTGGAAACTGCATACCAAATGATTTATCAGAGTCTCCCAAGATTTACAGATCTCATGACTGCTTAAGAACCTATTGGGCAAGTTGGTAAGCATCTTGGGAGGTTTTGCAGCTTGAATTTCCTTGGCAAAACAAGGATGATTGATTATTATCTTCACAATTAATTATTGGCTCTTCCTACCTTTGTGCTTCTATTGCATCTATTGTTCTTGCCAGTGGAATGGTCAGCGTGCAGCTCCTCAAACTGTCTGCAGGAGAAGGTGCTGAGTGTTTGCAGAATGTTCTGCACTGCCTCAGATCTTAGAAGGTTGATATTTGTTCCAAATGCAAATTTGTACTAAACAGGCCTTATTCTCCTGAGTGCAACTCTCCGTATCTCCTCCCAGGCACATGCTCAGATTGTGCTTAGAGAAGGGGAGGATGTTTCTTCTGGAGCATGCTAATTATGAAACAGATTTTATCGGCCATCTTTGCAAATTGCCCTTAAAATTACCAGAACCCCAAAGTAGCATTAAAACTGCCTTGTAACAGCAGTAATGAATGAGCTTCAGTGCAGCAGGCAACGTTCTGAGGCATGCTGAGGGCTTGGGGCTTTATGGAATCTAGTCCTAATAGTGTTTTTTTTGCCTCCATAGCACATCCCAAAATTAAAGATGATGAGCAGAGCCTTGGTGGCATTTCAGTGTAAGAGTCAGATCACAATAATCTTAGGTCTTTGCCATCTCCAGTTTATGCAAATACTGACAGTCATGGAAAAAGGACCTCGCATCTTTTTTAAATGGTCAGGAGCTGCCCTGGGGGAGCTGCTTTAATGCTGTAGAGTCGAAGTCTTCCTTTAGGCTGATTTTTCCCTGATTACCTTCCCTATAAATAAACAAAAGTTATTCATGTAGTATCAAATACTGCACTATGTTACAGCCGAAGATAAATGGCATTTCCACAAGTTCTCATAGTTGCTTCTGTCCATGTGCCTCCACACACTGGCAGTCCAACTGCTGTGGTGTGGATTCTAAGGCAGGGGCAGGCATGCCTTTGAGTGAGGGTTCACAGACCCCTTTGAACACCCAGGAAGGATATGCCAAGGGTTGTCTCTCAGTTCTTCTGTGGGCCAAGGGTTTGCAGGTGGATGTGTGCTGCTCCATGCTGGCTGTGGTTTGGAGATCAGGTTGGCTTCCTTTGACTTCCTTTGAGTTTCTTTGTAGACAGCATCTGCCTAGCTTGAGTGAAGGGTCTCTCTCAGGCTGGTTTATCCGGACCACAGCCTTTGCCTTTTCTGAACAGTGGCTACAACAGGGACACCTGGACTGTTTCCAGGCTTTGATAGTGGCTCAACTGGGGTTAGCATGCATTTTCTTTGCCTTTAGTGCTGGAAGAGGCCAGTTTGCCTTGTCCTGAAGGTTGCTGTCTGACCCAGAAAGCGTAGAAAAGTGTTTAGAGAGTAGAGTTTGGACATAAACATCATAAAATGGTTTGTGTTGAAAGGGACCTTAAAGCTCATCCGGTCCCAACCCCCTGCCATGGGCAGGGACACCTTCCACTAGAGCAGGTTGCTCCAAGCCCCTGTGTCCAACCTGGCCTTGAGCACTGCCAGGGATGGGGCAGCCACAGCTTCTCTGGGCACCCTGTGCCAGCGCCTCAGCACCCTCACAGGGAAGAACTTCTTCCTAAGAGCTCATCTCAATCTCCCCTCTGGCAGGTTAAAGCCATTCCCCTTGTCCTGTCCCTATAGGCCCTTGTAAAAACCAGAACTTACCTCTTTGGCATGTGGCCTTTGATGGAAGAGTGATCTCTCCTTGACTTTCCTGGTTAGCTTATTTCAGACCAACTCATTCTGCTGGTTTCATTACAGGAAGGGAATGTCATCAGTAAACCATGGCATTTCCAAACTTCTATTTAAAGAACAGAGGTTTGCCAAAGCTGCTTGGTCAGCCTCTCTGCCCATCCTTTGTGCTGCCTGCCCCTGAACCTGGAGTCAGAGATGAGCCATGAACTTCCTCTTCAGCTGCTGTGGCTCTTCCACCTCCAGTTTCTGTGGGATGTTCAAACCAGGCCATGTATGGTTTGAATTTAAGTCTATTTTAGTATCAAAATGCCCACTGAGAGCTGTAATTTACTGCTCTCTTCCTAGAACAGTAGATAGTGTTTGCTACCAACTACTTCCTCTCTATCAGAATAAAATGCTTTGTAAGTAGGGATAGGGTGGATATTTTTTGGTGTTTTGGAGATGCTGTTTTAAGCCTTTTTTAGTTTCCAGTATCTTTTTAGAAGAGGAAGAAAAATCTAATGTTCATTTGCTTGCTTGGTTTTGGGTTGTGGAGGTGTTTGGAACTTGAATTCCAGACTAAGTTGTCTAAGTTTTGGTATTTTCTAGTGCCAAACCATATCACTGCTTTCAACCATCAATAACTTCTTTAACTAGGCACACTGAAATCTTGCTGCAAATTGTATTGATACTTGCAAACCTGTATGTCTGCTTAATACAGATAGACATGTAGAATTATGGCCAATATATGTGTGTGTATTCATGTGTGGAAATACATATATGCACACACACGTATGATGCAGGTGTCATTCAGGTTTCTTTCTCCAGCTGACACTAATTCACTACCACTCCCTGCAAATGGTAAGTTTTTAACAAATTTACCATTGCCTTTATTATTTTGCTAAGAGAATGGATGGAATACAGAACCAGGCTTTCTTCAGATTTGTTAGCATGAAGTGTATAGAAAGTAAACTATTTCAAGATTAAAATCCCTTTTCATAAATATACACAACTCTGAATTCTTGAATTAGGTAGAATTTCCCTGTATCTTTCTCAAACAGCTCTTGCAGAATACTTCTCCACTGCATCTGTGTGAGCTGGGGCCAGGTGGGAAGAACGAGAGTAACTCACACTTGATTTTACTTCACTTTCATTTTCTTCAGTCTAATCAATCTAGGTTGCGCCCATTACCCTGCATCTTTGGGGAATGGTAGTGAATTGTGTGGCTCTTCTGCTGTTTCACAGCGTGACCTTCAGTACTTTTCTGTGTCTCTAATGAAGTCTAGAACTTATTTTCCTCTCGGGATCTCTGTGAGCCTTCAAATCTGTTCTGAGCTCCTGGATGCCAAAGGAGGACAGTGTCTAACATCCGTAGCCAGGTGACTGCTCTGGTTCTGATCATCTTTTCCTCGCCTGTTGCACAACAGGAGTTTAACAGGGTACCCATTTAGTATGTGGCATCAGAGTGCATTAGCAGTGTGTGTTTGCAGCTTTGTCAAACCAGTAATGAAAGAACTGGCAGGTCATTCTGCAAGCACATGGTAAAACCCTAAAGAAAAGCATTTAATCTAATTTTGCCCATCATTCATAATTGCCTCTGCTGGGAATGGCATGATCATTCTAAACAGGCATCAGTTCACTTCTAGTCTGGATTTTCTCAACACTGTTTCTTTTCTATCCTTTTCTTCATGGCTTTTTTTCATCCATTTCACTAAAAGAGAATGTTGAAGCATCGAAGCGATGCTTCAGTTCCTGTGCTCTGAGATATGCTGCTGTAGAGCAGTGAGTTCTCCCTACCCCAGTCAGCCAAGGTAAATGGATCTCCATATATCTCTAGCTGGGGATATGCCAGTCCTGAAGTGTCACATTTGATTAATAAATGACTTGAGGAACGGATGGCAAGAATGAGTTGAAGTCTGGCAAGGCTAAAGAAAGACAAGAGGAAGCCCATCAGAGTGTAAGTGGACAAGTAAAAGGGACCATGATCTACAAATAGCTAAACCGGAGCAATTTCTGGCAGGGTAGATGGCTCTTCAGAGCAACAGGAAAAGGCACAACAAGATTCAGTGCTTTCAAGTGACAACAAAGTTCACTTGGATTCAGAGACCTATTGAATTCCTCATTACTAACTGCCTTCAAATCAAGACAGGCTCAATTCGTAAACCAGGACATGTGGACTTGATGCAGATATCCATAGCCAGCTTCTTTCCCAAGTTTTATGCAGGAGACAATTACTTTTTTCTGCTCCTAAATGTATGTTATAAAATCAAGGTCATTCCATAGGACCAGGGATTACTGGTTTTTTTCCTTTATAAATCTCTCATCCCCTTCCATGGTTAGGGCTCTGTTTTCTGTGAGCTGTGGTCCCTTAATAGGGAAATAACTTGTGTTTTCCACTGATCCTGTGTAGTCAGACTGATTCTGACCTGGCCAAGGGTATCATGTCCCACTGGAGTGGAGACCAGATTACAATATCTTGGCTGTGGAAATGTTCCTAATGCGTCTGTCCCATCTCACAAGTGGAACAGCAGAGTTTTGAGAATCGAGCGACTCGAGATGGAATGGGAGGGGAGGATGTGAATTCCATACTGATGTGAATTGCGTATGCTCTAAGAAACAAAATGACCTCTTTATTATGGAAAACTCCACAATATCCCAGGTTACAGCAAAGCCCTCTTTTGGAAGGCTGGTGGTGCTGAGCGAGTTACATGCTGCAGGAAACCTCAGACTTCACTCTCCCCATCAGCCAAGCGAAACAGAGGCTGAGAAGCAACAGCAACGTGTCTTGAGATCAAAGCTGTTGGTCAAACTCATGCATTCATTGCTGCTGAGTAGAGTGCAGACCAGGCAGAGCTTCCTTCCCTCAGCACCAGCCATCAGGAGTGTTAGGAAGCTAGGACATGTAGCTCAGCTCCCTATTGCTTGAGACACGCATGGACGGGACAGTGGCTGCATCTGCCTCCAATGTCTGGGGGATCTTGTTTACTTTGTCCTGACCTGGGTATTAAACTGAGCAACACAAGGCAGTTGGACAGGTTCTTGCTTCAGTTTCCTTATGTATTTGTTTTTCTTTCCCCTTTGCAGTATGTGGTCATTCCAACACGCCGTGCAACCGCAGTGGCCTTGCAGAGTTTCACTTCACACCTCCTGGGAGATGCTGGCAGTCCTTATCTGATTGGATTTGTAAGTGCTCACAGCAGGTTTTGGCAGGGTTGTTTGCCCATATTTAGTTTTGTTTGCAAACTGCTTATCTAAAATGCCAAGTTAAACTGTGCAGGGGAGCCCAGGCCTGTGTTGACCAGCGCATTGGGAAGCGGTGCAGTGAAGTGCAACTTTTATCCATGCTTGTGTTGTTGATGGGCTTCAATTTAAACCTGGAAGGACCACATAGGCACAAGAAGTGAGCTTCTGAATCTTTTTAGCCTAGGGCATTTGTAAAGCTTATAGACAGCTCTGTGAAGGGAGAGTGGTTGCTTCTGTGATGTAGACACAGGTCCATTAGAAATCAGAACCCTCTCATATGTATGCGTGTGTTCAATTCTTAATCTGGTCTGATAAACCAAATATCTATTTATGGGTAGCAACATGCAGCTGTTCTGACCTGCTGATATTTTGAACATGTTTTGTATGGTAAGAAATGGTGTAAATCCATGGCAGGATGGGTGTGTATATTTTGGGCTATTAGTATCCCTTTCTGGCATGTATGCTTTGGGTTTTTATTAGTAGCATTCCTTTCTGTAACTGGTGCAGTTGTTGGCCTTGGTTTGACTGGAGATCTGTCTTTTGGTGCCACCAGTGCAGAGCAAAACAAAAGACCCTGCTCCAAAAGCTGGCAATCAGAGAACATTGAGAGTTGGAAATATAAGGCTTGGGAAATTGAATAAGGAAAAGAAGTCTAAATGTACTGGGATAATTTCTTTCTCTTGCACCCTTCTGTGGAGTTCTATGATTTGAGTTTCAAAGAACACAGATCATCATTTATAAAATACAGTAGCTTACATGTAAACCCGAAGTGGCACTGCTCCTATTGTGCTGAAGGTGCTCCAGTTTTCCAGTGGTGTAAATGGGTTCTTCACTAGTCCCGTCACCTGAGAGGCAGAACTTTGATGTGCTCTTCCAGCTCAGTACTGCTGTGACACAGCTGCTGGGGGCTCTGGACCTATTTTTAAACATACACACACCCCCCCCCCCCCGTCATTTCTTGTCTATTCATCGCATAGATGCTGGTGTGTGTATCTACTCATGATTATTTATATATATTTAATTGTATATATTTTATATATATATTTAAACATGAATATTTACTCTTGGATGGCAGCTCCCAAAAGTGATACAGTTGCTCTGTAGCCCTCTGAAGTGTACGTGAAGAGACAGATATCGATAAGGCTGAATGGACCAAAGAAATGGAACTGTTTTAAGAGAATCAGTATGTGCAGTTTGGCTTAGTCTTTGTTTACCTCAATGTTCTGGGTACCCAGGGAGAAATGATATCACTTTAGAAATGATTTGAAAGTGGCAAGAACAAAGGACCCAGTGGAAGAGATGCTGTGTGCAGGGCAGGGGACATGGGGAATGGCAAGTAGGGGAATGAAATGAGCAGGGCAGCATGCTCAGAAGGTGGGTGCTAGTGATGAGAGGCAGGTCTAAGGTGCCTCAGATGACTCCACTGCGTTTCATTCTTTGTCATCCCTCATAAGAAGGCTGTCTGGGAGGGATGGTGAGGACCCTGAATGATTGCAGTTAATCTTGAAAGTTGCCCAGGGATCTATAGTGTCACAGGTTAAAAACTTTGGTTGTAGGAAATAATGTGCCTTGCTCTTCTGGTATTCAGAGATCAAACAAGTTGTGAGTTACTTAAGGATGCCTGCCTAAAATATGCTTAACCTCAATTTAATACCTGCCTTAGGCTTTCTTTAGAGGGGGAAAATATTAATTATGGTTTTGAATTACTCTAATGCTGTACATGTTGGGCAGTTCTTATTTGGGAGGAGGCTACTCAAGTACAATCTCTGTGGCAGGAGAGCAGGAGTGAAGTGCTCATGTCACAGAAAGCACCAGCATTCATCTCCATAGCCTCTGGGCTGGCTGGGCTGCCTCATGCTCCCAGTGCTACAGTGATTGAAAGGTCAGCTGCTTTCACATAGCGCAGAGAAACAAATAGTATTAAGAGTGAAAGGACAAACAGCCGACTTCTCCACTAGAGCAAAGACAAGCAATCACCTTGGTTGTTAAAATCTGCTGGTGTTTGTCATTGGGATTGTCTGGCTGTTGTGGAATGGAGACCTTAATACAGCACTGACAACTCACTTGGGCAGGCTACAGAAGCAGCCTGGATTGTGACTAGGATTTTCAAGGCAGTCGGTGGGAGCTAAGCAACCTGCTCCTGTTGGCTTTAAGGGAAATTTGAGAACCCAGTTCCCATAGTCCTTCTGGGAATCCTCATCAACTCACACTGCTGCTGCTCCAGAGCCACCGTGAAGCAGACTGAGAGCAGAGGGGAGGTCTTGAAAGAGAGAGGCAGAAAGCAGGATAAATCAGATGAGCTGCAGTAACAGGCATGATTCAAACCAGTGAAACCCAGCTTCCGATGCCTCAGGGTTCACCTGAGATCCTGAGGGGCTGCCAGTTCTTCTGTCTGCTCACAGAATCCACCTGAAGCTCCGTCCCTAACTGAGCAGTGTTTTGATCAAATATGGCTGGCATCTTACCTAGTTTTGGTGAGTTCACAGTGAGATTCCGTCTAGCAGTGCTGTTAATAAGGAATCAGATGCCCGTGTCCTTGCAGGACTAAGCTGTCGCAGGCAGCGTTCTCTGCTGGATGCCAATAAATGCTGTATTGATCTCTTATAATCCTCATGTAGAAGGTACGTAAGAGCTGCAGCCTCATGTGTGTGACTGCTCCCTCACTCTCTGGTGTCCCACAGAGCTGAAGGTCAGATTCAGATTTTTCTTTCATCCCTCTAGTTCCAAATCTTGCAGGTCAGCTCCTTACAATCACCCAAAGCACCAAATACGTTCATTTTTGAAAGCTAAGCGGGAAGAAGCATGTATGTATGGTTATTTTTCATGTCTCTTTAAATATTGATAACTTTTATTATGGAAAAAAGGCTTAAGATTGACTTACAAAGAAGTTCTAAAAATGCAGTTTTAGGGTGGCAGCTATAATTTGCGTAGGGTTTTACTACTTGCCAAGCACTGGGATCAATTACTATAAATCAGTGCTTCCTGTTCATTCACAAATAAGACTAAGCATTGCTGGAGTACTTCATTAGATGAGACAGTTTTATTTCTAGATAACTGTATGTTTTTCAGGACCTTTGTGATAACCTGCAGAGTTTAAATAATTCCCATTTGATGACTTGGACTGTGATTTCACGCTTTATTCTTGAGATAGTCAGTGAGAAATTTCACCTGTTCAGTGCCTTACACCCAAGTATCTTTAGTACTTTTCTGTCTTTGAAAGGTCCCACTGTGCAGACGTGGTTGCTGAAGCACAGAACAGTTAAGAGAAATACCCCGAATCCTACCACTCACATTGAGTATCAGATAAAAGTCTTCTAACTACTCTTCCTGTGTCCCAATACCTAGGCAGCATTTCAGGCTTAGAAGAGCTGAGTGGAGGCAGCTAGCAGCAGAATGTTAACCCTTCTCAGGCTGTATCATAGCTCTTTCTATTATTAATTCCAGTTATATCTTTGTGGCCTTTCAAACTTAAGTACTTGTAAGATGTGCCAGTGAGCCTGCACCCATGTTTCTCTGTGCACATGCATGTCTTCCCTACTCAGGGTTTATGTTATTCCTCTGCACAAACAGCAGTCTCCTTCCACTCACTGATGTACTCTTTTGCTTCAGGAAAAGCAAGTGCAGGCAGCGATTTATTTCTTTTGAGGCTGTGCCTTGGCACTCCTCCTTTCCTTCCTTTCCTTTCTCCAGGTCTGTAATTTGTTTCCCATCTAAGCACCGCAGTGCTGTCCTCTTCCATCCTTGCCTTGCTGTGATGAGAAATGGGCACCGACTCCAGCCTTTGTTCTCCCTACAAGTGCCAAGGGAATTGCTGTTATGGGCACACACTGCCCTTGCTGCTCTGGTGCTGTCATCTCTCCTGTTAGCTTCCTGCTTTATTAAATTCTTCCTCATCTTCCCTGTGCAACCATCCATCAGGTCTAGGGATTCAAACCTGTCTGTATCCGCTTGTCACCTGGCAACATCAATGTCTGAGGATTGTGTTTTAAAGTGCCAGACATCAGTTCTCGTCCACCAGGACCTCTTGATGGGCTAAAAGCTACTCCCTGTATTCCACTGCTGGTGGCTCCCACCTGACCTGGCCTCCTTGGCTACTGCTGCTTCAGCTTTGCCTGAGGGACATGACCTCCAGTTGCTCCTGCCAGGCAGCTTCAGGGCAGTGTGGCATGGTCTGGCAGGTAGGCTCAGTGAGAGGGGACCAAATCACACTTCTGGGTACTGAGGGTCATGCAAATAGCAGCATCACCTAAACTGATGGGTCTCCTCTTGGCAGACCCCAGGACTGAATGCTGTGTTGGGTTGCAGTGCCAGGAATGGTGGTTCACCACAGTAGAGCTCACAAGTGTCTCAAGAGGCATCTCCTTTTTGAACAGCCTCCTTTAGAAAAAGAGGTCTGAGCATGAGGGACCTTGTAATTACTTGTAAGCAAATTTGAGCTGCTGCTCCTGGTATGACCTGGAGAAAAAATGTGAGAATAAGCTTATCACTTTTTACCCTTCCTTTTTCTCCCTGCCCCAACTTTTTTATGTGAGTAGGTTCATAAACTAGATCTAATGAGCTACTTCAACAGCAAGGATGCCAATGACCTTCCCTTAGCAAGTAGTTAGCAGAACAGTGTTAATTATCACTGGTGCAGAGTATCAAGGAAGGCAGATCAACATTTGATTAGGGATAACTCAAAACTGGAGTAAATGCAGCAATTAAGGTACTTCTATAATGAAAGTTGTAACTGAAGGTGTAGATTTCACACCTTCTTGTCCCAGTAAGAGACAGCCTTTTTGTGGATTTGGTTTCAAAGGTGTTTACCCATCCGAGTAAATACATATGTATAGAAAGTAGTCCTATATGTAAAGACTTGCCTACCTGAGGAAGTGCAATTAATGTATTATGGTTTAAAATTCATATTCTGTGGTTCAAAATGTTATGGCTACTTCAGTGTAGATCTGTGCTTACAGTGCTTACTGTGGAATAGCTGTTTTTCCAGCTGGATTAAAACAGGCCACAGCCTGTTGGGGCTCAAATCCACCAGTGCCTGAATTAAAAGTGGAATAAAGTGTATCATTGTGATGTGATGCTGCAGTCTGGGTGTTTGTCCCTGTCTGGCCTGTGCAGCCATTCCTCAAATATGGCCCATTATGTGCTTGCTAGTGATTACAAAGTACTGTCTCTTCTGCCAGAGCTGGCTGTTAGATGAACAGGAGTTCAAAAAGGCAAGCATATCCTATAACAACAATGTGCAAATTGTTCTCCTAGCATCACTCTCTGCTTTATGGTCTGCCAGGGGGTATTCCAGTGCTGATGTGGGATTAAGGCTAGAATGGAGGTCTCTGTCTTGTTGCCTTTTGCAGTGTGTTTGAGCAACGTGGTCTAGTGAAGGTGCCCCTGCTCATGGCAGGGGGTTGAAACTACATTTAAGATCCATTCCAACCTAAACTGTTCTATGATTCTATGTTACATATTCTAAAATTTATAGTATATATGAGTGTGTATTGGCAACATCTTCCATCACCTGATGGAGATAGTAGCTGAGATGTGGCACACATTTATGGGTTTTATCATTCTTTCTTTACCCAATGTCAGCTACTTGGCTGCTGTGCTGTAGCCCCATGGTATCATGCCTGTAGAGATCTTCCCCTGCATTCATGCTGTGCATGACCCAGACTGCAGTGGGCAAAATGGGACTTCCTCTTGCAGTCCAACATCTGATGTACATACATCAGGGAAACACTGAGGAAGGGAACCCCCAGCCCCTCATCCTTATTATCTCTTTCTTCAGGCAGTAACTTTAAGTTGAGGATTTCTCTGGTCCAGGCTGAGCTGAGTAATTAAAAGCCTTTTTCATAGCGCAGGAAAGGCCAAATCTTTGACATGGCTGTCAGCTGTAAAAAAAGAGGGGGAATTAAACACCTGGAGACCAATCCACGTAGGATTTATCTCAGCATTGCACGAGCTAACAAGCTGCCCACTTGTGATGACTCAGCAACAGACAAGGTTTAAGCCTGCATTAAAAACCCAAATGACTTTCCATATACCAAACACTCTTTGCCAAGGGCTCACGGCCTGTCCAGGGTCTTTTCCAAAGCTGCTGTGCGCCTGCTTCCTGTGCCTCTGGTTGCAAGTGCAGGTTCTCTGTAGCTTTGATAAACGGAGGTTTAAAGTATGTGAAAGTACCTCATTAGAGAAGGCCCAGAAATCCAGAGCTCATCGTGGTGTCACTCAAGTATTTCAAGCTCTGTCCCATCTGCTCTGTCACTTCCACACACTAAAATCTCATTAAATAAGTGGTTTCTTCCTCTGGGCTGCCAAGGACCCTGCACACTCCCAGTGCAGATGCAGTGCAGGAATCCCTGCTGCGGATACTGCTGAGGCAGACTCGGGTACCAGCACCGGTGCAGGATATTGATACTGTCACCAAGTATTAAATGAGTTTGTGATCTCAGATGGACACCATTAACAAGATGTTTTGCCTTTTTTCCCCTCCAACATCCAAACATGCCAAGCTTAAAACTGAATAACTTTTAGACTCTAATTTTTTTACCTTTCTGCGATTTTCTGAATGAATATAGTAAACTAGCCAGGTTT
This sequence comes from Ara ararauna, assembly GCA_028858755.1. NCBI lineage: Eukaryota > Metazoa > Chordata > Aves > Psittaciformes > Psittacidae > Ara > Ara ararauna. The sequence continues at coordinate 7,032,177 of CM054389.1, read as the reverse complement.
ATTTCCTCTTTGTATAATGTGCTCCTCATGCCATTTAGCGCAGTATAAATGCTTGTGCTCCCCCACAGCCTCAGCAAATTTACTTTTTCTTTACAAAATGCCTTATTTTTGTTTTGCATTCGTGTTAGATTTAAAAATAAATAAATCAAAGAAACCTTACACATACATCTCCCAATTCAGAGTGGGCAAACCCCAAACCACTGTGGTGTTACAGGGATCCTGAAAAGAAAGGAGCCCGGGAGAACCTGTCTTGTATCAAACTGGTAATGATGCAAATCAGGTTTTTGTGCCAGACGCTGCAGTGCAAACATCATTTATGCAGCAAGACTCGTGCCCAAGAGGCAGTGTCAGAAATGCAGAGGAATTGAGCTGTTTGACTCAGCAATGAGACAGAGTAGATGGAATGATCATTTCAAAGATGTTGTCAGTGTTACATTGTCTAAATAGTGAATCAGTTGAATTTAACCACTCATGCTGGTGAGGAGGGAGATGGGCACAGAAGCGAGATGTCTTCCTAGGGCCTGATCTGTTGTTATATCAGGGACATGTCTGGTGTTCCAGACCACACAGCACGTGCTTCCCAAGGAAGGTAATGGAGTTTCCCTTTTTCTCTTCATTGTCTTCTGCACTCAGATTGAGACACAACCAGAGATTCTGGGCTTCTGGATCATGCCCACTGCAGCTGTATTGTTTGTTCTTCAGAAAGTGAGCCTTTTCTCTAGCTGGACTCCATCCAGTTGGCTGCCACTACCTGAATACAGGCCGTTTGTATTCTGTGGTAGAAGTGCCATGAGTTAAAGTTTATTTAGGAAAGTCATTCCTCTTGGTCTAAGATCTATTTTACGCAGGGAGGGAAAAGGCGATGTTAACTTTCGCAGTTAGGACGTTATCGAAGACTTTTGATTTGACTGCAAAGCAGCAACAGAATTTCCTCATTGATTTTCCACCCCCACATCTTGGATAAATGTTTGGAAGGTTTTTTTGCCACCTACCAATTGGCAGAACAAAGAAAGGAATCCCACACACAGCACCGGGTGGGAGAACTGGCACTGCTGTGTGTGCAACCCTCGCTTGTTCTTACTCATGATAGAAGACACCCAATATGATGCTAGGTTAGGTCTTGCCAAATCACAGACAAATCAGGATGCTACCACTGCAAGGGGCCTGGGAAGTCAAAACCTGGCAATACAGAGCAGAGCATTTGGCAAACAGTATGTCATTCTTGGAACCCAAGTCTGTAATTATGTCCTGTGCCCTCTTGAGAGGAGATGCCAGAGTTTCAGACTTAGCAGGTGGCTTGTAACTGCATGGAACAAACCAACAGGGAATGGTGACTCCTAAGTTAACAGCAAAAACATATATGTGGGTGCTGATAAAGTTCTAGAGCTGAGACGCAGACATAGGTAAGGGGAGGTAGATGAGAAATCCCAGCTGGCTTGGTGGGAAGAATTTTATCTCGATGGGAGGAAAACTGCTGCTTCTGCAATGTGCTCTCACAGAGTATGGGGGTTAAAATTGAAAAACATAGCAGATTCAATATGAACAAGATTTGTTGGTATAAAAGGTCAACATGACGCTATGGAGGGAAGGTGCGGGGGGAGCTGCATTGGGAGCTTTATTTGTTGGAGACTTTGTTTTCAAAGCTGGTTTTAGCCTTTAATGTCATATCATCCGTAAGAGAAAGCAGTTGGGAGCACATGCCTGGCTTTTCATCCTCTGCGGCTGATTTATCATGTCAATTTGTCGAGTGATTTATTGGCTGATCCTTTTGGAGGATAATTGTATCCATTGCCCAAAATGAGAAGTGGTTTAGAATTTCTATATTTATTTCAGGATGGCCTCAGTTCTGGCTGTTGCACAGAGAGGGGCTGATTCAGTGCCAGATTTTGGTCCATAATGAAGAATCGGGGAAATGTTGGGAATTAAGGTGTCTGGATACAAGAGGGAATAAATTACCCACTGATGTCCATGTCTCTGGGGGCAGTGCACGTTCTGCTAATTCACTGCGGCTGCATTCTTTTCACATTCAAGTCTTGTTGCTATTTTCTAATAAGTCTCTCAGACCAACAGCCTCTGTTACTTGCCTTCAGTCTAAGGACCTTAACCATCATTTCTCATGGAAGACTGGCTCATAACACCTTTGTTTTTCCTTGTGCGCGTTACACACTGTGACTGAAGTCCTCTCTGAGAGGTCAGAGACCCTTCCTTAACTATATCCCAAGCAATGAAATTTTCTTCTCCTCCTTTCTAGGGCAGGGAATGAAACGGAGAATTCTGGCTAAAACCCCTCAGTTCTTTCTGTAGACACACTCTTGCCCAGAGAAGCTGTGGCTGCCCCATCCCTGGCAGTGTTCAAGGCAACACTGGAGCAACCTGGTCTATGGAAGGTGTCCCTGCCCATGGCAGGGGGTTGGAACTGGATGAGCTTCAAGGTCCCTTTCAACCCAAACCGTTCTATGATTCCAGTGTTTATTCACTCCTCTCTACTTGAGAATACCCCATCCTGAAAGACTCCTCTGCTCTTTTGTGTGCAGTGGTTTCATCTCCAGGATCAGGCTGCCCACTGCTCCTTTCCTTCACTCTCGTAGGAGCCAGGCTGAGCTGTAGGACAGATATTAAGACACAGTGACCACAAGTTCTCCAGTCTCCCCACTGAGGCACACTCTGCAACCTGTCCATTGGACACTCCACAAGTGTCATCCTTCTGTGACCTCTTGTGCTTGGCCTCTGCTGGGGCATCCCTTCACACACGTTTTACCTTCCAGGGGCTACAGCTGGCTGCAGGGCTGTGAATAGGTGATTTCTCCTGCCTGTGACATTTTCTCACTCGATTGTCAAGATTTAAGCCTGGAATGTCAGATTTTGCTTGTAGTTTGTGCCTGATGCCACCTCTTTCATTGACAGTAGTATACGGTCCTGGGTTCAGCTGCTTAAACCACAACAGCAGCACTTTACAAGTTGCTGCAGAAGCTTTGCCTGTTTCTGGAACAGCAGTAGGGCTCTATGTTGCAAACTCCCTGAAGTCTCATGGTATAAACTGCCTCAACAAAAGGTCACAGATGAAACCAGAGCTGGACATTTAAATGCCCAATGCCTTGAGACCCACCCTACTGCTGCTACTGCTCTGCTGGATTTATGGAGAGTAAAGTTGTTTGCTGGGCTATAAATATTAAAATGTGATTCTTTTAGCTACAGTCATTAAATATTACTGAGGTTTAACAAAAGCTTTCCATTATGAACTAAATCCTGCCAGTGCCTGTCATTGCTCCTTCGTGTAAGCACAGACTTGCATTCACTTCATATCATAACGGTTTTGGCTGTTGGAAGATGCAGGCTGCCTTACCCATAAGCTTGGTGTGTGTGGCTCTTAGGTGTAAGCACAGCCCTTGTGCCGCAGACCTGGTCTGAGCCTGGGGGCAGAGTCACATCTTGCACGCAATTGCACTTCAAAGCAGCAAGCTTAGGTGGTTCAAAGAGGGAATAGGGCCTGTAACACAGACATGGGGATACAAATCCCCATGTTTGGGTTGTGTTTCTGAAAATCAGACGAGATCTCTGGGTTTCTTCTGTGAAAAACATTTCCCCCTTCCCACTAAATAGACAGAAACATAATTTAATACCTCCTTTTGCTGGCAGGTAGGTAAGGTGTAGGAGTAAGCAGGACTTGACAGACACTGTGGAAGATGGATGTCTTCCTCACCCACTGAGCAATGCGTGCGTGGCCCTGCTGGCACCCTGCGGGGCTTGCTCAGTACAGCCAGGTTAGACACCCACGGATGCAGTCACGGAAGTAGCCAGGAAGAAGATGGAGAGGGCTGTAGGAGGAGTAATAGATTAGGCCAGAAGAGTGATAGGGAGAGAACCCCTGCCAAGCTGCTCACAGCATGAGTTGCCCAGGCTCCAGAGTGGCATGTGGAACGCTGAAGCATGCAAGGGACGTTCAGCTTTCACCGAACACACTGTTCCATTTTAAACCTCTTGCATATGTTCAGTGGGTGGTTGGGTTGTTCAGGGAATCCTGTTCCCTTCACCACTGTTGTGTCTCTTCTCCATCTGAGTGACTAATGTTTTTGCCTGTCTCTCCTAGATCTCAGACCTGATCCGACAAAGCACAAAGGAGTCCCGAGTGTGGGAGTTCCTCAGCTTGGGGTACGCACTCATGCTCTGCCCGTTTGTCGTTGTCCTGGGAGGGATGTTTTTCCTGGCCACAGCCCTCTTCTTCCTAAGTGACCGAGCCAAAGCTGAACAACAGTGAGTAACCTAGCAATTGCAAACGGGGAGGTACCGCGCAGCCTGTTTTCTCTCTTGAAGAATATGCTTGTTCTCGTTGCCTGGCATTGGTCCTTCCAGATAAAGGATGTTGGGTTGTGTGTTCAGAACCTCAGCTCAGGGGAGTGCATGAGGCTGCAAGAAGCACAGGGGCTTGCGTCGTGCTGGCTGGGCATCCTTTACACGCTTCTGCTCTGGTGGATCTCGGTTGTTGGCCATAAGGCCTGAAGGGGAGCACAGTAGTTGAGGTCACAGGCGCCTTTTACCCCCTTGCGTGAGCATGCCACAGCCCAGGCCATCTGTAGTGAGGGGGTGCTGTGTGCTGGAACCAGTGGCCTATTAGGTGAAGAGCCAGAGGTACTTTACAGAGCTTGGTGATCAACACTGAGCGCACAGTCCCACCTCAGCCCCTGTGCCCTGCTCACTACCCCGGACACACTGGAGCATCAGGCAAGAAGGAAGCAAGTTATGTGTGGGGACAGAGGTGCTCAAGGGTCGCTGTAACAAGCATAGTGCTTCCCAGTCCCTTCTTGCAGCTTGTAAAAAGAAAGCTACTGTTTTTCAGTAAAGAAACCGATTCGGACCACCTCACTGTTGGCAACTACAGTAATTCAGAAGACGCTTCCACATGACATACAAACTGCTGGGGTTAGTCTCTTTCTCATAATTGTCAAAAAATAAGAGTATCTATGTATAATGTCATGCTGAATATGTGGGTAGGTGACTAGTCTGACATTGCAGTGCCTTTCTCCCACTGGGGGAATGGGAGACAATGCAGATGTAACAGCCTGTCCAAATTGTGCAGACAAAGAGAGTGGAGGATTCCTTGCTGTGCCTTAAGGAGAAGGGCCCTGGCACATCCTGTCACTAGACTTAGTACAACTAGAAGGAGAAGAAGGTGTTTGGAAGTTGACATAAGTGAGTGAACAGTTTGGGTGATACTTGTTGGCTCACACTGTCATATCAGATGGATGCAAGAGATTTGGAGCAGTGCCACAGATGGTGCTGTGGCCCTGCAAGATCAGTTCCACCTGCCTCTTCCTAACACATAAATACCAGAGAAAGGAAGGAGTTTCTGCCTCCTGGTGCCTTTAGGTGTATATGTTCCCCCTCTAATGAGTTGTTTAATGTTGTGGAAAAAACAAGACCTCATTATATATCCTGTATGGAGGGCAAGTCCTGCACAGCTGAACTTCAATGTGTCTTTGGAGATGGGACATGACTGATGTGTACCTGGTTTGTTACCTGCATATATGGGGTTTATGTTGCAAGAAGTGAAATTGGGAATCAGATGTTAGGAAGAACTTCCAAAGAGAAAAAAGAGGTAATGCTACAGTAGATCATTAGGAGAAACATGAAAGCTGTCCTGTGTTTCTGAAGGTCACCTTGGCTCATTCTTGCAGTTTGAAGGTGAGAGCTGCTCTCTGGTTGCCTTCCAGCCCTATTTCTGAAACGGCGCGCATAATCTGTACATGCAGATCCAAGCAGTGATCATCTGCAGACATGGCAACAAGAACATAAGTTTCTAGGTGCTCAGGGTGTCTTTTTTTTGCTGCAAGGAGCCAAAAGGTGTGTTTGGTGACAGGGCACTGATACAGCGCAGCCGATGAAATCCCCCCCGTGTACGAACTTGTGCAGATACAGGGGGTAACAGTTGTCATAAATAACAGTTAACAAAATAACTTCTCTCAAATGACTCCCAGAGCAGTTCCCAAGATGTGCCCACTCACATGTTAAAAATACCCTGGCATCCTACGGATTCCTGGAGAGTGCAGCTGAGATCAGTATCTTTACTAAGACACTCCCTGCCATGTGCTGCAGTGTCTGCGCTGCTGAGCGGGTCCCACCTCCCATTGGTGATGGGTTCAGTGGTCTCCTCAGAAGGATTCATGGGAGAGGATTTGTTATTAGCTGCATGCTTGCCGTGAGAGAAAGGACAACAGAGCACTTTGCTATTAGCAGCTTAAAACTCCACACTGGACTCCAAATCCAACGTGCAGCTCCCACCTATGTGACGGGCCATCTGCACTTGGCATTGTGCACCCTTGGCAAAGACTTCCAGCCTTCCCTTGCATCCTACCTTTGGCTTGTCAGGTACAGGAGCATTCCTCTCTCAAGATGCCTTGTTTTCCCGCTGCAGTCAGTCATGCTGCTCAGACAACGGGACTTGGAAATGCGCTTTGCCAAAAGAAATCAATTAACCTGCAGGAATCACAAACGCTGGTGTCACACGCCAGAGATTAAACCCATTCATCACCAGTTGGGTCAGGGCTCTCAGGGCAGATGTCATCGACCTCTCTAAAGAGCTAATATGGAAGCAAAGAAGTGGAACGCTGCTCTCTGCAGCTCTGCCTATGGAAATGAAGCGTTCCCTGCTTCTGTGAAAAGCACTTTGGGGTTTTATTGCTCGGATTGTTCTGTTTGTTTGTTCCTTTGTTTAATCGTCTCTGGGCTTTTGCTTAGAGATAATTCCTTCTTCCAGGCAGGCCGCAGTATCAGGAGAGCCACCTCTTTCCTGTAAGGCTTCCTCCAGTTGCCACCACACTTCCTCTCAAAACCAGAATGTCCAGGCTGTCAGTGCCTCGTGGCTCTTTTTCACACTACTTTCATCATTGCCATAATTCCTGGCATATTTTGTAGATTCCTATTTTAGCACAGGGATTCCAGCCGTAAAGCTGCCCCTCTCCCAAGGAAAAAAATATTCTTTGTGCAGCAATTCTTTTTTCTTTTTAAAAATCACAATTCTTTGATAACTATTTCCATGCTGCTTCAGAAGTCGGACAGCTTAAAGAGGCTTTTAGTAGATTTAGGATTAGCAGAGAATGCAGTATAGTACATCATATCGCTCTAATATAATCCAGTGCTTTTTGGGGCCATTTTTATAATACAAATTTAATCCCACCCTTGAAAAGTGGTAAGAGAGAGAAAATGGTTCAGAAAGGTTTCTGCTGGAGCTCTTATGCACCAGTAATAATAACTACTGGAGTTCTTTTTTTAAACCACTCAACTACAGTTCCTGCTGCGATTTCACTTGTCTGTGTCGTTGTTCCTTTCCTGTTCTGTGTTACTGCAGTGGAGGGTTAAAGCAGTTGTACTTTATTTCCAAACATGGCTGTTGTCTGGACTGTGTATCACTCTTACCTGCTTGATGGAAATTTGTGAGACCCAACCATACGTTGAGATCCTCTGGAAGACGAATGTACACGTATAGTCTGGGCACGGCAGAGCCCTACGGAAACAGATCCGAAAGCTGATAACCATCAAGATGTCTTTCAATAGTAGAATCATAGAATGGTTTGGGTTGGAAGGGACCTTAAGGATCATCCAGTTCCACCCCCCTGCCACATGCAGGGACACCTTCCACTAGAGCAGGTTGCTCCAAGCCCTGTCCAACCTGGCCTTGAACACTGCCAGGGATGGGGCAGCCACAGCTTCTCTGGGCACCCTGTGCCAGCGCCTCAGCACCCTCACAGGGAAGGATTTCTTCCTAACGTCGCATCTCAGTCTCCCCTCTGGCAGGTTAAAGCCATCCCCCTTGTCCTGTCCCTACAGGCCCTTGTCCAAAGCCCCTCTCCAGGTTTCCTGCAGCCCCTTTAGGCACTGGAGCTGCTCTAAGGTCTCCCCTTCAGGAGCCTTCTCTTCTCCAGGCTGCCCCAGCCCAGCTCTCTCAGCCTGGCTCCAGAGCAGAGCTGCTCCAGCCCTCACAGCGTCTCCATGGCCTCCTCTGGACTCACTCCAACAGCTCCACATCCTTCTTATGAAGCAATGGCTTCACCTGGAATTTGGATGAATGTGCTCTTTTTATTATGAAAAGGGGTAAAAAAATATCCCTTTTCCAAAGTTGTGACACCTTTTGGGTGCCAGGGATATAAATCACCGATATAATTAGTGTATAACATGATTCTTTTCTGAGCAGTCAGTGTCAGCATGAAGCATCTGGAGCTTTGCTGAGGGACGATGCTGTGTCTGCGCCCAGGCACAGGCCTGCGAGTGCACAAGTGCTCTGCAGCAGCATGGGGTGATCCTGCAGTCCTGCCTCCAACTCCCAGCTGAGGAAACACAAACTTACCTGAATTCTTCCCAGGAAACACCACCCTGTGCAGGTGCAGGACACTCTACCCCTCAAAGCATTATTTCTTTAAATATACTTTTTCTATTTAATCCCTGTTCTTACACCTGGAAACATGAAAATCTCTGTTTTCCCATACCCTTCCAGAAGTACCTCAAGATGCTCTGGGTGATAATCGTTCAGTCCCTCTCTGCATCCTGCATGCTATGCGCTGGCTATTTTTGCCAAAGATACAGCAATGCAGATCAGGCAGCAGAATGCAACTGCAGTGTGTATCCCTGGTGTAGGCACGAACAGGAGAAATAACTGATGGAGCCAGACAGAACAAAAGGATTTTATTTAACTAGGTGCCACGCAGCACTCCAGAGATCTGCAAGCCTGAAGTGTTCACCCGTTTGTTCACACAAGAATCAGGTTATTTAAACAGCTCTTGTTTTTCTTTTCTCCTAAAATTAAAATTAAACATTTAATAAGGAAAAAAAAGATTAACACCTTTGCAGAGGTGTGGAAACTCTTGTTGAGGAGCAGTGCGGATGAACAGTTCATCTGGAAAGCGGGGGGTACCAACATGAGAAAGGAAACACTCATTACAGACAAGCTAGTGCAAGCCACAGAAAGAGCCATCCCTTGTCCACACACCGTGTCTGCTGTCTTAACCAAGCCCTGCTGCAAATTAGATTACAGGAAAAATGAGAATAATCCATTTTCAGGCTGTCTTCTGCCTCCCATCAGGCTTATTTTTAGCCTTTTCTAGAACAAGATATAAAATGATCTCCCGGTTCTCCTATTGCAGCAATTTGAAAGTGTCTGACCTTATTTTTGCTTTGCAGATTCTATTATGTGGGGCAGGGGAAGGACTCGGAGAGCTGTCGGCTCTCTCTGATTTTTCTGTGGCAGCAGTTACAGACAGGAAGGACCCATCAGATGACCCCATGTTATTGCCACCAAAGGACACAGTCCCCTCCGTTAGTAATGTCACAGATATTACACTGGCGCGCTAGAGTGGTGCAGAGCATGTGCCATTCTGGGAGTTGGCATCACTAAAAAGAGCATTTCTTCCATGAAGTATTTTAAGATGTGCAAGGGGGATTTTAAAGAGGCTGGACGCTTACTATAGAGATACATCTCAGTGCTGCATCGAAGCAGAGTTTGGATTTGAGGATTTCACAGCCAGCAAGTGGATTTTAACGACACCCATAAGGGGATATTTGAGGAACGCTTTACTCACTGCTGATATTTAGTTATTTAGGGCAATAATGTGATTGCTTTGTTTGGTTTTTACTTCTCAAAAGAAGAACAATAATTAAACATTGCCCACAATGATAGAAACTCACAATGCTTTCTTAGCCCAGATAAGATATCCTTAGCCTTTGAAAGCATGTAAACTTACAGCAAAAAGCCTGGATTAGGATACAGAGGCTCTGTCAGGATGGAAGGAGGCAAGGGCTGTGTTTTGACTCTCCGAGGGTGGCATGGTAAAGACCATGTGTCTGCAGATGGAATTATATGGTTACATGGAATTAAAGAGTTGAGAATATAAAGGGAAGAGGTGGTGAAAGTGTAAGTAGCTCTATTAGTGGTGGAAAAAGCCTGGGTTTTTTCTCTCTGTTCACTCGCCATGGTTGTATCTCTGTAAATAGAGCAAATACTGGAATGTAACAGCTTGGGACTGGATAAATTTTAAATGCTGGTTTGGTTCTTCAGTCGGGAGCTGCTGGTTTCATGCAGATGGAAAATATGGTCTCATATAGGAAAAAAACACTGATTTGTTCTGCTGCTTTAGTCAACTTGCAGATTTCCTGCAGGTTAGGCAGGAAGATGCCAAAGGTCAGTTCGGTTGTTCACAGCCATTTGGAGCTCAATTGTGGTCCTTACTCAAAATGCTCATGGCATTTGAAATATGCTGTTCAAAGTTAATTGTTGGCAGCAGGAGCTTCGCTTAAGTACAGGCAGGAGGAATGAGCCAGCTGGTGCTGGCAACGCTCTTGGAACTGCAAGCTGTGGAAGAGGCTGCAGGCAGAACTTCATGGTTCTCTCAGCCCATCAATTCCCCACATGCACTGACCTTCTGAGGTTAATCTTCTGTGCCACCAAGAAAGGAAAACAATATTCCTACACTATTCCTAGCTACTTAAGTGCTGTTCTGCAGCACGAATGGAATTTCTACATGTGCCTGAAGTTATAGGGCGGCAAAGTGTCCTTGTCCAAAAGCAGCACCAGATCAAGAACTACTTGGAGTCCTACTGCTGTCTTGGCTACTGACTCTGCTGCAAGCTTCAGGAAGCCAGACGATGTCCCCAAAAACAGGACTGAAGTACTTGCCCACAAGGTACAAGGGGCACTTAAATCATGAGCTTACAGTGGATTCAATATGTCAATTTGCATCGCCATTGCAAAGGATAGTTCTTGGCAGGGAGGGACTTTATCAGGCCCTCCAAGAGGTATTTTAAACTCTTGCCAAGACAGTTTCTTTGCTAAGGCAGCCCTCGCACAGATAGGAAATCTGATCAGATTCCACACAGGTGACTGGAGCACTGAACAGAAGGCAGCTTTCCAAGCCAGAAACCCTTCCTGACACAAGGAAATAGAAGAAATAATGCAAAAATTAGCCTTGCTAGTTTGTTTCCTGCAGCCTGGAACAGTCACAAAGCATCTTACGAAGGTATTGACTTTTATCAAGAGTAGATGACCTCTTCACGTGGAGGAATCTGCAAGGCAAGTTTTCAGCAAGCTGTGACTGTAGGTGCGTTAGAGGAATTTACCTGTGGTTTGGTCGCTGGCCTGAATGCTGGGGGTCATTTTGTCCCCAGACAGAGACACTTCCAATTCTTCAGTAAGGAGTGTCCTAAGTGCTCTGGCTTGGTCATTCACCGAGTTGCTGCCAGACCACTACCACATGGCAGACAGGGCTTGCCCAGACTGTTGCAGTGGAGCAATAGAGGACAGGACACCTGGTAGCTTACAGGCTGGTGAAAAGAGGGGTACCATAAGGCGGTTCTTGTGGAGGGGAAGAAGTATGGTTGTAATCAAGTGGCATCAGGAAGTTCTACAGGATTTTCTGTTTAAAGATTTAATTAGATCACACCTGCCTTTTTGTGGTGCTTTATCCCCTTTCCCATTTAGTCATGCCAAGAACTTCCTCTTTCCTCCGTTATTTCAGTGGATGTAAGAATATGATGTTACCGAAGTCTTCCATGGTGTTGAAATCCCACCACCTTAAATCTGAGCCCTTCAATATCTGGCAGAATGATTCAGAAGCAGACTCGGGTACAAAGTTTTGAGACCTTCTGAGACCCACATCTTCCCTAACTTCAGGAGTCCACATGAGTGTGCCCCTGCAGAGCTGTAAGGCAGGAGTTATCTCTGGAGTTCATTTCCTTCTGTGTCCTTGATACCAAGTGAGTGCTGTTGTCTGCTCGTGGTCATATCTGTTCTCTTGCAGCTGCCTGGAAAAATAGAAGCAAAGGTTATTGATTTTTTTTCCCTGATGCCAGTTTTCTTCTCTGTCAAGAGCTGCTAAAGAGGAGATCTAGAAGCTGACCTATGTTTCTTCCTCTGGAGGCAAACATGCTCAGCACCTAGATTAAATGAACAGATGGAAAACACTAACATAGTCTGCACAGCTTAAAGGGTCTGTACTGAGTAGACAGAGAAAAAACTGTATGACTTGCTGTACATGATAATCATACTCTGTTGGCTAAACCCGGTGATGTGCAGGAAGAAAAGGGGATTTAAGCCAATTCATGTCTCTAGTGCAGCTGGTGGAGCACCTGCCAGTGCCAGCACAAAGCTCCCATCGGCTGTGTTCATGAGAGCTGCTGCTCATTGCAGCCTCCTCCACCATTTCTGTGCCCAGAAGGAAGGGCAATTCCATGCCAGTGGCCACTGGGAGGGGGCTGCCCACAGCCCAGTCCTGTTTGAGCCTTGGAGTGGCTCAGGCTTACACAAGCCCCTGGCTTCCTCTCCAGGTAAGAATGAGTGAGCACAAGCAGGCAGCAGAGCTACAGTAATCAGTGGTTTCCCACTCCAGTGCAAGCTACTCCTGTGCCTGATTCTCTGTTAAATGTTGTTAAGATCCTTTTCCTTTAGCAAACTGACCTCAGCTCCATCAAACAGACCCTGCTCCTGGGAGGCTGGATGAACCTGTTATGATTATCAAAGCATCAGCGCGTAGACTATTTTTAGCTGAGCCAGTCCTGTCCCTGTACCACTCACTGGGATCTTTCTAGGCTGATGTATTATCATTGCTCACCTTTCCTGCAGCTTCACTTTCAGTCATTGTTTTCAGCTGCAGCACACCAGGAGCCTTTTAAATCAAAGCACAGAGTTTTGGCAGTAACATGCTGTTAATCTTGAGCCTCTTGTCCCAAAGTTACTGACTGAACTATCAAAAGAGCTTGAATTCAGCTAAAAAAGGACATGCTTTCTGGAAGTAATCCTTGATTTGGCTGTTCTTACACCATGCTCAGAAGGCAATAGGCTGTACTAAGGTTTCATGTTCTGCAGCTATTTTTTAGGGAGGAGATGGAGGCATGTAGCAGCTTGTTCAGCATCCTGGGAGAACTCTGTTGTAGAGTGGGGAACTGAAGCCATCTCCCTCCAACTGCAGGTAAAAATGGCAATTGTACCTAGTTACTGGAGGACAGTAATGGCTAACATATTCACTGACATGTGCACTGCTTGATTAAAAACTCTGTATAATGAAGGCCACAAAAGGGACATGCTTGAACCAGTCTTCAGCCTGCTGGTTTTGCTCTCCTAACAGTGTCTGGCAAAAAGGTGGTGTGTTGTTGGGACCGGTATGTTACAAGTGTGGTAGAAAGCCAAGCTGGAAGAGAACTCTGCAGTAGATAAGACAGCAGTGAGGCTTCTACAGTGAGCAAAATGATATGAGAAAGCAGAATAGCCATGGATGACTTTGGTTTAAGGGCAGCAATCTCTACATGATCTCAGTGCCCGCATGCGCAGCCCTATTGGCACTGTGCATTAGTAGATGAAACTTTATGTGTTTAACAGAGCTTGAATCAAAGTCCTCAAGGGAAATGTGACTAAATGCCTATATGGTGAAATACTGGTGAGACAAAGCAGCAGGGTCTGAGTAGAGTATGAATGAGGTGCGATAATGTGTTGGGTGTGATCTTATGGTGTTTCCTGGTCCCGTGTTACCTGTTTGTATTGCTGGCAGGCCAACTACAATAATCTTTATATCCTCTTGTAGCTGACTCTGGTTTTGAGGGTGTTGACAGTATGCAGCAGTGATGGAAAATACGAGTGGGAAGATCTGTAAATTGTGTCCGTTTCTCTCCTGTGTTTACTGAAATGTAAATGTGTTTTGGCAACTGGCTTCAGCAAGGATTTATTTAAGGCAATTGATCCCTGCAGTAACAAGGTGGTGGATGAAGTGAGCCCAGCGCAACACACACTTTCCTGACATTTCTCCCTTTCTGAATCACAGCTGGTAAACCAGGAGGTGATTGTTGTGCTGAGAGGGGACGTTGCTGTGCCTGAACCCCCTTTATGCTCCCCTGCCTTAGTGTTCTTCTTCCTTCCTGCTGCAACTACACTTGTCCTCTTACTCATGTCAGCAAGACCCCAGTGGGAAGCATGACTTCTACCCTAGGATCTTAACTTACGTGATGCTTGTGTGCATTTGGAGATCAGGAAACCCAATGTGGAAGGCTACCCCAGCTCTCCTACCCCCTAACTATTTTGTCCATTACCTTCAGGAATACAGTGATGACAATATTGTGAGCTAACCTCGTGTGCAAGTAACTTCCTCTGTTCATTTATCAGGCAGTAACAGTCACTGTTACAGCTGAAAGCCATGCAGGGTGGATCTACAAATGATAATCCTTAGCCTCTGGGGTTTTTGCTCAGGTTCAGACAGTGATGTTTCAGTAGCTGGATTTGCAGAATGCTGCACCAGGCTGGCTGCTAATCATCGCTGATGCACAGGTGGTGCATGGCATTGGCTCTAATGCTTTGATGCAAAAAAACCCCTCTTTAACTAGCTGTACTTGAAAAGGAGATTTGGTTTTCATAGATTTAAGGCCAGGAAGTCTCATTACCTTCAGAGATGTCTGCCCATGTCCATGTTCTTCACCTAAGATTCCCGATTTCAGTGTGTTCACAAGACCTTTCAGAGAGGTTTAACCCCCAGCAGCATCTGAGAAAATTCAGACAGGGAGGAATGTGCTGAAGGGTGCTGTTGGTGACTGCTATGCTGGAATCCCTCCCTGAAGCACTGCTTCAAACAGGCACTTTAATGGACAGTACTTCAGAAATATAGAATTCTCTCCAGTGATGTGAAGGAAGGAGAAGGATCCTTAATCCCAGGCTAAGGCCAGCAATGTAGCTGTACCTGCAGCCCCAATATTCTTGTCTGTGAATGAGCTCCTACTAGTCAAAAAATGAGTTATTTACAGGCTAGGAGGACACCAACGAAGCATTTTGGTGTTGGCTGTAAAAGTTAAGTGATGTTAAGTACAGCAAGCTGTAAAAATTAGGACATTATTTCCTAATATGCTTCTCTGTTACAAAAGCCGGAGCCTGACTTGTTTAGGTAGCAAGAAAACAGAGCTTTTGGAAAGCTGTAGGATACGGAATGTGTGTGGATTGAAAAGGGACAGAGCGTTTGGAGAATAATCTCTGCATAGTTCCTGAAATAGAGGATAGCTGACCTGTGAGAGAGCCTGGCCGTGCATCTGTTATCTTAAATTAGTGTTCTTTTTCTTATGCAGTTCTCTAACGGGGCTGTGAAATCAGATCCATTTTACATAGCATCAATATTTAACAGCACTAGAGCATGCAGTTTAATATTAAACAGACAGCCTTATAAATACTTCAGAATTATAGATGCTGTCACACTACATGGAAATGGTTTGACAGGATCTAGGAGAAATATTTAGGTTTGACAGGAGAGGAAATGATGAGGTTAGAAGGAGCCAGCCACATCTTTAAACTGCTGGAGGAGCCCATAAAAACAACCAAAGAAGTTGTACAGCTTCTGTTCTTGAAACGCAATTTGGGCAAGTTTCCTCCCCCTCAGGAAACAACTGAATGGTTCCCACCCCGGCCCCTTCAAGGAATGAAAACATCCACAATCTTGAGAAAACACTGCAGAGAAAATAGAACAATTTAGGAACCAATGTTCAGTCAGCGCATGTCACCAAGTCGGAAGTGGCAATCTATTCAGGATGAGATTATCGTTAATAGAAAGGCAAGTGGGACTTAAACAGGGATTTGGATGCTCTTGGGCCTTGTTAGCTTAAGTCCACATACTACGTTGTAGCACTTAAAGAGAATCTAGAATTTATTATTAGTGGTTTTTCTTTAAAACACAGAGAATCAGAGTAGACCTGCATCATTGAAATGGAGCTCTGCATAAGCCAGTGAGCGCTGTCAACAGCCCAGGGCTTCGGAGAGGATGAAGGCTGCACCATCCCACCTCTGGGAGACTATTTCAGTTCCTTCTTCTGCCGGTAGCTTCCTATGTGATCCCTGAAAGTCACTTCTCTCCCCAGCAGGTTCTCAAGTCATGTGGGGTATAATTTCCTGTGCAATCTCCTAAATGCAGTTCAGGATTAGCCCCTCCAGGCCTCTGCTCCCATCTGTAACCTAGAGATAAAGCAGGAGTTGAGAGAAATGTGTTTAAATGCAAAGAATAAGTAACTCTCATAACTTGGGGACAGCATAAGTAAGTGCTTCTGCGAGAGGTACATTTTATCCCATAGGAATTTGAACTGTAAGTAATAGAAGAAGGAAGGTTGTGTGAATTTATGGTTCATCTGTCAGCAGTGCAGGTGGGTTCTCTGTGCTAAAGTAATGGCAAAACTTAACTTTTCCTGTCTGTATTCTGTATCTTGCAAAAATGTGGGATGAATTACATGTTAAGGGACGTGGCTGTCAAACATCTGGAGTTTCAGTATTCTATGATAGCTTCCTAACAAATCATAGTTTATTTCCTACTTCTAGAGTTGACTGTAGCATCACAAGGTTAAATATGTTTTATCTTCCTGATGTGTGCTGATATCAAAGCACAGTTACAATGTTCAGTACAGTGAGATGTCCAGTGCAGCAGGGTTACCAAGAATGGTACAAAGAAACTTAGATCAGCTCCTGCATCAAAAGCATTTCAGTTTATAGCCTGGAAAGGCACAGAGGCTTCTGTGCATCTTGGAGGCAAACTTTCTGTGAAGTTGATGTGAAGAGCTGTAGGCTGAGCTGGGCCAATTCCTGATGCAGATTTATTGGACCATGTCCCCTAATCAGTGGTTAATTTTACCCTGGAACATGGGGCTGAATCCAGTATCATACCTCTTCAGCAAGAAAGTGTCTCCTGCTCAGGTAAGAAGTGTGGTTTTAAGGAATCAGCATTTTCCAAAGGAAAATGATGTTTCACTGAGTTCTTACCTGGAAGGACCTCAGGCAGTGATGGCTCCTGTGATCTTCCTGTAAACCTGCCCAGCTTTTTCACTGATTCAGAAACAAGCTGTGCTTTTACCCATGATGGCAAAGTCCTGCTGCAGTCCTTTAAGGTATAAAGTACTGCTGTTTCAGTGTATTTGTTACTTTAAGTTAGCACAGCCAATGGAATGAGAAGACTCTGTGACTCAGATTTATTCTCCAGTTGACCAAGTGCAGCTAAGAGCACATTTGGGTAAAAGCATTCAAACATGCCAGGTTCTTCGGTGAGCTGGGGGTTTCCAGTGTTGCTGTAAGAATTCAGGAGCTCCCACTGAGGTCAGTGAGCATCAGAGAGAGAAAACAAGGCCCAGAGGTCTTAGAGTCTGAGGGTGACTTGTCATTCTTAGAGTCCACACAGCGCCCTGCTGGGATTAACACTATCAAAGGCTCCCATCCCTCAGTAACCACAGTCTGGGAAGGTGTGAGCAGCGTAGGGCAGAAGGGGTGAGCTGATGCAGCTGGAAGGCTGGATTGCACAGGGCACGTGCTGCAGAGAATAGGAGCAGACCAAAGGGCTGAACTCTGTAAATCACTGCCTTTTCCCTGGGTATCCCTTGCAGCTGTTCCACTCAGATGGAGGTGCAGGACAATACCTTGCCGAGGCCAGCTTCTGCCTGGTGCCACTGCAATCCCAGCTGGACTCCATCCGTCACTTGGGAGCAGCTGCCTGGCACAGCAGCAGGGATTCAGGAGCTGAAAAACTGGAAGCCAGCTCCTTTTCTCTTAATGTAATTTTTACCAGTGGTGACTATTCATGTTCGTGCTGTCAGGCTGGAGGACACCATTCAGCAGCCACTGGATGAGCAATCTTGTTACTGGCTTAGGGAAACAATTGCTACAGCTGAATGCCTTTGGGACCTTCCCAAATCCTTGTCAATTAGTGTCAGCAATGGTACTTGGCATGTTCCAGCAATTGTCAGGATTGCCTCAGCTTTATATCCTTGTGCAGGACAGTTATTAATGTCCTATCTATCTCTTTAGAAACAGTTAAGCAACAGCAACCTGGATTTAATAGGCTGGTGTGTTTTTAGGAGCCTGTTTCTTTGCTCATTGCAGCTCTCACATGTCACTTTTGTTTTCCCTTTACCAGGGTGAATCAACTTGTGATGCCACCAGCCTCTGTGAAAGTTTGAGACGGTGAGTGACCCAAACCAGCAATTGGTTTCCAGCTACCCCATCCTCTCCAAAATCCCTTGCAACAACTCACTTCTTCCCTTCTCAGTTGGAAAGAAGCTAACCTTAGCCACCGTCTGCACCTTTGCTACCCTCAACCTACATGCAACCAAATCAAGAACAGGGAATCCAGGGATCAAGTGTCCTTTGTTGTACTGAGTTGTACTGTGGTTGTCCAGGGCCAGAACTTAGCACGTATCTGGTGTTCCTAAAACCTGCCGCTGCCTTGCTCTGGGTCCAACATCAGCTCACCAACAAATGACCATTCTTATTTATCACAGTCCACAATTTCTGCAGAAAAAGGTTTTCTGTCACTGCATGAACTTGCACATTGCTGCAAGGCCTGTCCCCACTGCAACCACTGCTCCAGGGCAGTGAGCCAGAGGGAGGGTCCCATTCCCTCTGCCCTTTCTTCTCCCTTGGGTCCCTGCTATTCTTATCACTCCCCAGCAGTCACAGTGCTGCAGCTCAGAGCTGACATGACTGATAAACAATTCCCAGTGTTTTAGTGTAGCCAAAATTAATGAAAGCAAGTTTTTGAAGAGGAGCTTTTTTTCCCATAAATTAAATGCATTGAAAGACTAATCATATAATCAGAACTCAATAGCACACTTAAGAACGGCCTTTGGGGGGAAAAGACTTAATGTAATCTCTAGTACAGCAGATGTGTTACTTCCACATAGGGGAGTATGTTCTGTTGTAGGCTAAGGATCTGATAGGCCTGCCTGGGCTTTGCAGTCTCTGGGCTGGATGTGCACTCACACATTATTATTTATGAGCAGCTTTTAGACAAAGGTGTTTGTTGTTTGGTTGGGTTTGAATGCCTCAAAAAAGTCTGGGAGAAAATATGAGTTGGTGTTGCTGAGACTTGCCTTATACAACACTGAACACTGGGGCTGTGCACACCAAGGTTTTTCACTGTGCTTGTGTTTTGGCCCAGTTTTATACAGGTTGAGAGAAACCAGGCCATCATTCCAGGGAGTTTTGCTGTAACCCAGCAATGACTGATTCTTAAGGTCAGGGGCACTTTCCCGTGTAACACGGAGCACAGATCCCAGGAAATCCTGCAGTGAGAGAGCTGATTATCCTTCCCACTTCACCTAGGAAAGCTGCTGGGCAATCATATACACCACAGCATGCACCAGTGGGATCTCACCAGCCATTAGATGTGCTGACATGGCTCTTTAAAGCAAGGGTGGGAGAAAGCACAGGTCTGCTCTGTCTTGTCAGCAGCAAGACTGAGAGCTGGGCTCACTGCTGGGGGTGCCACAGAGCTGCGGTGCATGTGCTCACCGTTACCAACACTTTCCTGTGAGTGTGATTCTACCCCATTAACCACCTTCATCTCTTCCCTGTTTGCAGTTGCCAGTGAAGGAAATGCCACGTGGACTCCTGCTCCCATCACCACACCAACCTTGAGCTCGAAGCCCTTCCGTACTGGAAACCAGTGGATCCCTCAGCTCCACACCACCCTGGAAGGGTTCTCCAGCACCAAATCAATCCCACCACTGCAGCCTGCAGGGTCAGGCATCAGGACGTGAGCAGGGCAACCTGGAACACAAGAACTTCTTGAGCATAAGGATGTTCACAGGTTCTTCTGAGCATCAAAAGCAACTGGACCCCAAATGTGCTACCCAAGTGAGTGACTGTAGATTGTGTATATGGCTTTAGTTGTAGCCAACAAAGTCCACATCGTTTATAGGACAACTTACGTCCTACTGAATGTTGCTGTTGTGTCAGTACCCAGAGACTGCACTAGTTGGGGACCTATTCTGTACATCACCTGTTCTTGAACACTGAAGGCTCAATTCAGATTATTATTTTTTATTTAAATATGTCATAAGATGCTTTATCTCTGCTGAAGACATTAGATGACAGATATATATATATATATTTAGATAAACAGTTTTTATTTAAACATTGAAAATCTGGTGCTGCCTGTGCAACCATACCAGACATGAATAACGTCCACAACTCTCCTCATCTCAGTGCCCTGGGATAAGGCCCTGCAAGGGCACCACAGGAAGATTTCCAGTGGGTGACTTACCTGTCAACCCAAGGCTGAGCAATGGGACGGAGGAGAGAGTGTCGCTGCACTGGGTGTGCTGGTGGTTGTTACAGAAAGGCCTAGAAGAACTTTGGACTGAAACACACAGGGGCTCTAGAGTTTGCTAAATACACTAAATTCAGCCTCATCCAAGGAGGTTCACAGGTTCTTAAAGTACCAAAATCCACCCGGCTGAATTGCTTTATCTAGGGCCTGGTAGTGCAATACTGCTGTGCCAGTAACACCCTGCTTTGTTTACGTGCATATCATACTACAATTATTGTTCATGCTAATACTCTACCACAAACAGTGCTTAGGCTGAATGCATACCCAACCTCAGGCACAGTCCCAGGCTACTCTTACCGCAGGGTTACTTTTATCCTTACGAAGATGCAGTTGAGATCTTTAGTAGACAAGGTCAGTGTCTGAACTGCGTGAGTCTCAAATGCAGAAGCGTGTATCTGTAAGTCAAAGTGCCATTTCACTGCAGTCTCGTTTCCTGCATTTGGCCTCTACAAGCCAAATTTGTGCTGTGTCAGACTGATGCTGGTGAGCACAGGCCCTGGAGCTGGAGTCAGGCTTCCAGAGAAAGGGCACTGATTCAGGGAACTTCCCACTCCCTTTTTTCTGTTTAGATTTCTCCCACAGGTTAGGCACTCCCCTTAGCACGCAGCTCGAATAGGTAGCAAATAAATCAGCAAAGGAAATGCCAAACTCGGACTGGATGTGAGTTCCGGCTCAAAGCTTGTTCAGAGACACAGGAGGGTACTGTCACTACATGTGGGGTTTATCTCCCACTGACTTCCAGGATGTGCTAGGTCCTGTAGTACAGCACTGTAGTAGAGATGATTGGTAACTCCAGATATCACCAAACTGGTTAATACCACAGAGCCAGTCTCTGCCAGGTGGGTCCTGGGGGTGACTCCTGTAACAATGTGAGCCCTTCCTCCTCCTCAAACTCCAATGGACTCTTCTGTAAAGGATGCTCTGTCGCCTAAAATATCTGAACAAGAGCTTTAGGATTTGGCTAAACAACCAGAGCCAAATGTTTTCCTCGAGTGCTTGGGCATCCTCTGCAGAACAGCAAGAGGGTGCTAGAAATAATAAAGCAAAGCCAATCCACAACAATGCTTCATTTCCCACCTCATGCCACTATTTACATTCCTAGGGGAAACACTCTGCAGTCTGGGAGCCAAACTCTTGCCTTTAAAGGCACATGAAGTTCTTATTCCCATTAAGAAATTCTTTGTTAAGCTGTTTAAAAAGAAACAAAAAGCAGCCCAACAATCAGTCATTTCATCTCAGAGACCAAAGACGATAAAGCCACATTTCCTCCATTGCTTTTCTGATGGGCTCTCTCCATTGTAGCATTTACTGTCAACAAAATGGAGCATTCCTGCTAAAGTTCAGAGCTTAGGAACTGCCTTTAACCTTAATTCTCAGGCGTCAACAATGGAAAGGGAACTGAAGTGTTGTGTACTTTCACTAGCTTGCTTTGTTGGAAACAAGCCCCAGCCCTCGTCAGAGGCACAGGCTGTGACTGGAGGCTGGCTTCAGCTCCTGTGCATATGAAGGAAATTGCTGTGGCTTTGTTTTTACCAAGGGAAGAGTGAAGGGAGCAAGCCAGGGAGTGAGAAGTGAGTCCTACCTGCAGCAGGGATCCCTGAACCCCTGCTCCTGTGTGTTCCAGGCTGAGAGAGGGAAGCCAAAGCAGCAGCTATGACAGCTCAGAGAGGATTAACAGAATGGAAACTTGGCCTTTCCACCTCCTGCGGACGCTGCTGCTCCTTTACACTTTGATGACCCACATCTGAATGGCCAGGAGCTGCAAGGCTGCATTTCTTGGTTTAGCTATGAAGGATTGTACAGTTAGTGCTTCTATAAAGGTATTCAGTCTGTTAGAGGGAAACCAGGTCACTTAGATCGGTGTCTACACTATACCTGTATGCTACAGTATTGTATTATACTGGTGCTGAACTCTGGACTTAGCAAGCAATGCTGTGCTGGTTTCCCCTGTGACTCCATGTTAGGCAGGTACTGGTGTAACCAGGCTTGGAAGCTGCTGGGGCCATTTGGTTGTTGACCCTCTGGAGCAGTGGAACAACTTCTGTTATACACATAGGAATTATTTCTGGAGTGAGAAGTGTGGACTGAATGTCTATTACTTATATCCACACTAAATAAGAACCCTCATTAAAATTGGCATTTCTGGGTTTATAAAGAAAAGCTGTTAATAGGAAAAGAGACTAAGTTTTTAATAAAGAATCCACATATTTTAGTATCCATTACACTGAATGGGGCAGGATTCCAGCCTGTCGCTGAAATAAGTCATTGTTCAGATCATCAAGGTTATGTTTGTGGGTCTAAACTTCAACACAAAATTAAATAGTCACAGTAAGGACAAAAATACCTTTAAAACCACCGATCCCTTGCACACAGAATCACTTTGTGTGAGTATCTGGAAATCAGAGTATATGAACAGGAGCCCCTGAATTCATTTGCAAACATATGGGAAAACACTACCAGAGGGGCACTGCTCATGGCCTCCCCTCCCAGCACACAAACATCTCCTCAGCACAGGAGTGCAAGCAAGGGGAAAAGTGTCCAGGGTTTGCCTGGCACTGCTGGGTCCTGACCCATCTCTGTGCCTCTCCCACACCTCTGCCCAAGGCTGACTGTCTCCCATGGCTCTCCACAGGCCCTTCCAGTCTCCCTGCACTCTACAGGACTGCCAATGTCAGATGCAGCCTTCCCGCATGTATCAGGACCATGCAGAGGGGCCAGAGTGTAGCAGGGAGGGCCCAGGTGCCCCTTAGCTCATCATGAGGCCTTTCTCATTCCACTCCACTCCATAAAGGTATCCCTTTAAGCAAGCATTAAGCCCCTCCACAGCTCATACTGCATCTGCACCATGCACCCACTACAGAAGCAATGAGGTGGTTTGTACACACAGAGAGAAACAGAGGTAATGGGAACTGCACAGAGAGGCAAGAAAATAACCCGAAAAGCATCAAGCTGCCAACCCAAATAACAGCAGTGGGAGGCTCCTGCTGCCATCATCAGAGCAGAACCTGGGTGAGCCCCAGAGCCTCTCCCCTTTTACAGACCAGCCAGGAGAGAGCCTCAGGGTGACAACTGAACCCTGGAAATGAATGGCTGTACTCTGACAACACAGTTCCTCTCTGCACCCTCTGTCCTCATTGTGTTCTTCTCCATTTGCTTTATTGTTTGGTAACCAGCACTTACAATCACTTTTACCACGTGATGTACGGGAGTATTAGTATATTTTCTTGTTATACAAGAGAAGAGTATAAAATAGTTTTCTGATTTCTTTCAGAAGCAAATGACTATTTTATTTTTTAAGAGCAACTGATTGTGAATCTCAGAGTATAAAAAAAAAATAGAAGATAAATAAGCCAAATATATACCTTTATGTAAATTAAGAAATAAAAGTATTTAAAACATACCTTCTGGCTCCTTTTCTTGTGGCACCCCTTGCTCTCGCTGCGCTCGCTGACTAGACAAGGCTCCAGTGTGGATGGCAGTGAGCCTGCCTGGAGCTCCTTTAAACCTTAACCCCATGAGCAGGCAAGGTCAGAGGGAGCACAGAAGGAGGATGGCAGCTGCCTCTTCCATTGGAGCTGCCTGGATCCAGCCTGGGATCAGCACAGGGCGAAAGCAGCAGTGGTGAGCACAGCAGCAGCGTCCTGCTCCATCCCTGTCTAGAATCCACCAGCAGCACACATCAGAGCTAGATATGACTGATGGAAAATGGCTGCTATGGTGGTAGCTGTGGGTTGAGTGTCAGGAATAGAGGCAGGAAGCATCCCAGGGAATTCCCAAGTGGTAGCCATGGTACGCACCAGGGCTGCCCTCCTCATGAGGCCCTGCACCAGCCATGTGCCAGCTTCACAGGATGGTGGCACCTTGCTTGTGGGCAAAAGAAGGAGCTTTAGGAGTCCTGCAGCCGCCCTGCCCACCAGCCCTGGTCTGCAGCAGCAGCACAGACAAGGTGTGTTCAAGTCTCCCCTTACCAGAGGCAGAAGGGACCTCTCCTGCAGCACCTCCCTGCAGCACAAGTGGTGTCCAGGCCAGGCCACACATGCAAGTGAGGGATTTGTTGCTGCAACACTCAGCCCTGACCACCTTTCAGCAGCGCGGCTCCGGGCTTTCAGCTTGATCAGCCTCTGCAAATGACTTGATGAAGCGTAAGTCTATAACTGCTGATGTCCCAGCTAAGCTTTGGAGCTCGGCAGCTTTAGCTTCCATCACCCAACAACTGCTAATGTGACTCTACTGTTCACTGTCCATCTCTGATCATGGACATACATGTGCATGCACACAAACACACTCACTCACTCTTCCAGTCCCTCCTTTCCATAGCTCTTCCCCAAGCTGTTTCTATAGAGCTCTCACCAAGCCCATCTGCAGTCTGACACGATGACAGCCTCGCTCTGTGGGCCTGCACAGGGCGACTACACTGATCATTGGCAACACGTGAGCCCAGAGCTGCCCGTCACCTCGGGAAGCCCAAGCTGGCTTGGACAAGCTGATGCCATGTATGCTGGAGGTCTGGGCTGACTGTGCATTTACGATGGCTCCACAAAGAGGTTCTGTCTGCACAGCACCCTCACTTTCACTCCAACACACTGCAACTATCTCCTAGTGCCCCAGCAAAATCTCTGTACAACACAGTCTATTACCTTAAAAATAAAACATGAGTGTTTTAGCTTTCGAAAACACGCTTAAAAGGACGTGATGCTCAAGTCAGCCAATTCAGGCTTCACTGTGTCTGCACAGGATGACCAACAGCTGTGAGTCAGGAGGTGATCCCTGCCCAGAAGAGCCATAATGTGCCCCTGATTTGCTGTGTCCAGGGGTTCCTCATGTCTAGCCAGCCCAGGACACCCGTCACAGCACAGCCAGCACAGTGGGAGAGTCACTGCACCATCCAAACCAGCACCAAGTGACCGGTGTGTCCCACCAGCCCCAGCCCATGCTGCTGGTCTCCTGCTGAGCAGTGAATGGGCTGGTTCCTCTGGTCTCACCACAAAGCAGAATGCTACAAACCATGCTAACACCCTGGTTTGAGCCAATTCCTGTAACCTTGGGACTTCTGACTATAACGAATCACTCAGAGAGCAGAGAGATGTTACCATTAAGCCCTTTTTCCACTATGATTTCGGGAGGGCAGGTTCTCCTTTGAGAAAGGGAGAAAACTACAACTCACCATCCTGCATGCTGGACTCACAGGGAGTGCTTCTGAAGGCAGCAAGACCAGGCAGATGTCCTCCCTCTTCAGGTGTCCCCCATGCAGGTTTTGAGCCAGTCTCAGGCCATATTTTACACATCTGCAACTCCTGGAAAGGAGCTTGGGACACAAAACTTGGCAGCAAGAGTAATTCACATAAAAACTGGGCAGAGGTTTGAAAGCCACTGATCAAGACTGGTCTCACCTGCAAGGATGAGATTCAGAGGGAGGACAGAGAGCTGAACACAGCTCTAACAGCACAGGCTTAGCCTGGAACAGGGAGATTTGTAATCCCCTTTGCAGGGAGCATAATTTTCTGCCCAGCTTCACCTGATGAAGCCTTATGCACCTGCACAAACAAGCCAGCCTTGTCCCAGCCTTTCTGCCCTGTCCAAATCCCAGACTGGTTTGGGTTGGAAGGGACATCAAAGCTCATCCAGATCCAATCCCCTGCCACAGGCAGGGATACCTTCCATTAGAGCAGCTTGCTCCAAGCCCCATCCAACCTGGCCTTGAACACTGCCAGGGATGGGGCAGACAGAGCTCCTCTGGGCACCCTGTGCCAGGGCCTCAGCACCCTCACAGGAATCATAGAATGGTTTGGGTTGGTACCTCACACTAGACCGTGTTGCTCAAGGCTTTGTCCAACCTGGCCTGGAAGAACTCCTTCAAGAGATCTCACAAATCCTCCAGCAGCACTTCAGCACAGACTCCTCTGCCAGACACAGCAATGGCGGAGCCTTAACACACCTCAGGACCAAGCCGTGACGCTGATTCAAACAGGCTGAGGCCTCACATAAGAAGCAGGCATCAATCTGGGAACAGTGGCTGGTTCATAGCCCTGCTCCTGCCCAGGACGAAGGCCAGTCCCCAGCAGTGACCAGCAGAGCACTGCTCCCTCCAGCTCAGTGCCGTGGGGCCTGAGGCTATTTTCATGCATTCAGAAGAGCCCTTGAGCTTTTCCCACTTCCTAAAAGCATCTAAGCCCAGGACAGCTGAAAAGAAAAAGCTTCATTAAAACCAAAGCACACTCTACCCCCTAAAGCCCCAAAGGTCCAGGACAGACAGGACATGAAATCAAGTAAAATGAAACCTCTGCAATTGTTAAAGCACACAAGTAAGCACCAGTGAAACAGGATTTGACTTGGTGGATTAGTGACTGCTTTCTATCAACTGTGCATCAAAGCCAGCCTGAAGTCAGGTAATTTGATTGGCAAAGGAGTTGTTACAAAAGCACAACTTGCACAATGCCTCCAGCTCTCCTGGTCCTTTGACTGCTCTGGAAGTGCTGGAGACGGAACACACACGCGCACGCGCACACACACAGGCAGACACGAGCACAGCAGCCTCCACACTGGCAAGGCAGAGGCCAAAGGCAACCTCTCCAGGTTGGGAGCTGACATCTGGCTCTACCCCATCGCCATCAGAAACAGTGAGAACGGCTTCGGCCTCTGCTTCGCCCTGCCCTGGTCTCTTCCCAAAATGATGGTGACAACCTGATCCACACAAACCCTTAAGCTCTGCGTCCCTGGCTGAGGGAAAACACTTGCAGACAGGCTTCACCCCAAAAGGCTCACACAGAGGCAGAAGCCCCTGTTATGGGCCCACAGTACCTGCTCTGCCCATCACCTGCCTGGCCCAGAAGCCGGCTCACATTCCCAGAGAAGGCCGAGTTGGCATCCCCCAAAGCTTTGCGTGGTGCTGCTCCAAGCTGCTCACAGCCCTGAGCACTGAGTACCAGGCTCAGCTCCCAGAGCCCCATCAAGCTGCTGCCCTGTTGCACATCCAAAGAGACAGCTCAGTGGGCTCTATAACACTGCCTTCCCACTCCCAACACACCCATGTACCTGTGTGCTCACCTTGCTTCCCACCCATCACACCTGCACGCTGCTTCTCCTTCAGCTCTGCAGGGGCACTGGTACAAAGTCCCATGATGTCCCATTTACAGGCACAAAAGAAGGAAAGAAATTGTTACTGAAGACAGTGTTCAGATTTGAAGCATCTCTGGATCACTGAACACAGATGGTCCTGACCTGCTGGCCTCCTATATGCTACATTTGCATAACACACACAAAGTCATCACTCGGGAGACATCTGGAGGGGCTTAGCTGGGATTGAGGTTTTAACAAGGCAACAAACCAGTTCTCAGCATCAAATGGCAGAGGCAGGGCTGCAGCCTCAATGACAACAGGTCCCTCTGGAGCAGAGGCACCCTTTTTCTTGGGGACAAGATAGGCAATAACTGCCATTACCTTCTGACAGGGAACAAAGACTTGAATCTCTTCTGCAGGTGACAACAGCAGCGATTCCAGTCAGGACCCTACAACAACCTTCAGATTAATACATGGTTTGGGAGAAAAGGTCCAGCAGGACGAGTCCAGCACTAAATAGCTCAGACAAGCACAATACAGAGATGCAGGCAACAGCCACTAAAGGTCTGATGTGCACAGTCTTGGTCAATACCTGCAGCCTAAGCCTCCAACCTGCCTGGGGACCAGCAGCTCCGGCAGACCCTACCGAGGCTGCCAGCCAACAGGTAGCAAATGTGGGCAAAAGGAGAGCTTCCCTTCACATACAGGGACACTGTCAACGTTGCAGAGCTCCTCTTCACCTCCTGTCCCCATTTGCGCCACTGCCTGAGGACACTTGACTTGCAGCATCCAGCTCCACTGCCCCTACTCCTCACCCAGGATGCACCCTCCAAGGCAGCAACAAAGTACTCCTCAGCCCAGCCTAACCTTGAGTGCCAGAGGCAGGAGCTGGGAAGGTAAAAAGGGAAAGATGGGACATTCTCTGCTGAGCCCTGCCAGCCGCTGGGCACAGCAACTCCAGCCCTCACCTGCTGCTAACAGGAGCCAGCACGCTCCTTAAGATGCAGAGCAGAGCCTGCAGGATCATGCTGTGACACGGAGCAGAGACAAGGGCTGCACCTACCCAGGGGTCTGCAACTGAACATGTCTGCGCTGCTGCCAGCAGTGGTCTCCCAGGGAGCTTTGTGCCATTCGAGAGAAGAATCATTGCAAAGGCAGACAAACAGCCATGGGCGAACACAGCCCTTTGCAGCTCTCCTCTCGCTCCCTCCAAAAGCAACATTTTCAGTGTGCTTATCTATGTCTGGTGGCACAGACCCACCTGCAGGATG
Organism: Ara ararauna; assembly: GCA_028858755.1. Lineage (NCBI taxonomy): Eukaryota > Metazoa > Chordata > Aves > Psittaciformes > Psittacidae > Ara > Ara ararauna. The sequence continues at coordinate 7,003,760 of CM054389.1, read as the reverse complement.
ACAGCCGAAGGCACAGCAGGAACAGCCCTCCACCAGGGTCTATCACTCTGCCAGTGATGGAAGCCAGGACCAGACTGCTCTGCAGGATGGGGACTGCTCCCCAGGAGCAAGGTGGGGGTGAGGAAGGAGGGAGGAGGCTGTAGAAGCAGCTACAACATGAACAGGGTTTCAAACACTTCGAGATGGAGCACTCAACAAAAACCAACACATCGGAGAACCTGGTCCTGATGCTCTCCAAAGGGCTGATTCTGGCATTCATGGGGATAAATAAGCAGATGCAGTCACAAGCAGTCACCTTCAAAGACTGTTGCTCTGACTGCTGGTGCCGGGTGTCTTGCATGGCTGCACAGAGCCTGCTGGCCTGGCAGACCAGCAAATCAATCAACCACTTCAGTTGTTTCACTGATTTATTGATGTCCCTGTGCTGTGACGGGGCCATCACCCCTCCTGCACCCAGCAGCAAAAAGGCAAGAAAGTCAGATCAGGGTAGTTACTGATGACACCCATGTGGCCAACTGGATATATCCGACCTCAGAACATGCATGTACAAGCCCATTTAACCCCAGGCAATTAAGAGGCAGCATTTCTCAGACTGGAAAAGCTGTGAGTATTGCTGGGCCTGCACAGGACAGAAATAAGCCTTTAGGAGTTACTTCCGAACCTCCTACAGGGCTCAACCACACAACTCAGCCGTGCCAGTAACACCTACTACAACTCCTCAAGAAATCCAAACCAGCCTCTTGCTTCTGCCTTGGGAAATCATGGAGACAGGAGTCTGTGCTCCCAAGCACGGGCTGTTTGGCACTGCCAGAGAAGAGAGGGTGGGCATGTACCAGAACCCAGAGGGTATGTGACCTCCTGAAGCTCCCTGTGCTCAGGGCTGAATCCTCCGCACACAGCAGATGTGGAGCTCAGCATCATGGAAGGTTTATTTAAAGCCATGGAAGACATAAAAACTATAGTATAAAAGATATTAAAACAGTCTCCTGGGCCACGCTAGGGCCAGGTGAGTCCATGGAGTTCAGTCCTGTGGCACTGGAGCCTTTTTTGCTTTCTTTTTCTCCTTGGCTTTGCTCTTCTTCTGCTGGGGCTCCTGGCTGACACTCCCCTTGGTTTTCTTTGCAGCTGGAACCTGCTCGGCTTCGTTGCTGCCATCACCTTTTCTTTTCCTGTTCATATTCTTTTTCTTCTTCTTGTGAGCCACAGCATCTCCTCCATTAACAGCAGCCTCCCCACTGCCTGCTGGTGCCACTTCGTTCTCCCCGAGCCCTCTCTTCTCATTCTTGTGTTTGCTGCCACCAGGTACAAGGCCTTTCTTCTGCTTGGGGGTTTCTGTTCCCAGGGGCTGCTCTTCCGGGGCTGCTGGGTCTCCATCTTCACCAGCTGCTGGTGCCACCCCATTCTCCTTGATGCCTTTCTTGCGATTCTTGCGCTTCTTGGTCTCTGGCAGGAAGCCTTTCTTCTTCCTCTTAAGCGACTCTGCTTCCTGCTCAGGCTTATTGGCTGCCTTCTCTTTCTTGGGCTTCCTGCAGAGAGAACACCAAAGATCAAGAGCAACTTAATTTGCAGCCAGGGAACGGCGCGATGATCCATGCGACAGGCAGTCCACAAACAGGCAGAAGCACAGAAAGGTGCAAGGAGAAGCGTTATCCCTGGAGGTTGTCCTCAGTCTGCACAGGGACTGGTCAATGAACAGCAGGAACCGGACCAGAACTCAAGAAGGCACATGGAGACCTGAGGAAGAACCCCCATTCCACAGACCAGGTAACACTGTACTTAGCACTTTCTCAAGCACACTTGCCTGTGGCCCCATGCAAGGCTACTGAGACACTGTCTGCCTGCCCAAGGTGATGGCCCCAGGCCTTCACGGTGCTAACAATCCCAAGAGGTCATCTTCCAGCAAGAACCCCAAACAGACCTTTCCAATCTCATCCAGGCAGCCTTTGCGTGCACACAAGACAGCCACTGCGGCTGCTGCTCTCTGACAGTCTGACAGCAATTCCACCACCACCCAGTCTATGCTGCTCTGCACCAGCTCAGCTCCCAGAGAGCTGTAAACCAGGCTGCAATTCCATGGCCTGGCTTTCAATGCGAAGTTTTCTGGAGTTTTTCAAGTTGCATCTCCTCAGGGTGGAAAACTGCTATCCTGACAACCTGATGTTAACGCCTCCCTCTCGGGATCCTGTGCACAAACCAGACCTGCTGTGCATAAACTCACCTGCACAAACATCTGTGTGTCACAGCAAGTTGGCACCGACAGTGACAGCAGACTGCACCCCTGAGCCCCAAGCCCATCCTTACAGGACATGCACAAGCTCATGTTTCCTACCTTAACAATCCCGTTCCTAGCTGCAGTCTACTAGCTCCTAAACCAAGCCTTACCCTTGGGCCAGCCCCGGCAGAACAATGTCAGGGAACCTGTGTGAGACTGGAAAAGGGCCCAGGGTTGTGGTCATAAGGCTGGGTGAGGCCACTGTGCCCTGTTCAAGTCATTAGAAGGGGCCACAATAACAGCTTCAGCTGCCTTGTATGATTCCTCCCTGCCCATGAACCCTCTTACAGTGAGCCATATGCCAGCATTTCCTTCAGAGCCTCTTGCTAGGCTGAGATAGCACAGGCCAGGCCACCCGCAGCTCCCAGTCATGAGCAGAGCACCCAGCATTGCCTAATGCTGGGTATCTCACTAAATACTGCCATCAGGAAGGAGAAAAAGATCCTACACTTCATTTTTGCCCTGGAACAGAAGTCTAATCCAGCTGCCATTTAACACAGGATCACTAAAGCATGAACACTGAATGCTCCCCAGCTTTCAAGCCTGCAAGGCAACCACTCCAAGCACTGGGATGGAGACCCAGACACTAAGGAGTACAAAAATCACTGGAGAGGATTGAACATCCTGGCATGTACTCTCTGGTATCCAGTCAAATTCCAGGACAGCTACTCTTTCCCTCCAGCCTCACATTTGCAGAATCAATCCAACAGTGCCTTGACATTCTTTCTCTTCCTACTTCCCCACATCAATGAAGATAAGTTGGACGGGCAGTCAGTGCCCCAGGCAAGCCAAAAAGCCAAAGCAGCAAGCATATACATACGTATAATTCAGCCAACGCATGACATTCCAGTAGAGAGAATCGAGACGTGCGGAATTCCCAATGCCTTCTGGCTGGTTCAGACCTAACAGCACTTTTTCCACCTCAGTCAGCTTCACGTGCAGATGCTGCAAGAGGCAAGTACAAACACAGACAGTCTGCAGAGTGAACTCCAAAGGGGCACTCAAACCCAGGCCATCCTCAGGATACGACTATGGTAGGAATAACCAATCCCACCTGGCTCCTCCAAGCCACTGCTCTAAGCCCACCTGCAATACCGCTACAATTTGGGGGCAAAACCTGGTGAATCACACCAGGCCATACAGTACAGGGTTTGCTTGAAAACTAGGTCTCTAGCATGAGAGGCACCGGCCTGGCTCTAGAATTGTACTGGCATAAAGGGGACTGAAAGATCCTTTGGTCCTCTTTCCTTCTCAGTCCATGGCTGGGAGCAGGGGGAAAAGACAAGTGACTATGTACTTGTTTAAAAGAAAAGCAGCAGCATTTTCAGCCTGGTTTCTAAAGAACACAATCATGCTGCCTGTTCCATAACAGACTGGATAATTTCAGTAAAATCAGGCAGAAAGGAGTGTCTCAAAGGTTATTCAGTTCCTACAAGAGCCTTGGAAGTAATCTCTCTCCTCCACCCACTTTCCTATTAGTTCTTCACAAAGGAACTGGCTGTGGTGTGAGCTCAGCGCTTATCAGTAGGAAACTGGGCTTCAGCAATTCTGCTGCTTGTGGTATTCTGCTCCAGTAAATAAGACCACATTGGGGACTTGGTTTATCACCTATAGAAAATCTTCTCGTGTTCAAAAGGATCATTTTTCAATTGGGAAAACAAAGCTTCACTCCCGCTAACAAAGCCTCTGAATAAGCATCAGTTTTGGGGAATCAGAATCTCTGGGGTTCAGTGTACAGGAGAGAGCAACCATCTGGAACAAAACCCACCTCACCCTCACTGTATCCCAGGCCATATTTCTGCTGATTAGAAAGGAGATGCAACGTATGTTTGCACAACACTGCACAAATCCTTCAACAACTCAGGGAGATCAGCTCTTAAGAACTAAGGATCACTCCCTGCAGACACAAGAGCTTTTCTGTCCTCAACCCCAGCTAGGCACTCCCTCAAGAGGTGGTGCCTTTGGTAAGAAATGAGGTGGGCTGTAGCAGTCACAAGGTAAAATCCAAATGTGACATTTAGAAGAGGCTTTGGTGGTATTCAGAACAACAGCTATTTGCACACATCGGGTCCTGCACTCACCTCCTCTGTCACGGTTTTGAGGAGCAAGTTCAACAGCTCCAAGCTCTTGGCAACCTTCTCTTTCTCAGCCTTCAGGACGCACTTGCCAACCGCTTTCAAACTCTGCAAAAGAAACGAGGAGATTGACAGGCAGCACACGTTAAACAGGAAAACACATCATTCCTCTTGGGAGAAAGCAGAAAACAAGTGAGGAATGGTAGGATTAACCTGCCACCAAAATAACCCTGGAACGCAACTTCGGAAAGGCTCAGGAGGGTACCTGGTGGGCACTGCTGATGCCCGGCTTAATTAAGAAACAACTGGACAAAAGAAGAGCAAGCAGTCCACAAACACACAACCTTGCTGCTCTCTAGTTCCTATGCTAGAGCACAACTGGAGATGTGTTGCTGTCTCCTACAGAAAAAGAGCAAAGACAGTATCTCTATCCCCACCCTGGAAAGGCCAGGAGGCTGCCAGACAACAGACTCACCTGAGGGACATGTTGCTACTCAGCTGCAGAAGCTGTGATTTACACATAAAGCACTAATGCAAAAATCCATTAACACTTATGCTGAGGAAATCCCAGTTGCCAGCATTACAACAGGGCTTGTCAATCAAGCTTAAATTCACTGCAATGACTGAGAGAAAAACCTCATCTGTGTTCCCTTTATGTGCTGCAGGGTTTCTGAAACACTGAAAGGTCTGGCTTAGAGGAAAATCACTCCAAAGACAGGTCAAATAAAAGCCAGAGTTATTTACAAGTGGAGAAGGGCACAAAATAGCCACAAAAAGGTGGCTGGATCAAAGAGGTGGCCCAATGGCTCAAGGATGCTGATCCCCTGCCTGCAGCTGGTCCTTGCAGCCCAGTTACACGGTAGTTTTCTTCCCTGCTCTGTTTCCGCGGGGATGCATGCACCACAGCAAGCCCCATAGCCTGCATGGATTACACAAATATCATATAGGATCTGTAGCGACAAGCTTACTGTCGACAGCAGCGTTCCCCACCACAGGCTATTTCTCTACAGAAGGCTGCACTTGCGGCCAGCCCTGCCTTCGCATGGAATCTGAACATGCCAACCCAGCCAACAGGCAAGACCCATCCCAGGCTCAGCATCCTCAGCTCCTTAGGCAACCTGCATCATTGATAAATCACTGCACCAAATCTCTACCCAGTGCTGGAAGGTCATAGCTCTCCAGGAGATGCAATCGCTCCCATAAGACCACCTATTGCTTCTGCTCCATTTTAAAGAAGTAATTTTAAGGACTCTGAGCAAACCATTTTCCATCTATGTCAGCATAAAGCTGGCAAATAAAGTAAAAATCCTCAAACACTGAGGAAAGTAAGAAATTTATTGCACAAAGCAAGCTCCTCAGTAATTGTGCTCACAACAGGCAAATAATGATGGCCAGCAAGAGCGTAAGGACCACTTTCAGCAGATACAACTATTTCCTGACCAGGATGGTCAAGAAGCAGCCACCAATCCCCATGTCTGTACAGCATGGATGTGGGAACCTGTTCACACACCCAGCTGCGGCTCCTTGGGATTGGGAGCATAGAAATGGTTTTACTTCTCCTGTTTGTCTGTCTGGACCCTTGGATAAGAAGGGGAAAGAGAAGGACTGCAGTTCTTCTCTGGTTTCTGATGTTCTACTGCTGCCTGCATTAGAAAGCCACCATGTTCGGCTGGCTGGAATTCATACCACAACTTCATCTGACTATCAATAACTTGCTAATTACTCTCCCCTGATACACAGAGATGCACTGCAACTCTATTCCAGAGCTATCATTAACCTACAAGGTCACACAATTCAACAGCTCTGAAGTCTCAGGTAAAATAAGAAACAAATAGAAGGGTGTGATTAAAATATAAATAAATCTTCACATGCAGGATACAACACTCCATGGGCCACACACACTCTGTTTATTAAGGTTACCACAAGAAATAATAATAACTATAATTATAATTATTAATAACGTAGAAAAAATATGACTTGTATTGAAATTTTCCTTGCAATTTGAAGAACAAGATATTGCCAGGCTAACAGGCATTACCTGCGGTTAAAGCTGTCAGACAGATCCTTATTTTGCTAAGTTGTGTACAAGTTGTGTGAGAGAACATCAGTACGGCCTGTCAGCTCTTCAGGACACAAGAAATGAGGGCAGTGCTGTGCAAAGGAGCCAGTTGAAGGCAACTATCATCTCATCTTTTTAATACACAACCTACAACCGTTTTAGAATTGAGGTGTTAAAAATAAATTGCATTTTCTCCCCGCCATAGATGAGTGATGTAGATGACTGCATTTAAATCACACTGGCTTGACTGCCTGTTCCTGCTGCCCAGAATTGCCCTGATGCTTTGAAGGGTTTGAAACAAGTCATCCTAAAGTCAAGAGAAAAGCCCCATAGCCCTGAACACCACTCCAGGGGCTGATTTTCACAAGTCTGAGAACAGTTTTCAAGTGCTTGTGAAGCTGGGACATGCCCAACCAAATTCATGCAGACCTGTAGAACGAAAGGGTGGCTTGCCCAGCTGGAGATAGAAGACATCACCGGTCTATCGATATCAACGTTGTAAGAATAAGCATCTATATTAAAAGCAGTGTTTTGCATGAGTCTGGAAACACAGGCACAGTTCCATCAGCATAAATAGCCAGAAGCAATCCAGTACAATTTAAGTGATCTGCAAACAAATAGCTCCCTATTGAAATGGATCACTTTTAAATAGCTTTTTAAGACCAGGAAGTAACAAGGAAGAGGATATGAGTGGGTGGAGAAGCCAAAGGAGCAGCAGGTAATTCACAGAATGCACAACTCTCTCTAGTCCAGAAGGAAAATGGATTTGCTTTAAGGAAACTGCATTCTGATAAAGTCTTACTATTTCTCAACACGTCTTTTCCCTTTCCCTTCTGCTATAAAGGCTGTAAAAGAAATTTACTCCAAAGAGCACAAAAACACCAGCAGCTCTGCAAGTGGTATGGTTGAGACAGATAAGCCTCCTCAAAGACTTGAGCCCAATTCCTGCTCAGCTCCTGATCTCACCACCACTGTCTCATTGTGCCTCCCACGACGTATTACATGAGATGGTATCTTCCATCATGCGTTGCTTCACTCTCATTCTCCCAAAGCAGGGATTGAACACAGCGGAGTGTTTGCTTCCATGAGATTTACGTTAGCATGCAACATCGGTACAAACCATGCTGCACTGTGGATACGTAAAAGAAGCTGCCTTTGGACCTGGCAAAGCTTCGGGGAACTGCTCACAGGGAATAAAATTCCCAAGTCTCTTCAATGGGAACTGAGTCCAGACTTCAAGTATTTGCCGCAACTTTTTGCTCCGTAAGGTATGGACCATTGTCTGCATGCTGTGGGTTCACAGAGCAGGATTGCTTTGGTCTGCTCCTCACTCAGCCATCTGAAAGATGCCACCCCAGCTGCATAGGTCATTCATTTTGCAGGCCTACCATGATTTCATTTGGGGAATGTATACAATACAATCATGAAATTAAAGCAAAAACTACTCTGTTAACATCTGTCAAACCACAACACATAGCAAGCATGCCTTAGAAAGAATAGCAGTATTTCAGTCATCTGCAGCATCATTAAGAAGCCTCAGACACTGATTAGATCACAAAGACTCACACAAGTTTGGCAACTATCTCCATTTTACATAGCAAGACTGAGGCACAAAGCAGGGGTTTTCCTTCCAGCTACACTACAGGTCAATGGTGGAAGGTTACGGGAAAACCCAGAAGAATTTGTCTAACCACCTCTTCTGTGATTCTCTGCCATGAGCTGTTCACAAAGGTATCCAACTCTCCCTTCCCCTGCCCTCTGAAAGCACTACCAACCTGATATGACCCAATGACTCAATGCTAAAAGCAGAGAGACCACAAAACACGTGCTCAACAGCTACACTTGCACCACTTGCTGATTACGTTTGTTTTCTCCAATTTCCTGCTTCTCTTACTCCTTCAGTAAACAGCCAGACCCACTTTATAGGGAATCTCGTTTCCAGCTCAGTAATACCTGTTATGGTTAATCATGCCTGTACATCTGAGCTGTCAGCAGATCTAGGCACATCATTTTCCAAAACGGAAAAATAGGGAGGCAGTTTTCACAGCTGGAACTCCTATCTCATCTCAAGCCAATACAGCAATGCAGTTCCTGCTTCATCCTACATGGATTCAGCTGGCAGAGATGCTTTTGTCTTGTTTTGTTAAACATGCTGCTTCCAAAAGCCTCTGGCTGTTTCTGGTGAAGGGCTTCTCTGCTTCTCAGGGTTCTACAAGGAGAACAGCACACTCACTGCCTCTTATCAATCAATTTTCTTATATTCCTAACTGCTGCATCACAAGTGGAGGTATCCCAACTACTGCAGGATCCAACCCTCATTCCATCTCTCATTGAACTTCACAGCATTATTTAACCTTCCCAAAGTATAAAAGAAGTTTTTTAGAGCACAGTAGGTGAATACCTGCAGTAACAGAGTCATACAAGTAGGACAGAGGGCTAGCAGCTAGTTAACCACGCAGCTCCATGCCTCAGTTTCCCAGGTAGGTAGGATTTTAGCCTAAGCCAAAGACTCCCCTAAAACTTGCCATACATCAGGAAGGGTGCATGCACATCTAGATAGAGCTCAAGTCAGCATCCCAGCCGCTGCTGAGCCAAAGACAGCATCCCAGCCACTGCCCAAAGTTTCCTGCAGGGAAGATGGCAATTAGCTGTTACATGGAGCCAGGCAATGTTTCTGGAAGTCCCCACATTCACCCAAGCCTGCAACCTCATCCTGCCTGCACCTCTGCCCCTTTCATAGGTACTATAGTGGAGGGGACACACTTAGCCCAGACTTACAAGACAAAGCAGTATCTCTAGAGTGCACAGGAGTGTTCTGCTATGAAGACACGAGCATGTTTCCTAGCTGGAAGTTTGAATGCCATTTAGTATTTATGCATTCCCAGCACGTCCTTCAGCCTATTTTCTTGTTAAAAACAAACAGCCCCTTCCCTCCGTGGGATCAGCCTGACAGATCCATCACTGCTCCGTAAGCTGGAGGAGCCCAGCCAACCTACATTCTTTCCCCACACCGCACTGTCTCCATCCTTTTCCCTCCTCCCCCATAACAAACCTGATGCTGATGGATAAATGTGCAGCTTCATGGCTGAATACAGTGCCAAGTGCCTTCTGCAGAACACACACCTCCACCCACCCTGCACGACTTACACCCCCTGGTGCAGCCCAAGGTTGCTAGGGTAAACTCTCTTCTCCTGCAGCACTTAGCTCAGCAGAATTTCCACCCCAGTGAACAGCCACAGCCACAAGAAGAAAGCGCTGAAGGTCTGACCTCAGCATGCTCACTGCTTTCACACTGCTGAAAGCTAAAGCTTCGCCCCGGCTCCATGCAGGGTCCCTGAGCAAAGCCACAACCCAGCTGGTGTGGCTCAGGTTCCTGGGCTGGAGTCACCCACAGAGGGGCCCCAGCAAGTGGGGTTTGGGCCCTGCAAGTGTATGCCCATGACCTGAGCCAACACACAAGGTTTCCCACATCAACATGTAGGTAAGCTGAGAGGTTTGGGAGGGGCACAGCCTTCCTCTGCTATTCAGAAGCTAATAACAAACTGACAACCAAATGAGGTATTTTAGTATTCTATATGCTCGTAGCACTTGTTATTAGCCAATGTAAGCACCCTCACCTCACCTGTAATTACGCCCACATTTCTCCTGAGAGGTAAGAGGTACACCAGCATCATTCCCTCCGTTTCACAGAGAGGCCAAGTAAGATGATTGAATCATGCAGACCATGACAGAGCCAGCAATCAACTCTGAGCTTCCCAAAACCCAGAAAAGCCACCCCCGAACACTTACTTTCATTGCAATATTCACTATACAGTAGAACCCAACCTAGAACTTAGGGCTAAATCATGAAAGACAGAGGGAAGACTATGCCTCTTCACACCAGTTTCCACTGAAATGCAGTGCCAGATCCATTTCCATGTGCACAAGGTACACAAACACACAAGGAGAGGTTCCCAACCACACACCTGTACAACGCAGCAGCTCCTGCTGAGAGCACTTAAGGGGGGAATAAAAGCACAGACAGTCCCTCCTCCCTCTGGTCTTTCTCACCAAGTTTCTGAAGACATAGTTCAAATGTTCACAACTTTTCTCCTTGCATCTCTAAGAGAAACAAGTCATCGAGAAATGCTCACAAAAGAGAAGGTAACCACCAAGTTTCTGCTTGTCCCTGACCAAAGCAGAGCCACGTACTGAAGGGTATAACTAAAGGGCATTTTTTGCAGTGTTGATTTTGGCTGTGGTTAAGAGGGAGGAGCCCACAATCCAGAAGCTATTCTCACAGAAAATGTCAATGCTTTCCCAAGTTTAAAGATCTGATTTTTGTTTTCCTCCATAGACCATACAAAAATGCAGCAGGGAAAAACCATCCAGGACAGCTGAGGGGACAGAGAAATGAATTCTCCACAGAGACATCCAGTATTCTGAAAGCACGTCAAAGATACCAGTTAAATCACTACTGGCCTCATTTTACAAGCTGAGAGGCTGAGAAAGGGCAATGAATTAAGAATTTATAAAGATGGACAGATAGAAGTTCAGGCAATCTTCATGAAAAAAAAATTGAAGAATGGCTTTTTCAGAGATTTGATGAAGTCACTGTTAATAATTTATCTCCCTACAAATTAAGACACCGATAATCAAATGTGCCCTTCAGGAATGAAGAGCATGTCTGCACTGGAAGGCTATATAGTATATCCATCCCTCTCACCCTCACACACTCCGAGTGGCTCCAGATAGTTACTTTAAATCACTAACTGAACAACACAATAGCGACAAAACCCTCTAATGCCATACAATAAAAGTCTTCAGAGAGCATACAACAACTTAGACATGAGTCTTGGAAAAGAAGGCTTGGATCATCTGTAACATTCCCTGCACAGACCATGTAATCCCTTGTCCATCTACATTCGTGACTGCCTTCGGCTGCCTGCTCTGTCCAAGCAACCACCTAAGTGGAAGGAGACATCACATGCGTCATTAGGATAATGTGTATATTCATCTGAAGGTCTCCAATACTGGTGACAGGGAGTCTCTGGTCTTGCACTGAACTTGGATATCAGAGCTTGTGAACATTTTTACATTCCAGGATGCCTTGATTCCATTTTGGTTTCAAACAGCCAACCTGAAAGCTATCTGCTCTGCCCACCGCTTATGACACTGACAAAACAAGCACATGGAAAAAAGAGCAGTAAAGCTCAGCCCCTCCTATGATGAACTCAGTGCAGAAGAGACAAAGGAAACCCTCAGGAAACTGCTGTGTACAAGCCACACAGAGCAGTTTTAGCAAGTTTTCTGAGGGCTGTTTTGGTTTGGAGTTGCTCAGCCATGAAAATAGACATTTTCTGGAATATTTGGCAAAATCCTCTCCCACTTCTCCCCGACTTTCACATCATAACCAGGAGCTCCAACATCAACTGGGAGTTACACAAAGCACCTTAGTTCAGGAGGGCAAGCCAGTCCCTGGGAAAGGGATGACAAAAAAGGTAACGAAACTACGTACTCAGATCCTGTGCTTCCTGCCACAAATCTGTCAGTGAGCAAATACAAAATTGGCATGGGCTTGAGATCACTCTAAAGCCAAGACAGCAATTTCATAACATATCAGAAAGAAAATGGAAATATATCTAACAGGGGGAACAAACACCAAAAGGTGCCCACAATGCCAGCTGGGAGTGGTGAAAGATCAAACTGATGCACTTGATAGAGCCAGAAATAGCATGTGAGCCCTAGCACCAATCTCACAGAGATCCCTCCCCAAAACAGGGCAGCAGTTCCCTGCATTAAATGGGGAACTTGGGCCTCTCAGGTTCTGCCACTACCATCACTGCATGACTCCAAGCAGCCTGAACTCACAACAACAACCATCCTCCTTAGATAACACAGGGACAGAGATTCCTATCTGAAGCCAAGTTAAGAAACACGCAGATTATCCATGTACAAAGGGGTCTCTGGCATGTCTCAGGAGACCCGAGTTTGATTCTTGGCTCAGCTCCCAGGCAAGCATGTCATCTGTAAAACAGGGTGAGCAACTTCAGTAAACTAAATGCATTAGCTCTTGGGTTTCTGTGAAATACTTTCTTCATTACATCAACAACCCACTGGCTTGTGTTTCCTTTGTAAAGCACATTGAGACCTACTGATAAAAGAACAAAGGTCTTGAAGAGGTTTCTGTCAGATACTGTAGGATCTCAGGTGAGCTCTGTCATTTACAACGTTAAGCAACTCTTTCTTTACACTGTAAGCACAACCCAGTCATCTAGACTCCCAGCATCAGAATAAACTTCAACAACTGTAGCAAGGTTCTGCTTTGTGTAAAGTTAACTATTTATGACTTGGGAAGCCCAAACTGTGCCTGGGCTTTCCCTGCTTCCTCACCTTTGCAGTCCCAGCACTTGTGGACAAGGCTTGCTGTTCAACTGATCCAGCAGAAGAAGCCAAGAGCACCAACAGCAAGCAGGACTCTCACAAGAACAAGTCAACTCCAAAATACCCATTAGGACATCAAGGCTTGCCTTGCTGACAGTAAGGAGATGGCAAACATGAATCCCTCATGACCATGATGTATGTTTTATAAGCATGCTTAAGCATTTTGGGAACAAATAAGGTCAAGTTAGCTTATGTAAGCACAAAAGCCATTGCCTTGCAGCAGCCAGAGCTGCTATTTCAGGAAGCTGTCTCTTCATTGAAAGCTCCTCACTGTTGATTCTCCCTCATCTGCCTCTTAGCTCTGCACACATCATTCAGTGATATCCAAGACCCAGTTCCAGCACATATCACTGCCTAAAACCACTCCAGGCTCACTGCTCCCCACCAAGTGATCTGCAGGTATGCAATGCAATCACTGAGTCAAGACAGGATAAGAAGGCAGACAGCAGGAGACAGCATCCTATCCTCTCTCACAGCCTTACACCTGCAACAGCAATCCTGTGCTCCAAGAACTACCAGAGCCACAGCTGCAGATCTGACCAAGGACGCAGAGGGCATAGTAAAGGCTCCAGATGACAGCTTCCTTGTGTACAATAACACTGCTTGAGTTACAAGTGCACATCAGTACAGCCAGTTAAACAGTTGGCCCTCACAGCTTATTTCAGACTTCCCCCTGGGTCAAAGAAAGTTATAAAATTCTCCATTATCATTTTTTTTCCTCTTAAAACAGCTGTTTGTGAGGGATGGTGGCAGGAATGGCCAATGACAACAAATGCAAACCTTTCATCTGGGGCAATAAAACTTCATCGTTTTCCATAGCATCATGAATTACAGCTCAGAGTCCAGGTTCCCATGGGTAAGCACTTACATGCCAACATCTGCCTACTTTACATACCCACCTCCAAATCACAGCTGACCTGAAACGTCCCACTGAAGTCTCTGATGAAAAGGGTCAAGACTGAGCTGTAGGAGAAACCTGCAGTTCTACAGATGTCCTCTCTACCTTCTAGCTAAGCAGAGGCGTGCGTGGACATCAGGGACCAAAAGGGCTATCATTGAGCACAAGCCCTTGCCTAACACAGTCCAAACAAACTCACCCCATAATTTCAACGTCAAGCCTGTAACTTCCACCCAACCTGCAGTTTCTCTTTCAGTCAAGCGCACAATCCCCGCCTAGAGATTCAGAGCTAATAAACTCGTCAGCAAGTTACCTTAATGGTGGATTACTCTTTGACAAATACATACATTGTACAGATTCTAAATTTGCTCTGTTTCCAGCCTCTGACTTCTGCTACAAAGGATTTTTTTACCACCTCCAGAAGGGATCAGTCATGACATGAGTATTGTTCTACCACACCATGGAGTGCTGCATGTTTTCACAGCACTTACTCAGATAAGCCAGCATTTCTGCACCACCAAAAAGACACAAAATACCTTTTGCAGCTTTAGAAAGTTTTGCAGCATAAGTGTGAGCCTTGGCTATGAATGAAAACTGTTACAGAGAATGTCAAGTTCTTGATCTTACAGCAACATTTAAAGCTGTGCAGCTGCCCCAGCTCCAAAGAGCCATACCAGCACTGTGTCAGCGCAAGGGAGGAGCAGGAGGATGGGAGACAAAACCCAACACATCTGTGTCCACTACTCTGTTATGTCAGGGCTTTTACAGGCCAAAAAGAGAACTAGAACCTATATGCCACTGCAGTTACCAGCATGGGAGGCCGCCTGCCCGCAGGGCATACCTTGGACAGCCCAAACAAACTGACAATATTTCCCAGGAATTTTTCTTTAGACACAGATGACCACAGAAATGAGAGGCACGAGGATGCTTTGGTAGCAAAGCTCATTAAAATACTGATTGGGTTGCAAGATGCTCAACTTTCCCCGACAAGAACAACATGAAGGCATTGTAAGTGTTGGTGGTTTCCCAGTGAATCGCCGAGTCCTGTAGGTATTCAGCTGCTAGAGAGAAACACAGAGATGATCGGGTTGGGAGGAGCGGCACGTTTCATGTAGCTGGAAAAGAAAATCATACCTAACTCCACCCATTGGATTCCTGATGTAATCATTAAACAAAAGCTATTTAATGAAACCCAGGATCACTTGCTTCCTCAAGAATCATTACCAGCACCTCTGAATTCCTTGACTTGCTCAGATTTTGCCCCTCCTTGACGAAAGAGAACAGAGCTAATTGCTCTGTTCCAATACAGTAAATTATGGAATGGCCTAAATTACCATGTAAGCAGCTTTTAAAGAAGAATGCAAGCTACACTTAGGAAGAGTTCAATACTACAGTTACATAGGAACACCAAGGCTGGAATCTCCCACGTCATCAAGTTTAGTCACCACACCACAACATTAATCTGGTTGCTTGGTTCCCGCCACATCAATCCATGAGGATATAATTGAATGGTATTTGCTTCTTCAGTCTTCTGCCCTGCAGATCACCTCCCCCAGAATGGCTGTACCCAAAAACTGTCTTCAGATGCAATCTCCATCTGCTACTGGATCAGGAGTCCAGTTTTTTCTGTACCAATGTATTTTAAGGTTTCCCTGACAAACAATATTGGTGAGGGAGTCTGGTCCAGAAGGTCTCCAATGCACCAGGAGTCAAAAGCCTAGAGCACCTCAGCTCTATCTCTTTGGCCCTGAAGTTCATTCAAATACAGAACTTCCACAGCATTTCCTGAAATCAATTAAATATCCATAATACCTGCTAATTAAAAATTTATTTTTAAAACCACCTTGCATTGATCTGTATGAGTGTATTCCCTAAAACTTGAGCTCCGATTCCTAGATCCACACACATGGACCACATTTCTTGCAGCTGGTGAAAATACATTTAGCAGCAGCATTACAAGAATACTGCGATCCTGGTGGACACTACTCAGACCTCGTACAAGCAGGCACAACCCCTCCAAGATCAGTTAAGCTGAGCACAGCTGCAGAATCGAGCTCTTTGAACAAGCACTACACTAGTAAAAGCAGCACCCATTAGGTGCTATCTGTACATTTAACGTGTTGAAGCTTGTTACCTTTGTCACTTGGCTGATGCTTTCTCTTATCAATTCCTCCCACTCCTCCTCTGTCATGAAGAGCTTCAGTTCGCGAAGCAGCAGAACGTTCCGGAGAAGCAAACAGGCCTGGGCCTGAAAGGGAAAGGGGAGAGAAGATGTGGAAACTCTGCACTCTCTAGGAGGATGTTAGCAATGCAAATACCCCACTGAGGCAAACAGCTCAGCCCAGCATGCAGGGAATGCCATGTTCCAAACGCCACATATCCTCCCCAACACGTATGCTGCCCTGTTAGAAAACATTCTCTAGATCTTAACAGAGACACTCCTTAGGAGACAGGGTGGTGGGTTCTGGTTGAGAAGGTCAAAGGGGAGCGGAGGGACCTTGCCACTTCTAGACTACACATTGCTATCCAAAACAATTCTTAGTAGCTGCTCTAAGTGCATCACTTTCAGTCTCCAGAAGTCTTCAGGCAGCCCTTTGTGACTGTACCCTTTACCCTGATGAACGCAGGAGGCACAAATAAACAAAAATAAAAGCTGGCAGATTAGCAAATGCTTCATTTCAAAGGAAACCTAGATGGAAACTGCTGTTTGGAGCAGCACTCAGCCTTGCCCTGGAGTCAAAGTTGCTCATTAAGCCTCTACATTAACACAGCAATGGAAAGGGTAGCCACTAGAAAACCAACAGTAATCTGCAATCTTCTTACAAGCCCTTTTCTATTCCAGAACTCCTATTTTAAGGCTTTCTTAGGTACATGAAAAACACAGCAATAGACAAAAGCAAATGACAGAGATGCACAGAGTACACTAATGAGGATTAGTGCCAATAGCTTACAGGATTTAAAGGGAGATTTTTTGTAGCAACACAGAGTTAGCGAGCAAACTCTACACACATACAAAGAAAAAACATCACTTCTAGCTGCTATCACACAGAAGGAAATTGAATGCGGGTATAAATACCAAAACTCATTGGGAATTACGTCAAGAGTTTATCTTGTTCAAAGAAAGGAAGAGCTTCTGGTTTTAACCACACACTGCAACTGAACCCACCCTACAGAAAACAACCAAGCAGAGTCCGTAAAACTCCTTATCAAAGACACCATTGAGATTAAAAGTCTAAAAAGCATCAAGGGAAAACGCAGCCTGGTGATACCCAACCTGGCCTCCAGACAGCCCTTGGGTCTACAGGAAGCAACCTAGAAAATACGTAGCAGGAGACTAAAAACTGGCTGTATGGTACCCACGCTTCTACTGGAGCATTTTCAGGGAACTATTTAACGAAGAACTCAAAGTGAAGGAAGAGAAGAATTCCCTGGATCTCCTGAGAGCAGTAAGAGGATCCAAAGTTGTAGGCAGTCAAATAGAACACCTCACAAGCTAAGAGAGGTCTGTGTTTCCCATACCACATACTCCAGGTGTCTGGGAGGGAAAGGACACTGAATACAGGTCCCCCACCAGATAATTCCAGCCCTTGTATTCGTGTTACAGCAGAGTAATGTCACACATCTGTGTAAACTCCCCTCCAGTTTGCACCAGTGAAGAGAATTATCCAAATAGACTGAGTTTTCACATTCTGTTCTTCACTCGTGGAAGAAAATGCAGCAGGGAACCGATGAGGCTACATCAAAAGATTTATGTTGATTTAATGAGGGAGAGCACCCTGATGCCATGCTCAAGGCAGGCAAGCTTGCATATTCCTTTTAATTATGTGGAATCTGTGTCTTACAGAACAAATTATGGCATGTACCAAATGTAGTAGAAAGTCACTTCAGTGCAATTAAAAAGAGAACGTGACCCTCAGAGTAGATAAAAGGCCATAATTCACTGTGAAAGGCTCAGGAAGGGTCATAAACCTCAAGGCACCATCTCTTCTTTAACAATTACAAAAGCAAATGGGTGCAAAGAATAGAGAAGGGTCCTGTTAAGTTATCCTTATAGTACCTCAAGACTACAGATTTACCCAGAAGGCAAATAGGACCAGAGGCAACATCATAAAGGCCTGCTCAGGAACTGTACCAGTCAGCAGGGGTGGGAGCATTGCACGTCAATGAGGAAAAGAACTGGAAAGAAATCAAAGCCACCCAAAGGAACAAGCAGCTCAGGAGACCCAAGACTCAAATGCTGGACTGAGAGAACAGCCTCTGAATAGAGTCTAGTCCTCAGTAAGCACTAGGCTTGAAAATCGTTTTAAAAAGAAAGGATAAAACCCCCACTGAACATTCCCTTCTGCATGTCATAGATGAGAAAGTCAAAACAGCAGTTATCTGAGGGCCCTGACTGCTGCTATCACTCTTTAGTAATTGTGTCACACTCATAGCTTTCATGCCCCAAGCCTGTATATTAGATACAAGACAATATGTTTTGAGTTTCACATAATTAAAACACTGATATTGCTGTACTCAACACAATCCTGTGTTTCCTGATTGTTTTGTAACCCAATGATAATGTAATACTAAGCATGAACAACTTTTCTCATTTGAAAGAAGAAAAAGAAAAGATTTACTTGCTGGTTGAAATAAAATTTGGCTTAAGAACATCTCAGTCAGACAGCAAACGTGACACAAATAATTACAAGCTCCTCAGTGCCTGTACCATACTATGCAGTAGTTTAAGGTTATCATGCTCATCCCAGAGTCAGCAGATCTATCCCTAGAGCTAGTTGTTAACACATAGCTCATGTATAACCTATTCATCCAGAGCAAACTGCACAGTTAAATAGCAGAACTACAGGGAGAACTGACGTCAGTGGGGTCAGCCAGAAAAATCAGGGGCGGAACCAATAATAAAACCCAGTTCTTCAATCCCAGTCAAAGGGTAAACCCAGTAAGAAACAGCATTTCCCACTTCTCCCGCTGATGCCATCCCACCTCAGCAAAACAGAACAGGCACCAAGTCTCTTCTCTAGAAAGAGGTGCAACCATCACACCTTGCTCACAGCATCTCTCAGTATGTGAAGAAGGATCCTGGATGTCATCAGAAGATTGTTTTCTCTGAGTACATTCACTTGATGAGCAGCCTAGCAACCAGACCACAGAGCTGCCACATCACCTTGGAAAGTAACAGTCTTCAGCAATGGCTTTTCAGACACAAACTCATCTGCGAGGGCTGAGAAACATCAAACCACTGGTTGGAAAGGCCAGAAACAGCTCCTCACAGATTAGTCCCCTGCAGGATTCACATAAAGGATTTTAAATACTCAAGGAGGAATCACTTTCATCACCTCCAGGAGCTTTGCCAGGTAACATATGCTTCATCACCTGATGTAAGAGGGGTTAAGAGTATGAGCATTTTGCAGAAGTAAGGGAAGACCCAAAGTGAGTCAGATCTCTAGGAACTATTTCCTTGCGGACACAAAGAAAGAGCTCTCTCTTTCCTTAATTTATCTTCTCAAATACATAGACACAACATAGCTGAAAGCAGACACGACGCAAGTGTGAGCATCTATGCATTTGGAAGTGCATATCATCTCCCCCTCACACCACATTTCACCACAAGCCATCTTACTTGTCCCTCCTGGCACATCACACCAGCTGGTTTTGGGAACCAGACACTCACTCTGAGTCTTTTATGAAAACAGCCCCAGAAAAAATGAGGCCATCTCCTGGAATGATGCTCTTCCCATTGCTAGCCACTTCACACACCAGGACCCTCCAGTGGAGCTTCTGTGACAATGTTAGTAATCCAAAAAGAGCCTTCAGAAATGAAAAGGTCACAAAATCTCCCTATTTTCTGTGAAACAGAGGGTTTAATGTGTGCACACATACGACAAAAAAATACCTGTGTGCAAGAGGACTACATGAATGCAAGTATGCTAGGTGTTTCCATTCACACATATTTAAAATAAACAATAAAAGCAGCATTTTACAGGCTTGTGCTTGAAGACAGAAGCCTTCTCCCTGCTGAGCAGTAGGAAAAAGGAACAGTAGGAAAAAGAAACTTTCCAATGCACACACTGTGCATCTGATCCCTGTCTAGTTTCTTACAGCTTCCTCAGAAGCAGCTGGGACCTGTTCACTACAGGAGGCCCTGACCTTACACAAACAACCAATTCGTACTTCCTTACCAAGACCTTTGAAGTCCCAGGCCACACACAGAACATCTCAGGAGAAGCCAGGCCACCCCAGCTAGTTCAAACCTTCTGCATCAGAACACTATCAACCCCCATAATTCCTTACAGTCCGCCATTTACCCATAACATGTTCATGAGGAGTCTTTTATACATGATACAGGGACCAGCTGCATGTTCTGCCATCCCAACACGGACCAGCAGCAATTTGAAGCTTGGAAAGTATTTGCTCCACAACTCCCTAGTTCTGTCGCTGTTCCCCCTGCCCTCCCCAGCCTCAATGGTATTCAGGAATGTCTTACAAGCGCTTGGCAATTTTGGAGGCTGCCAGAACAATGCTGTTCTCAAGAATATCAGAGGATTCTCTGCCTTTTCCCAGTGCCAAGTCAAGCCTGCTGCGCTCATGACAGCCCTACGACAGAGCCAAGTATTATCAACACTTCATAAACAGACGGAAACAGCAGAAGATCCAAGAGTCCCAGCTACCAAACTCCAGTGAAGTGCAGAAGAGGAAGTTGTCATCCCCCCCATATGCACAATCTCTGAAACGAGAATGTGTCAGAATAGTTACAAGCAGTTGACAGCCACATTAGAGCTCTTTAGTAAGGGTGGAGAATTCAGCATCCCATCCTGTGCCCTAGGAGCCCCACAGTTTTCCAACCTTTTCTCTTTACTGTCTCTTTCTAAAAAGACCATAAAATAGTAAAAAAAACAAATAAGTGAAGTCTATTCAAGCAAGGATTGCAGATACATACACACTCCCACATGTATCTATGAAGCATATGACTAAACAAGGCACAGACGCTCATTATCAGTCCATGTGGGAGAAGAGAACAAACAATAACTAACTGCAGCACTGACCCTGTGGTTTTCTGCCAGCTCTATTACTTTCTTCCTTATCTACAACAATTACACAGAATGCCATTCAGTATAAACTCAAGTTTTCTTTATTGAAAGCAAGTTTCTAGCATAGGCGTAGTAGCCATGTAGGTCAGTAACTCAAGATTTCTTTCTGAACCAGTAAACGTGCTCACTGCAGTAACTGAGATGTGCTGGTAGTTCCCAGATGCGCTCACCTACCTTATTTAGATACTAAGAAGGAAAGCAAGCTGGCAGGGTTGATGGGTTATGCAACTTACCTTTACCCTTCACAGCAAAGGACAAGACATGCAGCCTGACTATTAAAAATGGCAAGCAATGGATTAACCCCTACCAATACAGCCACTGTTCTCTTCTTGAAAGCAAGTATCTACCAAAGGTGTAGTAGACATGTAGGTCAGATGAGCATCAATCCTCAGTCACCATCCGGGTGAGCTGGATGGAGGTAGATAGATCAAGATGCCTTCCAATTATAGATTCATGGAATGCTTTGGGTTGGAAAGGACCTTAAAGCTCTCATCCAGTTCCAACCCCCTGCCATAGGCAGGGACACCTTCCACTAGAGCAGCTTGCTCCAAGCCCCTGTGTCCAACCTGGCCTTGAACACTGCCAGGGATGGGGCAGCCACAGCTTCTCTGGGCACCCTGTGCCAGCGCCTCAGCACCCTCACAGGGAAGAACTTCTGCCTAAGATCCAATCAAGATGGATTTTCCCCACCTTCTGCCTATCATTTATGCATTGTGGGCACAATTTTATCAACATGAAGGATGTCATCAGCAAGGCAAGAACTTCTTTTTCCGGTTATATATATTATAAATATAGGAAATGTTACCTGGAAAAACTGCAAGTTTGTACAGCTCAAATATATCTTTAAAACTGAAGAAGCATCAGGAGCTTTAGTGTTATCATCATTTCACTTCTCTTACAAGTCCAGGGGACAAAAATATACAGGTATATAGCGTGATGTGCCAGCACATCTGATTCAGTGCCAGCACACGTTATAAACCAGCAGCTCTCAGCATGTAATCCTCAGCATCAAGACTACTCTACAACCATAGGGATATGGCATAAAGTAATTGCACTTCTAGAAATTCTCACCTACCAAGCCCTTTGAGACCGAATCACATGAATCACAGACTGCATTTGTGACAAATACCACCAGGAAAGCTGGGATAAAACATATGCCAAGAATACGGGAAATTCTAAAGCAGCTTTCTTTGAATTTGAAGATTCAATGAAATCAATTCCTCAGCTGTCTGCAATCTGTTACCTATCTTTAAAAAAGCAAACAACTTCCCCCCAAACCCAACCCCACAACAAGCTGCAGCTTATAGGACTATTGGTTGTAGGAAAATAACCTGTCATCTCTTACTACAGTGCAGGATATCCAGAGCACCATGGCAAAAGTCTCCTCCAGTTACTGTCAAAGCTTTTGTGAAGAGAGAACAAGCAGCATGCAAAGCCATGAGTCAAGTGCCAATCTAGCCCAGTTAAACCACTCTATTTTTATGTCTACATTGTATCTGGGATGGAGAAAAAGGCTCCGACAGAGCAGTCTTTGAGTTTCAGGGCTTGCTTTTCATTTCTCTACCAAGCTGTTTCATACATTTGAGCATTTCTGAGCCTATAAGCTACAAGTTTGTTTGAAAACAGTTTGGCAGGCAGAGGTCAAGTTCAGAACAGCCCTGAAGCTTATTCTAAAGGCAAATTAGGAGACGGGAAACTGAGTAAGACTCACAATAATGGCACTCCAATCTCCACACAGCAAAATCACAAAAGGCTCAGAAGCGATGGCAGTTTCATGTGTGCTATATACATACATATGTGTGTATATATATATAGGTATATATATGCAAGTTTCCTACCCTTCCTTGACACATTATGATCAGAATGAGAAAAGACTGAGCACTCCAACACTGTGGACAAGACTTTCTTGGCTGAGAACTGTCATGACAGTATTTCACAGAGGACTTAAACTTGTGACTAACTTAAATCTCTGGAGTTTCACACAGCCTGTCATCCTCAACAGGACCAGGCTGCAAATTCTCTGGGGGAGGTGACAAGATGGAAAACCAGGATTCTTTCCAAAGTTAAGGATAAACAAAAAAATAATACCTTTTAAGATCCTTAACTCACTGAAGCATCAAATGCCAATTCTTTACTTAAAACATACAAATTCTATGAGAAAACTTATTTAAAGGCTTTAAAAATAAAGAGTGGAACCCAGAGGTGATTAAGAGACATTTGCAAAATCAGTCTTCCTCCATCCACAGGCTGTAACTGCAGTATTTCACACATGGCACGCACACGTTCTATATATACATATTTCAAACTCAAGGGCAAGAGGATAAGGCAAAGCCCCGGCTGTGGATGAAGAAGTCTATTTTTGAGAGCAAAAATTAATCTTTAACTTCCTCTCCACTGCTGAAACAAGCTGCACACAAGCAGTGCAGCCAAGAGTCTCATTTAGCAGCTAACTAGAAGGTTTCAGAGCAGAAAGCCGAAGTGCTTCTGGAAGAAGACTCTCATGACGAGAACTGCTCATGCCAGGACACCCGAGTAACTCCATAACTATTTCTTGGTTTAAGAATGTGCTGCGAATGCTTCAAGGCAGCACAGTGCCCAGGCTGCACAGTCAGCTCTCAGCAGAAAGCTGTGTGGTCCAATGCTAGATGTTCTCCTGATGCCTGCAAGCAAAGTCAGAGAGAGCTCACGCTGGCCAAGGAAAGACCATGAACATCTCTTCTGTGTGATCATCTGGCTCAGGAGCTTAATTCAATATTTCCTGCTACAATCCAGCGTCTTCAGACTAACCACAGAATGCTTTGTGTTGGAAGGGACCTTAAGGCTCATCCAGTTCCAACCCCCTGCCAACAGCAGGGACACCTTCTACTAGACCAAGGTTGCTCCAAGCCCCATCCAACCTGGCCATGAACACTGCCAGGGATCAGCTCTTTTGAGACATTTCCTCAGTCAGCCTTGATAAGGTCCAATACTGTAGTCTGAGGGAGGCAGAACGTCAGCAGGGTACAGTGTGGCCAGCACAGAAGCTGTCCTACCACACACCAGTTTCCAAGTCAGCAGATTTGCCCTCATGCCTCCAGAAACAGACACAGCACAATAATGCAGAAGTAAGCACTGACCAGAAACCCCCATCCACCAACCACTGCCCCCTGCTCTCATCCTTTCCTGTGCACCAACCATCATGCTCTGGGCCAGAAAGGAGTCTCCTCCCAGCCCTTCCTTAGTCTGGCCTTGCCAAAAAGAGCCCCACCAAACAGGATATTTATGAGTTCAGGAACAAAATTCTCCTTGCCAAAAAGTGATCAAACCCAATCATATTTTACACAGCTGAAATTAAACTCCTGCAACAAATGGATGAGAAAAATTCTGCAAGGCTGGTTAATTACAACATGTAAAGCATTTAAGCGACACCTAAATCACATTTTACAACCTTAAGTGGAAAAGGCAATCTTCCTCGGTGTAACTCCCACCAAGCATCCTAGGTCATCAAGCTTTTGGAATTGTGTTTTACAACAAGGGACCCTGCACTGTAACCTATTTTCATGAGAAGTAGATTATACCTGTTTTTTCTTCTTAGTAAAAAAGTAGATTTCAACAGATGTGGCAGGATTCTTTCCATCCAGGAACCTTTAAACAACTCCCAACAGCTTACATATTAGCACATTGAAAAGACTTACCACACACAAGACATTTTGCTTATTTGATCAGCATCATGTAAATGATCTGTTTAGGCCTTCTTAGATACAAAAAGATTCTCAATAAATTCTGATGGGTTTGTGAGGGTTTTATGTTAACTTTTATTTCTAAACCTCTGAAACAGCCAACATCTCTCCCTCTAGTTAGTTTCTAAACAAGCTCAACAGTAGTTTGCAAACACAAAGGTTTGTGTGTCCTCTTCAGATGTTGGAATTCCTAGTGCAGGACAACTTCCCAGTCACTAACTCAGCAATAGAGAAATGGGAAAGCAATCACCTGCTGCTAGGTAGGTAGCAGGGGAATAGGGTCTTTCAGCTCCATGAGAGAGGCTCAAGACCAATGAGTCAGGGATGGTGGAAACTCTTGATAAAACACCTGCAAGTAGAGGAAAACCAAATGCACAAGATGTGGTGCCACACTCAGATCTTGGCCCCCACTTCGTGAGCTCTGCTGCTGGGTTTGAGGTTTTACCACCCCACTTACTGAGAAAGAACAAAGCTCCCTGGAAGACAGCAACTGAGGCAAAATCAACCATGAAGAAATCTCTGTCTTTGTACCCTTCCTGCTGACTCCTCTCTCCTCTTTAGTTTTATTATCCTACATAAACCTCTTCACCTGTGGCTCAGATGTCCTGACTTAAGCAGCAGCAATGAGAAGTTAAGAAAGCTATACGATTCTACTACTATTCCCAAGGCTCTGAACAGCAGCTGTCGCATTGATCAGACAGGCTGTTAACTTCATTCTGCTGCTCTGAGCACTTGTCTATACTACAGAAGGTTTTATCACATTAGCTATGCTGGCACATCCTCCTCCTCCACAACATGGAAACTGCTATTGCAAGACACGAGTATGTAAACCATCACCGCTCAATCTGGCTGAAAATGCAGAATGAGCTAGAGGCCATAGAAATGCAGCTGCACCTACACAAGGTATGTCAGCCTTAGCCCTACAGGTAAAACAGTCATTGCCTTCAATGCCAAAGTCACACCAGTATGATTTTTTTACCAGCACCTGAGCCAGCAGGAAACCCAGGACTAGCAGTCGAGAGAGTGAAGCAGACCTGCCTGCAGAGCAGAGCATATACACAGCACTCACTCACATACAGGTTTTTTCATGCCCTAAAACACCATTACTTGATTTGTTTAATCAGGGACTCTACAAGCCATGTTCTCTCCACTGCTGCTGAGGAGTGGATTTCTTTCCACTCCTTTACCAAGTGTTCTGGAGGATGCTCCTGTCAGAGCAAAAGCCTCATCTTGCACTTGCCTAAAGAGAGGAGCCCATTTATGAGATCTTGCTTGCTCAAGGACATGCAACAGGACATTTGTGCCCAATAAAAGTGGGCACATGCAGAGCTGCTTCCTTCAGCACAGTTCTGATGGCAGCTGGGAAAGGAGGGGGAGGAAACTCATTAAATAATAATTAAAACAAAAATAAAAATCAAAGCTCCCTCCTACAGTCACCACAATCTAACAAGAACCAGTGACAGAAATTAGATGTTGCTAGATTGTAAAGGCAGTAGAAATGAGTCAGTACACACAGGGAGAAGATTTGACACTGTAAAGGGTAACTAGAAATTAAATACTGGGCTTCACTGGCAGGCTTTTTGCCCCAGATGAAGGCTCTGCAGGACATGTGGACAGTCAAAACAGTGAACATATAAAATAACACACTGGACTGGTGGGCCAGGCTGGCTGATGGCATTGCAGCCTTGCTTTGACTATTTCATTTGCATAACAACAAAGATGCAGCCAGTGAGCATTCAGGGCTGGTAAAGACATTTACCTTGTTCTCCTTTCACCAGAGGCCAACAGGCAGACCTGCAGGACACAGCAATCCATACGGAACAATCCATATATTGGTCTGCTGCTGTGGTGACCAGAGATTCATTTCTCCCAGGGGTAACCACTTACCATATCAGAAAGGCCAATCAGTCTTAATGTTTCCTCCAAAAAAAAAAGAAGTCAATATCTTATTATCCTAAATTCTTTAAAATAATAAGATGCCATAATTAAATGAGCCATGAGAACACAAAGTAAATCAGGAGCAGAACACAGTGCCCAAGAGCACTGGTGTTTTCTTGCTCTTTCCATAATGCCTAATTACAGGATTGAAACATTGGTGGGGAATATTGGTACCACAGGGCATACTGAGACCAGAAGAGAAATGAACAGCATTAGACAGCAATGCATCCAAGCCATTCCCTTCCTGCATCAAAAAACAACAATAATAATGAGGAAATATGCCCATTTCCCCCTCTACTCCCAAATAACTTCTCCCCCAAGTTAAGAATTAAGTCACAATTTGAAAGAAAAATAAAAAAGAAAGAAAAAAATGAAAACCAAGAATCTAAGACCATATAGTTTCTTAGTATTTTGGAGCTTTTCCTGTTTCTTCCTGTTTATTGTGGAGCATTTCCACTTTGTTTTTATAAGCTCCTCACTCCACAACAAGAAATGCTCTTTTGTTAAGAAATCAAAGGAAAGATTCTCACACAATATCCTAGTAGCTGAGGCTCAAAGAAACATTAGCAAATACCAAGAAACCTCTTGCAAAATCATTCTCTCTCTTGACCCTGGCTTTTCTCTTGGGGGAAAAATACATATATATATGGATATATTTGGGGAATATACATCTGTATATAACCCCTAAAGCTTTCCTTTTGCCAATTTTTTAACAGACACACTGTACTAAAAATGTGAAGAAACTCCAGACACCTCAAGTTGCTTGCACAGGTTGGTAAGAACAAAGCCAACGCTGCCCCCTCCAGTACCCTTACCTGGTTGCTCCTCCCAACACTTTCCAGGCCAGATGTCTCCTCTGACCAAGAAAGCCAATTTTCCTGAATTCAGGAGAGACATCCAATAGGATTTTCTTTAGGCTATTCAGAAGGGAGCTACCACATAATGCAGCCTATTTAAAGAGACTTGGCTGAAGTCAAATTTAATAATTCAACAGATTTAAGAGCAGTATGCATTCCAAAAACACCCTGCGTTGCCTAGGCACTGTGTACCTTTTAGCTGCTGTCCCCAGTTCACTAGACCAGTCTTGATGTTGCGAGGACAAAGGTTTTCATCTTTTGAGAACATTTAGCAGTAGAAAATAATAAATTAGAATTGCAATTCGCTCCAGCATCAACTCTTGGGGTTTAGCTTTCAAAAGCATAAAGACGTACTCACATGTCAATAAAACTGTTAGTTTAGAACATTGAAATAAAGAGCATTGCTAAGCAAAAAGTAAAAATTAAATAGAATGAAACTGTACTGGGTTGAACTTTGTAGATTTCTCCATCCACCAACAGACCTTTTCATTTTGCAGAATGCACTGAGAGAAGCACCATGACAGGATTGGCTGCACATCGCCCCTTGGGAAGAGGCACAGGGCTTGAGACCCTGCTCTGCTAGGAGGTTGCTGAGGAATCCTGTAGAGAAATCCAAACTCCTTCCTTGCACTTCAACTTTTGCAGAGTGGCATTTTAATACATGCCAAGGCAAAGCATCCAAGGAACAAGAAGTATCCAAACTCCTCTCCTCCCTCATGCCCAAACAACAAAAATGGACCTACCGTGTTCACACAATCATAGAATCACAGAATAGTTTGGGCTGGAAGGCACCTTAAAGCTCATCCAGTTCCAACCTCCTGCCGCTAGACTAGGTTGCTCAAAGCCTTGTCCAACCGGGCCCTGAACACTGCCAGAGATGTGCCATCCATCTTTTCACACAAACTCTTAAGAACATACTTGCCAGTGAACAAGCCCAGGTTGGCATTCCGTTTTAGGCTGCAGAAGCCCTAAGCTCTCTTCACTTGCCAACGAAACACCTTCCAACACACTTGCTAGTATTTCCACACCATATCTAATACCCCACTGCAAAGACAGCAGAAATCATTACCCAGAACTTCAACAAACCAGGATTCTACCCTAATGCTTCTGTACTATTTTGTAGCATGAATATAAATTGAGCCCATATGACTGAGATAGTACCCAATTTCATCACAACCACAGACGTTTCTTCCCTTCCTGTTTTTGTTTTGCTGTTATTAAATACATGGCAATGACCTTGCCTCCAAGCAAACTTTTCCCCTTCGCTCTCCACAAATAATCTACTCATCAAATCATTGGAGGGGCTGTTTGTCAGGCTGAGCAGAACACACTTGGGTGGCTCACTCTCCGTTTAAAAACTATCAACTCCCAATGTGTCAGATGGCAAGTTTAATTTAGTAGGCTAAGAAATTACTCAGTCTTGTAAAATCACTGCAATATGGTACATATCTAACTCAGTAAGTCTATCTGACATGCAGGGCTGTTAATGCTACTGATCAGCCAGATCCTTGCACAGCTCTGGCCAGCAGCTGTGTCTGCAGAAACAACTAAAATGTAGGTGACCATTTTCTTATTTCTTCCCAGCAACACACTAGAATGTTGCCTCCATTACTGAGGATTTGCTAGATGATCATCAATACAATCGGTAGTGAGCAGAATAAACAGTCTGTACCTCAGAATCAGAACAAAGAGGCAAACAGGAGCTTTTTCATGTTCTGTTTGTACTGCACTGAGTATGGTGGAATATAAGGACTGGGACTGCTAACAGGGCAGTTTCTGTGTGCCAGTCAGTTAATGCCTGCTATCATTATAGATTTGTACAAGGGCAATGCAGGCATCAATCTGCTAGACACTTCCTGCAAAAGACATAGGGGCCATTAAAAGGCACCATGAAATACAACAAAAAACCCTGATATGATGGGAAAACCAAACATAAACAGCAAATAACACTCACAATGCTCCAAAGAGACCCAGCAGACTCAGTGACAGGGGTCCCTTGTTCAGCTGAAATACATCATCAGCACACAAAGTTCTCAATGCAAATACCAGGGAAAACTCATGCCATGGGATTGCAAGCACTCAGCTTAAATGGAGTCAGGAGGATCTGAAAAATTTAAACTGATCTTTTTCAACTGTCAACAGTGAGAGGAAAGGGAGAGAGAAATGTGGCTTATAAAGCAGTTCATCAGAGAGCACGATGTTTTGCTATAGCATCGGACACCCTTCCAAAGAACATCAGAGACTATTCACAGATGCTGTCAATGTCCCCCAGCTCTCCAGAGAAGAATATCTTTAAGCTAACCCAATGCAAGAGACACTGTCAAAAATGAGAGGTTGGGATGCAATAATCCACATTCACAACCATTCTCAAGGTCTATGAATTCAAAATCTCCACACAGAAATGTAGAGCACTCTGGCCTTGACCCAGCAAATCACTTAAGCATTCAACTGCTTCCTCTTCAACTTCAGAGGGACAGTTTACATACCTAAAGCTAGCTCATGTCACAGGGCTTTGCTGGCTTACGATGAAATAGCTCAAAAATGTCCCAAGAGCCCACCCATAGATCAGCTTTACCTTGCAAAACACAGGGTCTCCTTGACCATCTCCTTACACAAAATAAAAACAGGAGCAGGACACTGACTGGAGCCAAAGCATGTCAGTTTGACATACATTTTCCAGCTGCAATTGGATTCTCTTCATTGAACAGAGAATGCATGATGAACAGAAGACAAGAAAGACAAAGCCTAAAGGTAAGAGCCACTGTAAGACCATACTGCACAAGAAGCCATCACTGCCGGTGGGTAACACCCTCTGAAGGTCTGCCTGCCTCAATCAGACCCTGGGACAAGCCTTCCTCCTAATGACACCTCTATGGACAACACGGGCACAGTGTGCCCTACCTCTGCCAAAGGGATGGAAGATGCTTTGAAGGAATGGTACCTTTCAGATATGGCCTATTGCCTAGCTAGCACCAGCAGCCCAGGTCTCATTGCTGATGCAAAGAGAGAAGAACTGAACTGGTGCTGATACTTATCTGGGGAGGTATATTTTGCTTCATTATTATTATTATTATATTATTATTATATTATATAATATTATTATATTATGCAAAATATTCCATAACAATATTCCTATACCACCTGCTGGAAACCACCTGTGAGAATGCAGGCAAGACACGGTGCATTAATGCAATGATCCATTCATCTACCCCAGCACGAGGAACTGCCCAACGTACACAAAGAGGGGTGCTGGCTTCTGACACATTGCAGTGCTTTCATTGTTATTGCTGTATTAAACTTTAATTACTTTTTAACTCAGATATTTACACAGAACATAAACAGTTCAGGAAGATAACTGTCAACCAGCCAAGACCTCTTTGGCAGGACTCTGGGATGAAATCTTACTCTTCTGGTGATGGCAGCTCTGGCACAGAATTGCTTCAGTTCTGTAAAATTACGTCTATATATGTTTGATCCCCTTGGGGAGACTGCCAAAGCACAAAGATTAATTAGCAACTTACCTAAAATACACTCCCTATTAGATAGATCTTAAAGGGCTCCTTGTCACAGACTGCTTTATAAAAACACATTTTGAAATATTAATGAATCTAAGTGACAGAAGATGACATTTTGAACTGTCTCAGTGCCCATTCTCATCTCCACACTAAGTAAAAAGACTTTTATGAGTTTCATGACAGCTCCGCACTTACATCAGCTTTGCACAGTTCTAGCCAAATCACAGAAGATAAACTCACTTGATGGACAAATATAGCATCATTATACTCCCGGCTACTGCAACATCCTCAATCAATGCAGTTTTACATGTAAATGTATTCAAACTGACCATAGCGCAAAAGTAATTGCAAAGGCTCTTAGCAATTGCATTGAAACGTATACTCTTAGCGCATTTCCCTAAGGAGGAGAACAAGATGGGTATCAAATCGTTTGTGGAAACCCTAGGAAAAAGTTACAGACTAGAAGTGGTCTGTCTGCCAACACAAGCGAGATGGAGACAACACTTCACCCCTGGTAGCAGTGATGTTTCAATTCACTAGTCTTCCTTCCCAAGCTGTTTTCAGTACTGCTGCTCAACAAGCTGGATTTCTCAGGGAAAAGCCTGGTTGCTCCAGTCCAGGCTTCCAGAGAGGCCATGCTCCAGCCTGTTTCTAGTCCAGAGCTGGCACTTAGAATACAGACATGCCTGCAGAAGCCTGCATCAGCAGTAAGCCTGGGTACTGCAGTGCAACCAGCCACACATCCTCCTTCTTCACCTGATCCTTAGACTAACAGAGTAAGCTTTTAGGGTAGAATTTAGGGTAAAAGCATTAGTTCACAGACTCATCCAGTCCTCTGGCAGACCCAGTATCTATGAAAATGGGGGAGAAGGGCTGGAAATGCAATAAGAACCTCACCACAATTAACAACGCACCACCAAGGGGTTTGTGCTGTAACAGCACCGGAGACACAGCCCAGGACTGTACAATCACAGAACTAGATGTTACTGTAGCTATGCTCATCATACTGATGCTGCTAAAAATAAACCAGGAAGACATTCCTCACCTGAGGCTCAGGAGGGTTCTGGTATGTAGCTGAGTCATGCAACAATCATTAAATTAAACACACCTTGATCCCTGATTTACACTCCATCAGCACAAGCCAAAACCCAAGCCTTTTCTGCATATTGAAAAAGCAAAACTGCACCCACCGAAACAAGGCACAAGGAAGTAATTTGAAGGTCAAAGTCTTGTAGAAAACACCTGCAGTAGCAAGATCAAACTGCATTAAGAAAGGAGGAAGCAAGAACAAGCTCACATCATCTTTTTTCTCTAAACAGAACTTGAGAGAGTGCATTTAGTGCTTGTGGAAGACATCAGACTGACAGCAACATCCTTAGTCAACAATACAGCACAAGCCTCCCTCCCCATTAGCACCACACACATTCTGCTTGGCTAACTGCAAGACCCTGCATTGCCAACGGGATCATCTGTGCCAGAAGCTTAACACAATTCATCAGCACCAGGTCAGCTCAAATGTGTAATATAAGCTCCATTTTTGATGACTTGTCACTTTCCCATACCAGTCTTACCATTGAAGACTATGTCCCTACCTGTCATTTGTAAACTACTTAGAGCAAACGTATGTATGCTGGTATGCATGTAGGTACTGAAGTCTAGAAATGTTACCTACACTCTACTTGGGTGTAAGCACAGACTGTGATGTGTGCACTGCTCCCATTTTCCTACCACTGTCAACATTCCTGCTGGCCATTACAGCAAGTACAAGGTCATGGTTACTGTAACTGCATCCAAGAAGCTGGATTAGACTACTCCAAAAATTCTTTCTTTACCCCCTTCTTTTTTTTTTTTTTTACTGTAACTTGTAACACTTCTCACACACTAAAAGTCCTCTTGAGAAGCTTCACAGTGGCTGCTTACAATCTAGTGATTTCATATAGTTACTATTCACTTCTTTCTACAGTGGAAAACAGTGTAACACATCACAGGCATGA
The DNA here is from genome assembly GCA_028858755.1 of Ara ararauna. Lineage (NCBI taxonomy): Eukaryota > Metazoa > Chordata > Aves > Psittaciformes > Psittacidae > Ara > Ara ararauna. Next base: position 6,970,922 of record CM054389.1, on the reverse strand, counting down.
GGCAGGCCAAATTCTGAGAAGACAGTGCAGCTTTAAGTTATAAGTTGGTTTAACTTAAGACACATGGGAAAGCAAGGAGCAACAAGAGTCTAGGAAATAGATCCCAACTGCTACTGTAGTAACAAAAAGAAAAAACAAAACAAACACTGCAGCAAAACCCACCAGACTTCTCAGTTTAATAAATGAAAGACATCCAAACATCAGTGGTTTCATTCTTTCCAAGCCTGAAGCATTCTGACTTGCACACAGGCACCACTGGGACAGCAGTCATCTTTAGCTCCACACTTCAATGTGGAGAGTGAAAAACAGGCCAGCCAACAGGTAACGCTGAGCATCCAAAGCACCCACTGCCAGAGTCACAGGACATTTGAACTGGCAGCAGATGATTCACAGCGTCCTGCAGTCAGTGTGGTCTCACAAAGGGGAAAAGTCCAGCTCAGATGCATGAGCTGCCTGAAACAAGGTGATTTTGCAGATCCATTGTCAAACAGATCTTCATCTTGTATCTTCCTGATGTATATGCTTAAAGAGGCACTAAATGAAGTCAGGGTGGGATGACAACCCCCTTCCCTGGTCAAGCATCCCTTGCCCTTTTTTCCCTCTCTCACAAATGACACCAACCTCTCCGGCTCTTTCCTTTTCCAGGGAAACTGCTGCATTACTGTTTCCTGCAGGCATCCACACTCCAGGAGTAACATCACAGGAACAAAACTTGGCCCCATGTACACGCTTCAATTTCAAGTTCATTCTCAATAAGACCATTGCAAATTCACCTTTCCAGTTTAAAACTTGTTATACAGGTTGAGCTTACTGCTACCAACCCAACCACTGTGAGCCAGGTTTAAAACTGCCTTAAGAGCTCTCACCCCCCAACACGCTGTTCATTTTATCTCACAGATGACTTCAATATGCAGGTGAACAAACTTACCGCTGCTTTAGGCACGTAGGAACAGTGTCAGAGAAAAAGGTCTGACTTGATGTCTGCCACACTACCTAAAGTTTGGTACTAATGCTTCTTTCTTTTCTACTAAACTTTGAATTGAGAGACACCCTCTGCTACACCTGCCTTTGGGTATCCCCAGAAGACCTCTCCCTACAGCTATCACAAAGGCCAAAGAAATGCACCTCCCAGAAAGGCATGTAACACCTATGCCATGACTACAAACACCTTTGTCTTCACAGACACAACACTGCTGCTGAGGGTCAGATGATCTCTGGGCTTTAGAGGTAACTGAAACAGGATGCACAGAAAGGCTGCAGCATTTGCAAGACCCAGCTGCCCAAGTCATTGGCCACAGCTAACACTCCACACTGACAAGCTGCTTTCCAGCATTCCCATGCTCACTTCACAGGAGCCATAATTTCATGTTAAATGAGCACTGCCATATGGTGAAATAAATCTGAGCCTTCACCCAGCCACCCCTGCCCCTGAACTGACTGTCCCTGTGCCATGAACAAGACCAGTGAATTGATCAAAATTCATTATTTTAGCACAGTAAAAAGGGGAAAGGTGGGGAAAGAAGAACGTGTGCAAGGGGAGGGAAAGTTTTCAGGCAAACCATCCCCATGTCCATTTTGTGACACAACTGCATGGACACCTGGGCACCAGTGAGGTCCCCAGGGTCAGGACAAAGGGCTGGGGTTGGAAAGGCCAGACTGCTCCTCCCCAAGCCAGTGCCAGCTGAGCAGCATTTGAACAGCTCCTGCATTTCCTTGAGGATCCCCTCTCAGTTACAACTGCCCAGAAATTAAGTTCAGCAGACCTGCAGCAGCACATAACACAAGGCACAGGAACAATATTTCACATACAGTTCAGGTTTGCTGCTTCCTGACAAGAGCCCAGGCAGGTCCAGGTCTTGCTCTACACTCTGTGGCTTACAGAGCGCACAGGGAAACAAATCACCTCAACAGGATAGTCCAGGGCAATCACTTGGAGATCGAGGCTGACTTTACACTAGAGGCCCCAGCAAGAGCAGTAAGAGCTGGACATGTATGGCAGGGCTCAGTTGGCCGAAAGTTGGAACAGGCCCCTACAAGCTACTCTCACAAACAATCGGGTATTAAGGTAAGGAAGGAACATCCTCCCCTCTTATATTCTCTTCATGAACCACTCTTCCTCTAGTTCAAAACTGCCTAAAAGCCCAACCTGATGGCAAATCTGCTTCTCCTGCCTCCATGGAAAGGGCCACCCCCAGGCCAGCTGGTATAGTGGCCCCCAGCCTTGGTGGGCCAGAGCCCCAGGGCTCATTACCAGGCCAACACAAGACACGTGGCCAGAGCTGTGAGCCTCCACCTGCCCATGCAGGGCACGGCCCTGGGGACTCCCTGCCAAAGGTATAGGCAGAGCCAAGAAGTCAAAATCACAGTGGGATTAGCTGCTCATATCAACACAGGAGGCACAGCCAGAACAATCAGCATTAATAACAGGAGTGTTAGAAGGGGAATTAAGCCTCATGTCTCTGGGATTAAGCTAGTTTAATGATTAGAAGCCACTATTCAAGAGCTGAAAATGGGAGACTACCCCACTTGCCTCTTAACTATATGGGCTGGCTAAAGGGAAGGTATCAGACCTTGGTGTCTTCAGGATTCTGAATTAGGACAGCCCTTTTGGTGGCCCAGCCTCTTCACCTCACTCCCCCAGAGGCTGCCAGGAGCTGCAGAGACTCCAGAGAAGTTATCCCCCTACTTTATACAAAACATCACTTTGCCACATACACCCACCAAGTTTGCCCCTACCCTCTAAGATACCACCAAAACACTTTTGCATTGGGAGCCAGTAGGAATATTTAACTGAAAACCTGGAAAATTGGATATTTGATGAGGTGAAGACAGAATTCCTGAGAAGAAAGCAGTGTGCAAAACATACAAAGCTGCAAACCCAAACTCCACGGGCTTTACACAGCTTATTCTCCCATGCTGCCTTTGTTTAAACAGCAGTCTATCCATGTTCTCTACTCAGCCTCCCACACACAGTACACTGCACATCCTCCCCTACTCCTCCCACCCACAGATAAACACACTCTGGAAACAAAGCTTGAGGAGATAACTGGGGAAGCCCTGAAAGAAGGACAATGCTATTCCCTGTGGGGAAGCAAAGACAGCCACATAATGAAGCTGCCTGCTTGGGATGCTGTTCTGGTCTCTTGAGGATAGGTTCAAGTATGTGCCTTAAAATTAATTTGTTTGTTATTTCTGTAACACATCCCTATTTCTATCCACTGAACTTAAAAATAGCTTAATCCACTCCTTCCTTTAAATCAGAGCCATTCCTGTTGGGTAAACTACCCTGAAATGCAATTTATACTGACAGTATAAAGCAGCCTTACTGCAAACACACGCCTAACCCTCCACATTCCCTCCAATGATCAAAAACAATAAACCAGTTATTTATGAAACTGAAAGGTCAACCTAGGATGCATTTCTGCAGGGGACAGATGCATGTTACAGCTGGGGGGTGGGAAAGTCTGAGCACAGTGCTATTGGCCCAGAGGGCTTTTGGTTATTAACTACATGGAAGGCCCCCCACTGCAGTGAAAACCCAGACAGGCCTCATCCCCTTCTCACGCAACAGTGAGCTGCGCACTCACCCTGCAATGTTTTATTGATAAGGCTCCACTAATTCTGTGTTAGACAGGCACATGCACTCAGCCATCACAAATCAGATCTATAGTACAGGTGGTTTCAAACAAGACACACAGAAGCACATGCCCTAGAAAGTGCAGGACAGCTTGCAAGGAGCAGAACAGATTCCAGAAGCTAACCCTGAGTTAGCACTAGGAGGCAAGGAGCATGACACGCTACATTAATACAGGGGAACATCCTACCAATAAGAAAGTAATCAAAGAATAAGTAACTGAAGGCAACCCCCCGATCAATCAGGCCTCAACCCTGAAAGCTGCAGGCAGGTTTTAAAGGAGATGCTATCAAAGAACCCCCGTGACTGCACATCTATAACCAACTTTCACAACTTCAGCCACACACCTGAAGCAGCAAGACAGTATTTGAAAAAGCTCTCCCCCTAGGAAGCCCACTTCTCAAAATTGGGCAGCCCTAAAGGCAGCATTAAGCATATTAAGCATCACCTGAGCTGCTGTGATTGACTTCTCCAATTGACTGTTTAATACAGCTTTGTTTGCTTGCATTCCTTCTTACCTGCTGATGTTGCCTGGCTCCCGCTGTGATAGACTTGACAAGAGTATCTACTAATGGTTTACACATGATCTGTAAGGAAAGACCCAATCTCTTATTAGTGGTTTGCTGGCAGACAGGTTTGGTATTCAAGCAAAACAGTCTATATTTTACACAGCTTCTTGAGTGAGAATTAAATGCCACAAGAAACAGAACTGCCCAGAGATCAGCAACAGCTTATTTGAAAATTAACAACTTTGCTCACACCAGCCGCAAGTGAAATCTTGAACACAACAAAATCAGCAGCGAAACTCTTAACTTAGAACTATCAGGCAAAGATTTCATCTCCTGTGTTCTGCCTGATTCTGGATTTAAGACTGCATCTTCCTTTACGCAGGCAGCTCACTTTGCACAGAGGAACAGTCCCAGGGGCAAAGGAGAATATGCTGAGTTAGACTAGAGAACATCAGAGCCTAGGGAAAGATCTGAACCCACCTGCTGACAGGGCCAGCAACAACTGTTAGGAGGAAGGCCTCCCTACAGACCTCCACATTACTTTAAAGTTGTGCCCTGCTACAAGTCTTGATCAAACCAACCTTTTTAGAGGAGTAATAATTGTCAACAAAGCTTGATGAACCTCCGTTCTGGCCTAATCCACCAATTTCTACACTTACAGACAAGATACTCCCAAATTCAGGGGCACAAGAAATGAGAAAGCATCTGGACCGTAAATACCTTACTGGAATACCACTAATACCATCTAGCAGCACTGGCAGGTCTGGCTCTGACAAGGCAGGGACAGCAGTCTGCTGCATGGCTCACTGGTATCTTGTGCAGACGGTTATTCCAACCACACCGCCTGAAATGGTTTCTTTGGGGAGGGGGGAGGAAAGCCTACTAAAAGAACAGAATGCTCTAGCAAGTGGGCAAACCCTAGCTTTGAACAGGCCAGGATTCGTGTATATCGCTATCTTTGTTTTATAAAAGAGATGCAATGATGTGGACGAGGGGATCAAGTGGACCCTCAGTAAGGTTTCAGAGGACAACAAGTGTTTATCACAACAACCCCATGGACCACCACAGGCTCGGAGAAGAGAGGGTGGAAAGCTGCCTGGTAGAAAAGGACCTGGGGAGGTGGTCAACAGCCAGCTGAACATCAGCCAGCTTGTGCCCAGGTGGCCAAGAAGGCCAAGAGCATCCTGGCTTGGACTGGCAATAACGTGCCCAGCCTCATGCAAACCTTGCTCATTCCATTGTCTTGAATACTGGTAAAAAAAAATAAATCAAAGCTTCTTAGGCTGTATTTAAAGAGCAGACTTCTGTTCATCTACGTTCTCCATGCAGTATCCCAGCCCAAACCATACATGAGATCCTGGCCTTCTGCAGTGCTGCTAGCAAAACATACAGTATTAACAGTCGGAGCAGAGGAAGATCTAGGAAACCTTACAGCAGTTTTAAAAACCCATGAATAAAGCAGGCAAGTTTCTCTCCCTACTTCCCCGTGAGTTACAACTGGACTTGGGAGCCAGCGGAACATACCACACAGTCAGCAACACTCACCGGGAAGCGTCTGAAGAGATCATGGAACATGGAACTTGTAAGGGCACTGTTCCGTTTAGTCAGGAATTGTGTTAGTGCTTGCTGATAAACTGCAGTCACCCTCTCCATATCCAAACAACCCGTGCTCAAAAGCTATAGGGAAAAAGCAGAACAGGAAACATTTCCAGTGAAACACAACGATGAATCACTAGCAATGAAAAAACTCATTTCTACCAGCGCACACAGGTTTTTCCAACAACCACATATTCTTGGGTAGTTTACATGATACAGGTCTATGGGATACAACATTTAGAACCCGGAAGAATCAACAAAATGGGCCTCAAACACGTTCACCCAAGTACTTACGGCCATATGACCACATCAATGAAGGGCAGCAGAGCTTTCTAGCAAGACTGCAAACACTGCATGTAGTGTGGGGGCTGTGCTTCTAAGTTTGTGGTGGGTAAGCCTAACACAAAAGGTTCACAGAGCACTCAAAGCCCATCCCGCGGCAGCTGTGCAGTGCACATGGTGTTGCCAACTATAGAGTCATCAGAATCTTCACATACTAGTGTATGTAGATACCTAGATCTACATACACTTAGCAGCTACGGCCAGGTGTTCTGGGTACCCAGCTGACAAGCCCTAGCTCTGATGAGGGATCCAGCTAGCTCAGAACTCCGTAGATGCTCCAGTATTCCCCTCTGGTGGGGAACAAGGATCCAGATGTGCAACAACCAGTCAAGACCTGCACAGACGCTACGGATGTAAACTAACAACACAGGGATGAATGGAGAGGGAAGCATGGAGCATCGCATCCCAACATTCCCGACTGTTCTCTTGCCAGGGAAACACTGCATTTTAGGAGGTCAAAACTGTAATCTTCACAATAGCAGATGGACCTTTTGCTAACCTCTGCCCAAGCGATTTTCCATGGCTCCATAGCAAGTTAAAGCCATGTTAAGTGTTGTGTCCCATTCTCAAGTCAAATTCCAAGGTCTACTGCAGCTGAACACAGGCTAGAGAGGAAAAGGGAGATGGATCTTGAAATATCTGTGCCCAGCTTCCCAGCCTAGTGTCTGTACTTCGCACTTATTTGACACACACATCTGCAGCAGAAGAAAAATAATTCCTCCTCCCACACAGATGTTTATTGTAAAAAACTTCTGTAGTAACATGCTTTTCCATAGATTTAGCCACTGCATCACAGGGTCTGCTCTAGTTCCACTTTCCTGCTGCTGGAAAGCTTCAGATTATGCTCACAAAGCTATGGACTACTCACTGGAAACACACGACACCTTTGACCCCGGTTCCCAGCTGCAAAACCTTCCTGGCCTCAACACCAAGTCAGCACCAGCAGCATCATACAAACTGAACCATGCCACTTCCCCCAAACCAGCAACTCACTTCAGCTGCTGGCTGTGCCCTTGGCTGGTCAAGACCACAGCTCTATTCCCACAGCAGCAATAGCCTTTCCTGTAAGCTGCACAAGGATGCTGTGAAGCATGTCTCACTCTCACCTCAATGTCAAGTATGTTGTTTATAATCCCCACAGATCTCCCACTTTGCTTTTCTTTCCAGAAAGGCCCAACACGGAATAAAAGCTGCTTGGATTAACACTCTCAGTCTCTCACTAAGCCTTAGACACACTGGCTGTCTTTTCAGCTGCTAGTAATAGCTCTGTGCTTGTAATATCCAGGCCCTCCATTGACATGAGGTGGCCCTGTTTATTTTCCTCCCCCACAAAATGTCAACAGGATTAAGGCACTAATTCCTAAACACAGTTCGAGAGGTTCAGAGCCAAGTATCAAGCTGGCTGGTGAAACATTACTTGCTAAGTTTCTAGTGAAGGTGACTGGACGAAGCTGCCCAACACACAGGGCCACCACATTCAGACACAATTCAACAGAATTCAACAGGAATTCAACAGACACAGTAGGTTAAAGAGGACCTATAGTAAAGCTCCACAACAGACACCTATAGCACAAGCAGATGAAAAGTCTCCCTGCAGTCATCACTGAAATGAGGGCTGCTCCACACTTTCTTCACCCTGAGATAACTCAGCCCAAACCTCACTCTCATCCACCCTGTGCCTCCCTGCTCCTCAGCACCCTCCCAGAAAATAATTCAGAGTGAGTGCCAGGAGATTAATATGCAAATAGCAAACCAGCCAGGAGAGCAGCTTAAATACACATCAGGCTTCCTCAGTTAACCACTGTACACCAGCAGCCCCCAGTGGCTGTGGCAAGCAGGCACTGCAAAGACAGGAGGGGATGGGCCAGGAGGGGATGGGGAATTTAACAGCTTCATGAAAAACAAACCACGTAGACAGGCATCTGCAGGCCACAGAACAGGAGACTGAGCAAGCAAAGTCCGCTCAGTGAAATGGGATAATGCAACTTTACTGGTAAACCCCACTGCCTCAAGAGCAGCTGCAGTCTGACCTGAGAAGCCTGTGGGATGGTGCTGTTCTGTTTCTCTGGCAGAGGGGTAGGAATTGATGACTTATCAGACGTGTTTCCTTTCAACACTTTGAGCAGGTATAACGAGGCACTAAAAAAGAAAAGGGAAGAACACAGCAGTTACCACAGTGCCAATGTGCAAAGCCACCTGAGGGCAGAAGCCCACGGCAGAGGGGCTGGAACTAGATGATCTTAAGGTCCTTTGCAACCCTAACTATTTTATGATTCTATGATGCAGGCAGTTTATCCTGTACCTAGGAGGGTTAAATTGCCTGAGAGGGCTCCTTCTCTCAATCTAACCCATTCTTGCCAGACCTAAAGACAAACAAATCTTAGGAGGCTGCATCATTTCATTATCTGTCACCACAGTCAGACATCACCACTATCAGCCTGGGCTCTTCAAACTCATGTTTTTGACTAGTAGTACTTGAGGATTTCTGCATTCCTAAGCCTGCACAGCTCAGCCAGTGCTGCGGTGCAGCCTTCCCAGCCCAGACTGCTGTGTGCCTGGAGAACTCGGATATATCAACTGAGAGAGTATGCAGACAGCCTGCTGCTTTTGAGAAAAAGGCACAGCTCCACTCAGGACTCCCACTGCCAGGAAGCTGTCAAGCTGTGCAGCACACACAGCTAACACTGCAATACCAGGAAGTAAAATGGTTCCTGCACAGCCACAAGCCCGGTGTGCCACAGAGCCAACACTGCCCAATGCAACTGGGTTGGCCATGCAACATGGTACCCACTGCATACTCAGCTGTGTTGAGAAATCCCATATGGAGTATGAAAGTCCTCCTGAAACTGCCTGCTAGTCACAAGGGAGCCTACCGGTAAATGGCACCCCCATTTACACCAGGAAACAGCAAGACTCATGTTTCCCAACAAATACACACATGGCTTACCCTAATTCACCTGTATTCCACATCAAAGGAATGAGTACTGGTAGGTCCAAGAATCATAATCATTCTTGTTCTCATTGTGCTATCACTGAGACATTAAAGCACTGTATTTACAGAATGATCACTGCAGATTGACTATAAATTACACACACAATTCATTGCTCCCTGATAAAGCCTCAAGGAAGCACTTCCCACTACTGTTAGCAAAGCTGTACCAGGCCATTTCTGCATCACAGAGCCCACAGAAGATGGTCACCAAAACAGTGGACATCTGTTTGAAAATGCTTCAGACTGCCAGGATGACTGACTAGTCCTCACGTAAAACACAGATGCTGGCACCTAGACTTGAAGTCTCTTGCTTCTCTGAACTGCTTTAACAGGCAACATTATGCCTGCTTACAACCAGCCCACAGCACTGAGTAGACACTCACCTGAAATAATAGAGAGCCACTGAAGAGTCAGTGTGCTTGCAGGCTTTCTTCACAAGCCTCTCCACAAAAGCGTGCAAATCCTCTTGCAGGTCATCTACTCTCTTGCAGTACTGCCTCATTCGGCACAGGGAGTTCCTGAAGAGCATTAAAAACAAACCCAAAGCCGTTACCTACAGAATGAGCTCTGGGGAACAGATGGCTATGAAGCCTTATCACTGGGCTCAGGGTGATACATTAACAGAAATAGTGCTAGCTGCAGGCAGCAAAAGGGGCAATCACTGCTGTGGCAAGAAGGGTGAGGAGATTCACCGCTCTTTGCCTTCCAGCACTTATTTAGGCATCAGAGTCAACTCTTCTCCAGAGCTCACAAAGGGGATTGGCTTCCTCAAACCCTGTTACTGCAGAACTGCTTCTCAACAGAGGGTAGAGAGCAGTACTGAAAATGCTGTAGAGCAGCACTGGAGGTGTCAGGGAGTGGTGTACAGAAGACACATCCTGACACACAGCAGGCATTATGTCTTTACTACTGGCCATGAACAGAGAACTTCCACTCTGCCTGAAACTTGTTGGGAGTTTCATTCCAGCGGCAGCAGCAACTCCGTAACCCCAGGGGGGTGCTGCATGGTCTGACTTGGAGGTCAGAGGCCTGCGGAGATACTCAGTAGCATGGCACCATGCCTGCAATACCAGTGTTTGCTCTTAAGCTCTCCACCTGCAAACAGGTTTGATACTTGAAGTCCCTTAGATTAGAAAATCAAAATCCTATTTTCTTTCCTGCAGGTTATGACTAAATGTTGTGTGTATGTATGGTGCTACACAATCTGTAGTACAGTAATTGTCTTCAGTCTTACGAAGACCAACTTCTGGGATTCAACCAACACCACTGGTGTCTATCAAAAGCTATTGCCTGTTATGTGGAAGACTGAGAACACTTACCTGAAGATATTGGCTGTTTTCTTGAGGAAGTCAACCTCCTGCTTGTCAGAGTCTGTGCTCATGCACTGTTCGATCACCCGAAGCAGGGGCTCAATGATGTCAAACACCAAGGGGTTCTCTGACTGCTTAGTCAGGAATGCTTCAATCAGATCCAGCACCTGCAAACACACAATTACTGACATAAGAACTAATGCAGACAGGGAAACAGGATAGGTCTACCCAGAGCAGCTCCTTCAGACTGGAGAAAAGAAAACTATTTGCAACTGCAATCTGTACACATTCTGCTATCATTTGTACTGTTAGGACATGAGAAACTGAAAATTAAAAATATGAAATATTAAAGGCAGCCTGTTGACTTCAGCCTTATTTTGTACAGTGACACCATTTAGAAACAGCAGTTACGCAAATTACTGCCACTGGCCAGACCTGCAGCCAATGTAACTCACCATGTATCTCTATTAGCACCATTGACTGATAGCTTCCACCCCTGCAGGCCTCACTTGAGCTCCAAACACGGCATTAGCATAAAATCAGCATCTTATAGCAAAGCAACAAAATGAAAATGTAGCAAAGCCAGTGGTTCTCCACCCTGTTCAGCCTTCATCTTAGCCCATCTGACACCACATTTCTATACATGAGTGGTTGGAACCGTCCCTGGATGCCCAAATATCCTGACAGTCCATGCTGACACCAGGTGGCCTGAAATCAGTATTACAGCCACAAACAATCAGGGGTGTTAACCATAATCCTCCTGATTTTATTCTAGCATAACAAGCCAAAAAAAGCTTACACTGCAGAACTACCAGAAGGATTTTATGCACGTCACACTAAGGCACATCAACTGACAGGCACCTACCTTTGGGTAGACATAGGAAATGATCTAATAAGCTGAAGCATTTCAGATCAGCAAATGGAAACCACAGTTCACTTCCCGAAAGCACAGTCCTGTTTTTTGTTTTCAAGTAGGCCTGTGAGGCCCCAGTCACTGACCACAGTATTGCTGTGCCACATGCTGTACAAAGCCAGAACAATCCAGCCCCAACCTCCAGAAGCTTATCACACACATGCATGCCCAAGCTTTTCAGTGTTAAGTAGCTCATGGTATGCAGTAGGCTTCAACTAATGTGCTAGTAAACCAGAAGTCTTCAGACCAAACACACATCTCCCACCTTAATCTTGTAATCCCTCCGTAGGATCTTCTCTTTCCGAATCCTGTCTTTCTCATCCTTCTTTGCCTGGACCCGTTTCTGCTGCTCCGCAAAAAGGGCTGAGATGTTCTTGTCAAGAGCCATCATAGCCTCATCATCCAGCTCTTCATCACTCTCATCTGCTGCCTTTTTGGTTTAGAATGCAAAAACAACAACATGACACCTCAAGTACTTCCAAAAGACAGCAGGGAGAGAACCACAGACAAGACCAGACTGCAGTACGGAGGTAGCTACCCCTAGACCCAGAATAACAACATGAGGAGAGAAAACACATATGCAGACCCCTGAGTAATCTAGCTCATATTTCCCATCAAGTAATCCCGGCTGCACAGTACTAACAGAGCTAGAGGACCAGGAGAGGGGACAGGCTGAGGTTCTGACCCAGCCTCCTCTGTGCCCTTGCTCCTTCAGTAAAGAGGTTAATATGTTGCTATATCTGTAGCAACAGCAATGATTCTTTGTAAGAATCATTAAGCCACACTCCAGCACTGCTACAGAAGTCTCCAGAGCGGCCTACTGGGATCTGGCCTCCACATAGGCCAGGTAACACAGACAGCATGTAACAGCATCTCATGGGCTTTAGTCCACATCAGTCTCATTTATTACAGGCAGGAGTACAAGCTGTATCGGGCTAGACCGGATCAGCTGAAGCACTCAAGACTTACTAACAGTAAATAAAAGAACAAATTACTTATACCCACAGCTTGCTTTGCAGATCCTAACCTCCTGCTTCAAATGCCATATAAAGATGACTGCCAGAGTTGTCACTGCATGGGCTCAGATAGGATGTGGGTATTATTAGATCATCTTCACCACCCCAAACCTCCTGGTATCTGTATCAAGTCAGGCAGTGAAAACATACCAATGAATTCCCTGCTTGGAGAACATTCATCAGCTGACTGCGAAAATCATCATCGACTTCTTCATTCTTTTCCTCATCTCCACTGTCACTCTCGGAGTCGCCTTCATCTGAAGAGTCCTCATTTTCTTCCTCATCCTGAGGAAGAAAAGTTCATCTCCTGAGCCCATCATACTTCAAGCCCTACTCGATTCTCAGGTGTGTCACTGTTCAGAAATACAAACTCAAGCCTCCCCTTACCCCACTGCCTTGCAGCTCTCAGAGTCAAGGGAAAACACCCCACTTAATAAGATGCCAGGACCTCAGAAGAGCTAAAAGCAGAACATACTACAGAGTTCTCTGTCATATTAAATGAGTATCAAAAAGAAGCTTCCAAGGAACATCTGAAGTTACAGCCCCCCATCTGACTTTCCTCTCTGCTAACACTTATAATGCTTTGGGACTTGAATCTCTGCAGTGCTGAAAACCTGAGATCTTGAATTCAGACGTCTGCCCATCACAGCAATGATTTAGTCTGTGGCTGCAAAAAGGAGAGGTCCGTGCTAATTTCAGACTGCAGCCACCAAATCACAGAATGGTTTGGGTTTGAAAGGACCTTAAGATCATCCAGTTCCAATCCCCTCTCATGGCAGGCACACCTTCCACTAGATCATGTTGCCCAAGGTTCTGCCCAGCCTGGCTTTGAACACTGCCAGGGATGGAGCATTTAACACTTCTCTGGGCAAACTGTCCCAAGGCCTCGTCATCCTCACAGGTAAGAACTTCTTCCTTGTATCTAACCTGAACTTCCCCTGCTTATGTTTGAACCCATTCCCCCTTGTCCTAACGCTACAGTCCCTGACGAAGAGTCCATCTCCAGCATCCCTGTAGCCCACTTCAGATACTGGAAGCTGCTATGAAGTCTCCACGCAGCTTCTCTTCTCCAGGCTGAACAGCCCCAACTTTCTAAGCCTGTCATTTCTTCTCAGAAAGTCAACTATTCAAACAGCCAGATCTACAACAGCATTGTCCTTCAAGGCCAAAAGTCTGAGAAACATGCACTTCCAACAGGCCATTTGTGTGTTACACTTTAAAAATATATCTTAATACAGCAATAGCCATTCCACTCTAGACAGAGAGATATAACCCAGCCTATTACCACACATCAGGACAAAGATTAAACAGTGACAGACTGAAGAGCTTTTGTCACTGGCAGTGGCACAACAACTACCGTGTCCTGTTCAGATTTGATCTTTTTGTCTGATTCTTCCATCACAACAACAGCACTTTCTTCATTTTGCTCTTGGTATGGGTCAAGAACCTGCAAAAAAGAGGGAGATGAGGGTTTTTCAGTGTTCTGTAAGGACACATTTCTTGCGTACAACAGACAGTAAGCCAGCCAGTTGAATAATGAAATAGTAAGTAAGGGCATTCAATTTTCTGGCTTATAATACCATGTTTGCTAAGTTCCTTCTATAAGTAACAAAAAAGGTGAAGAGAACTGAAGAGGTTGGTGACACACAGTTTGTTCGTCACAAATGAAGCATTAGGTTCATCACATAAAGTACCTGACAGAGTATCTTTGCAAACCATGTATTACTCTCTCAGAACAAAGCACTTTATTCAGTGGTGCGACCCATTCAGATTTTCAGTGTCACTTATTTTTAGCACCACTATGTTTAGCCTTTCCAGAAGAAAGAAGTTATTGCCATTCACACTCACACATAAAAACTACCAGCTGTATAAAGTGACCCAGGAATTTCTTCAGCCTCAAACTACCAAAGAATACAACTTAAAGTTAGCAGATCCCAGGCTCCATTAAAAACAAAATCAAAAAACAACTCTCTGTAAGCCACATTTAAAACTTAGCAGCACACTGTTAGACATCTCTTAAATCAAGGAGGCTTTTATTTAATCCCAAACTAGAGACATGCTTGTATATCTGTTAGGGACAAGACAGCCAAATGGTACAATGACCTGCTAGTGCCTCACTTACATCCAGGATCAGCTGCAAGCCCCTCTTGGTCAGATTAGGGCATATCCGTACAAACACACTCTTGGAAATCCGACGTATGAGTAGGCTTGGCTGGGCAAGGAGGGAGAGAAGGATTTCCACCATCACCTCGACCCATCCTGGCTCTGTGTTGTCTGCGCAGGAACAAACAATGTCAGGAAGGGGCAAAACCAATGCACTGGCACATCAGTAAGAGACTACAGAGAAATTCACCCATGAAAAAAAGACCTTTTAGCTTACGGTCAGAAGTAGTCATTCAGCAGCACAGACCAGAAATAACCAGGTGTGAAGCTAAAGGTTGTAGCTGTACTGTACAGCCACTAACTGTAGGGAGAAACATGCCCAAAATTGTCTTCAGGCCACTGCAAAGCCTTAACAGGTATGAATCCATTAAATCATTACTTAGATGAGCACTTCTGCTAATCACACAACCACATTAAAGTGGCCAGCAGCTAGTCAGGAAAAGAATACACATTTTATAGAGCTGCCAATGAAATCTGGAGTCACGGCAGCCAGTGAAAAGTGCTGACATTTGAAACTGGTCCATTAATGCAAAAGTTTGGGAATCCTGATGTACATACAGCCAAACCACCATAGAATTACAGCTTTTCTTTTCAGAGCAACCTCAAATTTACATGAAGATTTAAGGAGAACAATACCATAGTTAAAGAGGGAGTTAAAAGGACCAAGCCAGGTTCCTTCCTAGTCAAGTCCCAGCCTAACTCCACAGGCCCAAAGCAAGGACTCACTAAGTTAACAAACAGGCCATATCTACACACAAGAACGCATTTAGTTTGCCCTGAATTTGAGCCCTGAAAGAACCAAGTTTCAGGCCTGCCGGCTGTTAGGAGAGCCCACAGCTGTGTTCTGGGAGGTACCACAACTTCAGTCAAGCTCTTGGCCAGTACAGAACAAGGACTCAAAAACAGTGAACTCCATTGGACACTGCTCATCTGAACAATGGCCAGCTCTGAAGCTCACCTGTCCTTTATGAGACACACAGTAACACAACCCACTGAGGATGAAGGTAGAGAGCTGAAGCAAGAGAAGAGATTTAGAAAGACAAGGAAAGAGAATGAAGGAGAGAGGATTCTCCTGGGGATAAATGGATCGAGCCAGAACTGAGGCAGTCGAGAGTGCTTCACTAATGCAGAACTGCCATCTCCTGTCTTTTGACACTGTTAACAATCCCATTCCATCTCTTATTGTAGGAAGGACTCACCAGTCTTTTTCTTCTTAGCTTCTTTGCTGAATGCCCTCTCTGTGCAGTTCAGAAGGTCGCTCAGAACATCCATTGTTTCAGACTGATTCTGTTTGATCACAAGCAGACAGTAAACACCCTCTTCTGAATCACCCACTACCAACAGCAACAGAAAGAATATATGCCAAATCTAAGGACGTCTCTAAATAGGTACAGATATTAAAATCAGCTACTACAACCCCTTTGCAGAACAAAATATGAAACCAAGTAAAACTTGCTCCACTGAGCAGCAAATCAAAGGGAAAAACAATGCTCAGGTCAAGCTTTCCACCTGTAAGTTGATGTCTACACTCAGTGTAAGAATCACAGTTTATTAGCTGCCAGTTGCTCATTTGCAGAAGGCAGAGGCTGTGAAAGATTGGACCTCTGATCACAAAGAAACTCTCCAGCTCGGTGTTCAGAAAGCTCAGCTATCAACACATTTTACACCACTCAAATATGCTCCAGAGGTCTTACCTTGAAAAGATGAATAGCCATTAAAAGCAGAAGTTGCTGGAAAGCAACGACTTTGGCACTATCTGCTTTATTTTGCTTCTGCAGCTTCTTCACAGACTGAAGTGTTCTGAAGAAAGAAATCGCTGAGTCTCTCACAATTACAACGGCAAATCCTCTCTTATTATCAGACTAAAAACATGACCAAACCTATAGTACCATTTTCTGTACTTAAGATTTAATTTACTGAAATTGGACACACATATAGTACCCAGTCTTAACCCAACAACACTGTCTCATTATGTGATGCCGCTTAGAAAAAACCCTGCAGTTGGGCACAGGTTAGATTCCTAATACTACAGCCAAGACATACATCTTTTATTTTCCTTTATGGAAAATCAAGCTCAGAAAAGAGCACCAGAAAAGAGTCACTGAGAAGTTAGTATAGGTATTATTGGGAGAAGATAAGCAGAGTTACGATCATGTTTGGGAGAGGGACTATGAGCAGAAACAGGACATGGCCACCTGCAGATAGTTAAACACAGAAGGGACAGGAAGAAAGGAGCAGGGTGATAAGCAACAGAAAGGCATCCTGAAACCCAGCCACATGCAGAATACTCGAAGCAAGAAAAGAGAACTGCCACTGCCTGTGAAATAGCTCAATTACAGCAGCCAGAACAACAGGAGGAGAGAATACAATGGCCCAAAAAGAGACTAAGACTAGGGCTTTTCTAGGTTCCTCATCCAGTCAACCCAGCACCCAGCTTTCCAAGCCCCTCACCTCTCCCAGGCATCCCTCTGTTCCTTGGTAAAAGGCTTCACAGCTTTGACATGTTCGCTGGAGAGCAGCTTGCTGGCATACTCAACAAGGAGAAAGATCCAGAGCTTCCCATCTGCAGTCACACCATGGATGTGTTTCTCCCTCAAGGCTGCAGCCTTTTCTGTATCCCCCAAAACAGTCATGGTGTTTAAAGTCTGAAGTAACCTGCAAAGAAAACCAGTCACCACGTTCCTGCCATTGGAATCAGATGGTCTCCTCACACTTTCCAAAATAATGCCCACCAGTAGAGCACTCTCATCCCAGAGCTCTGGTCACTCGCTGCAAACCAGATTCATGGGGCCTAACCTTCAACCCGCACATGTATCCAAGCACAGTAACGTACAGTTCATTGCCTTGGTGTCCCAAATGATGCTATTATTCTCAGTTGTTTCATTCTGTGTCCAACCATGTCCTCTGCTTTTCCTCTACTGATGCAGAAGCATCTATTATATCAACTCCATCTCCCTTAGTACAGGGAGGACTGCAGAGCCATGAGCAGCTTTCATTCAGAGCAGACAGAAACCCAACAGCAATTCACACAACCCCACCACCTCCCTCTTGGGTCCTTCCACTTCTCCCTACAACAGGTAGAAAAAGCAGTGTGAGCTCAGCTCTACACCTACCTGATTATCACACACATACTCAAGCAGGTTTGCTATGCAAAATTATGTTTTAATTAGACAAAACTTAAGGATCTTTAGGAAATCCATCTAGGATCTCCTTAAAAAAAAAAAAAAAAAAAGCCATTCCCTAGTCCTGGAATCAAACAAATGCTCCAATACCAGCTCACAATCCCAAACCTCTCGCCCTCTTATTTGTTATCCTCAGGAAAAAAAGAGAAATTTCCAAGCATGAAGCACACAAGCAAATTCCTTACCCAAAGAAGTAGTTTTCTGCCACTGAATGAGCCTGTTCATCTAGGGGCTCTGCTGGAAGAGCCTTTGCCTCATTTATTTGGGAAGTCTTTTTCTTAGCCTCGAAGAAAGCATGGAAGAAGCAGAACCTAGAATGAACAGAAACAAGAACAACATTAAGAGCCAGCTCAGTCATAACAAAGCAAAACCAACCCACGTGTGCAAAACAAGGAGCACCACATAGTCACGTTTCCATTTAAGGATGCTCAAGCACTGAAGAAAGTCGCTCTTTACAGTAAGACCCTTTCCTCAAGGTACCCAAAGTAAAGAAGAGAGAAGAATGCTCAAGACTTTACAAAAGCACCTGCACTTGAGGCCACACAATACAATACTCAGACTTCAGGGTCATATGCTCCAAGGCTTTCAAAATGACACATAAATACTTATTAAGATCTGATGCAAAGTTACAAGTGATCTCTTCAAGCACTCTAGGTAGACAGGAACCAAAAATTACTCAAACAGGATTAAGGTGATTTTAAATGCCTGAACTATCTATGACAATAATTTGTCCAAGTTCACAGAAGCTATTTTGAAAACACAACCTAGCCTTCTAAATGATCTATGTTACAGAGTATTTCCACCACTAAATTTGCATAATGCCATGGGGGCAGCTCACCTGGAATATTGCTGTAGAGCTAAAAAGACATATTTGAAGCACCTGTAGCATTAAGTCTCTAAATCACTCTCACCTGGAAATGTCCATCACAAGGCTCTCTTCTTTTTTCACTGTACTTTCTATGATGTTAGCAAGTCGGTGGATGATCCATTTTCTTAATCGAGCAATCTTATGTTGTGCTCTTTTAAGAAGCAAGTGGATATAGTCAGTAGTTTGAACATTGTCCCGAAATAAACACAAACCCCAGTCCACGGCAGCAAGAGGTGACTTTCAGAGAGAAGCTTCACACTGAAGAGGACAGTTACGTAGTGCAAAAGCAATAGGCACAAAATAAAAGATATCATCTTCCCAAGTTTGCTTTTTGCTGTGCCAAGGAGTCTATTTACCTAGCTGAGGTACTGCAGTTTAACAAAAAGCACTTCAACACGTGCAGGAGTCAGGAAAGTGAGATTACAGCAGCACAAATCACACATAGACATTTTGTTTTAACAGCTTACACCTTCTCTGGGAAAAGCCCCTGCAAGTAACCCAAAATCCACAGCACCAAGTTGTGGATATTCAGTGAGCAACATCAGCTGTCCAAAGCAGACTTCAAGCAGCTAGCTACACTAACCACAAAACAGAAAGAAAAAGGTGCATCATCCTCATACTCACATGTTTGCATTTTCCTTGTTCTGTTTTTGCCGGTTACTGGAGAAGTCCAAGCAACAGTCAAGGTCTGGTCTGAGGAACATGTCTTTGAGCCAGTCAACATATTTCTGCAATACCACTGGCTGCAGGTGTCTCACTACTCTGGATGAGCTGGAGAATACTGGATTGCCTTGATTGGTGAGAGTAGAGAAACCAATCATCACTGCCAGCTGCCTCTCTGAGTCATCACAGCTGCTCAGGAATTCCTCTATATATCCTTCCATCTCTGGAGCAAACTTAAATCTGTCTGGAAGCTGAAAAACACAGTTAAATAAGCAGGTTAGGAACCTCACACCGAGTCTGAGGGTCTTGGTAAGCACAAATCACTTCACAGATTTGGCTGCAGTAAGTAAATTAAAGTCATGTGCCTGAATATTTGTCATAAGACATACAGCAGATCATCAGCTTCCCCTCGTGGTCTTCCTCGCATAGAAGCAACCACAGAATCCTATAACACACCTATTTTAACCCTGTAACTTGCACCTTTGCAAGCAGTCAGGCTGTAGTGGCTGGACCACGTGTTGGCCAGTGCAGCTAAGTTCCCAAGGGCCATCAGCTCTTATTCTGGGTCAAAGCCTAGGGTTCATATCACCTGCCTCAGCTTTCACCTTCATTTGGAAACTCTCTCACATCAATTCCAGTCTCATCTTGCAGCTCTGGAGCCTGTTGACCTACAGTGGGTAGAACAAATCCCTCTTTCTCTCCCTGGTGTCTCAGAAGTGTTGAGGCATTCTAAGAGGAGGAGTTGACATGTTTAACCTAAAAACCACATCCTGAGTGTTGCTATTTTACGCTGTCCTCTCTTCAGTCCTGGCACTGGTCTGCAAGGCATACTGCTGGGAATACTGCCCAGCAGCATGCAGACCACCAAGATGTGTCCCATCTCACCATACACCCCATTTCCTCCACAGCCCATAGTGTTCAATCCCACTTATTTGTTCTGGAAGTAAAAACCACAAAGCATAACTGGAGAAACCTCAAAGAGGGCAGCTGTAGGTTTGTTGAAACTTGTTTGGCTCAGTGTCACAATCAATACAGTGATCTGGCAGGATCAGTAACTGTAATGGAAGTCTAAAGAACACTGCTCTTTTAAATAAAAGGGCTATGAAGTCCTAATCAACTACAAACCCATCCAACTATAACATAAATACCCATCCAAGAAATCACAAACAAAACACAACTTAGCAAGCTCCTGCTTCCACTGTTGGAGAGCTCAATACTTGTGCATCAGTATGAAAACTGGGAGAACTCCAGGAGAGAGTGCTGTAAACAGCAATAACACCAGCGGTTTCATCAAAAAGCAAATCAAGTACATTTACTCCCTTGTTGAAAAAAAGTGGGTTCAGGAAGGAAACTGTCAGTAAATACCAGCCTCAAGCTTTGTCTACTTCCATCTCCAACAATAACCAGGTAAGAAAGTACAAGTGTATTTGCTTTCCAAAACAGACCACTCATGTCAAGGAAAAAAACAAACTCACAAAAACACTACCAACAAATTCAAACTAAGGCATTTTCTACTTCCTCAGCATCAACCATATTAGGTTTAGTCAATTGTGTCTTCATTGGATTTTATACAGGAATTAAATTAACACATTTTTGAGGCACACAGAAGAATACAGCCCAATTCAACTGCGTCATAAACAGAAAAAGCAAGAAACAAACTAAGTCAGTGGATAAACGCTGAAGAAAGTTGGTCCATACACGGAAGCACCATGGGAAGCATTATTTTCAGAGCAAACCCACACATCTATTGCTGTTTTGATACCAGAACAGAAACACTGCAAAGTCCTATTCCTCCCAAGAAAGGGCAGCAAGTTTGGGGCCCATATTGAGGAGGCTCTGGATTACATTGCTACAAAAAGCCAAGCCCCAGCCTATTTTTATCAGTATTCCCATTTTTTTCTTCCTCCCTTTATTGCAGGGCTGTGCTGTTTGCTGGCTTGCTGGGAGGGAAGCAGGAAGAGGAGTTCCAAAATCCAATTCCCATATAAAATTTGTGCTTAAACCTCAGATGCGCTTATTGAAACAAGCACTAACATAAGCAAAAGCATAAGCCGTCCCTTTCCGCCTTTGCCTTCAAATGTTCATTCAACACCCAGCACAATGACAGACAAAAAGGAGCTTCCAGACATACAAAATGTAGAGGGCTGTTAAAGAATGCCAGATGACACTGTCAATATGCTGAGAGCTGCCCTTTCCCTGCTTCCCCCAATGTCAGAGCTTTCTCAGCACCATCAGTGAAAGCAAGTGGGTCAGTGCT
Source organism: Ara ararauna (assembly GCA_028858755.1). Taxonomy (NCBI): domain Eukaryota; kingdom Metazoa; phylum Chordata; class Aves; order Psittaciformes; family Psittacidae; genus Ara; species Ara ararauna. Next base: position 6,949,477 of record CM054389.1, on the reverse strand, counting down.
TAACCATTTCAAAACCCTTAAAATCAGCCTGAATGAAAAATACACAAGTAGGCAATGACAAACACAGTCTATATTCAGCCCATTGTGAACAGTGGCCACACAATAACCTTGCTTTTACTGAGTCCAAGGCCTAAAATTACACAAACTTTTTTTACACAAGACAATGTGAAAGGGGAGCAGAAATGGCTTCTGCTCAAGACAAGGGGCTTTGTCCCTGAGCCCAAGTACTTTCAGAAGACTTACCTGGGTCGTAACCACATGTTCTCCATAGTGCTGCATCACCTTCCCTTTCAGAACCATTTGCAGCTGATCCAGAGACAGCAATGGCAAAGCACTGCCCAGCAACCGGTAGCACATGTAACTGAGTGGGAACAAAGAAGATTCCCTCAGCTAGAGGAACAGCAGTAAAGCCACACACCAGGATAAAACAGGGAAGAAGCAGTGGGGCAGGCTACGCCGAGCATGCAGAAAAACATAAGTCAAGAACTCATGGATCCTGTGTTTAAAAATCCTGCTGCCTGAAGCTTTTCTTCTGACTAGCACAGCTGCTAAGGTCTGGCCCTGTAGCAGGTCCTCCACTGTCTAGAAACAGATGAGTCCTTACCAGCAGCTCCTATCTCAATCCACTTCATGGATCTCTTCTCTCCAGATATTTATTTCCATGAGCCTAATAAAAACTTACTTATAGTTCTTGCCAGCAGACTTCTACTTCATTTTGACAGTAACTTACTTAGTTTTGACAGCAACTTGCTGTGAAATTTGATCACAATTGCCTAATGGGGTCAGAAGTCATTAGATGGACATCATTAGCCTCATTTCTGCAGGAAATCAGCTGAAAAAAGCAACACTGTTAAGCATACAAAGGCTATTTTCAGACTTAACCAAGACATGTACAAGCCTTAAACTGCTCAGGCTTGGAAAATAGTTTACTTTCACTGTGATATTCATGTAATATGTTAAGAAAATTTCTTGTAGGTGCACCTCTATAACTTTCAAACTCTTGATCTAAGAAGGATTTAAATCAAGGCCACAGGCTGCCTTGCTATGATATAAACTAAATTATGGTCCCCAAAATACTCAGAGATTTGTATTCTGGATTTTGCAGCATTTTATACAGTGTAAGTCTCAACAGACAACTTAATCCTACCAAGATCTAGTATTAGACTTGGAGAAGGAGCTGAAATAGCTACCGTTACAATCAGACACAGCCATATCCTACTTAATAATACAGAGCATGTCAGAATCCAAACATATCCAGGATTTAATTCAGCCCATTCCACAGAAGCACAAGTCCAGCAGTACTGGACACAAATTTCAGAACAACGGTTTGCCTACACAGGAGCCGTCCTTAAACCACGCAAAGACAAGCTACTCTCACTCCCAACCACTTAGAGAGGAAGGGACAGGACAGTTCCTCTGACAAGTTCTGTAGGAGCAACCTATTAAGACACCTCTATGCTCAGCGAGGTACATCACCTTTATGTGCTGTCCTAGTTAAATTTAATCTCAAATTTATTGCATATCACAAATTCCAAGAGGAATCTTGGGATTTAGGCTCCCTGTAAAGCTTTTCATGAATACCTGAACAACCAAAAGCAAGCGCTCCCACATTGTTCATGAGAAACCGTATCTCCCACTCTACCACAGGCCAGCAGAAAGACCACAGCAAGAAAGAGAAGGATAATACATTAAAACAAACCTCACAGGTCCCGATTTTTCCTTCAATAGCACATTCTCCACACCTTCTTCCCAGAACAGTTCGAAGGCATTTTCCTTCAGTGAAACCTGCAACAAATCGAACGCTACACTGGGCAATTTCTTGTCCCTCTTCTCAGACTTGGCAGCACTTTGCAGAAGCTCTATAAGTCTAGAAGAAGAAAGAAAATAATGCAAGAGGTCTGGCCCAGAAGGGAATTGTTGAGAGCCAAATTCACCCTGCTGAAGGCCACAGGATGCAAGCCTCTGCCCCTTGGGAGAAATGACAGGGCTGTAATTTAGGAACCTGCATAACAGAGATGAATCCTTCACAGCACCTGCAGTGGCAAATATAGGCAGGCATCTGAATGAAAGCCACTTTTCTCTGTTAGCCAAGAGACCAAGAATGCTGCATTTGATGCTCCTTATTCAAGAACTCACCTGGGAATATTTTCCTCATTTACAACAGTAGGTGAGCCAAACAGCTTCTTCAGTTTTTTAGGTTTCAAAACACTAGGGAATTTCTGTATGCCCACGAGCAAAAGGTGCAGGTTCTCTGGAGATGCGAAGGCTGAAGCAAGGTCACTTTGCAAGATGCTAAACAGGACCTCCTCAAACACCGATTCAGGAACCTAGACAGGAACAAACGAGAGAGCATATGAGAAACATCTGAGACCTTTTTACTAACTTGCTGTGTAGGATAATAACATATCTGCATTGTAGGACATTTTACTAAAAAGCTTGCAATGTTCTGGAAACTTCAGAAATAGTCTTTACAGTGACACAACCAAAAATGAACAATGCACGTGTCCAGTACTGCTATGCAGTCCCCAGCTACTTAACCACGGTGCAGGACAATATCCTGGTCAATTGACTCCCACTGCAATTGCTCTCTTTCTGTCTGACTGCTCCTGTCTGTATGGCCCAGGAAGGATGAAACACTCCTATATTAGCTTTTAAATATATTTCCCCAAAATGAGTTACTTGTTTCATTAGGATTTTCTGGTAAACTGTGCTCAATCCATTTAGAGAAAACTGGATCCAATGTTTTCATCAATAAAAATAAGAAATGCCCCAAAAACTGCTTTAATTTGTATTTTTTTTAAGATGGGATTCAAAATACCTATAAATCGAATATCAAGACTAGATGACACAGAACACTTACCTACAGAATAGCATTTTATCTTAACTCTGTGAATCTTCATACAAACAAACATCCACATAAAAGAAGGAAATAAACAAACTCTTATTTTACTACATACTCAAAGAGTTCCTTTACCCCATGTCCTTACATGCTCTCACACTGAACAGCTCAAACTTCAACCTTAGGCCCAGGCAAGGTGCATAGAAAAGGTTTGCTGGCCAGAGTTTTCAGCATACTTCTATTCAAAACAGCACAGTCTAAAATATCACCCAAGCAAGTCTCCTGGGTAAAAAACAGACTACAGGTTTGTCCATAATGAAAGCAGACTGAACCAGACCATCCTTTCCAGAATAAAAGCAGCTGCTCACAGACAATATAGGAAACAGCTCCCACAGTTTAAAGTCACTCTTCCACACACCCCTTTAACTTTCAACTATGAACAAATCCAAGGAAAAGTCCCAAAAGAAAGATCCTGCCTCCTCCCACCCACCACACGCTGTGGCTGTACCTCAGACATGATGTCAATCAGAGTTCTGCGAGGGAGATCTCGGAGGTGTGCTTGGTGATTTGCCAGCTGCTGGAGAAGCTGGATGCTTCCCAGCAGAGCATTCTGGTCCTGGAAAAGAAAGATAAGCCAAAAACAGAAGACATGCATCAAAGATTAAGCTGAAGGCTGAGGTAATAATCTACTCTTGAGATCCTTACACCTACTTGTAATAAGAAACCTACACAACTGCTTCCTGACAGGCCACTCAGCTTTTCCTAAAATGATGTTTTATGGCTGTATGTGACAACAGATCCCTTCCTTACAGGAGAGGCAGGAACCTTCTGTGCTATCTGACACAGTGCCTACATTCTAGTCAGGAACAGACATTTAAAAGTCACAAAAAGTCCATGGATAATGCACAAGGAGTTCACTAAATCTGATGCTTCAGGTCCCATCTCATTGACTACCCAATGACCCAGTCTTTCTCTCTAGATCCTCTCTGCACTTCAGACAGCCCTAGAAGCAGTACTGACAAACAACATAACAGCAATATTACCTTAACAAGCCGGCCAGATTGAAACAGAGCCATAACTCCAAAAAAGTTTCCAAAAGCAGCATTTCTCACAAGTTTCTGAAGAGAAGAAAAAAAAAAGGAAGGTTATAGATCCACTTCACAGAGAGGTTAAGTTTCATGTTCAACCACAGCTCTCATCAGTGGAACAAGATGGCTGGAAGATCTAGCCTTGAACACCCCGCCACATGAAGGCTACCTACTGAAATGCACTCCCCTGCATGATGTTTAAGAACTGTCCTAGGTTGTCTTTCACACAGACAAATCTCAGCTAAAACAGTGCCAGATGACAATGTCATCAACTGCCAGTTTTCACAGATACTCCAATTATTTCATTCTAGTGATTTGCTTTAGCAAGAGGCCCAAAACTACTGTATCCAGGCACCAAGCCTTCAAATAGAGAACGGTTAATTTAAACTATTGGCCAATGCTGCTGCGAGCCGACTCACCTTTTTCACTTTTTCCAGATTGTGTTTTTCCTTTATCTGTTCCAGGACACTGCAAATTGGGATTTCCTCAAAAGCCTGTAAAACCTGAGGAGATGGATGGAATAGCACAGTTTGCAGACCTTCCATTTTACAAAGTTTTACTGGGTTCAGCTGAAATAAGATCTGAACAGCTGCTCGCATAACAGCAGATGTTATTAGACCAGAATACAGACGACTAGATTAGTAAAAGATGTGTAAGAATAGGAACTAGGGTAGGCATAAATATACCTGCCGATGCTCCTTTTTTTTTCCCTATACATGACATAGCAGCATTGATAATGAGAACATTTTGCTGCAACTGCATCACCCTGTATCAGAAGCAATGAAACTTTACAGCAAGAACAAGGCCCTACTCTAAGTGGGAAGAGCACAGGCTCTTCTCCATTATCAACTTCTTAGGGGAGGTGAGGTGATCCCAATCGCTAAGGCCCTTTGCTGTGTTAGAGACTCATCAGCATGGAGGAAAACAAAACTCTGAAGTGTGTGTTAAAGATCTCCCACATAAACAGCCCCATACCAGGAGTGAGGTAATTTTAAGTCATAATAGTTCTAAATGCGGCATACCTGAAAACCTGATCAACATTTGCAAATGAAGGATGGTTCCTGAAGCAGGACAGAACGCTGTAACATGAGCGTGATACGGGTATAGCTTATACCTTTTTAAGTGCATTGTTTCTGAAACAGACTAGCACCACTCAGAACCACACAGGTTTTATATACGAGAAGGCAAGAGCCTTCCCTGCCACCTGCATGCAGGCGCTGCCGGAGGGGAGCCCTCCAGCCTCCTTACACACAGCAAAGCGGGGTCCCAGGAATTGATGGGGCTGGAGAGGGGCCGCAGAGCGCTCTGCTCCGCTCTAGGAAACACTGACCTGCGCCAGGGCCAAGCTGAAGCCAGGGCGGGCGGCCTCGCGGGTGGCTCCCAGTCCTTCCACCAGACGCTTGAGGGTGTACTTGAGCTCATCGTCCTGAAAGAGAGACCCAGCTCCGGAGCACGGCGAGGCTGCGGGGCCCCCCGCTCCTGTGCCCGGACAGAGCGTTCCCAAGCATCAGCGGAGGGAAGAGCCATGCGAGTCGGTGTCCGTCGGCACCCACGGCCCCTCCGCCCGTCCCCGTCGCCCCCTCACCTTCCTGCCCTCCCGCAGGTGCCGCAGGAGGTTCTCGGTGGCCGCCAGCCGCACCTCCTGCTCTGGCTTGGCGATGTCCCAGAAGAAGTCGAGGAAGGCGCGGCCCTGCCGCAACACGCCGCGGGGGTCGGTGACCACGCCGCCACCTCCCAAGCCCTCCAGCTCCGCCATGCCTGCGCTGCAGCACGCGGAGCCGCAGCCGTCCTCCGCCCGCCCCGCCTCTTCCGGGGCACCGGGGCCCGAGCGGGGACGCGCTCGTCAGACGGGACGGGCGGAGCCGAACCGCTGCCTCTCGGCTCCTCAGCCCCGCGACGGTCTTGCAGCGCCCCGCGCTCCCTCAGGGCTGCCGCTCCGCGCCATGTTCTCCTCCGGGTCTCAGAGCCCGGCCCCTCTGCAAACCTTGTTCATCCCTCCCCTGCCCCAAGGGCTTCCTTCGCTTCCCCGAGCCCCGGTTTGCAGCTTTCGAGGGAGCTTTGAATCCTCTCCCCGCGGGGAAGCGGGACTGAGCGGGGCAAGACAGCTACGGGGTGAGCGGGGCGCTCCGTCCGCCCGTCTGAAATAGGGCGGTGCGGGGTCAGCGGTAGCGGGTGTCATGGCACCGCTGGTTTGTATGAGCATCCAGATGTGCGCTTATTACAAACCTGAAATAATAGGCTAGGAAAATGAAACAAACCAGCTCACGCAAAGGGAACGTGTTTGAGGACACGGAGAAGCTTTCGGTCTTTATTTACAATAAAATACAGGGCTATTCTCCAGCTGCCATGCGGAAATTGTGCACGTTTGCTGCGCTCCTTCCAGACTCCGGCCTCATACCGGCCGCAGATAACAAGTGTAGCCCCTGGAGCACGAACCGCTCTGCCTCGTGTCGTACCCACAGCGGCTGCAGGACGATTTGGGACACGTGGGAAGCCGGCGACCAGCGAAAGGCTGAAGCTGGTCCCAGCGCATCCGGGGAGCATCCCAGAGCCCGCGGCAAAGCAGGCGGGGAAGCGAGGAGCGGCGGTGGGGGGGGCGCTTCCCGACAGGCAGTAGCGCGGACAGCCCCGACGGGGCCGGGAGCCAGAGACAGGCACCGCGAGGGGCAGCCCCGTCCCGGGCCCCGCCGTATATAAGCGGCGCGGGGTCCTGCGGGCGCGGTCCTGTCACGCTCGCGCGGGGAGGCGGCTGCGGTGGCGATGGCGGATTTTGATCCTTACGACGATCGGGCCTACAGCAGCTTCGGCGGCGGCCGCGGGTGAGCGCGGCGGTGCGGGCGGCGCCGGGACCTCAGCCCCGGAGCGGGGAGGGAACGAGGGAGTGGCGCTCCGCACAACCCCCCCCCCCCCGGCCGGGCGAGGAGGGGGCGCGGCCGCGCAGGGCCTGGGCTGCCCCGCTCCCCGTGGAGATGGCGGGCGGACGGGTCGGGGCGCGCTGCCGCGCTGCACCCTTCGGGCCCGTCTCCCCCCGCCGGCTTTCCTTCTTGGGGTCGCGTTTGCCTGCGGCTTTAGCGGGCCCGCTCTGTGAGGCGAGGAGGAGGCTTTGCTGTCCCGGGAGGGGGGGAGCGGCCGTCGCCGGGCTACGTGGGGACAGTGCCGCAAGGTTTAGGGCCTGGCGGCGTGGAAGGGGCGGGAGGAAGGTGTCGCTGTGTTCCCGGAGGCGAGCGCAGAGGGGGATTTAGGGAGCGCTGGGCCAGAGCCAAGGGTAGGCCGTGAGGAGCTGTTGCAGGGACAGAGCGGGAGATGGGAAGAGGGAGATTTCTGTGGAGGACTGGAGTGAGGTGAGAGGCTCCTGTTCTGGCGGGACGAGCTCCGCCCGGTGAGGTGCCCTTCGGCGGGGGGGAGCTGCAGCGGTGGAGACCCGAGAGCGGGCAGCGTTCTGCCTGCAGCGAGAGGAAATGGGAGGGCTTTGTGGTGCCTCCGGTCGGGAGGGCTGGGAGCCGCGTTATGCAGTGCTCCGGGTGCCGACTTCAGATCCACGGTGCTCAAGAATGAATAGGGGTTGTCTCATCTCTGAGTTGGTTTTTTTTTTTGGCGCTGGAGAGTGGGTATAGGGAAGGAGCTACAGAAACAATAACCAGCAATTACGAAGTTTGCCTTAAATCGGGTTATGAAGATGCAATTGACAACTGACTTCTTTAAAGGTTGGCGCCATATGAAGTGTGTACTAAAATAAAACAGTAGGTGTAAAACGATGAAATAAACTGTCCTTGTGAACAAATCTTGGCAAGTATGCTGTTTTATAATCTAATTGTCCAAGATATGTTTCCTGATCCACAGTGTTCTTGTTCTTTCCTGTTCTTAGAGGAATAAATAATTTCCATTTCAGGCTGTTTAGGCAGTACAGAGGTTTACTGCTGAGGTTATAACAGAAATAAGTTTTCTTGTCTTTGGAAACACTGACACTTAAGCTGTGTAAACTTGTTTTTATGCATAGATATCCTTTGTGCCTAAAGAAGGGATGGTGCAGAGCAAACAGATGATGTACCCACTTACAATTCTGTATTTTTTAAATTCTGTAACAAGTAGTCTTGATAGCAGCCTAAAGTGGCACTTGATACTCATAATAAATTCAGCTATTACTATGCAGTCTATCCTAGTCAATGTAGGCACATTCTATGAAGTAATGAAACTAATGCTAAAATGTTACTTTCATATTCAGATTTCTTTAACAGAGCACTTAAACTTACTCTCAGGCAAGATGTGAATACCATGTTTTGGTGAACTAACGGCATCCTGCTGAGTAGTAGATACCTTTGCAGATCAGAAAATGCACTTATTCTGAATTAGCAGTAGTTTTAAGCCTCAGATGCTACTAATATTAGTGTAACTTGTACTTTCATTTAATTATTATTGATCATAAGTTACTAACAGCTAATTCATGGTTTCAGACCTTAACAGGTCTCTGTACATTATATGAAGTCCCATAATATGTGTAACATAATGACAGCATGACTGTTCTTGAAGGTTTTGTTAAAGAATCCCATGTTAACTTAGTGACAGCTAGTCAATTTCAGGCACTTTAGGATTGTAAGAATAGCATAAACTCAGTTGAGAGATAATAGTTTTTGTGGAAGTTGTGTTTTGCATAACCTTTGGTCTGTACAGTGGGTGAGCATAGGTTTTAAGTGTGACAGAGAACAGTTCTGACATGCGTAAGATATCCGTCTCTTTCTCATACTCCAACATCATGGTAGAAGAGCAACAGAATATGACTGGTGTGATAAGAGAGGTGGTTTTGCTACACCTGAGATGGCTGATAATGCACTGATTAAGAGCTGAAACATAATACTATGGTATGCAGAACTTATTCCAGATGAAGTACATGCTGTTGACCTTAAAAGAGTTACTAGAAACACTTTTTTGGTAAGTGTTTTGGAGCCAAAATTTGACAGAAAAACCTGTAATTAAGTGCTCTGAGGCCTAGTTGAAGCTCTGAACATCTGTACAGCTTCTCCAAGTTGAAGGAAACTGAGTATTTATTGCTCCTGACTTGCTGTTTGGCTGTTCAGCTAGGTGTGCCTTTTAGCACTGGTCTTAGTAATAGTGGGCACCTTACTCAGAGCTTAAGATTCATCTCCTGACATATTGTACAAGTAAGTGGAACTAGAAAGCTCGTCTCTATCCTTCTGGTATTTTGAATTCTGTGTCTTACCTGTTCAGTGTTAAAAAATGTCTCATCATTTTTAGGCTTGGGTAAGCTTTTTGTTGAAGACATCTGGTGCTCAGCAAAACTTGCATTCTGCTGAGCCTTGTGCTGCCTCTGGTAAAGCAGCTACCGTTGGAATCCAGATAGGCTGTTGCCTCCATGCTGTGCAGAAAGATAAATACTGAGCTATTGGTTTGATCCTTAGTGAAAGGCTTTAAACTCAAATACTAGCTTACAAAATATCCATTTCTTTAAAACTTTTGAGAGATGTTTTCTGGAGATAATAACTGAACTGTCTAAAAGAGTAGCTTCAAAATGATAGCTTAGTTGTTCTTTCTACCCAGTATGGCCTTACAATGTTATTGAGTCAGTCTGTCAATAAGTGTAATTCTGGGGATATTTGCTTCTGCATCTGTTGGAAGCAAGCTTTTCTTTTCAGCTGTTTCGGTTTCCTGAAAAAAGAAATCAAATAGTTGTTTTTCAGATTCCTACTTTAAGATGACATAATTGTTACCTGCTTGTGTCTGAGCAAAAGCTACAGTGAGTGGGAAATGTAGATATTCATTTAACACTTTGGTGTGACTCTAGTTCACTTAGTTCAGATATGGTTTTAATTATAGTTGACTTTTATCCAATTTTGCTACAAATGAGAGCGTCTTCTTTCAATCTCATTGTTTGGTTACAAAAGTCAGCCTTATTATTTCACTGTTTCAGTGTGGAAAAAAATGCAGGGAAGCATAGAAACAGCTTCTTTTTGTGTTGCTCTGCCTGGATTCTGTTTGGAACCTAGTTATTGACAGTTCATTCTTGTTCAAGTAGAGACTAAAATATCAGATATTTATATATTTGATAACTGAGGCCTTAATGATCATATTCAATAAGAATACTTCATTTTCTGACTTAACATCAGGAAGGATTGCACAACAGTGCGTGGATTTCCACACAGGCACCCCAGAGTTCTGGTATGCTATGGTAGAAACAAGGTTTGTCTGTAGCACCAAAAATTCTTTTGGGGATTGCTAACTTGAGGGCGTGGTTGCAGCAGCAGCTCAAATTGATCTGACTGGTGGTTGCTGTTGAAAGCTGGAGTTTTGAGCTCTTGCTATTGTTCTCCTTCCATGTTGCCACCAGTGCTCTTTGCAGCTGCCCAGATCACCTTGTTGATCTGGCTGAGAATTCAACTTTAGAGTGAGTTTGTACGCAAATCAGCTCACTGAACAAGATGACTAGGTAGTTCAAGGACCATGGTGAGAATGTGTAGAAGGAGGGAATGCTCCTTTTAAATTCAGCTGCAGCATTTCTAGTGTTTCTATAGAACATAAAAATGAATTTATTTTTGGCTGAAAATTAGATGTATGCTATTTTAATAGCTGTTTGTGAGGCCATATAGAAGTTCTACATATTATGTAATTCTTTAGAAAAGCAACTCTGCTTTCTTAGAGCTCCTCCTTAAACCTTGTTCTTGTGACTAAAGCTAGTTCTACTGTACACACAGAACACTCAACTATAGCAGCTTTAGTTCGCCAGTATGTTTTTGACTCTGACTTGTTAATGAGACAAAGGCAGATGAGGAGCATTGTCAAAAATGCTAAAATATGAACCTGGGTGGACACTAATTAAAGATGTGTAGGTTGTGATTCAAATACATTTAGCAGCATGCTGATGGTGTTGGTGACAAATGGCTCCTGCCTTGGAGCTGCTACCATAAAAAGGCACGTATGACAGGCTTACCTTGGAAGAGTTAAGGAATCTTATTCAAGATCTCTGCATTAGCTGATTCATTAGTAATAAAATGTTTATTTTGAAATGAAAAAAGATATATTGCTTGCCCAGTGGATATTCTGCCTACATGGAGACCTCAGAGCAGCCTTCTAACATCTGAAGGGGGCCTGCAAGGATACTGGGGAGAGACTCTTCATCAGGGACTTCAGTGATAGGACAATGGGTAATAGGTTCAAAAGTAAACAGGGGAAGTTCAGGATAGATATAAGGCAGAAGTTCTTTACTGTGAGGGTGGTGAGGTGCTGGCACAGGATTGCGCAGAGAAGCTGTGACTGCTCCATTCCTGGCAGTGCTCAAAGCCGGGTTGGGCAGAGTCTTGGTGACATGGTCTCCTGTGTGGTGTCTCTGCCCATGGCAGGGAGTTTGGAACTAGATGATCTTAAGGCCCTTTCCAACCCAAACCATTCTATGATTCTATGAAATAGTAATTGTTTGACCTTCTGTATTTTAGGTAGGACTCTGCAGAAATCTAATTAGTCCATGTCACACTAGCAAGTCCTGCTTTGGTACAGTTTATGGTCTGGTGTGCTTTTAAAGGCACAGTGAGCCTCTGGGAAAGGGAACAGACAGAAAGAAAACCCAGTAAAAGTAAGGCACTGAAGAGAACAGGGACAGGGTAGTGGTGTCTCAGGTAGAAGTCAAAGATTGCTTAGGTGGGCAAATGGTCTTGGAACCAGTGACAGTGCATCCTGTACTCTGGAAGTCCAGAAGCTGTAACTTAAAATTGCCTTGTGCTCACAGTACAAGTCCTTTTCTCTGTAAAAGTGATCAAAGAAAGCTTTGGAAAACGAAGCTCTACAGAAAATTAACACACTTTATATTAAGACAGTAAAGAATTTTGCTGCTACAGTCTAGTTCCTCAGCAACCAATGCCAATAGACTTAACTGAGACTGAGGAATAAGATGGGAAAAGACAATCTAGGTTGTCCAGCCAACAGGTTGCCCATAGAGGTGGTGGATGCCCATCCTTGGAGACATCGAAGGCCAGGCTGAATGTTGTTCTGGGAAACCTGATCCATTTGAAGATCTTCCTGCTCAGTGCAGGGGGGTTGGACTAGATGACCTTTGAAGGTCTCTTCCAACCCAAACTATTCTATGATTCTGTGAACCTGATTACCTCAGTCTGTAATTCAGGAAGAAGAAAACACCCGAAGAGCACTGGTAGCGGTTCTCTGTCCTTGACAGCCATGTTTTATAGTATGTGTCCAATTCAAAGTATTCCAGTCCAGATATCTGACAGTTACGGCAGTAACTACAGAATTAGGAAAAGATGTTTCTGTTAACTAAATACTGATGAAATAATGTAGATAATTGTGGGGTGGGTGTTGATAATACACTATTTGAACCATTAGATCCAGCTTAATTTCAGATAAGCTGCCAAGCCTGTGCCATGCAAGCATTTCTTCACTGCTATAAGTTATCCTTTAGATCTAGTCTGGGGTGTAAGGGTTTTCTTTTTTTTTTTTTTTTTTTTTTTAAGAAGTAATAATTTTAAGTAGGGGACAGTAGAGAGAAGCTTACATTGCTTTTCTCAATGGATTATGGGATGATTCAAGGCCAGGTTGGACAGAGCCTTGGGTGACATGGTCTAGGGGGAGGTTCCCAACCCATGGCAAGGGGGTTGGAACTAGATGATCTTAAGGTCCTTTCAAACCCTAACTATTCTATGAGAAAGAAGCTCATTCATCATTTTGTTTTGAGTTCACCTGTAATGCATTTAAATACATTGTTCATTTGTTCTTCCACTGAAAATACTGCGTCAGATAATACTAGAAAGGAGTATAGTTCAGGCCAGTAGTGGAGGTGGCAGGTAGAGGCAAAAGGGATAAAAAAACTAACCAAAGCTGTAGAAGAATCACTTCCAAAAAGTCCAGCAGCACCTGAGCAGTGCTGTGTGCTGTATTACTGTCTGTGTTGGGAACCAGGTTCCAGAGACACTGTGCTTTTATTAACAGGTCTCGTGGTGGTGGCCTTGGTTCCCGCAAACAGAAAGAGCTGCCAACAGAACCCCCTTTCACAGCATATGTGGGAAACCTACCCTTCAACACTGTTCAAGGAGACATAGATGCCATCTTCAAGGATCTCAGCATAAGGAGTGTACGACTAGTCAGAGACAAGGAAACAGACAAATTTAAAGGTGAGTGTTCAGAGTTGGTTTGGTTGTGGATGGCTAGCTGGTAGGAGAAATGAGGGACTTCCAAAGTTACTTTAATGGAGAACTTCAGCTTACTCTAAAGTGTGGTTAGTTTGTTGATCTGTGTTTGTTCTTTATGTTGACTTATACAAGTTTCTCATTCACTAACAGTTAAACATCTAATTTGAATGAGATTCACTATTGCTTCCATCATCTTCAGATACAGACTAACCAAGTGCCGAGTCAATATTTGCCCTGCCATAAAACGGCTTTCTCAAACCTTGTTTGTCTTGCATGAATTCTAACAAAGCTGAAGTGTCTGACCCACTTAAGATCCATGACCTTAAGTGTTGAGTGCTTACACAATCTTTCTTTAGCTCAGAAGAGTCCCATTGCTTCTGTCTTTTTTAGTAGACAGGGAGAAAAAGCAAGTAGATACAGCTTTTTAGAGGATGCAAATGTGATTTCTTTTGGAATTGGCCAGTGGAAAGGGAGTATATTTGTAAGTTACTTGAAGAGGGGGTGGGGGGAACCTTGATGCAGAGAACGGGATATTAGAAAAGGGATAAATTCACTAGATGATGTGATGACACAAAATCGGCCTGCTGGCCAAGCAGGTACTTCAGCTTCATGTTTAAAAATACTGGTAACCAAATGTCAATATTCAGCTAAATAACTGTCTAAAAAGCATAGATTAAATCATCTGTAATGAGAACCCTGTGGCAGAGGGAATTAATCAGGCTCTTGGCATTTGTGCAGTTCCCATACAGAGTTCTGGGATTTGTCCTTGTCATTAATAGGCGCAGGTAAATGCTTTCCTCGTTAGTGATGTTTAGTTTCAGAGTTGTGTATGTCTTGTACTGACCATATCTTAGTTCATGCTTGAGAGGCTGTTAGCAGATGTGCAGGGAGAGTAGCTTCTTACGAAGGCTTTTTAAAGTGCTGGTATTAACTCGTGAGGTTCTTCTTGCAGGATTTTGTTACGTAGAGTTCGATGAGGTGGAGTCACTTAAGGAAGCTCTTACATATGATGGTGCAGTAAGTATATTTGCAATTAATTTGTGAAATAAAAAGATAAGCACAACTCTCAAACTCCTTGGTAGCCCATAAGACACATTGTGAAGACATTCTCCCTTTTATTTAACAGCTTTTGGGTGATCGATCACTCCGAGTGGACATAGCAGAAGGCAGAAAACAGGATAAAGGTGGCTTTGGCTTCAGAAAAGGTGGTGGACCTGATGACAGAGGTGACTTCTGGTTTTCTAAATAGCTTCTTTAATAAAATGGTTGTAGTTACAATGTCTGGTGCTAACTAATGCTAAGACAAGACATGCTAGTCAACATGGAGATGATACAGGAAAGAGAAATTTCTATATGTATATACATGTTTCTAACCTAGCTGCTGCCATGCCTGAAATGTCTGAACTATAGATGTGCTTTGTGTCCAAAAGCTGAGTATGTTGTCACTCCTAGCCCAGGAAGTGAGACCAATACCCCTGGTGTGTACAGTGTCTTGCAGAGGACAATTATAAGCCCAATAGTCTGGTCTGCTACTATTTTATTATGATGCAAGAGAAGTGAGTAAGCAAAGTAAGCCCAAGTAGATAAATACTTGCTTTGGACTGTCCTTCTGTTTCCAGTATAAAACCAGGCTTTGCTGTAGTTGAAACTTAGTTGTACTAGACTCACTAAAGGCTTGCATTGAAAGTGAATTAGAGAAAGTTTCCTGACCGCTTGTTCTTGATTAACTTAAACCAATCTTTTGTTCCTGTGTGATGGAACTTGGTAGTACCAAAATGAAAGGATTTTCCAGCAGCATGACTTTGGATATTGAAGGACTGAAACTTTTGTTTGGTGTCCCCTTAATCAGCCTTTCCCACAGCTTCAGACCTGAACACAATTGTGGCTTTTTTCCTAGGAATGGGAGGAGGTTCCCGAGAATCCAGAGGAGGTGGATGGGATTCCAGAGATGACTTCAATTCTGGTATCAGTATTAACACTTATAAAGATAGGCAGCCTAAAAGGCGCAGAAATGTTCTCTTATGTCAGATACGTTTGTCCCCATTACTGTTTTGATTGAATCTACTTTAGGTCAACTTTGGCCTACAGCTGCAGTGGGATTCTTTAGGGGGAATCATCCATTGCTTTATAACAGAGGAAAGAGTCTTGATTGTGAATTTTATGAAACAATCCTAAATGACAGAATATTTGTTCAAGTATAGCTTATGCTGTCTAGGTTTTAAGCATTTCTCAAACTTGTGGCCAAGTACATATCTGAATAGTAGCAGAAACAGATCATGTGTAAAAGCTGATACTGTATTTCAGAGCAGAGGCTTTCATTTCTTAAGGCGATGTGACATCATTATATGTGTATCCCTGAAGCAACTGACTTCTCCAAAGAAGTGTTAGTGTTCCAAAGCACTTTTAAATGCAGAATGTTCCTAAACTTTTAGACCTGTTGCAATAAGGCAAGTTGCAACACATGACTGAGCTTGCTGAGTGGAAGGTAGTGATGGAGCCACTGGATTTTCTTTTGACTTCCGGTCAGCTATTAGAATCCAGGGTGACATTAACACAATTGCTTTTGTCCTCTGAAATCACGGGTTTGGTCCATTTTCTGATGGGGAGATGCTGGCAAGTGCAACTTTGCAATGTCTGGTCTCTGCGTGAGTGGAATGGACAAAGTAGGAGTGGTAACAAAGTGTGCCCTTGCCACTAGCATGAAACTGAAGCATGGTGCTGGAGAGAGGAAGCTTGCTGCAGCGCTGTGCTTAACCTGCCTGTGTAGCTAAGCATTCCGGTGTCAGAGCTTTATGCCTTCTTTGGCAGCTTCTTCAAAATGTGGATGCATTTCAGCTTGTTAGATGCTGGCTGAGTGATTGGTGATTCAAAAGTTTAGCACTCAAGTTTTAGTTGCTACAGAAGCTTTTCTTCTCAGGTCGTACAGCCTTGTTCTGGACCAAGTCTTTAAAAATGGTTCTTTGGCACTGAAGTAAGTAAGGGGCAGTTCTGCAACTCTGCCAAATACTGAAGTGGAAAAGAAAATCTCAGATCAAAACAAAACAACGTTCTCTTCCAGATGGCTTCTGAAAAACAGAGTATATCCCTTGTAGGTGTGCTGAAGTATCCTCCTCCTACCGAATGCAGATGATGGGGGCTTGGAGAGATGCTCTAAAGTAGTCATTGGTACAGACCTGGAACTCTGGTCAGTGACAGGCAGCTCTTGATTTTTTTGATACATAAACGGAAGAAATACAGCCAGTTTCCTATTTAAAGTCTGAATTGGTTTTGATAATTTTGGGGTTTTTTTCAGCTCTTTGGTAAATACCTGGTCAGTTCATAGTTCAACTAAAAAGCCTTGGGGTTTTGCTCTGTTTTTCAAAGGCTCTGTTTTATAAAGACTTTTATATTTCACTACTTAGCTGTTTACTCATTTCCTCTGCTCTTGCAGGTTTCATGCCAAGGCTGTAGCCAGTGGGTGATTTGGCTACAGAAGTACTCAGAGTACTGCCAGTGTTGTCTCTGAGTTCAGCTACGGGTGTTAACAATCTGAGTTTTCAGCTGAAGCTCATATTTTAAGCTCACTTGGTGACCCACTCTCCAACACTCCAGTAAGACTCTAGGAGGATAAAGCAGTTTCTAAACTTGGCGTAGCATATATTTGGTTTCAAATGGAATCTGTGTGACTCTTCTAGAACATGTTGGAGATCTCTGAAGCAATCTGTCTACAGACAAAGGCTCTTAGTGCATCATCTTGGACTGACAGCAGTGACTTGCAAGGTTTTCCAGTCATCCAGTTAAAAATCTATATTAAAAGCATTGCAAAATACACTCTTTAAATTCACTGTCTTCCATCTTCAGGATTCAAAGATGATGACTTCTTGGGAGGCCGGGGTAGAGGGACCCGCCCTGGAGACCGACGACCACCCGGTGCTTCAATGGGAAGTGGTGGCACTGGTCGCTTCAGAGATGGGCCTCCCCTTCGTGGGTCTTCCATGGACTTCAGAGAGCCAACAGAAGGTAAGCTCTTTATCTTCTGAAATTCAGTCTTCCTTCACAAAGCAGACTCCTGCTTTCTTTGTCAGGTTAAAGCTACTGCTCTTGACAGACCTTCATTCACACCACCATATTCTTTCTTTCAGAGGAAAGAGCACAGCGACCCCGACTTCAGCTCAAACCTCGAACAGTTGCTACTCCCCTCAATCAAGTAGCCAACCCAAACTCTGCTATCTTCGGTGGAGCCAAGCCCCGAGAGGAAGTAGTAAAAGAGCACGACTGAATTTGGGGTTGAGAGGGAATGGGGAGGCGGGAGAAAAAGCAAGACAGTACAGAGTAACTAGCTCTGCTGGAATGTCAACCCTGCAGTTTACCATTCCTGCCATCTGGTATTTGTCCTCTTTGAAACCGAAAACACAGAGCTTGTGAATGCATGTCAGCTGTTAACAAGTGGTTTTTAGTACGTTCTTGGCTTTGCTGTATCTAGTGCCTGCTTTGTGCTGAGTTTCCCTCTTCTGTTTCCTTCCAAGAAGCACAGTTGCCAGTAGATAAGGCAGTGTAGCTGCTTCCACGAACGTGGAGGTCTCTGGACAAAGGTGCTGCTTCACTTCTTCCTTCTGGGTTTGTTTTACTTTAGAAGCACAGGTTAGACTTAGTTATTTCCCTTTATTGTTTCCTTTTACTTCCTCAGTGCTCCTCTTCTGACCTGCATGTCTTGTTCTGTATTGCTGTGGCTCTGAAGAGGAAAACTGGAGAGTCCAGATGAGTCGAACAGAGAAATTTACAGTTCTAACCACGTAGTAAAATACCATTTTTGCCAACTGGTGACAGTTACTGTATACAGCAGAGCCCCTTATAAAACTAAGGGAGAAGAGCTGCCCTTTCACACAGGTTACCAGGAAGTATCAATTTAGTCAATGCCTTGGCTGAAAAAAAGCCTGGTGAATACGTGGTGGAGTTAGTACGGCTGCCAGCAGACTCTTGCTGGTGGCTGGCTGTTGGCTGCAAAATGGTATGATACTACACCTCTGCTCAAGGTTAGCACTGCAAGAATGTGCCTGTTGGAGCACAGCTGCTCACTGGCTCTTTCTGCTTACTTTTTTTTTTTTTCTTTTTTTGGGGTTTTACATGTTTGGTAAATTTTTAAATGAAGTTTCTACAAATAAAATGGACTTTTTTATTTTTGTTTAAGGAGTGTATACTTTGCCATGCAGTATGTAACCCCCCATCACCCCCTGTATTTCTTTGCCCAGTGGTGTACAGTTTTAAGACCTCTGCTTTCAGAATACCTTGAAAATGGGCAGATTAGAAATCGTTCTGCTGTAGATTCTCTTCATGTAGAAGTTTGGGTGAAAAGCATCTCTAAGTGCTGCATCTCTCTTCACTTGAAATGTTTCTTGTGGGTGTTGTGTGGGGGGAGGGAGGCGAGGCTGGAGCAAAAGGAGAGGGATCATTAATGTTCCAAAACAAAACCTGGCTCTACACATGGAAGTGTGCATATGGCCAATGCATGAGGGAAAAACTTGGGCCCCTAGTGCTAGTGCTGACAGCTTTTGGATGAAGCAGCCAGCGCTCTGGAGTGGTGGCAGGAGGAGTTTGGAAGCATGGCTGCTTCGCTACCAGCATCACTGCTGGTAGTGAATTTCTTCCCTAAAGCTACCTTTAATGTCAGAGTCCCAGCAATTTACAGAACTACTCTTTCCTTCTTTCTGCCTGTCACTTAATCTGCTTCTGAGATAAGAACCATTTGTCTAACACTAATACTTAATTTAAGACAGACATGCATTTGTGTGGTTGTATTCCAAACCAATAATTGATCTATTTACATCTTCAATGTGGAAAGGATTTTAAGAACAAATTCCCATATAAAAACTCACCTCTAGTCAAGACACTTGACTTTTAAATGTAAAAACAAAGGAAAAAAAAAAAAAAGGAAAAGAATTCCAAACACTTAACACATTCTGCTTCATAACAAAATAAATTTATGGATATGGTATTTTGTGAATGATCTTTTAAATAAAAGAAAAACATTAAGTAATATTTAACATTGGTCTTTATTTGAGTCTGCCGTAGCATGTTTCCCCCTCGCAGTTTTCAAACCTTGTGTTAATGTGGAAATTTCCGTAAATTTTTCTGGGGAAGCAGTCCCAGAGCCATTCTTGCACAAAATACGGGGGAAGTCTAATCTAAACGAATGCTGGAGCATGCAGGACACAGGGAAGTGACAGCTGTGTGTGAGTGGAAGTGAGCCCAAGTTCTTTTTCCTGTGGCCTCAGCTGTATTTGGAGTGTTGCAGTTTGTGTAGTTCCTCATGTTCCTCATTTCCCAGAAGCTGAGTTCTGCTGCCCTCTGACCAGGATCATCCCCTGCTGGATACAGGGCAGAAGCTGTGTCCATCTAATGTGAGTAGGGGTCAGTTTCATGTGGAGTCTTTGTGGTAAGAGGAAAGCAAACAGATCAGTTTGCTGTTGCCTTGCCCAGTTTCTCCCAACTTTTCCTGCTGACCCGTTTCCCACTGGCTGTAACTGTTGTGGAGGCTGTTCCCCTGTGCCTGGGAAGTGTAGGCATGCTGCAGGGTATGCTGAGAGGAGGAGCCATGGTTTTATTGAGGAAATGAGCTCTGACCTCCCTGCTGCTTTTACTGCTTTCCATAGCATGAAAGGATGGGAAGTGTTCCTGCCTTCTGGCTACTTGGTCACTCTTTAGACCTGCTGTTAGGACAGCTTGAGCAGAGAGTCCAACTCCTGCTCTGGAGCTACTTGCTACAGCGGCACAGTCTGTGTCCTAGGGCCTGGCTGTCCTACAGGAGCAACACCCTGAGTGTTGGCGTAACAGCAGGGCTAGCTGTTGGAGGTGGTGTCCTTAGCTGTCACAGAAAGCTTGCTCAGAGCTGGTGTTTCAGGCCTTTGGGTGGTAGAAACAATGATCTCCTCACTGCATAGGAAAGTAACACTGACTTGTGAGAAAGGTAGATGAAAAATGGCTCATTTTAGTTCTGTGTGTAGCTTTCTGTACCTGCTGGTATCTGGTTGGTCAAGGATTTCCTACTAGTGAGCGTAGCCTGATCCCAGTACCATTTAATACCTTATTTTTGTAGTTCTCCGTATGCAACCATCAATGCATTGCCTGGTTTTGTTGGAGCATTCTGAGTTCCGCTTCTCCTATGGCTCAGGGTTAGACCCCTCCAGTCCTTTTTCTATCCTCCCTTCAAAAAACTGATGAACGTTTCCCTATGCAGAAGCATCTCAAATGAGCTTGTGTCAACAGTTGACAAAATTAATGTACACATGTGGCATTTGATGTTTTGTAGGGGGAAGCAAACAGCAAAGAAAACAGTTAAGATGTAATCTGTGATGCTTAGTTTTACCTGCAGCTTAAAGCTAGGCCTGGCATGGCAAAGCCAAGACCCAGGAGGTTACCGGCAGCGGTAACAAATAGCTAACGCACTTTGTGGCTGTGCGTATTCTCCCCAGGTTGTTTCTAGCAGCTGTGCAGAGCTTTCTGCAAGCTTGAACTTAAAAAACTGACCAAAACTGAAGTCAGGAATGCAGCACGCAGGTTTTGGAGCTGAAATTGAATTTGCTTTGCTACTGCGGAAAGCGCTTTGTTGTGTTTCTCCAGTTGGGGTGCAGGTGGGGAAGACTGGTGTGTCTGGAAGAGCTGTGGGACAATGCCAGAGTAAGCAGCGTGCATCCAACATGCTGCAGAACTCCACTGGCAACCACTTAAAAGCAACTCCAAGGCCAGGAGCAGTCCTGGGGAGAGCTAATCCCACTCCTAGCAGCAGCAGCCATGGTGGCGTGTGTGTGTTGTGAACTCCCTGGACCATGGCAGCATCAGAGGAGATTCTGTGGTCATGAGTGGGGTTCTGATGGTTGAAGAGAGAGGAGGAGGAGGAGCGTTCCCTTATTCAAGTGATGGGCTGTGGATAGAGTCAAATCTATGCCCTAGAGGGTGGCTTACTCGCCTTCCTAAAGTAGCAACCAGATGTTAGCCTGGTACTGAGATGTGCTGGCTCTGCTCAGAGTCTCTGATGCTGACCATGAGTGTCTGAAGTTGTGTGAGGTGTCCCAGCGAGCAGCTGTACCCAAGACTCGCTACCCCAGGGCAGGTATGGATGATTCTGATGTTTTTCGACTTGTTTTAGGAGTCCTATTGTAGTTTCCATCTTGACTTTAGCACACAGTGTAGTGGAGCATTTGCTGCCTGTAGTGCTACCTGCTGGCTCGTCTGCAGAAAAGATTGCAGAATGCTGGGAAGTTTGGAGCAAATCCTGTGATATTCCAGCCCCTCCTTTCTGTAGGAAAGACTGAAGAATGAAGGTAGCAAAGTCTGAAATGCAGAGTGCTCGCATGTAGTGACTTGCGGAGCAGCCCTTGTCCTGCTGAGTGCTTTGAGCAAAGCTGTTTCCAGGAATCCCCCTGCTCACCTGGAATGTGTTTTGGACAAAGGAGTCACGTTTGCTCCGAGCAGTGCAGCTGACAGCCAGGCATAGATCCCTGGGTTTTGGTACCACCTCATTCCTTCTCAGTGTGTGGAAGTATCATTATTCCTGCTGGCTTCCAGCAAGAACACAGGCAATAAGCTGTACCCACGAGCATCCTCACATTCGTGTTATGTTTCTGGTTTACATACTCATGGTTTCTGTGTTTCGCTGCTAGTGAAGGCTCTGGAGGAGTGGGGCTGGGGTAGATCCTGGCACATTCTAGCATAGAACCTTTGTAGTTCTCGAGGGCACTTTTCTGGACTGGATTCTTGGGATGCAATCTTGTAGGTGATGCCTGTCTGACGTTTTTAGAAAGGGGAGTTGCTGTGGCTGAAGAGGAATTTGGTTTCCAGCTGAGATTGGAATGCTCTAATCTGGTAGCTGAATCCCTCCCCTCAAAACCCACTGCCAGTTGTTAAGGAGTCAAGTTCATCTGAAGTGGCAGAGGGCCATCTTTTATCAGGTGCATGTGTTTTATCTGTATAATCTTCAATTTACTCCGTTATCTGTGATACCACTCACTGCAGTGCTATTAATCCAACTGACCAGAAGCATTTAAAAGGGTGTAATCATATTCTTTGACCCTGCTTTCTGAAAGGATTTGATCCTTCAGTGCCACACACTTGCCTCTCAAGCCTGATGCATGTTTGTAATAGCAATATCATGATGACATTGTATGTTCTAGGCTAACTGGAGAAAGGTGCTACCAAGGTATGGCTTGTCTCTGTCCTGCACATCAGAGACTGCAGAGGGACTTTGCCGGTTTCACCCGTGTCTGCTCATGTAAACCCAAAGCTCAGATGGGCACAAGAAACAGGAGATCAGGTTCTGGTGGCACAAGCGGTGTCACCGTGTGCGCATGGTGTCGCCCGTGTCAGTGTTATTAGCTCTAAGATCTTGTTCCTCATCTTCATGTAGCTGTTTGGGTGACTAAATCTAAAGCATTTTCTGGTTTCCTTTTCCATAGCTGCAATGACTGTTTCATGACGTGTCGTGCTCAATGGCAGCTTCATTTTAGCATCAGCTTCCCTCATTTCTGCCCCCTTTGCAGCAAAGTGCATCCAAGGGCTTTAAGGACCTTCAGTGCTGTTACAGGAACAACCTGTAAGCTCACGAATTCTTGTGTAAAGCTCTATAGAGTATCCCAGGGTTGATGTTTTGGGTCTGTTATTGCTGGGAACGCTGCCATCCTGCCCTGTAGGTTTCAGCCAGGTTAAGTGTTCCCCATGGTAGGGATCTCACACCCTACTATGAGACTGTTTTGTTCATGTTGCCGTGCTCCCGAGATCTGCCTCTTTCTTTTAAATAAACCAAAAACTCACCAAGTACCTCTCTGAACCCCTGCAGAATCTGTACTGTAACCAACCTGTACAATTTGTATTGCTGTACAAAAACCAATCAAATAAAAGCATTCAAACCTTCTAGGGTTTTGTGTTCGGATTTCAGAATTACCGTGTCTACAAGGATGAACTGAGCAGGGTAAGAATGGGAAGAAGCTTTATAGCACCCCAGGGATGTACGGGATTGGTCTTTGCAAAGCTTACTTGGGCAAATGGGTGTAAAGCCCCCAGAAGCCCTGGCTGTGAGCTGCCTTTCCACTGGCTGGTAGCAGCAGGTATGTTCAGCTGTAACGGGGTGGCTCTCCGTTTCAGCTCAGAGAGGTCAGGTTTGCAGTGGGGCATGCAGCTGGGGCAGGGGAGGAGGTGGCACTTCCCCTTTTCCTTGGGGAGATGCTCATGAGGCTGCAGCGTAAGAGGAAAGCTGTTTGTGGGGCTATACAGAAATGTGCGTGCGCTAGCTTAGCGCATCAGAATAGTTCCTCCAAGATGTGGCTTTCGTTAAAGTCACTGCAAATTTGGCAAACCAAAATCTCGTTGGTGAAGTGCTTGGGATGAGACGTGTGCTTGTGCTGCTCCCAGCGCAAGGGGGATCTGAACGCTGTCTGCAAAGGAGGCAATGCTTGACTCACAAAGCTCACAAGATTTAGGAAAAGGAACTTGTTGGAGCTCAGCACCTTTCCTCAAAGCTTTCAGTATCAGGTGTGTTGCACAGAATCGGACTCACAGAATGGTTTGGATTGGAAGGGGCCTTAAAGCTCTCATCCAGCTCCAACCCCCTGCCATGGGCAGGGACACCTTCCACTGGAGCAGGTTGCTCCAAGCCCCTGTGTCCAGCCTGGCCTTGAACACTGCCAGGGATGGGGCAGCCACAGCTTCTCTGGGCACCCTGTGCCAGCGCCTCAGCACCCTCACAGGGAACAGCTTCTGCCTAAGAGCTGATCTTCATCTCCGCTCTGGCAGTTTAAAGCCATTCCCCTTTGTCCCATCACTGCAGGCCCTTAAAAACGGTATGTTTCTGCAAAAAGGCCGGTTTAGATGATGCAATGTTTTCTCATCCTTGTTTCACTGCTAATTTCTGATCAGCATTAGTCCTAACACCTGGTTCAAGCAAAACCAGCTGGGCTTTGAGCAGACCCCACCTTCATCAGGAAGGATGTGAGCTGGTCTCTAAGGCCATTCAGCTTTCCATCCCCAGCAGGTAAGGTGGGCAGGGTGGAGAAGGGGTTCTCACAGCCTTTCTGAGCCTGAAGAGATCTTTCTACAGCTGGCTAACTGTATCAATGGGAGCAAAAGAGGGTTTGGTTAGCTGGTGAAACTAACTGAAGGAGTAGATGCTATGTGTTTTTTATGGGGAAGACCCAAACCGAGCTGAAGTGAGTAATCTTTGAGAAGTATGTGGGAAGGTGCAAATGTAATGTGGCATTTTATATCATTTATTGCAGTGGGTAAAAGCATGATGTTCCTGTGTCTTTGGCCTTCTTTTCAGACCAGAAATGGTTTTATTAGACCACAAATGGTTTCTAGCAGTAGGTCTGTATGAAACACAAGGGGGTTACAGGAGGGAGAGGACAGAGAGTAGAGTCTGAAGTGGGGTTTGGTGTCCAAGGGGGCTTGGTCTGGCCTCAGGAGGAGCCGAACTCACGGCTGTGTTGGTAGGTGCTCAGGCTGAGTGCTCTCATCCTGAATCCCTGCCCCAAGCTCTTCTCATGAGAAAGAGGAAGCAGGGAGATAGCATCTGCAGTGGCGCGTGTTACTGCAGGGGTCACCTGCTCATCCAGGTTAGACATCGAGGTGGTTGCCCTCTCAAGAGGACTGAGGTCTCTGAAGGGCATCACTGTTGTAGTGCACTGGGGATGACCCTGCTGCTTTGCCCCTTGGGCACAACAGCTTCTAGAGAGGCTGAGCTGATGTGTGCCTCGGTCCAGGAGACAATTAGGGGGCTAACACAAGGTGCCTTCACTGCCAACTGTGGTAACGTCTGTACCGCAGCACTGAGTCATCTCTGGAGCTGTGAGACCCACCAGAGAACCTGTAAGCAAATACATGGGACCTGTTTAGCAGTGGCTGGTCCTAATGAAATGGATTTCTGGTATGAAAAACAAGCTGCAGGTGTCTCCAGCATGTTCGGAGCATTGATTCTGCTCTAAAGAACTCCTTTGTAGAACTTTTGTTATGAGGTTATGTTTAAATACATTTAAAAAACCCACTAGAAAGCCCCTAATAAACTACTTCACAGCGAAGACCTTTGCTAGAAAGGCCAATTTTGAAGCAACTGTTTTAGCCGTCAGAAAAGCGTTTTATGGTATTCTTTAGACAGAGGATACCACGCGAGCAATTCAAAGCTGGGTCTTGCTCTTCTGATCTTTGGCTCTCATTCCAAGATAGGCTCCTGCACCCACATTTTGCGTGGGAATGTCTCTGGGAAGCGCATCAAAGCAATGACTTTTGCACCTTTGGTTAGAGCTGGAAGAGAGAAAGTGCGACTGTGTTTGCATGTGCAGTGGTGAACCCTTATCGAAGCAGCGTTTCCTCTGAACGCTTGAGAGAAAACTTCCCATCCCGGAGTGCCAAAAGCTGGGTATTGTGTGATGTTTGTGACGGAGTCATCTTCTATAACGGAGAGGTGGATGTGGGTGACTGCTTGCGGCAGCTTGAGAGCGCCCTACTTTAAATACAAGAGAATTCCCCTTTACTGAATAATGTAGGTGCCTGTGTGTGAGAGAAGTGTTCAGAGCCTCAGTGAGAGCCAGCACGGAGCGTTGTTCTGTTTGCAGCTGTAAAGCATGTGCCTGCCTGGCTGTTGTGCTCCGGTAGCTACAACTACATAGGGCTGCTGTATACCTGCAGCCTTTCCCGTGCCCAGAGCAGGATGCATATTTCATGTGCTGTAACGGGGCTCTGAGCCAGTCGATCAATTCCCCATTATTCATAAACCAAATTAAGCACCAAAACATTAAGGAACTACTCCTGGGTTTTCAGGAGCGCAGTGAAATGGTGTCTGATGTCTGCAAGCTGCCAACGCCGAGGTGTCAGGAGCAGGTTTATTCTTACAGCTCTAGACCGGAGCTCCGGGTCTGGCTGCTCACAACACTGACCTCGGGCTGTTTGCTGCCTTTAAGGCATCATCTCCTCTGTAAAAACCTAAGGGAGAACTTGCAATTTGCTTTACCTGCTACAAGCCTTTCCAAGCGGCGTCTGCCCCTCGCAGCGTGAGGTGTTAGATCCTGCCCAGGCGCTGCGCTCAAAGAACTTCTGGGGGGCACCATCTGCACCTCAAGGGTTGCTTGGGAAGGGACGTTGGCAGCCACAGGGCTCCTCACCAGCGCAGCCTCTTCCTCTCCTGTGGCTGATAAACTCCTGCCCAGGGTGAGCCTGCGCGAGCAGCGCCGCGGTCCCCTCGCCGGGGCTGACCGGCGGATGCTGGAGTGAATGATTCAGATGGTGACAGGAAACCAGAAGCTCAGAGGAGCTGACTCCAGCGTTGGTGGCTGTTGGCTGTGAGACACAGGAGGGGATGGGACGGACGGGGGACAGCGGCTGAGCCTGCGGGTAAGGCGGGAGAGGGAAGGAGGGATGGGGACAGAAATGCCCGTGGGGGTGTGTGCGGCTTTGGGGGCACTGGTTTTGGTGAGCTCGGAGATCCTGGGCTGGACCTCCGTCACCCTCTTTAAAGAGGGTTCACCCCTGGGAAACCCTTCTGAAAAGCCACGCGCTCGGAGTTACTCCTCGCTGCTGCTCATGGCTATCGCCCAACAAGCTCCAAGGTGGGGAAACTACCTCCATACACCTCCAAGGTGTGAGAAGCTCTTCTTGGCAGCATTGATGCCCCTCTGACCCAAGAGGAGGCTCTGCCCCATACATCCTGTTTCACAAGGTTATTCTGTCCATCTCCCCTCTCCATCTGAGGGTGGTTTTCAATTCCATGATTTCTGCAGTCACCTCTACTGCAATATTCGGGAAGATTGAGGCTGAGCTGCTCTCATCCCACATCCCATCAGTCCTGCTTCTGGCTCCTGCCTAGAGTTTCTGGGACTGCTGCAGCCTGCTCTGTTTCCCGTTCCAAAGCCTAATCCTATGTAATTGCTGACTTGAGCTCCACTCTCTGGGTTTTCCAGCAGTTTCAGGTCTGATTGGCATTAGGTATATGACTGTATGTCTTTTACTGCCTATAAATGCTTGAAATTGCTAATCCTGGATGAAAAGAGCTTTGGTTTTGCAGCAGTTTTCTCTTGTGATCGGTGTTCAGTGTAATACAAGCCAAGACGTAGACACTTAAGCAGAACAGGATAATTTTGGGGTAATTTTGTGTGATATTAGCTCATTTCATTGCTCTGGACTACATAAGACTACTGAGTTACATCCATGTGGGCTGCCCACATCTGCAGCTCCTAATGTGGCATCCCCCTGGACTCCACAGCAGGGATAAGGGATGCTGCCTGGCTTTGATGCTGCCTGAAATGGGGGAAGTTAAGGATAAATCCAAGGTATTTCTGCTGCCATGCTGCTTGTGATTAAGATTTTGTGCTGTGTTTCCCACCTGAGGTGTTTTAAAGCATTTTACGAAGTGATAATCTATGTGAAAGCTGATCTATCAATTCCTATTTTCTCTCATCCTGTGTTCTATTGAAATGCATCTACTGCTCCCCTGGTATAAAATGAAGCATGGTCTGCTTGAACTGAATAGCTGCAGAAACCCAGACTTTATCTATACAGCAGCAGCTTTCCTAAGAAAACTGGTGGGAAATGGGACGTGGAGGCCTTTGGAAAGGAGCTTTTCTGGAGGCTCGATGCTGGTCCTTGAAGTGGTTCCAACCCCAGGAGCTCCCTTAGTCCGAGACTTCAGTTCCTCCATCAGTGGAGCTTTCTGGGGCAATCATGCAAGGCAGACAGACAGAAAGTAGTGTTTCTTTTCTGAGAGATGCTGGAGATGTTGAGTCAGGGTGAACGTCGCATCTGTGCGAGGAGTCCCGCTGCTAATTTCATATGGCGAGGTTTTAAATAAACTCCCGACTCTATATTTCGTGCCGTGACTCATCCAATCAATCCGAATTAGTCTTCATTTACTGCAACCTGGTGCAGAGCACACAGCTTTCTGGAGGGGACACACAAAGGTTGGTTTGTATGTGCCTTTGGGGTGTTCCTTTTCACAGCTAGGTTGGGTACATGGTATAAACTGCAGCTTCAGTCCTTCTCTTACAGCGCGAGAGGCTTTGAGGGGCGGGCTTGGTGCCTGCAAAGGGCTGAGATGACTTCATTCGAAGCGATCTTGCAGAAAACCAGCCCTTTGTGCCACATCAACACATTCCTCACTCTCCTGGGCTTTCATCAAACAGTTTCAGTATGGTTTAAGTACTCCTAAAAGGTTTTCAAGTGGGTTTTTTGCCTCTTCTGCCGCTGTTGGAAAGATCCTCCAGACTTTGCATCCATTAGGAACTTTCTTTCTAGCCTGTGCATATCCCCCTTACAGCCGCCCATTTTAGAAGCCAGTATCCTCCTATTTGAATAACAGCTTTTCTCACTTTGGTGTTTTGCTCTTGGACAGATTGGCAGTGAATATCCACGTGCTCTCACCCTAATGTCCATGTGCTCCCAACCTCTGCTTTAGTAGACTGAAAAGTGAGAGATCTTTCAGTTTTCCTTGATAAAACAACTTCTCCTTCCCTTGTCTCTATATAGTAAGCCCTGTTACTGGGTTTAATCCTTCATTTAGGACTAGAAACCCTCCACACCAGCTGATGGGACTGGCACGTACGCAGGGAATCATCATTGGCAAATTCGTTCTTCCCATTGTAAACCCTATTTCTCTCTTTGATTGCTAGGAATATCTGAGGCCATGTAAAGAGCAACCACTGTGAAGAAGGCACCAGGAGAGGTGCTGTGCTGCAGGGATCATGGCTTTATCCAGCCTCCAGTGTGCTGTTCTCCCTGGAATTGCTTATTCGGAGTGGCTGCTCCTGGGGGATTTGGCAGTGTCGGTGCCAGAGGCACGCGCTGTGGCTGCACCAGCTTCCTCATGCGAGGAGGAACTTCTGCCAGCACGAAACTGGGGGGGAAAACCAATAGAAAAGGAGAACAGGGAAGTGCATAAGCAGAACAGGGCGTCTCGATGCCATCCGAATGTCACTCCTGGAGCTAGATGCAAACCTGTTTTCTCCCCATGTTTGAATTCGGCATCTTGAAAGCAAGTCATTAACTTAGTGCATCCTTCTGATGCACTCGGGCCTCATCACACACCTCAGTAGCTTGAGTTTGTGTTTTCTCCTCTCCCATCTCCCCAAGGCAGGGAGCAGGGAAAGCACGTTCAGCCTTCCGAACATTGCATTTATATGGTGCCAGCCATCTGCTTGTCATAAATCTGTTCATCACCTCCTCCCATCGGCTCCTTACGAGAGGAGCTTTGGGCTGAAAGAGAGAATATCCCTGGGCTTGGGTGTTTGGTGAACACAAATAGCAACCCCTGGGTTGGCATTGTGCTTCTGGCTTGGTGTCTGTGGGAGCTTTCTCCGTGCGGGATGCTGTGATGGGATGTGTACAGCCCTGCTCGGCACCACTGCAAATATCCATCCACCTTTGGTGTTCCTGTTGAGTGAGGGGCTTGGGAGCAGCCTGGGTTTGTGGTGTTACTGCCCCACTGCAGGAAGAAACCCAGCTGTAGAAGGGAGATGGCAGCCTGCCCTATAGCAGTACAAAAGAGGTCAGTGTTGTCAGGCACCTTCAGCTCTGACCTTTTCTTTAAAGGAAAGAAAAAAGAGGGGGGGGAACCCAAAACATCCCCCACCCAAACCCACAACTGCACCAGCAGTGTTACAACCCTTCGTATAACGAATTTCAGTTGCCAGCATAGGGTCAGCTTCCCTTAGCTGCCTCTTGCAGATGCTTTGGAGATGATCCGCAGCTCATGATTTCCATGGGGGATGCTGAGCCAAGGGAAAATGATGTGATAAACCACATGGTTTTGACTGGGTGCTGGTCCTGCACCCCTGGGGTAAGTCCATGGTGTTCTGGGCATGCTGCTAATTAAACACAACTCATCCCATCATCTTCAGAATGTGCTGCAAGGAGCTCTGCAGGGAAAGGCCCCTGGGGAGTCTATAAAGAGCAAAGCCACAGTGCAGTGAGTGCCAGGAGCTGCTGTGTCCTTGTGAGCCCTTCAAGGCAGCCTTGAAGGGAGCAGAAATAGACCCACTTTGCTCACAAGCAGAGGATGGTCTCGAAGCCAACTTGTGCTGGGTGTGGGGTCACTTTTAGGCAGGCAGACTGTGTGTGGGCATCACAGAGAGGATGCTGACACCAAACCTAATACTGTCCTTCTGCAATCCCTCCCTCCTGGCAGGGGCAGAGCAATGCTCAAGGGACTGTCCAAAGCGGAAATGGGAGACTGGGTCTTTCCTTTCTTTCCTCTGCCTCACACTGGTTTACACCATGGTCATTATGACAATGGCATAGGACTGGGACTCCAATGCCAATCTGGACCACAAACCTCCCACCAGCATCCTTGGCTACAGCACTGAGCGACTGGCATGGGCAGGAGGATGCTTGGTCAGCATTGAGGGCTGGGCTGCTGCGCGAAGAGTTTTCTCCACTGTGAATGGGGAATCTGAGTGTGGGCAGAGAATTGTCATTTATTCTACTTTACGCACATGGAGGCAGACGGTGCTGAGCAGGGTGGAATCAAGAGGCTGTTTTCTATTGTCTTTTATTGCTATTTGTTTAAATAGTTTTAATTATTGTAATTCTTTTACATATCTATGTATTTCCTCCAATCTATATACACACATTTCCTCCTTTTACCCTCAGTGGCCATACCAGTACAATACAGGCTTAGACTGTAATAAGGGAGATTCCAGTCAGGCAATAGGAAATCTTCCTGCCAGACAGAGCGGTGACGTCCTGGCCTTTGGCAACTTGAAGTCTCCCCATCCCTAGGGGCCAAAGGAGAAGTTTACTCAACAAAAGTAGATTAAAATTATCTGTAAGTAAAGAAAAATCCATCCCTGGGGCATAGGAATGGGTGAAAGGATCCCCCTCGCTCCCAGCGGGTGCGTTGCTGGGATATTTATAGGATGGTTTATATTTTAAAGGAAGAAAGTGAAGCCAAATCATGCTGATTACTACAAAATGTTAGCTGCTGTCTGTGGAAGAGCCTCTCATGGAAGGGAGGGGAAGAGCTGGTGTCTGAGCCAGCCCGAGGCAGGAAAAACTAGGGGGGATTTAACATTTAAAGTAACTCTGTGCTGCAGGGAAATAGCCAAAGCTTCTGGTACAAAGGTCTTGGAGGCACTTGGGAATATTCAAAGCTGCCCTTTTTGCCTTCTTTTCCGGATATTAACAGATGGCATCTTCTGACAGTGTCTGATGATGGCAAAGAGTGTGATGGGAGTGGGAATGAACAGATCTGAGTGTGGTTTTCCTCTTTGTGCTAGTGTCCTGAGGCGGTCCCCATACAGTGAAATAGGGGTTTAGCTCCAGGTCTTACTGAAGCACTAAGTGTGTGTGAGCCCTGGACCAGAGCAGCAGGGAAAGGGCATTGCTCTGCTGTCCTGTAACACAACCCTAAAGCCTCTCCTGCACCCTCAGCAAGCACCCAGCCCTTTGGGGCTGTGAAGGCAAAGAGCACGTGTCTGGGGGGTGGAAGCGTTCTGATGCTCGCAGGCTACCCTTGCTGCTCTGTTTCAGGCTGGATGTGGCCGGGCCATGGTGCAGATGGAGCTGCTGTGGGCAGCCACCGCGCTGATGCTGCTGGGGGCCGCCATCAGCTTCTGCGTCAAGTGCCAGCGCTCGGGTAAGGTCCTGACCGTGTGCTTTGGGTGCTGGCTGTGGCCCCGTGCATCCCTTTGCTCTTGGGATGTCCCCTCCAGGGGGGTTTGGTTCTGCTCAGCCATCAAGGAGCTTTGCCCTTGCAGGGATGCTCTAGGGTCTCTGAAGGGTCTCTGCTGGTGGTCGCAGAGCAACTGGGGGAAGGACCCCCCCCGATTCACAGCATCCCTTCCCCGGGGTGGGTGTGACACCCTGGGCTGCAGACCCCTCTCCCTGGTCACTGTGGTGGGTGGCTTTGGGACAACCCACCCAGGAGGAGCATCTCCGGATGCAGAGGCCCTGGGGCAGATGGGCAGGAGGAGGGCAGGTACAGGAGGAGAGTCTGGGGGATGAATTCAGATAGACATTAAACACAAAGAGAATGGGTGAGCACCCACCCTGGTGGGGGTTTGAGCCCACCTCTGAGCATGGCGTGGGCTTTATTGGGGCAGAGAGGCTGCAGTTCAGGGGACAGGAATGGGTCACTCGCCCTGGTGTCTGAGATAATATAAGCACGGTTTAAAAGCATCAGTCAAAACCGAATCAGAACTGCGGCTTCTGCAGTCCTTGCATGCTCCTGGGTGAGGAAGTTTAGTGAATGTGGTTTATTGGCCTTTCTGGTCTCTGACTCCCAAATGATCCTTTTCTAAGGGCTTTTTTCTCCTTCTCTTCCAGCTACCAAGCGAGAGAAGCAGCTGAATGAGCGGAGGAGCCAGTAAGCTGCTTTCCCCTATCCTTTGCTTTTTCTCCCCAGGCAGCTCCCTCGGGGTGAGACCTGGCCAGAGCCAGACCTGCTCCATGGATCACAGCTGGGATAAAATAACCCCAGAACGGGGAATGCAGGGCAGCGTGTCCCAGCCCAGGAGCTGCGGAAGCGGTAATGCCTACACAAAGAATAACCCAAACTGAAACTGAAGCTCTGACTGTGATTCCTGTGAGTCATTAACCAGTTGGGAAAAGCTCTGTGAGAATTGGAAGCACAAGTCTTTATCCTGCCCTGTTGTGCCCCGAGATGAGGTAGAGGTTGGTAACTTCATAAGTAAGGCCCTTGGCTGGTGCTGGTGGGACCCTGAGCCAGAGCAACCACTGACCTGCAGCACGAGCAGCGAAGGAAATGCATTGTACACACCGCGCCCCACTTATTTCCTCCAGCAACAGACAAACCACAGCTTGATGATAAGAGAAAAAAGTGAAAAAGCTGGCTTGTAACCTTTGATATGGAGTAAACACAGCGCAAAGGGGCTCTGCAAAGGCCAATGTGCGGTCAGGGTGTTGGTTTCGGCTCTGCTTGCCTAGGATGGGGGAAAGCTCTGATGAGGTCCATTGCAGACTGACGTTAAAGCCAGCGCAGGCTCCGTCCCCCATGGGCTTGTGTTGAGTTGTCCCAACTCCTTGGAATTGGTACCTCGATTAGGTGGTTTGGCTTCAGGCTTGTGGTGGTGTCTGCTCCTTTTAGAGATCTGGTTTGGGGTAGTTCAGGCTTTTTGCAAGCAGAGTAGGTTAACTCTGTATGTTTGCAGACTTTGCAGTGAAGTCCTTGGACACCTCATCTACCATGGCCAGCTCTGTGCCATGAATACTGTCTTGGGACAGAGGGTGACCCAACTGAAAGGGGAGGAAGGGGATGCTTTCAGGGTCCCAAAATCAGAGTTAATAAGTGCCCGTATCCACCTGCAGTGGAAGAGCTGTTGAATCCTCTTGTGCTTTAAAGAGCAGCTCTCGTGTTAACTAAGATGTGGTTACTGGGCATCTGTGTTATTGTTGATCTTGTACGTTATTGCTTTCAAGTTGATCTTAAGGGATGTTGGGAGGGGTGGGGACAGCAGCAGAGGAGAAGCAGTGGGGTTTGAAGCCATTTCATGGGTGAACACCCAAGTTTTCTGTGGGTGAAAATACTCTTCTGGCCTTAACCCCTTCATAAAGTGTCAGAACAGGAATTGTCCTAAGTGATGTTTTCCTCATCCCGGGTCCTTCTCTGATCTGATGTTGGCTGCTCTGCCAGTGGCCATAAGCACATCTTGACTTTAAAGGGACAAACTGGAGCCTGGGACACTGCTCCCAGCTCATAACAGTTCCTGCATGATGCGCTGAGTGATGCTCCCTCTGTGTTTCACCCAGCCCAGTGTGGAGGCTGTGCTCTCCTCCCTCCACTCACCAGACAGGGAGGTCTCTTGCATTTGCTTTCCTTGTCATAGACCCCAAAATTCAGCTGAGGCTTAACCTCTGTTTTTTTCCAGGCTCAGAAGCCGGCAGAGTTTTGAGGTGATCCGATCCCATTCCAGTGAGTATGAGCATTGCAGGGGCTCCTATATTGCAGGGGGCAGGTCCTGCATGCACAGAGTCGGGGGGAAGTAAAAATAGAGTCACCTTGAAGCCAGACGATGAAATGTCATAGGACTGAGATTGTAAAAGCCATCTCAGATGCTCCTAGGCATGTGAGTTCTGAGCTCTAGGAAAAGAATCTCCCTTTGCATTGAAAATAGATCACTAAAGCAGTGTCATCAAAGCGCAATCTCTTATTAACTGGGGCTCTTCAAACAGCTCTGCTCACCCTGTGCAAACAACAGCGTGGGGGAACCCAAACTGATAGTGACTCATTAACCATCACCCCCTTCCTGCTTCCTGCAGCAAGCTGAGTTAGACACTGACCTTTTGATTGTGATCCAGACGCAAGCTGCTGATGGGTCTGTGTTAAATGTCACCATCTGCAGGGGCCCATTCCTGGGACCTGGTTGGGCCCAAGCTCCATAACCCCCTACAAGTCTCTGCTTCAGCACAGCCCGACCACAGCATCACAACGTACCGATGCATTCTGCAGTGTGAAGTGAGGGGTGTTGAGCGTGTGAAAGGCTCCAAATTGAACAGTTTTGGGGGAGAGCAGGCAATAAGGAGCAGTTGGGGTTGCAGCTTCCTCTGCTGTGTGTTTGCCAGCTCAGCACTCTGCGCAGACACCAGCTTTCCCTCCATTTGTTCCCTTTTTGGCCATTTATGAACTTTAAAAGAACGATTTGGAAGCTATTTTGGGATGCGTTAGAAGAACGCTGGCCAGTACCATGGGGTCCTCTGTGGTGGATGCTCTGTGCTCTTTGAAACACCTGCTGCTACCAGGATCATTAACGCCCTGTTTTGTTCCTGCTGCTAGCTATGACCCGAAGGCTGGAACAACTTAAGGAACCTGAGAACTTATCAATAGTGAGGTAGGTAACAAACCCCAAACAAACAAGATCTCACCTCAGAGCCAAGGTTGGATAAGTTCAGCCAAGATATGCAAATGTTTTGGATTTGGGATTGGGTTCTGGCCCATGTAAATGTGCCTTGGGCTATACTGGTATAAGAATCACAGAATAGTTTGGGTTGGAAGGGACCTTCAAAGCTCATCCAGTCCAACCCCCTTGCCATGTGCAGGGACATCTTCAACTAGACCAGGTTGCTTAATTTATTGACGGTCAATAGTGGATTTAGGCTTTTTCTGGATTTTCTGCAGTTTGGCTGCATTCTATTGGCAACTATTTAACCTGAATCCAAGGAAATGAGCTGTGGCTGTATGTAACAGGCACATCATGGAAAGGAAGTGGCCATTCTTTGCTTATAAGCAGTTTGACACAAGAAATCCTTTCTCCCCATCACCAACCTCCTTCAGAACTCCATGGCTGCAACAACTGCAGCAATATTCAAGCACAGTTATTCCCATCTTGGGATTTAACTCCAAACTCTTCATCTCACGTTGCTCGACGTGTATCCTGTTATAACCTTGCAGGGAGGTTTCACACATGGTCTTTCTGGCTTAGTCACTGCTGTGGTTTGTAACCCTGTTGCTGTTTGCTCAGACCTGGAAGTTTAGATCCTTTTTCTCCTCTGTCAGCAAAAACACCAAGGAGCTTGGTGCCTCCTGTCACGCTGGATACGGTGAGCATCCCCCCGGGACGGGCGCTGGTGAGATGTTCTCCCCATCCACAGGGGAGCACCTACCACAGAATTCCTTAATGGGGATGTTGCAAACCCTGCCTCGTCTGTGTAGGTGCTGGCTGGGAGCTACCACTGGAAAGATGGAGCCTCTGTGAGGCTGGTTACCCACTGCCAGACCCGGGTAGGGATATGGGGTGTTGTCCTGGGAACAAGATGGGCAGTGATAAAGTTCACTCTTGTTAGTAGCACCTACTCATGGTGCTGTACAGTGATGCTTAACAGGACTTAGCTGGGGTCTGAGTTGAAAATCCAGTGCTGAGCAGTCCTAGTTAGAGCCACAGGGCCAGGTTATTCCAAGTGTCACCTCTGGCTGTCCCAGTACCTATGCTCTGGGGCATCCAGTCCCACAGCCGTGTCTCCTGGCCCCCAAGAGCTGAGTGGGGGCAAAGCAGCTGATGCTGAAATGTTCAGCGGCTCCATCATTGAACTGATCCCATTTGTCAGCCTGAGTGTAATGCATCCCTCTGCTTTTCCCCAGGGAGCAGGGCCGAGTCCAGGTATCGGGATTTTCTGACAGGTAAATGCTGCAGCCCAGGGGCCTGGGGAGGGAAGGTGATGGGAAGTTACAGGGATGGGAACTGATGGGAGCACACAGCAGCCAATGCCGCAGCTGGGCTTGGTTAATGTAGTGATTGCATGTAAGACACACACTGATCTGATTAACAGTCAGAGGAGGACAGGATGCTCATGGGCCCCTGCTCCCTCCTGGGCGCTTACCCTAAGAGGATTACTGGTACATGGGGCTGTGCTCTCCTTTCCCAAACCAGGGAGAATATTCCTGATCTCCCTGCCAGCTGGCAGGATCTGTCCATGAGCCCTGGTTTCCTCAGGGCCTGGGGCAGATCAAGGCTGCCTCCCCCTGCTCCAGCCTCCTGGCTCTGCGTGTGGATGGTGTTGGGGCTGTGCTGGGGACATCTGCTTCAGCTGTGCTTGGGGCTTTTGTCCATCTGTGCTTTGGGATGGCGGTTTGAGTCCATGCAGTGGTATCTGTGCTGATGGCAAACCCTTTGTGCTTGCAGAGGACTGCCTGCAAGGTGATGATACCTACGTGTAAGTAGCTTGGTGCTCCCACCAGCATGATGGAACAGAGCTGTACTGGTTCCAGTGCAGCCCTGTCTCTCTTCTAGCTCAGGCTGTGGGCAAGAGGAGCTAACTCCGGCTGCTCTTCCTGCAGGGAGCCTATATCTCTGGGTTACTACAACAGTGCCACGTTCTTCACACCACCCAATGGTAAGGCCTCCATGTGAGTGAGATGGGTTTCTTCTTGGGCCACTAGCCCAGCTGTCCTGTGCCTCAGGGAGCTCACAAGACTCTTCTTGTCCAAGTCTGTGTGTTATTGCCATATGGCTTGAAGCAAGCATGGGTCCAGGAGTCATGTTCATTAAGGGGTGTAGTGGAGCAGTGGTGCTTGAAGGATGCCCAAGCCTCGACCAGTTCATCTCTTGGCTATATCAGGAAAGCCCAAATGTATTCTTGGCTCTAACTGCACAAAACACTGTTCTTACTCTGTTTCAGCACCAAATTATCCATCACTGCAAGAGCATTCAGGGTAGTGAGGCATTTCCCTCTTCTTAGCTCAGTCTGGTTTGTGTGAGCAGAGGCTGCAGCCCCACATGGTCCTGGCCAGATGCATGGAAATGGGCACATCCTCATTCCCGAAGCTTTTTGCCAAGGGAACAGCTTCAGATATTTTGTGTGCTTGGTTTATGAAGCCAGTGAATGGAGGTGGGATGAAACACACTGCTGCATGCAAGTGCATCTTTGCAAGGCAAATACTGCATCTGCGCACTGTTCCCACCTCCCTGGGTACCCAGCACTTCTCTGCACTGACTCGGACACTGATCTATTTTTGTCTAAAATGAATTTCAAAGCAGGAATTCTGTTTTATGGAAAGAGGCGGGGGGGGGGGGGGGCACAAAAGATTAACAAAAAAATAGGAAAAATATCTTGCTTACCAAAAAATTTACCTTATTTAAAAAAAAAGAGGCTGGAGGGGCAGAAAGAGAAACTCGACTGTTATTAACATGAATGGGTTTGTATCCTGTGTTAGTTTTAATGCGTTCTCAGTGGCTGAGGGCTGCCTAGAGCCAATGTACGTGTGAAGGTGTTGCAGAGCTGGGCTGAGCGGCTCCTTTGGCTAACGCCCTCCCCTCCTGCCCGGCATGGTTTTAGGCACCAAAGCCCTCACCCCTCAGGGACTGCCTGTCCTGGCTGAGCTCGATGCTGCTCCCCTTCAGTGAGGCTTTGGAGAAGCACTGAGGGTCCCAGGGTGGGCCTCAGTGGTGCTTATGGGGTCTGCAAAGTTTCCCAGCTTAGGGGCTGTCCCCGCCCCAAGTGCTGTGTGTCAGTGGTGGTGTTGGCATCAGCGGATGCAGGTTTGGAGGCTGGCAATATATAGTTCAGCTGCTCATGGGCCCATCCAAGGCTGAAATAGCCAGCAACAGAACAAAGGTGTTGGGAGTTCCAAATTCTTTCAAGCTGATTTTGGTTCTAGATGCTGTTAGGTTTGACATGCTTGGAATGGGGCTCAGTTTCCTTCCTAGAAACTAACAACAAGCCCAAGAAGACTCCACAGTTGCAAACTTAATGCTCGCCAGGAAGTAAAAACCCCTTTTGACTGCCAGCCTCCGCTGGGAACCTGGGGATTCACTCCTCATCTTCCCCTGTCCACCTCAGGGCTGCTGTAGGGCTGGTAATTATGCTTATTGGGTTTATTCCTGTTCATAGGAAAAGTCTTGGTGCCTCAGGACCAGCTTCCACTGCTTGCCCTTGGGTGGCTCCATGGTGTTGGTGATGGTGTTCCCATGGTGCATCAATGACCCATGTGCTGGGGATGCTCCACCCCTGGGTCAGTGCAGGCTGTCACAAAGACTGATGGGTTTTTAGCTAATGTGTGTTTCTCTGTGGGAAACAGCCCTCTCCTGCAGGTGCTGAGGGATCTTCACCTATGCTTCTTTCAGTCCTTTGTCCCCTCCCCTTTCTTCTCTCCACCAGAAAAAGAGGAGGATTCCCATTCCTACCAAAACATCATCATTGGAGCGTCTCAGGGCTCGGACCTGGGTAGGTGCTGCTGTTGCAGTTCACATGTGTCACACAAAGCTACCTGGGAGTGCAGAGAAGGAGGGTGACCTGCTCAGCTCAGGAAACCCTCCTCATTCACAGGC
Organism: Ara ararauna; assembly: GCA_028858755.1. Taxonomy (NCBI): domain Eukaryota; kingdom Metazoa; phylum Chordata; class Aves; order Psittaciformes; family Psittacidae; genus Ara; species Ara ararauna. Next base: position 6,910,677 of record CM054389.1, on the reverse strand, counting down.
TCAGCCGTTCCTATCGTAGCCAGGGTGCCAGGGCTGCTGCAGGCACAAAGCAGACCTGAAGTGTTTCTGCTTGCTGCAGGAAGATGCCTGTGATAATACTTAGGGGATGAGAGCTCATCTCCAACTGATCCCTTTGACTTGGAGGTTCCTGCAGCAGTTTGGGGTCTGCGTTGCTCCTCGAGGTTTTGAGTGGTGTTACAGCCAAGGCTGATCACAGTTCTAGCACTCAGCTCACCATGGCATTTGTCACCATGTCCAGCCCAAGAAGCCTGCAGCCAGTGAGCTGCTGGAGGGTGGCATTGGACCACAGTGTTGGCTTAAGGGCTTCCAGCTTCTGCCCTGGGATGTTGCAATCAGAACTGAAAGTCAATTTGGTTTCCATCAGAGATTTAGCACAACGCTTTCTGCACTGCTAAAGCCTGCCCTGCTTCCGCCGGAGCGATTAGGGGAGACAGGAGCAGCAGGGACCAGCCTGATCGCATGTGTGCATGCAGATACCCAGGCACGTGGTCGAGGCTTGAAAAGCAATGAGGCAGCAGCAGCAGATGTAGGGCAGGACAGCAGCCGCCTGGCTGGAAACTCAGCCACGTGCATAGGGTGGTAGGAGGGGGGGTCACAGAGGCCCATTTTTAGTCCCTTTGCTGTTCAGCATCATCCTGTCCAAACTCTTCTTGGTCACAGATGATGCTGAAGACTACGAGAATAGCGCGGCAATATACACATGGCAACTCCATCAAGCAGAAGGTATGTTCTCAGCAATTGTCTGCTAAGCAGGGATGGGGCTCATGGGCACTCGAGCAGTACCGACCATGCTCACAGCAATGCAGCCATTGCCCCCATCTTATTTGCCCCCCCCCCCCCCCCCCCCCCCCCCCCAATCATCCATGCTTAACAGGTAAGGCAATGTGCAAATGGCTACACACACTTGTATTTGAATACTGCTGTGGTGGGATGTGGCTTCCTGTGAAGCTTATTGATAGTCTGGCCTGGGAGATAGTGGAGTATATATAAGAGCTTTCTGTCTCTGGACTGGAAGCTGTGTAGATAAAGTGATTTTTGTTATCCTATTTGCACACTCTCTAAACTAAATCTAAGTCATCTCTTTTGGCTCTGAAAAGCTGTCCTTACTGTGACCATTTTGAATCCCCTTCAAGGAGACCTTGATGCTGATCTGAAGTTTCTTAGCCCAGGCACAAAGCCACGCTGCCACCAAAGGCTAAACACTGGCAGAGCACAGAGCATGTCTATGGCGTGAATGTGTTTTTAGATCAACCCACTCACTGATCAGTGCTTTCCATCCCTCACTCGCAGCTCTGCAGGCAGAAAGCTTGGATGATGAGCCAGACTATGTCAACACAGCTCCTGCATCAGGCCCTGCCCACTGCCAAAGCAAAGGTAAAGTAGAGCCAGTGGTTGATGTATTTATTTGGGGGTGGGAGGATTTGGTTTATGCCAAAGAGAGCTTGGTGGGAGCTTTGCCCTTGTTTCATGGCTAGTCTTCCCTGCCAGCAATGATAAAAGTGCTCTAATGGTAACTTTTATCATCAGTTCTGCATCTATTCCTCTTCCACAGAGAGATTTTGAGGAGAGGGGATTACATTTCTGTGTTAGCCACAGTGTGGCCCTGCTTTTTGCCCTGGAAACAAAATGTATCGGGCAGCAGGGTTAAGAAGTTGAGAGCTGGGATTAAAAGTCAATGGACTCACTGTTTTTCCCCCCTCTCATTTCAAGTACTCTGTGTAAAGTCTGAAGAAGTCCTTAGCCGAGCTGTAGGAGCACACCAGTGAGCACACAGGGGGATTTCCATCCCTCAGAGGAATCTCTTCACCAAATTGTGCCCAAGATCATGCAGAAGGTGCCACTAAAAGGAAGCAATGCTCTGCTTGAAGTCCCATGGAACTCCAACTGCGAACCTGCAACTAGAGGAAGTACTCAATGGCCACCGGCCATTTCCCATCTCATTTCCCTGCAAGTCTATTGGAAGGAGGATGGCCACTCTGTGCAATGTTTTCTCCTGTCAAGCATGAAATGAATGTTTAAATTGCTGAGCAGTAATGCAGCCAGCTACTTAATTTGTCAGGGTGACTCATGCATGATGGTATTAAGACATAGGGATTATGTTCTGATTTAGTTCCTATGCTCTCCCACAGAAGCAGTTTCCTACAAGAGAGGAACTGGTGAGGCAGAGGCTGCTTTTACAACAGTGGTTCTCTGGAGCTAAATGTCATACCAACCTGTTCACCACAGCTAAAGAGGATTTAATCCCTGCCTTATCCACAGCCTGTAATTCACTGTATCCATGGCAGTTTTTCTTGTGTTTCTCTATGTGGTTTATAACAATACAAAGACCCTGCAACAGCTGAGGTCAGATCCACAGCTGCCAGCCTGAGAAACTGCACTAAGTCTTTTAGTAGTGCTTTAGGAACATCAGCCCTGAAACGCAGTCCTTGTCTCTTGAGCCCTGATGCAGATTTGGCACTGTTTTACCACTTATTTATTAAAGTTGAAAGGCCTCCAAAGAAAATGCAGTGGTTTATTCTGGTTTGCTATGATGCAGATTTTGTCTGAGTGGTTGGGTGAGACAGAGATGGAAACACATGAAGATATTAAGGTCCTTTCCAACCCTAACTATTCTATGATTCTGTGACATGGAATGATGCATAGGATCTGATGGGGAGAAAATGTAGCTCCTGAAAAGCCGCCTTCTTTAAAATCAGTTGAGAAAACTGCTTCAAGGAGGGACATGGCTCACACACACTTCTTCAAGACAGGTAAGAGTGAGCAGACAAATGGAGCTAAGGGCAAGCAGGCTCTGGAGAGGGAGAAGGGGATGTCAGTTGCTTCCTGCTGCAAATGACTTGGCTGTATGTCTAGATCATGGGTGGCTGGTTTGTGCAGCTGAAACAGTGGGAAGGTTGGAGTTTGGCTTAGGAGAAGGTTTACTTGTAGCTCCTACAAATGTATTTGTTCCTGCTTCCAGGGCCATGAGGTTGTCATCACTGGTTCATCCATGGTGACTAACTCAGCACTCAAAGAAGCTCCCACTTTTTCCATGAAGTGCTGCAGACTGTGGATTTTTTGCTGGAGGGGAAGGACGAGCTCTGTTTCCAGTGATATACAGTGATGTTACACCTACTGCTGATTCATCTCCTAACTGGAGGGAGCCATTAAACGATTAGCAGATTAGCAGCAGTAAAAGATCCTTGGCATGCTTTAATAGATCCAGCTAGGGAGCTCCCAGAAAGTTCTAGCCGTTAGGTGAACACTACAAGATTTACTGCCCTGAGAAGCAGGGGCATGGAATTACACTAAATACATTTTCCTGGTATAAGGTTCCTGCATTGCCAAACCTAAGTTTGAAAGCTGTGGAGCTGAAGAAGGCAGGGCAGCAGCTGGGTCTGCAGCATCTTCTCTTCTCTTACTGGGAGTCTGAGCAATTCCCCTCCTTGCATCCCTTCAGAACAACCAGTTGTAGCCAGGGGAAAATCTGTTCTTAGCTTTGTCAAGCTCCTCAAGTGCTGTTCAGCCAGTCACCTCATTATGCTGAAAGATATCCAGGGGCTGTACGGGAACTTTCATTGCACTGATTACAGTCTTGTTCTGAAAATACTTATGGGTTTTCCTTGCACTGGGTATGTGCATGTGAGTGTGCTCACTGACACACTGTCCTTCTAGGACATTTTAGGTGTGCAAGGATTTCTGGTGCTCAACCACAACTGCCAGAGCCTGTATTGTCTGAACATAACGCAAGGAGAGATGACATCTCCCCTGGGTGCATGTAGCTCTCTCCTCACGTTAGGTAGGCAGCCAAGTGAGCAATTCACTTCCTGTTTTCAATTTAAGATGCATTAGAGAAGTAGTTTTGGCACTGCTGGTGCATCTCTTGAATGGAACTGGAGAACCTGAGCCAGCTGCTGGAAAGCAGAAGCTCGGCCCTCAGAGAGGGGGGTGAGCAGCCGCCTTTGGTAGAACAGTGTTTGTGGCCTCTTGGGCTGATACTGTTCTTCTTAGGAAAAGTATGATTACATGCCACAGTGAAGCAAAGGATTAGCCCAGAAGACAGCTGGCTCCAAACCTGAGCTGTGAAATGCAGCTACTGAAATGGCCTCAAGTTGCACCAGGGGAGGTGTAGTTCAGATATTAGGAAAAATATCTTCACCTAAAGGGCTGTCAAGCACCAGAACAGGCTGCTCAGGGCAGTGGTGGAGTCACCAGCCCTGGAGGGGTTTAATGGACTTGTAGATGTGGTGCTGAGAGCCAATTTAGTGGTGGGCTTGGCAGTGCTTGGGTAATGGCTGGACTCGATCGTAAAGGTCTTTTCTAACCCAAATGATTCTATGACTCTAATATAGTTGAGAAGAAAACCACTTACACCAGGTAGGAACAGACCCTGAACATTTGTCACCCTTCCGCTGGCACCAGCACAGCAGAGCAGATGATGCCTGTGCAGGATTGTACGTACATCCAATGGGGCAAGGCTCAGCCTCACGAGCCCTCCCAATGCAACTTTGGGTATTTTATGAAACTTTGCAGTACCACCTCTTCTTTCCCTGTTCAGCAATGAACATATTGAACTAGAGAGCAAAGACAGGGTAGGCTGGCTGTGAGGTACAGCCAGAGGAAAATGACTCGCTCTTTAAATGTGCCTGGTTTCAGTTTCTGCATCTCCAGAGAACTCGGCAGCTTAAGCCCCTTCATACTAAATTATCAGTCATGTATTTAACAGTGTTTGTGCTAGTAGGGACAATTCACTGGCTGAGAATCAAAAGGTAAGTCCAATAAATACCTAGTGAAGGAAAAATGTACTTCTGAGGATTGCATCCATTATTCTAAGAGCTTCTTTGCTTTATTCCATTTTGGAACAAGCTCAAATGTGCCAGCGCTTCAGCTGCCACTTAACTTGCTCTCCTGCACTTTGGATTAAATAGGCTTGTCTTCAGGCTCTGTCAGAGGGGCTGCAGAAAGTCTTGATGGGGCAATTTCTGATGCTACAAGCTCTTGCTGCCAACATTCATTACCCCTGTGGCCGAGTCAGAGAAAGGGAGGGTGCACGCAGCCTCTACCTTGGAGCAAGGGCTGGGCTTTGGGCTGAAGCCCAAAACCGACGCAGCAGTCAAGATCAGTTTGGAAGTGACCCAGCTGTGGTGTGGGCAACTGAGTATTTGGGGTGCAAATGTCAACAGGATGAGCAGGGGGAAGTGCAGGCACCCAAAACTTGTACCTCTACTGTGTTCTGTTTGACTACTGCAAGTAGAATGTGCTTAATTATATTAAGATGGCTCTGCTTGGAGACACACATCTTGCATCCGATATGGAGGTGGTCAAATTCAATTTATATCTGCTTTCACTCTGCTCTTCATGCTTTATTGCTCATCTGCACCGGTAAGGTGGTTTCCAAAACGGGACAAGAAAGCATGATGCTGTAGCTTTTTGGTATGCTGAAACTATAGTAAAATGACGTTACCTAATGTGGACAAGCAAGAACAGAAAAGGACACTCAAACACAGAGCATCCCAGAATTTCGTAAGTTTTTTAAAGATTGCTAAAGGAATATCCAAAATATACTAAGAAATGTGTAAAATTTCTCCTGTGTGTTTGGTGAAATTCTCTTCCTTACCCACAGCCCATGAACAGCACCCCAGAAGTGGCATTGCTCAGCATGCCTCAATTATAACTTCATTAAATGCCTTATTCTGTGCCAATGTTTTTCCTTCTTTGTCTCGGTAAGACTACTCCTGACCAGGCTCTAAGTGTAATCACTAATAACGCAATTCAATCTTTGTTTCTCTTGCTGTTAGGTCTTTGTACTGCTGACATCAGCAGTTTTGCTGAGTGCACCACAGACCTTATTGCTCTGGACTGTCACAGTCCTCTCTTCCAGCTCAGCTGCATGACAAAAGAGTTTTCGGGTTAATGTAAATGGTAAAGCTTTATTGGTCTAAGTAAAAAAGTACAAAACATTTTTACCATAGAAGCTGGTTATTTGTTTGTGAGTCAGTAACACCGAGGGACCAGGCCCTCTGCTTGCAGGACTGAGGACACATGCAGAGCTGCTGACCTTGCACACCAGGCCTTCACCCTCCAGAACACAAGCTTCAGCTCAGTGAAGTATCTAACTTGCTGCAGGGGCTGCGGTCTTCTGACATAGCCTTGCCAGCAGCCCAGCCATTTGTAAAAGTGAGTTCACCCCTTCTGCTATCTTCATATGAGTATACCCGATTTCCTGGTGATAAAGACATTGTCAAATTCTCTGTTTCCTCCCCCAGTCTATGGATATTACAACTAATGGCTAAAGAGAACATACCCCTTACTGCTAAGAGACCAACTTCAGGTCATCCGGACTTCAGAGAAATGCATCATCTCTTGTAAAACAACTAGCATACCTTTGGGTTTTCTTTTAAATTAAAGCCTGTATTTCCCCACTCCCTTTATAAGAAGCCAGGTGCATATGTTTGAGTACAGGTTTTAAATATGAAGAGTGATTCCATTATACCAGATTTACTATTTGTCAACTGGCTATTAATATAATAGTATTATAATTTAGTATTATCTATTTGACTAGAATCAACTATGAGTTTCAAGAAAGTTCTCAAGGAGTTATTTGAGGCTTTGATATACATAATAAATTCAGCCAGCATTACGTTTTATATTAATTCTAGCTGATCACTAAGGTGACTTTTGATACTTCTGTGGGTGGTCAGACATTAAACTTCATGTGATCATTCTTACAGACAAACTGATGATGCAGAGTGGGAAAGAAAGTCATGGGTTAAGAAAGACCTTTTTCACACTAATATATAGCAAATCTCAAACTGAAAAACCCTGAGGCTGCCCCTCAGGATCACATCCTCTTCTCAAGAAGGCCCAGAAGACCCCACCAGACTCCATGTTAACACTAGTGTGTTAGTACTAACCTTGATAAATTCCAGTTTCAGATATTCTGGCATTTGATAGGTTTTACACACACGGAAGATGTTGCCAATCACATCTTCTGGAGCGTATCCAAGTCGCCACAGGTGGGCAAGAATCTGTGCAGGCAAGAATAACCCCTCATTTATCTGCAAAACTTCCCACGTGAGTCAAGTCTATTCATTTTTGGAACAGCTGGATACTGCTACTGGAACTGCATGTACTGTTCATCAGATGATGTAACATCAACTGTTTAGCAAGTAATTTCAATACAACTTGCTTTTTAGCTTGTTGACTTACTCATCTGAACAAACCCCTGCATAAGAAAGGATTTAATTCATCACCTTATCTATGTGGCACTGCTCCTATTTTTAAAAAAAAAACCACACACTGTGAATTCTTCAATGGAAAACAAGAATTCTATAGAGAAAAAGTGTGTAAGACAACACAGCAACTGAACACCAACCTTGTATGCTTCATCAATATTTGCACTTATGCAGTGTTGTATCATTTCTTTCACAAGCAGAGGATGAGGCTCGTCACATACCTATATTGGAGAGAAATATTGGAAACCAGAAATACTGGAAGACTCTGCACTAAATCTCTGTTATTTTCACCAAGTTTGTAGACAGTTGAAGTACCTAATCAGACAAGTTCTATAATACAGAATATGACTTTTCAGCCATCCTGCCACAGCAGACTCACAAGCACCTGAGTAATAGATGCAAAAGCTTATCACTGAAATTTCCCAGCAGTTATGTGACTTGTGTGCTTTGAGAAAGCTGGAAAGCCACAGTCTCAGGCATGCATGCCATCAGGGACTGCAAGCACATTCTTCCTTTTGAAAAGGCACATGCGCTTTTTTACAGCCTAATGCTGTGGTTGCTACATACACAGTGCTGTCTGCAAATGGGCAAAGCACTTTCAAAGGCTTAGATGTCTGATGGTAGTTCTCACACAGCTGTAGTGCTAAACTTCTAGCACCACTGGCTTCAGTATTACTAACCTTAAAGACGTTTTCACTGTTTATAAAGCCAAATCCAGAGTATGTAGACTGCAAGTTGTTTAATGCCTGTGAAAACAAAAACAAGACTTCATTTATATTCTGAAGTGCTCTACTTCTCAATCCCCTCCTCAGGCTGAAACAGGTCAGGTAATGATGCCAAATAAGCAACTTTCAATTAGGCAACAGAGCAAACCACAGATGGATGCAGACTTGTTTCTTGTCACAGATTTGGTATCCAGTTCCCACCAACCCACTTTTAAGGAGCAGATACACCTTAAAACTTCACAAAATCAAATAGTTTAGTCACTTTTGTGCCACAGGTCACATCCCCTTTGCTTTACCTCTCTGAAGATAAATCATTGAAAGCCACAAATTAAAAAGGTTGGTTTTACTTTAAACAGAAGCCTTTTTGTTTCATTGCCTTTCTTTTACCTGTCTCATATCTCCCTGGGCTGTGAAGATAATGGCTTCTAGTCCATCATCGGTATACGGTACATCCTCTTTCTCAACAATTTTCAGTAGCCTTGCAAGGATTTGTGCGTCTGTCAGCTTGGTGTAACGCAGCACTGCACACCGGGACTGAATAGGTTCTAAGGACAGAGATGTGTAATTAGAATTTCTCTCCTTTTGCAACACTCTCCCCTCACGCAAATCCATTTGTTTTCATCTTGGAAGAAGCTATCTCAGTTTCCAACTCTTCATTCATCTTCTCTTAAAGAAAAACTTGTCAGCTCCAGATGGAATATAGCATGTCCTTAAGCATATACAATTGTTACAGTTCTTCACTTGAGCCCAAATGTGCTGCTTGAGTTTTCACAGACATGTGCCAATATATATGAAGCTCAGCTCCTGGTTTTCTGAATGTGTATGTTCCTCATGTTAACAGCTAAACAAGAAAAGTCTAAAGGTCTATGATGTGTTAGCATACAGACAAACTTAAATATTATGTTTCAAGGACAATAAAAGGAGTTCAACACCCAAGAAACAATACATCACACATCTTAAACTGCAGCAGAGTTGGATGGACATCAAGCCCCAAGTATGAGAAATCTGCTTCTGTGGTCATGCACAGCACTATCCATCAAAAGCAGCTGTTCAGAGGTTCACTGCATAAATATACTCTTCTTTGATTAGCTGGAGGTACAGGTGGGTTGATTTTCCAGAAGTACCATGGTTTCTTGTAATGAGCAGGTCCAAGGCATGTCTGAAAACTGCTCTGGAAGTTATCCAGCAGTACAGAGAATATGCAACAAAACACCCAGGGACTAGCAGCATGTTACCTATGATTTTGTCAGAGGCATTGCAGGCAAGTGCAAAGCGCGTTGTTTTGGAGTAAATTTCCATAGTTCTTCTCAGTGCTTGCTGTGCTCCATCTGTCATGCTGGGGAAGAAAAGGAGTTAGGACAGATTCTGCCCTTCACTGACTTTTAGGTGCAGCCTAATCACTGTTTTTATACAAGCATCAGAGTTTACTGATATTAAACACCGCTTTACAAATTAGTTGATATTCTGGCTTGATAAATTAAGCAACTTTTGGTAGTCATGTGAACAAGTCACCCTGCAATGCAGGTACTCACCGAGACCTCTATAAAACTCACATGCAATACTCAGTATCTCCCTTAAACCAATGATCTCTGCTTGATATGAATAATCTCTCAACAACACTGTTCAGTACATATGTATTTCCTAACAAATTGGTTTTGATAGTCTGCTAGAAGCACCCAAGACAGCAGCTCTGCAGACAGGGCAGATGCAACCCATTCACATCAGAGCTGAGGTCAAGAACAAAACAACGCACCTGTCTGCTTCATCAAGGATGATTATTTTATGCCGACCTTTTGGAAGAGTGACCTTTTGCTGGGCAAACATTTTGATTTTGTTTCTCACAACATCAATGCCTCTGGAACAATAAATCAAGTGACTCATGATCAGTTGGGTGAAATTACATAAAAGATTTTATTCAGCAGCCACAGTGGCTGAAGTGCTCCTAAGCTCCCTGTTCTCCCAGTGTTTGCTTCTGCCCCTTCACCTGTGCCAGTATAACTGCTGTGAAACCATGTTGTAAGCCAGACTCCCTAATGCATTCAGATTTAAACACCAATAATCCTAATTTTTGAAGGTTTTGAAAAAGTAATTTAAGAGTAGCAGTATATATATCAGTAACCTGACTGGCAGTACCACCATGAAATGACTTATGTTTGGCAAATGGGAGGGGTAATAAATGAACAAGGGCAGAAGCATTTAAGACAGCTCTGGCAGTATTTCACACAGCTGCATGCAAAGACCCAGCTGTAACTCAGAACAGTTTAAGAAACTTATCTCTGGCCATGTTCAAGGCCAGGAGAAACCTGGTCTAGTGGAAGGTGTCCCAGCCCGTGGTAACAGGTTGAAACTGGATTAGCTTTAAAGTCCCTTCCAACACCTGAGTCCAAGAAAATCAGCTGGACAGACAGCACCATATTAGCACAACATGGACACTTTTTAGATAGAGTCCCAAAAAAGACTTTGAAAAATAAAGAATTTCAGTATAAACAAGTTGCCCATTTTTAGGAGGATCTTCATGAATGCAGGAGGAAGCTTAGCTCTTTAAAGTAAATTCACAAAAGCAGTACCATTATGGATTCTGCTCTCTACCTGTTTAGATTTTTGTATATGAAAGCATCTATCAAGTTTATAAAGCATCAGTTAACATATCTCTATTCATAAGTGGACACCAAAGACTGCCCAGCTTTTAGCTGGAAAACCTGCATTGAAATAAGTGCTAGAGGCCTTACTATAGCAACCAAGCTGGCACGAGTTTAAATAGAAAAATGGGTATTTGCTTCTTCATTAAAGGTTTGATAAGTCTTATTTATTCTCACCTGTCATTGGAGGCATTCAGCTCCAAAACAGCATCCTTTAATGCAGGACCAAGCAGAGCACGAGCCAAGCAGAGGATACTGGTGGTTTTACCTGTTCCGGGGGGGCCCTAGAAATGCAACAGTGCAGCAATTGCTGGTAAGTTTAATGTCATTTTATAAGCTGTACTCTCTACAGTGCTCCCCAGTCATGGGAACAGCTGCAGCAGAGAAACTGCAGAGAGAACATCAGACTAGAGGCTGCCTGAACTCATGATCCTGCCTCCAGCAGAGGAGAGAAATAAACAACATGGTTCAATAGGCACCTGAGGGCCAAGCTGGTTTTCAACAGCAGGTTGTTTACTTGTGTATTCTGCCAAGAACACTGCCCCATGAGTGTGCAATCAACATCTCTCTTACCAATACATTCAGGCACAACACAAATCTATACTGAGAGGCTCCCGTGGCTAGATTTCCAAAGCCAGGGCCAACACAGTGAAATACAGTACAACACAGCACGACACAGCAATACTTACAGCAATTATAATATTTGGTACATTCCCCTCTTTTGCAAAGACCTATGAAAGAATGATAATAAGAAATTACATGAGAATATAGAAGAAATAGAAATAGAAGGAATAGATCCAATTCTGTCCTATTTTAAGCATGGAAACATGCTGCTTTTTTTCCCCCCTTCTGTTTTCATATATCTTAACTTTGCTGCTTTTGTGTTTGGGATTTTTTTTTAATTGAACCATTAGAAGTCAGTTCCTAGAATAATATGGAAAAACTTAAATGCACTTAATCCCACAGGCCTCTAGTACTCTTGCCCTTCCTTTGCATCTGTTTTAATTATATGCTTGCTAGTATAAGCTTTCTGTTAACAAACATGGTGCTCACAAACTGATTTGTCACGGAAAATACTTTTCTTCCAGAAGAAAACATTGTTTCTTTCTGTTGTTATATAAACTATACATATTTTATATATATATAATGTATATTATACATTACCATAATATGTAATAAATTATATATTATTCATTGAAACAATATTATTATAACTGCCTCAAATTTTCTAAGTTGCATCAAAACAGGGCCAATTTAAACAACATCCCAAATTTAAGAAGGCATATTTCCTTAGAACACCAATCAAACAAGTCTTAAAATGTGTAATTTCTTAAGTAAATCAGAAAGTTTTTTCCCACATGCTCAAGTATGGATGTAAAGGTGCTTTTAGTGGTCTATGGATTTATGCAGAACTGTCTTTTTTTTGAGCTAAGCCATAAACCATAAAGAGACAGATACACACCTCCAGCCTGCTCACAGTATCTTCATTTCCAACTATTTCACATAGTTTCATGGGTCTGTATTTTTCCACCCTGTAAAAATAGAACCCTGCACACTTCAGCATACCTAATACAGCTTTAGTAATGCTTTGCATTGACAGAAAAGGAGGGTCATGTCAAGACAGTTAAGTTAGGTAACTAATATAGTTAAGATAATGGCTTTAAGCTCAAAGACAGTAGATTTAAGTGAGACATTAGGCAGAAGCTCTTCCCTGTGAGGGTGCTGAGGCACTGGCACAGGGTGCCCAGAGAAGCTGTGGCTGCCCCATCCCTGGCAGTGTTCAAGGCCAGGCTGGACACAGGGGCTTGGAGCAACCTGCTCCAGTGGAAGGTGTCCCTGCCCATGGCAGAGGTTGGAGCTGGATGAGCTGTAAGTTCTCTTCCAACCCAAACCAGTCTGGGCTTGTGTGATAGCATAGGACAACGGAGTTGATGTGTCTTCAGTGCAACGTTGCAGGGTCTCCCCTTGCTGCTAAGCACAACATTCCGCAACACAAATTCCTGAAAGGTTGTTTTATTCCCATTATTATTAAAAAGGAAGAGAAAAACCATTCAACTCGACACGAGTTTGGCGCCTCAGTTCCACACCAGGGCTAAGGGGAGATGCCGCCCTCTCACGACTAGCACAAGGCAGGGCCGAACGGGCTCGATGGGACCCCTCGCTTTCCGCCACAGGCTGCCCGCTACGGGCCTCGGCAGGTTACCGAGTGCAGCAGAGCCCTCACCGCTGCGAGAGGCCCCCATTGCCGAGTCGGACCCCGCTCCTGTACCCCCCAGCGAAGGCCCCAAGCGCCCCGTCCCGCTGGCGCCGGGCCCCGCGTACGCGATCCCCTCAGCGAGCAGGCCCCGCAGAGCGCCGCGAGCGCGCGCCTTCCCGCCACCGGCACGCTCCGCCCCCCTCTCACTCCATAGGCTGTTCGCCGCCAGGCCCCGCCTCCCGCCGCTCTCCGCACCAATGGCAGCGCGCCCTCGGCCCTGCCGCCCGCCCTCGGCGCCTGTCGCAGGCTCCATGGCCGCCCGCAGCCGCCGGGCCGGGCCCGCCGCCGCTCACCAGGGCAGGTCATGGTGGCCGCTGCCGGCCGAGGCGGCCTCCGGGGCGTCGCACGAGCCCCGCTTCTCGCCTGCCGAGGGCCCGGCCTTCTCGTCCTCCGCTGTCTTCACCTCCATGGCGGCCGTAGCTCGCCCCGACCGCCCCTTGCTCCCAGTCCGCAGCCCTGAGGGGAGGGCCGTGCTCCCGGGCCCGCCTCCTGCGGGGCGGGATGGCGAAGGCCGCCTCAGGGGGGGCTGGTGCTTGTGCCCTAGCGACTGGCGAAGGTAATTTATAGAAACAGCAATACGTTTGCACTTCACGAGTCTAAACCGTTGTTTCTCCTTCTAGCTGTCTTTATTCCCTCTATAAAATGAAAACAAATGAGTACAAAATACTCTTAAGTAGGTACGGTAATAGGGGTGTGTGTAGTTCTAGTGCTATTTATCAAACGTACATAAAATTATACATGTTCCTTTTCCACCTAAGTAAAGGCCAGTAATTGTCTTTTGGGCAAGGTAGGTAACATGTTAGAATTTGGTTATCCCCAGACTGTTGGTTTTAAACTTCAGTAGTTACTGGCCCCTTGGTACATCTTTAAGCTCTGTTTATGCTCCACATACCCAATTATATTTGTGTTAAGTCAGTGAACAGAGGATCTGTCCTTCAGTCAGGGCTCTGATTCCTTGGGAAGTGTTCCTAATTTAAGATCGGTATGAGGCAGGAACTTGGAACTGAGCATATTTAAAGCCCTGTGTGAGGGGTGATGCTTTCTAAGGTAGTAACTTCCTACCACTTCCCACATTAGTATTCCAATGTTGCTGTCAGTGCCGGTTGGGGTTTTGAGGTTGGCCTGTGAGCACTGGCAGATGGGAGCATCGCCTTCAGCCTGTAGAACTGGTTGTGCCTGTCACCTGACAGTGATGGAGTTTCTCACAATGCTCTAAAACTCTGGAGGGTGAAGTTTCTGTTATGCAAAGTGCAGTGTCATAGCTGAGTTTGTATGTAGGCAGGTCAGTGCTTTAGTCTTGTTTTGCATATTTATTTCTATGAATAGCTGTACATTGTTCATACTGGTTTTAGAATAAGCATTGTGTAAGGGTGAAATTGTAAGTGGACTGCAGCCTTTACTTGTCTGGTTGAATTAACTGTGGATTAACTTTGCCTCCATTGGAGGTAAAGAAGAAAATTAAATAACACTGTAATTATGTGGCATATGAGGGTGAGACAGTTGGCTTTTTTTTTTTTTTTCAGTATTCAGACTCTAGCACCATACCGGATGAATACATTGTGCCTGTAGTGCCTCAAACTTACTGTGTTACTCTTTGCCTTTGGATTTAATTTACTGCATTCCTCAGCAGATCCCTACATGGGACAGTGAAATACCGTAGCTGCACACAGTACTGCTGCTCATTACAGTCTGTCAGCACAGCACACTGGACACGCTTTGGTTTCTTGCCAGATTAAACAGTTGTTACGCTGCTTAGGAAGTACCAGCCTGCAGATAAGATATCGTTTTCCTGGCCAGCATTAATTCTCCCACTATATGCGTAGGATTGCTACTGATAAGTACCCAAAGGACAAGTAAGAAGGGCTATTCTTGTGAATTGTTGCAGAGAGCCCGATGACAGATTTTGTGATAGGTTCCTGCTAGTCAGTTGCAGTAGGTGTTTTTTTGGAGCATGGTCTTTTTCCTTGTGTAGGCAGTAACTTCTCATAGTGGTTCTGGCATTTACCACACATAGAACAAGTATTTATTGAAGGCATAACAATGTTGATAGGGATGTGGGGCAGGTGGATGGACAGACATCAGCTGAAAGTTTTAAAACCCTTCTGTCCCAAAATCTGAACTGCTTTTATTATTGTAATCTGCCTGCTGAGGTCACAGGATACATCCAGGATAAAATGAATTCCAAATTCAGTGCTGAAATGGCAGAACTCTTTTGATGTGTCATCAGCAGCGCTCAAATACACATGCATGCAGATGTGCTGGATTATCCTGAAAGAAGAATAATCCTGAATGTAAGATTATTCTTTCTGACCTGTCTCCCTCCCACCGCAAAAGATACATAGAAAAAGCTTACTAAGTATATGTAATGAGTAGAGTACAGATAAAGATTTTTTTTTTCATTATTTAGTTAGCAAGGGGAATGTTCTTTCTGAGCGTATTCAAACAGCACCTACTACTAGTTATGGAGATCACCATCAGAGAAATAAATTGTGATGCTGTGGTCATCTCAGGAGCAATGTAGTCCCAGCTGCATGTGTTCCATGTAGGGAACATGTTCTTTAAACACCATATGGAGGCTCTTCTTAGCTCAGCTCCAGTCAAGGGTTCATGGTCTAGCCTTTACAGGGAAACTAAAGCTCAATGCAACAGGTTTCGTCAGAGGGTTAGGTAAATGCAGAAGTTGTGGCAAAATAATTGCTGTTTTGCATGCTGTGGTTGGTGAAACCAAGGGTAGCTTCTTTTGAGTTTGAACAAGAAGTTGAAATCAGTGAAGACATTAAAAGTTAGGCAGTAGTTGAAGACAGTGAAGAGCAAGGGTGATGAATTTATGATGGGGGATGTGAGGTGTAAAATCCAGAAGGCAATAGAAATAAAGCACAAAAGAGGAAACTAGGCAATCATTAGTGAAAAGTATGTATCTGTACTGAATATGCAGTAATATAAGTAATAATATAAGTAATATAAGTAATCAAAAATTCCTTACCTACAGTGGTTTTGGGAGGGAGGGGAGGACTGTTCAGTATTCAAGGTCATTTTGGTTTTGGCTTAAATCTGTGAGTTCAGCTTACCATTGTTGTTAGGGCTGACACTAATATACATTATCCAGCAGGTCTAGAAGGCCAGGGGCTAAGATCTTAAATTACAGTGTTAAGAGAAGTGCAAAGCTCTTTGGCTGTCCATGCCCTGTCCCCACCAGCCTGCAGTCGCAGTTAAAGCTGTCACCTTCTATTGCAGTGTGCTGTTGTTCAGCAGACACAAGTAGGTCACGTAGCACAGATGGTCTTGCTGCCAGGGAAATGCAGAGCCCACAGTCCCCTCTGAGGTTGTTCCCTGTTCCCACTCTCTGCCTTTCACACAGTTAGGTTGGAGACAGTGAGATGAATTCTGATGCTACGGACCATTTTCTCTTGCATTCACTGAGGGTGCAAGCATAAAGCAAAGCTGTACAAATACCAGGAGTGAAAGTAGGGGTGAGGTGGTCAAAGGGAGGATGGACTGGTGCTTTATGAAATAAGGCATCACTATATTAGATGGTTTTGTGGGCTTGATGTGTCTGCACCCAGTCTGAAAGGGGCTCTGGTTCCTACAGAGCTGCTGTACTTGAGCTCTAGAGCAAAACCAGGGATGACACTGTCAGTATATGCAAAGTATTAATTTGTTCTTGTAGCATCCTAGCATCCCTCCATTTTCCATATGGCTATCTGTAGAATGTCCCTCAGGGGTACAGTTGCGCTCATCTGAGCTAATGTTGTATGTGCCTTTTTTTTTCCCCCTAAATATAATAGCTCTCCCTAAATATAATCCACTCTCCACCAGCACACTGCCACCTCAGAGTTTCTTTCCCCATCCACTGCCTCATCTTTCCTTTTCCATTAGCATCTCCATAGTTGCAGAGCAGTGGCAGCCCACCTGAACACTGGGTAAATACAGCTTGACATCTGCCTGCCCTGTTACCAGAGCACTTTTATTTATGGCTTCTCATTGCTTTTTACATTTGCATTAAATACCTTTAAATGTTTTTTTTTTAATGCTGTCACAAGGAATTCTCAGCAGCACACCACCTTAGTCTGCAGTTAGGAAATCCATACTGCTAGAAGCAAGGCAAGTCACAGACTGGAAACTGTAGTGATGGAAAGATCAATTTCAGTTTATTGCTACCAGGAGACTCTAATGTTGCCTATATTTCCAATTCTTTTCTATAAGCACCTGAAAATACTTAGAAGAGTGGATTTAGATCGCTGCAATTTTAAGCCAGAGAAGCTTTATTGTTATTTTTATGCGTGTGTTGAGGAAGAGATTAGAATTTGTTCAGTACTTTACACTAGGTTACTAGAAAAGGATTTGGGAGCAGTGACCTGCTAGTCCTGATCTCCTGCCCTTTGGATGTTTAAGACTCACAATGAAATTGAAATTTCATTCCTTTGAGGTTTTTTAAGCACGTAATAGAGAACAAGTGACCAGTACAAGACCAGACGTGTGGTTACAGCTTTAGACAGCAGAGGGAGTATGGACACTTGTGTTAAAAGCCACATAGGGTCATCCGTGACAGCCAAGAGAATAGACTTTCTCCTAGAATTCTTATTTTGTCTGAAAAAAAAAAAGGTAAATCCTTGAAGCATTCATCTTTCTAGATGCCAAAATGAAGATGTTGGCTACGAACACTTGATAAAGCTGAAGGTGTGGGAGAAAGACGTGATCCTTTGTGCTTGTCATGCTTTTCTCCTTGTAGCAGTCACTCTGAGCACTTGCATGGCTGCTTGCACCCCCACAGCTTGGGGCTGGTGTGGAGCAGTACACTGCTTTTTCTCCTCCAAGTCAGGATCTTGTCTGCATGACTTCTGCTGCCAGATGTAGATGTTAAGAGCATCCTGCAGCAGTGAATGTCTTGCTGGGACTCCCTTGCATAAGAGGACGGATCTGGATGAAGAAAAACCTGCAGTGCAGGAGAAAACTCCCACCAACTTGAGTAAAACTAGGATTTAATTTAGAGGCAGATTTTAGAGGGGTTTGTTGATATTAAAATTTCTTTCTACAGCAGTAAATTTAGATAATGCTTGCACTGATAATTATTTCTTCCTCCCCTCACCCCCCACCATAAAAAGCACCTTATATATTCATTTATTTTTTATCTAATCCCACCACATGCCAATATTACTCCATATGCTTTACTGCCACCCAGGAAAGCTTGGCATGTAAAATGTTGGCATTATTAAATGAATGTTGGCTGCTGCTTCCCAAGGCACATTTTTGTGTTTCTCCTGATGTGTGGGTTTTCCCCTTCCCTTAATTCTGACTGCTCTGCTATGACTTGTTTCTTATTTGCTCAGCCCTGCAGGGATGCTATTCAAGGGCTAATATTCATTAGACAGGAATTAAAACAGTGAAGGATGGATGTCAATGTAAATGCTATATTTCTTCTGTGATTTTTTTTCAAGAGAGAAAACTTCCCCTGCATGCGTCCTCTTTTAGGAAGTCTGTCAGAAATAATAGGTAGCCTCTTTCTTTCCTTGCAGATTCCAGAAATATGCAAGGAGTGCAAGCTTCTCAGAAAGGTCTTGCTATAGTGTCCTGAGTTCAGGAACAGCCAGCCCTGATGG
The DNA here is from genome assembly GCA_028858755.1 of Ara ararauna. Lineage (NCBI taxonomy): Eukaryota > Metazoa > Chordata > Aves > Psittaciformes > Psittacidae > Ara > Ara ararauna. The sequence goes on along the minus strand of CM054389.1, from coordinate 6,892,224 downwards.
TGGGTCTTATGGAATAAGAACAGCCACTGCTGTGTGTTAAGTTTGAGCGGTGATGAGATGGATGGTTGGAATTAGAGCTTATAGGACACTTCAATGTCTCCGGTTAGTGGCTGACATGACATCTGCAGCTTCGTGTTGGTCCTCTCAGGAAAGCGAAGAATTGCATGAAGTTGTTTTCCCTAGTGATGTTAATGGTGGTCTTTGTTATTGGGGGCAATTGGAAATGGAAGAGGGCTGTTTGGCTATATGGAAAGACAAGATCTCTTTTCCCCGGTAGGCGCTTATCCTGATCTGAAGTGTGCTCCTGTCTTGAAGGTACAAGCAGAAGTTCCGTTAGCATGATGTAGGTTTTGGATGAGAAAGGAGAGTGGAAAGTAGGAAGAGAGATTACCTGAAGAACTCAAAGCAACAGATTATGGAAGTGGCTGGGGTAAAGAGCAGCCTCTCCAAACCAAACCTCAGAGGGATCCTAGCTGCCTTTGATCCCTGCTGCACTGAGTCACCACACAGGACATGCAGGGTGCAGTTTGCCCTATGTAATCCTCCTTCCTCCCATGGCAGGAAAGCTGGTAGGAAGGGAGCTTTCACGCTTCCATTCTTCACCCACGCCTCCCGTTCGTGATGTCCGGGACACTCTCCAGTTTGTAACCGAGTGCCCCCAAGATGTATTTACTTCCTGTTTTCTTGCTTTGACCTCCAGAGGCCTTGTTCTTCATGAATAAAAGATGAGCTGTTCTCCGGGAGCCCCGGAGGGAGGACACCACTGCCAGCTGGTGTGGCCATTGCTCTTTATTGCTGTGGTTGCTGACGCCTCCGCCCTCGCAGGCAGGGAGACCTGACAGGACGGAAACAGCTCCAGCGTTTTTAGCCTGGTGACTGGTTCCAATGTGAACTGTGCTGTTCGGTGCCAGTCCTGAGGCACAGCTGGCTGTGTAATGCCTTGTTTCAAGTGGTTTCTAACTGAGGAATTTCAGTGTTTCAGTTTGAACTGAAATTATCCACGATTTATCTTTTCCTCAGAGTGCATCCCTGGCTGGTGTTCAGTTTTCAGTCCCTTGTAACCGGAGGGTATTTCCCTGGTGTTCTCCCCTTTCCCCTTTTTTTCACATTTCCGGATGAACGTAGAGTTGTACAATCACTTGTTTTAGCTGAATCACATCTTGATTCCCACAGTTTATCAGGATTATTATGCATTAGCTTTGTTTTTCTGCTTTTCTTGCAGCTTATCTTGTCCTTGCATCTTGTTCAGATTTAATAGACATGATATGCAAATAATAATGTTAAATAATAGCATTTATCCTCTTGGTGACTGTACTTGTGCTCCCACACTTTCAAGACAGAACTAAATGAATGAGGTGAAGGGGTGTCAAATTCCACTTTCTTAAACATGAGTGAATAGGAATGTGTTGTTTACCCATGAAAGTATTTAGTATGTTTTTCCTGGGATTTGGGAACTCCTATCTCCCTAAACACCATTTTTCCTGGAGATTTCCAGTTTGCCAAGCAAAGCTTTTCGTGCAGGTATTGCTTTTGAGCGTTAGACTGGTACCAGAGCTGAGAACAGCAACCGATTGCTACACCATTCCCCCTCAATCATTCTCTTAACGTAGCCTGAATTCAGTACTCCTACCAGCCTAGAACAGGCCAGTTTGCTAGACGTAAGTGTGCTTTTATAATAAGGATTTAGCTTTCCAATTCTGCATGTGTGCTTGCTAGTGATATTTTGATAGAATCTTTAAGTGAATGATTAAAAACTTCATTCATCCAGGCAGCACGTATGCTGGTGAAAAGATACTGCCAGTATACTGGTGGTGAAACTGAAACAGGTTGGGTTTAAATGTCTTGCCCAAGAATAGAGAGTTTTGGCCTTGAATGTGGCCTTTGTCCACTGCATTGAATACAACGGACTTCTTCCTCTCATTACTTACACAATTACATTTGTGCAGGTTTTAGGCATGTTAAGGAACATGTCTATATGCAAGTATTTACATGTTTGTACATGCAGGGCATGTATGACACTATACAGGTTTATTTGGTTAAATACAAATAGACCAGTAGCTTAGAAAAACATCTTATACATTAAAAAAATACTAATTTAAACCCCTAAACCTGAAACATAGATTCCCCCACACCTACAATGGTTATTTGGTGGTTATTTGGTTACTTTACCCATTTCTCTGGGTGCTAAAATGAAACAAATGCAATTGTTAAAGTTATTTGTTCAGTATTTCAGTTGCTATTAATATAAGACACTATTGATGCACTATAGGAAGACTCTTAATGAGGTAAGTTGCTTCCCAAGCAGATATGGCTATATAAATTGAGTGGGCTGTAAATCCCCTGTGACTCTACTGTTCTTCAGAGACAACCCTCTTTGATCGGTGAATTCCTAGTTAACAGTCTTATGAAATGCATACTGACATCAGGTGATGAAGGTGCTGGAAGGCCAGAAAATCTTACATACTGTCATTAGGGTGAAAAGGAGCTGGGCTTGAGTTGTTGGCTCTCTCTGCCTCTCAGGTGTTTATCTCCTGTAAATAGATGAGACAGTAATATAAATGCCACCTGCACTCAATACCTCAGCTTAGGAGATGTGTTGGAGTGGAATAAAGACAGAGCTGCACACATAATCTTTGTTGTAAAATTAGTATAAAGCAGCTATACAAATGGGTTTGATTCCGTGGTTTATCAGGGAGATGCTTCATTGGGTTTAACTGTTAGTGGATGGGAAGGTTTGATACAATAAAACCAGGATACAGCAAAATGCCCTTTATGAACATCCCTTGTTTTAGTGTATTGTAATATACACAACTGTGCTTAGTAAATGTCATCTCAGAATGGAAATATTATTATTACTTATTGAAAATAACCTCACTATAAAGTGCTACAGAGTGTCATGTGCATACAGATGCACACTGCATGAAAGCAGTACAGATGAACTAGGCACACCTCATCAGGTGTAAATTGTAGGTTATAACCTGGTTTACTAGAACTAGAATTTTATGGAAATGAATGATTGAAAAGACATCTCAGCTGCCAGAAATAGTCTTTGTTTCCCCAGTACATCAGTCAGTGTAACCTTGAGCAAGGCATTTGACTTCCTTATGCAGCTGGAAAAGAGGGTGAAAGGCAGGAATAGAATTGGGAAAATCTGCAAAGTGGACCTTTCTTGAAGAAACAAAGGATTTACAAACTAAGAGCTTAGTACTGTCTCTAATGGCATCCCATTTTACCGGTGTTCTGCTGCCTCAAAACAATATAATGCAGGGAAAGACCTGATCCTGATGGGGGCTGTGCACCTGTAAGCCACAGTACAGTAGTGGTATGGCGTTAACTTTCATGATGTGTCTGATATAATTTCACGGGAATTGCTCCCACTTGTGAAGTTAAACCTGCACTTAAGAATTTTGCTAAACTGGGGCCTCAGTTCCCTGTTGAAATCATCAGACTGGGAGCACAATGTGCTTCCCAGCACTGGGTGCTTGGATGTGTTCTCATTGCAATGTGTGAAAAACCTCATCTTTCTCAAATGGCTGCTGTAGGCTAGAGGGTTGTGGAGGTGGAAAATGATTGCAAATAATCTTGCATTGCAGAGAGCAGCTTCCAGCAGAGCTGAGTGGCAGCACAGCCCAGCCCAGCTGAGCCCATGGCTTTGGCAGTCTGAAGGCAGAGTTCCCATGAAAACAAATGCCAAAGTGGTTGTGGGATAGGTCTTGTTTCATGTTGGGAATGATACCCCCCTCCTTCAAGCCACACTGGTACAGGGGAAATATTTCACCCTTCTGTCTGCTTCTGTGATACAGGCTTACAATATTTTTGATGCACTCCGCACCTCTCAAAACAATACAGTCTCAAGGCAGCAATAATGGAGTGAATCCAGCAAGGTTCTTGTTTCATCTGCTGCCCAGATGGACCTGCTTATGTACTTGTAGATCTACCAGGTACACAAGCTGATCTATAAATATAGCAATATGGGGGGTTTTGGCAGTGTGGGATTAGGGAGAGTGAAACTGTCCTGCAAGCTTGAAGTGCTGTTTACAGGGTTTAACATCTAATATCCTCTTTATTTCCTATGGAAACAACTGAGGGCAGAACCCTGCATTACAAATCCCCTTCACTCTTCTTCCCCACATCAGCCACGGCAGCTCTGTGAAGGGGGAACTGCATGAGCTGCGAATTGTAAGTGGGGAAATCAAAACTTCAGCTCCTTAACTGCTGGGACCTGAAGGTCACTGCAGTATGTCATGCTCAAGGCAATTTTCTCTGGAACTGCAATATGGTCATGGCTTTGTTTTACAACCTGGATGTCACAAAGTCTTGATAATCTCTTAAAACAAACCCACTTGCAAAAAAAACCCCAACAATCAAACAACAAGATTTGATAAATTGATAGGGGGTTTTGGGGGTCAGTATTTATAGTCTGCTTAAATATCATAGCTTTTGGTATGGCACGGAGGTATAGATGAGAGTGGGTGGGTTTCTGACGTACTTGCCTGCATACAAGGAAATGAATTTTCAGTCTGTTGGGAGGGCAGCTGTTTCCATGACATTTTAAGCACAGTTTGCATATGTCTTCATATCTTTTCTTTAGCTCTACATACAGTTTGCATGCTAGATGGATTTGCCACAGCTTAATTTGTATTTTTAAGTGGTTTTCACAAAAAAGTATCTTTATTATTAATTTCTTATTTATTTATTTTAATAAATATCTCAGTAATCTGCTATTTCTGTTCTTTTGCCACAAGCATTCTTAGATGTATTGCAGAGAATATAATATGAAAGGTCCAGGTAAATTACCTACTGGACCAGACCAGAAGCAAGTTCAAGTGAACATTGCCTCTAGGAAGCTGACAGTTATCACAGACTCCAAGTCAAGCCTTAAGGGTGATGCCAAACAATTATAGAATCAATTTGGAGGTGTTTATTTTTCATCAGGAGTTAAGGGTTGTTTTATACTTTCTTATTCTAATTAGAATTAACATAGATACTGCTGCAGTATAATTATCTTAATTGCCTTTACTAGATTCTGGCATTGAGTTCCAGAGGTTCATTTACCTTAATTGTAGTTTTCCACTTGTTAACTTTATATTTGTTGCCACACTCCTCAGATTGTGCTTCTTCTAAAGAGGGTAAAAGAACACAAAATGTATCTCCTTTCCTATGTTTCTTTTCTACCTTAGCAGCTAACACATTGGCGTTTTCTACCAGCCAAATCCAAGATGTATATAGTACATTTGCCTTGTCTGGAGTGCCTGCCCCATCCCTGGCAGTGTTCAAGGCCAGGCTGGATGGGGCTTGGAGCAACCTGGTCTAGTGGGAGGTGTCCCTGCCCGTGGGAGGGGCACCTGAAACTGGATGAGCTTTAGGATCCCTTCTAACACAAACCAGTCTGGGATTCCCTGATTTTATGAGCCCTGACATTTGCAGAGAGGAAAATGTAGTGCAGTCTCATCAGGGATATTGGGCATAATTTCTGCATCCCATTTCTCAACACGGTTCTTGTGTGTCTGTTTGCTTTTGGTTATGGACTGGAGTAAGCCTGTGCTTTAAAGGTACTGTGAGGACTGTCAGGTTAATGACTGTAGTGCACCCCGAAGATCAGGGCTAGTTGTCAGTTCCGAGCATTTGCAGCATTCATTGAGCTTGTCTGTGAGTATTTAGGACTGAGCCAAATACTAGAGTAGGCAGCATAAGCTATTTTAATGTGTACCTTCCACATTTGGTCTGGTCAGCTAAAGCAATTACAGTTCAGGTTGGTATCACTGTTCGTCTTTCACTGTGAGTGAAAACAGTTGTTGAGATGGAGGGAGTTTCCATTTTATACTAGCAGTAAACTCAGAAACTAGATCAGAGTCCAGTTGTCAGGTGTCTGTGCAGTGCTCTATGGAAAGCCACACTGTCAGCATCCTCACGGTGATTCTTCCTAATTGGAACATAATACAATTTCTGTAGTGCAATTCTAAAACTAAATTGGCAGGAAACTGAAGCAGTGTGTGTAAGTTCCTGGATCTGGGTTATGTCCTAGCATTTGGCAGACAAAATCCACATTATAAAGGTTCTTCTGTAATAAATATTCTAAAATGAAAATGAACACCTGGCAAAGATCAAGGTTTCTCAACCTTTCTCTATCCATTTGAGTAAGGTTGGGATTTGGGGGAGTCATGACTGCTTCTTCCACCTGGCAATGACTGCAGCAATATCCAGTTGGTGAGTGAGGTCAGTTAGGGCATCTTGCTACAGGATGTATTATTTCAGCAGAAAGAAATAATCTCCTTTTTATAAAAACATCACACAGATTCCTTAAACTTTCTAATGTCATACTGAAAAATGACAGGTGGGATCAGTGGATGGTTGAATGGGAAAAATATTATGGTGGGAAACTGAAATTCCAACACATGGGAGGTAGTTCCTCTGGACTAAGAGCTTCTGCTGCAAGTGGACATTTTGGTGGAAAGAGAGCAAAATGCAGTTTAATTCCCATCCTGTGGCCAGGATAGCAGCCCCTTCCTCTGCAGCAATGCCAAAACAAGATGTGCTGTGGGGTTTGAGCTACGTATTTATATTGTGCTCATTACAGTGGTATTTCACTGAGGTGGGTCAGTTTCTTTGGTTGAAATCTTTCCTTAATTCAAAACACGCATACGTTGCAGGTAGTGGAGGGCAGCTAGCTGTACTGTCAGTGGCCTCCTACCTTTTCCATTCTCCTTCTGCCTAACACATTAAGACTGCTAATATTCCACACCTCTGTATGGAGCCAGCAAAGCCCTAGAAATACTCAGTAATGTAGACTTGTGCTTCACCCAATCTGCAAAGCTGGCTGGGAGCAACCAGCTTATCGGCTGCTTTAGTTACTGGAACTTATGGGACTGTAAGTCACATAAACGTCTTTATGATTTAATTTTCTCATCTGAAAACAGTTACAAAGAATGTTACTTGTGTGCTTTGGGATCTTCTGGGAGAACATGCCCTCTGTTAAATTACAGTGTCAGTGCCTGTTTGGGGATAGCCTTGCTTTTCTGGAGAATTAAAGGCTAAGAAACCAAAGTGGCAACACTGGATGTTTCAGTGGTCAGTGCCCATAGTCAGGCCAGTTGTCCAAACCACCTCCATGCATTGCTTGCTGAAAGCATTTTAAAGGTCTGACTTTTCTCTAAGTGCTGAAATTGGAGCTCGTTTCCCCCCCTTCCTCCAATAAACATCACTTCAGTTGCAGGTACTGAAATCTCTCTTTAAGTTCTAAGCACAGATAGGGAGGTTTTTTTCTTCCTGGCTCCCATCCCTCATCTTTGATCTTCTAACAAGCTTCAGTTCATGCACAGGAAAAAACTCCCTTGCCACTGCACATTCTGTAGCTCTGGTACAAAACATCTGGTGCTTCTACTTGGTCTGAAATTGTATCTGTGTCAGGGCTCAAACAACAGGGAAAACAGACTCCTTTTTTCGCCCTATAAAGTACAGTCTTGCTCCAGTTTGTTACCAACTCTGTTCCATAAGGTTAGAGAAAACAATAAATCTTCACACCCCCAGTACAATGAGAAGGGTCCAGTGGCATATACTTGGAGCAGCAGCAGCCGAGGGAAATAACTTTTGTCATACAATGAAAAATAGTAAGTGAGCCTTAAGGAATCTTGATTTGCAATGCACAGAGACAGAACTTGGATGGTCTGCAAATGTCTGGTGCTGGTGTACATGATGCTTTGTCAACTGGAAAACGCAGAGTTGCCCCATTCTGAGTGATCTTTGTTTCCCTGTATTTTTCTGGGGATACACTGGGCTACATGGGGGGAATACAGAGAATTACCAGAGGCTTTATAAAACAGGCTGCAGCTTTGCCTAATGGATAGAGTGTACGACACCATGCTGGGAGCTCTAAGGCTGGTATTACTCTCTGACTTGAATATGCATAAAATGAAATGCATGAACTGAGTGAAGTAAGACAGGATAATGCCCAGTGTTTGGCCACCTAGGTTCTGCACCCAACTCTGTATTAGACACTAATCCCTCCCAGTTTTGATTCCTGAGTCTACAAAATACAGTGATGTTTGCTCACCTTTGAGGGCAACAGGCATAAAAGTCCCTTTATTTGTGCAAGCCTGGCTAAGTGCAACTGTCAGTTTTCCCAGTCTTTACAAAATGGACTAAACAGAGGACGGATTTTTACTCCTGGGGTGGTGGTCAACAGCAGCTGAACATGAGCCAGCTTGTACTCCGGTGTCCAAGAAGGCTGAGAGCATCCTGGCTTGGATCAGCAATAGTGTGGCCAGCAGGACCAGGCCAGTGATTGTCTCCCTGTACTGGGTGCTGGTGAGGCCACACCTTGAATCCTGTGTTCGGTTCTGGGCCCCTCACTAGAAGAGAGACACATTGAGGTTCTGGAGTGGGTCTAGAGAAGGGCAGCAGAGCTGGTGAAGGGTCTGGATCTGTAAAGAGGAGCTTCATCTTCAGATGAAAGATTGTTGATGTTCCACTGACTTTAAAAAAAAGAGCTATTCCAAGTTCTCCATTTCCACTGTGGTCTTCTGTAGGTCATTTGGACAAACACAGTATCAGAGAAGGGAATTTCAGAAGGCCTCCAAGTAGTAGATGCTGAATTTCTCTGAAAATCCACTTGCCTTTGGGTTCCTGGATAGGAAACAGTCTTTGTGACGAAAATTGCTATTTCTTCGATGCTGCAGTATGGTCCATTTCATTGTCTGCATTTGTGTGGAGTGCTGTCCCACATTGCTCAGTCACTGCTACTGCAGCAAGGTAGTTTACTTGAAAAATGTAGAACAACAGGAACCAGACTGTGCTAATGATTAAATTATACTGATGGCTGAAGTTTAAGTAACAGTCAATGCACTAATTTCAGTATAGGAAATACACCAAAAAAGCAGTAAGAACTCCTCTTGATCTTCATAATTAATGAGAACTGCCATGATCCTTCAATATATTTCCACCCACAGTTTCTTTTATGTTAAGGAGTGTGTAGGAACACACAGCAGTCAGCCAGGCAGAAAGGCCTTCCTTCAGAGCACTTTCCATCACACTGTACAAGCCATGTGTGATTCCCTGAAGGGTCCTGGAGCCAGATCTTGCCTGTGTTGAATCCTGGCCAACAGTCTCATTTCTTTCAAGTGAAACAGCACGAAGTCAGCCCTTCAGACAAGAATGTACCCATCACACATCTGATCTACATGCACCCAAATCAGCATCATTAGCTGTGCTGAGCATTTCTGGAAGGAAGATGAGTAGAATACATATCACTTAACTTTAAACATCTCATTTGGCCTAATTCTCAACTACCCCTATAATTCATGGATGGAAGTGAGTGTTGTTAGAGAGCAATTAATCCAGTTTAGATGTCTGCAATATGATGAGGGAATTCCACCCCAGTGCCTGTTCCTCTGCACTCATTATATAGGAAGTCTAGACAGCTGGCTTGGATACAGATGTCTAAAGATAGATGAGAGGTTTCACCTAAGAAGATACAACAGAATCTGCTGGGTATTAGAGGCTTTGCAGTGGCTCTCAACTGGATAACAAACACCTGAAAACTTGGAACCACTTGTCTGAATCATTGCAACTGTGCAAGACTGTAATGAGTTAAAAGCTGTTTACGTGAGGTTTCTGAACTTTAGTCTTGCCCTAGAATGGGTGAGATCTAAGCAGTCACTGACCCTCAAAATAAGAAGGTTTTTTTCAGCAGCTCTGTAATCAAAGAGTTAAAAAACAGCTTTTCTTTAAATCACTGCTTTAATCTTGTTTCTCCCACCAGTGCTGGAATTCTGTGCTCTGCCACGAAATGCAGCAGGCTATTTATAGTGTCAGCTTGAATGAACAGTAAGAACTTAGGCTCTTGTTACGGCTGCATCTTTGAGATGATGGAAATCACAGGACTGAAAATTGACAGTAATGAAGGTGCACTGTATTTTCAAATATAGTTGTTTCTGCCACCTCTCCGATCCCACAAGTACATTGGCAGGGCATAGGGATAGATTTGGCAGGGATTTCTGGGCATGTGGTAGGGAAAAGACTGAAAGGATTCAACTCTGAAGCTTTTGTTGACTTCTGGGGTCCTGGTGTCACCACTTCATAAGGCCTTTGAAAAGGTACCTTTGGGGAAAAAGTGAAGGATTGGGGCTTTAGGGACCATAGCCTGTTGATACATGGCAAATCAAATGTCTCATCAGCTCTTTGGAGAGAGAAGCTTCTTTGCTGTTGGGTAATAAAATGGAAAGATAATAGAATGCTTTGGCTGTCTTTATTCGAACAATATAGATAGCAGCAAAACACAAAATGTTTCCTCTTTTTCATTTCCCTAAATGCATGTGTGAGTATTCTCTTGTTTTTCACATTACTTTGTGTAATGCTTTGGTTTGCAGGATAATTTAAAAGAAAACAGCTGTGAAGCTTTTTAGTGATCCCAACAGCTAATGCAAATACTCACAAAATCAGAATAATGCATCACTCAAGTGGAGACAGTTTTGACTGTCTGTGAGAAGCCACTTTTCAAAACAAGATGCATATCATACTGCATATAATAGGAGGGTAGTATATAGTAAGAGCTTTATTGGGCAAATGTGATAGCCCAGAAATGTCAGAGACTGCACATCAGCTTTGCACATGTAATGGTTTCAGTGAAAGTCAGGGTAAAATTAACAAGTCCTCATAGGCACTTAAGTGTCTCCTGTGCTTCTCCATGCCTGTGATCTTCAGTGCAGGGTTGTTTATCTGTGAATCATAGAATGGTTTGGGTTGGAAGGGGTCTTAAAGCTCATCCAGTTCCAGCCCCCTGCCATGGGCAGGGACACCTTCCACTACAGCAGGTTGCTCCAAGCCCCGTCCAACCTGGCCTTGAACGCTGCCAGGGATGGGGCAGCCACAGCTTCTCTGGGCACCCTGTGCCAGGGCCTCACCATGCCTCATAGGGAAGAACTTCCTTATATCTAATCTAAATCTCCCCTCTTCCAGCTTAAAGCCATTCATTGCCCCTTGTCCTATCTTTACAGACTCTTGTCAAGAGTCCCTTTCAGGTATTGTTTGCCCCTTTAGGTATTAGAAGGCAATAAATGTATGTGGTGGGGTTTTTTTAGAACTGCTAGTGCGGCTCTGCTGAATGATGGGATTTCAACATTTACTTTCATCCTGAAGCTTTGTTTGTGGAAAGCAGGTACAACAAAAGCTGAGGGATAGCTCTGTGGGAGAGCACTTGATGGCAAAGACACAAATTCAAGTCTATGGGTACTTCAGTCACATCACTACGGGAGCTCTGGCGCTGGATGATATTTCCTTCTCTCCCTGGAATTTCCCCTGAGAAAGTTTAGTCAGACAGGCAGATTTGTCAAAATGATTCAAGGAAATGACTTAAGAAATTTTTCTAGCTTCATCTTATTGAAACCAGCGGGCTCAATTCTCTCCTTGGTTTTGCATCAGCACTGCAGAATGCACAAGCATGAGGGAATCCTGGCTCCTTGGCGTGCAGGTCTGCCTCTTCTTCAGGGAGCATCCCCCATGCCTGACACAATGGATTGCAGGACACCCTGAGTCACTACTGGAACATAAAATATAATGGTCATTACAATATATGAGTATTTATACACAAAGCCCTTGGGATGACTGAGTTTTAAAGAAGAAAACCACAAGTGCTTTTAAAATCAAGACTTGTGCTGCTGAAGTGGAGAAGCAATGAGCTGCTGCGCATACCACGGGCTCCTGGCAGGCAAAATATACCCCCACATGTGCTGACCTTTATAGAGCTGTAAATTAAACAATTAAATGGAAGTTTTAGTAATAAGAACAATTTAGCATGTATAAGGTACAGCATAAAATTGTGCAATTGATGAAAAAAGAGAAGGTTTAACTTCTGAGCAGTTTGAAATCCTACCCTGAAGCGCCTGAAAACATTAAAGCTTTACATTTACACTCCTCCTTACAAAATGCGTGGCTGCATGTATTGCTTCTTGCTAGTCTCTCTGGAACCCACCACATCACTCCATCACCATTTTGATAAGGAAAGAAACTTGGACCCAAGGATACAAACTGGCAGAGCAGGAAAACTAGGAGTGAAGCTGAACAGAGAAGCGAGATGTCCTGTTGAAATCCCAGCCTGATTTGATAGGCACCTTCTCCTCTAGCTCTCCTGGTGGCATCCTGTCTCCCTAGGCAACTACAGATTAGAGAGGAGACAAAATAGCTTGATTCCAGAACTGGAAAGCAATGACTGGAGCTTGGATGTAGGGAAAACGTCAGGGAAAGGCAGTGAACTAACAGTTGAAGCAGAGGCGTCAGAAGCAGGTGCTTCAGGTTCTATTTTTGACTTGGACCAGCCAATTTGCTTCTCTCTGCTTTGGCTTCTCCTCTGCAAGATGAGGATGCCAGCAACTGCCTCCTGGGTCTGGGTTGCCTTGCTGAGGCCAGGGCTGTCAAATCTCATATTCTGGGTGATGCTCACTTGACCTCAGCTTTGTTCTTCTCTGCACTGCTGCCTGCATCTCCTTCACTTGCATCTCTGCTGTGCTTTCCTGGGCCTACACAGGGTGTACAGAGCACACAGCAACATGTTTTGGGGCTGTGCAAGGTGGGACCTTCCTCTGTTACTGCATGGCCTGAGGGCTTCCACATAGCACCTGATAACCAAACAAGATGTGCTGCCCCTCCAGTGATGTGGGGGTCTATAGAGCTGGTAAAGTACGCTAAATGGAGTTGTGGTCCTTGTAGAAAGCGCTTCCACTCCTCTCTGAATTACATACTCTTTCAGGGCACAGGCAATAGGTAAGTGCTGGAGTGTGTCCAGAGACAGGTAATGGAGCTGGTGAAGAGTCTGGAGCACAAGTGATGGGAATGGTTGAGGGACCTGGGGGGGTTTAGTCTGGAGAAGAGAAGGCTCAGGGGGGACCTTATCACTCTCTACAGCTACCTGAAAGAAGGATGGAATGAGCTCGGGATCCATCTCTTCTCCCAAAATAACAAGACAGGGCAAGAGGAAATGGCCTTAAGCTGCACCACGGGAGGTTTTCGTTGGATATTAGGAACAATTTCTTCACTAAAGGGTGCTCAAGCATTTGAACAGGCTGCCCAGGGCAGTGGTGGAGACACCATCCCTGGAGGTATTTAACAGATGTGTAGATATGGGGCTTGGACACATGGTTTAGGGGTGGACTTGGCACTGCTGAGTTAACAGTTGTACTTGATATTAAGGGTCTTTTCCAACCCAAACAATTCTATGATTCTCCGACCCTGCTCCATTATATCCCCACTTAATGTTAGCCCAGCTACGGCTCTGGGCGTTACAGCAAAGGGGTGGTGAAGGACAAGTGATGATTCTCTGCTGGGCCCACCCTTCCTGGCTCTGAATGAATGAGTTTCCAAGGCTGCCGGTGCTTTCTCTTTGCTGCATTCCCCAGAAAATCCTTGGTAATTGGGTTCTCCTTCCTTCCAGGAAGCACGGCCAGCTACCGCCTAAATTCAGGTGTGCTTCGAGACGTGTGCTCTCCAGAGCTGGGACCGAGTGCCGCGGAGCAGGGAGCCCGAGCACAAGGTGCACTTCTCGGTTGTTTCTGATGTTAAAGCTCTCACGCTGAGGGCTGCGGCCGGGAGGTGCCTCCGCGCTGCCTTTCCACCCTCCCACCCCGCTTCCGGCAGGCGCCGAGGACCGTCAACCAGGAGGATTTCAGCGCTGGGCGGCCCCTTTGTTCGCGCGGGTCGCAGGGCCCGGCCGTGCCGCGGGCCGGGAGCGGGCGGGCAGGCAGGCAGGCAGGCTGGCAGGCAGGGAGGGAGGGGCCGAGTCTCGCCGCCGCCTTCCCCCCGCGCTCCCGCCTCAGCCCCGCAGGGCGGGTCTCGGCGGCCGCCCGCCAGCGGCTGCAGCCTGCGGCGGCGCGGGGCTCCCGAGGCGCTGCCCGAGGGTAAGGAGGCAACAAAGGAGGTGCGACGGGAGGGGAGCGGGTCCGCGGAGCGCCCGGATGGGGGCTTGGCGGCGGCGGAGCATTGTCCTTGGTCGGGGCGGGAGGCACCGTCCTGAGGCGGGTGCGGGCGGTGCCGCGGCCGCGCTGGTCCCCGCAGCAGCGCCGGAGGCTGGGTAGAGCGCGGCACGGAGCGGGTGGCTCGGAAGGCGCGCACACACGCATGCACCCATCCACAGCTGCAGCCTGACCCGCCGGCGCCGCTGGAGCGGCAGGGCCTGTCGCTGGGAAGATGGAGCTGAGGGTGGGTGGCAGCATCCATCGCTCGGGGCCGGGCGAGTTTTGGGTTTGAAACGGGGGAGAATTCTCTTTTGTCTCTGGGAAGCAGGAGTACTCAGTGTGCTCTCTGCGTTTTTGTTCTTCAGTGATACAGATATCAACATTAGCTACGTACTGCAGGATTCGATACGTTTTTGTCTGTAGCAAGATGTGCTTCTGAGGAAGGCCCATCAGTGTTGGGCTGCTGTCATCTGCAGGGTGGATGGAGTGGGTTCTGCCTCTTGCACCTCCTGGTGCAAATCAGTGAATGGTCCGTGAGGGAAAGCATCCAGGGATGGAGGCAGAGGCGTGTGTTATCTCCAGGGTGTCTAGGCAGGCTGCAGCAGCGTTAGGGAAGCACTGGGAGACAAAGCACTGTGTCAGTGCTGGCTGTTACTTGCTGCTCTGTTGGTTGTCAGTCTCGTAGGCCTGCAAACCTTGTCTCAGGAACTCAGCGTGCTGGAATGAATGTCAGGTTTCACCAGCCCATCCGTTACTGCTGCCTAGAAGTGTTTCCTTGAGGGTGACTTGCAGTTTGAGATATATTTGGGGTACCTGGCCATGTGTGTTTGCCTTAGGCTCTGCCTAGCATTGCTCCAGGAGGACCCCTTTAATCAGCGCAAGTCAGTCCTGCCCCATCATTGCTGGGGAGGTCATGCTTTAAATGTGCTGCAGCTGCCAGTTTTTGAACTGGGATATGGGATTTGGCATTTTAAGACATTACCTGCTTGCTCTTACAGCCTGCCAGGGCTAGGATGGAGAGAGTCTGCATCAAACAGCTGTGTTCTCATGAAAATCTGTCACCGTGCCTGCTAGAAATCACTGAGAGTACAGGACTTCAAAGGCTCAGCTCTGAGACAAGCCCCAAGTTAAAACCTTGGCACCAGCCATTATGGGCACATGAGAGAGAAGCTGTGCTTTAGCCAGTCTGTCACCTCAGGAGCACTGATGTGTGTGTGGGGCCTGCCTTCAGTTAAGGGGAAACCGATGTGTTTGAGGAGATGCTCTTAAGTACAGACTGGGTTATCTGCTGAGGCTGAGGATTGGTATGTGCTTCTCTTTTGCTCAGCTTCCTGCTGCCTCTAGCCTTGGAAGCTGCCATCATTTACTCCAGCAAGTAACAGTTCCTGATGCATTTCCTCTTTCTCCCCATTTGTGCTTCCGCTCTGGCAGGAGAAATGATGAAGAACCCAGAGGGGAATTTCCCAGTGTCAAGGATGCAGCTATGTAAGGGTACACATGCCAGTTCTTCTTCCCTTCCATTACTGGGTGGTTAAAATGGTAAGGGCACAGGTTCTACCTCCTGACTGAGGTTGCTGTTTTTATTTATCAAAATGCCTCCTTTACCCATGAAACTTAGGAGAAATAAGTAGTTTGGGGGAGGGAGGGAGGTGTCATCATTCTGGTGAGGATGAGAGACAATATGTAAAGCAAGTTCCATCTGCCAGATGCAGGGTGTCAGTACCACTTTGCAGACTGTGTACAGTGCATGGCAAGGTTTATGTACTGTTGAAGCTCTGGGAAAGACCAGGTACAGGTAGCTAGACCTGAACATTGCTTGTTGCTAACCTACATTAGACACTGCTGTGCATTAATTTAGAGATGTCTATAGGTATTTACAGAGAGATGTTTTTCATAAACATCTTTTATAAATATCTTGAGCCCCATTTCTCCCTCTATCTCACAAGGGGTCTGAGCATAAGAACAACTAAGGAAGTTGCTGTTATGAGGCATGAAGGCATATTTTCCCCTTTCTGCTCAATTGCTGAGTTAAAAGCAGCCAGCAGTCTCTGGCTGTGGTTCTCTTATCGCTGTTCTTGCGGTATTTACAGTAGAATTTCTGGTCTTGTTGGGAGAGCGCCTTGGCTGATGCTACTGGGTGATGTCGGACCCCGGGAAGACTGGGGCATTGTTTTACTGGTCAGTTTTCTAAACCAACCAGATTAGGTAAGTGAATGAATCAAGGTGACAATCTAAGGTTGTTCAGGTCAGAGAAAGGAATTGGACTTGGTCTTCCTGAGTCCTACTCTTATCCTGCCTTCTCCATGCATCTGGCCTTCTCAGGGAAAGCTCTTGTCTCCGTGACTGATACTGGCGGAGAAACAGAGAAGTCTGTCAATGCATCGATGTACAAAGTCTCTTTCTGCAGTACCACCATGCTCCTGGAGCATTTCCCCTTGCTCTGCTGAGAGGACCCTGTGTGCTCTGTTGCTTGACCGTGCTGCAGTGCTAAACAGGACAAAGCAAATTGACTTTCCTTGTTGGATTTAATTTCTTACTCTTAAATGATTGTGCAGTAGCTCTTGCTGTAGCTACTGGTGGAAAAATGACTTCATTGCATGTGACTCTGAGGCTGGCACCTTAAGCTGATAGTTACTGTTATTCCTGAAAAACACCCTGAAGAAATGCTGTAAAACAAAAACAAACACCACAATAGTTCTGCATCAGACTTTTTGGAAACCATTCCCATGCAGTGGCATTGTTTTTCTTATCTCCTTCTAAATGTGTGGAACTGTCTATACAATAGGCATGGTTGTTTGAGAGACAATGTAAGCAAAGAAAGACCAATGAAATGAAGAAATGGAATGAAACATTATCATATATTGTTGTCATGGTCTAACTTATTTTACTTCAGCCCATGGTTGGAACTAGATGACTTTCAAGGCCCCTTTCCAACCCAAATCATTCTATGAGATGATTCCATGATGGAATAAAATATGATGCTGACTTGAATTGGCACTGAAATTAGGTGAGCCTTCCCTTTTAGTGATTTATTTCATTATGCTGGTGTTTTCCCACCTGCATAGTTGTAGGGAAACGTGGCACAAGCAGTGGAATGCCCTGCTGTGGACTCTGAGCCAGCTGTGAGGTCCCATCTCCCCATCCTCATCTGTGCTGAAGCGCAAAGGAAGTCTGAAGTTCTTGTTTGGTTTATTTTGGGAGTTAATGTTCTGAACTCTGCTGTTGACTCCCTTGATAGCTCCATTTGTTGCTGGGAAAGCCAAATGCTTCCTTTTGAAAAGTATTTATACTCTGTATCTATAAAGTAAACACTTCAGAAAGACTTCCCAAGTCCTTTGGTGGGCTGGATGTTCAGTGGTGCCTAATAGAGTTAAGCAGCTCTTCATCTATGCTGCTGTTCCTTAAGTAATCTTGGGAAAAATCTGTTTTCTCTGTATTTCTTTCTCCCCAAATGGGTATTGCAGTTCTGACCTCCTTTGAGGTCTGTGAATGCAGTGCTCTGTGGATGTTGGAACTTTTTAATCACTTCTTGGTGTTTTTCAGTCCCTTCCCTGTGCTCCCTCACATGGTTCCTTTTAAAAAGATAATGTAAAGAGAGCTGTATTAGGCCAGAGCTCTTGGTCAAAATGAATTCTGTTTTATTTGCAATGACATAGTAAAGACTGCATAGATGTTGGTTTATGCTGGAAGGGCTTCACAACAAATTGGAATGACAGAAGCTTCCAAGAGATCATCTGATCCGTCTGTCCCAGGTTAGGTCCATCCTTATCCTTGTAATTCAGGACAGAGGTTTGAAGATTTTTATTCTTAAAGAATGATGTGGGCAATGAAGGTTTTTCTGCAGCCTCCCTGACCAGTGTAGCTCAGGTACAACTGCAGTGTGTCTTTCCCTTTGTTTTGTTGTCATTGTCACTGTGTTTATCTGCCTGTTACTGTACAAAGGACCAGTAAAAAGGTGTTTCATTGACAAAAGCAACGCAATTTCTTCTGCAGCATGAATTTCTTTGGCAGCACATCCTCTGGCGGGGCAGAGGAAGGCTTCCAAAGTGAGGCACCAGCTTCTGGCATAGGCACCAACAAAGGCTTTCTCTGGCTGGTCTGTTCTTTTTCTTCCTTTGACATATTCCTCCCCCATTATCTGTTGCATCATGCTCTGAAAACTTCTGTGTCCGCCAATTAGTGCTGGAAACTTTTCAGCCATCCTGACAGGCACGAAAAGCAGCTGCCTGGTGAAACAAACAGCACTTCCCATCCCCTGCATCCCTCCTGTTCATGACCTACAAGCACATCCCCTGGATGGAGAACAAACCTCCCTGGAAAGAGGCCTCTCCTGGAAGGTGTGGAGGGGTCTTTATGTCATGAGATGTGTTTAATGGGCTTTTTAGCCTCATATTTGACTGTTGTATATTGTGTGCTTTATTACCTTGGTGACTTCTGTCAGCCCTCTGTGTGAAGCCTATCCTGGAGATTAAAGGCTGCTCCTTAGCTATATTTAGCATAAATCTATTTGTTTTATAACTGAGATCCTTACTACACAAACTGGAGTAGGTCAGTCTGCAACCTTGAATAAGTGCATTTTTTTTTCCTCTGGACTTCTGTTTCCCAGCTGGTAAGCTTGGCACGTTCTAGCTGATGACCAATCCACCAGCCATCCCTAATGGAGAGTTAATGAGGAACAGTATGGCACAGAAAGGCAGGCTTGTGTGGAATATGCTGCTGGGGCAGGAAAAGCTGATGTTTTGCCTTACACAGTTCATCTTTTATGTATCTGTGTATGCAGTCTTGTAGTGGGATCTATGAAGTACATTTTGAACTTGCTGCATCATAGAATCCCAGACTGGTTTGGGTTGGAAGGAACCTTAAAGCTTATCTAGTTCCAAGCCCCTGCCATGGGCAGGCACACCTTCCACTAGAGCAGATTGCTCCAAGCCCCATCCAACCTGGCCTTCAGCACTGTGAGGGATGGGGCAGCCACAGTTTCTCTGGGCACCCTGTGCCAGTGCCTCAGCACCCTCACAGGGAATCTCTTTCATAGGAAAAAATTCTATGTGTATGTGTATTTGTACATATTTCTACTAAATGATATTGGCAATAATACTCTTGCAAGTTTAATCATGATGTCTCCAAGCATCTGCAAGCACTCCCCTTTTTATCTCTGAATCCCCTCAAAGCGCTTTGTCTAGATGGTAGGAAGGTGTGGGAGCACATCCAGCACATCAACATGCAAACGTCAAAGTCAGATGATGCTTTTGGGTGATCATATGGTTCAAGTTTATGGAGTTCTATGATATACTCTGCCTTAGGGTGCTGGCAGCGTTGGCTGTCATTGTTAGAAGAAATTACAACTTGAATTTTGCTTTTTCTTTTTGGTTGAAACGGGACCAGTCTGCGTTGGAGATGTCGTGTCAGCACTCCGTGGTGTGATGTGCTCGGGCTGCTGCTTGTAGCTGCACTTTACTTGCTGGCTAGGTGAGATTATATCTTGATCTCTGTACAAAATCACAATTGTGGTCTTGTCTGCATTAGAGGAGAGATTAGTGACACTTTCTACATAGAAACCCATTTCTGTAAGGAATGCAGGAGCAGCTGGGGACACACAATGCCTCTAAAGCTCTGGCTAGAACATGTAGTGCTGCAGTATTCAAGGAGTGTGGTGGGTTGATCCATCTGCCTACCTGCATGCAGGCTGGGTTCACCCTGGCAGCTTCACTCTTATCTCCAGAGTTAGGAATTGTTACATCCCGTTTTTAGCACTGATCCATCTGGCCGTACCTGTTCCTTTTGGCTGCCAGCATCTGTGCATCAAGCGCTGCTGTATGTGTGCTTCCCAATGGCATGGGATAGTGTATAGATAGGAATGCTGATTAAAACCAGGCTGTGGAGCAGTACTGCTCTTGCAAGGCTTCTGTTGCTGCTGGAGGAGGATGGGACGGACAGCCTTTCCCAGATATGTGCAGATACGCCAGCCTCTCCTATTCCTGCCAGCCCAGCAAGTCCCACTGCAGCGCAGGCAGGGCACCAGGCATGTTCAGTCTCCACACCTCTTTTGCAATCTGTGTAGGATGGTGGTTGCTTTTTCACCCCCTGGAAACTGTAATCTCTCACCTCCTCTGGTGTAGCATCCTGTGGTGCTGGGGTGGCTTAGTGTGTGGCTCAGTGCCTGGAGGCTTTCAGCTCAGATCTATATCTCTCTACATGTAGTGCAATCCAAAGTAAATGATGGCTTCTGCAAGGCAGGTCATGAGGTGTGGGTCATAGGATCCGTGAGACAGGAGTGATAACATAATAATGTTGACAGGTAAGATACAATTTGATATAACTTGCCAAAATTATTATGGTTTTGGTCATTGATAGGGATGTAATTTAATTAAGAGATATATTCTTTCTTGTCCTATAAGGTTTGTAAGCTAGCTCTGGCTTTTCTAAGGACCTTTGTATGGTGGTGAAGTAGGAAACTTCATGGTTAACACATACTGGACGAAAGGAAACTTCCTACATGACTGGCCTCCCTGTCTCCAGCAGTGGCTGTGGTGGGAGCTGTGTAGGTATGTCTGTGTCAGCTGTGGTCTGGGGAAGTTACAGTGTTTGTAGAGAGGCTCAGGAGGCAGCCGCAATTAGTGCGCATAGCCCAGAGGTCAGGCTCTGAAGTGGGAGACTGGTGAATCCGCAGGGAGGAGGAGGGTGCTCCAGGGAACAACTGTATCCAGCATTGTTCTGCTGCTGCCTGTGCAGCGATGGGAGCCAGGATGCTTGAGTGTGGGTAGAGGGGATGGGGCTTACACAGGGCCTTGGTGCTCTGGAGAGAAGGGTGAGTTTGCACTTCCGCAGCATCTTAGGTTTGGTGATCTCTGATCTTTTAATAGATACCAGTGGTGGGACCCTCCTGGTCTGTCACCCTTCTGTTTGCATATTGGTACTGTTAGAATCTCTCTGTGTGGCAAGGAGTTTACTGACCACTGTGAAAGAAGGAAGCAGGAGCCTGGCTGTCAGTGCTGCATTTCAGCTGTGAGATGGCCTGTGTTTCATTTTCAGCTTACCTCCTGTTGTATCTCTGCTTACTCTTAACAGCCAGTGTGAAGGTGGGTTGGTCATTCTTTCCGCTTTTGGGAACATTTGCTTTGCTTGAAGGAATAAGATGATGTTATCTCATAGCATTTGGCATAGAGTTTACCTTGAGATTTTGCCTGGGATACAGCATGCATTTTGGGTTTCCCATGTCTAAACCAGACTGAATTCAAGTGATGGAGGTTTAGAGAAGATCTTCTAAGATGAAATGGGAATAGTGAGTGTTCTGTCTCAGGACCTCTCAAAGGAGAGCATTGCTTGGTCAAAGTGATACTGTGAAGGTGGAGAAAGGGCAAAGCTGCCTTGGGAGAGCGTTGGACGCAATGGGAGAATGTCAGAGGGCAGAGTGTGCAGAATGTGCAAAGGGCAGAGTAGGCAGATGGTTGGCTTGACTAAATCTGGACTTGCAACTGGTGGGGGGTTCCCAGCCGGAAGAGGCTGAAATTAATGCTGCTGAACTGCAGGAATGAAAAATCTTGTGGTTTTATAACTAAACAAAAGGAGTTGCATGAGGTACAGGGTAGGCCTTCTTGTCCTGCATCCCTGCCTGAAGTTTCAGCAGCTTATGGAGAGGCAGGGTCTGTTTTCCTTTAATGTGGCATTGTTTGTGTTGGGATTCTTCTGAGGGTTTTTTCTACTATATGTTAAACTTACAGAACTAATGGTCCAGGGTGAGGCTTTGCTCTTGTTACTGCTATAGTGACCAGGTCTCTACTGCATACTGAATCACAGCAAATGTGTGATTATATGGACGTGGTGCCTTCTTCTGGTGCACTTGAGGGTGTGTGTAGATGTTGGGCAGCTTTAAGTGGAGCATTATGGGGGCTTCTGGAGCGAGCACAATGGGGGCTTTGGGAGCAAGCACAACATGTCCCAAAGGTATTTTCTATTACACCAAAATATGTTGCATTCCAATCCTATTTTCTTTGCTTTTAACCAAATCATCTGCAAGTTTAAACAGGTACAACTGCATTATCAGCAGACAGGCTGTCATAACACTGCTCTGAAAATGAAAACAGAATTCCTGGTTTCAATGTGCAAAGAGAAAGAGAAGAAACTTGCAAGACTACTTGTTTCCTATTTTCAGCTCTTTGTTGCTTCAGCTTTTCAGTTACAGTCTACAAACCGAGGCTGGCCTGCAAAGAAGTCTTCATTGCATGTGCAGGTTGTAAAAAAGGGGGGAAAAATCAGGGCAGGAAGGACCTGGGTGCTATTCTTGTTTCATAATCAAAGTCTAGGGTGAAAGTTAGATTACAGAAGTGCACAAATCAAAATCTCTGTTAACCTGAGCTCCAGTGAATAATGGATCAAGTGCCAGATTGAACTTTAATTTTGCACTAAATCAAGTAATCAAAAGCCAGGAAATTCTAGAAGTTCAGACTCTCCTGTGGCTCTGCACAGGGTGTGTAGCATGGCTGAGTTAGTGTATAGCTCAGATTTAATTAAAGACATTTTTTTCTACACTAGTAAAATACCAAGCCCTTATAATGGAATATGGTTTTGACCTCATAGCAGCCTTCCAGTGTCTGAAGGGGGCTATAAGGATGTAGGATGGGGACTCTTCATCAGGGACTGTAGTGATAGGACAAGAGGTGATGGGCTCAAACTGAAACAGGGAAAGTTCAGGTTAGATATAAGGCTGAAGTTCTTTACTGTGAGGGTGGTGATGCGCTGGCAGAGGATGCCCAGAGAAGTTGTAAATGCCTCATTCCTCAACCAGTGTTCAAGGCCAGGTTGGACAGAGCCTTGGGCAGCATGGTCTAGTGTGAGGCATCCCTGCCTGTGGCAGGGGGTTTGGAACTAGATGATCATGAGGTTCTTTCCAACCCAAACCATTCTATGTATCATTGTCTTTCCTGCAGTTTGCCCTCCTCATGTTTCTTTTCCAGATCCTGCTTATGACACTTTCTGTGAATCGGCCGCTTGGATTTTGTCAAAGCCCCTTGAATAGTAGAGTAATCTTCCATGGACTTCAGTAGCCATTGGATGAAGTCTGGACTGTTCTGGAGGACAGCGCTTCTGAAATCTGTGTACATTCTGTTCCCTTCCCATGGGAGATGTGTAACTTTGGTGTCTTGCCCTATGTTTTCCTGTAGGGACACTGTCCCCTGCCCCCAGGGCTTAACTCCAGGGAGCAGTAGCTCACATAGATCCAGGCTCATCCCCAGGACTTTTCCCACAAATCAGAGCTAGTTTTGCTCTGCAATTAGTGCTGAATTGTTGCTATCTCCTGTGTCAGTCTTCAGCAGGCGTTTTGCCAGCATGGGGAGTGTGAGCTCATCAGCAAGCCCGTAATTACTCCCTAGTTTGTATGTAATAACTTCCTTGAACGGCCTTTGTTTCTTGTGTTTTGGTTGGAGTTTTCCCACTTTGCCTCAGGTTTTGCATTGTGGTTTTTAGGGTGCAGTGGGATGTTTTTGCATGTTCTTCCTTTAATAACCATTGTTTTATAATGAAACTAGTCTATTATAGTGGATAAACTGGCTTAAATATGGAAGTTTTTAACTAAAAGGCCTCTGGGCTTTCCCTTTGCATTCTGTGCTAATTATTATAAAACTGGAGTGAGAGAAACAGCTAAACACAAGCTTTGTTAGAGTTTAGCAACCTTTCAGATGTGTAAGGGAGGCTACACGGTAGCAACAGAGCTTTATGGCTGAAGAACCTATGTGAATTCAACTGCAAGGGAGGAAAAAAACCTGATGGCTGACAGGATTTTGGGATCCCCTGATTTTTCCTGTGTGTGAGAGCAATACTCTCCTTTCTTTCATTCCTGTAGTACTCTGCCTCCATTCTCTCTATGGGGGAAGTAACGGTTTTCTTGGGAGAGGACTCTGACCTTAATTAAGAGTGAGCATCTCTTATTTCTTCTATACCTCAATTAAGCAGAAGGATTTAATCCTGATCTGCCATGTGCTTCAGGAGTGGGTTTCTGATTGCTTGTTGGAAGGAGTAACTAATGGGAGAAGTGAGAAAGCAGTGATATGATTGCCTTGGATCGGATGGAACATCTTAAGGAATTAAGAGATAAAAATGCCTTTTCTTCTCAGTGTAATCTCTGCCTCTATTAGTAAAGCTGCAGTTTGGCTTTATCAAATCCTGTCTCTGTGTTGATCGGATTCATTTCCTGTCCCTCTCACAGCAGATGCAGTGGTTTGAGTCCAGCCTTTGGATTTTGATTGCAAGGCAAACTTTTGTTCTTTAAATCCCTAGCCCTGTCTTTGCAGCATGGCCAGTGTTGTGGGGTCCTGAGCATGGGACACCAAATCTTTGCCTGTCCTTGCCTCTGGCATGCAGTCTGTTATATATCCTGGAGTAATGGCTCTAGGGGATAGAGCTGCTTTGCTTGAAAATCTCATTTTCCTAAGGGTGGGGAAGGTGCAAAAAAGCTTGGAAGTAGGAAGAGGATGCAACCAAATGCTCAGAAATAAGAAATTAAATAACCTTGCGTAACTTAAGAAAAAAGAATAAATATCTTCAGGCCAGTAAAGGTTTTGTATAAGGCCTAATAAATGAACACCAGAGTTGGCACTGAAAGCTTTTTGCTTTTATTCTGTGTGCTTGTTGTTGAAGTGAGTGCAGAGCTCCTCCAGCGATCAGTGGACCAGATTCTTTACCAGTTTATTTTCAGGAAGATGTTGGGCTTCAGGTATCACTTCCACCATTTGCAGTGCCTGATGCTGAAGATTTCTGCAAGCAGTAATGCTGATTTCACTGGGAGATCCTGCATGAGGAGCGTGACACAAGCGAGTATGAATTGCTGGAACAGGTAGCTGTGGGTCTTGTGGAGAGCAGGGTTCTTCTTGGGCAGTGCTAAGATAAGTTCAGTCTTGTCCAGAGTCCCAGAGGCTCTTGAATGACAGAGGGTGGGGACCAGACCCAGAAACTGCTTCAAGGCTCTGAACTGTCTGAAATACAAAGCCAGAGCATGGGGTGAAAATTAAGTTCCTGCTTTTATGTTTAACTCTCCTGAATGTGCATGCAAAGAATGTGTTGAAAACAAAACTGGTTTTAACTTTGGTTGACCTTCTGTTGGACCTTCCCCAGCTACGTGTTGTGTGGCAGCATGTGGGATTGTCTCCTTCCTGTAGAGGCTGGGGATTTACCTTGCAGGCGTATAATTCCCTTTCCATTGCTCCATATGGAGTTGCTGTTATTATGTTGTTAGAGCAGCTGCAAACAGGATTCTTGGTCTTCCCAAGCTGTGTCTTTTTTACTAATGCAAGAGTCTGTGCAGATTTCAGCCACAGCACCCCATCTTCTGATAGCCCTGGAAGTGGCTGGAACTCTGCTTGCGGACGTGCTGCCATAGGGCTGCATGCCAAGCGCTGGTGTTCCCAATCCTTAGCATGGACATGAGGAGACCTGGCATAGTGTTTTAAATAATGGCACAAATGGCTTTTCAAAGGACTATCTTAGACAGGAGTAGGTGAAACCAGAAAGACACTATTGTGCAGACCTTTCCCTATCCCAGCTGTTGTCTTTAAAGTTGCTGATTATTTGCATGAATCAAGACTGTTGTAAAGTGTTTTACTGCTTCTCTGCGTTGTCTCTGTTTATCATTAACCCTCCATATAACATGATAACCTTGGTTTCCATCAGTCTGATGACTAGATACTTTTCCTTACCTCTTTTTCATAGGCCATTGTCCTGAAAACGTGTGCGCATGTCTGACTGTAGACTTCACATTTAAGTTCTTACATGTGGATTTCCAAAGCTAGAAAATCAGAAACCTAAATTTTGGTACTTACTTTTAAATTCTATACTTAATTTTAAGAAATAAGGAGTTATTTCCCCACAAAATATTGCATATACCCAACTGTTACACCAGTGCTCAGATACAGCTGGTCTAAATGCCACTTGGGTCTGCATTCAGAGTGAATTCCCTGTGACTTGCCTAGGGTTTTGTGTTGGGTAAACACTTCTTACATCCATATCCATCCAGAAGGAAGCACCAAGCACAGGATGGGATTGGGGCCAGCTCAGTCTGGTGTCTGGAAAGCTGCTCCTGTGTCTTGCAGTTGCTTGTCTCAGTATGTGAGGTGAAGAGATCCTTAGGGGGCTTTCTCCTGGGAGTCTGCTTTGTTGCTCACATCCATCTTGAATGGGATGGTATTCCACCTGGCATACGAGTATTCGTGTGCCTTGTTGAGGGTACGAGGGATGGACGAAGCAGAGAAACTCTCAGATAAGCTGCACTGCCAAGGCTAACAAAGGTTTTTGCTTCCAACCCTTGTTACTCTTCTACCACATCTGAGAGCTAATTGAAGCCTCAGCACCTCCAATTGTTTCTGGTTTTAACCTGTGCTGTTCTGATGCCTGGCCAGCCTTGTGGATACTTGAATATCCAGATACATTCTTGTGGTGAAAGGTATTTTTTGGAACTTTTTTTTGGCATTTAAGTACAGTATGTATTTGTACTTAAGAACTGTTCCCCTTTTTGAATCTGAGCCAGGTGACTCAGATCAAGCTGAGTCCCCTTTTCTGATGGAAAGATGGAGAACAGATTTTGGTCATTTGAAGCAGGCTTTCAAATTGTGCATTCCTGGGATGCTTTTCTTAGTTGTGGGAACAGACAGAACCATTCATCTCAGTATGAAAAGATTGCAGGAAGAATCTAGCAGATATCTAGCAAAATCCTTGTAATCTGTGTCATCTCGGAAGAGGAAGAAGACAAAAATAAGCAGAGCTGATGGCCCCCGTATCCACAGGGGCAAATGGGATTTTTTTTTTTACACTATGTCTGGAGAAGTTCACATTTCCATGAAGTTATACAGGGGGTCAAAGCTTACAGCTTATGCAGGTAATACAGGGAGTAGGAAAAAGAAGATGGCTCATGTGGTTCTTATGCCACTTGGGGCATCATGTTTGCCTGCCTCTTGCATCTACTGCTGGAAACAGGTTTTTGGGAAGGGCTTTGTGTGTTAACAGAGGCTGTTGGGATTCTGAGGCCACAGTACAGGAGCTCAGGCCAAGTTATCTCTAATGGAGATCCTGGCCTATGTCCCAGGCCAAGGCTGTTTCTGCAGCACAAAAGCTGCATCACTTGGTTGGGAGCTGATGTGTGACTTGGATGGCTCCGGGTGAAGATGACCTAATGGTGTAATTCAGAAGACCTCTGTGTGCGGGGTTCAGAGCTTCCTAAAAATCAGCTCATATGTGTTTATGTTGAAGTGGGGGAGAAACTAGTGACAGGGAAGGAGTATCTGTCACTAGCAGCCGGCAAAGACTTCTTTAAAAGTGTCCCAGACATCAACCTCATTTATGCATTTCTAACCAGCTGCATTTATAGTAAAAATTCTTACATTCATCCTCATCTCCCTATGTGATAATTAGGGTGCAGGTACATGCTAAAGCAGTTGTTCATGTTTCCTGTCTTTGGTCAGTCTGCAGCTTGTGGAGATGAGAATGACACTTCAGATAACCCTTCAGACTCTACTGTGGACGAACCTGCAGTGAGTGGTGTGGGGCTGGGGGCATCTGGCTGTGATGGAGAGTGGCATTTGAGTAGCTTTTGGCTCTGTGTGGCATGGACACCCCAGTGAATGCGGCCACAAACCAGCCATGATGATTGTATTTCAGGATAAAAGCAGCTATCTGCTCAGAGGGTAGTATAATTAGCAGCCTGTGGAGTTCATTTAGGTTTCAACATTAGGATGTTGAAAGCTAATGTGTTTGCATAAAGATTTCTGATACAAACCTCTCTGCAGTGGGAATGCACTTCCTCTTATTTTTCTCCCTGTGTAAAAAATAAAGTCCAGGCATCCTGAGAAGGAGCAGAATGTCACAATATCCTGTGACCTGTGGGGACAGCTGATCCTCAGGGATAATGAGTAGTGGAGGGAGAATGAACTGAAGTTCCCTGGCTCTTCATAGAGGAGCAGATTAAATTCACTGTCTCCCTAAAGTGTATGTGGTTCTGGCAGCAAAGATGGAGATCCAGAGAATCCCTCTGACAGAGGCCTGACAGACTGTAAAATGTTTTTATTCTTACGGCACTCTTTCCTGCTCAAATTCTTCTGTTTTATCCTTCCCCTGTGTCCTTTTATCCTTTGCTTATCCACAGTCCTGGCTGTGGATTCAGCCAGGATCCCCAACTTGCTTAATCACAAGTACAGCATCAAACCTTGTAACCAAAAGGTAGGGCTGGGTGAGGAGATGTGCGAATCTAGGAGTAAGGGCATACTGTGAAGCAAACCTTCAGGTTGAAAGTGATGGAGATGGGGTGAGATCTCTTGGTAGAGCAGGTCAGCTGCCAGCAGAAGTGCTAGAAATCAAATTGCTGTATAAAATCAAAGCTAGCCCCGGGCAGAATGTGTCATATGAGATGGAGTGGGTGGGAGATGTCTGATGGCTTGACAGATAGGGGGAATATTGATATGCTGATCAATGTTTCTCACCTCCAGGTTCTGTTACTTGTCTCCCTATTTTATGCTAAATAGAGCTGGGATCTGCAGCCTCCTATCCAGCAATGTGACAGCATCTAGTTTTTGCTGTTTCTAGTGCAGGAAGGCAGTTTTCTTAACAAGAACTGCTTAATCTTGTTCCTGCTGCTGGTGATGTGATCTGAGCATCCCACTTCTCACAAACAGCCATGACTTCTGTGTAAGCTAAAATACTCCAATTTGATGCTGTCTGCAGGTGTCTGAAGCCACCTGAGGTGTTGAACACCCTTTGTGGGGGGGGACATGGGGATGATTGGGGCTTGATCCCTCAAGTTTTCTCTCTGGCTGTCTCTGCTGATCCCTCCTTTCTTTGTCTCTCTAAGCTGATGTGGGACGACTGACTTACTGCTGGAGCACTCTTTGGTGTCTCAGATATTTGTGAGCCCTCAGGAGTAGAGTTTTGGAATTCTCCTTGTGGTTTTTTGTCCTCCCTGTCTGCTCACAGCTTTCCCTGGAGGTCTGCCAGCCCTCCCTTTGCTCTGACCCAGCCTGTGTTGAAATCCTTACTCATGTCTTAATCACTTCCCGTCCCTCCTCATGGCATCTGTAAACCTCTGCTACATTAATTCTCAGGAGCGCTGCCTCCTTCCTTGGCCCAAGCAACAGGTCTGGGTGTCCCCCAGCTTCTGACTGGGCCTTGGCTTGCTCTCCTTGCAGTTCCCTTTGCCGTGAGGTTGGCATTGTCCCTGGCTTACTGTGCTGCCACCTTCTTCCCTCCGTATCCTAGCCTGCTCAGCCAGCCTGAGCTTCCTTTTGGCTGATCATCTCAGTGTTTTATTGTTTTTTCTTTATCCATTAGGAATGGGTTTGTATTTTTTTTTTAAACAACTTAGTCATTTCCTTTATTTTTCTTTTCTTGTCATAGAACTTTTTGCTTGAGGAGTTGCGTGTTCATTCATGCAACATCCTTGCAAGGAATTTGGAGGTTTTATTCCACTTGCCTACCAGGAAGGGAATGGCATAGGGAAGGGTTATGTGATTTCAGTAATGAATAGCTGGTAGAGTCATGCTTAGGTTCCAGAAAGTGATTTTTTGCAGTCTTACTGGAAATCCCTGGGGTCAGATGCCCTTTTTCCATAACAAGGTTTTGGATTTGTCCTTAAGGAAAAGAGCTGAAAGCCCCATCTTGGACACTGGCCTCTCTCTTCCTCCTGCTGTCAGTTTGGAGAGGCTGCCCCAAATTCTTGTGAAAATGGGGGTCTTGCACCAAAGGTTCAAGCTGGGGTTGGTAGTGTGCCCTTGATAAGGGCTCTGACAGCAGAACTGGGTCTTGGTTGATGCATGAACTGAGATTTTAGAACTTAAAACCAGTCAATAAATCCCAAACTGAACTTAAATTGTTGTCTGGGGGCTCTAGGAGGTTTCAGCATTGGTCCAGGACTCCAGGATTAAAGTGAGACTGAGAGATTGAGGAATGTAACATTAGGATGGGAGATGGAAATAATCACCCTTGTTTTACAGGAGAAGTGGAAGATCTTGACTCTGCAGTGGCTATGAGGAAGGTGCTGGGTACTGCTTTATGGGATCCTGTTTGGTGCTTTCCCACCCATTCTCTAACTGATTTGTGTCCTCTCCCAGGTCTGTAACAATGGAAGAAGAGGTCCATCATCGAGAAGCCTGAATTGTGATACCAGGAAAGCTCTTTGAGACACTAACAGTAGGAGCCTGAGATACTGGAGACTGCAAACATGCTGAAGCCAAGTGGACTTAAAATCCCAGGTAGGGCTGGGAAGCACTCCAGCCCAGTGGGACGGGCATCAGGGACCACTACAGCTGCTGTCACCACTGGCTCAAAAGAAGGTAAGGACTTGATTTGGTAGGGGCATGAGCTGACCCTGGTGGTTACCTGGCTTAAAAGCAAAGGCCTAGTGGTGCCCATGTTCAGTAGGATGTGAAATTCCCATCTGTACATAGATTGATTATGAGCATGGATCAAAACAAGTGTAATGGGGTGAGTAAATGGTCTCTCTTTCCCCAGGAATGCACAAAACAGGTTGTGGAGTGGGTGGGAGACAGATGGATCCTCTGGTGTTCAGGGCTCATAGAGAGGTGCTGCCTCCTGCCTTGCTTGTTTGTGTATGTGTACCTGTACAGTTACTAACATATGAAGAGTTGGTAATACTTAGGCAGATGAGGACCTCACCGAGGACGTTAGTATACACTGTCCTATAGCCATGGCTTTTGGCCTGTGATAATGCAAGAGTAAGAACGACACATGTAAGGTGATTTGTCCTGTGCCAATTACCTCAAATTAGTGTGTTTCTTTGCACAGAATCATCAGAAGCCCTGGGATTTGAATCATGACTTTCCTAGACATACATACCCAGGCTTTACTGTCTGATGATCTATATCCAGGGTATATGTAAGCTATACAGACTGACATTATACAGTATAGTTAACACTTCAAAAGCATTTGAGAAGCGTTTTGCTTAGGAATCATTTTTTTCTGGCTTCTTTGACTGCTGGGTGCTTTGTATTAGATATTCAGCAAATATTCAAGGTGCAGGTTTTGTATGTAATGCTTTTTGTCTTCGTTTCTTATAAAAGGTTTTCTTCTAGCTTCTGGGGAAAAGAATATCCTATCAATCAATTGTTCATTCAGTATGTTATACTTTCCATCTGAGACTGTCACTGGGTGCTGCTTGAGATCTGTCAGCCTCGTCCCATAATAATTCAGGCTGTTGCCCCTGTGCCTAGTTTCTTTGTTATATGTTTCAGTCCCAAAGATGTATAGTGTTTGGCAGAAGTAGGAAAGCCTTGTACCTGTTGGACAGTATAGGGGGTAATTGTGGGCAAAACTAGCTTTAGCATGCTATGACCAATTCATCTGTGATAATGATACTACAGAAATGAGGGTCAGCAGGCAATGCTCCCTCTTGTCAGAGGAGTGCAAAAGTGTTAGTTATTGAAACAAACCAAAAAGCCATTTCTGAAGTTTCTCTTGTCTTGTCCCATGAGCACCCTCCATTGAGGGGTGGTTTGGGCACAACCCCTGCACTGGAGTTCCATGCAAAGTCTCTGCTTGCTGCTAAGCAGCCCTGGCTCTGCTGTTATTACACATCAGGGCTCTGCTTTTGCTCATGGATGTCTTCAGCTGAGCTTTCCCTTCTTTGCATCACCGATGGTGTGTGTATCATCTCTCCCACTTACTAAATTCTTTCCTTGAATAATATTTAAAAATAAGTTTTAACTTGTTCTTATGCATGTGTGCAGGGTCTTGTTTGAGGGCCCAGTCACTGCTTGAGGTCAAGGGCTGAGTTCCAGATCCTCTGGTGTAATACAACTCTGTAAGGAGTGGAGCAGCACTGCTTTTCCTCTGCTGAGGGCTTGGCCCTGGATGTAGAGACAAACATTTGAACTTCACTTTTCTGTGTTTGAGTGGGTTTTAATATTAGACTGATTTCTTAATTTAGTATCCACATCAAAGATACTGAAGTCTCCTTGTGTCTGTTTGCTAGAGGGAAGCATGAATTGGCAAAGGAAGTTCTTAGGATAAAGTTTATAGGTTGGGCTGTTTAATTTCAAGCTCTTCCCTGCACCCATTTCTGTTTTTCCCTCTTGTTTCTCCCAGCACCTCGCTGGGATTGAGAAACGAACCTGAAGGCCTCCAGTGAAGTGACTGTTTAGCTGCCAGTTGTGAATCTCTCGAGGTGCTGGATTTAGACTCGCGCTGTGGTGTGGAGTTGTTCTCAGATGATTTTTATCACTTCAACAACAAAACGAGGGGCAAGACCTGAGGCCTGTCCTCCCCATGGGTGCTTTGCACAGAGGTATCTCAGCAAACAGAGTCACTATGTGTGCTGTGGTATGAAAGAGTCAGTCAGCACTGGGGTCTGATGCAGCCTTCCAGCTGAATGCAGCACTTGTGTGCTGGAGCTTCTTTGTGCCTTGTTCAGCTATAGCCATCTGTCACTGTGATAGATGTGCAGCAAAGCGTGGGTGGAATCTGCACCAAAATGGGTTTGATCTTTCCAGGACTAAAACTAATTTTTGAACTTCTCAGGCAAAAAAGTGTGTATGGAGAAGGGGAGAAGTCTTGGGATGGTGAGTTGGTGCTGTGCAGCTATGCTGTTGCTCTTCTGCCTCTCAGGACAGTGCAGGGAGCTTTCCAGAGTTACAAAGCTGCCATAGCAATCATGGCACTGAGCAGTTCCTGCCTGGAAGGTGAGAACAGAGCACAGTTACAAAACAGAGCTGTTTACCCAGCGTGTGCTAGGTGAATAGTTGTGGTAGGGCTTGTAGCATCATCTTTAATGTCATCCCTACCATCATCATCTTGCTCTGTGCCCTGCATAAGGGCTACCACTGAGTCTGTTCATGGCCTGTACCTGCTCTTCCTCCTGCAAATCAGTCCAAAGGCCTGGCCAGCCTTTTGCTGCCTCCTGTTCCTCTAAGTGATGAGCAAAGTGTGCATCCCCAAATCCTGTTCACTTGTCTTTGGGCCCCTCTGTTGGAGCAACAGCGTGTGTGCTGGCTATGGGACTGAGCAGCAGCACAGGCAATCATGAGATTCAGCCTCCGGCAGGGAAAAACTCCAAGAGAAAATACTCGTTTTTCTAAAGTGGTTTAATTCTATTTCAGAGCCAAGTGTCCACATCACTAAAATCCTGACCACAGCAGGCACTGACGTCAACTCTGAGGATGCCTGCAGCCAAAGAATGTGGTGGTAGATGGCTGTAGATACTGGATTTCATAACCTTTCCTGGGATTAATTAGGCCTGGGCCATAGGAGGGTGATGGAGCTTTACCCCATCCTCACTCTTTTGTCTTGCTAAAGGATCACTCATACTCTGGCCACTAAATGGATCACTGGTGTTAATTCATGGCAGTACTGATAACCCAGCTTTATCAAGAGAGGCAAGTGTATGGCAGCCTGATGGCTATTAGAGCTGATAGTGCACAGTGAGCACTGAGTGCTCTCCTCAGTGTCACAGCACTGGCTCCTTTCTAAGGTACAGAGGGACAGTGACAGAGATGGAGAGGGTACAAACAATTGTTCTTTTGTGTATTCAAACACTGCAAAGGGCTTTTTCTGCTTTTTTTTCCTCCTCTGTCGCTATCCAGGAAGGTGCCTTCATGTGATGTATTTGGTGTCTGGTGGGATGGAAAGGTCCTCTAAAGATACCAAGCTTAACATCAGGTCTTAAAAACCTGGGTGAAAGAGGTTGTGTGCGAGGCATTTGAGAAGCCCTGCAGAAACAATGAGCTCTGCTCTGTGCTGTCTTTGAATGTTTGCATGAGCTCTGTCAACTGTGTCTGTGCACTGAGGGGGCTTCCTGGGACACTGTCAGGGTTTGCCTGGCTCCAGGGGCATCTGAGTGCACTGATGTTTCCGAATGCATGTGTTGTCTCCACACTTTCTTTTGGCATTTCTGGCTTCTCTGTGGTTTTTTTAGGTGTTTGGTGAACTACCTGAGCCCTGCAGCTTGATGTGGAAAAAGCCCAATGTGGTTTGGATTATAGAATACAGGGCTGCAACATTGATCTCTCTGAATTTGCTACCCTGGGGGGAAGACAGGAATCTCAAAAGCTTGAAATATAGATGCAAAAGAACCGTAAATATAATAAAGTGCAGAGTTAAACTGGAGCAATGTACAGCCTGTTGGCTCTGAGCCTATCTCTTGGCTCTGATAGCCTGGGGCTGGCTCAGAAAGACCCCACATTGAGCTTGTTTTCCAGATTGGGTGTCAAAAGAAGATGCTTGTTCTGCACTTGTACCTGAGAGTTGTCAGAGAGCCACTAGCTGCAGATCAGTTTTGAAAAGCTTCATGCTTTGTTCCTCTACCTTTCCATATGCTGAACAGTCTTTCCTGCAGAAGTGCAAATAGATGTATTTTCCTTTATTCTTAGTCTGGAATACACCGGATGCTTTGGTTTCTCCTTTATCTTTTCCCCAGCACTCTGTTCATATTCATTTATAGAAGGTCAAGTGTCTTTCATCCAGCTCTCATCTCTCTTGCATTCCCAGCAGTGGAGATGTACCCTGGTAAACATGACCACGTATTCTTAACAACTCACATCTTATGGAACAGCACCGAGGACTGATGCAGATGAAAGATACTGCGTGCTTATGCCTATGTAATCTCCCAAGTCATGGCTGTAGGTTTCTACAGAGACCACATATGATGTATTCACAGCATGTGAGACAAGGTGTCTCAATATGTCTGAGTTATTTTGCCTGAGAACTTATTGGAGCCTCTGTTTCCTATCAGCTCATGGGGTGTCCTCCTTCAACTTCCCTGGAGTGGAGTTACAGTGAATCCTACCTGAGCTGGCACTTTCAGAGAGCCAGGAGGCGTAAGTGCTTTCAGTGGTGGCATTCTGGGCTAGGTACATTGGCTTTATGTGAGTGGGAGCTTTTTGTTTTGTGAAGGAGATATGAAATGGTCATTCTCACTGAAAGTCAGTGGGGGACTAGCACGTGACATGGATTCTTGGCCAACATTAGCCTTGATGAGTGGTGTCCACACCAACTATCCCCTTCCTTTCTCTCCCATAGAGCTGGAACAATGGAAAAAGTAAGTTCTGCTGCTTTGTGGTAACATTTTTCCATAAAACCAGACTAAAAATTCATCTCTAGCTGTCTCAGGAGAGGATTTCCCACAAACACATTGGCTTATTTCCCATGCTTCAAGTGAAGACAGTTACTGCTCCTAATCCCATGTGCAAGAGAGGTTTCTGTGCTAAAGGTGTGGGTCACTGGTAGAGGGCTCAATATAATGTTTGGATTTCTTGTTACTCACAAAGCTCGTATGTCTTAGGTTCTTTCCCATACTCCTCCTGGAAAAGCCTGCTTTAGCCTGGAGTTGCAAGATGGAAGGAGGCTGGAAGCTGTGATGAATGGGTCCCCACAGCCCTCCCAGCTGGTGGAGCAGGTGAAAGCCACTGGGAAGTGTTCACATTTCAGAGTGGGCTTTGTCTGCCCATAGCAGTGGTGGAGTAACTTGGTTGGAGAAAGCCTTGCCTTTCACAGTGCATCTTGCTGTCAGCTGGCACTGGTGTTCATTTACAGCATGTTTGATGGTTCTTAAATCTCTTCTTCAGTTAAAGAATTCTGGCAAAAGGGGGAGGAAAAAGCAAAACTAGTACTTGCAGCTGGAGCCGGGCAGCACTGGGACTTCACTGCTGGAGGCAAAAAAGCCCAAACCTATAAACCTGTTCTATTTTCTGTGAGACTTAGATGGATGCAGTCAGAATCCAACCTAGAACTTGGATTTTGCAGATGGATCCTATCTTTCTAAATGGGAAGATGGAAGCATCCGTGACTTGAATATCATGTTGGGGCATGGCTATGAGAATCAAACCTGGTTTTCAAAACGGGTGTCAAGTTTTACTGCCAAAATGTGTATTTTGATAGCTAAACTATACTTTGATAGCTAAACCATCCAGCACTACCAGGAGCCTGGGAGTGCCCTCCACTTTCATATAAGGGTCTCTCCATTATTTCTGATGGAAAATAAATGCCCAGAACTATAATATTTGCTGGAAAATGTCTGCCTTTGCAAGCACTGTCTAATGCTTTTGTTCACTAAAAATAAAAACCAAGTGGACTGGAGTACTCACTGGGCCAGTTAAAGAGCACTAGATGAATGGTTTCCACAGGGGAATTGAACATATTATGTTGGAACAAGGGTTTTTTTAATCCTGAGCTGTGCTAGTTATGTGGATGGTTGGTTGCACTTGGTTTTTGGTTGCAAATTGGCTTGAGGCTGGTTACATCCTGTGGGATAGTTCCTTCTGTGCCAAGGGGGTGAGCTCCATGTTCAGGCAGCAGCTGGGATGGGTTTGCAGGGTGCAGTCACCAAGTTTTCAATAGGTGATCAGAGCTGTCACTCCAACCTGAATGTGACCAAGCACTCCTAGCATTGGAGAGCAAGGAGAAGGGGCCGACAGAGGATTGGGCTGACTGGACCCCATGGGTTCCATCCCAGGTCCCTCTTCACAGGTTTCCTTTGGAAATTGTGTGGTGCAACCTTTCTATCAGGGTTGAATCTGATTTTGAGTCCCGGGAGGGGGATGTGGGCCTTTGTTTCCTGATCTGTTGTCTAGATGCACAGTTACTTCTGAGGGCTGCTTCTGGTTTCAGAGACTTGGCAATTCTCTATGTGTAAGTCTTGTTGCATACATCTAATCCCCATCATTAATGAGCTTCAATACCTGCATGAATTCTGCTGGAGGAGTCTAAATCTCCTGACCTCATCTTAGCTCCTGTGTAGGATTCATGCCTTGCTCTTGCTTCCCTCAGTGGGAAATCTTCATTCCTTTGTGTGTATGTTATCTGTATTAGGGTTAACAGCAGCATCTTGTTAAATTAACTAGGGAATTCGTTGTTTGCCCCTCAAGTTTCTCAGGATTTTGTTGGAGTAAATTGGCTGGATGCATAGCAAGAAGTAGTCACTTCTGCCTCTAGGGTTATCTTGTAGTAAAACAGAGGATGGGAAGGTTTTCTTGATGAGGAATTTATGCCTTGCTAATGAGAGCTTGGGCAGCTTACTCCTGGGTAATCATTGATGGGTTGACAGTGTCTTCACACAGGCTTTCTTGTAAAGCTGCAGGAGAGAGTGCTGAGCCTGTCTAGGTTTGTATTGATCTATTCTCATTCCCAAATATGAAAGACTAAACTACTGTTTTGTCTAAAACAAAAGGAATGTGGTTGTGGTGTCCAGAGCAGCTGATTGACTGGCACGGACATGAGGAGCTAATTCTTGTCCATTCAAAGGCTTTGTGGCTCTTGATTAATATTAACTTGGGGCATTGCGCACTGGCAAATCAAGAGAAAAGACCCCACATGGTGGGGCCAGAGGCTGCTATTATTTCTAGCAAATGTTTGTGTGTGGCTGTTTTGCTTCAGGCTTCGTGGAGTGATCAGTGTTGTCAGCTCTCATCTGAGCACTGTCCTCAATGAAATCCATGCTGCAAGCCTGAATGGATATTCCTCGAGTCAGATTAGTGATCCTTGCTGGAAATGCATCGTTGGTGCCTATGAAGTTTGATCAGGTCTTGCTTTATCTTAATGGGTCTGTGTACGCAGGATCTTCAGTTCCAGGAGGAGTTGGGAGGGCAAAGTGCCAAAGAGCATGTTTTAAGATCAAATGCCTCTGACTACTCCAGTATCAGCACATTATCTACCAATTAGTAGCAAGAGCTCCAGTATCCCTGTATGGACAAGGCAGTCGTCTGTTCAAGAAGTTATCAGATGTCTGAGGGAAAACAAGAGTGTGTTTTCAAGGGCTGCACAGGAAAAACTGCAAAGGGGTGTTGTTGGTTGGCTGATATCGGATTGATGTACAGCTCAGATGGAAAAGGGAAGTAGGGAATCCACTTGTTTGTGGATGCTGATGCTCTTGTGAGACCCTGCATATTTGCTTCTAATCCCCCCTGCATATCCAGAAGCCAAATATTTTCTGCCATGGTTGTGGCCCAACTGTTTGACTCTTTGCATAGGACTTGTATTCATCTCTCTCATGAGCTGCTCTATCTGCCATCAAATAGCGTGAAATATATTTTGTACTGTGGTTTATAAGGGGGGGTTGTGGAGGTGGTGGTTCCCCCACGCCTTCAGTTTCCTCTCTTGAAGAGGGAAAGGACCTTTGCCATCATTGCTCTCCCAAGCATAAGTGGTCTGATGCATTCCAAGCACTAGAAAAGGATGTTGAGTCAGTTTTAATTTAATCAGCTTTACAGGTGACATCTAGAGACAACTGGGAGTCTGATTTTAATTGTCTTAATCACTAAATGCTCTTAGAAGTATTTGATATAGTTAATCCTTAATATTCAGCACACTCATTGTAGAATGAGATGCAAGCACACACTGCAGGCATATGGAGGTCAGATGCCCTCCTGCTCTCTCTGTCTGGAGCTCCTTGCAGAGCAGCAGGGAAAGAAAATCTGCTTCCCACAGATGTTCAGCTTGTGGTGGTTTGACTATAATGAACCAAATCCTATTCAACTGGGCTGGTGTAAGTCTACAGTAACATCACTTGGCTTGTGGTTACACCTATTGGAGTAAGGCTACAGCTCTGGAGCAGAATCTGCTCCTGCATGTTCTGCCTTGAACCACTGAACTAATCCTGCACAAACAGATTAATCATTAGAGGCCTGAGCCAATAGTCATTGAACTAAAAGGAAAGATTCCTTTTGGCATAGATGGATTTGGGATGGAATTCCGTAGGATTATAGTGGCATCAGACTGTTGCTGCATAATATTGCTTGTTGATTGGATTTAACCGTCGCATGCTAACCCTGAATGTGAGCATCCTCCTTGCAAGCAGTTAAGTGGGTGAATTGGCCCCAAAAGGCTTAAATATTTAGAATACGCATGTTTTTCTCTGTTTATTCTGGGGTCAGTAGGATATTTACTTTTTTTAAATAAAGATGCTAGAAAATAATATCCCCTTAAAAGAAATCAGTTTTTTATGTGATAGAAACTCTGTATATCACAAAGCTGTCAAAATGGGCTGTCTGTGACTTAAGCAGCTTGGTCCAGCACCCAGTTGATGGTCTCTCTAGTATAAAATTGTGACTGTTTTGGCAGTGCTGTTTTCCGGCACATGGAATGTGGGTCCTGTGTGCTGGATCTGGGATGTGATTGCCTGAGGATGCAGCAGAGCACTTTATAATGCAGCCTTGTTTATAGAGTTGTGAGAAAGGAAGTTTTTGTTGCATAGGGGTTTTACATGGTTGCAGAGGGAAGACAGTGCTGCACTTTGCTGTGAGTACCTCTTCAAACTGAACCTACACTGAGAATTCGGGAATCAGTGTGATCTAACAAAGTGCCAGTGCTCTAATTTGCAGGCAGTGTTGCACAGGAGTTAACTGCTGCTACCAAAGTATTCCCAAGCTGCTTGATGAATCCCTACCAAGCACAAGCTGTAAGTCATTCTCATTTTCTGTAATTATAAGCCTGCTGTGCACCTGTGAAACCTCCCTATTCTGACACTCCAAATGCTTCACCATCACCTTTGAGGCCTGGGGCTGTGTGGTAGGTCAGTATTTGTGTTTTACACACAAGACAACATAGAGAACCAGGTCTTCCCCATGGCATCCTGTGAGACAGAGGTGAAAGTGGAACAGTTATCCTGGCCAGCGGGTTTTTCTGGCCTTTTACCCTCCCAGTCCTGGCACGCTGAGCAGCAGCTTCCCTCTCTGACCCTGCTTTCCATAGTCATTCTCATTGATTAAAGTGCTGTGTCTGTAAACATTTGCGTTTGGAATCTGGCTGAGAGTATGCGGCTGTTGAGCATATAGGGCAAGTGTCTGAATCCTGAACTTTCAGTGTGCTTGTATTCACGCTTCAATCTGTACAGTTGCTTAGGATTCACATCCCTGAAGATGACAGGAGCTTTGTGTGTTGCTGTATAATTTATTTATCAGAGAGTCACAGAATGGCTTGGGTTGGAAAGATCATCTGATTGTAACTTCTGCGATGGGCAGAGGCACCTTCCACTAGTCCAGGTTGCTTCAAGCCCCTTCCAACCTGGCCTTGAACACTGCCAGGGATGGAGCAGCCACAGCTTCTCTGGCCAGCCTGTGCCAGGGCCTTACCTGCATAATTATATATACTAACTATTATAATTAAAATTATATTATTTGTCCTGGCCAGGTGTGTTCTGAGGATAAAAGCATAAAACTGATCATCTGGTAATGTTCTGAAGAAGTGGCATGAGAGAGAGGGATAGTTCACACATGAGTGTCTCAAACCAGTAAGATATAGCTTTGGGTTTGAGATACTTGCTGTGGGTTTCCTATAGAGGCATGGAATACCAGGATGGAAGGGACCTCAAGGATCATTTGACCCAACCTTGCTAGGCAAA
Organism: Ara ararauna; assembly: GCA_028858755.1. Taxonomy (NCBI): domain Eukaryota; kingdom Metazoa; phylum Chordata; class Aves; order Psittaciformes; family Psittacidae; genus Ara; species Ara ararauna. The sequence continues at coordinate 6,851,964 of CM054389.1, read as the reverse complement.
GCATGACCTAGACTAGATGTCCCAGCACCCTGTCAGGCCAAATCTCAATATCCAATGTTGGGGTGTCCACCACTTCCCTAGGGAGATTATTCCAGTGGCTGATTGTTCTCACTGTGAAAACTTTCCCTCTTGTGTCCAGTCGGAATGTCCCAGGAGTAACTTATGCCCGTCACCCCTTGTCTGATATTTTTTAGGGTCAGATCTGGATCATGTTCATGCTTTTTCTCAATTAAAAGAAAGGATTAGACATCTGCTGCAAATAGATGATTTGGATTTTCTGCAGAGAGTGCCCGTTCCTGTGCAGCTCATTGCCTTTTGAATGGAATACTTGGCTGTTTAAGCCAGATATTTGGAATAAAGTAGATGACTCAGTGTTAATCTGCTCTCAAATATCCTTTTGATTAGATTAGGCAAAACAGAAACAGCCCAACAAACTCTGCATTCTGCATCGTGTGGATCTGTGTACAATCAGTCTATTGTGATCTTGGGAGAGATGTATGGCCTGTGTGATCTGCACAAGGATGTATGGCTGCAGAAATAGATGGATGATGGAGTAATGAATCAAAGCTGTGTTTTCAGCACAGTGCAGCCTCAGGGTTGTGTGCAAGTTTGTTTGGCAATTAAGAGATGTTGGTCTTTACCTCTTCTGTGGTTCCCCTGGGATCCTGGGGGTGCTGAAGGTGGTCCCTGGGGTGTCCCTCTTTCAGGGAAGTTGGATGGATAATTGAAAGGGGTGGTATAGTTGTATTGGCTGTCATGTCCCTACTGAGAAGGGAAAACCTTCCATACAAGACAAAGCATGGTGCTTGCCTTTCCGCTGATACCACCTCAGTGGTTCAATTGGCAGAGCCTTAACTTTCTGCTCTTTTCCAGGACAGCTACTTACACTGAAAGCATGCCTCATAGCATGCTGATAATTAACTAACCAAGATTCCTCCTTCATTATTACATGTGAGGTGCTGATTGTATTTTTTCCCTCAAGACTAGTTACAGACAGGGCATAAGAAAATACCATTCATGGTTACAGTCTGTGAACTCTTTGCAACAAGCAGTCACTGGGAAGATAGCTGAATTCGTGCCAGAGGGAAGCCGAACAAAGTAATGTTGGAAACTCAGAGAAAAGCTTATGCTTGTGCCTAGGAAATATTCCTGAGGTTCAGCAGGTAGACATGAGAAGCTCTTATGAGTCAAGAGAGCAAGAGTAGGCAAGATCTTACTGATGTGGTCTAGCCCTTCACATGGGGAAGACCTCCCAGATGCCAGCAGAGCACTCACTGCGTGAACTTGCAGGTTCCATCTATACAAATGCACCCCTGGCTTGCATTCAGGGATGCTTTAAGCTTGAGCTGGGTCACGTGGTCCTCAAAAGTGCTGCTGGTCCTGAGCTGATGGTGCAGCAGGAGCATGGCAGTATGAGCAGCATGGCTCATCAGCTGTCATCACAGGCAAAATGCTGTGCTACAGTAGAGCTAATCTGGTTTGAATGGGATAACCATGTCATCCAAGCACTGTAAGGGTATAAGAGAGGGTTATAATGCTTGTTATGTGGCTGCAGTAAGTAAGATGCCCAAAGGCAGTTGTGCCAAAGTCAGAGGTGAACCAGGCTCGCTCCTGGTCATTTAACCTTCCTTTCCTTTGGATTGTTAGAGCTACAGCCACTCTGCTCATGCCTGGCTGCTCACGTTATTCTCTATGAGTAAATATCCTGAGTTATGCACACACAGCAACTCCTGCATCACATTCCTGTGCAGGCAGCTGCTGTTGGAGCTGCTGATCCCCTGGTCTGGCTCCAATCCGAGCACAGAGTAATAATTACTCTCTTGATGGACAAGCCAGGCTATTTTTCGGTACCTTCTCTTCTCCATCTTATTGGTAGTGAGCTAATTCCATGATTTCTGAGTGAATAAGTCAATGCCTTTCTGTGTGCATCTGCTTGAAGCACTATGCTCCTGGTTGCTCATCTCTTTCAGTTAGTACTGTTAGGTTAGGAATGGCACCAGATCCATCCCAGTGGGTTTTATGTGGGAATGATGCCTGAACAAAAATCCTACCCTTAAAAAGGCTGTGAAACTTCAAAACCCTGCTGCTTAATTGCTTTTCTGGTGGAAAGAAAACACTATCTATGCTTTGCTTGGCTGCTTACTGCAATGCTTAGTGCTCAAGATAAATCTGTCCGGTTCAGAAGGTGTTCTGAGCCTGCTCTTCTCTCTGTGCCAGTGCTCTGCCTGGGAAATGGTTTATAAATGTCTCATTAAAGACCTGTGTGTGCCTCCTTTTCTTTCTTTTTGTCATGGGATCAGCTCACTGAGAGCAGCTGTCTTCACTTCCGTAACAGCAGCCCCCAAACCACGCTTGTGCTTTACAGATTCCCACAGCCTGAGAAACCACGGACAACTGTGCACGTATGTGTGTGCTGGGGTATGCAGACATGGCGGGCTTAGGCTGAGCTCATTCCCAAGCTTTTCCATGCTGCTTTGAAAAGAAAAGACTCCAAAAAGTCAGCTTTGTGCTAGGTTTATAAAGAAGCTGAACATATGGTGTGTCTGTAGCTACGCCACCAAAGATGAGGAGCCGCGAGTGAGTGTGCTGGGGATTTGAGGGACATGGTTACACGGTGCGACATTTAGGCTGCACTCAGGAAAGAAGCTCACTGCAGACAGGAGCCATCCCTGTAAGTACATCTCCACCAGTTGGTGTTCTTGCTCTCCTAGCTGTCTCATGGGTGTCCATTGTACTGGGCTACCCCAGGCTGCTTTCTAGTGTTTCTTTCTGTCCATAAGTCTTGTAGTAGTTGTGGTCTGGGCAAGGTAACCCAGTTTGGATATGGGGTTGAGAGGACAGGCCTTCTTGGATATTTACAGCTAAGGTCTTGTTTAAATGGAAAATTATATCTTCTAATTCAAATAAGCTGTAGTGAAAAATGTGAATAATGCTTCCAAGTAACGTTTTCTCTAGTTGAAGTGACTTCATTTACAGAAGGATTTAGCCTGTGTTATTCCATAATGCACTAGGCTTACTTTAGCATAGTCTTAGTTTTTTCAAATGTGTCTGACTTATTTTTAGAGGCAGGGGTGCCACAAGCTGGGGAGGCAGACATGGGTGCTCTGTCCTTTGTCAAACCTGAAACACCCTCAAAATTGTGGGATTTTGTTTCCATTATTTTCTGGACAAGCTGAGTGCTGCTCCAGAGGTGTGATAGATGGGTCGGATCCCAGGCTGTTGAATAGCGTATTGAAACACGAATGTTGAAAGAATATATACTTAGTTTTTAAAATAATAATTATGTAAAACTGAAGACTGTAATCTCAAGATGAATAGATACATCCATATGCTGCGAGTTAATTATCCCTCACTGAAAGGAACCTTGTGCATTTTCTACTAGTCACTCGCCTCCCGAGTGCCCTGTGCTGCCAAAACCTATCTGCTTTGCATATTTTGAATGCCATTGTTTATTTAAAAAGCCCAAAATCCTCACCCATGGCAAATATATACCTTTGCTGTTTGTTTCTTTTAAGAATGGTGCTGGATTTGATTTCGTGTAGCTCATAAACCCCAGGGTCCTCCATCCCTCCTGTCTTCAGCGGGCACCAAGAAAGCACGTCTCGCCTGTGGCAGAGCAGATTTCGTACCAGTCAGCCTCTTGAATGAGAGAGACCTTTATAAGAAGGCTTTTGTTCCCTATGTCTGTTTGAGGTTCAGTGCCCTCCCCAGCTGCTCCTGTGAAGACAAATATCTGCCTCAGTGGGTATCTCCTTGCATTCAGTGCTGCAGCTTTGCAGCAGCTCTCATTTGATTTTGCTTGCTCATTCATAAGTCTTGTTTGCTTTCTTATTTTCCTCTTTTCCTTCCTCCTCCTCACAGGTTTCTTTCTAGGCCTGTCTCCTCTCTTTGAAGGAGACAGAGCCAGTGATGCTGAAGTTGTATCAGATCATAATATCCACACCTTGGGGGTTATTCCAGGGAACAGTGGGCAATAGATTTCCAGGGTGCCAGATGCAGAGCTTGTCTCCATGCCAGATTACAGCCCCAACTTTTCATCCCCAACTTGCAGAGCTCTCAGTTGTTGTTTCCGAGTCAGCCATAAATCTCTCGGGCTGCTTCCTCCCGTAAGCATTTGGCTATTGCTTGCCAAGTGTTGCTTTCTCTCCCAGTCACCTCTTCCCTCTCTCTGCCTTGTCCTGCAGCTTGAAAGGGCTGTGATAAATCTTGCAGAAAACAGCTGCTTCGTTGCTGTGCTGGGTAATTTGAATTTGGGTATGGCAGAGTGGGCTGGCTTTCACTGGGTTGCCAACAGTGTCGTGTTTATGTAGTCCCAGCTGCTTAACAAGGTCCAATCCCTGTGTGGGAACCTGGAAATGACATGTGGTGAGGCCTCACCATCACCGAGTGCTGTGCAGGCAGTAGGCAGGCAGCCAGCCCTTCTCCCATGGGAGGCCCTCTCAGCCTGTGTGGCTGCTGCTGGTGCTGTCTCACTGCCTGTGGGGTGGCAGCTCCTGGTGGTGCAGTGGGCTGTTCTGCCCATCTCTTGCCTGGTAGACTGTAATTGATAGGGACTGAGACTTGAGTCTTTGGCAGCAGATGCTCTGGACTGGCCTTCTTTATCCCCTTCTCTGTAAGGGAAGCTCTGATCAGCTCTGCTCTCTATCGGTTAGTGCATCTCTGTTTGTGCTTGGGAATGAAATACTATTGCAGACCCAGAAAGGTTTACAGTAATTGCAGTGTAAAAGAACAAACAGAACTAGGAGCTTATAGTTACTTGGTTGTAAAGACAGCATGCTACTGTTCTGCACCTCCAGGTTGTAGTGGAGGATCGTGGTCTGTTGCCAACACAAATGCTTGGTGCTTTAAGTACAGGCTGTAGGTTGAATGGGCAGTGTCTGATGTCCCAGCTGAGACCACGTCCTCACATCATCACCCAAGCACTGACTTATAGGGCAGTGAGCCAGGCTTCCCTCGTGCCTCTTAGGCTTTACTTAATCCTGTGGCAGTAAAACCATACATTATTCCTTTCAGCAGGCACCCCTGTGGCCAGCAGTGTGGTTTCCCAGTGATAAAATCTGCCTGTGCTTCAAATGGGCATTAGGATCCCCTGGTCACGGGGCTGCCCTGAAGCCCTGCCAAGGCTGGGAGGGAGCAGAGCTGGTACCAGTTTTGTGACTAGTCAGTTTGGTTACAGGGCTGCACATGGACATGCTGACAACCTGCAAGGCATGCTGCCCTCTCACAGGTTAGTGATATCTGCAGCACCACTATAGATCTATCTATAGCATGGGCCAGAGAGATGAGGATATTGTTGTCTTCAGGTCTTGTGACACTGACACTTCTGCCAGGCTTGATACAGCTTTTTTTGCTGGCTAGTGGATGAGAAACTTGTTGATTGCTATGGAGAGGGAAAGCAGCCTGGAAGTGGAGAGGCAGTTCTGTGCTGCATGTTGGGCTGTCTTGTCATGTGGTGGGATTTGAGGCTAAAAACTTATGAGGATTAAATAGAGATGGACAAGACTTCTCCTAGGGGCACAGTAAGTATGATGTGTTCTCTCATTTCTCCCTCCTTTCTGGCATAAGATGCTACTCTGGTGTATCTCTTTTTCTTTCTTTTTTCCTTTCAACCTAATGTGCTTCCATTTTATCAATTAACTGCCTGTCTCCTGATTTCCATGGCAACACAACAGGCTGCATTTGTGATTCCTTTGGCAGTTGGGGTGCCTGGCATGTGCCTTGGGAGCAGCGAGATTACAAAAGGGTTCTGCAGGGAGTAGGAAATACATGGGCAGCACTCACTAGCTTCTCATGATAAACTATTTTTCTCTTCCTCTCTCTCCTCCCCTTTAGAAACAAGTTTCCTTTGCCCTTTGTTTCAATTGCCTGGTGATAAGAAATGAGCAACTGAAGTGCTGTGGGAGGTCAGAAGATGTGGAGGGGATGAGGGGATGTGGATGGCACTTAGACGTAGCACAAGGCACAGCATCTCATCACGGATCCTACAAAGAAGGTTATTCCTGCTGATGCTGCAGAACAACTGCTCTGTTCCTCCTGCTTCAGCTTTCAGAGCTTACTTGAAGGGAGACACTTGCTCCTATACTGTACAAAGCTCTCTTCACCCCTTCCTGCGGCAGACGCTTCCAAGAGCTGGAAAAGTCTGTCCCATTTGTGGGGGCAGTCTTGCTTCCAGGGATTTTGAACACATGGCTTTCATTGGCACAGTAATGAGAGCCATGTGAACAGGCTGAAGCTTCAGTTAAAATCTTTGATCTCTCCTGTTCTTGGCTGATAGGGGTTGGTTTGGCTCCTGAAGTACTGGTGCCCTGTCACTGTGGACCCCTAAAACTGATGGGACAACTTTATAAGAGGGGTCCTAAGCACTAGGGCTGCTGTGGCTGTTATGGATGTGTCATGTGGGAGCTTTATGAAGGGAAAATAGAGATTTAGAGTTGGATAAGATGTGCATTTAGCGGATGCTGCATGTATGACTGATTTATAAGTTTTTGTTCAGCCCTGAAAGCTGTGACCTACAGGAAGACCATTTAAACTGAAAAGAATGAGCTGGCCCATGGACACAATAGGGTTATAAAGTTGGAAAGCCCAAGTGGAAGAGATCCTGCTTACTGCTTGTTGTGTCTTGGAGCCTGGTCTCTGCGAGAGGGAGGGAAGAGCTGCATAGTTCTCTATAAAGTGAGGTTTGTGTTGGACAGAGCAGTAGAGGGAGATCCTCCTGGACCAAGGAAGGAAAGAGCTTTCCTCTTTGCTGGCTTCCAGGTGAGCTGTCGAGTTGGATGCCTAATAGTCACCTTCAAAGACTTCCTGTGGCTTCTTGATAAGCATCAGCAGGTAATGGCAGGGTTGGAGTAGAAGATGATCACTCTGTATTTTGTTGGTTTTGTTTCTCTTGTGAAACTCTCAACTGAGATCTGTAGGCTTGCTTTGCTGCCAGAGCATGTCTTGGAACTTGGTGTTTAACTGGGGGGTCTGACCAGCAACAACAAATCCAAGGGATGCAGGCATTGACAAGCTCTTTGGATGTTTTAACAACAGGGCCATAATGAAGATGAACCTCTGGCAGTGCCTCACTTAAATCCTATTTCTGAATAAGTCACCTCATGCTAAAGAATAATAATCCTTCTGACTGAGCTGCTCTGCTCTGGAGCCTGCAATTAGATCGTTTCCCTGAGATGTTATAATTACTGTAGTTGCAGCCCTGCCTGTCAGACTGGCACCTAAAAGCAATGGAGGCTATAAAGTCCCACTAAAATTTTGGCTTTTTGGGGAACACAATGTTGCACCCAAAGTCTAATGAACTTTCTTTTCTTCTTTGTTCTGGTCCAAGTCAATGTTTGAAGGTGTTTGCTCTCACAGTGAAATATGTGAGTCTAGACATGGTTTTAAATCCTGCTGCGTTGTTTGTTCAGCCTTGGGCAGCCTTCCTGCCTTTCTCTGCTTGCGCTTCACTGCTGAAGGGTTTGCTTATCTAAGCCACATTGCAGAGGTATTTGTGAGCACTAATGTAACCTGTATCTTGATCCTTAACTAACAGCTGTAACAAGGACTTGTGCTGAAATCAGGCTCCAGTAGGACTAGAAAACCAGCTTTGATCTTATGTGAATACAGATGCAGAGCCCCCCAGTTTCTGTGCGTATAGTGTGGTAGAGTTGAATTTGGCTGTTGTGCTTGGCACATTGCAGACGTGTGTTACAAGCATGCCAACAACATGAGATCTGTGTGTTGCGGCACTTTGCTGAGCATGGAACCAGGATGGAAGTTGTGTTTCTAATTTATTCTCATAATCATGGAAGGAGAGAGGTACATATCACAGATGCTGTTGGTGATAAACCCCTGTAGCCATCTCTGGTTATTAAACTAAAAGTTTCTTTAATGTAACTTGCAGGTTCCTAATCTGGGTTCTTTACTGTCTTGTGATATTAAGCACTGACATGAAAATGGTGGTCTTGTTTTCTGCTTATGGTTGGTTTTATGGTTCATATGGATGGAACCCTGTTTCCTCCCTATCTCTTCTTATTTCAAGTCTTCTGTAAAGATCGAAAGCTCTAAGCATCCTTATAGGTTTTGGTTTTCACTTTTAAGGTGGAACCAATTCTGGGATGTAATTCCATCCGTCTAATGGACCTCATGTTCTCATACTGTCTTGTACAAGATTGGGAGTAACACAGGCTTGAATGTCAGGTATTTGCCAAAAAAATAGGTTAATGCAGAACATGTAAGGTTGAGGAAACTTTCAGAGTAGGGCCCAAAGGCTAAGAGAAGGTTTCTCCAAGAAGCCGCAAACAAACTGATGCAACTGTGCCATAGAGATTTGTCAAGAGCATTGACTCTGGAATCTAATGAGAACCAAAGTATCGATATTAATTACTCTGGGTGCTGGTTTAGCAGAAACTGTAAGTTCTTTATGCTAGCACTGAAGCATTGGTGCTCTTTCCTTTCCCCTGACTTTAGACCTTTAGCAAAGCTTTGAGGTATCTTGGTTTGAGAGTTTTTATATTCTTCAGGCTTTCTGGAAGCTGAACCTTATCTCTCAGGCCCATTACTTCTGAAAGAGCTGTAGAAACGGTGCAGTGGTGGCTGAGGCTGACCAGGTTTCACAGTTCATTTCAGACAAGCACTTGAGTCTGGCTTGTCTCTGCAGCTCTGAGCTTTCTCTGTCAGCATTCTCCAGTACCAAAGAAAAATATCTTCCTGGGTGGGCTTTAGGCTATTCTGGTTGGCGTCACCCAGGAATTTCAGCTTAAAGTTTGACTAAAGAGCCCAGATCACTTTCATTGAACACAGGATGTATGGGACCAAGTCTTCTGCACACACCCCCTACACCAGTTGTGGGGAGAAGTACACTTGGAACCTCACTGCTACCAAGAGTTGAGGATGAATGAAGGTCCATGGTATATGACTTGCTTGATCTTTATTTTTCAAGCTTAATTCTGTAATCTCTTGTGTGGTTTCTTTCAGGGCTTCACTTAACCTCCCCCTTTAGCTTTCAGAGGGTTTTAATGGAGTTCATATGTCCTTGCCTTTGTTCCCTGGGGCCTAGGCTGAAAGCCCAGTTTGTGATAGTTTGACAGTGGCGTCAGCATGAGTTGTGTCCCACTATCTTGTTTGCTTGGGTTGTCTTTGTTCCACTTCAGACACCAGTCACGTACTTAAGGGCCTCCTTGTGTATTACAAAGAGTTTGGCCAATCAATGGTGTGCTGAAGAGCTAGTGGGACAGCGAATTTCCAGCATCACTTGCAGTTTTCCCTTTCTTAGTTCAGGGAAGCATTTCTGGAGGTCTGGATCAGCTTGATGGACTGATGCTGTTATAAGTGTTCTTTGCTGTGGGTTTTATTGAGTTTGGTGCATGGTGTGTCAGCCCTGGCAGGCTGTGCATGCAGGGGTGTGTAGATGCTTCCTGTTTAGAGAGATGCTGTTTATATTGAACGTACCCCAGGTGTCTGCTCACTGCTGGGTTCTGCTCCAGCAAAGGGCATAGCAGCAGCTGGGGAAACTGAGTAGATTGCAAAGGCAGCTGCGTGGTCCCGCAGGAGCTATTAGTGCCCTTGGTGGGGACTCTAAGTACTTGGACTATTTGTCTGTATCCAAACACATGGAGGAGTTGTAGCACGAGGTACTAAAATATCAGTGCCTCATACCTTTTTTTGTTTTTCTTATTTATTATTTTTTGGATGAATGGATGACTTTGGCATCTTTCTTCAAAGCAGCAGTTCTTGGTCTCCTTTTGATGCTGAAGGACTTGGCACCACTCCTGTCCTTTTGAACTTATTCACACTAGTACTGCCATGCAAAATAGCCTTTGGAGTTGTGGTGGGACTGGGGCATTGTAAAGGGGGATGAAGACATGAAGCGGGCTCTGTGTGCAGAACCGGGGCAGCAGATGGAGATTTCTGTGCAGATTGGTTTCCTGCTGAGGAAGATGCGTAAGTAATGGGGTCAGTCAGGTTTTAACCTTCACTCAGTGTTAACCTGCAACCTAAGTTGTTGTCCCAGATGTTTCCTTTCTGTAAATGCCCTTTCCTGGTGTTTTGGCTGCCTTTTAGGATTTTCTCCTCATACCAAAACTTCTTTTCCCTTGATTCACAGGCTCACCTTTACACAAGCAGGGTACCACCTCCACCACCAGCGCCGAGAAGTCGGGTTCAAAGGTTGCCGAGGTGGGCGATGATTTCCTGGGAGACTTTGTGGTGGGCGAACGTGTCTGGGTAAATGGAGTGAAGCCAGGTGTGATCCAGTATCTTGGGGAGACACAATTTGCTCCGGGCCAGTGGGCAGGGGTTGTTCTGGATGACCCAGTGGGTAAGAATGACGGCTCTGTCGGTGGAGTACGGTACTTTGAATGCCAGCCGCTGCAGGGGATCTTTACGCGACCGTCCAAGCTGACGCGGCAGCCGGTGGCCGAGGGCTCGGGGAGCGACGGCCCCTCCGTGGACTCCTTGACGGCTCAGAACTTGTCGCTGCACTCGGGGACAGCCACGCCACCTCTCTCCAGTCGTGTCATCCCGCTGCGGGAGAGCGTCCTCAACAGCGCCATGAAGACGGGCAATGAGTCTGGATCTAACCTGTCGGACAGTGGGTCTGTGAAAAAAGGGGAGAAGGACTTACGGCTTGGAGATCGCGTGCTGGTGAGTTGACTGTGGGGTCCCCCTAGAAAGGCAAAGATCAAGGATTTGCCCCCCTCTCAAAGTGTACCTGGTCAGGTTCAGGACGAGACAGAAGGAGGACAGCTGGTGGTGAGGTGTGGAACAGAGCATGGCCTTGGAAGGGAGATACCTGGACCAAGCAGGTGTTGAACTTCTGCGTTGGATGAGACTTGAAGCAGCCTGGTCTAGTGGAAGGTGTCCCTGCCCATAACAGGGGGTTGGAACTGGATGAGCTTTAGGGTCCTTTCCAGCCCAAACCATTCTGTGATTCTATGATTTGTTGTTGTTTGGGATGCTGTGTCTTCTGGACGTGTCTCTTTCACATGATGCAAGAGAACTTGTCCCGTAGAGTAAGTGCTCTGGAATAAGTCCTGAGCAGTAGAATGAGGTCAGAGAGAAGGTAACTCAGATGTGAGAGGAAAATAGAAGAAAGATCATTGATGGCTATTTAGATACTTTCCATAATGGTGTGTACTGGGGCTTTTGAGTAATTTGCAATATAGTGTCTTGTTGCATGTGGTTGTACATACTCTGCTGGTAACTTCCCTTTTGGTGCTTCAATTTTTATGTGTTGAATATGACGCTAATTCCTTTCCTGTAGAGAAAGGAGCTTGCAATTGTTTTTATATAAGGGCAGGACATTGGGAGAGATCACTGTATTGATGGATGGGTTCCCCACATCTGATTGCTGCTGCTGTTTTTGCTATCTAGAAGAGAGTACCTGATGCCTTTAAGCCAAAATACCACACTTAGTACAAATGTGGCTTACTGGAAGTTTGCCATCAAGGTTAGAAACATTTGTGGCCTAGCAAAGGAGTAGTGCTTTCACTGGAGGTGGAGAAGGAAAAGGAAGATAACAAAGCATGGAAACTCAAAGCATGAGTTTTGTTCTGCAGCTCTGGAAAAGAGTTTAGTTTCATTTAGTGTGTATGATATGTACTGTCATATCAAATATTGGGAGAGCCAAGCATTTGAGCACAGATCTGTTGCGATATTCCCAGTAATATCCCTGGATCCAGAAGATGAAAGTGACTGACCAACTGTGATGATGGGTTGCAGAGGGTTAGTCTTTGTACATCCTGGGCCATCTGGCTCCCATTTAAATCAGCTGTGTAGCGTTTCCTTTTTGGGGCACCGGGTTCCAATGCCGATAGTGGTAGCAGGGAAGTGTAGACAGACTTGCCGTCTGTTTAATAACTGGGTTTGGTAGAACTTGGCTGTGCAGCTCATGTGAGTCAGGAGTGTGTGCAGAGGGCTGTCAGAGGCAATCTCAGTGTCGTTTGTGGTCTCAGAGTGGGTTTTTTCGCTCTGTTCTTTCTCAACCAGCCAGGCAATGGAGTAGTGTTCTCCAGACTTCAGGTTTAGCCCTTCTCTCCCCTGGGGCATGGTGTATCTACTTAATACTCTGCTTACCTTGGAGGGGCCCACACAGACTGAGAGTTCAGCATACTCAGGCAATACAAACTGTTAGTATCTCTCCCCTTAGCTTCTGTTGAGTTGTTTTGGGGAGTTTTAGGGGCAGTTTTGGTTGGGGTTTTGTTTGTTTGTAATATGGGTGCATTCTTAAAAGCCCGCCCTCCCTGCCTGCTGATTTATCCACCCCAGATGTTGTAAGATAAAATTTGTGCTATCATTTGTTAGTGTAATAGATGGCTCCAAGAGCAAATCTGGAATGAGATCAGCATCTCACTGTCTTTAGCAGGACTGCTCGGCTTACACAGGGAATTGTTTGAATGCATTAGTAGAGGTCCAGGAAAAGACCAGATAATGAATGACAAGAAGAAATAATTTTGCTGTTAAGTTCAGTAACGTGCTTGGCTTGGCAGATGGCTTCTTTCAGGAATGGGGATGTCAGCTAACAATGTTTGGTGCTTGAATGCATACACAATAATTCTGGATTAACCTGAGTTGCCTCAAATTCCCTGTGTAAATCTTTGCTCTTGTCCGCTATGGATCAGTACTGGTTTAGTTGTCTTTATTACTCTGTGCTTTTATGAAAGCTTATCTTTTTATCTGAGAATGGCTTTGAGGCAGATGGGATCCAGCAAAGGCTTTTCAAGTGACAGACGACACGTGTTCTGTAACTGCTCAGTGGACGGAGCACAACGTTGTGGGGGTCCCTTCCAGCTCTGTGAGGCTGCTCTGCATTGTGCTCCTTCCATGCCAGTGGTTTTATTTAACTTCACTCAAGTCCGTTATAGCTTGAAGACATTTTTGCTTTTCAGTGAGTTTGTTCTGAGACCCTTCTTGGCGCTAGCAGTTGCAAAAAGTGACTTTTGGCTTTCCATTAGAAGAATTAGATAATACTTGCTTTTGGCACTTTCTAACTCAGATTTTCTCCCAGAGATGCGGAAATTTCATTAAAGAGATGACACCCCCACTCTAATATTTTAGAACTCATCTCTTGAAGTCTGGCAAATGAATGTGGAACAATTAACCTTTGCTTTAGTAAGAATGGAGCTTCCCAAAGTAAGATAATTGCTGGAGTGCTGCAGTTAATGTGAGGCTGGCTTGTTGCCTTTCTCCAGGGAAAGAACGGATGGAAACAGTGATGGAGCAGTTGAGCAATTTCTGCTTGGGAGGAATATCTGCTGTGGGTTTTTGTTTTTTTTGACTAAGAAAATGTTTCACATGCTTTGGGGAGGCTTTCGCAGCAGATGAACACATTCCACCCTAGATGTGATCGCTTTCTTAAGGTGGGAAGGAAGTGGCTGTTCTCTGTATGTCAGTATAAATAAATAATAATTATTATTATCTAATATTCTGGCCTTCAGCCTTCCTTCTCCTAACTGGGATTGCACTTTTCAGTACTGAAATGTAGTAATAAACAAGACTCTTTAGGAGCCAGGCTATATCCCAGTGGCTGATTGCCTCTTGCCGGGAGGGTTGCCCCAGATACCCTTCAGATGCATTCTAGTTGTGTGATTTTGCTACAACTTGTAGGTGGCCAAAGGCAGAACAGATGCTGGAAGAGCAGCAGCAGCTCTAGTGGGGAGATTCCAATGGAGTGATTCTGGATGGCAGCACTGCTGCGGCAGGCTGCCTGGCCTGGTGAGAACAGACTCTGGGCTCCCTCCTGAGAGTGTGATTTGAATCACTTTCTCCTCTATGCAGCAAAGTCTCTTTGCCTGTCGTGTGTTGCAACCTCTGGCTCTTGGCAAGTGAAAATTCTCATGAGTAAAGCAGTCATGTTCTTCAGCATTGCCCCTGCCCTAACCCTATTCTGCCAGCCTGAAGCTGCAGAAAGCCTTTAACCACCTGAGTGAAAACTCATTGCCATTAGAAGCTCCCTGGTGAGAATTGCAACCTGAGCCCTTCTTCTTGGGCATAGACAACTACTTGTGCTGCTGCCTCCAGCTTGCTGTGCGCTATTTCAGTGCTTGAGTCTGAAGCCTTGCTGCTGTGAAGGCGTATGAATGAGGTGTTATGAAGGAAGGATTCATGCTCTTTATCAGAGCTTCCTGGGGTCTTAGAGGAGCAATAGTGCTCCTGTATGGGCTTTACAGATGAACAATCACTAGCCATTTCCTTACTGCAAACCAGGCAGTAAGAAAAGACAGATCCTATTCTGTAGTTCTAGTAGTAACTTCAGGGAAGGTGTTTTCAGTATTTCATTGCCTGCTTTCAGCTCAGTCCCTAAGGACACTGTGTCATGACTGGATTGTGTAACAGAACAGCAGAGCCCAAGACCTTGCTTAGGAGCATGGGAATGATGGAGCTCTGTCCCTAAGGAGGCTTGTGACAGGCAGTGGGAAGTGCAGTCTTCCAGTTTGCAGGATTCAGGAGACAAGAAAATATCTGGATCGTCTAGTCCAAGCTCTTTCCTTGCTATCTAAGATTGTTGCCCCTCCATGGTGTGAAATAGAGTGTGACTGGTGTTGTCACAGACCCAAGTGTTCCCTGTCACTGCATTGAAACTAAGGGAAAATAAATAGCCCAAAGCAACCACCCTTCCCTGCTGCCACATTAACCCTTGGAAGCTTCTTGTGCACTCACACACCCTCCTAACCATTCATTTAAGTTGATGCTTTGGCCAGTCCTTGTCTTCTGTATGCATTATATGTCATTAAATAGGAGTTGTAAGTGTCCTGTGGTGGAGCAAATGGTGTTATTACCGTGGGTGGACTCTGTATCGGGCTCAGGAGGGGATGTTGTAATTCTAGGCTTTCCTCTTACTACGCATCCCTAGGACATTATTTTCTCAATGGTGCCTGAAAGATAAATGTGCAGAAATGTCTTGCATCAGCAATGCTGTCGGACTCATCCCTGTGCAATGCTGACTTGGGCTGCGGGGATGCAAAAAGATGAGTGGTTCGATTAAAAGAAACTATAAAAATTCCTGTAACTTCACATAGGGAGGGCTGTCCTGTAATTCCTGGCTGCACCTTTCTGCCTCTACCCTAAAAGCTTCTCTCTCTTCATCCTAAAAGCCTGTTCTGGCATTCAGAGATGGCATGGTGAGTATCTGGTTGGATGAAACTGCTGATGTCCACCTGAAGTAAGTTGTATTTACAGACAAACCTGACCACAAGCCACATCTTCACCTTACCACCGGCTTGCTGGATGCTGTTCCTGGCTATCAGATGGGACACAGGAAGCGGCATGCATTTCTGTATATATGCACATTAACCCCTTGTATGTATAGATCATTATTTCGTGTGATCTGTAATAGCTGGACCCACACCTGCTGCTAAAAACACCCTCTGTAAATCAAGTCTCATACAGTAATTTGCCATTGGTACTTGGAAGAGCAAGAGTAGTGGGAAGATGCAGCTTCTACCTCTCTCAGCTTGTGTGGAAACAGGCCTCTTGTCTGGGTGGATGAGTGTGTGTGTGTGTGTGAGAAATACCTCTTTTTCCCCAAAGGGAAAGGATGGCTGTTTGACTTTACACACTGGATACAGCCTGCAGCCACAGCTCAAGAGCAAGCAGCGCTTGTCCAATAAAGGTGAGCTTTAAGTTCTTGTTAGTATCACCAAATAACAGTGTTGAGTAAGCTTATGTGCTGCACATTAAAAGTAGTTGAAGGTCCAAGGAGTAAAGAAAGGTGTCCTGTGTCTGTGCTTCCTCCTGTCTTTCTTCTCCCACATGCAAGCAGTAGGAGAGTTTCACTGCTGACTCCTGGACCATGCATGTCATGACGGGGAACAGTCCCTCTTGGCCTGAATGACACACTGCATTGCCCACAAGTCCTGGGTTGAAGACAGCTCTTGAGAGGTTCTTACTGAGAGCAGGAGACTGCTGCGGGGTGAGCAGGGAAGACATAAGGGAAAAGAGCAAACACAGGCTGGAGGGAGTCTGACTTGCAGCAGCCACATTGAGATATGGCCTGGTGCTAATTTGGTAAATTGTTTCAGTGATATATTAGCAGCTTTAATGAAGGCAGTGTCTGGAAGCATCAGCATCACTGTCTGTCCAGCGCTGGGATATTGGTCTGGATCCAGTTTTGTCATTTTGATGAGAAAGCTATAGTAAATCATGATGTCAGTGATACTGTAGTTAGCAGGGAAGGCATGTGAAGGTCCTTCAATGACCGCGTATTGCTTTTCTGGCTCACCAGTTGGGATACAAACCTGTTAGATGTTCCTGGCTTCATTTTGTTGTGAAGGTCAAGGCCAAGGCTGTCATTTCAGATGGAATGATGGTCTTGAGTCAAAGGTGTCAGAAAGGCATCGAATTGCTGAGGCAGAGAACTTCAGTCTGGACCTGAACTGTCCAGGAGCTCTGAGGCTGCTTGAATCTGGCTGGAGAAAGTGGATCACTGTGAGCTTGTTTGAAGTTAATCGTAAGTGATTTACCTGAAACGGAGAAACTGTGGCAGGGGGTTGGAACTGGATGAGCCTTAAGGGTCCTTCCAACCCAAACCAGTCTGGGATTGTATGAAAAAGACAGGTTGTCCTGTCCAGTTTCTTTGCTTTACTCTGGGCACTTGGCAAGTTGCAGGTGTGATTGTGGCTCTGATTAACGCTTCAGGCTGAGACACGCAGACACGTTTTCCATGTCTCTGGCTGGCACTGATGCTAATGTCAGGCTGAGATGCTCATAGGATGGAAATCCTCTGGTCTCTAGTGTGATGCTGCTGAATCTTGTTAGTGCAGCAGGAGCCATCCGCCTGGGCTGTCTTTCATACTCAAATTGTGGAGCATGGTATGAAAGCTAGGCGTGGGCAGAAGGGGTGGCTGTGTGCTACCAGTTGTGCTGTGCAATTGCTAACCTCCCTGCCTTTCACAAGCTGCCTTTTATCCTTCTTCCAAGGTGATACCTCTAATTTATTGAGGAGTCTGACAGAAACAAACCCTTCTGTTTTGATTGGACCATTCTTTTTCACCGATATAACCTGCCAGCTGGCTTCTCCCAAAACACATTATTGACTTTAGCAGCATTAGAGGATTATCAAGGCTTGAATAAACCTGCATGTCTGAGCTGGATGGATTTTGTAGGCTCTCCATCCAGAAGAGTTTCTGTGTGCCTGCCAAAAGATGGGGAGCTCAACAAGAGGGTCGAGTGCTGGCATGTGAGTGTGACAGCCTGATATTGGCTGCTGACTGTACTGCCAGCCCTAGCAGGCTGTTGAAGAGCAGATATGTCCTTTCTGGCTTTGGGATAAGGTAATGCTGTATGGTGAGGGTGTATTATGTAGAAAAGATGGTAGTAATTCATGCTTGAAGGAGAAAATAAACCACATTGCTCTGGAAGCAGAGAATCGCATGGCTGTCTGGGGGAGTGTTAGAGCTGAACTGTGCTTAGCATCTTCACTGATGTGTGGCTTTTGGGTAGGAACATGACCAGCTCTCTTACTGTGCAGATTTAGTATTGGTCTGATTAGATAATGTCTTTATTAAATCAATAGGGCTAGTTCTTTGCTGTTTGGAAACAGCCTTTTCAAAATAGGAATATCTATGGGGATGTAGCTGAGTGGTCCAGTGGGTTTTGTGAATGGAGGAATGTGGCTCTGAGAGATGCCCCAGAACAGCATGGTAGGAGTTGTGCTGATGGAGGGAGCTCCTCAGGTTTTAAACGTGTTTATGTGAGGGTCTGTGGGGTTGGGATCATGTGGCTTGGTGAAGGAATTGAGTTTTCATCACAGATATTGAGACACAACAAAAGTAAACTGAAGGGACCTTGCCTGCAATGGTAAGTTCCTATGGATGAAGTTATGATCAATTACACTTATACTGAATTCAGCTTGTGGCTAAAGAAATGTATTAGAAAGGCATTAAATCATTGCATTAATACTAAGAGACTTAATCTGTATGAACTCAAATCAGAAGGGGGATTGCTGTTTGACTGTGAGTGATCAAGAATTTTACTGGAACTGCTGCTATCTGTCACTTGCCAAAAACCTACTACTGAAGTTGAATTTGAATCATCTTTTCCCCCGGGACACAGCGTAGGACCAGAAAGCTTTTCTTGTGATGCTTTTCCTCCTTCTTATAGCAAAGAGAACAATGTCAACAAAGCTTTTCCCATAAGCAGCCCTTTGAATCCCTAGTGAGAGAAATCACAGCAGACTAACTGGAGCTGTGTGCTGCAGTGCAGCCTCTAGGGCTGGAGGTGGGACCCAGACATGAAAGCTGTGTTCTCTGGCCCATTCAGTTGCAGTTATTTTTAGGCTGGGAAAGCTTTCTCCTTTGCATAAGCAACTTTCAGAATATTTAGGGATTTGGAATTGGTAAATTTGTAACATCCCTACCCTGGGATACACATCACTGAAAGTTTCTGCACTGTTTTCTGTTGGAGAACATTACTCTGATACCTGTTTCTGTAAAATTTAATATTAAGGAAATTAATAACTGGAAGTCATTCAAGATTAAGCTGCAAATATAATTTTAAACTAATTTTTAAAGCTTTCTTCCTTGAACCTAGGTTTTAGCGGAGATAGGGCTAAAAAAGGTTTAAATCATATCTGGTGTACTTACGAGTATGAACCTTTGGAACCACGCTTGTACTTTTCCATCTTTCTTTTCCCAGCACAAGCATCTAAGTAGGAGCCTCTAGTGCAAAGGTAGAGGCAGCTGCTGCTCAGTGCCTTGAGCTCTCATAACAGTGATCAGAACACAGCTTCATATATTCCTGTCTTATGCTCTCCTAGAGTTTACTCAGCACACTGAAAGCTTACATGTATGTACAGGAGCAAAAGGTGCAATTTATTCTTATTCCTTCATGAAGGGGAAGAGAATTGTGCTAGCAGAAGCCTGCGGTGAGATGAGACCCTTCCCATTAGTGCTGTGAATTGATGGAGGATGTGTAGGTAAAACCAGTGGGGTTCTTTATGAAACACTTCTATTTTGAGAGTTTTCTGGAAGGGCTGTCACTGTGTCCTAGCAAACCCTGCGTGGGGATAAGCTGAAGAGTGGTCAGTGCCTTCCTGGCTCAGCTTATCCCTTTAGATGTACTGTCCCAGTATTGCTCAGAACTGCCAGCTGAAAAAGCGCAGGCCTGAAACAGTTAGTACAGCTCTTGGTTCTTTACAGAAGGCAGGTATAAGCTGTGCTTGGAGGGCTTTAAACTCCTTCATGGCCTCACAAGTAACTCTTTGCAGTTGAAATATGCACCTTGAGATCTGTTTTCATTATATTTGTTCTGACATCCTCTGGGCAGGCAGATCCAAAAGTGGGAGTTTGTCAACTTGCTTGTAGTTATTGGAGAGACATCTTCAGCGCTAGAACTTGATAATAAAAGTATCTGTTCTGGTTTCATTAGGTCTGAACCAGAAAATACTGATGGCTTTCCCTCCGCCGCATAGCTGCCCCCGCATCAGTCCCCCCATGGCGGTGTCAGTGCTGCTGTCTCTAACCCATGTCACCTTATCTCCAACAGGTTGGAGGGACAAAGACAGGAGTTGTGCGCTACGTGGGAGAGACGGACTTTGCCAAAGGAGAGTGGTGTGGAGTGGAGCTGGATGAACCCCTGGGCAAAAACGACGGGGCGGTTGCTGGTACAAGGTACTGTGTGTGCTCTCAAACCCAGCCTGGAGCTGCAGGGTCCCACACACCTCCCAGGGTAATGGTGGCCAAATGGCATTTGGACCTGTTAAGAACAGTTGTTTCGTTGGTCACTGTGGGTGGGGAGGAGGAGTTGAATTTTGAGTCTTTCAAGCTTTGGAATAGCTTTGCAGGATCAATTGGAAACCTCATCACTGGAGCATTTTAAAGCAGGATCAAATAACATCTGTGAAGTAACCTGAGTGGCTTCAGGAAACAGGAGAGAGTAGAGAGAGAAGGTAACTTGGGGTGGGATGTAGGTTTTGCTGGAAATTGATTCTGTGACTGCATTAGCTCTGCTTTCTACACACATTCTCTTTATAAACTTTCTTCTTGCACTGTAGCTGTAATTTAGCCTGCCAGAGCTATAGAAGATAAAGGCTTGACTCTCTCTTTATTCTTCAGCTTAATAATATTTCTTCCACTCTTTCTGGGGACAGGTTTCCAGAGATCCAAAGGAACAACTGGTGGTTGTTGTCTGTCCCTGTGGCAGTTCTGTAGTGTGGTACCTGTCTGCTGGCTTATCTGACCACCTCTGACTCCACTGGCACCTCCACTATTTTCTTTTCCAATAAAGCCCTTGTTAGTACCTATAAAACTAGACAGGGACATCTCACAGCCTTGCTGGAAAGCTGTTCCTGTTTATTTGGAAGTTTGGTAAAAGAATGACCCCCAGCCTCAGATCCTTAAGCTTGGGAATGTTCAAATCCAAGTTTTATACAGCAGCATTTTGACCCTGCCTCAAATATAGGTAGAAATGGTTCTATGTCCTTCGGAAGTTCCTTTAGTGGGAAATATTGTTGATTTCGTGAGACTTCTTAAGGGAATCTTGCATTAGAGGTGAGATTTAACTTTGAAACTAGGGAGCAGAGAGTTCCTCCCTTGTTGGATCTCAGGTTCTATATAAAGGTCTCTTGTGTTGGGTCAGGCTTTTCTTTTTCCCAGCAGTCATATGGTTTGATTTAAAATGAAAGAAATGCTGCTGTGTTCAATGTCAGGCCAAGAAAGCAGTAACTGATTGGCAGCAGATGGCTGAGTTCCAGCCTATTCTCAAAAGAAAACTGGAATGGTAGAGAGCAAGGCATGGTCTAAGTCTCTTTCATTATCCTACACTACAAATGATCTCTAAGCTTAATCTTCAGGGTGCTCAGAAGTGATTTATTGTCTCTGTGCATGTGAAAGTTGTGGAAGGCAGATGTGAATATAAGGGTGCTCTCTCTGCCTCTCATCCTCACACCTCTGTTGCTCTGGTTTGCAAATCCAACCTTTGGAAGTCATCTGTGTTATGAAGCTGCTACATCTTGGCTAAGGTTGTTAGAGTATGTGCCCTGTCTGCAAGGCTTCTTCTTTCTTTTACACTTTATCAAGAGCAGGAAAAATTGAGCTCCGCAGCAGGGATCAGGGAGCAGGAGTGAATTAAGAGGTTTGGATTAAACAGGGGAGATTGAGGGAAATCTAACTTTGCAGATCTTGAAGCAATAATGTATACTATCAATACAGCAGTGGTACGTGTGGACTCTCCAGCTGAAGGGTGCCATATTCACCAAGGATCTGGCTGCAGGTTTGCAGCATTGTCCCTGCTTGTCCTTTGATCCTTTATCCTACCTTCTGATTTTCTTATAGCACATCCCTATTTCAACAGCAGTGTTTTGGAGGAGAAGCCAACATAGTAAAAAGTAACTCCTTTGTTACATACAGGAGCCCCTCAGTCTTCCCTTGTGTCTGCCACACGATTCCTGACACTGCCCTGAGCTTGTCCTGCCAGAATCAGCCTCGGCAGGGACCATCCAGTTCTCTGGAGTCTCTCTGTTTTGGTGACTGTTGCCATCTAGTGAGCATCCTTGGCCAGGTGACCTGCTGCTGCATAAGCAGTCTGCTGCAGGGGTGTTGAGTCCAGAGAGCTGGTTCTGAGGCAGTGGAGGCTGCTCTTCTGCCTGCACTGGAAATTAGAGAGGTGCTGGTATGGATTTTTGGTTTCCCTTCCCCAAAACGAAGCAAGTTCCGCTTGTTCCACTTGTTCCTCTTAAGTACATTAACCTTTACGTGCTTGTTCTACTGTTCTTTCTTCTCTGCCTCTGCTCCTATGGGAGCCTGTGCCCACTAAACTGCTCATACCTTTTCTTTCACATAGTCTGAAACAGCCTTGGACACTGAAGGTGTTTTTATCTATTAGAAAACTTTTTGTGCTGTTTCCCACCTCCAGTTTCTATTGGCATCACACCACCACTTTTCTTCCCTGTTTCTTCTCTGCAGTGTGAGAATAAAGCTCCTTAGCACTCGGTGAAAGCACCTCTTGGTTTTCAGGCAGGCACTGCCAAGTGTTCTAGGTCTAATTCTTGCTTCTGAACTATAAAAGTTAACTGCAACCACTTCCAGTCTGGACGCAATGATGCAAGTTTGGACTTGTTAAGCGCTGTCAGGGGACTTCTGAGGGACTTAGCCTTTGGCACTGTTGTACAGCCACAGCTACCAGGCTATGCTGAGACCAGAGGGACCTGTGGAAGGGACTGCACCATGCTGTTGGTCTGCCTGTGCCTACTGCAGTTTGAGAACATGATGCTGAGCAGGGCTTTGGCTGGGTTTGCAAGAGATCAGACTGATTTTCTTCCTTGGGTCCTTGCTTTGCAGCTAGGTCAGCCTGTGGTAGGGCTGGTTTTCCATCCCCAAGGGCCTGTGTTGGCAGCAGGCACAGGAGAAGAAGTGATTTTTGGATTGTAGAGGGTTGGTTTTTTTTTTTTCATAAAGATTGTTATAGGAAGAATTAGGCTTGAGCAGATGTTTGCAAATGAATCACTTTCTCATCTGGCTGGAGATCAGGCTGCTCTCTGGCCTCCCAGGCACACAGAGGTCTGTCTGTGACACAGCCATGTGGCTGCCAGCGCTTCAGAATAAAAGGGAATTAGGGAAACAGCTGCTCTCATCTGGAGAGGACTTGTATTAGCTAAGCTCGGTTTGTCATTTACTCATTAGGACCTATTTTTTATGTTAACATAGGACAGATTATAGCCCAGTGTTTAGTCCTAGTGTAGCTATGAAGCTGGTGAGAAAATTCCTAAAGGAGACAGGTTTCTGTGTTGGCTACTCCCTTGAAACGAGGAGATGTCGGGCCTAGGGGTGCTCTGGTTTTACTTGCTACAGTGCAGCTGGCCAGCAACAAATGAACCCTGGCTTTAGCCAGTCAGCCCAAGCTCTGAAGGGGTTTCCAATGTTTGACACTGTGGGTTTTGGCTAATTTGTTTTCTGAAATAGGGCTCTGGGGGGACATAACCATTGGGCTAGCTGCAATTGTGGAAGAGCTTGCACTGTAATTATCGATCCTCCCTTTTGGATGCTTCTTTCTGAGTTTGTTTGCATGGGAACCAGTTCCTTTCTCTACTATCCAGAGGAGATGGGCGCACATTGGAGATTGCTGTAATGATATCTTTAGATTCAAAGTTAGGAGCTGCCCTTTTCTGTTTTGGGAGGAAATATTTTTACCCTGTAGAGCACTCACACGGAGTTGTGTGATTCAGAGCTCTCCTACATGTTTTACTATGTGACTTTCTGCAAAACAGAGTGGAGAACACACTCAGGTTTTGGGAGGAAGGTGAGTACATGTGCTCTCACTGTGTTTATGTACTGGGATCTTTGTGTTATCCAGGCTAACAGATGGATCTTTCCTTGCAGCTCATCAAAATGCACAGTAATTAGTGCATGGCAGTTATGTTGGGTTTTCCTGCTTAAGCACAAGTGAAAACACAGAGATAGCCACCACTCTAAGTGGCAGCAAAAGAGAATAATCTAACCACTTGCACGCAGGAAGCAATATCACAGCAAAGCACCAAGAGAGTAGTTGAGGGCTGAGATTGTATATTGCTTAGTAATGCTGTTCAGTAAGGCTTGGGTGAGTAGGATGCTCTACCACTTCTGACTTGGTGCATTTCCTGTATTGCAGGTATTTTCAGTGCCCTCCCAAGTTTGGCCTCTTTGCTCCCATCCACAAGGTGATCCGGATCGGGTTCCCATCAACCAGCCCTGCCAAGGCAAAGAAGAGCAAACGAATGGCCATGGGAGTGTCTGCCTTAACCCACAGCCCCAGCAGCTCCTCCATCAGCTCTGTCAGCTCCGTGGCATCATCTGTTGGTGGCAGGCCCAGCCGCAGTGGGCTGGTAAGTGGCTCTTTCTGCAGACCATACAGCCTTGATCTGCTTCTTATGTGACCCAGCTCTGCAAAGTGGGAGGCTTGGGGTTCTGTTTCAGCAGCTGCAGTGGGGCAGCTGCTCTTTTACCATCAATGAGATGGAGAGTGGAGTGTGGGGTACTGTTGCCCACCTTACAAATAGGACTCCCTCCATGGACACGAGTTGTAACAGACACAGAGCAATTGTGATCATTGCAAATAGCAGTTCAGGCTCTTTAATGGGAGTAATCTCAGCTCCACTGTCAAGGCAGGTTTTGTATAGGATCCCTGCAGACAAATGCAATTGCTTCTTGTCTGACATGGTTGTGTAGCAGTGTACTGCTGTATCAAACAGCTATGCAAAGACTCCTGCAATGACTGTGTCTTGCTGTGGAAGGGTGACACTGTGTTGGGTCACATGCCTTGTATTTTGCAGGTACTCAAGTAGGCAAACACCAGAGTAGGAAGCAGTATTAAGATTTGACTGCAGTAGTGTGTGCTGCATAGCACCTGCAGTCATCTTGGCTGGGGACAAGGGTGCAGTATCTGTTACTGGGAGTGGATCTAAGTAGCACATACCAGTCTCCAGCTGAGAGCAGTCTACGCAGCTGAGCTCACTGAGACTGCACCAGTGCAGGTCATCAATAAAATATACTTAAGAAGGCAGATGATCCAATAGTACCTTTTTCTGATCCTCTTCTGCAGTGCAGAAGAGCTATTGCACTTGTCAGCAACGCCCAGACGTTTTGCAGACATAACCTGACCTGTAGGGTACAGGGCTGGAACTGCAGCTTTGTACAGTGTAATAAGTGATCTGTAGGTGAGCTACATTCCAGATTTAACAGGGGCCTCAAGCTATTCCAGCCTGAGAAGGACATAGCTTTACCCCTGTCTCTTTTTAACTTGTTTTCCAGCTGACAGAGACCTCTTCTCGATATGCCCGAAAAATCTCTGGCACCACAGCTCTCCAGGAGGCACTGAAGGAGAAGCAGCAGCACATTGAACAGCTACTGGCAGAGCGTGACCTGGAGCGGGCTGAGGTTGCCAAAGCCACCAGCCACATCTGCGAGGTGGAGAAAGAGATTGCCATCATGAAGGCCCAACACGAGCAGGTAGGAGGAGATGTGCTTTATCACTAGCACTCAAATATCTGGCATCCTCTGAAAGTTTTAGGTAACATTATCCCTGTATAGGTTCCTGATGTGAAACCCGGGCTTTGACTTTCTACCTCTTAAGTGAAGACAGCTTCCTGCGTGGTGGGTTGAGCTGAGGCTCATTCTCTGTTCCTGCCATCGTCACATGGGCTCTCTCTGCCCCAAGCCAGGAGCAGAAAAGGGCTGTGCCAGAAAAAAGACAGCAGATATTGATCTACCAGACATTTGAATGCTGAAATGCAAGTGGAGGGCAAACTTGTTGCCCTTAGTCACCCAATCTGGCTGTGGCTGTGACTGCATTGCAGTGTTTTCTTGGCATTATCAGACACTGCTGAGAGCATCAGCTCAGTTACATGCCACTACTTTCTGACCAGAGAGGAGGTCTTTATCACATTAATAAAGCCAAAAGACCTATAAGGAAAACGGGCTGATCATGTGAGGGTTTTTTTTGCACAAGCATTTGTACAAATGATACTTTATGCACTGAAATGCTTAGAGGAGTTGTATTTGTTCAATTTGTCAAGATGTAGCTATTCAATGACTTCTGTCATGTCTCCCTGTCAGAAATACAGGAGAGACTGGCAAACCAACCTCAAGCTGGCATCATCTTAGTGTGTAGTATTTTCCAGTAGTTACCAATAACAAATGAACTAATGCAACCCTGAAATGTCTCTCTTGCTTCATGACCAGGGCTGAATTGCACCTGGTAACCTCAGAATGGATTTTTCACAACTATTGAGTCTTCAAGTTCTTAAATCTTAATCAGAGCTGGATTCTCCAAAGGGCTCAAGTCAGAGAGGCACTGATGCATGGATCAAATTTACAGCTGCTGAAGATTGCTCAATTTTTTCCTTTTTGATCCCTACATAATGGGCTCTTTGGAAAATCTGCCTTCTTACCATAGCATCCTCTGAAACAGATCATCAAAACTTTCTCTTCTCTTGTTCTGACCCTTTCTTAAACAACTCTGTACTTAAAACTTGTAACTCTTGTGGCTCGGGCTCTCTTTTTGCTGCAGTACGTCACGGAGGCAGAAGGAAACCTCCAGCGAGCACGAACCCTGGTGGATGTGATGCAGAAGGAGAAGATTGAACTGTTGAACCAGCTGGAAGAGGAGAAGAGGTAAAACAGGATTGAATGGGTGTGGAGGAGATGAAGTCATGGGGGAGATGAGGCTCTTGCCCAAGAACATCATTCATTGGATCTAAGGAGAAGAAAGTGACTGGGAAAGTCATCTTTGGATGTCTTCCAGTACTTCAGATACGTTATTTCACCCTCCTGTGGCCTACACTGTGTGTAGGGAAGGGTTGTACTGCTTCAGGTAGTGCGAAGTTTGAACAGTTTTGCTGCAGTTGCACATCTATGTGAGTCTTGTCTAGGATTGAGCTTCCAGTACTGTGGCTACCCCCATTTTCTGACAAACTGCTGCTAATCACAACCAAAGAGTGAAGTGTTTCCAATTAGTCTTGTACCTCCCTATGTCGTGTAGCTCTTAGAGAAAACTCAATGCTGTATCATCTGGTGCGGTTGTAGTGAGGTAACTTTTGTGATGTGAGCAGTCTCAGGTTGCTTGAATATGCTCAGCTAAACCTAATACCCCACTATTGCAATGCAATTTAAAGGCAGAAAACAGCCAAGGCAGCTCATACTTGGGTATGAGTTTCATGATTTAACACTGTTTCCTGCCAAATGCATGGAGAAGCAGCATTATTTGCCTGAAGGAGCGAGGGGCTGTGGTGGTATCAGTTACTTTGAGATTTGAAACCCTGACCAGACTCGGCCATGTCACTGTGAAATGGAATTGCTCAGTACGGGTGGGATTAACTAATGGCAAGGCTTTGGATAGTGACAAAGCCTTGGCTAAGGATACAGTATAAGATAACAGTACTGGATAATAAAGAGAACTGTGCAGGTTGGACTGTCCCAGACCCCTAACCTTTCTGTACAATCTGGCTTTACTAAGGACCACTTCTTTCCCCTCCATTTGGGATATGCTGATCTTAAGGACATTCCTTCTGAGAAAGGGAAGTCAAATTGGAATACAGCCTTACTGTAGTGTGATTGATCATCTCCCCACATCCCAGAGGCCCCATCCCTATATATATGATGATGCATACATTTTCTCTCTGGATAAGAGTGAAGATCTGCTTGTCATTCTTGGAGTCCAATTGCTGTCTATATATAATTAAACTCTTCAGTGGGAATAGAAATACATTTCTGTGTATTAAGTAACTGAAACCAGTGTTGAGTTCAATTGAATGATGCTCCTCCTGAGAATGCATTGTTCTTCTGTGCCTAAGTCTTCCTGTTCTCCTGGTAGGCAGCTTACTTTCCCAGCTCCAGGAGGCCCTTTAACCCAAGACAGCTGACTCCTTTCTTAAATATCAACAGATGCCTCCTCTAATTAGAGGAGGTTTACACAAGGAAGCTTGTTTATGAAGTTAGATATGTACACTCACAGTGATTTTCATCTGTAACGGGATCTGAGTCGTTACATCTGGCTACCAGCTCAACATCCTCATTATTGCCTTCTTTTTAATCAGTGAAGAGAACAAAGAGGGCTGAGGTTAGCAGAAAACTGAGTTATTTTGTATCATTACTGGACTTTCCCTTTAGACTTTGCAAAAGAGTCTTAGTCATATCTGTGTGTGTGCACGTAGGTTTATGTGTATTTAGTCATGACTGGCCTATGCAAGCTCTGGTGAAGGCATTTCCACCAGGGCAGCTCCCCATTTCCATGCTCTATATGTTAAGCATTGGCCACCCTCTGCCAAGGAGGCAGAAGCTCCAATTCCCTTGGAATATTTTGTGTGGACCCTGTGCATTTGGCACAGGAATTGCCCAGTGCTCAGCTGCAGGATAACAAGGTCCATGTAAACCAGTGAAACCTGGTTGTGGTTTTCATGTTTTCAAGATCCCAGTGTCAATGAATAGCAGTTGTGCCTGCTGAGAGGTGGTGCCGCAGAAACAGTACATCTGTGAGCGTGTACCTTGCAAGAAGGCAAATGTTTGCTGTGTGGAAAACTTGCTTATTACTGGTTTGCTCCATGGGTCTTGCTGTTTAGCTGCTTCTAAGCTGTTTGTATACAAAGATTATCTGTATCCTTCTTCTCTCAGGCTTCTGATGTGTAGGGGAGGCCCATGTGCAGTGGCTGCTTAGAAAGAGGATGCTGATCTGGGCGTTACTGATTTCTCTTTGTGTCTTCTCCCCTTCTCAGGAAAGTGGAGGACTTGCAATTCCGTGTGGAGGAAGAATCCATTACAAAGGGGGATCTGGAGGTAATTCCTAATGCCCTTACCCTTTGACACCCCTTGAATGTGGGGTCAAAACCTGAAATTGCACGTGGGGACTCACTTAACTTCTGCCACCTTTTACTCAACTCCAAACAATACTTTTTCTTTACTGATGGCTTTGGATGAGCTGTGAACACCATGGTATAAACTGTGAAGATTATTCTTTGGTATGTTGCCCAATGACTAATAATGCCATGAGCTGCCTAGAATTAATCGCGTGCAGCCAACTTGGCTTTAAGTGTCACCAGGAGTTGCCAAGCCATGTTAATTCTGACTGTATCTGAATGCATTTCAACATATGTTTCTCCACTGTAGAAATGAACTGACTGCTTAGTCACTGTCCCTGCCAGATGTTATTCTATTCCAGATGAAGTGCTGCGTATGATTTGACCTGTGGTATCCCTGTGTGGAGTCCTCTGCCTATGAGCGCGGGATTTAACACT
Source organism: Ara ararauna (assembly GCA_028858755.1). Taxonomy (NCBI): domain Eukaryota; kingdom Metazoa; phylum Chordata; class Aves; order Psittaciformes; family Psittacidae; genus Ara; species Ara ararauna. The sequence goes on along the minus strand of CM054389.1, from coordinate 6,823,289 downwards.
AGGATACCCTTTCATTTGAAGGGTATGCTCGAAGTGATGCTGTGGCAGTGAACATTGTGCAATCTGGAAGTGGTGTTGGGAGCTTGCCCTTGAGTGGGAGGCTTTTCTGTGGGGGAGAAATAGAAAAGATACTTCTGTGAAAGCAAGGCTCTGCTCTTGAAGTGTAAATCAAAGGACTTTAGCTAGAGTGCTAGGTTAGTAACAGCCAGAAATGTTGGGGGACCTGCTCCTGTGCTTCTCCATAAGGCATATCAATAAAAGCCCAGGAAAATGGGAAAACTAGGCAATGGAATATATTTCTATGGCTTTGACCGTTGTGGCATAAGCCTCTCCTCTTTATCTAGAAGCAGAATAATGTGTTTGACAAGCTGTAAATCAGCAGCGTACTGATAGCAGACCTTTGCTAGTGTGCAGTCAGGTTTCTGCGATTCCTGAGCTTAGATTATAGGTTTCCCCCAGTGCTTTAGAGAAGGCTGGTTGATCCATCCATCATTCCCTTTGTGAGCAGCTAATTGCCTCTGTGTAAGCTTAAAGCGTTTAGGCTTGGCTGTGTAATAATGGCAATGGGACCAGGGCTGGCTGTATATTTAGATATACCGTGTTTCAGCAAGATGGTAAGTTGCTGTGACATTAATGCCCCTGTGCCTGCAGATCCTAAACTGAGGAAAGATCTGATTGCCATTTGGGCTGGAAAGGAGTTGCTTTGCAAATAGGGATGTGGCCAAGCTTCTTGCAGGCTGCGAGGGTCCCGTCTTCACCTCCATGTTCGTGTATACAGAGGAACAAGTAACTTCTCAAGAAAGAGTCATGGAGCAGTTTGGTTTCCTGTGATGCAGAGAGCTGGGGTGTTCCCAGTGAGTCCAGCACTAGTGACAGCACAGGCATCAGCAGGTTTGCCTGTGGTCAGTTTTTACGTCCTATCCTGTCTAATTTGGGTGCTCAGAGTAAATGATTGACTCACTGGAGATAATTCCCACCTTCCTGCTTTGTTGTGGAGCCAGTTAGGATTTCCAGAAGCAAGTAATACACTTAAATAAAACTCTCATTGGAATTCAGGGGGGTAAGTGCTCCTTCATGTTGCAGGGTGTTTCCTGGAAATGGTTGTTCCTGGTACTCTTCATGTAAAATCACAACAAAGTCGAGCAGTGGCTGCTAGCAGAGCCCTTTGCATCCCTAGCTAGACCTGAACAAACCACTTGGATACCAAAAGCAAAACCCAGGGGCAATTGTCTTCTCTGGTCTTGAAGGCTAAATCCCAGGGTATTTCTTACAATAGTCTGTATATTTTGAACAAACCTGGGACTTCCAGGTGTTGAGCATGGCAGGCAGCATCCCTAGAAGCTCTCTGACCAAAGAAATCAGTGTGTCTGAGGCCTGGAGATACGGATCAAGTCTGTGGACCTCTGATAAAGGAGGAGCTGTGGATTTAACCTTGGAATGAATTCAACCCATTTTTGGTCCTGTTTGGCAATGCTGAAGATACAGTAGTTTGGAAGGTGAAAATCAACTGCAGAAAAACAAAACCTTTTAAGAAAGGGTTTTTAGGGTGAAAGACCATGGTTTATAGGAAATATTAACTTCTTCAAGAAACTGCCTGATGCTCATCTCCTGTAACCTGCATCATGCCTTGAACAGCAGTGGGAAGTCAGTTTGTAATCTGTCAATAGTAATTCAAGGCTAATAGCTGGAAGTCTAAAATTCAGATCTGAACTTCCTCAAAGTGCAGGAGAATGTTGAATTGAAGCTCTGAGTCATACTGGCTGGGCAAACCAGTCTGCATAAAATAAGAAATAATACAGGGCTTGATGCACATCTAAAGTGAAAGGATTGTAAAACAGTTGGTCTTTCTTCCCTGATTATTTTTCTCCTCTGTTTTCATATGCTTTTCCATTGAAAAACAGCAGGATTGATAGATACTGAGCAAGAATACCAGGTGGAACTGAGGTAGCTTTGCTGGGAACTTGACTGTTGCCTTCAGGAGTCTTGAGATTGTCTGTTTGGGAGATTCAGAGATGAGTTTTGTAGCAGTTCAGCATCTTCAGGTAGCCAGTGTCTGGTGTGCTGCCACCAGTTGAGGTAATCTCAAATCTGTGTTGCTGAAGTTTCATTTGGGGATTTTAAGCTAGTGTAAACTGAAGAAAATCCATTGTTATTAATAGAATAAATATCACTAAGTAAAAGCAAATCTGCCTTTTTTACCTTGCAAAATTTCTATCCTGAAATATGGGGCTTTGAGCACTGCAGGGAGCAGGAGAAGCCTCTCAGTACGTAATTAGATTTCTTTTCTTTTTAGGATGCATTCAGCCAACTTTTGCACTTAAGTGATAATTATTTGGGGCTTTTGATAATGTTGGGTTCTTCCTTCAGGAGTCAAATAGACCACATAAAATAAAGTAGTGTGAATATATCTGGGAGTTGATCATGACCATCATCATGTATCATATATAATGATACCTTTCAAGCTGTAAGAGATGACATGTCTGTTTGTAAACTTCAGTTTCCATCATTTTTAAACAACTATCCAGAACTTACTTTATTGTAGGAAAGGGCAGAAAGTCCTTAGAAGTGGTTCCAATAAAAAGAGGGGGAAGCAAACATATGGGAAATGAAGGGCAGAAAATGGAGGGGGGGGGGAATGGTTCTGCTCCGGTTTGTTTGCTTTTTGGTAGGTCTGATTTAATTTGAAGGAATACGTTGGGTTTGTAAACTAAAAAACTGTGAAGGCCAGAGTCTGCATGCATTTTCCCTGTCTCCTTTCGTCCTTTATTTATGGGAAATTTTACATGATATTGCAGTGGTCATTGTGGAGTCCTGAGGTTTGCCATCAAGTGCAGTTATATGGTACTTCTGCTTTAAGAGAGAGGCACTGAAGCAATACCTTGAGTCAGTGCTCCTGGATCTGGGCAGGTTACATAAAGTTCTTGAGCTTAGATTAACCAAAAAAGCAAAACCAAAACCATGGCTTTGCTTTCTTGTGTACAAGGCTGAGTTTGAGTGCCAAAATCACATTAAAATTCATAGCAGCTCTGTTCAAACCTAAAGCATTGATATATAACAGTTTGGTATCTAAATTTCTGATTTGCTTTCAGTGCAGTGTATTTTGGGTCTTAACAACATACCATATACAGTATGACCTGCTTCTTTATTAGTGCAGGGTTCAAGCTGTCTTAGGAGCAAAAAGAGGATGGGAACTTCCAGCTCTTCACTGTACCTTGTGATTCTTGAGGAGAGATGTGGAGAATCATTGCAAGGTCTTTGCATTCTCTGATGTGGTGCAAGGGTCTTGTAGTGGTGGCCTGCAGCAGTGGGAGCTTTGCTTTTTAGGAGGCGTTTTCTGCATAGTCTTGATGCAGGAAAACACTGAAGCAGAGTTTCTAATACAGAGGGATGGTTTCCCATCATAGGTTCAATTTTCTTGCAAATAGCCACTACGAGTACCATGTAAAATCCTGTAGTGACCATTTTCTGTTTGGTTGGATTTTTCCTGCTTATTTGGATCTTTATTCTCCTCCTGTTGTGAACTGCCTTTCCTTGTCTTGTACACTGAAGATGATGTTGCAGCCTTCTCTTTCCCTCTCTTTCTCTCTCTCCCTTGCCCTTTTCCCATTTCCACTGTTCTTTTCTCCCTCTGTGTGACCAGACTCAGACGCAGTTGGAGCATGCCCGAATACGGGAGCTCGAGCAGAGCCTGCTGTTTGAGAAGGCACAGGCTGAAAAACTCCTCAGAGAATTAGAGGACACCAGGGTAATCGACCCCCACTTGCCCTGCCTGCAGAACAGCGCGCTTGGCCCCTGCGTTGATGCTCATGATGCCTTGCTTTGGGTTCCTTTCTTTTGGGTGTTGTGGGGTTCATTGATTTTTGGCTTGGATTTAAGCTTCCCTGATTCTTTTGTTTGGGTTTTTATTTGCTCTCTCTCCTGGAAGTAGTAGTACAATATAATTTCTAGCTTTTGCTTCTTATGTGGGGACTTGTTTCTCAGATTGAGTTTGCTTCTCTGCCCCATGCCACCATTTGACACATGAGCTCTTCACAATTCATTTCTCAATTAACATGCCCAAATAATATCTGCACCCTGCACAATTCATTCTGCCTCAAGGCTGCCCCAGGCTGTAACAGGAAATAACACTGCAATCAGCATTCCCTTTGTCCCCTCTCCAGTTGTGCAAGCTGCCATCTGAAATGGAAGATACTGGTGAGTGCAGGTGGACCAGCTCTGATCCTTGGCCATGCCTGCAACAGGACAGGCTGCCCAGATGAACAGCGCACCTGATCCTCAACGCAGCCAGATGTGGAAAGGGCTTTTTCATTCTGGTTTGGTCTGGGAAGCAGCAAACTTGCTACAGTGAGCTTGCTTCTCAGCAGTGGATTTTAGGGCTGTGGAAAATGTGAACATGAGGTCCTCCAGAAGGGCTAAATGGTTTGAATGCCCTTGTGCCCATCTAAAATAAAACCCACACAGCCTCCTGGGCTGATGGTTAGTGGGGAAAAATGGCAATTGAAGTGAAATGGAACTGATTACTTGTGTTTTAACTTGGTTTCCTTGTTTTTTCTGCTGCCTTCTGATATTTCATCTGGTCAAATCTCTCCTCCTCCATCCATAGCTGCAACACCCTGAACTCCCTGTGACAAACAGGTAGTTCAGCCCTGTTAGGCTACATTCAGATTGTAAGCCATCAATCCATAGCCCTTATGCTCAGTGTTAACCATGGCCAGATTTATTGTCTTGCATCCTCTAGCCTTCTACTTTATTTTTTACTTTGCTAATGAACTCTAACAAGTACTCATGTATAAAAAAAAAGTTTCCTTTTTACACCAGGGTAAACAAATTATGATGCAGAAGAGACATCTTAGGCTGAGGATTGCTGAGCAATAAAGGAAGCGTGATATGCTTGATGTTGGGTTTGATGCTTGTGATACTCCTGCATGTGCAGTCACATCTCCTCGGTGCATCATCTGGCAAGATGCCCTTTCAGGGCATTGTTTTTCCATAAAGCACTTTTGCTCTCTAGTGAATTCCAATGGTTGTTTCCAAGATGTATGTTTTTCTGTGGAAAACAAGAGCTCATGTTAGAAAAAAAACAAATTGCAATTGGCACAAAGACATAACTGAGTTATCGGTGATGGTTACCCTGGTGCAAAACTACTCAGGTTGGAGGGTGCTGGGTAGTCTTTTCCTGTATATCTGAACTTTGACTAATGTACTTTGGATTTACTTCCACTGGAGCACACTTACTAAAAGGAAGGATGCAGCAATGGGAGGTGGGGACTGACTGTGTTTTCTCTGTCATGTTGCAGTTAACCACGGTGGCAGAGAAGTCCAGGATCCTGCAGCTGGAGGAGGAGCTGAGCCTCAGGCGCAGCGAGGTGGATGAGCTTCGGCAGTGCCTCAGGAGCTCTCACCAAGCAGATACCCCAGAGCATAACCTTGGCTTGCAGTCAGAGGCTCTTCGTCTACGAGATCAACTGCTGTCTGCCAACAAGGAGCATCAGAAGGAGAGCAGCCAGCTAAAGGAGAAGTATGAGAAGACATTAAAGAAGTACCAGCAGGAGATGGAGAAGCTGAAATCTGTCAATGAGAAGTACTCGCAGGAAATCGTTGACCTAAAGCATAAAGTTCAACAAGCCACTAATGAGAACATGGGGCTTATGGACAACTGGAAGTCCAAGTTGGACACATTAGCTTCAGACCACCAGAAGTCACTGGAGGACCTCAAAGCCACACTGAACACAGGCCCTGACACCCAGCACAAGGAGATTGTGGAACTGAAGGCAGTGGTGGAGAGTATAAAGATGGAGCACCAGCTTGAATTGGAGAACCTTAAAGCAAAGCATGACATTGAGACAGCTGTTCATATAAAGGAGAAAGAGAGTCTCAAACTGAAGTTGCAAGAGGCTGTGGATGAAGTGGAAAAAAGCAACAGCAACTGGAAAATGCAACTGGAAACAAAAAGCAATCAACACCTTCTTGAGCTCCAGGATGTGAATGACAAGTGTCGAGATGCTGAGCTGAGGGTGCTTGAACTGGAGAAACTTCATGGGGAATATACAGATCAGACAGAAGCAATAGCTTTCTTAAAAGAGCAGATTTCTTTGGCTGAGAAGAAGATGTTGGACTATGAAACGTTACAGAAAACAGAAGCCCAGAGCAAACAGGAGATCCACAGATTGCAGGAAAAAGTGCTTGTTTTAGAGAACAAGCTGCAGTCCATGGAGGCCCTGCATCCTTCTCAGCATGCAAATGTATGACTTCTGGGTCATTTTGCTTGTTTATCATCACCTTTAGTAACCCTTCCTAAAAGTAATCCTCAGCTCCTGCCTGATGCAGTTTTCTGAGGCTTTAATGCCTCAAAGTATGTAGATGTTTTTGCCTTCCATTGCTAGTGCTTTTTCTGCACTGCATCTCCATGCTGAAGGTGTTTTCCCACTCTGGAAAACCAGTACAGTGGCACAATTGGAAAAATAAGTCAAGAGAAGCACAAGTGGGCCACATCTGGGCTTAGAGGCACATGACTGCTGTGGCAGCAGAATAGGGTTATTGTGGTTGTGAGGGGTGGGCTCTCATCCTAAGCAAGCAGTGTTCTGAGCTGAAAAAGCGTCATTTCTGCAATACTACTGTTAGCCTCTATGTAGCAGCCTTAATGTATCATTGAGCAAGGGCCTTTAGGGAGGTAGGTGGAGAGTAGGGTGAAAGAAGAGCCATTGCCCATGGTGAGAATAGAGCATGTAGCTTGCTCAGGACATGGAGCATGGTTTGAGAGCCTTGGTTAGGGGGATGAGCAGATAGGGTTGAGTGGGAGGTGTGTGCCAGCAACACAGCAGAGGCCATGGGGAGGTTTTGCAGCACATGGGAGATACAGGGAAATGCTGGCTTTGAGGATTATAGTGGAAGAGCTGCTAGCAAGGGTCAGGATGGCACAAGTGTGGGGAAGTATGGGAGATGTGGCTCACTTTGCACTAGAGTGAGGGGGGAGATGGCTACTTATGGATCTAGGTTGGACTCCTGCTTGCGTTTGGATTTTGCATGAGAAATGAGCAAAAAACTTAACTTACAGTTTGTTCCTGTGGGGATGCAGAAGATGAAACTAAGTCAGGAAATACGCGTATGTTAAGAATACTCATTTGAAATCTATTGCTGGTGATGCAGTCACTGTTTCTAACTGAGGTGCCAGTAAAGTGAATGTAATCCCTCTGTTTAATTCACCAATGTGAACAGCCCCATTGAAGTCGATTGCACTTCTAGGCAGCAAAGCCAATCCCAGGAATTAGTTTGCCGTGTCAGAGCTTCATGCCAGCAGAAAGACGTGCTGAACTGGGCAGGAGAGGCAAAAGCCCAGGGAGGAATCTACAGCATTTATGGTGTTTCAAGGGTGGCTCCACCATGCTTCATCTAGTAAAAACAGTTGTGAACAATAAGTGCAGCCAGGGCCCAGGGAAAAGTGGGTTGTTATTATAACATATCACATGTTATAACTGATATTGAGCCAGGAATGAATGTTAAAAGCTGGAGGCTTGTTCCAGAGCCCTTTAGATAAATGAGAGGGCTCTGGGGAATATTGATACCAAATTAGAACCAGGGAGTGTTGCAATAATGATTTCAACTATGTGTTGATTTAGAATCAGGAAAATGTGGAAAGAAATGCATGGGTGCATGAGTGTCACAGGGAAAATTCTATTGTTAAATGTCTTTCAATGTAATTGCAGTGTTAACTATCCAAATATTTCAAACATGTCTTGTGATGGTCTTTCTTAGACCTTTAAGCGAGAACTGCAGCTGCACTTCCAAAGAGCAGTTATGTAGTTTTACCATACTAAAAGTACATCAGGAGGCATATTTCCCCTTTGGGTGTACTCTTGCTCCTGTTGGACATATCCTGCAGCCCACACAAGCTCTTGGGGACTGACCTCTGGGCTTCAGTGGTGGTGGCCACAGCAACTGCTTCATGTGGGGCACGTACTGAGGTCCCACTGAAAGCTGCTGGATGTGAAGAGGCTTCAAGGGCTGAATTGTGGCCTCTGCGATGGAAAGCTTGACTGTGAGCTCTGCAGGCTCTGGTTTTTCATTGCAGTATAGACAAAAGAGGATGAGGAAAAGGCAGCATCTCCTGTATGGACCAACATTTGTTTTTTATTGTTTTTATTAATGTATTAATTCTCCAATAATTATTAATACTTTGGTACTGTTTTCATAAGTTTAGGCACAGTTAGATTGTTCAGAAGTAGAGGAGCTTGTTGACTGGGTCTCAAGCTGAATGCTAAAGAGCATTTGCACCATGATTAACCACAGGAGACTGGTAGCTGAAGGAGAGCAGCTCTTGCATCGCTCTGCACAAACTCTGAGTGTGTGAAAGCTGGAAGCAGAGCTTGTGCGGAAAGCCCATAAGCTTTCTCTTCCCTCCTGGGTGAATCTCACTGTTGTGCTCAGCTGCCTGTGGGTTGGGGCACTCTCAGGTGATACCATTTAGCTTTCAGTACTGTCCAGAGTGACTCCTCAAAAGCCTTTTTCCCCTCTCAGAAAGATGTAAAAGATGGTAATTAGAGTACTGGATACACTTGTGCTTTGGATGAGGCTTTGTAGTTAACTTTGCTTTGAATCTTTGAGTAAAGGGCTCTTTACATCTCATATTTTACTTTTATTTCAGATGATTGAAACTAATGATATTTCAGAAGAAAAGATAAAGATGAAGCAGACTATGGAAGGTATGAAATGTTATTGCTTTCTATCCTGGAACACTGTTCTAGTGACTCATGCACCTTCCATTCCTCTAACTCTGCAGTAGAGAAGTAGGGAAGGCTGTGCGGATGGGGCTTAGGAAGCTGTGTTCATCTCTCGGGTTTTGCTGCTGGCATTTGTTGTCTGGTAACACAAAAGTGCTATAAGTTCCTTTACCTGTTTGCTAATGTTTTATTCCTCCTACCCCTGTGGTTGCTTTCTTAAGCCTATCTGATATGGCTTCACAACTGTCATACCTTCTAATGTCTGGATGTGGTGAGATGCAGTGAGAAACACCTGTTACCTGTTTCCTGATGTTCCTCTGCCAATAGAGGGTATCATGGCCATTTGCCTGTCGCACTCTGCCCCGTATGCTGGATCCCTTCCTGACTTGCATAAAGCTTTTTCCAAACTTCTAATCTTTGTCTTACCTCTTCATTCTCCTGCAGACCTCCAAGACAAGCTGAGCAAAAGAGACAAAGAGGTATCATCACTGGTGTCCCAGACTGAAACTCTAAGGGCCCAAGTAAGTGGTAAGTTTCCCTAATCCAGTGCTGGTGGGAACTAGGTGCTTCCCTGCTTGTCCTCTGTACTGGTATTGAACAAGGGTGTCTGGGTGCTGAGATGGGCTGGTGTAAGCCAGGACACTGCCTGTCTGAATGCAGATTGTTGGTAAAAGTTTGTTCAGCAGTTCCAGTCACTTTTCAGGAGCTGAACACAAACACTGCAGAAGGTATTTGTATCTTGTGAAGGGAATGTTTGGGTTTATCGAATGTCAGAAACTAAAAAGAGGCAGAGGTAAATGGAGCTGGGTGTGTTGTTTCCAAGATCTCCCCTTAAGTAGGGCCAGAGCTAACCACATCTATATTGTTACAAATGGTAATTGGGAAAAGGCAAAAAGCAGGAATGCAAGTAAAGGACTGAGACCTTCCCCTCTGCTTCTCATAGCTTTGGAAAACAAATGTAAAACAGCAGAAAAGAAGGCTGATATGGTGTTAAAAGAAAAGAAACGTCTGGAAAGTGAACTGGAGGCTTTGACCAAGAAAACACATGATGCTTCGGGGCAACTGGTCCTCATTAGCCAGGAGCTACTCAAGAAGGAAAGGTCAGTGTGCAGGTCTGAAGGACAGAGCTGGAGAAAGGTGGCCCTGTGTTTGTGTTCATTCAGGGTGCTGTAATTTGGCACCAAAAGAAACCTAGATGTTGAATCATTGAAGTCCAGCCCCCAACTTTCCTGTTCTTTAGAGATGCTTATGTGGGAATTTGGTTAAAATTAGGGGCTGTGAATTATCAAAGGGGCTGCCCTTTCACTGCTTTCCAGGAGCTGCAAGACAGTTCAGTGCACATGTAGATTGCTGAATGAAGTCATCTTCATGCCAGCTAAGCTGGCTGCTGCCCTGCTCTGAAATAAAGTTGCTTGGGCAAGTCCCAGTCTCTTTCGAGCTGTCACAGTGGGGAGAGCAGGAGATCTGAAGCCTCTGAACTGATGGGATTTGAGTCACGTTTGCTCACTGGCCTTTCTTTGCATCTGTAGCAAAGGTGGAAGGGAGCACAGCAGGACACCAGTGGTGTGTGAGCTCTGGAAATGTCCTCACCTTTCTATTCTACTTCTTCCAGGAGCCTGAACGAGCTGAGAGCATTGTTACTGGAGGCGAACCGGCACTCGCCTGGGCCGGAAAGGGACCTGAGCCGGGAAGTGCACAAAGCTGAGTGGCGGCTGAAGGAGCAGAAGCTCAAAGATGACATCAAGGGGCTGCGAGAGAAACTGGTTGTGCTGGTGAGGACACCAAAACCCCTCCTGGCCTTGGTTTGCGGGCTGGAGGGCTCTGTGCTGCTCCTGGGGGTAGCCCTTCACCCTTACTCCAAGTCTTCATGCTTGCTTTTGTGCTACTGAGCATCTGATGGGACCTTAGTTGACAGCACCTATGAGATTGGACCTGGCTTAGCAATGACTCATCAAATAGTAAAAATGTCCATGTGTCCTTCTCCAGTGTTTTTCTGTTCCCATAGGTTTTAGATCCATGGCTAATTAAGGCTAAAATTTGTGGGAGAAAGTGAAGGTCAGCTACCCCACACTGTTTTATGCATTCTATTCTAGGCATAAGCAGTGTCCTCCAATTCCTGTGTACTTCAGTGTGCTCCAGTGGTTGAAATGTGAATAATTCATTTGAACTCTGCTGGGAACAAATTGGAACTGCTGCTTGTACAGTTGCCTTCAGAGTTGTGCTCTGACCCCATCTACTGTTGAAATCAAAACACAGTTGTATGAGTTACTGCAGATTTCTACTTTGCTTAGTTTCTGTAGTGATTTGGTTTAACCTGCTCTTATTTTCCCTTTGCTGTGTAAGGACAAGGAAAAATCGGTGTCGGATCAGCGGCGATACTCCCTGATCGACCCTTCTTCAGAGTCAGAGGTGATCCGGCTGCAGCACCGGCTGGTCAGCACGGAGGATGTGCTGCGCAACGCGCTGGAGCAGGGCCACCAGATGGAGAAACTCATGGAAGCAATGAGGCTCTCTTCTGAGAAAGCACAGGTAGAGCATCAGCAATCACTTCACAGGTTTCTCAGCCCTCAGGTCTGTCCTGAGCAATCTCTTGGGGTCTTCCCCTGTGCTATAGAGGATGATGCAGTCAGCTGGGGCCCTATCTCTCTGCTAGAAACAGTCTGGAAAGACTTTGTTCTGTCAGATGTAGCTTAGAATGAAGAAAAGCCTCACTACTTGGTAATTATAGATCACGTTGTGCTTTGCAAGACTGGTTGCTAAATGTGGTGTTTTGGGGAAGGTTGCAGCATGAGTAACTGTTCTTTGTCTACAATGCGTGGCTGCATATCCTTGAGGTACAGGCAATTTGTAACATGAAAGTTGCGGGTTTCTGCCATCCCTGTTCTCAGAAAGGTTTACATCCTTGCGGTTCATAAGCAGATACTTTAGAGGTGACTCTGGGAAAATTTTCCATTTCTCTTGCCAGCTCCTGAAGGCATTTCTGTATCTGATCTGGTTTTGCTGATGGACCATAAATGATCCCATTCCAGTTACTGTATTCTCTTCCCAACTTTCTCTGGTCTCCATTTGTTTCTTCTGACAAAAGCAAAAGTGCTTCTGTTCTTTGTCTTGAATCCTTCATTGTGAAATTGGAGGCTGCAAATGACTTGACATTCCACATTTGTCTTTTTCCATCTCATGTCTAAGCCCTGGCTGATTCCTTGTGCTAAATGATCTGCCCTTTGTGCCAAGCTTTGTGCTTCATGTCCTTTATTGCTCTTCTAGCTGTATCTTCTCTTGTGTCTGCAAATAGGTCATGGTTTTCAGAGCCCAGATGTACTAGTGCTCCTCATGTGCTTGCTCATTTAAATTCTTCATTGAAAAATGTCTTTCTCTTGCAGTTATGAGCTACAGTTCATATTCAGACACCTTAGGATAGTACAGAACAAGCCACTAATTAAGGAGAATGGGCAGAGAGCTTGTTTTCCCTGATGCAGGTGCAGATATCTTGTGGTAGGTAATCTGGGGGGAGGGTATGGGGGGTGTGGGATCAAATCTAGTTCTCCCATGGCAGTGTCTTCTGCACAGTTTGCAGATACACCAATTGGCTGTTCTGCACTACAGTAGTATTTAGAGGGAGACAGCCAGGAGGGTGCATGGTAGACATTGCAGCCCTGAAAGCCCTTGCTCAGCTGAGCATCTGTGTATGTGTTACAGGCAAGTTGCTGTATCCCGCAGTGCAGGGAGGCAGCCGTCTGCCAGCACCAGACAGGACAGCTGTAGTTGTGATGACAAGTTAGTGGCAGTCCAAGATGTACTATAATCCTGTTAGTACCTCTGGAGTGACTTTAGCTCCTGCTGTAATTGCTATGTGTCAAATGAAAGTGCATCATGACAACCTCATCTGCTGGAAGCTGTGGGAGGGGTGGGAAAGGTTTGATCTCTGCTTTAGTGCTCAGTCCCTTGAGGAAAAGGAAGTCTTCTGTTTCACGTTCCGATCTCTAGAGGTTGTGCAGGTGGTAATTATTTCTTCCCCAACTGTCGAAGATAACTAATCTCCCATAAAGTGAGTTGGAGTGGACCTTACGAGGTCAGCTAATCTATCCCTGGTGTTGCTTTGATACTTCCATGCTTAAATCTTAGAGATGTGACAAGATAGTACTATGCCTTCAACTACAAGATGTGGTACTGGGAGACAGCTAGGGGATTACTGCAGGAGGTGAGACCTCAAACTTCTATTGATATTAGGGTTTTAAAGTGCCTAGTTACAAAGAAGTCTGCATCAAAGCTTCCTTAGTTTCAGTGTGATATCTGTTCGTCCTTTCTCTTATGAAGGGGAGTTGTTAACTGGGGGCTTTCAGGCTGAGCCTGAGGACATTGCTTGTTTAAAGAGATCCTGGTGCATTAGTCAGTGAATTGATGGTTCTTCCCCAGAAGCCACATTTCTTCTGTAACCCATTCTGTACTACCTTCTGACCTCCTGTCCCCTCTCTGTCAGCAGCAGCTGTTGCCCTGGGATCTGCCTTGGCATCACTCTCCTTTTGTCTGTAAAGCCTTCACTTTGCAGCTCAGGAAGGAAATCTGTAATTACCACAAGCTGCTGCTGCTCTCCCTTAGTCAGCCACCACACTCTGCAGTCCTTGGTGTGCCTGGCTGGCCTTGGTGTTAGACAAGAAGGCACAGGAGCTGGGGAAGCATAGTGGCACTGTGTCTTCGTCTCATCCTCAAGTACTTGCTGCCTTGCTTTTTCTATGCCTGCAGCTGAAAAGTATTTGTCCTGTCATAGAGGAAAAGGATCTTTATCTTCTCCATGTCTTGGGAGACAAGCTTTGCAGGAAGTGACAAGGATTTGGCACTTGGGCCTTTTCTTGGAGAATAGGCAGTGATTGCTCTGGGAGTTGTTTCATTTCATTTCAAGTGAATTTCACCACTTTTTTCATTATCGTGACCATGTACCGAGACCAAATTTCAAACCTGATTCCTGGTATCTGATAGCTGCTTAGTGCACAGATTGGGTGTGCTGCAACCAGGGTAGGCTCTGTTGCCTGAATCTCCTGTGGAGTGGGTGCAGACCCCAGGGCTGAGTCACTACAGCAGCTCTGTTGACATACATCTGGGTAGGATTCACTGCCTGATAAACATTGCCAGTTCAGGCTTTCAAAGCAGAGCTCAGTTTGAATCTATGCCAGCTTTTCCTGCTCAAACTAAACCACTGTTCCATAGGATTGATTATTGCACCTTTGAGGTTACAGTAAGAACCTGTGTAACTGGGCCTCCTGTGATGATGGCTTTTAAACCTTGTCATCTTGTCTCCCCATAATATCCGGTTTTGCTGCCATCAGCAATTCGCCAACAGCTGTGAATCTGATTTCCAAGACCCAAGCAACTGACATGTGCCGTGCTGTGACTTCAGGCCGCAGCTTTCTTCTCTTGTTTGTGCTGGTTGTACTGTCATTTTGAAGCTGAAGGGCTCCATATTATCCCTCCTAAAGAAACATTATAAATGTTTAAAAGTTCTTGTGCATTCTAAAGATAGACCAGCCTGTCCTGGCTGCCAGACTTGTCCCCAGAGATGGGAAGCAGGGAATGGCAAATGTCCTTTTCAGTGCTGGGATGTTCACTGTGCTGTGTTTTGCAGCTAACGCTGCCCTTTGCTGAGGGTTTGTTTATTGGGATTTAAGAGTCAGAAGTGAAGAGTGGGTCTGTGTCCATGAGGAAACTGGGGGATGTTTTGTAGCTCGAAAGGATGGAATCCAGCATGTGGGGATTGGGCCAGGGTGCAGAGGGCAGGAAGCTTCGTGCCAAAAGTGGGGTGAGATTTTTGCCCTCTCCTTTCCTTTTGTGGAGTGGGCTGCTAAGGAAGGAGATAGCAGTCTTGCCAGATTTCAGAGCTTTTAGGCAAAACCACTAGGCTCTGTGTCTTTCAGCAAGTATTGTCCATTCTCCATTGCAGACTGGAAATTCTGGGTCTGCTAACGGGATTCATCAGCAGGATAAAGCCCACAAACAAGAGGTAAGTTATAAGCAGAATGTCATTTAAAACAGTGACTACTTCATGTGATTTCTTGCCTGCTGTGCTGGGGACTGCTTTTGGATGGAGGCTGTTCTGCCAGCAAAGTTTGGCTGTGTCATTCCCACATCAAAAGCCAGTTCCCAAGCATATGATGGGAGCATCACCATACTATAAAGAATGCTTGAAGCCCTCAGGAAGGTTCTAGTGAGATGCTCACTGAGGTGCAGTGGGTGCTTGCTCTGGGAGAAGCAATGGAAAGGGAGTTTCTCCTCAGTCTCCTGGGTTAATACCTGTATGGCTCTTCTGGCAGCCTCAGCTAGAATCTGCTTGGTGTTAAATCTCTGCCATCCCCTTTACGTGGGTGGCATTTGTGAGACGTGCTGTTAGGTTCTGCCACAGTTTTCATGATGTAGGACAAAACCTGTAGCCTCAGACTTCATCTCCACACAGGTAGGATGGCCATCCTGAGGAAGAGGAGGTGTGACTTACTGAGCAGGGGCATGGCAGGCCTGGTGGCATTCCACTCCCTGCCTCAGTTTCCTCTTCTGTAGAAATAAGTCTGTGCTTATCCTCATTCTGCCTAACAAAAGTTTCTTTTCTTCCAGGAGAAGCTCTGATAGAGAAGAGGTGAAGAGGGTCATTTCATGCCAGTATCAGCTCCTGTGCACTGTCAGGAAAAACAATACCACATTTGGCTTTAGCACCTCCAAAAGACCAGACACAGTATTTTCACTTTAAAGCAGGACAATGTTTATAATACACTAACTGATGTAATCAGGACAATCCTGGAGTCCAGTTTTCCAAGATAGCCGTTGTTCCAGGAGAGAGCAGAAAGGTCTCCCTAGGTTTGGTTTCCTACCTGTATTGGTTTTGACTATGGAATTTGTATTGCCATTGTCCCACCAGCTGACCTGGTCTGGATGATGGCTGCCCCAAATGGCGGCTGAAGCGTCAGCAAGTCCCAGTATCCCACAGGAGCTCCAAAGAGATTTGCTTGTGGTGTTTGATGCTTCTCACGTGGTCTGTCCCTTCCCTTCCACACATCCTGCTGTCCCGAAGACCTGCACAAGCAAGTGAAACCTGCTGGGCTGACTGTTCATGCTGGCACGTGTAGGCTGAGCAAGACGGGGTGTGGGGATGTTTCCCTCCACCTTGTAGAAGACATCGATGTTCTGGAGGCTGCACTTAGTACTTGTATCATAGCATATCCTGAGAAATAATCTGATTTCAGAGGGGTATTTGTTTTGTTTCTCACCCAGTGCTGTTTGGGGACAGGCAACATGAGCTGCAGTTGGCCTTTCTTCCTGCAGAGATCTCTGAGCAGGTCTGCCCATGCACTGCCCCACAGCCAGGCTGCCCAGCCTGATCCCCATCACTTGTGTTTTATTGGGTCTTTTTAGAGCACAGGACTCCACAGCTGCATCTCATCACTGGCCTGAGAGCTCTATCCTGGCTGCAGTCAGTGTGGGACAGATGCCCTGTGGAGATGGTTCCCTCCTTGCCTGCTTAATTTAACAGCTAATCGGGGATCACCTGGCCTTTCTCTGGAGCTATCCTTGGCTCTGCAGTATGATGCCCCAGTATGATGCCCATCCGCTTCTGCCAGGAATGCAGGATGCTGAGGTGCTGCTCTGAGCATTCATGCAGCAGCAGCTGTCTGTATTTGATGGGTACAGCATTCCTCTGTGCATGACCTCTGTATTTGGAGCAGAAAGAATACAAGACTAGAGCTCAGACAGCTCTTGTCTGTGCATAGCAGTGCAGGCCCAGGCAAGGATATTGTTCTTTCTTCTGAAGGCTTTGCCCTTCTCTAACTTTTACCACAGTTCCCAAGGGACACTAGGGTGGAGGAAAGGGACAGTATGCTCTTAAAGGTGTGAGACTCCAGATTCACTGCTCAGTACGAGAGGGAAGAGTCACAGCAATATTTTACCAGGCTTCCTCTAGTTAGTGCCTGATTCCTCCAGTCTTCAGAAGCTCTGTGTTATGATGGGTTATCTGTGAAACAGGACAAGACAGAAGAGAGCACTGAGAGTGGAGATCTGAGCCTGACCACAGGCAGATGAACATCACATCATGTCAGCTTCATTGCTTTTTGCCTTCATTTCCCATAAGGTTGTGTTACTTTGTCTTCATGGGTTGCCAGACTCCTGCTTTCTCTAAGGATGGGCAGTCAGAAGCAACCTGGGAAAGACATGAGCTTCATGGCTGCAGTTCCACTATGAGGAGGTTGTTGCTGAATCTGGGCTATGACACAACACTGGGCACTGCCACTTGATGCAGGATTGATGATCTCCATTCAGAGGGAGGATGAGAGAGGAAGATGACTTCAGGGGTGTAAAAAAGTACAGAAAATGCAGCTTAAATCTTGTACGTGGCAGGGGGAGGCAGAACAGCCTTATAGAGCTGCTTCATCAGTTCTTACTAATCACGAGGAAGATTGCCCAGCTCCGAGACTTTCCTAAGGGATCACAGGGGTCATCTCCAAGATCTTCCTGGTCCATGTACTCATCTCCTAAGCGATTCGGGAAAATCGCAGAGGGAGTGTTCGTTGTTGCAGCCTGTGACAGTGAATACCTCTCTGGGAGCTGCTGGCTGTAAGAACTGAGAGCTGGTGTTTCCCAAAGTGCTGCTTTGGTTGGTCTCTGGTGTCTGTAGCTCTCTCTGGATTGAGTGGAGATAAAGGAATGCTGCCTGTCTCCAAGCCCAGGGCTTCCCAGGCTCCTGCCAGTGGGAGAGCCCATTCTGGTTGGGAACTTACTTTCCCTGGTAGGTCTCTTAGTGATTTGTGACCAGTTGCCTTCATCTATAGAGGGAAGATACCTGCATTTGCTACCTCCCTCAATGAACCTTTGGCTCTGCACAGGGCAGGATCCCCTGGGAGGACTTATGGGGACCATGTATTTAGTTCCATTAATCAGATCTGAAGTTGTCAGGATGACTGTTTCAAGCTGCAGGAGTCTCTGGCTCCTGTCTCTGCCCAGGGACTCACTTGCTGTGAGTGGCTCAGACCTGTGGCTCTTTCCAGTCAGTTCAGGTGACAATGTAGACCTGCAGCAGATGGGTCAGGCTAGGTTTAAAGATAGTGCTGATGGTCTTCTGTGGCTGTAAATAGCTGTGTTGGTCCCTAAGGATCAGGCAGGAGCCAAGTACTTCTTGCTTACTGCAGAGGCTGTGTGTGGGCTTTGTGTTGCAGGGCCATACCAAAATGGGCAGTGGGGCAAAGCCAGGGCCCCTGTATTCTACCCTGCTTTGGGGAACTGCTCCCCAGACAAGACTGACTGCAGCATCAGCAGGATGTGCTATCACACGTCATCTGGGTTTTAGCTCAACCCTGTATAAAGTGGCCAGGTTTGAACATTATCCGTGTTCTCCCTCTCCAGAATTAGCACAGGCTTCCCAAGGGCACCTGCCTCTGGCTGCCCTTCTGAGGTTGTAAGAGACCAAACTGGGGACAAACTTGGAAAGGACAAGGAGGAGAT
Source organism: Ara ararauna (assembly GCA_028858755.1). Taxonomy (NCBI): domain Eukaryota; kingdom Metazoa; phylum Chordata; class Aves; order Psittaciformes; family Psittacidae; genus Ara; species Ara ararauna. The sequence continues at coordinate 6,805,098 of CM054389.1, read as the reverse complement.
TCCCCGGCCCCTCTATTTATTTGTAAGTTTAAGTGCTATTTTTGCCTATGTGGTGGTGTATAAAGTACTTCACAGTATTTGGTCTTACTGGCTTGGTTCTTCAGGAGAGATTTTCAAGTGTGTTGGAGCACTGATGCACCCATCTCCTGTTGCTGGTCAGGGGCTGGTTCCTGTTTGTGCCTTCACTTCCCTTTGGCTTCAGCCTTGCTCTTATCTTGACCCCCAAGAACTGGTACAGGGGCCTGGGTGGTGATTGTGTTCTCCCCAGCCCCTTTCCCAGCTTCTGCATGCTGTGCTGGTGCTGTATCTGGAGCTGAGTCCTGACATCATGCCCCAGAGCACCAGCACAAGGTGGGGAGGAGGAGGCAGTGCATCTTTGGAGTCATCAGCGCCAAGGGAAGGGCTGGCACCCACTGGGACACCAGCCCTTACTCAGCTGCGGTACCCAACAGTTAGTGATGCTTTTCTGCTGAAAGCTGAGACATTATCCAGTGAGCAAAGTCTTTGCCATGGAGACTGCTCCATCTTTAATGGTTTCTTCTGTAACCCTCTAGACCAAAGGGAAATGAATCAGTCTTGGCTGGTGATTTCAGCTTTATCCCTCCTATAGCAGCCAGCGAGCTGGAGCAAGGGGCAGCACTGGGCCAGTGCTGAACGATGGGTGCAAAGTTACCAGGCCAAGGCTCTGCAGCTCTTGCCTACTCCCAGCCACAAGCCCTTCCTCTGGCTTGCACTAGAGATGCATGAGGGTTTCATTCAAACAAAATTATGCAAATGACACTGTAAAAGTCTTAACAAAAATTCCAGTACTCCATTGTTCGGCAGCTTTAGCAGCTCAGCACTATCTTGTAGGGAGTTATTAATACACTAAGATCTATAGGCCTCATGTAAGTTACCATAATAAAGATGATACTAGATGTATAAATGGATGATAACCTTTTACCCCGTACAGTATGTATTACAATTTTGTAGTTTAGTCATTTTTTGGCTATCAGATTTTGTTAGTATGATATAAAACCAAAAGACAAAAAAAAAAGGTGTGACTGCTAATGTCTATTTTGTTATTTGATTCACTTTATTTCTTCCTCTGTACAAAAGCTGTACAAATCTCAGTCTGTGTAACTACCCCACACGTGTATTCATGTACCACCCCCTGTCCTGGCTTGCTGGTGTGGTGAGCTTGTTACTAACCAATAAACTCTGTGGCTGCAGTTGGGCACCCCAGGGCTGCTGGGGTGTGTTCAGGGTGTTGTGCAGTGCCCAAGCCATGCTGAGAGGGAAGTGGATGGGATAAGGGGGGACTTTGGTAGGTGCCCCTTGTCTTGGGCCCCAGCAGTGAGCTGGAGCCATCAGCACTGGGATTCAGCTGAGAGCTGGGTTTGTAAACAGCCGAGCATCAGCTGCTGCCCCAGGGCTGCTGTTGGGCATCTCCTGAGCCATGGAGTGCAGTGCTGTTTATTCAATCCGTGACTATTTCTCCTCTGTTAATCTCCCCTGTCCCTCTCTGGCACATTCACAACACTCCAAGGCAAGGAGTGCTGCAAAGTGCTGCCCTAGACCCACCTCCCTGTACCACAAGGCAGGCACATACTCATTTGAGTGGTACCATCTTGATTTTGCAAGGGCAGGGGTGGTGACTGGGTCATCTTCATCCCTTCCAGCTCACTCACCACAGACCTTTAGAGCCCAGGGAATGTGTGATTGCTGTGGAGTGGCCCCCGGACAAGCTGTGGTTGCTGCCAGCAGCCTGTGCAGCCCAGCTCCTGCCTCTTTTCCCTATGTTCTCACCATCTGCCAGCAGGTGAGCATCATGGACTTACGCTGTCCCCCATGGGGCCGGACCAAGGGCATTTACTCCAGGGTTATTTCATGGCACAGCATCTCTTCATTGGTATTTCATGGACTGCCCGAGGGCTGTGCCCCAGCTCAGCAGCGCCCCCCCCCCCCCCCCCCCCCCCCCAGCAATAAAGCATCCATCCCTTCTCCTGCCATGCTTTCCTGCACCCATGGGCTTTATGTACATCCTTTACTGAAAGGTGGTGGGTTCACAGCTGTCTTAAGATACATGAAACAAAATAGGATGGGGTTTTTTTCCTTGCTTCCTGGCTGCTTCTTTTCCTGAACTTCAACTTCTCCCTTACCAGGATTACCTGGAAGTTTTAAACCCTTTCCAAAGAACTGGTACAGTTTGCAGATGATGAGTTGATTCCAGAGTGAGGCCTCAGGTGCCTGACAATAACTCCATGGAAGCTGGGCATGGAGCTGTATTCCAGAGCTGTAGCATGGTCTGTACAGTGTGATGTGTGATACCTTGCTCTCATTCCTTCAAGGTGTGTAAGAGTTGCTGTGAACCCCAGATCTCTCAAGGTGTTCTGTTTGTCCACCAGCTCCCTGTGCACTGCAGGGGCTCACAGCTCCTGAAATAGCTGGGTAAGAACAGTGGGTTCCTGGGTCACCGCCGCACAACTGATTCCTAGAGCTGCTGCTAGTGCTTCACTGTCCTCCAGCGGCTGAAAGGAGAATAATTGGTTTGAACTTCGGGAGAAATCTGTGGACACAGGAATGTCCATCCAGGCTCAGCACAGCATCCGAGCTGATGCACTCAGTATTTGCCCTGCCCTTCACTTCCCAAGGCTGGTGCTTGCTCACGCCAGGTCTGAAGATGCTGTGGCTGGGCAGGGATGGGATCCCAGCCCACCTCTGCCCTGGGGCCCAGGGCCATGGCTCCTATATGTGATCAGACTGTTATGGCTCGGCCCTGGCCCGATGAACTGATTCAGGGAGGTTTGTGACCCTCTGCTCCATTAGTGCCAAGGCACCAGCAAGGGAAGTATTGCTCCAGCACAGCTGTTGGGCTGTCCCTGCACTGACAGCAGGGTCACCAAGCAAGTCCCCTTTTATGGCCAAAAGTCCTGGAGGAAGATGTCCCCAAAACCTGCCTTTACATGGGAGCAGGAGCCTTTATCCATATAGTGAATTTCCCATTGAGCCCTTCCCAGGGTTCTGGGCAGGAGCTGTTTACTCAGGGCAGGAAGCAAAGGCCGTGAGCATCATGTCCGTGCTCAGGGCAGACGACTCCAGCTCCATCTTTTCTGTAGCTCCACGCTATCATTCATTAAGGTGCATATTTACAATCAAGTGCCCAAGCCCTGGTATCTCACAGAGATAACACCGTAGCACATGCCTTTGTTTGCAGACATTGCTGTTAATTGTACAGCGAGGATTAATAAAACATGAAGTTGAAAGATGCCTAAATCACAGGGGGGGAGCTGGTAATCTCTGCCAACAATAATATTTGCACTTTATTTTCATCCCAGCATCCAGCCAAGAGCAGAGCCTGGGCCGCGGAGCAGGACCACTGCATGTGAATGGATGGGGTGAGGGCAGAGCGGGGATCCCAACCTGCTGCTTTGGGCTCAGAAGAGGTGATGGGTGGGATGTCCATCCTCATCTGTGTTGGGGACCTCATCCCCTGGGATGTTGTGTTTGTGCCCAGAGCTGGATGGGTGCTTCAGGGGTGGGTTTAATCTAGGGAGGAGGGAGGGATGAGCCATGCAGTGCATGGGGATACAGGCAGAGGTGGCATCTCTGTGGGGATGTGGCTGCCCTGCTCTAACCACCATCGTCCTGCTGGACATGCCTCCCAAGGGCACATCCCTCTGGGATGTTCCCTGTGGATGGGGTGGATGTAGCAGCTCTCTGCTTGGTGCTGGGAGACCTGTGAGCCACCTGAGGTGCCATTTGCCTTTCACAGGGGCTGCCCATGTCCCCTCCCTGCTGCAGCCCCAGTCCCAAAGAGCTCAGCAGCCCCAGGGCTGGAATCAAGGCTGGGAATGTGCTGCTTCCCCAGCAAGGCTGTTTCCTCCCCATCCCTTTGCTGCCTAACAAGCATCCTTGTCAAAATAGCTAATTTCCTTCCAGAACAAAAAGTCACCTGAATACATTTGGAAGCTGTATCGCACTATCAGGGTAATCAGAATTTAATTTGATGCAGTCAAGGCTCTAAAAAGATGTTATCAAGGGGAACATCAAAGCTGGATTCCTGCGCTTGGAGATGCAACTGGCATGCTTAGTCCGGAGTTCTCATTTTATCGGAGACTTTCAAAATATCAGGCTAAATAACAAAAAATGAATATTAGGAGTATTTGCAAATTAATGTCTTTTGTAGCTGAACAAAGGCTCCTTCTTTTGCATGTCTGGAGCCGTCTCTTATTAAATCCTACTAATTATACAATTTTGTTGTGTCTCATCATTTCTGCACTTGCAGGAATTAAAACTGAAGCTCTTTGCCCCCTTTGTTGCACCACGCTGCTCCGCAGGGCCTGATCCTGCAAAGTGGGGCTGCTCCCACTCACCACAGGGAGATCCCGTGGGTACAGGGCCAGAGAGAAGGTGGGATGGGGACCTGGGTTGCTCTTTCTCCCTTGGGTCTGTTATGCCCTTGGGGCTTTGCATCGTTCCAGCTCTTGGGATAGCTGAGGAAAAGCTCCAGATCGTACTAGTGAATGTAATTGTGTGATCATTTCAGGGTTTGCTTCTAAAGTGCAATGTCAGAAGGCAGAAAAGTGTCTTGGGCCTTTTGGGCACCAAGAAAGTTGAAAATGTGACCAAAAAGTGACCTTGGAGATGTGGTGCCCCTTTCTGGGGAGGTTTTGCTTGACCTGTGGTCCATGGCTGTGTAACCTTGCCCATATTCCCTTCAAACACCACGATTTCCATACCAGGCTCCGGCTGTTTTGCCACCCAGCCTGTGCCAGGCCGGCCGGGGCCATAGTGATGCACAGCATCCCTTGCCCATTGACCCGGTATCTTCCCTTAGCTCCTATTTCTGCAGAGCCCGATTCCAAACACTGTCATCCCCACACATAGGAGACATGGGGGACGGACCTGTCCCCTGGTTTAGCCCTCGGAAACGTGGCAGGGGAGCTTTGGGGGAGAAGGAGGCTCAGCCAACTTCGTTAGGGAAATAGCATGGATCTTGTGTTCAAACCTTTGAAGTGTTAATTAAAAAGAATTATGCAAAGGAGCGAGGGTTTGAAACATTCATTTGAATCTCAATAAGGCATCTGTATTAAAAATAGCAGCGGGATCAACTAAAGATACAGCAGGTTTGGAGCAAAACGGTCCCAGCATCCCTGGTGCTGTTGGGCAGCAGGTTTCTGCCCGCTCCCTGCCCCGGATGAGCACAGCAAGAGCCTGGGAAAACGCTTCTTGTCTGATGTTTAAAGACCTTCAAAGCATCTTGTTTAAGAAAAGACCCAGTGGTGCTTTGCTGTCGTGCATGGGGAGGGAGAGAGGGCTGCATGGGCTGGGGAGGTGGTGCAAGGCTGCGACTACCCCAGGGGCAGCCAGCATGGGGCACAAGGCACCCTGCAGCCCTCACACCACCCTTTAGCGCAGCCCTTGCCAGAGGAAACCAAAGGGATGCACGGCTCCAGCACAGCCCTTCATTAAAACCCCCAGCATGTCCTGGGCCTCGCTCATTCCAATGAAAAGCATCCAGGGTATTAATTACCAGATCGGTGGATAACGCCATTAAGTTTACTTTTGTGCTCCACAGACCCAGCAGGAATGTCAATGCCTCCTGCCCTTGGTGTGGTGCTGCAAGGACACCTGCGGGTGGGCAGCACCACAGGGGCCCCGAGACCCCCTGTCTGCAGAGAACTGTTGTTCTTGGCTCATTCCCAGTATGGATGTGAGGGGATGGGTTCTGCAGTGGGGATGGGTTTGCTGGGCAGTGAGCTGGGGTCCTAAAGCAGCCTGGGCAGGGGATGGGGGTGAAGGGCTTTGCCGGGGGGACAGCCCATGGGGAAGGTGCTCATGGGCAAAGCCGGATGCTCACTGTGAAACTGAGCGTTGATTTCAATGCTGGGACTGTCACCTCAGCTGCAGGTTTGGTTAAACACGGGTGAGCATCAGCCTGACCTTGGGCAGGGCTCCGGGGCAGTGGTCCCTTGTCCCCTGCTGGCTGAGGTGATGCTTTCAGCCAAAATTGCCACAGGGATAACCCCAGTGCCTGCCTTCCTGGGCCAGAGAGTGGGATTTTTATGGATGGAGCTTCCCCATTCCCATTGGGATGCCTGAAGTCTGCAGAAAGGACACTAGGACACAGGGTTGGACTGTCAGACCTCTCCAGAGATGCTGCTGGTACCTGTCACATCCTTCCTGCCCGCACGGGTGCCTGAAGGATTCCCCATCCCTTGCAGTGATGACCCAAAACCAGCCCTGGAGATGATGTCTGCTTAGGAAAGGGCCTTTCCTCCTACCAGGTGGCATGGAGCTGGGAATGATATGAAGGTCAGAAAGGGGAAATCTCCCCGCTCTGCTCCCCAAGATGCTGTCTGGAGGCTCCGGTTTGGGAGCGCCTCACCTGGCTCCCATTAGCATGGAAATCACTCAAGGTTCACACGCAAGACAGCTGGAAAATCATCTTATCTGTTGCACTGGAGCAAACTCCTTTTGCAGAGCAGCATTCGAAGGATGGCACAACTGCAGGCAGCTGTCACAAAAATAGATGTGTTCCATGCGGAGAGGCAGAGTAAATAGTCCCTTTAAGCCAGTGCTGTGCCCTGGCAGGGAATGGAGACGGGGTGAGGGGTTTTGATCTTTCTACAAATACGTTTGGGACCAATAGATACCAGCCCGGGTTTTGCAGGGGATCCTTTACAGTTTCACTCAGTAGCATGTGTCTTGCAAGAGAATTGATAGTACTTTGGGCTGCCTCTGTGCATGGCTCTCCCCATAGTATCTGTTTTGGGAATAGGATGGATTCTTTACTGTGAGAGTGCTGAGGCGCTGGCACAGGGTGCCCAGAGAAGCTGTGGCTGCCCCATCCCTGGCAGTGATCAAGGCCAGGTTGGACACTGGGGCTCGGAGCAACCTGCTCTAGCGGAAGGTGTCCCTGCCTGTGGCAGGGGGTTGGAACTGAATGATCTCAAGGTCCTTTCCAACCCAAACCTCTCTAAATACAGCTCCAAACCCATCTGTGCACACAAAGTTCTTGCAAGTGTAAGCAATGGCTTGAAAAGCTCTTTTTTCCCCCAACCCTCAGAGCCTCCCACCCAGGGTCATAGACCCCAGGACTTGCTCCTCTGGCCTTTTCCTTGTGTGGTTTTCGTGTCCCGCAGCCCTGCTCCGGGTGATGCCAGCTCCCTGCATTCAGCCGCGAGGTGCCGGGTTGCGGGGGGCTGCCAGAAATGTGCCACGCTTTGATCCATCCTTTAAAACCATTTTGTTTTGCCTTGCTTGCTTCAACCAGCGATTTGCTGCGGCAGAGGAGCACAAACCCCCTTCAGGACAGAAGAACCCTCCTCATTATTTCCGTTACATCCCCCCTGACCTTACCAAAACTTTTTTCCTCGTTCTCGCTCCTACAGCAGCGGCTTTTCTGTCTTTTCTTCGTGTTTATGATCTCCAGTTCCACCGGGAGACAGCAGCAATCAGCACATCAGAGCAGGCAGCGGCTCCCGTGATGCCCAGCAGTCACTAATTAACAAATTGAAACGAGAAATCTTCCTGCAGATAGGATTGTTCTCTGCCGATGTTGCCTTTGCTTTTGTCAGCCCTGTGACAAGGAACTACTTTATTGCTGCAGATAGAGCAGATTAAACCACCCCTCCTGTGCTGTTCACTACTTGCATGGGTTTGTGCCGCTTATTGTTTTGGGCCCCAAATACAGTGTTTTGCCCCCACTTTTATCCTGCTCTGTTGGGTTCCTTTGCAGATGTGACAAGAAAGTGTTTAAGCCATTGTGTTGTCCCCCAGCTGGACCAGGTATCCTTTAATAGAATCATAGAATAGTGAGGGGTAGAAAGGACCTTAAGATCATCTGGTTCCAACCCCCAATTATAGGCATGAGCATCCTCAGAGGTATGCGGGTTCAGGGGGGCTGAGTGGACTCAGTTTCAGTGGAACATCTGGAGAACATCTTGGGTGCCACCAGATGTTCCAGCTCCCCCCTGAAGCCCATAGCCCCATGTGGAGATGGCACCAAGGCAGAGGCTCTGTTGGGAGCAGCAGGGACCGAGCTCTCTGTTCTCACATCAGTGACCAAAGGTGGCACCTGAGGGTCTTCAACCTTATTATGGTTCATGGTACCCAACAGTGACCCCAAAGCCAGCCACAGGGCTGGCCCCATGGCAGGTTTGGGGAGCAGAAACAAGCACAGGCCTGACCTGAACATGTCCACAGACAGGACCTAAAACCTCTGCCCATCATAATGGGCGCCTGGAGCACAGAGCAGTGGGCACACACGGACACAGGAGCTGGATGTTGGATCAAAACACACTTTTTCCTCCCTTCTTTCAGGCTGCACAGGTTTCCTGGGTCAGGGACCACGGTTTTAGGATGGCAGCATCCTGTGGACGTGATGGAGAGCCACGGGAAGTGCAGGACAGCAAAGCCTGCACAGAAACCCACCGTCCTGCTCCAGCAGCTCCCCCTTGTTCAGCTTCTCTGCACAGGTGACCTAATGCAATTAATGTTAGTGGGTGAGTTTTGGTGGGAGCTCATAGATAATTATCCAAAAGCTGCCCCCATTTCCTTCTTCCACTTGAGATCTTCCACAGAGGGACAAATCTGCCCCACAGAGCCCCGTCCCCTTAAACCCTTCGTCTTTCATGGGGTTTGCTGGGACCCCCATGCAGCCTACACTACCAGCGCAATGGGTTTGCTAGGCCTGATGACACAGGGAGGGATGCAGGGGCTGCCGGGTGCTTGCATGGGGCTTGGCAGGGCCAAAATCCCCTTTCCCATTCTTCCAGAAATGGGGAAAAAGTAATGTTTTCCCTGAAAGCGGTTTCTCCTCCCGTGGCCCTGGAGCAGCGATAAATCATCCCTTATTTAAAACAAATCCCAGCTAATGGAGCAGCTGCATAATGTGTGCTTCAAAAGCGACGTCAGCGGCTCCCAAACTTCGGAGGTTCAAACGCTGCCGAGTTATTGTTAATGGTTTTTCATTTGTTTGAATTTGCCATTCCTTCGTTTGCAGAGAGGAACTCGGGAAATAACCATTCCCTGTTCGCAGCTCCGCTCTTCCCACAGGCAAGAGCAGCCTTGGCTTCTGTGCCACCGGGATGGGGATGATGGCAGTGCCGGAGGGGTGGACGGGAGCTGCCGGTGCCTGGCTCTGGTGGTGGGGAGCTCTGACTATGCCAGGATGGGCTGTGCTGGGACAAGCTGTGCCATGCATTGCCAGGCCATGTTCTGGCTGTGCCACGCCAAGGCCAGGCACGCCAACCTGCAGTGTACCAAGTGGTGCTATGCCACGCTAAGCAGCGCAGTACCAGCCCATGCCGAGCTGAGGCAAGCCAAGCCATCCAAACTGTGCCATGCCCAATGGGGCTGTGTTGAGCCGCGCCGTATCACGCCGAACCGAGCCAAGGACCACACCGCACGGAGCCATAACCGTGCCAAGCCGTGCCAAACCCAGCCATGCCAACACCGACAGGTGGCGATAGGTCCCCGTTGCACCCCTAGGAAGCCAACTGGGCCACCGCACCGGGGCCGCGCCGAGCCGCCGCAAGCCCTCACTGCTCGGTACGGATCGGCGCGGCCCCGGCGTGGCTTGAAAGGACTCACGCAGCTCCCCCCCCCCCCCCCCCTTGACCCCCCCGTCCGGTTATCGGGCTGGCTAATCCCGTATGTAAATGGCAGCCAATGGATGGTGCCGTTGAGCGGGGCTGGGATTAGCGGCGGGGCGAATGGCTGGCACTTTTACTGGGATTACAGAACAAAGAGCTGCTCTCCCTCCTCCAGCTCCGGGTGGGTTGGTGGGGGGGGGAGTTTATTTCCCACCCCCACCCCCCTCCCGCTCCTTATTCCTTCCCTTTAAGCCCCCACCGGGCCCCGCCCGGGAGGAGGGAAGCGGCGGGAGGCGGCTCCATCCCGGCTCCATCCCGGCTCTATCCCGGCCCCCGCCGCTCCGCGCAGCCTCGCCGGGGAGGGCAGGAGCGCCGCGCCCGAGCCGCCCGCGGTAAGGAAAAGTTTTGCCCCCCCCTTCCCCTTCCGTGTGTCCCCCGCCCCCAACCCGGTACCAGCGCGGAGGGGTGGCGGTGGGGAGGGCTGGGGGGGTGCGTGCGATGGGGCTTGGAGGAGCGCAGGGGGCGTTAGGGATGGGGGTGCAGGGGGGTGGTAGGGTTAGGGGGTAGGATGAGGATTGGGGGTAATGGGGCTGGGGGGTGTGGTAGAGCTGGGGGGTGCAGGGGGTAATAGGGCTGTTGGAGGTGCAGGGGGGCGTTAAGGCTTGGGGGATGCTGGAGGGCAATAGGGCTGGGGGGATATAGGGAGGCTTTAGGGCTTGAGGGTTGCTGAGGGGTGATAGGAGTGGGGGGCAATAGAGCTGGAGGTGATGCTGCGCTCCTTAGGGCTGAGGGGATGCTGAAGGGCAGTAGGGCTGGGGGGGTGCTTGGCTTATTAGTGCTGGGGAACTGAAGGTGGTAGTTAGGGCATGAGGGATGCTGAAGGGTGTTAGGACCGGGGGACAGCAGACCTGGGGGTGATGGCGGGGGGGCAGTAGGGCTGGAGAGATGCTGGACTCATTAGGGCTGGGGGTTGCAGGAGGGGATGTAAAGGCTTGAGGATTGCTGAGGAGTGATAGGGCTGGGGGATGCAGGAGGGCAGCAGAGCTTATAGGGATGCTGGGCTCATTGGGGCTGTGGGGGTGCAGGGTTCAATAGGGATACTGTGGGAGAGTAGTGCTGGTGGTGCAGGGGGCATTAGGGCTGGGGATGCTGCAGGGCAATAGGGTTGTCAGGGATGCTGGGGGATATTAGGGCTGGGAGGGATGTTGGGGAGCTGTAGGGCTTGGGAGAGATGTGGGGGGTATGGGGGGGGTGTTGAGCTCTTTGGGAGTGGGTTTGGCATTAAAGCTGCTAGGGAGGAATCCTGGGGGTGATGATGGGGCTTGGGGTTAGGGGATCCATCAGGACTCTGGAGGGATGCCAGGAGGCAATAGGGATGCCGGGAGGCAATAAGGCTGGGGTGGGTTATGAAGGGTTGGGGGCAATAGTGCTGCAGGGGAGCCTGGGGTGGTGCAGGGGGTGCAGGAGCAGTAGAGCCTTGGTGCCCATCACCGCAGTGGTGTCCCATATCCCAAAGGCAGCTCCAGGGCCGGCACCTGCCCTGGCTGTGTGTGGTGGTGCCAGGCAGGATGGAAGCCGGGCGCAGGGCTCTGCTGGGGCTCGCCCCCTCTCCGGCACGGGAAGAGGCAGCAGCAGGGCTGGAAATAGCAATGCAGGGTTGAGCTGACGAAGCGCTCGGGGCTTCAGCTGTGCTGGGAACCCGGCCTCAGCACCGCGGCCATGGCGTGGAGAGACAGGCGTCCTCTGCGGCTCCCCGGTGCTGCTGGGGCACGCATAGGCTTCTTGGTGCATGGGGATGGGCACGGTGGGGAGGAAGTTGCTCCCTGGGGAGCCGGTGCCCTTGTCCTTCCAGTGCGCGGGACCGCTGTGGGTTTATCTGGGATAAGCTGTAAATGGGAGCAATCCTATTGGTGATCTGGCGCCGGAGCGCACCTTGGTCCTGGCAGCGCTGTGGGTCCCGGGTGTTCACAGTGGGCACTGGGTATGCCTGGGTGAGCTTCGGGAGGCATTGGTGCTGCTGAGCATCGCTGCAGAGCCGTGCTGTCATGGGCACTTTGGGGTTGCCGCTTGGCCTCCTGGCACGTACACTGCATCCTAGTTCTGCACATTGGAAGTGCCTGTGGACATCAGCACGGAGCCTCATTTGACACGAGCCCCAGCTTTAGGGTGTCTGCTCCCCATGCTGCTCCCATGGGAGTGGGAAGTGCTGCAGCTGGGGCATAATCCTGTGGACACGAGCGCCTGTAATTCTGCAGGGTCCCAGGTCTCTGGTCCCCACCGGTGCTCCCAGACCCGCTCTGTGCGTGTTGCCCTCCGAGCCCCAGGAGTTTCCTACTCCTGTGGAAACTGCAGCAGCAGCTCTGAAATGGAGCTCTGTGATGGTGCCAGACCTGACCCCACTGTGGCCAAGGGGCTGAGGTGCCAATGGCTCCTTTGCTGCGGGTCCCCGCCACCATCGGGGTGATACCAAGCAGCCGGTCAGGTACCGGGGTCACATCCGAGCTGCTGCAGCAGCGTGGCTGTGGTCACCCATGGGCCCCCCACTCTTCGCTTTGCCCCACAGAGCTGGGGTTCCTGTGCCTGCTGGGGACAGGGCACCCTGCTTTGAGGCTGGGCTGCTGTTTCTCCCATGCACTGCTGCTGTCCGAGCTGGTGTTGCTTCTCAAGGGCATGTTTTTGGGATGTGAAACTGCTGGATGCGGGCAGGGGGAGGGGTCAGGCAGCTGCTCTTATGGGGTGGTTGCAGGAGGCAGGGGGTGATGAAGGGGATACGTGCTGGTGGCCGCCACCACCTCCTTCTGCTGTTCCTCCTGGAGGGCTTTCACATGTCCATGCAGGACGGGTCACTGTTCGTTTAGGTTTGCTAATGAGAAGCTGGGAGAGGAGGGAAGGAACCTCCTCAGGGATGTATTTAACAACCTGCCCTACCAGCCCGGGCAGGAGATGCGGTGCCCTCCGCACATCCAGTAGGGCCTTGTGTGGGGAAGGAGGTGACAGCAAAGGTGGACTTTGCGGCCAGCACAAAGGGGCCAGGTCTGGCTGTCGCACATGGAATCACGTATGACCTGAGCGATGCTCAGCTTCAGGGAAGGCGGAAAGAACAACAAACCCCCAACCCCAAAAATCCCAGACCGAAACAGCGACCTCTTGCTGCTGGAGCCAATGGGGGATTCCCATCTGCTGCTCCCGCAGGAAATAGCTCAGATTTTTTTCGGCAATTATTAATGCCCCGTACTTCCTTTGGGAATTCTGGCCGCTGCACCCTGGCAGCCAGGCTGGAGGAATGTGGAGGGACTCCAGTCGTGGCCAGCCTTGTCCCCAGCCAGTTGCCTGCCATGGGGCTGACCCCTGGCATGGTTGCAGGGCTTGTTCCCAGCCCTGCCCGTTGGGTGATGGATGCGGTTCCCTGTCCTGGCGGTTCCTTGTGCCACCGGGATTCATCCACAGGTGCCTGATGCGGGTGGATGTGGTGGTAGCTCATCATGGAAGAAGAGGCAGGATGGGGACTGCAGCTCCCAGTGTGGCTGGGCTTGGGCGTATTTGGTGGGTAACAGTTTGGGGAAGGGGATGAATGAGGGGCTCTGCTGGTGCCTGTGCTCTTCTCTGGGCCTCCAGCTACATTTTACCTGTGTTGCACCTCGTTGGCAATGAGAAACATCCACTGGGGCTTTCTGGTAAGCAGACGCTGAAGGCACATGGGGGGGGGTTTGCCACCACCAGTAGCCTTCCTCTTGAGGACAAAGAGGAGAGGAAAGGACCTACTGGGAGCCCCTTCTAAGGATGGAGATATCCATCCAGGAGCCAAAAATGTATTCATTGATTCAATTTATTGGGAAGAGCCCAGCTGGAAGCTGTAGGGAAGGGACTCTGGTGTCCGTCGGGATGCTGTGCCCAAGCAGTGGGGCTGGGGGCAGAGAACAGCAATGGCTGGAAGTTTGCTGGGGACATGGTGGGTCTCTGCAGACTGGAGCAAGGTTTCCCAGGACCTTGCTCTGCCCCTTGCAGGCTGTCCCTTCACAGGACCTCTTTAACTTAGATCCCTTGAAGCATTGTCGTTGAAAAGAGCTCAGGAGCCCTTTGCCTGGTTGGGAGCTGCAGGAGGCTCAGGGCTGGCTGGTGGCTGGGGTCTAGGTGGGCTTTATGGGTTGGGGGCTTGGGGTTTTTCTTAATTGCCATTTCAATGCATAGTGCAGCCCCGTTGGTTGAATGGGCTTTGAGCCCAAGTGAGTCTGGGTGAGTGCTGAGCCCTGCTGTGTGGTGACCCTGCGGTGCTGGAGCAAGGGCTGGGATGGGGGCTGCTGCAGAGGAATCACAGAATCGCTGACTGGTTTGGGTTGGAGGGACCTTAAAGCCCATCCTTCCACTAGACCAGGTTGCTCCAAGCCCTGGCAGTGTTCAAGGCCAGGTTGGGCAGAGCCTTGGGTGACATGGTCGAGTGTGAGGTGTCCCTGCCCACGGCAGGGTGTTGGAACTGGATGATCTTAAGGTCCAACCCAAACCAATCTGTGCTTCTATGGTTCTAATCCCTTGAAGCAGCTGGGGCATCACTTTTGTGGGAATACCTCCGTGCCCCATCCTGGTTTGGGAGCTGCTGTCAAATGCCACCTTACAAACACTTTGGTGGTGATTTCCAAGGGACTTCCCTACAATTTCAGCAAGGCTTTCCCATGGGGAGGATGCTGTGAAGAAAAGCACTCTGTGCAGAATTCCCTCCTCAAGCAGGCTCTGCCGATGTGGGATTTACATTCCTGCACGCAAACTGCTTCTGTTTGAATTCTCTGGCTTCGTGTTGCCTTGTCTCTGCTCTGTGTGGGTCTGGCTGGTTTAGGAACAGAATTAACCTCAGTGGGATGAGCAGGAAACCAGCGAGAGGCATTACTCTGCTGCTGCATCTGTCTGCATGGGCGTCATCCCCCTCAAAGCTGATCTCCACCTCTTGTGTGAGGGATGAGGTGTCTGTCTTCATCTTCTGTGGCACCACAGACCTCCTGAGCCCCATGGGCAGAGTACAGCTGGGGAGCTCCGCGTGTGCTTTGGAGCATATATCCCTCTGGAGGTGTCCACGAGGAAAACGTGGGCAGGATGTTTTGGATCCTTTTTTATTTTTTGGAGCATTTCGTGCATGTTTTGGTGAGGTGTGATTGGTTGCTGCTGGGGGTTGTGTGTCCTGCTTAGCTGGGATGTTCCTGGAGGAGAAACCTCCCTCTCTAATGGGTGGATGAAAGTGTTCAAGGCCAGGTTGGAAGGGGCTTGGAGCAACCTGCTCCAGTGGAAGGTGTCCCTGCTCATGGCAGGGGTTGGAACTGGATGAGCTTTAAGGCCCCTTCCAACACAAACCATTCAATGGTATGCATGCTTCAGAGAGAAACGCGTGGTGCCCAGGCCCTGATGACCAGCAGCTTTATGGGGTTTGAAGTGGGGCTAAAAAATCCCATTACATGAGAAGAGGCATTTGGTAGAGAGGTTGGGGCTAAGCCCTATCCCTGACTGAGGCAGGGGATGGATGCGTGGGATCCCAGACACAGATTGTGCTGGGGGTGAGGCCACTGAGGAGCGCTTGGCTTCCTTCTCCCTCACTAAAAATAGGAGGGGAAGAACTCTCAGAGCTTTCCCTTTGGTAACTGTTGGGTAGAAGAACACAGAGATAGTCAGTGTGGCTTAGGGAAAGCTCGCAGTGAGTGGAGAGCGAGTCCTCCAGAGCAAGGTAACACTGGGGAGATGAAACCATCACAGGGGGTGAAGATCTCTTTGGTGTGCGAGAAGATGCTTCACCCGTCTTTAAAAGATCGTGTGCAGGGATGGGTCCATTTCCATGCCCAGGTTTCAGCAGAGCTCACATCCTTACCTCCAGCTGCTTCTGCATGGACGTGTCTCCAGCCTGAGAAACCAGACGCTCCTTAATGCCTGCATGAGGTGACCTTACCCTGGGACACTGGCCACCAGGTTGCTCATCTGGAATTCTAGCCTCGTGGCATCAAAGGGTTGGCCCTGGGGCAGTAGGGAAGGCTCCAGCTGTCACTCTGAGGATGGAGGTTGCTGCCTGGAGGTGGGATGAGCCCTCCTGTGCCAAGAGGCACAGATGAAAGGGTCAAACCCAGCCCTGCTTCTAATTAGCAGCAGTCCTCGTGCCTGAAACTAAGCCTGGCCACTCTCTAAGGGCTGAGTGCCAGGGAGCACATGTGGCACGTCGCATCGGTGACTGCACTGGGGCAGGCTGGTGAGGCAGGCGCTGCCAATGGGAATAGCTGTTGGGATGCTGAAAGGTTTAGGATGAGGCTTGAGATGAGCACTGGGGGTGCTGGTCCCTACCCTGCTCAGGGCAGAGACCACAGAGGGACATGTGTGGCAAGAGTAGGGTTTTCCCTGGATGGATGCTGCTGCTTGGAGCTTCCCAAAATGAACCTTAAAGAGTGGTTTGCATTCAGGGCTGGACCAGTGCTGAGCTCTGTGGAATGAGTATTTTGGCATATCTCCCCTAGTACTGGTGGGATGGGGCTATGCCTCCTGCAGCTGGGCTTTGGGACCTGTTTGAGGCTCCGATCAAAGTCGCACTTCCCCATCAGATCAGTTTTCTGCTTGTTTCATTGCAGGGTAAGAGACAGGGATGGGAAAACCTGTAGGAAAGGTAGGATTACATCTCCCTAATTAGTAGGGGCCTGATTGCCATTTCTACCCAGAGCTCTGGTAATGATTAAATATGTGGGAATTATCTTTATTATTTGTATTGCATTAGTATTTAGAAGGCTGGGACCCCATTTGCTGTGCATGCAGGGAATGACAGTCCTTGTCTGGAGGAATGCTGTCTGTCCTGGATGGGTAGATCGGGGTTTGAGCCCTGTGCACCTCTGGCATCACCCAGATTGTTACTACAGCTCTGCTCCCTGTCACTTAGAAGGATTTGAAGCATTGATTTGTACATCTTTGTTGCAGATGAGTCACATCTAGTTTAGTATAGGGGGAAAAAAATCAGTGTATTAACACGACCTCTGAAATTGTGGTTTATATATTGATTTTATGTATGTGTATGGCACCTGGTTGTCAAAGCCCCGGGGTTGCCACCTTTAGATCTTCTCCCTTTCTTGTTGGAGGGCCACAATAAAGCAATCTTGTTAGGTAAATATGATGATGTTACGATCCACCATCTGCTGAAGTGCTTCTGCGTGGTGCTGGTGGAGCAGGAGGAGCTGCTGCAGTGCTTCCCCCTGCTCCTTCTCACTGGTGTCCACCCCAGGTCCTGCATGTCCTGGAAGGAACACGGGTGGTTGGTCCAGATGGAGAAAGGGGTTTTTTCTTATGGTTTCCTCCCTTTTAACCAGCCGGTTTCCCCCCTTTTTAACAGGGATGAGCTGTTGAACCCTTCCAGGACTGATTCCTATGGGAATGCAGTAGGGCTGTTGGGATGGTGGTAGGGTCATTGGCAAGTCGCCCAATAACTGTGTCACCACGTTGCCGAGCCACAGAGATCCTGATGTGTGTGGATGCTCTGGTCTGTGAGGACAGCCCAAGACGCCCACAGGTCCCTGTGTCCCACAGCATCATCCTTGCTCCCACCCAAGCAGTGGGATGTCCCTGTCCCACTGTCAGCAGGGATCCCCCCCGCCCCATCCCCGTGGGTGCTGGAAGCCCTTTTGCAATCACTGGCAAGAATGTTCGCGCATGGTCGGCAAAATATGTGAGGAACTCTGCTTGTTTAAAGTGCCTTTGGGGTTTTGGGCCTTAAATAAACATCCTGGTTGGGGTTTGGGTTGGAGGTTTTCATCCTGGGAAAAGCAGGCAGGGAGAAGGGAGCCGTGCTGGTGCCCGAAGTCTGCGTGCGCCTTCTGACAAGGTTATAAATTAGCTTCATTAGAGGAGTATCACTGAAAATTAATTGTTCTGCGCCCTTTAGGGGCATCACTGGGCTGTAATTTCATCTCATCCTTCTGGGGAAAAATACCTCGAACCCCCTGAAGTGAGATTACAGCCAGTTACCCTCGGTGCTTGGTATTTTTGTCCCCCCAGAATGCAATCACCCAGATGAAGATCTGCTGGGTGCTTGCATTGACCGCAGGGGGTTAGTTGGGGTTTGCTGCAGGTCTTTGGCACAGGCTGTTCCCCTGCTACCACTGCCTGGTAGCATCCTTGGGGGATGCCCAGGTGGGGAGAAGAACGTGCTGGATGCTGGAACCCCAATCAAGCACGGCTCAAACCGAGCAGCCCCTGTGCTGTTAATACAGATCTGCAGCAGGAGCGGGCAGCAGCAATCTTTAGCATTAAACATTTATTAAAACTGTTAGAGTTAGTGTCAGATTGTATTTATTTATCTTATTTTAAAAGAGAGGGGAGAGGAAAAGACATATGAGAGAGGTGGGCATGACCTGAGAGAGCTGTGACCCGGAGCAGTGCAACTGCAGCCCTCCCCATGCTAGCTCCCAGGGCAAAGACCTAGCTCCAGGATAGATGCAGCATCCGTGCCCTTCCCATGGCTCCTTGCTGGATCCCTGCAGGGAAGAGGAGGTAGCAGTGGTGCATCCCAGCATCCTGGGCCTCTCAAATACTTATCATTCAGGTGGGTTATTCCCTTACAGGGAGCAGGAAGGAATGAGATCAGCCCCACATCTCTCCCATGTTGTCTTCCCATAGCCGCCCGCCAGCTTTCCCCAAGCTGCCCCTTGGAGGATTACGAGCTCTCTTGAAAACCTCTTTGTTTCCCCATGTTTGCTGTTGTAATTTATGTGCGATGCTGCCGTGTGTTGAAAAGCAAGGTCTTTATCTCCGTGGGAATTACACCTGCAGAAATCCAGCCCTGTCGCTGCCTGTGCGTGAGGCTCTCCATGATAAAAGCCGGCTTCAGCGCCGCCGCAGCGATGCTAAAGTTTCCTCTACTTTAGCTGTGGTGAGGGTGATGCTTTCCTCCCCTCCACCCCTCTAGTGTGCAAACCCCATCATCATTACGTCCTCTTTGAAAATAGGCTGCTTGGGTTGCGGCTTCATTACTGATTTATTTCTGTCTCCACTAGCAGCATAGGTGTCGTTGAATAGTTCTTTTAGCTTCTACTTGATTTATTTTACATTTTCTGCATGTAAGATGCATATTTCCGCACTCACTGACCTTCTGGCGTACTGTGGACCTGGTGTGGTGATGGTGATGGATGGAGCAAAAAGTGGGTCTCCCATGGGTGCCTGTGGGTGCCCCTGGAGAGGGCTATTTTAATAGCTGGGCTTGTGCTGGATTGCCATCATTGCACTAGAGCATGGGGCATCCTTTATTATTTCAAACCTGATAATTAAAGATAATGTGGAGTTCTGTCTGCTGAGGATGCTCTGGGATGCTGGCATTGCCATGTTACAGGGTTCTCGTCTGTACCCAGACCAGCAGGGGCGCTTTGCCATGGCATGTGCCCCCTTCCCCCTGGTTACTGTCTCCTTATGGCTCCAACCCCCCAAAAGCACAATGGCAGTAGCTGGGATACAGGCTGGCATCGCACGAGTGGGAGCCAGGATGTGGTGCTGGGGTCCCCCTCTTCTTCCGCCTCCCCATAACTCTTTGCTTTTGGTCAGGTCAGGCTTAGGGGGTGCCAGACTGGGTCTGCGCCCCTCTGTTTCCCTGCCTAGAAACCATCAGTGATGCCTATGGAGAACCTTATAGCAAATGCTGTTGTTCTTAAACGTGTGTGCTGAGGGGTTTTATGTCCTTCCTTTCCCCTCCTTCGCTAACCTGCTTTTCACCAGTGATGCTACAAAAGGCATTTAAGCCCAGAACCTTCCTTCTCAGTATTGATTTTGCTTTCTGCTGGAGTCTCTCTTTAGTGCCCCTGGTAGTCTGAGTAGCTGGAAGGATGCTGGGGAGAGCCAGGCTGCCTCTTTGGGGTGCTTCATGTCCCCAGCAGCAAGGTGATGAACCCAGCGGCTGGGGGAGGCATCCATAGCGATGGAGCAGTACCCCTCCTTGGAGGTGCTGATATCCCACAGGTCGTGGTGGTCTGTGAGGAGCGCTCCTTAAAGATGCCATAGAGATGCGAGTTCACACTCAGCACCCAGGGAAAGCCTCTTGTAGCGTGGCTGGGGCGGTTTCTCCTCCCGGTCCCAGATCACCAGCCTCGGGCAGATGTTCCGGCACTTCCTCCCATCTTGGGGAAAACCAGCATTTTGCTTTTAATGAGGTTTTTGGGCGCCATCCAGGTCAGCAGCTTCACAGAGGACAAGGCAGGGTGGCTGAAATAAACCTGCCTATTTAAATATTTACCTGCCCACTATAAAGTAGCTCTGTGTTTACTCACTCCGTGGCTGCGCGCGGCATGAAGAGCCGTACCCAGAGCTCACCAGCTATCCTGGGCTCAGCACCCTTGCTTGCCACCCAGTTAGGGAACTGATTGCGAGATTACCTCACAGTCTCAGGCTCCGTGGGTCCCTATGTGAATGCTTTGATTGCCGCGGAGCAGGGACGGATGCGGGTGAGCACGCTGCTTCCCATCCTTCTGGCTGAAGCAAGAGGTAATGAGAGGGCTTTTGGTGTTGGGGTGATTTGATGTTTGAGTTTTGTGGTGTATGAGTGTCTTGGCAGTGTTTGGGGTATGGGTCTGCTTGATGGTACCCTGAATTGGGGTGATGGAGAGCCTGAGCTGGTCCCCAGCGGTGCAGCCCCTCATTTCCCGTTTCATGGATGACCACATTGGAGGGTTCTGTTTTTCAACCCAGTGATCCCATGTGCAAAAAATAAGCTGTGAGCCCAGAAGATAAGCTGTGTGCTCTCTGCCTTCCCCGTGACAAAGTGCTCTCCTTTTGCTCAGCCCCAAAAAGCTCTTTTTGTGATACCCCTGGTATCACCTGTCCTAGAACATCACTATCCCGGACAGCATCGAGCCATCTTGCACACCCAAATCAGAACATATCCTGGTATTTATGGGTGCTGAGCCAGGCTTTCCCCAGTGGCAAGGAACTGGAGTGCCTCACAGCCACCTTGGCTACCCCAAGAGGCAGCAAGTGCTGGATGTTGGGTTCTTATTTCCCTGCCCTCGCACCTAAAGCAGGCTCCGAATTTGGGACACCACTTCTCTTGGTGCTTCATTGGGCACCAGAGCTGCCGATGAAGGGAAATGTGCCACGAGGCAGGTTTGCTTTGCAGGATTAAAAGCAAATAAATATTTATGTGCTATGCAAAGGAGGCCTGATAAGATATGCGTATCATTGGGAATTTGAAGCAGTTTCGGTTTGGGCCTGAGATGAAGGGGTGTGCGTGTCGGAGCGTTATGCGGGTTTAAAGGGATGTTTTTTCTAGTGCTGCACAAAAATAGAGAGGGAAAAACAAGGGGGGTTTTTTGCTTCTCGGGCTGCTCTGGTTTTGGGTTTCACCATCTCCCTGCATCCCTGTGTATTTAACTGCAGAGATGGAGAAGAGCCAGGGAGAGAGGGCAGCGCAGGCAGCATTTCCTATGCAAATATAATGCTGGCCCCATTCCTAATATTCGCTGTGTTTACACGTAAATGCAAACAACTGTTGACTTAGTTTCAATAGATAATGTGTTTCATAACACAATGGAAATGAGAATTAAGCTGGAATTTCGCAGGGGGAAACATGTGTTTCTGTGAGACCTTGGGCTCCCCGGCCCCGTTCCTGTGTGCTGTGCTGTGGCCATGGCAGTGCTGGCACCGTGGGGACTCGGGGCTCCGTGTCCTTCTTGCTGGTGCTGGGGACACCCTTGCTAAAGCACCCTGAGATGGGGTGGGTGAGACCAGAGGGCAGGGCTGGTTGGCTGCAGGGTGGGTGAGTTAAACTGGTCCACCGGCAAGGGTGCAGAGGGACCGGTGTCCCTCTGAGGTTATAGGGACTGGGGCTGATCCCGAGCCAGTTTTCCCCTGGGAAAGAAGAGGCTCATGTGCTTCAGGAGGGTCAAGGCATCAGGGGAGGGGAAATGCTGGCCCAGGCCATTGTGTCAGAGCCTGAGTGCAGGGAGGAGGTGGCAGCAGCCAGGTCACCTTGTCCTGGAATGACTCTGAGTGGAAGCATGTGGGAGAAGACCTGGCTGTGGTTTAGGGCCGGATCCTGGCCAGCCCCGGGCGGTCCTCGCAGGGCTCCCTGGGGCCAGGCTGGGCCCTTTGAGTCACGGCTCAAATCGCCAGCTATCAGAGCTGCTCCCACCACCTCCACCCATGCCTGCTGCCCTCCCCACCCCAACGCATCCCAAATCCTGCTGTGGCCTGAGGCTCCACCCAGCACCACCAGGGACCCGGCTGGGATGCTGCATTGCCCTTCCCAGGGGAAGGCACCGATGCACATGAGCAGCTCCCTGCAGCCCCCAGGAGCAGAGGCATCCCTGAGGAATCAGCAATTTGGGACCCATGGGTGTGTAATCACTGTCTCTGGGTGTGGGTTTGTCCCCATCCGTCTGTCTGCCTGCCCTTTGCCTGCTGGCTGTTTGCCACCCAGTGCAGGGCTCATGGTGCTCAGGGCACAGCACTGAAAAACACTGAGCCTGTGTGAATACAGAGGAGGAGAAATCGTGTGATGAGCACCCAAGCTATATTAGACACAGGTGACTCTCCCCATGAGGGCTGTAGGGATGGTCACCCTGGTGGGGACACCTTGGCTGGAGGTGCATGGCTCTACCACGAGCTGGGGACCCCCATCAGCTGCAGAGCTGCTGCTCATGGGATGCAGGAGCAGCATGGCGGGATCCGGCATTGCAGCCCCATGGTGATGCCATGGCCCAGGGATGCCAGAGCCGTCCTTGGCCGGACGTGGTGGCTCCTGGCATGTTGGCTCACGGGGAGGGTGATGTCTCTGCCTGGCTGGGTGGGGGCCCTACGGCACCCGCAGCTGTTTGTGTCTGGCAGCAGCAGTGATGCCGAGCCCTGATAGCACCACGGTAATGGCAGGGTTTGCATGAGGAGCAGCAGGTTTTGGGGATGATGCTGTTGCCAGAGGCTGCACGGGAAGGAAATGGGGATCCCGGCAGGCTCCCTCCTCCCCGGCGGCACTGCCCGGCTCCCTGGATGGGTCACACCAGGGTGGGTGCATGCTCGGCTGCACCCATGACTCCTCCATGACCAGTGACGAGTCACCTGTCCATGTGGGATGCCCAATTCCAGACATTGAGGTTGCATGTGACAAGATGTGGCACCCCCACACCATGGGGCTGGAGCAGAGGGCAAGCACCAGGCAACCCCGGACATGCTCTTGCCTTTCCAACTCATCCCATAAAATAAAATTAGTGAGAAGGGTGCAGGCAGGAGGGGCAGTTCAGGGCGCAGAATGCTCCTGTCTCCGATCCTCCTTTCATCCCTATAGGAAGCTATTTTACTTTTGTATTGAGTGAGTTTGGGTGGCAGGGAGCCAGGCCTGGGATTAGCAAATAGCCCATCCTGTAACTCGGGGAATAGTTGATACTGAGACACCAGTAGCCAGAGAGAAATATTAGAGATGAAATTAAAATGTAATGAGATTAGGTGGTGGCTCTGTATCAGAAACCTCCTTACGCAGAGAGGTAATTACCTGGCCTGAGCAGAAAGTGGGTGATGAGCAATGGTGGCTGTAGTCTGGGGTCGGTGGGGGTGACGTAGATGGGGCCACCACAGCCCTTTCTGGTTGCTGGGGAGGTTGGTGCCATCAACAGAAGCTTTGCAGCAAAGGCATTGGGGTTGAGTGTGGAGGAGCAAGATGAAGTGCTCGCCAGCATCTGCTCCAGGGTGGATCATCCTCTGCTGAGCCCCCATTGCCCCCAGCCAGGGTGCTGTGACTCAGTATATTTGTAGTTTGGGGACTTTTTTGCTAGATAATTCAGAAATAATAATAATAATTATTAAAAATAGATTATTATTGTTATTGTTGTTATTATTGTCTAGAGCAGTGCCCAGTTAGACAGACATGGTGGGATGTCAACTGAGGTGACAGCCAGGAGGGGGCATGGAGAAAGTAACTCTCATACTGGAATATGGGGCCAGTGCTGCAGCACCTGCAGGCATTGTGCACATGGGATTTTTCCATAATTTGGGGGGGGAGAGGAAGGGAAAAAAAAAGGGAAAACAGCATGTGCCTGTATGATGTAAAATCCAAGTTGGGCTCTCGGTGACTCGGTGGAAAACAACAGGCTTTTTATGTTGGCTCTTGGGGTAGGAGGAGAGCAGGCTAGAATAAAGATTTACAGTGTTTGGGAGATTAAAGGCCCTTGGTACATTGTTCAAATACCACGAGATTAGTTTCCAAGGAGACGGATACCAGTTGCCATAGGCACCGGGGGGCCAGGAATTAGGATTGCGATTTTTTATCCTGATCACGCAACCAGGAGCTGAACGCTGCTAAAACTCAGGCTTTAAATAACCCCGGCGTTAGCTACGCGCCACCGAACCCAAGGCTGGAAACCGAATCGCCCTTCCTTCCCCCAGCCAGCACCCGTTTGGGTGTGCAGAATTGGACCCAGGTGTCGATAGATGGGACACAGGGCTGGGGATTGAGGTCAGTGCAACCCCAAGACCTGCCTTGCAGGTCATCCTGCAGCTCATTTCATCTTGTTTTTCCTCCAGGCAAGGGATTGCCGGCATCTTCTTGCGATCAGCAGCAGTTACGGCAGTGCAGGGGATGTACTGAGGGACAGAATTTGTTGCCTGCTAATTTTGGCTTCCCCTGGCTGTCTGCTTCTGAGAAGTGCAACCGGAGCCCTGGCACATGGGATGCCGGATCCATGCCCTCTCTGCCCGCCCCTCCTTCTAGGAACTGGCAAGCACTGGGTTTTCTCTGTGCTGTGCAGGATGGGGTGCTGAGCTCCGCACTGATGACTGGGTTTCGGGGCTGGGTGTCCTGCTGAGGATGACACCCAGGGCCCTATGGCTGGGTGACTTTGCTTACCTCCATCCTCGCTGCCCCAAACCATCCATGCGGTGCTGCCGGGGGCAGGATGTGGCTCATCCACATCCTCTCCCCATGCACAGTGCTCGCAGCATCCTCCCCTGCAATGGTGGGAGCACCCTGATCAACACTTACCTTTTTCTTTTCGCCCCCTTTTCTGTAATTTCTTTAATAAATGAAGAGGCAGTTGCTGGAAGCAAGAGCTGCTGCGCCTGCCTGCTGTGAGATTGCGGCGTGCAAACTTGTCTGGAGCCGAGCGCTGCGCGAGCTGCGATCCCCCCCAGCAGCCACTGTGACACGAAAGTGTTTATCCTGGGGGAGATGAGATGCAGCTTCTGAAGGGCACTTGATCCTGCTCCGTCTCTGCACTAGACAGGAGCCTACTATAATTTTACTGTATTATTCTTGTGTGTGCGTTTAGGCCAGGCTTAAAATCAAGGCGGCAGCAGAATGCAACCCACTGATTGAGGGGGGAAGAGAAAGTCCTGCGGTGGACATGTCCCCCCACGGGAGCCCCCCGTTTGCTCTTTGCTTCTTTTATAAGTGGGACTAAACCACGGCAGGCGCCGGATTATCCAGGAATGTGGAGCTGAGGCGGCGATGCCGGTGGATGTTGTGGTGCCGGCGTGTACGTGAGGAGCTTTTCCAGCAGGTGCCCTGGGTTCTGTTGGTAAAATAAAACAGGGGAGGAGGTATTTGGTGGTGGGAGCTGGTTCTGCCTGGGACTACGCAGCTGGAAGGAGTGGGGGGAGAAATACAGGGTGTTGGGGAGCTGGCACAGTGGGGCTGTGGGCATGAGCGATTGGGTGCCTTGGACTGTGCTGGAGGCTGTGTGCCCCCGGCTCTGTTGCTTTCAGACTTCTGCAAAAAGGCATCGGCTTAAAAAGCAGCAGAAACAAAAAATATTGAATGTGTGGATGTGGGTGGAGATGTGGCAGTGGTTGTGGGACAGCATTTGGACCAGGTTATGGGGCTGAGGGTGCACCAGCACCCACCTTTGCAGGATGCAGATATGTCCTCAGCAGATGCTTTTTTGCAGCAGGTGCATTGGTCCCTCAAAACCCAGAGCCCCACACCTGCCCTGGGAAGGTTGTGCTGTGAGGGCACCCACACGTGGGGCAGGGATTAGGAATTTGGGGGCTTTGGGGGGTGTTTAGACATTTGAAGGTATTTCTGGGCATTTTGTGAGTGCCCTGGACCGCAGTGATTTGCTGTACCAATGGCATCAGTGCCGACCGTGCAGGTCACTGCTATTGAAGCGTTCGTGAAGCCCCTGCACGAGTTGTGTGGCTTCAACCCATGCCAGCTTGGCTGGAAATGATGCAGGCACAGGGTCCAGAGGCTGATACTAGAGTAGGCATAAGGGATTAGAGTTTAGCCAGGCAACATGGACAGGTTAAAGCCATCATGCTGCGAGCAAGTTGCCTGCATGGAGCAGGGACCTCCAGCGCTGTGGCCAAAACACAAACACCAGTTATTTGGCAGGCTGTGCTGGGGTGCCTGAGATGGCTTCAGTCGCATCCACTGACTCTGCTGATACAGGTGTTTGCTTAAGTGATTAGAAGAAAACCACAAGTTGAAACTCAAGCCTGGTTCCTATGCCTGGCTTTCGCCCCACTGTGGTTTATGTGGCTTCCAGGGCTTTTTGTTCAAGCAGCTCCAGCTCCCTGGGCACTTCACTGCTGAAAGCTCTCTGCTGAAAAAGGGACCTCAAAAGTCTTCGAGATGGAAAGGGACAGATAATTATCTTCCAAGTGTCTGTCAGTGCCATATTAGTGAGAGAACCTTTAGTATGGGTCCTGCCCCAAAGCAGTGTCCCCAGTGGGGACACAGGGAATGGGCCCCTCACTTGGAGGGGAGATGCTACCCAGGCTCTAGGGAGGGACATACTTTGTCCGTCTGCCCCCTGTCAAGATGACTCCTGATGGATGTTTAATGATAAACAGGGCTAATTTCTTCAATGTCTTCCAGGGCTGGTGTAATTGTTAAAAATCCCCTTTAAAGGTGCCCTGCTGGAGTAAAGGTAATTCCAGATGAAATCACTGCTGTCTCGTCATTACGTGCAGGTCATCATTGTGTGCACATGCTGGGGGTGCCTTCCCAGTGCTCCTGGGAAAATGTAGGCTGCTGAATGTGGCACCCAACATCCCGTGGCTCATCGAGCATTTTGGGAGGCCAAGAAGCCTAAATACTACCTTCAAGAGTTTTCCAAAACACAGCAGTGCTTTCCCCTTCTCTAATGTACCCCCAGGCTGTGCCCCTCTTCTCAGGAGGACAAATGGCCCATAATCCATCTCAAACGTAGCTTTAGTACAATATATAAAATCTACACTCTCTATATTGATATGTATATACATACATTACCATTTTGCTGGAATTGGGGCTGGCTCACTTGGGCTTCACCAGCACTACTGAAGTAACAAGCAGAGTTTTCCTGGAAAAATGAATGAGCAGATAATTTCCAGCTACTCCTGTGTGGAGCTGCAGCACCAGCACTGTGGTTGGTTTTTTCTTCTTCTTTTTCCTCTTTTTTTCTCCCCAATGTGCTGAACAGTCAAAGCTGTCATTGACTTAAATTCCTGCTCAGCTCCCTAAGCTGGGAGCCAGCCTACGTGGTTGGAAGCTTTATAGACATCCTGACAGTGATGCTGTGATGTCCATAGCTCAAGAAGGCAGCAGTGGTAGCGTCTGTTTGGGGTTCTCTGTGCTGCTCTCCTGCTTTTGGCCTCTCCCTTGCTGCACTCACATCTCCGTGCTGGTGTCCTCCAGTTTGTCCCCCTTGGATGTAATTGGTGATTGAAGGGATGATCTGTTGTACCCACTCAGCACTCATGGGTTTGGGTTGGGGCACCAGCCGTGGATGCTTTGTCTTGCAGTGGTTTAGAGTGGTCTGATGTCCTCACCAAGTCCTTGTTATAGGATATGCTTCACGTGATGAATATTGGCAGGGTTACATCTTTAAGATACAGTACACCTGCAGGGAAAAACCAAATTGGTTTAAACCAAATATTGGTAGAAAACGGTATTGGTAGCAGTCAGTGTAACAAGAAGCAGATGCAGGATGTCCTTGGTCCCTCCTGAGCATGTGGCTGTTTCCATCTCACAGCGTCTCCCACTCTGCACTGGGTTTTGCCCTCAGTAATTCCCAGGAAAGGGGTGGACAGGTTGGATAGGGCTTGGAGCAACCTGCTCTAGTGAAAGATGTCCCTGCCTGTGGCAGGGGGTTGGAGCTGGATGAGCTTTAAGGTCCTTTCCAACACAAACCGTTCTATGGTAAGACAGCAGTGGGGGTCCTTCTTCAAGTTTCTCCATGACAGTGTGGAAACACCAGCTTGGCTTAATGAATAAGTTGCTTCTGGTTGTGGCATGGGGCTGGAAATCACTGTAAGGCTTGAAAAGATGAGGAAGAAGAAAAGGGACAAAAGCTGCCCCATCCTTAAGTCAGCACCAGGAGCTTACAGCACCCATCTTTGCCATGAACCAAGCCCCAGCCTGGCAGGCAATGCTGGCACCACACTGTGTGAGCTGCTGGCTCACAGAAATTCATCTCAGTTTCTCTTAATTGAACCTGTTTGTAATTTGAGGGAATTAATAACAGTTTTCTGCTTGGACATTTCCTTTGGGGGTTGTCATCAGGCTGGAAGATGTTAATTTTGGGGAGAAGTGCTGCCCAGCAGCAGCATCGGTGATGCAGAGGAAATGCTCTTGCTGTGGGTACAGGGTTGGGGGTGATGCTGTTGTGTCTGCAGTGGTTCAGGAGCCTCTCCATGTGCCTGTTGTTTCCTTTGCTACAGCACAGGTGATTCATGAGCGAAACCCCCCCGGGGCTGAATTTCTGATCTTTCCCAGGATTATAAAGTGAGGTGTTGTAAAAGCTGAGATGATGGCACCCTGTGCCGGCACCCTTGTTCCCTGCAGGCCTTATTCGAGGGGGGGGAAATAAGTAAGAATAAAATGAAATAATGATTTTATAATCTGTTTTAGTATTAAGACAATAAAACCAATCTGCAAATGTTTGCTTTGGACCCATGACAGTGGCCTGGCAGTCCCTGAGTCACCCTGCCCCCCTGTGATTGGGACTCAATGTGCAGAGGTGAGCTGGGGCTGGAGCTGAGCCCCCGCTGTGTGAAATCAGCCCCTTGGTGGGAGTTCAGCAGGGCAGGTGTGTGGAGCCCTGAGAAGGGGGAAGGATGCTCTCACCCATCCTACCCCACTTGCTCCCTGTTGCCGGCCCTAGCTGCTATAAGAATGGTTTACCCCAGTTTTCCTACAGATTACTTTCACTTTGGTTAGACAAACAACTTCAAGCCGTACGTCTTAATTTGATTTGAATAAGCCTAGTGCTTGCTGTGAAGTTTTTTTCTTCCCTTTTATTACCCCCTCTTTTAAATCTGCTGTCGCCGCTCTTCGTGGCCACAAATGATTAGAAGCTTTACAGGAATATTGTGTGTCCCCATCCCTTAAGGTCCTCTTGTATCACTTGAGTCATGTTTTCATTGTGATCTTTTTTCTTGCTCAGTGATTCTCCCTTTTCTTTATTAAACAATCAGCCATGTGAGAGGGGTTATTTTTGTCCTGGTTTCCTGCAGAGCAAGGAGCAGGTAGGGAGGGAGTGCAGGGACCCTGCCCCACTTCCCACTGATGTTTGCCTTTGGTTCCCTTCTGGGGCCAGGTCCGGCTCACGGCTTTGCTTTTCACAGCCAAGGGAGGAGCATCTCTTCCCAGTAAGTGCTGCTTCCTGTGGGAAGCCTGGCTGAGCAGGTTGGTGCAGCTTGCGCTCTCCAAGGGGCTGCCACCAGCCCCACTGAGGCAGGGACCAGCTCTCCAGAACACTGCCAAAAGGCAACGAGAACATCCATGTCATAGCAGTAATACTTTGTAATAATTAGGACACTTAGAAATACACACAGGCACCAAAAAAGGCTGTTTTCCAAGTGAGTGCTTGTGGAGGGTTAAGAAGGGAGTGATGCTCCCTGGATGAGTCCTTTCCTGATGGTGTTCCCCAGGATCTCC
Organism: Ara ararauna; assembly: GCA_028858755.1. Taxonomy (NCBI): domain Eukaryota; kingdom Metazoa; phylum Chordata; class Aves; order Psittaciformes; family Psittacidae; genus Ara; species Ara ararauna. Next base: position 6,775,683 of record CM054389.1, on the reverse strand, counting down.
AGTGTTGCAGCTGTTCAGTGTCCAGGAAGCAGCTCAGGGCCAGTATCAGCACCACAGGCCCCTCACTGCTCCCTGCCCACTGCAGCAAAGCACCTCTTGTTAACGCAGCATCGATTTAAAGGAGGGATGTTGAGTTCCCTGCACACGCAGCTGCTCAGGAGCTCACACAGGAAACGGTCCCTTGTCCATCTGTCTGCATATCCGTGCACCGCAGGGCTGGAGAAGGGTAGACCATTTCCTGGCGTTTCTGCAGCCCTTAATGATGAAGGTGCCTGGCAGAGCCCTGTCAGGGTGACTATGAGTCAATCCCCATCAGTGTGGAGACACCGGGGGGCTGTGCCAGAGGGTGGTAGCACCCAGGCTGTAGGGCTGTGTGTTTGGTTTCCTGCTTTATTTTCCAAGCTGATGCCTGGTTTGGGGTGTTTTTTCCGCCTGTGTCATCCTGGGGGAGAAGAGTTGTCTGTCAGCATTGTTCAGAAGCGTCACTTGTGTGTCAGGGGAATTTGGGTGGCTGTCAGTGTGGTACAAGTGCTGGCACAGCTGTGGCATTGCCGTCCACAAGCGCTGGTGAGGCACAGCACCGCTTGCCTTCTCTCACCAGCCGGCGATGAAGGAGAAACCAGCCTGGAGGTCTCTTCAAGAGCCATTTCTGAAAGTCAGTCTTTATTGTTTAACAAGGAATTGTCTCTACCTCATCTCCTTGTTATGCTCACATAACAGTGAGCTTTTGCGGGGTTGAGAGCACATTCATCAGCCCTCACCCTTTATGTGCTCAGGCACCTGCAGAGATGCCAGCATGTGGGAAACTTGTTATTTTGGACCAAACCCCACCATTTCCCAGGTTGCATGAGGCAGCTGCTTTATGCGCAGAGTCCTTCTGCTTGGACACACGTATGAACCAGGGCAGGAAGGTGACTTTGGGGTTTTGCTGCTGACTTTTAACCCTGGTTTTCAGCAGTGCTGAGCAGCCACGGTTATCGGCTGAGCCGCAAATCAAGTTACGTGCAGGCAGCTTCATTCATATTCCCCGGCTCCTGCCCGTCTGGCCTTGTTAGAGATCCTCCAGCCTCTTTTATCTACTTGCAAGCACATGATTTACGATCCGGTTTGAGTGGCTCCAGCTAATTTGTCACCCTTTATTCACAGGATTAAAGCTGGGCGGCGTGACACTGCCCTGTGGACAGAGGGGTGATAGCTGGGAGGGACCGTCTTGGGTGCTGGGTGGGAGGTGATGCTCTGTCAGGTGTGGGTGCCCCAGTGTGGCAGTGGGGTGATTGATGCAGGGTGAGACCCTGCCTCAGTTTCCCCTGCAGCATCAACATCACCATGGGTCATGTGTGCACCAGAGCACAAAGACCTGGTGGAGTTGCTGCATATGTGGCATTTTCCCCCCATTTTGCAGTGAGGGATGGAGGTCCTGGGGCCGAGGCCCTTCTTGGATGCGGAGTCCCTTTGAACTGCCCAGTCCTGCTCCCACCAAAGCGATCCCCCAGGAGCTATAGGGTGGGATGGTTTGGTGACCCTCACCATGAGCTGGCTCTCTCCCTTAGGGTGAAGGCAGAGCGCCCTGGGGCTTTGGCCCATTTCAAGGATACCTTTGGGTGCCAGGCTCTCTTCTTGCCCGTGGTTTAGTGGGGGAAGCACTAGGACAGCCAGCATGGTGTCCTTGGGAGGACACGTGCATCACCCCCTCCTCTCTGCTGTGCTCAGAGCGCAGGCACGGGCTTGGGCACTCTGTGTCCTCTTCAGCGCCACATCCTCCAGGTTGGCATGGTCACAGCCTGCTCATCCGGGGTGTCCCACCATGCAGTCGGTCCAGTGTGCCCTGTGCAGTGGTGGCATCTCCTCAGGGGTGAGTCCTGAGGGCAGGGGTGACCTGGCCACTAATGGGACACACAGCATCAGCTTCTGAGGGCAGAGACGACCTGGCTGCTGCTGGGACACACAGCATCGGCTCCAGGGTTTGATTATAACTCAGCAACATCTGCAGTTATCTGCCTTTAGCAGAGGAGATGTGGGGAACACGGGGCTCAGGCTGATCCCAGCGTTGGTCACTTGTGTATCCATGCCATACCCCACGGCACATGCCAGTAGTAGGGTTGCACTGTTGATGCTCAGCTTTGGCTCCCTGTTAGTAACAGTGATGCATATCTCATTTGTTTTTCTGTTTTCAGGTGAATATGGCCCTGGCAGGGAAGCCTTTAGATGTGACTCTCAGCACCTCCAGAGCTGGCCAGTGGAATATGGTTTTTCCCCAGAAAGACGAAATCATCACCAGCTTAGTGTCTGCCTTAGACTCCATGGTAAGAGGCCGCTGGCATCCCTATCCCACTCCCTCCTTTCACCTCTCTTTAGTGGGCTGGCTGGGAGTAGGGCTGAAGCAGAAGGGCTGTCGAGCTCATCCCATTCCTCAGGGAAAGCCCAGGTTGCTCCTGGAGCCAGGAAATAAAACCCCTCTCCCACCCTGGCAGCCATAAGGATCATAAAGTCAGCTCAAGTTAATCTCAGAGGTGTATTGTTTTGCCATTAATATTTATGTTGGTATCAACTGAATGTAGGGTGCTTGGGTTTTTTTTTTCCTTGATGTTTTACCAATGTTACCAAGAGCTTTTACACAACAGGAGAACAATGGCTTTTATCTCCGAGAACAAAGAAAATAACTTTCATATCTTTTGACGTAGAATTCCCAGTAGAAACCTTGCCTAAGTCAGCCATGCTTACATAAACAAGATAACTGTCTGGATTAAGTCTTGTGGACCAGAGCTAATCATATTTTTAACTGTGAATGTGATCAAGAAGGGAAAGTGGGTGTGTAACAAATGTCTAATGCAATGCGATGTGCTAAAGAGTCTTGCCTTTTGACAGCCAAGTCATATTTAATGTATTTATCTTGGATGCGTCTTCTCTACACAGGTAGGGGTTTTTTTCCTCACTATTACTAGTTTCCTCCTCTTTGACCATCACACTAAGGAGCAGGCTCCTCAGAGCTGACGCACGCCAAATGGCCTTGATGATTTATAAACGTGCCATCCCTTACAGCAAATCGTGTTATCGTAGTTTGGCTTCTTAATGAATATACATTATCCTGCAGTCTTTGTTACGTGCTTACACCCAGGCCAGAGGGCCGGGCTGTTCCTGAAATTCAGCCTTTATCCCAGTGCTTCTCCAGTGCCCCACTGTGCCCACTGAAGCCTGGCTGCCTGAGTGTGTGCTAACCCAACCATGAGGCCACGTGCATGTCGTCAAATGGGCTTAGGGTTTGGATTTGGTCTGCTTCCAAATCTCACATCCTGTAGACTTTGTATTTAGTTTTAGAGTGTTGGGCTTTTTGATCAAAATACTTCCATTTGCTACTAGGTTTTTGAAAGGTTTCTTAAAAATACCCATTTTGGGGGTTGTGATTCAATACCTCCTTCTTGAAGAAGGTGAGCAGGAGGTAAAATGCCCCAATATAGAGACTAGTTTAAGTCCACACAAGCCAAGCTCACTGAAGACAGCTCAGGGTGGGGTTGGTCCATGGGCTCTGCTCCCTGTCCTGCTCCCTCCCTGGCTACCAGCATGCCCCAGCCCCTCCATGGTGACAGGCAGTGTGTCTATCAGAGCTGCTTATGGGAACATCCCCATTTTACCCATTTAAATAGAGACCTGGGGATGGCATCTTCATAGTGTCAGTGCTGTAGCAATGGGAATATAACTCAGGTTACGAGCACTGTGTAACTATTACCATACAAAAAATAATACTAAAAATGTATATAGATGTGTATTATGTAGAGCAGAAAGTGCACATTGCATAAAATGGATTAATGGAGGAAGTCTTTTCCATCTCTTTAATGTTTTGCATAACTGTACAAGAAGAATCGTTCGACTAATCCAGACTTTGACCATATTAGTGTTCTGCAGCTGAAATAAGATTCCCGTGCTCTTTATTTCATTAAAGCTGGTGGAAAAATACAAATAGTTGTTGGTTGGTTGGGTTTGTTTTTTTTTTACAGGAATGTTTTCTTTTAAAGAAATGCTATAAAATATTTACTTTTAGGATGGGAAAAAAGTGAAGCGAAATGATGGGTAAATAGTTCTTGTTTTCCAGCAAAGCACCACTCAGCTGGAGCTGTAAAGTGTTTAGGGGATGTCATAAACCCCATGAAATTCTGACCCAAACCAGAACATTGCTTTTGATGGGGGAATCTTTTGATGGGAAGATCGAAATCCCACTGGAAAATGGCACAGGGATGCTAAGGGGGAATGCTCCCGCAGCTGCTCTGACCTGGTGCTTCTCACAGTGCTCGGCACTCTCCAAGCTGAACGCGGAGGTGGCCTGCATTGCTGTCCATGAGGAGAGCGCCTTCGTGGTGGGCACCGAGAAGGGACGGGTCTTCCTCAGCGCCCGCAAGGAGCTGCAGGCCGACTTCCACAAGTTCTGCAGTGAGTATCCCCTCTGGCGCGGGCTTCTCCTGTGCCGAGGCTGGTGCTCCAGTTGTGCCAGCTGGGACCTGCACTGCACACAGAGGGGTTGTGGTTTGGGGCTCTGTCTGTCTTTGGGGATGAGAGGTGTTTGAAGTGATGGCAGCCCTGCACGTTGTGATGCTGGCACCCAGGTCTCTGCCCAGGTCTGTGCTTACTGGCTCCCCAAAACCAGCCTGGGAGCTGAGGGGGAGATGGGAGCTGTGCTGTGAATCCTAGAATGGTTCATGTTGGAAGGGACCTTAAAGCTCATCCATTCCACCCCCCTGCCGGGGGCAGGGACACCTTCCACTAGACCAGGTTGCTTCCAGCCCCATCCAACCTGGCCTTGGACACTGCCAGGAATGGGGCAGGCCCAGCTTCTCTGGGCAACCTGTTCCTGAATGGAGACATGCATTTTTTGAGCAGCATCATTCCTGGCTTGCCAACTGCTGCTTTCCCCACTCCATGCAGGAGCTGGGATGGGATCTGGCCTTGGTGGTGCTGGGGACTGTGCGTGCACATGCACGGTGTTGACAGAAACCATATTGGTGCTTAATCCATTGGAGAGATTGCTCAGGAAGGGCTCACTCTAGTGAAAACATCAGTGCTGTCAAGCTGCCAGGGCCGCTCGCTGTCTGCTCGGGTTGTTCGCTGCACGTGTGCAGGGTGAGCCAGCATGGCTTTGCAGGAGCGGCTTTGCCCCTCTGTTCTGCCCATGTGGGCAGCTGCCTGCCACCTCCACGTGGGAGAGCTGTTAGTTATCCTGCATCATGTTTTTCAGGACAGGAGGTGTTTCAAGGATGTTTCCTTTGTTCACAGGCGACTCTGCCTCCCTTTCCCACCTCCCATCAGAGGCAGAAAGGTACCCGAGCATTGAACAGCAGCAGGGTGGCCAATGGAAGAAAGCTCCCTCTTGTATATTAAATACCAACTGTGTCTCCTTAGAGCTCACAATATTGATGAGCATCTGCATATCTCACTTAAAGAAATATATATACACATATATAGTGGCTGGGGACCTACCGCTATGCTGGGGCAAGGCACTCGACATTAGACCCTGACTCCCCTCTCTTTTGGTTTCATTTATACCTTTGTCAGAATGAAATGGTCACGTCTGGTTGAAAGCACAAAATCTTAATGATGGGGTTCAGGCGAAGCGACTGATGCTGGAGACAGGGTGAAACGTGATAACTCTGTCTTGAATTATAAATGGCCCAGGCTCAACTCCGCTCCATAAAGCTCTTACAACTGGCATGCAGTGGAAAGCATCCCTGGAAGTGCCTCTGATTTATGGTCTAGCTGCCCCCTTAGAAAGGATCTGAATTAATCTAAAGCAGACATCGCTTGGAGATGTAAGAAGCCTCTCATCTCTCTGGGTGCTCAGACCTTGCTTGAACGCTCTCCTTTATCTGAACCTCTGCCTCAGCCTTTTCCTGGTGCACAGGGGAAGATGACAGTGATCAGGATTAATGTCAGTGGAGGAGAGTTAGTGCCCGGCCGAGAGGGAGAGTCAGTTGGAGAAGGATGGGGATGCAGATGCTTTGCACCACATTTGTAAAACACCCCAAAATCATTTTCCGGGGCCCGTTTCCCTGTGCTGTGGGAGTGCTGTGGAGCTATCCAGAGATTGTGTGGTGTTGGGTGGCTGTCCCATTTGTTATGTCGAGTTCCAGGGTAACCCGAGTGGCTCTCGCACCCATTCCCATGATGCCCCAGCCATGGGCTGTTTCCACAGGAGGGATCCACAAGCTCCTACTTGCTTGCCAGGCAGCATCCAGGGCTGATCACCAGCAGGAGCCTGTCGAGGATGATGAAGGAATTAGTCCTTCTCCACCGAAAATCCCTTGTGAATTGCTTTGGATAGAACGGCAGTAATGCACTTGTAGTGTTTAATTTTCTGTGCGTTTAGAGATGCAAGGAAGTCATTGCTGAAGATATGCTTTATTTGAGGTTTAATGGGGGAAATTAGCAGGAAATAGCTGGTATTACCGAGCTACGTGATGCTGAAGGGTAAAAAAGCCTCTGAGAAAGGCGGATTTTCTTTTCCTGAGAGATTGAAGGCTAAGCAGATTGAAACCAGAGAAAAGAAATGTGCTGCCCAATTAATCACAACAGTTTCAGTGCAGCTAAGTGGGTAAAACTAGGGAAGGGGGGTACACATAGGATCACCAACCCCACAATGGGGTGACTGCCTATCCCACCGCCTTTCCCTGCACGGTTGTGGCGCTATCCTAGCTGGGAGACTGGGGTGGGTGGGAGACCTGGGACACCCATATGCCTGGTGCCAATGGGACCCTTTCTTACCTGGGGTTTGGTGGGCTGGGATTCATTCAGCCCTGGCTAAATGTGATGTAACCTGGCCAGTGGGTTTGATCACTTCACAGCCACTCAGAAGCATGAGCAGCATCACCCATGAGCCCTCTTCTCATTGCAGCGTCTCCTGTTTTCTCCTCTCCCCCCCACAGGAGTCCAGCAAAGGAAGGAGCAGGACGCAGAGGTGCAGAAGGCAGCAAAGGAGTGCGGGCGAAGCGTGCTCAGGGTCTCCCAGGACCAGGGATCAGACGTGTACCTCCTCAGGAAGATGGTAGAGGAAGTGTTTGATGTGCTTTATAGTAAGAACCTTCACGCTTCCATTTGGGGATTTGGATTGCCCCCGGGGCTCTGCCCGGTGCCACTGTCGGATGTGGCTTTTGGTCCCAGCCTGGCTCCCTGGCAATGGAGCAGGCGCCTGGCAGGGGCAGTGTGGTGGGACGCGCTCCTGCGTAGGGTTAGCACTGTGTTGAGATGGGACCTGGCCACTGCTTCTTCACTTCCCAGCGCCCCAAACTGGGCAAAACCAATCCCTGTGCTGTGGGAAGCAATCTCTGCCATGGATTGAGTGTGATTTTTCAAGCACACCTTTATGCCTGACGCTGTGTCTGCAGCACCTCTTTCACAAGCACTGCTGGGGCTCTGCACTCTCTCATCTCTTTCTCTGGCAAGTCTATTTAAAAGGAAAAAGGATGATTTTTCTAGCAGGCGGCCCCAGCTCCAAGAGACGAGCTGGTGCCGTTCCAGCACATGCATCATCCCCAGCAATAAAGCTTCTGCAATTAAAATGTAGATGACCATATGGCTGTTGATATGTAACCCAGTGGGTTGCAGAGCTCCCTCCAGGCCCAATCTGCAGAGGCTGGAGCCACAGCAGCTCCTGCTTCTCACTCAGGCGGTCCTCATGGAGTGGCTGGAGGCAGTGGCCATGCTCCCAGGTCATCCACCAGCAGCACCTGTAGGGCTCTGCTGGCCTGAGTAGGAAAAGCAAAGTGGGGTTGTGAAAATGGGCCCCAATATTCCCCCGTAATTCTCAGTGGATTGCATTAGCCCAGCATGATGCACAGTTCAAGCTGTGTGGCTGGACCAGCTTTCCTGGGTGAAGCTCCCCATCACCATTTGAGATTTGGGGTGTGCTACTGAGCCTTGCTGGAGCTGTGCAGGTCTTCTTGAGCCTGAAGCCTAGGTGTTGCCCCTATTTGTGTTCGGGGTTCGGGAATGGGCACTTCCAGACGATGGGAGTGGGATAATGAATGCTCCCACCACTGCCCTGTGCTCGCAGGCAGGATTTGCTGCTGCTGGCTGATGTTCAGCTCTCGCCTCACCAGCGCCTGACACAGGCTTCACAGATTGAAGAGGGAGATGGCATCCCTTCCCCAGGGACAGACAGTCGCTGAGGTTTTCTGAAACCACTTAAAGGGCTTGGAAGCAATATTCCTGTTAATGGAGGTTATCAAATCCTCTCTCTGCCTTCAAAAGAATGGGACCCGAGTGGGAAGGAAGGAGCAACGCAGACGAGCCAAGGGAATGGGATAGGGAGGCCATTTCGGAGGTTTTGCAGGCCTCTTGGGAACATGGGAATTATTCATATATGATATACCATAAATATATAACTGCATAGAAAAGCTTGTTCAGGGTGCATCTGTGCGGGTGTAGGGAGCAGGTGGGCCATCTGTTGGGATGAGTTTGTGATGTTCTTTACCTTGTCAAGGTGCACGAATGTACGTGGGGACAATCTGGCCTGGTCTGCAACCCAGGGCAGCCAGCACTGCCATGGCAGGAGGAGGCTGGGCATCCCTGGGCCAGTGCTTTTGGCCTGGTGTAGGGTGTAATTCTGGCACTCGGTGTGATTCTACCTTTGCTGCTGATTCAGTAGGATCAGCTGTTTCCATCTCTGAGCTGCTCCATGGTAAAACCCACCGGGTGGATGCTCCCCTCCTCGTGTGTCCACTGGGAAAGAGCCTCTCTTGGTTGAGTGTGGAGAAATACCGCAGGAGATAATAGGTGCCCCAGGGCGATTCTGTTTCCAACAGCGAGAGAACTGTCTGAAATTAAGAGTTATCTTTCTTATGCTTTTGGGTTGGTATTTTTTTATCCTTTCAGTTGCTTCCCATCAACAGGGATTGGAAACAAAAAATCTTAGCAAATGCTCAGTCAAAAAGCTCGTGTATTCCCTCCAGAGCCGGGTAATCTCCACACCAACAGGATGACTGATTACCGCTGGCTTCTATTAAACAGGCATTAATGATGATTATTGTCTCTCTTTTGCTAAACCGTGAGCCTGTGCATGGCAGCGCGGGACTTGGTGAAGGTCACTTTGACAGTAACACATTCCCCATAAAAATATGTTCGGGGAGTTATTGAGTGTTGGGTTGATAAAGAGCCACTCTTGGGCATCAGGAGCGTTTTCCCATTGCAAAGAGAGGTGATGGAGGGAGGTGGAAAGCTGCTAGAGCTGGTGCCTCAGGGCAGGGAAACCGTCAGCTTGTAGAAAGTGTACTCATGGTGTTGTGGTTCAAAGGTTCATTTGGGAACTTCTGTTATTGGCTTAATTAAAACAGTCTCCATCCCGCCTATGAGGAACCTTGATGGCTCCTGGAAGTTGCGCGTTGTTAGTTATCATGCGTTCCTTCAAAGAACATATTGAAGGAATCACTTTTAATAAGAACTTGCTGACAGCATCACAAGATTTCCAGGGTTTGAGTAAGATCTTTTGGTGTTTGGGTTTTAAAGAGAGAAAAAAGATTTTAAGGAAAATCAACAATATAAAATCCTACTGCTATTTAAATGTTCCATGATCTCCTCTGCCTGCCCCTCAACCTTGGAAACAAAGGCGCAGATACATTGCCATGTGGCCAGATGTTCTGCATCTGGACGCTGCTTTGCCAGACAGGTTGCATTCCTTCATGGCTGTTGCTTCTTGCTTCGTGCTTTCAGCACCAGGTTTATTGGTTGCAGTGACTTGGGTTGGTTTCCAAAGGAATTTTTCCAGAGAGAGCTGCTTTTCCTATGGTGTCTAGCCTGGAGAGTGCTCTAAGCATCCCCAGTTTGGGCATATGTGGGCTCTTAAGCTGGTTTAGAAAATCTCTGTATAGCTGTGATGCTTGCTGGTTCTCTTCTGCTGCTAGGGAAGGGGAAATAGCTTGCTCCCAACTCCTTGGGGAGATTTTGCTGTCAGAGGTACAACAGAACCATAGGGACATGGGGGAACTCTGTGGCCATTCATCAAGGGGAGTGGGTGAGATGTCTGAGCTGCTGGAGGTGATTGTGCCGATGCATAGCGATATTCCTGCTGCCTGTGAATAGTGGGATGGAAGGAGACTGCTGGGTTGGTTTTTTTCCCCTTGTCTTTCAAAGTGCACTGATGCTGCCTGACAGCAGCAGCAATTGAAGTACTTTCCATTCTTCCAGGAGGTAAAATAAGGAAACCAACTGAAAAGAGGGTTCCCAGAGTGTCTCTCTAAACATGAGATAAAAATCAGTGCGAGCCCTTCAGCCTCCTTTGTCAGCTCTCAGCTCCCTCCTGGCATGCCAGCAGCCACATCCTTCGCTGGTACATGGGGTGGGCTTGTGCCAGGTGACTCCAACTGAGGATTTTACTGTGCAACCCGAAAGATGAGACATCTGCTTATTGGCTTTTGTGAGCTTTTTATTAATTAGCGCTTTTAGAAAGGGCTTGCAGGTTCTTGCATGCTGAGTGCAGAGGCAGGAACAGGTTTTCTTCTCACAGTGTGTCCATTGGTATCTCTTGCTCCTGCATTTACTCCTCCAGCCTGGCTCGGCCGTGGTTGGAGTCACAGGGTGTTCATCAGCATGTAACTCTGTCCCCTCCTCAGGTGAAGCTGTGGGGAAGAGCAGCGTGGTCCCTTTGCCCTACGAGAGGTTCCTGAAAGAGCCGGGCTCACTGGCAGTGGCGGGTTTGCCTGAGGGGATCAGCTTCAAGAAACCCGTGGAGTACGATGTGAAGTCCCTGATGGCCATCCTGGAGCACAGCCACAGCATCCGCTTCAGGCTAAAAAGGTTATTTTGGGGGTCCCCAAGGTGTGGGAGGGCAGCGAGCCCTTGGGATGGCAGAGATTTTGTGTGGAGTGGGCAGGAGCGTTCTTTCCATGTCCCATCTTCTTCCCCCAGACCCAGAAACCTGGGTCCAGCTGTGCCAAACCCAGCCTTGCAGAGAGGTTCTTCAGCGCTGGGTGACTTGAGACCATTTCGGACTTGTTCTATAATAAGAGCACATAAACGTGCCCATTAACCACAGCACTTTATATGTCTCTGCCAAAATTTCCGCTGCGGTAAGCTAAGTGCTTTTCTGTCTCCAGAGGGGTTTCCAGTGTAAATGCTGCAAGCTTCTTCTCAGGCTGAAATGGGTTTTTTAACACCAGACAAGGAGGGAGGCAGGGGACCACAGTGGGGCCATCTCCCCATTTCGGCCACGTTTTCACAAGGGACTCATCAGTTTTTTGGGTGCTTTCCCCCTGCATTTGCCTGGCTGGCAGCACCTTGGATCCATTCAGAGAAATGCTGAGCGCTACCAAATACCTTCTCTGAAGACTCTGCACTTGTGGAAAATGAGGCTGAGACAGCTAAAAGTAGGACACAGAATCTGAGCTGTCTGTGAGCTCACGGCCGCCTGTCTCATGTGAAGCATGAGAGTTTCCTCAATCTGAAGCTTATCCCTGGGCTGACTGAGGTCCCCTTGAACATACCCTGGGTCCTGGGGGTTGGGGCAGGCAATCGAGTGAAGTAGTCATGATCACATAAATCATTTTACTCCTTAAACTCACCAGGCTGTGGGGCTAGGCAGCTTTGCCTTAGGTAATATAAATGCTTTGAACCGTAAGACCAACCTGCTCCATTCAAAGAAGACAAAAAAGGTCCAGATGCCTGAAAAATCTCAAGAGGTTGAATGATGGCTATCATTTCTAAAACAGAGAGCTTGGTGGTGCAGCATGTTCCACCCTCCTTATCATGGAATGGTTTGGGTTGGAAAGGACCTTAAGATCATCCAGTTCCAAATCCCTGCCATGGGACAGGACACCTCACACTAGACCGTATTGCTCAACCTGGCCTTGTCCTTCCCTCTCCACACCTTTCCTTGTCCACACTTATCAGTGCCATGAACCCAAAGGAACCTATTTCTTCCCTCCTTTTCTCCCTTCCATCCCCTCAGGCCAGCAGATGAGCCCAGCCGAGACCCAAACCCCAGCGTCGAGTTGAGTTGTACCTCCCTCACCCCCAAGGGTGGACGAGACTCTGGTGCCAACGGCCCCATGGCCAAATCCTGCAGCCAGGACACTGTCACCGTCACCAACTTATTGTACGGCGTCTCGCTGCCCACCCAGATGGCTGTAGACCTAAAGCAAGAGGTGTCATCCGGGCCGAGCGCGGCCAGCGAGGCGCTGCTGCCCAGGCCCGCGGGAGAGCTGAAGGTGCCTTCCTCACAGGAGTACAGCGACTGCTGTGGTAATAGCCTGGAGTTTGCTCTCAGAAGAGGGCACCCCCCCGGCGCTGACAGGGTGTTTTGGTGGTCTTCGGATGAAAGTCGGTGGCAAAGCTTTGGCCCGTATGGAGATAAGCGGATCCCAGCCCTTCCCCGGGTGCCTGTAAGGTGCCGATGGGATGCACCTCCATTCTTGCCCTGGAATGCCGAGTGCTGCACCATGAGGCTGGAGGGGGAAATGGTCATGGTGGGGGTTCAATCTGGCCATGACCCCACCGGGTTGTCACAAGCCAGGGTGCATGCAGGAGAGCCAGAAGGGTCAAGTCAGCATCACCAGCGGGGGACAACACGCTGGGTGTTGTTCGGGTGCCCAAAGCATTGGTTGGGGTCTCATCAGCCCTTTCTCCTTGTCTCACCTTTTGTCCAGGACAGAAATCATCGGTCTCTGGAGGTCCCCTCATCCAGAACGTGCATTCGTCCAAGCGCATCCTCTTCTCCATCGTCCACGACAAGACAGGTCCGTGTCCCGCTCTGATGTTGGAGGTGACCAGCAGCCACCTCTTAGGGATAGGGTTTCCCCTAGCCCAGTCTCTCCCCATGCTCTGCAGGTGCCTGGCAGTGCTGGAAATGCTGCCATGGGGGATCTTTTCCCTTTACTTGCTGCAACATCTCAGCATCGCAGCCAAAACCTTCTTCCCTGCTTGGCTCCATCCCTGCCATCTTTACAGTGCTTGGTCCTCAAGCACTGCTGACTGGCTGGGAAATCCCATCCCTGCTTCATGCATGGGGAATTGGGGCACAGCTTTGGGTGAGGCCATTGAGCCCGAGGTGCCAACAGCAACTGCCCACTGAGAGCTTGGAGTTAGTTCAAAATAGCTGAAACCCACCAACCCCAGTGTGATTCTGCAGCAGTGCCCAGGGGGATCAACAGTGAGGAGCAGACTGTGCCATTCCCCAACCTCCACCCCACCAAAGGGAAAGACCACCTAAAAGTGGTGTCATTTTTACATCAAAACCCTTGCATGCTTGCATCAAAAAGAAGAAAGAACATAGGTGGGGAAGTTGGGAAAGAGTAAGAGATAAAAAAAGCTGCTCTGTGAAATGGCTGTGCCTTTGAAAGGTGCATTTCAGGTTGAGTTTGCTCTGTCCCAGAGGGTCTTTCATTACAGGGCTGAGAAGTTTCACGGGGTCATTCCTTAGGAGTCTGCTTTGCGCATGCATGGCTGCAGAGGAGGTTGCTTGGGGCTGGGGAACCCCAGACCTTCTCTGCCAGCCTGGCAAAATCCACTCAGGAAGAGGAAAATCACTATTTTTGGAGCAGCAAAGTCTTGTTCCTGCTTCCCAGCGCTTCGCGAGAGAAAAGTGCATCTGCTGTGTACAAACCATATGGAAGTTCCTTATTTCTTGTATTTTGTTTTGATAGATAAGTGGGACAGTTTTATAAAAGAAACTGAAGATATCAACACCCTTAGGGAGTGCGTGCAAATTCTGTTTAACAGCAGATATGGTGAGTAGGAGTTAATATCCCATTATGCATCTGCAGCGCTTGTGGTTTGCATATCATTATATAGCAATCATTTTTGTTCCCTAACACAGCAGCAGAAGCCATATGCTAGAGCTCCCTTCTCTTCCCAACACATTTAGCTCAGCAGCTCCCAGGCTCTGGGTGTCTGATGAAGGTTATGTCAATATTTCCATTTGGAGCCCCCCCCACCGTCAAGGAATTTATAGCTGGGCTATAAAGCAGCCCTGGTTTGAAGTGTGGAAGGCCGGATCAGAGCACCGGGGCAGCACCAGTGCTTGCAGGCAAGAGGGAGCAGTGGGATGCAGCCATTTTCAACTCACATGGCAGAGAAAAAAGGTTATCATGATTGCAGCTGCTTTTTTTCCACCTGCATGGCCTACGGGTGTCAAGGGTGCTCTCCTTGCCATGGGCAGTGCTTTTGGGTTAGTTTCTGGGTGTTTGGGCAGCTGTAAGCTTGGGAAATTGCTTGGAAATGGGCTGATGAGCTGAGTTTGTCATCTGTACTATCCCCATCAGGCTGTGTGATTCATGAGATATTGATGGGTTATAGATGAGCCTTATAGCCTAAAACCTGTGTATGTGCTGTGCAACTTGTGGGTTATAGATGGGCTACAGTTGAGCTCTGTAACTTATAATCTACATATGTGCTATGCAACTTGTGAACTCAGGAACCTGCTGCAGTCACAGGGAGGTTGAAGTGGGCCATGGGCCGCCACAGCCCTGGTTTGAACAGCACTGGGTGTATTTGTAGGTTTTGGAGGACACCATTTGCTGCTGCTCTGTCTCCCTATTGTCCCATCTCTATCTCTATCGTCTCCCCATTGCCTCATCCAAGGCCAGGTTGGCTGGGGCTTTGAGCAACCTGGCCTAGTGGAAGGTGTCCCTGCCCGAGGTAGGGGGTCAGAACTATGTGAGCTTTGAGGTTCCTTCCAACACAAACCATTCTATGATTTGTTCTATGAAGTGCTCCTGGGGCTCCCCTTCTGAGACAAGCAAAGAAGAGGGCAGGAGGCACTCACCCTGCTCGAGTTCAAACCTTTATACCTCTATTTATCATCTGTAGAAGGAAAAGCGCGTGTTAAAGTGAAAACCATGGGTTCACCTTTCAGCCGAAGCCTTGGGGTTAGACCACATGGTCCCTGTCCCGTACCGGAAGATTGCCTGTGACCCCGAGGCGGTGGAGATCATCGGCATCCCAGACAAAATACCCTTCAAAAGGCCTTGCACCTACGGCGTCCCCAAGCTCAAGCGGATACTGGAGGAGAGGCACAACATCCATTTTGTCATCAAAAGGTGGGTGGTAAGGAAGGCAAGGGAGAGTGCATGGCCTTGAGGGGGTCGGGGATTTAAGCTGTTCTCTCCATCATCACAGGGTTGGTTTTGACACCCAAAACTCATTTTACTCTCGTTTTATGGAAAAGAGCTAGAGTTGTTCAGCTCTTTTCTTCCCCAAAACCTTCTGTTTTCCATCCCTTTCTCCTTGTTTGTGAGGATGTGGCAGGGCTGGCTATATTACAGTCACCCGCCGAGCCCTGTCACCCTGTTGTAAGTCCATACAGACATTGCCGGTGCCACCCAAGCATTTCAGGTGGTAATGGGACCTCTGATCATGGTACAGTGGCATTTGGTGGATGGGAGCGGTGCCTCCGGATGAGAGGAAGAACATCCATATTCACAATGCACAGGGATTCTCTTCCACCATGTTTTGTGGTGACCACTTATGGGCATCCTTTGTGTATGATCAGGGGACTGGAGCACCTCCCGTATGAAGACAGGCTGAGGAAGTTGGGGCTGTTCAGCCTGGAGAAGAGAAGGCTGCGTGGAAACCTCAGAGCAGCCTTCCAGTATCTGAAGAGGGGCTATAGGGATGCTGGGGATGGACTCTTCATTAGGGACTATTGTGATAGGACAAGGGATAACGGGTTCAAACTTAAACAGGGGAAGTTTAGATTGGATATGAGGAAGAAATTCTTTACTGTAAGGGTGGTGAGGCACTGGAATGGGTTGCCCAGGGAAGTTGTGAATGCTCCATCCCTGGCGGTATTCAAGGCTGGGTTGGACAGAGCCTTGGGTGGCATGGTTTAGTGGGAGGTGTCCCTCCCTGCCCCTGGCAGGGGGGTTGGAACTGGATGATCTTAAGGTCCTTTCCAACCCTAACTATTCTATGATTCTATGATGATGAGGATGTGTTGCCTACAAGCAGGGTGTTGTGTCTTGGTGTCTGCATTTGCATTAGAGTAGGAGGAATGGACGCTCTCCTGGTTACCTTTGTGCTGTGGAACCACTTTTTGCTTCTCTGTCAGGAAAATCTGCTTTATAACATATTAATTCAGTCCCTGCCTGTACAGCGCTTGTGTTATTCTCCTGCTAGAGGTGTGAAACCATGGTGCAGAAAAACCCCAGCAAAGGCTCCCACAAGGGCTGAAATGCTGACATCAACAGGACTCAGGCATCCTACAAGGAATTAGCTTTCCTGATGTCAGCTGCTGGAGGAGCCACTTTGTCCTGCAGCACTTGGGCTGTGCCAGACTGGATCAGGCCCCAGGATATGGCCCTGACACACTTTGCTCCCATGAGCAAATCTGTGTGTGGTACTAAAATAGGATATTCAGGAGATGGGTGACAGCCAGTCAATGGTCTGTGTCCTGAAGTGAAGGTCCAGCAACAGCTACTTCAGTCCTACCGTCTCTTTTGGTAGAGCCAACCTATAGTGCTTCATTTAATAATTAAACTAAGAGAATGACTTAGAAGCAGATTTAAAGGGGCTTTAGTTAAAAAGCACATGCTGCAAAATTGTTTTGTTGCATGACAGGCTATACATCTTTTTTAGCTGAAAAATTCATTCCCCTTTTTTAGAGAATGAATTAAAACACAATTTTGACTTGGTTTAATGTTGTTCATTAATAAAACCTAAATTTCAGCCTTTAGAAGCACCTATTTCTAATCCTTTTTTCCCCCTTTCTTCCTAGGATGTTTGACGAGAGAATTTTTACAGGTACGTTCTCCACATCCTTTGATTTATTGCCCACCAAATTGAAAGATTGCAGAGAAGCAGAGTTGAAATAATGTCATCTCTGAGCATCAGAAGTGCAGGACACATGCAATTACACTCGATGAGGAGAAGCTTTGTCTGTGCCCTACACGCAGGCATGCTGAGATTGCCTTTGCCTGGGGTCGGTGCACACACAGTGCACCCCTTAAGTAGTGTTTTGAGGGTTAAGGCAAGAATTCCTTGACTCCCTGTGCCAGGCGGAGCTGCAGCTACAGGCAGCGCAGCATGTTTCTGTGCTTGCAGGAGGAACTAAAATCACTGCTCACTGGTAAATCATTCTCTGGTTTTTTGGCTGGGAAGTGCCAGCATCATCCAGCCGCCGACTGTTTTTAACAGAGACACAACACAAATCCAGTGACAAAACCCCAAGGAGGGAGTTCCTTTGGCTTTCTTTGCCCTGTGTTTTTACTCCTTTTGGTTTGTGCTAGAGAAGCCAGGCCAAGTGCTTCTTGGCAAATAAAAAGCGACAGGAACTGATGCCCCCATCCCGCCACCTTGATACGTGTCTGAAACATGGCACTGTACCTGAATTTGTCCCCTCCCAGCCCTGCTCCCAGATTGCCTGGGCTTAGCTGGCAAGTAAAGACGTGTTTTGAATGGCTGTTTGGGGTTCTTCCCCCAAGCCACCAACCCCACACACTGGCAGCTTTCCAGACACCTCCTCAAATATCTCCAGCAGCCAGATTAACCTCTGTGGCCCCATGGCTGCCCCAAACCCAAAGACACTCCGTGAGGATGATGCACCAGAGCCACCCAAAGGGGACCTCCAGCATCATGCCTCCATAGGAGGGATTTCTTTGTGTCTCCATTCCCATTAATGACTTTTTTTCTCAAGAAAAGGATTTCTTTAGGCTCTCCCCAAAGGGATGAAGTGCTGAACTGTGTTTTGGGATGCTTGCGTTTTCCTTGTAAATGCATCATGGTGGCATGGTATCCATGGGCAGGCATTGCATACATCTGTGCTGCAAGCTTGGGGGTTACGTGGCAGGGAGGTGCAGGTGGAAATGAGGAGATGAGGAAGCAAACCCAGCAGGACTGGGGTGGATGGTGGTTCTCCCTCCCCTGCCTGGTCCCTGCAGGGCTACCAGAAGCAAAACACATTAAACCTGTGTTTTTGTGATTCGTGTCAGCACATCTGACTGTGCAGGGGGAAAAAAAAGCATCTGCTGAGTCAGGAGGTGCCATTTCTGCAAAGACACTATTTTCTGAGCAGAGCTGTATTTTAAGTTGCCAACTGCAAAGTATCCCAAAGCTTCCCTGTACAGTTTTGCTCACCCTTTAATTAAAATACCCACCACTGCTAGGAAACCTATTTTTGCTACTCCCCTGGGTAGCAGCTTCAGGCAGGCTTCACTGCTGCAAGAACAAGATTTGGTCCATAGAAAGCACAAATTAAAAGGAGCCTTTTGGACTTTTGGTAGATAAATAGTGTCTTTAAGGCTCTATATTGGTGCTGCTCCCATTGCCAGAGCCCTGTCCTTCCTTGCAGGCTGGAGTGGAAGGGAAAAAGGCTTCATGTTCCCATGGATGGGATGTTTTTTAGGAGGGTGGGGATATCACAATGGCGCTTTGAGACCAGTGAAGGGCCTTTGGCAGCAGCTATTTAACCAGACACCTATGTGGTTTCTGCAGCCTCGTGGTGTAATTTCATTCCCTCCTTCCCCCATCACTAATCCTTCAGCTCTTTGCTCACCTTCCCTTCCTGATTTTATTTCCTACCCTGCCTTCAGATCACTCTTCATCTCCAAGGTCATTGCTGAGGCTTCATTTCAGCTCCTTTCAGGCTGCTGAGGAACAGGGAAGGGAGAGGGGCTGTTTTTTATGGTGACAGGATGCTTTTATCTCTCTCCGTGTCACTCCAGCAGAGATTTCTCCCACTGCATGTGGGTTTGGGGTACGGAACAGGACTGCTTGTGTCACCACTGCTCAGGGCTTTGCCGAGCTCCTGCCAGTGCTGCATGTCCTCTCCCCACTTTGGGGCTTGCTCCTGCACCACTGGTCCATGGCCTTTGGGTTTCTCAGCCTCTCAGCATCCTGTCCTGGCAGCCAGCCCTTTCCAGAGATTCTCCATCGCTGGCAGGGCTTCCCAGCACGCCCTGACATATACAGAGGTTTAAACAAGCATTTTGCTATTATTATGATGTGTAAACCCAGTGAAAGCTGCACCCTTCTCTTTGCAAGCAGATGAAAACCTGTCCCCCACCCTGACCTCAGCTCTGGGCTTGGGAGGGGGAAACAAGCGGAGGTGGAAAAGCTGCATCGTTTGCATCTTTGGTTGCTAATGCTGGTTCTTGCTTTTCCTTCCAACCCACACCTGGCGCCAGGAAGCAAATTTACCAAAGATCCAACCAAGCTGGAGCCCTCCAGTCCCCCTGGGGAGATCTCCCCTGAGCCGCACCGTGGGGCTGTGCTGGACCTGGTGGGGACTTCCCAGGCCAACAGCAGGTAAGAGATGCTCCCCCCCCAGCCACCGCAAAGTGACATCCCTCTAGGGTTGTTTTGGGGTCAGTAATGCACACAGGAGGTTATTGCTTTGTGCATTGGTTGGGGAGGGTGTGATGGGTGCAATTCAGTAAGCTGCCGTCAGGGAGGTGGTGTAGGTAACGTGCTGGGAAGGTGGGTGGCTGAAAGGGGATTTGCTTTCCTGCCTCTCTAAAACTCCACTGTGGTGGTACAGCTGGCCAGCACAAGAGGAGGCCAAGCATCCCTGGCCTTTTGTAAGCCAAATTTGGAATCATTGATTTTCATAGAATCATAGGGTTGGGATGGAAGGGACCTTAAAGCTCATCCAGTTCCAGCCCCTGCCATGGGCAGGCACACTTTCCACTAGAGCAGGTTGTTCCAAGCCCCTGTGTCCAGCCTGGCCTTGAACACTGCCAGGGATGGGGCAGCCACAGCTTCTCTGGGCACCCTATGCCAGTGCCTGGGTGTCTGGGTTGGCTTGCCTGAACCAGGTCTCTGTGGCTGATGTTTTGCTGTGTGTATTAGTATTGTACATGGGTTGAAATGGTCAGTGCTCAGCACCCCCAAACACTGTGCTGTGAAGCAGGGCCTTGCAGCACAGAGGCAGGCTGGAGGTGGCTACCTTGGGTGTCCCTGCGAGACCAGGGCTGGCTGAGTGACTCCAGCCCCTTTCATCAGCTGCAAGCTCAGCGCACTGGGTGATTCAACCGCTTCCAACTGTTTAAAATGGGTTGGAGGAATCACACCCTACATGTGCCTGTTTCTCTTCCTAGTAACGAAGGGACTGGATAAAAGCCTCATCCGGAGGGAATGGGAAGTTGGCTGGGCTGGGTCCCAGCCTGAGGTACTTCCCTGGTGTGACAGGGAATTAAACCCAGATCTCCAGAATCCTCAGCTAAAGCTTAGCCACAAAAGCATCCTTCAGCCACTTTTTGCTGTCTGTGCCTTGCTGAGTCGCTCCATGTCTGGAGGCATTTAGACTCAGGGAGCAGCAGAGCATCCCCTGCACACTGGGTACCAGGGGAAACAGTGATGCTTCAGATACCGCTGGCCTCTAAGCACACTGCGGGGCTGAAATGTGGCCTGCGGCTCCTCGTTTTCCCCTTCATTTGTTAACATTTGCAATTAGGACACTTTTTGCAACAGAAGATCCCACTGTGCAGTTAAATTGGTGTGACTGGCAACAAGAAGGTGGCAGGACGGGATATTAGGGATGCTGAGCTGGTTTCTGCAAAGCAATAGGTAGATAACAAGCTGGGAGTGTGCTGGTGGGGTGGGAGCCACTGCAGAGCTCCAAGGGTGGCCAGAGGCTTGTGATTCCCATACAGCCCTCACTGATGCTACAGTGTCCCCATCTCACCTGCTGCACTCCAGCCCTGGGCCAGGTACAGGTTGCATGGAGCAGTGAAACCATTGTAGAAAACCCTGTTGGGGAAAACCGGTGTTTCTAGGGGTGGCTTGGATTTTCCTCCCCATGGTAGTGCTGTGATGTGGATGTGCTGGGCTGGGCTAACCATTTCCACTGGTGTAACCCTGGCACAACCTGAAGGGTCCCTTTAGAATTTACCCTTGTTGTGTGTATAGATGCCTTGTTCCTGATTTACTCTGTGTGTGCACATTGACTTGGGCCATGGACCCCAAGGTTCATGTGCACCTCTGCTTACAAAGGGAGTCATGAATCAAGGGTGGTGCACAGCTTGCTTTGTCTGCCGCAGGGGTAAACTCAACTCTCCTGATGCATTGATAACACCTACCTGCAGGAAAATAGAGCTGGCTATTCAAATCCCACTTTGTTCTTCCTGCAAATGGGAAACCTCTGTTCCCTGGCAGGAGCATAGCATTTCCATAGCAGTGGTCCACCCAGGTCAGAGTCCAGTTCAGGGCCAGAGTGGTACACACTCCCCAGGGAAACTCCTCCCAGGTTTCCCTAGTGACAGGTTGACTCTGACCTGATGTGGGAGAGTTTAAAACCCTTTCCAAGGCTCCCAGGTGACATACACAGTACTTCCTAGACCAGAGATCCTTTCTACCCATACCACACTTAGAAGAACATTACAAGAGCGCTCCTAGCTTCCTTTGTGTTGCCTCTAGTTTGTTCTGCTGACGCTGCTGAGTGGATTTAGGTGAGAGAAGTGCTTTTGAACATCTCCCCAGAGCCAGCAGGGATGTGGTGCTGGCTCAGAAGGGTTTTCCTTCCCCCTGAAGGAGCAGCATCATGGAGGAGTGTGTTTTTCCAGCGCTGTTCCTTAGTGCCAAAGAGCCGTGGTTGTTCTTGTTTAAGAGAGACAGAAAGCAAATGTGTCCTGAGAATGCAAAGTGATCTCATTTGGATGCTGAACACCTTGAGTAAATTCCTAGGCATGTGAAGTTAACTGCAGACGTGAGTTTGGGATAGTGCCCAGTATTCAGGGGAGAAAAGCTTTGAGCAGAATAAATATTTACCAAATCAATTGACTTTTTTTCCTTCCTCCCTGTTTGCTTTACCTCCATGAGTAACCACATTGTAATGATGCTTTATGCACTCCTCTCTGCTGCAAAGGGATGGAGTCAACCAGGTTTCGGGCTTAAAACCCCTCTTGCTTTCAGGAACTCTCTGCTGCCATTACATCCATCAGTGTCTAGAGGCAGGGCTATGACCAGCAGTGGTGCAGCACCAGGAAGGGTTTGGGAGCAGGACTTATTTGCAGAGAAACCTGCAGGCTGTGGCTTTCCCTTGCAGCCACAGATGGTGTGCCACTGCTGGGACCGTGGGTGCAGTGTCCCCAGGGACCCCTCCATACCCCTTGCCCGGCATCACAGGGGCTGCAGTGTTTCTCCCTCCTGCCAGGACCAGTCCTATGCTCACCACTGGGTTTGAAGTTCTCTCTTTGGCTGCTCCATGACCACTTCTCTTGTCTGCCTTTCCTTTCCAGGTCCGAGAAGTGTAGTGTGTCTGAAAGCTGTGAACCAGGTGAGGAATAATTCATTTTCTCTTGCAAAATAGTGGTATGGGGGGGAGGGCTAAGAGAAAGCTGCCTGCAAAGTAATTTGGATGTGAGGCACCAGTTACCTGTTTGCCCCATGGCATAGTTCTATACGGACTTTATTCCCATTTGGTAGATGCAGAGATGAAGGCTCTTACCCTGTGACCCTTCAGCTGGGTCCCAGAAGTGAAATAATGAGACTTGAGCATGTTATTGAATGCAAAGCTAAGGGAAGTCTTCAGTCTCTGTGTTCCCTTCTCCCTGAAAGCCACCACAGTTGGGTCACAAGAAGTCAGTGGTGTCAGTGTTCTGAGCACTCAAAGTGAGAAGGAAATGTTTTTCCCCAGGTTTAGGGGCTTGGTCCAAGCATTGAAACGCCACATGGAACCTCCCTGTCCTACCTGCCCAAGCTCCAAGCTGTGACTCAGCCCCTTCTGGTGGATCAGTCCTAGTCCAAGTGGGGAGATTTATCTGGAGATGCGAGGCAGCTGGGCTGAGCACTACATGTAGCATCCTCCTGGGGCAGCTAGGTTCAAACCATGCTGAGTGTTGCAAGGGTTCAGCTGGTCATGTCCTGATGGGATGTGGCTGCAGTCAGCCCTCCCAGAGCACAGCTTTGCCAATGGGCATGTCCCAGGCAAAAATTTGGGAGCATTAAATATGCCTGGAGTGCCCACTGGAGATGGCTCCTCCTACATTCCTATGAAAGCTTCTTGGTGACCCAGTTCATTTAAGTGAAAAAAGCCAAAAAATGAGCACATTATGAGGTCTGGAAGCTGGTTTGAGGGCACCAACAGAGGCCATGCCAACAGGTGCCCTTTGGGTACCTCTATGCCATTAGCTTGATGCTGCTGGGCTACTTAGCCAAAGCCTTGTTGCTGCTGGCACTGCAGTGTCAGCTGGTCGTGGTTTCCCTGCCCACACTGGTGTACAGACGTGGTACACTGCTGGTTCCTGTTGGTGATTGCCTTCCACTGCCTTTTCCCGGTAGGTACCTCAGGAGAGCTGGGTGGGATCAGGCAGATCAAAATCGAGCCAGACGAGCTGGACATCATCCAGATCACAGTGCCAGGTAGGTTCTGGGGTACCAGCTGCGTGCAGTGGCCTCTGCGCAGGCAGGGCTACCGCATTGTCTCAGCATTTTGCTTCGAGAAGAGGTGTTTACAAGGTATCTCCCAGCACAGAAGGTCCCCCCATGCCCATGTAATGATCTTCCTTCACTGAAAGTCATTTTTAGGGGCGTGTTGGGAATGAGGTGGTTTCCTGGGGGCAGTGGAGGATGTTTTAGGGTTCTTTGTTGTTTCTCTCTCTCCTTCGTTGCTTTTCTATCTTGCCTTTCCCCTGGAGAAAGTGAGCCTGGTTTGCTGCTTTCCTTCACGCACGGGCTTGGAGGATCCCAGGTATCGAGCGCGGGATGTTTTTGATGAGGTCCTTAAGTTAGAAAAACAGCCTGGTTGGGAAGAGGTCATAAGAACAAGTTTAATCTTAAGCATGTGCTGAAAATGTGTTGGAATCGGTGGCACTGATGAGTACCCCTAGAGAAGTCTGTGGTGATGGAGATGAGCAGTGGGGTGCTTGAGGGGCAGCTGGGAGTCATTTTCCACTTACCTGACCTGGACAGCACAGCAAATGGTAGGATGATCCTCAGAGTTTAATGAGTGGCTAGTTAGCAGTCTGCATTTGCAGAGTGCTTTACAAACATTAATTAATAATCTCACCAGAATGAGGGCAGCCACAGGACTCCCAATGTGCCCAAGGGCAAGCGATGCTGGGGTCAGCAGTGATGCCCAGTCCCGCTGCACAGGTGCAATCTCTGTTGCACCCAAAGTCTCACAGTCCCCTTAATACAGTGATATTTGGGAGTCACTCCAGGTTTATTGCAGAATGGAGTTAACCTACAGTTAATATAGCGGAAAGAGAAGGAACAAAGTATAGTGGTAGATCAAACATTTTAATTTTCAACTTGGCAGCTAATGGAAGAGAAGAAAGCTAATACGTGGTGTGCTGGCGGGCTGTGTGAGGAGGAGGAGGTGTTACCGCTTTGGTGCCGGGTAGATCATGCTTCAAGTCCAGAGTCTACCTTTTCTTACCTTGTTTGGAGATCGAGTTCAATCAGAGGGAGTACAGCTGAGAGCAGGGAGGAGGATGAATAGAAAAGAGGTGCTCACCTACAGGGAGAAATTGATGAAATTTGGATTATTTATCCTGTGAAGTGATGATTAAGAAGTGACCTGATTGAAGTATTTAAACTAGCTGGAGGTTTATTTAAAGCTGAATTTGGAGAGCTCTTTGAGGGTGTTGGAGAGCCCAGCATTAGGGGAGGCAGGTTTAAATGAAGAGGGCATGCAGATTACATAAGGGAAACCCAAGGAGGTATGGTTTTGTGGAGGAAGGCAGCATTAGTTGAATGGTTTTCCCCAGTGGAGTAGCCAAGTCAAACAGCATTAACTTTTTAAGCCAAAATTGAGTGTCTTGCTGGAATTAAGCCGAGTAAATAGTTTTGAACTATTTTGCTCTTCACCTTCCACAGAGGTTAGGATGAGATTTTTCCTCCTTTGGACTGAGAGGTTGGGTGTGTTTCAGGGACAAGCTGTGGTTGGTCCCAGAGAGGAAGAAGGCAAATGCACCCCCGAAGCTGCTCCTGATGTGGGGCCATAGTGTGTGGGGCTCCTGGGACTAGGGGGCCCTTCACTCAGCCCTTGCTGATGGGCCCAGACCCTCTGAACCCTGCTGCGGGGATGGTTTTCCGCCAGCATTGAAATAAAAGCTGTCCATGGGGTTTTGCCTGCAGACCGATCACCTGGCTCGGATGAGATGCACGACCCAGTGCCCACGCACGTGCCCTCGGAGGAGCCCAGCTACATCCTAGAAACAGTAGCAGGTACCAGAAATGAAGATCTAGGAGGTCCTGTGCATGGGGACACAATCTCCCAAATGAGTAAAACCGTTTATGAGCCAAGATGATGGAGATGGACCCACTTCCACTGTCGTGGCCTCAATCAGCCCTGCTGGGAGCTCCAATACACAACCTGGTGGCTTTTCTGGCACCACTGCCCCATCCCAGGCCCTCTCCATCCCCAGCATGCTGCAAACCCCAGCTCTTCTGCCCAGCTCATGACTGGGATTTACCTGAGGGAATGGTGCCAGCACTGCGCTTGCCTTTGCTCCTGCTGGGTGATGGATCTCTCCCAGGAAGCCCACACTGAAGGGCAAGCATACCTCTGGGATGTAGGCAATGGGTTTATCCTGCTCACGCAGCTCGTGGCATGATGCTACCAGCCAGAGCCTGTCCTGGTATGAGTGCCTAGAGCTTAGGGAGGGGAAGGGACATTTGGGTGACTGCAGGGGACCTGGAGGACTCCTGCACATGGCTGGCCTGGTTTTGCTGTCGCTAACCCTCCTCTTCCTCATCAGGGACAGAAAAGGGGCCCAGCGAGGAGTCGCGACATGAAGAAAAACAGATGGAGGGATCAGGTGAGTGAACGTTGAACCCTGAGCATTGCCCATCATTGCAAGTTTTGGAAGGATGGATGAACACGGAAGTATTTTGGGTTGGGTTTTGTGGCTTTCCTACATCATCAGCAAAGCATTCAGCCTCTGAAAGGCTCAGCATAGAAGGGCACTGCCATGTTCCTGGGTTCAGTCCTCCTCACTCTTGCACAGATTTACTTTTCCCCCTATTTTTTTGCCTCCTTGCTGTTACCACACCTCTGTGGCAGGAGCAATGCTGCCTTTCAGTGCTCAGGGATGAGCTTGGAGGCAGCTGCCAGTGATTGGCACTGATTTGGGAGGCATGAAGAGCGTGCAGCCAGCTCTGACAGAGCTCAGGGGCTGTTTGCTGTGCGTTGCTTGCCCCAAAGGAAGCTGCTTTCTCAGAGCATTTCTCTCCTTTTCTTTTTCCTTCTTTTCTTCTTTCTCTATTTCAGACGGTATAGGAGATGTTTTAAGTCATTTGAGGAAACAAGTTGAGATTTTGTTCAACACAAGATACGGTAAGATGGTCATTAACACACCCACATCATGCTGAGCACTGGCCTCGGCCATGGGGAGCTTCTAATTGCTCAGAAATGTCACTTGCCATTTCCAAAGCAGCAGCTGAGTAAAGGTGCAATCTAATTTGTTCATTTGTTATCTGCTGGGCTTACAAATGCATTTGAAATCTCCCTGGGCCTTGTTATTGCAAGTCTTCCCCCTTGGTTTCCTTGATGCCTTTTCGCTGGCTGTAGCCCAGGAATTGCTGCCGTGGCCTTCAGCCCCCAGGCACATTCTTTTCCTTCATCTAGCAGAGGGGCATAGAATCACAGAATCATAGAATAGTTAGGGTTGGAAAGGACCTTAAGATCATCCAGTTCCAACCCCCCTGCCATGGACAGGGACATCCATGAGATCTGGATGTGGGGTCCCATTGCCCTTTGGAGAGGTGCTTGTAAGCTTTATAGAAAGCCCCATTATTTGTGCCACCGAAAGGCAGGCTGTGTTAATACAGCAAATTCTAAAGCCAGCTTCAGGTGGCTGCCTAGCTCTATCCTTCATCTCATGTCCATCAGTGTCAGGGACATCTCCACAAGCCACAGAGTAACAACAAACTCCCCAAAAACCAGTTCAGCCTTCCCACTGACATAACATGTCACTGCTGCTTTGACCCAGTGTGGAGGTACAGCAAACTAATGACATTCTATCCCCATGCAGCGAAAGCCATAGGAATATCAGAGCCGGTCAAAGTTCCCTACTCCAAGTTCCTGATGTACCCTGAGGACCTGTTTGTTGTGGGCTTGCCAGAGGGCATCTTGCTGCGGCGCCCTAACTGCTTTGGGATTGCAAAGCTGAAGAAGATCCTGCAAGCCAGCAACAACATCCAGTTTGTCATTAAAAGGTAAGGCAGGTGGAGTGGCCATCCAATGGAGAGGATGTTCCTGCTTGGAGCTCCTGCTGCTGTGCAGTGTCCTAAGGAGCATCCATCACTTTGTCACCTTCAATAAATTCGCTTGATTAGAAGCCACCAAGGGTTGTTGCCTTGTTGGACCATCCCTGAGAGGCAGTGGTGGTGTTGTCATCTCTCCCTTGGTGTCTTTTGGGGTTTTAACCCGCTTTTGCTATGGTTGGACCACAGCAGCAGGAAGCATCCAGGGTAGGTGAAGGAACCAGAGCTTTTAACCTTCAAAGAGCCTAGGTATGGGGCAAGAAGAGGCACTGGGAGCCCCAGAGGGTTTTCCTATAGGAAGTGGCTCCAGCTGAGATCCAAGTGTGCTCATGGGATGCTGTGGGCATCAGGGAGGATGCTTTCCTTGTGCTGGGGAGCAGAGGGTATTATAGGAGCTGAAGGAAGATTCTGAGAAGCCAAGACCAACCTAACACAATGGCATTGCCCTCAAAGAGGGAGTGGATCCAGCAGAGATGGATTTAAAAATGTCTTTAGCTGTTCTGGGGGATTTCTCACCTGAATGCTGATTTGGGCTCCCTTGCAGGGGAGAGAGCTGGCACAGCAGTGTGGTGGGTGCCTGAAACAGAAGATGAACGTTGAGAGCTTGGAGGTTCTGTGGTGTCAGACCAGCAGCTCCTGGGCCATCCTGACCACTCTTTGGAGTTTCTCCCTTCCCAGACCCAGTTCTCTGTGGTGCAGCTTCAACACATCTTGTAATGAGCCCTGATACTGCCTCACTGTGCCATTTTAGCTTTAGATACCCAAGTGACATTTTGAGGACAATTGTATGTTGCAAGGAGCTGTGCACAGCTTCTCCCATCCCCAAGAAACACGGACCATGGCTCCTCAAAGTCTGTAGCTGCTCACTTAAGCTGCTCAGCCATCTTCAGCTTAATCTCATCCCAGGGAGCATTGTATCAGCTCACTAAAGAGTCTGTTGGCATAAAAATTATGTCCAAAGTTCCCCTGCTGCTTTGCAGGAGCTTTAAAACTGCATGAGGTAGACACGGGCAATGGTTTGTGGCTGTGGGAACATTATCCCTGGGGATGCTGGAGCAGCGGGGTGCCACTGGCTGGGGAGCTCATTCATATGCCCTCTGCTTTTCCCTGTTTTCCAGACCGGAGCTGCTGGCGGAGGGCGTGAAGGAGCCGGCGTCGGACAGCCCGGCAGCCAAAGGTAGGCTGCGAGACGCCCGGCAGCCGGGCCGTTAAGGACTAGGTAGGAGAGGAGTGAGAGCGTTTTCCTTCTCTTGCCTTCCCTCCCCACCTCGGTTTTTGGCTGGAAACCCCTGTTCTGTGCATCCCATGTGGCAGCACCGTGAGTCCTAATTCCTCTTTTGTCCCCTGTAACAGCCACTGGCGAGAGGGACTCAAGTGAGGTGCTGCTGGAGGATGCTGTGAAGAGGCAGGGCTTTCAAGGTGAGGGCATGGAGACATCTTGGGGGGGTTGAGGCAGAGCCCTCATGGCTGTAGGGGATGCATAGAGCAAATAGATGGAAAGGGGTGGCTAAGAGGTGTTGAGACTCAGTGCCTTGGCAGAGGAGCAAGGCAAGGATGGGAGGGAGGAGAAGAGGGGAAAGGAGAGGAGGAGATATTGGGGTGAGAGGGTAGGAAGGACAGGCAATCAGAAGACAGGGCGGGCAGGCTCATAGGTCCAAGGAAGAAGCTCAGTGATGGTGCCCTAATTAACCAGCTTTGCTTATCTCGCCATCTGACCTTGTGAGACACATAATTAAGTTTCCAAGCCTCGGGGTTTGCCTTTTCTGGGGCTTTTTCCACCTGGGTGATGTTTGTATAAACACTGCTCCCACCATGGTGGCTCCACTGAGGGGAGAAGCTATGGGCTGGGGAGCAAGCACTGCCCTGCTCAAATATCCCCTTTCCATGGGCCATCACAGCCTGCAAGGGCTTGCAGGGAGGGACAGGGGCTTTTCACAGGCTTTGGCTTTTCAGAGAGGCTTTGGAGTGTGATTTATTCTAACGCCAGTAATTATCACAACTGAATCTTCGATTTCATGCGGCTTTTATTCTTAGCAAACAGGCAGAGGAAAAAAACACCCCATATTTCTGTTTAGATTATTTTTAAGGACTTTGAATGGCCCACTCCAGAGATTAGCTAATTGCAAGATAAGGACTTTCCTATAATTAGAAAATGGCATTACTTAAAAGTCACAGAGTGCCTTTTAATTTACCAGCAGAAGTCCATAATTGTTTCTTTATTTTACAGAAAATTACGATGCCAGGCTTTCCAGAATAGACATCGCTAACACGCTGCGGGAGCAAGTCCAGGACCTGTTCAATAAGAAATATGGTGAGAAACCAGGGGGCAGTTTGTTCATATTCTCCTCTTATCCCCTTCTAACATTTCCTCCCTATCCCTCCCCTCTCCTTTCAACTCCTCCTTGCCGGGTGCTTTCTCTCACCTCCCCATTGAGTGGCTGCACCTCAGAGGGAATGGTGGATCTGGGAATTAGTGCTCTTTGCTGCAAGTGCTTCAGGGAATCCATGATAGAGAGCACTGGAGGACAAGTAGATGCAGCTTCTCCTTTCCCTAGGGCATCTACCCAGCCTCTGCAGGGCACTCCGCAGCCTGCCCGCCCCAGCATCTTTATCAGGCAGGGCAGGTAAATGCTGTTATCCGCATTTTCTAGGCATAGGTGAGCCTTGTGTGCTTCTCAGGTACCCACAAGCCCAATTACTTGCAACGAATTGTGTAGCCCCATCCTGCAGGCAGACCTCAGAGAGGGAATGTGCCTACAGAGTTATCTCCAAAGAATGTCCCAAAGCACTGGGATGGAGCCAGAGCAGGAGTGGAAATGGCATCCCACATGTTTACTGCTTACTTACTGCTCACTTCTCTCTCACAGGTGAAGCCTTGGGGATTAAATATCCCGTGCAAGTGCCATACAAGCGGATCAAGAGCAATCCGGGGTCAGTGATTATAGAGGGGCTGCCCCCCGGGATCCCCTTCAGGAAGCCTTGCACCTTTGGCTCGCAGAACCTGGAGAGGATATTGGCTGTCGCCGATAAAATCAAGTTCACCGTGACAAGGTATGTGGTGAGAGGTGTCAGACGCACCGCCAAGCAGGAGGGGGAGAGGAGGGAACAGCACCCCCACCATTGCCAGCCCCACTGGGTAGGGCTGCACACACTATAAACGCCTGCAGCCCCTAAGACAGCAACTTAGTCGGCAGCTAATGGTTTGGCAGAAACCCACTGCCCATTCACAGCAGGGTCCTGTGGGTTTTGCAGCCAGAGGGGATGGACTCAAGTTGGAAGGGAAAAGCACTTGATCAGTGTCAGGGAAAAAACTGGTTTTAAGAGTGGCTCCATCAGCCTCTCACTGCGCCATGCTGCATGTCTTGCCCACCAGGCATGTGCTGCCCTGAGCATGACCATAGGGACCGTCTCCCTGCAGAGCTCCTGTGATGGTCCTGCACCAGTCATGGCACAGCGTGCAAAGGACGGGCTGATCTCTGCCCTTCCCCGTGCCACAGAAGGATGCTCGGTCTGGGTGTGCTGGCTTCCAAGTGGCTTTTCATTTTAAATCTCCTTTTTTCCTTATTTTTTCACAGGCCTTTTCAAGGACTCATCCCCAAACCCGGTAAGAGATGATGCCTTTTTGCTTGAGCAATGCATACGATAACTGTTTAGTGGTGGTCAGGGAGTTGTGAGCTGTGGATGGTGAACAATAACTCAGCTGGAGGAAGGTTGACCTCACTTTCCTGGGCTTCCCACTTTGGTTTTGTTGGTGTTTGGTGCATTTACTGAAGTTCCCCTGCCTGAAACAGCATCAGCCCTCGGTGCTGCTGCTGTTCCCTTGAAATGACAGCATTTTTCAGGAGCTAATCTAGGGCAGGGATCTGTGTGCTGTATTTAAGAAAGCACCAGCTTTCTTAAGCATTTTCTTAAAATAAGTTAATGTTGCAGTGAGCTGGCAGGTTCAGTGGCAAGGGAGAGTCGTAGGAAGGAGGTGGTTAACCACAAGGTCTGCATTGAGCTGCAGCAGTATGGCAGTGTAATCCCTTTCCAGCTTGTGGGCATCCCATGTGGAGATACACCAAGAGCAACATGGGAAAGGATGGGGTTTGCTCCGTACCCAACTGCAGAAACCACCACTCGGAGACGTGTCTTCCCCTGTGCCTTGCTGCAGTAGCTCTGTGCCTTGCTTCTAGGCTGCCCAGCAAAGAGAGCTGCCATCAGAAATGTGGGTAAAAGCCTGCCTCAGTTCTAAATGTCTGTAATTACAACTGTTGGAAGAGCACAGATGGATGCAAAAAATGTTGTCACTTTTATTGATGGCTTCCCATTTCCTTGGCCAGCTTCCATGGGGATGGCACAATTTAGGGAAGACAAATATGACAGAGAGGAAAACATTTACATGCCCTTATTTGGAACAGCAAAAAGGTGTTAGACACATGAATGAGCCCTAACAAAAGGCAAAGCTGTCTGAGAGATTCAGTCCAGGGCATGGTCCATGTGTTGACCCCCTGCATCCCTGTGTATGGCCCAGCCAAGATGATGGGGAGGTCTCCTGAGACCTCTGTGGATTCTGGCCTGAGATTTCCTATCTCTTGGTCCTGAGCAGCAAGGTGCTGACTTGCATTGGCAAGGCCTTAAAAGAGCCCTCAGAAATGCAGAACTCTGCTTTTCCATTGAATTACATGGCTATAACACTGGAGCAAGCTGGGGATGTATCCGCTCCTCCAGCCGCATCTTGTCTTCTTGTCCCTCTGCCGTGATCGGTATAATTACGTTAAGAGAGGCTGATCTGACACAAATCACACATTAACAAAGGAGCACATCAGAAGGCAAATACTTCAACCTGCCAGCTGGCTGGGAAGCGCAGCCTGATAAATAGAGATGTAGAGGAAATTGATTTTCTTCTCAATGCACTTATTTTTTCCTCCTTCTCCAGCTGAACGCTCCCACCACAGCCTGGCCCATGCTAGCACAAACACACAGACATATTTTATTCTGTGTATTGTGGTACCTGAGAGAGCTCAGGAGGAGGTTGCAGCATCCCTGCTGGGCTGAGTGCTTCATGCCCTCTCCTTCCACGGGGGTTTTAAATGAGAGCAGTCACAGGTGACTGCTTGACATCTTGATTTGTTATAGACTATTTCATACATTTGCTAAATCCTCAGAGACAATTCCAGGACTTATAATTATTTTCTATCACCAGAATGTCTCCTCAAGAAAAAAGCTGTTTGTATTTTGCCCCCCAAAAATCCCCATTGACAGCAATTAACCTCTCATCTGCTTTTCCATCCCATTATAGCGACGTGGATGGTGGCAGCGCAGTGGTACGTTCACTGCCTTGGCTTTGATCGCTTTTCATCTGCCTTAACAAAATTAATGATTTTCAAATAGCCACAGATCATTAAAAATTTAAATTTAAGAGTGTTCTTACCTCAGACTTGTGTAGTAAAGTCTTGCCATGTAAAATGAAGAGCAGCAGCAGAAGTGCGTGCTTGGCATTAAGGCAAAATCAATGAAAATCACTTTTCGCAGAGGAGCGTTAAAATGAAAGCAGTGGTTAGTCGCAAGCAGGCTGGAATTGCGTAGGTGTCTAAAAGCTGGAAAGCCCAGGAGATGACTATCCATACAAGGGAAGTTATGGCTTTTGTGGATTATTTTGGCCAGCACGCAGTTTAAGGGAAAAGGGAAATTTAATATCACTTTGATGTGATTTTAGTTGCCTTTAGGTTAAATGACAGGGTTTCCTTTGCTTTAAACAAGTTGTGCACCTCCTGCACTGCAAAGAGCATCCCAGATAACTGTAGAACCGCAGAGGACCGGCCTCCTCCTCTCCCTTTTTGGGGACACCCATTTTGTAAGCATGACAGAAACAGCTAAAAGGATTTCAATATAATCTGAGCACCTCACATGCTTTTTTCTCAAGGTAATCATAATTTCTCTCTTGAGATGGTATCTCCCCTCAATGGGTCGCAACGGCCGGGGGTGAGGCTGCCAGCACAGAGGTGGATGGGAGTCTGCAGGGATGCTGTTTGCAGAAGGAGGTGGTTTTTTTGGGCAGGGAATGAGGCTGGATTTTGGTAAACTAAAGCTAGTTGTGCTCCCCTATGCCTGGAGGAGGTCAGTGGCTGCAACCCCCCTGTGTAATACAGGTTTGGAGTCTTTCAATGGTCAGACGATGCACTGGGTCACCAGTACCTCTGCCAGAACGTCACTGGTGTCTCCCCAGGGGCTTTAACCCAGGATCACAACCCTCCTGGCACCCAGAGGGCTTCCTTTTGATTCCCGGTTACTTTTCTCCCCATTGCCAGTCTCCGCTTTGCAGACGAGAGCTTCAAAACCCCTTTTTGAAAGCAGAATGATCTTCCAGCATTAAACCAGAAGTAAGCGAGCAGGGGTGAAGCTCCAGCGCTATAAACACAGCACTTTTCTTCTTTCCTGAGGCACAGCGATACAAAACAGGCTTAATTTGAGCCTTTGGAAAAAAAATAAAATCAAGCATAAATAATGTAGCACACACACACAAAATCTTTCTGTATATTAATTTCTATGTGCTTTGATTGAAAACGTACACCAGCTCCATCTGTCCTATTCCCCAAGCTCCCTACCACCCTGATAGATTATTTCCCATACTCCAATTAATAAAGTAGGGCAGGCAGTGTTCTTTAATTAAAAAAACCACACATCCAGGCGTCCTTTTTAGATGTATATTTTTTTTTTAATCACAAGAGCACAGTCCTCAAGACTTTGATGAGTTGTGCCTTGCCTTAGAAACGCCTAGCAAGACAAAAAAAGAGGGAAGTGCTTGGTGGGGCGGTGATGGGAATTGAGTGCATCTTGCTCCATCATCACGTTGGTTTTTGAAGTCCCTGCTCCCCTCCCTTCATCCCTGAGCCCCAGTGTTTAACCCCTATGGGAGCAGCCAGGTAATTTTTCCTTCTGATTCACCTTCCTGTTAATGGGGTAAGTGAATTCTTTAGTGTACAGCTGGTCAGTGTTTCTAGTCTGAAGGTGAAGATTCAAGCAGGTAGTGTGAATGACTTCAAAGTCTGTTTAGAAGCATCTTTGTGATTCCAAACACCTTTCTCTTTGCCTGTTTTTTGTCTCCTTTTCCCTTTTGCTTGCCTGAGTAGCATCTGATGAGAACACAAGACCATCGCCTCAGCTCATCCCAGCCCTCATGTTTGCTTTGCTCTTGCTTCCACCCCACTCCCTGCCATCCTCATATCCTGCTACGTCCTTCAGAGACCCCAAATCCCCCCATTTTTCAGGGTTCTCAACATATGGCAAGCTGGGTACAGCTCCATCCCAGCTGTGGTCCAACCTGAGGGATGCGCTCACTCCATACATCGCATCGTGTCTGTGAGCCTGGTGGTGCCTCCCATGGTTCAGGCTGAGCAGCACATCATGTGGGTTCCCAGGAGAAGAAATGTTAATTATCTTTCTTAAGCAGCATGATTTCATAACAGTGCCTTGAAACCTTCACCTCTGAGTTGCTGCTAACCAAATGAAAAGCTGGGCTGCCCTTCCTCAAATGCTTCTGTTTCATGTTGGAAAGATGCTGCTGCGTGCTTCTCTTCCTTGCTGCCTGCCCATGCTTCTGCCTGCCTGCAATCTGCCTGCGCTCCTGCCATGCTCTTGCCAGCAGTCCTCCTTGATGGGAGCTATGCCAAGGCCTCGTTCCTTCTAGGCTTGGACTCTTGGCTTTGCTAGCATGACCCATCTGCAGCTCTTCCCCTTTTCACTGCTAATTAACCTGAACATTTTGTGCAGTGGGTGCTGCCCGTAGGGTGTCACACAGCAATGTGGGGGACCAGGCAGTGTGCAGCATCACTTACTTTCTGTTTGGGTCCTGCTGCAGCCACCAGCCACTTAGAGCAGGATTTGTGTGCCTACAGCCCAGCAGTTCAGGGTCTGGCTCAGCGCCCCAGCTCACCATGGACTGCATAAAACTTCAGTGCCTGCAGCTGCCCCATGCAAACCCCTGTTTGCAGCAAGAGCAAGAGGCAGCAAGAGCCTCCCTGCTGAGCCCCTTCCTCACCCCGGTGGTGTCATCCACAGCCCCCATCCTCCTTGCCAGCTTTGTCATAATGAGCCGCTTCATTCCTCCTTTTGCCCATGATGCAAATCCTTGTCCTAGCCCCATTTCTGCTGCTTTTCCCCAGGAAATTAATTTCTTTTTGATATCACATCTCCTTGGAGTCTGTGGCGAGTGCCAGCCTCTCCTTAGGGATCCCTTTATCTCCCATTTTCCCCCATTGCTGCAGATCTGACACAATTTCCCTGTTTGCTTCTCATCTGCTTTAACCTCAGATAGTTTTTCTCCTCAGGCACTGGTGTGGCTGTGCAGCACAACCACTGCTGCTTTGGCAGGGACCATAAATGCTGCAATTCCCTGGGCACGTGTGGACCTCAATCTGCTCAGGTGTAAAGTGTAGCTTGAGGGATGCTTGTGGGCTCAAGCACATCCCAAAACAGGTCCCTGGTGTGGGTGGAGAGCCCAGCCTGCCCTCGCAGCTCACCAGGCAGTTATTTAGCTACTGAAAGCACCTCTGTACCAAGGGGCCTCAAGAGCGAAGGAATTTACACAGTGTCATCCTGGGTTTTGCTTTTGTTTGTGACCACAAAACCAAGCTGCAGCACTCATGGCTCTCTTTTTCTTTCTCTCTCTCTTTTTTTTTGTGTTCTTTTAACTTGCACTGTAGCCCCTAGACGGATAACATCCTTGGAAAAAGCGTACGCTGCCTTGAATGGTACGTAGCTCAGTTGATGCATCATAGATGGTAGCAGACAAGAAATGCACTTGCGTTTTAATATGGGAATGAAAGTGTCTTAAACCCCCAAATTTCAGGTATTGTTTTTTCCTCTCTGCTCTGTTTCCCAGTGATACCAAGAACTGAGTGATGCAGGATTTGTTTAACACTATTTTATTGCTGTTATTAATCCCCTCTGCATTTCTAAGCACTGTTGCTGTAGTCCCTAGGCATCGGTGCTGGTTCTGCTCCAGCCAAACCAACCTGCCACATTAGCCTCAGTTTATCCATGCATCTGATCAATTAATTTGTTAAAAAATCCACTTGCCATTCACAAGGAGAGCTTGCAAAGATTTGGGGTGGAGGGTTTTTGCTTTGCTTTAATATCTACCCTGGGCCAGGGTTAGTGTGTAGTCATGTAGGAGATTTAACATCTATACTAATTTACAGGGGTAAAGCATAGCTTGCCTGCCTGTATCTGTGTAAGGGCACATCGCAGCTCTGGCAGATCCAGCCTTAGTCCGATCAGCTGGGATTCTGGCCATGTGTCTAGATGGTAATTGCCTTCTCCTGCAAGTTTATAGCTCTGCTTTGAAAACATGCATATGTTGAGCTAATTCTAACTGTATTTAATCCTGAGTTATTGTGGAATAGCCTCAGCAAAGTCAGCAGATTTATTCTGGATTTACACAGGGATGTAATTGAATTGCACCCATTGAAGCTGAAGGGGGGAAGAGGTGTGTATTTATCCTCTTAATATTCAGGGCCAGATCCTGACCACTGTAAGCAGCCTACCCCAGCTGAGTGTTTCCTTGACATGATTGGGATTGCCCAAAGAAGGGACCTGAGCTGCTTTCCTGGTTGGGATGTGTTGGGGCAGTGGCTGTTTTCCTGATGAAATGGGCTACGTGCTGGGTGTTGGGATAGCAGAAGGTTGTTACTCAGCTCATTGGCCAGGTGGAGGACGTGCATGGCCTGCAGCAGCACCTCGAGATGCTGGTGGTGGGACGGGGAGGAGGAAGGCTCCACCACGTACCCTGCTCAGCCATGCCATGGCTTCACCACTGAGATCAGGGCACTACGTGTGGCATCATGAATGCAGACAGAACCATTATTCATCCGTGGGATACCTTGGATTTGGTTTTGTTGTGGTTTTATAAAGTCACTGGAAGAATAGGTGGTGGTTTGGATCCTGTTGTCAGCAACAGACACCTAAACCCTATTTTTAATAATTACTAAATATGACTTGGTATTTCTATAAGGAATGTTGAGCTCTAGCAAGTCATATAATCATGGAATGGCTTATGTTGGAAGGGACCTTAAAGCTCATCCAGTTCCAACCCCCTGCCACAGGCAGGGACACCTTCCACTAAAGCAGGTTGCTCCAAGCCCCTGTGTCCAACCTGGCCTTGAACACTGCCAGGGATGGAGCAGCCACAGCTTCTCTGGGCACCCTGTGCCAGCGCCTCACTGGGAAGAGCTTCCTAAGTTCTAATCTAAATCTACCCTCCTGTTGGAGTCCTATTGGAAAAGAGCAAATGGTGCTTTAAAAATGTGACCACTAGTGTGCAAGTGCCTGTGGAGTGTAGGGGCCCTTGCTTCAGGCAAGTAGGGTTGGGGAAAAAATAAGTCAATCAACTGGCTACTTCGTAAAATTAAATATATATATATATATATAAAAAATAACACAGAGCTGAAGCAGCATGCATAAACCTGCTTATGGGAAGAACTCAGCACATCTCAGGGGTGCCAGTGGCTTCCTTGAGTCGATTACTTCCCACAGCAAGATGAAATCAAAGTGGATAGAGACCCCTCTTGCCTGGAGCTGCCTGGGGATGAAGGGGCAGGTCCCCAGGAAGCAGTGCCACCAGCCGGATCCTCTCTGGCTTCTCTGTTATGCGTGCTCAGTTCCATGCTTTTCGTGGGATTTGTTTGTGTCCTTGGATGGGAATTAGGGAGTTCTGCCCACCACAAGGTGGAAAAAACACCCCCTTGGGATCTCATTTCTTGCACTTGGGTCTCTCGGGGCATGAGCGGAAAGGAAAGAGCTGCTGCATTTTGCAGCCCCAGAGAACTAAACGAGTGAGTACACAGACTGTTGGTGTTTCTTTGTCTGCTACCATCTACACATCCACATGGGTGTGTATCCACAGCCCAGAAACTGAGCATCAATGACAAGGAAGTCACAGAGGGAGCCCGCAGGGTTTGCTCCGCTGGCCTGCCATGGCCTCGTGAGCAGCACCTCAAGGCAAGGTCTTGGTTCTTGGAACCAGGGCTCCTTGGCAACATTTATGTGATTTTTCTTATGTTTTATTTCTTCATTTATTGCTCCGTCCCATTCAAGCTGCTTTGTTGCCATTTCTGGTTTTGAGCACAACTTGGCCCTGAAGTTCGTTTGTAAAAACTTCTCCCTTTTTCTTTTCCTAGTCATATCCAGATAAAATTACTGTTGTCTAGGTGGAGAAGAGGCATTTTTGAGGCTGTACCCTGTGGTAGCAGGGTGTGGAGATCGAAGGGAGCCAGCTTCTCTGCAGCACCCTCAGCGGTGGGGTGGCAAGGCCAGATGTGATTTCTGTTGGGCTCTGTGCAGGCAGGGACTCACATCAGGTTTTCAGCTTGTATTTAAAGCAAAACTGCAAGCTGCGTGTTTGCTTAGACCCAAAATCATGTGATTGTTCAAAATCAAATCAAGTAGCTGCAGACTGAGGGCAGAGGATGCTCAGATCCTTCATGCTGAGGTTTACAGGGCTGACCTTGGTGCTGTAAATAACCATCCTTGATTTCCATCCCTGCCAGCCTGGGTGAAAATGCCTGTTTTGAGTGTGGTGAGGCTTGTGGTGGTGATCCCTTCTTGCTGGGAGGACACCCCGCTGTGCCAGCCCTGTGCTGTGCACCCTGGCCAGCTTGGGGCTGGAGGGGTGACCCCAGAAAGGGGCAGATAAGGTTCATTCAGTTAGAGCTTTACGCCTGCAGGGGTGAGAAAGCATCAAAGGGGGCCAGTACTGACCCCAGTAATTCCTCCTGGAGCCCCCTGAGGATGCTGAATAGCCAGGAGAAATATCTCCAGACACATAGGCACATCATTTGAAATGAGAGAACAGAAGAGAACTGTGCAGCACAATGAGGATAATTAAAAAAGCTAGTAAAGCCAAGCTGATTATATGGCGTATTATAAAACAATGCTGTACTTAGGAGCCCAGCTATAAAAGTGCTATCTCATTCCTTGATATCACTTGTGGGAGCATTTGTGGCACTGAGGGCCTGAGTCTCCGTTGCTTTGCATATTTTGCAGTCATTTACAGCACCGCAAAGTGGATGTAAAATGCTCTCAGCCATGGCAGCACGTGGCAAGCACAGATTTGGCAGCATTTTATAGCTGCTCTGCAGGGCTCTAAAAGGTGCAGCCACCTCTGAGGTATCCCCAGAGTGAGGCAGAGCGACAGAGACATGGTCATGGGATGGGGTTTCCAGGGGCTCAGAGGGAAACAGGGTGTGTTATTCCCTGTCCTTTTTGTGCTTTGCAGATGAGGACGATGCCAACAGGCTCGGGGAGAAGGTGATTCTCCGGGAACAAGTGAAAGAGCTTTTCAATGAAAAATACGGTGAGTCTCCGTTCTCACGCATCACCAAGCCAGTCTGGTTTTGCTGACAGCAGCCAGAGTTAAAATTAATTTGACTGAAGACCTCTATTTATAGGCCGGGCACACGGCAGCTTGCTGCAGCACAGGCTTCATCCCGCTGCTTCACGTTACAGCCTGTCCCTAGAGACGTTCTGTGTCTCGCTCCCAACAGGTGGGACCGTGACCTTCCTGTTGACAGCCCATCCTTTGGCGAGGGGAGGGAGGATGGGAAAATGCAGCCGAAGAGCAGGATTTGTGCAGTCTGGTGTCAGTCCTGATGCTGTCCTGGGCTGGTGTGAGCCACGGTGCATGCACTGGGAGCAAGGCTGGAGCAGCAGTGAGCACGGCTGGGGAAAAGATTGCTGGAGCCGCAGTAGGAAAGGAGGTCAGGAGACTGGAGAAGATTTGAAAATGCTGTTTGCAGGCTCCTTGTGCTGCCGGGCGAACTCCTCCTCCCTCCCATCACTGGGAAAAGGCACAGTGGGAATAGCAGCTGCATGGAGCCAGCCGCAGGATGCCTGGCCCCAAGCGGTGTCACCATTTCATCCCTGTGGTACCACTGCTCATGGCTGTCCCCTCACTGCTGTTTGGGCACAGCTGCTTAAGTGCTGGGGTTTATTTCTCTACCTGTGACTCCCCAGGGCTGTGGAGCTGGGCCGTGGCAGCTCAGTGGCACCCCAGTGCTTCAGTGTGGTGTCTTGCCTCCCTCCCCAAATAACTGCCTGAAGGAGAAGGAAAATAGCTCAAATGATAGCAAAGCAGCAGGGAATGCCATTTCCCTCCTTTCTCAAGTCTCCCCTTGTCAAGACTGCTCGCCCTGCCCACAGGCTCTGTTTATTTCAGGGTGCTACTCACTACATGGGTTATGTGCTGCTTTGGGGGCAGATCTACCTTGCTGGAGATACCCGCGTACAGGTGCAGCTTCCTGGGGAAGCTGCTGCCCATGCTCTGAGCATGCCCATCCACCCTGGCTCAGCAGCACTTGCCACATGTGGGGGCAGAGCCCACAGCAGATCCCTGCACTCCTGTAGTCCTGGCACTGTTTATGGAGTACAGGATGCCAGGTGGCCTCCAGGGGTGAACTCCCTGCAAAGAAAGCCAGAAATGTGGCCTAGGGGCAGCTCAGGTTTGGGAATTGCAGAGATGCAAGGTGAGAGCAGGCTCTTACAATCAGGACTGTACAGAAGGGATGTTTGGTGCTCCCTACCATGCAGAACTAAAGGAGTACCCAGAGAGGTGCGCAGTAGGATTAAATTGTGCAGAAGAAAGTAGTTTTAATGCAGCAAGGAATGGCTTCCCATCCCTGGCAGTGCTCAAGGCCAGGTTGGACAGGGCTTGGAGCAACCTGCTCCAGTGGAAGGTGTCCCTGCCCATGGCAGAAGGGTGGAACTGGATGAGCTTTAAGATCCCTTCCAACCTAAACCATACAGTGATTCTATACTGTGGTATTTCACTGCCATAGGATATTGTGGAGGCCAAAGTAATTAAAAAAATGGGCAGGAGATACGTGACGTGATGGTGAGCAATGGATCTGATCTCCACCCCAGTGACCCCAAATCTGTTGCTAGCTGGAGGCAAGAAGAGACGGGCAAACCTCTCTCATTTGCCCTCTCTCCTGGGCTGTCTCCCACACTGCTGCTGGGCTGGTGGAAGCATGGTGATGGGTGTGCTCTGCATGGAAGAAAAATGGGTGTCCAAGTGCTGGCGCTGTAAAACAGCCCACACCTGAGGCTCCTGGCAGGATCCTAAATGGAGACTAATGGAGCATGCAATAAATTCGGCAGGCAGATATGAAACAGCTGGGTAGGATGTGGCTGCAGCAAAGGTCAGGCATCACCGCAGCTATGGCTCCCAGAGTCCTCCCAAGGCTCTTCGTCCTTCAGTTGTTTGGATCTGGAGCCCGGTGGGGTAAAGCTGGCATGTTATCCTCTGCTCTGCCATTACAGGAGAGGCTCTGGGCTTGAACCGGCCTGTCATGGTGCCCTATAAACTCATCAGGGACAGTCCTGACGCTGTGGAGGTTACTGGGTTGCCAGACGATATCCCTTTCAGAAACCCCAATACCTACGACATCCATCGGCTGGAGAAGATCCTGAAGGCACGGGAGAGCATCCGGATGGTGATTATAAACCAGCTCCAGTAAGTTCCCCCAGCTCTGCGACCGGGGAAGGTTTCTGTTTGTTAAACATTGCCCTTGCTTTTCCAGCCATGAGTGGGGTAAGTCACCATGGGGCCACTAGAGCACGGCCATGTCACCCAGTACCCATGGAGGACCTGCTGCATTCCCTGCTCCATTCCTTGCTCCATCCACTGCTCCATGGCCAGCATCCACTGTTCTGTGCCACAGGGAGGTGCTTGGCCATGAGTGGGCACAGCAAAGCGTTAGTGGGGCCGGTTTATCCCCTTGTTCTTGTGCAGTTTGAGCTGATGATGCTGGGAAGGGTCACAACATGCGGGCAGACAGTGGGATAGCTCAGAGACCCAGATGAGTTGTTCTGGGGTTTTTCTCTCTGGGGAGCAGTGGAGAGGCTCCATTTCCCCCCTTTGCACAGGGGTGTGTTGGAGAAGGCAGCTCAGGGTTGGAGTCTGGGCACAGGGGAGAAACAACAGCGTCCACCCGCTCTCATCCCTTGTCTCTTACACAGGCCGTTTGCTGAAATCTGCACTGAGGCCAAACAAACAGGTAAGGAGAGGGCTAAGGAATAACTGTGGCTTTCCCTGCCCTGTGGCAGAGAGAGCATAAGGGCAAAGCAGTTATGGGGAGGTGAACCTCCCACCTCCCCAGGGGAGGCTGGGAAATGATCCTGTCTGGAAAAAGAACAGGCAGGCCCAGCATCCATTCCAGAGCAAACCATCCTTTAGACAATTCCTCTTCTATGAGCTGTGGGGAGACTGGGTTGTTAAACTCCAAACTTCCAGCATATTCTGGAGGATATGATTATCCCTTTCCCATTAGCAATTTACTCGCCATGAGCAATTTATTCACTAGTTAAAGCCCTTCATTTGAGCCATCATTTAGCAGTT
This sequence comes from Ara ararauna, assembly GCA_028858755.1. NCBI lineage: Eukaryota > Metazoa > Chordata > Aves > Psittaciformes > Psittacidae > Ara > Ara ararauna. The sequence goes on along the minus strand of CM054389.1, from coordinate 6,733,190 downwards.
GAGCTTCTAAGGAAACAAGGTTTCTGTGATCACTGGGGATGAGTTTGTCTCTGTCCTATCCTACCAAATAAATCTCAGCCAGTTTTAATCAAATGTGTCAGAATTAGCAACTCCAGAGATAATTAGGATCTTATTAGTTTATGAAAATAGGTGGCTAGAAATGGGAGAGCTGGCAAGAAAGAGCTTTCCTACGATGTGATGTAAAAAGAGGTGGACGAGACAGTTTATATATGCAGATATATATGGGCATATCATACATGCAGATATATACAGGCATATGATCACAGCTGGCACCTTCATGGCCCCAAAGCGCTCAGCACAGACACAAGTCTGTCAGATATCAAGCCCTGTAACTGCTGGAGTTTGGGATTCACTTGTTTTGTGGATTTTCTTTGCCATTGCTGAGGGAAGATGTCAGCTCTGTGCCAGGTCATGGAGGCTCAGTCTGTGCCACTGACAGTGGCACAACAGATCACTGCAGGAGGATGTTTAGTGGGAGACAAGACTGGAGCAGTAGGATGGGTCCCACATTTAGGGACCACTTGCAGGGCTCAGATACCTCATGCCTTCCCTCTCCTTCCAGAGAAAGACACCAGCGTTCCCAAAAGGAAGCGGAAGAGGATCTCTGAAGGGAACTCGGTATCTTCTTCTTCCTCATCTTCCTCTTCTTCCTCTTCAAATATGGAGTCTACGACATCAACAAATCAGATCTCACTTGTGGTAAAGCCTTCCAAATATTAGGGGGGTTACTGCCTACCTATCTTTCTGCTTCAGAATGCTGCTCTCTGCTCTCCTCGAACTGTCACCACCACCCTCCGCCTGACAAACACTATTAAGTGTGATGTAAAATGGCACAACCAGGTTTGGTGAAGGAGGGGACGCACCTTTGGGGCTGCCTTTGCCTGCTGGGTTTGGCTGGGGGAGGTCAGCAGAGCAAAGCACCCACCACCCCTCAGGGCTTTGCCACATCAATCCTGTGAAAATAGGAAATGCAATAGGGAGATGCATCGAGTTGCTCCCCTCAGGGCTTGGCTTTGGTTGTGGATGATTCCAAATGGTTTTACAAAATATGAGTAATTTTTAAAAAAGAGACCTATGAAGTTCAAAGGTTTTGTTGTCAGGTTTGCTGGTGGTGGTTTGGTTTGGGGTTGGTTCTTTTCTCTAATTTGGAAAGTGGGAGCAACAGCCCATGTCGGAACATGTCAGAGATTTGACGTATGCATGGTTTTGTGTTGTGTCCTAACAGAGACTTTTGCCTTCTTTTTCTCTCCCTCTCTTTCAGCAATGGCCCATGAACATGTACATGTTAGACTATGGTGGTCTAAACGTCCAGATCCCAGGACCTATTAACTATTAGACCTCAATACCGAATAAGAACCTCAAATGAAAGAATAAATAAATAAATGTAATTTATGTAAAAAGTGTATATTCCAATATGTATCAATGCCTTTTAGTTTTTCCAATGATTTTTACACTATATTCCTGCCATCAAGGCCTTTTTAAATAAAATTAAAAAGTGTTGCCTTGCTCTTAAAAGTACTTATTTTATTATGTATATTATTGATAAATAGCATTTATAAGTAAAAGTAAGTGCAGGAGGGCACCCCTGGACAGCCCTTGCTGTGCTTTGGCTGCTCAATAAAACCCTTAGTGTCAACACTGCTTGAAACCAAGAGGTTTGAAGTGTTTTAATGCTTCATCTCATTTGGATCAAAGGCATAAAACTTTACCCATAGAGCTGCTGGAGGAGTGGTACCAAACTGCAGCAGTGACAGATGGAACCAGCCCTTGCGAGCATCAGAGACCTGTGCGCTGGAGTCATGCTGGCTCTGAAGCAGAAGCAGGTTTGAATTAAGCAGGAAGGAGGTTTCAGGCTCCTCAAGGAGCAAGATCCCCCCCAAGACCTCTCATGTCTGGCCTCCTGCCACCCCAGACTTGGAAAGGCACAGAAGTCATTCTGGTTGCCTGAGTTTAACCGGCTTCTGAACTAGGAAAATATTTCCATCTGATGAATTTCTTCACTATTTATGATTTTCATAGAATCATGGAATGGTTTGTGTTGGAAGGGACCTTAAAGCTCATCCAGTTCCAACCCCGTGCCACGGACAGGGACACCTTCCACTAGAGCAGGTTGCTCCAAGCCACATCGAACTTGGCCTTGATTACTGCCAGGGATGGGACAGCCACAGCTTCTCCGGGCACCCTGTGCCAGCGCCTCAGTACCCTCACAGGGAAGAACTTCTTCCTAATGTCTAATCTAACTCTCCCCTCTGTCAGCTTAAAGAGGCTTTGATGCCTTTGCGAAGGTGGGAAACTCCCACAGTGAGCACAAACTGATCCTGCTGATGCCCCACAGGTTCTATATAACTCCGGAGCAAGAGCTGTGAGCATCCAGGGGACCCCACAGCTCCTCCGTATGCCCTGGGCCACTTCATCCCATATAAAAAGCAACCCAGTAAGCTGAGGGATATTTTAAATCCGTGCGATTTTAATTCCATTCCACTTCTGGAGTTTGGCAGCAGAAGCTAATGGTGCCAACCACTATTATTAACCACCACACTTATTTAACTTGTGCTTTGTGTCTGCTGAGAGCCATGCAGGGGCAAGACAAGGAAAGATGCTGGCTTGTGTGTAGGTAAATGCAGCCCAGCATCAGCCACCAGTGAAGTGGGATGCCCTGGGGCTTGTAGCTTTGTTATCATCCCGAGCAGCAGCATGTGGTGTCACTGCAGGGTGACTGCTGCTGGGCATCCCTCTGGCCTGCAGGACCTGTCATAACCTTTTCACAGAGCAAACCTGTCCTGAAAGCAGTGGCCATGGTCTGCTGGAGGGTGGATGGTAGCAGACATAGGATTAAAGTCACTCATGGTAGCTTTTCCGAGTGCAGTGCACTGCTTTATTTGTTTTATGGGTTTTCGGTCTGCTCAGATCGTTGTCTTCTCAGGCAATGGGAGGGTTTTCATGGTGAGTAGGAGTGTTTCAAGGCAGCTGCAGTTTTATTTCATGGCTCTGAACTTGCACTTTCTGTGGAGTTAGATACAGATGATCACATGAGATAATAAAAGCCTAAACAAATGTAGGAGCGGGCACAGAGGCAGCAGCTGAAAGAGGGCAAAGATCTGTATCTGTGACCCCAATTAGAAATACTGCTTGACATCTGAGTGGTTGGCATCAAAATCTGATGCCTTTCATGTTTCTGCCTGATGCTCAAACCTGTGGCATCTGCCATTCGAAACATGATCCAAAGGTAAAAAATCCAATTTTCCCTTCCTAAACGTCTGAAAGGGGCTTATTCACAGATCAAACCCCACCAAGCAGGCATCTCCTAAGAGCACACACTCATTATATTTGGACTTGACTCCTTTTTTTGCTGTTAAAGAACTAAAGGTCTGACATCATAGCACTTATGGCAGCGGTGTAGCTCAGTAATGAGTGGAGATGTCTGAGGCTGCCCTGGGTCTGCTGCCGGCCCCGGCATCCCATGAAGGGTGTAGGTCTGGAGCACTGTGCCCTGCACGAGGCCTAATTACTGCTGCTGAGAGGCAGGGTGAAGGCAGGTGATGGAGATAAATCAGAGCATGAGAGCTGTGCTGCAAACTAAGGGTTTAGTTCAGAGAGCTGAATGCAGTCATACAGGCTGCAAATGAAGGGAGGGATGTTTCCCCACTCTGCATCACCCCTCTTTCCCAGCCGGCATCCCTAGTTAGAAAGATAGGGCAGGGGAAGGCTGGCTGTGCTAATACAGCATGGTCTGAGCCAAAGCTCCAGGGTCAGGTTTTCTTCCTAAGTGTCCTATCCATTCACTGGAGTTCTGCATCCCCCAGGTCCCACTAGCTAAGGGACAGTTTGTGCCTTGCCCCAAGCTCTGTGGCTGCCTGGCACCTCCAGTATATTCCCAGGTTGGGTTTTGAGGCTGCTGGGTTCTTGTAACAGATATGACTTTGGGAAAGAATAGCAGCAACTCCTGCTGTAATTTCAAGGAGTTTCAGGGCCACAACATCCACTTCTCATTTTCCATGGCTGGGGTGGGAAACTCCTGCTCTCAGTGCCTGTGTTTGCTTGTGACCCTTCCCACTCTGGAAAAATGACAGATATTGCTTTATTACTGTTTTCCCTCAGCTGTAATTCTTGCAGCTTCCCTAATCTTGATCCTGCAGTTGCAGGGTATTTTCATACCCAGTTTTTGTCTATAATGTGATTATCTGCTGAATAGGATCTGTTCCATTACAATTACACAAGTGAAGATGCAGATCTTAAAGCTTGAGCCACGTTTCTCATTTATTACTTTTCAAAGACTTGAGGGGGAAGGGGGGGTTGTTGTTTACGTGTTTACAAATCCAATAACAATCCTCATTAAGAGTTGCAAAACATGAAGCCATTTTGATCCCAGGCAGCTGGCAGCTAAATGAAGTTTAATTAAAGAATGAGAGCTTTGATTCCAATCATTTTTAAAAAATATAGTGCACCGAGATGCTGGAGAACAGCATAAACAGCATCTGTGCTTTTATTCAGAAGCATTTGCAAGGAAACACTTTGCAAACCCTTTTGGAGCAGTCACGGGTTGTGGGCTGCAGCTCAACGGGCCAGCACAGCAGGCTAGGTGAGTGTAGAAACCTCCTTTCCCTGGCGCTATGGCAAGGCTAGGAAACTAATCAAAGAATCCCAGACTGGTTTTGTGTTGGAAGGGACCTTAAAGCTCACCCAGTTCCAACCCCCTGCCACGGGCAGGGACACCTTCCACCAGAGCAGGTTGCTCCAAGCCCTGTCCAACCTGGCTTTGAACACTGCCAGGGATGGGGCAGCCACAGCTTCTCTGGGCACCCTGTGCCAGCGCCTCAGCACCCTCACAGGGAAGAACTTGTTCCTAAGAGCTCATCTCAGTCTCCCCTCTGGCAGATTAAAGCCATTCCCCCTTGTCCCTACATGTCCTTGCCAAAAGTCCCTCTCCAGCTTGGTGTAGCCAAGCTGAGGTCTTGCTTCCTTCCTTGTTTGGTTTTTTATTTTATTTTTTAAGAGTTCAGCTGACGCCAAAGACTTGATTTGAGATACAGTCGAGTTTCAGGCTGTTTCCAGCAGTCATTACACCCTCCAGGCAGTAACTGGCCCTTCCAGCAGCATGTGAAGCAATATGGCTTGCATATACATAAAACTTGTGCTTTGCATCTCTTGGATTATTTTCTCTGGTTAATGGCTCAAACACCATTCAGTTTAAACTAGTAATCCTACTGATTAAGATTACCAGTTTAAACTATTGATTAATCAAATCCTACTGATTAGGCTTGCCTTATCCAGAGAAAGAAATCCACTGATGTGCCTGTGCCATTGGGCAGCGGTGAGGCTGGAGGCTCCGGGGTCAATCAGGGGGTGGAGTTGCAGTGCTGTAATTCATGAAGACACTGCCAGCAGAGTATCAAAGTCTTTTGTTAAATGAATTATCTGTCTCAGGTTAACAGGTCCAGAGGGTATAAAGGCAGACTGATGCAGCTGAATTGAACTGGCACACTGTCATGCAAAGATTAACGTCTTTTCACAAGGAGTTTTTTTGAGGGGTGATATTTAAGTTTAATGAATCTCTGTGAGCCATAATTAAAGTTATTTATTATTTTTTTCCCCGATAAGATTATGAAATGGGCAGTCACAGAAGGGACGGGTCAAATCCCCAGCAACATCATTTGCCTTACTAAAATGGCTTCATAGTCCCCATGGTAGGAGGAGATGCAGTGCTGCAGCACATCTGCTGCCATTGGCAGGCTTGGGAGGAAGGCAGCTTTGCCTTGTTCTGCTAATGGCAGATGGTGGCAAAGAAGACTGATGGACATCTCCCTTGGTAGTAGCTGGGTGGTCACAGGAGGGTAACAAGGCTCCTCATTAACCTGCGCATTGAAACCTCTCTGACAAGAGCCTGGGCAGGAGCTTTTTAAGGGAAAGGGGAGGAGGGGAAGGGTGTTGGGAGCGGTTCATCAAGAACCAGGGAGGCATCTGTGCAGCTTTGTGGCAAGGGATGCCACGAAAGTTTGGGTGGGCTCAAAGGGAGGCTGGAGAAAACCTGGAAGCAAGATCTGTTGAGGGCTACCAAGCTGGCAAACCACATCACGTGTGGGAACATCCCAAAATAGCTGGGGTCTGGGTAAGTACTTGGGGAAAGTACTTTTTGCCTGTGCTTGTCCTGGTCCCTTTTTAGACCTCCTGTGCACAGCCACAGCAGTGTCCATCTGCACCATGGCCCAGTCCCAAAGCCTGAGCAAGCATGGCCATGTCCATGTAACACAGGGGAAGTGCTCTGGGTGGGAGGCATGTTTGGCTTGCTAACTTGGAAACCTCCAGTTTTAAGATAGACCCTAGCAGTGCTGGTGTCAGTCTATGGAGAACTGACTGCAGGCTCAAGGTCTTATGAGGGATTATAAAATCCTCAGGAAATAAGTGCATCTGACTTGTCTATGGGAATGAGCTTCCTCGCAGTTGGTTTACTGATCTTAATGGCTCGTTTTAAGCTGCTGTTTATGCTGCTGATGTCTGCATCATTAAATCTGTCTTCTGTTGCAACCTGGACAAAAAAAGACTCAATTCTTCATGCACAAACATTGATAGACCTGCATATGGAATAATTGGAGATAAGGATGCAATAGGCTGGTTATGTTTGGGAGCACTAATAAATCTGCAGGCATGTAAGTGATTGTAACAACTGACTGTGTTCAGCCAAAAATAAATAAGATGACCCAGTGTTTGCCTCAGGAAGCCTCTGCAGAGGATGGTATGGATGTGTGGAAATGCTCCTGCGCAGCGTGCTTGCATGCTGCTTGTGCCAGTGCTGCCAGGCACCTCCCCAGGAGCACCACCTCTCTGGGAAGGATGGTGATGGACGCAGACAAAACACACTCTTCCTTGGTGATGAATGCGGAATGGTTAGCTTGCACAAAACCCATGCAGCTCTAGGTGAGGAAAACTGCATCTGGCTTTGACTTCTTGCCACTAAGATGATAAGGGAAGAGCACTCCTGCATCCCAGGCTCCCTGCTAAGAACACCGGCCTTCTTCTTGCTGCTCAGCTTTAAACTCGTCAGCACCACTTTCAGGTGTTTTTTGGCCCTTTGGGAGAAGTGCTGTACGCTGGAGAGGTAAGTTGGGGTGACAGGTTTAAAGCAGCTGTACTACTAACCCTAGGAGATGATCCCCATCACAGCTAGCCTGCTGCTGCTCCTTGATGCCATGGTTCCCAGCCACCCCCTACAGAGCTAGCACAGGCAGGATTATGTTAGGGGAAGGGATGAGCAGTGTGTAGGAAGATCAGACTGGAACCATAACTAGAACACAGGCAATTCCCTACAATGTTTATTGGTTTTCTTGAAATCTCCTTACCTGTGTAGTTCAGCTGCCAATGAAATTGTTCTGTAATGTAAAGCAAAATTGCTCCCAAGCTCCTTTCTTCTAGAAACATAGATTGAGTAGAAATGTCTGTCTTCTTTTATTGCAAGCAAGTACAAGAATCCCTTTTCAGTCTTTGGTGTTGTGGGCATTTGTACCAAATACATAGGTGCCCAAACTGCTGGTCTGTTTGTCAACAGTTTGATCTAGGCTCACTAGGATTACACTGGCAAAGATTTCTTAGTGAGGAGCATGAAGGGGGAAGAAGAACCCAAACCAAAATTAAAGAACCCCAAACCCTCTCTTGGATGATAAAGCATCACTGGCAAACTTCCTCCTAATGGCAAAAAATTAAATAATTAAAGTTTATTTGGGGGATTGGCTGAACATATGAGGCACAAGCACTGCTGGCTTCTGAAGATCTCTGCTTCGTGTTTGTTCCTCTGCCCGTTGTGCCGCTCAAGGCTCTCTACAGGGCTGGAGCGGGCGCAGGAGCATGTGATGGGTGCTGGCTTGTCTCCCACTTTGCCATCTTGTGCACAACCATCTCAGCTTTCATTTTATAAACACTTGAGCCCTGGCTAGAATGGCTGGGAGAGAAGTTTGGGAAGCAGGAGCTGATGTGGCAGTGTCTGTAGGAGCCTGCAAGAGCAGTGACAGTTTTGAGATATGAATAATTACTCAGTAGCCACGGATAACATTAATGTCCACATTAACTACTGCGCTCATTGAAGCATCTTACAGCATGGATTTGCTGGGATTTTTAAAGTGGCAGCTTCTTTGTGCTGTAAGTAGTTGTGTTTAGGTGCCTCTATTGCTAGTGCCTGCGGGTTTGGATAGTGTGTCAAGTCATTTAGAGTTGTTTTTATTCCTGATCCTTGGGAAAATGCTTATTTACTGTCCCTGTAACCTGTCACAAAACAGTGAATTATATTTAAATGCTTCCTTCCTCTTTTAAAGAGTTGCAAGACACAAGCCAGTGCAGAATTCCTGCCTGCTCTTTATATTGTCATTAAAAATAATGGTAATAGAAGGCTCTTAATTTAAGATCATCACTTTGGGGAGATATGGAGGGGAGAGCCAAGATATTCTAGTAAACGTTCCTTGCTAAACTTCCCAGAACATCCTGAACTGAGGGCAGAGGAGTAAATGACAGAGGAAAACAGTGCCTGTGCTTTTACTAGCCAAATATTTGTACTGCCCATGTGTTCACCAGCCTTATCACGTGCACCATGTTTAAAGGAAAAATACAGGATGTCCTTGTTTACTATTTGACAGAGAAAAAAATGTAGTGAAAGAAAACTGCAGAGGAATCTAGACAACTGGAGCAAAGGAAAATTGGTAAAGGAGCGTGAAATAAGCTTATCTGGAGCCATGTGCTGGAAAAATGTGGATCCCTGTAGTATTGTGCTGGTCTGTCATCAATACTGTGCTCTGACACAAAGAGGATGTTGCTGTTCCTGGGCTGTAGTGGAGCTACATTGTTTTGGGAATTGCATTTAAAAGAAATAATCTGGGATAAGGAAAGAGATGGGATCTACATATGAAAGAAATGGTGCACAGCGGGGAACTCTGAACCCTGAATTCTGAGGGTCTCATAGATTTACTCGTAGCTTCCAGACTGCAGTCTGACTTTACACAAAATGTTGGGTGGAAGTTGTTGAGCATATTTAGGTTCACTCAGAGAAACTTCAAGAGCAATTTGACTGAACCCCTCTGAATGTGTATGAACACATAGCTTGAGGTTAAACCTGTAACTTCATCCACATAGTGAAGCAAAGCCTTCTGATAAAGACAGGCTAATGTTTGTGAGTGCTAAAGAGAATAGTGCATGTTTCTGGGAATTAAATAGGGTAATTCCCCAAACTAATAACAAATAGTAAATAATAATAACTAAAAAAAAATGTATTGGTCTCAATTTCTTTTCATAAGATGACTGTGAACTCAAAATAAAATTCCTCTTCTATTTGATGACGATAAAAATAACTCTGGCTCCCTTGTTTAAAAAGAAATGATTTGCTTGTCTTGTAGTCGTGTGAAAACCTCATTCAATCTGTAGTTGAAGGCCAGCTGGTTAACTAGTAGAGGAAAAAGCAAAGTGATATAAAATACTTTAAACCAAGGAATTTAGATCAAAGTATTTTCTGTCAGAATACTGGTTCTTGAATTTTAAACCTAGAAAGAATATAAAGATTAACTGGTCAGATGTTATATAGAAGTCAGTTCAGGAATCTGCTGGTAAAAACCCCACGGAGGCTGCATATTACACTGGATGTCTTTACTAGAAGGAAGTTCCTGAATTTCCAGGCTCTAAACTGATGGAGAAATTTTTGTGGTCCATGGTAATGTGTTACAGTTGTTAATTACTCTAGCTACTAAAAACATACAAGTTATTTCTAGTCTGAGCTTTGATTTACAACAGCCAGAGAATGTCTCCAATGGATTTAGAAGCCTTAAGGAACTAATTTTTCTGTTAGTCATCTTGCAACCACACTGGGTAAACATTATTCCACATAAAGTGTGACTTCAGTTAACTCTCTGACTGCATTTAACTCCTAAACTTCATGTAGCTCCATAGCTCATGTGGCTGGATCCGGTGGTAGAGAGGGATACAGAAGAGTGGGAAGAATCTTGTCCCAGAGAAATGCCAAATTTCCACTGTTTGGAGGACCCATGTGGTAGCAACAATGGTCTTAGCAGCAGGAAGCAACTGCCATGTATGACTCTCAAAATAAATCTTGATGTGATGTCGTGTAATCAAAAGGCATCTTCTCTGCCACCATGAGCAGTCTGTGCCTGCAGGACAACAGTCTGGCCACAGTCTCCAAATGATGTCCTGGCAATGAGCTTCCATTTCTTATACAGGTAAAATTCCTCCTGTCTTCCAGGAGGATTTAATTGAGTTAACTTACAGACAGGGTATACCACGACATGTAAATCTGCCAGTATGGGCTGAGTGTGCAGTAAGGGTAGAAGATTGTGGAATGGTTTAAGTTGTAAGAGACCTTAAAGCTCATCCAGTTCCAACCCCCTGCCACAGGCAGGGACACCTTCCACTAGACCAGCTTGCTCCAAACCCCTGTGTCCAACCTGGCCGTGAACACTGCCAGGGATAGGGCAGCCACAGCTTCTCCGGGCAGCCCGTGCCAGCGCCTCAGCACCCTCACAGGGAAGAGCTTTTTTCTAATGTCTAATCTCAATCTCGCCTCTGTCAGGTTAAAGCCATTCCCCCTTGTCCTGTCTCTACCTGCCTTTGTGACAAGCCCCTCTCCAGCTTTCTCGTCAGCCCCTTTAGGCACTGGGAGCTTCTCTAAGGTCTCCCTAGAGCCTTCACTTCTCAGGCTGAACAAGCCCAGCTCTCTCAACCTGCCTCCATAGCAGAAGTGCTCCAGCCCTCACATCATGCAGTTATCATGGAGTGATGCCTTCTACTAAACTCATATCTAAATAGCAAATGGAGCTGACATATTGATTTAGAAAAGAGTTGTGGCTGCTTAGCGCAGGGGACACCAGATCTTTCTAAAGTCCTTCACCAGAGGTCAGGCGTTTTCCCGCGAAAGGGAGCCACCCAAGTGCCACAGGGTAAAATGTGGATTAGGTAAAGGTGGTGACAAAAGTGGTGGCGGCTTTTTTTGTCTTTTGAGGTTTTGGGGGTGTTTTGTTTTGTTTTTGTTTTGTTGGGATTTTGTTAGGTTGGTTGCTCTTTGCTGGTGTTTTTGATAGGTCACTGCAGAATGCTTCAGTCTCCTTTCCCACAATATAAACAATGAGAACAGTTAGGTCCAGCTAAGTACTGGCAAAGAACCACGGAGAGCCACATCTTGAATCACTGGGAACATTTGCCATGGGGCACTGGTCAATGTTTGCGGATTGGTGTTTTGCACAAAGATGATGTGGAAACTGCTAAAGCATCTCCTGCAGAGCCCTTTCCCAGCAGACAGGTTCTGAGCTGTGTTCCCCAGCTTGATTTATCACTATTTATTGCAACTAGGAGGAAGCTGAATGCTTTCAACTGAGCACTCTTCAGCTTCCTTCAAAAATCAGAATTACTTGAAATCATAGTGTTTGCTGGTTACTCTTGACAAGCTCTAAACCGTCAATGTTTCAAAACGGCCATAAAGAGTTTTATCTACATCCTAACAGTGCTACAACCACTATAACCAAATTTTGGATTTATGAAAATGATGGATTTAAAAACTAGCTGTTTTTTTCGCTTTGGAACAAGGTTTGAAACACAACATTTCCCTTTGAATGGGAACCTGTCCACATTGCACCTAAATTCAACAGAATGGTGAATTCAGCTGAAACATTTGCCTGGATATACCAAGGAAAACAAGTCTTGTAGATAGTATGTGCTATACTGAGCACCCTTGTTAAAGAAATAACTCATATTAATGCAATTATTAAATGAGTGAGGGTGCTGAGGCGCTGGCACAGGGTGCCCGGAGCAGCTGCGGCTGCCCCATCCCTGGCAGTGCTCAAGGACACAGGGGCTCGGAGCAAGCGGCTCTATGGAAGGCGTCCCTGCCCCGGCAGGGGCTGGCGCTGCAGCAGCTTTAAGGCCCCTCCCCACACACACCACCGCCGCCCATCCGCGCCCACCGCCCCTCAGCACTCGCATCCCCCCCCGGGCCCACCCCGCGCTCCCCGCGGTGCACGCCGGGAGCTCAGCCCGCTCCCCGCCGCCGCCATCCGGACTGCGTCTCCCGGCGTGCCCCGCGCGGGACGCGCCTGCGGGGCCGGAACTCCTCGGACAAAACCCTCCCCCCCCTTCGGTTCCGCTGCCCTCTGCGGAGCGGTGCGGGGCTCGGCGCGGCGCCGGGAGGGGGAAGAACGGGGCCGTGTGCCGCTGAGGGCACCGCGGGGGAACCGCGTCCCCGGCTCCAGCCAGCAGGACTGGGCGCCCGGCGGCGGGTGAGTGGGAGGGCGGGAGGGGGACGGGACCGTTATCCCGCGGGTCGCTGAGGGGAGGCCTCCCCGTCCTTCAGCGCGGTGGGGCTCTGGCTGTGCGGGAGGGAAAGGGTGGGGTGCGGTATGCGGAGGGCTCTGGGGGTCCTCCCTCGCACCTTCCCCGGGGGCGGCGGCGGCGGGGCCTGCGGCGGGACCCAGCGCCCGCCCAGGCCGAGAAGCGGCGCCTTACGCACCGCGGTGCCGGGCGCGCCACCAGGGACCGGGGGGGCGCATGTGCGCCTGAGCGGGAGCAGGGACCTGGCCGGAGCCCCTCCCTTGTGTGAGCCGCTGCCCCAGCGCTGGGGACGGGGTGCCGGGCAGCTCAGGTGAGGAGTTCCTGCAGCCCCATGCAGCCGGCAGGAGGGTTTTGACTCGTTTCTGTTGAAAGCTAGAGGTCTTTAGGGCTTGTTTTCCCCCTTCTGTATACCAGGCACCCAAGTCTCACCCCGGAGGTGGTTGCTCTGCGCAGAAGCCACTGTCAAGGGGAGCAGGTTGCCTGGGAGGAATCGGAATCAGTTCGGTTGGAAAAGACATTTAAGATCATCAAGTCCAACCTTTACCCCAGCGCTGCCAGGGCCACCACTAAGCCTCGTTGCTGAGGGCCTCATCTACACAGTTCGTGAACCCTTCCAGGGTTAGTGACTCCCTGGGCAGCCTGTTCCAGTGCCTGACCACCCTTTCGTTGAAAGTGTTTTTCTTAATATCCAGTCTGAAGGGCAGGAGAGCTCGGCAGAGAGACCCAGAGGGTGCTCCTGCACAATGGCTCCTTGAGGCTGGATTCAAGGTGGGTTTACGTGCAGCAATGTGTCTGTTCCAAAGGACCTCCCTACCCAGCAGCCAAGAGTTGTTACAGAAGCCTGTTAGCCTGATGTTTAAGGGAGGTCAGTGTAAAGTCATACACCAATCTGCATGTGTAACATGATCTGCCTCTCTTGGATTAATGACAAAGTTTATAATTACCATGTTTTGGGTATCATCTGTTGTGTTTCCAGTTCTTTAATTGCAGGCTTAGTGTATAAGTTACTCAAGAGAAACATCCGCATGGTGGCTGTTTAATGAGTGCAACCACCCCCTTGTAAGCTAATTGTGTAGCTGAGGAGTTGTCAGTGCCTGTGAATCTTTGGGTTAAGAGCTTGCAATCAGGAGCAACTCTGTGACTCTGTTTATAAACATGCCTCATTTTTTTTTCTGCTTGCCTAACTTGAACTCTGTAATTAAAATAACAGCCCCCTATGAAACGTATTTAAGAATAAGCAAAAGTAAAGGCTTATAAATCCAGTAGGGAAATTAGATGGCGTAAAAGTTTGTTCCCCCCGTGGACTGGTAAGAGGCTACAATCAGTGCTTTGTCTTATCCATCTGCACATGAGAACCTTTTCATAGAAGTTTGATTGAAACTCATGTTCCTCCATAAGACCGAGTTTGTCATTTTCCTAGTTTTTGCTGGGATAGTGTTAATTTTCTTCCTAGTAGCTGGCGTAGTGCTCTGTTTTGGCTTTAGTCTGAGAACAGTGCTGATAATACACCCGTGGTTTAATTGTTGCTCAGCAGTGCTTATCCTAATCAAGGACTTTCCAGTCTCTCATGCCCTGCCAGTGAGGAGAAACACAAGAAAGCAGGAGAGAGCACAGCCAAGATGCCTGAACTGAACTAGCTAAAGGGATATTCCATGCCATAGGACATCATGCCCAGTATGTAAACTGGGGAAGTTGGCCAGGAGGGCTGATCCCTTCCTAGGGACAGGCTGGGCATTGGTCAGCAGGTGCTGAGCAGTTTTACTGTGCAGGGCAAAGTTTATTCCTTCCTTTCTCTCTCTCTTTATTCTCTATAATTATTATTGTTATATCTTCAGTTATTAAACTGTTCTTTTCTCAGCCCTTAGGTTTTTACTTTTTTTTATGATTCTCCTCCCCATTCCATTGGGGAGAAAGCAAGTGAGCGGCTCTGTGGTACTTAGTTGCCAGCTGGGCTTAAACCATGACAGCAATTTTCTGACAAAAAGTTACCGACACATTCCCAAAATCTTGCTTATGGAATTGACTCTTATTTCTGGTCTGAGATCCTGGGTGAAGAGAGACTTCTAATAGGATTGACATAAATGCTTTAATTCTTAGAAGAACATGTGTAATAGATTCCATGAAAATCACTGTTCGGGTTCATTTGATTAAATACGATAATAGGAGCAAGGGAGAAGATGCAGAATGAATTGACCAAATAGAGGGGCCTGATTACTGCTGTACAATGATGGGGTAATGAGTTTCACAGGTTTCTCAGGGTGGCCTGATGCATGCTATGCTGGGCAGGAGCACACCAGTGTGGGCACAGGGTGGTTCACTGCATGAAGCTACTATATAAGGTGTATGCTTCAGTCAGTATATAGCTGGCATCTGGATGATTCTCAGGGTGTCTGAACACAAATGGATGTTCATTGCCAGTTTAGCTCTTTTTGGGAACTCCAGAGAAATTAAAGGGGTTTTGTTTGCTCTTAAATCAGTTTGACCCTTTTGATCCCTGTGACTATTGCAGTATGACATAGAGATCCAAAGGACCAGCTTGCACTAGCGAGGATGACAATTTCTCATTCTGGAAAATGTGCCAGCACCAACTCGTTATATTTAAATAAATACAAATGGAGTTCAGACTAACTCACTTCTCAGATATTATGTGTAAGTCTTGACAGGCAGGAACTAAGGTAATTGTTATTCAACATGATTGTCATGTTGACTAAGTAAATGTAATTACACTGGTAAAGACAAATTATTGGATGGTCAGGACTGCTGTGATTAATATTTTGTTTACATGGTTTCACTGTAATTTACGAATGCCTTGGTGCTGCAACAGGACACTGCATACTTAAACATTCCAAAACTCAGTGATTTGTTCCCCAGGTCTGTCTGGCTTTAATGCAGCAATGGTTTTACATTAATGGTTTCTTAACTACTCCAGACTGGGTAGTAAGTTCACTTCTATGTAGTTGACTTGTGAGGGACATAGTTGTCCTGGGTTCAGCAGTAGCAGTCATTTTTTGTCCTTCTTAGTAGCTGGTGCAGTGCTGTGGTTTTGACTTTAGGCCTGGGAACAGCACTGATAACACCAATGTTTTCAGTTACTGCTCAGTAATGTTTACTCTGACCAAGGACTTTCTGAGTCTGATGCTGTGCCAGGGAGGAGATGAAGCTGGGAGGAAGCAGAGACAGGACACCTGACCCAAACTGACCAAAGAGATATTCCATACCACAGCACATCATGCCCACTACATAAACTGAGGGCAGTTACCCGGAAGGGTTAGATCACTGCTGGGTCAGGCTGGGTGGGTTGGGTGGTGAGCACTTGTATTCTGTTCCCTTGTTATTTTCCTTATTATTATTATTGGTGGCAGTAGCAGTGGTTTGTGTTATACCTTATTTACTGGACTGTTCTTATCTCAACCCGTTGGAGTTACATTCTTTCGATTCTCCTCCCCATCCCTCTGGGAATGAGAGAGAGGCTGCATGGCTGACTGAGCTTAAACCATGACAATAGTTAAATACTGCATTTTCATATATATCTAATTTCATAATTATATGATGGTTTATATTGGAATCTGTAATGAAAATCAAATTTAAATATCTCTGCAAACATACAGACTTATTGATGAGAGAAATCAAGTGCTTCTAAAATAAGAGTTGCTGGAATAGTGTTTTACTTTTTTAATATCTATGAAGAGTAGCAGAGCTACATCTAGGCTGGCTCAAAGTCGTCAATACAGTGCTGAGTATCAGAAAACTACCTAGAAAAATGGGAATTAATTATTACTTGTTTTAGTGGAGGAGTCTCAGAGCCTTGTAATGAGCACTCCCAGCAAAGTGATGCTGGTTCTGTGTGACTTTGTGTTGTCTCCGTGCTCTCTGGTGTGTTGATGTTGTGGTTTAAGCCTCTATAACTCATGCAGTTTTGCTCACTCACTCCCCCCTCTTTCTTCCCCCTGCTCCCAGGGGGATGGGAAGGAGAGTTCTAAGAATGCAACTCCCACAGGTTGAGATAAGAACAGTCCAGTAACTACGGTATAACACAAACCACTGCCGCTGCCACCAATAATGATAATAAGGGAAATACAAGGAAAGAGAATACAGCCGCTCACCGCCTATACCCAGCCCGACCAAGCAGTGCACCCCCACCCTTCCAGGTCTCTGCTCCTCATTTTTACATCCTGGGCATGATGTGCTGTGGCATGGAATACCTCTTTGGTCAGTTTGGGTCAGGTGTCCTGTCCCTGCTTCCTCCCGGCTTCCCCTCCTCCCTGGCACAGCATCAGACTCAGAAAGTCCTTGGTCAGACCAAAACATTCTAAGCCGTAACTATAAACATTGGTGTTATCAGTGCTGTTCCCAGGCTGAAAGTCGAAAACACAGTGCTGCAGCAGCAACCAAGAAGGAGAAAAATGACTGCTGCTGCTGAACCCATGACAGTTGAGCACCAGGTGTTTCCTCTCAGAGCTTTGTTTGTTAGGGACCTTTTTTTCTCTTTCCTGATGGCTTTTGGTTGCTGCCCTTCTGAATGGCTGCCCTTGAAGGTAAAAAAAATAAAGCAAGCTTAAGTCAGTGAGCACTACAGTAGGGATCTGGGGCAGTTTGTCACTTTACAGCATGATCGCATTGCCACATTGCATGCTTCTGCAAATCCTTTCATTAGCTGGAGTGGGATGTGCTGTCTTAAGTAGTTGCTGGTGGGTTTTGTTGGGGTAAGCCCTAATGGAGAACACTTGGTGCTGCATCTTGATGTTGCTGCTGTGAGTTAAATCCATGTGGTGGGAACTGGCTTGAAATGGTGACATTGAAATGTCCCAGCTGCTGTGTTTAATGGGTCACTGTTGCTGCACTTGGAATGGTGTGGGGTGTTGTAGTGGTTTAAGCCCAGCTGGTAACTCAGTACCATGCAGCCCACTGCTCACTCCCCCCACTTCCTCTCCCCCGCTCCTGGAGGGATGGGAAGGAGAATCTGAAGAATGTAACTCCCATGGGTTGAGATAAGAAAGTCCAGTAACTAAGGTATAACACAAATCACTGCTGCTGCCACAAATAATGATAAGGGAAATAACAAGGGAAGAGAATACAACTGTGTCATGGGTTCAGCAGCAGTCATTTTTCTCCTTGGTAGCTGGTGCAGGGCTGTGTTTTTGATTTTGGGCCTGGGAGCAGCACTGATAACACCAGTGTTTTCAGTTACTGCTTGTTAATATTTTGATCCGACCAAGGACTTTCTGAGTCTCATGATCTGCCAGGGAGGAGGGGAAGCCGGGAGGAAGCAGGGACAGGACACCTGACCCAAACTGACCAAAGAGGTATTCCATGCCACAGCACGTCATGCCCACTACATAAACTGGGGGCAGTTACCCGGAAGGTAACTTCCCAGGGAAACTGCGCCTTGGGTGAGACCGTGAGTGCCACATCTGTATACCTGGTGTCTCAGACTGGAAAGTGATATAGCTAAAGGCTAGGGAGATAAATACACTATATTTTTAGTGAGCAAAGGAGCAAGAAGGCTGACTTGAATCATGATGGGCAGGCACCTTTCCTGAATCAGCCACTTCGCTGCTGTAAGAGGTAAGAGGCTGGGAAAAAAGGCAACAGAGATATTCAGAGAGTATGTGATGTGGGAGAGGGGCAGAGCCTCCCTGGTACATTAAAGCTTCTTTAGGGCTGCTCTGCTGTCCTTCAGAGGTATTTTTATTCATTTTGCGGAGAGGGGGTAATAGTCTGGGTTCTGTCTTGGCTAACAGCTGACCAGGCATATGTACATGATGACTTCTGTAGCCAATGAGTCCAGGTTTGTACTTCCAAGGGAGCCTACTTCTATCTGGAGGAACTGACAGTAAGCCAGAAGAGAGAAATCCAGATGGGTTTGAGTTGACTGAGTGTCCTCTGGTATCTCCATATTGTCTCTCCTTCCTGTTTCTGATATCAGGAAGCTTAACTCTCTTGGTTTTGGTGTAGGCTGTAAGCAGAGTTAAAATCTGTCAGACCTGCCTCTGCCTCTTTGCCTTGGATTGAGCTGCCTCTGAACATCTGGGGCTGCTTTTGTTTGGTGTGGTGAAGTAGTCTTTGTATTTCAAAACAGGCTGGTCCTCCATGGAGGTAACATGGATGTTGCTCATCCAAATCGATTCATAATCCATATGCTCCTGATACAGATGGTGAAGAACTGGCAATGTTTTTGTGCAGGAGCTCCCGGATCCTTTGCTTCTATATCTCTTGGGCTATGGCTGGTGAAAGTATTTCCTTTCAAAAAATAGCTGCATGTATCTGATGGTAGGGCTGTCACACAGTCTTATCACCCTTGCTGTAAGCTTTTGTTTCTGCTATGTGTGAGCAGTTTAGTGGTTGGGAGGAGCTGAAAATTGTTCCTTATGGATTATTTATATAATTTTAAGATGATCAGTGACATGACATAAGAAGGAGAATAGGGCATTCTAACAGGATTGTGTAGGCCAGCTATGAACACACACTGGGGAGTGAAGGTGACAATTTCCTAAACCTGTGTGTACTGTGGCTAGGGTGGATGTGTTACAGAAAATCAGAAGACCCAGCGGTGGCAGGTTTGCATCCCAAAAGTTTCTTTGCGAGGTTAGGTCAGAACTGTCAACCTTAACTCCCTCTGAAACAAGAGATTATTGAACTAAATTTTAGGAAAAATAACACAGATTTTCAGCCAAGATCTGTTTAAGAAGATTCATTTGCACTTAACAGCTTGTGCATATTAATCTGTACAGTTTGGAAAGAACCAAATTCTCTCCTTTGTCAGAAGGCCAATATTTGGGCAGAGTTAAGTATGCTGAAATTGTGCCCAGGAGGCAAGGAAGCCCAGGGGTGAAAGCTGCAGCAGCCAAGAAGCAGTCTAGCTTTGTTAGATTTGTTTTTTTGTAATGGTATATTTTGTTATGTTCCTTTTCATTCCAGCTTTGTAATGAAGTGCATGCTGTTGTACTCTGCTAGAATAACTTTTTTCCTGAAATACCAAAAGTGGCTCTGGGGATCCAGCAGGAGCTGGGCTTCTTTCCCCTAGGGAGCAGAAGATCTGCAGTGATGTGTAGGATCAACTCACATTTTGAGGTTCTGAAGAGTTGCCTTCTATCTGTGACAGGATTTGATTTAGTGTTGTAATGCGAGGTGAGGGGTTAGTGGAGAGAAATGTGCTTTGGCATTCGCAGATGCTTTTCTGGAGAGTAGCAGGCAGTGGATAGATTCATCATTTTGGGAATATCCACTTGCACTGCGTCTGATGAAGGGTTGTTGGTATTGCTTATTAAGGCTCTTCTCTAAGAAATGCCTATTCCTTCATCCCCCCCATTTTCCATGCATCCTCTATATGCTTAAGTAACAGATTTTGTTCATAAAGCTTATTATTTTTTTGCTTTTCCTTTTTATGTGTCTGACAAGCAACTTCTAGAGAGTGTATCTATTTCAGGTGCATTTATTGACTTTGGTGTGTGTGTCCCTGGATGAGTACAGGAAAGATGGAAAGAAACTGTGTCTTGTGGTTTTGTTCTGTCTTGCCTTGAGTATTTCTGTTTTTTGCTTCTTAAAGAAGAAACCAGAAAGGAACATGGGGAGTAAGATACATGATGGTTTGATTTGGCTTCCTGAAAAGCCACTTGTTATTTTGTCTTTGGCTTTCTACTTGTAAAAGGAAAAACCAGAGGGTTTTCTAGCAGTATATCCTGGTGACCTTCTGTTGTGATTTAAGCCCAGCCGTAACTCAGAACCATGCAGCTATTCCCTCACTCCCCTCCACCTTCCTCCCCCTGCTCCTGGAGGGATGGGGAGAAGAATCTAAAGAATGTAACTCCCATGGGTTTAGATAAGAGCAGTCCAGTAAATAAGGTATAACACAAACCACTGCTGCTGCCACCAATAATAATAAGGGAAATAACAAGGGAAGAGAATACAACTGCTCACCGCCATCCGACTGATACCCAGCCCGACCTGAGCAGTGATCTAGCCCTTCTGGGTAATTGCCCCCAATTTATAGAGCGGGCATGACATGCTGTGGTATGGAATACCTCTTTGGTCAATTTGGGTAAGGTGTCCTGTCTCTGCTTCCTCCCAGCTTCCCCTCCTCCCTGGCACAGCATCAGACTCAGAAAGTCCTTGGTCAGAGTAAACATTACTGAGCAGTAACTGAAAACATTGGTGTTATCAGTGCTGTTCCCAGGCCTAAAGTCAAAACCACAGCACTGCACCAGCTACTAAGAAGGACAAAAATGACTGCTGCTGCTGAACCCAGGACACTTTCTCATCAGGCAGAGTGCTGGATATGTCTGGAATAATTTTCTTTGTAGCAGCTGGTATGGGGCTATGTTTTGGATTTGTGCTTGCAACAGTGTTGTAATTCAGGAATGTTTTCGTTATTACTGCTTCTGAGTGGTGCTTAGTTGCTGTCTGGAGTTAAAATGCAGCCAGGAATGACTAAATGGATAGTACTTTACCGGTGTTTTGCAAAGCTTTGTTCATTGTTACAAGCCTTTATGTGGGCAAAGGCTCATCTTGGCACGGTTAAGCTGAAGGATTTATATGTAATTATAACTAATATTAACTGATCTGGAAGTTCTTTTTTAGCAATATGTGATTAAGATTAATAGATATATCATAAGTGGTACTCTGGCAGCCACCCATAATTGTTCAAAGGATGGTTTTTAAATTGGCCTTTTTGTGTAGCACATTGTAATGGGTGTTACTCTTTTCCCAAGGCTTTGCAGTGGGGATTTGTGTGACAACAAAATGGGGTCAAGATATGGGGTGTTGTGTGACCACATTTGGCAGTGGGGCTGTCATGCACTTTCTAAGGGCTAGATCTTGGAAAGGCAGACAAGTTCATAAGACATACTATTTTTAGGTCTACATTTATTCCTTCTAATAATAAACACTGTTCCAGTGGTATAGATATAGTGGAGAAAACTGTTGTTTTAAACAGAGAAACTGGCAAAATGTGTGTGGGAAATCTTTCACGTCTGACTTGCTGTCAAGTGGGTAGGAAAAATATTGTTGTGGTGCCATGGTGCAACAGGATGTCTCTTGAATCTGCGTTAAACACTGATCTGGCACCATGCAAACTGTTAAAGAATGTGTATCCTAAAAATACAAGGCACTATGACTTTATGCTTTGGAATGACTCTTCCAAATTTTATTAGAAAAGTAGTCCAGTGATAACATGACCCAACTCCTGATCCAAATGTTATTCCAAAGTAGTAAAGCTATGGCCTCATGTGCAGCAGTAAAGGAACTTGGGATATGCTATCCTCTCTGCTGAGTCAGGGTGGCTGTCTGTGGGGTTGTGCAGTGAATCAAGCTAGGACCTGGTCCAGTGGAGCAATTTTCTTCCCTGTTCCCTGGACAAGCTCCCTGCCTGTGGATCAGAAACCAGCTTCCAGGGATAGGAGAAATTCTGGCATTTCTTTGATGTGCATCCTCAGCCCTCAGGTGATTGCTAGAATTTCTTTGTTATGTTTTCTGGATAAGATAGGTCTGCAAAATAGAAAGTAAGTTAACTCTTGTTTTTAGGCCATGTGATTTTTCACCCAAAATTGGGTAGGTGTGTATGTTTGTGCCATTGCTATCTTGGGAGATGTTGAACTTGATGCAAAACAACTGTATCAGACAGTGAATAGAGACATGGGAGGAAAAGAAAATGTGTAGCTATGTTCTCTCATCTTTAATACCAGATTGTTAAGATATCATGTTAAAAAATCTAAAAGCCATCATGTTTAAAATCACTGTCAGCATCCCAACCCTGAAGGAGTTCCAAAGATGAGCTTGAGAACTCTATTAGGTATCAAAAACAATGGCCCAGTGAAGACTGATTTATGTCGTGTCATAATTTTCATTTCCCTCTGATATTCTGTAAGCAATAAGATGCCCCTTTTCCTTTGGAGACTAATCCCATCAGCTTGTGCCTCCCCATCCCCAGCTGACCCTTTCTTAGGTCACTGAAGCAATCAGCATCATTCAGCAGTTGTTACTGATTTATATTCACTTTTGATGTTCAGCTCCTTTCCCAGACCCGGTGAAGGACCTATTTGCTTACCCCTAGATGTAGCAGGCACTGGCGGTCAAACCTCTCATTACCAGCATCCTCAAACAGCTGCTGACTGCCACTGCCACTTTATCCATAGCGCTGTTTTAAAGTTGTTTAAACCTTACTGGTCTGTGCCTTGAGAACTGGAGGGCTGCTGAATGTCTGTTGTGAGCTTGCAGTCTTGCTGGCTTTTATTTTTTTCCCCTCCAATTTGTAGTCTGAAGTGCTTTAAGTCCTGTCAAAGGAACAACACAGTGCCATTTGTTCCAATGCAAGTATGTATTATCACATGCAATGGTTATTTGCGCTTCCCTGAGTTATCTGCACATCTAATAGGCTGCACATCACCTTTGAAAACTCGAGCTGTGTTGTGTGTCTAAGTTCTACAGGAGCAGCAAGCTGTCTCATCAGGCTATTGTGAAATATCTCATTTATCTGCGCTATCTTGACTTTTAAGGTGTTTTTTCTCAAGACTTGTGCATGGAGTAATACCTAAATCTACTGGTTTTCCTCCAGGCATGTCACAGGTTATTGCTTTAGATATGTATAAACATAACAAGTTGCAACATTCCAATAGAAAAATTTGCTCTTACCAGCTGCTATATGCATTCTTGTACAGGCGATTCTGCCATCCGAAGCATAAACAATCCCTGATTATTACTTATGTAATTATTATTACTTAATTAAGTTGAAAGTCTCCTGAATAACACACAGAAAATAGGGTAAAATCCCTTTTTTTGTCACTGCTGAAATTCAGTTTGTGATGTTAGCACCTTAATTGGGACTACTTTGCTTTGGACTTAATGCTACAACTAAAGAATATGCAAATAAAAATGTCATGCTCTGTTACTGCTCCTGCAGTTTCTGAGGCTGTGATCTTGGGGCAGGGTTGTGGTGGTTTGTTTTGAGCTAGGCCATAATAATTACAGGGAGGATTGTTCTAATACTTGTCTCATAACTATGAATTGCCTTTTCTTTTTTGTATGTTAATGCCAGCGGGTTTTGCTTTGTTTAGGCTGCTGGAGTTGGAAACATGCTTAGGAAGAAAAATCAATGTAAATTTAGCTTATAATTGAATATACATCTTTCTAAGCACAAAGGGTTTGTGGTCTAGTCATGGCACAGCATTTTAAGTCTTGAATGTTGTCCTGCATTCAGCAGTAGCAGTCATTTTTCTCCTGAGTAGATGGTGCAGCGCTGTGGTTTTGACTTTTGGTCTGGGAGCAGCACTGATAACACCAATGTTTTTAGCTGCTGCTTAGAATGTTTAGGCTGACCAAGGACTTTCTGAGCCTCATACTCTGCCAGGGAGGAGGGGAAGCCAGGAGGAAGCAGAGACAGGACATCTGACCCAAACTGACCAAAGAGGTATTCCATACTACAGCATGTCATGCCCAGGATGTAAAAACTAAGGGCAGGGGCCCGGAAAAGGGGGTTTCGCTGCTGGGTCAAGCTGGATATTGGTGATGAGCAGTTGTATTCTCTTTCCTTGTATTTTGCTTGTCATTATTATTATTGGTGGTAGCAGCAGTGGTTTATGTTATACCTTAGTTACTGGACTGTTATTTCAACCCGTGGGAGTTGCATTCTTTTGATTCTCCTCCCCATCCCCCCGGAGCTGGGGGGAAGAAAAAAGGGGGAGTGAATGAGGGAACAGCCTCAGAGGCTTAAACCACAACAGTTCTTTTTGTTGCCCATCGGGACACGAAGGGTTGAGATAACGACAGGATTAATAGCCACTTGTCACAATGCTGATTTATTGGCTCTCAAAGTTGTTGCTCTTGATTCTCTTGAGTTCATGGTTTCAGCCTGTTGTACCTTAGCACCGCTATTTGCTGTCTTAGTGTTTATCAGATGGGGGGCTTGGGCTAAGGTTCTTGTTTCATTGTACTTTATGGTAATGACTTGTAATATGGGTGGGCTCCAGAAGCAGGGGTGGATGGACGTGGACGTGGACTTGTACCTGGCTGTCCAGCTGCTCTTTGCCATCGTGGCCCTCGTCCTCGCCTCTGTCTTCGTGAGGCTGTGGGGAGCCGAGGGAGGGCGGCCCCGGGAACCGCAAGTGACCAAACCGGCCCAGGAGCACGGCCCCGGGGACCAAGAGGCCAGGAAGAAGGCGGCAAAGGAGCTGAACCCCACCGGCGAGCCCAGCCCGGTGGCTGCCGAGCCGCGGGAGGACCCTGTGGAGGAGCCGAGTCCTGTGGCTGAGCCCAGCCTCATGGCAGCCAAGAGCATCCCCTGGCAGCTGAGCCCCACGAGCTGGAGGCCCAGGAGGATGCAAGAAACCACGCAGCATTTCCCAGCAAGGCAGAGGAGGAAGATCCGGACTCAGACAAAGAGGAGCTGGTGGTGAGAGAGCCGGCAAGCACAGCAGCTACACCAGCCCCAGTGACAAGTACAGCAGCCTCATTTGAGAGTTCTGAAGGGTTTGAATGGCCTTTGGGTACCCTTGAGTACCTTGAGTTTGTGTTTTACCCATGAGCATTTTGTCTGGTCCCGTGAGTTAAGCACAGTCAGGTTTGGGCCTTGTCTGGGGTTAGATGACGATCCAGGATGACCAAGAGATTTTCCCCAAGCCTGGACAGTCATGAGTGGCAGGGTGTATGGGACAGTATGGGGGAATACGTAGTCCACTGGGCCCCTCCAGTGCTTTGGAAGCGTCGGAGATGGAAGGCAGCTGTATGGAGTCCCCAACAACAAGCTGCAGACACTGCTGGAAGGGAGGGTGAATTATTTTGAGCCTGGTGGGCCCATGACACCTCGGGCCCACCAGGCTCAAAGATTTGGGCAAAGATGCAGCATACAGATGGACTCATGATTGAGGGGTGGACTTAGCAATGGACACTATTGCCCAAATTATTCACAAGTGTGAACACTGCACACAGCCTCTCCTGCTCTGAAAGACTGTTAGAAAAGATGGAGCTTGACATCATGGACTGGATGGACTCAGCAACTTTATAGGGATTGGCCCATGCAATAAGGGATGATCTCTCTCCCTCTGTGTGTGTGTGTGGATGTATATATATATACATGTGATGGTATGTTGAAAATGTGGGATCTGAGCATGATGTGAATGGTATGGAATAAGGGGTGGATACTGTCCTGCGTTCAGCAGCAGCAGTCATTTTTCTCCTTCTTGGTTGCTGCTGCAGCACTGTGTTTTCAACTTTCGGCCTGGGAACAGCACTGATAACACCAGTGTTTATAGTTACGGCTTAGAATGTTTTGGTCTGACCAAGGACTTTCTGAGTCTGATGCTGTGCCAGGGAGGAGGGGAAGCCGGGAGGAAGCAGAGACAGGACACCTGACCCAAACTGACCAAAGAGGTATTCCATGCCACAGCACGTCATGCCCAGGATGTAAAAAAACTAAGGGCAGGGACCCGGAAGAGGGAGTTTCGCTTCTGGGTCGGGCTTGGTCTCGGGTGGTGAGCAGTTGTATTCTCTTTCCTTGTATTTCACTTGTCGTTATTATTATTGGCAGCAGCCGTGGTTTGTGTTATACCTCAGTAACTGGACTGTTCTTATCTCAACCTGTAGGAGTTGCATTCTTTCAAGTCTCCTCCCCATCCCCCCCGGGAGCAGGGGGGAAGAAAGAGGGGGGAGTGAGTGAGCCAGTGAGCTGCCTGAGTGGCTTAAACCAGGACAAAGGGTTAGATCACTGCTGGGTAGGGCTGGGTATCCTTGGTGAGTGGTTGTATTCTCTTCCCTTGTTATTTCCCTTATCATTATTATTGGTGGCAGCAGCAGTGGTTTGTGTTGTATCTTAGTTACTGGACTGTTCTTATCTCAACCTGTGGGAGTTACATTTTTTTTCTATTCTCCTACCCACCCCTCTGGGAGCGGGGGATGTGGAAGCGGGGGGAGTGAGCGAGCGAGCTCCGTGGCTAACTGGACTTAAAGCACGACAAATGTTTAGCTGCAGCTTTGGATGAAACAGCAGGGAGCATTAAAGCATAGAAGAGCAAGCACTTCATCCTGTTGATTTACCTGTGTATTTGCTTGATGGGGTGTGTTCTAGGCTTTTGAATAGTTTTTGATCTTTGCTTGCGTAAGAGGTGTTAGTTTTCTTGCACTGCTGTGAGTATCTAAACAGGGTTATTTTATCTCATTTCATAGGAAGAAAATGGCCCAAAATACTGCACCAGCAACATCCATTCGTGATGCGAATTCCTACGAAAGCAAAATGGTGGTTACATTCCTCATGTCAGCGCTTGAGTCGATGGTTAGTAGAGAAATTAAGCAGCTGCATCATTACTCTCTTGGCATGTGCAGGATTACAACAACACATTGCCTCCTCTGGGGAGCAGGAAAGGTGTAATTTCATATCTTTACCTTATTGTGTGCTGTCCAACCTGCTGTTAACTCTGCTGTTAACTCTGTCTCTTTGCTTGTAGAAAATCATGCTAACAGTCATAGTAGTCATCTTTTTTCTTCTTGTGATGTGGTTGTTTTAAATATTATTTTGTCAAATGAACAGGAAATAATTATTGATTGCTCAGGTAGAGTGTTGTTGAAAGGCAAGAATCTGTTCTGGTCTTTGCCTTCTGTAACACAGGGTGAATAAATGGTCTTGAGGGTAATGCCTTGTCCTCAGCTGCTGTACCAATTCAAAAGAACTTGTTCAGAAAAGACTTTCGTATTAAGTTGGCCTATCACCCGTTTTGTAGAAGTTATTTAATCATTGTGTTGTGGGGTTTAAGTTTGGCCCAGGGCTGCGAGTAGAAATGCCTGTCCAATTTCCATGAAGTTGAGGCACTGTCAAAGATTTGGTTCTTTAAAATAATTTTCTTAAATGATAAGAACAAAAATTTCCTTTTTAGCAATGAAACTTGAATGGGATGGGTATAAGGTAATTGATTGCAAGCCTTTTTTTCCAATGGGTATATTCAGTTCCTAAAGGTTTTGTGTCACTTTTTCCTCTTGTGCTGCAGTTGCTGGTGTTTTTATAGGTTGCAGTAATCTCTGATCTGATGTCCTGGGAGAAATGGAGTTCTTGTGATCCCTTCTTGATGGTCTCGCTAATTTTCTTAGGATCTTTGCTCTCTCCCTCCACCACAGGCTTCCTACTTCATTTCTTTGCCAGACATTTCTCCCAGCAGAATGCATGTAGGTGTTCACAGGGAAGGTGCAATCCTTCTGCTCAGGAGGAATTCACCTGAGCCTGAGCACAGCAGGCAGGACGAGGCAGACTGCAGGCAGCTTTCTTACTCACAGCCACACCTTTCTGAACAAACAAGATGTGTGGTAAGCCTGCTGTGACTGAACAAACTCCTGTATACTCTGTTGAAAGTTACAGTAAGACACTCAATATGATTTTCTAACAGGGAAGTGATAATTTCACATGGATTGATGTCATAAATCACTTTAATTAAAAACACTGTAATCTCTGAGTCTACACAAGGCCTTAATTTCCCTAATGCATCTACAATGCTTTTAAGACTCCTGATGAAAAGCAGTTCAGATGTATAAATTATCCTTTGCTGAATCGCTGATGTTATGTTACTCGCAATACCTTCTGAAGGGTGGATGCTGGCAGTAGAAGCAATAACTGTTTTATATGATACCGCATGCATTTCTATTAACTGTACTCTTAACTATAGTAATAAAAGCGTTTGTTTTCCTTTTTATAGTGTAAAGAACTTGCCAAATCCAACGCAGAAGTTGCCTGTATTGCTGTATATGAAACAGATGTGTTTGTAGTTGGAACTGAGAGAGGAAGAGCCTTTGTCAATTCTAGGAAAGATTTTCAGAAGGATTTTGTTCAATACTGTAAGTTCCAATGTTGTATTTTTATATTTCACAGGCTGCTTAATGTGTTTTGCATAATACTAATAACTTTTGGGAGCAAAGGTCTGTATATCATGGCTACATGCTATAATCATGTTGACTATAGCAAAACCAGCTGTTTAAGAACATAAAAATGATCAGTAACAGTGGTCTTGTTTGGAGTGTTATTTAAACTGTGGCTGAAAATGGTTATTTTTTTTTTCCTTACATAATGTGACAAACCAGTGCAGAGAAGTATTAGACTTGCACCACATCCTGCATCCTAGTGCATATTAGTTTTTCTTTGTAACTCCTCCTCTAAATCTTGCACTTGCAAAGGCTGGATGTCACGTTCAACAGGTAGTGGACTACTTCTGTCAGCTCTGATGGGCCTGGTTCTTCAGATCCCTTCATGCCTTAGTAAAGCAGATGCACATTTTTTGACAAGATATTTTTATGTATCTTTTCTATATCACTGTTATTTACTAGACAGAAATATGTATTTATATCATAATGACAAAATTACATCTGCATTACACACATCTAGGGTGTACTTTTGGTTTAATTTCAGTTTTATAGTAAAACAGTGGGTCTTAACGGTTTCATAAACCATTATCTATTGTGTACAGGACAGTATTTTTAGGAGATAGGTTTCAAAGATTCAGTGACTCTTTCGTGGAGAATTGATGTGCTCACCTAGGGAAGTGATATCAGTAGACACTGCTCAGTAATAAAATTTACCTGTGTAGGGAAAGGAAGAAGATGCAGATTCAAGAACTGAGTGTGAGAGAAGAATCAATCTGAGGAGAGAGGGGGGAGTTTGAGCAACAGCTGTAAAATATTCTGGTTTGACTAATTAAAAACTGCTTGGAAAGCAACAATATTGAATGTGTAATAGAAACATTTGCTTCTCAGAATGCTTTTGCTAGCTATAATTCTCCTGGAGGTTTTGTCTGAAGGCCAGTTGTTTGTGGTGAGGCTCTGGATTTTTGCCGCTGTCCTACTCGCTTGGCCAATGACTTTGTGTGCACAAGTATATTTACTCTAAGGAAAGACCCCCCAATGTTGCATTGTAACAGATAAGTGATATCAAAATATAGAACCTGACTGAGGCAGTGCTGCCGTACTGGTATTAATGAAAACTATTAGCTGAATAATGGGGGGAGTTTGGTTTTTCAGCTCATCTCCTCTTTCTTTGTTGTTGTTCCTTAAAGGACTTCCCTGAGATCCTAGATACTTTGTTTTATTGCCAATACAGTGGTATTATGAGCTCTGATATACAGGAGACTGTATACTGGGTGCATCCATTGGTAAGGAGTCTGAAATAACTGGTACTTGGTGTTTGATCCAGGGAAACACTGGCTTCTCATCCATGCTTATGATTGACTATATCATGTGCATATGTTTAAATCTTACATCAGAGCTGATAATCCTGATCCTTTGCTTTACTTCAGTTACAAGATACTTATTCTTGGGCAGTGATTTTATACTGTCAGGCTGATGAGGTTAAACAGTATCCACTCTGGAAACAGTGTTTTTGTTCTTGCAGAACATCAGGGAGTGAATCTGTATGAATAAAGCCAGCTAACTCCGGTCATTGCTATCATGATATGCACTTCGCTGAGTGCGTATCCCCTGTACTTTCTGAGGAGTTTTGATGCTGGAGGTAGTTTTCTCCTGTTGCTGGCAAAGGTGTCAATAATTCCAGAAAACTTGACTTCAGAACACAAATTTTTAGGAGTAACAGCATTAGATATTCCTGGTGATGCTGGTTCCATCACTGCCTCTGACAGCTTTGAGGTCTTGATGAAATTTATAGTGTAATATCTTTTTATCTGAAACTTAGAACTGTGGAGGCAGCAGTTCCTTCCCTTTAGCACCTCATGTCTTCAGCTAAACATGAGAGCTAGCAGTAGACAATATTAGTTGCAATTTTAGTAGGTCCTTTGGAAATGCCCAGGAAAGCCACAGTTCTGTGTGTTTTTAATATGTTAGACTTGAGCCCTTTTTGTTCCTTTCTGATGGATAAAGGCTTCCAAGTGATTCTTATAGTGCTGTTAGAATGAACCCTTTAAAAATCCAGCTGGGATGTTGGCCTCTGGAACACGTGATGCGACAGTATGGAGAACTAGCTCTCCACTTGTGTGGATCTCTTAATTTCTCTGTAAGTCTGGAAACAGAGGTGTAGCTACTAAGCATTCCTCTGGTTATTTCTGACTGTTAATGACAAGCCAGCATGTGTCTCCAGTCCTTACTTCCATTTTTTCCCACAGCTCTTGTGTGTAGTTGGAGTAAATATGAAGAGTTTTCTGGCATTTGGAGGGCTCAGGCTTCAAGGCTGCTGTTACTTTTAGTAATAAGTATAATTTAGTGGGTTAAATTGATGAAATGTACACATAAGGTTTATGAAGGAAGTAGCATCTATGCTTTCTAGCAGTATAGGGCAGATAAAAACGACAGCAGTTCAGTGGCAGCAGCACTGGGGTTGGATTTCCTGTGGCTTTCATTCATAAGGATTTTCACCCAGGTGGGTTTCCTGATGCCTAGTGCAGGGAAAGGGAGAGTCCTGCGCGTATCTCATGTACCTTGTTACAGTAAGAAAATGCATTAAAACAAATTATAGCAATGTTTTGGGCTTTTTTTTTAAATATTGGTATGGGTTGTGTAGTGAGTGTTGAAGAACCAGTCAACAGGCATTAATTATTTAGAATTGGGGCAGATAATATGTTCTTCTGACCTGTGCTTGATGAAGAGGGCTGTAAGTCGTGTGTTACAGTGAAACGGTATGTTTCAATAAATGTTGCACTGCCTTGTGCTTGTATGTGTAACATGTAGCTTGAGTAACCTACAGTGTCAGTTACTCTAAGCCTGTGTAAGTTTATATTGTACATAAAAGTGGTTTTCCAGTGTCTGCTTATATTCAGAATATGGACAAGCATGGATACTTGCGCCCTGCAAGGAATCAAGATCATACATGTCTTGCTCTACAAGTGCCTCTTTGTTTTAGTTGCTGTTCCCTGATGAAGTGTGTTGTGTGGTCCTCAGTTCTTCTTGGATGGCCTCAGCAAGATGAAGTGCCTCCTTGCTCTCTGGATTTCTGTGGAGTTACCAGCTGTCCTGAACAGGAGACCTATTCCTGGCAGGTGTCTCAGTGGTGCTTGCTTCATATATTCATCTGCATCATCTTGACAGTTTCCCTTGAGTTTCGGTTTAGGCTTGGTGTCAGCTCTGTGGAATTCATGCTCATTTGAATGGAACTGGAGGTGGTTTATAACACAGACAAAAAAAAAAAACCCACAACCAAATGAGGCTTCATCATCCTCAGGTTGTATTTGACTGTCAAGTGAGTATCAGAACAGCTTCCTAACTCAGATACTTTTTTGGTCATCTGCTCTGGACTTTGAGGGAGATGTGTGTTCCATAACATCTGCCAAGGAACTGATTGTTCTCCAAGAATCCTGGTTGCCTCTGCTAGCATTTCCAGTGGTCCTGGCTGTTGCACCTTCGGTATGTAGGTCTCACAGAAGCATAATCCTGTGAGTTCTGCAACTTTCTGTCAGCTCTCCCAGTCATACTGCTTTTTCCTTCTGTGTTGCCAGGGCTCTGGGCACACTTACCTGAGGTAGGGCCATCTTGCTTCAGTAGGTTGTTCATCTTGGATGATAGGTTCTTTATTCTTAGCAGCCTTCATTTTCCTTCTGGTGGCCTCATGTTTCCATGCTGATCTTAACAATGCATCTGGTATGGGCCAGAGTTTGGCTTCAAGTCCTACTAGAAACTTTGTTCTAGTGTCATTCACTCTTTTTACCTGTACCTCCATGTCCATCCACCCACAGGTTGTAAGAACTCCTTGTAGCCTCAAGAATGCTTAGAATACAAATGTTTTTAATGGGCACAACTGTTCCTCCTGCTTATGATGAAGGAATGGTACACGATGCTCTGAAGACCTTTAGGGAGAGATTACTCAGCTTTGGTTCCTCAGTATCTTTGGTGTGTGGATTACTGTTCCCTTTTGGATATTCTTGATCATCTGCAGGCAAGTAAAATGACTCTTCCCATAAACTAGGCTGCTGGAGCATCTGCGGCTAGGCTTGTGTCTCATTGAATCTTTCTGGCCTTTGAGCAAATAGAGTATCAAGTTTTCTGGGGAATTCTTCATCTGACATTGTGCTCCCTTATCTCTTTCTGGTACTAATGTAATGCTTCAGCAGTTTAGAGGGGGGTGTAAAAAAGCAAACAAAACCAGAAACCTGAAAGGCTGGTTTAAAAACAAAACAAACTCAAAACTGGCAAGTTCCGAACTGGATTGGCAACTGTTTGACTCCTTTGGCCTGCTGTAATTTCTGTCTGAATACCTGCAGTTGGCATTTCTGAGCTTGTAGTAGCTTCCTCATAGTCTAGATATAACTAAGCATCTCCGGCTGAAGTTATACCATGACTTGGGTCTTACTATGGTAGATGCCAGCCTCTACTCCATAGCTGAAATTACAGCTATGCATGCAATGACTGTCCTTGCTTCAGGCTTTGGCTTCCACAGAAGCTGCTGTTCACTGTGCAAGTTCTCTTCTCTGTAGAGAATGAAGATTTCAAATACACAAAAAGACTACAGGGCAATCCTTTGGTCTTTGAGGGCATGTAAATGGGATTCTGAGTACATCACATGCATGCTTGCAGAGTGTCAGTTTGCTTCATCCCTAGCTGTTCATCCCCATAGGCTGGAGGATGCCTGTGTGGGATTAAAGCAAAGTTACTGCCTAGACCTTGTTTTCAGGCAGCATCTTCCCAGCTATGCCAAAGAGGTACA
The DNA here is from genome assembly GCA_028858755.1 of Ara ararauna. Classification (NCBI taxonomy): domain Eukaryota; kingdom Metazoa; phylum Chordata; class Aves; order Psittaciformes; family Psittacidae; genus Ara; species Ara ararauna. The sequence continues at coordinate 6,700,258 of CM054389.1, read as the reverse complement.
ACTCACTTCTGTCTCTGCTTTCTGTGTTCCCTTCAGTGGCAGAATTTTGAGCTGCTTCTAAGGATTCTACTCATGAAATCATACTCTTGCTGTTCAGTGAGTGACAGAAACAGTTTTCCTCACATTAAAGGTTACTGTTTAAACTATGACTACATGGGACAAAGCTACTCAGGTGTTCCTAGAGGCTGTTTTGTGTCTCCAGCTCTGATGATGCAGCACAGCAGAAATGCTGTCAGTGAACATAGTGTGCTTCACTTGGCATGGGACTGTTTGATGTTCTCACACTGTACTGAGGTCCTGGACTGCTGGAAGGCAGTCTGAATGCACTGGATATGCTTTCATCAGAAGTGATGGCTTTGCTCACTTCAAGACATCTCACCAGCAGTAAATATGAACTTTGTGTTTGTTTTCTGCATGAGGACTTCCTTACAGAGGACTTTATGACACTGGCTGGAGTCATCCACTCTCAAGAAGTGCATGTGGATACACAGCCCTAAAGTCCAACTGTTTGAAGGCAGTAGCTTCTATTGTTTTCCCACTGTCTTACACTGTTTTTTACTGACATGTACTCCAAATTGCCTAATATGTTTTTTCAAACTGGAAGAATCTTGTGAAGTCAGAGTCTATACTTTTGTGATTGAAGCTTGAGAATGTTAATATTCTCCATTGAATTGCTACAGGTGCAATTAGTTCTAATACTGGCAATAACAGTAATGCCAGCAACAGGGCCAGATCCTTAAGGCAACTTAGGTACCTAAAAATCTATAGAGCAAGGCTTATCAAATCATAGAATAGTTAGGGTTGGAAAGGACCTTAAGATCATCTAGTTCCAACCCTCCTGCCATGGGCAGGAACACCTCCCACTAAACCATGCCACCCAAGGCTCTGTCCAGCCTGGCCTTGAACAGTGCCAGGGATGGAGCTTCTGAAAGTCTTGCATCTTTCTCACATCACATCTATCTGTAGGCATCTAAATAGCTCATCAGTCAGTGGGTTTGTCTTGAACTGTGTTTTCTTTGTAGGTGACAGTATCAAAAAAGCATGGTGTAGAAACACATGACTGAAGTCTTTTTTTAACCAAAGCAAAGAGTATAGCATATTGGTATAAATATAAATTTCAACATGCTAAAGCTCTGTTTGGCATGTTACTGCTTTCGTTTTTTCTAATGGATGAAGCTGTTTACGTGTTTATGTATCGTCTGTGTACTTTCACAATAAGCAATGCTGAAAAGACTGTGGTATTTCAGGCCTGAGAGTGTCATGCACAGATTGTGTATTTAGAAGGTGAGGGGTGGGAGTCAAGCTACAGTAGTGTGACTATTTTTATTAACTCAGTAGCTCTGGTTTAATTTTTAGAATTGTGCTTAAAAATGTCTTTGATGCAATCTGCTGAGACAGCCACTGACACTGCAGCATGCTAGTTAGTGTCTGTGCTGTACTGCTGGTCTGGATGTAGTGGTTTTATGGTACTTCATTTGGATGTTCCAGTAACGATGGAAATAAAGTATTAATATACTTGATCTGCTTCTTGCTTCCTATTGTGATTATCTCTGTGTTCTGTATATTTTACTTGTCATGCCTGTAGGAATTCAGAAGCAGTATCTAAATGGGGTGTTTAGCTTTTCAGCTCTAAAGCAGAATGTGTCATTTTTGAAATTGAGTAGGCTGAATTCCCTGACCTTTATGGAAGCAGCCTAATACCTTTTCAGTATTACTCTAATAACAGAGGGCATTAGTGGGTCTAACTGCTACTGATTGTATCCTCATTATATCTAAATGACAATCTTCATCATCTTTGTCTCTGATTATCTGCTATGCTTTTATAGTGAAAATACTATTCTGTAACTAGTTGACATCTTTTTGGTGTTGCCCAAAGGCAAACAAGGGATTTGTGTCCAATCCCTTGACACAAATGCAGCTAGTTTTAAATTACCACTTTTTGATGATGATGTGCCAGTGCGGAAACTGGTTTCCCACAGTCATTTACTTTGGCCCTAAACTAATCCATGGCCAGCTGAGGCATTTGTGGCTTTTGCTGCTCCTGAAGCTACGGAACACTTTGGAAGAGAAAGGAGCCATTAAATTGTAGACCTAAACAGTAAATTAAAGAAAACTAAAAAGAGTCAGGCAAAGGATCCTGACAAAGCACTTGTATAGTTTCATGTCTGCCATCACTAATGTTACTATTTTAAATGGAGATGGAGGGCTGTATCTATAATTCTTGCTTTAGATTTGGTCTTCCAATGCACTTCGACACAGGTACACTTTATGGAGTGTGTAGCAGGAAAAAAGGATGTTGGAATAGTTGCTTTTTAAAGCTGTGACTGTCTGGATGCTTCCCTGTTGCCAAGCCAGAGCTGTTTTACACTTCTGTTAACTCTTGATCTCTTTTCTCATTCCAGATTTCCTTCCAGCTATTTGGGAGCAGCCTCTTTAAAACAGTCTCTGCAAAATTCTGTTTCAGCATCTGCTGGAACAGGCTCTTCCTAGTCACCTTTATGGGAACTTGCTCAGCTGTGGCTCTCAGTTGTGTTCCTGAGTTTTCACTTCTCTTTTTGTGCAGATGACTTGGAATAGCTTGTACTTCTCCATATTGCAAGACCAGAAGAGATGATTGCTGCTGACTACACTGACTGTAGCCGATCACCTTTTTTCAGACTAATTATGCTGGCAAACATGATGTTTAACAAGGTCTTAACTCCCAAGTGACAGACAAAGGTCTTAACTCCTTTAAGAGTTAAGACCTTGCCTCTCTGCTAGTGGAAGGGATCACATGAGTGTGTTCTGTGAGCCAGGTTGCATCATGCTGTTCAATGATAACCTGGCTGGCTCTGCCTGGGCTTAATTAAACAACAATTTTATAACATTTTTGCTTGGGAGAGTTGTGGGCATGGCAACTGCTGACTTCTTGTGTATCTCCTTTCCTGTTCTGCAGCCCTCTGTGCAAAATGGTCTTCTGCAGTTGGGCCCAGGCTCCTGTACCACTGTAAAACCTTGCATTGAGTTGGTTCTGTGAGTCCCCATCCCCAAGGATGCTACAAAGATGCCTGGAGTGTTCTAATTGCTAAAGTTTATGGGATATCTTTGTTTATTTATTAAAGAGCATGAAGCTTCAGATGTTCTTCCTAGAAAGCTAGGACACTGCTACATACATTGTGACTGCCCCCAGCACTCTGGGCTTCTGCTTTCCCAGTCTCTTAAAGTATTTACACTGTACTCTGTTTGTTGGAAGCACTAGTTCATATTTTGCATCTGTTTCTGCCCCACCTCTAGCTTTTGGGTGAGTTTTTCTATTGTGGTTGTAACTGCTTGATAAAGTACCTGAAGTGTGTTCATTCTTGGCATTGCCAAAAAGCTTTTTTGAGTTAACATTTTGGTTTCAATCACTTTCTATTTTGTATTTGCAGAATGTAGTTATGAGTTGAAGCATCTACCCTTAAAGACATGATCAGTGTATTCCTCATAAATCATATGCATAGGAATTAGTTCAAAGATAACATTCCTAGCACTTGCCCACCAGTTGCAGTTACAAGTAAACCCAAAACAATCATCCCTGTCTCTCTTGCTGTAGGATCTGCTGCTTTGTTTGCCATTGCTATCTCCATTTGAGCTCACTTAAATAGTCCATCTTACCAGTCCTATTCTGCCTGACCTTTTGAAATGCAAATAATTTAGGGTTTGAGCTGTCCCATGTTGCATTTCTCACGTGTTCATTATGTTTCATATGTATATATGAATATTATGTATTCATATGTATTCTCAAATATGTTCATTAGCTGAACTCCACATTAATAGCCTAGATCTTCATGAAGATGTGGAAATGTCTTTTAGCGTTAACTTGTGGCCTGCTATACTAATTCTTTGCTTTTCTACTACTGTTCTTCCTTTTCCCAAGTTCTCAAAATGAAAAGAAGGATGCATTTTCAAGACCTCTGTTACAGTTAGACACATGTTATTTTTAAAGGGTTTTAGAAGATCACCTTGTGCCTCTCTTCCTCAGGTGTGCTTCCTTTGCTTCCATCCTGCTAAGAGCTAGTTTAAAAAACTTTCTTAGTAAGTTCAGTCACATTTCAGTGGAGACCACCCATCTCGTTGCATCCGAGTTGAAAACAAGCAGAAAATTACAGTAGATAGCTGATCTCTTTGAAATTCTCTGGCTTCTAAATTCTGCCTCAGGTGATTTGCTTTTCTTGTGGTTTAAGTGATCTTTTGATAATCCTAAAATGGTTTAATTTGAGGTTACTGTCTGATTTCCTGAACTGTAAAACTGGATGGCCTTAAAAAGCTCGCAGATGAACTGGGTGGATGCATTACAAAACAAAGCAAACATCTTTTAGCTACACACACATGTACTTTCCCTCTTTCATTACTCATAGTTATTTTCATGGAGTAATTTTCCTTAAGCACAAATGGTAAAATGTAGGTGCATGAGTGGTGTCACAAAGTAATTGTTGCCCTTAAGTTGCCTCTCAGAGTGTCTGTGCAGGGGTGACATTCATACTCTTATAATCACTTTGTGGCTTTCTCTACCTGGGGGATTAAAAGCCAAGCCACCTGATTAACAACCTGTTGTTTTAACGTGCCTTATGTACCGTGGCACTGACAGCTCTTCTGCTAGAGGAGTGTTGAGCTCCATCACCTTCAGATACTGAATCCTACCAGCTTTTCTCTATTGTTGTTTGTGTAGCATCTCCTCTTCAAGTGACATTTTGGAGGAAATTTCACTTAAGTAAGCTGTGTCTCTGCTAAAGCTTGATTTTTGTGTCTTACTCTTTGGTGACACGCAGACAGTGTTGATTTGGTCAGTTGTCTGCCTCCTCCATGCAGCGGCATTCCTCTCACCTCTGGGTTGGGTGCTGTGAATACAGATGTGCTTCATGGCCTATTTTAGTCTGCTAAAATAGCACTTAGACTGTGCTTTAGTGGACCTTCAGAATACATGTTGTATAACACTGCTGAGCTGTAACACTCTTTTACCATTTTATAAGCGTAACAGCATCTGTTTAAAGCAGGAAGCTATACTGTCTGCCCATACGGCGGTCAGGGTGTAGCTATCTATTGCTGCCGTGCAACAGGAAAAAATTGCCAAGTTCAAATTTGATCATTTCAGGTATTTCCTTTTTTGTTCAGTCATAGGAATTTTTGTAAGAGGGCTTTTTTACGTTAAAGCAGCCTATTCATTTTATAGTATATCCATTTTATAAGGATGGTGGTAGCAGGGAGATTCCCTTTCCAGCCAAGTGGTAGGCTGGGCTGTCAAACCCGGTCTGCTGCTGATCAGGACAGATAAGAGGGAAGGATGTTCTGAATAACCAAAACACCTGGATGGTACAAGAAGGTAAGAGGCACTGAATCATATATGGACTCTTGAGTGCAAAATGAGGATTGTTGTTAGGAGCTGGGTCATTTTTAACCATGCTGAATCTGGAATAGCTTCTGCAGAGTAACAGGACTAATCCTGCAGTATGCTCTCAGCTGTGTAGAATGGAATTCTTTTATCGTGTAACCATTACTCACACTTCCTGAGCTATTTACCTTGTAAATACAGCCCCCATCCCTCTTTCCCACCAGGTCTTATTGCACGTGTCCCAGGCAGTCCCTCCCAACTATAGCCTGAATCCTGCTGGGTGCTCTAGTAGTTGTGGCAAGGGCTCAGTCAGAACCTGTAAGCTTTGTAATCTCCAGCAAGTGGAGATGTGTCCATTGATGCTGCCACAGGAGATGAATGGCTCCTGGGCCTGATCAGTTTTGCAGAGCTCTTATAAAACTTACTGTGTTTGAGACTTGATATTGTTTATCAGAAATTCTGTCAAATGTGGGAGAGATTAGGGAGGCGGATGCATGATGTGAGCTTAAGAAAATGGATTCAAAACATGTAATGAAACCCAATGATAAGAGTTAAGGAGGAAAATTTCAATGTCTTTTTGTCTGGTTCTCATTTTAATGGGAAGTGAGCAGTGTCATCATTTTTGTTTTGCTTATTATATTTAGAAAGTGTGGGTACACTTTTGAGAAGCTGCAGTCAGTAAAGGCGTTTTCAATGAATCATTCTCATAGGTGGAAAAAACCCCACCCAAAAAGCAACATTGCATGTAGCTATGAATGGAAACTCATGTCTCTTATCCCCAAGTCTGCAGGCAAACTTTATTAGCTCTCATTAGTTAAGCACCTGTGTTATAGATATAATAACAGTTTTGCAGTATTGTTATGATAGGCCCTGTCATATTGCAGAGGAAGCAAAAGTGTCAGGCCTGAAGAGCTGGAGAGCTGAATGTTGTGTGAAGGTGGAATTCCAGTGCATGAAGCAGATGTGATTTGTAGAGGGAGAGAGAGATTCTTTTTTAAGCAAAAATCTGAGTTGTTAATATTATGAATGTCTTTAGTAAAAGCAGTGGTGTTTCAGCTCATTTCACAACTCATTTATAATCAGTTGTTTAAACAGATTTTTGTTTTCTTGTGTTAGTGTAAAATGACAATACTGGCAGTGCAAATCACAGTGTTTCAGCCGTACTGCTGTGATTGCTCCCAGTGAAGTCATGACACAGCTTCAGCACCAATCATCCTCTTGCACATAGGAACACAGATCTGCCATGCTTTTTCTTTCATATGCAGAATGTCTGTTGTTTTCCCCTGTTTTTGCTGGGTGATTTGCAGTAAATCTTGGCAATAACTGTGTGGTAAGAAAGGAAGGCTGCCACCTGAAACGATCACTTCCATTTGCTTTTAAATACTGAAAGTGTTGTTATTCCATCACTCTTTTGGCAATGACTTTTGCTCAGAGACTACAACAAGATCTAGGGCTGAAATCTTCTCTGTTCTGTGTGCTGGTGTCTTGTTTACAGCTTCTCCTATTCACTAATGAAATGTGTATTTAAAATGTCTTTTGAAAGGTAGGAGTTGTTGTGGCAAGTCTGATCCCTTCTCAGCTAAGCACATACAGCATAAACAAAACAGGATATAACATAACTGCTGCATAAGGCATCATGGACAGCACTGGAGAGCTACAGGACCCTCTACACAGGCATTTTAACATTTTCCCTGGTGATTGTGTTGGTCCTACTTCTCTTGGCAGCTTTGCATTTTATTTCCACTGAAATTAATAGTTTTCTACCTCTTCATGCCCCAAACCATCCCTGCTTGGATGTGTCTCCTAATTCATCATTCTTACACCTCAGAGGGTGATATTTCTGAAGGCTGTAAAAGGAGGATGTAATTATTTTAGTGTAAATTTAAATTTACTCATTGCTCATGTGCAGATATAAGTGCATTTGCTTCTAAGACAAGTGATTTCTTATGTTTTTCTGGCAGGGATCCTGCCCTAGTGTCTATAGTCTGAACTGGAGGGACTGGGTACTGGGAGGTTTAATAACTTACTTCATGTTTGTTGTATTTTTATAACTAACTGCCAGGTGTTACAGAAAAGGAGAGGGCTGCAGAACTGCAGGAAACAAAGACTATACCACCTATAAATAGACTGCCAGTGGATACTGTGGAACTGGAAGCTCTCAGGGAGTCTGTGGAGGAATTTTTCTGCTTTTGCTATGGTGGGTGCTTCCAAGTCTTCTAAATAGATGTCCTGGATTTCTAACTTTTATTCCAGTTGGGAGGAAAGTACTGCATGATCTTAGCCTTCCAACTACACTGCTGTTGAAGTGGTAATTTTAACTTTTAGTAGCTGATTCTAAAACATACAGATACATTGCATAGTTTTCTTTATGTGGTTTGCTGATTGTGATGTGAGGGTATTGCACAGCCCATCTAGTTTCCTTTCAGGAAAGCCTCTATCGTAGTGAGTTTCAATGCATGTTAATGTGAGCAGTGCTTGGTTTCCTGTAGAGATTTGCATCTGCACATTGCTTTCATTCCAGACCTCTCCAAGTAAAAAGTTTTATGAGGGTCTTTTCCCAGTTTTGAACACTCTTGACCTCAGAACAATCTCTTTTTATTTTTGTTCTCTAGGTAGAGCTTTAGGAAAGTCAACGGCGGTACCTGTGCCATATGAAAAGCTTCAAAGGGACCAGTCTGCTGTGGTAGTGCAGGGCCTGCCCAAAGGACTTGCATTTAAACATCCAGCAAATTACGATGTTTCAACCCTCAAATGGATTTTGGAAAACAAGTCAGGGATCTCATTTATCATTAAAAGGTTATTTGCTCTATCTTGTGCTAGTCTGTCCATTCTGGTTTTGTACTTAAGTCCAGTTAATTTTAGTTTTTAATTAAATATATTGCGGCTTGTTTCTCTTAAATAGGAGCACTCTCTCTTTAACGTTACACTGCCAAGTAAGTTATGGTGTCTTTGCTAAAATTATGGGTTTTTCTTTCTGTATTTCCACACAGGCCTTTCGTAGAGCCAAAGAAACACCCAGGTAAGTTACTACTTACTCAGACTAAACAGAAATCAGAATTTTAGGTAAGATAGCAATATAGATACAAGATTTAGTTGTGTGGATGAAGTGGCAAGCTGTGCAGATGCCTTCCTTATGGAACTATATTTTTCCTTTATGTGTTTTGCCAGGAGCAATTAATTAGAGATAAACTTTGTTCTGTCATATTCTTCATTCTTTTACTGAATTTGAATTTCATGTGGATTGGGTAGTATCCTAGGGAAAGAAGTGAACTGATGAAGGACTGTATTGCATTTTCAGAAGATGCCAAGACTTTGCAGTGCTCTGTGTTCCTATACAGAGCCGATTTTGGCATTTATATCTTGTTTTAAAAGTTGATCTGATATTCTGAAGTGGCTAGGTGGTGTAGTTCCTATGAGAGCCTCTATAGATGAGAAAAACTGAGCTAGAGTGTTTTAAAATTACACAAAGATTCACTTATAGCTTAGAACAAATCCCTATTCCTTTCATGGGATCATGTTGTTTCCTTGCAAAATTTGTACATGTGAGGATTTGTGTTATGAAGAGGATGAAGGAGTCTTAATAGGAATATAGTCAAAAAAGAAAAGTTTCGCTGTCTCAGGGGACACAACCAGAAGTTGATGCTGGATTAGTAATATTAGAAATGTGTTGCCTATGCCCAGTAAAAAGAATAGAGAGTGGGTAATCCCAGGTATTCTGGTTATACTTCTATTAAAAATGCAGGACAGGTTTTCAGGGGCTTAAATGATATTCTGAAAGCATGAGCTGTTTGTGTCTAGCTGTAATTTAGGACTGAGCCGAATCCCTATTGAACTACCTGTTTTAGCTCTGTTTAGGTGAAAGATTTGTTTACCTTTTTTCCCCAAATTTTCACCTGCCATCATGAAAAGGAGCAGGGAAAAGCATGATGAAATGTACATTTGAAGTGACTTTGTATTGGTGTTGCTTTATAGATTAATAAAGCAGTTTAACGAGATCCTTCCCTCATATCTGTGAATACAGAAAAGAAGCGCATATGCTTGTGAAGTGTAAACAGGTTTTCACTTCATGAAGTCAGTGTTACATTTTCAAATTGTATTTAAGGTAAATGGAGTGCAGGAAATTCAAAGATTGTCTTTTAACTTTCAGGAGCTGCTATGACAGATCCTTCACAATCAATTATACCTCCAGGTGGAAGGTGAATTTAAAATCATGGAGGTTTTTTATATTGGCTATGTATTTTCATATAGTTTATCATTCTCTTAATACACGTTTTCTGTCCAGCTGACCTTCTGATAACTTCTGCTTGCCTGGGATTATAAAAAGCATGAATCTGAATTTTGTCTTTCTTTTGACCATTATTTGTGGGGAGACTGTTACAAATTAAACAGATGGCAAAGTTTCCCTTTGGTTTAATTAGCCCAGTGAGTGTTCTTAATTCACAGTCTGTCAGGGATAAGTTTGTCATGTTTTATGATATGGCAGCAATGGGGAACAGATGTAATGTTACTTCCTTCCCCTTCCTCAATAAAAGAAAAACCCTAAAATAATTTTTTTGTTAATAAATGAGGAGATTGTGGCTGTAATAAATCAAAAATTGGTTAACGTGAAAACAGGGATCAGTTTGCTGTGCTGCTGAGTTTGCTTCTCATTAAATGATAAATGTGCTTTGAATATTGTCTATGTCCCAGAAATGCGGGGATAGGACATTCCTGGCAGTTCCCTTGAGATAAATCAGATAAGCCAAAATGCAGGAGTTCTTACTTTTGTGTTCCTAGTTGGAAAAAAAAATACCGGGAGATTGACTTTACTTGACAGCCTGTAAAGCTTGAGGAACTTCCCAGAAGGTTTTTATAACATCAGTGTGCTTGCTTTGTGTATTTTTTAGTTGTACTCCTGTTAAAGTGAAGATGGAACCAAACGAGGACTCTGGTATGTTCAGCATTTTGCGCTTATTTTCCAAAAAATGGTCTGTTTCTGTTCAGAAGGCTGAAGTTAAGCAAATATAGGAAGCTTTAAGAAAAAAGCAGCAAAGAGCCATCCTTTGTGAGAAGGAAAAACTTTTCTTTCCTTACAATTGTCCACTTTTCAGTTGGAGTTTTATGAAGTATTGAGCCTTGGCCACATGTTTCCATTTGTAGAAGGGGGAGATCTGTAAAATTTTGTGGACTAAAACAATTTATCTTTGTAAATAGTTTAAAGTGGAGAAGGAGATCACAGGTTTTGTTTTGTTCTAATTCAAGATTACTTTGTCCCTAATGGGGAGATAAAAACTTGGTTTATTTGTTAATATTGCTAAAATGTCGAAAATGACAGAATTTCCTTTTCCTAGCTAAAATGGAAATGAAAAAATAAATAAGAGATAGCAAACCAGGTTAGTTATTCTTAAGAAAAGCCCAAGCATTCCTAAGTTTCCTGCAGGCAAGACATGATCCTGCAGGCACTGTCATCCGCAGCGAAGCAATGCTTAAGTATCTGCTTTGAGGTAAGGGTGTGAATAATCCCATTAAAGCCAGTGAGACACTGGTGTGCTTAGAGATAAGCTGGTGACTTTTCCTTTTGTTGGGTGAGGCTACACTGCTCAGAGTTTTCTGTAAGAATGAAGTTTTATATTTAGTCCATTTCTTTGCTCGAGTTCTTTTTTTCTTTGCTCGAGTTCTTTGTGCTTCACAGCTTTAAACTTGTGGTTTGAGAACCCTTCATGGTTACGATGCTCAGCGTACACAAAGAGTTAACTTGACCCTTTTGTCAAGTCAGTCCCAGACTCTTTCCAGTGCTGCTTTCTAGGCATTTTAAGTAATTCTCCTTTTGTTGGAATGTTTTAAAAGCATTTTAGGGAACGCTGTGAAGGCTTATGGAGGGGATGTTTCACTTGAAGGAAGCCAAGAGCAGTTGAGCACTTTTGGTGTTGCTCCATCAGCAGCACAGTTTGGTGCAGGATGTATCCCAACTTGGCTGTGCAGAGGAGTGAGCAGGAGTGAGTCTACAAGTACTGTTAGCACAAGTGATAAAATACATCTGATCAGAGATAGCATTTGCAAGGATGCATACTTTTTAGAGAAGCATTTAATCCTGAATCCCTTCGACAGTGACCAAACTGAAATGTAAGAAACCAGCAGATCACTTTGTCACCATTGTTTTAGCTCCACAGTTGTTTGGTGTCTCAGCACCTGATCTTTATTTTTCTTTTCTTTTTTTGAATAGAGACCAGCTAGGATCTTGGTGGGTGTTTTGTTTGATTTTTAAGGATCTGGTTATTATTAGTTTCCGTATTTGATTCCTTTATTGCTTCTATAGGAGTTTCTCTGGAAATGTCAACAGTAACAGTGAAGGAGGAACCAGATGATCCTGGTTACTATCAATATAATATTCCAGGTAATGATACTAGCTTTCATATGTGTTTATTTCATGAAAACGTTGGTCGCTTAAATATTGCTCTCTGTGCCTCTCTTTTTATTTATTCTTGGTCATAAAACATGCAATTACTTTGTTAGGACACAACATTTCCATGCTGGCTATCATTTAAGTTATTCTGAAGAATACCAAAAGAGCTGAAGTGTAAGAGCATATCCATATGTGTATGCTTGCTCTGAAGGAGAAGTTTCAGGAGTCATTTGAACTGCTTGTGGTTTTTCAGTGACCTCTTTAAATAGGAAATAAACCATAATAACAATGCTGTGCAGAGCACTGATTGAATCTTGTATTTATTTTTAAAGTTTCAGTAACTTTCATAGTGTATTTATCATTCTTGAATGGAATGACTAGTATGTGTTAAAATTATTGAAAGGTTTATCTAGGCAAAGCATAACAACATTCATGAGGCTTATGACTGGGGGCTCTGTGTGTGCTTTAAGGTGTCACTTTGTTGCTTTTCTTCATCTCTACATATCCAGTTAATACTGCCTGGTAACCTCAAATAGGAGTGGGAAAAGAAATTGTTATTTCTGTAGGTTTGACATGGAACAATAATTAAGAAGTCATGATTATAAATGGCAATATAGAATAACTAGAACTCCAAGTTTATTATTTCAGGCTATTTGCAGTTGTCATTAGGTTAATTAAGCAATGCAAAAGAATGCAGGCAAGCTGCTACGCACCTCTGAAGGATAGCTGCATGTTCAGCAGTGAAGTACAAAACTGCACATCCTTTCATTTTGTAATATTCTGTATTATTGAGATAACGTTTTTGCGCATGTTTGGGCATAGAGATTCTTGAAACTATTTTCTAATGTGCTTTGATAACTAACTACAGGACTGTAAAATCAGTATTCTCGTACTGGCACATCTCAAGTAGTGTACGAGCACTGTTCAGGGAGACCTTCATACAGCACAGCAAAATGCCACCACTCAAGTTAAGAAACAGAAGGTGAACGGCGTTAAGATTATTTTTTCTTCTTGTCGAGGCTCAGAGGATGGGGGTGTTTACAGGCATGATATCAGGCAACAAAAATAGATGTTTTTGGAGACAACCTAAACATTGTTCCTTTGAAAGCCGGGTCTTGTCATCTTTTTGCTTTTCAGCCCCTTGTGGCTTTCCGTTTCATGCGTAAAAACAATGAATTTGGCCAATAGCCCTAAGTGTAATCCAGTGCTATTTGAAAAGAGTCTGTCCTGAAATTTGGCTGGGGGGCGAGGGGGGATTTTTCTTGGCTTTGCAAAACTCTAATTCTTCTGATTGGTGAAGAGCAATATGTGTCTCTTTGAGATAAAATGGTGCTCTCTTAATAACTCCTTTTCTCCTCTCAGTCTAGTCCTCCAATCCTCCAAACTTGCATTTAAAAATGAGACTAAACTGAGTATGTTGGTAGAAGTGATGAGGTGCTGTGAGCTAAAAAGACATGTTACCATGTCAAGTCAAGCTGCCTTCCCTGGAGTAAAGCAGCTTCACATTCATTTCTTAAAGCTGCTACCACTGAAATTCAAGCTAAAGGTTGTACAGCCATAAATTCAAGAGTGTAGAGGGGTTTGTGTGTGCACAATGGTGCTGTGCAGAGAAGTGAACCTTAGAAAAGTACAGTTATCCTTGGGAATGACGCAAGTCTGCCCAAGCATTGCCTTTGTAAAGATGTGCTACAAAATAAAGAAAATGGCTAGGTTCATAGTTCTTACTAAAAATACCCTCCAGCAAAAGCTTATCGATTTATGGGAAGAAACAACTGTTAGAGAGCAGCAATCTGCTTGGGGCTTCCAGGGGAAAATGATGTACTGATGAAATTTCACAGTTATTGTTTTTCTCTGAGCTCTTGCTTCCTCTCACAAGTCTCAAATGCTGACCAAAGTACTCTCTGCCTGGCTGGCACACAGAATTCTCTTGTTAATCAAAGGGGGAAAATTACACCTGTAGGTGGGCGTTCTTTTAAGCTCTTATTATCTTGTGGTAGGTTGCACCATTCAGATGTCACCATGAGTTAATGCTGAATTACTAAATTTAGGAGTGTTTTCGTAGTACACAATAAGACTGAGAAATAGGGACTTTAGCCATCAAAAGCTTCTTGTGGGTGTTTTGACAGAGTATTAGGGCAGCTTTCCACTAGTGGGCACTACCACTAGTAGTGGCTGTGGGTGTTTTTTTCCAGTATCCTGGGTAATTGTGAAGGTCACTGCAGTGCTAAATGCGTGGTCTGACACCAAAGACAGACTGTTCTGGAAGAAAGGCAGATTTTGACTGTTGACTACAGGAAATGGACTGTTGAGGAAAAGGACTGAGCAGAGATCTGCAGGACTAAATAATGCATACTGGGGCATTCCAGCTATCACGGTTAATACTCCTGCATATACCTTATCTGTAAGTACCAGTTACGGCTTTCATGAAGAGAAACATTAGTTAAAATGTTGTTTCTTAGATTAGGTTTTGAAATGTGTTTTAGACCTTGAACTGTGGTTTGTACTCTTAGATTAAGCATATTACTATGCTGTAGGAATAGATCTGTTTCCATGGCTGTTGCAGAGGGATAGCATTCACGTGTTCTGCCAGAGCTCCAGACTAGCTGGGTGTGTGCAAGGCCTGATCCTAAAGCCAAGTACAGGGCATGTGTTCTGTACTGGTTAATGCAAGTACATCCTCATGCCTATGAATCCTCCTACCTTCTCTGCCAGCTTCCTTGCAGTCAGAGAGCTGTTCAGCTGATGCATAAATGTATTGTAAAGTTACAGACATAAATTTTGGCTTCTTATTAAAAGGCTGCCCATAAGACCCAGGCTATCCTGAAGAGTTTTAATGGAACAAAAATGAGGTCAAAATACCAGTGCCAGAATGAGAACAGCTCTGAATCAATTAACAGAGTAGAATTAAGAGCTATATTTATTTCTTCCCCCCCACCCCCTCCCAATTTACAAAGTAGCAGGAATACATTAAGAAAATATCTTGGCGGTATGTGCCACCTTCAGTCCTCTTCATCAGCACAGAGTAAAGGAAGGCTTTTTGGAGACAGCCCAAGTAGAAGGGAGTAATATGCTGACTAAGAACCAAACATGTCCTGAAAGAGGCATGTTATCCTGTGAGTTTTGTGGATGCAAGTCTTCAGTTACTACTGATGCCTTGAAGTTAAATCCAAGAGAAGAGGAAGCGGAAGGAAAAGGCTGTAAGCAGTGTGTCCTGTGAATTGACTGATTCGGCTCATAAACCACTGTCTAATCAACTGACTGACTTAGCTTATAAACTTAGACGCGAGTAAAAACTGCCTAACATTGCTTTAAGACACCATGTGGTTGAACAGTGCAATTGGTTTTGGAATTTCTGGAAATGCTAGTGAGGCAGTTAAAATCTAGGACATTCATCCAAAACCAAATGAGATTGAAAATATCTTCTGCTGGGAAAAAAATCCCAAAATGGGAATGTAAACTGTGTTTTTATTCTCTCCCTGGAACGTTGAAGGTCATGACTGTCTTTTAGTATGTCTCTAACTTTGGAGATCTCCCAGAATACTAGAAGTAATATGCATTTTAATGGGTCTAAAACTGTAAAGCTAGGCTGGCAGTACTCTCACCACCATAGTGTAAAACTCAGCATGTAGATACTATCTTAAACCAAGAAATTCCAGAGAATATATCAAGATGACAAGAAAGCACAATGTTGTGCTTCCTAAAGGTGTTCTGATATTGTTCTGGTAATTACATATTGTTCATCATGTTACCATCTGTGTAGCCAAAAACAGACCCAAAAAGTGAGCATTGCTAGTCCATGAGGTGATAAACCCAGATTCCTTCTGCCAAGTGGCAGAGATTTGACTGTGTGGACATAATATGTTAGAAACTGAGGCTGCAAGATTTGAACTCAGTGTAAGTAAATGGTTTGTGGTGGGTAAGCAGAAGAAATAGCTGACACTGTCAAGGGAATGGCATCTGCTCTTTAAGGGAGTTGTTAGAATGTGAAAAATGACATGTTTATAATAGGCATTTCAGAAGTTTTACAATTTCTGGCAATAACTATCTTTTACAGAGGTTTCACTGCAGTGCAGAATCCCAGCCCCACTGCATGGTTTAGGTGCAGTGGTCTGTTAGGTATTTATCTGCTCATGAATGAACAAGTTTTAGTGTGAGTGTTACAGAATTTCTCAGTATCTATGTTGTGTGGTGAAGGTGGCTTTTAGCAGAAGAGTGTACTGAGTGCTTTTACTGATACAAGGGGATATTGCTTAGCTCTGCCTAGGGATCTTAAGTTCAAACTCTAAGATGTAACCATACTGCAAGATTTTACTTCTAGTGTGTCCTGTGGTTTTAGTGATTAAATCTCCTACCTTTGTGTCCATCCACTGCAGTGGAATTAAGTTCTTTTTTTCGTAAGGGGTTTTTTTCTCTCCTGTTTTTTTTGTGACTTCCTCATACTTTTATTCCTAGCTGGAACTTCTTTTGATCTGGTTACCACTGTAGTTGGTATTTGCTTTTCTTAATTATGTGATGTATGTGTATCTGCCTGTTACGTGCATGAACACAGTGAAGTGGAAATGTATCTGCTTTTATTAATATCTCCCAGTGGTAGGAATATCGGAGTTCTTTTAAATTGAATTTTCTAGTCTTTACTAATTGAAGGTAACAGAATATATTCATTTACACTATTTAATTTCTGAAACATTTTTTCATACTGTTTTTTCCTCTATCAAAGCTTCATAACATGGAAAAAAAAGCTTCAAGTTTCATCAAATAATTCATGTGGATCATTTTGAAAAAAATCTGATGGATTTACTATATGTACTGTAGTTTTATTGACATTAAAGATGAAGGGGTTGAATTCTCTGTGTTTAATCCCAAGGGCTGCAAGCCTAGTAACATAACTGGAGAAATTACTTAACTAGTAATCCCTAACCAGAGAAATCTTTAAGTTTGAATGTGTCAAAGACTCCTATTTTTCCTTTATTTGTGTCATAGCATGTATGAGGCATGACAATAATGCAGTATAGAGAGTACCTCAGAATATGTAGGTAAACCAACCCTGACAGGATTTCTGAATTAAGAAACAAATATAAAAATATGTGCTTATAGTGGGATGCATGTTTCTATGTGTCAGTGTGTTATGAATTACAGTAATTGCATATTCAGAAGAGTTCCTAGGAAATGACATACCCAGCTGGCTACATACATTGAACATGCTTATTTAAATGAAAGCAAACTGACTCCACAGGGATATTTTCCAGCACATGCAGGTATGCTCTGTTCTATCCCCACATGCCCATAACTATTGCAGGTCACAGTATTCGGATAAGAATTTCTATTCATGTGGTCTAGAACAGCATCATTGCCTCTGCCTTCTGCCCTGCTCCTTCTCCTCCTCCTGCTTTTCTCCATCTTTGGACTATGGTCTCTGCCAGTACCACTCTTCCTGAAGCAATGTTTTGACCAAGTCAGGGAGCTTCTCTGAGTTGAGCAAGCAGATAGGACAAAAATCCAAGCACCCCCCAGCAAGGAGAAGGGGGCAGAAGCAGATTAAAGCAGCCCTTACTGAAAGAAATGAATGGAAACCAAAGATCTTTGTATAGGTTGCTCACTTGAAATCCTGTTAATTCAAAATCCCTTTGAAAATCTGAGTAATCAAATTAGGCAAGACTATCTCAAACAGGTATTATTGTAACCATCTAATAGTCATGGTTTTCTTTAATCACGAAATATTAATTATTATTGAATAACTCATATTGTATGTCTTCAGTTGGTTGAAATGCTTATGAAGTCTGATTGTGACAGTATTTTCTTCGTTACTGCGCATATGAAATAGAGTTTAAAATATTTCACTTGCCTTATTAGTTAACAATAGCTTTCCTGTTGTGAAGCTATTCATATTCCTTGCTGATACACTTACAAATCTGCCTCTGAAGAGCTGTAATTTCTGGGGAGCTATATGATCTTCTGCAGATTACTTTTGCAAATGAACACAGAAGTGATTTGATTTACAGCAGACAACTTGTCCAAATCCTTCAGTTCGAGCTAGTCATAATATGACATTCCCGTGTGCCACACACAGGTTAGTTTTATATACCTGTGCTATTTTTGTGGTGTAGAATGATCCCCTGCTCAGTGTGAAGCCATTTGTGCTGTAAGCCATTCACTCTTTCAGTGTAACTTCAGGAGCACTGCAGCATTAAGCAGTAGGATTTTAGGGGTGTTAATTTAATCTTTTAAGTGTTGTTTGTGTGCTGCTTTCTGCAATAGCCTCTTTAAAGCAGTTGGTATATAGCCTTCAAAACAGCTGCTGTGATAAAAAGCAAACAACCATGAAGTGTCTGAAATTTTATTTTAATCTGTCTGAATTTGTCTATTCAATGTAGGTGGAAATTTTAGAATCAAAAAGGACTCCCTAGGAGTACAAATTTTAACAAACAAGATAAAGATTTAGCTGATTAAAAATCATTGGAAAAGGGCAGAACCATCAACATTTCATGTTCTAAATAAGTTTATTTAACACCAAAATATTTTAAAACCTGTTGTGCTGCATGGGTCTCTGACTGTTCAGTAGTCAAGCAATGCACAGCCCTGCAATTACCTCCTCAAGATGTTTATTTTGTTGAACTGCCTAAGTAAGGATTTATGGACTTTTAATACTTCACACATTCTTTCCAAAGTTCAACGTTACAGAAAGTATGAAACAAGTATGTGATATATTCAGTGTTACTTGGCAGATTCCTCTGTGGACTGGAAAAGTGTGTTTGATGTGAGATGTTCTCTTTGTTCCCAAGCAGGCCCTTCCGAAACATCAGAGATGGATGAAAAAACTGCTCTTGCAAAAAGTCATACAGGTAGAGCTTTTAATTGTATTTTTCTCACATCTATGTTGGAAATTGAATGTGTGAGTTTCACATTGCAGGGCTCTCCTTCCTTTATTTAAAGTAAGAGTTAGGGTATTGGAACTTAAACTTCAACAGAAAGGAAAATTAAGTTTCCTTAATTTTCAGGTATCCCAGTAGAGAGACATATAGAAAAGGAACCTCATGTCTTTCCTTTTTAAACTGGAAAAGAAACATCAGGTTGATCACTGTAAAATACTAGTAATTTATGTGGAATATGTTTATCAAGAAATTCAGCCTGTTTCATAATTGATCATAAGGTTTAATAAACCTCTGCTTATGTATTATGACTACCACTTGGTCATTTCATTCAGCTGTGTGTGAGGTGAATAGGCACATGCAGAAAAAAGTGCATGGAAAGTCTGTGTTTAGTGGAGGGAGTTCCTTACTGAATCTGAACAGTAGCTCAATTAAATTTGCCCCCAAATTGTATATTTGTTTTAGCTTCTTACAGTTTGCTTTAAAAATACCTGTTTGCCCATTTGCAGACACTAGAAAATACTGATTTGTATTTCAACCCATGAATGTCTTTATGAAGTCAGAGTGCTCCCGCTCTTAAAAAGTTTTAAGATTCAGAAATTGAGCCTTCTGTATTTTATTTATGTGGACATCATAGTTCTGGATTTTTTGCTTATGAAAATCCTTACTTTCAGTAGTCGATGTTAAAAGTTCCTTTTTCTATTTTTAATATGGTATGTTTTGTGCTTTATATTTGTCTAAAGGAAGCCACCAGGGTTCCGATTGCAGAGAAGGAGCAGATGTGGAAATACCAGTAGAAGGTTAGAGATACAAAATGTTTTTTCATGAGAATAAATTAACATCATTGGATGTTTTTTTACAGAAATATTTGAAAAGATGGCACCTTAAAGTTGTACATCTCCAAATATTCTCTTTCCCCATTTCCACAAGGTTGGCTTTGGGTTTGTTTGTTTTGTTTTACTTTTAGTCTCCTGAGTCATGCCACTCTGCAGCTTACTATAAACAAGTAGTGATGGGATTTGTCATTCTTCTAAATCATAAACTGTGTCACCCAGCATTTAGTGTATTGAAGTGATGTTAAAAGGACATCAGTCTGCAGTTAGTTTCATTCTGAGCACCTGACTTTCAAACCTGAGTCACGAGTATTTAAGGGCAAGTTGTGCTAGCAGCAGTACTCAGTCTTGCAAATCCCATTAGTTTTGCTTTGAAGGTAAATATTGCCATAGTTAAGGGTACCATTACATGAGATTTAAAGGTGTTTCTCTTGATGCAGAAAAAGGAAGTTCTTTGCTCTTGCTGAACTCTACTTGTTTGAGAAAAAAATAAGCTAGGTACTTTGTTTTTCTAAGCATAACGCCATGAGCTTTATGCCTGACTGTGAAGAGAGCCTGAGAAAAGGGAAGTGTCTTACAAAATGACCAAGACTGAGTTTGCTTTGATTTTTGACTACGTAGAACTTTACAGCTACAGATTGAGTGCCAGAATATAGTTTTGTTACGCACCCCTTTCTCAAATCTTTTTTTCTTTGCAAGTTTCTATAAGAGATGTGCTGAAAGTTGCACTGGTTTTGCTGAATAGAATAAAGTTGTTGTTCATGAAGGTTAGTATTTATGAAAAAGTTTAAAATCCAAACACCTCACTTTAGTGTTTAAACCAGTTGGGTCAGTATGACTTCAGAAGAAATGACCCATCTGGGAGTTTTCTTCCAGAACTTTGTTGCCATCTGCTTTGATATATTGATATGTTTTTCTTATATTATTACTGTTTCTAAGGGATTTGTTACGGGACTAGATGGACCATTTCATAGAAATGAAATTGTCATGTGCCACTCTTTGTGGCTGTTCCTGAATTTCCAGAAGTTTTATTTCTTCAATTTTTTTTGTACTTTTTTGATGCTCTCAAAAATGGTTCTAAGTAATCAGTTGATGTGATAGTCATTTTTATGACCATACTTTCCATTCATATCTACTAAAAGACCATTGCCTCCTAATTATTTCCTTTTGTTGTGTTTCTCATTTACTGGTTGTCTGCCGTGCACTCATTTTGAGTTAGATCAAAGCATTATGCTGTGTTTTCCATGAACTAGATGATATATTAGACATAGTGCAAATATACTCCAGTTACAGTGTCTCAGTAGATACTGCTGAATCTCTACTATACACAACGTCATATGAGGAGCCTTTGAAGCAGAGATTCCTTCAGACTGGCTCCCAAAGTGGTATCATACTTCCAGCTTACAGAGATACGAAAGAATAAATTCATCAAAATGCACAAGCACAGCATCACTTTGCCAGGATAATTTGAACAGATACCTTCATACACTTCTACTTAGTTGTGAAATAGTTTCCAATACAATTAGCTTCATTTTTTCCAAACCTTAATGCTGTTAAGTGCAAATTGCTCTTTCTCCCATGGGGCATTGATAGGGCTAATCCTGTTTATTATGTTGGTGCAGACCGCCCCAATGAACACGTTGTGATTATGAATTTCTCTCTCATTTTTCACTGTTGGCCTTGCAGCCTGCTATGGAAATCATTATAGTGCAACAGCTACTCATTAGTATAAATAGTAAAGAAATATATCATCTGTAAGGGCATGCAGCCTTTGTTTATATTTTCAGTAATCCTTGATAACAAAGAAAAATATTTATAATTGTATTAATCCTATTAAGCCAAGAATAAGGAGTTTCCTACTGTCATTAACACCAACTCTGTAGTGCTGCACATGCAATTAGCAAATATAATCTCCACATCCTTACCCTTGTCTAGAATTGCTTGAAGGCTTGTGATAGAATATCTTCGCTCCTGTTCTTGTTGCACGTTGTGAATGCCAGGGGTTTCTTTGACAAGTGCTGGTTTAAATACAAAATCACGGGGGTTTGGTTAAAAGTCTTTTCTGTGTCCATCATTCAGTGGTCCTGTTTTCTTCCCCCTTTAGATTCCACCCAGCATGTCCCTTCAGAAACGAGTAAGGATCCTGAGGTTGAGGTCACCATTGAAGGTTAGTTCTCCAGTTCATTGATTTCAGTCCACTGAGCTTTTTTATGTCCAAAAAATGTTCTAAAATGCCTGCATTACTTGGCACATAGAAGCAGGATTATGTGCCAGTGTTGACTGCAGTTTGGATCATGCAATGCTTGGTAAATGTATCCAGTCCAGAAGTTTTATAAAACCACAATATACTGAAGCATATTGGACTTACTGGGCTGGTTTTGAAATGTGTGACAGAGATTTGCATCTTGCACGGTCATTTCAAGCAGTGGTATTGAAGAATACTCATTATTTAACATCCATTAATATAGATTTTAAAAAGATATTACAACATCCATTCTGAAGAACACGTTGCCTTATAAGCACACTGCAGTTATGCAAAATTTCTAGTTAACACTAGCTTCTGGGAGGAATCGTACCAAACAAGACATGGTGTTACAAGTGAAGCTTCAATTTATTTGTCAAATATCTATAAATATAAGATAAAAACCTTTATCCTTACTACCTCCTCCTTACTTTCTCATCTAAATGGCGCTAAAGCTACTAACCGGCGTCCATGTTGTTTTCATGCTAGGATGTTGGTTGAAAGTCAGTTGTATTTCTTGTGCTTGTGAATTACATGTCTTGTAAGTGCTTTAAAACACTTCTGAGATTTGGCTTTTGCAATGCTTACTTCTGGAATGGGTAAGATTAAGACCAACAAATTAGCAATTTAGAAATCGGGCAATGCATTTTAGGATGAAGTTGACATTTTGGCATTACTTTCACCTTTTTATAATCCAGCAGTAAAATAATTCTTAAATTGTTTTACTCTAAACAGAAGAGTTGATAACAGTCATTAACTGCTGTGTGTATGTAAAGGCTTTTACCACAAAAGTAAAAATGCTCTGAGAAGAATATGATATAATAATAACAGGATATGATACAACTGCATAGGTGCAAGAGATGTCAATATGTAATATTACTTGTTCTAAGCAAACTATACCCTATAACCTGGGCAAATGTTATTCTATATATGAAATTAATTTTCTTTATCTGCTTTAACCATTTCTTTTCTCTAAGGTTGCAGGTATTGGTAATTGGACAGTCTTAAAAACTCATTAACTGGTAGGGAAGATCGTGTTTTGGATTGGGAAATGACTGGCTAAGTAGCAGCTCCCTGAAAAATGCCTGTGGTTTGCAGTTTCCCCCCCCTCTGTCTTTATGTGATTGAGGTAGGGCTGACATGTTAAATTAATTTCAGTTACCTCAGTCAGTTTTTTACCTTGGACTGAAACCAGGTTTAACGTATTTGAGCTCTTCAAGATAAAACTTGGCTACTGTCAAGACTTATTAATGAAAGGATACTTCCAACTAGGTAAAAAAATGTAGTCTATGTCTACATATTTTATTTCCTGATGTCTTTTGCTGTTGTGTAGTCATTTTATGATCATGAGATGTCCAGTGGTGTTTCGGAACACCATATTGGCTTCCCTTGAATGTACAGAATCAGCTTTGCTTTTTGCTATTCTGTGCTTTGTGCTGGCTCTCTTAATCAAGTTGTTCCTACTCAGACCAGTAGCTTTCTAAAATTACTCAGATGAGTAATTCATTGCAAAGTTTGATGCCCTGATAAAGTACCGTTCAATACTTGCATTAGAGTTCTGAAATTCAAAGCAGTTCCAACCTTGCACGTGAGTTCTCTGGACATTAAAACAATGATATTTTTATGTTTCTTTAAGATGATGATGACTACTTGCCCCCTAACAAGAAACCAAAGAACACTGAATCACCTAATGAAGCTGCCAATACTGGGAAAAGAAAAGTGAGAGAGTTCAATTTTGGTAAGATAAGAATTAAAGATTATTTTGTCTCTCTTTTTTATTTTATAAGAAGGTAATAAACAATTTTATACTGCAGAAGTGAGACACATCAGAGCCAATACTCATTTAAGACCCCAGGGCTCTTTGCAAATGTGTTGCAGCAGTATCATCATCATCCTAGGCTATCTCTGTTGTTTCTCTTTATTCAAAGTAACCATCTAAATAGGCACTGCAAGTAATTTAATGAAATAAAAAGAAGTCTTTATTTTTGTCTGCTGATTTCTTGGACAAAAAGATAAGACTGAATTCACTAGTGCACTGAATCAAGACATACCAGGGGTCAGGAACCTGTCTAGCTGCTATTCAGTACATGCTGTGAACAAGATGTGCTGAGGGAGCCATGTTTGGGAAAATAACCAAATGACTGGTATGGTGAGTAGCTTGCCTTGATGCCTGTGGACACACACAAAGTTGGGGTCTTTCTGGTAGTGTTCTTTCATGATAGTTTTTGTAAAGTTCTCACTGCAGAAATGCGTCTACACACTGTAGTTAGTCTGGTTGAAGACAATTCCCATGGGATTTCTTGCAGCATATACCTCTCCTCTCTTTCTTGGTTTGGTTTCTGGGCAGATAGCCCATGAATCTGTGTACTTCTGCAAGGTTCTGCACAATCAAGGATATGTCCTTTGGCACAGTGTTTGAGATGTTTATTAGGAATGCTGGGGTTTGACTTCAATTGAAAAAGTCCCCATGGGACCTTTTCTGGCATCTGTTTTGTGTGAAACATGTTATTTCACACTAGTTCCACTGAAAATGAATAAAACATTGTTCGGAGCTCTATTCTCTGAAGATCGTTATTAGTAATAGGCAATTCCACATGTAGCATTAGCCGGTTTTGGTTGGGTCAGGAAAACATAATGACAACGTTAGTAGAGAAGATTGAGCAGTTAATACTGCAGAAGCTTTTGCAAGACTATTTTCCCTTAGTAGAAAACAGCAGCTAAGCTTGGCAGGCCAGCTTGAAGCAAATAAACAGTGGAGAGCAAAGAGATATGGAGAGCAAAGGTAATTATTAAGATGATAAAAATTTGAGTTGAGCTTGCAGTGTTAAGACTCCAGTTAAAGAACATCTCACAACTTACCTGCTCCCTGTTCCTTCTGAGTTCCTGTGGTAGATAATGTCTCTGGGCTGTTTCCAGGAAAACTTTGCTCTTAGCCACCTGATGTGCTGTCAGATAACAGTTGTTTGTAGTTCACAGGATTTTCAGGCATCCTGGGCTTCCTCAATTATATTGAGGTTATTGCCCTTCATCACTACTGGAGTTCACCTACAGAAAGTGGTATTTCCTAATGGTGTTGCAAGTTCTGGTTAAAAAGAAAATAAATTTGAGAAGCTGTGGAAAAATAGACCTCATTTGCTCTAAAGTGAAAAAGAGCATCTGTTGGTAGTTGCAGTGTTGCTGTTTGGACATTTCATAAGACTCCACGCCTTTGTCTAATGAAGTCTAGTATTGGATAATTGGACAGGAGAAAGAAGGTGTTTAATTCTATCATGAATAGCTGTAAAATTACAAAGGCGCTTGCACCCAGAAGACTAAAAAGGAAGTTAAAGATGCTTGAGATATAAATCTGTGTCATCTGATAAGGACTTGTAGTATTTTACATAACATTGATGAGATCCAGATGTTCAATGGGTTTGAGTTGGAGACACTTCCTGTATGTCTTGATTGAGTCAGAGATCAGGTACCCCACGTGGCCTGAGAAACTCTGAAAAAATGTGCAGTGCTCTTTGTTTTGTGGAAACAGGAGGACAAAGTGGAAAACTAAATTATTGTAACCCAGGGGAGGAATGAAAAGTGTCTGGTGAAATGCTTGATAGAAATTCTTCATCTTTGGGAAGGGATTTCGAAAATATTTCTGAACCAACTATTTAAGGTTAAAAATATCTTTGCTGGAAGGAGTTGACTTTGTCAGTAAAAATCTGCACCCACAATGGTTTTTGTTTCCTTAGGCATGTTATCGAAAGCTCAGTAGCTTTGTTGTGTCTTGCAGTTACAGAATCTTAGAATCATAGAATAGTTTGGGTTGGAAAGGGCTGTAAGATCATCTAGTTTCAACCCTTCTGCCATGGGCAGGGACGCATCACCCTAGACCGTGTTGCCCAAGGGTCTGTCCAGCCTGGCCTTGAACAGTGCCAAGGATGGAGCATTCACCACTTCTTTGGGCAATGTGTGCCAGTGCCTCACCACCCTCACAGTGAAGAGCTTCTTCCTTATATCTAACCCGGCCTTCCCCTGTTTAAGTTTGAACTCGTTATGCCTACACCCCTAGTCACTCCAGTCACTGATGAAGAGTCCCTCTCCAGCATCCTTGTAGATCCCTTCAGATACCAGAAGCTGCTCTGAGGTCTCCACACAGCCTTCTCTTCTCCAGCTGAACAGCCCCAAGTTTCTCAGCCTGTCTTTGTACAGGAAGTGTTCCAGCTCTTGATCATCCTTGTGGCTTCCTCTGGACTTGCTCGAGCAGCTCCATGTCCTTCTTACATTGAGGACACCAGAACTGCACACAGTACTCCAAGCGCGGTCCCATGAGAGCAGAATAGAAGGGTATGATCACCTCCTTCGACCTGTTGGTCAAGCTGCTTTTGATGCAGCCCAGCACATGGGTGGTTTCTGGGCTATGAGCACACGCGGATGTCATGTTCAGTTTCTCTTTGACCAGTGCCCCCAAGTCCTTATCCATAGGGCTGCTCTGAATCACTTTTCCACCCAACCTGTTGTGTGATACAATTTTAGTGGAAAAAAAGTCCCCTTAGCTGTTGTCTTCACTGTGACAGCAATGGAAAGTGTGCATAGTTTTTCCCCATTTTGACACACCATTGAACACAGGTTTTGCCAGCTGCAGCATGCTTAGAATTGCTGTATATTTTCCATTTTATTTCCCCACAGAGTACTGTGGGGCATATTGATGGTAATAGGAATATGCTTAGTTACCTGAGCATCTTTTCATGTGTGCTGTACAAGTTGTCCCTACTGTAGCGAATGTTATCAGGGGCATGTCCCTAGGGAATACAGAATGGGGTAAATTGAAGAGACTGTGGACAGCCTGGGGAAGTTTTCAGGATTGTTATTTAGTTGGAATGGTATTTTCCATGTATCAGAAGATATATATATATATATATGTAGGAATCAAAGGAAGCCACCACTTATCTTGGTGCCTAGGGGAAAACTGAACTGCTTTGCAGAGAGTGATTATCAAATCAGAGTATCAGCTTAGCTTTGGATGGGTCTTCAACTTTGCTATGTGAACACAAAGTATGTGACAAAAGAATGTCTTTGCAGTGAGTGGTCTGAATCCAAGGAGTTAATAATGCTGACAATCTGATCAAAATTATGCCAGTTACCCCTCTGAATATTGAAATATCCCTGTAGTCTACCTTGACAATTTACTCATGAAATACAAAAGTAGCTAAAAAAAACCCCAGACTAGTGTGCTGATCAAAATGTGATTCAGTTTATGATTTTTAATAGCATTTTTCTGTGCATTCACCATTCCAAATAAACATGCCTGTGTTGTGATGTGTTTGATTTTTAATCCCTGTAGTGTTGCCATTGGAAGGAGAGCAGCATGGAAGTAGTAGCTTGAAAAGAGCCACATGGAATATTTGGCCAGTGATTGTGGGGTTTGGTAATTGAGAAAAATGAAGCCTTGACAACTTAATGGCTCACGTAGGAGCACTTGTGAGCATGCTAACAAGCAGAGGGAGACCAGGCTGTGTGGGAGCAGCTTCTCCTAAAACTGCGGCAGCAGCTATTCAGAACAATATTATTTATGTACTTTTACATGGTTGCTTTGTAATATGGTGTGATGTGCTTTGGTAGTGCTCCCTCTGATGAAAATCAGGCTGACATTTCATAGAATCACAGAAGGCACCAGGTTGGAAAAGACCTTTAATTAAGATCATCGAGTCCAATCATTCCCCCAGCACTGCCAAGGCCACCCCTAACCTATGTCACTAAGGGCCTCATCTGCATGGTTTGTGAACAGTTCCAGGAATGGTGACTCCACCACTGCCCTGGGCAGCCTGTTCCAATGCCTGATCAAAAGGGAGAGGAGACGGTTTGCCGAGTTTGCCCTGGAGTTTGATGAGCTGAAGGCGTCTCAACTCTGAGACAGTTTACTTTGGGTTACAATCTAGCATCACACAAGTGCCCTTCAAAACCCTTGACCCAGGGCTGTCCATGTGTGTTCACCAGCTCTGTTGAGTAAAGCAGGGTTTTGCCTTTAGGCTGCTAAATTCTGACTCATATTTTCCAGACTCTTACTGGTAAAGCTGATGCTAATCCATGTTCTAATCCATGTTCAAATCCATCGGTCAATAGAAAACACTGTCAGAGGTTGTACGGCAATCAGAAAGAACTTCATCTGGGTATACATCTGCAGTCAAAGGGGGAAATATCACAAGATTGAAATGACACAGGAATAGAAAATATTGAGCTCAAGTTGTTTTTATCACCTAAGAAGCTGTGTACTACAGAATAGAAGCAAAAAGGGTGGCAGAAGCAATTAATACAGATTTATCCACGAGGATGCTATTTCAAAATATAAACAGGTTAATTGATGTAGGTGATATGCCAGGTGATTAGAATTAAGAGTTTATGTGTGAATGCAAGGCAGTATGCCAAAACACCCTTTCCCCTCTAACCAGGGTTTTATTCTTGCCCGTATCAGAAGCATGCTGTCCTATTTCATGATATCCATGAAATTATATTAGAAAAACATAAACATGGAAACCAAAATTGTCTGTGTTGGTCTGAGAATGAATATTTAAACCCTTTTCAATATGGACTTGAAATTCAATTCTCTGTGTTGCCTGATATAAGAATTTTTTGACAACTGAAAGTGTAACAGCTTGAATCGTGTCATTTTTTTAACCTCTGTAGTTACTTAGATTCAAGTGTTTGGTGTAAGAAATAAGGCGTAAGTACACTTGTTTATTAACTCATTCTTCAAAGGCCAGCCAGCATCTGGTACCATCTACAAAAGAGTTGTGCACTTTCCTAAAAGCATTGAGATAGTACAAAAGGCTCTGAAAACTTGTGCTCTCTGTCACAGGCAGAAAATTAGGTGTTAAAATTCTGCTGTTTAATCCACCTTTCCATGGAATACACAATTGGATTTGGATAGCTTCTGTTTTGCAGCCTGTATCTGCTTTCCAAAATAGGATTTATGGGGATGTTTTGCAACATCAGGACTTAGAGAAATACTGGATTATGGTAGAGGATTGCATGATGCCTCCTGACCCAGATAGTAGTACATATTTGTGCTAAAACAACTCTGTGTACTGTCTCTAAGCTTTATCAAGCTTCACTAATTGGGCTTTTCAGCACCCAGATTTAGATAATTATCAACACCAGCTGCAAGCTGACTTTACCCCAATAGCAGGGATCGCTGCTGACTGAGCTCTCAAAGAGAAACCATTTTTGGAAGTTATTTTAGCCTGGTTTGTGGGGCTTTTTTAAACTTGATTTAACATCTGCACAGGTTTAGGAACTAATCCGAAAGATTTTATCCTATACTTTTTCTTTCGGAATGTATCCATATAATTTAAGGTACAGCCTATAGTATACTCATAGAATCACAGAATGGTTTGGGTTGGAAGCTCACTCAGTGCCAACCTTCCACTAGAGCAGGTTGCTCCAAGCGCTGTCCAACCTGGCCTTGAACACTGCCAGTGATGGGGCAGCCACAGCTTCTCTGGGCAAACTGGGCCAAAGCCTCAGCACTCTCACAGGCACCTGTGTGCAAGTGAGTAGTAAAGGCACACTGCGTATTTCAGTTGGCAGTAACATCAATTTTACAGGAGATTCTCAGTTTGATTTGTAGTCTGACATGTCCTCCTCTTTTCCTTTCAGAGAAATGGAATGCACGAATTACAGAGTTGAGAAAGCAAGTTGAAGAGCTGTTTGAGAAAAAATACGGTATGTGTTACACTCCTTTCCAAGAAATTGCCTCTACTGCTTTGACACCTAAATCACATGCGTCTTTTGTTGGTTCAGGAACACACCACTACCGACAGCACCAAAGGGTTAAATATTATCAGAAGATTATCAGAAGACTTAGATCTGGGGAAAGAAGCTTTTTCAATGGGCAGAGCAATTTCAAAACTGGCACCTGAGTGAGAAACTTTATCTTTCAGTTGTGCTGGGTTTCCTGGAGCTCCAGCGTGCTCATGTCTTGGGCACCCACATTTGAGGGAACTGCCTTTTTTTCTGTATTTACACCAAGTTCTTAAGAGAAATGATCTTTTAAAATGGCTCTGGGGAGAGATTACTAATGGACTTTTTCTCTCTGGTTGTGATTGATCTGCAGTGGAGCAACAATCATATGTTAATGGTTCTTGGAGAGAAAAACAAGCATACATCTTGGGCTTTGGAATTTGTCTCTAGATGCTGCACCTAGGTGTATTTTGTGTCCACATATCACAGCCTAAAACTGTATCATCAAAACTTTCAAAACAAATAGTGGTGCTTCTCTGCTGTGAAAAGTGGAATTGCTTTCATAATGGAACTTGTGATTTGGAGTTACTACATGTTTTGGGTGTGACCAGCATCTGATATGTAAACAGCCTGCTGAAAGCAGCTCACACCAAGTAAAAACAGTTTAGAATCTGGTTCACAGTATTTTAATTGCTCTTAAGGAACATCATCGGGGTAAATTGCTTTAATTTGGGTTTTGGTGTTTGCAGATAACCAGCCTAAAAATCTCCTGTGGAGTCTGTTGAACACAGAGCTATTCTTGACTTTCCATAGCAGGCCATATGGTCTTAAATTATCCCCTTTTTCCCTATGGATGACAACATTTCATTGATTCACAAACCAGTTCCATATCAGATTCTTTCTGTCTGTATGGGCATGCAATTTCCCATTTACTGAAATGAGTTATGGATATCCAGCATTCCTAGAATACTGCTCAGGTTTGGTGGCTTCCATAGATCCAAAGTCTTCTAGCAGCGTCAGTCACTGTCATCCATTGCAACTGACATGTCTGAAAATAGATTTAGTTTTGTGTTTAGATGTAAACTAAATGGGATTACTTTTTAGTGTGGCTCACAAATATAGTGTAATTTATAAAAACAAAAGCTATGTTCAAGAGGATTTCTATTGTAATACATGTAAGGTTCCAAATCTAAGAGTCCTCACTGCAATGCTGATCATGTTCTTAGGCTGTCTGAACAGTATCTGCTAGAACATTTGCTGATTTAAGAGAAATAAAGATTTCCACTTGTAAAAACGTAGTCGCTTATTTAAACAAACAGGATTTTTGTTACTCTGAAGCTGGTTTTACTTGATGCTGTGTAGTGATCTAGGTGTCCTTGATCTTTTTTCCTGTGGCTGTGGTTCACAAACTACCATTTCCATCTGAGGCTTCTCTGCTGAACTTGTTATGCTTCTCACCACTTGACACAACAGCCTTCAGGACTGAAAATAACTTTTTTTTTCCCCCATTTCTTGGAAGAGGAATATGACTGCAATAAAAATCTAATTTGATGAAGGACTGATGTGATGCACTGATACACAAAAGCTCTTTCAGTGATTGTTCTGCAGCTCCTTTGACACTGGTTTGAACAGGGTTTCTTCAGTCTATTTGCTCAGGGTCATGTTCAGGTTCATGTCCATCTCTGTATATAAGGATTCTCTCTCCAGTCTTGGCCATCTTGTATTTGGCAGTTGAAACTAAGTCTAGTTGAAGCACAGTTCTTAGAGTCTTCACAGACCTCTTAGATTATTATCAGAATATAAGACTTAGATGCATACAGTATTTTCAAAGCTTCCCCGTTTTGTGATAAGCATGTCTAGGAACTGTTCTGCTTCCAAGTGTTTGAAAGAGTATGTTACTCAAATGCCTTTAAAACCCGAAGTGTTTTACTGCGTTTAAGAATTTGTGAGTCAATATAAGCATTTCGTATATACCACTGTCAGAACCACAGGCTGCTTTCACGTTACCTTAAATTGCTTGAAAAGGTGCCCCGTGGGTAGTTTTGCTTTCAGAAATGCCACATCACTGTACTCTTAAATTTGCCTTAGCTTCACTTTTCTTTCCTCAAATAGTTTCTTGCATCTAACTGCTGGAGCAAAACAACAGAACGTACCAAACTCTTTGCAGACCAGTCAGATGGTAATAGAGAGTTCTTGTTGTATGGCCTGTGGAATTAACATACCCCTGTGAGCCTAAAGAAAACAGTCCTCTTGGTATTTGCAAGCCATGATGCCTGTGTTTGCCAGCCTTATAGGTGTGTTGATATGAATACAGTCCTTATAACCTGAAGAAATACACTGAAGTTATTTTCCAGCTGTGGGTGAATCTTGTTTGTTTTTCATTTACTTCAAAGATTTCATTAGTAGGGCAATGCTGTAGAAGTATACTGTTTATTTCATTAGTGATTCCTTGGCTTTGTAAAATACACCAAAGCTTTAGGAATTCACTCAAAAGAACGGATATGTGCCCCTCCTCCAAGGCATTAATGACTCTTGTAACCCAGTAGTAGTAATGACTAGAAATAATCAGAGCTAATGAACTGAAACGTGCTTGGTTTATAATTAAGTCCAGATAACTTCATCTGTCAAAATGTGCATTAAACAAAAGCAAAATAATGTTAAACTTTGCAATAACAGGTGCAGTCTCTGATATTAAATGTTTACAGGGTAAAGAGAAAAGCAAATCTGCATATGTAAGCAGGTCTGCACCTTGTTTACTGTGAATTAGAGTAATTTTGCTATAGAACAAAACCAGCCCCCTTCAGTGAATGCTTGCGTGTTTAAATGTGTTGAGGGGGTTATTGCCTGTTGCTGGGTTTAACGTTTTTCAGAGTGATATCAAACAGATAATTTGAGCAGAGCCACAAGCCAGTCTAATGATTTTATTCTCCTTTTTTCTTGAAGCACAAGCTATAAAAGCAAAAGGTCCAGTGTCTATCCCATACCTGCTCTTCCAGTCACACATGGAAGATTTATACGTGGAAGGGCTGCCAGAAGGAATTCCCTTCAGGCGGCCATCCACCTACGGCATTCCCCGTCTTGAGAGGATACTTCTAGCAAAGGAGCGGATCCGGTTTGTGATTAAAAAGTAAGGAATTTTGTATTTGTGTCCCTGCATTACTCATTGTTTTCTGCTGAATCCACTCTGCTTCATTTTATTTTCCATAACTTCCAAACTGAGTGGTGGCTGAGATCTAGACATGTCTCTTCAATAATACAGACTTCTTGTCATGGACAGATCTCTCTGTACTATTTCAATCTCTGATACTTGTTGAAAGCCATTGACTTGGGGATATTTTATGCTATCCGAGGATCCTGGCCTAAATTT
The DNA here is from genome assembly GCA_028858755.1 of Ara ararauna. NCBI lineage: Eukaryota > Metazoa > Chordata > Aves > Psittaciformes > Psittacidae > Ara > Ara ararauna. The sequence continues at coordinate 6,667,505 of CM054389.1, read as the reverse complement.
CAGCTTGTGCTTTTATTCTTGCTGGAATGCTGTATCAAGGCGTCTGTGGCTGTATCTGTATATAGCACCTCCCAGGGCTGGCTTGAGGACAAAACAGCTACTGGTTCCTGTGATTTACTTGGATCTATATCCTTATCTGTCTGGAGGTAGATCAGATAGTGTACATGAAGGGAGGGGACCTTAAATGTATGTAGAAACTGCTTTAGGGCTCTGCTGCCTGCCATAGCAAGCCTGGCAGGGTATTGTCTGCCTTGAAAGCGAGGCCATGAGATGCTCTGGGCACCTTTCTTCTTCTTTTCCTCCTTTCTTCCCTTGGTGTCTTTTCTAAAAGTACCCTGACGTTACTTTCTGCAAAGGCAGGTGGGATTGGAAGGGAGCCTGGACCGAGCCTGAATTCAGGATATGCAGGGAGAGCTGCCAATACCTGTCGATGCTGAGTGCTGAATCTCAGAGCTGCAGAGCACTTTGAGACCCAGTACTGCAAGAATGACTGTGGCAGACTGATCCACGGCTTTGATCATGGGTGGATATTTACCTTTGACAGTTTTGTGCTTCACTTCAGACAGATGTGATGTTTCACACCACAGAAGCTTCATTTACAGATTAAATAGAGCTTCTGTGACTAACAGCTGACATTTTATTGTTCAGTGCTGTAGCCAAGCGTTTTTGAAGTGAATAGCAATGTGCTGATTGCAGTGGTCAGGTTCATGTCTTTGTGCATGCTGCCTTTAGCACAGATGCTAGCTTCTCAAACTTAGATGTGTATATTCATCTATATATCATCATAATGCCTACAGATAACCAGAAGAGATGAGAGTAGATCTACCTTTTGTCTCACTTGTCAAAAAACAGTTCAGCTCTGTGAGAAATGTCAGAATTTTTAGATTTTTGTGGTTTTCATACAAGTAAAACTTGATATATTTGGGAAACAGAAATGTCTGCTTTGAGATTTTCATTTTTTAAGGTAAAATTTTTGATTTGGATCTTTGTTTCTAATGAAGTGCATCTCAGGCTTAAGAGATAGGTTTAATGTCATCTGTATGTTAACATGAAATGTTATGATTCAGGTGTATATGGTAATGGGCATGAAAAATTTTTTTGTCAGTGTTCTAGAGTTGGTTGAAACCCTACTTCGGTGTTAACTGGAACTTAATGTTGGGGATCTTGACGTCCTCTGTTTTGGTTTTCTGATCCTTCAGTGATAACTTGAGGCTGTAACTTCTGGTTTATCAAAGTGTATGTCACTGCTGAAGCATATATCTTTCATCTTTTAGGCATGAGCTTTTGAATTCAACACGACAAGATGTGCCAGTGGGCAAACCTGTTGCAGGAGGTATGTGTGAGTTGTACAAGTACAGTATGATTTCCTGTTACTCATCTTCATAGTGATGTCTATAGTGGTCACCATCATAGTATTGGCTACCATTTATTTTTACTAATAACACATTGCAAATAGTTCCTCTTGTTTTGCATCTCCTTTAGCTACCAAGTGAAAGCAATTTTCCCCTGACTGTCCAAGCCAGTTACTAACACTCTTATCAACTGATTTGATTCAGCTGACCAGAAGAAAAAACAATGACCTAAGTGTTACTCTGTTGAGATATAGATAAAAAGCAAAGTTGATAGAGTTTACTGGCTAGAAAACTGTATGATGGAATAATTGCTTATATAAAGTACTTAACCAAATTTAGATTTAACTGAAATGCAGTAATGAACATAGTGGCTACAGTAACATTTATTATGGTAGAATCTGACTTGCTTGGATCATGGGACTTTTTATTTTTCCATTTTCACATAGCAGTGCAAAGAAAATGCATTCTAACCAGTTTTGCAGCAGATGCATGCTCTATAGTGGCAGCCATGAGCTCATTTCCCTTCAAGCTGGGAGAAAAAAGTTCAGTATAGAAAGAAAAAACCCAAGTTCTGAAATAATGGTGTCTTTGCATGGGCACTAGTTAGTAAATTACTTTTCTGGACTTGTTTTTTTTCTTCAGTTGTATTCCACTGTCTCTTGGGCTTCAGGGTGGTTTTTTAATTGTCCAATTAAACCAAGTGTTGAAAGCTTCTGTGCCTGAGCAGACAAATTGCTCCCAACCCCAAAATGCTAACTGGCAACCTCAGCCTGGTTGAACTGTGAATTTTTACTAGTACCAGAGAAATTCTTAGTTCAGTTAAGGACACAAGTATATAAATAGTAGTATCTGCACTGCTGCAGCACCATTATGTTGTTATGTACTCATAATCTTCTGTTGTAAAAAATGTATCAAAGGCTGTACTTAAAGGGAACATTACAGATCTAAATTATGTTATGAGGGTGTCACTTTAACGTGCATGTAGGAATTAAACTTTTCCTGTTTAAGTTAACCTAGTGTCTTGAGTCTTAATAACCTGCTGTTCCTTCGAGCACCAGATTTGACTACAAAAATAGTAAGTAGGTTGATGACTGAGTCATAAACCTAACTGTACTCTTATGTAGGTTTTAAAATTAGCCTTCTTCTCTGTTGTTTTTATTGTATTTAATATGGTTATACTCATTATGAAGACAAAGCAGGTACACTACATATCCCATAAAACCCCTATAGCTAAGAGAACTTGTGGTAACTCATTTCAATGGCACAGTGTTATGAAGAGTCATGTGTTACTTGTCTTCACCAGCTTGTAATGATAGTATATTCATGTGTGCCCTCTGCATTATTTCTGAGAGAACACCTGTGAAAGCTGTTGATCCTATCATAGGGATCAGAAGATAGGAGCTGTCTGAGCTTCCTTTCCCTCAGTTTTCTTTTATCCCTGTTCAGAGTCCCTCTTTCCGAGTAGCTCTGCTGCTCCTTGTGTCTGCTGCCATCTCAGGAGAGAGCTGTGGAGCACCAGCCCCTGCTCTCAACTCCTTGTGGCTCCATGTCCAACATCCTGCTCTGTCCGTAGTCCCTGCTAGCTTGTGTTCTGAGGAGAGGAATGGGATGAGTACAGAAGCTGTATTTTGGTTGGCAGAAGAAAGACAATTTGCATTTGCATTCCTGTGGGAAGTAAGCTTGCCAGGAAGAGTTTATAAAGGGGCCTCAGCTCTGACACCCTGAGAAGACTGATATTGGCTCCAAGACAAGCCAGTCAAGCAGTAATGGTTTGGTTCAGGAATGGCTGGAGAAGCATAAGCTAGGTTTTCCTAGTTTCAAGTTGAATCCATACTTCTTCTGCATAGTATTTTCTGTGTTATCGGGAAATGCAGGATGTTTGTGCATGCTATAAGCTAAACGACTGAAAATACAACCAAAATGATAGGGAATGTTGGTTTTGTTCTGTGTCACTCTCATATACAGTGGGGGAGGAGTGGTATGAGAAAATCACCAAACTGAGACAGATGGTAGATCAACTCTTCTGTAAAAAGTTTGGTGAGTTCAATATTATTATTTTCTTTTCTGGCTTTGTATTTCTTGAAGGTTGCTTTCCTTATTTCCTTTGACCATCTATGTGAAAGAGACCTTTGATCAGTGTTTTCAAATATTTACAATCCTGGCAGTTGAGTGAAGAACAATGTATTTCTATACTGCTTATGCAACCAGGTGAATTCATAGTTTAAAAAAGTATGTCTTGTATGTACAGCTCTACTCATTGCTCTCAATTCCATCCTGTTTGGTTCGTTTTTCCTTTGATGGGAAATAAAACAACCGTTTACTTAGTTGTATCCATTAGTGTTAGAACACTTCTGGGTGAATTTTCACATTCTCTCCAATATAAAAAAATAGTCAACTTCAGAAGAGCTGGAATAAAATGTTGTGTGATACTCTATAATAGATTAAAACCTTCAGATAAAACCATTGCTTTATGCCCCAGTGAGGAACCCAGTCATCTTCAGTTAGCATTGGGACTGCCCAATAGCAACATGATACCATAGGGTAGATTTTTATGGGTTTGATGTGCTGAGATTTGGACTCTGTTGGGTTTAGATTGATATCCTGCATTGTCCCAGATTCCAAAATGATTACAACAGCCCGAAGAATCAGTAGCTTAGCTAGCTTTTAGTAAAGGTTGATGGCCAAACTGTCCAGTTACTGATGTATTTTGTTCTAACAGCCGAGGCCTTGGGGAGCACTGAACCTAAAGCTGTTCCATACCAGCAATTTGTGGCCCATCCTACTGACCTCTATGTCGAAGGGCTGCCAGAGAACCTCCCCTTTTGGAGTCCCTCGTGGTATGGAATCCGTCGCCTAGAAAAAATCATTCGAGTGGGCAGCAGAATAAAATTTGTGATCAAAAGGTACGTGTTTGTTTTAATGCATGAACATGTTTGTGGTTGGGGCTGTGGTGTTTTGGTTGGTTGGATTTTTATTTTAACAAAAAGGCCAAGCAAAACTTCGTTCTTGTCATCAAGCACTTGGCTTCATTAAGTCATGAAGCATTCAGTTTCTAGTTACCAAATCGGCAAGTTAAATATTCTGCGTTATAAAGTGGATAGATGCAATCTGGGCAAGTCTTCCAAAATATCTTTGTAGCATGTTCACAAGTGTGAAATACATAATAGAAAGAACCAAGCTTTTCCATTCTTTTCAGGATAGGTAATGGTATTTAATTAATGTCAAGAATAGGCAGATTATTTATTTTCTGGTTGCAGGCCAGAGCTTCTAACTGTCACTTCAGCTGAAGTTATTCAACCCAGGTCGATCACCCCAGGTAAGACAGGTGCTGTCTCCAAGTGGGAATGGAAGAGTTTGGTGGGGAAACACATTTGGATCAATGCAACAGTTTTCAAGTAGTAAACCTTCTATGATGAGTGTGCTGACATGCTCCTCATGAGGTCTGAAAAGAATAAACTGATCATTATGAGCACGGATGGCTTTTTGCCACAAATGTTGAGCAGAATGAGAAGGCAGCATTGGGGTTGGTTTGGGTTTTTTTGGGGGGGTTTGTTGGTTGATTTTGTTGCCAAAATCCCAATTGTCACCAGATTTGACAATGAATTAATAACAGCATGTGTCAATGATAGCAGTAAAAAAAATAGCTAATAGAATCCTCTTTCTGAAAGAATTGATGTGCAAGGATCACGATTCTTAAAACTCAGACTGTTCACATGTTCAGAATAATGTTTCTTTTTGTACTAGCTATTTCACTGTATTTTTCACTAACTTCTCAGTGAGCCTGGTGTTACCAATGTCCACAGAGCTTACCTGGGTCCAGGCAAACACAAACAAACATTCTCTTGGGATAGAGCCCAGTGAAAACCATTTTTCCCAGGCAGTGGCTGAGGACCTTATTGCAGATGCAAACTTCATGTTGCTAAAGAATATTAGGCCTTTTTTAAAGCAAATTATTATTCTATTGCAAAGTCATAATCCTGTGCCCTCAATAGATAGTGTGTGAACAACATTTTAATTTCTTAAAGTACACTAGTCAGTCTAATTCGTTTGTTGGTAAGACCACAACATGTGAACAGTATAAACACATGTGCATGTGTTAAGCAGCTGTGAAATCTATCATGTGAGTAGGCCAGATTGCAAAAAAACATTAATGCATCTTGCCTTGAAAATCCTAGAAGCTAGAAATAAACTAGGTCAGGTAATTTGTTACTCCTAAATATGATTTGGAAACAAATAAAGTCCTGTATAGCTTCCTTCATGCCTGCTTTCCACAACTCTGGTTTTACCTCGGGAGCAGATAACTGTTATTTGTGGGTTATGATGAAGAAAGTAATGAACTCTGATGCTCTTTGTCAGAAAAGAAGTGCTTTTTATTGCTGCTAGTGTCCTTCACTTTCTTCTCTGGCTAGTGCTCCTATACTTGGCTTTTATTTACAATAGAGAACAGGAGTGAAGATGATTTTTTTTTTTTAATGCTAATCAAAATATTTAGCAAAGCAGTCCTTAAATCTCATCTTCTGTTCTAAAGAGTGTTATTATGCACCATGATGAATTAATTCCAGTTTGTAAAAACCACTAGAATAATTTCTTCCTGTGTTTAAAGGCTCTGAAGATCAAGTTCTGCTTGGGCCAATGGCTGAAATATGTAACTACGTTTAAACAGTTTTTCCATTATGTAGAAGGAATTACGTTTATCGTTTAAGCTGTCATTAATAATCATTCTTCATTGTGTGGCCTTGTCGACTGTGATTGTGTTGATAGTTTTACAAGTTATTGTGTTAAAAGAAATGTGTTTAAATGTATCTCTTTATCTAGAACTGGGTAATATTCTGACATATATCTGGTTTTCAGCGAAAGAAGACTGGAACCTCAGGATAACAAGGCTAAGAAAGCAAGTAGAAGAGATATTTAATACAAAGTTTGGTAAGTTAAATGAACTGCTTTATAATTCTGCTGCATTTTAAAACTCTTCTGTAAAAAGTTTTAAATTTTACTGTACTTATTTAAACGTCAGAAATATGCTAGGACAGATATGGAAATCTTGCCTCCTCTTGCCTATTTTTTACTGACTCTTCCCTTTAACTGACATAAATGACTTTATAACAACATTCTAGGCCTAAGAAAGTTCTCAGAAGAAAACACTAGGCACTGCAGGCGTAGGTGTTACCTGTAGCAAGATAAACCATGTCCCCATTTGCAGATATTCTATAGAAAATAATAGAAAATCTGATTAAATATTTCTCTTGGGTTTGTTTTTTATTATCTGAGTAGCAGAGCTTCTGTAAGCCAAGCTTCTTGCAATCGCTTGAGATAAAATACCACCCATTTGAGTGTGTAAACTCTCATTAAATCTCTATTTTCAGGCCAAGCTCTGGGGCTTTCAGAGGCAGTGAAAGTTCCCTATCCTGTATTTGAATCAAACCCTGAGTACTTGTACGTCGAAGGCTTGCCAGAAGGAATCCCCTTCCGGAGTCCCACATGGTTTGGAATTCCACGCCTCGAAAGAATTGTCCGTGGGAGTGGCAAAATCAAATTTGTTGTTAAAAAGTATGTTTGTAATTCAGTTGGTTTTACTCCTGATTTTGAAGTTATTTGGTTTGCTTTAGGCTTTAAATGTTACCTAAATTCTGTTTCTATGAAGCAACATTTTGTACGTCATTTATCTCATGAAAGGATATACTGTCCTTAATAAATTTATATCGATGTATAAATGGCAGAATTCATGCGGGAAGGATCTGGGGAGTAAATGGCCTTGTTCCTGGAAGCTTTTAAGGATCTGGGGAGTAAATGGCCTTGTTCCTGGAAGCTTTTTTTTCCTTCTTTTCTCTTCTTTTTTTTTTTTTTTTTTTTTCTTCTTCAAATAAACCCGGAAGAAAATTCCAGGGTATAAAATTCCAGCTTTATGTTATCAAACTTTCTGTGGTTACAGCAGATGGAGAGTCACCCATGCTTCTCACAGAATTTCATTTTAGAGAGCTGATGTTACATAGATTGGAGCTCAACTGAATTCCAAGGAATTTGTAGCATTTGACTGTATGATTTTGCGTGCATGTGTAATTGATTAGGTCATGTTCTGTTCAACTTTTAGGCCTGAGCTTATCATCTACTATTTGCCTCCAGGACTGGCTAGTAAAATAAACACTAAAGGTAAACAATTAAGTATTATTTGCTGCCATCAATTCACAAATACTTATTTTCCTCTTCCTTAGCAGACTGAGAGGTCTTCGAAAAATAGGGGTGTTGCAAACAAAAGGCATTATTTAAGATGACCTAACATAGTAGCCTTTAAACCTGCTGTTATTAGAGAAAGTTATGCAAAACTAATATAATCTACTTTTTTTAGTTAAGATTATTCCAGTACAGAAAATGGAATTTACCCAATTTCAACAACTTTAATTTTGCTATTAATGGCCTAAACCATAAGTAATTTAGAGCTGTGAACTGAAGGAAACAACAATGAAGTTTTGTGAGAAAAGAATAAAAAAGAAACTTTTAAGTTGTCATAAAAGATTCAGAAGTTAACAGTTTTGTTAATTAAAAGTTCCAAAGCTGTCCTTTGCACGTAGAAACAAAGAAGTCTTGTGTTCTGAGGTAGTGGAGTGAAAGTTGAGGTGTGATAACTGCCTTTTTTAAGAGTACTAAGCTTAGTTTTTAAGGCTGTGCTTGCCTCTGTGTTTACAATGCAGACTGTACTTAGAACAGGCAGAAGTGATTCTTCAGTCTGCTGGAGCTTGCAGAATCCACCTGCTTTCTCATTAGTGGTGCAGGATATATATTATAGAGGGTTTGTACATTACACCTTATATTATGTTGATTTCCAGCAATGAGTCCAAAGAGTTCAGAAAGTTCACAAAGTCCTGTGGGCAACTCAGCCGTTCCAGAGATTGAAGTTACTGTTGATGAAGGTATGGAAGAAGTATCATTAAATACTCTTCTAATGTTCTTCTATTCTTCTAATGTTTCCTGTTCTCAGTTTTCAAAGCCCATAATTAACGTAAATATGCACCTCATGTAGCAAATGCAGTTTTATTTCATGGCTCCAGATAAATTTGAATATAGAAACAGTTTCATTTTTCATTTCCGAATAATTGTGTAGATAGATGATAGTTGTGTAAAATGTTGGAGTTTGACAGCTTTCTTGGGCCTTTTATTCCAAGCAGAGATGTGAGACTGATGTAGTCCTAAGCAGAGAAATGATGGACATGATCAGTAGTGTCAGATGGTTAAATACAACCGTATAAGAACTTTTTAAGGGGTTCTTTATTCTACTCTTGATTCAGAAGTTTTCTCTAGTAATCAAGTTCTATGTGTTGTTCTTTTCTTATGATGGCTTGCTTCTGCTCTCTGCATGAATATCTGTAACGCCTTTTTACAGGTCCTAATAAACCACAAACAGCAGATGTTCGAACCAATTCTCAAACCAATGGGTCCAATACGACTTTCAAGCCACGAGGAAGAGAGTTTTCTTTTGGTAAATATCGTGGGAATTAGCACACTTGCATTCTATTAATGTTGGTATTGAAATTTCTGGTGATTACCTATAAGAGAGATTTTGAATTCGTGTTTTGTTCTACAGTTAGTGAATGACTGAAGTTCTTGTTTTCATGTAAATTCAAGTCTTCGTCATATAGAATAATCTGCATCAGAGAAATCCTGGATGCTCTATGGAGAATGCTGTACAAATGCAGTGCTAGTCCGTTAGCTCTTATTAATGTAGGTTCAGAGTCAGTCCCTTTCTGCTTCTGCTGTTATTTCACTGCTGCAGATCCTTGAAGGATTTTTCTGGTGCAACAGTGTCACTAGAGTGCATAAACCCAGCTGAGATCTGATGTTGTGCATGAACTTAATAAGCTGATTTTGTGCCATCACCCTTATAGTCCTCTCCAGTTCTGGAAAAGCCAGACAGGACTAGAAGTCATATAGTTGTGTTTATATTTATATAGGAGTTTGTTGTATTCGATTTATTGTATTTGCCTGCATGCTTTTTTTAGCCCTATGGTCATAAAACATGAATCAAAGGAATTCTTTACTCCTACTGAATAGGAGTTTAGAATGAATTTAGGACACTGATTTAGTGCAGCTCCTCCTTTTGGCATGGGCAGTATTCATATTCAGAGTTATGTACAATTTCTTAGACTTACTTGTTATTGTTAGAAGTAGGTTTTTAGAAAACAAGAAGTCTGCAACTGTTTAAACTTTCAGCTGAGTTTCTCATTTTGTAGACCAGCTACAGACCACTTATTGCAGCCACAAGTAAACTGGTTTAGGAATTGCTGCTGATTTCTGTCAGAAACAAAATGTCTAGCTAGATGGACACTTACTCTTACCCGCTGAGGGTGAAACTATGCTAAAGTTTGTAGTTCTCAAGAGAGAGGCATGTTTCTGGGCTGCGTCACTGAGCATGTGAAGAACTTTCTGCCACTATTTTGGGTGCTGGTTCAGATGAATAAATTTTATGCTGTCTGACACTGTAAATTCGGATCACCTTTGGATTAATTTCAATTTATCACATTTGCTTTATCTGGTAGCAGTATCTGTCAAAGCTACAGGAAAATGAGGATTGATATGGATATAGGTTTAGACTGCAGCAGACTGCTTCAGTGCTGTTTGCAGAATGAAAGCCACTTTGCACATTTTACTGTCATAGTAAATAGGTTATCAAGCATAAAAATTTATTAAACATTTGTTAAAATGCTCATCAAGGACTGATGCATTTTGTATGTGTTGATTTAATTCTTCCAATTTCTTTCTGGCAGAGGCATGGAATGCAAAAATTACTGACTTAAAGCAGAAAGTCGAAAATCTTTTTAATGAAAAATGTGGTAAGTTTATTGATTCCTTTTTACTGAGATGTCTTTCTTATGAGCAGGCAGTTAGATGTATGAGAGAGACGTTCACATGTTTATTCCAAAGGTCCTGCCGTCCTTGCGTACTGTAGGCAATTTCTTACCTAAGTTCATTCTCCTGTAGTTTCCTTGCAATTCTGCATCACATTTCCACTACCTACTTTATTTGGGTTTGGAAATGGAGAAATTGTAGTAGTTGGATTACTACTTCTTTAATGATCCAGAGACATTGTGACTCCACATCCTGGAACATCTTTCTAAGCTTTCGTCATTCTGCTTATGAGTGGGGATTTCGTATGACTTCAGCTTCAGCATGACTTGAAACGTTATGGATGCTATCTGGAGCAACATGCTCCAGCATATCCTTGTTCTGCTTCTAGTGCATGCTGTTTGAAAGCTAATCACTTTTGAAAGCATTGACTTCTCATTATTCTTCTGAGTAGGGTTTTTAGCACAAGAGCACTAACCTCAAACGGCCTTTGTGCTATTCTCTAGAAGAGATGGAGACAGAATGCATTGCCCTTAGAGTGGAGTACAGATGGCATAGTCTTGTATACAGACCAAGCCAGTGGCATGGGCTGGGTGCAAGTAATTAATTTTCAACTGCAAATTCTGATCAGATTTACTGCAACAGAATGAGTTATGTTTAAGACTATTAACTTTATTCCTGCCTACTCATAGCTGTCACCAAAAAAGGCAACGTATGATGGTTTCACATAATCTGTCATATATGTGCCAGCTATTACATACTGTTTCTACCTGAGATTTTCCTTTTTATATACACATCAGTTATCTCACTGGTCACTTATTGCTCTGTTGTATTTCAGGTGAAGCTTTGGGGCTGACTGAACCAGTGAAGGTGCCATTTGAGTTGTTTGAATCCTCTCCGGATGTTTTCTGTGTGGAAGGACTACCTGAGGGGGTGCCATTCCGCCGACCTTCTACTTTTGGAATTCCAAGACTAGAGAAGATCCTGAGGAACAAATCTAAGATAAAATTCATTATTAAAAAGTAAGACTCCCATATGTCTTCGGTAATCTATTCTATGAGAAGTGAAATGTAGACCAAAAAATGAAATTGGGTTGCCGAGTTGCTAAATTACTCCATAAAATACACACTGGGATATTTTCAGTAAATGAGGAAATGATCAGAAAGCTCTTGTAGAGGTGGAGCAAGATTCAGTAAATTCTTTATTCTGAAAGTCACTCACAAATCTGTTTTGGGAAGGAAGAGCAAGGCTAGATTCCTTGGCTCCAATTTCAGTTATCACATCACTGGTTTAGTTCCTGCTGTGTGGAGCAGTTTGAGATTACTCATAAAACTTGCTGGCAGTTTTTATGAGCTGAGAGGTGGAGATACATATATTGGGGATTGTAAGTATTTACTTTTCTTGTCTAGAATAGGTTTAGATGTGCCAGTGTAAAAACAATGGCAAGAGAAGTTGTGGAGCCTCTCAGCCATTGCATTCTTGACTGTTTGGCTGAGAGGATATCACTTAGTTCCTGTCTTTAATAAATTGCTATTAGAAAGTTGCATTTTCTTTAATGCTGATGAATGTAATTGTGTTCTTCTACATGAAATGTTCAATCTGTTTACAGGCCTGAGATGTTTGAGGCAGCTGTTAAGGAAAGCTCTGCTAGAAGCCCCCAAAGTGAGTTCTGCAACTGCTTAATGTTCTAGATAACTGTCTTTTTCAAGGATTAGCTACGAATCAGGAGAGCTGCATGGTGTTAACTAATTCCTGAAAGATTCATTCTGCATTGTGGGTTGGTTTATTTTGTTTGTTTTTGTTTTTAAGATGGGCAAAGCACCAGTTACAGTTTAAATACAGCTTTAGCAAGGGGGTATTGCATTTTTTGAAGTTATTCACAATAATCATGCCTCTAATATATTCTTTACTCCCTTTTTTCAAAATATAGCAAGTAATGTATGATCCACAGAAGTAATTCAGGTCTAGAGAGGAATTATTTGCTTCTACTTTGTAGGTCATCTAAATGCCAAGTGCTCCACAGATAGGCATGCAACCAGCCAGTAGGAAATTGTGTCAGGCAGGTCATGGGTTACATGTTTTCAGTCATGTTGTTATCTGTTCTTATGGGTTGTCAAAACTCTGCTGAGTTATTTGAGCTGTGCTAGTTTGTGCCATTGGATAGTGGGGCTCACAAAGATAACTGTAAGGGATTTCTCTTGTGAATGCACACGATGAACACATGGGTCAGTAGGTGTTACTGAATTAGCTGCAAGTGCTGTGATTTTTCTGTTAATAAGAATACCAAAATATATGCTCCACATACTCTTCTTTTCCTTAACAGTCTTTTTAGAAAACCAGATAGCTAAAGATTAACATTATCTTTAATTTAGCTCTTTCTCCAGGTTGGAAAGACAGGGTAGTGTTTGTACGTCCAATAAGTATGTCTCATGGGAAGCTGCTCCCATTTTGAAAATGGAACTGCGTCCACTTTGAAAACTTTGCAAACATCTGTCATTTTGCAATATTTTTTTATATCTGACATTCAAGATTTTGGGCTCTCTACAGATGTCTTTTTATATTAATTCTCTTAGTTTTAGGAAAAAATAATTCATCTAATACAGCCAATACAGCAAGCACCCCAACAAACACAGTGGTGAGCACAGCTGCAGGTGCTGAAGATCTTAACATCATTCAAGTAACTGTACCAGGTGTGTATGCTGACTCGTCTCACATCATACTTTGTGCTTATATTCTTCATAACACTTGTTTAGTCTGGTGGAGTTTTCTACAGTCAAGCTGGTTCACTGAAATACAAATACAGTCAACAATGAGCACAATTTACCATTCTATTTTTACTGAGACATCTCTAGAATATTCTTGGTCCAGCCCCTAGTTAAGAAGTATCCACATTTTTCCCCCCTTTTTTTTTAATGGAATAAATTAAATGTGGGCTTGCAGTTTTCTTGCAAGTTCAAGAGATCCACTCAGACTGAACTGAATAACCATCCAGACTCAACTGCTTTGTCTTAACACTGATTGCTGCTTTCTCAGGCATATATCACATTCATTAGAGATGGTGAGAAACATTGCCTGCTGTGACCATCTACCGAATAGTCACTTTGCTTTACCTTTCCCCACCATTATATGTATTCTAAGAAAATAAAATGTAATTTGTAGTTATGGATTAAGTTTACAAAATCACCTCTGGACAGCAAATCTACATTCATCCCTGGCAGTGTTTAAGGCCAGATTGGATGGGGCTTGGAGCAACCTGATGTAATGGAAGGTGTCCCTGCCCGTGGCAGTGGGGTTTGGAACTGGATGAATTTTAAGATCCCTTCCAACCCAAACCAGTCTGGGATTCTGTGATTTCTTACCAGCCACGTATTTTTGTGTATTTCTACAATTCTGTGTTACTGCTAAAACTAGGGCAAAAGTCAGTGCCTGTTTTGAAGCACTTGTGTAAATCTGCTTTGAGTAAACATGCAATGGTACACAAGCTTCAGGGGAAAAATAAAATCTGCTTAATTCTGATGCTATTCTAACAATTTCTTCCAGGTGATGAAAATGAGCGACTGTCAAAAGTGGAAAAGGCCAGACAGTTGAGAGAGCAAGTCGGTTATCTTTTTAGCCGGAAATTCGGTAATTGCTTCTTACTCCCCATTTTTACGTAGGTGTAAATGCAATGAATGTTTCTCATGGTGAAGTTACTGAATCATCACAGTGGATGGAATAGCTGATCATTAAAATTAACAAATTTGAGAACTGTATATGAATGTTTTGCTTTGACTTCAAAAAGAACCTTTTATAAGTGACGTAGGTTGTTTGGTGGTTTAAACAAGCAATCCTATGAGTATGGATTTCTTTCTGTTCCTTCCCTCCTTTTCCTGCTTGTTTCTTTGTAAACATGGATGAAATACTATTTTGCTGGCAATCCATAAGTCATCTTAGTGCTTCATCATCCTGACCTCTTAATACTTGGGACTGGAGTAATTTTAAATATGCAACATAATCTTTTTGCTGTGTATAGCTTTTGTGTTTTCATTGTAGAGAAATAATGACCTGGATTTCTTCATCTGAAATTCCTCCCCTAGTACTGTGTTAAATTGCTTTTTGTGGCAGGGAATACTTTGTTTTCATTCATGTAGCTATTGCTTTGCATATCCTGTTCTATACCTTTTTTTAGTAAAAGAAGAATCTGAGCTCTCTCTATGGTGAGGTGTCAGATTTGGGTTGTAGCTAACACTCTCACGGTAGTGTTCATGAGTGTAATTCAAGTGATTCACTGTCATGTGAATTTTCAGTTTCTGATCTGATAGAAGGCTTGGGTTTGCATTCAAATTCTTAATTGTCTGAGAATTTTTCCTTCAATGTAATTATAAATACGTAGACTTGAAAATAAACATGACTTTCTCATGTAGGTGAAGCCATTGGTCTGAATTTTCCTGTGAAAGTCCCATACAGAAAAATCACCATCAACCCTGGCTGTGTGGTGGTGGATGGGATGCCTCCTGGCGTGGCATTTAGAGCTCCCAGTTACCTGGAAATCAGCTCCATGAGGAAGATTTTGGAATCTGCTGAGCTTATCAAATTTACTATCATTCGGTATGTAGTTGCCATGGATAAGATTGTTCACATGTTGCAAGAAGAGCCCAATTCTATTAAGTAGATTTATTCACTTTAGCTTGAATAAATTGAGATTTGAAAGAATAGAAGCTGTATCAGGTCAAATGAAGCCCAGGTATTCATTGTATGAATGAAGCTGGTAACTCTTTGGAGGACACATCCAATTTAGTATGACAGAGGGCATATTATTAATACTACCTATTACAGCAAACTGTCTTTTGAGTTGAAATCTGTTCATATTATATATATTATAGGAGTCCTAAAGTGCTGTGGGCCTTGCTCTCCCATTTATCAGATCAAATTTTGAGACAAGTCCAGAGCTTGTTGGCTCTTAACAGTAAATAGTATGTTTGTAGTAGTATTACCAGTATTACCTTTTAAATATTTCAGATAAGAATCCTGAGTTAAAATAAGCCCTTTGATAAATGTTTTTTCCCTATCGAATGGGTTTATCTACAATATTTAAAAATACAGTATTTCCCAATTACATGATAAATTAATTTCGTGTACATTTCCATAGACACATATACACACGTACATATATGAAGTATATTTGTATGCACGAAGCAGAATAGATGAAACTTTGGAATCACACTAAGAAGGAGTTCAGGAATTGAAATGAGACATTTGTCAGTTTATGTAACTTCTCAAATCACAGACTGCTTCACAGGAGTCTAGAAGTTTCAGTTTCTGTGTAAAGAGATTGACATTTCTTCAGTGTATTTTACTAAGGGGTCTGAATTCCCACCCTTGATCATGAAGCATTCGAACTGAAGTCTCTTGCTTGATACCTTTTGTTTAATTGAATAAATGCTGGTGAGCAAAGCATGGTGCCCAAGAGCTGCTGAGATGGTTCCCTGAGATGGTTTGACTTCCTGTTCATTTTCAGCATGACCTCTGTTACAGAAGGCAAGGTTGCTTTGGAAGTGAGATCTCATGCAGTGTATTTTAGAATCAATAATACTTTTTTCATTATTTTTCCCTTTTTGCAGACCATTTCCAGGACTTGTGATGAACAATCGTAAGTATTTGAGATGCTGATGGCAAATGTATTTTTGTAACTTAACCGGATTTGTTTTCTGTGTCTTGGCTTAGTGGTTAAGCTCCATGTATAACTCTTGTCTGTGTCTGTCTCATTAAGATTTCCTGACTAAACCTGTATGTGCAATTAACTTGAGAGCAGTGTGCTAAATTTACAGAACAGCATAATGTTCCATATGCATATGAAAATGCAAGACACTGATTTTGTATTTCTCAGCTGCAGAATCCCAAAGAGATTTAGGACCCTGACTGAGCCACAGACTTACAGGGGACTGCCTGCATCTTAGGTTCAGATCCATCACAGTAGCAGTTAATAGGCAAGAACTTTCCAATAGCTGCACAACCATGTTCCAGTGAAAAACTCTGCATTGTGCTGAAACTGCAGCTGGAGAGGCAGACTGTAATTACCTGAAGTGTCATGGCCAGTTTGGCCCTGTTAATGAAATTGTTTGGGGGCTTCAAAAATAAAAAGGTTTTTGTATTTTCAGTTGCCCAAAGTAATTGTGACCAGGGTGTTTAGATCTTATTTAAGGAAAAAAAGCCAAGCTGCAAAACACTGTTATTAGTGTCCCTTGTGTCATGTTCTTTCTGAGCCAATGTCAGCTTTGAAATTCAGAGGCTTAATACCTTACTTCATGAATTTGGCCTTACCCAGGCTGAGCCTTTGTGACCCAGCATTCAGTCATTTGCATTTAGCCACCAGTATATTCCAGTTGACATGCTGAGGTCTATGAACTGCAAGTATGACCTGTTCTCGGGAGGATGCTGTAGCTAGTAACTCATACCGACCTGCTCACCAGTCCTAGGCACACCTTCTTAGGTGGGAAAGGAGATGCCTTTGTAAGAGGGAACCTCCCAGACAGATTATTGTGTAATAGCATCTCCAGAGGACTGAATTGGAAAGGAAAGAATCTACTAAACTGTTGTCTGTTCAGCGTAACTGTCAGCTTGCTTTGGGACTGAAGTAGCTAATACTCTGAGTAAGAACAACATAGATAACTGATTGTCTACCATCACTGGAGAATGACCAGATTGGTCATTGAACACATGGGTTTGTGCATTATCCGTGTTCATGAATGATGATCAAAATGAACTGATATTGATAGATGCCAAGGTGAATGATTGAAAGGCTCTGAGCCTACTGCTTATAAGTATGATGCTTTTTTCTTCTGAAGAGGAACATGTGGGAACTTCAGAGAAATTTTTGGTGCTTGCAGGCAAGATAGGGATTGGCTTTTGTGTAACAAAAACTATTGACCTGCAATTCAATTACAAGTGTTAGTAACCTGTTCATGCAACAAGTTTCAGGATTTGCCTGTTCAAGAAGTAAGACTGCCCTTGTGTTACATGTGCCCCATTTTCATTGTGAAGTTAAACAGTGATTATGTCTAATCTTAGAGCTGATGGAAAAAGCTGAAGCAGAAGCACCACCAACAGCACCAGCAGCAGCGCCAGTATTACCAGGTGATGCAGAGCATGATGCATGTCCTTGCAGGAGGAGTAGGGTGTGGAGTTCTGGATCTTATTGGCAGATGACATTAGTAGTCATGTCCTGGCTATGCCCTGCTTGTGATGAGCCATTTCATTTTGACAGATGGTGTGCAACGGTGACTTTTATAGCTATTAAATATTAATAACTTAATAGAAAGAGCTGTTGCTTCCTTCAGGCTGTATCATTGGCGTGTTCCTTAATTTGATTTTTGCAGATGATAAGTGAGCTGAAAAGGATTAGTATGGGCAATTTATAAAGCCAATTCAGTATTCATTTATTGAGGTCTACTTAACTCAAAGTGTGTGTATGTGTCTGCACCAGATAGATGTTCAGCCAAGTGAGGTTTGCTCATGTAACACAAGAACCTTGAATTGGGTCTTGATGGAACTTCTGCCCACTGTGCAGCTCTGTAACTCCTGTTAGACTGTGTCTCGACTGCACACACGTCATCTCTCCTTTTTTGAATGGAGAACTCAGCTTTGTGCTATGAATAGGTAGAGTAAATGTGATTGAGCAACTTCTTATTGATCCAGTATAGTTTCTAAATGTTCACGGACCTTTCAAAAATGTCTATTGCAAATTGGTGTAGTGCGGGAAAGACTTTTGCAATTAACTGAATAAAGTATTACTCAAAGAAACTGGGAAGCTGAAAGGAAGCATTCAGTTAACATTTTAAGAGTAAGGGACACTTGTGTGGTGAAAAGAATTATAAAGGAAACTGCATGGTGAAAACAATTATAAAGGAAACTGCTAGCTTCCTTCTTTACATTTAGAGGTGATAGAAGGGATAAAAACAGCTGCTAATGGTCAGTGGACTTGCTGTAGTCTATCTGTCCTTAACACACCCACAGTGATAAATGGCTTTCCCATCACCTGCCCATCTATAATCCATCAACACAGATAATGGAAAAATCGTTATGAAATGAAAACACATTTATCTCAAAGATGTCTAAGTCAGATCATAACAGAAAAAACGAGGCACTTTCTTCAGAGAAAACCTAATTTCTAAGATACTGATCTGATTCATGTTGTTTAAACTATATTTGTATTCATTTGACTGTATTTTTTGTTTTTCATTTAAGAGCCAGCTAACCCGAGCCAAAAGGAAGTATCTGTAAGAGGTGAGTGTTTGTCTTCAGTTATTATTGACAAATATGTCAAGTAATCTTGAACAAAGTTGTATCCTTTTTTTAAAGGAGACAGGTCAATTCAAACCAGAAAAAGACTTTTATTGGTTCCTAGGATATTTTTTCATCTGTTTTAATATCCTGCTGCATCCTGTGAAAACTACTACAGCAGAAGTTATTATCCACACAAATTTTACATAGGAGTTTTAAGAATTGTTGTTCTCGGTTGGTGCATCATGACTATATATAAGCTTTGAGGGATTGCTCATATCCTGAGCATTGCATCTAGTTATTCAGCACAGTAGTTTCCACAGTTTGTGCAAGTGACTGATTGCCATCATCAGGAACTTTGAATGTCATGTTGGCCTGAATATACTGTGTTCGGGAGGGGGGAGTATTGTTGTTCTTCTGGAACTTCAGCTCTGAAAAAATCCAACAAGCACAACCAGAACTACTGTTACACACTCAGCTCCAGGTTCACTCCAGGTGTTATGAGTACATCTTTCTCAGAGTATGGATCAATCTTATTGCAGCAATCGAGGCAAAAAGTTGGAATCACGGAAGAGCTGAGATTTTAACCTCACAGTTGGAACATCAGATGTCTTTATAATGCCAAAACTGTGTGGGATCATTGAAATTGTTAGAGAAAGGGAATACCCTGAATACTTTCATGGGGCGGAAATCTAGCTATGGACCATCAAAGGGACAGTTTTGAGGAAACAGATAAGCAGGTTTTGAATTTCTCGTCCAAAACCGGATTCAGACCCAGTAACTAGAGGAATGATCTTGAGAAAAAGCATCCAGTTGCTAAAGAACTCAAAATCACTTCAGAACTAGGCTGAAGGGTATAGAATGATCATGTGGTGAAATGGCTTGGCTTTGTAATGATGAATTACATTAGCCCCAAACCTTCCAAACAACTTCAGTTGAAAATCAATTTCCTTCCAACATCATACTGTTTATAAAAAGAACAAAATCAGGCCCCTGGTCGTATAGGCACTGCGGTACCAGCACGAGATTTCTTTGATTTACTTCCAAGCATCCTGTGAACAAGAAAAAACAAAGATTTTGTAATGAAGCATGTGGAATTGAAAAAAATTATCAAAAGATGATGAATGCTTTAGCGAACAAGATAAAGTTTCCTTCTCTCTTTGTCTTTTTAAACATATCATAATGCAATATATGATAGCATGCAGTGAAGAAGAAAAAGTAGCTAGCGTCAAAAATTGCTTTGGACAGACTGAAGTACAATAATGCAAAATCTGTGTCTAGTTGAGGAGGAGTCCGACAGATGCAAAAGAAATCTGGGAAATAGTGCTGTGAAAACAGGAGTTAGTGCTGGGAATGTTAATGTAATAACCCAAAAGGCATGACGTGAGCTCAAGTAGGAGCTGATGTTGTGAGCTAGCTCTGTAAGACAGCATCTTAAATAACATGAAATGGTGCTTGTGCCTGATGTATTTGAAGTAACGGGCTACAGACTCACCTGTGAGTGTTTGTAAAGCTTCACCCAGCAAAACATATGCAATGAGGTGTCAGAAGGAAAGAAGGAAGGAATGGTGGTGGGGATTGACAAAAAGGAGGGAGAAGGACTGAAGAGCAGGATGCAGACCAAACCAGTGATGTATCTGACTTTTTTCCCCACAGTCATGTGTTGTTTCCTTTTATTAAGTACCTTTCCAGTTTCATACTCTTCTAACACTGATTTTAATTTTAGCTCTTTGAAAACTAGAGTTCTCTAAGATCCCGGGCTGCTTTACATTGAAGTGAATATGGTAATTTCCGCAGAATCAGATTGTTGTGAATACATTTTTATTTATCCTCAATAGTTTAAAAGGATAAATCAATGCTTGTCATACTTTTATAGTTTTTTTACTTAAGTACAACAATAACAACAGAATTGGTTGGGAAGTTTCCTTTTTTCTTTATTCATTACTATTTTTTTCAACAGATATTACAGAAACGGAAGGAAATCCTCAGATAAAGCAAGAGCCAGACCCAAGGTGGTAGACCTCATCAGTGCTGGGTAAGAGAATTTAGTCTTTCTTGAAGTCAATACCTGTTAAGGTAGAATATTTTTTGTTGTTTCGGGTATCAGGACTGAATGCCAACAGGTGCCAATCCTTGTGAATTATGTCATTTGTCTCAGTTCTCAGCTATAAAATGGAAGATGTTTTCAGTACCTTACCCAAATGTAATGTAAAACACACTGTGCTCAGATTTGGGAGGCAGGTAGCCCTAGCAGAATGTGGCCTATAAAGAAAAATGGGTGATGGTAATTACATTTCTCAGAGGCAGAATAAATGGAATGAAGGCTTAGGGAATATTTGTTGAGAGCCATATTCAGCTTCTGCATGCTTCCTGAATCCAGGCCTAAAGAACTCCAAAGACCATGCAAGCTACTTATATTTGTAATAAGATCCAGAGCTACATTAAACTAACTGACTTGTGTAATTTGTCTTGTCTAGTCAGAAGATCCAGTTCTGAGAAGAGCCTGCTGGGACTGTCTGGAGCTGTGTAATTTAACTGTATAAGAGAAGTAACTTCTATGCAAACCCTTTTTATACTTTTAGATAGAAATGTCTACTTTTTCAGCAGTTCTGTGAATTGACTTAAAGGAAAGAAATGACTGTAGATTTGGAATGGCTGGTTTTAATTTGGAATATATTATAAGGATTAAATTTGATGCAGCAATTCTGGGGAGAGGACAGGGATTAAAATCAACAGGGACTTAACAGAGGCTGTCTGCGTTTTCCCATTGAAGCTGAATTTCACCTTACCTAATGCATCTCAGCTTTCCTAATGCAGAAATATTCCTGCAAGTAGTTCAGTTTGTTAGTTTTACTTTGGAAAAAAAAAACCCACAAACATTGCTTTTTGGTTCTGACTGCTTTAATGGCTGATTGGACAATAGTATCTGTATATTTGAACTGATTTTTCCTATGATGCCTATTACAGTTGATACGGGTTTTTTTTCATAAATAAAAGATCAAGTGGTTCACTTAACTTTAGTACACATTACTGAGATGGATGGTGAAATGGTCACTATTTCAGTGTGTGGATCAGGAACACATTTAAATTAAACTCTGTTAGAGTTTGTTCTGTTAACTCAAAGTAGTAAATGCATGTTTTCTCAGAACGTCACCTGGTTTATATCTGATGGGTCTGGTCTCACAACCCTAACGTAGGCAAAGCCCGCGTGGACCCCTGTGAGAGCGTTTCTCATGAAGGCTCTGGGGATGCCCTTCTGTTCTCTAGAACAAGTTATAGACAGGTGTGCTCCAAGCTTCTGTAAGTCTCACTCTGTCAAAAGTTAAGACCCTTGTAGCGCTGGTGACACCCATATCGTGTAAGAGACTCATGTATGCATTGCAGTTTCACAAACCATAAGACATGTAAAGTTCTGCCTGCACGATAATCTCTATAGCGAAAGATGCAGAGTATTGTAAAGATTTTCTGGTTTGGTTTGGTTTGGTTTGGGTTTTTTTTATTGGCATGAGTTTGGGATGACGGCATTATACACAAATGGTAAATCTTATGCCCTGACTAAGAAATAAAGACCTTTCTGATGGTTTTCATGACTGTCCATGCAGAATACGTTTACAATTTCACAACAAACTGTAGCAGTTATTCTGCAGGCACGCAGAACATGCTGTGGCAGTTACTCATGCCACCGAAGGAGGGTCCCGTCATGCCTTTCAAACAGAAATACACCTCTGGGGAGGTGAGGTCATTCTATCTGCAAAAAAAAACTCTTGAAGACTTAAAATGAGTTGGGTACAAAGTCTGTTTATTTGAAATGGGGGACATTAAAAACAACACTACAACTACTGTGGTTGAACAATTTTATAACAAGAACAGTAAACCAACAGTACAACAACAAAAAAACCCAACAGAACAACAGTAAACAGCAGTAAACAGCAAACAGAACAAGTGTAAAACAGTGAACAGAACAAGTGTAAAACAGCGAACAGAACAAGTGTAGAACAGCGAACAGAACAAGTGTAAAACAGCAAAACCAGAACAAGTGTAAAACAGCAAAACCAGAACAAGTGTAAAACAGCAAAACCAGAACAAGTGTAGAACAGCAAACAGAACAAGTGTATAACAGCAAAACCAGAACAACTTCAAAACAATAAATTATAAACAGCAGGAGCATTGACGCTTTGCCGCTGGTGGCTGAAATGGCCACTTGGCATCCCTGTGGTCCTCCTCCTTGGGGAAGAACAAAAAACCAAACAGAACAGGTTTAGTCACATCCATGAATATTTCACAAGGCAGGAGATGCTCTAACAGCTTAAATATGAAAATAAAGTGTTATTTCATGAACGACCATTTCAGTAGTTGTAAATTTTTCCCAAACACACACAATCACAGGGCTCAGACCCGGCAGCGAAGCCCTCCTGGGGGTGGAGAGGACCCCACGGGCAGGGGGAGCAGCTCTCCGGTAACCCCTGGCTATGGCAGCCTCTGCCCCGCTCCCACTGAAGGGCACCAGGGGAGACAGCACCGCAGCTCCTGGGAGCTGGTAAATGCCAAAGGGGTGGGGATGAGCCCCAAATGAAAAACAATTGGGATTTGGGGAGGGGGAGGACCCCATCCACTCTGGACTCCCCCAGTGGCTCCAGAGCAGCCTGACAGGGGGAAGGGGCACCAGCAGAGAGGGGATAAGAAGGGAGGGCAGAGACTGCCAGGGCTGGAGCAAAAGTTTGCGCCTTAGGGAAGGAGGCAAAATGAAGCCAGGACGGAAACGCTGCACAGACGCACAGAGGTTCATCAGCCTTGGCTGGGGGACTATTCCAGTAGGAAGAGTTCCCCTGTCCCACCCCAGGCGCTGCCACCCAGCACGGCTGCGTGCCGGCAGCAGAAGCAGGGCCTGGCCCCACCACTCCGGTCCCACCTCGGGGCTGCTGTGGACAGGAGCCCCTGCGGGTGGGGGCCAGCACCACTGGCCATTACTTATTGCAGGAATGATGGACGCGTGCCTTGTGCCGCTTGCAGGCTCTGTCCCTGGGTCTTCTCCCGGTGGAAAAGGCAGAGGTGGATGAATCTGGAAGCACAAACGTTGCTCAGGTCCCTGCAGCCGCACTCTGAGCAGGCACGGGGGCTACCACCACCCCTATCCCTGGGGGCGTGGAAGGTTTTGCATCCCTGGAGCCCAGCAGCTGGGCTTGGCCAGCTTGGCCAGCCACAGCCTGGCCCTTCCGCCATCCCCCAGCCCAAGGGGAAAACACATCCATCAGCTCCTTAAGCCGGAAGCACCAACTCCATCCTTACCAGAGGAAGCTGCGTCTCCTCCAGGGCCTGAGGGGCGCTGGCCAGAGAAGGGTGCAGGAGTCCCTGGAAAGCCACACACCACCGTGAGCCAGGGTCAGCAAAGGAGGAAGAGCCTGGCTTTGGGGAGCTGGCAGCACGCGCAGGAGCCGATGCATCCAGTGCATGCAGAGGGGGCACGGAGCGGCATTGCAGATTGCCCTCCACCCCCAGGGCTGGGGACTGGGGCAGCGAGTGAGGGAAGCACCTTCCCTTCGCACGGCAAGGCTCCGCACAGCCCGAGCACCAGCCCCTGCGGGCTGCTGAGTGCCGGCAGCTCAGCCAGGTCCGGCAGGGAAGCTGCTGCCTGAACCAAGCGCTGCCCTTCACCCCCTGCAGAAGCCCCGTCCCCCGCGACGCGCCTGGCAACACGGGCACGCTGCCGCTTCTGGGCTGGGAGGTGCGAGTAAGGCCGGTGGTGGTGGAAGCGGCCTGCCCAGGGACGACCGATGATGCGGTCACGGGCGCTGCCTGTGTGCGGCTGGAGCCTGAGCAGCCCTGGGTGCTGGGTGCTGGGAGGGAGCAAGAAATCAGGACCCGCAGCTTGCCACATGGCACTGCCCCTTAGCAGAGCCGCCCAGCGTGAGCAGCTCGCAGCTCGGGCCCTGGGCAAGCTCGCCCATCACCCGGGGGACTGCGGGACACGAGGTCTCCCTCCCGAATCTTCCCAAGTCTCTGAGAGCATCAGAGCCCAGGACCAGGCAGCACTGCCCCAGGAGCTTCCGCAGCCTGCGCTACACAGGCACCCACCGCCCTGCCAGCCCGGGCCATGGCTTTCTCCTCCTTGCCGTGCCCTTCACGTTCCCAGTCTGCCCTTACCAGCCTTAGGTCCCAAGAGCCCTGGAGAGCGCTGCCTCGCTGCCTCCTGCTCCTTCTCTAGGATGGTCTCTACGATGGTGTACTCAGGATGGAGCTCGGGGAACTGCCAAGAGAGAGCAGCAGCTCAGTTCCTTCTCAGGGCAGGCGGCAGAGCCCCATAGGAGGTGTGGAAGCAGGCGCGTGCCAGACCCGTGAAGCCGGGGTTCTGCCACAGCCGCCGCAGAGCTCCGGTCCCCGTTCGTTTTGGCCCCGGCTTGGCGCGGAGGGCACGGCCTCCTTGCCCAGGCCGGTACCTGCTCCAGCAGCGGGCAGCAGTCCCGCACAGCCTCCGCACACTGGGGCAGGGGAGAGCCTCCCTTCCCACTCAGCCGAGCACAGGACCTCCTGCCCCAAGGCAGGCAGCTCAGCCTGCCCCAGCCCTGCAGGGCTTGCACGGAGCACATTCTACCCCAGAGGAGGGCAAAAGAGGCTGCGAGGCAGCGACGTACCAGCGCCAGCGGGTGGGTCTCGCCGGGCACCAGCAGGCAGATGCTCCTCCTGCGGGGCCTTCCTTTCCCCAGCGAAGGCGGTGGGCTCGGGGACTGCCGCCGCTTCTCCTCAGGCCTCTCGACAGCTACAGAGGAGAAGAGTCAGGAGCAGCTCCCAGCAGAGGCGTTTGGCCTCCACCGAGGCAGTTGTCCCTTCTGGGTCCTGCCTGGATGCCCATCCTGGAGGGCAGAGCCAGGGACGGGGCCTCAAGCCGAGGACAAGGCTGCGATGCCCTGGGGCAGCAGCTGGCCACAGGAGATCCGTGGGAAGCGGTCACAAGAGCCCGCTGGGGCTCCACGGGCAGCGGCCCCTTCCCACCTCCACAGACGCTCCGTGCTCGCTGCCCGCCCGAACCACAAACCACACAAAGTGCCACACGCGGCCACATCTCGCGCTGTGCCACGGGACCCGATCCACGATGGGCACTCGCGGTTCCCTCTCTCCTTCAGCTGAGGAAGTGTTGGAATGAGCTCCGCCTGCACTTGGAGCAGGCCCGCACCGGTGGCCCATGCAAGCCCGGCACAGAGCTGGGCCCCACCGGCGCTCACCTTCCTCGGTCTGCACAGCCTTGTCCGCTGTTCCCGGCGTGCACTCCTCCCGTGTCCGCGATTCCCGTTCCCTGTGCCAGCGGCAGAGAGCCAGTTAGGGTCAGCCCCGGGCTGGGACAGGACGTGCCAGTGCCACGCGGCACCGCCACCGCAGCAGCAGTCTGAGCCACAGGCTCCAACCCGGGCTGCGGGCAGGGCAGGCACGGTGCCGGTCAGCGCTGCCGCCAGCACCGCAGTGCAACGAGGCAGCAGGGACGCTGATGGACACAGCAAGAGGGCTTCCCCAGCACTGGGTGACCCAGCAGCCATGTCTCACGGGCCTGGAGTGTCCCAGCTCCGGTGGAGAGCCGGCCTTGGGCACCAGCTCGGCTGGGAAGGCGACTGCTGTCTTCCTGGCTGGCATTGCCAAGCAGGCACTGCCTGGAGGAGCAGTGCGTTACCTTCCTGTCCACGGTGGCAGCGCGCAGCAGGATCCTGCGCCGGACTCCAGGGGCTCCCTCACGCACATCCTCTTCTATTGGAATGTGGAAGGAGACCAGGAGTAACCAACTTGGTTCAGGGAGCAGAGCCTCCCTTTCTCCTGCTCACTACAGAGTAAACCCCATCTCCCAGGCGCTGGCTGCCAAGCCCAGAGCCTCTCTTGCTTCAACACTGCTCAACTCCCCTCCGCAATGTCCATGGAGGGCAAAGTCTGAGCCTCCCAAACTGAATCCACTCCGGGAGCAAGCGGCCTCCAGGCTCTTTGTGGCCGAGGCAATGGGCAGGGAGGACGCTGCTGGCCCAGCCAGAGCAAACCCTTCCCTACTGCCCCACCCTGGGGAAAACCTTTCCCTGCACAGCTGCAGAGCTCCATCAGCCACAACTACGTCCCACTGTCCCATCTGCAAGCCCAGCCCAGGATGGGAGCAGTGTTTTGTTGCAGCTCAGCAGGTGCTGAGGAGACCCGTGTCAAACTGGGAACACAGGGCTCGCGTGCGTGCTGCTGCCTGCAGCTGAAAAGGTGCCAGCGCAGCCGAGATTTGGTCCTTTCCCTTCCCCTGGCTGTGTCCCCCCAGCAGACTGGCCAGGGCAGAGTGGGGAGAGGAAAAGAGCTGCTCGCTGGGCCATGGGCTGCGGAGCGGTGCTGGGCGGTGGGCCCACGGTGAGCCCCTGGGCATCCGACTGTCCCAGCGTACCGGGGCGAAAACGGCCTCAGGGCTCCAGTCCTGCGGCAGCGGGTCCCGGCGGCGCACGGTCTGCGGTGGAGCTCTGCTGGGGGACAACGGTCAGAGCACGGTTAGTGGCAGGAAGATCCCATCCCATCCTCCCCCAAGCTCACCAGAGGCAGCAGCGGCGGGACGCGTTCTCTCAGCACGGATGGCGCCTGCGGTTGGGCCGCTGTAGACGCCATTTTCCGTGCGGCCGACACAGAGGCGGGAGCGATGCGGGCTGGCAGGATGGCATCACACACCGGGCCCCCCTGCTCCCAGCAGCGATCCCTGCAGCACCACGCAGGGCAGCGCCAAGGGCAGCAGTATGGGCCCGGCACCGCCCTCGCTGGGCCACCCGTGTCTTATCCCAGCCATGCAAGTGCCGCAGTCGGCCCTGACAGCCTGTGTCCCTGTGCCCCCTGTCTCTGTATCCCGCTGGTGTCCCTCTGCCACCTTCACCCCTGACAACCAGGGTCCCTGTGCCCCCCGTGTCCCTGACAAGGAGTGTCCTACTGCCACCCATGTCCTTATCCCAGCGGTTTCCCTGGGCTTCCCGTTCCCTTATCCCAGCAGTTTCCCGGGACCACCCGTGCCCTTATCCCACCTGTTTCCCAGGACCACCCACGTCCCTATCCCAGCAGTTTCCCAGGACCACCCATGTCCGTATCCCACCTGTTACCCAGGAGCACCCGTGCCGTTATCCCAGCTGTTTCCCTGGGCCACCCGTGCTCTTATCCCATATGTTTCCGGGACCACCCGTGCCCTTATCCCACCTGTTTCCCTGGGCCACCCGTGCCGTTATCCCACCTGTTACCCAGGACCACCCTTGTCCTTATCCTGCCTCTTTCCCGGGACCACCCGTGTCCCTATCCCACCCACATCCTGCTCGCTCGCTCACCCCAGGCAGTTGCCGCGGGTCGGGGTGCCCACACCTCGGCCGATCCCAGTGGCCGCTCTGCCGTCACTGGCCCTTTTCCTTGCCAGGCGCCAAACAACCTGATGCCAAGCGGATGGGAAGCGGGCGATCAGGCCGGGCCTGTAGGGGGGCAGCTGCAGTTGGGGGGGGCGCCGTGGGGGCAGGAGCCGTGCGGGAGAGCGCCGGGGCAGAGAGCGCCTGGCGGGCGGGCGGGAGCGCAGCGCACACCAGGCACCCCCCGCGCCCAGCGCCGCTCCCAGCAGCGATCCCTGCAGCAGGCAGGTGACCGCCACCAGCAGCGCCACCAGCAGCGCCACGGGCAGCGCCAAGGGCAGCGCCACGGGCCCGGCAGCGCCATCGCTCTGGGGCTCCTCCGCAACGGCCGCCGGTCCGGAACGCGCTGCGGGAGCCGCGCGGCGGGACCTCGGCAGGCGCCGCGTTCTACAGCTCGTGGCCCACTTCCACCGGCCCCGCCGTTCCACCGCCTTCTACTGACAGCCCCGTGCCGCCCGCGCCCCTGGCACCCGCTGTCCCTGTGCCGCCCCGGTCCTTCTCCCACCCTCGCCTCCGTGCCTGCAGCTTCCATAGCGCTGCTGTGTCCTGCCGGGCGGGCAGCGTGGCACGGACGATGACACGGACCGCACAGAACACGGCTCCGCTGAGCATCTCCCGTGCCATGGCCCTGCTTGGGGACCCTGCAGCCCAGCTGAGGAGGGCAGGGCTGTGTGCACGGCATCACCTCGCGGAGAGGGAGAGGGCTGGTGGGGAGCCAAAGCCACCCCTGCTCCTCAGGACTGAGCAGGGGCCACGCCGTGGTGGCCCCCACAACACACAGCAGAGGCGATGGGCACGGTGGCCCCGTGCTCCCATCGCCGCCATAAAGAATTCCCGCTTGCTAAAACTCCACATCGCGGCTCAGAGAGGTTTCCCCGTTCCCCATGGCCAGTGCAGCCGTGCAGTGGGCACAGCTGTAGCCCTGGGGCTGGCTCAGGTCCTCGAGGGGGCTGCTCAAGGGAGCCTTTTGGGGGCAGATTCTGGGGGAGCTGCAGGTGACTGAAAGGAAAAGGTCATGCAAGGGCAGGAGCTCTGGCACGTGAGGCCTGCGGCTGCCCCATGCTGCCTGCGCCGTGCCCCCAGCTTCCCGCCTGCCCTCTCTCAGCCATACAGAGGATGCCGCTGCCATCCCTAGAATTGGGGAGCACCACAGGTGCTTTGTTCAGCCCATAAACCTCTGCTCGCGAGATTAAAGACTCCTCTGGTTGCCATTGCCAAGGCATTTGTCTGTCCTCAACCCTCTGCAAACCGGGTGCTGCTGCAGCATGGGAAGCATCTGCAGTCAGAGGGGGACGCTTGGTGATGGGGCAGCTGACCTGGCCCTAGCTGTTCGCTGTCCTCTCATCTCAGAGGTGCCTCCAGAGTATTCCCAAGGGCTCCCTGCCCCTGGGATAGGCTGGGCTTTGCTGGAGACACCTCATGGGAAACCCCGGCTTAATACAAACCACAGCGTGTCCTTCTGACAGCCACCAGAAGGGCTCCAGCTCTCAAAACTCATGTGCTGCATTCAGAAGCCAAAACATGAATCGGCTCTCGAACTCCATCAGCTCAGCTTAGTTATCACATGGGTCATTGCTGCTCCACTGTTTTTCTTCTCACATCACAAGATGAGGAAGGGGAAAGCAGGAAGAAATGTGTGAATAAAGTGGTTTCCAGCAAGGCACTGTCTGTAAAGCAGTTTTAATATAGTACAATTGTGATCATGAAATTAGCTTCCCCTATCAAAGTGTTTGGTGGTTCTGCGTAAGAAGCACGTAGTTGGCCAT
The DNA here is from genome assembly GCA_028858755.1 of Ara ararauna. Classification (NCBI taxonomy): domain Eukaryota; kingdom Metazoa; phylum Chordata; class Aves; order Psittaciformes; family Psittacidae; genus Ara; species Ara ararauna. The sequence continues at coordinate 6,637,916 of CM054389.1, read as the reverse complement.
AGACAGAGCAGAATCCAAACAGCCTTGGACGTACCAAGGTTTTGGTATTACTGTTGGGATGACCCAGAGCAGAGTTTCTGTCTCTCCGCTGTCCTTTGCAGCATGTTTGTGCAGTCTTGCCCTGAAATTGCCACTGCTTGAAGCAGAGGCAAAGTGGAGGAAAACCAGTGAAATAATCATAAGAAACAGTAATAATAATAATAATTGCTCAACCACGCAGCTGTGTTTGAACAGGGGAAGCAAGTACCCACAAGCAGAGGGTGCTGGAAAGCTGCACCCTGTGCCCTGGCCCAGGGATCAAACACTGGGAAGGCAGATGTGAACACAGTCTATTTTAAGTGGGGGACATAAAAACAGGGGATGGGGGGTGAGGTGGGGGAGGGTGGGAATTGCATTTTGACAGCAAAATAATACAAAAATGATAGTAAAATTAGGGTAAAACCACTGTTTACTATTGTTATAACAACAAAACAACAGGGTAGCAACAAAAATATTACAATAAAACAACAGAACAACTACAGTCAGTATAAGAACAAACCAACAACAGTATAACAAGAATATTAGAACAACCATAGAATAAATATAGAACAATAAAATTCTTCAACAAATATCACAGATGCTGATGCTTTGCCCCTGGCGGCCCAAAAGGCCACTTGGCATCTCTGTGGTCCTCCTCCTTGGGGAAGAACAAAACCCAAACAGAACAGGTTTAGTCACAGCCATGTATATCGCAATTTTGAAGGAAGGAGATGCTCTAACAGCTCAAATATAAAAGCAACGTGTGATTTCGTTAAAGACCGTTTCAATATTTGTGGGGTTTTGGTAATTCAGGCTCCCCCAGACACACACAATCACAGGGCTCACACCCGGCAGCGAAGCCCTCCTGGGGGTGGTGAGGACCCCACGGGCAGGGGGAGCAGCTCTCGGGTAACCCCTGGCTCTGGCAGCCTCTGCCCCGCTCCCACTGGACGGCACCAGGGGAGACAGCACCGCAGCCCCTGGGAGCTGGTAAATCCCTCTTGCTGAAACCCCACATCGGGTCTTAGGGAGTTCCTTTAGCCGGGCTTTCGGTCACAGCCCACCAGCTGTCAGCAAGGAGGTACAAGTGCTGCTGCCCGGGGCTAAACCGGTGGAGCCCGGGCGCTGTCGAGACCCGCGCATCACCGCCAGAGCAGGTCAGGGGCATCGCACAGGCCCGCGGGGCTGCCCCTGGCAGGCTCCCCACGGGCCCTACCCTCTTCCCGCGCCTCCCGGCCGGGACCAGGCAAGCTTCGCGGGTCCACAGCCGCTCCCACAGGGGGCTGCCCCCGCCACAGCCATGTCCCCACTCCGGGACCCTCTACGGGCCTCCCCCCGTGGATCGGCCCCGCACCCGGCCCGGCAGTGCCTGCCGTCGCTCACGCTTCGCTGCGCCATCCCGGGACCTCGTTGCGGTAGCGCCGATCTCGAAGCGCTGCCGCCGCTCCGCGTCCACACCACAGCCCCGTCAGGGAGGCGGATCCCGTGCGTGCGGGTGAAAAGGGACACGGAGGCGGCCGCGGCTGCCACACGGGAGGACGGGCGGGTGCCCTCGGGGCTGCCGGAGCGGAGGGAGGCGGTGTCCGTGCGAGGGCCGGGCGGCGCCCGGGAGGGAGCGGGGAAGGGAGTGCTGACGGTTCCCGCTGCGATTGCAGACGGACTTCTGCTTTCCCGGGGCTTTAGCGGCGGAGCGGAGCAGTGCGAAGGCAGACGGGAGGAGAGGACGCCCGGGGAGGCAGGAGCAGGGGTCGGAGCGTAACGTCGCGGCTCGGAGCAGCCATGGGGGATGCCTTCATCCGGCACATCGAGCTGCTGGGCTACGAGAAGAGGTTCTTCCCCAGCCAGCACTATGTGAGTACACAACGACCTTCTGACAAGCTGAGTAGTGAGGCCTGGATGTGTAAAGAGTCTGGACAGTAAATCTCTTTAGATAAATATGACCAAGGGCCTAAGAGCAGCCTTTTTTGGGGGGGTGAGGGGGGGGAATCATGGCTGATGGCTTGAGCTGGATGGAGCCAAAGGCTAAAATGTCCTCAACACACAAGTTTTGGGGCACCTCCTTTTCAATCCATTGGTTACTTTGCACGCTTGGAAAGGGCTTTACCTTCTTTGATTCCCACTTGTTTGCGTGTTTCTGCCCCGTCTCTGTCCCTGCTGAATTTCCCTAGTGCCCAGCTCACTGGCTGCCTGGGCAGAGCTACTTGCAGTGGGGTGGTGGAAGAAAAACAGTTGATCTGAAATGGAAGCACCCATAGGGCTTCAGCCTGCAGAGCTGCAGCTCCTATGCTTTGCATCTCAGGTCTACATGTTCCTGGTGAAGTGGAACGACCTCTCTGAAAAGCTTGTCTACCGCCGGTTTACTGAGATATACGAGTTCCACGTAAGTTGTCCCAAGGTGGGCACCAACCCTCTGCCCAGCGCTCCAGGGCTCGGGTTGTGGAAGAAGAGAGTGAATTCAAGCTGAAATTGCCCCAAACTAAACCTGGCTTGGAAGAAGCTCATAGGTGCTAGTGCTTCAATGTCCTTTGCCCCTAGTCGGGGGGAGCCATTGTCTCTATGCTCCCCAGGCAGATTACTCCCAATGTCCCAGAGTCCAGCCAGCATGTCCTGGTAGCAGGGGGGGTGAGCACGAGGAAGGGGTTGCTCCAGAGGGGCCTCCTGGTGCCACCCTCACAGCCATGCCTGGCTCTGCTCCACAGAAAGCACTGAAGGAGATGTTCCCTATTGAGTCCGGGGACATCAATATGGAGAAACGGATCATCCCGCACTTGCCAGGTGAGGGACAGGCGCCGGGGCTGGGGGGTGAAACAGAAACTGCAGTTGGTTGGGAAATTCCCCAGTGGGCCGAGCTCTGCCGGCTTCCTCCTGTGCAGGTGCTTGGTGCCATTTGTGTTCCTGCCCACTGGGCTTGAAAGAAACCAAACCCCCAGAAAGGTCTGAGCAGCAGCAACAGCGGTTTATCCCAAGACTTACCAGCCCTGCAGATCCTGTCCTTCCTCCCCAGAGGCTGGGCACCCTGGAGACACATCCACAGCACTGGCTGTGGGAAAAACCCCTGAATGGTGAAAAGGATTTGGCTGTGGGGGCCCTGAGCTGAGCACTCCTTCGGTGACACTGTCACTGGGTTTGGGTTTAGTGCCCTTATGGCAACACGTATGTTGTAAGAGGAAGCAATGCAATATGTCTTCGACGACAGGAAATGAACTGATGCAAAGAGCTGATTATTTGTCCCCAAGCGAGGTACAGGTCAGCAAAATTCCCCCTTCATTTAATTTCCTGCTTTAAGAGGAGGCAGGGAAGAGCATGAGAATAGCTGCTTCTCCACAGGTTTTTGGGCACTGGGCATGTCTCCCTTGTGCCTGCCAAGGCTGGAGCAGCGAAGGAGGAGGTGGAACCATGCTCCTACAGAGCTTCACCTTATGAGCACTATGGAGCCATGCCGTACCCTTGGGGCCAAATCCACTTGTTTTCAGGGCAAAATTAATGACTCAGACCAGCCTGCTTGGGAAAGTAATTAAAACAGAGCCCTCTGTCTGATTTTTCTGAATGTTTTCCCCTCGCCCCCAGCCCCAAAGTGGTTTGATGGGCAGCGCTCAACCCAGAACAGGCAGGGCACGCTGGCCGAGTACTGCTACACGCTGGTCAACCTGCCTCACAAGATCTCCCGCTGCCTGCACGTGGTCAACTTCTTCAAGGTCCGTCACGATGACATGAACCCTGTCACAGACAGCCAGTGAGTCCAGCTGCCTGCCATCCGGGGGGAAATCCTGTGTTCCCAGCCTAGTGCCAGCAGTGAGGGGTGGTTGGCACTGAGCTGCCTTTACTCTGACCCATCTAGGATCAGGAAGCCCGAGGTCTTCCTCCTACCGAAGGATGCAAAGAAAAACTCCACCGGTAAGAGGCTTCAGAGGGGTGCAAGCAGCTGCCTCAGCAGCAGCAAAGCCTGGCAGAGAGATGGGCAGCTATCCTTGGCTCTGGCAAAGAGCATGGTCTCTTTGCCAGAGCTGAAACCGCAGCCTCAGGGGAATGAGTCCCAGTCCTGGGGTTCGGTTAGTTTAGGATCAGAAGAGGCTGGAGGAGCACTTTGGGCTGCCCTGGGGCTGCTTTTGGCATGCCTGAAGTAGAGAACATCTCTCACTTTTCCCATACAGACATCACGGGCCCCATTGTCCTGCAGACGTACCGAGCTATTGCTGACTATGAGAAGAGCTCCAAAACCGAGATGGCTCTAGAAGCTGGGGACATGGTGGATGTTGTGGAGAAGAGCGAGAACGGTACATGTCCATCCTTCCAGAGAGCCCCCGAGGGCCAGCCCTGTCCTGGCCACCAGTTCAGCAGGGATGGGGACTGCCCATGCATCTTGTCTCCAAACTCGAGATAGTTATGCCAGTGCACAGGTTAAAGGGTAGGTGGTTGTACCAGAGTCTCCTGGTGGAGAGGCTCCGAGCAGATGTAAGTGGCCTCTCGGCATGTCCCACCCCCTTGGGACATGTTTCACATTCAGATGGAGCCACATGACAGTTAGTTTTGGCCAGGGAGGGTGAAGAGCAATCCTGGCAGCCTTCTCACATGCCTCAGTCTGGTTTCCTGCCCAGGAGGAAGCAGGATGAACTGGCCAAGCTCCCTGGTTGCACCACGTAAACAGAGACCAGCCCTGGCGCCGTCCCTTCCGTCCAGGCCACGTGGATGCCTGTACCCTGGTGCTGGTGTCCCCACAGCACCCTCTGCTCTTGCCCATGGCTGCTTTCCTTGCAGGCTGGTGGTTTTGCCAGTTGAAGAATAAACGGGGCTGGGTGCCAGCATCCTATCTGGAGCCGATGGATGGGCCTGATGAGTCTGAAGAGCAGGAGCCCAACTACGCAGGTGAAATGCTGGGGTAACCAGGGTGTGCAGCAAAGCAGAACCTGCCACAGCTCCCCGCTGGAGTGGGTCACTCAATAGCCCCAGCTGGGCAGCCCATGTGGAGCAGGAATGCAGGGCAGAGAGATGTTGCTGTAGGAGCTGCCAAAAGGGATAAATCTGGTGGCTTGGTGCCTCAGTGTCAACCTCAGGAGCTTCCCATGACCTGCAGCTCAGCATTAGATGCTTGTTTTGGCTGATCACAGATGCAGAGCTTTATCCAGTGGCTGTCCTGGGCTAGCTGCGTGAATGCTGTGTTGCTGGGTTAGCAAAGGAGCACTGTGCAGCATCTGAACCTAGGAGCTAAGTGCAGGCTTTTCCCAGTGCTTGGCTCCTGCACTGTCCTCATCAGCCCTCCATGACAGAACAGAGCAGAGGGAAGATCCTGCAGGCCCATGCTGGTTGCTCTCCCAGCTTTGTCTTTGTGGTTTTCAAAACACTGCAGCAGACTGTATTAGCACAGCACTTCCTTCTTCCTCATTTAATCACCTGAATTAGAAACATGCTCTTCAGCAGAGACAGATGTGCTTCCACTGCTTGCATTCACCAGCTTTCTGCTGGAGAGGGGCTGGGAGGGCTGGGATGAGCCGCAGGCTCTGTGAAGTCTGGAGGAAGTCTGAAACCATACTGGGAGACCTGGGTCTTGTCTAAAATGTACCGTAGATACCCTGGTGCTTCCTCTCCTGAGCGCTGGAGAGGCTGAGCCCCACTCTTGGGGAGGTAGCATACAACCTGCTGACCCGATTTTGTGTGCAGGTGAGCCATACATTGTCCAGAAAAGCTACACAGCCATGGAGGAGGATGAGCTGACCCTCAAGGAGGGTGACACCATCGAAGTCATCCACAAGCTCCTTGATGGCTGGTGGGTCATCAGGTGAGAGATGCCAAGAACAAATCAGGCGAATCAGGGATTCGGGTAGAGGGAAGGGATGAACCAGCAGCTTTCCACACTGGGGCTGTGGGTGCTGCCGCCCAGCACTTCCTCTTGCAGGGCTGCTTCTAATAGCCTGTGCCTTTGCCAGATGTTGAATGTTGCAGCTGGTGCTTCCTCTGCTAAGGGCTTCCAAAATATCCAAGAAGGAGGCAGGTAGAAAAAACCTTGTTATTTTGCTCTAAGTATTCCAGCACATCTTCCTTTACAAAACCTCAGCTTTGGTCCCAGCCTGCCCTGCACACTTGGGCTTTCCCAAGGGGAATCCCAGCTGCTTTTATGCTCTGGAGAGTCACAGGCTGTGCATTCACAGCAGGACACGGTTTGGCTGCAAACCCTGGGGATCCTCCTCTGCCAGCCTGTGCCTGGGCACATGGCACCAGGAGGATCTCCTGGTGTTCGCAGATGTGCTGGGCTGGAGGGAGTAATGGGCCAAGGGACCAAGGAGCGTTTCTTGAGCACGCAGCAGCAGGGTGTCTGGCAGGAGGCCCTGAGTGATGCTTCAAGAGCCCAGAGAATCTCCCAGGGGAGATAGTATGAGCTGGTGAGACCCTGAAAGCCGTGAGCCATTGCTCTTTCTGCTCCCTTCTTGCTTCTGGGACTCAAGCCACACTTGCAGGGAGAGCCATGGGCACACAAGGTGCGGGGACAGTCAAAGCCCTCCTCACTGCAAGCAACAGGAGAAGTAACCCAGCAGCAGCTGTGGACATAAGGAGGTGGTAGTTGCAGAGCCATGACTGCAAGTGATGTTGCTTTGTGTTGCTCTGCAGGAAGGATGAAACCACGGGTTATTACCCCTCCATGTACCTGCAGAAAGCCGGGGAGGTGAACACCTCTGTGAAGAGTGAGCTGAGGAACTGGAGTGCTCCTCCAAGGAGGTAGGAGAAGCTCTGGGAGGCAGGGAGGACTAAAGCTCTGAGTGGGGTGAAGTTAAACCAGACAGGGATCTGTGGTGTCCCTTGATTCCCTGGCAATAAGGAACTACCTGGGAGAGATGCAAGCAGGGCAAAGACCGACCAGGGGCAGACCCGCTGTAGCAAAAATAGCTCTGTGCTCTCCAGCTTCCACAGGCAGAGAGGCATGCCAGCATTCCTGATGTAGGGCTGTACAATCCTTGCTCCAGCAGGTCCTCCAGCCAGGCATATATCTCCTTGTCCTTCTGCAAAGTTTCTTTTCTGGGCTAATCAAGTTTAATTTTCAAATTGGCCTTTTTCTTATTTCCTAAGTGCATCTACTGAATCTTTGAGAAGCGAGGGGAGATTTGACTAATCAGAGCTGCCAAATGGCCTAATCTGGTGGGAGGATTTGAGCTAATGGAAGGGATTTTAGTTTGATAAAAAAAAAGATAAAAAGCAGTAATAACTCATTAATTCTGATGCAAAGAAAACTGCTGGGAAGGGCAGACCTTGCTGCTATCTTTTCTTCCCTACGGGAAAACATGCTATAAAATCCTTCGAAAGCCAGCTCTGCTGGAGCACAGACTGAGTGTGAAACAGTGCGAAATGGCCCAAATCCACCTATTTGAGTGCAGTGATGCTTACTGAAGCCCTTAAGCTAGGGTGGTGGCCTATGTCAAGGACAGTGAACTGCCCCCAAGGGTGAACGCTGTCCCTATGGCTCTGGTGGCAGCAGCAAGCCTGAGCCCTGTTGCCAAGGTGGTGACCTGCTGCTGTGGGTAAGAGCTTTGCTATGAAATGGGGTATGTGCTCAGAGCAGGGAGGGTGCACATTGTCTCAAGCAGAGCAGGAGGACAATGCCATGGGATGGGTATCAGAAGCCACCTCGCTCATGCCCTGGTAGCGAAGACAAAGTGGTGTCCTCCCTTTGCCTGCCTGGGGATTGCTGCTGGGCCTTTCACTTCTCTCAGCAGTTCCTCTGCTGTGGGTTCAACACTGCACATCCAGGTGCACACTGACACATATCCCACATACTGTTCTCATGGCCCAGGAACTGATCCTCGGGCATCAGGGAGCCAAGCCAAACCTCATGCTAGGGATCTCTGTGTTGCAGCCAGTATGGATGCAACAGTATAGATCTATTCATCTAACAGTTACAGATCACTTCCAGGGCTTTCTTGGATAAACCTCATGCCCGTCTCATCCTTCCAGCCTTTTGCCCAATCTACCTTGTCATCCCTATCATTACTTTCCAGACTTGTGCTCAGGCTTCACCCTTCAGTATCTCCTTCCAAAGCACCACTCCAGCTGCCTCCTAACATGCTGTACATCACGTCTCACCTACAGCTGCCCCCGAGTACTGGCTTCCACTTGCTGCCACTGGTCAAAACCAAACAGCAGATGTTGAGGTTTGGGTGAGCAGAGGAGGAAGTGTGTGTGTGGGAAAATGCTGGGCAAGGAACTGCACAGTGCAAGTCTGCTGATATGGGAACTGAAAGGGCTGTTTCTAACTCACTGCAGATCCACCATCCGGAATGTGAAGAGCATCCACAAGCAGAGACGGAAGCAGATCAGCCAGGAAACCTACAGGAGGAACAGCAGGAAGTACATCCAGAGCAGGAGGAATATGAAGGAGAATTTCCAGAACAAAGCCAATGTCATCAGTGAGTCTCAACAGGGCCTTTGCCCTGGCCATGGGCTGAAGTCCTGCAGGCATGGCCTGTACCTTCCAATGCTGGTTGCTGCAGCAGGACAGCACATGGAGGCCACAACTTGTCTGTCCACCCTTTTCCTATGGGGAAAGCGTGTGCAGGGAGGTGTTTCTTTTCAGTGAGGTTTTTTACCTCTGGTTGTAGGCCTGACAGAGAAGGAGCAAAATTGGTCCTGGTGGGAGATCAGCCCACATTTAGGGCCTTTCCTCTGTCCACCTAACCTCACCTGTGCTGCTGTTACCATTACCATTATCATGTACATTAGCTGCCAGCAAAGAACCTAGAGGGAAGTGTTGCATGAAGAAGGAGACTGCTTTTGATCTGGTAATCCCCATGCAGGACCCACAGCCTTCCCAAGGGGGAGCAGCTCCTTGCGCAGACCTAGGGCTGGGCTTCCAACTGGGCAAAGCTCCCAGCTGGGCACTGGTGGGCTCATCCCACCACTCTGACCTCCAGGAAGACCATCACATGCATGTGAGGCAGGAGGAGAGGCAGGAGCTTTGGTGGCCATTACATAGGAAGCTTTTGACCGTTGACATGAAGGTGTTGGGTGGTGGAGAGCTCTGACCCATCTGTACATCTGCTTTACCAACAGTGGAGAAAAACGAGCCAGAGGAGAACAAGCCCAAGGCTCAACCTGCTGTTCCTCCCCGTCCCAGCAAAGACCTCATCCTGAACCGCTGCACCGAGAGCACCCGGAGAAAGATCTCCATTGACCGTCACGACGAGCCCAAGATGACACCATGAGGAGGATCTCACTGCACCAGCTCCTGGGGAGCTGAGGCCCCCACAACCTTGCCACTAGACCCCTTTTTGCCCCCCATTTGTATTTTGGATGATTTTGCATTTTTCACCAATAAAGGAGAGACAGTTTATAGACATGTTTCAGCATCTGCCTGCACAGCTGGTCAGTGCAGGTACTAGGGAGCAGCCTGGAGGCATGATGCTGAGAGGACTGGCCAAGGGTCTTTTGCTAAAGATGCTGTCGGGGAGGAAATTTGGCTGGGGAAGCAAAAGGATGTCAGCTTCCTCCTGGAAGGTGGCTGCTTCGCTCCCTCTGGAGGAAAGTGAAGGCTGGGATGTTGCGGTAGGAGCCATGAGACAAGGTGGACCCTGAAATAGCTGCAAAAGCGTGGCAGTGGTGCCTCCACCATGTCAGGAGGCTGGTGGCCATCACAGTGCCAGTGCCTCTGGAACTGGGCTGCTGCTCAACAGGGAGCGTGGTGCGAGGGCTGTGTGTTTGTGTGCCACTGCCATGCCAGGCAGGTTTGGACTTGGGTTTGGGTCTGCATCTGGGTTTGTGATGGAGCCTGGGTCTGGACCTCGGTGTAGGTTTGGGTTTTGGTCTTGGTCTAAAATTATGCCTGAGTCTGGGTCTGGAACTGTGCCTAGGTCCAGGTTAGGGTCTAGGGCTAGGATCAGGTCTAGTTCTGGGTGTGAGACTAGGTTTGGATCTGCGTTTGGACTTGGGTCTGGGTGTGTTGTGCCTAAAACGAGGATTCTCCACCTGATGTGCAATAAGCAAATCAAGACAAAGAGTCAGGATTCTTGGTTTTATTTCAATTCTGCCTCTACCACAGCCAGAACACGCTTGTTTCAACTCCTCTGACATTTATACTAGCAAGGTGGAGCTGATTGGCAAGTAACAGTTTCCTTTGCCACCCGTATTTTCACGTTTATACATTTAGCTTCATGTTTAAAACAATTAGGGAGGTGCTCTAATTAGCCTGCTCATTAGTCACAAAGGGGGGTGTATTAGAATTACGCAGTGTTAGTCAAGGATTCGCTCCTATCTGAGCTTCAGTTCCAATTCACGCGCATGTATCTGTCTGACCAGCGAAGTGAGAGAGCCCGCCTCGTCCTGGGGCTGTCCAGGATGTTGTACCTCACGGTCAGACGCATCCCAAGGTTTCAACACAGACCCTGTGACTGCTCACTTGTAACCCTATCAGTATGCACCGGGTGTAGGTTTGGAATTGGGGCTGGGGGTACGCCCGGGGCTGGGGTTAGATACAGATCCCGGCGCCGGACTGCGTCCGGTCGGACCCTGCCAGCCGGCGTAGCCCCTTTAAGAAAGCGCCGCTGCCGGGCGCATGCGCACAGGGGGGCGGTGAGCGGGCGCGGGCTCGGCGGCGAGAGGAGGAGAAGATGGCGGCTGCCTGAGGGCGATGTGGGGCGCGCTGAGGGGAGCGCGGGCGCTGCCCGCCCCATGCCGGGGCATGGCCACGCCGCCGGCCCCGCAGGGCGCCCGCCCGCTGCGGGAGGCTGAGGAGGCCGCCCCGGTGTTCCAGTACGCGGGCAAGGCGGCCAAGCGGAAGGACCGCGTGTTCGTGTGGGGCTTCTGCTACTCGGGCGCGCTGGGCATCCCCAGCTTCGTGAAGCCGGACGCGGGCTGGAAGAAGCCGCGGCGGATCCAAGCCACTCCGTACCGGCTGGAGACGGAGGAGAAGGTGCGCGGGGACGGCTCCTGCGGCCGGGACGGCTCCTGCGGCCGGGACGGCCAGTCTGGGCAGGCTGCGCCTGTCGGCAGGGAAAGGCGCCCAGGAGCCTGGTTTGCGGACCTGCCGTGATTCCTTTATTGTATGGGTACAGGGGCACTGATCAGGGCGGTTGTTGGCGTAGCATGCACTTTGGAAAAGAAATCAATATTCTTTTGTCGCAGGTATGAAAGGGCAAGCATGGGAACGTTTATCAGAGAAACGGGTTCATTTTTAATGGCCTTCGTGTGCTCTCACCTCCATGAAATTGGAACCTTATGTTGCAAATCACGTTGTTATTTTGCCGGCACCATTCCAGTTGCTACACTGTTATCCAATTCAGAGAGGGTCAGAGCTTTTGTACTGGGATTTTCCTTGGCAAAAGGAATAAAATGGGAATATTGTTTTCATAATTCCCTCGGGTTTGTTTTATCTGCTGCTGCTTGCCAGCAGGTAGCTCTTCCTGTTGTGTTTGAATGGGTCCAAAATAGTGCAAAACTGCGTAACCTGCTCTAGTTGGCCCTGCTTTGGGGGGGGTGTCCAGGTGATCACCAGAGGCCCCTTCCAACCCCAATGATTCTGTGTGTGCGTGCACATGGAAATGAAACTCTAAGGCAGTAGTGTTGGACTTGAGTTTACAGTGCTTTGTGTATCACTGAAGGGTGTTTCCAGCCAGTTTAGTGAAGACCATGCATACTGTGAGTCTGGGCCGTGTTTGGGTATAGCTTAAGGAAGGCTGAATGCTGATGACCAAATAGCGTAGGGTGAAACTTGTTTTTCTGAGCTCTAGTTTGTAACTGTTGTGGTTTGTGTTTGTCCTTGAAGATATCCTCTGCTGCCTGCGGTTATGGATTCACTCTGCTGTCCTCTCGTACCACGGACATCACCAAGGTGTGGGGAATGGGGCTGAACAAGGATTCCCAGCTTGGATTCCAGAGGAGCAGAAGAGACCGAAGTAAGGATGAAGTGTTTTATAGACTTGGAAGGCAGCACTACAGGATACATATGATGTGAGGAACTTCACACTAGAAGGAATGAAAAATGTCCAGGGGGCTTTGGTGTGGAGTACAGGGCTGTGCTTTTTTGTTTGGTTGTTTTTAAGAGGGTATTTTTGGGAATGTAGCTGTGTTTTTGTATGCCTTGTCATTGGTCACATTATGCATCTGTTCTGTGCACTGTGCTTACATTCTTGCCTGGATGTAACTAAAATATCACAGTTTATTCTGCAGAAGGGTGTGAGTGTGGTTTAAGTGTTGCTTTAAATCTCTCTAATTTGGTAGTAGACGCTGTAGTGGAGTAGTTAATAAAACAGTTTTGGCAAGATGCTTTTGCACCTATAAGCTAATTTCCTTTCCCACAGAGATCTGTCTATACAGCCAGTGGAATTTTTTGTGAGCCTGTAGAGGTTTTTTATTTTAATACCAAATTGCATTTTGAAAGAGAAACATGTTATTCAGTCATTCTGTCTTATAGCAGACTCTCAAATGCGTTTAAGGTGATAGTTTCAATGCAGAACATTGCCACCTTCCACCTAAGACAGATATGAAAACCAGGAACTTCTCCAATAGAATGGCTGTCTCTGACTTGCTGCAGCCCTTAGTTCTGTATGTGCTGAAGTCTCAGGAGTATCTTGTAATTGACTTGGTTTTCATCTGACCCGCTGATTATTTTTGCCAGAGAATCCAGAAATAGGTTAAATAATTTTGCAGCTCAAGCACTTCTAAAGAAGAGAGTGTTCAGTGTGTGGTAGGATCTGCTGACAGTGCAGTGCAGATCAGTGGGATTGCTACTTAACTTCCCAGACATGGGCTTCCTGTTGTAAAGCTTTGTTTATTACTCAGTTTTACAAACTTACTTTGGTACCTGCTAGTCCCAGCATGGTGTCCCTGTAGATTCTTTGTTTCCAGGGGAATCTGCAGCCTTCTGAGTTGCTTTATTTCATGCTCTAACTTCAGCTGTTTCGAAGTTAAACTACTCATATTTTACTCTTGCTCTCCTCTTCCTTAGTCACTTCATTGCCTCTTTTCTCCAGAATCCCTCCGACTTCAGTGATGATTACCACAGATCCCAGCAGCTTGTGTTGCTCTGCTGGAATGAGCAGTGAGAGAGGAAAAGTTTTTTTGCTTTGTACCTTCCACGTTTCTAGACAGACACGAGCGTCGCGTTTCAGGTCCTGCTATATTGCACGGCAGGCTCCCACCATTTGCAAACAGCCAGTTATGATGCCTGTCACATCAAGGAGTGTCTTGCTGTAAAGGGATATCTGGATTTTCTGGGTATTTTCTCAGTGAAGGCAGTGAGAACTAGTTAAAGTACTACTGCATGTGAGCAGAATACTGCTTTGGGTCCTCCAGGATTTTGTTTCAGTTGTTGCAGTAGCTTTGATATCAAAGCTTTTTGTCTTTGCTTAACCTTTTCCCTAGTACTGGTTTATGTTTTGCTGTTCTTTTTTCCTTTGTTTTGTTTCCCAGTTGACGATAACTGATTACATACTCTTCACCTTACTAAATTTTCTTTCTAGTACAGCCTGTCATTTTCTTTTGTAAACCCTGGATATTTTATCCCCTAGGGAGCCAGGCTAGCTAATGTTTCCTGCATTCCTTTTTTCTGAAAGGGCATTTAATCCACAGTTTAAATATGAATTCCTAAGATATTTTTTGTTCACCTTTTGTGCTGTCTTTTAGTGATTGCTGCTGTTGTACCTTGATTGCAGTATTCCTGGTTGCACAGAGTACTTACTTAGTTCATGCATGGTGTTAAGCCATAATCCAGCCTTATTTACCAGAGCGGGTAAACATATGGCTGAAAGCCTCAGTTTCTCAGTTCTGGCCACCTGAAACTTTAATGACATCCAGCCTCTAGGTGTGGATTTTTGGCTTCAACCAGGGATTACTGGCTTCAACCATCCCTATGGCTTTTAACTTCTCCCCTCCGTGAAGAATCCCAGTCAGCCTTTTACTTTGGTTAGTATCTTGGCTTTCTAAGACATATCTGCTTTTGTAGCAAAATAGAAGCGAATGTGTGTATGTACAAGAGGATGGGCAAATAAATGATGAATTTGTTTTGTGGAAGCTACTGACTTTTTTTCTCTCTCTTCCTTAAGCTAAAGGCTATGAATACATCTTGGAACCCTCTCCGATTCCATTACCACTGGAGAAGCCGCAGCAGACTCGAGTCTTGCAGGTGTCCTGTGGGAGAGCCCATTCCCTGATTCTGACGGATAGTGAAGGAGGTATAGCACTGCTTGTCAGGCGTCCACTGTCACCAGCACTGTGCTTTTATTAAAAGCTCTGAGAAAGATTGTCTCTCAGGACTAGGTCCCAGATGGGCTGTTTGCACTGTAAATGGGATGCAGGTTGCTATTGGCCTTTGTGGGATTGCTGCTGGGAGAGAGAGCCCTGAGCTGATAACTGCATTGAGCTCTGCTTGGCTCAAGCTATAAATGTGTTGGAAGCTTTTTCACTACAAGTGTTGCAAAATATGGATTGTTTATCTAGCCTTGGGCCTTGCTGAAGCGTAGCCTGTCTGGCTGAACAAAACAAACATGGTTTTGAATGCAGTTTTGGATGGCTGTGCCAATACTCCTGTGTTATTTTTGCCTTGAAGCCCCGGAGTGCTACACTTACAAAAGCAATTCATTAACAGGCCTTTACACAGAAGATCCTGTTTGAGAATTGGCTTTCCACATCTCTGGGAATTCTCTGGTGAGGTGGCTTCAGTGCTGTGCCTAGTGATCCAGTGCTGCTTATCAGTGGGTGAGCTGGTTCGTGGGTTGGTTTAAAGCTCCTGTGGGAGTGCTGATCTATTTCTGAGTCTCCTTGGCAACGGCAGGATGTTACTAAAAGCAGCCAATGGGCTCCAGGTGCCTGCAATAATATTGTTGGGATATTGTTGATGAAAATGGGTTCAGTAACTTGAATTTAAGTGGACTTGGTTTGAAGAAATCTAATGCCAATTTTTACAGCACTGTATTCTACCTTTCATACTGAGGACCGCATGAAAATATTTTGTGTACCTGAAAAAAGGCTTTTGGGGGGGTTGAACAGTAATAAAACCAGTGCATTTCATCACTGTTTTTCAGTTTTCACCATGGGGAATAATTCTTATGGACAGTGTGGCCGGAAGGTTGTTGAAGATGAAACGTACAGGTGAGACTCCAAAGATCCTGAACTTCCTTAACGTTAAAAACATAATTGCATGAAAACGGCCCTACAGAAAAGCCTGGAGGTGGGAAAAGTCTGGTAGTGTAAGGATCCTGTTTTAAATAGTCCAAGAATAAGCTTTTACGCTGCAGGCATCATGTAAACAGCTTGGCTTTAAATCCAGGATGGGCTCTTGCACCCTTCTGACCACATTGACAAAACGCAGAAAGATGTCAGCATGTGACAGATTTCACAGTGTACAGTGGGAAAACTCAGCCTCCATAAATTGCTTATGGTAATTGGTGTTAGGAGTCAGTCTTTCTCCCTTTAGCCTCTTGTGCAATTTCTGAAGGTGTTAGAAATGCCAGTTAATGATGAGAAACATCCTTTTGTTGAATCTCTTTGCTGTAACTACACTTAAATCTGCAGTGCTTTGCCTTTACAGGGTTTTTGTGGCTACACCAAACTGTATTCTCAAAATGCTCTCTCAGATAGTATTGATGTAAGTGGATAGTGGGAATATGTTGAAAGTCACGGATTCCCTGGCAGGGCCTAGAAGAGATCTTGCTTATTGCTCACTCTGTGATCCACAAGACTTTTCCTGTGGAGTTAAAGAAAACAGCTGTGATTTTGCAAGCTTTTTTTTCACCTTGATACTGGAAGTTAGTCATTAGACTTCAAAACAGAGCAGAATTCCTGTTTCTGTGAAAGAATGACATGGATGTTTACACTGTGCTCTGGGATATCTGGTTAGTCTCTAGTGAGGTGTAGTATTTATATAGGTGCTGCAGTATTAACAAATGTCTATGCTCATTCTAGACTAGGGAATTTGAGGATTGCTCCCACCCCTAATTCCCATGAGAATTTATATTTAAAAAGTGACAGTTCTTAGCTTCTGAAATGGGAGAACACAAAATTACTTTCCTTCTTCGTGCAGTAGTTTTACAGTGGAACTGTCCTCTTTGAATATATAAGAGAACATGTGAAAGAATCTTTGTGTTATAGCAAAGGGGCTTTCAGTAAAGGCAGGTATACCTTCATGTTTTTTAGTTGCAGTCCTCTGAAACACTCTGTGTTGCCTTTTCTCTTCTCGGTGGTGTTTGGTGGTGTCCAGTGAAAGCCATGTAATTCATCAGCTGAAGGACTTTGACAGCAGAGTTGTCCAGGTGAGAGGATCATCTGAACTGAATTCTGAATGAAGGTGGATTGAAAACGGGCTGAACAGCCATGCTGAAAGGGTGCTGATCATTGGAATGGGAACTAGTTGAATGCCAGGACTAGAGCTGTATCCCAGGGGTCAGTGCTGGGTCCAATTCTGTTTAACATTTTCACTGATGGTCTGGATGATGGAGCAGAGTGTACCCACAGCAAATTTGTAAATGACATAAAACTGGGAGGAATGGCTGACAGACCAGAGGGTGGTGCTGCTGTCCAGAGGCTGGAGAAATGGGCTGATGGTGAAGTTCAGCAAGGGGAAGGGCAGAGTCCTGTACCTGGAGAGGAGCAGTCCCAGACACCACTACATGCTGGGGGCTGACTGGGAAGCAGCTCAGCAGAAAAAGTCCTGGGTGTACTGGTGGACACCAGGTTGACTGTGAGCCAGCAGCATGCCCTTGTTGTAGAGAAGGAAACGATATCCTGGGCTGCATTTGCTGCATTTGCTCAACTCCTAGGTAACAGCTGCGTGGCAGGGAGGTTGTTCTGATGCCTCTGCTCTCTTAACTTGTGGATTAAATCCCTTTAATCTTGGGCTGATTTTTAAGGTCTGCTTTTGAAGGTCTTGGTTTTAGTTCGTGTCAAGCTTGTGGCAAGTATGGTTGCTAGTTCAACTTAAATGTCAGTTCAACAACAGATGTGTTCCTAGAGCATTTACATGCCAAGGAATCAATAGCAGTTTGTAGCTGGCATTGGGAGCCATGTGGTAGCACTCTGGGAAGGGATCTCTCTTACTTACTTTTTTTTGTTTTATTATGTTGCACTGCTGAATTGAACTTTCTGTTAACCAGTCCTTGCTCCGGATCTCAGAACAAATCAACTGCAGCAACATTTTCCACAAGGAAAATTCTGTGTCATGCCTTCCCTGCCTGTAGAGCTGTTCGATGGGGAGAGAAAGGTGGAAAATCTGAGCTGATCGTCACTGTAGCGGTTCATTGCTCAGTTGGTTTGCCAGCAATGCTTCATTAAATTGATTCTCAACACATGAACTTCACTGATCACCTCTGACTTTGTTTTTGTGCAGGTTGTATGTGGGCAGGACCACAGCCTGTTTAGAACCAAGAAAGGTACAGTCTATGCATGTGGATGGGGAGCTGATGGACAAACAGGTAGGACCTCAGTTCAGCTTGCATTTCAGTGAATCAATGAACATAGCAAGCTGTCCCCAATTCAGAGCTTCTAATGTATATTTGTCATGCATGTGTGGACAGAAAAGGGCTGGGATGTTTCCAGCTGTGTGCAGATGTTCTGAATACTCTTGTGTAACCAAGCTGAGACAAACCAGTTCATTTTTAGAAGAGCTTTAGGATGCCATGCTGGCAATCCAAGCATGCCGTCTGAGGAGGATGTGCCTGCTGTTTAAAGCTTGTGAGGGGATGTGGAAGTGGTATGGGAAGGTTAGCTCCCTTGTTCTGGGCAGGCTTTGCCTTCCCAATTCTTATTTCAGGGTCTGTTTTGTTTCTTGCTGCTTTTGAACTGACAGAAGGTTTTGGCAGCTACTGCTGTCTTAGCATGGGATCTTTGGCCAGGCCCTTTTCCTGGCGGCTTCTGCTGTCAAAGAACTTCCTCACAGTCCTTCCTACCATTCCTTCTCCTGCTCCTGAAGCTGGGTGCTTCCCATGGTTGTCTTGTGTGGACATATTGTAGGCCATTCTTGTTTCTGTCCTCTGGCAGCCCTTTCTGTCCTTCCTGTCCTCTTTTCCAACCAGCCCTTTGCCATGTAATGTGTTTCCTTCCCAGCCTCTTTTGTCACTTCACCCGCTGTTGTCTAAACTGATTGCAGTGTGCTGTCACTCGTGGCCTTCCTTGCAGAAGGCAGGATACAGCCAGTTTGTGAATCTTCACCTCTGTTGGAGTGTCTGCCTGGCTTGGTTACTGCTCTCTCAAATACCTTGGTCCATGCAGATGAGGGAGGAGGCTGTTTTTCAGGTGTGATTGTATAAAGTTGTTTTGTACTCTAGAGAGGCTAGTAGAACTGATGTTTGTGGCTGCTTGTCCTTTCAAACTGGTAGTTAAAAGAGATGGACATAAAGATTTCTTTTGGAGGGAGGGTGATTGAGTTCTAACATGACAAAATGGTCCTACGTAGGTGGCAAAAGTATGTCTGGAAAAAATGCTTCACGATCTCTACTTTTTCTTTTCTTTTTTCCTTTCAGGTCTTGGACACTACAACATCACCAGTGTTCCTACTAAGTTACGTGGTGACATTGCTGGAGTAAATATTATCCAGGTCTCTTCCTATGGGGACTGTTGCCTGGCTGTTTCAGATGAAGGAGATGTCTTTGGTTGGGGAAATTCAGAGTACCTGCAGTTGGCATCTGTCACAGAAACCACACAGGTCAGTTGGCCTGAGGGCATGGTTTTACATGTTTCAGTTCAGCTGCTGTGTGCAGATTTAAAAATTACACACCTCTGCCTGCTCTGGCTTCCTTAGGCAGCAGCATAAATCAGTGTAAACTCACACCACTAGCAGGCTGGTTTTACCTATGTTCACAAAACCAGTCTGTCTGAAATGTTTGTACAGCTTTAGGGTAGTACATTTCCCAGCTATTGATGTGCAAAAGCTTGTGTCACCTTGCCCCAGTTTGTCTGTTATAAAGGAAGAGTGTGCCCCATGTTCTTTCCCCATCCCATGGACTCTGTACCAAATTTAGATCCAGCTCGAGTGCCTGTGTTGGTTTCAGGGCAGGATTTAGGCTTTTGGCTGGCTAATCTAGACTTCGGAGTGGTCCTGCTTTGAGCACAGTGCTGGTCCATATGATGTTTGGAAGTCCCTTCTAATCAACTTGTATATTGATGATTTTTCATGAACAACCTTAGTAGGTTCATAGCTGAGTCCTCAACAAATCTCACTGTCTCACAACTAAGTTTTTTAGAGTAAACTCATGTAGGGCAAAGATACAGTGCTGACTTGACACTAAGCATTGTAGTACCAAGGTAATTAGGCAGATGGTTTCCTCCTACAATGAGAGTAGGAAATGGAGTCAAGGAATTAATTAATACTCAGACTATTCTTAGCAGAAGATTAGGAATGGACAGTTGAATTGGTAAAATAGGTACTGCTATTTCTCATGCCTGTTCTTGTAAGGCTACTTAATGAGACCTGTAAGGCCTGAAGACAGTGACCAGGTTAAGTAGTGTAGTAGTTTCCTGGCTGGGTGCTCAATGGAGGTCAAGAGGGTCTGAAATGGATGAATGGCATGTTTGTCAAAGCGGGAATTTTAGGGACAGTGTAGATAAAGGCCAAATTGTGGAATCGCAGAGCTGCATATCGTCTGGGAAATGCAAGGTCACTGTTCACATGTGTCAGGCTCTGTATGTTTCTGTTGTGCTGAACTGTACCAAATAAGAGCGATTTTCTTCAAGTGATTTTTCACAGTCTGTTCAAAAATGCCATGGACCAATTTTGTCAAAACTTGCAGATGTGCTCATACACTGACTTTCCTATTGGTCTGCCTCAGAGAGCCAGGGATATAAGCAGATGTTAAGCATTCCCATCTTTGTTGCCATGCATATAAGCTTTCCAGCGGGTAACTTTTTCCACTTTGTCCTCGCTCTCAGCCTTAATGCATTTCATGTAAGCTTTTTTAATCGTGGGACTTGCATTCGTTCCCTAATTCAGGCGATAGAGGTTGTCTGTATCGGCAATTCAGTGAATGTAACCCCTAATCAGAACTAAAGAACAAGTTTAAAATGTGTGTCTAGTTAGCAATTTACATTGGCTGTAACAAGTCTCTTGCAACCTCACACAGGTGAATGTTCCCAAACATTTGCCATTCAAGATTGGGAAGATAAAGGAGGCTGCGTGTGGAGGGACTGGGAATGTCGTGCTGACGGGTGAGTTTGCTTTTACATTCATCCTCTTTAGTGCAAGCCCATGTTGTAAGTGGATTGTAGCATCATGGAGCATGCATTTTTTTTTACTGGAAACAGAAGAATACTGTCTTCTATGAGGAAAGGTGGGAGACTGCAGAATCTGTGATTTAAGGATGTACACGGGGAGTTACTTTCAGTAGCCACAGAGTGTTGCTTCCAGTATGTGCTGTGTGAGCACTTGAGCAAACTAGAACAAGAGCATGGTTGCTTCTTGTGGCTCTGACCTCGTTTGCTGATCACATGGACCATGTGTGTCTGTAATAAAGATGGATATGGGGAGGAAGGATGGCAGCACTTGAGAGAAAAAGAGCCCTTCAAGTTCTATAAATCTGACATGTAAATAAATCTTGATAAACTCAGCTGGCAAGCAGAGAGTTCTGAGAACAGTGAAGCTCTGCAGCAGGCTTCTTAATGAGTGCTCCTGTGGATTGCTGGTGGCCAGGGGAGCACAGCTTGAAAGTAAAGGAATGAGGGAGAGGACTGTACTACTTACATGAAGGATCATCTGGAGGAAGATGTACATATATATGATGTGGGTGTGATGACAAGACATTTGAGCTTCTAGCTTGAAGGGAGCAGGCATACTCTGTCTTTTGCTGTCCAACTGCTGCCTTTCCCAGGCACCCAGTGTAAGGCAGAATGCCAGGCAGAGTGACTGGCCTAGTGCTGGTTTGGCCATGCTTCAATGGAAACAGCGGTGATAATGAAACACTCAACGTCTATCCCATCAGTCAGTAAGCTGAAGTATTTTTATCCAGCCCACACTCTGTTGGCATTATTTCCCAATGAAAGGTTTGCCTGTGAAGCTTGATCTGCTTGCACAGCTTAGGAAAAACTGAAGGCATTTGGATGGGAATGCACTGTTTGGGAATTTGAAATAATCAAAAGGTGCTAGACTGCTCTGGGAGAAAGGAAAATGTCCTTTTGGATCTGATTAACTCTTGGTCATGGCATGAATTTCACAAGCACAGACTTCTTACAGAATGTGTTCTTATTGTAATACAGAAGAAGGAAATGTTTTTGTCTGGGGATATGGAATTCTTGGGAAAGGACCAAACCTAATGGAGACAGCAGTGCCGGAGATGATCCCACCCAGCCTTTTTGGCTGGTCAGACTTCAATCCGGACATCCGTGTTGCTCACGTTCGCTGTGGACTCAGCCATTTTGCAGCACTTACAAGTAAGTTTCTAGTCCTGCTGTTATGGAGAAGTCCCATTGCTGTGTTATTCGCAGTTAAGAGAAAACCAAGAATCTTTCTTTACACTTAAAGCACACTGGAATGCAACAGGAGGGGCTGCACCATTTACAGGTGTCAGCATGGTTTCTGACATAGGTACTGCACTAGCATAAGCTTCAATTAAGAAAGTGTTATTCTAAAGCAAACAAAACGCTGCTCTAAAACAGGAAACCTGGAAGGTTTTTTTCATTTCCTTGTACAGAGTAAGTCAGCTGCACTTCAGAAGCAGCAGGAATTCATGTGATAAATGAACAAGCTAAAACTGCGTCTAAATCAGACTCAGGGTTTCTTGGCTCCTCTGAGCAATTGAGTTATCAATCTGAGGTGGGAAGATCTACACATTCAACATGCAGAGGGTATGATACTCTGATACGTACAACCCTGTGCTTTATACCAGCTTTTAAAGGAAGTTTTGAATTTGAGAGTCATCTAAAAATGGGCAGCAGAGGGCAGCAGCGCAGAAAACCCATTGCTTCATGGCCAAAGTAATGGTTTACTAATGAAACCTGCCAGGTGCCAGCGTGCTTGGCCCTTCTTGGGGCTATGGTATGCATGGCACTGTCGGTCTGGTTACAGTGTGCTTGTAACTGGTCTCCCCAGGTATTCAGAAAGTGTTAAAAACTGCCTTCTGATGAAACTGTGCTCATGTTATAGATCGTGTTTTGTTTGTCTCTGCTGGGGGCTGATCTGAACACTTCCGAGATCCACATGTATTGCTGAGGAGCTTAAAACTCTCCCACTGTTGAACACAAGTTCTTTTTCCCCAGTTGTAATTGGAAGATCACTTCTATCAGTCAGATAGAATATCCAGTCCCTAGGTGGTGGCCTGGGACAGATTTCACTGCTTGCTTACCTGATTTGCTGTGCTGAGAGTTGATGTGGGTCAACTGTTGTTTAACTTCCAGCACAAATGATTGACTTCACCATGAATCATTCCCTGGAATCTCTTCTGCTGCACTCTTTTTTCAACTAAAATTCCAGAGCAAGAGCTGTAAGAGGGCGAAGCACAGATTTGTGCCCAGAACTTGCTGCTTGTCCTGCTCATTAGACATCATTTTCCCCAAGCCCAAGTGCATTTATTGTACTTGGAACTAAACTCGATGGCTTTCATACTGCATGTATAACCCTTTATATTCCCAGAAGCACTGTAGCCACACTTGTCAGAATCTCAAATAGAATTCTCCCTTTTTAATGACTCTGCCCTATTTTATTCTTTTGATTCTTTTTTATCCTGTATAGACAGAGGAGAACTGTTTGTATGGGGCAAGAATCTAAGAGGGTGCTTGGGAACTGGAAGAATGGAAGACCATTATTTCCCATGGAGGGTAAGAATGGAAGTATTAAGGTCAAGAGTATATTCTTTAGCTAGTCTTTGTTATCTTGAGGGCAAGAAACATCATTTGCGGTGTAGTTTCATTGAGTAACTTTGAAAAAAGTGGAAACCTGAGGTGACTGCAGAGCTGCTTTGTTTTCCAGGGGTCCTTGTGTAGCATGCTTAGGGATGGAGGGATTCAGGAATGTTTTTAGTCTGCTATTTCAGTGTCCATTTCAGATCCCAAAGCAACACCTGGTGCTCTGCCATCGCATCTGAACAGTTCTTGCCTCCTGCTCATCCAGAGTCTTCTACCTGCTACCCTTTACTGCCTCTTCCCTCCCCTACTAACCCACACTTTTGTACAGGCTGCAAAGAAACCACCAGTGTTGGTCATCTGTAACCAAGATGACTTGCATTACACATCTAAATTAGGTGAACATTTTGGTCATTGTGGTCAGACTGTAGTGGCAGAAGGTCCACATAGCAATGGACCTATGACCTTCCCTTGTTCCTCTTCCATGTCAGGCAGCTATGGTGGTGGGTCAGTAGATGGGCTTTGTAGCTACAGTAGGAGGTCGTTAGCCACTGAACTGTCTTCATAGCTGTTTCACAGTGCTTCCAGTTCCACTCCTTTCTCTGATGGCTCTGAGAGCCAGACTCTGTGGGTGTAGAAGAGTCTTTGGCTCTGGAGTTCAGCACTCAGCCTAACAGATGTTCCCAGTCTTCATAAAGGCCAAGTAGGAGAGGAGGGAGGCAATCAGTGGGACCACCCTGGAGTCCTTTCCCTATGTCTGAACTTGCAGTGGATGTGTATCTCTAGCATTCTTTCTTCTTTTAAAAATGAATTAAAAAGACAACTCTGGAGCATTTGCCTAAAACCACACTGCTGTGGCCAAGTGGAGTTTCTGAATTCACCACGTGTGGCATGTCCAGGTTTCCCTAAGTGTGGACATTGAGGCTTATGCTCCCTCAAACAGCCAGCTCCTGTTTTGACACTACTACAGCCATGTATCAAAGCAGGGGCAATTACCAAGATATTTGTCTGTGACCTTCTGCTCTAGAACCAGCCTCTCTCCTTTCCCTTAGCTCTAACTTCATTTTGTAGCCTCTGCTTGAAGTCAGCTTTACATGGAAGAGCTGTAACTACTCTAGTGAGTGAGCTGGGTCTGCTTAGCATCATAGCAAAAACTGCCCTAGGCTGGAGTTGAGCTTTTGCCTCGTTACAGTCTTTTCTGATGAGAGAAGAGGCAAATCCTTGGGCAGATCCTCTTCCTGCTCTCTGGATTACACTCTGTTTGGTCATGCTGTTTCTGCTGCAGAACAGATGGGCGGAGGTTATGGTCTCCTCACTATCTGCTAGTGAGCCCTCATGTTCTGTCCTTCCAAAGGTTTATGTCCTTCTGTGGAGTGTGGAGGGAGAGAGGAATGTTTCACAGCTCAGCACACAAGCATGTCTGGTGCTGAATCTTCTTTCTCTAGGTTTTCAAGGTGGCACTTTCATTGGTACACGTGCCTGGGAAACCAGCTGGCATGTTAAGCAGGAGGAGAATGAGAAATAGGAAATACCAGCTGCAAAGTCCCAGCTGAAGAAATAATACACTCTTATGTGTCTGATGCAGGTGACTGTACCCGGTGAGGTGGTGGATGTTGCGTGTGGAGTTGATCATATGGTAAGCATGGTTAAGTCTTTTACCTAGTCACAGTGCTGGGCCTCAGCACTGTGCTAAGAAGATGGGGGCACTTGGTGACGAGCTCTTGGAAAGGAAGACTCATTCTGTGAAGCCAAGCAAGAAGTGACTGTGAGCAGGGATGGCTGTAGAGCTCCTGGGTGTGTTGTCATCTCTGCGTCATTGAAGCGCTCCAGCCTGGCTTCAGGAAGGAAGTATGTTCCCTGAGTAGTGGAAATGCAAGGAGTGCTTTGGCTGGTCTGTGATGAGCTTCCGAAGAGACTGAGGCCAGCCACAGCTGGTGACTCCCTCTGTGCCTAAGGATGGGAGAACACCTCTGTCAGGGAAGACTGGCATGAGGTGAAATTTGTAGCACAGGACGTTAATTTATAGAAGCTTTCTCTGTCACCAGCTCTGGGGTGTCCGTGTTGGGCTTACCCAAAACCTTTCTCAAGGAAAGGTTTTTCTTAATGACTGTTTCTGTATGTGGAAGAAAAGTCATGCTGGCTGTTGGAGTCCAGCACAGCTGTCCTTGTGTCCATCACCAGCTGCACTCTGCCCAGGCTGCTGCTTGTGTGGAAGCTGAATGCACAGTGGCTGGGAGGCAGAGGTGTGCTCTTATCCTGAGCTGTTACAGGCTTTCCACATGAACTCTCAACACCCAAAGAACATGCTGGTTAAACTGGAGGAGTGAGATCTTGTTTGCAAGAAGAAAGTACTGATAAGACAGCCTGGAGGGGTAATCATAGCCTGTCTATGCTGCTGTTTCTGTGGAAGGACAGATTGATAGTGACAGGAGCCAATCTATCCTATTTATGGTGGTAGGCTGGTAACAAAGCTCCCTCTTGGCTGCTTGCAGAGTTGGTGTTCAGGCAATAGATGTGAACAGCACTCACTGCTCAACAAGTACTTCAGTCTTCATGTGCTGGTCACACACCACTGCTTTTGATTTTTGGGGGGTGTCCCTACACTCTGTCTTCAGGGGTTTGGTGGCTCTCAGTTGCAGAGGGCCTTTTATATCAGCTGAGCTTTTTTGTAGCACCGAGCAGGGTCTGGAGTCTTACTGGGCAAGAAGCAGAGCCTTGTTTCTTGGTACCTTCTTAGCAGAAAAGTTGTGGTGAGTGCGGTTAGGACACAGTGAGCTCATGGAAATGGGATGCAATAGCTGTGTGTACCTGTAGCAGGCACTAACCAGATCTCACACTGAAGTGTGGGAAACTCTCAGGTGAAATACCCCAAACATCAGGTGAAGTTTTGTCATCCCCGGTGGGTGCGTGTACTGTGTAAAGTGTGGCAAAATCCAGGCTGAGACTTTTTCAATAAAGTGATTGTAAAGTCTTTGTCAGTGGTAATGGGAATATTCTGGAGCTTGACTTCACACGTGAGCTGCTCTGTCTTGCACTCTGCACTGAAACGTGAGCAGTCACAGGGATGTGATAGGAACGCTCTTCTCTCAGCTGAGACACCTCCACATCTGCAGGACTGATGCCTGTGTAGACAGGTCTCCATGGACCCGGGGGCCACCACACACTCACATTTAGCTGAGGCTCTGTATCAAATCTTGTGTAATTGCCAAAAGTCAAGGGGTAAACTCTTATGTTGACGAAACAAGAAGGAGCTTTGCATAACATGCAGGAAAGGTGAAATAAAATACACAGGGACATGTATATGAGTTGTTATTAATGTTGCTGTGTAACTGGTGGTGTGTGGTGGGTTGGGGCAGAACAAGCAGAAAGCTCCTGTTAAATTGTGGCACAGCTTCACTGCTGTGAACTCCATTAAGTTATCTTTAATTTATATCTTACTTCTCCATGCGACTCAGGCAACTTGAGCTGCTTAAACATGTCTTGTTGGCCTCCTGGGAGCAACTGTGCCCTTTTAATGTGAGGAACCTTATTAAAGCATTGAAAACAAATATGAAGAGTTAGGGGAAGAAAGGTGTTGCCAACAATTCCTATTGTGGATGGTGGTGTTTGGGAAAGGCTGCCCAGGCTGGCTGAATCGTGTGGGGAGCGCTGCAGGCTTTGAGCTGCCTTTGTTCACAGCTGCGTCCTGCTGGGATGAGGATTCATGTCATGTCCTACCTGGTTCTGTTGTACTCTTGCTGTGCAATAAATTGGAAATGCAAGGTGGTAATTAGATGCCAGCAAAGTCTTTAGCCCTAAATAGAAGCGTATGGCTTAATGCAGTGGGAGTGTTTGCACTTTCATTACTGTGGCTGTGGGCATTCTTGAACAGGCTGTTTGAAGGGAAGGAGCAAGGTTAGTGGCAGGGAGCTGAGGGTCTGGCAAATGCCAGCACTGACCCTTGATGTCAATCAAAGAAAATACGATTGAAAGCCTGTGGGTCAAGGACAGGACAGACTTCAATGCCTTCAATGGAAGAAAGGCTCTGGGCCAGGCCCTCACAGCATTCCTGCGGCAGCCCCTCTCCATGTGCTGCTCTCTGTTTAGGAAATAACAATGACAAACGCTTTATTTAAGAAAGAAAGGCTAAGAAAATAGAAAAATAAAGATCACGCCGGTCCCTCCCAGCACTGACCGAAGCCATCCGTGCCCCAGGAGGTTGCAGGAGCCCTGCTGTGGTGCGGTGACCCCACGTCATTGCAGCTATGCACTGGAAGGCAGCTTGGCATCGTTTTGTCCTTCAAAGTACAGCAAATTAGCCAGCCCAAAATACACCTGCATCCCTAAATATACCTGCAGCAAGGGGGAAGGGGGGGCAACAGCAGGCCAGGGACACAGCTCAAATTAGAACTGAACTAATGTACTTGATTTCGCATTGATTAGCAAGAGTAATTCACCCTTCAGACAGCACCGTGCTGCTGGCTTTGGCTTAAAATAACCCGAAACTGCTTGAGGACGAGATGCTTGCCTAGAGCCATGTACAGCTCCAGGCACATTGGTGGAGGAGCCATCTCCAGGGCTGCAGGAGGGAAGGGTGAGAGATTGGTGCCCAAATTCCATGTCTGCATCCTGTGCGGGGCTGCTGGCAGTTCCCTGCAGGAGAGCTGGCACTGACAGAGCTGCAGCCCCTGCACAGCAAGGGGGGAACCATGAGCAAGCCCATAAACAGAGCTTCCTTTAGGCACCTGCCACATTGCGTGCCTTTTCTCAACAGGATCCTTCGAAAAACAAATGACTCAGGGAACTAATAATGAGCCTGAAGCATTCAGAGTGCTCCTGAAATGATGTTACTTTGTCATGACTCATCAGAATCTGGGTTTTGTAGCATCTCTGGAAGGGGCTGTAGCCTCCTCCCCCCCATTGCAACCCTAGCACCTCCTCACAAGGGTATGCACCTGGGTAGGTGAAGAAAACTACTAATGCTAAGAACGCCTCAGTGTATGCCGTGTCTTTGGGGTTTAACAGCCTAAATCCCGCGGTTTTACCCTAAAACATCACTTGTTTTGCAGGTAGCTGCAGGCAGTGTGAGCTCGTTGGCAGTTCAAGTGTTGATTTGCGTTTGTTTAATGGATTAAACCCTGGAGGCAATGCTAAAGCTGCATTCCAGATAGCAATCCCACACTGAATTCCTGCCTGAATGCTCTTAACACTTGACCAGAAGAGCCAAACAAAGGTTACACTACACTGAAGATACGTGACTATAGTTCATGTAGATGAGCTGCTTCCCTTTAAAAACCCATATAAATTGTTATAACTGTGTATGTTGTAAATGATGATCTATCCATGGGTGATGATCCATCTCATTTCTCTGCTTTTTCTGGCACATTTCAGCAGGTTCTTCAGCTCCTCCTTACTGAGAAGTTTATGGTCATGTTACTGTGCAGCTTACTGAGGCTGCATCAGTATCCCAGGATCCAGTGTGTCCCACCGAGTTCTTATTTTAAGGGAACAGGATGGGGCAGGTTCAGTGGCTCCCAGAGAACAGCTGCAGGATGAAGGTGATGGTGGGTACCATCCCCAGGGGTGAAACACACCCAGAGGCAGGTCCAGGACACCACAGAGCCTTGGCTGTGCTTCCTGACGGGTGTATATAGGCAAAGGCAAAGGGCACTGCTGGGAGTGAGGCCCAGGGTGGTTGTAGGTTGAAAGAATAAGAGCTACATCTTATAGACAATGCCAAGCTCTGCTTTATTTTCATCAGTTTGATCAGTACAAAAGCAGACAGCGTATGGTTCACTTTTTATTCTTTTTCATTTTAATTAACACTTTACAAAGTACAAAATATACTGTCCTTTATTTTGGAACATTAGGGGGGGTTCTTTTTTTTCTGTTTTTTTTTTTTTCATACAGTACATAAATCTCAGCTTTTCAGCGTAAGACCAGCAAAGAAAAGAAGCGTGTGCACTCGCTGGGAAAGCAAAGCATCCACTTCTCAGTGCCCAGAGCACGATCCTCAGCTGCTTCCACCGCTCCCTCTGCTCCATGGTGGAACATTCCCCTCTCCCAGAGGCCAGCACAAAGGCCACCGATGGTGTCCCCTACATCCCACTGAGCGCAGCCTTCCCTCAGCCGCATCCCAGTGCAGGGGGTGCTGCACAGGCTGACCCCCCCCCCCGCAGTTTTGCATTAGTCTGGTAATTAAAGGGCCAAATCCACATTTTTGCTTCCCCCAGAGGAAAGGCTCCTGTGGGGTGTCTGAGAGGGGAGCAGGGAGGAGGCTGCAGGTCAGGGTGCCCAGGGCTGTGTCCACAGCCCGGCCTCAGCCCATCTGGGGGGTGTCTGAGGCCAGAAGCGGCGCTTCACTTACACAGAAAATGAGACATAAAATAACTTCTTTTAAGAAGGCCCTACGGGTTTGTGCTTCCACCCCACGCTGCCCAGCACGGCCCTTCCAAGGGGAGCAGAGGGGCAGACCCTGGTCTGAGCTGGGCATACACTGCACCAGCAGCCTCTCTGCCCTCTTGGCAGTGCTAGGGATGCTGCGGCCATCCTGGGCATGTGAGGAAAAACTGGGCTCCTTCTTAAGTCCGAAAGGGAGAAAGAGAAATGCTCAGTCCTGTTCAAGCAGTTGGGACACTGATAAACAGCGATGCACCATGGCTGTGGAAGGGCTGACAACACCCACCCAGGCTCTGAATGTGCCCAACGTGGTGGAGTTCCAGTGTAAACCCGCACCGTGACCCCGCAGGGTGACAGCTCACTGCGTTTTGGCCCAGCGGAACCACAGTCTGTCCCTAAGCTCCCTCCAGATTAACCTCCCAGGTGCCTCGTGGTGCCCAAAAGGCAGGAGAGAGCCGGGGTGAGCCAGCGCTGTGCCATGGGGCCATAGCAGGACACATCTGTGAGCTGGGGCTGTGGATCCTGAGCACGTTCCCAGGCGCTGCGGCACTGAGGAGACCCCACGTCCCAGCAGCGCCAGCACCCACTGGCATGGGTCAGTGTTCACCACACTGAGGTCATCCCCCCTGAGTTCAGTGGAAACAAAGGGAGAGCGGACTACCTGGGGAGTTAATGGAGAGGGAGGGACAGGCTCTTCCAGAGGCTGAATCAGAGCATCCAAAGCTGGATCCTGCCATGAGTCACCGCCCAGCAGCCTCCTTCTCCCCTGCCTGTCCCAGGAGCCGTGGCCATCTCGCTGCAGGACGAGTGATCCCACTGCCATCCTTGCGGCTACAGAGGCAGCACAGAGGAGAAGGCAGAAAACACGGGTGCCACGGTGCCAAAACAACTTAGTGTCTCATAAGCTCCAGATCCAAGCCTGCAGCTCACGTGCAGGGGAGGGATGATGGGAGGAGCAACCCAGCCCCAGGCAGTCGGGACAGGACCACACTGATGGGACACTGAGAGTGGCAAGAGGCAGGAAAGTGCCACCACCCCTGTATCACCCGGCCCCTCATCACCGACTGCCCTCCAATGCGGCTCTCACACCCCTACTGTCACTGGCTATGGGATTAGCACGAGTATTTCTAGCAGCGGTTGCAGCGACGTTCTCAGGCGAGAGGTGAAGGGCAGCCCCGGCTCGGGCACCACCAGGAACACCGGGAAAAGACTCTGGCAGTGCCTCTGGGGAGCGGCAGAAGCCTCCCAGCCCCTGCCCCAGGGACACTGATGTGCTCCTCTTCCCCCCACGCTATCGGAGCAGTTCACAGATGCAGCGCAAATAAAAACCCCAAGGACGGAAGCACTGAGACAGCGCAGCTCGAGGTGGGAGAGGGGACCCCGGGGGCAGGGCCTGGAGGAGATGAGGGCAGAATTCATTGTTTAGGTCTATGATAAATCTAATCCAAGGCTGAGGTCACCGCGCTGGGGCAGACGACGTCTGCTCCGAATGGCCAAAGGAAAACCGGGTGCTCCTAGCGCAGAGCCTTCCTCACCCTGAACCCCCCAGCCCAGCACAGTCCTGCCCGCGCCAGCGCAGGGCCAGCCCCTGCTGAACAGCACTGACACAAACACCCCGTGAGGGACAAGGGGAGGCTCAGACCCCGTCACCACGGGGCTGCCCGTCAGGGACCTGCAGCGTCCTCAGAGTGCACTAAAATCACCGGGCTGGCCTGGGAGTTATTTGACACGAAACAACTGCAACAAAAGGCTGGGGGGGGGGGGGGGGGGGGGGGAGGTTCTCTTTTCCCTACCACACCCCCCACACCCCCCCGCCCCTTCCTTCAACTTCCCACATGGCAAATGCTCTTTCGCTCTTCCCACTGACCACAAACCCAAACAGGAGACCATTGGTTTCCTTCAGCAAAAGGGGAGTTCGCTCCCAGCTGACACGAACGATTCTGCAAACGGGGCTGAAGCAGCACTAACGCTCACAGCCACCCGGCAAGCAGGGTGCTTCCAGTGGCATTCCCACAAGGGCCAGGGAATCGGGTACCTGGACAACTATGGGATTCAAGTTACAAAAAGAGCTGGTAGGAATCCTTTGGGAAAAAGCAAACGCTTGTTACTGCAATTGCAGGAAGCTGGTTTCAACCCCCCGGGATGCTGAGACAGCAGCAGGAAGGTGGGCAGTGCAGGGGGATCCCAAAACACAGCCAGCACCTATTGGCACCTTCTCAGATGTGCAAGAGACACGGCCTCTGCCACAGCCACACAGGGGGGAAGAAACCAACCAGCCCCCAAAATGAAGGACGAAAGGAGCCCTGGGTTTTGGCATCATCTTCTAGGGTTGGGAGGACAGCAGTAAAACCACTGGGTCTGTCACAGAGTGACCCTCGGCAGCACGTCAGCTCTCCTATGGCGCAGGCAGAGGACAGAGCTAGGGCAGAGGGGAGCAAAGTGCTCCTGATACTTCCCAGTTTCAGTGCTCCCAGATTCCTGCTGGGCAGCTCTGTCCATCAGCTCCAAAACCCTCACACGTCACCCACAGACTCCTGCAGGGAGCTGAAAAAGGGCGAAAACAAGAACCCCAAGGAAGCCCAGGGAATTCAGTGGCTGGTCTGCAACCACAGCACCACTCGCACCCAGCCGGGCAGCCAGGGCAGGAGCTGTGGAAGTTCTGCGATTTCATTGGGATGAGCTGAGTGGGGTTCGTGCTGCTCCCTCATGGTCAGGTCCTCACCAAACCCAGAGCAGGCAGCAGCACAGGCAATCTCTACAAGGGAATTACAGAGCAGGGAGAAGCTATTGCATGTAATCTGCAATTACAAGGTCACATTCAGTCCTAGGTATACAAATTATCTTCCCAACCTGAAGGAGAAATGGCTGGTGCTGTCTGGAGACCAAGAAAGGAATATCTTGGCTATATATGTTCCAAAGAGGTACGGAACCCTAAAAGTCATACTCTAAAATTAGAATATACTTTGTTTTGATACATACTTCATTTATTTCCCCTGCTTAAAACAGGGTCTGTGCATTGCTCCATCTCACCAGAGCTTCTGCAGGGGCTATGGCTGCTACAGCCAGGATTTGCTGATCAGCCTCCAGTGCATGTCCTGTGCTGCAGAGCCCAGTCCTTCCTTCCCCCCTGCTATCCAGAGCTGGTATTTCATCTGAGCTGTGCTTCATTAAGATTAAATAACGCGGGAGGCGAGGTGATGGGGAAGGAGACTGAGGACCGCAGCGTTAACTCAAGATTCACAGTCAAGCGTTTCCCTCACAGTGTCCTGGGAAGGTGCTGAACCCTCACTGGGAATGTGCACAGGGTGTTTCTGTACCAGCTCAGTGCTGCCGGGATGCCTGAGCGATAATGCTGGCCCCTGACATAGAGCACACACAGGGTACAGACAGACAGATGTGCTCATGGGGAGAAGGTATCTGAATCGGGAGGCAGATCTGCACATCTTGGCCAATGTAAACACACCCCAGCACACGCTATAAAATGCAAACACTATTTGGCAAAGGATGACTGGGTTTTACTCTCCAGCAGGTAATAAAAGTTTAATCCAATCCAACGCTTGCAGGCAGCACTGGAACAGGTAAGTGAGATGCCTTAAGCCGCTTACTGGAGATGTTACAATAGTCATAGTAACAGAGAGGAAAGAAATCCTCATCAGAAAATGATTTCTTGTCCACCAGCGAATGCTGCTGAGACTCTGCTCAGGAGCCAGCAGCCACTGCTCAGGCTGGGGCTGAACGAACCATTTCTCCCTTGTCATGAACAGAAAATGACAATTACGCAGTGCCAAAACAGAACATGTGCTCTCACCGAGCACTGACTGCAGCAACACAGGACCCAGCACCTTCTACTCAAGTCACTGCCCTCTGAAGGAGGGAGTTTGAAAGCCCAGATGCTCTCCAACAGCACATGTAGGTACATGGAGCAGAAACCCCTTCATGTGACCAACCCCTCTGGCCTCAGTGCCAGACACCACCTTTACCTCCAAACACCCAGGGATACCTGGAGTCTTTCCCCCAGAGGCAAGCATCTGAAGGCTTTCTGAATCCTGGGGGCTTGGGAGGCTGGTGCCACTCTTGCTGGGATGGTGCTATGGGGACAAAGGCATCCCCAGGGCATCACTGGGCTGGGTGAGGAGGCTGGGCAGGGCGGAGAGGTCTCTGATTCAGAGAGGAAAAAGGATGGAAACACTTTTGTGTTCACAACAATGAGCAAACCCACGTACATTCGTATCTGCCAATTAAAGACCACACAGAGTAACTCCTTGGCATCGCTGGGCACTGCAGCAATCCCTGCCTTTGCCCTGCCCTTTCCATGCCTGTGCACTAACGGGGCCTCTGCAGAGCCCCCACTGCTGCATCACGGAGATGTGTGGGAAACTGCCCAGACAGACATAGGGATGCCCATGGAAACAGAGATTCCGGGGCCAACAGCGTGGCTGCTGCGGGTCAGCATGGACCAAGGCCATGGCCCGTCTGCCATGATGGCTGCACCAGCTCACACCTCTGTAATGGGAGGAAATACTGTACAGCAAAGGTAAGAAAAAACCAGCTTCTTTCAGAGCCAAACTGATCAAACACGTGCAATGTAGGCTCTAATGTCCCATAAAGCTTCCCTACCTTCACAGGGTGCCAGTCACACTGTTGAACCCTCGTCTCTGAACCCTTGCTGGAGACAACAGGTCCCTGTGCAGGGCAGCCGGTGGTGGAACGTGTTGGGAGCTCATGCCCAGGGATGGTCAATCCAGCCCCTGCAAATGCAGCCTCTGAGCAGAGCTGCTTTGTGCCTTGCCTCTCTCAGGTGTCTGCCTGCTGCTGAGAGCATCACAAGCACCAAGGGTGCTCACAGAGCTGTGCTGCAGCCTGAGTGACCTCCTCTGCACTCTGTGCTTCCCTCCCAGCATCTGCAGGACAGAATCTTGTGCTTTAGAAAAATTAAACCTGATAAACTTCTGCTGGATGCTCTTCTTGGCTAAAGCAACCACGACCTTTCAGTAACACTTCCCTTCAAGCGTCAGTCCTGAGAATCCCCACTGCAGCTCTGCATGGCACGTCTGAAAAGAGTAAAGCACTGCTCGGTGCCATTTGCAACCCCTTAAGCAGGGTCTGACAGCAACAATCTTTTTGTTAGAGGTAAGGGCTGATTCATCTCTGACCAACAGCATTCCCTGCCTCTGCCCTTGGGAGCAGTAACACTGAACTTGGAGTTAAAAATACATTCGGAGGCAGCAGCATGATATTTATATTATGAATGCTCTTTATAAATGGCATTGCCATTAAATAAGTCTTAATACTAACGTCACCCACTGCAGGTGCCACCATCTCTGTGCTCCAGCAAACCCAAATGCTTCCATTAACACCTCCCTATGCAAGAGAGATTAATACATGCCACTTGAAGCATAGCATTTAGAAACTCTATCGCTGCAAACCCAACTGACTTCAATGTCTGAACAGAAACAGCACAATCCTCCGCAAGGATGCACTGATGGGGCAGACTGAAATCAGCGACCTGGAAGTGCCACAAAGTCAGCTGCAAGGGAGCACCCTCATTGCATCTGGTGAAGGGTAACAGAAGTAGCAAATTCGGAGATGGTTTGGGTAAAAACCTTTCCCCGCCTGGACCATAACAGCGTTCCTGATCAGCAGGAAACTGATGATGCGATGCAAAGACCACACACTTCCCACAGTCAGGTTCCGACAGCCCCTCCTGCTTTAAAAGATGCTCCAACACTTCCATCTGTTTAAAAATAACGCACTGATTTATGCTCCTCACAGGCCAACCAAGGCACCCGCACCAGGGCTCTGCATTAGCCCTCTGGCCACCGAGCCCCCAGCCAGCACATCTGCCAGGAAACCCTGCAGGAAGCCCCCACAGCCTTGCGTGGAGATGCTGGCAAAGGTCACCATGAACCAGCTCTGGGGGAACACCGGGGACAAGCCCAGGCCACCCCGAAGTCCTCACATGCAGGAGGCTCAGGAGGTGCTGGACCCAGCCCGGGCACTGGTGCAGTGCTTGCAGGAACTGGGAGCCTCATTGCAAACCCCCCAGCCAGGGTCTGGGCAGGCACTTTGCAATGAACCATCACTGCTTACAGGCTGAAGCAATTCAGGGCAGCAACTAAAATACTTATCTCAAGAAAAACAAACAACTTCTTTTCTACAGTCTGTGTGCTTGAGGCAACCAAACTGAAGAGGAACACGGTGTTTCCAAAGCAGGCAGAGAACCCAGTGCTGTGAATCAAGCAGAGGAACCACAGCTTTGCCCCAGGTCAGCTTCTCTGCTGCTCTTTGCTAAAAACATGTAGAGAAATCCCAAGAACGTAACTAAGTATTCATATTGCCTATATACTTGAATTAAAAATAAATGGTGAATACATGTGTCTATACAGCACTTACTACATACATACACACACCGAGAGTGTGCCTGGAGTATACACACATGTACTCACCCAGTATGTATTTACCAGTATTGCTCAAGTATATATGCTCTGTACAGTATACAGCCACACGGACACAGAACACAGGTATTTATACATGTGTACAAGAGACACACTACGTATTTCTATGTAAACACTATATAATTATATGAACATAGGCCCACACTTGCACAGTAGAAAGGAATTTGCAGCCAAAATCTAATTGGGGTGGGGGGAAAAAAGACAAAACCCTACGTAGTAACACACGCAACATGAGAAAGGTTGAAGGTCCTAAGAAAACAAAGGCCTCAGAGAAGCAAGGAGGGCACAGGAGGCCTCACGTTCTCCTTCCCTGCCCACCCCTCCTTGCAGGGCTGGCAACGCTGGTTGCATTTCACTGTTTGGTGAGGTTTTGTGCAATGAGAGGAACCAGGAAGGTTTGGGTGATCCCTGATGAGCAGCAGCCATGGCCAGGGATGCTCCCAGAGCCAAGCGGGATGCTAGAGGCAGGGGGGTGGCTGATGGGCAACCGGGGCCTTCAGCACCCAGCCAAGGGCTG
Organism: Ara ararauna; assembly: GCA_028858755.1. Classification (NCBI taxonomy): domain Eukaryota; kingdom Metazoa; phylum Chordata; class Aves; order Psittaciformes; family Psittacidae; genus Ara; species Ara ararauna. The sequence goes on along the minus strand of CM054389.1, from coordinate 6,601,814 downwards.
TCCCACTGAGACATGTTCCTCCTTTTATCCACACAGTGTGAAACAGCACAATGCCAGGGATGCTCAGAGACGTTATTATCATAAGGCATTTAAAGAAAAAAGAAAAGATCCTTCCATTTTTCCCCACCCCAAAGGCCAGGAGGTGCCAGGAGAGCGTGAGCTGTTGAGCAGCTCGAAAAGCCACTGCTGTGGCTCATGCAGCGCGTGGTGGTGGTTTATTATTATTACCACTGTTTTCAACAAAGCCCCTACAGACCCCTTTCTGCCTTATCCAGCCAAGGCCTCACAAGCACCACCACTGCGGACATTCGCACCCATCCTGACTGCACACTTGAGTGCCCGACCCCAAGGCTCTGCTTCCAGGTTCATCCAATTCTGGCTAAACTCAGAGTTATCTCCCACCAGCACAGGAACACTAACGGGAAAGCATCAAACTACCTCAAGTTGTCTGAAATAAGCTTCTGCGTTCTCAGGACAAAACAAGAGAGGAAATCAAAAGGTGAAGGCGAGGATGATGGCAGAGACGGAGTTCCTCAACGGCATTTTACATCTTGCGACATTTCCAGGCTGGGACATCAATCTGCTTTACGGAGTTCTGATCCACCCCAAAGACTTCTACAGATTTCACAACCATAAGCCTGACTCCCCTGGGATAAAAAGTGAAAAAGTTCAACTAAAAATTCGGCCTCTGGAAGAGCCTGAGTGCAAGGTTCAAAGAATAGAAAACGCAGTTAAAACCTATTTTTTTTTCCACTTTCTCTTAAGGCTCAGTAAAGTTTTTGCTTGTTTCAAGTAATCCCTTATCATACATATCACTGGCCTTAGAAAGCAGCACGAGCACATGCGGAGCAACGCACGGTGCCCTCCCTCTGATGTGGGAAGTGGCTAAACCATCATTGCCCAGTGGTTGTAAAACCGGGAGCACAAAGAACATCCTGTCCTGGTGACACCGTCCATGCACATGGGGAAAGCTCAGGCTCAACTCAGCCAATCAGAAAGCCTGGCTGGAGATGCAGTAGCTGTACACCAGCCCATGTGCTGGTATCTCCTCTTCTGCAAAGTCCCACGTACACCCCAACCTGCCACCCCGAGGAGGAACCCTTGCATCTTTATGGCATGTGGTGGGGGAGCAAAGCACCCTTCTAAGCAAACATCCAGAGACGTGTGGTGCCATACCTGGAATAAACCTTTATTCCAGAAATCCGGAGTGAGTATCATGGTGCAAGACCAAAAACCCATGTAAAGGAACAGCAAAACATACAATTCAGTAAAGTATTAAACATGTGCCTAAGTGTTCCTCAGCACAGATGCTTTAACTTGGGGCCTACAAAAGAAAGTTACCCATGCTTTTTCCTGTGGATGCTCAATTCTCTGTCTAGCTGCCACACAACATCCTACCAATGAAAAATCAGATCCGAAACTCAATGTCTGGGTTCAGCAGCACCAGAAACCACTAATGTTAAGCTGAGCCCTCCAGCACCATGAATTCACAACTAACAGCAAGCTGTGAGCCAGTGTGTGAATCTGCATGTCCTATGCACCAGTATAAACCGGTCTGCATGACCTAAACACCAGTATAAACCATGCCTGTGGCAGGGACTCAGGTGCTTGCTTACTGCCTCCAGATCAACGCAAAACCCTGGCTCAAATCTGCAAGACACCGCCTCAGGAAAACCATGCTGGAGGCTGTCTCCCAGGCAAAACTGGAAAACTCTCATTACAACTGCAAGACCTTCAATTTCTTCATGTCAAAAATGAAATGGGAAGAACTCTAGAAATGCAAGATAACACTTGGGCTCCTAACTGTCAAAGCAGAGACCTCTGCAGGTGACTTCTCATTTCCACCACCCCTCACTGTATGGTCACAACATAATGCAGACCACTGGTACCTACAACTTGGGTGATGCCTGCTCTCCCAGCACCGGTCCCTGCTGTCCTCCATGGCGTTGTTTGTGGCTGTGGGTGCCATTCAGAGGTGGGTGCCACCATGGGCCTTGATGCCTGGCTCCTGCTGGCCCACAGCTTTGGTGCAAGCCAGCAGCAAACACCCTCCTGCTGCCCCACTGTAAAGCCCACATCACCTTCCCTGACAGGACCAGAGGGAAACGCCTCGGGTTCTATGCACTTTCAGCATCATCCTGTTTTCAAAGAAGAGAATCCCTGGGAGTCAAGACCCCACCCTGGTGATGAAGGAGCTGATGAACAGATGGTGATGGAGAGTCCCAGCAGGGCTTGGGCACCTTCCTGGCCCCGGTGGGGACAACCTGCTGCATCTCTTGGCTGAGGTGGCCCAGGAGATACCCAGGGACCCTGGGCAATCCTTCATGTGCCCGTGTACAAAGTGGATGGCAAAAAGCCTAAGGAGACAGAAGGAAAGATGCCTCCCTTGTCTTGCTGGCCCTGGGGGACAATGGCTCTGATGTGAGGATGAGGGGACAGCAGCTGTCCTGGAGCAGGGGACATGGCAGCAGAACCTGGGGGAAAGGGGAGGGTGATGGGGGAAATCCGAGCTAAAATGGCCACGTTTCAATGCAGACAGAAGTCCTGGTGTCCCACCTGAAGGTGGGCCAGGGCAACGCTCCCCCTGCCCAGGCCTTCCCGGAGCAGCCAGGCTTTGACTGCAGGAAGACAGGGAAAAGGGGAAAATCCAAACAACTGGATATCTTCCCCTTTTCCAATGCCAAACAGTTTTGTCAGGGGAAAACAGAACCCGATTCCCATCCCTATCTCAACACAGGCAATAAGGAACAGTCCTCAGGAAGTCTGATGCGAGGAGACAAGCCAGCTCTATGCAACATCTTTTCTGTTTAATTCCACATGTTGTTGGGTTTAAGGTTCTCGGGGCTCTCTCTGAGCAAGGGCTCGTCCATCCCAGCCGAGCAGAGCACCTGTGGGGGAAGATTGTGTCCCCAGGCAGCTCCTTCCACCCCGAGAACACGGGCAGGTTATACCTCACCTTGGAGAGGAACGTCAGGAAAGTGTCTCACCTCCCCTTCCTCCTGCCCCTCGTTCATAAATTTAATAAAATAACAATAATAATAATTAAAACCAAGGCTTATTGGAGCTGTTTCTGCTCAACCTTCCACAGCCTCTTTTCATGTCACTCTCTGGAATCAGATTTTTCAAGAAATACTGTGAGAAAAAAAGAATAATAATAATAATTATAATAATAATAATAATTATAATAATAATAAAAAGCATCTGGAACCAGCTCAGAAGATTTCTAATGCTTTTCAGCTTGACTGACTTGGAGTGCATTGACCACACCGTTTATATTTTCTTCAGGTACCTGCAAGAAACCAGAAAGAAAAGTCATGCTCTAGCACAAGCCAGGCAGGGATGACACAGAAAGGGGCAGGAGACAAGGCAGAAGAGTCCCAGGGAGCCGGGTACATTGCTATTGTACACCTGAACTCCACTGAGAAAGGACTCCATCTGCAAGAGACACCCTCTGATTCAAAAGCATTAACCCATGGTACCCCTAGGAGCAAACACTCTAAGTGAGATCTGGCTGGTTTGCTGTCCTCATGGTGGCTGCTGGTGGGGAGGCAACTGCTTGGGGGGTTTCCTTTCCTTCTCCTCCTCTCTCCTCCTTTCCCTTCCTTTTGTTCATAAAGCATTTGTATGACAGGAGCTCACTCATGCAAGGTGCCTGTGCTGATGCCTAAAGGCTCCATGATGCCCTCTGAGGCATCCTACAGGCTTGGAACCCTTAAGTGTGGGGACAGGAGAACATGTCCATCAAAAGAGGAGAACTGCCCACCTGCTTGTGGTGGAGGGTTCTATTTGGTGTGGTGTAGCACCTGATCTCTATTACTCAGTCTTATAATTGACTTAACCATAGAAGTCCATATATGAAATTATTAGTGGTGTCTTTTCACACTTACTGCAAGAAAAAACTCTTTCAACACAAGATACAAAAGATGTCAGAGCAAGTGTCACTGGTATAAAAGTTAAGTAAAGTTAAATCAGGCAGAAAGGAGGCATCTGACATTACAGAAACTCAAAGATGGCAATCAGGGGACAGGCAGTGAACAGCTCTTGGGAAGTGGAAAGGGGGCTGAGAGAAAAATAAACAGCCTGTGAGCTGCTGCAAGAAGCCAAAATAATTCATGTTAAGTTGAAGAAGGAGCCCCTGTGAGGTATTTGAGCCCTTGGCCAGGAGAACAATACCTGGATTCACTGGACACCATCCAGAGCTCAGACAATGGAAATACAACTGGACAGCAATTTTCTGCAAGGCTTTTAACAGAAATGGGGGGAAAACCCATGAGAAAATAACAAGAAAAATGCTCTCCTTTCCAATGGGAAGATGGAATAGGAGCAGGTGACTGATGATGTGTGAACACAAGGCAGCCGGGAAAGGAAGGAAATAATCTTAAAACCACCATACAGCAAATTCTTCAGGGTTAGGAAGAAAACCCCAGCAAACCTCCACCACTGCAGGGAACAGACACTGAGACAGGACTCTCCACTGCCTCCCCTCCATTATTTCCCCGTACATTGAACACTGCAGTGGAAAAAGCCATATGACTCTTTGACTCTCCAGAAGATAATCATAGAATCATAGAACAGTTAGGGTTGGGAAGGACCTTAAGATCATCTAGTTCCAACCCCCCTGCCAGGGGCAGGGACACCTCCCACTAAACCATGCCACCCAAGGCTCTGTCCAATCCATAGGACACAGGAATCAATTTTGTAAACCACATTTTCTTAGCCAGCCCCAGTGGATGATCAGTGGGTCTCCCTTGCGCTTCTTCAGCACAGTGCAGAAGCAGGAGTAAGCAGAACCGGCCAGTTCTGACCAAATGGCTTTGACCTGCATGGACCCATCTCCTCACTTTAACACAATGGCCTGATCCTTCATTCACTGCAAAATGCTTGACTGCCTTAATGCTGAGGAAATGGTACTGATCATACCACCAATATGTGGACTGGATTTTCTCCAGGACAGACGTGTGAACAGTTCCGATTTGTAGGACACATCCTAATCAGTCACCAGTGGAGAAGTCCTACCCTCTCTGCCCCATAGAAAAGACCCCTATCCCAGGGCAGCTGGTGCAAGATGTTCCCTTGTCAGCTAGAGGGCAGATCAAAGCATCTACCACAAAGTGAAAATAAAAGCTTCAGACTACGTCCCAGACATTACTTCAGCCTCGTTAGATGCAAAATGCTGGTGAAGAAGAGCAAGATACCTCTGACCACGAGGCAGAGAGAACAGAGCACCTGGAAAAGGGACTCTTCTCACTTGCCCTCTCTAGAGGGAGCTGGAAACCACAGCTCTCTCCACCCCGACCTAATGGCACAGAGAAGACACACCAGAGACCTGGAGGTTCCCATCCCACCACTGTCTCCCAAAGGGATTTCTTCTTAAGCATAGATGGTGATTCCCAAGTCTAACTTCTACAGCTACAGCACTGCAGGAAGACCTGAGCATCAACATCCAGGTCAACTAAAAATTAAGCAACAAAAACCACCTTAAGATGCACAGGAAAAAAAAAGATGAGGTCAAAGGGAACAAAAGCTTTTATAAAGTAGTCTAAGTTTTTTACAATAAATACTGAACAACCTTAAAGAAAGGGAGGATGTAGAGAAAGGATTCAAGATGCACTCAGACCTTGACAAATGTCACTAGAAATCAAGGTGTTTGGGTGGCAAAATTAGGGAAAACAAGACAAAATCTAGGTCAGGCTCTTGGCCAACAAACCCAATCTACAGCCAGCAAGCACACACCCCAGGAACCATGCCTGGAGCAAAGTCAAGCAAAGGAGGGCTTGAAATGCACCTTTCACATGGTGGAAAGATTTGACAGCTTGAACGGCACTGTCCAGATGAAAAGGCTTTCAAAACCATAGGAAAAGGAAACAGCAAGTAGCAAGGAAAATGCTAAAATACTGACTTAAGTAAGGAAGAGCTGCAGACCTCAGGGCATCACCCAAATAATACCTGGCTAGCTGCTGGGAGACAGGCATCTGCTGGGCTCAATGTAGCAGGATGAGCCACTTTTCAAAGGCGCAGCTGCCTGCAGAGTCATCACAATTGCAGGGCACAGGTTGTAAGTGAAATGCCTGAACCAACAGGGCTTAGCTCTCCAGATACTGCTTGACAACTGGAAGCACTCTGCACCTTGTGCTCTGGGCAGGAAGCATGCACCTAGGGCCACAACAACAGGTAGGAATGCGAGGCAAAGCTAACAGTATTGATTTTAAAATGGTGTTTTATTAGCTTATCTTATCGGCACAGTTAATATTCAAGAAAAGAAGACAAACACATATAACACTTTGACCTTTGCTATCTGGAATAATATTTACTTTTACTCTTTACACACATGACCTATAGTCTGCAAATGGTTCACACCAACTGTGAAAAACCAACGTGATTAGCTGAAAAAGGCCTCCTTGAACTCACTGGAGCTTTTACAGGTCAAAAGGAAGGCCTGAGCAGTGACTGTACAGCCACAGAAGGAGAAGCATAATGCAATAAAATGCAAATTTAGGAAAAAAAACCCAAAAGCACAAAGCAGCTCCGGGTTGCTGGCTTTGTTAGCACATGGACTACTGACTCCCTCCCTCAGGACTAAGGGAATGGGCTCCAAGTCAAATGCCATCCTGTTTGTGGCTACAGACCCAGCAATTTTCCCTTTCCAGTGAAATGCCTCATTTTTGAGGGTGTCCTATACAGCCAAAGGAAGAGCAGAGATAGGCCTATATGGCAAAATATCCACCAGGATAAAGGAGAAGAGAGCTCTGTATGAATGGCAAGACCCTCATGCTGAAGACTGTGCTGCAACTGCTTGTGGGAACCCATAAGAACAAACACAGCAACATCCTTCTCTGCTTCAAAATCACCTCCCCTTGAGGTGCCGACAATTACTGCTATTTATCAAAAGCCCATGAGGAGGATGACGCAAGATCAACTGAGCTCATTAGATGGGTCTCAAAACACGAAGGTTAGAGCCATGCAGGCTCGAACCTTCATGAGATGAAGGCAGGGGCCTGCGACTGGGAGACTCTCCAAAAAGTCCCCCCACACAAAAGCACCCACCTGAGAGCCTGGAGCCTCTGACTACATATGCAGGAAAAGAAGAGGGCTTGTGCCTGTTTCTAACAAAAGATAGTGGCACAGTGGCAGAGAGTGCTGAGGGAGGTCAGAAGGTCTCCACTGCTGTTGGTCTTTAAGGACTGAGAACAGCCTTTTGCAAGAATGACACCATGACACTCCCTAGCATGGCTTTGCCTTGGGGTAGGGATGGCCTCCGTTCAGAAGCCTCTGACCCAGGGCAGTGACAGCCAGGAGGCTGGGGAGAGATATTTGCTGAGCTACGTGAGGGCAAAGGCACTCCAATGAGCTCTCCAGATGCGAAATGATGCTCTCATCATGAATTTTCTCTCAGGGAAAAGCTCTCCCCTATTGCAAAGAAGCTGTCTTGATACTCACCAATGCGTGATCAAACTTAAAAGTACTGATGTAGTAGGCTGGGATGTCAGCTGCGGCCAAAGGCTCAGAAATCTGAGCAACAATTCCACATTCATCTGTGGGGGAGATAAAAATCAATCACTGTGTGAATGGCATCTGAGTATCTCACAGAACTCCTGGGGCTCACCAGCTCCATGCCTATACAGGGAGGAGTTTGTCTTCACAAATGCCAACCAGAAGGGATCTCTGATTTTTGTGTTGTTTCTCACAGAATCAGGCTCTTTGGGCCACCATGATAAAATGCACATTTAATTTTACTGCCTTCTTTTTGTTACAGAAAAATATAAGTCCCCCAGAGGCACAAACATTAGAACTGGAATAATTTTCAAAGGTCCAAAGAAACGCAATCAATAATGTTCAGCAAGGAGGCACCAAAACCAGTCTCATATACCCTTAACCTCCATTTTTCTCTTTAATTGCTATGAAATGCTTTGCCCTGCATCCCTGAGAGAAGAGATGCTGACCTGCTGGTTGGCCTGGACACATGGTTCCTAGACCACAACCACCACAGCCCCCTGAGACAGGACTTCACGCCAATTAAATCTGTCCTGCTTATCGCAGATCAATGGTACATTGTTTCCACATGACATTTGAGTTTCACTGATCCAAATGGAACATTTCAGCTTGACTGCAAGCTAACATATTTAACCACTGCACATTTAGGGGACTGGTGGGTGTCCTGATGTCCCATAGATGACATATACCGTGCCATTTCTCCGTATTTTGCATCTAAGGTGCATAAAGAGAAGGTGATTGAAAATTTCCTCCTTGCACCTTTTGGTTGCCTGGTGTAGAAGCTGCAATTAAATATAAAACTTGGCCAAACGTTTTTCAGACATGTTCTTGAAAGCATGTTTTTTGTAACTGCTTCAGAGACCATGGGAAGGAGCCCCAGTGTTTCCTGAACATCAGGCATTGTATCAATATTCAGACTGGACTCCTTAAAATCACAAGTGACATAAATATAACAAGGACACTTCTGCAAGCTTAAAGCATTTGCTCTGTGCTACACAGGTCCAATAGTCTTTTGAGTAGAGAAAACGTTTGCAGCACTGGATGTGAAACAGGTCTATGAATAGGACTCCCACTTGGACTGCTATAAATCTGTACTACATCTACTAAAGCCTCAGAGTTGTCCAAGGAGCGCACTGGAGCATGACAGTGCCTTCTGCCCACTGATTTCTGTAATCCGCAGTACGTTCCCATGCCATCTTTTTGTCCACTTTTTCTCTTTAAACAGAGATGCAGCTGCAGCTACTTCCCAAGTCCAGCAGATGAATGTAATTTAGATGGAGCTGTCAAGCATGTAGCACTTTCCAAAGTATATTTAGAAGTCTGACTTATTAGGTAGGAGTCAGACTCCTCCTGTTTGAAAATCTCAGCTTGCAAAGTCATGTTAAGTTGCTCTTAAAAAGCCTCAGCCTCAGATGGATTTTTCCATCATCCCTGAAGGCCCTGAGGCGACTGAGTACCTGTGCACCAACTGATCTCCCAAATGTCCACCTACCAAAGCCAAGAGGCTGCCCACCAATCCGCACCATCTTCCAGAGCTCACCAGATGCACTTGTAAACAACAAATTATTAGGAAATCTGTAAAAGAAAAGCAATACCAAACATGGCAATTAAAACACAGCAGTGTGCCAAATTCTGCCTGAGGGGATGCTGCTGTTCCTGTATTCTCGAACTGCTGGAAGCCAACAACAGCAGCAGCACCTCAGTGAAACTGAGAAAACTCAAGGCAAGAGGGACAGATGCACCTGCCTGCCCCTCCAGATGTCCTGTGGTCTATCAGCATCTGATGCTGGAGGTGTGCAGAGGCACCCGGAGAGGCACAGGAAAAGAAACAGGCCATACCCCAGCTTTACAAAAGTTGAGACTCTTAATCTGAAGGTTTGACTTGAGCTGCATTTAGAAACACCTAGGGACAGAGTATGTTTCCACACCTACTCTCTTAGGAATGTGAATGGTGACCGCTGTTTTTGTGTCTGAGCATCACCAGTGCTTTTTGCATACCATCCCTGTTTGATCCCTGCTGAGATCCCATTTCCTAGCAGGGTTAAGAAGACCAGTAGCTAAGAGACTTGCCCAGGGTTAAGCAGGCAGTCTGTGACAGAGTTCTCCAAGCATCAGGCTGCAGGCTGCCACTCTGTCTAGCCTCTCTTCAAGGCAGATGGAGCTTTACTCCTATTAAGGTCAAAGAAATTTTCAAGAGGGCAATTAATAGTTTGCAAAACAAGTTCCTAGGGCAGGCAAGAATCAAACCCAACCACTGCACTGTGTGTCAAGAGCAAATTTATGCACTGCATCTCAGTGCAGCATCCCGCCTAGCCTCCAGACCTCAGAGACTTCTGTGATGTGAAGCTGCAGAAGTACACACGCAGACACAGGCTGATCTTTGCTCCCAAGCTGATTTTTTCCCTGCCAGACAAATGAGCCCTGGGCTCTGGCTGCACAGGGGTGACTCAGTACATTATCATCACAAGGGGACTCTAAGCCCAGCCATGTGTAAAAGCAAAGTGGGAGGACAGCATCGCTGATATCCCCACCCTGCTTTTGGCCTGTATCAGTAAATACCCAACCACAAACACCAGATTTTCTTGTGTTTGCTCTTAAAAGCACAACTAATGAACAATAGAATAAAATATCAAAATCACTTTGCTCCAGTGTTCCTCTTTCAAAACGGAGATAACTCTACATTATAGTGGCTTGTCATTTCACTGAGGGCTTGGATAGATAAGCCCAAAATTCAGGAGCTGGAACATGCCAGACCTCACTCAGAAAAGTGACACAGAATGTACAGGCACATCACACCCATGCAATGAGGCTCCCAAGAATTAATATGGAAGAGCTTAAGCTGCTTCCTGCTCCTTTGGACACCTCCCAGGTGCCTTTCTGGGGTCCTTAAGACTCTAACACCAAAGCTCACCTCTGCTGTGTCTGGACATCCATGACCAAGGAGATGTAACCCTCAATGAGAGAAAAGGAGAAAAAGCGAATGTGTCCCGAGTCTTCATTGCCCACCACTGATTCTTTTACTCTGAAGAAGCAGAAGACAACAGCATTAACTGGGGCTAGAAGAGCAAAAGAAGCTTTTTAAAGCAGACATATAGCCAGTGACACCAGGAATGTTCATACGCTGACTTGGGGAAGTGACACTGTGTCCTGTCACATGGATTTTGCTGAGGAACACAACGCCAGTCCCCACAACTGACAAAACTCTCCCATCCCTCCCCCAAGGTCCTCTCACAGGAGGCTGTGGACGAGCAGCCACAGGCCCCAATGGGCAGCAGCCCAGCGAGCTGTACATCCCCTGGTCATACGTGGATATACAGCACATTGATCACATTGCTGCTCTTAGCTTAAATATGAAAAGACACAGCTTTCCAAAGCCAGTAGATGTCTTTGGTCACCTTCAGTGTCTTATTTGGCTTCCATCTCTCGGGACAATCTTCTTGAGCCTGTGAAACCTCCCTCCCTAGGAGCTGAGATCTGCCACAGCATAAGGCCACAGCAGATCCCTGGGCATCCTGGTGGAGCAATGCACATTTGTGCCTCCAAACACCTCCCCCAGGAGCCTGTCTCCCTGCTGGGACCTACCCATTGGAGTAAAACATGACATCCATTAGTAGTGTAGCAACAGTGGGAAGGGTATCTGGATCCAGGCTGGTGACGCAGAACATATTACTTGGACTGGAAAGGGGATGAATGACAGGCCTCTGAACTGAAAGAGACACACAGAGACACACACAGCTATGAAGCCACATCTGCAGCAGGCTGTCATTCCACCAGAGATGTTACCCATGCACTGGCAGCGGCCTCAGAGAAAGCTGACAGTATTTGTAAGGAAGTTCTTAATTGCTGAAGGCCTCCTGGCTCTCAGACAGGGACTAAGGAGCCTGGGGACAACCTGCTCCTGTGGTGCTCTCCCTGGGGTATAGGGTAATATCATCCTGAATACCCTGCCCTGCATGAGGCACAGGTCAGCTCCCTGCTCATAGGGGCTCTAAGGCCATCAGATGCATCCACATCAGACAAGGGTAAGCTAAAGGAGGTGCCACATGAACTGAAAGGTAGAAATAAACTCGGGCTTCTATCACTTAAAAAACAGAGCTATGGAAGGCATTTCTGGAAGTATACTCTCATCTCCCTCCTCTTTCGGGGCCTATTTTGCCATAATATCTACAAAAATTCAAAGCCAGATGCCATGCAGCAGCTTGGTAAACACACTGCAGCCACGGGCTGAGAAGCAGCCAGTATTTTAGGCATGCAGCTACTGACCAGAACAACACAGCACATTGCATACCTGTGCGTTATCAACGCGTGTTTCACTGTGCCCTTCCTTCACAAGTTTTGCATCAGGCTCATTTTCTTAAACAAGATGATTTATAGCTACAGAGTGATGAGGCTGAGTGGCACTTCATAATAACTGAGCTCTGCTTTGTTTGGTTATGGGCATAAAACTACAGGCAGGTGTGTAGGTAAACATACGGATTTAAGTAGTTCCTTTTCCTGACTGTGTCCTTTGCCTGATGCTTGTTTCTCTAGGCTGGAAACATCCTTAGGTTCTGTACAGACCTGGTCTCATTGCAGCCTTGATCCTGACTGGTACTGAAGTGTGAAAGTCGAATAATATTCTCTGTACATCACTGCAATACTTAAAACAAGCTTTTATATAAGTCATTTTCCACTGAAATAATGAAACATGGAAATATGGGCAACACATAACGTTAGTTTTGCAACTAAAATGAACTGCACTTTAACGTGTAGAGAGATTAAAGGCATATCTCCTCTAGAGATGTGAAACCAGCATTACAAGGCTCAAATTCAAGCAAAGCTCATCAGCACTGCTCAGAAAGTTAAGCACCTACTCAAATCCTTGGTTGAACTGGAATAGACTCAGGTGTGTGCTAAGATAGCTTATTATCTTACAACAGGAAAATCACTCATCAAAATGTTGAAGGGAGGTAGGAGGCAGACTTTCACCCCCATGTGTCATGGAGACCAACTCCTTAGCAAGCTGAGCCCATGCTGGTCCTTACCTAGTTTTGGTTTGACAAATCCATTTGTTATCCCAAGGTCATCAGCAGCCACTGTCTCCCCATTCACTACTCTGAGGATGGTGAACTCAGCAGCCAGTGTGTGCATCACGAAGGGCAGGTCTCGCTCACGTACCTGAAGTTGACAACAGGATTATCTCATGGTGGTGTGTACCAGAAGTGAGAATACACTGCAATGGAGGTTATGTGCTCTCAGGGCACAGAAAAGTGGACACATCACTCCTGCTTGAGCCAGCAGTGGTATAAGGATAAACACCACCTGGATGTGCCTCTAGAGAGCATATCTGGAGATATATCAATAGTATTAAGCACCACAGCACTTTTAATCATAGAATAATATAACCATAGAACCACAGAACGGTTTGTGTTCAAAGGGACCTTAAGGCTCATCCAATTCTAACTCCCTGCCATGGGCAGGGACACCTCACACTAGACCATGTCGCCCAAGGCTCTGTCCAGCCTGGCCTTGAACACTGCAATGTCATCATCCCATGGGAATAGCTCCAGAGATGTCAGAGAGCCTACTACATGGCACAGAGCTCTGGGGAAAGCCAACTTTGGTACTTCTGCTGCTCCTCAAACAACTTGCTCCCAGAAATGTCATTAAAATTGCTCAATGGAACTTTCATCTGGTGGCAGGTAATTCTGCCTGGTCCTCTCATTTCCTCTTACCAGGATGAAGTCCGTCTGATAGGTGGAGAGCATGAACACTGAGATATTTTGGTCGGCCAGTGGTGCTATTACTGACTTCGCAATTTTGGTCACTCCGATGGGCTGGGAGCCAGAGAAGCCACCTCCACCAGACACCACGTTGAGGGCAAGCCATGTCGCGTCAGCTACGCTCAAGTGTTCCGAGGAAGGAAGCTCTGCAAAGAGACAGTGGGGGAGGACAGAGGTTTGGTTTAGAGGCAGAGAGAGCCAGATCCACATTCTGGTTCGTATGAGGTTAGCACAGACCCCAGTGCAATGAATGAGATGAGCCCACTGGGGTTCCCACACTGCTATTCCAGCCGACCTCCTGGGCTTCCCACACTGCTGCACAGGATGGTACTGTGCTGCATTTCAGAATCACCAACTGCATCAACTTCCACTGCAGGAGTCATACAGATTTTCAAGGACAACACACTACATGCACCTCAGCAACTAGCTCAGATGCTGGTGACCAGCACTGCTGACTTCCTCATGCAGGAACAGCCTGAGGTCTTTAACTTAACTCGAATCTCTTTTATCACATGTTTTCTCCAGATACTTTCCGTGAGTTTTTCTGGTCTCTTCTGTTCCCTTTCTCCTGCTCTAAACCCAGATTTTATTCTCCTGGACTTGAAATGGAGGCCGACAGAGCAGCCTGGGCACTAGCCCAAGACTTCGGAGATGCAAAGCAGGGACCCTATGCATCTGTGGGGTGCTGCCTCCATCTCTAGAGCAGAAGTCAAGAGCTTCACAGCTCTGTAAAGGATGGATGGTCTAACATACACACCATACACACCAGAGATCAAGGTGACCATGTACAGAGATATGGGAATCTTTTTAAGAATAACCCCAGTTCCATTCCATTTGCTTCTAGTCTATTGTCATTAAGTAGTTAAATATGTGCAGCTTTACTATTTGATACAAATTATTAACTGTTTTAAAGAAACCTTAATGTATTAAGAGCCCATAAAACCAGGTGCAGACTCTGGAATGAAGGCATAAGCTTCTCTAAGTTTTTCTGGACTTTGGATTTTGGTTTGGAAAATTACAGAAACAAGCAGGTCAGATCCAGATCCAGACTTACAAATGCATAATCCCAGTTAAAACTACTCAGCATAAGGAACCTGACCTCAGATGCAGATCCAGCCAGGAAAGACCCAGCGGAGGTCCCAGCAGAAACCTACACACTTTGCTAAGAGGTTAGAGGTAGCCCCACAGTCCCAAGCACAAATCCCGGCACTGCTGCTCTTGCAGTCAGTGCCCTGGCACTGTAGGCAAGTCTCTTCATGTCTCCATCCCCAAATGTCCTACTCTGTCCACCCACTCCTGGCTCATCCATACAGTTTTTTCTCCTTTCCTTCTCCTTCAGCAAGACCGTTGGGAACTGTTTCTGTACAGCTCCAGACACCATGTAATAAATTCCTAACCTCACCCCCTCTGAATCCCCAGGCACCACTGCTGTGAGACAATGACAGCGCTGAAAACCCAAAATGAACTGAATAACAAATACTATTCATTTTGCTCTCCTCAATAACCTCAATTGCATGTGCCACGAAAATAACCCTGAGCAAACACACTGCAAACAGTGGGGACATTGGGGGTTCTGCATTTTGATGTTTAGCTTCATAGACCAATGTTTCTTTTTTACTGAATAATCAGAGCTTACATGGAATGAAAACTAGACACCAGGGAGAGGGGGTAAGTTTGTGCATGAATCAACTCCATGTTACCTCAGAGAGACGAGTGCAAGCTGCTTGCAGAAAATTATTGCAGCAAAATACCATTTTCCGATCAGAAAGCCCTTTGCATCAGAAAAGCACCCCCAAAACAAAGCTTACTACATCAATTGGCATGGAGGAGCTAGGGCTCAAAACAACTGCTGCTGATCTAATAAGCAGCTGACGTCTTTTCTTCCTTTATTCCCACCTCTGCTCCTTGCCTGTGAAATAAATAAGAAGGAAAAAAAGCCCAGATGTGTTCTTTCTTTGGACATGCACTTTCTCCCTGGCAGCGCGGAGTGGGCAGGCACAGGCGAGGCCACCTGCACGTCGTTGGTATTTACACTTCCATTGCCCACATCCCAAAGCCATTAAAGCAGCCAGGCAACGACATCATGGAAAGGTCAAGTGACACCTTTCCTCTCTGCAAACTCATCCCCAAAAGCCTCTGGCAGCAAGGCCACCCCAGTCAGTGCACAGGATGCATGGGCAGCTCCGTGTGCTCCGGGGTCCGGTGCTCACCAGCCTGGACGCTCACAGTGAGCACCATCGTCTGCTCATTATAGATTTATAGACTGGTATGGGTTGGAAGGGACCTCAAAGCTCATCCAGCTCCAACCCCTGCCATGGGCAGGGACACCTTCCACTAGAGCAGATTGCTCCAAGCCCCTCTGTCCAACCTGGCCTTGAGCACTGCCAGGGATGGGGCAGCCACAGCTTCTCCGGGCACCCTGTGACAGCACCTCAGCACCCTCACAGGGAAGAACTTCTGCCTAAGAGCTCATCTCAGTCTCCCCTCTGTCAGGTTCCCTCTGTCTTGTCCTGTCCCTACATTCCTTGTCCAAAGCCCCTCTCCAGGTTTCTTGTCAGCCCCTTCAGGCACTGGAGCTGCTCTAAGTTCTCCCCTTAAGGAGCCTTCTCTTGTCCAGACTGAACCAGCCCAGCTCTCTCAGCCTGGCTCCAGAGCAGAGGGGCTCCAGTCCTTGCAGCATCTCCATGGCCTCCTCTGGACTTGCTCAAGGAGGTCCATAATGACTTGCTACCAGCAGTAAGATAACACAACTCATTTCCTTCTCTATAAACAGAGCAGATGATGTTCCTGCTTTGTACGAGTGATGTGGCTCTGGCTGCAGTTCATTAAATACCAGTTTCGATACTATTTTGGGTCAGGGACATGGCAGAAGATGCAGTATTTCACGGTGGACAGAGGCGTTATCACATTTCACTCTGGTAGTAGTGGGACTGGAGGAGATGTCCTGAGAAGACCTCATCAACCTCTTCCTCAGCGGGTAGGAAGGCTGATTTGCCCACTGCATTTGTAATTACTGGAAAGTGTTGATCATGTTCAGTTTTATGTGCTTACCAGGCCATATGAAGGATGACAGGGGCCATTGCATTCGCTTAAGTAACCTGCTTCTCATCATTCAATTAACTTATAGAATGCAAAAACCAGTCTGCAAAAAATAGATAGAAAGTGACTGAAATACTGATTTTGGACACTGTTTCCACTAGGCAGCCAGATGGAAAAGTACAACCCAAATTTTAATGAAACAAACACAAGCCATAAGCTCAACAAATTCATTTAAATAGCATCAAATAAGCCACGTAGGAAGGTGCTTTGCCCAGGAAGCAGTTAAATGCAGTAAACCCAAAGAGAGCTGAAAACACCAAACATAACATTAATGCAGACTCAGGGAGCCAGAATAAGGCAATAAATAAAGAGCAAAAGGAGGAATCACCCACGTTTCAGTACCAACCCACCATTGCCACTACTTCCCTGCAGGAGAGCAGAGCTCCTGACATCCCAGAGCTGCCATGGAGCCCCTCCAACCTACACAGGAGGTCATTACCTTGATAGCCCAAGCACACAATTCATCTTGCCTGGCAGTGCAATACCAGGTACGAATTGCTGGTGGGCTCCAACAGCCCATGGTACCACTCTCCATTTTGCCTCATCCAAAATTCTCCCTGCTGTATGCAATCTGCAGTGCCACCAAGCAGACAGACAGATGCCATGTGGGACACAGGACCCCCCAAGAGAAATATTAAACCAATGCCAGTTCCTGCTCCAACCAAACCCAACACACGTCAGATAAGGTTTAGGACATGAGTTAAACCGCTTATTCACACCATGGGTGATTCAAAAAGTCACAGGTCTGTCTGGAGCCCCACTGGCCCACGTGGCAGGCAGAGCTGAAGCAAAGCAGAATCCATGGCACACATCACCCTGGGATGTGAGGTGCTGAGTATCACATTGGCTGTAATTGGCTGCTGAGCTCAAATAATCAATACCATTTCCAGGGAGGACAACAAACACTGGCCAAAACCCAAACAAGGATTGAATTGCTGCCGCCAGAGCGTTGCAAAATGCTGTTAAGTACTGTGAACTGGTGTTCCACATGGCACTCTTAAAATACCTTTGGGAAGATGCTGGCCAGATGATGAGCTTCCAGCTCATGGGTCTCTGCAAGCTTTCCGTGGTCACAGAAAGCAGGGAAGGACAATCTCCTGCTTGCCAGTCCTGACCAAAGAGTCATCCCAATGGTGTGGGTCAGCACACTATTTTCCTGTCTTTGGTTTCCACCCTGGGGTCCCCTCAGTCTCCCAACACCCTGTACAGCAGGAGCAAAGCACTGGGAGAGAGTCCTCCCTCCTCTGGAAGAGCACTGGGAAATACGCACATGCTTCGAGAACATACAGCACCACCAGAACTTTTTATCCCCTTTCTGTACCTAATTTAAAAGGGCTCAAATGTCTCATAAAAGGGTTATAGTGAAGGGGAGAATGCACTGTAGCAGAAAGGCATCTCACCCACCCACACTGATAACTGGATCAGGGCTGTGCAAGGCACTGCCAACCAGGGACTTATTCCCTTCCTCCAAAAAGGATACCCTGTGAGCTGTTCTCTATGGCCCTCATTCCAACTTAATGGTGATCGCAACTGATGACTCTTATTAGCTTTCAAGTGAAACTGCAGATACATGATGAATTTCTTGAAAAGCTTGGAGAGAAATGAAGGCACTCAGCTGGTTTGGTTTTTGGTGCTGCATGTTGGATCATCTCCTTAGCACTCATGCTCGCTCAGTTCACATATTTCTGTGTTCCAGCAGTGTACTCTGGGCGATGTACTACTCCATGAGTTGCTCCGGTACTCCGAAAGAACCAATTGCTCATTCAATTAATCATTAGAGACTTATGTTTGCAGCCATGGACTACCTCCAAATGTTAAAAAATAATGATGTTTAAAACATCCTGCGGATTGTCTGACCACCCCTCTGGCTATAGATCCCTTGCACTGGACTTATTTCACCTTTTATAGCCTCCCTCTGCAAAAATGTCAGCAAGAGTCCTGCTTGTATTAAAAAGATAGAGGAAAAGGCTCTGGCAGCAGCGGACTCCAATGGTCAAGCATTAAAAATAAAAGTGCTGCCAACTGCAAAATCCATGATAAATTGGGAGAGCTGTCGCCAATGCCTTTATGTGGCAGCACACTTTATGTATATATAAATACTTTTAATAGGATTTTTATGTTTATTGAAGGGTTCTCTTCCCACTGCCCAGTGGAAGCTTTTCACTGCTCTGCAGTTTTCAAATCCCCTCTTGTAATGAAGTGAGGGATTATCACAGATCGTAAAGCCCGATCCAAAGCTTGGGTATCTTCCTGACTTCTCTGTTGGCTTTACCACACAGCCACCAAGGAGGGGCTAGAGATGCCACTGGGTACTTCCCAGAACAGCATGTGGTGGGACAAGCATCCACGGGCTGATGGGGAGCTGGGCTGCCCAGGGCAGGTCTTCAGCACCCACTGCTGTGGTTTCTCTGATGTGTGACAGAGTGCATGTGTTTAACTGGACGTCTCTAATCAGATAATGCTTTAGGAACTTCATATCCTTGTGACATTTTGGCCGCATAAACTCAAAATCAGGAGGAGAGAGTGGGAGGAAGAAACAACCTGAACCTCATTCCTCTTGAGTAATTGAGCTATCTAAACATTCCTTTAATGTCAGGAAACAGAGTACTGTTTCTCTTGCTTCCAGAGAGCTGTGCAAAAGAGGATAAAGCAGGGTAAAGATGTCATTTATCAGATCCTCTAGTGTGCAAGAAAAAGCTCTGGAGCTGGTCCAATGCCAGCTCCATGCGTCCCAGGCTCACTACTCTGGAAACAAAAGGGTTATTCCTGCAGGATGACCCGTTTCTCACTTTGCTCTGTCTCAAGGCCAAGGCAAAGTGACCCAGTGCTGAGCTTCCCCCATAGGGACACCACCAGGGCAGCAAAAAACATCTTGGGGATGTTACAATGCAAATCATAACCTTTCAGAGCAATGCAAATACCCTTTCTTTCTCCCCCAAAACACAGACGATGCCAGCTTCACACTTAATCACTGGAAGCAAAGACTTTTGCTGCCACACAAATCCTAAACAAGCCCCATGAGCAGTTTTTAGCATGGTGCGAGGCGGCTGCCAGGCAGAAAGTGCTTGGTGTTGGTTGGATTCAAGTGCCACGGAGCAATCCCACACTGAGGGACTTATCTGAGCACAATAGCCCGGCAAGATAAAAGCACCCTGCTTGGCTGTGCGTTAGGGAACGTGGTGATTAGGGCCAAAAAGTTAATGCTTTTGTGAGCAAGAGAAGGAAGAAAATCCCACAGCACTGATTCAGCTGAAATGATCTCACATGCCAATGAGCTCCAGCACGTCTTGGGAAGAGGTCGGTGTGCTCACAACAAAACAGCTTTTGCAATTTTTTCCATTGATGCTAATGGTTTGGCCAGCTGCTGCCCTCTGCAGAGGGCAACACCAGAGGTGATCCTAGAAACAAAGACTAGTTTGAGTTGGAAAGGACCTTTCAAGGCCATCTTGTCCACCCCCTCTGCCATAAGCAGAGGTATCTTCAACTAGATCAGGTTACTCAAAGCCCCATCCAAACGGACTTTGAATGTTCCCAGGGAAGGGGCATCTATCACCTCTCTGGACAACCGGTTCCAATAATGGGTGCAGAAGCAGGCACAGAAGACAGCCCTGACAGCACAACACAAGGTGAACAACGCCTCTAGCATCACACCTCTGCCCCCCCCCATGAGCTGGGACATGAGCAGTGAGACATCTCACACAGCAGCACATTCAGGAACTTTTAAAGCACTGGTAGCTCCAAAGGTTCATTAGATACCAAGTGCTACCAGCAAATGGGACAGCAGGTTTCTCCAGCATCACACCAGACCATTAAACTTCAATTTTTGTCTCTTTTATTGCTCTTCTCTGTGCACCCCAAATTTCTTCCTGATGGGATGTCCGGGCATCTCTGCAGGGCTGGATCCCCAGCCAGGGAACCTCACCTAACGGGGTGCTTCTGCATTTTTGACATCTTCTCCTAACAGAGGATGAAAAACTGAGGGGTTTTTATTCTGAACTCTCTCAACAGGGAAGCTGTGAAACCTGTCATCTCATTTTCCTATTTAGGTATTATCCCACTCACAAAAACTGTCAAAAGAACATCATTAGGTTCATAAACTCCAATAATCTGCACTGAGGAAATGACAGCTTGACATTTTATGTATTTAACCTCAATGTTTCTGTGCCTCAGTTTCCTATCTATAAAGTAGGTACAAACCCCCCTATTTCTTCTAAATCTTGCTCTCAAGAAACAGCTGTTCTATTTAGCTGAGGTTTATGTACATCTCAGGATTGAAGAATTTCACAGTTAATGCGAAAATCAGCACAAGCAGCATGGAAAATTTCCAGCCTAAGAGGGAGTGCAGCAAAGATTTCAGTGTCTGAAAACAGGGTGAGAATGGGAAGCTTTGCTTTGGCCTCTGAGCATTCTTCCTTTATCACGGCGGGAGGAAGCTGTTGGTGCGAGTGCTATTGCAGGGATATTCACGCAGGTTTGAAAGGCAAAGGTCTCTCACTTTCCACTGTCATGCTCGTAAAAGACAGACAAGCAGAGAGACAGAGGGAATGAAAGACAAAGATGACAAGAAAGAAGCAAACAAGAAAGCACTCTCAGCAAAAACAAGCACCCAGAGCCTGTCCAAGTCTCCCTCCCTAAGCTCTGAGAAGTCAGCACTCATACAGCATCCAGTATGGACCAGCTCACCCAAAACCACCTCACAGAAGGGCTCCTATAGTAATGTCAAGCAACACAGCCATCTCCCCTCATTTCTCACCTGGAATTTATCTTATACTGGTCCTTGTCTGCTGCTATGGGTTTTCTTTCAATTCTGGATTAACTACATCTTAAGGCAATTTATGGGTTTATATCAGAATGGGCGAACATGCCCAGTGCATTTTCCTCATGTTTTCCTGATAATTCAATTCAAACTCTACCCAGTGTAATAACCAGTTTGAATTTCAAACTATTCATGCGAATAGGACAAATTACATTCACAGGGAATTACACACGGTGACCCCAGGTCCCATGTCCATCTCACAGAAGCTACTGTTATTACTCACAAGCAAGGGAGTTCTCTAAGCCCTTTACCAGAGGGAAATTACAAACACATTCATCCCACTTCTAGTTGATAAAAACTGGGAGAGCAAAAAACCTGCTTCAGACAGCACTGAGGTCACCCAGGGCATTTCTTCAAGCCCTGTTCAGAAAGAGAGAGAAATAGCTCCTAACCAGAGACATTAAGTGATTTAATACTGAGTATTTCCAGCCACCTCTGGAGCTACCAAAGAGCCTGTGTCAGTTTGGCTGCACTGAAGCTTCACTGGCTCCATAAACCATTCAAAGGGATATGTGAGTATTGTGAATTTTCAAATCAGCTGGGAACGTTTTAGGTAAAGAACCTACTTTTTCTAAGCAGCCCCATCCATTCTCCTCTACAACACAACCATTTCTACACTCAAGCAGCCCTCCTGCAAGGCCTTTGTAAGAAGTTTGCAGGGAGGGAACGCCACTGCACAGCCTCTCCACTGTTACAGATCTGCCACGTAACTGCATGAAGTAGGAAGCTCTTTCTGGCAGCACTGGAGATGTCACACTCAAAGATGAGGAAGTCAGTGTATTTTTACCATTGACAGTACAGTTACACACAGACATTCCAGGCTCAATGTCCATGCCCTGGGATGGTGGAGGAAGACAGTGTGGGCTCTTCTCTTTGCTTATCTGGGAATATGTGCATCCTTTTCTCAACAGATGCCAAAGGGATCCATCCTGCTGACACGGACACAGTTTATGTGGACAGCACTGAGATGCTGAGGGGTGGCACCTTCCTGGAAAGCTGACTCTCTAGCCCGTTGAGAGCAGCAGATGTGGCAACGTATTCACACTGATTTCAGAGCCTGGGAAGGAGTATGTGCTAATTAAACTTATTCTTTCTGCTCAGCACGTCCTCAACTGCATTTGTACAGAGCAGAGATGACGCCATGTGGCTGACTGATCTATTTACACCTCTGGAGTCCCCTGCTCATCCCCGTTTCCCAATTAAGGGTGCAGACAGGAATTTGGGCTAGTTCCAGCAATCCGATATGCCTGGCACATCACTGGGACTGAAGAGACAAACCAGCGACTTTTACCCAATGTATGCTGCTCAGGATCTCTCTGCTGCCTGAAATGCAGGAACCTGAAAAGCTCATTCCTGGGGAAGAGCTAAAATAAAATTAGTCTTGTTGCTGGAGCCTGTCGTGAATGCAAAAAGCCAGCAAATCCAGGTTAAAAGTGCCTGCCAAGTTTTCTGAGTTCAAGAAGCAGAGGCAAGAAGCATGCTGTGAGTCCATATCCCCCCACCACAACCAAGGGACCATTACGTTTGGAAAGACATCTCCTGTACCTGTTAAAAGAGAAGGCTGAGAGCTTGTGAACGATCTAATTCAAAGCTAATCAAGGCACTGCAGACAGGGAAAAGAAAGCTTCTGGATGTGCTTTGCTATCAGCACCTCAGGGCATTTGCTGGCTCTCCAGCTTGTCCTGGTCACTGAAGCATTGGAGGCTGCAAGAGTGATTTGAACTCTTTGCCCTTGCAGGGATAGGCTGTTCTATGCACCCCAGGCCTCTGTCAGCATGGGCTGCATTTCTGCCACATGCTCAGTGTACAGATCAAGAAAGCAGAGCCAGAATTAAAGTGCAGCCGACTTCTGAAGAGATGAAGAACAGAGCAGGGGATGAAGCTCTCCTGCTGCACTCTGCCCTGCTGGCTTGGACCTCAGAGATACAGATGTTGACAGATGCCCTTCCAACTTGGACATGTGGGTCCCTTCCTCCCTGCAGTGCTCCAGGCCTGTGGATGAGGTGTTACAGCTGGAGCTTCTCAGTACGTATTTTCAATTACAAAATTCTTCCTACCTGCAGCATGCTGTATTCATCTTTTCAATATCATTGCTCCCCTCTTCCATAAAAAACTTCTGTGAACTCGTGCAAGTATTTGCTGCTCAGTGGCAATCTGGACAGCCACAAATCCAGGAGTGCAGTTGTACAAGCCTGTACAGAAGGGGCTACTTTTCTGGAGGGAGATAGGTGTGAGGTTAATACTTCACTTTCCCAGCATATCATTCAGTGGTAGACAACTGCTACCCATTTCTCCTTATACACACACACTCCCTACCTGGAGACAAGCCTGCTCCCAGCAATAGGATACAAAGCTCATTCTGCACTGTATTTTCAGCACTGCTGTCCTGGTGGGGTGCAGCTTCCAGCACTGGCCTTTTGGCTCCCTTCTGCCCCCCTGCCCCAGCAACCCTGTCCAGGGCAGCCCCACCAGCCCTGTCCTCTTCCCTGGTTAGCAAAACAATCCTGGTTTTATTTATAAGGCACGACAGCAACTCCTTCAGGTAAACCGAACCTGCGCATCCAAGCTGGGGAGAGAAATGAATGCAGATGAGTTTATTTTTGCACAGCCTCCTACAAGAGCCCCAGGAGCTGCTCACATTACATCACACCCCCACCCCCTCCTCGAATCAAACCCTGCAAAGGCACAACACTGATGGCTGCTGGGAGCAATGGCCATAGGAAAATTAACTCTTTGCTGTGCAGGATGCAGGCTGCTCTCTCCAATGGCCAGCAGCGAGCCAGTACTGGTTCTTTGTGCTTAGCTGATACAGAAAGGGATGTGTGAATCCCCAGACACAACCTCTGCCTCCAAGTATTCATTCAACAGAGCAATGATTTTGCTAACAGGACGAGGAGTCTGAGTTGCTCCCAGACTGTCCCAAACATAGGCCAGAACATGGGCAAGAGAAGCCACCTGATACCTCAAGGAACAGCCTAACAGTGCTGATGGAGGGACGTGACTGAGCAGGACTCTCAATTCCCACCCACAGACTTCAATTACACAAGAACGGGTATTGTTAGTGTCGATTTTCCTTGAGCCCCACGTGGCCTGACGGAGCAGCCGCCGCCGGAGACACAGGCACAGGCATCTTGTCGAGAGCAACACAAAAGCTTTTCTTCGCAGGAAATTAAAACCAAGGAAACAAACACCAGCACTTGCGTAAGCCCCAGACTGGCTCAGACAGAAAATTACCTCGAGACTGCTTGTGTTCCAGATCAATGGATCAGCTGCACGGGGCAATTAGCACCTTGAAATTATTCAGCAAGCCTAGGAATGGGAATTTTAAGGGAGGCTGGCGAGAGAAGGCTGAGAGCAAGCGGGAATAACAACGGATCTTTCTGGATACAAAAGTCAACGCTTGGCTCCAGCTGAGCCCAAGCTACAATATGAACGTGGCTGTTGGACGCTTTTGCAACCAGGCAAAAGGGGGATGGGAGGGAGCTGGAGGGGAGCTGACACTGCACCCTGGGAATGGGTATTTGGTATGAACATGGAAAGCAGAGCGCATATTTTCTGGCTGGGACTGAAAATATATAGCCCAGTTATACCACAAGCCTATTCTGTGCTGTACCCAGCACGCCAAGCGAGGCAAAACTACTCTGTAAGCAGATCCTTACTGCGCTTGGTATGTGGATGGGCACAAGGGGAATCTGGCCACAAGGCAAACACTTGTAGGAGGTACCAGCTTGGTCAGAGCTCTGCCCAGGGCTGTGAGGGGCTCAGGACCAGCACAAGGATCCTCCAGGTACTCTCTGCAACCCCACTCCCCAACAGCAGACACCCCAAAAACCTTCACCTGTCTGGATGTTACCATAGGATCATAGATAACCAGGTTGAAAGGGACCTCAAGGATCATACGGTCCAACCTTTCTAGGCAAGCATGACCTAGATTAGATGTTCCAGTACACTGTCTTATGAATATATTGATCTGATTATTCCTGCCAATATTAGGAACAGAAAAATCTCATTATTTCCTGTGTGTTGATAAAATACTGATGTAGATGTCACATCTTTTACTGTTGCTATTAGAGGAGGAGGAGGGAGGGAAGAAGGAATGACTGTGGCTGGCTCCAGTGTAACCTCTTCCATGGCCCTTAAAACAAAACTGATCTCCAAACTCATCCAGGAGAAATGAGACGTTTGCTCAGAGGGACCTTGTTCCCAACCCACTGGGATCAACAGAAATCACTCCCTCTCCCTGTGACTCAGGGAAGCCTACGTGGCCTTTTAAGTGGGACGTGGGAGCTTTCCCCACCATACCTGAACACAAAAAAGCCAGATACCAAAGACTCAACAAGGATTAAAGCAACTACATGAGAAAGCCTTGCTCCTGGTCTCCATGCTTCTATTATTAATCTTGGATGAAAAGAAAGCCACCTCTGTCCAAACAAGTTTCTATCATCATGAATGTATTTGCATCTAATCTGAACACAGGGAGGCCATGGCAAGCCAAGTGCAAAACTCTTTAAGGCACTGATGCTCTTAACACTTTGAAATCATGCTAATCTGATAAGGCACTGAGGGAATTATACAAGTAAACAAAGCCAGGCCCTGATAAGGAGTATTACAGATAGAGCACACCACATATGTAGTGCTGGGGGGGCTGTAGGGAGGCTGCAATGAGTAACACCATCCATCCTGGGCAGGAGAGGCTGCAGAGCGCCCAGCATGGGGAGTGAAGTCAGCCTGCCCCAAGCACTGATCACTGCAGCTCATGACAAGGAAAATTAAACAGCAGGATGCAAGCGCTGCTGCTCACAGCTAGATCTTCCTGAGCATTAACATTTGATCACAGCGCTTCCTTCGCCAGGATACAGGGAGATGCAGGAGGAGGACAGGCTGAAAACCATGAATAAAACCAGCCAGGATATAAGGGTTAGCTGCAAACAAAGCAAATGGGAGACAACAAGGTTTTTTCCTCTGCATAGTTGCTTGGTGTTTGGCAAAACCTGCGTCCCCTCTGCATTCCAGGTTGTTGGTAACACTTCAGCTTTGTGAAAATAATGCTGGAAGGCTGCAAACTGCCTCCCATCCTCCTGCCATGCCGGCTTTGCTGGGAACTCGCCTCCCGTCTCCCTGCAGCGTCCTCTGGAAAAACAAGCTTCACAGTTGGAAGAAAGCTGATCCAAGTCCTGACTGCTACATCAACTCCTAACTTAGGGGCAATTTTTCAACAGCCTCTCCCCACCCTGGCACACACTGAGCCCAGCTTTGTGCAAGCGCTGCTCCATGACTGGGCACCTCGGGAAGTCTGACTGCAAAACAAACCCCCAAACCAGACACACCCCCGAGCACACGCTTCCCATGAGGTTTTGTTAGTACCTTCTTCATGTTGCTTTCCTTATTTACATCATGGGTATATGAACCTTGTTGTTTCAGGAATGCTGCTGAGTGAGTAATGGCTGCAAAGCATTTGGAAGGTAAAACAGTCTGGGTAATCATTACCCTGAGCGACAAAGGACAAGACAGTTCAAGAGTACGCACTGATAGATTACAACATTATACTACAAGGGAGCACCCAAAGTCTCCCAGCAATTTCTGCTCGAGGGACCACGTCCAATTCTGTATGTTGTGAGAGATGCCATAGTGTTTTCATCTCTTCTTCAGCATTTGTTTCAATTGGTTTTATTATGGTAATTGCCAGTGGAAAAAATAGATTAATGGGGTGAGGAGAAGGGGAAGAGAGACTCCAGGAGAGGCTCACTCTGATGGGATGAGCCAGGAATAGCTGCTCTCCTACACTGGCTCCCCTTTCCTTGGCATCTGCTGCCTGAAGCATAATGGAATAGGAGTAATGCGCATGAGGAAGTCTGGTCCCCTTGATGTGTAATATGGGACCTTTCCCTTGAGCAGGAAAGGGTGAGCAGGGACACAATACCTCTCCCAGTCCCCACTCACCCATTTCCACAATTAATTGCAGGAATCTGAGATCCTTAAAGAGCTTTTCCACCAACTTTGTTTGAAACCAGCCAAGCAGAGAGATTCATTCACTGCATGTGTGCAAATCTCCCTTTCCTATGGAGAACACGGGTGTTCCTGCGGCAGCCAGGCTTCGGGTAATCCAGCACTAAGTGCCACCAAAACAGCAGCATTAGCAGTAATTAAAAACAAGATGCTTTCCACATCAGGCTGTATACGTTGGAGGCAGCCAGTTCACCCAAACAGGATTACAGTAGCTCAGGATTTTACTTCTTAATTTCCATTCCCTTAACCATGAGATCAGTGCAGCTGGGCTTGGAAGAAGCAGGCTCAAAATTCACTTATGCTGAGATGGGTCTGAAGTGAACAAGTATTTTTTTCTCTATGTCTCCAGAACATTCAAGACAAATACAAATATGGAACAGGACTGACACTGGAAAGCAAATAGCATTTAGTCACCCACACAGACCTCTAACAAGCACTTTACTGCGTAAGTGAAAATCCCCTGCAAAAGCAGTTTAGTTCAGGGGAAGGAAACCTTTAGAAGAGTGGTAGGAGAACTCCCTGACCGCTCATTTGTGGGAAATTAGAGGTAAAAACAAAACATACAAGGGAAACCAGAATGGTTTAAGTGGGAAACCTCCAAGCTGAGGAAGCAGTTGGGCTGTGGTGGCCTGCTAGCATGTAAATGGATAATGTGCTTGTGTGCATCTATATACATGCTCCTATATATAACACATAGGAACTCCAACTTCCGCACACCCAGCAATGCTCTCCTCCTCCCATCGAGCCCCATTCCCAGTGAGTAGCAGGCTTGTAGGACAGGCAATTTGTCTTCAGGCCACACATGTGAGCTGGAATCAGGAGCATTTGTCCCCTTTTTGACCCCAGAGCGCTGGTTCATTCCATTTATGTATTTTTGATCAGTAACCTACGACAGAGGGTTTTGCACTGCTGCTGGAAGGTCAGAAAAGGACCACAGATGAGCAAGTCCCAGGCACAGAGCCCCTGCAGAGCATGAGCCGTCAGCTGCCTCTGCCAGGAATTTGCTGTGTTTTGAATTTAAAGAATCTCTTTCAAAAACAAAGAGCCCACTCAGGCCTCCATGCCAGGATGGTAAGCTGGCAGCCCAGAGCTGGTGACACAGCACAAGGAGCATCCCACGTTCAGATAGGGCAGCCAACCTTACACTCAACTACGAGACCTGCGAGAAGGTCCTGGGGAGAGGAAAGGGATGGGGTGAGATGGAGAAGGCAGATGGATGCAGGGGGAGAAACTCTCTCTGAGAACTGGCTCTAGTCCTGCCCAGCACTAAGCAGGCTGTCAAAGCCAGTTTACCAGCACTGCCTAGGGCAGGAAAGGACCTGCAGAGCCGAGGAGGACCTAAGAACCATTTCCTGGATTTCCTTTTCCCTCAATGGCTATAAAAGACATTTCATAACTTAGACCCTACTTCCATTAGGTGTTGGTGAACATCCCCTGATGACTTCTGGCACTGTCTTCTTGAAGTATTTGATAAGAGAGTCCAGGACAAGTGCCAGAGAAAACAGAGGTCCAGACAGGAGGACACTGGCCCTGAGCCCCTGTGAAACTGTTAAGTGAGGCTGAGGATCAAGAGATGACTTACCTAATAAAGTACCATGCCCATCAACGGTGGGGAGAAAACCCCACCAGGGGGGGTTTCGCAAGCCAGGGTGAGAGTACCAAATGCAGATGTTCTCTCTGTGAGCTCCCAAGCAAAATCATATGTATGTCCTGGGAGAAGATATCAGGGGTGGGAGGAGCTACAAGGCTGGGTTTTCAGATTCTAGAAGAGCACAAATCTCGAGGGATGCCACTTAGGAGTCTCCAGCAGTCCTATTTCTAAAGCCCAAATTCCCACATGTCTGAAGAAGCTCTAGAGAAGAAGGTGGATACAGGGGCCAGGAGCAGCCCCTTGCACAAGGCAGGCACGTATTTAAAGAAGCAACAGCAGGGGAAAGTTGGGTTGTACGCTCCCTGCTCGAGACAAACCAAGCATCCTATTTTTAAAACAAATCCCCCAAACTTGAGAGTTCATTCCCACTGAGCTCACAAGACAGTACCAGGAGATTTAATCATTACAAATACTTCATCACAGGATAAAGCTTCTGCAGCTTCACATCCCACGGTGGAAACAGCCTTTCCTGGGAAGGGACAATCCCCACAGGATTAGAGCATTTTGTGGACTAAGCACACACTGCCACTGCCACTGCCTCCCCTCCTTCTCCAAGCACACCACTGAACAGGCACAAGTGACGATACAAGACATACATAATGATGGTGATTTTCCTTAGGTGGAAAATTCCTTCTCTTCTGAAGGACCCCTTCCAGGCTGCACTGGGGATCAACAACCAGGCACCTCTCTGGCCACAGCGGGTGCGTTGCCACCATCACCCACTCCTGCTCTGACACGTGAATTTGCTGTTTAATAAACTTTCCTGCAGTTTGTGCTTCTCAGTAACCCTGCAGTAGTAGTCATGGTGACAAAACTGGGGTCCTTGGCAACACACCAATGATGCTGCAAATCTACGATGACTAATCCTAAAAGCCTAATTTGTGGAACTCATTTAAATGCTTAAAGAGATGCAGGTCACCGCAGGGGTCGATTTAATGGCTATGGCGTATCTGGTGGTGAAGCAGTTGTTACACGAGGAGCAGCCAGGGCATCTTCTGGTCATAAAATTAAGTGGATTTTTAATGCAAGATGTAGACTAAAGACATTAAAAGGAAAGCACAAATTAAACATAGGCACAATAACAAACCCAGCTGATTTCCAGTCAAAGAGCTGGGCAATGCTTCCAGATGAAATGCTGTTTTAAATAACAATCCCACACAACAATATCGCTGATACAGTACTGCCTGGTTTATTTGTGCCTATTCAGAACGTAATGAATGCTCTTCTCAACACATCTAGCCCGTGAGTGTGCAAAACCATGGTGCAGCACAGCCAATTCCCCAAATTGGCCCCATTAAAGGCACACAGAGGATGCAGACGGAGGACTTACCAGTGCAATGGTTGCCAGCTTCACCAGGAGAGCTGATGGGCCAAGCATCTGCCCATGCCACCCTCTTCCCCAGGGCATTCCCCATGGGGGAGCACATACAGGACAACAGCCCTTATTACCTATTCAGTGCTTCAGACTTCCAGCTCTTTGCTGGCACTAAAAAATTCATGGCCACATCTCCAGTTGATACCCTGACAATGCCACTGAGGGAAGAGCACCAAAGGAAGAACGTTGCTCTAACGGGGCTGGGCTAGACCGACAGGGCAGCATTCAAGCCACTAGGCTCTTTAATCAGCAGCTTTTGCATTTCTCCTCTCCAACTGTCTGCCACCTGGCAGTTAACATACACAGGCACAAGGACATGGAGTGCCTTCTGCTGACACACAGATCAGCAAACCCCCTTTGCTCTCTCCCTCTTCATACAAAGAGAGCAACAGCACTGTGGACAGTATCTTACCCCACAAAAAGCAAATTATGCTGGCCTGAGGCTGCAAGTTCTAAATCTTTATCCCATAGTGATAAACAATTACCACTCACCTAATTTGTTGTGGGTTTGAGTAAGCATTCACATCACTCAACTCAGCAACTACCAGAGACAAGCATCAACACGTAACCAGGTTAAGTCATTTGATCACACGGTGATATGATTTCCATGTCCTGACCCACGGCCTCATCCCACTGCCCTTCCTACACAGGCATCTTCCAGAGAAAAGACTTCTTTGATCCAACCAGGAAATGGGACATGAAGCATATTTATGTTGCAGAAAGTAGGCAGCTTTAGTTGAATGCAAGCAGACAAAAATACTTGTTTGATAAAATCCTAGTTCTACTTACTTATCAAGATTTCCCCCTCCTTAAAACTGGTTGTAGCATAACTGCACTTGCCACTGTGGCTGACACAGAGCCAACCTGAGAGCAAAGCACCGTTGGTGCCCTTCATTAGTTTGCCAACGTTTCTGTTCCTGCAGAGGAAATTGAGTTTAACCAGGAGTTATCTGCAGTCATACTTCATTATATTGCTGTAATAAAGCAATAGCAACAACAGTAATTACTACGGGTACTAATGACTTCTGCGGCACCTTCAAGAGCAAAGTGCGCCACACGATCTATGTGATGCTTGTCTGGATGAGGTCAAGATGCTTCTTGGGTAAGTTAATGCAAAACAAATGCTCTGTAAGTCTTGAAGACAGACACAACCTTGGCTCTTTAGAAGAACAAAATCCTTGCTGATCCCACTGGGGCCTGAATCAGTGATCGTGGAGGGCCTGTACAGTTAAGACATGATCTCTGGTCACCTAAAATATTAGTCTCCTTGGCCACAAAGATGCCGTACCTGAATGCAGATTTGTCCCATTGATATTCTGGTCTTAGTGCTTGGGTACAGAACAGCACAATGACTGTTTTCAGCTATGACTAACCAAAATGGCAATGTTAGACTCCAACTGGGGCAAAAGATAGAGTTCAAAGCCTGCTTTCTGAATCTCTGTGATCCAGCTGAAGTTGCTCCAATCCCTGCTCAGTTTCACCACTGCTGGCAAGAGATTCAGTTGCCCTCTCCTGGTACTACTGTGAGGCTTCAGTTAAAGCACTCATATAATTTTGTGATACACAGTGTAATTTATGGTCTTATAAGTCTCTATGCAGACTGAAATTCTGGACATGTGGATGTGAGGAGGATTTTGTTGGTGGCTTTCTCAGCCAGGACTATTTAAGCTTCTCCTGTCAATAAAGCAAACCTTGCAAGGTCCCCATCAGTCATGCAGCTCAATGCTGCTGCCTGCCACCTCCCCGTAGCTCCTCTTTGGGAGCAGCCACCTCTAGCAGCTTGTCATGTCCCCTTGTCCTCTCACCCTGTCCAGGACCACAGCCTGCGTCTTCTCCCATTTCCTAGAGCTCCACCAAGGCACTTCCATCTCACATCACTACTCAGCCTGGGCTGCCCTCCACAGCCACATCAATGTTTTCCTACAGAAAACAAGGATAAAACACAGTCCACATCACAGCTCTCCAGGGCTGGATAAGGGTACCTTGGGGGTTTACTCCATTTCTGAAATTTGGGCATGGATGTCAGGTCCTGCTGGCAATTCAAGGAGGGAGCTTAAGGATGGAAAAGGCAATGTACTTCTAGCTGCAGCCCAGCTACAGAAGAGCTCCCTATAAAACACTGGCTATGAAGCTGCACAGTTTTCAATGGCTGCTGCATGAGCAATTGCAAAATCTATTCCCTGCTACACTTTATACTCTGCTCCTCCTGAAAACCCAGTGTCTATCATGCACATTTAAGGCTCAGCTGAACAAATCATTAGGAAAGGGGCCATGGAGACCAATGGCACAGTCAGTGGGGTGCGCAAAGTGGAAGGTGTCCCTGCCAGGAATTGGAACTGGATGAGCTTTAAGGTCGCTTCCAACCCCAACCAGTCTGTGGTTCTATGATTCTGTATGTAAAATTCCAAGTAGAACAGAAAAACAAGATCGGAGAAAAAGACAGAACAGGTTGCTGTGCAGTCTAGGGGCTGTGTAAGCGCTTCTCAACATCTGCAGCAGGGTTTGAATCCCAAACCAGAAACCCTTGGACGATGCTGGTTAAATGCTTCAATGAACTGAAGTTCTCTTCCAGTATATTTTTAGTTGGCACCAACAGGCATTACATAATGGCTATTGCATAACAGCACTACAGCTACAAATACTCTTTGCGCTTTTTTGGTTTGTGTTTTCTTCTTTCTCTTTTTTCAATATCGTCTCCTTAGGGGGGGATTGATCAGGGGGATTGATCAATAATTGCACTTCCCATCAAATGAGGGAGGCAAATCCTTAGGATAAAAACCAAAAGGAATAAAAATATTGTCACTAAGCCTGGGAGCGTTTCTCTCTTGCCCAACCTCAAACAGAATTAACTATTCCCAGAATAGAAATTCCACTAAGGCTTATCTGTAGTTTAAAGGGACAGGCTGTGATTCTGTGCAGACACTACATTTCTCAATACTGAAGGGGGTTTATGTCGTAGTGATGGTAGCTCAGAAGACAAAAATAAAGGGGGGAGCACTGAGTAAGAGATGATGGGGAAGAACTCCAGGAGATTTTCTTTATCTGCCAGCAAGATGACTGCTGTTGGTGCTCCTTTAAAATCTTCCCCTGGCATATTTTTTATCTTTTATCCTTACAGCACTACTGGCAGAGCAACAAAGATTTTTGCCTCCAAACAAGGTGCTACATGAAAAAAAAAGAAGAGTTCCCAAAAGCTAGAAATATTTCCTTTCCTTTATTTGGTAACTCTGAACCTAAAGGGTGCTGGAGCAGGCACTCTGCAGAAAGAGAGATCAGTTCAGTGGCACACCATGAGCTCCTGCATCCCACTGCCCTATGAGCTTAGGCAAGGGCTCACTTGGCGTTTGTTACCCCAGCACAGAGCCTCTCTGACAAACACAGCACTTAGCAACTCTGCCTTTTTCGGGCTGGTCCTCTGAAACAAATGAGCTGATTCCTGGAAGAGAAAAAGACATCATCTGACAAATAAGCACTTCTCTGTTAGCAGGCTGCTCCTGTCTGCTGTTTCTCTCTGCCACCTCCCCAAAGCTGGTCTTGTCACTGATGCTCTCCTGACTTGCACTGGGTTTATAAACAACCCAACCCTGGGCTACCTTGATGGGAAGGTGTCCTGCTGAGCACATCACTGGGTGTCACACACAGGAACAAAAACAACCCTGAGAGAGAGGAGAAGAGAAAAATACAAGTGCAGCTGCTTGGAGAGCACTAAGTCAATCCTGGGAGAGGCTTTTTGGCTTTGAAAGCTCTTGTGGCAAAAAGCAGACACCACTGCTGTTAGTGGCTGTAAAGGCAGTGACTGCAACCCAGTGCAGAGAACAGCCTGGCAGGGCTGGTCATGTGAACACGAGCAAAAAACACAAGAAAACAGGACAAAGAGGGATAAAAAGGGATAAAAACCAGCATGACAGTGCTAGGTTTGTGCTAAAGTAGTGCAGCTGGGGAGAGAAGAAATAACATAATAAAACCTATCAAATGCACAAAGGTATATCATAACATGAGGAATATGGACTTACTTTGTTTGCGGGCTTCTGACACCTTGCTATTATGATCTTCAATAATTAAGGAAACAGCAATTTGCTGGAAAAGCTGGCTTGAGAAGTTGTTTGAGCTTTGAAGATCCAAATGCATGAGACTTGCTCTGCAAGTGGTCCTTGTAACCACAAAGAATACAGCCATTTGTCATTCAGGATTGAAAATATTAGAGAAACAAGTGTCAAAACAAGCAAAAGCAGGAAGTTTACTTGCATTTGTCATGGTTTTCTCCTCTGTACAAGCCATTAAGGGATTTTACAACAACCGATCACTAGCAGCACTGGGAAATAGCAAAATCATGCTTAACTGAGACAAATGCTCATGGTTCTCAGGAGAAATGCTCATAATTCATTTCAGTTACTCTGCCCTGCTGAGACTCCAGCCCTAGGTGCTCAGGGTAAAGGCATTTGCTATGGGTTTGAATGCAGTGTTGTTTCTGCTGTTGAGTGCCCTTCTCAAGATCAAAGCTCTGCAGCAAACACGGCATAACTGCTAAATCCCTTGTAATCAACCTTTCTACATGGCTGTACGTATCTGTCGGTAGCTTGCTCATGCATGTATGCAAATAGGGGGGTGGAATAAAGAGCCAT
The DNA here is from genome assembly GCA_028858755.1 of Ara ararauna. Taxonomy (NCBI): domain Eukaryota; kingdom Metazoa; phylum Chordata; class Aves; order Psittaciformes; family Psittacidae; genus Ara; species Ara ararauna. The sequence goes on along the minus strand of CM054389.1, from coordinate 6,566,992 downwards.
CCTCAGGAATCAACAGCTGAACATACGGTGGGGCACTGTTTATCAAACAAACGATTGCAGTTGCTGTTGCAGCACTTCTGTTGGAGTCACAGCAATGAGCCTGTCCACAAACAGCACAGGCACAATGGGAGCACGCCTGGGGGTCTTCCTGCCAGGGGGGGAAGCAAAGGATGTTTGATTTAAAAGGAAGCAGTGTACAGGCTGTGTGAATTTGTAAAAATCAGGTTTCACTCTGACATACTCAAAGTTTGGCCAAGGAAAATCAGCTGAACTCTGGGAGGACAGAACAGCACAGCCCTTCATCAGGAGCTTCCTCTGCCCAGCTGCCCATCAGTCCCCTGCTCTGCCTCAGGTGTGTGCTCACATCAGAGCCCAACCACTCACCCTACTGGACCACTGTCCAGGAGGTGACATAGGCAAGCAGCTCACTCCTTCCCTCACCCCACCTGATCTCCGCATCCCAGTGGACCCAAACATGCCCTACCATTCCCATTCCCACCCAGCCTCTCTGCATGTGCCTTTGCAACAGCCTGACGTATCAAACTTCTCTCCTGGGAAAACAGCACTATCACCTTTCATCACCTTGAGGCATGATGCCCTGAGGTTCAGGGAGATGGTGTATCAGAGCGTGGTTTCTTACTTTTAAGACACTTGTGGGGAAGTGCATGCAACAGGACAGTGACGAATCCTAACTAACCAGCTGTATGTCCAAGCACGAGCTGCTGCAAACAGGCTGTTGCTGAGTAAAAAAAAAAAGCCAATTTCATTGCAAAGCTTGTTCCACCGTATTTGAGATGGAATTAAAACATATTGAAACTCGTGTAAGTGACATGTAATAAATTTAAGAATAAAATAAAAAGCCTCAGATCTGCAAAATATGAACCATTAATCAGAAAGACACTCTGAAAGACTTCACTGTGAAATCTCTAATGATTAGCCATGGGCACTCAGCCAAAGAGGCCTGTGAGCTCTGTTTCACTGACATGTATTTTTAAACTACCTCCAGCAGAGATGAGGCCATTTGGGGCACTGAATACCAGCTCTGGGGGCTGGGACCAGCTCCGGGGGCTGGGACCAGCTCCTGCAGAGCATCTTTCTGCATCTCAGTTCTCCATCTGTAAGACTGGGATAACATGCCCTGCTCCTAATTCCTGCCAAGATTTCACAACTAAATCTGCAGGGCACAGACCACCCCTTCCTACTTTTATGTATCCAACACAACTCTGTCCCTGTTTGGTGATGAGAGCTGTGTACATCTGTAATATACACCACAGAGACAATAAAAATACAGGTCTGAAAGATCTTCAAGCATAACACAGCCCGTCTATGGCAGGGCCAGTCGGCCCTAGATCATTCCCAATTCTATTTAATGCATTATTTGACACCACCCAGTGATAGATAGTCTGCTGCCTCTTTAATAGCCTATTGATTAAATGTATTGCCACAGCCCATGACACAAACTACTAGAAGCATCTCTCAGACTGCATTAACATCCCCTGCAACTCCAGGTATGTCCAAACCTGCCTGGGCTGGGTCAGGAGAGACGATGTTTCATCAAGCTGGTGGCCCCTGCCGACCTCTACTGAGCAAAATACCTATTAACTTCCCTCGGTTTGCAAATTACCCAGAACACTACAGACACAAGAGGTTACACTGGTAACAAACACAGAATTAAGCTGACAGCCTTAAAAGATTAGTGAAGTGTTGCTTTCCATTCAAATTAGAGGAGGAAAAAGAGATTCCTTACAAAAAAAGAACTTCCCCACCAGAGTGTTTACTCTCTCCTGAGATGCAGTAAGATGTATTTGCAGTGCTGCAAATCCTCATCAACAGAAAGGCAAGTGTTTAAAAAGAGAAAGAAAAACATAAGTTTGGAAAATAATGCCAGTCAAAAGGTTTTCAGCTTGGTTTGCATTGGAAGAAAATGGGTACACAGTGCTCATGTGAACTCTGCCAAGCAACAACCATCTAAAGGGTGCAAAAGACCTGCAGAATGGTGCCCACTGCTAGTCCCACCATGGTACCTGACCCCAGTTGTAGCCCAGTGAAGCAGCCAGCAAGCTCGCTCTTGTGTTCTGGTCAGAGCCACCACCTCCCTCTCTGGAAGCGATGGTGGGGGTTAAACTCACCATGACTTTTGCAGCTCCTGGAGACCCTCAAACAGAACAAGGTGCGGACCCAAAGGGTGGCCATGAGGGCAGATACCCGAGCAGGCAGCAGTGCTGAGGCTTGGCTCCTACCTGCTAGGTAGAACCCTGCAGGACACCACAGCAGAGGGAGAGCAAAACCCTGCATAGGAAGGTGAGGTGCTAATTCACCATCAGTATCTCCAGCATGCCTCACCAGCTGGCAGTGATTCGATTTAACATGCAGGTTTGCTTTAAATGTTCATACTATGTAAGGTTTTAATACAAGTTTTTACTGATCACTTTACTTTCAACACATGGATCAGAGACAGCAGCACTCCGATGGGCTCTGCACTGGTTTCAGAAAGATGTTTCTTGTCCCCAGGAGTTTACATTTCAACCTAATAGAGAGTGACAGTGGACGTAAGCAAAAATGCATTCTGGCTGCTTTCACAGCATGAGAAACATTAGGAGACTGAAGAAGATAAGTATAGGCAAGAATAGTTTAAATTCATTTCTGCAGACATAATCTGAGAAGTGTAAAGTGGAACTTCTCTGTGCATTGCAGGGAATCAGAAGAAAAAGAAAGTCCCATGACAGGGCTTAGCAGAAGCCCAGCACAAGCTCTTGAGCAAAGAAACATGCGTCTTCATATAAATACAAGGTCTGAAAGAACTGAAGACAGGCTCAGAGAGCTGGGATTCTTCAGCCCGGAGAAGAGAAGGCTCCTTAAGGGGAGACCATTCTGGAGAAGTGTTTCAGTGCCTAAAGGGGCCTACGGGAAAGCTGGAGACGGACTTTTGACAAGTGCCTGTAGGGACAGGACAAGGGGGAATGGCTTTAACTTGCCAGAGGGGAGACTGAGATGAGCTCTTGGGCAGAAGTTCCTCCCTGTGAGGGTGCTGAGGCACTGGCACAGGGCAGTGTTCAAGGCCAGGTTGGACGGGGCTTGGAGCAACCTGCTCTAGTGGAAGGTGTCCCTGCCTGTGGCAGGGGGTTGGAACTGGATGAGCTTTAAGGTCCGTCTGATACAAACCATTCTATGATTCTATGATTGAGATGACTGATGTCCCAGAGAAGGAGGCTTACAAAGTGTTGCAGACTAAAACAATGTCCCACAGCTTAACCCTCTCCTCCTTGAACTGGTCAATCTGTGAAGAGATGGGCACACGGCCCTACCAGCAACCTTACTGATCAGCATGCTCTTTGGCTTAGGACTCGTGCCTTCAGGCTGTCCTTCTCAGCTCTGTTTCTAAAGTGCTACCCTGACAAAGCTAAACTCTAATTTGTAGGAATCAGAATTGGACCTACCAATCTTTGCTTCTAAAAATACAAATAAAGGGACAGCTAACTTCTTCAGCTCTGCTGGGCCCTGTTGTTGTTGTGAAACACCATGGGACAGCATAGTATGAAAGAAAGCATAGAAGCAAAGTGTCCTGCAGAACAAAGCCGTTGTGTCTTTGCTGGACTCATATGACCTCTTCCTTAGGGTAAACAACTCTGGACTACTTCTGAACCAGACACAGTCAGAGATGGTTCTCCACTCCCAGGACTCCCAGCTGATCCTGAAGATGAAAGAGCAAGAAATCCCTACAGACTGGGTTGCTGCAGCCCCATCTCTCCCGCATGTGGCATGAATGGCCCTTCAAACAAGTAAAAGCAATCCCTTAACATGCTGGACTTGAGTTAATCATTGATCAACTACTTACTTATAATTTATTAACCTTTTATAACTTTCCCATGTATGTGCCCTTAATAAAAAGGGTGATCCATCTTCTCAGTACAGCTGGACATTATCGGCAGAGTTTTTCCATAGGGACAATTTACTCCAGATCCTATGACAGCTTGGAATTTGGGGGCTATTACCCAATAAATATTCATCAGTGGTTAGGGATCACACCCCACAGTACCTGTCAGTCCCCAGTGGGACAGTTCAGCCGCAACAATGCTACAAATCAAGTGAAGCACTAATGTATGTGCCCAAGTCCCACTGATCTTCAGTGGGGGTTCAATACTCATTTAGCACCTAGAGCTGGAAACAGTGCTTCCTTGCAGACAACTTGTCACAAGCCATCATCCTGAAGCCTGCTTTACACCAATCAATTCAGCAGAGTCACTGAGGATTAAACAACAATTCAGGCTGAGAGAGCTGGGCTGGTTCAGCCTGGAGAACAGAAGGCTCCAGAGAGACCTTAGAGCAGCTCCCAGTGCCTAAAGGGGCCAATACGAAAGCTGGAGAAGGGCTTTGGACAAGGGCCTGCAGGAACAGGAGAGGGCAGAATGGCTTTAACTGCCAGAGGGGAGACTGATAGGAGGTCTTAGGCAGAAGTTCTTCCTCTGTGAGGGTGCTGAGGCCCTTCCAATCTCCGACTCACTATTTATACCTTTATTCCATTTCTTTCTCTGCATTATGGTGATAACAGCAGGGCTAGAATCTCCCTTGCTCTCGCATACCCCGAGGGTCCCTGCTCCCCACTGCAGCACTGAAGCAGTTGTTACAAAGCTTGTTTTTCTTATCCGCAACCTGAGGTGCAACATGCTCTGCCAGCATCAGCATGAAAAACTCAGGTGCCCTAGTACAGAGAACCCCACCCCAGGTTACCAAACCCAGCAGAGAATCAGGCAAAGGCCTAGGGCATTTTACTGGGAAACACTGGACAAAGTTAAGGCTCTGCTACCAGCCCCACCTTATAACCAGCTTTAAACTTCTGCTGACACAGTTCATTATCATACAAACCAAATTGCTCCAAGTGAACTGTGACATTAGTGTGTGTGATTCTCCAGTTGCTCAGGCTATTAATGCTTAAGATGTAATTAGAAGTAAGGCTAGAAAATAGCCTTTGCAGAATATTTTTCAGACCATTAGTTGAAAGAATTTTCCACACAATTTCTCTGTGGCATTTCTGAGTACAAGGGCCTTCTCTTTATCAAGTGCTCCCTGCTAAGCACTGTGCATCTTTGGTAGTCACTCCAGCCAATGTACAGCAGCAACTCCAGCTCTTACTCCACTGCTTCACCAAACTGGAGAAGATCAGGTCAAACTGAACTCATGTTGACAGATGGCTGCCTTGTGTTAGTCACCTCACTGAACAAAAGCCAAATGAACCTTAGTTTCTAAGCCACATGCCCTTCTTGGTAGCCAAATTGTTAAAGAATTGAACAAAGAAGCTGGGAGAAAACCAATAGATTATGGCAGATAACCTCCAGAAAATCATATGCATTGTTAGTATTCAGCAACAGAGGCTCTGTTCACTTACTAACATACTGTTCATTAAGGCAACCCTTTTTATATGGGAAATTGTTCACATTAAGCCTCTTGCCTTCTGTCACCTCAGAAATAAGTACCTTCTATGCTTCATTTAAAACCTTTCTTGCCACCCAGAACCATCTAGCTGTGATGGCTGCTTAGAGAAAAAGCTACCTGCCAAACACACAAGAGACTTCTAGCTTTTTACTTCATGGACCACATTACTGTGACTATTTATGCTGTAGCAGAGGCCAGGAGACCTGGGCATGGACCAGAGCCCGGCTGCCTCCAGCTCACTGGAGGAAAACAAAGAGAATCAGAAAAATTCAAAAGCATGAGAAGCAGCAGATGAAAAGCAGTATATGATTCCTTTCCCAATTTTCCACCAAGTGCTTTTTAAGCATCATCTTTTCATTTTCAAACAAGGCAGCCAGCTGCACCCTATGTCAGCAGCCTAACTAATCAAAACTGACAACAGAAGTGTCCCCACCTAGAACAACCCATCAAAACATACCAAACTCAACCACAGGAATCTCCATAGAATAGGCTTTTTTTTCCCTTAATAAACATCCTCTTAGAAACTCTTCAAGTGATTTCTACAGCAGCTGGGGAAGGACAGATTCAGCGACAAACACAACCTGAACACTGTGGTGCCCATTTGAGCCGCCTGGCAGCAAGCATTCCAGCACATGCCTCGTCTGCTGTACTGAAGAGCCCTGCCCAAAATCCAGCGTGCTCCAGTGCCAACAGACCATCAACTCCCCTCACCAGATAACCCAAGTCAGATACAGTCACATAACAAGGCTTTTATGAGAGTGAAACCTCTGCTGATGCCCTCCTTCCCACTGTGAAGAGCTCCCTCCCGGCTGCCTTGCTTTCCCCTACTTCTTTTGCTGAGTGGTACATAAAGAGGTCCTGATCTTTGGGATATTTAAGGCACATTCAGCATGCAAGCAGCACTCTAAGCCCCAGCTGAATATGCTTAAAATGAAGCAGGTGCATATGCCTTAAAGTTGCAGCCGCTGCTCCACAAAAGCATTGCTATTATTACTCCTGTTCTCAGGAGAGTTTTTTGCTTTGGGGCTGGTGAAGTGGACTCCACAGTTCCTTTGAACTTCATGTTTATGAGACACAGGTTGTACATCTGAAAGCAAACTGGTTTCAGTTTGTGGTTCCCTTTCATCCAACTGGGAGGCAATCTGAGAAGCTGGCATGGATTGTCCTTGATTCTTGGACACATGAATACATTTCCTTGTATAGGTACAGACAGGGCACTAAACCCAGGCACACTGTGGCATCCTGGAGTATTCATCTAGGTCATGAACTTGTTTATACAAATTCTAAAAATTGATTTGGGGGGAAAATGATCTCTTCTCTGTTTAGAGCATGAAAAGACATGGTAAACATCCATCAGAGCAGGCACTCCTGTCGGCTGCAAACAGCAGAGAGCTTGTTCAAGAGGCTCTTTTATTTTCTGTTCCCTGGCTGAAATGCCAAAACAGACATCCCCCAGAGGCTCGTCCACATCATGACCCACATAAATCCTCATCCCACATCTCCAAAGGCTCCATTCTAACTTCTTGTTTGGTTGGGGATTTTTTTTAGCCTGGTATCTCTGCAGATTTCAGCTGTATGACAGCAGCGCTCATTGATGAGGACACAACCTGCCATCTCACTCCTGAGGACACTCTCTTCTGTTGTACTGCCCTCAGTTACAGATGTGCACATCTGCACACGAGCTGCCTATTTAATCCGCCAACTAAAGAAAGCCTTGGTTTGGTCGTGGACTGCTGAGTCCTGGCAGATGCTCTCACTAGATCTATTAAAGCCTGAAAATCCAATATACTGTTCGGTTTTAAGCTGGAGTTTAAGGATGAGTTTCTGAAATAGAACAGCTAAAAATGCTTAATCCCCTTCTACATCCCTGAATAAATATATACATATACAAATATAGGTGTATACACACACATGCACACAGGCTTTATATATACATAAATAAATTGGGAACTCTTAATTCCACCAGTTCAGCTCAAAGCGTTTCAGTAAATAAACATCTTACCCAAGGCCAGGGAAGCAGAAGAGAAAAACAACTGTGAAATAAATACCTTGCAGACACAGTCATTCAGCAGGACTCCAGAGATTACCATTTATTTAGTGCTCACAATCTGCTCAGCAGCATGGAAGATACAAAGCAAAAGAAATGAGGTTGTTGGACAAGGACACATCAGCCACGAGCACTCCAGCCCTTGAGAAGTCACCTCTCACATCATAGGAAACTCTTCAATTTCAGGTATTCCAAAAGCAACTCAAACAATAAATGCAGACTGTGACAGCGGGGACACAGCTCATTCCAACTTCAGTAAATGTGGAAGCAGAGAAGTTGGAACTGAATCTTGTAAAGTAAATATGAGAATGTTTTGGTAGGACCTGGTGATGGAAATCCCAGATAGAGCAAACCTGAAGAAAATCGACAAAACTCACACAAAGCAAAACTGGGGACATGTTTACCACTTTTTGCCTAGATGGTATGCAGAAAGCTTGGAGAAGGATTATGAAAGAAACAAGCTTTTGTGCTACACTGAAGGAAGCTAACCACTGTAAATTGTAGGATTAAAAACTTACATGATTTAAACTGGCACGTGTATTTGGGGCAGAATGAGGGGGTTATGAACCTATATATATTGTGAGTCTTTCCATTTGCCTTTTGGGAATGAAGCGTTTGTATTTTAGAAATGTATTCTCCTCTACTATGTCCTCGCAGCCACAAGCCAATCTGAGCTGACATCCCCAGCTTTTTCAAACAGAACAGCACCTCAACAGACCTGGGTTAATAATTAACCAGATTAATGCAGACAGTAAGTTTCATTGATATTATACACTGCAATTGATGCAGCAACCCCTCACTGTATTACCATGTCTGAGCAGGATCAGTCGTCTAAAAGCAAGCGGATATACAGAATCCACACCAGGAACCTGTGAAGAGCCCTCTGGACAGCGATATAGGACGTGCATGTAAAGACTTCCCAGCTGAAAGGCAGTGGTAAACTGTGACTGCAGATTAGCAAACACCTCATTAAGGCTGCAAGGCTTTTAAGTAGGCATCTGATACATCAGAACTGCAATTCTGCATCATGGTTATAGAAACAGGACCTTAAGGAAACAGCTTAAAGCTCCACAATGATGAGGATTTGGTATGGGAATTGTCAGAACTGTGAGCTCCGGGAAGGAGTTAAATAGGGAGTAAAGCAGTGAAAAAGGCAGATTAAAAAAATCTGTTTTCTTTTAAATTCAAGACTTCAAGGGAAATCTAAGAATTAAAGGAGGGGAAGGACTCCTGAACAACTACTTCCTGCTGTCACAGGAGGGAGATCAGAAATCATCAATTTGTACAGCCCAATGCATAAAGCTTCCATAAGCACAAATCATAAGCCAGGATCTAATTAACCTAAGCTGATGCTAACACCCTTTCCAAATTGAATAAATGATTTGGAAGAATAGTTGACTTGTATGTTTATTTCTCCCGCTGCCTGATTGTGTACTAAGTACATGAGCCATAAAAGCAACATATGGGCAACTCTGCAGCGTATTATAACCCCCAGAAGCTACAACCCACAACCACAGGTAAATCTCATCCGTTTTCTTGTTGCCTGTGTGTCTCTAAACTGCTCTGCAGCCTCAGCTGTGCAAGTCCTGTTAGTCTTGTTGTGGTGATAAAACATATTTCTGGAAGGTGGTTACAGCTGAAAGACAGATTTAATGATGACACAGTCTAAAAGGATGAGAAGTGTTTTAACCACAGGGGCAGGGGAGCGGGCATGCCTTTAGCATTATGCACTGAGTATCACAAGATAGACACATCTCTGCCAAGGGGAGCTGGAAATGCAACTCTCAACTTTCTCATCTGTAAGCCGCACACAGAGCATTAGTGCCATGGTCAAATAAAACATTCTCCCATTTTAGGCACATTGCCTAATTAGAGGCCATTGTTATCTGAGAGCACTGTTTTTGCAGCTGTCAGGAAATTAAATAACCCAAGGGTAACTTGGAATTAAATGAAGCTGTACAAACACACAGCCCAGCTCTGAAAGCCTGACTGACAAGTAGCTCCTCTGCTTTCCGAGGGACTGAACATCTAACTAGGGCATGCAGCTATCCTCTTCTGTCCAGCCATAGGATAACACAATACTGGTCCTCCGTGAGAGGCTGATGTGGTTGGTAGTGCAATAGAGACTGGGAACTGGCGAATCCACACATTTGCTCTGGCACTGCCTTCTCTGCACTGAAATAATCAGCATCTCCTGAGGAAAGACCTTCAGTGCAAGTGTCCACTAAGAGAGCAATCAAGGACTGATAAATGGAAATGCTTATACAGAAACCCTGCTTTCATTTAATTTTCAATCAATTACTTCTTCTCTTGCAGTCCTTGTACCTTTACACCTTGACAGCAATCTAACTAAGCTGGTTATACTTTTACACTGACTCTTCGAAACTTAAAAAAGAGAGGAGTGTTTCCAATGAGACTGGCACAGTAATGTGAAATGCACAGAAATGTCTCTTTAGAAAACAGGTTTATGGTGGCCTCCTCTCCTAGCTTCCTACTTGTAATGTCTGCTGGGAGAAACAAATAACTCAGACTAATAGCAAGAGTCTAAGAGCAAGGAGGTGAGCTCTTGCCAGGCCAGGCAATAAATGGCATTGCACAAGGAAGTCAAGTTGTAATGTAGAAGTTGTTCTAATGCGATAGCACACATCCCACCTGGCTGTGAGCCCCAAGGGACAAGTGACTCACTGCAGACTATTGGGAGGATCACCAGAAAACTGCAGGTTTACAGTAGTATCAGAATAGATATTCAAGTCTTTGGAATATAGTGGTAAATAAAATCCAATCTGAAGTGCAGACAAGTAGATGGCAATTTGGGTTTATTGATCAGGCAAAACCTGATCTGTCCCACAAAGTATGTATGTGACTTGACTCCAGTAATTTGTCTCCATTTTATCAGTTTCCTCATATGTGGGAGAGAAAAATTTATTCTTACCTCACAGGGGTATGGTAAGACAGGAAGTATGAATATACTCCAACAACAATGCATCATTATTATGTTTGGCTGAAAATGTGGCACATGGTAAGGTAGATTCCAAAAAAAATTGTTATATCCACTCTCACTGGAGAACCAGGTTAGGAGAACAAATCCAGGTTAGGCTCCAGCCTGCTCGCAGGAAATCAGGCTGCTTTCTTCCTTCCTATTCACGGGATAATGCACCACTAATAATGAGCAAACCTGGAAAATCAAAACCAGATCCAAGCTCCAAAAGCTGATGCTTGTTCACGAGAAGGAAGAAGAGAGAAGAAACGGCTTTTCTTCTTTAGTAATAAGGAATGAGGATTAAAAGTTTGGGTCCAGATGTGTTCAGAGCATGGATATGGGTGCGCAGACTGTCTCCCGAGTCACTGACTGATGCCCTCTCTGTGCTGTAAGAGCTGGGTCCTTCCCAATCTGCTGACCACAGCTTTTGCTCCCAATCAGGCGAACATTGTCCATAGCCAGCCTCTCCTCACCCATTCTCTGCTCCACAGTCCCAAAGAACCAAGGATTTCTGTCTTTGATAATCAGAGGAGAGGAAGTGCAGATATCAGCACATTTCCCACTTCCTGACTAAATTGTCCCTGTGTTTCAAAAACACTTGGCAAAGGCTTTGCTCACAGGATCAGTGAGCCAGGGGATGGGGAGGACCTAGTCCAGGCAGTTGAAGGCAACATTGAGGGTTCAGGCTACTGCTGGCAAGGGGATGCATACAACACAGTTCACTGGAAACCGGAGACCATAGAAGGAAAGGAAGGTAAAGAAAAGCAACCAATGCAGCTGGACTCACACTTCCAATTCCTTGCGTGCTTTCAAACAAAATAGCACATGGAATCCTTTTTTTCTTCAGACAATATTTCACTGGATTGACAGTCCAGAGCAAATAAACTTTTCAAACAAGACTTGAAGATGGAGCCACTAAATTTCTAACCGTTGTATGACTGTAACCGTGACGTTGTGAGACTTAATCCTGTGCAAGATTAAATACTAAGATATGAGATTCAAAAGAGATTATGCAACTTTTTTTTCCCGAAAAGTGCATTTTTTCCACCATAATCTCCAATCTGTTCCAGTGTAAAGATGATTTATTCAACAGGTCTGCAAGTATGAAAGTGAATCCTATGGGACAGAAGCTACCTCCATTATTATCATGGCCCTTACTGTTATGTTATCAAAGCATTTCCACATGTTTACTAATTACTCTTTATAAGGCCTGTTATGAGGTGATTTAATAGGATTACCCCTATTTTTCAAACGTGGAAACTAAGACACAATGAGACTTGTCCAAGGTCAAACAGAAAAGCCTGCAGCAGACCTGGGAACTTCATCACACTGCTCTGACCCCCTGTCCCTTTTCCTCAAAAGAGAACTGTTACTTTGGAGTCAAACCCATTCATCACTGTGCCCTTCCAGAGTTAGATACAAGGAATTAAACTGATTGGAGTGAAAGCCATAGACACATTGCACTGGGATTATGAGAGCTACCCGTGAACCACCATTAGCTCTGGGGACTCTGTACCAAGGCTGGCACAAACCGGGAAAAAACTTATCACTACGCCAGGAGAAACTAAAGCTGGCAAAGTTTCTGGGCACAAAACTTGTCACCTCTGCCTAGTACAGACAGGATATAAGTTTGTTGGGCTTTCCCTTCTCACTTGACCAGGAGGATCCTCCAAGCCTGGGGGAGTGCCATGTGCTGGCATTCTGCAAGGGATTATTACCATGAAAAAGATGTTTTCTTTGTTTGCAGGTGATGACAGACTGGTTTTCCGGGAAGTTATTGTAGTCTCACCATTTCTAGACTAAGGTCACAGCATTTATGAGATGCCAAGGCAGAGGAAATCCACTTCCTCGTCAGGTCATGAACTTGAGAAAAATGTGGCTTGAAACTTAAAGGTTCACAGCAGCAATGTTTGGGAGCTCATGGTTGAATGCTTTCAGCCTTGGGAAAAGGGGTTTCTCTCTCTGCTGCATCACTGATCCCTCAGCTCTCCCCACCATTCTGTTCTCAACCTGTAATGGAGGAGTAACAGCACTTCCTCATCTCTCACAGGGTACTCCATATAAAACTGACTTAAAAAGCAGGGAAAGATCCCAAACTACAGTCCTGCCAACACATACAACAAATGCTTCAAAAGGTCTTACAGAGCATATTCCACCTTGTCCCTTCTTTGCCACAGGCTGCACAGTCAGCTACCCTGGTGTGGCTCCACCAAGCTGTGGTCAGCTACAAATATAGGCAAATAACAAAAGCCACCAACTCCCCTTAAGCCCTACCTTAAGGGAAAAAGCCTAGAAATGCATCAGTGGAACAGCAAGCAAATGGTCAAATGCTCTGTAGTGAAATAAATAATCAGGGTGCTACTTCTCTGTGGAGTGGCATCATGCTTTTAGATACCAACCTAACATTTCAGTAGATCATTCCATCATTTCAGCCAGAAAAGATTTTTCAGGTCCTGCATTATGAGAGCAGGTTGATAAAAGTGAGCCATGGTATCTACCTTCATCTATCTCAGACTTTGGAAAGTGCTAGGAAGCAGCCAAGATATAGTAAATTTAAAGGAGGAAATCATGGCTAGTCAAGTGGTTCAGGAAGAGATGTCTGGGCTTTCTCACCACAGGCTGTGAAACAGAAACAGATACTGATACACACCCATCTGCTGGAGGAAACAGTGACAAATATCTATTATTTATGCAGTATTTCTTTAAATAGGAGCAACCAAACTGGACCAAAAGAATTCACATGGCAGGTTACAAACATAAGGAATAATGTGTTCTAGCAACATTTGCAGACCCACTCATGTGAGTTCTAAAGAGAAGTTAAAGTGCTCCTTTATCCAGGTGATGTAAGCCAGACCTTGAAATATTACATATTTCTCATCCTCCCTTTCCCTAGAAGCTTTAACTACCAAACCCACCCTCCTCAGGAGAGGGCAGCAGTCCCAGGTCATCACAGGGCCCCAACATGCTTATTGATCTATATCACTGCAGGCAAACCCTCCGCAACCAAACGCCACAGATTTCTAATCAGCCAGTAGTCAAACCTCATGGTTTTAATTTGAATTTAGGTCATTAATACCACATAACTTCAAAAACCTGAAAACCACAGAGCCAGTGTAGTCTGGCCAATACAGAGATCCAAAAAGAGAGCGACTGTGCACATGGTTAATACAGAAAAACATCTTCTGCCTAGCAACCAGCAGGCTCTCCTGGCGGTCCAGGGGAAGGAATTCACTGCTATAATTGTCAGCAAGCAAATTAAGCCACTGTGTCCGGATACAAAAGCCCAGTCACTGGGCAATAAAAAATTAAAGGAGAAATAGTTCTAGAAGAAAAGTTCAAAAATCCCAGATGCATCTATTGGCTTGCTTCATTCTGTATCTTTATTTAAAGTTACAGATTGCTCTCAGCTAGATAGGTTCTGTGCTTGCACTTAAAGGCTGATTTCTTGCCCATTTTATATACAGAATGAGAGAGAACACACTGAAAGGAATTTACTATTTTGATGTTATTGAAGAAGGGACTCAATGTGGTACTAAAGCGTATGATGGTCCTGAATCCAAGGTCAGATAGGGTACAGGTTGTGTGAGGATGATGGTTATCAAAACAAAGCACTGCCAAGCAAGAGAGCTTATTTTCTTTTTATCCTTTCTTTTTATTAGAATGAGGTCAACATTTTATGAATTCTGACAAAACCTCTCTGGCACTTGAACTAGCTGAGCTTTTTCAAACAGTTCCATTATTTTTAATGTACTGGGCAATTTATTGTGAGGCATGAATTGAAAATAGGAGCCTCCTCATTCTGGGAAGTGTGTAAATGCATGGATTTTCAGCCTTAGAGAAGTTACTAGACATACAGGACCGCCAAAGAAGGTTAAAAAGGAAGGACTGTCACCTTTATCTTGCAGGCGAACCCCAGTGTGGGAAGATTCAGAGTTGTGCTCTATGTTCACACCATGGATCTGCCCCAGAGAAGATGGTTCCCACTGCTGCTTCAGTACTGACATCAAATTGCCTTTCCTCTCTGGTTCACACTGTTCTGTGCAATTAGAGAAGTGCTGTAAAATGGAAGGCTGGATGGATGGCATTTCATTGAAAGCTTCCCAAGCAGAGCTATGACTAAACCTAGCAGTGGACTTCCAAAAGAAAAAAGCATGAGTTGGACTGCAGACAAACCAGCTGGACAAACCAGGAACAGAAAAGGCACAGTCAAAACAAACTCAAACACCCAAACTGCCCCTTTATCTCCAATACAAAGCTCTCTGGATATATGGTGCAGAAGCTGTGATGTGACAGCTGTTAGGAGTGCCACTGGAGGAACGTTGCTAACCCCAAGGCCTATTATATTTTATCCAGATGGCATTGCCAGGACAGGACTGCAATGTCAGCAACTGCTTCCTAGTACACACCAACAAGGTTTCCAAGAGCATGGCCACCTCCAGGCACTCTGGCATGGGCTTTCCTTTCAGTAAAGGCTAAAACCTTTAATGAAGGGATACTACTAGGGCCAGCAAGACTCTGGTGTAGATTCCCAGACACGGAGGCATGTCCTTGCTGCCCTTTGCAAAAGGGACCATGCAGTATCATAGGGGCTATGGTATACCTGCACCATGTACAGGCAGCTCCTGCTTTCAGTCAGACCTTGGGAGAGAAGCAAACCAAACAAATATACCCGTATTTTATGGAGCAGCAGCCACTTGACTCTTGTGCCATGCGCTGGCTGCTCAGTGGGTGATAGATGCAAGGGTTTAACACAGCTGTCCAAGCACCCCACTAGCTGAGACACTTGTCTTCACAGGAGGGCCCATGGCCAAAGTCCTTCTGCTAATTCATCTCAGTACCAGCCAGGAAAAGAGCTTTCTGTGCACTGCCTCCTGTGTTACTTGCTGTATAAAATTCTTCCTCATTAACAGGCAAAAGCCCAAGAAACAGCCACTGGAACAAACAGGGTTCTGTGCAGATATAATCCCCATCTCACTGGTGGGGAATTAAAGCAAAGAATTAGGCTGTAGCCGTTCCCTTCCAGCATGATGAATACTTAAGCAGGTTACAGCTTTGCACTGCAGACATTTTCTGGGGAGAAGAAATAATGACTTCTTTACCAGCCCAACTCACTTGCTGCTCTCAGGGAAACAAGCCTCAGGATTATTTTTTGACTAAACAGTTAAGTACGATTACTGCATGTCAGTATACTTGAAGTGGTAACCTCAAGGATTGCTGGAAGTGCCAGCATTTCTCTAGCCTGTTCTTTTCCCTCCAGTGCTGTTTGCGATAGACAGGAGTAGGGGCCTGGCTAAGAGATGCCAGCTAACAGGACAATCTTCTCACTGCTGCTGCAGCAAGAATTCATACAGGAGGCTGAGAAAGAAAGGTCCTAAGACTCACAGAGTCTGTTAAGCACTGCAAAAGCAGAAGTTACCTGGAGAGGAAAAGAAGTCCCTTGCTGCTGGACTTGCTACTAAACTGCTCACCAAAGGTGAAGATTTACCCTGTAATTCTTGATCTGAACCTGGCATTTCGCTGAGGCACCTGAGGCAGAGATGACTGGTCCTGTTCTGCAAGACGGTGAGATGCTGCAATTCTTACAGATTTTGATCCTGTTCAAACCCATGGGCTGACTGTACGCTGTACAAAAGCTAAGCGAGATTCTTCCTCCTGCGACATCTACAGCCAGACTGCGAGGAGAAGCAGGGAGTGAAGCAGAGCCCTGTTACAAGTCATCCTTAGGTGGTAGATCCTGAATTTCTCCGGACTGTGGAAAACCTACAGCATATGGAAATGAGGAACAGGGATGGAACAACAGTGGACAGGCTAACCCTGAGACGAAGCTTTGGATGCAGTGGTGACAATTCAGAAAGAGCATGAGCTGGACACAAACCCAAAGGGCATAGCAGTTGTGTTAGGAGAGTTAGCAGGATGAAGGGCATACGAGTTTTGCCTGCAGATCGTCACTTACTAGGAAGAAGCAAAGAAAAGGTGAGGAAGCTGCCAGCGCCATGACTACTCCCCATGCTGGGGTTTTGCACCTGGTTGCCATGCCATGCTGTAGCAGAGGATGGCCTCAGCATGCTCCTTCCTTCGTCTCCATTGCCTGGAAGGTGATAACTTCTCCTGCAAAGCTCTGCTGTAACATCCTGACTGCACCCAGTGTATTTGAATTCAAAAGGATGTTCCATGCTGCCAAACCCACAGCCTAACAGAAACTACAGGGGCACTAGAACTATCAGCAGTAAATTTCTGTGCCTGTGAGAGCCAAGGTAACAAAGTCAAAAGGGCCCAAGCAGAAGACTGCTGCTTTGACATGTCTTCTTCACAGAGATAACTTGATGCACCAGTGGGACACGCAGCTCGAGGACACTGGTTTGGCTGGACGTGGGATTTGCTCCAAGTACAACCAGTGGCACACACACTGCAACACACTTCCCCACTATGGATGCACAAAACCACTGCTTGAGTTTACCTTTGTTTCAAGCTGGAATAATTTCCAGACAGACAAATAGCAGCGTGGCTGCTGGAGGCTGAACGGGGGCGGTTGCAGTCCAAACTTGGCACCAATGACTGAACTGAGGAATCTGCCTTGTGCCAAGTAGGCACAGAAACAAGTGGCATGGATGTCACAGACACAGATGTGATGCTGGAGATGAGCATGCCCTTAGTGTGGCAAATCTGCAGGGACAGCAGACTCCAGTGATGCACTCTTGCTCTGCCACATGCTGTGGCTCACACAAAAAAAAAAAACCCAGCAAACCCCTTCTCCAACTTTGGTGACTTCAGTCTTAAAATGAAGCTCTCGGAGGGAGGTTTGCATCCTGCTATCATGGTGAAACCAAGTTTGATTTCCCCCGGCAGCCACCGATAATAAAAAGCTGATACTACCAACAGTAATACAAGTTTTGTGCAGATGCTGCTCCCTGAACAAGTGCAACAAGGGACATTCTGGCAGCAGCACTGTTCTGTCACCTCCTCTTTTGGGAGCAGACACCGAGCATGTGACATACGCTTTCAGTCAAACCACACAACTCCCAGATTACAAACAGCAATAGCTGTGAAGAGCCACTCACCTATGCTCAGCCCAGTGATTATTTTATGATAATGTTTAGCCACCACTGTAGTGTTCTACAGTGTAATAATTTATTCTATTCTATGTTTATGAGCACTCCTGAAACTGAAAGGGGAATAATTCAATAATGCTGCTGATAATAAAACTTTGACTCTGTATAAATAATGATGTTATAGTTTCTAATTTTCTCCTTAGGGTTTGGATATTACAAACCCATTGACCATTACAGTGTCACAAGCAGCTACTCGACAGTTAATTCCTGGTCGTGAATGAAATCCTCTTTTTTCACATTTTAATGTATTTTCTCCAAACCAGTAAGATGTGGAGACTTTTAATTCCAACCACAGAAAGCAGCGACTGAACAAACATGAGAACAGCCACACAATGCTTCCTCATTCCACCACCTCAGTAACACTGCTACAGACAAAACCTCTGCACACGGTAACTGTTATTACAAACTATTTCCATCCCCAAAGCCAAACCATTCTCTCCATCAGCACTCGCCCAACACCAAGTGTCTGCAGCTCCCAAGCACACGCCAACCACCTTCTCTGACACACAGCCAACCCCACCTTTAACACAGGCTGAGAGATACCTTCATCAACTACAGGCAAAGACAGCACATTTAGCACTGAGAGAGCTGGGTATAAGAAAGGGAGATCAATCCCAGATTTCAGTGATGAGCTGAAGGAGCTGATTTGCAGCCCCACAGCACTGTGATGGTTGTGGGGATGATATAAACCACTCATCTTCAAGTGCTCCTTCTAAAGAGAGAGGTTGGAGGAACAAGCTGGAATAGGAAGATGTGGTGTGCTTGTGGAGGCTTGGGGACAAAGGCCAGCTCATTTTAATATAATGATATACAAATGGGTTTCCTTTTTCAAACATGCTTAAACTGCTCTTCAAGGCTTGTGTGTGCTCTTCTCCCAGCATTAAAATATATTCATATTCCATGTGTGAAATGCCTTGTAGAGCACAGCAGCAGAGACTGTGTGCTTAAGTGATCAAAGCACCTTTCATAGCTGTAGCACTAGCACTGACAAACAGACCTGTTCTACAAACACTTGGTTTATAACTCAGCGAGAGATGACATGCTTTCCTCCTTCACCCCAGGCTGGATACTCAAGTGGCACACACCAACACTTACCTAGGAAGCCCTCTTCATCCACAATGATGGTGTAGTCCTCTGGGGTTTCTGTGAGGCTGAAGAACTTGCACCTGGAAAAGGCAAACAGCAGAAGAACACAATTAGCTGCTGGATTGAGCAAAGAGCCTGGTCTTCCAGCTAAAGCAGAGGTCCTTGTCCACCCAAGCTGGAGGAAGGAGTCATAGTCTGGTGTTTATGGAGGGGCCTGAGGCATTAACAGACCTGGATTTTATTCCTAGCTCAGCCACTCAAGCTGTGTGACCCACATTCCCTGCTGCCTGCCTATGCACAACGGAGCTGGTAGAACACTTATTATTTTTATGACTTAGTTCTTAGTTACTTTTCTTAATTACCACATCCCTTAAGGCTTCCTGTCACAGCCCAGACCCTGCTGCATTGCACTGACACAGATCAAAAGGCTTTACTCACTGACTGATCACCCCAGCATCCTCCAAAAGCCTTCCTGCGGTTCACACATGCACTTTTATTCCATGTTTGCTCACTGAAGTTTACTGCCTTGCCAAGGTCGACATCTAATCTCTGGATCAAGCTCCCATACCTCTTGCTGCTTCAGAGGCTTTTCCCACCAATTCCCCTTGCTGGCCCTTGCCCCTTCCCTCAACAGATGCCTCCCTTCTCTGTGGAGCTCCAGATGAAGAGACAAGGGGCAGTGGCCATCGAGTACTTGAAAACAATGTCAGTGGGTCCCGTCCCCCTCGATCTCCTATTGCCTCTGTTCTGCTCCATACTCATCTTTTGACACCGCAGGCCACATGCAGCACAATCTCTCCATCTCATTCAGCACTGAGCACAATGTCACCTCTAACATGAGATACAAAGCCAATGTGACATGGGATTCTTCCACTGTACACACACAAACAAAAAAGCCTCAGGCTTAAGGTTTAACACCACATATAGCTGAAAAGTTTTTTTCCCTTACATCAATATACATACAGCAACATCTACTGAAAAACCCAGCCGCTTTCTCCAGCTTCTCCCCAGTTGGTCCCCAGCAATAGCAGGAAGGTTTGCACAACATTCTGCAAGCTCACGTTCACCTTCAGCAGAACACACGCTTGTCACATCAGCACAGCACTGGCCACATGCCCTGAGCCAAGCAGGGCTCCCAGCCCCTCCAGAAGCACACCTGCACATGGACCACCCAAACCACAGGAGAAGTTTTTCCCTCTGGGAAGCTACACTGGACACAACAGGAAGAGCCTGCGTCTATAAGGTCCAAAAAGCAGGATTTTGTAGCTGCACTGTAATACTATCAGATTTATATGAGGCAACCTACAGAAAAGATTTTAAATACTACAAAGAGAAAGACTGTTTCTAAAACCCCCAAATTTCACAGTGTAATCACAGTATTCCTCAATGGAGCAGGACTCAGCAACCAGCAACTACCAGGGGCTTCTCTGCACTGCTGATTATGTGTCCCAAAGTCTTCAGGAATTCTGAAAGCCAGGAACCTCTGAAAGCCAGGAACCTCACACTGGTGGCTCAAGATTTCAGAGAATGGGAACATTCTAGAGAATCAGACTAAAAACTGGCTTGAGTGTTCTTCTGACCGGCTGAAAAGAACAAAGACTGCAGCTATCCCCTCCAAAAGCAACAAGGAGAAAAATGAGATGGCTGCTGCCCTCCCCCCCGCCATCAGAAGAACTAGAAGAAACAACATGCAGCTCTATTAGTGATCTGCCATGTAACCAGCAGGACTTCATGTAACGGGAAAGCATTATACAACCTGCCTTTTGAGACCCATCCTGTTTTCCTGGAAGCATCCGTCATGACAGTCAAGCACGACACTCTCCCTCCTGGCACAGATGTATCGCTATAAAATACAGAAGTAGCCCCACCACAACAGAAACCACAACTTAATTATTTTGTGTCATTGGTAATAACTACTGTGACAGGCACATTTACTAACGCAACTCTCTCCAGGAAAGGTGCCAAGAGAAGCAGAAAACAGTAGCAGCCCACGTTTTTTACTCTCACTTCTTAGCTGGGTAAAAAGGACCTTTTACCGCTCCAGGTGGGTCCCAGGAGGTGTAAGTATTTATTATTTAGTGGATGAATTCCCTGGAGAAGTCACCGAGCTGAAATTTTTTGCTACTACTTCATGTCTGAGCCACATGCATGCTGACTAGGGAGAAGCCTGTGGTCTTGAAGAAGGAAACATCAATATTACAAAAGGAGAAAATGTGTCCTGATCTGCAATGGCATTTATGGAGGAATTTTGTTCCAGAACAGTAATACACATATGTGTGCACACATTGGCCCCAGCAGAAAAAGTCTGATTGTGACAGATGCCATTTTCTTAGCACATATCTAAAAGTGATGATATTTAAGGGATATGTACAAATGAAATCCCATAACTGCTCACTCAGAATGCACTCAAAACCTCATGTCTTCATACACCATCTCCAAGCCCAATCCCCACCTCGATGCCATTCTGTAAGAGGTCAGCAGGGTAGAGTCATCTGAATTTAAAGTCTCTTCATCAGCACAGATATCAATGGTTCTTGTGGCACATCAACTTTGTTCAAACCAATGAGGCATTCTTTTTCCCAGGGAAAATCTCAAACTGAAACACTGGAATTGCAAACACTGCCTGATAAAATACAGCATGGAAAATTCTCCTACAACTTGGCAGCAGTGCATGCTGCCAAAACTCAAGTCTTCGCCCTAAAACCTGTGCCTCAGCATGGATATGTAAAGATCTACTGTGAGTGCAACTCAAGATTTGTCTTGACTCATCAATGACAGAAGGAACTCAATATCATATTTCTCTCCCACACTATATGCTACACATGCCTCTTCCATTCATGTTATTCCAATCATTTCTCTTTCCTCTTACACCAGTTCTTGATAAGCTGAATTCCAACAGCACTTTTTACTACTACACTGAAGCCAAGAATGGAAAAGAATTGCCCTTTAATCATTTCGAGACATCGGGCAAACAGAATTTCTCTGAGTATGCCTAGAAAGCATGTATGTAAGAAGATATTTTTAGTTTCCTAATAGCCAAACCTCAGATAGATCCTTCTGGATTTCTGTCTTCTTCGTGTTTCAGCACATTTCCACTTCAGCACTGTTGCCGACTTCGACTGCCTGACAACATATGTCTTTTTCTGGCAACGCAGCAAATGTAGACCAATCTATTATTAGATTAGATCTTTGAAACTGCAAAGCTCACGCTGTGTATGGAAGTAATACCCAAGCCTGCACAGAGCAGGAAAGCACGTGTAGGATGCAGCAACAGCATCATCTCAGTTTCCAAACAGCACTCAGGACTCCACAGGAGAAGAAAGCAGGCAGGAGAGTGGACTAGTTGGCCTCACAGGTCTGCACCAGAGGTGTCTCCTCAAGATGTCTGGTCCCCAAGGCCTATCTGGATCATGAGGTGATAATATGGAAATGAACGTGACTTTCATGGATTGTGGGTGCGACAGAAAGCACACATTTGTGGGAATACTGCTATGGGTCATTGGAAAGCTCAGCACAGAATAGGCCTTTAAGGAAGCTACAAGTCTTGTCTTCTCATTTATAAGGAAACTACTGAGTTAATTGTCGCCTCAGGAGGATGAAGTGCTGCAAAGCTGTTTGTTCTGTGGAAAAGATCCGTCCCAGCAGCAGATGGGCAACTGGCCTCCCAATATGTCAGAAACCATGGCCTAGTGCCATTCAAAAGCAACATAATGCCTAAAAGGCATTCAAATGCAAACTCTGGAGGTTATCCACTAGTTTGCAAATAAGCAGTTGAACTGAACAGGAATTAAGCAGCAGCAGAAAGTTGATCTGAGTGAATATGAAAAATATAATTTGTTGGGTTTTATTCCAAACTGTCTTCTCATTTTAGATGAGAAGGGATTTGTATGCTTCACTCTGCATGTTATCAATATAATACATACTCTTAGTACAGAAAGACAGTCTCATGCTCATCATCTAATTCTTGGTGATCTTGACTTCTCTGCAGCTTATACATAATGACAAGAAGGGGATTGTAGCATGACATACTGTGAAATGTTTTTCAGAACACAGTGAAGAATGCTTGTGCTGTTAATGTGCTCCTGAGTAACACATGATAGGACAAGAGGAAACAGCCTCAAGTTGCACCAGGGGAGGTTTAGATTGGATAGTAAGAAAAATGTCTTCACCAAAAGGGTTGTCAAAAGCACCAGAACAGGCTTCCCAGGGCAGTGGTGGAGTCATCATCCCTAGAGGTATTTAACAGACGTGTAGATGTGGTGCTTGAGGACACGGTTTAGTGGTGGACTTGGCTGGGTTAACAGTTGGACTTGATGATCTTGAAGGTCTTCCAACCTAAAAGATTCTATGAAGTATTTGTGTAACATGCTAAGTACTTCACACCATCTAATTACAAGCCTATACTGTCAAATGGCACTGAAAATTGCAGGCAGTGAATTGGTTGGTGTTTTCTAAACAGCATATTTGTTTGTTAGCCAAAATACTTTGCCATCTTTTTGGTGAGACTAATAAAACACAGCCTAGCTGAATTCCTAAGACAAAATAAGCCCCTTGCAATAAGTGCCAGTTGACTTTCCACTCAGATCAGGAAGTGGTGGGTTCACCTTTCTTACGGTACCTTAATTCTGCAGCCTCGTATTAGAAGGCTGCTCCCTGTTGAAAGGAGCATTATTGTTCCTATGAGCTGTTTAAACAAACATCACACTATCGACCCTACCAGGGGAAACTATAGATGTCACGGCACTGTTAGAAATGGTCAAAGGACAGCAGCAACATTCCCTACTGTCATTAGTTGTGCTCGGATCTGGGACGGAGACATTAGCAAATACAATCAGGGACTGCCTACTGTGATAGCAGAGCTTGGTTCATTATAGGAAGTTAATCATTTTCAAAACCAACACAGAACAAAACTAACAGATTTGTGGCCAAGGAAAGCAAGCACTCCAGAACAGACATAAATTCAGGGAAATCCTACAGTCTGTGCTATGCCAAAACCTCCAGCACGATAACCATGATGGTCTTGTCTAATCCACAATAGCAACAGTTTAAGCTACAGATTACATTGTGTGAATTTAAAAGGGGGGAACCTTCAGTCAACTCCTCTCCTTGCTACTTTTGTGTAGCTGGGTAAGTTATCTAAGCCTTGATTTAGACTATGAGACAACTGGAAGAAGAATAATAGAGAACCGTTAGCACACTGAAGGAACAGAAATCAAGACAAAACACAAAAAGGATGATGTACAATACTGAAAGTAAAATAAACAAACAGATGTGGATGTGCTGAAGAAGACACTGCTCTTAAGTACAGCTCACTGATAAAGGCAGGACACATGGCAAAAATAAACGTGGATTATTCCAAGAAGTGTTAGCTGGTTGTCTACTGCATTGGCCCTCATCAGACCAGTATCAAATTGTGGTTCAAGTCTTCATCAGAACAGCTCCATGTGGTCTGGACTACAAGAGCCCATACAAATTAAATTATTCCTGCAAATGAAAGATCAGCCATAGCTTGGAACAAAACCAACCAGTAATTCCGATAGGATTCCTATTTTTCTCAGTCAGACTTGGTCAGTCCAGACTTCCCAAGCTGCAGATTAAACAAAGCTACAACATTCAAGAGTTATCCTGCAACATAACCACAGGAGGTGTTTTTTTGGTTCTTTAAGCACACACTTGGAGTTTACTTTGTACAACCAGCAAAGCCCAAGTCATGATGCTTTCAGTAGTCAAAGTACAGCGTCTGCAGCATTACTTACGAAAACTGTTACCTAGGATACTAAAACATATCCTTCTCTCATTTGTCATGACAGCATTTTTTAAATACTTCCTAAAAAAAACAATTAGAAAGCAACATGCATCTTGGCTGGTTTATCTCCCCCCCCTTCAACAGACTTCCACCATCATTTACACCATTCTGTAAGAAAATCTGTTTTACCTCAAGTTATGTGTAGAAAAAAATTCTTGCCAAATGTGAAGACAGAAGCCAAAACTATACTGAAGCAATAGTAAGAAAATACACATGAAGAAACTAAGGCATGACGCATGCTGGAATGGAGAGTAAAGCTCAGCTTACTGAAGGACACTATCTAAGGGAGATAAAAAGGTCTGAGTCCACTCAAGTGCATCTCCCTCATTAAGATGAATATGAATGATGGTAGTTTCCCACCCCAGCATGAATGCCAACAGGCAAAGGCTGTGGGGCTCAGCAGAGATACACTGCAGGAGAGGAAAATGTGGTTTAAGTCCATGAAAGCATTTCTGTGCTCGTCTGTTATCTGTCCACTGAAGGAGCTAAACAAACAGACTTTTTTGTGAACTCAATGAGAACACAAAAACCAATGACTTTAGGTGCAGATATACTGAAGCTAATGCATCTTCTATGCCCAAGACTTGTCTCAGGCATGAATCTGTAAAATAATTTACTGACCTGGTGTAATTAAAAGTTATTCTTAGCACCCATTTTTCTTGCCGGGTCATAAATTATTTCAAGTGAGCTCTGCTGTGCAATTTTTACTTGAAACGTCATCACTCATCACCTATGCTAGCGAACAGGGCTGAATCAAAAAACTGGATCTGAACTTTACTGCTCTGGCTAGTGCCCAGTTGATGCAAGTGCCAGGCGCTTGGCAGGAGCCCTTCCATCCACACACTGAGAGAAGTCACCCTTACTTCCAAATGCCTGCTTGCACTTTGGGACTCCAATCTGTAAGGCACCGTGTAAGAACCTGCAGCAATAAGGCTGCTCAAGGGTGCAAAGCACAAGGACAGGAGCCTGCAGCAGATCTGCACCCGTGCTGCACCTCACTTCACACAACCACAGGGTGTCATTCTTGAGGTTTTAGCATTCTTACTGGATGTTAGGGGTACTGGATAACGGTGTTCATAAGGACCTGGTAGATACAATGCATCTGAAAGCCTATCTGGTGCTCAGAGAGGAAGCAGCTAAAATAACATCAGTTATAGCAACATAATTTCAGTTTTCCTGATGTCATCTTAAAAGGAAAAAAAAAAAAAAAAAAAAAGGCAAAAGTTAATTACCTCACCTCTACTTCTCATTTATCACATTCTTTTGTCTTCTCTGCCATTGAACGTCCCAAAACGGGGCAAGAGAAATTGAAGGAACAAGTTCTTGATGAATCCAAACTAGGAAATCACTTCTACTTTCAACTTGAAACACTTCCTCTTGGTATTAATTAAATTAAAACATTTCACGGAGGGCACTACTCCATTTTGACATAACTGTGCCCTTCAAATCTTGGATCCATAAATAATCTTCACTGGTTGATGCCTTCTGCTTGGGAAATGTTTACCTTGATGCAGCAAGTGACAAGGAGGATGGAAGAATCCAGCAGTCATGATTGAGAGCTGCAGACAGGAACAAGATCCACCACTAATCTTATACGTAAAAAGATTAGAATGAATCAGCATTTAGATGGGTAAATGCTTACACCTCCTACCCTCTCTTCTCAGGCCTTTGAAACTGTGCTGTGTTTCACAGCACTTATGCCTGCCACTTACATCTCACTTGTTCCCTGGCAACTCAGGGTTCTCTCTCTGTTTTGCGCATGTCACATGCACTACAAATGCTGCTGTTGAAGTAGGTTTAACAGTCCCATCACACTAAGTGAGCTACGACAGACCCCACCTTCCTCTTCTGCAGTTACAGATGAGTTGTGCAGCATCATGCTGGCCTTTTCCCATGTTAGAAAACTCATTTTTATCATCAGCTTAAGTAGGGAACACTGTAAGGCAGGAGAGAAGGCTGGAGGAGGGGAGAAATGAGAGGAAAGAAATACATTAGGTTAGGTTTTGCTTTCCCCAATGCTACTTGAACTTTCTAGATTTACTATGGGCAAAAAACGTCAGGTGTCAAGACTGCTGATGGAACTAGCTGCTTTTCTCCTTGAAAGCAGACATCTCTCTATGCTCTGACTGTTGGAGACAGGAAACAGAGGAGAATTACTAGGTCACTCATCTTCTGTTATTCTCACAAACATTGAGAGCTGTTGCTTAATACTGCCTGCAAGGTACTAGTTTTCTTTCCTGACATCACACAGCAATTCTGAGCCCAAATTCATCAGCAGACGGGTGAACATGAATGGAGTGGACTGTGTATCATTGTCCCTTGACTGTATGGAAAACATGAGCATGCTTGTCAGTAGGGAAACACAGCCATATACTCAGTAACAGGTGCTCCTTCACACTCCAAATGGTTTTCTGTTTTCTTACAGCACAGATTTGGCAACTTCGAGTTCTGGAAGAATAATAATGATGAACTGATTTTGCCTACCTCTCTACAAGTCAAGGTCACTCGGCTGCACTCCGCACACCAAGACTGGTTACATTTCCAGCCTCCATGTCTGGTGGGGCGGGAGCAGCCCCTTCCCAGTGTGAAGGCAGGGGGTAACATACCTCCTGGGTTATAGGACCCATTCCCAAAGGCTGCAGGGACATTCGTCTGTGTGAGGAGGTGAGCAGGGGAGGTTGTGGCCATTGCTGCTGACCTAAGCCTACACAGAAGCGAGGAAAGCTCTTCTCCCTTTAGGCAATCCCATAAATCAGATCAGGAATTAATTTAGTCTGCTTATTTAGACAGCAATGTCTTTGGATTTACAAATAGGAAAGTGAGACAGGACTCTTATCCACTTAAAACAACAAAAATCAACTCGCACCACAACCACTAGAGCTGTGTTACTAACTCCAGAGACTCCAACCGAACACCTTGCTCCATACTGGTCCTATAGGCTGGCCTATGACTCAGCTTCCATTTGTGATACATAGCTGAAACCATCCCTGTTGAGAAGTATGGGAATATAAAACCAAACCAAACCTCATCATATTCTCATTTATTGTGCTAATGGGAACTGAATGAGCATCTCAGGCATCACTCTGCTCATGTTTAACTGCTGCTCTTCCTCCATCTTTTTTTTATTTTGAGCCAACATACCAGAAACAAAGCAATAGAGCAAGAGAAAAACATTGGAATCTCCAAACTTGCAAAAATCATAACATCATTTGCAAAGATGAAGCTGCTATCTGATGCACCGTGCAGGGCTGCTTGTGCTAATTTCCGTCTCCAAGGATGATGGCAAAAGGGCACATAATTTCTTATTCAAGTCCTTTAATTTGTTCCTTTTGGTTTGATGCCCCCCCAAGCATCTTCAACAATATCATTTACAGGTTTATCATTATTAATGCCAGGAAAGTCATTTTTTCAAATCTCCAGAGAGGGTCAATGGATGTTTACATCAAAATGGCAAGAGCTCTCTGCCGTGGGAGAATGCTGTAATCAGATCTCTGAAGGGGAAGCAGGAGCAGTAAATGAAAAGGAAGCTTACTTTGTGTGCATTGGAAGAGGATTCATTTTTTATCTAACACTTAACTAATTGATCCAGACACACCTTTTCCTCCTCTTTCTCTGCTCTCCCTGCACTCTTAAAGCCAATCTATTGAGAGCCAACTTATCCACACAAGAGACACAAAAGCAATTCTTTCCATGTGAAATAGCCCATCATTTATTTAAGCAGAAGGTAACTGGCTTTAAAAATGTTTTCTTTACAGCAGTAACAGTATCCCCAATCTGTCAATGCTGAAGTTTCAGCACAGAGAGGTGGAGCACAATGCACAATTTTCCTTAACCACAGAATTATCTTCCACAAATCAGAAACTGAACTGAGAAAACATGCTACAGATGTGAGTGTGGGACGTGGGACCTAAGGTTTGCAATTGGAAACAAACCATGATTTAATGGACAACAAAGGCTTGTAAATACATTTGACCAACTGGATCCAGAAGGATTATCAGATGAAGACAATGTAAATGCTGAGAAAAAGAGCAAGCCCTGTTTGCTTTTCCTTTCCCAGTCAGGCACAATACATCAGTACTGGCAAGTCTGACCCTCTCCCGTATTACTCCTTTAATGCCCTCTGCTGCAGAATACTGACTTTGAAATGCTACCAACAACAAAATATAATGAAGTCTTCCTAAGTGCAGTGCAGCTGCACATCCAAAACCAAATATTTGGGGTTCATAGTAGCTATCATTGTGTTCAGCCAAAACCCATTGATTATTTTGTGGACAGCACTGAAAAATACAGACTGCAGAGCATATGCTTTTTATTTCAAAGATGGGAGAAACCCAGGCTCAACCCAACGGGGTAAGAGGTTCTTATAATATTGCTCCGAGGTACAAAAGGAGGAGGAAGAAACAGAAAAACTGTGGTGGACTGGAATTGATGAACTTGTTTCCCTGCAGGAACCATAAACACAATTTTCCCAGCATGGGACATAATAGTTCTCCCACAAATTACTAAAATATATTTCCAGTGCTCAATATAGAAAGCTAGATGCACAAGAAATGTTTGCAGCTTCAATGCAGGCAGTAATTGAGAACATGTGTGGCAGGGGGATTGGAGGGGGAGGAGGAGGAGAGCAAGCCATACTCCATCGGAACAGAGCAGCAGGAGAAATACATTTCAGTCCTCAGCATTCCCAAAGAGCTTCCATTTGCAAGCGGGTCCAAACCCCACGTTTAACTCCATCCAGAGGGAACACTGCCTGTGAGGCTGCACCTCAATCCCAAATCAAATGCACATTCACAATTCAAGGGCCATTGTTCAGCTTGAATTAAAAAGATACATAATTTCATCAGCTTTCCCTTAAGCAAAGAGAGTGAATTTAGTTTCTTGCATGAATTAAGGACATGTCCACGGGAAAAGCTACCTTTGATTCCTCTGGTTCTCTCAGGCTCTGCTTTTGGGTCCTGCCCAACATGGGTATTAACTGGCCCAGCCATGAACAAGAAAAGCAGTATTTCTGCATATTCCAGCTGACATTACATGCAAAACAGTGTTGTGGATGTGCCTGTAGCCTGCCTTCCATAAAACCACAGTTAAGGTGTTTACCAATTCTACCGCTCTCAGAGGGACTGAAAGGAAGCTTCATTTGCTTCCTTTGCTAATGAAGCAAGAGGAAGGCCAATTCTCTCTTTTTTTGGATAGTCTGCTATACACATAAGCAAGAAGGAAAATGCATTTCAAGATTTATTTCTTTTTAATTCAATACTGACAACCCACAAAGTTTCAGCCTTGGAACGACCAGCCAGTAGTATTTTTATAATGCTCTGCCAAAACATTCTTTCTAAATCAGTCTCTTCAGGCTGTGAAGGAAGAGCCCATGGTAAAGGTAGAAGCATCAAACTTCTTCCCAGGCCTACCAGATCCAAGAAAAGCATAAGAAATTATTCAACAACTGAGCATTACATGGCTCAGGTTGAAGTCTGTAGTTTCTGAACACTGCTCCTGAACTCCAGGTTTCAGATCAACACCCAAACCAGAAGTCAGAACTCCTGGAGAAGTCCTCTGATAACACAGAGTGGGTCACTGGGTGGAAACCAGCATCCCACAGACACTTCTTGTTGCTTGGTTGCTCTGAAGGAATGTTACCACCACTCCACAGGGCTTAAGCCCACAGGGTTTATTTCAGATCCCTGCAGGGCCACCAGTGTGGAAGGTGTCAAACAAGCTCAAAGGCCTCTCAAGTCAGGGTATCAAATCAGTGCCCGCAAAGTCTCCAGAAGTCCATGGAGCTCCTCATTCTCCTTATTCTTTCACTGCATTCTGGCCTTCGGGTATGTGTGCTGGTTACTTCAGCTGCACCACACCCGCAGTGCCTTCATGTTTGGCTTTTAATCCTTGTGGAGCTACAGCACAAGAACTCTCAGGCTGTCTGCACAGCACCCAGTACAGTGAGGCTCAGGCATTCCTAGGGAGGCACAGAAGTGTGCATTAGGAACACTGTTTTATAAGGCTGCTAAGTTTTCTGGGTGAGGAGAAAACAGCTGCTCAGAGCCAAGGATTCATAAACTCAATTTTCACTTAAAGATCTTACAATGCCTGGTGACTGAGTAATAGGATGGCAGGTGCCATACAAAGTCAACACATGGAAATTAATGCATACTGGGGAAAAATAATTTAAATTCCGAATGAAGAATGACAAGTCTCTAAATGAGCTATTACCACTCAGGAAAGAGATTCTGGAGCTGCCATAGGCTGCTCTCCGAAAGGGTCAAGGCTTTCAAAGAAACTTGAAAGAACAGGAGTAACCAGGCAGGGAGGTGAGAACATCTCATTACCCCAAAGCACAAATCAATCAGCTGCCGCATACTCCATGATCAAACCATCCCAAGGCTACCAAATAGGTTGGAATTCAGTGGAAGAAACACAGAGACGGGGCCAAAGGCGATCCAATGCATGGAAAACTGAAGAGATGAGAAGGGTCCAACTGCAAGAAGTGATGGCTCAGTGTGTGGATATGGGAGAAGTTATCATGGCATTTTAGTAATGGTTTAGAGGATTCAACTATCAGAGATCAGTGTTAGCTGGCATCTTAGTCAAATTAAAAAGGACCTAAATGGCAGCGGCTTGTCTATGTTTTAAGGAGGAATTTAAAGCCTATGGGAACAAATCCAATGCATTTAACATGCTGGGAAAACCTTTCCATAAGCAGAGGTAGCAAGAAGTTAAGGTAGTTCTAAGCAAGACCCTGAGGGCACAGACAACATCATCTTTCCATTTCCAATTGTCTCTAACTGATAGGCATTTTGGAAAGGAAAGGAAATGCTGTGCCTCTGGCAGCTTTTAATACCTGAACTAAAAGATTTTCCCCTGCCCTACCTGCATTGCTTTAACATTTAAATGAAACAAGTGCAGAACCACTTAAAATACCACTTTGAATGAAATTCTAACCACCATTTCAGTTTGTGTTTTACAGCATTGCTCATTCCCTCCTTTACCACAGAGAAGGTGAGGAAGAGAAAAGGGAAGAGAAGATATTTCAGCAACCAGCAGAATCCATAAACATGTCCTCTGGAAACAGCCAAAGATTGCAAAATGGCCAGGCCTCATGAAGAGCCATCAGGCTGCAATCATCTATTTGGGTCTGTCCTCACCAAGTGCCGAGCAGGGTAAGTATTAAAATAGATTGAAAAAAATTAAAGCAACAGAATAACAGCTGTCAGAGATTTACAGAAAATTAAAATTGTGAAATCACAAGCTGGGATTAAAACCCAATGTAACAGAACTACACAGTCTTCCTCTTGTAAGGGCTTGGGGAAGAACAAATACTCTCAGAACATCAGGTGCTTCATCAAAAGATACCTCAAAAAGGATACCTCTGTGTGCAGCTGTATAGAGGCCCACCAAAGCTGAACAAGGGTATGGTTGAGCATTATCAATATACCCTTCATCCCAGGCAGCTGCCTGGGAACACTCCTTACTTCATTCTTCCTTCCAACCAGTAAGTGGCTAAGTGGACACCACAAAAAATCCACTGCTGTATGTTACTTTTGATTTTCATCATTAAATAAAGCTTAAGCCATCAGATGACTGAAAAGGGAAGATGAGACACGCCTAGATTGGGCCTGAGACACTTCCAGCACAGAGGACACCTGTGTGCTCATTCATACTGGCTGGGCTGAATTGCTCCAAAGGGAGAATTCCTCTGCTGTAGAAAACCACCACCAGCTTGGGAACCCAAGAGCTCAAGTCTGCAACAACAGCATCCAACTTAGAAAGGAAGCACATCAAAGCCTTGGTAAGCTGAGCCTTTAACACAAAAAGCTTTCCTGTCACCTCAGTCCTGTACTTACTTTTTAACTTAAGTCCTTCAGCAGTGTAAGATTTCCAGGATAACAGACCTGTGTGGAACATAAGTATCTATAGATCCAAAGTAAAGCACAGTGCTGTAACTGAGGGATATGCTTGAGGTATGTTAAAAGTCTGTTTCCACTCAAACCAGGATTTAACACACATTATACAAACACAAATGAAGATTCTTATTCATTGCCTGCATTAGTCTCTTCTGCCAACAGTGTTTCAAAACGCTTCCGAGTATGATTGTAAGACAAGCTTATTTGGTTCATCTGCGTGAATAACCTAAACTTTGCTTAATGCTTCCTGAAGAGTCCAATGAAAAGTCTGTTCTACTGAGGAACCACAACCAGGATATAAATGGCAAATACTTCAGGTGAGATGCAGCCCTGGACTTTGGACAGTATAACACAAGATGTAAAAATATCAATCAAGGCTTACAGCCTGACTCAGAAAACACAATTCTCCCTTCTCCAGAGCCAGCAAATACTCACGGTTAGCACCATAAGAATGCTGTCAAAGATATATTTAGGCTACAGAAAACACCTGAATATGCTTGAAGACAAAAAACTAAGTACAATGTTGAACTAAGACAATCACAGGTGGAATAAGAACTAGAGAAGAACAAGTTATTGCTAGGCTGTGAGTGGACCTGATAGAGAGCTGCTAAATTACTACTGCTGATGAACAAAAGACAACAAGACTCTAAGGGGGCACAATTCTACCAGGCTCCTATCAGCTGCATTTCACAAGTAGACCTCAAAGCACTTTGTAAAGAAAGCATCAGTATCAGATTTTATTACATTGCAGCTTCACAGGATAAAGCACAAAGGCAGTAATTCTCTCTGGCTTCACACAGCCAACAGGTCTGAACATTTACAGCTCTTCCAGCAAGCCCTCTAGTAGAATAAACAGTTCGTAACAGTTAAAGAACATCTTTGACCTCCGCTGAGGATAAAGGGAGCACAGCCTACAGCAATATACAAGACTCTGCTTTCAAGCCAAGACTTTGCTTCTTGCATAGCAGAAAGAAACAGGAACAAGCCTACCAGGTATTGTTGTCTGCACGCTCTACACAGTGAGAAAGCCATGAGGAGATGAGAAAACAGTACAGAGCCCTACAGAACAGCAGTGTCGGACCTAACCACCAGCACCCTGACATACTCATCCGCAGATGAATCCAAGCAATGGCATAAAAGTTGGAAGAGGAAGTAATGACCTGAAAAATAAAATTTAGTCCTGGACAGAGGATGAATATGAGTAAGATTTCTTAAGCCTCACTAGGGATCTACACCAGATTTGGTCTGATGTGGTGTATGGGTCTCCAGCAGGATCTGGCCTGCAGGACCAGATGACTTCAGCAGCCTTTTGATGAGGGGTCTGTGAACACAGGCTGCCTGTGCTCCTGCCATGGCCAGCACTTGGAGGAGTTGTAAGAACACTGTCTAGAACTGGGACTTCAATGCCCAGGGCAACAGAGAGGACAGTCCAGGGAAGGTGGATCTCTCAACATGGACAACTTCTGTTTTGCTGAGGCCAAGGCTTTACTGTCTAGCTCACACTTGAGATACAGCCTGCAGGCTTTGTTCTGACAGAAATCAATTGGCTTAGTCACCATTTTTCTCCTGCTGTCATTGACCTATGTCAGTAAGTAAACAACATGGTGTTTTTGATCAGACAAAGAGGGAGGGGGTGGAAGCTGCTCAAAGAACAGAAAACAATCATAAATGAACCTCTGATCTTAGAGTCTGTTATAAATCAAAAGGAGAAGCAACAGAAAAGGTGGTAAGAAACCCACTGGTTATTGCACAAGCTTTTCTTCCCTCAGTGCCAAGATTCAAATCCCACTGGAAGGTTAGGAACAAAACAGCCTTCTCCACAGCTATGACAATGTGCCTAGTTGCCAAGCCAAGAGTCATCTTTGTTATTGCAGTTGAAGAGACTGCACTAACGTACCTACATTACCATAGACAAGACCTGAGACTCCACCATGTCCACACCTTAGTCTAAATTCAGAGTGTTTGCTATGATTCTTGATCCAAAATATCTCAGTACACGGTTCAAGTCTATACTAGCCCATGCTGATGTATCTTCTCCCACTGCTTATACTCTCTGCTGAGTAGCCCGTCCTTCCCTACCACCTGCACCGTGGGGATGGGAAGCTGCACAGCCTATGAATGCTGCAAAGGGAGGTGAGCAGCCACATGCTCCAGATGCAATGTCCTTAGGGTAAGCACTATCTGTAAACCTCAGCAGGATCTTGTTCCATAATTAAACACATCTGATCTTGTCACAGTGAGAGTGATATCAACTTGAAATATAACAATACAATGATTAAAATTCAGCTGTGGTGCAAGTCACGGTAGTTTGGGGATGATGAATGTCACTAAAGGGGTGTTTTGGAGAGATGAGGTAACTTATTTTCACCTACCTGTACAATTAAAATTTACTTAAACAGCAACAAAAGCAAACCTATAATGGAGTACTTGTGTATTTAATGAACTAGACCACATCATACTTTTCCCTGTAGGTTATTTCCAGATCCACTTACACAGCCCTTCATAGGCCTGCTGAAGGCATCAATCAACCTTCCTAATGCAGGAAGACTGATTTCTCTGGCCATCAAGAATACACTTATATCTCAAAGAACTGAATAAATCCAACAGAGGGAAGTTACCATTAATTTATCTGCCAGCAAGTTTTTGCTATTTTGCCTTTTGCTTCTCTGCTAAAATGAGTACTTCCATGAATCACAGAACGATCCTCTGACATACAAAGCAGTCAATTTGTATCACATCAAAAAGTCCAAAGAGCATTTTTCACCATACAAAGCAATTTTCATCCATGGACTTATCTAGGTGCTATTCACTGTGAGTGTGGGATCAAGAGTCTGGTCCATGACAGAGCTATTAGAAGGCTGGTAGGAATGTCTATGCACTACTGTCTCTTGCAGATCTGGCACAGCAACAGGAATGTTTTGGGAATATGAGTTTTTAAGTGCTATCTTCCCTATAACCACATTTCACTGTTTAACCTCAGAGAGTTGAGATGCCCAGGAGGCATGTGGAGAAACTGCACATGTGCTCTCAGAGATGAAGCACAATCGAGGATCACACCTGGATGTTCTTCCAGTTTGGTGGCAGCAGCTAAGGGCAGTGAACTGGCTATGAGAGACAGAGCTGTCTTCCTTCCAGGTAGATGGGGCCAAGCCAGGGTCATTGAAGGTGCCCAGCATGGAAGAGGAGCACTGACGTATTGGAAGAACTAAGATCTTACTGACAGGAGAAGTTCTGCTTTTTTCTTGCTGTTCAATTGCTCAGCAACAAGTGTAGCATGGACAAGATGACTGATCACTCTCTTCCCAAAGACAGGGCAGGGAAAATCTGGGAAAGAAGTACTGACAGATCCCCTATTTTGGGCATAGCTTTAAAGAGAAAGGCAGCTTTTAATGCAAACACACTATGCCACCTGTCCCTTCCATATAAGTTTTTGACCTATTAACTGATTCCTGTTAGATGTCAAAGCTGGAGATTTCAAAGGGACTGAATTTGTATGAGGTTCAGTAAAATGGGTGCTAGACAGAAGAGGAAAGCCTGTCTGCAGCAGCACTGAGGGAAAGGCCACAATGCAAGCACAAACCTTATTAGGCATCAAAGAATCCACAAGGGGCATGTCCTGAGCACAGGAAACCTCAGAGCTCACACCATGCTAGATTTCAGAGAGTCTCGCTGCAAGAGAAAGTGAGAGGAAACCAGCTTTACTAGTCTGGCTGCTGGTTTTCATCAGGGCAGCGCAGCCTGGGTACGCTTTGCGATGCAGAGTCCTGGTAGTTTTAGAAATCCCACATACAGTTGCGGTATTTCTTTATATCAGGTGCCTGGAAGGGCTGGAGAACCCAGGGAGCGTCTGCAGCAGTGGGAAGAGCACATGGACTGCTGTACTAGTGGGAGAAAGCTGCTTAGAGCTTTAGCTGGGTACACAAATACATTAATGCCACCACTCCAGGTGGGAACCAGACCTGATCCAAAACAGCAGCCTACACCCCGGGACCCAGATGTCCATGTAAGAAACAGGATCTGACCCCATGCTTGCTCTGGGGCAACTGCCATGACTGAGGGACATCTATAGCAAAGGACAGAGCTCAGCCAATCCTCCTGTCCTGCCAGGCCACAGCAGGCCCTGCTTACCTCCTGGAGCTCCTTGTTCGCTCTGGAAGCAGCTCCCCTCTGCTCTGTGACTCTAAAGCAGAAGGCAAGCCTGACTGTGAGGTTTTGAAGGCTGAGGACTGGCAAACTTTCATTAAAGCAGACCTGAAGTTTTCAGTTACCTCAACATCTGCCCATATAAATAGAACATTTCTCTCAAAGTCAACAGTGGTCTGTTTTTATCTCTGCTACCCTTTGATGTCACTGCCCAGAGGGCTGGAAATGCTACTTAGCAGCATCACCACAAAAGCATAGGTAGCAGGATCTTCTGCATCAATAGCTGATGACTCAGGAATCCAATCTAATCCAGACTTCAGTTTTGGCTGTTTCCGTTACCTGGATTTTCAGCACACTGCAAAACCTGTACAGAGTGTTTCGTATCTACTCCTTGGAAACTGCCATGTGCTTACCTTGACATGGTTGAGTTAATTTCAGGTTTCAGCATTGTGTATTAGCTATAAGCCACTAAGCAAACAAGGCCTGAGGAGAACCCCCCAGAAAGCAGACCGGGAAAAGGTATGTTTTAGTCATCGGTATCAGGGGAAAATCAACTTGGAGCTGCTTCTGCCTCACTCACAGCACAACTTTTCCACAGTTACTTGCCAGCCATTCAACTTCCAAACTAAACCCAGCAGCCAGACTTTCAAAGGTAGGCAGGGTTGCTAAGAGAGAAGACTATGAGGTTTCCAAAGCATCCACCCCTTCAAGAGAGACAGAAAAGGATTCA
This sequence comes from Ara ararauna, assembly GCA_028858755.1. Lineage (NCBI taxonomy): Eukaryota > Metazoa > Chordata > Aves > Psittaciformes > Psittacidae > Ara > Ara ararauna. Next base: position 6,529,760 of record CM054389.1, on the reverse strand, counting down.
GGCACTTCAATACCTCTGAAAATCCGTATGAGTAACCCCATCATGAAATGAACTAAGCCTCTTTGCACATGCAGTGCCTGGTCTCACCCTGTAAGTGTGGGGAACTCCTGCTTCCCACCCAAGGTGTTGCTGCACCACAGGGTCTCTTTCCAGGCAGGATGAGAAGGAACTTCTCTAGGAGCTACTGTTATTTCTAGACCCAGTGAATCACTGCGCACTGGTAGTAGGCTGAGGGAAAATCCATCTAAGCAATCCTTGCTGTCACAAAAGTGAAATAAGTTAGTTGAACTCTCAGTAAACCAGAGATCATTCATGTTGAGTTAATCTGGCTAAGGCACAGCTCCAGCTCTCTTCCAGGCTGGTAGGAGGCAGAAGACACAACAAGTGAGATCAAAATGAGCTTGTGGTGCCAAATGCTTTCATGCAACACATGGAACAGAATGTCATCCCGCACTGATTTGTGCTATGGTTTCTTATTCATTCCTCTCCATCGGTTTTGGATATACCCAAGCTGCAGATCTTCACATGGACATGCTAAGTATAAGCTATGGAGATGACTGACAGCTTTATTTTTGTCTTTTATTTAAAGACATGACAGAATCTCGTATTGCTGGTTTCTTCTCAGCACCCATGTTCATCATGAGAAATTCCACTCCACAGCAGGCAAGAGAGGTAGGAAACAAATTTCCCCTTAAGAAGTTTCTTCTTAGATAAACACTGCTTACATCCTCCTATATAAACTCCTATTTGCATCACTACACATAAGTATATCAGTTGTATGGAAGCATATAGAAAAGATTTATAATATTCCTGTTTTTACTAGTCCAACAATCCTTGTAGCCAGTCAGCCCGTCAGTGAAACCCAGAAAATCCCACTGCCAACAAAGCAAGTTCTCTGAACTATGCACGGGCAGTGTTGCAAATTTGAACCTATAGGAATTACTTGTACAGTTGATCACAAGGAATAAGCCAAATCAGACTTGCTAGTTTGCCTTGTTACTCCACTGGATTTTGGGAAGCTTATGGCATACAGATGCCCTTCTAACCCATCACAATAAAAGGAGTGCTCACCAGAGCCAAGGAAACTCAAATGAAAATGTTTGTACCTAGTAATGGATATGCTTCACCCCATGTATCACACAGATGCCACAAAACTGATTTGCTTTGTCAACACAGGCCAGCATCTACTAACTAGCAAAACAGATAACAGTATACCAATACTATAGCGATAGAAAATAGTACAGCATTTACTTCTACTACCTGACGAAATGAAGCGGATTTAGATGGGGTTTCACTTACACTTTTATCTTTCAAACTATGTATCTCGAAGACAAACAGTGTCACAAATGCCAGCCCTCCAAAGAAGGGTTTTGGGGACCAAAAGGAGACATTGTCCTGCCTGATCTTCATCCCAGCACATGTCACAGGTTTTGACATCAAGTCCAAAACTTGCATGTAGAACAGAACCTCAAGAGTGGGAACACTGCTGCACATACAGGTGCTGAGCTCTTAGACAAAGTCCTGTGGTTTTAGTGGAGGAAAGAAAGCCAAGAAAGATACTTTTCAATTTTAAGATGCTTTAGCGTGTGTGAGAGCTCTTGTTCTCAAGAGGTGAATGTGAAGGGCAGCCTTGTTCCCTTGGGAAAATGTCAACTCCTCTACTCTGAGAAAGAGTCCCTGCAAAATAAGAATGCAGCACTCGCTCCTGCATTCCTCCCCAGCTTTATGCCTGTGATTGAAAAGGCTTTTTTTCCTCTCAAGCACAGAAGTGGCCAAATTACTACCTTCAATTTCTGCCCAGATGAAAAGAACACATCCAAGAAAGCCAGAGTGAAAACTGAAACAACCCCAAGAGTAGAAAGGCATGTGAGAGTACATGTGGTTATCTGAACTGCCAGGACAAGCCTGGATTTTTACCTGCCAGTAACAGGGAAAATATCTAATGGAAGTGGCAGCACTGGGACCCAGGGCTCTTAGGTGCAGCTCATGGCTTCAACATGAATTCACTTCAGTATTTTGTGCTGGCTGCTGAAAATCCCTTTCCACCTAGTTTTTTTCCAGTGAAAATCAGAGCAGAACAAAGCATATCAACATCTCAGGTAATCTGAGCTTATCAGATGTGGTGAAGCACTGTATTTCATAGGCAAGTCTTTCACCCACCATCAGTAAAGGAGCTAGTTAATTCATTTTATTTTTCATATGATAGATCAGTAGATATGGTAAAATACTAAAATCATAGAGAAAGGCCAGAAAATAGAAAATGCATGCAATTCGGGGTACAAACTGTGGTTCTGCTGCTACTAATAAAACATGGGTAGGGGTTTATGACAACCTATCTATTCAGGACTTTCATTCAGCTCTCATGAAGTTTGGAATTATTTTTAAAATTCATTAAAGTGCATCGAAGTGCCAAGGTATGAGGAAGAGATAAGGACAGAAGCATTCAACAGTGGGCATATCAGAGCTTATGTACATGCTCTAGGTGTTCATATACCTGTCCCTCAAGATGGAACTTCAAGTTCATCTGTCATTCTACTGGGAATTGTAGAGTACTTAATTTCAAAACACGAGCAGTTGCCAGCGCATATTAATGAATATCAGTGCTGACAGCATCCTACCGTACGGTCAGATGGGTGCAACTGGCTGATTTTCATGCTTCTGAAGCACAGAGGTAGGTGGGTGTGTGCACATATTATTCAGCTGCCCAAGGGGAAGAACAACCAACCCACTGTGTCCATCCAAGAAAGAAAAAAACAACCTGCTGTGGTGAAAACAAATCGGGTTTTAGTAACGCTGCTGGGTCGCTATTGATGACAAATGCTGAATTCTGGCTCGAATGTGTGGGGTGGGAAGATTAAATGTGCTCTGCCATTTAATAAACTTTACACTAAGCTGGTTTCCTCTGCCTCACTCCCTTATCAAAAGAATGAAGCAACTTATCAGATATTTCCAGGCATGCTTCACATATTATTACCAACTTAAATAATATCAGCAGCCTTTGCTGCTAGAAAAAGAAATAAAATGTGAGACACAGGTCAGAAACCCACAGTTTGGACCAAGGACCGTCCCCAAGTTAATCCTTTTGTTACAAAACCAAACGCAAATTTAGACAAAAAAAGTCATATTTTAGGCATCAGATAATTTCAGCAAGTGTGGAGGAAAGAGAAGCACAATCCTCATGTATTATTAAAAGTGAGCCAAGTACAAAGAAATGCAGTTAATCACAGGGACTGCTGGCACCTTATTGTCCCTGCATGTCCACTCTCCATTGTGTACCAGCATCTCAGAAATTGCTGGCATGAAAGTGAAGGAGCATCAGGGCAAGCCACGCTCCCCACCACACTTCTACCCAACTGTGGCGATTCGGCGTTGGGCCATGCTATTGAATTTGCATGTTTTTTTGACTGTCAAATCTTATGACTGCCTTGTTGCTGATATATCTAAAAACAGGTCAAATTTTCATGTTATCAAATGGCATTTAACAAAAAAAGCTCTTTTTAAATGAGCAGCTATGCTAGACTTCACGGGGGTGGAGAAAGGTCCTGAAGCATTAACCCACAACGCAAAAAAGAGGATGCCAAATGATGTGCTTATGTGAAGATCTGATGCACCTTGAATGCTGCAGGCAGACGTTAACATAAATTCACAGATTTCTACAATCTACAGATTGTGGAAACTGGATCACTATAGAGGATATCACTATAGAGGAACAATATCCCTGAACTGCTCACCTTCAATTAGAAACTGCTTCGTGTGTATATTCAAGAATCAAGCCTGTAAGAACCCTAAACCCTCACCTCCCACTGAAGAGCAAGGAGGAGAGAGAGCAAACTCTAACATGTCCCCACAGAACAACTAACCCCTTCCCTGTGCCTGGCTACTCATAAACACTGCCGTATCCACAGCACGGCTTTTATCAGTTACCATGTAATTCCTTGAATATTGTTAGCAGTGCAGATCTGGAGAAGCGCTTGAAGAGATCTCTTCCTTTTCAACCACCTAAAGATCTTTGAAGAGGGAGACTGTATTAATGGAAGCAACAGATCTACATGAGCCAACATATTGCCCTAGGGAAGAGAAGTTTGGTGTCCAGACCAACACAGAGCTGCATGTGCTGAAAAAAAGCCTGTAAAGAGAATTAAGCACTTGTATGCATAAAGGAGAGCAACTGGCAAAAAATAAACAAGATGGGGAGAAAAGAAAGAGCCAATAGACTGAATTAGGCCTTTCAAGTACATTCAGTTATGGCTTTAAAAATGTAATTACCGCATATTTTTGCATAGAAATAATAATGTTCTATTGTACTTCACTGTAGTGCCACACTTAGCCTCTAAGCTAAGCATCAACGTCATGTGCTCTCAATACACTCAATGTTCACCTCTTACAAAGGAGAAGGAAAATAATAAAGGCATATACTAAGGCATTATTGAAGATACTGCTGCTTCAGTACAAAGCCTATTACATTATCAAGCACTCACTTATATATTTTCTCTCTCAGATCTCCCTCCTGCTATTAGATTATACAGACTTACTAGGTGCAGGGAGCACTCAAACTCAGGTGTTCTGGCAGCCCCATCTTGCTTGACACTGCTGACACCAGGGAACAGCAGCTCCTTTTTAAACATACATTTTACTTCCTGTAACAGTGAGATTAAGTTCACTCTCCTGCAAGTTCATAACTGCCCCAATTCCTGGTCAACAGCAGGTTTTCCAAGGATTTTTTGTTCCAGTGAACTCAACAGGGACAACTGTGTCTGACACAGGGGGCAAGAGTTGGAGTCTCTCCTTGTCCTCTACTGTGAACTCAATCACAACGGTCCTGGCAAGATAACACAAGGGAAAGAAAAGATATATCTTCAGTAACTTTGCTGTACACATGGAGATCAAGAATTCTGTCACCACCTTCACCGAGAGGAGGATTAGACCATTGTGGAGATGGGGGGAAATCAGAAGCAAAAGACTGTGATCCACTGGGCTGTAACAATCCTATCAAGAAAGATCAATGCAATAATAGCAACAAGCCAGCCACACTCTTTTTAACTCCTGAGCATCACATCACCATTACTGGTCTAACACCACTGGAGCTCACACCTGCCGCTAAAAACAGCTATGGAGGGAGTCCATTTCCCATAAAATTTAGGTCTATCAGGAACTTCTTCCCTCTCTGACCTGCTTAATTTCTTGCTATTTATTCATGTTCCTCTGCAAACTTGGGCCAGCATTTCCAACCTCACTGCCTAGATGCAGGCACCTACATCTGCTTGCACATCCTTCAGTGCTGAGCTACTGGTAATTCCTGTGGCCAGCAGCTGGAGTTGCAGTGGCTCAGCACCTCTGTAGGGAACAACATAATCAGCATTTCAGTGCAGATGTGGCGATTTGAACACTTCCATGTGAAAGTCTTGCTCCTGATTTTAAACATTCCAGAAAGCAAAGGTGAACAGCATATGGCCACTGCAAAATCAGCCATGGGCGGTCAGGGATCCCCTTGGCTGAATAGCCAAATAACCCTGCACACAGAACAGAACAATTAACTCTGTTGTGTTCACATTCTTGGCCTCCAAAAGCTCATCATAAGCATGTTTTAGCTGTAGCACTACTCTAAACTGTGCAAGAGATCCCCCCATAACTGATGCTCTTACTTTATACAGAGAAAAAGGCAGCTGAACAAGTTCTGCCCTCCAACCTTAATTACCTCCAAGTATTTCATTCAGTCTTTTCCAACTTCTCCGATGTGGAAATCAAGCTACACTTAATCAGCAGCAGAAAACCTCAAGCTATAGCATGACCCCCAAACTTCCTCTCTGCTCTGCACAGACTCAGAAGCCAGTTTTGCTGCTGTGCTTACGGCAGTATCCTCAAACCAAATGCATTCATAGAAAGCAACCTTACTCTGTAACTGCAGCTACAGTCAACACAGTATTTGGATCTTTTGAGATGACAAGAATCTGGGGAATGTTTGTATTACAGTAGCAATTCCAAGCCTGCAATATAACATATTTATATGATCATCAGAACTGTAACACCTTATTTTCTGAACTGTCCTTGATGCACTTACCCTTAGAAGACTGAAGGGGAATCTTCTCCCCCCCCACTATGTTTTACGAACAGATTTGAGAATTCAAAGCTTCCTGCATTAGCCTTCTAGGATTCTTGCGTTATCTTAGACCAGTCTCTTTGCTCTGTGAGCTCCCTTTCACACCTACCTCCGAAAAAAGTTTGAGGACTGGCACTGCAACACTGCCAAAAAGCCCCGGAGCTCCAGTGCAAGCCGAGTAGGCTGAGCCCTTTCAAGAATGGAGTCAGTGAAACACAATCACTAGAAAGCAAATCAGAAGACACTGAAGTTTGATTAAAAGAAAAGCAAAGAGCTCACAGTAAAGGGAAGCACAAATGCACTGCTGTGCTCAGCCCATGCTAACAGCCCCTATCAAAATGGTTTTTAGAGTGAAGAATTACAGGGATGCCAGACAAACGAGGAGAGCAGCAAGAATCAATTCAGTCAGACCAGAGAAAAATCTTTAGAATTGCTTAAAACTCCAATTAAAGCAAAAATCAGGTGTGGTAATATAGCATCCCTCCCCAGCCTGCGACACAGCCCATGGAGCAGAACTGAGCCCATCCACAGCATCCGTCCTACTGCCCTCCCACCTGCATGGGAACAGGGTGAAAACTGAGGACCTGAACCTCATCTGAGAAAGAACCCAAAGCAAGAGCCACTGCCCAGATCTCTGTAGCCAAGTAGTCGTCCACATGCTCACCTTGCACAGTTAAAGTCCCTGGCTTAAGGAATAGCACTGCCAAAGCATCAAAATCCAGACTAGGCATTATCATGCATAGAAAAAAACAGTCCATGCGTTTCCATGGGGATAGTGGTGATGCCATGCTTGGCAGCAGTAGGATAAGGCAGCACACATGATCAGCACACCAATTTCCTTGGAAGCAGAACAGTCACAACACCTAAAAGCCAGGACAGCCCCAAAATGACAGATGCACATTTCCATTCAGGCTCTAATGCCAAGGCAGGATTTTCCACAGAGCGGGAGCGGTGGAGAAGGTTCCTGCTATTCCGTGTCTTGGGATCAGAGAAGCGATCCTTAACTCCTCCCCGGATTTGCTTGTTATAGAAATCCCAGCGGAGGAGGCCCACCAGATCTAAAGAAATGTAAGTCCCATGACTCCTCCCTCCCAATTTCAGAGTGCCAGGAAGCATCATCCGACCTCACAACCTCCATGTGGGAAGCACAGGCAAGACGCAGGGGCTGGCTGGGGACACACAGTGCAGAGTCTTGTGGCAGACGCAGGCAAACACCCAGGACAGTGCAGGAAAGGGGGTACAGCAGGGGACCCAGCACGGCTTGCAGAGGACTCCTGCAGTGCGACACGCAGGTTTTCTGCAGAGCCACATGCACCAAGCTGTGGGCAGACCCCAGGTCAAGCTGACACCTGCAGAGCCAGCAGGCAAGCTCCCCAGTTGGAACTGGGCAAGACAGATCTGAAAAGCCCTAAAGTGAGACAAAGCAACAGGGTTTCTTGCTAACCGTAACGCCTGACAGCGCTGACAGGCATTGCTGCAGGGCAGCAGACATCTCCCAGCACTGCAAGAACATCCTCAGAGCAGCTACTGGAATCTTCTTGACTCTATCAGACCTCTGGTGTCTTTTTATCTTCAAAAATAGAGTAAGGCAAAGCACTGCAGCAAAATTAATACAAATACAGAATCACAGAATAGTTAGGGCTGGAAAAGACCTTAAGATCATCCAGTTCCAACCCCCCTGCCATGGGCAGGGACACCTCCCACTAAACCATGCCACCCAAGGCTCTGTCCAACCTGGCCTTGAACACTACCAGGGATGGAGCATTCACAACTTCCCTGGGCAACCCATTCCAGTGCCTCACCACCCTTACAGTAAAGAACTTCTTCCTCATATCCAACCTAAACTCCCCCTGTTGAAGTTTTAACCTGTTACCCCTTATCTTCTCACTACAGCCCCTCATGACGAGTCTCTCCCCAGCATCCCTATAGGCCCCCTTCAGGTACTGGAAGGCTGCTATGAGGTCTCCACGCAGCCTTCTCTTCTCCAGGCTAAACAGCCCCAACTTTCTCAGCCTATCTTCATACGGGAGCTTTCATATAAAGCTTTTCAACGAACTGAAATACTTAAGAGGCCACTTCTGCACAGGTTTATGTTGATACTTTTGCACCCCAACCAGCATGGGGCAGGGATCAGGGACTGGTTCCTTACACAGCTGCACTTGCATGCCAATAGCTTTGCGAAAGCAAAGGAGGCATTTATAGGCAACTCAAATGCACACAGACACACAGCAAAAGCATGCAGTTATAGAGCGCTTGATAAAATTAAACCCAATGAATTTCAATTATATTCCTTCAATGGCTTAATAAAAAGTAAGCTTAAACTACTGGCAAAACCAAAGTGATTTGACTGGTCACTGAAATACATTTATATGCCTTATGTAATTATACTCCTGTGGCAAAACTGCAGCATTCCAGCTTTGCCAGTGCAGTCCTGTTTGAAGAAAGGGAAGAAATTAAACACCAACCAGTCACAGTACGCCAGCCCAAAGACCTCAGTACACAGCTCTATGCTGGCAAGCAGCCTGCAACCACCAGAGCAGGGATAATTTGTGTCCAGGGCTGCCAGGGAAAAAACAGGGCTCTGAAGGCCAACACCTCAGACTCCCCCATGAGAATGCTGCAGCATCCAGCATCCCTCACCAGGTGTTCCAAGAGCCTGTTTCACATCAAGGCCCAAGGCTTAGAAATTCAGGATATGCATCATCTACAAATATATTTCACAAACACATCCTCACATCTCCCTAAAGCAAACAGGTGTAAATTGTCATTAACTTCATCACTTTCATCTTCACACATGGAAGTCAGGGTAAAACCATCTTCCAGAGCCCAGATCAGAGCCAAGTTTAACATTAATCTACATGCCACGTCTGAGCTCAACTCAGACATCCCACCCCTTCACTCCCATATCTGCTCCATAGCGAATATAATGCTCCTGCCATGCCTCCACACTCCTGCTACTGGAAATTGAAAATTGAAGCAGCTATCAAGCAAATTTAAGAGCTCCTGAATTAGGATAGTGCCCCCTGAAAACAGAGTCATGAGAGCATGGATCTGCTTTAAAAGATAAGACAGGCTTTACTGCAGCATCTGAAGAGTGGCAAATCATTAAACGGACTCTGAAATTCGTATTTTAAGGCTCAGAAGACAATTGCATCACTCAATCCAGGCCTCTCTTAGTGCCAGTATCACACTGAAGCTGGGCTTCATGGGATGGAGGACTCTGGACCATACAAGTTCCCAGGACCGTTTCCTGATGCTGTTCCAGACTGGGCACATAACAGATAGGGTGCTGTGAAACCAGCACATCCAGAAATCCTCAGAAACAGATGTGGGAAAAGAATCCAACACAGACTAACACACAACAGGCAATCCAGGACCAGGAGTCAGGATAGTATCATTTACATCAAAACTATCCAAGTGTTCATTCTGGGGGAGCTTTTCACTCCAGCAGATCCCATTCCTCAAATAATCCCTTCTCACAAATTCTCAGTCATCTCCTAGGTAGTTCCTATCACAGAAACCAGGAATACTGTTTGGAGTTACCTGCTAGGTACCGTCCTAACAACCTCCTGGCCAATTGAAGGCAACAGCTGCACAGCTCTACCCCGGACAGCAACAGTCCTTTGCTGACAAGCAGCCAAGGCACAAGGCGGGTGTCAGCTGCAAAGCCGCTGTTCACCACTTCCCTTCCCAGCCTACAGCTGTGAGTAGTAAATATCAGCGTAATTAGAAAGAAGGGGAAAACACACAAACAAATCTAACACATGGGCAGCAACAACAGCACTGCGAGAGCCCTGTCCTGAAGCTTTCTTGGCTTGCTGCTGATGCCCTAAGGCTGTGCTGGAGGAGAACAACAGAATGGCAGAATGGTATATGTCCCCCATACATCCCCTATAGAAAGCTATGGCTGTACTACTAGTGATCTCCTTTTCCAGACAGACACAGCAGGAAAGGGTGAAGACAGAAGGACACTGATCAGGAACAGGAGACCGAGCAATAAAGGCCAGAAATGCCAATACTTGGCTTCAGGAAGGTTTTTACTTCCAAAGATGGGCTGTTGCTCTTGAAACCTGTGAAGCAGCTGCAGTGCCAGTATCAAAACTGAACAGGAGAAGACAAGCCCCAGCCCAAAGACTAACCCAAGCCCTCCCTTCACACCCTACAGTTACAGGTCTCCATTTATAGCCCACGGACAAAGCCCAGCTCCTGCCAGCACCAAGTATGTCTCCATTCAGTCCTGACACGCTCTGTGTGCCAACGTGGCTGCCCCCTTCCAAGCTGCAGAGACACCTCCAACCCCTCAGATTTGTTTCCACTAAGGACATGTACTACTGTGGAAAGAAAAATGAAGAAAACAGGGAGATAGCAGGACACGAAGTTCCCATTCCAGAGAAAATCAGAAGTTTCTCCATTGCTGCTGTAGGCAGGTCTTGGAGAGCAGCCATGGAGGCTGCCACCATCCCTGGGGTGCTGCTGGGAGCAGAGGACATGCAGCTCTCTAGACTGTGCTGGAGACTCTGCCTCCTGTGCTAGAAGGAAACACAGGAAAGACACAGCCCCCAGGTCTCAGGGCTGCCTTTCCATCTCCAAATCAGTAAAGTTACAATGGGAGAAAATGGCTACTTGTTGGTACAGAGTTTAGTTCTGACAATAAATCCCAGCTGAGCCACTGAGGAGACACACACAGAGAGCAATTTTTCCTACCTGTGTAGTGAATGAACTGAATGAACCCTCATAGATGTGTTGCTACAGTGCAGTGATTATGGCTCAAATACTGTATTTGTATTTATTGGTGCACTTCCAAAAGTTGCACTCTAATATACCCTGACGCGGACACCAAGACCTACTCTGTTATCCTATGGACACACACAGCTTTTCCCCTGAACAGCCCACAGCACATCAAATGGCTACACACTGATTTGAAGGCTTGTGCATTAAGCACTACTAGGTGTAAGCACTTGCTCCTATAGACTGCATGGGATGGAAGACTGAGAATGTAACACCATAGCAAAGGGAAGTGATCATTTCTTAAAATGATCTGTCATTCATTCCGTTAGTCCACATACTAAAAGAGTGTCCAGCTATCATCTGTGATGCATCTGTCTGCTTACACTTGCCACCACTGTCCCCGGGTAATAAATACAACTGCACAGTAACCCAATTTTCTTGCAACCTGATCTATAAAAAGCAGCTGGCTCTCCTTCCCTATCCCAACACTTGGGTTTCCTGATATTCTTGGACACCTAACACAGTTTTTATTGAGCAAGTTGGCACTGGGTAGCTATAAACATGAATCCTAACCCTATATCTCTAGTATTATTTACAAGGTCAACATCTCTCACCTACCCTTCACCTTGCTCTCCCAAACAAACAACAAACACAAACTTTCTTTAGGTCCTTTTGAGTTTCTGGAATCTACCAAGCATAAAATTAAGATACCACCTTGCTGTGCACTCTGCTTAAATACCCTTGGCTGACATAGAAGGAGAGGAGTCAATGAGGGCTACCTGAATGCAGCTTAAGTAAGTAAGGTTAAACTTCTCTGCACCCAAAATGGGAGCAGACCAACAGGGCAAATTCTTGTTCCCTTCCCTGAAATGTTGCCTGTAAACTGGCCAGCTGAGGGCACCTCTTTTAGGAACCCCATCACCACACTCCACTTCCACTTCAGCAGTTCTCCCTTGGCCTATATGATGATGCTTGGGATGCAAGAGCAGTGGGCACATCTCAGCCCTGTAACTTCCTGCCATCAGACCAGGAGACACATTAAAAGCCAATAGGAACAAGGAAAACCCTGCAGCAAGCAGGAGATAGAGACATATGATTAACTTGAAGCCAATTCTGTTTTCCAGGAATAATGAAGAGTGAAGTCCCAGTACCAAAGTGTCTTGCTATGGCTCAGCTCTGACCCAGACCTTCATGCTCCCCGCAAATCTTAATCCTCACTTCAAAGGAAAGGAAATCCCATTGCAATGGCACAGATTAGATCAACATGTCAGTTTCAGCTTCCCAGATTTTGTCATACTTCTGCCTGTTGCTGTGTCGCCTCTTTTTCCCCAGCACTTTCAAACTTCCTTGGATTAAGGCTCCACAGCCAGTTTTACCCCGGTTATAGACTCAAGCCAAGGCCATGAAAGGAGCCAAGGATCCTCCCCCTTGAAGTCCCCTAAAGCTGCATTTGCTAAGAAAACATGATGGGGCCACGTGAATTCTCCATAAAATGACTGATAATGAAAGGGCCAAGCACTGCTGCTCTGGTCCAACACCCTACATTGGAACATCACCCCATTTAGGGTACTGAGTCACTACATGACCCTCACTAGTCTTCTGCGCCATGCCAGACTTTACAGGCCTGGGAGAAAGGGTCAGGTACAGGTTGTTCAGCAGCAGGTTTGACCCCTCATGAGTTCATCCACTGCCTTGTTTCGAAAAGCACAGAACTGCTTGTGCAATGTTGTTTTGGTGAAGAAATAGTTTATTATTTATGGCATGTTTTTCTCGGGGAAATATATATTCAGGCTTGAGTATAACCTTAAAAGTAGGCTGAGAGTACATCAGGGAGCAAGAATGAGTTGAGCTAATGACTTACTCAGATTCAGCCTCCACTTTCTGCACTGATTACTGAGGGAATAAGCTGCTCCTACAGCACAATTTGATATCATAGGATTTAACCTGTACACGTCGCCTCTTCCCTGTAGTCCAGACACAAGTATTCTGGGATCTGTACCTGGCTATAATAGGAGGTAATTCATCAATAACTGCTCCCTTCCAGGTCCTCAAGGAGTATTTACCCAACTCTCAGGTAAATGAGGCAAGACAGAGCACGTCTTGTTCTCAGAACCAGCCCCTCTCTATCAAGTGTTAGACACGCTTGCTGAAAAACAAATTAGAGCATGTTAAAACACTTCACTTAATTAAAAATAACCCTACCAGTATCACAAAGGTAAAAGTAATTCAATGTTTTGGTTGAACACTGAAAACAGAACCGAAGTCTGTGAGATCATTCTGGGCATACCAAACAGTGCTTTATTTTTAAAGCATACTAATGGAGCAAAACCAAAAGCTATTTAAATCAGCTTTTTAATCACACAATTTATCCTGTAAATAACTATCAAAATGAATCTGGACACAGGTGTAAAGGTCAGTATGGAAAGATGGGGTGTTTCAGTGTTAAAAACTGGGAAGATACATCATCAATATTTTGAATTTCAATGAAAAAAATCCCAGAACAATACAAGTTTCTTCCATCCTCCAGGGCCTGACTTTTCTCCAGCTTTACAAATAATATCCTAAGTAGATACCTGGCTTCTTGCATGAGCATGACAGAACAAATCCACTGCCTTATACAAACCAGGGATGAACTACTGATAGGACACAGAGCTCCTCTAAACTCCCACTTGCAACCTCCCCCTGTGCCACAGAGTAGGTGGGTCACCTTCTCCCTCCAGCGAGGGGTAACAAACAGGCTGCAGTTTCCCCACTGAAGCCTGACCACAGGTTGTCAGTGACTGCTGCGGTTCTCCAACAGGCAGTTCATAAGAAATGGATCTGTCTGGCACACCCACTTTCGGCTATGAAAAGCTGGAGGGGGAAAAAGAAAAACACAAAAGAAAGAATGGAAAAAAAATAAGGAAGGAAATTTGCAGCAAGCTGCCTTCATTTAAAATGAAATGTGGTGGAATAAGCCACCACCATGACTTTAACTTAATTGCTTTTTTCTTTCAGGCTCCTTCATGGTGCCTTCAAAGGGAAGGCAACATACATCTGAGCTTTTCCAGCACGATGCTTTAGTTCTGACTTCCTTAGGAAAACACATCAAAAGTTATTTATAAGAATGAAAAAGAAAAAACTCCAAATTACTCATTCCTTGGCATTCAGATAATAGGAAAGATCCAGGAAGATAAAAGCAAAACAGTTTCTGCACTAATGTATGCCTGTTTAAGAAGGTAAAGTCCATTGCTCTGGACAGCTTTCATTCATTTCATTTTTACTGTTACTATTTGATGCCAAACTACATTTTTCCTGAAGAATTATGCACTTGGATCACTAAAGCCAACACCATTTTCATTGCTGAATGCAACAACAGCAGGATCTAGGCTGTGGTGCCCAGCATATCCATGTCCAGTTATTTTGAGGACATAAATTAACACTGAAGCATGCATCTGTCACAGCAGATCGTTTGGTGCACTTCGTTCCCTGCTAATTCATCATCAGCTCTACTGGGTAAGGAGAGCTTCCCGCCTGGTTCTCCAGGTGGGAGGACAAGCTGCGTGACCACAGATTCAATGAGTAAGGGCTGATGTTGCCATCAGGCCTTTTAAAGCCCTTTCAATACGACTACAGTAGGCAGGAATTCCTCGGCCACAAAGTATTCTGGAGAAGAGAGATGGTTAAGTTTATTGATTAAAACCTGTCCTTTTGTGAAAGGTTTGTGGATGTCAAAGCTCTTCTGATTTGACAGCATGGAGAAAGAGAGAAGAACTGAGAAATTTCCCACCCCCAAACACCAGCGTAGGTACCAGAGCAAAGGCAGAACACACCAATTCCCAGATCCTCAGGCCAGATCACACTGCAACAGAGACCTGACCCACCACAGGGTCACAGGATGGGGAAGGACATTCCTGTGTTAATCCTGCTCCTCATGCAAGCCACCACCTTAGCTGTAAGAAAGCTTGCTGACAGCTGAAAACAGACTTCCATGACTCTGAAAATGTGGAAAACACGGGATTTGCTTGCTGCATCTACAAATGCAACATGCCCTGGGAAGACTTTGTTAGCAAACTCACTATAGCTTTCATGGCAAGAACAGAATAGAAGTTAGGCTCTGCCTAAGCTCACTTGCCAGTGAAATTCCTGCAGTTTCGCTGGATTTAACCAGTACTAACTAGTTATCTGCATTTTTTCCCAACTGCAAACCTGTGCTGCTGAAGGAGCAGATGCAGCCTCTGGGAAGCCAATGGAAAGCAGAAGGCAGCTCTGCTGCCCTGACTCACTGGGCGCATGTACCTGCCTGCAGCCGCAGCAGCGCCTAGGCCCAAAGCAGAGCCTCTCAAACCAACCCAGGAAGACAAAAGTGCCTGTCAGGAATCAAGAGCTTAACTTACTTGAGCCATTAAGAACAAGAAAATTACTGCACATGAAAATGCTCTTCAAGCTCTTTTTTGTAGCTCAGCAAGTTGAAGGGCAACAATGATTTTATTCCTCTGCCTGAACTGGCCTGTTTACATGAGCTAACAAGAAAAATCTCAGAGCAAGCTTGAGGAAAAACAATTTTTCCTCAAAGTCCGCCCATGTGCCATGGATTATACCCAGCCAGCAACTAAGCCCCACAGAGCCGCTCACTCAGTCCCCACTGGGTAGGATGGGGAGAGAAATGGAAGGGTAAAAGTGAGGAAACTCATGGGTTGAGATAGTCAGTTTAACAGGCAAAGCAAATCAAGAAATTCCTTCAGCACTTCCAGTGGTCAGGCAGTTCATCCATCCCCAGCACAGAAGGTCTCTGTCATGTGTAACGGTGACTTGGGAAGACAAATGCCATCACTCCAGACATTCCCCCTTCCTCCTTCCCTGGTTTTATACCTTGAGCATGATCCCATGTGGCCTGGGATATCCCTTGGTCAACTGGGATTAACTGTCCCAGCTGTGTTCCTCAACTCCTTGTGCTCCCCCTGCCCAGCATCCTTTCTGGTGGGGTGAGGAGCAGAAAAGGCTTTGACACTGTGTAAGCACTTGCTCAGTGGTAACAAAAACATCCCTGAATTATCAACAGTTTTCAGCACAAATCCAAAACAGCCCCATACTAACTGCTGTGAAGAAAATTAACTCTATCCCAGCCAAAACCAGCACATCATGTGATAAAAATATTCCAAATACACTTTCGGAGATATGCAACTTTCTTGGAAACTGCCTTTCCAAATTACATCTATCCCCTCATCAAAACTGCACGCCAAGACAGGTCTTGGTGGTCTCTGTAAGCACCTTAGGGCTGGGACCACGTCTCCCAGTGCAGGTCTGAAGTTCCTTACCACACTTGAGGGTGATACAACAAAACACTCACGTGCAAGGGTCTGGACCTAAGGTATCTTTACAAGCCAATGAGATACTAATCAAACTAGAAAGCTGATTAAACACTAACAAGTCAGTAAACACCCCAGTTCTTTCCCACCACTTCCTTGCACAGGGTTTGACTAAGAGGCCATGTACACAACAGTCTTATTTTTGAGAACAGGGAGCTGCTCTCTGTACCTATGCAGACTGGTTTAAATATCTGATGTCAGAAAACAAGGACTTTCAGTCCCTGGCATCAGCACAAAGCTGCCTCACACAGGCCAACAAGAAGTTTGTATAGGGCAGGATGTGGGACAGAAGAAATATTTGGCTTATATGCTCACAAATAACATAATAAAAATCCAAAAGCATTGCAAGTCTCTCCTATAGGGTGTGAAATTGCGGCAGGGAGCTATGCTGATATCCAAACTGCATTTAAGCTAGGCATCTCAAGGAAAACACGGGACCTCTACGTACACCGCGTCAGGGTCTTGAGCTTCCTGCCTGTAAAAGGAACCAAGCAAGCCCAAGGTACAAGGTACACAGGACCTATGCACTGGCTAGCCAACAAGTCTGGGACGTGATGCAGAAGCTGCCAAAGGACTGACTGTAACTTTAAAATAAATGCCTGTCACAAGGAAAACAACATGCCTCCATGAACCAGCCACCCTGTCTGCCCTGGCCATGCCACCATCCATCAGCTGCCGGTGTGCTGAGAGACTCTGGGCTTCAGCTGGCACAGGGAGTCTGTTCAAGTGAGACTTGGCCATGAAGTAAAGCCCCATGAATGATCAAACACTACTGGCACACCATGATGGCCCACATTCGCCCCCAAGTACTAAGTCAGATAGCAGGGCTTATTTTATCTCAGTTCCACCCTGACTCTTGCAGATCTTTAGTTCTATTTATTCCCCTGCTCACTATTTCCTCACACACACCCAGCCAACACTGAGCAAACACGAGCTTCGTAGGGCTGTAACACAGCAGCAGTGCAGCTCAGAGGAGGAAGACACGGTGAAAAGATCAGTCACTCTGCTACAAAGAGATGCAAATTACAGCTCTTCCTATGCTGCAGCAGGACAAGCCTCCTGTGACTGCAGAACAAGACCTCCTACAAGACGGATCTGTGATGATCAAGGTCAGGAAGAAGAAAGTCAGTGTTAACAGTAGGGAAAAGAGGTTCCCCGAGCAGCTTTGAAGGCTCCTTGAACAAACCCCACACATGTATCACCCAAGTTCCCACTGGCTGGCCAAGATCCTGGTGCTGGTCAGAAAAGCATGGGAGCCAGTGCAGCACGCTATCATTTACTGAAGCCAAGCACTGGGCAGCCCTGTCCACCATGCTTCAAGTTTATCAGCAAGGCTCAACTTGGGAGCTCCTTAAACAGGGATTTCATGGAAGTTACTTGCTGAGAGCACTGTTGATCTTTCATAATCCAAAGGTGTGCAGCCATTTACCCATTCAAGTACCAGCCAATTCAACAGGAGCAGTTGTTCTTCAACGGCACAGGCTCGTAATCTGAAAGTATGGTGATTTCAAAGGCAAAAGAGGAAAAAGGAACCTCCTTTCTCCTTCATTTACTTCCTTGTTTTAGTTTCTTCTGCTCATCAACCAAGATCTGACACTGTTCTTCCAAGAAGTTTCCAGCAGATGCCATTCATTATTGAATCTAATTATTGTTTGACATGTTGATCCCTTACCAAGCCACCACATCCCTTCAGTCTCTCGTGCAGGAAATTCCAGGCTTTGTCAAAACCTGGCCTGAGACAAGAAATAAAAGCTCTTCATGTTCAGATGTCACATAAATCTTCTGAGCACTATCATTTATACAGCCATGAATATTTAGTTTAAACCTCTCTCACGTGAGAGCCACATGTTCATTAGTCCTATCTCAATGTCAATTAATCAAACCTCCCCTGGAATCCAAAGCCTCCGTATCAGCTGTCTTTAGAAACATATTCACACCCAGAGTTTACAGCAAGGTCTTCAGGGCAGCAGGGAAGGGGATGGGATGCAGCCTGAGACAAAGAACAACTCTGCAAAGACATGGGATCATATTGTGATGAATGATCTCTATGAACTTGGAGAGGTCAGAAACTGCTGAGGTACTGCAACTTTGGAGCAACCCACTCCCTTCTTTTAGCTTCCTGCATAAATACTGGGCCATTATTCACTGCAACACAGTTAAGAAAGCAGGTATCTTTTTTCCCCAAAAAAACCAAATAACATTGCAAGACCAAACATAAAAAATAAATAGGTTGCCTTGCTTGCAGACAAACCTAAATTGACAGCCTGGATACCGACCACAGAAAGCAGCAAACATTGATTGCTTTTAAATAAAACTCACCTTTCAGAGCCAGTCTTCCTAGTTCTCAGGACCCAGCTTCCTAGAGTTTTTGGGTATCTGGGTATGTAAATGCTGAAAATGCCATGTGCAGCCCACACCTACCTCATGCAGGTGTTCTGCGGCTTAACCACTTGTAATGAAATGCTGCTGGTCCTTTGACAGCTATTTCTGTTCAGAGCCTGTGGTAACACCACTCCCAAAATAGCTGGCCAGCTACAACAGGTCTCTGAGCAGTGTTTGCTCTCTGGCTACTGGGCAGCACTGACCCTGTACACCAAGGCTAGAAGTGACCCAGCAGAAGCCAGAGGAGTCCGCCCAGCAGAGCCACTTTCTGCACATCTTTTATGCTCATATTCCTTCAGCAATCACTGAAAAAAAAGATCCTTTACTGCAGCAACCTGGAGAAGCAGCTCCAGCCAGCCCACTCCATCACATTCTTTCCATTTGGCCTCTGGCAAACCTCCGCTGTTCAAACAGATGCCATCAGCACTCGTCCATGTTGTGCTCTGCTGGGTTTTTTCTACTTTCTCCACCTTCTTCTGCTTAAAAGAACAAACCAGCTTTTACAACCTGAATGTTCACCTGATGGCAAAAAGTGGCTAAACGTAAAACCAGAACAGTTTCCCATCCAGACCCCTAACTGCAAGTACATATTTGTGTTGTCTCCAACAGAGCTGCCACTATACAGTTATATCTGTGAAGTCAGTATCAGCTGTTAGAATGGTGCTAAGAGGCGATGCTGAACGAAGCTGCTCTTTATTAGGAATGTGTGCACAGACTTGCTCCTAAGTACAATCCAAACTCAAAACCCTGGCTGAGAGTCACCTCAGAAGCTCTATACAGGCTCAATCACCAAGATCTTAGACTATTCTTCTGCTGAATACACAGTTAGACACTCATCAAGCTTTAAAAAAGTAATTTTCACATCTTTTCTTTAGTTTTCCAACTTCCAACTGTCAAGCATATATCACACTATTTGGGATTCCACTTGGAATAAAATTCAGCGTTGCTGATCTGGTTTACTCTCACTGATCCCATGACATGAGCTTTTCTTAAAGCTTCAATTTATAAAAATATGAAGCTCAGGGATATATATTTTAGGCACCTGAGCAGAAAAAGAAAGGTAAATGCAATGCACGTGTAACTAAAGAGCCTGAGACTGGAATGCAAGTAAGAATAGCTCTATTTCTATTACAAACAATAAGATTTTAAAATTACTTCCATTGTTTTGACAATGTAGGCATACCTGATCTGAGTGATAAATGTTTCAAACAATCTAATTTTGCATTTTTAGAACTCTAGAATCCAACAATGAAAACAGCCACAGGCGTGAATAGGTTGTAAAACCTCCCTTGCTACAAAGCTTGTGGGCAGATGGCATTATTGATTTTACTACTTTTAATATATCATTTAATATATCACTTGTTGAAAAAAGTCTTGAGGAATATCAGCAGCACTTAGAGAAAGTTAATAGCTCTGTAAAGCATTTAAAGAATTGTAATCCCTCTACGTCAAATGCTTACCACAGTTCACACAGCCATGGACAAAAAGTTATTTTTGATGATACTCTAAGAGAATTCAGCTGCTTTTCAAATAAGTTTTCTGGGTTTTATCACCCCTGAATCCCACAAACCCATCTTCAAAGGAATCACTTGACTTTTCTCCTGCCAAACTTTGAAGAAGTTCGTTAGTGAATCTTGGAGTCAAACAAATCTCTCAATTACTCCACCAAAGCTGGGGTTAAGCCAGATGAGAGAGCTGGGGAACAGCCCCCCAATCCCTTCTTACAACTTGCATTCCCAATTTATCATGTTATTTAATCATATACCCCACTAACAAATTTTAAATGGAGTGACACGTGCTTGAAGCCTGACATGCCCTAAGGCAGTCTGATGAACCAGGGATACTGCAAACTATGAAAACACCATGCACACTGACCCGGGGGAACAAACAACCCATCTAATACAGATATCGTTTAAAAGCACCCCTTCATATTAATGCCATCGCTTTCAGAGAGACATCCCCAAACTGTCTGGAACTTAGAGTGCATTATCGAGCACTGCACTTTCCAGCTCGCGCCTTCAGACACCACTGGCCAGTCCATTAACAGAAATTTTAGATGAAAGTTTAACAACAACTACTTAGCTCAGAAGACAAATACAATTCCTTTCAGTCTGCATTACATGAGTGATTCCAAGAGTTGATGTCTCCTTGGTTGTACTGAATGAACACTTGATCAGGAAGCAAAAACCTTCTACTTCCCAAACTGTCCAAGAGCAGGCTGCCCTTAGGCTGGCACCTCTGTAAAACACTCACACACGCTCCCACTGAAACAACTTTGTAATGCTCCCAAGCTGCCTCATGCAGTTACTGCCTCTCTTATCAAATTAACATAAGAGAATATGAAGAAAGAGGCAAGGAGAAAATATACAGCTTAATTACCTAGAATACTACAGTTAATCAGAGCTAGTCACAGGGCTGAAAGAGGACAAATACGTACTGACTTCCTATACACATTGGATATCCACTGTGGACTCCTAATTGCTAAAAGTACTCAGCCACGGGCTGAATTTAACAGCATAATTACACCCAGCGAGGACAAGCAACCAAACAGAACTCTGTGTCCACACAGAGCTATGGAGTGCAGAGCTCAGCTCTAATGTTTTGTTGACATTAACTATGAAAAATAAATTCAGATCTAGGGACTTACAGAACACTTCCGTGCACTTAAATTTTTCCCCTCACTTATCTCTTTTGTGAAAGATTAAGTCCCATGTTTTCTTACAGAGAGGATGCAAGAAGGAAGTAATTAGCCTTCATATCAAGCTTGAAAACAAAGCCCTAAATCATATGATGCACTAGTGTCAGCGAAAGGAAATCAACATAACACGAACAAAAACTGCTTTATAGCTGGAAACCCAGTGAAAATCATGGGAAAGAACTATCAGCCTATGAAGGAGCCCAAGAGCCTCCGTTAGTTTCTGGGCAGGCTTGACTCAAAATACCGAAAGCATCAAGTGCACAACTTGGTCAATGCGGCCTACGTTCAAGTGCATCCGAAGGCGCTCATCCAGTGCAGTACTTGGAAAAGCAGAGCAAAGGCTTTTTTTCCTAGCCCTTTTTCTGATGCCTATTTTGCTGGGGACAAACCCTCCTTCTCTTCTGGGGTAAGAAGCACTCATGGTTACTACCCTCTCTGCAAAGGAAGTGGGAAGAAAACTGGTAGCTCTCGTCTGCTTTGGAGCCCTCCTGAGACAAGCAAACCAGCCAACTTACCCAAACATCCCATGCTTTACCCACAGGGGCTGCTGGTGCCCTCGGGCACAACAGCAGCAAACAGGCTCATTTCCAGAGCCTTCCCCTTCAGGGCAGGAGGGATCTACAAACTGATAGAGGAAGAGAGTGCAGGGAAGGAAGCAAGAGACGCCTATACCTGGAGAATGAGAAAGTATTTCAGATAAACATTAGAACAAAATGAGGGGAACCTCTCTAAAGAGCAGGAGAGGAGCCTACTGCACACACAAAGGCTTCATGTCACAACCACAAGGTGACTGCCAGGAGCAGTATGACACACTTTATCATCATCATTAGTATCTGGGGGCAGAGACTCATCTCAGACTCTCTGTGGCTATGGATTACCCCAGCACTGGGGTAGGACATGGGCACTACCAGAAGCTCCACCCAAGGACCAGGAGTCACCAGCACTGGTGGCAGCTCCAGTCCTTTGCCTCTAGAGACAATTAGATAAACTGCAAAGCTGGAGAGACACCAGTAAATATATATGTTTATTTAAAGGTACAGGCATGTAGCTCCCAACAAACTAAAAGTCATCTTCAAGCTTCTGCCTATGGGCTACCAGCGCTCTTTGCACCACTGCCCCTCAGGCTCACAGAAAAGGCTTGCTGTACAAGTCAGGACAATATCTCCATTCACTGGGGAGAGAAGGGAGGAGGATGCTCTCCCAGCCTGAGGGGCACGGGAGGTAAATTCTACTGCTCTGCCTCTTACCTTACTAAATCATTTATTCAGCAAGGCCTGCCCACTTTAAAGCACTGTTAGTCAAATATATATAAGCACTGCGACAGACTTGCCCTTTCACAGGCAAGAGCACAAAGTGCCACCACACCAACAAACATTTCCTAAAAGAGAAAACAAGAAAAGCACTACCAGGCTCTGTGTTTTCAGAGCCAAGTTTACAAAGAGACCATACTTTGCCTAACACTTATCCAAACCTCAACTGACACAAAAATCAAGCTGTGCTTTTTCCCCTGCTGATCCCCCACTGAAAAGCCTGCTAACAGATTTCTGCCAACAGCTCTGTAGATTAATCCACCTCTGCCCCTGCAGCAGGAGAATAAAGCCTCACACAACCCAGCAGAGCAAGATGCCTCACTCGGCAGATACCAGAACTGCACATGCTACAGAACACAGCACAGCAAATGTAAAGGTAAGGGGTTTGCACATCACAGTATCCCTTCTGCTGTGCCCTTTTATCTTACAAGATACTCCTAGCCCATAATGCTTTTGTTTCATTTTAAGATTGCAAATCATTTTAAAACGAAAGTGCCATATAAAAACAAGTGTTCCCATTCACCTTTGCAAAGGGGTGGGAAATTAATTTAATGCCAATAAAAGCATAGTTCACTGCAGGTATTAATTTCCAACTCTCTGAATTTATCAACAGCCACACAACTCCTCAATTTCTAGCTGAGCCAGTAGCATAAGGAGAGAAAGAAGCAGCAGCACTTATCTTGGCATACAAAGCAATTGAGCAAGGTCCACGCTACACTGACCTTGCCATCTGGACACGTGGCAAACACAGTGCAGAGGCATTTCCAGCATTATCCTCTATAATCATGTAAAACTGTATTCTGATGAGAGAGGCCAAAAATCCCATGCTCCAAACGTCTAGCTGATAACAGCAATTAGTCAATCCCCCTTTAAGGATGCCAGGTCACACACATCACACAGTGATGCCCACGTTACTGCTTCATAAACATGAACAAATTATCACACTTTCTGCATAAAGGTGTTGATTTTCATTCCCCAATCCTACCGAGTGAAAGAAAAACAGCTGTTAAGAAGACGATCCTGTGTCCCCAGTGAAAAACTGAAAGAACTGTATTTGGGGCTGCTATATGTACAGCATTAGGCATGAATGGTTTGCAAAGGGTTTTACAATGAATTGGTTACTGAGCTAAGAACAGAAGCTGGGAATCTTGGTTCCTAGCTCTGTCCTTGCTCTGCAAGTGCTGCCTGCTCAGCCTCTGCATACAGTGCCTGCTCCCATACTGGGTACTCAGGCACACACCCGGACTTTGATGTAGCAAGAGGACACACTGCCCTTGTCAGGCTTCATTCAGGAATCTTCCATCAGCTACGTTGCAAGAGCCCCGTGCTGGAAACTATGAAACAGCTGTAGCTTCAGCTCCTACTTCAGTCTTACACACCAGTGCTATCAGTCTCCATCTTTATGCCAGGAATCCAGCAGGAATTTGCCTTCTGCAGACTAAAGAGAAAGAAGAATGAAAAAGATAAAGGGAAGAGATTATTTTGTGAGAAAGAGAGAAGATGAAAGACTTTGTGATCATATAGCTTAACCTTCTGCAAAACATAGGCTGAAAAAAACGTTTTAGTAATGCATGTATCAAAACCCAGGGCTGCTTGTTTAAGCCTTCTGTATGGCATCCATCCTGCCTGCTGTCCCACCATCTTTATTTCAACAGTTTCTAGCCTGCATTCAAGCCTCCTGCATGCACAGTCTCTGCTCCAAGAAGCTTGCCCAGCTACATCAGACATATCCCATTGCTCTAGCAGCAAAGGCTTTGGCCAGCCAAGCACTAGTGGCATTTCTTCAAAACAACTGGTTTTGGGAAGGAACATACGCCTCCAAGGCCTGAGATGTAGAAGATAAAGGACTCAAAAGGAGATCCCCCAACACCACAGTCCTCTCCCAGAAACCCTGACATAACAAGACTCTACAGGCTTGAGGGAGCAAGCACAACAGTTAACGATATGTTGAAACAAGTCACATCACTCATTCCTCGCCTTGTACAAGGACTGACAGACTGTCAGTGCAGAACCTGCAGTCACTTTCAACAGGCAGCAAGAGGCTGAGGACAAAATGTCAGCGAAGAGACCAAAGTTGCCCTCTGAAAATCAGTCAACACAATCCCTCAATCGCCAAACACACCAGACTCCTATTCAGACAGAAGCACAATCCAAAAGAACAATCCCTGATGTATGTCCACAGAGAAGAAGAGTCTGTGCATCTTTTCTAAGCAGAAGCAGCTGTTTTCATGAAGGATGTTGTTATTTAAGGCTACATCCAGACTAAGAAAAACCAGTTGATTATGGAAGAAAACAACCAGGAGACTGTATGGGGTTCTGAGAAAGCCAGCAATGAATCAGCTAACCAGACCAGCAGATGATCAGTGAAACCAGCCTCCCACAGTGTGACACTTGCCCATTCTGGACACAGCCATGACATTCACTAGTTTGGTGACACATAATAACTGTATGACATGGATTTTCTGCACGGCATTGAGAAGAAAACGCGCTCCCAGCCTGTCAGCTGCAGGATGGGAAGGCTGCTCCACAGATGCAAACACTTCAGGAGGAGGCTCCATGTGGCCACACAAATGCATGGGTAAAAATACTAAAAATGGATTTACAGAGATTGTTGCTTCAAATCTGTCAGTGTGCAAGCCTGTACTGAAGTCTACTACTAGTTTAATAGCAATGTTAGAGGTTGTGAAGGTACACAGGCCAACGTGAAGCAGTTTTGATGTATTTCCTGGGCAGCTGCAGCACCAGGGCAGTCTCTCAGCAGGAAAGCAAGTTATCTTCACAGGAATCAGCTCACACATGTCAGAGTAATAATGTTGTGCTCAGATGAATAAACGAGAGAGGGGAGGGGAAATCTAGACTGAACTGCAGAGAAGCTTTCTCCACAACAGAAGCCCAACAGTGCATCAAATTTTCCAAGCCAGACACTGCTGACCTGTCCAAAGAAAAGCTGAAGTGTCATTTACTGGATTTCTGTAAAATAAGCTCCAGTTTCACCTGAGGCTGCAATAAGCAAAGCTACAAGTGCTGTGGAGTTTTAGTTGGCGCACAGGGCTTCATTCTAGAGCCGTGTAAGCAGCGGGCAGCATCTACTTCAAGAACTGAATTCAAGTGTGCTGGAAAAAGAAACACTCAAATCTGTCACTAGACAGGGACAAAGTCCATCCCTTCCCATTATGTTAACGTCAATACGGCCACTGCTTTCGATCAAGTAAAGATTCCTCCTGCTACACAGGATTAGCTTGCTCCTTGTCTACTAAAACCCATTCAATATTGAGCTATGCTCCTGTTAACTTCTTCCTTGAATAGGAGTAATGCCCTGAATGAAATGAGCCTGTATCACTGCCAGCTGCAATACAACCATACAAGGTACCTAGAAAAAAAAAAAAAAAAGGGACAAAACAAGGGTCCAAAATTATAAAGACAAAGATATGGTGAAGTGCTTGTACGGTTTTACTGCAATTAGCTGAGCACCAGGAAACTTTCCTGCTCTAAACAGAAGTTTAAAACAAAAGACCACTCCACTTCTCTCCACTAAACAAGAGGTCCGCACTGCTGTGACCTGTACCTGAGGGATGAACCTCTTCACCCAAGCTTACACAATACATCTGTAGAGAAAATGTTCCCCTCAATTTTAAAAACAAAGCTCAACACCCCCCCCCCCCCCCCACCAAAATTTACAGGCAGGTTTTCCTAGACCTCTGTTCAAGTCTGAAACCCTTTCTTCCCTGCATTCTCCCAGCATGGACTGCCTAGCAGGTCCAGAGATGTTCTGAGGCATCACAGCTCACTCCAGAGCGGCACTGACAGCTGTAAGCAGAATGAGACATCTATGAACGAGACTACCGAGGGTGCAGACCCATAAAAATCTTCTATCTGGCCAGGCTCCCAGGCAAAGGTAGTCCTGTGCCAGTTACTCTCTTAACCAGCATTGTCATGCCCAAGGAGCAAACCAATTTCTTCTTAAGTCTCTCCCATCAGGAGCCTGGTGAACAGCCTTTCTTTGAAACAATGGCACAGAGCCACCATGGATTTCTTTGTTCAACAAACTAGCACTGAACAGAATCTCACAGCCACAAAGGCAGAAGGAGAAGAGGTAAAAGAGTAAGGCTTAGGCAACCATCACACAGAATATCAACACCTTCACACTCACTACAATACACAATGGCTTCAAACCCTGGTGGAGCTTCATAGCAACAGGATGGGAGCACTGTAAACATCAGTTATCCAGGAGAACAAAGGGATGGGAAGCCTTGGCAAAATAAAACTTTAAGTAGCAAAAATCATACAAATGAGTCTGGAATGGGATGTCAGGGAAAGAACCAGCAGCAATCCTGTCACCTGCTGAGTTTCCCGAGCTGGGAAATCAACAACAAAATGCCATGCTGCTTTCAGTCTGCTCTTCTAACCCAGACAGGATGTTTTGTCCCCTAAGCACAGGAACTTCACCATTTACACAATTCACCCAGAGATAATCAAGAGCTGGCTTTAATATTCCCTGAATTAATCCAAGGATCCCAATGCATGCTACACCCAGCAAAGAGGGTTATTTTCTCATAAACCTCAAGCATACTCATGACTGACTTGCATGAACAGGATTTTGCAGGAACATTACCTCTCGCATGAATTTTTCAGCCTGGGCTCTAACTCACTAACAACAATGTAGAGAAACTTGTTAACTTTGCCAGGCACAGAACTGGGTTATCAGGGCATCGCAAGCAGATTTGTAACAAAATCATTGCCTTGACTATTGCTATTTCCATGCTTGTATCTGTAGTCATGGTAAAGAAAGAAACACTTCTTGCAAGAGAAAGCTCTGGTGAAGCATAACTACCAAGTCAGCTGTATTTCACTACAAACAGAAAGGTAAATCATTACACAGTGGTTATGCTGTATCAAAGTACACACTGGCATTATTTCGTCCCAGGTTTCAGGCTTTTTGATTCAATTCTATTCCATTCTAATTTTTTACCGGTTTTTTCAACTTAGTACAATTCAAAAATATAGTGAACTGCTACAACCCTGGAGTTGGGACTGAATGCAATTTGTTACCCTACAGCAACTGAAGCCCATAAAACAGGGCTTATTCCCAGCAGGAAACTACCTGAACAATGGTTTTCAAAGGAAGACTGCACACTCCTGGAGAACTGGGAACTGTTCCTACGGAAAAGAGAAAGCCACACCTGCAACCTTCAGCTATTTCCTTATTCAGAAACTTGATCTTGGGGACAAGACATACTTACTCCACATTTTTCTCACTTACTCAGCATTTTTCTCACTTCTTGGTGCCAGAAATAGGTGATGTATTTGAAGCTTACACAATGCTAAGTCTCTGGAGAGACCACGATTTCACAACCTGATCTTTTATGTTTATTAGCAGAGGCTGGACCTAGATTTTTTCAATACTCCATACAAAGTCCTACATAATTTGAGCTAGAACACTGCTATAATTGACAAGAACAGGAGCGGCCAAATGTTTTCTGATGCCGTTCAGAGATATCACAGTCAGACAGCATCTTCTCAAAACATAACAGAAGATGACACTTCATGAGACATGGGAGATGTGCCAGGCAATAAATCTTGCAGCAGAAGGCTTCTTCTTATTTCAATTCCAGTCGTCACTGATGGAGAGATACAATTGTCTTTCTCAAGACAGACACAGGAGAGGTGAAACCAAAGCAACACCTCAGACAGCTGAAAAATACTCAGGGTTTTATTTAAATCCTGGTTACTTGTTCTGGTCTAACAAAAATAGCCCACCCCACTGTTTGCACAATTCCTGAGATGAGTAGATAGTACCCTGCAGCTGCCTGCACTTTTCACAACAGCAAGGAGGCTTGTTCAAGTTGGGCACACTTATCTGTTTCCCGCTCCCCTTTTAATAGATGCATTAAAATAAGGAACAGGCTGGAAATCCTGCCACACCCCCCACCCCCCCCCCATGACTTGCATATCTGTGCACTACTGACCTTGAAAAGGTGTCCCCACAGCTTTAGGACTTCACACTATACCAGGATCTTTCATCTAAAGGTTAGCAAATAAACTTGTTTTGCAGTACTCCACGAGAACGGGTTTTATTTGGCATCTGACCATTGCTGCCATCAGGGCATGAAGAAAGGGCTCTCATATACGCAGCTGTGCAGACCAGTATGGACTACAAAAAAATAATCCATCTAAAACCACAGTAAACACTTGGTCATATAGTCCATGCCAAGTTCAGTGTTTTACTGGTTATAGCACCAGACAGATTTATCCAAGCTACTTAGTTTAAAGCTAGCTTCCTGCTGTGTGGACTGGTCTTAGGTAGGAAGCTTTAGCTTTCCATCCACTGCCACAAAATTAGGCGCCTGGAAAGAGCACAGTAAGATCCCTGGGTTCTCCAGCTAGTAAGGAAAAATTAAGCAGTGGCAGCAGTAAGAGTTGGAGCCAGAAGAGTTTAAAATGTTACCTCCAAAGATTCAGATATATTATCTAGTAAAATTTATTTGTGTATCAGTGGCCACTTTCCTTCAGAAGAAATGCTCCAAGTCTCCTTCACTGTCAGCAGCTCAGAGCTCATAAATAACCCTCTGACAGGAGGCCAGCATGCATAGGATACATGGCCTACGGGATCAGGACTCACCCCAGCTTGCTTCTCCTCCTTGTTCTTCCAGAGCTTCCTGCTTGCCTGTGGGTAAATCACTCCATCTTACCGTGCCTAAATTCCACATTTGTGTAAGAGGAATAATCACTTTTTGTGGCTACAGAGGGCCACTGCCAGGGTACATTTACTAGCGACTAACAGGAGCCTACATACTACAAGGAATCACCGCTCTGCCCCAAATACTTCATGAAAAACAGATGTTCCTTGAAAACCAGGTTTCAGATTCAGTTCTCCAAGATGTTATCACAAAGAACAGCAATTTAACAAAAGCTTCAAAAAAGTAAGAAAAATCCCAACACAATTTGACAGTGCCCTTTCCACCTGACATCTAAGAAAACCACATGCACAACTGCATATGGTAATGACGACAAAATGAGAGAACAAAAAAAGTGGGCAATATTGTTCCTTCTAGCTTAAAATCAAATTATAATGCACTCAGCTTGCCAGTTTAATAGGTGATGTGACGAGTCCTTAGCTCATCGTGTGACAATCTGAGAACAGAATGATTGGCAGTGTATGATGACAGTGATCACTAGCTGGTTCCTGGAGAGCTGATAAGTTATTAAGCTAAACAATACATCACTATTATGAGCAAGTCAGTGCACTAACTGTAATTTCCTTGAAAGCTGAGCAGTGCATGATTATACTTGTCCACTCAGGCTGCCTGCTGGCAGCTCCGTATTCTGCTATTGTTCTCAGCTCCAGAGTCTTCCCAGCACCCAGCATACAGCCGCAGGAAAATGTATTCTCCATGTTCAGCCTTCCTTGTGGCAGCTGTTGTCTGAAGGGTACTGGGAAGAGAGACATTCTCTGTCCTGAAGCACAGCTATTAGAGCCCCTAAAACCATGGAGCTCTGCTTGTCAGCAGCAGCTACCTCTCATTTTTAGCCAAGGCAATTTGCATTTCAAGAGTGCTCTGACTTTGGAATGACACATCTATACCTATATATATATTATACACACATATGCATGTATTTCTATGTATTAAAAAGCCCCATATTCACACAAGTACATTCCTGGCTGTTTTCTTTATGACTCTCAGGAAAGCTGCTGTTATTACTGGAAGCTCAAATGGACATCTTTCAACTCACACTTCTCTCTCAAGGTATAAGCAGAGATGACCGAGCACACCTCCGCTAAAGAACCAGGCAGCAGCTGGGTGACAAGGATTCCCAGTGGCTAACACAAGCATGGACTGAAAGCACAGCCTTCATCTGCCCGACTGAAAAGAGGCAGTTATAGTGATGGAGATGATGAAGGATCTGGGAAAAACACCTATTGCTCCTATTGCAGACCTGCTCTGTGAGACGGATAAGCTACTCATCTTCTCATGTGCCTCAGTTCATTTCTCTACCAAACAAGTGAGCAGCACCTCCCCACCTCTCAGAGGCCTGGAGGCATCGCTGCTGCACAGTGGGGCACAGCAGGGGCCTGATGCTGCACTGCTGGAGAAAAGAGACTCCCTTACACATGTGGTTATGGAGGGAGAGAAGAACAAAGAGACACCCATTTTGACTCCCTAAACTAACTCTCAGAAATCTTCCCTCTTGCCTGCATGAAGTCACACAAAGCCTCCCCTCCCTTTGCTGCATTTTTACCATGTTCTTGTCCTGCAAGTCATCAACTAGTCTGTCCAGGAGATAACATTTCTGAAACCCCTCAGTGCCTTCCCCTCCAACAGCAACAGATATTTCTGTGTGTAAGCCCCAATGGCTTCCAAAAAGCCCTGGGGTGCCAAGTGCTTAAGGTGTTAGGTTATTTTTAAATGGGACTTAGGTGATTCTGAAAATATTATTATATACCTCACCTTAGATTTGGTATGAAGTGAACATTAACTGGGAAGAAAACCTGACACTGAGAACATTTGACAAGTGCTGAAGAGATAAGTCCTAATTCATTTTAAATTTGTTTCATATAAGACTCATTTAAGGAACACCGTGAAATCCTTTCATTGTCTTTTTCTCTGCGCTGATCCTGTAAGGAACATATCATCAGTAATAGGTTTAAACAAGCCAAGGAAAAAGTACCACTCTATGCTGAATCCAGGAACTGTTCTATTCCTGTCACTGAGTTTCTTGAAACTCAAGAGAAAACCCGTTACTGTTTGAGTTAAAACACAGAATGAGCAAATGTGACATTCAAAACATGACACTAGTAACACAATGTAGTGAATGGCTTTAACCTGACAGAGAGGAGATTGAGATGAGCTCTTAGGCAGAAGTTCTTCCCTGTGAGGGTGCTGAGGCGCTGGCACAGGGTGCCCACAGAAGCTGTGGCTGCCCCATCCCTGGTAGTGTTCAAGGCCAGGATGGACGGGGCTTTGAGCAACCTGCTCTAGTGGAAGGTGTGCCCGCCCGTGGCAGGGGGCTGGAACTGGATAAGCTTTAAGGTCCCTTCCAACACAAAACATTCTATGACTGTATGATAATACATACAGGATAAGCCTGCCCTGTAGTTCTGCAAAAAGGTGAATACCATTGCTATTTGCACAACACATACCTTTACAAGTAAGTTATTTCTACCCCTACAACAAAATCTCATCATCTGACCATTCTCCTGGGCAGTAAAGAAAGGTTAAGAAGCCAATCGTATCTCCTCCAACTTTGATACTACCCATCCCGTAGCTGCCCTACTGCAACAGCCTGTGAGCCTGTGCCACATACATAACCAAAATGATGTGGCTTCAAAGGTGGGGGGGGTTTCTTTGGTTTTGTTTTTTTCCGCCCTTCCCAAACTTGGATAGCACTCAGCGAATTAACAGCAACTTCCATAGCTCTGGGGGTGGAACTGTTGACTCAGGGCCATACACTTCATCAACTGCTCTGCTATGATCCTCCAACTACACCCTCGGTTATCCAGCCAACGCAGACTGCACCTAAGGATAGAGCATTAACTGTTCTAAGTACTGTGGCCACCTACAAATCCATAAGAAAAGTGCATGGTTATGTTCTGGTTAGTAGAAAACAAAGGAGATAAACAGCAGTAACATGCTGTGGAAGGCTATCAAGCATGCTTTAACTGCCAAGGATGTATCAGTTTAAAGCCCCAGTGAAATACTATAAACACAGAAGAAAATGAATTTAAAGCCTATGCTCATGTACATCTCAAAAGGACACAAATCTTTTCAAGCAGCATTTTACACATATTATTTATCGTTTCTGACATTTTTTCCTAGGTCATTATCACCTTTACCATGAGATAACCATTCAAAATACATTGCTTCCCAACATCATTGAAAGCTAATAGATAACCATATTGTTTTGGGACTATTTCATATTTAAATCATCGCCTAAGATTACAATTCAACCACCAGCTGAATGAACAAAGCTATTCAAATGGATACAGAACACACAAAGTCCTTTTACATCAGTCATTCCAGGCTGACTTCACACTCCTGTGCAAACTGAAAGTATTTCTGCCTTATCACAGAACAAGAGCTATTAGGGGATAGCTCCCTGATCCAGCTCAAACCCTTCCCCTTGGAGACCTCCATCCTTCCTCAGACAAGGCTTTCCCTGCACACAAACACAGAGAGCTTGTCCTGGGGTGAAGCCTCAGCAGCCCGCAGTTACAGCACTGCAATGGGTGGTGTGATGAGGTGTAAAGTCTACAAAATGACTGTACGGACAGGAATTATGAGAACTACTCAGAAATGTAGGGCCTTGGAGGAACTTGATACCAGTATGAGGACTACAGAGAAAACTCTCTCACATAGTATGGTTTCATCACATGACCACTGTTACAGCAGAATTTCAGAAACTGTACAATAAGCAAAGTACAACTTTTACTGCAGGGCATCTGCCACACAACACTGTACATTAAGTATCATTTGGACTTCAGGCCACTCTAATATTTTCCCTTACATACATAAAGGACACAAATAAAACTCCTGTTCTTGGCTGGAAGTAGCTTCATTAGTCTTGTACATCCATTTACCACCGTTACAAATTGTAATTCAGCTGTCTGCAATGATACAGAAGTGAGTACATGCCCTTTCCCAAGGCAAAGTTTGCTTTTACCCAGCTATGGAGTTTTTTGGCTCCTAGTTTAATTTAGAGCAGCCTTGATGCTGCTCTAACTTCAGCTGGTTCTTCACAGTTTACAGCTAATAAGCAGTTCCACATGAAATGCTCACAAGAAGAAACATAAAGGATCACTAAATTACTGCATTAGACAGTTTTTCCTCCATACCAACAGTCCTCTCCAAGGCTGAGAGGTTGTACAATCTTACTCTTAAGTTAAAAAAACCGCTAAGTCCTGTTTAAATGAGACATTAGATCACATATTATAATGCTATGTGGAAAGTAACACTCAGTGGAGCAAAGCATGGCAATGTCAACAAGGTCAACAACATGTTAACACATTGAAGTACAAGATCCAAATGGACAAAATCCTGAGCAACCTGCTCTACTTAGCCCTGCCTTGAGCTTGGGGATGGCGAGATGACCTTCAGAGATCCTTCAATCTCAACTATTCTGTCAAGATTTGCTAATTTCTAAGTTGTGATGATAACCTGATACGAGGCTGAGCCTGAAAACAACACCAAAAGGTTAAGGCTTCACCAGGGCATTAACTGTCAAAGCCCTGCATGAGGCTCCCATGGTATAACGATACACCCATGCTCATCTTCTTTACCTCGATTGCTCCCCTCCAGAAGACCATAAAGCCTGTTTCCGTCAAGCTGAATTCTTAGTAATCTCCTCTGTGCTCAGCCAAAACTATACTAGGTCTAGCAAAGTGATTCCGGGCAATCACCAGAGCACTGTTATACCTGTAAGCCAGAAATATGGAACAGAAAGCAACTATTTAAAGAAAAAATAATCATCTCAAAAGCAATGCTCTGTTCTTTAGGAATCCAGTTGGTTTGTGTATTTGGAACCACCACTACCTTGCCGGCAATGCTGGTAACTCAAGCCCATTTCATCTTCCAGAATAATGTATGGGTATCATACATAAAGAAATTGCTATAGACTTGCTACACTGATGAGTTTTGCCTGAAAACAGTCCCCTTAACAAAACTAGTCATCTATCTCAGTTTGTGTCCCTTGGCAAAAGGGAAATACTGCAAAACACACAGTCCCACCACTCAGTGCAGAAATCCATCCACTAATAGTCCAAAACCTGCAGTAAGCTCAAGAGAGAATAAGCCACAGCACAGATGCAAACAAGCCACGCACATTAAAACTCTGCCTGGCTTATGAAATGCCTAAATGGGTAATAACATGCAGCTCAACACACATCTTGTCAGTATACCATAAACCGTCCTAAATTTATCCCCACAGCCATATGAGACAGGTTAACTCTAATGCTTCCCTTTTGCAACCAAGTAGATCGAACATGAAAACAATTAAAAGCACCATTTTGACATTAGCTAGTAGGATTTAAAGATATCTGACATCATTTTGACAGTGATGGCATCTCAGGTGTAAATAAGTTAATTTAAACAACACTTATCTAAGTATGTTCCCTACATAAACTCCAAAGCAAATTAAACAAGTCAATTGAGGAGAAACTGGTGACAAAGCAATTGGAACTAGTCCACTGATGCAATAAGCCAGATTTTGACAGCAATAGCATCTTCCCCAAGAAGGGAGAATATTTCAAGTGACTCGGTTTAGCTCAGAATGATTCATCCCAGGTTGAGAAACAAATTAGGAACTGAAAAAGCAAGTAAACTTGTTGTGTTTCTTCCAGTCTGCAAACAAGCAGTAGGTGTGGGAGGCTGAGATCTACTCGCACCGATGCCCTGACAAGCACAGCCTGAAGTCACCGCCAGCTTCACTTGTTTAGTACAGGTCACACTGCACTGCTTAGTTGGAAACACAAAATAGGCTGAGATTATTTTATTCCCCTAAATACTCAGCACATTAAAATTGTTTATTAGTTTAAAACCAGCAACTGAAAATGTCTGTTTTCCATGTTACGACCTAACTCCAATTTCCACCCAAAAGCAGCTTGAAAAAGATGCCAATTGAAAGATTAATCGTGTAATGTCATCTGTCATTTTCAAAAAAGACTAAGTAAACTATGTAAATGTATACAGTTGCTTAGATGCATACAGAGAATATCCTTCTTGCTATTAAAAACAACCTTTATTCCTTTTTGCCACGACTACATTTATTTGCAAGTTAGTGCCTTAGAGGTTATTGAAGGAGTCAATCTTTCTTTAGGAAAAGAAATAAAAGCTACAAATGTTAAACAAGATTAACATGGGCCATTTCAATCAAGGTCTCTCGACTTGTCAGCTTCAACCAACTCACCCTGTAAAACAGGATACATGTGTAGCATAATAAAAGGTTGAATCCTGATCTTTTAAATCACAGAACTAAGATAAATATTCAGGTATCACTAAACCCAGTGCATATCATTACCCAGATCCTCTGACACGTAACATTTCTAAGAAGCCTTAACAGAAAGACAGGGAGAGTCACACCTACGTTTTAACTGTTCTATCCGTGTCAAAACTTGTAAATTATCCCCTCCCTGCTTTAAAAATACCCCCAATATCAATTTTAGTTCACCTATTTGAATACATAAGACTTAAAGGTTGTGTTTTACTCTCAACTGGAGTGGTGTAGCTTGCAACACCTTGTAACATCTCTAGTACCCTCTATAACAAGAACACTAAAGCTTTGCTATTCAAGGAAATTAACTTTTCCATTACAGTAACATCTTTATGAAACACACAAGCACACTTACAAGAGAGTTGGGTTCCTACTTTATAAGCTGTGTGTAGTGTAACAATTTGGATGGGAGAGAGCCTACCACCAGTAACAGCCTACATCTCGCTACAACTACTGGCCAGTAAGTAGCACAAGTACCTTAAAAACATCTATTCCATCGTGTTAACAAAACTCACACGGACCGCAAAGGGCTGAAAAAATCCCTTTGCCTACTGAGACATCCCCCAAAAGGGCGCCTCAGAAACCCCCAAAAGATTAACAAATGGTTTCCTGCCACCAAGCAAACTTGCCACTTCTCTTTCCCATGTGCCAGCCTTGTGCTGAACAGCAATTCTGGTACCTCAGCATTACTGCTGTGAGCCTTCTAGAGCAGGCTGAAGTTCACAAAGAGGCTTTTTACTTCCATTCTAGTAAAGCACAATTAAGAGGAGCAAAATAAGAAAGCTGGTTGCAGTTGGTGAGGAAGTTCAGGCATTCACAGCTTTCCTTTGGATGTGAAAATTAAACTTTATCAAGCAGTACCAACTGGTTTCATACATCAGACCACAAATGTCCATTTCCACGGTCAGCACAGTACCTATGACATGAACAAGGCTTTGTATAGTCACAAAAGAGGCTTCAGCAACCTTTATTTCTTTTGTGCCATAATAAAACAGTTTTGTGTGTTGTCTCCTCTCTTTAGCAAATATATCCTCTAGTTAGTTACACGAAACCAAGCTGAGCTCAAGGATCTTTGAAATGGTAACTGTAACTTACAGGCTGTGCTCTGTGGATTCTGAACTGCAATGAATGGAGTTATTTCCTCACATTCGTGTTGTATAATTCTTTTACCAGCCTTCGGCTATCAGCACATCAGAGCTGGAGTTTACTCTGGAGTTGGCAGTAAACAAAAGAACAAATCTGCACTGTTTCCTCTGAAAAAAGAAATTGTAGCCCTTGTCCAAATATTAAAACACTGAAACATGCAGGACGATTAAGGAGCTGTATATTAGATAAATGAGGCAGTGTGCTCAACTGATCAAAAAAAAGAGAGAAGAATTAAATGGAAAGATTTACATTTTTATAGAGCACAAACAAGGCATTGTCAAATAGTTCCAGCCTCAACTGGAGCCTAAATTAAGTTATAACTCAGAGGAAGGAGTAGCCTGTGGATTCAAACTATTGTGTTAATGAACAACTCGCCTGTTACTTCTTGATGACGAACGCACAATAGTTACACTTTGCCTTAACAGACCTGCAATACATCTGCTCTGCTGCTGAAGCACAAGAGCACCCAGCTCGTAGGAGGAGCCATCTAGGAACTAATAAGAGCTACATTTTTAATTTAAATACTGACTTTCATCTGAAAGTAGTAAACAGGTACTAAGCTGAAGGCATCTTGCATGAGTTACATGGCAAAAGAGAAATATTTTCTCCCATTTTTATTTCTCAGTTCAACATCAGTGGGCACCGGGATTGTTTCCTTCACATCACCCATGTTGCACTGTACCCCCAAATGATGCCTTACATCGATGCAACAGCTCTGCCAATGCATGTAAGCAGTTTAGAACAGGAAATAAGGAAAAACAACCAGCCCACTACAAACTACAGCCAGGTATTTATTTATTTAAAAGGCAAACGGCCAAGTTCAGGCAAGAGGAAGAAAAAAATTCTTAAAGAAAAAATGAACAAACATCTATCATTTCTCCAGCACACAGTGCTCCCCAGCACTGCACTGTGGGTTTGATCCAGTATTTCTGCTCCACCTTTTGAATCTCATTTAATTTCTAAGCACTCCTGTCAGCTTGTGACTTGGCATCAGCTTTAGTCTGATAGGACCACATGGTAGGTTGAAGATGGCATGACAGGACTGTCAGGCAAAGACAGACAAAAGAAGGCAGGGACTCACTGGTCAGCCCATGTGCCAGAAGCAGAAAAGAAAGCGAAATAATAATAACGTTTGTAGATAAACAATATGAGACCAACAGCAAGGAAACCTGCTCTTCCCAAAGTTTCATGTATTAAACCACTGCAGAAAGTGGTCACAGCCCACCAGCAGCTGAAACACCCAACAGCCCTGAACACAAACTGGTGACATTCACAATTAAACAGCTTATGTCCTTTGTTAGCCCAAGTGACTTCTATTCTCTCTCCTCCTCATTTATCTGATTCTCATTAGCTTTTAGTCATCCTGAATATCCACCAGCAAGTTCAGCACCATACATGCAGATGCTGATGCAAACAAGAAAGCAAAGTGCTCTGGGAAAGGGCAGGCAAGCAGCTTGAGTTGTGAGGCTTTCACCACTCCAGTCTCCTGTGAGGTCTGGACATCAGCACTCGTGCCTTCCATCACACACATACATATATATATATGTGTGTGTGTGTATATATATACACACATATATAAAATGTACACCAAATCAGGCTAAGAAAGAAGTGCCCAAACCTGTGGTATCACACATACATACACCCCCAAGAAAAAAAACCAAAACAATCAAAACTCAAGATATTTGGGAGTCTTTGCCACACTAAAAGAAAACACAACCAACCTGTTTTAGATGAATAAACCCTGCCTTAGAACTTGCAAAAGCCTCTACTCAGTTGTCTTCCCAGGACATGCAGGATGCAGAAGTCAAGGGGAAAACAAAAGGTTTTACCAACAGAAGTAGCTTGCCCTTTGCCAGACGACCACCCAGTGTGGCAATTTATCTCCTATAAAGGGCATAAAT
Organism: Ara ararauna; assembly: GCA_028858755.1. NCBI lineage: Eukaryota > Metazoa > Chordata > Aves > Psittaciformes > Psittacidae > Ara > Ara ararauna. The sequence continues at coordinate 6,491,166 of CM054389.1, read as the reverse complement.
GACATTTCTTTGCCTGAGTTCATACCAAGGAAACAGACTACTGATCCCTTGAATGTCCTCAAATGATGCATGGAAACATTTAAGCACTTGCTTGTCCTACTGTGCTCTGAAATCCAAAACAGACCTTTTATTACAGTATCTCAAATTTCAAGATACCTAGACAGTAAACAAGTGATCAGGGGATGAGAAACACTTACATTAATAGCAACAACACACTGCTCAGAAGTAGAGGTGTCAATTACTACTAACAAAATGGATCGCTTACAAGAAACACTACCACAAACTGAGCAAATATAACAAACCTGGTTTCGTTTTTTGTTTAAAGACCAGAGAAAATCCAGTTTATTCTGTATAGTTTATCATTGGTTACTTCTTGCTACATTTGTATTAGAATTAGTATTTTTTAGCACCTCTCCTAAGAATATCTCCTGCCTCCAAGGATTCCATGGCAGAGGCTGCATTCAAGCAGCACCGACCATGGAGCGGAGCCCAGCCTGGCTCTTCCACCCTAGCCGGCTCCTCTGGGAAGCATCCCACTCGCCCAGCCGGTCTTCTGCACTTAGTGCCAACTCTGCTGACCTGTAGTTCTGCTTCAAGTCACCAACACACACAAACTGCACCACCAGAAGACCGCCTGAGCAGCTTGGGAAAGAAACCAGACTGACAGATGCTTTCGAAATACCTGCCTTAAACACTTCTGTGAGCAAGGGCTCATCCCAATGCAGAACATGTTCCTTCTCTCCAGCATGCTGAAATCATGACCACCTCAAGCTAAGAGTACCAGAAAACTCCCTGAGATTTTAAAACTTGTGATGACAGACACATGACCTACCCCTACTTTAACTGCCAAGCCCTGTGAACAAACTGACCTCACAATTTCATCCTGGTTATAACTTGACAGCATGAGAATTTAAATAATCCCTTTTCTCCCTCAACTGCTTTATTTCACTGTTTCCCACCAAATCTTTATATTAAGTACCAGAACAGAGAGGAAAGGCTACTTGTGAACTCACTGACTCCAGATGTTCAAAATGTCCTATCAAAACAGTACCCAGAAATCAGGCTAATTACATTATACTGGTACAGTGCTTGGAAGAGCCCTGTCCCCATGTTATTCTCCAGGACTTAAACTCTCCATATATTTTTATATACACTCAAAAGACAAGGTCAGGCTCATCTTCCTTCTCCCTACTGCATGCACTGGTGGCTCAGTGCAAGCATTACCCAAGATTGTCCTTCCCTCCACTCAGATTTCATTCCTATGCAGTGAAAGGAGATGCCATTAAAAACCCCAAGACTGGAATGTAGCAGCACATTCACATGTCTATCAAGTCCTCAAGCAGGTCACTTATGGCATGTCACCCAATAGTCCGAGATGGTTTAACTCTGACCAAGGAAGAAGAGACATTAGTTCTGGTGGGAGGGAAGCTGTTGTTTTTGTAGTAAGCATGGAACTAAAGGTGAGCATTCACAGATGAGCACAGTTCTCTGTCCCAGAGAACCAACATTTACAGAGGCATGTACAAAAGAAAGAAGACACAACGGTAAAACCAGGTACAGCTATTGTATTTTACATACATCAACACTCACTCCACCTTCTGAATAGGTCAAGATCCTTGGCACCAAGGGACTCAAGCCAAAACACAGACACAACGCAATCAGTAAAATATCAGGATGACAATGACAGCAACAGCAAAAAGATCAGACACGCACAGATCTTCAACATACAACTGAAAACCACCTGGATCTGATCCTCCACTCGGTGCCTGGCAGAGCTCCGGTGAAACCCATAGCTCTGCACCTACACAAGCAGAGCATCAAGAGCACATTGCTCAGTGTGTAACTGCTAGTATTTATTTCTGGACTACCTGTAGTAATGCATTTTTATAAAACCTCATGCCTAACTGAAAGTTATGATTAATAGTAGTTTTCTTTCAGCTCAGGTCAGCCCACCATTTTATTCACTACTGGTCTCACCTCTTCACCTCAGTAACTGCTTTCTTGCTTCTGGCCATCGGAATAGCTCCAAGATTGCTGTTCTTTGTTTAAAAAAACCACTGCTATTGGAACAGAAGCTAAATTAAAAGACTCAGATCACGAACAAGCGCAGGCTGAAAGTGGCAAAAGGCCAAATAAAGAGGCAGATTTGTTACTTTTCCTTCCCAGGAGGATTAAGAAAACCATTTAAGATTTAAAAAAACCTGTTCCAGCTCTTCTCCCTGGTGCATGAGAACATGAAGGAGGCTCCACTGCTCCCTTCAGGTCGCTCCTCAGAAGAGCCTATGTAAAAACTGTAGTTTCTTGCATGACTAACACAAGGATGCTGATGAGGTCATTGCCACCTCTTTGGATCACATCTGTCCCACAAATCATTATTTCTTGCTGGCAGCCTTGCAGCACAGGTAAAAACTCTGTGTAAGGTCTCACTGGGAGAAATGTAAGAGGTGTAAGTAACTGGCATCTTCACTACCTCATTAGAAGAGGTTAGCAGGGATGTAGGCCACCCTCCCCTTTCACCCCTTCACTGGTCCTTTTCAGACTGCATGGCTGGGAGTGGAGATTTGCCTTGCACCCATATGAGAAGTTGTTGTCTCCTGGGCACATCCACTTCTTAAAGGAAGAGGAAAAAGAAACAGCAGGATCATAAACATAGGGAGTTCCATCTCCCGGAGACCACTACTTTCCTCATACACACAGTGTTCATCAGAGCAGGTCTGTGGGGCAGGGACCTTGTTTGCCTCAGGGCATGTAAAAAGCACACAGGAGAAAGCAACGGCTCAGCACTGCCACTTGATCAACTATGACACAGACAAGCTTCCCTTTCCCTCCCCTGCACCTCTGCTGCCTGCAAAAACATCAAAACAAAGGAGAAATAAATGGAAGTTTCCCATGCCAGCAAGACAGTGAGATTCCCTGAAAGCCGGGGGAAGGTTATTGATGTTCACTATACAAGGAAAGGGCCAGGCACCTCAGGAACCAGAGCAATGTCAGGTGCTGCATCCAAATGCAGGGCAAGGTATCACACCCCAAAGGGCTTATCTTACTGTCCTCACCCTTTCACAGCTCTCCAGTGTTGAAGATGTGAAATGTAGTGAGAAACAAAAAGGCAACAGGACCATCCCTGAACTTAAAATACATCAGTAAATAAAAGAAAACAAACCACCAACACTCAGTCTTATGCATTAAGTCTTGTGCATTAGGAGCGACAGATTTAAAGATTTCACTGTTGACGTTAACAGTGACATTTTAAGCACGGGAAGGGGAGCAACAACCCCTCCAAAAAAACCAGCAACCTCTTGCAATTATAATGAAACAACAAATTAAAAATAGAAATTCAAGACTGAGGAGCCTTTAATGCTCTGGTGGGTATTCCAGGCCAGCAGTAAACAAGGTGCCGATATACTTTACACTGCAACCCAGGGCGAGCCAAGTGGGATGAGCCCCAAATCAGAGTGAGATTTCAATGCATGAAGTTTAACTGAAGATAAGGGACTGTAATCAAATTACACCACAAATAGGTCCATTCATCCGTGAGCATTATCACAGAGAGGGGATTGAATTACAGCTCTGAATAAAACAAGTTAAGCAATAAAAAGCAAATTTATTATCTATTTATTGTTCTCCCACCTTCACCCAAGACCACTATCTGAGAGGAGTCTGGGGAGAAAGCTGAAATACTAATTATGAGGCTGGAAAACCATGAGGAGTTTGAGTTGGGTTATTTACATTCCCATTCCTCTTTCTGAGCAGAGCAAAGTCAACAAGCTGAGCGAAGACACAGGAATATGCAATTGCGATTCAAGTTGTTTTGCAGCGAAAGGCCTAAGCAGCTTACAGACACTCAGTAACCCTCAGCCAGAGGGTTTTTATTCCTCTCCCTAAAAACAATATAAATTCTCACAGTGCCTTCCACTGCTTCCCCCCCCCCCTTTTTTTCCCCTGAAAGCTATCACATATTACTCAATACCAGGATTTTTAAAGAGAGCCAAGCTCAGGGCAGGCATTGCCCCTCATCCTCCTCCAATCTGGCAGCACTGAAAAAGCGCCGTTTAAAACAAACACGCGTGGGGACGATTCGCTCTCTCGGTGAGTGCTGTAAGGAACAACAACCGGGAGAAAAACAGAGCGAGAGGAAAAAAACCACCGCGGCTCCCCCTCTCCCGGGGCTGCCGGTGCCTTTGTTGTCGCGGCGCCCCGCGCCCGCCGCCCCCCCGGACCCCCTCCAGTCCCCCCTAACCTGTTCGCACCGGAGCCCCGCCGGGGGGACCCCAAAGCCAGCGCTCACCCCCGGGACCATCTCCCACTCCTGGGATAATGGGGGTGTAGGGAAGAGCCAGGTGTCCCCCCTCACCCCAAAACCTGCTCTCTGGACAGGAGAGTGTCACCCAGCACCCCGACTGCTTGCAAGGAGGGCGTCCTCGCCCCCCAGCACCCTGGCCCTTGCAGGGATGGTGTTCCCCCCACTCCAGCACCCTGCCCCTTTGCAGGAATGAGGATATCCTACCCTCTTGCAATGGGGGTGCCCCTCACCCCAACACCCTGCCCCCTTGCAAGAATGGTGCCCCTCACCCCAGGACTGTGCCCCCTTCCAAGAAGCGGTGTCCTCCATCCCAGGACCCTGCTTTATTTCAAGGAGGTCGCCCCCCACCCCATCATCCCACCCCCTTGCAAGAAAGAGGCTGCCCTGCCCCCTTTCAAGGAAGGTACCCCCAGCCCAGCCCCTTCCCACGGACAGAGGACGCCCTCCCAGCACCTAGCCCCCCGGTAACAGGGAGGATACAGCCCCAACACCCCGTCCCCCTGCGAGGAGGGCGTCCCCCTGTCCCCCTCAAAAGGAGGATGCCCCTCAACCCCTGACTCCCTCACAAGGAAGGTTCCCCGCAACATCTTATCCCCTTCACGGGGGTGCCCCCCAACCCCCATCCTTCTGACAATAAGGGTGGCCCCCAACCCTTCTCTCACTCACAAGGAAGGTACTCCCCAGCATCCTGTCCCCTCACAAGGAAGGTGCCCCCAGCCCCAGCACCTACCTCGTCTTAGAGGACAGGAAAGCAAGTTTGATTAATCCATAGGTAAACAACTGGATGCTCTCCTTGGCTATGCTGGCCACTCTGAGCCTGTGCTCTAGGATGTGCAGTTCCATCTTTTCCTCTTTCTCATTTGTAGTTCATCTATCCCCGGGGTTTATTTTGTGTTTTTGAATGGGGAGGGGGAGGGGGGCTGTTATTGTCGGTGCCTTTTTCCCCCCCCCCTCTGGTTCCTTCTTCCCTTCCCGGCTCCGGGGCGGGCAGCGGCGGGTGCGAGTGAGCAGGGAGTGCCCAAGTTGGAGCGGGGTAGCGGCGGGGAGGCCGGCGGGGCGCGGAGCGGAGCCGGGCAGGAGGCAGCGGAGCGCCGAGCAGCTGGTGCTCGCTGGAACAAACAACTTGCCACTCAAGGCCGGCCCAGCGCGCCTGCGCGCCGCCCCGCCGCATGCCGGGCCTTGCAGTCCGCCGGACGGGGCCGCGCAGCGGGGACCGATTGCGGGACGGGACGGGACGGGCCGCGCTGCCCTGCACTGGGGAGGGGACGCGGGCACCCCCACCCCTCACCGCCCCTGCCTCCAGGGTCGAGCTGGACCAGGCACTTAAGGAGATTTGTTACTAACACTCATAAGCGACCAGCTTCGGGGGTTGGATCAGTTTTCACTGCGCGCATCGTTCGACTCGAGCAAGGGAAAGATGTGCAATCTCAGTCCCCAAAAGCCAGCAGAAAGGAGAACTTGAGAAGTTTTCAGTAGCGCTATGGAAATGCTCCAGTTGTACTCTGTTGGTTCTCGCCCGCAGCAGGCAGGAGTCCTGCCCTGCTCCCCTGTGCAGCGAAAATAAAGTGGAAAAAAACACTCACTCCGCATGGAAGTGTTGCCGAGGTAAACCGGCAGTTGTCAAGAACACAGAAACAGCCTTGTGTGCATGACAGTTGGTAATGCTGGAAGGGCGAGTGGCCTGTTAGTCCCAGTCCTCACTCCACTTCTCAGCACAAGGAGGCTGTTGGGAGGCAGGAATGGACAGACCTCACACCAGCACCCCAGAAACAGGGCTGATGGGACAGCAGCACTGCCTCAGGACTGGCATCCAGACACTGACCCTGCCACAGTTAGGAACACCAGCTCCTCGGCACAGAGGCCCACTGACAGCACACAGGCTGAAATAGGAACTAAATTCAGTCTTGGGGCATTCTTAAAACAGGACTTAGGCCATAAACCTGATTTTAGCTTATGTGTGTAGCTCTCTTTGACTTCAGATCACACTGATTCTGACGGGAATACACCACACACCACCTTCATTGGTAGATCTCAAACAGGCTATACAAAGACCATCAACAGCAACCCTTCCATCCTACACAAGGGGACAGTGAGGCAGGGGATGTGTCCAAGGGCACTAGATCAGAGCTCAGTTAGTCAAGACCCACTCCAAGCCCTTCCTCCTCACTGTATAGAAGGAAGAGCTTCTGCAGTGTTTTTTGTAGCAGAAATCTCTTGAATCCAGCTCAGGAGAAAACCTTGTGAAACAAGGATTTCCAAACCCTTTTTACTACACGAGTTCCCACTGCATGGCTGTATTCCTCTGAGGACATGTCTGTCTGTGGCCATACTTCTGAAAGGCTCTTCTAATTTGGAATATCCCCAAAGGAAAAACTTGAAATTAGAGGCATTTATATCAATAGTCAAAATCAGTCAGAGGAAAGGCAACAAAGATAACATTTGTAAAAAGCCTTTAAAACCCAGGGAGTTGCTTTCCTTCGCTGCCTCACACGCAAGTTCAGATGGCTGTAGGCGTTGCATTTTAGGAAGCTGAAGAGGATTTGTAATCTGCTTCCACTGCCAGTTCAAGGTCTTGGTCTTCAACGCTCTGAATGTATCTGTGCCCAGCTACAAAATGCGCCTGCACCTGCATCTACAAATCACAGAGATATCTGTGTTCCTCTGAGACAATACAGACCACAGAGCCCAGGAGGAAGCAGCCAGGGACAAAATATGCACCATCTAGGTTGCTGTGAACTTCCAGAGGAAACCAGACAAATGTAGCCTGAATCATGTCTAGGAAATGCTGCAAAACTTTCCTCTTTTAAAAGATTTTCCATCATAACCAGGACAACATTCACATCAACTCTTCCCCTTTCCACTTAGAGAAAGAATCTGGTGCCCCCAAGCACAGCTTTCTCAAAACAAGGTCAGAAACTCCAGGAAGGCCACCAGGGATTCTGCTATTACCAGTCTAATTACTACTGAAAATGCTTACTTGAAACAATTGTGAGATGGCAGAACAGACCCAAAGGTAAAATCAGTGGGGACCTTTTGAAGCAAGCAAATCATCGGAGGCTTCGTTCTGCCTGCAGGGAAGGAAAAAAGAGGCCCCGAGTTAGTCATCTGGATTTACTAAAAAAAAAAAAAGAAGAATCAAGCAAAAACAAAACAAAACAAAAAAAACAAAAAAAAAAAAAAAAAAAACCAAAAAACCCCCAAACCCACAAAACACAGAAATACTTCTTCATTTTGTAAGTTAACATCTGGTGCTCTCCAAAATTGCGATTTCTTTCCTGGGTCTGTTCGGCTGCTCTGGTTTTCCAAGTCTTTCAAAGAAGGCCTGAAGGCCTCTTTGAGCTGGAAACACAGACCTCATGGCTACATGAACCTTCACAGAGCTGACTGTAGGAAGCATTAGAAAAATACGAAGCCCCCCCAACACCCCACCTAGTTTTCGACACATGAAAAATATGTCTAGCTCAGCACAGGCAGACTTTTCAAGAGCAGGCAACATGGCAATTAGCCAAAAGACTATTAAGGCCCCCTCCTCCAACTGTCATTAGTATTCAGATCTCTCTCTCCCTTGTTGCCAGGTATACCTGGGAGATTCCATTCAGAGAGCAGCTTAGAATGTCTTGTTATTATACATAACATCCTATAATGTCTTTTGATTATTGCAATTTCAAGTTTTCCATATTTTTTGCAGCTCAAAAGGACTCACTCAGCCCAGCCACAGAATAGGGACCTGTTGTGCAAGATGATGTGACCAGACTTTATTACACCCAAAACCCATTCCCAGCCCACACAGCTTCCAATGGCTGTTACCACAGCACATGCTGGGCAGACAGAACAAAGGAACAGGGAGAATGGGCATGAAAAGAGGAAGATGACATAGTGGCAAACTAAATCTCAGGATGAGGACCAGGCACTGAGAGTCACCTCTCCTCACAGAGAACGGAGCACCTACGAGCCGTCACAACTAGATGAGATTCCCAAGTGCTCTAGGTCAGACACCATGTAAAACTGCTGGTTTAAAGCCTTCGAGGCTGGGGGACTGTGCGGAGGTGTCAGTGGTGTTCCTTGGTGGAACAACACAGACTGTATTTGGACTGATAGGCAGCCTTCAGATGTATCAGCTTCCACTCATGATCACAAGGACCTTCTTACTGGTAAGCAGGGCAAGAGCCATCTCCTATTTGCCCAGGGGCACGTATATCTGGAAGCAAGTTCCTCAGAACTCCTCTAGTTTTTCCACAAAACATTCTTGGCAGCAACCAAGGTAGAGCCAGGTAGAGGCCACTAGCAGTCCTTTGGGAGACTGAATTTGGTCTGAATGCAGAATTTCTCATAAAGCACACTGCAGTCAGGAACCCAAGTGTTTGCAACAGTCTTTCAGGAAACAGGCATTTAACATATGTAGAAAGAGTTTACGTAAAAGGAATGTAATTGCGCACTGTGACGAAGAGTTCATGAAGATCAGCTCTGTGCACACAGGAAAAGTAAAGGAGAACTTCTAATCACGTAAGTCATCATGTTTTATGCAGTTACTCCCAACTACAGCAGGATGTGTCAGTATTATTTTATTTAGATGGTGGAAGGAAGTTCTTAAATCATTTGTGGTCTCTTCTGATACCATAAAAAAGCCCCAAATTACCGTACTTAGTTCTCAAAGATGAAGCTCTGGTAGCCTTTTACAGATGGATTTTAACATGCAGTTATCTAAACTTTTGGCAATAAAACCTCATTTAAAAAACAGATTAAATTATGTCACGTGACTTGTATGACATCGCGCTGATGCAAATCTAACAGCACTCTACTCTTGGCAGACATATGCTCTTCTTTCAGAAACATCTGAAGTTCAACAGCGTCTTGACCTCTGACTAGGGCTTGTAACAGCTTCTAAGATCTAAAACAGCAGATAGTTCAAGTCCTAATGTGAATGACATAATGGCAGTACCCTGGATAAATATGCCCAGGGCAATATGAATCCAGTGTGGCAGTTGTTTATATTAGCATTTGCTTTTCTGCAGTAGACTGAGCATACAAAGTTCTTAGCATGTCTGCAACTCTGGTGTGAAACCAGGGTCAATGTGCACTTCTGGGGTCCCTTTGAGACTCAGTACATAAGGGGACACAGCAATCTGCCCCAGCCTCTAAGCTCAGAGAGTACTTTTGAAATGCAAACTGTGTTTGAAGCTTTGAGGACCAGAGGCATCTTCAGGTCAGGTGCTGGTTTTGACCAAAAGGGAAGCCATAATGTTTCTTCACCAGTTTACCCAGAGATGAATGTTACTAAGTAACTGTAATTATCCTGGAACTCCTTGCTTAAGTTAAACAGGCCTTTCTGACCCAGGGGGGATACTACTTCTATAGACAAGGAGGTAAACAAAGGCACAGAAAGGAATGCAGTGAACCAAGGTCACACCATTGGTTATCATCATTTTGGAAGTACAATTCATAGGCCACTGCTTGATCATGAGACCTCTATGAGGTCTGAGGCAGACAGACAGGATGGGTTTTTGCAAGCTGCTATCTTACACTTCAGTGACAATTAGCCTCTTCTTAAAAAAAAAAAAATTAAGAACAATCATGTGTAAAATATGAACACCCCTCCCTCCCCCCCCCCCCAAAAAAAAAAACAAAACAACAAAACCCGACAAAACCAAAAAAGGAAAAAATAAAAAGCTTCCCAAACGATAGCTCCTGGGCTGGCTTGTGAAAAATTACCCATTTGTTTAATTGAAAAGAGCGATTTATCAAGCTAATTTCCTTCCAGCAACCAGAGACCTTTCAAAACTTGATTGCAGTTAATGTGCCAGTGTTTCAAAGCATTTTATTCAACTATCAAATAAGCTAATGAAGACCTTTAATTTACTGTTGAAGTACAAAGTGGGCAGAGCAGGTCAGACACTTCGTGCTCCCAGGGCACAGCTGAGGTGCAGATGAGACTTGGTTGTTGCATCAGCTCCTCATATGTCCTGCAGGAGAGCTGAGGGAGGGGAAGAGGCCAAACCAGTAAGAGGATGTGTAGGGGGAGCTCTCACTCTGTGTGCAAAGCCACCTTACCCCTAACCTGGTAGCAGGAAAGGGCTCCAATATTCACAAACCAGCTTACAAATGGAGAATGTACAACTAAACACCTCGGTGAAGAAGGACAAAATCTCACACTGTGGTTCCCCCCACCTATGTTCTATGCTTTAGTGCCACCAGAAAGCTACTGGCCTGGAAGAACACAAAACAAAGGGACTCCTAATACTGGGCTGGGGAAAGGAAACTTTGACACTTGTAACCAACATTACATAGCCTCTGGAGAGAAGAGATGCAATTGCACATGCCTGTCATATGTAGGTGGACATAGCAACTACTAACTGCAGTACCAAGCAACTTCAAGTAACTCACCAAAGCTCAGCACGCTACACAGTAGCAGGCTGGTCCTGTCCCCATCCAAGGGAAGCAAAATTTGCTCAACTTTGGCCTCGAGGAGCCAAGCATAGATATTTGGCCTTGGTATTTTGCTCCAATTCCTTGTTCTCTTCCCTAGTGTCTGGCAAAGCTTGGGCACATCCTTGGAGATTCAATGGCTCCTATGGATTCCTTATCCTCAGTAACACTTAAGATGCATCCGTAAGTTGCACGTATGAACTTCAGTGGAAAGATTCAAACTCTGGGAAGTAAAATGATTATTAAACAAAAGAGGAAAAGCTGTGCATGTGCTGCTGAACCAAATCATCACATGAGACAGAACCTGAAAGTTTCCTGGACAACATGCTGATCACACTGGTATAATGATCAGGTGAGCTACTTAAACCTGTCTGCTGCAAAAAACAGTATTGAAACAGACCCAGTTCAGCCCATTAGCTCTGTGCAAAGCCAGGTGAAATGACTGAAGTCGTGTCCACTTCAAGGCTGACAAGCTTTATTGATGCAAAACTGAGACAGCATGGCCCAGGATGTGGGAAGGATGCCTTCACAGGTACCGGGAGGTGTTAAAGACAACCTCATCTTCTCATTTACTTCTGATACTGAAATAAGAAATTGAAGAAAATACCCCCTCTCTCCCTGCCAGCCTCCTAAAGATCAACACATCTGCAAACACATTCTGCAAACCTAAGGGAAGACAGCCAGATTGGAGCCTGCCTTATCTCTTCTGACTTGCTAAATGCATTTCAGGCCTCAAGCATCACATGACTGTACATGACATGTGGATACAATAACTAATGCAGCATTTATAACGGATCAGCAGGGATCAGCAACATTGAACAAACACTCTTATTTGCAAAAGCACCTTCCCAGCCCATGGAGCAGGTGACCTTGTCTCCCAAGGGTTACAGTGCAAAGGTAATGATCCAAAAATTAACAATTAGAAACTCCTGTGAGATTTAGCCACAGCTCCTCCTTAACCTCACAGTTTTGCACTGAATCAAACAAACCCTGTCACTGCCATACAGAAACCACTGCAACGGAAGAGGCTGCTCCCTCAGTGCAGTAGGCAGTGGATGTGCTGGTAAGGACAAGAAAGCACAGGTCAGTATCTTGTCAAATATCCTCCAACTGAAGAACATAACGCATCTCTCACGTAGTCCTCCTACCTGATCACACAGTAGACCAGGTAGGTCTCCAACAGCCATATGGGGACTCCCAGAACAGGTCAATGTATGAGCTATTAGCATTGTCCAGAGCAGTTTTCTACACACTGGAAAGTTCCAGCTGTACAGGGCAAAATCCTGCATGCTCTACTGGACCACAAGATTCAGGTATTCACAAGATTTAATTCCAGATGAATTGCCACATGGAAAATTCCCTGCACATTGCCTCTCACTAAATTACATCCCATCTCTCAACAGTGAGAAGGCCTTATTTGCCCTTGTATTTAGAGTAATCTTATGTGCAGAAAAGGTAATACACTTCTGACCATGCTACACTTCTCTTACAACTGGCATAGCTAAGTTGGGCTCACAGGGTTTTGTCATTTCCACTTGAACAATCTCTTGGTTAGTGTAACCCCTGGATAGTCCTGAGTCTTTGTTGACTTTGTGGGCCTGTGAACACTATGCTCTTTCCTTGCAAGGGAGTTTTTGGCTGTGGCAATGCATTTACTGCTGGCTTTAGAAGTCGCAACCTGCCCTAAGGGACTAATTCCTACACATTTGCTGTGCTAGTCAAACCTTTTGTCTGGCTGCAGGACTGAGAGAGAGCTCCTGTGATGGAAACTCCCAGCAAAGAGGAAACTGAATATTGTAAATGCACTCTAAGGCCTGCCCTCTTTAAGAGAGGCTGAGGCAAGCTGGCAGGAATCCCAGTTAGGCAAGGTGGCTTTGCTGAGACAAAGCAGAGCCTGTTGGTCATTGGTCTGTAAGAGGTGGAGGGCCTGAGCCAGCATGTCCAGGTCTCTCCTGGCAGGAGCTCCAACAGGGAAGCAGCCTAGTCTCTCTAACAGCCACCATTTCCTCCAGCATGTTGTTGGCATCCATCCCCTCCAGTTTGTAATCCTAACCCTGGCCCTTCCTCAGAAGGGTCTTTCTTTTACATGATTACAAATGAGCCCTCCTGGAGTCATTTAGAAGATAAAGCCCACTTGTTCCCATAGTTTCTAACCTGGGTTCTTCCTTCAGGTATCTCAGCCCTTTTGATTCCAGACAGCACATTCCAGCAAATACTTGAAAACACTCTTCTCCTCTCACCTCTCATACCAGGGTAAGACTTTTAACCCATTGTTATGCCTTAAAAACAGGAATCAGCAGCATGCACAACTACTTCCATGCACTCTACAGAGTTAAATACTAGAGACAGACTGAAACGAAGGATGCTCTAAAGAGACATAAAAATAACTGCACCATCAGGAGATGTACACAGAGTTGCTCATACAAGGCCTGCTTCTGTAACACTTGAGAGTCATGTATAATTAATTGCTTCAGGCTCCAATTTGCCAGAGCAAAAATCATGGAAATATCAGATCTGTCAACAGGATACCTCTGCAGAGGACTAGAAATGTGTTTTCACATCTTCAGATTTTGTGTTCCACCATGGTGACCAGGGAATACTTTTTACTTGGTTTATACACTGTATTTGTAGCTTCATAGATGCTGCAACAGAGGAGTTGCTGAAACAAATTCATCAACAAATATAATGAGCTGCAGAACTGGACCATCTCTCTTTGAATCCCATTTCTGACCACACATTCTGCTATCAGCATTTGCTAAGAGCACAACATGTTTGTAACCTCTTGTGCTGCACTCTCTCTAGTGTCTAACAGGTACAAAAACTCACACTTCTAAACCACTCTGTAGATATGAGCCTTTATTTTTGGTGCAAAGTTTTAGTAGTAATATTCCGAGTGCCCTGAGGAACTAAAGCTGAAGTGAGGAGCAAAGAGTCTGTAAGACAGAAGAGGAAAAACCACAAAGATACGATAAAATGGAACATTACAAATACTGAAAACAAACAGACTAAAGAAATAGGACACCAAGACACACAGGGGAGCAAATGGAAGGAGGCAGTCAACTGCATTTAACTGTGTAGAAAGTTTGCTTTATAGAAGGTATTTCCACTCCTAGGTTTAAATCATGGCTTTCCTCTGCCACTGGCCCCAACAAAAACACAACAGCAGCAGCAGCAACAACATGAAGAAATGTTCCAGCTTCGGGGATCAAGGGAGAAATTCAGACACGAGGTTCTGTAATATGGTCACATATCCCCCTTCCAACTGCTTTCTCTCCTCCTGCTATAACCACTCATGCCTTTGTCTAGAGAGCTGACAGGTTTAAATAGAGCATGGAAAGCTGGCTGTTTTCAAGCCCCTGTTTCTGCCTGTATCAGAGAGCATGGAACAGACTTCTTTACACTCAGAATCACTTTCCAAATTCCAGTTGTGATTACTTTAGGGCTGTGTTTCACTCTACGCTGTTATTTACTTTAATGAACTCTGCCTACTCTATCATTTGGTTCAAACAAGGAGATTTATGGAGATCAAAATTCAAGATGATACAGCAAAGTAACCTAAATGGAATGAGGCCAAACAACATGTAATCATGTCTAACAAGGAGCAAGGAGAGAGAGTGCAGAGGGAGATGGGTGGGGAGAAGTGGAGGTACAATAAATGCCACACAGAAAACTGATGCTTCTCACGGTACATCAGGCCTGGGAAGCGAACAGGAGGGCAGCTCTGGCTGAGGAGAGCTGAGCTCTGGCATCAGGTGGAGGGACAGTGAAAGCCATTCTCTGAGCTGGCAGCTGCCATGTGCAGTGGCCTGTTGTCAGAAGGGGGGGATGCAGTGCTAGAGAAAGAGCCCTGCAATAAATTCCTCTTACTTCTTTTTGCATTGCTGTTCATGAAGAGCAGAATGCAGAAAAGGAAAAATAAAAATAATGGAGTTACACCAAAAAGAAACCCCAGTTAGTACTGCTTTCTCATCTGCTGGTTACCTGAAGACTAAGCCTTCTCAGTTCTTCGCATTAACTAGAGTCTTAACCTCTATTCCCATGTAACTCAAATTCATTTCTTACTCTAAATGGAGGGAGTAGGCAGTGCTTTTGTGATCTGCTTCTTGGGCAGAGCTAGAAATGGAATAAACTTCTAAGATAACTTCAGAGACAACACCAAATGGGGCCACATGTTTGCAGAACAAATATATGTAGGTAAGGCAATTATTAGACTATTTCTCTGCTTTGGTCCAGTAGGTCAAATGACAGGTATCTGCACTGGAATAATTTGTCTCAAGGGGAAATGATAACAGAACAAACTAGTACACAGTATCCGTCTAATTTGAACATGCAAAAAGAAAGAAGAACAGGAGATGACAAAGCCTAAGGAAAAACAGAAGTCCCAGAGGCTTTTATGTCTTCCTCATATACCAACCACACTCATGGAAGCACTTAATGTTGTTCAAATTCTTGGACATGAACCTATAACTAAGCATACCAGAACTCCCCCTACTGAGGAGCTACCACAACCACAACTAAATATTTGGGGAATTTCTTCAGCAAAAGACTTCTCTGTTGGAAATTGCTGATTTGTTGAAACTAAAGCTTGCTGTGGAAAAATGTCAGCTTCCATGAAATACTAGCTGGGAAGAGGTTCTTGTGCTCACAGTGCAACTGCAGGCAGAGAGCATTTCTTCTGGGGCTCTACTGCAGTGTCCATATACTGATTGTAGAGTCAGAAAGACAGACACAAACCAGAAAGGGCAACCTCTGTAGTGTGCAAGGCCAGATTTAGAAGAGGTGTTTGAACCTGGCCTTTCCCAGTGGGCTACTACCATATGGGAAGGGAGCTGGCGCCTGTCTCAGTGTCTTTCCTCAGAAGATAGGGTTAGGCACTTGGGTTTATTTTTCAAGAGAACAGACAAAAAATCCAAGTGTTAAACTTTTAATGAAACAGCACACTCTTCCCACTCTAGTTTCAACACAAATGAAATTATTGCACTCACACTGGGGACTTATTATTTTGGCTAAAGAAAACTAAACAAACAAGAACAAAACCTTGTAACTTCGTGTGATAGTGCTCATTTAGAAAGGTGAGGTATAACACTTCCAATGAAAGAAGCCTTGCCTCGCTCTCTACCCTTCAGCCTGAGGCTGACTCGATGCACTCACACTGCCACACTTGTTGCCACCACCATTTCACTAAATCAGTGGAACAAGGTACAAGCTGAGCCCCCTCACTACAGGAACAGCGTTTTCTGATGATGTTTAAGAGTCCTAGATATCTGTCTAAAAAATGCCAGACCTCTGTTTAAATGATGTGGCTGCAGCAAGATTTTGTTTGAAAGAATCCAACTGCAAGAAGTTGGTGTTTTTGTGTTTTTTTTTTTTTTTTTTTTTTTTTTTTTTTGTTTTGTTTTTTTTTTTTTTTTTTTAGCCCAGATGGAAAGTAGAAAGGCTCTTTCGGCCATACACAGAGAGGGGGAGAAGGGTTAAAGCATGCTGCTGTGCCATCAAACCTTCCCAAGCAAGTACCACAAGAAAGCTTAGCAGAGGCACTTTGGTCCCAGGCTGTGTTCGCCCATCAGGTTTTTGAGCTGTAAATCTCAAAGGCTAGAAAAGGCTAAGAAAATTCAAGAGCTGTTTGGTGAAAGGGAGAGACTATTTGCCAAGGCATGGATCAATGGAAATTTGCTGTGACCAAACCAGTAAGTAATACAAAGATTGCCAGTAATACAAAGATTGCCCTCATGTCACAGCTTCTATTAGGATATTGACTTTCAGCATCCACATGACTGCATCTGACTGACAAGGTGGCCATGATTCAGTTAGCAACCTGTCCACACCCACTGTTAGTACCATCCTGGATGTGAAAAAGTACATCTAGAAAAGGAATAACGAATCTATCACTCAAAGAGCATAGAAGATTGTGTTCCTAAAATGCAGATGTTGAATGTCTGATTGATGCTGATCACTCATTGTATCTTTTTTTCCTTTTGCTTCACAAGGTATTTTTCCTGCAAATATGTGCCCCACTTGCTTAGATAATCCACTCTCAATACTTGCAAACTTTGTAGGAAGTTAGGCTTGGCTGTAACTTTTTGACTAACAGTAGGAGAAAGATACATAATATAATCGTGCAAAGCTTGATTCAGTCACACTTCAAAATCAGATTTTGGCACTTGTCATCTCTGTACTTAGCATCATTGACATATATTTACAGCCTTTTAAGTCTGTTTCTTCCCAGCTTTCAGTCTAAGTATTTCCTTGAAAACACAAAATATCCATGACAAATTAGAAGCTATGCATCAACCAGCTGATCACAGAGGCTTCATCTGACAGGCAGGAAGATTATTATTACAATGTTGTCCAACACAGAGGCAAAGATTCTTTATCAGAAAGTATCTTGCTAGCACTGAGGGCTTGCCAGAGACTCCAGTTCTCTGAACACAAATGGCTTGAGAATGACAATACCATGTTAAGACCACTGCTGCAAAGCTGGAGTGTTGGGTTTTTTTCTTTTTGTCACACAATAAAGGAATAAGTTACTTCTTTTCAAGTGCCTCTGCTGCTAAGGTACGAGAAATTATTGCAAGTTTGGTTTTCACCTTCTCCCCCCTCCCCTTGGCTTTTTTCCCCTTTAAAAGGAATCCCTCCTGGAGAGAACATTGCTAAAGTGTTAAAAAAATGAATGCAGGGTGCCTCCCAGACATACCAGTCCATATATTACACCTGGTTTTATCTGGTCCAGCAACAGAGTGAACGAATTTGGGCAGCCAGGATTGTCACTTCCATATTATGGTCATTTTTGTGCAGGTCCTTCTTTGAAAACTGGTATGAAATAGTACACCTCTACTAGACCTCCCTAACATAGCACTAGTTTACACCAGCTCTGATTTTCAGGCTTGCTCTCTAACTCGTGTGTGTGTGTGTGTGTGTGTGTGTGTGTGTGTGTAATAAACTTGTTTCCACACATCATACAAGAGATAAGGAAAAGACTGGCGTCTTTCTGTAGTTATTCCATGCTTTCTTGTACCACGTTTTGCTGATTTACAGACGACTTGTTTATTAACCCAGTTTGCACTCATGGTATCATATCTAATCTCGGGTCTGGCTCCTGCTATGCTAATCTGTCATTTTGTGCAAGAGCTGCATCTGAAATGGGATGAGAAATACAGATTTACTGCAAAGCAGCAACAAGCCATCCTCAGTACTGAACCAACAATCTTTACTAAGTTGGAATTCCCATGGAGTTTTACTTGAGAATTCACTTTTAAAAGTTGTACATGAACAGAAACACAGTGAGAGCAAACACTAGCAGGGACTCTTCTTGTGGTCCTCAGAAAGGCAAACTATAACATCATACGCTAAGGCCAGGATACCAGGATAGCTAGATAAGGATAACTCTTCTACAAAGAGCAGAAATTAACTGTTCTTTTGCTCCGTTCACTTATTTTTAACTAGATATTTTCCCATCCCTTCATTTTCTAGAACAGAATAAGAAACACTCTTCCAGGCAATATGAATGTGATACTTGAAAAACATTTTCCTCCTTTAAATTAGAATGAAAAATTCAACTTTTTTTTTTCCTCATTGCACCTATTCATTGTCTTATCCTTTTCAATTTAAGCTTCCATTTACGTCTCCAATAGTACAGTTTATAAAAGAAACTGTTTAAAGCAGATATTTCAACAATGTCAAAACCTTTCCTGTAAAAATGATTTTTTAAAGACAAAAAGCAACACGAGAGTCTCAGAACAAACCCCCTCCGGAAAAAAAAAGGTTTGATTTTAATGAATTGTCATTTTAACAATGCAGACATTTCAATAAGAACTTCTTGATTAATTCCTCCCAGTAATCTCTCAAGAAGGAATATCCTTTTACTACCTCTAAGCCTGGAGTTACTGTGCAAATGTGCGGAAGTGTTAGAGATTTATGTGCTCACAGCCACCTGGGCACTTCTCCTTCAGGGCCCATTCTGGTAACGTCAGAGGAAGCACAGAGGGAGCGTTCCTCTCAAAATGACCACAGAACAATGCAATCCCCATGCCCCTGACAAATCAGGCTAGAACAAAGTAGGTTGCCTTATTTTCACTTGTCACTCCAATACCTTTTTGCATGCTCTTGAACAAGGAAGACAAGAAGAGTACATTAAGTGGCTTTACCCATTGCATATTAAACTATTCTGCATCTGTAGTGATGCTATAATGCTGAGTTAAACTCATTCTTTAAAGCATGGCTGTATCTGAAGTTATGATCACTTCCCAAGGAAGTGAGCAGGGAGCATGTTCCGAATCTTGAGATTCCACTCACCAGTGGAGTACGGTGCCATTATGACATTAGCTGCCATGAAAATAATAGCTTCAATTACATTTTCATGATGAGAAGTTTCCACTGAAGCTGATTTAACAATACATTATACTGTATATTTTCCATGCTTGTGCCAATGACTTGGAAAATTGTAGAGTTGTGAAATTTTGTTCAAAAGAATAAGCAGACCTGACTGCAGTGTCCAAATGTCAGCACTGTAGCTTGGGGCTTTTCACTCCACTGCTGCAAAATTCAAGCCCACAACCAGCACCCAAATGTGGGATTTACTACTCACTCCTGCTCTCATCTGATCCTTCTCCAAGCAGGTGGATAGGAATCTCTCTCAATACAAGCTCGCTGACTTTTAGCACTTCTCATTATGCAACAGCAATTTATATTGAAAACATCTTTGGAGAATAGAGATGCCATTAATAGAGGAGTAAAGAAGGGAAAGAAAACCATACTGGTAACAACTATATGATTATGAAATTGCAAAACTTTGCCAGATGAGCATTGAGATAGGTTCCAAAGGCTCACTTCTGCTTTTCATTGTTGACCAGAAATTTGTACAGTCAGATGACAAAGTTGAACATATTTAAAAGTTTCACCTATATAAGCCAAAAAGTACCACCGAGGATACATTTCAAACCTTGTCTTTGTAACGTATTTCTTCTCCACAGCTAGCATACGTTGCAAAGAAGATTCTTCTCAGCTCTATACCTCCAAACAGACAAGGGGCTGCACACCACATTCTGCTCTCTTACTGTTCATTAAAAAGTGAAGAACGAAAGCATACATGAGTGCATGGAACGGACAGATGAGACACTTAGGGCAACAGACAACAGCAGGAATACATTTGCTTCCATGATCTGCTTAGAAAGCACATTAGGAATACACTATTAAGAAAAGGTTACATGCCTTCTTACACTGAATATAGAAGTTGAGCTTTTCTCAGGTCAGGCCTTGGAGATAAAAATAAATTCCATAAAGCAGCAGCAGAAAAAGTTTTATTTCTTCAACTGCAGTAAAAGAAACGCCTGTTCCTAACACCACTCCTGAATTTGAGCATGTCAGATTCCCCCTCCCCCCCCCCCCACCAATTTTTTACTGGGAAAAAACAACAAAAAACACACAATTCCCCCCCCCCCCCCCAACCCAAACAAACCCCCCGAACTTTGTGGTGATTCCTGCTCAAACTAACATTACACAATACTGCTAAACATTGAACGCATGTTTTCCTGCATAACCATGTAGGGTTTTTTCTAATGGTAATGCAAATCATTATTACAGATCCAAACACACCACTCCATCAACTCGATCCACTTTGGAAAGATGTGAGTACAGACCCAGCACAGTCATCAGAGATGTAGCACAGACACTCAGCCTTTGTTCTAATAGATGCTAGCAACATCAGAGGACTTTGGTGAGACCAAGAACCACGGTGTCTTCTGGTTTTAACAGTTATGCATAAACACCTCTCTTCCAAGACGACAGTATTTGCCTGCAGAGTCTCACTGCAGTTTTTTCCAAGCCCAGCCAGAGCTGCTGAATACTTGTAAGCTATCTACAGAAAGATAAGGCAGGATTGGAGCCCAATAAATCCAAGACCATTTACTGATCACCCATCCCATTGCTTCCAGTCTTGCCTCTCCTCCCATTTGCCTGGGGCCTGAGGCTCCTTTCATCAAATGGTGAAAGGCATTAATCTAGATCAAGACAAAGGGAGTAAGTTCTAGATTTGAAAAGACACCATGGAGATAACAACAACCAGACACAAAGAAACAGTTAACTGTAAAGCTGAAGTCCAAATAGCCTTACTTTTCCTTGCTGCAGAAAGCATCTATCCTTATCCCACACTGCCTTCTAACAATGAAACCCATTGTTGACCACAGCCAATGTTCACAGGAAATACTCTGTTCAGCAAACAGCCAACCAGGTCATATCATAGAATCACAGACTGGTTTCGGCTGGAAGGGACCTTAAAGCTCATCCAGTTCCAACCCCCTGCCATGGGCAGGGACACCTTCCTCTAGAGGATGTTGCTCCAGGCCCTGTCCAGGCAGCCTATCTCTGCATTCAGCTTTAGCTGGCTGCAAAGAGCAATATAACCTTTGCAAGTGATGCACACAAGACCTGTGTAAACACAGTGCCTGGTTTTAAAAAACTCTGTCAGGATTATAAAAATCTAACAAATGTGAAAACAAACACATGTCCCACCAACTGACCCTCAGGAAAGCCACGTTTGGAACGGAATACAGAAGTCTAGCATTGCACTTATGTTGCTGGCTAAATCCACCGGGCACTATCAAGGCCAAGCTGTAATCTTCCTCAGAGAGGTTACCCCTCCCTTGTAGCACAGAACATACTCAGTTTCACTGGGAGCAATAGTTGGCTCTCAGAGCATAAACTCCAAAGTAGCAGCCAGGCCACACTGCTGCAGGCTCACAAAGCCTTAATTTCCAAGAAAGGAAATTAAGAAGCAAGTACTGCCAGTACTTTGGAGAGGGAATGAAGAGGTCAGCATTTCACAGATACATTCTGCATATAGACACGTATGTACGCATTTGCAAGGAACTGGTTTCCTCCCCATGGTGTGCTACATGTTGTTTTGTACCCACATGCCCTCCCCCAAGCAGGCCTTGAGGAATTGGATCAACCATCCTGGACATGCATATCATTGTTTGTCTGTATTGTACTTATCAAGCTTTGACATGTAAGTTTCACATCCAGAAACACACAAAAGGGAGGTGATTTAGACCCGTTTCAATGTCAGCCTGCTGTCACTGCCTAAGGCTTATGTTGTGCAGGCTTATTTTTGTCACTATCTACAAGAGCTGCAATAGTTGTATTTGCACACAGTTCCCTACAGTATGTCATTGACATTTCTGTAGCACTGGAATCAGGTGGGCTTTTGCTGTTTCATCTCTGTTCACTTTGTTTTGTAATAATCAGTCTGTTTTTAAAAACAGAATAATCTGTCCTGGATATTTGGCTGTGTGAGTGCAGAACATGAATTAACCTTCAAATGTACAAATATATCGGCGTGCAATTATTGCAGCCATCTTTCATTACAGACTCTTCAACAAACCGGGGTTTTTCACCACACAGGATGAGCCTCCTCAAATCTAGTAAAACCAACAGCACAGACATCAAACTGAACCACGTGCTGTCTTGATGGCAACAGAAAGGAGGCACCAGAGGTAGGAGCCAAGAAGCACAAATTGCTTTGGAAGGTGAGCAGTATTCCTCAGCCCTGGCGAAGGTGTGACTGTCCCTGCTGTCCTCCCTAGAGCTTTGCCAGGGAGCTGCACATCACCACACAGTGTCTCAGATTGAGCTGGTGTGACAAACTGCTTCATTTCAAGCTGTGATTCAGGGCTCAGCACAGAAGTAGCTCTCCTGCCACTTCAATGGATTAGGAGAAGCATCTGGCCAAGAAGTAGTACATAAAACCAAGAGAGGTGATGTCCAAAACTGTGACAGTAATAGTCACCTGCACTCATCTGCTTATCATCAACCTCTTCTGAAAGTCTTCCTGATACTAAAGGGACTTAACATGTGCTTGAAGGCCCTGCTGGACACATGAAATGAAGCATGTGGTTGACAGCGGTCTGATGAACAGCAGCCTCAATAGATTGAAAAGTTATTTTTGAAGGTGACAACAAAAGACAACAATTATCTTCCAGAAGGCTTAATATAAACCCCTCAAAAGTGGGATGCTTAGGATCACTGACAGTGTGCCAAACCCCAGGATTTACTGGGATCACATTTCATTAGAAGTTAATGTCTAGATGCTGGAAAGATGACAAAGTGGGCTGTAGAACTGAAAGTATTTTCTGGTATCTAACACAAAGTATTTCTAGACTGTATGCTTCAGCACAGTTTTGGCTTTTTATTCCTTGTTTAAAGTTTGCTTATAAATAATTTCCCCTCCTTTAATGTTTTTAACATGTCTTTTCCTAATGAAAGTTGCTTAAAGATGGAAAGTACTTCTTCCATACATAACCCAGCTGGATTTTCAAATTCAGTTTTGCAGAATTTCAAGAATGAAATACGTTGATTTACAGAAAGAGCCGCTCAGATGCTGAAGGCATTTTCTACACCTAGGGAAAACTGAGCTGCTTAGCTACTACAGAATAACTATTTCATGGTTGGAACTAGATGATCTTAAGGTCCTTTCCAACCCTAACTATTCTATGATGCTATGACTTTATAGCACTCCTTTCAGTATTGTTTAGTTATTCAGAGCAGCTCCAGATATAATCCTGTGAAATAAAAGACACTTCAATTTTAGATGGAGTGAAAACAGGATGGCTATACTAAACCAGCTAACTCTGCAGCAGCTAAGCCACAAAGAACCTTCCCTGGCATTAAAGTATGTCCACTTCTGTAATGTCCTTTTTTAAAGGAACAGTTGTGAAATGGCCACCCAAAAAATCCATTTTAGGGGTGAGCAAGAATGTATGTTGCACTCTTTCTCTCCTACAGATTTCATTGTACGAACCTTCAGCTGTGTACTGGGACTGAAAAACAGGCTTCAGCAAAACAGTAACCAGAATATTTTCCACAATGACCCAAAGATTTGGGATTCTCAGTTTCATTTGAGTGTATTAAGTATTCTTAGAAATTAGACTTCATATGATATTGCAGTAGTGAATATACTTTTTTAATGAGTTTTCCATCCTTTGATCTCATTGGTTTCTGCTATTTGGAAATCCCAAATTTCTTCATAGCAGACGTTCAAGATAGCACATTTTAAAATTGAATAAATTAGAAGTTAAAGATAGCAGTGATTACAAGTATGCCCAGAAACTACCCTGACTGTTTATTTCCCATAGTACAGTAGCTAAGTTAGTAGCTGTATTATTTTTGGAGGTGTTGGCTTGATTTTCAGAACTGATCAGATACATCTTGCATGTGTCAGCTTCCCTGGAACTGGTGGTTTCCAAGTCTGGCTAGCTAAGAAAATGTAGGATATCATGAGGGCACACACATGGCCAATGCGACAGAAGATTTGCACCTAGTTTGATGTGGCTGGTTTAGCTTGCAAGACTTTCTTTCCTTTTCTGTGCCTTGTACCATTCAGCATTGAAAGTGTCTTTGCTGTGAAAGGACATCACTGAACTTTCAATTAAGAAAAGCTCACCTTGACCCTTCCCTCTAATCTTCCTGCTCCCAAGTACTGTCTATTAATTGCCTGACTCAGCAATTCCCTGCCCTTTACTCTAAAGAAAACATCTATTATCCCAGCAGTTTTCAGTGCCCTTTGCCTCACTATGGTTGTTCAGGAGGCCTCCAAAAGACAGATGACTCCGACTATATGATCTGAACTTGGGCACGCAGCAAACATCCTCCTCTCAACTGACCAAGTCAACATATCTTCTAGCCTGCATTCATGCCTGACCTTGAATTTGCCAAGCTACTCTTGGCTTTGGGGACAAAACAGTGATAACTTCCTTTTTTTTACTGCTTTCTATATGATTTGATAGATGTAACTATTCATCTGTAAGATTTGTGTTGCCCCAAGTAAACTCGGAGAGCAGAAGGCACTTCTAGAGCCAGGTCATGAAGCAACATGGCAGACTTACCTTTAAAAAATAATATGATTACAGCATTCTTATGACACTCAAACATGATTCATGGCACCTTTTATTCAGTACTCATGTATACTTTTTATCTTTGGCTTTTGCTCCAACATGCAGAGGAAAGAGGCAGAAACTGTGTTTCCTCTCTGAAATCAGGGAAAAAAAAGTCCTGTTCTCACACCTAAATGTACTAAAGTGATGGAACACTACTATCTCAGCTTCTAGACACAAATAGCATAGCCACAGCCTCTGATGGACCTGTCCCCAATTTGGTTTTAATTTAATTTAAAAACAGAACATGGGTATTTGTTCTGGTTCAAGCAAAGTTCAGCAGAACCTTAGCTAAATGCTGCCTTCATGGCACGAGTGAAGAAATCAGTGTATTGATGAAACATTATTTGGCTCAGGGACTATACCAAGAGTATCAGCCAAACACATCAGAGCCTGTCCACCCCTTAGAACTCAGGCACAGGTCCACAAGCCAGCTGCAGTGCTTGTCTTACACTGGCAGCACTTGGCCAAGGCTGAGAAATGCCCACACTTGTACTTCCTCCACTGCAGATTTGGAGACAACGCAGAAGAAACAGAAGGAGAACCAAGAATATTGGGCATGCTCATGTTTGTGCTATGCAGTGTAACAAGGTGTCTCAGGGACATGGCAAACAATTACCCCCCGGGGCTAGCACAGCTTCTCAGGCCTTTGAGTAGGTCCTGTAGACATTGATGGACTGATAGTAACTGCTGGCAGTAAGAACAGCCTAAATAACCAGCACCTGCTGACCTAATACTTGTTTTGAAGCTTACAAATAACATCAGCAGATATTTATGTAAAAGGTTCATAGGCCTCACTGATAAGTTAACATTTTGTTACGCAGAACTTGTAACCTCTGCGAAGTTTAACTGAATATCCCCTAATAGACTGAATTAAAAAGGAAAACAAACTCTCTCCTGTAACATGCCAAACAGTGAGAGGATAGATTGCTTACTGTCTTTCCTCTGCTCTTTGGCTTTCAAACCATAGCAGCAGAGGGGTGAGAATGTCCCATTGCTCTGTACCTCGTTTATCCAGGCCCTGAGACCCTCCTCATGGCAGTCAGGGAATGCTGACAGCAAAGCAGGCACTGGGGCTTCACAGCCCAGATCTGCTGCTCCTGACTGCGCACAGCAGAACTATTGGGAAACACCCCCTTTGCTCTCAACTTGGCTAAGTACTCTCTTACTCAAAAATTATTTTAATAAGCTAAATACTCAGATAACCTCATCCCTCAGAAATTATATGAAACTATAGTTTTCAGCCCGTAAACTGTCTCATAAAAGGCCTAATATATAACAACATTCAAGATTCTAACTTTAGTCTTTTGTACAAAGAACCACATTAAAGAGAGAAACGTAATTCTCCCAAGGCTCTCCCTCTCCAACAAGAAAACAGCACTCAATTTTTAGTGTAAGACTCAGCCGCCCCTTCAAATGCTTAAAGCTGAAAACTGACAGCTTCCATCTCCTTATCTACTAGTGCTTCCTCCTCCTTATCAGGTGCTTACAGACAGCAATAGAATGATAGGGAAGCTGCTGCTTGGGCTGCATCAGAAAGCAAAAAGCTGCACAGATGTCTACAAACACAGAACTCAACCAAGCAAAGCTCCAGTTCCCCACCTGCTTGTACGAAGCCAACAAATCAAGACCAGTTGAGAATACACTTCCCTAAAATTTCCCATTTAAATTGATCTCCTGACAGAATACACACATACCAGAAATGTGATTAACTCCCACTCCAAAAAGGGCAATACGGCCCTTCAATACCTTTTCACTGAGTCCAAAGGACAAGCTACAAAAATACTTCAAACAATATTCAATCCCAAGATGGTGCTTCCCTTTCTCTAGTTACTATAACATGCCTGCCAAAAAAGAGCTCATACATCAGAGATAAAGGTTAGCGCAACAGTCATTATTGAAAACACATAATCTGCACATGCAACATCAACCACATTCAACTTGCAACCACTTAAAAATCTCAGAAAACAACATGCACAGAAAAGTCAACTGCATTTAAACTCTAACTGTAAAAAAGAAACCAAGACACATCCTGTACTAAACTTCACCCGGATCTCATGGTCCTGGAGAGCAACAGATTGCAGGGAAAAAAACAACAACCCAAACCTACCTGCTTTTTTTTCCCTTAAACCTGTCCCACAAAGTACGTATTTTATGGGATGCCAGTGCACTAACAAATATGAACTCAAAATCAAGCTCCTTTCTAGAAGAGCTGAAGTCACCTATTAGTCATTCACATTCTCAATTTCAGCAGGAACATAAACACCATGTGTCCAAGCACAGTGGATCAATAGATGCTCAGTCAGCACAAGCTACAAATTGAAATCAGTCACGGAAGGACTGACCACTCAAGTTTGGTACCAAATCTCGATGGCTTCTTAAATTTAAAAAAATCAGAGATGAATAATTAAGCAGAACAACAATAAAAAGTCATATCTGGAGGAAGATAGGAGTGTGCAAAGAATAGTTTCATATAGATATGCTTCTTTATTGAGAAAATTAAGTTTCTGCTGATGAGGTAAAGTAGAATCTAGATCAAGATCTACCCACAAATGGTAACAGCATAAAAGAAATAATCTACCTGAGCCATGTGTCTTGAGTGCACAGACATTTGCTGTAGATGCAAATAGTTCTGGCTAACTTGCATGAAAACAAGGGAGGCATAGTTTTTCTCTACTTAATAAAGTTTCCATTGGAAGCTGATCCCAATCCTTGCACATTTGCCAACCAAGCAAGTACTTTCCTGTACATCTTTCCTAAGCACTAAAGCCTGTCTTAAGCCACGGAATCGAGGCTAGATCACACAAAACAGCACATGCAGAGAGGAGCCCTACAAAGCACACAGCCGCTGCCCCAGCATGCCAGACAGGGTTAGGAGGGTTCATACTGCCTCAAGCTTCAAGGCTGGGAAGAAAAGATGGTTAGGAAAGATAAGCTTCCTGTGCTTCTAAATCAATTATGCAGGAGTGTGGAAATTACTGCCATCCTACCTTGGTAGGCAGGAAGAAATCCTGGATTAGCATCCTAGAGTCCTGACAACCATCCTCACACTGAGATTCTGATGATGTGCAAAGATCATGTGTGTTACCCATTATTTTACTGCCGACATGCAAATAGTCGTGATTCATTAAAACACACCTATGCAGATTTTATGCATTTTCTGTTTGTCAGGCAAGCCAGCCTGAAAAGTGCCCCCCTTGAACTTTCTCTAGGAATGTGCTGCTTGGATGGAAGAACACATTTCATAGGGATTAAGTGGAATAATCTCTTTGCCTTCAAATCAGTGAGATTCTTGACAAAGTAAGGTAGAGTTCAAGGGATCTAGAAAATATCTAAACTTAGCCCATAATCCTTCTTAATTGAATGGAAAAAAGTTGGATATTGTTCTACATCCAATCTGATTTTATATTAAGATTGCCATAGCACCCTCTGATACCATTTTGATACAGGGTATGTGCATCACCTCATGGGTGAGGGAAAATTGTGGGTTTTTTTGGGTTTTTTTGATTTGGTTTTTTTTTTTTCCTCTTATAACTGGCTGACTTGGGCAGTTTGGTGAATTGAGGGGGTGGGTATTTATTTGTTAGCACTTCTGCTCTCAACATACACCTGGCTCTGCTACTTTGGTTCTACTTAAGTTAGATGCTCAGGTAAGCTCAGCTGAAAACTCCCATGGCAAATTAACCTGCCAAAGCTTGTGCAGACATTAAGAAATACATGAAGCAGAAGATAAAAGCCTATTGCCCCTCTGCCCAGGCTTTGGTGATTCTGAGAGTCTCTGAGAAGCTGAGAGCTACGTTTTGTTTGGCACTGACAAAAAAGAA
Organism: Ara ararauna; assembly: GCA_028858755.1. Taxonomy (NCBI): domain Eukaryota; kingdom Metazoa; phylum Chordata; class Aves; order Psittaciformes; family Psittacidae; genus Ara; species Ara ararauna. Next base: position 6,462,694 of record CM054389.1, on the reverse strand, counting down.
AGAGGCTGTGTAATGATTAGTGTTTGGCAAGGCCCACCTCAGAATCTCAGAAAAACGCTGTTGTAGGTTTAGAAAACAACTATGAGATCACCATCATAATAAAAACTACTTTATCACAGAATCCCAGACTGGTTTGGGTTGGAAGGGACCTTAAAGCTCATCCAGTTCCAACCCCCTGCCATGGGCAGGGACAACTTCCACTAGCCTAGGTTGCTCCAAGCCCCATCCAACCCGGCTTTACACTAAAAAAGATTAGTTTTCAGATCTAAGACTCAAATCCTACAAATTCCTGGCATGCACAAGAAAACCTTTTCCTATAAATGTAGTTAAAACATTAAATTTTCCCAGAGGATCACAGAGTAACTATTAAAAATAATCAGTCACACAGGGCATCTCATTAAGAATTAAACCCACATAGATTTCAACTAGTATCATTTCTAACTGACATAACAATAGACCTACTGGGGCAGACAGCAAGATCTGAAGTTTCCTTTGGCTATCTTGTGCAGATTCTCAAAGAGCTGAAGAGGACAATATCCACCCAGACAAGAAGTTACCAGGCTCATAAAACTTTGTCATGTTTTAAAAACAAAGAAATGACATAAGTTTGCACAGGTTGAGGTGAAGCTCAGCAATACAAGTCAGACAATAGTTTGAGTAGAGATTTTACATCTCTCTATCATGCCTCTTCTGAAAACAGAGGCCTGGTACCCTGCCACACATAATAGCCTGGGAAACATAGGGAAAAATAGAAATGTAGCTGTTAATCCCCAGTATCTTTCTAGCTTCTAGGTAACCTGCAGCTGAGAGAACTTCCCAAACTAACCACAGTTACTCCTCTTGAATAACTCTGGATTACTTTTTCCTCAGTAAGTTTTTCTTGGTAAGCCATGTGTTTTTCTGTCCACAACATTCTGGCTCCTTGCTTTAAGGTTTATTAAGTTAGACTTAAATTCAGAGCAGGACTTGTCCCACTTCCTGTTGAGGAACAATTCCTATAAATAATTTGTTTTGTAAAGTCTTTGTTCACTTCCTCCTGGAACCTTGAGAAGCTCTTCTCTGCCTGGAGATGATGCACTGACATTTGTCATGAATTCCAGTAAACCAAATCTGGCAAATTCTCTATAGAGGGAGGAGAATGAAGCTCTCCCTATGGTACTAGTGAAGCAAGAATGCTGGTTCATAAAGGTAGACAAATAGATATAAAGCTCTTCTATTTAAATCACCAGTCTCACTCATGAGTCCCTTCCTGCCATTGATCATCATTCTTCTCTTTCCTATAACCTTTGTATGAGAAGGCCATGCCAGTCCCAGCATATGCCAAAGAACAGCTAAATTTCCACCTCAAACCTCCAATTCACTCTTGTTCCCCAGACAGGAGCAAAATTCAGAAAGTTACTGTAATGCACTATTATTACAATTATTTTTATTAGTATGGAATTGATTAAAAACGTTTTTTTAGTATATTTTAGATGCAAATTACCATAAGACAGCAATGGCCTAAGCACTATCTGTAGCAGATTAACTCTCAGTTTATCTGGAGGGACTTTCTTAGAACAATTCATGTGTAGTAGCTTTGAAAGAAAGCTCCTAACTAATCAATTACAAACACGGCATTATCTAGAAACTTTGCAGTAAGACACATGATGCTTTTTTTAACCTAAATTTCTACTTTCTCTGTGCTCTAAAGACAGGGCAGTGATGTAACCCACCACTCAGTATGCACCGCTGCTTCCCTCTGTGCATGATTCACAGATGATGTGAATGCATGTTAGCTTCCAGCTGGGGAACATGTTCTTTCACTTTAAAGGTTCTTGCTCTTAATTCTACAGAACTTTCGGTGACAAAAATCATAGAATCATAGAACCATAGAATGGTTAGGGTTGGAAAGGACCTTAAGGTCATCTAGTTCCAACCCCCCTGCCATGGGTAGGGACACCTCCCACTAAACCATGCCACACAAGGCTCTGTCCAACCCGGCCTTGAACACCGCCAGTGATGGAGCATTCACAGTTCACATTTTCCTGGGCAACCCATTCCAGTGCCTCACCACCCTTACAGTAAAGAATTTCTTCCTTATATCCAATCTAAACTTTCCCTGTTGAAGTTTGAACCCGTTACCCCTTGTCCTCTCACTACAGTCCCTAACGAAGAGTCCCTCCCAGACGAGTGGTGCAGTAGTAAAGAATGCCTTGTACAGTCAGCTAAAGGCCAGAAGATACAAAAGCAAAGGTTACTAGGCTAGAATTTTTAAGGAAGCCTGCTTCGTGTTGGATATGCTGTGCTACATCTTTCACAAGAGCTAAGCAGTCCTTTAATTGAACAGAACATGAGCTTGCCTTTCAGATGAGATACAGAACCAGAGCCTATAAAAAAGACGATTCATTATAAGATTATTCACATTAGCAGCATTCCCCCTCCTCCCCAAACTCTCCCCCCCGTTAGGGTTAGTAATAATGGTCATAGTATCAACCCCAGGTTTGGTACAAGTTAGATGACTTACACTGGCAGGCATGTATTTCATATTAACATGAATCATGAACTCCTGCTAGTGAGCTAAACCACAATTTAGTAGGAAGAAATAGTTGTAAACAACTGCTTGACCAGAGATCTCAATCCCTCTCAGTATTCCAGAGCAGCAGCAAGAAGCCTGGCACAAAGACAAAGGCCTATTCAGTGACAAGTCCTGCAGTTTTGGTGCCTAAAACATTGTCTAAGTCAGTCCAGAACAGGCTCACACATGTTCAAAGGTTTGACTCAAACTCCTTCGAGTTGTGCATCAAATGATTTAACAACCAACTTGCAGAAATGCTCAGTTCTCATCTATACCTGGCAAAGATTTTCCTGAAATCTCTCATGTTTGCAGCTAGCTGTGTCAATCTGCATCTGGGATGCAATTAGGGGGTCAGCCAGTGTTGCTTACAGGGAGGACAACTTCATAACCTCTCTGGAGTTTGCCCTCTTGCCAAATTCCTTGCATACATTAAGTCTATAAAGTCTCTTATTATTCACCTTAAAATCATACCACTAGCCTTAAAACACATCACTGCCACAATCCACAGCATGTACTCATTTGTCATGTTTGAACTGAGCCCACACACTTCTATGCTAGGATTAAGTACACTTTTAAAATATGCATTTATAATGCATCAGATTGTCATATCAGCTGTCAGTGTAGCAAAACAGCACTGCAAGTTACCTTAACTGCTTCCTCACCATCATTTTGATGGCAGTGCTACAGCTATATGCTTTGCCAGATAAACCATTTCAGTAGTTTGAACTCTGAAGGAAGAAAACTGGTGAGTGAAGTCACAGGGGTAGGTTAAGACATAATGAATAGGGAGTAAGGTGCAAAGCTACATTCAGGGTGATAAGAGTGTAATTTCCCATTTAAAACATATAGGATGCATACACACATGACTTTAACTTCCTCTATCCCCCAACACACCAAGCTTTGTCCAGAGCTGGCAGAACAGCACTAACACTATTTTAGGTGATCACAGCCAGCTGCTGCAGGGCAGCCAAAAGCACATCAGGGGAACGAACAGGCACAACCCCCACTTTTTCTCCACATACAGATCCCCTGTACAGACATATGTTCATTGTCAAAGGAACTTGGCTAAAGTGCAGTAGGGCTAATTGAATTCACTGAGCATTTGTACTGAAAATTTTCCTCCGAAATACACTTCACCGATATATGTAGCCCTCGTCTCCTCCAATAAAAAACCCAACCAAAAAAAAATGAGGCTTTGGCTGTAAATCAGTTTTTTTGTTTTACAGAGTTAGGAACATTTTTCTTTCCTTTGAAGGCTACTTGCGTGAAAGACCAGGTGAGATTCTGCCAGGTAGAGAAGATGACTTACAGCAGACAGGAGGGCTTTGCACTTTTGCTCACAGAATTTTTCTTGCATGCTAGCACCTACTTCGGAAGACACATTGATTTAAGAACCAATAATTACTATTTGCCTGTAATTAAACACTGCTTACAGTGATTAATATGCATGCATATACAACACATAAAACACATCACAGGGAGGAATGAAGAAAAATGCCTGACCTATTGGCAGAACAAATAACTCACTTTCCCCCACTCCTCTGGTGACACACTGTTTGCTTGGAACATGCCAGTCATGCACACTGCAATTAAACACAAGTTTTTGTAAGCAACAAAACCATTAACAGAAGACGCCTTCTCCTCCCATGCCCCGGATTGGGGATGGTATGTTTTAATGTGCTGAATGAAGACAATCTCACTGAGGGAAAGATCCTCATTTTGAGAGAGGCATGCTCCTGTGTTAGCAGCAAGCTTCTTGCAGCTGAAATCAAGGTCAAAAAAGCATCTCCTGTGAGAGAACAGCTTGACCTCTCGCTGATTAAAACCTGAAAGTTTTAATCAGTCCAAAGAAACTGACCTCCAGTCCTCTAAAGTTTGTTTGAACAAGGCTGGAGCAATACAAAACAACCACCTCCCTCTGCAACAGCAAAGCAGAGAGAGGTGATGCTGCCTAGGAGGCTGTCCCTCTTTGCTTCAGTACTCTTCAGAGTTAAAGGATTACACTGAAGTCTACCTGTCAGCTAGCAGAATGGCCAGAAACACAAAGCAGAACTCTAGCCTCCAGTTTTTGCCTCCCACTTCCACACTTGGAGTAGTATTTCACATCATTATCACCACAAGAAGTAACAAGGATTAATGCAACAGGTAGAAGATCGTGCAAAGTGGGTGAAACATGGGACAGTGCAGCACACGCATCAGTGAGATGTGAACAGGGAAGTTTTTAAGTGGGATCTACCGAACTCAAGATAGAAAAAAGGATGAGAAGCCCATAAAAAGGGAACACTAACATGACTATTTTTAGGGATAACTTGCATGTGTTCTTAAGATAAGACTTTCAAGCACAAAGCTCAAAGTTCTTCTCCCATTAATATCTGCTGTCCTGGGTTCAGCACTTAAACCATGACGTCTGCTCACCAAGCTACTGCTTCTGCATGAGCAGTAGCCTGATAGCATGAATGCTGGCAGGAATACTGACACCCAGCAAGGCTGCTTTTCTGGAGTGTATAGTTACTTTGAGGAGAATCACTGTTGTTTAATTCTTTATATAGACTCATAGAATAGTTAGGGTTGGAAAGGACCTTAAGATCATCTAGTTCCAACTGTATGTGAGAACAGGGCTGGAGGCAGACATTTGCTGCATGCATCCTTAAAAACTGGACACAAACCCAAAGTAACACAAATGCATCCTGTCACCAGTATCCCTTTTCTAAGGCATGAGAGCCCATCTGACTGACAGATCCACAGCTACATCTTCGGCTTTGATCCAGAAAGCTGTATTCTGAAACCATTTGCTCAGAGGCCGTTAGGGTACAGCTGATAATTCAAGTGCATTCAGAACAGAACATTTGCCAAGTTCACCTCTGTGCTGTTCATGACTCAGATACGAAGCTTTTCCATTCATCAGGTCTGTCTGCTTATTTCAGCACAGCAGAGGCCAAGAGACTTACCTTTGTTCTATGCAGGGAAGCAAAGATCCATCCTGCAGTGCACCCAGACAATTTTCCTTTCTAGCTATATGCGCTGGAAATACACACCTTCTGCACTGCCCTGAGCTGATGAGCCCCTACCAACTGCCTTACTTGAAAGCAACCTGTCACTTTCGTTACCCAAGACACTTGAAACCATATTATTCCCAGGCAAAAGATGCATTTCAGGGACCATACACTTACTCTAAGTGCCATGTTCATTTTGTTTATTAGGAATGATAGAGAGTATGCAACAACCAGAATATAGCTGTGAGTTTGACCCACAGGAACTGAAGTAGCACAGTTCAGTGCTGTCTACAAAGATTAAAATTATCAGATCAAAACTGTATCCATGAAAGCCAGTTCATCCTCTCTGTAAACACAGAGAAGCCCGAACAGTCATTTGTTTGAACAGGATGAGTGTGACCTATCAAATTCTTTACAAGCCAATCTTTATTAGGTATATTTGTCTATATATTTCAGGAGGATACAATAAGTAATACAAATACAGAGATAATCATAACCATATTAAACTGCCATTTTGGAAAATGGCATCCAATTTTTTTTAACAAGTAAATATTAGGTTGGGCTGCACTTTGTATTAAAATGAACCAAGACATCAGAAACCCAATATTTAAATTATTTGCCTGATTTAGTTTGGCTCCCCAAAGGAGTTCTCAGATCTACAAAACTATCAACCACCTGCAGGAAATAAGCATCTTACAGCAGGAAAGGAACCTCTACTCTCTTTTGTCCTTGAAAACACATGGCTGTGGCCTATTGCAACAGGGAGCTGGTAGGAAACAGCCCCATTTCTTAAGCAGATAGTAATCTGAAAACTGAAAGAGGATTCATCTTTTCTGGACACCCTGAGTAGGTCTACTCTTGTAACATGCATCATGGCTTAAGGCAGGGGACAGATTTTTAAAAGGCTTGTAAGTAAAATGCATGTCTAGGAGTGAGAGCAGGAACAAAGCATTGACTAAATAGCAAAGAGAGAAGCAAAGTGGAGAAGCAAAGTGAGACCTTGAAATGGCAGCAGGTGGAAGCAGCTCAGCACAGTTTGCATGGAAGGACTTTGTGGTCATTTTGACCAGAGCTATGAATCTGCAAGTAAACAAGGTTGGTTAGATCTCTAATTACCCAAGTCAAAATGGGTGGTCTTATCCTATATCCAATATACATACTGGAGAAGCCCACAGCTATCATTTAATTAAGCACCATTTAGACTTCTGCAAAATTTGCCCAGATCAGATTCTCTACCACATTACAGTACTTCACACACAGTTAGCTCCAGTGAGACCAAGAGAATTAAAACTGAACTCTGAGTAATGGAAATTTAGACCTACTGTCTTCATACTTCTGAACAGCTATCTGACCACTCTTCCTCAGTTCATACCTTTGAAACTTACTGAACTGGTAAGAAAGACTTTTGAACGCATTAGATTCTCATTTGAATCAAGATCTTGTTATGCTGTCTTTAAACAGAGTTTGCCTGTGTGTGGCTGAGCAAAAAGTACTGCCAATGCATGTCCTTCCGTCTTTTGCAACAAAGCTTGGTTTGCACACTCCATGGCTGCTCAGAGTTGATGTAGCATATGTCACCATCATTTTCTTCCCTACGTGACTTCAGAAAGTAGGAAGTGTGCCTGACAACATGGCTAAAGGGAGAAAACCAAAGGGCACCAAAGTGTCATGGGAAAAAGTAAGTAAAAGAACAAGCACAGAGTCTTCTGATGCATTGTTATTACTCTTCTTAAGATACCAGAAAACTGTGTTCCATGCAAAGGAGCAAACTCCGCTTTTTAAACTACTTCATGAGCTTGCTGAGCCTGGTATTTGGAGAATGAGTCTGAACAGCATAAACGAATTACAGCAGAGAAATTAGTTACAACATACTTGCAAATTGCTGACATTTAAAAAGAAAAACCCAAATCAAACAAAAAAAGAAACAGAAAGCAAACACTGCAGACTTACTGGAATATTCCCCATGAGAAAGAAAAGGAGATTTATCAAATTTGGGATCCCTATGAAATTATAAAGCAAGCTACAATTACAGAATTAATGATGCAGCACCCATCCAACCAGCTGCCATGTTCTGTGTAGTAATAAAGTGACTCAAAGCTTTCGATAAGAAGGTATAACCATAACCAGCCCTGGTTTACTGGCAGAAAAGGAGTAGGAAAGTTAATCACTGTCATCACCTAAATACAAACTCAGAAGTATATGACTCCAAGTTCCATTCAAATTCTTTTGGATCATGCTTACTAGATCAGTCCTATTCAATTTATTCTACATTCATGACACACACTCAGAAGAGCAGTGAACATGCAAGCTACCTGTGTGCAATTAGTCCACAAAGCACCCTGTAGTTACTAAAGTGAAGTAAATAGGAATTCTATCACAACACAGTATGAAAGATTGAAAGTACATCAATGAGCAGGGAAGGCTGAAACGCAATTAAATTCACCAGTTTGGCAAAAATATCTTCCCCATCTGTATAAAGGATAGCTACACTTCTCTACTTCACCAAAGGGCAAAAAAAGGTGCAGAAGTAACACTGCCATAGGAAGCCTATGAGCAAGTAGAATATATTTACCAAAATAATTTTGCTAAATTCAACAGCCACTACGTTTTCTGCATTTAGCTTCAATCACTCTCACTGTCCCAGAAGAAGTGAATCTGGTCTTCCGGGCCGAACAGTGATGGGATGGAAGCTGTGAACTCATACATAGAGAAGAAAATCTAACAAAAATTTACTGAGAATAAATACTCTAAATTGATTAAGAAAGCAGAGGCAAATCACCCATAGCATGGTAAAAAGTAGATACACAACTTCAATTGTAGCTCCTTTCATATGTGCTAGATACACTTCCTTTATCTTGGATGTGCACCCATAAAAAGATTAAACAACTTTAGCATCAATATAAAACTAGAATGAATGATGACCCTGATGAATTCTTTATTAAAATAGAATTAGAAATTTAGAACTAGAACCGCCCATACTTATCTGAGCCATCTGAGGGTGGAAAAGGGGATTTATGTATGTTTTAACTTCTATTGCCCTGTGACTTTTATTTTAAGTACAGTTTGTGCTGCTGCCCTCTCTCATATGCATAAGCAAGTCCCAAACGGGTAGCCATCTCTCCAAAGAACAAGTACAGATGCTGGAAAACCTTCCAAAAAGCCCTGTCTGCAAAGCAGAGAAAGTTCCAGGCTCCAGATCTGTACGTGCTGCAGCACTGAGCAACACTGGCATTCAACAATGAAGAAAAGCATGAAGATTTTGGGTGGCCAAAAGGTTATCACTATTATCATTCTTTATACACACACATTTACAATGCAACTGTTCTATCCTAGAAATTGGACTTTAAGAGAAAAAAACCCAGTCCTTTAAATAAAGCAAGGGACTTGGAAGCCTTCTTCTAATAGTTACATATTCTGGTCATGAAGCACTGACATTACAGATCTAGTTATACATCAAGTACTTATATTCAGCCTCCTAAATCCAAATATATCACTAAAATTAAATTAAAATCTACAGCCACAAACAGAAGACCAAGTTCTGTTTGGATTTAGTCACTGATAAAAGAATTATATTTATCAACATGTGGCACATCTGGAAGAGTTACAGCCATGAACCGGATGGGGAGTAAATCAGGACAGAATTAGACCTCTGGAGTGCATGGCTGTATGGTAACCAGATGTGCTCTCTGTCAACAAACATAATCCCTCTCAAGTCATTGACTCCATCACCAGCAGAAGTGACACTATTAGCCAATGCTGCGCATGCAGTTTCACTAATGTACTCCCTAGCTTTCAGGGATAAACATATGCATGATCCTGCACTGCAGGACTCCCCCACACTCAACAGGAGTCAGGCAGATTGGTCAGACCACCCAAGCTGAAGGTCAGACATCACAACTTGCAGAATGTCTGCACTGCAAACCCTCTACTCATACTGGTAAGCAGTCTTACTTCCAGTTCACTGAGTCAGCAGGTAACTGCTTGCCAGAGATTCACAGCTTTACCTCAGAATAGCAAGGGTATTTTTAAGAAACACAAAGTGATTGACATGGTATATGTGACAGTAAACTGGGGCAAAAAAGACAGAATTCATAACCAGAAATACCACAACCATCTCAAAAGAACTCTCTCAGGTTGATATCCATCTTCAGACTGCAGAAGATATTTGCAGAGCCTGGATCATGTTCCATGTTTTGTGATTAGAATAGCAATGATTCTTCTCTGGAAGATGATGACAGATTAGGTGACCCTGCAAGTTCTTTCCTAGTCTGTATATGCCACTTCTAACTTTTAATGGCTAAATAACACATGGAAAAGAGGGTTAAAGTTTTGCTACTCAACATGGATGAGAGCAGAACACTAATTCAAACAAAAGTTCAGGTTCCTCTACTGATAATCAAGATAACTAGGATTTCACCTATGTTACTGATGCCACTAGGACTATCCCTGGAGAAGAGTATCACCCTAGCCTAAGGATGTCTAAGGATGACAAAAACATGACTCGTGGCAACTTTATACAAAACCCATCATTTTTCTTAATAGAATTGTTCTCATGCTGTGTTGAACTTACTAATAATTACTATGGAACTTCTATCTAAAGCATGCCTGAAAACAGAGTTTAACACTCTGATCTTACGTTGAGCACATAATGCATGAGCCTTTCCCAACACCCTTATAAAGCAGCTGCACGTTTAACTGGTTTACAGACAGCTCATTAAGAAGACAAACACTGGCAACTGGCCTGCTCCTGATAGTGTCTTCTCCCAGCTACAAAAAGACATTTTCCATGAGTTCTACCAGTACAGTGAAATATTACTGCTTGGTTTAGAACAAATTAGCAAGTTGCCAACCAATGCAAAGAGCACTTATTTGCATTGCTTCCCACTGAAAGCTATTATTTTAATAGCTGGTATGAAATCCCAGGACTATCTTGTAAATTCCATAGGCTAAATACAGGTGTTCCATATGCAGACAATAAAAATCTACCCTGCTTTATGTCTTCACTGGGCAATCCACCTCTAGAACATTTTATACTACACAAATGACAACATTACTCTGCCATACAAAGAAGAGCTGCTGAGAGACTTATTAGTCAGGAAAATCTTTAGCAATCCAATACATTCCTTGCTGCAGCTGTTTTCAGAATGGAAGCAATCATCACTCAGACTTGCCAGAATCCCTAAAGGGGTGGAAAGTCATTCACAGTTCACCATTTTCTGCCTAGAGACTGCAGGAGTCATGGTAGGCATGGAAAAATCAGCACATTAGAGAAGTTACATAGGAGCAGAGTTCTCAACTGGAGAAATAGGTAATTTTCACAGCATCTCCTTCCCCACTATGTAAGTGCTCCCAAAATAACTGAACTACTAAACAAACAATTTTTTTTGGTGGTGTCTACTTCTGTAGACCGCCCATTTATTTTAACTTTTTTTTTTTTGCCTTTTAGAACAGAAAAAAATGTTTAATGCCTGGTGAGATGACAATAGCTAAGGGGCAATTTAAAGAAATCCCTTCCAGGGCTGTGCAAATGGCAATAAGGATTACAAAAATAGACAGATATGTTTTCCCTATTGAATAAGATGAGGTGATTGGCACAGGAGACTGCAGCACAGAAAAATGATACTAAAAAAAACACAAATAAAGAAATCACAGGAGTTCTGGAGTAACTGTGGGTGCTGTGCTCAGTTTTGCTTCTCCCTAGTACTTACCATGGAAAAACACCAGAAAAATACCATCACTATTTAGCATCTTTCCTCTGTGCACAATAGGATTACTACTGGCCATGGTGAAAGAACAGCTCACCTTTAGCTTCTAGCTTCAGCAAAACCAGTCTGTGTGGTGCTGAAGGATTCCTCTGCAAGCTCTAGACCTGAGCCTAGTGCTTACTGCCCAGCTTATGAGCTCTACCAGGACCAACAGCAATCACACATGAAAAGAAATCGCTGCACTACAACCAGCAGCACTGGTTGGTTTCATTCACTGCCTGTAATACGGGATTTAGGGTTTTTTAATCCAGAATCTGAGATTTTCATACATAACTGGATTTTGAGTAACAAAACTGGAGAGGAAAAAAATGGTATCAGCCCTAGTCAATTTCTTCCTCATTTGCATCTAAGCAGTATTAAGGGAGTTGTATACTTTAGAAAATGCCTGAGCTATTTAATTGTATAAAAATATTAAAAGAAAAATTAAAGTCCCTTGGGCTAGATGAATTTGGCCTAAAACTACCACAAATTAGTCTTATCTATGAACCATGTTGATCCAGTGATGGAACCTTTCTGATCACAAGTAGCAAGCTCAGCATTCTCTACTACCTACAGCGCCCAGAACCCCACTCCTGCAGACCAAGCCTAAGCCCAGGCAGGGAGAGCTAAGGGAATTTGTTTGCCTTTGGCATCTCACTGAACAAGGCTTTAATCTCAGGCTTGCAAACTCCTGTCTAACAACAGTACCCTTATACCCTTTCCCTACCTCCCCTGACAACCATTTTGGTTTATTGGGGTTATTGAGACAAGAATACTTTAGAATTTATTAACACAATATTCCCAACAGCATTAAGAAAAAAATCAACACATTGATCGATATAATTAGTATCATCTTGTACTAACGATGGCTTTCTAGATAAAAACTCATATTGCCTTGCTAGTACTAAAAGCTTACCTTCTGAAGTACACCCGTTCTACATTCCAACATCTGCTACTGTGCCTCAACTAACAGAGCAGGAAACAAAACAACCCACCTCTTTAATGAACTTCCAGGAAGGAGCAGAAGCACTCATTTAAAGGATTTGGGGTTTTAATTAGTGAGAAGAGGTGGGTGTTTCAATTGAGGTCTTTCCTCATCCTTGAGGCATAAGTGGCGGGGGATGAGGTTTATGTCCTCACTCGATGCATGGGGGCGCTATTTTGTCGTCCTCTCTCAGCTTTTCGCTTCTCTCGGTCTCGACTGTGCAGCGCCCTGAGCTGGGGTGAGCCGGCGGGAAGGACCTGGAGCTGCTCCTGCCCTGGCGCGATGTTAATTGTGACGAACAGATGAGTTTGCAGCTATTTCTTGTTAAATTATTTCACAAAGACACAAGCACTGGGAGTTACAGGTGACTTCTGTGGCGGGGGCGGTGCTGAATGCTACTGCTGATATGGCTCGCAGGTAAGACCAGCCTCCAGGGTGTTGTGTCTGTGGTTTGAGTGCTTTCACCTCCATCATATTGCAGTTGTTGCTGTTCCCTAAGTCGGAAAACCTGTTGTGCAGCCCAGTGTGCTGACAGCTGTGGCAGAAGTGCCAGTGTCTCCAGATGTGTGGCAGCCCCGGTGTTCTCCTCCGGCTGTAAGAGGGTAGGTGGTGAGGGCTGGGACTGGGTCTGTTTTACCTCAGGGATGTTGCCTGCTGCCTCTTCAGAGGGTTTGGTTCTGGAGTCTCTCTGTGGGAGCCTCTTTACTGACTTCTTGCTGTGTCTTAAGGAAACTTCCTTATAATGTGTTGTGCCAAAGTAAGAAAGGTTTTAACCTGAAGTACATGAGTGGGTGTTTAAAGTACCCATTGGAAAAGAAAGAAAAAATGAATGGCCTTTGTCATGAGAGCGGGTCCTAAGAAAGCTTGGCAAATAAATCCCAAATACAGTTATTTTTTTTGCCGCATGGCATGAGTTTGTAGTTCTGAATTTTGCAGCATGCTACATTCCTCTGAAGACCAAGCTCACCTTTATTTCAGTGTCTGTCTGACAGATTTCCAGTACTATATTAAGCTTTCCTCTTTGGAATGGGTTTTTCTTTTCTTTAGAAGTCTTTTCTCTGATCAAGTGTCTCTCTGCATTAATGATGCAGTATGTTCTTGTATCTATAAATGGGGTAGCATACGCTATATAGCAAGAGAATGGGGAGCAACTGAGAAGCCTCTAAGAAAAAAATATCTCTTTCATTAGAAAAATCAGCAAACATGTAACTAAGAAACGTTGTATAAGATCATTGGTGTAGCATTAGCCTTAGGTTTCTGTAGTGTTTATTTTGTCAACTTTGTGCTGTAATTTAAAAGCAATGAACTATCAATTTTTGCCTTTTTCAAGATATATTAGTACAGAACAATGTGGGTTTTAAAAGCACCTTTCAGTTTCTGGGTTTTTTTTCCTAGTTTTCTGTTGGCAGTCCTGTAAATGTTACTAGCAGCACGATGCTGCTGATCCTGCTAATTGCAGTGTTAGAACTCATGTTGGTTTAGTAAGCTCAGTTGTCGTTTTGCTGCTAACACAGATATCTGTTCCCTGTTTCTGGCTTCCTCCCAACCCTTGGTGAAAGCTTGCTGAATAAGAAGGTTTGGCTGCCTGGGTTTAACTCACTGGGGTTATTGTAAAGATGGAATTCATATTGGTGCTGTGTGTGAAACATTCAGCGTTAATCCTTCAAAGAGATATTAAAACAAAACAAAAAAAAATCTAAACCAAACCTCATGTGATAGATAGTGACAGCCTAAGAATCCTAAAGCCATCCCTGAGGAGCACTGCTTCGGAGAGAGATGGCAGTAAAGGACAGTTAGATAAGAGTTTGGTTGCTAGATGAAAGGAAATGTGGGCTCCCAAACCCTCATGGGAGCAGCACAAATTGATTTACCATGAAGTGGAAATGATCAAAATGAGTAAAATGCAAGTGTGGAGCAATTTTGGCTTCCTCTTTCTTGCTTCTCTTTCTCTGGCAGCAAAAAGATAACATTTTGCACTCCAGTAATTTGTTTTTTAAATTGAAGATTTATATATGGTTCTAAGCAGTCTATAGTAGTTACTTCTCTCACAAGTTCCCATTAGGATTTCATCCTCAAGGCATTTGTATGTGAAAGCAGTTCTCATTAATGCCAAGAGGACCTATCTGGTTGACTGAGCTATGGCTTAGCTTGGTGTCTGTCTGTTGGTGAACTACACATGCAGAATTCCTAGGTAGGTGGTGGTTTGAGGAGAAGGCAGATGTGCATGTGGTTCAAATCCTGACTTTAATCAACATAGCTTTCTGAGGGTCTGGTTCAGGGAGAGGGAGGGCTGTGATCAGAATGGTATTTTTCTAGGCTGATGTTAATGTCTTATACTTCAAATAGGCTGACCCTAAAAACTTATCACTTGTGGAGGGGTTGATATTCAGAGGTAACAGCATGCTGCCCAGGCACTAACCCCTTTTGCCTAAAGCTAGAGTGGATTTCACATAATGTGGTAGGTTTTGCAATGCTATGGCCAGGTGGAAGCCTTCAGGCTATTATGCATTTGAAAGAAGTTGGCTTCTAATTTCTGTACTAAATGAAGTATTTGAAACTGTAAGTATTCTGCTGTGGGATGAAAACAAATGTGAGACTTGAGTGCAAAAATTCCCTGAGAAGAGTGTAACTGGCCTGCTGCTTTTAGAATAGTAGTTTTTTCCTAATTGTTTCCCTGAAGAGACTAGTTAGAACAGCATCAGCACCTTTGTAGCCCTGTTCACAGCTGTGGGAGGTGGGGCACAGCTGTGTTGTGTTATTTCTAAAGCTAGGATATTGTATCACTGTAGACCTTGCTCAGCATGCCAAAGTTAACCTAAATGTTTAGGATGGGAGTTGTAGTCTGTTTTAGAAGTTTTTTACTTAGTGCACTTCCTCTTTATTCTCTATTGTTCAGTGTCTTGCTAAGGATGCGTATTTCTGTCTGAAGGAATCCTGCTGAATTTGCCTTTGTGTAGATGTACACCCAGCAAACTTGGCCAGAGAGTCCTTGCAGAGTGAGTGATACCTGTGAGTTGGGCTTCTTATAGCTGAGACAACTTGTGACCTGTGTCCTCTTTCCTCTGAGAGGCTCAGCTAGAGCTTTCTACGTTGAAACATGTTTGTTTCATGAAAATGCATGTTTGAGCAAGCCTGGGAATGAGCTGCTTACACTGTGGGAAGTAGCAGCCGAGGCAGGTGGGTAGAAGAGGGATGTGGTCCTGATTGGTGCTTTTAGCCTATGCAGTTCGTTTGATTTCTGTGATGTTAGTAAGGGAGAATGAGGTCAAACCAGATTTTTACATGTATATTTTAAAAGCAACAGAAGCTTCCAGGAAGGTAGAAATTGAAGAAATACAGTACAAGGGATGGAGAGTGGCAGGAGGATTCATTTTCTCTACAGATTAGTGCACAACATTAAATGATTCATCAGGGAGGTACAAGGGCTTTTCAAGGCTCAGGCTACCTAATGGGAAGCTCCCACTGATTTTTAACTGGTTTTGGGTCATGCTTTTACAGAGCAGAACTGATTCTGCTTCTGATGAAGTCATGCATTTTTAAAAGTGGTAAGCATGCACAAAAGCTTTTCCATGGGATTCTTCCAGGAAGCAATAGGAATACATATTAAGTTTTTAAAATGAAGGCTTGTGAAGGCCAGGTCATGTAACATGGGAAAATCATGTCTGAGACATGAAATGCATGTATAATTATTAAAGCAGTGATTGTAAGCTTGCTGGAATTGAGGTAATGATAATGAATTTGTGTTTGGACAGTAGGTAGCCCAAAGGCTTATTGGTCCTTACACAAGACCTTGTGTATGATTAATAACAAACCAGCAAATTTACTTGAAGAAACCACATCGTTCAAAGTTTGAACTGTCAGAGCACCCTTGAAGATGTACAGGGTTTATATCTTTACCAAACTCTGCCTAACAGCTGGGAGCAATGGAAATAGTTCTTTGAGCATGCAGGTTATATGAAGGTTTCTCTTTCTGTCCCTGTGTTGACAAGGATGTTCTGCTAGGAAGGCTTTGTCTTAATGGTGTTTTAATGGTAGCATGGCTTACCCTTCTGCTTTGACCAGTGGTCTTTTGTATTCTGTTCCTACTCTGGTTTTGTGTGATCCCATTTGCTGGGAGCTGGGATTTGTATGTCAATTGTTTGCAAGTATGACTTGGAAGCTATAACTGTCACTAGCTACATCAATGCTCACAGTATATTGTGGTGTTTCCCCCCCCACCCCCCTGCTTTCCATGTGTAAACATCAAAGCAACTCAACTATTATTTATATATAGTTAAACAGGAGGATGCTTTGTAGATCTGTGTCATCTGATGCTGAATCCCAGAGTTTGATTCCAGCAGACTCAGGAATTCAAGATAACTACTTGACGTACTGAGCAGAGGTTTATGGAGGCAAACCTAAGAGGCAGAACAGTAGCAACACATACCTTTTAAATAACATTTATTTCCAGAGAGGTCTTAAATCTTGAAAAAAAAAAAAATGCAGTAATTTCCCCCTTATTTTACAGGTGGAGAAACTGAGGCACGGAACAGTCAGTAGTGCTGTCTGTCACTATGCTGGAGGGACAGAGCTGGTAAAGTAACTTGGAATTTTTTGAGTCTTAAATCAGTGACTTCTCTAATGACATTTGAATATTATATTCATTTTTGGCTCTTGAAGCCTCCCCTCCAAATCTCAAGGGACTTGCATGAAATTTTTTATGGGTCCATATGCAGGTTGCTTATGGTGTGCCGCAGATGCCTTTTGTGGATCTCTCCCAGACTGTTTTGTGATCCCTCTCCGTGCCCCACAGAGCAGTGTGAAGGACAGGATGAAAATTGCTGGTGTAGGAGTGTTACTAGCTGAGGCTGTAAATACTGAAGTGTGAAGGAAGATACATTTGAAAGCTGGTCTGGACTAGCTAGATTAATGCTCTGCTTTGCTCCTCAGATAGTTGCAGCTGGAGGAGAAGTTAAGTGAAATGTTTATCTCTGACCTAGGGTAGGTAAGAAATGGGTGGTTTTGAGCTTTTGTTTGTGGATGCCACTTGTGTTACCACCACTGATGCAGATTGGGGCAGGGATGGGAGTCTTCATGTGGAGCAGCTGTGCTTGTTGCAGGAGTCAAGACTGAGAGGAGCATGAATGGTAAGAGGCAGACACCCCCTCAGTGCCCTGCCACATAAGTAGTGATTTGCAGCCTCTATTCAGGAGCAGTTTTAGCTGTTGCTGGGATTATCACCCTAGTGCCAGTGCTGATGGAACGCTGTCTGGTAAGTACCATGAGTGTAGGGTTTAAAGGAAAACAGGCTGTGGAACAGTGTGTGAGATTAGAAGCAGGAATCTAATCCTATGTGTAGAGTTGTGGGCTTATGGAATGGAGGGCTGGACAATGCTGTGTAGGCTTTATTAGTGCTTTGGGGTTTGTTGGTTTGTTGTTTTTTTTTTTTTTTTAATGTATTTTTTGAAAGACGAAAACAGCTTTTGAGGTGAGGCTTTTAAGCTCTGGCTAAAGCTAATGCATGATGGTGCTGCATTTATTTTTCTCCTTTTGGAATGTAATTTATTTTTCTGCAGGTTTTATCCTCTTTTAGCAGATTGCTTGATAGTCTCGGTGTAGGGCCAGCAGACTGTGTTGAAACTTTAGCCCTCTTGCTGGCTTTTTCTGTGTGTTTGGATGAGGACAGTGGGACATTAATCCGGTTATGAAATGAAAAGGTTGCCCATGGAAGAATGGCACCTGAGCACATGATCCTGCTGTGTTTGTGTATTTGCTGTTAACTTGGACCAAATATGAAATGGGAACAGTAAATCATTCCTTGTTGTTATCTGTCTGCAGCTGGTTCTCTTTGCTCTAAATGAAACAGCAGGGGACTTGCAGTGGAGTGCAGCATAGATGATGGAAGGCTGGGCTGAGCAATGCCTTAAACTTTGCCTGCTAAGCTCTGGCATGTTTGTGTTATTCTCAACCACCATACCATGCCAGTGCAGAGCTCGTCTTTGGTGGCATCCCCACTGGTCCCAGGGAGGGAAGCAGAGCTCGTCGGTGTCGGTGCTGTAACACACCAGTAACACCAACTGGTACAGCATGTGCTCCTGTATCCCATGATACCACTGAGCAGGAGTTAAATATTGTATTCAAGTAGCTGTTCATGAGTTTAGGATAGTAAATGAAACTGGGGAGTGTTGTCTTTTCTTGAAAAGAAAATCTGCATTGTGTATGTGTAGAGCTTACTGCTTTGTATCTGGAATTCGGTTTCTTTTCTACAGAAACAAACTGAATTTTAAACACTGAAGTATTTCCATGTATTAGTTTACCTCTGATTTATTTGTATAAATGTGACAAATTTTAAATTCTAACCACCTTCACCCCTTCAACATTTCTGATGGTAATGAATTCATGGTACGTTCCAGCACCACTCAGTGCAGGCTTAATCGCATCATCAGTTGTGGATGTTAGCCACAACATCTGTAATGTTTGCAGCAAACCTGTAGGAGCCTGATGCTCTCATTACACAGTTCATTTTGAGATTGGAAGTAGCCACGCTGTTCGGAAAACAGGATTAGGGTGAAGTATTCTATTAACACACTTAATCCATAACTAAAATAATATTCATTACTCCTATCCTCTTTTAGGAGACAAATGTTTTATTTAAGCTAAGAATGACCTTTCTGAATAAGACCTATGTATTTACATGATAAAATTGAAGTCTATAATGAGAAAGATTAGTTGGAGCTTGTAATACAGCAAAATTATGTGTCAGATAGGAGGCAGCTATGTCAGAGGTATCACCACTTTGTCAGGGAGTTGCTCCTTTGCAGCTGGAAAGCTTAAAATTGTAATTTCTTTCTTTAAATGTTGCGCTCTGGGAGATGTTAGAGAGGTCCAACCGCTGCATCTTCCCTGGATATGTTGAATTGGCCATTAGTTCTTCAGACCATTGACTGTCTACTGGTATTTCCACAATGTCTGCGTTGCAGCCACAGCGTTGGCTTATGCTCCAGCGCTGAACTAGAGGACTTCAGAGCTAAAACAATGAGTGCCGACAGCTTCAGTGAAAGAGCCAAGCTCCTGTCGAGGATGGCTGTCACAACATATATGCTTTGCATGTGTGCTAGAGGATGGACATGAGCAATGATGCTGTGCTGTTCTCCATACACAAAGGCTGTCTGTAGGCTCTGTCAAAATTACTTCTTCTGGGTGGAAGCACCCGTGGGATCTTTGTCAGTGAGCATGCTGTGGAAGAGGTGTGCTGGTCTAATTGAGGTGGGTGCAAAATGGCTGCCTGGCTACAGCAGAGCATTGTACAGGGAAAAGGAAGGCACCACAGTGATGCACTACCTTCCACAGGTCACCCCCGCTCTAGCCTTAGCCTATTGCTAGTCCCAATTAGGGAAAAAAAAAATTATTTCTTAACCAAGTATTAAAGGTGTTCTATGACTGAAAACATTTTAATTGCCTTTGGGTACCTTGCTCATTTGAGACAAACTCTTGCTGGAGCAGAATGAAGCTTCACATTTTTCATGCTGCTTTGGAGAAGATATTTGAGAATGGATTTGCACTGGACAGAGGCATGCACGTGTGTATCTCTTTGGTTGTAGTTTGTAGCCAGAACATGGCATGTAGGATGGTGCATGTTCAGTTTTTGTTCCTACTGATTCAGAGTGGAGTTTTCATCCTGCATCATTTCAAATGGGGCAGAGTAGGAGCTAGAGTCTCCCTGGTCAGTACACCCCAATTAGTTTTGCCCAACTTTTCATGCCTGAATGCTGTTTTTCTGAAGTATAGAATCAGCATATGGAGGAGGAAAAGAAAGAAAACAGTGTAGATGTGTGGGGAGAGGGATAGAGATAGAAAAAAATTGGTGAAATAGCAGAGCAGGTAACAAGTTAGGAGTAACAAAACTGAACTAAAGCTACTGTTTTTTGCAGACTGTTGTTGTATACATGGTCTTGCTGAATGCTAGTATCTAGCACAGAACAAGGGAGATGGAGGGAAGGAAAACATTCAACATTTCATTCTATAACAGATTCTAGGTTTAGGGTTTGCTTGTTTGTTGTTTTTTATTTTTTGGTTTCATAGTATTATGAAGGAAGCAGCAGCAGAGCAGCCTGGGATCTGCTCTGGATAGGAACAAGTCCGGGTAGGACCAATCTTTTAGTTAGATAAGAAACAATTTTGCGTGAGGAAACTGCCAGTCCTGAACAGTGAAGCTTCCTGTGGCAATGGGCAGAGGACCCTTCCAGGGTTTCTTCTCTGATAGTGGAAGATTTTCTGATGCAAGAAAATCTTCCACTGTGGCTATCTACAGAGGACAGCCATGAAGCTAGCTTTTGAAGGTGCTTTCCAGTACCTGCCTTGAGTCAAGAGAATGTGAAGCTCTTCCTGCAGCAGGACTTCTGAATGAAGGCTCATCTCTCTTAAGAGTTTCCTTGATTTTCTGGTTCACCAGTTGCCTTTCTGTGATAGCATTTTTTGAAATCAAGATTTCAAATATGTGACAAGAATTTGGCATTTTTGAACAAAGATATCATTTTTCTGTTCATGTTAAGCAGCTATAGGAGAAAAATTACAATTGTCTCTTTCTTAAAGTGAGTTTTTAGTTGAAA
Source organism: Ara ararauna (assembly GCA_028858755.1). Taxonomy (NCBI): domain Eukaryota; kingdom Metazoa; phylum Chordata; class Aves; order Psittaciformes; family Psittacidae; genus Ara; species Ara ararauna. Next base: position 6,441,830 of record CM054389.1, on the reverse strand, counting down.
TTGATCTCAAAAACAAGGGATGGAAGTAGGTAACAAGCACAATACCAGACACTGTCAAAAACATGGATGAGACAAATGGTTCAGTTAAAATGCATGAATATGTTCAGATATCCTTTCTTCAGGAGTGTGTGGTTGTGAAAAACTGTACTCGCATTGAGAATTATCTAGTATTCCTCTATAGAGCTTTAAGGGACTGTTCGAACAGGCTGTAGAATCTCATTTTCTATTACCATTTTATAGGCTTTTATCTGTCATTTTTAAAGAAACTACTTGATCTCATCTGTAATAAATTGTGTGGGTCTCATCCAGAAAGGGTCTGTATGTGACTGCAGAAACATGGAGCACTGTGCTTTAACTACCTTTCTGGGAAAACAATGTAGCAAAAATCCTTCTGTAAGAATACGGCTTTATTCAGACAGTGCTTGTGCATAGAAACAAATGCAAATCTTGACAGACCAGGAGTTATTGCAAAGTAAGCTCTGGTATACAGTCTCTTGGCTTAGTTAAAGCCAGAGTCAAACCCTCTGATAACTGTTAATACAAACTGATTGTGCAGGATGTTTGCCTCAGGAAGCTCAATGAAAGTCTCACCAGGCTTGAAGCATTCCTGATGAGTCCAATCATTCGTGCACTACAAACTGGGCAGCAGGACGGCTGGGAGCAGGCATCAATGATGTTGTATTCAAATGCACTTTGAGGTGGGAAAGCAACGAGTGAGACCAATGCACGTGGCACCATTGCAAAGCTTACTGTGTGCAGAAGAGGTCCAGCAGCATCTTTCAGTCCTGGCTCTTCGCCTGAGGGAGCAGAGTCCAATCATTCGTGCACTGAAAATAGGGCAGCAGGGCAGCCTGGAGCAGGCATCAATGATGTATTCAAATGCACTTTGAGGTGGGAAAGCAAGGAGCAAGAGCAATGCAGGTGGCACCATTGCAAGCTTACTGTGTGCAGAAGAGGTCCAGCAGCATCTTTCAGTCCTGGCTCTTCGCCTGTGGGAGCAGAGTCCAATCATTTGTGCACTGAGAACTGGGCAGCAGGATGACCAAACTCCCCCTGCGCGGACCACGCCCTCCAAGCGCAGGCAAAATACCCCATTCACAAAATAAGTTTTCAAATGATAAACCAAATCCTCCAACCACAGAACAAGTTCTACAATTAAAGACCAAGCTTTCCAAACACAGAACAAGCTCTCCAAAGACCATATTCTCCAATCATAACACAAATCTTCCGCGCACAGCCCCCAACTTCCCCAGTCATAGACAAAGTGCTCCAGACACGGAACGCGCGTGCTCCAGACACGGAACGCGCGTGCTCCAGACACGGAACGCGCGTGCTCCAGACACGGAACGCGCGTGCTCCAGACACGGAACGCGCGTGCTCCAGACACGGAACGCGCGTGCTCCAGACACGGAACGCGCGTGCTCCAGACACGGAACGCGCGTGCTCCAGACACGGAACGCGCGTGCTCCAGACACGGAACGCGCGTGCTCCAGACACGGAACGCGCGTGCTCCAGACACGGAACGCGCGTGCTCCAGACACGGAACGCGCGTGCTCCAGACACGGAACGCGCGTGCTCCAGACACGGAACGCGCGTGCTCCAGACACGGAACGCGCGTGCTCCAGACACGGAACGCGCGTGCTCCAGACACGGAACGCGCGTGCTCCAGACACGGAACGCGCGTGCTCCAGACACGGAACGCGCGTGCTCCAGACACGGAACGCGCGTGCTCCAGACACGGAACGCGCGTGCTCCAGACACGGAACGCGCGTGCTCCAGACACGGAACGCGCGTGCTCCAGACACGGAACGCGCGTGCTCCAGACACGGAACGCGCGTGCTCCAGACACGGAACGCGCGTGCTCCAGACACGGAACGCGCGTGCTCCAGACACGGAACGCGCGTGCTCCAGACACGGAACGCGCGTGCTCCAGACACGGAACGCGCGTGCTCCAGACACGGAACGCGCGTGCTCCAGACACGGAACGCGCGTGCTCCAGACACGGAACGCGCGTGCTCCAGACACGGAACGCGCGTGCTCCAGACACGGAACGCGCGTGCTCCAGACACGGAACGCGCGTGCTCCAGACACGGAACGCGCGTGCTCCAGACACGGAACGCGCGTGCTCCAGACACGGAACGCGCGTGCTCCAGACACGGAACGCGCGTGCTCCAGACACGGAACGCGCGTGCTCCAGACACGGAACGCGCGTGCTCCAGACACGGAACGCGCGTGCTCCAGACACGGAACGCGCGTGCTCCAGACACGGAACGCGCGTGCTCCAGACACGGAACGCGCGTGCTCCAGACACGGAACGCGCGTGCTCCAGACACGGAACGCGCGTGCTCCAGACACGGAACGCGCGTGCTCCAGACACGGAACGCGCGTGCTCCAGACACGGAACGCGCGTGCTCCAGACACGGAACGCGCGTGCTCCAGACACGGAACGCGCGTGCTCCAGTCCAAAAAAAAATCCTCCAATCACGGAACAACAACTTCAATTAAAAACCAAATTATCCAATCACAGAACACGTTCTCCAATCACAGGCCAAATTATCCAATAATATAACAAGTTCTTGGATCATAAACCAAATCCTCCAATCAGAGAACTAGTTCTCTAATTAAAGACCAAATTTTCCAGACACAGAACAAGTTCTCCAAACACAAAAGAATTTCTAAAAACTCAGAAAAAGTTCTCCAATCCCAGAACACCTTCTCCACTCCATGACCAAATTCTCCAATCACAGAACAAGTTCTCCAATTGCAGAACAATTTCTCCAATCAGACAATAAGTTCTTCAAACACAGAACAATCCTTCTTCTTACCACCCTGACTCACATGAAGCACTCATCTGAGTTCAAATGTAGAGGGCAAGACTTGGAATACAAAACACAAATACTGAATGCCTTTGTCATGTTTCTCTCAACTCTATGCCACCACCCCCACAAACAAACCCCTTACCTACTCACAGCTGCAAAGGTAGCCTGGAGCAACACCCCAAAAGACTACTGACCAAATGACTCAAAACAAAAACCCTACTCTGCTTTACACATGTAAACCTGGGAAAAAAAAAAAATGCCTGCTCCAGTCTTAGGCAACAAGCTTGAGCAATCACTAACTAAAAGACAAGGTCCAAGAAGCAGGCTGAGCACCTTTAACTCAATAAGCGACATGGAAGCACCAACGCAGAATACAAGCGAACTCACTCCACAACAGCATCGTAGTTTAAGCCCCTCACACAGTTCTTTCACTCACTCCCCCCTCTTTCTTCCCCCAGTCCCAGGGGGATGGGGAGGAGAATCAAAAGAATGCAACTCCCACAGGTTGAGATAAGAACAGTTCAGTAACTAAGGTATAACACACACTACTACTGCTACCACCAATAATAATAATGACAAGGCAAATACAAGGAAAGAATACAATTGCTCACCACCTATACCCAGCCTGACCAAGCAGTGCACCCCCACCCTTCCGGGTCTCTGCTCTCTGTTTTACATCCTGGGCATGACATGCTGTGGCATGGAATACCTCTTTGGTCAGTTTGGGTCAGGTGTCCTGTCTCTGCTTTCTCCCAGCTTCCCCTCCTCCCTGGCAGAGCATGAGACTCAGAACGTCCTTGGTCAAACCAAAACTTTACCAAGCAGTAACTGAAAACGCTGGTGTTATCAGCGCTGTTCCCAGGCTGAAAGTCAAAAACACAGTGCTGCACCAGCTACCAAGAAGGAGAAAAAAGACTGCTATTGCTGAACCCATGACACACAGTCAAGCTGTACTACCCTGACCACTGCAGTATGATGCTATTAAGCATCTCACTTCTTTTTCCTCACCCCCATGGTACATTTAAAACCTGTTCCTGCTAGACTGATAGTGTTTCCCACCCCCTGCTCCCAAAAAGTAGTCCCTCAGCATAGTTTCCATAGTGCCATAGAACTCTAGCCAGACTTACTACTCAGAACTCTCATACTGGACACCTGTCTGATTGCTGCGTTTGCCCATTTTATCTTCATCATCTACAGTAAGGGAAGCAAAAACTAAAAAGGAAAAAAAAAAACCTAACCAAAAAAGTCAGCCATACAACAGTCTGTAATCAGACAAATGGAAGAAAAACACTGGTTTGGCTATCATTCTCACCACCACCAGACCAGTCAATGCTTACCTATTTAGGTAACACCTTACTGCCTCATATTTAACTCTGCAAACATTTGCTCAGTTGATGCTAAATTATTTCTGAATGATACACCAAGGTTCTCCTCCCCTGCAGGACTTAAAAAACTGGACACTAGTGAGCATTGCTCTGGTGATAAGTAATTGACGACACCATCCTTGTCATTAGACTTTGCAAGTCTAGACTGCACAGAACCTACAAGAAAAACTAAAACCTGTCGCAAAATTACATTCAACTGTTAGTCACCCACCTCACACAAAATCCTCCAAAATTTTAAGTCCTCCTCACTGCAGCACTTCATTTCCCAGGATTTGGATGTGGCTCCATATAAGGAAATGGAAACAGATGTAAACTGGCCAGAGCTAGAAAAAACTGTCTTTCCTGTGAAATTTCTAACCCCAGCTTGATTGTACAGGCTGCTCATACACCAAGTATCCAATAGGTATATCTGCAACACCCACCCTTGTATGCCACTTAGAAAACAGCAGCAGAAAATAACTTAAAGTACTTAAAATCAAGGAAAATTTACTAGCTCTATAGCCACCTAGTCAGTGCTCACATTAAACAGAATACAACATGACAAAGTCAGCTCTGTGAAAATGCACCCATAAGAGACAATTTACAACTATACCCCAAAACACAAAGCACATATAAATTCTAAAGAACAAACCCTACATACACTAGAACCTTCCCTAGCAAGAAAAGCAAAGGCAAAAGATACTATTCTTTTTCAAAAAAAGTTACAACAAAAAATGCTTCTCAAATCAATCACACACAAAACCCCTCCAAAAAACCCCAAAAAAACAAAAGCAGAAACAACACCCCCAACCACCTCAACTGCAAGAGAGCCAAATCCAAAATAACCACACCAGCCTAAGGCTATGCGTTATATACCTCAGACCCTAACCACAATCATTCCCTCGGCGCCCTGGGTCAGGGGTGGGGCAAACCAGCAGGTGGAATAAAAGCAGCTTGACAAGCTACACCTGGGCCTTTTTTGTGTCTGGCCCTGCTTCTTTGGTTGCTCCCTGGCTTCAGTTTTTTGCCTTTCTTTCCCTAGGTTAGATTCACATTCAAAACTCACAGGCCACGCAGGCTCGCTCTCACACATACAGGCCCATAATCATCCTCGTTTTCAGACCACACAAGTACTCTCTTGCTGAGGCTCTAGGGCTGAAACTCTGAGGCTCAGACTCACATTATCAATCCAAAGACCCACAAAGGCCCCCAATCACACAGACTGGCTCAGACTCTTACTCACATTTAAACTGCACAGGCACTCTATCTCAGACTTTGGCTCACAGTCACTTAGGCTCAATCTGACACCGACTGGCTCACACATCCACACGAATCTTGCATTGAGACTAACACAGACTCCCTGGCTCAAACTCTCCCTCATATTCTAGCTGAAAAATGACTTTCAGGTGACTCAGAGAAGCTGACCATGCTTAGAAAACCCAAGTAGCAATTTATTTCAGGGCTTTGTCATTTTCATAAAACTACAAGCATTCTTTCTTTCCTAGTGTTTTCCAGGTGGTGCACAAGTCAGAATAAAAGGATGGATGACCTCCAAAGGCTAGTGGATGGGCAGTTAAGCTAAAGAAGATAGGACTTGCTGAGAGATGGCTGCAGCTTTGATCCCTCTCTCAGTGTGTGCCTGTTTTCATTTCTTTCTTAGGCGCCGCAGATAACTGGAGAGAGGTGAAGCTGCAAACTGAGGAGTCTTGTGAGAAGGTAAGGGGGTTGTGTGTGTGGGTGGTGATTAATTGTTGAGAATAATATGGCAAAGGGGTTCAATATTTGTGTTTAGTAATGCAGGTTCTGCCCTCTGCCTTTAGAGTCCTTTGGGTGTGAGCGGTGAGGCAGAGAGGCAAGGACAAGGTTTGTGAGGTAGGTCAATTTTTGCTGCAAGCATGGATGTTATTCTCTTTTATATGCCTAGACACTTCAGGTGATGAAAGGCCCGGAGTTCTACTCTGCAGTAGATACGGAGTAGGGGAGCAAAATATTGAGGAGATGAAGGGGTGTTACAGAAGATAGTGGCATCGATGGCGGATGTGGGGGTGAGGTTGACCAGCACAGCATGTTCCCATTTGTTTGCTTGTTTGTTGTAGGCGGTGAAGAGGAATTAGGCAGCTGTTTCAAGACCCCAGGACTGTGATGCGGGAGTTCAGAGCATCCAGGCTGTCTCAAGACCCATGGAGCTATGGAAACTAAGTAGAGGAACTCCTGTTTAGGATAAGGAGATTGAGGGACACAGTGAGGATGACAGGAAGGGGGTTGAAATGTAGCATGGGGCTAAGGGAAAGGCAGTGGGTTCCTTAGCAGTACGAGATAACTGCGGGCAGGCCAGCTCCAGCTTGACTGTGTTACGGAGGGCGAGCGGTCTGCGTTCTGTATCGTTTTCTCCTCGGGTCTTGATATCCTCATTGCTCCTTGAGCTCAAGGCGCTCAGCACATTGCTCTGCCACTGTTCTTCGGATCCTGATCGCTTGCGTCAGTCACCTAGGTGCCGGCTGGGAATTTCTCTTCCAGTTTCACAAGCATAAAGCACAGTGGGGCTTGTCATCAATTGGAAGCGCCTGGGAGGGGAACGGTCAGCTGCAGGGAAGGCAGGGAACGGGCAGCTGCCTTTGGCTTAGACTCCTGGCAAGCGCTTGGATCCCGCGCCGCCCTCCAGTCTGAGTGGTGATGCCCTCCCGTGGTTGCCATTGGCTGAGAAGCCTGTCCATCAATCGTAGCCTTGCCCCTCTTCCGCTCTGATTGGGCACTTCCCCCGCAACTACCATTGGCTAAGAAACCTGTCCATCACTCGTAGGCCGCCCCTCCCTCTGCTCTGATTGGCCATCGCTCTCCATGGTCGCTGTTGGCTGAGATGACTGTCAATCACTCATAGCCCAGCCTTCCCTCTGCTCTGATTGGCCACCACCTCCGCTGTCACCATTGGCTGAGAAGCCTGTCAATCACTCGTAGCCCGACCCACCTGCCGTTCTGATTGGTGCAGCGCCGCACGCGCGGCCGCTTCCCTACATGACCGACGATTGGCCGCATTATGGTCGCTCCGGTTTTCTCCCGGCCCCGTACCTCTGCATCCCCTCCTGCAGTGCCGCGTTTTGGACACAGGGTAGCACTGGAAAGCTGCTCCCAGCTGCTTTCCCCCCCTCACCACTGCACTGCCCCCATCACCACCCGTTTCAAAGCTGAATTTTCGGCAGAGAATGGGAGCAGCGCGCTCTGCCTGGGGCCATAGAGCGCCCCCCCCCCCCCCCCCCATCAATACCGAGATTTCGGCACATTATGGCAGCAGCGACCGGCGTCCGGAGTCACTCGCCCCCCCCCATCTCCACCACCGGCAGTACCGATGTTTGGACACATGGTGGCAGCAAACGCTCACTTTTTCGCCGCCGCAGAGGCGAGAGGCTGCGAAGCTGCTGTTCCCCGCCCCGTTTGCACCCCCCGGGGAGCGCTCCTTGGAGCGGTGTTTCTCCGGTTTTACTGAAGTTTTTTTCTTTGTTTCGTTTGTCTCTTTTTGCTTCGGGGGGGGGTGGAATGAAAACGGCGGTGTGGGGAATCTGAGGACGGATGGTGGCGTTTGGGGCACCCCAGTGTCGCCGGATCAGCCCTGGTGCCCCCAGAATACTCCAAAACTCTGAGTCTGGGTCTGCAAGGGTTGGGGCCGGGGGAGGGGCGTTGCTGGGAGGGGATACCCCCCTGAAACTAGATAGAGCCGGGGGGGGGGGAGGGGGGGCTCCGCTCGCTGCTGCCATCCGGTGTCCGGAGTTCGGCACTGCAGCCCGGGCTCAGCGCAGGTGCCGTGGGGCTCCCTTTGTCCCCGCGGCCGTCCCCGGAAGCGGCCGGTGTGAGGCGGTGCTTTCTGGCTCCCGGTGAGCGATGGCCGCCGCGGCTCCACGTTCCGGTGCGGGCGGGGTGCTCGTGGCCGCAGCCCGGTGTTCGCGCACCGGCTCCTGTCCCTCTGGCGCGCCGTTTCGGTGCAGCATTGGCGGCGGGCAGGGTCCGGGTCCCGGCAGCGGCGGCAGCGGGTGAGATCCGAGCCCACCGGGGGTCCGGGGTTACCGGGGAGGGGAGGCGAGCGAGCCCGCCCGTCCGTCCCTTGGGCGGGCGCAGGGGGTATCTCCTGCCCGCTGGCCGCCCGGCGCAGGAAGCTCCGGAGCTTCAGGGTTGCGGTCTGCCGGAGGCGAGGCGGGTCAGGGGCCCCGAGCGCGCTTGCTTCTGCCTTCATCTCCCTTGATGAATCCCGGGCGCCTCGGAGGTTCCTGCCCGGCACCCTGCGCCCTGCCACTGTGCTTGTCTCTGCCTTTGCTCGGTACTGGGGGGAGTAAAGAATGTGGGGGGAATTACCCAGAGGGTCCTTAATTCACACTGTATCTTCATTAGTAGGGAAAGGGGTGAAGATGGAAATAAGCTTTTAGAAACTAGCCAAGGAATTCCCTGTTTATTTCCTCTGATCTAAACTGGCGGTTAGTTTGGAAATGAGGCTGTTCGCTGCAGCTTTAAGATGCCGAAAGATCTGGAGGCCGAAATTCTCTGTCCGTGAAATGAGTGAGGTGTGCAGCATCGGGGGCAGGGCTCATTGCCCTCCTTTTGTTCTGCAAATATACCTTGCAGTGTTGTGCCCTGGGGGAGCCCAGCTAATCACAGCTTTTCTGGTGAGGCGGTCAGGGAGGATTTCAGTTGCTGCTGCTGCTCTCCTGGTTTCCCCCGGTTTGGACGCCTGCCTTGCTCCAATGAAGTCATTCGGTTTCTTCAGATAGGCTTAATATTCGAGATGCAGAGACAGCGTTGTAGCAGAAGAGCCATCGAGTTACCAGACTGGGTGGCCTTAGGGCTTCTCTGGTTTATGCCAAGTCATGTCAAGTCTCAGTCTGTTGAGAATGGCCAGAGCCTTTATTTGCTCTGCTGCTGATTTACCCTGGCCATCGAGCTAAAGGCTTTAGATGTGGGAGCAGTTGGCCTGAGGCTTGCTCATGGAATTTTCTGCCATCTAAAAATTATGCCGTCTAAAGATGAAACAGAGTTTCTCTCATTAAAGCTTTACAAATGCCATCTGAATCCTAGTGCTTTTAATGTTTGAGACAGCTGTGGATGGCCCCATGTGCAGCCTGTGCGTCCAGCACCCTACAGGTCAAAATGTGCATGACCTTACTGGTCACTGCGTGGGGCTGAAGATGCGTGTAGAGTCACCGGAGGTTATTTGAGGATGAATTGGAAATGTTCCAGTTCTTGTTTCTGGGGAAGTCTCTCGTTTCTAAATTGTCCTGGTGCTCTGTGGACAGGCTCCTGGCTGTGTGTTGTTTGTGTAGGGGTCCAGCAGGCCCCTTCCTCTTTCTTTCTTTATGTCCTTTTAGGATTCGATTTCATAACTCTCTGTCAGACATGTGGTACCCCAACTTACTGTTTAACTACAGCAGCAGTTTGCAGCAGCTTAGTTTCATATGTTGTGTAAAGATAGCATTCTTCTGAACAGCAGGGCATGTCTGTCGCCCAAAGGTGGCATTGTCTTTAAGCACAGAGTGTGCCTGTTTAAGTCATGGCGTTTCAAACCCTTCTTTTCTTGCAGCTTTGTGCCCAGGCAGGTTTGTGACCTACACTGATGTTCAGGCTTCCTACAGCTACAAACCCGATCAGTGGCATTACTTCAAGCAGCTCTGCAGGACTGGTGTTAACAGTCCTCGCAAGGTCTGTATGTATCAGGAGGTGATGGAATACTTCCATGTGGTTGCAGTACTGTGGCAAGTATCCTTTAGTACTTAAGTGCTCCACAGCAGTGGAGCAGAGTGTCTCAAACCAGTTCTTAAGGCTCCTGAGTTATGTAGAGCTCCTCAGTAATTTAGCTAGGAAAAGAAGTCTGTCTTTCATGGAAGTGATTTTGGTCTCAAATGTACGGTGTTATTTCTCCCATCTCTGAACCACCTTGCAATTCAGCTATGTTAGTTGTGTTAAATTCTTCCTCTTCTCTAAGAGAAAAGCAAGGGGAAGCAAGGAACGGTCACCCAGTCATTACTGCCTCACCTGCCGATCCAAAGTGAACAGGTCTCTTCTTTTTTTGTCACTAGAAAAGTAAAGAATAGTCTTTTCCCAAATCACATTGAGAGGTTGGATTCTTACATCATGAATGCGTCTTGCAGCTCCCCCCGTCAAGTTTGGGGCGGAGGCTACAGAGTCCAGTTTGGGGCATTTTCTCAGAGCGGGTGAGAAACAAAACTCAGTTTTTCTGCTGTGTATTCAGCATTCCTGTTTTCCCCCTTTTTAGTCTGCTGCTCAAGTCCTACGTGATGAAGATTGTCCTGCAATGATCATTCCAAGCAGGCCTCGTGAGTGGTTCTATTTCTTACACACATCTTAACAGATTGGAAGCGTTCACATGAAAGCACAGCTCCAGTCTGAAAAGTGTTTTGTGGCAAGATCACGAGGCGCTGACTGTAACCTGGCAGTGGCACCCCTTCAGTTTTAAACAGCTTGAAAGTATAAAGATTTAGTAGTATTTTTTCTGGAGAGCCACCCACGGACACTTGGAGTGTGACTGGGTCAAGCTGAGCTCTTTCTTGCTCTTTAATCACTACTGACAAGAAATGCTTTACAGAGCAAACTGTGCCTCCCAAAACATGTGAGCACCCAACCCAACCCAGGCTGTTGGCATGAAGGAAATGCCACGACTGTAGGAAGGCTCCTCTGGGCAGCTGTTGAAGTTCAGGTGGTACCTGAGCCCAGTTACAGCGCAGCTTGCTTTTCAGTGCTGCACATAGTGCTGCCTATGCAGGGAGGCAGAGGAATTAAGGGGACAAAAAGCTGGTTTTGGCACTGTATTCAGCAGGTATTTCTGAGGATACAAGCCCAGATGTCAGAGCTCAAGAGTATCTGTCACTGACCTAGAAGCTCGTGCGATTAAGGAACTGTTTTTCTTTCTATGCTTTAAAACAGAGATTGTGTAAGCCAGGCACAGGCTGCCAAAAAGAGAAAATAATGGATGAAATAATAAAAAATTAAAAATCTGACTGAAAATTATGTACTGACACAAAAGACAGAAAATCGTTTTCAAAGAAGCTATTATCTTGTTTTAGACTATAGCAAGAGGTGAAGATGAGAGAGGGAGGAAAAGAGATGTGTTAGTTAATTATTTCCTGATAATAACTTGGGGGGGGGGGGGGTATGTATTCCAGGCATGTATTCCAGGCTGAATATTGAGCCCAGGCATCAGTGCTTATCGGAACCTGGTACAGAAGGTGCAGAAGCGTTAGGTGAAGTACAGCTGTGCAGGAGGACTGACCTGCTCTTCCCTTTGGCCTGTAACCAATGATTTGATGCAGCAAAGAGCAGGCCAACATGAATGAGTATGTAAACATCTGTCCCTGTCTCTCTCTTTTATAATCTCCTCCTCCCTTTGTCTAAACAATAGTTTCTGTCTTTTTTTCCATTGCTTCCTCTCCAAGAATGTCTAGTGCTAGTGGACGGGGCTGGAGCTCACCTGGCATACGAGGAACTGACACTTGCTGTTATGTCCTTAATTTACACTGTTTTAAAACAATTTTTTTCCCATATCTATCCCATTTTCCCCATCCCTAACCCATTTTAAGCCATTATAGTCTACTTCTAACCCATTTTTGACTCTTTCTCAGCCTATTTTGGCCGCTTCTACTCCGATTTATGCCATTTTTTGCCATTTGTAACCCTTTTTTTTTTCCCATTTCTAACCCATTTTAAGCTTTTATTGGCTGTTTCTAAACTGGTTTTGGCTATTTCTAACCCTATTTTTCCCAATTCTAACACTTTTTAAGCCATTTTTGCCATTTTCAAACCATTTTTTTCCGTGTCTCACCAATTTCTTGACATTTCTAACCCATTTTTGCCCAATTCTAACTTGGTTTAAGCCATTTTTGGCCATTTCTAATCCATTTTTCCCATTTCTAATCCCTTTTAAGCTTTTTTTAGCTATTCCTAAACTGCTTTTGGCTATTTCTAACCATTTTTTGCCCAATTCTAACACTTTTTAAGCCATTTTTGCCTTTTTCAAACCATTTTTGTCCATTTCTCACAAATTTCTTGCCATTTCTAACCCATTTTTTGGCCATTTCTAACTCGGTTTTGCCCCTTTCTACCCAGTTTTCGACCTTTTTTTCCCCATTTGTAAACCTTTTTTTGGCCATTTCTAGCCCTAGTTTGGGCACTTCTAACCCCTTTTATGGCACTTTTCTCCATTTGTGAGCCTTTTTCGGCCAATTCTTTCCCTTTTCAAGCCATTTTAACCATTTCCAAACCATTTTTGTTCATTTCTCACCAGTTTTATGCCATTTTTGGCCTCTTCTAACCAATTTTTGTCTATTTCTAACTCGATTTAAGCCATTTTTGGTCATTGTGTCTCCATGGGTCTCTATGGGCCCCTATGGGTCCATGTGGGTCTCTATGGGGCCAATGGGATAGGGGGCGTGGCCGATGGGGAAGGTGCCCGTGCCAAATGAGTAGGGGGCCAGGCCTATGGGGGAGGGGGCTGGTCTAATGGTGAAGGGGTTGTGACCAATGGGTAAGGGGCGGAGCTAATGTGGAAGGGACATGGACTACTGTGAATGGGCTGCTCTATGGGGTTGGGGGCGGGACAAATGGGGAGGTGAGGGGGCTATGTGGAAGATGGCTTCTATGTGTCTAGGGAGGTGATCCGTGAGTCCAGGAGATCTCTGTGGGGTTGCCATGTATCTCTATGGGTCCATATAGGGTCTGTATGGGTCCCTATGTGTCCCTATGGGTCCCTGTGTGTCTCTATGTGTCTCTGTGGGTCCCTATGGGTCTCTGTGTCTGTCTATTTGCCCCTATGGGTCCATGGGGCTATGAGGAAGGGGGTGGGCCTCAGGTCGGGGGGGGGGGTATCTATGGGTCCAGGAGATTTCTATGGGGTTACTATGTATTTCTATATAGGTCCGTATAGGGTCTCTGTGGGTCCCTACGGGTCTGTATGTCTCCCTATGGGTCTCTATGGCTATGGGAAAGGGGGTGGGGCTATGGGGAAAGGGGTGGGGCTGGGGGGGGGAACTATGAGTCCAGGTGATCTCTGTGGGGTTTCTATGTATGTCTATGGGTCCCTGTCAGTCTCTATGGGTCCCAGTGTGTCCTTGTGGGTCCCTGTGGCTCTCTATGGGCCTCTATGTGTCTACAGGGCTATGGGGATGGGGATAGACCTAGGGTCTAGGTGGGGGATCTATGGGTCCAGGAGATCTCTATGGGGTTTCCATGCATCTCTATGCGTCCATATAGGGTCTGTATGGCTCCCTATGTGTCCCTATGGGTCTCTATAGTTCCATATGGGTGTCCATAGCAGGGCCTATGGGGAAGGGGGGGATAATGGTGGTTAAATGGGACAGATGATGAGAAAGGGGGGAATAGTGGGATATGGGATAGAAGGGGGGGAATGTTGGGGGAGGTAAGACAAAATGGCAGTGGTGGGGAAAAGCAGATGGCGGGTGGGGTGGGTGAGCACATGGTGAGCGAGGACATGTTCTCCATCCCCATGTCCCAGACTCCATCCCTCTAATAGGGAATGTTGGGTGGTGGACACCAGATGGTGATGTTGGACACTCTCTGTACCTGCAGGACCAGGCTGCTGTTGTGGGTTCCATCGTGTGGCCCCAGCTCCTGCCTCAGCACCAGTGTCACCCGGTGCTACTGCACCTCTGTGGAGATGGAGATGATGAGGAAGGTCCATGGATCAAGATGAGGATAGATTAACCCTCACCCTGCTGAAGCCTCTGCGCATCAAAGGTGTGCACCAGCTCCCCGCACTGCAGCAGCAGCCCCACGGTATGCGGTGCTCAGCAGTGGACCTCCAGCATTCCTGTCGTCATTGCCATCATCCCGGATCTATCCCAGAGGCACAGGAAAATCTCTCAGTGGGTAATGGGCAGTAGCACCCTGGGGTGCAGCCCAGCGGCAGCTGCCCCACAGTGCCAATGAAGTCCAGGGACTGCAGCAGTGCCTGAGGCAGCAGCTCCCTGTGCTTATCCCGGCAGCATTCCCGATATTCCCTGCCCTCCATGTCCAGCAGCCCATACCCCCTGGGGGACAGGCAGCCCACCCAACACACTGAGCCCCATAGGGCCCCCACACCCCAGAATTACTGCAGCACCAGTTGACTCTTCGATGTGCTTTCATTTTTATTTACTTTTATTTGCATTCAGTTTTCTTCTGATTTGATTTAGTCACTTTTAGTAACTTTTTTTTTTCCAGGTATCCCATAGCGACCCAGAGCAACCCCTGGACATCCCACAGACCCCAGTAGATCCCCTGTAGCAACCCCCCAGCCTCATAGACTCCCTATAGACATCTCATAGGGTCCCAGAGCGACCCATAGACACCCCACAGCAACTCTTAGCAAACCGTGGACATTCCACAGTGACCTGCAGAGACCCACAAACACCACGTAGTGACCTATAGACATCCAGAGCAACCCGTAGACAGCCCATAGCCACCCGCACATGAACCCATGACAACTCTTATGGTGTCATGATGTCACCAGGACTGTGATGACATCATCATCAACCACCATGGCGCCCCACAGGACCCCACTACCCACCTGCCTCCCATATGTACCCCAGGTTTTTAATTTGCTTTCATTCATTTTTATGAAATTTCATTCACTTTTATTTGAGATTCATTCAGGCTTATTCACTTTTATTCCTTTTTATTTAATTTACTTTTTATAATCACTATTCACTTTGCTTTGCTTTTTACTGACTTTAGGCGGTTTTAGTCAGCTTTATTTGCTTTCCATTCATTTTTGTTCTTCAGATTTACTTGCTTTGTATTCCTTTTTAGTAACTTTTGGTTTTGTTGTTGATTTTGTTTTGTTTTGTTTTGTTTTTAGATCCCCCATAGCAACCCAGAGAAACTCATGGGCACTCCATAGGGCCCCATACACCCTATAGACATCCCATAGGGATGTACGGCAACTGATAGATACCCGACAGCAACACGTGGACCATCCACAGAGACCCATATAGACCTTGCGTTGACCCATAGATGCCTGTAACAACCCCCAGCGACACACAGAGACCCCCCCCCACTGCCCCATGGTGACCCATAGCACCCCATGGACACCCTCCATTGCCCTGTAATGCCCTATAGACCCACAACTCACGCCCCATGAAATTTTTTATTTTCTTTCATTCATTTTTATTCACTTTTTTCAATTTTCATTGAATTTCTTCAGTTTTATTCACTTTTTATTTTTAGTCACGTTTAGTCACTTTGTTCACTTTCATTCAAGCTATATTCAGGTTGATTACCTTTTTATTCTCTTTTTAATGACATTATGATTAGCCTGGGCTGGGTCTGGGGCCAAGGCAGGGAGAATAATGTCCTGGAGGTGTTGTCTGTGCTGTGGGTGGGGCTGTGGGAGGTGCGGGGTTAATAAAGTCCTGGGGGTGTTGTTTCTGCTGTGCTGGGGGCTATGGGAGATGCAGGGTTAATAAAAGCCTCCCCAGGAAAAAAACAGATTAAAAAAACATTTAAATTAATCAACTAGGTAAGCAAAATAATAAGGTAAGTAGGCAATGAACCTAATTAATCAATTAATTAAGCAAAATAATTATGATCATTATCTAAGTATTTTTTTTTTACTTTTTAACATTTTTTATTTTTTAGGTTTTTGCATGCATGCAGGAACAGGGACATTTTTTTTTTCTGAAAAAGCTAATTAGCTCAAAAAAATACGTTACTTATTGAATCAGTTAACAAATAAACTAATAAATTGATTAAGATCATTGATCAATTCACCGCAGCTCTGGCCACCGCCGCTGAACAACCCCTCCCCTGCTACTCCCGCCGCTCTTTTACCACCTCGACCGCAGGCGCCGCAACAGCCCCTTCCGTCGGTGCCGCCGCTGCATCGGCGCCCCCCCCGCCGCTCCTGCAGCCGGCCCCGCCCCTGCCCTTGCCGCTCCTGCCGCCGCCGCTGCCTCCGCCCACCCGAACGACCCCCGCGCCGCTCCCACCGCCATTCCCGCCGCCCCTTTCACCAGCTCTCCTGTCGCCGCCGCTGCTGCTGAGACCGCGTCCGTCCCCGCTCCTGGCACTGCCGCCAGAAACATCTCCCGCTCTCCACCTCCCCTTTTATAACCTCGCCCACTCCCGCCTCCCAGCCAATCACTGCACCGCTCGCCTCACAGCGAGGGTGGGACATGGAGACTGAGGGTCAGCGTCGTCCAATCCCTGGCCGCCGCTCACTTAGCTACAGCGAGCACCTGAAGTGGCGCTTTCCCGCCTAGCGACCGGAGGCCAATCAGCTGCGTCCCTCGGTGTGAGGGAGCGATGGCGGCAGCCGGGGAGAGAGGAGGAGAAGGAGAAGGAGAAGGTGGTGGCGGAGGAGGAGGAGGAGGAGGAGGAGGAGGAGGAGGAGGAGGAGGAGCGGAGCTTCTGTAGAGGTGGGTCCTGTTCGGGGGTGAGGCCAATGAAGGATGGGGGCATGGTCTAGGGTGTGGGCGGGTGCTCGGGTGGCGGCAGGATTGTGGTGGGACCAGTGCACATGTGGGGCTTGGTGGTGGTGGGGGAGTGCGGCTAGTGTGGGGTGGGCGGGGACTGTGCTGGGGCACGGTGTGGGCTGTGGACAGAGTCGGGGTGGATGCAGAGACGGGTGACTGTGCCGGTGGTGTGGCCAAAGGTTCAAAACCATCAAAACTCAGGGGTAGCGGTTCACAGGTCAAGGGGTTATAAGTCAGTGGTAAACGGCCATAGGTCATGGGGTTGTATGTTGAAGATCAGGGCCACCGCATTCTGGCCACCCTTGGTGCAGGTAACACTTCCCCCTCCCTGTCCCCAAGTGAGTATTTCTTAACACTTTATTAACGTGATAAAATAAGTTGTTGAAAGCAGTAATTTTTATCACGTGAACAGCTGGAGCAGGACCCTCTAATAGGAAAAAAATATCCAATACTTTGGGACAAAAATGGACAGGTTTTGAACCTCGCGTGCTAGCAACCATTCTGGAACAGATAAGCGGTCATTGGCTTTCCCCAGGCAGGCTGTTAAAATATCAGGCTGCGCTTTTAGAACAAGAGGATGTAGAACTGAAAGTGACCAACCTTTTGAACCCAGCAGTGTTCATGATAACTGATTCAGAGGCAGGAGAGTTGCTCACAACTATTTATAGACTACTGAGCAGGTTTATTTTAGTCATACCAACCCACAAGACACATCCCTGAAGGATGGGAACTGTTTGTGGCTGAGTGCTGTCACCTTCCCATAGTTTTGGGTGACCCTTCTCCTTTCAAATGCGAAATTCAGAGGTCACTTACTACAGTTGCAAGTTTTCATCCTCCCTCCCAGGGATTTGCTTTTGAGATCCCTTATCAGGGTCACTCTCACAGCACAACAGAACCCCTCAAGGCTCACAGTTACTTCTTCCTTTTGCTCACCTCTGCCCCAGTCTCCAAATTCCCAGCAGTGTTCCCCCTTGTCCCCCAGACTGGGTAAGCTGAGTGCTGTGGAAAATAATGACTAGTAATAAGCCATGTTGTAAGATGCTGTGCATGATGAAGCAGATGCTAAGGAGATTAGATTAGGGGACTGGTTTTGGTGAAGTGACTATAGATTTTTTCCACTTCTTCTGTAATGGAGCGCCTTGAGACAGGTGCTGACAAAAAATGTCCCATTGCCGATGCTTCCTCTTGGTTCATAGTCCTATGCAATCTGGAGCTACGCCAGAGTATCAGGTTGCACTCCAACATGAAAAGCTAGAAGTCTGATCTGGAAAGAATTGGAACTGCCCATGGAATGCTGTTAGACACACGATCGAATAGTGGTTTGCCGAGGAGAGGATGACCAGGCCTCAGTGTTATCCGAGATCAGTATTGAGAAAACAAAATTTGCAGCCATGGCAACAACTGCTGTCTCTTAAATGTTGCCCTTTACAAGGCTTGGCACCGTGGATTGTAATAGAGATTGTTAGTCCTTCTTGTGGCCAGTGAACAGGGCTGAAGGAACTGAAAGACCTTGCAGAAATTGGGGAATGGCTGCTTGTTTTGCTGCCTGTGGATATGTGTGATAGCACATGTATCTGCACACACGTGTCTTGTGCATTTCAGTGTTGTGATAATTCCAGGTGCCAAGCAAGGACACAAAAAAGTTGCCCAGCAGTTATGTTAAACAACTCAGGGCTCTTGGCTATTAGCCCACACAAAGTCATTATCTTCAGCTGTTTTCAAATAAGCTTTGCAGATTAGAACTAATGTCCAAGATAAGTCACTAAGAACTTAACTGGATTTTGATATTTAGAATTTTTATGCTCCTTTAGTGGCTAAAATACTGTCATTTCATATGCAATTATGGTATGAAACTTCATCTGAGCAGAGATTATTCACGTTCTCTCATCCCATTTTAGAATTTGCATCTGTTGTTTTAACTATATAAAGTCTTTCTGCACCTAAGGCACTTCTTTAAATCCTTGTTTCATAAATTCTAGCAGCTTACTTTGCTTTATATTAGTCCCTTTATTAGATTGTGGTTTCTCAAGGTCTGAAATGAGTATGAGTTGAGATGAATCTAGAAAAATCTAATTTTCAGATGAGGATTTCCCAGCTCATGCTTCAGCTCACAAATGCACATGGGCACACCTATGCATGTTATATGGGCAAGCAGCACTGGTCACACAAAGACACATGCACCCTCCTGTCAGTCTGTAAGATCTAGTGAATGTTGACCAAATTTGCCATATCATTCTGTTTATTCCATCACACTCATGTGATGTAATTTAGCTTTCTTTTCCTACCTGCCAAGCTCTCACACTTCCTCACTCCCCCAGATCCTCTAACTTGATGTTAAGACACTGTTGGAAGAAGTTGCATTGTTTTCTGCAATGCTTGTTATTTCAGATGCAAAAGTCATCAACAGTGCTATCCAGGAAGACCAGTTCACAGAACCCAGTAACATATCCCAGCTACTGTGGAGCAGGAACCTACTTCTTTATATGATCCTGGCTTTTTAAAGAAACCTCATAGCAAACTAAAGCCACATCCACTTCCTGTCACCTCAGTTTTGGCAGAAGACTGTTAAGGGCCTTTAAACCCCAGTAGTCCCAGAGATTCAATAGCTTGCCCAATGACTGCTGGAAAGCCTGTGGCAGAGAAAAGACTGGAGTCCAGTTGCTAGTCCCTGCTCTGACTGGTCTGCTAGTGTGAATGAAAAGAGACTCGAGGAACTACAACAGTTCATAAAATCAAGCAAACTTAAAAATTATGTCTGAAGGGGAACAAATCTGAAGTAAGAAAATCTGACAGTGAAGCATTTATCATCTGCAGCTGTAGTGGACAATTGATTTTAAGGGCTCTGGATTGCAGTATGCTGTGTTGCTTGGCATGTGACACACTGGCACATCACATCAAGTGCACTACCAGTCTTTGCATGTGTGCTTGCCTTCTGGTAATAATTATGTTTCACACAGTAAGTGAAAAAGACCAATAAATGGCTCTGGTCTTTTGCAAGTCTGTAGATGTGGTTTGTGCTTGCTTTGGCACTGCACATCCATGTTTCTTGTGTCATGCTGAAGAGAACAAAGCCTATCAAATGCAAATGTGGATGCAGGCATATGCATCTTTGAATTAGAGTTCAAGTGGAAGAAAGCTTCAGTCACTAAAGCAGCGGTAGCTACCCGTCTGTCTAGGACATGGTGAGCAGCATGCTCATGTTAGGCAGAGTCATGGCGTGCTAGTGAGGAGTGAATAAATAATGCGGTTATTTCCTGGGAAATGACAATACTACAGGGACATGACATAACACAGCCAACAACACTGGCAGTCTGGCTTCTGTCTCTCCTAGAAAACTTTACTGTCCTTAAGGTGCTGATATAAATAAGAATAAAGAGGGCAGTTCTGCCCATGGTTCAACTGATTTATTCTATGTTTACAGGGTTTTCAATTCTGACAAAGCTAATAACCTCACTGTTTTAATAATTAATCTCTCCTATACTGTAAAATAAGTTGTAAAATGCAGAGTGTCACAGCACTGTAAGTACTTAGTTGTCATTGTCTTGTCTGCAGTGATTTGACCCTCATCAATAAAATGACAAAGGGCTCACTATAAAACCCTGGAAGCTGGAATATCTGACTGTAACTCTATGCCTTGATAAAGCCCTAGCAATTGCTTGCTGTGCTAATACCTGATTGAAGCCAGTTCTATAATGGCAGCTTTATGCTTTTGCTTACAAGGTCTTTCTAAGGCTACTTGAGGAAGGAAACTGAAGCTTAGAAATACTCTTTTCTTTGGGCCCAGTAGTCTAGTTGCAAGTCTAGATTTGGAATTGGGTTATTTCTTTGTTCAGAGAAGGTCTGAGGTGGGAATAGGTTTAAGCCCCTCTCAGGTCCTCTACTTTGATGCGACTTAGGTATATGCTCGATGGTGTAAAGACCCTTCTGACCATGCTGTAAGTAGGTCAGAGATGGAAGAAACTATGATTTGCCTTGTCTTAACAGGGTTTTTTTAAAGCTTTGTTGTGCATTTGAGGCTGGGGAAGGATGTCTAGTTACCAGTTTCAGACACATGGGTCTTCTATCCGCATACCAGCTACAGAATGAAGAGCGTAGCCTTGAAGTTGGCAGGCTTTGGCTTTCCTGCCTTAAAAAGTTACACCATTTTTTGTGTAGCAGCATATGGCATGCTCTGAGGCTGCCATTTGATCTAAAAAAAAGGCAGCAGGAACATTGTTATACTTCACTCCAAAGCATAAAGCAGTTCTGAGAGGAGGAGCATACTGCAGGAGTGAGAAAATATATAGACAGAAAAGTCTTGCATAACACAGTTGAGGGCATTCTTCCATTTCAAACTTTTTCTAATTAAGGAGCATTCAAGATGTAACATTTCCATTCCATGCTTCACTGGAAATGCAAGGAATAAATTCTGTCCTGTGAGTACCAGACTGGCTGATTGTTTAGAGTATTGCTTTCGAAAGATAAAGATCTAATATGGAAAAGCAGTAGCATGTCCTTTTGGGTCTCACTGCAGGATCCAGTTGGCAGAGACTGGAAAATGACTTTGGGGACTGTTCTTTCGAAGACAGCATCGGGACCTTGTGTGCCAGTGGGACTTTTGAAATGTGCTATGCCATTTGTAAACTAGACACTTTTCAGAAATCCAGAAAGTGCCATATAAGCAGATATTTATGTGCTTAGTGTGCAGGAATGCAGAGCTTTCTAGCATTTGGTCAAGGAGGAAGTGGCTTCTTCAGTACTGGAAATAACTGAAAGTTTTGAGCATAAGGATACTGTGGCAGTTTGTAGGATGCTATCTCCCATGAACTGAGCTGGCCTGGAAAGAATGTTGAATGTGCCTGACACGAAGCTCTGCTCAGTTATCCCGAACTTCAGGGTGAGCTGAGCCTCATAGCAACTGCTGCTGTCATTTATTGGTAGGTGCTACCAAAGCCAGTGGAAAACAGTGCCACCCTGCTGAGTTGCTTGGAGGAGTGAAAGGCAGAGAAACATCTCCAGTGCAGTGGAGGTGCCTAGAGTACAATTCACATGACTTATCTGTGACAGCAGTGGATGCTTTTTACTGCCTCTATGCAGGCCATGTGCACCTGTGTGAATGACTCTGTTCTTCACATTGTGTACAATAGTGGTTTTGTGACAAAATTTGTCAGTGTTGAGGTCACAGGGCACTCCATTTGTCTGTTGTCATATCATACAGAGAGTAACCTATTGCTGACTGTTTGTTTAGCTAACACAATGGAGTTCTGGTCTGTGATAGAGTTTCTCTTGTGCTCTCATCATACAAATAAGTAAACAGTAATATTAAAAAGAGGGGGGACAAATGTGTTGTCTTGAGTAGAGCAGGTTGGATATTCCAGCATGTTTCAAGCTGTATTAAGCACCTTGTGGGATTTGGCCTTGCATGTTTTGGTGTTAATTTTTTTTTTTTTTTTACCTTTGGGAGGGAAGATAAGAAGCTTTCACTGCTACACCAAGGCATCTATATCATGTATTTATATATTCTGCAGGACTACAGATTTCAGGTGGCTGCCAAGCATTTTCTGATTCAGGGAAGTACAGCAGGGATTTCTGTAAATATTCCATTAAGAGATCAGTTTGCTGTAGGAACCTTGTAGAATTCTGCCTGCAGGACAGACTAACTTTAAGCATTCTGTGTATGTGGCAACCTGCTCCAATTAAGGAATCACCTGTTCATGGCAACAGTGTTAGCAAAGGTAAATCCAGCCATGGCTTCTGTTTGGGTTCTGAGAGGAGTGAATTGACTGCCTTGGGTTTTAGTGGAAAATGGAAGGGCCTCTAAATGGTGCTTCAGGAATTAATGGTGCAACAGGAATTAAATCCTGTTTTGGTAAAAGGAATAAGCTTTACCCTTAGGAGTAACATGAGTGGTAATATAACTACATTAATGCTAGGTGTTGTGTAAATATTTCCATTTAGGAAAATGATACTGCTAACTTACATAATGTCACTTAGCAAAATTCAGGGGGTTCTAAGAACTGAGAGATGGAATCCAGGTCACACTGTCCCTGGATATCTTTCTGCTTTGACACTAGTAATACATTTAATCTCTCAAGCATTACAGACCTTAAGGTGAAGCTGTCCAGGTGCGAAGTAATTGCAGTGACCCATAGGTTTTACAAAAACATGGAAGGTAGAGGCTCTTAGTATAACAGCCCTCCACTTCTTTCTTTCCACTCACAATATTTCAGAAAGGTAGAAACTATATTTGGCTTGAATTTTACTGAGTAGCTTCCTTGTGTTACAGTTTATCGCATCTGGGTTTTTCTAAGACACTGACCACTATCAGAAGTGTCTCTGGGTAAACCAGCTGCAGAATAAACCGTTATCTTTACTGTGCTACAGAATTAAGTTATGGAGCCCATGTCAAAGAGAATGAAACAGAGTGGAGTAAATCATCACTCTGATATAATTCACAGCAAAATACTCGCAAAAAAGTTAACTATTTATATGCCACTGGTTAATATGCTGGTGTAAATAGGTGTTTCCTGAAACAAGGCTGTAGTAGGGTGTCAGTCTCTTTTACCAAGTAACAAGCAATAGGGCAAGAGGAAATGGCCTCAAATTGTGCCAGAGAAAATTTAATTGGATATTAAGAAAAATTTCATCACTGAAGCATTACTCAAGCACTGGAACAGGCTGCCCAGGGAAGTGATGGAGTCACCATCCCTGAAGTTATTTAAAAGACATGTAGTCGTGGTGCTTAGAGACATGGTTTAGTGGTTCCCTTGGCAGTGCAATTAACCTTGGTTGGACTTGATGATCTTAGAGGTCCTTTCCAACCTACATGATTCTATGATTCCTCTTTTATACCATTAATTAAGGAACACTCACAAGTATTGGTACATGCCAAAATGGTGTCAATAATCTAAGTTAACAGGAGGGGGAAATTAAACATGAGGTAAAATTACTTCCTTGAAGCCATGCAAAGATCATGTGTCAGAGAGGACTAGTCCTGACTCCAAGTCATATTTTCAAGCCATGAACAGACCTCCTTTCTTCACATAGGATTGAAGTATAATGGTGGAACATCTCTTTTAGGTAGCAGAAATACTTCTTTCATGATTGAGTTTGCCAGACTGTTGCATGTGATTGATGAAAAGCTGGAGATGATACTCCGAACCACTGAAATAGCAGAATCCTGAAGGGGACATCTGGCCATCATCTTTGATACCTACATGCTGATTTTCTTCTCATTCAGTTTATGCAAACTTAATTCCTCTGAACACATAGAATTAGTCTAGATTTACACCAGAGATACACAGAATCTGGTTCAGACCTTTGGAACTAGTCTGATAACAGGCTTAAGAACTCATGATTTTAAATTTCCCATATTACTGTGCTAAACCTGATTACCCTCTAGTTCAGTAGTCACAGTGGACACAGCTGTAATTTGTATCTTTAAAGATTATGTTAGGAGGAGGAGGCAGCAAGAGCTGTGCTTTATCTCAGGGCCAACTTGCCTGAGTAAATGGGAGTCATGAGAGTTACTCCAGTTGTAATCATAGTGGTGCACCTGCACAGAGAACATGACCTGTGCCAAAACGAACAAACTAGCTTTGTGCAAATCCATCTGCAAATAGACAGGAGAATCAAGAGAAAATCACAGGCAGTTGCTGTGAGCAGCGCTGCCACAGACTTCTTGGGGGAGCTCCATGAAGGTGTGGCAACATCTGTATGCATAGAGCCCCTTGGAGAAAGGGCAGACAGCTCAAGCATTTCTGGGTCCTACCTTATGAGATGCCATGCATCAGGTTGTATAACAGGGGGCCACATATGTGTATACCATTGTCCTGCAGCAGGGAATGGGCAATATCTGCATCCAGACACAGGATGCCTTTTAGTTGAGTTGGGCTCCTTTGAATTAAAGACCTGCTTAAAACGCTTGCTCTCTCAATATGGGAAGGATGTCAGATTTTAAAAGCCTTAAAACTTAAAAAAACCTTAGAACTTAAAAACCTTGAAAGAGATAGCTGCACAGTCCTCTCACACCAACAGAAAACCCAAGTATGTTCCGGATGTTTACACCAAGTGAATGTCTAGATCAGATCCAGAGTGTTAAAAAATTCCCTCAGTGATTTATAGAGGTGTAGTGAGGCCCTCATCCAATGTAGCTCACCCTCCTCCCACTGATTTCAATGGAATTTTACCACTTCATGCGTATTGAAGAAGTGACCCATTAAAACTCCAAGGAAAGTACCCCCAGCGTGTGTGGGCATTATATTCTTGTCACTGTTTGCACTGAATATGTATTTCAGCATGCTCCTTAAATGGATTCTGGCAAAATAATACTATAGCTATGCATGTATTTGTAAAACCACAGTGCTATTAAAATATCATTAAATGCAGTTTACTATGCAGTGGAAGTAGTCTGTGAACACCCAAGACTAAAGAAAACTTTTTCTTTCACAAATCTGTAGGTCAAATGTACATCTTAAAGGGAACCTCCGGATCATGCAGAACTAGCCAACCAATATGGATTTATATTTAATTTAGGTTCTTTTTATGCAAGTGATTAAACACCTGTTTCATCATGTTCTATATATGCTAGCAGATAATCAACAATGATGTAAATCCAAATGCGTGGATATAAATTTGCTTATTGTGTTTAGAGGAGTGGGTTCAATTTGTTTGGATGAAGTTTAATTTGGAGGATATGCAAGGTGTTTGACACTGTCTCACATGACATCCTTGTCTCTAAGTTGGAGAGACATCAATTTGATAGGTGGACCACTCGGTGGATAAAGAACTGGCTGGATGGCTGCACGCAAAGAGTTGTGCTCAATGGCTCAGTGTCCAGCTGGAGACCAGTAACGAGTGGTGTCCCTCAGGGATCGGTGTTGGGACCGATCTTGTTCAACATCTTTGTTGGCGACATGGACAGTGGGATTGAGTGCGCCCTCAGCAAGTTTGCCGATGACACCAAACTGTGTGGTTCGGTTGATACGTTGGAGGGAAGGGATGCCATCCAGAGAGACCTTGACATGCTTGTGAGGTGGGCTGATGCCAACCTAATGAAGTTTAACCATGCCAAGTGCAAGTTCCTACAGCTGGGTTGGAGCAATCCCAGGCACAGCTGCAGGTTGGGCAGAGAAGAGATTCAGAGCAGCCCTGCAGAGAAAGACTTGGGGGTGGTGGTTGATGAAAAAATGAACATGTGCAGGCAGTGTGCGCTCGCAGCCCAGAAAGCCAACCATATCCTGGGCTGCATTAAAAGGAGCGTGACCAGAAGGTTGAAGGAGGTAATCCTGCCCCTCTACTCTGCTCTCGTGAGACCTCACTTGGAGTATTGTGTGCAGTTCTGGTGTCCTCAACATAAAAAGGACATGGAACTGTTGGAATGAGTCCAAAGGAGGGCCACGAGGATGATCAGGGGACTGGAGCACCTCCCATATGAAGATAGGCTGAGAAAGATGGGGCTGTTCAGCCTGGAGAAGAGAAGGCTGCATGGGGACCTCATAGCAGCCTTCCAGTATCTGAAGGGGGCCTATAGGGATGCTGGGGAGGGACTCTTCATGAGGGACTGTAGTGAGAGTACAAGGGGTAATGGATTCAAACTTAAACAGGGGAAGTTTAGACTGGATATGAGGAAGAAATTCTTTACTGTAAGGGTGGTGAGGCACTGGAATGGGTTGCCCAGGGAAGTTGTGAATGCTCCATCGCTGGCGGTGTTCAAGGCTGGGTTGGACATAGCCTTGGGTGGCATGGTTTAGTGGGAGGTGTCCCTGCCCATGGCAGGGGGGTTGGAACTAGATGATCTTAAGGTCCTCTCCTACCCTAACTATTCTATGATTCTATGATATTGTGGCTTGCTTGATGTGCCAAATTTTCACTCTCAAACCACAGAGAAAACAGTTTAGAGCTTAGCACTGCAAATGAAACTATTTTAGTCTAGTATCATTGTACTAGAGCACTGTGTTGGTCAGATTTGAGCCACTAGGGAAAAATATTATGGCAATGGATCAGTGCAGATCTGCCAGAACTGGTATATAGGTTTTCATAAACACACACTCATCTAAAACCATTGGTTTATAGTGAAATAAAGCTTTAATGTGAAATAAAGCTTGGAACATTTAATAGATTACGCTGGGGAGGGACTCTTTGTCAGTGACTGTATTGATAGGACAAGAGGTGATGGGTTCAAACTTAAACAATGGAAATTTAGCTTAGATATAAGGAAGTTCTTCCCTGTGAGGGTGGTGAGGCGCTGGCACAGGGTGCCCAAAGAAGCTGTGGATGACATCCCTGACAGTGTTCAAGCCCAGGTTGAATGGGGCTTGAAGCAACCTGCTCTAGTGGAAGGTGTCCCTGCCCGTGGCAGGGGTTAGAACTAAATAAGCTTTAATGTCCCTCCCAACCAAAACCATTCCATGATTCTATGATTGCGTAATACAGGGTTATTTCCTGTCGTCTCCCCCCCCCAATTAAACTGACTCATTTTTCCTTTTCCCTTCTCCTTTCTCCTTTTTTCCTTTTCCTCTTTACAGGAATCTTAATAGATTTGTAGAAGTGTTTCTGTTTTCTTAGAAATGCAAAATTATTAACTTCCCTGGGCAACACTGGGAAAATGATCATGCAACTATTGCATACCCTAGCTGTTCTACTGGGCACAGATCAGTTTTCAAGAGGATTATTCATACTTGCACAAGAGTCAGACACTCGTATTGCTCTAGTCCATAGTTCCTGACCAGGACCACTGAAGGCAGTGGATTTACACACATGACAAAATGAGCATCCTGTAGCCTCTTGTACGTTTTCACTCCAGGTGGGGCACCAGATGGAAGGAACTCAAACTTGTTTATCAAAGCCTGTGGTGAGCATGTTGGATTGGCATTTATTTAAAAACAAATTCAAAGCTCCTCTTTATGTAAACTAAACATATTTTGTTCTGAACTTAAAACGTATTTGTTTTATCCTTAGTTTGGTGCTTAACCATACCACTTTTCAGTGACAGCTTTCCAAACAGAACCTTGCCTTAAGACAGCTAAACTGGCTATTTGAGATGGGCTGTGGAATGTGATATGTTCCATGGATGCTGATTTGCTCACAGGGTTAGACACTCTAGAAATGCCATAAGGCCCATACAAAAAGCAGGATACTGCTACAGAAATTGTTCAAATTTTGTATTACTTCATGGTGTAGTATTTGGACCATTGTTTACAGAGTATCGACAGGGTTATCATAAGTCAGGTTTTCCTGGATGTTTCCTCTTCTCCTGCTGGGAAATTTTGCCAAATGCCAAATGAGATTTTAAGGACTTTATAGTCCTTGCCAAATATCTTCAGTCAGGCTATCCTTCCTCTAGAAATCCTGGATGTAACTACAGCACTTAATATTACTTGTTCATCATCCCATTCATGTCCAGCCAAGCTGTGTTACCAGCTAATTTAACTGGAACTGTTATGTTCTGCAAGGTTCTAAGTTGTGCTGGAAAACATGATAACTGGGACCTTTTTCTTGCTGGTGGAAGAGAGTTTATTTCATCGTAGTAGATAAATGTCAAGAAGCCTCATAAAGGAAAACAAACAACAGTGTGCTTTAATAAAATGGAATGATGGGCAGTTTTTCTTTCTGATACTCCAGATTGATTCTAGAAAGTGGTAAAGAGAAGTGCTCAAGGAACTATTGAGACCTCATGAGCAGGAAAACACCCATTGATCTTGGTCTTTTGGCTGTTGTTCAGACCGGAAAAGGGGTCCTTAATTATTTGTACTTCAAGATAAAGCTTATTTCCTGGTAAAATTTGATTGAAGAAAAAGAGCATCAGATACTGAGACAGTTAAGGAGAGCTGAGCATCAAATTCCTTGTGTGATTTGGGCATTGAAATCTCTTAGATAAATTTAAGGTCTGAGGATCTAAGTGTTTGTTTCCATCTTTGAATCATGTTATTTGGTTTGGTGTTTACTTACAATACTATCTGGTTTGAGAGACTTTGAGACTAACATATCCCAATGCTGTGTCCAGCTTCAAGAGCTCAAAAGCAGGAGATTCCAAACAGGAACAGAAAGATGAGTGTGGTTTTAGACTATTGAAATATGAAGCCAATTCCTCATTTGTGGTAGGGCAGAGACAGAGAATGAAAATTGTAACTTGAATGAAAGTTGTAACTTGAATTTACTGGGAGATGAGGACCTGTACTGCAAATTCTTCTAAATGCATGAATGAGAAGCAGTTTTAAAATACTGGGGTTTTATGATTATTCTGTGGTTGCTGAGTCTGGAAACAAAAAAAAAAAACCAAAAAAAACCACAAAACTACACACACAAAAAAAAACCAAAACCAACCAAACAAAAATTTCTTGGCTCTGCTAGACCCTGCTGAGACTGGTTGAAAATTTTCTGTCAAAACACTTTTTGTCAGAAAACTGAACTTTCAAATAGATTAATATTCTGTGGAAAAGCATAAACATCCTTTAGTAATTTAAAAAATATTGTGAAAATTGAGAGTTTTACCATGGAGGGAGGAATATTTTGCAAAGAATTACAGTATTAGTGCCATTATTTAACAGTTGATAGGTGTGAGCCATTCACACACAAATGTATGTTAGATAAGGTTGTATATGCTAAGAAATGACCTGTGGTAATTGACTCCTGTTATTATTACTCTAGGGTTTTACAGGTACTGACTTAAACCCTTCGAAGGCTGGAGGTGGGGTTAAAAGTTAATAAAGAATTTCTCCAGCTTTCACGGCTCATTCCAGATTTACAGGCTGAGCTATTTGCTGCTGACTGTTCAGGGAACAACTGTTGACAACTGTTAAATTAGTTCTTTCTGTAAGAAAGCAAACATAATCTTTTAAGTCATTGTAATTTTTCTACAGCTGTGTTTCAGAGCTGTAAAATAGGTCTCACAAAAGAGCTTGGGGTAAGAGAATGGGAGGACAAGAAAAAGGAATGTATTCAGTGGTATTGGAAAAAAGGAAGAGCTAAGTTGTTTTTTAAAGTTAGCAGTAGCTTAGATAAATGGGTAAATATTACATAGAGAAAGAGTCAATGATTCCATCATATGGTAAATCTTGCATGTTACCAAAAAAATTTGAGCTGAACACGTACAGGTTAACTCTGATGGTGTAAATTTGCTTAAAGTGTCTTCCAGATTACCTTTTCCTATGAGGCTTTCAGCATGAGGTATTGTCTTGTGCTGCAGTTGGCAATAACGAGTAAACCCCACTGTGGGTTGGGCTGGTTTGACCAAAACGTGTTACATGCACAAATCCTGGATCTGCAGGATGATTTAGCAACTTAATATTAAATAACACCCATCAAATCGCAGCCCATAGAGTGTGAGGTTGAGCGGGTGAGGAGGGGAGGGAGATGTGCAAGTCTGTGTTCATGACAGCACATTTGAGCCTTCAGCATGTGTGTCTAAAGGTGCATTCCTGTCTCTGTTCCCCCAGAGACAGCTCTCCTCTCCCTTTACCTCGGTGCTCCCCCCTCCCAGAAGAGATAAAATGTGCGTACTTTGGTGTCCTCATCCAAACAACCTGGGAAAGACCAAACACTCGCGCTGTCTCTTAACTATTCCTCCCCGAACCCCATCGTTCCCTCCCCTCGCCCACGCCGCCGCCGCCACCGCCCCGCCCGCAGCCCCGTTCGCCCGGCCTTCTCCGGCCTTCACAGCCCTGGGCAGCTGTGTGCCAGCCAGTGCCCCCGCCCCTTCTCCCTCCCTCTTCCACCGTGCAGCCTGAAATTGCACCTCCCCGGCTGAACGAGCGCACGCAGAGCTGCGGGGTCTCGGCGATAGTGGGGCCCGGGCTTAGGGCCGCCTGCGCCTTCCAAAGAGAAGAAAAGCAAAGCGGCGGCGGGAGGGGAGGCGGCCAGGGGTCTGCCTCCAGCAGCCCCCGACCTCCCCCGCGTCACTGGCCGGCAGCCTGCGGTCAACAGGCATCATGGCCTGCGAGCCGGAGGATCTGAGCAGCCGAGAAGTGCAGAACGTCTGCGAGGCCCTGGGGCGCTACGAGGACACACTGCGGGGTGCCGTGCGCGAGATCCACGTGGACATCCAGGTGTTCAAGCAGGGCGTGGGGCGGCAGGTGGAGGAGGTGCTGCGCCTTGCCAGCCCCCTGGCGCACACCGTGTCCGAGCTGCAGCAGGAAAACCAGCGCCTGCGAGCGCAGCTGGAGCGCCTGTCCCGGCAGGTGGAGGCCCTCGGCCGGTCGGCGGGGCTGCCGCAGGAGTGGGCGGACGAGGCGGTGCCGAGGCCCCAGGCCGCGGGACCCGGCTCTCCGGGACAGGATTCGGCCGGCGGCAGGTTTTCCAGCCGTGCCAAGTTGGCTGTCACCGGCCGGAGCCAAGTAAGTGCTGGCCGGGGGCGGGGAGGACGAGCGGCTGCGTGAGCAGATGCCTCGCGGGTGTTGCCAGGCTTTGCTCTGGCACAAGGGAGAGTCAAGGGCACGGGGCTCTTTTGCAGTGCAGGGTCAAGGGGGTTTTGGGAGATGCTCTGAGAAATGGTCTTGGCCTTGGTACCACGTGGAGGTGTTCCTGATTACGACACTGCTTGGTCACACTGGGATCCTGGTTAGAGTGGGAGCAACCTGTCACCATGGTTAGAAGTAAGAAGAGAAGCTGAGGCAGTCTCAGCTATCAATACACATATGTACAGGGACATCTGTGCATCTTTCTTGACTTGATTAAGGGGGTCTGTGTGCCAGCAGCGCTATTTGCCAGTTGGCAAGCTCTCAAAGGAGAACAGCTTAGCATAGAGCAGGCAGTAACATGTTTTCCTGAGATACTGACATAGCATCTTGCAGTGAGGCAGTTTTGCTGCATGACCACTGCCCTGTGCTGCTGCAGCTGATCCATGAGAAGAGGCCTCAAGCAAGCTGTTACGGTCTCCATGACCTAAACTAGTACAGACACATTCCTCCCAGTGATAAAACTCTCTTTGCAGTATAGTGGAGCCTTGTAACTTGGTACATGGAAGTCCTAGTTAGTGTGAAACTCATATGGCGCTGAAGTGTTTTGTGTAATACTTTTTCTATGTGTCAGGCTTTATGGAAAGAATTGAGAGCTCCTCTGCAATCTTTGACACCAGGAGGTGGCAGCCAGACATCACATCATGATTCAGTCACACAAAACGGTCTGATAATAGAGACCTGGCTTTCACAGATGACAGCCTATTTTGTGTAATCTTGATTAAGCCATGGCATGAGGGGTCTTCAAGACTGAGTGTGAAAAGCAGGTCTGTGGTCTCTCCAGGCTTTGGGGATGGAGAATAAAAACTTGGAAATGAAATGAACTCAAATTGGTGGCAATGAGCAGGGAATCT
This sequence comes from Ara ararauna, assembly GCA_028858755.1. Classification (NCBI taxonomy): domain Eukaryota; kingdom Metazoa; phylum Chordata; class Aves; order Psittaciformes; family Psittacidae; genus Ara; species Ara ararauna. The sequence goes on along the minus strand of CM054389.1, from coordinate 6,409,897 downwards.
ATTGTGTTCTAGCCTTTTTTGTGCCTACTGACTCAAGAATGGGCACTTAGGGCTTCCTGCAGCTGGGCAGGTGGAAGGGTAAAGCTGTTGCTTGGTGTGTTGTTTCAGCATAGTTGTGGCAACTGCTGCTTTTCCCCCTGCATGACAGAGGTAAGTAGCATGCGCACAACTTGTAAATCTGTTCCCTTTTGTTCCATGAAGCCATCCACACTTGTTTGTATTGCAAGGAACAGAAGTGAGCTGAGCGACAGGGAAGGGACAAAGGGATGTGGTTCCTCACGCCATCTCACCAACCTCATCACCTCTACACACTTTGTAGTGTGTACTTCACACTGTGAGAAGTCTTGCATCAAGGTTATGGCAATATTCGGCTTTAGGTATTGATCTGCATTAAAGCACAGTATGAGCTTTTGGAATTGGGACCTTCTCACTTAGCTTTGATGGTTCAGGGAAGATCACTTAGGTACTGATAGTAATTCAGTGCCCTCACAGCAATTTTCCCTGGAAGGTTGGACAAGTTCCCAGGTTAGCATAGCTGACCGAGAAGGAATTTCAGTACTGAGAACCATGGGAGATGTGGCTAGGGCTACACACACCAAATGCATGCAGTGAAAACATGATTCTGTGGGTAAGGCTCTGATGTGGCTGTGCCCACATGGGTAAAGAGCAAGCCTTAGTTGCTGTGCTGGTCATCCAGATTCTCTGTAATGAAGAAAGTGTTCCCTCAGGTGCTTGCAATTTGTGGTTTATATGGCCACCTCACTTGAAGCAGAGTACCATAAATGACACTGTGTATGGTTTCAGATAAATGAGTACCTGTGATAAAAACTGGTGACAATTCTAGCCTTAGTAAATACTTCTATAAGTTTGAGATACCAGGAACAAATGATGCTGACATGGACCTAGTAGCAAATAAAGATGCTCTCTTTTGTTCCTGAAGAGATTTATTGGCCAAGGTCTTTTTTACTGTGTGGTTGATGGCAGTGTTTATCCCAACAAAAGGCTGTGTTCTGTTGCCTTCAACATTTCTAGCAAAATACTGGAATTACGTTGAGTACTTGTAAATTCAGTTACTGAATTTTCTTATGCATAGTACCTTCTGACAAATATGTAAGTTTTAATCTGTGAAAATAAAATTATTTTGAAAGATCTGAATACAGTGACAGATTCAGTTTAGCAGCAGTAAGTCTGTGCATATGGAAGCATTCTGTGTGAGAATAGCAGATGATCTAAAAATTGAAAGTATTCTTTTATTATTAGGAGAGACAAATGTTATTTTAAAGAAACTGTTCTTATGGTGATGTGTTGTGAAAAAGTTTGCAGACTAGCTTTGCAAAAGAACTTATCATTCCTTTTGGGACTATGCTGAGTAACTAAAGAATGCAGCTCTGTTGGATGTGAGCTCTTCTAAAAACCTGACTGTAATGAAGCCTCAAAATGGGAGAGATGCTACAAAAATCAGTGGAGCCTAGATAGCAGAATTGTGCTTTTGCTTGTGAGAAAGTTCTAGATGCTTTGAACATTCAACTTCCCAATCTAGTTTATTTTTCTTTCTTTTTAAATAAGAGGAAAATTCAAAGGAAGCAGAAGTTCTAGTATGAGTTGGTATACTGAACTTCATTATGGGTTTGATTTGTAGAGCTTGTAGTGTATCTTAGGGGAAGCTAACTTGGTTGCGAAACGGACATTTTAACTTCCAGCTATCTCAGCTGCATCTGAAGCCTTCTTTGGTCGTCAGTCTTGTTATTGGGGCTATAAGCACATTGTGCTAAAGCATGGTGTTGTTATTGAGTATCTGAGTGCTGATGGTGGTTGTTTTAAAAATAAAAAAAGGCTCATGTGTCAGTGGTTTAGACTCAGGAATGTCTTGGCTCATCATTCAACCTCCACACTTTATCTAGTGGAGCACATAAGTGAGTGGGAACATAGGACCCAACCTTTAAGTCAAGAGAAGGATTTTCCTTGACTTGAGTAGTGTGAGCATTTAGCTCAAACCCTTTTATGTGCACCTGTGTTCCAATAAAACCAGTTAGAGATTGACATTTAAATATCTAGGAGGATCAGAATCTAAGCCCGCAACTGTATACTCTGACAAAAATTCTGTTGAGGCTGCCTTACTGTAATCTACTGCTAGTAAACAAATTCTTAGCAAGATCTCAGACCATAGTTACCAGGATTTGCCTGGCATTTGTACTTGAGGTAATGAAAGTTCTAGTATCTCAAGTAGTGGATGTTAACAGTCTGTGCTCTCTGCAGCATCTAACACAAATAAGTGCTATTTAAATAATCAAGAGGTTGTGTTAGCTTTGTGTGGTGTCCTTAGCTAGTTTTGAGTAAGTGTAAACAGCAGACATGGTCCATGAAACTTACTTTTCTTGATTTATCTTGGATTTATCATGATGGTGTCTGTATTTTATATGGGATATAGTTTTTCAGCCTATAAATAAATAAATAATTTGTGATGAAACTATGTAATAAATAAGTAAAACTACTCTTTTTCTATGTATTTCCTGAGTATGAAAAGCAGAGACAAATTAAGTTCTTGAGTGTAAACTCCCCACTTCTTTCCTTTTGTTATGTTCTGTTGGTTTCATAATTACCTGTAGTATAAAATCTTTTTCAGTAATCTGTCTTAAGTCTTTTTGTCTGTCTTTAAAAACAAAACTTGTTTGGATTGAGTCTATAAGAATTTTTGATTATGCTTATAAAAGCACACTACAGATTTACTTCTTTATTTATTCATTAAATCTTTTGGCCAATCTGGTAGTTAGATACATGTTCAGAATAAATTGAAACTTTTGAATGGACTTTCTGTTGGAGAATTTCTCTCTACAGCTTGTATGTGCTGCTTTTTGGAAACTACATTTTTTAATTGAAGTAACTGTGTGTCTGTAAAGCACTTTCTTCTTTCTTTAGTTCTATGAAACTGGATATATCTCATGGTTTTTTGCACAGACATGCATGAACCAATGGGGAACGAAAAATTCTTGTCTGATTTTTCTGGAATTGTATTGGCAATCATATGGGAAAAATATGGTGGTTCTCACAGAAAAGCTATCCATACAGAAGCTGCAGATTATAATGCAGCTGTAAAGTTCTAGGATCACATTTAGTTTATGTAATGCTTTTATAATACATTATCAGAATGGGATTTTTTTTCTGCAATAAACAGAAAAAAACCTGCAGAGCATCAAGTGTTTTATGTAATCCCAGTCTCTCCTCTATTATGCAGTCTCTTCTGTGTATCACCTTCACAGTGGATTCTGATATCTCTAACAAAAGTGGAAGGCTCCTCCTAAGTGCTTGGGGTCTTTGAGGACAAGCATGTGAAAATTGATGTAAGTCCTGCGTTGCCAAGTGCATAGTTTGTAGGTTTGGCTCTTGGGGTTAGATAGTTGTTCCATTCTTGTATTGTGATCACTAGCGCAACGAAGGCCTGTTCTTGGCATGTGTTTCTGGATTTTCTTCTAACTTTTGCTGCTGTTTGAAATTTAGCTGTCATGTCTCTTGTCTGTTCTGCCAGAGTGTAGATCTGGATGACCTCCACAAATCTGAATTCAGAAGAGTTTTTAGTTCTTCCATCATTGAAAATGGTCATCAGTCTTCAGGTAGGAACAGGGCATGAAATGAAATAGCAATACTTGTAAAATAACTTGATCCTGGCAGTCATAGAGCAGCCCTCAGATGCTGGAAGCATTAGAATCTCCTATGGTTTCAGTGTGGGTATTGTACTATAGAACTGATACAGTTTAACTTTATTTCCTAATTAGGAGTTTAAAAGTTAAACTTTATTGTTAAGCGTGCTCTATGGTGTTTCATTAATTAGAGATTACTACTGTCACATTATCTTGAGGCACTAGTGATTATAAGGCCTGCTATCCTGGGTGCCATTGTAGCCTTGCATCCCAAAATATTTTGCAAATTACCTGTCTGCATCCATTACCCTTAGGTGGAGGAAGAACTTTCTGTCTCCATTTTAGAAAAAACAGGCATACAGCATTTCATAAAACCATGAAAAGAGCAATAATGCCGACTCGTAACCCACAGCAGGAGATTGGGGGTGGGAGCTGCACAGAGGAAGAGGAGGAGTTTAGCAAATGCAGCTGCTAGTGGGTTAATGATCTGGAGAAGTTGAGATTCATGTAGGGTCAGTATGGTTGCTGCAAGGATCACTTACACTAGGGTGGTTTCTACAGCATGCTGTAAATGGTGTTAATGTTCCACAGGGAGAAATGGGTACAATAATGACAATAACTTGTAAAATAAAGTTGTTGAAGCAAATTGTTTTCTTAACTTTGTTACAGATCTGCAAGTAAATTTACTTCCTCTCTCCTTTTTTTTCTTACTCAGTAGGTCAGGCAAAAGTCTCCCATGAACTGACCTCTTCTCACATGTCAGAGACATCACCTGAAGCCCATGCCCCTGCAGTCACCTTACAGATGCCCCATCTTCCCGTTACTGCAGTAACCAGGATACCAGAGAAGTTTTCAGGAGAGACCATTTGTTCAACAGGAACAACTAATGCGTCTGCTGGCCTGCTGGGACAGAGCAAGAGCAAAAATGCAATGGCAGCGAAAACTTCCAACCAGCCAGGTAAGAGAGACAAAAATAATTTGCTTGATGAAGCTGTGGCCCATTTCTTTACTTGAAGCAACTGGTGCTACGGGACTTGTCCTATGACTTAGTGGTATTTATGAAACTTCACTTATCTGCTACATATCCCATGGTGGGACTTCCTGACTTAGAAAGCTGTGGGTCCTAGAGTCAGCTTTAGGCTGTAATGTCATATATGCTGAACATTTTTTGCTGCCTACTATAGTTGAGTTCCTAGCACAGGCTATCTTCTAGCTCAGTTACTGAATAAGTATCTCTTCAATGCTATTTTAGTGAAATTCACAGGATTTTTTAGTGTTTGAGACCTGAGGCCCCCTGAGAAGTTAGGCAGGTATTTAGCTAATGGGCACAATATTTGGAGGGAGGAATGACCAACAGCAGACTGACAGATACACACAAGTCAGAGTGATTTCAGAATTGTACTTACATCTTAATTTAGTTAATTTTGTTATGAATGAGCTTTATTTAAAACATATTGAAGTCATTCCTCTCTGAGTTTTATTTCATGTGATGGTGACACTTACAGATCAGACTGTATATATTGGTCAAAAATTAGAGAGACATCAGATTGAATTGCCAGCAAGAGAGGGATTATTTGCAGATTATTCTTTCAACTTTTATTTTCTTAAAGCAAAGTCTCTCTTTATATTTTTTCTGCTGTTTCAGTGAAGGCCTGGAATTCAAGTATGGTGACAACAGTGGGTTCATCTGCTACTGGAGGTGAGTGTTCTTATCGGCATGTCCTTATGCAACACAAATTGAGGGGGATTCCATGTTCCATGTCTGGGAAATGCAGATCTGAGCATATAGTTCCAATTAATAGGTACATGGTAATATTGAAACTGCTAACAAGACTGCATGCAGATTCATTTTCCCAGGTATTATGGAAGGTTGTTCCACTGTATCAGATTCTCAGTCCATTCAAAGCAAGGGGTACTTGTCCTTGTTTGCACAGAAGTATGCATGTGTACTGTTAGGTAATCTCTGCAGTGGAAACAATAGGTGCCAGGGAAACATGACAGAACACAGGCCGAGCAGTTAAGATTTCAGCTGACCAAGTGAAAACTGTGCCTGAAATCAAGGTAATGGCAGATGGAAAGTGGTGAGCTCACCCTGTGGATGGTGAAGCAAATTCCTTGAGCAGTATAGCAGTAAGTAGTCTTCTTCATATATCAATGTGCCAAAGGACAAAATGGCTTAAGGATTTTCAATTTCAGTTGAAATAGATGAGTTGAGCTCTAGCCAAAAGTATTTTGGATTGATGTCATAGAATCATAGAACAGTTAGGGTTGGAAAGGACCTTAAGATCATCCAGTTCCAACCCCCTGCCATGGGCAGGGACACCTCCCACTAAACCATGCCACCCAAGGCTATGTCCACCCCAGCCTTGAGCACCGCCAGCGATGGAGCATTCACAACTTCCCTGGGCAACCCATTCCAGTGCCTCACCACCCTTACAGTAAAGAATTTCTTCCTCATATCCAATCTAAAGTTCCCCTGTTCAAGTTTGAACCCATTACCCCTTGTCCTCTCACTACAGTCCTTCATGAAGAGTCCCTCCCCAGCATCCCTATAGGCCCCCTTCAGATACTGGAAGGCTGCTATGAGGTCTCCATGCAGCCTTCTCTTCTCCAGGCTGAACAGCCCTGACTTTCTCAGCCTATCTTCATACGGGAGGTGCTCCAGTCCCCTGATCATCCTTGTGGCCTCCTCTGGACTTGCTCCAACAGTTCCATGTCCTTTTTATGTTGAGGACACCAGAACTGCACACAATACTCCAAGTGAGGTCTCACAAGAGCAGAGTAGAGAGGCAGGATCACCTCCCTCGACCTGCTGGTCACGCTCCTTTTAATGCAGCCCAGGATATGGTTGGCTTTTTGGACTGCAAGCACACACTGTCACCAAGCTTTTATTGTCTGTACCATGTACTGGCATTTCACAGTGCTCTCAATGTCAGTTTAGCAAAGATGTAGCTCAGCTAAAATGGGGATCACCTGAGATTTGCTTAAATTTCTGGCAGTTGTTTGTGGTCCCAAATTTGTCACATCTGTATGTTGACATTTACTAGGGCATTTTACGTGAGAAATTTAGTTGATCTGGATTCCTTCTATAAGCAGTGGGGAGAGTTTGCATTTTCAGAGAGTCTTGTTGACAGTAATCAGGTTGGATTGCTTCTAAGATGCAGTCCTTCTTCATCTATAGAAGGAGCCTTCAGTAAATGAGTTGCGGGCTTATGCAACAAGTTCTGGCTTTAGTGCGTTAAAAATGGGCAAGTCACTCTGTTGCTGTGCATTTACAGAGCATAGCTGGTGTCCAGAGCTGGCCTATAAGAGGCAAAGCACAAAAGGTAGAACCTCTGAAGGATCTGGTGGTCTGAAGCAATCTTTGCAGCTCTTGCAGTCTGTTCGACTTCAAAACATTTCCTGGTGAAAATTAGGTAATTTAAATTATGCTCTCAGTCATGGCAGACTTCTAGGGCTACTTATGTCTACGAGAACGACTATTGCAAGGTGAACTGTAGCACAATTTCTTCCATTTACTGGAATGTTGTCCATTGCAGCGTACCCTCCTCTTGAGGTCTGTCTGCACAAGGGTCCGAAATGTTCAAACTTTCCCAGTGCAGTTTTATCAAAGGTATCTTCTCACAGCCCTTTCTGTCATGTTTATACCATCCTTGCTGCAGGGCAGTGATTTTGCAGGGGGCTTAAACCCCTTGGGAAGATCCCTTCCCAGTTTATTAGATCAAACTAGAAGTTAGACAGTCCTGCAGCTATTCACTATGGTGAGTGTGAGGCTATCTCTCAGGAAACTGTTTGGAAATGTATGAGGAAAGGAGATAAAACAAGTTTCTGCCCTAATGTATTTTGTCTTTCCTGCTTTTATACAGAGAATACTACTTCTGTCACTAAATCTGTCTCAACTGTGAGCTATGGGACGTGTAGTGGAACCAAAACTGATGAAAGGTATGCATTTTACTTCACATTTTGTTAGGCCATTGTGGTCAGTATAGTCTCAAGGGACAGGTGTTTTGCTGGTGTGGAGAACAGGTGAGTTCCAGATGCTGTATTTTAAGCGTTGGATGTATAATTGTATGTTAACCTACTTGCCCCATTACATTAACCTAGTTAATACGTTCTGTGTGTGTACTGTGTCCACCAACATGTAAATGGGCATATTCCTCTTAACAACGTTTCTACTTTCAGGGAATAACCCATCAATGACTACTGGAATAATCACACTACCTGTACTAAAACCATCCTAGTGATGTATTGTATGATAGTTTTTGTTCAACATGGCAGTGCTTGAATCGTAACCCGAATTGTCTCAGGTTAAACAGTTCCTCGTCTCTAGCCATACGTGTAGCTGACATACCAGGTTATCTGTTGAGTGCACTTCTCATGTGAAATCAGCAATGTGCCCTATATAAGATCCTATATGTCTAGCTTCAGGACCCCCTAAAACCCTCGCATGACTGCTCTTTTGTGCCTCTGGTTCCTTTGTTAGTGCCATATCTCAGCTGATCCTCACAGCTTTCTTTGCATGACACATCTGGTAGGCTATGTATCAACATCTCACCCATGACTGCAGCATTGGATAGCCTTAGCACTTTTGGTTCCCTTGGTTTTGGGAGGCTTCTTCAGGCTGCCACTCCAGTGCACCAAAGAACAGGTGAGTTCCAGATGCTGTATTTAAGCCCATTAAAGTTTGTGAGCTTTCCCGAGGGCTAAATGGAGCAGAGATGGGAAGGGATAAAAATGATTTGTAGAGCAATTTGAAGCAGCCCTAATTGTGGATTTCAGCACTGTTACAGAGTTAGTCAGTAAAACTCTCAGTATCAGCAGTGGATTTTTGTTAGGAGGAGCAAGTTGTCAGGCCCTTTGAAAATACTTGTTAAAATACTCATCTGTGTTGAAATTTGTACATCTGGCTTATTTTTAGAAACCAGCATAACTGCCATCAAATATTATTAGTTTGGCTAGCCTAGAGTTTAGTTTGTATATAAACGCATTGCTGAGGACTGCTACACATTCTCAACTTGGAGTCACAGTTGCTTAGTATAGGATTACATGGTATCACAATTACTGCTGGCATATCCAGGTATCCTCAGCATGCAAAATATCCATTATGAAAAATGGGAGGGCATCTAATTTAAACCTCTTAAATTGGCTTGCATCTGCCTTGAAAATTATGCCAAATCTGTAATTACATTTCTTCTGAGTTAGTTCCAACATCGACACTTTCATATTTGAGTCATGATACACTGAGCACCCTAGAGAACTTCCTGTCAGATCTGACCTCCATCTCTACCAGAAATTAATGTGTGACACTGATTCATTGCTGTTTGCCTCAGTTTCCCCATCTCTGTTACATGGAACATTTCCAAATGTGACCTGTTGCTGGTGAAGTGGTTTACGGCTCAAATAAACACAAATTAGAATATAATCCTATATTTCTCGGTCAAATTACCAGCGTATGCTCAGCAACGCAACACTGACCCAAGCTCAGAATTCTGTGTACTCTAACTACAAAGTTGAAATGTACTTTCTGAATTACTCTTTAGGTTCCGTAATTTCCCCTCCCAGGAACTCTAAAGTTGGAAGTTAGTGCTGCTCTGTGGCTGCAGTGGGGCTGAGTTTTTCTTTTTGGCTTTGTGGGTTGTTTTTTTTGTTGTTGTTGTTGTTGTGTTTGTTTTGTTAGGGTTTTTTGGGTTGTCTCTCCTTTCTCAGAGGTGTTTAATTGTTGTTCTCAGCATTTGTGACTTGTCCAGCTATGTCTTATTTGTAAAAGTACCTTTGATTTTTACTTAAATTGCTTTTCACTCATTCAGGTCCTCTTGAAACAGCTCTTTTGGGAGGTTTAGAGTAGGCAACAGTTGGATCTTTATGCTGACTCCTAGCAGCACTAAGCATTTTGTTTAACAATATACTTTCCATGTTATGTTTCTCCAGTGCCACTGACAGTTACTGTGATGTGAACCCCAGCTCTCACCCCTCTCCTCCCCCTGTACAGCGCCAAGTTGAAAGGAGGCGAGAACTGGTGCGTTCTCAGACGCTCCCGCGGGCTACAGGAACGCAGGCCAGGAAAGCGCTTTTCGACAAATCTGAATGTGGTGCTGGAAGGTTTGTTGAAGCCTCATCTCCAGCATGGGTTTGTTAATGGGAAAATAATTTGTTGATTGCCAGCAGAGGACAGCTGGGTGAGAGGACTTGACTCTCAGTGTAGGATTTTGAGCTAAGGGACAATACGAGGTCATATGTAGCTTCACTGACTTCACAGACCGAATGCTGGGAATTCACATCTATACATTCTTCTGGCTTTGAAGGTGTTCAGCTGAAGAAGTAAGTGCCTTTTATCAGGAGAGAGTGCTGTGGAAGATGCCTTCTCTGTTATTAAAAGAGACTAGGAATATAGTGATTTTCTGTTGCCATTCATTAAGGACTGAAAGCAAGGGCTATTCTCTATGTACCATGTTGGGGGTGTAATTTAAATAGAAGAGGCTTGGAATCAGTCCTGGCATTAGGGAAACGGAAATTAGTTTTTCTTGCAGGACCAACAAACTGAAGTTTCAGCAAGATGTTTCTCAAATATCACCTGGACAGGGGCTGACCTGGGCAAGGTTCTGTAGATGGTGCTTACAAGTAGGTTTAAATTTTTCTAGAATGTAATTTAATCTGGTCTCTGTTAATTTTCCAGGGGAAAAGGTGAATCCAGAGCTAAGCTGAAGAGGTCGCAGAGTTTTGCGGTTGCCAGCGCTAGCACCATTAAACAAATTCTGTTAGACTGGTGTCGCTCAAAAACCATAGGATACAAGGTAAAGACACACTGGCACTTTCAGCTCTTTCTTTCTCAGGAGAGTTTGTCAAAAAAGTGTGCTCAAAGAGTGCATGTAAAACATGCTAAACAATGAGTTAACTTACACAAGACCATCAGGGTTTGATGTGGGTAACACAGACATTGTGGTTTGCATGGGCAGCACTTCCAGATAGTGATTGCATGAGTGAGATTCTGTATGTCTATCAAAGCAACGTATTAGTGTTTGTCTGAAAGCCTACATTTTTCTGCTTCTGGATAAAGACTTCAGTATACACTTGCATTTTTTTCTTAGTTGCAGGCTTTTGCATTCTCATTGTATATGGCAAGATCAGAATGACATTTTGCCAGTATGTGGAGAGTATGGCCCTTTTGCTACACAGCAGACCAAAGTACCCTCTACTGGTATTGGACATGTGAATTTGTAGTAAATAGTTGAGGCTGAATCACATGGTGTTAGTGAGCTAATTTCTATGAGGTAACATCAGCATAGCTAAAAGAATTCAGCAGTTGAGATTTTAGGAATTTTACCTGGCCTTAAACTGAAATTGCCAAAGTAATTTCCATGAGAAAGAAAATTATTTGTGTGTGTAATATGTTTTTCAGAGTTATTGTAAAATGTGAATTATTATTGCCGAACTCTAAATTATAGTATACATAAGCAGAACTAGTGAAAATTATTGTTAGTTGCTTACCAGAAAAGCTGGGGCTTGAATTTTATATGATGCAAAGTAGCATGAGACAGGAGCCCGAATATGTTTCTTTTCACTGCGGCAGTGGAAAGTAACAATAACCATTCATTCTAAGAATCAGGTTTTGCAATAGGTGTAATGCTTCCTATATTTCTACCTATATGTATGTAAACAGGCATTGAATTGAGCCTTACTGAAAGCAAAGCAAGCAAGCATAATCTTTATCTAGTGCTATTCACAGCCACAAAATGAAGTGTTCTTCAATTATAAGTGCTTTACAGGGATAAGCAGTGTCCTTAGTTTTCACAGATACTCAGCTGATACATTCATTAGGCCTGCTCCAGAGCTCACATTCTTCCCAGTATTTTCACTGGGGTTTGGATAAGGCACCTTGGCTGTGTGTCTGCTTTGCGTCTGAGCATTGCAGGCAAAAGGCTTTCATTTGCTGAGCATGCCGTTTTTTCTCAGAATACAAACAATGTAATGGATATACTAAAAGAGAAGGACAAACCCTGAAGCCTGTGCTTTGTTGCCTTGGTTAGGGGGAGAAGACAGAAAACTTCAGTAAGCAAAAGCAGTTGCGCTTCCCTCTTCCCCCATACTACATTAACATGCATGGTTTTTTCGTTATGACAGCACATTGATCTCCAGAACTTCTCCTCAAGCTGGAACGATGGGATGGCATTTTGTGCTCTTGTGCATTCTTTCTTTCCTGAAGCTTTTGATTATAATAAGCTGGACCCAGCTAATCGCAAGCAGAACTTTGAGCTGGCCTTCACCATGGCTGAGTGAGTATCACATTAGATCTCTGTGAAGTGCTTCCAGTTCAAGTCTAATGGAGCTGGGCAGCAGTGAAGAGTTTAATCATTCTTATAGATCCTATATCACTAGCTTACATGTGTCATGGCAAAAAAGATGATAAAGCTCTGCCTAGAGAATTCATAGAACATGAGCCTTAGCAGTCTGAAGTCAGAGGTGGTTTTACCAGGCACAGGATTATTCACTGGAATCCATCCACAGCCACATGGGCCTTCATTGGCACATTTCGTCTCTTCTCATATTTCCCCGTTCTTTTGTAACTTTGTATATAATAACCAGGAAAACAAGATTTGCAAACTTCCATGACCCTGCTTACTGAGAATTGGGCAGATGAATGTGAGATTGGGCTACATGCTACAGGCATCAGGGATGTGAATGGCAGCCAATGAGAAAGAAAAAAAACAAACTCTACAGGGCTTTGGATCAGATCCCAGTACAGAAGAGGGAAAGAACTGGAATATTCCATGGTCACAAAAATAACAACCTCTAACCTGAGTTTGACCATTTCATAGTAAAATGAAATGTTGCTGATAAACCTCAGGATTTCTTAAATGCTTCAGTGATGCTCAGAGCAGCAAATGAGTCTTGGCATTGGTTACAGTCTTCAAGATTGAACTCTAGATTTGCTGTATCTGTTTTATCATTACGACAGGAAAATGGCTCATTGCGATCGTCTGATAGAAGTGGATGACATGATGCTGATGGGTCACAAGCCAGATCCCATGTGTGTCTTCACGTATGTCCAGTCTCTATACAATCATCTACGATGCTTTGAATAAGCCCATCAACACCTCTCTGGACTGAAGGGTCAAGTACACTCCTAATGGAAAGAGTGGCATTTTGCAAATGGAACACTGTTATTTCTTGCTTTTTACTGTCTCTTTGCTTACATTCAGCTGTGTGGCTGACTGAAGTGTTGCTGAGCAATGCCCCGAAGTGTTGCATCACATCAGTATTATATGTCAGTAATACAGAAATATATTTTAAAAAGGAAAAAAACTTAGCGAAAAGTAACTTTGGTGCCAGTAGAGGGTTGGATTCTTAATTTTCTTTAATTTAAAGGTCACAGGAAGCTAAATTGCTGCTCCTATCTCTGTTAGGCTGGGGACACAGTCTTATGCAGTGACAGTAACTCTGCTGCGAAGGTGTTCCCTCTTGAAATTCAGGTAAAACTCCAGAAAATAGCATCTTCAATTCCACTTCTCTGTTAAGCATGGCATAAAATAAACAGCAGATGGACAAGGAAAATTCTGAGAGTACTCAACTGCTGGGCATTATTGCCTCTCCTCCAACCCTAACCCCCACTATAGCGTAAGTACATGTACACATCAAACAGGCATTGTTCTGTTCTCTTAAAGCTGAACAAGAACATAGCATCTTACCTGCTGACTGGGATGATGGATAACTACCATGTTACAGAACGGCATTTGTCTGTAATGGTCAGATCTGAAGTGATTTGCTTAAAGGGTTGCTAAAACCTGTGCTTGTAGTACTGGATTTATTTCCTGATCATGAAGAACAGCAACAGCTGGGCTCTTCTGTGTATAAGAGTGTGTTTGCATGATTTAGAATTGGGAGGGGGGAGCAACAGGGTACAAAATATTCTGAACACTCATAATAGAAGCAAGACCATAGTGTGCTTTGACCTAGGCTCTGGGGGAAAGCAACTCTCCAGTGTGCACAGGAATTAAGTCTTGATGACTTGCTCAGTCCTCATGCTGACTCAGAGGTGGACAGGCAACATGCCAGGAAAGTATGAAAGGCGGGAGTTTTGAAATGCCTTGGACTAGATGCCCTTTTCAGTTAAATAAGTGTTAAAACCACAGTGCATTAGGATTATCCCAGATTTACTGAACAACAAGGTCATGTGTCACCCTTTCTGTTTTTTTCTTTGATAAATCAACAGTTTTGTTTTCAAAGTGAATGTTAAAAATAAACCCACTGAAAAAGCATAGTTCAGAACAAAAAAGAAGCTTTTTACAAGTATTTCTACCCCAAGAACAGGCTCATAGAAAGTAAAAACTGAAAGCCATGAGCCCTCTGCTCATGCTAGAAAATGTTTATTAACCTGCGTTTGTGCTTTTTATAGATATTTATGAAGATAACTTTGGCTCTGTATTGATGACTATTTGTAATAAAATGTCAAATGTTCTCTAGATTTACTGCTTCTCTTTATAATGAAGGTAACAAATGTAATTTGTTACCTTTGTAATGTAATGTAATTTGTCACCTTTGTAATTTGTCTTTAGAATTACAGGTAACAAGGTGTCATGGGTTCAGCAGCGGCAGTCATTTTTCTCCTTGGTAGCTGGTGCAGCGCTGTGTTTTTGATTTTGGGCCTGGGAACAGCACTGATGACACCAGTGTTTCGGTTACTGCTTAGTGATGTTTTGGTCTGGCCAAGGACTTTCTGAGTTTCATGCCCTGCCAGGGAGGAGGGGAAGCCGGGAGGAAGCAGAGACAGGACACCTGACCCAAACTGACCAAAGAGGTTATTCCATACCACAGCACGTCATGCCCGGGATGGAAAGGCAGAGAGCAGAGACCCGCAAGGGTGGGGGTGCACTGTGTGGTCGGGCTTGGTGTTAGGTGGTGAGAATTGTATTCTTTCCTTGTATTTGCCTTGCCATTATTATTATTGGTAGTAGCAGTAGTGATTTGTGTTACTAAACTGTTCTTATCTCAACCTGTGGGAGTTGCATTCTTTTTGATTCTCCTTCCCATCCCTCCGGGAGCGGGGGGAAGAAAGAGGGGGAAGTGAGTGAGAGAAAGGGCTGCGTGAGTTAGAGAGGCTTAAACCACGACACAAGGTAAACTTGGTGAAAAGAAACTAGAGCTTTTCCTTAGAAGATTTTTATTCTCGTCATGATGCTGTGTGTTCTGAATTTCAGTTTTAAAAGTATGTAAGTTTAATTCCATTTGGAATAGGATTTTAGTTCAGCCTCCCTTTCTAGTGAAGTTTACTTAAGAAACCCTGAGTGAAATAACCACTTCTGTTAGCAGTCTCAAGAGAGGAAAAAAAGCCAAAACCAAACCCCAAACGCCAAAAATTTACAAAGGTAAAGTATAACTTAATGTGAAGGTCTGGTTCAAGTTCTGTTTGAAGGGTAGCTAAGCTTTTGCTATGACACTATGGAAACAGTTTGAAAGACTTAGTACCTGAAAGATACTTGGCCAAACTAGCAGGATCCTTGGTATTGTTGATCTCCCAGCTTTAGACCAAGTGGACAGAGGTTGGGTGGGCTGTTCATATTTGTCATATGACTTAAGGTTTTGGCTTTGTCTTGAATGACCGTAATTCTGAGAAGGAAGTGTGCTCCTGTTGCTCCGTGAAATGCACCTTAAGGATAAACACACGGTACTTGTGTTTTGGAGGGGTGATTAAAGTAAGCATGATCAAAAATCTATCCACAGCTGGCACATGCGATACACATATTTGCAGTCTTACAGCAGAATACTTTCAATTGACTAGCAGAGCCAAGTTCCATCATAGCTATAAGAGGAGAATTGCTGGCTTTATACATCACATTTCCTTCATGGTCCCAGGTCATGGGTGATTTTCCTGTCACGTGGACATTAAAGACATATGCAAGTGGTTGGCCAGTTCAGGCCTACTAGCATATTACAAACAGTGACATTATTGCCAAGTCGGGGGGGTGGGGGTGGGGGGGCAGAGGTGGGTGTTATATCTTTTCTATGACTTAGTTTGCTGTCACAGCTATACAGAAGCTATTTTACAGGTTGGATTTTTTTAAGTCTTCCCACTTTAGAGAGGTGACGGTAAAGATACCTGGTGCTTGCCAGCAAACTAATTTGCAGGGTAGCAGAAGACTGTAAGTTGAGTTTAACTGCTGGTGGTTTGCATGTAAGAAGATGAGGGAGATGGTGCTATGACATAATTTTAACTTTGACAATGAAATTGTGTGGTTAGATTGAAATTAAAGTATGCAATGTATGCCCCTGCTGGATTTTTTTGTGTTTAAGGAGGAAAAAAAAAAGTGCCAAGAGAGTGTGTATATGACAGGAAGGTGTTCAGCATGAGTGATAGCGTGAACAATATGGTAAGTCAGTGTAGTATATGTTTTACATAGATGGACTATTTCTTTTCGAATGTTTCTGCACCGTATCAAAATTCAGTACTAAGGTGATTTTTTGCAACTTGATCCAACTTTTAAAGGCCAGATCAGTTCGTTCTGTGAAAGATTTTCAAAATAACCTCAGCAGAGACATAAAGGACACCAGGACACACACTTAAAATTATGTTTGTACAGCTTCCCACAGCGGGGAAGTCCTCCTTGGAAGTACAATAGTTGTATGGATGCCTTTCAACACTTTTCCTTTTGTGTGACATTTCCAATGAGGTGTATGCTTCAACCAGTGCAAAACTCTTCGATGTAATTAGGTGTAGAAATAGCCCACATGGTTCAACCTCTGTCATTAATTTAAACCTGGCCTGGTTTGCAGAGATAGTTTTAAAGTGTCCAAAATAAAAGTTGGCATTGCTTTATGTAAGGTACATTTAAAAGTCACTTTTGGTTCTGCTAAAATAGTCCTGGGTCTAGATAAAGCCTCAGTGGAATTAACGTAGAATCACAGATAGTTTAGGCTGGAGGGGACCTCTAGTCCCTTCCAACTGGAGGAAAGGCCATCTAGTCCAGCCTCCTGCAATGAGCAGGGACAGCTTGAACAAGATCAGGTTACTCAGAAGTACATGCAGCCTGGCCTGGAATGTCTCCAGGGATGTGGCATTTACCGCCTCTCTGGGCAACCTGTGCCAGTGTTGCACCCCCCTCGCTGTAAAAAAATTCTGCCTTATATCTAGTCTAAATCTACCCTCTTTACTTAAAACTATTACCCCTTGTCCTATCACAACAGGTCCTGCTATAAAGTTTGTCTCTGTCTTACACCCCTTTTTTAAAGTACTGGGAGCTGCCCTAAGGTCTCCCCAGAGCCTTCTCCAGGCTCAACAAGCCTGGCTCTCTCAGTATTTCTTCATAAAGGATTATTCCAGACCTTAGTGAATGCTGGAATTCAGACCTGTTATGCAGTCTGCTTTACAATTTCAGAAACATTGAAAGTGAGCAGTTGATGCTGCAGTGTCAGCTCAAGCTAGTGAACTCTCCCACTTCAACCCACTGTCACAGCAGTTTGGGTGGCCGTTTTGAAGCACGGAATCAAGACTCCACAACTCAAAGAGAGTTATAAAGCAGGTATGTTTATTACTGGTCCGGGTGCAAGGGGGATGGCTCCTCCTAACTTGCGCACCGAGGGGTTGGTTAAGCAAGCAGATATTTATTACACGCAAACATGCATATTCATTAGGTTCCCGGGGGGGGGGGGGGGGGGGGCTATTACAATTAGTGTAGGTACTCATTATCATAAGTCTCCCTTTTGGAGCTTTCGCGCTGCCCTCCGATGGTCGTGGGCAGAGGTCTTCAAGATGAAGTAAGCAGTTTTCCTCACGGTGTACTTTTCACGTTTGGCACAGTTGGATGCCCCAGTAATCACAATTAGTTGAAACCAGCCGTATCTGTAATTTTCTGATAGCTAGCAAGGATTTAGAACAGTGTGACCTTCGTAGGAAATTTATTGTAAGCAAAACAGGATGGGCAGACGAGGAGTATCCCAAGCTAGCAGATGTTCGGGAGTCACTGTCTCCAAACTAACTGATAATTAGAAGGATGGTAAGAAATAATTCACTCATGTTAGTAAGACTACTAAATTCTGTTATCACACCACAGACTTAAAACACAAACCTGGTTCTCTGTCTTAGACCTAAGTTAAAGTCTTTTAACCCTATGTTTTCCAGGCACTTGCTTTCCTTATATGTTTAATCCTCTGAAGAATGAGACTATCTGTGGTGATTTTAATGCATCTAATTAGGACCATGGTGACTCATTTAGATTCTAGTCTCATTAACGCTGGTTAATTGGACTCCTCCACAGAAAGCAGAAAGCGTTTTTCCAGACGGAGGACTTCAGCCGCCTCTTCTCCAGCACCGCGCGCAGCGAAGCCTGCGCGGCCGCCGCTCTCCACAGCGGGGCGCCGCCTCACCCAGGCTCTGCTCACCCTGCGCGGGGAGCGGCAGCGAGCGGGCGGCGCCCGCTGAGTCCGCGCGGAGAGCGCGAGGACAAACCGCGCAGCTCCTCGCGCAGCGGTGCGGGCGCCGGTGCGCGCGCAACCCTGCGACCGTTAACGAGGAGAACGCGGGGCGGCTGCGGCGGCCCCTGATCTGCCACAGGCGGCGGGGCCGGGGCCGGGCGGTGCCGCCGGCGGTTCGGGTGTCGTTTTCCTCGGGGCTGTCCCGGCGGTGGGCTGGTTTTGCTGTTCCCGGCGAGCAGCGCTGCTGTCAGCCTCAGGAAGCGCGCAATGATTTAGCCCCTGAAAACCATCCGAGGTAACAATAAATCTTTCGTACGTTGTGTAATTCATATTGAAGGATCAGTTGTAAAATCCAGTTGTAAATTGGGTATTAACACCTTAAAAGGAAATACTTTTTTATGGTAACGTTACCGACAAACCTCGGTCAAGAAAAACCTCGTAACACCAATGTAGTGTTAAAAGGGAGGCATTGTTTTATTACAGCGCTGGATGCACGGGGCACCTCTCCTCCCTGTGTGCATGCCTAGGATCAAAATTTACAGATATTTATCCATAAGATTGTTACATATTCATACATTCCATTGTACATTCTTATTTTAATTGGTTATAGCAAATACGCTTCGTATGCTAATTACTACACATGCGCACAAGCTAGTTCTATTGTTCTAAATTGAGTCTGGGGTATCATCTGTTTATGGGGCTATTGAGTCGGAGGTCGCGATCCTCCCCTGCCGGAATTACATTTCACCTACTTCGAGGGGTTTTTTTCTCATAATCTTGCCAAGCTAAACTAGTTCCATAGTGTTTCTCATTTATCCTGGAAGAATGTTGATTTGCTTACTGCAGGCATCCTTGAAGAGGGAACTAATATTGCAACATTCTAAACCACAAATCTTGTAGTTGCAGTTGATTTTGTTCCAGCTCCATGGTTACAGTAAGCTAACAATGAGGAATAGCATTAGGGTTGGTGACTACAAATGAATTACTTTATGGTGGTATCGCTCGCAGGTTGGGTCAGGATGGCACCAGATACTGGGTCTTCAGAACAAAGCTGCATGAAGGTCTGTGAGTCTCACATTAACATCACTGAGGATTGCTCAGCTTTCAGAGTGACTGAGCACGTTTCCAGAAAAAAAAATGTTCATTGTTTTCAACCACTGCCAGCCACTTCTCATCGTTTTCAGTTTATTATGAATCATTCTGTCACCCATCTTTAATTTGCTCACGTTGCTTTTAAAGCCTTGGAATGTTACTGAGAGTACAAACAGGTATTAAAATTTTGTGGAAGACAAACTAATATGCAACCTGATACATATTCTGTGGCTCATGGTGGCCAAAGTAAACCTTGGTTCAAACTAGCTCCAAGTTCAGATCTACTTAAGTCATTAGAAATCTTTCAGTTATTATGGAAACGGCCACAGTTCCTGCTCCAGCTGTTAGCGTGATAAAAATTACTGCTTTCAGCAACTTATTTTAACATATTAATAATTTGTTAAAAAAGTACTCACTGAGGAGAAAGAGAGGGGGAAGTGTTACCTGGACCAACAGCAGGCAGAATGTACAAATCAAGAGACAGTCCATGGAAGTATTGCTCTCTTGTACAAACAGTTGCATGCTACATGTGTGTAGTATAATATATATATACTGATAAAACTGATATAAATACCATATCTATACATTGATAAAACTGATATAAATACCACATATATAAATATCATATAATATATATATACCATAGATATACCATATAAACTGATTTACAGGTTGTCTCAGAAGTGGTCTGTGTAATTGATTCTGATTAGTGCTCAGCCTACTCATAGTTTTGCTTCACCTTGTGAATCAGAAGCACGCTGAGCGTCTGTGACCACAGCTTTCTATCCTCCTGTATCAGTCAGTGTATGTTTTTGATTTTCCTTGCTTGTCTTGCACCCCACTCTCTGCTGCTTCTTGAATATCTAGGTCCTTCTCATCCCAGAGTAATGTCAACCCTATGTTCTGAAGCCTGTATTTTTCTTTGGCTAACTCTGAAATGCCTGCAATTTTCTGTATGACAGTGTTTCTTCAGCTAAAAAAAACCCTTTTTTTGCTCCTCCGGAGTATGTGCAGTTTTCCGTTTCCACGGCAGCTGAAACGAGAGGCACTGTAGTTACCAGTTTTAATGGTCACTGAATTTAGCTCCTGTTAAATTGAAGATCAGCAGCTTTTTAGCTGTCACTTCACTGTATTTGCAGCTAGCGATTGCAGTTACTTCCCACTTTTCTGTCTTGGACCAAGTCAGCTTCTTCTGGGCAATGCTACTTGCTTCCTTCTCAGTTTGCACTCTCTTTGGACCTTGCTGGGAACTCTTGAGAAACCCTGCTCTCATCTGAACTACATCAGAGGTATTCAAAGGGTGCATAAGTGTACCATCTGATGTAATGCTCTTTTGTCTCCTTCATTTCTTCTGGCTGGCTCCCAATCTCTTTTGTCCAGGAAAGGATATAGCTGCCACAGAGATGGCGCATACTGCTAAGGATATTTTATGACTGACATTTTAGATAGCTGGGTATTTATACATTTGCTTTCACAATCTTAATGCACTTCTGCACTAAATTGATCAAAAACTGCTGTCAGAAGCTGTGGGAACCATCTCAACTAATGCGCAAAGAACACCTTTTTATTTCCATGCAGATCTTAACCAGGAATGGGTGAAAGGAAGCACCACTGGCTGCTGTGTGCTGGTGCCTCTCCCACCAGAGGCAATAACTGGAGGTTGCTGGAGGCAGCGCTGCTGCTCCCATGGCAACCAGTTTGTTGCCTTCCCTGCTGCGCTGGGCCACCTCGTGGGAGATTTAGTCGCACAGTTAGAAAGAAACCATGTGCTGCTGCTGTGGAGACAGGGGCTGGAAGACAGCTGGGAGGAAACCCCTCCCAGTGAAAGCGAGCTGAAGACGTGGCACGTAGCCAGGGTTTGACCCCGGGAGCCATGTCAGCCTAGAAGTTCATCAGGCAGAAAGGGGATTGTGTTAAGGGTGGATCTTAAGATGTTATCTGCTGAAGTGTGGGCAAAGCTGCATGTTGCTGAGGAGCAGCTGTGAGCTGGGGTGAGAAATTGTCCCAGGAGCACTGGATGTGCATAGTGCAAGAATAGGAAAATTGATAAGCAAACTGTTGTGACTTTGCATAGATCTGGGGCGTTGTTTTCACTCTGCATTAAACCCATGTTCCCAGTATGCTTTGTTCTGCTTCAGCCCTCCCTAGACTTTTCCATTTCCTCATTTACCTGCTGTATTTCCTCCTTCAGCTTTTTTCCCCCCCCCAATGACCATTACATTTCTTTTCTACAACCTGAAGTTCATTCACCTCTCCAGCCGTATTCTGAAAAGGTGTTTAATTCTCCAAACTGTGGGAGATTATCTTCTATGTTTGTTCACTTTTTATCAATTTTCTGTGATGTCCATTTAGTAATTCCATCCTTCCTTATGCCTCCTTTTCTTTCACTTCTCCCTCCTATGGCAGACAGCCCATCTTTTCCTCTTAGTTCCACTTTCAACCCTCTCCTCCTAGCTTCCATTCCCAAATTCTTCTGTTTCTTAATTCTCCCATTCTAAACTTTTCCTCCTGCGCCTTAGCAAAGTGTTGGGGAGCCCTGTGCAAGAAGTCTTTTCATACCTGTGTCATTCTGCAGGTGAAAAAGGCAAGAATTTTTCTCACCCTTATGTACCTGCCTTTTTCCCTTCTTGTTTCTGCAATCAAATGTAATGCTATTCCTGTTTTCAGGTTCCACATTCCAAGAACTGACCTGTGTCATTTCCAGAAGCTTTCTACAAAACAATGGCCAGACTGTTGCAAGCTCCACCCAAATTTCATCCCTCAGAATGGGACATTGCAGCCAGAATGCAGTGTGCCAGTACAGAGGCTTTGAAATCAAGATCAGAGCGCATGATAGCTGAGAGTCAGAGGCTGCTGGATGAAATAGAAAAGACAACTCAGAAAACCCAAAGTGATGTCAACAAGAAACTAGGTAACCCCATATATTCTGCAAATGTCAAGACATGTTGAGCTGTATGTTTAAGGAAGACTTAGAAAATCAGTTGCTAGTGAATAGGAGTATATGTCAATGTCATGCTCTTTGATTTCATGGAAAAACTAAGAATATTTTATAAAATATTTTGAGGCAGACTATTTGGTAACAAATAGATAAACCACACAGAAAGCTGTCCAACCAAACTTCCTGACACAGGGTTGCAAAACTGTCCACACATCAGCCTGCAGCACTCCGCTATGGAATAAGTCTATTTTTAGTCATATCTAAGACCTGACCCACAGTGGTCTCTCATGTAGAGATGGTCTTGTGTTAAAACCTGTTTACAATTTTCATTCTGCAGAGCAGAGACGGGAAGAAATAAAATTCTGGAAGCAAGAATTAAGTAACAGACTTGAAGAAGTTGTTCATGAGACAGAGTTACTGTTAACATTCAAGACTCGCCTGAAGAAATCATTAGAGAGCTGCAAAGAGCCACTTGTCATTGCCCAGAAATGTCTCCTGAACAGGTGAGATGATAATCGGAAGAAAAGCATTCAGGGAGAGAAAAAGAAAACCTAGGTATTCAACCTTTAACAAATAATAGACAATGCTGTAAATTAAGGACAGTGGAGTAATAACCTGATTTAGGTGTTGTAACACTGGGGAACCCATGTCATAAAGGAAAAACTTCTATGTGGCAAGAAAAAGTCTTCAGTTTGGAAAGCTGGGCTTCACCATCTTCTGTTAGCTGCAGGCATTTCAACAATGGGGCTGATGGGTTTTCCTCTTTTTGTTTAGGCAGAGGAGAGTTGGGATTGACTTGGTGCATGATGAAGTGGAACACCAACTGGTGAAGGAAGTTGAAATCCTCCAGGGGATTATTGCTTTGCTTGGACGTACACTGGAGCAAACTGATGAGCAAATCAGGTGCGAAGTGTGTAACTGAACACTGATAAGCTGAAAAGTAGGACAGTCATAATTCCTGAGAAGTTGTAGAGTCAGGCTGAGCACAGGTCCAAAGTTACCTTCAGTGCTGAACAGTTACAAGGAGGTCAGTCCTAATTCATACATTCAATCAGTAATGTTGAGAAGTTCTGTTTGTTAGAACTCAAAGTACTTGCAAAGAACACCTGGTCTTCTCATGATCCAGTCCTGTGCTTTTAATTCCAATTGGAATTGTACCATCAATTTATATAGAGGCAGCCTCACGCTCTTGATTTTGGGACTTTGCAACTAACACTTTGTACAATTAAGAACTCCATAACAGCACTTGTATTACTTAATGCATATATGCATGCATGTTATGGAAACCTGTAAATGCCTACACTTTGGCTTAGAGTCTTGTTGTTTCTCCTTCTAGACTAAATCGTTCAGCAAAATATAACCTGGAAATGGATCTGAAGGACAAGTTCACAGCTTTGATGATTGATGATTACTGTACTAGCTTGACAAACAACACTCCTGACAACAGATACACTAATAATGCAGCAAGAATAGAAGGAAAGTAAGTGGTTATTTAGTTCAAGTAACAAAAGGTAACTATATAGCCAGTATGAGCTGTCTCAGTAAATAGCAAGATTATTTGTGTAAAACAGACTATATCTGTCCATCATCTGTCTCTTGTAGATTGGGTTTTTTTTATACTTCTGTCCATCACTTTGCATCTATCTGTGTAACATGTCCGAAATAAGCCACAATAATCATGTTCCCAGTGACCTGTGGTTCACTAACAGTTTTTGAGGCTCACAGCTAAGGAAAAATTCATGCATTACTTAAACCCAGAATATATTTCCTAATCTAGCTTCCTCTCCTCCCCCAGGGTGTCCTAATGGGGAGGACGCTGGACTGGGACACCCAGGATGTAGAGTCAGTTTCTGACTCAGTCCCTAACCTGTCAAATGCACCCCTTCTGTGTGGGCTAGTTAGTGTGAATGGTTTAGGTAGAGAAATAGCTACCACAGAAAAATTGGCTGAGAAGAGGAAACATACTGTGAAGGCAGTGTGTGAGAGACAGTCTCACAAGGACACTACAGGCTCTACAAGAACTGACAAACTTGGAACACAAGGAGACTGACCGCTCTTGCTGCTAGTGTGTTAGTGTGCATCAATGACAGGTTGGATAATTCAGGCTACAGGCAGAATGGTCTTGGCTGTTATACGCACATTACAATTACAGCTTTATATATACACCCAATAAAACAAGGAACCCTCTGAAGAACTTTACAGACACCTGCCTGCGAGCCACTGGTGCACAAGTATGACCCTCTAATCTTGGGATATATTTGGGGGTTGGCTTCCCAACTATTGCTCCAGCCAGGTATTGTAAGTGACAGTCTTACAGGTAGTGAGTGGTGTGAGAGAATAAGTGAATGTTCTGTGTCAATAGTTACCTTCGATTAATAGTAACATCTGAATAATATTATTAACAACAGCTTGCTTAATGAAAGTTGTTCTAAGAAATAGTGTTTATAATCTATGTTTCCCCCATAACAACGTATTACTTTATCAGGGAAAGGTACAAAGTTGCAGTGTGACTTTAGCAAATTCATTTTCCATCCTACCCTTGTCTACTTCGTTCTGAGATGCTTACAACATTTATTTTGTATCTGTAGAATTCCCAGCACAACTAGCACTAACTGGGACATACAGTTAATAGAATTGCTTTGTTCTCAGTTTTGTGGAGTAACTATAGATATATGAAGTCACAGAGGGTTTGATGGTGCCATTCGATGACATTTTATTTTGAATCTCTTTCAGTTTTGTTAGCCCTGAAGACTGGATAGATTTCTCAAACACAAATGTTGAAAAGGCTGACAAGCAGCGAAAAAATTCTTTGGCGTTAAGGGTGCTTATTGATGGCATCCTCTC
Organism: Ara ararauna; assembly: GCA_028858755.1. Lineage (NCBI taxonomy): Eukaryota > Metazoa > Chordata > Aves > Psittaciformes > Psittacidae > Ara > Ara ararauna. Next base: position 6,384,985 of record CM054389.1, on the reverse strand, counting down.
ACAGACAGCGAATGACATACGCAAGCAATGTGAGATGGTGAATGCTGCATTTAGAAACAGGGTGAAGGAAGTCAAGGATGCCAAGCACAAGCTAGAGGCACTCCTTGCAATGGTAAGTGGTGGGGGACAGCCAGTGATAAAGTAGAGACCATGGGCTTGGATTATCTGCCAGTTTTCTCAATCCATTGGCTTGAGCTACTTTGCTTGAATAATCTTACCTCCGCAATGCTGGTAGCCCCTGCCACTTCACACACCCAAAAAAATGTTGTCTTACATTTTCTCAGCTCTGTGCACACCACTAGAGAGATGAATTTCTGGAATCACATGATGTAAGTGTTGCTGTAGACATCAGTAAAGTCAGGATTTCTCTTGTGATTTTTAGCTACGTGGGGATCCTACAGGATTTTCATGATTGTAATATAAGGGCATAATAACTTATAAAATCAGGGTCAATGTGCTTGAAATTTGGTGCATGAAAACTGAGTGTTCATATTAAAAAATAATTGCTGAGCAGAGATCTCCAGTTTCACTCAGAAAAGCGTCACCTGCTCTCAAATGAAGGAATCATAATCCTGTCTGACCTTTGTAAAATACCCTTTGATGAAATAACATTTTAACATAATGAGTGTTATAGTTTTATTACTATAACTAACTATTAAAGATGTTGACAACTTTAACCATTGTAAGAGCCAGTGTGCAGCACTTCCTTCTGTTGGATTTGTTAAGGTGATGGATGAGACTGCCTCACAGGAGAAGAACATTGCAGCCTTAAAGCAAGCAATCGCTGATAAAGAAGGACCTGTTAAAGTGGCTCAAACCCGCCTGGAAGCAAGAAACCATCGCCCCAATGTGGAACTCTGTTATGACACAGCGCAATACAGGCTGATAAGTGAAGTTGAAGAAATTACAAGAAATATTCAAAGGCAAGTGAAAATGGGCAAAGGAGAAAATCTGTGGTATAGATTACTATGTTAACGAGTCAAAGTAAATCGGATCCCAGCTACTCTCCCTGAAAGGCTGGGAAGGGCAGGACATTTTAAAGGAAGCTGCATGTCTCTCTGTGAAGCCTCTTACATCTTTTTTCTTCAGTTCCTCAGAATTCTTATCCCATATGAGAAAAACCTATCATTGTGTTTTCAAGTAATGTCTGTCTTGTTTTCCCTGTTAGGTTACAGGATGCACTAGCAGAGGCTGAGACAGAGCTGAAAGCTCTGAGCCGACAACAGCTTTCCTTGGAGGAGGAGATCCAGGTGAAGGAGAATACGTTGTACATTGATGAAGTGCTCTGCATGCAAATGTGGGAGTCTGTTAACATTAACAACTTCTGAAGCCGTCACACTGGGAGATTGTGTGTTCTCCAGTCACCTCCTGCTGAAATTTTATTGACAAACCTCCAGATTTATTGGTTTGGTTCAATGCTGTCCTGGTTCTAGTTGTGCAAGGTAATTACAACACATCTAGTACTTACAGCTCTCTATTTTACAGCTATCTATCTATGCTCCAGAACACCTGATGTAATCTACCACTTGCTAATAAAATCCCTTCTGCCATGTGTGTGCAACCAGTGGTATCTTTTGCCACTGAAAAGTGTAGAAACTGTGGAAGCTAGAACAGGAGTCTCCTCAGAAGTCACTTTTTGGAAGCTGGGTGAGTGAGATGGGTGAGTAGCCATGGATTTTTGTAGCCATGAGTATGTTTTGTTCTTAATATCTGCTGTTAAAGAGGCACAGGCTGTATATCAAATTTAACAAGTTGTAGAGACTAGTGATACACTGGATAGTGTATCTGACTCCACCTGAGTCAAGATCAAGCCAAGGCTGGGTTTGGACTAACCACTTCCTCAACCCATTTCTCAGTTTCCCTATTTGTAAAATGGACACAATGAAAAGGGCTACATTGGTAAGGTGTTTGATGCTCTGCAATGAGAACTACTGAAAAAACAAGGATGGCTTTATATTCACTTGAGATGCCTGTAAGGGTGAAAAAGGGCTCACTGCTTCCTTTGGTTCTGGTGAGGAAAAACAAAGCAGGGGCAAGAATAAATTATGCAGGAGACATAGGAAGCCAGTTCCCAAGTCCTAACATTTTAATGGATGGAGTGTAAAATTGTCCCTTGCCTCTCTCTCGCTGTAATGATATCTTCCTTTCAGAGGCACTGCTGCCAAGATTTAAATTCCTTACACCCTCCAAAGGATCCATTAATTGCTTGCAGATGTCACTGGGTTCTTCTCTCTCTCTGTGGTTTACACCAGTGGGTAGGTGATGACAAAATAGTTAAGCTCCGAATCAATCAGGTATTTGAACTTCCTGTAAATATTGCGCAACAGCTGATCCTCCTCGCTGCTCTCTGGTAGGGCTGTGTAAATCCTGACCTGCATGCACGACAGTCATGTCTCAGATATATGGAGCAGGCTAAGCCCATTAAAGCTCATGACAAGTATCCTTTGTGACTAATGAAGAATCTAGAGATGCCAGATTCCTTGGGTTTGACTAAAATCTTGAAGTTTTACTCTGTTTTAACTCAAAACTGACTGAAAACATCAGGTGCCAGAGACATTTTGGGAAAAGCACGGTTCCTTTTACCCCTGGAACTGATGCATCCCTGGGATCTGCACAGGTCTGTGAGGATCTACAGAACCCAGAATCTAGCACACAAAGTAGCATGACAGCATGGTTTACACCAGCTGCAGCTGTGGTCTGCAGCGTCACTGATAGCTCAATGCAGCATCACTGATGTGAGAAGTGTTTAGATCTTTTTGCAGTTCAGTGGGATTCAACCCGCCTGCCTCAATTTAAGAATAGGCATAAGCACTGGACCCGGGGAGGTGATTGAGAATCCCTAGCTTGAACTAGCAGTGACAGAGAGAGCCCCAGTCTAGGAGGGCCTTGTGAAATTTTTGGGGCTTGTTAATTAAACTTCTATGGTATTCCGTACATGGTAAAGTACGCTGGAAAGCCCCATTGCTGTGAGTGGTTCTCAGACTCTTTATAATGCTAAAACATAATACAGTAGAGGTAGTTATGTTAACATTTCTGTAAGTGACCTTTCTATAAGCGTGGGGACCCCACCTTTCTCTGGGTATTGGAGAGAGGAAGGGAATGGGAGTTCTGAAGCGCAAAGTCTCACCTTTATGGTAGTCATAATGCATTTCCTTTCCGCACGGTTTTGTAGCAGCCTCTCGATAAAGGTGACACTTAGAAATGCCCAGACTTTCAGGAATAACAACCTCTTGGATGTTAAGACGAGCTGCAGCAGCTCATCATCCAGCACCTCGTGGCCATTGTTTAATTCGAGCGTCAGTTTCTTGAAAAAGAATGAACACAGTTAGTACTGCAGAACGGAGCTTGTGAGCACAGCCAGAGAGCTCAATAAACAAGTTTCCCAATTGTATGAACCTGCGTGACTGGCATCAGATCAGTTTTGTACCTTGACAGCAGAGAATCAGTTTTGTATTATGACAACAGAACATGCTACAATAATCTCCACTCTCTTGTTAAGATGGGGGTTCCTGTGTGCATTACATACAGTCCTAGGGCATAGACAACTTCTATTACCATTAGAAAATGCTGCACCCACAGCTCACGCCATGATCTGATTTGACATATTGGAAATTATCCCAGCTATGACAGCAGATTGAAAAATGATTCCTAGAAAGCTTTACAGATCTCTGTGTTTACTGTAAACTCTACAATGCTTCTTGTGGTTTAGCTTTTTAGGAGGGCAACCTGACATCAGGCTGACAGCAAAGACTAGCACAATGGGGGTTGTAACTGGACAAGGATGACCACCCTAACTAGCACCAGAATGATTCACTTATGAAAATTACCCTCTGAAAAAAGCCAGAGGAGGTCAGGAATTCCTATTGATGACTGCTGTCATGCAGAAAGCCTATATGATTACTCTGCTCAGCTTTGTGATTCTGTAGTAAGGTATCATTATTATTTCCCTTACCTGCAGAACATGCCAATAGGCTGGAAGGAGGTTGGTGAGGGTAGGTTTCATTGTCCAGTCTGGGTTACTGAAATAGCAGCTTCGCAGACTGATGCTCCTTACTGGGATCTCAACCAGCAGGATCCTGGCTAGGTGATCATGCTTCATCACTCTTTCAAAGAAGAAGTTCACATTCAGTTTTGGGGCTCTCTTAGCCAAGTTTGCCCATGACATTCCCAAGACTACTTGCTCATGTGGGTCACGGATATGACATTTGATATTCAAGGTGCACAGGGAATGAGCATTGTGCTCTTGCAGGATGTCCAGCAGCTCATCAGAGATGCAGTTATAATTGAAAGTCAGGATGACCAGGCTGTGGAACTTGGACATAGTTTGGTGGAACAAGGTGCTGTTGTAGACAGGAAGGTGGAGACTGAAGAAATCCTCAAGATTGATTTCAGATACAAAGCTTTTATTTGTCAAGCAGCTCAGAGAATTTAGAAGCTCACAGCCTTCTCCCAAAGTTACTCTTGCTCCTTTTAAGTTGAGATAATCAAGCTGTTTGCTCATTCTTTTCAGGAAGGTAGCTAAGTTCTTGATAAACCGAGCTCTGACCGTATTTTTCCAGATCAAGCGGTCTAATTCCAGGTACTGGATGGTCAGGGACACCAGGCGACTGTTACACTTACCCAGATGTGAAAGAAGACTTCTCGTAGTCACTTGAAATTTCTGGGTAAAGGCAGTATTGGAAGGATTTGATAATTTGATCTCCAGGTGCTCCAAATACTTGCCAAATTTCTTGACATACCACAGCGCACTTTGAAACTCAAGTGTCCGCGGCCTTGACTGTCGGCCATAGAATGTGATGGTTCTTCTTCTCCAGAGGGATCCTGAGTACATAGCCCAACTCCATTTCTTGCACACCAAGGCAGCCTGAGATCTGTCTCTGTCATCTAACCAATGGAAGATGTGCCTCAGACAGACATCAGGTAAATGAGCCCAGGAGCTCTGCTCAGGTTCACAATCATCTTCCATTGAGAAGACAGTTTTTCACTTCTCTTCAGTGTTGAGCCAAACCTAGATGAAAAAAGCTGTGGGTAGATTTCTTGCCATTCCCAACAGAACAGGCTTCCAAGCAAATGGTTGAAAGTTTGCTTCTTCACATTCAAACCCAACAATCCTTTCTTTGCTTCTGTACTTAAGATACCAGGGTCAAACACGCTCCTGGGTCTAAACTATAGTTAACCTAAATAAAAAAACCCCAAAATACCAAAAAAACCCACAAACAAGAAAACCAAACCTATCCAAACCTACCCAAACCTTACCAAACCTAACCAAACTTAACCGAATGGGGAAAAAAAAGAACAAAACACCAAACAACAACAACAACAACAACAAAAAAACCCCACCAACCAACAAAAAAATGCCCCAAACCAAACCCAATCAACCAAAACCAACCACCCAACCCCAACCAAACCCACCACAAAACAAAACCCAACCAGTGAGTGAAGAACAAGCACAGTACAAGCACAGGACACATCTTTTAACATTCTGGCCTTCAGTTTAGCTGAGCAGTGAAATGGTACCAACTGCAGACAGAGCAGCCACAGGCTGTGGAAACCTTTGTTTAGCGTCACCTGTAATTGATAACGTTTTGTGGCCTTATGCCTAGTGTCTTAAAAGTATCCAGTGCTTTGGGCTGTTCACATTTGAACAGTGCTGTTGGCACAAAACTAGTGCAAATGTCTTTTTTTATCCTTCTGGGGGTTCTGTTCCATGGCAATTGTCTGAGGCAGTGCCCTGCCTTCCATAGATTAAGGCACGGTCTGTGTTGAAAGTAATGAGCCACGCAAAGTGTTCCATCTATCGGCTCAAGCGGGACATTCATTGGGCTCCAACGGACAGCGCTGGCCAGTCAGAAGACAACTGGGCAGCCGTAACGGACGGAAGCAAACCACCACGGAGCAGCAAGGCACCAGCTCCCCTCTCGGGGCGGGGCTGGCACGCACTCGGCTTCCCGCACCTTTCCCAGCGCGCATGGTCCCTCCGCAGCTCAGGATCCGCATCCCACCCCGCGCCCCCACCGCGCCGAGGAGCCCGGCGCGCTCTGTGACGTTAACGCCCGCTCCTCCCGGCCCCGGCACGACCAATGGGCTCCAATCCGCGGTGGGTGCGGCGTTGTTCAAACCGGCGGTGGCGGGGCTGAGGCGGTGGTGTCTGTGAGTATCGCCCGAGCAGCTGCCGGCGGTGGTGGGGCTGCGGCATTGGTGTCTGTGAGTATCGCCCGAGCAGCTGCCGGCGGTAGCCACCGGTTGTTTAACCGGCCCTGGCGAGTACGGGGACGGCGCCGGCGGGGCCGCCCTGTGACCTCTCCCGCTGTCAGCAGTGAGCTCGGGGAATAGCGTCGCGGGCCGGGGCAGAGCGCGGGACACGGCCGGGAGGGCGCTGTCGGCGGCTGTCGCCGTGGGAGCCCCGCGCTGCGCCCTCCTGGGCGGTGCGGCCGGACTGCACCTTGCGGCGGTTTGCGGTTGGTCCGGAGAAGCCTCCCCCCTGAGAACCGGGTGCTCACCCGGCCGGCAGCCGCTCCGGGCCGCCACGTGCAGGACAGCGTTAAAGGCCGGAGATCTCAAACGCCCTCAGGACGAAAAGATCTCAATGAGCCTCGTTGCTTTCTGACGCAAATAAGGATACTTGTGAGAGACAACTTGGAAGATCAGAGGTAGTAAGGAATAGCAACGCGCTTTCCTAATATGTGGTATAATGAGAGTAGAGACCTCCCAGCTTTCTTTATTAACAGTAATCTGCAAGTCAGCATTGGTAAAATTAATTCACTCTCAACTCAGATTGCTAAAATATATTTGTATTGGAATTGCTTTCTGGAAGTAATTTGTTAGAGGTATCCTAGCTTGATAGCTGTGAAAATGGAGAATTTAAACTATATATTTACATTAGCATCAGTGTAAACTTGTATGGCAATGGAAGGCTGGTTTTGATTAATGAACGCAAAATTCGGGCTACAAGACCTTAGCCTGAGACACCAACAAGAAACTTGCGGCTACAGAGCATTCCACTTCATAAGCCTGGGTCTCAGGGCTTACCAGGTCTGCACTGATGTCCAGTGGTGGAAATGCAGTGTAAGACTTTCTCGTGGACGTGCATAGACCTGAATAGCTGTGGACGTCAGTGCTGTTCTCCTTCAAGCCTCCAAGTAAAAGTCTGCTCAGCTTTGAATGTGTTGTTTCAGGAAAATGTAATTGAATGTATTTTTCAACAATTTCCATTTCCCCTTTTTAACACTGCTCTGTACCTTGCTCTTGGTGTCATTCTGATTATTCTAGAAATAAGGTTGACCAAGAACTGGAACAAGATGGCATCTGTGCTCCAAAATGTAAAGGCAACGATGGCCTGGCGAAAACACCAGCTCCTAGCTGACTTCGATGAGAATGAGAGCCCTGTACCTGACAAATTCAAGAGAAGGGCTTCCTTCACTTCACTCAATTCCATCTGCGTGTCTTTACAGAAGCAAGTACCATTAAAGCAGATACAGCTGAATTTTCCTAAGACCCCTACTTGGAAAAGTCTGGGAGCAAGACAGAAGTGCCAATCTCTTCAGAGTATTAAAAGAACAGCAAAAAATGCTTTTGGAACAGTGTCCCAGGTACTTCGGCTTTGCAGTGGGGTGTAGATAACAGTTTAGGTTTTGCTTCAACTTCAATACTAAGATTTCTAGACTCTGTACAGAATGCTGTATTCCAGAGACTCGGTCCCACGCACTTGCACACTGTAGCTACTCATAGCTACTAACTAGTAAAATCTTTAATATCCTTCCTAAAGTACAGACAGGCAAATTATGCATCTGGCAGAACAAGGAGGAAGGAAAAAAGAAAACGTATGAGATGCATTTCATCAAAACATTTATTACTAATTAATGCTTTTCTCCTCCTGTACGGCATCATGTATGGCAGAGCAGCCTTCACAAGGAGGAGGGTGGGCAGTGAACGCCATTGCTTGCAAAGAATTGTTTCTGAAAAATGTGTAGCACTTTGGATTTATTTATTTTTTCTTTATTCCTTTTCTCATACCCATCCTCTTTATTAGCATGTTCTTCATTCTAGGCAGTCTAAATTTGGACTGACAAAACCTGCTAGATGGTAGCAGGGTAGTAAACTTGAGGTTGCACTTTCCTTTGGGGGAGACCTCCGTTGGTTTTTTTTAAGTGCCTCAAGTATATCCTAGGGCACCTGCCTCTTCCCTGCATAAGAGCAGCAGGAGCTGTGTTCCAGTGCCATCTGAAGTCCTTGGCAAGTTCCAAGGACTGTGGGAGCAAATAACTCTTCCAATGCAAATGCGTACAGAGGGTTGAGACCATTTATGCTGGACTAAACCTGATTTGAGAATGAAAGCTAGGGATTCTGCTCAAATGTTCCTTGCTATTTTAGTTCCAAACTCCAGCCTAATTGAGATTGTTTAGCATAACATGTCTAATGCTGCTTTCAGAAAATACAGAAGTCTTGCCAAAGTCCAGGAGACTCAATGGTGACCCTTCCAGTTGAATCCATCAGCAGAAGCTGTTCCACCAAGAAAAGAAGCACTACACCTCGAAGCCCTTGCCATAAGAAGAGTGTTATTCCAGCAGCCAATTCCAAAGGCAGCACAAGATCCAACAAAAGAGCCTTGCTTGGGCCAACATGGGTGTCAGAACATAGAGAACAGAGGGGTTTCTCATCCTGGTTTGGTAAAGATGCTGTCTCTCTCCAGAGATCAAGAAGAGCAGCAGCACTGAAGAATCCTTATTCATCACCCGCATCTGCCAGCAGACAGATGTGAGCCACATTCTTTCGTAAACCATTTTCTTTATTCCTGTGATTAGAGCATTGTGTAGGGCAGGAGATGAAGGTTGCTGTCCTGTTCCCCTGAAAGGCCGTGCTGTTTGAATAATTAGGAAAGAGGTTACAGATCCTGTATAGACAGGGACTGAGCACTGCATAAAGCTGAAATATGAAACTTAAATTTGTGCTGTGACAAGAATTTTTTAAAATCCCTTTCCCACTGGGTAAGTTTACACCATGTTTTTAGCACCAGTCCCCATCAAGCACTAGGGACAGACCCGCGTTCTTTGCTAATGACTTTCTGGTAAAGAAAAGTGCTCTCAGCGCAACTCACTCCTACTTAGCTCTAACTTTTCCAAAGTTGCTATTTGTATTGCAAAGATACATGAAACAGCTGCACTTATGCTGAGCTCTTTATAGACTGTAGAGAGATTCTTGCCTCAAAGATGTAACCCAATTTAGATAAAAGGCTGTGAGCTAGGGAAATACTTCATAATGTGCAACATAGGTTTTTGTTTTGGTCAAAGTCACATAAGAAATGTCAGCGCTAGAAGCTGAGTCCAAGCCTTGTGAATCTGAACTCAGTATCTGAATTGGAAGATAGCTTTCTTGGGGATGAATGCAGATGTGAAGCGGTTGGTCAGTGGAATCAAAAGCAGGGTTTCTATAGCCCTAAACTTTTCTGGGTTAAGTCAGGAGGCAATGAGAGTTGTTACTTTAGGGATAGAGGCTTGGGTAGTATCAGCCTGTCCTGTCTGATCTTTAGTAATGACCATTCTGTTTGCAGAGAGTTTGACTGCCATTTGGAGCTGATCTCCTCAGGGATTTGCCAATTGCAGCGTATCTCCCAGGCATTTGATGATGCCATTGTGCAAGAGGAGAGGTAAATACTGGCCCTCAACTAGCAATAGGTTACCTCCCACTCAGTTGTAGGCTATGTGGTCCTTGTAACACAGGATGAGAAATAGTTGCAGAACTTTCTCAGCTGTAATGTAGCAGAGCCCTTCTTTCTTCAAGACATCTGTGCAGATTAAATCTGCAGTTGGACTTGCAGCTTCTAAAACCTGTCAAATGCTCCTCTTGTCTTCAGGTTTCTTGCTGTGGAAGTCAGATTTTTCCCAGCAAGAGCCTACCTTTGACCCTGTGTGAGAAGAGTACCTCCCTGCCTTTGTCTAAAAGAGGTGCCAGTCCAGGCTGAGGAGGGGGAGAGGGAATTCCATTGCACTGACACTGTCATTGGTGCTTGCATATTTATAAGAAAATCCTTTTACAACGTAGCATTATATTAACAGATAGTCTATGTGCCCATAACTCCAAAAATTTAGAGGCTGCAGAAGCTTCTTAAACAACACCTTGGTGGTACACACAACTACCATGAGGTGGTAGGCTGCTCTGTTTGTAAAGGTTATGTCATTCTGAATTAGACATATTAACACAGTAAAAACTAAAGGTCAGAAGTCTTGTCACAGGGCAATTCCCTAAACTACTTCCTCTCTCTAGAATGCTTGATGTCAAGCATTCAGTAGTTAAATGTCAAGCACCTAAAATGCCTAGATAGGGCTAGCATTAAGTACTTTGTTTTACAAAAAGGCAAGGGCTTAAAACCCTTCATAATCCAAAAAGTTTGGTTTTTACCAGTGGGACCATTTCTAGATAGGTAGAATCTTGTATTAAGTTAATGATAATATCCATTGAAAGTTCACTAAATCTCACTTCTAATATCTCTCATCTATTAGTGATATGACAGTTTCTCTCATTCGTAACTGAAGATAATATCAACCAGGTAAAGTAGTTATTCATTTACCTTGTCTATACCTGCATGCATCTGTGGGAAGAAAACCTGCTGTTTGGAGAGAGAAACCCTTATTAACTCATGCTTCTTCAAAGTATTATGTAGAACCATGGGGTTCTTCCCTTAGATTCACTGTGGCTGTCTCTGCCACAGCAGATCATTGTGCAGTTGTAAAATTTCACCTCTCCATTGTGGATTAGTGAAACCTTGTGTGTTTGCATAGAAGCTGGGCTTCTGTTCAAACAGCAGCTTTTCTCACCCAGATCAGAAAACTACTGGTACTAATGTCTTTGTCACTCAACCTCAGTTCTCACTGTTACTAATGAAGATCACAAAGCATGACAGAACAATTACCCTGAGCTGTCTAATTTTACAGCCTTTCTTTTGTATCCCTAGCATTGTCTTAGCAGTTAAGATTAGCTAAGTAAGAGCAATCAATACCTGCACTGCTAGCACTTTTAAACCAAGTAATTGTACCTGAATGCACGGGAAGTAAGTTCCTAACATCACTTTAAGTGTCAATTCACTGAACCATTACCAGGTAAACGCCTGTTACCTTCACTGAGATCTCTATTGTGACATGAATATCTTCACCCATTACATTGGAAGTATTCCTTTTGTTAAAGTTAAATCCTGAACACTACGTCCTATTTTAGCAACAAAGGTACCATACTGACTGTTGTAAGATGTTGATGGTTGTCACTTTTCAGGAAAAATGACACCAGTTTCAAATGCTCGACTGAAGCTTTAAGCAGTGATGCGTAGTGCTTCCACCAGGCCGTTTGGTCCAGTTCTACTGCACGTGTAGGCGCACGCAGTGTGCTCTGACCCTGCTGGTTTGTAGGCTGACTGCTGGAATAATTCTTTTGGACTTTTGACTTTCTGTTCTGCTATCGGTTGCTCTGGGGCTTGGTGTTACAGGGCCCTTTTCATCTTCTCCATGAGGAAACAAACTTTTGATTTCAAAATGGTTATAGTTGCCAGCTCCACGTATTGTTCTAATGTTTTTCATTTTAATGAATTGGATATCATAAGAAATGCTCCTGTTATTAAAGCATTGCAGTACTTCATTTGTGTACTGCCATTTATGCTTACTGTAGGTATAAAATATTTTCTTGCTAGTGTTTAGAACTTTTATACAGAGAATGCATACAGGTCCCATACCTCTTCCTCACTTCCATCTAACAGTTTTCCAGCAATTTGTGTGACAACCAGTTAATTAACTTTACTGACTTCAGGCTGCTAATGGTAGTCTTGTTATTCTTCTGCAGGCAACATGCAGTATCAAACTACTACTGTCTAATGGCACAAAGTTTGCGCATCTATCTCAAAGACTTTCTCAAGCTATCAGAAGGCAAACAAAGAAACACCATGCTGCACTTGGTACCTAGAGATGTAACTACTGTTAGTTTATGAGCACATTCAAAAGAGAGCTCTGTATAGGACTTCAAAGGGTGAATTCTATGCATTGAACAAGCCATTACATTTTATAATCTTTCCTGACAAGGAAGGTCAGGACTTCCATTGCTTTCTCTTTTCAAGTGAACAGGAGAATCAGAATTGTACAACTGTGTATTTATCCTGCTGAGATGAGGTACCATCTTGAACTTGACTTTCATAAGGCAGTAAGTACTTTGAAACTTACGCTGAACTGACCAGTAGGAATGGCCAGAGCAAGAGCCACAGACTAATGAAGGGTGATCATAGGTAATAGTAGTAGACTGGTATCCAACTGCCATGAGGTATAGTTTTGAGTACTCTGCATACTGAAAGTACTGGTCCATTATTTTGAAAGCCTAACAATTCTTTTCTGTATATGAACAAACCAAAACCAAAATGAAACAACAGTGGCTTAAGTTGTGACAACTCCCATTCCAAGGCAACAGGTTTCTGTAGAGTTACTCACTCACTCACTCCTCAAGAGAGGAGCCACATTAGGACTCTAAATTCATGGCTTTAAGGATTGTTATTAGATAAGCCTAACTAATCCCATTTTGCGTAGTTGGGTTCCAGACAAAGCAGAGCAACTTTGTCATTTCTTGCTGCTGTTTTAGATAGCATCTGGACAGTTAAGCATTGCTTTTGTACTATACCACTGTCTTAGTTATATTCAGAAATCAATTACTATAATTAATGTAACCTCTTACAACAACTATTATTGGCTAATATCAGAGTGCATGTATTTTATGTGATGAACCCTACTAAGCATTTGATACCTGTATTTTGCTTCTAATTGCCTTTTTTTTTTGAAAGTAACATTCATTTGACAAGCCTTTTTTGGTAGGTGATTCAGTTTAATAAAGTTTGGACTTCCAAACAAAAGCAAACATTTCTCAAGCTTCTAAAATTCATCCCCAGGGTATTTCCCATGGTAGCAGCTTTAGCTTCTCAGATTACATTCACTCTTTAGATGAGCCTTAAAACAAAAGATTGATTTTGGAAACTGCTCGATTTGATACTATTTGAGATGCACAGTTTTAACTGGAACTACTAAAAGTATATTAAGTATAAACACTGGAAGCAGTCCTTTTCAATTCTGATTTATGAGCAAGTATTGATTTTAAACTTGCTCCTCATTTTTTTCTTTATTGTCAAACTAGTGTGTTTCAAAATATTGAAAGAATATTTTAATTAAAGAAACACAAAGCCAACTCCAACGTCCAGGTTTTCAGATGACTGAAAGCTTTAGTTTCTGGTATTTCTTGAGGTAGTTTTCATGCATGCGTTTTGTGTTGTGTTTTTTTAAACCCCTTTCTATATGGAATAGTAGCATGAAGTTGTTCTTTGCATATACTGAAAGTACTATATAGCCTTCACAAAGATGGTGTCTCATTACTGAAATGTTTTCTCATGTGACTTTTCATAAAGCTCCAACCCTTGTTCCTCTTGAAAGGTCAAGCTCCAATCTAACTCTTATTTCAGACAGCTAGATGTATTAAATGGCCTCTATTTATGTTTCCACTGGCTACTAGGACATGTAAAATGATGATCCAATACTTCCCACATCACTGGTAAGAAAAATCAGTGACACTGCTTAAAGGCAAGGAAGGTTTTATTTAAGTGACTAATCTGTTATAAGATTTTAAAAAACAGCTCACATCAAAATCTTTACCAGTTGTAGAAATCTTACTCCTTATTCCATGTTAAGAAATTCATTACTGTACATTTTTGAATCTTTACAAGGCAGCCATAAGAAATACAAACACTTATCACCAGACAGAACCTTCTCACTGACAAACAATATTTAAAAGTATGCACCTAATAAAACTATAGACTGAAAGAACACATACAATTTCAAGTTTCCTTGTATGAATTCAGTGGTAAATGGACTCCCCCTTTCCTCTGCCGCAAATAGAAAAATAAGTTATGCAGGAAGCTTGGCTTTCTGTCAGAAGACTGCCATTATGGGCCCTGCACCAGTCCTTCCAGAATTACCTTTTCTGTAAAGCTTGCAATCTGTAAGTTACATTTCAACATTGTAATCTCTAGTGTACCATCTCCTAGCACACTGCAGTAAAGCTGCCTCTCTCTCTCTTCCCCACTGTAAATTCTGTACATCCTTACGAACGAGAAATGAACTGTCAAATTTGTTTCATGTTTCCCCTGTCTCCCACAATTACATCTGGTTTTAAAGGTAGCTTGTTGAGACAGATGCAAATAGAGAGTAAACTGTAATCCCTTACCTTGGGCTTGAACTAAATGAGGGAAAGAGGAAATACCAACACCTGACTTTAATTCCAGAGTCCATGGCACAGGATTCTAGCTGCTCCAGGCCATTTCTTATTTCTGAAAAAAAGCTCTTTTCATCCAGAAAAATACGTTATTACCTCCATATTTATGGGGGACTGAATTCAGGATCATCTGTAGGAACCTATATGTACACTTCAGTGATTAAACATCATGGAAGTCAAATTACCTTGTTAAACCCACAATTTCTGCTGAAGCTACAAACACGGACCATGAGGAATCATTGCTCTTAGAGAAGCTGAGGAGGTAAGTTGGAAAGCTACGTGTTTATGGTAATTCTATCCTGTACCAGCTCCAAATGAGGATGGAAAGAGCCACTTTCTCCCCTGCATGCCTGAAATGAACAATTCAATGCAAAAATCTTGAGTTCAGATCCCACATTTTAAGCTCTAATCACAAAAATTATGCAGTGTACAATCTCCTCTCCATTATTAGGCTTATAGAAAAGGTGCCCTTACTCCAGGCGTCTTGTACTTTTTTAATGTACTCACCTTTTTGTGGCTTAGATGCAAGAGGGGGAATAAAAAATCTGGGGAAGATCCTGTTTGTTCAGTAACAACTGTTGCACTTACAATTTAAAAAATCTGGAAATACCTATTGGTTTCATGTATTGTTAAAAATGCTTATATTTTAGCCCATTTAAAACAAGAAACAATATACGAAGAAGGAAACAATTTCCTTTTTTCCTTCTAAATTTATTCTGTGAAGTACATGATGATGCTACAGTTCTAAGTATTTGAAATTTGCTTAAATGCACACATTAGCAGTGCCCTGGCCTAAAGACTTCAGTGTATAAATGGGACAACTGTGCATTAATAACGGCAAACAAAAGCTCTTTTGCAGAATGGTGGAACTTCCAGGTAAAGTGTAATTGTTCTGCTTATTTTAATAGTATCACAGAATGGTTTAGGTTGGAAAAGACCTTAAATATCATCTGGTTCCAACACCCCTGCCACAGGCAGGGACACTATCCGCTAGACAACCTAATGAATGAATTAAACTAGTAGGTTAGGGTGTGCCATTTTTTTCCTCTAGTTTACTGATAGTTCCACCTCTACCTAACCACTGAAAGTTTTAACTGTTTAGAAGTGAATTCCCTAGGTACTAGAGGAGCAGGTGAAGTAATCTATAAGAATTAAGACTCTTTTCATGAAAACAAATCAGAATGGCAGCTCTCGTGAACCCCAATAAGACTTATCAATGCCATGTCATTTTTACACCTAACAGAATTTTATGCTGAATAGATAGATATAAGCCATGCCACAAAACTGAATAGGAGTACTTTGGTCAAGCAAGAATCTGTTCCAAGAGCACTAGTGTATGCAAACACTTAAAAAAAGAAGTTACTAAAAATAAGCATTTTAAGATCAACATCGCTATTCAGGTCTGTGGAATATTCTGCACTCTTTCTACAATGACATCTTTTTTTCAAACTTACCTAACTAGACAACATTGAATAAACAGCCTTTTTTTATTGTTCTGGTTTTGAAGTATATTGGTTACAAATTTGCTGTGAAAGCAGAACCAAAACTCCACTTAAGATGTCTTCACACACACACACACACACACACACACACACACACACACACACAAAACACCACAATATCTCAGATAAATCTACCATTGTATTAAACACAGCCATTTTTTTACAGTAATTTAAAACTGGATCCATATCAACAGGACAAAGTAAATGCATCCAGTTGTGGCCTACTTTACACAGACTCGTACTGCTGCCTTTGCACACACTGGAATAACAGCTGTGTTTTACAGTTTCACTTACGCTTCTTCCATTCAGCAGGTTGAAAAAAATGTGCTTTTCTGTAGCAGACTGGAGGCACTAAAGGTGCTGAAACTACTGATGCATCTTGCTTGGGCACCTTCCACTCCTGCCTGACTTCTCTGTCCCTTTCCCTTCTGTGTACATGTTAACAATTCCATAGCCTATAAAGTTTAAGTAAGTACTGACTGCACAGAGACTGCAGCAATGAGGACTTGCAATCAGAGAGTAAGATGACTAGCACCAAGCTTCTCCTCAGGAAATGGCCTGCTTAGGAGTACTGATTATCCTTCCATGAAAGCAGAAGCAAAACAAATCCAATTGCAAACTAAATGCCCATGAACTGCTGCATGCAGTTTCATGTCTACTAAGTGTACAACTAAAATTCCGACCAGAAGGAAATGTTTTAAGAGAAAACATGACTGAAAAATTATGTATCAAACTAGTTCTCGTTTTTCATCAGTGATTCAGGAGGCAAACCTCAGCGATCGCCCCAGGCACAGCTGGGAGGATAAAAAAACCAAACGAGGTGGTTCAGCATGGAAAAGGTCCAGCTACTGCCCTAGTGTCTTGTTGAGCTGCCAGCCCAGTTGTGAGATGTTTACAACCACACCCACACTGTTCACACTCAGCTCCATCAGAAGTAGTTTGACCATTTCAGTGTCAACTGGCTAGTGCTTTCAAAACAACTCCATCTGGCATCTGACCTTTCACAAGATCAGCTCCTAATTAACATGAAGCCTTGACCTCCAAGCTAAAGCCTGTATCACTGCTTGCCAAAGTGCTCAGCTGAAGGCATGAGTTCAGGAGAGAAACCATTCTATCCCTGAGCAATAAGTAGTGTTGGAATTATGCAGAGGCCACATAAGCTCTTACATATTGTAGGAAATGAGGTTAAGGAAAATATTTGCAGCTTGATTTTAATACCATGTGTATAACCTTTGAAATTGTTACTGCCATTCTAAATCATGCACACACATATACACACACTAGCATTTGTTTTACTACTATTAGCTTATAGTATTATTAAGAGAAGCCAGCACAGTGACTATTGTAAAGGTGACACAGTTATAAATAGAAATACACAAAATCAGAGTTTTCATGACATGGTACCTGGCAAAATGGCATTGTGTCTGCAAGAGTAAAAGACAAGCCTTAACAACCTAGGAGATTTCTCCAACTGTGTGCTCTGATACTAGTTCTTTTAATACAGTCACAGAATTACACACACCTTTCTCGAAAGGAAGGAGGCCTTTCTACTACAGCAACTTAAAATGAAAAATAGATTTTGACGTCTCTTGGATGATAGAGGTAGATGGCTAAAGCAACATTAACTTTGAACTTTGCAGCAGGAACAGTGATTACTGTCAAGACACATGCTACACAACACTTAAAAAGAACTTTGTGATCAATGTTGCTTTCAGGTCTCCTCAGTACATTTAAAATTCTCTCTTGGAAGCCTTAGATTCCCATGCTTTTTTAAAATTAACATGCTAACAGTGAACTGACTGGCAGGAGATGGAGTCTACCTGTGCAATCTCCTCCTAGCTGCATAGCACAAGAGAAGAAATGGACTATGTGATTAGAATTACTACACACAGTGGGCCAAGACAGAACACACAATAATTCCAAGTTTATGGGTTAAAGAACTGTGATACTACTGGGAAAGCATTTGTAAACCTGAACACTATTTCAAATGCAGTTTGTGGATATCTCTCATTTAGGTTTTGTAGTTGGCTGACTTGGCAGCAGAGCATAAAAACCCAGCACCCTGTAAAGTAATTAGCTACCTGCTCCCAATTAGCATGAGCTACCGAACTTTTGGTATCTTTCTTAAATCTTCAGCAAAGATTACCCCTTTGCTTAAAAGAAGCATTATAAAAAGCAAATCACTGATGTGCCTTTCAGGAAATTTGAAATAGGCAACTGACAATCTTGTCAAATAATGCCTAAAAAAATAAATCAAAGAACTCAATTTACAAGCTACTTTGTTGCCTATTAAGGCAAAAGCCACATTACTATGCCCTTCAAAAAGCACACTGAAACTTCTGGGTGAATAGGGAGTACAGACTTAGGTTTACTTCTGCACTGCCTTAATAGCGTTCCATCGTATTTCTTGTTTGCTTTACATGTAAACTTTCAAAATCATTAACAAACAGATGTTATGAGACAGTGTTTCTGGTTTAGCTATGGACTAGGAAAACGTGACAGTAAGGTGGGGAGGACACGAGAGGGAGGCACAATACCCTCTGCCCCAACTTCCTGATAAAAACAAGCAAACAAACCTGAAAAAAAGAAATCTCCTACTGACTTCAAGCTTCCTCAGAGTCAACAGTCTGGTTTTAACCTTTAAAGAAAAGCTGTTTTATGCGCACTTGTAACTTCATTGCAAGTTTTAAAACATGCTTTAGTCATGGGTGCAGTGGAAGTATCTGCATGAAGAATCTGCAAACTGCTACTGTGTTAAACTAACTACACCACTTTGGAAATCTTACCACTTAGGGAAAATTTCACACATTTTACTTGTACTAAGTTCATTGAGAGATGTGAGAGAAATTTAAATTAGTACAAAACCATCTATTTGGCATCTGTAATTTGGCATGTCCGTTCTTTGAAGGTCAAATGCTGTAAACCTGAATGCTACAGATTTATAACACAACAGCTGCTATAAAGAGTGAGAAGGTAAACAATTTACCCATAGGAATTTCATCACTTTTTCTCTCTTCCAGTGTAAAGATTCTACTTTAGAATAATGAAAAAAGTGATTGCTATGAAGTTTGCAGATCCCTTAGTAAAACGGCTCCCTTTAGCTTACCATCTTAAGATCTGTTTCTTGGACTGAGATGGTCAGAACCATCTACTTACTCAGAGTAGTCCACACATTTTGCACAGTCACAAAGTTCCATAAAACAACGTGATCCTTGTACACTTGCGCATTAATTTGTATACAGCAACACTGACTACTTCAAACTGTGGTGGACACATTTATTTCTAACATGAAGATTTTATGATTTGGTTCATAAGTCCAGTCCTCCCATTTATGTGATGTCCAGCACCTCACATGAACACGAGTGCCATATTGGGGTCTGCTGACCCACACTGTAAGTTGAAAGGAAATCTTGGGTTTAAGGCACCCAAAAAGCATCTTGCTGTACAAATCCTGACCACCCATTATTGTAGCTCCCATTACTGCTTCCCTTGAAAGTGTATCACTTTATCAAAAGTGAAGTGGAAACATACGACTATTTAATGTTGAAAGCGTAAACCTTCTCTATAACCTATGGACCTACTGTTTATATTATTTTGGGTGCTGCTAGTTAGCTGATACCACAGTCCTTCTGAGTAAAATTAGCCTGTTACAGCTTTTTCTCTTATTGCACATTTTATTATATCTGTTGTAAAAAAACCCCACAGATATTTCCTGTTCCTTTGATGTTATAAGCACTTGAGATTGTTTTAGATTGGTTTAAAATTTCCCAATAAACATGTTAAGAGGAACAGACTGGAAGTTCCCCAGTTAGTGTAAGAAGGCAGATTCCAGAGCAGGGAAGACTCCGAGGTACAGGTTCCCCTTTACATCTTTAGTTTGAAGCTGCCTAAATAAATCTTTGAGGCATGTCTACAGGTTTAATGGGGTGCACCCAAGCTTCCTAGGGAACAGATTCAAATTTATGAACTCCACCTCTAACCCAAGCAATGGAGGGCAAATGCCTGTCATGATCTTTGTCTGATTCGGGCTGGCTCTGGGCACGCTCTGGCTTGGGGGCTGAAGAAGGTGGGTCAGGTTGCTGTACAGACATAGTCCTGCGGAGATGGTTTCTCTTGCGCAAAAACTCAGGTTGAGAGTGGAGGCCAAAGCTGCCTTTTCTCAAGATCATCCGAGAGCTGTTCTTTTTGGGTCGTGAATGGAGACTGAACTCCAGCGAGGCCAAGTGGGCTGCGTAACCTTCACTGAGAAACTGAAATAGGAAAGAAAGAAAAGTGACAAATTATTGCTGCCTCAAACTATGAGCTCTATGAGGAATTAAGTTCCGTCTTTGGCATCCCAGTTAGATGCCTCCAAAGCACTAATACTCCTCTCCCCTCGCTTCTTTTTTATTTTTCAGTGACCTGTTCTATTTTGTCATTGAGTAATATGCTATACATGTGCTTGCAGATACAACCTATGACCACTCAATTCTCTTTACTGTCCACCCTGCCAGAAAATGCCTCATCTGAAACCAAAACTGCCCTTCCTTCTCTGAAACACTGTCTCTGCTCTTTATTGAGTGGGTGTGCGTTTGCACATGCATTCACACACATGCATTTCCTTGCTCCCCTTGGACTTTCTGATTGAGTAGCAAGAGTTACTTACTTGACACTGTGCCTGGTATTTCTTTGTTGCTCGTCCAACTATGTAGATCTGGGATGGCGACAGAGCCAAGACATTGTACACAGAAATGTCCTTCATGGAACCATATGCAGCACAGATTTTGATGTGGCACTGAAACAAATATAACTTTCAAAGTGAACACTGTACTGAACACCATGCACTGCAAGGATGGCACTTGCTTTGCAATGAAGTAGCAGGTGAGTTCATTGTTAAGAATCTCATTTTGTAAACCACAGAAAGCTAAATCTGTCTCTGCCTGCAGGCTATCAAGAGCTATAAATAAGCACACAGGAAAGAACAGGCGGTTCATTCATTTGTCATGCCAGGAGGCCCCTTTGGATGTTTTATCAGCATTCCTTGCTTTTCAAAAAGTGAGAAATGAGGAATGGCAAAAAGACTTTCTTATGATCAGTGAGACTTACTGTTCAAAAGGAAGGGAGATCTCTAACTTTACTGAACAGCTGAAAAAAAAAAGAGTTTTAAGGTTATAAACAGGTTTCTAGTACCTCTTGCATGAGATTCCGGAGAAAAATGGTCTTTTGTCGCAGTGGGTCATGAACAAGTCCATCTGAGAAGAAGATCATCCCTTGTGGGAAGTTGTGTTGAGACAACCATGAAACCACACGCTGTTTTTGCATATCAGGACGGCCAGTAATATAGATAATCAGATATCCCAGGTCCTGCCAATGCCTGTCAGAAACAGTAGGTAAATGATGCAGGTGCAGAAAGAGAAACAATACCCATAAGTCAGGTCAGCATTTCTTTGATTAGCACAGACCCAGTTAGAAGTCAGACCTTACCCTTCAACAAGTGGAAAGCAGCATGTCTAAGTCTCTGCTCCTATCAACAAATTTATTAACAATGTCTACATCTTGAAGAAGATGGAGGGGAGCAAGAGAGATTTTTATTCAATACATAAATTTATAAAATATGAGAGCTATTTTAAAATTCATGTAGAATAGGCCTTGCTTCACATCAAGGCTTGCTGCCCTTGAAACCTCTAACAAGATTCCTGCCATTTCAGCTGTAAAGAGTGAAAGCCCTTGAAAGCTGACATGCCTCCGTTCTCATGCAAGTTCCAAAATGAGAGCTGTATTTCCCCATCCAGTGCAACACTAACAATCTTGCAGAAATGAATTAAAAGGCCTTTTTATTTTTCTTCCCCAAATGCTCTTGCATTCATGGCAGTTGCTATTTCTGAAGCAGAAGTATGTCCTTATTTGAGGACAGTGAAACACAAAGCACACTCTCTGTTAATCACAGTAACTCATGAAATTATTATTAATTCACTGCACACACATTAAGGCTATATTCCCAAGAGACAACTTTTAATTTTATGCAACTTAAACTACAAATTTCCAAGTAACCCATAGCATTCTAAAATTCCTCTGAAAATCACACAGACCTGATGTCCAAGCAAATATACAAATATACCTGCATATTGGCCTTTAAACCCTATTCTGCCCTTTTCTTTTCTATTGTGTTCAAAGAGGAAAGTCACAGATTTAAGTAATGAAGTGTGCAAACCTCACTCTTACCTGACAACATCAACAGCTCCAGCTCGGACTTTGGGGTCACTTCCCATTATTGAAACACTTGCTGCAAATGAACCGTCAATGCTGAACACAACACATTCCATTCCTCGGGGAAGCACAGTCAAGTAACTTGCAGCACTGCTCTGGTCCCCTCTGGAGAGTCAAAGCAATAAATACAATCAAAAAGCAAAATGTCAGGATGTATTTTCTGCATGTTCCAGACCTGAAATTATATCTGTCTGGATCTACAGCTTCAAAAATCACTCTCAAATAGGGCTTCTGATTTCAGTCCTCTGTGGGGCAATTAAAACTTACACTTTTAGGAATAGCTTTCCAAAGAGAAATTTGGAAGCTGACCTTAGTAAGAAATAGATGTGTATAAATATCCTTTGTACCTTCCTAAAAGAACTAGGAAAACCACCCCCAAACAGCCTGAAGTACTCAAATCGCTACTCAAACACACTATCTATGTATGTACATATATTTCCATATATGTACACATATAAGACATGAATGCTCTATATACACACACATACACCCCCATACATATGTAGCACACAGAAACTGGCTACATTTTTTTGCAGGCAGTCTGAAGTTACTGGCAAATTATTAGAAATTAAACGGAAGAATTGATATGCACATTTTGTGGGCATGTACTGACACAAATCAGCTTTTCTCCATTAGATAAACAGTTGGTAGTACTAGCATTACCCATCCCTCTATCCTTGCAAATTACAATGGCAATGCCAATCCAGAGAAATGCAATCAGAGATAGTTTTTCTCATGAAAACACGTGTGAAACGCAAACTTCTCCTCATGATGTATTTTCCTCAAGAGGTCTGGACATTAAGGCACTAATAAAGCACAAAGCATTCAAAAGCTCTTACCATCCCATGACCTCATGTTCCCTAAAAAACGTAACCTCAAGACAATATCTTCTCTCCTTTAGAAATATGATTATTGTATGATCTAGAAATTTATATCTGGTGATGAATATTCTTACAGTATGTGTGCACAGCTTAGTGAGCAAAGAACAATTTCTGCTTAAAACTTACTCCTGCAGTGTAAAACCCCATGGGAGCTTGGCTTCTGAATACACCTTAATTCATTTTTAAGTCTTTCTTCTTGAACTGATTGTCTGTTCTATTACACTGAGGTAAAATATCTATTTCTCCTCAATTAGCACTACATAAGATTTTCAATTGACTTTCGATTTGGTTAACTGGCTGGTAACAACACATTCCGTTTTGGCTAAATTCATCCTACTGATTTAGCCTCCAAAGTTCAAAGGAAACTGTAGAGCTACTCCCTAAGTGGCTAGGAAATTCTATTCCAAGTGCAATATTAAACTAAAACTCTGGATTAAATTGAACTGGACTTTTATTAAACATGAGGGGTTTTTAAAAGCACACATACCCTAGTCCTGCACCTAGGGTAACAAATTTTATTTCACATGTCTTCATTCTTCATGCTTTACTTAGCCTAGAGACTTTAAGAAATGCTGGAGAGAGGAGAGCTGACGTTGGAAGTCAATGAACTGTTTTCAGGTGCTGTTTTGATTAATTTTTTTTTCTTTTCCAAATTTAAATTAAGGTAACTCTTTTGATAGGCCTGACATCAACAGATAAACAGGTGATGGCTGAGAACAAGGCAGTATATCCTCTACTGTTTATTTCAGTAGAAAAAGCTCCTTTTCAGCCTGAAGAACACATAGCAATACCCTTTAGCAGTCTTTTCCCCAGTGAACAGGCTGCAAAATATGCCAAGTCATACATTCTTGCTGTAAGAAGACTGATTATAGTAATTCAGTTCCATATTTTGCAACACCAAGTGCTCCTAAATTGAATTGCACTGAGGATTTGTGTTGCAATAGGAATAAACCCATTGGCCTGGATGCCTGCAAACTGGCTAGTAAACATGACCACTGTTTCAAATCTAAGCTGACAACACAGTGACGAGTCCAAGAAAAGATAACTGACCAAAATCTCTCTCCACATCCCCTTTAATCTTACACAACTCAGTGTCTCCCTGATTACAACAACCCATCACAGCTGTAGTTCCAGCTTGGAGCCATTACCTGACCACCATTTTGATGGGATACACACCAACTCTTAGTCTCTTCTGTTTGGGTATGTTGTAGGATATCCGGCCACTGCTGTTAGATATCTCTGTGTCAAAGTACACCCACCTACCCGAAGATGGCTCCGTCATTATGAAGATATCAACCTGCAAAACCAACAGACCAGTCACCTAGTGTGATAGAAAGGAACACACGCCCTCTATTTACAAGACCTGCCAAGCCTAGATTATGTTAGTATCTCCAACTATGGCTTATACTAAAAGCTTACAAGGAAGTTTGAAGGAACTTCAAAACTCAGTAAAATCTTCACAGAAGGTTTCCTCAATTAGAAATGCTTCCTAACACACAAGTTTATTGCCTTCATCATTTAAAACACTCAGCTTAGCACTGCAGGTATCAAACAAAGATACAGAACTCAATTTGGCAGGAACTCTAAACTAGAAAAAAGATCATTTCAGCTTGCATGTGTGCATTACAGTTTTGCATGCTGGATCTACAAACTGGAAAATTTCATTTTGTTATTAGCAAAATTGAATCTTTCTCAAATCACAACCTTGCCTACAAATGCAAAACCTAATCCTTTCAAATTATTGGGATTTTTTTTTCCAAAAAGTTTCATCAATATGGTTTTCTTAACTGAAATATTTAATCAAAATTAACATAAATTGTATTAAATACTTTGTCAGACTTGGACTGGCACTTTTTACCAATAAGAACATCAGTATATATGAGGGAGGTATTTGCCAAGCTCTCCTTCTGTACTCAGCTTTTACAGAACTTAGGCATACAAGTTTTATGTGGACTTCAGTGCTCAACATGCTGCCAAATACTCTACAAAATTCACCAGCAGCTTACAAGATCATGCTGTGGATATCCTTGATAAAACTCTGCATATATGCTCTTCTTGGACATTATGATGTTATATAACATTGGGGTATAACGATGAATAACACTAGATTTATTCTGAACTTATGAAATTCAAAACTGAATTCTTCTAAGGCATAAGATTTGGTGCAGGGGAAAAAATGACAGGTACTGTTGAATCACAGTTGTTATCAGGATTAAAAAACAGGTCTACTAATTTCTTCTGCTTCCTGACTGCAAAGTGAATTCACAGTTTGCATACAGATGTGTACCAACTGCCACTTTTAAAGACTTGGATGGTATAAGCAGGAGAAAGCTTTACTTGGTACCCTGATTCTTAATTTCCATCTTCCAAATGCATCACTAGTGGTGAAAGGGCCAAGGAAAACATTTTCATGATTTGCTAGGGAAAAGTCCAACTTCCTTCCAACCCACAAAGGAATATAAGAACTAACCAGGAACAGAAATATTTTCTTTTAAGAATTATACTTCTAACTTTGTTTTATTCAGCCATTCTGTTCTGACCTTCCACTTTTCCTCTTTATTACATTTTCTCAAGTCAAGCCAATGAAGATGGAGGCAGGGTGTGTGCATGTGTATGTGTGCTTCAGAAAAACAACTGTTAAATTTGCACAGGGCATTGTGAGAAATCTGCACACCTGTGGTCCTTTCTGATCAACATTTTCTTTTTATCAGTAGCAATGTCAAAGCTACTAGAGCAGCATTCTGACAACTGTGGCCCTTGAACTGTTCTGGCTCACTTTTCCTTCTCCATATTATGATCACGAAATACAGCCTTTTTATGTAAAGTTACTCGAGATCCTTGGAGAGGCAACACAGAAGTGTAAAAAAAAATACAGACAGTATTTCTATTAGCTTCGAAACCCCCCAAAATTAGAGTGAAAGCTATCAGTAATTCATTACTGAGTATGGAATTCTCCTCAGTGCAGTCATTAGTAATAACCTTAACATTTTTAGTTAGCAATTTCTTTCAAGAGATTTTAATAACAGGATTCTATTCAATACCCAAGCATAACATGAATCTGTTTTCCCTCTGTGGAAATACAGCTTATTGTTCGTTTCTATCTTTCTGAAATGGGAATATGACTTCAAGTACACAATAATCTATTTACAGAGGAAACAATTTTTGCTGAAGTGGTGGGGGCTACTGACATACTTCCCCTTCTGTAAGGCTTTCTCTGGTACTACATGCCTGTGCTACATTCAACAACTGTTTTGCATAAAAGCTGGTTCAGAAAAACAAGGAAATTGATTACTGAGACTTCACCTTTTCTCCTGTTAAAGCCACCATATCCAGAGGCCCATACATAAAGCGCCCAACGAGTACCTGAGGACCATCTTCTGCTGCAATGACGTCGTTAGCTCGGTGATTAGCAGTCACATTCTGAAACAAGAGCAGAAGGTGGGAAGGGTGGTGTTTGCTTTTGTAGTGAGGCTACTGGCTCTATTATGTTATTATGAACAGTCACACAGAAACACAGTCCTGTACAGTGTGTCTGAGGTATATCACAGTGCATGGTAGAGCACCTAGCTAAACTACATTACTATTTCAGCTGGAGACAGATTTCCAGTAATGGTGAGTTCCTGAATAGACTTTGTAGTGAGAGTGCTCAAGATAACCAAATAAGAGAGAACATTTAAGGGAATCCCAAGTATCTTCCATTTCAAGTGGGCCATAGATTCACACAATTATGTGTAAGATACATGCATCTTAATTGGCATTTCTAACTAAACTAGCATCTGAAGAATGAAGGAAATATTTTTTTCTTGAGTTATGGATTCATCTAGAATTTAAGAAAACAGAAGAAGCAACTTCTTTGCTTAACTGAAACTTAAGGTCCCACTGTTATTTAAAGAAAGAAATATACTTTCTCCCAACACGTAGTGATAAACCAAGAATAAATTGTTTCTATTTCCTGTTCATTTCTTTGCATCTGGATTACAGCAGCAGTTTTCAGCTCTTTAGTAATTCAGTTACATAAACTCATGCTTTGGGAGATCAAACTCCATTTGAACTGCTGCCAAATCCAAGTTCTACAGCTGCCATATATATTCAGATTTACACTTACTCTCAATTTGACATGTGTCCTTTTGCGTAGCCATTTTTCTCGTGGATTGGACAGACTTAGTGTTGCTGGATCCAGGTTATCATTTTCCTTGAAAATTACATTTTCATACCTCATCACCTGAAATTATATAAGTATGTGTGGCATGGGAAGTTATGGTACTTGGCAAAGAAAGGAAAAGTACACTGCCTTCCCAGCTGATGACACTGCAGAGCCAAAAGCACAATGAAGGTAGAAAGAGGTACAGGTCATACGCTCACGTGAATTGTACAGACAAACTGCTTTCACCCTGCTGGACAACACTTACTCTCAAGTACTTATTGAACAGCTTTTCCACTCACAACAGACCTTGCACATTCTTCCAGAGAAAATGGTGAAAACATTAGGATGGTATAAGTAACAGGCACATTGTCTGCTCATGGTCTGCAAAGTCAGTAAAGCAGCTTAAGATCATAGAAGTATTTTTTAATGTCCTTTATGGGGCAGAGCTCAGATTCCTGACTCCATCCGTATTGACTTTTCTACATATACCCAGGCAAATTGCTTCCTATCACCTACTGGATATTACTTACCACTGCAGCAGGTGATAGGCTCAGGATTTGGCTTGTGGCTATTAACATCTGAAGTAAAGAGGGCTGTAACTTGTGAACATGCAGAACTCTAGCACGTCATACAATCTACACATTCCTACAATCTAAATATCACACACCAAGAACTTGCATGTCCAACTCAGATTTCAGGATACAACCCGAAACATCAGGTTCCAAAATCTGTGGGTAATACACTGTTTCAATTGAAATCACAAGCCCTGTCTTACTGAAATCTGAGGTTGCACTCTGGGATCATGGACAGGATGAGGCCACTTCATTTTGACTGAGAAATAGCTTAGTCTGCCTCTTTCACAAGCTAGCAAAAAATGACTCAAGTTGAACAGTTGGTTTTCTGTGCAGAAGTTTTCCATCATGGCTGCCCCCTCTTGAAGAGTGGCCTACCATCATTTTGAAAGATGTCTCATGTGAAGTTGGCTTGCAACAAACCATAGTAATGCTGAGAGGTTAGCGTGTTTTTTAACAAATTGGCATAAATTCCATTCACTAGAGCTCATGTGCAGGAAATGCATGTGCCCACAGGGCATTTGGAAGCCATTAACCTTAAACTTAATCCCCAGTAAGGGCAGAATGTCCAGACTATGCTGGAACTAATCAGTCTTTAATGTAGTTCCATAAGCCGACATGCTGCTTTACAGGCACATTCCAAAAGCTTGAAAGGCTTATTAAATTCTAAAAGCTCCAATGCACATACAAGACTAGGTAAGATAGAACAATGCAATTTGATACAAATGCACAGAAATAACAAGTATAATAAAGCAGGAATGACTGTTAACAGACAACTGGTTAAAGGAGGCATCTTGAAAGGCAAGATGGGAAAATGTTCTGATAGATTCAGGGCAAAAAATGTCCTGAGAGAGAAGATGAGATGACAAGAGCTATAAGAGAGCTTCCAAGGAGAAGAGACACATGTAGGTACAATTATCTAAGGCCCCTGAACAGAAAACCCAGGGATTTTCATCCTTTCACTTCCAGCAGAAACCTCTCCTCTACTGTTGAATGAGCATCAAATAAGATTCATGTTCTGAAGCCTGTTCTCATTCATGGAAAAACTCTTCTGCAACTTCTGCTTGCTTTCATTACGGTGATTCTAGTTATAACCAGTTTTTAAAATTAGCTTTTAAAATTCTGCACTACTTCGTGATACATTTTGACTGGAATCTGATATACTAAAGGATGCTCCAAAAGGACAGCAAGAGGTGGAAGCACTCTTAGAATTTCTTAAATTAAAAACAGCAATGAAAAGCTTTGCAAGTGGTATGGTTACCAGCCAGGCTGTGGGCTGCACACTCCACTCAGGCTGACACATAAAGATAGGGGCTCAGTCCAGCTGCACTTCATGACTCAGCAGCACTTCTGGACTGGAGGGCACTCAGCCACTGAGCTTCCATTCCCCGAAGCTACCAGGTGAGCCTTCAGGGAACTAACATCACTGACACCAGCACTGGGAGCAGGAGGTAGAAGGAGTTAACACTCAGAGACCAGCTAAAGAGGCAGGCGCAGAGATATCTGCTGAACTGGTTTAATGAAAAAACAGCGGAGTTTTCTGCATTATTCTCATTCCTGTTTACCTGGCATTTTTTCATTCACTGGACGTAAAAAGCACACAGATTTCTTGGGTTAATCTAAATTAAACTTCTTGTCACTGCCCTTCGGGTGTGGGTCACTTTGCGTTCTTGGAGGGACACTTATCCTGCAGGTTTCACTAGAACACCAGTTTTTTGTTTTGGTTTGTTTTGGTTTTCTTTTTACCCCAGGTGAGATGCCTCAGTCTCACCACTTTCTTTGGAGCTCTGAGCACTGTATTACTCCTAAGTCACGGAAAGCTGCTGTCTAATTTCTGATCACAGTAGGAATAAGAGACCCATCATATGACTCAGAAATAAATTCTGAGGAGACAGTGCACACAGCGCCTTGAAATACTCCAGTACAGTTACATGAGAGACTTGCCTTTCTTACAGGAGCAGTACTTTCAAACTTCTGGTTTATTATCAAATGTATGCTAACAGTTTGAGATTTGCTAGCAAAATACATAATTAAATAAGGCTGGAGATAGCCTATTCCTTCAAAAATGGGAGGAAATTAATACATAATACAGTGTTGTACTGATCTGGAGCATGGGAGGGGTGAGTAACGTATGCATGACAGTGCTTTGTTCCCAGTCACATAGTCAGTAGTGCTAATGATGGGCTCACTGTCCCCTTCACCTCTCCAGTAAATCCGCTTTTGTCATTGTTATACCCCATTGTATGTGATCATTGTATATGATGCAGCCACAGTTAGCCATCTAACTGAACTGAAGACTAAAGGACTAGTCACCCTTGGAAGATGCAAGTAACAATCACAAGGTTATTCATTCCATAGACAAAAGAAAAAAAGATCAATGACCTGTCTTAAAATGAAGGCCACGACGTCCGTTGATTCCCAGTAGCTGGCATGGAAGAGATGAGGCAGGGCCACAGTTGGAAAGGCTGTCAGCACATCTGGACAATACAAGGCATAATCTATTCTTTTTGTTCCCCACCACTTTGCAGTAACTACAAAACAAACAAATTAGCATCACATTTCTATAAGCTATCTTCTCAATAAATCTCTTGCTGTCATTATATTTAAACTAGATAATTGAATGAAGTCTCCTACTTTTTTAATCTTGACATTTAGAGTCTGTTAAAGGTATCTACAAAACACAAAAGCAACTGTTTTCACCGACTGCATCATCAGTTATCTGTCTGCAACCTAAATAGTTCTATTGGGTCAAAGTTTTTAGGAAGCACAAATCACCTCAGCATGATTCCGATTGCTTCCAAGGAAAATGTGCAGTGAAAGACCAGCACTTTTATGATCACATTACAGAGTAAGAACTGCAGATGCTTCCCAAATAGTGAAAGGAATATTGATATATGACTGGATAGTCATATATCCATTCCAGTCATATATCAATATTCCAATATTCCATAGCAATCAATATAATGATTTATAGTCATTTTATCTATGGGTAACAGATCTGATATATCTGTATTTCTTCATGCCTAGAACATGATTCTAAACCCCTGCTATATGAAACCCTCAATGACTATTTATGAGTCGCACCTTAATAGAAAACTGACTTCACTTCTATTACCTTACCTACTTAATTCTAAACAGAAGAGGAAACTTATACATTATACAAAAACAGCAACTTCGGCTGTTCTCATTCTCCCCAAATTTCCAAGCAGGTAATTTTCCCTTTTGTAATAAGTTCTTCTACAGAAAGGATGTGGAGGGAAGGAAGGTTTGCTGCTGTATCAGACAGCACATAACACCAGGCTTCACTCACTGTTGGTGAGGTATGCTGATGGCAAGCTTTCTGTTGACCCTGAGTTTTCACTGTTTGTGCTGGCCAAGCTCAACTTTCTTGTTTTTCCCTGCAGATGATCAGACGCATTTGGAGACCCAGGACTCTCCTGAGAGAAAGGTATGTTCAAAGAGCTGTTCTCAAGGAACAGAGCACTGTGATTGTGAACAGCATCACCTGCAGGTTACAGAAATGAAAATAACAATGGCAACAACAATAATACTAATAATAATAACAACAACAATACAATGGGATCAAGAACATGGCTTTGAAACTGGGGGGGTGGTGGTGTTAATGAGCATTTTCCTGAATAATATCAGATTTAATGACCTTGGATGAAACTTCCTCAGATTGAGGAGGACAGCATGACTAGGTGGAGAAACCCACCCCACTGCCATCAAAATGCAATGGTGCTTTTGGCCAAGATTTTCTAAACTGGGTAGTGATGTTGGGAGGCTATTTTACTTTACACTCAACCCTACCCGTTTTAAAAGCATTCTCTGAGAAGAGCTACACAGCCCCGGGAGTTTGCGATACTTCTCTCGTCCTCTTTCTGACATGAGCAAAATGATTTTAGGAAGAGAACCTTCAGCATGACTATCTACTGGTTTGCATGTTCAGAAATAGAATTCTTTTTTATTCATGCCACTCTGACAAACTATGGGCCATGGCTAATGCCTCTACTGAATGAAACAAAAAACAGCCTTCCTTCCAAGGTGCTCTGAAACAAGACCAGGTCAGACACAGGGGCTTTGAGCAACCTAGTCTAGTGAAAGGTGTCCCTGCATGTGGCAGGGGGTTGGCACTGGATGAGCTTTAAGGTCCCTTCCAACACAAACCATTCTATGTTTCTATGTAAGAACAGATGTGCATTTAAATAAAAGCACTACTGGTAAATTTGCTTGAAGCAGTCTGCACAACTTTCCTGTATCTAGGAAAAGCAGAACCTCAACTGAGAGATATAGGACATATAGAAAAGTGCATAGCAAAAGCAGCTGACCCCTCAATGTTGTTTTTTTCAGAGAACAAACTTCTTGAACTGATTAAAACAGTGAACAAAATAAAAAGGAGACAGAGTTCAATGCACTTACTACAAAAGAAAGCAGACAGCCCTTGGTGACTTATTGCTTTTTATCTGAGCATATTTCAGCCCCATTCAGAAAAATAACTGTAATCATGTTGTGCTTATCTCATATGGCCTTGGGTAGGGCACTATGTCATGTAATTCTTTACGTAGCAAAGGCCTGGAAGAAGTTTCTTTTCAACTTTCCAAGTATTACCAGCTCTCAATGCAATGAATATCTCAGTGGTGAGCACAGGAGAACACAACAAATTGTTGCTTTCAAGGACACCCTTTCTTAAATACTACACTGGAAGGCTAAGTGCTTATGGATTATCAGAACTGGTAAAGCATGTCACCACTAAAAGAAAAGAAAAAGCAGCAATCTCCTCCCTTCCAAAAAGCAGATACAGCTAGGAAGATTCTGACTTGTTTCAAATAAGCCTATCTCAACTGCATAGGATAACACAAGGAACTGCCCTGCAACTGAATCGAAGAAACACTTAAATTCTAACACTTCGTGGTGGGTATGTCATTTGGACAGATTATGTTCAGTTGTAGTTTCCATGGGAACACGTCTTGAGTTTTCATTAGAAAAACTGCAATATACTGTTCTTTCAAAGGACTCTTGTTGACGCCATAAAGGAAGGAAAGCTACGCGTGGCTACAGGAAAGCTTTATGGAGGTGAAAAGAATGAAAGGACAATTCGTTACTTCCCTTGCTTCAGGCAAACTATAGAGACTTCAACACAGACAACTGAAAACACAACATTGCTTTCCTATTACTTACCTCACAAGATGAGGAAGTATTATACGCTCATTGTAGTGAAATAAGTAGTAAAAGAAGTACAAAGAAGTAAACGGGCTGAAATACTAAATACTGAACAGCAAGGCACTTGGTCCATCTGACAACAAATCTCAAATCCTGTGGCCTAAAAACCACAGCAAATCAGTTCACTGGATAGAATAGCAGAATCCATGGACATAAGCAGTAAGAAATAGGACAGCTTTCAAACTGCACCCCATCAGGGGTCTATCTGAATCGGAAGCCTCGTCCAAACATCAACCAATAGGAAATTCCACAGAAGAAGGTGCAATGAATCCCATAAATGAGAGCTATATCTCATGTATATATCTAGTGCTCATGATTGGCAGTGTTCTCATACATACTTTCTGCTTCCCCTACCAAAAGAGTCACTGAGTTGGGTTGTGCTTTTAAAATACATTTCCTGCTCCTGAATTGTAGCTGCTCTGCTGAAACTATCATAAATTTACCCCAATCGAATACTTCCTCCCCCATTATAATATTGCAAGAGTTTGGGTTTTTCATTCCCACTAAAATGGAGATGGAGAGAGGAGTGAAAATAGTAACTTTGCATAGAATGGAAAACATGCTGTCAGCCAACAGATCTGTTTGCATTTTCCATATTGTCTGGCTTAAGACCACCAGCTTGGTAAGTCTGGTGCCATGAAACCTGTTGTTTATTTTTTAATATCGCTGTTCTAAGATCCATAACCCTTTTCCTATGAAGAGATCAAATCAATAAAATGGAAGAAATAATTGGCAATTTTTTCTCTCCTGTTTCCTGAATTACCTTTATTTTTAAACAGGCAGGGCAGCCTGCCTTTAACTCTGTAGATCAGGTCTTCGTTAAATTGTAAAGAACACAGAGTACTGGTTAAGAGAGAAATAAAATGCATATAATAATGTTTTTTTCTAAAAGCCCTGTGCTCAACTTTTGATTAGGACACTCTACTCGAAAATTCTTCCATTTGAAAAACTGAAACAGATACTTCCCACCGAAAACAACCTTTCGCATGGCTCTGAGGGGTCGCTAAAGGGTCTTCTAATTTATCCTACTAATCCAAATTTACTATCATGCTTGATATTAACTAAAATAAAGGCAGATCATTTTACACAGTCTCATCTTGGATAATTATTATAGTTATAGCCAAAACAAAGAGGCAAAGCAACTTCCTCAAGCACACATAATAACCATCTCAAGACAAAATTAATAGTATCTTATGCATTTACAATCGGAGAAGTACTGTGCTTTTAGCCCTTCATTTCTCTCTCTCCACAGTGAAGCAAAGCAGCTAGGCCAGCTCCAGCCTGCACAGCAGCTCCTACACTTACCTTAGGGAGAAATTGCTTTGCAAGAGAAAAATGTTGCAATTATTCCAACAATCCTGCAAAGTAGAACGTGGGGCAGAGACACCAACAATGCCGAGGGTTCTGACCATCCACATTCTGCTACCTCACATGGCTAAAAGGTAGGATGAGTTGGAACCAGGTGTTTTGAAATAATGCAGAACCCTATTTCTAACCTTGAAGTAGATATAATGCATCACATCATCAGTAGCACAGCAAAAAAGGGAATTAAATCCCACATGTTAGTGTCAAAAGACATGACTGGTGGTAGGTCAGAGACCTGTCACAAAGCTAAGGCTCACTTATAATAGCTACAAAAGTACTTTGATTATGTAATGTCAACTAGGCAGCAGCTGAGAAAGCTATTGTTTAACAGAAGGTCATGGCAGCATGGCTTTCTCAGGGCTGTAACATTGCCTGAACTTTGTGCCTTGCCCTCAGAGTAAAAATCCCTACCAAACCCACCAATTAATGAATTGCATTTTTGCCTGAACCATTATCTACTGCTATGTCTTCTGTCAGCAGTCACCACAGATGAAGGGTTTATGAAGATGTTTTCTCCACTTGCTCTGGATGTCTGGCAGTGCCTTCAATGCACTTCCTTTTCCTTTCACTTGTCTATATATCAGATAAACCCTATGCACAGAGCAGCTGGCTCCAATAGCTTCATTTGATTGGCAAGAACTGAACAACAGCTATAGAAGTACTGCACCATACCCCAGTTTTTGTCATGTTCTCCAGCCTGTGCTATTGCTGAGCTATTCCTATGACTCATATGGTAAAAATCTTTTCTAGTAGCAAGTTTTTTTCGTGCAGCTTCCAGATCAGAATGCTTTTTTTCCACAGAGGCACCAGCAGGAATGCCAGGCACGCAAGAAAATTGGTCTTACTTTAACCATCAATTCTTATGAGAAAAGGAACAGGGCATGAGATTGTTTAATGACATATTATCAGAATAGGCTGGCCTGGGCAGTGCATAATAACTAGAGTTTGGTGTAACTAGGTCTCATCATAACTTGAGTAGTAAACTACTATCCCAGTTGACACTACAAAGGCTCTCACTTTAAGAAATACTTCCACAAGCCCAGGTGTCAGAGAAAGAAAAAAAAAAATTATACAGCCACTAGAATAAATCCTCTGTGAACAAAGAACCTTAAATTACAAAAGGATCCCAAGGGATCTGTATTTTAATGAAAGGATTTCACATCCACTGAAATAGAATGAGGTTTAGGTGTACAGCACGGCGACTATTTAACTGCACAGAGGTTGAAATACAAAACCATACCATGGAACATTTGCTGGCCATTAGCACTAAGGAATTTTTATTTTACAATATATCCAACAGACAGGGTTTGTAGACTTACAGGTTCTGTAGGGGAATCTTCTGACCCAGGGCCTTAGATGAACTCAAAAAAATCTACCAATTGTTCCCAATTCAAGCATAAAGCTTCTGCTTCAAGAATCACTGTACCTGAAGGGTTTACTTCAGATATCAAAGCTGATAAAAAGTACCAAGGCAAGGTTTTCAATTTGAAAAGCAGCCTAACAGAACTATTCTACCTGTGACAGTTATTTAAAGTTCAACTTTTCAAAGTAGCCTTAGATAA
The DNA here is from genome assembly GCA_028858755.1 of Ara ararauna. Taxonomy (NCBI): domain Eukaryota; kingdom Metazoa; phylum Chordata; class Aves; order Psittaciformes; family Psittacidae; genus Ara; species Ara ararauna. The sequence continues at coordinate 6,349,210 of CM054389.1, read as the reverse complement.
GTTTCAGTAACAAAATTTGTGCCTAACTAACCAGCAGGATTTTCAAGTGCACAGTTAGGCTTTATACTAACTCCAAGTTAGAATGCAGAGCAGGATATGTATTTTCATTGAAACAAAACTCAGACCTGGGGTGAGCAGAGAGCATGGATTCCCCAGTTTGGACTGTCCCTCACCTTAGCTTTTACTTCAGTCAGCGCCCAAGCAACATCTTGATTTTCAAATGTTTCAATGAAGCCAACACCTAGAAACCAACCCTCTGCAACTCAAGATCAACTGTTGGTTTTCAAGCACTGATTTAACCAGATTCAAACTGATTTGCATTCAAAGTACACCATATTTGAGCTCATAAAAGTAAGGGTCTGTGTGTATCCTACTGCACAGAACAGGTTCCAAATGATACAATTCTCCTAGTTCCAAAGAATGGAAAAAACTGCCATTTTACTATATTAGCCTCCAACTTTCAACTCTGAATCCTGAAAAGCCTTTGAAGTACCCTACTGAGGCTTGAATTCATGTCTGTATGTGTAGCAAAAAGAGTCAATCCAATATGCATGCATGTACAGATACACACTGATCAATTCCTTTTTTGCAAAAGATGATACGATACTTCATGCCTATATGATTTTATCAGAGAAACAATATCTGAAGATCTAGGCAAAGTTCAATTAATTGCAAAAATAAATTGTTTAAAATAATAGTCAAAGACATGGAATTTTGCAAGTGACACTTCAACTAAAGCAGTGATATCACCTTCCAACCCCTCTTTAACACAACTACTATCACAAAGCTCAAATGTAAGAACCATTTTTCTTGGTAGTCTTCTTTGGTCCCACACTAAATATACCTGTGCTGTTCAGTCCCAGATGACTTGTTTTTAGCATGTTAGAACATTGATATTTCAAATCCTCTTGAGCTGTATGAGGAGAGAATGCTTAAGAGAACGAAAGGTAAGGAGAGCCACGAAAATAGGCACTGTACCTAACTGGTGAGATCTTCCATCCCCTAGTGGGTATCTCTGGTACCGTGGGATACTGAATGGAGGCAGGAGATGGAATCTTTTCTCCAGCAATGGTTCAAGTCTGCAGGCAGAGGGGTCAGCAGAATGAAAGAAACTGTACACTTGGCTGCAGGCTGGACGGACCTGGCATACTTGGATGAGAATGAGACAGAGAAAGGGAGTTCAGTATTGCCCCTTTACAATTTTCAAGGAGTCTACACAGAAACGTGGTTAATATTGTCTTCTTCAAACTACAGACTAGCATACATCTGGCCACAGGAAATCTATCCAAATTGTTTGCTATTTCATATGTAAAGAACACTTCACTGCAAAGGAGTTTACAGACGCGTCACAATCTGAGATGCAGGCATACAGCAGATGTGGAGACCAGCCAGAGACACAGACAGAAGGATGGAAAAAGAAGTTTAAAAGTCTTGTAAATATGTTATTAAGCATTACAGTTATGATGCTCAGCACTTCAAATATTTACAAGCAAAACGGTTTGATGGGCCTGTTACATCAAGAGGACTTGAATCTAGGTGACAGCAGGAGCAGATGACAGAAATCACTGCAGTTTCTGAAGTGACCTTATGGAAGATAATGTACAGAAATTAGGTTGGTCATACTATAATAGTAAAGCAATATTCGTGATTCTTGCTGACAGTGTGCAGCTGCTGAGGTTTTTGAGCTGCAACTGTAAATACAAATCTGAACATTACTTACTTGGCTAGAAAGGCATTCTTTTGACTAAATACACAGCACTGAAGCATAACTTGTATCAGATGGGTGATCGCACGAGACTGACAAGGTCTGTAAAATGGTCAGTGTAGTCACTTGTCACCACATCACAGATCAAACACACTGAATCGTGCACTTTGAGCAAATCAATTCATTACAGGTTCATTAAACATAGTACCGTTTGTATAATACTGTATTACATGATACAACAGGCAGTTTATTAACTACATGAGTAAAGGAATGACTAAAGTATTTATAAAATATGTTTGGGAATATCACGTCTGCTCCCCATGAACTCCACGCAAGCAAGACATGTTTTCAAACCTGCTGTACTATACAATAAATCTTAGATGTTCTTTTGATAGAGTTACTATTTCCTTGTGGTGGTAACAAAAACCTAGTAACATGTATAATGTTTTCCCGTAGAAGACATGTTTGGTACAGCATTGTTCCCATGCAGAAGCCAAACACATGCTTACCTGAAAAGCATGAAGAAAGATGTTAGATTTTTAATATAAGGTGTCATGGAATACTAGATCTAATGGAGTCTATGTTAAGTGACATCTCTCACCAGAGCACCCACCATGGAATTTAAAAATGATAAAAAAAATCAAAACACACTACTTAGGTTCTTTCTCATTTTTAAGAGTCACAGTTAAGCTATTTGCACATAAGCAAAACTACACTGAGCAAACTTGATGCTGTACCTCTTCCTCTGCTGCAGTCACAGAGAGCCACTAAGACTAAGAGCTACATTAGAAAACACCACATACATTCTTACAGTTTTTTTCCAAGTGCATTCCATGTTGCTGGAAGGACTTTAAAAATTCATGTTACGGTGCTTGCTGCTATTAGTGGCATATAGACACAAATCTTGATATAGACTATGTCAGTATTACCAAGTTCTAAGCTTAAAAGATTGGTATTTTTTTTTGTTATAATAGCAGCATTGCCATACTGAGCAATAGCATGACCAATATTTTGTTTTGTTGCCTTCTATATGAATGTTTGTTCTAAAAAAGCACATTATGTTTCTTCTCAAACTAGTAAGAAACGAACCTCTTATTGATCATAGTAAAAACCGTCTCAAGATGCTTGATGATGAATGACATCTACCAGGACCACTTCATCACATGCGTTCTGTGCTAAACTGTCTGGGAGACTTCATGTCATGAAGATGTCAATACCCATAGCCTCTCAAGAAATGCTCTGGGACAAATCTTCCAGTAAGGATATATTTATGTACAATCCAGTTCTCACAAGACATTAACTTTCTTCTTCTTTGGACATGCACTGTATATTGTATTTTGCATTCACTGAGTCACTCTGAGGACAGTGCAATATCTCTTTAATTTTGGAGGATTTTTGCCACTCAGATTGAACCATGCAGGTGTTTTGGGAGACATTAATTGAAGCTTTGTGGGTTGTTGTTCTCCCCCCCACACACAACCCCCCGCCCCCCAACTCTCTCTGTAAAACATTTTAAGATTGTTTTCAGTGGCAATTACCAAGTTTCCAGCTGCAGGATAACCAAGACCTACTTCTGATGTCACTTGTATGTTGTTCTTTCTAGAAAGGATGACTCTGTGCATCAATCAGCACACCTGGTAGCAGATGAAAAAAAAGTGGGAGATAAGACTACTTATTGAGGACACCACAGAATTTTCTTCCTTTCCCACTACCAAATAAATAGGAGCTTCATGCCACCTTTGTCCCTTTCCCACCATTAAGCCAGTCATATGCAAAAACTATGGCCCGTGAGATGTTTTCGTGAAGCATCTTTCCACAGTTCTCCAGGAACCATTATCAAGTACCCTTTTTTCTTAACATATTCCCAAAGTAAGGTACAAAATGCACCCATCAATGTAATGTGCTATTAAAACTGAGTAAATTCTCCCATGTATTCCACTTAATTGCATCACAAGAGAAGCAGAAGGAAAACACCAGCAAGACTGCAAAGATCTGAGACTACTTTTGATGGCTTTCTTCAATCTGTCTTTTGTTCTTAGTATTTGTCAGAAAAAAATGGAAACAGATCACCTGTGTAAGAGCATTTAAATGCAGCAAAAATTAAGGTCTCTTTAAGGAAAGTAAAATTTTCTTGCAGAGCCCAAGTAATGTGGAATACATTCTGTGAGGTAAAACACTGCATTGTGTTATAATTGAAACCATATTTTGTCAAGCCCGTAACTTTGATGTATGTATGTAGGGATCTAGTGCTTACAAAGTAGAGCAGAAAACTAGTTATTATTCTACTGAACTACAGGTTCCTTCCCTAGTGGGTAGTATATTGGTTTATTCTTTCTTTCTCATAATGCCTAATATTAACTGTCAGAGCCAAACATAAAGGAAGTGGTTAATGTAATTAAGTCAGTTGCCTAATTGCACTTTCTAATATTTCCTGTACAGGAACTTTTTCTGTATATGTCTGCCTTCTGCATACACACAGGAGGCAGACAAAGCCAAGGATGCAAACAAGCAGGGTTATGAAAGTTGTCAGCATAGGTCAAATTATGATATTTAGTGGCAATAAGAAAGCATGTCCCCAGAGTTACCAGTTGTTTTCATACCCCTCTTCAAATTGGCAAAGGAATATAGCACATCATGCTCCAAATGAGATTACTCCCTACCACTGTAACACTTCACAGTAGCAGTTCCTAGTAAGAGCAAGTGCAGAACACCCTATCATTACAACTATCCCAAGGTAGGACAATGCCACTTTTGGGTTGTAACTAAATGCTCATGCTATATTTGGAATTCTAAAAAACACTGAAATTTTCATAGGGTACCAAACCTCTTCCAAGGATAATCAGCACACAGAGAGTGGAAGAATTTAGCAGAGACACACAAATGATCAGTACTTTAGAAAATAAGATCTGAGACTAGACAGTGGGAGGCCCACTGAAGAGAGTGCTAGAGGGTAAGTAACCAAGAAGAACTGTCAAGGAAGCAGTAAGGGACCAACAGAATATTTGACAGAGGAGAATTACAAGGCATTTGGCAAAGAAATAAAAAATTTGAATGGAGATTTGGTTTTAGCCACACTCTTACTAGCATAACGACTCACCTCTGTGAATCCAACATTACTTCTAAAAGTCATGTTTACATGGCCAACAATTACTTTTAAATGTAATTGTCACACTTTTGAATACATAAATGCTTTCATATGCAGCACAGCATTCAAGGGGAGGAGTGCCTGGAGAATTACACACAAAACCCATATCACTTCAGAGCAATCCCTCTTGCAAAAAGCCACAATTCCATTAACTTTTCACACATTTTCAATACATGTGTATAACCCCGTGAAGTGAAATGTGAAATTCATCTGTGCCCACCAGGACTGACTGATGGGAGGGCTTATCACACACAGTCAACTGCTGACAGCCGCCACTGGCTACTCAAAAAGATGTGTCAGTGTCTGCCACTGAGGTACTCTCGTACCAAACACTGCCAGTATTCTCTACTTGCTGTGCAGTACCCGGCATCTGATAATCAGTATTTGCCCTTAAAGACTCTAAAATGTATCTAATGAAATAGATGCGTGCTCTATTTCATTTGTGATTCCAGATTAAATGTGTCCATTCTGATTCATTAAAAGGAAATCACAACATCTTGCAAAAATACTAATTCTAGCTCAGGGAATTTGAATCCATGCACACAAATTAATACGGACAGATTTTTCCACATGAAGTCCTAGATAACAACCGCTGAACTCGCTGCCCCAAGCCCCCAGCATAACCCCCATCATCTTCAGAGGAAAGTGTTGCTGATCTTGGAAAGAAATCTCCAAGACAGAAAAACAAATTGCAGTGCAGTTTTCAATGCCAGCTATCATCTATGTAATTTTTGATCACTTCCCTGACAGCTCCTTCACAGAAGCAAAAAGCCTTTGTTTGTGGGAAAATATATATGAATTTCCATTCTCTAGCTGAGCTTTGGTTTTCATTTATGTGAACAAAACTGAGTACTGCAAACACGATGAATGAAATGCAAACTGGGAGTTTAATTATCCTCTCTTGTAAGGTCATGCAACTTGCTAAAAAATTCTACCCATTTTCTAAAGGCTATGAAAGACATGGGTTTGGTCGTATTTTTAATTATGGCAAGTAAAATAATTCTCAGTTTATATGACATTCCACTTTATTCCCACAATCAAATGTGATTTCGAAAACTCATTCAAACGACATTACTCAAAAGCCTACAAATGGAGAAGAAAAAAATTTGGAGTCCTGAACTGTTGTCTCTTCTCACTATTGCAAATGTTTTTTCCCCCTCACCTGATAAGTGAACTTCTAATTTCCTATGAAGACTGGGCTACCCAAACCTCATACAATGAAAAAATACACACTGAATTTTGAAAAGTAAAGTAAGCTCTTAGTTTAACAAAAAAAAAGAGAACAAATCCAGATGTATTTAGAAATACAGCAAACAAATCCTGTATGCTTCTGATTACTAGGCTCTGTTACCAGAAAGAGAAATAACGTCTCACAACCAACACACCTGGGGACAAATTTACCCACAAAGCCAGACATGAACAAGACGCAATGCTGAACCAAGCACTGACGTTATTTTGGTATCTTTTGCAAGGTCTGATCCTTGGTGAGGTGTAAGCTTCACGTTACATGACATGGAATATACGATTAACAGCAGAGTAAACCATACACTATTGTAAATGGGTGAGCAGTGACACCCCCGGAACAAGACTCATCACCTCAGTACCTACCTACACTAACATTCAGATATTTTAAAGGAAGAAACTTACCTCACTCCCCAGTCTTTAAGTAGGATCCTTTATTTACATCCTTTCACACGAGTCTCTTTGTTTACTAAGGTGACTAAGCAGCCTGTATTCTAACCCCAGAAAGACCTTACCATCCAGGCCAGGCAGAACAGTATTCCTCATGGCCAGCACCAAACCAAGCGGTGATCCAAAGAGGAAGAAATCAGACACCTCGAATTCAAATCGTCCCAGGTTTACTTCTGACAGACTGGAATTCACAGGCAGAAAGTCTGGACCATCTTTCAACACACTTGAGTGGATGCTAGGCAAAGAAAATGCAGATTCAACAATAATGAAGAGGGCATCCAGACAAAAATTCCAATCCCAAAACAGGCTGCTTATAAAGATCTAGCACTTGTATCTAGATCGAAGCAATAAACCTCCAACTGTAGATAGATATTGCAGCATAGCAGCCACTTACCATCATTTCCAGTGCATGATTCAGTAAATTTACCACCTTCAACATGCAAGAGTTTTCTACATTTATTCTACAGAATACTTGACGGTATACTCAAGGATTCTGAAGATTGCGGTTTACCTCCCCTCCTTTTTAGCAGTACAGATACATGTAAACTTATTCTGAAACTTCTCCTACAAATTCTAACCTCCTCAAGTTGTATAAGGACAATTAATATTAAAAGGTTACAGTCATTAAGTATATAATATGGGTATCTAAAAAGCATTGTTCTAATCCATTGCCTGAGCTGTGACCTAGAATTTCACTACTTTTCAGCTATTTATTGCAAGTTAAAATTAATTATATTTATAGACATCTTTAAATCTCTTAAGTGATTTAAACACTTTCATTTACTTTATATGCCATACATGCATGAGGTAAACACAGATCACCTATTCCTCACTGACAGAGAAAAGACTTGTCCCTCATTTAGTTTTGCTGGAGATGAAATAACTACATTCTGAAGCAGAAAAATAGCATATATACCTGCTGTCCAGTTATGAGACAGAGCAGAACATGCCTCCAGCACACGCAAAGCCTAACTGAGAGATGCTGACCATGCTGACTACAACCAGTGCTCTAACTGAAGCCCTTATGAATTATCTGCACACTACGCTTGGCATCAGTGGCCAAGTATGGATCAGAATCCAGACATCCTGAAGACTGGTTCCACGACACCAGGCTCAATCTAAGATCCTATCTGAGGTTCCTATCTGAGGCATTCCCGTATAACTTGATGTTACTAACTGAAACTCCAGGGACAAAACTTAGGGCCCCTTCAGGGCTGAAATGAAGAAAGCCAAGAATCAAATCCACATTGGCACAGCAGTTAAGAGTTATCTCTCTGTGCTAAAAGCACTTGGACAAAAAGCACGAGATGACACACTGAAATGTAACCACAATGTGTAGGACAAGGACATTTCTGTGTGAACGTGCAATGTTTGTAACTTCATTACCCACAGTGACAGCCTGTGTTTGTTCAACTACTCTTCAGTAACTTAGCAACAGCCTAAAGTTTGAGGAGTCCAGAATTTGAATGGAAGCTAATATTTTTCTGCTTGCTGAAGTACAGCTGCATGTAAAACTCTCAGTTTAAAATTATAGATGCATATGAAATGAAAAAAAAACCAAAACCCAAACCACAAAACCCTGATATCTTTGACTTTCAACTATCCTGTGATCCCCCAAGTCTGAAGTGCTTTACACACACCTACATAAACATAAAAATAGTATCCTTATGCAAGAACCTAAAAGTGACTGACCAAAAAAATCTTCATGTGTTGAGTCATGTACAAGCAAAAAAAACCCATTCTGCCTCAGACAGAAGACACTCTGCAACACATTGATATGCCGAAAACCCAATGGTTTGAAAATAAAAGCAGAATAGTCAACAAAAGCAAAGCACATTTAGTCAAAGCAAAAAATTACCTTAACTGCTACTAACAGAACTGCCACACTTGACAGAAAGCACAGTACTAAGTCTGCACTATGCTTAACTGTAGCAGAACCAAAACTTCAACGTAAAATAGGACTCCTCCCTTTGCATCACTCTCAATGAAATAAAGGAAATAAGATGATGCATAGAGGAAAAAATCCAAAGAACTCCGAGAAGTAAAAAATCAAATAGCTTAGTACAGAAAAAAACAATGAGACAAAGGGAATGCTTATGTCCCCATCAAAGCTGTGTTTTAAACATTACTTAGGATCCAGGAAAGCTAATTAAGTTAGATTTCGTCCCCCAACCTCCTCCTCATTTAAACTAAATATTTAGGCAAGCTTTTTGTTTGTTTTAAGGCTGATCCAAATAGCTCATAGACCACTGGGAACACCTAAAGGAAATATCTCACTCTTTACAGAATAACAGAAAGCCTATAGGTGAAGCTAGAGGGATCTTTGGAAAGAAAAATATAACAGAAAATTAGAATTATAAAGCATTCATCCATCTTGATTAGTGTGGCTTGCACTGAATAAATAGAAGTGCTTGCATTCATTTCTTTCATTCTTGCATTCATTCAACATTCAGTTGTGACAGTTTTGCATATTCAAAACTCTCACAAGTGAATAAAGATTAAATAAAAATCTCTCCATGTGTAAGTTCATACCAGACTCACTATATCTATGATTTTCTTTGAGAGGTATACAGGGATTTTAAGGAAACCTCCAGAAACAGCACAAACAACAAAAATCATACTGTTGCTCTGCTGCTGCCAGGCTCCATTCAATGACAAGCCTGTTTCTTTTACTCAGTCATCAAACACAAGTTACCTAGACAGGAAGGCATGATGCTGGGTTATAGGATCACAGTCATAGGTGGATGAATCACTCTGTTTCCGAGGCAATGGCTGCCTTGGCTTCTCATCCTCCATGATTCCCGAGATGTCAATATTGCTTTTGCTCAGGCGTTTGCTGCCACCCAGACTGGAGTCCTCTGCTAAGACGGGATTATCCTTCAGAGAATGAACAGAGCAAAAGGAAGATTTAGACAGTGACCAAAATACGACAGAGCTTATATGAAATGGCTCCATCTATATAGATGGCCTCACTTCATCCAAGAAAGGGTTGAATGGGTTAGACTCTCTGCAGCACAATATAAGGAAAGAGTTGAAGACTAAATTTCCTTGTTAAGACATATAGACTAAAAGCTGGAAGGAGAATCAGGAATTTGGGGGTGGGAAGGAGTAACATAAAAGCTTTATTCTTTTAGGACTTCACCATTCTTAGAGAACTACAACTATCATAATGTAATCAGAAGGGATCTTACCTGAACACACAAAATGCCCATTACAACGTTAATGCTCCATAATGGTCCATGGGTGTGGGAACTGATTTTTTAAGAATGTGAACTTCTGTGGGATACGAGAGGAGACCAATGGTACCATATCTTTAAGGTACCCCTTAAAATAGGAAATAGATTTATCGTTCATTTCCTCCAGCGCTTCCGCAACTTGCACCAGCATCCTTCCTAACATACCCCTATTACCCCCCGACTTTTATTCATGCATCCAATTCAGTAGCCAGTGCAAATGCTGCTTTCCAAACAAATGCCGCTGGACTGAAACACCTCATTCATGCATAAGATCTGGGTGCACAGGGCACGTGTAGTCTGGTTCTTTCTAACAACTGTGTAACCCCATTCTGTGTAAATCTCCTTCTAATTCAGATCAACAAAATAAGTCTGAAAATGCCTGACACCTATTTTTACAAAACTTTAGAGAACATCAGAAAGGCACACTGGAAGAACAGATACAGTTAAACCCCTTCTAATTGCATAATCGTTGGCTTTCATCCATATTCTACTAACTCTTACAATGCAGTACTTGAATTCCTGAGATGATATCATACAACTACTATCAGCATCTCAGTAACCTGTAGAAGATTAGTTTAGGATCAGCATGTTCACAGATAATTACTCCTGTGATATAACAATGAGAAAACTTAACATGCATGCAGGAGTCCCTTTCCTAGTAACACAGCAAAATTCACATCATATCAACTTTCTTATTAAAGTTCTGGTAAGATTTAGGACCTTGCTTGGCATAATACTAATGTATCGACAATGTTAAAACTACTTGTAGTTGTTACTGTGAACAAGTGCAGAGAACTATTTCATAGGGCCAGGTAGGTGAGGGCTTCTGCTGTGTGTTGGAGCTGCTGTCCCCACTGCTTTGTGTGCTGGAGTGCTGTAAAACCAAAATAAAACCTCCACCCAAAATACGTGCTTCCGCTGAGTTCACACCAGCTCCAGCTCCAGCTCCAGGCTCTACTGTGATTTTTATGTAACCAGGCTGACCCTAATTCTATGCAGCTTGCTTTGCCCCACGGTTTACAACCTCACACTGAAGATCTCTGATAACATGAGTCCTTTTTAGCAACTCTCTCGGTTCTCCAGAACACCAGTGACTTTTCAAAGCCAAAATTCCTACAACCACAGCGTTTCCCACAGAATAACTTTATAGGTGAATTCTCAAGAACATAAGTGAACAACATTTATCTGTTCATGTTTCATTGATTATCTCAAACTGATTCAGCAGAGGTGTTTATTTACCTGTTAGCCTTCATGATGAGCTCTGATCTCTAGCTTGTTCCCAAGCAACAGCGCCATGAAAATTCAATATATTTATGATTTTAAGTTGCAACTTGCATGCTACAAATATCCTGCAACCTTTGCCTAAAACTCCAATTTGGTGGTTTTACTGGGAATAAATTTATTAGAGTGCATAAGAGTATTCATGGTGGCACACAAAAAAGATGGGAATCCATATCCACAGAGCAGAAGACTGAACGAAAGCCCGTGAAATGCACTGACAAATCCAACAATTTAAATGGCCTGTAGGTCAAGCTCTAAACCGCCATAACGTCAGTGACTTCTGAAAACTGTATCACAGCTGTCAAGGCTCAGTTTCATCAAAACCCTGGTGACACTTTAAGGCTCTCTTTGTTAAAATCACGAGGCAGACATGTCAACATCTTGGCTCTTATTACTTTTTGAAAAGTAATTTCTGTCAATGGATTGAGAGAAAAGGTGCCAGAGCAAGAAAGAAGATGTGAGGAACTCAACATGATGCAATATTTTTGTTTAGGTCTCTTGATTCCCTGGTGGTCTGAGGAAGAAGGCTGGCTGTTGGAAAGGCACAGAGTAGACAATAATGTAGCACCAAATGTTTTCACTTTAGTTACACATATGTTTCTACAGAGTATTTAAGAATTAGCTTGCATCATCACAGAACTAAGACATTATAGGAATAGAAGCTACTATCTTCTTCCCTGAAAGCTAGCAACAATTACCTTTGCCCTCTAAGCTTCCATCACAGGTTCTCCTTGCAGAGGGTGTGCTCTTCTCTTGTGTCATAAGACAATCTCAGACAAGCCAAATTTTGCAGAAGTTTGATGTTAAGCTCCCTATTCTGCACTGCTATCATTAAGGCTAACAGCATACCTAGCATTTCAGATGTGCATGCTGATTTACTGGGCAAGACTTTCCTGTTAAAGACAAAGCAGAATGCTAGCTGCTTCCTCTTGGTTTTTGGTTTTTTGTTGTTGTTGTTGCTTAAACTCTAGAATAAAACCCATCACCTGAAGCGAGGTGACAGGACATGGCATTATTGCACTGCAGAAGAAGCCTTCATTTTCTTTGGTCAAAATCAACACATTATAAACTTGATTTTCTATGGGCAAAATTCAGGTCTTTCAAAACACACATGCCATGGGCAGTTCAATGAAGGAAGAAAAAAGCAGCTTTAGAAGGACAAGGTATTAGATCTCTGTGAGACAAACCTAGGGAAGGTCACTGGAAAATTAGCTAGGCATTGTACAAGAGAGTAGGATTCAAAGTTGTTTTTTCCCTTGTTGCATACAACTCTCCCCCCCACTCCTTTACATTTTCTCCACCACTGCTCTCTACGCCTGTATTCTCAGACACAGCATTATGCCAGGTATTACACTGCTGAAGTGTCATTGGAACAGTCTTCACAATTTGTAACAGCATATGCCCAAGTGAAAATAGACTTTATCATGTTCAATACTTCTAAGCAATTTGCAAAGACTGTAAAATCCAACTAGACAACATAGAGAATGTGAAAAAGAGTGCAAGGCTTAACAGATGAGGACTGAGGCACAATGGATCATGAGACCTGGCCAAAGTCACACATACAGACTATGGAAAACATGCTAATTGAATCTATTTCTCCAAATCTATAGAAAGAACAAGTTCATAGGTCATGTATTTCCCATAACCTCACTCAGTACTGGAGCACATTGGCAGCCAAGGGCACATGGGGTGAGATTTCATGTCAAGAAGAGATTTTGAAGAACCTAATCTGTTCTCCAGAATCATGCTGTGAGTTGCAGAAAAATGTAAGACACAAGCAGCATATGATCTATGAGATGAACCTCCCCACACTGTTCCATCTATATAGTCTTCCATAACCAACAGGACCTCCTGGTTTCTGTGACAAGTGAATAATTAATCTTATTCACAAGAACAAGAACTCAGGAACTATAGTTAGTGCCAGTTCTGGAGCTGTTCACATGATAGTCCCCTGAAGACTGATTTGGGAACAAATTCATTTTACACATTCACACATTACTGCCATTTAATAGGGAAACTGTAAGACCAGGAAAGTCAAAGGAACTATACTCCCTCAAGCCTGATCTACACTCTCCGTTTCACCAGTAGCCCTTGCAAAGTCAACCCCACCACAGGGCTGGGATTCAGGAAGATCATTTTTCCATTTACTTTGCTTGCAATGCACTGTCATCACTGCCACTGCTGTCAAAGGCTGACTGCTGAGAATCCAGAGCCATGTTATTAACAGTGAGTCATTCTCCTTCCTTCCTGGAAACATTTAGAAGATGTCTCTTTGCTCGAGAGTACTCACATATTCTCAACATAGCTCTCGTACACACATAGCTCTCAAATGAACCAAGCCAGCTTGTATCACTGAGCCCATTTTTGAGGAGAAACGAACAAAACAATCAAGAGACGAAACAGTTTGGCCAGGGTCACAAAACCAGCAAAGAACAGAGTGTGGGCACCTCATTCAGTGTCAACTCTAATACAGCACCCCCCTTTCCATATCCACTTGAGTCTAAGTAAGTAAGACTAGCTGAACTTCAATTTCCTTTCTTAAGTGTTAAGCACAACACTGAAGCTTGCATGTTAGCATTACTTTTTAAAAAATGTACTTTCAGTATTAAAAAGTCTTTCCTGGATCACAGTTAGAACTAATCCTCCCTTCCAAATGTAGCACTCCTATAGACACTGTTATGCTCAGTGGTCTATTCACAAATCCTCAGGGGACTTGCATTCCTTACCAGGAAGAAGGCTTTCACCAGTCATTAAAGCTTATTCTTGAACACATGTTAATGCTAGACTACCCCCAGGCAGTAGCATAAGGAATTCCAGAGCTTCTGTGAACAAATTAAAACCAAATACATAAAACGAATGATAAAAGAACCTGGCAAAACCAGGAACCTGCCGGAGATTACTGAGAGGATATGTTTGCATCTACAGCTAGGGATACAACAGAGGGCACTTGGTAACCCTACTTTAAAGATTAACAGATAAAGCCTTCACTAATGATTCCTGTATATCATAAAACTGAAGATGCAGACTTAAATTTCAGACAGCAATTTTCTGATATTTGAGCAAAATCCCATGCTATCATGGCAATTTACCAAAACCTTAAATTTTCTCTGGTTTATATGGAGCTGATTTCCTCCAGGGAATGAATCTATAGGGGTTCAGCTGGGTGTACTTTTTCTTTTCACCTGGATGCTGCTGATGCTTCCTCTCCTGCTACTGTTCCGGCTCTCATCAGCTGTATTAGAATTGTAGCAGATGGCATCAAAGCCCAAAATTCCTCCAATGCAATCACCAATGAGGCACACCTGAGGAAATAAAAAGATTTTTTTGGGACGTGCAGCAAGTATTTTAGAAGAATCAAAAAGCATGACAGCACTGCAGAGAAGTTGCAGTCTTTACAGCCCTGTTGCTGTTTTTTTTACACCTTGGTTCCTATTGCAGCTGAAAACATGTAGCCACTTTCCCCCAGCTCCTTTTATCTCCAGACATATGCGGTATGCCAAGAATATCTGTCCCATGGACTATTTTGACTGCTGGGAGTGGCTGCTTGCAGCCAGATCCCAGCTTGAAAAGTCCAGCTCACTGCACAACCAGTCTCACAAAGACTTCAAGCCACTTACATTTCCTTCAGAGTCATAGAGGGAAGAGAATCTCAACAGATGAAAACCAGATTGGTACTCCCCTGTCAGGACAAGGGAATGGAACTTTTAAATGAAGTATTAAGCAGAGGGATTCACTCTTGCTTCACAGTTTATGTAAACATAGAAGCTGCCTTCAAAGTATGGACCTGGGAATTAAAATACATGGAGTAATAAAATTGGGAATTCAATGGAGTAATTTTACGGCACACTAGAATTTACCTCACAAGCCAATTCCACTGAATACCTCCCCATCCCAAACAAGATGACTCCTTCTCCCTGGTCCCATGCCAGTGCCTGAGGATAAGTAATAGCTGTATTACCTTTCCCCTTGATAAGAACCCCCATGGCTCAAAGGTTCCAGCAACCGCCTCTCTCCAATTCTCAAACTGAAACAAATGCCTAGTCTACTGTTCCCAAGTCCAATTAATTTAACAGAAGACATCACCTCTTCTTACAAACCTTAACTTGCTTCTAGCCTTAATTCAGCTTGGCTACAACACAAAACTACAATTTTTGGAGGACAGGATGCTGTGCATGATTTCTTCGAAGTGATGCATGTTAGGAAAAGTGAGTGTTTCGAGACGCACTTAGGGAAAAACCTCAAAGTTCTTTTAGTGCATCTCCACATGCTATGCTTTTTTAATTGAGTACATTTCTTGGGATAAAACCGTTAAAAAAATAAAATATCAAAATACATAAAGATTAAGGTAACATCTCTCCTAAGACAATTCTGGTTCAAAAGTTGTATACAATTCAATAGTATGCTGATTTGTACACCCCATAACAACATCCACAAGCAACTGAAAATTATATGATACAAGTAATCTTACTAAAATTAACAGCATATTTTGTGCAGGAGTAATAGTATATCCTTCAATATACCATTCCATTTCTAATCCTCATTATTATTGGCATTAAGGTAATGGAGTTAACTTGTTCCAGATACAGTATAAAACCAGAAAGGCAACCTCTTATCTAATGAACTTGCAATACAAATGGTCAGAAGAGACCAAAATATGAAAGGAATGATTTACACAGGGTGGGGGTCAGGTTACATGGCATGTATTTTGAAAGTACAGGACTTATTCAGAGGTAGAGTTGAGATTTGCAAGGACCAAAGCAAAGCACTGTAGGCAGCACAGAGAATTCACTTCCATTTTAACAATGCTGGTAATTGTTGATGGTGAAAATTCTGTGGAGCATACATGGGTCGTGCAGACTTTTCCATTTAAAATATTTACACGGTTTGTAAAACACACCAAGTAGACTTTTTTGTAACTTCTTTACTGTCAATTGTTTCATTACTACTGTGGTGGAGGCAAAAAAAGAAATAGTTATAGCTAAATATTGGTTTCCTTGTGCTCTTAGTCAGAGATGTCCCAACTTTTCTATCTGCTATAGCAGATGTATGAGAAACTCTTTAACAGACTATCATTTGTCTTGGGCTGGCATGCTTGTTCACTGCTTAGCGTATCACACAACTGCACAATTAAGGCTCTTATACGTTTACCAGAATTCATAGCACTACTTGGTAAGAGCTTAGGGGCCAAACTAACTGTGGGAGAAGGTTCAGCATCTACTACCAACTGAGTAAGTCCAGGTTAGATACTGCATGGGATTCCAGAAATGTCTTTCTCATGCTGGACATTGAGAAGGCATTTTGCATAGATCATCCCATGCTAACATCAATTCATCATGTTTTGCAGTATTGTCCCACACTCGTAACTCAAAGACTTCAACACAATGGCTTAAAAAAACCCAGCCTTGTTCTGAAGGAATTTTACTTTGATGTGAGAGAAAATAGTCCTACCTGTCCATTAAAACCAGCCCCATCTGTAGATTTGAGAAATTCATTGTAAACTTGATTGGCTCTACTGATCACCATGGCAACTGCATCCTGGTATTGAGGGGATGAAACAGCCAGCAATGGCAAGGCAGCCAGTGGGATGTGGTCTTCACTGCTGCTGAGACAGCTCTCATCATAGCTGTAGGGATTTAGGCTAGAGAAGGACATGCTCTCATCAGGAAAAATGTAAGAGGCAGCGCACAGCATTAGAGAATGAATATGTTGCTTAATAACAGAAATGGGTTGAGCTATTGCAGTTCACAATGAGAGAATACAGGAAGAATCATTTTCTCACAGAATTCAACTGCTTAAAAAAAAGAATCAAAGGAGTTACTGCTTTATGTGAATGAGATCATGCTAGAAGGCATTTCTGTAGTTAAGAATACTTGGTGCACTTTTTTCCACATACAAGTAGACATAATTTAGAAGAGCAAAGAGATTATTCCATTTCAGCTTTTTTTTTTCCCCCATATAACAACTTACAACATCAAAGATCAGGATCCAATCATCGCAATGGAATATTGCTTCCTAGAACACAAGTGTAATAGATTTATTTTTCAAAAGCATATAAAAAACATTTTTCTCAGTGTCTTATCTTTTCAAAAAGATGGAACAAAGCTGCACACAAATCATTTGTATGTTTGTATATCATTCGTATATCATATGCATACGTTTGCATAGTAACACTTTGCAAGAGGGGTGGCTTGACTGAAAATGCAGGCTTAAATTTGACAGGTTGTAAGCTTTATTTCAGTGCACCCTGCAAGTTTCCAGGTACATCTGCCAGTTGTGGTTTGACTGATTTTTACTGATGAGTGGGGAAAACAATTCACAGAGAGCCAAAGATGCAAGGCACATTACTGTGTGCCAGAATCTCTTACAGTAAGTTGACTGTCCTTTAGAGATTAAAGGAAAATCATCTTATCAAAAAAGTATTCAGCTTATCAATGGTTTATCCAAAGCTGCAGAAAGGCAACTGCAATGCTAATTCGTATTAACTTTCTTTGGGAACTTGGTGAGCTATCACAATACTAAAAAGCAAGCTGCCTGAAATAGAATTAGTCTACGTGTTTTCTAAAACCTGCAGCCTTGAGACTATTACCGGGGTAATAGAAGAATAGAAGACTTGCAATGCTCATGTATGGAAGCTGGTCTGTGTTCATGTCCTGAGCCTCACTGACCATTTCCACATTTGCCTCTGGCTGAAGCACTCCAGTGATTTGGCATTTTTCATCCAAAGTAGTGTAACAGTTTCCATGTCCTGGAGCTCAGGTGCTCTGTCAAGCTATGTCAATGTACCAATAAACACAGCTTCATTTTGCCAGCTGTTCACATCACCCAAGTGCACAGCAGATGTACTTATGAATGCTACCCCTCAAAAATGAAAAATGAACCTTAAAAAACTACATAAAAAGGCCTCATTTACCATAACAACTGGCAGATAACACCTCAGAAAGGGAAAGGGAGAAACACAAAAGGAAAAAAAATTAAGTGAATGCATATGTTTTCACAATAAAAGTAAAATGCAAACAATATTCACAACAACACAAAACAGAGCCAGTGGTGAAAAACCCAAACTAACAGTTATTTATTTTTTGTGGTTAAAGGAATATAGATCAAAATGAGCAATTATTGTCTAGACAATTCATCACAGTTAACTGGCTTAGAAATGAGGGTTGGGATTTTTCAATTCCAATATATTTAATATAATTAATTGTAAAGGTTGCAACCACACAGACATCTGTTGTTACTGCAGACACAACCCAAAAGGAAGAAAGCTCCAGACCATGGAAAGACTGTATGGCAGAGATGAAGTTGTTAGGGGACATACTAAGGATTAGTGCTGAAGCTAATAGGTAAAATACCAGCGCTGGAGCTGAGAAGCCTGTCTTATCTTGACGTATTGGCAGGACACTGAGGGAGGCCCTTCCAAAAGCACAAGCTTGGAAACACCCACACTTGAAAGGCTGGAGATGGAAAAGGAAATCAGAAGGAAGGAGCTGAAATCACTGAGTGTAAGAGTCTGACAGATAAAGTCACTAGTTTTAGAACCTAACACCTCCCTGAGAAAAGGCAGCAAACGACCAAGCTGCAAGACAGAACTGGTCATCCATGCTGGGTAAGAGTAAACCTGGCTCCCAGGAAAGAAGCGATTGATGGGACAGCGGCATCTGCCAGCAGGGATAACTGAGACCGCACCATGGAAACGGGCAGGAAGGGGTTATTCAACCCAGGGGGAAGGAGGCAGGAAAGGAGGAACAAGGGAATAAAAGCATATTCTGAATGCAGAAAGCACCTGGCTAGAAGCAGATCAAGACAAAACACTGATCTCTCCTCAAAACTTGCTCAGGCCAGAAGTCCCTGACCATGGCAGAGGTGAGAAGGAAAAGCAGAGGGGAGATCAACCCCTGTGGTAGTCCTTGTTTGGATAACTGTCATACAACTGGTTTTGACTTTACAGTTTAGCTACCTGCACTCCACGCTGACAGTCCCAGGGACCTGCTATTGCTGTTTCTGAATGCCAGAATATGCATTTACCGCTTCCACTTTCAAGACAAAAGGTAAACAAGGAATAGAAAATACCCAGATCATAATGATTGAACGTCTCCATACACTTTCTAATTAAATTATAAAAGTTTTTTAAAAATTGATTAGGAAAATGCAACCCCAAGAGCTTCCATTGTAGGACCCATCACTGCATAAGGAACAGACAAGGGGCTGAGCATCCCAAAACTCATCCAACAACACTTTCATCTCATTTGGTTATTCATACGCTTACTTTCCTATTTCAGTGCTTGCTTCCTAAATGTAACTTTTGTTTTTGTGTTTTTTTCCTTTTCTCTCTTGTTCTCTCCTCACCCCAGTTTGCAATTACTGTTTTCCTGTTTGGCTAACACTGTAATTTAGGAGCTCTCCTCTGAGGTGTGAATCAATGTATGCTCACCAAATCAGATTAAGACTACATGAAAGCTATAAAAAGCCTAACAGTTAATCCACTCTGGTATATTTTCTCCCTGAAAAGAAAGGAGATGCCTCTTAAGCCATCCAGCTGGAAGGAGAATGTGCCTCAGTTTTAACCCTTTTCTGTCCTTAGCTGCAAAGACAGAGAAGTGTGAAGGGAAATTAGACAAGCATTATAAATTTACAGTTTGCATAAACAGTGTCCTTCTGATTGATATGAGAGATACAAGAAACTGAAAGTGATGGGAGTAGATGGGAGCAGACCGGATTAAACAATCTGAAATATTTATGAGACGGAGTGATTTTGCACTGAAAGATCCCTTTCCTTTAAGCCACTATTTGCAATGCAGGGAGGAGAACGGCATAGGTGGATTCGGACGAAAAGTCCTGGTGGAGTCCCTCTGAAGCCAAGAACTCAGCACATGAACACAGCACAATTCAAACAGAAGGCTGCAATACCTTGGCACACGCTACGCCTGCACATTCAGAAAACGGAGGATACATTCAAACCAAGCAAAAAATCTTGTACTGCTGCTTAGTCAGTTATCTGGCTCACCCTCAATGAAACATCATGGGAATTAAAACCCCCCCTTCCTCCCCACAGTTTGCTAAATGGAATGTTTACCACAAGTCTGTGTTCCACAGCTGCATTCTGGGGTTCTAGCTATGAAAGCTGCTAGCATGAAGCTGTCAAAATGTGAGAGCAGGGAATCATCTCATATTTTGTTAGCCCCAAATGGGTACATCGCATGCAGCTCCACCCAAGAACATACCAAGGCAATACCAATCTTCTATCAGTGCTGGAAACGAGTCTATGGGACATTCAAACATTCAGCTTGGCTGCTTTTCAGTCTGGCTGAATACTGTGTGCTGCAAAAAGAGGGAATAAAAAACCAGAGAAGGAATGCGGGAGCTCTGTTCTTTTGGGCTGCCAGCACATGCTCTTCCTCCAACTCTCGCAGCTCTTCTTCCCAATAGTTGAGGCCTGTAGGGCACTGCATTACAGGATACCTAAGAGGCCCTACTGAGCCCTGTGTTAACTGATGTCCCAAATGGGCAAGAATGACCTCCCAAGCACTCTTTGATGATTCATTTCCTCTTCTACAATCAGTCCTTTTGCTTTACAGAGCAGTGACTTGGACATACTCACACTTCCTTTCCTGGTTGTTTCAGTGTATTCTCCATTGTTGGGAACAATCAGGCACTCCTTCCACAGCCTGGTCTGCATCCTCCCACCTTTTCTTCCTATATGCCTGTCACAGCTTTAAATCCACCTAGTTCAGAACTTTAATATATTCCCCATCTCTCCTCTCTCTGTCATCTGGACAGCAAGCGTCACCATTCCTGCATCTCATGGTACAAAACATGGTTGTAGATCTCAACTCTTCTGCAGGTACTCGGTTGCCAGAGTAAAGTCTCAGAATAGCTGTTTCCACTCCAGCTTTCCAGGAACATGCCTTAATCACAGTACACTCTTACTCCTACTTCCCTTGAGCTTTTTTTAATATAACCTAGGCTAGAGGCACAATCCAGACAGCAGAAATCTTCCTGTTTCTTCCTCAGACT
Organism: Ara ararauna; assembly: GCA_028858755.1. Lineage (NCBI taxonomy): Eukaryota > Metazoa > Chordata > Aves > Psittaciformes > Psittacidae > Ara > Ara ararauna. The sequence continues at coordinate 6,328,140 of CM054389.1, read as the reverse complement.
TCATGTAAGGCCTTTGGTTAATGACAGAAAATAATCCTCTTTATATTACTTTAGCCTTGTTTCTGTTCAACAAGTTGCTGAACAGAAGTGAGGCACTGCCAGACTGGTTTTCTCATTAAGGTCAAACAAGAAATTGTTACAGACCCAGGAAGAGTATCCATATCTCCTGATCTCCAAGTAAATAAATAAAATCCTATCTCCTGTCCTGAACGAGCTGCTATATGCAATTTTCCACATCTCACAGCATTGCCAAAAAGAGTGCCATAACTGCCATACATCTTCTGTAATTGTTAAAATTAATAGTAATACTGCTTCTGTAAGGTGACAACAGCTTTCACATCAACATGCACAGTAGAACTTCAGAACCTATCACTGCTGCTGCACAGTTAACCAGGCAGAGTTATGTTCGAGATTTGAGAGCAAAGTAGCAGAGTCACCATCCCTGAAGGGATTTAAAAGACAAGTAGATGTGGCACTTGGGGACATGGTTCAGTGGTGGACTTGACAGTGCTGGGTTAACAGTTGGACTCAATGAACTTAAAGGTCTTTTCCAACTGAAATGACTCTATGATTCTATGAAATACTAGACTAAGCAGGTCTTGGAGATGCAGTTGCTAACTACTCTAGCTCTGAAAGTTGCATTTAGTATTTCATAGTACTTATTTTTGTATCAAAATATTATCAAAACTTTTTACAAACCAATAATTTTCAGATGCAGAAGTGACTAACAAGAATCTCAGAAAGCCACTAGACTTAATGCCAATGTGATCTGATGAACTATCTCTTTAAGGCAGACACTAAGAGGCATGTACTACACCATTTTTGTGAGAATATTCTTAACTACTCCTTGAGAAAACAACTTTCCCCCAAACTCTCCCCAAATTCCAAATCCACACAACTATTTTTTTTTTGAAGTTAATAAGCAACTTCCTAAATTGAAATCATCATCTCTGCTTCATATACCGAATAGCGTTTCCTAGCATAACCTGATCTCAGACAGAAACAGAACCTGACAGCTAGAAATGTAAATGTGAATGTCATGTAGCATAACCATATTACAGCTCAGTGTCATTTAAGTTTGCAGAGTCATGCTAGTTGAGAAACGTACTCATTTCATCAATGACAAGATGTTTGAGGCATTCTTGCCTAGTCCTCTTGACTAATAAAAAGCTGATCCAGTATCTACTGTAATGCACAGTGTTCCCTTCCAGTTGCTCCCTAGAAGCTGAGCTGGGATCTATCTACTTTTATGCAAGTGAAATACCAAATTGCTTAAAACAAAACACTCATCTCTCATGCTAGTAAGGACAATCCTGTGAGTGCCATCTCCATTAACATCAGTTATCAAATGGATCTGCTCAGACAGGAAATTCCAAAGTGAATGGACCCACTCACTATGCATGTGACCAAACCCTAGTTGCACTGTGAACTGAAGCCTTCATTAGCCAAAAGCTTTGTTTCCTAGAGATGCATCATTTGTAGCGCATTTAAGACACTTCTGTATATGGCATTCTTATAGATGAATGATGCTCTTTCACCAAGAACACACCTTAAATCAGTCTTGTTTTAGATATTTATTTCTGTTCTCAATTTCCAGTGCAAAGCAGAATTTATTGAAATTGGTCCAAGTTTCTCAGCAGTGCTTCACAACCTCCACTTCATTCCTAAACCAACGTTAGCAATATGCCATTTTTGTTTCTAAACCAGAAAGCATTAGAACTATCAGGAGGGTTTTCTACAACATCCTGTCCCTACAATGGCCAATTAGTGAACAGATGAAGTAAGATAGACAAATGTCAGCTGGCACATCCACAGGCAGATCTAGCTATGTTTCAATTTTAAAATAAGATAGAAGTTAACTACTGATCTTTTGGGGTCACCCTGGGGGTGGGGTTGGAGGGTGTGGAAAGTTAACAGCTATCACAGTTCCTCCTGTGCAGATTTCTTCTGGATATTTTTATTCCATTGGACACACATGGACACCAGCCTGCAGTGCACCAAGGGGTCTGGTGGGGTTTTGTAGTTGTTTTTTTTTAATGGTGGTGGTTTTGGTTTTGTTGGGGTTTTTTGAGCTTTTCTAATTTTTTAAACAAATACAGTTACTTTAGAACAGGATGAAAGATCACTCCAAGTCTTGCAGTAAGCAAAGGATTAAGAAAGATTTGCAACATTTCATTATGAAAAAGACAAGTCACAGAAAGCCATTGGAAACCATACCGCAAAGCCAAACATTACGAAATGCAAATCAACTTACTTGGAAACAAGAGAGAAAGCTGCTGAACAGATTGCTGGGCAGGGAACAAGCCTGATTAAAATGTGGCCCAAAGCAGCAGGGAAATGGGCTCGGGTCACTTTCTCAAACACAGAACTGAAAGTGTTAATGTCTGCCAGCTTGCTGCTGTGGTCTCCACCTCCAGTGTCTAAGATGTTACCCCCATGTAGGATTAAAATTAGCACATGGGTTTTGCAGTTCTGGTGCTGGACTCCTTCCTGTGGGAAAAACAGGGAATAAGATGGAAGGAAGCATTTTTATGGATAGTGTTGGTATACTTGGTGTCAACATTAGCAGTGATTTTTTTCCCCCATACACTGTGATCTTTGCCATGGGGGTGTGTGGAGTGTGGGTTGTGCCCTGTGCTCCATTTAATTCAAGCATGTCTTAACCAGGTAGAGCACACTGTGCTTTGCCAGAAAAACCTTGCAATACAGACATAGGTGTCAACAAAGATTATAGGTGAGCTCCATGTACATCAAAAGCTATTTTAAGTACATTGAGACTGGAGAAGAATTCCAACATCCACAGAAAAGCAAACATCTGTCTAGGTATATCCTGAATGAGGCCGCTGCATTTACTGGAAAGCTTCTAACTCAAATCATCGCAGATTCTAAAAAGACAAATTTCTTTGCCAATGAAAACATGCAGGAAAAGCGGATAATATAGTTATCTCAGCCTTTTGGGATTAGCAACTTCTGATTAAAATGAAAAATGGGGCTAACTTACCCAGACATTTACTGAAAGAGTAAAACACGTCTAATTGCTGTTATCCATAAACCTCACAAATACATTTATGAATATGAGAATATATGCATAACACAGAAAATCAGTGTGCTAAGTAGAATAAACAAGATGTTACCTACTTGAGACTGGAAAAACATTTTGAATGTCTCACAACTCCACTTTTTTTTTTCCTTCTTTACCCCTTGAAATTTATGTGCACTCAAAGAACTCAGTAATACATTAAAAGATCAGGAGATTCTTTTGGGTTTAAATCTTGAGTGCCATTTTCTTCTTTGGTTTGGATCATTTTACTTCCTCACCAAATGTGAACACAGACATAGAAATAACAGTAACATTTCTTGTTATTGTCTGAGGATTGTGAATTGCTGAATTGGGTAATTTTCTGAGAATCAGGCAACGTCCCAGACTCTTTATTCTTAAGTTCTGGAATTAAAGCCACAGTCTTGAACAGTAAATATAAAAGGAGAAGAATTGCTCTAAGTTTAAGAGCAATAACATTAACTAGAAAGGCTGGTAAGTAAACAAACTCATGCACACATTTCAGGCTGGAGTTTAGTGAGGGGTAGGGGCGGAAGAGCTGTTGGCATGAATAAGAAGGAAATTGGAAACTTTAACACCTGTATAGTGGTGACAGAGAAATGGTTGAAAATTAGAAAATTGTAAGTTGCTCCATAAAGCCACTATCTCTGTTCAGCCCATGTTTTTTAGCATCCAGTAGAAGTATTCATTGTGAAGGCATTTCACTGACCTGCCTTGTATCTGCTTAAGATTAATTCTTATGAGAATTTTTAAGGTTCCACTTCTCTTTGCTCCAATTTACAGTTCCCTTCTCCATAAGGTCCCATTCCAGCTATTCAGAAGAGAAACTTAATTCCCTTTAAAAGCTAACAGTAGGTCCTTCCACAGCCAATGCCAGCTTGCAAATAAGTGGCACTGTTGGTGGGTTGGTGGAACTGAAAGTTTCAGAACAGAGGGAAAAGTTCATGTGAGTCAACATTGCTGAAGTCAAGTCACTGCCATAAAACGTCTTCCGGACAGATTTAACTGGTATCCCTCACAGGAGGACTCGGAGGGAATGAAATTCATGTCTCTCAGCATTAGCTCATCCATGACTGAGACAAGGGGCTCAAGGGCTAATCAAAAGGACATCTGAAGTCAATCAAAACTGGCATCATTTTCAGGGGGGCTGTAGGACTGGAATTATTAAAAAATGGAAAAGTAGACATTTCTGTTGCCTGTCCTATGTGTGGACAGAGGACCTTACTCAGTTACCTGGAAGAAATACAACTTGTTTAGATTCTCTGCTGTTTCTATAAGAGCAGGAATTCTGTTACTATCAATTCATGACTGCTGCTGAATCTGTTTCACAAAACCTTCAGAGAACTGGGTCATATTTCCACCTAAATTAATTATGCAATGTCTCCAAAGCTTGTGATAATTTTTAGTGATTGCATGTGCACCTAACAGAAAAAGGGACAAACACATTAAGGCACCAAATGGGTTGATAATTCTGTAATACAATATGAGAATATTTCTGCATATCTACTTCTTGGAAATCAGCACAGCTTGTTTTGGGAAACAGCCTCACCTCATTGTCCTCGTGTATTTCAATACTGCCTTGTGCTGGGATCCTTTGTTTTCTTAAAGAGGTTCTATATAAATCACCTGAAAGGAAAAGAGACATGTTTGATCACATAAATATTTGGCGGCCTCACTTTTTGCAGACATCTTAGAGGAAAGGCACATTTCAAGTTTCAAGACAGAAAGATCTGTTTTCACAGGAAATCCTGAGGACAAACAGGACAATACACAAAGTTTCTTGCAGCCCTGCATACTACAGGCTCTTCTATTCTTAACAGCAACATTTAGAAAAAGATTCAGGTCCTTATACAGAGGTGTGTAGTAGCAGTACAGTTGCCATTGGTCACCCGTACCTTTCTGGAGAGCAGCAGAAGGGGTCACCTCAATTTCTGCATCACCTCTGCTCATCCCATTCAGATATCTTAAATAGTCTAGTGTGTCTTAAATGGCACTAAGCACCTATACATAGGCAAGTGAATTAAGCCTTTAAAGTTCTCCAAAGTCCTTCAGGATCCAGCTCTTACACAACCTCTGTGACTACCCGCAAAACTCCCAGAAGTAACTGAGGTGCTCCATTACCAGGATGCTAAATAAGAGTAACAGAGCACAGCGCAAAAGACACCTTCTCCTCAAAATACCTTGAGGACCTGAAAAATAGGAAGTGACATTGCTGAGAAACACAGTGCTTTGCTAATACAAAATATTGCAGCATCCCACTGAAGGGGAGTTACTTCATCTGAAGTCATGAGGAGCAGTTCTTTGAGGAGGGCAAAAGTGCTCTTCCCTTGTACAGGCAGTGATGAAATTCCAGATAAGATGAAAATCGTTCTATTTCTGTAACACCTCCTCCTCCTTCTCCCTCTCAAGGCTTTGAAACCCTTCTGACTCTCAGCACCAGAAATCTGTAATTTAAAACTTCAGCTGACTACAGTGTTGCAGCCTTAAAATTCTACTCATCTCACAGGTGTTAGCTGTTTGGGAGCCCTTCCACCCTCCATCACAGATGCAAGTTTTAGGAGTTAATGAGAGAAGACTGTACTAAACAGTAATACCAAAGTAGCTCACTGACAGCTTTCTGTATTTAAACACATTTTCCCCTGTTTCTTCCAGCATGTCAGAAGAATACAAATGCACCACATAATGCTACAGATGAGTCAGTTTACTTCAGGGGAGGAGAGAGGGGGGCATTCTGAGTTCACACTGTGCTGGTGGTTCCACTGCATTTGATGTATGTTCATAGGCAGCTTGCCAGACCCTAATGGCGGACTGTGATTTTCTTCTCACCAAGAGCACTGATTAAGCAGGGTCTGGCCAAGTTATTCTAAAAGCACTGAATTTAGTCCAAAACACATTTCAGACACTCTCTACTCTTCTGCATTAGGACTGAGAGCTAATTCTAGCACAGATTCTACTATTATAATTTCTTGTAGCCACTAGAAACATATTTAACTTCTGTGGCTATGTTTCTCTGTATTTAAAAGAAAGGTAATCATTCTTGCCTTTCTGGCAGGTAAGGATTTAAAGGATTAGTCATGCAATACTTGTATAAAACAAAACAACACAATAGAACAAAACCCAAAACACGAGAAAACAAACCCAACATCAACAACACATGCCCATAAACCCTGAACTTCCACCAAATGCAATTGTTTTCTGGAAGTCTCTGCAATTTAAAACTGCTTCTGATTAACACACTTCTAGTGTGGTTTCCAAAGGTCTGCTTGAAAGACTCGCCTTCTTCTGAAAGTCATCATGCGAAAGTTTTTTAACACCTAAGCTCACGAGAGAACCAGTACCATAGAAACATCAGTTCTGTGCCACGAAAAAGTATTATTCACAGCCATGAGACCCCACCTGACAGTGAAGCACAATACTTATCTTCAAGAGAACACTGAAACAAGAAACCCAGGACTCCTCATCAATATTCTCAAACCTCTGGTTATAGTCAGATTACTTGTGCACTGTTCCCTTGAAAATCTTATTCCAAAGATACACTTTTAGAAAGTGGAGAGGGTGGTTTGCTTTTTCCCTAATGCATCAAATGCCAGGCTGCAGGATAACTCCTTGCTTCACACACACACAAATGCCACAGATAACTGGACATTAGGATTCCAGGCATTGTTTTAATCACAATCTCTATTCTATTACTAGGGTAGCCCTCTATCATAAAACAGGGCTTCTTTCAACTGCTTTTCACTTTGGCTGAGAGAAAGGAAGAATAAACAAGACTCAAGTTGAAGTATTAGAGATGAGAGAAAGGCGGCCGGGCAGCTCAGGCACCGGCAGCACACAAGGTCTGCTTTTCTTTCAGCCATAAAAACGTGCACAGTTCATCTCTCTTCAGAGCACTGCTACGCTGCCAGAAGTTCAGGCTGCAGTAATGTTAGAGCGTACACTGCTCTGCTTTGAAAATGTGCACTCAGAAGCACAGACATAACAGAAAGACAATGAGGCGAAGGACAGCCAGGGCCAGATGGCTCTCTGCTGATGTGCAGCATGAGCAAGGAGTTGCAATGCAGAGATCTTCAGCACTCTGCTGCCCAAAGAACACACCTGCCTGAAGTTAAAGTAGTCCCATACTGGGAATGCAGGGGGTTGCCCAGGGAAGCTGTGAATGCTCCATCGCTGGCGGTGTTCAAGGCCAGGCTGGACAGAGCCTTGGTAGGCATGGTTTAGTGGGAGGTGTCCCTGCCCACGTCAGGGGAGTTGGAACTGGATGATTTTAAGGTCCTTTCCAACCCTAACTATTCTATGATTCTATGTGCAGCATTTCAAGAGATTTGCTGACTGTATACTGTGGAAGATAATCGGATTTTGGGTCTGCATAGGTTCAGCTTTATTGTTTAGGTTAAATACCAGAGAGTTAAATAAATGGGGGTCTTCTCTCTCATAAGCTAAAGCTCTGTAAGGACAGAAATGGACAGCACGACCTACAGAAAATGACAGAAATTCAATTAGGCACTGAAATGAAACTGGTTACAGAGAAATTATGTGGTTTACTATTTACTGGAAAGGTTTTAATGAGGTAAATAATAGCATGGTTTTGCTGGACCCAACCTCTCCCTGATGACATTATCAACATGATACAGATTTTTCCAGCTGTCCCAATTCATACCATCATTATACCAAGTTTTGCTAATTGTATCATTATGTAAATAACAGTAACAAAAAAGGTACTCAAATCCCATCCAGCCAGAAACCAGTGCCTTGTAGTAATTTACATTTTAACAGCTAGTGATACAGTCAGGGAAGGTCAGGGTGGGATACCATGAAAAACTTCCTGTTCATTTGTTTTATCTTGTTTTTCAGTTAACCGGTAGATGCACCAGCTACAGAGGCCATCAGGCTTCTCAAATCTGGCAGGAGAGGAGACGCAGGAACATGCTGAAATCTCAGTCCTCGAGGTCAGCTCCTCTGCAGGCACTCCAACTAACCGATCAGTAATAGGAAGGTAGTAGTAGCGGTCAGTTCCACCTGCTGTCCTCATGTCCAAGTTCACGAAAACAACCAGGTTTCCAAACACACTGAGAGCTTTCACAAACCCAGCTTTTGTTTTAACACTTTTCTGGGAGCAAACCACTGAAAACCTCAATCTAGACACAGCTGCTGAGACAGCTCTGGCTCATATTACTGAGCTGAGCTAATTCTTCATGCTATTTAGTGAACTTAGCTAGTAGCATTGCATTGGTTTCCTTCAGGCTACAAGTAGGAAAGCAAATTCCTAGTATCTTTTTTCCCCAGGTGCTTTCTCAGCCCAGCAGCGTGGGAGAATGCAACAGTCACAATCAGTTGTTCTGCTTCTAAGGTGCAACGACCTCCCACTAAAAGGGTAAATAACTCACCTCTGCAAATGAGAACATCTTTTCCAGAGCTACCATGAGACATGTGGAACTAACTCACCTATCACAAAATGTTACACCTCCCACTCCCCCTGCTCTGCCTGCCGGAGAAGTGTTGAATGTACGGTAGCATGACAATAGAAAAAATAGAAGTAAAAAAAAACCCCAAACCAAAAAGAACGATAAGAAAAAAAAAATTGCTAAATCTCAAAACTATCTTGCGATAAAATCCCACTGATGACAGAGAGAAAATAAATGTTTGGCATATGATGGATTTAAGCCACAGCACTTTACCATGCTCAGAAAGGCAATCTGATACAAAGAAAGAAAATGGTCTAACCTACCATGGGACAGACTAGTGGAAAAGAGCAAACTGCTGGCTAGGATGTGAGGTTTGGATCAGATTTTTGCTTCAGTATATGTTTCTTCATGGTACCTAAGCGTGGTGGGTTGACCCACCCGGATGCCTGGTGCCCAGCAAAGTTGCTCTATCACTCCTCTCCTCAGCTGGATGGGGGAGAGAAAATATAACAAAAGGCTCATGGGTCAAGATAAGGAAAAGGAGATCACTCACCAGTGACCACCATGGGCAAATCACACTTGACTTAGGGAAATTAGTTTAATTTATTACCAATCAAATCAGAATAGGGTAGTGAGAAATAAAACCAAATCTTAAACCAACACTCCTGAGAACATGAGGTACAATTCAAACCTGTACTAAGAATCAAGCCAGGTCCTCTTCTTTTTTTTTTCCCCCCAAACCATTTCAAACATCCCTAATATTTTGCCATGTTAATTTGGAAGGAATTTAGAGTAAAAAACCAAGAGAACTTGCTTTAGGTACAAAGCATAAGGTGGTGACAGTCCCCAAAGAAAATTGTTATTTCCATTATCATACTCCCATGAGAAATTACACTGGGGTTTGCCATCTGCTGCGCTATTACTAGCCGTTTATAATGACAAATCCATCATGAGAAATATGTTCACATGCAGGCTGTAACATATGGTTTCTATTAACAAATGATAAAGAATATTATAATACACTGCAGATGCAGTTTCACAAACTTTCTGTCTGAACAGAACAAAATTTGGAGAAAACAAACAGTAAATAGGAAATGCTGAACAGAGCACTCCATTTCAACGCAGCTGCCGTTTCCATCCTGCCACAAGCAGTCAGTCCTGGCTGGAGTATTCCACTGTACCCAGAAAGAGCAGCAATAGTACAGCCTGCAGTGAAAGGAACATTACTGTGGTCATGAAAAGGATGCATGCCCTTGTTGATCAGCTCAACTACTTGTGCTATCATATGCAAACACCTTAGCCATTGTGAAATTTTTCTGCACTAGTACTGAGGTCAACTGTAGATGGAATTCTGTTCAATGTAACTAAAGGTGGTTCATGTTCACAGATGTGTGATGCTGGTCAGCTAGCAAACCCAAGATATATCAACACTGAAATGCACTGCCTGCTCCTTGACAGCTGCATGTTTTCTTCCACTCTCCAGAAAAATAAGAGGGATAGGTGAAGGGGGGTGGTGGTGAGAAAATGAGGGGTGAAGAGCAATAAAGCCTGCTGTGTGTATATGGAGACTGAATCATAGCTAATCTCCAACCGCAATGGCAAGCATTTATTTCCCTGTGGTTGTTCACCCATTTCAGATGTTTCTGGATTCCATCATACTTAATTTGCATGTGTGAGAGAAAAGTAATTGCTTTGGTAGTCACATTTTCTTGTTAACTTTAAATTAATATGTAAGGTAAGCTAAATATTACCTTGATTTTCTTCCAACTTCCCAATTGTTTCTATCTGCTCAACAAGGTCATTTGAGTTCCACTGGCTCATGCCTATAAGAATGGCACTTTTTCCTTCCGCCATCTCTTCTGTAGGAAGAAAAAGAACAGATTAAATTGCAGTAATGAACAAGACAAAAAAGACAGTGTGAGAAGTAGTAACTGAGAGAGAAATAAACACTCATCATGCCTGCTAAAGTGAATACATAACAGGTTAGCATACGCAGGACTCTCCAGGAAAGTTTCGTGCTTACTGGTCTGCCCTACAGCATACCGACATGTTTCATATATTGTGTATAATAAAATCATGAAAAAGAGAAGACTATCTGAATTTTTGCTCTTACCTTGAGCAGTCACTTAAAAATAAAGTTGATAAGAAATCACTTTGAGTGTTTAATACCAAGTACAGAATTAGTCAGAATTTCCCCCCCTCCCCTCCAGAAATTTTTTTTTGTACTTCCTTTTTTTTGCCTTTACTTCAGAACATTCAAAAGCAGAGGAGAGACACGAATGGACACACAGACCAGTTTAAGGCTTTTGAAGCACGTTTTTTCCCCTTTTGTCAAAGCCACCTGCATTACACAAAGCTTTCAGTTTTCATCCAGGGACGCAGAGACATAATGGAATGACACCAAGTGCACAGCACAGAGAATGGATCCCATTCAGGCAGGGTGGTAGCACATCTAAAGGCAGCTGACTCTTACTCAAAGACCTGGACTCTCCCCATGGTTGTCACAGAACCTGGGGTCCTGCCTGAACCTGGAAAAGCCATTCAGTTTCTTCTTGCCTCCAGTGCCTTGCCAGCAAAAAAGGGATGGCTCTGCATCTTTCCTTCCATCCCTTGCCTGATCAAACTCAGAAAAGCTTCTTACGTTGTTCGCACACACATAGGGAAGTTTACACTGGTAGGACATTTGATACAATATATTCAGTGATCCATCATTTATATGAGGAAAATCTGCTAACACTAAGGCAAAACAAAATCTAGTCTGTCTGAAGTTTCCACCATGGAAGCATAACTCAGCCCTACTATGAACTGAGCACTTTCTGTCTCACTTACTGCATGTTCCATGGAAAGCAAGAAACAAACAAAAGTTGGGCAAAAGATAATAGTAAAACATTACTTCTCCCTTTCTCTATGGATTTCACTAAATTAAGTAACTAGCCTGGGCAGATGAATCAACAGTCAGAACATGTACAGCTGCTCCATCTCAAACACAGGTGCTTGATTCTCTGTTTACAAGGCTGTCAGCCAGACTTGTCTTTGTTTGAGGAACTGGGGTTTGATCCCAGCTGTTTTTCAGAACACAAAAGCAGCTCATTAATGTTATGTTTTAGTTGTGCCCATTGCTGTGCCCTCTGCTTCCCACTTCAGGCTGTCTCTGAAGTGCAAATTACACATGGGTAGACGTAGAATTTGGGATAGCTTCCAAACTCTCCAATAAGGAAATACACTACTCAACTCCAGCTGCACTGTTTAGAAAGTCCTTTCAGCTGCAAGAATATCAAGCAACAAGGAAGATGAGAAGGTCAGAAATACAGGTGAGAAACATTACAGGAAATGTAATGCTGGTTACAGAATAAAGATATCAAGCTACTTCATTTCTAGGAGGTGAAAACTGTAGTCTCTCTCCTGTACAGGTTATCTTCACTCCAGCACAAACTCCTGTAGTTTCTCTGGTGCTATGTTTAATCCAGCGATCATGCCAATTACTTTAGCCTGCACATATGCTTCCCTCTACCAAAGACAGACGCTCCCTCATCACTCAGCAAGCTTCTGTTAGTTTCTTTTTTAATTCATTATGTACTTAAACTTCAGAGCAAGGCCACTTACAATGCCTGCTCCCAGCATAATGGACAGAAAAACTGAAATCTCAACAATCTCAAACAGCAAAGAAGCTATTTTTCTTTTCTATTTCCATCTCTTCCACTCGATAAAGCTTAAGATTTCAACACATCTTAAATAATTTAGGCATCCTGTTCTAACTGAACACACAATGGGAACAGAGCTCCATCTCTCATTCTCTTCATGCCTTGATGTCCCAAATACACATTTAATTGTGATCCACATAAGCAGTTTATCACATTAAATTATTATCTCTCATTAAAAGTCTGTTATTAGAGGATTAACAACTCAGTAACAGATGCCACTCATCATCTATACGTAGCAGCCACTTTTTATTTCAAGCAACAATTATAGAAAGGATAGCTACTGTCATCATAAGCATTTCAGACCACATATATCTCATGCTCCTGACATTGAGAAATCAAGATTAATTAGCAGAGAGCTACCATAGCCTCTTTTATGAGAAAGAATCTTGAGAAGGCACACACAGAGCCTGGCTTGAAATACATACCACATATCTATTGGCTTCAGCTTTGTAGAAACATAGTACTACTGAAGATGGTGCCATAAGGCTCGTTCAAAGAAGGCAAAACCAACAACAAAAGTTTTTAGGCAGATAAATAAAGTTAGCTGGAGAAAAAGGGGGAGCTGTATTTCACATCACCTCATTTTTAGCAAAGCTGTCTGCAGGCTTTTGAGTATATGTCCTGGGTTCAGCAGTAGCACTTTTCTCCTTCTTAGTAGCTGGTGCAGTGCTGAATGGGCTTAAACCATGATGGTATAACATTTGCTACAGTTACACACTTAAGAAGCAAGGAAAAAAAGTACCCTCACATTCTAAATCAGAACCCTAATGCACAGATAAAGATGGGATGTTTCTGATAGATCAGACTCTCGTCTGTTAGACTAGTTTAAATCCAGAATAACTGTTGAAGTCAGAGTAAATTTGAGCTTCAAGTAGGTCAGAAAGTGGCTACAGGATCTCCTGAGAACAGCAATGCTACCAGTTTTTGTTGACTTCGCTTCTTCTGAGGGAGTCCACAAAAAGCCTGAAATCACCTCCCAGGTACTTTAATAATCACTATCATCAACAGCTTCCTCCTAAACACCACTCTGATTTCCAGCCGCTTGTCAGATAAGATTTCTCGTAGTTTACAACTGGAAAAGTGAAACCCTAGAAATTAATAGTTTTATATGACTGAGAAAATCAGTGCCATACAACAGTCTGTGTGTACCCACAGTCCATCTATTCCCAGGCACCCGGGATCCAAACAAGTACTTTGAATAACACACTAATAATCTGATTAATATTAATTGTGCCTCTGCAAAACCAGCTTGTTTAGGAAAATAAAATTGCAAATACAGCCTCACAGAAATAAATCAGCAAGTTATCAAGGAAGTCGCTTCAGAGCTCTCAAACCATTCAGAGCACAGAGCTGATCCCCCCCACAAAAGCTGTTTCATTTTCACTGCCTGCCTCCTACCTTCTTCATTTTAAAGCAGCTAAAAAGCTCCTGACATAACTCCTTCATGCTGAATTTTATCTCAAGCTCACACCAGCACAAAAACACAAGTCAGTTGCCAACCATTCCTGCAACAATTCCACCCCAAAAGAGAATTAAAACATGCTGAAATATGAAGTTCAGTGCAAGACAGCAAACAATTAATGCCAAATACTGCCTTAAAAACACCAGCTGCCACCTGCAATACCACCATGCATCTCCAGACATCAAACCAGCACACAGCAATGAGACTGAAGCCAATCCTGTAAAAGAAAATCAATTTGCTTAGAAACAGGCCTCATTCAAGAAGAAAAGAATGGTGGGAAGGGGGGGAATTTTCTTTCTGTACCATAAATATCTGCAGAGGGAGCAACTGAGTGACAATCTTAGCCATGAAAATGTTTTTGCATTTAGATATCAGCAGAATATCTCCTGAGTGTGCTGCTAATGAAGCAACCAAACTACAAATAAAAAGCACATAGAAACCCGAACCAAGTTTCCCACGGACGGTTGAGTTCTCCACTTCGGATTAGGTTTTCTTTAAACTAGGAAAGAAGTCTCAACAAATATTTGGGGAAGGGGAATCCCTCTCCTTTTCATAGGATCACAGAATTGTTTGGATTATAAGAGACCTTTAAAGATAACCCAATTCAACCACTCTTGCCATGAACAGAGACATCTTTCACTAGATCAGGTTGCTCAAAGCCAGAGGTGTTGCTCTGAACTTTATCCATTTTGCTACAAAAGCCAAAGGACATTCCAAAAGTTCATTCCATCACCCTTCACTGCTTACTTCCAGGTAACACAATGACTTATGGACAGCTCAGCCTGGCCTCAATAGCCTATACTATGAAAAATCCTACAGCTGCATTTCAGTGGCAGAATTAATCCTCCCTTGCTGGTTATTCTCTTCAGAAAAGCAAATGAAACATGTCAGAAAAGCACTAGGCTTGGATCCTGCAACCAAAATCAAAGAGAGCCCCCATTTCCCACTGTAGGGGGAGGTTATGTATGCACACAACCTACACAAACTTTACTTCAACTTCAGAACAAAACCTGGCATGTTGAAGAGCATTCCAAGATTCAGGGTCTCATCAGGTGCTGTAGGGAGCATTGCATCCTGGATTCACCTAATTAAATTCACAAATATATGGATATTGCTGCTTCTTGAATAAGCAAAGGTCCAAGTCACTTCAGTGAAAGTTTTGCCAGAGTAGAAAACCTGGCCATTGGTTTTGAAAGTTGGCCATCAGCAACACAGACACTGATGGCCTTCATCAGGTACTGTAAACAAGTGCACTCCAACTGTAACATTATGTACTGCCTGACCTGCAAACAAACTGAGCCCAAGAGACCCCTTGAAGCTGGTTCTGATGCCAGACCCAACTTAACGGCAGCTCACTCATCCACCCCAGCACTTCATCCATCTCCTGTAAATTTAGGCTCATTCATAAATCTTTGAGAGATCTGATGGGGGCTTTTTCAGATTTCAGTCTGATGAGGACAATGGTGCCAGTTCATCCCAAAAGGAGCTTAGTTACGTGCTGCAAAATTGGGGAAATAATGAGGAGGAGAGGACAAAAATGTATACTGACCTCGTGCATCGAAGAATTCATCATCGGAGCTCTCCACTGAGTCTTTGAGAACATTCTGCATGTGCCACTGGGCACCGCTGAAGCGGCACGGGCCAGCTGAAAATACAGAGAGAGTCCCATTAATCCAAGCGAAAGCTCACCTCTGCTCCAAGCTTAGAGAAAAAACCCAAACCAAAACCCAAACCCAAACCCAACATTAACGATTTGTGTAGATGCTCAGGAGGATCACTGTCGTCAGCGCATGTACTTTAATCTCAGCAGTCAGCCACAGCTCTCAGGACAGCACAAAAAATCTGCTTCCACCTAACAAAAGTGATTAAAATTAGTTTTTGTTAATGATAAACCTGCAGCACTTTCAGCCAACGTGGTGACTTGAAAAGGTAAATTCTTCCCTGTTGAATTCACCTGGCTGTTCACTTCCAACATTCAGCTGGGTAGGTTGTTTCCAAGACATGAAGCAGCATTTCCCCAGGATATGGCAATAGCTCCCATTTAAATTCAATTTCACTTCTAAAAGAAGTGCCATCCTATTTGGTTCACAGATTTACAGATGAACTACTGCATTCTCATTGAACTGTTTTCATCAGACAGCTTTGTTTTGCTGGAGCCTGGGGCTTTTATTTGAAGCTTGCCATTTGAAGACAGGAATGTAAAACCTTGTCAGAATAGGTACAGTAACAGTCACGACAGCTTAGAAGGTTGCAATGGATTATCATACTCAAACTACTTTGTAATTAGTAAACCAGGCCTGCTTAACTATATCATTTCTCACATCTACAGCAACCCAACACTAGAAAGTAGTAGTGAAATACATTCCTTATATCAACCTTAAAGTCTCCCCCATATCACTAGGAAACCAGGGATCAAATGCACCATATCCATAACAATACTACAGCTACTGTAGAAAGGACCCTCATTCTCAACCAGAATAGTGTCTTTGGTTTGATTCATTTCCCCAAATGATGATATCAGATCTGAAATCCAATATCCTGAGGCCCTGTCCACAAATGCATTCTCCTCTCAGTTGTAAAAGAGCAACTCAAGCAGGGGACACATCCTTCTACACTATTCTGGGGAAAACAAGCCAGCAGGTCACAGCCCTCTGTTCTACTTTTACTCCACCTATAGCTGAACTAATCAGAAAAATAACTGAAAGATGATAGGAGGAAGCAAATTTTAGCTGGCCAAGATGAGAGTAAAAATAATAACCAGTTAATAGCATTTTAATAGCTTACAAAAACCCAACAACCAAATCAACAAAAAACCACCAACAACCAAAACAATTCAATTGGTTATTAAGGAACCAGTGTTCATTACAAGAACACAGTGTGTATTGGGAATGTGTCCAGTGATATTTGGCAGCTACCAGAGAATGCATACAGATCATTACTGTTACAGATTTCTGGAACATTTTACTAACGACAAAGAACAGCAAAGCGAATTATTCCTTACCAAACATCACCTTGCTCTCCTACCATTCAAATATCTGGCATTCCAAATACTAGATAGAATTCCAAAATTTCAAAGAACGAGAATGTAAAGTACCACAAAAAAGCCAGTGACAGATGGGAAAGGGAGGATTTACAAAATTCAGTCTTTGGATAGGAGCCCATACACCAGAAAAGAGTGGAAGGAGGGAATAATCGGCCTCACCTTTTGCAATCAGAAAAACAAAGTATAATACTATTAGTAGAAAAAATCTTGAGTAAATTACTCTTTTTCAGCCACATGTAGAATATCAGGTTCCCTGATCACAGGCCTTAAGAACTATGAGCAGCCAGAAGGCAGGCAGTAAACTAGGAAATTTACGAAGAGCCTATAAATTAGAGACAGGTCCACAGAACACAAGAACAAGAGTGAGACAGGGAATGGTGAGAAGGCAAAGGACTGCCCCGAGCATCTTAAGAGTGTTCAGAATTTTCCTCTGCAAGGAAAGAGCTTCTCACTCAGCTGCTCTGGTCAAACAAGTATCTATAACTGAGGCTGAATTTCTGTGCTCTGGATGTTTGTGAAACCACTGGAATAGCCAAACTAAGGTATACAGACTTCACTGGTAACACACACTGCCTTTTTGGAGTCCTGCAGATGCACACACTCACATACTGAACACAAATTTCACACTGAGAAAATTCTGCTCAGACTTTCCAGGCAGATACCTGTCCTAATGATAGTTCTTCCAAGCCTAAAAACTGAGGAGTCTGATTGTCTTGTCCTTTGAGCATTAAGCGCACAAGAAGCCAGTCGGCTACATTTGCAGAAACAAAAAGAAACGCAACAAAAAATACCCTCTCAGAAAGCAGATAATTTGTTTTGGAGAGATATTTAGGGGCTTGGCTTTTAGAAGTTAGCTTCTCTTCACTTTTTAAAGCTGCATAACTGCATGTCTCTAGTCAGCCAGCACAAATGCAGGTATCCAAAGCCAGCAACACTGGGAAAAGACCAAACAAAAGCAAACCAGAAGAAGTATTTTGCATTTTTTATAGTTATTTGCAGGACTGGTCTTATTATGATTTTAGAGATTCTCCAATTATTGTTACGTCAGTCAGCTATATTTCCCATGGATTGAAGTCACATTCTATGTGGTCTTGGGCTTCCATAATTCTTCAGCAAAAGCTTAAGATTTAAGACCAGAAAGACCCACTCATTCTTCTTTTTCTTCTTTGCTTTTCCAGATATCTAGTTTCCTTGCAAAATCCACCTTCAAATAACAAACACTAAAAGTTACAGCATTAATCCTACACCTGTAACACATGGGGCAGCTCTTTCCATTCCATGGTATACGCCTCCTCACCTCAATTTTGATTTGATGCCTCTGCTGAAAACAGCCAGCTGTTCTGGGAAGAACCTGTCTACTATTGTTCTTACCTAACAGACTTCGAGACATTTCTATGATACAATAAATAACATCAAAACCACTACAAAAATCACTGAAGAGTTAGGTACTTTTCGCATCGGGATGATGCACTAACTTGTATCCAATAATAACAAAGGCATTTTCAGCATGGTTTTCTTAATCAAATAAAAATTTATTCAGATCAAGACATATATATCCTGCATACCAGAACTGAACTAGAATTTAGAATTAAAGGATTCAGAATGCAAGCTGTTTATCAAGGAATTCTCCTGGCACACAGAAAAAAGTGTGAGTTCATGTGGTTCTATCTACAGCAAGTTGCCCAGGACCATGTGAAGGTAGCTTTTGAGTATCTCCAAGGAGGGAGACTCCACAACCTCTCTGGGAAACCTGTGCAGTGCCCAGTCAGCCTTACAGTAGACAAATAAAATGCTTTCTGATGTTCAGAGGAAACCTCCTGTGTTTCAGTTTGTGCCCACTGCTTCTTGTTCTGTAACTGTACACCACTGAAAAGAAGCTAGCTCCACCTTCCTTACAACCTCCCTTCAGTTATTTGTTTAGCTGTACTAACAAATGATGAGCAGTGCTCATCAATGTTTCTTCTCTTGTATTTGAGGTGTTAGGTCGGTGCTCTTGTATTGCTGTTACCTCAGCTCTCCATTTCTAAGACTATCTTCCCAGTATGCTACACTCAAAAGCAATACACTTCCAAATTCTACAGACTAACATTAAGTAAAGGTATCATGGCTGATACCTATTACTACTTTTCCTAGCTGCTGCAAAGTGTATTCAATCAGGAAAGCAGAGAACATTCTTCTTTCGCGATGATAAATATCTTTCTAAGGCCCGTCCATCGCTTTTAAATCCCCACAGGGTACAGAAACCTGTTTGCTACTGAGGCCATATTTGACAGTCTCATTAAAGACAGAATCCTAAACAAAAGCTCTTCAAGTATGTTTCTTCTAACTGAAGCCAGTGGTACTAATATCTGCTCATTTCAGGCTTTTGCATCTGCAGTTATTTCTGTTAAAGAAAACCTCTGTAACACACAATATTTTCAAAGGCTGCAATTTTTTAAACCATCATGCCATTACGGAAGAGCTATTTCAAACTGTTACTTGCCACAATAATGGCAATGTTTAAATTGTTTGTTAACTGGGGGGGTATCTTGATTCTGTGGTTAATGAGTTGGGGGTCCCCATCTCCCCCTGCCAGAATTACCTTTCCCCCAGTTCCTGCTTAATTTGGCTGGGCTCATTTCTTGCAGTAAACATCCAGTCATCTCACATACCTTGTGGCAGTACCTCCTTTTTGCTCTCAACAAAGGATTAGCTGGTGCTTAACAGAGCATATAAAAATGCTTATTACCCGAATTAACTATTAACAAATCACTGTTCTTAAAGATAAGCTACTAGCAATGCATTTCACTTTATTAAGCATTTGGTATGAAGGAAGTAGAACATCTAAGTGCATGTAAATGAAATTGTGCTGTAGACATTCCAACTTGCGAGATAAAAATACTCCCTGTGATGACACACCATGCACTTTGAGCAGAAGGAACGCATAGAAGAGAATGCCAATAAGCTCCTATTGCCACAACTGTGCAGACTGCATTTTGGAGCAGGTCAAGTTTCTGCACGTTGTCAATACCTCATTTACAGGCGGTTCTGCAACACCCCGCTCTGTCACAGAAAGGTGTAGGTTCAGTCATTTTAGTTAAAGTCACTGAAGGCTGAATCCTACTGTGCACAAAGTAATCTGAGCAAGAACCTGCAAGGTAAAAGCATGACTTTCTTTTCCGGAGAGAAGCATTAAACTTCCATAACACTGTTACAGATTTAAGGAAGCATTTACGTCAAAGGGATCACTGGACTCCTGTTGGAAGGGTGTGCCACCCAGCAACAACAAAAGGAACAGTTGCAGGAGTAACAATCTACAGTAAAAATTTCACTCATATGTAAAGAAAAGTCTCACCTATGACTCCAGAAAATCTGTAGCTGGGGATAGTGGTGGATGGCAGGGAAGAAAGCAGACACCCTTCCTGAAGCAAGTTAAAGGAATTAAAGAAAGATGGTACGAGAATCCAAAGAAGAGCAAATCTATTTCAAAACCAGTGGCATGACGATGAATTGGAAAAAAGATGGCGGCTCAAAGCTGAAGTTACTTAAAGCATTAATGTTCCAGTGCATCTATTTCCATTTTTCATTTTCACTTCCTCTTTGAATATGTTACCAAAAAATACACTGAGAGCCTGTCCGTCTCCTAGTGGTATCTGCTGGGTTTTAGACAGCTGATACGCAAAGAGGACACCAATGGCTCTGTGCAGGCTGCTAACTGCTAGTGCATTGTCTCAGAAGTCACAGGCATGAAGAGGCACTATGACTGGATACACTTAAGGAGAATGAAGAAAACGCTCCTTTAGAAAGAGCACAACACCACTTTGCACAGATCACAGCTACAGATGCAGCAGATGCAATGCTGTTAACCCACCTGCTGTTGGTCACACATTGTCAAGCTCACGAGTCTTAAGGGAACTATCATCTGCACAGCAAAGGCCTGGAGGTCTTGACACCTGCCTATAGAGGCTTTCAGGAAAGCACACAGTATTGACTTAAGAAAAAAAAAGTGGTAGAAATTTAAAAGCACTAAACCATGGGAAGAAACAAATGTAGCAGTACTGAAATTCAGTGCCAGCAATGTAGCGCTGCAAGATGCATCACCCACAGATAAAATAGCTGTAAGGTGCTTCAGGTCATTCGCTGGAGGTCTCAAGATATTCAAATCTTCTCTTCAGATATATTCACTTTTAAGTTTCACTGGTAATTTATGCTTACAAGTAGTAGTAGAACATGATAAGCTGTTCTTTTCCCTGGTTTGTACTTGTTTAGTATTGCATGGAGTGGCTTCCAGGAATGTTTCATACGTGAAAGTAAGGCCCTGTCCAAAAGTGGAAACTGCCATTTCCTTGAGCCACAGAGCAAAGACCGGCACAACAGCTTTAAGGTCTTCACCTCAAGCATGGCATGCTGCCCATGGAAAATAGAAGTAGATACAAATTGACCTCCCACCAAAGAAAAGAATGCCAGTGGTTGCGCTAACGCTTTCAACTTGAATTCAAAAGACCTTGAATGCAAAAGACCCCTCCCTAACCAACACCACTCTAAAGACCCCTCCCTAACCAACACCACTCTAGTGTTACTTAATCTGTAGGAATTTCTGCCTGAAGGAGAGCCTAAAAGGCCTTGCAGGGATTGTTGTTTTTTTTGCCAGAATAGAAAGCTTTCTGTTTCAGCCACTAGAGGCAGGCAGGCAGGGAGGGAGGGAGGCAGGCAGGAGGGCGGGCAGCAGGCAGGCAGGCAGGCAGGCAGCAAGC
This sequence comes from Ara ararauna, assembly GCA_028858755.1. Classification (NCBI taxonomy): domain Eukaryota; kingdom Metazoa; phylum Chordata; class Aves; order Psittaciformes; family Psittacidae; genus Ara; species Ara ararauna. Next base: position 6,306,741 of record CM054389.1, on the reverse strand, counting down.
AGAGAGGGAGTGGGAAGGCTGTATACATAGAAAATTATAAAGACTTCACAAGAACTCTGAAGAAAACAGCAGCTCCCTGGAGAAGAGCTGCCACTGGCTGGGCTGGACTGGCCCCACAAAGCACTCCTGCTTCCAGTGACCTTGGGGTTCGATGCAGAATGTGAATGGAGAGCAGGAAAAAATGTCACAAATCTTCAGGCATAAATTCTGGATACAAGAAAAGCCATGGGAGCATCTGTTTTATTATACTGCACTAGGAATGCTTCTAGATTTAGAAGCAGCTTAAACATAGCCACAGTCAGCAGCACAAGTGTGCATAAGATCGCTGCAGTGGTTCTTCACATCTACATTTATTTGCTGGCTGTGCTGCATTGCATCACCCTAATATATCCATTTTACTGAGTCTCTTTCCTTCTGTGCCAACAGATTAGCATTACCCACCTTAATAGGACTCTATTAATTCTTCCTGATTGCATTAGACACCGGCATTGCCTGGACTCACTGATTTGATTTACAGTGTCAACTGATGCATATTTTATTGTATTATTTTGTTTCATAGAACAGAAAGACCAGCCCAGCTTCAAAACACAGGCTAACAACACTTGATGCTTCTATGTCCGCAAACTTTCTCTTTACCAGATTTGTTGACTGATTCTTACAGCCAGATTTCAGCGATTTTTTGTAAGCAAGATAGCAACTTACATTTCATTTCAGTTGTTCAGAATCACAGTTTCTAAAAAATGGAAAACCATATAGAAGTGCAATGCCTTTAACAAAAACTTTAACTACATCACTAATTTGTCACTCAGTAGTTGAACCAGAAGCACATGTAGTAGTTCTGACAGGCTGCTGAGGCAGACAGAATGACAGCAGGATACAACGGTAACATTTCCAAGTGGCAAAGCAGGTTGCTACACTCACCTATTACAGAAGGAGCTGACTAGGGGCTTGCCCTGAGTGCACAGCCACAATAACTGCGGGGGAGAAGACTAAAACAAAGCCATCTTGTTGCTCCATGCACAGAAGCTGAATTTTCTAGCTAGGCTAGCACTAATTGTAATTTATCGTAATTAAGATTAACTATAATTGATTACAATCAGTGATTTTCTTCTGTAAAAAGAAGTCTTGCTTTTTTTGTTCAACAAAACCAGTTGGAATTCCATTGGTACTTCACTGCATCTGTGATCTGGTGACATGAGATGAGGTGATGCGATGTGTGAGTAAAATGCAACATCGAAAAGCACTCTCTTGATTTTCCATGCACTAAATCATTTCACATTTTAATTTTCCTTTGGGTGACATGATCACACATCTGCATGAAGACAACTCTTTCAGGACCCATCATGGATGTAGTAGATGTGGGTTTGTGATTCACCATATCTCACAATACACCCCAACCTCACAGCAGCTGTCATTATATAAATTGCCAACTAAAAGCAAATTCACTTCTGGATATTGTCGAAAAAAGACTCAGTTAAAGTAAGATCTTCAGATGTACAGTATGCTTATTAGCCAATTCACCCATGTTAGATATTTGTTTCCTTTAGCACTAAGATGTACAAATTAGGGTCACAACTGAAACCTACATCCTGTACAGCAGTAGCTTCCATAAGGGTGAGAGCAACAGATACAATCTGTTGCATACTTTTGTGATAGGCTGTAAAATAGCTGACTGACCCCACACGTGAATGAGCACCTAAACTCATCTCTGAAGAATGTTCAGCTGCTCTGAGCCTCATTTACCAGGGAAAAAAAACAAAAGGAAGAGAAGAAAATTTCTTCCCAGGAACATCCAGGATCTTACGTGAATAGGAAGTGCTACAGAAATAGCTCTATGTGACATTCATACTTCTGTTTGAGGGCAAGTCAGACTGCACCTCTGTAAACATCATCCAAATTTAGATGCATGGCATATTTCATCCTTGATGTTTTGTGATCATCTATAGTTCCAGAAAACTGCAGAAGAAATAGTTCCCACTCATGTATCAATCAGCAGCGTCTAATGCCATTCATCCAAAGAAATAAAACCCCACTATAATCATGCAATCTCTGTCCCACAAACAGACCTAAGGAGCAGAGCAGCCATGGAAAATGCCAATCCGACTTTCACACACACACACACCAGCAGAGCTCATTTTCTCATATTTTCATAACCAAATAATCTTGCTGAAATTAACAGTAGTTGAAAAGTGTATCGAAGAGAAGAATCAGGTCTAGTTTCCCCTGGCTGGGAGGCAGAAACCCAAAAGTGGCAATGATATAACAATTAAGCAATGGATGATCACACTTCATTCCATGTTATCTGAGGGTGTTTCTAAAAGGGGAGGAGGGGGAAAACAAATAAACAAACCCCAAGAGGAATTAAAGTGACCTTACTGGTCCATAGCTAACGTTGTCAGAACTAAGGAAATGGAAGCAGAAAACCAGACCAGAAGTGAAAGTAAGGCCTAACAGATTCTGAAAAGCACTTCCTCTGAAAAGGTCTTCCTCTGAAAATTGCATAGCTAATGCTGCTATTCCTGACTTTAATTTAACCACTTTCCTATAGAATTTTGAAAGGTCTAGTGTCTAAAACTCATTTATCCACAAGTATCCTAAGACAGAATGGCTCGCCATTGTCACTCGATAATTCCACACACTCTGCTACCAGCACCAAAAATGCTGTTTCAGTATTACTTGTTATGAAAAGATCTTATTTAAAATGCCTATCAAGTCAGGAGAAAGAAAAGGCATATACTTGTTCCATTCCAGTTACTAACATTACCTCTGACTTGGAATAAAAACATACTGTACATGGTAGGCCCAGGTCTTTAGGTGTAATACATGTGGACATGGAGTGTGCTCAGAGCACAGTAATACCTTCTGTAAAACAGAAGGTTTGCCTGCGGAAATGATGTCCTCTAGCGGACAGCACTCTTTACCAAGGCACAGGCCTCTGCCATTGGATCTAATGAGTTGAAAACTCATTTTACAAGTGCACCGGGAAGTAAACCTAGCCCCACTGTGAAACTACAGCCATGCTGCCTTTCTTCACTGGTTCTTCTCCTCAGCTTGAACTAGGTTTGACATACGCTTACTGCTGCTGAAAAAGTAAACCATGACTTCATTCATCACTGTTTACGGCAGAACTTCACCAGCAGGATCAGCACAAACGCTTTGGGAATGAAAGAGTAATGATTTTATACCTGAAGTGTATTAGTGAGAGAGCACAGTAGAACAGTAGGCACAGTCCAGAAGCTTCAGTTTAAGAATCACTCCAGCGTCTCCTAAAGGCCACCTTCTCCTTGACAATGCACAAATCAATGGTTAGGCTGTTAAGCAGAGGACAAATGGAAAGAAAGCAGGCTGATCCAAATGCCCCTACCACCCCCTCATGTGCACTGGCAGTATCACCAATGGAGCAGACTAGTACAACAGACCGTCCAGGCTCAGGTGTGCTTGTACCAGAGCTTCCAAGAAGATGCATTCAAGCAGCCTGGGGTAAGAACAGAAGCTTTCACTGGATGCACTTTCAGCAGCGGGCTTTCCTTTAAAACTAATTCGATACAATTCATGTTGCTGTCACAATACTACAGATTTCAAGCTTTGCAGCATCCCCAGCAGTTTGCTACATCTTTTGCCTGGTAATAATTAGAATTTGCCAATCAAGCCTAGACATAAGCAGATGCCACACACAGGCAACCATTAAAAAAGCACTCCTGAATATTACTACCACACCAACATAGTTAGCTGAGACAAAACAGTACACAGTGTTCTCATAGCTACTGAAAACTCAGTCTTTTATGTAACAAAGTATTGAAGACTGAATCTCAATAAAAAACTAAGCAAAAACAGACTGTTGCACAATTAAAACCTTTCCACTTGTTAAAACGTGTTTTAAAACTGTGGCCATTTTGAATTCAGGGACAGTTTTCCATACGAAATTAAAAAGCACAAGTCATTCTTCCATTTGAAAGAGACACTGGTCAGAAGGAATGACCTCTGCTATTGCCACTCACTGGTGTTGCGTAATAATACTTCTTTCTGGTTCTGCAGGTTCCTGATGCTTCCTGCCTACCCATTAAGTGATTTAACTGAGCTACCCACAGAGTGTTACCTAGTGACTACGCAGCTAAGACTTACTGTAGGCCAAAATTACCCACTGTTATTTTCTATTTATGTTTTATTTCTTCTTTAGCAATCGTATAACAGAAAATGTACTTTAAAAAGATGTGAAATTAAGTACTGGAGGCACTCCTCAGGCTCAGGAGCTCAGGCAAAACAGAGGGAGATGCTGACCCTCTCTCTGATTATTCCAAAGTGAAAACTAGGCCCCCAGGACAGGGTGGCTGGCAGAGAGGCAGAGGGGAACAGGAGGCCAAGGGGGAGAGTGCACAACGCCAGAGGAAGATGGGGAGCCACAGAAGGGGAGGAGAGGGGGAGATGAAATTAAGAGTGGCAGGTTGAAGGGGAGGAAAACTGGAAACCAGAGAGGGGAGGCAAATCGAGGAGTGGGAGGCCAGGGGAAGGGGGAAGCATCTAACCAGCCTAACTGGTAGCTGCTTATAAGGGACGTGATCCTATTTCATTCTTCCCACCAGGGAGGGCAGCCACCTGCAGCTGAGCCTGTAAAGACTGTAAAAGCAGCAAAAACCAAACTTTCTACAAATTTCAGATAACAAAGAGTTTTCCATTTGGTTCCCAGAACTCAACTGCAAAAGAGCTTGGGCAGCTTGGGAGCTGGCATGGGAAAGAGGTGGAAACGCGCAGAATTTTTCTTACTGTTAGCAGCAAGCCATCAGATCATCAAACCATACCTTCCATTCATGAATCTGCAGAACTCTAAGTACAGGGTGAGTCCTGCACTGCTGAAATCTCTGTATGCTTACAGTCTTGTAAATTGCAGACTTGAGAGTGCCCCTAGGACTTCAGAAAGAGAAGAGGAAGAATTAAAAGGGACAGAAATGCACAAAAGGGACTTTGAAGACAATTACTAGGACAAAGTTCCAGGTACTTATCCTTAAGTAGCAAGTACTTAAGAACAAGATGAAATGCAAAAAGTCAAGAGGTCTCATCTTAAACGTCTTTTCCAATCTAAACAATTCTATGATTCTAAATGAGAGAAAAGGAGAAGAAAGGTAATCCTGAAAGTGCAATAAAGCAAGCAGGGACCTGGAACGAACAAAGTCACTAGGTTTATTAGAGAAGCTGCAACCCAGGGAAGAGATGTTACAATACTCCCTGAGAGCAGTCCCGGACTGACAGAGGCAGCATACCAAGACAGGATTTCTAAGAGGTGGGAAAAGGGTTGACAGGTACAAAGGAAAAACTGAAAGGTGAAGGGAAGCATTAAGGGAAGAATAAAGTGGTCAGTTTTGGAAAGAAAGCAGCTTGGGCCAAGAAGTGGTGGGGAGAAGCAGCTCGAAGGCAGTCAGCAAGATTGAGCAGATACCAGGAAAGGGTCAGGAGCTCCCTTTATTCTCATCGTGGCTGCATCAGTCCCTAAATAAAATTCAAAAGGAGAGCAAAGAGCGCAGCTGACAAAGTCAGAGACATAGTTAAAGGCAGAACAAAGTACACAAGAATGCAGGTTCTCTTGTCAAGACAGTCAAGCAAAAGAGCTACCTGAAGGAACAGCTCAGATACCACTGTAGACAGAAATACCCAATATAATCAACTCCTCTCTCCCATTCCTCGCACAATGTCTTTTCTCTCACAGCAATTCAGCAGTAACAAGTCCCTGATTACCTACTCTGTATATCCTTCAACTGGCAGTTCTGCAGCAGATGGTTAGGACAGGCATATATTTGCTAGTGAATACAGGAAACAAATCAAGTAACAAAGTCATGCAGGCCTTTAAGCCCCTATTTTAAGGTACCAGCAACATTTGCAGTCTTGCCCTTTACAGGATTACTGGCAAGATAGATGGAGAGAAGAGCAAGGCTGTCCAGGCTCTAAATCCTAGATAAAGCTTTCCTGTAAACGTGGTACACCTCTTAGAGCTGTTTTTTGAAGCTTCAAATGCCAGCTTCCCCACAGCAGAAATTAACTTCACCCCCTTCTCAGCAGTCTCATCACCTCCTCCAAACTAACTCCCCAAAACCAGATATGAATATTCTCTAACCTTTTCCTGCAATGACTGTAGGTGGACTGCCTGCATCACATCTGAAAGACTACTTTCACAGCGCAGAGATTTTGGCTTTCTGAGAAGAATCTGACATTTTTGAGTCACTGCTGTCTGTTAAAAAATGGAGTAGGAGATGAAGTTCAGATACCACACCACCCCCACAGCCATGTCAGGTAGTGATCTGCAGTTGCCGCTATGAGGTTTTGCAGTATACAATCCTGCAAATGTCCAAGTATTTCTGTGCAGGGACCATTCCAAGCCTTAAGATCTGGAGGTCACAAGGTGGGATCTGGCTACTGAAACAAGTCAACTGCCTCCAAAAATGACACATGTGCCTTTATAAGCACGTCATTCTCCAGTGATTAAGCAACACGTTTCATGGCTCCTAGAATTACGGTGTTTCTTTGCATTTGTGATAAGGTTACAGCACTGGCAAGGGCTACAAGGCAGGGTATATACAAGCAAAACAGCCGCATTTCTTTATATGTGCATATTCCAGCTCACATTGATAAACTCAGCTGCCTCAATTTATAAAAGCAGACACTTCTGCTCCTAACCCTGTTCTGCAGGAGCAACTTTTTGAATGGTCAAGTTATGCAAGTAGTAGTGACATCATAAAGATGGCGTCAAAAGTTGCATTTTGTCTACTGAAGCGAATGGAATCACATTCAAGAGAAGTGCCATCCTTTAAAATTCCTGTGCAAAGTTGGGTTTGAACAAGCAAACTATGTGTGCAGGTTACATTACTCACATACTACTGACAATGAAAGCAATACTGCCTTATTTTCCTATCAAAGTTAAAAAGACTTCAAGCTAAGGCTAAAGAAAAAACAGCAAGACTTTTCCCCCATTTATTTCTTCACCTTCCAAAAGATGGAGAACAACTGTTTAGCTCAATACTGTGTCTGCATCTTCCGAAATGATTGATGCTCTCATGTTCCTGAGCGCTACATCTCTGGGCTGCCACCATGCCTATTTTGGGGAAAAAAAAAAGAATAAACACTGCGAGGCAGACTTTGGGTTTAGCCCTAATGTTACTACGCTGCTGTAAATCTGCGCCAAGAAGTGGCACCGAACTCCAGGCAAGTTTCACACACAGACCCGCGGGCACTCACTCACAGCACAGTTAGGCCTTCAACTTCAAAGGCAAAGGGCTCCGTGTGCAATCTAAAAGGAAACCACTTCTGCAACAGCAAGAAGTTCCCCGGCAGCTCTGCTCGCCGCGCTGCGCGTTCGTGCACACAGAGCGGCTGCCCGGGCACAACCCCAAGCCCTCCGGCCTCCGAACTGCCGCGGCTCCGCGGGAAGCAGGAGCAGAAACACGTGAACCCGCACGGCGCAGGGCGGGCTTCACCCTCGGGGAGCGCTGCCCAGCGAACACACCTCTGCCGTCTCAGGAGGAGCGCTCGGCTCCGGCGTCCCAGGCCGTTTGTCCTGAGGAGGCGGCAGCGAGCAGCGGCTCCACCAGGCGGCAGCCGCAGAGCTCCCTCAGAGCCGGGAGACCCTTCCCTTCCCGGCACCGCGGAGAGCGGGCAGGAGGCCGGAGAGCAGCGACAGGCGCGGACTCGCGCGGTGCTCCGCAGCGCCGCACGGCCCCGGTCGAGGCAGAGCGGCCCCGCGGGCTGAGGGATGGGCGGGAACCGCGCCCGCAAGAAGCCGCGCTCCCCGCGCCCTCCGCACGGCCGCGGGGCCCGCGCGCGAGGCCGCCTGCGCGGCGGGAGCGTCCCCTCGGGGCTGCCCCGCGCCGCGCGCTCCGCGCTCACCTGGGCGCGGCGCTTTCGCCATGGTCGGGGCTCTCCGCTCGCGGCCGCCTCAGGTGCTCGCCCGCGGGGCCCTCCCGGGGCGCCCGTGCCCCGCGCTCCGCAGCCCCATCTGCTCCCGGCAGAGGCCCCGCGCCGCCCACTCGCCTGCGGCGCTGGAAGACGCGGCCGAGAGACGCCGCCGCGCCGCTCGGTCCCGCCGCGCAGCCCGCCCGCCGCGGCGCAGCCGCCGTCGTTAAAGGCGCCGCGAGCGGCTCCGCGGAGAGCGGGGGCCCGCCCGGCGCAGCGCGGGCAGGTGGCTGCTCGTTAACCGGCCTGGAGCGGGCGGCCCCGGCTCGGGTCTTCCCGCAGGGATCTGCGTCGGAACGTTCACACAATGCAGCAATGGCACACCTCAAGATACCTCCCAAGCTACTGTATTTATATAATGTGGTGGTAGGAAAGGCTTTAAGTTCCGTCAGGAGACACTACTACTATATATCAGTTTGAGAGACGCTGCTTCTTGCTGCCAGCTCAGCTATCTCTTCCCTGCTCTCCTCTGCTCAGACAAAGCAGACCCTGAATAACATGTAACAGCAACCTTTGCCTTTAATCAGTTACATTAGTGTGTCTCTGAAAACACACTTCAAAATCAGATTCCGGCTTAGCCGTTGAAAGAAGGTTGGATTAGCATTTGATATCAGATTAATAGGATTAGTTTGCAATTCGAAAATGAACTGGTGCCCCATCTATTGTTCAACAGGTTTTTAAGGAAATCATATCAACAAACTGTACTGGAATAATACGCTTTACAAAGTAGCTTTTTCATTTTCGCTGCTCCAGACTCTATCCTAGGAGTCAGTGCATATGTGCTGCCTCCCACCCCCAGCTTTGTCCTCCCCAAGGAGGTAGTAAAAACTTAGACCTTTGCACAACGGCTCTGGCTGTAAAAAAGCACAAGCTCTGTTGTTGTCCATACACACCACCACGATTATTCAAAAATACATTCATCCTTAACGACTCTCTTGCACTGGGCTAGATGCAGTGAGTGTCGCTTGGCAGGGCTGCCTGAGCCGGCAGTTAATGGCAGCCTCTGAAGGCAGCATGAACTACCTCCCTCCTGAGGAAGAGATTCATTTACATTGACTTGAATACTGAAAGCAGACAACTGCCAGCCCTTGACAACATAAACCTCCACGAGTTTCTTTCTCCAGAAGACTTGAGAAAGATTCAGTAATTGCAACTAAATTCTTTTGCTACATAAAGGCACGTAGGTTTGGGGTTCCATTTTTTTTCCCATGCATTACACAGGAGTTGTAGAACTGCTACAAGGGTAACAGCCAAATGACAATGTAAGAAAAATACAGTATGCCAGGCAATGGCCTGCGCTCAAATGCCTTTCAATATATTCATACATCCAAGTACCTGTTGGGAAAAGAATCTAATTCCAAACACATTTACTCTTAATTCTGAACATGTTCTGGTTTGCTGGTGACTCAAGTTGTCCCCCTTACAATAGAGCAAAGAAACTCCTCTCAAGACATAGCCTCTGTCAAAGGATGCTCTCCATCATTACAAGGCTTTCTGGTGAAGATGTCTAATTACAGAAATGACACCTTGTACAAAATGTGTTTTGCATGCTAACTCATGCAGAAAAAACATCAATGCAGTAGACAGTACCATGTGTTAAGAGACAATGCAGAGACCCCTGAGGATGGGCACTCAGAGAATGCTACCAACTGACACTACTGACCCCTGAAAACATCTGCCTACCTAACGATCCAGCCCGGCTCAAACTGGGCAGGGAAACCTGCTCCAGCTGTACGCTTCAGATCCTAGGTGGCAAAGCTGAAAGTTGGTTGGTTGCTATTTCCAGGACTGAATTCAAGCCTGGCTTCTACAGAGGTGTGCCTGCTGACACTAGGTTCAACCTGGTTTAAGCAGCCTTGGGAAACAAACCAGGAAGACTGCTGAGGAAGGAAGGGAAATCTGTCTTATAGAGCCAACATTGTTTGTCCATAGCCAGAAGATAATTGCTTATTTCAAGAAGGGGTGATGCTCAATGCAGTTCCATTAGCAATTATGGGGCTTCATTGATACACCAGCGTGGGACTTGGAGAAAGCAGCTGATGAAGAGGGTGCAGTGAAGGTCAGAACCCTTTAAGCTCAGTTCCTATATCCTCCTTGAAGTCATCACAGAATGTGAGAGGCAGGCCTAAGAAGCAGACACCACACTGAATCAGAGAAAACAGCAGGCAGTAGAGCAGCTCACAGCCAAGTGTTCCACGTCAGCAACCCACTAGAAACGGGTTGCACTGGGCTGTTCTACTTGGAAGGACTGAGAAACTCTCCAGCAGCAGATACACCTGGTTTGTGGCTCCTCATGCCAGTGAAAGAGCTAAAGAAGCTGTCCAGGATCCAAGAACAAGCCTTGAGATGACAACTCTTGGAACGTAACCTCAGATAGTTTAAGAAGCCTCTCCGCACTGTTTACATGTTACCCACAGCCAAAATAAAAGAGAGACAGGATATGTTAGAGTTCAGCACTCTGCCAAAAACCAAAGGGAACAAAATCATAATCAGAGGCATAACAGAAGACAGCAATGGATGGGCAATGGGCCCGGCAGGGACTTTATGGTATTCTCAGGTCATCCTGGGTACAGCAGTAGCAGTCATTTTTCTCCTTAGTAGCTGGTGCAGTGCTGTGTTTTTGACTTTCGGCCTGGGAACAGCGCTGATAACACCGATGTCTGGGTAAGATTCAACCCAGCAGCAAGGCTGTGGTGGAGACAGACTTGCCTCTTCCACTTGTTCTGCTTCTGCATAATTCACTGCCTAAAGAGTCTGTGTCGCACTGCCCGCAGGACTAAACACACACAAGGCAAAATAAATCCACTGCATCTTTCCCCACAGCACTGACACTCACTGATCCAGAGCCTTGCCCTCTCGGGGGCCAGGCAGCAGGCCTCTGCTGGTCTTAGACTGGTAATGGGGCTGGACTCCTTCCTAGCAAAACCCACAAGGTACAAGACATCACTAACTTTCACTCCAGCCCTGGGGAATGCTGGCTGTGCCTGAGGGAAAAGTCCAAGCCTGCAACTGTTTCCAGGCTGTTTGTCATGTTCTAGAAATGGACTGGAATCTAGATTAGAAGACAGTTTATTTGGCCTTAGATTCAGAGACAAAATGTGCTGTCAACAGCTTTGTCACAAAGCAGAAAAGCAAAGTCCCTGGACCTCAAGAGCAGATATTTTAGAGCCTTCACGCCACCCCTCCACAACCTACCCTCAAACCCCTAGTCTCAAAAGCTAGTGAGGGCTGTTGGAGAAGCAAAAGATGATGTTTTAGAAAGGAAACAAATGTGCTAGTTGCTGACTTTTATTTGATTTCTTTGTATTATTCTCTGGGCAGCCTTCACCTTATGCAGTTGGTTCTATTTCAGGTAGATTTCAGGACACTCTAAGAGCCAGCTTAAGGAGCTACCTATATGGAATTGCCCAGCTTGATCTCCCTGGAGCATCTCAGTTTGGGTCCATTTGAACAGCGCTCTTTATGTTTCACTAACACTGTGGACTTCCTGTTCTGTGCCAGCTCAAAAAGTGACAAATTGCTACAGTGAGTTAAAAAAAATAAGAGGAAAAAGAAAGAGAGTCAGCATGTGCATTTTAAGAGGTTTATTAATAACTGACACGGATGGTGCCACCTCCTGCTGATATAATCATTGTTAAGCATGTGCTCCTGAGGTGGTTAGAAATCTACACTGGAAGTCTTGACAACAGAAACAGCTTTTCTTTCTTTCTTTGCCTTTTAAAGAAGATTACTTGCTCTATGTCTCCTTCCTGCTCACCCTGTTCTGGCTGGCTGGGTCTTTCCTTAGCCTAAATACTCAGACTGGTTGCAGAGGCAGGAGAGGGAAGCCACAGGGATGGGGATTGAGGGGGAAAGCAGCAGCAGCCTTACCTTTACCTTAATTCATGCTACTTAGTTTCATATTCAGAACAAGCTTCTTTTCCCAATTAAAAGACAACAGCCAATTGTGTAGGGCATAACCTTTCATTTGAATTTCAGCCGCATTTACAAACCTCAGAGACAAATCCAATTTCCAGTGAAAACACCTTGGTGGTGAACTAGCTTTTTACAATATGAAGGCCAGGTTCTTTGCAGATTGCTCCAAACAGAAGGCCAAATCCTGACAACTGCTGAGCTCTAAGCGCAAACTGAAATTGCAGGAGCTTGCCCCTACCAAGAATTCATTGGAACAACTAAAGATCAACTCCCCAGAAATGAACCCTCCTAACACTGCTATTCTCATGTGTGACTCACAGAAGGAAAAGCCAAACATAAAAGATTAAACCAGCTCAACAAATAAATAAATGAGACTCAGATTTCCACCAGAGGTCAAAGCCTGCAGAAATTTGGGATTGCTGCATTTCTATCAGGCAGATGCTAGTGAGACGTCTTAAGCTTCTGTTCCGTTCGTTACAAGGCTGAGCAAAACCTCCCTGAAGACACAGAGGGTGGCAGCAGCAGCAGAACTGCAGTTTCTTATTTTTTTTAATCAGCATTTTCTGCCCCTGACTTCATCAGCACTGGTTGCTCTCTTGCTTTGCATTTGGTTTGATCAAGATAATTTCACTCTCTACCACTTCCTCAGGGACAAATGCATTACAGAATAAGAATTCAGACAGCGGTAACCAAGTGATAACCAATTAGCACTGCTCCCATTTCAAAGAGAGAGTAAACTCCAAAGGCATCTTGCATAGCCTGAGGTACACCTTTCCTATCAATATAAATCAAGATCTAACGATCAACAATACAGAAATGAAATGGGCCTAATGGAGTTAAGGCACGTTACCATAAACAGACAGTTTCTCTTTCAGCTGTCAGCGGAGAGGACAGACTAAGGAGACACTGGTTTTCCTTGTCAAGCCCACTACGATTTCCAACCCCCTCCTTTTTCATCATCTAGTTTTAAATAATCTGCTTTGTGGTACGTCAGGTACGAACAGCCCAGATGTGCCCCGAGAACGAGCTGAGCAGAACAGAACAGTCCATTCAGGTACCCTCATGGGGTTCCCTGTACAAAGAGCAGCAGGTGCCAGATCAGCACTGCCAAGTTGCTGATGGCCTCAGAGCAGTCTTTGGCTGGGCCAGACCAGCTTTTTGCTGTCAACCCACAGACCTGCTAAGCCCGAAGCTGCCACTGGTGCAGCACAGAGTGCAGGGCACAGACCTGACATGGTTCCTTCTGGCCTCAGCACCTTGAAACACCAGCCAAAAAATAGCAGTGCTCCATTGATGTAGTTTGATTTCCAGTCCAAACACAGCCTGCAGAGAGGCTCTGTGCAGCTACTAATCCCACATAGACCCCTGCTGAAGGACTTTTACAACTAGGGGATAATGTAGGGTAGAATGGGGAATGGACAGACATTTTACTCACAAAATTATCTAATTTATAGCCTTTCCTGGCCTCCAAGCCTATTAAACCTTACTGTTTCTTCAACTCTGACACACGCACAAACAGGAAGCCAAAACCTCTCCCAAAAGAGGAAACAATAAAGGAATTCTAATCAGCTAACACAGAAAAATCTTCTTTATAGGACACCCTCTCTCCTTCCCCCTCTCCCCACTCCTAAGTCTTCCACAATTAATAAGCCCACCTTACATCACACAGTGACCAGGCTGAGATTAAACAAAGGGCTTAGCAGGCTAGGGCATCCCTCAAGCTTTCAGTCCTGCAGGTTTATTCCTTTACAACAGGGTGCTGTCATACACTGATGCAGCCCTTTCAGATCAGGGCTGCATTCAATCCCAGGCAAGCAGGCTGGCACAAGGTCAGGTTTATATACAATGGGGTTACAAGAAACAGCACTGAAACAGGTCCTTAAGGGAACTAGATCAAGACGTCAATGACATCCAGTCCCTATTGATTTTAGTGCGAGCCCAAAGTGCTACCAAGCAGCTTCAAAAATCACCAGAGTGAGCCAGGCTCTGGCTCCACAGAGCTTCAGGGTATTAGAGGGTGGAAGATGAATGCTTCATGCATAAGGAAAGGTTACAGCTCTCACTGTGTACAAAGTACCATTAAAAAAAATAATCTACGTTATCTAGGTCCTGAGAAAACATTCCTAACAGCTAATTGAGCATGACTTGAGAGCTACTCAGACATAATTCATGCTTTCTCTTTATTCCATTCCTCCCCCAGTTCTCACACTGTTCTAACAGTCTGGTCCACTATGTATTTCCCAGAGGAAGTCTACCTACACCAACCTCTAGAGCACTGGCCAGCTCCAGAAACCTGAGCTCAGAGAGGGGACCAGCCTCACTCCTTCAGCTGCTTCCCAGGCAGTTTTCTCAGTCCCAGAAGGAAACACATAAAGTATTCCAGCAATACCTTGTGCAGAGAGAGGTGGAAACAGCAAGTACATGGCCCCGCACGGTCCCAAGCTGCAGCGTTTTCACCCTGGTTACCTGCTCATACAGGCTAGAACCAGTAACAGCAGTCACTGCAGCTGTGGCCAGTCCAACCCAGCTGGCTCCTTTACTCCCACACAGGACTACGGACTCTTACCTTCTCATGGCTAGTGTAAGATTGCTTTGTCTCGGCCCCTTGAACCACTAGCCACAACAGCAGCACCATCACCTGCGGCATGTACTCAACTTTGTAGCGTGACCCTTGTCTTCTGTGAGCGTGCCTTTGGCACAGACTGAAAATACAAATCTCCACTGAGGGAAAAATGGGCAAAAGGAAAACACTGACTGCAACCTTGATGCAGAGGGACCATATTCTGTGTTAGTTTTAAAGCTGGAATCTATAGCCAGAATTACAAGCTATATGTGGTACAGTAGGAATTTGATTGAAGGAAAACTCATGTCGTTCATGAATTAGCTCAGAGTACAGCAATATTTTACACACATGGACATGTGTAACTTTAAAAGTCACACATGTCCAAACTTTTAAAGTTACACATGTCCAAAAGCATCTTGGCAAATCAGGGAGCTGCTTAAAAGAACATTTAAAATGAAAATAAATATATTAAAAATCAGTCCTTGAAAAATACTGCTTAGCCCTTTTACCAACATGTTGCAACCTCTGTTATGCAAAAGACAACGGGCAGACACTAACACACAAGCAAAGCACAAGGAAACAGATGATAAATGACCAGTTGGGACCACTGTCCTTCACCCTGCTTCTTCTTTTTAATCAGACCAGACTTCCGTCTTAAAACAAAGTGCAATCCAGTACTTCAAACATGCTGTAAGAGAGAATGTGGTGTCATCTGAGGAAAAAAATAATCCAAACCTAACTATTATGTTCTTCCAGGACATACTCAGAGAAGACATACTGAAGCAGGTCTTGTATTTGGCAGATAACTGATGGACACATACACATGAACAGAGCCCCTTTTCCTGTTGCTGCTGAATCTGTTCTCAAAGAAAAAAAAAATTACAACCAAACCACCAAAACCAAAAAATCCCCATTTATTGTTCCTGCAAGGAAAGTAGTCCACAGAGAAGCAGCATGTGCAGGAAGTTCACCTCCAGGAGTAACCCAGAGACATAGCAAGCCAAAGAGGAGCAGAGTTCAATTATGCTCTTACATTGGCATTAATGGATGTTGAATTAGGTCCAGCATTAGTAGAAAACAGCAGCTCTCCAAAGCGCTGGTACAGCAGTTGCTGTTGCCATAACTACCTCACTCCCAGAAGCACATGATTTAATTCCTATGGTTAAATATTTACAGGGCAGATTGTACGATTTCAGGAGCTGCAGGAGCAGCTCGTAGAATGCAAATCTGTCTTCAAGGTCCTCACTGAGGATTTCTGGAGTCACCCCTCAGCTTCCTGCTTCCTTGCTCCCTGCACACCTGGTTATCCACCAGGAAGGAGGAGCACAGCTGCCCCAGGAGGAAGGACAAGCCGGGAGCCAAGGGTGCCCATGGCTCAGCCTGGGAAAGTGACTGCACCAGCAGGACACAGTTCCACAGCACCTGAGCAAGGCAGGAGGGCGACAGTCACAGGTCACACTGACAGTCCAGGCATCACCAGACCACAAAGCCAATGAGTTGGAGTCAAGGTCAAGCAAGTCTGGATGAGCAGGGACCAGGGAGGACATGGCTGTACCTGCAGCACAGCTTCAGCAAGGACCAGGGATTTGCCAGACTACAAGGGGAGCTCTCGGCCACAGGCAGAGGTCCCAGACAGGCTAGGCAGGGCAGCTAATGCCTGTTGGTGCACCCAGTATATGGCACTGCCCTTGCACCAAACTGATATTCTTCTACCAGCCATCACCTAAGTCACCCTGACCCACTCTGTAAACTCTAATTGTACTTCAGCTATATATGACTGCAGCAATTGGTATTTGCTGGAGTCTTCCACATGTCTATAGAACTACTGAATTCTTTCATGCTGTTTTTGCATCATCCCTCTCACAGCTGACACTGAAGAAACTTGCACATAAAGAACCAAGAAAAAAAAAAAAAACAAAAACCAGGCCTGCAAAGATCTTCCAAGAAAATGCGTGCTTCACTACATACAACACTGAAATACTCTTTATATCTGAAACTGCTTCTGGTACTCCCGCAGGACTTAGCTTTAAAGTACAGACTGAGGCACACGACACTGCTTTAAATAAGTGCATGGCCAATTTACACAGCTGCGTAGCATGTAGATGCATATTAGTTATGCAGTTAACAATTGCAGTGGTATTATGGTTGCACACTTCAGGCCCATATATAGTATCTGTCAACATATTGTGACACGAATTATGCACGTGCATAATGTTTTCCAGCTCAATGCCAGTTTACCTCTTAGGAAAAATGACATGCAGACTCACCACCAGATGAACCCCTACAATTATGAAATTTCTCAGAGCAGAAACTTTGCAATTGTCTAGCTTGCCTGTGCAAATAACACATTACAAAATCCTTTAGTTAAACTCCTTAGGAAGGACCGAAGAGTGTGGAAGTCAGGAATCCTACCTAAAGCCTTCACTCTCCACGCATCCCTGCTCCAAGGCGGCACACAAATGCCACAGAATTCTTATCCAGATTAGAAGTTCGCTTTGGCATCAGCAGTCAGAGGATACCACGGTACCACAGGATTTAAGAGGAAGTATGTTTACCTTGACAGACGACCACATTACTTCAAGGCATATGGTTGGTAGTCTGACTCTTGTAATGCTGCCACATACTCCCCTGCATGTTGGGTGCTGACTATTCCAAACAGGTTCAGATGGAAGTTCTCTTAAATTAAAACTATGTTCAGGCCTAAGAAACAAGTGCAGTTTATTAGAAAATGAAATATCTTGAAAACACTTTGACAAGCATGTATATATATATACACATAGAGACAGTATGTCTTATCTCTATAAGCTCAGAAATAAAAAAAGGTAGTGTTTAAATTACAGAAATCAAAGCCACGCATCAGCAGTGACATTTACATCATTACATTTGGTGCAAATTTCAAGACAAACAAAACAGTAAACCAGGCTTCAATAAAAACAATCATTTTTAAAATGTTTGTTCTAATTAGAGGAAATAATAATCTTAGAAGGTCAAAAATTATTCTGTTATAGGTTGAACAGTATTGGAGAAAATAAATTTGTGAAAGGAAAGACAATGTCATGTTGAGGTTTGGGTTACCTCAAGGGCTGAATACTACCATAAAAAATTATTACTCACTGCTCCCTCCCAAACTAGCACTTTGATTACTTGAAATAAACAATTCGACATTGCACAAATGCCAACTGTTCATTTATTTTGTTGTTCTCTTTATCTGTGGGATTCTTAAGAGTAAGGAATGAGGCTGGATCACTAAATACTGATAAAATAACAGTATTTTAGAGTAACATGAGGAAAAAAAAAAAGAAAGAAAATCTCCATGATATGCTTCTATTGAAAGGCCTCGTTCATCTCTGCATAATGTACTAGTGATATTCAGAAATCAGCAGAAGAGGTACTACATTCAGAAGCTGACTGCAAGAGCCCAATCAGAATGGTGGCCTGTTAGCATGACCGGTGACAAGTGTTTACATCAACTTAATGCTGTGCCATGAAAATCCTTCCTTTGGATAGCCACATCCCCAAAAGAACCAACCCTAGTATATATGCCAAGTGTGGTGGTCAGAAAACATGTTTCTTACATGATTCTGAAAGCTCTAAACAGCAAACATACAGCTTTTACTCTGGACTGTTCTATCTTGGCTTTAGAAATAGCAATAATGCTTCATTCTTCCAACACAACTATCAGATATATTCAATTAGTTTTACTGAGAACACTAAGTTAAACCCCACAGCTCCCTTCTGAGGTAGATAAGGCAGATTGTCTCCACTTTAAATCAGAAAATTGAGGCACAGTACAGCTAAGTCGATGACACTGCTTGAACCCAGTCGTTCTCCCAGTATTTTATTCTATTGAGAAAATCATACATAAAAATGAATGAAGTAATACAGGTATACAAACAGATCAGTATTCTTATCAAAATACATAAACTTTACCTGTCAGTTTACTTCACTCTGCTGAAACACAGGCTAAAAACACAAAGGTTCTGATAAATGCAGTATAACAAAGTCTGAAAGGAAAACATTATGATAATGGTTTTATAAAAACCTGAGGTGAATCCTTGATGGATTCAATTCCTTTGGTGAACAGAATTGCACAGGTTTTTAAAAAACACGAAAAATGACATCATCTGATAAGACCATTACAACCGAGGCTGACGTTATATTTGATAATGGGGCAGATCTGAAAGCCTTTACTGCGCTGGCTGCAAAAACTCGGACGTGAACACAGCTTCTGCATAATCCTCACAAACATCCTGCAGCTCTGCTGCCACATCACACAGGGCTTCTTCTGTTAATTGCTCTGCAAGACTGAGGGAGAGGAAAACAAAAACAGAAAAGGTTCAGAAAGTAAAATTCCAAATTCCAGTCATTCATTCCACTGCTACAAACGCTCCGATATCAAAAGGCAAAGATCCATGTTTTTTCATGCTTTCTAGTGTGTAGCCCAAGAAAACAGGTGATACATGTTCTGATGTGTGTTGCGTAAGATACCAGAAATTCTAGCATCAGTCTGCATCATACCAAAGGACACACTTTGAGCTAAACTGTTAAGAGCTCTCAGTTGCTTCGTTTTTCCAAGCTCTTAGATACTCATCCTGCT
Organism: Ara ararauna; assembly: GCA_028858755.1. NCBI lineage: Eukaryota > Metazoa > Chordata > Aves > Psittaciformes > Psittacidae > Ara > Ara ararauna. The sequence goes on along the minus strand of CM054389.1, from coordinate 6,287,731 downwards.
GTAGGAATAAGAGTTGACATGCTGTGGTGCTCATCCAAAGGCCATTGAAGCAAATAGGAAGCTTCTTACTGATTTCAGCTGCCACCAAATCAGGCCTTACTGAGAGCAAGAGAGTTTAAGAAAAAATCAGAGGAGAAATTTCGCTTTTCAGTGATCTCTGGAGCACTGTAACAGATGTTACAGAAGGGAAAACTATTTTAGTGCAAGAACCCAATTGCTTAGTGGCCTCTTGAAAACTTCTCTTCAGCTTTGCATATATTCTAAAATATCATAAAGTCAGTCTGCTAGTCTTCCTAAGACCGGAGTGTGGCACAGAAGCGTTTCTTTTAAACATGCTGGGATATGATTTTATGTAAAATGATTTGTAATGCCCTCTGGTGGTAAGGATAAGTCAATGAAGCATAGAATCATAGAATAGTTAAGGTTGGAAAGGACCTTAAGATCATTCAGTTCCGACCCCCCTGCCAGGGGCAGGGACACCTCACACTAAACCATGTCACCCAAGGCTATGTCCAACCCAGCCTTGAACACCACCAGGGATGGAGCATTCACAACTTCCCTGGGCAACCCATTCCAGTGCCTCACCACCCTTACAGTAAAGAATTTCTTCCTTATATCCAATCTAAACTTCCCCTGTTTAAGTTTGAACCTGTTACCCCTTGTCCTATCACTACAGTCCCTAATGAAGAGTCCCTCCCCAGCATCCCTATAGGCTCCCTTCCGATATTGGAAGGCTGCTATGAGATCTCCACGCAGCCTTTTCTTCTCCAGGCTGAAGCATGCTGTACAGCATTTTAATTTAATTCCAAGTAACAACATTTATCACATGGCAACAGTGGAATTCAGCTGTCAGAAGAGACTACTACCATTTCATCCACCTGCCAATCCCAAGAAGGTGCCAGTCCTTGAACTACCCATCATCACACCAACTGTAAACAGTAACTGTAAACTGTACTGCAGTACAGTTTAGAAGGCAGAATGACAGTACTGAGAACTGACAAGGCGTATTTCAGGTAGATTCAAATAGAGTGGTCTAACCACGGTTACAAAACCTCTGCCTAATTGGGCAAACCATCACCACACATGATTAACTTCACACATGCAAATAATTTCAAATATTGCAGGACCTGTTCCTGGAAACACTAATGTAGATGCCAAATGCCACTCAAAAGAGCTGTATCACTGATTTCAATGCTGCTACATAATCCCTCACCACAAAGATCACGACTTGCATGGTAATTTACAGTGCTTTATTACTTTTTCGCTCACAAAAAGTTAGTCTTGTTTTCCTTCAATTTACCTGTTGATGATAGTCTTCTGAAAACAACTTAAGTCACCCTATATTTCACACAGTTGTTTCTGTAGTACCACCCCAGAAAGATGTGAAAAATCATCACTCCTCCAGGTCATTCTGCTCCCATATCCTTTCCTCCCATGAACACCAAGTAGAGAAACAGTCCAACAGGCTTTTGGCTTTCAATATGGAATTTAAATGGCCCCCTCCCAACTCCTTTTCCTGAAGGACAGAAAGACCTGTTCAGCAGCTGATACATTCACATGAGAAACACAAAGATACTTTACATACCTCTCAGCAATCTGCCATGGATTGAAACTGCCTACTGCCTCATGGGAAATAAGCTTTAAGTGATGCTCGTATCTGCTGTTATAATCCAAGATGCTCTGGAGCATATGTTTTGGCACAGAGAGAGACACACAGCTCTCTTTCTGTAGAGAATTCTGGGCCAAGGGCGGCAGAATGTCATTTCCAGACTGCAATTTCTCCTCTGCTTCTTTGTTTTCATCAGTACCACTGGAAAAATGAAATAATCATTAAGCCAGAACTAGATTTCAAATATCTTTTTGAAGGACCAGAAAATCTCTTCAAACAGTAACCACAACTTTCTGCAATGAAGACACACAGCTGATATGCACCACAGCCTAGTGTAGTACCAAACATTCTACTTACTTGCCATCAAATGGTTTTTCAAATAAAATGTCCGTTTCTGGCTCTGTGCATCTGATTACTGTGGTTATTTGAATTGGAGGAGGAGATGCAGGTCTGTCAGCAATTGATGCAATTTGCTGTTCTAAAAGGAAGAAAATGACAATTAAAATTGTTTCTTTGGAAGAGAAAAAGTAAATTTACTGCAGGTAAGTCTTCACAAAGACTTTTGCTTCTTTTAAGGGGAAGTCTTTCAGATAAGTAAAGTACTGAACCTTCTAATATGTATGTTCAATGTAGGATTTCCAAGAGCTCAGTGTATTAAAGCTGAGCATTTTAGAAATCCTACCTTTAGTATAGTTTGTTGTGTCAGTGGGCACTTCTACAGAAGAGACAGAAAATACCACTCTAAAACTAGTATAGTGTTTTGAGCTCGGCAGTAAATCCAAGACATGGGAAAAAAACTCAACAAGATTTGGGCTAAGCCTTCACCATTCTTATTCTGAGATTTTCCAACTGGTATAAAACACCACCGGTCCATTAAAGTCAATATGTGATCAGATACTCAGCTTGAAATAATCAGTGTAGCTTCAGTATTGTACTCCATCTAATAGTAAGATAAAGAACAGAGCAGAAGGATGGGGAAAAACAACAAGCATAAGCCATTCTTATTAGCATGCCACTGTGGCAAACAATATTAAAGTATGTATGCTTATGTATGGAACCATCAAGCTATTGTTTGGAATGCTACATTTCACTAGTGAACAATTTCCAACTAATATTACTTTGGTCCTCCTCAATTAAAAATTGATGTGAAAAGTTAGTTATTTTTCATCTGAAGGACTTTACACTGGTTCATTTATTTTCTATCCAATAAAAACTAGCAAGAAAAATGTGATTAATGTGAACTGGGAGCATGAAAATAGTGGTTTTCTTTCAAGGATTAAATACTTTTTGCTGAAGCATGTTGGAGAGTAAATTCTGTAGAGAAAAAGTCCAGATGTTCTGAGGCTGTAAAAATTAAACTTGCATGTACGCTACAAGATCTAAAACCTGTATCACCATCACTTGAAAGGAATAAGGAATGAGAAAAATCTTCTAAGCTTAAGTAATTTAATATTATCATCTATGCATTGCCAGAAAAACATTAAGCTGTCATGCGTTCACTCCTATCTTAATATTTACCTAACATTTACTCTTGAACTCCAACCATTTAAACCAATAGTTTACTAAAATAAAGAGGGGAAGGGGAAGAAATGGGAGAAGCAAACTAGAAGGTAAGTATCTGCTTGCTCCTGCCTAAGCAAATTGACAGCAGGACAGAGACTTTATACCTTACCTCAGCCTGTGAACTCTAAATAGTTTGGAAATCATTAGCATGAGAATGATTACTGCTAAGTAATTAATGGTGTTCCAAAGAAATCAAGTCAAATGAGAACACGCTAAATACTCTTCTCAAGATTAAGATTTACAGATTTGCCAGTATCTCAAAACTGAAGACAGACAAATCATGCAAAGCTTAACAAGTAAACAAGTAAAGTAGCTTTAGGATTAAACCTTAGTGGCTTTAGGATTAGGCCTCAGACTTATATAGTAAATTAGCTGTCCTCTGCAGTAAATTCAAGTAGTGAATTGGAGGGTATGTACTTATGGAATATCATCTTCACTGCATGAAAATCATTGCATTTTGGTAGAAAACATTTAAGCTAAGGAATGCAAATGCCTAGAAAATGGACAACATTCAAAGTTACTTGATGATTGGAAGAATGTGTTAAAGATTCCTGTCCTTCAGGTAAATTGCACTAGCAGTGTTCTCAATCCAAATGCAGCCCCAACAAAGGCAATTAGAAAATGGTAGCCAGTTGTCAGAAGAAATTCTTCCCCTTTACATTACAGATTTTAGAACTAGATTTTGGAAACAGTCCTCTGAAAGGAGCACCTATAGTAAAAATGTGTCTGGATGGTGTTATTTGATCACACATAATCGAATTAATTTTACTTCACAACATATGACTTCAAGGATACAGATTACAGAAAAAACAAGTTGTATTAAAAAGATACTTACCCATTTTGTCTTCCTGGGCCCAGAACTCCAAATCACTATAGACAATGTGGGTGAATCTCCTGCGTACAGCCTCCTGGTATCTCTGGTTTTGAACATACAAATTTCATCAGTTAACACACAGTTAGCAGTTCAGCTGTACTGATCGTTTTGACCCAATCAGAAAGCAGGTCATGATCCTCTGTGGTCAAAGTAGGCTTATTTTGTCTGGTTAACCCAGAAAAGCAGTAGGGGTGTGAAATCACAGATACTCATCTCATTCAAAATGCCATACTTGGAAGATGCAACTAGTAAGCAGCATGACAACTGCTCCCATTTCAGCTCAACAGCAGCTACCCAAACAACTGAAGGGCCCACAGCTGTTCCTGCCTTACTATCAACAGAGCAATCAAATGTGTGCTTAAGTGCCTCATATGATAAAGACACTACACAATGTAAACTTCATGCTTCCAAGTTACAAATAGATCTCTAGAAGTAAATGGCACTAAGCTGTGTAGACCTGCATTACAATATATTTCACTGAACAGGAAGGTTGAAATGGGACTTGAACCAGAAACTGTGGGAAAGCTGAAAAAAAAAATTAAGAAAGCAATAAATGAGAAAGTTCAAGTCAAGGAAATTATAACCTCGTTGTATTTACATAGAAAGATGGATAAATAAGGGCACAGATAATCATGTATTTTCCTGACTTTCCCCATGCTGCCCTGTGAAATATTCCGAATTGTCAGAGCCTATTTCCTCAAGATGCTCATGCTCCTGGAATACTGGGATCCCAGAGCACACATAAAAAAGTCATATTCAAATACTTTCCAGTCTGGGAGACAATCAACATAATAACCATACTGATCGTCCCATTCACATATTACCCAAGCCACAAAGACTTGAGGTGGGAAGCAAACTCAGGTCTAAGGGCTCTAAAGCTAGCAATAAAATTATTAGGGCAAACCTTCCATTCTCACAGTGTTTTGCTGGAAGCCCAAACTCCTTCCAAGTCTTTCATTTCAGGCACTGACCCAGTCAGACCTTCCTTCATTTAAGAATGTAGATACTTACAGATATTACAACTTATGGGTAGTAAACTAGAAATTAGCACTAATGAGACCATCCAAGAGAGAAAAATCTTACTTCAATTTCTTCCATTCTTTCCAACATTGACTCCAGACTGTGAGTGTCAGCCATAGGCAGAGCCTTGCTCTGGAGTCGCTCATGCTGCTCCATACTCCACAGTTCCTGAGCAGTATCATCCAAAAGATCATCCAATAGCTTTTCACTCAGAATATCTGCATTTGCTGCAACCTGCTATTAAAACAAAACAAAACACCAAACCAAACCACCACCAAACCAACCCAACCAAGAAAACCAAAACAATCCCCAGCCCGCAGTGCAAGAAAGAAAGGAAAAAAAAAGCCCCAAACAACGGAGGGGAAAGAACATTTCTTCCAGCAGCTCATGGAAATAATCCAATTGCCATTCAACTTTTCCCTTCAATGAAGATTCAAATAAATTTTCGCCCCATATAACAAGCCAAATCAATAAAACCAATGAATATGGAAAACGCTTGCTACACAGCATTGTGCCCAAATAGAAGACAAAACTGTCACAAGGTCAGAGATCGTCCAGAAATTCAGTAAAGTGAAGCAAAGGCCCTCATCTTACAAAACACTACACACACATTTAACTTCTCATACAGGAACAGCCTCAGAGCAGCTCCAGATGGTCAAAACTAAATAGATAGGATCCAGGCCACAGCTGTAGCTTTCAGTTATGTCCAATTTTGCCAGTTAGCAATTTCATTATTCATTTAGCTATATTACTTTAAAAGAAAACATCTCTCCCCTTAAGCACCTGCATGCATTCAAGGTCACATCAAGCAAAAAAAAAAGATATACAGAAAAAAGAATATGTTAGAAAGAGCTTTTTCACTGTTTTATATTGTATGTGGTTACCAAACAATACTTTAGAAGGCACATTTTTAAAGATATGACTTATGTAAGTTGAAATAGCTAAGTTTGGGAAATCAGTACTACACTTCCAGATGCATTCTGCGATATGGCAAAGTTTAAAAGTCATCTGAAATGTCAAACTGCCTTACTCTACAACATACAAATAGAATACACCTTCTCATACGTATGAGTTAAAAGGTGCTTTATAAATGAGGAATCCTTCAAATGACAGTTTGTTTCCAAGGAGAGATTGATCTTCTAAATAAAATGTAAAACCTCTCACAATAATAAAGCTTTCTATAGTATTAGTCATTAATATGACTAGTCCAAATTTATTTAGTCATTAAACATGGTATTTTAAGAATTAATGAACCAATCTTACGAAGTTCAGTCATGTTCAGCATGGGACTGTTACAACCCCTCAAAACCAATTTAAAAATGCATCTACTTGATAAGAAGCTAACAAAAAAAAAGGAAAATTTAACACAGCTTTGCCAAACCCCATTACTCCATTCAAAGCCCACACACTGAAATGGAGATACACTCTCCAAAGGCCCAAAACTGTTGACAATGTAAATATGATTTGAAAAGTTGAAAAAATACTGTGTTGCCCCTATATAAATCTTTTTCAGCTCTAAAGGCATCCTTCAAACAGTGGCATGAGCTTGACTGTACTACCTGTGTCCTATCTAACAGAGATTCTAAGGGCTCCCGTACTGCCTTCTCAGCTCTGTTTGCACACTGGGTTGGAGAAGCACTCCGTGACCTATGCAAAAAAGAACAAATGACAATGCCATCCTGGAACTTGATATGACAACAGGAACGTAAAAAACCCACATATATGTCCTTTTCTGGGGACTGGTGGGAGTGCTGAGGAGATGACATCACATCTGACGTCACATCTGACATCATTTATTAGCTCTTCAAATCAAAGAATTACTTTTGTATTTTTTTCATTTCTCCTCTGCTAAGGTCAGTGAGAACCTTCACTCTTCCCGAAGTTTCTGCTTCAGGTCATTTTTTTGATTAAAAAATGAAACAGCAGCATAGAGGGTTACAAAATGGACATTTTAACAACTGAAGAATGAAATAATGTGATTCTGAATATTAGTTTAGAAAACTTGCAAAACACTTTAGAAACAAAATTAATGCTGACTTTAACACCATATACCCCAGGAAATTCTGTTGAGAACCAGGGATCTTTAGTTACATTTCTGCTAGTGGCAAACAGGCAACTTCACGACTACTCACAAACACTGCCTGGAAAGACAGGCTCCTTGTCTTCCCATGCACATTGCTTAGTACAGATCCAGCAGCTGGATCAGCATGTAGATCTCCTGCTCCAATTACCACAGACAGTAGTTCCAAAGCTAATTTGGGGAGTCCTGGTCGTATGCCAAACATAGCTTAAAATAAACAAGCCTGCACTCTATCACTGGCTAGGACAAAGATATATATTCTGTCTTTTTAGAACAGGGAGATATTTCCCTTCTTAGCGGGGGGCTGTGAATATCCATTCTGCATACTGTGTGTTTCAGTCAATGCCCTGCCTAGCAGAGTTTGGATAGTGACTTCCAGACAATACTTGCACCTGATCCAGAACAAATCATAAAGCAATGGCTCTTCCCAGGCTGTATGCACAAGACCACTTTGTGCTAACTGGGAGAAGCATACAACTAGCAGGTAGCAACCTGTGCTGTGTCACCTGCCTTCATGGTCTGACAGCCACGCCAAATCCATCCCACTTACTAGTACAGATACAGCAGCATTTCCACAGGAAAGCAGGGTAAAGACTGGTTCTACTCCTCTGTGAACATACCGCTTAGGTGCAACAGGTGGGTGTGTAGGGTTTGGAGGCACACAGGGTATTCTGCTCTCCTTAGCAAGTCGTTTGTTCTCTTTTAGCTGGAAAGCTATAGTTGTCTCTTGAAATCGGGCATGCTTTCCTTGAGGCTTTATCTCTCTTGATTTTCGAGACTTTGGTGCTCCCTTAAAATAAACACAGGCACATTAAAAACACATATTCCACTTGTTGAATTCTTGAAGTATTTTACATTCTGCTTCAGAATTTGCCTTGAAGTCCTGCCTGCCTGCTTTGTTGCACAGTTGACACATGACTTAAAGGGAAGTACAACTGTGCCTGAACAGAACATATGCTTAATCCTACAACTCTTATCTTTGCAAAGAGTTCCAAGATATCCAATGTTGCCCTTCATGGGAAAAAACTTATCTTCAGATTTCCATGCTTATACTCGACATTAACTCAGAATAGCTCCAAGCAGAAGGTTTCCACAGTAACATTTTATTCAGCCATGAAACTAAAATATCACCGTATTTGTATTTACTACAAGGACTCTTAGACTCGTCCCCTCAGTACGAATTACTGCAATACTTAAACCTCCTGCTCACAATCTGCATGGATAGATATGGGAAGCGGTAGAAGTTACATATGTATACATCTATGTTACTGTAGCAATCTGATTTTCAAGCTAAAGGTGACACTCTAAGAGAAAAAAAAGGAGGGTGGGTATTTAATAATAATAATTTAAAAAAAAAAAAAAAAAAAACCCAAACAAACAAAAAAAGGAACAGAAAAAGCCCCACAAACTATTTGCAAAAGTTCTCTTTTTTTTTTTTTTTTTAAATAAATATTGAAATATTCTGTAAAGAACTCACTTGTTTCTATTACAGAAGCCTCTGGCTGGTTGCAAGGACTTCACCAGAAACCAGAATTTGTATTGAAGTTTCATCATTTCTGTAACCAATAAGTAAAATGTCCCACATGACATCCTTGTCTCTAAGTTGGAGAGACATCAGTTTGATAGGTGGACCACTCGGTGGATGAAGAACTGGCTGGACGGCTGCACTCAAAGAGTTGTGCTCAATGGCTCAGTTTCCAGCTGGAGACCAGTAACAAGTGGTGTCCCTCAGGGATCGGTGTTGGGACCGGTCTTGTTCAACATCTTTGTCGGTGACATGGACAGTGGGATTGAGTACGCCCTCAGCAAGTTTGCCGATGACACCAAACTGTGTGGTTCGGTTGATACGTTGGAGGGAAGGAATGCCATCCAGAGGGACCTTGACATGCTTTTGAGGTGGGCTGATGCCAACCTCATGAAGTTTAACCATGCCAAGTGCAAGGTCCTACACCTGGGTCGGAGCAATCCCAGGCACAGCTACAGGTCGGGCAGAGAAGAGATTCAGAGCAGCCCTGTGGAGAAGGACTTGGGGGTGTTGGTTGATGAAAAAATGAACATGAGGCGGCAGTGTGCGCTCGCAGCCCAGAAAGCCAACCGTATCCTGGGCTGCATCAAAAGGAGCGTGACCAGCAGGTTGAGGGAGGTGATCCTGCCCCTCTACGCTGCTCTTGGGACACACTTGGACTAGTGTGTGCAGTTCTGGTGTCAACATAAAAAGGACGTGGAACTGTTGGAACAAGTCCAGAGGAGGCCACAAGGATGATCAGGGGACTGGAGCACCTCCCGTATGAAGATAGGCTGAGAAAGATGGGGCTGTTCAGCCTGGAGAAGACAAGGCTGTGCGGAGACCTCAGAGCAGCCTTCCAGTATCTGAAGGGGGGCTATTGGGATGCTGGGGAGGGACTCTTCATCAGGGACTGGAGTGAGAGGACAAGGGGTAACGGGTTCAAACTCAAAACAGGGGAAGTTTAGATTGGATATAAGAAAGAAATTCTTTACTGTGAGGGTGGTGAGGCACTGGAAGGGGTTGCCCAGGGAAGCTGTGAATGCTCCATCCCTGGCGGTGTTCAAGGCCAGGCTGGACAGAGCCTTGGTGACACGGTTTAGCGTGAGCTGTCGCTGCCCATGGCAGCAGGGGTTAGAACTGGATGATCTTAAGGTCCTTTCCAACCCTAACTATTGTATGATGCTATAATTCTAAATTTGCCTAACTCACCTCCTACCAACGTTAATATTAACACAACATTACCACCAAGTGCATTTTTCATGACAGAGAATGACCAAAAAGAGGAAAATATTCCAGCTTTTAAGTTGAAAAATAACCACTCTTATTTCAAACATGAAGCTAGTTTTGGTAAAAGTTTTCCTTGCTAACGTCGCTACTCATCGATCCTCATTGTACGGCACCTTTCCAAGCAGCAGTAACACTACTCTCATAAAACATCTGATAAAATAGTCATAACCACTAGAAATACTGTAGGCAGATGACACAGTTTATCCCTCTCTGCCTCCTCGATCGGCATAAAAAGATTGTGAGGAAGTGCAAAGCTGGACAGCGTCTTCCATTATAAAACAAATCCCAGAAGAGAAGTAGAAAAAGCACAAATTGTTTTATGACTTCCGTACCTGTGATTTTGCAGGTAATAACACACCTTTCTTCTTCAATGGGACACCTTCAAGCATGGGATCTTTTTTCACAGCTCTAGCTCTCAGCAATGCATCTGTGCTTCCTTGTGAAGTAGCATTTTTCTCTGGAGCAGGTGGTTTACTGTCTTCTTGGAATTTATTGTGCAATATCCGAGCACAGTTGTTTGCCTTCTGAACTGCGGAAATATTTGCAACATATATCAAAAATAAGCTTTCAACTAAGCATGCTTCTTGCCCTTTCCTAGGGCTAGAAAGAAATACTTACTATTCTAGTAAAAACCAGTACGAGGTATGAGAACGACACCTCAAAGAAGAAAACCAATTAATATAGGTTATGTAATAATGTAATAAGCTATAATGGCTTACATGAGGTGTCAGAATACTTCAGCTGGTAAATTTATCTCTAACACCACGAGAAAGAATAAAGCCCATTTTCTTTCACACATGAAGTTAAAGAAACAAAGTAATGTATTTTTCAATAAATAAATCACTGAAATGGTTGCATGGCAAACTAATAGTGGAAAGAACCTGAAGTCTTCAGCTTAACAATCAGTTAATGTGTCTCTAGGTACTGAAACTGTGATTACTGGGCAGAAGAGATTAACATTTATGAACTTGCAAGAATAAAACAGAGCCAACCCCCCAAAAAGTAGAAAAACTGCACAAACCAAGGAAATTCTGAGCCAAGACTTGAGTTAATCTTTACACTGTAAACAGTTAAGCAAAATAGCTTTGTTGGAGATTTGCTAACAGTCAGCAACTTTGCACTCCAGAATAATGTATCGACACAGTACTATCTACGTAGGTATTTGGAAATATTCTGTATGCATCATTAATGTCAGCTTGTAAACTGCAATTTAGGTATAGCTGTGGAAAGCCAATCCAAGTTCAATCCGCAGTAAAATGGACAAAACCAAGCAGAACATGATGATAATAACAACATAGTTGTAAGAAGGCTTATAAACCTGCAGCCTGACATTCTCGGAGAACAGCTGAAAAGACACCTAACAAGGCTGTGTGAGACTGAGGACTACACATGAGCTGTCACGCACTTCTGACTGACAATACCTAACACACTACAAAGCTGAGAGGAGGTGGCAAGTTAACTGATAAAAATGTATTTTAGAATTCAAAATACAAACCAGTTGAGAGACTCCTGGCAGCTGGAGGTTTTCTAGGCTCTTGGCCATGCTGTCCCTTTAAAATGAGATGTTTGTTTTCCCCTTTTGGAGATACAAGCTGCTTTCTGGATGGAAATGTCTCAGTGTTCCTCGGAGATTTGCCCTGAGATGATGAAATACACTTCTTCATTTTTTGGGGTGTTTGTTTCTTTTCCAGCAGTGAATTCAGATCCTGCACCATATATTTAGAATGTTAATTACTCTCTCAGTAAAACTGATGTAACAGTGAGATGGAAGATTCAAAGATTCTAAGTAGTTGGAACTTTTTTGGTGTGATTCTGTTTTTTGTGGTAGTGATTATTCCTGACAGCTTGTTCCTGCAGAAGCTTCTTTATAGTATTAATGTAAACCTTACAGAAAAGACTTGTGGTTTTGTATTTACAATTGACTCCCAGCAAATTATCTGCTTATAGAATGTCCAAAAAGAAACGGACACAAAGGCTACAGACAAAACCACAGAAAAACGACAAAAGCCCACATAACTCAGGGAAGACAGACACATCTTCCAATGCCAAGTCCAAACTCAAACAATTCTACCTCCTTTGCAATTCCCAGGCAGACGGCACTGTTACTGTTCTCAAAAGCAGTGCAGAACAGTAAAAATAAAACCACAGCTCTTACAGTTAGAACAATATTTTAAGGAAAATATCTTATGACTATGGTATCAGTTGCTTTCATTCAAATTAATTAAAATACTGGTTTCATAATAGTTCAGGTTCCATAGGCTCTTACCTTAAAAAAAATAGTCTTGTAGATAGGAATTACAGCAGGAAACGTGAATCAGAACTTTTCTATTATACCAACATGTCTTAAGACATCAGATATCACTAACAAAAGCCATTTGAAGGGCATCAACAAGAAGGGCGTCAGGTAGCTTCCGTGTTTAGGATGCAAGTCTATTTTATACCACTATTACTTAGGAACACATTTATAGATGTGAAAATACATCCCTAAAAAAACCCCAAACAACTAACAGCAAAACTCCCAAAATCCCAGTTCAGTATTCTGCCATTCATGAACACACAACATAGTTTACAGTCTTGTATTTCACTATGTCTTTTCTGCCTTAGCAAAACCAGTGTTTTTTCTTACTTCAACTTGCAGCAAAATATCTAGGATAACGTCAGAAATGGAAGAGTCCACTTCTAATTTGGCAGAACAGAGAGACAGTTGTCGAATGAGACTGCCCAGTTCCTTGTAGTGGGTAGGAATCTGCTGCTCTGTTTGATCTGTAAACTGATTGGCAAATGCCTGCAAGGCTCGTACCGCTCCTCTGTGTGCTGCTGCCAGCCTGGATACTGCTCGAGACTGGAAAATGAAAAATAAATACTTAAATAGCTACAGTTTCTATGAATATTGATATTTTTTGAAGAACTGTTACCAATATTTCATGGAGAAACACTCAGGATTGGGATAATTCTGACGGATATGAGGGCATTTGTGAGACAAAACAAAACAGGCATTTAAGAAACCTACTAAAGTACTACACACCAGTACTCATATCAAGTATCATGCCAGCTTCAGATAAAATAGCCTGATTATAATGTATTCAGGTGTTTCCACTACCTATGCCAACAGAGTGCAACAGACGTGCAACAACATTCTCCTTCCTCCACTTTCTATTACAGAATAAAACACGTGTTGGAAAAGCACAAGAGAACAACAGCACAGTACTGGCCAAAGAACAGGCGTAATCTCAGTACTATCTTTCTGAAAGATGCTGATCAGAGACGAAAAGCACAAAGGGGCTGACAAGACTAAGTAACCTCAATGGAAAGTTAAAAAAAGCAGGCAAGAGCAGAGCCCAGTGTCATTCAGAAAAGGAAGTGGAATGAAGAAGGAAATAGGAGCCACATAAAAGCAGACCAACAGCCTTCCTCTTTGGTTTACTATAGATGGGCAAGAACTGAGGAGAAGAGGGAAGCAGCAAAGGTAGTATCAGACCAAGTGAGACATAGCTCTGTCAGAATGATATGAAAGGTGCCAAGATACAAAGAGAATCTCACTTCTAGAGAGGGCTCAGGTGTACCCTAGACAAACTCAATTAGCTAGAAAGCTTCCTCTCAATTACTCACAGCCTGAAGGATAATTACATCTTACCTTTTTTGTATGTTTGATTTTATGAGGACTCAGTTTCTCTAAATCATCCTGAATTTCTTTTACCTGTTTATCAAGAAATAGGGGAACAGGGGAAAGTCAGAATGAGCTCTGTGTCTATAAATGAACAATTAATCTTCATTATAATATCCAAGCCAAAGTTTAAATTTTCCAGCAATGATGCTCATCTCTGTCCAGTCATGAGAGAAATTAGTAACACCATTCAGACCTAAACTAGAATGCTATGGAAGTTCAGAGATAAGCAGATCAATTTTCTCTTGTTTCAGTTCATTTCTGTCGAATTCATCACAATAAGCTAACTACTATGCATCTGTCCTGGGTTCAGCAGTAGCAGTCATTTTTCACCTTCTTAGTAGCTGGTGCAGTGCTGTGTTTTTGACTTTTGGCCTGGGAACAGCACTGATAACACCAATGGTTTTAGTTGCTGCTCAGTAATGTTTACTCTGACCAAGGACTTTCGGAGCCTCATGCTCTGCCAGGGAAGACGGGAAGTTGGGAGAAAGCAGAGACAGGATACATGACCCAAACTGAACAAAGAGGTATTCCATACCACAGCATGTCATGCCCACTATATAAATTGGGGGCAGTTACCCAGAAGGGTTAGATCACTGCTCGGTCAGGCTGGGTATCAGTCGGCAGGTGGCGAGCGGTTGTATTCTCTTTCCTTGTTATTTCCCTTATTTTATTATTATTATTGGCGGTAGCAGCAGTGGTTTGTGTTATACCTTAGTTACTGCGCTGTTCTTATCTCAGCCTATGGGAGATGCATTCTTTTGATTCTCCTCCCCATCCCTCCGGGAGCGGGGAAGGAGGGAGGGGGGAGAAGTGAGCGAGCAACTGCATGGCTGAATTGCCAGCTGTGTTGAAATCACGACAGCATCCCCATTCAAAATGCTGATTCTTACCTGTTGCTGGAGTACATAAAGCATCCGAGCTGACCGTGCAGCTTGTTCCCGTCTCCTAGTGCAAACTCGTTGCTCTTTATCAGGATCTAAAATTTCTCTCTCTCCACCTAAAAAAGCATGAAATGAAAAGTTTTATGTCTTAACCTGTGAAAATCCTGATTAAGACATGAGAAAAACAAAGTTTAGCAATAAGCCTCTTTCATGCAGAACCAATACACAAGGTATATTTGCAGGGCTCCCTCGAGCAGTAATGCAAGCTAGTTATTTTAACTCTACATCATGTTTCTATCTAGAACTTGACAAAACATTCTTATATAATATAGCCTATTAGTTATAGCCTCCAAAATAACATGACCTCTTAGTTTTATGCCAGCAATGCAGGTAAAGCACTCAGTTAGAAATACTTAAACTTCCAAGTACTTATTACAAAAGAACCAATGCGGTGTGCACTGGGGCTGGCTGGCATGGAGTTGGTCTTCTTCACGGTCACCAGTATGTTGCTGGTTTGGATTTATGGCTAAAAGTGTCGATAGCACCCCAGTGTTTTGGCTATCGTTGAGCAGTACTTGCACAGCACTAATTATGCCCTATCAGTGCACAGCCTGGGTCTGTGCAAGAAACTGGGAGGGGACATGGCGAGGATAGCTGACCTGAACTGATCAAAGGGACGTTCCACACCATGCTCAGCAATAACAAAAATGGACTTTTTTGGGAAGGAGGGAAGAAGGAAGGTAGCCATTCCTCACAGGTTAGTTGGGCATTACTTCTACTTGTGGGAGGTAGTGAGGGCCTTTTCATCACATGACTGTTGTTGAGTCTTACCTTTTTTAGTCAATTCTTCGATTTTCTGGACATAGTTCCTCAGCTCCTTGTGCAGCCGTCGGACTTCCTGCATGCTTTTATCTTCTTTTTTGTTGATGCTTGGCTTGGGGTCTGGCCCTGTGCCATGACTGAGTGGAGAGCCCAGACCAGCTGGTATTAGCATTCCCTCATTTGGTGTATAGAGATAGACTTTAGTGCCAGAGGTGGCAGTCTCCACTTTGGATGCCTGACCAAGCTTCTGCTGATATTTCAAGCAAGTTTGAGACTTGAGTGCATTTTTGCTTTCTGGGCTTTCAAATACTTCAGCCTTCTGCTCTTGTGACTTCTGGGCCAACAGAGGTTTACGGGCAGCATCTCCAAATACTTGCTGTTTCACTTGCTCTTCAAGTTGTCTTCGTTTTATGTCCCTTTTGGCTAGCTGAATAGCCAATTTTAGTCTCTCTTCAGATACCACTGAAAATATGCCAGAGCTTTGCATGCTGGGGTCCTCACTTCCACTGAGATTTCTCCGATTATTGGACGCCTTCAGTTTTTCTATTATAATTGGACGAGGGTTAGAGAATCGGAGAGCCAGGTTCTCTGGAGCTGCAGGAACATTTCTGTTGAACTGGAGCTGTTCCAAAGTGTAGAAAAAAAAATCTAATGTTACACAGGACACTTTCCACAGGGGATGTGCCTATAGTGTCAAAAAGGAAAACAGACCTTCTTTCATACTAGAACGCATTCTGTCGTGACAGTACTTCAATGCATACAAGGTAATCCATCCACTCAAATACCATTATTCAAAATTATTTTGAATTAAGCACTTAGATCACCTTATATTTACAGATGTGGTTTCTGGTCTATACCCTTACAAAAAGGCAGTGTCAAGATTATGTATGACAGCATCATGAAAGCAAGTACGAAGACAGCCTGCTAGTGAGTGTCAATCTCAGTTGGTCATAGTCATCTTTTTTGTAACAATCACAAACGAAAGCCAATTCAGCATCGCTGCAAAAGTCAAATAATACCTGTGTTTGTAAAGCCTTTGCTTCGTTCCTGTACAGCCGGGTAGCGAATGCAAATGCAGCATCAGACATGGTCGCCTTGCTTGGTCCCGTCACACAGGCTTGATGCTGAAATTCCAATTGTTTGTCTTTTCCCTACAATGACAACTACAAACATAAGAAGAATCAAACATTATTTCTGCCTCTCAAAAGCAATCCCAGGTCATGCCTTCCCAATGCATGGAAAACGCATTGTGCACTCACACGGATGGTACCAAATCCTGTCATTTAAAGCAAATTTTACACTTTATATTGTTCTTTTACACACTGCCACAGAGAGCTGAGAAGCACCACTACACACAATGAGGCTCACACCATGAACCACAAGAAGATTGCTGCAGCACTTCTATAGCTATTGTGTACCTAAAAGGGAAATAGCATACTGCAAAGATAAGAAAACAGAAGAGCACGACAGCTTAAGGCATTGCTCAAGGCACACGGTCTGTACAAGAGCTGTCAGTGTCAAAGGAAGGCAGATCAAGGGCATGCTCGTGCCTAAAGTTTTGCAGAGGCGGCTCTAAGCTAAAGGCGATTGGCGGAGGCAGCCAGGCGCGCGTCTCCTTCATCTGCTCTGGGAACTAAAAACCGAGCAGGACCCGACACGTAACGCTGTCAAAACTCCGTATCGCGGCTGAGGCTTTGTCTCTGCTCCTCACCTCGCCGCACGCAGCTGCCGTCGGGCCTCGCAACGACGCGCCTCATGCGAGCGGGCTCCAGCCGCACACTCACACCCGGCCCGCCCCACTTCCCGCCTCCCCTCACGGCACCGGGGACGGCCCCGCGCTGCCGCGGAGGGCAGAGTGCGGAGCGGCCCAGACCCGCGCTGCAGCCGCGGAGCGACCCAGACCCGCGCTGGCGCCCACCGAGCCCCGGTTCAAACCCGCTCCTGCCGACCGCCGCCGCACAGAGCGCCGGGAAGGGCGCGGAAGTACGGCGGCCGGCGCGGGGCGGGGCGGAGCGGAGCGGAGGCAGGCGGAGCCCGGTCCCCGCCCCGCCGCGTCCCTCGGGAGCCATGGGTTGGGAGGAGAAGCAGGTCCGCGGGTACCCCGAGTTCGTGCAGACGGCGCAGCGCTACCACGGCCGCCCCATCTTCGCACTCTTCTGCGGCGACAAGGATGCCGAGGGCAAGAGCTGGTGCCCGGACTGCGTGACGGGTGAGGCCTGCGGGATGTCCCCCTCCCTGTTGCGTAGGGAGGGGGCTCGGTGGGGCCCCGACAGCCGCGGAACCACCGCTGTGGCGGCCTCGCTCTCCGCGCCTTGGGGACCGTGCCGCCTATGCCCTCGTCTCGCTCAGCGCCCGGTGCGGAGCGGCCTCACGCCACCCGGCCTCCGTTACCGGGGACCGGAGCTGACTGGCCCGAGTTCCGGTTTGAAGCCCTCGCTGCGGTTGCCGAGGCCGGGAGTCCCACCGCTGCGTGGGCCGTGACCGGGGCTAGCTAACGCTAGTGGGCTGCAGCCTGCCCTGCCCTTGCTAGCCACGTTGCACTGAATGGCAAGTGATGTAGCATGCTGTAAAGACAAGTTTCTTCAAGGTTGAACTGAATTCTGCACAACTCATGGATAACCAGACGCAACAAAACAAGGATCTCTATGTGAAGCGGGCAATGTTAGCAACCTTGCTGGTCAGAGCAGATCTGCGTCATTCTGTAGCATGGTGAAGGTATCAATAGAGTTCTTAAAATTTTATTTTCCAGCTGAACCGGTTGTGAGGAAGGAACTTCATAACATGCCTGAGGAGTCTGTATTCATCTACTGCCTAGTAGGAGACAGAGCCTAGTAAGTAACTGTTTTGAAACCAACAACCAATACAATTTTGCTGTTTCTGGGCTAGAGTTAACTAACCTGTTGGAACAAGTCACCAAACTGCCCTCTTCTGCAAGGAATGAAGCATTGGTTTTGAGTTCACATTCCTAATGTGAAGTGTCTGCATGTTTGCTCTGAGAAGTGGGGTGGGGTAGTTATGAATCATCCTTTTGAAGGAATATTAACTGCACCTCTACAAGCTCTTAACCCTTTCTTCCTGAACAGCTGGAAAGATCCCAACAATGAATTCAGGAAGAATCTGAAATTAACAGCAGTGCCTACACTACTTAAATATGGAACAGTAAGTGATATATTGTATGTTCTGGATCTACAGACATTCAAATGGGAATCTGGGAGGAATTTATGACTGTAAATGAATTAGTCACGTATGTTGTCTGATACCCTCTCTTGTTTAAAAAGAGCAGACAATTAGGGACAACTCTGCTCCCACCCATGCACATTTTCTGACTCACAGTTCCTCAAGAGAAAGCCACTGTGCTTTCTGCATAATGTTGTCTATAATAAACAGAAATGCAATAGGCAATTTTAACATGCAGTGGTTGAGAAGTAGAGAAAATTCTTAGCAATATACTGTTAGTTTCCTGACTTGCAGCTCCTCCAATTTAAAACAAATCCAAATGCTGAATTACAGGAGCGAAGCTACGTGCAGTATACTCTTGATTCAAATGGAGTGCAGCTCAAGTTTTAACTTGTGCATCTATTTAAATTAGCAATTACTTTTTCAGAAATGCCTCTTCCAAGGCCCCAAAGCCCTCAGGCATTTTCCAGTTATTCCTACCTTGCTTGTTCCACCTCACCCTCCCCAGAAAAAACAATTGCTAGAGTACGGTTAATGTTAGTAAGTACAAATAGCTGTAGTCTAGAACAGGTTTCTGAATTCCCCCTAAAGTATCTTAACTTTTATTTCAGCCTCAGAAGCTGGTTGAAGAAGAATGTTTTAAAGTAGAGCTTGTGCGTATGTTGTTTACTGAAGACTAAGTCCTCCAGTAGTCAATCATTTCTGAAGACATTAATCTCAAGTTGTTTGTGGTGTCCTTTCAAGGAATCAGCTTTTCTTAAAACTTGTATGGTTAATTACTTCTGACTAGTCAAGATAAATGTCATTAAATTCTAGGTCCCAACCTTCCACTGAAATCTTGCAAGAAAACCCCTGTATCTTTCTTTTCATGTTAAAATAAACTTGAGTTTGAAAACAGTCTCTTTTCAAAGGAGCTGTGCTCATGTTATAAATGGAGAGTGCAGCCTACAGTTATTGAAGAGAAAGGCTTACCTGCTGTTACACCTTTAACAATAAGGGGTAGGGGTTTGAAAAAACTCCTTATTCTTCCTAAATCTGAATTCATATAGCTACTGAATGTCAAAACGTTTACTGGTTTATTTGTTCAGTCTCAAGTATGATAAGCTGAAGGTCAACAAGTCTTGGTGTCACTGATCACATATTAACAGCGGCAGTACCTGCTCCTACAAGGCTATCAGATATAACATGAATGTAGCACAAATAAACCCCTGGATACTGCTAACATCTGTGTTCTTACAATAAAAACTTGTCATGGTTTAAGCCCAGCCGTAACTCATGCAGTTCACTCACTCACTCCCCCCTCTTTCTTCCCCCCAGCTCCCAGGGGGATGGGGAGAACTGAAAGAATGTAATAATGAGATAAGAAGAGTCCAGTAACTAAGATATAACACAAACCACTGCTGCTACCACCAATAATAATAATGACAAGGGAAACAACAAGGGAACAGAATACAACTGCTCACCACCAATACCCAGCCCAACCGAGCAGTGAACCTCCTCTTCCAGGTCCCTGCCCCCAGTTTTTACATCCTGGGCATGACGTGCTGTGGTATGGAATACCTCTTTAATCAGTTTGGGTCAGGTGTCCTGTCTCTGCTTCCTCCCGGCTTCTCCTCCCTGGCAGAGCATGAGACTCAGAAAGTCCTTGGTCAGAGTAAACATTACTGAGCAGCAACTGTAAACATCGGTGTTATCAGTGCTGTTCCTATGCCGAAATTCAAAAAACACAGCACTACACCAGCTACTAAGGAGGAGAAAAAATGCCAGCTACTGCTGAACCCAGGACAAAACTATACAGGAATAAATGGCAAATGCTTCTCCAATCCTGCAAGCATTTACACCTTTTTTATAACACAAATTGTTTTCACTACACATCCTGTAGAAAAGCCTAGGAGCAGCCACTACTTCACTTTCTTGGCAGAAGCTGACTGTAATGGAATAGACACAGCTACAGCCTATTTCCTTCTGAGTATCTGCAAAGTTTATTATTACTTATCTGCTCCACTCCTGCAGTCCTCTTGTCACCCTTTGTTTCCTATGACCCCCAGCAACAAGGATTACCAGGTAAACTGAAATAACAAGTAATAGCTCAGGTTGGTTTCAAGGCAAAAAATCCACAATTCAGATTTTGTAGAACACCATTACTTCAACTTTGCTCATCCTGCAGTTACAAAAAGTAGTACATGGGAGAGTTCTTAGCCACACTTAAAATACATCATTATTCTCCAGGGAAAATGCCTAAGAACAGACTTCTAAGGTACACTTTTTGTTATTTAAATGTCAGTAGTGTCAGATTTCTTTTTCAAAATCAGAAGGAATCAGTAATTGCAGTAATGCTCTTACAAAATTGTCCATGCTACAAAATAAACTGCAGAGGTTTTATCATCTTGGATTTTTAAACAAGATGAAATTTGAAAGAAGTCATGTAATAAATAAAACAATGAAACATACACCCCCCGAGAGCCAAACCCACACAAGGGCTCCTTCCTCTCCTAAGCACTTGAGTTAACACAAAGTAACCTCATCAACATGCTCCCACATGGTCTCATTTCACAGAGGTGTTGTTTTGTTGCTGCTGCTCTGCAAGTGCTTGCTGGAGGCGCATTCTTTTCCTGGAATAGTGCTGCCAGTGAAGAATCTGCTGCTCATCAATGAACTTGGCACACTGAGCATTCACCAGTTCTTTGCGGAAATGTTCATACTGGAGCAGCTCTAACATATGCAAACACTGCGGATACCTGCATTAAAAACAGAGGCACTTTAATACAGGTTTTTGTGAGATGCATTAAAACTGGAGTCTCCAGAAATTCTGAAGTTCTTTATTTTAATTCTATCATGTATGTGTTTTACTCAAATATCAAATCGCCAAAGACTGTACATATTCCACTGTTACACACTGTAACACAGTAGCTTCAGTATTAGGCTAGGAAACAAGAAGTCCACTAACAGCTTATAAATGTATATATATGCTTGCTTAGAGTAGCTTTTCTAATGGCTAGATTTCACTAAAGCAAATACGCAACAACTACAATATCCATTTCCAGAACTCAAAGAACATAACCAAGAGGGAGTTTGCATATTCACAAAAATGGAAAGACATCATTTGTTTCATGAAGCATCAACAATGCAGAAGTACTCTCAAAATGTATTTACTGGGCCTAACTGAAGTAGTTCTGTACCATAATGGTCAATAGTTTTATATTCAGCAAATGCTAAAGTGCAGATGAAGGCTGCAAAGGGAAGATTCCATGCACAACCCATGAAAGACAAGTTTTCTATTCCTGTCTATTGCTACATCTGCACTGTTGGAAAACAGGAAAATTTATGACGCATATAAACGCAGCGGGGAGGACAAAGGTAAGGTTACAGGTGGAAATCAATTACTGACATGCTGCTGTACACTACATAACAGAAGGTAAACAAAATCATTAAAATGCAGAAACCAAAGTGATTTTAACACTTACTTCAGGTATTTTGCATATTCAGGTTCTTTCCAATAAAGTAAATATTTAAGATAATTTACAAAAGCTTTGTCTTTGAAATAGCCTCTTTGTGCAAGAACTGAAATAAAATGACAAAGAATTGTCAGTTACAGATGCATTAAAAATCCGTCAATCTTGAAGAATAAGTATTCACAAAACTACACAGAGGCACTTTAGTCAAAACTTCATGATTACAAGCAAATTTTGATAACTAAAAATTAAGAAAGAAAAAGGAAAAATATATTTTTATGTCAACCCTGACAGTACGTATCTTTTATGAAACACCAAGGAAGAAAACAGCTTTTTGAAACAGGAAATTTTGACTTAGCATAAAAATTGGAAGGGCGTTATATATAGTGCCTGAAATCCTGTTTTCAGATAAGGAACACTGTTAACTTGACAATACTTTTTAACTACAGACCTCAACTTACTTTTTATTTTGATCCCCCGATAGATTCATTATTTTTTATTTCCACTAAAGAAACATTTTACATTTTTTAAAACTCACCGGTTAGAAATATAGACAAATGAAATTACTGACAGACCACCTTTATGCTGTGAAAGACCCACTCCTTTTAATTTGTTTAGCCCTCTCCCTCCTGCTTAACATTCCCAGAAATAATAAACAACATTAAACTATACTCATTCCTCAGGATCCCAACGGTTACAGTTCGGTACTCACAGTTGAGGTAATTTGGATTCGCCAGACACTGAACAAACTCTAACTCCAGCTGGAACCGAAGTCGATTTCCTGTGTCATCTGACAGTGAGAAAAGCAGTAAGAATTTGACCCACACCATATATTTGAAAGAAATTTTCTCGGTTTGAGCGACACAAATACGGAAAACGTGTTTAAACAGGAGAAAAACCAGTAACTCGCCATAATAATAGAGATTAATTTAGCAAAGCATTACATCAATCGGCGTTTGGCCTGCATTAAGAGACATGCCAGGGTTGGTTTGTTTTTACAGCCAAGTGCAAAGAATGAAAGGAATCCTGAATGAACACTTATCAACAGCGGGGCCGAGGTGTTACCCGCGAAAGCGGTGCCCGAGCTCCGGGATGGTTTCAGGCCCACAGCCACGACCGCGCCCTCAGATGCCCTCCCGCGGCCGTCCCCGCGGCGGACGGCGGCAGCGGAGCCAGCAGGGCCCGCGCCCGGCCGAAGCAGAGCAGAACGGGAGGCAGCGCGGGGTGCGGGGCACGCTCCAAGCCCGCTTCTCCGAGGAAGCGGGCTCAGAACCCGCCCAGTGCCTGCCAGCCCCGGCTGCCGTGCGGCCGCGCCGGACCCGACCCTCCGAGCACCCCTCACCTGTGTCCATGACAGCCCGCCGGCCTGCGCCACGAACAAGATGGCGGCGGGCGGAAGCCCGGCCGGGCGCGGCGCTGAGGTGCGCCGGGGAGGAGCGGCGGTAACCCCGCAGCGGGCCGGCCCGCGGCTCCTGGCGCCGCCGGCAGGAGTCACACCTCAGAGTAAGGACTGTTTTAACGACCACAGGTCGGTTTTACAGCGACTCCGGAAACTTTGCAAGAGAACCAAAGGGACCTCTGACCGCTTCACCGAGCGCCTTTATGTAGCAGCATCCAAAACCCTGTAGCTTTCGCTGTCTGGAGAAAAAAGGTCACGTATGCAATGCTAGTTTGTATGGGATCCAGCACAGGCATAACATCTATGACTACACTTTATAGGCTTGTTTCCTAACAAGAGACTACTCCTCCTAACAATAATGTGGCTGGAAGGGTGGGCGTTTTGGCAGTGTTAGCGGGGTATCCCGCACCAGCGGTGTGACCGATCCTCTCGAAGATGGGCACGGAGACGTTTCAAGAGCACGTTTCTTGGACTTCTGCACTGCCCCAAAACAATGGCAACAGAACCCTGGAGGAGGCCGCCGGTTATATGTAACTGATCTTCCAGAAATGATGGGCTTGTCATAAAATGGGCGCACAAGTCCTTTCCAAATGCGGAATCAGTTTGGACTGAGGCATTGCAGTTGGTTGGAGGAAAAGCCTTAAGAACTACTGAAACGTAAGCACTTTGGTGCTTACGTCACAAAGAAAAAAAGTGCCTTGTACTTAAAAATCAAGCAGAAATTATTATTTGATATTTCATTATTTTGATCTCTTCATGATCTGTGTTAAAGGGTCATGGCTTTTCTAACTGTACAAAATATTTTAAGTTAGAATTCAATATGTCTTTCTAAAAATCACTGTTAGAGCTAGGATGTGCCCACAGAAATGAAGATAATCCGAGTGAATCCGTGAACACCAGACCTTAACAAAATCTGGTTTTGTGCAGCTTCTTTCTGTGGAGGTTTTATAATGTCTGAAACTCAAGCTGAGTTCATGTCGGAGCCCCTTCTCAGTGGAGCTGTTGGAGTGGTTGTCTCTAGGCAGCTGTTACCTATAGAGCAATCTGCTTGAACACACATCCAAGGCTAGAGTATTGCAAGGCTAGAATTCTTCATTCTACTTACCTGGCACTGTTGTTGCTGTTCTGGGAGGCAGTGAGATGGCTTGAAGTGCTCATTTTTGCCATGGATCTTTGCATTTGTGTCATCATTGCTGCCATTAGAAAGTCATTACTCCTCCAGGTTTCTCCGGAAGACCTCGTGTTCCAGATCGGAACTGTTCATGTTCGAACATCACAGACTTAATAATGCAAAATACAAATAAACAACCTTTGGAAGAAAATGTCGGAGAAGTGATTTTTTTCTGTCAAAGGGAGCTTTTACCATACAGTTCCAATTCCATTAAAAGGGAGCTTTGGAGTCAATGTGTTTGTTTTTCCAGGATAGATAAGTACTTGAGCCGGGAAGGAAAAAAAGATGATCTTGTGTTTGTATTTGCCAAATGTTCATTTTAACTTTGTGCTAGGCAAGCCATTGTAGATCACTTCCAGAGCAGAAAGAAAGGGAAAAGGAGGGACTCAACGCTGAAATACTAAACCCTCTTGGATTTTTTTTCTTTCTGCATATAGAGCAGAGGTTTGAGCTTGGACTTTCTCTTGGTTTTCACGGTGACTTCACAGTGAGTGAAGCAGATTCCCTTCAACCTCTCACTTAATTCATCATTCATTAAAACAAGAAAGAACTTTGCCAGATTGAGACCCGTTTGCAATGCACAAACACTCTGCGAGCATGGGGCAGAGCTGCTCAGCGGCACCAGCATCCTGGAGAGGAGCCCGGCTCCTGAGGCGCTGCGTTTGTTCCGGAAGCTGCTGCTGTGCCTGGTGTCACACACTGAGTTGTCAGACCACGGCTGAAACAAAGGCCCCGGCAGGTCAAGCTTGCTTAGCTTCACTGCTATGGGCTCCTGTGCAGCAGCACGCTGGATACAGGCTTACTGGAAACATGGCTTTTTGTTTAATTATTTGCTATTTTCACTTGCTGAACCATTTTCAGCATCTGAGTTGGCAATTTTCTACAACTTGTCTTTTCCTATGCAGTGTGATTTTTTTTTTTCCCTTCCCTCGGGGAACTGGGTTACAAAAACCATCTAAAAAGGATTTATGCATAGTTTTTCTTAATAAAACATGGTTGCTTTTTTAAGACAAGGTTTTAGTGGTTGTGGAATACTACCATTACTGTATCAAAACATACCAAGTCACTCCCCAGTAAACACAGTCTTTGGGCTAAAAGCAGAGATCAAACAGATCCCATGTGTCTGCATTGCTATTCTGAAATGCGATTTCTCTCCCAAGACTGACTTCAGAAGAGAGAATCCTAAGAAAGAATTGGTCACAGGAATAAATTACTATGTATGTTTGCCAGAGTTAAGTCAAACATCTCAATTCTTGGCCATCAAAACTAGGAACAAAAGTGAAAGAATCATAGTATAATAACTAAGAACATCCTCTAGGAAAAGTTGGAAAAGTTGGTATTATTTTCTGCTTTTAAACATCAGTTGAGTCAAACTTTCATGCCACTTCTGGGGTATGAAGGCGCCAAGATTCCATTAGATACAGGAGAAAATAAAGTCTTGTCTGATACGCTATTAGATCTCGAAAGTGAATACTGAGGAAGTGAGATGGTACAGAGAGTTTATCTACAGCACCACAGTGTAGTGCATTTGCATCAGAAAGAAAAGAAGATCCAGCAAGGTTTCATGATTGAAAACTGATCAAGTTTTTTATACCTAGTAAGTATTTTACACTTAATCCTTGGAACTTTTATTCATGCATGTACCCGTCTGCTTTAGAATAGAGCACAGACTGGTATTGACATGGATAATGACATCTTAAAGGATTTTACCCATAGAATGGAAGACAGACTTCTGCAGACTGGAGAGTATCCTGCTTCAAATATGGTTAAATAACAGAGAACAGAGTACGCATTATGTTATATTTATAACAAGCCAGTATAAAGTCTGCAATTTTTTTACTCCAATGTTGTAATTGGGATTCAATAGAAACAAGATCATAGTTATCAGTGACTGAAACAATTGTCAGAACATATTTAATTAAAGGCTTAAGCGTTCACTGAGTTCTATTTTTTGAGGTCAAGAAACTGGCAGGTAATGTGCATTTCAAAGCCAGCCTATGACAGTCATGGTAGAGCAATGTCCATCTGAAAACTGTTAAACACCATTCAGCAGAGCTGTAAATTTGGTGAAACGGTGTAAAACGACTTAACAGACTGTAGCTTACTGCAGACACTGGAATGCGTTTGTATGTGACTAAGGTACTCCTCTAGCTTTAAACAAGCATTAAAAAGCAAAGATAAATTCAGATTTAAATGTCAAGTGTCAGAAAGCAGTTTATGGTTTTTTTTAATAAGTTCTTTAAAAATGTGTCAGTCTTCCATTCTTAGGACATCTAGAAGGCAGATGAATTTGAAGCCAGACATTTGCTAGGAGCAATATACACTGAATTTGAAAACAGCAGTCCACAAGGAGCATCCTCACAAAGGTATCGCTTGCTATTTAAAGCCCCTTTTAATGTACTCTAATCAAAGAATTCTGCAATGAGCCAGGATATACGGGGCCTCATCTGAAAGAACTCTATCCTGTTGGATGCCAAACAGGCCAAAACCAAACGCGTTTCCCAGCAATGAGGGAATGTAAAACTTCTCAAGTCCAAGATCCACAGATAAGCTTGCAGAACAATAAACTAATTATTGTAAAATAGATAACATTCAAATATATTAATAATTTCTGTTATTTTCCATTAAAATTTGGATTACCTTTGCAGCTATTCAATTTTCCAAATAGTACTCCAGTAATGATGTAGTTTGATGCACTTTCTATGCCATTTCATTTTTAGGCTCTTCTAATGTGGCACTGAGTGGAAGGATGCAGGGAAAACACCAGGAATAATGATGTATAAAACTGAGGAAATCATTGGCATCAATTTAGAATTAATAAAAAACGTATCCACTTTATAATATGCTTATATATAGCAAATGCATAGCTTTGACATAGTGTTCAGCAAGTAAGAAATAACTAATGTGGTGCTGAAACCAATAGGTACACTCACATAGACCTCAGGTGAGGGCGTTTTTCTTGTGAATCACAAGAACTGAGCAGCAGCTGTGCCAACTGGCATGGCAGCATATTCCTTATGGGAATGGGGAGGGTTCTTATTCAGAAAAAACCAGGGAAGTTTCCTGGCACTAGAGCTGAGAACAGAAGCTTGGGAATGTGATCATTTTGTCCAGTACAGCCTAAAAGCTCAAGAGCCAGGTGAGTCACACACAGAGGTACTATGAGTGAATGTAAATTTTGGCTATTTAGGTTTGGTCTGTTTGGATTTGCCTGCACCAGACTAGCAGCTTGTAACTGGCACAAATGTTAATCCTGCACGTGAACAACACAAATACAGAACTGAGTGGTGGCCTATTGCACAGAGCTGCTTTGACAGCTCACACACCAAGTTCTTCTGCAGGGAATAAGGTGAAAGCCTCAGGCCTTTCCAGAAGGTTCAAAAGGTGGGGCTGGCATTATGGTCTACAGAAAGCAAGCTGATGGTAGACAAGCAAGGGCATTCAACTTGCTCATCCCTAAAATGCTAAATGGGCCAGACTGCTGCAACTTGAGCCACAAGCTCAGATCCAAAGGAGCTTTAGACTTACCTGGGGCCCTAGCAGATCAGAGCTCTGAATTCAAGTAATACTTATCATGTGGAGTGCCACACTGTCCTGGGTTCAGCAGTAGCAGTTATTTTTCTCCTTCTTAGTAGCTGGTGCAGTGCTGTGTTTTCAACTTCAGTCTGAGAACAGCGCTGATAACACCAGTGTTATTAGTTGTTGCTCAGTAATGTTTACTCTGGTCAAGGACTTTTCAGTCTATGCTCTGCCAGTGAGGAGGGGCATGGGAAGCTGGGAGGAAGTAGAGACAGGACGCCTGACCCAAACTAGCCAAAGAGGTATTCCATACCACAGCACATCACGCCCAGGATAGAAAATGGGGGGAGTCACCCAGAAGGCCCAGATCGCTGCTCGGCTCGGGGTGGGCTGGATATCAGTCGGCGAGTGGCGAGCGGTTGTATTCTCTTCCCTTGTTATTCCCCTTATCATTATTATTATTGGTGGTAGCAGCAGTGGTTTGTGTTATACCTTTGTTACTGGGCTGTTCTTGTCTCAACCCATAGGAGTTACATTCTTTCCATTCTCCTCCCCATCCCTTCAGGAGTGAGTGGAGAAAGAAGGTGGGGGATGAGCGAGAGGCTGCATGGTTCTAAGTTACCGGCTGAGCTTAAACCATGATATGTGTGGCTCATAGGTGCTACTTTAATGCTAGTGATAACAGAGCACGACAATACATACTGATGTACAATACTGATTCAGACTCAAGACGCTTTCCCCAGGTATAAGCGGGATGAGCAGCTGAAGTTTGTATAAACCTGCCAGTTCTTGTCAGCTAAGGATCACAGCTATGAAATGCCAGGAATTAAAGTTCTGATAATAAATAAGTAATGTTAATTAAATCATTGGGCAAGATAGAAACCCCACACAATTTATTTGCCATCTCAACTGCCTGATTTAAAAGAACCAGGGAAAAAAATTAAAAAACCACATTCTCCTGTTCTTGTACAGGAACATCTTAACTCTCCTGGAAATAGCATTGCAGTTACTGTTATAGATAGCGAGCTAGAAATGCATGGTCTCCAATAATGAAAATATGATTAGTGAGATTCCTTCCTGCTGGCGAGTGCCCACAACCTCACCCATCCATGATGAAAATAACTTTAATTCTTGGTCACTGCAAAGGGGGTGCGCAAATAGTTAGTTTCATGAATGGCTACATCAATATTTGGCAAGAATATAAACCCTCTCTTTAGCTGCATGCTAGCCAACCTGCCAGTGCTTATAGTCAAGATTATACAGTCTTCAGGCAAACAAAAGTGCTGAATTCCTCAGGGAGCAAACCTAAATATACCCTGGAGTATATTTAGATGGGAGGCAAGGCCCATAACCTTTGAAAGCCAGGCCTACAGTAGAGTACATTTGGATTATGTCTAGCAAGTAACTTAAGTAGCAGTAGTTAACCTAGAGCTTATGAACAGCCCCACAACAGTAGGAAGTGCATCCTGCCGTGGTACTTGCATTACTTTTTTTTTTTCCCATATTGCAGTTAAAATTTTAATTAAAATACTTGGAGATTAATTCCCATAAACCCACAGTTTCTCTGGGACAGTTTCTTCAAGCTCTCTTGGATCCTTGCTCATATCTTACAATTGATATTACCTATTTGTTAGCTCTTTCTCCTAGCTCAGTGAAAACCGCCTGTTGGGTTTTCAATCTATTCCTTTTCTTAGAGCACCCAACAACCACCCCAGAGCACCCAACAACCACCCCCAAAGCAAAACAACCAAAAAAATCCAAGGATTTTTTATAATGTGCAGTTTTATATAAACACTGCAACTGAGAAAAATGTGAAACTAGAACCCTCACTGTAATTATAATTGCTGAGGTGCCTGATCTTGCATTCCTCCAGTTTAACCACTGCAAAAGGAAAAGGAGAAAAATAGTCTCAGGATCTGATCCTCCTGAGCATATTAAGAGCAATATAATACTTTGCATTTCCTTAGCTGGGCTTTGGGTTAATCCTCACCCCAACTATAAGATTTGCGTTAGAAATTCAAGAGGGAAAAGCTGAACATTTTACTGCAAGCTGAGCATCCTGGGGTAATCACCTCATACCCTTTTTCTTCACCAGGAGCTTTCCAAACAGAAAGATATGCATATGCTAGCTAAAAAGTATCTCCACTGGTTTCAGTGCTGTTTATGACATGAAGATCTGGTGGTGTTGGAAAGAAAATCCAGCCCAGTAAGTCTCAACAGACAGAATTTTATTCAGTCAGTTTCATCCTTTTTCACCAGAAGGTAATTTCAAGTAAGAAAGGGAAAAGGGGTACAAGTTGAATAAGTACCCAGCTCGGGTTCAGAGTCACCTTTTTCGATCCATGTAACAGATTCATCATTCAGCTGAATCCATTCAGTGCTGCTCTTTCAAATCTCTAAACAGGTGAAAAATTACCATGTTCTTACTGTAAGACGCTATGTTGATGCAGTATGAGCATTAAACAGTACAGAATAAGACCACATTGCTAGGAACAGCATTCAGGGATACCATTTTCTTTTGCCATCACTTTTGTTCCTCACACAGAAAGACTCATTTTAGTACTTTGGAAGAGAGGAAGATGAAGAAATTGCTGCCAAGCTTTGTCTTAAATGACAGCATACTCACGGCAGCTGCTTTGCCACTTTCTTGCATGGTATCTTAGTTGTTCAGCAACAATTTCACCTGTTTTCTTTGATCTGCAGTTATCTTTATAAGTGCCACCAAACAGTCTGACTGAATCTTTAATAGCTCCTGTGCAGGACAGTTTAGTAAAGAGAAGATGCTATTCACAGATAGTTCTTTTCAGTCAGAGAACAGGCATCTCCTGTATCAGGAACATTAAGAAGTGACAGCGAAGGAGAAGAACATGGGTCCTGCCCACACTTTGAACAGCACTATTCCTGGAATCCAGTATTCTGACCTCTGGAAGAAGAGTCAAAACAGTCTTTATTCCTAAAATTGCTTGCCACCACCTTCTAAGTGCAAGAATTGCAGTAGTATTAGCACAGCTGTCCAGACATCATGTACATCTTTGGTTAATCTCTTAGTTAAAACATTTCCAGTGACTATTATTACAGGCTTTTTCTGATGGAACTTCACTGCAACAGCTCCAGTACTCTCACTGATAGAGGTTTTAATAGTGCACAGTCTTTACAGAGTGGCCCTGCTACACAGGCTTTATAAATGCTTTACAAAGCGTATGAACAGTGGAGTTCTCATCTGCATAACTGGTAATTATAGGCATTCATGCCTTCCAGTATTTATTAGGGTCTTTGTCTGATCTTTTGACTCCTGCTGCTGTGGGGCATCAAGCTACAGCAGAAAAAAACCCCAACAAACCACTTACCCTTTGTATTTCCATTCCTTAAATGTTCCTCAGGAGGCAGAAACATAGCATAGCATAACAACATAACATAACATAGCATAACGTAGCATAACACAACATAACATAACATAGCATAACATAACATAGTATACCCCTTCTTTCCTTAGACAAGAAACAACAGGGATTTCTTTGTATAGCTGCTGACTTGTGGATGTAAGTAACAGGTAATGAATTTTCAGCCCCTGCTTGAGTGTAGTGCTCAATGCTAACAATTTACAAGTCCATCCTGGCAATAGGATAGTTCAAACCATTTGATAGAACAGCTGGTTCATCCTGAACTGATGATGTGTGCCTCCCAGAAGGAAACAAACACCTGACACTGGATCTGAAGTGGCGATGAGACTCTGTATAGGCCTTTGGGCAATAGGGAGGAGTATTAAGGGTCCTTTCCTTCTTGAACACATGAATTCTTCACCGCTCATGGGATAGCTGTGGTGTTTGCCCATGCCGGGAATGTGTCCAGCCCAAACATAGGTCTTCCCCATGTGTTGATGGCCACTGAGACACAGAAGACTCCAATAATATTCATCACTATTCCAGCTTTAACCTGTGAGGAAACAAGTCCAAACCAACAATGATAACCAAACACCAGCACATCAAGTTGCAACAAATCTCATTTATAAATACCCAAGAAAGACACGTCGTCAAATAAATCACAGAAATAGCCATTGTACCCACTGTCCCATGTTCTTGCTTAGGTGGAACACACTGTGCAAAGTCTTTGAATGCTTTGCTTTATAACTGATCTAGGAGCTTTAAGGAATGTACAAATTACTCTTATTAGTTAAAGAACAGTTCTGCCTCCTTCAAGTCTCCACTTCGAAACCTGATAATGCTTGGGTACTGGGCACAGAACCTGCACTGTGTGGTCTGGCAGGCAATCAGAGGACCAGAGCTTAGGGCAGCTGATTGTTACCTTCTGCTTTCAGCTCCAGTGGAAACAAGGCTTCAGCTACACTTGCCAAAGCCTCACTAGACTGGAAAGCACTGGCTGTATTTTAACCCTTCAGTCTTTATGAGACTTACGACTTGTCAGTTTTTAATTGCAATGGGTCTGGGCTGTATGTCTGCCAAAGCCTGTGAGAAAGGTACTGTTACTTCAGAGATGCAAATCCTTATTGCAATATTAAGACTGCATAAGAGAGAGGTATACAGTGATAGTGACAGCCCACAGGATCTTCCTGGAACTTTGTAAATACTTGGCTAAGAAAATTAAACTCTCACCATATTTCAGGACAAAGGCAGTAGGGAGCTTCAGATAAGAGAACAGGCAATTATCATCTTACCATGTCCAAAACATGAATGTGGCCATAGGAAAACGCTATTGCATTTGGCGGTGTTGCAACAGGTAGCATGAAGGCAAGGGAAGTACTGAGAGTACCAGGCAGCATAAGATACAAAGGATTGATTTTGACAGATGCAGCCTGCAATGAAATGGAGAGAATATCACACTGAAGGTGTTCCAAAAGAAAAACATAAAGAACATTTTCTAGCCCATTGAGGCACACGGGCTCGTTTAGTTTCCTGCTATTATATCACCAATTTGCATGCATTTTATTCTGAAATCCACGCATACTTAAAGAAAACTTCACTCTTGTTTCCTGTTCCACAATACTTAAAAACAAAGCTTGATTCTTTCTTGTTGTTTGTTTTGCTCTATGGTATAATTTGGAGTTCTGGTCAAATTTATCTAACAGTCTTTTCTTTAACCTCAGACCACACTTGTGCCAGGGTAACACAGGGATGGGATTATAATTACTGGGCGTGTGGAGTACCACTCTCAGATGTTACATAAACTCTGTGGGACTCAGAACTTAAGTGCCAATTTAAGTCACTAATTGCTCAGCACCTTGATTGGCATCAATTTACTTTGATGAAATGGCCTAAGAATAAAGCAGTTGTATTTTCCAAATTAAAAACCAAAGGAACCTATTTTTTCCATTATGTTACAGTTCCAGTTGTGCTCAGAGAAGGCAGCAAAAGTTACCAGGTTTTCCTCTTAAGTTTTAAAATTGCTCTAGCTTCCTATGGAAAATGACACATTTCTAATTGGTCCTATCACTTCCTGTTGTCTAGCAGAGAACCATGAAGATGAAGGAACCACGAAAAGGGATGAATATGAAATGCTGGATTTTGGTTTCCTTTAATGTTTTTTATTGTTTTTCCAGTTCTGAGTTGATTTAAATACAGAATGACTAGAAGTCACTGAGGTTTGTTAATCTGTACTAAAAAAGTGACTCTCACTTCACTTTCTCCCGGTCCAAGGGACACAGCTTACAGAAGGCTTGAACTGGCTTCTTTTTCAGCAAGGGTGCCATCGGACAGGCATCCTGAATTAGCTGCTTCTCCCAGGTTGTTGGTTCTCAGGTTCCAGGCAGATAGGTAGGGCAGATTGGAGACAGTTTGCATTCCCACTTTTTATCTACATAAGATGCTATAAACATAGCAGTGAATACGAGCTAAAATCACTATCCATTATGGTATACTGTCAGATGGACTGTTTCGTTACGGGCTTTCAGATTAACATTGGAGCAACATTCAAGACAATAACTACAATACTGCTTTGCCACTAGAGACTGCCAATTTAACTCTGATCTCCCAGTTAGTAGGATAACAGGATGGAAGTAATCTTACCATGGATGCAAAGACAGGTAGGAAGAGGGTGGCTGTGGCAACATTGCTGGTGCATTCTGTGAAGACAGCTACTGTAAGTGAAAGTACCGTTGCAGTGGCCCACGGTGGGATGTATCCTAATGGAGTCATTTGACGACCCAGCCAAACTGAGAGCCCAGATTTCTGACAAGAAAGAGAAGTGGTTTTCAGTGAGGCTCAGAACCCCTGGCTCGTGAACAGGAACTCATATTATGTGTAACATTGCTGCAAATTGATGCCAAATGACTCCTGAATTACATAAACACCATTTGGCAAAGTGCGTCAGCCTCCAAGAGGTAAGACAAATTGAAGAACTTGGTCAGAGCACACAAATTCCTGAAAAAGAGCCACAAATAATCACCTCTCCGCCCAGTTTTTGCTACTTTGGATCTGCCTCCAGATCCGAACATCTCTACTGGGTGCGGCTTTGGGTGCATGCCCAGTAATACACGACTAGATAATGACCCAGGGAAGTTTGCCTTTGAGTCAGAGAAAAAAAGATGCCAGGACATACTGCGCTTGCATCAGCCAATGCAAAACCTCCTCCCAGCAGCAGCACAACACTCCAGGGCATCTTCTTTTGAACCACATTCCACTCTAGCAGCGGGGCTGTTAAAAATGGTTTTTTTGTATCTGAAGTGAGAAATGAAAAGCAGAACATGTTTTAGGAGAGTGAAGACATTTTGTCTCCTGTTCTATAAGCTACCAGGAAACGACCCAACAGGCAGATGTATGTTACTGAGAAACCGGCATAGGATAAGGGTAGTACACATGAGCAGGGACGGTGCACCAGCCCTGCCCAAGAAGTGAGAGAGGTGGGCTACCCTGAAGAACTCTGTGAAAATCCAATATATGTGTTTGTCATGTTAGATGGAGCTGGCTGCTTCACAGTGTTACACTTTTTCTTTTAAATACCTTCTTTAGTCTGTTCAGGGTCAGATGTGCTTGCATTCCAGCTTGTGAATTTGGGTTTGTTAGCAGGAAGGATAAAGAGTAGCAAGGCAATAAACATAGCAGGAGCAGAATCAGTGATATACCTAAAGAAGAAAAGATAACATAGCTTAGAAAACAGGTATCTTTCCTCCTAGAAGATGGCTGCCTTCTAGCATCTTAGTCACTCTCTTTGGTGTCCTGTTTGGGGCTTATACATTAGCAATATGGGTCATTAGTTCACAACTGAGGTCTCTCAGACCTGCCACAACAGAGACAGTAGTAAAAGAAACTAGCTACAATATACATCGATAACCAGAGTCACAGATGACAACTGCTCCTGGGGGTAGAATTCCTTCTCTATGGTGAAGCCAGCATTCAGCGGTTGTATCTCAAAGAACAATGTGTAAAGAAATGGCCTGAAAAATAATCCCATTGTGCATTAAGGGCATAAAATGCCCTTAATATACCACAGTCTGCAAAGAAGCCATTCAGAGCACCAAATCAGTTTCCCAGTGAGTTCTAAGCTATTGTTCAGAGGTGATATTAGCAAATATTCATATGATACCGCAACTTATTGGAGCTTATAAAAACAAAACAGTAACACATATATCAGTGTGACTAAGACTAAGACCAGCATTGCCAAAGTTTCTCTTTTTTAGGAGTTTCAGCTTCCTCCATGTCCCAGCCTCCAGCCTTCATTGCAGTACAAA
Organism: Ara ararauna; assembly: GCA_028858755.1. NCBI lineage: Eukaryota > Metazoa > Chordata > Aves > Psittaciformes > Psittacidae > Ara > Ara ararauna. Next base: position 6,252,022 of record CM054389.1, on the reverse strand, counting down.
CTGTCAAATGATAGATCAACTGGTGATCTCATACACAAGCGATAGGATCAAGCCCAGGAGGCATGTGAATTCCAATAAGGTTGGAATTAATGACTCCACACTCAAAATGGAATGTAAGAGCAAGGGAATCTGATTCACAGACAAGAGGGTGCAGGACAAAAATCCCCTAAAACTTACTTTTCTCCTCCTGGGAAGAGCCCAGCGGCCCAGCCTTTTATAAAGCCTGGGTGTCTGGAAAACCACAAGAGAACCAGAGAAATAAACATTAGGAGGACATTGAATTCAGCATAAGAGATAGGGCCTAACTTCTTCATTTCTGTCTTCAGCACATTGTACGCAGCTTTTTCTTTATCACTTTTCTCTGCTCCACAGCCCCAGCTTTCCTTAAAGCTTGAAGAAAAAAGGAGAAGAAAATACTGTAAGTACTAACATACTAGAAGGATTTAACATGCTTGCCATTCTGAAGTTGTCACTCCTGGGCACAGACACAGACTATAGCAGAGGCCAGGAACAAAGAAATGACAAGAGCGTCAAAGTATTTCACGGGGACATGCCAATTCTCACAGAAGAATGGGGTCTATGAATGGATCTAAGTATCTGTCCAATTTTGAGCAGCCTGGAATGAAAACCACAGTTTTGAAGCAAGGGTAGCAAATCAGATATGCTAGCTCTCCTAGGGTTGACATTCACAGATGTGAAATTGAAATATAAAAAGGCAATTCTGTCTGAACATTAAGAATATATAAAGCTTTTGCCTTAGTGCAGCTCCCATGACCACAACAGATTTCCAGACCTCAAAAGTTCCTATGAAATGGAACTGCTTTCTGCTACGAAATTAGTAACTTGTCAGTGGATTTGTCTGACCCGTATTTCTCAATAAGCTGATGTGCATTAGCTGAGGGGTTTACGCAATATCATGTAGTTAAATACTCACTTGAGTCCTATGAAGGAGCACTGTAACCAAAGCCAAGCTAGTACCAACATCAGAATCATGTTTGGGAATGAAAACCCAAACCAGGAAGCAAAATTCACAATGTCATTATTGTTGGGGTATAACCTGAAAAGATAAATGTTTTCCATATGAATGTCAAAACATTTAGTAATCGCTCTCCCTTTAATACGTACAAGTGAGAATTGTACACGTAAATCTGGGACAACCATTTATGTAATTATAGGTAACATCCATAGCCTAACTGAAGTCAAGAGGAAGGCAGCCTTGATTTCAGGGAAAGCCTGTATGATCCTTGAGTTTCCCTGTATTTTACTTTAATGCATATAGAAGCTCATGTTGATCTTTTAGATCTCTGTAAGACAAGCACTGCTGAAAGATCCCACACACATCCTAGGCAGCTTTCACTTCCAACATGCCTGCTCATTTATCCCAAGATAGGACATTCTTTCTTCCTCCCCATTCATGCTAATAAGAGAGCAGGAATTGTCTTTCCTGAAATTAATAGCTCTTCTTCTGATCGCTTCAACAGAAGACAAAGTTGCTGGTTGGCTTCAAAAAATGAAGTCAGTATTTTAAGAACTGCAATTTTTATTCAATAGTAAATTTCCAGCTGGGTGTTAAAACCAATGGGTAATGTGGGAGCTGAGGCTGAAGTACTCCCAACAGAATCATAGAATCATCTTGATTGGAAAAGACCTTTAGGATCATCAAGTCCAACCATTACCCCAGGGCTGCCAAGACCACCACTAAACCATGTCACTGAGGGCTTCATCTGCACTTACAGGACTTGGAGAGACTGTTGAGGGACTGTTGTGGAATCTGCAAAATTTTGACTGTAGATTAGGTTGCATTTAAATCAATTCCCACACTCAGCTTAGCAAAGAGAGTATTTTGTAGATAACTCCTTTTCTTTACAACAGCGCCTGTACAGTTTCCACAGCCACAGCATGGAGGAATAATATTCTAGGAGAGGCTAAACTATTTTTAGCTCTCTTCAGTGTGCTTATGAGAAGAGTTAATCATACATCCTTCTGATGCTCCTCACTGCAGTTCCTCTGCATTTCAGTTGAAAAAGTGGAGGCAGAAGAACCCGTATCTCATGATCAACAAGCTCCCTGCTGATTGCCAGCAAGTATTGCCAAGTTTCTCAGGAGACCTATAACATCAACACATAGCTGCCTAAAAAAGGCTGAAGCAAAACAATGAGTCCCGTCACTTTATACACATTCCTCAGTCTTAGTTCATCAACTGGTTATTGCTTATGGTTTGCAACTGAAACTGTCATCTAAGACAAGTCAGCTGGTCACAGAAACAGTAATATAGTATAAGAGAAATAGCAAAAATTACTTACTGATTCATCTGGCCTTTCAATACCATGTTTGGTGCTGTTCCAGTGAGTGTTGCAGTTCCTCCAATGCTGGCAGCATAGCATATACAAAGTGTCATTCCCTTACATATCCGCTTCCTCTTCTTCTTTTCCTCAGATCTGGCATTATCAGGGTCTTGTCCACTGCCTATGGCTAAACACAAGGAAGGGTTAGCTTGCAGAAAGTTCCGACCAGGGGTCTGTAGGTTCAGTACACTTTGTATATGCCATTTATTTTTATTCAAAAAAACACAGATACGTCTCCAGATACTTTGGACTCATGTTCATGAGGAACTAAAGACAGAAGCTAACATTCTGGGTCTACATGATGCAAGGATGCTGTTGTCCATATAGATGCCATAGTTTCTCAGCAGTAATTTCCTGTTTCACAGACAGACTTACCACCAGCCACATACTGAAGTCATTGGAACCATTCCAATACCACAGAAAGAACCCAACTAGCTTTAATAGCTGTCTTCCATGGACATGTCAGCCAGAAAATGGGCCAGATGTGTCCCGGGCAGAAAGCTTGAAATGTGTGATGCAGAATACGCTACCAACGTTTGCACTCATTCTTGCATACAGTCATACAGGGAATTTTGGCAGATCAACTTGCTAATGTGTTAAAATCACATCTCCAGTAAGATCCCCAGAACAGCCCTTTCTCTTCTGAAAGAGAAAGGCACCACAAATCTGATCTTTAATTGTATTTAGTAATGTAGCCTTCTTTACCTGCACTGCAGAGAAGCGAAACCAGAGGGACTGAGTTTGTGCACATGGTTCAAATCAAGTGAAACCTACTGCAGAACCACAGCATTGACAGAAGGACCTTGTGGAGTCAAGCATCAGGTTAAGATCACACTTGAAAGCATTCCAAACAGCAGTTGTCTACTGTGAGCCAAATGACACCAGCTCCTATTGTCCATGTAGCTTTTAAAGTATTTCTCTTTCTTCTCTCCAACTCCACATCCAATTAGGTCAATAAGGAAATATTTATTACTCCGGAACCAAAATAGGCTGTATTTGCACAAAGCTTTTCAAGCATTCCTATGTGGCTTAGAAGCGGAATCCCCACTGATAATCATAAGACTGGGATTCTCAGGGTTGGATTATACTTCCCAGAGGATATGCTTTTCACTTCCCTGAGAAGGCAGTTAAGTCTAGGGAAACTATGGGAGAATGACCACAGCTTGAAGGAAAGAACGTAACAATCTGCATGGGATCTAGCACTAAGCAGAACAAAAAAGCAACCAGGAAAACTGGAAGCCATTTTGTAAAACCTAGGTGTCATGCATTTAGGTGTTTTCAGTCAGGTCACCATTCTCTTTCTTTGGAAAAGGCACAGAGAACTCTTTCTAGGTCAGGGAGCTCTGGGTATAGCAGGTTCAGTAGAATCTACTCACTGTAGAGGCCCCTACCATGTGCTGAAGTGGGATCCGATGCATTCTTTTCCTCCAGCTCGATCACTTTGTTTGTTTGCCCAGTTGCTTGCTCCATCATGGTCATATCGTACTCTGTGTTATCCATTTGATCCAGGACAGCCTGGACAATGGGAACCATCATAGCAGTGGTGGCTGTGTTACTTATCCACATGGACAGGAAAGCAGTGACGACCATAAATCCCAGCATGAGGCTGAAAAGAGAGAAATAGAGGAGAAAGGAGGAAAAGAAAACAGACTCCTCTAGGCATTGTAGTCACAGGGATGTGTGTAGTGTCCGGATTTCCTTCCAGGACAGCTCTGCCACCTTCACTGAAGGAATCCCAGAAAGCCAGTTAGCTCCTTAGTCTACACATGATGAAGTCTGTCATCGTTTTGCCTCCAATAGCAAGCACCTAAAATTTAGTCAGGTGCTGGTTTTGGCTAAAGGACAACAAATACACTGCTCCTGCTGTCAAACTTCACCTCTGTAAAGTCTGTACAAGTGCAGAGAGCTAAAGAGGTTCTTGAAGGTTCCCTTCTTGGCTGACTGTTAAACACTGTCCCTAGGCCTCTGCAAAATTGACGGAGGCAAGGAAGAAGTAATGCAATACTCTTACAGTGCAGGTTTCGCCCCAAGACACAGCAGCACCCTCAGCGCAATCCTTTTGTGAAGATTCCAATGTTCAACAGAAATTGCAACAATCAGCCCTCCAACGAAGAGCATGCTTGTGTCATTTAGGTACTGAAAGCACACCTGAAAGACAGAGAAGGTAGGTCAGGTGCCAAAATGCTGTCTCCCACTAGCTTCACTAGTATGTTTTGCCTTCTGTTCTCTCAAAGCCATTTTCTGCACCAGACCCCATCCCAACACTGGCAGAAGGGGAAGATCCAGCCTTAGAGCTACTTTCAGTTTCCTGAACCCTTGATCTCCTGTTTAAGTGCTGAAATGTTCAGTGCAGGGGCTTTTTTTGCATCATGCACCTTCTTTTTGGACCATCGGGAGTTAATAAAGTACAAAATGACAGCAGTTTCCTAAAACATTGTTAGGAGATCAAAGTATTGTATAGGTACCGGAAATGCTGAGCTCCAAAATGGCTTTCTTAGCACCTTTAGCAATGATACCTACCCTTACTAGCTTGTTGGCCAGAAGTGAACCTGAGCTACAGTACCTAATACAGCCTTGGACTAAAGCACTAGCACAGCCACAATGAGCTTTGGAGGGGACATACTGTACTTGCTGGCATCATGATCTCTACCCTGTCGGAAGCAGTTTGTTCCATGCATTTTGAACTCTCACAGAGAATATGTCACACTGTTCTCTCAAGTGATGGGTTATGAACACACAAACTGCTGGCACTAGTAGGTGCAGCAGGATCCACGCCCAGAAACAGTCCTTTCCCTCTACCACCTTAAGCCCCACACCCATAACATTTTGAGACAAGGTATATTTAGCTCAGCATCTTCCCATACAGGAGTCCTGAACACGGCTCAACAGAGTCAGAAACAGCACCACAGAACTGGAGCGCTTTCCTACCTGACTTGTTTGCTAAATATTTTTAGGGGAGCACAGCAATGGATTTCCCTGTATCAGATCTGGATTAAGCAAGCTTCTTACTGATTTAGAGCTCAGAACTCCAAGCAGAGGGAAAAATACCACAGGCATGAGGGAGGTAACAGCCAGTGGGATCACTTCAGTGCACCAGTACACAGCCATGATGATGATCATATACGCACATTTGGCCTCCTGCAATATGATGGAAGACACTTTTAAGCACAGAAAATTATTCTTAAAGATAAGAAACATGTTGGTAGCTCTTATAAAAAGCCTAAATACTCCATTGTCTGTAGCTTAACCAGTTATGCTGAAATAGGTAGCAGAAAACCTGAGAATTTAAACTTGTACTTTTAAACCTTGTTCTGAAGTCATTTGCATAATAAGATCTTTTTGACCACAGTATTTGTTTTAATGCATGTCCCCAAAATGTACAGTGTGAGAAAAACAAACCTTTCATAACTAGGTATATACAGTTTGCAGTGTGCAATTACCTTCTGGCAGCTGAGGTAAGCAAATTTCACATCTAGGAGCCAAGAATTGTTAACAGTGTTTATGGATTTGGGCATTTCTATTTTGAGTCAATTAGTTTGAAATGGATGGCCAGATTTCTCAGTGCATGTGATTAGCTTGTCTGAAATTCACGAGTCTTTGAGATGTGTCCAATGGCACACCTGAACCCAGAAACTATTATCACTGAATCATTTTAAAGTTCTTAACTTTTTAAAGTAACTCTTAAAGTAAAATCCTTTTGCCTTTTTTTTTTCTTTTTTTTTGTGACCACATTAGAGGTATTTTATTATTTTCCCAGTTCAGGCTGTGCTTACAGAGACAAGGAAAGGGGATTCCCTAGATTAGAAATGTTGCAACCTTTTTACACTGTTGATCAGGCATTCCTGTACCATAGCCTTTCTTGGTTTGTACTTTCAAAGCTGTTCAGAGAAGCAAACATTCATTAGCCAATGGTAAACAGGGTTTTAAAGCTTAAGCCAGTGTTCTGTAGTTCAGAATTTGCTCATGTTTAGAGTATGTGTTTATAGGATTTTATTTTAAAACAACAAATGGGACTCTATTGCAAAAATAAATGGTGTTACAGTGACATTTAAAAAGTGCTGTAAGGTGATATTTATAAACAGGGGTGTGTTTCCCTTCATTTTTTTGAGAAGCTGAGGAACCAGAAAACAGCCTTTGTCAGTAATTAGATTTTTTTTCCCCTCCAGGTTTCCAGGAATTAATTATAGCACAAGTTTTGAAAAAAAATATTTCTTCAGACACTAAAAGATATCAGACAGATCCTATAGGTCTCTTTCCTTAACAAGCATGAGGTGAGCTCAGGACAGGATTTATGCTACACCACAGTAGCCAAGTGCTAGAACTGATTGTAGTTAATCTGTTGCCAGTATGAAACACAGATAAACAACCCTCAGTGACTAAAAAATCACAATACAGAAGAAACTCTGATTTCATAGAGTGGAGAGTAAATAGAGAGTAAATAATTTATATGAAATTGTGAATGCTCCATCCCTGGTGGTGTTCAAGGCCAGGCTGGACAGAGCCTTGGGTGGCACTGTTTAGTGGGAGGTGTCCCTGCCCATGGCACAGGGGTTGGAACTGGATGATCTTAAGGTCCTCTCCAACCCTAACTATTCTATGATTCTAAGTTCAAAAATACAACCATGCTTATAAATTAACTCAAACAACCATAACCAATCCAAACAACCAAGGATCTGGAATGAAATAGATGTCTGTATCTATACCTACATCGATCTGTGATTTATGGGAGCAGTCACAGAATGTTTCTTTGGTGTCTCGTCAGTTGACAGAAGAGACAATGAGCTGCCTTCTCACTGAGAGCTGAAAAAGCAATCACGAGTGGAAATATTCCTCTCCTACTGTGAAATACTGTAATTTCCCAGATTAGACTGATGACACAACATTCCTATAAATACCAAAAAAATTAAGCCATATTTATTTTTTTAGGGAAATTATGTTAATGTTGGTCAAAGCAGTGTCTAACAGTCAGGAATTCCTCTTTCTGTAAAACACCAGCATTCAACTGAAAGGCAGTGCTGATATTACATAGACAGGTGAACCAGAATGGCTGGCAATCTTGGCTTTATAAATATGCATGACATTTTCCTGCACTTTATAATACATTGAACAATACAGATCACTCAGAAGAAAGGCTGCTTTTAGCATTAGAATAGCCTCTAAAGCTCTAGTAGGCTAAAATACCATGAACAGAGCTTTCACACTTTGCCAACAATGCTACTAGACATTACAGACCAAGCTCTTCACTGGGTTATTCCAATTTTATGCCGGTATAACTCCACTGAAAGCAAAGGAGTTGCACCATCACCACCACTAAAGTAAGATGGATATGAACTGGAGAATATTGCGTTTGAAACCTGTTATGATCACTGTGTAATGCACAATGCACAGCTCCCAGCTGCACCACTGATGAAGAATGCCACTCAGCAACTCTCCCTGAAGTGTATCAGAGCCTCAGCAGCAGAGTGGGCTTGAGAACCCAGAAGCTCTATCTTTCAGTCCACTGCCACCACTACTAGATAGTGCAAAATACAATTCTAAATGTGTAGGCCAGTTATGTATATATTTATCTTTGGCTCAAAAAGAATCGCATTCAATTTGCAAGACAGGTTGGGTCCATGGGAGCCCTGGGTCCTGGCAGTGGCACAGCCCTTAGGGTGAATGGAGATGGGCACAGAGCTCCTGCGAGTTGGGCTGCTCAGCACCAGTGTCTGAAGATTTGGGAGCGAAACCTGCAACACACGCTCCTGAGATCCGGGACCAAGTAGCAGAAATGCTTCAGAGATGAGGTGCAGGAAGGAGCTGCTGCAGTCCCCTGCGGGGAAGCAAAGTAACCTTAGCAGGGATCAGGTACTTCGCACCAGTGCAAGGCAGATGCTGTGGGAGGGCGGCCGGCGCTGCACAGCATGCCCAGGGCATGGCCTGCACGAGGTGGACAAGCAGGCAGGCGCACAGCAAGCCCGGACAGGGCCCGGGGTGGCCGGCTGAGGCAGGGGCTCCCAGACAGCGGGGCCCAGACCCGGGGCTCTTGGGGTAGTGGGGGCCGGAGCTGGGATCTCTGGTGTCCGAGGGGGCCCCGCAGGCACTTACCCGAGTAGGCACAGCGATCGGCAGCGGCAGAAGCAGCAGCGGCGTGAGGAAGAGAATGGCGAAGGACCGGCACCTCAACAGAGTCTGCAAGCAGGTCGGGGCCATCTTCTGTGGTGACAAAAAGTCAGGGAGCGCGCAGGAGAAGCACCCTCCGCCTTAAGTACGAAGGGACATAGCTGGGGCGACGCGACCCGCCCGCGTCCGGACGGGGGCCGGCCGCTCCCGCCCTGACGGGACATCGGGCTCGTTCCCGCCCTGAAGAGACAGACACCCGGCCGGCTCCCTCCCTCACGGGACACCGGGCTCATTCCCGCCTTCACAGGACACCGGGCTGGCTCCCTCCCTCACGGGACACCGGGCTCATTCCCGCCTTCACAGGACACCGGGCTGGCTCCCGTTCTCACGGGGCACCGGGCTCATTCCCGCCCTCACAGGACACCGGGCTGGCTCCCGTTCTCACGGGGCACCGGGCTCGTTCCCGCCCTCACGGGACACCGGGCTGGCTCCCGTTCTCACGGGGCACCGGGCTCATTCCCGCCCTCACGGGACACCGGGCTGGCTCCCGTTCTCACGGGACACCGGGCTCGTTCCCGCCCTCACGGGACACCGGGCTGGCTCCCGTTCTCACGGGGCACCGGGCTCATTCCCGCCCTCACGGGACACCGGGCTGGCTCCCGTTCTCACGGGGCACCGGGCTGGCTCCCGCCCTCACAGGACACCGGGCTGGCTCCCGCCCTCACGGGACACCGGGCTCGTTCCCGCCCTCACGGGACACCGGGCTCATTCCCGCCCTCACGGGACACCGGGCTGGCTCCCGGGCAGCGGTGTAGGCGCGGGTCTGGAGCGATCGCGCAGCAGCGGAGATGCTGTTCTGGCGCGAGCCCGCTGCCCGCAGGCCCTCGCCGGCCCCCGGAGGTTTCCTCAGCCTGGTGCAGACCGAGTCAGGTGGGGCCGGGCCGCTCCATCCCCCGGGCGCCGGGACACAGTGTGAGGCATTTCCCGGTTCCTTAGATCCCCCTCTGCACAGAACAAGGAAGGCTGCCTAATGGCTGTGGATAAAGCTACCACACCGGCTGAGAGCAGGTCCTAACAAAAATCGCCCTGCTCATGGTGCCTGCAGAAAGTTATGAGTAAGCACATATCCTCATAATGCATATTATATGCAGGGACCAAAGTGTGACACACGGCTTCTCTCAGGTGCTGGGCTTTCAGGAGGTGCTGATGATGCCAAGGGGGGATCGTCTCTCATTCATTTACACAGTGATAAGGAAGGACTTAGCTCCTTTAGGGAAATGAGAGTTAAAACCACAGTGGTGGTCTCCCAAAACAAAGGTCTGTGCAGGCATGCATGGCTGTGCTTCACTTCCTACTGTTTTGTGAGGGATTGTGTGCCTGCAACCTGGGTTAAAAATAACCCAGAAAGGTTAACTTGAAAGGTTATTTTTAATGTCACTCATTTCAGTGATTTGGTCCAAGTGTAAGCACAGAATGGGAATCATAAGTGATGGTGCCACTAAAAGGGTCTCAAGTGCTATCAAGATGCCAGAAAGGAACAACTGGAGCTACTGGAAATCAGTCTGAAGACAGATTTCCTATATTTTTCCATATTTTATGTCCTGGTTTTGGGATGTCAACAGCCACCTGAAATTGAAGGCCAGTGTAAATCATATCTTAACAGCTTGATCCTTCAGTTTCTTGGTACAGTCTTACCAAGCAGTTACTCACAGAAATAAAGCTTTTCAGATTCCACAGCAAGTAATGAGGGAACTTTGACTACAGCTTGCGCTATTTGTCCTCTGCTGACCAGAGGAACTTGAGTGACAGAAGTTCAAAACAAGACACTCCAATGTTACTGTTTTGTTTGTAAAAGCAGTGAATGTCCACTAAGGAAACTAGTAGCCAACCGGATCTGGACTGACTCCAAATCTTCAAACCTTTAGCAGCAGTCCCTCTGGGTAACTTACCAACACAGAGGACACTTCGCACCAGTGCAAAGCTTAGAAGAAAGTGGGGAAATGGCCAAAACTTGCATTTCTGTGGCCAGTCTCCAATGAGAAAAATGGTCCATAGTCAACAAAGAAAAGAGGCTACGAGCACTTAAATAAGAAAATGCAGAGTTAGCTAAAAGAGCTGTATTAGGCACACTTTGATATACCACTGCAAATATGATTGTCTGTCTTACGAGATGCAGGAAGGTAAAGAAAAAAAATGAAAAGAAAAACCACAAGCATGTGTTGACATCTTTAGATTGACTAGTCCTGTGAAAGGAGTCTTCTTGTAGCTAGGAATGGGATCAGGGACTCCTGCAGGCAAATCAATTAGCTAGTCCATGCCTCAGTGTCCATACAGAGAAGGGAATCCATGTTTACTTGTTGTGCAGAATTATTGCAAGCTTGCCTTCAGTGGGTCATGCTATCATTCTATGATACGCAGCAAAACAAATAAAGGATTCACAGAAAAGAACAAGCATTTGAATAATAGGAAATCAGATTGAAAGATAGTGGAATACCCTTTTCTGCTGCTCATATAGCGATTGTCAATCAGAATGGTGTACCTTTCGGGGGAGAAGGGAAAGGGTGTGAGAAACACAATGTTCCGTAGGATTCTTAGGAGCAGCTGGCTTGGGACAGGGATAAGAATATGGTGCAGGTCTCCCAAGAGACTATAAAGCAGAAAGGAGGAAAACAGGGAGTTGACAATCAAGATCAGCAAGGACCTGACCCTTAGAGATAAATACCTACTTCCCACTTCTTCCCATGGAGCTGCCTGGACAATACCAATTGTATGAGAGAGGGAGATATAGGAACAACATGGAGTCCAGATTTGAAAGAGTGTCTATATCACCTTTATCTGAGCATGGTTGTATCAGAGACCTGGGTCCCAGATTTAGCAATTGAAATCCTTTTATGAATTAAGGCCAAGACTGATACACTGAGGTTAGGAACCTAAATGTGGAGGCATTCCCAGCACTCTGACTAATGCAAAAGCTAGGAAGAATCTTAAGTGTGACCAGAGAAATAAGTAACTTCCATTTCTTTACTATTTTTGCAAAAGTAGGCTTCTTTTCTAGAGGCTTGCTTCAGGAGGAGAGTAGGTTGGTTTGTTGGAGTGCATGTGAAATATGTGTTCATGAAAAACATCTGTGCTGACTCTGCTGAGGAGAAATGGAATTAGTGCCAGCTTCAGTTCCTGTGGAGTCTGCTAGGAATTCAGCTAAACCCAAGCAAAGCCACTGGCTGTTACAGAAGAGCAGGAACAAAGTCCTGCACTGAACTGAACCTGTAATCTTGATGGTAAATTCTGACCTTGTTACCCCCTTGCTCAAGCCATCCTGCCACCCACACTTCATATTTAAGGTAGTGCTATCACGATTTGATAAACCATTTGAGGTTTTCATGTGTCAATTCATGTTCTGCTGTAAGAACCAGGAGGCTGAGAAGATACCTGAATACAGACGTTAGAACCACGTATTCACATATCATCATAAACAGCAGAATGTGGGTGGGAATAAGAATACTGAGTGAGGACAAGAGAGAAGATGCCTACATTCAGACAAGGAGGTGGTAAGGCTGTGCAATGCATAGTGAAGATACAGGAAGGGGAGAGAAGGACTGGATGAAACGGGGGAATAGAGCAGTTTACAATGAAGGCCAGGGCTGGGCACTGCTCTCTAAGGGGTCTGTATGCACCAACGGAGAGAAGCACAGAGGAGTGCGTTCAGTTTGGAAGTCTTCCAGCTGTTCCCTGCCTTCCTCAGTCTATGCTTACAACTCAGATAAACTTGGCACTGGCTGGATGAGAGTGCTACAGAAATGACAGCTCTTTCACATAATTTGCACACAAGCTTCCTCTTCACTGTGCCAAGGAGGAGGCAGACAAAGCCTTGGCTGCTTGCTTTACAGAACTAGTCTGAAAGCCAGGCAAAAGGAAGCTGCAGAGAACCCATCGTGCTTGCAAAACCTCCAGCAGCAGGAGTTTTAGACGGTTCAGAGAGCATTCTAACTAAAACCTTTCACAGCCTGAAATTTAGCTCATGCTAATTGAGCACTAACTGAAGGCCTCCAAGAAAAAGGAATCTTTTCCTCCAATGAGCACAGCTCTGAACCTAGCAGAGACCAGAGCAGTATTTACAAATATGTATGCAAGATGTGTGCTTTCATGGTCTTTTACTACTTCTTTAAAGGCATTAGGTAAAATTATTGTAAATGGCAGTAAAAATGGTGTGACTTTTGGTTGCAGACACCATTTAGAAGTGGAAGATTGTAGCCGCCTTTGGGCTAAATTTTGATACTCATTGAATAATAAATTTGCTGCTCTTTTTGACTTGGTAGTAAGTTTCAAATCAGTGTACAAAGGAATTCAGATCTTTGTGTTACAAAGAGATTTAGGTATGGGTTGTAATGTAGTACAGCCAGGAGCTGAATCAGGTCTCTTGTACCTCAGCCTCTTTTCTTGAATACTAGATACCACTTCCCACTTGCTGCTGCGCTGCCTTAATAAACACAGGCATCTTAAAGCATATGAAAGACCAAGGGTATGGTGCAGTAACAGACCCAAGCCCATCTCATGGCTCACTGCCACTGATCTGTCCTGGCTCTCTATTTGTTTCTCTGTTGGTGGCTCTGGAGCTCCCTGGAGTTTAACTTGACGAAGAAAGCAGAACATTTTTTTGCTGAGTTGGTGAGCTGGATAGGTCCAATGAGGTGTGCAGTGAGCACCAAAGCCAGCTCAAGAAACTGGGCCAGTTATGGCTGGGAACTGGAACAGCTGGGACAGGAACAGCCGCACCTTTCAAGATAGCAGATTCATAGATGAGCTTGACAGTCTGGTTATCAAACCACATACAGAGTCTTGTGATCTTCCCATTTGAACTTAAGATACCAGATTCAATGTTGTAAGCCACTGTCAAGAGTTCCACTCAGAAGAGGGACACTGCTGACAGAAGAGGGACACTGCTGACCTGCATTGTTTTGGCTAGTAAAAAGGGATTAGAAATCAAGTCCCCTGGAAGCGAGACATTCCAGGGTGATCAGTCCAGGTGGAAAAATTGGAAAAGAAAGGTTTTAGTGTAGTTTTGGCCTTTCCCAAGAAGCTGTTTTTCTGTTATATCTTATTCACTGCAAGCCAAGAATCCCAGTTACTCCTGTTAGTGCTGGATAGGAATAGTCAGTGGCAAGGAGGCTTTCCAGGTACCAGTTGATTCATTTAATTAGAGATACACATATTTTCCACCACTAATTCAAATGCTGCCCAAGCACACTAGTACAGTTTGCCTGTTTTAAAGCAGTCCATTTGACCTAGATAACTGCTATTCCCTCTCAAGACAAAAACTCTCCACACAGCCATGTTGCAGGCTCCATGCAATGTCCAAAAAAATGTACCATGCAAGGTACAAAAGTGTTAACGAAATTATATTAAACAAGGACTATAAGATGTATCATACTTGACACTGAGAAACAGAACTGAAGAAAACCTGACCCTGAGACATCCCAGGGCTTTGCAGCAGCAGAATTGTCTTCTGCCCAGGCTTTTGAAAATCACATTAAAAAAAATAACCAGCTCAGAACTTACCTCTGTGTGATGCTTGACTTAAAAAGGTGCCTGGAGGAGCTCTTGTACAATAATGTTATGTGCTGGAAGGTTTACATGGAATTTAAATGGAAAGAGTTATTGCCAGCATGCAGAGAGAATTCCTGTTTCATTACTTTCCGTTTTCCCTCCAATCAGTACTTTCCAGCCGCTGCAAGTCCACTGTGTTGCTTTAGGAGTATCTTTCAACTAAGTTCCCAGTGGAGCATCTGATACTTTTCCAAGAAAAGCTTTTGAGGCTCTGAACGAACAGTCCTTTCAGTACAATCCCTGTGCCCAAGAACTTCCTACATAAAAGCCCTCATTATGAATTTTGAGTCAGTGGGGTTTTCTCAGTCAGTGTGTGCTGCTGATCAGGCTTTCTTGACCTAGAATTGGTAATGTCTGAATAGTTTGCATGAAGCCCTAAAGCACATTTGAATGCTTGCAGGGTAATGACTACAAAAGAAAGAAAGAAAGAAAAAGAAAAGAAAATCATATTAAAAAATGTGATTTGGAACTGGCAACTCTGTAACCTTCCCTTAGCTGCCACCTCATTAACATATTTGTTCAAAAGCTTTTTCTCTGCCTCATTACATAATTTGTGTTACAAAATCCAGATAAACGCTCATTATTCCCAAGACTAAATAATGGCTTATTGGGCTTCCTTTTTCTTCTTCTTTCATATTTCCCAGAGAAAAATAGGGACAGAAAGGGCTTGTTCGCATGGGAAATGAACCACACTGGTTTCTGAGTAACATCTGGGGCATCTGTTGTGTATGGCATTACAATACATTATGCAAATACTAGTGAATGACTCTTCCCAATACCTCTGCAAAGTACAAGACTTAATAATCTTGTTCCTATTTTACAGACTAAGAAGGTCAGTTCTTATTTTTTGCATCTCCTGTATCTCATTGTTCCAACTGGGCAGAACCTATGACCTCAGAGAAGAGCTGTTTGTGTCATGCTGCTGTAAAGGATCAGTTGCAGTAGCTGGTACAAGAGATGCTAGGCTTTCCATCAGAAAATCACTTGCACTGAAGTGAAAATGTGAAGTTCTGGTTCTTTTCTCTCTAATTTAAATTTCTTCTGAAGTTCCCTGTGCAAAAATATGGAGCTGTATGTCTGCCAGCTCAGGTCCTGCTGTGAATTAAACTTATTTGGGAAGGAAGCAAGATGACACCCCATAGTTTCTCTAAGGACTAGCAAACTAATCTGCCTGTGAAACTCCCACTGAAAACTAATACTTGTCTGGAAATGCTGCTGCTCCTCCTTTAAAGAACGGGTAAGCAGCTGTTTAGGGAGGAATTATTGCACCAGAGGCTTTTTTTTTCTTTTTTTTTTTTTTCTCTGTTCTTAGAAGAAAAGTTGTCCAGAAGAGTAAAAAGGAAAATAATGACAGAAGAGAGCAGGTTCTGCAAAAAATCCCTACAAAGTGTGGAGATCTGAAGAATTTTCTAGGATTTTCCTTAACATTATCTAGTTCTCCTGTAACAAAGAAAAGAGGAAGAACCACGTGGCAGGAGGGTGTAGGCTAGCCATTGCAAAACTCCTCATTGTCATGGACTGGGTCAACTCTGTTAAATCTCGCTGAAATTTCTCTTGCCTTCTCTACAGTTCTCAGTAATTCAGCTAGAAGGGATTGTTGTTTAACCAACCACAATGAAAGGGCCAAGTGTTACTTTTTATTATGCTGGTTATTGTAAAGCCAAAGTGGTTTCACTGACTGGTAGGTCTTTGGCCACATTCTTTTATGCCTCTCACATCCTGGAAGTGAAATTCTGCCCATCAGAAATAAATGGAACTTCTTCCTCTTTCTGTTTGTCTCACAAGAAAAAAATTATTTAGAATTTCCTCCTACTTCATATATAAAGCCAGTGATGCATACCTTGGTTTCTTGAAGTTGAGAGGAGCTTTATTAGGCCTAAGGTATTGGGCACTGTGTCAAACCAAAAACTTCATTAATCCTGTCAGTGATTCCAGAAAAGAGCAAGCATCAGAAGGTGCAGGGGTCGGCAAAATAAACTATAGAAAGCAAAACTCCATAGCAACAGAATTCTCTAGGCCAGGGTATGAGTGAAGCATTTTGAACTGCAAAACATGGAGCTGCAGCGGAATTTCAAATATCCTGAAGTTTGGGAGAAGGGATGGCAGGTTGGTTTTGAGTGGTGCCAAGAGCAAAATGTAGTCACAGCTCTTAATTCCGCTTGGCCAGTGGAATCAACATTCTGGGTTTCTCTAGAACCAGTGACCATAAGGGGATCTGAGCAGCCTGTCTAGACGACTAGTGACATTACTGTGTTTCTCTCAATTTTTTTTTCCTTCTGAAGGTACTGGTGGCAATCTTTGTTGGAAGTACAATAAGTCATTCCCAAATGACCAGTACTGCCAACATCTGGTAAGCACGTTTGAAACTGTGTAAGAGAATTGTCTGTGTTTAATTTCCAGACAGGTTATTTCTCTGAAAAGCTACATATGAGGTAAAAAAAGGGCAGTGTGTCTTGGGTCTTCAGACTATGGTTTCACAATACAATGTGTCCAGCTGAAGCATCACTATCAGGTAGTGCCCACTGACCCTCCCCATGACTCACATCTGTTGCAGATCACAGCGTACCACACGGTTGGGTTTAATGCCAATCTTCACCTCATCATGCATACTCTCTTTTACCAGAATAAATGCAGTGCAGCTCATAAGCAGACAAAAGTTCTTGCTGGCCAGTCAGCTTCAAAATTCAACAGTGATCTACCACAGTCTTCCTATCTGGCTCCCTCTTCCTGCTCTGAGAATGCAATGGTATGGAAAGATGTCTGTCCCAAAGGGATAGAAAGGAACCAGCCATTGACCTCCAAAACTTTGCTTAAACTCTCGAAGAACAAAAAAATTGACTTTCCCTCTCTCACAAGATGTAGACCTTCCACATCACCTCAAGCTCTTAAAGACACCTAGTCTTTAGATATGCTGGTGACCTGTGTTCATAGCAACATTCTTCTGCCACTTCCAACCCTTTGGAAACATAAGGCGAGTAGTGACACATTGGACTCGGCCTCTTACATGCCAAGAGCTGTACTCAGAGAGTCCCAACTTACCTCCACACTGCCTGGGGCCCCAGTGCCCATTTCTAGATTCCATAGCTTCTTGAAATGCTAACCAGAGGCACAGTGTCACAGTAAAGTGTGGAATTTGTCAATTCCATTGACTTTTTACGCTCACATCTACACAAACAAGACCTATTGCCTATAGTCTGCATGAGTTTTGGGAAAATAATAACCAGGACTCAAGCCATTGATTTTAAGCTCAAATCCTGTAAAGTCTTCAGCAACGGTCCTTATTTGCTTAAGGCTGATATTGTTCCTGCTAAGCAAATAGTATGATTATATCTCAGCTTTATCAGAGATGGAACTCTAGGTAATTTTCCATCCCAACAAAGGGACCCATTTTTCTCCCTCCTAAATATGATTGCATGTTAAATATAATGTTAAATTCTCCCCTCATATGACTTTTACTTATTTTTCTAGATTAAATATCTATTTTTGCCATAATTGGAAAATGCCAGGGTGAAATAAGAATCAAGCCATGGAGAAAAAGGTACTGCAGAATTTCAGAAATTTAGAACATAATTAATCATTCAGAATTATTCTACATTGTGTTGAGAGGAACAATATTTTGCAGAGGAAGTGCATCTAGAAGTGCTAATACTCAGAATATCACGAAGCTCTTTAGATTCCAACACACAGTAGGTTACCATGAGGTTGTATTAAGCAAGCATTGCTTCAGAGCCAATGTTTTCACTCTCTTGAATCAGACTAATACATATTGTGCCTCCCAAATTATGCTACTATGAACAGTGCAGTATCTTCCCTACTGTAAGCAGAGATCAGCACTAAAGATTTCACAGAAGGGATGTTCTGTCCCAGTCTGTCTGCTCCAACACCAAATGGAGACTTAAAGAATAGTATCAGAAGACAAGAAACAAAATTGCATATTCAGTAGAAGCACTGATATAATTATGCCACACAATACCTCCAGTTGCATTTGCACTGATCCATAGGTGGTTTGTAAGTCTCTTTCCTCACCCTGTCCCAGACAGGCTATGAATCCTAACGCATCTCTGCTTTTCAGCTCCTAAGCAGTATTGTTTCCTCTCAGTCCAATTAAGTGAAACTGAAAATACTTGTTCTGAATCTGCCCTTTTTCTACTTGGTTCAGTAAATGAGATCTTATTTCCCCCTGTAAAACTTTCCTCTCCTGTAAATTAAAGAGAGAAAGCACCAAAGTGAGAAACAAGGGGTTTGGCTAGTTTTAAATTACAGGACTCCAGCCTTCAAGTAAACGTTAGTACATTTTAACTACACACATTATTTGAATTGCATTGTGGGTTTTTTATGTTGTTCAACTGAGTGATGACATAAAAAGGCTGTAAAACTGGAACTTTAAAAGCACTCATAACTGGTCTTTGTTTTACAGAAGACTCTTTCTAGAGCAGTTGTGATTAAATCTGGAAATAGAGGCACATCTTCAGATTGAAGCTTCAGCTCATTTAGGCCGAGGCACTCAAAGTGTGACAGCTTTATCGATGAATAAAAGTGACTTGCTATTCTGGATCAAGAGCAAAGAATGAGTCAAAGTTCTATTCCTTACCAAGAGAGACCTTTTTAAAGTTTCACCAGAAAACTGTGGAAGTGATGGGGCTCAACACCTGCTGTCATGTTGTATTTCTGTGTAAGTTCCCTTAGGAATGTACTTTTGCCACCTGCTTCAGCAGGGAGCGCAGCTTCTTTAAAAAGTTTGGTCTGGGGGAAATAAGGAAATAAGGAATTCAGAATTCCTTGTCATGCTGAGCTCCACCAATTTCCCTTTCCCTCACTGAGCGCTGAAACCTTAGAATTTTTCAGGGCATGGCTCAGTGAAATTAAACCCCATTGAATTCTGCTCTCCTTCACTTAAGTGAACCACTGCAAAACAAACAGCTTAGTCTTGGGAGATTGCAGACACATCCAAAGTGTTCGTTGTTATTCAAATGGCAACTGATGGAGCCCAGTGGTGGAAATGTTAAACAAAGAGTGAGTGGACGCTTTATGGTAATGTCTGTGAATGTTTGTGAAGCAGCCTTTGCTGCTTGGCACCTTACAATAATAAACTCTAAAATGGGTTAACAGAACAGTTTTACTACAAGGTGCCATTTTTCCGCTATCCACCTTTAACTGTTTTCAGTCTTACAAGCTGATGACTGGAACTAATGTACACATGCTGACCTAATTTATACAGAGAAAGATAGGAAAATATTTTCATCCCTTTTGAAAAGGAGCTTTGAAAGCCTTGCTGCCCAAATGCAAAGGAAGTTGCTGTGCACCTAGAGATAGCCTGGTTTACCAGACAGGACAAGAAATGGGCAGGAAAAGGCAGGTGAGGGGATGGTGCTCGCACCAGCCCTGTTACCACAATGCAGCTGCAGGCTAAGGTTGCACTCCATCCTGGGTTAGCACAGGATAGCCATGGGGTAACATCTTGTCCTGCGAGACAGGAGCCAAATGGAAAAAAAAAAACCCACTGAAAAGCATCACAAACCCTACATCAGAGCACAAGGCCGGCTTTACCTTTACAGGACTTTGTGGAGAAGGGAGGGAGGAGGCCAAGGTCATGACAGAAGTAGCGTTTCCTCTCCTCTCCACTCCAAAGCAAAGCATGTTTATTTCACTAGCTTATGCAGCAGTGTCATCATGTGGCTGTTGGTGTCCTGGCATGAGCTGAGCCAGGCCATGGCTGGATACCCGGGCTCCTGAGGGAGGAGAACCAGGCACACCGTGTCTGAGGTGACACAGCCTTTGGCACCGCTGCCATTCAGTAATCAATAACGTCAGGCTCCCATCTAGGTTATAGACAATAGCATCTGCATACAGAGACTAGCAAGCCAGGTGGACTGCAGCACTCCTCAACTCTTCCTGTTGCCCTGGCATGCTTTGGTGCCCAGTGTGCAGATGTGAGCGTGAGCTGCTAGGAGCTTGTCTTGGTAAAGAAAAGAGCCACTTTTGAGCCCCCAGAAAATATGAGCCAAATGAAAATACCTCTCTAAAGGACCTAGGATACCCCTGGAAACAACCTGACTCCTTCCTTCTCCCACGGTGAGGAAATGCCTGTTGCAGCTCCATGAAACATCACCTTGGTGCTGAGGTGCTGTGCTCACCTTACCCAGCAAGAGACCCCTGTTGCCCAGCTCTGTGAGCTCCCTGGGGACAAACCAAGGCCATTCATTTCTGCAGTATGACCTCTTTCGAAATTGCTGAGCTCTAGAGGGAGGGTAAAGAACCTGCTCATGTCAGAGACAAAGGACTCTCTGGAAGCAGCAGTGGCCTACACTTACTGCAGATCTGAGGTCTGAGGACATGGACAGGGTAGCACAAAGTTAAGGGTGAAAAGCAAGCTTCCTTTCTCTTTTGTACTTGTTGGTTTCAGAATTCCTCAGAGTTGCAATTCTGTTTGGCGTAACAGTTTTAGTCACTAGATGGCAATAAAGAATCGGTGTGCTCGTCCGTGTTCGACAGGGAAAGTTTGCAAGAGCTTTGGCCGAGATTTGTCCTGGGGGAAAGAACTGGAAGACAGTAGAGAGCCCATGACAGTAAGCGTGCAGCCACCCTGCCTGGGCATGGGGATTTGGCTTGCTACTGTCTGTTTCTTAAAGAATAGGCAGCAGGGCTCCAACATGTTCCGGTGAGAGGTTCAGCTGCTCCGTGTGAGGAGCGCTCAACTGGCCTGTGGGCAATGCCGGCTCTGCGCTTAGCTGGAGTCCTCGGAAGGGGTTTTCATACGCTGCCCTATGTGCTAGTTTATGCATCACAGAGTTGTCCAAACTGGTTCACTAAGATGGCAGCAACAAAGCATCGAGAGGGTTGTTTAATCTGAGGTTTCTCAGACTGGGTAGCTGTAAATCAAAAGGGCAAAAATCATTCCCTTTGAGCAGAAGTATTTCCCCAAACTTCACTGAGGAAACTGTGCAGAATACTTTCCCAAATTTTGTTGCAGAGAAGACACTTTATTTTAAATACCAATTAGACTTCCTTAAATTACTTATCAATCACTTATGCATGGTGAAAATATATTCTATCTCTATATAAACATATTTTCTGAGATAGCAAAACCCGTAGGCATGTATTTCCAGTCTGGAGAGGGCAATGAGATGTGACGAAGTAGGATTTTAAGCTGAGTTGCCTACACATTTTTTTCTTGCAATACCAAGGAGATAAATGTAAACACCCATTGTAACACATAAAAATGAATCCCATATCGAACATTTTGTTGGAGAAGCAATAAACTGCACTAAAAATTGATGAATGACAAATGTATTTTTATTTAAGCATTTATATTTATGGCATTAACAAATAGAAAAATATATGGAAGTATGCAAATAACTTCACAAGGACATTAAAATAAAATGAACAATATCAAGTTGCTCATCCTTCATGAAGATTTTGTGCTTTGGTACTGTGGACATTATTAAAGCACATATACCAGGGCTGGTGGAAACACTGAAAATAAATTTAATTCTTCAAAAGCCTGGTCCTTCACTGTGTTTCCCTATTGATAGCTTGAACATTTTAACTGTTGGCATCAATCTGCTTTATGTTGCTTTTATGACATATCTTTATGCATGCATATTTTGTGTAATTGGATCATCTTTATGCATTTTTCTTTGACGTTTTACTTAAAGATTCAAAGAAATAATGTAAACTGTGATAAGTAGACCCTTGTATTAAACTTCACTGAAGGGTGATTGTCTGCAGTAGGAGTTTAAACTCTTTATTGTGGATTACTTCTAGCTAAAGAAATAGGACTCTTGTCCAGTTGCTGCCTGAAGTTTAAGAAGCTGCTGTGGTGTCTGTGGGGCCAGGGAGCAGTGATCCCCATGGACCCCGGTGGGGCAGTGCCACCGCTGCTGGGACCAGGTCTGCAATGGATAGGGAGGATGCAGGCTGCCACCCAAACAGTGAGGAACAGTGAAGGTGCGGATGAGCATTTCCTTCCTTTCGTCTGATGAGTTCTTCATGCTGTGCTGTGGCCACTTTTTAGAGCACCGATTTATCATGTTTCAATATCAAGCTTCCTCAGCTGGAAGTGAAATGGAGGGGGTGGCTTGCTGGTTTAGAAGCTTTAAGATTCCACTAGCAGTTAGTTCCAGTGAGTTTGTTTACATTTGTAGTTTACATGTTGATTCAGAAGTCTCTTCCTCTGCTTTGTGAAGGAGCCAATGCAGGACTGAGGCAGAGTGAAGAAGCCACCTTTTCTGCTTTTTTTCCATTAATTATAATTTAAACTGTAAGGATAATTAGTTTGTCCTCTCACACTCTTGGTGGGGATTATTTCACAGCTCTCCCCACTTCCAGCTGTAACAGAGGTATGAAATGCTAGCTTTTCCCAGTCAGTTCATTTGTGGAAAGAAGCTTCACGTTCATTTCTATTTTGCCTTAGGTGGATCTTGCCACTTTCTATTTGTCAAATAACCTATTTGATTTAATATTAGCCTTGCAGAAGTCCTCACAGAGACATCTTACCTTCCTGTAATTTGGCTTCTTCATTGCTGATCACAATTTCTGTGATTTACCTCCCACTTGATGGTCAAGCTGTATTTCTTTTTATATCACCATAATTAATTTATAAGCTCAGAAGTGGCAGATAATGTTTGTTATGGAGATGATTTCCTCAAACAAGCTCCCTGAAATAACCTCCAAGGAACTGTAAGGAACCCTATGTTTGGTAATTAATTATGCAAACCTACTTTTAACATATCTGGAGGTAATCAGAACAAAAGAAGACAATTGTCCTTGTTAATGATAATGAAAATTTACTTATGAATATTGCAGTTATGCACATTACTGTCTGCTGTCACTCATGGCTGGGGTACCTTCGGGCAGTGTTGTTTTCCTCCCATTGTCATTGCTACAAAGGGCTAATGAAAAGGGCTGAAGTTAGAGGTGTTAAGAGTTTAATTTCAGAAACCACAATTAGCTCGCTCAGATCAGAATGGGCTGCTCAGCCCGATGTGTCCTGCCCCACCAGCTCCACACACGGTGTGCAGGGGCCCAGCAGGAGAAAGTCCTGCTGCCCGCAGGTGCCAAGCTCTTGCAGAGGAGCACTGTGCTCTGGGTTAGGGCTGAGCAGTGGTAGGAATGTGTCCCACTGGCCATGGCGCGGCTCTCACTGCCTTGGTGCTTTCTGTTCCCTGGATTAAAGAGACACCATTTGGTGTGCAGGTAAAGCAGAACTTTTTCATGACCACTTGAAATTGTTTTTTAAGCACTTGAGAGCACTTCCATTTATCTTTGAGGTAAAGCTGTATCTACCCATATCAGCTAAGAATTTACCGACTAAGTTTGCATAAGGTGTGTTTAAAGGTCAGGTTTTCTTTGAGGTGCTGAAATGACAAATCTGAAGGTCTCCTGGACAGTTCTTGAGTGTGAAAATTAATTATGGACTCCAATTCAGCTTTCTATGGTCAAGTGTCTTGTCCTTCTGCAAAAGCAGACAATCCATCAGAATGGGCTAGTTCTTGAGTTAGTTTGATTGAATGCTTCAGTGAAATAGTCTCCACACACCACCTGCCTCTCTCCTTTTATTTCTTACCAGCATTATGCCTGACCTCTGTGTACATAAATGGTGTAAATGGCTCCTGGAATCCTGATGAAAGATGGTGAATGTTTGTTTCTTTTTGTTATTTGTATGAGTGTTGTGTCTTCCCCCCAGCTGTGCTGATGACCCCATCTGTTCAGCAGTGTGTAAACACAGAGGAAAGTGATGCGCTGGAGATCTTACCTACATACACAACTCTGGGAAAAGGGATTGGATTTTTGCTTACCTCTTGCAGAGATGTGGGGCTGAGAGACACCAAACTCGTGTGTTTTCTGGGGTCAGCTGGAGAACCAGCAGATCCAGGCTTTTGGCTCAACTCTTTCATGCCAAAGCCAGAAACGGGATAACAACATAATTAAAATATGCTCTCACTCAGTGTTTTGTAGGGATTTGTTCTCATGCTTTTTGATGAGCAGTGAGTTTTACCTGTGTGGTTACACCTTATGCTGCAAGGTTAGGCCATGACAGCATGGGTTTTCCAGTTTTTGGGGTGGTGGTGGGGGATCTGCTCTCTGCAAGAACGGAACTGGTGAATAATAGCAATGGTTGAGTTCCAAATGGAGGATGGAGAATGGCCTAAGCCTCCACAAGATTGCTTTGAAGTCTTGTTCCTAAGTTGACCTCCATGTCCCAGATATTTAAAACTGTAGAGGCAGAGACACACAGAGAAAACTGGTAGAACACAAGAGCTGATGCAGGTCCTTGATTTCAGGACCTGACCTAAATGACTTTGATCTCTGCAAGCAAACCTGCTTCACAGGTATCTGCAAGGACTGCTGCCATCCTGTACACATCATTTTACTCTCATGCAATTAGAAGCTCCAACTATGATGCCACTTCAGCTTTGTAGTTTGCCCTTTTAATTTTGTCTGTTGCTATGGTAGCAACAAATGATTGCAATCACTGCTGTTTATATTGCAATCCAAGTCACATCAATAGAGATCTTGGAAACTAAACAATAAAAATCTGACTTACCTGTATGCTGTATTTGTTGTTGTAGGTAAGAAATTGATCACAATAATCAGGATTCATCAAAATCTTTTGTTCCTGAAGGATTTGGAAAATTCCTTTAACTAAGGATTGTGAAATGGTAATTTATTTCAATAAGCACTTACCCAGTGCTCTTCACACAGCTGGGCAATATTTCTTTTGCACTTCTTCCTAAGTATATCCTTGAAAACAATTGTTTTAATAGCCTTTGTAGTGTTGAAGAAAGGCTACTTATTGTTTGTTTGGGGTTTTTTGACCTTGTACTAATCATAGTAGTGTTTTAGGTCTAAAATAATGCATCTTTCAGAAAAGACAGTTCATTACTTTCTCCCTTGCTTTTTTTTGTCTAGTTAGGTTATACAGGCTTTTTGAGGATGGATTGTCTTTTGTGCAAAGGCTTGTATACAGGAACTTCTATGAGCTACAACCTTAATGCACTGTAATATCAATTTCTGATTTGAGCATCACCTGCTGAGCTTTGAATAAGTTGAGAACAACAGAGGAGAGGTAAAGTGGGCATGTGGGCCTGCCCTAGGGGGATGAGTGGTGATCAGCCAGAGCTGGTTATGCCATCTGCCTGTGCTCACCCATCAGCATCACTGCCTCAGAACTCATTTTGGGGACCTGCTCTTTGGAAGGGAGTTTAGCGTCTACTATAGCAAAGCAGCGTGAAATCCTGCGTTCCTGGGGTTGAGGCTCTCTTTGCTGTTGCTTTCAGCTGGGAGAGGATTGCTCATCCTGTGCCTGCCCACCCTGGGTGCTGGTGCCTGGACGCAGCAGTCACTGCAGATAGCCAGAGAAAACCAAGGCTCATCTGTCCTGTGCATCTTTTCTTACAGCAAGTTGAATCTAGATGGTCTAAATAGAAGGCCAGCAAAGGCAATTTGCTGTTTATATGACCCAATGCACACTGGGCATATTGAAGAAAAAAGCCATTTCCTAGTGACTAAATCTCATTAAAAAAGCAATTTACTGATCAATTACAATGCAATTTAGCTGCTAACTGTTTAATTATCAAAAAAGAAGCTATTTTGTTCTCTGTTCCTATATTTATGAACCATGCTTTAAAATCTCATCTTCAGAGTAGCTGTTTGGAGGAATGTGACTGCTCTGTTGATGCAATTACATTAAAGTTAAAATATTCAGTTCAATGTATTGTACCAATTCAAGGAAATATTGCTTGCACAGAAGCTTTTGAAATAGGAGATTCATTGATTTCTACAAAATCTTGACTCTTTATTGTTATTTTCACGCACTATAGAAACTATATTATCTTACATAGGCTTTACTGGAGGAGCATTGTTTGTTGTGGGTTGGGTTTTTTTCCCTAGTTCTGTGCAAGAATTTGAGTCCTGGAAGCATGTGTTGGACTCAGGGCAAGGATCCTCCCGAAATGAAGGCTTTTGTCTCTGGAGAGACTGAAGCAGGTAAAATGCAGAGGTGATACCCGAGAGCTGGGATGCTGGCGCCTGGTTATGACCCCCTGTTTCAGGGTCAGCACCTAGTGCAGGATGCATGCAGGGCTCAGTTCTGGGAATAGTAAGACATTAAAGCAGCAGTGCTGCCACGACTGGTAGTTTTTATTGAAAATCTCACAGTGTTTCTGCTTAAAGGTCCAGCTCCCGAAGTCACCTGAGCCTCTCCTCATTCCTTTTGCTAATGCTGTTTCAAGGCTTTGTGGTTTAAAGGAAATCTCAAACCCACAAAATTTTCAGCATTCATCAATGGATGAAGAATAATGCAAACCTATTGCTCTGCTTTTTAATCTACTTCGGGGTTAGGTCCTGTGGGAGTGTAACTCCTGGTACCATTTGACACTCCCCTGAGGCCTCTGAAGAGTGATGAGCAGTGTGTGCCTCGTGCTCAGACCATCAGCATTTGTCCCAGCTGAGTCCATTCCGTGTATGGTGGTTACTGTGTTAATGCTTGTGTGCCCCTGGGCATGTCTGGTCAGTTTTTGAAATCACGGTGCAGGAACAATCCCAGATGAGGTAATTATGAATTGCTGATGATGTAATAAAATTCGCAAAACCCTACAGTGGTTCTAGGAATAAATTATCAGTTTACAGGTCAGGAACTGCAAATCTCACTATTAAGCACTTAGGCAAAAAAGCAGTTTCCCTCAGGATCACCTGTTTTCCCTCTTTCTTGCACATGAATGTGTGGTTATTGTTTGTTTCCAGTGTGGCTAGGTCTGAAAGGTTCTGTTTATGAGCACAGGGGTATGGCACATATAATTATTTATTGATTTAGCTCAAATGATTAATGATTCAGCTTTAATAGGTCTGGTTTATTGCTGTACGTAAACAGTTTTGAGGTAATTAAAATGGTTTGATTGCTTTGTGAGGTGAGACTTGCCACACGCACACACATGCATGTGTTGCAGTGTCATCCTGAGGATGACACTCAAACCCCACCATGCTGCAGCCCAGCAGCTGGAGCAAGCCCTGGCTTCTGCAGTGCTCTGAGCATGTGGTGCGTGACCAGCACTGGCCTCTCAAAGGGGAGTTCTGATATCACCTTTCCTAAGGAAACTCATTTGCTGAAGTTTAAGTATTGATGAGGAAGACGGAATGCTTTTGGTCACAACCCTATAAAGGCTCATCCTCGGACTTCAGCATGAGTGGGATCAGTCCTGTGCTTAGTGCAGAGGATCAGGTATCTGCAAGATTTAAGATGCTGCCACCAAAATCTCTGCCGTTCAAAGCTGAAAAGTGTGTGTGTGTGTGTGTGTGTGTTTGAGAGCCGGTTCCATGGCACAGCACATGCTCTATGTGTGAACAGAACTGTGCTCTGCAGGCTCGGGCTCCAGTGAGAAGGGTGAGCTCGGGTGGGCACCTCCTCCTCAAGGGTCTGATGTGCACACAGCAGGGCCGAGTTCAGCCCTGACCCAGAGGGGCAGAAGCTGCTGTCCTTCCTGCAGCGCTGCTGGGTGCCCGGGGCAGCTCCTGCCAGTGCTGCCTCGCAGGGTGCAATGTGCTGGGGATGGGGCCGTGCGCCCCAGAAGCACCGTGCACCAGAGTGCTCTCTGATTCTACCCCTGCCCTTACCGAGGAGTGGCAGCACATTTAGAACGTGAAATGGGTCCAGCAAATGAATTCTAACTGTGAAATGAGACTTTTATTTCAGCTAAACCTATGTATTTAGATTATAGAGCTGTGGATTGAAATGGTTTGTTCCAGCTTCCCTGCTACCAAATGCCTGTTTAAATAAAAGGAGGTTGCTGAATAATTCAAATAAATATTATTCAATAATTTAGAAACCTCGTAATAAGGATTGAAGCCTGACCCAGTAAAACCTCGAGTGCCTTTATGCTCTTTATTAGCTGATTTTGCTGGAGAAAGGACTGTTTCTGTGTAGGGATTTTTGGGTTTTGGTTTTGTATTCTTTCCTTTCATCTGGCCTAGCAGTAAGCAGGGGTTGAGATTGTGCATCCATTACGGAGTATTTGTCATGGGTGCTCTGACCTCCCTCGTTCTGGCTAGCACGCTTGTGATCTTTCACCAGCTTGTGAATGCGAAGACAGGCTGTCACTGTGTGCAGAAGACAGGAGGTCTTGGAAATGGCACATCAAGTGAGCTGCAGCTGTCTTAAAAGAAATGAGTAGCGAGTCACTCATGCTAATGAGAAATCTGCAAATTGATCAAATATTTCACCTGTTTGAAGCCGTGAGTACAGTGCTCCCTATGGCAGAGCCTGCTCTGGTGGGAGCTGAGCAGTGCTGAGAGCCAGCCCTCCTGCCTGTGGGGCGGCCGAGCCAGGGAGTCACCTCAGAGCAGGAGGGGCACATCTTCAAGAAGCTGGCCTTGATTTACAGAGGAGCCTTTCTGCTGCTGTGCTAGGCTTTGTCAGAGATGTGCTCGCTCTTTCTTTTACCTGGAAGGAGGAGAGCAGTTGAAATCCCTGAGCTCCAAGCTGCTAAAATTGCTGTTGAGGAGCCATTCTCAGTGGGCTCCTACACATGGTTTGAGTTGATTTGACAGGAACAAGATTTCCTAGGCAGGATGCCAAAGCTTTGAATTTCCCAGTCTCCATCTACCTTTCAGTGGGAAAGATGGGTCACTTCCACATATTGAATGGGAAGGGGAGGGAATTTGCATATGGTCCTTAAGTGCTTGCAAGTCTACTTTCATTTCCATTGAAGTGCAAAGTACCCATCGGGTTAAGAGGGATTCTCTGACCTTCAAAACACTGGCTAATAAAATAATAATAATAAAAAGAGTTTTTACTGACCTGTTAGTGATGCACAAAGGCTTCAATTCATTGTTTGTTATCTCCAAAGGGTTGTCACTTAGGGCTGTTTATGAGCCCAGCCACTTGCAAAAAGCAGGCTCTCTGGGGAGAAGGGATATGGAGCTCTGGAAGAGGCTGGCTGATAAATATTTGGTGATTGTAGCTTCAGAGCAATGTTTTAAACACAGAAGCATATCATGAAGCTGATAGCTGTGAGAATGAACAGAGCTTGATCTGTATCAGTAACTACATTATGCACCATAGCAGATTGACATTAATAAGTACAGATCAAATGTGTATCTAGGGAAGTAATCTGTTATGCTATTACATGCCAATAATAACATGTCATGCTTCCTCATTGCAATATGCAATCTATTCTACTTCTCGCAATTAAGGGAACCTTTCCATTCTAAAACTGCCTATAACTCACCAGTACATGTTATCATTGCATTGAGAGCATGCTCTATGAGAATGCATAAGCAATTTATTTGATGATAAACCTGTTTTCAAATCTGAAGTCATCACTACAAAGGGAAATGGGGCTGAAGAGCTCAGAGGAATGCAAAAGGCAGGGAGTAGAAGGAAGTATGAGCTGCTGGCTTGTATACAAGGCTTTGTCTCAGAGAAGAGAGTGGCTGTTTCTGGCTGGACTTCTCTACCTTTTTTCATGTAGGTCTTGGAAGTTCGGTTTCCTTTCTCACCAAGGCCTGTGTTGGTTGGTGGCTCTTGGAGCTGATAACTGTCTTATGGCTTGTACAATGTGATCCGGTTTGCGTTGGTTTTTCATCGTTATCTTACAATAATGCTTGAGTTGCTCCTTTATAGTTTGCCAATTTGCTTGCAACAGAAATTAATATGTGCTACCTTACATGTGCTATCAGTCTTAAGAGTTTGTTGGCAGTGACGAGTGCCATGTTTTGAAATCAGCATGCAGTGGAGCTGCAGCATATCATTGTCAGAGAACGCAGGAATATGTGCTGTCTTCTCATCTTCTGAAGGTGGGTGGTTCATGTGAGGGATGAAGAAATGTAGCTGGATGCTTATCAGAAGCTTACAGTCTTCGCACTTGTGTAAAAGTTCCTCTGTGTAACAAGAACTTCGACACCAGGGCTTCTATTGTGGCTTCTCACTGACTGCAGAGAGTTGGATTAGGAGGGGGATAATAATGATGACAGGAGAACAGTGTACCAAAGTACTTGAGAGTGTTTACTAGAGCCCTGGAATGAAAGACCATTTAATATCTATTCTCTTGCTAACACACCTTCCCAGGACTTGCTCAAACGTGCACAAGTGCAAGGCTTTCCTCAAGGGGAATGATGAATAAAAAACGGATTTTCATCTGATGCTGTATTCCGCCGATATACACATTAAAAAAGAAGTTATCTTAGTAAGATAAGAACCACAGCTTATTACTGAATTAGCAAAACAGAAGCAAAAGTGAAGTTACAACTTTGGTTTTGGTTTGGAAGTTTCAGCACATATTGTTTCTCTGGGACAGAATAGAGAGCCATGGAGGTTAGATTTCCAGGAATGGTGATGATACTCTGTGGTAGGTGTGTATGTGAAGAGGCAGGTAGTGAAGAAGCGTGTGCATAAATAAAACACATAAACTTGCATATGCCCTTCTGAATTGAAATTATGTTTCTCCAAATCAATCAGTTACTAGCCCCAAATTCACTGAAATGCCATTCTGCTGCGGTGGGTAATGAGAGAAATACTATTTGTGATAGTTACATCCCTGAGCTGGACCAAAACACCATTACTTAATACACAGTCTGGGATGACTGATAACCTTGCTTGTTTTGTGCCATCAATTTAGAGAAGGTGGGAGCCATTTGTTGATGAAAATTACCATGAATAAACAATGAGAGGAGACCCAGATTTATGGCTTAATATTATCCTTAGGTTTCGCTGAGGAAAAAGCAGTCTTTTGAAAGAGTGAACTTATAATTATTTGTGTACACTAAAAAGGTGAAGTCTATTGTAGACAGCTCACAAATTGCATGGCAGCCTATTTATGTGGGAATTCCATTCAGTGCCAAGCTTCCTGGGCAGATACAAAACTTCACAAAATCTATTGCAAATGATGCAAGGCAAAAACATTGTAAAAGGCTCCTGTGTGCAGCCCATGCAGATGCCCACTGAGCCAAGGTACTGGGAGTCAGAGCTCCTGCTTTCTCTGCATGACAGCATGCAGCAGGTTGCAGTCTGGGTCATGAGGAAGGGCTTTATTTGTCTTGTTTTAAATGGAAGTGCCCAGGCAAAGGTCGCTCTGTCCTCTGGAGCCCCAGCATCGATGCTTGTGCTTATCTGGGGGAGCGGATGTTCAGCCACGGTAAGGCCTTGCTGAGGCTGGTGGAACTGATGGTTTCCAATCAGTTGGGATGGCAGCAGAAGAGACATAAAGTTGGGGTAATTGGGTGGGAGTTGGTTTTACATGGAAAAAGTACCAATCTTCTCAGTTATGGCTGAAGAAATTCCACTTTTCATCCATTAAACTGTCTTGAGTATCTAGAAGGAACGTATCTCTTGGACTGGCAGAGACATATTTAATTAAAAGTTTAAATCATTGCATATACGTCTTATTATGAAAACATTTTATCAGGCTGTCTTTTTGAATCTAATGCGTTATTTTTTCACTAAAGCAAAATGTACATTACTTGGAACATTAATATTTAGGCAGATTTTTAATCCACTGTTAGAGCAGAAAAATAAAATTCCCAAACAAAGATTAATATATATTTTTAAAGGCAATTCATCAATGATTAATGATCTAATGAATCTAGTACATCTATCACTCTACTGGAGCATGCATTCAATGGGCTGTATTAGAGAAACAGATGATACTGTTTGAATACAGTTAGGAGAAAATGAAAACAACTTTTAAGAGGACCTCCTTTGAAATTACCTTGAAGCAAAAGCTTTGTAGTTAAACTCTTCATAGTTTGGATCATGAGCTAATTCAAATGTGTGTTCAGAGGAAGACAATAAAGTTCCATTGTCTTACATGGGGCAATTATTTGGCTCAGTACGTGTATTATTAGGGGGATTACATTAGCAGGATGGGTACCAGTTGGCCCCTGAGTCGCGCTGCTGTGGGGACCCTATTTTCTAAATTCAGCAATATGTATAATTCATCTTCCTGAGCTGAAAATTTGATTGTATTTTGTAACATACCAGAATGAGTTTGGCTCCACTGCATGGTACCCTGTCACATCCCTTTAAATCCTCCTTCATGGATTTCTGTGCAATTACAGACTACTGAGGAGCTAAGAAAGGAAGAATCTGACAAATAGGCTGTAATCTGTGACTTAGATGAATGAAGTAGAGCCTTTCTCCTTTAAATTTATCCTGTATGAATTTTAATAAGAGCATAATTTGCTGTAAAAAGTGTGCTTGGTAATAAAAATCCTACCCTGGCTTTCATGGAAGGGTGATGTTTCCAAACAGGTAATCTGTAAGTGGCAGTAATGACAAGTTGTGCTGCATCTCAGCTCTAGGGAGGAATCAGGAGGGATGGGCGGTGTGGGGAGCCCTGAAGCCTGTGTAACCACAGGCTGCTGCTGGGAGTGCGGGAGCTGGAGGGGTAAGACTGTAAAGATGGGGTTTCAAGGGTGCCAACGTCCTTAAATCGACGATGATGTCCTTCTAATTTGAGACACTTGTAATGTTCAGACCAGTCATATGGTATCACATGAATGGTGCTTTGTGCACAGGTGCCTACATGTCATACCTTCTGCTGTGTATTAGAGCTCGATTCCACGCTGTTCCTCAAGCCCCACAGAAAGAGAGAGGCCCCA
Source organism: Ara ararauna (assembly GCA_028858755.1). Taxonomy (NCBI): domain Eukaryota; kingdom Metazoa; phylum Chordata; class Aves; order Psittaciformes; family Psittacidae; genus Ara; species Ara ararauna. The sequence goes on along the minus strand of CM054389.1, from coordinate 6,219,377 downwards.
GGCATAAGCAGCTTGTGGATGGCCTCTGCTGGCACAGCTGCTTGAGCTCCATGGCCTGGTCCTCCGGGTTGCCCACATTTTTATTAGGAATATGCCATCTTTGGGGAGGTTATTCTGGTTCTTATTCACAGTAATTGCAGAGGGTCGTGTGTCAGACACCAGATTCAGCTGGTTCCCACCTCTCGTCACCCACTGCTGCCCCTTAGAAAAGGGTCTTCCTGAGGACAAATTGTGTGAGTGGCCTTGCAAGTTGTTGGTGCTGTTTCGGGATGACTTTGTGAAGGTGAAAAATGGAGGCTCCGCATCCCTGTGGGGCAGAGCAAGCCGCCCTGGGCTGTTGATCCAGCATGGCACGAGGTGCCTGGGTTCCTCTCTGGAGCCTGTGGATCTGCTGGATGGGCGCAGGGCCGGGTTTCCTCTGCCAGGAGACACTTTTCTTGCAGCCGGGTCTTACAGGATTTTCAGTGCAGCAGAGTCATGGCACAAAAGCGACCTTCATTTCTTGACTGCAAGGACCCAAGGGATGGGCTGGGGTACGGTGGGGTCTGGTCTACCCCAGAGGCATCCGGATGAGTCTGAGGAGCTGCATGCTGCCTGCAGGAGGTGGACCCATGGCAGGAGCACCGGGTGCTGCATAGAGGATCAGCAGGGAGGAAAGAATCAGCCAAAAGGACTTTGGAAATGTCCTTTAAAACTGGGTGGGGGGGAATCTGCTCAGAACAAATCCCTGCAAAACTTTATAACCTTCCTTGGCGGCTGAACAAAAGCTATTACAGTCTGGTGGTTACTGTATATTACAAAGGTTATTTCCAAACACTTGGCTAGCACCTGGGGAGAAAATATATGCCTTGTGGTTGACTAGCATCTGAGTGCTTCCTTTCAGAGGATGTATGCCTCTGGTGTAATGAACACAGCAATCATCAGGTGCTGTGAGAAAAGGACAAATATTATTGTTATGATTAAACTGTGAAGGTTAAATGAATCATTTGCTAGAGCTGAGGAGTACTGGTATTAGACTGACTGAGGAACACAGGGGGAGGAAAATGCCTTTCTGAATTCTCGCCCTCTGTCTTATTGATGGTGTGTTTCCCTGATCACAGGAAAAACTGTGTTTGGGGTCTGTTGTGATTTCCATCCAAGCTGTTGGGAAGTTCGCATTTCCTGAAATGAATCTTTTTCTTGTTCTGGGAAGTGCAGAAAGTGCCCTACATACACAGGCTCATTATCAGTTCCGTGATGAAAGGATTCCTTTGCATGTGGAGGTTTCATATGTTCTGAAGTACTAGGTGCAAAGAAGCTAACAAGGGAATCGAGTGGAAAGGAGATCTGTGCCTGCGAACACAGCGTGAGAGGTGGTAAACTGTGAGAGCAAATGTGCCTGCAGCACCTCGAGCCACCTCTACCCCCCCTCAGCATTTACACAGGCTCCACAACCCGCACACCTTTGGCACCTGCGAGGAGACCCTGTAATCCAGGAGACAGTGCAGCAGGATTCCCACCGCTCTGAGGAGACTCTTGGATTTCAATATGTTCTCCCATATGCTTTAACACTTTCGCATTTCTTCCATCTGTTTCTGGGAAATGTGAAGGAATTTAATGATCTTTCCTAGGGTTATTAAACCAACAGCTGTTGTCATTAATAGAGGACATTCTTTATGGCAGCGTGCAAATTCCAGTGATAAATCCAGCCCTACCAGCCTGTATTTCTTTTTAATGAATACAGCATTTGTACTGAAATTGAGGATACGAATGCAACGAGTTCTTAAACTATTACTTTATGGTGTAGCTTTGGCATAGAAATAGGGCACTTTTTTCTCCCTCCTCACGTTCCTGGTTGCTTTTTCTATGAAATACATTTATGCTGGGTGAGACAGATTATTTTTTCATTCCCATTTTCCTTCCTTTTCCTCTTTTTCTTCCCCTCCCAAAAAGCGAACTGGAAGTTGGAGAGAAGGTTGCTCAAAAACATGGAATACATCCCACTGGAATAGCCACTTGTTGATGAAGTTTATTTGCAGAAAGAAATGATCTTTTCCTCTTCATTTTAGAAGTTCCTCTGGCATGCAAAAGTGATGGTGACTTTTATTGTATTCGGAGCGTATTTTTGCCTTCAGTGACTTCTCGTCCTGCATCTTAATGAAGACTGTAAATATCTGCTTGGATACACTTTATGTCTAATTATGCACTGTCCTGATTTTCAGTACTTGCCCTTGATACTGTTATGGAAAGAGCTTTTTTGCTGCATCACTTTGATTTCCTACTCTTCTTTTTTTTTTTATAGTACCATAACCCAACATAATGATTACACTTTTGAGCTCAGTGAAATGCACCACGTGAAGTAGAGATGGTTCAGGTACTTGCACTGTGGCCCCAAATCTAACAATCTGAATAACCAGTGTTAAAGTTGTATATGAACAGCCAGGACACTTCTGATGAATTTTGCTTTGGAGTAATTGCTGCATTTGTGTCATTAATAAATGAAAACAGGAAGTAAATGCTTTCCTGTTGTCTTCTGTGACTTATCCATCCTGCACCTTAAAAAGCAAAGCACACAACAAAGTAGTTTTTCATCTTGACTAAAATGCATTTTAAAATGAATTGTTTTAGTGGCTTGAAAGCTTCACAAATTGGATTAGGATCCCATCTGTAAACCAGCCACGAGTAATGGGTCCGGCCTCTCTGTCGTCTTTCTGATGATTTTCTCACCTGGCATTTTCATTAAGATAATCCCTGCACTGACATCGTAAGCAGAGATGGGTAGGACCTGAAATATTCTCTGCCATGGGAGAAGGTTTGGGCTGAAATCACCAATTTAAAGGGGATTTACCAAACTGCACAAAATCCATATATTGGAACCTGAATTAGTTTGCATGGAAATGACTGAGCACAGTTAAATGCAAATGTCATGTTAGGTATTAAGCATTGCTGCCATAAGAGGAAAGGATAAGAAATGAATGGGGTAAACGCAAGAGCGTGATAAGAAAAAAACAGATGTTTCTAACTCTGGAGTAGCCCTTTCGTAAACTTGCAGGCCAAGCCAAGGAATCGTGCTAGTGTCCCGTAATAAGCAGTTTCATTGTAGCATCTCTATGTCCAAGGGCTTCTTGCTGCATTAGAGGTAATTAATAAATGATGATGCACCTACCTAAGGGCCCTGTGCTGTCCCCGAGTGCTGCAGCACGTGCCTCCTTTGGAACTGGAAACAATAACTGAAAATCAGGCGTCTTCACAGACTCCTGTTTTTTCCCTTTGTTGAGCCAAACCTCTGTGCTAAAAGTAGCAATCCTTTTTCCAAAGAGCAGGGGCTCAGGTACTATGATTATGAACATCCTGTAACCTCACCGCTATATGTATGGTGGGACAGATGTGCAGTGGCGCAGATGGATGTATTAAACACTTGACATTCACCTCTGCAGAGAAAGATCCTGTTTTGAAGTATAAAAAGGAACTGAAATAGAAGTAGAGCTTGGGTGAAATGTCAACCCTGGTGTGCGTGGTTACTTTGAATAGAAATATTTGCTACTGTTGTGACAGGCTGGACTCGCAGTCTCCTTTTCAGAGGAGGAAGAAAGCAAAAGGAGAAAAGCAGCTTGTCTTTAAAGAGCAGCAGGAACTCCGGATCATTTATTCCTTGCAGCATTTCCCCTTAAACAGAACTTTTCTGTGGATGCTTCAGGCTGGTTTTAGGACTGGTTCTGGGCTTCACTTTCTGCTTCCCAGGGAGTTCATCTGGGGGCAGGTTTTCTGGCACAAGGGGGCCCTCAGGAAGGGGAGAGAGTTAGAAAGACCCTTGTTTCCCAGGGAGCAGGGACCCTTCTGCCCTGCCACCGGAGCCTGTGCCTTCCAGCCCCGTCTCGCAGGGGAAGCGGATGCTGCAGGGGGAAATGAGCACCTCCAGGCACCAACCGCATCCCCAGGCACGGAGCTCGCCTCAGCACCAGGGCAACACGCTGGCATCTCCGTGCTTCTGTCCTCTCCTGCTTAGTTTGCTGTAAGGTGCCTGTAAGGCTCATCATGTGCTCACATGGTGCTAAGCACCCATCTTTTCAAGGAGCCCCTCATGTGTTTCTGGGACAGACACTAAAAGTGGTGCTGACATTTGAGTGCTGATTCTTCCCAGCTGAGCAGTGGTTAGAAAAGCAATCTCTTGTGCTCAGGTGCTGTGGGACTGTGTCCTGCTGATGCAGGCACTTCCCAGCCTTGTCCTATCTCCTGGGGCAGCCATGTTACTGCTCTTCCCCACGTACTCACAGACCTCCCCTGTTTAAAGCTAGGTTTAATCTGCAGTACTGCCACCGCTGTGTGGAAAAGTTGCATAAGATCCATTGCATTTCAGAAATGAAGAACCCATCCTGAAAGTGGAGACTGCATTTGAAATATACCTGGGCTTGGTAATGTTCTAAGTGTAATGCCTCCAGCATTTTTCACTTTCAAGGTGACAGATATTGAAAGATGGATTCCTGCAATTTTGGCATTTATGATTCAACTGAGAAAAGGTCAACTTCTCCATGGAATCTTGTTTAAACTGGTAGAACAGCATGGAAATGTCACATTGTCTTTCTGATAGTGTCACTGGTGCTTTGATTAACTACAGGTGCAACCTGTAATGCAGAATAAACCCAAATGCCACAAATAGCTCAATAAGAGCCTAGTCCAAAGTGCCTGAGAGATCAATAGAAAGATTTCCCGTCATTCCACTAGCGTGGGATCTGGTCTAACTAAAACACTGAGAAAAAGAGAAGTTGGTGCTGTTCTTAAAAAATGCATTATTTAGGCCTGCGGGAGCCAGGACCCCTTCCCTGCGGTTGAGGAGCCCAGGAATGACAGAGAAACCCCCTATGGGTGCTGGCCCTGGGGCTGGTAATGGCCACCTGGCCCTAATGAGCCCAATGGGTCTCACCTGTTCCCCCAGGCCCTGCAGGGCCCGTAGCACTATTTGAGCTCAGCCTGGGGGCACGTCCTTTCTCTTTCCTGCATTGTGGGAGCAGCAGCCTCAGCTCTGCCGTGACCATAGACAGCACAGGAGCAGCTTGGCTGGAGGTTTGCCACCGGAGTCTGGTGAGTCACTGGGGTCTCTTGCTGCTGGCTTGTGCTGTGCTGGTTGATGTTGCCCCATGGGGGTGGCACTGAGAGGGTAAATCTCAAATAACTTGTGAAGTTCTGCGCCGGAGGCTGAGCAGCACAGATCTAGAAAGCTGATGCTCCTTATGTGGCCAAGCAGCTGCAGGGGCTGGGCTTCCCCTGTCGATGTTTTCAGTGTTACCTTTAGTTCCATAGTTACCCTCCCTTTGCTCCCTTTTCCTGTGAAGCTTCAGCTTGTGTCTCTATGAGGAAGGCTCATGGGTGTGTGCTTGCTGCCTGGCACCTGCAGCAAAAGAGGGTTTTGCCCCTGGAGAGGCTTCTTCAGGTGTCTTCATGGATCTCTCCTTCTTGCAGCTCTTGGTATCTTTGCATCCCGATCTCTGCTGTTGCATCACACCACCTGCCATGTGCTGTCTGCAAGTTGGGTGTATGCTTGGTAACTCTTCCAGCATATAATGGTATTTGAATGTGGCTGTGTATTACTGGCTAAGGAGTGTGGTGATGGTGATAAAGACTATATTGTTGTTGTCAGGATCAGAGATCTGGGTAAAAATCAGTTGCTTGAGTTCATGTTGCTTCACCTCGGTAGCAGGGAGCAGTGCTGCTGTGTGGGGTGGGCAGTGGATATCTCAGCTAAAGATCTACCCTTCCAGCTTGTGGATGATGCGATGCAGTTGAACACAAGGATGAATTTGGAGGATGTGAGTGGCAAGCTGGCAATGGGCAATAGCAGTATTATGCTCTTCCTGATGGTGATGGCTTTTCATATGCTTGGAGGGAACAGAGATGCCCTGTGCTGCCTAGAGAGGCATGGGCCCCACACTGCTTCCAGTGCTGTGAGAAACCTAGGATGGTGGGGTCACAAAGCCTTCACTGCAGGTGGAAGTGGAATTAGTGTAATATGAAGTTTAGGCAGAGTTGAGTAGTTTGCAAGGTATCTGACAAAGCAAACATCAGCATTGCAAAGAGTCAGACTATTCAGTTATTGCTGGCTACACAGACAAAATGCTGTGACACCTTATGACAGCTTATAGTAGGAAACTGTATAACATGCACATAGACTCTCCTTGCTGGAGTAATTTTATCTGACAAAAGTCAACCTTCAAGCATTTTTAGGAAAGAAAGGGAAGGGCTGCCAGGTAGGGGAAGCTTCTTGCTTCTCGAAAGAATCACTTCATGTAATATTTTTCATCAACTGACTTCTGAAAGACAGTTTCTTGTTGCAATAGCTCATTTTCAACTTCGATTTTCAGAATGATTGTGAACCATGTATCATGCGTCAGGAAATGTTTTCCACTGACTCTACTTAGTGCTGCATGCTTCTATTTATAGGTTCACTGTGTTTTCGTAACATACTTTGCTATCAAATCCTTTCAATAATTCAGGAAAATATAAACCACAAAAGTTGCTAGGCATATTGAAGTGTGCTGTCATGGGGAAAAATATATCATGGACCATCAATCTGGAGGGTTCAAGAGTTTTATAAGGGAGATCCCCTAATATTAGAGTAGAAAAAGTTAAGGTGACATTTCAACAGGCTAGGAATTGGTATCTGTGAGGACCCAGCCTGGAGTGAAGGCAGGCATGTAGGTGCCATACACAGTGTGGAGGAGAAATCCTTGTATGCAGTCTGCACCTGCCTTATCTCTCACTCAGCTTGTTCTGTGGACTTTGAGTGTGGAGCTCAAGCACTGCTCTTATATTCACCATTTGTGCAGCTCGGTTTCCATGTCTTTTGCCATCTGTGACTCAACAACTTGTAGTCTTAAGTGGGTTCAAAATCTGCACTGACATTCTTAGAAGAGAGTCATTGTGGGCTGAGGAATGCAAAAATGTCTGACTCAAAAAGCCCAAGGAGCAGACCGCGGAGGTCCCAAGAACTTATTGGGAAGCCAGCACTATATACTTACTACAGCTGTGTGCTCTTTACAGGTATCCTGTGTCTCTGTGTTGCTAAATTCATTGTCAAGAGATTTTTACTTGCTTGAATACCTCAGGAATCGGCAGAATGAAGGGATAAGTACAGGTTTGCAGGTCATCACTAGAACAAAAGGGCTTTGGCCTCCCACTGCCTTTGAACTGAAAAGTCTGAGATTTCTGGCTCCTCTAAACTGAAAGCAGAATGACAAGTTTCATGACAGCTGCTTACTCAAATTATCAATGGTATCCTGGGCTGCATCAACAGCAGCATGACCAGCAGGTAGAAGGAGGTGGTCCTGCCCCCCTACTCTGGTCTTGTGAGACCTCACTTGGACTAGTGTGTGCAGTTCTGGTGTCCTCAACATAAAAAGGACATGGAACTGTTGGAATGAGTCCAGAGGAGGCCACAAGGATGATCAGGGGACTGGAGCACCTCCCGTATGAAGATAGGCTGAGAAAGATGGGGCTGTTCAGCCTGGAGAAGACAAGGCTGTGTGGAGACCTCATAGCAGCCTTCCAGTAACTGAAGGGGGCCTATAGGTTTGCTGGGGAGGGACTCTTCATGAGGGACTGTAGAGAGAGGACAAGGGGTAACGGATTCAAACTGAAACAGGGGAAGTTTAGATTGGATATGAGGAAGAAATTCTTTACTGTAAGGGTGGTGAGGCACTGGAAGGGGTTGCCCAGGGAAGTTGTGAATGCTCCATCCCTGGCAGTGTTCATGGCTGGGTTGGACATAGCCTTGGGTGACATGGTTTAGTAGGGGATGTCCCTGCCCCTGGCAGGGGGATTGGAACTGGATGATCTTAAGGTCCTTTCCAACCTTAACTATTCTATGATTCTATGCTGCAGTAAATTGTTGAGAGGTGCTTGATGTTGAATGTATAATGAGACTCCCTCTTGCTGCAGGTGGGCATGATTATTCTAATTTTTTCTTCCCATTTATATAAAATGTGACAGTCCTGCTATTTACCTACACATGGCTTGAATTGGAGTTAAGATCCTGAAGTGTAACTTGCATTGCCCTGATTTAAGTCTGTTTACACAGAAGGATTTTGTGTGCTTGATAGTGGTCTGTGTGTGCCACCATCCCTAGAGCTGTGCTTAAAGGACTGGTTGAGAAGGCCTTTCCTGATCTCATTGCATAGATTTCCAGTGAGGCTGGAAATGACCTTTAGGATCACCAAGTCCAACTGTTCCCCAGCACTGCCAAGGCCACCACTAACCTATGTCACTGAGGACCTCCTCTACACAGTTCTGAACTGCCCTGGGCAGCCTGTTCCTATGCCTTTAAAGAAAAGTAATCCTCTAAATGAGCTGCTGATAGCAAGAACATTTAATGAAGTGTCTCAGTGGTAGGGGGTTAATCTCTCCTGCTCTGATGGTGTCATCTTCTTAAATGGGGGGAACGTAAATATGCATCATCCCATGCTTCTGGTAGGAAGCTATAAAAATGGACACCATACAAATATTTATTAGGGCTGAGGAACAAAGGGACACTTCCACCTTCTCACTGCTGGGCACTGAGGGACGGAGCAGCATCAGATTCCCTGGTGAGCAGCAGCACAGGGAAAAGCAATTATGAAGAAATAAGTGCACGTGGCGGATGAAAACCACAAGTTTAAGGGGGCTGGAGGCAGGATGCTGAAGCCTGGCTAACAATGTCCCTGGAATACTGCAGACAAGCACCTGATCGCTCTAATGTTCAGAAGATCCTCCTTGAGCAGCCCTTGGTGAAAGCTGCCCAAAGCTTCTGCCTCTGAATAAATGAAGAAATGATCATTTAAAGACCTTACAGTGAGCTTGAACTATTATCTTAATTTCTGTTGTGTCTGTGGTCTGGACTGAAGGGATGCCAGTCTGTGACTGTGAAGTGCTACCCTAGTAAACACCATTAACCACTAGTGATTGTTTTTAATTCTAAGTGCTAGGCTTTGCCACTACTATTGCTCCATTCCTTACTGCTGTTTCTAAGTATCGGAGCAAAGGCAGGTGAAATAACCTGACTGATTTCTTTTTAATAGTAGCTTTATGCTGAAATGCAATGTTTTGAATGCAGGTGAAGTAAAACTTCCGGGGAAAAGTGTCTTCCTCCTTGGGCCGGACTAGTTAAAAAAACCCCAAACCCTGAACTGAAAAGGTTTAGATCTGAAACAGACACGGCAAATATGCCAAGAGAAGGCTGGGAATATTTGCTCTGTGCTAACATTTGTGTACCATGTGCTCTGTCCTGAGGTGGTGTTTAACCCCATCACCTCTCTGGCTGGAAGCTCGCTGCTCCTTGCCTTTCCCCATAACATCCCTCTCACAGATTATCCGATTAACACAGTGAATTTAAGCAGTAAACAGCACTTGAGTTTCGTGGGTCCCATTTGGAACCAGAAGAGTGGCTCAAGCAATTGAAAGTCTGTTTCACTAAGTGTGCCATTTATAAAAAGTCATTTCTTTCCCAGTGTGCGTTTCCTGCCCCCTGAGGAACAATGTCCAGAGGCAGATATGGAGCTACGTCATGTGCTGCTGATGCACCAGGGTTCCCCTTTCAGCTCCTCCCCTGTGTGAATCAGTGATGGCAAAGTTTTGGAAGTCAATTCCTTTATGTGCAAACATGAAGAGATTGAAGTGGAGGCTTGAATTAAAAGCTCACTAAAGTGGGACAAACTTGTTTGCAGAATGATTATAATGATATATTGTAAATACACAATTTCAACTTATCTAAAATAAATACATGGGCAGAACTCCATTTTAATTTTCCTCTCATGAATTAGAGCCTTGCTGCAACTCTGTGTGGGGTAAATGCCATTATTTCTGCTACATTAGTAGGATGTGATCCAGTGTGGAGTGCTCCACATGATTACCAGGGGAGCGATCATCTTTGCTTTTCCAAGATAACGTTTAAGTGAGAGAAATATGCTCTGTAACTGATAGCAAAAAGTGGGGTTTTTTTGAGATGCTCTACTGATTTGTATGGCAAGTAAGCTTAAATTGTACACCCATTTAAAAAATACAATTTATGGAACATATTCATAGCACCAGTGGGGTATGTAAATTCATGTTTGTGGGGGACTTCCAGGCTTTTGAGAGTTTTATTTCATCTGGCATAGGAAACTTGGTAGAGAAAAATATCTCTTGACATGTTCAGGTTTGATTTGGTTTTAAGTGGTACTTACTTTATTTGTTATAATATGTAGCAAAATTAAGAGGTTTTTAGCATTTAGCTCTGCAAACATTAAAACACACTACTTTTGGAGTGGTTTCGCTTTTCTCCCTAAGCTAAGTTTCAGTAAGAGCATGACACATTTGCAGTGCATTAGAGGTTTAGATGGAACTGGACCTTTTAGCAGCACTTCTGACTTTCAGACCTGTTCAAAGAATGCGGTGTATAATATCCCACCCTATTTGTGGCTAAGGATGTTATTTTTCTGTCTTGAAATAATGCATCAAAGAAGCACAATCAGTGTGGAGTTGTGGAAAAAAGTCTTTCCTGGATTAGACATGGAAAAAAAAATGAAGTGGAATTAGGAGAAACAGGGATGATAGCTAATGCTGAGAACTACCTGATATGTTAAAGTTATTCCCTTTCCTAGAACTCAAGGTAATTTCCTGCTTTCATCCAAACTATGGCGAGTCCATTTCCACAGTGTCTAATGGCTGTCATCACTGACAGGACAAGAGCTCCTGAATGTTTTCCAGGAAAATGTTGTGATTATTAGCCAAAAATAAGTGCACAGAATGCTAAGTCACTGTTTGGTGTCTTGGACAAATAAAATGCTGGCCTTAAAGTGACTTGATGGGTAGCCATCAGGGAACAAGCGTCTCATGCAGGCTGTATGACATTAAGTGGTACCTTTGCAGATATCAAACATGTTGAACAGAACACTAACCAGCCTCAAATCTTGACATTTACTGAAATGTATCACCTACTCAGAAGGTGGCATTTCTGAAGTAGCAAGGAGCACTCCAGGAGACATCAGGATGTCTTCAGCAGTGCAGAAATCCCACACCTGAGCTGAGTGTATTGATTCACTGATTTTCTTAATATCTACGAAGACAAATGAACTATCTGCCCTGCAGCTCATTGCATTGAGAGGTAGTCCTTTTAATCAGTCAAATGAGTGGGGCTCTAGTGTGCCTGTTCTAAAACATGCCACTGATTAGACAGCAAGTTGAGCTCATCAGCTTGGATGGAGGTTTGCAACTGGTGTTTGAAGTCACATTTGAAGCCCCCCACTTCAAAAGGGAGCTGGTGCAAACCATTTTGGCTAGTGGAAGATTCCCCAGGTGGTCCTCAGCGTTTGCTCCAGCTCTGGTTCCTGCTCAGAGCTTCTGGGAGATTTGTGGCAACTGGAAAAGCAGATAAAAAGTTGCAGTCTCTGGGATAGTTATTTGTGACATTCTCATGGGAGCTTGAGGCTGTGAATCGTTGTCAATGGTCTGCACATGCAGAAAATTCTTAGCACGTACTGAAGTGTTATCAGTAAATATGTGCTATTAAAATGATGGGCAGTTGGTACAGCAGATTTGTGGAGATGGGTAAGACTGAACAATTGCAGGTCTTAATGCTGAAATGTAAAGCTGTTTTCGTACAATCCTCTTAATTACCACATGTAACCTCTACTTTCAAAGCGTGTATAAATGTCTATGTGCTGTGCAGGAATCCTTGCGTGTTTCTGGATGTTTTCTTAACTGCTCAACAAAGTAACAGTGTGTTGAAATTAGATACAGGAAGTGTGACCCTTGAAGGTTAATATTTTTTGACTGAATTGGGCAGGCGACTGGGAATTTCTCAGGGAAGGTAATTGCATTTCTGTCACACTAAGTCGAGTACTTCACTACTTTAATATGTGGTATAATGGAAAGTTCTTTAACTCTTTCAAAGAGCAGAAACTTGCTCCTTCTATGGAGACTGTTTCACATTTTCTAGGAGAAGCCATCTTCTTGTATGAGCATTTAGACATAATTTAAGACATACATTTATTTTCAGTAGTAGACTGTCTAGGGGCATACTCTTGATGCCATTTGATATTCAGCATGTCTGAATGCTTTCCAAGATTGCCCTTTAATATTAATGTTAGCTGCTTTTTCCCTTCTTTAGATCTGTACCTGATCGCTTTTGTCTTGCCCTCTTTAGACTAACTTGTTTTCACCTCTGTTTCAAAACCAGATGAGAACTCGGGTCTTTTGCATTCTCCGCAGTTGATGTTTTGCAGCAGCATCGTGTTGCTGACTCATGTTCCATCTATGATCCACAGTACCTGCCACATGCCTTCCTGTGTGACTGCTGCGAGCGTGCTTGTTACTCATCCTGTACTTGTGCAGCTGGTTATTCCTGCCTTTTTCCTACTGGTTGTCTGGGGGAGCAGCCTGAGAGGCAGAAAATGCCTTGGTGCTCTGCAAGCCCTGTTCAGCAACAGCTGAAGTAGGCCTGTGTTATCAGTGCTGCTTTGGTCACAAATCCAACACACAGCACCTTTTGGGTTTATGATGTCAATTATCTTAAAAAGATCCAGAGGGAATAAGTTACTGTGTTAATCATTGCCAACACATTCAATCTGGGGCTACAGTTCTGCAATGTAGGCCCAGGATATATGTCCTGCATATAGCATCATGCATGTCAATGGAGCAGCTTAGAAAAAATAAATGAGTGGTGCATAATGCACATCTGAGTTATGCATAATGCTGACATCTGGGTTATTGCTGCTTTGCTGTGTTTGATGGCAGGAAGCAATCTGACTATGTTGCTGTTTGTGTGTTTATTCTGTGAAGTTGGAGGCTGTGAAACATCACTTGCTTCCAATCCCAGCATCCTTGTGACAACCTTTATGAAGGCAGAAATAGATTTGTGATTTGCCTGCTAGGCAGCAGCTTTCCTTTCCCGGCTGCAGAGGAGTGGACTGCAGCTTGGAATCTTGCTGTGAGAACAGTCTTGCTAGCTGCTCCCTTTAATGAAGTGCTACGAGGTGTTTCTATGTGTATTAGGGTTGTTGCAGCACAGCTTTTGCAGGAAAATGACTGTGAGAATGAGAAGCAAACTCTCTTTGAAGCTAATCAATTGCATTGCTCTTTGCCTGGTAGGCTAATTGTGACAAGCCCAGGATCGCTGGAGCTGTCACTGCTACTTGTGCAAAGTGCTTTTTGTGACATTAAGATGCAGCGGTAGGACAGACAAATGAGACTTGGGATGTAGGTCCCCTGCCTCTGACCAGCACTTTCACATGTGCAGGATGTGCGGCAATGCTATTAGCTGGGGGGTTAGCATCTCTCTGTGCACTGAGTGTCTGTGAAAGGTTAAGTTACCCCATGGACTATGGCACAGTTGAGAATAACATCCTGATTTCAGTGAGGACAGAGGAAAAAAATAAACAATGTGGAAGAGCTCATACAGGGTAACAAAGGCCTGGGCAATTTTTTGGAGTTTAAACAAGGATTTGTGTTGCTTGTACTCTGAATGCTGCCTGGGGAATGGTGTGCCAACAAACTGTTCCTTTCTGAATTGCTGGTCTGGAACTGCAGCAGTGTGTTGACATTAGATTCCATAGTTCAGTGAGCAGCAGGGCACATGACACAGAAGAGGAGCACAGCATCTTCTAGAAAGGTTGCTTTATGCATTGATGCCTGTGTAATACATGGCCACTGGAGTTAAATCTGTTAAACCTACCTTGTTCCCATTTCCCTGAAAGTGAGAAATCTGAGGCACTTGTGGTCCTGACAGACCCGAGCCTGCCTTGTGAGCAGTCCAGCTTTGTTTAAGTCAGATCTTGAAGCAGAGGGTCATTAAAATAATGTTGGCATTCTTCTCACTGTTATTTTAATACTTAGTGCTTGAAACCACTGTTTCAGGCCTGAGAACTTCAACTTTGATGTAGGTGGAAAGGGAGATGATGACCTGTCCCTTCCTTCCTTGCTCTGTGCTGGGGGACAGGTGGGTGCTCAGCAGTGCTGGACATGCTCCTGGAGCTTGCCTTTGCTCAGGCATCCATCCCCTTTCTCCTTGTCTGGGCTGCAGGACAAAGCTTGGAAGCAGATTCACTGTGTTTGAAACGGCTGCAGCTGTGGAGGCTGACCCCTTCTACACTGAATTTTGTTGTAAAAATGTATTTGCATGGGTTTCCAAGGGCAGTAAAAAGTGCTGTGAAAAGTCTGAGGAAATGAAGCCCAGTGCTGCCCATGCTGCGTGAGCCCATGCCCCTACAGCTGGGCAATGAAGCAGGAGTCAGCCCCTCTGCTTCCTCCACGGGACTTCCCTTCCACCCTTCTCCTCCACAAAGGGAGCACTTCACTGTGGGAAGTGCCCCTGCCCGGTGGGGGCGGCTCTCTGTGCATCACAGGCAGCGCACATGAAAAGGTGGGTAAGCACTCGGCTGTGCGCCAGGGACACAGTGCTGGTGAGGTCAGAATTTGTACTTTCCACTGCATGCGAAACATACCCGGTATTTTTGTTGTCCCTGCTACTGCTTTGCACCGTGCTGGCAGTCTTCTGCTTTATAGCACTGTAAGGAAATTCACCATTAACAGCTGTTGATGATGGGTTTTCTTGGCCAGCAAAGTCAGCTGCAGCCAGTATTTGCTCTGCAGTAGTCAAATTGTTTCCTTCAATAAATTATAAGGTCTCTGGCAATGCATTAATATTGCCTGCATAAAGTTTGAATGTCTGACTGAAAAGAAATAGTGAGTTCAGATGTCCCAAAAGGTACAGATCTTGGGTTCCTCATCAAAAAGAAGATACTTCATTTTAATCTGCAGCTTAGGCCTCAGTTGGTAATCACAAAGTGAATTGGACATCAGGCATTACTGGTTTTGCCTCTTTTATTATGCACAGATGTCTAGTTCCATTTCATACCCTATTATGAGCCAGGTGCTAAATTGCCTTTGGCTGCCTTCATAGGCCTAAGGAGTTCTTGTGGCTATCCCTAATGTAATTAAACATTTACACTCAATTAAATGAGAATTGTGTAGCCACATCATGCTGAGAGCTGCTGCTACTTCCACCAAAATGCTGTATTTTTCAGGCAAGTTTTAAAATGATGATCCACAATCTTCAGCCATTTCGGTAGCAAGCAAAGCTGGTCTTCTCTCCCTCAGTTTATAAATATTTAAAGTAAGCCATCACTGTCAGCTGCTATTATTTTCAGTGCGGCAGAGCTGAGAAGAGATCTTGAGCCAAGAAGGCAGTGGCAAAACTTCGCTTCTCAAGTAGCCAGCTGAGCACCACGGAACTCACTTCGGCCTCTGAACTTCACAACTAAGTTGATGAGTTTTGTAGTGATGCAAAGAAGTCTTCTCTCAGTGGTAGTATCGGGGCTCCTGCGGCAGCAGTGGTGTGCTGGACCCACTGGCCTCTGTGCAGTGAAAGCAGGCCTCATCCGAACTTGATCTGTGGCAGCTCCTCTGCCGATGGAGAGAAACGCCTTCAGCTGAACGATCTTTCCCTCCTCTCAAGACCAAAGCATCCAGCCAGGTAATGAGTCTAAGAGGAGCTCGGGCGTTAAAACAAATGGAGTGAGGAAACTGAGACGGGGATGTTAAATCAGGAAAAATATCGGGTTTCTGGCACTTGGTCTTTTAAAGCTGCTTGAAGTAAACCTTGTGGGTTTTTTCCTGTGTCCCGAAATATTTCCTGTTGCCCTTGCTGCTGAGCTTGGGAGAATGCGGTCACTTACTTCCCCAGAGGCAGAAAGACAAAGCATAGGCAATTAAACTCATTCTCTACAGGAGGCTTTACAAGGATTTGCAGGGAAAAAGAGCTAGAAATGAAAAGCAAATGAAAGGAGACAATTGTATCTGGAAAACAAGCTGGTGAGTCATGTGGAAGGCCAAGAGGACATTAGAAGAGTGGATGTCTTGGATGTGGATCTTTGTGCTGGACTGTGGCTTGTGTTTAACAACTTGCCTGTTCCTGGAGCTGCCTGCACTTTTGCTTGCCACAGGCACTGACCCTGCTGAGGCAGGGCTCCAGGAACAGGGATGGGAGCATGGATGGAGCCTGCCACTGTCCTTGGCGCATGCTCCGAGGTGACCTTGTTCACATGCAGCTGGTGGGGGACAATGGGCAGCCCAAGTTTGCTCCAAAGGTGGGAGAGATTTGGGAACGATGTTATCCTGGTGCATGGATGGCATTCACTTGGATAAGAAGACCCTTTGGGGAGATTTTTTTGTTTACTTTGGTCTGAGTTAATCTTGATCCATCTTGAAGTCCCTCAATGCTGTGATAGAAACAGTGACAGCTAACCCACATCCAAAGAAAAGGATTAGGAATATTTTCTCAGAAGATGTCATCAAGTAATTCAGAATTACTTAAATGGAGCTGAGAAGCCAAGAAATTGGGCTTCTACCCTGGAATTGGACATATTTCTAAGCCACCTGAGGTTTCCTCCTAAGTGCTTTCTGAATGTATTTACAGGAAGATGACTGCAGGGTCCCTGCAGTTGGGATGCAAGACTGCAGAATTGGGCTCATGTCTGTCTGAAGGCTTTATAAACTTTACTCCTTTCAGCTGTCAACACTTGTGTAGCTCTGCTTCAGACTGTACCGTATGAAAGTGTGGGATCATACAGGCAATAAAGACTCCAGTTGTTTCTAGTATCTAAGCTATGAAGTCTATAGCCCAGGCATCTGTGCACCTAGATAATACCTTCATATCTTTAATTCAGAGCTCCTGGCCGACAGCACAAAATGTTTGCCCAGACATGTCTGCCTTCACTGGACAGTCCTTAAATCAACAGGTTGTACGTGTGTTGTCTCCTATCCTGCAGCTTTGCCAATAGCCACTGGATTTTTATGGTTTTGGCTGAGCATTGGCTTAGCTACAGCTTACACAAGCACTCTCAGTGTGAGCTGCTGCATGCAGCAGGACACTGCCAAGTCCGAGCCTCAGAGAGGCTGGTGCTGAGCAAAGAGTATTCCTGTTGCAGGCTGACAATGCCAGCTGCCTCCACAGAAGGAAGGAGGAGTAAATTCTTAGCTGTTCGATGGCTTCTGCAATCAGAGATGCTCAGCAGTGAAAAGGCAGCCACTTATTATCTTGTCTTCTGTGGATAAAGGCTATTGTATAACATTAAATTGGATTTCACAGCAAATCTCATGCTGTTGCTTGTGTTAATGAATTGGCAGGTCAGCAGCACAATGAATAAAAACTATTGAGGTAGTGATGGCTGACCACCGAAACCCTGTTTCTTCCATAGCAATAACTCCTTAAAGGGAGTCCCTGAGCCCAGGGACTGGTGGAGGCAGCCAGCAACTATTGGTCACACAGGAGGAAGGGGGAGAAGACAATGCAAAGCTGAGCACAACAGCCTGAAGTAATGGTCTGAAATGGCCTTATCCATGGATTCTAGAGCAGGAGACATCAGCCCTGCCCTCAACAGCAGGATGAGCAGGGTCTGCACACCACTGAGGTGCCTTGGCAGGAAAGAACTTTTAAGTAGATGAAATGCAATGAGATGGATAAGAAATGGGAAGGGTAGTGCAAATGGATGAGCTGCCTGAGGTCAGTGAGCAGGTGAGCACCAGTGTTAAATTAAAGCCAGGTCTCCTGCAGATCACCCAGTAGGAGGCTTTCTCTGGATGGGGTCTGAACTGCGTATATGAAGACTTTGCTGTTAGTTCAAGTGACAGAGGCTTGGGATTTTTAATCTGTGTTAGCTTCACTGCTGCTGTCGAGGTTTTAGCAGTGGTGATATCTACCAGGCTGACATGTTGTACAGTGGACTTTAGGCAGTACTATGTATTTTTTTATTGATGTATTGGTGTATGTTGTCTAATTTCTCTGGACCTCACATGTCTGAGACATTCTTCCATGCATATCTGCATAGTTTTGAGTACTGAGCTATATTTATCTTGAGTATAATTCAGTTGCTCTTTAAATTCATACACACATTGCTCAAATGATAACTGTTAAGTAATAGCTGCAAGTATGCAAACTCTAATTAAAACGTCTAACATACTGCATTATGGTTTATTTGCCTATTAAGTGTGAGAGGTTTAGGAGTCTTTCCCTTAAATACACCTCAAAGAATTAAACAAGACCGTACATCAGCTGATGGGATCTAAACAAACCAAGTGGTGCACAGAGATAATTGAATCATTTTTATTTTGACCAATGCACATTTTGGGATCCTCTGAACAGCACTTCTGAGCACTGCGTTTGTTTCAAATTGATTTCATGTTTAGCTTTCCAGCCAGGAGGGATTGGTTTGGGTTTGTTAGTCCCTTGGCTGTCCTATGTGGCTCTGCTGTGCCTAGATACTTGTCTGATGTTATGAGGAAATCTTTCTCTATGGAAAAAAAAGCAAAAGTAGACTTGGTAATTTTGTTAGGATGAAGCACAAATAAGGGTTCTTTCCACATTGTGATCACCTGCAGTGATATTGCTGTCACCCTGGCAAACGAAATGCCATCCTGTGCCCTTGTGTTTTGTTGCCTACAGCTGTGTTTCAAACCTGCAGTCCCATAACTGATGTATTGCATGTAACAAGTATGTATAGGCAGATTCAGCTATGCCATCTGTATTTGCAAGCACATGGCACTGAGCCCTAGGCATCCTGTGTCCTCCTGTATCTCAGCAGGTTTGGAGATGTCTTGATGGGTACTGTGTAGTCACAGCAATAGTGGAAGGAGTCTGGAGGGCATGGAGAATACCTGCTGAAACAAGACTGCTCTGCCTTGAAACAGCTCTTTGTGTGATTCAGCACCACGTGGAGAGAGGGGAGAGTCTGTCATCTTAGACTCTGTGTGGTACCAGGAATCCAAAATAACCTCTCAAGTAGCTGTAGCTTACATGTCTCGTGTCTGCCAGTGTTGTTAAATACTGAATCTGTCCGCTTCCCAGTGCTCAATCAGAATGCAGTTCAGTACATCTGTAATGTGGCTCAAGATGCCAAAATTAAACTCATCCAAACTGCTACTTAAAGTGCTGTTCCAGCTATGTCATAGTGCACAGAGAAAAGGCTATGCAGAAATATTGCCTGTTGCTGACATAAAAATGCTGTTTGCAGATCAAGGAAACGTAACATGGCAACTTCCTAGCTTTTAATAATGTAATGTGGCAGGTGCTTTGTTCCCTTCCCAGTGGAGCAAGAAGCTCTACATGACAAATCCTGGCAATCAAACAGCACCACTACGTTATAATGTCATCGCTGGTCGGGTGATGATACTCTTGGAGCTATCCCAGCTTGACTTCTTTCAGGTTCTTTGGGAACTGGGCCCACACAAGATTAGTAAGTTTAAGAATGCTGAATAAGCACATGAAGCTGCAGCTACTTAGTGCCTTAGGGGTCCCTGGGGCATTGAAAAAGGAGGTTTCTAAAAACTGTTGAATCATACTTTTATTAGAGGCTTCTTTCTTGATGCTCTTGGCTCCAACACCCTTATTATGTTTTCTTTTCTGGGCAGAGGTGTCAGCTGAAGGTATTGCTGCTTTCTTTTCCCCACCAAGGACTCTGTTCTGCTGTGGAGATAATGTTCTAGACATGGGCCATTGCACTTTAAATGGCAGAGAGCCGTGTGCGAATGTCATATCTGAATGTCTGCAACAGCAATTAAGCCAGCATTCTTCCAGTTCTCCAAGTCTGGATGTGAAAAGGCAATATTTCCTGGTTTCCTCTTCTGTCAGTGGCTTTGTTCCAGGAAGGCTGAGTGGGCATGAGGAAGGCTTTTCATTTTTCCATGCCTGTTACTGCCTACGAAAAGCTGAGGACAGGAGTAAGCCACAGTGTGCCTTGCGGACGAGCAGTCGGCAGTATTTTGGTAGGCTGTGGGTTCCCATTTCTCTCTGCACTACATAGAGGGGAAAACAGTAACTCTTAACAGCAACTGGGGTTTTACTGGCTTTTAGCACAGATGGATACAGGCCAGAGATGCCTGTTTGCACAACTTGCACTCTATCTATCATGAAGTCAGTGCAATAAATCCATAGTTCAGGTTTCAGACAGCTCCTAATGTCAGCTCAGTATTGATTCAGCTGCTAACTTTGTTGTCGAAGGAGTGACATTATAAAGAGCCTTTGGGCTGGAATTTTCTAAGACATACAGGATGTGGGGCCAGATCTCCAGAGTTGTATGCATGGTTTAATGTGCAGATGGGTAACTAGGGGGAATTCCCAGGCCTCCTAAGGAGTCAGATGCCAGTTTCTGAGAGCAATCAGTTGGGAGTGAGGCATGTGAGCCTTTCCTGGTGAATTCTGTTAAACCTTTTGGGCACAGAGAACTGCAGTTGAAAATAGATTTATGGAGCCTGCTCCCAGTGGCTTTTGAAGGAGCTTGGCCCCTGTACTGCACTCTCTCATCGCATGTTTTCTGACTTAACCTTTACTTATTTTACAAATTGGGAACTGTGGAAAAGTGATGGGCTGTTATTGGTGCATCCTGTGCCCTGGTTCTGTGGCATTACAAGTAACTATTTTGAATTGAAGGACATTTTAAAAACTATACTTGAACTGCATACATTAAACTCATTTGAGTAATATACTGCTTGGTTGGCAAGATAGGTCAGAGTATGGTCTTAAATATGTCAGTTTCCCTGCTTTTTTGGACACGGTTTTGCTATTGAGCAGTCTCCTATGCTCTTGGTTCCCAGCATTATTTCAGTCCAGGTAACATTATCTCATCTCAAACACTTTTTATCTTCTGATAAAGTATCAAGTCTGTGACTTAAAAACCAACAAAAAATCATGTTTTGATACTATCCATTCTTGGCTGTCTGTTAAGGCACAGTTATCACAGATGTAACAGATGAGCTGGCTCCACAACCTGGAGGTGCTAAGTAGAGATAATCCAGCTGTCAATTCTGAATGCTTGTCGTGCATGGTTTAGAGGTTGTGCACTGCTGGAGCTCTCCCTTCCCTGGGATAAAATGGTTGCTGGTTTAAACTTCTGTTTGCTTTCCTTGTTTTCTTGATGCTCATCCTCTGCCAGTCATCTGAGGATGAGATTCAGCAGCCCCAGCTTACAAATGTAATTGATCATTAGGATGTCCCTGAGGAGATGTCAGTTGCTGTAGTTTAACAAAATGTCAGCTGTGGAATAGACAGTCATTAGGAAGGATGTAGAGAGTCATTCACTGTGGTCAGTGATGCTGCCTGAGAAGGTGGAGGCAGGGGGAGGGATGCTCATTTTGGTTGTGGCTTCTTCCATTCCAGAAAGCTAAAGTCCTGTTCTCCTTCCATGGATGGAAAGGAGTCTGTGTGTGTGCATACACGTTTATCATCTGTGCTTAGGATTTCAGCAGGAATGCTCTGTAATCTTTCCATATTTCCACTGTTGTCATAAGTTAAGGAATCAGTCCTGCTCAGGTTCATGACTCACAGTGGCAGTAACAAGAATCCGGTCCCCAGAATGGCACCTGCTACTCTGGAGATGTGTCCCCTTCTGCCGGTTGACAGCAACTGACAAAATAGCACAACTGAGCTATTTTGACCAGCACCCATCATTTATCTGTCTCATTTTTAGGACAAAGAGGGTTTGGGTTGAATACATGGAAAATGAAGCTTCTGCTGGGTGTGTGTTAATGGAGGCACATCAGAAGTTCAGACTGTTTCAGAAAGCCCAGTTTTCACTGAGGTGTTTAAGGGGCACTTTTGGAAGTGCTCAGTGCCCTCCTACTGTGTTAATTGACTTGAAAATGTGATGGGTTGACTTTGTGCTTAGCTGGGCATGGAGTGATTCTGAAATCCCCATTTTCCTTTTACCCTTTGAAGCCACAGGGAACAAAATCACAAAAAGCTCTGTGAATCTTAACATCTCCCTCCATGTTTAACAGGTTTTGAACCACTGTTCGCAGCTGAAGCAAAGATAACTCCCACCAGCACTGACACCACTTGTTTTCTGGTGCTGTCACTAAGACACAGCACCTCACTGTGATGGATGTCATGTTGTCAAGAAACAGCAAAGATAATTTTCAGCTTGCATGTCTGCGTAAGCAGGAGATGCTGGTATTTGCAATTGTGTTTAGACCATATAAACCACATCAGCAGCAGCAGGCTGCAGTGAACTTAATGAGTTGAGACCTCTGTGGGAAGGTGATGGGGCATGCTGAGATGGCTCCATCCTTTCTTTTCAGACCACTAGCTGGTGACTTGAGGTTGCTATCGGCATAAGAAGAAATGATCTGAATTGGTTTCAGATACTAATGTTTGCAGTAGACCGTAGAATTTATGAAACTGGCTGGGTTTCCTTGCCTTGGCTCCCTTGGTTCTAGTTGCCTATTCCTCATCTTGCCCAAGGCAGGCAGAGCAGAGTCTCTGGGATGGGGCTGCACATACAGAAACCCATAATTCAGAAGCTGTATGTAGTGAGCTGCATGGAACTGGACATCTCAGCAAAGCCCAGTGAGGACCTTTCATTGACTTCGCTGGGCTTTTATTCAGACTTTTAAAATCTAAGGACTAAAGACTGCTTCTATCTGCTGTCTCCCATGTGGCTACTGGGCTGTTAACTTAGATCTGATCCTCACTTTTATGACCTAATCTCTATCACTCATTGAACTCAGCACTGCTTATAGGTGGTTTGAGGTCTGTATTAGCATTTGAACAATTATGTCAAAGCATGGCATTTTCTTCTGAGAGACTCTTTGGTTTTGTATGGATATTTTATTAGGTTTCCTTTGTCACAGGTTGTTACTGAAACTTGCCAAAGGGAATTAGTAGCTCTTTCCACTGATAGCCGCCTATGCTTTGCATCCTTGCATCCATCAAAATTATTCATTCCTTTTCTTTTTCTGGCATTTGAATCATCTATAAAACACTGCATATTGTTAGGTGAATATGAATGGTTCCTGCAACTTCAACTTGTTTTCCAGAAAGTTCATTCAAAGACAGAAGATGTCAGTGCATATCTGAAGCAATAAATGCCTCCTTCAACCATAGTGGGACTTAGAAACATGAAGCAGAGCCATAAATCCTGCACTCTGAGAAGCTAGTTAGTGGGGGTATACCCATACCCATTTTGTTTCACAAATTGAAAATCCTAACTACCTGGGAGAATAATAAGGCTTATACCTACTAATTTGAACATTGTCATTTTTATTATTGGAAGAAGGCTCTACAATGTGGGTATTATCATCACATAATGCCTAGTGTGTGCCATTAGGAGATGTAGATGGCCACTGTGGGACAATAATTCACACCATGCTGGGACTTGAAGCTGAAGTCAGATGTGCACGTTTCTTGTGGGAGGTTTAGAAACTGATGTTCTGTCAAGGCCTGTGCTTGCTGAACATGGTGTGAGAGTCAGGGGGCTCTGAGAGGCTGCATTCCAGAGCAGAGCCAGACCTTGAGGAGATGCCTCATTCCTGTAGTCCTTGTGCTTCCTGAACACAAGGTAAGAGGCAGGGTGGTCTCTTCTCCTCTGTGCTGTGTTGCCCTCCAGGGCAAACACTAGCTCCTACATGGCTTAAAGTCTCTTTGTATTGGCTGGCTTGAAAGGGTGATCTTGGCAAAAAATAGCATATTGCAAGTTATGCCTTCTGAGCAGTGTCACTTAGTGCAAATGTTTGTATTTTGGCAAGACATTTTTTGGGGGTGGGGGAAGCTGACTGCAACAGGAATGATCCTTTCCTTGCATGTTGCATTTTCAAATTGGAGCTCTGAACTTCCTCAGAGCATATTCCTGAATGCAGCCAGCCCCCCCTGCTACCAAGCAGTGAGTTGTAGGCTCTGCAATCAACAGTAATACATTTAATTGCCTTTGCACCAGCAAGGGGTGTGTTGCTATGAAGGAGCTGGAAGGGATTTGGTCTTGTCTGGTTAGACATCTGTGAGGGCCCAGACTGTGAAAACAGCAAGTTCAAAGCTGGGAGACAGATAAATTGCTGGAGTGAAAGTGCTTGGTCTGAAATGAAGGGTTATGGAATAAGAACTGCTCTTAATACTCTCCCACTGCTATAATTAACCAGAGTGCAATGCTAACATCTGACCCCAAAGGTTATTTAAGCAAAGGGTTTGCAGCGTAACACTCGGTGCTTTGAACACTGGAGCACACTTCCAGTGCATCTTCGCTGCTTCACGCAGTGTCTCAGGTAGCATGTTCAGCAAGTGTGAGGCTGCTTGTGGCAGACAGGGAGATCAACATTTGGATGGGAAGTGGTTTTGACTTGCTCTATTTCTCCTGCTCTCACCTGCAGATCATTTCTGAGTGATACCAGCTCTAATAATACTGTGACTTTGGCCAGCAAACAAGGACCTGGGTAGTGCGGAGTCAGTTTCCTGCAAACTGACGTTTTTCAAAATGTGAGGTTTGGAGAGAGTTTAAAAGTACCTTGTTCATCTTGTATTGACTGAGCAATCAAAGCTGGAATGACTTGTTTTCTCCATGTCAGCTAAAGATTAGGTTTTTGTTATGTATTTCCTCAAAAGTGGCAGGTAAGCTCAGGCACTGTCAGCCCAAAGATGTCTGCTCAGAATCATGTTCCAGCACTGAGATAGCATGTATTGGACCATTATCAGGTGAATCTTGAATTTGCTCCTAGTAAACATGACTGACACTTAATCTCTATCTCAAGAACAAAGGATTTTGTTTGCAGAAGTGATCCTAATTGTCCCTTTGCAATTTCCTATTCCAGAGACAATCAGTGCCATTGATTGTAATGTTAGATTCAGTTATTTCAGAAGATTCATTAGCATGTTAATTCTTAGCTGTTACATGGCATTTCAACTTCCTCTTTCATCAAAGCATGGGCTTGAGTTTTAGTAGTTGCTAGTGGCTGGGGAAGCTAAAGGACAAATCACAGAAGCACTTGTTTTTCAGATGGGCAGCAAGGAGGGACCTCTTTGCCTCAAATTCATGGCAAAGGCTGGAAGAGAGCCAAGCAAAAAGCTTTTTCAGCAGGACCCCTGTCACTGGAAAAGGAATTGTACCCACTGGTTGCGCAAAGCCATTGGCTCAACTGCAGTGATGTAAAACCAGAGCAATGTGGGAAGTGAGGACCAAACATAACCCTTGAAGCTGGATTCTAACACCTTTGTTCAAGTGGAATCTAATCTTGCTTGGTAGTAGACCACAATGATGCTGTGATACGCCTGGGAAAGTGAAGTGCGCTTTATTGCAAGGCACCTTTAAGCTCCTTGGCCATGATGGTTGCCACATGGAGGAACCTATAAAATTTTTTTGATGTTTCCATCTTGATTTTCTGATGGAGCTCGATGTCACTTTCTAGATGAGTGGGCACATGGACATCTGTGCATAGAGTCTCATGGAGCTTCCTGGAGAGAATGAGGAAAGTTTCTCTTCCCATGCTTGATGTCGTTCTTGCTGGTCTCTGTGCTTGGACTCTGGCACCAGCTTGACGAGATGTTGGTGCTCTGTACTTCTGTTTGATACAGTCTCTTTTTGAAGATTCAAAGAAGCCACGGCCTTTGAGTATTCTCTCTGCCGCAGCAGGTAGAGGATAGGGCAGCCAAGCATCAAGGACTGCTCTCCAGTTCTTGTGAGGATCTTTTGGGGTTAATTTTGAGGGTAGAGTTTTGTGTCACTTCAGGAGATACTGAAGAGCTTCGTAATAATGCTCCGTGCTGGTATCAACAATGGCTCCCAACAAAACATGGGTAAGCTCAAGCAGAGATGGGGCATCAGCAGTTACTTCCAGGAGTGCTTTGACTTCTATCACTTTCTGACATAAATGAAGAGCATGAAGGAACACAGTTAAAATAGAAGGTGATTTCTAACAGTTCTGTGAATTTAACAGTAGCGATTTTTATGTACACATTTACTCCAGTTTCAGCTTTCCCAGATGGATTTTTTTGATTTTTGTATGGAGAAGTGGGGGATTTGGCTTCCCCCACTGGTTCTGGTCATTGTGAGAAGTGCTGGTTTTTTTCTGTAGGAACTTCCCACACTTGCCCACTGCCTGGTCTTGACTGGTTTGCAGATCCTCTGTTTCTCTCAGGAGCAGGTCATTATGTGGTTTTGGATGGCATACCTCCAGAAGGTAATGCAAATGTAGTCGATGTTTGTAAGACAGTACCTGGTGCTCTCTTGGAAGCAATTTTCCATTATGCTCTAGTTGAATGAGTTCTTGACATGAAAACTGGGAACAGTGTGTCTTGGAATGTTACTGGAACAATGGTTGAAACACCATCCTGTTTGGCAGCCATTTACAATTGCAGCTCCTTGGTAAATCTTTCTGCCTGAAAAGACTAAATGGTTTAAACACTACAGCGATCAGAAATAGTGCCTGGCTGAATTTCTGCTGAGCCATGGATATCCAATACAGAGCTGTAAATTAGGAGTCAGGGAACTTGCTATCTACATTTTATATATGGTCAAATATCTCATATCAGTATTGAGACCATGAATAAAAGGAAACAATCATGTAGCATCCATGTAGCGGAAGTGCTTTTACCAGAGGAGCATGTAATCCCACTGAAGGGTAAACTTCAACCTGAAATGAAGACTTGTTACTGGTCTCCAGCTGGGCACTGAGCCATTGAGCACAACTCTTTGTGTGCGGCCATCCAGCCAGTTCTTTATCCACCTAGTGGTCCACCTATCAAAGTGATGTCTCTCCAACTTAGAGACAAGGATGTCATGTGAGACAGTGTCAAACACTTTGCACAAGTCCAGGTAGATGACATCAACTGCTCTACCCCTGTCCCTCAGGGATCAGTGTTGGGACCGGTCTTGTTCAACATCTTTGTCAGTGACATGGACAGTGGGATTGGCAAACTTGCTGAGGGCGCACTCAATGGCACCAAGCTGTGTGGTTTGGTTGATATGTTGGAGGGAAGGAATGCCATCCAGAGGGACCTTGACACGCTTGTGAGGTGGGCTGATGCCAGCCTGATGAAGTTTAACCATGCCAAGTGCAAGGTCCTACACCTGGGTCGGAGCAATCCCAGGCACAGCTACAGGTTGGGCAGAGAAGAGATTCAGAGCAGCCCTGCAGAGAAGGACTTGGGGGTGTTGGTTGATGAGAAACTGAACATGAGGCGGCTGCAGTGTGCGCTCGCAGCCCAGAAAGCCAGCCGTATCCTGGGCCGCATCAAAAGGAGTGTGACCAGCAGGTCGAGGGAGGTGATTCTGCCCCCCTACTCTGGTCTTGTGAGACCTCACTTGGACTAGTGTGTGCAGTTCTGGTGTCCTCAACATAAAAAGGACATGGAACTGTTGGAATGAGTCCAAAGGAGGGCCATGAGGATGATCAGGGGACTGGAGCACCTCCCGTATGAAGATAGGCTGAGAAAGATGGGGCTGTTCAGCCTGGAGAAGAGAAGGCTGTGTGGAGACCTAATAGCAGCCTTCCAGTATCTGAAGGGGGCCTATAGGGATGCTGGGGAGGGACTCTTCATCAGGGACTGGAGTGAGAGGACAAGAGTTCAAACTTAAACAGGAGAAGTTTAGATTGGATATAAGGAAGAAATTCTTTACTGCAAGGGTGGTGAGGCACTGGAATGGGTTGCCCAGGGAAGCTGTGAATGCTCCATCGTTGGCGGTGTTCATGGCCAGGTTGGACATAGCCTTGGGTGGCATGGTTTAGTGTGAGGTGTCCCTGCCCATGACAGGGGGGTTGGAACTGGATGATCTTAAGGTCCTTTCTAACCTTAACTATTCTATGATTCTATGACCCATGATGCACTGTAGTCAAACACTAGGCAGGAGGCAGCCATCTACAAAG
Source organism: Ara ararauna (assembly GCA_028858755.1). Classification (NCBI taxonomy): domain Eukaryota; kingdom Metazoa; phylum Chordata; class Aves; order Psittaciformes; family Psittacidae; genus Ara; species Ara ararauna. The sequence continues at coordinate 6,191,774 of CM054389.1, read as the reverse complement.
ACAAAAGACATCACTTGCAAGCAGGCACTTCATGAGTCAGTGTAATATCTACAGGGCTATCACTATATTTAGTGCCACTTTGGAGCTCTTTTCCTTTCCATGAATCACTGTTTATGCCTTGAAAAGGTAAAGAAGAGTGTGCTTGAACTAAAGGTATGTTGGGGCTTTTTTTAACTTTGCCAGCAAAGCCTCGTATTGTGAGTTTAAAAGCCATTCTAAAATCTGTTTTTAATCATGCAGTTGGTAGATGTTGGATCAATACAAGAGCATGCATCTATAAATGAATTTGAATCAGATTGTGTATCATTCATATCTAAAGCAGGCTTCTTGCAGATTATGGTGAACAAGGAAGTATGTTTCTCTATTGGCAGCATGGACTGTTGGGAGGTGAGATGCAAACACTATTCAATGTCTTCCCAGAGCCACTGACATGTCTGGACCCCAAGAAGCAATGTTCTGGCCCTGCTGATACTGACACCAGAGCCCTTGCTGACTTGTGAGATGAAGTGTACACGGTCTTGCACCATCCTGATGATGGTACTGCTGCTCAGGCTTAGAGCAGTTTCCCTGCTTTTATTCCATCTCCTGCTGTGTTCTTGCATTACTTCCTCTGTCACATAAATAGCTTCAGAAGAGGATGTGAACACCAGCTTTAACCAGATCAGACAGCAGCTTTTCAAGTGAAAAGCAAGCATCTGAGCTTTTGGGTTTTGCCCCATGCTGCACTGTCACGGATGGCATCTGTTATCTGAACCAAATTAATTGCAGAAATACGCTGTTAGTCATCATTGTGGAGACTATTTATCTGTTATGAAGGAAGTGAAGTATGGTGAAGGGAGAAGATTAACTTCTCAGTTGGAATGAATAGGAAACTCATGGTATGACTCTGTCAGGACACTGGGGCCAGGGTGGAGTGTAGGAAGTGATGATAACCAAGTTCAGCCACAGAATATAGAGAAACAGGTTTCTGGGTTTTAGAATGGCTGAAAGACAGAAACAACACATCCTGTGGGAGCCCTGGGAGGAAAACACATTTTGTCTGGCTGATGTGGAGGTTTAAAACACTGTGTCAGCTGGGCTCAGGACTGCCAGCCCGTGGTGGGGCAGGGCCACAGGGCAGTGCCTGCTGCTCACCAAAGGGTGGCGCACCCGACAAGGGGCGGTGCAGAGATGTTGGGGCTTCTGGAGGTCCCATGGGAGGAGATCTGGGCTGGAAAGCGGGGTCCGGTCCAGAGGGAGCGCTGGTCACATTTTGCATCTCTGTTGGCTGCATCTCGGAGAATGGGTTCGTCACTCCTTGCTCAGTGCTCTGCTTCTCTCCCAAAAGCAAACCTCTACGTGCTTATCCTGCAATAGGTAATTACTCTCAAATATTCACATGGGAATATTCAGAGAGGTTTATTTTTCACCAAAATAGTAGCAACCAGCTACTGGTGGCCACTAAAACTTAGGACAACTCTTGCATTCCCTTATATGTTAGAAGCAAAGTTTCTTGAGCTGTCTCCCCTGAATCCTTGATAAATGCCTTTCAGTACTGACAGGCAACAGCAGCATAACCTTGTCACTTGTTTACCCATGTGGTTTTCTCTCTCCTGTCTCCATTAGCACTGTGTGAAGAGACTGTTCCTACAGGCAGGGAGCTTGTTGTTAATGTCAGCTGAGCCAGTTACTGCCCCAGGAGCCAGTGTGGAGCCATAATGAGCGCTGGCACTTCAAACCCAGGGACCTCATCCCCTGAGCTGCAGTGACTCAGAATGGAGAAATCCAGGTGCCACACTGGCCAGTACCTGTCACCTTTTAAACGCAGCATTCAAACATGTACCGTTCTCCTGTGCCCCCTCGCTGCTGCTCACATCTCACCGAGAGACTGGAGACAAAGGCAAACCTGTACTGCTACTTACGAAGGAAATTGCCACCACCCTCTGAGGTGAACTGCGACTGCTGGATGCAGTAAACCTGGAATCAGGTTACTAGGAGAGAACTGCAAAGCTTATTTAAAACATTAGCACTGTCATGGACCCAAGGCAGCATCCTTTTCCTGTGGGATTCCTGTGGGATCAGCTGGACAGGTTGCTGCTGCAGCGGACTGCAGAAAGCCTGAGAATGACTTGGCTGTAGTCAGGAGGCATCAAAGCCTGAGGACAAGTTTACATAAACCTCCAAACATTGGTGTCAGAGGTGGCAATGGTTAGCAGTGACCGAAGTGCAATTTAAGCTATGAAACTCTAACTTAGAAGGAGCTTTACCCCCTTTATCAGTCCTGGAGCAGAGGTGTTTTGTGTGCATGTCACCACTGCTTGAACTGAGTTTGTTTTATGTTAGTGTGTCATAAAGTTCTACCTAGAAATGGCTTTTTTAGTTACACATCCCTGATTTTGCTTGCACGACACTAATGTGAGTCTGGAAAAGACAAAGACTGAGGAAAATGGGATTCTAATTTATTAGAGATGAGGGAGGAAAACATAATTTGCTCCTCGGTGGAGAGAAAAATATGGATTTTTCCTTTGTCCCTTGAGTAGTGGGACACCTCTTGCACACTCTCTATTCTAAATAGAAAACATGTAACTTTAGCAAGGCCATGTGTCATCCTTGTTCTTCCTGCTGTACCTTTCCAAAGCTTGCACATAGCTGTTTGGGAAGATGTAATTTAAAAGTGGTTTTACCACATCAGCCACTTTTAGGATGCTGTTGTGTAAATAAAACCGTGCCTCAGTACTTGGGTCAGGAGTGACATTACAAGTGATAAATACTTGCAAGCCAGGTATCATTATACATGCTTTGTTTAACAAGTCTCCTTCCTTCCATCTTGCTAAATCTGCCTATTGCAGACTTGACTTGCTAGGAAGCAGTAGCAATTTAAATAAAGAACGGCCCAGATTAGGGTTGGTGCCTTGGAGCTCTTGCATGCGCTTGATAGAGCGTCATTAAATATAAGAGAAATATAAAGCCAGAGGGGAATTAATGAGCCTCCCTGGGCCAGCAGGAAACACGTTGCTGCTTTTCAATGGGGATCTTCAGTTTTGATTTTGGTTCCCTCCTGACCTGCATTCTAAAAACCCAGGTGAAATCTCAGGAGGCATCTGGAAGCTACAAACCCATAATTGCTTGGCTGACTGCAAGTGGTGTAAATGAGGATTTGTTTTCTCCATCGAGCATTATGTCTCAGTACTTGTTGTGTAGGAATAAAAAGTTATCTTGGGAAACTTGCTATTTTCTAGTACCTTGGGGGAGCAGGAAGGTCTATGACATGAGCTCTCCAAAAAATAAAATGCAAGGAATCTTGACATGGAAGACTAAAGGGCTTTTGCCTTGCGCTACATAAAAAGCATTGCATTTCATTGTACATCCTTGAAAGCATCCTCCTGGTAGTAGCTTAAAACTTCATAAATATATATATACACACACGTAAGACAGACACCATCATAATAGGCTTGGGCTCCTCCATAATGTGAACTTTCAAAACTTTTGAATAGAAATGGAATTGAGAAGCTTTGCTGAGAAAATGGGGTGTAATCTATGTACTGTGTAATGGGGCGCAGATGCCTGGTTGATGCTGAGTGACTGCCATGCTGCCCTGGTCCTGGGGGTCTTAGGATCCAGCATCTGGGGGAGCTGCGGGTGGCAGGGCTGCCTGAGGTCTCTGCTGTTGGGGGCAGGCATTGACTTGTCCCTGGGCAGGGCCTGGCACAGCTCCACAGGCACTTCCAGCGCAGGCGGTGGCCGAGGGCTCAGCTTTGTCCCCATCCCCTGTCTTCTCTCAGTTTGTAGCTCATGAACTCAAGGGAACTGTGGAAATGAGATGAAACCCTCAGTGTGGTGCTGGCTCATCCCTGGTGTGAGCCATGGCCGCAAGCCTGTCCCTGCTGTGGGCAAGGAGCCCCAGGGGCAGTGACCCCAAAGCAGCCTCATGGTGCTGTCTGCTCACCACTGACCCTACGTGAACACAGCTCTTGAACATGTTCTGTCAGCAAGGCTCGTGGCTAAGTGCTGGCAGCACCACTCAAGTACTGCCGGGAGTTAGGGGCCGCTCAGCAGGGATGGTGTGGAGCACAAGCAGCCATGCCCTGTGCTGGGCTGCCCTGTGCTCCACTGCCTCCATGGCTCAGGTTTTGCTGCACCTTGCTGTGTGCTCGTGGGGAGGGACGAGCAGCCTGGCTGAGGATTACTCCCAAGGGCTTTTCTGGATCAGAAGGAAGCAGAAACGGAGAGCTGGAAGAGATCTCCTCGGCAGCAGAAATTCAGTTATACAAACTCTGCACATGGGCCCAGCACATTGTTCTGCTCTGCTGTGTGTACCAGACACAGCTAAAATGCTTGCACTGTTGTTAATGATTCAAGTAAAGCGGATAAAGCACCTTATCAGATATCAAGTACAAGCAAGCTCAACTTTGACTAATCCATCTGTGGGTAATGTGAGACAAGAAGGACTGTGCTGTGGCTGTACGAGGCCAAACAGACTGGAGGTTGTCTTTGAGAGCTTCAGAGTCAGCATATGGCAACTAATCTGCCATGTGTGAAGACTTTCAGTTGCTGAGCTGAGGAAGCACTGGTGCTACAGCAAAACAGGTTGTACCCTCAGCTGCTGGGAGCTGAGGAAAGTTTACTGCATGTTGGTGGCTGGGAACCTGGTCTGATCTAAGCGCACCATCTCCTGTGCCCCTGGCCAGGGAGCTGCTGAGCAGCTCCAAATCCGACTGCAATTAGTGGGTGCTGATACCCGGCACCCTTCAGACTCAGGCTGTTATCGCGTCTGGGTCAGAGGCTTTGGGGAACATGCTTTGAGCACTGTAGTTGAAAACACTCTGCAGCAGAGAAATGGTAGAGCATCGCTGGCTTAAAATGCTTGTCCAAGGAAACAGGATTTTCTTGTCACTACGCAGCCTACAAAAGGGAAGGATCAGGACTTCATGTACCCTTTACCACTGCTTTTCCCCATTTATCATCAGTGTTCACAGTGGCCCCAGAGGAGCAGGATGCTGAGGCCTGGCTGCTCCATGCTGGAGGAGCGGAGCTGCTGCCAGCTCTCGCAGCTTGAAGCTGCCTCCTCTGAGCTGGCAGGACGGGGTTACTAACAGATGGGGTTACTAATGCGTTGCCATTTTTCAACCAGCCCTTCCACAGCCTCCAAGGGGTCTCAACCCATAGTGCGATAAATGCTGTGCTTGTCTTCAGGGCCTGATAAAATGCACAATTGAGTTAAAAAGAAGGTGCTCATCAACCCCCCTGTGCGCTGTTTCATGTCCTTGGGGGATTTGTTCTCTTTTTCTTTTCCTACTACCTCTCCAGTCACCGTCTGCACCAAGTTAACAGGCACAGTTTGGACAGGAGGGATGTATGTGACATGACCACCATTCTGCCTTGTTTCACCTCATTTTATTTTGGTTAAACAATACTAATAATAGACAGTTGCTAAGGATGTTTCTCCTCTGAGCTCTAGCTTCAAATTTCCTTCTGTTTCCCTTCGCTTGATCGAGTCAGTGCAGAGCATTCAAGAAAAGCCCCTGATAAAAGAAGTGTGTTCACCTGCTCAGTCTTTGGGACCCGGCTGGTACCCTCCTGAAAGTGCCGCTCCTTTCTTTTTTCTCACATGTATGTGTGTGCAGAGCAATGCCGAGGTTCAGCACTTGTGATCCTTCAGATGGGAGACCTGCGTGTAGGGGAATTTAGACAGTTCCTCTTAATTCCCAATGTGTGTCCTGCTGCTAACAGAAGCGACAGATGCATGCACATAAAAGCAAGCGTTATCACATTACCTCTGAGCTGGGTGAAAGCTGCTCCGAATGACAGCTTCACTGATCTGTGGCTCACACTAGGAGCAGTGTGACTTGGTGGGAAAGCTTTCGGATCATGCTTTGCCCTGGAAGGCACCCGCCAGGAGACAGGCGGTGCAGGGCAACAGCACAGTGACTGTCACACGTCCAGGGCCCCCTGAAAGAGAGAAATGCCATACCCCACCTGACACAAAATCACAGAGACGCCCTGGATCCACCCCATCTCTTTCCATTTCTTCGGTCAGCAGAGGCAGACAGGAACACCTGGGGGTGTCTTAGCCCCTGCCTGCGGCACCCCTCAGGACTCGGGAGGCGTCTGACCCCGGGACAGCGGCTTCAGCTTGTTGGGAAGCAGGAGGCTCCTTCCTGCGACTGCAGGGGGAGGGAGCCCGGCAGGTGTTTTCTTCCTGCTTAGGAGATACCGAGCGTTGGTTTTACACCAGGTGAAGAGGCAGCCTGAACCAACAGCCCTGCCTTGTTTGGAGTAAACAAGCATTTTACTCACTGCCCTCCTCCAGAAGCCATCCACTGCGCAAGGGCAGCTGTGCAATTTCCATCTTCTTCTTTATCTCTAATTTTTTCCCCACTTTTTCTTTGTGTAAAAAGACTGCAAGTGCTTCTGGCATATTTATCAAGTCTGTCTTCCAGTAAGATTTGTCTGTCAGCTCTCCAGACAACCCAGTTAGAGGTACTGAAGCAATTTAAGGATGAATAATTCAGTCTAAGAACAGCACCAAGGAAAGAGCACGCCTGGTTTCTACCGTCCTGCAAAGCCCTGCTCACTGGGATGCTCCTCTCCCATCGTGCTCCCAGCACACGGGACAGAAGCCCAGGACTTGTGTTCTGAGGTTTGGGCATGTCACCTCAGAATTGATAGCTAAGGTAAGGTCCAGGAAGGTAGTTAGTTTGAAGCACTTCATTCACTGAGATACCTGCAGAGCCCTTTGGCAGCCTGGCCTTCTGGTTGATGATTGAAGCTATAGAGGGTTTCATGATGGGACGTTTTTCCTTTGAATTGTTATTTCTTTAACACTGAAAATTAGAGTGCATTGATATTAAGAAAATGGCCAAAGGCAAACAAAGCACATGGTCAAAATACGCCTTTTCAAAACTGAAGTGATATGTCTTCATATTTCATAACAAAGTTTGCTTGCAGTTTGTACTGTAATGACAGAAAATGACTTCGCCTGGAAAAAAAAAAAGAGCTATTTCAGAGTTGTGATATGGTTTTTGCCCATTCTGACTTGGAATTAGCTGTAGTTTGAAACTGCACAACGTTCTGAGAAATGGAAATTCTGCACAGCTTCATTATTTTTACGGCTTTGCTTCTACTTCCAGGCATTTTAACTGTAATAGTTTCACCTACTGAATCCTGTTGTACCATTCTATGAACTCCTCACGTTCTTTTGTGTCAGACATGCGTCGCCTTAGGTTGGTTGTGCTCATGAATAAATCATCCCCAATAGTTGACACTGGAAGGGAATCCCACTGCTCACGTGTGTCGTGTGTAATGCTGCTGATGTGATTAGAACTGTTTCTGATTTAAGCTGCTTGTAGCTCTAGGTTGCATGAAGGAAGCAGGATCTGTCTCCCTTTCAGTGATGGGTGCTAATGGCATGACTGCCTGGTAGTGTGGATGTGAGATGGCCATGGAGCTGGGGTGCACCATGTACCTATCGCAGATCTAGCTCTGCCCCCCTCAATGCTACTTTGGATATAGGGAGGGCCATAGGAAGCAATGAAGGAACATAAATGCATGGACAGACTAGTGTTAAAATACCCCAAAACATCTTGAATCTTTTTCTTTCATAAGGGTAGCCTCTGCAGAATGCATTCTTTCAGTCCTTCCTAACATAGAGAGTAAATGCATGCTGAGATCATGATGACACGTTTGGAAGACTTGCAGAAGGGAATGATGTTTGGATAAGACTTGGCTTTATGTTTTGCCAGCACTTGCTTCACTTTCTTTCATTTTAGTTCTGTATGTAATTCTCTGCCTGTAGCAGTAACCAGACTGCATAGTGTATAGAAGTATGAGTATGCTTAAACAAAAGGCTGAAGTACAGCAATAGGAAAATGGGAACAATATGGGATCTAGAGATCCAAGTTGTTTAGTTATTGAAGGGGAGCAGATTGCCTAATGTATTGAATGCTTTTCCAGAGCTTTCCAAATATTTATATTTAGGGAGCAGATGCTTCCCCGATCAGAATAAAGATCTGATAAGTATTAGTGGAAGGGTATTTGCGAAATGAAGTGAAAGATGCCAGCAGATAACGCTTGCAGTTTGGAGTGAGCTCTGTGGTACCTGTAATTAGCCCACAGTTTCTTGCATGCTGTGCACTTCTCTCTCCCAGCATATCTGGGGATCAGCTCTACATCACGACCTAATGTCTATGGCACAAGATATAAAAACGGGTCCACTTGGAATTCTGTCCACAATTCCTTAGATGATCAATGTACAAAGATCCTATTTAAACACAGCTGAGAGAATATTTGTGTAGCACTCATTGTGTCAAGAGGACCATTTTCTGAGACATCAAACTGTTTTATCCTGCTAAGAGAGTCCTTTCTCTTTCACTCTTATTTACATGAAAACAGCCCAGAAAAGGTCACAGCAGAATGGGGCTGGATGAGAGACCAGAAAATGTGAAGAAATGCATTTCTTTGAAAAAGCAAGGCACATCTCTCGGCATGTGAAGGACACATAGAGCAGACCCCATAGGCTTATACACACACTTCCGTGAATGGGTTCAGGATGAACGAAACCAAGAACTGTTCTCTTGACTTTTGTTTTTAAACCATTACAAGGACTGAGAGGATGGCAGCCTGTCCCATCCCGTGTTGGGGAGCAGACTCCCTGGCATGTGCTGTCCTGGGCAGGAAGAAACAAAGTGTTTGAGTAGGGGGTTCTTGAGTACCTATTGAACAGGACAGAACTGAGGGAAGCTGCGACCCATCTGGATAGATGGTTTCCAATCTGGGGATGAGCATCCATCTTCTGAGATGATTGGTCTTCTCAGGGCCATCTGTGCCCTACAAGAGGTGTGCCAGGATCAATGTCCACCATTCTGGCCAAATCTTGGGACACATTGTTTTGGAAGAGCTGCAGGAGTATTAAGTAGGTTGGTGACAAGATAGCCTGGAAAATACATTACTGCCACTGTAAAACAGCAATTATTTGACCTCAGGCCCTATTCTTTCTCTCAAGAATAGCTTTTCAGAACAGCATGTGGCTTGAGGCTCATGGACAAGGCTTCCAGTTGACAAGAACCAAAAGTCTCATGTTCTGTCAATTACCTGTAACTATTGCCACGAATTTCCCTGTCCTTTTCGCAGTTATTGGCTGCAGTTATCCTTTATACTATGTTTGTTTGCAACTCTAAATGGAAACCAGTTCACAGCAACTTCTTTGTGTTTCTGTTTTTAGTAGACTATGCTTGAGGATAGATGATTGACTTCAGTGTCAGAGGACTTCTGTAAACAGAGCTGATGCACCTCTTGAAGACTTTCAGTGTGATGCATTCCTTTTGCTCTGTTACTACCAGACATAATATCAAACCGTATTTAATTCCTACCTTATAATGGGTATGAATTTGGCAATTAATTGAAATGGGTCCATTGTCCTTGCGTTAATCTACAGTGGAGGTACCACTGCTAATGATATCTTGAGATTTTCAGGGTCTTGCTGAAGGAAACTGAAGTCCTAGAAGTAAATGGCAAGTATGATGAGAGAATACACAATTCTGCATTCCAGTCGCAGAAGTTGCAGCTGTCAGAATTCCTCACTGAAACTGAACATAATTATTAGAAATGTAATGTATTTAGTGCCCCAGGGCGTTTGTCCTGACAGGCACTGAAGTGGCCCTACAGTCATGCAAGAGAGAGCGGTTTTGTGCCACTTTTCAGATACCGTTCTACAACATCAAGATGCCTGTCATTCAGAACCATGCTTCTGGGAAGGTACTAAGGGTGCAATTCCTCAAATTAAAGTGCAGCACTTGTACCCGTTAATTAGGAAAAGCCAGTCTCTCTTAGTGTATTCCGAATCCCGACTGATCATCTTAAGTGGATGTGCGCCACCGTGTTGGCTACATGGTGAAGCTGTGATCATGATGATACATTTCCTAGCAGGTTTTTATGAACAGACTGTGGTCAGTTTTCAGGCAGCACGTGAGAGTATTTTTAATTATAGCCAAAAAATTAAGTGCTTGAGATGATACCGGAGAAAGCATCGCCCAGGCAATACAAGAGAACTTTGAGCTATAGTCCATATTTAGTTGAAGTATCATTGGTACCATTGATTTTCAATTAATATTCAGTATTGACTATAAAGAAGACAGCAACATACTGCAGTAGATGTATGGGGTTTTTACAAGCCATTGATTTTTTCTTACTATGCAGCAGTTTCTGTTAACAAGACACACATGGAAATGGTCTTTAAGAATATGTTTCTCTCTGGTTCAAGGAGACAGTGTGCGAGAATCTGTTTTCTGGAGATGTCCCCTGCAATGCAAGGCTACTTGTCACCTTTTCATTGTGCTCTCTATTCTGAGGTGCTTTCAGGCTCCTGGGGATGTACTTTGTGTAGTGAGAACTTGAGATTTCTTTTGGCCACAGCCTTTGGTTAGTCCTGAGAAGCTGCTCTGACTGGAGTAAATCCTCATTATTAATGTGGGAAGTTAATGAAAGCATGTTGCCATTGTGTAGCTGGGAGTTTTAGATAATTTGAATTAAAGACACTTTATGTGCCTCTCAAAGGAGAAATGGCTCCTCAGCAAGCTGTGTAAAGCACTGTTTTGTAAAATATAACAGGAAACTTAACATTTTCCTGGTTTTGACTTAAGACTTCTCCCACTGGGTTAATTTATTAGCAGCATTCATCAACCCATTTTCAGCAGCTGACAAGCTAGAGGAAACTGGAGTAACCCTATATACGTGTGTCTGCCAATAGTCACTTAAACATGGATAAAGCTATCAGGGCCAGTCAGATGTCCCTCCTGAATAGAAGAAAAAAGCTAGCCATGCAAGCTAATAGCAAGCATCGATCTGAAAAATGAAAACATGTCAAAGAAGCTTAGCCAGGATACCCTGAAGCAGGCACAGATCAGGCCTATCTCCTAACCCAATTCCTTGAAATGTGGTTATTCCTACCTTTTATTACAGAAAGAACTGGTGGAAAGGTTGTTCTCAGTGTTATGCTGCTGAGACATTAAGAAGCCAGCTAGGTTTCTTCTGACTAAGAGCGTACATATCAGTGCATGGTGAAGAAAAGGCTTTATTGAATGTGGTACTTTAAATGTTATTACGGGAACAGCTCTGGCAATGGCAAATCAGCACTCGCAGTTCATTGCTAAATGCTGTAGGTCTCAGTGCTGTGTTATAAAAATGATACTATATTAAATGTATTGCAGTATGTGGCTTTTACAAAGCCCAAGAGTAATTCTTAGAAAAGCAGGCTTGTTCTGTCCCTATAGAGATCACAATTTATGACACTAAAACTGCAATTTTGTAGTGAGGGGGAAAAGCTGCGCTGTTTATCTCTGTCATTTTCAGTCGTTCTGCAGTATTCAGGCTGAGGAAAGCAACAGAGTAAGAAATCTGCAATGTGAAATTGTAGCAACTCCTGTATCTCACATTGTAGATGTACTCCAATTATCAGTACTCAGTTACCCAGGTCACAGCAGCAAGAACACAGAGGGCTCTTGCCTCATGCACAGGCTTTCTGAAGGGCTGGAAATATTTCCAGCCTCCTGCAAGCTTGTGCTTTCCATTTGCTCACAAGTGACTGGTTCTCGATTTCTGGTCTTCCCTGCTCTTGAAAATGGCATGTGGGAATTAATCATCAATGGGGGGCCACATACTTTGCATGACAGTGATGTTGGCAGGTTCACTTTGATTGATCTAGTTTAGGATCTGGTTTTGGTTTCTTTCTGTCCTGAAGGCATTATGATTTTGTTTCTTTTCACTCACTGTCCTTGCTATTGAATTCAGTGTGTTCAGTGAGTTGGTGGCTAATCGCAGGTGCTATAGGACCATCAGTGGTCTGTAGGCTGGAACATCTCATGTTGGAGGCAGCTTAGGAATCCTGCAGTTCTCAGAAGTTTGGCCCTTGATGTTATGAATTATATGGTGTTGTACCTCTCACAATTACATTTGATTTCCTTATGCTATTTGATAGCTCTGTGCTGATAGCATTGTTCTTTCCCCTTTGATGATGATTACATCTCCTGTTCCCTCTGCTCTGAGCTCAAACTGAGCTGGAGCCTGGCAGGTGATGTGTATTTGTGTCAGGAGAGTGCAGGAGCTCAGCTCACACATTTATGCTCTATTTCTCACCCCTGCATTGTGGGAAGGAAAGTTGCTTCCTTCTGTGCTTTTCTCTGGGCAAGTATAATTCTACAGCTCAATAGCTTTGAATTTATTCAGCCTAGCTGGATATTATCAGTTTATTTTTATGTGTGTGGAGAGACAAAGGCAAGGAGAGAAAGGTAGGAGAAAAAACCCACAACCTATTGGTCTTGTAGGGTTTACAGTGGGACTTACACTGAAGCATGAAATTCTTCATATAAATATTTTAGGACTCTTATCTCTGCAGAGATTAATCTTTGAAATACTCCCAGTGAAACAAGGGCAGCTTGTTCACAGCCTCTTCCTCACTCTGCACCAAGGGCTGCAGCAGAACAAAGGAGCTGCTCTGCTGCCAGGGGGGGTATCAATCCCCAGAGCCTGGGGATCAGCAAAGCCTTTCACAGATGTGTGGGCTCCCAAAATGCGGCTGTGGCATCGCTGCTGTCTGAACTGACATGCTGCTTCCAGATGTGAGATAGAGCACTTGCATTCGAAAGGAAGATTTAAGATTTATACAGGGCCTTGCGAAAGCACCTGTGCATGGAAATTCCACCTCAGGGTTATTGTCAGGTTCTGATTTATTCCTGAGATTAATAATGTTGTCTGGGTTGTACAGTCCATGCAGTCACACCTCCCACAATTCATGGTTTGTGGTTGTCTTCCTTCACACTTTGTTGGATGAGAAAAATGAGCCATGTGACAGGGAAACCAGAAATAATGCCGGAAATTTGTCAAGGATTTAGTGGGCAACCAGAGCTTCAAACCCTTCTCCTCCTATAATAAACTTTTGAGGGAGAAATATAAAATGCGATTTTTGTACCCTCGCTACAGAATTACCAACTTCATGCAAAGAAATCTGACAGCCAGGCGCTCTGTTGAGTCGGTGTTTTCTGTAAGCAAACCAAAGGAAAAAATTGAGACTAAAAGGATAAACAGGGTGAAGACCAATTCGGCAGGTAACTGCAGCGTGAGGATCTGAGGTGGATGTGTTTATGCAGGCTTGCAACTTGTCAAGTGGGATGGTAGGAAATTATTCTGCTCACAGGGGTGCGTTGAAGGTCTGTTTAAATTAGCAAGGGTGCAAAATGGCATCAGATGTGATTGAACATACTATTTTTCTTACATTTCACATGAATGTGTCAGAGGTGAAGATAAAGATTAGCACAGAGATAAGATATGTGATGATACTGGTGCAGGAATGATTTGAAAACGTCATTCCATGTTGTGGCTGCAAAAATGCTATAGCAGGTACAAAACAGGGTTGTAAATCTGTGTGGAGTGTGAGCTCAGATATGTTGTGCTGCTGTTCGACCTCAGGTCTTCAAAATCTTACCTATTATGTGATATTTCCTGATCCAGCAAGTGATACCTGTCCCTGTCCTTGAATGTTTCCTCTTTTTCTCTGCTGAATGACTGTGATAATCTGTAAGCCATCCAAAATAGCAAATTTGCATCCAAAGAGATAAGCTTGCTACACACTGTTGTGGTCACAATTCCACAGTGCCTGTTGCAGATCATGTAAGTGCATTTGCAGCACTGAAGCAGCCATAAAAATACTTGTAACAGCAGCTGCCCTCAGAGGAGGTGATGGAAAGAGCAAGAGGAATCCAGGCTGGACAGATGCCAGCACCCCTGCGCTGTGTCCCAGGGAGCGCGTGCATTGCAAAGCATCCTCTGCTCTCTAGTCTGGCTCCTCAGCAGCCTGTGGAGCTGAGCTCTGTAGTCATGTGCAAAGTCCAAGGAAGCGGTGGAGGTGCTGGGACAGTGGTGTTAGTGCAATGCACGTTATCATGGCATCTCCAATGGAGAATTGCTCCTCACCAGCTCCATTCACAATTCCTTGCTGGCCTCAGGGTCAGGTGGCCAAGCAGAGTCAATTCACAGCACTCAGCTTGCAAAACAGGAGTCAAATAAAACAACAAACAAGAAGCAAATGTTTAATACATACCATGCCATTTCTACACACCAGTTGTTTAGACAGGAAAATGTAATGCAGCTTCTGAGGATTAGGTTTAAGGGCATGCTGAGAAAAGAGTTACTCGTGTTTGGAGAAGTTGGGGCTGTTGAAGGCAAAAGTTTATGTGGCCTTTCACTTGTTCTGCACACTCTTAACTAATTTGTAAAACACTTTTGCACTGGCCTGGTTCACTCCTCCATTTGCAACAGTCTTCACTTGGCTCACAGAGTGAGCTCCTTTAAAGAGCCATTTTTGCAAAACATGAATATCACATAAGAACAAAATTGATTGCTGGAATAAAGGGTGATGGCTGCAATATTTTATATTTATACACTACTTCCAGGAGATCTGGAGAAGAAGTCACAAAACCTGAAAAGCATGTGCAGTTTACAGAAAGATGGATAGTCCTTCAGTGTTCGCAGCGCTATTAGTTATTTATAATGTTTTTCATCCATTACATTGAGAGTTTGCATTGAAAAGCAGCTTGCCTTCTGGAGACCGGAGCCATTTGCAAGATGGAATGGAGCTAAGGCTACAGCAGAGAAATCTTCCTGCATGGCAAAAGGAGAGAAAGGGAGAAATGCTTGGTTGGGAAAGAACATCTTAACCTCCCAGTATAAAACTACTGGAGAAAGAACTTCCTCCCTCTGACAGTATATGAAAGGAAACACTAAGGAACAGCGTTCCTATGCTGAGCAATCAGGGTAGAAGATGACGTGATCCTGTGGCTTAAGCTGGTCAGCTGTCAGGTTTTTGATCACAGTGGGACTTGCTCTGATGTGTTTTCAGACCCAATGGGTTTGTTGTACTGTGCTAGTGGGTGCTGCTTCTCTGGTGTAGGTATTCACATCGTATACATTTCTGAGCACGTTCTTGCCTTACATATGCCACATTTGAGGTCAAATACGTCCATTATCGTGGCAGCCCCCTGCTGCAGCCAGAGCTGTGCGGGTGCTTCGCTAATGCAGAATGGAAGTGTGGGTGTACAGGCTGCAGGCAAGTTCTTCACTGTGCAGGAGAGCCCTCAAATGACTCCAGTGCTGGACACCTCCCCGCACAGTGCCAGCCCTTGTGCGCGGCACATGGGCCTCAACCCTGTGTGTCCTCGTCCCCTCCGCTCCTGCGGCATTGGTCATGCTGCACTGCTGGGCATGAGGCTCCATTCCACTGTACAGCCTCTGGCAGCAAATGTACCCTCCCCTCACCGTACTATCAAAACATCTGTCTCCTGGGAGCAGTAAATCAATCTGTTTAAAACACAACATTGTCATAATCCTGGTGTGATCTCTTTTCCTCAGTGTCATCTCATTAAAAACAGCCTGAACAGACTTTAAAGCCACCATGAATTTTCAGCTGACCTCCGTGTTTGCTGCCACACAAAGCCAGCAGACCTGGAGGCAATGCCTGCTTACACAAGGAGAACGCTTGTTTCAGCCATTTGCGAAAGCAGGAGCAGTGCTGAGATCCCTGTGGGGCTGCCCTGGTACCCAGCGCTTGTCCCCAGCCCCAGCGGGACGGGCACTCCTGACCCCAGCACCTTGAGCAGCCACCCCCTGCTCAGCAGTCAGCTCTGTCAACAGCGAGATTAAATGCAATTGCTTAAAGCTCATTCTGTATTTTAATTAAGCGTGTATTAATTTGACTTAGTTACTAAGCACTGACTACTTTATGCATTCCTAACATAATGAGCTAATAGTGTGGGATAAATAATGCATGATGGAGTATATCTTCATAGTGTTGAATTTTTGTTTTACAACAATTTTAATACATCTGTGTACAAGTCAGTTACATCCACAGCTTAGTCCTGATTACAGTGATTATTGGGCTTCTGCACATCATGAAACCTAACAGGAAAGTCACTGTGACAAACAGGTTAGTGAAAGCCACAAGCAGTATGCCCAAGCAGTATCCAACGTGGATGGAACCTTTGTGTTTTGTGTGAGCATTGCTTTGGTAAATGGAAGCTTCAAAATCAAGCTCTTATTTTTTGACTCTGTGCTTAAGGAACCTGGAGAGCTGATGCATGGCTCAGTCTGAGGTGCCAGTTTTGTCTGCTTGTGTGTTAGAATGAAGAGGAATACTATGGTCTTTCTGTAATTTTGAACTGTAAGTACCTGATGTTGTTCATCTGTTTCCTGAGGTGAAGGCACAGCACAGGAAGAATAAGGGAAATAACACTGGGAAAAGCGTGTCTGGATAATCCTCGTGTTTTACTCAAACCTCTGACAGTTTGCTGTCATGCTGCCACCACAGCGACTGATTTCCATTACACATCTTTCTCTCCTGAACACTATGTACTTCTTTCTCAGTGAGCAAAATGCCATGGATTTTGGTCAGTGTCCCTGGTGAGTCTGGCACCGCGATACCTGATGTGTCTCCTGGGAGCATGCAGCTCTGGTCCTGCTGGGGTGGCTTTCACTGTAAGGATGGTTTGCTGAGAAGGGACAGCCATCTCGAACAGGACCTGTGCTGACAACCCGGTGTGAAGTGCTATCCGCACGCTTTAAAAAGAAGAGATTTTACTCTGTTAACAGACCAATTGCTCCTGCAGCTGTAGAAGGAGGTGGCCAAGCTGCGTCAGAAATCTCTGAAGTCCAGAAATCTCCTTCGGAAGTGTCCAGAGAAGCAGCTTCAAGAGCTTGAATGGTCTTTGTTTCTTGATAGCTGATTGTGGTGGAGCAGTTTGTTACCAGCTGTGGTACCCTGGGCTCCAAGCCTGTATGAACAAAGACCACATGCTGCTGTGAATGCTTAACTGCAGAAATAAGCAGCTAATCTCAGCTGCCTGGTTCTGGACAGGTGCCTGGGTTTCAGTGAAGTGGGTTTACACCAGCTGAGGATGTGAGCATGGGTCTTCTTTTCCTATTAACACTTTGTGTTCAGAACTTACTTTGCCCTCAAGTCTAAGCTCGTTGCACTGCAGTGCGTTACACATAATCTTATACATCAGCTTGTCAAGATGACTTATTTTAGATAGTATTAAGAGTTATTCATTCAGAAACTCAGACATTTCTTCCCCTGGGGCATGTGAGCATTTGGCACAACTTGTTGTTATTAACTGTGATAACGTTGCTAACAGAGAGAGAAACGTGTGAGTTGGAAAGACCGTGGAGCAGGAACAGTCACACGGTGGAGGAGGTGACCCCCAGGCATGGGAAATGCCACCACATCTGTGTCACCATGGACTGCTCACCTCACTGCTCACCTTGGTGTAATCACAGTCCCGTCAGCTGCTAGCAGTGAATAAGGGGAAAGAAGAAAGAGTAGAAAGAGATAAATGAATGTGCAGGAAAATAGGGACATGGGTGGGAGGAATATTTAATTCCACTCTGAACAGATAGGGAGTCGTTCAGGTTTAAAGGCTGCTACAAGTCAGATATCCTCTTGGCAATTATCACTCAATCTTGTTGACATATTTTGGAAAGAACTTCATGCACTTTCAAATTTGTGCTGATAATTTGAAGGCATTCATTAAAATTTCAAATGAAATGAAAAATGGATGTTTCCTTCACAGGTTTACTAACTGCTTAGGAAACTGCCCAGCCCTTGGGTAGGAAAGCATGTGCTCAGCATTAAAGTTGCCTAATGCTCTTTGGTTTACAATAGATTTTGGTCCATATGATGGGCAGTATGGTTTTAAACTTTTGTTCATAATGCAGAAGTGAAGGATCAAGTGCTGGGTAGTTTTTCTGAAGTTAAGTCAACACTACAAATCAAACTGCAGGAAGATGATGATTTAATTCATTAACAGAAGATTAATTGCAGTGCTATTAAATATTTGATTTAATTAAAACTAAAGTATTTAAACATTGTTTTCCAAATAATGTTTGCTCATTCATTAGAATGGCTAAATGTTCAAATTAATTGAAGTGTGGCTGTTGGTAAGAAATAAACCCACGTGCATTTCCCTCCCTGGGGTGCTGCTCTCAGCGCTTCCCCGCTGCAGTCATGCTGTGACCTTCTGCAGGTAGAGCTGTTGTTTCTCGGGGTCTGTGTGTGCAGATGGACTGAGTGGCTTGGGTCAAACGTGCCCAGGTCCATCTGCACCCCCAGCCTCAGGCTCCCTGGTCCTGGCTCTGTTTGCTCAGAGGGTGCTGCCTGCTGCTGACCCCACATGGGCTGCCTGGGGCCTCTGTGAGCCCAAAGAGGTGCTTGAGTTGGGGCTGCAAGTGCCCAGAGGTGTCAGTTGTGACCTCGGCACAGAGCCCCGTTGCTCCCCTTGCGTGTGCATGGGGCTGTGCTGAGCCTCTTCCAGGATCCTTGGAGCACCTTTGGGTGCTTTGACTTCCTTGATTTTAAATGTTTTCAGAAGTTCTTCATCTCCCAGTTGTCTTCATCTCAACAGATGGGCAAGTCTGAGTTTTCAGTGATGTAAAGACTTCACAGGTCCCTAAAGGAGCATAAAAATGGAATTAGATGCCACTTACATCCATTACTACCCACAGGATAAATAAGAGTTCTGTGCATAAGGCTAAGTGCTGGTAAAGTTATGCTAGTAGGCATTTTGTGCCATAATTTTTTTTAGGAAGATGGATATCAATCTTTCCCCAGAGATGTGGAATTCACAGTCATCTGACATGCCCTGTGGCACAGATTGCTCCTAATGACTGTGGCTGATAAGCACAGTAAGTGACACAAATATATGTCAAGCAGAAAGCTGAAATTAAGACAAAAAATCTTGAACACTTTGCATGTATTGTTGTATGAAGCAAATAGGATTTTTCAGACTCAGCACCAGGCTCTTGAAACATAATTTTCCATGTAAGAAGGTACCTGAGTGATGGACACCTTCACAACAGTCCAGAGGATGAGCCTTTTCCCCTGCAGAATTCGAATGCAGGAGGTGGCAAACACTTCTCTGCTTTCATGGCACTGTTTATCATCATTACAACCCCCTATGTCAGGAGTTCATTAAGGCTGTGTCCGTTCTGCCTGTGCAGATGATCAAGAGCCCATTGTGCACTCACACATCTTGTGCTGGAGCAGTTTATCTGCAGCACTCCATGCGTTCCACAGAGATGAAAGGGATAAACCCTCTTAGCAAATGCTTTCCTCTCTTCCACTCATTGAGGAAGCCCCTCTGGCTCCATCTCTCCCAGGCTTGCTGGCCTGGCATTAGTGGGGTGGCAAAGGCAGTGCTCTGAGGTCCTGCATAGCACAGCAACAGGTCCTCCCCCTGCCTAGGTGCTGCACCACTGCCCAATGGGCACCGAGAGCTTGCACCCATCAGGCCAGCGCAGCACGGTTCTATGCTATGAGATGAATGACACGTGTGGAATGTCTTCCCATGTAAATGAGGTCCCATGGAACAACTCTCAGAGCGAGCGTAAATCTGAGTAAATGAATCCTGAAGTTTAGACCATGCGGTGTATTTGAATTCCAAATTCACTTTGTGACCTGCAAAAGATGACTGGTGCTCCAGCATCACTGAAGCTCCTAAAGCTGCATTCACTTGGTGCTTGTGGGCTCCCCAGAGTCCTTGCTGTCACTGATGCTACTTCTTAATCAAAAACCAGGAGGACTTGTGGTACCTTGGGTGTGTTTGCCAGGTCTTGCCCATATGAGGCCAGACTCCTTGAGCAGGCTCCTCCATTCCTGAGCACCAGCTGGGACAAGAGGACAGCTCTGAAACAGCAACATGCAAATATTGTGAAATGCCAGGGGTTCTTCTGCACTGAAGTCTTCTGGTCGGTGGGGGTTTTCTCATTTAAGCTCCCCCGTGTCAGTCCAGATTGACCTAGTTATGATAGATTTGCTCCTTAGGCTTAAACATCTTGAGTTCATTCATGTTTTCTTTTTGGGTGTTTCATTTGATACCCTCTACTGGCATCAAACTCTATGGTTGCTGCTACAACCATGTGAAGGCACTGTGAAATAGTGATCGACTGGTGGAATTACAGATTTAACTCAGGATGATGAAGAAATGCATTTGTGCCCAGATTCCCAATCCCCCTATCTAGCCTGCAATCAAACCAACCTGCTTAACCACCTCTCTGCAAAATGGCAGCTGCTCAGTCTCTCTTCCTGTGGAACGTCTCACATCAATAACACATGTTCATGGAAATGCAGGGAGTCTTCATGTGCTCTGTGAAGCAAAACAAAGAAACTGAGTAAGTAGGAGCTGGGGCTACCTAACAGTTTTGAAAACCAGATGATAAACAGCCTCTCCTCCCATTGTTCCTTCCTTGTTGCCATGAAGTGGTAACTGGCTGTATGGAATTACACCATGTGTCAGCGGGCTTTGGATTTTAACGGCATGAATTAGTACCACATCATTTGGACTTTTCTGCTCTACTAATTTTCCTGCATCTTCTATTTTGGTCATTTGGCCTACATTTTTAAAAGCTAATTAGTGTCCCACATTTCATCTCCATTAGGTCGAAAGGGTCTGTACTGCTCTTCTCAGGTGCTTCCACTGCAGGCAACTTCTCTTGCTCTGCTCCATTAAGCTCCTAGGCTGAGGGTCAAGCAATAAACTACCTGAGGCTGGAACTCAGCTGATTATCACTTACATTTGTTCATTATTTGCTTTCCCTCAAGTGATTCCATTAATTCATTATTTTTTCCTTTGAAGTCATTACTTTCTCCCCCAAAATCATACTCCAATTAAAATGATTCAAGCCCGCACTAAGAACATTACACTATTTTGACAGAAACCATCTACATTTAGTGAAAGTTGAAACACTTTTGTTTCCACACTTTAGGAAACAAATTGTAGTCTCAGTGGTAAACACGGCTTTGGTTTCATCTAAAGTAAAACAAAGCCTCAAACCTTAGCTGGTAAACAAGGTGTTTCATTCCATTTCAGCTGTGTGTTTTCCGGCTTCGTACTGCCTGGGAAAAAAAGTGTAGTGTTTGTTGGGTCAGGGTTGTGGTTTAACCCCTGCTGGCAGCAAAGCCCCAAACAGCCATGGTGGCACAGGGAGAGAGCTGGAAAAGGGAGAAAACTTGTGGTTTTAAAGACGGTTTAATAGGTAACACAAGGAATTCCTTCCTACTTCCCATGCAGGCAGGTGCTCAGGCATCCCCAGCACAGCTGGGTTCCATCACCCCTAACAGTAACTTGGGAAGGCAAACACCATCACTCTGAATGTCCAATTTTCCTTCTTCTTCCCCCAGTTTCATTGCTGAGCATGATGCCTTGGTGTGGGGTATCCCTAGGGGCAGATGGGGTCAGTTGTCCCTGCTGTGTCCACTCCCAGCTTCTTGCCCACCCCTATTCTGCTCACTGGTGATCTGAGGAGCAGAAAAAGCATTGACTGTGTAAGCACTGCTCAGCAGTAACTGAAACATCTCGGTGTTATCAGTACTGTTTCCAGCACAAATCCAAAACAGAGTTACATAGCAGCTCTGCCCAGCCAAACTAGCACTTTGTGAGCCAAAAAATCATTTGCTTGTACAGCTCCATTCTGTCGCTCTCTGGGGGAAATACCAATCTCATGGATAATGGGATCAATGAAATATTGTGTCTTTCTGTGGCATCTGTGGTTGGATTTTGCCATCTGCACCGGTCTGGATTCTACTTATCTTGTTTCACCGACAGCTTTTCCTCAGGTGAGCTTGAGCTGGTGTCCTGGTGGATGGTTGTGGACATCCCAGGGATGGGCATTCCAGGGAGTCCAGCACCTGTAACTCAGTGCTACCACAGCTTCTCTTGGTGCCTCTGTGGGAGCCCCACTCCCTCCTAAATGAGGCTCTTGTTTGCATTCACCAGTTTCTCATGCTCATTATCTGTCTATCAGGGCTTTCAAAAGTGTTACTATTTTAATGGTATCTCTCCAAGAAATAATTACTTCACTGTGCCCGTAATCCAGTTTGTATTTGACATGTCGCTTCTAATAATCTGCAGAATTTTTCTTTATCATACAAGAGACCTTATTTGTCATATTTCTAACAAAGAGCTCATCTCTTTTCATTAAAAATGGGCTTTTCAGCTGAGTGATTTAAAAATAGGAAACAAGAAAAGAACAAAGTCTGCGCTGCATGGCTCTGTTTGTTACCGGTGAGCTGTAGGGGAAGGGGAGGAGAAGCAGCGCCTCATTTCTTCCTAATGAGCTGCACTGGGGGAGCTCCCGGTACTGGGGTTGTACCTGGGCACCGGCGTGGCAGCGGGGGCCAGCCGGAGCCGCAGACTCTGCGAGGGGGAGGTCTCATCCACGCGTCTCGTCCACCTTCGCTGACCGCCTTTAGAAGGCGGTGAGGACGAAGAGGGAGCGTTCCTGGGGTCAGCGACTGAAAGCCACCGGCAGACCCCGCGCTGCCTGCGCAGAGCCCAGCTCGGCCCCACTCTGCAGAGCTCGGGTGGCTTCGAGATGGTCGGGGATGAGCTGAGGGCCCGCGCCGTCCGTCCGACCGAGCCTCTGCAGGGTGTGAGCACCCAGGGACCCGTGGAGCACCCTGGTGGCGAGCTCTGCGCCCGCTTTGCGAGGCCGAGCGCACACTGGCAGAGGCAGGCGGGTTTGCTGTTTCTGAACACAGGTTTCCTAAAGGCAAGGCACAAACGTCTGTGAGAGGCTGGATTTGTGCTGCGTTCCCCTTGGCTTACAAATGTCATGTTCAAATGAGTCAGGAGGCTGTCGACGTGAGGGGGAGTGTGGAGAAGCACGCATGACTAAGCCATTTTTCTTCTGTACCGGCAGATAGTATGTTTATGTGCAAAGAAATTTTCACGAAATAACATCCAGCTCATTTTGCGCAGTCACAGCTTTCAGATTTGTTATTCCTCCTGGGGGTGGGAACGGCTTGTGTAAAAATTCATTATGTAAAAATCAAGGGGGACTATTATGAACAAAAATCATTAACGTAAGCATTACAAGGGAGGGAAGGAGGTTTGGGTCTTGTGCTTACTTGTTTGTTGTGTGGTGGTTTTTCTTCTGTGGTTAGCGTCACTGAATGCATGGCTCTTGAGAGACCTAACACATAGGGATGTCTGCTCTCAGACTGCAGTCCTCAGCACTCCTCTCCCGTGACAGGAGACGTGCTGGGGGCCAGAGCAGTGATCTCAGGGCACAGGAACTCTTGTCAATAATAAGGGTGAAACATACTGAAAACCCTCTTATGCTTGATGGTGCACAGAGCCAGGATGCACGTGTTGCAGGCAAGGGGACTGGGAACAGAGCGCTGGATCTGTCCTTAGCTGGTGTAAATGTCCATAACCAGTTCTGCTTGCTCTGCCCCTGCCACCACTAGCCAGTATTTGGTCCTTATTATTCCTGTGTTACTTGCTTATGCCAATGGCTTTTGAACAGAAACAGGAACACTGTGTGATCCTCTCTTATTGCATATATTCCTAGTGGAATAGCTAATCCTTTGGTTTTGACATCATAATTAGCAAGATAGAAATTGTCATGTACCCAAACCAAAGATAATTTCTGAAGAGAGATAAAAAAAAACCAAAACCTGCATGAAACCTCAGACAGAGCTGATAAACTTTGGATGTAGAAATCCAGTTTTTATGCAAATGCCTTAGAGAATGAACAAGACACAGCATCTGCAGAGAATAAACACTACACAAGCAGGGCTGCTTTCAGATGAAACTGTTTTTCTGAGCTCTCCCCATGGCACCAGCAGGTCTGGGAGCCCCTCGGGACATGCAGCGTTTCAAGCTCAGCAAGCAGGCAGTGATGTATTTGTAGTGGTAGTGGAACCAGCAGTGGCACCACAGTCAGCTGGAAATGCGTCTGTCAAAGCTGCAAGGGCTAAAATAGGAACGATGACAATCTGTGTGTGGGAAGCTGGCCCAACTGCTGTCCACGCGTGGCTGTCTCTAATGAACGTGCCAGCCCTTCGCCTTCCTCAGCACCCAGCACATACAGGGACAAGTGCGTATGCTGTGTCTAATTTCTACCAGTTATTGCCATGATTTATGGTGCCTTTGCCGTAGCCCTCGTGACATTAATTGCCATGTGTGATTGCTGTGATGGTGAGCATGGAGCTTAGAGGTGATGGTTGGATGTCGAGGGCTCATCACATAAAGCCTGAATAAAGGCAGAGCCTGCCCAGGGGTTCACAGACCAAACTGCCCTGAGACCCAGAGGGATCAACTGCAGGCTGCAGCAGCTCCTGAAACACTGTGGGGCTGCACGCAGGGTGAGGTTTATCTCATGAAACCTCACTATCTGAAGGTGAAGCAGTTACTGTAAACTAATTGTTGAGAGCTATCTCTGTCACTGATAGGGAGAGATCCCATTTGGAAGGAGATGGATCTATTTTGGGATGGGGTCAATGAGCAGCACCTTCTCAAGAGAGGGATCATGAGCTCCAAAATAAGACTGGGCACAGGAGAGTGCAAAGGCCCCTGAAAGCCCTTAAAGCTGTTGTGCTGAAGATTTATTCTTGCACTTTGAAATCACTGTTCAGTGCTCATTCCTTTCCTCTTCCATTTCCAGTGAAACTAAAGGTCTGATTTAAAGTGGAAAAGGAATTGCCTTACAACTTGCTACACTGAAAACACCCAAAGGTGCTGCTACTTAATTTGTGTCATTCTGACACCTTGGTAGGTGTTGCAATGCAGAACAGGGAGAGACTGGTACTGGACAGTGACTGCCCTCCTCTGATCCACTCCCTGGGGCCATAACAGAGACTTAGCCCAAGAGACTTCTGCAGAGCCTGTAAGATCTGTTGGAGGCTGGGGATGCTTTAGCTTGGTATCATGTTGGGATTGTAGCTTCTCCCTATGCAAATCAGCCTGCCATCAATTTCTCCCTTCTGAGTGACAGTAACTGGCAGCATTTCAGAATATGACCTGCATTTACAGGGCCCTGCTGACCCTCTTCTGAGTGTGTATATAATTATTTAAATGATTTGTCTACTGATATATGGCAGCTTGGTGAAATGAATTGTTACCACATTAACCTTTCAAGCACTTAAATTCAGTTTAAGCAATTATTAGATCAACTTTGCCAGAATATTGGCTATCATCACAGCCTATTTTACATGTGCTGTGATACAACACTTCAGGTTTTTCCTGAAGCACCACCAATATCCCAGCATTTCAGTGGAAACCTCAGTTTTCTCACTCTGGTTTTAGAATTCCCAGTCTCAGGACAGTGCTGTCACCAGGGTGCACCTAAACCTGTGTTTGATGGCTTCCAGCTCCAGCTGACCATGGGTGCTGCCTGCAGAACCGTGAGCACTGTTGGACTGAATGCTGTGCAGTCCCTCGTGCTTTTCTTCCTGCCAACATACAATTGTCCTGTAATCAAGCCACCTTTAGACTTCTTTTTAGTAACCTAAACAGACCGAGCTCTTTCATCGCTCCCTGTACAGCATTTCCTACAGACCTCAGTAATTTTTTCAGGTCCTTTCTGAGCTCCCTCCAGTGCTTCAACCATTCGCAACCTGAGCCTTTAAACATAGCTGAGTGTCATCTGTAAGCCTCAGCCACATCCCATGAACTGTGCTGGTGTTTAAGGGATGAAAAAATACAAGAGAAAAAGAAGTGAAGCTCCACACTTGTGCATAGATAACATTAGCTGAGACATCTGGATGAATATCATCGCTTGAAGCAACTCTCATACTATTCCTTCTGGTATCTGAGGAGCAAATAGCCTTTCATTTAATTTATACTGTAATAAAATCTCCTATTGATTTTAATAAAATTGAAGATGATAATTTTGAATGAAATCCCTAAGGCAGCTTCTTCATAAGAACTGACTCTTGTTGTTTTCTTCGCACAAGTACATTGCAATTCACTCCGACAACAGTGAACTGGGACTTTGTTTCTGGAAAGCTGAGGAAGAGTTTTGAGTAAAACTGTGAAGAAACCCTTCGCTACAAAGTGGGTGTTTGGAGGGTTCAGCACGAAGCCTGGCCCTGCTGTTATGTTCCAATGCTGTACAGCCAGCAGGGACCCGCTGCTCTTTCCCGGTCCCTGTCACTCTTCCCTGAGGTGGCAGCACTTGGGTGACAAAAGGGGGTGATGGCGCAGGCTGCAGCCGGACCCCAGCCGGCATCACTCACCCTATGGGCAGCCGTGGTTCCCTCCACACAGCGGCTGCCCTGGAGGATACAACCACCCTGAAGCTGCATCCCAAGCAAGAGCTGCTCTGAAATCCGGCTGCCCTGGAGAACCTCGAGCGATTGAGCTGTTGTTGTGTGCTCAGCTCCCTTTGCATGTTACAGACCTTTAGTAATTGCTACACGCCCCGCACAGATCAATCTCACCTGTGTTCCTGTTCAGTTCAGCCTCAGTGCACGTTCAGCTGTGTACAGGAGTTTCCAGAGCTATGACTTAGAAATGAGATCTGCTGAGGAAAAAAACCACCAGCAGCATAATTAATATTCACCTGGATGTTCAAGTTTCACTTTGAAATGTACTTCTACAGATGAGCTGCTAAACAGAATTCAGATTTCATTGTTGAATGAATATTCAATACGCTTTAATACTGCTTCCTTCCACTTCCCCAAACCAAGGTCTCTGGTGAGACATCTCAAATCAGTTTCTAAAGT
This sequence comes from Ara ararauna, assembly GCA_028858755.1. Lineage (NCBI taxonomy): Eukaryota > Metazoa > Chordata > Aves > Psittaciformes > Psittacidae > Ara > Ara ararauna. The sequence goes on along the minus strand of CM054389.1, from coordinate 6,165,247 downwards.
GCTAAACAGCAAGGCAAATACAATGCAACAAAAGGAAGACACTGAAAAAGAAATGCAGCCAGGATGCTGGGACCAAACCTGCTCATCTGCTGGGACCCACCGGCTTTGGCCTCCTGCAGAGGAACCTCCAAAAGAACAAACCACAATAATAATTTTGATCCCTAATCCTCATGCTTGAGCACTTTATAACCTGATCTTTCCGCAGGAAGCCTGCAACACGTTCACTGGGGAGCCTTTTATCTCTAAATAATGAGCTGTAAAAGATACTGAGAATTAGTGTGGTGCTTCATAAGCTGGCTCTGGAAAGTCCCCATGTGGGGCTGTAACTGCAGAGAGGAAAGCACCAGCGCTGGCTGTGGAGCTGGGGCTATGCTGGAAGCAGCCGGCACGTTTAGGTACGGGTTTGAGGGAACTGAATTCTCTGGACATGTTCAGTGAACTGCATTAAGTTCCGGGAAGTGTTCTCATTCCCCCCTTCTGCTTTCTGCCTTCTCCTTTCCGTGTGTCCCCTTTCTCTCCAGGAATTGCTGCACTGCTGAAGCATATTTGAGCAGTATTAAGCTGAAGTGAGTGCGAGCAGGGTCTGGCAATGTCTTCTCCCCTTCCTCCTTCCTCCCCTCTCCCCCTGCAGAGCTGTGCTGCTCAGCTCAGCCTGAGGGGGCAGAATTCCTCCCGGCCCACCCAGGGCAGATCCAGGGTCCCGGCAGTGACTGACAGCCCGAGGAGCTGCTGCTCTCCACACGGGCTGGGGCTGGTACAGGGGCGTGTGGAGCCTTGGGAAGCATCTACATCAACACGCCGTGTTCCCGCACCCCGAAAACATCACCGAGAACTTGTGCTAAGGCTAGCTGTGGTACGGGGCATGCTATGCTCTCATTATATTGTCATCTGAAGGGAAGTAAGGAATTATTTTCACATGAGATTTATACAGTCAATAAGATGCGAGTTGAATAGTGAATAAGCAGCCTGAAGGAAATTGCCTTGTCACAGTGCATAAGGATCTGGTGAAAGCATCGCATGATCTCTGCTGTGTGGTTGCAATACAGGACAAAAGGAGCCATTCCTATTTTGTCCTGCTTTCTGGCTGTTTTTTTTTTTTTTCTTTCTCAATTTGTTTGTTATCTATGGAAAAATGCATAAAATAGAAACTGAGGCTGTGATTCCATAGGGTATTTAATCACATGTGTAACTTAGGACATGGAATTAGGTCACTTGGTTCCCTGGAATCGTATTGCTTGGAAACTACGTATTTGCTTTGCAAGGTTTAATTGGAGAAATCCCTGAAGTGCTGTTTGTGTTGTACAGACACAAAGAATAACAAAAGATGAGGGAAAACCAATTGGAGTGACTGCTCTGTGTTTGTTTGCTCTGGTAAGCAGAGGTACAGGATTGTACCTTAAATGGAATTCACCTCTCTCTAAATGTTGAAATCAATTTATATCTTGTCCCTGGTTTGAGGGTTTTTGCTGGAGCCTTCTGCTGGCCTCCACCAAACCCTGGCTGTGCCTCGCTGGCAGGGAAACATCCCGGTCCCCAGGCTCCATCCTGGTTAGCATACTTGTGGGGGGCAGAAATAGTCTGTCCACACGCTTTGGCATGGCATTGGTGGGGAGCAGGGTGCCTGTGCTCTTCATTGCAGCGAACCCCTTCCCTCTCCTGGGAGAAACAAAGGGCTCCTGCCCATGCAGTTCAGGCAGGTTGTTTTTTCCTGCCCATTAGCTTCACTCACAGCAGGTTTTTCAAATCAAGGCTTATTTTGGGTGGAGGAAGAGTGGTTCTGTCTGCAGGTGATGTGAAAACAAGCGCTCCCCATGACTGGATTGCTCCTTTACAGCAAGTCCCGTGGGCAGATCTGCCCTCCCTGCGTGGCAATCTGGGCACACATCAAGCACTCCAAAACTTACGTTCACGTTTTGCAGCCAGAATGGACTCAAATGGAAGTGCAGGGAATTACACTTCACTTCAGAAAATACTTCTTTGCTGTGAGGATGGTCGGACCCTGGAATAGGCTGTCCAGATAGGCTGTGTGATCTCCATCGCTGGAGATGTCCAATACCCAACTGGTGGGTCCTGGGCAGCCTGTGCTGGCTGATCTGCTTGAGCAGGAGCTTGAGGGCTTCTTATCAAGTGTTTTACAGTTCTCTTTTTCTTCCTAGCCTCAAAACTGCCTCAGTCACTTCTGAAAACAGTATTTTGCATTCAGAGTTGCAGGTGATGAAGAAAAAGGCACAAGATATGCCCTCTGCTGATGATACCCTACCCAAAAATTGCAGATGCAAAAAGGCTGTGATCCTGAGAAGGGTGTCTGAGCTTCCTCATGCTGCAGGAGATGAGTGACAGCATCCCATGGGGTTCAGGCACTGTTCATCTTTGTCAGTTAGCACCGACAAAGTGATTTATTTATTTATTACCACTAAACAGGCAAGAGACAAGACGTCTTTGAGCTGCCGTAAGAGCAGCTTCATTTACTGCTTTACTTTAAACAAGGAAGAAAATAAAAAGGGAGAGAAATGGGTGGGGACCAGAACAGAATCAAGGCTGCCCATCCATCCTGATGTTCTCCCAGCTCCTGCTGCACACCTCACCTCACCACGGGCCCTGCATCATCCTCAGCATGCACCATCTTCTCAGAGCCTGCAGTCTTCAAAGGGAAGGGATGCAGGGAAGCCTTCTGTTCAAATATATTTCTTGCTTTGAAAGATACAACTTCCCAAGAAAAAGATACGATCAGCCATGCTGAGCCTGGGAGTGCTCACATGCTCTCTAATTAGGCTGCTCTGGCTTTACGCTTCCCAGCAGGGGTATTTCTACCCTACAGATGGTAGCCAGTTACTGAAGCAATCAAGCTGTTCCTGCAGTGGGGTGCATCCTCCTAATGGTTTTCAAGGACTGGTACATATCATGGTAATGGGAAGCCTGCGGGGTCTCAGCCCTGCTGGGGAGCCACCAGTCCCTAGGGTTTGTTTCTCTTTCCCTTCTCTTGCAGCTGAACTCCTCTGCGCTCTCTGTGCCTGGGTGAGCAGTGGCTCATTCTCAGGGCTGTGGTTTCAGGGGCTGTATCTGCTGTATGGGACGTGAGGAGCTGCTCTGAGCTGGGTCCTGTCTGGCAGGAGGCTGTGGAGAGCAAAACGCTTCCCAGCAGAGCTCAGTGCTGGGTAAAGCACTGCTGTGAGCAGCAGCGCCAGGGAGGAGGAGGAGGATGCTGTCCCCAGCCTGCTCTGAACCAACTGGCTACTCTGGGGCGAAGCTGGTCCAAACTTGCAGCTTGAAGCCCTGGAGCTCTTGCCAAATTCCTTGGGAAATGGGCAACAGGATAAAATGTATTAAAAGCAAACTGGTTTGGATGGAGGACAAGGAGGTGAGGCTGTACAGTGACCCACAATCAGCACTCTTAAACAAGAATCATTTCCTTGGGCACTCAGGCCAACAACTTGTCCTGAGAATCTGCACATCCCTCTGGTACCCACCAACCATGGCAAAGCTGCACTGACCGGTCCCCCCTCCCAGCCTGCCCAGGGGGCCGGCAGCCGCCCTCGCCTGGACAGCATCAAGCAGCCTCTGCTAATGAGGCCTCGGCTTTCGCAGCCAGGTTTTAATTCCTTGAACGCGTAAAGCTGGGTTGTTTGTCAGCGTGCTGAACGCTGCCGGGCAGGGAGAGCACATCCCTGTTCCTTGGCCTGCTGCGTAAATCAGGGAGGTGCCATGTTCTTGGTCTTGGGGGTAGTTTGCAGAACAGATGGAGGTTGTGGAGTGCAGATGACATTGAGGGACTCGTTTACAAATCTCCCCCATCTGAAGCTGGATGTGGACTCAGAGACTGGCTGATTGTGCAACTGTGGGGCCCACTGACTGTGGCTCTTAAATAACAATGTAAATACACGAGTATGGAGAATGCTCCTTCACTGAGGCTCCTTAGAGATGCATTTCCAGAGGTTTGGAGTCTCTGAATAGGACTGTCACATCTGAGCACAGCAAAACCACTTACTGCCAGCCAGGAGCAGCAAGTGCCTTGTCTGGAGCTGCAGGCACTCCTATAGGCTGCAGCAGCACACCCCAGAGCAGTGCATGGTGGTGGGTGGGAAATGACACCTCAGCAGAGCTGCCGAGGAAGCTGGAGCAGGCACAGACACCCCGACAGCTCCCAGACACACACAGCATCGCTTCCACCTCTGCGGGCAAAGGTGCTGCAGGAACACAAATGGGAATTGATGGCTGAAAACCACAGACATGGTTGCAGGGAGAAAGGGGGTGTGAAATTCTTGACCAAAGAACGTTGGTTTTCAATCCAGCTAGCTCCAGCAGGCAGTTCTGCCCTGCATCCGTGGAAACAGATTGCAACACTCTTTGCTTTTCACAGGATGTGCACGACCACGTTGTCAAATGCCGTGTAATCAGAGTTCACGTTCACTGCTCAGGTTAAATGTTCTTCCTTGGAGACCCCCGTGCACTGCGAGAGGAGGGCCGGCAGCAGGATCAGGCAGGGAAGGGCAGCACCCGGCAGCAGGAACGCTTTCTGCTGTTGAATCAGTGAAGTTGTTTCAGTCAAACCCCCAAAACCCTCCCCAGACATCAGAAGGTTTTGTGGAGAGTTCCGAGAGGGAAGCACGGATCCTTCCTGGCGTGTGGACGACACTTCAAAATATCCTTGCATTTCTCTTTTTCAGAACTAAAGCTGCGACCAGGGAATGTTTCCTTGCAATGTGCTGGGGAGGTACAAGTGAGCTGCAGAAGCACAGTGCCCCTCTGAGGTCACCGGGCACTGCTGGACTCCCAACAGGTCTTGCAGAGGTTGCCTAAAAATCCTCTTCATCTGCACAGCATGGCTGTGCTGGGATGTGGAGCAGGGGACGGAGGCTCTGCACGTGGCTCCCGGGGATCACCAGCTCCAGCACTGTGGCTTGCTCCGTTTCCTGAAGTATTTGGTTATGTGCTGGAGAGGCTTTCAGAAGAATGGGTCATCTGTTCTGAAGGTGCCTTTCTGGCACAGTGACCTGATAGAGGTGCAGGTATCCTGTAAGGAAACCAGAGACACCCAGACTCCTTCCCATTTGTCTTACTCATGAAAGCCAATTTCCTTCCCTTGCTTTATGTAACTGTCTCATCCTCAATCTAATATTCCAGGTTTATGGGGAATAACAAATCAATACTCTCTTTTTTGAAAACCGGGGATGAATTAATTGCTGGTGTCTGCTGTGTGCTCCAATTGTATTAATGTCAGCAGCAATTAATTTTTAAAGGAAATTGGTCTTGCTGATTTTTGAACATCAGCTCAGGTCCCATCTTTACTGCATATTCATCTGAAGGGCCGTTAGAGCGCTCCCTGCCCAGCCATACTCTTGACTGATGGGTGATGAGGGGCCAAGCTCACTGGGAAAAGGGGAGATGACACATCTGCATTGCAGCTGGAGGAGACTCTCACAGCACTTTTGCATTAAATATGTGACTTTGGCCGCTGAGAAAGTGAAAACGCATGCAGAAAACTGAGACAAAGATTCATATCCCTTTGGAAAAAGAATAACTGTCTTTACTGATGTAGGAAAAAAATCTGCAAGGTCCCCTCCTGCTGCTTAGAAGCACATTTGCTGTTGTATCATATACACTTTGAAGGAAAATCAAACCTCAGCTTTTCTCTCTGGCATACAAATTACTTCTTGTTAAAACCAACTTGAACTGAGCTCTCATTGTAAGTTTTTAGAGAGACTACAGGACAAATGGTTAGGAAACAACCTCTCCTCCTTTTTTCCTCACTGGTGATAAATTGCATTATGGCTTTACTAGGATGGCTTCTCTCCTTTGTAGATGCAGTGGGGAAGCTCAGACACAACTCATTGCCTCCTGCCTGCCAGGCCAGCTGACAAACACCTGTGTGTTTGTCTGACAGTGTGGGGTACCCGAGACTGAGTTCTTGGCTCTTTCCCTCTTCTTAGAATGACTGCATGGAGCCCTCTCCTCTCACCTGGTCTGCAGTGGATATACCATGTAGTTCTTCCATTTCTGTAAGCTCTCACCTCGAAGCATGCATTTAAAACATACCTTTAGTGGGCGCAGGAATTATATATATATAAATCTATATGGCCATCATCTCCCTCACTGACACGCAGCCACCCCCAGGGCTGTGGCTGCTACTGGTTCAGAGCACTGTTATAGGGAGGCAAACGGACACCCAACTAACAGTGTGGGGGATTTGGGAGCTCTGGGATGCAATTAACCAACCTGGAATTAAGCCTGGACACCAGTGTTCACACCATGTCAAACCCCGGGTGTTCCAGGGGGTCCCAACTCTGCAATTCCACTGGTCTTGCAGCTTAATAAATGGCTCCAACAGCCCAGCAGTGCCGGCGCAGCACCAGTGAAACACTTCCACGTTGGCTCCCTTATAAGTCTCTGAAGAAGTCCCAAGGGCTTTAATCACAGGGGAAGAGAACGATACCTTCTGTTGATTCACTAGCGTGCTTTAAAAACAGCTCTAAAGGAATCTCAGCTCTGAGATGTTTCAGTGAATTATTAATCTAAATAGTTTCTTAATCTGCTGGGCTTTTTCCTCTCCCTTTGCCTGTTGCCTCAGGGTCTTTTCTGCAAAATCACGTGAATTTTTGTTATGTGAACAGAATCCAATGCTAGCAGCATTGATTTGCTCTATTGTGCTGAGAATTAAGGGGTCATTTTCCAATGATGTTGACTGTAGCTGGTATCTTTTGCTATCACAGTTTGGTCCTCTGAGAGTTGAGCTTTGATTTGCAGCTCTGCAGCAGCTGGGGAGGCAGGGGCAGTGCCTGGGGAGAGGTGATTTAGCTTTGGCTTCCTGCTTATTTCCCTGACCTTGCTTTTCGGGTACTTCTCCTCAGGCGAAGCCTTTTGTACTTTCAGCAGCTTAACCCCAGGAGGTGGGGCTGTCCCTGAGCCGCAGGGGCCCGGGATGCGGTAGCAGCAGGAGCAGGGGATGGAGCACTCCACAGGGTTTACTGTCTCGTTAAAGCTCAATTTGTAAAACGTGGGAGGAGGTAAAAAAGCCTGATGTCGTAGCAGTCCCTGCTTTCATCAGCAGACCTTCTCCAGTGCTGCCATTGGGGGTGCTGGGGTCCAGGTGTCCGCTGATGGGGAGCGAGGTAAGCACAAATAAATCTGCTCTGAGCTGTGGAAAATCTGTAACAGAGGCAGCTCGGGCCAGGTTTGGTTTTATACAAACTCTACCTGCAGCTGCCCTGCTGCTCAAGGCTTTGCAGTGGCGGCAATTTGAGTCCTGCTGCTGCAGGGGAATTGCAGGGCGCTGGTGTGTGATTCGATGGCCTGTGCGGGTGGTGGGTCTGTGTTGTGGGTAGTCCAGCTGGCTGTTGTTTTGCTGGGGTTCACACAAACATCCCATAAGGGACTGACGTGGCTCCCCATGGGGCTGCAGGCAAGCTGCCTCCTCGGGCTGTATCTCTGCTCCCCCTTCAGCCTGATTCGTCTGGCTCCTCTTGGGCGCAAACCCTCTTCAGGGCAGGGTCAAGGCTGGGATCTCTGATGCTCCCAGCCCTTGTCCAGCCCCGGAGCTACCCCAACACCTCCTCTGGGGGTTGTGAGGCAGCTCAGCCGTCGGGTGCATCCGGGGCCCCGCTCAGCGCTGCTCCATGTCCGGTGTGTGCGAGACGCTCAGTGCCCACCCCCCGGCAGCAGCGGAGACGGGGCCGTTCTGTGTGTGCTGTGCGGGAGGAAAAGGGCTTTTACAGATGTGTGGTGCAGCTGCACTGAGAGCTGCAGGTGTAAAGGCCTGCGGGGAGTAACTCCAGCTCAAGGCTGCTCTGCGCCAATAGAGTAAGGAGATGTTTCTGTCCCCAAGCCCGGTTTGGACAGAGAAGGAGGATAGAGCGCTGCTCACTCTCTGACCTCTTGTTTAAAAGCATTTGGAATCGCAACACTCAGACTGGCAGAATATTTTTCAATAAATCTTGGATGTGCCATCTACATTTTCTATACCGTGCTGGAGAAAGGATTGCGGTATTTACTGCGGAGACAGGAAGATTGATTCCCACTTGGAAAATCTGCCAGATTTCTTGATTTAGAGAGCTGATGATTGGTGGAGTGCTTAGACCTGATTTATATCAAGTTTGCTTTCGTGTTTGCTTGCTTGCTCTCTTTTTAACTCCCCCACATTTTGTTTTGATATTAACATGACCTAGTCTTGTTCTGAATGAATCTTTGTTTAACAAACATTGTTTTCTTTGGATGTTGCTGATATTCAAGTCAAAACTCTCTTCTCTAATACCTGCTTGCTCGGAGTAATGTGACTACATATCACTTGGGTGAGGTCTGTATGAAGTTACTGTGTGGGGAGGGCTCATGAGTGGGTTTGTAAGTTGACGACAGCGTCTGTCAGTGCTGTGGGGCTCAGAACTCTAAATTCAGCTGGGTAATTGAAAACAGGGGGGAGAAAGCAAATAAAATGAACCCATCAGAGGCCAAGAAACTTAAAAGGGTAGTTGATGCCCTATCATTATCACTACAGCAAGCATCCTATATCACGCAAGTATGACATGGCACTTCTCTATTACAATCAGTTCTGTACCATTAATCCTGCTGTGAGGAGCTTGTGTTCTGTGCTTGACTTTCTGGCCGGGCCATAGCTCCTCTGCCCCTCTTCCCAAAGCCTTTGGCACTTTGAGTGTTCTTTTGTCTTTTCTCCTTTCCCATTTCCAAGCAATTTTATTGCAATTAATTAATAAGATGTGTTACTTTCAAAAATCAATTTTCCAAATCAAGTGATCATTAAAAAACTGCTAGGCAAGAAGTGATGGCTGTTCTGTTGTTTAATACTAGCAAGTGATAGTATTTATGAGGGGATGCTCACAATGATTAGCACCGGTGCAGTTGTACCTGTCCAAACTGAGAGAAAGTGATACAATTAGTTGTAAGAGAAAACAGGAGGGAGGGAAGGATTAAAACCATAAAACATCTGCAGCAAGGCATTGATTTCGGTTGGTTTTGGGTTGTTTATTTCTTTTTCCAGTTCACCTCCTGAGGAGGTGCTTTGTGAATGAACATATCAAATGGTTTGGGTAAACTACCCTATCTTGAGCTGCCATGCAGCCCTGCACCATCCCCTTTGCTCTGTACTGCTGCACCAAAGCACTTGGACAAGCCACCCTAGTCTGGCAAAACAAGAGCTCTCATCCCACAGGCAGCAGCTCTTAATATAAAGCCCTTGCTCAAAAGTCTTCTTGGCCCAGACAGCTCTGCAACAGGTTGTCCGGACCTTTGAAAGGCAAGTTGTTACTGTTTTCTTGGCCTGGCCCTGGGAAGGAAGATGGATCATCGGGGGGGGTGATTCCTCCAGTTCCTCCTCTTGTTTCCAAGGTCTCTTGAGCAGTCTGTCTTACACCTAGGATTGTCTGAAAAGCCCAACTGCAGATGAACACATGCATGGAAAAAGTTTGAAAGTAGTCCTCCACAAAATACCCATTGGAACCCAACATTTACACTCATATTTTGAAGGGAAGCTCTGTTTTATTTTCTTCTCTTCAAATATGTAGCTGAGCAGCAGCAGTCAAAGTGAGTAATAGGTGAATGTGCATAATCTTGATTTAATTACATTAGTATTGAATTGCAGGTAAAGCATTAAATTGATCTGAAAAAAACCTCTTTGTAAGTCTCTCGTATTGATGAAAAGGTCATTTTGCATTTGCAGAGCAGTCAGCTCCTGTGCCATGGGCCAGGCCATGACCAGTGTGGTACCTGTGTGCCAGGGCCTGAGGGGAAGCCAAATTCTGCATCAGGCTAAACATGGGCACAGATTATCACCCTTCATAGTCCATGCAGCTTTCAGCTAATTAGGAGGCATCAGGATTTATCTCTTATTGAATACTTAGTGCTCTTTTAACCATAAATGTGTATATAATGAACAAAGGCAATCTTACTAAATCCATATTAGGGCACCTATTTGAGACAATTGACATTTTTCACTGGAGATGTTGCTGAGTACCTCTCCTTCCTACAACAGCAATCATGGTTCCCTGCTGGATGTGTGAGGCCTGAGGCAGGTAATGTCCATAGGGGTGTTCCTTGGCTGAGCTCTGGAGCTGAACAGGATTCAGGCTGAATCACTTCATTTCCTGTGACCACACATGGTCTATGTGTCCATGTGCTGGGTGTTTGCAGGGGTTCCCCCTTTCCTGCAGGAACAGCCTGGGATGGGCAGGATGGGGAGCACCTCGGGCACCTCCCAGCAGGCAAAATCCTGCCCAGGTCCTGGGGGTTGCTGTGGTCTTGTCCTTGCTGCTGACAAGAAAGACTCATGGCCACTCTTGGCAGCATCAGTGGCTCCTCTCACTTCTCTGGATTTAGACCTTCACCAGAGTCCCAAGACCAGAAATCTTGGCATCATCTTTGAGCAGTTTCCTTTCGCCCTCCTCTCTCGTATCTAAATCTGCCTCACTCCATCTCCATTACACTGACAGGAACTCTGACTTGGCTGACCTTGCACTGGCTGAAATCTTCTTTATTTTTTTAACCAGATTTCTCTGTATGTCACTGAGTTTTGGGGCAACCCCCACTGAGAGCAGCTCGGGTCCCAGCCAGGCCTATGAGACATCCCCCTCCCAGCACTGCCTTGTCTTGTGGCTGGACACTTACACCCAGCGGAGCAGAGGTGACACCATTCAGGCTCATGTCCTGGGCTCCGAGAGAGCAGCTCAATGCCCACGGCAGGTGGAGCAGCCCCTGCACAGCAGTGGTGGTGGTGATGCTCAGTGGTGTCCTGGGATGCTCTGAGCACACAGAGGGATTGAGGAGTTGGGAGAAAACAGGAAATACTGAGATAAAGCAAAGAATTGCAAGAGCAGGTGGAAGGAGCTCAAGGTCGTTTCTTGTTTTCCTCTGTATTCACTACTCAGACAAGCAAAAAGAAACCTCTTTTTTTGGGTACAGCTGCTATCACTGCTGCTGTCCTTTTCCCAATCATCTTCTCCTTGATGAATACGTTCAGATTATGTGCCAGAAATAAAAATCAGCCATCAGTAGAGGTCAAGACAACATCTGCCTTCTCTGCTCTGTTCTGCACTTACCAGTGTAATAATCACGCACAGGAAACATCTACTTTGGAAACAACTTAAGTGGCGGAGACACCCGGCTCTGTTGAGTCAGAGCATCCTGTGGTAACTTGTCATTATGGCCATTTGTCTTCCCATTGCTGCAGGGAGCCACAGCACCCTTTGCATTTCCCTGTTCAAGCTGCTTTTCTGCTGGAAGGTCCCAGCCTGCCAAAGCAGGGCTCAGAGCAGGGGAAGAGGACAGGGCTGGCTGGTCCGTGGCAGGAGAGGTGAAAATGGCAGGAGCCTCATCCTCACATCCCTCTAGCACACCCAGCTTGGGGAGGTGATGGTTTGGAGTTGGTAAAGCGCACCCTGGCTTGGAAACAGGGCAAATGGGAGTCACAGGATATACATGCAGGCGCGCATGTTTGTGTGGATACTCATATATGAAATCCCATCTCTGGAACACTTGTTTTGGGTTAGCAGTCTCTGCTCTAAAATCGCTACTGGCCAGGAGGAGCAAACCCAGATGTTCTCAGCTGTAGCTCCAAGTGCCTGACAGAGCAGCCAGAGAGTGATACGCACAGAAAGACAAATGCACAGAGAGGGAAAATGACTTTGCCCAAAGTCAGCCTCTAGATTGATGATGGGAGGAACAGACCTTGTCAATGAATACCTCCATAGAGAAAACTGCCTCCCTCACCCTCAGCCAAGCACATCCTCTCCTGGCATGGAGTTAATGTGCTGCGTGGAGTGTGCCTGGCCGTGGCGTGCACCTCACAGGGGCAGCTCCTGGCTGCTGCTGCCTGTGAACAGGCACAACTGAAACATTTCTCCACCGATTTTTGTTGCTGTTGTAGTTGTAATTAATGTAACTTATTCTGTAAAATATCAGAGTTATTTAGTAAACATGTCTGTAGAGAGTTGTCCTGAATAACAGTGCTTTATTAGAGATAATCCTTAGCTACTCGGCTCAAACAACTTTTCAGAGCTGGAAATCTCTCACAGAGAAGCCAATTGTGAATATTAAAAGGGGATTTGAAGGAGGAAGCAAAAATTACATTTTCCAATATTCCACTGAGTTGAAGATTTAACCTAGCAACATCGCTGAGCCCCTGCATGGGCTCACAACCTCATTTTGTTTTGTATTAGAAGATTCTTGGCTGCAGTTTAATTGTGTGCATAATATTATTGATATTTAGCAATTGTTTCTGTCACCTTCCACCTCAATCAGCATTGCAAAACACAGCTTGAACTAACTGGCAAGCAATTTCCTGGCTAATACTCCTCATCTCCTGAGAGGAGCTGATATAACAGCTAGCAAAGCACGGATCAAACAGCCCCCATTCCACAGATCTGCTTTCTCTGGGCTCCATGTCAGCTCCCGTTGAAGTGAGTTGTTTCATCTTGCATAATGAGAGGATGGGTTCCGAGTCTCTGCGGCGACGAGGCTCTTGTCAGCGGTTCAAGCAGGATGTGCACCGTGACGGGTAACAACACGCACGTGGGAAGTGTTGGGGCTGATGCAGCTCAAGGAGGCTTTTCCTGAAGTGTTTGTGCTGGGGTTTGGCCGCTCTGCAGGGCCGAGTGTACCGAGGTCAGACCGGCCATGGGGCCGCAGGGCTCTGAGCTCCTGCTCTCGGCCAAGGGTGGAATACGATAGGAGAGCTTAATCCCAACCATTCCTTTGATACAAGTGTTGAGGGAAGACCAGAAGTGCCAGCTCAGTGTGGCTTTATTGAACTGAACCTCATTGTCCTCCCATTAAAACAACCTAACTCTTAATGAAACATTCCAAGATCTAGATCCACGTGGCCTTTACCCCTGCTTCTGCCCCGCAGCTCATTGTCCTGTCAGTTGAGCATCCGCTGTTCGGTCCCTTCTGCCAGCGCCTCCTCCTGAAGCAGCCAAACTGTGTGTGAGTTCCTCCAAACACAGGTGACGGTACTGCTGTCAAAAACCATTCTTCTATCTTGCCAATAAACCCTTGTAATAAGATGTTTGAACTAAACCTGATCCCTAACTCTGACTGGAGGATCCTGTTCTGCAGAGGCAAGCGCTGGAGCAAAGAACCCCAGCTTCTTCTCAGCTGGTGTTTCTCCCTCGCATTAGTTACATACAGTGGTTTTTGTAGTTAATACAGTAATTGCATTGTCTGCTGGAATTCCCCACTTGCCATTGATTTAATTGCTTGGTTGGGTGCATGTTAATTGTTTATTGACACTGTTCAGCTCTTATGCTGGGGTTAGACAAACCTTCAGGCTGAGCTGTGCTGCGGGCTGGCGGCTCAGATGAGTTTGTGCTCTGCAGATGATGAGGAGGTTCTCTGTGTCCCTGCCCAGCACCACGGCCCAGCCATGCTCGCCTGTGGCTGTTGCTGTAGGTGCTGTTTGTCAGATCCAGCTGTGCTTTTGGTAGCAAGCTCTAAAGGTGTCCAGCAGAGATGGTTCAGGGTGGCCCTTATCCAGTTCCCAAACACTGCTTATTGCATCAGTTGATGGTGGTGTACCTGTGCTGTGAGTGGTCCTTGTGGTCTGTTACTAAATAGACAAGTCTGTGAGGGCTTTTACTTTTCTCTGATGACCATGCGTTACCCCGCACTCCATCTGCGTTCTGAGCTGAGCACTGCAGGGCCATCTGGGACCCTTTTGCTGGTGTGAAAAGCATGTTTTCTTCAGTGAGCATTGAATCAAGCTCTAACAGTTTCAGGCTCAGAAGTGGAAAAGAAGGCCATTTGGAGAGTGGAAGCAGGTCTATGTATTGTAATATCTTCATGCTATATATATAAAAAATCCACTTTGCTGTTCTAATTTAACCGTGCACAGCATGATAACATGGAGACTGTGCCTGGCCATGTCCTGATTATGCTGCAGCAGGGAAGTTTTAATTTAACCTTTTGCTATTCTGAATGTCTCAGAAGGACTGTTTCTGCCAGCTACTGGAGTAGTTTTCATATCACTAAATTCTCCTAACAAGTCTGCGCTCTAATACGGAGCTAAGAGCCTCGGTCCCCCCTGATTTTTAATAAAGCGTATTACTGTAAGTCAATAACCTGTCAAGTGCTACTCACCGTGCTCAGCTGCAGCAGCTGATGGACTCTGTGCTGGTTCACAATGAGGGATGTACATGGAGATTTGGGTGCTGTGCAGTGGGCTCAGTGGTGCGGGAGTGCAGTGGGTGCTGCCCCAGTACCCCACAGGGCAGCTTGGGTGCCTGTGCTGGGCACCTCCTGAGGCTCTCATGGTATTTTTTAAGGTCCATCCTTCTCCACTTTGCAGGTATTTGGCTTTTTTGCTGCTGATTAAACATTTTGTAGGAAGACACATCACAGAAGGGATTTTGCATCAATAACCATGGAAACAATAGAATGTTTCCATCTAACATACATATTAATTTTCCCAAGCTGTTATTAGCTGTTCCTGCCAAAGGGGTTTAAAGCAGCGTTAAGAAAGCAAAATAATGTAGCAAAAGATGTGAAACAGAAACACGGTTTCAGGAATTATGAGGACAGGATTATTTCAGATATTTTTTCAAGCTATGCTCCTTCCCAAGGCAAATGCTTTACATTTCAGCAGTGAAGTCATTAGCATAGAAAATTGTCGGTAAGTTAAGTCACACTTGTACTATCAGAGACCTACTTTCGTTCTACACAAGACAGTCAATAGCAGGAGTCTTCACTGGGGTGGATCAGGAAACAAACCTGTCTGGTTTGACTCTATACCTACCCATCATTTACATCTCCAGAGTATCATCTTTTGGATTTTGCTATTAAAGAACCCCAAATCATAATTTTTTACAAACCCTCTCATTTCACTTTCCAGTCTGCTCTATGCCCCAGTGGCTCTTTCTAATGAACTATCCCCAATTATCCTCATGCTCAGTGATTGGTCATCTTCCAACTGGTTTTCTCTGCCTCATGGAGTCCATTGTGTGAAGATCAAAGAGCAGGACTGTTCACTGTCCTGATGGCAAACTGGAAGGGAACAGGCCAAGCCATCCTGCAGACTGTGACACGGGCAGGAAGAGCGAGCTGTGAAAATGCACAGACTTGAACAGGGAGTGGGAGCTCTTTCCCTTCTGACCCCAACCACGCTGTGGTGGTGCTAAGGAGATGCTTTGTGTGCAGCTCTGGGGCTCGGACGGGCTCCGGAGCGGCCACCGCAGCGGCAGGAGCTGCGGGTGCTGGCGGCAGTCGGCAGCAGGCTCAGGCTGTGGGCCCAGGGAGGAAGGGAGGAATGGCAGGAAGCAGGGCAGGCTGGTGGCCAACGAGGGACTTTTCTACTGTTTTGACTCCTGGAGAGGCTGGCAGAAACTCTTAAGCCGTTTGTTCACAGAAAACCCATGCAGGTCTCACAGAAGTTAGAGTTGAGTCAGGGAGGTAAAGGGAGACCAATGTCACACAGTGCCAGTGCCAGGAACCAGTGCTCTGCTTTTGCAGAAAATAGGGGGGAGACTGAAATTGCAGGGAGAGGATTATGGCACAGTTGTAATGTCATGATCATTACTTATTCCTTTAGCATTCATTATTGTTAGATGAATCATAATGAACTCATCTGGCATTAATATAAACGTAAAATGCAAATCCATGCAAATTCTGGTGTAATTCAGCATCATTTGATGTACCATTACACTTCTTCATGAGCTTCCTCCGAATTGAGGTCTGCATTTGAAGGGGTCCAGCTATTACTGAAGAATAAAGAAGTGATAATATGGCTATTGGGCACCTTATGGGCCTAGCAGTAGGCAACAGTCGCTGTGAGTGGCTATTAAGAAGAGATACTTTTTAATTCAGAAATGGAAACTGAGCAATGTGAAGACCCAGCACAACTCAGCGTCAATTAAAGGCCATTTATTTTCTTTCACTGCTCAGTAATTGTGTCTGGTCTGGGCTGGTTTAACTGAAAGTTCATTTTACCATTTCACCCACTTCCTTGAGCTATCGATGAAACTTTGAGCTGCAACTTTTTTAGGAGAAGGAGGCAGAAGCTCTTTGGGAGCTCCTCCAGCCTTGCAAACGTGCTTTCCAATTCCCCTCCAGTTCTGCCTGATCGGCACCTTGAGCAGCTGTCCTGCTTTAGCCAAAATTCTCATGAAAGAAAACCCAACAGGCAGTGTCCTGTGTGCAGAAACCCACCAAGTGCCTTCACTGAAAGAGGTGACTGATTGGAGAGAGTTCTTCTTTCTTTCCCTTCAGAGGTACATGGGATGCTCTAATAGAAGATGGACTTCGGGTTTCCACTGTTTGGTAGGACTTGGCTGTTAAGAGTGGCCTGAATTTAAATTCGAAGAAAAAAGGTAGTTTTTTGTTCTTAATTTCAAGACTCTACTTTAAAATTGTGGGAATGCTTCTGAAATGGAAATCGCAGTTCCCACCCCCGGGGTGAAGGTGCACTGATAACTGCTGGCGTTTCTGGCATGGTTTAAGATCACTTTCCTGATGAAACCTCTCCTGCTCCTTTCATCTCAAAACAGCAGAGAGCCACTTGCCTCAGGGTTCACTGGAGCCTCTCCCCTTCTTCCAGGGAACAGTCCTCACAGGGGAAGGGCCATGGGGAGAACCTGTCGCTTTCTTGTAGTAATCTAGAAGCCTGTAATATTGTTGTAATTAATTATTCACCGTCATTGCAATCAAAAGCAGTGCAGAACAAAGGATCAACTATTTCCTTTTAGGAAGCAATGTCGTGGAAATCAAAACCCATCTTGGAACACACATGAGACACCTGCACAATTATCATGATTAATTTAATTACAAGTATTTGCTCACTTTTGAAAGATGAAGAGCATTAAATACTAGATGTCTCTTTAACAAAATATCACTAGACACATTAAAGCGAGACATTTTGAAAGCAGATCAGTTCCCGTTTGAGCAGCAGCCTTCACATGGAGTGTGATGAATTCACCTCCTGCAACTTCCACCACATCAGGTTCAATTAATGTAATGAGCAAAACAAAGAGGTGGACATGTGCAAGTGTCTGTGCCTCGGCTGTGGCAGGTTCCCGTCACCACCTGAAGTGGGACAGAGCTTAATAGGTCAAAGAACTGCGAGCCATGTTCGGCACACAAGTAGAATTTTCTACATGGAATGAGCGAAATGGCAGTTTGGGGGTGATGAGTTAGAAAAGGAAGAGGTTTTGTGTGTCCTGACAAAAAAACAGTGACCTTTTGCATGACCAGGGCCAAAGTGACTCCGGTTACAGAAACACATCCCTCTGTTTCTTCCCAGACCAGCACAATATGCGCTTCCTTCTCCTGGGGAGGTGTTGGAGCAGTTGCTGCTCCTGTGTGTGCCTCCCGTGGTGCCAACAGGGCTGCAGGGTGAGAGGGTGACTGTTCCTCACTCAGCCTTGCATTTACTCGCCTTTGTTTTATATTCCTGCGCTGGTTCAGGAGCAAAGCTCCGAAGTGGTGCGCTGAGGACGAAGCAAATGTAAATGAGAGCAGAGGGCCACCTGTGGGAAGGGCAGCGGCGCTGCACTGCACAACACGTCTGCGTCAGGACATTGTCACGACAGGGCTGGCTGCTGCATCCCCCCAGAGAGCAGTAACCTCTCTCCTGTGCAGCAGGCAGTGACCACCCGAGGGGCTGGAGCACGGTGCCGCTGTCCCCAGCGCCAGGGTTGTGCCCAGCCCTGGAGCGCATCAGGAGAGGAAAGGAGCTGGATCGTTGGCTTTGCAGTATTGATCTCTGCAAGCAGAAATTAATGGAGGTGTTTCTCCTGTTTATTGCTCCAAGGCTGTCTATCCAGAGGAAAAAGAGCCTGTTTGTGATTCTCCTTGCAGTTACTTCTGACAGCAACACGTACCCAATTATAATTGTCATCCTTTCTTCCCAGTTTCAAATTTACACATTTAAAACATTTTGCCCACTGGCTCTGGTTTGGAAAAGAATCTTCACTCCTTAACACTGGGCAAGATAATTTCTGATAGTATGGGTGAACAGTGAAAGAATAAGGCTTAAATTACCCTGCCCTCCCTCGAAGAAAGGGCACCCATTTGCAACAGCAATGAAGCAAAACTGCTGCTGTGTCTAGGTATGGCTCTCACCTGGTCTGTCTTCTTCCAGGCTGAAGATTTATAGACCTTTTCACAACAAGACAGCTTATGAAACTTACAAAGTCCTGGTGGCTTTTTTCTAAATGGAGTGCAACTTTTCATATTAAAGTGCTATCTCTATAAATGCATAGCAAACATCTGGGAATATATAGAGCGAGTGGCTTTTAGATCTGCCTTGGTTTGATCTATCAGCAGTTTTCTTGTCCTTACTCTATTTCTGGCTTTTGTTTTAAGTGTTCTCCCCTGATAACTGAATATGCAAAACTCCAACCTTGCGAGCAGCCAGGGATCAATGAGGGCTGACATTGAGCACAGCAAATATATGGGCTGATGGCTTCGCTTTTATCAAGCCCATTTAACACCCTGTGACAAGGGACCTGCTCCTCCCTGCACCGTTGCCCCACAAGTAAATCTGTCCCTGTCCCCAGCTCAGCTTTAGCTTTGGCCAGCAGGATGGTTTGTGTGTCCAACATGCAGAGTCTGCTGAATCAGGGCCTCATTGAGATGTGCATGTAACGGATCCAGTATTTGGGAAAAGGGATGCCAGGACAGCAGCAGGGCTGTGCCGCTGCTCCCAGGTGCTGTTCGGGCAGTGGGGTGGTTGTGGGAACAGCAGCTGCTGTTCAGCTGCTCTCCTGGCCCCACAGGACATGGAGCCCTTGATGGAGTGGGGTTAGGTTTTTGCCCCAAGGTTTCCAGAAACTGTGATCAAGTCTTCTATGTGTGCGCCTGTGTCTGCAGGCTCCACTCTTCAGAAGTGGTAATTAATTTCTCCTCAGGCATTCAAAATGGGCCACTCCAGGTTTATAAAGGTCTAAGAAAAGCAAGCCCCACCTTGTGCTGGCCATACACAATAAGGTTAGACCCTGTTGAGTGCGAGGTTTGGAAATCTTGGATGCTGTGACTACGTTTTCCTCTCTAAAATTTTTCTGTGTAACACCTCACTCTATAGACTTTCACTTCTCCTTTTCCATGAGCTCACATGAGAAGAACGTGAAATTCTCATCCACAGTTTTGAAGGGGTTTAAAGTAAGGAAATGTACCTGCTGTCTTGCCTTTTGTGTGCATACGTTCACATCGCGGCCCCCTTGCTTGTGCTTTGCCCTCCCAGCTGTTCTCATGCAGATGTCGGTGTATTTTTTCAGCAGATCTGATCACGGGCTCTGCCCAGGCCACCAGAACTGCTCTGAGCCCCTGTCACCAGCTGACCTTGGCCAGCACTGGGCTCTTCAAAGACACGACCACCTCGAAGCCACCGCGTCGTGTGCGCAGGCGGAGGGTGCTTGGCTTCTTGTTTTCCATCCTTGAGAGGCGTCAGTCATGGACAGCTGAGTAATGTTTTCATTTCCAACCCTGCAATTACTGCGTGGCAGTGAGGATCTGGGCATGGGGAATGCACAGCCTGAATCAGGGGTGGAGGGGCCATGTGAAGCAGCAGGCGAATAGCAAGGATGCAGGGGAGGGGGAGAGCCTGCCTCCCGCTTCGATGCTCAAGTGGGAAATTACATGTTTTCTGCCTGCACAAGTGTTGAATGGCACGCGGGTTTCACTGGGAGGTGCTGAGGAAGGCTCTCCTCAAATGCTTCCCTCTCCACCACTGACGGTGGCTGGGGATTCCAGGAGAAACCATCCGAGTTCTCACTGGACGCTGATTCTGAGCTGCTCCATGGGGCCGCCCGACCTCCTCCTCAGCAGCCAGCAGTAGTCAGAGCTTGGCTGGTGTGACCCGGCAGAGCCCTCCTGTGCCACCCGCCAGACATGGACATAGAGATGCTGGCCTTGCCCTCGTCACCCAGGCCCATCCCCATTGCAGTGGTCTATCTATGAGGCCCTATTTTGCAGAAACTAGAATTAAAACCAATACATTTTTTAGCTGCATGGCCATTTAAAGAGGGATCTCGGGCCTATTAGAGATCAGTGATGGGCCTGAGCAGCACCTGCCGTTACAAAAACCAGCAGGAGCAACCTCTGGTGCTTTGCAGAGCTGTGAAGAGCTGGGGAGCTGCAGCAGGGTTTGGCCTGGCATCACATCCTCCTTTCCAGGGCTGGGATAAGCTGGGTAGGTCAGCCCTGGTTTATGCTATCAGGGACTATGTGCTCTGGAAGGGGTTCTGGCTGGGGTGTCATCCTGCTTTTTATTTACCATGGATTTCTAGTGTCTGGAGCAGGAGTCAAAGCTACTGCCAAGGATGTGCTGTGTGTGAGCGGGAGCCCTGCTCCCCATCCATGCAGACCCTGCCCCTTCCTGATGTATCCCACCCTCCCCTAAGGAAGTGAGAGGATATTTGACTGTGTTATGGACCCTGCCAAATCATAGGTAAAATACAGTGTTCAGACCCTGCCTCTCACAAATAAGGCCGGATTCTCAGCTGCTATAGACACCCTTTTAAATGATACATGTCCCCCAGACTTCATCTGGTTTCCTTCACTTATATCTAGAAACCTAGAATTATAATCAGCACTAAACTGCAGCTGGAGTTGTATCACACGATTGCTTAGATCCTTGTTGCTGCTTTTGAATTTTCTTTTCCTACTTTCTTTTCACAGGATGTGATATGTCGCGCTCAAATGTATTCCCATAGCTGCAGGCTGAATATCACCTTTTTTAATAGAGTTTAATGGGACTTCCCTTCCTTTTCTAATCCTATGGAAATAGGAGTTGTACTGGATAAGATCACATATTATGTTTCCATAATTTCGCTCTGTGTCAAAGATACGATCTCATCAGAGCTTGACAGTAGCGCTAATTTGAGAAAAGGGCACAAGCACTAAAGCTGAGCTAGGCAACCTTTAGCAATCCTTCAGTGCGTGCGGAGGTACCTGGAATGCAAATGGTTGGGCATTATGCTCTGAAACATTCCAATAACTTCTGAACTGCAGAAAGATGTGACTGTCAGAATGGAGGTCACTTGTACCCCCCCCCCCCGCTCCTCTGCTCCAGACTGCAAATCTGAAGTGCTGCTTGTGAATGCTTTTAGTATTCAAAGGGGTTTCCTATTCCATGTGAGAAATGGACGACTTCATTTCTCAAAGTAATTTTAGCGTTAAGCTGCCTCTCTATGGTGGGTCCTGCACTCAGCTTGTGTGAAGTAGATGTATAAATACTTGTAACCAAGGACTAAATCTTGGCCCTGGCTCTAAGACAGTGCAATGGGAATAGGCCCATGTGGTGCGATATAATTCCAACAGAGGAATCACTTCTCTATTTTGTTGGGTCCCTGACTCTGGGAACTGAGAGATGGAGCAATCTCACGGGAGGCTTATGTCCAGGATTTGTGGGAGGGCCTAAAGGACTTAGAATCCCAAATCCTATTGACTTACATGAAGGACTGATGAAACTGTGGGCTCCCGACAGCCCCCCACCTTTGCTCCATGTGAGGCCCCAGACCCTTTGCTCCCAGCCCTGCCTAAGAGGGTGGGAAGGCCTTTTCTGTTCCCATGCACAGGGCAAATGGTGCAAAATGATTGAAATGATGCTTGTAAATGTGGGTAGAACTTGGTGGTGCCTCTTTTAAAGTGAGTAATAACATTTTAATTGTTATCCTTACTGCTCTAGATCACAGTGAGGTTATGCTGATGGAACCATCAAGCATAGTAAATGCTATAAGTACAATATGTTAGTACTAATTATAGAGTAATTTAACAACAATGTATATGAAGAGGGTAATTTTGCATGCCAATTCACCGTAGTAAATTTAATTGTATGGAAGATGGGGAAGGCAAAATATTTTCAATAAAGAATAAGATGACAGATATTGGGTTGCTTTTCCAGTGCTGGTGGCATTCCTGACTCCCTCTGGCAGGGTTACTGCCACTTTACCTCATGGGGCATGCCTCTGGTACGTGTATCTTCACAAGGCACAGGGGATTTTGAACTGATTGCTGGAGAACAGCTCTGAGTCTTCTCTGGCAAAGCAAAAGTAAGTTGTTTTTCATTGAGGGTGGTAAGCTGAGAGTTATAGAATCCATGGAATAGTTTGTGTTGGAAAGGACCTTGAAAGTGAGATGTAAATGGAGAATATGCACAGGAATTACACCTACAGAAGGCAAAGTGAAAAAGGGCCCCTGGGTTGCTTTTTTTCTTCTTTTTATCAGGCTGCAATAAGTCAGAAGCTCTTACTGAAATAAATTATCTAATAGCTTTGACCTTTTTTATTTCACCCTTCTAATTGTTGTAATTTACAGAGCTGAGAAAGGACTAAATATAAAAGGAGTCTCATTGTTTTGGGTAAAATAACTTCTCTTGCTCTTTACCTCAAATATTTTGTTCTTATTTATACTGCAGTTGCCCTTGTTCTGGAACACAAAGAGACATTTGGGAATTTGCAAATATCACTTCTGTGCTCCTTAGGGCCCCCTCTTGGAGTCAAGGTGATCCAGTTGCCTCAGTGTAAAGCAGCCATCAGGCTATGTCTAAGGGGTGATGTGGAGGGGGTGGTGACCGGCTGAGCCCTGCTCCTCCCCTGGCATCGTGTGTGTGGATGCTCCAGATCAGGAGCAAATGGGTCAAAACCCTTTGAGTGATTCCTCCCCCCAGCGGCTATTAACCTTACTTTGATTCCCTATTAAGTTTGCTAATTCTTCTCCCTCATTAAGTCTATCTGGTATTACAGAGGTGGGTGTAGGGTAACCCTTACCCAGCTGCATCTCCAGTGACTGCGAGTATTCCATGGCCCTAGTGGGGCATATGCTCTGCTGGCACATCAGCTCCTGTACACACGCAATTTTTTTCCCATTGAGGGTAACCTTATATGCTACCTATTCACTGTGAAGAATGATTACAGGAAGGATTGGCTCTGAATAATGCAAGGGCTCTGGAGTCTTAGAAAGTGCAAAACTGTTGATAAATCTGTTGCAGCTGAAACAAAATAGAAACAAACTTTAAAATATTACTCTGGTCTTTTACCCAAGGTGAGTAAATAATTTTTAGTGGAGGCCAGCTCCACTCGTAACTGTATTTCTACCGAACGTCTGAGTTAATTCAGACAGCGGCTGCTGCACATGACTGATGAGTCGAGGTGCTGGGCCTGGCTCTGTGCCGCAGTGGCAGAAGAGGGCGCGCGGGCCGGGGGGGGGACCGGGATCTCCGCGCAGCAGGCAGAGGGGCTCAGCGGAAGAGCCGCTTCCCACGCCCCTTGCGCCCCTTCCCGCGCCCCTTCCCACCCCGCTGCCCGCTTCCCGCGGCCTCGGTCCTTGGGCGGCTCTCGGCCCTTTCGCTGCATCCCCGCTCCCCTCGCCTCGCACCGCGTTCAAACCGCTCGCGGGTGCCCCTGGCCCCGGCCGGCCCCGCTCCGCCGCTGCCCGCGGACCCCGTGAGTACCGAGCGCGCGGTGCACGGCTCACGGCCGAGCCTGAGCTCCCGCTCCGGGCCCCGTCCCGTGCAGCGCGGCCCCGCGGCGGCTCCCAGCGGGAGCTCCGTGCGGGGCTCCGGGAAGGCGCAGGTGAGAGCCGCGGAGGGAGGAACACGGTGCGTGTGGGGACCGAAATAGGAACAACGGGGCGGAAGGGACAAGAAGTCACTGCCTTTGTGTGGCCAAAGTGAGTTCCTGGCATTGTGACAATATGCTTGGCCTCTCTGGCATCATCTGTGCAAGGAGGTTCCCAGAAGTCAGTGTGCTTCTGCCAGATCTGTGGCTGATCCAGCTTACCTGGGAATTTGGCCTTGGACCTATTTGGCCGAGCCCTGCAGAGTATAGTGTTTGCTTCAGGCCTGTCAGATCTCCTGACAGCCTCTGAATTTGCAGGTGCTGGGAGCACCTTGGCCAGTCTGAGCTGGCACCCACAGCTCTGTGGAGTTTTACCTCTCCTATCTCCATGGCTAAGGTCCTTGGGGCTCACACTTGGCCCAAAGCATTACAATATTTGTTCACCTCCTCTGGCAGGTTTTAGGGGGGGTTTTGTTGCTTGTGAAAGCCCAACTTGGCTCTGTCGAGCTGGTGATGCTGAGCTATTTCACAGTGTGAGGTGCCAGGACCTTCTCACTGCCGTCACTGTGACTGGCCGAAATGCAAATATGAGGGTGACCTTGTCTGTGCTGGATATTAAACCAGCAGAATTATTGATACTTCCTCCTTCAAGGTGGTTACAAATTCTCCTTCCTGAATCTGGGAGCTGTTTTGGCTGTTGTTATACTATTATTCCTAATGGAGTTAGAAACCTGCAGTTAGTAACAGACCTTAGTTTTATCAAATGAGGCTTTTTGATGTAAAGCTGCATCCCATGGTGAGGTTGAAAGGTGGGTCCCTGTGCTATAGCTGTCCTGGTCCGGATGGACAGACCTAGCCCAAGTCTGCCAGCTGAAAATCAGGGCTGTGTTTGTCCCAAGCAGAGAAACAAGGTGGGCTGAGCCTGCACCATCCCTTTAACAGAAGCGTGGGGAGCTCCTGAATTAGTTCAAAACTCAGCTCACAGGATGCAGACAGCTTGTTCTGCAGTAACGTGGGTATCGCATGGGGCAAAGCCACAAGCGGAAAAACCAGTTTGACATTACTGCTTGTGGATGTTTTTCTAAGGCTCAAGGAAAACCGTGTCTTTGAACCTTGCCTGTTGCCAATATCCTTGCAAAATGAAAA
This sequence comes from Ara ararauna, assembly GCA_028858755.1. Taxonomy (NCBI): domain Eukaryota; kingdom Metazoa; phylum Chordata; class Aves; order Psittaciformes; family Psittacidae; genus Ara; species Ara ararauna. Next base: position 6,140,615 of record CM054389.1, on the reverse strand, counting down.
TCACCATCTGTCCCTCTCATCAGTGATGGCATTTGGGTTTAACTGCTCTGGTGGGTTTGGATGGGATATTGGACAAAGCGCATGAGCACATGCCGTTTCCATGAATATTTGGTTTGTGTTCCTCCATAACATTATTGCATATGACATCTGGCATGTCTAATGATGTAAGTTAATGCAGCCTCTTTAATTCTCATGGCTGTTTCACACAGAGCCGACAAGTAGGTCCTCCACTTCCTTCTGCTTGGCCCTTCTGGAGGAGGTAGTGACTGTAACTGCTGTGACACCACATTTCTCTTGCTGATCTCATTATCATGAAAATCCTCTGAAACCAATGCTCTATCAGTGCAGCGCTTTCCCCTCTACTTGCCCTTTTGTGTATCCGAACCCAAGCAGTTTCATGACTCCCTTGTCTGTTTTATTGCACAAATAGCAATATAAAACTATCATTGAGGCATCTCTTCAGACTTACAACTTGCACTTAGAAATCTGGTTTAACATTTCTTTGCATGGGCTGTTTATCACTCGTAATGGGTTTTTTAAACAACCTTTTTATTACCCTGAAATGGCTGAAGGAGATGATCCTCAGCAGTTGATAAACCAAAAGAAATCTGTTTGAAGTCGCGAAAATGATGCTGACTTTTACCAGCTCAAGAAATGGTCCTTGACAGCACTAGAACAGCAGGATGACAGACTCTTGGGCCGTATAACTTTATGGCAAAACTCGGGTGAATTCAGTGGGAGCGAGAGCAGAAAATGAGATGCTTTTTATCTGGTCTTAAGAGCAACAAAAGCTCTCCACACTTACTGGCATGCTTTTTTCTTTAAAATCTGGTCTCTTCAAGCACCATTTGATGATAATTTAAGTACCCATTTTTTCAGCCTTGTCCCAAATCGGATTTTTGCTCTGTGGTCCCTTTTGGGGTTTGGATTCAACAGCGTACATGACCAGAAGAGTTTCTGGGGAAACAGGTCTTTGAGGGTTCTGTGCACAGATTTACTCATCTTCCCAAAAGAAAGGGAGTACAAGTTTTATCTGTGAACATGCCTGATCTTTGCTATAGCAAATGTAGTTTTGTCTCTACTAACACCTTCAGGGGTTCACAAATGAATGGGTGTGGGGAACGGCTTTCTACACAGCAGCTTTCTACGGAGATGTTCTCGGCAGCAGCGTTGCTGCTCCCCCATCATCCCTTTCACTTCCTTTTGCAACGAAGCCCATGAAGCAGAAGAACAGTACAAGGATGGAAACCCAACCAAAACAGACCCGTTTCAGGGGCTAAGCAGGTTGCTGTTTAATTTGCTCCCCAGGAGGTGATTCTGTGCCCTGGTTCATGAGATTCACCCCTAGGGACAGATTTAGACAAAGGCTTTTTGGCCTGCAGAGACTTTTGATGAAGACGTGCTGCTGCCTGCTCCTCCGGGGGCCCCTGCGTGCCACAGAGACCACAGCTGTCCTTGCACACTGTGCTGCCAAAGCAATGACACCTTGCAGGGGATGGGGTTCCCCACACTGCTCTCCTCTCCCTCACTGCTAACTGCGGCTGGGAGTGAAGCGCTTGCTGAGTGCTGGTGCCTCTGAGGTTGTTGTCTCTGACAATGAAGGTGATTTTTCCTGCTTGTCACCAGGAACATGGTGCGGGTTTCCCGGAGTGCAGCTGCAGGCAGAGCCTGCTCCCGGCAGCTGCCAGTGACCCTGGCCCTGGCCCCTGGTCTGGGAGCAGCAGCCAGACCTTTGGGGTCTTGTGGCTGGTGTCCTCAAAGCAACACGGGGCAGCAGCCCTTCTGTGTAACCTCCTGTCATCTGCGTGGGGCTCTTCGTGGGTGCTCTCCTGATGGGAACTGAGCTCCTGGACACTGCTGGGAACAGGGAGGAAATGGGCAAGCTGGGAGCGATGGCAGTCCTACAGCCCCAGGGACTGCGTTGGAAGCATCGAGCACCACAGAGCAGACAGGACTGTTCGTAAAACCTTATTCTGTGGGTGTAAAGGCTGCCCTTATTTCACGGCTTGCAAAAGTAAGGGGTTGAGTTTTTTAGACCCCTGCCAGATTTAGACCCTTTTTTGCCCCTGATTGGCAAATCCCAGCCAGGCTGTGCCAGGCTGCCTGGCATGTTTTCCTCCTTTGCAGGATCCCAGCACCTCTGGCAGCCCCTGGTCTTGTCCTGCAGCACCTTGCTGCTGGGGAGGTGTTCACAAGATGATGGGGGGTTGGAGCCAGTGACTCCAGCCTCTGTGTCGTCCTTTAAACGCATTTTGTCCCTCTTGCCTATAGACTTGCAGGGCGCGACTCCAGCCCCTGTTCTGCAGCCTTTCAACTTCGGCATCAAACTGTTCCTGTGCAGAGTTGCTGTTAGGATTCAGTGTGAAAAGTGCACTGGGATATAAGGGAAAAGCCAAGTAAAGTTTAAAATGGCAAGATGCAGAATCTGGAGAACAAAAAGCTGGGAGAAGCTGAAGGGGAGCTAACAATGGGCTTTTAGTTTAAAATCAAATTCAGAGGAAACCAAGGAGACCATTTTCGGTCCCAGGAAGGTCAGGCTGTGTCACTGCTTCTTTGATGTTGCCTCTTAATGGCTGTTAGGTTAGCTTAGTTCCATTAATGGCTCGGTGCAGCTCTCAAGCTGAAAACTTTTTTCTCAGGAGTATTCTTCAAATCTATTTCCAAATGCCCCATTTACCCTTTAACAGCTGTTGGCTGCATCCTTTCACATACCTTGATGAATATGGAGTATATGGTGCCTTCATGTTACCTTTGGACTAATGGAGTCATCCTTTTGTGAGCTTTCTGGCTTCTTCCCAAAGCCTGTTTGCAGACCACAGGATGCTCAAAGTGCAAGTGCCTGACGAGTAGGGAATCCGGCCTGATCATCTTCTGTGTTTGGAGCCTTTCCATGGTTAATACAGGCTTGTTTTATCGATTGCTGGAGACGTGCTCATGACTCTTAAAAACCATTTATAGCTTTTGTAAAAAGTGATTTAATTCAGGTGTTGACAGGAGGACTCCTGGCAGCATTACCCCAAGTTTAAGCACTGTACAGACAGGGAGTAATGGGCATGTGGGTAATGAAAGGATCTTGCAAAGGTTACCTGTGTGTATCACTCGCACGCTGGGAGCAGTCTATAGGCTTCTGTGTTGGTGTTCAGTGGGAGGCAGAAAGTGATGTAAATCTGGTTTGTATCAGGACAAACACAAACCCATGTGGCAGCGTTGGGTATGGCATGTGCTGGCAGCCCCTGCGGCATCCTGCAGCTGGTGCTGCATGGGCTCCGCTCCCAGGTCTTGCCAAAAGGAAACACCAGGCTGTCCTGAAACTGGAGGATCATTCATGCCTTTTCACATTGCCATAAGAATTAAGAGGTATAAGGATTTCACAAAGGAAAAGTATAATTCCTTTAGAGTGGCTTTCTCAGTGATGTGGTGAATTCTGGTTTCAAGATAAAAAGAAACATGATTTTTGAAGCTGAAGAGGACAAGCATGGTCTTTTTTGTACAGTCTTATTTGCTTTATTTTAGTGAGTAAACAGGAGCTCAGAAGATAGAAAGCACTACTTTATGGGGAAACCAGCAGGAACAAAATCTGAATGCAGTGCAGATATAGGGGATTGATGAATCAGTAGCACACAAGAGGGATGCAAAGTGTGTACCAATGCTGGAGAGCCTGAGGGGTCCATATCTTTCAGCTTGTCAGACACAGTGCAGTTATTTCTGGACTGACTTCTTAGAAAGAAATCATTGTTCAGTAACTGAAAAAAATCAGAAGGCTGTTTTTAATTTGGGAGAAAAGGAAGCTGGGAGAGAAAGCTCTGCTTGGCCTCATTGGCTGACTTGGTTTGTTTTCTTCCGGAGACTAGGGCTGTCTTTGTTTCCACTACTGTAACAAAACTGGCTGAAACTAAAAGCTGTATTTGGGTTCAGTCTCCAGGTCAGCAAGGGCCTGGTGACTTTCACTGTGCTTGAGCTACACCAGCATGGGGCAATTCCTCCCCTCTTCGCTGACAGATGCTCATCACAGACCCCCATGGCTCCAGCTCCCCTAGAGCCAGATGTGTCCTGTCCCTTGGGCATCAGTGCCCATCCTGGAGTATCTCTCCTTGCCCCTTGGCAGAACTCATCACAGCTATGGAGGTAGGTGAAGAAAACAAAATGAAACAATACAAGTGCTTGAGCTACAACCACCACAAGACACTGGCTTAACAAAGGCCAGTATCAGCAAGAATTATTCTTAGTAGCACCATGCCAAAAAGTTCCCACTCCTGCCTTTGCTCCTTTGTCAGGGAGGGCTATTTCCATTCTCTTGTTAGTCAGGATTAACTGAATTATTCACTTTGGAAATGGTTCCCCTGTGCTCTGGTGCACCAGCTGCGCCGCAGAGATGAGAACAACCCCAGTGACCCTCACAGCCAGGGCAGGTCCTCTCCTTAACGAGGTGCTAACCCTGTGCAGCTGAACTGGGGTGGAGGAGGTGATAAGGTGATCCTGGGGCTGGCTCAGGGTCCTCAGTAGCAAAAGGACCTCAGGCTCTTGTGTGTTTGTTGGGCCTTGGCTTGACTCTGTAAGTAAGATGTTCTCATTTGTTTGTTGTTCAGCCCAAGCAAAGGCTCAGGTTAACGAGGGCAGCACAACAAACCTTCCAATGACTGTCCAGAGGTAGTTTATGCTTGGGAATTTAGCTGTTACTGCACTTGCTGTGTTGGATGAGTGGCTGCTGGGCTGGTAGGATGTGGGTCCTTGCTAGCGGCGTTGAGAAGCTTGGTATTGCTGGCTTTGGGGGAACAGAGGGGTCCTTGGCAGCCCCTCCTGCAGCCCCTTCCTTGGGAGCTGCTCTGGTGTTACCCTCTCGTTGTGCCTTTACCTAAGAACACCCCCATGGCTCTGCTTAAGCATGCCAGAAACATCACCTCTTCAGAAAAACCGGTGCTTTTCATGTCCCCTGTGCTGAAAGAACATGGAATGTGTGTGTTTAGTTAATATTGTGTGTTCTCTTGAAAACGCTGATCCAAACAAGAGCTGGGACATTGTTTAAAGCGGGAAACCTCATGATAATATTTAAATTGCTGCTCATTTTAATTGCACTGTTTACTTCAGGGAAGGGGGAAGATGGAGGCTTTGCTTGCAAACCTGCCTGGCATTGACACAGCCGTGGTGGGTGATAAATACCAACTTGCAGACAAAATAAATATGTAGGAGCGTTTTCTCCAGGGGCTCGGCAATGAGAAGAGAGCGAGTTAAAGTGGTTTAGGTGTGTGTGGAAAAATTAGCAAGAGCCTGCACTAATTGAAATTCACTTCTTTATGTATATCAGCTCCGTATCCTTCTGGGAGTCGTAATAGTAAGAAAGAGACAGAGCAACAGATTAAGATAAATGCTGGCAAGGACAGAGATAAATTGGGGCTTTAAAGCCTGCGTTGGGGCAAATTGCTACCAAAAACCTGCTTGCTCTCTTCTGGTTTTGGCTTCCTGGAAGACTAAATCCTCGGGAATGCGCAGAGGTGCTGTTTGCAAACCTGCTGCGGCAGTGCCCGAGGGCATTTCAGCTTGGAGGATGCGGCCACCTGAATGGTTTCTTCCATGCTGGAAGTGGGTGCTGGGGCACCCATCCACTGTCTCTGCCTTTCCTCTCCTCACATTTCCTCTTTGCTGTGTTATCACCTACAAACCAAGCCCTGGTGGTGAGGGAGCCAGAGGGCAGAGAGCAGCCTCTCTGCACCTGGGCAGCGCAGGGCTGTGGTGGGGGCTCAGGTGCTGCTGTGGGGTCCAGGTTCAACAGCGAGGTTGAAATGGGGAGGAAGTTTTCTGTCTGCTGTGGACAAAAAGAAGCCCGCCTTCAGGTCTTTGTGGTGTGCGTGAAACAGAATGTGTGTTTGGGTATAGCTCATGTGAAATAAGCCAACTGGTATATTGTGGTTTTGGTCTGTTAATTTCTGCCCCCTTCTGCCTTGCAGGTACTTGTTTAAGTTAGAGGTCTGCAATGGGGCTTGGTAATATTAGTGAAATTTAACTCGACATACATAATACAGGAATGAAAACCTAAGAAAGCAGGAACAGTTTGAACACGGGTGCTGTCAGAGGCTCGAGCTGCCTCCTGAGCTTTCTGCATATGCTGACACAATGGAAATTATTTATAGAGAGTGTGTGCGCTATTGTTTCCAATTTAAATACGTGCACTGACTGGTTTCAGACCTGGAGGCGGCCCCGCTGGAAGCAGGAAGGCTGTTCTGTGCTCTTAGTAATACTGATCAAAGCAGGCGTGTAGGCCAAGGCGTGCTGCTGTGGCAAAGGACGGTTCTCAGGTTCAGGACTGACATGTTTCACGTTATGCGCTAAGAAGTGCAGGGAATTTTCCTCTCCTGCTATGTGTGTGGGTTGGGTTTTTTCCTTCTGCAAGCTGCTTGGGAAGTGTTTTACTGAGTGAGGACAAGCAAAAGCCCTGAGCCCTCGGCACCAATTGAGTTGTAGCCATGGAATCCAGAAATCTGAGTCCAAGGTGCAGCAGATGCTGTGCCAGGGGAACGCTGCTGGTTCAGATGGCTGTGCCAGGTCCCCCCATGCACAGTGACACAGCCCGGGCTCTGACCTGTGGCTGCGTTGCCCCCTCTTTGCCAGCGTCTTGAACTTGGCTGTAAACTCATTTCAGATGAAACAGTGTCAGCGTTTGTAAGTAAACAGTTGTTACATTTGCTCAAATATTCAATTTGTTCCATCCCAAGGATTTCCAATCAATATTGCATTCTAGCAGAAAAATAATGTAATAAGCTGCTATTAGAATAATGTTGTGTGTGTCTGATGCTCACAGCTGACAGCAAATCTTTATCTTAATTAATTCTTAGATTAGTTAAATAAAAGCCATTCTCATTTTTCATTCTGCTCTTTTTTTTATTTAAGCTTTATTTGTGCTCCTAGGACAGATAAAATGGGCAGGATTGACCGTTGTTGTTCTGATACTGTGTGACTTCTCAAGACTGTTGGTGCAGGCCTGTTTTTATATTTGGGAATTAGTTGAGTGCAAATAGCAATATTGGTCTCCTAAAATGCTGTGGAAACAAATTGTTTTGGAAGTTTTACTCTGCATGGTTCCGATTAAAGGTATTTTGCACATATGCTAATGCTTTAGCTATTTGCAGCTTGGCCATGTTTACACTTGGCATGTGTCTCTCAGGGCGTGCTAAAATGAAGCATTTTGGCTTTTCTAACTTGAAAGAAGTGTGCTGATCCCGGGTTGTGGTTATCCTATAAACCAAGAGTGTTCGTTGTGTGACTCCAGAGAACATCAGTGTGCAGTTCACGTCTTTGTTCTAATTCTGACTGGCCATGTATTAACAGCAATGCAAATAAAACATGAACAGACCTTGGTCAAATAATGCAGAAAATACATTGAAAAGGGTTTTGCTGTGCCTGGAGAGCAGGTAGAGGTTGTGTGTTTGTAACACACCCTGGTGTTTAAAAGAGCTCAGAGCTTAATTTGAACGCTGCTGTAGATACCAGCAGAAGATTCTGTTTCCTGTCCCAGAAGGAATTTGAGATTTTAATCTCTTTACTCTCATTGCTGCCACTTTAAATGAGAGATGAAAGAACAATTTGTATGTGCATGAATGTAATGAGTCTGAGGAAGAAGATGGGCCCAGAAAGGGTGTTGCTTCACCTTCAGTTGCTTCAAATCCAGACAACTGTAAACTGAAATGGTAAAGCTAACTTGGAACTAATCCTAATCTTTTTCCATGGATGCTGCTTTTGCACTCTATTTATTTTTGTTTCCCCCTACCCCTCTCCCCCAGTGTATTTTCTTAATTTGGGACACTTTGGCCATGGCCTTTTTCCATCAGCAGTTTTTGCTGGAGCAGGAAGAGGATGCAGGATGTTCTTGTTGGCATCTAGTATCTGATACCTTCCCACTGGCCTAGTATGTCTGAGTGACCTGAATTGGGAGAACTGAAGGGTCCATGATATTTATTGATCTTTCTTAGCAATGTAATTAACCTGAGAGTTGCTTGGGTGCTAGTTATGGGCATCCACAAAAAAACTCACAGACGCAGTAAACGAAGCAGTAGATAATAACCTAGAAGCCTGGGGGAATATCCTGTGCTATCAAATTGCTGGGCTGGAGAGCCTAACAGGATTTCTGTCCCTGGCAATTAGGATTAATCCTGTTCACAGCTGGTAAAGAGTTGTCCAAGGCAGAAGGTCTTGTCCCTCTCTGTTCTGCATGAATATTAGAAGTAATGAATGCATGGTCAAAGCTTGGGCTTGTTTGGTCTTTCAATAAGGACATTTAGTGGTGACAGTGGTGAGTGAAATGGTATCTTTGACATTGCCAAGTGAGCCCAGAATTTGCAGAGGTGTTTTGGGTTTTGAGTAGTTTTGTTTGGTGTCTCCAGGTTAGAAGAGGGTTTATCTGCCCTCATGGGTGGTTCTTTTTCTTTTTGTTCCAATCGCATTTGAGAATGCAATTTCTTTCAGTTTCCATGAAATCTTCATGGCTTTTCCCACTGTATAGCAATGCAGTGTTGGGAATTGCTCCATCCACAGCCATGCCAGGGTCTTTAGGGACTCGGTAGGTTGCGCAGCCGGTCATTACTACTTTGTTCCTCTCTCTTTCTCCCAGCTTGCTTGTGTATAGCAGAAACTTGGAGTCTCACATTCAGCAGTTTTATATGTGTTCACCACACATGCTTTGTGCAGACCATGAAGGTTTTAATCACAAGCTGTTACTGTCCCTTTTGTGTGCTTTTCTTGTACACATGTTGGAGACGGTCAGGAGCTGAGAACAGGGTTGCTATAGACAAAATGGGTTAGAAAATGCCCATTAAATTTCATACTGGAACTTGGGAATTAGTCATAGTTAATGTTAATGTAATCTCACAGTTAAACTCTTCTTGCTGAGGTGATGGCAAGTGAATACCTTCACAGAAACCTTTTCTTCCTCCTGTGTGTGTCACACTGCTGATGCTCCAAGGCATTTTCTGCTGCGTAAATCACTTCAGAGACCCCTGGCTTGAATGTGAGGGGCTGAATGGAGAGGAGCTGACACTGGGTTAAGCAGATCCAGGTGGGCTAAGGTGGGATGCCTGACCCTCATAATGTGCCTGATGCTGTACACGTTAGTGCCCATCTGCAGTGATGGAACCAGTGACACTTGAGGGTGCTGTGAGTGGTGCTGTGCACAGGAAAACTTGCAGTCTCAAGGTAGCAGCAGTAGATAGGATAATTTGAGCTGTTGTTGAAATACCTCTTGCAGCTGAGATGCTCTTTTGTGCTGAGGATCCTGACGTTATAAGAGAAACTCAGTCTTGCAAATGGATCTTTATTGGCCTTCTGAACTAATACAGCTCAACTTAAACATTCGAAATTGACCTTAGCAGACTGGAAAATGAAAGGGCTGGTGCTGCCATTTGGTTTGAAAGTAAATTTCATCTTTAACATTAACTTCCCTGTACCTTGAGTAGGAAAGGCAGTTTTTTCTAATTTACACCAGATTGACCTTCTTGATAGTGAATGTGCCATTAAACAAGTAATGTAATAGGCTGCCTACAATCCATGTATGTTCTTCAGGGAGCATCCCTCTGGTTCTCTGACCCCTCCTTGCACTGTGCTGGGGCCAGGAGCTGGGCTGAGCTTGGCTTACACCAGAGAAGTTTTCTGTGGGGGAGAGAAGACCCAAAATGTGGGTGTTTTTTTTATAATAAGACACACTAATAATTGAAAAAAAGATTTCTCCATCAGCAGACCTGCTCCTTGGGACAAGTATTTTGTCTGAACTTCACAGCACATGCAGGTTCTGCTGTGGCACTTGTGGCACAACGCAGTTGCACACAAGTTCTGCAGTACAGGGGGACACAGGCTTAAATTAGTCCAGGCTCATGTATACTGGGTACCCTCCAGGTACATCCTATTTATTGTTGTAGTAATTGAATACAAACCCTTAATTTATCAGCTGGTTGGGACTAAATTGTCATCATTATTCCTGAAAACTGAAATACTGCTGGTACTTGATCCCCTAAGACTATTGCCATGCCAGGAAAATCCTTGCAAATAGATGTTTTGACAGACTCCATACTTAGTCAAGGGGAAACTGGCAGCTACACAGTTGTACGCAAAATTAAAGCGCTTAATTTGTCCCTCCTTTCTGGAAAGCCTTCTGCACGTTTGTAGCCTGCCAGTTTTCTGGGCAATGTGTAGATGTTACATACTGAGGGGAAAAGTACATGCTCATTTCGGGTAATTTTTTTCCACTATCTGCTGTTTAATATTAATGATGTAAGTTGCTGTGTCATAATATTAAATAATTGTAACATGTACAGGAAAGGAGTTTTATTTTAACCTTTGAATACTATATTTACATGGTTTAGTATATATGAATAATGCATGAAGTGAGGCCGTAAGGGTATTTTCAAAGTCTGTCATTTCAGGATCAAGCTGTAGAAAACAATAAAGGAGAAGAGTGGTTTCTTTTCTTTCTCTCTCTCTCTCCCCCTTTCTTTAATTCCCTGGGGTTCAGGAAGTGGCATTGAAGTTTTATGCCATTAGGATTTCTCACTGAACTTCAAAGCTTTAATTTAGTCTCTGCTGGAATGGAGAGAGGCATAAAACGGGCACAGTGGAATCCATTTAAATGAGTGACTATGAAAGAAATACAGTTTTGATGAAAACAAATGTTCTGCACAGTGTTCTACCACACAAACTCCGGCGTGTTTGCACAGTGGCTGTGCCATGCCCTGCGATGCTGCGTGCTCTGCGTGGTGCTGGGTGCTCTGTGCGGTGCTGTGCCCTCCCCGGTGCGGCTGGAGGAGCTGAAGGTTGGATGAGCCAAGGTTGTGGTGCCAGCCGCCAGTACGGTCACACACGCACATACCCACAAGCGCCTGACAATTTTCCAGAGCATCACTTTAACAGGGAAGCCAGTGTGGAAGATTTGGTTTCTTTTCCAGTGTATTTGATGCTTCATGAAGGATGCAGTTTTACTTCACACTGCTCCTTTATAACCCTACTCGTCAGAGAAATGTTCTTGTCATTAGCAAGGTGTTTCCTTTAAATCATTTCTCTCTCTGTATTTCTCATCCATTGTGACACGAATTTGCTTCTATGAAATGAGCTGTATGATTTTGTTAGGCAGTGCTTAGTGCTTTATTTTAGAGGCATTAAAGGTTAATGCAGGCATTCAACATGTCTTAGAAATCCAAAGGCTGGGATCATTTGTTCTGCCTCTGCAGTGGTTTCAGGATAATTGCTTGTAATCCGGTCAGTGCTTATCCGCAGGAACTGCTCCAGTATTTCTTCTGACCCACCCCACTGGTGCAGAACTGACCTTGAGAGATCTCTCCACTACGGTCTGCAGGAGAAAATGATTCTCCTTTTCAGTAACCATAAGAGCCTGCAATTGCATTGCATCTGCTGCCGAAAGCCTTAGAGCTTCATGGGTGGCACTGCTGGAAGGCGGCAGCAGCAACAGGCACATGGGGTGGGACTGGAGCTGCTCAGCCAAGGCTTTGGTGAGCCTTGAACCTCAGAAAAGTCCCACCTGGTGTCCCCAGGTGGGCAGGAACCAACCTGGTGCCTGTGGCCTCCCTTCCCCGGGCAGGGAGAGCACAGGCTGGCTCCAGACCGAGAGGAGGGATGCTGCTCTGTGGTGTGGGGCAGAGGGACTGGCCTGATGCAATGATAGCATCAATTAGAATAGATTTCATTTAAGAATCTTGGGCCTATCACACCACCCGAACTATTGCATTAAACATTTCATTTTAATAATGCACTTTAATCGTATTTCTTCATTTATGGGAGTGCTTGACACCATTTCACGCGGCTTAAGAGCAGCCATTCTTCTCTATGCTTCTATTACAGATGGCTTGGTCAAAATTATGCAGCTATGAATGATGATGTGCATGTGAGTTCGTGTATTTGTTACCAAAATAGCATTGTAGTACCCCTGGCCAGGCCTGTGGGTTGTGCCTGACTATAGTGTCTGGGCTGAGTACTTCGACAGGGGAAACCTCTGACCCGAGAACCAGTAATTAAAGGTAAATAGATGCTGTAAGGAACGGGAGCAAATGCTGCGAGAGAGGGGTTTGCTGGTCTGAGTATGAAGAAGGCTAAAAAATGCCTTCCTATGAGGTGCTGTGATTCAAAGGGCAAGAGCTGATTTGGAGTCCATTACAGTTTGTTCATATGAAAATCTGTTGGAGTAATTAAATGTGAATATAAAAAGGAGATTCAAAGGGCTGGTTCCTTAAAGATTGCTCATAACTACCAGGGTCAAAAGTAAATTATAAGTAATGCAGTTGAGAAGTTGGGTCTTCCTGGCTGAGTGAATGCCACAACTGAGGAAAGCAGTAACTCATCTTTCTATATTTGAACATCTCATTATATTCCAGGCCATTGAAAGACACATTAGGTTCCAGAGAGGTGGCACATAAGGTCTCATGCTGATAATCCATCCTTTAATTATTTTATGGAGGTTAATGTTGCTGTAGTAGAGTAGTAGCTTGGTCTTAGCAGTGAATAATAGGTTTTAGTGGAAATGAATTTAATGGAAAATTAATAAAGCAGTGCAGAATGGCTGAACTGTGTATGGAGGCTGGTGATGACGTTCATGCTTTTTTAGTACTGCTGCAAAGGCTTTATTTTGCAGTGTTTCCAGGAAGCAAAACCATTTTCTGGCCCATTATTCCCTCTGTTCTTACTACAGCTTACCTTCTTCCCCCCCATAGATGAGTGTAAATGCACTTGAGGAGCAAGCGGATCTCTGAGATACTGACTCAGTCTCTCTATATGGAGAGGTTGTCTCCCATCTACATGTGAAAGTTTTCCAGGACTTCAGTTTTGTTCACTTTGGAAAATTCGAGTGTTAAACTCTTCTCTCTTTTCAAATGCAGCATCTCTGTTTTGTTCTTGTTCTGCTCATGACTCATCATCACTTTAACTTCCATGAGGAAACTGACAGCTTGAGGGCATTGCACGCGTGTTCCTGTTTTTAATATGCTGCCGTTGGGTACAAAGTAAGGGAAATGTGAGTGAACGTCAACATGGCTTTTAGTGACATGATAGCTTCTTTCTTTTGACTAAAACATCCTGCTTAATTAAAGCTCAGTGTGATAAGCGCAGCGCTTGTTGAGTGTAGGAAACCTGCCTCACAGGGAACTGTCTTTATTCTTTACTCATTTTCTTCATCTGCCCCTATGTTTTATTAACATGGATGCAGGGGGAGAAATAATTCAATAAAACTGAACATTCACCAATAGACAAGAGTGTGACAGTCCCAAATGCAACTTAATTTGGCTGATTTTAGCAGAGCTATTGCTAGTGTCACTCCTGACCCTGGTATGAAGCAGAGGAGTCACAGTAGAATTTGGTCCAACATCTGTACTGGCTAAAACAGTTTGCACAAGGTCTTGTCCCTCTCTATTCTGCGTGAACATTAGAAGGAACGAATGCATGGTCAAAGCACCAATGATACACACGCAGACAAAGCCCAGCTCCCTTTATAGAAACTTGTTGCTTTATTAAAACTTATATTTTCACTCAAGTTTTCAAGGAATCCTTTATTTCACATGAACAGAAGCATCTGGCAGCAGGGCAGCCCCTTTGGCTGGGTGGTTTGACCATCTCCGAGCTGCTCCAGTGGCCCCTGCCTGCAGGCAGGGCCAGGAGGCCAACCCCCTCTGCATCACATGCAGTGGAGCACAGGGTGAAGTGAACCACCGGGGACCCAATGAGTCACAGACCACACGTGGCTGTCGCAGACTCACTGTGACTGGTGACAGAGATGGAGGTGCCGAAACCTGTGCTGAGCCTCTGGCAAGGGGGCAATCCCTCCTCTCCCACCCCTCTGAGGCCTCCTCCATGCCCCTGGGGCCAGGTCTGGGGTCTCTCTGGGACTGGCAATACCCAGCTCACCTCTGGCCATGCTGAGGTGATGCCCTACAGGTCCCAGGTCACCTCTCCACGGGGGCATGCTGCGGCTGCCACCTCCCCGTGGAGCACACATGGCCCTGGCCATGCAGGGGAGCCTGAGGTGGGTCCTGAAGCACCCCTTGCCCAGCACCTGGGCACCTTCTCCCCTTGCACCTCTGCCTCTGCTGTGGCAGGTGACCCCACCAGCAAAGCCCAGGGGGAAGCTCGTGAGCTGGACTGGAAGAAAGTGACTTCCTTAAATGCTCAGATGAAATCTGTCCATCAGTGTTCAGACGTCTTTTCCCTCCCCCTTTCCGTGCATCCACGTGCCATGTGGTGCTGTGGGAGCCCACGTGGCCCCTGTCGGGTCTGTGATTGCAGCAAGGCAGGATGCCCACAGCAGAAGCAGGGCTGCTCCCGGTGAGGTTCTGAGCTGCTGGGGCTGGAAGGGCACACGCAGGTAGACAGTAACAGCTTTTCACCCTGGTTTATAACCCAATTTCCATCCGTCATTGCTTGCCTTCTGGAGCACTTAGTGCTCTGAAGAACACCCTTGAGTGGGAGAATTTGCACTGCTCAGCAGACTCCACAAGTATCTTTAATGACTGTCAAGCTCTGTTCCTGTTTTATTACAATTTTTTGGGGGTTTTTTAGCTTTATTTTTTGTAAGAAAAAATGATCGTATTTGTAAGCTCAGCGCTGAGCGCCACCAGGCTATCATCTCGGCACGTACTCTCTGGGCAGCCCTGTGAAGTTTCTTCCCCTCAGGGCTTCGTCCACTGTCAGGATGTATCTGTTGATAAGATCTTTCATTTCCTGCGTGAATGGCTCAAAATCCTTTTGCTTAGCGCCAGACCGCTTGAAGTTCCCATCTCTGTTGTTCTCCACACAGAGCAGTCTGTCCTCTGTCACCGTCATGTTCAGGAACTCCACCATTTCCTTCAGCTTGGGGATGAGGCTCTGCTTCAAGTCCTCGTAGTGGACAATGAGCAGGCGCTTCCCGTACTTGAGCCAGTCCAGGACGTGGGAGGCCCACCAGGAAGCATAGCTGTTCACGAAATCCGGCCACTCTGCACCACGGGGAAACCAGGGAAAGGAAACAGCGTTAGCCATGCTGCAGTGGTGTTCCAAACCTTACCTGTGCAATAGGACTGGTGTTGCTGGGCATGGTCTGGTGGTGCTAGATGGGTGTGTGCTGGGGAATAGGATTCATTCAGAAGATTCATCTGTGCCTGGCACATGGGAGGGATCTCGGGTCACCCACCACGATCACAGGGACAGGATTTACTGAATTATTTTCCTACCTTTGCCTACCATTAATGACACCTCAGTCTATATTTGCTGATATGATAATCTAATAGTCCTAGCTAAAGCTTTTGGGCTGGACAAAGAGCACTTGTGGCTGAAAAGTACAGCAAACTACAAATTGCTACAGGAAAGCCATTCCCTCTGGGCTTTTTACTAAGGGCTGTTTTGTCTGGATTTGATGAATAGGTTTTGAGTTGTGACTGATGAAAGGTAATACATGATCTTGGGAAAGAAATATGCTGTGAGAGAGAACACTTCCCCAGCCTCCCTCAGCCCTGTGCTGTGTGGTTTGCCAAGGCACAGCTGTAATGCCTAAAATATGCATGAGGAGATATGCAAGCGGAATCCCTCCTCTGCTGCTGTCTGAATGCAGCAGTGTGTTCAGTGGGGAAATCGCAGTCACACCATCAGCTTGCCAGTCAAATGCATGAAGCGTGGCAGGCGTATTCTGAAGTCTTTTTGTGTGTTCAAGGAACACTGAATCTCAAGTCCCCTTATCGCTATTATCCTTCTTTATCTGCAGTGCAGTGGCACCTGTGCAGTGCTGTAAAATTTCCTTCAAGAAATGTCATGCTCCATTGAATCCTCCAAATCTTAGATAAGACTTCTCATGTTTATTACATGCTGCAGGGGCAAATGTTCTTCACCTCGCACAGCTTGGCAAATGGGCTGTACACAGGGATGTTGGACCTGGACATGTTTTTTCCACCAAACAGCACGATGGCAGCACTGTTGCTGCATGCCTGTGGCACAGCTTTGGTGCTGGATGTGCAGCAAGACCCCAGGCACTCCCCAAATGCAGGTCTGAGCACTTTGGGGACTGTGCTTGGCTGTGGTGGGACTCGAGCCCCACTGTTTGCAGGGCTCGCTTGGCCCTGGTGCGCTCCCCCTCCCCAGTGTGCTGGGTTTGAAGCTGTCTGAAGCAGCAGTGTCCCCCCAGCCCACCCCAGGATGATGTTTTACCTTTGCTCTTCCAGTTGCGGTCGGTGGCATAGCCCAGGTGCCCCGCATACTTCCTGTTGAACTCCGCCATCAGTGACTTGTACGGGTTCCGGATCAGCAGGATCGCCGAGTCGAACATTTCAATCTCTGTCTTGCCACTCTCGTGTGTTTTCACACAAATGGTCCTTCTGCTCCTCCAGTGGTCTTTTTCTCCTTTGAAACCTGTTTTACAAGACAGGATTGTCGGCTTTTCCACTTGATTATGTGCCTGTACCTTTCACACTCTAAATCACTCCCTACAGTGGTGTAAAGCTGCAGTGGGAGAACCAGCCCGTCAAACCCATGTCTGAGCGGGCCGTGCGTGGGAGCCTGGCTTTCCTGTACTGGGGAGAAGCAGGCAGCACCTCACTGCATGGGGGCTGCTTTTCACTGGGCCACTGCTTGTGCTTGCTGAATATCGTGCCCCTGCAGGTTGCAGCCCTGCCAGCACAGTCAGCAACACATTAAAGTGCTGTTTCCTGTGCTACGCAAGGCTCGGTTTAGTTGGCATTTTAGTCAGCTGGTCTTTTGGACCAGTCTTTCAGATGGGAGCTGTGCATGTGTGTGTGCTCAGCAGCACCAGTGCAGGTGACCTGCACATTCTGGCTGTGGTCTGTGAAAGCAGCTGCCTGTGGAGCTGTTGAAGCCATCCCTACTGCTGCCAGCACCTTGAGTGATGGCTGGTTCCAGGCATGGGTTTGAATTCTACCAATGTGCTGAGCAGGGCAGCACCGCTGGGTCCCAGCAGGAGGATGCCAGAGCAAGCAAAGTTCTGTGTCTCAGAGGGGCTTTGTGTGCCACATCCCTGTGGATACAGTACCTTTGTTGTAGAGGGCTCCATCGAAGTAATAGCTTCCCGTGTAGTATCCCGTGGCATGCTCTATCAAATGGCGAGCCCACGTATTCCCAGCCCCAGGAAAGCTCGACAACGCAACAAACACTTTGGATTTGGTGGTTAAGAATTTCCTGTCCGTGCAGCGGGTGTCTGCGAGTACAGAAGATATTTCATTGTTAGCACTGTGGCTTTTTAATAATTTCCCTGACAGCTCTTGATTACGGCTTTTATTGCTTCTTTCTTTTCTCTCTTGTGAATATAGGATATCAATTTGAGTCCGGTTGTGAGTCAGGTACTTCCCAAAATTAATTCAGCAGTAAGAGGCCAGAGAGATTATCCTCGGAAGAGGTTTTTGCTGGTTTTGTGTTAGGCAATGCTCTTTTGAAAGAGCTGCAGCAAACCATTGTACTTGCCAGCCAGTTGTGATGAAAGCCCCTTGATACCTGTTTGTTAGGGGCTATTTGCCTGGCAGGTTGGCTTTTCAATGAAATCTGAATATGCCATTACACCTGGAAATTGCAGTTTTATAATGCAGGAGAAACCCCTCCTACTGGAAGGAGCTGCTTCAGTTAAACCTCTCGCTGTGTCTTCTAATGTACTGTCTCTCTATGTTCTCTCCAAAGGGCCCAAAGTAGTGATGAGCCCTATTGTGTCCATCTCTATGGGGGCTGGACACCTGGTCTCTGTACTTTGGAGATACTTTATGACAGCCTACCATGCTTTCATAAATCCTAACCTTATTTCTTAGCCCGCCAACAGAAGCAAGGGTAGGATGAGAGCCAGTCCTGACCCTCTGTGATGATTCAACAAGAAGCCAGGAAATGAATTATGAATTGTTCTCTCCATTCCTCAAAGAGCCTCTAGACAGAGATCAGCCCTACCACTGCCCGAGG
Organism: Ara ararauna; assembly: GCA_028858755.1. Classification (NCBI taxonomy): domain Eukaryota; kingdom Metazoa; phylum Chordata; class Aves; order Psittaciformes; family Psittacidae; genus Ara; species Ara ararauna. The sequence continues at coordinate 6,122,717 of CM054389.1, read as the reverse complement.
GGTGCAGAGGCCACGTCCAGCAGTGCTGGCTCTGCCCTGGCGAGGCGGGCGCTCCTACCTTGCACTGGGGTCTGATAGACCAGGCAGTACTGTCCCTTGGTGGTGCTGCTGGCATTGTGCAGCCCACTGCAGAGCAGCGCATCCGCCCCGTTGTGCAGCGAGAAGCGCCCGGTGGCATAGCCGCAGTAGCACTCCTGTGCTCGGAGCACTGCCAAGGGAAACTCCTGCGGAAGGGGGAAAACAGAGCAGTGTGTAAATGCCACATCCACAGCCCGTGGGGAATGCTGCTGCTATGCAAAGAGAAATAAATCTTCACAAGTCCACTGTCAAGATCAAAGCGATGTTTGATATATCATTGTAAAGCTCATGCTTAGGCTTCTAGTGCCTTTCAGATTGCAATTGCTTTAAAAGTGGTTTTCAGACACAAACCCCATAAAGCATGAGAAGTCAAAATATTCTGATTTTTTTAAGTTATTCATAAACCATAAATTTATAGTATTCCTGTAGCACCTAGTATGTAATTCCATCTGCAAAACTTCACTGTAGGAGAAGTTGTTCTTATTTTCGCCCATTTTGAATTGGATCGTCTTTTAAACTTCTACTTACATTCCCTCAAACTGAGGACTCTGCTGTTAACAGATTTGCCTTGTGCAGCTTTTGCCAGAGTTTGCGTAGAGGAAGCTTGCCCTTAAAGAATTAAAGCAAAGAGGGAATTTAGACCCACTGGCTAATGCCGTTTTAAAACCAGAAAGACTCAAGCCCTAAAGAAGTACATGTCTTGGTGTGACTTCTTCCCAGCTAGCAAAAAATGAACATGCACAGAGGGGCTGGCAGAGGCTTTGAGAGCTGCTGTGTACGTTTCTAAAAAAGCCACTTAGAAATGCGGTTCCAAGTCATTGTTGGCACATGTATTCAGAGGGACCCCACTGAGGGTGAGTGTGGGGCTGTGCCAGAAGACGCAGAGTGGACCTGCAGTGCCTTGTGCTGGAGGGGGAGATTCTACCGTGCTTCTCGGTAGGGAAACCTCACCTGAAATCCAGGCTAAGTGCTGCAAGTGACAGGTACCTGGGCAGGGTGTAAGGTGTGCAACCACACAGTAGTCACAGGTAGTGTTCATTGCAAGGAGGTAATTCCCAAGGAGGTGGCGGGGCAGTGGGGCTGGGCTGGTGCTGATGGGAGCTAAGGGAACTTTGAGGGGAAGGTGTGCTGGATCATTTGCTGAAGAAATCAGCGGTTGCTTGTGTCTCACTAGGAAAAGTGCACTTACTACTTTGCTGGAACTGCCCCTCAAGTTCAGTTTTCTCCTCTTTACCAGAGGACTGGGGATGTTTTCCCTGGGTTTCTCCCTCGGGCAGGCGTGTGGGGACAGGCTTGGTGCTGCCACAGGATGCCTGAAGGAAGTTTGGGGTTACTTCAGTGCAGAGTATTCAATTCCACTTCCATATCAGCACTTTTTGCCTTTTAAAAGTCTTTTGGAGCCTGGGAGTGTGTGACAGGACTGCTGAGCAGCTTATCTCTTGCTCTTTCCCGCATGTTCATCCTCTGATAAGGAGTCAAATACAACACATGTGTGCCCAAACAGCCAACATTTGCTTAGCGAATGAGATACGATGTTGTCAGAAACTATTTACAGATTTGATCCAAGAACAAACCAGGGCTGTTTCTGCATGCAATCAGGAATTTTGCCTTTGCAATGAAGCAGCATTTCTCAGCTTGAGAAATTAATAAATGTCCCGGCCCACACACACAGCCTGGAATAGAAATGTACCTGTGCCCGGGGGCCCCTGCGAGCAAGAGGCTTTGCAGAGAGACCTCAGCAAGTGCTGCCCTGTGCTCCTGTGCCTGCAGAAGCGCTGCTCAGCCCAGTGCCGCACGGTTCCAGCGGTGGCAGCATGTGCACTGAATGCAGCGTGGTGGGAGGCTGTGAGTGCCTGCACTGCTGGAGGTTCTGACCCACTTACCCTTGGTTTATTGTGTTAAAAAAGTAATTAAAATCTCTAAATGAAGCTCTGGAAGCCCTCTGTGTGAATTCCACATTCCCCTGGGATTTTGATCCAAGTCCCAGGAGTCTTTTGTTTACGGGTAAATAATGGCCCGTAGCTACATCTGGAATTCAAAGCAGCCGGTCTGGTTTTGCAATTAGCAAATTACTGTGCTCTGTGTATTGCTTTACAAAGAAAAGCAAAAGCACCGTGGAGTTGGTGATGTCCAAGTGTGCAAAGTCACTGGCATTGAGATCCTGGGGTTCCTGATTTCAGGAGTGTGTTGCTACTGACTAGGAAGCTGTCCGTGTTATTTTGCAAGGAAAGGATCCAAAGTTGGGACAAACGCTTGTAGTGTCACATTAGGGCCTTTTTTGGTATCTAGAGTTAAAACACAAATCTGTGTGTAATAACTGGACTTGTGAATGTGCAATTGGTGCTGCTGAAGTGGAGGGAGACCTTGTCAGCCCTTTTGTAGGGAAATACTTTCTAATAGTCGCTTTCCAAAGGGTGCCATGCGGTCCAGCAGGGCTGTAGGCAGGGAGGTGATGTGTTACCTGCACCACTTTAGGGAAGGAATAAATGAGAGAGGTGCCAAACCTTTTCTTCACCTTCCTTCAGTACCTTTTCCTCTTCATGCTATCATTTCTGCAGCCCTCTCCATGCCCTCTCTGCAGGAGTCTGTTCAGATAATCCTTTAGAATATCTGGTTTGCTCGTGGCTTTCTCACACAAGCTTCATCAAGCAAATAGGCATTGATTCCAGCTCTGGAAAGGCACTAGCTGTTCTGCAGAGATGGACAGTTTCCTCCATCCTGCTGCTCTCCTCTAGCCAAGTCCTGTTTGAAAGTCAGGCTGAAGTGGTACATTTTGGTTGTGGTCTTTTTTGTATCTTTTTCAGTCATTCAGATGCTTTCCCTTTTTGGCTGCATGGCCAGAAAACCTTGAAGGAGCTCTACCTCTGAAACCCACTCCTTCAGAACAGACATCTCCCCACACCAAAAAGGCATGATTGTGCTTAAAAACACTGACCTTGTGTTTGAGCTTCTGCAGGTATTTCATGCCATTCTCCCAGATTGAAAATCATCAATTGCATGTCATCAGTAAATATTGATATAATTATTACATGTGGGCAAACTGACACAAAGATCGAGATTTCTTCCCAGTATTGAACAGTAGATTAACAGCAGAACTTGGCCATAATTGCTCATGATGTCCTGACATCCATGCATTTACATGCATGGGGGTGTGTGTATGTTTATACACAGAGTATGTGGGTGAATTACTGCAACCAGCTGCACAGAGCTAATCTCATGATGCATGCGTAAAACACGGGTGAGCTGCAATAGAGGGTATGTTGACTGGAAAAAGCTTTCCCACTTTACCTAGTAATTAAGATTTCTTGTTCATGCCTTAACTGTTTTAATCAGTTTTGTGATGCTAGAAGACAAAGTAATTGAATGTTCAGTTTAGTGCATGAGGCTGGATGTGGCTGCAGGCTGAATCTGACCACACAGGGGACCCTCCTCCGAACAAAAAAATAAGCCCTAGGGGATGGGGAGGAAGGGAACCAACCACAAGAGCCACCAAAGCAGAGGCTGCCCTGAGCTGAACATTCCCTCCCGTGAGGATCCCCATGTCCATCAAACTCCTTCAGTTCTTACGTCCATGGTCTTATTCTGTTATAAGTGTGGAGAATGAGTAAAGGTGCTGCTTTGGGCCAAGAGAGTGCCCTAGGGCAGCAGGTCCTTCTCGCCTTCTGTCCAAAAGCTGGCACACACCTGACCTTATTCTTTGCTTTCTGGTAGTCTTATATATTGCCATGAAGTTCTACAGTGGTTCCATTTTAAATTAAAATAAATTAGATCTAAATTACATAGGTTATAGTGAAAATGGTATAAATTCTGGTGTGGAAATACACACATTTGTATTAAAGTACCAGGACAGTCCACCTGCTTTCAGTGTGCTTATCTAAGTGTCTCACATTCCCAGCCAACCCAGTTACACACTGGTGTAAAAACTGTGTGTAGATACCTCCCATTAGATCCTCCTGTTCCCTGCGGCCATGCATGCTGCTGCCTGTGGGGAGCCCAGGGCTACACCAGGAGGAGGGCTCTGGGATTGCCTCCCCCTGCCCTGGAGCTACAGGGGCTCCCCATTGCTTTCTGGAGGGCGCTGGGGCCACCGAGGCCTTCCCTAGGATCAGATCTGGCTCTGGGCTTGGTTTGAGTGTGACATGGAAATGGCATCAGTTTCCTCATGGCTGATACTCATTGCTTAGAACGGCTTTTCTCTCTGTGATACTTAGTGGCATCACTCTGATGGCTTTCCATCCCATCAGCCCCACTCGGGAGAGCAGCTGGACCAGATACATCACTGGCTATTTACTGTGATGAGCTTTGTGCTTTAGAAAACTCATTTACAAATTCAAAGCTCTAAGGCACTAATCTCTGTTATTCCCTTAGTAGATTAAAATTTAAAATAACAAAAAAAAAAAGAAAAAAGAATGTGAATGAGAACTGTTCTTACTTTCTTGGAGCAAAATTCAGAGCACATCTCCACCGTCAAATTGGGCTGTATCAAAGAGGCTGGAAAGGTGTCTGTTAAATTTGCTGGAGCTCTAAAACATCCTCGATAGATAACATTCCTCCCTGCAGGGATATGAAATAGGTTTCTCTTGAGAAAACAACGTCCATAGTATCCTGCCTCTTTCACAAAGAACAATATTAGGTTCAGAAGCTAAAAATAATAAAATAAATTGTATATTCCAAATGCTGTAGAATCCGAGAAACCACGATAGACACTAGAAAACTGTGTTGCAAATCCTGTGGTATTGAAAGGAGCGCATGCCTTTGGCTTTGTACAAACCACTGAAAGCTGGGCTGCAGCAAAGGGTTTAGATTGCATTCCACCAGCGGAGGGCATTGCTATTGTTTGCAGGTCCCAGGCTTCTTTTCAAGACATACTTTCCCCTGAAAGACTTAAAAGCCCCGATAAAAATCTACAAAGCTTCCCATGATCTGCACCAGAAAAGGAATGGAATTTAAATGAATCCTGAGCCCCTGCCAGGGACCCACCTTCCTGCACATCTGCTCCTGCTGAGCTCTGCCTTCTCTTCCCACTCACTTTCTTTTCAGGCCAAGGGTGTTTGCTGCAGCCTTCGAAATCCGAACTAGGCTTTTGTAAGCTGCTGGGGGATAAGGGCTTGCTTCAGGTCTTCAGCATTGGCCTCTGCTCTGCCCTGCTTGTGTGTCAGTGCCATGGAGCTTGGCAGCACTGCCCCATGTTTTGCATCACTGTGATTGAAGTCAGGGTTTGGCCCTAATGCTTGTTACAAGCAGCAGTACCAATTCCCTCCTGCTTGAGAGAGCAACATTCCTGGACAGAACGAGGTGGTACCCAGAGCTGTATGGGAACTCCCTGCCCCAGTGAGGCTGCGCATCAGCACAGATGAACTGATCGTGATGGAGTAAATGGTGTGGTGCAGCTGCTTAAAGAAGAGCCTGCATGTTCAGTGGTTCTGTAACTCCTGGGATTTGGTTTTGGCTTTACAAAGATGGAAAATGCTTTTATTTCATCACTCTGTGCTAACTCTACTGACAGAATTTGCCTAACATGACTCAACAGGGAGGAAGGAGGATTTGGGAGTGAATTTGGGTCTTCTCCTGGTATGCACCCACTTGATATCTTAAAGAACACTCACCAGAACTGATGTGGGAAATGTGCTGGGTGACTGGAGAGATGCAGTGTTGAAGGGAATTTTGATTGTGCAAGGATTTCTGGGCAGAAGGGCCCAGATCCTGCAGCATGAGCCAAGGGGCATTAGCTTCAGGCTTTGAGCATCGCTGTGTTTAATGTGACATGGGACACAGTCCTGGTATGGGAGCTGTGCAGTTTGTGGTGCTCATGGAGCTGGGAGCCGCCAAACCCAGGCAGGGAAGGTTTAAGTGGAGATGCTACTGGATGTGCTCTGTGCAAACGGGAGCCTTATGTGAGGTCTGTTCTCTGCACGGCATTGTGCACATCGCAGGTGTTGTGATGGTGTCGGAGTTACTTCCCAATGTACTTGTTCATTGTGATTAATGCTTCTGTTAGCCTCTCAGCTAGCTTGTGGGCTTGTCAGTGGGATTCTTCAAGCAGTCAAATATCAGGTATTACTAAGGACAACCAAAATACAAATCTAGCTGCAGGCTAGACTAATTTGGTGACTAATTCATTAACGCTTAGGAGAAAAATAAATGCCACCCTTTTTCTGTGAAAGATGTATATATATATATTTTATGCTTAAGATTTAAACAGTGATGCATGTCCTGGGAAACCTGCCAATGTGCCTGTCAGCCTGACACGAGCAATTTAGGTCTATGTACCTTTGATATATAATTTATATGTAGCTGGGTGGATTATTGTACAAACCTTGATTTGTCTTTAAGAAGAAATGAAGTACCATCAATACTGGCACAACCTAAGGTCTTGGTGCTTCTTCTCAGCAAATAACATTGTAAGATCTTGTGAGCTTGCCAAAAGTAAAGACAGCTCAGCTGTTACGTATTTTATGTGCTTTGTGTTGGCCCAAAGGTTTATCTGCTGTATCTCCCACGGTACCTAACTGAATGACAAGTAGATGACAAGCACTGTCATCTCAAGATGAAACAGAGATCCTAACCACAACTAGGACAGAAGTCCTTGGAAGAGCAAAAGCCTGGTCTTATGTCTCTCACCTAGGAGATGGGTGTCCCTCTTACTTACTATCCTCCTCTACTTAATATCTACTTATTATCCTGCTGCAGTCCTTTGTTTAGGATAATTTCTGAGCTTAGGCTGGCATTGGTTGAGTGCTTTTCTGCCCTTTGTTATAAGGTACCCACTTCTAGGTCACTTCTTAAACAAGCGTGGGTTTGCCCCTCTGCAGGATGCAGAGGGAGTGGGTTTTCAGCTGCAGTTCTGTTGCTCTTGCACTGTATTTTGCTTCCTCCCTGGTGACAGTAACTTCCGATGTGGCAGCCCTGAGGCAGCAGCACCTGGCATGTCTTGAGCCACACTGCTGTTTCATAGGGAGCCAGGGGCTGGGCCAGCGGCATGGATGCAGTGCCCTGCAGGCACCTTTGTCCTTTCCTGTTTCAAACTGGTGTCAGCCCATGGGCTCAGCCTGACCGCACCATGTGCCCCATGGAACGAGCATTGCTCCTGGGAGAGGCCGCCTGCCTCCTGTCACACAAACACCCACTTACGTCGTCTGGCTCCTGCCCGCAGCTCCTCCACCCTGTAGACCGAGAGCCGGTTCACCCCTCCGCAGACAGAGCCCTTCTCGCCCTTGCACTCGCTGTTGCACTCCTCAGGTTTCGAGGCGGTCATGGGGAGCTTGTTCCCGCAGTAGCACTCTGCTCCGTACGCCAGCCCTGCGTAGGTGTAAGCCCTGTGGGAACAAACCCAGGCACCGTTGGTACAGGCACTCTGGCTGCTCTTGAGTTTATACCTGTCCCCATGTGGGCACATGCTTCTGCCACCCCGCTCCAGAGACACAGCCGGCCCTGGGGACAGGCACCACGTGTGTTCCAGTGCTCTACAGACCACAGAGACTATCTAACAAAACAGTAATTTTTGACCAGGACAACAGAAGACATATTGTCAGTAGCCATGCTATGATAAAGAGACTAGGCAGCAGTGAAACAGTCTACTTTAAGCAAGGTAGCAGAGCTACGGCATGCCTGAAGGTGTGAGATAATCACAGTTTTCACATATGCTGCGTGTTTAATGTGTGCATGCTTTTGCCATTTCAAACTCAGAAAAGAGAAAACTTGCCCTGAAAAATTCCCACTCACCTCTCAGCACAAGCTTCCTGACAGTGGGATACTGTCATTTTTCTTAAGTCATAAAACACAGCTCCCTTCAGAGTCCTCTCCCTCGAATCATCGCTGAAGCATCCCACGTAGGTACCTGTGTGCAAGAGCAGAGTTAGACAACGTGCTTGGGATGGACACAGGGAAAAGGGACAAACCCATCCAGCGGCACCTGCCACCAGAAGTTGCACAAGGGCTGCACGTCACGTACTGCCCACCCTGCAGGCCTGGCTGCTGGTGCCAAGCTTCATTGGTGCTATTGCAGGGGTAAGCTCGCGTGTCCAGTGGAAATGAGCCAAAGGGAAACCTGCCTTTTCCCTTCCTCCAGCTCCTTAAAGCAGGCTGAGAGCCAGACTGTGGCCTCCCCGAGCAGCACCTCCTGCTCCCTCCCTTCTGTGGCAATGCCCTGCGAGTCTCTGAAGTAAAGGAGAAGGTGTTCTTCAAAGCGGTTAAAGACCTGGAGAAATCTTGTTGGGCTTCTCCCAGGTTTTATTGAAAATCTCAAGTTGATAATGAGATGATGCGAAAGAAATATTAAGAAAATCAATTTTCTTTGGGTACATAGAGTTATATTAAAGCTATAATGGAAAGATAACTTCAGTCTTAACTAGGCAGCACTGGCTGGCTATCGCATCCAACTATCTCCTTCTCCCTGGTGCAAATGCATCTCTTAAAAATTGTCTTGCTTTACTTAGCATATGAAAGATAAATATTTCTCTTAGACTGTATCCTATGTGCAGCCTCTTTTGTTGTCATGAACAAAACACTATAAAAATCCAGGGCATTTTTTAATATGCGATTGGAAGGATGATGTGGAGTCCCACTATTATACAGCAATTGTGTGTATATAAGTACATTTTATCATTAACATGTGAAGGAAAAAGGAAATTTGATTTTAGCAGTATTGAGATGACAACACCGGAAAGTTAAATAACATGAGCTTGGACAAGAAGAGAATATATGATGAAAAAACCTAAAACGCATTTCATTATCAATAAAATAATCTGCAAGAAAAGGAAACTTTAATAATAGAGATTCTGGAGCCTGGAATAATAAGTCAAACATTAAAATCTTACCAACACAAGAGCAGATTCAAAGACCTGCACGTTGGTAATTCGTGAATGTGAGAGCAGAGAACACTCAAGCTGTGATGTACACCCTGAGCACACCGCTGATGGGCTGGGGGTCGCCTCCAGTGAGGATGTTCTGCATTTCACTGGAGGCTTCGGATTTGGGCACTTGGATTCAAATCATCAGCAGAGAAACTCGGCGTGTGGGGCCCAAGAGCCGTATCAGGAGCCAGAGGGAGCTCTCCCTGCATCCCTCCCACACCACCAGACCCCAGGGGTATCCCAAGTCATGTCCTGTGAGTGAGTCACGGAGAGACTTCAGCAGAACATCATGTCAGTGATCCAGTCCCTGTCTCTCTGCGTTCTGTGCGATGGCATAACTAGGCCAGGGAAGCAGTATGAAACACCCCGTCCATGGAAGTGTTCCTAACAGGAAATGTTAATTTTTTTACTTAACAAATTCCTGTTTTCATTTGATGCACTGATGGAATTTGCCAGCCTCCCTGGCAGGGAAAGATGTGGTCCCTAACCTGAGGCTCTCAGCACTGGTGAGGCTGCACCTCGGATCCTGTGCTCAGCTCTGGGTCCCTCACTACAACAGAGACATCGAGGTGCTGGAGCAGGGCCAAAGAAGGGCACCAGAGCTGGTGCAGGGCCTGGAGCACAGTGTGATGGGGAACGGCTAAGGGACCTGGGGGGTTCAGATGGAGAAGAGAAGGCTCAGGGGGGACCTGATCGCTCCCTACAACTGCCTGAGAGGAGGATGGAGCCAGGAGGGGGCTGGGCTCTGCTCCCAAGGAACAAGGGATAGGACAAGAGGGAACAGCCTCAAGGTGCACCAGGGCAGGTTTAGATGGAGCTGAGGAACAATTTATTTACCAAAAGGGTGATGAAGCACTGGAACAGGAAGAGGTGCAGTCTATGAGCACAGGGGCAGGGGTACATCCCTTACCTTTGTGCTCAGCGGTGTGCTTCATCGCTTTGAGCCCCGCTGTCTGCATGGGCTCCTGGTCGCTGATGAGCCTGTGAAACCACCTTCGTCTCAACTGCCTGAGCTCGGAGTTGCGGGACATGAGCCACCGCGGGCTGTGCCGCTGGCCCGGAGCTGGCTCCTGCAGTGCATCCATGCCCACCAGCAGCCTGGGACCTGGATGCGGGTCCACGATCCCGGCTCTGGCCATCCCATCCAGCACTGCCAGGGCCTGGCTAGCAGAGGTCCCACGAGAACCTTGCTGGATAATGAGGCGGGTCCGCTGCAGCAGCAGGAGGCTGCCGGCCATCAGGTAAGCTGCTGTGAGGAAGAGGAGCAGAAACTGGGTCCGACGGAGAAACTTCTGTAGCCTGAAGAAAGCTTTGGCCATGCCCTTACTGAAACCAGGCCCTTCACGCCTCCCGACGGGCCCCTGAATCTCCGCCTGGCCGGGCGCTGGTTCCTCCCATAAGTTCAGCCCATCGCTAAGGTGCCTTCTCCCAGGGAAAACCCTTCTTCCCGCAGCACAGGGAGCAGCCTGGTGCCGGCCTCAGGCGCCTGCCTGGCCGAGGGGCTCTGCATGTGCCCGCGGTGAAGCCATCGTTGTGCTCCGTGAGCTGCCCAGCAGCCACCGCTCAGACCTGAAACAGCAATGGTGAGGTTGGTTCCGTCCGAGCAGAAAATGCCCATCACCAGGGTGACAATCCCCCACCCACCCTTGTTCTAGCTGTTCCTCCATCTGTTGTTTATAATGATGCACTCTAAAAGCAACAATCCAATGGGAATGATTGATTAAGCAGAAGCCAGTTTCAGATCCTCAGCTTTTTTTCCCCCCTCCGTTTTCCTTTTTTTCTTTTAACTTGGAATGCACAAGAAATACCTTAAGGATGAGGTTAATTCTTTAATTCTCTTGGGATGTTGGGGAAAAAAGTTCTTTTTTCTTTTCCAATAGCCAACATCTCCATTCTCAGTCACTGGAACAGGCAGCCACAGTACAGGCACCTTTTTAGGAAGGTATTATCAAATTCCTTCCTTTCAGCTATAAGTAGCTAAGATACAAATGCAGATCAGAAGGAAACGGCAGTGGGGGGGAAGAAATTGCATCAACTCACAATAGATACGGTAAGAATTATTCGTCTCTGTGTAGCGCAAGAAAGTCAGGCTTTATGCTGGAAGGGGTTTGGGGATTCTGCACTTACAGCCGGGCTGTGTGAGTCGCTGTGCTTGTCACTTTAACAGAAACCAGGGTGATTTTTAGTAGATTTCTGTGCTGTGGCCGAATAGTGAAGTGGGGGTAAAAGCCAGCGAATGTTTGGAAAAATATCATTTCAAGTTTCACCAGATCTCTCCTGACTGCTCTGAGCTTCGCAGGCTTCAGCTGTGCTGATGTGCACCATGACGGGATTGTCTGAGCAAGAAAAGCTCCTTTGTGCTTTAGGGAACCTTTAACCTCTTGTAACAAATAAAAGCTGGCATCTCCCCATAAGTTCCTGTTTTCTCAGCCAGTCTCCTCTCTGTGGAGCCAGGCAAGTGCTGAGAAAAGATGCAGTGTTTTCCAGAAAAGAAAATGTTATGGCTTTTGCATGCACTTGGGGCATGCTCTTGGTGTCCACAGTCCTGGCAAAGGAGCAGCCATTCACTGTGTGTCTTGCTTCAGTATCTGATTTAAATTTTGTGGGCATTCACTTCTGCCTCTGTCTTAAATAGAGGCACCAAGTCTCCACCCGTTGCCTTCTCCCTTCTCTTCATTTAGTTTCGCAACTTCTGTCTGCCTTAAGCAGCGACCAAAAACAAAGCTCATGAACTTCCAAGCCAAAAATGCTGCAGTACCTGAAGACCAGTTTCTCAGCCGTACCAGGAAACAGCCCTCCCTTCTGATTAGCTCCAGAGCCAAGGAAAATGCATTGATTTACACAGCTGAGGAGTTGACCCTTAAAGTTAAATTATTGAAAATCTCTGATCAACGTTGTGAGCGCTCAAGAATTACAGTAAAGGGGTCACAAGTACCCAGGTAGATGAAAGGGAGATTGGCCATAATTAGATACTGCAGATTGTTATGCTTTAATTTATCTGCAGAAATACAGTCTATAAGCATAGGTATGGATTGATTCACTACTAGCACGGGGCTACTGCAAACCTGAGCTATGTCCAAAACAGGCTGTCTAATGTAAAAGATGTGCGTGTGCATTGGCCATTTGGGATTCTGGCAGGGAAACTGCTGCTCCCTGCATCCCCCAGGATTCTGAGGTGAGGCTTAGCCAGTGGAGGAGGCAGCCGCACTCTGCTCACATTGAGCACATCTACAGTGCAAAGGGATGGCCCTTAACAAAACACTGCTGCAAAGCCTCTGGGGAGATGGTAATGGCTGCAATCACACAGGTATTCCAAAGGTTTAAGATTTCCCCGTAGCAGCAAGGTGAGGCCTGATAAATTCATCAGCCTCACAGTCATCTTTGCTCAGCTGTAATTCAGAGTTTCGCAGCTCTTTTGATTTACTCTCAGTGATCGAGGTCCAATATCAGGAAACACTTGGAGCCAAAGTTCCCAAGTGTTTCCAAGTCATTTGCATTAAGGCAGTGCTGCTTCAGCAGGAGCCTCTCATCAGCGATGCCGAGTGGTGGCTTGGCTGGAGAGGGACCATCAAAGCCGTGTGGCGGAGGTCAGGCACGTGATTCAGGAAACTGCAGCACTGCCCCAATTCAGTCCCTTTTGGTGCACTGTGGGCTTGAGTTTTCTCAGCAGCTTTCAGTCGAGTTTCTCCATGTTTGCAGTGATGTGGAGCAGTGGAAGCTCCATCATCCCCTGCCGGGTCTGGCCACCGCCTGCCCAAAGGGCACCTCGTGCAGGGCGCTATGTGCTGCCTCCCACATGAGCAGGATGAAAACCTGCTGTGCATCAGCAGAGCAAGAGTTGCTGCCCGAGACACTGGACCGGGCTGAAGTATGCAGCAGGCTCTGCTTCCAAGCATCATCTGGCACTGCTCCTGTTGCTCTGCATGGCTTAATTATCTAGTTAGTTACTAAGGGGCAGCTCCTTCTGGGTCTCACAGGGCTAACACTGCCCTTGCCCAGTGCCTGAGAAAGTTTAAGTGGTACAAGCCAATGCCACTGCAGTCAATGTGACATATATAAATTACCTCCAGATGCATTCGCCCTCGGTACAGTTGCCATGACAGTACATTGTAGTAAAACCCAAGCAAATAAATAAGCAGACTCTCCGCCCACAGCAACTGCTGCAAATGTGCAACTCAGAAATTAAACGTTGCTTTTTAGTGGGGAAATAGCAGAGTGCTGCTGACATAAAGAAATGTCATTTGAATTTTCCATAAACTGCATATTGCAGTATCATCAAAGTATGCCTAAAAGAATTGAAGTACATCACTTTTGATGATGATATTAAAAAGGAAAGAGTAAGGAGGATATGAACTAGTGTCTGGTAATAGAAAATGTATCATTTGTCTTTTTCAGACATGTTTCATTTAAAATGAAGTGAAATTGAGGAAAATTAAGAGTCTTCTGTTCCTATTTATCAGTTCTTCCAGCCAAAGGGCTTTTAGGACCATATTAATTGAGAGTTGAGCTCGTCAGTAAAATCATAAAACAGTAATTGAAAGGATTTGAGATGGGAAATGAGAACTGATAAACAGCAGAGAGGACCTCTGGATGGACAGAACAGCGAAAGGGTTAATGCTGCAATGGTGCTGAGCCTTCAGCAAGGAAAGGACCTCTCATGTGAGTCACCAGCCCTTGTATGTCTGGTGCCTGTGATTTTATAAAATGGGGGATTATCTGGTTATTGAGGGCATGAACTTGATGGGGTTCAGAAAAGCATTGAGTGATCTTATTTTAGAAAATACCGATCTGTTCACTTCACAGGTAACGGGTGTTGACTGTTCAGAAGTTGTTTGAACAGCATTTTTACGTGTTTGTGGCCAGAAACGTCATTAGACAAAAGTAGTTTGGGGGCTTTTTTTCCCGTGTGGGTGCCAGCAGCACTGAACACAAAGCTGAAAAATGCATCTTGCCTGAAATCCCAGAGTCTCACACTACGAAGCTGTTCCCATCTGTTTCCTGAACTGGGCAATGCTGTGATTGTCTCTGGGGCAGCCAACATCTTAGAAGAGGGATCCCTCTAGAGCTGGTGTGACCTGATCACCAGTGGCTTTGCAGTTGTAGCCTGATTTTGGATCCCTGTCCCTGCACTGGGGACCCTCCTGGGCAGTGCTGAGGGTGAGTGGTTGTTCAGTCGGTGCTGGTGCAGTGTAAGGGATGCTCTCCCAGAGGGCTTGCACGAATCTGCAGTGCTCGGTCATCTCCCACCAGCACCCCCCGAAAAGCCACTTTGCTTTTCTGCAACTTTCCTGCAGCCACATCGCTCAGGACATGTTCCTGTGGGGTCCTACCCAGAGCAGCAGGGTGGCAGGGGCAGTAGTCTTTGAGGGGACTGTTCTGGCATCCTCTGGAATGGGCTCTGGCTGGCATGTAGCACCCAGCTCCTGAGTGTGCCCGGCAGCAGCAGCGGCTGTACCTGGTGAGGGGTAATGGATCCTGTCGAGCTCTATCAGTATTTCATAACAAGGATGTGGTTAGCAGGTAGGGAACCACTGACATGGCTGTGGGGAGCTCTTTGGCAGGAGGCTGTGGAGCAACCCGTCTGCGTATGCTGCCTGTTTCAGAGCACTGTGCGATCAATGTTCCCCTCCCCTGGTGTCCTGGTGAGGACATGCACAGTGTTGGGAAGCACACAGACAGGACTGGCTGCCAGACCCAAGGCGTCTCCCATTTTCAGGGCTGGTTTTCTTTCAATCCTTATTTTTCTTCCATTACGTATATAATACCAGATTTATACCTGTACTTATTGCTGTATTTGTAAAGAGAAATAGAGGAAAAGTTGAGAAGTTCTTGGCAATTCTGCTCTCCTAGCTGCAGGAATAGTTATGGGATTTTTAAGGGAAGGCTGAATGCTTTCAGTGATGCTACAAAAGCTGGGGAAGTCTGAAGACACTAAGGAACAGCCCCAACTTGCAGGTTAAGGAGTTGCTCATTTGAGGCTGCCCCTTGAGAGGCTGCTCAATGCAGAATCTCGGGTCAGTACTGCATTGATGCTCCAGCTCATCAATAGCTGATCTTATCTAAAGGCCAGCAGGATTTTGCAAATTCGAAGGCCTTGGCTTGGAAGCAAAGCTGTGTTTGCTGTTGTAAACTGAAGGGAATTGGACCCCTGAGCACTGTTTTTAGAAAAATCCATCCCTCTTCCACATTTCTCCTTCCTTTCATCAGCCGTCTTTGAGAACAAATGGAGTCAGTTGGGACATAGCAGAAGGAGTCTGGCCTGTGGCCTTTCTTTTGGATACACGCATCCATTTTCTTTAGGCTGTTTGGAAAGTCAAGGCCAGCATCATTCTGTGTGAAAGCACGTAGGAATTAAAACTCTGGAGAAGCTGCAGACTGAATGTTAGGATGCTGTCAAATGTTTGCAGCTCGCTTTGTTCCGATCACTGAAAGCACTCTGAGAATCTGCTGGTGCTTTCATACGTGGCCAGAACAGCCTCCTCAATTTTGGGAAAGGGGTTAAAAAAGATGGCAGAGGTAAGCTGAGCTCTCCCCTCATGCCTCGAGTGGAACTGACAGAGAAGTTCATTTGTGTGGAAAGCAACACATGCTAAAAGTAAAGCTTAGAAGAAACATGCTGGTTCTCCAGTGTCTTAAGCCAAAACCCACTCAGATACAGGTTGATGCAGATGGATTTCGGTTAATGTCTATTGTTACTTCTTCTGGCTCCTTAAGGAAGTGTCATGTGAAATCGTCTCGCTAACTTAACTGTAATTTAGGAATTCATGCAAAGGGAAGAATAAGAGGTGAGTTTGTAATTCCGTTGCCCTTTGTAGGATATTCTTTTATCAAAAAGAGAGGACATATTTGATGAAAAGGTACATTAAGAGTTATACAGATTCCCTTCACCAACTTAAATGTGTACTTTACAATGAGATAAGGCCTATGGAACATAACCTGATCGTTGACCTTTCTGGAAGTTACAACGCAGTGCTCAGGCGGGACCCATCTAGAATCCAACCACCCAACCTTCCCAGAGCATTTGGCTTGAGGTGGAGAGGTAGAATCACCCTGGGCAGGCATTCTTCCTTGGATAACCCTGCAGAGAAAGCCCAGGAGGACCTGCTCCATTGTGCTCCAGTTCTCTCATCCCAGTCCTTCCTGCAAAGCACGTGAGAAGCTGAGGTCCCTTTTCCCCTCTGTTTCAAGGCAGGAATGTCTAGTTCAGGTATGCGAGGCTGAGGATAAGCGTCTAGTTCAGATATGCGAGGCTGAGGGTAAGCTGGTGCCTGTGCTTTGCTAGTGCTCATCCTGCATCCTCCATGCAAAGCACACCACATCAGTTAGGTCTGCTGCTGGAGAACTCGTGGAGGGTTTGTATTTAAATACAGAACAAGGGTTCCTTTCCACCTCTTCCCAAGTTACCTCCAGTTGTCTGACTTAGAGAATAATTTGGTTTGTAGATATTTCTAGAAACTAACTCCTCCACCTCTCTCCCACCAAAACGAAGCTTATGGTGTAGGGCTTTTCAGTAAGTAATGAGGTGACCAGTGAGACATTAGTGAAGGGACCTGCAGCCTGTCTTGACACAGAAGCTCTGATGTGTCGCACCAGCTTCCCTCCCAAAAGATGCGGCCTTACTCTGGGCTTTCAGAAGCAACTAAGCCCTTCTTCCAACTTAGAGATTCACTTGCTAGAGGATGGATCTGTGCTGACTGTATGCACATGCCCCCTCATGAGCAACTCCTTCCTGACACAATGCTGCTTTGAGTGTTACTTTAAGCACCACTTTAAGGTCTGCCAGCAAACTAGAGAAGAGGTACAAGCAATTTCACTACATGCTGTAGTGGCAAACATTGCAGCTTGAGAGGGCTTCCTGGCAAGCTCGCTGTTGCTGGCTACAAGTGCACTTGCTACCAGATGTAGTCGTATTGCAAAGTTATCTTTGATGCCGATATTGTGTTAAAACTGTTGAATAATGTTGAACTGCGATAAAGCAGAAAAACATCTTTATGCAGAGGTAGTAAAAAGATGGAGAAAAATTCTGTGCTCCATAAACTAGTCAAGTTGAAAATACATAAGTTACAAATGTGCATGATATCCAGGTTTTACAGCTGATAGATAATTCAGCTTTGGAAGTGAAAGGCAGTGCCACAGAGCAGAGCTGCAGCCTGAGGCTGGAGACTCAGCGCTGACTTGTGTGGATTTGGTCACTGCAGCTCTTTCACTGGATGCTCTACTTTTTGGAGACCAATTTTCTGGTATGGGTAGCTGTAAATCTAGGCAATAACTGTATTAGTGAATGCAGTTGCCCATGGTGAGGGATGCAGAGGGGCCTGCAGGAGGAACCGGTCCAAAAGGGTTGTTGTGAGACAGCACGATGACTTGGGAAGTGTCCAGTGACAGCTTGTGACCGAGCACACCACGGCAATAGGGGATTTCTTCCATTAATTCCATACTTTTTACTTAGCTCAGTGATAAAGTAGTAACCAGGAGAACTGATTCCATGCCAGCATGGAAAAGGGGCAGATGTTCACATACCTACATTTTGTCTGTATACATGCACATATATGTGTGCATTCTGTACACAGAGGTTTGCGCTCAAAAGGTAACACACAATCTGCTGTCACCATTCACTGATAAATTGAGACCTATCAGCAAGCAGCAGTCTTGAACCTAGAAAGTATTTTGATCAATAATAAACCATTCATGCATAATGTATATCCCTTTAGTATTAAGAACTCCAGCACCCAGCAAATGAGGCTTTATCTGCAATTTCCAACACCCCCCCCAATGTGGTTCTGTGGCAATAGGCTGAAGTTTTGTAAGAGACTGTTGTGAAACCCAGACCATATATTGATATTTGCCTCAGCCCACAGGAGCTAGAGATGAGATCTTTTCCTGTGTGCAAGGAAATCTACTGAAATTGAGATACCATGCAGCTCTGTAACTAGATCGTAGGTATTTAAACGTCTTTAACAAACCCCTCAGCATCCAAATTGCTGCAACATCCACCTACTAAAAACTGCCGGGGTCTATTTATTTAGCACAAGGATGCTTCAGAAACTGTTGGAGGAGCCGAGCGTTCTCGTCTGCCTCCCCCGGCTGGGGCCACAACACACACTCGCGTGATCCATCCCCACTTTTCAAGTGTGATGTTTTGTGGCTGCTAGGGGAAGGGCATCTCGAGAGCGAGCTGCAATCTTTATAAATAATGCAGCTAAGCCCCGTGTGCTCAGATCCATGGATAAATGTAACAAATCAAACCGCCGGTGAGGCTGCGATGAATACTAATGCCTCAGCCTCTGCAAAAAGTTCTCTGTTTCTTACTTGTGTCAAGGCCAGCTGACAAACAGCTTGCAGACACACACAATGCAACTGTGTAGGAAAAAGAGGAAGGATGCTCACCTTTCGTTGTGGCTGAGGCACTCCTGTATGTAGCCAGGTAAAGTCCCAGACAATCCGCGGGAATGCCACAAAAAGCTGTAACGCGGTAAATCCTGCTCCCGCCGCCGCTGCCCTTCCCGCTAATCCTGCTTCCAGCGCGCAGAGCCGTAATCCTCCGAGCACCGGAGCGTGCCGCGCCTGCGGGGCTCCGTCCCTCGGGCTGCCGTGTCCGTGAGCCCCCGCACGGCCCCGCGGCTCACGGGGCGCCGCGGTGCTGCGCCGCGGCGATGCGGGCGGTGCGGGGACGCTCCATGGCCTCCTGCACCAGCGGCCGGCGCTCAGCCCCCGCCGGCGCGGCCGGCACGCTCCTGTTTCATAACGCTCCCGCTGCTGGAAGCAGAGCCTCTCCCTACGGCCGCTTCGCGGAGCGGCTCTGCAGCTTCCGCAGCTACAGACGTTTCCAGAGCCGCCCGAACGCTCTGCCTGTGTGTTTGTCTAACGGCACGGATGGCTGCATAGGCAGATACCGAAGTGGCGGCAGCAGCGGCGTGAAGACCTAATGTGATCAGCTGAACGGATGCTCCTGTATTTGTATCTCGGTGCCTCTTCCCACTAGGGGCAGATCCCTCTGGAGCCGCTTCTCTGGAGACCCAGACCCCTTCTCAACAGGTCTGGAGGGTCCCGGGAAAGCAAGTCCCTGGCAGCCTCCTGGCTCCAGCGCGGAGATTTCAGGCAGCAGATTGTTATTCTGGGCACAGGTGGATAGAAGTAAATGATTTATAAATGTGAGAGCTGAACGGCCGTTTGCTGGTGTCCTCAGGACTGCCTGCTCTGCTCTGCCCTCCTCACTGCACGTACAGGCTCCTTCCTGCTGCTGCTGCTTCACGTGGAGATTGATCCGTTTATAATTATTCTTAAAGCATCTACATGCAAGTGGGAGTAGGCTGCACGTTTGTCACTGCATGTGGTTCTGAAGCAGCCCGTGGTCTTTGCGTATTTCAGTGAAACCTGTGGAGGTTTGTCTCTTGGAGCAAAAATCAGATGTGGTTCTGGGGACCCCCGTTTCTTTCCCATGCTGGGCAGTACTGGTTAGCAGTGTCAGACCTAGCACCCACTTGGCTGTGAGAGCAGCACCTGGGGGGGTTTTGGATCCAAGAGGAAAGAGGGAATGGGGACACCACAGGGGGACTGATCCTGTTTCCCTTCCACATGCTGCACAGAATGTCACGCTCTGAGCAGCGCTGCGGGCTTCAGTGATGCTTCGTGTGTGTCTCCCATACAGCACGACCCAGGAGTGGGACCTGAGCCTCCCAGCGTAGTACCAATGCTGCTCAAACAGCGCTTGGCTTTCCCATCTCCACTCAGTTCCAGAGGAGGGGGACCAGCCTGGTGGTTTCAGACCTCTGCACATGGCTGATGTCACATTTGTGAAGCAGAGCTGGGTTAGGAATGTGCCCAGAGACGGGAGCCACAGATGGATGTCACTTGTTCACCACCCCCCAAAAAACAGTGCAGTGATGCTGGAAAGGTTCAGTCTTTAGCTGGAGCCAGCAGCAAGGGGTAAATTTTACCACCTTTGTGTTTGTATTGCATTAGTTATGTGTGTGTTTCATCTTATGTAAGCAGCTGCGCTGTGCCTGGCTACTTGAGGTTGGCAGTTTCCTGTCTGAGGGATGTTTTGGTTTGTTGTGTTTTGCTTTAAAAGGAAACAAATGCAGGAACTTTCATTTCTGGCTACAGGACATGCGAAGTGATTTGCAGTTGTGGCAGACCAAAAAAAGGACCTTGTGTTTCTGCTCACAGCCTTTCAGGCCCAGATCCATCACCACCACCCCCCTGCCCCCAAACCCTCTTTGCAAGCAGCTTTGGCCGGCAGCAGAGTCCCCTCTAATATTGGTTCACAGTTGCGGTTTAAATGCCTTAAAGAGAAGTACATGACCTGTGTTGAAAGTGCTAACACAGTCTGAGTGTGGCAAAGGAAAAGTCATCGCTAAGGGTGAGGGATGAGAAGCCTACCTGAAAAGCTTTAAGGTGATGGAGAATAATGGGCCTTCAGCATCTATCTGTGTTAGCTCTTGTGCCACCCTCTCCCACTCCCTCACGTGGGACTTCTGAGAATCCCTGCTGCTGGGAAGGAGAAGTTGAGAGTACCATGAGCTGTATGGGGAGAGGCAGGAGGGGTGCTGGTTATGAAGAATGATGTGTGAGATTTGTTTCATATGTTTTCAGACAAGACCTCCAGGACATGATTTTTGTTTTACTCGCACTGTTTTCTTGTCTGTTGTCCAAAGAGAAGTTGTGCCTTGACAAGACCAGTGGAAGTGCCTCTTTCAGCTCCTATTAAATTAGGGAAATGGCTCAGGTGTAAGTTTGAAGGATGCTTTACATGGCAAGAGCAGTGTACACACCTGGTACTGGCACAGGATGGGGACGGGTCTGATTTAAGGGCAATGAAGAAGCTTTGCAGCCAGCAGCTGCCATTGCAGGTGGGAGCAGGCTGGCTCTGGAGCCACTGGGTATGGCGGGGGCTTCACTGAACTGATGGGGAGGGGATTGTGCAGCACTTGTGCAGGAGTTTTCCCATTGTGAACTTGTGGATGTGCCCTCACTGCAGACGTACATTATGTTGTGTTATGGTTTTTGTCATGTTTCATTTACACTTTTATAAGTTCCACAGATATTTAAATACTTTTTGAAGAAGTGCCAGCTGGACAGATGGCAGTTGTACATGCTGCTGCACACAAAGTGCTGGTGGTGTGGTGAGCATCCCTGGGAAGAGAAATGCAACTGGTGGAGCAAAAATCAAGTGACAACAGGGCTCTGTTGTCCTGTTGACAGGGAGCCAGATGGGTGGGTGCTCTCAGTGGACAGGGTAGGATGCAGGGGAATCAGCTGCAGGCACTGGGCAGAGTAGACAGGCATATGAACATGAGTGCTGGGGTAGAATTTACTGTTAGGTTTGCAGTAAAAGTCAAATCTTTTACTGATCTCTGCTGGTCTTTGTGCTTGTAAGTTCACGCAAAAGCAACTGATTTGAGGGTATCATTTGACCTGATGATAAGAGATGATGGCGATGCAAAGGAATTGTTTCTAAGTGGCTGCTAAAGGTAAATCTGCTAAAACCACCACTCAGAGATTTGGACCTAAGGAATATTGTAGCGCTTCCAGTCAGTAACATACTGAACATATTGCCTGATGTGTGCAGAAACTGTTCTACATACCTGCAGTCTTTGAGGGGGTTTGATTATGATTTGGGGAGACACTGCTGTGATGTGATGCACCTTATGGGACATTTGATGGTCTGTGCTCTGCAGGAAGCTGGACTAAATAGTTTTCATTCCCAATAACTTGGCACCTCCAGTTCCCTGTTTCTCTGTCTTCCTACATCTCTCTGTGATGTTGCCTTTGTCCTTCCCTCATGATCCCTGAGTGTGTACACACTGAGGTCTGTGAAGGTACATGGACCAGCAGGAAACTGTGTGTTTGCAATCACTCCCCATGAAGCAGTGTTTCCTGTTATTCAACTGCCTTCAAATGTGACTTGAATGTATATTCCTTCCTGGTATTGTGTGTCTGTGGGATCCCTTTGTGCTGAGCTCAAGGGAGATGGACAGTCTTAGGCCAAATCAGCTTACTATCTTTGTCCTTCCTATTTGAGTGTTTTTCAGCCTCAGAAAATGCATTTAGCTTAAAGTACTGGTATTTTTCCAAGTGGTGCCTTTTGATGTTCTTGGCTGCTATTATGTTTTAACTGCAGCTGTTTGTCGAAGAGGCCAGTGTCCCTGTGGTGTCCCCAGCACCTGGCGTCACTGCTGTCTCAGGTGTGCAGGGTCCTGCGCCACACCAGAGAGCTCTTGAGATGTTACCTCCTCCTCCCATCCAGACCCAGAGCTCCAGGGGTCCTTGACTGGAGCTGCTCAGCCAGGCCATGTAGAGCAGCATGGTGGACGATAAGCTGCAGTAATCACAGCATGGCACCAGCTCAAGTCTTCAATTAAGTCTGCTTTTGTTTTCTGCTTCAAGGCTTGGTCTTTTGGCAAGTGCAAGTAATGTCTTGGTCTTTGGTTTTAGTGGACCATAATAAACCTGAGTGGAGAGAAAGTCACCTGAGCCATAAAGAATTGAATGTTTCCAGTGTCTGCCCATCCCATAAAAGAGCACAAGGGTCCCACTGGTGCAGTGGTTAAATGCGCTCTTTGAAAGCTGGCCTTGCAGTAATCACTCACCAGCTCTTCCAGCTTTGAAAGGAGGAGGAGTTGAGTCATGGTAATCAGTCTGCTGTCTTTGGAGCCCATGAATTAGGTTGTTGTCTGGCAGCACTGCTGAGGTGGCCAGATAGGTTTTATATGACAAGAGCTGCCCCATCCTTCCACAAACCACAGACATGGCAATCAGTCTGGGGTGAATCCAGAGTCAGGGATCATGGGGGAAGGACAAGGGCAATATCACAGAGAGATGTAGGAAAATGACTGATAAAGAAATGGGAGGTGCCAAGTTAATTTCTCTTGAAACAATGAAATAAGTCAGTGCCCAACACTGCTCCAACTGAGTTTCATGATTTTAGAAACTGTTTGCACAGTTACCTGGTGGCATGCGAAGAGTGAAACAGATCTGTGTAAGGAAATAGTAACAGCCCATTAGCAGGATGGAGTAGAGAGTGCAGCAGAACCTTCCTGTCCTCAGTTACCCACAGCAGTTCTGTGCACTCACAAAGGCTGTGTGTTAGTCAGCATCGTGACAGGATGCCAAATTGGGGGACAACTGGTTTATGTCCTTAGTTCTAATTGTTTCCATGATGAACAGAGCAGATGTAGATGGGCATTTTGGTACTGGTGTCCTCAGCAGTCCCATACAACATCTAATTCCTGTCTCTGCTGGTGCTCAGAGCTGGGGTGCAGCGCAGGGCCATCGGGGTGCTGCGGGGGGTGTTGGGGCAGTGTGAGGCTGGGATGTTTCAGTGCCTGTTCCTTCACCAAAAGAGTGGAAACAAACCCCTCAGCTCTTTGCACAGCTTGGATATAAGCTTAGATTTTTGCCAGCTCAACTCACAGCCTAAATTAAGCACATGTCTAATTCTCATTTGGAACAGTAATGGAGGCAACATAACAGCTCGTGGATTAGAGAAGTGTAATGCTTTTGGTGCGTGGAGTTCCTGCATGAAGTACCGTGGGGCTCTAGGCCCGGTTGTGGGTTTTCAGCTGCTCACAGAATCAGGCTTCAAATGCTTGGTCCCAGGAGCATTTGGTATCTTCTTTCATTGCTAGATCCCTGAGCCACAGAAAATCTTGCAAATCACTGCAGTGTGTCCAAAGCGTATGAGAACTGTTAATGTGGAGTTTTGTTTGCTGTTTCCCTTAGTTTTAGTAACATACATCAAATCAGCGTAGTTCTGCCCACACTGAACTGGAGCTCTTCTGCTGCAGTTGCTGGGTTGGTTTGAGATTTTCCTTTCTCCCGGTTGCTCCATCAGACTCTGTCAACGGAACTGTGCCGGGTGGTTTCCATCCTCGCCAGGTCCGGAGCCCCGGCTCGTCCCTGGCGCAGGGGCCGCTGCTCCCTGCAGAGAGTGCGGACTCCATCGGCTGTGCTGGGTTTGGCGGGCTCTGGAGCCAGCACCGGGTGCAGCGTTGGGGTCTGTGTGTCGTGTCGTGTTTCCCCCCCCCTCCGAGCTCCCCACTGCTGGTGCGAGCGGGGGCTCGGCTGTTGCCTGGTAACTGCAGCCGCGTTTGGAACGTTCCGCTGCAGCCAGCCCCGGTGGCGCCTGAAAGGAACGGCTGCTCCCCAGGAGCGGTTGTTTCCCAGGATCAGTTGTTCCGTAGGAGCAGTTGTTCCCCAGGAGCGGTTGTTCCCCAGGAGCAGTTGTTCCCCAGGAGCGGTTGTTCTCCAGGAGCGGTTGTTTCCCAGGAGCGGTTGTTCCCCAGGAGCGGTTGTTCCCCAGGATCGGTTGTTCTCCAGGAGCGGTTGTTCTCCAGGATCGGTTGTTTCCCAGGATCAGTTGTTCTCCAGGCGCGGTTGTTCCCCAGGATCAGTTGTTCTCCAGGCGCGGTTGTTCCCCAGGATCAGTTGTTCCCCAGGAGCGGTTGTTTCCCAGGTGCGGTTGTTCCCCAGGTGCGGTTGTTCTCCAGGATCAGTTGTTCTCCTGGCTCGGTTCCATTTCACTCGTGCTCCAAAAAAGTCTTTCAGCTCCAGCTTCACTTTTCTGCTCCTTTCCTCACATCTGGTCCCATAAATGGGACAGTGGCACATGCCCGGGAGTGAAGCCCTTTCAGTCTCCTTTCTTGGCTCTTTGGGGACCATTTCAGGGATGAGATGTGAGCTTGTGTCATTCCCACCTGTCCTGCAGGATGGGGGCCTCCTTTTGGGAAGGTGATGGATCTGCAGTGTTAGTGGGAGCAGAGTTTCGCTTCTGTTTATTGCCTTTGCCCTCTGCCACCCTTAGGGTTACCCTGGTAATGCATTTGCTGTGAAATCTGCCTGAAACTCTCAAAGAAGGTGAAATGGGATGAGGGAAAAGAGGTTTTCTAGAATAAATTGTAGGAGAAGAAACTGTTTCCTTGGTAGTTTCCTTTCATTCATTTTCATTTGATTTGGACTTCCGCTGTGATGAACATCAAATCTATAAAAAGTTTCTATGCATCAAAAAAGTGCCAATACATAAACCAAGAAATGCTGCTCCATAACACGATTAAAAGCAGGTATAATTGCAGCACATCAGTGCCCTTTCAGGAGGTAGCACTGCCTGACAGGAGTAAGCACTACTCACACGTTTATAAACATCTGCCAGAATTATTTCCCGAGGCAGAGAAAGTGACATCCAGCACAAGCTCTTGGCAGAGTTCATCCTGGTTTTCAGAGCTGTATATGTAAAAAACCATAAATGCTTACAGCAAATACCCTCTCGTGCTGAAATGCTTTGGTGAGAACTGGGCTAGAGGAAAGAGCACCTTCGTGGTCTCCACCCATGCCAGAGGCTGGGAAGCATAAGCATGGATGTAATAAATCAGGGAATGGGAAGATACTGCAGGGACTTGCTCAAGACCAGCAGCACAGGAGTCAGCCACTGCTCAGAGCTGGCACGTTCTGAGAGCTGGAGCCAGACCTTCCAAGCCCACACTTAGTGTCCTTTTAAGAACTATTCATTCATCAGAGTATTTCACATAATCTGGCAGGAAATTATATTTACGATGCTTTTAGCTCCATTTGGGACATTTTTTTAATACTACTTCTGGGATGTAAATTATTTAAAAATCATCAATTTAGTTCTTTACATGAAGAGATGAAAGCTTAACCAAAAAGCTTTCCTGTTCATGGCACTCAAATTCTGGGGGAGATCTATGTGGTTTTGCTTAATTGAACACCTAAAGAAAAAAAGAACTTGGCCTCATAACATTTTTAGTAGAACTAAATGTTAGATTTATTTAGCCCCATTGACTTTTGAAATACAACCACTAACAGCATCTGTTTAAATATTGTCCTCCAGAATGGCTAAAATGTTTTATCACTAGGCAATAAATCCTCTAACGGAGCACTTGCTATACCTGTGTCCCTTGCACAGCCTCTCTGGCGCTCTGGCTGCTATTCCCAGCAGTGGGGCAGGATGGGCTCCCCTAAGGAGGAGGTGTTGGGTTTGGGGGAGGCAGCTCAAGACCCCCATCGCTGCAGCAGGGATCCCCTTGGGGTGCCCAGGGGATGATGGGGCTCAGGACAGAGCCTGGAGCCCTCCTGGTCCACATTGCCCATTCGCAGACGGGGAGGTACCCATGGCAGTGCTTGGTGCCAGCTCTGCATCCGCTTCTTCCCAACAGCCAACCTGGTCTGGGTACCAGCAGGGCTTGTCCTGTGGTGTAACCTTCTGGTCACAGACACGGATGTTTGTCCCTTGTCCTAAGGTGATGTTTTGGGTTGAGCATGATTCTTTTGTCTTAGTAGATCTTCCAAAGAAATAATGGCAGCAGCGCCTAAGAAATACTTGAACATATGGCAGATATACAGCAGACATAAACAACCTCAAAGATCAAAGACAAATGTGGAAATAAAGCCAAATAAAAGATGTCTGTATGGATACCATTTTCCTCTCTGAATGTTTCCAATCCCAAACTAACCCTCAGGAGGGAGGTATGCGGTGCAGCCACAAAACTGGCTGCTCCAAGGAAGGGACTGCTCTAATTGCACAAGAGAATTGCAGTGAATGGTTTTGACATTCTTTCAAAACCAAAATACATCTGTTATGAATAAGAGTGTGAGAACTTGCTAAATATTCATGAATCTGAGTTTTCTTTTGTTCCAGTTATTCAGGGGGAATATAGGATGTTTCCTCCCTACCAGTTACTGACTGGCTCGTCTTTGTTGGTGCAAATCTGAGGGCAGGAGGACACATTTCACATGAAGGTGCTGTGCCTGCTGCTGACCTTAAAATCAGTATGTGAAGAGTTGGTGGTTGCAGGCGAGTGTCGCTGCAGATGCACTGGAAACGCTGAATTCCCCATCGTCAGTACATTGATTCCATTTTCATTTGGGAGCTTTGTTGTCGGTGAACTCATTAAATTGTGACCTGCAAGCAAGACTTGCATTTATGCTCTGGAAAAGTCAGCATATTTGCTATAGGTTATTATACTCCTGAGGCTGGAGTTGTTTAAATGCATGTGATGAGAGGGCTGTTTAGAAATATTTCAAGAAAGAACTATAAAAGCAGGTTCCAAGGGTACTTTTTTATGGCCAGAATCTGTTCTCTTGCCTAAATGTGACATACTAAAAAGGCAGCACTCAGTTTATAAAACCAGCGTGGAATCACAATGCCTGTGCTCATTGTTGCTGATGAATAGGGGGTGGCAGCAGCACTGATGGAGCTTGCTTGAGGTTGATTTGCCTCAGTTATTGCTTTCTTTAGGAGGACTTGATGCTTTTTTTTGTGTGTGACTTCCAAGTGATGCTGGAAATCCCAGATCCAGCACAAGGTGCAGTACATCCAGAAGGGCTCTGCAGAATCCCGCAGGAGTCTCAGGGGAATTTATTCCCTGTGTTTAAAGGGCACCGTGAATAAAAAAGGAATTGAAGTGGGGAAAAGACAGGAAGCACAGCAGGAGCATCTCAGAGCAGCAAGATGGTGATTGGGCAGTTGAAAAGTCTCCTCCTGAACAACTTCTTTTTTATTCTTAACTTTATCAACAGATGTATTTCCACTGGGACCATGATCACACTGTGCTGTATCACTCTGCCCTATTCTCCTCCATCCTTTTTCCCCTCTTCTCACTTCTAACCTTAACCGCTTAACTGGGTATTAGGTTATTGTAGGATGGTTTTTTTCCTTCAGAAGTCTTCCAGTTTGTTTCAGTTGATGAACAAAGGACTCAAATTTCCTTTTAAGCACTAATTGGGAATGTGCTTTGTACTTCAAGTGAAAAATGCTCTGGACATCCTTGTGCTGCTGACGGGGCTGAGGATATTTACATGACTTATGGTTCTGTTCTGTTATTAAGCTGCAGCACAAGTTTTGACCCTGTTGTCAAGGAGAGAAAGCAGCAGCTCTTACACAACCCAGTGCCATTTGAGATTAACCAAGTTCAGGTTTTGTTGCAATTATAGGGCTGGTTTGTTTGCCAGTGTCAACAAGCTGCACTCTTATCGGCTGGCTGGGCGGATCTTGCTGATTCATGCTCCCCACATATCCCATTGTCCTGCAGCAGCTGGTGCTTTCCTGCAGGATACTCTCACTGCCCCCAGCAGAGAAACACCCTTAGTAGAGACTAAAGTAATAGGGTTTCCAGAAATTAGTGATACACAAAACCTGGACTATTTCAGCCTCAAGCTCAACTACTAGATCACTGCTGCTAGTTCTGATGGCTGAGGCCACTTGAGATTGCCCGCTCCTCCCTCGTGGTGGTGCAGCACCAGCAATGCCCTCGAGTGCCAGTTTCTGCTGGAGAAACAACACTGGCAATGAGCATAAGGACAACCTAACCAGGGTGTTAATGGCTTGTGTGCAAAGGTATGGGTTAGTGTGTGTTGTGGGTCGAAATTGGAATACTTGGGATCAGCTGCAAAAAATCCTTTTCTTCTGTTTCCAACCTAATCAGGAAACAGTTCAGTTGTCTTTGGTCTGACAGTTCTTTCAGCTGAAGCTCAACTTTGTCAAAACCAACCTTGTGGGCTCAAAAACTGACCTGAGAAGAGCATCTCCTCATCGCAGTTTGGTTCCAGCTACTCACTGCATCCCAGGATATTTGACAGTACTGCTTCTGATAGCATCTTCACAGTCAAGATGAGAGATCTTAAAATCTCCTGGAATGATACAATTTCCAATAGTGAATTTTCCTGTAATAACACTGTGGCTCCTCCTCTTCCTGCCTTCCAGTACACCTCATGCTGACTCAGCAGACTCCCAGTGTCAGTGCATTCACACCCCTTTCAGCAGCTTAGTCCCTGATTTTGGTTTGGGTTTTCTTGGGGAAATCCGAAGCTGAACATTTTCATCTAACCCAGGGCTCTCTGAAACACTGAATTGATAAACCTTGCTCCTCAAGCTCTTCCTTTCAAACAGGAACCGATGAATGACTTCATTTCACTGTGTGAGCTCTGGGGCTGCTGCCTGGTTTGGTACCAATGTAACTGGCAGGCGCCTGAAGAGCTCCTGACAGAGCTGGTGCTGTCAACTCTGCACATGGGTCTGAGGAAATATTACATACTTTGGTGGTTTCTGTGGGCTTGAGGCTTTTGCACTTCTGGAATACAACCAGGAATTTCACTCAGTAAAGCAATTTATTGTCCCCACTCTCAGGCCAGTACTCACCAGGGGGCCAATTAAAACAGTGCAGTGCTTGTTAATAATAACTCAAAGTAACTTTTCAGTTCAGTTTTGGTTTATTTAGGGATGCACACTGGACATTCCCAGCATGCTTTAAAAGACCAAGTGCATTACATGGACCAGACGTATCTCAGGTTCTCCACTCTTTTAACCGTGACTTCCAGGGCAACTGATGAGTGTTTTACTGAGCCTCAGTGGAAATGCCAATAAATTAAGGAGAAACTAGCACAAGGTTTCCATGTCGTTTATATCCCACTTCACTCCTGGGTGCTGAAGTGGAATTTCAGTTAAAATGCTGTTCTGGTTCTTTGCAGCTCTGATGGATGGTGTCTCTGCATTAGTCATGTACTACATAATAAACCTGTGGCACGATTTGCATACATTACTAAGTAAATGGACACACATCCATAAGTCTCATAAACTAGTGAAGCTCCAGTGATTTCATTCCCACAGTTAATGAGTTGCTAGAATTAATTACAAATTTGGTTGATGATATTCACCTATATACGGCTTTATTTAAACCTCTCCCCTTCAAAAAGTGAGCATGTGCTTACGTTTCTTGTCCTCAAGGCAACTCTGACCTGTGTTTTGTTTCAGATACATGATTAAATCTTAGTAATCTCCATGGTATCCTTTACTGAAAAGGGGGATTGTCTTTAGCTGTGCTTTAAGGTCTGTATGTGGTGGCAGCTTTTGTGTATGATCAGAAAGTGCAGTTATTTTGAAGGGGGAAACAATTATTTTCTTAGGCCTATTGATAGAGCTGGCAGATGTAAAACTGTTTTATGCCCTTCCTGCTGGCTATTGCTCATGCACACACAAT
Organism: Ara ararauna; assembly: GCA_028858755.1. Classification (NCBI taxonomy): domain Eukaryota; kingdom Metazoa; phylum Chordata; class Aves; order Psittaciformes; family Psittacidae; genus Ara; species Ara ararauna. Next base: position 6,092,797 of record CM054389.1, on the reverse strand, counting down.
GCCTCTGCCCTCTGGATGTGGGGAATTCCTCGGGAACCCCTCAAGATAAAGGCATCCGTCAGGTCAGAGCCTGATTTCGTCTTGATCTGATAACACATCAGCCCGTGGGAGCTCTGGGACTCGGTGCATTCTGATGGAGTTGTACAGACCAGGTCCTGAGGGATCTCCTACTGCTGGGGGCAGAGTGGGCCTGGTACAAGGGACAGCCTTTGTGCACTTGCTTTGCTAGATGACTTTAGAAAATAGCCCATCTTCATCTCATGGACTAAAAATACTTCCTGCCTCCAGTGTGGCTCTTGGACGCTTCAGCTTTCCTTGCAGCTCTTCCCCAGATGGTTTAGCTTTGTCAAATGCAAGTTTTGCTCTTCTCTGCAGCCTGGCCTCCCATCAGTGCTGTGATCCGGACCCCCAAAGTCCCGGGTTCAGAAGACTCACACTGCACTTCCCTGTGAGCGTGTGTTCAGCTGACTCCATAAGGACGTATCATAAGCTCTACCAGTTTGGTACAGTGATAATTTTCCTTAAAAAGTGGCTGTAAGTGTGAATTTAATCTACTTATTTTTGATGTCCAGTGAAGCTTTAGACAGCAATTTAATCATTATTATTGCTATTGTACAGCTGCTCTCTGGAGGAGCTTAAACCATCTCAAAAAGGGAACCAGCGTAATGAGTCAGACAGAATTTCAGAGGGAGCGATTAAATTCAGGATAATGAGTTCTGCTGAATTTTTAACATTAGTGTAACAGTTCACACCACTGCAGCCTGTGCATCCTGGGCTCAAACTGAAATGTGAAATTGGGAATTGGGCTGTGCAGGTGTGGGCTCCGCCAAGGCTGTTCCTCATAAGGCAGAAAGACCAAGACAAAAGGAATGCTGCAAGTTCCTTGCTGCCAGCCAGCATTCCGAAATTCCATGCCTGTGACAGCACACCTGGAGCCCCACATGAGGGTATGCGGGTATCTGTTCTGTTCCTTCCTGTAGCTGCAGGGAAGGTCCCAGACTCTGTTCGGGGGATGCAGCCGCTGGACCAGGATTTCTTCCATCTGAAATGATGCACTGGTGAGAGAAAGCAGAAAGCACAAACCAGCTCACACTTAAGACAACAAAAGAGAAGCAGCAACCCCAAATGCTGCTGTTACTCTGGCTTAATCAGCCTACCCTCCTGCTCCTGCCCACACAGAGCATCAGTTGCTAAACCCATTTGTGAGATGTGGCATTGGACTTGCATTGGCTGAGAACGAACAATACATCTAATGGTTGCCTAATCTGTCATGTGTTTTTTTCCTGGTGTGATGATGTGCCAGGGTGAAAGCTGAAATGTCTCATTTATTAGCTCAGTATTAGGTTGTATAAGGATGCAGTTAGGATTTGGAAAAATTAGGTTAAATACCCATTTCCTGATGCAGGGACATTAAGGCTCATCCTGTTTCACATTAAGCTCTGAACTGGAGGGCAGGCAGGTCAGCAGCCGTGTAATGGGTGCAAATGACACTAGACATGCTTGAGAACACCTCAAGAGTTTAACTCCAGCTAATCTGACTCACAAAGACCTGCAGGAGTCCTGTGTCCTTACACTGTCACTGCAGGCTAAATTGCCCTTGTCCTTCCTTCTCCTTGGTAAGCCAAATCCTGTTTGCAGTTCAGATCTCACCAGCTTCTTGATGAAATGGATGATCTCCATTGCTGTTGTCCTGCCCTCACTCCTCTGACTCTTCATCCCCTTTCTCGGTCTCTCACCCCTCTCTGATGCTGTGGCACATGAAGGGAGCTCAATGCCCTTATGAGACGTGCACACTGCCGAAGCCTCCCTATGCCAGGCCGATTAAATCTGTTTCTCTCTGGATGCTTGGATCAGCTTTCCTGAAGGGCCTGGTGTTTGGAGATGCTATAACCTCTCTGAGCAAAGGATTATATTGCTGGGCTCTTAATCTTTGAGCCAGCTTGGAAATACATATTCCCAGGATAAACAGAAATGTACCGGGAAGAAGTTCTTAAGCAGGTACTGGTAGCTGTACATTGGTTACTTCTGAGTGCTGGGGTGAAATGGAGCAAACCCTCCCAAATCCAACTGCATCCATAGTCCTGCACCCCTGCAGAATCATGGGATGATTTTCAGTGTAGAGTCAGGAGCTGTCAGTTTGCAGCAAAGAACCACCTTCTGTTGATAGACCCATGGCATTTCCTTTGAAATACTGATGAATCGGCACAGCCTTGTCTTGCTAATGAAATTCAGCAGCTAATTGGTCCCCAGATAAGCGGCCTTTGGATGAGGCAGAGCCTTTGTCCTGGAGAGGACCCTCAGAAACCCAGGTTTTTCTTGAAGAAAGTGTTTAAAAAATGCAGTTGCTCTCCACTGTGTCTCATGGCAAATGGGGAGCGATGTTGTGTAAATGCTCTTTGGAAAGCATCCTCCAGATGAGATCGTTAGGATATAAAAATGGCTTCTTAACAGAGGCAGCTTTTGTTGGAAACCTTCACTGGTGGTAGATTGGGAGTAATTAAGTGCAATGTAATTTAATGACTCAAAACAACACACAGGCTTTGGCGTAGCTGTTTCTGAACGCGCAGCTCTCCTGGAGAAACCTTCTTGTCTGAACTGCTCTCCGGTGCTGCAGAGAGCCGGTGCTGTGCCGGTGCCCCCCCCTCGCTGTGCTGCCCCCATCCCCACCGTGCTGCTCCTGCTTCTTATCCTGGTCTGGAAGCTACTGGGAACACTGACATCAGGTCGCTGTGGCCGGCAGTCTTGGCTACGCCTGCGTTCCTGTTGTCACCAACATTCATGTGCATCCTCTCTGTGTGCCTCCTAATCCTCTCTGCTCCTGTGTGCAAGTGGTGGTTTCTACACCAAAGTGGAAAACCCACATGCAAACGAGAAACAGTGTTCGCAGTGATTTACACGGGAAGTGACTCTGCTGCGTGTGTTGTGCTCCAGCTGAGCGATGTACAGGAGTGTTCTGGAGGACAGTCAGTCCTGTGGTGCTTTTTAATTCCTCCTAGAGACACATGAAGTTGAGAGGTTAATTTTCATGTCTCTTCTGTAGCCGCTTTATAATTAATTTCTCTGAGCCAGTTTGTTTTTCTGCTGCCAGACCCTTCAACACTTGTATGTAAATTATCAACATCTGACGCTGGCTTTCTTTGGAAAAGAATACAGGGCAATCATCAGATAAAAGTCATTACATATTCAGAGCTATTCTGCTTCACTGATAATAAAACATTCTTAGGGGAAGGTGACCTTTTTACAATAGACTTATTAATGTCAAGGACTTCAGAATTGTCTTTTCTCATTACAAGTCTTACGAAAAGCGTTAAAAAGAGTGAAGTTTATGATCTTAAATATATGTCAAAGCACAACCATTAAAGACATTTTCACTGAATGTTATTTATATAACCCTTTTTTTGTGTTTTCTGTGGCAAGTATTGAGAAGTTTAACAGAACTCTATGTTCATGATGGCTTCTGCTTCTGGCCTTATTCTAGGGATTCCAGAGAAGTTTTCCAACACTTGTGGTCATGGCCTTGGTGATCTTTTCTAGCTGCCTCTGTGCTGCGGTTGAGATGGACTCATCCAAACTGCTGCCTCTGTTGAGGAGCAAGGAGTGGCGACAATTTGAGGTGACGACATACACAATCGTTCTGCCAAATGAACTAATGAGAACTCTGCTGTATAATTTAAAACACAGTTGAAGAAAAGGCTGCTAGTGCCAACTGTAAACACGGAGGAGGATGTTCACTTCCCTGGGGAAGGGTTAGTTCCTCTTTGAGAGGAATTAGAGCACCCGCTGCGTTGAAAATACACGTGTAAGAAGCCAGTCCCAAAGCAGCTCACTCTGAGGGCACAGGCTAGTGAGAGACCCAGAAAGATGTAGGGTGTAAAGCTGCAAGTTCAGGGAAGTTTTGTGGGAAAAGAATAAAAATAAAGTAAGTCTGGTTGGTGGATATTTCATGTGATTGTCTCGTTAAATGAGCTGGTTTGTGAAACTGGTGTGGAAGCGGAGGAGGGGATTTGGAGTGTTTTAACTGAAATGTGTGACAGACTTTAGCAAAGGAAGAAGAAAGAGGAAAAAGAGAAAACTGGGACTTAACTTCATGAATTTATCTTTGAAAACATTCCCAGGATTGAAAGGTGAGCCCATTTACCCTGTGAGTTACAGTGACAATGGAAGTGACAACTTGATAGGTCTCTGTCGTCAAATATTCCCATACACAAGGAGAACATCAACTCCTTCACTCTGAAAGTGTTTTTGTGTGGTTCTTGCTCCGTGCAGTTGTTCTGGGAGATGGATGGATCCTTCTCCCTGCCATGGAGGAGTAACTGCTGCAATTGGTGATACTAAGGCAGGCACCAGCCACCTCTCCTACTTCCTCATCAGTGCTGCCTGTATCTCAGCTCTGCTGGCAGGTTTGTGTCTGGTACTACCTGAAGCGGAAAGCTCCTGTCCTGCCAGGAGAGCGGTTTAACCCTGCACTTGATGGGATTACTGTTAATCCTCCGCTGGCTGCCTCTGTCTCCAGTGATGGATGAAGATGAGGTGAGCTGTGGGGCTCGTCACAGCGCTGAGCTGCCATAAGCTGCAGCGCACCCCTGTCAGCATTGGTCTCCTGTTGCCCCAAGTGCAGGGGCACGTAAGCCCGTGGCATTCCCAGGGCCCCATTGCCCAGGGACAATGGCCATGTGCAAAGAACCTTTACCATAAAATGGACTTTTTTGCTCCCTCTGAATCTTCTGGCTTTCCTGAGAGCGTTGGTGACATTCCTCACCAAAAGGCTCTTCCATTGCACTGGTCCAGGATATATGGAGCCCACTGTACAGTCTTAGTTCAGTGGAGTTACCTTTATTTTATGGGAGATCACCACTGCCTGGGCATCTGTGTCAGTATTGTGTCCCTCAGTGTGGCATCTGTGTTTAAAACTGACCCCTCTCGTTTGTCTGCCATAGGAAGTCATTTTAATTGTATCTGTAATCAGGGTGTCGGGTCCTCCAGTGCCTCTAGGGCTTCCAGAAGAATAAAGGACCTTGATTAATGCAATCCCAACAGTGAGTGAGCCAGGACTTTGTAACTGCAGGGAGCCTTGACATTGTCTGCTGAATATGTTGAGGGCAAATTATCCACGGCATTTTATTTTGATCACTTCCTTCATTATTTGGTCTTAATCCTAACTTGATGCCTTAGGCTAGATGATAAAATTCTCCCATTGCAAACAAATTACACTCCCCCCTCGGAGGGTTTCGGTTGCTCTTGCCAATGTGATTTCCTGGACATGGGCTTCTCCTCCTGCCCTTCCAAACCATGTGTTTTCATGGTTCTGATTTTTCTGCAGCTGTTTTTCCATGGAAGGAAAGCAGAAATCAGACCTAACAAATCTGCTTGGTTTTTATCTGAGGCAGCTGTGCTGGGACAGAACCCATCGTTCAGATCTGTTACCTTTTACACAACAGAGATAAATTAATTACAGGGCTTTCCCCTGACATCCAGGCTCTTGCCTGCAAATGTTCACATAAAAGATGAATGACAATGAGATTCTCATTACAGGTTGATGAATTAGCCTTTTCACTTCAGTTACAGCAAAGTCTACTTCATGGTCAACAGCCTTGTTTAGGCCCAGACATATTTTTTTCCTCTCTTTGAATTCAAATCGAATAGTTGCTGTCAAACGACTTCTCCTGGTGCAATCCATTATTTGGCACTGCCCATTACAGTTTTTCAGTTTTCCAGGGAATTTGCTGCACTGATTTCCCAGGAAAAATATTAATCAGCAACAGCATCTTCCTCCTTTTCTTTAGTGCAGTGTGTTGCAAACCTAAGGCTGCCTTGAGTAGAAGCCTTCTGTAAAACAAAGAAGGACCAAAAGACATCGCCTCTGCAGTCCTGGGCATGACCTTCAGTGAGGGACCTGCAGCTGCCTCAGCCCCTCTGCTTGCCCACGGTTTGGTGTCTCAGCAGACAAAGCCGCCGAGAGGGGGTGGAGGGGAGGTGGCCCTGTCCCGTTTCCTCTTGCTCCGCCTCTGTAGTGTTGGGTGTTTGGGGATCTTGGAAGCGAGACTGTGCCATGAGGTCTTCAGCTTCATCAAGGGAGAGATGCTCTCAAATCCTGCTCATCTTAATGCAGTGCCTCTTTCCCGTCTCTGTTGTGCTTCCTGCACAGCAGTGTTTTCATTCTGCTGCTATCTATTTGTTCGTTTTAAGTAGCAAAAGCTTAAAATAACATAAATATTGTCTTTGGCTGTAGTGAATGTGGTGATACAAAGCCAGAAGGGATGGAAACCAATTATCCTGCACTGAAGCCAAGCGGGATGACAAGGGCTGCACCACGAGTGGGAGGGGGACGTGGCTTGCCCAGGCATCCCGGTCCCACCAGGCTGTGGGAACTGAGAGCTGCTCCTGCCGGTCTGCTCAAGGCTCCCAGTGCTGCCACTGAGTCCTGGTTCTGGCACATGATGAATGTTTCCTCTCTGGGTGGATAGGGTGAAGCTGTAGGATTCCAGGAGTGGGAAGGCAGCGTGTGCTCAGGTCCTGTGCTGGGTCCTGGGGAGGGCTGAGGTCTGTTGGTCTGACGGTTTGTGTCTCTGACAGCAGACGGTTTTCCTGTGTGATTTGAAAAGCCATTGTCTACACAAAGCCAAAGCCCAAATAACCATCCCTGCCAGGTGCTGTTTTACAAAGAAAGAACACTGTGTTTCTTGCTCGTAGTTCTTGGCAGTTTATCACGTTCATTTGCTTGTATCTTTAAGTGTCAACACCTCCAACAATTTTATTGCACCTGCCTGTGGTCAGAACATTACTAGTGGCAGCTCTGGTTGGTGTTTAGGGACAGAAAAAGTCATTTATAATGACCCTAAATGAAAACATCAAAATATTGGTAGAAAAATAGTAGCCATAGTGTCAAGCTGTCATTATTATGTGGCAGTATTGCCTGTACATCTTTTCTGTGTATCCTAATGCTTCCCAGGCCACACTTAACTGTGGCAGCTCCTCTTAGTTTTAAGAGGTTTGTGTCCTTTTGGAAGCACAGAAAGGGCAGACAACAAGGGAAGGGGCTCACAAGGCACCGTGGGTGCTGCTGCTGCAGGAATGAGTAACCTCGTGTGGGAAATCCTGAATACATCAGATGTAGAAGTGTTGCTCGATGGAATTTCCTGGAGTGGAACTAAGCCCTTCGAGGAGTGGCGCTGGCGTCCTGTCTGCAGCAGGCTGACACTTGACTGGCAGGAGCGATTGAGCTGCTTTGCAGGACATGAGGTGTCAATACCATTAATTTTATGGTGCAGCAGCCAAAATGCTTGTAACTGCCAAGGGCTCGCCTCAGAGTTACGTCATTCTGTCTGTGGCACTGGAGTGCAGAGAATTTCACTTGCTTATGCTGAGACTTCTTTATGTAAAATAATAGTAATAATGATTTTCTTAACAGAGTGCTTTCAAAGGCAGTTTCTGACATTTATCAAAACTGGAAGTTTTTGCTGAAATAGAAGTTACATCAGGAAATTGTTTCCTTCAAAAAGCACATAAAATATTTTAAGTGTATCCAAATTATCACATCTGTTGCCTAAATTATTCCTGACTATGGCAAAATCAGACCTAGAAGGGCATCGTAAATGGATCGAATGAGGTCATCTGCCCCATCACCCTTAGGTTTTATTTGGTGGTGGTGCGCTGCATGGTCCTCTGCGGGCTGGGTTTGGAAACACTGGGTTTGAGAAGCCGATGGCCAGGGCTAAGGCCAAGGAGAAAGAAAACTGAATGCCCTGAAGTTGAGCCACTGAGCCCTGGACAGTGTTTCCTCTTCCCTCCCAAAGACTATAAACATAGTAAAATTGGTGCACATTTATTTAGTGCAGCACATTTATCTCATCTGTATTTGGGGCTCTGCTGTGCTTGTTTATTTGCAAGCCCTGGAGAATTGAGATTTAGTGGCACCAATGTTAATTAGAAGTCAATTTTGGTAATCGCTCAAGAAGTGCTTGTATTCCCATCCAGACGTGGAATGAAATCACACCGTGTCACTCTGACAGCCAGGCTCCACGAGGCAATTACCATCCTCACGCAGAATATTCAAAGGAATTCCCTGGAGTGCAGTGGAAGGGGAAAAAACCACCACAGCAGACACTGTAATTTGCTGTTGGACTTTACACAAAGTGGGAAATGAGCAGAACTTCATAAACATCTTTATTTTATGTGAGTCTCGCTGACATGAGGAGCGGCAGGCACTGGTGCAGCTGTGTGGAAGAGCCCAGCCCCGGCACACGCTGGTGTGTGGTTATCCACAATATCCTGGACCAGGAGCATTCCAGGCCAGGCACGGGCTGCAGGACACTTCTCCTCTGAGTCCTTCCACTGCAGCATGTCCTGAAGCCCATTACATGGTTAATATCGACAAAGCCTGCGATTTCATTGTTTGACATAATTTTATTCAATAAAGCTGCCTCATTGCATAAAGGTCTTGGTATTTAATATTTAATAGCATAAATCCCACGTGAGTCCTAGGCAGAGGATGGAAATTACATTTTAAATTAAGGAGTGCTCAAAGCCTGCTCTTGTTTCTTTCTTCACTGAAAGGCCAACAGCCATTTTCAAGCACAATACAGCTTCCAGAGCTGGTGTTTGGGTTCTCTCTCAAAATGGCAAGTTGTCCTCAAAAGATCTGTGGTATTAACTACTATTCATGTGCTGAAACAGAGCAGGTGGGAAGCCTGCTCCTGGTGGCAATGGTGATGTGAAGATGCTGGTCCAAGCCCTGCAGCCAGGGTTTCCCCTCAGAGCCATGCAGCACAGGGGATGGCACCGGGCACTGTGTGATGTGGTGCTGTGGGACACAGCCCATTGCAGAGGTGCCAGTTACTGACACACAAGGAGCTCATCAGTAGGATATTGGTGTGGCCAGGGTTCCTCCCCAGGGGTCTGGGCAGAGTCAGGCACCTTCCTGGTGGGGTCTGGGCAGGAGCAAAGGTCCTTGGGTGCCTCGGTGGTGGTTATCCCGGCATTGCCCTCCTGGGGATGGGAGCAGCCAGTTCAGCCTCACCCCCCACCAGTGGTTTTGAGCAAGTGACTCTTGCTCAAGGCCCAGGGAGCTCCTGGGACTGTGGCTTTTGGGTAACACGGTCCAGCTCTGCAGCAGACGTTCAGCCACTACAAGCATTTTAATGTACATGATTCTGGTGAAGATGCTCAGCTTGCTCTGTTGTGGGGAACAGGTCATATGTCAGCGTTGAAGTCTGCTGTTTGTTCTGAAAATGGGTCACCCTTTTTCTTTCTCCTCTCTCGGTGAAGGCAGTTGCCTCCAGCTGGGTGGTGAGCTGTGCCCTGGTCATTTCAGCACGATGCTGGGGTCCACACCGTCATTTACTGCTCCTGACCCCAAAGAGTCGCCCATCAAAGCCATACACTTACAAATTAAACAAATGCTATTTTGAAGCCCAGTCTGGCAAAGACTGAGCAGCCGGCTTGGTACTTACGGCTAGGATTATCCTAAGTGCCTTCAAGACCACTTCCTGAGTAAGCTTTATTTATATATGTGAATAACTGTTTGTGCCCAGGCCAAGCAAAATTCCTCCTCTTAGTCTCGGAGGCGGGGAGGAGAGGCAGGACTGGCTGTACTCTTTCTGTGCTGCTTTGAAAGCCTGAAATGCTCCAAAAGGAAGGTTAGACAAAGCGGTTTTTCACATTAATTCCTTTGAGTGGCATTTAGATTTAGACTTCATCAACCGTGCTGCGGACTCTCATTGCAAAGCAGAGTCGGTGCTGGGAAATTTTGCCCTCACAGGGTTTGTAGCTCTGGTGCTACAGAGACCTTTCAAGAGCATGGGAGCTGCTGGAGGGAATTACCTTGATGGGCACTGGGGCCTCTTTCTGCTGTGGCTCTGCCGCCCCCTCCAGCAGTGGGCAGTCAACCACACGGTGCTCCTGCTCCACGGGTGCTGCCGGCAGGTTACGGCACTGGCGAACTCATGGACAGGAGCCCTTGGGAAGGCAGTGGGATGCAGTGGTGGGAGAGCAAATCTGCAGTGAAGGCCGGGGCATGTGCAGGGAATGCAGCACGTTTTGCTGCAGCAAAGGCTTCTCTGCCCGTTTCCGAAACCCCTCCAGATCTGGGGACATTGGTCTAAAGTGTCCTTCCTGGGAAAATCACTGTGAAGCACTATGGATGATTATAGCTATGGCTGCAGGATGCTCATCTTGCAAACACTTCATGTAGCAAAGTGATGGTAATTTCTTTACTTTCTCTCTGATGAGTTTTCGCACAAATCATTTCCTTTTTGCTCCGGCTGGGATAAGGTTTGAGATGGAATCTGCACCTCATTTTTTTGTTCTTGAGACATAGCAGCCAGGAATGTGTCCAACTTGTCACGCAGTTTATAGACCCACACCACAGCTAGCAATAGGCAGCATCCCTGAGATGTAATTTCCTGCAGCCGCAGTGAAATTGGTGTATAAATACATATACACATATATAACATTTCTGATTATGTAATTCCACCATCTGCTGCTTCACATAAACAGTACTCATATTCCACCTCGCCTCCTTTACTTCTCACAGGAGTCAATACGTGTGCAGCACGGGGCACCTGAGGAGGGGGGACTGTACCTTTTGTTCTCCTCTGACTGCTCCTTCCTTCAGGGGAGGGTAGAGGTGCAGAACTTGCACCATGTATTGTACCATTGCCCATTCCTTTCCCGCTTACTGTCTTTGTTCTTACATGGGCAGACCAGGCAGATTGTGTTTACTTTGAGAAGCAACTTTGCTGGAGGGTCAAGTGGAAAGAGGAGATTGGCAGGAAAGGAGCAAATCTTCCTTAAACAAAAATGCCTGCAATAATTAGCAAATGTGGCAAGGAAGAGCTGATAAACAAGGGAAAGGTGAGAAGCGAGAGGGAGGCTGCAGGGCATTTAATTAGGATGGTAAATGAAAAGCAGACCAGAATTTCTGCAAGCAGTCGGCAGATGGAGGGTATTCTGGGCCATGGCATTTGTTCAAGCAGCGACTGAAAGCGAGAAACGCACGGGTTTGGGACCAGTTCTGGAAGGAACTGATGGTTTATTTGTCAGAAGCAAGCCCTGAGGGAGGCAAGGCAGCACTTTAGGGGGTTTTGCCTGCACTTGTGATTCTGTTGTGGTGGTTGGGGAGCCTAAACCCAGGCAGATCTGCTCTCAAACCTGGGGACCCTGCACCCGGCCCTGCTTTTCAGTCACAGGTGCCAGCACAGATAGAATGAACCTGCAGCGCAGCACTCATGGGATCCAGCCTGGATCCTGCTTGGAGCCGAGCCCTGCTGGGGGTCATTCCCTGCTACTTGCCCCCCTGGAGCCTCCGGGCACTCTGCTGGGGCCTCAGCTCCTCCATGGCCCAGCAGCTGTGATGCAGCTCTGGAGGCTGAGGGGGGTTCAGGTGGGATCAATCTGTGGTAATAGGTTCAGGTGGGGCAGGAGGTGGATAAAAGGCTCACCCTCGGTCCTTGTGCTGGGTTCCTGTGGCTGTGGCAGAGCTGGTTGACTGCAGCTGGAGGCTGGGTGTGTATTGATGGGGGCTCTGCTTCAGAATTGGGGGGTGACATCAGCTAAAGCTCTCCTGAAGCCTCTAGAAGGGTTCAGCCCTGGGCTGCCTCCAGAGCTTTCTTCCTCCTAACCCCAGGAGGCCTTCTTTAATGACTGTGCCATCAACCTAATATATCTTCTTTCCTAGACTGAAACATACTTGTCTGCTTGGGGTGGCTGCTTTATAGTTATTGTTAGGGGTTCTGGGGGGTGGAAAGGGTTGGAAGTGCTCCATGGAGGCAGGACAGCCTTCCATATGTTCAGCTCTTGGTGGGCTTGTTTTTGATGAGGAGCAAGGGACTGATGCATGTTATGAGGAGGTGATGAATTACTCGGCATGTCTGAGCACTGGGGTTCTCTCACAGCAGGATGGTGGTGATTGATTTTTCTTTATTTATGCCTTTTTTTTCCCTTTTAGACCTGCAGCAGTGGAATTTCCCAAAGCCCGATTGAAGCCGCAGGTGAGTGTGGCACTGACTCACTGTTACTGTGACAGGTCTTCCCACCCCTTGTCCCCACTGCATTTTAGAACGTAATGGCTTGCTGTGGATGTGCTGTCAGGATGATGGAGATGGTGAGATTATTAGATCAGGACAGCTTCTACTTGCTAAATTGCTTTAATCTCACAGGAGGCCATATTAGCTCGTGTTGGCCACCCCTTTGTAGCAGTTAGAGGAGAAAGCAAAGTAACAGAGAGCAAGGAGTGGGGCTGCAAAAACGCAGCAGTGTTTGCTTTCCTGAGGAGCTGGGGCAGAGCCAGGGAAGGAAGGTGGGAATCGCACCTCACTTTGCTGGTGCTGCTGGCATGGTGCCGGTCAGAGAGGGGCAGGAGATGGGTTTAATTGGTCCCAGCATGTGCTAGTTCCAGAGCACTGTTATTGGCTTTGGTGTGTGTGAAGCACAGCACATCTGGTGTCTTGTCCCTTGCTGGCCATGGAAATGATGAAGTTATTCTGTGTCAGGCTGCTCTTTGCTGTACTCCATTATGTGGGCTCATATCCTGCACCAGGGAGAAGAGGGCTGCAGCATGGGGGCTGGCACTTGGATCTCAACTTGAGTATCTGTTTCTCTGGAAACTAGACTGCAGTTGCAATTTATATAAAATTGCTCTTTTCCAGAAGTGATGAAGCTGGTTTGGATTAATTACAGTTGTTCAAGTGTCTTTGGCGTGACAGTGTGACTTGAAATCTCATACGCTCCATTTGTTGTTAGCTGGGAAGCTGGAGGGGGGGAGAAAATACCAAAAGTAGCAGAAATTAGGGAGGAAAGTGCTGAAAAGGGAATGAAGCAAAACAGGAGACGGAGAAAGATGTGCTTGAGGAGCAACAGCTACAGTGAATGCAGCTGTCCTCTAACAGCATCCATTATGAGTGGGAAGGCGTGTACTGCCCTTCCCAAACTGAAGTAGGAAATGGTCTGTGAGCTATTGGTGATTTCCGTTATGTTTGCCAGTTGCTTGCTGAGTTGTGTTCTCCTGTTGGATGTCACAGCAAAAAGGATGGTAGGAAGGGCTGTAATGTGATTGTGAGCATCTGAGGTGTGATTGCTGTGCTTCTACATAAAAGCAGGGTTTGCTGGAATAGAGAAGTGCCGATGAACTGCCGGCACTCGGGATGCGTCCCATCGGGATGATGAAGGACATGCAAAAGCACAGTGACTTGGTGGATGTTTTTATCTGGCCTAGACTTGCTGTGCACTGAAGCCTTCCAGTATGGTTTTCCTGAGATCCAGCATGATTTCCAGGTTTTCTGAATTACCCGTAATGTCTCTCTCAGTAGGCCCGGCTATGCTGTCCCATCTCTTCCTTCTCCTTAGTGTCTATGCAGTTAACAAAAACAAACCCAAACAACCCACAAGAACTCCACCAAAAATAAACTACGCAGCGCTGAGTAACCTTCTAGAATGAGACTGGTGCTAATCAAGCTGAATTTATTAAAGAGATCTTTGCAGCCAATTGAGCTGATTACCAGTAGGAAGAAACTTCATTTATTATCTGATTTTTAAAAGCTTGAATAATTTTAGCCATTGCCTTTATTGTCAGCCAAAGAACTATTTCAATTATTGTCTCTAATAACTTTGGAGGACATCTTTAGAGTTCTTTTCCATGAATCCTACTTCAAATGCTACTGCAGAGATGAAAGGAACAAGCTTAACTCAGTGAATAACTGATAAACCAGAAATATCATTGCCTTGCCTCGAAACATCACTGATCAGAGCTTGTCCTGTGAATACAAGCACAGTGTGTGCTATCTCTGGCCTTTATTGGGAGCGAAGCTCTTTTATGATATTCTGTCATTTATGACAGCTCCTCCAGAGAGTTCATTAGGATGAACATTAATGTGGCTGAATCTAGGAAACTGCTTTTCCTGACATAATGCCAACATACATTACAGCGTGGTGCCGGTGCGGTGGGGGAGCTTTATGGTTGTTTAATGTGTGTGTGTGTTGCAAACTGCATCACTTTTACCTCCCTCTGTAAAGCACTATCCTGTTCTCTGGATTGCCACCATGATAAATGCGTGCAATGGGGAGCCCGAGCAGCTGTTTTGTTCAGCAGTTAACTGTGATGATTATGTATTCATAGGGTAGAGTTTCCAGCACTGGAGAGCTGCGATCAATCTACACCGTGCTTCAAACCATCCGAGTGAGCACTTGGGTTTCCCTCTCCTTTCCTGGTGTTTCTTAGCATTCCCTGTACATAAAAATCTGTGTTAGGAGTTAAGGCTGTGCCCAGGGGCCTGCCGCCAGTGTGGGCATTGTCTCTGTTAGCCAGAATGAGCCACATCCGCTGGTGGGGAGCGGAGCTGCAGTGGAGCCAGATCTGCTCTATCTGTCAGCAGCTGCTGGCCCCAGCTCTGGGATGGATGGGATCTGAGGAATCCAAGTCAGGAAAGAGGCTGACAGGCAGGAGTGTGAGCTGGGCTCAGCGTGAGGTGAACTTGGAGCCTCAGGAACATGCACTCAAGGTTTATAAAGTTTGGATCAGAAAGCAAGTTGTTCTGAACTGCTGATGGCTGCTGAGAAGCTGGGATACTGATACCTGTGCGGTGGGAGGAGATGTAGTGCAGCAAGTCATGTAGGGCTGCCCAAGAAATGGGATTGGAATGTGGAACAGGGAGGGAAAACTGATGAATCCTGCTGTGAGGTGTGAACCAGGGGCAGCGGGACCATCCCTGACTGAGATCACAGGGAGCTTGCGAGGACAGGCCCTGCTTTGAAGCGATTGTGGTTTGAAGGGAGGCCAAGCAGCTGGGAAACTGGAATGTTAGTAGATGTGGAAGTGAAAACCAGGGAGATGTGGCTCTTCTGCCTGTGCTGGGCAGAGCTGGGAGCAGAGACTGGCTTTCCGTTGTCCCAAGGCATCTCCTGACATCTCCCTGTGAGCCGAGGTAACAGCCAACTGCTTACAATTCCTTTCAGGTCTGATGTCAGGAAGAGGCAGCCAGGTTATGACTCTATTGTTAATAATTAGAAAGATTGGTCTAGGACTGTGGAGAGGGTTCCAAATAGTTTTTAACAACTACTTATTTCCTTGAACAGCCTGGGTTGGTATCCCATACAGCTGATGAATATGCCAGAGTGACTGGATTGATTGATGGTAATTTCAGGATGTGACTGGGAGTTCAGTTCAATTTTAAATGTTTAAAGAGTTTAGAGAGTTGGGTTCATGGGGTTCTGCAGCCTCGAAATGTTCCAAACTGGAACAAAACAGCAAACCCCCAGATTTACTGGGCTATTAATGTTTCTAAACGATGTTGCTTTACTGCAGCAAAATCATTCTGTTCAACTAAATCAGTGCCTCGTTCGATTGTATTTTACATGAATATTGATATCTGTACAGCACATGGTACTATTTTGTACTGGTTTGTGTTCTCTAATGGTCTGAATGATAACTAACAGCACAACTTCAAAGTAAGAGGCTGTTTCAAAGACAACCCCCTCTGGTTCTCCTGTTCGATAAAGGCAAACCAGAACCATTTGACAGACTCGAGGTTCTGTGTTTTGAGGGGTTTTTTCAAGTCACATTTTTTTCATCAGCAGTAGCCAGAGTCTTGTTTCCAGCCAGACATCACTTTCCAGCAGAAAAACATTGCTTTTCATAGCTGATGAGCTGTGGGTTCCCTGTTCCAGTGCTGGCAGAAGGGCTGTGTGGGTTCTGGTGTGCATGGCGTCATGGCAGGAGCAGCCCAGCATAGCCATAGCTGTGCTGGGTGTTCTGCATCTGGGGCAGTGGCTGTCCCTGTGCAGTAGCGAATGTCCTCAGCACTGGGATAGCAGCTCCTGCCTGTGCCAGTGCCCGGCAGTGGTGGCAGTGGGAACACTCATGTGGTTCACATGCTCTGTGCCATACTGGAAGGAGTCAGGTAGAGCCCTGTGTTCCAGTGCCAGTGCTGTCTGCAGCCTGAGCCTGCTGCTCGCTGCCCCTGGGGTGGGGAAGAGGGATAAAGAGGAGAAAGAAAAGCACAAAGAAAGGGTATCAGTTAATTGGTGAAAGCATCTCTCTGGCTGACTCTATTCACTTTGACAAGAGCCTCCCCTTCCTCCCCAGAGTGCTCTGGCAAGTGAAACTCTCACAAATAAAGCGGAGGCTTAGCATGCATAATTTAGTGATGCCAGGGCCTTCTGCATGTCTCATCACAAACTTGCATTCAGTGAGTGCTAACACATCCCCTTTGTGGACAGGGATTTCTGTGTGTTTCTTGGGATTTTTTTGTTAGATTTGGACATCAGACCCCTGCCAGGAATTAGAAATTGACCACTGGGAAGCTTGTTAGCAGGGCTAATGCTTAACAGATACATCCATTCATACAGGCACACATGTAGAATAAAGAAATGTTTGTGAATTCTTGAGTGGGTTGACTTTGAAGGAGAGTATGAATAAATAATGGCAGATTCCGCTTTCCTTGAATTCACACTTTTCACCCATAAGTCATAAAAACAAACTTGATGTTAGAGAAAATAGCTCAAGGGGGAAAGGAGGGGAAAAAAAGACAGACAACTTTTTCATTCTAAGGAGGAAAAAGAAGTTCTGTGTCTGGATGAGGTGTTTGAGCGGAAAAAGCCATAGCTGAAACTTGTGTCTATCCCCATCAGGTAGATGTTTCATGCAAGGAGGAAGACAAAAAATGATTAAAACTAGTGTTAATATTTACTTGGACTAATAGAATGTTGTGCAACAACACCTGAATTAAAACCAGGATTGTAATTAGTAGGTGGTTCATCTTGTTCTAACAATGCAGAGTAATTAATTCTTCTTTTTCTCTCCACAAATAGTAATTAAAGAGAAATATTTTACAGCTGCACCTGGGTTTCATTATACGATTGCCACAGTGAGTAAACCAACTCTTTTACTGATGTGAGCAGCCATAAGTCTGAAAACTGAGTGAAGAGCGTGAAAACCCTTGCGAGGTTCCCCAGAGACATGCAAGAAATGGAATTTATTAAAGCATATGGTGGCACATACTGATCACCAGCAGCTCCTCTGCCAGCTCCGAGCCCCAGTTTCTCTTTGGCTTTCAGCTTTTCTGGGTGTTCTCACCTTGGCTGGTTATTCCTCCCCTTCCTTTAGTAAGTCTCTTGTGACAGGGAGTCAGCGTGACCCTGCATAACCACACTGTTGCGTGTTGTTTCCAATCCACCTTTCTTGGTGCTTTCACTTGATAAGGTATCCTTTTTATTTTAATGGCAGCATGGAGATGGCTTCTTTCTTGTGTTCGTGCTTATTTGTGAGGTGAGGAGCAGGTTGTGGTAGGCAGTGGGAGAAGTGAGGAGCAGGTTCAGGTTACTGCCTTCTCCAGAATAGCCAGTGCTTTGCAGCAGCAAGTAACAGGTATTCAAGGACAGGAGCAATCATAGCCAAAACTGTATTGTTTGTTATGATGGAAAGAGCCTTGAAGTTGGAGATTTGGAGAATTGAAAGTGTAAAAAGGTGAACTTCTGAAGGAGGTTATCAGTGGGGATGGGGCAGGCGCACTTCAGCATGTAGACAATATTCCCTTGAACGTTGGAGAGTAAGGAAAGGGGAAAACAACTCTTGTTTTAAATAACAGCCAGAATGAATAGAAGTGTTTGTATTGGGTGGGTGACCATGCACTTGCTTTGAAAGAATATGGAAGACGTTGTTTCAGCAGATGCCAACATGTGAGCATTGGTCTGTGAGCCAGCCCTGCTGGCCAAGCCTCCTTGGTGCCTGTGGGTGCTCTCCTGATCTGCCCTTATCTCTGGGAGTGTTAGTGGTATTCTGGGAAGTTGCTAAAATGGGAAGTCTCCTCGTGTCTCACAGCCCCATTGTACCAATCACAGCACGAGTAACATAAGAGCTAAGCCCTGAGCGAGCCTGTGGTCCTGGGCTTACTCAACTCAGATGTGAGGGAAGGAGGAAAATAACATTAGAGGCGAGTGCAGCCGCAGCTCCTCTGCAGGGAAAAGTGGGTCATTGTGAAGCAGCGAACAGCCAAAACAAAAACAGATAAACAGAAGAAAGAGAAGATGGGAATAGGATAAAAACTGTTGTAACACATCCCATGTGAACGCTGGTGATGGTGCCAGGAGCACTCTGTGTGTCCCTGGGAAATGCTTACCTGATTTATTATTTACCAACAAATCCCAGTCAGCCAAGTGCAACCTGATCCTCCACCCTGGTGTGTTACTGCGGTGCAAGCCTCATCATTTGTTGGGGAAGGCTGATGCTGGAATGGTTTGCCTTAGGAAAAACCCATTCCCATTACATGGAATGGCTGTTCCCTCAGCAAAAAGGCAGGCACGGGGAGAGGCACCAGCCGGAGCCTTCAGGCAGCAGCATGGGGGGGGGGGGGGGGGGGTGTGCTGGTCTCTTCTGCAGGCTCCTTTTTTCCTACGCTCCCCTTTGGTGAGAACACAAAAGGGTGGTGAATCCTATGATGGCATCCCCAGGATGTTGGGCCTTGGGGAGTTCTCGGTTTGCCCATGCAGTAATCCCATTGAGCATTTTTTCACATATAAGCTTTGATGATCAAAGGGCAATTCTGTTATCACACAGCACTTTGCTACCCAAGATCTCCATGCTTTGTAAGGAGGACAGGGATGTGTGCTGTGCCTTACAGCAGAGGCCTTGGGAGCTAGGTTAATGTGGAAAGCCACAGTGTGGATCTGAGGTCAGATGGGGCATGGAGGATGTCCATATGGCATTGAAGGATTTGGTTTGCCTGGATTTCCACATTTAACTTGCCTCTCCTGGTTTCCTGGCTTCTGTGGGTTTGTCCTTGCACATTTGTCTCCAAGTTTTATACTTGTCCTCAGTAACCTGACCTAGTTTCCACTTTTTGCGTACTTACTCCCTATGGCAAAGCCCAGAGTCCGCAAGACATCAAAGATGGTGCATATCCTCTTCCAAATGTGTCGTGAAATGAGTGTCTGGAGGCGAATGATAATTTCCACAAAGACCATGAAAGGTTGAGCAAATCTCTGCTTCAGATGGCAGCAACCCCCACTCTGCAATAATTGCTCTCTTTGGCTACTCTGCGCAAGCTCCTGTGGCTCCTGCTTCTGCAGCCTTTCCGAATCGCTTGCCAATGGTCGCAGTGTGTCTGATCCTGTTGTTATTTTAGCAAGGGGAGGATGAGACACTTGTGTTTGTGTACAGTGGGTGTCTGCTGGTGGTGGCAGCCTGTGGGGGGTATGTGCTGCTGCAGCTTTGTCCCTGTCCGATGGGCACGGGTGGGGGATCCTGCAGGGGGAGAGGTGGGTGCAGAGCTCTTGGTGCTCCCCTGCCCAACACGAAACACATCTTAATGGCTGGGTCCAGAGGGGCAATGTTAAGGGTCAAATGAGTAGCAGGAAATTTAATTCCATTGGCACTCTTTGCATATCTGCTGTTATTTAGAAAAAAAACCCAGCCCAAGGAGAGATTCTCCATCCTGAAGTAGTTACGTGTTTTATCTATCGAGAAGAAACCTGGTGTGCAAGAGCATGTCTGTAACTTTGATCTGTTGGGTAGCTCTGAGCCTGGTAAAAGAGACTCTATAGAAAAAACAAAAAGGCAAAGATGTGCATCACTGGCTGCTTCACATCCTCTTCTGCAGGTCCCTACTCCTTAGGAGAGAAAACACATTGTGTAGCGTACTTAAAGCTATCACAGTTAAAGCTAAGTGCAATACCTCTAGCGTCATGCTCCTGTGTGTAATTTGGATGCTCTGCATCTCCTAGTCGGTACTCAGGGATGACTCT
Organism: Ara ararauna; assembly: GCA_028858755.1. Taxonomy (NCBI): domain Eukaryota; kingdom Metazoa; phylum Chordata; class Aves; order Psittaciformes; family Psittacidae; genus Ara; species Ara ararauna. Next base: position 6,073,066 of record CM054389.1, on the reverse strand, counting down.
GTGTGAAGTCAGGCTGAGGACTGGAGAGGTGTCTGCAACTCCTGCAGCTTTTTTTCCTTTTCTTGTTAGTTTAAGTATTTTCCTGCCAGAAAATCCCGTGGAGTGAATGGCTGCCGTGCTCGGTCAGTTCTGGCTCTGTGGATGCGGAGCTGCTCCATCTTATCGGAGAGGAGATATCATTAGGGAAATTTTGAGGGGTTTCCTTTTAATTAAAGGAGGTCTCATACTTGGTCAAGCTCCAGCTGCTGATTCCCAGCTGCCATTGTGGCATTTGTTTAATGAGGAGCAGAATTATCTGCATGACTGGAGAGCTGTGTGATGGGTTCTTCCAGCACTGGCAGGGCAAGAGCTGTCCCTGGGGTAGGTTAGCATCACTGCTAGGGCATCCTGCGCCTTCCACTGCCTGAGGTTAGAGAGCGAGAGAGGGCAGCAGCAATCCTGGTCTGTGGAATGTCTTCCTGGGCTCTGAGCTGCCAGTTAAACATCGCTAATGGTGCTGATGTCTGCCCCCAGACCTCTTCCTGCCCAAAATGCACTGTTCACCTTGCTCCCACTCCTCAAGACAAACCCCAGCCCCAGACATGCTCGGCTGTGCTTCACACTTGTGCCATAGTTTGTGCTCAACTTTTTGCTTTTACCAAAGTAATTCTTGGGGGTTTTTCTTGCCCATCTTTGGGGGAACTAAATCGATGTGAATTACCAGTCATGTTCCTGTATGTTTGATCGATTTGTAGACATTAAGGTTCCCATCAAAAATGTATGTGTTATGACCAACTGTAATTCAGTTAATCAGAAAGATAGACATCGTTATATTAGCTTAGCAAATTGGTATTATGGAGGGGAAAAATCCCCTGATGGAGATAAAGCAGTTCTCAGACACTAGTCATCATCTTGCTGACCTTCAAATGAGTTTGGAGTCGTAGCCTATTATCAGCCCAGCATGAACAAAATATCAAAGACTTCTCTGAGCATCAAATGGAATTAATGATTATTTAGCAAGGAACAATATAAGGAATTTTTTTCTTTATAGGACATAAGAATGAGTGGTTTGTGAAATAAAGATTAGATTTAAAAAATTCGCTGTAGTTTGTTATAATAGATATATGATTTAAAAACCCCAGCTTTCCACCTTCTCTTTCGTGGTGCACATGCACAAAGCAAGCAATTGGCTGTAGTGGTGACTATGCGATGAAACACACCAGAGGCGGGTGACCTGAACAATGCCCCTCCTGCCACCCTGGCTCATCATGCTGCAAGGCAGAGGCCCCGTGGTGGGATGAAGTCTTGGGAGCTCCATGGCCAGGACTGGCTGCTCAGCACCGGATGAAGATGTACTTGGAAGCAGTGTTGCCACAGCTCTTGGGAGCTTGTCGGAGCGCTTCCTGCTTGAGCAGGGCCGGGTGTTGGGTGCTAGCAGAGGGTTGCGCCCCAGTGAGCAGGAACTCTGAGCTGTTTTCACTAAACGTGTTGCACACGAGCAGCAGCGCAGACGCAGGGCTCAGAATTCCCTTCCATACAGCAGTCTGAGATATGGCTTAAGGAGCAGTGGTGAAATGAGCCAATGGGGACTGATGAGCAGTTGGTTGCAGTGTTCAAAATGCAGATCGGTTTTTGATGTAGTGGGTGGGGAGAGGTGTTTGTCTGTGTATATGTGTACACATGTGAAGGGTGATGCTTGGCAGACCAGCTTTGGGAGTGACCCGAGGTGATTCCCCATAATCTTCCTTATTTTTTTACTGGATCGACGAAATGGAGAATTGTTGAGTCTGAACTCCATTTTTAGCTGGTGTCTGAGCAGAATGCTGGACCCACTTGATAATACAGTTGATGTATTGAGTTTGCATAGATGCTCGGTCTCTGATGTCTGAATGTATAGTTTGACTTAAAGCCCTCTTCAATAAATTCAAGGCACTAAAACTATAATAGAACGCCAGAGCAACCTCCAGTTTCTTGAACTAAAACTTACGTTTTCAGAGATTTTTGGAAGGTATCGATCTTCGATGTGCTTAATGATCATTATTAAGCTCAGAATTATGTAGGAGGAAAAATCAGAACCAGAAGGGCTGTTTAGAGGTGCAGAAACTTAAGCATAATCCTTTGTAAATGCCAGAGTGCTGGAAACAGCACAGCAGCAAGAGCCAGGACCCCAGGGGGGCTGCCTCCTCCCTGGAGGAGGTTTCAATGCCTGGAAGGGTATCAACCCATTAAAAAATCTCATAACAGAAGGTGAAAAATGTGGAGAAAATCTGACCTGTTAATAAAGGATTTAGTGGAACATTTATGTAAATATTTATTCTGCACTGTACCATTAGCTTTTCCAGTTAATCTGCTTTCTCTGCTAATGGCTCTGAGCAAAATACATTCCCAGAGTAGTTTACAATAAAAATTAGTGCTGTATCTGGCCTATTACTCTTCTTCCATGAATGATTAAAAAAGGATAGATGCAAAAATTGATTTCTGAGTGGGCTTTTTTTCCCCTGACCACTGATGCTTCTTTTCTCTATGGAGAGCAAAGCAATTTAAAGGCAGCAGGAATGGCTGTTTCTGGGAAGTCTGCTTGGGTTGCTTCTCATTTTGCAAGGCGGCTTTTGTTTGCAAATGGGAAAATCTTAAGAATTTAAAATGTCACTTAGAGCATCTGCAGTTGCTCCGTGGAAGAGCTTGCTCACCTGTCAGCCTTTATAAGCGTATCAGCATGGATTTCTCTTACTCCTGGGAAATCTTGTCCAATTCTAACACGTCCCCGAGTGGCTGGCAGAGGGGCAGCCTCAACTTAAACACAGGAATGTGCTATTGCATGTGACACTTCTCACAAACATTGTGCTTGGAGTATTTTGAATATTGAACATAATCGACGGGCCCTCAGCGCAGGGGATAAACCTGGCTCATGCCACGTGCAGTTATTGCCAGCAGAGCAGCTCCAGGCTTCTGTGTTTCAGTAAGATGCTGCTGCTTCACTTTGCAGGTGAGGAGGAGCTGCAGTAGTCGGACAGTGTGTGGCCTCTGCTCAGATGCTGTATAAAGCAAATATTAACAGCCCTTCTGGTCTGTGAACAGCTTAGAACAAGGCTGGAGATTAAACCTACCCAGGGCCAGTGTTAAAGCCCTCTTTGTCTTCCCAATCCAACCCAGCTGCAGCTACTGGTTGGATGGGGTAAATGTGCTGAGGTTTAAACCCCTGCACCACAGAACTCTTAGGGACCTGTTCCACAGTCACCCAGCATCGGCTGTGCTGCAGTGACCGAGCCTGGGCTTCCCTACGGGCATCCCTGCAGACAAAGTGGCGTTCAATGAGACCTGCCTGTCCTGCAGGCTTAATCCTTAGATCCTACAGCGAGGATATGCGCTAAAAACAAAGGCTCGGCTTGAGCAGTTGCTCGCTGGAAGCGAGCGCCTGTGTCTGGCTGCAGGAGGTGCCCGTACGTGCTGTGCTGGAGGCACCCGCGGAGGAGCAGGATAAACACGTAACTTAGCAACAGGGAGGGACCGGAGCGGGTTTGCAGCGAGGAGTCAGAGCACGGGCTGCCGCTCATCCCTGCCCGAGCGAGCCCCTCGGTCTGCGGAGCTGAACCCCGCGGCCCTGGGGCGCCCGCAGCCTTCCCTGGCTCCTGCTTCTCCGGGCTCCTTCAGTCTGCTCCACTTTTCCCTGGGTCTGATAAAAGCCATTGTGTCCATTTCCTGCCAGAGGGACCCCATCGTGAACAAAACCTCCGTGCTATTGCCCACCTCTTTCTCAAAGTGATAAACAGTGCGTTGAGCCTGCAGCATCGTGCCATATGTCTGCCTGAATTCTTGTAACAGATGTGCTGAGGCTTAGGAAAACTTATTTTAGATAAGCCAAATAATCTTTTCAATTATCTTTTGCTGAAAATATTGTATTTTTGTAGGCATTCAAGAGCGTTATGGCATAAAATACCAGCCTAATTATCATTATCTTCTCTATTATGTTTGCTGAAATATTTTTTGGAGTTGTCAAATATGTGTCTATTTTGTGATTTGGGAAGGAGTCTTCAGGCAGCTGTGTATTTTGTTTTCAGTCGTGTAATTGATCTGTGTATTTGATTGCAAGAAGACTGCAAGCACAAGGACAGACTGCGGGAGGTGGGATGGAGAGCAGCCCTGAGGAGAGCCAGGCAATGCCAGGTGCAGTGTCCCACATCATCCTGGGTGCTGCTTGGAGTCAAGCCCGTGACTAGTGAGCGAGGCTGTGCCCTTGCTCCAAAGCCTGTGTGTGGTTTGGACCCCTTTGGGCTGTTCCTGGCAGCACTCAGAAGGTAACGCTGGGATGTGTTCTGTTCCCACAACTTTGATGATGAGGTACAAGATGATGGAAAGTCCCTGCAGCTGCCGGTGCTGCACATCACTGTTCACCTGAAGCTGAGACATTTTATTGCAACAGGGAGCCAGCAGAGGGGATACATTCACAGTTCATCCTCCAGAAGAGCTGTTGTGTGGAGCTGCTCGCAGAGCTGTGCTGGTGCTCCCTGAATTACCCCGGATAGGTGCTGGGAGCATGTGTGCCCATGGTTGGTGAGGGGGTAAAGCAGCGTGCTTTGAGCACTGGTGTATCCATTTACTTAAATTACCACAAGCCTAATGTCACCGCAGCTACTCCAGTGCCTGTTATTGAGTGCTCCAGCTGAGTAATCTCATTAGAATTTGTCTCGTTTTCACCCCTGGCAGCAGCCATGTACACAGCTCCTGGAAAGGTTATTCACACAATATTGCATGACCTTGATGAAAGGCTAATTTGATAAGAATTCAATTTAAAATTCCATTTGTACTGACAAACCAGGATTTTATTGATGTCACAAATTTCCAGCAGTGGAAGCGACATTAGGAGTGTGAGACTGCATTGTTTGGAGGCCTGGAGGTGGAAAAGGCAGGGGATTTATAGTGCTGCTTTATCAAAGGGTCAGCATCCCTCGCAGCAGTTTAGTCTAAATGCTTCAGTAAACTGTTCTTAAGTTTTGTTTCTTTTAGTACCGAATTTTTCTTCCTGGTTTGCTTAAAGAGCTCTTTGCGGGAGCTGGGACCAAGCAGTAACTGGTGACCAAGCTTGTTTCCCAGCACATTTCCTGGTGCCTTTTCTATTTGCCCTTTCATCCTTTGGTCTCTGCGAGGTTGAGACCAGGCTGGACAAAGTGCAGGATTTGCTCTCTCTGAAGGGCGAGTTCGTGCCATGAAACTGCAGTGGAAGCACGACTGTAGCCTGGTGCCACAATGGTCCATTGCCAAGGGTTGTGCTCAGGGAGCACAGGCAAGAAAGCTGCAGGTAGCAGAGGTTTTGGGAGCCATCATGGGCAGAAGAAAATGGTGACTGAGGAGAGTCACAGCAGCCTGTCACTTTCTTCCAAATCCAGAGAGCTTAGCAGCGCTCCAATCTGTTGTTGGTAGAACATGCCTTGTTGTAAGGCAGGGTGGGGGAGCCTGCCTGAAAATGGCACTTGGAAGTAGCAGTGCTCCAGCATGGAGGAACTTCTGGTGAGGAAGGGCGCTGGCATCTGACAAGAGCTCTCCCCAGGTCTGCACACAACGTGCATGGCAGCCAGGGTCTCCCCTCTGTGCTCCTGTTCCCCGGAGATCTCTCTTTTCCTTTCTTATTTAAACCCCAGCACAAGGGAGAAGAGGTGGCTCAAAAAGACAACTCCCAGTGGCACAGGGCCATCTTTGTTTGACAGAAGTGTGCCATTTCCTCCACTCCATTGAAAGCCCATCTGATCCTGCCAATCCATGACCTTTGAGGTGTCCATCTGTGCCCAGCATGGAGCACTGATCCTCCTGATCCCGAGCATTCTGCTCCTGAGCCAGCCAGGGCAGCTGAGGGGAGGTGCCTGTGCAGAAGGGCTGCAGATGGAGACAGACCCCTCACAAAGGCATGTTCCTGCCTTTTGTTACTCATCTCTTGAAATACTCTGGAAATCCCAAACATCAGCTGCTTTACTATTCTTCCACATGTGGCTACTGAACCTTCCCACTCTGTCCCCAGCTAAGGGTTTCTTGAAGTTATCAGAAGGAGCTGAGTGTAACCAGGGTTTCCCTGTTTGTGTCTGTCTGGGTTCCAGTGGCTGAGGACTTGCCCCATGGCACAGGCTGGCATTTTCCCCAGACAGAGCAGTAATCCAAGAGGAGTCTGAAGTGAACGGGAAGGAGCATGGGGATGTCCCTGTCCACATTTACAACTATTAATTTCACTCATCTTCTATTGATATAAATCTGATACTGATGGAGAGCACCTTGGCTCTGAAGCTCTTGATACACCTTCACTTCTTGCTTTTGTCCATTCTAATCACTCACATTGTTTCAGGTATTTGATTTTAAATTGGGCAGTGATTACCATGGGCTGGTTGGATTTAGAGGTAACTTGCTAAAATACCAAGGGTGTGTGGCAGCTTCCTGGGTACGACTGCTGAATCCAGGGAGAGCAGACTATGTGAACTGAGTCATACCCAGGGATGGTGTGAATTGATGTAGGAACAGCAGCACTGGGCTTGGGGCATTTAGGGGTGACAGGGACCCAGCTCAGCCCTGTGCAGTGTTGGAGGTGGCTGGAGATGGTCCTGAGCAGGGACATGTGTTCCTGGATGTGGCTCTAGCCCCAGAACGACGGTTACTGGCCCCTGTTTATCGCAAGCTGCTCATCAGCATGCACTGTGGTCACTGCACCCAGAGCATCGTGGCTCCACAGCAGATCCAGTGTTATAATTACTCTTAGTTAGTACCTTGGAAAAATCAAACGTGCTCGGAAAGTAACGATATCCTCTGCAAAACACCCCGCAGAACGAGAAGCCGGTCTTATCTGACTTAATTTCCTTTTGCTTTGATAGCTTTTGCAATAAATTACTTATTTAATGGATAGCATGAAACATCACACAGTGATGTTTCAAACATTCAAATGCCTTCATCATTTAATACTATTTTCCCTTTTTTTATTACGCTGCAGGCAGAATTTGAATTATAATATTTATGCAAATTATGTTTGTATAATCATGGTTGAAAGACTGTGTGGATCAAATTTTCCAGCCAATTTATCTAAATACAAACCTTAAACTTTCCCTTTATCACTGCCACAGATACTTTTCCTCTAAATTTGTCATTTCAGGCACTTCCTATTACTGTCCCCATGAGGCTCGGTATCATTTGTGGCCTCCGAAAAAACACAGGGACTCAGGAGCCATGGTAGGAAAACCCAGGCACATTTATGTGTGTGGTGCAGAGCCTCAGCACTGTACTTTAGAGTGTGCATTTCTGAACTGCTTCATAAATCCGGGTTTTGCCCGCCGTGGTCATCCCAGAAGACACTAACTGGTTGCGAGGGCCTGGGACGGACTCAGGTCTTCCCTCCCTCTTCAGCCTTTGCGGCAGGGTGATGAGGAAGGCAACACTGGGAAATCAGAGCATTTCATTAGCGAGCTGCAGTTATTTGTTGCATCTCCCCAGTTCCTTATGTCGCTGTTCTTGCATGTGGGTTTGAACGAGCCCCTGGCCTGGAGCCTGGGGCACTTTCTCAGGCAAAGGTCCCTGCATTCACCTATCAGCGAGATGTGAACTCGGGCAGTGAGTGCCCTGCTCAGAGTCTGAAAGCGTTTCTGTTTCCAGCAGAAGCTGTGGATTTTTTGCTCTGAAATCTTCTATGCTGTATATTTCATCGCAGCTATTAGTAGAGGTTGACATGTGCTGCAGCGATCTTGGAGGGACCTGCTGGTGTGAGGGGAAGACAGAGAATATTAGCAACTTCTTGGGGCTTGGCAGAGTTTTCAATGTGCTGTGACAATATGAGAGCAGAAGCCCGGAGTCGGACATGAACTGTTCCCAGCTTTCGTCTTCTCTCACGAAAGGTGGTTCATGGGGGCAGAGCTTTGTCCCCCTGTCCTGGGGGGGGGGGGGCAGGCTGGTGGGTAGCTCCCCACAGGCTTGGAGGTGAGGAGCAGACCACGACCATGCCTGGCTGCAGCCAGGTGCCATGCACGTGTGGTGATGGCAGTGGGGGCTCTTCATCTTGTCCTGGTTTCCTTTAAGACTACCCTGTGATGAGGCAGGAACGTGCCATGTCCACTGCTGCCCACACCAGCTGTCCCGTGGTGGAGGTGATACTCCTTGTTGCTGCCCTCCATGGCACAGCCCCTTGTTGTCCTCCTGTGCAGTGGCACTGAGCTGCCCTCATTTTGGGCTCAGATCCCAAGGGAACAGCTCGGGAAGCTCCACACCTGTAACAACTAACTCGGTGTCTTTCCCCTTCTCATCCTAAATCTGCTTTGAGTGCCACATGTAAATCCTCCATGCCACATTAGTGTGTGACCGTGCTCATTAGGAAATGACTCCAGGGTTTGTCTAAATGAGAAAAGCAATTAGGCAGATTTGTGGAAGACAAAACATGTATTGATTAATGTAAGGATGACACATGCAGAATAATTTTAGATTAAAAGAGAAAGTAAAAATCAAAAGGGGGGAAAAAAAAGCAGGTATCTTTAAATGAAGGCATAAATCAACAATTAGCTTTTTCTGACTGCCTTCTGAAAGTGTTGGCATTAATTATTGCTGCTCTGTACATAATGCTCTAAAGAAAGGAAGCAACCAATATTTTCATGTAATTAAAGGAAATTATATATCCAATACCTTTTAATGTGATTAACAGCAATTGGAGGAAACTGCTTAAGAGCAGCAGTTAAGAGGAATATTAACAGTACCATTTACGCTGAGTTAAATAAGCAAGATTCTATTTGCCCAACTGTGAATTGGGAAGGTCTACCTGGTGGGTAAGATAAAACTGTTTACTTTGTTAACGAAGCGAAGTGGTACCTGGAAAAGATCGCAATTGTGTCTGTGAAACAGGCCATGGTGATGTTTACTTACCTGGCTTCCCTGTGGTGAATAGTGAATTTGTGCAGAATCTCAGCAGATCAAAAGAATTCCCGTATCTAATCCAGGCATTTTATCCTGCAATAAAAAAATAGATACTCACCTGAAATGCATTATGTAAAAGAGAAAAATTGATGGGGGGCTGAGCTTTTCGCTTGGTCACAGCTCAGTGGTCCGCCCTGATTTCTGAATTGGAAAGATGGAGACCACTGTGGAGATGGCTTTTCCCAGGGCTGCCCCGGGAGCTGCAGCGCTGGGTGTCCAGCTGGAGGGCCGGTGGGGTGAAAGGGCTGGTGTGCGGTGGACAGATGTCCGGGTGGATGGTCACCGTGTGACAGCTCTGAGGGACAAGGGCTGGTCTGAGCCCTGCTGCAGGAAAGCCTAGCCAGAGGAGTGGGGAGCAGAGCAGCACGGGGGCAATGTGCTGCTGCTTTCTCCCGCTGACCCCTCACTAAATCTGAGCACACCTGTGATCCTTGGCGGGAAAGAAGGCATTTCACTCGATGGAAGTGCACTTCTTGAGGCTACATTTGTATTTTCTTCTTAAGTGTCTGCTTGAAATGACACATTACTGAGAGGAAAAGGAGCACTAATATGCGTAAGAATTTCTGTTAACGTAAAGTACAAGACAGCACACAGAAAGAGGTACTCTGTCATTAGGCAAAGGGTACATTAAATGAAACCTTTATGTCCTGGCACCGTCTCAGTTTTCTGGAGGGATAATTTGTTGCATGAATGTAGGACCTGTTAAATTAACTAAGACCTAGTAGATGAAGTAGAAATTAAGAGCTCTTCTATGCCCTCCTGTTTTCTGTCTCCGGAAGGTACCCATGATCTTAAACGCTTCCTTAGAGCTCATTATGATTCCAAGATAGGCAAGAGGACTGAAGTGCTGGGTAAATACCAGTTGGAGGATAATTGTGTTCCTGCCCCTAACGCTCAGCAGTGTTATCAGAACATTGGGTAATGAGCTATTCCCCGGTGTGAAGCGTGTTAAAGCGTGGTCTGTAGTGCCCTGAAGTTGGTGAGTTCAGGTTGTCTCTGCCCTGCTGCTCCACTCCTCAAGTCGTGGCATTGGGGCAACAGTGTGACACCCACTGCTGTGTGAGCCTGGGATGTGGTTCTGACAGTGGGAGCAGAGCTGCTGCCGTGGGGATGTGGCTGGGAGCAGTCTTGCAGGAAGGATTGCTGCAGAAAGCTGCCGCATGCGGAAATGCCTGTTAATGCTGGATCCTAATGACAGCAGCTTAAATACCAGTGTCTTTAGTTACTTCCTGGTTTAATTTAGCAGAACCAGACAGCTGATGCTTTTTATTTTCCTTCAAGCAGAAATCCCTGCATTAACCACCAGCGCAGCAGGCTGCCCGCACAGATGCTGGAGCGCTGGTTTGTTTTGTCAGGACACAGCCTCCGTGAGCTGGGTGTGGGTAACTGGGGACTGTGAATCTTTGCTCAGAGAAGAGATCCACTCTGTCATTCCCTGCTGTTCCCTCAAGTCTCTGGATCTGGCCCTGAGGGGAGCTGGCTGAGCGGGCAGGTACAGACCATTCCCTGCTGGTGGGAGAGAGGCGTGAGGAGGGCTTAATGCCTCTGCAACAATCAGACATGAATGACCTGCAGGAGCAAACCTGCCACTAAGTGATACTGGGGTGTTGCATTGGTTTCAGAGCAGTCAGACACTGCTGTAGGGTGACCTGCTCTGCTCTGGGCCAGGCTGCTGCAGGTGGCGGCTCCCAGTGGGCAGAGGGACCCTCCACAGCGTGCTCCAGCAGTGACTTGGGCTTCGGTTTTCCTTTTCACTTCTCAGTCTAAGCCAATCTGACTGCATCCTGTCGGGAGCTGCCACAGCAGAGGAGCAGGGGGAGGAGGAGAGCGGCTGCCTTAGACCTGGGGACTTCAAACACCCCGAGTTTTTCTAACATGTTTTAAAGCACTGTGTCAGCTTAATGAACATTTTGCTGCGTCCCACTAAATTACCTTAGCAAACCCTCTGCTAAAACATGGTCTGAAAAGATGGAAATCAATCCCTGGATGGTGGAATTTGCCTGGTCCTCTTATTTCAAGCAGTTAAATGACTGAGTAATAGATCCATAAATGAACATCTTATTAGCCTAATCCTGAATGGAAGAATACACAAATCAGCCATTTGTTCAGTGGATATCATTTAAGCTTGCCATTCATCTTAGTCAAAGGAGATGCCTGGTTTAATTTATCAATGCCTAGACAAGAACTCCCAGAGTGGGAAGGGGGGAGGGAGAAGCAGTCTACAAGTGGCACTCTCCTACTTCTCATTAATGAAGCTGTTGTCTAATGGCAAACACACCTGAATGCAGCAGCTTGACTGCTGTGGGCTGTCCCACTTCACTGTGGAGGCTGCGGGGTCAGCAGAAACAGCCAATTATAGATGGCCCAGGCACCATAAACCTGCAGGAGGGCAGTGAGGAAAAGGGGGAGAGGAAAAGCAGGTCGTGGTTGCCCTGGGGAATGGGGATTGGCAGCTGCCCTCCATGCAGGAGGGATGGGTCAGACCCATAGGGAATGGGAGCCTGGCAGCTGTGGCTCCCACCCAGCTCCTCCTGTCTCCATGCACCTTCCACATGTGGAGGCAGCCACTGGTGCTGCTCTGGATCAATCCCCAGGATCCATCAGAGCAGCAGCAGGGCCTGAGCTGTCAGTGGGAGTGGTGCCTGTGGTGTGTCCCGTCCATCCCCCCCCCCCCCGGCCCCATGCCCAGTGCAGCATCATTCGGGCTTCACGGTGTCCTTGAAGGAGCCTGAAGCTGTTCTCTTTAAAACTAACTGATTGAGATGTAATTTGGATGCAAAACTTGTCATCAGTATTCATGTCCTTTGTCTCACATGGCTTTTATTGAGCCAGATTTGAAGTGATTGGAAATGGGAGAGGGGCAGGTTTCTGGAAGAGACTTAGAGGGGGATTGCAGGAGGGGGTGCAGGGATCTCTGGAGATGAGCAAGAGGGTCACGGTCTGTGTGTACAGGAGGTTTTTCTGGGGTTCTGGTTTCCAGGTCTTTACTAAGCAGTGTACTGTAAGGAAATGGTATAGGAGAGGTGGGAAAATCACCTTCAGTCAAAGTTAGAAGCTCAGTAAATCAGCATGCAGTTGTTCTCCAGAATTAGTATTTCATCAGGCGTGATTTAAATACTGCTGATTGAATTAACTCTGGAACTATTGCACTTAAAGACTGAACACGAGAGGCAGCACTTTTGCAGCTGTGACTGCTGCAGCCGATGGCACGAGCTGGTGATCAGTGTTTCCATTGAATAAAATACTTGTGGGACAGTATTTATTGAAAATACACCCCTCAGTGCCAGGCTGGGCACATGCTCCATGTGGATCTGAGCGGAGCTTTGCAGGGTGCGTAGCACCGGAGGGAATCTTCTGTCCTGAAGCTGCAGGTATAACCTGACCTGGATGTGGTGTGAGGGTGGCCACGAGCGGGTCAGGAGGGCTGGGAAGGGCAAGGGGAGATGCTGCAGTGATGGGTGCTGCTGGCTCTGGCTCTTGCCCGGCCCAGAGGCAACGTCCCCACAGTCCTCATGTGGGGTTTTGGCCAGAGACTCTTCAGATCATCACACGGCTCCTTGGTGTCCCTAACTGTGTGATTTAGGCTTTTGATCAGTAGAATATAGTGATCCAGAGCACTTTTAATGAACTATATGTTTATCTAGGGAGTCATACCACTTTCATCCTCCACATAGCTAATAACCATAGCTCAAAAGAGGCCACTGGCACTGCATCTCATTTTCAATTTGTGCCTTTTTAAATGAGATAATCATGGATAGAAAAATGCAGTAGTTGGAGAAATGGATTTTCTCTGTGTGGCCATTGATGTGGGGAGTGTGCGAGAGCCTGTGAGAGCCTGCCCAAGGGAAGACCCTTCACAAACCACACACATGGCCAGCAGCCTGGGCAGAGGGGGGAGCTGGGGAGTGCAGATCATAACCTTTGATCCCCAAGTTGTTCTTCTTCTGCATAAGCCTCCGTGGCTGCCAGCAGACAAAGTAATAGAACCAAGGGCAATTAACCTCTAAGTCCAAATACTGTGAAGAAGCTGCTCCTGCAGGAGGCTTCACCCTCCCCACTTCTTTCAGCACCACATTGTTCCTGGGGTTTCAAGTTTCTTTTTGCTTTGATTTTCTCCTTCCTCTCTGAAGGATTCTATTAGTACAAGTCAGACGTTGTTCAAGCCAGGCAAAGGTCTTTTTTAACCTTAATATCAGAGCTACAAGGAGGAGTGGAATTGCGCAGGTACGTTAATGACCTCACTTCTAGTCACCATCTCCTTTTTTAAGGAGGGAGTTTAAAAGGTGAAGCCTTCCTAATTGTTCTGTTCTCATGTAAAATCAGTGTCTGATTGGAAGTTAGGTTTATTCTGAAGGAGTGAAGCACTTGGCACTGAAACTGCATCAGCCTGATGTGAAAGAGCTTTTGTTGTGTTTTGTCCTGTTTCTCTCTGGGGTGAATGCTGGGGAAGGAGGGCAAGCCCGATGCTGCTGGGTTCTGAGGGAGGGGAAAGGTGTCGTTCCCTGGAGAAATGAAGAAAAAGCCTTGTCAGGTTAACAAAGCAAACTAATGACTCCTCCTTGGCTCTTTGCATTAACTTGCCATATTTCTGCCGGGACCTGTAGAACGCTTTAAACACAGGTCAGCTCATGCTTTAAACATAAAGCAGTGCTTGACTTTTATGCATGTTTCCAGAAATGGATTAATCTCTGCAAATGACAATTTTAGGTATCCATTTCTTATTGGGAAGTGCAGACCAGGCCTGGCTCTTTGTTTTAGGCACCTACTGTGTGTTGTTTCCACCAGAGACCTGGCAAATCCTCTCTTCTAGATTAATAATTGCACCAGCCCAAGAGCTAACAAAAGGGCAGAGAAATCCGTGTATCAAAGGGGGTTTAAGCTGTGTTTCCTGGAAGGAAATTTCACTCCTGGAGAAGTGAGGCTCTGTTTAAGCCTGGCTTAGTTTGTTGAATGAAATGCCATTTGTATCATGCCACAGTTTGGACAGTGCCCTGCGGGAACCAGGAGCAGCTCTGGGGCTGGGAGAAAGCAAAGCTGGCTCAAAAGCCTGGTCAGAGGTCTGCTTTGCGTTATAAGCCTCAGGCAAGGATTAAGGCTCTGTCTGAGGGATTGTGCCATCTCTGACAGAAGCTGTGATCATATTTGTGTCCAGTGGTAGCTGACCAGAATTGCACTGAACCTGCTGGTCCAAAATCCATTGAAAACTGGGGGAAAACCAAGCTTGATGTTTGTCCTGGGTTCAGCAGGAGCAGCCATCGTTTCTCCTTCTTAGTAGCTGGTGCAGTGCTGTGTTTTTGACTGCTACTGCTGAACCCAGGACAATGCTGGAGCCTGATGAGCATCTGTGCAGAGGAAACCTCTGCTCCTCTGCCCATAAGTAACATTCCCTCTTCGTAGAGAAGCGGTGAATGATGGCCCTGGGTGGGCTTCCTTCTGCAGTGCCTGTTTTCCCTAAACACTGAAATAAACACCTATGGTGTGTCTTTAACAATATGTGCAATGACTGTGTGCAATAGCAAATCTGCATCTCACCACATTAATTTGGGGAATGTGTTTGCTGCCTGATTGGTCTCGATATCGTACAGCAGTACTTTATTGCAGAGTGCATGTTTCCATGTGGTTTGCTGAGAAGGGCACTGTTGGATGTGCACATCCGCCCATCTGCATTTTGATTCTGGGGGAAAACGTCAGTGTTTTCAGTCTAATTCATTGTTTACCCATCTCCTCTGTGCAATTAAGGTAATTCTTGGCTTGTGTTTGCATCAGAGATGTGACTTCATGGCAGCCTGACAAGCAGAGGGGGTTCAGATTGCTCCCTGCCCCACACAGGGGTCCCGGCATGGCAATGGTGATGGCACAGCCAGTGACCTGCTGCCACCAAGGGAAAGCAATGGGAGGTTCAGGCAAGGTGGGGAGGCAGGTGCTGTGTGTTTCCTCAAGTCAGAATGGTTCCCTTCTTTACACAGGAAGCTGATGTGAACCATAGGCTTTACTCATGTGGCACAAAACATACAGCACACTGCTGTCCATCCTGTCACATCCTGTGTTGGGTGAAAAGCAATAGGTCTGATGTACCTGAGGAGATCGGATTCCTCTGGCTGGTTTGTGGCTGTTCTCATATGGTGAAAGGCCAGTTGGTTTTCCTGAAATAAAACTAGCAATGGCCAATAATTAACATTCCCACAGTTAATGAAGTTGTGTATGGGGAGCTCTGTGCTCTGGCCTGAGGTTTTTCTGCTGCGGTTCTGAAGCACCTGGCTCGAAGCATAGTTACAAAAGCCTGCTTACACAAGCAGTATAGAAGCCTATAAGTAGTCTCTGGGTACATTTCAGTAGAAGGGAAGGTTCCCCCCCCCCCAAGTGTTACTGATTCATGTATTTTAAGGCCCCAAAGGATTGTTATAAAATCCCCAGCCTGCTTTCCTATATGACATGGTTCAGAGTTTCATTCTAGTACTTGTCTCAAGTAAAGTAAATGGTGCCAGGATAAAGCACATCTTCCTGCAAGTTAGGCTGTCTTGGTCTCAAGATTATAAGAAATGGATGAAATAAGAGTAAGTTCAATGGGCTGTTGTTAGAAGTGTGCAAGCAACCATTGCTTCAGAAACCCCTGTGTATCCCTGTGGGATGAGTTCTGCTCTGGTGATGGTCTGGTGCCACTGGATTACGGTTGGGCCCATTTTTGATTTTAGCTTTAAATCTCTTATGTTTGTGTTTTTCTTGCTGCTTATCAGTGCTGTGTTCTTGTGCTGTAAGAATAGAACTTCACGGAGCCACTATAAGGCTTTCGGTTCATCAGTTTTTAATTAAATTTGAATTGAAGATTCTTCTTCCTCTAGGCTAATTTTCAAGTGACAAACAAAATCCCCTTAAGTGCCTTTTCTTTTCTGCCATAAACTAGTAAAGCTGTTATCAAATTCCCTCAGAAGCCAAACTTCTGCAGCCCCAGAAGAGCGCAGATTATTGTTCCATCACAGATACACCAAAGCAGCTCTTAGGAAAGCAGATCAAATGACCACGTTCTCTCTTTGCACAGCTCAGAAGTCAGCGCGTGCTGCGGGCTATGTGAGCGGTGGGACTTTCACAGCACTCACCACGCTGTCCCTTTGCTTTCTGTGCCCTTAAGATCCCAAGTCCCTTGGCAGCCACCAAAGGAATGCCAGCAGGAATAGCAAGTGCAGGCTCTGCTGCCCTCCCCAGTGAGAGCAGGCAGGATGCTGAGGACCTGCCAGCCTTGGTAAAAGCAACACATTTAGATGCAAGAGCATGTCAAGGAAAGCAAACCTTGAAGCAGTGAGCAGTGTGCCTGCCTCTTGGTCACAGGGGCTCATTGTGCTCAGGAAAGCTCCCCAGGCTTTGCATGGAGGGGAGGATGGGAGTTCCCATCTCTGCTGCCCTCACCCAGCCTAGCTCTGGAGGCTGGCCCTGGCAGCACTGGCCAGGGGCTGCGGGAGCTCTGGCCTCGGGGTCGGTGGTGATGCTGTTCCTGGCACCACTCGCCCCAGCACAACTGATCCAGCATGGCAGCTCTGCCCCATGTGAGCTGGTGAGCAGGGCTGGAGAGCTCTCCTGAGGCTCCTTGGCCATGGTCCCTTTGATGGCTGGTCCTCAGCAGCTGCAGCCAGGGTTGCATTTGCATTCTGCTGCCCATCACATCTCATTCTGCTGAGCGATAATCACAGGACTAACCCTGTATTAATTGACCACTCCAACAGGCACTGTTCATGGAGCCCAGAGCATCTTTTTCTGACCAGTTTCCTATGATTAACTTCAATTAGGGAGAACAGGTTTGATTAGACAAAGATCGACTTCTGGGGAGAGTGCTCACTGTTCTTAATGGGGCACAGGAAGAATACAGGGCTTCTTGAAGAAATCAGCTGTGCAAAATGAATTTACTGTGCTTTGCAAATGAATTCCCAGGCCCTTTGGAGCCCAGCTATGAGGGCTTACCACTTACCTTTCCGAGGAGGTTCCCAGCTCAGCTCTCCCTCTGGCTGAAGCACCTGTTTAAAACAAACAAACCCAAACCTCTCTTTTATGGCCCTTGCTCAGGCCTGGCTCCCTCGCAATGAGTTTGCAGCACCTGAGGCATCTTGGAGGCAGCTGCTCGTGTGTGTAACTGTGCTCCCCTGCTCCGTCACTGCGGGCAAGGGCAGGGGATGCTCGGGAGCCCACAAGGTGCAGGTTAGCAGCTGTGTGTTTCATGTGCTGTGGTAAATAGCCTCAGTTCTTCACATCAGACCATGAGGGGCTGAATTGTTTCCTGATTAATGTTATAAATTAATCCAGCATCCTGTATGCAAAAAGAAAGGGGAGAGGGGGAAGGTATTACTTGGTTTTCAGAGGGATTTGATAATAATAACACTTCTGTAGCCAGTCTGTGAATAGCATGATAATGAATTTTAGCTTATTCATGCCAGTTGCTCTTATTAATATGCTACTCTTGTAGGCTTAGAGCTAATTTTAAAAGGACTTTTTTCCCTTCCCTGTGGTGGCTGCATGGGAGCCGCTGTTCTCCTCAGAAGCAGAGGTAATCTGGGGGGTTTCCCCTTAAAGGCTTTTTTTATTGTTGTTCTAAGACTGCACAACGCTTGTAGTGCAAGGGTGGACAGGAGCAATAGAAGACAAATGCTGCCTGAGCTGGGCTCTTTTTGGGCAGTTGAGCGCATCCATCTGCAGCTTAGACGATCCTCCCATCAGTTTGCTGGGTGCACACATGCCGCTGCTGGATTTATCTCCCAGCCCTGCCTCTGACATTTACATTCCCGTCCTGCACCCAGGAACCTGGGGCTGGACACAAGCTGAACGTGCAGTTATGGGTGCAGGGAGGTATTCCCAGTAATACCAAGCAGGTTCTGCCTCCATCTCAAGGTTCTCAACCCCAGCATCTCTAAATCCTATTTAGACATCTTCTTGTGAGCCTGAGTTCCCAAATGGCTGCAAAAGCTGGGCCTAGGGCTAAGGTAGGCAACTCTGCCAGGGACCCAGAGGACGCGAGTGGCAAAGCACTCAGTGCTACGTCCTGGTGACCATCCTTCTGCCCACACTTCAACAGACTGGGAAGCTGCATCTGCCCAGGGCTGTGGGCTCTGCCTGCTCATGTGGAGCTCGGATCTAAATACAGTGCTGGTAGAATGTATTTTTCATATCATTCTGGTGAGAATTAATCAGTGTTCGCAGTCCATGCCATGGTCGCATCCCATCCTTCCTCGGGAGGTTTGGTTCTTCGGCATCAAACTCAATTCCCCTGCACAAAAGAAGATGAAGCATAAGTGCTGTCTTCATGGAATTATGATCACCTTGCAGAAAGAGGCAGAGAAGGAGCCATCTACTCTCATTAATCCCACAAAGAAAGTGCCAGGGAGAGGTATCCTGTCATTGGAACTCCATTCTACTGTTTGCCTCTCATATAACTTCTTTTCCTGTAATTTATTAAATGACCTAGAAAATTAATCTGCAGCCAGAAGATGGAGATCATTTGTCACAGGATGTCATGCAACCTAGTGATCCATCACGCAGACAGTGTTGCTGTACATCACGTTCTGGTGCCATCCTGAATTACAGTCCAGCTCAATGTCAAAAAAAAAGGATTTACAAAATATTTTGGGATGTGTTTCATGTGCTGACTTGGACTTGATGTCCCCCGTTAGATTAATCTAGTAAGGATTGAGTTTCAACCAAGGAGACTTGGATTTTTGCGGTATAACTCTCCCCTGTGCTTTCTGAAACTCCCCCTGCTCCAGCACTTGTCCTTTGTGGGTCCTTCCCTTTTCCTCCCCCTAGAATTATGACTGGACCAAACTAAGCCCCATTGACCCCCATTATCATCCCAGCTCTCCAGGTGGAAGCATCACCCACACTCAGCTTCCCTTTGTCACTCAAGGTCTCCCGACACTGCCTGTATCCGATATTCCAGCTGCTGCTGCTTCCCTGCTCCATCCTCTCATTCATGTGCTCCCTCAGGACCAGGCTTACCTCTCCCATCCCCAAGAGCATTCTCGTTGGACCTCTTGCTCTGGAAAACTCATCCCTTGCGGTGAGCTGGCAGGAATGCACCAGGAATGGTCTGTGACAGATGGGAAGAACACAGCTCATCACCTGCAGCACAAAGTGCCTTTAGAACTGACTAGTCTGAGCATCTCCTGTCTGTTCTGAGGAGCTGCTGGCAGCTCTGCACAGCGCTCGTCCAGAGCACTGGCCTCTGAGCACCCCTGTGTAGATCCTATTGAAAGAAGTTTACTTTAGACTGAAAAACATGTTTGGATCCCCTGCCTGCTGGTACGTGTTGTAGCACTGATGCATCTGGTGCAGCAATGTTAAAATTGCTCATAATTAAGTTAATTTCATTGTGTTTCAGTTCTTGATAATAATGAGCAACTGTTTTGTGTCATTTCCTTTCTTGTCTATGCACCACAATCTGCTAGATTCATCTTTCCAGGAATACAAGTTAAAGATGATAAGTATAATTTATGATTCGTTTCTGGACTGGAGTTTGTTATTAATAGCCACGTTCACTTACACTGTCATCTAATCTTTCCTGTAAAGGGCTTATCTTTGTGCTGGGGCGCAGAACGCTGACTGTGCTGTGCTCTTTGCCATTACTGGAATGTCAGTGGGTGAAACACATGGAAGCAAAAACAGGAAGCAAATTTTTAAGCTCCTGTTTTGTTGTTCAAATTTGCAGTTTCGCATCAAGCAAACAGACCCGACCTCCCAGCTCCTCCTGTAGCAGCAGGACTGACGGCGCTCCGAGATGCTGTGTCGGGGTCCCTGTTTGTTGGCTTCGCTGTACTTGTGTAACTGGAGCTCCCATGGTGCTGCCGTATCCCCAGAGTTCTGCTTTTCCTTCCCAGGGTGCTGGGGGCAGGACAGAGCTGCCTTTGCTCCTGCTGGAGCCCTCTCCCACCGGCAGCATCTATTCCTTGGCTCCTGTTCCTAATTGAGCTGGCTAAGATTTTTGTCTGTTTAATCTGAGCTGTTAAAGGAAGGCACAAAAGAAGCAGCATTTTCCATGCAGAACATTGGTACTTTTGTCACAGCTCTTCAGTTGTCTGTCAGAAAAATGAGCTCCCAAACCCTTTGCTGGGGCCAGCTCTGTAACGGAGTGACGCTTTGGTTTGCTGAGGCAGCCCGAGGTGCTGCAGCACAACCTGGGCCTCTCGGGTGGGCTCCCCCCATACACAGCCCCTGCCCCAGCACCCACTGAGGATGCTGAACTCTGCTCAGACCGAGAGCTGGCTCCTTCCAGGCTTCCCCACCGCTGGCCTCAGTAAATCTCCCTTTCTTCCCCTTGCGCCTGCAGGAGGTTATTCTTTTTATTTGCCAAGTGGAAAAGTGATTGTTAAAAGGTGAAAGTATTTCTAACTTTGATAGCATGATTAGCTTGGCCTAGAATATTGTTATGGCTTATCTCGCTCCTCCGTGATAACTCAGGAAAACAATAAATGTCTTCTCGCAGCAGACTGACATTCAGTATTGAAATTGGTCTCCTAATCTTTATGTGATTGCTTTCTCTGTGATAGAAATACTGCCTCTCGTAGAGTATTTATTGTCTAGTTCCTTCCAAAGTATTGACTTTATGTAACAGTTTGATATACATCAAATCCTTTAGAGATTTAATAAACTCTTCTGGTCAGTCTTCTGTTGTAAACACATTGAGATTTATGGTCATCTCAGTGTAAAGCCCTTTCTCGCTGAAATTCTCCACTTCTGATATCAAGAGATAAGAATGGGAGCTTTGGTCACCATGGAAATTCTCACCCCAGCTGGTTGGAAGCTGCTGATGGCTGAAGGGTTGAAAGAGGGGTGATGGTGCTGGTGCTGCCACCCACTTTGCTTTCCAGGAGCCATGGCCTATTAGTCCCTGCCACACTCCATGTGGTTTCCCATGGGGTGGCGGGAGTTCAAGTGCTGCTGCCTTCGGAGTCACTCATTTAAGTAATTCCTTATTTTGGCACCAGACAAACTGGTCTAAATATGATACTTACTTGACTATCCGGTACTTTGGGACTGGAGGGAGAAGTCTGCCAGTGTGATCCCTGGAGCCTGTCCCACAGGACTGGGTTACACATGCTTGTATTCAGGAAGAAACTTTGCACAGGGATCAACTTTCTGGAGCAGCCTTCAAGAAATCCAGCAGAGCTTTTAAAATACGCTCATTAAATGCAAATACACTCATTTTCATAATGCATTAACCTTCCTTTAACAGTGTGAAAGCATCTTTTCATTTTACTGCTAAGGTATTTAAAGACTGTATGGTGGGAGATTTTTGGAGTGGCATAAATCCATACAAGCTATGGAACAGAGCAGATTCTTTCTTTGTTTGTACAGGGGAGGGGTTGCTGGGTTTTGAATGTATTCTTTATTTGTGAGCCAAAAGCCATCACCTTGGGCTGTCAAATGTTCCCACTGCCTGCTGGGGATGTCTTTCTGGGGTCTGGATTAAAGCTTTTCTCTTTGGTAGCTTAAGAAGAACAGTGGGATGAATTCCCATTTCCCTTCTGATGCTGTAATTTGATGGGTATTTGCCTGGCCTCCAGTTGTCAAGAGTAGGGGCATTGGCCTTGTCCCTCTCTGAACATGGGTCCTGTGTGAGCCTGGTGCTGCTCTGCACAGAGGGCTTGGGAACAGCCCAGGCATGCATTGCGCATTTGCCTTCATTTCCCATGGGATGGTGCTCTCCAAGCACGGGCGCATCAGAGCTCAGAGTCTCACCCAGTGCCAGTACATGAAAAACAACTGCCTTCAAATTGCCCTCTGTTTCTGTGCGCAATATTGCACCAGGCTGGAATCTCCCTCAAAATGCATTTCAGGAACGGCTTCCAGGCTAATCAGCACATTGTTATCAGCAGAGCTTTCGCGTGTAGCTGAAACCTTGCAGCATTATTTCATCTCTCTTATTTTCCCCTCCTGATCTATTCAGAAATAACCACTTTAAAAGACAGGGACAGATTATGGTCATGGAGATGGCTTAGCTGGGACACAGCTAGTCATTTTTCCTTGCTGATCTTTTATTAATAGATGTTATTAACCTTGATTCTCCTTCCCCATAGTGCTTTATCATCTGAACTAATTAATTTTTCTTCCAAGGTTTGGAGGGAAGGGATGGGCATGGCTGCATTTGTAAACCAGGCTTGTCTCCAGGTGCCATTACCTGCACCAGCAAAGGAGTGCGTGATCCCAGCAAAGGGGGACCTGGCACACAGCAAACAACAGGATACAGCTGCCCATAGGATGATTGAATTTGTCCTGTCCCCTTTAACGGGCACAAACTGCCCTTTCTTGGTTTTTTTTTCCCTTTTCTCACATCTTCACACTACAGCGCTGACATTTGCTAATAGCAGCAAGTTAGTGAGAGGAGCAGGGGAACCCTGGAATGAATTCTGTGGCGGTACAGCCTAGCAGGGTAAATGTAATCCTATTAGCGAGATGAAAATACCATATGCCAGGGGAGATGGCAAAAGATGAGAAGGGAGGATTGTGCTTGTAGAGGACAAAACAAGTGTTACCCAAATTCATTCAAAGCGAAATGAAAACTGGCTGGGTGTGTAAACAATGTCCAGAAAATTGCTGATCTGACTCATCCCACCCAGGAACCTCGCTGCATTTGATGACCTTTGCTTTCGCAACAAGGGTTTGTGGCTGTTTATCCACATGGAGCACTGATGCTGGTTGGGAATGGCACTGCAGGAACTGATGTGTACTGCTGAGCCACGGCGGGGCTCTGCAAGGGGCAGTTGGGTGCTCCCAGGGTCCATTTGTCCATCCCAGCCCTGCTGATCTATCCTGGATCTCCATTTTAAGTGGCTCACTGGGAGGTGATAACTGCAGCTTAGTGAAGCCTGAGGGTGAAGGTGGGCAGAGGTGCGGTAACTTTGATTTCAGATGATTGCTTATGGATGAACACACTGGAATTGGGACGTTGAGTTCTGAAACCAGGTCCTGAACTGCATGAGCTGAAGGGGTTAATCTGAGCAGAGAAGTGGCTCCTCTGTGGGACCAGCAGCTGGAGCAGAAAGCAGCAGTTCTGTTCCCAGCCATTTCCATGTTCATATCCCATAGCATGCAGTAAAAGAAAAAAAGTCATAGAACATCTTATTTGTCATGACTCACAGGTACAGTCCAGTCCAGTGAAGCACCACACAGAACTGTGGTGCCATCAGTCATCAGTCCTGCCCTGGGGTATGGAACAATGCAGCCCTCTGACACGCCGTCTTCACAGCCTAGGAGTGAAAACAGTGCCATTACCAGACTTTAACAAATGTTCACAAATCGCAGGACTTGTTTGTTGAGCCAGAGAATTTAAAGGTGCTTAGGTTCAATGGTGTGTGTCATTAAATCCAGTTTTATTATATCCACTTGAATACTTTTTACAGTGTGTTTTATGTGTTCATAATGCAGGGAGAGTATCAGCGATAATAACACAGGTTTGGGGTGTGTGTGAATCTCTTCGCTGCTCACAGGCAGCCCAGGAGGACTCAAAGGACTCGCCAAAGGCTGACCAAGTTCTTCTGGCTTTTTAAAGTTGGTTCTGGGGTGGGTTTTTGGGTTTGTTCCCACTGGAAATTCTGAACTGGGACGTGGGTTTGTCCATTGCCCTCTTCCCCACGAGGGCTGACGCCACTGTGCTCGGTAGTGAGCTTGCACTGTTACACGCAATTACTATGTGTTCCCTTCTCCTGAGGGCTTTCATCCCAGGTCATGGCCAAGTCAAGAGGCTGAAGTGGTGCAGAGCGTCTCAGTCCTGGGTCCTGCTCATTGCATCGGATGGGAGGGGGCCGCCGAGCAGGGTGGGAGCTTTGGGCCATGCCTCCTGTCTGGATGGGGAAATCCCTGCCAGCAGCGCTTCCGGTGCTTCTGGTGATGGTGCCCAACGCATCAGTGCTTCCGTGGTGGAACCAAGCTGCGCCTGCAGCCTGCACCCTGCCACAGGGTGTTTGTCAGCCTCGTGCCTCACACAGGTTAATGGTGTTCAGGGCCTGGTCCAGACACATTCATTTTTTTTTCTTTCTCAGAGCAGACTTTGAATTAATTTTCCCATTTATGCCAGGTTAAAAAATAAGCTTGAAAATGGTCTTGGCTTTTCTTCAGCTCATAAGCAGGGCCCTTGCAGGGAGAGGGAGAAGATGTGCCCCATTCATTAGCCTTGAAAAGAGACCTTTTCACACAGTTTGCATTTGCTGCTGTTCTATTTCTAGATCTCTTACTGCAAATAACTTTCTGCAAGACTGCTTTGCTGTGACAAAACTGTATTGATTTATGTGGAAAAGTCTCGACGGTGGGGAAGGCTGTAGAAACTAATATTTTCATGGAATTATGGTTCCTGCTTTTTTCTTCCTCTATGGCTAAATATTTGTTTCCTTTGATTGTGTGAGTTTGCACTTGAACCCACCAGTCCTGCAGGCACCCTTGAAAGGTCCAAAAGACCATTACCTTGGTGCTCGTCTGGTTTAAAGAATAAATGCGGTAAGACCAGCAGAATTAAATCATATTGGGTAATAGAAAGCTGGTTTATTCTTCTCAGTGTGATGTGCACATATACACCACAGTGTGTGGCTGGATATTGAATTCAGTCTTTCCTTCAGTTTTTCTTCCAGCAAATTTGCTGTTGTGGGATTTTATCCATACTTCTGTTCCAGGTATTTTTGTCACTTGTACAATTACAATAAAAGTAAAATAGATCTGGGATTGTATGAACATCATCCCTGCCAAAGATATGCAGTGGCGTACAGTAACATATATGGTTTGCTCTGTGTGTAGTATTTAACCTCTTGCTTGGCCAAGCCAATGCTATGAGCCATGGGATGTTGGTGTCATCCCTGCCCACTTCCAGAGGATGTCAGTGACCAGTGCACTGGGCAGAGGGGGAGCCGGAGCGGATTGCCTCTTGTGCCAAGAGAGAGCTGAAATGTTGATACAGGGACATGGTCTCCGATAGCAGCCTGCAGTGTTTTACAGATGTTTGAGTGTTCTTCCCTTTGAACTGAGCTGCAATTTGTCTTTGTGGATGTCTCTAATACATTAATACAAATGGTGTAGTAGAGAAACGCATAATACTGTGCGATGTTGCTCTTAATGATTCTCTTCCTTCAGCAAGCCAACACTTCCTGCCTCATTTGTATTCATTGTTTTGATGCTTAACTTGAGAAGTGTGTATTATACAACAGGCTGAAACCCTTGACGAGTAAACGAAAAGAACCCAAGGGGATAATAAGCATCTCAGCACTGCTGTGATGCCTCATGCTGCCAACATCAGAACTGCCAAAGGCACCGCTGCCGTGCTGGGGGACAGGGTGTGCGCCATGGGGCTTCATCACACTGAGTGGGCCATGGTCAGGGCTGGGCCTTCCTTGCCCAGCCATCGCTGTGATGGGGTCACGGTGCTGAGCTCCAGTGCCTGTGACACAGAGATCAAGGGATGGGCAGTGTGTGTTAATACCTTCACGTACAGCACCCGCTTTGGAGTGGTGCATCTTTATGCTCTCTGCAGTGGAGCTCAGATTGTGAGCTGCTTCTGGGAAAAACTGAACCCACAAAGGAGCAGTGGAATTCTCAGCAGTTTTAGTTACAAAAGCAAAGGTTTTTGTGAAAGCAGCGAGTGTTCCTGCAGCCTCAAGTGGCCAGAGCTGCAGGGGTATTTTGCTGCAGACACAGAATCCATCTCATGTCTGGAAGTGGAAATCAAGGTGGTTTTGAGCTGAAAATGAAGGGTTTTCCCCTTTGTGTTTCCAGTATGTTGTATCTTCTTAGAGTAGTTTAACAGGTAGTTTCATGAGCTGCAGCACTAGTGAAACCTGGTTTCCTACAGAATTGTCTTAAGATTGAGCTGATGCATCTTTGATGTTTAAAAGAGCTGAGCCTGTTCCTTGGGGTTATTAATAAAGGATTTCTGAGCTCTCTGGCCACTTACCGACATGAAACTTGCAGGAACTTCATGTTATTGCTATCCCAGCCCTGTGGCTGAAATCAGCCCAGAAGTAAGGTCGTAGGGATGCACACAGGTGATGCACGTGTACACAGAGAGATCAAGTGCTGTGTACCAAATGGGACTAAAAATACAGAAGTGGGCAGGCTGCAGCTGGTTGTTTAGATGCAGCTGCCTGTGCCCTTGAAATGCACAGAGATGTTCAGGTTTCTCCTGCTCTGAAGGCAAAGGATGAAGTGGGAATTCTGTATCGCTGCTGAATTTAAGGACTGCAGAAATAATAGGGGATTGGTGAGGAGAGGCAGGAAGATGCTTGAAGGCAGTGCAGCAAGAGACCAGAAGGGGCTGGAGGCAGTGGGGTGGGCAGGGGACATCACATATTCTAGTATTCACTGGAATACAGCTCATAAACTCTCTCCTGGACTTCTTTAATCTCCTGCGCTTTTAGTTAATCTTTCATCTCTCCAGCACATGCTCTGAAGCATCTCTTCTGAGAGGGCAGCACTCATGGTTCAGTCTCATGATCCCTGGCCTCCTGCCTGTTCAGTCTCGCTGGGGGTGCTGGGTGTTAATTCTGCTCCAAGGTGATTTGGGCTTTGGTGCTCTCCATGTGCTGTTCTCATTGAACTCCCTGATTTTAAAGGGAAGGTTTCGGTTATTCCATATATAGTTGTCTTTAACCTCATCCACATTCTGCCCTGTGATTGTGTCTGCAGAATCCTGTATTGAGTTCTGAGATACCACGATTGTGGGTTCTTACCATGCAGGAGTACTTGCGGAAACCATTAATATTCAAATAACTTTGCTAAATAAGCAACTCTGCCACAGGAGTTATTTATTACTATTTATGATGACAGACTTATCTTAACTGATTTCTACAACACGTTTCTCTAGAGGAAATTAGATACAGTGCTTAGTTTAAGCTGTGCCAGGGAGGAAATGTTTCTATAAATACTTAACTCATCTGGAGAAATGACAGCTCTTGGTGCGTCCTTCACAATGTCACGTTGGCCATTGAGCCTGGTTTAGAATTCAGCTGTTTATTTTTTCCCAGAGGAAGTGAAATGGGGGGTTTTAAAGTTAGGAGCGAAGTATTTGCAGAACAATCACTCTTGGGCTCGGAGGCCTCGAGCCTCAGGGCGCTTCTCCTTTCCCCTGGCTTTTTTCCACTTCTGTTAGAATTGCTGGGGAATCAATTGCCGGCTTAAGCCTTCCTGTTTGCATGCATGGCACTAGAGGACAAAGTGACTGTGCCTGCCCAAGTGTGTGTGCCACCAGTTCCATGATGACAGCAGCTATTTGTGCCTGCGGAGGATCCCCTGTGCTGCTCCAGGCAGGAGACCGCACCGAGACCGTTCCCAGGAAGGGTCAGTCCAGCCCTTCACTTGGGATTTCAGCGCCTTTGTAGGAGGAACTGAGCAGCAGATGACCAGGGGAAATCTCAGCTTGTTTTGCTTAGGAAACAACGTGAAATAACATTACAGTAAACAAATGACTTGTCTAAATCTCAGGTTTTGCCAGATACAAAACCTGCTGTCATTTCCAGCAGCCCTCGAGAAACTGAAGCAGCTGGTGAAATAATGGAAAAAGTTCCTCTAGCTTCCACTTAAATTGCAGGAGGAATGTAGGGAAATCGCATCCTGATTTACTTGAAATAGCAGAGGAGAAGCTGTGATGTGTGTTAGATTGGGGACAACCTTTGCATAGCTACGTAAGCACCCAGAACCAGTTATTTCCAGTAGTAGCCCTTGCTGGAGCTGGCTCCTCCTGGGTCTGTTGCTGATGCTGTTTCAGGTATAAAAGTGACCTGGGGTCACCAGTTGATTCATTTGCAAGTAACTGCTGATCCACGGCTGGAACCGGGCACCAGCAGGTACCTGCTGGCAGCGGAGTGCTCCTTCTGGATAGGGGATTCTGATTTACTTATTCACTTGAGTATCTTGCCTATTGATTTGTAAAGACTCGAGTATGAACGTTGTTTTGCTGCTGACTCTGAGGTAATGGGGGGGGTTTGGCAGTTAGCTTGTTATGCAGCCTCAGATGTCAAGAAATACACCTACCAGCCCATCTGTGCTACAGCTCTATTACCAGCCCAGCTAGTTTCAGAATAAACTCCAAGACTGTGGCTAAACAAATAAATTGCATCTAGCTGGAAAAGTCAAATGAGCTGATTCTCCTTGTGCTTGGAAGGCTGTTTTCTCTATAGCTCTTCTGTCACGTCAGGTTATTTTTAGCCATAATTAAAACCCTAACATACGATGTCATAGAATCCTTTCTCTTAACTGATGTTCCAGCAGTTTTTTTATTAAATAGACTATAAAAAGTTTTTAATTTTTAGTATTTGGAGCCTTCAAGGAGAAAGCATCTAACATTGACGCCTGATGACAGTTAGTCAATGAATGAAGGAAAAACCCAGTGGTGGTTCTCTGTCTCCCAGCTCTTGCTAGCACTAAATTACAGAATTAATAGGCTTTTAGGAGAGACTGACACATAGTTACTGTGGAAAAGACAATTAAATGTGGAAAGCCACTTTTCTCACCATGTTTAATTTTAACTGGAGGCTTTGAGACTCGATAAATCTTTTTCTTATTTCATTCTTACGTTTTCCACAGGTATTCAAGTCTTTAAGGAAAGTACCTGATATAAGAGACTTAATTTTTCCTTCCCCTGTAGCCTTTGCTTTTCTTACTCTCGTTGTTTCCTTACTTGAAATCCTGCTTATCCCAATTTTCTCACACATGAATCTGGTTTCCTCACCTATGGGTCTGTCAGTCATTATTCTCTGCCAGCCAGACAGCAAGAAGTACATGATACAACCTTCTTTCTTGATTGAAAAGAAAGCATAAAGCCAAATTTCTATGATTCCAGAGCCTTATCTGGAATGACAGCAAATTAGTTATGTTTAATGCAAAACCGAACACATCTTAGCCCAAGACTGGATTACTGGGTTAATTTTCTTTAGATGGAGCTCTGGTTGACTTGCATGAGCAAAGGCTTAAATTACTTCAAGATCTTCAGGAAGAAATAGTCATTTGAAAGGATTTGGGGTTGTACAGCACCATCTGTACTGTCTGTTTTAAAAGAGACACTGTACCTAGGAACAGTACCATGGAATGTCTCAACTAAAGGTTTGGGCTCAGCCAGCCTGCCCCTGAAATAATGGTACAGAACAGAACTGTAGATCTTGTTGAAAACCACTTGTTTTGAGAAACAGCTAAGAATGGATTTATCCGGCCTAAATAGACTGAGCTCTCCTGCCATGTAGATGAAAGCAGTGATGATTCAGCACTTCCCAAACACGTGATTGCTCTCTTTGTGGGCTCTATTAGGACAGCCTATTTAAAAAGCCTCTCGGAAGCTGTTGGAGCAGCACACTGTGAATCTCTTAACTTCCAAAATTTGATTTAGACTCCCGTTCAGTATCAAGTTCTCTTGATATTTTGACCTTCAGTGGCAGCACCAAGAGACCTGGTGTTACTGCTTCTACCGGTTAGTGCCGAACAGTCAAAGGTAGAGCCTTCATGACCATTGTGGGCTGTGGTCATCTTCCATCTTGCTCAGTTCCCTGCCACTACAGCCTCCTGCCGTGAGCTGCTTTCAGAGCAGCTTCCCCTGCAGTGAAGAGACAGACAAGTCAAAGCTGGGTGACATTTCTATCTCCCTCCCCACTGGCTTAATACCATGTGAATGGTTAGATGCCTGTGTACAGATTGATGGAGCAAATCACCCTTTAGAAGAACCCTTGTCTCTGACTATAGGGTCTGGGTTGACTAGTTCCAACCTGACACTTAACTTCCTGATGGCAGCAGCGTGCTGGGACATGTCCTGGCCATGCACCCTCACTGCTTCCCGCTTCAGTGGCTGATGAATGCCCTGGCCTCAGCTCCCAGCAGGAGCAGTGATGGATGTGTTGTCTGGCTCTCCACTACAGCCTGATAGGGGTCTAGCCCAGCGTGTCCTGCTCCCCCAGCGCTGCCCAGTGTGCCCACCACCTGCTCACAGGGCGGCGGAGCAGAGAGCAGGATGTGCAGCCGGGACCCATCGCATGTTACTTGTGCTCTGGGCTCTATTGTAATAAATTCTGTTATGATATTGTCAGTGAGGGAGAAATGAACTTGCAGTAGCTTAAAGCAAGATAGGTTAATTAAAAACCCTTGATCAAAGCATCATAAACCACATAAAAGGTTCCATCTTTTAATTATTTTTGAATGGTTTCTCAGGCAGGAAGGCCAGAAAAGAAAGAAGTCCCTGTTTCAGGGTCCATGGGCTGTGAAAATCGTGTCATCACATCAGGCTCAGCCATTGCTTCCTATGCAAGTGAGAGACAGACAAAGTTCAGGACAGACCCCCTTGGTAAGGGTGGAAAGGGGGAATTGAGCTGTGGTGGGAGAGGTTCAGGTTGGGCATTGGCAGGGGGCTGGTGAATTGGGAATAAAGGGACAAATCACTTCTCAAGTCCCCTGTGTCTCTGTTTCTGCTCTGTGGGCACCCTGCAGTGCCAGCTCACCAGCTGCAGGTGCACAGGGGTCGGTGAAGTGACCATGCTCATGTCAGTCCCTGTCATTTCCAGCTGAGAATCTCACACCTTGGGAATAGGCTTTCAGCACCTGTCGGGTGTTCTGGTTCCCCCAGGCACTCTGTGCTGCTGGATTGAAATCAGGCTCGGCAGCCCTCCCGGCAGCTGGCGCTTCCAGAGCTCCTTTTTGACTCACAGCAACTCACCGTGCTTCACAAACCGTGTAATTCGTCAGTGACGTGTCACCCCTCTGGGGTGTGAGGAAAGTCTTTGCTGCAGCAAAGTCACTTAGCTCAGGGGATACAGAACCGTTTATCCAGGGAAGACTTGAGGGGGAATTTTAGGTTGCAATAGGATTTTTGTTATACAGTATCATCTTGCATCATGGCCTTTCATCACCGGTTTGAACCCAGCAGTACTCCTTTCTACCCTGCAGAGTTCTATTGTGAATGGGGAAAGAGAAGTGCCTAGAGAAAGCAGCATGTTCTCATGTAGCTGATAACAACTGGGTGCGAAAAACATTCCATCTTCCTTTTCCACTCCACAATGACTGGCTCCAACAAGGAGGCTGCAGTGCCACAGGAAAGTGGGAGGTGTTAACAAATGAGTGTTTTGCACCACCTCCATTTGCTTCAGAAAAAAGCTGATAGCAAATCCACCCAACAAAAGGTGTTTCTGGTGGGGGCCTTTGTGGTTACCCTGTGCTGGCAGCTGGGTGCTTGAGTTGGTGATTCCTATACTCAGCCCATGAGAGAGGAAGGTTGTTCACTGCATCTGCCGTGTGCTGACTTCAGTGGACCTCTGGGCTCTCTCTGTTAATTGATTTGATGAGAAGGCAGATTAGTTACTAAGCAGGCATGCCACAAAAGCCAAATCACAGAGCAGCCTGCGCATCTGCAGGTGGTGCTGGGCCAGCCCCTCAGCCAACACTGATCTCAGCCAGTGCCAGTCTCCATCTCCCTCCTGCTCCAACACACACGCATGCCCTTTTCCCTTATTTTTCTTTCCAATCAAATCTTGTCCTGGGGGTTGTGCTCTTCCACCTCCAGTGCCAAAAAGGACAGCTTTTCCCACTCCAAATACAAATCTGTGCAGCCCACTCACCCACTGATTTCAGTATGCTCTTGATTACAGAGACATTGAAACACAGTGCTCTCTAGAAAAAGGAGAGATAAAGGGAAGAGAAAATATAGCAGCACTGTTGGCAAGCAAAAGTCATACTTAGCCCCTGTGTGGAAAAATAACCTGCCCCGATGTGTGCTTAGTGCTTAAGTACAGCCACACGCAGCAGGAGCAGCCAGGGCTTTGTGCACAATGTATTCAAATTGTCCATGATAAGATTAAGCAGCGCAGCTTCACGCTTCCTCTATAGAAGAGATTTATTATGAGAAGCAGGTCTCTGCTTCAGAGCACATATGAAAACAGTTGGCTTCATAACCTTGGGAAAAAAAGATAAAGAAACCTCATGAGACACGTGTGAGAACCTAGGAAGTATTAAAACATATGTTGGAACATATTGATCCCTGAAAGCAGATATGAATCTCTTTCATTTCCAGCCAGGCTGATGGTGTGGATGGTGTGTGCCTGTCACCCTGTAAATCACTCCTGCAGGGTCTGGTGTAGCCCTGGTGAGAGGAGCTTGGTGCTGGCTGCTGCTGCTCAGGGGGATCAAACCGCAGGCTGGTGGGGCTCGATGGTGGAGCTGCTGCTGTGGTGGGGATTGAGCTTCCCGGGATCTGAGCACTGCCGCCGCCTTCAGTCTGGGGAGGTCCATGGACCTGTTGTTGTGCAGATCAGCGACCCTCCTTGTATTGCTTGTCCCCGCACCAGCCTGAGTGCTGCCTGCTTCTGAATAGCAAAGCACATACCCTGTAAGATGAGCAGTGATGGCAAATCCCGAGTGTGCTGCCTGGATTGGCACATTGACTCCCAGCGGCACAGCAGTGATTTGGTGGAGAAAATGCTGAAATGAGAAAATAGAGTGACTTTCTTTAACGGTATTTGTGTCCCTGTTACTTTCAATTCAGCAGCCATCTAGCCAAGCATCTTCCTGCGTGAATCACAGAGGATGTGATTAAGTTGTAAGTGGTATCAGAAAAACTATATTTAGAAACAGTAGAAGAGCCATTCTAGTGAAAAAGATGTCAGATGATCACCCGATGGGTGACGAGAGCTGCTCCCATTGGAGCAAAGGTCTGGAGCTGCCAGGGCTGCATCTGGCTGTGTCCAGGAGTGGTGGGAACCAGTCCTAACCATGGGTACCACCAGCCTCTCACTCCAGGAGCCTGCACCCGCACATGATCCTTATCACCATCGACCACTGCGTGCTCCAGGAGCGAGGGGCTCGGTGTGAGCAGAGGGCCTGGACGTGACCCTTTCAGTCCTGTTCCAAATACTGCATTTTTCCTCTTTCTCCCCCAGCATGTCTGTGCACGAAGCGCAGGCCTGGGAGGCATCATGAAAAGATGAGTCACGGCTATGAAAATATTTGGCTGTATTTTAACTAGGAATCACAGCAGGTACAACAGCAGCCATCTACGCTGACGCACTTCAGCTGTACCAAAAGACACTTTTTCCCCACTCCAGAGTTGTTATTAATTATTCTTAAAATAAAGTGCTACCATGCAGCATTAATTCAGAAAAACCAGCAAGTTCCTTGCTATTCTCCAAGGCTTGTTTTCACAATGAATTAATGAGAGTTAGTTTAGCACTGCACAACAAACAGTACCACTGGAGGAATACAAAAGAGTTGTTGCTTCCTGACTTCTTCCTCCCCCTTGTTTGCACCTCTCTTTGTTCTTTATTCTGTGTGCTACAAGGGGTTTTAGTCTGGCAGGTAATAAATTTGCTGAAAAAGCAGTAATCAGGGAAAAAATGCCACATGGTTCTCTGCTCTTGTGAATATTAACAGGTTGGTTCAGGTAACACTGCTCCTTTCACCGAGTGAAACAACCTCAGCTGCTGCAGCTTTTGACCCCATAAAGGAAAGAGGAAGGTAAAAAACCTGCTTGGCCTTTCAAAGACACTGCATCAGTTCGTAACATGCAAGAGAACACCCCCTGTCTGGAGTGTCGGGCAGGGGAGGGATGCTCCCACCTCTCTGGGCATCTTGTGCAGAGTGAGCTGGGGTTTTATTTGCATCCCGAATAAGCAAATCAGCCCTGAAAACTAGAGCCAGGTGGTTCTAAAGATCCATTCCAGCATTTAGCAGAAACCGGGAGGGGGGAGCAGGAGTGAGAAATGACACAGAGAAAATTTCATTCAAGCAATTAAAGAATCGCTGCAGTTCCATGATTAACTTCATGTTCACAGGTTGAATGCGAAAGCTGTTAGTAGGGGCATTGCTATTCCATACCTGACATGAACAATGGGAATATTTGTTCTGCCCGGGAGGATTACACCTTCCATTAATCTAAGTTTTATTGAAAGTTTAAATAACAGACAGACAAAATTTGATCAATTAGCAGTGTAATTCCAAGGAGATGTCACAGTGAAATTAAATCTCAGGCATTTCTAACGCGAAGAAGCCGAGGAGCTCCCTCCAGTTTTCTTTCTCAGTAACAGTGTTTATATTTTAATTGAAAGTTTATTCTGTTTTGTGCATCTTCTACTAAATTGCACTTTAACACTGTGATGAGAACAGTTTTATGTGACAGTGTTCATAGCACTTTGCACATGAGTCCAGGGCCTCATAAACGAAGGGAACAAACAGGTTTGGGTGGGATTCACTCCTGTGGAAATCTGAAAGAATGAGATTTTAGTAAGACTGAAGGAGGAGTGAGTGGGAATTGCTACTTTGGTGGAGAAGGATGCTGGGGGAACCAGCAGCTGTGGCCATTGAGACCCTCTCCTTGGACCCCAGGGATGCACTTGGGGCCTACTCCTGGTTCCATGGGCCCCAGCCGTGCCCATTCTCTTGCTGTTTGTTCCACCCAGCAGCAACTTGGAGCTGCTCTGCTCCCGCCCACAGCAGCCCCTTCCTGCCCTGTCTCCATTCCTGCTTTCAGTGCATCCTGTGGTTTTTTTTTTTGTCCCTGGTGAAATGTTATTGCTATCGTTACTGTTCAACACTCTTCCGTTTTTATTATCATAAATGTCATTCTCATGCAGTAAATACCAGAAGTGCCACAACCTTGCTGTGAATCTATTTCAGCACTATCTTTGGAGACATCCCTCATCTGAAAAGGAGAAATACTGAAAATAGATGTATATTTTTATATGCGTGTATGTCAGAGAGAGCAGCTTCTTGGATGGCTGAAGCATTGAGGCGTTCTGGTGTGCATGGTTCTAGTTTCATTTACACAGTAAGAGTTTGTGTTTTAACCTAGGCCTTGATACCCTTATAAAAAGCTTCCCAAAAGGGACAGACACCCCGAATTTAACAGCAAATATAGCTGAGGAAAGTTTTCCTGGGAACGGCGTTCACACAGGATGAAGCAGCAGGTACCCAAGTTGCCCAGCATGCAACACACGGGCTTTGGTAGCAAATCACTTCAGCCAATTCCCATATCAATTACTGTCAGATAAGCAAATACCAGGAGGAAGTACTGCTTATTAAAATTAACAGATTTGGCTGTACATACCTGAGCATCTAATTAATTAGTTTTAACTGTATCTACAAAGCTGGTCTGCTTGCAAAGTCCTGCTGCACCAAGGCAGCCTGGGATCCTTGCCAGGGCATAAACCTGCCCATGGAGAGAGGTGGGGACTGGGGGCTGAGCTGGGCTGTTTCCTCAGTGAAGGCAGCAGTGGGATGAACCTTCCTTCAGCCCCATTCAGCAGTAGTTAAACAAACAACAAACCCCAAAAAAGGCAGCTGAGAGCTGCTGGGAGCTTGGCTGCCACCGCTTCTCCTCCATATGGCATGCTAAATGCCAGCACATGAAATTAACTCTCATAAATAAGTAATAAGGGACGATTTGCTCTGATCCGGATGAGCTGGCTCCCCACACCATGCAGTGTGTAACTGTCACGGTACCGCAGCAGCAGGGACACCGTCCACCACAGCGAGAGGCGGCAGAGCTGGAGTGTCAGGGCAAGGTTTCCAGTGGGACACTAAGGCAGTCACCCAGCTCTGACCGAGATCAGCATCAAATACAAATGATGAAATTGCCAAAGACCCAGAGGATGTGGGACAGGGGCTCTTCAGCTCCACTGCAGGGCAGCTTCCCAGGGCAGCCTGGTGTCCATTCGTAACAGGCATTGGTTCAATATGGACCCAACTTAAAGTGCCTGCTCCTGAATCACCCCTGTCCTGCCCCACCTGGGTTCCTGGAGGCCTGACCCACCTTCAGTCCTGAGCCCGGACGTGGTCTTCATTGGAAAGCCGCAGGAACAGGTGACGTTTTCCTCTGTCACCATCACTGCAAAGGAAGTGGAGTCATTCAGGTCATGGGTATTGACAAATAGTGTTGGAGGTGCAGTGGTACAATTCATCATAGCCGAGGTTAATGAAGGAGAATGTTAAATAGGCTGTGACTGTGCAGCTGACATAATCTGCCAAATTAACTGAGAACTACTAGCACTGTACTCCTAGCCACTCACTTAACTATCATTAACCCCAGGAACCGGCTGCAGCACGGTGGTACCCACGAACCACACCAAGATTGAGGCAGCTGCTGGGACTTGTGCACTCTGCTGGGAATGGCTGGGAATGGTGTGGCTGGTGCCAGGGTTCAGGCATCACCTGGGCAGCTCTTCTGAGCAGGGCAGTCATGGCAGCCATCACGTCGGTGTGGTACCGGGCTTGGTGTCAGTTTGTTCCTGCAGCACTCTTAGGGCTCAGAGATCTGAATGGCAACAGGGGAAGATGTGCAGAATAGCTAAATGGTGTAAATTCATGGCAATTTAGCAGTAAGCAGTGATTTACCCAGATGAATATACTTTAATGCAATACTTTCAGCTGAAATATATTTGTCCCTGGTACAAAGACAAGTGGAACACCAAGGCTCTCTTCTTTAGAACTGCATCACAAGGCTGACCATCCTGGCAAATGCTAATCCAAGCTAGGCACAGTCCTTACTGGTTGTATAAATACTGAAGGAAATCAAGTGATTTAAGAGCAAAAATGAATCCTAATTTCTGTTGATGCTGTCTTGTTGACTTGCAGGAAGGAAGGTACGTTTAGAGGCTGATTTCTGCTCTGAAGGCCGCTGCTCTTTCATGAGAGATTCCAGCTCTTCCCACTGGTGTGGGAGATAATTCCCAGTTTTAAAAAGTTTTTGTTCTTTTCCTGGCAGTAAAATACAACATTGGGATTGCCAAGAGCCATTTCAGTAGTTTGTGGTTCCAGTTGGCCTTTCCTGACTTTTGGCCATTCGCCACACATGCTTTAATCCCCAGCAAGCATCTTATGTTAAGCAGATGCTATAAAGGGTCTGAGAAGTAGGTCAGGAGGCATTAAAGAATCTGTTTGATTGATCGTGAACTGTGGGCACAGCACTGGTTCTAAGCCTGAAATGTCATTGCTCAGATGCCATGAGAGCTGGTGCTCTCAGTGATGTTTTAGGAAACAAATCGGATGATTGGTGAGAGAAGGGAGACAGAAGGGACCCTACATCGGACCCCATCGGAACAACCCTGATCCAGCTCAGATTAACACCACCCTGATGTCCTGTTACAGAGCACAGTCTCCATCGAGGTGTGCAGTGTCTTGGTCAGTGGGGACCACTATGGAAATGGGAAAGCTCCAGCTACCCGTCTACTGCTGAGCAAGCCAGTGTTTTGGGACACTCCTTCCATGCTTTCCTAAGTATTGATACTCCTAAGATACTGACAATATCTTTTTCCCTCCTTGCAGTGCTTTCCCAGCCTGTACCTGTCCAGGGTGCAGAGTTTTCATTTCTTTTAATGATTCTCGAGAAATTATTGAGAAATCAAAATATGTTTCAGAGTTATCTTCAAGGCTCACTGTAGTTCCAATGGCTTCTATAAATCCACAGTGCAAATGCTGTT
Source organism: Ara ararauna (assembly GCA_028858755.1). Classification (NCBI taxonomy): domain Eukaryota; kingdom Metazoa; phylum Chordata; class Aves; order Psittaciformes; family Psittacidae; genus Ara; species Ara ararauna. Next base: position 6,035,768 of record CM054389.1, on the reverse strand, counting down.
TTTCAAAGCTTTACTGTTCCCCAAATGACTGTAATGGTGTATTGACTGACTTTAGTAGGGCCCTGGGAGTTTGGAAAAGAAAAAAAGGAGCTTAGCAAGCAAGATCTCTTAAAATATATATATGAAAGTTTTCAGAGTTCATCCAATCTATCTCTGTTTTGGGTATTTAGGAACCAGATGCTGTCATTAAGGTTAACAGCACTTTTCTGTCCCCAGGAATATAGCAGCTGCTGGATGACTGGGGCTCCATCGCACTGTGCTCGGATGGGTGATGGAGGCTTCCTTGTGAGGAGGAGAGACCCACTTGGATCATGGGGCTGGGGCTGGTCCAGGCACCGCTCCTGCTTTGGAAACGCTGTTGGGGTGAGTGCTCTTCCCTCCAGCACCATCTGGGTCTTTCCATTTCACAAATCATTTTCCAGCTCAGGGCCTTCCAGTTGTGAACTCAAGGGTGAGCAGTGAGAGCAGCTTCTTGGGGCCCTGGGGCTGAGAAGGGGGGAGCCCATTGTACCCTGTGTCGGGCCTGCTGAGCTCACTGGACCGGTGGAGGGGTGAGGGTGCAGCCGGTCCCAGCCCTCAGTGTGAGTGAAGCTCCAACACTTCTGTAGGCATTTAGCAAAGGCACGTGAGCTTCATGTAAGCGATTGCCTCAGTGAAAGGGGTTTGCCAGACGTGGAGAAGAAATCACTGTCAGCCCATCTTTTGTGCAGCTGTTCTCTTCATTGATAATCCAGTAAAACTGTTTTTTATGGGATGCAGTGAAATCCTAAAGGCAGCCTCGATGGCAGAGGATATTACCTGCTAAGGGCAGCAGATTATTCCTTGCTATTCAGAAAGCTGATTAAATTGAAGTGCTCTTTATATTTCTACAAAGAGCTGCATGCCAGAACATAAACTTATCTTTTGATAGAAAACAGAAGGCATCATTAGTGCTGATGTCTTTCAGCACATTTTCATCATGCATTATACCAGAGCCTGCCGTAGATAGATCGATAGATCTGGAGAGAGATATACAGCTACCTCTGCAGCTCTGTGTGTGCAGGGCGGTTGCTGCTGGTATCTTCCCTCTGTGCTCAGCAGCATCAGCACAAGGGTTCCTCAGGCAGGTCCCAGCTGGTGAGCTGGAGGAAGCAATGAGCTGTGGGAGGTTATTCACTGGAGAAGTACCTGAGAAGAAGGGGAGACGGGGATTTTAGAGTGGAGACCAAGGTTATATTTACCACACACTCCATGGGCCCAAAGGGGCCAATGTGTGGGAAGAATGGGGCTAGGGCCAAGGGGGTATGGGGCACTTGCACCCAGTGCAGTGCTGGTGATGCCAGACCCCAAAGCAATTCTCCCTCTTCCCTGTGATGGCTGGAGCCTTTGGGATCCTAAAGTGTTGTGTGACAGCATTAATACAAGATGAATATAGCTCCATACCCTACATCTGTTTAACCTAATAAATAGTTTCAGTTAATGGACAGCAAAAGGAATGATGCTCCGTAAATTTGGTTTTATGAGCCTTTCACTTATTTGCTGTGCCCATTAGGTCGGAAGTTAGGTAATGGTAAGTGTCCATTAGTGCATTAGCTCAGTGATGAGGGAGCTGAATTAAAGAAAAGGGAGAAAAAATGTGGAAAAGCCCCTCCAGCCACGTGCATTCTTTAACCCCTCGGTTCAGCAGCAGCGACCCAATGGCCACTGAGCTGGAGGGACAGCAGAGCTTGGTCTTTGTGGGCAGAACAGTGACGTGTGCCTCGCCTCCTGCTTCACCACAGGGTGCGAGGCAGAGCTGGAGCTGAGCCGGGGTCTGTCCTGTGCCACGGGTAATGGGGTCACTGCACAGCAGAGGGGCCTTCTGCCAACGCCTGTTCTGACCACAGGTACCTGACCCAGTGGTGCCCACCAACATCACCGAAAAACAGCCACTGACATGGCCAAATAATGCCGACCAAAATAAGCAAGTAGTAACAACAAAATAACCAAATAGTAACAACAAAATAACCAAATAGTAACAACAAAATAACCAAATAGTAACAGCCAAAATAATACCAGCCCCCAAAGTAACAACCACCAAATTAACTAAATAACATCGACCATAACAACTGAAATAACCATTTCATTGACAGTCCCTTCTTTTACTTTTTCCTTTTAAATTTTTACCTTGTCCAGGCAAATTGTTTTTTAAAATCTCTTTTCTCAGTCTGCCAGATACCGGGGGATTATTTACACACCCCACAAAGAGCTATTTACTGTTCTGGGTAATTCAATGAACATTTGCCTGCTTTGAATTAATATGCAGCGGCATTCCAAGTACTAGCAATTCACTGATAACTGGAACATCAGCTTACCCTGGAAAACACTCCCAGCCCTGCAAGTTAGCTTTTTTAATGCAGCAGGAGAGGCAGATCTCCTTGTTTATGCGGTAGCAAGGAAAGACGGTGTTCATTAGCAGGTAGAAGGTGAATTTTGTTCTCTGTCACTTTCAGGAAGAGGGGATGAGCAGTGCAGCCTCTGCAGTTTACCCAGGGGTGCATTGTAGATGCTGGGAAGGAGTCAGGAGGGTGAAGTGGTTCTGCACAAGCGTGTGGAGGAGCAGGGCACAACCTGTACGCAGGCTGGAGGCGCTCCCCATAAGCTGTTTGTAAACCAAATTATCATTGCAGAGAGCTGTGCCTCAGGTTTGCTTATGGGACTCAGTGAATGTCTCTAAGACTGATAGCTAATGAATTGCATTGTGCTTCACTCAGCTGGTGATTGATAGTTAAACCTAATAACAGCATCAGTCTCATCAGCAGACACATTTCAATTTCAGTTTGTTGAATGCACTCTGACCGTGGACAAACAGTGGGTGTAATAGAGACCTAGCTTTGAAACTAATAGGAACTGATACATAGAAAATGAAATCTGTTTTCTCTGCCTGTGCTGTCTGCTCGCTTCCCTAATTTGGTTCCACTTACAAGGGTTACTTAAGATGCTAACACTTCACCAGGGGCTTCCCAGATAATAAAAACAACTCTGTTAGGGACTGCAAGACAGGGGAGAGACAATAAGTTGCATTTGTTTGACACAATTTTGAGTCTCCAGTGGGAGCACATCAGGTCAGTGCGATCCAAGGAGGGGGTTTCTGTGCCTTCCAGGAGCCTTTTCCTTTCCTGCAGCTTTCCATCTTGTGTGTAACCTCCTGCCCAGGCATGGCATGGATCCCAGCTGGAAGTTCTGCTCAGTGACCTCTTGGTACATACCCTGTGAAGGGCATCTCTCCTATGGGCAGGAAGGGTCCTGGAGCAGCAGGTCCCTCCCTGCAACTTCTGTTTCTCTCAGGCCATTTTCCCCCTCGCTGTGTTTACTGCAGAGCTGAAAAGCCTCAGGATACAAATATTTCTGGTGATTTTCAAGCTTTGCTTTTGACCTGTGAAAACGCATTCACAGCAAAGATTGGGTAAACACCCTGAGCATAAACAACTGCGGATGCAGGGCTGAGGGTGCCAGCACAAAGATTAACACATGCAAAATTAAATACTTCCAACGAATCTGATTTCATTAGGGAATTTGGGGCTTACGAAGGCTGGCGAGCTGACAGCACAGAGAGCTGAAATGCACTGACTGCTGTAAGAGAGGAGTATGCATGATGCTGCTGCATCCTGCCCCTTGCCTGCTGCAGGGACATGTGTGACCCCGCTGCAGGCCTCACAGGGGATGGATGGGTCATTCTTCTGCAGCTGTACCTAAGCCATTTCCTCCTCTGCATTAGCAGTAACAGGAGATGCTGGAGCCAGTCTGCTGGGACCCAGCCTGGGACAACCATTCAGCATCACTTGACATAGGTCTCTGGATGGAAATAGCTTCCAGTCCCTAGCACCGACGTGGGGACAATATGAACCCGCAATCTAGAGGAGGAATCCTTCCTAGCCATTTGGCAGTCTCTTGAGCTATCAAGGGCCCTTATACCCACTTGCAGAGGCTGCAGAGCTCAGGACCCCATGACAAGTGCCCTTCATCCCCTTCTGCCCTTCGCAGCTGCTTGTGGCCCCTGGCCTGCAGCACTCCAGGGTGTGGAACTGACACTGCTGGGGCTGGTGATGATGCTGACTCCCCTGAAAGCCTGGTAACTGCCCTCCCAGGTGTCATTGCCGCAGACATCCACAGCAAACAGCTGCTACAGCCTCAGCTCCAACAGTGGGTGCATGGCACGGGCTGGCAGAAAGTCAGTGCAGAGCTAAAATTAGGAGCGATGTCTTCTTCACACCCGGTGCAGTCCTTATTCCCCGAGACCATACATTCTTAAGGAGTGATTAATATGATGCTTGGAAGAGGACATTAAGTGAGACATCCTATTTGCAAAAGCTTCCTAGTGGAGTATTCAAGAGAACAGAGATCCAGAGAGAGCTTGGTGTGTGTTGTTGGTAATATGAAAGGACACTGTTATTTGTATTGCATCGCTGAACTCCATTAAGTCTTTTATTCACCTTGTTCTCAGGACAAATGCTGCTTCATGTGAAGCCATCTCCCGATCAGCACCCATCAGCACATTGCTATTTCATTTTTTATGCCTGAGAGGAAGCAGGCTGCTGCTGAATCCAAACGGTCTGCAGCTTCCAGGCTGCTGGTGCGTGCGCCTGGCTCCCGGCAGCACCCTCACCCCCTTTGCATCTGTGTGAGGCTGCTTCTTCTGGCAACCCCAGCCCTGCCAGCAGCAGTCCACCTGGGCTGGTTAGGACAGGAACACCCAGGGGTGGGTCTGTTTGCAGGGTTTATCCTCATTGGGCCAAGGCCTCTTCCCACTGCTCTGGCTGGAGCTCTCCCAGCACATCGTGTTGCCTGCTCATCACTGGAGTGAGTATCGGGTGAGGAGTCCCTGCTGATGCTGCTGCAGATGCTCCTGCGGCCCCGGTCCCTGTGTACTGCTGTGCTGGTGCTGGCCATGGAGCCGTCACTGGTGCAGGTCTGGGATCGGCTCACACGCATCCCCCTCGGGTCTCAGATCCCTTGGCAGCGCTCTGAGAGCTGCCACTTCCCTCTTTCTCTGCATTAAGATTAATGTTTAAACAGCCCTTGGCCTATAAATCTCTCTTGGAGGTTTCCTCAGAACAAATAGTTAGCAGGAGAAGGCAGCATCTGTTTGAAAATGACAGGGTTTGAATCTATTTATTAAGCAGGTAACGGCACACTCTTGAGCTGTCAGATTGACTCTTCATCTTGTGCTGGTGCAGTTACAAGTGCATTACGGCAGCAGGCGTCACCGCCTGTATTTATTTACAAGGAGAAAGAGTCATTGAGATTAATTGCACAACTGAATATGCAATATGGTAAACAGTTATTTGGAAATGATTGTTTGTGTTTAATTATGACATCCAGGAGAAGTTTAACAGCCATAAATTTTTCATTGGATTGTAAATGCAAATGCAGGCATTGAAATATGGCAGTGAAAGGCAGAAACCAGAGTCTCCCTTTGCAGTGGCCTCTGGTACCACAGTGCTCTTGGTCCTGGGGAGCTGCTGGCTTTACGCACTATTAGTACTAGTACTGCACACTACTTTCTCAGTAAGGCAGTGAAAAGCTGCGAGTAAAAGTAGTTTTCATGGAAGTGGCTTGTCTGGTCTTTGTCAGAGTGTTTCCAACTTTGTCTCTCTTTTCATTCGTTTTCTTCTCCTCATCCCTCGTTGCCCCGACATTCGCACATGAGACATTGCTGCTCTTGGCAGTTGAGGAAAATGAAAAATAGATGTGTAGGGAGGAAAAAGTGTAAAAGCAAGAAAAGATGTGCCAGAAAAAATTTGAAAAGAAAATAAAAGGAGGGTGGTAATACCAGGGAAATTTAATTGAGAGGGAGTATTTTCATGGGAAAAGGGAAGATGCTGCTGGAGGGCGGCGGAGGTGGAACATTGTTTTTCATCAAGTCTCCTCATTTGAGGGAAGCAGCAGGAGTTCCCAGCTGTTTAAAAACTGGCATGATAATGAAAGATGAGTGGTTTTCTGTCTCTGGGTTTCTGGAGCTCATCTCTCATGGGACAAAATAGATCACTCGGTGAATTTCAGAATGTTTAATTTTGTATTAGGCACAGAACAAGCTGTTCCCATGTTGTATAATCACACACTCTGGCCTCCGACGAGCTGGAAGGCAAGTGCTTGTGTTCTGAGCAGCCACCGAGGCCACCAAGCGAGGCACTTTTATCTTTTCACCATCTGCAGAGCTGGAAAGAATGCTCCACTTCTGATGAAAATGTTAATTACAAAAGGTCTTTTTGACCAAGAAGAGACAGATATTTCAGTGAAGGGTGATGTTTTCAGCCAGTCCTCCTGGAGCATCTCCTGTTGGTGTAGGTTTATTTCATACATTGCAAAGATATGGATGGGGAAAAAAAGAAACGTGGCACAAGCCAATTCCATTTCAGTTCACTGTGGCTGCACATCTTAGAAAGTGAGGATCCTGTGAGCTGGCAAAAGGCATCTTTGTAACGGGATCCGGCCCGTTCACTCACGTGGGTTTGACAAAAGACGTCACTTAGATTCTGTTACTGGCTCCACTTCTGCAGAACACTTGGAGTTGGGTTTGATTAGAAGCTGGTAACTGCTCCTGAGAGGCAGCCGGGTTTAAACAGCTCTTGGCAATCCTGGGAGATGATGTGTGTTGTTCTGGGCTTTCCCTTTGATAATTAATGAGCCTGAGTCATATGATTCTATGTATAATTATTCTTATTTACACATGTGCTACAAGAATCAAGGCGTGCTGCTGCAAAGTGCTTTTCCTGCTACATAAGAGCCAGCCCCAGCTGGGGTCTCTCTGATGACATTTAAGAGCAAGCACTCTCTCTCTTTGTCTTTCTTGGCTATCTTTTATCTTGGGCAACGTCTTTGAGGTGTGGTCTGTTTGGTGTGGAAAACCTTTTCTAACAAAGTGAGATCTCCTGGTCAGTCATCGGTGGTGCCTGGTTTTCAGAGGTTGCAGTTGAGGGGCTTCTCGCGGGAAGATGAGCAGCTTAATGTACATCAATTTTTCCCTTCCCACACTAGGTGGGTATAGCACCCTTACTGACCTTGGTTTAAAATACACTTCTAGTGTGCTACAGGAGCTGTCAATGGGACTGTAGACTTCAAGAACCAATGTGCAGGTCAGCTGTATCCTGCAGAGAGATTTCCAGGTGATGATCCAGTGTAGGATGTTCTACAGAAAGGAAATCTGCTTGGCTTTGGTGCAGGGTCAGAGGTTGCCAATGAGCTCCCCAACATACCGGCTGTATCACAAGGTGAGGTTTCAAGGTGAGACATGAATCCAGCTGGTCTCAAGGGCACATTAGCGGAGGTATGGAGCTTGGCATTATGTGGGTCTTAATATAGGATGTGTGGAAAGGCCAACCTCTAGCTGAAGGATGCATTTAAGTGCTGCCGACCTTGTCACCAAACCTTAAAATGAAATATCTCCCCAGATGAGTTCTGTTTATGATGGTTTCAGACTATTTTAATAGCGATATCGTAGCAGGTTGTGGCTGTGATTTACACCCTGATGGCAAAGGGTATCCTCAATAATCCATCAGAGCGGTCACTTGCTGCCACGGTGCTGGGGACCTTCCCCTGCCACTGTTTTATTGCCACTTCGATGCTGGTGCCTGAACTGCGGATGATAAAGGACTCACTTAACCTTCAGCCACAGAGTCACCCAGACGCAGCGCACTGAGGGGAGCGGGGCAGGAGGAGGTGGATCAATTGCATGTGGATGTTTGTATTTCTGCACATTGTGGCTCCATTTAGCTGTCAAAGACCTCATTGTTATTCTCAGACGTACACATTCACTCCTTTATTCTTTGACTAATGAGATGTAAGAGGGAATCTATGGCCATGGGGATGCAATGAATCAGTTCTGGGGAGCGCTAATTCCCTCAAGAAGCGACATGGAGGTGGGGGTGTTCAGCCGGGGGTGGGACTGTCTGAAAAGCTTTCCTAGACTTTACCTCCAGATGATTCCTTGCTGGTTTGCACTTCCCATCCCTCTCCCAGTGTCCTCGTTGAAGGACACCCCTGCAATGGGGATGAGCCATAATGAGGAAAGAGATGCAAATTAATCAAAGATGACACTACAAATGTTGTGAAACGTAATTTCTTTGGCATAGTGTTCAGATGTAAGGGTATATATATGTATGTGTGTATGCAGTCATCTATACATGAGCTGTCATTGCTCATCACCTGTAATGCTGCTGAAGGGCTATAAAAATATGAAAACTAATAACCCCCAAACAGAGGTGTGGGGTGACCTTCAGCTGGGCTCTGGGCTCGGATTCAGGAGGTGTGGATTTGCTGCTTCTCTCTTTGTTTTCCTTTGTGATTTCAGGTAAAACCTTGAGCCTTGCAGGTGATGGCTGGTCCCAGCGAGTACCAAAGCCTCTTCCCATGGAGCAGCCAGGCAGTGATGAGCTACGTCAGTGGGGGATGGGGAGACTGGGAGAAGATGGAGGAAACCAATTGTCTCTGTGTCTGACTGGGAGCCAGCTCAGGGCGACGTGGCTAAGCTGTGCTGCTGAACCCTTTTTTAACTACAAACATGCAGGTTTTAAGTTATTTAATGAAGCATAATAATCGAATGATAATAGCTGTGCATAGCAAGTCCGGAAAATAGTGTTAGGATCAATGTATTGTCTACAGGGAACTAATCTATCTCTGGGAAAAGCTGGTGATTTGTTCTTGTTGGTCTATGAAATTAGAAAATATTACTTCTTATGAAGCACATTTATAAAACTCGCTCTCTACTTTTAAAGAGTTGGCTTAAGGGCATTTACTGTGATTCACATTTATCAAGTAGTGCACATGTAGCGGCACAAAACCAACTTCAATTAAAAACAGATTTGAGAAGTAATGTAGTATGTAGGCTGTAAAGCTCGAGTGGAAGGAAAATGTACCTGGTCAAAGAATCAGATGCAGCTCTTCAATCCTGGCCTGGTGCTATTTCAGCCTGTAATACAGTTGTGTTCCCATAAAATCATCTATTGGTGTGGTGCTGGTTGTGGAGCTGGCTGCCGAAGTCATCCTGCCAGTGACTTTGCAGACTTTAGTCTGTTTATAAGCAGCAGTGCATGAGTAACTAAGCAAGATCGTGTGTTTTGTGATGGGCCTTCAGACTAGATCTATATCCTAATGGGAAATCAATGCTCGGGTCACAAGGTGGGACAGAACAATGGGAATCTTAAATCCCAAAGGAAATCAAACATGAAAGGAGCAGTGACTAGTGGGGGTTTCTGCAGGCAGAGGTGTGTGTCTTGTAAACCACTTTCTGATACCGTGCTTCATCAAAACGCGCTGCAAGCTCTGACATGTCCAGTTGACTCCTATGAAGAGAAGAGTAAAATGAAAACATGATGGATTTGAGAAAGCGGAACAAAGCAGTGGTGAGCCTGCAACGCGGCAGGGCTGGCAAAACATTGCACTGTGCACGTTATTAACATTGAGGAAATTTTATACGGTGTGAAGTTTGATCTTGATTGATTGTGTGTGCTTAGAGCCAAGTCAGGCCAGCCCAAGCCACTGCATTAAAAAGCAGTGGTTTGACAGGAGCTGCACAGGTTGATAACCTCCTCACAACTGTTTTCACTACTTTGCTAAAATAAATACCTCAGCCCTGCCAAAACCTATTAAAGGTAGAATGAAGCACATAGAGGCAAACCAGGAGGAGAGTCCTATGCGGCGTGACTGATGCACTTGCTGCAGGAAGGATGCGAGGGGCAGACCCAGGGGAGCTCCTCTGTGCAGGTGAGCAACCCAGGCTGGTCCAAGGAAGGTGAAACGTCCTTGGTGGTAACTGTGGAGCTTTCTCCTTCCCGGTCCATCTCCTGTTTGTTTATCTTTTCTTACTGAGTTGAGGCTCCTAAAGCAAAACAATCCCCCTTTGAATGATGAACCTGTATGAGCCGCAGCTCCTGTGGTAACACCACAACTGCTCATAGGTGTGAATGCAGCCACCAGACGGGGCAGGACGGATCAGGTGTGCTGAGACTAAATCTGAAGTAACTATAAATACTTCCAAGGCCTCAGGAACAGACAAGGCTGTGAGGCTCCCTCAGTGTCTCTTAACAAGTGGAGGAGTTTGAAAAGGTCTCTTTTTTTTCTTTCAAGTTCTTTCCTCATATCAAATCAAGGAGAATTGAGAATGAATCCCTAAACCTCTAATCTCTGTTTTGTGAATATTTTATCTTTGTGTCTGAGAAGTTCAGCTATTTCTGGGGTTTGAGCTGGCCACAAGCATAACTAAAAGCTGTAGATTAAAGATTGAAATAGAAAGTTAAATTGCAGGTGAGAAACAAACTTCTTCTTAGTGATTTCCCAGAGGAGATGCACAGATGTTGGATTTCTTGCTGTGCTGTCTGCCATGTTGCGCAGCTCGAGGATGGGTGCTGGCAGCATGGCCTGGGCTCTCATAGCCATTGTGCGTGAGAGCAATAGTCCCCAGAGCTTATTACCATGAGCCCAACCTGCAGCTGCCTGTTGGCTTCTTATTTGAGGGACATGGACAAAGTCATGAGCGCAGTGACCAAAGCCCTCCTGTCCTTCCTACCTGTGCATGAGCAAGCAGAGCACAAATTGTATAAAGCAGTGCTTAGAAGCAAGTGTGTCCCTACAGCCGGGAAAGGGGCCAGCTACTGCTGGGATTTTCCCTCCTCTGCAGCTGAGGCTATGCTGGATGAAGGAAAGCAGCTTTCTCTTAAGCCCTAGGAGCCCACCTGCATGGTGGTAATGTCTATTGCTGCTGGGAATGAAAAAGCTGCAAGCTAAAGCCCCTAAGAAAAATGGCCAACTATCTGTAATTGTCAGTGCTGGCCGGAAAAGCAGAAATGGCTCTTTTTATAGAGCTGCGCAGGTCCAGCAGTAATAAATCACTGCTGCAGCCTGGTGCTTGGATTGTGGTGACCTGTCACTGAGAGTGAATGACAAAGTGACTTTGTGAAAGGGAGAACATGGAGCATGAGGGGCGCAGGAATGCTGCAGGGGGTTGGAGAGAGCGATACTGCCGGGGCCGGAGCATCCCCACCTGAGGGGCTATGCTTTACACACAGGGACTGGAGACTGGTTTTGGGAATACAAGGGCTGAAAAACTTCATCTGTTGCCAGATCTGAAACAGTTTTGGTGCTTGTAGGACTGGCCAGGGGCGGGTGGGGGGAGGTGGGCAGGAGCTGATGCTGGTAGTTGGTATGAGGATGGCTGCCATTGGTTTGAATTAGGTTAAGATGAAGGTTTGGGCTGGGATGGAGTTTTACAAAAGAAAGGCTGAAGAGTCTGAGCAATTCCTGCCTCTCAAAGCACTGTAGGCAGTCCTGTCCTTGCCTAGAAGGGTGGCGAAGTGTCTCAGCTTAGGAGGAGTTTATGTGGTGCCTCTCAAGGCAAATTAACCAGACGTTTGTGTGAGTACCCTATAAATTCCCCAAAGGACAGCAGGAGCAGCGGGTCAGGGATGCTGCTATGAATTACGCTTTAGAATTCCCATACAGCTGCAGTTTCTTTCTCATTTCCAGCTGGCTTTCAGCATCAGATCACTGGTGCAATTCAATTTGATGTAACAAGTGATAAACATGATGCACTCTCTGTTTTATCCATGGCATGGTCTTTTATGGGTGTCCCATGCCTTCATTACAGCGTGTGCTAAGTTCGAGTTGTCCAGTGTGGTTACAGCAGACTCATTTTACAGGATAACACCACAAATGCCCATTAGAAAGAGACAAAGTGCCAGGGCTGGAACAGGCCCCTCACCCATTGCTCCAGGGGTTGTTTAACCAAGCTCCACTGCAATGCCCAGTGCGATGGCTGCAAGGAACACGGACCACTTCTGGAGCACGTTTTCATCTCTGAGTGTTTTACAAACATTAATTAAACCTCATGAATGAGTAAGTGGCAACATTCCCTCCTGCGGGATGATTTGCTTAATATTTAAGGGAAGTGTGAGATATACATAGATAGGGATATATAAAATATCTAAACTCTGCCATGGGACCAGGATGTCTGCTAGAAATAGCTTCTGTGGGTTCTTGCAATACACTTTTCAGCAGAGGGTGGAGGTCCCCCCTCACAGAGCCTGGGGTTTTATTTCCATAGCTGATGAAGAAATTTCATTTGTTCATATTTTAAAACTAGTCAAAGAATTATTGCGTATTTTCCACCCTGTGGCTTAAAAGCCCTTATCTACAGTTTTTTCTGTACTTGTTCTAAAATGTGTTGGCCTTAGCAATTGATTACTTTAATTTCCCCAGGCAGGCATTCATTACACTGCACCACTCACATCATTATGAAATAAGATGCTTTATGCAGCAGAATGACTCTGTACAATTAGCAGGATATTGTTTCTAAAGGAGCCCGACACTTCTGCTCAGGTAAGAGGGCAGTCAGGGCCATCATTTAACATAAAAGAAGATAAATCACAGAAGAATCAATGCCTTTCCCATAATATTTGCTCCTTGGCACTAATGGTCCCGAGTGTTCAAAAAATGAGTTGGACTTCGAAAAACAATCGTGAGATTCCCTTAATAATAGGGGAATTGCTTCCTCCAGCAGCCGGTGCACAGGCACCAGCATGGGGTGTGGGAAGGGAATGGAGCTGGCGGGGTCCCGGGGCAGGGGCTGTGGTCAGGGTTGTCAGCACAGATGCACATGCAGGTCTCCCCTGCCATCACCATCCTTTTCCCATGGTGACAGTGACAGGCCCATTCCACCCCCATGGCTCTGGGACACCCCTTGTCTGCTGCTGAAGACGCGTCACTGCTCTGAGCAAACAGCCACGTAAAGAGACATGACATTTCCTGGGCCATTCTCCTGTGTTAATGCGACTCCGAGCACAGGGTGACCTTTTCACAAAGGATTTGTAAATGCCAGAAACTGCATAAAAATCTCTTTCAGGCAGACAGAGGTGTCAGAACTCTGCATTTATTTCTTAAATGGTGCTCTCCTGCCTTTCCTCTTTGGGCTTTATCATCTCTGTGCACCGAATGGATGTAATGAATCTGTATTTCAATAACAGCCACAGAGAGAATGAGAAAAACCCAGCAATAAAGCAGCCTCCCACCCGGGGCAGTGGCATGTGGAGCTCAATGGATTCAAACAAACCTGCAGGGGCCGGTGCTGCAGTGGGAGCGAGCGCCCAGCCGGGCTCTGCACATCCACACGGCACCATGGGATGGGACCGGGCAGCGGGATGGGGCAGCGGGACCAGGCACTGTGCAGGTGCTCCCACAGTCCCGTTTTCTCCTGGTTTGTGCATTCAGGACTGTACAATTCATGCCTGTGAGAGGGCAGAGCTGGTTGGGATGTGGGGAGCGGCTGCAGCTTGCACTGTGTGTATAAGGGCATAGACTGTTCCTTACCTCTGGACCACACACACACAGAGAACAGAAGAATCAGCCTAAAATCCCCTCCTGTGGTTTGGTATTGCACTGCATTTGGGCTATTTTATTTACTCCTGCCTTTGCAGCATGCTTTGTTCATCTCTAACCCATTTGATTCACTCTCCCTTCTCCTTTTTGCAGTAGCCCAGAGACTTCACTTGGTACTGGCATGGGCTCAAGCTTTTCGTAAGCTACAGCCTGAAAAGGAAGAATTGAGGCTGGCCCTGACTCAAATGCAAGTTTCATATTTTAATGTTTTATCACCTGAAAATATCACCCTCCTTTTAGTTCCCCAAGTGATTCTTGTGCCCAGCTCACCAAATGCTCATACACTCCCTGTAACTCACTCAGATTTCTCCCAAGCTCTTCTTGTTTTTCACATCTATTGCAATGAGAAGTACACGATCAGAAGGAGCCTCAAACAGTCCTAAAGAGGCACCTCAAATAATGAGGATGTATACAAGAACATCTTGTACACAAGAAAAATGCCCGTAGTTGAATAGGAATCACCAGGTATACACAAAGCCAGCACTGATTACCTGTGATGCACTGGTGAGTTATCTGGGGCCTGGCCAGGTGCCTGTTCTTGTCTGAACACAATAAAGTTCCTCAGTCAGGGCCTGTTTGCTCGGGCCCTCATGTAGTGATGCTGGGCAGGTTTAATTTCTATTTAAAAGCTCTATATTATGGCAAAAGAAATGCCACACAGAGGAGACGAGGAAATCAGTCGCTGATCAAACAATCAAGTGGTTCTGCTGGCTGCTGCAGGAGGAGAGGGGCACTGGACAGGCACAACCATGTTTTCAAGCTATTTGACAACTACAGCTGCATGGTGGGTTTGGGCAAGTTGGGCACTGAGCCCCCTCCCCAGACTAATGTACCTGTGCTTGGGATTTTCTAAGAAGCCCTTTCCATGCATGGAGCACCAGGACCAAAACTTTCCCGGGCAGCTCCTTTCACAGTGTTACTCCTTGAACATCTCCATCATCATCCGGTTTCCCTTTTCCAGCACAAGACATTACTTCTTGTTCAGTTCACAGCAACTAATGAGAGTAATTGGTCCCTGTCCTCTTTATTATGTCCCTCTAAGTATTGGTAAAGAGTTATCATGGCTCCCTCCAGTCCTCTTTTCTCTTCACTTAAGGATTCCCAATTCATATTAATTTGTCCTCCCTGACCCTCCCTCCCACTCCCTCTTTATACATCAAATAACTGAGCCTAATTACTCTGCAGACATACCACATTAGGATGAGGAAGTGAAGGAGGGGACAGCAAAGCACGCTCCAAAAGCAGTTGTATGAATTCCCAACTGACCAAAACCACTCACTGTGGCTCAGGTTCAGCAGTTGAGATCGGGGTGTAGGAGTGCTGCACATCCTTACCACATCTTTACCACCACCCTGCAGTGGAAGCCTCGCTGGGCATCCTTGTGCTGTGCTGGGGTACACAGCACCAGGGGAGATGCAGGCAGAGGCTCAGCATCCCCTGCTGCACGCTGTAACATTAACACAAGGGTTAATTTAGTTTAACAAAGTGGAAATGTCAAGCTTCATTGATATTCTGGCACCCAGCATTAATTACCTTTCCCTTTTTTAAGCAACCATTCTTGTGCTCTGTTGCTTCACTTAGAGCTGATAATAAGCTGTCCATCTATAGGCACATTCTGCTGACACAAATCATGATGGATGTGAAAAGCAATAAAAAACAAATCAAATGAGACACTGCTCAGAATGAGACAAAAAAATGAACCATGTTCTTTAATCATCAATGTGCAAAGCCAACCGGAATAAATTGTTTCAAGGAGGCCTCGTTCCTATTTAAATGTAAAATACACTGGGATGTTCTAATAGCCAGAGAAAATGAGGGGTTTCTGATGAGGTTTTAGCCTTGTATTCGCAGTACCCCCAAAACCAAGAATCCAACCAGCAGACAAATCCCCCTCCCGCCTGACACTGCAGTGAGGCAGTGGCTTCTCTGCATAAGGTTTTCTGGAGTGAAATGCAGAAAAATGTGGATACAACACAGTGCCCATGGCCCACAGCGCGCTTCCACAGAGCTGTTTCCCTGCGTCTGGAAGCCCGAGGCACTGAGGAGCCGCACGTGCTGGAGAGGAGCTGCAGCACAATGCCAAGGGCAAGCCCAGGGCCTTGCATCACTAACACCAACAGTGGGTGATGGCTGTGGATCAGACCCCTCCCACATACAATACTCAGCCCTCACCAGGCTCTGCTCCTTACCCCCATGTGCCTCCTCCCTGGCTGCCATCCCATCAAACACCCAGGATCGCCCCACAGGATCCCAGCATCCTTCTGTGACTCCATTTCCATATTCAGCTTCCCTTTGGGGTTTTGTAGGGTCTTTTCCCCTTCATGTTTCTGAAATTATTTAGCTGATATTTTATTATTGCACTAAAGTAATTGCATTGGCACAAGATGAGCATTAACATTTGCAGAGTGGGTTTGAGAAAAACACACCCTCTTTAAGCCTCCGCATGGAAAATGATCCTCAGCAACAAATGACGGCATCGCAGCAGATGTCCCCCCAGCACCAGAAATCACTGCTGCTGCTGCAGGTCCTTGGCACTTAACGCCTCCACTGCAAACAACACTAACAAACAACAGAACCAAACCTTTTCCCCAGCAGACACACGGTCCTTGAGATTTCAGATGCGGTTTTGTTTCCTTGTTTTATCTGCATGAGCAATTTGAATGGTTTTATAATTTGCCTGTGCTTCCATTTTATTACATCTGCCTCCCATCTGTTATTTTTATGGCTTATTTTACCATTCTCCTCTCACTAATGCCAGCGGCTCTACTGTGAAACCCATGTTGCATCCTAGAAACCTATCACCTCACTTAAAAAATAGATCTTGTGTGTGATGGCATAAGAACTGCCTGGAGAAGAATGAATGGATTTTTTAGTAATGATTTCTTGTAGGGAGAGCCCATGCAATAGTCTTACTTGGTGCAAATACATCTTCTCACTGCACCTTGCACAAGTCTTGCTGAATGACAGAGCCCATTCACCAAACCTAAAGAAAACCTCAGTGACACAGGAGGACTTGGGCTTCGGAGAAGGGATGGCACCACTTTCCTTGTTTTTAGAGAGTAAAGGCTTCACACGGGAAAAGCCTTGACCCTGCACAGCAGCCAGGACACAGCGCTCTGGAGATAGAAGGGGCACTGAGGAGTTTCCCCAGCTCCTTCCCAGGCACCGTGCCGGGCATATGCCAACAGGCAGAGATGCACAGGAGCAGAGCTCCAGTCCCTGGGGATGCTCCTGATCCCTCCAGGGCAGCAGAAAAGAGGGAGAAATGGAAAGCCAGTGCCTGGAGTCCCAGGCCTGGGGTTTAGTGACAAGTGGCCGCAGCTCTCGGTCACTCAGTTATCCATAATTCAGTCACTCTCAGAACAGTCACCCTCGCTTCTAAGGAGTTCAAGAGCATCACTGGCCAGGGATCTTTCAACAGAACACTTACAAACCAGAGTTAATTCACTAAGGTTCTCACAGCATGGTGCTGGCAGGGTCTGCAGAGCCCAAGCCAGGTCCAGCCACTGATGCTGCCTTAGCATCAGGGAGAAGAATCCAGAAACATGCAAAATAAATACAGATTCCCTTAATATTGTCTGCAGCACTGAATCCTCAGCCGCAGACAGACAACAGATGAGTCCCAACGTGCTGCAAACTGAGGCCACTTGAATTTTTCACTTATTTGTGGCAACACAGTTTTCTCCCTGTTTCATCATTTCCCAAGCACAAGTGTAATTGCACTGGCCTGCTACCAAGAGGTTTATTAAAGCGGCGAGGGATGAAACTAATGATTGTTAAGAAGATCTAATTGTGGGGGCACCAAGCTGCACATTACACATTTATGGCTACTAACCAGCAGTGCTCCAATGGAGGCCTGTGGATTTGTTTACCTTGCCAAGGCACTGACACATCCAGTCACATGAATTCCAAGGTTGAGGCAGAAATCAATACAGAGCTACTGAACATCCCAGTGCGCAGCTGGAAAAGACTAATTCCATGATGAACCCGAGTCCAGTGAAAATGTGCATAATTTAAAATGTATTAAAACCATGAGCTGCTAAAGCATCAATATTTAAGTGCCATCCCCTGCAGTGTCTGGGCAGCACATTCAGGTTTCAGTGCAGTCAGGAGAGGGGGGCTGACCTGCCTGCTGGAACGTACCTGTTCCCATGGGATTCTTGCTAGGAGCCTAAAGGGGGGATGTTCCAGCCACTTCAAGTAAACACATCACTATGAATGCAGTCAAGGCTGAGCCGCAAGTGACTCAAACTCCTCAGCCCTGCAGATGTTCAGTGTGTGCATCCCATGTGGACGCCACTCCAGAGACAGCCCACACCACACAGCAACCCAAGACAGGGCTCTTCCCTATCATCCCCAGGGCCTTCCAAATGGAGTCACAAAGTCCCTGGAAAGCAGCCACAGGAGAAAGCTCACTGAGGACCAATCCCTGATGGCAAGGTCCCTGTTCCTTCCAAAGGCCAAAGCACCCACACACCCCCTGTGCTGCATGGGCTGATCTGCACTTTAATGATCTACCACTAATGAGATCCTTGCATTAGCTAATCCAGCAGGCATCTGCTGAGGATAGGGCATTTATCACTAAGAATCTACCTACCTGTTGTACTGGGCCTGCACATGGTGAATCTCAATCATCTTAACTTAGACACTCTATTATACATAACATGAAATTTAACCAGGTATGTCCTATATGGGGTTGTAACATTGCAGCTGTGTTAACTAATTAGATAACGCTCATTATTGTTCATTCAATTTGCATGTGCAGATGCAGGGAGCAGCGTGCTGACTGCTCTCCAGGCACTGATTGATGGCTCCTGCTTTGCATTCATTAGGAGGGTGGCCTCCACACACCAGTTTTACAGCATTTGCTGCCACTTGCCTGGACATGCCAAACACTTTGCCCTGTGTCTCTTGGTTATCAGTATCTTGCCAATAGGGCACAGTCTGTTTCCGCAACCCGATGGGCGAGTGAGGAACTGCTCCCTGAGAAGCAGGGAGCTTCTGAGAAACCTTCGCTTTCCCGTGTGCCGAGTGAGAATAAACAGAGCTGTGACAGCAGGGGCTGGTGACAGCTCTCCAACACGCCAGGTTCACGAGTGGCAGTGCCCATTGCTCATCCAACTCCAGCCAGAAATGACTCGCAGAAACAAATGGGGCTGCCAAGGGTTTGACTTTGTCAGGCGAGTAGCAACCCCTACAACCAGGACAAACACGGTTCTCATAGGCCTCCCCATCCTCCCCCACTGTCCCTTCACAGGCACAGGCTGGGGACTGCTCTGCTTCACCTCTCCACATCTCCCTGCCCAGCGCCAGGTAGTTTCAGGAGCTCATTCCCTCTGCCCAGCAGCACTGGGCGATCCCAGCCCTGCTGGCCCTGGAGCACTGCACCTCCCCACCCTTAGCCCTTTGCCACCGGTCACACACCTGGGAGCACCAGCCCTCCCCAAATGAGGCTTTTCTTCAGATGGTGCTATAAATCAGCCAGGCAATCAAAACCTGTTAGAGACCCAAACGTGCTCCCACAGGGCTGAGATTGAAAGGATGCCTGCCTGTAAATTATCCAAGATTAGATTGCATCTTGGCAAAGCCCATGGTCAAAATAATAAAGAAACAGCAAAAAAGGCAACTGATGTTTGTGAGAAATAAGTGTCGTCAGACTAAGTCCGTGGCCAGGGTGGGAATCAGACCGAGCAGCCAGACTGGCGCATCTCTGAATACAGACTCCAGCCAAAGCCATCACCTTGAGGCCCACAGCAATTCTGGAGCTGCTTCTCTGACATCAATTTAGGGGGTACAAGGAGCAGGTTGAGGAGCATCTCCTCAGCTGGGGGGATGTGGGCACTTCCCTATGCGGGTTCATCAGCCCCTCATGAGGGTTTTGCAGGGGAATCTCTGTGAGCACATCCACCTGGCTGGTGACATTTGACAGCCACTTCCCAGCTGTGATGCAGGATGATGCTGTTTGGAGCTGAACTGATCCAGGGGATCTTTTTCTTTAACCTCAGTGTTGCTAGGCTGCTAACACAAGGCAGCTCCACCGCCATCATGTTAGGCAGATGAACTGTCGCTTCAGCTCATTTCAGTGTGAAACACTGTCAACTCTTTCTCCTTTTTGCATATGCAACACTCACTGGATAGTTCAGGTCTATGCACAACATATTTATTCAACAGTAATCGTTTCATTTCTGCAAAGGAAATATGTTCCACTACTCCTGCAGCTGACAGGCTCTGGCAGAAGTTGGAAGCTGAGGCTCCAAAAGGAGGGAGAATATGCTTAGGGGATGAGCACAGCTGTTTGCAGTATTCCTCTGCCCTAGCAATTATTTAAATAGGAAGAATTCCGGGAGGGTTATTTGGCTTCCACACAGTGCATGCTCGGTGCATGCTCTGTCAGCCACCAGTCAGGCTATCAGACAGTGAACCTCTGAAGACATTTCTATTCTTGCAAAGCATCGTTGGGAAGGAAGAGGGTTCAGTTCCACAGCTGCTCACACACCAGAACACTGCTCGCACACCAGAACACACACACTCCCGTGGGCAGCACAACAAGTGGTACAAATCCTGATACATTCACATAATCTGCATAACCACTGTTTGGGAGCATCGCTGAAGTGCCCCAGACTCCCCTGAGCTACAGAAGGGATCAGTGCCCTACTCAAAGGCACAGAGCAAGGTACAACACAGGCCTACAAAAAAGGTGAATTATCCTCCTCCATGCTGGTTTTGCCTGAGGGAAATGAGGTGGGACCTCTTGAACCTGCTCCCACTGCACTGTCATTTGTGTCTGTGCCCACTTGGCACTGAGCTGAAGAGCACTTTCTGGAGGCAGAGGCTCAGGGCAGCCTCGCTGCAGCAGTGCAACAGGGAGCACTTGCTCCATTGCTGCATTTCAACAATGAACTGGAGTCTATTTAAGATTCAGCAGTGCCTTGTGAACATGTTGCTGCTTCGCCTCAAACATCAGCCAGGACAGCCCTCAGACAGCACTGCTCACTGCATGAAACCCCAAATCCCTCACAGCAGGGGAAAGCTCCCCCGGGACTAGCAGTGTGTTAGCCTGCTTGTCATCCAAGGCTCTCAAAGTCATGAGAAGCATTAATTAAGCCTCATGGCATGCCTGTGAGATGGAGGGTCAGTGTTTACTGTGCAGCAGTGGCACAGGGCTCTGCAGGATGGTGGTGCTTGGGGCTGCATCAGCTGGGCCAGGTGTTGTGGATCTCAGAGCATCAATTGGCACCAGCACAAGAGAGAGGGAAGTCCTTGGGTGCCCATGAAGAGCCTCCACAGCTCTTGCCCCAACCCAGGTGTGAGGACATGGCACTGTGAGGTGCAGGGGAAGGCTCTGGTCCCCAGATAGCACTGACACAGTGCTGTGCTGGCTGGTGCTCTGGCTGTGCCGGCAGTGCTCCTGAGCCCGCGCTGCTGCAATGAGCCCTGGCCAGTGTCCGTGTCCCCCCGTGGCAGCACCTTGCACAGCCATTGTGATGTGTCTAACGTGGCTGAGTGAGAAAATGAGCAAATCCCTGCCTGGATTCTTACTTTCAGATGAGCTGTTCAAAACACTGAATGTTCAATTCCCTGTAGCTTTAAAGAGCTACACTCATTTTTCTATCTGGAAATGCACATGCTTTCTGTGCACGGGAGGGCTCCAGCAGTTCATCCCACCAACAGGGCTTTATCCACAAACCTGGGAGTACATCAGGCTGACTATTCATTCAGAGGGACTCATTTAATAGGCCTGGTTTCCAGGAGCAGCCAAGTGGCATTCCCACAAGGCAGCATTAGGCTCTAGTTGAGGTACTGCAGAAACAAACACCAGAATGATGCCTGTCGAATAGCCGTACAGAAGCTGCATTGAGGATGGAGGGATGGAATCACCTTCCTCTAAGGATCAGCTCCAGCTCAGGGCTGTCAATGGGAAACCATTACAGCCTAATCCAGCAGGTGCTGGATGCCCCCTGTGAAGTTTGTTACTGTTGACATTTCAGCTAATAACGGTCTGTTTTGATGAGACTGTCTCCATCATTTCTCTATCAATTAATATGCTTGAGAAGTCCACACCATGTTCAGAAATCAAATAACTTACGCCAGTATTGCTCCTCCACCCTCTGCTAACATCCCTGAGGAAGACGGACACAATTTCTTTGGCCATGGACCTCGCGAGGCAAGCCCCGGGTTTAACCACCAGCAGGGCATTCATCTGCAGAGGGAGCCATCTGCTTTCCCATTTAGTAAAGAATTTGCTTGCAAAAGTCTAGCTCGTTTGTGCTGCGTGGAAACTACCACTGATGCGCCAGGTCACAGCCTGGATGATCCTAAGCCCATGATTTGTGCATGCTTTGTGTTCAAAGAGGCTCAAAGCACCTGACAAGAATTAGGTTATTTACACTTCACATGCCTTGGAAAATCAGAGCTTTTATGATCACAGTTAACAAAATCAAGTCTCACCTCAAGTCCAACCCCATTCTTGCATAAAGGCTGCAGCTGGCTCTTCACTGGGCTTCCTCTCTCCAAAACTGTTTGCTTGGGGGGATTTGCAAACCACATTCAAGATCAGAGGTCAGTGGGTTTAGTGTTCTCAGTGCTAAGGGAGCACTGAGGAGCAATGCCCTCTTCCCGAGCAGCACAGGAGTCAGAGGTGTAAAGATCAGCACAGATACTCGCATTCACCCAGATACCCAGACATGTTAGTTCTAATTCGGAGCAATGGGAATTAATGAAAGTTAAATGCTTTAATACTTCTGCAGAAGGAGACGTAGGAGAGCAAAGCATGAGTAAGTAGCATCTGTCAAATCGTGCTTTGGGAAGTCGGCCAGAAAAAAGGGAAAACCTAACAAATATCCTGTAATTCAAAGAGGAGAACAGATAACAGTTTCCTATCACCAATAATGCCTCTCACATGCAGAAATGCCATCTTTTATCTAGCTATTCAGATGTGAACAGAAGTTCAGTGATTGTTGTCAGTTTCTCTGGAGGGAATATTAGTGCACTGCCACCAACAGAACATCAATAACAGGGGAAATGAATTCTTCTGAAGAGTTAATTTTCTTTCAGTTGTGAAATCTAACTTAGGCATCATCACTGTCCATCAGTGAGGGGCAATGCAAGCAGAACTGCAGACACCGTGCTACAGATAAAACAATAGAATTCAAGTGGAATCTGCTTCCAAAAGAGATTTCCACTTGGTCCCAGAGTTGAGGCTGAGCAGCTCCAGTAACAGCAGCTGCAGCCCCACGCAGTTCCCCACTGCTGGTACCTGCCTCTCATAAACACCACTGCAATGAACAACTGAAAACAAGACCCAGACCTCCTCAGTGCCAAAGGGCACAGCCCTGTGAATTCAGCAATCATGGGAAAAAAGAAAGCAGAGCAAATAGGGAAAGTGAACATCATTTAGTTACCATGAGCAGCTACAGGCAGCCTCAGCCTTAGTCATGCTGCAGCACCACGTGAAGAGAGAATTTTCTCTGCATCTCCCAAGCAGGCTGGTTTTGATCTGCAGTCAGGATGCCCCAATCATTCGGACCTTGTGAGTATTTCATTCCCACTTAATTGCTTCAGCAGCAAGCAGTTTTCCTTGCTGCATGTCCTGCACCCCCTAATGAGGTTAAAGAAGGAAAAAAGACCTCCTGGATCATCCAGCCTGAGTGTGGGAGAGCAGAGGACATGGGCTGCTTGCTGGGATCAAACCTAGGTGTTTGGCTCTCTAATGAGAACTGTGCAAGAGATCAAGCAACTCCTTTTATTCCCTTTCCCATGGGATTACTTTATCCGGGCCATTACTAGAACTGGGCAGTGAAATCGCAGAGAGCCCCTTGGCGTGATGTCTGCACCAGGAGAAGGGAGCACAGCCACGGCACCGGGTGCTGTGGGGTAGTGACATTTCCATGGCTCTGTGTCCAGGGCAACTCGCATCCCCTGCAGGCAGGCAGCACACATCACGCAGAGCACTGACAGGATGAAACATGGTATAGTCGCACTACCGCCCTTCAGGAATGCTGCATTAGCCATTAATTTTATTTAAGTGCTTTCTAGTATTGTGGTGTTGAACTAAATTCAATTTATCCACTGGCAAATGCCCTAAAACCAAAGCAACAACACGCAGAGCATGTGGGACTATTCATAAATTCAATCCGTATTCCTCCAGTGAAGATGTGTTGCAAGACAGATCTAGATACTTCATTTGGATTGACAGGAGGAGACCTGATACAGACAGAGTGGAGGAACGATGGTCTCCAAACTACTGTCTGTCTCTGGGGAAGACTCATTACACAAATGCCTACAAATGCCAAGTAGCAGCAGAACCTTCCCCTGCAGCTCTGTGAGCCTTCATCAGCACCATCCTCATCCCGGATTCATAACAAGCTCCCTGGTGAGTTTTGTTCTGCCACTCCAAACACCCTGGAAGCTGAGGAATCCACACTTCAAGCCCATTTGAACAGATCTCTTAGCCTAGAGCTACACCCGAGGCATGAACCAGACCCGGAAATGCCAACGCTGATTTTCCAGGTCACCCGCTCTGCAGATTAGCACACACTGAGCATGTGAGTGCTGCAGAGCCTGGGCACAGACCTGCTGCTCACATCACATGGGTTTTCCTCACACAGAGCAGCAACATTTCCTCACACAGAGGCATTATTCACCCATAGTATATTCTTACCATCATATATAGTGCTGATAGTAGTAATGATACCTTAATAATATTTAATATGATCACTAAAAGGCCCCATTATTTTTCCAGGACATTCTTTTCCACAAAGTTTGCTGTTCTACACTCAAAGCAAAAGGCAAATAAATAAGAAAAAACCCCAAAAAAGTATAAGACAATATAATGAAAGAAAAGTTCCTGGTCGGTTTTGAATTAACTCAGTGGTTTTGCAATTCCCCTACCATCTCCTGCCCTCTGCATCTGAACTATTTCTAGCTCAGTCGTGGTCTTGCTGAACAGACAAGATGTTTTTAACCTTTCTGGGCGAAAGCTTTGTGCAGTGTGTGCAGTTCCTGCTGAAATAGACAAACTCCATGCAGGACAAGCTTATTTTAGGGGGGCTTTAATATCACTACCTGCCAACATAAGAGATTACAGTTTTCCACTCCCTAGGGGTAAAAAGTAGGAATTAAATGACATATCTATTCAATACGTGAGTATGTTCAAACCAGCACTGCCACTTAACTTCCATTCAGCCTTTGCTAATGGACAGCTGGGGTTTTTCTAACACTAATCTTCAAACACAACCAAGACTGGGTATCTGCTCCTTTACTGCAACCCTGGAACAGCTTGTGTCTGTGCTGCAGAGTCTGGTTTTGAGCAGGATACTGCATCTCAAGGCAGGTACCTTCAATAGCTGTTGGTGTGGAGGGAAAGTAGGCGTTGGTGTTTGCTTGGGCTAGGGCAGCGTTTCAAAGCCTGGTGGATTCTGCACTGAAACAATGCCCACAGCTTTCCTCATTCAGTGTGGCTATGGGGTTGAGGGGATGCTTCACACTCCCCGGGAGAGCACATCAGCCCTTGCTTGACACTCCAATGATAACACCACGAATGACCACTCAGTACTTCTGTCACTAACTCTACAGGTTTATCCACAGTCATTTATTTCTCTGGCATTCCCTAACCTGTGTCTCAGAGGGGTTATTGAGCCTTGCCTCCAAGTTCCAAGTCAGGAACCTGAAACACAGATGCTGAAGCTGATGGGGAAAAGGTAAGAAAGGACCAAGAAGAGCCCCAGAGAGGAACAGTTTCTACACAGACTGCAGCTCACAGAACGTGATCAGTGTGATGTATAACTGCAGACACACACCCCCCCCCAACACACGCACACAGCAAGAAAGGCACCGTAAAATATGTTGGGCAGGAAAATGAATGATCTCTGTCAACTATTTAAAGGCAATCCAGTAATGTGAACAATCAGGAGTGAAGAAAAATCAATGCACTTCTCATGGTGCAGAAATGGAAAACAAGCTGGGTTTTACTTTGCAAAATCCATGCAAACAAACCCCAACAGATTAATTCTTGTCAGTAAAAGAGGTGGTTTGTCAGCACAAGCCCCACCTCCAGAAGAGCTCTTTAGAGCCAGGGCTGCTCTCACTGACATCCATTCTAACATCCCCACTGGTGTTAGTGGTGCACCATCGTGTCTTTACACAGCCATTATGAGCAACTGTGGTTTATTCCCAACACATTTAATTTGGTTGATAGAAAAGCCACCAGGAAGACCTCAAGCAAAGCAGAGAGAGAACAGAGTGCATCAAATGCAGCCCAAGCTCGCCCTCTCCACCCCAGTTCCAGACAGTGCAGCAGAGCACAGAGAAGCAATGCCATCCTTGTCAGAGAAACCAGACAACTAGTGGCATGATTGGAGTGTCCCAAATCAGCCTTTTCTATATTCCAAATTGCAACTGGCTTCTGACTTCAGGTCACAGAGGAGAAATGGCACAGGGAGGTTAAAGGAAGCAATTTCTGTAGCAACTCACGAGGTGTGGGGGTCCTTCCCCAAATGAGGTTGATGGAAACTGCATGGGGGGGTATAACATGGGGAGCAATCAAAGGGGAGATGGATTAGTGGGCAGAGCACAAAGCAGCAGCACAATTTATCACACTGCTCAGCACTTCACAGAGCTACACAATTTGTCTCGCAGGTCTCAGTACCATGCGTACACAGACAGACAGATCTATTAGTTCTCCTTCCCAAACCTTCCTCTCCTATTGCACATAGGAAATAGAGCCAGAAACATCATGGAAATTCATGGCTTCTGCTCAGTTAATTGACAGGCAAAGACAAATGCAAGGGAGAAGGCTCTGAAATGCTGTTCTGAAAGCCCCAAACCAGCAGGATGCTGTAGTTTAGGATGAGTCCAGGAGCCCATATGGTCCCTCTGTGGAGAGTTGACCCTCTGGGACACAACCAGAGGGTCCTCCTTGGACCTGGCCTGAGCTCCTGGGTCCCCCCAGCAGAAGCTGACCAGAAGGAAGGGTCTCCCACTCATAGCCATGTGAGGCAAGGGAACACAGGAATCCCTCCATCAGCACTCGGTTGGGCAAACACCGAGGAGTGCAGCATCCCTGTGTGTAACACTGAAAGCAAGCTCCCACTGGAGGGATTTCAAGCCAGACTCATTAGTCCTAAATTTGCACCAAAAAAATCCCACACATGGCAGCATTTGGTGATGTTGCAAAGAAACTCAAGCGCTGTTATGAAAGCGCAGCCGCCAGTTCCAGCACTCTGTGAACTTGCCCTAAATCACAACCATTCCATTTCCGAGAAGCTGCTCTCAAGGGGTGGGATCCGAGGTCTTGCAGCACCTCCAGCATCACACAGACTTTCCCATATCGGTCAAGCACTTGAGCTCCGAGTTCCTGCAACTGATTCATGCCCGTGCTTCGTGCAGATCCCACACTCCTGCATGCGCGGGGTTGATTCCCAAGCAGAGCAGCAGCAGGTGCCCCTTGGCCAAGGCTCTGCTGCCCCTCTGTGGCTCCTATGTGATGGCCTGATCCAGCCTGAGCCCTCACAGCACCGAGACTCCAGCATCTTTTGAATGAGGCACATCACATCCTTCCCCCCTGCATCAATCCTACTGTCCACACAGGTTAGACCAGCTGGAAAGAGCTTTATCCTGGCTTAGAGCAAGCTGGATTCAGGTCCTGCCCATTAACTGGATGGGCAGTTTTAGAATGAGCCTTCATCCTAAGGACTTGCACAATAAGGAGGAGATAGCCCTTGGCCACACAGCCAGGGCCACCAATGCACTTTGTTAACAGAGTTAACACAGTGGACACTTAAACACAGCCAGCAGCTCCTTCCCTGCTAGCACAAAGGGGGACTGGAAAGAAGAGTCATTTTCCCCACACAAACTACAGGAGCTGCAGCCACAGACCCCATCCTCCACAACCACCACAGCAAAACCTCTGCATTTCCTTCCACGTCCCAGGTAGGATTCCTGGGCTGTTGGCAGGTTTCCTTCAGCAAACACAAAATGAGAAGCTGCTTGCACCAGTTTACCAAGCATTAGGTCAGAGAACCCTTGCCATGTGCCAGGAACACAGTGACCAGTCCAGCCCACGCAGTGATCAGCAGCAGGGGCACAGGCAAAGTACCACCCAGCACCAGAAGAGGAGCTGAAGAGTGCAAGTTTGAGTTTCCTGACAAGTGTTCTTGATTTCCCCTCCACATTCCCTCCCTGTTCTTTTTATAGCTTTGCTTCTTTGCTGTCTCCCATCCTCACACACTCAAGTAGCAAACTGAGATGAGAGAGAAGACATCTGAACAAACAGCTTCTCCTGCCTTCCAAAATAAGCTCTAAAGCTCTTAGAGGTAGTCCAAATACATTGGTTTAAGATAGCACATGCTAAGGAGAATGACAGCAGCGCCATTTAAGGTGCTTTGACAGCATGGATCAGGTCCTGAAAGTGCTTGTGCAAACACCATGGCAGGAGAGCAGGAATGACTCCTTCACTTGTCCCTTCTGCAAGGAGGGAAATGCATCAGGAGCATCATCTCCATGGTGATAGCAGGGATACAGTAGGAAGGTTCCTAGGAAATACTGGGTTTGGTCAGAGCTAGTGCAGGAAATGAGGCAGCTGCAGAGAAACCCTCTCAGTTACTCAGTTGGAAACAACAGTTGAAAGCGATGTTTCCAAACCAACAGGATCTTCCCTGGAATTCTGGGCAGGAGACCATCTGCCAAGGGCTGGCTGTGCCATAAGCGTTTGTCCAAGGGCATTTGCCCTGAGGCTGATGACACCAACAGAAAGCACTGAGAAATGCCCACAACCACACAACTCCCAAACCCTCTGCTGCCCCACATCAAACCTCTCCATACATCCCTGTACCCTGATGGCTTCCTGAAGCAGTGGAGGCAGCAAAGATGGAAACACCATTTCTAGGAATAGAGCCATATATTTTAAACCGATAAAGTGATGTAAATGGCATAACAACTGCTTCTTCTGCATCTGGCTCCAAACACTCAAGAACTGCCCTGCTTAGGAGCAGTGATGGTGCAGTGTCACAGCAGAGGAAACTTCACTGCAGTGATTAAAGCTGAAGAATTCTGCAGCTCAGTACAATTGCCAGTGTAATCTCATCATCCTGCTATGTAACAAGAAATCTATTCTTTATCTTCTTTCCTTTCATTCCTTAAACTCACTGTTTTGGCATTTCTAATTTTGTAGGAGCTTTCTGCAGAAGGAGCCCTGTGCAGTGCATGGGAGAATCACTGTTTAAATAGGACAACTGGTGCATGGCCAGAGACATCAAATAACCGCACAACTACTGCTTGTGCAAACACACCAGCAGGTACTGATGGGCACAGACCTTGTCTCTGCTTACCCTGAATTTTCAGGGCTGTGTCAACCTACATTAGAGACTAATTCACCTGTGGAGCTCACACAACTCTCTATGTTCCGTACTGACTCCCACTGGCCTTTGAAGTTTGTTCAAAAGCTCTGCGGGTATAGGCTGGAAAACCCCCACATTCCGCAGAACTGAGGGACTGTGAGTTCGGGATGGGATCAGCTCAAGAATCCCCTCCTCCCAAGTGAGTACATTGTCACCTCGTAAATTCATCCCCTGCCAGAGGCTGGACAGGACCCTTCACTAAGGAGGAAAGCTCATTTTCCTTAAGGTGCACATAACCCCAGACAGGATGCTCTCAGCTGAAGCCCCGTTTTGGGAGCAAGCACGGGGTTACGCTTTCATTCCTGTGCTTCCAGCGCCACCTCGTGGACAAAAGAGGGTACCTCAGCTAGAAAGTTCCTACCCACGCTGGGGAGTCGCTCCTGAAATCACTCAGGGGCACATCTGCACTGTCGGCAGCTCAGCAGCGCCTTGAGGCGCGCTTCAGACACCCACAGGTGCCAAAGCCTTCTGATTTTATGGAGTACATCAGCCCCACTTTGTGTTTCCCATGAATCCGCACAGGTTGTGTGATGACACCTAACAGGTGACAGAAACAAACAGCCATTAGGATGAAAGCAAAATGAAGTGCAAATCCGGCTACAAATGTCAAAACCTCTAGTTAAATGAATTTACAGGACCAAAAGTAAATTACACGAGCAGGAATGGCTGCTTTTCTCCTCTCTGTCAGCCCAACTCATTCCCCAGGGAAGGTTTGAAGTGATTTTTGGTTCCATCTGACTGCCCCAATCTGCAGCCCATGCTGTGGGATGCACACCTCACCCACCAATATATCCCACATAAGTACAGACAACTGCTGCACACAGTCACGGGGAATGGCTTTTCAGATTGTATTGAGTACACTGACATTAAAAGAAAAATAACCTCCTAGATTGGATTTTCTTGTCCCTGGTTCCAAATGTAAATGTTAAGACCAAACCTGCTCTGCATCAGCAGTGGCCTTGATTACTTCTTAAGCCACACAAAGCCATCCACCAGGGCTAGGCCTGGGCTATGACCTTGCAGAGGCTCCGATGCCCAATTCCTGGCAGTGTTCAAAGCCAGGCTGGACAGGATTTGAGCACCCTGATGCAGTGAAAGATGTCCCTGCCCATGGCAGGGGGCTGCTCTTTAAAGTCACCTTCCAACACAAACCCAAACCATTCTGACTTCATTCTGCTTTCCTGCGGCAGCTAGCAAAACACTTGACAAATTACATTTAGGATGTTTTACAATGAGCGCTATTCAGCATGATTATCTGGTGTGTATAGGCTTTCATTAAAGAGACAGAAAAGACCTTATCAGCTTCCCTAATGGCTGTACCAGACTGTCCTGCCAGATCTGATAAGCTCTGAAGATGATTTCCAGCAGCCTTAACCCCTTAACTGGGGTCGGATGCCACAGTTCACACTTATGCTTATTTATGGACTTGCAATAATCAGCAAAGGCTGCTCCTCACTCTTGCATCTGTGACCCACTGAAGCCTCCCTGTAAGGCTTTAGGTAGGGTTTGTGCTATGCTTGCAGCATCAAAACCTGTTTCATGTCTGCAGAGGCACCTGCAACTGAGCACTCAAGTTATGCTCTGCTGTGATCAGAGCTAGGGGTCCATGGCAGTGAGCATACACCTGCAAGAAGCAGAGAAGATGCTTGGGCATTAAAATCCCCCAGTTGTCTTTCCATGATTCCAGCCCTCCAAGCAAAACCACTTCTCTCAGCTCCAGCTCCTGCACGCACCCAATCCTTTCCCAAATGCAAGCTGGGTACTCTGATCTTAGTGCTATGGAAAGCTGGAGCAGGATGAATCAGAAACTCCAAGCAAACCACTAATGCCTTGTAATGCACCAAGAAAGAAAGATCACCTCCAGGCAGGAAAATTACTCAAGTCTATAGACAGTTGCATGTCCAAAGAAAGTGTCTCAATTCAGTAATCCAGTAATAAACCTCAGGAGATAAACGCTGTAATGACTATATTTTCCTCTCGTGACTGGATTTGTGCTTGATTGGATCCTCTGTAGTTCATAAGGAGAAAAGCAGCGGTTTCAGAGTGCCACTCATCATGTATCTGCCTACAGACAGAGCCTGGAAAATGAGGATCCTGATTGGAGCATCTCAACTTCAAAATTACACAGAATAAGGCTGAGCTGTAAAATTGTGTACACAGCAGCTCATAATTGCAGCTACTGCTGGAATAAATTACCGCAAGAGGCAAACGTTCCAGGGCTGAGCTGAAGAGGGCTCTTCAGCTAAAGTGGCCAGAAAACATAACCCCAAACTGAAACCAGACTGAGCCCCGTGACCTCCGGGAAAGGACCTGCAGGATTTAGGTTTGTATTGTACCTGATGAATGAGACTCCCCGCAGCCGAGTGCTCTCAAGGAGGTTATGAGAGGGTTTGGTCCATCTCAGCTATAAAAGCGAACAATTCAGCTCAGTTGCCATCCCCCAATTCCTCTGAAGCCTGCATTGGGGTGGTTCTTTGAACCACCGCACTCTGCTCAATCTGTAAGCAAGAGCAGCAGCCTGTTCTCACTCCCTGTCTGCATTAATTACAAGCAGTTATTTGATGCCATGTGTGCTGAATGAATACATACAATTATTTTACCAACCAAAAAGTCAAAATCCCAGATGGGTTGGGTTGAAGGGACCTTAAAGCTCATCCAGTTCTAACCCCTGCCATGGCCAGGGATACCTTCCATAGAGCAGCTTGCTTCAAGCCCCATCCAACCTGGCCTTGAACACTGCCAGGGATGGGACAGCCACAGCTTCTCTGGGCACCCTGTGCCAGCGCCTCAGCAGCCTCACAGGGAAGAACTTCTGCCTTGCATCTAACCTGAACTTCCCCTGTTTCAGTTTAAACCCATTGCCCCTTCTATCACTACAGCCACTTCACAGTACTTAACTCCTGAATCTCTGTGATTACGCCTCTCAGTCTACTTTTAAAAGCCTCACAAGTTTACAAATAGCTTAAGCTGCCTTCTCAGCATACTGTACAACAAAATACTTTTATCAAAAAGCATGTTCGGACTTGTGTTGAGGGTTATACATACACTGCAGAAGCTTCTAACATCAAACAGCTTCTCAAAAGCATCAGCTTTCTGTTTATATACTTCCTGCTTATATACTTCCATAGCCCAAACAGCAGACATTTAAACCACCAAAGCTTTATCACAGCCATCCCAGTTAAGCCTTACCTAGTTCCTGAGCAGACAGAGCACCCTTGTGGTGCCTGCATGGAGAGCACTGCAGCTCCAGCAGCCTGACAGCAGTTGGTCAGCTAGCAGGTACCGGAGGGCCAGGGCAGGAGCAAGGCTCCAGTTCCCATCTCACACCACACACTCACATTGCTGAACCACCCCCGGTGTGACCTGATCAAGAGATGGGCAGCTGCAAGGCTTAAAACAGCAGGAGGAAGAACCCGAGGTGAAGAAGCCTGAGGCATGCAGCTGCTGCAGCAAGGTGCACCCAGTCCCATCCTGGTGCAGCCACATCCCGGTGCCACGCGGGTGCAGCCATCCATGGCACAGAACAGGCAGCCAGGGCAGCACTGGGCACTACGCAGGGCTGCAGGGACAAACCCCACCCACACACCAGCTTCACCCACAGCTCTTGGCCCCTATCAGCCTTTTCATGGGGAACAAGTGGATTTAAATGGAGAACTTACCAGTGCAGGAGCTCTTCACTGGGAATACAGAGCCTCAGTGTCCAAGGAGATAAATCGTGGCAGAACTGAGCCTGGGAGCCAAGAGGGAAGGAAGCACCCTCCCAAGCATGCTCCTGCAAGCAGCCTGGCCGATAGCACTGTTCCACCCAGCCCCTTTTATAGCATCCCACAGGTGACATGTTAATTGTTAATCACTCAGGTGCTTCCCATGTGCCTCTCAGTGATGGGTGCTCATTAGCACTCCCCAATGCACAGCTGTGCATGTTCCTTCCAGCTGTAGCTCTGCAATGATGTCCAAAGCAACACTGTGGAACCTTCTATTGCAATGAGAGTTATGGAGAAGTTATTACCTCTGTTACTGTCACATAAAATGAGAACAAAGCATAGCACAGCAGTGGCTCTGGGACAGAAGAAAAGTGAGTTACAAGAATGCTACTTGTGCAACATTAGATTGTGACCTACCCCAGTGACTGGGGTGACAGCCCAGCATCCAACCAGGTCATATCCCATGGCTGTGCACAGAATGGGAGGTCTTGTGGCCTGAGAGCTAGGGTTGCACTGGGAAACCATCATAGAATGATAGCTTGGGTTGGAAGGGACCATCAAATCTCATCCAATCCACCCCCCTGCAATGAGCAGGGACATCTTCAACTAGACCAGGTTGCTCAGAACCACATCCAGCCTGGCCTTGAACGTCTCCTGGGATGGTGCTTCCTCCACCTCTATGGGCAGCCTGTGCCAGGCTTTGTAAAGAAGCTGAGTCCTGCCCTGTGGATTCAGTGGCAGCACTGGGAGATGTCCCAGTTCACAGCATGCTGCACAGGGACACTCTCCTGCTGCAGCTGGGACTTCATGTGAGCTCACCCACATCAGCCCCAGTCCATGCCAGTGGGACAGTCCCAAGGACCTCATTTAACACTGTCGCTTTGTGGACATACACAGCGTAGCACACAAAATATGTTATTTATTGTGAATTTTGCAAAGACACATTTAAGCAACAAAATATACATTTGTGAACCTTTAGTTTTATACATAACAAATACAATCTGCTACCATAGCAATAAATTAAATGTACATTATTTACAACAGACATAGGCCACCATGAACTACAAAGCACCGCCTCTCTACATAAAAAATAAACTCTGTCAGATACATTTCTTCAAGATATATTTTCACTCTGTAAACTCTCTTCACATTCTAACGATATAAATCCAGCATTTCCCTTTGCAGGACACACGCAGTGCTACATTCATTAAAACATAATGCAAGCATGCTCTGGGATGGGGAATGACGGACCCGGCCAGCTCCAGTGAGCGGCAAAGCAACGTGAGCACGAGGTGCGACCTGCGGGTGCTGAGCTCTGACCTGCTGCTGGCTTAGAGCAGTTAGCGGTGCTCAGCACCTGCTGCAGCCAAGCCAGAGACAGGCAGACACCTCAGCCCTGGTCAACAAGCCCATCCGTGCCAGCGGCTCCTTCCCCTGCCGCTCCTAAAGACCCTCAAAACTCTGGAAAGAAACTGAGTTTGTGCTTCAGATCCTCCCTTTTCACTCGGAAAAAAAAAGCACTTTCATGTTGTGCTTGAGTGTAACCCTGTGCTTGGCTCTGTGGGGTATCAAGAGGGTGCAAGTACGTGCTAAGAGCTTTCCTGTATGAAGCAGCAGCTCCAACCAGTCCCTGGGCTCACACAGGAGATGCTGGTGGTGGGGAGCTGGGTTTCGCCTGCCTGCAGCACCAGCACTGCAGAGATGGACTTGGACCCAACCTGCCTCTGTCTCTCGCCGGGGACATGGGCTGGTCCAGGCTAAGTACAGCCAGGCTGCAGCAGGAGCAGGGGGGGACTGAAACCCCAGCAAGGAGAGGAGCAGCCCCCCACAACAGGAGAGACCCCCAACACAGCTGGGGGCTCCCCTAATTACCCCCAACTGTGCTCCTGAGCCCATTCTGCTCCCTGTGCAAAGTCACTTTCGAGTCCTATAGAAGTTATGTGTATAATGGTGGGGATCAGAAAGGAAAATGCACTGGCCAATACTGTTAGTGTCAGTTAAGGATCCTTTCTTTTTATGTATATATATTAGAGATATATATATATAAAATCCCTTTTATATATGTCTATATGTGTGTGTGTCACTTATAAGCACAAAACGTTTTGCAGTATATATACAGGAACACCTTCACCCACTGCAGGAAGTGCAAATGCCTCCGAGGTTTCACACAACCACTGGTCAGTCCCAGCACCACCATGGGCTGAAAGGTGCACACCACGCACACGTGGCTGCAGGGAGCACAGGCAGAAACCACAGCCCAACCAAGACACGAGCTGTATGGCCCAGGGGCTGTAAGGATGCTGCAGTGGGTTTGTGCAACCATAGTGAGGATGCTGTTGAAAACATTCCAGATCACACAGGAGCCGCTGGCAAAGCCAGTGCCAGACCTCAGCTCCCAGCCCCACTACCAAGGCAAGGACAAGCCCCACACACTGCATTCCTCTTCCTGAAGCTTCACACTGTGCTGCCTGCCTGTAATCCTGTTAGAATAGCTCTACAGACCAACAAGGAAAGTCACAGTTTCAAGTAAAAAAACCCAAGCAAAACCAGAAATGAAAACCCAGCTGACAGTAGCCACTGCATCTTCTGCTGAAAGATCTCATGGAGATCAACACCCAGGCGAATGACGACGTCTACAGAATCAAGCAACTTCTCAGGGCAAAAACCAAATCCAAGACAGACCCTCAAAGCAAGTCATTGCACCAGTCAGTATTTCACTGTGCAGCATAAGAAAACCAGACCAAAAGCTTCAAAGAGGAAGAACTGGGGATGGGTTTGAAAGTGCTACCAAAGCATCATCAGACAGAAGTGCTGAACAGCAAAGTATGTGGAACCTGAGACATCTAGAGCGAGCTAGGGACCAGGCTCAGCACACTGTACTTCTCTTCTAAAGAAAACCTCGAGATTTGAACTCTATTTGAATGCAACTCAGTGAAAGTAGGAGAGTGTCCCCACTGGCGGTTATTGGTATTTACGAGTCCTACACAGCCCACTTAGTTAGTGCCTGTGAAACTGTTCTCTGCCTTTCCACTAAGTCGTTTCCTCCTTTAATCGGTTCCTCTGCAGCATTTCCTTTCCAAACGGATAAATGATGTGCACAAGTGGGAGCACCGATAGGAATCGACCAGTAAAGTTATCAGATAGTCCCATGCAGAGCCTCAGGGAGCAGAGCCGGCTGGGTTTGGCTTTGCTCTGGCCCAGGGGAGGTGATGGGCAGAAGGGAGGTGATGGGGAGGAGGGAGTTGATGGTTTGCTTCTACAAGCACTTCCCCCAGACAGCTGCATCCTCCAGGGAGCAGCCACGGTGGCTGCCTGGGGCTGCTTCTAGGGGTGTAGCTCTGCAGGCACCTCTAAATCTGGTTATGGGATACTCGTGTGCCCCTGGGAGCTCCAGCCATGTACAGGTAACTTTGGCACCCAAAGTTCTGAGTTCATGAGGAATCATGAACTCAAAAGAATTGCTTTCACTTGAGATTGACAACCTTATTTCATGGAGTGGTTTGCAAAGGTCATGGGCAGTGGCAAGGGAGAGGGAGCATCTCTGCAGTGTTTCTTTCAGAAACCTGGCAAGGGAAATCTATGAGCAATGGGAAATTCATGGACAGACCTCAGTCAACTTTGGACAAAGTTCCATAAAAGAGCAAAAGGATTTCTTGGCATCTTGAGAGGTATTTTTTGGAAAAGGGCATTCCAGGGAAGTCACCTTGCAGAATCCTCATCTTTTAGAATAAAGAAAAACACGTTCAGAAGCAGCAGGACAGATTCTGCAAGGGGGGGGAGCAGCCTAATGCCATCTAAATCACTGGAATTTTATGCGACCCAACCTATAGGGTAAAGCAGAGCCCATAGGGTGGATTCACTCTGAGTACCAGTGCTGGTGTTTAGATATACTACAGCTTTAGCTTTGGTTAACCTTTTCCTGTGCCCATGCTCAGTTTCAGGCAGGGAGAAAGCAGGGAGGATGTATAAACCATCTCTGGAGCTGGCAAGAGAGGATGCATTGGCCTCGGTCACCAGCTCAGCGCAGGACTGGTTCACATGCCCTCCCCTTTGCCAGACACAGAGCACATACGGAGAGAGGGGCTGCATCTGCCCAGCAGCTGTGATGTGGGTCATGAGCTGAGGGGGAGCTCGGGGGCCAGAGGAGCTGCTGCATCCAGGGTGGGGGGTTCACCTGGTGGGAAGGTCGCTGGGTCCTGCAGGGGCAGGCCCCATCGTAGAGGCGCAGCACCCGCGCTTCCCACAGGATGGTGGAGAGTTTTCCCTTGGTGAAACAAAAATTCTCTGCAAAGAGAATAAAAGTGTTGGAGCACAGAGCGGAGCACAGCAAACCCTGTCCTCCCTGCGCGCAGAGAGCGGAGCACAGCAAACCCTGTCCTCCCTGCGCGCAGAGAGCGGAGCACAGCAAACCCTGTCCTCCCTGCGCGCAGAGCGGAGCACACCAAACCCTGTCCTCCCTGCGCGCAGAGCGGAGCGCAGCAAACCCTGTCCTCCCTGCGCAGAGAGCGGAGCACAGCAAACCCTGTCCTCCCTGCGCGCAGAGCGGAGCGCAGCAAACCCTGTCCTCCCTGCGCACAGAGCGGAGCGCAGCAAACCCTGTCCTCCCTGCGCAGAGAGCGGAGCGCAGCAAACCCTGTCCTCCCTGCGCAGGAAGCGGAGCACAGCAAACCCTGTCCTCCCTGCGCAGAGAGCGGAGCACAGCAAACCCTGTCCTCCCTGCGCGCAGAGCGGAGCGCAGCAAACCCTGTCCTCCCTGCGCACAGAGCGGAGCGCAGCAAACCCTGTCCTCCCTGCGCACAGAGCGGAGCGCAGCAAACCCTGTCCTCCCTGTGCGCACAGAGCGGAGCACACCAAACCCTGTCCTCCCTGTGCGCAGAGCGGAGCGCAGCAAACCCTGTCCTCCCTGCGCAGGAAGCGGAGCACAGCAAACCCTGTCCTCCCTGCGCACAGAGCGGAGCGCAGCAAACCCTGTCCTCCCTGCGCAGGAAGCGGAGCACAGCAAACCCTGTCCTCCCTGCGCGCAGAGCGGAGCACAGCAAACCCTGTCCTCCCTGTGCGCAGAGAGCGGAGCACAGCAAACCCTGTCCTCCCTGTGCGCAGAGCGGAGCACAGCAAACCCTGTCCTCCCTGCGCAGAGAGCGGAGCACACCAAACCCTGTCCTCCCTGTGCGCAGAGAGCGGAGCACAGCAAACCCTGTCCTCCCTGCGCACAGAGCGGAGCGCAGCAAACCCTGTCCTCCCTGCGCAGGAAGCGGAGCACAGCAAACCCTGTCCTCCCTGCGCAGGAAGCGGAGCACAGCAAACCCTGTCCTCCCTGCGCAGGAAGCGGAGCACAGCAAACCCTGTCCTCCCTGCGCAGGAAGCGGAGCGCAGCAAACCCTGTCCTCCCTGCGCAGGAAGCGGAGCGCAGCAAACCCTGTCCTCCCTGCGCAGGAAGCGGAGCGCAGCAAACCCTGTCCTCCCTGCGCAGGAAGCGGAGCGCAGCAAACCCTGTCCTCCCTGTGCGCAGAGAGCGGAGCGCAGCAAACCCTGTCCTCCCTGTGCGCAGAGAGCGGAGCGCAGCAAACCCTGTCCTCCCTGCGCAGAGAGCGGAGCACAGCAAACCCTGTCCTCCTACACTGTGGCACTGGTGGTCGCAGACCTGTCTGTCACCACCCCCTAGTTATTCTTAGAGCTGCCGTCATCTTCCAAGAGCATTTAGGATACTTTAAGATCGCTCTTGGTCACATATTTAACCATAGGCTGTGCAATTACCCAGTGTTAGCTACACACATGCCTGGCCACAGATGGGACACTGCATAACAACGCATTCCGGACACTCACCTTGTACAGGGTCACAACTCCTGCTAGTGGCTCTGATGAAAGAACAGAACAGGAGATGAGTTGCAAAGGAAGGGGTGAGAATTCGTGAAACCCCTTCCCCACCCTCACCCCGGCCCTGAGCAGGCTTTGCCCCACAAAAGGGGATGGGCAGGATGCAGCCACGCTGTACCTCATCCCACCAGAGCCACTGGCACCTACCGAGCTGGAGCTGCTGTGGCTGAGCTTGTCAAAGCGAAACTTGAGGTTTGAGCGGGGAGAGTTCCTGTTCTTTATATCTGCTGGCAGGGGAGGGAAGCAAAGAGGAAAAACCATCACTGTGAACAGGAATATCTGCGGAAGCACAGTGCTGACTGACACCCGCCAGCCAGGAGCTTCAATCAACTGCCACCACTGCTACCAATATCGAGTCTGTTTTGGCTGAATGTTTGGCAAAATCTGTACATTAAATGTTTTTGATGGAACAAATTGGGGCTTAATTACATTTCACAGTCTTTCTACTGGAAATGCCACTGAAAAGGCTATGAGAAATGACTGATCCGTATAATGTATGGGTGGATTTTCATGTTCTTGGCAGGAAAAATACAAAACAAACACTTTCAACATTAGAAGGG
This sequence comes from Ara ararauna, assembly GCA_028858755.1. Taxonomy (NCBI): domain Eukaryota; kingdom Metazoa; phylum Chordata; class Aves; order Psittaciformes; family Psittacidae; genus Ara; species Ara ararauna. Next base: position 5,996,849 of record CM054389.1, on the reverse strand, counting down.
ACTGGTTTAAGAGTTCAGAAAATCATTAATGAATAAGGAGGAGGACCTGTGGGGTGCTGAGACACAAAAAGCCAGACAGACCGCGCTCTGCAGCCCGGCTGTCCCCATGTTGTTCCAATTACAGAGCTGTTCAGGGTGGGATTGTGCCTCCCCGGCTGCTTCATAAACATCTCTGATGTTTCGAACACCATTCCATTTGGGTGGTGGCCCTTTGGCAGCACTCTGCCCTTGGGGATCTGAGGGAAGGGGCCAGCGCTGCTGGTACCCCCAGCCCACTAATGTGGGGTGCACATGCAAAGGGCCGTTTGTGCCAGCTCTACCCTGTTGCACATGGTCCGGCTGGGATGGATGGAGGCGGTCATTGGTTGGCATCAGGGTGATGGAGCCAGGACCAGGGGAAGCTGATTGTTTATTAAATAAGGAGTGAGTCATGGCTTGGTCCTTGGAGACAGTGAGTTTCCACGACTACTGCACATGCCCATTGGGGAGAAGGGAGGAAACAAAGCCACAGCAAAAGCCACCTCAGTGCTCCCATTTAGAAGGGAAACAAATTCCCATGGAAATACAGAATAAAGCACATGGGGCCACCTCTCCAGAACAGCCCATCAGAATCAGGGTTTAGGGATGAGCGAGGGCTTGTGCTGCATCCCATATGTGATGTCCCTCCTGCCAGGGTGAGTGTGGCCACTGCTTCACCCCATCACCTTCAACAGCAGCCTGCAGCTCAGGCAAGACTGGGAAGGGATTCACCATCCCAGAGCCACAGACCCCATCCTGGAGCCACAAACCCCTCTGGAAGACCCAGGAGCTTCCAGGGGCTCCAGGAGTGAAGGTAGGGCCGGTGCTGCCTGTGACCCACCTGTGGGGCTCCTGCTCATGATGACTGGGGTGGCCGCAGCCGCTGTGCTGGGGCTCTCGCTGCCGGGCGAGGCGCCGTACACAAACACGTCCTGCTTGAATGGTGATGCTGTGGAGGGCTGGCTCCCCTGCATCAGAGAGACCACGGCTGCATCCCTGACACTGAGCCCCATCACCCGCCCGCCCATGGAGAGCAACCTCCTGGCCCCGTGTGCTGAGCACCATTCAGTGCACACCAGGGCTCATGGGGTTTCCCACCCAACTCTCCTCCTCCCCGAACATGGGAACAGGGTTAAACCCTTTGATGCCAGTGCGGTAGAGGCACCTGGAGGCACTTCCTGCACACAGAGACCACCCAGAGGCCTGCAGACAGGAAGCTCAGGGCCATGTGGATCTGTGGGTCCCAGTCCCGAACACACTGCGGTGGGCTCAGTGCTTACCACGCTGTCGTACTCCTCCAGGGTCTCGCTCTCCCCCGCTGTGCTACTGAAGCTGCTGGTGCTCGAGGAGGAGCGGGAGATGTTCGTCCTCCCGTTCTCTTTCAGCTTAATAAATGGCCTGGGAAGAGGCAAAACAAAATGAAGGGCACGTGGTTGTCACGTGGGAAGCTGTGTCCTCTGGCTATGACAGAGGGAACAGACCCTCCTGTGCACCCTGGAGCAGAGCAGCTTCATTGGGATGAACGAGTGCGGTGCTTCTGTAAATCACCACTTCCAAAAGCACAGGGTAAAGCAGTTGGTGGGAGCCACAGGCAGAAACCCCAGGGTCAGGCTGAGCTCCCTGCTCAACCTCTGCCATGAGGATTTAGCAGCTCGTGTCAAATGCTGCTCTTTGCTCTTTTCAGCTGTTTCCAGCCCATAAAGGATCTGTGCTCATGAATCACCAGAATCTGTTTTTTCCCCTCCCTGAATTTCAAACTTATTTATAGTAAAACCTGGAGATGACTTTGTTTGACAGAGCCCCCAGTGGTCTGTTGGGCTGCAGCTGCCCTCGCCTCACCTGTCCTTGCTGGGGCATATTTCAGGGGAGCTGGGGTTGGACGAGGTCTCAGACTTCATCTCTTGGGAAGAATGTCCCAAATCTGGTGTCTTCTGAGCACCGGAAACACTGTCACTGGGGGCACAGAGAGACAGGTTGCATGAGTTACACAAGAGACTTAAAAAGGATGGTCAAATTATACTTCCTAACACCAAACGCTAAACTGAAAGAGCGACAGATGCTCGCTGGGTACCACCACTGCGATTTAAATCAGAGGAAAGGGATCCAAGACACAATTCCTGGAACACAGCAAAAGCAGCTCTTGTTGCCTTGTGTTGGAAGGGAAGGCTGCGCCTCAGGCGCTTCCAGCACCCACCAACAGCTTCTCTGATGTTTAAGGTTTCTAATGTCACACTCACCACCTTGTCCTGGTCTCCACCTGGCTCTCGGACCCTGTGTGCAGGCGAGGGAACAGCCCCGAGCGGCGCTTGATGGGGCTCCTGGACTGGTTCTTGGCTGCAGCTGCTGGAACTGGGGGCTGAAAGCACAGAGCAGGCCGGGTTGGAGAGCAAAGCTCCTTCCTATGGGCCGAGAAGACTGAACATCCTAAGGGGAATTATGTGGCCTGCAGTTCTCATCTAGAAAACGTGTAACACCAGAATCTCCTTCGTGTGTTCGGCTGAAAGCCCCAGGAAGCTCCTCCTCAGCTCTCCCACAAAACAAGCCCAACTTGACCAAAGCACTGATAAAATCGTGCTCTGCTCAAGCGACCTCCTCGCCCTTGCACTCACTGCCTGTGCAGGGACAGCCAGACCCTGTCAGCACCTGCAGTGCCCTGCCAGGCCGGGAAGGATGGGCAGAGGGACAGCGGGATGAGGGGACAGCAGCCGCGCTCACCGAGAAGGTGGTCTTGGTCACCTCGCCGCTGTTGTGTGCGATGCCACCGCTGAGGCTGCCTGGGATGCTGCTGCCATGGTGCTTCTTCTGGCTGCCCACCATCGTCTCCATGGAGTGGCTGCGCACCCGGATGGCTCTCTGTGCCGGAGAGGACGGGGACAGCAGGTCACCACCACCCTGACCCCACAGCCCCTGCCTGGCCCCACATCTGGCACAGGAGCATCGGAGACCTGCCTGGTCCTCCCAGGCACCAGCACACGCCAACGGTAACCTGCCAGGTAACATCAGCCACATTACACTGCACAGGCCAAGGACAAGGCAGCTCAGGGAGCCCCACAGCCACCATGAAAACAGATTCCCCCCCATTGCCTCTGTGACACCACATGTGAGTTCCAAGGACTTCAGCTTTGGGACTGGAGAAGCAGACTCAAACCTGTTTCTGCTCATCCTCCCAAACCCCTCAGCAACAACAGAGATGCTCGCACCCCCCTGTGGTTCTCCCTGGACTTGGAGAGGGCAGATCCAACATGGAGCCTTCTGCCTGCACCTCTCCTGCAGGCTGATGGACTCTCCAACCTGCCCCAAAACATCCCCAGAGCTGGAGGCTGCCCAGCTGCACAGCAGCACTTCTGCTCTCAGCATGCTAATGCTTGAAAACCACATTCAGCCTGAAGCTCTGCTGCTGCTGGTTTGGCCCATCCATCTCTGTATGAGACCTGGAGACAGCATCATCCCCACGGCAGCCACAGACTCTCCCTGCTCCTTCCATCTTCATTTCTCCCAGTCAAGCAGCCCCTTCCCTCACCCTTCACATCTCACATCAGCCACAATCCCCGGGCTCCGGACACTTTCCTCCAGCCTGCTCTTGTCTGAGCCACATCGCCAAGTCTGGGCACAGCTTCTCCTGCTGCAGCCCCACTGCTGGATGCAGCAGAGCATCCACCACTACTGGTGCTGCACGGAACTCCTCCTGCAATTCAATTCTATGGCCAAAGATCCGTGTCCTCCTCCCAGCTCTGGCCAAGGGCTGCACTTCCCACACAGCCTGAGCTCATGCAGCAAACCACAGCCTCTGCCCAGCTGCCCTGGGATATCTGTGTCCATTTTGGCACAGGCTGGGTTTCACGGGAAGGAGATGCCAAGCAGGAGGCCTCATGTCCTAGTTCCCTCTGGCTGCACTGGATTGCTGAAGCTCCATGGCTGAGGGATGCCCACAGCTGGACATGCCCGGCCCGGGCATGGAGAAGGGACAGCGAGTCCAACCCTACTCTGCAGCAGAGCCTGGAGATGTGCTGAGGTGGGTCTGGGCACGATGGACTCGCAGTCCCCCTGTGTGCCCTGGGAAAGGATCAGCAGCCAGGCTCTGTGAGCATCAGCAGCATGAGCTGGAAGAGGGCTGCTGTAACCTGTTTTGACTCAACGCTGTTCCAAGCAGAGCTGCACATACTGGAGGCAGAGACCTTCTGCAGATCCAAACTGGGTGCTTAAACAGGACCTGAGCTATTTTTAAAGGCTTCTCTCAGTTGTTGTCCCAAGCACTCACAAATACAACCACAAGTTCTTTTCAGCGTCTGGCACACGCCAGGAAAAGCAGCAGTGAAATGCACAAGTTATAAAAAATCTATACCCATATTTTCATTACTGCAGTCGCCATAGTAACGGGAGCCCAAACCGGACCGTGATGCCAATGTGCCAGTTACAGCAAAGTTCCTCCTCGCAGCTATTCCCTCTGACTTGTGGCTGCACTATGCACCGTGCCACAGCTACTTCCTCCAGCCCCTGAATCCCAGCTCTATGTAAAGCGGTTCGGGAGGAAACAAGCCATCAGTGATGTCTGGAGGTGCCCAGCACTGTCCCTGATGCACTGGCACCAGTTTGCTGCTGCCTCCAGGGGTTACTGGCCCTTCACTGGGGTGAAGAGGAGCTGCAGTCCCAAATTCCCACCAAGACCCAGCCTGTGCTGGGGACATGGTCACCAGGACAACCCCACGCTGTCCCTCCTGCCCTTCCAGTAACAAGCACCAAGCAAGAGTCCATCAGACCGGGTTTATTGGGGTCAGCAATTGATACAACTCAGTGTTGGCAGACAGAAGGAACCAGACGCTCACTTTGCTGCCAGGGCCTCCAGTGGGTGCTGTGCCCTGCAGCAGGCGGTGTCTGCCCGGGGCTGTGGAGCTCTGCAGGGCACCCAGCACCCCACTCTGCTGCCCTGAGCAGCCGATCCCATTGCACAGCCCAGGAAGGGGCTGCAGGCTGGATTACCGGTGCTGCGGGGATCAGGTCTTGCCCATCCCAGCCCCGGTTCACCACCTCTCCTCTCCCTGCTCACACTGAAGCACGCGGTAGAGGACATAAGCAAGCATGCAGCCCAGCAGCCCAGCCCAGGCCATGGAGCTCCCCGCCTGCCCCAGCACACCCTGCAATGCCAAGAGAGCAAAGTCCACTTTTGTACAGGAAGAGCATGCAGAGAATGATTATTTAACATAGTCTCAGCCCCTGAAGTCATTGCTGTGATGTACAACTGCCAGCATCTCCATTTCCCCATGTCTCATAGCTAAGGGACACATCTGAGCCTCCAGCATTCCTGCAGTGTGGCCAGGAAGTGCTCACCCCTCCCCTGCCCCCAGCACAGGATGAGGTGACCCATCTGCCACCCACCAGTGCCCATTGCTCTGTACTGCAGAGGAAACATGCCTGCCCCTGCGCACCCGGGCAGGGATGCAGTGCCCGAGCTCGGGGGCTTCAGTGAACACCCACCCATGGGCGCAGCCTGGATCTACACACACCAGCGCTGCCCAGCTCACCACTGCTGCAGCCTCACCAGAGACCTCTGGCAGTGCTCACACCCCAAGACTCAAGTCCTTCCCTGCCCAGTGGGTCACTCCAACAGCAGCTCAGAGTTTCCTCTACATCATTTTATCTTCTCCAACCCACTCCCCCTTCTCCCCACTTATACTCACCCAATCCACCCCAGCACACCCAGCACCGTTTCCCTTCTCCAAATCAAGCACCTCCCATTGTCCCTCCTGGCATAAGCACGACACCAACCACCTCTCACCCACTGCCACCCCTGGGCATCCTTCCCCCAATCCTATCCTGCAGGTGGTGTGCCACAGCAAGCCCCAGGGCCAGCCAGCAGCCAGTGGACATGAGCAGGACCTGCCCTGCAGCGGTGGACCAAGACCCCTCTGGAGGGTCACCCTTGTCCCCCTACACCGCTCATCCACATCCTCCATTAGAACTTGCCTTACCAGCCCTGGGTGCATTTAACGCTGCAAGGGATGGGGTTTACCTTGAATGACTCCAGAAAGCCTCCGTGACCCCCATTCTCCAGCTTGTCCTCCTCGGGCCCCAGCCCCAGCATGGTCTGTGTGTGCCCATGGAGCTCATCGTGGAGGTTGTCCAACAAGGCAGCCCGCGTCCGGTCCTGGGGAGTGAGATCAGGCTCATGGCACTGGCCCGTGGGACAGGGGGGCAGGAATGCCGGCAGGAATGGCAGGAGCTGCCCTGCTGGCAGGGACACGCGGGCAGTGTTACCTCCAGCTTCGCAAACTTGTCGGACTTGCAGCAGGCGTTCTCAGCATTGATGAGCTTGGTCAGCAGGAACTCGCGGAACTCGGGGCTCTGCAAGGCAGAGAGCCACAGTGGAAAACACCCCCACCATGAGAGCCTCTGTCTCTACTATGGAGCTGTACTGGTCCCTAACTGAGCTCACAGCACCCTGCGGCCCCTCCAGATGGGGGGGCATTGGCTTGGGGTGCGCTCCTGCACCGGCCAGCACCCGCACGTGGGTTATGCCACAGCACAACCCCTGACCCTACCATAAACCAGAAATCAAAACAAATGTATACACATCCCCAAAGCCATGCAGGTGTGCCTGGAAACATCTCGGACATACACATGTCCTTCTTTTACAGCTTGGAACATGCTTCCTGCCCTGGCTCTTACCTTCTGGAATACTGGCGGGCTCGGCAGGGGTGGGCCGAAGGAGGGGACATCTTCCCGAGCTGTGACTGACACCTGTGGAGTCAAGAGGAGCGTTATTCCAGTGTATGCATCCCCAGCACAGAGATATCCCTCTCCTGAGGTCAGCCGGTGTGGGATGGGAGATGCTCAGCCCAGCCCAGCCCAGCACCTGAGAGCGAAGGGACATGCCAGGGCTCCTTCCCAGCCATCACTCCTGTGCTCATGAGGGGGTCAACCACACCCAGCCTTTTATGTTTCCTTCCTATGCATTCTGTTTTCACTTGTGCTGTTCTCAGAAACCAGAACAGTGACACGGTTTATGCCACCTGCCCTTGAGCGATGCATTAGACAGGTCTGAGCTGTTCTGAGGCTTATTCAAATACTGAGTAGCATCAAAAATCTTTAGCAAATGAGCATGCTACTATACATGCACATAGTTCATGCATGTATGTATACTCACACATTATGCAATAACGTACACATAAATATACATGTGTGTATATATGCATGTTTAATATTCACATCCATAAGCTGTGTGGGTATGATCTGGTACAGCACTGCTGGGCAGCCACCTCCTGACCTTGGCCTGAGCTGCTGGAGCAGAACCAGACTCATGTGAGCTTCCCCCACCTTGTACGCCGTGTTTTCCGCCTCGGGGTTCTCCACCTGCACCACAATGTAGGCGTGCAAGAAGTTGGAGGCGATCATGTCTGGGACAAACGGCGTGTTCTCTTCTTGGAAGATAATTGCCACGATGTCGTTGCCAATGTGCCTCTTCCTCTGGAGCTACGCAGAAGAGGAGAACATTTGGAGGGTAAAGCCCGGCGGCGCTGCTCCCACGGCAGCAAACACCAGTGCCGGGTGCTGGCGCAAGGAAGCTCATCCCTTACTTGCTGCGTGTCTCCCTCGGTAAAAGGCAGCTTTGTAGAGACGTGAAACATTATCTCCCTGTCCCTGAACACGGTGTACACGGACTCTGCTCCCGTCTGCCCATGGCTGACATCCAGACCGCCTCGAAAACTGGAGATGGAGAGAAAGGCGAGGAGAAACCAACAGATATTAATTGAATGCTTCAGAGAGAGTGCAGCAGCTGCTGGAGGACAGGGAATAGAACGAACTGCCTCATTTGTCTTTGTCTGGTAGTGAGCAAACAGGAGAGAACAAACTGTGCATCCTGCATGGTAATGGCACATCATCACCGCTCTGCAGCCTGGGCAGCGCAGCAGCACCGAGCCAGCGGCTGAGGCTGACCAACAGCAGTGTCAAGCATTGTGGTGATGGGCTGCCCTCGGCCATCACCAACAGCTGGGGCTCTGTCCATGCCGTGGCTGCTGCAGAGACCAGGCTGGCATCACACCATGACCGAGCCCGCAGCACTGGACAGGGCACATTCCCATTCAGAGCTGCCCTCATATGTGGTGAATGCATCCGGATTTTCTCTGCAGAAGGAATTTGCTCTCTCTTGGCTGCTCCCATTTTTTTTAACTCCCCCAGCTTTGTCAAACAAGCCAGAGCTATATTTGCTTCTGCTTCGTACATCCCGCTCAGGGGGGAGGTGACTTCTGTTCCTGCACCGTGGATATTTTTACATATGACATGGTCTCTTGCTAAATGTTTTTGTAAAATCAGTCTTTTTATTTAACCTACCCTTTGAAGTCCTGGAGTGTTATGGTGTCTCCCAGAAAACTTAAGAAGTTCTTGAAGGCAGCGCTCTCTTCATTATTGCCAAACAACTCCTCCTCTTGGGTCTACAAAACACAGAGAGCATCATTTGAGAGCCCTAGCTATGCCTCTTTCCAGCAGCCAGTTGCTCCTCTGCCACACTACAGGTGGTACAGACATGACCATGGACACCACAAACATTGTGGTCCCTTCCAAGTGCGCCTTCTGCATTTCACCCTTACAATCAAACCTTCCAATTAGCAAAGTGCCACAGTAACAGAGAAAGGAACCATCCTGCCACAGCTCTGCTTGGTGGTTTCTGCTTGGGCCACCTCTCTCTGCCTGTCCATCCGCTGATACCTCCTGCCCATCCACAGGGTCTCTGGGGGTGCCACTAGCACCTTGTCCCAAGGTGCCACACACAACCACAGGCTGCTCTCCAACTGGCACCATTGCGCTTGCCATGGGCTGGTCATCAACCCACCCAGCCATCAAGACACCCAAGGGCGAAGCTGCTGAGAGCAGCTTCTGACCAGCATCAAGGACCTCAGGATAATGTTCAGGAAACACCAAAATACAGATGAATCCTCCACTGGAAAATCCAAATCTTAACCATCCCTCGCGTGCTACATTTCAAAACAACGAGACCTCAATTGTGGCCTTGCATGAGTCACCCTATCCAGAGTAAAATGCAATATGCAAAGATAATTAGAGTGCCTGTCAGAATAATCCTCGGTGAGTTATGACACACAGCTGTCTCTGTGCTCCCCATCCAGCATTCCCATCTAATGACAGCCTTTCCAGCAAAAGCATGTCTTCAGAGCCCACAGTCCTCCAAGACAAACGTAACTGTTTCACCGTCTAAACACACATCTGATTAAAATACCATCCCTGCTACAACCCATTCTCACATCCCCTGTTCCTACAGCAGCCTGTGGGCTGACTTCCGCGCCGAGGTTTCTCAGTCACATCACTTTTCAATGAGTCGGGGAAACATCTGAGTGGTAAGAAACGCATTATTGAGGACACCCGGCAACACAGCTTGCTGCACGCGGCAGGATTAACTGCGCTTGTGAAACACAGAGACATGTGCTCCGAGAGGATGGCGCAGGGATTCCTCACCTGCCGGAACTTCTGGTAGATCACACCGAACTTGAACGTGTTGTTGACCTCGTGCTCATCGTAAGACACTATCATCTGGGACGCCTGTGGCAAACCAAAATGGGAATTGTTTCATTGATGGGCAAAAGAGTACCAGAGCAGCTGCTGGATCCTGGAGGAAAGGGGAGAATTAACCCTACCCAACCTTCTCTGCTGAATATGTGACTGACCTGGGGTAAGTGACCTCACCTTGGGGTATAGAACTGGATTGAACTTCAGCCCAGAGGCGTCATCACAGAAGGCCTGAGGACAAGGGGAAAGAGCAGTCAGTGCCGGATCCCCAGGTGTGGAGGAGACATCCCTGTCCTGCCTCAGCAAGACTGGGAATGTCTCATAAAGGAGCCAAATGCAGCCTCCGATTGCAGAAGCTGCCCTCTTTTCATCCTCTCAGTGGGATGCTCCATGGCCTGGCTGGTACCCAACTGAGGACGCAGCAAGACAAGTCCTATGTGCCTCCATACGTCAAAGGTGCTGACATTTCCTCACCCCTTCCACCACATATCAACCAGTGACCTGCCCAGACTCAGTGGGAAACCAGCAGGGACAGTGCATACCACGAGCCACAAAGCGCCCTGGTCCCGAGAGCCCAGGCACTGCTGCCCAACAGCGCCCAACGCCATCCAACACCACAGTGGCATGGGCTTTGCTGCAGGATTCCCAGCCCAGCCTGGCACTTTACCTTTGCAATCTGAGGGATGCTAGGGAGCTTGCTAAATCCTGCCAAGGGGATCCTTTCATGCAACGTCTTCACCTTGGACCTAGTAAAGCGGCAGAAAGGAGCAGACATCAGGGAGTGTCTAAGGCAAAGGGACACAGAGTGCAGCCCCCCCCCCCCAGTGATGCTGCATGGAAAACGATGTTCTGCTGGATTTATTGGGGCTGGTGAGTAAGTAAAGGCTCCATTTGTCTTCTCATCACTGCAGCTCTTAAAATATTCAGTTTGGAGGGAAGTGACACAACGGTTCAGACACGCTGTGTCTTGTCAGCTTACAGCGGGACAGTGGTAGATGTGACTGGTATTATCCCAGAGAGGATTAAACCCAGAGGGGTTTACACTTGGTTTCAGCAGGTTTAGCAGCAGATCAAAGTCTTGTGTTCCTTATCAGGGGTCAGGCAGTTCCCATGTTAAAACAGTAAAAGGAGGATGCTGCTAGTTTCCATCCCACCTCATCCCATCCCATCTCATCCCTCCCCAAGCCCCTCTCAAGTGGCAGTGGCATGCTGCTGGCATTTACGACAGAAACAAAATGAAAGGCTCCCAAAGAGAAAATATGTTGTTAAACAAAGCATACCTAAGTATAATCCTTAGGTATTCGGTGCCATCTGCCTCCTCACACTTAATGGAAAGGATCAGATTCCCAAGGCTGCTGGCTGTACAATAAAAATTTAAATGATCCTAGAATAGAAGCCATCGAAACACTGTTAGTGGGGGGCAGCTTGCCCATGGCAAGGGCAGCCCCGTGCCTGGCTGGAGGCGAGGACTCAATTCCATCCCAACACCCTCCCACCCTCCTCACCAGGACCAGGGTTTCATCCCTCTGCCCGTGGACCGCAGCACTATGCCCTCAGCCTTGGTCAGGCGGAGGAAGGGGATTACAAGCCTGGGAGCAAGAGGGCCACGGTTGCAAGCCACCAGTCCCTGCTATCTTTGCAAAGGGGGAAGCTGCAGAATTTGCCCATTTTGCTCGCTGTTTTACACTCTTATTCTTGAGGGTAATTTTCAGGCGACCACTTGCCCCCTGTTCCAGGGCACCCACCTTCCCCAGGAAATGCTTCCTGTAGGCTCTGGCCTCTCCTTTGCACTCCAACTTGTAGCCATAGGTGCTGGGGCTGAGGTTCTCCTCCTCCTCCTCGCAGATGCTGCTGTCAGATGAGGTCGGCGTGCCGAGGTTTTCCGGATCTTCGATCCAGTATCCCCCAAACTGGGGCAGGATGATCAGCGGGTATGGGCTGCCCTTCTCCAGGATCTGCAGGAGATGTGCCCGTGAGGGGTCAGGCAGGACTGGGGTGTGGATACGGGGTGCAGGGCTCATTGCCCCACATCCTGTCCCCCCAACAACAGCTCCCAGCCCTGGCGCCAAGGCGGCAAATCCAGCCCCTCTCTGAAAGCTCTTCTCTCTCTGCCAGGAGAGGGAATGTGCCACTGAGGAAAAGCAGCAGCTGCAAAGATGGGGAGGAGGAACGTGCTTTGTGCAGCTCCCCTTGGAAACGGGATTCCACCAATTCCCCTGTCATCAGCAGTTTTGGAAAGGCAATCGCTAGAAGATGTTCAGGGTGGTTCAGGGCACCCACCTCATCGATGCTGGGGTACGGGATGTAGTCTTCCTGCAAAAGGGAACCGAAACACCGTGTATGACTATGTGTTCCCCACCAGCCATCCCTTAAGAACACATCCAACCACTGCTTTGGTCCTTCCCATCCCCACGCCCTGCACTGAGCGCCAGGCAGCAACAGAGCTCAATGCTCCTGATGGGTGATGGACACAACCCTGGGAGCCTGGGGACACACATGGGGACTCCTCTGTCCCCAGGTCAGCAGGAAGGCCCAGGGCAGGACAAGCTCTTCCCCATGGAGTCTCCATTACCCATGTAAGCTCTCAGCTGTGTGGCCCAGCACAATGTTTTACACAGCTCACTGCTGAAATGCACAGGCTTGGACATAAAGCTGGATTAGGGATTTACCAGCACCACTCCCTCATCTTTGCAGTTCAACCTGTGCCTTGGCTGTAGATAACGTTAAATCTTTTTTAGTCCTTTCAGTGGCTGTTTTTGGTGATGCACATTAAAGCTCTGAGATAAGGGCAGGGACACTTAAAGAGACCCACGCAAGAAACAGAATTCAACCAACCTTGTGTTTTTGGCTTCCAGCCCTCTGTTCTTCAAGTTTTGGTGCCTGTTTAGAACAAAATGAATAGATTGAATAATTAAGATGTTCACAACAACACAGGCAGAACCACAAGGGTATTTCGCTACACAGAAGTCACTGACACAAGTGACATGAAAGGAGGGGGCTCTGCAGAGATGCCAGTGTGCCAGGACAGACCCCAGTGTAACCCAGGATGTGGCAGAACAAGACCTGGGACACAGCAACACCGCACTGAAAACATCTACATGAGACCATCATTTCCCAGGCGCCAAACACAACATGCATCATGCAGGGGGAGCACCGCACATCCCAGCACTGGGGGTGAGCACCGCCTGCCCGCATCCCTCCTGCAGGGACAAGGCACGTGCCAGGGGACACCCTGGTCCCCTGACTGTCCTCCTTATGCCCATCCTGATGTATTTCAGTGTGGAACAAGAGTGTGCCTTGCCCTGACCCGAGGGTACCAAGACGCTGCTAGATCCAGCCGTGCTCTGCACCAGAGCCTGGTGTTTGCAAAGACAGGCAGCAGCATCCTGACTTTACCAGGGAGCAATGGGACCAGCAATGGGCCTGAGCAACGGGTCTGAGAGCACATGCCCTGCCTGGTGACACAGGGGTCTTTCCACAGGACTCACAGCAGAAGGACTTCAGCAGCAATTCAGACCAAGGTAAGGTTGGACAGGGGGTCCTGCACGTTCAGTGCAGGAGGTGCAGGGGGCTCTCTGCCCTGCAGCCCCTGCCGGGGGGGTCCCACATTGCTGGCATGCACACAGCTGCTCACCTGCATTTTTTCCAGCATTTCGAAGAATTCTGCAGACTGTAAAAGAGAAGAAGGAAGTCTCCTGTTCAATGCACAGACAGGAGCCAAGACAGCCCCAGGCACATCCAGGCAGGGACACCAGACCCCTGCCCCATACTGGCACCCTGGCCCTCAGCAGGAGTGGGAAGAAGAGACTCCATCCATAACCGATGGCTCTGCGACATCCCATCCAGCCCTGCTGCTGGGCAGGGATGGACCCCAGAGCCACTCCAAGGGCCATGGCTGTCCCATAGCAGGTACCCCCAGTGCAGCCACAGGCAGCACAGGGAGCAGCAGCAGCTCTGTACTATGGGGCTTTGGAGCCCCACAAGCATTCCAAGTGCATGAGGGCACGTGGCTCCCTTGTCTTTGGCAACACTTGGAGCAGGGGCTCAGGCACAGCTGGATGATCCTGATCCCTCGTCCGGCTTTTCCTGCTCTCAAGTACAGGCAAATAAATGATATCGCCAAGCAGTGACTGTGAACATCGAGGCACTCCCAGTAAACTGCTCCATTGCTTCCCTGGTGCCCTGCTGCAGCAGCCCTGTCCTTCCTTCCCACATCCTTCCCACCTCTCCTCTAACCCGTGTTCGCTCCCTGCTCATAAGACCAAGGGGCATCTGTGCTGCAGGTGATGCTGTGGTCCAGGAGAGAGAGCAGGAGCTGGATCAGCAGCTCCAATGCTGCCAGCTACCAGAAACAGTTTGCAGAAGAGGGATGAGAGATTTGGGGCAGAAAGAGCCATGGTACCAAGGAGAAAGGCTTGGGGGTGATTTTAGTGAGCTCTTAGAATAGACTGGATTTATCAAACGACAAAAAGGAGAGGAAAAACCAGAGGGGGTGATGAAGAAATGAAATCAAAACCCAAAGGAAAACCTCAGAGAGATTTTCTTCTAACAAATGTGGAGAGCAAAGGTTGGGTTTACAGCACGAGCAGCCTATGGCTTCCCCAGTGACACCAGCTGGGATGGGGCAGAGACACTGCCAATGCAGGCGGGGACTTGCTGAGGCTCAACCCCAGCTCTGGCCACGCTTCCAGCTTCAGACTGTGCCCAGTTTAACCTACTGCACCTACAGGAGGGAGAACAAACCCCGGGCTCAGAACAGCCCAAAGCTGGAAGCACTTTAAAAAGTCTATTCCTTATTCTGAGCAGGGTTTAGATTCCAGTTCATGTTCAGGTCTCTGCGATGGACAAACACTCTTTGAGCAATTAAAACAGTTTCCAGGAGCCTTTCTGGCAGCAGCCAGACCCAGGGAACCAAACTGCACAGGGGCCCCGGATCCACCTGCCAAAGGAGCTCCATCGGAAGCCTGTTCATGTGCTCAGTGCAGCAGACGGCAGTCTGTGCCCTGCAGGGATTTCTGCAGCTTGGAGCCAGCTTCACTGGGCCACAGGTATTTTGGTAATTATAGCAGAGACAATTACACCTTTGTGCTGCCCAGCAGGAAGCTGAAAGGTTCCACACTGACCCCCCATCTGCTTCTTCAGGGCAACCCAAGGCAGCACCGGAGTGGAAAGCATGTCCCCCCCACCTTCAGCAGGACAGACCTGACAAGGAGCAGGTCCAAATGACCTCAGAAATCCAAAACACTCCACTGAAATGGCACCGCTGCTTTTCCTTTCAAGCACGTGTGTCCTCACCCTCACCACTGAGCATGCTACAGGCAGCACGAGGGATGGATAGTCACATCCCTCACATCCCGGTACATCAGCACAGAGAAGGACATGAGTCCTCTCAGCAGAAGCTGCAGCAGAAAGTGCCCTTTGAAGGCTTCCAGAGAAAGATACCCCCATAAGAAAACCCTGCACCGGTGGGATCAGCCAGGATGGAGTGCAGTGGGGCAGTGTTGCCCAGCACCCCTCCTGCGGGTATGGGAGCACTCACCAGCAGGCCACGGAATAAATCCATCATCTTCCTGGCATCACCACCCCGCGCAGCAGCCACAGACACACTTGTCATGGGCCCGGGCTGCCGCCATCCTTACCTGTCCCACACCTCCTTCGTTAATGTTTCCCCAGGCCAGAGGCAGGGCTGCTGCTTTGTTGTTTCAAAGGGTGGCTCCCTGGGAGGCAAAGTGCCCGAAACAGGTTGGGCAGGAAGCGGGACGGTGTTTGCCGGGCACTGCCGGGTGCACAACCCCGTGCTGGGATGCACAGCCCCGTGAATGGATGCACCAGCCTGCAGTGCCCTGGCTCCATCCAGGAGCAGCCATACCCCTGCCTTCAACGTGCCTGGGGTCTCACCCCCCCACCATTCCCGCAGCAGCAGCAGGGCAGGAAGCAGACCCCAGCACCAGGAGCCACCTCTGCACACACATAGCCAGGCTCAGCCTGTGCTAAAAGGCAGAACTTCCATTCAAAACATGGTGTGAGCAAAGGCATCCCTGCTCTCTTCCATCACTCCAGGCTCTGACCTCCGTCGGGATCCCCCTCTCCTCCTCTGTAGCCCAACGAGGTGCCATAGCTCTCATCACCAGTGAACTATGTCACTTCCCACCTGCTTCATGTGCCCAGGTCATGCACAAAACCCCAAACAGCCAAACCACCAAATGCTCCACTAATAAACTCCTCCAACTCAGTGCTCTATTTCCAAACCCACTTGCTCTTAACAGCCATGTAACCAAGTTCTCAGCTACCTCATAATCCTCACATCCACCTCATCTCCAGCTTAATGAGTATTTTCCCGGGTGGCATCACAGCAAGCGCTCTGCAGCAACCCAGGGAGAAGAGCTACAACTGCCTTTGTCTGGAAACTGGCACCCCTGAAACGCCTCGGGTGGCTCTCACAGAAGCTGCTTTTGGTGAACCCCTGTTATTTTGTCCTATTTTCCCATTCATTTCCATGTCTCAAATTGACTTTTCCTGCTGAATTCGCTCTGAAGCTCTGCCCCAGGTCACCGCCCGCCTCTGCATCGGGCTGCTCGGCACAGGGCTGTACACTCCCCACTCGCCTGAGGCTGTTTGGGTGTGATAAACACGAGCTGAGAGCTGCGGAGGTGCCCAATCAGCCCCAGCTCACCCAGGACCAGCTTCCAGGTCTAACCAGGTTCTCATGACCTTTCCCTCTGGGTTTGGGAAGATGCAGGAGCAGAGCCTGCAGGGGTGACCTTGCACGGGCACAGCAGAGAGAAAGAGCCACGTTCTGTGCCCTGCTGCCTCCACCATGGCAAAGGGCAGCGACAGAGCGGCCCCTGGCAGGGTGAGCGGTGGGTCAGGCGCTGCCCGCAGCTCCTGCCTGCTGCCTCATGCTGGCTGTTAGAGGGTAACAGCCCCGGGGTTCTGCTCCCTGCCCGGCACCGCTGCCCACAGACGCGTCATGCGAGCGGCAGTGCAGGATGGGGCCCAGCGACACGCACAGCGCTGATGGTGCCTGAACACGCTGCGGGCTCAGCTCCAGAACCCACCCCCTGCTGCCCCCTCCCCGGAGCAGCCCGAACCGCTGCAGCTACTGCGACGGAAGCGCTGCTCCTCACCAGCCCGGCCGTGCAGGGCTGGCGCCTCGGCCCCTCCGCGCCGCAGCCCCTCGAGCATCCCCGCGCACTCACCTTCATGGTCGGCGGCGCGGTGAGGGGGGGCGACAGCGGCCGCTCCGGGACGGTCACATCCGCGCTGCTGAGCAGCTCCTGTTTCCTGAAAGACCCAAGGCAGGCGTGTCAGCGCCCCGCGGAGCGGGGTGGGAGATAAGGGCTTATCTTCCTTGGGGAAGCCGCGGGCGGGCTGCCGGGGAAGCGTAGCTCGAATCTGAGAAGGGACCAAACGGCATCAGAAGATGGAAAAAGCCACCTGAGGAGCCCCGTGCCCATTGCGGGCTGGGATCCCTCTGCCTCACTGATCACCCGCCTCCATCCCCGGGGCGAGCCAGAGCCCGGCTGCAGGGCTGGGGCACAGTGACAGCGATGCAGGTGGAGCAGGGAAGCAGGACTGGGCTGCTATGACCACCCATCCCCACAGTGTCCTTCCACTGGGCAACCCCTGGCTGGGGCAGGACCTGCAGCCAACAGGCAGCCTGGATGGTGAATGAATCTCATCCGAGCCTGGATGCAGACAGCTTGGTGACACCAGCACAAACCCAGGGACACCCCAGTGCAGGTTTGGCAGGGCCCAGCCCAGAGGTCCTTTGCCAACAGTCACCTGGCACGGGCTGAATTTAGAGGCAGTGGAAGGCATCAGGAGGATGTGCGAGACCCCAGGGCAGGGGGAGCAGCGCCCGTGCGATGGACCTACCAAGAAACCCTGCACAGAATCCCCCTAAACCTCAAGAAGGCACAACGTCAGCCCTCCACTGGCTGCCTGATCAAAACACCCCATCCCTTTCCCACCAACTGCTCCCCAGGCAGACGCCAAGCTGCCACTCACAGCAGAACTGCCAGACGCTGGCCTAGGAGTCAGAAGATCTGAGAGTTAATCTCGTTTCCTCTCGTCCCTGCCAGGTCAGCGCCGCAGAAACCCAGCCAAAATGTCCCACTGTTTATCTCACAGTAACCAGGTCTGGCTCCCATGGCAGCCTGCCCTGGGAAGGCACAGCACGGCATGGCATGGCACAGCATGGCATGGCACGGCACGGCACACAGCAGCCTGGACCTGCTGGGGCCATCTTCAAACATACAGCTCCTGTCAGGGGTGCACACCCCATCTCCTGTGCAGGGATGCAGCGGGGATGCTGTGGGAACTGCAGGCAAGTTTTCTACATACCATTGGTGCAACAGCAAGTGCAAAACCCCACTGTCACCTCTGTGACCAAAGGGGTGGCTGTTTGGCTGCATCCCTGCTAACGAGGGGCAGAAACAGAGCTTGGGAAGGGCTGGCTGCTGCTCCTCCTGCTCTTGGTAATAGACTTCTCCTGCTCCTGATGAAACCTGGCTCCTTCTCCTCAGACTCATACACATGTACATACCAGCAGTCCGGAGGCAGCCCCTGCACGTTGCAGTTGCAGGAAGGCACTGCAGCTCCGTGCTCCTGCAGGATCCCAGCCTGCCCTTCGCAGCACCACAGCACACACTGGGAATTTGGCATCGTACCCCATCACTGTGGGACTGACTTCATGGCAACACAGCTGGAGCCAGCAGTGCCATGTCCCCAGGGCAGCATGAGCAGACCTGGGGGCTGCCAGCTCTCAGCTCGTGCTGCTGGTGTGTTGCACACATGGAGACAGCAGCAGGGAGCTGCAGCGTCTGTGGCCAAGGGAACAGGATGCAGACAGACAGTTCTCATTATCCAAAGACCAAGGAATAAGATAATGGACTCCAGTTGCAGCAAGGGGAACACCAGCTGGATGTCATGGGGAATTCTGGATTCCAGCCTATGAACCTATCCTGGAGGTGTAGGACCAGCCCAGGAGGGGCACAGAGGGATTGCACAGCACATAAGGACCTGGCCCACAGACCCCCGAAATCCTACAGACCAAACCCTCTGTACTTGTTATTAATTGATGGTTGCAGTTCCCACAGCCCACGGCAGGCGTGAGGGCATTTGCTTTCCATTAATTCATCTTGCTTAAGCTCTGAGCATCTTCTAGTTTTTCAGTGCAAGAAATGAATTAAAGCAATGTGGGTCAGTGTATGGGCAATAGCAGAATTCATTCCCTGCCCTTCTTTACTGCTCATCAAGCTCCTGCCCATTCTCCTCTCCACAACTCACCATGGCTCCACTGCTGAAAAGAGTGCTGAGGATGACAGATTTCCACTGTTTGCTGTTTGACTTTCTGGGACACTAAAGCACAGCCTGATCCGGAGCAAACCACTCATCTCTGCTCTCCTGCTTTGAACCGTGAGCACTGCCTGATTGCTCTAATCTGCAGAGTGGCCTCAAAGGCATAAAATGTATCAGACTTTGCAAAGATTAAAGTTACAGGGATGCACAAATAATTTGATTTATCTGTGATTTGTAGCAGGTTGCCATAGCATCATATCCTAAGTATTACAAAATCACTCACACAACTTAACAACATGTTCCTCTGTCACATGCTGATTGCTTCTTTGGGGCCAAACTGCTGGAACCGCTCCTGCAATTCCAGGGAGAGCAAAACAAACCCATTCAGCAGCCGCCGTGTGTGATTAGCCTCCATGCACTGGAAATACGTTACGTTAAACTGCAGCCACAGACTGGGATGATTCAGTCTCCTGTCAGCGCGGGGTCAAGGGCCATCAGCCTGATTCCTAAACAGACTGCCCTCCTGGGATGCTAAATGAATCATGGGGAGGATCAGCACGTCCTTATCTGTGCGCTGACGCGCTCTCGCTCGCAGGCAGAGCAGCCCCTGGGGATCTTCCCTGAAGGTGCCACCAGAGCCACGGAGGCTGCCCCATGCTGTGACCCACTCCTGCCTGGCACCAGGGGTACAAGGGTCCACAGAGCCCAAACCACAGTGAGGGTCCCAGGGGTCCACACCAGCAAGGACAGGGCCGGGGGACACCACACAGCCCCCAAGGCACCAGCACCCAGCTCCCACCCACAGCAGAGCCCCAGGAGCAGCCCCAGGACACTGAGATCCCCTGGAGACAGGGATGCCAGTGGTGAGCAGCCTGCGAGCATGGCTGCCTGTTCTGTGCCACAGGATGGACCCCAGGGGCTGGGACCCTTCCATGGCACAACCCCCTGCACGCTCCATGCCAGCCTTCCCAAAACGCCCGCAGTCCTGCACCGGGATGGTGATCACACAGCTCCTGCCTGAGCAGCCTGACCACAAGCACGTGAGAGGGCAACTGGGGAGCAGGGGAGAGAACGCACAGCAGAGGACATCAGGAATAGTGTGATGAGCACAGCACAACTCCAATAAACACCCTCTGCACCCTCTCCCTGGCAGCGTGGGACAGGTGGCACCAGCAGCAATAACAAAGGTTACAGCGCTGCACTCACTGCCTGGAGGCAGCACCCAGTGCCCCACAGCAGCCAGGGGCCTCACCCAGCCCCAGCACCCTGAGTCCACGCTGGCCAGGGCCAGGCATCGGCGCACAGGATGGGTGAGAGCATCCTCCAGTGCTGCACAGCCACATGCGGCCTCTCCAGATGCACCACGGGCACCGTCTTTGTAATTTTGTTTCTTCGTTTTTCTCATTAGGCAAATTAAGAGAGAAGGAAAAGAAAGAATTAGAATCCTACATACTTAGTAAATCTAATTAAGGAAATACCTTAATGCAGTTACGCAGGCCCAACCGCAGGGCTTCCTAATGGAGACCGTGAGATCAGCCCTGCCATCGCGCCACAGGTCCATCCCCATCCCAGAGCAATGGAGATGTGCTTAGGGGGGTCCCTCCCCATTTTGAGTGCATGGGCAATGGTGGGTTCCCAACACAGTGAGAGCAGACAAAGTCTTCCTCTTGTCTTTGAGCATCCCTGTTCATCCCAAGACTGCCTCCAAATTCATATCCATGTCCCCTCAGCTTTTTCAGCTGAACCTCCGCCTCCAAGTGCACACTTCCCTCTCGCTTTCCCAGCCTAAAGCCTAACGAAAAAAACCTAATGCATCCCACTTTCTTGTTCTGTTTGTCTGATTTACCAGTCAGGCTCTAAACTGACACGGTGTGTTCATATAAATCACATGTGGGGAAGAGAGATGTCAGCCTATTACCTGACACAATGAGGTGTTTCACACTTAGTGATTGGCTCTACCAATCCTTACACTGGGTAAATTAAACACGGAGCATTGCAGGTTACCTTTATACCTACTCTTAATTCGGCAGATGAAACCTGGTCTAAGGAAGTGCAAAATTCTTGCAGCAACAGGTTCAGTCTGTCCAGATGCTGCACCCTTAGGAAGGACAGTGAAGATCATCCTGTAAATTAACAGCCTCTATTTTTGGCCTCATCATTCTTCTATCCTTGATGGCCATCACCTTGCCAGCTGCTCCCTTTTTAGTTTATTTAATATTCAGTGCCCAGCATCTCAGATTTTCACAGGAGGCTCTGCTTCGGTACTGCTGTTCACCCTCCCAGCACGTGGGTTAAGCCCCTGTGCCTGGCAGTGGTGGGAGCGGAGCTGGGGCTCCTTGTCCTCCCTCACCAGAGGCTCCTCTCCATCCTGCATCGTCTCCACCCCACTCATGCTGGGACCGAGCCCCCAGCCCCCAGGCCCAGGACTGGTGAAGCCAGAGGCCCTCAGCCTCCTGCTCAGACTGCAAAACAAACTCATCCAAAAGTGTTTTTTTTCTGCAACAGGGACAAGGGCACCTGGCTGAGGTTGTACACTTGGAGATCTGCAGTGAGTGCCTGAGCAAAGCACCTTACTCTGACTTTGAACAGCTCTCCATCCAATCCCGGGCACTCCAGGCAGGCAACATCTCGCTGCATCATCACTCATGCCGGGGAGGACGTCTGCAGAGGACACACACTGCTGCAGGGCTCCCCCCAGACCCCGGTCTCATCTGGCACCCAGCTGCAAAGCCCCCGCTGTGGAACATCTTCCCTAATGAGCTGCTTTACCTTGTCACGTCCTGGGCTCAGGCTGGCCCTGCCCCGAAGCGTTACCTTGGTGCACTGAGCCTGAGAGTCAGCAGAGAACAAGCGCAGCATTTTCTGCTCTAGATTTCTTGTAATAAATCACAGTAAGTGTGAAGTGCCAGCCTGCACCTGCGAGCACCCCACGGGCAGCTCCCGCGAGCGGGAACCAGGGCCCTGAGCACAGCAAGGTGACATTTCACTGCCATGAGTGCAGCTTTAATTACCCCTCTGCACAGAGAATAAACACTGCTGAGAACAGTGCAGAGTGTTCCACACGCGTGCAGGCAGCACTGCCTGTGCTGGGTCCCTGCGCATTGCCTGTCCTGTGCAGGCTACAGCGAGGGGCCTGCTCCTGCTCTGCCGGCGCCTCTGCAGGCACTGTGTTCTTTCCAACCAGCCAAGGACTTCCCACTTGGTCTGGCTGGGAAAGCAGGGCTCCACGTGCAAATAATGGTGGAAAGAGGATTTTATGATTTACAAATTCCCCTGTCTGCTATCACTCGCAGGAGCAGAAAGCAGTGATTTGCTGCACTGGCTGGGTACATCAGCCCAGGCACTCACGGGCTTAAGAGCAGAAGGCTCATCTGAGCCAATGCCTGGCAAAGAGGAGCCCGCGAGCCCTGGGCAACCATTCCTGCGCTGATTCAGTAATCTGCAAATTGCAGAGAACAGCTCCCAGAAACCAGCACCTCCAACCGCTGACAGAACTGATGCCAAAGGGCAAAGGGACGCGGTGCCAGCCTGGGGCAGGAGGGGAGAGGCCCAAACCATGCAGGACGCTGCTCTGGTGAATGTCCCATTGAAACAACCGGGGGTTAAAACTGCCTTCAGCAGCACAAAGGTTTTCTCAAGGACACAAACCACCTGTGAGCAGACCTGAACCAACCCATAAACCACCAGCACTGATTGGAGACATTTCCCTTGTTCCCAGCCATCTACACCATAGCTGAGATGGATGAGCGAATGGAGGGAGTGGTGCACCCACCCTGGGGCACAAACCCACAGGCTGTATCCTGCCAGAGAACAGCCACTGTAGCCTCCCCTCACTTACACATGGACATCCAGGAAAATGGATCTAGATAAAAACACCCATATCCAAACCCTGGATCTCTGGAGTGGGACAGGAGCATCGCCCCAGCGCAGCGAGGGGAGCACAGTGAGGGCGAGCTGTTGCGCTGCTCTTTGCTGGGTTGCTAAAAAGGAAGGGACACAGGCCACCAGGGACTCTGCAGCTGCCACCAATCCTGCCAGGCTTGCATATGGCTCGTGTAAAGCAAAACTCAATTGAAAACACAGAACAAAGGCTGAATGTAGGAGGAAAAAAGAAAATAGGAGCAGGTGGAGGAACAGAGTCCCTTTTGACGATGCCGCTAGCAGTCCCTTCCTTTTCCTGCAGATTATGTCACTTTGATGGCCCTGGCAGCTTGCATAAGGCAAAGCAACTGCCGTAAAGCACTGCCTGAATTCTTGCAGTTGCTCCCACGAAGGCTCCTCAGTCCACAGCAGAAGAAAACCCCTCTTCAGAGTCTTGTTCTCTCATTGAGATGTCTGCGTGACTCTTCTCACACTGAGCAAGCCCCACAGCAAGAGCTACACTGAGAGAGCTCGTGCTCAACATGATGGTGGGGGGAAAAAACCAACAGACTCAGACTCACACATTGGCCAGATTTCTGTGAGAGTTCGGAGCCAGATTTTTCCTCAGCCCTCGAGTGTCATACTGAGCTCATTCATGGAAAGCTGATACCCAGGGGAAAGCTGACTCCTGGGGAAAAGCCTGGCTCGGTGTGACTGGTAAAGCTCTCCCCTTCCTTCCCTGCCATGCTCTGGGGCAAACGCAGGAAGGCAAATGAGTTCCAGGGGGGACAATATCTGAAGGAGCATCTGGGCCCTGCTGGCAACACTGACCTTACTCATGCTCAGGTACACCCTACACACAGCGTGTGGAAGCAGAAGAAGAGGCTCCAGACAACAGAGCACTGGGGGATCAGGGCGACTCTGGCCACCCTGCAATCAACCACCCCCTCTGAAACTTGCTGGCCCGTAGCTTGAGCTCACGGCCTATGGGAAGAGCTATGGCAGCGATGGGCCTGGGCTAAACAAGACAAAACCCGAAGGGCAACAGACAAGAACGGCCAAGCACCAAGGCGGCTCTTTCACCCACATCCCACCAGACAGTGGTGGCATGGCCCAGCTCAGGTGAGCACCCACCTCTGGGTGCCAAGAGGGCAGGGTGCTCCAACTGGTCAGCTTTAATGATCCAGCCAAAACCTAAGCAAAGGAGGAGAAAATATCCCAAACCAGCAGCAGCAGCACATGAACTACAGGGGAAGGCCATAGCTAAGTCATAAAAGCACCATTAAAATCCTGCCCTCAAGGGCACCTGTTGTCCAAGGCAGCAGCACTGAAAAATGGGGCATTAAAAACGGGGGTACAGAACCTGTGCCCCAGACCTGTGGGTGGGCAAAGAGCTACAGCTTCATCCCAGTTGTCTTACTCTGGGCTTTTTTAAGGCTCGTAGATAAGGGGATGGGGAGATACTTTACAATAAGGATTCCGAGTAATCAATTCTCCATTCATATGGCTATGGTACAAAATCACAAATTGAACCAAAAAAACAGCCAGAAAAACACAGAAAAAAACCCTCCATCTGCAGCAGTGCCCACGTTGCTTCCACCCGGCTCAGCAGTACGCACACTGCCGAGGTCTGGACACACAATTCCGACTATTTTTAACAGCAAAGTTGCCAGAGCAGCACAGTCCTGGAGGAGAGAGAACTCCGTGACCGGGGATGTTAAGCACAAACCCGAGCGGGGCGAATCTCGGCAGCGCACAGCAGCTCGGGCGCGGGGGGAAGCGGCGCGGATGCCCGCGGCACACCACCGCCAGCAGGCCCTTTCCTTCCAGCGTAAACTTGAACACCGAGTACAACCCGCGGCTTAGTCAATGAAAGACGAAACCATCCGTCAGCTGCTCCCGGCTGCTGAGCCGAGTTCAAGCGGTTCCGGAGCCCCGGCGGAGCGCGGTCCCGCTCCATGCCCCGCGGGCTGAGGTGGATGTCGGGGCTCACCCCGCTGGGGACAGCGGGAGGGCTGCCCCTGCTCCCCCTCTCATGCCATCACCCCACGGGCAGACACACACAGACCTCGGTAGCCGGTCCCGATCGTCCCCGAGCCTGCGGTCCAGCCCCAGGGGAGCGCGGCCCGGCGCACACACGACCCCCAGCTACATCTCACACTGGAGCCCCCTCCCCGGGGCACCCCCGTCCCCCGCCGCCGAGCACCCCGGAGCGCACCGCTCGTCACCTCTTCTCCTTGCTCTGCTTGCGGGACCGGTGCAGCAGCCCGATGAGCACCACGGCCGCCCGCACGCCGGCCCGACGTGCGGGCATCCTCCCGGCCGGCCGGGACACGGACATCGCCGCCGCCGCCCGAGCTCCGGCCCTCGCCGCGGCACCTGCGGGGGCAGCAGCGCGTCCGCGCCCGCCTCCGCGCCGCCCTGCGCGCTCCCCGGCGGCGGCAGCGTGTGTGTGTGCGGGACCGCGACCGCGCTCCGTGCGCCCGCAGCCAGTCCGGGACCGCGGGAAGAGCCGCGTCTGAGCACGCCAACAGCGGGGTTTTCAGCGGAGGAAGTTACATTGCAGCCCCTCAAAACCTGGACGGGGGGGAAGGAGGCGCTCCTGTCTTACGAGCGCTTCCTTCTGCCTGTTTCTGACATTCCGAACCTTCCCCGAACGGGATAACACGGAGCTGATCCGAGCCCGGTGGTTGCCGCGCCTGCGCCAGGGTTCAGCATCCCTCTCCCCCTCCCCCGGAGCAGAGCTGCATGGACCAGGACTGAGCATCTCTCCCCGCAGCAGAGCTGCATGGACCAGGGCTGAGCATCACTCCCCGGAGCAGAGCTGCATGGACCAGGGCTGAGCATCACTCCCCGGAGCAGAGCTGCATGGACCAGGGCTGAGCATCCCTCTCAGTGCAGAGCTGCACAGAGCCAGGCCCGGGAGCAGCATGGCAGCAGGAGCCCTTCAGCTTGCCTCCTGCACCAGGGAGCCAGCACACAGCTTGTTCCAGGAAAGACATATATATTTTTAAATTGAGTAAACTGTATGTGATCTACTTCCCAACCTCAGCACCTTCCCCTGGAAGTCTGTGTTGCCATGGTGATGAAACACCCGGGCCTCCCTGTCCGTCCCCCCCATCTCACCTTCCTCCTCTGTGAATTTAATTTTCACAGGAATTAGACACAGGACCAGCTACAGCGTTTTGAGCATGCTCCTCAGTGGAAGGATGAAAACACAGCCCATGCTGTAGGCATCTAGGAGAACATGCAGGCACAGCTCCAGCCCTGAACAGGACTGAACCATCAGCACCTGCAGCAAACCCAGTGGAGCTCCATACCCTGCAGTCACCATCATCCCACTGCAACATCAGGTCAAGCTCAGGAAAACATCCCCTTGGACATGCTCTAGCCAGCCTGGCCCCAAAGCAGGGAGCGCACCTCCTGCAGGGGAGGACCCCCAGCCCAGCATAGGAGGGGCCCTGCCACAAACGGGCAGTGGGCTGGGGGGCACACAAGTCTGGGGGCACGTGACCATAGCCACCCACCCATAGCACCAACCACAGCTACCCCACCAGGAGCATCCCACCCCACTGGGACATCCCCCTGCAGCAGCTCCTGGGCAAGATGGGGAGAACAGCTCCCATTCCTTGCCCACGAGGTCACACACAACACAACATCCCCATGGTCTCACAAGGCCCTGGAGCAGGAGGTGCCTGGAAAGCCCTTGCTGGGGCAGTCAATCATTAACAGCACTGGGGCTCTCCTGTAATGAATGTGTTTGCTCAGGAGCCACGGAGCACATCTGGCAGCCACTCTAGCTGCCACCCCTCCCTTCCATGCTTAAGGTGGCCAATGTGACTGTAGCTCCAGCCTTTCCTATCTAAATGTTTCAGCACAATCTCTAATCAGGCATATCCTTTAATTCAACAAAACCCCATCATCCCCGTAATCTCTTCCTGCATTCTACTAAAAGCCAGATAAAAATATGAACAGTGTTATTTTTGTCAAGATGCCACATTAATTCAGCCCAGGAGGACCTGACCACACCATTCACACTGACCTACACTGCACACAAACAGCCCTTCAGAGAGTCAAGATCTCAACTTCAATCCAAGACCAGTGTTTCTGTATTAAAGCAGACCTCATCCCCAGTGAGGCTGGAGCAGCAGCAGGGCCTCAGCACAGGGATCTCAGGCCAAATCCCCACATCCACATGAGGAAAAGCCCAACCCACTCTCAAAATACCCCAAAACACGTTTCCTGCCTCCTTGTACAACATTGGCTGACGCCAAACCACGCGTGTTAGGTGAGAGAACCTGCGTGGGGAGGGGAAAGACTCCTGCTCACCACAGTGCCACCTTCAACCTCCCTGGTGGGAAGGGAGAGTGCTCAGCTCACACTGTGGAGCCTTCTCATGAAGTTTCTGTTGGCCCAACACATCTGCTCTTACAGGAGACACGGATTGCTTCCTCCGGAGCAGGAGTCATTGGAATGACAGATTTTCAGGCATTGCAAAAAAGAAAAGAAAGCATTGAGAGCCCCTCTCACCCCAAATCACAGCAATTCTGCAGCACCTCATTAGCTCCCAGTTAATGGAGGGGGAGGGGGGTTAATTTTAAACCTTTTACCTCTCGCATTAAACAGGCAGCTTTGAATTTCATTGAGTCTCTCTCCCTGGAGACATTTTCCACTGTCTCTCTTCCCCTTTTCCAGACAAGTTAAGTATTAATCTCCTCCTGGTTTATGCTGAAGTGGCTTTGTATTGATTTTTAAAGATGTTCAATTCTCTCATATTTGGAAATAGAGAATCACTCTGAGCAGACACACTCAGACACGTCTTCTCCAGCCAAACAGGGCAAACAAGCCTGCCTGAAATCAATTTCTGCTGATTTGCAGTTTACAGGACAAGGGCAAGACAAGCAATGGTGAGGGGCTGTGGGCCCTCCTGGGGATCGGGATGCTCAGGCACTGGACTGGACACACAGGTGAGGGGGAACCAGGGACCTCCTCCTCCCGAAGACATCGCTGGTGGCTGCGGTGGGGCCCTGAAGAAGCTGTCCTCTATTTCCTGTGTTCTGCTACCTGATAAATAATCCAGGACAGCCTGGGGCAGGACATCAGGGATGCTTCAAGAGGCAGAGGAGGCAGCAGGACTGGTGCGTATGAACAGCCCCAGCCTCTGCCTACCTTCGCTAGCCCTGCTGCTCTCCCCTCTCACATCCGGTGGGTCTCCCTTGCAAAGGGACAACAGCTCACGGTGCACACAGTGACCAGCTCTGACCACCAACATGAGGAGCAGGGTGGGCACAGTGAGCTGGGAGCACAGGGACCTGCACAGCACAGCCAGAGTGGCCGCTGGGGCACTCTCACCCAGGGGCAGAGCCAGGTCTCCTCGGCTCCAGCAGCGCATCAGCCACTATGTGGGACCCCAGTCCAGCCTTGACTCACTCTGAGAGGATCGCATCAAACCAGTCCCAGTGAGGGGCAGGTTGGATCAGCTCTGAAGAGGTCCCTGGAGCACTGTCAGCTCCCCATCCATGGAAGGTTCCCGGGCTCAGCTGAAGGGAGCTCCAGCTCTCTCTGTGATGGAGCCTGGACCAGAGACCATGAGCTCCCTCCATCCCCCAGCAGGCTTTCTGGGCTCCTCCATCCTTCCTTTAACAAAACAATCAGTGTTAAATCAGCCACTCTGCAGTGACTAAATAACCTCTGAGTCCAGCAGCTGCCCCTGTTGCATGAACAAATAAATCTCTCCTTAAAAACACCCTGACATTTCTGCTTCAGAGGAGACAGGTTTGCAGTTAGAGAGGAAGCCAGGCGGGGAGTGCTCAGGTCAGAACAATCACACACTGTGATTAGCAGATCATAGGTGTCTGGCTCATTTACACAAAGCCTGGCGTTTTCTTCTGGACACTCTGCTAAGAAAGAAGGATCTGAAAATACCAGATTGTGACGAGGTCAAGAACCTTCCGTGAATAAGTGATGCTACTAATATTGTTATGAAGCCATGTATTTATGGAGCAACTTCGGCTTTTGTGTCAGTGCTGCAGTGAGACCAAACCCTCCATCACGAAGCAGCCCATTGACCTTCCTGAGCCGCTCATGGGTGCATTTCACCCCGTGGCCCCATCGCTCCCACCTGAGCCATGGGCACAGCCCAGACCAGCTCTGGTGATTCAGGGCTCCTCTGGCCAGAGCCGCGGCGCTGAACACATCTCTGGGGTGCTCTGCGCCTCCCATCGCAAGAAGTATTTCTGGTTCATGAGGGCCAGAAATACACAAGCTATGCCAAGCATGTGCCACATGGGCTGCAGGCGCTGCCAGACTGGCCCCAGCGTGGTTGAGCCACAGTGGCCAATGGGGCACCGAGAGCTCTGCCCAGGCACCCCTTCCCCATCACCCCAGCAATCACACAGAGCCCCCCATGGTGCTTCCCCAACCCGAATGGGATGTGGCTGGGCGCCAGCACCCACAGCACCAAGGGGAGAGCTCAGACCGGGAGCTAGGGGGAAACAAAAGGAGTCAAAGCAACACAGACCGAAAGCCAGGAATAGCAACCGGCTCCCTGCGAAGGAGAAGTCACGTTCTGATTTCCCTGGCAGAGGAAGAAAAGGATTTGGGAGCTTGCAAAACTAGGGAGAAAGCGATTAGAGCATTCCAAACAGTGCTGCAGGAGGAGGATAAGAGTGCATCCAGTTTTAAGAGAAGTATCACAAGAACTAGAGCTTTAGATTGTGTTACATCCAGCCCCGAGTAATCTGATTAGAGATTTCTTTTATGGCTTCAATCAGAAAGACATAGAGGAAATACCAAGAAAGCACAAGGCAGCTGCTCCATGCAGCCAGTGCAGAGACAGAACAGAGCAAGGTTTATCTCTCCTGAAACTGTGTGAGATGGGCACATTACACCACCAGCAACCTCAGCACCTTGTCAGTTCAGGGTGATCAGAAGAGGGATTGATGTGTGCCAAAGTGGAGGGCTTTCCTACTGTGCCACAGCACCAAAACCCTGCGGCTCCCTGCCATCCAGTACAGGAAATACACAGGAATACAGGATTGACACAGGCAAGATAAATTTATCTGGGAGCCAAGACAAAGGGTTTGTCCCTCATCCAGAGCCCATCACAAGCACACACGAGCATCAACCCTTTGCCTGACCTGGGGCCGAGTGTGTCATCTCCCCAGCGCAATCATCAGCCTTCCCAGGAAATGAGCAGGGAAAGCAATCAAAGCCACAAGGAAAGAACAAAAACTCATTACAAGTGAATGACCTCCCGCTGCAGAAGGAAGCGAAGGCTCAGGCAGGTATTGCCAGCCATTAAAAATGAGCTGGCCCCACAGGAGAGCAGCAGCGGGGTCTGATGGTCAGCAGTGCTGCAGATTGCCCTGGTTTATGAGCCCCTCTGGAGTGAAATATGAGTGATTTCCCCACTATGGTGCCCGTGTATGAAGCGAAGCAGTAACATCATCACCAGAGCTGAGCTCCTTAGGCAGAAACTGACGGTACCTGTGGTCAGTGGCCTCCTGTCTCATCCCACTGGTGTGGCAAACAGTGCCTTGAACACCAGCAGCATCCCTGCACGTCCCTGCCCACCCCAAAACCACACAGAGAGCAGTGAGTATTGCCCCCACAAAGCCTTGGCCAGCAGCAGCCCGGCTGCAGAGCAGAGCGATGATCTGTGTTAGCACAGGGATAAAACATGAACATGGATTATCACGCTGCAATTCAACTTTGAGCACAAAACCCTACAAGCAGAAGTCACGGCGTGGCTGTACCCCAGAAGGTGACCCACTGCAGAGCACCAGTGAAGGTGTGGCTGAGCCATAGGACCTGCCCACCCTGAGGTCACCCCTTATCCCTTCCACTCCCCTGAGTGCTGAGAGAAGGAGGCAGCAAACGTTTGGTACCAAGCAGTGCTGGTGGGAGGGCAACCGAGTGGCTGTTTGTTCAAGCATGAGAGCTTCTTATCAAGGCTGTGTCCCTCTGGAGGCTGCTCTTAGAAAGCGCCTTCCCATCACATGCACCTGCGACTTCAATACAAGAATCATGTTTTGGTGCTGAGCACATGATTTTGGTGCCCCATCAGCGCCAGCAACCAGAGTAGAGCAGTGCTGAGCTAAGCAGAGCAGTGCTGAACAGAGCCAAGCAGTGCTGGCCCTAGCTCCTCGGCACATACTGGGCCAGCAGGTACTGTAATAAACCAAAGTCAAGAGGAAAATGGTAGCCCGGGGAGATGGAGTGAGATGCCAAAGGCCAGGCAGGTAGTCAGTGGCAGAGGAGAAGGCAGACTTGTGTCAGCCTCGGGTGCAGCATCAGCCCCTGCCTGGTTTGCTCCCTTGTGTGTATAATCTCTGATGGTTAAACACAGCACCAGGCAGTTATGCCTGTGACAGCAGCATAATTACATGGAAATCGTCTTCGTGATAATTTGGGGTGTTTTTCCCCTGTAAACGCAGACTTTCTGAAGAGATGAGCTCCGAGATTTCAGCATTAAATTAAATTAGACCAAATCAGAAGAGGAAATAAGTCTTTACAGCATGAGCAGATCTCTGAATTTTACTAACAAATCAGTGACCTAAATGCCGTCATTTATCATTAACATCACTAATAAAGCCAGATCCAGGATGCACAGCAAACCAACATCAGCCACACTCTCCCAGCACCACCAGCACCCCGCTTAGCCCTGGTCCTTCCCCAGCTGCCCCTGCAGAACAACCACCATCCCCGAAGCCGTTATTCCAATCAACCACCACCAGCATCCGGCCATGGAAAAATCTCGTGCTGCCTCTGGGCCTTGATTTCCCTCAGTGCTGGGGTGTTCTGGTAACAGGAGGGATTGTATCTGCCACTGCATCAATCTGTGCTGAATGGGGAGAAACCCTTTCTAGCTCCAGAAACCTGGGGGGAGATCAGTGCGCTGCTCTGCTGTGAGGGGTGGCCACTGGCTCATGCAGCAACATGTTCCTGTGCCACGGAGGGCAGCAGCTGGACCAGCAGCTCCCAGATGCTGCCCCAGGAGATGCTGCCATTTCCGTTACCCATCTCCCTCAGATACTTTGTTTGATGTGAGAACGTTAAGAGACATATAATTTGTGGAGCTAAAACACAGGTATTGTCTCAGTGACATCCTCATACAATAGGGAATATGCTGAAGTCAATCACATTCAGCAATGGGTTTCTGTGGCTCTACAGCTTTTTCCTTGCCTCTTGCTTCAGATAGAAAGAAAATGATGCAGTTGTTACCTGGAAACCCACCCCAACATCTCCTTTGTTAAATCATCTCAAGCTGTGCAACCTCATCAATGAGCAGAAACAAGAGTCCTGCTCCGTACTGGTGCCACATGCACACTGCCAGCACCATGACAGGGTCTCTGGATGGTTGCTTGTCCTCTCCAGGACACTTTGCACAAGTCCAGGTAGATGACATCAACTGCTCTACCCCTGTCCATCAGTTCCGTAGCCCCATCATAGGAGGCCACCAGGTTGGTCAGGCAGGATTTCCCCTTAGTGAAGCCATGCTAGCTGTCACCAAGCACCTTGTTGTTTTTCATGTGCCTCAGCATGCCTTCCAGGAGAATCTGCTCCAAGGTTTTGCCAGGCACAGAGGTAAGACTGACTGCTCTGTAGTTCCCCGGCTCATCCATTTTCCCCTTCTTGAAAATGGGGGTTATATTTCCCTTTTTCAGTCGTTGGGAACTTCACCTGACTGCCATGATTTTTCAGATATGATGGACGTTGGCTTAGCAACTTCATTTGCCAACTCCTTCAGGACCCACGGATGGATTTCATCAGGTCCCATGGACTTGTGCACATTCAGGTTCCTAAGGCGGTCTCGAACCAGATCCTCTCCTACAGTGGGCCCAGGGCCTTTGTTCTCACAGTCCCTGTGTCTGCCTGCCAAAACTTGGGTGGTGTGGTCAGAGCCTTTGCCGGTGAAGACTGAGGCAAAGAAGTCATTAAGAACCTCAGCCTTCTCCAAATCCAGGGTCGCCAGCTCTCCCGACAGCTACTGGAGGGGGCCCACGTTGTCCCTAATCTGTCTTTTATTCACTACATACCGATAGAATCGCTTCCTGTTATCTTTAACATCCCTAGCCAAGTTTAATTCTAACTGGGCCTTAGATTTCCTAACCTGGTCCCTAGCTTCCCAGACAGCATCCCTGTATTCTTCCCAGGCAGCCTGTCCTTGCTTCCACCTTTTATAAGCCTCTTTTTTCCTTCAAATTTTCCTCAGCAGCTCCTTATCCATCCAAGGAGTCTCCTGGCCCTCCTGCAGCACTTCCTTCTAGTTGGGATGCAACACTCCTGAGCCTGTATCATAACATAGTTCTAACCTATACAAGTACCCATCAAGCCTCTACACATCTCCCCTGGGTGGAGTCTAAGATAAGACAGGTTTTTAAACCAGGCTTTGGAAGACGCCAGGTCCTCGGACGTCACAGGGGTCCAATGCTGATGTGGGTGTTTGCTGATCAAGTGCAAAACCAGCATCACGAGCCCCACTGGAAATAAACCATCAGAGATGGAGAAGGGCCATTTCCAGACAGGGACCACGGGTCCTGCTGGCACCGCCTGGCACCAAACCGTCCCTTGCAGTGGGAGCACTGCCAGACAGCTCCAGCACGCAGCATGGTGCCAGCAGCCATGTCCCTGCCGCACCATGGGCTCGCCAGCGCCAGCCCCTGCGGAGCCAGGGCCCTGCAGACCCAAAGAGAAAGCAACGGGCAGCAGGACCAGTGCAGCAATTAACAAGGTTATCATCAGGAGCAAAGCACAGGCTCTGGCCCAGTGCCTGCGCCAGCACTGTGCTCCCGGCCCTGCTCTGGCCTCATCGGCTGCTCATGCCCCTAAATTGCTCCCGTCACAGAGGCAAGTGGACACATGGCCACGGCCAAGGGGAGGCCAGCAGGAACATTGAGCAGGGAGAAGGCTTTTCCATGCACCGAGCACTCACCAGCAGCCAGGACCCTGCCCCAGGTGAGCTCCACGGCAGCCCTGGTGCATCCTCAGCTCCCACACACAACCCCATCCTCCTGCGCACCCGGATATTTGGGAACACACACCAGAGGCAGATGGTGCCTCTGTCACTGCAGCCATTAAGGCACCCCCCACCCCGTCACAACAATATTTGCTTTTAGAAGGCTGTTATTTCTTCCGAGCAGCCGCCTTTCAACTGTCTGCAAACAGCTCCTATTTTGACAGGCTGTAAATACGGCAGAAGGGAAGATCTATAACCCAGCAGGGTTTATTAGTTCTGAAACAGCGCTAAAAATAGACCCACGTGGGGTTGCTAAGTCCTCTGGGCAGATGTAGTTGTGGATAATCTAGCTTTAAATATGTGAGGGCTGACAGCAACAACAACATTTTAACATATGGAACTGGTGAGCACACGGTGCACCAGCTCAGCATCACCGGGGAGCGGCGTTGGCATCACAAGACCCCAGCCCACTGCCTCTGCTCTGCAGCTCAGGCTTCTGCAGGAATAACCCCCCAAATAACCCCAAATACCTACAGCAAGCCACTGGGAGCTGCATACCGAGGGCGTCTCCCAGGGCGGCAGCATCACTCGAGCTGTGCCAATATCCTCCCATGAAATTGTACATAGATAGGGCTTACCAGATTAAATGGATGTAATACCCCAAGTCCTCAAAGCCGACAGCACCTTTCTGCTTCCGGGAAAGCTTCCTCTGCCCTGGGCAGGCTGCAAAATGCACTGCAAGGATGCTGTGCAGGGCTGGGTGTCTCTGGGGACGGCCCGGCCGATAACTGCCCTTCCAGGAAGAGGGAAACGCTCCCGCCTGCTGGCGGAGATAGCGGGGAGACGTTGGGGCTGGCTGGATTTTGTAAATCCCCAGCAGCCCTTCGCCCCGGTTCTGGGAGTTCTACATTGCTCCTTTTGAACCAACGACTCCCACCTCGTGCTGAAGATCTCCAGCTGGGAATGCCGGGATGGAGGAACAGTGACAACGCTCACCACAGCTCCCTGATGGGCACCGAGCACTGCCCCATCCCCTGCAGCCCCTGCTCAGGGCTCATCCCACTGCCCAGAGGGGCTGCCGCCGTTGCGATGTGAGCTGGGGGACAGGGCGCGCAGCAGCCTGGTCACCAGCACACAGGGGGCCACCTCGATGTGGCCAGGCAGCAGCAGGACCCCCGGCCCCGGCTCCCCTCGCTGGTCTCTGCTCACAGTGGGAACCAGCGGCAGCAGAAGCCAAGCGCTCGTGTGCCCACTGCTGGCACAGCCGGGAAGAGGACTCAGCCAGGGATGCGCGGCCGGGAGCCGCGGGCTGCGCCGGGCCGTGAAGGAGCCGCCGCAAGGCCCCGGGCTGGTCCCACACCGCAGTCACTCGCCGCCTGCCCCAGCGTGTTCGCATCTGCGCTGCAAATGAAGGAGGATTTGGCAACGCTTCCCCGCGTGCCCATCGCCTCCTCCAGAAGACAGGGGTTGACTCTCACTGCCTGGGTCTGGACACACTGAAACCTGGTCAGAGCGGAGGGGCTTTGTTTTAAACAGCACCCAAACACCAGTGGGTCCGTGAAGGACTCGGATCTGATGCAGCCAAAGCCTGGGGCAGCTCCATCTGCTCACACCGCAGCCCAGGGGCAGCTGCTTTGCCACCCTCCAGCCTCCCGCCGGGCAGAGCTGTCACTGGGGGGTGTGAGGACAGCAGTGACTTGGATCCGTAGCCATGTGCTCCCCGCATTGGCCAGGGCTGGCACAAGTGCTCAAGAGGCGGCTCAGAGGCAGCAGATGAGGAGTGGGAATGGCTGCAGCCGGGACCTGTCCCCATCTCTGAACACTGGTCTGCAGCCACCCTGCACTGGTGAGGGGCTCTGTTCCAGCAGGGACCCTGGCACCAGACCTGTCTCTGGCACAAGGACCCATTTGGCAGGTATGCTGTGTCCAACCCCACATGCCCACCGTGCCCCAGGAGCTCCTGAGGAGGAGGCAGAGCAGCAGCTTCACTGGGGAAGCACTAAACAAGGTACAAACCTGGTTCCCCCCATCATTTTGAAGGGTCTGAACCACTTCAGGCTGCTGGCCTGTCACCTATCACGGGTGGTTTAAGATTCCAGCAAAACTTCACGAGAAATCAGATGGGATTAGAGCCAGGGGACCCAGAAAGATGGCTTAGGACAGCTCAGAACCTGCTGTGGGATGAGCCACATGCACATCAATGGCAATTAGCGTAACTGACAACAACATCCAAGAGGGCGAGGCATCCGTCTAGGTTGAGGAGAGCATCAAGATGGTGGGGGAATGTCCATTAAAAAGCCTTTGCCTCAGCTGGGTGCCCAGTTAACCCCCATCCACATAGACCCATCTAGAGACTGCCCAGTGCTCGGCTGGGAGCAGGACCAGCCCCTACCTCATTTTGCCCACCCAGGCCCAGTGGTTGGGTTAAAATTGATTAAAATCCATTTTCACCAATTCTAACACTTGCTCCAGGTCCCAGAGCCCCCGGGGCATAGGAGCCACATACACTCAGCTCTCCTCTTGCGTTCCTGCCCCTAAGCGAAAGGAATTGCCTCGCTGCAGCCGCTGCTTCGCCATAGTTGTGATCACATATCCTCTGCAGTGCAACGCACATGCTCCTACAGCCATAGTGCAATTGTCAAGCATACATTTGCATCCAATTACGCATTTGAAAAGGTGGCAATAAAGTCAAAGGGATTAACTCCAACACAATCTGCTCTCCAGACCTTGTCCTCACAGGACCTAAGCGCAAACCTCCGAGATTATTGCAATACTCAGTGGAGCTACTGCCAAGAAGCTAAATCATTCCCACATCTTCCCATTAACTCAGCTCTGGCCCATGAAATATTAAAGAGCCTCAAGCCTGGACACAGCTCATTTTACGAAGGTCAAGCAAATCTTTTGTCTGTTCTCTTCCCACCTTTATCTCCATCACTGTTCCCACCATCAGCTGAGCATCACATGCTCTTTCATGTGAATTTTAGCTGTACACACGCTGACTCTCAATAATCGGTGTACAAGGCTCCTCTGTTCCACAGAGATATGAGTATTTCACTTCTATTTTTGCTTTTTAAGGCTAAAGAGATGACTCTGCCTGAAGGAGGGACTTTTTATTGACTTCTTCTTTTAAATACTCAGCGATTTCTCAGTGTATCTCACTGGTGACACCAAAGAGAAAATAACCACAGTGCAGGGGGCTAAGCAGCCATCACAGGCAAGGGGCTGGTTAAACTCCCACGTGGGACATGTCCTGACCTGCTTGCTCTCAAGAAGTCTGTCTGGATGGAGGAGGAAAGTCCCCACCGCTTCACCTCCATCACAGCAGGTTTGTTCCCATCACACCTTCCTACCTCCTGCATCCCCAGCACAAGGATTTCCTGGGTGGATGGGACTTAGGGTCCCTGCCCTCGCTGTGCTGCCTGGGGTCAGCGCAGGGCTATGGGAAGCAAACTCACCAGGCAAGCTCATCTGGCTGGGCTGGGTTTGATACGCAAAGATCCTGTGATAGGCTGAGGCTTTCCTCTGGGGTGACCTCCCCGCTCAGGAAGTGGGTTTAGCTTCCATCTGGCTCAGCTCTTCTCTTCCCAGGCAGCACGACCCGACCTCAAACTCCACCATGTTTCACAAGCTCTGCATGAAGCCGTGCCCCAAGCAGCATTAAGGGCACCACAGGAGCACCCCACAGTCCTGGAGACGCTGTGAGCTTTCTGCAGGCACTTCACACGGCTCAAATGCCAGCACCAAGCCAAGGTCTGGAGGCTGCTTCTGGATGTGACACCCCTTTGGCCAGCCTGGGGGATTCAGCTGCAACCAGCACTTTCCCATGAAGTGAGTAAAGAATACAAGAACAGAAACCCAGGGATCACAACAGGACTGGCCCATGCCAGAGTCCTGCATCCGCACATGTCTCACAAGTGCACAAGTGCCTCAGTCTCCATCTCTCAGCCCGGGCCCCTCTCCTGGCAGCACCAGCTCCTGGGTGCATGCACCCCCAAAACCAGCAAGCAGAGCATCTCCAAGCCCTCTCCCACACTCTCCACCCCCCAAACCGGAGCCGGTGGGACCGGGCACACCCGCTCCCGGGGCAGACCCAGCCCTCCCAGCCCGGGACCGCGGCAGCCCCCGGGGCAGAGCCAGACCCGAACTCACCGGAGCTTCCTGCGCATTTCGGAGCCCGAGCAGCAACCGCTGCCGTTCCGCAGCGGCCGCCCGGGGGTGCTGGGACCTCACAGCACCTTCCCTGCCCGAGCACGGCCCCGGTGCCTCCCCGCAGCGCCCGGCACCGCGCAAGCCCCTTCCCGCGGTGCCAGGGTTCTCCATCCATCACCTCGCCGCGACACTCCCACTCCACAGCATCCACTCATCCTCTCCAGTTCCGAGGCCCTCAGACATATTCATGGTTACCATAGGAACTAATGAAACCCGAATTAAAAGAGAGAGGAGAGGCAGACAGAGGGAAAACCACTTTGATGCTCTGGTGCCGCCTGTGTGTGTGAGTTTATCACACCAGTGAGGAGAGCAGCAGGTGGGGTGCATCTCACATCCCAACATCATGCTCGGTCTCACCAAACACCAACTCCACACAGGACCCAGCCTTTGCTCTTCCCTCCAGACCCTGTCAGGGATACGTAGCCCACTGCTCCCTGGGATCAAGGGGCTCAGTGCTGCCCCAGCAAACCTGGGTGCCAGCTCAGACCACGCTGGGACCTCCCTGCAGCCCAACACTGGGGTCCGCATCTGCCACCCCATGCTCTCCCTCTCTGCCAGGCTCCTGCAAGTCAATATTGATGCTTGCAGCACACACAAGGCTTTGTGAAGTGCTCCTTGGCTTGCAGAAAGCAGCTTGTCTTTTTGTTAGCAAGTTACACAGTGAGAGAGTTGCCCACGCCTGGCATGTCAGCAGAAGGCTGCAGCAGTAATAAGAGGGTGTTAGAAAACCAAAACTATGTTTTTATTATTATTTTTCTATATATTGTAAAAGCTTTTACAAACACCTAATGTGGCTCTGGCTGGGCCCCAATTACAGAACCATTTAATGAAACAATCTGTCCACAAACCAGATGCATTAGGAAAGGCTGTGGAAAGCATTAGCTGCAAATGGCAGGGATAAAGCAGCTCCAG
The DNA here is from genome assembly GCA_028858755.1 of Ara ararauna. Taxonomy (NCBI): domain Eukaryota; kingdom Metazoa; phylum Chordata; class Aves; order Psittaciformes; family Psittacidae; genus Ara; species Ara ararauna. The sequence goes on along the minus strand of CM054389.1, from coordinate 5,958,070 downwards.
TGGGTGCTCATCGAATGCCCAGAGCAAACCCCCTCCTCAAGCCAGGAGAGGAAGGTGGGAGAGAGAAATGTGGGCCTGGACCCTCACCCCTTCATAAGCAGGAGCACAGCAATCTGCCACATGGCACCCAGTGCCCATCGTGGCGGGGGAAGGAGGCTGAATGGTATTTCTAGAGCAGGGCTGCTGCATGGGACCTGGGGAAAACATCAGGGCACAATGTACCTGGAATGTTTAACTCCTTCCCAGCTCGGTGGGAAAAGGGAAGACTGCTGAGATTCACCCAAAGCGGCGAACATTGATTTAGACCTCCCATGAGCTCAGCAGAGCCAGAGCCCCATGCCGGGGTCAGCAGCTCTGTTGCGCTATTTACCAAGGGCAGCTGCAGGCACGTTTGGGCAGCAGGTTCCCCCAGGCCCTCTGTGCACTTTGCCATTAATGGCTGTAGAGAGAACCGCAGGAGTTGTTACCACACACATCACCCGTGCCCGGGGAGGCTGAGCTGAGTGTTTCTGTGTTAGCACATGGTTACGCTGACAGCCTGCACCCATCCACCAACACCACAACAGCCCCGGCTCACGGACCCTCCTGGGCCTCAAGAGCATCTTCATCCTTCCAGAGCAATGCCCAGAGCCCCGCGGGAGCAGTAGCTGTGCAGCAAGCACAGGCACCCAGTGCCCACTGACACCACCCCCGTGCCAGACTGCAAGGTTCAAAATCAGAATAAACCAACTCCAATTCCACTGAATTCCCAGCCAGAAGCTTGGTGGCGATTCCCACCCCCATCCCACCACCACAGAGCTGGTGCCTTTGAGTTAACCCACTGATAATGCAGCACTTGTGTTGCTGCAGTCATTATAACCATCCAGTGCCTGAATCACCTTGGACTGGAAGGGAGAACAAGCCGCATGACACACACAAACACAGCTCCAGGAACAGGGAGATATGGCTGGTGTGCCACTGCACAGAGGTGGAACCACAAAGACAGCCCAGCTAACGGGAAAGCATCCTCCATGCACAAAGCCATCCCCAGCACCATGCATCTCACAGGGAAATCACTTTATATGAGAGAAGAGTGAGGGCACTCACTTGATCTTCAGGCTGGCAAGCATTGTCTTGTCGATCCTGGGGAGAAAGCAGAGGAGGGTGTTACTGTGAGTGCAGGAGGGATACGTCTCCCTCCAATGTGGGTACTGCGGGCTGCTGGCAAGCCCGACCCCACAGCTTCATGAGAAGCCTCGTGGTGCCCCCAAGAATGGAACAAGGACACAGCAGGGGCAGGATGTCTGTACCTGACCAGTCACAGCCTCACTGTGTGAGCTCAGGCTCATCCCTGCAGGGCTGCACCATCCCTACCTGGGCACTCACCCCTTCCCTTACCCATAGCTGCTGTGAGCACACACATGCACACAGATGGGGGGACCATGGAGCAGCCTCATCCCTGCCAGCCCTGCTGGGAGCCCCAGTGCCTCACTTCTTTATTTAGCACCACTAATAAGTGCCTATCTCCACGGAGTCATTGTGGTTACAGTCACATTAATATTAATTAATGCAAATCATAATAATGTCTCAAAATACAAAATTACGTCTTTTGGCAGGCACTGCACATGCTGTGATCTGCCACATGGGATGAGAGCCGCATCTCGAGGAAAAAGCAAACATTAACCAACAGCCCCAAACCCCACTTGTTTCACCCTGTGCCCGCAGAGGATGATGCAAGGCAGCAGAAATGCTGGTTCCCCTATACTTGCAGCTTTACCTCCCTCTGCTCTCAGGCTCAACTTCCCCGTCACAAGAGGCTGTACCCATGGGGCCAGATCCTGGTACTCCAGAGCCTGAGCCAGCACCTCCTGCCCACCCCGCCTGTGGCCTGTGCCTGCCCCATCCCCTCTCTTGGACCAGCATTCCACTCCCAAACCCCAAGGCCATGGGAGCTTCATTCCAGGCATTCCCCCAAGTAACAGCTCTGCGAGAGCCAGCAAGCTCCTGCTCCTAAAATAGACCCAGGCACCCGCTATTGTCACTTAATACTCCACAAGCCCGTCCCCTGCCCTTGTTGATCATTAAATTAAGTTGAACATTAAAGTGTGCTGGAGTAAAGAGCTGTTGCTGAAGCTGGTGGCAGATGCAAAGAGCCTTGGGGATAGCAACTGTTGGGGCAGCTCCTGCAGGATCCGCACCAGAGCAGGAGCTGCACCAAGCGGCTCCATCCGGAACCGCAGGAACTAAAACCCGTTGCTGGCATTTGGCCTCATAGAGAGGGGAGGAAAAAAGAAAAGAAACAGAAATAAACCACAGCAGAGAGAACCCCGCGCAGGGAAACCGCAGCTGCAGGATGACTAAGCTGAGAGCCAGCTCTGCCCGTGCCCCCTCCCAAGGTGGGGTGAAGTGAAACACCCCACACCCAGCACAGCCCTGCGGCTCTCACAGCACCCGCTGCCCCAAGAGCAGCAGCCAACACCAGCTGGGGGCAGAGGGACAGGGCACGAACATCACTCACTGGGGCCAGTGAGCTGGGCAGGGGAGCAGTGGCAGCTCCAGGGCTGTCACCGTGGCTTTACATCACCCGCGATGTGCACCCCTACATCCCAGAGTGACAACACCACATCTGCTGCCCCAGGACAGCTCTTCCAGGACCTCGCTGGCTGTAGATGTGGACGGTGGACAGAATAAACCCTGATTCGCACGCTGCTGGAGGGCTGAAGCAGCGCTCAAGGCACCAGCATTGGTGTCTGGGTGTGCCCGGCCTCCCCACATGCAGTACCCACAGGAAGGGTGTGTTGGCTGGGGCAGGGTGAGAAGATGCAGATGCAGGTACCAGCTGCGGCAGGTTCCTTCCCTTCCCATAAACACCCGAGGAAGTGTTTTCCCGCTGGGCACAATGCTCTCCAGGCAGTGCACAACTGCGAGGGGCGTCCTCCCTAGGGAGTTGCGCACTGACCCCACTTGGAGCTGCGCCATGGGGGGCAGAGCTGCCCCTGTACACCCTGCTCTGTCTCTGCAGACGCGGGTGCTGATGCTCACAGCAAGTCCGTGCCCTGCAGCGCAGCCCCCTCGCTCCAGCAGACCTCGTTTCCTGCCTGAGTCGACAGTTGTGGTTGTCTGCTCCCTGCAACTGCCGAAGCCAGAAGGAAAACAACAGAGCAAAGCCCAGAGGCCCCGAACACCCCAGCACGGGGGTAACGGCTCCGCTCCATCCCAGCGGGAAGCTGTCACCGGCAGCAGCAGCTCCAGGGATGTGCCGGCTGCAGCTGGGGCCCCAGAACCTCCGTTCCCTGTGGCAGCAGGGGGGCAGAGCTGCCCAAGAGCTGCCATTTGTGCCCAGAATGAGTCCGTATTTCACCAGTTATCTGTACAGGAGGATGTCCGAGAACTTCCTTCTCATTTTCATGTAGAGAAAAAACCCAGCTGAGGAAACACTTGGCTGCAGTGGGGCGAAACCTTCATTCCAGGGACCTGGAACCCTCCCGAGCTCACAGCCCCCCTGCAGCCCCCTCGGTTAAGCACTTTCCCCAGCAGGTTTCAAGCAGCCACAAGCGTTCTCCCAAGCCCTGCAGCCCCCACAGCACCGCAGCAGAGCTGCCCTCGAGCCAGCACCAGAGAGCCGAAACCATCACAAAATCACCCATTTGGCCATCAGTTCCCACTGACCACAATCACAGAGCACAGACCTGGAACGGGCATAAAAGACATTAGAAAGGGGAAAACAGGGAGAGCAGTGCCGCTTCCTTATTTCCCTATACATAACGCATCTGGGAGAGAAGGGACACAAGAAGCAAGCAGATCCAAACAGCTCTGCCAAGCACAGATGGAGCAGGGATGACTCGGGAGGTGCTGATGGTGCCAGAAACCTGCCATGGAAGAGGTGGGACCCCAGTATGGGGCACAGGGTGCCAAAGGTGGCTGCAAGTATCACTGCTCAGGCACAGAGGAGTGGGCAGCAGGTCCTCAGCAGCAAGAAGCTGCCTGGGCTTCCCTGCGGGCATGAGGGGAAGATCCTTCCTGAATCCCACACGTGTTGGCGTGGGGCAGCAGGAAGGGCTCTGCCATGAGAACACCGCACCACAGCGCTTCCCTTCCCAGAGGGAAAGAGAAGCTCACCATGGGGCACCGAGGAGGGGTAGGACAAGAGGCACCCACCAGCCATAGCCGCCGAAGGAGACGCTGCGCTTCCTCTGGAACATGATGGCTCAGTGCTGCCGGGGCGCTCCAGCCATGGGGACACTGGGACGGGTGCTTCCTGCGGGACACGTGCTGTGCCAGGGCGGGGGGGACCCAGCGCCTCCCCTCCACACCCCCCAGATAAAAGTCATTTCCTTTTCTCTGTTTTTTCTTGTGGCCTCGGGCTTTTCACAACCCTTCGCTGCAGATGTCGTATTTCTCCTAATGGCAGGAGCCGTGGCACTGGGGCTGGACACGGCCTCAGCCATAGTCATGGTGCCATGGGGCTGCCCCAGCCTGGCAGAGGGTCTCTGGGGGCACCACAAGGGTCTGCATCCCCAAATCCTGCATTCCCTGCACCAGGCTGGCTCCCTGGTCAGGGATCCTCCTGTGTCTCCAGCACCTTTCAATGGACACCCCACTAAAGACACGGAACCTCGATAAGCAAAACCCCCATCACCACATTTCTCACAGCAAACAGGTCCCCGGCTGCTTCAGAGCTCTGTGAGGCACCTCCCACCCAGCCCCATTCAGCAGCAGTACATGGGTTTTCTCCCATTCCCCAGCAGCTCCATGATGTGCATCTGCAGCCTGATCACCACTGAAAACCACGCAGTCCTCTAACAGCCAGGCTTCATAAATCCCACTTAAATGGAAATGCTGAGCTCCAGCTGGACACGAGCTTCCATCAGTCACAGGGTCCCAAGAAAACAGGCTGCTGTTCCCTGCACCAGCCTTTGGGAACAGCAGAGCCCATGGGAGCTGGGAGCTGCGCTCCTCACCAGTGCCCAGGGGCTGAGCACCACATTCAGGGGCTGTCATCCCATCCTCACACCTTCCACCGCCCCAGACCAGCCACCTGCACCCACTTAGGCTGCAAGAGGGGCTTCACCCTCCCCAGTGAGTGAGGAGGAAGGGTGGGAACCCCCCACATCCCTCCGCAGCTGGGGGGGGCTGCACTATCCCAGAGCTGCAGTGGGACTCGGGTTGGAGCAGCACCTCACACCACAGCCTCGCATCACCCACTGAGCTCAGCAGGTACAGGAACCCAAGGCTCCCTTCCCAAAGTCAGAGCTGAGGTGCTCCCGGTTCAACTCTTTGTGCACTCACCTCCTACTCCGGTGATTCAACATAACACCCCGCACGCAGCAAACATCCCTTGGTGTGCTGCTGGGCAGAGCCTGGCTCCCAGCACTCCGTGGGTCCTGATGCGAATCCTACCCCAGAGCTCTGCGGGAGACAGCCTCTCATCCAAGCACCAGAAAGCTTTAAACTGAGAAGCATTTGGATCCTGTCTAATGTGTGAAAGGAAGAGGGGAGGCAGGGGGGTGGATGGGGAGTTGGAGAGAGAAATCACTCAACTCTGGGGAAGAAGCTTGGACTCAAATCCAGCTATTTCAACTCCTACTTTTTCTGCCCACAGCCATCTCTCCTTAGAGGGATGAAGTGATCGAAATCCTTTGCGTTTTAGAGATCTTCAGAACATCATTAAAAAAAAAGGAAAAGAAAAACCAAAAGCCTGCCAAACATGCTGCAGGCTCAAAGGCCATAACTCAGGTACCATGAAATATCTGGAGCAGGCATTTGCTCACAGCGCGTTTGTTTCTGGCCTGGATGCTTCGTGTTAAAGCTCTGCATCAACAGCAGTGTGACGTTATCCTCACGCTTCATCTTCCCCCAGGCCACATCTTTCTTACACTCACAGCAGTTGGTTTCTGCCCAGCTCTAGTGAGCTGCACCTGATTCGCATGCCTGAAAACACAAGCAGGGAGCCCTGCAGTGCATGGGAACTGCGTGGGGCTGCTGTGGTCCAGTGCAGCCCTGCACACAGAGATGCAGTGCAGGTAGCAACAGCAGCCATGGGAAGCATCCGTCTACAGCTGGCATCACACCAGAAACAACGTGGAGAGCCCAGGAAAACAGCCAGCTCTTCATTTAAACGTTTACTCTTGCAGTCTGTAAGCAGCAATTACCACATCTCACTCTGCCACTTCAGTCCTTACGTGAACCCACTGCTGTCGGAGGCACATGGAAGCGGAGGGAGAGGGGGAGATGTGCAGCAAGGCACGGCCACACTCCCTGCTATTGGATGTCAGTACAGTCAGGGGGGTCACCACTGCTTGCTAGGGTCTCCTTATGCGCCCCTGGCATGGCAGAGGAATGGTTCACACACCTCCCCTGGGATGGAGAAGGTGCCTCCACTTCCCACTGCCAGGAGAGGCGCGAGGCAGCTCCGTGTGATGCCAACCTCACCCTGCACCAGGAGGACCAGTACCCAAGGGTGCCCGGGGCAAAAGAGGAGCTCTCCCTGCTCCTCATCCCCACCAGGGCCATGTCAACCACCCCAGACACAGGTGACAAACAGCATCTGGACCAGGCAAAGGTTAAAACCACACCAAGGACCCAACTCCAAGCCCACAGGGACCTCCAGCCTCCCCCCTCTGCTCCAGCGCATCCCACCGGCACCACCTCACCCGCACAGGAGGCATCCAGGAGGAGTGTGTCTGCAGTGACATTTGCTTGCTTCCCTCTTCCCCCCGGGGTATTTCACACAGTTGAGCTCAAAACAAAAGGATAAAAGAAATCCCTCCTCCTTTCACAGCAGGCACCAGGCATCAGAACTGATCAGCCCAAATTAAGAAACAAAGGCCTGGGGGAGGATGATGCCTCCTTGGTGCCATCTGCGCCAGACAGAATTAACATTTCCAGGGGCCTCTGCCAGAGCCATGAGCCCATCACCCCGACATACCCCAGCCATATCCCCCACCGTGGTGAGCATCCTCAGTGCTACCAATAACACTGGGGACGGGGTGCCACACATTGTTAATAGATAATGAAGGACACCAAGCCTGGAGCCCCCAGGCAGCTCAAAGGGAGCAGTGTGCGGGAGAGGTGCCCATAGTTTGGGTGGCTCCATCACCCCAACCAGGCACAAGACGAGACAGGAGGGAGCACGAGGCTGAGCCATAGCAGCGCGCTGACAACTGCGCAGTGCTGGGGATAATAAGCACATGCTGCTGGGCTACTCACAGAGGGAAACATAGGCTGATTGTGCACAGCCCCAGCTCAGCTCTCCATTCCCTACAGGAGACCGCAGGGCTCCAACTGCCCCTGACAGCCCCATCCCTGGCAGTGCTCAAGGCCAGGTTGGACACAGGGGCTTGGAGCAACCTGCTCTAGTGGAAGGTGCCCCTGCCCGTGGCAGGGGTTGGAACTGGGTGATCATGAGGTCCTTTCCAGCCCAAACCAGTCTGTGATTATATGATGTGTGCTGCCATTGAGACCACTGAACCCTCAGCATCAGTGAACACCTGAACTGTTGGCATAGAAGAAAGCAGGCTCTGAAGGAACCTTCCTCCCAAGCGATCAAAGCTGCCAGCCAGCCCTCCCGTGGACACAGCAGCAGCAGGACAGGTTAGCCAGGCCACCAGTCCCTGGCACCACTGCACAGCTCAGTCCCCATCTCTCAGCAGCTCAGGACCCTTTGTGGTGGAGCCAGCACAGGCAGAGCCTGCTGCTCCCATTCCCAGGGCTGCTCCAGGCTCCTGCAGCAGCTGGGTGACTCAGGCAGCCATGGAATGGTGAACTGCTCCCCAGGGCTGCTGTGTGGGGCTGACCCTCTGCCCATGTGAGCACAGACAGTGCCCCTGCACGGGCCAAGCTGCAGCCATGGGCACACACTGCATCCTCAGCCTGCACAGCAGAGCAGAACGCTGCCCAGGAAGGGCAGCACAATTCTTCCCTTTGTTACTGGGGCTAACAGAAACTGATTGCATCATTAGTGCTTTAATATTGCATGCGGCAAGCTGAGGGTATTTATTTTTCTATTATGATTCCAAGGAAGGTTGTGGGAACCCAGAAATATCAGGTTTTCTCCTGGCAGGAAGAACACGCTGTACATACCAGCAGCCTCAACACGGAAAGCAAACAAAATAGGGTCCGAATTATTTCTGTCTCAGTGCATGGAATATTTTTAACAGTATTTTCTCCCCTTTATGATGCTGCTGAAGCAAAATAAAGTGAGAAACTCAGTGCCTTAAACAGCAGGTTCCCACAAAACCTAGCTTGCTCTCAAAGGTGCCTATTTGCTGCTCAACAGCCTATGGGCCTGCAGCACCCACCAGCTGTCACAGGGCTTCTCAGCCCCAGCACCGGGGAGGGGGACACTATTTGTCACTCAAGAGCTGAGCTGCAGCCAAGGGACAGTAAAGCCAAGGACAGGTTCCAGATACCTGATTGCCTCCATCAGTCTCAGGGCCGCTCATCACAGGGCACTGACCAGCTCCAACAGCTTTGCTCTTTAGGCACGGGCACAGGCATGGCCCCGGGAGCAGAGCCGAGTCACCTGCTGGCTGCAGCCACTTGTTAAACCATTAGGGAGGGCTCAATGCATCTGAGCTTTGACTGGGGGGATCAGCTGCAGAATGGAGCAGCCAGCCAGAACAAGGCAAACTCCGACCCAGCCAAGGGTGCGACCACAGAAAGGGCCGTTCCCGAGCGCCTGTCACACACATCCTGGTGAGCGTCGGCAATGGGACTCTGGGATGAGCAGCAGGGGCCGTGCTCAGCCTGGCAGAGACAGAAACACTTCTGTGGGACCACTGCAGAGGAAAACAAGGGCAAACCCTGCAAGCCTGGCTTGGTGCGAGCACCACCAGCAGCAATCAATGTGTTTAACCGTTCCTGGGTCTGAAGTCCATCGATGCTAATTTGCCTTTTCTTTACAGTATTGATCTCATCATTTCCAAGCAGTGCTGAGGGGAGGCAAGGACAGCTTGGCCCAGGCTGTGGGCTCAGGAGCAAACCTCATGGAGTAGGTGACTACCCATCCCTTCAAGGCTTGCTCTGCACAGAGCATCAGGGGATGTGGACACAACCCTCTGGTCCCTGGCTGCTGCCTTTGGGCCTCCTGCAGTAACTGGGTTTGCTGAGCCCCCTGCAGCACTGAGAGCCTCACCAGCATTCACGTTTGGACATGCACATGCTCCCTGGTACACAGCCTGACACACACCAGTAACGGGTTCCTGCCAGCATCACACAACCTGGCTCTTCCCTGTAGGAGGACACAGATCTTGTCTGCTCACAGCACTGCACACAAAGTCACCACACACACTTCCAGGCTCATTAAAATCTCAGCCCACAGTGAATTTAATGTAGAGTTGCTCATTTTCTCAGGTGCACCCATTTTAGAGATGCCTTGCTAGTGAGGGAAATCCCCAAAGAGGCTTTCTCTTTGGGAAGAGCCTGTTCAAGCACAGCGTTACCACTTGTGTAGTTTCCCCACCTTTTCCATCCATGTCCCTTTCCATGGAAGTTAAGCCCAAGATACTTCAGAAGAGCAACAGACACCCGTGTCCACATGCACACGGTGCCTCCTCTGAGGATCCTGCAGGAAGGTTTCTCTGTGCATCCACATGTCCTGCTCTAGAGACAGCATAGACCCAGGTAGGGCAGATACCACTGCCTGCAGCATGCCCCATCCCATGCCCAGGGGCAGCCCTGCTGCAGGCAGGGGACAGGCATGCAAGCAGCTGACCATTCGCAGTGCCTGGTCCCTGGGCACTGTTACCATGGCTACCTACACATCCACTGTGCATCCCGCATCCCACACGCTGGTTCCCTGCTTCAGGAGCTCATTGCCTGTCCACCTGGGCACCACAGGGCTGGTGGAGGGAGGATGCATTAGGGCAAGACCCAACCAAAGCCCATTCCCACTGGCAGGCTGGCACCAGTGCACAGCTGGACCAGCAGAAACAGGGAGCATTTGGCCCAATTCACATGACAAATGCAGGAGTGATACAACTGCAGCCTAGGAAGAAACTGTGGCAAGAAAGAAAAAGAACTGCTTAAACTAAAACACAGGGCTAGCAAAACATGGGGGTGGGAAGAAAGCATGGGCATGAGATAGACCTGAATATGCTTTGGCTGGAAATTAGGAGGTTTCTAGTCTTTAATACAAACAATCACTGGAACAGTTTCCTAAGAGCAGAAGAAAGAAAAAAAAAGCTCTAAGTGATACTCAGCACATTCATGAGGATGTTACACAAGTGGGTGCTGGCAGCAGTGGGGACCTGGGCTCGGAGAACCGGCTCCTGCCCTCACACCCCCTCTCACAGCTCCAACTTGCACCCCACACGCTGCCCAGCTGCAGCAGCCACTGCTGACCTCCAAGAAGCTGGAGCAGGGTGAGATTCTGGCAGCAGTCGGGGCTCAGCTTCAAGGCCAAACTTGCACATGGTTCCATCTGAACACAGCAAACAAGACACACAGGGTTTGGACTCAAGCTCTTCAAACCCCTGCTACATCTCACCACTGTCACCTGTCTTCTTCCACCATTTTGGGTGGGTTTTGCAAAGAGCTGGACTAGATCCAAATCTGAGTCAAGGAACAGCTCCTTCTGGTTTGGCATCCAACTTGGAGACAGATGTTAACTCCAAGCAGGGATTCATCTACCTCCATGAAGCTGGAAAGAGGTCTGGGGAGAATGAGCTGTTTTTAGCTCCTGGAAAAAATGCCTCTTCCTACTGTGGCTGCTGAAGTCCTGTTCCTGTTTCCACAGCAGCCGCTAACGGCAACCGGAGCATCGGACTCCAGGTACACAACAGGCAATGGCAATAGAGGGACTCTGCCAGCAGCCCCCAGAACCCCACTGCCATACAGATATGCTTCAGAATGAAGGGGGAGAAGGATGATAAAACAAACATGGGGCAAAGCAAAGAGGTGGTTTTGCTGCTGTGGTCATTGTGAGCTGCCCTTTGGGAGGAATCAGCAGCACAGGGAGGACAAGGTATCTGCTAAACGTGGTGCACACAGCGAGGTTGCTGGCTGGAATCACACTTCTTGTTGAATCTGAATTTAAACTCCTTGGCGGGTTTCCAACCCCAATAAATCGTGCCGTGTGGACAGATATTATGTCCCTTGTGCTACTAAAACAACAGCCAGGCTTAAATAAAGCAGTGTAGCCTGGAGCGTGCAGGGGATGAGGAAACAAGGCAGCCCCTGGCAGGCTCCATCTCACATCCCATCCATACCAGGGAGCTCGCACACCGGCTCCACCGGTGCCCTGCCCGTGGAGACAAGCCGGATAAAAGAGATGCTCTGCGTGTGAGTAGACATTACACCGCTCCTCCAGCAGAGATAAGCTGCAGCCTCGCTAAAAAGCAGGGGGGAGGGGGGTCACCCCAGCACACAGCGCTGGGTGCAGAGAGGCTCAGAACAAACAATCTCTGTGCCCTGCTTTTATCATGCAAAGAATCTGGGGCCCCTCCGCAAAGGGGGTGCCCTGCAAAGGCAGGACCATAACCCCTCACAACCCTGTTGGGGAGGTGCTCAGAGCAAGCATCAGCACCAAGACCCCCAACACATCGGAGCAGAGCCCTGGAGACACCTTTTGAAGTTTCCTCATTGAAATTTCCCTATTTAACAGAGCGTTGGCACCGGCACGCAGATCCCATAGACCCCACGTTCCGAGTCCCCAAGCCCCGACACACAGAGCCTCAAGTAGTCACCGCGTATTTAGATGCAAACCAAGGAGCTGAGAACTGTAAAGGCTTCAACAATGTCTCTGCCGGCTCTGCCTCAATTTGCATGCAGACAAGCTCAGCGTAAAAACAAGGACAAACACAGACTTAAACCTCCCTGTTAAAGCCTTACCCGGGCGTTCTTACCCCAGTCCCCCGCTCCCGCAGCCCCCTGTGTGCTGCCCGCGGGTCCAATTCCACAAGCCTGGAACGCCTCTTACCTCGGTGTCCTCGCCGCGCTGTGCGGAGCAGGCAGTGCTGGAGCCCCGGCGCGGGGCGGTGCGGTGCGATGCGAGCAGCTACCGCAGCCCCGGGCTCCCAGGAGCCTGCGCCGGGCGCTGCGCACCCGCAGACCCCCGGCCACGCACCGGCGGCCCCGCTCCCAATGGCAAAGCCGGGGCTGCCGCCGCCCCAGCGCTTCACCCACACACAGGGAGAGGTGCGAGCGCTGCTCAGGGCAAGTGCATCGGAGCTGGAAACTGGGGCTGGGTCCCTGCAGCGGGAAGGGAAGAATATGAGGGTCAAGCTGTGATGGGTGCCTGGGCGAGGGTTACTGGGGGGGGCTTCACTGGAGCAACACCCGCCAGGGAGAGCTGAGGAGCTTGGTCATTGCACTGCCCAGAGTGAAAGGGCTCTTTTGGGAAAAGAAAGCCAGAAAATGGAGCAGCCCCCTCTGGATTCAGCTTTGAAAGCAGACTTCAGTCTTCATGTGAACTCCTTCATCTGTTACAGCTGAATTATAGACACAGACCTGACAAAAGAGCAGCTTCCAGGGCCAAAAATCTGGACCCACTGAAGGAAAAGGCAAATGCAAAATTCCCATTCCTACTGACAGGCCCATCCTTTCTAGCTCTTTCTATCCCAACCCCAGGCTGCCATCCCCCAGCAGAGCCTGAAGGTGAGCCTGCACCAGAGCACAGCCTGGTCACCACAAGCTGCATCAGTTTGGTCCCACCCGTTCCTAAAGCGATTCAAGGAAACCAATGCAATTCCCATTTTGTGCTGCCCAGTCCGTGCGGAGAGCACCAGTAACACACACCGCTTGATCAGGCCAGTGCTTGCATGAGGTGACCAACAGCCACACGACTCTCTTCTTGCCCCCAACCACATCACTACACTTATGCAAAGCAGCAGCAGTCAGTGCAAAACAGAGACAGTGAACCAATGAATGTGACAAATAAAGCAACAGCCTGAAATGCCACGGAGCATCCCAGTGTCAGTGTGCCACCTGAGGCACCACAACGTGCCTTAGATGCAACCTCAAGCAATATGCTACAGCAGAAGCAAGTACTGGTGCTGGGCACAGCTGCCTGCTCACCGGGCCCGCCAGATCAGGAGGCTGCAGGACAAGCAAGATGTTGGAGGTGGTGATACATCCCCAACACAGGTCACTCCCATCCTGTGGAGCTGAAGCCAACTCGCTCCAGGTTTGTGCCCCAAGCAGGACTTGGCTGCAGGCACCACCTGAGCAGGCTGCTCTGCCTCTGCTCAGTCAGTTGGGCAAACCTGGGACTCACCAAGCTGGGTTTGCACTTGGGCTGTTCGGGGTGACGGCCCAAGCTGCAACCCAGGGGAAGGTTTCCGCCCCATAAGAGCAATGCAGGCACCATTCATGGCTGTCAGACTTCTCCAGGTAATTCCCCTGCCCACTGGGAAATCAAATGCATCCAGTGGAATTAACCCATGGTACTTCACATTCATTATAAATGACACTGCACACATTGACGTTCCACATGCTGCATGATACACAGGCATCAGGGGTGAGATTACACAGCCTTTGATATCAGTTTGCTACAATTAGTTAAGATTAACAACCAGCATGGTGATTTCAGCTTCTGGGAAGCCTCTCTGATGGGAGCCAGAGGAATTGCCATCTCAGGATGTGAGCAGTGCACACCATGGCTGCTGCCCGGGGAAGCAGGGCACCTCACTCCTGGAAGTCTCTTCTGGGTGTGGGTGTCACCTCCGGGAGCAGGACAGAGCCCTCCCCACCCAGCCCATGGGCTCCAGAGCACTGTGCCCCTCCCAGAGACCCCTCACTATGCAAGGTGCCTCCGACAGCCCTTCCCCACCCTGTGTTTCAGGCACCCCCTCCCTTCCCAGCCACCCTCCTGCTGTTGTGCTCCGGGCAATCCTGGCCAGATAAAGACTTCAGGGCTTTAAGGGCTCTTGGAGAAAACTGCTGCAGAAATGAAGAGGGAAAAGCTTTCAGCCACCCGGGGAATTGGGTGTTCAAGTGCTCTTAATGGGCAGCAAAACAGACACTGTCCTATATGTGTCTTGAGGCCCACAAGGCTCTTATGTTAATGGCATTCTATCACCAAACACTGGGATCCAAACTGACAGCAACACATGTGCATCGGCAGGGAGAGCCACTACACATGCCCAGGACATGGCTCTGAGACATCTCAGTGAGCTGTGGTGGAGGGAGCTTAAGCACCACACCGGGGTATCAGAACAAATATTGTCCAGAGATTACTTATGCTGGGAGATCTGTATCCCCTGGCTCCAAACCTGGTTTTCAACTAAATCTCAAGTGTGCTGCATGCATAAAGCAGGTCCTCAAAGGTGGTGTGACCAAAAGCATGGAGGGTTCAAAAAGAAGACTATAGGCAGGCAGTAACTTGTCTTCTGCACTGCTTTAAACCAGAGGGGTGTTCAGACATTTGTAGCTCCCAGCTGCAGCATCTGGAACTTTATTTTGCTGCTGTTTAAAGATGTTCAGGTATTCACAGGGCCCCAGAGACAGACTGAGGATCAGGAGACCCACGTCCAAGCTACGAGGGCTTGTGGCAGAGCTGGTGGCACTGGTAGGGGATGTGCCAGTGCTCCTGCAGCCCCCAGCCCTGCAACACCCCCCCCCCCCCCCCCTTACCTGCTGGGCGAGCCCAGGTCCGCCCGGCTGAGGATGCGGTGCTGCTGGGGCGAGTACAGCCACTGGAACGCCGTCAGCGTCCTCTCCTCGATCCGAAACCGGCCCTCTCGCACGTACCTAAAAATAACAGCAGAGCCTGAAATATTCATCAGCGCAGGATGGGGGAGCCGCTGAGAGCGGCTCAGCAGCGCTGCTCCGGGCCGCCGGGCCGGCATCACCACCGCCTCCTTCACTGGAGCCCTGCCTGCATCCCTGCAGCTCCCCATCCTTTTCTGCCCATCAGGAGACGCTCCCACAGGCACACGGCACCAGGCACCCTTTCGAGGAGCCAACACTTCCAGAGCAACACAGGATGTTTCACTGTACACCTCTGGGAGGCAGAGGTGCAGCATCAGTACCCAGCTCGGCAGCACAACCTGCTCCAACTGCACCCACACAGCTCTCACCAGTACCAAGCCCAGACTAATGCCTTTCTAACATCATTTTCAATGTCAGGCCAGATGTTGAGGCTTATTAAATAATATTCGAGTGATGAATTGATGGCTATTTTGACTAGAGGAGTGAAGGTTCTCTGCTTAGTGAGCGCAGTGTCAGTAACTGCAGTTGTTCCCATCTTTCAGAGCAGAGTTCTGCTGCCTGCCTCCATCTCAGCAGCCAGCTGCACTTCACACACCCTCCTCTGGACATGAAATTTCATCAGCAAGCCATTAATTATTTAAAGCCTCCATGGTGCTGGTTGGAGACACGCACACAGCTGCAGCATCCACAAACCCCAGCCAGGGCTGGGGTGAGCTCATGGTTCTCTCCTCCACACATGGGTGTTCTGGGTGGTACAATCCCATCAGGAACCACAGAGAGCCAGCCACGCTGCCTGGATGGGCCAAGGGGAGGCATCACCCTGCCACAGGCTGCCTCAGCCCTGCTGAGCAAAGACACATTTGGAGCCATGCAGTGCTCTGCTGCCCACCCGAACTCATCCAACCCAAGGATGTGGGGTCTTGCCAGATCTGGGGGCAGTGACAGAGCCAGAACCTCCTGTTGTCAGCAGAAGGAAACCCAAAAGGCTCCCGGAGTGTCCTTGGCACAGAGTGACCTCCTGATTGTCTTGGTGAAAGCAAGCAGGGATGGTGCAGTCCCAGTGCTCCCCTGCAGCTCTTGCAAGTGACAGCATTACACAGAGTGGTGGCAGGCAAGCCAGGATGGCTTTTGGGAAGGAAGTTCAGGGATGGCAGAATGGCCAAGCCCAGCAGCCGCTGTAACTGTTTCATGCACACGTAGATGCCAGCTAAGTGCCCTCGGCTGCTGCAGGGGGAAACAGAATGAAAAGAGCTTCACAAGCTTAGAGTAATCCTCAGCCAATTCCCACTCTGGCTTACAAGGATCCCACTGCACCGGGAGCTCCAGCTCCATCCTGGCTCTGTTCCACGGCAGCCAGTACCAGAACAACCCTGGGCCTAGTCCCAGCTTTTACATCAGCAGCACCGGAGCCCCCCCGGTGACCGCCTGGCATCGTGACAGCACCCTGCTCAAAAGTCACAAGCCTTGGACGTCACAAACTACACAACTGCACGCACGAAGACCCAGGGAGAGCTTGTTTCCAATGTCAGCCCATCCTGGTGCTCAGGGCACTGCAATCATCCATCCCCAGCTGAAGCTGTGGGTCCCCAAAGTCTGACACAGCCTCAGCACCCTCCACCCCCAGACAACACCAGGGTGCCCCCAAGCATCTGTGTCTCAGAGACAGTCCCCCAACACACCAGGATGCTGCTGCTTCCCACACCGCTCCTGTGTGGGATAGGGCCACTTCCCACACAGGAACTCTCTTTGGGATCTAACTCTTCTACTTCTACGGGTCTCCAAATGCCGAAGATTTCCCCCGCGCTCCCCGAGGAGGTGCCACCCACATCCTTCCCCGGCTGTAGCAGCCACCCCGGGAGTCCCACCACAACCGGGATCACCCTGCGATCCCCGGAGCGCCCCAGGGCAGGGGCCGGGTCCCGTGTGTGTCCCCCACCCTGCAGAGCCCTCCCCGGCTGGGGCTCCCCTCTTCACCCCTCTCAGCAGCCGGGGCACCCCGGGCTCGGAGCACCCCCACACCAGAGCCGAGACGCCCTTGAAGCTCAGCCCCTCCCCGAGCATCCCCCGGGACCCCCCGCCCCGCACTCACCAGCGCACCAGCTCCCAGCGCCGCTCCCCCGCCGCCTTCCCCGAGGCCATGCCGCGGAACGGGGAGCCCCGCCGCAGGGCCCCGCTCCTGCAGCACGGTCCGGTCCCGCTGCGCCAGCTCCTGCTCGCTGCCTCCTCCTTCGGCACTGGGGGGACCCGTGTAGGGCCGAGGGGGTCACACCGCCGGGCCCCGTTACATAAACGTGACACAACGCCCGCCCCCGGGGCAGCCCCGGAGGGCCCCGGTGATCCGCGCCGTGCTGAGCGGCGCGCTCCGCTCCCGGCCCGCAGCCCCCACCGCTCCCACCCGGCTCCACGGGGAAACGCGCGCTTTACAACCGCGCTTGAGCCGAGCGGCACGAAGTGCCCCGGATCAGTCCCCGGGGGAACAGAGCCCAGAGACGGGGTCCTGAGCCACCCCAGCACCACACCAGGGCAGGCTCCGGGGCTGCAGCCCCCCCCCCCTTGGACACTGGCTCTGCCACTGGCCCTTGCTCACCCTTAGAAACCCACGAACAACCCGGCAGAACTCACTTGCAGGAGGTCCAGGCATGCTGAACAGAAAGTATTCCCCACAGATTGAAAGCTAAAACCTGCTGTCTGCCTAAGTAAGGGAGCCCTTCCCAAGCACCCCAGAGCTACAGGATGCCCGTGGTGCTCAGGAGACAACCCAGGAGCATGCTGAAATGTTATTTCAAAGAGCTTTCAAGCCCGCTGAAAGCTGTTTCTCAGAAGCAATGTTCTGGCTCCAAATCCTGGCTTTTCTGATCCCTGGGGATTTGACTTCACAACTCAGCAAACCCAAGCGCTGCACCCAGAATCCATTTAAATCAAAATTTAAACCAGCACACCTGAAAGGCATTGGAGCCTCCATCCCATCTGCCCCTTGTCAGGAGCAAAGGGCAGCTTTGCTGCGCCAGTGGGGGAGGCTGGTGGGAATGATGGAGCTGGTCCCTGGTAGGGCAGAGCTGTGGCCAGCCCCCTACTGACCCCTCACAGCTCAGACTGCTCCCCAGTGTCAGTATTGCTGCCAGAGGTCCCAGGCAGGGAAGCAGCAATGGGAATGTGGGGCCACAGGAGGGGCGCGGGGGAGGCCAAAGCTCTGCCACCCACCCCTGGAGCCTGGGCACCCTCAGCACAGTGGGTGTTGCACACCCGAGGGATTTAAAAGTAAAACCAACCTTTATTTTCCTTTTTAAAAGGAAAAAGTTCTACAACAACGCGAGAGTTAACAAACAGGAGTGCCCATGTGGCACAAACGCACTGGTGCATCCGGCATCTTTCATGTGCCCCTTTGCACCTCCAGGCTGATCCCAGTTGGGCATCCCAAGAGCCACGACAGCTTTGTCCTGTTATTTCCCATCCGTTTGCCCTGGGTGGGCATCATGGGCCTCTTCCCCAGCATCCCCCAGCCCCCCCAGCCAGCCAGGCAGAGGAACAGCGCCTTGGAGAGGCACCAATTGCATTCTTGGCTCAAGCAAATATCCATGCAAGCCTGGTATTTTGAAATCCCGGTGGAGTGTTAAGCTAATGTTATATTTATCAAAACCCTTTAGCTTTTAGCCTTGCATCACTTTAAGGAGCTTCTTATTAGGCTCTTCAAAGCAATAAGAAGACACACACACACTGTGTTTCAACTAGGGTGAAAACCAGTATTGGAGGCGCAGTTAAACTAATTTCTAAGTTAAATGCAAGAATTCCCCTAATAATTAACTCGGGGGTGGAGGGGGAAGCCATGGTCTAAAAGCACTCAGGTAGCTCACAAGAAGAGCATGGGATGCAGGTTTAACTGTCATGTACACTGGGATGCTCCCTTTGGGAAGCAGCTGTTTTATCCTAGCAGCAGCCTCTGGTGTGAGCTGGTCTGTGCTAACAGGAGGTGTTTAAACATGTCAGAGCTGCAGGCAGAGCCTCAAGGTCCCCAGCTCCTGCAGCTGGGGGAAAGAGGTGTGGATATGGTCAGGAGCTGCAAGTGCAGTGGCAGATGACTGCGGCTGTTACGTGCCCTGCCTGGACGAGTACCTCAGCTAAGGTGGGATCAAACCCGACCTTAGTGTCACTGACGGACCCTCAGCAAGGCCGTGGTGCAGAGCTCATCTTCCCCATGCCACCTTCCCCCCGCTGCAGGGTAGCAGGGATAGGGCTCATCCCGCTGGTGGGGTGCCCAGCTCCGTGCTGCAGCCTGACAGGGCCGGGCTCACCCTCGCACCCACCCGCACCCCCATCGCACCCACCGCGCCCCGGCTCTGGCGCTGTGCGAGCCGCGGCGGATGGTACCGCTGCCGCTAGAGGTCAGTGCCGGTACGGAGCTGCAGGCAGCTGCCTGCGCCCAGCCCAGCGCGGCGGAGCTGCCGCCGCTGCCTGCAGCTTCTCTCTGCAGCTCCTCTCCTCTGCAGCTCTTCTCTGCAGCTCTGCAGTCGCCGCCCTCCTCTCTCCAGGACGGCTTCCCCAGGGGAAAGCCACGTCTCTGCAGCAAACCCCGGGGCTGCAGAGCTCAGATGGGTCTGTGCTGGCCCCTGCACCCCGCTGCTGTCACACCACCGCTGTTACACCACTGCTACCACCCTGCCTGCACCCAAGCGGTCACAGAGAGCAGAGCCTCCTTCAGTACCCTCCTTCAGGATGCACTGCAGTTGGATGTCTCCCAACAATCAGCCATTGGAATAGTCTCTCCAGGGAAGTGGTGGACTTCCCAACACTGGACACTGCTAAGATTCAGCTGGACAGGGTGCTGGGACATCTAGTCTAGGTCATGCTTTGCCTGGAAAGGTTGGACAAGACGATCCTTGAGGTCCCTTCCAACCCGATATCCTATGGTTCTATGTGGTACAATAGGCAAGGAGCAGGCTAGCTCTGCCAGACAGCCTCCAGAGCTCCATCACACATGTGGGCTGGCAGCAAGGACCCCACAAGTCCTTCTAAAGCTGAAATGGCATTCCTGCCATTTTTGTCCTACTGTGCTTATCTCAAACAACCTCAGACCCATCAGAGAGTGAGTCAAAAAAGCCGTGAGCAGCTCTCTGTGAGCAAAAGCTACTGGTGAAACCAGCTCACAGTGGAATGGTGAGAGAAAGCAAGAGAGGTGATGGTAAATGTTGACAGCATGTGTGCGCTGTGGCTGAATCCAAGCTGCCAACTGCTGCAGAGGCAGCCGGCCTCACCCTGTGCCATGCAGGGTGCAGAGGATGTGCTGTGCTCTGCTGCCTCCCGCTGCTGTATCCTAGGGCCATGGCCTCATTTACAGCAGCAGATCCCTGTCCCCAAATGCCTGACCTTGGTTGTGCGCAGACTTGTCTGTTGTTCAGTGGAAAATCAATGAGAGTTGTACAAACCTGGTGAAACATGATGCACTCAGAACTTCCCCTTCATCTCCGCCCCACCTCCCCGACTGTAATTCCCTGCTGCTCAGGTTAGCACACGAGTTAGGAGAGGACACGGTGAGACATTAAAAACAGACCCCAAACATCACAAGCTGCACCAAGAGGGAAGGACACATCATGGCAAGCATTTACCTAATGCTTATGGATGGGTGAGACATTCTCTTAATGAAACAGCACTTCTCTGAGTGATGAAGTCAGCACTCTCCTCTTTCACACATCAATCCTTCACCTCTCAACAGCCTGGGGCCCACACAGGGTTCAGTATGATGGGATGAGTGTTAGGAAGCACTGAAGATCTCATTGTGCTGGTTGGGCTTTCAGCAGAGATGTCTGAATAATTCATTGCAAATCAGAAGCTTGTGTGTGCATGTGCAGACCGTCACACCTCACGGTCACCTCTTCTCCTGATCTAATGAGTTCCCTTTCAGCATGACTTAAACTTACACCCTGTGGAAGAGCTCTAAGTCCAAGCCCAACCCTGCTCTGCTGTCAGCACCACGCCAGGCTGTGCCACACCACTTGGTGCCAGGCGAGGAGCCAGCCTGTGGCTGTTACAGCTCAGGGATGCGGTGAACCCACCATACTGCACCCACTGTATGCTCTTGTCTGCTGCCCTCACAGGAACAAGGCAGGGCTCTTCCCCACCACACACCCTTGGTCACTTTGTGCAGCACAGGCGCACAATCAGAGGTTTGAACCATCTTAGGGGAGAAAAGGATGTGGGATGGCAAAATGATTCCCCAATCCCCTATGGGCTGCCCTACAGCACATCCACATGCTGCTTGTGCGCTGAAGGCTGATACACACAGAACAGCGGCAGGTTTAATGTGAGGATGGCAGCACAACCTGGCTGAGCATCATTCCAGGAACACTGTGCTCCCTGGAGGAGTTTTGGTTTAAGGGAAGGGGAATCATCAGACTGTCAGCTGACTGGGAGGACGCTACCATCTCCCTGTGCCTGCACTGCCATGAGCATGGAACAGGCCGATGCATCTGCGCTTCCCTGCTGTGCAAGAGGTGCAATGAATTGAGTCATCTGTGGAAGCAGAGCCCCAGCTGCTCAGGGTACCGCAGACAAAGGGGCACGGGGACCAGTAATCACATGAGCAACCCCCCCATCTCCTCACTCCCTCTGAGCGTAGCTCCTGGGGGGCTCTGCTGGCTCGCTCATCCCGCCGGTTCCCTCACCGTGCCCCGTTTGAATCGCATCCACCCTAGCCGCGGTACCCGCAGGAATCCCCTGGATCCCCGGGCCTGGCCTCGCTCCGCTCAGGGCCGGCAAGGAGGCGGCTGCGGAGGCCGCCTTCAGCACCGCGGACAGCGGCGGGGGCCCCGCGGAGCCCCGGTCCGGCGCCGGGGTGGGACCCGGGAGAGCCCCGGAGAGGATGGCCGGGGATGGGGACAGTCGGGGGGGATGAGCCGGGGGGAAATGAACCGGGGGAGGATGAGCAGGGGGGGATGAACCGGCCCCGGTTCCCCGGTCCCCGCCGCAGGTCCCGGCACGGCTCCCTCCGGTCCCCGCCCGCCCGCGCCTCGCCCCGGCGGAGCTCCCCAGTTCCGGTCACGTTGCCGCCTGTTTACGGCGCTGCTGCCGGCGGGCGGCGGGGCCGGGCCGGGCCGGGCGAGGCGGGGCCGCCGCAAGCAGCGCGGGCAACGCGGGAGCCCGGCGCGGCCCCGGCCCCGGCCCCGCCGCCGCTGCAGCCGCCGCCTTCGCCGCATGACGCCCAGCGGGCACCCCCCGGGGCCCCGCCGCTCCCCCCAGGTAAGGGCCCGGGACGGGGCGCAGGGCGCGGCGGCGGCGCGGGGCTGGTGCGGGGCCGGGGGAGGCGGAGGCGCGGGCAGGGGCCGGCGGGGAGGGCTCCGGCGCGGCGGCACTGTCCCGCCCGCAGTGCCCCGGTCCCTCCCGTGCCCGCCCTGGGGCCGCTTTCCCCACTCGTACCCAGCGGCCGCTCGCTGTGCCCGGCCCGGCGGGGTCTGCCCGCGCGCACCGCGGCGCTGGGTATCGGCAGAAGGGCTCAGCCGGGCACTGGAAGCGTCGCTCCGAGATCCCCCAAGCGCAGGGTGGCACCACGGGGATCGCCCGCTTCGCAGGGCGGTGGATCCGGAGCTGACGGGCCCGGTCCTGCTCCTGACGCAGAGCTGATTCCCCGGAGCAGGAGGAGAAGGCACCTGCAGCCGAATGAGAAGCTTGGGCAGGCAGCTGCGTTCAGAGAATTGTGAGAAAACACAGTGATTTATGATCAACATTTGCATTGATTTTATCTTTAAATAGATACTGATAGATAATGAATATCAAATAGAACTCCGAGTGTAATTCCGCTTCTGCTGAGATCAGGGAAGGTTTCCCACTGACTTTCCCAAGGCCAGGATTTCACCTCTAGTTTCTATTCCTGGCATTGCCACTACCTCTGTGACCTTCTGCGAGTTTCTTAGCTTCCTGCTGCCTTATTTCCCTTCCCTTTAAAAGCACACTTGCTCCGTGGCGTTGTTGCAAAGTTTGTGTTCGTGTTCTGTGAGATCATATATTCTAAGCCGTATGGATTTCTAATAGGTATCAGTGTTTATTCCTGTGCATGTTTCAATGCGATGGAGAGGGGGTTGTTGGCCACCACAGCAGGATAAATTATTGACCTGTTCCTGCAAAGCTTGTTTGTGCCCTCTGACTCCCAGTTAATTTGCTATTTAGGGGGAAAAATGAGTGCATGGATGAGGGCTGAATCCTGGCATGACGATGTTTGTGCTGGGTTTTGTGTACAGGCTGCATCTGCCTCTCAAATGCATCATCAGGAACTGAGGGGTTTTAATCTGGATCAAAGTTTTGGGATTCTGATCAGCATTAAAAAACAGGCTTTGGTCTTTGGTATAGTGGAAGCAAATACTCACACAATCCGTCTGTGCAAAGGCAATCAGCTCTTCACAGACTTGCAGCTGAATCGGTGATTGTAGCTATTTCAGGAGGCTGCTCCGGTCCTTTTAGTTTGTGAAATATGAGTTCTCATAAACAGTCACTGTGCTTTGGCTCTTGTGTCTCTGGCACCAGCTGAAGGTTCCTGTCTTGCTTCAACACATAGAAATAGTGTCATCAGCACTTGCTGGGTGCCTTGAAGCCCTCAACATGGGGAGCTTTGGCGTGATGAGCTGGGAGATTCAGTGGCCCCGTAAAGCATTAAATCAGTCAGCAGCTAATCCCTATTAACTCCCAACACCTCCCGAGTGATTGTGCTGTGTGAAATGACCACGGGCATGCATCAGACTAAAGGCTCAAACTGCTGCTGCAATCTCCAGTTGACTTGGGAAGCACTGGAGGAAAGAGATCAGAAGAGTTTGGTTCTGAAACCCGTTGGGATAAGGGGTGGACATGGCCTCTGCTGCTGCCTCTGACAGTGTTAGAGACCCCCAGACAGCAGCAGATGCTGATGAAGCCTCAGGACTAAACCACAGCTCCATTAACAGCTCTTGGCTCTTGCATCACAACCTGTGCGTGACACAGAGCGGACTAATGGCCACGATGTGGAACAGTTCGTTCCTTCCTTCACCTGTGGGCTGCGGGTGGTGAAGCAGCAGCAGCCTCTGGTCACCATACGTGGCCCCCAAGATCCTGTTGGAAGGGGCACAGGAGCCCCAGGACAGATCTGGAACTCCCCATTGCTGCTTTCCATACATCCAGCACTGTCCCCTATTGCCTGGGAAGGCAGCTCCTGCCCTGCCTCCATGTCCTGCTGCCGGCGGGAGCTTCCATCCAGGCAAGGCGAAGTGCTCTCCCCTGCCATGACAGCTCTGACGTTCCTCCTGCTGCAAGCTGAGACCTGCCGCTCGAGCAAAGCAGTGGAAGTCACAGGACAGGCAGAGCTGCTGCGAACCCGCTAAGGATTTCCTATAGCAATTTTGGAAACAGACTCCCCCTCTCCCCACACACAGGTAAATTATGCGGGCTTTTTATCTTCCAAAGCAGAGACAACAAACACATCCCAATCCCAGATGTTTTTCCTTTGACTTTCTTTACAGCTTGATATTTACCAACGTTTTCTTTTTCAAGAAAAACATTTTCATTGGTAAAAAGGGTCATTTCCTACTTAAAGGCAGGAGGCAAAGTTCAATGGAAAATTTGCAGCCATTTCTACTTAAGCCATTTCCACCAGACAGAACAAAGTGCTTGAAAATAGCACTATGTGTCCTCTGGGCTTCATCCAACCTACTTTCTTGTGCTTCCCAAGACGAGGTGCCACAACTCCCATCATGAAGCTGCTCCAGAGCTCAGCACATGGCACTTCCACAGCCCCATGGGGTGGCAGAGGGTGTGTGCTGTAGCATGATTTGTGTTCCCAGCCTGGGCAGGCTCCAGGTAACTTCCATCACGAGTCAATACACCCCCTCGCACCTTAGCGAACCCCCATCATTGCCATGTCTTATGTCTATTAATTACAATTCCTTGTCAGGAAAGGCTGGGGGACTTAAAGACTTCAGAATCATCAGCTTGCCACTCAGAAGGAAAGGGATGATTGGGAAATTAAGTCTAGAGCTGGATTCTCCCCCCCACCCGTTCCATTCTAAAAAGCCCAGCATGGGAGGGCTGCAGAGCCCTGCCCAGAGCACCCAAGCACGTTCCCCCAGGCAGGACTATGTAGGCTGAGTCGGGGCTGTTTTCACTTCCATGACGATGTTCCACAGGGAAGCTTTAAGACAGTATAAATCGTACCTCCTGCAGTAATAGCCTTGATTGAGAAGCAGGACCTTTGTATCTGTTGCTCTTAGGTATCACACCAGCCTTTCTCATGCTTACCCATCATGTTCATGGAGTGAATGTGTGGAATGTTTCATTCCTGAGCAGCAGAGCCATCCCAGAGCTGAAAATGTCATTATTTTGCCTCCAGAAATAAGCAGGAACATGAAGACCTGGGTTTAAGACTAACACAGGTCGGAGAGGCTTTGGAAGAACATGGGCACTGCCAAGATCCCTTTCTGTGGAATGGATTTTAAATGCAGTTTGATTCGATTTGGTGGCAGGAGTTGCCTCAGAATGCAGTGCATGGCTGTGCTGGGTGAGCCAGAGCACGAACTGAAGCACTCCTTAGTTCTGAAATTCCTATAGAGAGAAAGCTGAAGTCAGATGTGCGTGAAGGAGAGGATGGCAGCAGGTTCCACGGGACAGGACAGTGCACGCTGTCCCTCAGGCTTCATCTCCCCGTAGAATTGTTTAGCTTAGAAAAGACCTTTAAGATGCACAGGTCCAACCATTAATCCGGCGCTGCCAGGGTCTCGGTTTGCTGTAGCTTCTCCTCCCCCAGGGCTGGCTGCTGGGAGTGAGGATGGATTCCACATCCACACAGAATGGTATTTCCCAGGTTTAAGGGTTCTTTCAGGGTTTATTTTTACCTCCCTGGTGCAGCGGCTCAGGTAGGCAGCTCCTGTAGCCATCAACACGTGGTGATGGACCCCAGCCCCAGCAACACAGGAAGACAGCACAGCTCCTGCCAGTGCACCGGTCAGATGAAGCATTCTGTGCTTTCCAAGTGTAGATGTCTCTGCAGCTACTGCTGTGGAATATGGGACTTGTAAAGTGAGAGCCAACATCGCCGCTGGTGCAGCTCCCAGCTGGGGACTGCCGGGAGCACTCCTGTCCCAGTGCAGTCCTGCTCAGTGAAGGAACATTTCCTAAGGCCAAAGTCAACACAGAAATGAGCCATTCCGATGGCAGAGTCCATGCAGCAGCATCTCCTGCTTGTGTGGCCTCTGAGCCCCCAGCCCGAGTATAGGCAGGGTGGATCTGGGGCAGCCTGGGGTCCATTCCCAGGGGATCTGCTGAGCAGAGCTGCTTCACCCACAGTCACATCCCTGTGGAAAGGGTAGAGCAGCATCACCCCGTGGGTTCTGCCCCTCGCAAGGGCTCTGGGGACGGGGCTCACAAGCCCGTATGCTGCTGATCATGAGCCACCTCCGCTCCCCACAGGCCTGGACAGCGAACCTGGTTGCGATGGAGACTGTGTCCCTGGAGCACCAGATCCAGAGTGTGCACCGGCACATCGCCTTCCTGAAGAAGGAGCAGATGGAGCTGCTCCATGCCCTGCACCTGGAGATCCTCCGCTTGCAGAAGCACTGCTCAGGTGAGCGCTGGGGTGCTCTTGGCATGCCCCTGGAGAACGTTGGGTGGGAAAGCTCCTGCTGGCACCCTGAGGCTGGTCTGCACCAGATGAGCACCAAGCCCCAGGGAAGCACAGCCACAAGCCTGCTGGGGGGCTCAGGGACTGCCGCAGATGTGGGGTGCACAGCAGCCAGCCCCCAGCACAGCCCCGCTGCAGCAGCGCTACCTCCTCCCCTCCCAGCCTCCAGCCCGCCACTGAAACTCATCCCAGCTCGTGCCGTCGCCCACATCAATAATTCAGCCGTAGCTAATTGCTCCTTGTCTTCCAGCCTCTCACCCTCCCTGATTCCTGGGAAATGAAGGCGTATCTGCAGTGATACAATTGTCTATTTTTCCCCATCCTTTCCAAGCTTTTACTATTCTGTTTCACTGTTTTAATGGCTTCATCTATGGTCTCTCCAGATAGGAGAAACAGCAGAGTTTTTATACCTAAATCAGGGTAGGGGGGTCTGAGTCCCCAGGGGCAGAACTGAGCCTGTGCATGGCTGGTTGTCAGTGATTGCCTCTTCCTACTGCGACCGGATGACAGCAGTGTCTGAGCAGACAGGGCTGACACCCTGCTCTGTGAGGTGTGTGTCTCTGCAAGCCCTTCCTCCCAGGGCGATGGGGCAAAGCCCTGGTCAGTTTGAAGGTGAGGTTTGAATGCTGATACCCGGTGGGGCTGTTTGCAGGAGGGAAGCCCGGTCGGGAAGCCAGCACTCTCCGTGCTGTGCCCTGCGCTGATGTTTCAGACCTCTGACATCTGCACTATCCCCTGGGTGTCCCTGCTGGAAGTGCCCTCCCCCTGCAGAGCTGTGCCCCAGCTGCCACCTCCTCATCCCGAGGAGCTCCATGAGGTTCCCAGCAGCCCCCATGGCTCCGGTGCAGAAGCAGGGACCGGGGTTGTGCACTTGCTCCGCAGGACCACATCTGCTTTGGGAACGGGTAATTCCTTTAGTTGTCATTTGAAATGTATCCAAGACTCCAAACCTATTATTGTAGCTTCAGAAGAACACCAGAGTTACATTGATTTCCAATGGGCAGTCGGGAGTGCTGAAAGCTTTCCACAAACTGCATTACATGCTGGGTTACTTCTGCTTCTCACTCCAGGTTTGTTTTCCACGGCAGACGGGCAGAGCAGCCTTACCAAAGCGTTCTGTTTGAGAAGGGTGGCAGCGATGAGGATTACACTCAACATGAAAGCAGATTAAAAGAAAAATGTAGGGCAAAGATTAACCGTTTGAGCTCATTTTCAGGGGAAAAAAGCATCAAACCAAGTGAATGCTGCTGCTGCTGCCCCGCTCCTCCTCCTCTGGGAGTGGCTGGTGCTTGGGTGGGCTGTGACGATTCATGGGGTTGTCCGTAAGGGGGTGCCGGGTGAAGTGAGCTCCAGAAGCCCCTGAGCTCCCTTTTGAGCCGGTTTTGTAGCCCGGGGCTAGGCAGGGAGCAGGCAGGGGCTGCAGGACTGTGATGGGCTCATGCCTGCAGGATGCTGCTGCTGCTGGGTGCAGCGTGGACACGATGCAGTTCTGCCTGCAGCTGCCTGCACCCGAACCCTAGACCCTGCCAGTCTCAGTGGCCAGCCCAGGGGGAATATGGAAGCTGCACGGTGCCTGTGGAGCAGGGCAGCATCCTTCTGCAGGCACACGGTGTGGGACGAGGCCGTCCCACCTGCGTCTCGTGCAGAGGCAGGGATCAGCCTGGAAGCAGTAAATTATGGAGCGCTTCGGGTGGCAGCAGCTCACACTTTGGTCTATTTTCAGCCGGCAGCTCTGCTCTTTGTCCTGATTTAAAGCACCAAAAATGGCTCAGCAACTCTCTTAGTAAAGGCAAAGGCATTGCTGGAATAACGTGGGGCAGGATCTGCACACGCTGCCGTGGCCACGTCGCAGGGGCTGGTGCCAGATCCCAGATCCCAGGGCTGTTTAATACATATAAATTGCCGGAATCGTCTGTTACTGGCCCAGGCTGTGGCTGGTGCTCTGGGACGGCCACCCTCACGCCAAGGGCTGGGCAGAGGCGATGCCACCACCGTGGCGACCGCGAGGAGCACATGGGACGGGTGGGAGGGATGCTCCCTCTCAGCCCTGTGTGGTTTCTCTTCCAGAGCTCACTCATGACCTGGAAATGAAAGAGCTGGAAGCCCGCCAGCAAGGTAAGAGCACTGCAGAGATAAGATAAGGGGAGCGGCGGGGCCTCCAAAGAGCCTGCGGCTGGAGGGGGCCCCTCGGACTGCCGGGGAGGGCATATGGACCTTGTCTGTAGGGAACAGAGGGGCTGAGGGCAGGGCTGGGATGTCAGTGTGCACATTCACAGCCTGTTGGCAGCCCCCTCAAAGTCCTGGGAGCCGCCCGCGAGGTTTTGCATGTGAAAGCCAGCATCCCTAAAGCCCTGACACAGACCCCTGGGGTGGGACTCAAAGCCTGCAAACCCTCCATCCCCAGGGAAACACCGACAAGGACATTACCAGCCCCACCTCCAGCTCCGCTCACAGCTGGCAATCCAGATGCTGATTCAGGAGGCCTCCTGGCACTCCTGGTTCATGAATCAGTCCCTCTTGTCCACAAAATCATCTTTCACGTTCCAAAATAAGGGGGAGAAATGTCTCAGGAAAATGCCTGCAAGCCCCAGGCACCATCCCCGGCCCGGGAGCAGCCACAGAGAGCTGCCCGAAGGCATTTCACAACAGGCTGTCCCCTCGGGTGTCCCGGGGCAGCCCTGAGCTGGGACCCGCAGCCCTGTCCGGCTGGAGAGCCCTGGGGCAGGGGCAGACAGTGGTGCCCAGGCACCCATGGCTGGCAAAGGATGCTCTGTGAGCAGCTCAGCTCCTCTTCCTTCTCTGTCCCAGGGATGAAGCTGACCTCAGGCAGTGCTGTGCTGGCTGCAGGGGGTTTGGTGCTCCCAGCCCTAAGACGTGCAGCAAGCAGCATGTCACAGACCATGATGTGCGAGTCTCCCCTACAGGTCTCTGCCCATCCTTCAGCCTTTTAACAGTTTACAAAGAGTACGGTCAGATTTGCCACATTTATGGGGCAACCACCTAGTTTAAGATGCTATCAAATGATTGCTTTTCAAGTGCCACTCATGTAATAATTACTGCGTGCAACTGCCTCCCTTAAGTTCTCATTATGAAGCATTTTTCCTCTGCAGAAGACATTTAGGAGCTGAGGCTATAAAGCAGTTGCAAATCACATCGTAAAAAGCAGAGATTACTGCAGACAATGGGAGCAGGCCCGGGCAGGCACGGGGAGTGCAGACGGATGCCAGCCTCGCTCCTCTTCCTCACCACACCAAGGGCTGGGTGCAGCAGCTCACAGCCAGGGCTGCCAGGGGCACCGGCGCTGTCTGTACCCCTGTGCCCCTGTGTGTGACATGAATTGCTCTGGGTGCAGTGCTTCCCTCCATCCCGCACCCCCTCCAGCCTTGCAAGGGCTTTAGGCAGAAAGGATTAGGGAAAATGCAAAGCTCTGGTATTCCTTTACAGGTGTTTACTCAGTGAAGTCTCTCTTGATGTCACCATGGAGGGTGGGATGGAGGAAGGAAGGAAGGAAGGAAGGAAGGAAGGAAGGAAGGAAGGAAGGAAGGAAGGAAGGAAGGAAGGAAGGAAGGAAGGATGGATCCATGGAGACCTCACAGCAGCCTTCAAATATCTGAAGGAGGCCTATAAGGATACCCCAGAGGGTTTAAACTTAAACAGTTCAGGTTAGATCTAAGGAAGAAGCTCTTCCCTGTGAGGATGCTGGGGCACTGGCATAGGGTGCCCAGAGAAGCTGTGGCTGCCCCATCCCTGGCAGTGTTCAAGGCCAGGTTGGACACAGGGGCTTGGAGCAACCTGCTCTAGTGGTAGGTGTCCTTGCCCGTGGCAGGGGTTGGAGCTGGATGAGTTTTAAGGTCCCTTCCAACCCAAACCATTCCATGATTCTATGTCAGGCTGGAGCAGCACAGAGTGTGCAGGAGCAACGTGCAGAGCCCCACATGAAGTCACACTCAGTTGGGTGCTGGTGCCATGACTCAGAAGGGCTGGGGCAGGGAGGGTGCCTGTCACCCGCTGAGGTGTGAGAAGGGCAGGGAGGGCAATGGGAGCCGTGGGGAAGATGCTGCTTGACACAGCACCTCTGCTGTAGCCAATCCTGCCTGAGCCCTGTCGCTGGCAGCCGGCTGCTGGCAGAGGCAGGGGCAGAGGTGACACGAGGTAACAAAGCAGCCGCAGGGTCTGGCTGCCCGGCCCTGCACAGGGGACAGGCTCCCCTGAGTCCAGGATGCAGATTCCCTCCCTGCAAGCACAGCCAGGCTGCTCCGTAATCCTGCATTAGCACTCCATCCTCACATCAGGCTGTGGAGCCTCAGGGCTTGAGGTCCTCAACCCCTCCTAAACTGGGCTAGGGTTTCAGTGCCAGCCGTTCCTTTTCTCCCCCAGCTGTATGCTGCCCTGTGCCCAGTTACTTAGAGAAACTGCAGCAAGGCAGAGGCGGCAGTTCCACAGCAACAGCATCCCCCACAAACTGCCTTTGCATTTGTGTGTTACACATCGCACTGTGTCCCAGCCCTACAACTCAGGGCTGATGGTTCCTGCTTCTGGCTGTGGCGCATGGGAAAGGCAGGGAACCCGTGCGCACGAGTGTGGGGAGTCCCAGCTTCAGAAAGCACTCAAGCAGCCTCAATGGCACTGCTGGACATGCTGGCACATGGCATGGCCGGCAGCCACATCCATGTGCCCTCATGGTCCTGCTGGGAGCATGCGGGGCGCTGAGCCTTTCCTAACCCCTGCCTGTGCCTTGTCCCCGCAGAGGTGCTGGACCGGGAGCTGGAGGAGAAGTGCCGCGCGATGGAGGCGCAGCTGCAGGAGAAGGAGAAGGACAACCTGGAGCTGCGCAAGGAGCTGCAGCACAAGGAGACGCTGGTGGCCGCGCTGCGGTCCAGCCTCCGCAATAAGGAGCGCCGGTTCCTGGAGCAGCTGAAGCGGCGGAGCCACCGCGTCACCATCCTCGACACGGAGCTGCAGAAGCAGACGGAGGCGGCCGCGTACCTCTCGCTGCAGCTGCACGCCACGGCGCAGCGGCTGCCGGCGCCCCGCGCCCCGCAGCAGCCCCCCGACGCCGCCCCGGCCGACGGCAGGCCCCGGCGCCGCGGCCACAGGGCTCAGCCCCGGCGCCCGCCCGGTGACGGTGCCCGGCCCAGGGACCCCGCGCCCGAGGAGCACGACGCCATGCCCGACCCGGCGCTCTTCCTGTACACAGCACGGCCGCAGCGCCCGCAGCCCTCCATGGCGCCCCGCACACAGCGGCCGCCCCGGCCCCCAGCGCAGGAGCCCGTGGCCAGGGCCAGGTCGGGCAAGGGTGATCCCGGCAAGAGGCAGGGGCCCGGCCCCCGCGGCTCCCCCGGCACCAAGGAGTAGACGGCGACCGGCCGGCATGGCCTGAGCCCTGCGGCACCGGGGTGGGCACCGGCCAGCGCTGTGTCCCCCGTCCCTTCGAGGGGAAGGGGCAGCGGAAGGTGGGTGCCCTGCTCGCACCTCCTGATGCAGGCAGCCAGGAGGATCCCCCTTGCACAAAGGGTCTGAGCACTGCGGGACAGTGGGCAACAGGCAGAAGGGCTGCAGAGGGGACATGGCTGGGTGCCTGTCCAGAGCTCCAAGGCATGAAGGAAGGAAAGGTGGCATTTCGGCAATGAGAAGAGCTTCCTGCTGCTGCTGCCCTTCGGAGCAGATGCCAGGTGTGTCTTCCCGGGCCAGGGTGCCAGGAGGTGGATGTGCAGCAGCAAGCAAGGGGCACAGGGCTTGGCACAGCGGGATGAGCTCATTCACTGGGGCTGGTCTGGAGAGGATCCCAGATGTCAAAGCAAAGTGCTCTGGGCTGCAGGCAGCTGAGTAGAATTGGTCCTGTGGCTGCAGGATGGATCCCATCTGCAGGGGATAGTGCAGCCGTGCCAGCCTGGTCCTGCCCCCTGCGCAGCGGTTTGTCTGTCTCTGCATTTACACACAGGACTTGGACATGGTGGCTGGAGGTGACCCATGAGCACCAGTCCTGCCAGATGCCCGCATGGCTCCTCACCCATCACAGCCTCACTCCATCTGCTGCACCTCATGTCCCCTGTGCTGGGCTGGTCTCCTCTCGGCACCAGCATCTCGGTCCCCATTCACCTCCACAGCCAGGTCTGGGTTTGTCACCTCCAGTCCTCCCCATGGCCTCCCTGCACTGCGGCCGTGCAGCATGCAGCCTTCCCCCGCCACGGCAGCCTCACCTGGTCTGCAACACAAACCATCATCGCTACACCTCCATCCCCTGGGTGATGTGAAATGGCAGAACAGGGAGAACAGAGCAGGGCTCTGGTGGCAGGGCAGGGTGAAGGGCTCGCTGCTCCGGCACCAGCGGGACCCGCGCTGCTTCGAGGGACAGGTTCTATCCTGATGTGTGGCTGCAGCCCTGGCCCCAATCCCTGCCTGCAGCCTGCTCCCTGCCCCGCTGCCTCCGTGGCTGGTGCGGCCGCAATGGGAACCCCATTTCCTTCCAGTTCAGTGTGAGGCCTCTCCAGAAACATGGCCCTAGCAGACAGCGGGGCTCAGCCTGCCCCAGCTCCTCCACAGCGTGCCCGTGCAGTCAGAGGTGTCTATTTTTGTAGTTCAATATTTATATACTATATTAAACCGCTTTTACGAGATTCTCAGCAGCAGTCCCTAGGCCAGCTCTTCGGCACAGACAAGCCCCATAGTGTACAAGCCGCACGAGCAGGACAGGAATTAGCAGCTTTTGTAGCTTTTTATTTGCCTGTGATGTGAATAGTCAAGATCTGGAAGGTAAGACCCCTCTTGTTCCCCCTTGGGGTTGGGACCTCCACTCCCCAGTCTGAGCTTGGGAAGAAGCCCAGCAAAGCCACGCTGGGGTAGCTCCCCACCAGTAAGGATCCAGGGAGTGGTTGCCCTGTGCGGAGCCCTGCAGAGGTTCCGCTCCTGCAGGCAAAGGCACAGCTTTAGCAGGAAATTTCTGCAGCCCCTGATGCATAGCAGAGACCAGCAGAGCCCCATCAGCTCCTGCCTGCCCTCCGCTGCTGTCACCCCGGGAAGGGCTGCGGGGTGCTCTTGTGCCCTAGCTGCAAAGCACTGTGTGCCCCAACTGCCCTGCCAAGGCAGGAGGGGAGCCAGGGGCACCGTGGGGTGCATTGGCACGAGTGTGGCACAGCCGCACTAGGGAGAAAAGCCCCAGCCTGGTTCCCATTGCAGAGCGGTTCAAGGCAGGCTCAGGGAGCGCAGGGTGTGCTTGGGGCCCAGCCATCACCCACCCATCGGAGGCAGGGTGTGGTGGTGAGGGGCAGCCTGTGCTGCACTGCACCGGTGCAGCATCGCGGCCACCCGGTCCCCATGGTGTGATGCAGGCAGGGGAGGTGCCGCTTTGGCCTCTGGATATCTCCGTTTCTCTCAGGTTCAGAGAGGTTCTGCTGAGCATTTGTCTCTATTCTCTTTTAACATGAAGGAGAGTCACGCGTGTCCCTATGCTGCTCGGCTGTTCCGCTAGCTGTGGTGTGCACAGCTGCATTCCCCTCTCCTCCCTAGACAATCCCGTTAGAGTATGATGCATTTTTATTGGTAAGATCATGGTGTTCATGACTGACCTGAGCGTTGAAAAGGGGAGGGAGACATTGATCCTTCTTCTGTGTAAATACCTGCCTAGCAATCAGCAGTTTTAGTGCCTAGTATGTAAATGAAGCAACCCTGTCTGAGCTGCAGGATCCCTTCCTCCTCACCACTAATTAGCAGCTTGCTCAAGGAGTGATCTCATTTCCAGTCCCCCCATTGCTCCCCTCCTCCTGGTGCTCCCCGGTGCTAGTGGGCGGCTGGGCAGGCCCCGAGCCCCACGGCCCTTGGATGTGCAGGAAGAGCTGCCTACGGTGAGGGGGGGGTCCCAAAGGGATGAAGAGGGAGCACCCCAGTTTCCCCTCCATGCCCATGTAATGTGCTTGGAAATGAGCTGTCAGGGTGATCCCTGTGCTTTTCCCTGGAGCGGGAAGGATCAGCTCCTGCGTGCTGTACCTGCTTCAGTCAGTGCTGCTTTTTTTGGGGGGAGCTTTAGAGATGCTATATATACACTTATATATATATAAATATATATACACACACTTGTTTTGAAGGAAAAACACTGTATGATTGTAATAGAAACAATGTTGAGATAATTTATTTTAATCTTTGTATTTATATAAAATGATCAAAGAGATCCAAATGATCAAGGACGGAAGAACAAGAAGACAGTGTTCCTATTTTTCATTGAGGGAGCCGCTGTCAGCCACAGCCAGCCCGGAGCAGCGGGAGCCCAGGCAGCGCCTGTGCTCCCCTCCCTGGGCTGGGGGCTCCTACAGACCCCACAGATCCTCAGGCTGTTTTAGCCCTTAGCCTGGAAGGTGTAGCGAGGTCTGGCAGTGCATTCAGTCAGGTCAGACCCCCTGGGGGTCCAGAGGGTGCACAGACCAAGGAGTGCAACCGCTGACCCCCACATGCTGTTTATGGAACAAGCAATGCTTCATGTAAAGCTGAATGGTTGGACTGGAAATGGATCATAGCAATAATGCTCAGTTGTTAAACAATGTCTTATGTGTACAACCCGCGTGTGCTGGGAGCTTTCTGCGCACAGACCGAGAGCCAGCACCCCTCTGCACCCCCCTTGGCTCTGCAGCTCCGCAGCGCTCATGGATTTGATGCGTTGGCTTTGCTAAGCTCTCTTTTCCTCGTTATTATTTTCCCTAATGCCCTCTGAGGAAGCGATGTCTCAAATTGTGCATGGTGAGTGGTGGTGGGGAGGAGATGCAACCGCTCTGCTCGCTGCGCTGTGCCAGTGCCAGAACCAGCAGTGCCGGGAGGCAGAGCCAGTGATGTGGTGCATGTTCCCCACACTCCAGCCGGGAAGTTCCCCCTCTTGACCCTGTTAATTAAAAGCCATATTTTCTGAATGTGTTTCCCGGGGCCAGTCTGAGCGCTCCCCGCAGCATCCTTCCCATCCCACTGTGAGGGTGCCTGAGCAGTGCAGCCGCTCCCCACAGCCCCTCGGGAGGCTGCAGGACCTTCACCACGCTGCACAAGAGCTGTCCACAGCGGGGCCGAGTCCTGCGGCCTCGGGGAAGCTTCACCTGAGGCAGAGCCTTGTAACCCCCCACTGCAGCGGAGCTGGGCGCAGGGTGATGGGTGTCACTAGGGTGGATGTTGTGGGGGGATCAGGCTGGTCCCTCCTGCGTGCCCAGGTGAATTGGCAGCAGCACGGCAAGAGACTTCCTGCCTGGCATGGCTGGAGCATCAGGGGTTGTTCCACTCTGCACAGCGCATCTCCGTGCATGAGTTCCTCAAAGTGAGCTGCTGGGAGGCAGCGGAGAGGCTGCCCCACAGCGCTGGCCGGGTCCCTCTCCCCACGGGAGGTAAATCAGCAGCACGCTGAGGGACTGTCATTTTCAGGACCTATTTTGGGGTCCTTGTGTGCAGCCCCATGAACTGGCTCTTTCTGCCCCGGTGAAGCCATGGCATCATCCTGCCCTTCTCGGGAACACCAGCCCTCGCTTCCCAGCAGCCGTGAGGAGCCTGCAGTGATGCTGCAGCCGCCTCAGTGCACGTCTGTTCTTGTCACCCTCTTGCACTGTGGGTGCCTGGCTGCCAAGTCCTATGGGGAATGTGATAGGAGGAGAGAGAAAACTCTGGTACGCCCAGAGGTTGCCTCATGCTGTGGATAAGATCAGCAATGCTGCTGTGCTGGGCCAGATGAGCAGGAGGAACCCGGGGTCAATGAGTGCAGGACCCCCCCAGCAGATGTGGGCTGTGGAAGCACACAGATAACAGTGCCATCACCATGCTGCTCTGAGCTGCCCGTTGCTGCCCAGGGCTGGTTCCTGCCTCTTTCTCCTGCCCGGCAGCACTGCCCAAGGGTTGGCCCTGCAGTGATGCTGCATCGCTGCATCCCAGCTCCCTGCTACAGCCGTGGGAAAGGGGGTACATGGTGCAGGACACTCGGCACTGTCACTGCATCAGACCTCCCTCCCTCCCACCTTCAGGCTGGAGCAGGGGTGCACCAACACACCCCCACAAGGCAGCGGTGGTGCTCCCGCCTCCTCCTGATAGATTCCACTGCGCTTGCAGCTTCCAAAGGGAGCTTTGCCATCATTGCAGCTGTAGCAGGACTGTGATGCTGGGCCATGGGAACCCCCTAGTCTGTGTGCCCGTAAAGCAGACCCGCTCCCTGCAGGGGATGGGGGCAATGCGCCGAGCCCCAGCTCCCCCATGTCTGTGTTTGCTCGGGTGTTTCAGGGTCATGCAGAAGGTCGCTGCTGTCTGGTCCTTGCTGAGGCCTCTCCAGGGGGACACTGCCTGTGCCAGGGCAGAGGGACCCCGGGGAGGGCTCTGGCAGAGCCCGGGGGGGCACACCTGGGTGCAGCTCCCTGTGTCCCCTTGCAGCTGCAGCCTCTCCTGCGCTGAGGTTGTGAGCTCAGCTGAGCACAGGGAAAGCCTCGTGCTGGGGAGAGCCATTGCGGCGGGACCAATGCCAAAGGTCTGATACTGCTCTGCTTGATCCGAATGCTCGTTTTACATCAGGACACCATTGCTCGCCAGGACGATGCTGACGTCGACTTTGCTTTTTAACCAAGTGCTTTTCAAATCGCGTTTAATAGCCAGAAACTACAGAGTATGGAGCTGTACTTTAGGAGCTGTTGTAATATGCCTTTTTCTTAATAAAGAGATTGAGGTCTGCAGACGGTTGTCCTGTCCTGCCCTGGTGCCATGGACCATCAGCATCTCTGGCCTGACTCCTGCCAAAGACCCTCCACAACTCCAAGGAGCCTCATAGTGGCCTTCCAGTCCCCAGTGGGGGCTACAGGAAAGCAGGGGTAATTCATTGGGGATTGTAGTGACAGGATAAGGGCTGATGGCTCTAAAAGAGAGGCTGAGATGAGCTCTTAGGCAGAAGCTCTTCCCTGTGAGGGTGCTGAGGCGCTGGCACAGGGTGCCCAGAGAAGCTGTGGCTGCCCCCTCCCTGGCAGTGTTCAAGGCCAGGGCAGACACAGGGGCTTGGAGCAAGCTGCTCCAGGGGAAGGTGTCCCTGCCCGTGGCAGCGGTTGGAGCTGGAGGAGCTTTAAGGTCCCTTCAACCCAAACCCTTGCAGATCTATTCCACGAACCGCGTGGCCGGAGCCCGTGTCCGCCAGCGGCGCGGGGCAGCGGGTCCTGGCCCCGACACCCGCCCTGGGCAGGGAAGTTGGCTCTGGACTGCCCCCGTTCCGTGCCCGCCGCTGCCCCGGGGACACCCCAGCACGGCGGGGCCGGGGCAGCCCCGCACTCAGCCCTGCGGGAATGGGCCCCGGGGCAGGACCGGGCACCGCTTCCCTGCACCGAGCCCCCGGCGCTGCCCGCCCGAGCCGCGACCTTGCGGCCTGCGGGAAGGTCGCACGCAGCCGGGCGGGAGGAGCGGCTGCGGAGGCCCGTGACCTTCACGGGGGCCCGCGGGGGCCCTCCCTGTGCCGAGAGCCGGGCGGCACCGAGCGGGCACCGCGGCTCCGCAGCCACGTCCCGGTACGGCGAACCCGGAAAGCGGCTGCGGCACGCCGTGCCGGGACGCGGCGCTGCCCCTTTAAGGCGTTGCGGCCGGGCGCGGGGGTTGTCCCGGGCGGCGCGCCGTAGCGGCAGTAGCGGCGGCGGGGTCGCGGCACCACGTGGGTGCGGAGCGGCGCTGTCCTTCGCGGCGGGCGGGCGCGGGGCTCGGCGCGGCCCATGGTCATTAAAGCGGACGCGATGCCGCCGGCAGCCGTGCCGGGCAGCGAGCAGCAGCCGGGGCCCCGCGGCAGGCGGCCGGCGGAGACGCAGCAGCGCCCCGGTAAGGGGGGACACCGCAGCCCCCGGATGGGGCCTGCAGGGGGGCGCGGGCTGGGGCGCCGGTGCCGCCGGTGCCGGTCCCGGCAGTGTGGGCCCTCTGCTCCTGTTCCCGGCGCCGGGGCGCACGGGGCCCGCCGGGCGGGGTGCGGGAAGTGGGGTCCGGGGACACGGCGCGATGCCGGGGCACTTCTGACAACTTCGGAGCGCGTCCTGCCGGGGGCACCCCTCCGGAGCGGCCCCGGGCCCGGCCCGGCTCCTGCCCCGCCTCGGGGCCGCGCTCCGGGCTCCTTGGGCCGGGGGTCCCCGTTCCTGCCGGGGAAGCCGTTCCGGGGCCTGGTTTCCGCTCCACGGCTCGGGGAGGCTCCGCGCAGCCCGCGCCGTCACCGCCAAGCACCCGGGGAAGCGCTGGCTGCCGGGGGCCGAGGCCGCGGCGGGGTCTGGACCCGTGATCGCCGCCGCTCCTCCGTGTCCCGGCGAGGCCGAGCGAGGGAATGGGGCCCGGGGAGGCGGCAGGGGCCGGGCCGCGCCGTGCGGCACCTCCCGCCCCGTCCCGGCCGGGCCAGTCCCGGCGGCGCGGGGAGCTCCGGGCTCCGGTGAAGGTCACCTTCACCGGGCCGCTGGGGGCGGGGGAGCGGCTGCTCCGGGGCCCCGCGCGCTGCCCCGGCCCTCCCCGCCCGGGCCTGGAGAGCGGCGATGGGGAGCGGCGGGGCCGGGCCGGGCCCTGCCTGCGCGGAAGCGGCCGCCGGTGGCGCGGAGCCCGTCGCAGGGGCTGCGGGGCGCGGGTGCTGCCCATGCCGTGGTCGTTGGCGGCGGTTGGGAGGGCCGGAGCGGGCTGCGTGATGCGGACGGTTCGGGGTACGGCAGGCACTGACACGTGGGGAAATACTCAACAGCGGGGACTGGGGGCCTCCGCTGAAAACTGCACGGTTTAACCAGTTACTTGTTGGCTGTTCCTGCGTTAAATCGGAGCCTGAGCGGCTCCGGCACTGCCCTGCGTCCTGACCAACCACAGCGCCTGCTGCAGGGCTCCGGGCACAGCCCCTGCGCTGGGCTCTGCTGGGTTTGGTGCTCTGGGTCTTCAAGTAGTTACAGTCCTGAGCACTCGGTTTGGGCCCGTCTTTTTCCGTGGTCTTTACTGTACAAGAGAAAAGGGTCGCAGCAGCGTGGTTTGTGCTGGCCTTCGTCCTAGGGCACCATAAGCGCTCAGTGAGTGACCCACCACTTCCTCCCCTGCCTCTCTGGTGGCCGGGTGAGCGTTTGAAGTTTGTCACCTAAAGCAAAGTTCATTGGCGGTTTGGTGCTGGAGCGGATTGGATGCGGTTCAAGAGTAGGGAGCGTTAGAGCCTCCCCCTCCCCTGCACTCCGGGGTTTAAAGCGGGGCAGTGCCAGCAACTGAGTTAAAAAGTTATGTGGTGAAATGCTGCCTCGAAGGGGGTGGCCGGAGGAGGCAGGAGGTGGAAAAATCCTCCCCGGATCAGCACTGCCGATTGCTTGGGCACCGCGTGGGGCTTGGGAGGACGGGAGCAAGGCTCTTGTCTTGTCTGCAAGCCTCGGGCTGAGGCGGTGGCCCATGGCTCCCAGGCAGAGGTGCTGCAGTGGAGCTGGGGGCAGCCTGTCCATGTTGTCTAGGCTCTGGATCCTGGCCTCTGCCAGGGAAAACTGGCCTCTGCTCCAGTGTACCCGCTGCCCGTGGTGGGCACCCTGCTTGGTCTGAGGGCAGTGGTCAGTGTGGAAATGCAGCCCGCTGCTGTGCCCAGCGTCAGGGCTTGCACACCTGTAGAGCTGTTTTCTTCACCTCTAAAGGCAAGAGGGCTGATGTCTCCTGTGCTCTATCTCCAAGGCAGTCAAACTGGGGGGGCCACTCTGTCCTCAGTGTAGAAGCACAAAAACCTGAATTTCCTCAAAGGATTTCTGATGGGGGCAGCTGTGGGTGTAGTTACTTTTCTATTACCTAGCACGAGACCAAGAGATGGCCACTGTGCGCAGTGTTTCTTGGATTACTTATGTTCCTGCAGTTCTCACTGCCTTAGACAACTTTGTCTCGTGCAAGTTGAGCCGGGCTTTGAGCTACCATAAAATGCTTTTCAACCCTGCCTTGGCCAAAGATTTGCTTTTTATGGCTCGGTCCCTCTATCCCTGTGCTGCCCAGGCAGCCGTATCTTAAGGCAAGTCTGTGTTAGAAAAGCAGGGAATGCAGGTGGTGATGGAAAACTGCTGTGGCGGCAAGTGTAGCTGTGTGTTAGCACCAAGGTCAGGAGGCTGATTCCTTATCTTGAGATCTGCTATCGCTGTCTGTGGTGCGACCTTGGAGGCTCGCTGGTGTTTTGGAAAGGGCTGAATTGCTGGCACTTGGGGCTTTTTATATGCAGCTGTAACAGGCTTCGGGAGGAGAGTTGGAGGAATGTTGTGCAAGAGAAATCTGATCACTGCTCCAAGGTTAAGGAGAGGAAAGGAGTGTGATAACACAGCATCTGTGCATGAGGGGGATGGGAACCCCGGGGACGGTGTCCGGGGCGGTTCTGCCGGTGGGATGAGAGCTGAGCTCCCGCTGGACGCAGCTGCTCTACCTTGCTCCTGGGTTTCCCAGCTGCAAGTGTAAGTAAGTAGGTCAGGAGCACCTCAATAATCCACCCACAGAACTGCCTCGTGCACACCGAGCCCGGCGCTGTGTCGCAGAGCCCCGTGTTTGTCTTCGTTGTCTGTAGGTGACTGAGCTTGGCAGCTCACCAGTTCTCCAGCATGTGCTTTGTTTCCCTGCGTCGTGCTCTATGGGTTGTACTAGAAAGGGGTTATTTCTAGAAGCCTTAGAGGTCTGAAGTTCATGGGGTTTTCATTTGTGTCTGAGGGGTAGCACCAGCGCATGGTGTTACTTCCCAAAGTCACTTGTGCTTGGACAGGGTGCAAAGGGTGAAAACCAGAGTGTAGCTCTTCCCATGATGCCAGTGGCTGTGCCTTTTTGGAAGCAGGTTGTTTCTTGCCAGTAGTAGCAAGGCTGTCTGAGGGTTAGTGCTTGGTTCTCACCTCCCACAGGAGTGTGGCTGATGTGGTGGAGTTTGCACATACTCGTTTGCCAGTTGAGCTTTCTGTTGTGTTCCACCTCTTTAACATCAGTGAGTCTGGGATGAGCAGGGATCTGGGTTTCTTCCTTCTTTCTTTAGTTACTGTCCAACAACACAAAGCTGCCGGATGGTGACTCCTGCCCTCCTTGCCTGGGGCTCCTGCAGGTCGGATTAGCCTGAACCCAGCTCTCCTTCCCAGGTTCTCTGCTAGCTGACCTCCCACTGCTGTGCTTGGGTGAGACTGGAGGTGGTAATGGGGATGTTGCCTGTTAGCAAGCAGCACCATACAGGGTGCGCTGTGCATGGGCACTGTCAGAGGGGTCTCTGTGGGACGGGTGAGGTTCCCAGCTCGCAGAGCCATGGGAGCAGCTGCCCAGCCTGTTTCGCTGCGGCTGGCACAAGGCTCACTGGTGGGAGGCTGCAGGCTAATCGGCACATCTGTGCCCCAGGATGCAGGAAGGCAGTGGGAGCTGCTGAGGACATCACAGCTGTCGGATCTCCGTGCAGACCCTGCCCACAGCTCCCTGCCATCACCTCTGGGGCTCTCAGCCGTGTTAATATCTCCGTAGGGCTCTCAGTACCGGTGAAGTTGGTCTTTCCAGGCTTGTGCTGCGTGGAGTTTTCTCTAGAGCCACTGTGGCTGTGGTGACATATGTCAGTGGTAGCATGGGGTGAAGCTGAAGACTCCCCTGTGACAGTGCGGAGCTGTGGTGCTTCTGTCTGCAAGCCTGATGTTCTGCTGCATGCAGGGTCTAACAGGATAGTTCATGGTCCTGGGCTTGCCCTGTCTCAGTGGCTTTCTGAAACCAGGGTGCGTGCCAGAATCAAATACATGTACTTGGAGAATTATTGACTAATTCTCAATATCTTCTGAAATGTGATTCCTTCATTGGGCTCTCCTGAAATGTGATAAACGTGCTGTTCCTAACAGTTGCTGGTTTTGTTGGTGCTGATCTTTGCACTTTGCCTTATGCCCTAGTCTTTGCTCCCCATTTCGGTGGTGTTTGAATTGCACTTTGCTGTAGCAGGGTCACCCAGCCACATAGTTCCAGGAGTAAGTTTCCAAAGGTTTGGCCAGATAGGAAGTTTACAGTTGGGTTTGAATGTAGTTCCCAGATGTGGCAGGGGCAGTGTGGGTATCTTGGGGTGCCAGATGCAAAGCATGAGGCATTTCAGTGCTTGTAACGCAGGAGCAGCAGCTGTGGGACCCCATGAGTGCCCTGGGGCATGGCTGCAATGCAAATGTCCCGCTATCCATAGAACACAGAAAAGCCACAGACTTCTAAGTAGGTTGGAATGTGGCTTGAGTTGTTTAGGTTTATCCAGCCAAATTTGACTGTGGATGCACAGGAGCTGGTAATGAATAACTTCCCCACTTACCATCCCTGGAGAGTACCACGTGCTGCAGCCCCACTGTGCGAGTCAGTCCTCAGTGTGGTAAGGCTGCTGTAGCATAAATGCAGTGCTTATTCCTGTACCCACAGGTGGGTTACAGCCAAGTTGAGTTAATGATGGCTGTAGAGCAGCTCCAACCTCACTGTGGGGCTTTATTAGAAGTGCTCGTTGCACCTCAAGTGCTGGAGGTCTCTGGGAAGCTGTGGTTTGCGCTGGGGAGGTGGAGGGGACACCATCCCCTGCCAGGGTGTCCTGCAGAAACGTTTCCACCAGGGCCTTCTCTGGAGCTGATGCCTATTCATTCCGCCAATTTACTTACATTCATTAAACTATTTTTGTGTTTAATTTATTATTCAGCTGAAGCATAATTTGCATTTGCTGTTGTGATACCAGCCTTTGCGTCTGCTCTGAACTTGCTTTGGCTTGAGTCCTCCTTGGTTAGGAGGAAGAGGTGGAGCTGTCAGGGTATTTAAACTCCCTCAAACATCATCAGAAAGCCACAAGTTGCTGATGCTGGTGTGGTCTGAAAGTTGGTGCTGGCTCCTGAGGCCAGCGGAGGTCTTGTTTCAGGGCTCCAAGGCACTTGCTCACATGGGGAGTGCCTGGGGCTCCTTGCTTACTGGGGCAGGAGCTCTAATGAGTTGGGGTGGGAGAGACTTCTCTGTTTGCTCTCTAAAAGGAGAGAAAGAAGCCAGCCAGGGTTTGCTTTTGGGCTGGTTTTCAGCCTTTTCCTGCCTTTCTCCCTGCAGGTGGCTTGTTGGCATGGAGAATCCAGGGGCTGTTCCCAGCCTTCCAAAGGCTGCCTTTGGAGATGGGATCGTGCGTGTGTGTGGTGCTGGCCTTGAGCAAGTGCTCATGTGAGCTCTGTGGTCTCAGCCTTGTTCTGGTTTTGGTGTATCTGAGCTGGGGATGTGGTGTGTGTTTTAATTCTGCTCTGGGCAGAGCCGTGCCTTTCCCATCCAGGAAGCTGTGTTGACCACTCCAAGGAAGCCAAAGCTTGTGCTGCCCAGGCATGGGGTCGCCAGGTCTGTGAGCAGACACAAGGCTCTCCCAGGCAGGTCCAGGCTGCAGCACCCACATCACATCCTGTGCTTGAAACATCCGGCTCCTCACGTGTGTTCCAGGAACCCGGGACCACTGAAGGGACCCAAGTGGCTGAGCTGGAGCAGTGTGTGGATGGGGTGTGCTGGTGCACGGAGGGGCCCGAGGAGCGGGCTGTGGCACAGCCTCTCTGTGGGCATGCTGCAGCCTGCGCTGCAGCCTCCATGGGTGCTGCAGAAACCTCCAGCTCCATAATCCCTGCCTCGGTTGCCAGGATTCCTTAAAGCAGTGTGGGAGAGGAGCGGTGCTGGGGGCTTCCATGTGCTTTTGTGGTTTGTTTGTGTTTGATACGGCAGAGCAGGCTGGGAGACAGAGAGCTCAACTGGAAACGGGTCCCGGGTTCAGTGCCTGCCTGTTTTGTGCTCGGCTGCTTAGTATGGATGGCTGTGCCTGGGCCCAGGCGTGCCATAGTAACTGCCCTCGCCTTGTTATTCAGTGAATCTCACTTGCTTACAGGCTTTGCAGT
Organism: Ara ararauna; assembly: GCA_028858755.1. NCBI lineage: Eukaryota > Metazoa > Chordata > Aves > Psittaciformes > Psittacidae > Ara > Ara ararauna. The sequence continues at coordinate 5,914,000 of CM054389.1, read as the reverse complement.
GCTGAAGCGCTCTAGCACTCGTCCCATGCTGCACTGGTGCAGCACTCGAGATCCAGCTATTTATATCCCCTCCGGGCAGCATCCCCCTGCAAGCGTGCCCGAGGAACCTGTTAGAGGCGCGTCTGGTTTTGTCCTGGCGCGGCAGGGACAGGGGAGCTCCAGCTGCTCTTGGAGCTCACGGCAGCGTGAGCGGTGGATGGAGGCTGCAGCGAGCTCAGAGCCCGGTCCTGGCGGGACGTGAGCTGGGGTGTGCAGGACACAGCTGCGGCCCCCGTGTCCTGCCACCCTGGGGCTGGGTAGGAGCTTTCTTTGGAGACAGTCCCGGCTGCGGAGGGCGAGCGCTGCTGCGTGGGAGCTTTGCCTCCGTGGGGGCTTCAGCGTACGTGTGCGAACAAAACGAACTCTGCTCCTCCGGTGCTGCGTGCGCGGGGCTGCTCGTGACCATGGGGAACGGCCTCTTTGCAAACTGCTGCAGGCAAGTCACAGACCTCATCTTTCAGACACGCAGCTCTAACTCTGCCGATGAGAGGGCTCCCCTCTTACCAAAGCCTCCCATGAGTGGTGCCGCCGGCCCGGACATGCCAGAAGCTGCACCGTGTGCTGGGCTCTATCCAGACATCATCCCCAGCGAGGTGGTGGCTGGAAGCCTCCAGAAGTGCAGCCAATACATCCAAGACCTGCCCGAAGCCGAGGATGAAGAAGGAGCAGTGATGGTGTGTGATAAGAGCTCTCTGAGAGCTGTTGCTGGCGCTGCCGGCCTGCTCCAGCAGGCAGAGGCATCCCGTGCGGTGGCTGTCCTTCCAGCCGACCTTGGGGAAGGGCTGCCGGGGCTGGTGGATCATGCTCAGTTGCTTGAGGCCTGCCAGAGCTGCGTGAAACTTGAGGACAACAGCTTAGCCCACAGATCCTGCTGCCAGGAGAAGCACGTGGCAGCAGCTGATGGGGGGGATGCGGCCCCTGGAGCACGTCCCACTGGCCAGGGCCACAGTGAGGGACGAGCAGCCTCGAGTTTGGACACAGCTTCAGGGGGTTTGAAACACGGAGGTACTGCTCTGCCCGTGAGCGTGGGGAGCACCCCACCGGCACAAAGGACATCACGCCACGGGGGACGGGCGGCACAACCCTCATCCAAGGCTCGGGACACAAGTACTGGTTTTGTAGTGATGGACCCTGCTGCCTGCCCCGACGACAGGTCAGGCTGTGATCCTGACCCGCAGGCACTGCCCCTCAAGCAGCAACAGCAGAAAAAGAAGAGGAAGAAAAAGAAGCTCACACTCCTAGGTGCTCCGTGGCATGGTGCTGTGTAGCCAAAGCACTGTGTGCCTGTAACAGGGTTGGGTGGCTGCGTGTGCCTGTGGGATGGGGCAGGATGAGGAGAGGGGAGATGAGGTGATGCTTTAATTTCACAGCAGAGTGGAAAGGGGGAAGGTGGTGACTTATCCCACCCAGATGTGCACCACAGAGCTGCACTCATCTACAGAGCAGTCCCTCCAGCCCAGGCTAACTCACTGCAACATGGTGTTGTGTCCTTTTGACCTGATAATCTAAGAAAAGGATTAGTGCCTGACTTGGTTTAGAAGATCTGTTTGAACATTAATCAGTTATTAGTGAACACTTCCTGTGATCTATGCTGTATGCAGCCGGCAGTGGCCAGGTTCAGGTGTGCTCCCTCTTTCACAGCAGGATCCTGGCTGGTCGGGTTCCTGAGGTGCCTGCCAGCTCTGCAGGATCACTGGAAATGGGAAGCATGGTTAGAGCAGGGCCTTCACCTTGGCGTGTCACGTTATCCAGCTGTGAGGATGAAGCACTGATCCTCTCTACCAGCTGCGAGCTGTGGGCCAGTTCCTCCTGGTGAGGTGGTGTCTGTGCTGTCTCCTCCCCTCTTCAGTGTTTGGCTTTGCCGTTCTCCTGACGCTTTCATCTTGTGTGTGCTTGAGGCTTGCTCACGCTGTGCTCTGAGTAGCAATGAGAGCGTGTGTTACAGCTTGGCAGCCGGCCGGCACAAGCTGGAGGTCAGCAGCCTCAGCTGCACTTGCGGGTACCAGCCAAGGAGGGTCCTTGCTGGGATGCTCTTGCATCCCTTGGGATGAGGGGGGAGGCTGGAGGTCACAGCCTTTGGTGGGGATCACAAAGCTGCATCTTGAGGCCAAGGCGTTGCAAGGGGGGATCTCCCTGCTTGTCTGAGCAGTGGCTGTGGTGCTCCCAGGGACTGAGCTGACTTCCATGGCCTGGTGCCTTGTTCTGCAGGCCCCTGAACACAGCTACTGCCTGCGTGGGGCTTGAACCCAGAGTCAGTAACAGCAGAGAGGTCTGTGCAGGTGCCTTTCAGGTGTCCCTGTCGCTCTCCCTGCCACTCGAGCACGCTGGAATCAAGCACTGATGCTTTGCCTCTCTCTGCCTGAGGCCGTGGCACAGCCGGTCTGCGGCCGTGGTAAGAACCAGTGACCCACTTTAAGGTAGGAGGGTGAAGCTCCGCTGCCGGGAGAGCACATGGGGTGAGTCAGCAGGCAGCAAGTCCTCCAGCACCTTGCCTGTCAGCTGGGCTTGAAACAAACCTCATCCAGACATACCCATCCATAAGAACCCCGCTGAAAGCCTCTGCTGGCCTTGCATCAGAGGATGAACGTGCAGGGCAGCTGGGCTGTCTAATCCAGGCTGAACTTCTGTGTCTAAAGACAGTGCTGGCTGGCACTGCATCTTCTGGCATATGAAGGCATGAAGGTGTTGCCTCTACATGTCTCTTCTGACATGGAGCGCAGAGCTGGACTGGCCCAGTCTTCACCCAAGTAGGAAAAGAGGGATGGGAAGTGTGACTGTGTTGTATTTTTACAGACAAGCAACAGTCTTCTGATTTCCGAAACAGTTGTTTGGGGTTCTGGTACCACCCAGCAGTGAAAAGCAGAAGCGTGGTCCTTATGGTAACTTTTCACTGTGGGTCTTGCTTAGAAAAGAGATGTAAAACAAAATCACATTTACTCAAAGGTGTCAGTGTCCCTGTTGGGAATATTCTGCCAACCACTGTGGCACAGAAGTAGCTTCTGCACCCGTGTTGCTAGGGCTGAGGGTTGGAAAGCATCCTTGGTCAAGTATCTAGCATGATGATCAGGGTCAGGAGCGTGCCTGAAGCATGGTGCAGAGCAGACTGCAAAGCAGTGCTACTGCCTGCCTTGGAGCCAAATTCTGCCTCCCCTTTCTGGCAGCTACAGCAGGAGCACATTTGTGATCCTGCCCTGCTGGGGTGGGCAGGAGCAGGGCAGAGCCTGGCTCGCTGGCCTGGCCAGTCAGCCTGTGCTGGTAGTCCTGGCTGCAGTGTTCCTGCAATAGCTTTCCTGATGTCCCTCCTGTTCCTGGTGCTCGGGCAGGCCGGGAGTGTGGCCGTGTGTTCCCTCTGGGCATGGTGTGGTTGTTCTGAAACCTCGTCTCTTGGGGCACTTTAGTGGAGCTTTTCTTCCTCCTTTCCAGCATGACCGCAGCTTGCTGGAGCCAGGCCTCTTGTCTGGCTTGCCCGTGGCTTCATCTGTCAAAGAAATGAACAGCTCACGTTGGGGACATGTGGGAAGTGACAGGGAACATGAGCAGCAGCTGCCGGGATGCTGAAGGCAGCAGAGGCTGCTGAGGGAGGCTCTGCTACCTGCTGCCTTTTCAAATAGGAATGCTTTCCTCGCTTCTTGCTCTTTCACCGTGTCCTAATTCAGCCTTGACAGACTCTGAAGTGGGGTTGCTGTTGGCAGTCATAGTGTGGAGCAGGAGAATGACCCGCTGGGGACACTTGAGCAAGGCTTGTTGCTGCAGCCTCTTGTTGCACTCCAGTGACGTGCAAGGGGATGCAGTGTTTCCATCCCTGTTGCTGCACATGGTGGAGGTTGGATGACTTTCCTGGGCTGCTGGAGCAGTTGGGGCTGATGGGTGAGAACTGGTGGTGATAGCTTTAGGTCTTGCAGCCACAGCGCCAGTCTGTGTTCCGTCAATGACGGAGGCTGAGCTGCCATCTCCCCTGGAGCGCAACTGGTGGTGAGGAGGAGGAGGAAGGAGACCTGCCAGATGGAGCTGGCTGGAGGGCTCCAGCTCTACAGCCTCGGGGCATCACCTGCCTTTCAGCTGCCCTGACCTGGTGCAGCCTCTCAGAGAGGCTGTTCCCATTGCCTGGGAGAGCCCCAGCCCACTCCATCTGTGCTGCCTGTGAGTGGGTGCCAGGAGCACCAGGGTGGAACCTCCATGTGTGACCTTGGGGTCCAGAGGCCTGGTGTGCGTGGCTTGGATGGGACAGCTGTGCTGCAAATGCACCCTATGGGGTGTGATGCCCGCTCCCCTCCAGCCTTTGCTGCTCAGGTAGATGGATCAGTGATGCGCTGGTCCCAGGCTGGAGCAAAGGGGTCTTTTCCTTCTTAAACGCTCTCATCAGCAGCTATTCCCATGGTTCCAGCTTACCCTGGCAGCGCCTCCATCCTCTGCAGCATGGTTCCAGCCTGCTTTGGTGGGTGTAGGCTGCTCTAGGAGGTGGCAGCTTCCTAGATCTTATCGCCTCTCTGACACTCTGCGCCTTACTGGAAAAGAAAACAAACCATTTGGGGCGGGTGCAGCGGAGCTCCCGGCCCCGTGACGCACACACAGGAGCGTTCAACGTGTCGTCACCTTTCTCTGGAATGAAATCGCTTGTGCGGAGCCTCGCCCTGGCACCGCAGGATCTCTGGGAAGTATTCTGGAAATGCAGAGGGTGGCCAGATGCGGGCAGGGGCGTGGGAGCTGTTTGTGTGCCTGTGGAGTAACCTGGCTCCACGTGATGCACCGCTTAGCAATGCAACCGCCGATCCTTCCCCTCCCTTCTGGCTGAGCAGTAGCGTACCAGGAGGGATGTTAGGAGCTGGGTAACATGTTGGTGCAGAGGTTACAGCTGCCTCCAGGCTGCAAAGCACCACACACCCTTTTCTTTTAATTAAGAGGCTTCTTCAGACAGCTGAATGTGTTGTACACTGACCCATCCTTCCTGCTTTCCTTCCCTCCTCTCTCCGCATCGTGGAAGATGCGAACCCCGCAGGCGAGCGAGAGCATGTTAATTGTGCTGTGAGGGGAAGGGCCTGGTACACCTATGTGTAGTAAACACCAAGTGCAGAATAAAAAGCTTGCTGCCTTTTAACCCCTGGTTTGCTTGAGTTGGCCAGGGGACAGTGGTGGTGTCCAAACCAGCCTCTCCGTCCTCAGGGAGGACCGTCCGTGTGCTCCGAACTTGTCTAAATCCCTCTCCTCTCACCCAGAGCACCCGTCTGGCATGGCACTGATGAATGGCAGCGGCCCGCATGAGAGCCTCAAGGGCGAGAAGGATGCCAGGCAGAATGGCCATGAGGAGGCTGACCCAGGAGAAGATGGGAACGACCAGGAGGTCATTGTCATACAGGACACAGGATTTACCGTCAAGATCTGTGCACCCGCGATAGAGCCCTTTTCCCTGCAGGTACTTCCTTTGCCAGCTGGGGAGGGGAATGGAGGTGGTGCTGGAAGAGGAGGAGGAGGGGAAGGGTTTGAGCCAGGGCACACAGAGTAGCCTCCCTTCAGCCAGGCAGGGAAGGGGACAGGGAACTGTGCCCATGAAGGCCCCTGTTACCTGTCATAGTCTGGACAGCATCTTGATCACAGATCCCTCATTTGTCTTCCATCCTCTGGTGGGATTAAGTAGTGAAGGAGGCAGCAAAGCTGGAGGGTGCAGGAGAGAAGCTGCCTAGAGAAAAAGGAAGAAGAGATACGAGCAACAGGCTGCCTGGCACCAGCCTGAAGATCCAGGGAATGATGCAGTCTCTGATTCCCTTCTGCGCAGAGAGTCTATGTCATGTGGACTGTAACATATGCTGCCAGATCAGGCTGGGCTTTGATGTGCCTCACTGATAGCCTGATTCAGCTTGATAACTTCACCAAAAACCATTTGGATGAAGTATCTCTAATTTTGAGGAGAGGCATCTGGAGCCTAAACCCAGGAGGAAGTCTTATCTCACCCAGAGCAGCAGAGAGTGCAGTGAAACTGCTGTTTCTCAGCTCAGCTTTTGTCTCCTTTAAATCCCCTTGGCTGTTAGTTTTAATAGGCTAATAATAGCAGGCCACGTTGTTTACAGCAGCTTATGTAAACTACCCTGGTCCAAGCTTATGAGCAGTATCAGAGGTGCTGGAGCAGAGCGGGAGGGAGGGCAGCAGCCACCATGCATGAGCCAAGGAGTTTTCTTGCACCACAGGTACCATGTTGGATTGAGTGCAGGAAACGGTCTGTTCTCCACGTGCATCATTCAAACCTCACCACAAATGCATAGTGTAATGGGTATGGGAAGAGCTCCTGTTTTCCCCCACAGCTTTCTGTTCTTTCACTGCCCTCTCCACCGCCTCTGTCCCATGCTGTGTGCTTGGTATAGCAGCAGGCTGTTACACCTCTGGGTGCTGAGCCTGTGGGATGGAGCTGGGGTGACCAACCCTGCCAGAGATAGCAGTGCCCTCCCAGCAAGGACAGAGGCGATCTTCCCAGGAGGGAGAGCCAGGGGTCTGCCTTTGCAGGCCTGGAGAGGTGCAAGAGGTGGTTGATTCTGCAGCAGAAGGCTAAAGTTTGGCAGGAACACATGTGAGAATTGAGGGTGACTGTGTTCTTCCCTCCATGAGGTGTCTCCTCAAGAGATGGTGCAGGAGATCCACCAAGTTCTGATGGACCGCGAGGACACCTGCCATCGGACGTGCTTCTCTCTGCAGCTGGACGGCAACGTCCTCGATAACTTCGCTGAGCTGAAAACGATTGAGGGGCTGCAGGAGGGCTCGCTGCTCAAAGTGGTGGAAGGCAAGTTCCTTCAGCCCCCAGCAGGGAAGGAGGGAGGGTTTTCATCGGGAGTGGGTTTGGCCACCTGGGAGACCTTTCCCGTGGCTCCTTTGGGAGACCTGTGTGCCAAAGCAGTAAGCAGCTGTGTAATTGCAGTTTGTTTCCTCATCAGAGCCATACACAGTGCGAGAAGCCAGGATACACGTGCGTCACATCCGGGACCTTCTGAAGAGTCTTGACCCATCAGATGCTTTCAATGGTGTGGACTGTAATTCACTGTCCTTTCTGAGCGTCTTCACTGAAGGAGACCTGGGAGGTACGGGCAAAAGGGCTTCTCTGGTGTGGTCAGTGTTTGCATTCTCCTGACTCCTCTTGCTTAGTTAACACAGTCAGCAGTCCCACATCATTCCAGAGTGCGGAGAAGCAGTTGGAGCGCTTCTGCATTCCTCCTTGAATAATTACTGGCCAAGGCAATGCTGTGCTTTTCACCACTGACTTTCTTTCTCTGTCCATTCTAGACAGTGGAAAACGGAAGAAGAAAGGTACTGAAATGGAACAAATTGACTGCACCCCTCCTGAACATATCCTGCCAGGTAGCAAAGAGAGACCCCTGTGTGCCCTTCAGCCCCAGAACAGAGACTGGAAGGTAGGGTTCTCCTGTGTCATTCAAACAGCTATCCACACATTCCTTGCAGCATACTGGTGTTCAGGGACTGAAAGCTGCACTGAAGAGGACTTTGGGATTTGCTCTGCTTGATGCTTAATGAGTGCTGGGATAGCACTGCTTAGCCAAAAGAATAAAGTCCAAGAGTTTGTGTGCAAAGCACTGGACACGGAGTCTGGACACCTGCAGAGTGTAAAGTGGTCGGTCTTATGGGACGGGTGGCAGGGAAGGGAAACCAGCATTTCTCTGCAAAGTCCTGGAGACTGGATGTGCAGAACACTACAAATTACCCTCAGCTTTCCCATACCCTCCCACTGGGATTCCGGTTTAGAAGCTGCCATTTGAAAACCAGTACAGCAAGAAATCCATGCCTCGTGCAGCCCAAAGGCCCAGGGTGTCTGTTTTTACCGGTCTTACGGTGTGTAAGGCAGCAAACTGAGGCCAATTAGTGACTGCACATGGCTCGAGGAAGGTTGTGCTCCCGAGACCAAGGGGTTTGTGAGCTCTTGTTCTGGAGCCATGCGAGAGCAACAGGTGAAAGGAATCTGCCGTGTACATGGAATGGCTCTAACTCAAGGGAATTACTTCCTGCTGACAGGAGTTGTTTCTGTTGTGTTCTTCTGTAGCCTTTGCAGTGCCTAAAGGTATTGACAATGAGTGGCTGGAACCCACCACCCGGTAACCGGAAAATGCATGGGGACCTCATGTACTTGTACGTCATCACAGTGGAGGATCGGCACGTCAGCATCACTGCGTCCACCCGGGGATTTTACTTGAATCAGTGAGTAACAGGTTCCTCCCTGTGGGAAAAGAACCTACAAACAAACAAGCAATTGCTGCTTTATTTTCTTCTTTGTGGAAAATAGCCCAGTTGAATTCGCTGCTCACATGGTTTGTGGGAGTTGCTGTACTGGATCCGGCTGTTCACTTGTGCCTGGTACCATTTCTGCAGTGGATAAATGCCCAATGCTTTAGGGGAAGTTTAAACATCCCGTAATGTCATCAGCTAATTAGAGCATTTTGAGTCGGGAGGGAATTCCTGCCTGACCATTGCAGCTATCTCACTGTGCCCTAAAGCAAGAGCACAGCCTGTCAGAGCTCCCTGAGCTGGGCACAGGTTTGGCTGTCTCTTTGTTTTATTTCAATGCAGTGACTGTGAGGGGCTGTTCCAGCAGCTCTGCTGAGGGAGGCGCAGGGTCCGTCCAGCCCGGTAGCCCATAACAGGGACCTAGCAGTTGAAAGTGGACAGGAGAGAACTTCAGAGCAGAAACCCTGCAACCATCAACTCAGGAGCATCTTTGGGTGGCTTTGACCTTGCAATCCGGATAATTGTCTGAGCAACCATAACCCAGTGTTTTGGAAATACGAGGTTATAATGTACAGAAGGAGAAGGAAGCTGCCTGAAGAGAAGGGGAGCTTAAAATATAGAAGATAAAATCAAGCACACTTGTACCTTCTGTCTCATTATGAAGTAGAAGCGCTTTGTGTTAAACTGGCTCGTGGAAGAAGTAATTTGTAGTCCATTGTTTCCCCCAGATCTGTAAAAATAAGTGTTGAAAGTAATGAGTCCAAGGGTCCACACGTGAGCACAGGTCCCAAGACCAAGTGGCACAGTGAACATGAAACAAGTGGCCTTTTAGAGTTTGGCAGGATATGACCTGAAGGGGAGGACCTGGCAGGCCTGGAGCTTTGAGACAAGGCATCTTGAGAGGGCACCCACTGTTCAGTAAGGTTTTGTGTTACTGCTGGGCTCTCTATGAAGCAAAGGCCCTTTTGGTGTGTTTGGGAGCTCTGTGAAATCAGTCCTTCCCAGCTATAAAATATAAGCCCTTCTTGAACCTAGTGGTTTATACAGTGCATGTATGGAAGGCTGTCATGTACCACATTCCTAGGATATGGGAAGTCTCAGGCATGACTTCGGCGTGTGACTGTTTCTGTTCTCTCTTGCAGGTCTACTGCATACAACTTCAATCCCAAACCTGCAAACCCCAGTTTTCTCAGTCATTCCTTGGTGGAACTACTTAACCAGATCAGCCCTACCTTCAAAAAAAACTTCTCCGCTCTGCAGAAGAAACGGTAGCAGTGCTCCTTCCTCTCTAGCTGCCTTGAGTGCTGTGTTGTGAGGTTGCTCGGGGAGGCTCAGCTCTGTGGCAGGCTCTATGTACTTGATGCCACTGGTACAGCAAGGATTGCAATGCCTGCTTTCTCTGAGCTCACATAGCAGGGGGGTGGCTGGAATGTGCGAATCTCTGTAGCAGGGACCACAAAACACCTGACTAAATGTCAGCAGCACCCGACGTAACTGTATCCTCATCAGCAGGTGCTTCTCCCCGAATCCAGAAAAGAGGCTGAAGTATGAAATACGAGGGAAAGCAACACAAGGGCTTTGCGTAGGCTTACAGTGGAGAGAATAATTATTTTAAACATGTCCATGCATGTTCATTTTCTTTAATTTCCTCTGGCTCCTGCAATAGCAACAATAATAGAACAACAAGGTATTGTTTTACTCTCGTGTCCTTGCTGCAGGGACCATTTATTCTGCTTCAGGACAGCAGGTCCTGTGCAAAAGCCTGTCATTCTTTAGAGTCCACTTAATGAAGTGCCTGGGCTCAGCAGGGTGCACGCTGACAGGCACATTGTGTGGCTTTCAGGAGCGCTGCTGCTGTGCTCATTAGGAAGATGAAAGTAACACTAGGCAAGGGCTGGAAATTAGCAGTGGCCTCCAGCCACCACTGTGACTATCTGCCCATTTAAGAGTGATTATACTGTGTTGCTTCTTGGGCCAAAGTAAATACAGAGACTGTCACCCACTGAGAGCAGGCAGATGACACAAGGGGCTGTTGGGTGAAGTGTGCTTTTCCAGCTGCTGTTGAGAGATGCTGCCCGTGCCAGTCAGTCATGGGTTATTGTACTGGTTGATGAAAGTCACTGTGCTGCTCCTGAGGCCTGCTCTGTTCTGGTGCTTTTCAGAAGCAGAAGGAAAATTCTTAGAATAGGAAGAAATCTTCCTTTGGAAAATGTCTGATTGCTTCACTCCCGATGCAGGGTTCAGAGACACCCTTTTGAGAGGATAGCCACTCCTTTCCAAGTGTACAGCTGGACGGCTCCGCAAGCAGAACACGCCATGGACTGTGTCCGGGCAGAAGACGCTTACACCTCTAGACTGGGCTATGAAGAGCACATACCTGGGCAGGTATTGGCCTTACTTTGCCTCAGAACCCTGGCAAGAGTTTTGCTGTGCTGGAAGCCAGTTAACGGGTAACATGTAGGCCTCTGGTGTTTGTGGAAGGTTTTGCTCATGAAGGGATAACTTGCAGTTCTTGTTCCTGACAGTGCCCTTGGCCACAGGGGCTGTGCTGCTCAGGCTGCAGCTCCCTGTGCATGGAAAGGTCTGAGAGGAGCAGCCTCTGCTGGGGTGTTTCTGAATCCCTTGTCCTTTGCTCCGAGCACCGCTGTGCAGAAGGCAGAGCACTCCTCCATGTCTCAGGCCTGGGACAGCTCTTGGGTCTCTGAGCAAACCATTCCAAATGCTTCAGTTGCAGCTTTATAGCATGAGATCTTGCAGGCTGTGGGCAGTGCAGGGCTGTGACAGAGGCTCTCTGCCTACAGTGTGACCACATCAATGAAACCTGCACAGTCGTCCTCCAGAGCTTAGCAAGCAAGCTGCTAGTTCAGTGAAGTTGTACTGCATAAGCTGGGGTAGCATAAGATCTACCCCAAAGCGCTGCTGGATAAAGTCCAATCCCAAGGAGTGTTCATTCCTGCTGCTAATTCACTTCCTCTGAGCTCCATGCAGCCTGAATTCTTGCCCCTTCCCCTCCCTTCTGTCACTAAATGCCTCGTAAAGCAGGAATGCTGTCTTGCCAGCCCCTTCCTGCTCAGTGCATTGCTTCCCACAAGGCTTTGACTCTTTCAGACCAGAGACTGGAACGAGGAGCTGCAGACCACACGGGAGCTGCCGCGCAAGAACCTGCCCGAGAGGCTGCTCAGAGAACGAGCCATTTTCAAGGTAACTCTGGGGTGTTCGGGCAGCTCCTCACCTCTGCCCATTCTCTGCTGCCCATCTGGGCACTTCACCTGAGCCACTCATTAGAAACTGCCAGAGGAGGATCCCTGTTCGTTAGCTAAGGGCCTTGTGCCCGCCATCTGCTCCCAGCCCTGCAGGGCAGAACTGTGCTCTGTGACCCTGTGTCTCCCTGCTGAGCCTGAGGCAGCCTCTGCTGTTCTGTCTGATCCAGTTCTCCTTCCAGTGGTGGAAGGATGGTGACATTTAACACCTAAGCCCTCCTCTGCAGGTTGCTAATGAGTCTGAGCTGTGCTGATCCTTAGGCGTCTGGCTCCTGGAGCTTGTGTCCAAGCTGCCAGCCAGGCCCACAGAAGGAGAAGCCAGCTGACCTGCCTGCTGGAAGGCTGTCAGGAGGAATGAAGGAGAAATCTGCAGGGAGCTTTGGGAGGGAGCCCTTCCTGACCCAGTCTTCCCTCCACCTACCTGTAGGTTCACAGCGACTTCACTGCAGCAGCAACAAGAGGTGCTATGGCTGTCATTGATGGCAACGTCATGGCCATCAACCCTAGTGAAGAGACCAAGATGCAGATGTTCATCTGGAACAACATTTTCTTCAGCCTGGGCTTTGATGTCCGTGACCACTACAAGGACTTTGGTGGAGATGTTGCTGCTTATGTAGCTCCTACCAATGATCTCAATGGTGTGCGGACCTATAATGCAGTGGATGTAGAAGGGCTGTACACGCTGGGGACTGTAGTGGTGGATTACAGAGGTTACAGGGTGACAGCTCAGTCTATTATTCCCGGCATCTTGGAACGGGAGCAGGAACAGAGTGTAATCTATGGGTCAATAGACTTCGGTAAGACCGTTGTTTCACACCCCAAGTACCTGGAGCTGCTGGAGAAGACCAGCAGGCCGCTTAAGATCCAGAAGCACAAAGTCCTTAATGACAAGAATGAGGAGGTGGAGCTGTGCTCCTCAGTGGAGTGCAAAGGCATTATTGGCAACGATGGGCGTCACTACATCCTGGACCTGCTGCGCACTTTCCCTCCAGATCTAAACTTCCTGCCTGTTGAAGGGGAGGAGATGCCAGAGGAATGTAAGAAAATGGGGTTCCCCAAGCAGCACAGACACAAACTTTGCTGTCTCCGGCAAGAGCTTGTTGATGCCTTTGTAGAACACAGGTGAGCTGAGCTCTCCCTTCTTCCCCTTGCAATAGTAAGGGTGCAGGTCAGGACCTCGCTGCATTGTCCCAGGGACAGAGCTCCCAGAAGCGGGCAGCTGATCTCCCCATTGCTTGGCCACGCATGTCCAATTATAGAAACTTAATGAATGAGCTGAAAACAGCAGGGTTCTGCCAGGGCTGCAGGGAGCTGGGGAAAGAGGCAGGTCTTAGTCTCCAGATCTGTTCTTGTTTCCTGTCCAGACATTCAGAAGCTCTTCTTTCCCTGCAGATACCCTGATGGTGAGGGAATGAGAAGGATTTATTCTTCCTTTAAGGCTCTCCAGATGTCCTTTATTCCTAGAGACTGAAAAATAATTACCAATGGGAGCTACTGTGTGCAGTTTGGTGGTGGGATGTGCTGGTGTTTGGGCTCACCCAGTGCAGGAGCTCTGGGAGCAGCACAAGTCCAAGCCATGTGGTGCAGTGCAGCTGTGTGGTGCTGGTGATGTTGATGCTCCTGCTGCCATGCACAGGGCTGCAGGTGGCTGCTGTCACAGATGGTCAGAGCCTGTGCTCTGCTTGCTGGGAAGACGAGAGGAGCCTCCAGTTACTGAGGACGATCCCTGCCAGCTGAGCAACCGGTTCTGCTTCTGCAGCCGGCGCCTACCCCAGTGCCCGCAGGCAGGCTTTGCTGCTCTGGGATGGCTTCCAGACCAGCAGCCTGAAGGACCGTGGCTGTAGGGTGCTGCTCCTTAGCTAGCAGGGGCCAGGCCTCTCGCTAAGGTCCTGGCAGAACTGCTGCAGGTTTGTGTTTGCCTCCTCTGTGCCCCTGGCAGAGTCTGCCCATGCTGCTGTGCGTGAAAGCAATTTGTGACCACTGCAAGGACATGAGTAATGAAAACGCACTTTTTTGCTTCTGATAAATGAATGTGCACTCATGGGAAGAGGGTGCACACCCTGCCTCTTCACAAGGAAACTGTATGCTACCTCTGTGAGGTGTTCGCTTGCAGAGCAGTGGTGATCATAGAATCCCAGCCTGGTTTGGGTTAAAAAGGACCTTAAGACCATCCAGTCCCAGCCCCTTGCCATGGGCAGGGATGCCTCTGTGCTGAATTCCTCTTTCCCTTTGCTGTAGGTATCTCTTATTCATGAAGCTGGCTGCGCTGCAGCTGATGCAGCAGAAGGCCAACAAGCAGGAGAGCTCGAGTGCACTGGAAAATGGTGCCTCTCCAGAGAATGGAACTGCAGACAGCGAGAAGGCTGAGTCAGAGGACGGTAAAATAGACGATAACGTGACTGGACTTGATCAGGTGAAAGAGCTTGCTGAGACCATGGCATCTGATGATGGAGCAGGTATTTCACCCGCAGCAGCCCAGGCCTCCTGCCCTGGCTGGGGGCTGTGTAACTGGTGGGATTTGTGCTGGACTGGGGATAAAGGTTTGTTGTTACGCAGAAGTACTGGCAGCTCCTGTCAGATTGTCTTTGCTCTTTGCATCGAGCTGTTCACACACTGATGGATGAATCCCCTTGGGGGCTGGCTGGGTGAGGGTCTCTGGGTGCAGCAAGTCCAATCAGCTGTGCTGCAGGAGTGAGAGCTGGCTGGCAAGCTGGCCCGTGGGGCTGGGCCGCTAGAGCCTTGAGCCAGTGGTGGCCAGGCTGGGAACTGTGCACTGTACAGGCACCTTTGGGAATCCCAGGCTTGGATTTCTGAGCAGCCCAAGCTCCGTGGGTTTTCTGGGTCATCTTGCATCCTCTTGGTCAGACTTCGTGTATTTTGCAGCCATCCTGCTTTCCAGATGTCCTGCAGTGGGTTTCATAATGGATTGCTGCTTTTAGTAACGAAACTTTTAAACTGAATAGCTAGGCCTCTCATTTCCTGAAACCCACGTGCTTTTGTATTCTGTTTTTCTTCCCGCTCCAGTGGATCCCAAAAGCCGAGAAGTGATTCGGAATGCTTGCAAGGCTGTAGGCTCCATTAGTGACACATCATTTGACATTCGGTTCAACCCAGATATTTTCTCACCAGGTATGTGTACAAGAGCTGGTGTTAGTCCTCCTTCAGAGGACTGCTGCAGCCAGGCAAAAAACTTTGTGTTCCTTAGCCAAGAATATTGCTGGCTTTTGGCTAGCAATGTGGTGAAGCACAAAGATACAGAGAGCAAGGAGTAATTGATTGCAGTGCTCCAAGTCCCAGATGCAGGCAGTGAGCTGTCTCCCACCGCTGCACTGGGGAGGTCTGCAGGTTGCTGCCAAGAATGGTCCTGCCATTCTCCAGCATCCCAGCTGCTGGACCACATGAAAAGAAGCAGAGGGAGGGAAGGAAATTAGATTTGATCCTAATGTAGCTACACAAAAAACAACAGTTGTAGCTGAATGACTGATGTTGGATCCTCAGTGAAGGGCAGGGTTTGCTTGAGTTAACATCATGGTAAACAGGTCACAGTGCCCTTGCGAATGCATGCATCAGTCATAGGCATCATTTGTAGCTTTCCTTGGCTGGCATCAGTATTTTTCATTTGGAAATAAAGAAGAAGCTCCCACAGTGCTTAGGGGTGAATACTGAGGCTGTGCACATGCAGATCCCAGGGGAAGGGTCATATATAGTTGAATTTAGCTTGGAATAAATGTGTCTGAAGGAGTATGAGTATTGAAAAGCCAAAACACCTTCCAAGGCTGGTAAAGGTCAGTGCTTTAGCGCCAGCTTTGCAGCTAGAATATGAACCTTTAATTTTGATGTGCAGAAGCAAAAGGCTCAGTTTCTAGCACTTGGAGTATTTGCTGGCCCATCTGCTAAAACATTCCTAGTCCAGTCTAGCCAGTTGACTCTTCTGCACTTGAATTGTTCACAGCACTTTGCAATAGGTAGAATAGACCAAATAAAGAGCAGAATTCGGATGTGTAAAAGCTGTGTTAATGAAGAATGAGTGGCAAGAGCAGAACAGCCACTAACTGAGCAGAGCAGTCGATGCTCGTTCCATCCAGACATGTAGAGTAGATGAGTGTTTGAAGTAGCATCTTTAATTCCAGGGCAACAGAATCACAACTTTTAACCTTCTCTTGTTGTACTTCTGTATGTGACTCATTTCCCCTTGGAGTTGATGTGTTTTCTCTTTTTCTCTCCCAGGTGTTCGCTTTCCCGAGTCCAGCAAAGAGGAGGTGCAGGATCAGAAGCAGCTGCTGAAGGATGCTGCTGCCTTCTTGCTGTCGTGCCAGATCCCAGGTTTGGTAAGGAACTGAGGACCCACAGGCATGTCCCCTCTGAGAGCTTGCCTCAAGCCTGGCTGCTCTGAGCAGGCACTCACACACTGGTCCCCCCACTTCACCTCCCAAGTCAAGGCTGAGTTCTGGCTTCAGCGGTGGAGTCTGGTGGCCAGGGCAGGCACAAGAGGGGTTTTCCATGTGCCATGGTGTAAGTCGGGAGGATTTCCGCACCTTGGTCCAGCAAAGAATTTTTGGCACTGGTAATTACCAGCTATTGCTAAGAGTTTGGGACAATAAAGACCACGTAAGTCACCCTCCCTAGCCCTGGGCATCCTGCACAGCTTACTGTATTACCCGACCCTGATTGTGACTCAATTGGTGACTAATAATTTGGAGTGAACCAGGAAATTGTTCTTATTAATATCTGTTGTAAAAGCCTCATTCTGTAAATCTAAGCAGTTTGGATGCGTACCTATGCACCTGGCTAGATAAGAACTACCAGCTTTTCCTTCTCAGGACGCCCTCTAAATTGCCTCCTAATGCGTGTTGCAGCTCTAACCGGGAGGGCAGAATTGATGATCACTCCAGGAGGTGCAGGAGTTTCTGGTCTTACGTAGGAGGGGATTTTCCTTGCCGGAGAGTTTCTTCTGAACTCTAAATCCACCAGTTTTGTAGTCAGCATAACCTTTAAGAGCAGCTATTGAGCCTTTAAGTGCAAAAGGAGGGGGAGTGAATCAGAATAGGGTTTGGCAAGTGTTGTTTTACAGGACAGCTGATACACGAGGATGTAAACCCAAAACACTGCACAAGCAGCTGCGAGGGCACGTTACAGACCAGCTGGTGTAAGCAGGCACTCCTCGTACTCCGCGTGTCAGCGAGTAACTGGTGTTACTCCATGACGTGAATGAAGTGACTGTTTATCAGCACTGCCACACAACTTCAAATGCAAGTGCCATGTCCCCTTATCAGCTGAGTGTGCACAGCTCCATGTCATCTTTTAGTTAGAAATGTTTTTAGTTAGTGACTGAGGCCCCTAAAGAAGGGTTAGGCTGCTGGTTCCATAAGCATTGCTTAAATAGCCATACCAAAGCCCCGAGCAGTAGGGCCAAAGCAGCAGAGGTGTGGAGAAGAGCCTCTGAGCAGTCTCTCCGAGCTGAATTTATCCACTTTGGGTAAAGCAGCTGTGGAGCCTATGGCCCAAGGCGGGGAGCACTCAGCAGCTGGGCTCTGGCTATTCAGTGCTCTGTACTTGCCAGTTCTTGCTGCGCTTGCAACTTCACTGTCATTCCTGGAAGTTCTGTGTCAGACACTGCCTTCCCCCTCCCACTCAGATAACCCCTTAAAAAAGGGTTTAGAATTGAAATTCTTTCCTTCATGGTTGTCTCAGTAACTGGGGTTTGTCTGTACCCCCAGGTCAAAGACTGCCTGGATCACACGGTGCTCCCGATGGACGGGGCTACCCTGGCAGAGGCAATGCACCAGAGGGGCATCAACATGCGTTACCTGGGCAAGGTGATCAACTTCATCACCAAGACCCCTAGCCGTGCTCAGCTGGATCACATCTATGTAAGCATCAGGCCTGACTCCAGGCTGTCAGTTAGAACCACCTCTGGCACAACTTGCCCTGTCTGGATTCCAACTTGGCAAATTGCTTTCTCTGTGTAAAAATAAACAGCTTTCGAAACAGAGGAGGGGGAGGAGGGAGAAGGACCTGTAAGTGGTGGATTGGGAGTTTTGCTCCCTGATCCTTAATGGCTTTCATAATATTAGGGAGTTTGAGTGTCCTTTGGGATATAGAAGTGCTTCAGGGATTCCCAAGTGTAATAGCAGGTAACACAGAGCTGGGGTTTCAGCTGTGCATTTTTTAAGCCTCTACAATGCGTCTGGTCTTCAGATCAAGCTGGAATGTGTGAGCATGAGGGCTGAGCTCCATTGGAGCTTGTGGTCACTGTGCACGGATGTGCTGGGCTCCGCTGGCTCCAGGAGTGTTGTCACATGTAAACCAGCTCTGTGCTGCAGGGTAGGGTCTGCAGAACGCATCTCGTGGACCTTCACAGAGCCCCCTTGAGAAGCAAAGTGTGTTCTTCGTTGTTATTGCCAACTGACTCCTAGTCTCTGCTCTTTATTCCTTTGGGTAGAAAATAGGAATCAGTGAATTGATCACTCGATCGGCCAAGCACATCTTCAAGACGTACCTCCAGGTATGACCTGCAGCCTCACCTCTTGCCTCCTGTGTCCTCCCCTTGGCTTCTTCCACAAATAGAGCTGCTCGAGCCTCTTCCCTCATTAGGCAGCTCAGGGGGTTGCTTAGCAACGGGAAGTACAATCTCATTACTGCTAAAATAGGTACAGGCCTGTGTGAAGGGAAAACAAGTTGCCACTTGAAGGGAGCTTTCCCAGAGAGCAATCATTCATGCTTTCCCTCCTCATAATGAGTGAGAATCGGGGGAAGGCTTTTAAAAGTGAAATCACAGCTTGTTTTCCTTGTAATACCTTTTCTTTTCAAACAGGGTTGCTTTTGCCCTTCTAAGAAGCTTTGTTGATTGCATGAACAGCAGTGCATCCCTAGAGCTGTCTGCACAGAGCATAGCGAGGCCCCTGGCTTCAGTTCAGCATCAGAATCCTCTTTATGCTTTCTAGTTTCTCTGTCCTGGGTAGCAGCCTGGAACAGAACTATGCATTTGTGTGCGTGTGCAGACATATGCTTCTGTGCTGCATCTGTGTCACTCTGTGCTAGTTCCATTTGCAAATGTTTTCTTCTCTCTTTGCTGTGAGGTTTTCCTGATCCTGTTAGGACTGGATGTGTGTGAGGCTCAGAGGCAGAGCAGTGCCTATATGATGAGGGCAGGTATCTTCCCTGGCTGATTCTGGTGTCTCTGCAGGGTGTGGAGCTGTCGGGGCTATCAGCTGCCATCAGCCACTTCCTCAACTGCTTTCTAAGCTCCTTCCCGAATCCCATTGCCCATCTCCCAGCTGATGAGCTGGTCTCCAAGAAAAAGAACAAGAAAAGGAAAAACAGGAACCTTGGGAATGCTGATAACACCGCCTGGGCCAGCATGACCCCTCAGGAGCTTTGGAAGAACATTTGTTCAGAAGCAAAGAACTACTTTGATTTTAGTCTGGAATGGTAAGCAAAGCAAACTACTTGTGCCTGGACTCTCACCAAGTGTCTGCAGCTCTTCTTGGTCTGCAGCAGGACCTGCCTTTGGACTCGTTTTCTGTTTGAATATAAACTTGTTCTCCTGAGGGAGTTTTACAGGCTTGGAATGGCAAGAAAGAGCAGCAGGGGAAGTGTAACTGAAATGTGAAATGAGATTAAACCTGTGAGGCAAAGGCAGGTAGGAAAACCAGAGGAGGAAGGAAACCTCTCCTTCGTGCGGAGGGGAGCAGAAGGCAAGAAACTGAAGGAGTGGGGCTCTGGTACTGTTGTGCATCTCTGTGAGCTTTAATAGACCATTAGCAACCCCTGTAATGTCAGTCATTGCTTTCAGTTAGCACCCAGTGGTAGAGGGACCTGTGCTTCAGATGCACCAGTGGAGGGATGCCCTTGAGCAGAAACTTGCCTGAGAGCTGAAGCCTGTGTGTGCTTTTTGCAGCGAGAATGCTGACCAGGCAGCTGAAGTGTATAACCTGCAGAAAATCACCCTGCTTCGGGAAATCTCCCTCAAAACTGGAGTCCAGGTGAGATCCACATCTTCCCTCCCTTCCCCATCTTGTTCTGTATGGAGAGACATGAGGAGTAATTGCAGGCTGCTTTGCAGGGGACAGCCTGTCCACCTTGCGGTGTTGATGTTGGAATACAGCCCTGGGGAAGGAGATTTCTAATCCTGTAGCTTGCTCTATCTGACAAACCAAGCTCACATCTGGAGTTCGTGCACTCATGGACTCCCCATCCAAAGAGAAGCAGCTCTTTGAGGAGAGCAGGACTTGGGGTTGTCCTTGAATACAGGTGGTTTCCTTCCCCACAGCGCTGCTTTCCTGCCCCTCGGTGGGTGCAGTACTTGGCTGGATGGGGTTCTCCTGTTGGGGCTCTGACAGCCTTGCACCGCAGTGTGATTTCAGCACACACATGGTGGTGAACACCTACACACGGTGTCTTTCAAAACTCCATCCCCAGGCGATGCAGGAGGTGTTTGAATCCACACGCAGAACGCAAGGGTGGTTTTCCCCTCTTTTCTTGCCAAGTACCTATGAAAGTGGTGACCATGGCCTGTTCGGTTCCTGCAGATCCTGCTGAAGGAGTACAACTTTGACAACAGGCACAAGCCCACCTTCACAGAAGAGGACATTCTCAACATCTTCCCTGTAGTGAAGCACGTGAACCCCAAAGCCTCAGATGCTTTCCACTTCTTCCAGAGCGGGCAAGCAAAGGTTCAGCAAGGTACAGACCTAACATGCCCCTGCCTCTTGAGGCGACTGCAGATGAGGGCAGAGCAGGGCATGTGTGGCATGGCCCGCTGCCCTCTACCAGTGTACAGGGCAGCAATGTCCTCCTCCTGGGTCTTGCCTTTACACAAGGCAGTGACCTGTGCCTACATCCCAGACCAGTTCTCAGGTCACAGGCACGCACTCCTCCAGTGGTACAGGGTTGTTTAGCATGCGTATGTATGTGAACATCACCTTTTTCAGGTTTCTTGAAGGAGGGCTGTGAGCTCATCAACGAAGCCTTAAACCTGTTCAACAATGTGTATGGTGCTATGCATGTAGAAATCTGTGCCTGCCTGAGGCTGCTGGCTCGTCTCAACTATATCATGGGAGATTATTCAGAGGTAAGCAAGGGTTTGGATAGGGCCTCTTTAGTCCTCCCATTCCTTCCCCATCCTTGCTCCGGTGCCCGGCTCTGTGTGACTTGGGTCTTGTGTTCTGTCCAGGCCTTAAGTAATCAGCAGAAAGCGGTGCTAATGAGCGAGAGGGTCCTGGGTATCGAACACCCCAACACGATTCAAGAATACGTGAGTACAGGCTGCGGGGGGAGCAGCACCTCCTGCGTCCTCCTGGAGCCTGTGAGCCTCAAACCCTGTCTGCATCTAGAGAACAGTTGCAGTTCTGCCCCCTCCCGCTGTGGCCTTCCCACTATCCTCCACTTTCCCCTTAAGTTTTGTATCCTACAACTTTGCAAACCGGACCCCAAAGCGCTCGTTCCCAGGGAGCTGCAGGGCCATCTTAGGTTGGAATGTTGGGGCTCTGTCTGCTGAGCGTTCTGTATTCATCAGTTCTGCTGGCTTTGCCCGGGGCTGCGTCAAAGAGGGGGAAAGAGCCCCCCAGAAGCACAGTGCGGGTGTCCCGCGCGGGCAGGTTAATTCTGGAATACTCCTTGAGGTGCATAAGAGAAACTGAAGTGAAACACCTGAGCTTATTCCTTGGCACTGGTCTCATGTGGTAGCTCAGTGGAGCTGTGAATCAACCAGACCTGGGCTTGTCGAGTGCTTGAAATCCTCTTTAACCATAAAGGAATGTCTGTTTGTGTGCATGGGGGAAAGGAGATGAGTACATGAACCCCATTCATGCTGGTTACTCCTTGTGTTGCAGATGCACCTTGCTCTGTACTGCTTTGCAAACAGCCAGCTCTCCACCGCACTGAACTTGCTGTACCGCGCACGCTACCTCATGCTGCTGGTATTCGGGGAGGATCACCCAGAAATGGCACTCTTGGATGTAAGTCATCACTCAGAGCCTTCAGGTTTCTTCAGGAATCTTCGTTTCTAATCTCCAAGAAGCCTCTTGGCCTTTAAAATGCCCATGGTGCTGCCTATTTGAAATAGACATTTGGGCACTGCTTGTTCCTCCCTGGGTTACTACCAGTTGGTGCCAGTAGAAGGATGGAGAAAAGGCATTTGTCTCTTCAGCTGGGCAGGTCAGCACTGGGCCACAGGAGCCGTGGGTTGAGCACCTGGCATCCTTGGGAAAAGTCCTTAATTTCTTGCTTTCTTCTGGCTTGTTTGGACTGAGCTCCCAAGGGGCAGAGTGGATTCCTGCCACGTGCTATGGGGATACCTGCTGGGGGCTTCTGGCCTTTGCAGCAGTGAAGCACCTGAGGGGTCTTGCTGCTTATGAAGCATTGAATTCCCCTTTCCTCAATGCCTCCATGGTCTCTCTGTGCAGAACAACATCGGGCTGGTGCTCCACGGGGTGATGGAGTACGACCTTTCCCTCCGCTTCCTGGAGAACGCGCTGGCCATCAGCTCCAAGTACCACAGCTCCAAGTCTCTGAAGGTTGCACTGAGGTGAGGCACGGAGCACGGGGCTGGAGGACACTCACTGTGCTCATGTGGGAGGGAGCTTGCCCAGCTGTGTCCGGCTGTATCCTTTAAATCAGAGCTTCCCTCTCATCCCTGTTGTCAGACTCCTCAGCACTGCTGGGCTGCTGTCAGGGTCATGGTGCAGCACCTAAGTTTGTTGTCCGGAACAGCAGAGATCCCTTGTTCTTAAGTTACCTGTGGGACCTGCACTGCAGCAGGCTGCCCCCAAAATCTGGTCCTTGGGTCTCAAAAGAGGTGGCAAGTGAAGGCTGGCGAGCGAGGCCGATGAGTTACACTGGGAGCCGGATGCTACACAAACACTGGTGTTTAATTGTTTGGGCCCTCGGGGAGCTGTCTTTGAGCAGTCTTTGATTTGCTTTTGTCCCTTCACCAAAACACTGAGCAGCTCTAGGGGAGCTGTGAGCACTCAGCACCTTCAGGATCTGCTCTGACCCTCAGCTCTCGGCGCCGTCTGCACCGCCTTTGAGCGGGTGCAGGACCAACCACGCAGCGGCCCTCTCCTCATTAGTGCCACCACATTGCAGCCCATCTGCTCGGTGTCAGGGTGGAAATAAATCTCACTCAGCACCCACAAGAGCCTGAAGTGTTTTCCAGCACTGATGGATCTGTGTTCTGCAGCGAGCATCCTGCCTGCCCGCCGGGGCACTGGGATGTGTGATGAGATTCATCCCCTCCCGCTGGGTAACGCTGCCGGACCTGGAATCTTCCTTTTTCATTCCAGAAACACTAAGGCAGCAAAGCCCAAGCCAGGGCAGCTCTCGCAGCTGGAGGGAGCCCAGGTGACTGGTCCCAGCGTTCCTGGTTGGTCCTGTGCTGGAAGATCTTTAATGGGCTGTGAATAATCAAGTAATTCACGTTTGCTTTCTAAGAAACACACAGACCCTTTCTGAAGGGTTGGTGGCTGCTCCCTTCTCCAGTTAACAGATGTAGCCCCGAGGTGTCCCTGGGGATGTGCTGCCCCTGTTCAGTTCACTGAGGCCTTCGGCTTTCCAGCGTGCAGGAGGGGAGCGCCCCAGTTCAGTCTTTACATCTGAAGGTCACTTCTCAGCATTCCAGCAAAACCCCAACCCAGTTCAGTGTCTTAATCCTGACAGAAACAACTCCCAGGGTGTTGTAGTCGGAGTCCGGAGTCTGTCTCTTTTCACTCTGGTGTGAACACCTAAACCCTGCTGGGTGCAAGTCACGCTCGCTGCAGTGCAGGATTGTTTCCTCTTCACAAAGGCACCTCTGAACCCTTTTCCTTCCCTCAGCCACCACTTGGTAGCCCGAGTGTACGAGAGCAAGGCCGAGTTCCGGTCAGCCCTGCAGCACGAGAAGGAAGGTTACACCATCTACAAAAACCAGGTAGGAGCACGGTGCTGCTGGCTCCTGTCCCTTGGCAGCCCCACTGCAACCCAGTGCCGCAGCCGGGAACAGCTCCGAGCAGGAGCCAGGGAACCGTCCCTCTGGGGATGGGGACGTTGAGGAGCAGAGCCCGGGAGCGCAGCCTGGTTTGGGGCCTGCCTGGATTTGTCATGAGCCTTCTTCCCTTTTCCACGCAGCTTGGAGAACACCATGAAAAGACCAAAGAGAGCTCCGAGTACTTGAAATACCTGACTCAGCAAGCAGTCGCTCTTCAACGCACAATGAACGAGATCTACAAGAACGGCTCCAATGCCAACATCATGCCTCTTAAGGTAACCTCGGAGCAGGGGGAGCACTCCAGAGCCCTTTTGCGATGACAGATTTACGTTTAGCTGCTCCTGAAGGATAAGCAAGTGTATGGGGGGGGCAGTGGCTGGGCCAGGCCCATCACAGGCAGGAGTCGCTGTAGATGCTCAGGCAGACGTAGACAGCGTCACCGGTATGGACCGAGCATTTGTCCCCTCTGCGGGTCTGGCTCTTGCTCCAGCTGAGGTGTGCGGGTGCAGCCGCTGTGCTGCAGAGCAGCCATGGAGCTCAGCTCCCACTGCGGGAGCCCGGAGCACCCAGACCTGCCCCTGTGCTGACGCACCAGCTGCAGGCACAGCTTGCTCAATCCGCAAGTACTTTGGTTTCCTCATCCGAAAAAATGCTTTGATCCGCTTCCAAGGGCGGTGTGATGTGATGTGATGTGATGTGGGGTGGGGAGCCTGCCTCGCCTCACCTTACATGGAGCAGGAAGGGAGCAGCCCCTTTGGGCCAGCCCCAGCTGCTCCCATTGGGGTATCCTATGAGCCCCAAGGGTTTCTGAGCTGTTGGTAAATGGGGTCTGGGTTTTCACTTCTAACATGGCTTTCTCTTGTGCGGCAGTTCACAGCTCCCAGCATGGCCAGCGTCCTGGAGCAGCTCAACATTATCAACGGAATTCTCTTCATTCCACTAAGGTAGGGGCAGTTCCTCTGGGTGTTGCTCTTTAGAAATGAAGGCTTTGTATTATCTGTGTTGCTGAGATAGCATCAACGCAACGCTTCCCTCTGCATTAAGAGTCACTGTGAGGAACAGCCAAGGCTGCTTGGCAGGGTGGTGCTGTAGGTGCAGCTCAGAGGTGCTCCTGCCCCAGCTCCACAGGATTTGTTTGCAAAGAGCATCAGCCGAGATCCCAGTAACAGCCCTGGCTCGTTACCGTTAGCTTTAAACTCTTGATATTCTTCTGATAATAAAATGAAGAGTGCTTCATTTTACGATAAATTATCCCTTAGTTGAACACTTGGTTGGGGAGGTGGTGGACAAAGGTGAGCTGGGACCACCGCCTGTGGCTATAGATAATCACTGATGGTGTCTGCACCCAGACAAGACATCCTCATGGCCTCTGCCCCGGGTGGCCACCGATGTTTCGCGTCCCAGTGCCTCTGGCTCAGAACCACAGGACAGACCAAGCACTGTGCGCGGGTGCTGCTGAGGCACGAGCACTGGGCTGGGGCAGGAGCGGTCCCGGTGTTCACCCCATCCCTAGCGCTGATGTTTGCCACCCTTCCTGGTTTTTCCCTCAGCCAAAAAGACTTGGAGAACCTTAAAGCCGAGGTGCAGCGGCGCCAGCAGCTCCAGGAAAGCATAAAAGGCGGCGAGCAGCTGGACCCAGAGGACAAAGCTGTGGAGGAGAAGGAGGCTGAGCCGCGCATGCCTCCGCTGCCATCCCCCTAACACAGAGCTCTGCTTAATGTGTACCTCGCTTTAAAACAAGTTTAAACCACCCTTTTCTGAGGCTGGGCCGCCCCGGAGCAGCTCCTCCTTTTTGACAATGTTATTGCACTGGTACAATTAATACACAATGCAAAGAACTAATCTGAGAAATGTAATGTGTCTGGCTGAGCTTGTGGCTGCCGCGGGCGCCAAGCCCCGCATCCGTGTCGTGTGTGCGCACAGAGCATCACTTACTTCTACTTTGTACATATGAATTCCAATGAACTGTCTGGAGGTATGTACCATTTCTCAGGTCATTTTTATGTTGACTACGGACACTGCTTTGCTAAACCAGTATAAAACCAGCCCCAGGCCAGGAGGTTTATTTGTCCCCCCCAACACTGCCCCTGTCTGTGCTATAAGGAAAACCAAGCAGCCATAGTCCTAGTGCTGGGTACCGCCGGCGGGAGGGGATGTACAGCGTTTTCTACATCAGGATATAGCCATGGGATTCCTTTAACCATTCTTTTTTTCTACTTTTGGTTGGCAGTTTGGCAATTCAGTGGGTTTTGTAACATTCACATTCTAATTTTCAAGGTAAAGATATAGACAGAGATTCTATATATAGATAGATATATATATATATATGAGATACTCACTGTTCACCTGTGCTCCGCTTGCAGCCGAGTAACTTGGATTCGGTATCCAAAGAGAGAGGGCTTGATGTTAAATAAAGCGCACAAACTTCCAGTGATGGAAACCCCAGTGCCTGGGGGAGTGATGGCACCCAGTGGGGCTGAGCTGAAGGGGGCAGTGGGAACTCGTGGCTCTGTTGGAAGCAAGGGGGGAGGTCAGAGATAGGGACTGTCTCTGTCACACAGAGCTGAGGGGCTCCAACGTGATGGGCACATGGAGCCACATTGGAAGCGTGTTTCCCACAGCCCAGCATTGCCTGGTTTTGGGGAAGGGGTGAAATAAAAGCTGCAATTCCCACAGTTTGTACCTGACTCCTCTGCCCGCTGGGGCCGGGGCACTTCCATTGCTGGCAGTGGAGGTTACTGCAGCGGCCAATGCCACTCACCCACCCTCGTGTCCCCATCGTGCCCACAGGGCTGTTGGGGACCAGCCTGAGGTCCTTGGCCATGCGGCAGGTACAAGGTGAGCGCTGCAGGTCACAGCCGAATATGCTTCCCCAACCCCTCCACCCTACAGAACAACTTGTGGGTGCCAGGCCCTGTCCCCCCTGTGCCTCCGGCCTCTCCCGTGGTGTCCGTCATGGATCATCCCCAAATCATGTTGCTGCTTCCACTGCCCCCCTGGAGAACACACGCTGTCCTCGTGCTCTGCACCCTGGGTCCCTGTACCCCCATACAGCTACCTGTAACGGGGGGGAGGAGGGAGCTGTCAGAGGGGACAAAGAGGAGTTGTTACTGCAAAAGAACTTGCTCTTAGTGAGAAAACCTGAACGCAATCAATAAATGACTACAGTGCATCTTTCCTATGAGATTTCTCCTTTACCACTGTCTTTAAGTCCATTAAAGGCTTTTTAAACTGTTCCAGGTATTTCTGGTTTCTTTACAGTTTGATGCAATGCGGTGGATACCAATCACCCCACTGCTGGTGAGCAGGAGCCCACAGACAACAGGTAACTGCTCCGGTCAGCGTGCAAACCTGTGCCTGCATACATGTGTAGTACACGCAGCATCCCCATGGCTTCCTCCCCCTGCGCCCTGGGCTGTTCTGCTGACCTCCTGGGTACCACAGCCTCTTCTCTGTGCCCACTCTAACACGGGGTCCCGTGGACAAAGGAATCAACTGCAAGAGATCAGTAACAAACCCAGCACCAGTCATAACCACAGCAAGCCCACCCCACCCTCTGCCAGAGCTGCTCCAGAGGAGCCTCTTCCCATCCTGCAGGAGGCATATGGAAACACTGCTTTTATCCTCCTGCCTTTCCCAGACACTCAGTGTCATGGGACCTGCCACATACTTTGAGTGCTACAACTTCATAGATGTCAGCAGTTAAACCTTCCCTCCTTTTAGTGCCTGTACTGGTGGGAGACACCCACTCAACCCAACTCCAACACATGTCCGTCCTTTCCACATCCAACCCTGGCTGCTGAAGAGCATTTCACTGCCCATGAGTGCTGTGTCAGAACTGGAACCATCCTCAGGACACAGAAACACAGAAAGTCAGGCAACAAGTCACCGAGGTGAAGGGAAACAAATTCTTCAGCCACCCAACTGCTCTGAGCACCAGTCAAGTCCCTCCCTTTTCTCTCCTCCTTCATAAGCTGACATTTGCAAACCCATCAGAGGCTTCTTCACAAACCTGAAGCTCCCACCACATTCACAATGAGTTGGTCTCTGGAGGCCACCCCAGCTCTGCTCCTGAGCAGCACCTTGGAGCTGCTCCCACAGCTGGAGCTCTGCCCCATTCTCTCCACATGATGGTCAGTCACATCCTTGCTCTCCCATCAGTGAAGACGCACATCTCCACTGTAGCTGCTGCCCCAGTACCAGCAGCGCTCCAGCCAGCCGAGGCCGGAGCACAGGCAGGACACAACAAACCTCACAGCACCTCAAACCCCGACAGAACAAACCCTCTGGTACCATCCAGCACCGCAGCCACGTCCTGCAGAGCTGAGGCCACTGCCCCCAGTCAAAGTCACCCCGAGCACTCACCACAGAGCACAACCCGCAGCACCAGCAGCACAGGATGAGGGAACAGTGGAAGATGGTTCCTATGAGGATGCTGTAAGGGAAGGGTCAAGTCAAGGGGGAAAACCACCACCACAAAACCCCAAACCAAACCAGACACAGGCAAACAGGGCCCTGGGCACAGCCTAGGGCTGAAGCAGCCCCTCCATGGGTGCTCGCAGGGCCAGTCCATCCCCAGCACACAGGGAGCCACTGTGCCGCACGAATCACTGCCCAACAGCAGAATACACCACGCTCTGAACACAAACCTTCACCCAACAACTCTCACTGTGCAGATCCCGCTCCAAAGCTCCACACAGAGAGTGTTCATCATCCCCCTCCAGCACAGTAACCAACAAAACCGATGCTCAACCACGACCACCAGCCCTACAGCCAGCTCCCCGGAGCACAGGTGAATGGAAAGGAGATGAAAGAAGGAGCCAGAATGGAGCAGAATCCGAAGGGGGAAACACCAGTGGCTTTTTTCAAAATAGTTTTAATTCTGGCATCCAAGGAAACAAACCCACATCTGGTTTTATATGCATTTAATAGTTTACCAATTGGTACAATAAGATTTTTTTAATATGCAGAAAACATGAATAAATTTTGTTTTACACAGTCTGAGAGCAACAAATCTTACTGTAAAACACAGAGCAGTATTATATACATTCCTTACTGATTTGTTTTGTTTCAATTGTGGCAATAGCTTCAGTTAACTCCTACAGTCTGGGATCTGTTTTCTCCAATTGCAACCTCTAACATCGTTCTCATGAGAAAAGCCAACGTTTGCCTTCGTGTCAGCGTCAGGATCGACTCCTACAACGTGAATTTGCTAACTCATCTGCAGAATGAGCTGGGGAAGCCCGGGGGACAGGCAGGACAAGAGAGCAGCTACTTACAGGACACAGTGGAAAGAGAAAAAGGCCAGTTTAAATCCAGTTGTGACTCGTAAATCCAACTCAACCCTCCCCGCTCCCGACACGCTCAGCCCTACCACTTTATGCACATACTCTTGCTAAAAGACTCGGGGTTTTGACTTTTAGTACACTGGACTGTATGTACAGTTGGACAGCAAAGAACTCATCCCAAGCGCGTTTCTCCTTCACTCAGCTCAGTGTTTAATATCAAATCATTAAAAGGATTATCAAGCCACCACTGTCTACAAAAACAAAGCATAATCTTATCCTTTTAAATAGCTTCCGCGCGAGCCCGAAGCTATTTAAGAGTGGTATCATCAGGCAGTTCACATAAAACGGGAGGAGGCAGACAGGAGAAGCGGGGTACGACAGGGTCAGCAGGCTGGGCTCGGTGAGTCTATAACCAAAGCTTCCAAAGCACTACAGTGCTCCACAGCCCCTGCACAACTCGCCAGCAACTAGGGTTTTCTCTTTTTCATTAGTGCCCGGGCACATCATTGGTCACACCACACACAAAAGCAGGACGGTTCATTTTAAATCTCCTAAAGTGCAAGATGCTGGAAAACACCAACTGCCAGCTTGCGCCTGAACCACCATCGATGTCGCACTTTTCAGAATGCATCTAAGACTTCCTGGGCACGTTCTGTTCGTGTGGCACTGGAATGTCTGTCTGGGTTTAAGCCAAAAAGTCCGTGTTATCTGCTAACACAGCCTCTAGGTAGGTATTTTTAAGCCAATTTAGTCAGGAAAGTGACAAAGCAGCAGTGAACCTCGTACAGCCTCTCACAAACTCTAATCCAAACCAGTAACCTCATCACCACAGGAAAGGCACAGGGTAAGCTGACAGCAACATGGACAGTGGGAAGCTCAGCACAGCGCAGCACCCGGGCACTCTGAGGAGCCCCTCACCAGCCCGCTCCTGTGCGCAGCTCCCGCTATTCCTCTAGCAGGGCATTACCTGGTGATCTCGTCCCTGAGATTATTCACTGCTTACCAAAGGAGAAGGTCACAAATAGAAGTACTCAGCAGTGTTTCACACAAGCAATTGAATGCTGCTTACAGGACTTTACTTACTTGTTTGTCCTTGGAACTACTGGGATGCTAAAGGGAAAAAATGCAGTAGACAACTTCCACTTAATAGGTACCTTTAATTTCTCATTCATGTTTATGAATTATGTACATGAGCCTGGTTGACTCTATACTTAAATAAAGCTGATAGGTCCTATCAGGAATTGAAGAGATGTATTACTTGACAGCTGTGGCTGCACTGAGGAATTTTAACCTGTGTATCTGGAATTCTCGAGTAGGACAAGAAGCAGGAAATGTTTCCAGTCCAAGCAGCTAATGAACAAAACCACTTTATTTGTGCATGCTCAACTGCAGAAACACACACGAAAAGTGACAGAAACCACTGGATTTGAGATTAGCCTCAATCTTAACCTAGCTGCCAAAGCCCCCCATCAGGCTCAGTTCCCTCCATCCCTTCCCAAGTGAGTCTACACCAGGACTCAGGGCTGCCGTCCCTCTGCCCCACAGGACGGGATCGGATCCATGTCCTGTGGTGGGAGGGAAGGAGCCCCATGGGTCTGGTGTGAACACCCTCAGCCGTGGAGCAGAGGCTCTCTGTTAAAAGGGACAGTTTTAAAAGCCATGTATTAAACAAAAGGAATAAAACAAAGCACAAATTCTCCTGTTAAAACAGCAGACTGGTACTTCATTTACTGCCAATTTTAAGTGGGTTCCCAAAAAGACCTGGTTAGTTTGGTGAGTATTGTCATTCTTGGTTATCTGTAATGGAATCTGCCACAGAAATGCTGACTAAAATATTTATAATACTTTCATTCACTTCAGATCGAAATATGTAACTTTGGAGATTTGCAAATTAGAAGTTGTAGGCACCAAACACCACCAATACCAAAAACAAAGCTGGGGTGGTTTTGCTGATAGGATTTGGGTTTGGTTTTAAATAATTACTTGATAGCATCTTTCCCACAGATGGACTCTTTTGTTGATGCTGTTTTGTTGTTCTTTGAGAGGCCTGTATCAATCTGTATCTGCCATTACAATCTGGTTCTCAGGGTAGTCAGTGCTTTCTCTAAAGCATTTAAATACTGTATCCCCAGGTATTTCTCAACATGCAAACCACAGCACATTTTTGTTCAAGCCACATTGTCTTGTCAAGGTAAGTATAACCTCAGTTTCAAAAGGGTTTCCAAGGAGGCACTAAAGAAACAAGAAACCTCTGTATACCCCAACCTCCTGCGAGTGAGTAAGAGGAAAGCGTACTCTGATCCTGTTGTGTAAGAGCAATTGCACATCTCTAACAAACATTGAAAGCAAACAGCAAGTTGTACCATGGCAGCTCTATGGGAAACTGGATCACTAAATTCTAGTGGGATGGACAACTCCTCCTGGAAGTTGGTCTAGCATTAAAAAAAATAACCCAACAAAAAAACCATTTAAACTTAGTTTAACAGCACAGCTTAACCATTGAATGACCAAAGAAAAAATAAATACATTTATCACATCAGCTGCTACTAAGATTTGTTGTCTTCTTTCAGGTTTACAGTTAGTCATATAAATATACCAACCTTTGCGTGATAGGAGGCCCAAACGAGTGTATTCTGTTGATTTGGCAAATGTTTCATGACAAATATTCCAGAGTTTAATTAATTTCCATTAATTACATATAAGGTTCAGAAGATTCTGAATTGCAGCCTTATCTAGTATTCTTAGAGAAGATTTATTAAGCACACTTAAGTGATGTTACATAGATACACATTTCTGAAAGAGCCCTACAAAACTTTTCCCAAATGAGGTCACCAATTCAGGCACCAACAGACAGCAGAAAGAAAAACAGGTATAATTATCCGACATAGAACGACACTGTCAACTATTCAGTTAAGTGCCCTATTCCAATTAGCCAACTTCTGCCTTCTTAGGTCTGATGTGACCAATGCCAGCCCATGTTCTTAAACCTATGGTACTTCTAGACAACGTATGTAAATTTACAGTATACAATTTGGATTCACCATGCATGAATACTTTGTGTGTAACATTTAATAAGCTCAATCTACATCCAGAATAATTTACATGAAAGGACAATATTTATTTAAACAGAGCTCAATGGGTAACCATGGTATCTGAGTGCATCCAGAGGAAAAGGGGGTCAATGTGAATCAATCAACGGCACTCCCACACTTTTACTGTTTGATCTACACTTCCAGTAACCACATACGGTGCCGTCTTGTGGAAATCTGTGAGGAAAGAAAAGCTTCTGTTAAGAGCAAATCCCAAACTTCCGTGTTTTCCACCCTCACTGAATGGCGCTGCCTTTCCGAAGCCATTACATCAGCTCCAAGGCTAAATTTCAAAGCTCATCATGTCTGCAGTCCTGAAGGGAATTCTTCCAGGCTATCATTTCAGAAAGCACGAAAACCGGCTGCCAGTTCAGTTACAAAGGGGCTGTCATGGAAATCAAGATAAAGTCCAAAACATCTCAAACTGATAAATCCTCAAACTACCAGAACGCAGAACTTCATGTGTTTATATAAGAGATAGTCAAGAATCAGAAGCCAAGAAACCTGACGTTTTGTCTTTGCTGCAGACAGCACGGGCTGTGAGCTAGGCTGTAAAAAACGTTGAGTGCACTGTTTCTCAGGAGATCCCAAAATATTCCACATACACAAACCAGTTCTGGCCTGGGTCAGCCGACAGTACTGGGACGCTTACCAAGAGGCATCAAAGAGCCCAGGGCTCAGCCAAGCACTCTGTACAGTGAGGCAGCCAATCCATGGTACCGGCTTAACGCTCTTCATAGCTTCTCCCTGCCCCTTCCTGATTGTCTGCCTCAGCAACTTGAGAGTGCAGTCACAGACCCTGCCTTCTGATGAGACCTGCAGTCTGACTGGGAAGCCTCAACAGCCAAGTCCAGGTTCACTGCTAACCTAACTCTAGCTCCACTGAAGCAGCTAGAAACTGCAGCGGAATACAGAGTGAAAAACAAGAGGGAAGATTCCAGAGTAAAGCTAGCTTTGGTGAACAGGGAGGCCTTTGGTGGGTTTGCCTTAGTCAGAGAAGGGGGAATTAATGTCCACCAAGACCTGGGGCTGCCAACCAGGACTCCCCAGGAATTCAAAGTACATTTTGTGGGCCGCCCCCCCCCCCCCTTTGCCTTTTTTCTTTGGGCAAGCAGTTGTGACACTGCACTCCCCAGATGCCTACCCTGGCAGTGGTGAGGGATTCCAGAACACCCTGGCAGTTAACATCCAACGTGCAACCCTGGCAACAGAAGTGGAAAATCCAGCACACTCAAAATTCCTATCTGTTCTTGATTAAAACGCACACTGCACTAAATTCACTAGAATCACAGCCACCAGTGTCTAGCCTGGGGCTCAACTGCAGCTGCTGAAGATGCAGAAACATCTGTACCTCTGGACTTTGCAGTAGGCACTGCAGAGCAATACATACCCAAAGAGGTAACAAAGTGTTCGTGCGCATTGAGGGTTTTCATGCATCGCTTGTTCTTGAAGTCCCAGACACGGAGAGTCTTGTCATCAGCACAGCTCAAAATAAACTTGCCCCCCGAATGGAACAGAACGCCACGTACCCAGTTATCATGGCCCACCTGGTACACAAGGAGAGAGCAGTGAGCAGGGGTGTGCTGTAAGCCCAAGCGTTCCACAAATCCTGCCATGGCACACCAAGCGGCACCTTGCCCTGCTCCTGCAAGGATGCCATTCCACCTCCTAAAACCTCTTGGAACTCCAAGTTTATCTTCAGCTGCTATTATTACATCTCTATCAGCACTACAACAATACGAGTTCCTGTCCTTGGAGGCAAACAAACAGATGTCCTCATGTGATCCACACGGATCCTGCTCCCCACCCCCAGCACCCTGGATGTGGCTGGAAAAGCAGCAGTCACAGCCCATGGGAATGCTGTTCATCCACGGAACATTGTGTTTAACCCCAGACAAAATTCAGATTATCATTGGCACCCTGCAGACAAACCAAGCTCCTCACGCCCAAACCACAGCACCCCTGTGTTTATACTGCATGTTTTGAGATTCTTGGCATTTCTTAGCACCAAGACCTGAAACAGAAAAGCTTTTAGAACTGTGTATTCCCAGTGTCTGTCTTCTATCAGGAACTCTGCCTTCTCTTGAAAACACCAACACATAAGATAATGCATTCATTAAATCTGGGTTTACATACACAGCTATGACCAGAAAAAAGCCAATGAACTTACAAGTGTCATAAGGCACATGCCAGTGCTAATGTCCCACATCTTAATGGTCTTGTCTCTGGATCCAGACAGCAGAAAAGGCCCAGGCTTGCCACTCTTCTTAGTCTACAGGAAATCAGGGTTTAAGTTATGGCATATACAGGGCAGAGGGGAGAGGAGGGAGGAAGCAGATCCCTTCCGAGTGCTATTTCTTAGCAGCAAAACCAGATTTTACAACAACTTACAGCTAATAAACACACAATCCCAAAGCTGAGAGTCGTGAGCATTTTGTGACTAGGAGAAATAAACACAAATAAAAGGGATTAAACAGTCTGTTAAAAGAAATGGCTGTATCCCCTGCTGATGCACCAAGCCAAATAACTGAGTGCACACTAGCCTACTGCAAGGCATCCTCCTTTAATAGGAGGCATAGCTGGAGACAGACACCTCAGGAGAGACGAGTGTGACACTCAGACATACCTCTGGGGTCTCATTTGTCATAAAAAGAAATGACGTTTAAGAGTTTTTGAGAATTTCCTACTGTGAACTTATTTCTACCTGTAATCATGCACAGAATGAAATAAAGACTTAGTGCTCAGAACGGGCAGCGGTCAGCTGTGACGCTGGCATTAACTCCCTTCTAGCTCCCAGCTGAGCACCGCGCTGTGCTGCACCCTGCTGAAGAGCCAGCAGAGGGCACGGGAGACACCACTGCAGAGGACACCACTGTGAGAGCAAGTCAGCATCAGGAATGCAGGCTTGATTACTCCCAAACAAAAGTTTATAAGGATCTTCTAAGGATGCAAGTAAAATCTGACTGAAGCAATCTGTAACATCCATCACTAGACAAGCCTCTGGTCTGCAGCGTACCTACTTTTCCCATTGGGTACTTGCATCCTTTTTGAGGAAGACGACAAGGCAGAAATTGCAGTTAACTTCTTTCTAGTTCATTTCTTCTACACTTTATCATCCTTAAAAGGAAGTTTTTACTGATTTTTAGTAAGCCCTTCCTGAGGCTCACCAAGAGATGTATCTGTGATCACACAACTGGGGGTTTATTTTTGTCACAGAATGCTTTCTCCTGTCATTAACTTTGTACGCTAGGACATGGCAGTCAAAGCTTAATTCCAGCACAACACACCCAAGGCAGTCCTCACTCACTACTTCTCCCCACAACTTTCAATTGCTGAGCATCTTTATAATCATGTTATGCCAGATCACATTACTTTGCTAGAAGTATGTGGAGGTTGTCCCACTCTCAGCCATCTCTCCAAAGCTCACTTTTGTTAGTGCACAGGTAGGGCCCTACTGTCAGAAAACACAAAAGCATGGATCCCATGATGCCAAGATGGGGGATTAACAGAACACCAAGCATCCTCAGCAACAGATACTGATACACCTGCTATACCTGCCAAGCACTTTGGGAACAAAGCTTAGTTACTCTAAATACTAGGCAGTAGGGTCTATACAGAGCATAGTCAAAAATCTTACTGCATGTGCTTATTGAACAGCAGCGGAAACATTACCTCTGATCCTGTAGCTTCTGATATGGTAGAGTATGAGCTCTCGGGAGCCCAGGAGATGCATTCTACCACATGCTCGTGCTCTCGAAGCTCAGCTTTGCATTCCTTCGTCGCTACCACCCAAACACGCACTGTCTGGTCATTGGAACAACTGGCAATTAAGGTGCCATCCTGGTTAGGCCGCACCATGCGCACCCATTCTCTGTGACCCGTGAAAGTCTTCACACAGTAACTGTGCAAAAAGAGAAACACAGCATGGCTCGATCAGCACTGCAGTAGAACCACTACACACGAAGCCTCTGAAGCGTAAGGATGCTTGACCTACTCTTAGGAGTCAAAATATTTCAGCACGCACGTGCCCATCCTGAATGATGATGATGTACAAAGCCATAAAACAGTTAATGGAAAGGAAGTTGACATGAGGAGAAGTGACAGCTAAGAACTGGCAATTCCTTGTTAATGTAGAAAGCAGGAGGCTTGGGGGGAAATGAAGCTGACAGGATAGCTTGCATTAACTAGGTATTTTACGAACCAGCAGCGGTTTGCAGGTCATTCAGCCAGTCTTCATCTACACCTTCCAGCAAAAGGATGCATTAAACGACTTTAATGCTTCATCCCTGGCGGTGTTCAAGGCCAGGCTGGACAGAACCTTGGGTGGCATGGTTTAGTGGGAGGTGTCTGGGCCCATGGCAGGCAGTTGGAACTGGATGACCTTGAGCTCCTTTCCAACCCTAACCATTCTATGATTCTATGACTGATGAATGAAACCAGCAAGACAAAAAAAATCAGGAGACGCCCTGATCTGTGCCAAAAAAAGTAATAGATTTCTCCTCCCTCTCATGCTCCATTTAAACTTGTGGTTAACCACTGAATTTACATTCCTACCTGCTCCTGAGTAATGGTTCTACCCTCATAGCTCCCAGAAAGATAAAGACAGTTTTAATTAGTCGGTACTAAAACCTAAACCCCTGTGCTTCATGATTTATGGCAGAATCCTTGAGTGAATTGCTCTAAAGGGCACAATATCATACCACAATTCAAATAACGTTTGCTGACATTCCAGATTTATGTGGCCCATTTCCCACAAACAGAAGTTTCCGCTTGTTTCGTTTAGGTGCTGATGTTTAGCCAGAAGCGCACTTACCCTGTTTGGACTTCCCACATTTTGATAGTTTTATCCCTTGAGGCAGAAACTATATGATCTCCGTTGGGCATGATGGCTACTGAAGAAACATTATGATCATGACCTAAAAGCAACATAAAACCTTTATTAAGTGGTAATGTAATAGTTCTTACAGAGCACACAGGACTTGGGCAAGTAACTACAGCAGCACTTCATATTTTATGGCATAATCTTTACCTATGAATTTGAGGCTTTATGAAATAATCATTTACATTTTTAAAAATCACACAGTCCAGATACCAGGCATCCTTTAAAATGGGTTCAAAAACATCTTTAAGATGTTTTAAAACCTGACACCACTGCAAGAAACACTTCTACACTGTTGAAAAAGCCAGTAGTTTAGAAGAGGGAGCTGCTACAGTGACCACTTTAAAGTGATCAGTTAGCTCTGATTACAGTATGCTGATGCACTGTGCCACTGCTTGAAGGAAAACAGGTCCTCATGAGGGACATGCCAGCCCTCACTGCAGCAGCCTAATGCTAAAAGGCTGAATGTTTCTAGGCATCTGATACTAGGTTTTAACAAAGCACTGTACAGCACTGATTCAAGAACCAACTGTATAGACACAACAGTGACTTCTGCTGAGAGATCTGAGGGGAAGCCAATCAGTGCTTAGTCAGGGAAAAGCATCCGGATCATTTCCTTAAACACACTCCTTACAACCTCATGTATATGGCTTCAGCTCCTGACTCTGCTCATCCCACAAGCAACAGGACATAAAGGCAGATAACACACTCTGTAAAGACTGTTCATTTCCAGTATCACAAAGAAATTGAAACAAACTTCCCAAAGTGGCAAAGAGCAGAATTCACTGGTTTGACATTTTACTATTGCGCGGAACAAGCTGAGGGGTAGGGGTTGAAAAGTCCAGTGTACAAGCTTGACTACAACACTTGGTCTATAATTCATACACTTGGCTTACTCCAAGCTCTGCAACTGTCCCTACTTAAACTGTCAGGATTAGAAATGAATCTCCTGAGATCAGTAGACAGGGTCTGTGTAACTTCTCAACAGATCAGAGGCATTAAATAGCTTCCTTTTCTTATCTGATGTTCTTTTTTCCAAAGTTACAGCCAGTAAGGTCACTAGTAAGTTGCCTTTTTTCTTTTACTGGCAGCTACACCACACCTTGCAGCCATGCACAACTGCGCAACTCATTTCCATGTCTGCACTAAGAACTCTGAGCCCCTGCTGAGCTCCCACTAGAAAGCATCACAGCAGTGGTTAAGTACCCAAGGTCACACAATCCTAGTCCCAGTGTTGTATGCTACTAACCCCTCACTGGGAAGTTACTTATTTTTTACTTGAAACCAATTGAAGTGATGTAACTGGAAACACACCTGAAGATAATTCAGCCACCCTCATGTTACCACATCCAGCTCAAACACACACATGCTGCATGGATGTTCATGTGGGAATCATTAAACGCCAACCTCACCACCCAGTAGCACAACTTTGTTTTCTCGCTATCAGCCAGCTGCAATGCCTGCTCTTCCTTTACAGTGGTGATGTGTGGCCTTCAAGGCACTATAAGCACAAAAGTCAGCAGCTTTCTGTTTTCTTCGGGGTGTGTTTGTGTTCAGAAATCTCAAACATTCTCTATTCCTACTCACCACTTCTACAAGACAGTAGCAGCAAGACAAGCAGCAGTATAAAAATGCCTTAACATAAGTAGTTGCTGTCAATATTAGAATCTTGTAGTTGTGGTTGTTTTACTTTCCCATTTTTCCTATGGGTTTTGAGCCTAATGGAAAGGGTGAGATGTGACCAGATATGAAGCAAACTACTGTGCAGTATATGCACAACACCCCTCACAACAAATGCTTCCTTCCTGAAGCAGTACAGCAGGGAAACAGAGGGGTGAAGAAGGTTAAGTTTCTACTGATTTGAAGGCATGGGTTTATTGTCTAGTAAGCATTTAATTTTTAGACTTAAATCCCTCTAACTGCCATTTCATTTCAACATCATCATAAGGTGTTTCCCAGAGCATCGTGCATAGCAGACTAAAGATGTTATTTCATTCCATAAACACTTAAGTATAAACCTTACTTACAGAGCACTTAAAGCATCAGAATATCCCCCCTCTTTCTCTTGGACAATTCTCTGGTTATAACCCCCTTCCACATCAGCAGTTTTCCTGGATACAGAAAAAATAACTCACTTTACAGCCCGCTAAATCAATTCCCTTTGTACCTTACCATGCATAGTTCTGATGCACTCAAAGCCCTGGAAATCCCATAGCTTAATGGTCATATCAGCAGAACAGGAGGCCAATAGTTTGCCAGTGTGGTCAAAGGAAATATCTTGCACAGAGTCTGTATGGCCCTTAAGGGTTCGTTCAAAGTCTCCTGTCTCATAATCCCACACCTGACAAGTGAACAGAAAATCCGTTAACAGCAACCCATTACTCTTTGTGTTCTCCAGCCTTACATTTGCACTCTGCAGGCCAGCCTGGCACCTTATTCAATAATTAATTGAGCAACAGACAAAGAGACAGCTCTAAAAAGCATAACAGCACAGGAAAACACATTTATTTTTATGGGGTTTGGTTACTTATAAATTAACTGAATTCATGCACCTTGAAAACTGCTTTTCAGCTATCTCAGAGCACTATAAACACAGCAGGAAAATCAGTTCCATTGTATCTGAAAGTCTTAACACCCAATACCCTTAAAAATAAAGATCAATTTGAAAACGTTGGACAAAACAAGTCCACTCTGTCCACTGGTTTTCTTCATCCCTTTCTATGCTAGTTCCCCAGCGCCAGCAGAAAAGCCTGTTTTCAGTTGGTGGGGAAAGCACAATCTGCCTACTAAAGAGCAATACCCAGAAGGAGTTGGTTTAGGGATGATAATCCAAACCACATTTGATATGCACATATTAGCAGATTACAGAATCTGTCAGTTTCAATAAACACTGCAGCTAATAACTGTGATAGCAGCAGGTCCCCATTCTCACCTCCTAACGCAGTCAGTCTTCTATCATCCAACTGCAAACAAAAGCCTTTGAAACAAAATAAGCTCCTACGGACTTTACTGTGCCTCTCTCAAGCACAAAATTAGGCACTTAATTTTAAATTATATCCTAAATGAGAATCTCCCCACAAAACAAAGCATACACCACCAAAAAACATCCAACAAAAAGAATCCATCATTGTAATAGATGGCAATCACTGGGAATGCAACAGCCAAACTGCAAGGATTGACTTTTAAGAAGAAAACGCATCCTATGCATCCGTAAGAGGGGGCAAACCCAAAGCTAATGAGGCTCCTCCAGTATCTCACAACCACAGCGCTGTGACTGTTTCAGCTGGCCCTGACTGCTTGAAAGAAGAGTCACCATTCCTCTATGCTCAAGTCTGCTGCAGAAACAACAATGGGTTAAAGCTTTCCATGAACTAGATCTCCCTGACACCTTCTCCAACAGGGAGCCATCATTACAACAATTTGTGTTTTAGAACACACTGCTGGATGCACTACTCAACACTCTTCAGACCAGCACTTTTCCAAACAGTTTTCAAGCCAGCAGAGAACAATAAGGATTATCCTTTATCAGGATAATTCTCTTTAACTGTAACATTCAAACAACAAAATGCACAATCATGTTTTTATTGGATGCTAAAATGAGAAGCCATTTGCCTCCTTTAACAAATCTCTTCATGCCACTATTGTACACTGCAATAAAAGCCTATGAAGACCCTTTCAAGTTACTGAAAGCCACAGAACTTCATGGGCACTTGTATGTCCCATTTAGAATAGCTTTCAGTTAAGAGTACAGCTGCACAACCACTTTAAACTGCTTTAAAAATAATCACTTTAGATGACTTGAGGCAAATGTCTTCCTCCTCCTCCTCATGTCACTACTGGATACACTACTCCAGTCCTCCTCTACCGAGCAGTCAAAATGCATTCTTCCTCCACTGGTCCTTTATTTCTCCAGTCTCTAAACCCACATTAGCTTAACTATTTTTTCCTCAAGTCAAAAGACAGTAAAACACTCCTGAAGATATTAACTGGACCAGCATAAAACTGTGTAGATTACACAGGTCATAGCACTTACAAGATCTGTCCCTATTGAAGCTAAAGCAGAACCTGAAATAATCAATCTTCAATCAGTACAATACACGTCCAGCTTGAAGCACTGGTGTCATGTATTACAGACCTCCAACTTGCTTATTTTCATCCTCAGTAGCAGACACATACCTTTATTGTGGCATCCTCTGAAGCAGAGACCATAACACTGAAAACTGGATGGAAAATTACTCGAGTGACAGGACTCCTGTGTCCACTCAACGCATACTTCTCTGGAGGACGAGGTATCCACTCTTTAGGGTCTCGTTTCTGACCAAGAGGTCCACCTGATGTAAATTCTTCCTTAGCTTCATTCAGCTTCGATTCTAGTTCCATTACCTAAGTTATGAATTTTAAAGAGACTGTTCATTTCTAGTTTTGTATATGATCTAATTCACCTTCATTCATTAAGAATCCAGATACCCACTGACTTCCAAACTCACAGTAAAGCAAAGATTGGACAGACCCAACCCAATTACCAATGCTCACCAACACCAACAGTGTTGGGGTTTCTAACAATCAAACCTAAATTAATCATTTTTTGTTTATTCTTTAGTAATTTAATCAATCATTTATTCTTCTCCAATTTCTCAAATATTTTGACAGGGAAAAAAATATCTACAAAACCATGTTCACTCCAGTACTGCACAAATATGCTTGGGCTACTATTGTGACAACTACTGAAGAAGGTTAACAAAAAGGAATGCTACTACTGCAGCAATGTTTTGTGCCCAATATGGTTTGCATGTTAACCAACAGCAGAGAAACTGAAGGGGTAATAAAGCCTGAGACATATTAACCTTCAGAATAAAGAGGTCTTTACTGTTAGCACACTGGTTTTATTTTTCTTTGCTTTTACCACACTCTAGATCCATTGAAGCATTACTAAAAAGAGTTTTGTACTGTCCACTTGCTGTAGAATCACTTGCTCTGATGCACCAGAGTTAATGCTTTCTTCCCTTTAATGTAGTGGCCAAAGACAAGGGGCAGCACAGGTTTTTACCGTCTCTCTGAACAGTGAAGCCTTCTGGGGACAGCTATTCAATCTTTCACAAGCTGCCTTAAGGCACCTCTTGCCTTTCCCGTTTCAGAAATGGCACATGCAATCCATACACTGAAGACAAGACATTTTTTATAAGGAAACTCGGAGGAGAACTCTGCTAGCACAGATAGAATATTTTCTACAATGTGGGTTTAGGTATTTTCCCTACTCAAAAAGCATCTTCAAGGCATCATTTGCTAAACCCTGTGTTTGTCTGATCAGGAAAATACGTAACATTCTGTTCAGCGATGCACATTCACTTTCAGCATAACCTTTCTATAAGTAAATCCATCAGATCTCTACTTACCTTCTTTTGTAATCTTATAACAGAGGTCCATTTTTTTTCCAGAAGCCCAGCATACTTCTTATCTAGCTCTTCATTCTGAGAGGAGGAGCATTTGAATAAATCAATATATTCTAGTTCCAAAGCCTGCAGAAGTGTTTCTTCAAAGGCAACATAAACAGCCCATTTTAATAAAAAGGCTACAATGAGTTTTACTAGTGAAACAGAAGAACCATGCTTCAAATTTTAATAGCTACAATTTACATACACAGAAATGGAGAAGGTAATTTAAAATATAATTTTCAATTAAAAATTCTGCAACAGCGATGCAAGGGTCTGCAAATGACATCTGAAAACTAGGACTGAGCTGTTATCTGGGCTGGTTCCTAGCTTCATTACTTGAAAGCTTTTGAAGAGCTCTGCATAGCTGAGGATGGTGAAGATTTGTTTAAAAAAACCCAACTTGGTTATAGTTAACCTCAAATTGCCACCACGATCACATTATGTCTCAAAGACAACAGAGAATAACAATACCATGGCTTATTTCATAGAAGCTCTGAGGACTGGCTACCTTGGCCAGATAGACCAGATGATAACTGACTACTTCAGGGGCATTTGTAAAAGCTGGAGTTATCTGCAGGAATAATCAATACAGAATTGAAATCCCTCTTTGCAGAGCTACACTTGAACCCCTCCACTTTACTGACATCATTTCTGCCTTGTGTCGTTTTAGTATAGTCCATCCAATTCAGATTTTCTTGCAAGAAACTCATGTGGAACTTCAGCAACTGCATCTCTTATGTCCCCCAGGAGCAGCAAGCCTATTTAGATTGCCTTTTTAACCTTTGGGAAGAGAAGACTTAATGAGGCTGATAGATAAGGCAGATAAGGGAATGGTATGAGGATTTTCAATTATA
This sequence comes from Ara ararauna, assembly GCA_028858755.1. NCBI lineage: Eukaryota > Metazoa > Chordata > Aves > Psittaciformes > Psittacidae > Ara > Ara ararauna. Next base: position 5,870,977 of record CM054389.1, on the reverse strand, counting down.
AGTAAGGTATTTCAATTTGTCATTTCTGCTTATTTATCAGATACTGGGAGCAGATTGGAGAAATTAAGTCAAACTTCAACCAAGCATTCTGGAAAAGGAACAATGCAAGAGAAAAGGCACAGATTCATCCACAGCCAGCACACGAGTTTAACACTCAAGCCAGCTGTATCCAGAAAAACCCAAATTCAGATGAAGTGCACACCTCCTCTATGCTAGTAAGTGGCAAGTGTAAAATGAATCATCAGTTACACAGACAAATCAACAGAAATGAGTTGGAAGAAAGGACTCGTCCAAATCACTAGAATCTGTACAGTCTAACAATAGAGCTGCTCACCAGAGCCGATCACCTCATACTGGCTATCTGAGCTTGCTCTCCTACTATACGGTTAATCAACTGGTATGCCACAGTCTGAGGCAACGAGTTAACAACTGACCCAATTCCAATCACAAAATAGACTTCCACCCATTTGCTCTGTACAATAAAGGAGGGGACAAAAGCAATCCTGTTTTGTCTTCCTGTTTCTGAAACATCACAAGTGGAGTCAGCCTCCAAAGCTGCCCACCCTTACATCAGCTTACAAGGGAAGAGCCTTCAGTTTTCTAATTTTGGATTGCAGAAAATTTATGCTTTTATGCAGGATTCTGTGGTAAGAACAACCAGAGTTACGGAAATGAGTTACAGGGAGGGGAGGATGGACACAACAACAGGAAACAAATCAAATGTGTTAAAATTAGACACATTCTTCCAAATACTAAGCACAGAATAGTTCAGGCTGCAAAGGAGCACATGAGAGATACTCCAGTCCTGTATGGAGATGCTGGAGTGAGGCCAGTGAAGGGCCATGTCCTTTTTTCATATCATCTATCACCTTTCTTATACATTCACATTGCCTTTTCCTAGCTTTGGTTCTTGGCACCTTCCACCTTGAAGAATCAAGGCCCTCTTAGGACTTGGATCCTTAAAACGCCATTACAGGAAACACTTAGCATTGTACAGATGAGTGGTAGGCAGACAAATAAAAACAAGATTAAAAACATGCCTCAGTCACGAGCTGCAGATAAAGGTGAGAGTTTTGCTCATAAACTGCAGAGTCATTCAGTGATGATGATTTAATTTTATGGCCAGGCAATAAGCCGTAAGTGTATCACCTCCAGTTCTGAAACTGCATGAGCTAACAGGTACATAACAGACATGCATGCCATAAAATTAAACACTCTTTACTTGAAAGACAGATGAAGAATCTGGTTTGAACTCACCACATCTAACTCAGCCTCCTTTTTAAAAACCGAATATGCCTCTTCATAGCCATTAGAACGAAGGTAGTCTGCTATTGCTCGATTTCTGAAAGACAGGGGACAGCACATTCAGCCACAGCAAGAGCAGACAGGTGTGGGCTTTGCTGTTGCATAAAAGGCACAATGGACACCTTAGTCTCCAGTGCAGTATAGTACCAGGATTGTCAGGTTTGTTAAAAGCCCAAGCAAATCTTACAAATACACTTGGCAAACAGACTTTGCTCTGAGATGTCAATAGCAGGATACACATTTTATTTCAGGTTTGGTGGAGAGTTTGGGGTTTTTTTGTTTTCCCTCTGAAGTTATCACACATCGGAGCAGCATGAATACACTGATCAACCTGTATGGTACATAAAAGCCATAGCAAGCACAAAGCAACAACCACATCTACATATTAAAGCTGTGGCTTTATCTTTGAAGAGAAACTAATTTAGGTAGAAAGGTTTAGGGTACAAAGTTTTACTTCAGTTAAGCCTGAATAAAATGCTCAGTTTGAGACAGCAAATCTTAGCTTTCTTTTTCAGAATGATATAGTAACTTCTAGTTACATTGCAGGAAAGGACCCGTGTATAAATATACACATACCTCACATGTAAATATACACATATATACCTACACTACAAATATTTAAGTAAACTGATACTTTTGAAAAACAAATATCGGGTGGTCACCTACTCAAGGCACAAGAAAATGAATACCTTTTGGTAGCTGAAGCAAGCAGCAATAATGACTTCCTGGTCCGAAAAGAATTTGGTTTTTTCACATGAAAATTCTTCCTGTGTCCTTTTCATTTTCATTGCATTCTCCTTCCTCACCTTTTACACATGTTCCATCTCTCCTCAGACATACGACTCTAAACATAACTCTGCATTCAAGCAGAAATGCCTCCCTATAGAAGATGGATGCTAAGCCAGAGTACTGCCTCCTCATCAGACCTCTGAATTAAAGCCCAAGGAAGATCTCTGGTCACTTCCCATTTCCATGAAGAACAGTGCATGACTTCCAACTCCCACTAACACATGCACCCTTGGAAGTTTTTGCATGAAAAAACTTGAGAGAATTGCTAAAATCTGTAATAAGAGTGAATAAGCTACAATACATGGTACTTGACTGGCATGTGAGCAGAGCCACCCTTAAATCTATCTGGAAACAAAAGCTAGTATTTAAAGTCTAATGGAAACATGACACAAACTTAGAAATAGTGATTCCTTACAGTTCATCTCGTTGCCTTTGTGACAGCACCATTGTGGCTGTGATGACAGGTTAACGCGATTCAGCAGCAGCTGCCTCCTCGAGATCTGAAGTCTCGGGAACCCTGGAACCACAATTCAGTCTGCCACAGAGTGGCTTAAATCAAAAGTAGCTTTCCAGACGTGAAATCCAACAGGAAATCCGGAGGCATTCAACACAGAAGATTCAATCCATCTAGAAGGAAGAGAAAGAGACGCCATTCATTTCCTTTAAGTAAAGCATCCAGTCCCTCTGGACTGGCGTGATCTCTGCACTCGGGTTGCACCACTGCTCTGGACAGGGCAAAGTGACTGGAATTGTAAATGCAAATTCATTTTGCTAGTCTGGATTATGCCCTTACAGCACATCTCCCACCCGGATGAGCAGCCTGGAGCCACCTGTACGCTTCCTTTATTCCCCCTCTTCCCACCATTACTCCCTCAAGAAACAGCGACCTGAAAGAGGCATTCTCAGCTACAGCCTAGTCCTACTTCGTAGGTGAATTCCACGCATGTTCTTCTGATGAGAACAATTCAGGCCTACTGTAAAACAGCCTACAATTTGCCTTCACTACTCCTCCTGTCAAAGAGCTTTCCCCCCCAAAATCCTCTATCCTTATGCCAGACTCTTATCTTCTGTAGATTTATCTCTTCAAACTAAACCCAGCAAGGCTCACTCAGTTCATTTTCAACACAGGCAAGGGATCAGACAATGCTCCTCTGTATCTCCCCAGCTCCAGGGGAGAGTTTAAGGAAAGCTGAGAACATTCCAGAAAGGGCCTATGGAAGATGCCATGGCACACTTGAGGCCATGGCCAGCAGCATCATGGCACACTCAGTTTGTCACTCCAGCTGTTTCATGAGCTCATTCATTTCTTTTGGAAAAGCCAATACTTGCACCCTCTCGGTCGCGTGCTCACCCCATTTACCTACAGCTCATCTCTGATCTCACCCATACCTAGGGTACTGCAAATTTTTAAGCAGATCTCCAATCTCATCAGAGTAGCACAATTACCTCAAGACAGTTGCCACAAGCCTGTTACTTCAGCTGGGGCCAACACTGACTGAATCACTACATACGGGAGAGTGCAAGCTAGTTCAGACACAGCTGAGGTTCAACATATTCAAGTCCATCCAAATCATGCCTTTCATAAATTGCTTTCCCCCCCCACACTACTTAATATCTTATTATTCAGCAACATGAACTTCAGTGTTCCTTGAGTACAATATACTTCAACTGGGCAGTTTGACCCATCCCCAAAATCATTTTGGCATTGCTGCCTTTTCAATTCTGCACTGCAGGAACTCTGTTAGGATTATGAAACCATAAAACCTGATCATGAGAACTGCTGAAGATGGCATTTCTGGCATACCTGGCCAGAGTCTGGATGTAACACATAATTTACTCAAGCTGTTCAGCAAGTTTGAACAACCAGCTCTTAGCAGCGAGGTAAACTGCACACAGCAACACACAAAGACTTAGGAGATAGCATTTGGTTTGTAAACCTTCTACAGCTGCTTCAGGGAATGTGTCCTGGGGAAGGGCAGTGGGGACACACAGGTACCAGGTTCGCTATGAAAGCTGGAGAACCATTTTGGTAAGGAGCCTGTTTTAAACAGAAGCCTTTCTTACATGAAAAGAAATGCAGAAAATACCAGGCTTGTATCATTAATGTGTACTTATCCATCACAGGGGATCAGGAGCTTGTTTCTAAACCTCTCTAGGCTCTTCTGTCTGCTTCCAAATAAGCTTAAGTGGCAAGTTGCTCATATTTCACTCTGCTTGTGGATTTCCCTCCTCGAGTGCTGTGCACACCAAAACACTGCTCTGTCTGCTGGTCAGGACAGGAGAGCTCCAACAGGGAAGACACCATCATGTAATTAGTCTGACCTCTTCCCTAATAGCTATTTTGGAAACAAGTCACTGAAAACCGATAACGCAGGCTGCATCCTTTCAGAGGCCAGAGCAAACACTCCACTTACTCTTGTCCCATAGTTGGCTTCCTGACAAGTAGACACACAACTGGTTTCACCCTGTTCACTTCACAGTAGGTGTATCACATACCAATTAATGGAAACTTGATTAATACAGAAAAATAACCTAATAACCGAGCAGAAGAAGTGCCCTCTAGAGGGCAATGCTGCTGTACATGCAAGTACTGAGAAACAGGCTTATAATGGCTGAATCTCTGCCCTTCAGTACGAACATAGCAACGCCTTGGGTAGCGACAAACACTGTGGAGAAGAACAAAACAAGGCACTTCTTCATCCAAAGCAGCACTGGCTGAAGCACTGCATAGCAGAACACAGAGACATCAACCCCCAAAATCTGCCTGTAGTGCAACCACGGTGAGGATCCTGGACTGAAAACCAGAAGGTGGGTTTTGCATTATGAACTAGCATCACACCAGGAATGCCTTGCCTTGTGAATCCAGCACTAGTGCAGGAACTCCAGTAAAAACCACACTGCAATATTCTGTCAGCTTTGACACTGCATCTTTTGTAGTGTCCACTTGCAGCAGAATCACTTGCACACAGGTCATCTAGTTAGAAGGGCTTTTTTCTTCCCCTACTGTAAAGTAACCCCAAGCCTCTCCTGTATATATCCCCAACACTCAGCAGCCTGCTCCCTCACTCTAATTCCAAGTTGCTATTCAGAAACAGATCTTAGCACTAGATAAAATCCAGCAGCTACAGGGCAAAGCAGCTCTTTCTGCTGTTAGCAAATTCCAGCTGACCCACAATAAGTTACCAATCAACTGATCTACAGCACCTCGCTGCTCTGAGAAGTGTCTGTTCCAAGCACCCTGCTCAGTGTTCCTGACTTCTGGACTAAAAAGGCACCTGAACACAGGCAGAGTATCTTCAGGGCAGTCTCCTTCATGTACACTTTGACAAAGACAAAACAAAATGAATGAAAACAAGCGAACAGAAAAGAAAAACTGACAAACCCCACAAACCAACCACCCAAACACAAACATCCAAACCCAGAAAGCCCCAAAGGACCTGACTTTAATTATACCTCTGTGCCACTTCAGAAACAACAGAGAATGGAGGAATATCGTCCATGTGTATTACTGCTCTTCAGCTGGGGAAGGTTTGGTGACATACAAAACTCAGTGGAGCAAGACTAACCAGTCCTCCTCCAGGCCTATTAAGGGGTAGAGTCACCCCTGCGTGTCACACACCCGCAAAGAGTCTCAGTAATGAGAGGAAGCAAGTGTTCAAAGAGAACCCTTGGGAAGAAGCCACAGAGACACCACCTGTACATTGCATCCCACCTGAAATTGTCAATACCAGCAGCTTCCTGGGAACAAGGAGGTGTCAAGACAGAGCCAGATCTTTTCTTGACAAAAAGATGTCTTTGTATGAACATTTTAATTTGGTCTGTATTAAGTACAGAAAAAAGACTGAACTTACACAGAGCCATCCATGGAGTTAACTGCTACTAATTCAAACAGGACATGCCTTATGCTACTAGCCACACTTACACTCAAGCAGTTGTAGTTTCTAACTGAAGATTCAATAGTCCACATATCCACAAGGACTGAGCGCAAACCTCTGCATGTGTACAGGCTCCAAGCGCTCTCAGCACCATCAGCTGTCTTTTCAGCAGTTTAAAACTGGGAGCTAGCCCCAGCTGAACACACAGCACAGGAACAGGTATGACACAGGACCATCGCCTCTCCCTCCTCCAGCAGGACAACAGCTCAGTTCTCCAGAGTAGTGGAGGAGAACCACGGACCTTACCTGCTGCAGGCCAGGTTGGCCACCTCTTCATGAAACAAACCAGTTGAGAACTGTGTGCAACATCCTCCTCAGCCCCACTAACAGCAGCATATCCTCAACACACAACTGCATCCCACCTCAACTGCTAGCTTCTCCACCTAGCTGAAGATCAGCTTTACACTTAGGACTGCTAAAAATCTCAGTAATAAGGATAAAAGATCTAATTCCATCCTTATGTGCTGCAGGGACAAAGAGGAGCACACTAAAGCATCATCTTTAAGAAGAAATATTTGAAAAGACAGCTACAAATCAACACAGGTCACAATTTTTCCCCCTACACAAGCTTCCAAAGCATACAGAGCTATTGATAAAGCAGAAGACCCTCTGTCTCCTCACACGGAAGGATCACCTCCCATCTCCCTGAGCTGGGAGTCAGAGATTCCCTGGCTTCACCACACATGGCCTGGACCCCACTGGGCTCACCACAGGACTCACCCACACTGCGCCCAGGACACATCCATTGCAATTGGGGCAGCTCAGCGGCTTGCGATGCTGCCTGACACGCATTCAGAGATGGTCCCACCCTGGCAGTGACTCAACACGTCCCTTCCTTGTGCTGCTGGCTCCCGCCAAGGCACCCAGCTGGGTCTGGCTGCACACCTGAAGCGGACACCCCAGATCTGATACTGCACAGGAACCACCCCCTTCATAGCAACTTCAGGAGAGAGACCTGCTAGCCACTCCTAAGATGCACAAACAGCAAATGAACCAGGTACAGCTGTGTGTGCTAGCTCTGAGGCAGCTGTATAGCTGGGAACTCATCTTTCATTCTGGACACCTGCCTGCTTTGCTAGTCAAGGTTTAACAATACCTACACAAACATCAAGCAGTGACATACAGCAAGCAGAGCTATTCCAAGTTCATCAGGAATCAGTATTCCCTGCAGACATGCGTAGGCTCTAACCAGATATTAAGTCACATCAATAAAGCTGCACAGAGTAATGCAGAGAAAGGTCTTTACAAGTTTCAGAAGTTCAATTTTACAGGCTTCTTTCACAGCCTAAATTTACTTAAGTAATCACTGTGATGACTTAAACCAGGGCTCCCATCACAAGAAAATCTTCCTCAGCAACACAATGGAAGTCACCACTGGAACTCCAGGCTCAAAATCTTTATCATTCTGGTAATTCAAGTCCTGAAGCCTACAGACACATTTGCTTACTGGCTACTACTAGCAAGAACAGTCAATCAGCCTTAAAACCTTCTTAACCAGTTTCCCCATCTCCCCTAATTCCCACAGGCACATTCCTCCCTCCTTATTTTATGTTTCCTCTCTTATCTTTTGAATTTAGATGAGTTAAAGCAAGAACATCAGTTTCAACATCACTCCTTGGTTCACAACACTGGCAGCAGCAGCTAATAAGTAAATGCACCAGCACCACACCAAGTTCACCCCGCTGCTGTCTGGTGACCCCACAACCACTGCTGGTGACTTGTTATTGCAGATCTCGGGATATACACTGAGAGCTCCTCCAGGAACTCAAAACCAAATTAATTTGATTTCTGCAGTTTTAATGCCGGTTGCTTAGGCTCCATAAACAGCCTTCCCACAAAAACATGAGCTCTGCGCACTGAAAATATAACTGTAACTCATTAGAGCCAAAATTAGAAGATACATGGCATGAATTACAGAGCAAATGTATCAGCAGACACAGAACAGACCAACTCCGTTCAGCTCTGAAGGCTTTTCAGAGCTGTGCACTGCTTTAGGAAGAGTACATTTTGCCTTTTACAGAATCCTAATACTTCCATATACTCAACTACAAGGCCATTTGTTTCCTAAGTATTATTAGGAAAAAATGTATTTAGTAATATCCTACAAGAATGCTTCTTTGAAGGAGACAAACATGAGATCAGGTTCTCAGACTGCCCTGTTAGGCACACCTAATATTGATCCAGTGTTAAAGGGCATATAGGCCACCACAACACAAGGAAACACAACTGGGTTCACATTCTGAAATCAGTTTCAGATTGCTCACATTTAGCTTCTAATTCAAATCTTAACTTGCCATCAACTATAACTCCAAAAAAGAGCGTTAAGTCCAGGTACCTGCTACCAATTTCCAAGCAGTTTCTGTAACACATGCTACTGGTTTCAAAAGAGCTCTTACCTGAAAGAAAACTCTCTACATTCTCTTCTGAGTTTGCTAAAGTATCTTTTAATCCTACCTCAGTTAGCTTCCTCTCTTCAGGCAGTTTTTCAAGCCCAGTGAAGGGCAAGTCACTTACGTGGTAGCAGAGACCAAAGCCACCAAAGACTGAACAGATATCATCACAATGTATTTCCACAATTCTTTGAAGTTGGGATGATCCATTTATGCATTAGTAACATACAAAGTCTTGTTGCATCTCCTCTTGCTACACACTGGCTCATCGGATCCTTAAAAAAGCTTTTCAATGGTGTATCTTGTTTCATAACACATTAACAAGAGGACAAAGTGGATACTTGTGAGTATTTGCACAGAATTAGAGCTGCAGCCCTTTATGGCAGAACTAGATCAACTTAATTGTACTCTTTCACCCATAGATTACACCTCTAAATTCCAGCACGTTATAAGCAAGTACATAAAAACACTTCCCTTTAATCTACACTAATTTTTAATGGTCTGATTTTGCTTTAACTCAGTAAGCAAAAAAGCTGCTTTATCAAACTTAGAACAGAACAACTCTTCCCACAAATGTGCTCTAGAAACAGATTCCATAGTACGGAGTCACCATTTAAACATGAATCAGAAGTGAAGTAACATCCGTATTTCTTGGGCCTAAAAGCCATGACCTGAAAAAACTTCTTAGAAACCTGTCTCTGTTGATAGGAAAGAAAGAGGCAACAAATAAAACACCCAGCTCCTTTCCCCCTCCACGTCACCCACAGTGACAGCAGAAAAGCCCACGTGCAGGGTAATCCCAAGGACCAGCCTGTTCTTACTGTGTAGCAAACACGCCTCATCCTAGAGAACGGCAGGGCCCATCACCGGCTGAGCCGGTTGGGATGAGGCTGGAACACAGGGAAGTGCCTCATTACTGACCCAGGCTAATCTTTTTTCAATTTTTCAGCCTACATCAGTGAAGCTCACTGAGGGAATAGGAAAAAGTGAGCCCCAACAGCTATCATATTCTGCAAAAACAAAACAGAAGCAAAGCTGATGTGAATTACAACTCTGAGCCTTAGTTTTAATTCACATGTTTAGTTAGCCTGCTAGTCCGCAATTAAGTCATAAAATGCCCTGGGTCTCAAGCACAACTGCTTTGTCAAGTGTATCAGTGTAGTATTATACATAATACAGCGTTTGGTCACATTTTGCAATAAGTCACCAAAAATATTTCCCATTTGCAAGGTTTACCAAAGCAAACACAACCCCCTATAACACCTCTGCCTGCTTTCTCATCCAGTTAGAATCATAGAACAGTTAGGGTCAGAAAGGACCTTAAGATCATCCAGTTCCAACCCCCCTGCCATGGGCAGGGACACCTCCCACTAAACCATGCCACCCAAGGCTCTGTCCAACCCAGCCTTGAACACCACCAGGGATGGAGCATTCACAACTTCCCTGGGCAACCCATTCCAGTGCCTCAGCACCCTCACAGTAAAGAATTTCTTCCTCATATCCAATCTAAACTTCCCCTGTTTAAGTTTGAACCCATTACCCCTTGTCCTCTCACTACAGTCCCTCATGAAGAGTCCCTTCCCATCATCCCTACAGCCCCCCTTCAGTTACTGGAAGGCTGCTATGAGGTCTCCACGCAGCCTTCTCTTCTCCAGGCTGAACAGCCCTGACTTTCTCAGCCTATCTTCATACGGGAGGTGCTCCAGTCCCCTGATCATCCTTGTGGCCTCCTCTGGACTTGTTCCAACAGTTCCATGTCCTTTTTATGTTGAGGACCCCAGAACTGCGCACAATACTCCAAGTGAGGTCTCACGAGAGCAGAGTAGAGGGGCAGGATCACCTCCCTTGACTTGCTGGTCATGCTCCTTTGGATGCAGCCCAGGATATGGTTGGCTTTCTGGGCTGCGAGCGCACACTGCAGCCGGCTCATGTTCAGTTTCTCATCAACCAACACCCCCAAGTCCTTCTCTGCAGGGCTGCTCTGAATCTCTTCTCTGCCCAACCTGCAGCTGTGCCTGGGATTGCTCCGACCCAGGTGTAGGACCTTGCACTTGGCATGGTTAAACTTCATCAGGTTGGCATCAGCCCACCTCAAAAGCATGTCAAGGTCCCTCTGGATGGCATTCCTTCCCTCCAACCTATCAACCGAACCACACAGCTTGGTGTCATTGGCAAACTTGCTGAGAGCGTACTCAATCCCACTGTCCATGTCACTGACAAAGATGTTGAACAAGACCGGCCCCAACACCGATCCCTGAGGGACACCACTCGTTACTGGTCTCCAGCTGGAAACTGAGCCATTGAGCACAACTCTTTGCGTGCAGCCATCCAGCCAGTTCTTTATCCACCGAGTGGTCCACCTATCAAATTGATGTCTCGTCAATTTAGAGACAAGGATGTCATGTGGGACAGTGTCAAACACTTTGCACAAGTCCAGGTAGATGACATCAACTGCTCTACCCCGTCCATCAGTTCTGTAGCCCCACCATAGAAGGCCACCTACATAACAGGGTAATTGAATTGACTTTGCTCAAAACCCAATACTGTAGTTTACTGCTGAAAATACTTCAACAATAAATCCCTGGGGAGCCAGAAGGTGATCTGCTGCAGATCAGAGAGTGCCTGTGTTCCAAAGGCTTGGAAGGCCGGCTGCAACTACAGCTACAAAATCAAGCAAAGACATGTCACAGAGATGCTGTAACACAGGAGCAAGTGAACTCCCCTCTGCTGCATGTTCCCTAAGTACAGGCATTTCTGTCCTTATCAGAGGTGTGCATTCTGAAATAAACTCCTATGCCCATCTACTTCTCCATATTATTTCAAGTCATAATCACTGTGATATTGATTTCACAGTCATAGATCACTGGCAGTCACTACCTCCCTTTAGGACTGTGAAATAAGACATTTCTGGTTTTGTTACCTCCCAAGCACCACCACCACGTCACTTTTCAACACTTTTGGACCAAGTTTCTAGGATACTATTTTTTAGGGGAAAATTAATTCAATCTTGAGCTTTATCCTCCCTCTATCAACTCAGTTTTGCAATTCTGATGGACGCATGTGACACAATTTACTCTCAGGCACAGTCACTACATATCATTTTATTGCCTTTAAGCTTCTTCAGGTCAGAGCTCAAGTTTGCAGTCTACATGCAGACGTTGATAGGAAAGCAAAAACATTCCTCTGGCCACCTGCCTGCCCAGTGCTGACTGAAAGCAAGGTAAATCTAACTGCCAGTAAGTGAACTACCAGGCAAAGCATGCTGCAGTAAAAACCTTTAAAACATGTGAAAAGGTTTTGGACATGGAGCTCCTCTTGTTATTTAGTACGCTGCGATAGTGACAGTAATACAACGGCAAGGAATCGAGTCACAAAATCAGTTTAAAATTCATATTAACCCCAGTGGGTTTTCACTGAACTTCACTGGAGTCCTCAAGGATTTTTTGGTCAGAAATGAGTCAGTGAAATCGGGAAGGAGAGCAGAAGAACAGGACCAAGGCAGAGGAGAGCAGGAGGGTGAGTGATACGGGGGCTTTTTAGAGTGCTACAAGCTGCTTCCCTAAACCTGTTCAGAGAATGGCACAACGCACATCACTGCTTCTCTGCATGACTTCAGCAAAGTTACTTTCAAAATCATGTTTGCTAGGTCAAACACCACATACACCTCTCATAACAGCAATTCCAGAACACTGCATTTAAACTACTTTCTCTCAGCCACCAAGAGAAGAGCTCATGTCCTCAGAGCAGTTTCTTACAGGTGGCCAGCAGTCACACACTGCATCTGAACTTCTTTCTTTTCAGTTCTTCCCCATACTTCTCTGGCTTGAAGAATTAAGTTGTAAGCCTACAGCTGTAAAGGAAGTCACAGGACTACATCCAGATTTAAATTATTTCAACTATTAAACTGCCTGTTCTATTGGAAATGGGATGTTAAAAATGACTGTGAATTGATTCTATTTAGAGATGAAAAATATTTGAAGGAACATCTATGCTACAGGTTTAGAAACAGAAGGTCAAAACCACAAGGTCAAAACCACAAAGAAATCCAAACAAAAATTCAGACAGAACTTCCACTCTTCAAATCACAAGAGCATCCCACCTGTCCTTGAGCCACATTAAAGCTTACTGTCTGAAAATGACTTCATTTGACAAGTGAGAAGGAAAAAAACCCAACCCAACCCTCCATCCCAACTGTCATACACACATCTCACCCTATGGCAGGGAACAGAGTTGAATCTTTCATGACACCACTATCAGAAGTAATGAAATCAGGGTTCTTGTAGCAGGTGTCTCAGTTCCCTGATGACCCCTCTTCATCAGCCACACTGCTGCCTCTGAAGTGGATCTGAAGTTGTGGGAATCAGTTCCTAAGAGATACCTGCCTCCCCTGCCCAGCTTTGCAGCATCCCTCGGAACCCTCCCACCTATCCGCACACACAGTGACTCCTCTGCTGGAGACCACAACTGCCCTCCCTTATCTAAGCCTAGAGAGCAGAAGACAAACACAGAATTACTCCTTACTACCCAAATGAAAACCAGCTTCCCATGCAGGTACGATGTCAGAGAGCACAAACCAGGGCCAAGCCAGACATGGCACAAGGCAACAGACCACACTGTTCACAGCCACCTCAGTTGTGACTGCGCTATGCTGTGGTACCAGAAGCTATCGTTCATTAGCACTCATTCCTTAGTAGTATGACCAAGCCACAAAAAAGATACATTCCAAGTGTGCTAGAGTAGCATTAGCTATTCACAAGATTCTGTTACAGAAATGGCACGCATGATGTTGGAACTTTAACCCCATCCTCAGTCCTGCTGCAGGTGAACACTGGGGTCCCAAGCTCCTCTGTTAAGCTTCCCCAAACCTAGTCTGTGCTTGCTGCTTATAAATCCAGCTGAGTGAGAACCAGAAACTTCTACCACTACTGATTTAATAGACACCATCTGTTTCAAAATACACATACATGCTCACATTAATGACACCATGATAGACTGTAAAGACACCAGCATTTACACATACCAAATTATTTACCCATCTTTTTGTTCACCCCAAATCCCAGATGAATCAAGCACAAGACAAACTGCCAACATGGAAGGAACAGTCCTTTATCTACAGGTAAAGAGGCTTGATGTTTCTAACTGATTTTCCTCTAGTCTTGAAGAAGGACAAACTTAGCACCTTCACTTTGGCATTAAGCTAATGCCATGCAGAAAACCATGGCAGAGGCAACCCAGGGGTGGACATCTGTCTAATTCAACACAAGGAACTTCGGGTTTGTGGTGCACAATAGAGCAGTTACCAGTGATAGAGAAGGGAAGGTGTAAATGATCCCAGAATGAAGGCCATGGTGCTCTCTCAGATGCAAACCAGCACTGCATCATGCCTAAGCCCTCACCTTAGCCCTGCCCGGCACAGCTCTGACTCACCGGCAGGCCCTGGGGAACAAGAGGTGCTTCCGAAAAGCCTGCCTGGGAACTCACCCAGCAGGGACCAGTAACAACGGGAACCACAGCATAGACACTCGCTGCAGCACCACCTATGAACCTCAGCCACCATGGAGTGTCCTGGAACTGAAATACCTTTTCAAGGCTACAGCAACTAGTGCCTGGTTAAAAATATCAGCTGTCTTCCAGAATCAATGGAATCACAACCTCAAGATAAGTCCATAAGCAGCTGAGTCAAACTACTGGGCTCTCTCAACAGCAGTACCAGCAAGGAGGAAATAGATCAAGTACTGCTGAACACATTAACCAACAAGTACTTTGAATTCATAATGTTGATTTTTTTACATAGTTATGCATGCACCAGTACCCTTGATACTGCTCAGTATGACAACACTGCACACACAACTTGAAGGGGACTGTGTGTTCATAGCAGTGGAGAAATGGATCAGCACACACTTAGGTCTAAGTAACATTTTTCTTTGCAATTTGCTGACCAGCACATGCCAGCACACAGTGACACGATAGGTGCCTTCCAGGATAGCAACCTGAAAGCAAGATAGCCTCGGCCACACCTATCTATCCCCTAGGACAGGATGAGGTTAACAGTAAAGAATGAGCTTGGAAACATGCTGAATGAGACAAGCATTGCCCCATTCACATGTTGCCTCAATGAGTATTGAGAAGAAAAGGCCCTTCTTTAGTCACCTAGGATAAGATACAAGTTAGATATACACATCTGTTGGGGGCTAACCTGCAGTACCAGACAAGTTCACTGGGTTAAATCTGGAATGAAATTATTCATGAGATAAAAATCATGGTCCTTTCAAATGTTTCTAACATGCAATACTCATCAGTAGGTCTCAAACCACGGTAGGGATGAGGAAAGGCATTGCTCTAAAATAACTGTAATACAAGAAAATCAGACATTTAACTCTACCCAAGCCAGAGGCACCATAACAAAGCTGACATCATACAGCTACAGCTCACATCACACCACTGCATCTCCAGTAATGGCATAGGCCCTGTGTGCAGGAGATGACCATGTGTGTGCCCCTGCTGATCGGGACAGCATTTATAGGCAGAATTCTGAAGAAATAACTTTATGTACTTGGAAACTAGTTTTAAACAGGTCAGGATTATGTCTTAGTGTAAATGCCTGTTTTTAAGAACTTAAATTGAGGTGTAACCTACCCTGTGAGGCAGATCAAAAGACAAAGCAACATCATCTATTAATAAACACCTTTGCTCCCAACACCCAGAAGCCACATTAGGAACCCTATTTCCCTTGTGTCAGGTAATAAAGTAGCTCTTGAGAAAGCCTTTAACCCAGGCAAGGCTTCATCAGCTCAACACATTTTTAGCACACAGGCTGTTCTGCCAATGATATTTAAGCTCTTATGAAAAGGAAGAAGAGGAGACTAGATGTGACTTCATTAACAGACCTGTGTGTATAGACAGAACATAACTTACTACGCTACAATAAACCTCACAGAAGAAACCCAGGCCCACTTTGATTAACACATGGCTCTGATACTTGGGAAATATCTTCAAGCGCCATCACAAATTACATGTTACAGGCTGGAAGCTCCCCCACGCCCTGTATGAAATCTGAAATTATTATTTATTAATAGTAATTGATGATTTTTATTGTTCTGTTTTCCTAAATTCTGGCCTAAGCAGATCTCGTTTTCAGGCTGAGGAGTATTTCAGTGCTCACTTCAGGAACGTGTCAGCAGCCCTCCCACGGTCTCTGCCCTGACTTGAAAATACTGCCACCCTTTGCACCACTCCAGGACATGCTACCAGAAGCAGGCAGACAGGGTTGTAAATAAAACTCGGTAACAAACATCCCCAGTGTATTTTGGAGTGATAGAGGCAGGGGCTCTCCAGCTACTGCCTGCCCAGAGTATTTTATGAGTGTACAAACCACTGCTGGAAGTTAGTTATGGACTTCTTGAAGGCAGACAAGGTTGGAGCACTGGGCAAGACAGTCAACACATGCTAATTCAATAGCTGTCCCATCGATAGCAAGTTGGGCAGACACACAAGTTGAGGGCAGACAAAGAATACAATCTGAGCACTTGAGGCTGGGTGGAGCAGAAGAAAGAGTATTGGCAGAAGAGGCAGCAATGCACGCAAGAAACCCTGCATACAGAAATAAAGGTAAGTACTAATGTCCTTTTCTTCTGCAGAACAGAAGTTACCAAGTTACTCCTGTACAGAAAGTGACAGCCACCATTTCAAGGACAAAAATCAACCAAAGTTGGAAGGAGGCAGGTGTTTCTTATTGGATTCTTCATTGCTCTTAGCCTGGATACATTTTTAGACACAGGCATGTAGTGAACACATCCACAGAATCCTGCAACATCTACTCCAAGGGAGCGAACTACATCTTCTAAAAAAGCCACTACCCTTTAATTTTGTTTTGGGCAAATTAAAACCAAACACAGTCTAATCTGTGGCCACCTACCATCAAAAACTGGACTCCAGATCTGAAACAGACCCAAGAAAAAGCAAAACCTCAACCTCCTTCAGAACTGTTAAGTGTCCGGTGTTGTACTTGCTCTGATCAACACTGAACTCAGGTAGGAATGTCATGAGCCACATCTGGAACAGGAGAGCACATGGACAAGAAGCCCCCCAAGGGTGCTTCATCCGATCCCCATTGTATTCCCCAAATCCTTTGTTCTAACGCCTCTCCAACACAACTTTGAGTCTAAGCATCAGTATTATCCCCATGATGCAGCAGTACCCAAGTGGTACAGTAATGCTCTTACAGAGCCATATTGTTCAACAGGGCTTCCAAAATCTTAGATGTTATTTTAGATGAAGCCAGCACGCAAGGAAGGATAATGCAGTTAAGTCCATATACTAATAGGAGTTACTCTACTGTGATCACCAGAGAAAGCAGGGACTGTCTTTTCTTGTGCAACCATAACACAGTCTCACCAAGAAGTTACATGAACAAATAACAGCACTAAGCAACAATACAGGGGGTTCTCCATATTCCAGAGACTCTTGTGTGTAAAATACCCCACAAAAATTGTAATTCTTATCTGAAGTGCAAATAAAATAAATTCAACAAGTGAATATCCAAGTGGATCAACTGAAATGGTTATTAGACAAAAAAACCCGGCTTTGCAACAGTGACTGGTCACTTCTCACTGCCAGACAAATCCAGATCCACCCTGCAGAAAAATGAGCCTCCAAACAGAATGCAAGATTTGTTTCATTTCAGAAGGTTCCTGCACCATTAGATTCTTCCCTAAAGAAGAGACTTCATTGTTACGGCAATTAGTATTCCTCCACCCCAGCAAAGGGAAAAAAGAGCTCTGAAAGGGTAATCTAGCCATTTCACAGCTTTGCCTCCTTACTCCACCCAGTCTCTCCTCTGCTCAATGGCTGCACACAGCATCCATAAACATGGTAATCGCAAAAGGAACACACAAAAACGAGATCCCCGAGAACAAGCGAGAAATCTGCAACAAATCTTTCTGTTTGAAAATATTTTCTTTGTTTAGTTCCCCAACATAATTCTCCTATTTAACAAATGACTCTAAGGGCAAATAAGACCCTGATAGCAGACCCTCCCTCTCCCAAAAACCAGCTGAATGCTGCACTATCATTCACGAAATGATCAGCACTGAACGTGGGTTCTTTAACCCCCATCTCCCAATACTATAAACAATACTATCATAGGAATACACACTTAAATCATCTCCCCCAAAATACATAATTCAGCCATGTCAATACACCCAAACATTTATTACACTAAAACAGTGCTTATTAAAGATTTTTAATATAGCTTAACCTTCCACCATCCCCTGGTTAGGTAATTCAGTATGAATTGACTTGCCCTGCAACAACCAAGCCCTCTGCTGCAGCACCACCAGCAAGGAAATCTCACCACTAACACTGTGGCAAAGAAAGGGAAGGTGTCACATTATTATTGGTATTAAAGGTCGAGTTAAACTGCATCCACCTTAACCAATAAATAAATAAATGAGCACCAATCTCACACCCACAGAACTGAGTAAACCCTAAACTTTCCAAGGGAGGCACCACTCCCACCCCCCAACTTCCATCAAAAGCCCTCCCTGCTTGCGTATACCCTCCTGCGAAACAAAAACCCAGCGCTAAACGGAGCCGTTCAGCAAACTCCATTGGCATAAGGAGGCTTTCAAGGGAAGTCCGTGTGACTGTAGACACCCCGGCAGCGGTATGACCCCAAGAAGGAGAGATGAGACCTCCCTCCCCCGTTTTTACTGCAGCTGGCTCTGAAGGTCTGAGCCTCCTCCTGTCACCGCCCTCCCTGCGAGATCACTGCAGGAAAACAGGCTGGATGTGAAACAAATCCCTAAAATAACCCCTAACTCTTCTCCCCTCCGCTACCAGCCCGGTTTTGTTTGCCGTGCTGCGGCCGAGGCGCGGATCTGGGCCAGCTCCCGACAAACGCCGCCTTGCCCTCGGAGAGGACGGGGAGTGGCGACCGGGAGAGCCCCGCGGGGGGGGGGGGGGGGGGTTCGGGGGAAGATGCTCGCCGTCCTCCCCGGCACACACACACACACACACACCCGGCTCCTCAAACCAGGCTGTATTTTTATCGCTATCCCTGCCCGGCCCACCGCCTCCATCCCGGCATCTTGCTAAGTCACCGGGAGGAAAGCGGCGGCCTAGAGGGGAGGACGCGAAGGCCGGAGCCCACCGCAGGGGCTCCCTCCCCGCCGCCACCCCGCCCCGCTCCCTTGTCTGGCCCACTCCTCCCCCGCGCCCTGTTTTCCTGCTAAGTCACCCACACCGCGCACGGCGCCCACCGAGGGCCAGCGGAGGGGAGCGGGCTTCGCCCCGCACAATCCCCCCCAAGCTCCGCACCCCGCGGGGCCGAGGGGCCCGGCCCCCGCCGCAGCCGCCGCCCGCCCGCCGCCGCCCCGGCTCCCTCCTCACCACCGGGCGCGGCCGCCATTTTGAGAGCGAGCTGGAGAGAAGGAGGGAGGGGGCAGGGAGGGAGCGGAGGGCGGGGAGCAGCGGCGGAGCGGAGGGGGAGCGCGGCGGAGCGCGCCCCGCACGGACCGCGGGGCCCCGGGGCAGCCTCCCCGGGGGGACGCGGGGGCCGGGAGCGGGCAGGGAGGGGAGAGGCGCGGCCCCGGCCTTACCCGAGCCGCCGCTGCGCTCTGCTCCGTGGGGGCCGGCGCCGCCCGCCTCTCCCATTCACCGGTGCGGCGCGGCGGGGCACGAGGAGGGTCCCGGGGGTCCCGCAGGCGCCGCCGCTCGCTCCGCTCCGCGCTCTGTCAGTGGCGCCCGGGCCGCCGGGAGGGAGGGAAGGAGGGAGGGAGCGGCGCGGCCCGCCGTGCCACTGCGCATGCGCGCGCCGGGGAGGGGAGGGGAGGGGAGGGGAGGGGGGGGCGGGGGCAGCCGCCCGCCGCCATCTTGGGAGGTGCGGGGCGCGCGTCCCGGCCTGCCCCGCGCTTCCCGGCGTGCCCCGCGCCGCGCCTGAGGGGACGCGGTGAGGGACGGGGCAGGTGGCGGGCACCGGGTACCGAGTACCGGGTGTAGGGTACCGAGTACCGTTCACCGGGTATAGGGTACCGGGTACCGGGCACGGCCCCAGCTGCCTTTCGGTGCTGCAGCCCCTCGTGTAGGCGCTGTTCTTCGCAGGCGCCTGCGCTCCTCGCGCTCCTCACGCTCCAGCCTGCGCTGGAGCCTGCTGCCCTGTCACACCCGTCACCAGTGCCCGCGCTGCCTCTCTTTGCGTCTGCGTTTTAATTAGGGATTGAGCCGCTGTAGTGAGCTCTGTAAAATAGAAAAGGAAAGGTGCAAATACCAGCAAAGAGACCGATGCTGCAGGAGAGGTCAGGAAGATGAAGGAAAGGCAGAGTAAATGCATCCCTCTGTTGCATAGCTCGGGGGGTGCCCAATGGACTCTCCCCATCACCAGTGCTCGCAGGGCACGCAGTGCGCGGACCCTGCTGTGTGCAGTGGTGCAGAGCGCAGCTTTGTGTCCGGTCACCGTAGAGCTGGCGCTGGCTTTGTCCTGATCCAGTTGGTGCCACTGCCGGAGCAGTTCCAGAGCGGGGTTACCTGCTCCTGACGCTGGGCACTGCCTTTGGTCTCTCCGCTGCCCTGGCTCATGCGGAATCTGCTCCAAGGACAGCTTTCTCGTTGGTGTGTAACCGTGTCCCGCACACCTGGGGTCACCAGATCCGAGAGAAGCACTCATCATGTGTTCTCTTTGTGATGCTACTTTATACAGCGGTGGGCAAGAGAAGGCTGTTTCAACCCAACATGCAATGCAAAACTGTAAATGCATCCAGGACAAATGATGAGTATGAGCTGCATTTCACTTATTTTTTTATTGACAACAGTACAAGTCTTAGATCCATTTAAGTCTTGAAAAATTCTTACAGCTTACACACAGAGATTCCCAAATACACTGGTGACATTCAAAATGGGCTAAAAGCATGGAGTAGTTCAGTTTCAATATACTGATGTATGTAACTAATGATGAGATAAAGAGTAGGCCAGATTTCCAGCGTGCGTCAGGATCCTGTACTGACATTTCAAGGCAGTGTTCAGACACAATGGTATCAGCCATTGGTCAGCTTTAGCCTCTTGAATTGTTCTCTGGCAATTAAAATACTTATAATTTTTAAACGTGGTGAGTGCATTTTCTTATCTCTTGAGGCATGCAGCCACAGCCCCAATTGGGTTTTCATGTGCTGATTAAACAAGGGCAAGAGTAGCTTAGAGCCCAACTCCTGCTGTGGGTAAAGGAGAGGAGCCCTTTCCCCCTTCAGGTTAATTACCTGTGAACATGTTCTCAGGTGAGTTGCTGTGCATGTACCTTATGTCCTGGAGTCCTATGGCCTTTGAGCAGCTGAGCACAGGGCTTTGAGGTGATGACTCAAGCATTTTTCATCTGTCCGTCCATCCGTCCATCCATCCATCCAAGCTGTCTAGTCTTTATCACACCAGTCTGGCTATAATGATACTGGGAGACCACATCCAAAGACTTGCTGAAGTCAAAGTAGAAAGCATCCACAGCTCTCCCCTTGTCCACAGACTCAAGGCATAACTATCTGAGAAATTAAACCCATTTCACAGAGATCAATGAATTTTCCCAATGCTTTTAAGACCTAGGTATTTTATTCTCCTTTTACAGCTGACCCTCCTTGTAGTATCCTTGCTTGATACTGGGATGGAAAAAAATCCCAGTTCCCAGCACAGATAAACATAAGGAGTCTCAGAGCCCATTTTCCTCAATACTTTCCTGGATTGCCACAGTGCACCTTGGTAACAGAAATCACAGCCCTCTGCCTCAGTGGGGTTGTGCAGATCAGAGTTACATAGCTTCTCTTGATTCCAGTTCCGGTTTTCCTTCAGGATATTCCTGAAGTATATGTTTACAGCAGAGCTACGCTGCGGAGTGAGCCAGGCTCTTCAGTGTGCTTTTCACCATCTGGGGTGGCACACGCAGCTCCATCTACTGCACCAGAGATTACACGTTCCAGAATATTACAGCAAACCTTGCTAGAAGGTTTCTGCTGAACGCTGAAAACTTCATTCATTCATAATTCACATGTTGCCTGTGAATGAAAGCTGTCATTAATATTATGTGTGTGTACATATTTGTGTAGCAAAACACCCGCAGGGACTGTACCGCTGCAACCGACTAATTTACATCTTGTGAGTCCATGGCAGGGCCTGGCTGACACAAGTCAAGCAGGACTGGGCTCTAGAAGTGCAAAATCATCCACTTCGTTGGGTTCCAGGTGGGAGCACAGCCATGTGCATTCTGCTGTTGTGGATTTTCTTTTAACATCACTTGGGGTTTAACTTGAAGATACTGGAAAAGAATATTATTTTTGCAACCAAAGCAGAGAGAAAATACCGATGTGTGGGGAAATGTTGTGTTCCCAATGCAAAGCAGAGCACAAAAAGCATTCAGGTTAATTTTTAATGTATATTCACATTAGAAATCCTACTTTCAGCACTCCTGTGGCCTTTCCTATGTATTATCAACATAAGGAAAAGAGCAACCTGCAACTGTGCCCCCTCTACCCGACCTACTAATAGCATTAAAAAGGAGAGAAGATAAATCAATCTGGTCTCTAGTGGATTCAGTACTGAGAACCTGGGCCTTGTGTGCAGTCTTTACCCGTCACAGCAGAGGTTTTCACTGAAGTGAACTGCTTTTCACGTTTAGCATTCCATTTTTACTACTGGAAGTTCCCATGCCTATATTCCGTTCTCCCTCTCAACCGGCTATCATAGCAGTGGCAGCATTGTCTTTCTGTACCTCAGTTCAGTAGTCTGTGTCTCCATGGATGTTATTTTCGCATGCGTCCTTCTTTAACCTCACACGTTAGCCCAGCAGCTCCTCTTCCTGGAGCCAAAGGCTGAAAGTCCAGGTAGGAGCAGTATTTCATCAGCGTCTCAGTTTCAGTTTTGCTGGCTGCCCCCTGGCAGAGCACCTACACAAACCTGATTGTTCCCCTGTGAGTCTGTCAGCTCCGTGCCCGCCGCACTGTTCACTCACAGTTTATCTGCTGGCTCCTTTGCGTTGCGGTGAGGGTGTGAGCAGTGTCTGCTGTCTGTCACCTCCAGCCTCCTCTGGCCCCGTGCAGTGAGACACTGGAAGTATCCTTCCTTGTGATGCTGTGCAAACAAGATTGCTTATAATAACCTTGACAGAGGTTTTCCCATAAGGGTTGCAGGTATTGTCATACAAGAAGATGTTTTCTGTTCCCAAATATTTTAATTTAGATGGAATTACACTTATTCAGTGGATGAATATTCTTATTTTAAAATCTTGTATTCAAAATGTTCAGCAAATTATTCCTTATATCATCAGCATGTTTTTATGAGTTCAAGTTAATGGCAGTAACATGCGCATTCCAGTTAATGTATAGCAGAGCAAAGCAGAGATAATGAAAGATTCATCTTTCAATCTACCTGGACACACACTTTGACATGCCAAAGATGCACACAGTTTCCATGTTAATCCAGAGGTGTACCACATCTGAACATGCAGATCAGGTCGTCACACACTTCTGTAGCTAACGAGAATGATTTGTGTGCCCAGGTACCTGATTTGCATAAGAAACTGCTGCAAATGCACATGCAGGTATGTTAGATCAGATAAATCACAGGTTTTGCAATTAAGCAAAGTTTGATGTACTCGAGGTGCAAGCCTTTGTTGTGCCTTCTTCATTCACACTTGTCACCTCTACAAATCGCACTTCAGGATGAAATCAGAGGAACGAGAGTACCGGCCGTTGGCAGCACCAGTGTCAGGTTGCTCCACAAATATGTGTATCAAACAGCAAATACAATGCAAGAGTTGTTCAGTTGTTGCTTAGGGAAAACAAGCCAGAGCACATCAGCATGAGGTAGTAGCATTAAAAGAGGGGAGCACAAACTAACATCAATGTATTCTTAATCCATAATTATCCCAGATTTGGATTAAACTGCCTTCTGGAGGGGTTTTAGGGCCCTTTTCATACTGAAAGGTTTCCCTTTGGCTGCAGCATTTCTCCTTCTGATGGGTTTATATTTTAACAAAGGCTGGGGGAAACTTTTGTGCCAAGTGCATCGCTGGAGCTGCTGCTGAGCCCAAAGCACAGTTAAAACAAAGAAATGTGTTGCTTTTTTAATTCTTTAAATTCCATTGCTAATTATAGTAGCCTGTAATCGTGTGTGTTGTTACTGCTGACACTACCCACCCCTTCTGAATTCCTTTCACTATATTCCTTTTTGATTGAAATAATAAAGCACTGCCAGCAATGCTAAATGACAGTTTGCATTTTATGTATATATAATCATCATGCAGCAATGGGTGGGTTCATTGCACTCAACCTAATATTAAAACATGTTCTCATGTTATTTTTCATGCTTTTGTAATTTTATTGTTTATATGTAACACAGAAATCTGGAATTTGCTTCTAAGTTAAGAGTTTCTTTCCTTTAAATCATTTTCAGCCATATGTATTAGTTTGTTACTGCAGAATCAGCAGAAGCTCTTTAAAGTTCTGCTGCTACAGCAGAAATCTGCTGCTCAAGATACTGTAAAGCAATAGGGAAATAGAGCCTCTGCCCCAAGGATGCTGCAGCAGTGCAGCCACAGTGGTAATGGTAAGAGTATCTTTAGTTGATGCAGGAAAATCAGAGGAAGGTGTTATTCCTGTCATTGCCATTATAGAGGTGGGACATGGAAAAAGCAATGTAGGAACTGTAACCTGTGGCTGCTCTGAAGGAAACATATCTGCAGCTCCTGACCCTGTGCTCATGACATGTCTTACTGACATCACATCTCATTGCTCTGGCAGGTGCAACGGGAGCTGAGCTGACTGGAACACTGAGCTGCTGCTCTCCGGAAGGATGATGGACTTTGCAGCTGAAGCCATGCACAAGCCAACAGATTTATAACATAGGGGCCAAGGTACTCAGGGAGCCTGCTCAGGAGCTGCTTCAAAGATGATTTCGATCTTACATGTCTTCTAATCAAAAATGCAGTCCTGAACAGAAACACTTACCTCGTACAGGCATTTCTTTCCCCTAATGTACTATTTGACTAATAAACCTGTTCTAAACTTAATAAAGTGTCAGTCTATTCCCCCATTAAAATCAGCAGCGTTTCACAAAAATTACCACTCAGATTCGTAAATGCCACATCCTGATGCTTCATTTTTAAGTTTTAGAGTATGTATTATCACCGGAAAATCAGAATTCTCTTTTGGAGGGGAAAATTCGTAACTCTTGTTACATCATGGGTGCTATTGGTCTAAGTGGAAGGCTTAGGAGTTGAAATACATGGTGCTGAGGCAGCTGACAACATTTAAAAAGGTGGTCCAGGTTTCCTACTCACAGGAAAGCAGAGTGCACCTTCCCCGCTACCAGGAGGTAGGTGGCTCATAATTCCATGTGATTCACGCGCATAAGAATGTACCGTGGACAGCCTAGGCTCAGATACTCACACACCCTCATCAAATTATGTTTGACACATTCTTAAAATGAAACTTTGTGACTGCAATTATCGTCATTAGTTGTGCTGTGATTCAGCATTACGCTGGCTAGTCATGGAATACTTCAGTGGCTGCTCTCCACAGCGTATGTCAGAAGGAAACAGTACCCTTAGCTTGCCTTTTGACTGCTGTTTTTCCTCTGTGGTGCAGCTGTAATAAATAGTGCTTTATCTAAAAAGGGTTGTGAGAAGGACCACCTGGCGACACTACCTCTTGTCGCGGGTGCTTTATAGTAAATGCACTGAAAACTGTCAATGGAAGAAAAAAATCTGAGATTGAAAACTTTTGCCTGACAGCAAGTGCACGGAAGACAGAGTGGGGAGGAGTGCTTGCTGTGCTCCTGGGATGCCACCAGCCCTGTGGAAGCTCAGCATTGGAAACTGTAAGTGACAGAAGCAGTAAAACGATTCATGCTGTTGTACAAGTATGCAAATATTTCCTTAGGAACCAGATGTGAGACTGGAATTACAAAAATCGCATTTGGGACGTTCCGTTTGTTACCCTTTAATGCATCATGACATCCTTGGTTAGTAACCGTGTTAACAAATAATGATAGTAAGAACGTTATTTGAGATGGAGGAGAGTTTCTAATGGAGACCGATTTACTAGTTCACAAAAACCGGGCATGAACTCCTTGTTGGTTCATTGACAGAATCCCAGTGGATTTCCATTTGGCCTGGACAGTTTTCTCTGTCCCCATTTCAGGCTTCATGGTGTTATCTGGATTCACTCCTTTATCTTGTATGGCGGCTTTTTCATTATAAAGCAGGCTCTAAGTCCTATTTGTTAGGATTCATCAGGCTGATGGTACATATCACAGACAAAAGGAATACCTTTTGTTTCGTTTGACGTTGGCAATGTAACCATAACTGGGAGGGCAGCTGGTTGACATATTATGCCAGAATAATTAAGTTAGGTAAGACTGTTAAAAAGAAATTGAATTATGGTAAGACAGTAATAACTGCTATGGGAGTCTGGACTCGAACATGTTCAGCTGTAATAGATCAAATCAGTTCTGTAAAATTCACCTTTCTGCAGCCACCTACGTGTCTGTAGGAGCAGGCATTTACATATTCTGCAGCAGATACATGCAGTGCCATTTGTCACAGAGGCTGTTGCAGAGTAGAAATTAAGCAGCAGAAACACTGCTCAGAGTTACTTTTGTGAGTTGAAAAGAAGAAGTCAGTTATGAGTAAAAGACCCGAATCATTTGGGGAAAGGGCCTGATCGTGAACACACTTCTGCTTTCTCCACTTCCTTCTCCTGCTGGTGCCCAGGATACTTTCAGCTATTACTTTAATGTGAGCAGCACCAGGCTCCATATGCTAGCACAGCTTTCAGAAGTGTTTTTTGAATGTCAAGAAGTATCTGTAGGCAACTCCAGCAACCCAGCTTTTGTTTTCATTTTCCTGACAGAAGACCAAGCACTGGCAACTGCAGTGTCAGTCATTTTAATATCCAAAACCATCAGAGAAGTTTTAAAGGTCTAAGAACAAATGCTCAAGGGAAAATAAACCAAAACTCCTCAACCTAAGACATCACTCTTCAGAGCATGTAACCTGCCAGCCTCTGTGTGCTCACTGTTAGGAACTTGTCCAAACTACCCTTTTTAGTTCAGGGTGGTATTCCCACAAGGGAATCATTCCATGCTCCAAGTTAATTATGTTTCTCTCCCCTTGAGTTTCTTTACTAGCTAGAAATTTAAGCTAATGTAGTCTATTTTAGGTCTGTAAAAGTGCTCAGTGCTGTGATATTTATGTACTGATCTAAAAAGACCATAAAAACCTGCATATGGGAAGTAAGAGGACAGCTGGGAATCATCCTTGTTCTCCCTGAACCACGTTATCTTTTGGCTGGCTTAAACAGTTGTCCTGAAGTGGTGCTGCATTGTGCTATGCAGAATGTGTACATTTTAATGAGGTGAGTTAATCCCTCTATTCTAGGAGAAGACCTTGATAGCATTATCTGTCATTACTTACAATACTGTGTGTGATAGAATGCACAGAGCTGTTCTTGCACTGCCAGACCAGTTACAGAAAAACAATCTTTTACGGGGAACTAAAATGTGTTTGCTCACAGGCTACTAATCAGTGTCTGCAGTGAGTATCAGGACCCAGAAATGACTGCTGTGTTTGCTCTGAGCAATAGAGAGGAGCAGGGAGATACTGGCAAGGTACTAAGGAACAACTCACTGGCTCAGCAGGACTCAATTTGGATTGGTATCAGCAGTGACAGCTAAATAACAGAAAGAGGGCCACATACTTTACTAAGATAATGCCAAATGCTGAGGTTTTGTGGTAAATCCCTTGCCCCACAATTTCCATCATCCTTGTCCACAGCTGGAATTCTTCAAAGCCTGTTAGTGATCAGCAATACATATTCCACTGGCACCTAAGATGGGGAAGGTAAGACACCAGCAGTGCCAAATGTGAAGCTTGGAAATGACAGTTGTACTCATTCAACAGAAGGGAAGACACACTAGGAGCAAACACAGCCCTGTTCCAATCAGGGATCTAATCTTTGTACAATGATTGCAATTAATAAAGTACATTATTCCCAGTTCATTCTTAACGGATGTAAGAGCTTGACATTTGCTACTTACTGTAGCCTGAGAGCAGCCTAAATCCTTTGTGGAACCTCACAGTCATAGTCATTTGAAACTGAGAAGAACATTTCGGTACTTGTGATACTCTTTTCTCCGAGATCTTGAAGTAATAAATGCCATTTTTGTACAAAAACTTAGGCTGTTTCACTGTGTGACGCTGCCACTACTCCAGGATTCTTTACTGATGTATTTTTGTGCACTCCATTCTTCATTTTCTGTTGCCTTGCTCCTTGTGGAGTCATTTACATATATGCAAAATGAATGTAAAAAATCAAATCAAAATTGTGGCCTTTCTCACTAAGGTTTTGCAAGTGCTAATAATAAACCAGGGTGCGAGGCAAGTGGAGAATCTAGCCTTCAGGCATGAATCTGATTTCAGATCATTCGTGTGCGGTTCTTTGTTTGGGTGTTATTCTTAATTTGTATCTGTATTTTTACTGGCCAGTAAATGCACAGCGAACGGCACCATTCAGAAATGGTTGTGAAACTCAGCAGCTAATACAAATCCTGATCTGGAGTGTGGAGAAGGATGGTGAGGAGCGAGACAGGATGGACGGGGGCTGGGGCCTTGGAATAATTTAAAGCAATGGAGAAGGTGAGAAGCTCATTTTATTCTCATTTGGCAATTAAGGCCAAGTCTGGCTTTATCCACCGGAGCAGAGGGGAGTAGAGCGAGGAGGGGGTGTGCGTTGGGTGTTTCTTTGTGAGCAGACCGGTGGGGATGGGAAGGATGAACAGAGCAAGGAGAGGAGGTGCTGTCAGCACCGCAGTGACACGTTGTCCTAGGAGGTCAGCAGTGGGCTCGCAGAGCCCTCGCATCAGCCAGGTGGCCAGTTCCCCCTCAGCCTGCCAAGCGCTCGCTCGCCAGCCTGGAGCCAGACACAGTGCCAGGTGGCAGCTCCATCACCAGCATCCCATTAGCAGTGGCACTGGGTGGGAGCCAAGTGGGAAGGCAGCGCCGAGGCGGCAGCGCTGTGCTCCGGCCCCACAGCCGCTGCCTGGAGGTGTTCTAGAAAGCTCGGTGTCTGTGAGTCTTCGCTTTGCCTGCTTCATTGGTTTTGGTTGCTGGGGGATTTAAGCTGTAAAGCTGTCCAAATCTGGGTGTCTCCAGTATTAATCTGTCAGAGCACTTCCTAAGAGCGGAACTGTGCCATGCTGCAAGTGGAGGGTCTGTCCCTGCTAGAAGGGAACTACCCCCAGTCATTTACTTCTTAACATGTTTGAGTTAACTCAGTCCTCATTGGGAATTTTGGCTATAAGGGCAGATTTGAAGCTCTGTTTTCCATACTGCTTCAACATTCACCAAAGACAATTGTCCTTCTGCCATAGGAGCGAAGTCAAAATTGACAATGTTTCAAGTCTTTTGCACTCCTTACACCTCAGGTTGTGACATATAAGTAGAGAAAACTTGTCAGTTTTATACACGTTGTGAATAAATAGAGCTCTTCAGTTTGTAGCATCTTGCGTAAGTACCAAGGTATTAAAGAAATCAGGGAAAGGGGGAATGCTTAAAAATTCAGCTCCCTCTAGGCCTCTCTCCTAGTCTGAAAATAGCATTTCACCTTAACGCTGGCAGTTAGGGCAAGATAAACACTTTTGAATGAAGTAAGCTGACTGGCCGAAAGTGAGATAATGGTTTATAGGGATGGAGCTATATATAGCCTGAAGGATACAGCCTCCAGTGACTCAGGGTCTGCTCGGGACAGGCTGGTCCAACAGCTCATTTCAAGTTCTCAGATACTTGATTCAGTTAACTCATGTAGTACTTGTCTGTATTGGATTTCTCAGTGATAAGACAGGAATAGCAGTTTTGGTCCATAAATTCTTGAAAACAATGAAATATCCCAGCATCTTTGGAGGAAGGAGTTAGTAACTGATGTGTTCTAATCCTGGGTTGACTCAGAGTAGCCCTATGACCTTGTGTTAGCCTCTCTCCCCAGTTTCCATAGATGCAAATGGAGCTAACAATGCTTAATGACCCACTTTATCTACTAAACAGGGTTAAGGCCGAGGACATTATACCATTTAATTACTCTTTGTAATGAGCTCTGAAAAGAAGTGACTGAGAACCGGGGTTGTTGGAGTAGTCACCTTGCAGCTGGATCAACTTGGGGCAGGTAGGGTGGGATGGCAGCGGGTGGTGCAGCAATTGGATGCAGATGCAGATCAGATTTAGGTGCAGCTGCAGATGAGATGCAGTTCGGATGAGATGCAGCTCGGATGCAGATGGGATGCAGTTCAGATACAGATAAGATGCAGTTCAGATGCAGATGAGATGCAGCATGCTGCCGCCGGTTCCGCAGCCCCAGCTCCGCGCAGAGCCAGCCTCTCTGGTGCATTCCAGCACTTCCTCGCCTCTTGGAAAGGCTGCAGCCAAGTGACTGCAAAGCATGATGCCAAGAGCCTTGCATCATCCTCTCTCCTCCCCCTCTCTCCGCCACAGCTGTGATAGTAACAATTATGCTGGGAGGAGTGTGTCTATCTGTGGCATTTCTACCCATTTGATCCGCGCAGTCACTTGGAGGTGGGGTTTCTGCCGTGCTTACGTGTCTGTGCTCTGAACCAGCCTCTCCTGTGCCTCTGCTCTGCAGTCCGCACACCGCCGGTTGGTCCTTGCTGCACCCGTTCAGCACAGTGCTGCACCACACGATGACAACTTGTGGCTTCCGAGCGGCATGCAGCCTTCCAGATCAAACACCCAGACACCCTGCTCGCCGCCAAGCACCCCGCCTCCTCCTCAGACTGCCCCTTCAGCCCGCATGGGAAGCAGGGACGTGTCCTTGCGGCGCAAGGGAGCTTGGAGACAGAAGAGGCTTTGTTAGGTCGGGTTTTGATTCCCGGTGGCAGGACACAGACTCTCAAGAAAGGCCACGATAGTCATGGAGCTGATGCTGCTGCCCTCGTCACCGAGCACGCGGAGCCGCACCATGTCCCTCAGTTCTGCCTTGCACTGGGACATGTTTACGCTGCTACCCAGCACACATAAGGATATCTGTAATCTCTGGCCAGCACACAATGAACAAACAGAGCAATTTCAGTCGATGACATGGATTTGTTTTGAAAAACAACTTAAAATAACAAGGTTTTGCTTGCTGGCTGGGGCCAGAAACACTTCACTGGCTTTGTCTTGTACTAAAATCTTTGAATCCACTCTGCAGGCGGACGACTACCTCCTGCATGGGCGATAGGGAGTGTTTTGCAAGGTGTTTTGGGGGTAAAACTGCTTTGATTGCGGGTGGCTTTCACCAGCAGCACTGCTCAATTGCTGCTAATTTCACTGCACATTGGACATGTTAATCCCTGAACATTTCCAAGGGTGTAGCCAGAAAGTTCAGCTTCAGTCCCTCCATTGCTGTACATTGCACATCACCAGGTCACTAGTGCAGCGTGTGTGGCTGTAGGTGCTCATGGGGGCCTGGTGGGATGCAGAAAGCCACTGTCATTCCCCAGCAACATCCTGCCCAAGGGGATGAAAACCTGCCTGACTGCTCTACACCCATGTGCCTGACAGATTAGGACAGGGCTTTAGGTATTTAGGTGCTCTAAGCCTGACTGTAAGGGGTTTTTTACCTCTGTAATAATGAAGTGGAACTAAATGATCTATTTTCTAGTATGCCACAAGGCTGATTAAATAGGGGGCTGGAAAAGGGGGGTTAGAGTTAACATTTAGCTTTGGGTGTTCTTTTGATTGTTATTTTAACGGTGGGGCAGGGAAGATTACAAACCTGGAATGAATACAAATAGTTTCCTGATTAAAAAGAGAGGAATAGAAAAGAAAGCAAAAAGGAGAAGAGGCCTTAATTTAAACATTGCCCCAGGGAGCTGGCAGCTCTGAGGCAGCACTGTGGGCTCATGTAGTAGAACTGGAAAGAGTAATTCCTCACCCAAAGAAAATGAGACTCATCTACTTGGTTTTGCTTCTGCTGTTCTTCCAGCCTCACTGGGTGTTGTGCTGTAACTGGCACGCACTGGGAGTTAGGAAACCAGGATTTATAGTAGCAGTGTCTACCCAGCTCTCCTGCACCTCACAATACTTACTTGGCGTCAACTGATTTCTGCAGCACTCCTTGGAATTGTGATAGTATTTATCGTCTGGGAACTACTGTAAATGATGCTTCCCAGCATGTCCTGGACTCTTCAGCTGTGTCACACGACAGTAGAAGTCCCAGTCCATTTTGGGGGCCTGGATTTACTCATAGCATTATCATTAGTTAATAAATGTAGTAGCACCGATGTTGTTGTTTGTTATCTAGAAGACTTATATGGGCAGGAAGCTGAACTGTGTGTACTGGCTGGGTGGAACGGGGCAGGCAGGGCACAGGAGTGGGAGCTGAATCCCAGCTCCCACTGCCAGGCTTCCAGACAAGCTCTTCCCATCCATCCAGCACTTGGCTTTCCTGAAGGAATCTGGCAAAGGATCAGGCAAAGTGTAATGGAAAAGCTGTTGCGTGCTGCAAGCGACAAACCCCAAAGCATTTTGTGTTTATTTTTGTTGCATTTGGAGGCATGGGCTGGGTAATTGAATATGTCTTTTATGTCTTATCTTGTATTGTTTCTAGCAAGATTGCTTAGTGAGTGTGCCACCTTTAGGCATTACTGATGAAAAACATTTGCAAATGGAACCTTAGCAGGCTGCTGCTTAAGACATAGGGATGCTTATAGCAAAGCTGGGGCTGCGTGGCAGCCAGCACAAGCAGCCTGAGCTATGCCTGCTGGGCTACCCCTATTGAGGGTATATTCCACTAAAGGCATGCTGGCTTACATTCTCTTAATTTAAGACTTTACATATGAACGTATGGTAGAAGTACAATGAAGCAGTTTGGAAACATTGGTGGAAAATAAACCACCTTTGCTTATCCCTGTGTTCTTATTTACAGGTCTATGCCACCACAAATAGCATATAAATGTGTTTGCATCCACATTGCATCTTATAGCTGTTAATTAACAGGCACAAAATATGCCTGTGTCTGCCTCTTGCAATAGGAATTGTAGAGGGGGTTTTGGCTCAATAACCTATACAGATGTTTTATCTGTTGAGAGCAGGGTTGAAAATGGACTTAGGAAAAACCGCTCTGTGGTTGGGATCCTCACTGTGGTCCTGCAGTGAATACCACCCAGAATGGTTTCAGCACTCGCTATACTTTGCCATCTCTGCTAAGTGGAATAGAAACCTATATAAAATATATAATTAAAGATTGATTTGATTACATATACACTTAAATCTAGCTTTATGGCACTTTGGGGAAGATGGGGATAACTCTGACCCAGTTTTTCACCGCAGCGGTTAGCAGTTCTGACTGCCTCCAACTGGAACACACTGAGAGGGGCTGTCTTGTTAAAGTTTCATCTCTGGTGGTCAAGTTTCTCTGAGAAGTCTGCAGTCAAGCACTCAGAAATAGACTCATGAGCAGTCACTGGGTAGTTTCTGCATATTTAGGTCAGTTGTTCTTCTCATTTCTGGTTTTCAGCTCCTGAACAGAACCTGGTGCAGGGAGTCACTGGTGTGAGCTCGCTTCAGTGTGTTTTGTGCAGCCCTTCAGTGGGCAGGACCCTCTGTAAGGGCTTTCTCTAAACTTATGTTAAAGATCTGTTTTCTCTGACCTGGGGGAAACATTTCCCACAGTATTCACACTGTGCAGCCAGCAGAAGGACACCCTTGAAAGGCAACACGGGTTCTCATTCAAGCTGTAGTGTAGCAGACTGTCAGCACTGCTTCCAGCACAGGTTGATGTCTGGGGGCTGATATGTACCTGGCTTCAGCCAAGTCCAGTTGCTTTGGTTCCTTTGGAGTTCTTTTGATGGGAATAGCTCTGTCAGTGTAAGCCCAAGGTGGGTTAGGTTTTCTGGTGTAGCTTCATTCCCTTCCTTTTCTGTTATATCAACTCTATCTGGACTTGGGGATCTGCCGAGCCTTAACAATCCCATTATAATCAGAGCAATGCAATTTGCCTGTAGACAAGCTCTTAATGTCATTTACAGTGATTATACCTGGGTTAAAGTTATGGTATTGGTTCAGAGCAATCTCATTATTTGAAATAATTATTTAAAATGATTGTAAAACAAATTGCTCATCCTTTTCAAAACAATTGCTTCAAATAGCTCTTCTTCAAATACTTTTCTTCTCCTGTTTGATGTATTGCTGTTACCAGGCCTCCTCTTATTCTGTGTCGGTGGCTGTCGTGTGCAGCCAAACTGGGCTTACTTCAGTGCTAGGACTGATAGTGCACATCTGGTGAGTGGAGACGTGATCGACCTGCTCTGAGCTGCTGCAGGGGATCTGTTTGATGCTGGCTCTTCCCTGGAGTGTGGGGAGCCCTGAACTGCAATCAGTGACCACTGACAACAGAGGGAATGGGAGGGCACAAGCTGGATACCACGGGAAAGGGCAGATCCCCGCAGAGCACCACAACAGAGCTGGAAAGGTGACCTTGCAGCCTGGCCTGCAGTCCTGCAAGGATGAGGCTGCTCTTAAGGGGCATTGTTTGAGATAAAGAGCTTAGAAAGGAAGGGTTTCCTATAGCGTCAATCAGACTGTTAGATGGGGTTGCGTTTTAGGTTGAAGAAGTGTTGAAAAATCACACTGTTCATTTCACAATAGGACATAAATGCACAGAGTACAAACCCTCAGGACACCAGACCGGTCCTCGCCTCATTTATTCCAGTTTTGTATCACAGGCTTAAAAGCAGTTACCACCAATTTATTACTGTTATTTAGTTATTCTGGCGAGAACAAATCTGGTGATTTTAAAGTCAAAGTTGCTTCTGGTGATTATCTTCATTTCCAAAACAAACCCTAATTTAAGTGTTAGAAGCACTTTGTCCAGGTTGGTTTTACCTGTGATTTTGTCACTGGCTGTTTCGTTGCCAGTGGTGGGAGGTTCAAGAGATGCTGGTGGCTTTTTGCTACCGAGCATCGTTACTGAGTGTTCCTGCATTTCATTCCAGCAGATTTCCCCCCCAGGCAAAACAAATCGGGTCAGGTTTTGTCCCTGTAGCAGCTGGCATTTCAGGTGTCTGGGTTGTGCTGCTGCCACAGGCTCTCATGCAGTACAGCTGGGACCCTGCCAGAACAGAGGGTTACAAAAGGGGGATTCACCTCATCTAACTCTGGAGTTGGGTTTTGTCATTTGCTGGATTTCCCATTTCCATTGTACGCTCCACAGCTCAGGTCCTCCATTTCCCTGCACCTTGTTCAGTGATTTTACGCATATTCTGGCAGTTGTGCAAATACCCTACAACTTTTCTCACTCTGTGGAGAACCAGATCTTCTGGCCTCTAACCCTACAAAGGAGAACATGAGTTTATTTTGGGCTTCTGTGCTTTGATACATGATACTTGGAGGTTTTAGGGGATAAAGAATACAAGTTTCCCTTTCTCCTCTCCTAACTCAACAGCGTATCTTGACAGATCCTGATCTGAGGCATTTGGTGTAGCTCTGTGGACAAGTTTTGATCAGATGGGATCCAATTGGCATTAAAGATCTCAAGGCATCTGTCATGTGCATCACAAGCCAGCTTGGAGATGGCTGGAGGTGGGCTGCCCATGGGAGGGAGACAGCGAGCTCTGCTGGGCTGTGCAAGGGGGCTTTTCACCCCCGGGGAGTGGTCCATAGCTGGAGCCCACCCAGGAACACTTGGCAGGATGTGCTGGTTCTGCATAGAGGTCAGCAAATGGCACAGAGCATGGGTTGACTTCAGGAGGAGAGAGAAACCAGAGCACAGGAGCTGAGATCAGGCTCATGAATGAACCACCAAAAACCATACAAAGAAGGTATTCAATCTGTCCCTTGTCCCACGCACTGGGTGGAAACGGGCGCCTTGAGCACACGCTTTCAGCACCTGGAAATCTTCCCTCTGCGTGGTGTGCTCAGCCTCATCCTGTCCTCACAAATTTTCTGATGCCAAACGAATGCTGTTTGGGTTTATGTATTCAGACTGCTAGTGACATCCAGTGGCTGACCAACCCAACCACAGGAGCACGGACAGCCATTCCAATGGCGCGTCCACAGGCGAGAAGCTTACGTGGATTAAGATCAGATGGAGTTGATAGTAAATACATGTAATGTGCCACCTGCAAGACTTTTGTGACAGCCAAAACCATGCCACCTTCCCCCTTGCTCCCCAGAGCAGAGGGCAGTGGTGTCCAGGGATTGCTGCGTGTCCTCCTGTGGTGATGGGCAGCATTGGGCACAAATCCATATGGGGCTTAAAAACCCCATTTGACCTCTCTGGATGAGTCTAAGACGTGCATGTTTGGGCCAGCAGCAAAGCAGATGGCTGTGAGCTGTGAGGTGCTGGGGAGCGTGCAGGGCTGCAGCAGCAGCACTGTGGGAGATGGTTTCATGTGTTTGGAGTCCTCCAACACCTTTAGAAGGAAACTACAGTAGGAAACTGTGACCAGCGGATCTGGTAGTGCAGTGTCACCCACACGGATAGGGCTTCTCTGTGCCCCTACAGCATCTGATCAGGGTGTGTGCACAGGGGAAGGGGTTTATTACTGACATGTTATTTATGACTGGCCTTGAGCCCACAGGCAGCGGCTGGAGCTGCCGCTGTGACACAGACCGCAGGCAGAGAATGATCCATGGCTCGTTTGTGATGGCAGCAGCACCCTCCCTGGTGGGACAATGAGGTGGTCAATGATGGGGTCAACGCTTGGCACTTCTCAGCCGTCCTTTTACCTCAGTGCCGAGTCTCTTGGGAGCAAGCTTGTGCTTTGTCTCCCCAAGTGGTGTGCTAGCTAATGGAGATTTTAATGCCGTACAATTGACAGTGGAGGGTGTTAATTCTGGCAGCAATACCACAATCTAGGAGCAGAACAAGGTGTTTCAGAGAAACCTTGCACAAAAACAGTGACGTCTCCCTGATATTAAATGTACAAATAGCTCGATGGAATAAATGATTGCTTCCAGCATGAGCAGAACTAATTTTAGACGGGAGAGCCTAATGTGCCTGTCAGTGCTTCACAATGAGTGATTAAAGACAGAAATAGATTTGCTGTGTTTCCACTTGCATTGGGCCTCAGATCTGCAGGAAATAGAGTATCTACGTGCAGAAATCACCCATGTAAGAGCATCCTAATGCATTCTGAAAGTGATTTCACAGTGTCCATTGAGCACAACCAATTGTGTTGTCACCACTGTGAATGTTCCCAGTCCTGGCTGCGGTCACAGGAAGCGCCTGGTAAATTTGTTTTGACTTGGCTGTCTTCTGGTTACCCCGAGTGATGTGGTTCCTTCTCCTGTAAGAGGCTGCCAGGGACCCCCACAGGAGGAGAATCTGCTTTGGAGGACG
Organism: Ara ararauna; assembly: GCA_028858755.1. Classification (NCBI taxonomy): domain Eukaryota; kingdom Metazoa; phylum Chordata; class Aves; order Psittaciformes; family Psittacidae; genus Ara; species Ara ararauna. The sequence continues at coordinate 5,834,194 of CM054389.1, read as the reverse complement.
CACCTGAACGTAGGTGCGTGTATGTGTAAAGATACTGCACAGCAATACCTACTTGTAAATGGCACACACCTCACAGGGCTGCAGCACGCCTCTGGCAGCCCCACCATGGGCTTCCCCGGGGCTCAGCAGAAAACCCTTTGCACAATACCTGACAAGAAAAAGCCTCCATCACCCCTGCTCAAAGGGCCACATCATTTCACTCTTTCCATAGACACATAGTTCACCCAAAGAGGGAGAAGGAGTTACCAGACCTTGTAGTTAAGTGCTTAATTAGCAACTAAAGTCAGGAAGATTCAGTTCATTATTTGTCATGGATACAGAGTATATTCCACTTTGCTATGTAGGGCAATACATTCATGTTAAGACTTTACGCTTCCAAGGTTCGCGGGTCAAGATTAATCAGTTGTGACCTTGGAACAGAGCTCTTCTAAAGCTGAGTAAGGGAATCTGAAGCAAGGGTCCATACATTTATAGAGAGCTCGATCTGACTGAATGGTTAAAAGGCAATTGAACAGCAAAACTAACATTCCTTTGCAGAGGAAGAATTAAAGACCTCTGGAAACAGAGAGGTGAAACACAGGTAATTTTTCAGTGCGAGTGACATTCTGAATTAACCTCTCCCGTGGCTGAGGGTGGTGGTTATCCTGCTCCTTTTCTCCTGGAATTCTTCTTCCGGAGCAATTCTTCCTGCTTAAACTATTCAGCAGGGAAAGATACAAACACCACCGTTTCCAAATGCCAGGTGCTTCGGAACAGGGGATTTGCTGCCAAAGAGAACAGTGTTTGTTTCCACACCACATCTTTATTGACAGAAACTTTCCATTTTGTGTCTACTTTGCATGTTTCGAGGCAGCAGAACAGGATGTTGATCAGCAGAGATGCCTAAAGAGTAAGGACCAGCCTCTCAGCATCAGGACATCACAGGAGAGCGCAGCTCCTGTCCTGGCTTCTCAGCCCTGAGCCTACAGCTCTCCGTACCTGTTACAGCTGACAGGGAACAGTCTGGATTTGATCCTAACAGTGACTTTTCAGTGGGTTTTAGGTGAACAAACTCTCCCTTCCTTTTCCTTATACCCATCAGAGCCCCCCAGAGCTCTCCCTACGCACCGATACAGCTTCCCTTCACACCAGGAATCCCTCACCCACTGTGTCCATCTGCTGTAAGGTTATTTCCCGCTGCTTGTCCAGCCTGGCACACCAGGAGGTCCTCACCTGATGGTTTGGACGGGGTTTATTTGTGGGTTTTATTAGCCTTTATGGTTCCATGCATAGCACCAGCATGAAAGTCTGTGCTCTGCTTGTGGTCTGCAGTGGAGGTACTCAAGCCTCAGCTCTCTGTGCTATCAGTTTAAAGTTGTCCATTCTCCAGTTTAGCAAATCTTCACCTCTTCCATGGATGTCGAAGCAATTCCCCAAAAATGGCATTTTTTCTCAGTTACGCAGTTTTCTCTGCCCTGCTCTATTGTGCACATTAACCATTCAAGTTTACACATGCCTGCTTAGCAAATGCATGGCTGGTCCCATAAAAAGCAATTATTTTGAGCCACAGCCCTTCTTCCTCTTCCCTTCTGCTCTTATGAGCTTCTCTGCCAAGACCAATCAATATGTAAACCTCAGTGTGTTCACAGCCAGTTTCATCCTTTTGTACTGAAAGTCATATTTCATAGCTTCCAGGTCTCGTCATTTCACCACAGCTTTGATGATACCCACCTTCTCCTCAACTGCTGCAGGCCAGCGTTCTGGTGTTTTAAATACTCGTTTCCTGCTTGCAGTTACAGGTAACAACTTGCAGACAGGACCCTACAGGCGTGTGGGTAAAGGGCAAAGCACAAAAGGTTTACAATGCCTCTGGTGCTATTTTAAAGCTCAACTCGAGAGTCTTCCTCCTGATTCCCGGGTTTGGAGCTGCAGGACTGTGTCTAATCCACTGTTCATTCCCTCCCTTATTTTACACTGATGTCCCAACACAGAGAAGGGAGTGAGGAGCCCCTTGTCAGGGCTGTTGGTGGCTGTGGAGCAGCCCGGCTGTGGCTCACTATAGACAGCCACCCCCAGCACTGCCCCGGTGACAGTCGCAGAGCAGAGCATCTGAAAGACAGTCCCATGGATTTCAGTTTCCAGCTCGATGTGCGGTTCTCGCAGGGACAAGGACTGCTGGAACCCCAGCGGGGATGTCTACTGCCTCTCTACAAACCCGCTGAATCATTTATGTTTGCATTAAGGTTTGTAATCTTGGTTTGGAGGAGGGAGCACCGACCTCTGGCCCGTGTCATTTCCAGAGCTCCTCTGGCTCCTCTGTCAGGTATCACAGGGATAATGAGGTGGAACAATGTATTAATCTGTCACCCCAGAGCAAATGAGTTACATTTGTTTTGAAGCCTTAATGCAGTGGTCATAGGTTAAGCACCTTGTGAAGCCCCGAAGGCTTTGCTTTGCAGATGTGAATAAACCAGGGTCCCAGGGAAGAGAATGGTGAAACCTATAATTAGTGTCTCAGCTTGGTGGGTTTTCAGAGGGTCAAGAATTCACTGATGGCTTCAGTGCTGCAGCTCAGTGCACCTGCAGACCTCACGCTGATAACAGAACTGTGCCCACCACCACAGTGTGCAGGTTCATGGTGTAAATGGACAAACGTGCTCCCCTCGTGGTGCCCACACAGCGGTCAGGGGCTCAGACACCATCCCCAGGATTAGGGCAATCACTGATCTTTTTAAACTATACATTTACAGCCTTACGTGTCCTTAGCTGCAAAACTTATTGTAATTCATATAAAAATAACTGTGGCATTGACTTGCAGCTGTTTAGCGCTACTCAGCAATTTGGAAATGATCTCAGAAAGACCGGAGCTTGATTCTAATGTTCTAATCAATGCACACAGTACAATCCATCCTAATACATGTTTAAATGTAGTTATGGGGATAACAGTAAATGTGGTGTTGGCTGACAGGGTCTGGGAAGCGAAGTTTGCCTCCATCCTGTAGCAAATTTGTTCCAAGTCTTATCTTTACATTCTGTTCTCTTATCTTCGTGAGAGTCCTGATGACACAGAGTTTGCTACCAGCTGCCTTACTCAGCATTTCTTCCTATTAATAATCATGAAGAATTGTGTACGTGGCAGACATTTATGGACAAGCATGATTCTGGCGGTCCTGTTCAGGACTAAATGCTCTAGTAGGTAGGAGAACTAAGTCGATGTTGTGAATCTAGCCAAAAATCCACCCAGAACCTTTGGTGTGTCATGTGCAGAATGCTCCTGGTCACTTGCTCACACCATCAGAGCTTATAGGATGTGCTCTCGGTCAGTGTAAGGATGAATTTATTCAGGAACAGCAATTCCAGAGTGCTTTATAGTTGAAGCATTGGAGCTGTTTGTGTATGAGGTCAATGAGAAACTGCTGCTTCACAATGAGAATACAAGGGAAGAAATGAGCAGATTGGATTTGACTCAATGGAGTCTCCAGGTAAGCCTGGCTGGCAGCTCTGGTGTGTCTGCTCTGCGGGGAAATGCAAAGTTACCAGTTGAAAATGCAAGGATTTTCAGACTAATTGAGATCCTTTGCACTTTCTTTTGAAACTTCCGATGCTCTTTTCCTCATCTATTGTGCACACACTTGTTTCTGGTTAGCATTTTGAGCTCTGTGCACAAAGAACATGTCACGGGGAGCACGGCTGCTACACGTGTGTGATGCAGCTCCCGGAGCATGTCCGGCTGAAGCAGTGTGTTATAATCCTGGATTCGCTTCCCTCCCAGCAGATGCTCACTGACTGCTGCCCCGTCTAGACCTTGTGTCCTGCATGTTCTTGGCTTGCTGAGTCTGGCTCTGGGCAATGACCATGCACTCCAGCTGCAAACTAAGTGTCTGCTGCCGCTCTTGGCAGCAGGAGCTACACAATCTGCTTGCTCAGGCACTGCCATTAGTTCTTGCTTTCTAAATCTTCCATAGCAGCTATTGAAGACACTTGTATTATTTCACGACTGTGCACTTCATTGTTCTCTCTGAAACACTAATGATGGAGAACATCAGCGCAGTTATGTGCTAGCGCCCAAGTAGCAAACACGAGAAGCAAACATATAAAAAACTGGAGAAACATAATGCAGATCCTTATTTCAGTTTTCTTATGCATCCAGAAATCAAAAGACTTTGCCGGTGACTTCTGACCTCCTCTGGACCCAGTTCTTAGTCTAGAACTATTCCCTGCCCTTCCTCTTCTTTCGAGAGGACCACTTGGGTAATGTTTAACTCCACTGTTAGCTAAGCTGCTGCAGGGGCAGGCCCACCAGGAAGGGTGAATTCCCTGGGGAATTATGCTGCCTAATGTCTGCTGATTTTCTCATTTGAAGAGGTGATTATCCCATAATAGCCTCTGAGGCTCTGCCTTTGCCATCCATTGTCAGTGCTCTGGGAATCACAGTTAAATGATGTGCCATAATTTTACAGTCATCTCACCCCCCAAAATGAATCAGAGCACCACTCACAACTGGAAGCTGACACATGGCTCCCGGTGCTGATGTGTCACATGGTGCAGGGCAGTCCTTTGGGATTTGCATTTTGGAAAATAAATCTATGGATCCTCTCTTGGGGTTGACTCTCCACAGAGCAGCTTCAGATCCACATCATTTATTATCTACGCGGACGTCCTGTTGTAATCCACGAGGTCCCTGTTCAGCCCTCCTGGGCTAAGCCACACATCTGGAAATGTGAGATTCTCCCTCTTTCCCCAAGCTGGATCTTGGGGTGTTTTCCCTCATGGAGCACAGACTGCTCCCAAGTGTCGGGATCTGATGAAGCTGCAGCTCCCCTGTTGATCCCTCCTGGGTCACCTTGGTAAGGGTGGACTCGCGCAGACGTTGGTCAGCTTTGGTGCTGTTGGGGAGGCAAAGAACTTTCCTCCAGAGAAATGAGTAATTGGAAACTTTAGCTAGAATTGGATTCATCCCGTTGTTTTGATGTAATTCAGAATTGCATTGGGGGTGACTGATGTCATAGAGACTGGAAAGCACACGGGGGCAGAGCAGCCGGCTCAGCATCCTGCAGCTATCTCATGTCTTCATTTCTTGCTGTTTTTCTGATGATGGGAGCACATCAGTCAAAATGCAGGACCTGAAACTCCACTGGCAGCATAAAAACATTGCATCATACGAGTGAACAGCAAAGCTGCCGGGGAGAGCTCAGCCCCTCAGGAACACGTTCTGATGACCTAGTCCTGTGCAAGCAGATTGATTCAATCCTGTGTGCAAGTGCTTGAGTATCAGACTCCTGCGTTTTAAACATCCAACTCCAATAACTGCAGCCAAACTGAAGAGTGCAACCCGTCATGTTTGGGGCAGAGAGAAAGTCGAAGTTGTGCTATTGCTGACACCACTATTGTACTGTGATTAAAATATGGCTTTTGATTAGCAAACAGATGGATTTTGGTCCGCATCACAAGCCTGAATGAATTCATTGCCAGTTCTTGAAGCGATTTGTGTTCTTGGAATCAGAGTAGCAAACAGTAACAGATGTGAGTACATTGAGCTGTCAAGAGCTTAATGGAGTAAAACGGAGATCACTAACCAGTTTCAGAGGAGGGTTAAGGGGATCCCTTTTTGAAGGCTAATTATTTAGGACAGAACACCTGCCATTGGGCAGCAGAAGATACCAAGAATTAACCATTCTCTCGCATGAATTCTCACTCTGCCACATGTGGTTGAAGTGATGGACAGAGCTGCAGCTCAGGATTAATTGAGCTTTCAAATGCGGAGAAAGTGGGAGAACACATTCATCTGGGTTATTAGAAGCCATGGCAATGACACAGCACAGCACAGCATAGTACAGCATAGCACAGCACAGCCCAGCCCAGCCCAGCACAGCATCCCTCCTGGTAGTACCAAACGCTGCCTTCTAACTTCTTCCTTAGTTTAGGACTTTGATTTTTCTAACTCCACATAATCTTCCTTACCCCTTGACAGAGGGAAGTGCCCCACTTTCTGAATGAATCCATGGAGCGGCAGCCACAGAATTAGGCTCTTGCTTCCCCTGTGGCATGTTTCAAAGTTTCTCTTGAATTTTGTTCTATTTTTGTTAAACCTGCGCAGTGGTTTTTATCTACAAAGTAATTTTTACCGACTCGTGCACTCCCAAAGCAGATATCTAAAACCCCCAGTGATTATTGGCCATCTACACTGCAGTAACTATTGCAGGTCTTGCCACAGAAAACAAGCATTTGAGATCGGAAAATCAGTAGGAGAGCTCTGAGCACTTTAAAGAATAGCACTCTGAGCTATTTAAAGAATAAAACAGTTCAGGAAGTTCTTTATTCTTCTTTTACTCATTATTTTCCAGCAAAAAGAAAACTTTTCCTGCTGGAATGTCTTGGGGTAAATGTGTCGTAGGGGTTTGGTGTTTGGAGTTGGTGTTTATTATATTCAGCCCAGTGAAGATGCAGTAGGTCACGGGTCCTTTATGTGATCTACCTGAAAAGGAGTAAAGCGACTTGTCCTGTCTGTGCAGTTGAAAGTAAGCCCCAACAACAGCATGTGCTCAGGAGCAAATAAACCACGGGATGGTTCCGCAGTGATCACTGCTGCCCACTGGAACAAGTGCTGGTTAAGAGCTGTGTTTTCTCCAGGGCAGCCTGAGCGAGGAGGACACACCATAGAATCATAGGATGGTTTGGTTGGAAGGGACCCGAGAGCTCATCCAGTTCAACCCGTGCCACGGGCAGCACAAACAGCTCATTCCAAACCAGTTACTCTCACTCTTGTTCCCATCCTCCCTGCCACACTGTGGAAGGATGCGCTTGGGCTGGGTCCAAGCCTTGCTGCTGCCTCAGTTGACATGGTGTCCATGCCCCTGTCTGTGTCCATGTGTCCATGCGTCTGTGTTTCCATGCGTCTGTATGCCCATGTGTCCATGTGTCCGTGTGTCCATGTGTCTGTGTGTCCACGTGTCCGTGTGTCCATGTGTCTGTGTGTCCATGTGTCCATGTGTCTGTATGTCCGTGTGTCTGCGTGTCCATGTGTCCATGCGTCTGTGTTTCCATGTGTCTGTATTTCCATGTGTCCATGTGTCTGTATGTCTGTGTGTATGTCCGTGTGTCCGTGTATCCATGTGTCTGTACATCCGTGTGTCCATGTGTCTGTATGTCTGTGTGTCCGTGTGTCCGTGTATCCATGTGTCCATGTGTCCATATGTCTGTGTGTCCATGTGTCTGTGTGTCCATGTGTCTGTATGTCCGTTTGTCTGTATGACTGTGTGTCCACGTGTCCATGTGTCTGTGTCTCCATGTGTCCCTGTGTCCATGTGTCCATGTGTCTGTATGTCTGTGTGTCTGAGTGTCCATGTGTCCATGCGTCTGTGTTTCCATGTGTCTGTATGTCCATGTGTCCATGCGTCTGTGTGTCCTTGTGTCTGTGTGTCCGTGTGTCTGTATGTCCGTGTGTCTGTGTGTCCATGTGTCCATATGTCTGTGTCTCCATGTGTCTGTATGTCCATGTGTCCCTATGTCCATGTGTCCACGTGTCTGTATGTCCACGTGTCTGTATGTCCGTATGTCCATGTGTCCATGTGTCTGTGTGTCCATGTGTCTGTATGTCCATGTGTCCGTATGTCCATGTGTCCATGTGTCTGTGTGTCCATGTGTCTGTATGTCCATGTGTCTGTATGTCCATGTGTCCATGTGTCCGTGTCTCCATGTGTCCGTATGTCCATGTGTCCATGCATCTGTGTTTCCATGTGTCTGTATGTCCATGTGTCCATGTGTCTGTATGTCCATGTGTCTATATGTTTGTGTGTCCATGTGTCTGTATGTCCATGTGTCCCTATGTCCATGTGTCTATATGTTTGTGTGTCCATGTGTCTGTATGTCCATGTGTCCGTATGTCCATGTGTCTGTATGTCCATGTGTCTATATGTTTGTGTGTCCATGTGTCTGTATGTCCATGTGTCCGTATGTCCATGTGTCTGTATGTCCATGTGTCTATATGTTTGTGTGTCCATGTGTCTGTATGTCCATGTGTCCGTATGTCCATGTGTCCATGTGTCTGTATGTCCATGTGTCTATATGTTTGTGTGTCCATGTGTCTGTATGTCCATGTGTCCCTATGTCCATGTGTCTATATGTTTGTGTGTCCATGTGTCTGTATGTCCATGTGTCTATATGTTTGTGTGTCCATGTGTCTGTATGTCCATGTGTCCGTATGTCCATGTGTCTGTATGTCCATGTGTCTATATGTTTGTGTGTCCATGTGTCTGTATGTCCATGTGTCCGTATGTCCATGTGTCCATGTGTCTGTATGTCCATGTGTCTATATGTTTGTGTGTCCATGTGTCTGTATGTCCATGTGTCTATATGTTTGTGTGTCCATGTGTCTGTATGTTTGTGTGTCCATGTGTCTGTATGTCCATGTGTCCGTATGTCCATGTGTCTGTATGTCCGTGTGTCCATGCGTCTGTGTTTCCATGTGTCTGTATGTCCATGTGTCCATGTGTCCGTGTCTCCATGTGTCCGTATGTCCATGTGTCCATGCGTCTGTGTTTCCATGTGTCTATATGTTTGTGTGTCCATGTGTCTGTATGTCCATGTGTCCGTATGTCCATGTGTCCATGTGTCTGTATGTCCATGTGTCCGTGTGTCCATGTGTCCGTATGTCCATGTGTCCATGTGCTGTGTGTGCTGCAGCTTCCCCAGGCTGGGGGACAAGGGTGCTTGTGCGCCGGGAGCAGAGCGAGCGCGGGTTGCGGCAGCCGGCCCGCAGGCGGCTGCGAGCGCAGCGAGAACAGGAGCCAGCTAAGCAGAAATATTGGCCTACATTCCCCCTCCTCCTGGTGGAAGGCACGCGGGTTTCTATGGCAACTCGTGTTTTCTGCTGTCAGGCCCTACTGACTCACTTCTGGGAGCCGCGGAGGAGCAGCATTGTTTTCTTTCCCTGCCAAGGCTCCTCTCTGCAGCCCTCTGCGTTGGGTTGGGTGGCGTTCGAGGCTGGGGCGGCTCTGCAGGGCCATGGGGAGAGGCAGTCAAACGTTGCAGCACCCTCCAAGTGGGTCCGTTGCTAAAATACTTGATGTGTGGCGTTGTGGTGGCATCTTGAGCTCCCTGGATCACAGCCTCCGTGGGAATGGGCCTTCCATGGTCTCACCTCATCACCCCTTTTCTAATTGGGAAGCATTCACAGAGGTACAGGTTTGATCTTCCAGCAGAGCCCGGGATGCTGAGTAACCACTTTTCCTTGCAATAGTGGGGGAGCTTTGCATCCGCATCCCTCAGGCTCCGCTGGAATTCCAGCTATGGGTGTACCCCAGAGAACACTGAGCACTCACAGGAGCAGCAGTTCTTCTCATGCTTTTTCTTTTGCCTAATCACAACCATATGGCGCCCTTTAAGGGAGATTATCTTTACATTGTTAGCTCTGAAATGCTGCTTCTTCAGCTTTGCAAGGTCGCAGCATCTACCAAGTTAAGTGGTAGGGCAGGACGAAACTGATAACGCAGCATGACCTTGGTCAATCAATTAATCTTTCCCTACCCTATTTACTCCAGCGAAAGAAAAACCCATCCCTACTTTGAGATCCCAGGGTGAAAGGTACCTCTGAAGCCAGAGGATGAGTTATTTAAGCCTGGATAGTTTGCTCAGCCCTGGAGGGAATACAGATGAATTTACTACTATTGTCTGTCTGTTTACGTGTAGCTACTACTGCCACTGGTTGCAGGGATGAGCTGTCAGTACAGAACAGGCTGGAGTCTGCAGACTCCGTGTGATGTTGCTCCTGCTTGTGGTCCGCCCCACTCCAGTGCAGGAATGACCGTGAGGGACGTGAGGGCTCAAGCAGCAGCAGCACTGCTACTACAGGGAGTAAGAGGCTTCTGAAAGACTTATGTCAGCACTTTCTGTAGAGCCTCTTAATTACACTGCAAGGGGAGGCGGGTTGGGATGCAGCCAGCACCGAGGGTCACAGCGTGTGCTGTCAGCCCAGCACGTCCCCTACAACATGGTGTATTGTGGAACATAAGGAAGGAAAGGCTCGTCCCTCTGGATCCGTGTTGCAACTGCAGCTCTTGGTGGGGAAACCTCATCTAAAATAGGCCATAAACGGGTTTTCTGGCTGTTGAATTAAGCTGGATTACGCAGTGAAAAGCACTGACTTAGGTTCTGGGGTGCTGAATAATGTATGTGCACATCACCTCCTGAACCCCGAACTAGACTGTGGCAGGTCGATCGCTCTGGCCCTTCTCAGAACACATCCAGGCAAACTTTGAACTTAATTTTAGCGTCTGCTTTAGAAAGGGGGGTCTTTTCTAACATAATGTGATGTCATTGAGGTTTTATTTTATAGCGACCAACAGCGTTATGCTACTGCAAGCGCAAAGCATGACTTTTAGGGCTGTTGATCCTTAAAGCCTGCTTTTGCTATCATTCCGTTTTAATATGGCCATATATTCCAACATGGAAGTGTTCACCACAAGATGAGCACATACATGAGAAAGGGAAAATGGTATTTTTATGAACCATGCAGGTGTTGAGCATAAACCTAAATAGACCCTTTTTTTCCCGAGCTTTTGTCAAAATGAACTGGTTTGTGCCATTCAAACCCCTCTATTTTCACATGTGTATTTGGAGAATACATTTCAAACCAAAACAGCAGGTTGACACGTAAGTATTTCCCTAGGGGTGCGCACTGTCATTGTGCAGGACTTTGACACGCTGCATGGTTTAAGCCATGTACAGGCGGTGATGATGGGTTTGTCATTTCCTGACGAGTTCATTTGATTTTTGATGCTCTGCAGCTTCAGTGACTGCAGCAAATGGGGCAAGCTGTGTTGAGCATCCCCTTGTGCTGGGTCAGCTTTGGTTAAATCATCAAAAGCAAGAAACATCTATTACGTTCTGCTGCTGAGTCTTCACTTCACAGGAACTTGCAGGGAGCAGCAAGTATGTTTGCTCCCATTTTCTCTAGCCCAGTTTCCGCATCCCCAGAGGTCACAGCTTCCGAGAGGAGCCTGATGGATCAGAAACGTGGCTCTGAACCAGCCCCGTCAGCACTGCTGTGATCATGCCATGGCCTTATGGACGCGGAGGCAGAGCTCACTCCTCAGGTGGAGATCTCATGTCTCCGTGGGGAAGGATCCAAAGCAGGGACCAGCCTCTTTCACATGAGGAGAACACAGGGTGTCCTCTCGCACAGCACCCCTGGCTCTCTGTGCACGGACACCTTGCTTAGTGAATCAAACCTGTTTTACACCACACACCCCTCTCCATTGCCCAGGCAGATGAGGTTTATTCACCCAAACTCTCACATCCCCGTTCTTTCTTGGCTGTTTCACCAGCACATTCTGTCTGGTTGGTTTGGTTTTATTTTGCTTGTGGACTTATACAGCTTTTAGTGGTTTTGCATTAAAGACAAGGACTAATGTCCTAATAGAATCATAGAATCCCAGACTGGTTTGGGTTGGAAGGGTCCTGAAAGCTCGCCCAGTTCCAATCCCTGTCAAAGGCAGTGACACCTTCCCGTGGAGCAGGCTGCTCTGCAGCGCATGAAGGAGCTGAGCAGTCTCAGACAGAGGCCGTTCCCCCTCTATTGCTGCAGAGTGGTAAGTACAGCGTCACTGACAGCCACCTGATGGGCTGATCCGTCCAGGAATGTTTGCAGAATTGAAATTACCTTCGCACACAACAGAGCTGGTGTCAGAGTGGCTTTGAAATAGAAAAGAACAGAAAACCCTCATTGTACTGTGCACATCGCTGTGTGTCGTTGCTTTTGAGGCTCAGTATTGCCAAGTAGCTGTGCTATGGGTGAAAGGAGCTGTGGGTTTGGGAAGCTCTGCAGACACAAACCCAGGTCTGAGCAGACCGGGCTCTGCTGCTGCTGGGGGCATTGGTGCTGCTGCTCCCACCCACCCGCAGAGTGGGGCCGGGTGGCCCCTGCTCACCCATGGGGCAGCAGTGCCGGGATGCTGCAGTGTGGGATGGAGGCTCCTGTGCTGTGGGCTCTGTGGGGGGGCTGGAGCCAGGGGCTCGGGTCCCACTGTGGGGAATGAGACCCCCAACACCAGCCTGTGGAGGGGGCTGTCCTCACACCTTGGCACCAGAGAGACTGGTCGAGCACTCATTAAACCTATTGTGCACTTTGGAGGTTCCCTCCTGCAGGGTTTGGTTTGCCAAAACCACCCCACTGCTTTCTTCTCCTGCATTCTTTCACTTGGCACAGGTTTTAATGCAAGGGAGAGGCGACTCGAAGCAATGTAGAGGCAAATCCAGTTCTCCAAGGACAGCACTTGGATTTCTCTGTATTTCATAGATGAAATCCTGTAGTTTCAAGCAGGTATTTAATCACCCAGAGGTTCTGCGGGAAGATCTGTTCAGTTCTTGGCCAGCGATCATTCCCAACGCAGGAGACTTCAGCATGCAGCCTATGGACTTTGGAAGGACCTTTTCCCCCACTATCTATCCACAGATCCAGACGCACTTCCCGCAGTGACTGCAGGCTCTTGGTGCAGCATTTCCTTGTTCTGTGTTAAACATGGGTTGGGATTTCACCTGCTCAGAAGCTCACGTCAACCATTCCGTGCTTCAGCACAGACCACATCCAAAACTCACCTCCAGCCCTAAGCCAGCACTCAGATCACATGGGTGAAGAGTGCAGCATCATTCACACTCAGCTCCATTCACTTTAAACTGGCTACAGCCAGACTGTAGTGGAGGTTACTGTGTGTGCCATCCCAGCAGCATCCAGTGCTGCCTGAGGGACTGACTAAACAGGAAACTATAAACACAGGAGTTCAAATGCCCTCGGTGTTCCCTCAGGACAGGTACCAGACACGCCTCTGATGCGCTGGTGTAGGAAACAAAAGCTTTAAAGCCTCATGAGTTACATGATGAAAAAATCACATCAGTCAAAGCGTGTAACTGGCACTTTCAGAACCAGAGGTGCAAATCGAGGAGCCCTCCTTTGCCCCAGAGAATCTGCTGCATCCTGCAGCGGCTCCCGCATCCCACATCAGCTCCCACATCAGCTCCCGCATCCCACAGCAGCTCCCGCATACCGCATCAGCTCCCGCATCCCGCAGCGGCTCCTGCATCCCGCATCAGCTCCCACATCAGCTCCTGCATCCCACAGCAGCTCCCGCATACCGCATCAGCTCCCGCATCCCACAGCAGCTCCCGCATACCGCATCAGCTCCCGCATCCCGCAGCGGCTCCTGCATCCCGCAGCGGCTCCCGCATCCCGCATCAGCTCCCACATCAGCTCCCGCATCCCGCATCAGCTCCCACATCAGCTCCCGCATCCCACATCAGCTCCCACATCAGCTCCCGCATCCCACAGCGGCTCCTGCATCCCGCAGCGGCTCCCGCATCCCGCATCAGCTCCCACATCAGCTCCCACATCCCGCATCAGCTCCCACATCAGCTCCCACATCCCGCATCAGCTCCCACATCAGCTCCCGCATCCCGCAGCGGCTCCCACATCAGCTCCCACATCCCGCAGCGGCTCCCACATCCCGCAGTGGCTCCTGCATCCTGCAGTGGCTCCTGCATCCCGCATCAGCTCCCACATCAGCTCCTGCATCCCGCAGCGGCTCCCGCATCCCGCATCAGCTCCCACATCAGCTCCCGCATCCCACAGCAGCTCCCGCATACCGCATCAGCTCCCGCATCCCACAGCAGCTCCCGCATACCGCATCAGCTCCCGCATCCCGCAGCGGCTCCTGCATCCCGCAGCGGCTCCCGCATCCCGCATCAGCTCCCACATCAGCTCCCGCATCCCGCATCAGCTCCCACATCAGCTCCCGCATCCCACATCAGCTCCCACATCAGCTCCCGCATCCCACAGCGGCTCCTGCATCCCGTAGCGGCTCCCGCATCCCGCATCAGCTCCCACATCAGCTCCCACATCCCGCATCAGCTCCCACATCAGCTCCCGCATCCCGCAGCGGCTCCCACATCAGCTCCCAGATCCCGCAGCGGCTCCCAGATCCCGCAGCGGCTCCCACATCCCGCAGTGGCTCCTGCATCCCGCAGTTGCTCCCTCCCAGGGTTGCTGAAGGGAGCAGCCAGGCAAGGGAGAGCAGTGGGGCCTCAGCACTGGGGGCCTGAGGGAAGGTGGGTGCTGACTTCAGAGCAAGCCATGCTGCTCCTCCATGTCCCAATCCCAGGTCTGTGCCTGGCCAGGCTGCATAGAGAGCCCTGTGACAAGCGTGGGGCATAACAGGGTAGGAATTGGACCTCTCTGTACCTTGACTCCAATGCCAAGTTTTAAAACTCCCCCTACGTGTTCACAAAGTCAGTCCAAATAATGTAAGCGTTCTGGTTTACTGCTGTCCCTACGAACAGGGTCAAATGATTCAGTGCAAACCTTTCTTGGTATAATCCTCCAGAGGTGGATGAATACAAGTTGATGGATTTTGGATGTGATCCCGAACTGCTGCATCGGTTGGGTCCAAAAACGCACAATAAATGAATTTAATCAGGAAACATGGCTCCGATAGGAACATTTAATGGCACTGATTTACGCTTTCAGCTGCCAAAGTCAGGAGCTGCTTAGCAGAGCTGAAGGTTTCAGAACAAACAACTCTCCTTGGAGATTAAAGTGTTGCAAAAGACGTTACCAGACGGGCAGAAGGGAAGTTTTGCCTCTGCTGGAGCCGTTAACCCAGCACGGGACGGAACTACTCAAACATGTCTGAAAACGCTGCTTTTAGAAGCTGCGTTTAACAAGTTCACTCCCTCAGAGCAGCGGCTGCTGCACTGTCAGGAGCTCCTCTAACGGCTCGTTTCTGCTGTCTTGGTTTGCTCCAGCTCCCTCGCAGGGCGCAGAGCGGGCGTCGTGCGCTCGGTGAGGGCAGTTGTGAGGCTGAGAGGTGCTGTTTGCAAAGGGAGATTGGGCAGAGAATGGCAATTCCTGCTTACAGCTGAGGCCCTCAGGAGAACACTGCGCCTGCAGGGCTTGTGGGCCTGGGTACAGCGTGACAGAGGTTCGACCCCGGCTCCTCTGCTGTCATGAGGCAAACCCGAGTTTAGGATGTGACACACACGCACAACGTGCATATAACACAGCGAGATAGTCCCAAGTGACAAAGCCATGCATAGAGTGTGGGTGGTGGGGGGTGGCTGCACCTTCAGAGCCCACCGGCCAGCACAGCCCAGCTCATGGGCATGGGTTGGTGCCATTCCTCAGATCAATTCCTCTTTAAATGGCATGAAAGCTCTCCCATGAAAACCTTCTTTTCCCAATGCCATCCTTTCCTCGAGAAACATTGTTTATTACAGGCGGTTTATTTGTCCTTTACGTCAGTACCTTATACCAGCCCCAAACCCAAAGTTTTGGCAGACATTTAGCATGGAAAGGTGCAGTGTGGATAATTAAAGGTTAATTTAGTTTCGCAAGCTACTGAAAAAAGGGTCTTGCAAAGGCAACATCAGGTAACACCGGCTATAGGCAGTGTGTTCTGCCCTGCTGCGAGGTGTTTCTGACGGAGCAGGTCCAGCATGCGATGGCTTCTGTGGACCCTTTTCCAAGGTTCCCTCTTTCCCCGTTTTTTCTCTGTGGAAAGGGCCTGGCTGTTCCCTTCTCTGCAGCCATCCCCCCGGCTCCCACACGGGAGCCCTCGGCCAGGAGCCGCTCGGGACAGGTCCTGCTCCGGCAGCACAAGGGTCTGTGGGGAGAGCAGCGCTGCTGATGCGGGGCCGGCGGTGCTCGGAGCAGTGACCGTGCGGTGCCCGGGGGGCACAGCGCGGGTCTGTCAGCGCCCCGCCGAGCCCATGGCACGCGGGGCGCCCCATTGTACCGCCGGGGAACCGAGCGCGGCAAGCGGGGAATCCCCGCCGCGCACCACGCGTGTCCCCGGTGCGCGTGCACGCGCGCCCCCCCCCCCCCCCCCCCCTCCCGCCGCCGGGAACGCCGCGTTGCGGTGAGCGGCGCCTCCTGCCCGCGCCGGGAGCGCCGCGCGGGCGGGGTGGGGCGCGGGGCGGCCCCTTTAAGGCGCGCGGCGGCGGCGCGGGGCGCCCATGTGGAGGTGCTCCATGCCTTGTTGTCCTGCGCGCCCATTGGCCCGCGCCGCGGTGACATATTGTAATGGGCCGCGAGCGCACTGCGGGGGGAGGGCCGCCCGGAAAACCCGGCGGCCGGAGCGCTGCGCCGCCGGCCCGGCTCAGCCCCGACCGCTCCCGGCGCCCTGCCGCAACCGGCGCCCGCTCCGGGGAGAACCGCCCGCAGCGGCCGCGCCCCGTCCCCGCTACCGACGGGGCTACCGCGCCGCCCCTGCGTGGCCCCGGTCCGGGCCGTCCGCCGCTTCCCGTCCCGCCCCGTCCCGTCCAGGCGGCTCTCCCGCTCCTCGCCGCGTCTTTCCGCCGCCCGCCGCGTAGTAGCGGTGCCGCGCCAGCGCCCGCCTGTTGTGTTTCTGTTGCCGCCCGCCATCTTGTCGCCAGCGCTGCGGCCGTCGGCGGAGCCGCGGGGCGGCGCGGTGCGTGCGGCCGGGCCCGCGCACCGGGGAGCGGCGGCGGCGGCGCCCGCGCCATGAGCATCGAGACGCTGCTGGAGGCGGCGCGGTTCCTGGAGTGGCAGGCGCAGCAGCAGCAGACCGCACGTGGTAAGGGGCCGCCGCCTGACAGCCCGCGCCCGGCCGGGGCGCCGCGGGGACGGGAACGGGGGGCGAGGGGGCGGCGCCGTCCGCTCCGCGCCGGTAGATATGGGGGGGGGGTTGGGGGGGGTGCTGCCGGTGCGAGGCGCTGCCGTGGGGGCGGCGGGGGAAGCCCGCTGCGGGCGGGGAGGTGACAGTGCGGGGGGTGGGGGGTGGGGGGGAGCGCGGCGCAGCCCCGCTGTGTGCTCGGTGCGGGCGGGGCGCGCTGAAGGGGGGGGTTGGGGGGGGGGGGTTCCGTGTCCGCGCCGGGGGGGGGGCTCCGTCCGCCACCGCCCCTCCCGCGGGCGCGCCGCCGCCGCGCGCTGCGTGTCCCCGCGCCGCAGGCGGGGCGGGGGCGGGGCCGTGCCGCGTGACGCGCCAGGCGCCGCCCGCCACCACGTGCGCGCGGGCCCGCCCCGCCCCTCCCCGCGCTCGGCACCGCCGCTGGCGCGCGGCGCTACCGGGGGGGGGGGGTGTTAAGGGGGGGGGGGGGCTGTGATGAGTCACGCCGCGCGCGCGCGCCCGGGGGGGATCCCGCGCCGGAAGGGCCGCGCGCGCCGCTCCCCGGGACACCCCCGGGTCCGGTTGAGGCGGGGACGTGCGGGGCCCGGCGGGGATCCCTCTCCCGGGAGCTGCTGTGGGCGGGAGCAGCGGCTGAGGGCGGGGACGCCGCAGCGGCCGCGGGTGACCCGAGGCCGCCGCGTTGGGTGCCCGCGGGCGGCGGGAGGCGCGTGCTGCTGGGGCATGGGCAGGAGCCGAGGGGGTGCAACCACGGAACCGACGTGGAACGGGTCGGGTCGGGAGGGGCCTCGAAGCTCCTCCCGTTCCAACCACTGCCACGGCGGCGGCAGCGCTGTGGGATCGACACCGACCCCAGCGCCTGCCCTCTGCCTACTGTGACACGGGCGCCCCGCAGCCCCGTGGGAGGCCCGTGGCGCAGGCGGGGGGCGGTGGTGTCCCTCCTGCAGCACATGCTGCATCCCACAGCTCTGCAGGTGATGCAGCGCTCTGCTTCCGAGTCAGGTCCTGCAGTGTTCGCCCAGGAGCTGGCCTCAGTGAGCACACACAGTGTCCAGGCGCTTCCAAACGTGACCCGAGTGCCGCAGAACTTCCCATTCCCACGCTGTGCCTGATGCCTTTCTTTTTCCAGCAGGTGTGCAGTGGCTTTTCCTGCTCCTTCAGCCCCTTCCACCAGTGCAAAATTAACCCATGGGGGCTTTGCTGTTCTTAGTTTATAACCAGAGCAGCTCTCCTCCTGTGCATTCAGTTCCTGAGAGTTTTTTGTTGCTCTGGGGAGTTGTTGTGACGCTGTTCGGGTTCACCTGTATGCCTGGGGTGAAATCCTGCTATTTACTGCCGTAAAGCGGGTTTGGAGGCTCTTTTGCTTGTGTTCTCCTTGCCCATCCCGGTTGGATCCTGTGAGTAGCCTTGGCTTTGCTGCACGCTTTGTGCTGGGCTCGGGTGACTTGGAAAGAGGTTCCTGCAAATGCATGAGATGGGTTCATGTAGGTGTGTGCAGGGAGATGTGAAACCTCAGGGGCTGGCTCGTGGCCTGAGCTGTTACACGCTCGGTTCTCCTACCCAAGGACAAGTGTCGTGTAAGTGCTGATACTAGTAATAACGCTGTTTGGATCTCATTGCTGTGTGTGGGAGAACCCCAACAGATTGGGGTGGCGAGGGGATAGTTGATGTTGCACATTTCTCTTGTTGGTAACCTGTGGGAATGCAGCAGGAGCAGAGACCCCATGGACATCCACTGGGTTGGCCTCGTACTCCAGTGTTTCTGATGGTTCTGGGAGTCAGGATGTTGGAGCACCCCTGTCCCATCCACTTTGCACTTCTGTGCTTCACAGTGCTCCTGTGCTGACCCTTTCTATGTAAGCATGTGGCTCCCCTGCACGTTTACACGCACAGAAACGCACAACCGAGGTCCTTTTGCTGTCTGTTGCTCGCAAACTCCAGAGACATTTGACTTGAGTTAGAGGGCGGCCGATTTCCTTGGATTTAGGTTAATCCAGGAATGCTTCATGTCTAAGAAAACAGATTTATTTATAATCGCAAGTAACTCGTATTTGTTTTCTCAGGGCTTTTCCCATAGGCCCCGCTCAGCTTTGCTCTCTGCTTTGCTTGGTGCTGTTCCATTCCCTTCGCAGCCTTTCACTGTTGTGAGCACTGCCAGTAAGGGTGGTGAGCACGCAGTAAGCCCAGGCCTGTGTTCCCCATCTCCTCTACCTGCCAGTTTGGCACATCTCAATGGCACGGGATTGACAACAAGGCGTGTGCTGAGCAGAAAGGTTTCCCTTGGCTGCAGTGCTGGTGGGTGAGGAGGAGGAGGAGGAAGATGAGGGCCAGCTCGTACCCAGCGTCTGTGTTCTGGCAATGGCCTGGTACCGCAGGCTGGCTCCTGAGTTAGACGCTCACTTTGGGAAGAGCCTTGCTCTGTGATGGAGGGGGTGCCTATGTGCATTCAGGGATAACTGCCCTGGTGCAGCCAGCTTGGGTGATCCAGGGAAGCTTCTCCTGTGTGCCTGTGTCTTGTGCTTTGATGGACAGATTCTTACCTCCTTTCCCAAGTGAGGAAGTAGGACTGTGAAGGGTAGCTGCACATTGCCATTCATTCCCTTGAGCAGCCGGTGAAGACCCCTGCCCAAGCCTGGGGTGAAGGCGCAGCAGCAGCTCTTTGTTCTCCTCAGGGGATCCAGGAACCAAGCTCTGTGTCTTGGGGCTGCAGAGGGGCGAACACCACACTAAGTGCTTTTAGCAGAAGCGGGAGAGGGAAGTTGGGCTTGTGCTGTGCTGCTGTCAACCAAGGTTCAGAGGGGCTCAGAGAAGGGGTCACGCTTCAAGGGGGTCTCAGTCCTCCAGCTTGTTCCTGGGCGCTGCCAGTGGCTGTTTGCTGGCGCAGCCCTGTGTGTCAGCAGCGTTGTTATGACTCAGGGTTTGCCTGGCTCCGGCGCTGCTGCTCTCCAGTGCTGCTGACGGCTCTTATCTTCCCTTTCCGGGTTCTTCCCTGCAGAGTCAGGACCTGCAGAAACAGAACCTAACCCCAGGCTCCAGCCTGCCCTTCCTCCCAGTGGAGCAGTCCCCTCCCTGAGTGCAGCGGGGCCAACCGTGGGCATGGAGAGTATCTGGAGGCTCCTTCTGTCCCCAGTGCTTTAGAACCAGGAGTGACTCCAGTGGGTGACACTGCTGCAGAGCCGCTGTGAGGGAAATCCAGGGCCCTCTTCCCAGGCCTGTGGTGGCTCAGGGTGTGCAGTGTGGGCTCCAGAGCATTGAATGATCCAGAGAAACACTTGAGTCTGTGCAGAAAATCACTCCACAGAACAGCCAGTGCCCAAAGGTTGATGGAATCAGAATGGTTTGGGTTGGAAGGGACCTTAAAGCTCATCCAGCTCCGACCCCTGCCACAGGCAGGGACACCTTCCACTAGAGCAGCTTGCTCCAAGCCCCTGTGTCCAACGTGGCCTGGAACACTGCCAGGGATGGGGCATCCCTGTTGTATTCTCTCTCTGTGCTGGGGAGGGACCTTTTAGCACTGCAGAGGCGCGATGCTCGGTCACACAAAGGCACATACCCTGGGTGAGGTCTGAGTACTGAGTGTCCCTGCTGAAACCAGGAGTGTGGATAGGGCACTGCAGTGCTCCTCGTGCAGTGCTCCTGCAGCACCAGTGGGGCAGGAGGCCCGGGACGTGCCCTGGCCCTGGAGCACATGTGGCTCTGCCTTGGCTGTCACTGATGGTGGCATTGCCAGGGCATACAAGAGGAGGAAGATGCATATAAGCTTGTGGGTTATGAGGTAACGCAGTTCAGAGTGCCTGGCACGGTGTATTCCTGGGCCAGCAGGGCCCTAAAATAGCCCCAGTCCCCGGTCAGGAGCACTGACCCTGTTCTGTGTCCTCCTGTGATGAGATTTGCTGTTCCATCCTGTTGTTGCTGGCATTGCAGTTGTCCTCCTGCATGGCGACACTGGGGTCCCCTCTCTCATGGCATAGCCCTTTGGCAGGCAGTGTGGCTTGGGCAGGGGGGATTCCTTGTCCCCTCAGTCGTGACTCAGACCCCCTGAGGGCTGGTTCTCTCCCTTGGTTTGTTCAGTCCAGACCCTTTGATGGCGGTGTGAAGAATGAGTGGAAATTGCACATATCTTTGGTGGGTACCTTCTGCTTCAGCTGTCCTGTAGCCCAAGAAATGCCCTGAGCCTTGCATGCTTCCTACATATGGGGCTTGCAGAAGCTCCTGCACCGAGCGCGTCCCATGGGAAAGGATGAGCCGTGTGTGTCCGAGCACCTTTCGTTGTTTGTGTGTCAGCGAAGGGTGAACTTACTTCATATGGAAACCCAAAGAGCTGCAGGGGGCTTTTGTAAAGCTTGCCTTTAGTTTGTTAGCCAGGCGTGAGTACAAAGTGAGCAGGAGTTGAGATCTTGATAGCTCAGTGGAAGCGTTTCTACCCTGGGGGGGGTGTGTGTTAGGAAGGGATGGCTTAGAGACCCTTCAGCCCTCTCCCTGGCAGGAGGGGCCGTAGCACGGTCCCCTTTCACCTCTGCTCGGGTCAGATGCAGAGAACAGTGGCTCACGGGTGCCAGGCTTTGGCTACAACCAAGTGATCCTTGGACTGAACTCTTCAGCTGAAGGGGACTCCTGATGCGCAGCCCCAGAGGCCTCGCTGGCAGCGAGTCAGCAGCCCCGGGGCTGCGCCTGCTTGCAGAGGCATCTACATAAATACTCCAGATGAGCAGCATGTGCGTCACCTCCTCCTCCCCCCCCCCCCCCCCCCCCCCCCCGGCTTCCCGGCACTGGGAATTGCTCCTGGGAATCTCCCAGGCGCTGCAGACTCTGCCATCAGCCAGAGCTGCCCATGGCAGGGTTGGAACTGGAGGAGCTGTAAGGTTCCTTCAGCCCAACCCAGCCTGGGATCCTGTGCAGCCACGTCACCCGTGGGTCTGGGGCAGTGGTGCTGTGCGGTCAAGCCCGGACTCCTCGGGTGGGCAGGCTCTTTTGGGATATTTCTTGGAGCTTCCTGTGAATTGCCTGATGCTGGTCACTGTGTCATACAGCTCGCCAGCCCACACGCGTCATCTCTCTGATCCCTTTTTCGACGAGCAAGGGTTTAGTTTCCATGTACTCTTACACTGCTGTGAGGAAGTCACAGCTCCAGGCATGCTGTCAGAGCAGCAGTTTTTGTTGCAGCCCTTGGAGGCTGTGGGGAATGGGATCTGTGAGGCCTGGACAGCGGGTTTGGGGTGTTTGATGAAGGCTGTGAGCTGCCGAGATGTGGGGCCACTGGCGCCGCAGGGCTTGTATAAATAAATGTCATTTGTGCCGTGTTCACACAATTGGAGCTGCAGACCTGCATCGCCTTGAAGGAGGTTTATTTTCCTAGTCAGGCCACACAGATTTCATTTACTTTGTCTGGTGTTCTGAAAACACACTGGAACGTACGCACATCAAAGCCACGTCCGAGAGCACGAACAAAACCCGCAGCATAAAGGAGCGCCCCGATGGGTTTGTGTCAGTGCAGCGTCCCCTGAGCAGAGATTTACGCTTGCTGTATGCAATACAGGGTGTTTTAACCCCAGGAGCCTGCCCTGCCCTGCACGGGTGGTTGGCTGTGACCCACTGCAGCTGCTTCCTGGCACTGGGTGTCCTGGCTCAGTGCTGGGGGAACCGGGAGCCTGGCTCTGAGGTTTCCGTGTCCCCGCACACGGGCTCTGGGTGAGGACATGGTCCTGAAATGTACTGGATTGAATGGCTGATTGAATGCACTGAAATTCCCCCTGGATGCTGTTAGTCAGGGCTGGGCTCCAGGCTCATCCGTTCCTCCCTGGGGGTGAACATGGTGTGGTCCTGGGGCTGTCACAGCCAGGATGGGCTCCCTGGTGAAATACTCCTTAGCTCTTTGCCAGGTTAAAAATGGGGGAGAATTGAGAATGCTTCATTGTAGATTGATCTCTGCTGCTCTGCAATATTGCACAGGGATGCCTTTACATGTGGGCACAAGCAGGGAGGGCTTTGGGAAGGTGTTGCAGAAGTAACCACCTCTGGGGTGGTGAGTCCATCCCTGCAGGCTTGTGCAAGGGTAGGTGGGCACCGCATCCCTCCGAGGAACAAGCACAGGCTCCCGGCCGGGTCCTGCCATGGCTCTCCAAGGTCCGTTACCCTTGTTTAGCTCAGAAATGTCTGCCCTTGGCAGCGGCCTCGCAGTGTTGGACCTTGGGAGGCGGAAGCGGCTGGATTGGGATGTTTCTCTCCACATGGTCAGGGATGTCTTGTCCCTGGTGATGCTGGGGTTGCTGCAGACATGGAGGACCCAGCATCCCCTGGCAGCTTGGCCTCAAGGGTGAATGTGGGAGCAGCTCGTGGGTTGTATTTAAATAGCCCATGCTGGAGGGAAGGGGCAGTGAGCGGAAGGTGCAGCATGGCTGGGACACGGGATGGGTCTCCAGGGGCGCAGGTCCTGCTGCAGGCTCCGTGTCCCGCTGTCACCAGCCTGGGTTAAGGCCTTGGACGGGGGAGGGCCATTAACCACTGTCGGTGTCTCTTGCAGAGGAGAATGAGCAGCACGAGAAGCTCCGCCTGGAGAGGGAGCAGGAGCAGAAGAAGGCCGGCAAGGGGAGCGCGCCGCGGGCCAACAGCGCCGTGTCCCCCGAGGAGCCCCGCAGCGAGCTGCTGGTGCCCATCTCCCCCCCGGTCCCGGCCCCCCCGCCGCCGCCCCCGCCGCTGGCAGCCCCCATTTCGGTCATTCCCATCCCCGTTGTCACCAGCCCGCCCCAGCAGGCGCAGACCGCGCTGTCCCCGCCGCTCGCCCAGCGCCACCAGCCCCTCGTGAGCGCGCCCGGCCTCAGCCAGGACGCGCCGCTGGTGGCACCGGTGATCCAGCGGCCGCCGGGGCCGCTGCTGCCGGACGGGGCCGCCGCCACCCCCCCGTCGGGCAGCCCGAAGCAGCTCCAGCATTACGCAGCGCCCGTCCTGGCCATCTCCCAGCACCATGTGGTGCAGCAGCCCATCCAGCCCCAGCCGCCCCTGCAGCACCCGGCAGCGCCCGCGCCACTCGGCATGCTGAAGCTGGCGCCAGCAGAAGACACGAAACCAAATGAGCAGAAGAAGAGACCTGGAGGGTGAGTGCGCCTTCTGCGTGGCGGCTTCTGAGAGGGACCGCACAATGGTACCGGGAGCTGCACGGGCCTGGAGCAGCTGCTGCTCTTGCAGAGTTGTTAGATCAGGAGTACCAGGATCCATGGAATTTGGATGCCTCTGGTTTCTGACAGCGGGTTCCTTAGCTGGATGTTTATTTTTCCTCCCTGACTGCACACTGTAGGATTCTGTACAAGGATTTCTTTTTCCAAGCCAGACCTGCATCAGGACAAGCGTGTTTCCAAGTCCCAGCGCTGCCTGTCTGATCTCAGGTGGCATCTGCTGTTGTGTGTGGCTAAAGATCTCTGCTAATACTGGTCAGGGCAGTCACGCAGCAGCGCTGCTGGCAGGCACCTTCCTGGAAATGGGGATGTGATCTGGGAGGTTTCATTCCCCAGGACAGAGATGACCTTAGCTGCTGTTTCAGTTTCTTAGTGCTGTAGGTGCTAAGGGCCTCCTGCTTGTTGAGAGCTCCTGCAGCTGGAAGGGACTGAAGGCATTTTGATCTGTCCTCGCCCTCGGACAGGACTTGTGACTGATGTGGCTCCAGGTTTGTGTTTGTCTGACTTGTTCTTAAGGACTTTGGCTGGTGCAGACTCTGTCTTCTCAGGCGGTTGTTTCCAGCTCACAGTGTCCAGATAGGCAGCCTGGTGTTACTGCTTGTGGACTGGAGAACAGATCGTTCCCTCTCTGCAGCCAGCTTCTACCTGTTTCCCTTGGCCCCTCAGTCTTCCTTCCTGCAGCAGCAATGACCTGGGTCTGCTCTGTCTTTCCTCCCATCCATGTCTAGACCTCTGACCATTCCCCACTGCCTGCAGCTGGGGGTGATGTGGAAATTCCCTGTGTTGTGAATTCACAGTGTTTGCTGTGAGCTGCAATGCAGAGCCACTGTAACCCAGTTGTGAGAGGAGCACAGGGCTGTGAGATGGAACTGACCTTCCCTGTGGGCATTCTCCGTGCAAGGAGGCAGTTTCAGTATCATCCTATGAGAGCAGGAGGAGGTGTAGGATTTAGTGGACAGAAAAAAAGGGTTCATGGTGTCCTTTTGGGATGTAGAGATCCAGAAATGCATAGAAGGAAATGGGGAAAGTAGGTAAGAAATTGTAAAGCTCATGGCCTTTCTAGGATGCCAGTGTAATTCCTCAAAGATGGATTGTGATCTTTGGAGCTTGTCTGTAAACCCCTCAGCTGCAGAAAGGATTGGTGCATCTGTGCTTCAGTCAAGTGAAGCTGCCACTAAGGGGGTTGTGTGGGTTTGAGGAGTGTAGGGGGGTTCCTGGTGGCTCTGGGATGACTGCGGCTGCTGCAGCAAACTGCCCTTGTGCTGTCCCACCGGGAAGCTGGGAGTGTCATCATCCCAGTGCCACGGGCAGCATCGCTGTGTCCATGCTGGAATCCAGGCATTGTACCATGCGGGATTCCCAGAGCTCTTGGCACAGGCACACCGGGAAAACCCCTCTGGTGCTGAGCAGCATGGAGGATTCCTGAAGTGCCTCTGGATGGGATAGCCCATGGAGCGCGCTCGCTCTGCCCAGAGCTGCTCCGTTAGGAAAGATGTCTCCTTCAGCTTGGAAAGTTTTCATGGGAAAAGGCTGTCAAATATGTGGTTTAAATATTTATGAAACATCAACACGCTCCATGGCTGGGTATCTTCAGCCAAAGGCAAGCAATTACTTTCCATAGTGTATGGAAGATACTTGAAGCCTCCGCATGTCTATTACTGTACTTTATCACCACTGTAGCTGAAAACCTGGGGTAACATGGATTCATTTGGCTTTTCCTAAAAGCATTCCTGGTTCAGAGGGTGGAGACAGATTAGATCCCAAAACCAGAAGCTGTCCCTGGCACACACACTGTGCCTGTTTGTATCCTGTGTGCAGTGTATGAAAATGTGTGTCCCATCTCATGTGAAGTATGGATTGTATCTTCATACAGCGGAGGTAGAGATGGGAATGCAGCGGTGATCCCTGAACACCTTGATTGCTCTTTGACCTTGACCTGTATGTCCTAGACACGCTGCTGAAAGAACAGGTTGGATGGCTGTAGTTTTGAACCTGACACTGAGTTTATCTTTGTTCTGTTTGGGTTACAGGGTTGGGACCAGGGAAGTACATAATAAACTGGAGAAGAACAGGTGCGTAGAAAGCCAGGGGCTGGGGGGTTACTGTCATTCCCTCTTTTCCCTTTGTCCCTCTTGGCTTGGCCTGCAGTCTGTCAGTGCTTGTTGGGCTTTGGTGGGGTTTTGTTTGCTTGTTTTTAACAAATAACCTAAACAGAATTCCCAGTGACTTTCACTGGATCTCATGGAATTGCTTTGCTTCCTGACAGCTCAGCCCAGCATCTCTTGCTTCCCCCTGTGTCCTACTGCGCTGTGTGCTGCATTGCAAAGCCCTGATCCTGCATAGTAAATCTCCACGTGCGTAACAGTGTAACTTCACTTGATTTGAAGCAATAAACCAGCCAGGATCAGGGGTCTGTGCACAGTGTGAATCCAGAATAAAGACCAGTTTCTGATCCAAAACTATTGTAAGTCTAAATAGTTAAACCAGGAATGCAGTGAAAGTGGAAACAGCAGCACAGGGAAATGAGACCATTCATGTAAGACTGCACAGTGGTTTCCTGACACAGCCAGAACGGGAATCCGTGCATAAAACCCCATAATGTTCCTGCTGCATTGAGCTGGCTTTGTTGTAAGCAGGCAGGTGACTGCTATGCACATGTGTAAGTGCTTTGCTGGATTAAGGCCCAGATGAAGCTCTGCTCCTCTGCTGAACTGGTGCCTGGTGTGTGCTGCCCAAGCTGACAAAACACCTGTGTTTCGTTTAGACGGGCTCATTTGAAAGAATGCTTTGAGACATTAAAGCGCAACATCCCCAACGTCGATGACAAGAAGACCTCAAACCTCAGTGTCCTAAGGAGTGCCTTGAGATACATCCAGGTACGTGTGCGCTCGCGTGGCTGGCTCTGGGCAGTGCTTTACTGAAGCCAAGAATGGTGCTGACTTTGCTTAAACCGAGTTGCTTTTTCCTGTAGTGAAAAGGGGAGAGAAAAACTCCCATTGCTCCATCTCCTTCCATGTGAGTGTAGTCACTTGGAAACTCCAGATTTCCAGAGCATTCAAACCTTCTAGGAGCACTTGCTTCACGTAGTCTCCTTACACTGGAAGTTCCAGGTTAACCATAAGTCATCCCCACCAGTGATGGTGGTACAATGAACAGATAATTCAGGTGATCTTAAAGAGGGACACCCAGGCTGTGTAAACTGGAGCTGCTCCTTTTTCGGACTAGGGGGAACTTTACTCTGCATGTTTTGGGGAGGTTTTCTCTTTGCTTAGAAAAGACAGACTTCCATGAAGGTTTTGAATGTCTCAAATGTTTGATGAGTTAGAGATACAAATACAAGTCATCTGCTTGGAGGTGGTGAGAGGCTGGAGTTCTGGGTTGTAACACAAAACTCTGGGAGGATGGGGTACCACGAGTGAGCCTGGAAGAAAGCAAAGCTAAAACTCAGCTGTGGTGTTTGCAAGTGGAGTGCAGTAAGTGTTAGTGTTTGGTTATTCAATGTTTGTGAAAGTGGTTAATGGGAGCACAAAAGAAATTCTCGGAGATGTCCTCTGTGGTTGTGAAATCAATAGCATGAATTGCAATTAAAATTCATCTGGAAAATGGAAGAGTTGCTAAATGATATTGCAAATGAAGAGAACAAATAGACCTCACATTGTGTCTGGAATAAAGAGTGCTGGGGACTGTTCACAATGGGCTTTCCCACTGTAAAGCATTGTCTTTTTTCCTTTGTTACCATTTTCTCTCAAATACGTTTTCATTCCTGGGCTCCCAAGTGCTGCGCGTTGATTACGTGCAGCAGTTTTACTGTGGAGGGTCAGAGTTAAGTCAGCTCAGCCCTTCTCATTAGTGCTCACAGGTGACTCCTGGCAGCCCCTGTGCCTGGGGCAGGTTCTGATGGTACCAGCTGCCAGAGGATGGCAAACGAGGAGAAACCTGTGTTGCTTGAGAAGGTCGTTTTGGAGGCATGATTGTAGTGCAGCCTGATGGGCATTAGCAAAGGTGTGAGATCCATGTGGTGGCAGGCAGGCTGGTGTCGGTGCAGAGAAGCTTCCATTAGCACCGAGGGAGATGGAGTGATGTGATGACCTGCTCTGGCTTCGGGAGGTGAGTCTGGAGCCGGGATGTCACAGATGGAGCTGTAGCTGGTGCTGTGTGAATGGCGATGCGGGTGCAGGCTCTCCAGGAGCAGGCTCTGCTTGCTGGCAGTGGTTTTGTTCTGTGCTTTTGGAGACAGTTACGAATTCTCTCTGAGGATATAGGTGGAGGTGGCCAGTTCTTCCTCGCCTTCTCTAGGTCTGTTGTGGAGTGTTTTGAGGCTTGGACACAGTGTGGTTTTGTGCTGCCTACAAGTGCATGCTCCAACTTCTAGTAAATTGCTAGGAATTAAACTCTCATCATGTCCTTTTAGTAAGTGTAAACTGCTTTTATGAGGGTGCAGAAGGTGTTCCCAGATTCAGAACTGCATTTTGTTTCCTTTAAGTTTCTGCCTCACAGGGTCCATTTCAGTGCTGCCTTCATTTTATCTGTTCTGGGAATCAGGTGGCTGGGATCAGGTCTGTTGGCCTGACTACTCTGGTGTGCCTGTGCTGTTCTGTGTGCCCACCATCCCGGGGTGGAGGGGATCTCAGAGTGTTGTAGTTGCAGTGTATTTAACCATTTGGTGAGCGCTTAGGGTGCTGTAGGACCCTGGTGGCTGGGACCTGGCTGGGTGCAGGCAGGGACTTACACCCTGAGGCCATGGGCTGTGTGTGCAGCTCCAGCTCCTGTGCCAGAAGTGCCTGGACTGGGACATGCTCCCTGTCACCCACAGCACCCCAAGGGTGGCCGGAGCACTCGCATGGGGCCGGTGCATGTGCTGCTGCATCCGGCTCTCTGTCTGTGCATTGCTGGGCTGGCATCAGCAGAGGGTTGCTCAGGCTGCAGCCAGGCAGCGCAGGTCACAGTGACCTCAGCCCCCTCCTGGCCATGCTCTGGACAGGAGCTCCCATTGCAGCGTCCACTTCCACGTGTGCAGCGAGCACATGGTGGGTGCCAGCGCTTGCATGGTGGGACCGTGTTACTGTGGTGAGCAGTGAGTGAGCAGTGCCTGCCCCAGCACTGTGCCTGCCCCATGAGTGCTTGTGTAACCTCCTCCTGTCCAGGCAGCAGGGGTGCCTCTGGCAGCTGCTGGCTGGAGTTCACAGGGAGTATCCCAAAGCCGGGTTTTCCTTGGCAGCGCTTGGCTGTGGGTCTGTGCTGGGATCATGGGATGCGGCTGTGCTGGAAATCTGAGCGCTATGTTTGTGTGTCTGAGAAAAAACAGATAATTGGAAATCTGATTTGATTTCTCAGAGGTCAGAATTAATATTTTTGCATTATTATTATTTAATTCAGTTTGAATTAAGCTTTGCTCTGTCTCAACATAGACAGCGTGCATTGGTGTGGGGATGGAGTGAGCTGCCTGCAGCTGATGCTGGCCTCTCCCTAGCAGTTATGGAGAGTATTGGTGAGACTGCAGACTGGGCTGGGACCCCTCTTGCCAGCTAGGGGGGATGAGGTGGGCCCCAGCCTCACCTGCAGGCAGGGGCACAGAGGTGGTCTGATGGCAAGAAAGAATAATGGAACCATTGCTTTCTTGGCAGCAAACCTGCAGCAGGCTTGGAGTGTCACTGACAGGCTTGGTGTGCGCCTCTCTCCCTTGGAAAGAACAGAGGAGTTGTACAAAGGAGATTTACAAGTAAAACCTCTTACTCCCAATACAGCAAAGTATGTTTGCACTAAAGGGGAAAGACCCCCCAGAAATCCAAGCCTGGTGAATCTTGCTGAGGAGCAGTGCAGTGTGCCAGCCTGGAGTGCTGCGCTGCCGATGCTCTGTGCCCATAGGATTGCTGCAGCCGCCCTGCCTACAAAATCCTTGTTCCCCTGTTCCGGCTGGAGCTTCTTAGAAATGGGCTGTTTGTGTCCTTGGCTGGGTTTAAATACTTGTATCTGCATCAGATCAGATAAGTCAGAAAGTTAAATTCTGAACTTCCCATGGAGCTGTCATGTTAATTTATGGTTGGAGCTGGGCTGTGCTCTGCAACAGTAAATGAGAGTCTCTGCAATTAAGCACACTGTCGCACAAAGGAAATGAGGCTGAACGCAGCTGGAAGTCACTAATCCTGTTAGAGGGTGATTCAGCAGGAGCTGGGGTGGGCTCCTGCCTGTGAGGAAGCACTCTGGTTACGTGGCTGCCTCACCCTTCGCCTTCCTCCCTGCAAAGCAGGAGCCGCAACACTGGAGGCTTCCAGAAAGTTTCCAAGGCACAGCCGGGTGCTGAGATTTGAGCCTTTTTGAAGGATTCCTTTGCCCTTCAGGAAATGTTGTAATCATCTGATTTGGAAGCTAATTGAAGCCCTGAAGTGAGGCTGTTTTCTGTGCTCAGGCCATGGAGATGCTGTGAGGGCTGGAGCAGCTCTGCTCTGGAGAAGAGAAGGCTCCTTAAGGGGAGACCTTAGAGCGGCTCCAGGAAACCTGGAGAGGGGCTTTGGACAAGGGATGTAGGGACAGGACAAGGGAATGGCTTTAACCTCCCAGAGGGGAGACTGAGATGAGCTCTTAGGCAGAAGCTGTTCCCTGGGAGGGTGCTGAGGCACTGGCACAGGGTGCCCAGAGAAGCTGTGGCTGCCCCATCCCTGGCAGTGTTCAAGGCCAGGTTGGACACAGGGGCTTGGAGCAGGCTGCTGTAGTGGAAGGTGTCCCTGCCCGTGGCAGGGGTTGGAGCTGGATGAGCTTTAAGGTCCCTTCCAACACAAACCAGGCTGGGGTTCTGTGATGTTAAAACTGTGTCACTGTGGTACCTGAGCACCTCCAGTTTCAGGGGTTATTTTCTACTGCACATTTAGTGTTTGATGGGGTCCAGGTGATTTGCTCACCAGGTGACAAGGGGACAACCAGGATGGGACACCCTGTGTGAGCCCTACTGCGGGTTCCAGATCACACCACACTGCCTGTTTGCCAGCTTCCCCGCTAGAACAGGCTCAGATGCTGACTAAATAGTAATGTGCTTACAAAATATTAGATAAACGCTGACTAAATAATAATGTGTTTGCCAAATACTTGATAAAACTGAGCTTCCCAGCGCGTGCAGATGCAAAGAGTAAAGCCTTTGACGACTGCAAGGCAGGGTGCTGCTGTGATCCGAACTGTGGCACGCGCTGCTGGGGTACTGCAGAAGTACTGGGGGGGGGATGCAGTGGTGATGAATGTTGGGCCTTGGTCCTGCAGAGGAGTATTTGCTCTAAGAAAGAGACTTTGATAGATGACTGTGCATTCATAGTCAAAGTAAAGCAGTCTCCATCTCCCACAGCTGCTACGGTCTGGTGCCTTTCTCAGGAGCTAAAAATGTGCATGCTAAAAACCCCTCATGGTGGCAAACGGGACTGAAGGTACCCGACATCTCTTGATTCCCAAGCAAATCACTGCGCTGTTCATTTGGAGGGATGAGTCCCTTGTGCCCTCACCCGATGACAGGGGTGGGTTTGCTCGGCTGAGCTGGCTTCACACAGTGTCCTGTGGCCTCAGCTGACTGCTGGCCAGGTCACAGTGGTTTTCCTGTGTGGTGTGCCACTGCTTTAGATTGAAGTCACGAGTTTGTAATGAGACCAGTGGGGTTTTGGAGCCCCACAGTAACGCTTAGGTCAGGGTTTAGGTGTTCCTCAGGTGAAGGAGAACTCTACAGACACGGTGGTTTCTGATGTAGGGAGGTGCTGTACCACAGACAAACCCACACGTCTGATGCTGCCATTTGTATAAAGAATAGAACTCGTTGACATTCAGGCACTGTAGTGACTGGATTATTGATCCAAATGCATAAGCCAGACTGTGATGCTGAGTCCAGTTTAAGTTCCCCACCTTGGAAAGTACAGCTGGGACTGCTGGGTTTCATTCTGTGCCAGCTGCGAGGTGAATGTACTTATCTTCTCTAACACTTCCCAGTGAGAACTGGGTCCATCAGTGCTCATGTGAGCAGCACTCTCGTGCCAGGCAGAGCTGCTTCATGTTGTTTACCTGACCTGATCAATTGATTCCATCTTGTCTTAATTAGCCTGATTTTTTTGCCGATGTTAGAGGCTGTGGTCAGGCAATGTGGTGTCGTCCATAGTTCAGAAGGGGATGAGAAATAAGACCTTTAAAAAAAGCGTTTTGTAAGGTAAAGCAGGTTGGAACCTGCTTAAAAGTGCAGAACAAGTGAGAGTTTGGATGTAGGGTTTATCTTCCTCTGGAGTCAGTGGGAGCCCAGCAAGTGCAGGCTCTAGTTCCTGCCCTTAATAGAGTCACTGGGGAATTGGTTTTAGCTTCAGAGCTATGACACCAGGCTACATCAATCCAGGAGATGGGGCTCAACCTGAGAAGCCAGGGATGCTCAGAGAGCTTCCCATCCCTTGCCGCTGGGTGTGCTGGTTCAAGCCAGCCCATTCCCACTGCAGGTGTGTTTGAAAAGCTTCCAGCGTGTAGCCCAGCGCTGTGCTGAGTGTGCAGGACACTGGCACCGTTTTCCCTTTGGATGACTTGCACAGTCTTTGAGTGGAAAAACGTGGGATTCCTGTCCTGAACCAGAAGGTTTGTACTGGAGCTGGCACAAACCACTGAGGGCTCCAGGGCAGTGCGGGCACCAGGGATCCAGCCCTGTGCCTGGAGGGAGGCTCCATCCACGGAGCAGCGAGTGGATTTTATTGGCAGGAGTGGCCACAAAGTGTGTCATGCAGTGGAGTGTTTTGAATGCCCTGTGTTTGAACCCTGTGCACTGGGTGGAAGCTATTCCTTAACCTTTGCCAAGGGGTTGGTGAGGTTTCTAACAGTGTCTTGCTCATGACTCATACATGAGCATTTGGAAGGGGTAATGCCCTGGTTTCGGAACACCAAGACAGTAAACAATGACAATTCTTCAATTGGTAGGGAATCTTTTCTGTCATGCTGCTGGCATTTAAGTCCTAGCTTAAAGAAGCACTAAAGGTTGTAAAAACCAAACCAAGCTGTGAGTGAGTGCAGCAGTGCTGCTTGTGTGGTAGCTGGTTTAGGTTGTGTTTGGGTGCTGTTGCTCATCCTGGTTGTTATCTGCTGCTGGAGAGGAGTGCACATGGAGTGATGAGTGGCGATGGTTACAGCTGACTGCCCAGGCTCTGCTGTATGGGTACTGTTGCACAGGTCCCTACCTTTAGAAAAGGCAGAACCCCCAGATAAAAATCAACCCCCCAGACATCGTAACTGGTTGGTTGGTTGGTTTGCGAGTTTGTTCTTCCCTGGGAGCCTGACAGGGAGGAGGCTGGGCCTGTGGCACCAGTCACAGCGTGGTTTGGGTTCCTGCTCTCGTTACCTGTAGCCAGGATACGCGTTGATACTGCTTAAAATTGCAGTGACGCAGTTATTGACAATTAAAATGGCAAACAAGGAGTTGCAAGGGAACAGTAAGTGTTGTGTGTGCTCCAGTGCAGCAGAGCCCAGCCCAGCCCTACGCACTTCCCATCCCAGTGGACATTGTCAACTGGAGAGCAGTCAATGAGGGGGCTCTGAAACTGTGGCGTAGCACTGGGAGCTGGAGTCACTTTCATCTCCCGTTGTCATGTTGGCATTACTCTGATGTGATAGAAATGCTGATAAAATGTGCTTTGGAGGGTGTGGAAATAGGAATGTGATTATTACAAGGTGGTGTTTATCAGAAATCAGTGGTGACTGATCCTGCCGGTGCCTTGGGCCTGCCCTGCACTTCTTGAGGCTTTATCTGAGCACTTCTCTCTGTATAGCTGTGACGTTTGTTGTCTCTCTCCTCCCTGTCACTGTGGGGAGGACCCACACAGGCCGTGGAAGGTGGGTGACCTGGTGGCAAGTGAAGCTGCTTCTGCACAGGCTGTTAACACGTGCATCAGACAAACCAAAGAGAAAACAAAGAAAGAAAACGGATTCATTTCTTCCCAGTTTCTTTTTCTTTTATCTGTCTTGCTCACCTTTTGCGTCATCACAAGTTAAAATACTGTATCGAGTTTAGGTTTAGAATGTCCCTTTGACTGTGGCCTTCATGCTGTTATCTTAAATCTCTCCTGGAGTCATGCTATTCGTTCAGGATCAGCCAGTGTAGCGCTCCCAGGAGAAAACAGTCCCCAGTCTGATGATGAGGGTGTCAGGTAGGGCTGTTGGTCCTGTTGTGCTGAGATACATCTTGATCCGAGTAACGGGGCTGCTCGGGTGTCTTGAGGCAGCATGGAGGGGCAATGGTGTGTGAGGGGGAAGGAGATGGCTGTGACCCTCTGTATTGTGCGAGTCGGGTGCCACCTGTCCGCAGGTACCCGGTTATTCCCTGTACTTAGAACGGGAATGAGCTCCCCGAGGGCGACTGTGGTGTTCCCTGTGGCACTGGGAAGAACAACGTTGCTTTGCCTCTGCTCCCCGAGGGCTGAGATGTTTGAGAGGAAATCGCCTCTAAAGAAGATGGATTTCATTCTGCAAACGCCCTGCAGTGGTGTTGGTGCACAGGTTGGGGTTTGCACAAGGCTGGTTGGTTGTTGCTGCGTTCTGCTCTTGTTGAGCAGTGTGTGTGGTGATTCAGAGCTTGTCCCCAGCAGCTGGCACCTTCCCATCACTTCATGTGTAGGATTTCTGTGGGACTTCAGCTACCCTAAGGCAGCCCGCTGGGACATGCTGTACCAGGCGGAGTAGCTCCAGCCTTAGGACACCTGCACGGGTAGCAGTGGGGCGTCTCAGTGCTGTCAGGCTCCACAACAGTCCTAAAGCCTTAAGCACAGAGGCAGAAGTTTTCACCTGTGTGCACATCTGTGACTCACAGCCATGCACAGGTACTGGAGTCATTTGTACCTAACAGCTGGGTTTACATCCTCCTACGGCCTCCGTGGCCATAACAATGGGGGAGGTAGGTTAGAGAAATCCTCTGGTGACCCAGATCTGCTTTGTGGGCCATAGGTGGATCCACTGGGATGTGAGTAACTGGCACTGACCTCTTTACAGGGATGCAGACGCAGGGAAGAGGGGTGGCATGGGAGGCTGGCATCCTCTGTGTCACCAGCGCCTCGGCCCCCGCCATGGTGGTCATCATCTGCCAGGGAGGGTGGTTCATGAGAGCTCATGTTGGGGCCACCATCCCCTGCCAGGGCTGCGGGACAAGCTCAGCACTTAGTCACTGCAAGTAACACTGCATCTTTTTAACACTGAATTCCTCTTAACCGTGAGAGTCCCATAGAAACCAGATCCGCTGGGAGAAGCCAGCGCAGTTTGGCGTTTCCCTGGGCATGGCTTTGCCTTTCGCTGCTTTGTGTTTGTGTTCTGCGTGTTCCAGTCATTTGCTGCCTTTCCTTTTTCTTTCCTGAATTTATTCTTTGTCTTCCTGATCCGGATTCTCCCTGCCCTCTGCCCTAGTAACTGCTTGTACTTTGTCCAGAGAGCGGTGCTTCAGGACGCTGGCTTCCCCTGGGTCTGCAAGGCCAGTGCAATCAGCTGTGTGTCAGCTGTAGTTTTGTTCCAGGTACTGTGGCTCAGTGTCTGTCTTTATCAGGATTCTTAAGTGCTAACGATGTGCAAATAATGAATGTAAATAGCAGAGCATGTCATGTGCTCATTTCCCCAGGATTTCTCCTTCCTGTTCTGTGAAGTATTTCTATCTGGATATACTCATCTCCTCCCTTGCAAGTGGTGTGTACACAGACCTGATGATGACCACTCCTCCCCAGCTCACTTCTGTACCTGCAGAGGAGCTGGTGCAGCCCCTGCAGCAGTAACTCGCTTGTTTCCTGAAGTCACTGCTTGTGCGTGCGAGGGTGCAGCCACCTCCTGGAGCACAGCACTGCCCTTTGGCTGCCTGCCTTGTGCAGGGTTTGGCACTGGGAAGAGCCGGGTCATGAGGCTGCTGGCAAATGTCCATGGGGTCTGTGTCCGTGGGTCAGCCTGCACCCAGGGGTTCCTTGGAAGGATCCATAGGGAGGCAGCAGTGCCCGGGATGGGATCTGTGTGCTGCAGGGTGCTGGTGGTGAGGCTTGTGGGGAGCATGGGGTGGTCTCTTTGATCTTGCGTGTTTCATTTCGGTTTTGATGCTCGTGTAAAAGGTTCACTGTGAGACCTGAAACCACTGCACAAGCAGCAGTAGCTTGGAGTCCTTGTGCTCCTACCGCCCTCAGCTCACAAGCTGCTGCTGAGAACTGGTCCCTGCAGGATCCCATCCTGCGTTTCCCCGGGGCTGAGCACTTGGTGTCGTTTGGGTCGAGCCTGTTGTGATTTTACATCCACTGTGCTGTCCTGAGCAGAGGCTCTCAGGGAAGCACGTGGAGACCCTGCTGTGGTGTGGTCTGTCCGGGTGTAGCTGCACGGGTGGTTTCAGCTCTGTCAGTCGCTGCGGTGGTGCTGCTGTGCCACAACCTGTATCTTCCCATCAGTGGTGCTGGGGTAGTGCATCCGGACCACTGCAGGATTGCGGCTCCAGCAGCCTGCTGAATGAAGCAGTTGCCATGGAAACCATGGCTTTGGTTCCCGTGGCAACCAGCCAGGGTTGCACACAGGCAGGAGGAGGGTACCACTGCTACCTCCGCTGGCCCTGCCCAGTGCTGCTTTCCACTGACTGATGCCATTGGCATCAGCAGGAGCTTGGGTGCAGCAGGTCCAGGGCGCAGGAGTGGGTTCCTTGCCTGCAGGCTCCTGTAGGTGCTGTTACCTCTCCTGGCACACTCACTGGCATGCAGAGGCTGGGAACACTGGCCTGATGCTGAGGAGGGGGAACCGACTTTGTGGTTTGGTGCTTTCATGGGCTCCCCTTCATGGCAGCAGGTTGGGTTGAGTTGGATGCTGGGCTTTAAACAAGCTGCTGAAGAACTTCATAGAAGATGTAGCATGATTCACAGTAGGAATCCCCCAAACTGATATAACAGTGAAACCCCCAAAGTACTGCCGACAGTCTTGGGCTGTGGGCTGTTTGGGGACTATGGGTTCCTCGCTTCGTTGGTGTGTGTTTCTGGTGCAGCGTTTGTGGAGACGGACTGGTGGGCTGCTCGTGCTGCAGATCTGTTGCACCGTGGGAGTCCATGAAAGAAGATCCTTTTCTTAGGTTTTAGCTTTTCTCCCATTACCTGGGGGCAGCAGAACTCCGTATGGCAGTGGGAAGCCTGGGTCAGGTCTGTGCTGAATCCCATGGAGATGCTGCAGGTGGGATTGTGCTCAGGGACCTGCCCTGGCCCAGCAGCTGCTGTTTGCTGCAGCAGCTGCAGTTCCGATAGCAAAGAGTTACAGAGTCTGGCTCAAAATTGCAAATCACTTTCGTGATTGCTCATTGATGAGGGATTTTTAATCAGTGAATGCCATGTAATAGAACACAACGGCTGAAATGTGCTTTGGGAAAAGCTCATCCTTGAAAGAGTGTTCTTACGTTGCTAATATGATGTTTATAAGGGGAGCTTTTTAATGACACCTTTTAAACCTCACTAATGCCAGCTGCAGGGCTGGCTTTATTCTTGAGGCAAGTGCAGAGAAAGCGTTGGGGCATTATTTTCCATCTTGACATAAGAATAAGCAATTTAATTACAACCAGCTATAAAATGGAAAATCCTTCCCAGTGATGAATGGCTGTTGCTGTGTAGTGACAACAGGAGTTTGTGTCTGGCAAACGGGATGCACACAAGGATGGGCTCAAAGGAGTGAAATGTTAGAACTGGTGCTGTTGGGTGTTTGCTGTCACTGCTGTTGTGCTGGTCTTGCTTTATCATCCACGTGGGTAGAGGCTGCTATGTGTAAAGGAGGAGGACAGATACAGGGAGCAAAAGCAAACCCATGCATGGATTTTAGTGTGGTCTGTGCTGCTTAAATGAAAGATGATGGGACTCTTCACTGCCCAGGCCCTTGGTGCTCTGCAGGTACTGCCGAGCAAAGGCTTGCTCTTGGCATCAAACTCAGGCAAAGCTTCCTAAGTGTCAGGAGTCGGGGTTGGATTCACGTGAAGATGAGGGAATCCATGATTCCTTCCTGGGGTAGATCTGCTTCTCCACGTCAGGGTTGCCAGCGCTTCAAGTGATGCTCTTGTGGATTGTTTTTAAGTGCCTAGAAGTGAAAAATAAACCAGTTTTGAAGTTCCTCACCCTGCAGAGTAAAAGTTGCCCGGGCAACCGAGGCTGCCAGCTTCTTAACGCTAAAAAAAGAAACCCTGCCATCATCACTGCACAGACATAAGGAGCAGGGTCTGTGCTGAAGTTTGCTGCTTGGAAAAGAGCAGTCTCGGGCTGCGTGTGTCTGTTGAGCTGGCAGGAATCATGCTGCCTGCCTGGGTACGTGTGGGTTGTGCTCTAATCAAGTCTCACCCGGTTTGGGTGGCGAGTGCCCCGCTGCTGGCACAGGGCAGAGAACCAAACCCGAGGTGTCTGCCCCTTGCCTTCTTCAGGGGTTTGCAGCTCCCGGTGCTCTCTGAGCAAGTGGGAAACCAGAAACGCCGGTGACTCCAGTGGGTTTCCCACTGTGCGGAACCAGGATGAGTGTGTCAGGAACCAGGTTAAGTGAAGGAGTTCGCAGCAGGCGGCTGCAGGCGTGATGCTGTCCATGTGCTGCTTCCTGGGTTAAACAGGCACAGGCTGGCAGTGATGCTGGGTGCAGGAGGGAGGAGTGCTGGCTCCATTGGTGTAGGCTGTGGGGGCACAGGTGCTCGTCCTCAGTAAGCCCATGATATAATGTGAGTCAGGAGGAAACTCACCTGCAGTGGTGTTTGTAATTGATCCACATTCAGATAGCTTTAAGTCAGGTAAACTTTGAAATCTCGCTAGTTTTCATCTCCCTGAGGGTGTTCTCTGTTCTCTGTGAGTAGGCAGGCGGGCAAAGTCAGAGTGACTAAGGTTTGGCTGTGACTGTGGACTTTCTGCTGGCTGATGGGACAGCCTGGCACCCAGCGTGGGCAGGGTGATCTGCAGAAAATAACTGGTGACGGGCAGGTGCCAGAGATCCTCTATCCCAGAGGCTGCTGGTGGTGCTGGACAGAGGGCACATGGGGCGACGTGAACCCACCCTCTTCCATCCTACCTGCTGGTGGGAAGAGGTTCAAAGGCAGGAGGGTCCCTGCTCCTCTCAGCAGGTTCCTGCGCAGGGTCTGTTCCTGTGCCCAGGCTCATCCCGTGCTGGGTGTTCAACCAGATCATGCAGAGCCTGGGAAGGGGCTGCACCCTGCAGGGCAGCGCTGGGAGCTGTGGGAGAGGAAGGCTCTGGTGAATCACAGCCAAGTTCATGACTGGGGCAGAGCAGCTCAGCCGGGAGATCCATTGTTACCACGGCAAATTGCTCTGTCCTGGAATAGCTTTGAAGGGACTGCCCATGCCAGCAGAGACTCCAGCCCATCTGCTGCTGCAGCTCCCCTTGGCGAGCACCCAGCCCGGGGGCAGCGTGTGGCTGCGCTGGGTGCTGCAGGCAGCGCCTGTCAAGGCATTTCCCAGCAGCAGAGTCCCAGAGCCTGTGCCGGAGCAGGGGAGCATCCTCAGGGCGACTCCAGCTCTGCTGGTGCCTGTGAGGGTTCTGCCCCTCCAGTAATTACGAGTTCATGAGCCACCACCAGCGCCTGCCCGTAGCTCGGGGCTGAGCCCTCCCCTGGTGCTGGGAGTTCCTCGCAGCAGGGCAGGAAGCCAGACCTGCTTGAACTGCCTGTGCTGGGCAGGGGAGGGTGCTGAGGCTCCTGCACCTCTTGCTTTCTAACGCTGGGAAGCCGTGCTGCTGCTCTGTACTTGCAGTACCCTGCCCTGTGAGTGACTGTGCCGGGAACGTGCCTGCAGAACAGTGGTGCAGAGCGGGGCTGGGCTCACGTCACTGCACAGCAGCTCTCGGCTCGGGGTTTCTCCTGCCTGCTGCGTCCCTGATGACACAGGGGAGGGCATTCCGACAAGTTATCTTCTCGCATATTTAGACCTGAGCACAGGAGCTCCGTCATCGCCTTCGCTTTCCCCTCCATCCCTCCCTTTTCTGCAGGGGGTTTCTGTCCTCTTGCAAAGATGTGGGGTGTTTTCCACCTCTCAAGCCGTGGGCCAGCAGTCAGTTGCTGTGTAGGAGCACTGCTCTGTGTCGGTGCTTCCTTTCTATAGGGATGCTTGGAAATAGATGTATGTAGTAAAAGCTCTATAGCCCCACTCTCCGGTGGCTGACTCTCAGTGGTGCCATGGCCTCTTGCCTGGCTTTCAGAAGGAGTTGCTCCCATGTCCCTCCTCTTGCCCCTTCCCACCAGGCCGTGATGAGCCCTGATACTCTTCAAGTATTTCATGAGGCAGATGAAGTGAGGCTGATGTTGGGAGCTGAGTATGGGTCCTGTTACTCTAAACTGAAGTGCAACAAAGAACTCCCTTGGACTGACACAAGAGAGGAGGCCTGGTTTATGTTGCTGCACCTCCAGCAATTACCTGCCTGGGACCTTGGACAGTCCCCTCATGGTCCATGAGCATTCTGCATCTCTGAGTCATTTGGTTGTGTGCTTAGAGAGGCTCGCTCTTGTGTTTGCACACAAGTGCCATCAGTGTCCTGTGTTCAGTGTAGAAAGTCGTCGGGGTGGAAGTGCAGTGCTGGGAAGTGTCTGGCTTCCACCTCATATGATATATATGATATGAGTCATAGTCATAATTCAGCGCTCTTGGCTCTTAGCTCTTTAGTTTTGTTGGGGAGGTCAGAGCAAAGGGGAAGAATGCAGGAAGAAGGTTTCATTTTCTCTCTTCAGAGTGGCAAATACTTTCAGAGAGGAAGCCTTACAGCTTTTCCTGAGGAGTTCTGGCCTTTGCACTTACCCCTGGGGTTGAAGGGGCTCGCGCAATGTGGTTCAGCGTTTCAGTTTTGGAGGTTCATTGGTTTTCCTTCAGAAGGCAGGAAGCTGTTGGCCAAAGAGACTCCGGGTTTCTGTGGCCAACTCCTGTGCTTTCCCTTTCTGCCTGAGTTTGAAATGTGTAACTGTACCTGAACGCCTTTTACACCAGCAAAAGCTCTTTCTCTGTTAAAGAGAGGAGCTGTGGACATGGGAGTGACCGGGTTAGCGCAGATGACACTTGTCTTTGTTCTCCTTAGGTTTATTTTTCTTCCCTCTGTCTTTAGACTTTAAAGAGGAAGGAAAAAGAGTATGAACATGAGATGGAGCGGCTGGCGAGAGAGAAGATTGCTACCCAGCAGCGCCTGGCGGAGCTGAAGAACGAGTTGAGCCAGTGGATGGACATCCTGGAGATCGACAGAATTATCCGGCAGACGGTTCAGCCGGAGGATGACCAGGCATCTACCTCGACTGCATCAGGTACCCGTGAGATTTCTCTTCTTCTGATCATCACTGCACATCACAGACTCAGTTGTGTAGTGGGGGGGGGGGGTCTTCGTTTAGCACCATCAAGGTTTCTTTGCATTCGGGTAAAGTAAAATGTTTTCAAGTGTTTTGTAATGATTGCTGTTGGTCTGATAACAATGGCTGCTGTGCAGGGCAGACTGAAATCAGCATTAGGGAGACACAAAGTGCAGGTTTGTGCATTTGATCTGCTGGTCCCTCACATGGAGATCTCTGCTTTCAAAACCCGGTTCTCCTGTTGTGCAGCTCTGCATCCCTGCTTTTAGAGCTGGGTGGTGCATGAGCATCCTGATGTATTTGTGCATGGATGTGGGAGGGTGTTCAGCCGCGTAGAGAAGGAGTTTGTACAGGAAGGATCACCAGAGCATTTGAGCAACTTAAAGAACCCTCACATTGTGTGAAAAGGATTCACAGGGAAGATGAAATGATGGAATACGTGACGTGCCATTGCCAGTACAGTGTGAGGTAGGAGAGTGCATGCTTCCCTCCATACCAGTGATCTGCAGCAGGAGGAACAGGCAGTCGTGGACATGCAATGCTTTGCTTGCTGGAGATGAGGAGGCTGTAGCAATCCATATCCAGTTGCAGGAGCTCCTTCAAGTCATGACAGCATTTGCTCCTGGCACTGCAGGCAGACATACAGCAGGTTCCAGGGAGGGAAAACCTCCGTTTTCTGTTTCATTCAGACTTGTATTGGGCTCATCACCTTTGAACACACTTGCAGATTCCAAGTGTAGGCTGATGGAAGTTGAGAGTAGGAGTCAATAGGAGTGTCAGCCATCCACCGCTGCTGAAAATGGTCACTTTGAGCTACCAGTAACCACAGAGCTGGCGAAAGGGAAGCGTCTTCCCTGTTTTCCTGCTGCTTCTGTATCTTCTGAGATTTTCAGTCTCTGCTGCATGGCTTTAGAGCAGGCAGTGCAGGGTGCTCTGCTCGTCTTCTGACCTCTGCAGGGTCAGCGTGTTCCTGCATTGCTTCCTTAGTTCCTGGACTGGGCAAGAGTCCATTTCCCAGAACCACACGAGGAACTTGCTGCCGTGTTTCTCCATGGCTGTTCCCTTCCCCCTCTGGGAGTGGAATGAGTGGTACTGATCGGTGGAGCAACTGAACAGGGAAGGATTCCCTGTTCCTCCTCAGCACAGACGGAGTTCAGCCTGGGCGCTCTCCATCTGCCTCTGCTTGTGTTGCTTCCCTTGCTGCCGCGCAGGATCTCAGCTTGTTGTGAGCACCCCTCTCTAGCTGGGGCTTTGAGCTGCTCACACCTCCAGGTCCTTGGCTCAGAAGCAGGGAGGAGTGTGCTGCCCCCCCCCACTGGGGCTTGGTGGAGCCTGCTGTGCTGTGCCATGCTGTGCTGTGCTGTTCTGCCTGCAGCTCAGTGACTCCTCCTGCTGCCCTTCAGGGAGGCTGCTCAGTCCAGGCCATGCTCTGCTTTCTTTTTATGGGAGTCTCTTCCTTTCGTTTTTTCCAGAGGGCGAAGACAACATGGATGAGGACATGGAAGATGACAGGCCAGTGAACTCATTACCAAAACTAACCCAGCGGCAGCACCCGGAGCTGCTGAAAGCCGTCCCCACAAACGCTGCTTCCCACCACCCGGCGGTCCTGCCGCAGCACCTGCCCATCCAGCAGAAACAGACCCCAGCCCACCCTCCGCCTCCCATCCAGACACAAGCACTGGTCCAGCCGCAGGCGATCGTCCCCGCACAGACTCACATCGTGGCGGCTTCGACAGTGCAATCGACTGTTATAGCCCACACGGCCACTACCCACGCTTCGGTCATCCAGACTGTCAACCACGTGATTCAGGGTCCACAGACCAAGCACATTGCTCACATTGCACCTTCCACATCCAGCCCTGTGCAACTCACCACTGCTGCTCAGCCTATCGGCCACATCACTGTGCACCCAGCCACCATCAACCACATGGCCCACCTCGGCCAGCAGCTGCCCATCTACCCTCAGCCCGTGGCCGTCAGCCAGCCCGTCGTGAGCCACATTGCTCACACCATCTCGCACCAGCAAGTGAATGGAACCACAAGTCTTGGCCAGCAGGCGGTGATGGCCAAGCCCGCTGTAGGAACCCAGGTTGTCCATCACCCGCAGTTAGTGGGGCAGACGGTCCTAAACCCGGTGACTATGGTGACCATGCCATCGTTCCCCGTGAGCACGCTGAAGCTGGCTTAGAGGGGACCGCCCGGCGGCGAGGTCTTTGTTGGGAACCTTTCCTAAACTCCATACATTCCAACCAGGTCCGGCCCCACTGGAGGGAGGTGCAGAGGTGCTGGGGGGGGGGGGGGCCGGGCCGGGCTGCACAGCCCCCGGGGCCGCCCTGGAGCCGGCAGCTGGGACGGGCCCCTCTGCACTTGAATTTTGGTGATTGAGGAGACTTCAGAGACAGTCGTTATGGTGATTTTTTTTCCTTTTATGTGTAATCAGTGGGTATGGATATGATGTTCTTCAGACTTTTAATTTCCCTCTTCCATGTGTTGCTTCTTTGTAGAATAAAAAATTGCTGATCTCTTTATTGAGACATTGCGTAGAATGGGAAAAAAAACCAACCATAGAAGTCTATATTTATATATATGTGTGTATGTGTGTGTATATATA
Organism: Ara ararauna; assembly: GCA_028858755.1. Classification (NCBI taxonomy): domain Eukaryota; kingdom Metazoa; phylum Chordata; class Aves; order Psittaciformes; family Psittacidae; genus Ara; species Ara ararauna. The sequence continues at coordinate 5,790,514 of CM054389.1, read as the reverse complement.
TGTATATACATATATATATAAATATAACGTTTGAAGAAGGCCTTTTGTAAGGTTGATTATTTTGCAGGATTATTAGACAAAGTTCATTTTTGGAGGAAGGAGACAGAGTGTGATCTCTAAACAGGAAACCTTAAGATAGATGGTTTGGTGGACCAGGGTACATCTGCAATGACAAAGGAACCCCAACACAAACCGTGTCAAAAGGTATTTCCCATCGATATCGTACATTTCAGAAACCATCTACAATCACTGTGACTTGTTATGGCATTTTAAGGAAATTCTCTGTCCTGTCTAATAAAAGGAAAAAGAATGCACAACCGGACTTCCCTCGTGGCAGTTTTATAACTGACTTGCACGGCCGTGTCACGACGAGCGCGGTTTTGGTGTTCTGATGGTTGGCGGTGCTTTGTTTGGATGGTTTTGGGGGTTTGGTTTTGCTGCTGCAATAAGCTGTTTGGCAGATCTCTGTGCGTGGCGCTTCCCGTTTGGGATTCCTCCCACTAATTCCAAGCTTCCAGGTTCTTGGGTTCGTTCTTGTTCTGCAGAGGGCAGATACTTTGTGCTGGCAACTTGAGTATGTGAATGTGTCCTGATAGAGCGGAGCCTGGGACAGAACCAACAGACATTAAGCAGACTTGCTGCATGGGTTAATTTTGTCGCTAGTTTGTTCCTCAACTGACAATGGTTTAGTTGGGAGTCAGTGGATTAGAAAGGGATAAACGTGGATGTGGTTATCTCCAAAGTGCGAGAGCTCAATGGTGTACTCCAGGAGATCAGTGTGTGGAACTCGCGTCTTGCAGTGAGGCGTGCACCAAAGAGCCCCTCATCCCAAGGGACACTCTCTATCCCGTCCGGTGGTTAGGTCGGATCGCATTGAGTCCATGGCAAACTGCTGTGGAGTCACGAGGAGGGATGTGGTGCGGCTCTGGTACTTGCAGCCTGCCTGGGAGGGTGCTTTAGGACGTGTTCCATTGCTGGCTGTTTGGTCCTTGCACTGTTCTGTGTGTAGTAAGTACTGCTCTTAATGATCTCTGCTCCCGTCTTCCTCTTCCCAAACCCCGATACTCCACAGCCCTCAGTGCAGGCGGAATTCCTGCTGTAGCTAGTGGACGTTTTCCATGGGCAGGATGAGGATGGTGCCTGCTGGAGGCTGCCCTGGAATGCTCTGGATGTGCTGCCCATGCAGAGGAGGAGAGGCTGGGCTGAGCAGTCACGCACCTCCCTGTGCTGTGTCTTCTTCTGGGCCATGATCCGCCATGGGAAGACCTGCTCCATAGCCTGCCTGGAGTGCCTCCAGCAGGACTTGGGCCTGGAGGTGGATCCGAGGACAGTGCTGAAGGTGTCATTCAGGAACTGCCCAGTTCCATAGCACCCCTGCTGTGGTTGTACTGTGCTGGAATTCCTGCTAAGGAGGTCAGATGTGGTTGTGCTTTCCGAGCAGATGTGGCTGAGAACTGCATCAGATTCGGTCATAAAGCCCTGGGTGCTCCGTAGTTAACACTTTTCTTTTTCCCTTGCATCCTTGAGTGTTCCTGGCACCATTTCCACAGCAGAACGGACAAATCTGAAAGGATTCCTTATCCTTGAAGCACACTGAAGCAGGTTTGTTTCACTGGGTGTTGGCACTCTGGGATAGCAGCATCGTCCCCTTGTGCTCACAGGTGCTTTCCTGAGGACATTGTGTTTTGTGTGCCGGTATTTTGGAGATCAGTGTTTGGGATCGGGACAGTTGCTCTTCATCAGGAACTCGAGCACTGAGTATTTGCAACAGGATCATCTCCCTTAGGAGGAACTGCGTGGCTTTGCCTCCTGCAGCAGCTTTAGGAGGGGGAGGAAGCATCTTTCTGCTTTCTTCATTGTTCCAGCTCTCAAAACACCATCATGGAGGGGGGAGGTTTCTGGTCAAGAGCATCTGAGCTCATCGAAGGAGAAAAACCCTGGATTGGGAAGTGGGGCTTGGCACACGAGCATTGGCCAAGAGCTCCTCTGTCCCCTCATGTCCCACATTGACAGGACCTGCAGGATCAGCCCGTGTGTGTTGGTCCAGCTCATCCAAAGCAGTTTTGCAGTGACAGCTCACTTTGTGTGTTGAAAACTCTGCTCCCACCTCAACCCCGTTGGCTTCTTATTCCTGTATCTTCTTATGCCATAGCCAGACACACAGCTGCTCTGTTTTCCACAGTCCTTCTTACAGGATGGAGAGAGGAGTTCCAGTTTGCAGGCGAATGAGCTTCCTGGTGGATATTTAATGGCCTTGGCTGTAAGGATGCTGCTGACCTCATCTTCTGCTCCCTTGTGGTTTAAAGGTACCAGTGTCACTGCCGTGCTCACCTCCATGTCCCACATCCTTGCCAGTTTCTCTCTCCCTGGGGAGCTCTGTGATGCTGTTATGTCCCAACCCCTACACTTGAATGCATCTTGTCCTGCTCGGCCAGCCCTGAGCTGGTGCGGACCTCTTGGGTCCCCTCGTTCTCTTCTGCCTTTTCCATGGCCACCAGAAGTGTTTCCTTGGGGATTTTGTGTTGTTTTTAGCCAACTTTTCTGTTCCGTGGGGAAGGAGCCAAATGCGGCTCTTCCGTGCCCACGTCTGTCACTGCTGCTCAGAACTTCAGCTTTACGCTAACGCTCATGTTCAGTACTGTATTACAAGGGGCACTTTACAAATGTCTCTCCTCCTTTGACGTATGTTTTCCCTATGGAGAAAGCTATATATAAGTACGTATCTATGTACACTTTGGGATTCAGAAGATCTAATCAATAAATACAAAGTTTACAAGAAATCTCTTCTGTTGAACAGTGTTAGCTGTTGGTAACCACACCACAGGACTGGCACATGGGTTTTCTATGGAGTAGTTTTAAGAAGACTCTTCTGTCCCATCAGGGCTGTCTCAGTGGCTGTAGTTAGTGGAGATGCTCCCACCACGGGCAGGCCCCGGGTCCATCTCTCTGTGCTTCCTGACCTCACAGCCTGTGTGCTCCCGAGCTTTGTGTCACGCTGCCGAGAGCTCCATCAGTGCTTGAACCTTCCTCCAGCGGCACCTTGTGCGTGTGGAATGGACCCGGCGCATCCCTGTGAGTAAACCCCGTGCAGCGACGGGTGCAGGGGATGATGCCCTCGTGCTTCCAGAGCCAGGGTTTGACTGAAACCACTTCTTGTGCGTTGTTGTATGAAGAGGACCCTGTGGGAAGGACTCGTGGCTTTGGCTGAAGGGTGTTCAGCTGTGAGGGGAGGGGAGGAGGAGGAAGGAGCCCCATTGCTCAGCCTGGGCTCCTGGGTCTCTGTGAACTCAGGAGCAGGTTGGTGGCCAAGAGGAGGTTCCGGTGCCCGCGGTGCTGCCGGGCCGGTGGTGCCGGTGTTCCCCCTGTGCCCGGCAGGTCCCCGGGGTCCCTGCACAGCCCCATGGTGAGCAGGTCACTGCTCTGCATGCGGGGGGGACACCGGGAGAGCGGGGCTGGAGCCAAACCGGTGCCGTGGGGGCTCTGCATGTGGTATGTGATGGTGCTGGGGTTGATTGTGGGTGTCAGGGCAAGGGGGGCTCAGGTGTGAGCTGGGTTTGTTGCGGGGCACAGAGCGGGATGGGGCGATGCCCTCCTGCTCTTCCGCAACTGTACAGAGTCAATTCAGCCGGGCAGGAGATGCCCCGCATCCCGCTGGAGCTGCGTGTGCCGGGGCTGCTGCCGTGGGGCAGTTTGTCTCTTTTTTCCCTTGTTTTAATTGAAAGTGGCCTTCTCTGACAAGAGAACAAACACAAACTGTACACTGCCTTTGAGTGGTTTAGGTGGAGCTCCGGCTCTTGCTGCTCACGTTGGTGCGGTGGTCCCTGCGCACGCCTGTTGATGCACGTGTAGACGTTCGCTGCAAGGCTTTCTCATGTCTGGTGTTCGTGTGTCGCCTGTGTCTGCCCTGGACGGGTTCGCATCCTGAGTGGAGATTGCGCATTCAATCAAATCCCGGTGTGACGGCTGTGGGCCGGGCGCGGGGCAGGGGTTGGGTTCCTCACCAGCCCCACAGGGGTCACGGACTGCTTCTGCCGTAGATGGAGATGAGACCCATCGATTTGCAGCCTCTTTGTGCAGCGGCAGTGACTCGAGTGTGAGGACACTGTGGTGGACGTGAGCCCTCGGCTGCTTGCTGAGGACACCCCCAGCTCCCGTCCTGCAGCTGCACTGGGTCCCTCCGCAGCTGCTGGCGCATCCTCTGTGCTCCGTGTTCTCATGGTGGGCACCGGCTGCGGTGCTGCTCCGGGCCGGGCGCTGGGACCCTGTGGGCAGTGCCCACGCACCAGAACAGCGCGGTCCCAGAGGGGGTGTCTGGGCGGGGGGAGGAATCGAGTGCTCTTTGCATCCACCCAGTGATTTACTTGCATTGGTCAAGCACCAGCCGAGGCGGCGCTGGGTGAGGAGCGTGGTGGGAGCGGGTCCCCCCGTGCCTCTCACTGCCCGTAACCCTGCTCCTGGCTGAAAGCATTTGCGGTAGGAATGTTTGGAGATGCTGATTGTACGGTCACGAATTGCCTCAGTGGGTGAGGATGTGGCACTGTGGCACCAACTGACTGAAACAAACCAACCTGGGCTGTAAAGATTTGTGTGTGTTTGGGTACATCTGCTCTGTGGAAAGCCCCACCGATTTTGTACATACTGTATTTTTACTGTTCAGCTGTACTGTACTGGCTCTTCATGCTCCGGGATTTAGGTATCCAACATGAATAATATCCGTGTAATAAGCACTTGCTTGAAGTAACTATAAAACCGAAATAAACATGCGCTGAAAGCTGAAACAGGAGTCTGCATTTTCCTCCCTGTGCTCTGCATGCAGCTCCTTCGCTCTGACTGTGACTCCCTCCAGCCCTGGCGCCTGGTCCTGGGGACCCCTAGGACTGACGGGAACTCGGGCGTTGGATGCGGTGCTTGTGCCCTGACCGTGGTGCTCAGGTGAGGCTCCCCCCGCCACAGGATGGTGCTGGTGTCAGCACCGCGGCACCAGCCCCTCTGGGGTCCTTCCTGCATGGTGGATGCGCTGGGCAGGGGGGCACAGGGCCCTCCCCAGTACCGTGAGGAGTTGGACACGGAGCCTGGCTCAGCCTTCACCTAACGGTCCAAATGCTCTCTCCTGCAGGTGATGGAGCTGAGGCCCAGGGTCTCCCGGTGTCCGTGCCTCCGGAACGTGGCTGCAGAGCCCGGTAAGAGCTTGGGCAGCTCCAACTTTTGTGGTGGCAGCAGGGCTCCTGTGCAGGGTGCGGGGCGCTGAGCCGGGGCTCTGGGGGGGCTCAGTGCCAAGAGCATCCTCCAGGTGCTGGTGAGTGCTTCAGAGCCACCACAGCTGCACCCGGGAAGGGTTTTGGGGTGTTCGGCTCCCCCATGCCCAGGTTAACACTGGAGCATGGCAGTGGCTGCAGCTTTTACCCGTTCATCCTCAGCTTCCTCCCCCAGGAAACCCCCCCCAGACCTCAGTTAAACCCCATTTGATTTGAGGTTCTGTGTCTGCTCCTGCTCCTTCCCCAGGCCGGGCCTCTGAGGATGCACAGCTTAAACCTGCCCTTGGAGTCATCCAGGGGCCACGGGCCGGGCGCTGGTGATGACCCACTTCCTACAGCAGCCCCTGCACCGATTACGTGTTGCAATCTCATCCCAGCCAGCCCCAGCCCTTGAACTCCCTGTTCTGTCCCTGAAGCTGCCTTGGAGGGAGGGGAACCGCTTCCACAGAGCTCCATGGAATGCTGTGACCGTAAAGGATTTATTCATCTGTTACATGAAACAGAAATAAGGGAGCAGTGAAGAGCAGAGCCTGCTCCCAGCAGAAATAAATAACACACATCATTGGTAGGTACAGTCGGACAGAAAGTTGTAACAAATACAGTGAAGTTCATGGGGATCTGTTTGTTGTGGTGGTAACCGGAGCTGGGTCGCACGTTCCCACTGAAGGGAATACCGAAGGGAAGCAGGGCAGGGGTCTCTGTCACATCCCCTCCTGGGGCCCTGGCAGTTGGAGGGTTCCTCGCTTGTGTCATTTAACAAAACCCCGTTTCAGTTTCCAGACAGACGCAACTTGAAGCGCGTTGGAGCCCTCGCAGCAGCCAGGATGCGGCCCACAGCACAGGCTGACACTGTCAGTGATGCTGTGGTCAGATCCAGGATGATCCCAGCCAGAGCTTCACTCATTCCCAACACAGGCACCATCCTCACTCTTCCCCCCCACGGCTCCTGCTGTTGTGTGATTCCAGCACTGTTGAGAGACGGATTCCCTTCCCAAAGGCACCTGTGCAGCACCACAGGGGCTCATCCTTCCTACTCCTGTTCCCTGAGCTGGGAGAACTCGAGGCTCGGCCTGGAGGCTGCTCCAGCCACAGGGAACATCAGGTTTGGTGTTTGGTTTTCTCCCTCAAGTGTCTGAGCCCAGGTTCAGGGGGTTTGGTGGGGGTTGGACATTCTGGCTCTTTCAAGGTGCCTTCAAGCCAAACCATTGCTTGAGCAGGACAAACCCGGCACTGCTTTCTCTGCAGGGGTCAGTGACAGGCACCTGTGTCCCATCTGCTCACCAGGAGAAAAGACATTAAAAACCCAGAAAAGCAGAAACAAAGGTTCAGATTCAGGGTTGGTTTGGTTTTTCCCCCTAAATCACTGAGGTTCTAATGGCAGGGGTGGGTACTTTGGAATACTTGAAGTGCTTAACCCTGGTTTCGTAGGAGCACAGGGCACGAGTCCCCGTGAGCTCCAGAACTGACTTGGAAACTCCACACACCCTGGGACAGCAACTAGCAGATTGGTGATGATATATAGAGGGTGATGGAGTGCTGGGACAGCACCAGGCCTGCAGGTACCTGTCAGTCACCTCTGCTCTCTCTGCAGGACACGGCTGCTGCTGCGGGCTGCGTGTGGCCAGGCAGGGGATGGAGCAGCACAGAACGTCCATGGGGCATGGGGATGCTCTGCAGACCAGCACCTGCTGCAGCAGTGGGGCTGGAGCCTGTGCAAGGCTTCCAACTACTTCATCAGCTGGAGCAGGGAGCACCCGGGTGGTGGTGGCAGATCCCAAGGGAAGTCCTGCAGGAAAGCTCTGCAGAGCAGGAGGCGGAGAGCAGCGCACAGGGAGTCACCTGGAGGGGGCCAGGCTCTGCTGTGCCTGCTCTAAGGTAGGGTCTGAGCTTCGTGTGCTCTGCACAGACACCAGGAGCGTGGGAGCTGCTGCCATAAGCAGGGACGCAGCCGTTCCTGGGTGCCGAGCTGGGCAGGTCCCGTCCTCTGGGGGCAGTCACAGAGTAAGTTTGCACAGTAAAATGAAGGTGAGCGTAGGCCATGGAGACTCAACAGCATGAACGAGTCAGCAGAGGCCGAGTGATGATTTTAGCTTACGGTGCCAGATTTGCACTGCTTGTATTAACCATGTTATGTAGTTTAAGGCTGTTCTCCCAGCTGGTAACCTTACTTTAATTGCTGCTAAATACTCTGCTAAATACAAAGCCAACTGTTTTAGCAACAGGAGCTCATACACATTCTCTTCCCTTTTCAAGACATAGACAAGGAGACCACCAAGTGCTCCTCCAAGGACCCAAGTGCAACACTTGAGCGATGCTGGATCCAGCCATACCCCCACAGAAGGTTCTGGCATAGCACCCAGCGTGCATTCAGGCTTTAAAGGTGCAGTAAGTCAAAATACAAATGTTCTGGTATGTCAAATCCCCCCTTTTCGTATCTCAAATGTGGACAGACGGTCTTGCAGAGGGGAGCAAGAGAATGCAAAAAGATCTTGTCTAGAAATACAAAGTGAGTGTAACGGGGACTATCAAACACGAACCTTGTCTGGTGGAGGAGAGTTCTGGTTTTACAAGTCCGTTACAGATCTCTTTGATATTTGTTACATTACATGGAAGATGCAGTTAAAACCCCATTTTGCAGTTACAGTGCAAGAAGTGCTCTGTCCCACAGCTCCCGGCGAGGCCCACGGTGACAGCCTGGTCCTTGTCACTTATTTTCAATCAGTGTCTGCACTTTGTAGACCAGGTCTCTGGCTATCCTCAGGATTTCCTCAGCATTGTGGTGCTCTGCCATTTCTAAAAGACACAGACGAACATTCTTAACTGTCAGCAGCAGTGATAACTGCCCTGGCATTGATGTTAAGGTACCATTAGCATGAATGCCTTACTTAGTGTAACGTTAGCAGCAACCCAAAAGCAGTGCAGGGGGTTAGGTTTGTAGCATTAGAGTAAGGGATGAATCTCTTGGTGCTGTAGGCTTTAGCATCAAGATCTAACGCTTCTGGTGTCAATTCTTGTGTTGCAGAGATCCCAGTGCCCTGTGACCCTGGCATGGGGGGCCTGCACCTCATGTGCCTGGGAACAGCCCTCTGGGGGTCTCAGAGTGTGAAGCTGAACCCAACTGGATCCTGGTACCTCTCCCAGCAGGGACTGTTGCTGGAGTGTCGGGGATGCAGGTGGTAAGTACCGTTGGAAGGGCTTCATGGACATGGAGGGATGTGCGCACGTGGCTCCACACCTGCACTCTGCAGCTTGGTCAGATCAGAAAGCAGCTCTGGACTGACCCAAACCCTCAGTTCCACACCAAACACTTCAGTCAGCTTAGGCAAGGACTGGGGTTTGTTGGTTGGGTTTTTTGAGGTAATGTTCATGTACAGCTTTGCCATAAGTAAGTGGCTGAGGCAAAACCAACCAAGTCTGGGGCTTCTGCAGCAGATGGCTGAAGGCCGCAGCACTGATCATGGGCTGAATTACTGTCATTACACAGAATTGCTTCCAAACCTTTTAAATACCCAGTCAGGTGTTTGGGAACCATGTGAAAGGCTGGGGCTCTTCATGTACATGAAGGGGCGAGAGATTCAGAGCTTAAAATGACCAGGGGCTTGTCACGAGAGCAAGAACATGGCCCTAGTGCAGACGGTCTGAGTGAGGGAGAAGGAACAAACTCCCATCACTTGCTTTTTATCAAAATAGCCCTCTTAAAGCCTCTTACCATTAAAAAACTTGATGATATCGGTGAAGTCCATGTTGTTATCACGGATAATCTCTCGATAAACTTCCACAAGTGCTAAGGCAATGAAAAGGACAAAATGTTCTGAAGAGATGTGCTTTGCTGCCCAAATAACTTCCCACACTGTAAATACATCCTCGTACAACAATTCTGAATGGGAATAAACATTACAAGAGCAGCTGATTATTCAAATTGACCATTTCCCCTTCTCTAACTAATGTCTTACAGGCCTTATATACAGGCATGAATAGTACTTGATGATTCCTTTTCCTGTCCCCCAGCCAACTCCTGGCACTACTTGTGCAAGTCTGGCAACAAAATAAGGGTTTAAAGGAAAATTAAAAAAGAATATAGGTGTGATGGTGCAAACTTAACCCCAGGAAGATGCCTGAAGTGCAGTAACACATGAGAGCAGCACAGGTAGGCCCACTGGTTCTAGGTATAGCAGATGTGTGTAACTGGGTCTGCACACACCTCAGTTCAGATATGGCCCATGGAAACTTCATCTTCTTGAACAATACAGGCTCATCTTCTGCCCGGTCTGTGACAATGAGGCCTGGAGGCTGGGACGTAGGGAACAGGCCATGCTCCATGAAGGAGACAGGGGAGGGTTTGCTATTCGGTTAAGAGTCACAATTACTCCCCCACCACTATCGGATAGTTGCTTCTAATAAATAGCTGAGGGCTGTGTATCATCTCCTCTCTCACCTTGTGCTTTAGGGTATTGGAGAGGGCTGTTGGTTTTTGATTCTTCCAGGTCAGTCCCTAATTCCAAGGAGCTCCTGACTTTGCCTGACAGTAAGATGAGTCCTCAATTACAAGGAACAGCTTCTGTTGGAGCGGGTGCAGGTGAGTGTGCTTGTGCAGGGCTCCTGAGATCCTGGAGTGCTCCCGCAATATATAAAACACCTTGCTCAGCAAAGTACAACAGCTCTTGAGCTACTGCTCCGTGTTATGAAATGGATTAGAAAGGAGGTAGCAAAGCTTACAAGGGAGCGTGATCAACTTGGGATCACCTACTTGAGCAAACAGGCATTTGCACTGAGCAGAAACTTGGCTCCAGCCACACTATCAGGAATTTACAACACCCTTTTCTAAGCTTTGACTTCATTCCAATGCCAGTTTGTCTCTGAAAGTCCCATTAACTGTCCTAGCTACAGTCTCTCCTCTGTCCCTAGCTGCTACTCACCAGCCAGACATTTAGACCAACACAGAACTGTTCACAGTTTTGCGCAACTCTAAGCTACAGGTATAGACCATTATTACCTCTTTTAAAGTCAAGCAGGAACCAGCGATAGCAGAAGTAAAAGTGAGTGTAATCTCCATTCTGGTGCATCAGTTCAAAAAGCTCCGAGTCTAGAATCTAAAATGCAAAACCATCACTGTCAGTACCTGGTCTGAAAGTAGCCAGGGTCAGAGGTGGTGGAGGCTGCTCTTTAACCCCCATTCCTGTTAGTGCAGCTCTTGGCACAGATACATCCTTTTACATTGTGTTTGCAAAGTGCCTGTGATGGGGGTGCCCTGACACAGGCTGATGGGTGAAGAGTTACTGCTGTGCAGTTATGAGGTGATGACAGTCACTCCTGATGTGATTTTAAATGTCCAAACAGTGAGTTACAAATCCTACTGATTTCTAACAAGTGGCAAATAGTTGAATTTGCTGGAAGAGAGACAGGGGCTGGACTGAGCCATAGACAGCAGTCACTGCACTGTGTAGCTGCTGTACTGGAGGCAGATGTTTGGGGTTGGTTTTGATTGTCAAGATGAACGGAGCTGCTGTAAGACACTCTTCACTGTGACAGCAAATGGTGTCCCCTGAGCGACAGGAATCAGATGGGGGCTGCATGAAACAATTCTTGTCCTTCCCAGCTCTCAGGTAGCAGATGACAAGGAGCCATTGGAGTTCCTGCCCTTCATGGTGGCATCAGTCTCCTGCTGAGCCCCTGCCACAGCCTCATCTTCCAAATAAGATTTAAAAAGACTTACCTGGATCAGGGACCGCATGTTGGCGAAATGTGTGTCCATAGCACCTCCATTGGGGAAGTTCTGGCTCATCCTCTTCATCAGGTGGCTGAAGCAGCTGTAAGCCAGCTGATCTGCAGACACAACACAAAGCACTCAGTGCTGCCAGTTGTGAGACTTCCCTGAGCCGAACAACAAACTGCAGGGCCAGGGACAAACAGGGTTTTCCCCTTTGCTCTTTCCTAATCCCATCACCATGTATTCAGATGTATCAGAAGATGGTACCTGACTCTGGGCCATTTTTACTAGTGATGTTTCAAAAGAATCCACCTTGCAGTTACTTTTCAGTGTCAGCAACTGCCACAATGCAGCTGCTTTGAAAATCTAATGGAATTTCGTCTGGAAGTCTGTGAGTGAGCAGGGAATCCCCAAGATACTGGTGTTAGCCATTTCAGCAGGTTTGATTCTGCTGGGGAGCTGGCCCTGGTTGACTCCTATAGCTGCTTCTGAACCAGTATTTCTAAAGACAGACCTCCCTAAAGAGACAAATAAGTGTAACACAATTCCTACCATTGTCAAGGATAACCATCAAAGGAGCCAGGAGGTCACACATGCCTTGAACATAACCAACTTCTAGGTGCTCCCAAACGTAACTGTGCAGAAAGAAAACACAAGAGATAACAGGATTAAAAATTCTCTTGCTGCATTGTGGCCCCAAAAATGTGTCTTGCGCCTAAAATGCAACTCCTGTTGGAAGCTTTTAAGTGTCTTGTTCTGGATGCTAGAAAAGATAGAGCTAGAAGCCCACAGCGAACTACAACAATTCAGATCTTCCAGCATACCAGTATGAAATGACAAGTATTGCTGTTGGTTTATGCTTGTTTGGTTGGTTTTTTTTCCCCAGGAAAATTCCTAAAGGCTTTATAACCAACCCACAGTGAAGAGAGCAGCACGTGAGACAGGAATTGCTCTTGGAATGTGACTCCTGCTGAAGACTCTTCATGTATTGTGAAAGAATAAAAGACTGTGATCAGTTGGCTACTCACAGGATGAATTAATACTGGAGTTTTTCTCCCTCTGTTCCTCAGAAGCTTAATAATAAAGTCTGATTTGATTGTGTGAGATCAGAGCTCAAGCAGCTACTGAATGTGTGGCTCTGAGAACTTTCTGGCCCTTCCCATTCCAGAGTATTCCACAGCCTGTATTGGGTTCTGCTCAGATGGAGAGAACCAGACCCTGCACACAGGGCTTGCTTAGCAGTAGCCTATGGGGAAAAGCCCTGTGTTTTACGAGGTACCTGGGGTGGGGTTGGGGTTTTTTGGCTTTTGTTTTCTTGTCACCCCCAGGCTCCTCCTTCCTCCAGGGTGTTTTGGTTCATTACTGAGAATTCTTATACAGGCTCTTCTTGCATGTCGTTACAGTTTATGGACTATGACAGGGCTGTGAAGAGCAGTTCACGTTACAAGCTGTAGTACCTGCACATGACATTTCGGAGTTTCTCCAGGTTATCAGCAGTAAAATACCAGTAATTCCGGTCACACCTCTGGACATCTTTATCAATTCTGTGTAAATTTAAGGCAACAGTGTCCAATAGCTCTATCTGGAAGAGAAAGGTTTTAGTTAGATCTGCTGCTGTTAGAGCATTCCCAGGATTTGTGCAGGTTCACTCTCAGAATCAACACAGAAATGGTGCAATTAAACTCTGGGCACACAAGAAACTGAAATAGTTGATTGCTGTCAAGAATCCCAGGTACAATGCACACTCTTTCACTGGTAAATGTTCCAAGCCTGTCCTATTTCCAGAGGGTTATTTCCACTTGAACAACTTCAGCAGAGAGAGGCCAAAACCTCACCTTACTCATCTGTTGACAGCAGCACTAACGGGGGCGGCGGAGTCCTAAATCTAGATTTAGATTGTGGCTCAGTTTGATTCAGTGTGGGGTTTCGCTTGAATTAAATGACACTGAAATCTCACACGTGGTTGTTCACCCCCACCCCCAGTCCGTGGACAGTTTTAGCTGCTAGAACTGTACCTCCCACTCAAAAAAAGACCCAAGTTTTTCTTGCTGTCCTACTTCCAATCTAGCTCTGAATCCAGATGAAAAGATTTGGATGCAAAAATCCTCAGTGCTGGTCCCACCACCTGCAGTTCTAGTTCGGGATTGTCGCATTCCATCCTATCGGAAAAAGTACAAGTCTGTGCTAGAAAAGCAGTGTTTTAACTTAAGTAGTGACCTACTGTGTACGATGCAGCGCAGACAGAAGCCACATCCATTAAATAGTCCATCTGGGAACACAGCTGCTCTTCCAATACAGAACCCTGAGGCTGCAGAACAACTGCCTTGGCCTTCTGCAGCCGTGGTGCGTCTGGATCAGTCCTTTCCAAGTCAGCGCCCGCTTCTTCTTCAGCCCCCTCTTCGAAGGAGACGCTCTGCCCGTCGTCGATGCTGGACAGGATGCCCGAGGCCACCGAGTAGTTCCTGGAGGACGGGAGCCCCGAGTCGGGGGAGTCAAACTCCACAGCCTGGGGCTCTGCAGCGGCTGCTGCTGCCGGGGTGTCTGCAGCCACTGCGGTGAAGCGGGCGTCCTCCTGCCCCTTGGAGTCCCGCTCCATGGAGTCCGTTTCATCCACAGAGATAAAGACCTGGGGGTGGGCAGGGGAGAGGAGATGGTTGGGGATGGGGGGGAATACATTCCATGTAGCAAACATCTCCTCAGCCATGGGAATCAGCAGTGAAGCAGATCACGGATGAGGAGAGCTTCCCTGCATGCAAATAGTTGAGAGCTCCTCACTCTGTCTTTATACTGGAGCTGGAAGTCTAAAACTAACAAATACCAATTCATGATCTCATATCCATCTCCTATGATGATGTCTCCCTCTTTCATAATCTTCAGTTAGAAATGTCTTGGAAAGCTGTGAAGCTTCCCTACCTGCAACAGCAACACTAAAAACATCTACTCATTGCAACGACAATTCAGTCTGCCTTTCTACTGCTTAGCATCTTATCTGAGATTGAGAAAGGTCCCCTTACCCAAAATAAAATCAGCCCCAACCTGACAATCAGGAACATGACAGAATCAAAAGTATGCTTTAATAGTACTGAGCTTTTGCTCTATGCTGGATTTGAATAAAGGACCTATAATAAAGAGATCTAGAAAAGTATTTCTCTACTGAGAGAAGGATCTTCTATAACAGGTGATTCTTAAAGCCTCTTAGGGAGGTTCTGCTTAAAACCAGCTATGAACTACCCAAAATACAGAGCTTTGAGCTCTTAACAGAGGCACTACAGCTTCCCATTCTGTACAGGACTCAAGTAGCTCCAAGACTGATGGAGCTGTGGTAACGTCAGTGTCTGCATCTCCAGGCTGTCCCTGTGCAGATGCCAACCCTCCCGCCCTGCCCGCACCATGTGGGTGAGTGGAAGGAGTACCTACATCATTGCTGATGGTGGAGTCCCTGTGAATGAGCCTCTGGACGTGGCTGTCGATGCTGCTGCCTGAGGAAAACTTTGCCAGGGTGGCAGAATGGGATTCCTTCTCTCGCTGCTTCACAATGACCTCACAGGCTTTCCACTCAGCCATGACCTTCTGATAGCGGAGAGCAATGTCTTCATCCACCTGCAGACAGGCAGACACTGAAATCCTGGTCTCCTTGAAAACCAGCATTAACAACGAGTGGAAGGCAGGAGGGAGAGGAGTAAAGCAAGTGTAATGTTTCAAACTGAAAGCCTGAGGGATCCTGATGCCCTCTTGCGCATCACTGACTGGAAAGAGTAGTGCCTGGAGCAGGAAGATGTTGTGTATTTACTGCAGGGAATAAACTGTCACTGTAGTTGCCAGTAAAGATTCAGGTAAGTGTGTATAGATGGCATCAACAGCACTTAGTTCAGGAAAGCACAGGAGGTGTCCCTGGCTTCCATGTGAAACCCCCCTTAAGAAGTCAGATGCAATCTAATGGAGCAATTGCTGCCTCTGACCACATTATTCCTAATTCCATTACACCTCTTTCCCTACTGCTTCTCTATTCCAACTCTACCATAGCCCTTGCAATGAACTGCAGGTTGCAGCTTTACAGACATCAGCCTGTACAGAGTTAGCTGCTGGAAGAAACTCCTGAACAGTGGAATTTCCAGCTCACACAGCCCATGCCCAGGCACTGCGCATGGCCAGGTCCAACCACTCTGGTTCCATAGTATGAGAACAGATTTTTGCCACTGCTGCCTTCCTTTGTTGAAAGACAGACACAGACCCTCCCCCCCTTCAGCTATTAAGCAACATATAATAATTTTACTACTCTGTTACTTGTCAAGAGTTGAAGAGAAACTGCAACTGTGAGCTGGCTTCAGGCTCTGGGCTTGCTGGCTGGAGCTGCTACCAGAGCATTCATGCTAGGAGCTGCAGGCTATTTGTCACTTGAGGTAGCTGTCAAGTCATAAATCATGAAACACAAGTTAGTGGAAGGCTGGGGGACGGCCATGTTTGGGAATGATACTGATGGATGACTGAGAAAATACCATCAGAAGGCAAAGATGACAAATCACCCGTGATGGCTTGAGCTGAGGACATGGTAAGTCTCCTGTATGTGCAAGTGTTATGACTGGTTTCATGTCATTCATTTAATAGACTCTCACATTCAGTAGAAAGCTTTAGACTCCAACAGCACTTTTCTTTGAGCAGTCAGTAATTACTGTTATTTACTACTGGTGTGCAGAAAGGGGTGAACAGGTAAGGGGGAATTTCTCCACCTCTGTTCAGAACTGGCTAATAAAGATGACTGTGAGGAAAACCAAGTCAAATTGCTGCAGCAATGTTTAGTAACAAGAATGCTGCTTGTAAAGTGCTCACTGTTTGCAAGGTAGCCCATTTTGCCATTGCAAGGCCCTAGCTCAGGCTGCCCTTCTGATCTGCAGGTGCTCACAGGGATATGAATTATCCCTCAGAATATAAAATAATTGGGAGCTAGCAAATGCCAAATGTTTTGATATCCCCATCCATTTAATCCAGAACAGGATCAGCTACTGCATGAGCACTACCTCCCTGGTAATAACACTAACAGAGCAGCAGATTAATGCGTTAATTATATTTCAAGGCAAACCTCATTACTGTTGTAGACAGTTCAGCAAACATTTGAGTGATTCTTAATGTCATTACGGAAAGCATCTAGGAGTAAGTTCTGCTGTATCCTCAGCACTCTGCTTAGGAGCATGTCCAGTTTCTGCTGGTGGGCACAGCTCAGTGAAGGGATGGCTGGCTGCCACTTTCTGTTTGTTACCAGGCTGCAGCATTATTGAGGCACTTGCCTGGTAATTATAACAGATGAAAGCACTCCGCAAAGTAAAAAGTTGGTGCTGCTATAAACAGATTAGCAAAGGGAGATGGTGTAACGGAGAGATGGGCAAATTGTGGTTTCATTAATGGGAACTAAATGCTGGGTTTCTGACTGTGAAATAAGGCTGTGACATAACCTAGGCAATTATTCACTGATCAATGTTAGCAGCAACATGGGAGATATTAAGAGCAGTAATGTCTCATTTGAAGTTGCACCTCATGTTTCACAGAGGCACATCTTATTGAAGTCTAGCAAAAGCATAATGAACTCACAAAGCAAACCCTCCTCTGGGTATTTTTAGCCTCCAGACAGTAACTCCAAGTGCACTTCAGAAGGTACATCTGGGCTGTTCACAGCTCCAGCAGAAGTCTGCACACACAGAGGCAGCATCCTACAGATATATTAGTTATTTCAAAGAGCATTTTGAAGTACACCTCAGCAGACACACCATATAACAGAGGGATGCCTCAAATTACTATCCAAATGTCAGCACTTCCTGTTTATGGGCCAAATTTGTGAAAACAGGATTTGTTCACGGCAAGTGCATGGCACAGGCAGAGGCTGAATGCAGGTTCCTTGTCTTCAATAAAGAACTCCCTTTTAGTGATTTCCAGACATGACAAAATGATATCATAATCCCTCTACTAACACAGCACCCGTGTTTTCAGTGGCATTTTTTCCCTTAGGAATATTAAACAATAACACAGACTAACACTTGCTATCCAGAACACAAACATAATTCAGCTCCTGGAGCGCTGTGCTTACCTGCTCCATTTCCTTTTTGGCCATGCCAAATTTATAGTGACCCAACAGGAATGGCCACACTTCCTTCCGAATCTCGTGCTGTACCCCACCGTAGTAAACTCTTCTCAGTAATTCCAGTTCCTTGTAATTCTACAGCATCAGGAGAAAGAGGTATTGAAGGGCATACATCTTTGTTTTCCTCAGGCATGCTCATATGCACTTAATACCAAGTATAAAGACTGTGAAATGTATGCATGGCACTATATACATTTTGTCACTTGATTCAAGCCTTTAAGGCCCTCAAATCCAGTCTCATGTGAGTTGTCATGCCATGAAGATAATCCAACTTTTAATACACCAGAGCCATCACGAGATCAGTTGCTTTGATGTTAACTGATATCTTTGCTATCACCACAGAAGCAACAGATCAACTCTCACTTAGCAAGAGAAGTGATCCTGCGAGGACTAGAAAACACCTCTAAAGCTTCCTGGGGTCCCTTCTAAGGAACACAACGCTCACCACAGCAGTGGACAGGAACTAGTGTAACGATCATAAAGCTGTTCTGCTACTTACTTACCTTCTTGTCCTTCTGATACTTGCTCCAGACCTCTTTCGTCAGGCCCCCGGCAGCACTGGTGGGTTTGTCGGGTGGGACAATAGTGTGGTTCACGAGGGCAGAGAGATGCGTGCGCACTGTTGACAAGTGGCGGCAGTAGGCAAGCCCTGTGGTGGGCAGGAGGTCAGCTTTGATAAATGAGCAGTCTAATATCAGCAGGTCCTTTCTGGAGATGAAGCTGTGACATTTTCAACCTGCCACTAATAATCCTGTATGACTAAACTTGCATTGTACCGTGTAAGAATGAAGAACTGCAACAGAGCCAAAGCTTAAATAAATCTTACACACACTAGTAAAATCCAAGCAGAGTATTACACTGCAATGTAAAACTATATTCTGTCCTCACTAAGCATCAGTTCACCCATTGCTATGTGCAAACCCCACAAATAATGGAACTCTGAAGCTCTGATAACTGACTCACATCCACCCTGCTGCCCTAAGGTGAGCTGACTCACAGCAATCCATTTGGGGTTGGACTGCTTTCTAAAGCAAACATCACATGGGTTTTAGGTAAGCATATGGACAGTACAAGGATGGGACAGAAGAAGCTTCACTTACATCCATAAAAGGCCCTGGAAACTATTTGCCTCTTCATGCTGTCACACAACATCTTTAATGGAGTTCTGTGGAGACACATTAACAGGAACACAATGGGTCATGAGGACAGAGATTGTGAATTTGATGTTGACACCTATGACCCACACATAGCAATTCTTTCTCTGCACTGAGATTTAGTTAGCTGAAGGACAATAATAATGACAAAATACATTTTTTAAAGCATCTTTCCCATCAGCATTCTGGTTCAAAAGAGATTCACCTGGCACATGTAGTTACAATGCAGGTGCATGGTAAAGGCCCTTGTCAAACGAGATGAATTGTTGCCCTTCACTGTAATTATCAATGACTTGTTAAAGAAAACACTTCTAGAGCTGAATTATATTAAACTAGACAAAAGAACTAGATGCAATTTTTCCACCAAAATGTGATTTAAAAGTGGTTTAATAGGTTAGTTTTAATAAACAAAATTTCTTGCTAACTCCATCTTTTTATGTTAGAAACTACTTAGAAATTGTTACTTCCTGGTGCTGCAACCAATACAACCTTTTGTGGCATGCACAAGTAAGCCCTCTGCACAACTGCTTACCTGTCATGGATGCAGCTGCAGCAGCTGGGTATGTCATAGGGAGAGCTGCCTGTTGAGCAGGACACACAGGAGGAGCCCTGGCTGCAGTGTTCCAGCTGCCAGGAGAGCAGGTTTGCCCCAAAGCCTTGCATCTCCAGCATGTCACTGTTGTCTAAGGAAAGCCAAACAGAACAGCAGCCTATCAAACTGCTTTCCTCTTTCCCCCTCTTCCTGCTGTGCATCCTGATGGCTTCATGCTTTGCTTCCCAGCAGGCTCAGAACCTTGACTCCATAAAGGGGAGAGCATCCTAAGAAATACAGCCCTTGGCACATCTAAACCAGCTGCATGCTGTGCACAGTCCCACAAAGTCAAACCCTTCACCATTTCCCCCTTTCTTGCCTAAGCACATCCCAGCTGGTGTTCCAAAAAAACAGAGGAGAGGTGCTGCAGTAACAACTGAACTGGTTCTTGTGCAATGCTATGGCAATGTTATTTATGGCCAGAAGAGATCATCTAACCCGACCTTGTATTCAGGTTTCAGAGTTCCTGGAATCAACTATGTCACTGCTGGTCCAGCTGCAGTGAAACTTTGAGCATAGAAGAGATTAAGTCAAACTGACTCAGTTCTTTTCAGAAGATGCTTCTTTCTCCCTCAGAACCAGATCCTAAAACATTTAGCACAAAAGGATTCTTCAAGTTCTACTAATGTCAAGACTATGTTTCTAGAAGTAGGATTCTCTGCAGGAAAATGTGATCCAACAGTACAGTGCACCTTCTTAGATATCCCTGCTCCACCAAATCTACTTCCCTTTTCAACCAGCTTCAGGAAGGCAACCCCAAAAAATCAGCTTGGCTTCAGCTCTCCAATGTCCCCAGCTGGCATTTGAGCTCCTGGGTTTTTTGTTTTACAATAAATAACTGGCCTTTCAGCTCACCCATGATTAAAATTAAGGCAAATGCCATAATACTGCATGTCACTAACTTCACGTTTGTAAGTAAAATCCAGTCCCCTGGGCCGTGCTTTGAAAACATACATTTGTTGGGCGGTGGTAGGGGCGATTCCAAACCATCTCATGCATTTTAAATCAAGGTAGCACAAAGCATTTTAGTAGTGCCTATTAGAGAGTGGGCATAGGTGAGGAAGGAGTGGAATAAAATTGTCTGGTAACAGAAAAAGCACAGGCTCATGCGGAAGCAGTCATGTGTGTTTCATTCCACAAAACAAAGTGTGATGCAAAAATGCTCTTCACCTTAATTCTTCAGGAAGGAGCTGAATGACCCAGTATTTATTGCAGCTTCTTATTGGGTTCAAATAAAAACCACTGGACAAGCATTTTTAGATCATTATTTTTTGCCTCCTCTCTACAGACAAGAAAAGTGGGTTTTTCAGTTTTAATTTTGTATTGGTTTTTAGAGCACCAAGGCACGAACCCCACAGAACCTAAGGATTCAGATGAAAGGTACCTGAATTAGTGAAGAATTAGAGTGAACAGCATCTTTCATTTAACTGTAGTGGTGTTATCTGGAACTTCAGCGACATGCAGAAATCGAGCATGTTGCAAAATGTGAAAGCAAATGGCTGGCAAACCTGCCACAACAGTGTTGTCATTATGCAGAAGGGATGCTGCTGGAGAGACAACCGCCAGTCCAGTCAGGTCAGCAGGAATCACTACTCAAACAGCAGACATATTCTAACTCTTCAAGGTTAAACAGGCAAAAGCAGGTATCTAACAACCACTCTAATGGGATAACTCCAAATTTCTATCACCTGACTAAAGACTAAGCTGGGTTTCTTATGCTTCAGATCACAGCGTTAGCCCCTTAACATGTGTACATGGCAGTGTCAGACCTTCTTCCTTTCTATTATCACCCATATCCAGACATGCTCATTTAAGACACACAAACTTTCCAAAACAGTATCTTTTTGCAAGGGGAATACTGTGTTTTTGAATTTTCTTTCCATACATACCTTCCAAGAGCTCTTTCTTAACTTGGGCTGGGCTTTATCAGTTTCTAGGGACTACTACCTTGGGATAAGCATGTGGGCAGCCTACAAGAACTGAGGAGTACCTCCTTGAACACATGGTCTAAAGAGAACTTAAGCACTATACAGAAATGCATGGCAATTACTGTCTCCTAGAGTCAGTCCCACCACACCAAACTAACGTTCATTCGGAATCAGAATCACTGCTTTGCTATTTAGAGGTATGAGTATCCCATCTGGAGTCAAGATACATTGTGTTTTCCTTAGGAAACAGAAACACCAGAAAAAGCATGCTCATGCTAAAATCACTAATGAAAAAGCTAGACAAGAGCCAAACTTGGAAGCAGTTTCTCTCCTTCCTATTTCTGCAGATACCAAACTTTTGACAGCTACTAGAGAGCCATCTGAAGACAAGGAAGATTCTGATCTTGGTGATACCCTCCTGGTATTAGGAAGAGGCGGAGGCTGCTCTTTGGATTGTAACAGGAGCATGCCAGGTTTGGCACATGCGCGCAAGAGGTATCAAGGCCAAAAGTCTGGTGATGCTGAAGCTGCGCAGTAACTGGGAAGTGTAGAGGGGGAGAGATTTCACACGAACTAGTGGAGGGGCCTTGACCTGTCTTCTGCACAACTGCAATCCAGGCTGTGCAGGAGGGGTTTGGCCTGGGGAACAGATTATTCTGTTCACCATTCAGCTTCCTCCTGGAGAACACAAGGGCTTCTCAGTCTCCCAAGCTACATGGCTAGATCCCGACTATCTGCTAATACACACACTTACTGAGAATACCAACTTCATACATCTGTTATGAATTGCTTTAGGAAAAGAATTAGATGATGGATTTTTGGAGGGTGGAGAGTCTTATCACCTGAAACCCACCTAGCCTGGGGAAGCAAGCAGAATGAAAGCACCTGAGCACAGAAAGGTATTGCACCTCCATACAGCCCCTGCACACTTCTGCCCTATTTTGTCCTCACAGACACACTCCATTTCTGACTTTGCCCAGCACACCACTACTACTGCTGCAACGGTTCACCTCTGATCCTTCCTACACAAGGCGGCTCTCCCCAGCCAGTTACACTGAACACAAAGACCTGTTATACTCCCTCCTCCTCCTCTTGTGAGAACATGCTCTAGTAGCCAGCTTTTGTGAAGGACAGAAGGTTTGTCTGTTCAGCAGCACACATGCTCAGAGGAGAGGGGAGATGCTGTTGTTTCCACTTCCCATAGGCTCTGAGTGCACTCCCAGCCTCTAGGTACTGCCAGCCTCACCTCCAGATCTCATTGTGTGAGTGAAATGTTTTTCCTTGTAATAATGCCAACACTGTTGTATGCATCAGTGGAACGAGCTGCAATAGAGCTCTGGGACACAGAGGGAGGAGGATAAAAACCTTTCATCCTATTAGGAGCTGTGAGGTTCCGAGAGCAGATCATTGATAGCATTGCGTGTAGCTTATCTTCCTCCTCCTCATCATCGTCAACAGAGGTAGAGCGGCTGGCAGCTAAGTGGTGGTAGTTAATAGTTACTGCTCAAAGAAAATAGTGAAAGAGGAGCATAAGAAGAAAGAACTCGATGCTGTGGGAAAGCGCAAGAGGAACATGTTCAGCAAAGACAAATCCTGCCCTTTTCTCGAAGCTCCTGTAAATGGGTATGAAAAATTAGTTTCTTAACAAAGAAAAGCATGCTCCACCAAACACAGGCCAGCTTGTGACTGTGCACAGGCTGTGTCACACATGCCACTTCATGGCATCAGACAAAGGTCCCAGTGCCAGCCTGCAGTAGGTGAGGATGCTTTTCAGCAAAACTCCATGGGAATTCTAGGCTCACCTAGCTTCTCTCCTTCACCATGCCCTTATAATGCTGCGGCCCCTCTTCCGCTCTACAACCTGTGCCAGATGCATCTGGGCAGCAAGCATTCTGTTCCCCCAGTTCTGTCTGGCACTGCAAACATACAAGGTGCAGGCCTCCTCCTCTGCAAGCCCAAGGCAGGAGCCAGCTCGCTCTGTCTGCACTGCACAGCAGGTCTATGCTGAATGTGCCCACAGAATCTGCAGTCCCCTAGATTCAGGCAAAGGTAGAACATGCTTTTGCTGGTGTGTGCATGAACTTACCTGTGCAAATCCAGAAGCCCTAATAAAGCGTGGCCACCACTGCAGATCAGTCCCTGGGTAAGGAGGGTTCAGTTGAGATTTCTGCTTTTCCAGTTAGTCCCAATATCAGCAGCAGATCCAATTTCCCTGTAAACTTTAGGATCTGATCTCCTGGGTGATTCTTGCTTCTTTGCCAGGGGGACTAAAACTGAACATGCTGTTTGAAAACTAGCCCAAATGCCTCCTGCATGTAAGGACTTTGTATTCACTCATGACATGAGGTGGTTTGGTGCTTTGGAATTCGTTTAGTTTCCTTGGAAGGCCTTTATTTATTCATTGTTAAGTTCTTGCTTCCAAAGCCAGGAAAACTTAGCCCAGGGAATTCTTGGGGTACTTCAAGAGATGAGTTTATGTGTTTTTTTTAATAACAACATTATGAGCAAGCAGTGTGGCCAATAAAAATATCCTCCTTGGGAGCAAAGCTGCTCTTGGCTAGTCCAGCAATCTTTTTGCTTTTAGTCTCAGTTTGCAAGCCCAGGGGAGTATTTTGAAACCTTCCTCTGCAAAACACAGAGTAAATATCCTCTAAGATAACAAGTTTCACTGCATTAAGGAAACCCACAATAAGCTGTACCTCCTGATCACAATAAGCACCCAGTGAAATTTTGTGATAGGGATTTGTTTTCTCCATTACCTGACCTGTCTTTTCCCTTCTGTTACTTCCGAGGAAGTAACAAGGTGGTCTTAAGGTTTTGATTTGATTTGGGTTTTTTGTTTGGTGGGTTGGTTGGTTCTTAACAAAGCAGATCAAAG
This sequence comes from Ara ararauna, assembly GCA_028858755.1. Lineage (NCBI taxonomy): Eukaryota > Metazoa > Chordata > Aves > Psittaciformes > Psittacidae > Ara > Ara ararauna. The sequence continues at coordinate 5,766,870 of CM054389.1, read as the reverse complement.
GCACTTACTGTTATCATGCTTGTGTCCTGGATAGATAATTCTGAACACGTAGTCTGTACAAGTGTCTTCAGCTGGGGTCTCCTCCAGGTCCACTGATTTGTTGCTGTTCCGTTTTCGAAGCTTTGGAAATACCTTACCCTAGAGAGAATAATTCAACTATGAATGACACCAGAGCACAACAAACTAAATACTTCAGACCTTTGGCATCTTAAAACTAAACTGTCAATGTTGGGAGGAGATGAGGGAGAAAACAGCAGCAGAATCACGTATAGCAGGTGGCTCAGGGGTACTTAACACTAAATAAAATTGGACTAACTAGGGTTATTTTGCCTCCCACTTTACTATAAAGCAGCTGGAAATCAATGCCCAGACTCTGTGGAGCAGGATGATGCTGGTCAAACAGAGACATGGAGATCAGTCCTACATACTACAAGCAGCTCATCAGAAAAGACAGTACCTTGCCCTGTTGGGACCACAGTGGTGGTTCCAGCTGGCCACGAGGCAGAAGACCGTTCTCCAGACAGGAAAGGAATGCGAGGAGGTGACCTCCTTGGGGGAAGTGCAGCGGAGGTCTCTGGGTTCCATCCTGACTCACCAAGACTAATGTCCATCTGCTTTCTGCTGCAAAGGAGGACAAGGGGAGTCCACACTGTTACATCGGAACCTTGACTTTTTGCTCTGACCTTCTAAGTCAATGTTATTTGTGATCATCTCTAAGTAGATAACTAAATCCCTGTAAGCCCCAGAAAACTAGGAATATCTCAGTCCCTGAGTCCTAAAGAAGCTCCGGATACAAGCAAACTATGACAGGCCTCATGCAGAAACATTTAAAGTGATTCTGAACACTAATATAATAAATAATAAAGGAATAACTAAACTAAGTCTCCGGTGCATGACATAACTTGACAAAGAACACACAATTCAGAATGAAAACCAACCTAATCTGTAACCAGAGGCTGTCAGCTTTACTCTTGTGAGAACTGGTAAGTCACACTCCCTGCTGTCAGTAGAAATTGAGAACAAATATGGAAAACCACCCTGTGATCTGGATACTTCTTTAAGCACAATGATCTGCATCTTGTACAACTGTCGAAAGAACGCAAGTGAATTAGCTTCTTAATTTCCTTTTCCAAAACTGAATGAATGAGGCATCTGGAGCCACCTGGGTAAAGGGAATCTCCAAGAGCAGGATGTACTTTGTGGTGCAAGTTCCAGCCTGGTAGCTAGGTGCTGGGCAGGACCGCCAAGTGTCTGTCATCTGGTGCAAGCAGCAAAATTCATGTCGTGCATATGCCTGGCACCCGATACTGAAACAGCTTTCTCAATGAAGAACAGCACAGGCCGTCGTGTTTCATGTCTGTCATTTAATCCCCTTTCCCTAAGGAACTGCCACAGGGCAGAGTGGTGATGCCTCTGACCATCAGTGGAACACGGGACAAGCACAGTGTCCTGGGAAAGCTGAACAAAGTGAGGCAAATGGACCTGAATTAACATTGCCATTGTCATCCTGTGCCAGGTAGGATTCCAGATTTTAACACTCATCCCATACATCCATAACTACTTAGAAGTGTTAATGAGGGAGGAAAAGCAATCACTCCAGTGGCAATCCTCTGCTTATGTATTTTAAAACACACATAAACTGTCTTCTAAACCAGCCTCCTTTTGCAATAAAGCCCTAACAGGCACCACATAAAAAGGCAGCAGCATTAACATTCACCTGGCAGAAAGGGGCTTTTGGAGTGCCCCATGAGAAGAAGGTTTATGCTTACGTTGCTGATGGCAGTGAATGCAGACGATCTGGCTGAGTGGCACTATTAATGCGTAGTCCCAGTAAACACTAGGAGGGAAGGAAAAAGTGCAGGAAACATTTTTTTCCACATTCAGAAGTGTTTGTGGTTCCAAGCACCCAATAAAACACTCTGCTAAGTTAATAACTGCTCATTAAACTTGGTAAATAAGTAGTCAAATAAAAGGCCAAGGAAGTATTTCCTCACAGTGGAAGGAAGGCACCAGCCTTCCCCTAACCTCCCTTTCCCCCTTCACTTCCCTGATTCCACCACTGCCCCACACCAGATACAGTGATTCTCTGGCTAAGGTTAAAGTGCCTGAGGCACAGGCTGTGCAAAGGTCCTGTGGCTGGGTCTCAGGACAGACAGGTTCAATTCTGTCTTGCACACATGATTTATGGGCAGCAGCTTGTAAATGCACTGGGGCTCAAGCTTTCAGATTAAACACTGAGAACAGCTCTGAACCCTTCTGAGAGCAACCCAATCAGGGCTTAGCAACAGGGCAAAGGTAGAGGGCTTTTAGAAAAAGAGTGGTGTAGAAGAAGCATCTGAAAGCGGTGTTCCGGGGGTGAAGCAGCATTCCCTGAGGAGACATACCTGCCTGGTTCAAGACTACCTGCCTTTCTACTGAAGCAGAGTACCAAATTAGATGAATAGCTGATCTAATGAAAGACAAGGACATTGCAGGTTTCTCTTTTGAGGCTGAAATCAGCCATGCTTGCCAAGTGATTTGCAACCCTCTGAAGGGAGGTATTAGGGTTGTAATGATGGGAGGTAGTGTTCAGCCTCTTCTGAACACCTAGAAAAGTGGACTTTTGTTTTCCTTTTGAAAAGCCCTTATATCTGAGTGCATTACAGGACCTTTGGAAAGTAGGAGAACAGGAACAGAACCCAAGCTGTGTGACACCTTAACTTACGCACTATTCAGAAGTGCTTCAGTCCAATCAGCCTCGTTACACTTACATCATATTGCCAAGTATACAAGAAACAAACACCACGAATGCTTCCAATCTTCTGAATACAGTGACTACCTTTTCTCCAGCTCTGAATCGCCAAGAGTTCCATTCATCAGCTGATTTGGGGTCCATTTTAATGTCAAACTATCTGCTGACTGATGAAGGGAGAGATAGCCAGGAATTGCCTCCAAATCATCTTTCTGTTCACAGAAGCAACAAACAGGCAATTCAGGTAACTTAAGTGCACAACTGTAATTGTCATGTTCCAGTCTTCCTATGCCCCACAAGTTCCACAGCAGTGCATTATCTAAGAACTGCTGAGGGAAACCTTAACATCAAATGTACTGGGATTTAATACTGGGGGAAAAAACACAAGCCTATTATACCCTTACCCACACTACTGACCTCTCAATTCACAGCCAGGCAGCAGCTGTGTCTACTGGCCCAAACTCAGTTTACTCACTGGCTGGACTAAGACGTTGTTCTTCCCATACAAAAGGTGAGTTCGGGAGTTCTGGTGCAAGGACTCTACATACTCCCGTGCTGAAGCAGCAAAGCGATCTTCTGACATGCTCCCACTTGAGTGTCGTTTCCGGATCTAGCAGACACACAGACACAGGCAAGGCAGATCAGGTAGGGCAGGAATGACCATACCAGCAGGCCAATGGAACAGGAACAGTTCCATTTAGACCAATCTCTGTAGAGTGGAACATTTTCTGGAGCCAGAAGACCTGGCAGAGAAATGACCTGGAGTCTTACTCAGTCCTGAGCAAGGACACCCGTAATTCTTTGTGAACGACCTGATCAGATCACAAGTGTCCAAAGCCACAGAATTTAGTCCTGGATCTCCAACTTTTCTACATCCAGATAAAGAGGACATTTGGGCCCAAATGGACTTCTAATCTGTGATAAAGGCTCCATTACAGAAGAGAAAAGAAAGCTTGCTCTAGATTCAGATCTTTCCCCCCGGGGTTGTTTTTATTATCAACCTGTGCCTTAACTCAGAAATAGCTGCACAGTAAATACCTACTCCCAGGGCTGGGCGCTTCGAAGGAGAGTCTTGGCGGCCATGCACTCCATGGATCCGGTGTCGCTGAACGAGCTCATCTGCTGACGGGTCTGTCCAGTAGTGATCTGCTGTCTTCAGCTTGGTGTACTCCAGAGCACATGGTCCAACTAAGGAAACAGCCCCAGAGAGAAACCTTCTGAGTCTCTTCAGAAACATACTTCAGCCTTATCCTGCTAGCCAAGTACGGAACGTGAGATTTCCTTCTCAAGCCAAGTGACTATTATTGATCACTTAATGACCTTACAGGATCAGCCCATAATACAGACAATACATATAACAATGTACCAGGTCCTATTATCTAGGGCTGTATAAAAGCATTCCTGTAGTGCCCTGCAATAGCAGCATTAGCAGTTATGATCTGCTAGCAAGCGTTCAGTAAAAAGCCATTCCCATTGTGCTCTCTGATAATTAATAATAAAACCAGACGATTGGTTTCTACTGGTCTCATAAGCAACAAAACATCATCTTCTATGTTGTTCTGAATAGTTAACACTACATGCTAGGCATAAAACCAACTATTTGTCATAATACAGAATGTTTTGAGAAACAATTTACTTTCTTTAGCATAAGAAGTAACTTTGCAAGAACTCACCCAGAAGAGAAGCCAGTATCGGGCCACAGACAGGATCTGCCAGTAAAGCTTCTTTTTCATAGTACTTACTAGGAAGAAAAGATCAGAACTCAGTTAAAAACACTGGTGGTTATTTTGAAAAGCTCTTATGCCTCCTAGTAGCACGAGTCCATTGACTTTAAAAATACCATGTGTTACTGGAAGGGTGCCAAAGGAAGCACTGAGATAAGGGCAGGAAGCCAGCCAGGCTGCTGTTAACCTGACCAGTGCTTCAGCATTGGCTGTGGCCCCCAGCAGACAGTGGTGCGTGCAGGGGAAGCGTGGCTACTAAACTCATGTCCCAGGTCAGACTTAAGAAAAACTGAGGACAAACACTCACCTCGAGCAAACTCAAACAATAAATTACCTGTATAAAAGGGAAGATTTCAGAGTTCTAAGAGTTTTACCAAGGCTGAACATGAAATCTGGGCTGTACAACTAATAGTCTAAATAGTCAGACACAGGACGACAGGGATTCAAACCCCTTATACCTCCTGAACTGGATGGGTAGAGAAAAAGCAGTTGCCAGGATTACCTATTAGTTACTGATGCAATGCATCTCCTCTAAAAGCTCCAATGGAGCTTGACTGGCTCATATAGTAATCTCCTAAAGAAGAAACGTTGTGTTGGGTTTGCAGACAAAGAAGGCTCTTAGGACATGGTGTGTTCTTAACAATTTTTGAAGTTCATTAAAATATATCATAAGAAAGCTGTGGAGAAATTAATTTAGCCCATTTTAGACATCTGCTTTAGAACATTTCCTAAATTCTATTGATAACATGGACTAGATCACCGTGAAGCATAAAAGGAGCCTAGAACAGTCAGTTCAATAAACCTACACTCCAGGCTTCTATATTCAACAAGATGACCACCACCCTACTCTGGATCCATGTTCTGCCCTTCATCAGCTGTGTAACCTCAGGCAAGCCACTTCCTCTCACAGTGCTCATCTTACCTCATCTATTTGGGAACTGAGCTCTTGAGAGGCAGGAGCTTGCCTTTTGCTAAATGTGTTTACCCAGTATATTTGATCTGGGGCTTTGGGCACTAATGCAATATGAAGACAAACAATAACTCTCTGCAAGCAATTTTGTCAGTTTTCCATAGAGACCAAGAGATGCACACATTCTTAAGCATCTATCTGTGAGGAATAATCTTGAAACACTGTCAAGAACAATGCTCTTGCAATGACCCCTGACTTCCCATCACAGCAGGCAAAGCTGATAAAACCACAGAGCCAAGACATCAAAACACCCCGATTTCTTGAACTATTCTTATCCTCTGGTGTCTCTTCCACTAGATGGGGCTCAAACTCTAAACCACCTTCTCTTCCTCAAAAGCAGAACTTGAACATGGAGCACTTGAGCAGCAATGTCACAAAAAAGCATGAGAACAAGCCTAAGGTTTTATTCAGTAACTCCTCCTGCTCTAAACTCATTTTCCCTTCTTTCATCTACTACTGTAAGTGAATTAACCACTCCTGACCTATTAGAAGACATTTCTACTCCACTAAGGTTAGGTCCCATTAGAATTTGGGCACCTAATATACTTCAAGTTAGTTTTTTAGCTGATTTCTGGGAAGTCGTATGGCTGTTAAGTTTTTGTAAGTCAGAAACACTATCAGTGACTTAAACCCTTTTTTCTAAAGGCCTCTGCAGTTGATTTTTTTCTCTCCAAGAATTTTGCAGAAGACTTTTAATGCAATCCCTTGTTGCAGATACCTGATCACATGAGCCAGACAAAGCCCTGTGCTTCTGGTTCGGTCCTTACCTGCAGTTATCAACAATATACTGCACAATCTTGTCGAGCACTTTCTCAATCAGTGCTGTTCGAACCCATATGTGTTTGATGGCCTGAGGTGTCAGGACAGGAGTTTTGCCTGTGGTTGAGCCCTGCCTCTTGAGGGGTTCCTGTCCATTTGGCTGATTTTTCCTGCAAAAGGAGACAAAGTTGTCAGAATTCAAACTTCTGCTCACAGGAAGCTCTCCAGTGAAGGGCTGCACGGAGAGGTGTTGGAATACACAAGCTGAAATGAATAGGCTGTAAATGCATTGCAGACCATACACCCCAAAAGGATGAAAAAAACAGCAAAATGCAAAGTGTAGCAGAGAATAAGTGGCAGGTGATGAACAGAAGCTCGCTTCTTATCAGAAAAAGCTTCACACTCAGTTGGGAAAGCCACAGGGAAAATGGTAAAAAGAAGATTCTTGTCTCCCAGCTTTGTCTGGCACCTCAGGCTGAAGCTAGCCATGACCCCAAGAAGGCACACAGCTGTTTTAGCATGAGATAACCACACTGAGGTGAGAAGCATGGAGCAAGATTTGAGATAACAGAGGCAGAGCTTTTCCAGGGACCTCCTGCCATACCATCTCCAGGCGCTCCTTGGGCACAGACCCATCTTTTCGCTCCCTGTTAGGCACCATATATAGCACAGTCTGTGCTAGTGTCTTGGCAGTGAGAGCCTATCTCCTACCACCTACAGAACAACAAGACAACTAAGAGATAAGCAACATCAAACTGAGAAACTAGAAGTATAGCAAATGAGCATCCAAAGCCAGCTGGGAGCTTGCTTACAGCCAAGACCCCCTGCTTGTTCTTGCAGCACAAGCCAGCACAGCAACAGGTACACCTCAGAAATGAGGAGCTTAAAGCTGCCTTTCAGAGGCAGGCTGGCAAGCTGGCTGTACAGAGCAGAATCACTCCCTGAGCGTGGCTGTAAACAAGAACAAGGGGGCTGCTCAGCACGGGGCTCTCTGAACCACACGGGAATGGTCCTTCCTCCCTGTACAATTATCCGTTGCCCAAAAAATCTTTTAGTGGCAGTCCCTAAAGAGACAAAGCTTTAACAAACGTGGCCAAGAAAGGTCCCTTTGCACCTACCAGGCAGTGTCTGTATCCTTGCCATGCTGCTCGCACACTGTGTGAATTCTGGTGACAACCAGAGCTCAGCCTCACCTGCTCTCCACTTGCTGCTGCAGGTCCTGCACTTTCTTGCATATGTCCCCAGCTATCGCATAGGTCTTGCCAACCTTGGTGAAGAGAGCAGCTACCTTGTCAGTGCGCAGGAAGCCAGCAGCCCTGCGCTTCAGCATGTGCAGGAGACACGCTTCCACCACACCTACAAGAAAGGGAGGGAGATGAAGTGATGGGTACTGCTGTCCTTTGGACTTCCCTTTGGTGACTGTCATCTGCTGACACCCACTGGTCAGATGTGAAGAGAACAGAGCTGCGGCGGAGGCAGACAGAAAGACAAGACCAGATCTCAAAACTGGATGAAGCAAGTGTGTGTCTACTCTGCAACGACACCTTGTAAGTTACAGATAATGTCAGTGCACAAATGAACCACAGGTCTGAACATCTCCCTCTATTTTCATCCCATTTTACACATCTCTGTGAAAGAGTTCCCAATTCTACTGAAAATGAACCGAAAACAAACTCTCTACTCAACTTCTTGTGGCAGAACCAGCTCCCGCACCTCAAGACAGAATGAGGCAGAAATCTGCTTTTACTGATGATCACTGTTTCGAAAACAGGCTCCTATTTATCTTTGTGAGTTGCTGCATCCATTTCCTCCACTTGTGGTCTGATGTTTGCAATGAAAAGTGAGGAATTGAGAGGGAAATGTAGTACTCCTACAGCCTAGGAGGGAACAGAGAAGCAGCCAGACCTACAACTACATGAGATCTGCCTGTGAGGTTCATTTTGCAAACCTTACTGTAACATGCTCTGATGGTCACCAGGAAAAGACTGCATTGCACTACTTCAGCCTGGCAGGACTGTGCACCAGAGATCTGAACAGCTCTCATCTAAACTGCTGCAGGGAAAAGAGAAATACAAACAGCAAAACAATATAAAACCCAAGCTTTCCTTGTCTACCAGCTTTTATATGGAGCCTGCAGATGACTCATCCAGTCAGCACTGTCCACGAAAAGGTATGAAGGAAAGAGACCAATTCATTCACAGGATGGGGAGCAGAACAACTGTATTGGCAAGGCGTGCTCACGAAACCCACGCAGGCACAGCAGCCCTCTCAGAGGGCTTGAGCTCAGCAGCAGTGATGCTCTCCTGCTTTCAATGGCAGCAGGCAGTCCTGCGCTCAACTGCAGTTACAATTGCCACATTATGTGTAACAAATGGCCCTCCATCTGCTCTGACACACAGTGCACCTCTCCCAAGCTTCAGCACTGAGCTTTCACAGAAGGCACCGTTTTGTTGTGCTTTAAGCCCAACACTATCAAGTGCTGAGCAATCCCTAAAGACTCTCCCTCCTCATTGTACTTAATGGCCTCCAAACCCCATAATACCTGAAAGCCAGGCCTGAGAAAGACCCACCCTCACTGCTCAGACCCTGAAGATTAACCTAAGTCACAGGGAATGGCACAGACACATCGCTTGTGATCATCCAGCCGGGAAGCTACAGAGTCAGGGGATCACAGGATGTGTCTGCACTGAACAGCATCAGTATAAACATCCCCTTCATCTCCACTGCTACCCTATTTCTTCGCTCTGTGAGACTGAACACCGACCTGCTGAATTAACGCAAACATTAGGAGAAGCATTTATGAGGTATTAATAACTCCACGTTTTGTGTCTTATCGCACTGGAAAAGAGAAAGCTGTAATTGGCTTCCTGCTATCACTCACTACACAAATTACCCTAATGCGTGTTCAGAAAGCACAACCGCTTGCTCCTGGAGTGTAGAAAACAGCACTAGAAAAGCAAATTGGAAATGTGCTGTGGGATAACAGTGCCACTGTCTTACTTTCAACTGTGAAGGCAGATACATTTTAAAGCTAAATAATACTGGATAAAATCTGACAGAAGATAAAATTTCCATGGACAGCCCTAATTTCCCTATGAGACCATCAGTGGAATGCAATACTGATGGCTCGGGGATTTGAGACTGTTGATTTTTAACCATTTTTTCTGCAATACAACTAACCCAAGTTAGCAAAGCTGTCTTCCAATTGTATACCCTGAATTCACTCTCTGTAAAATAGAGAAGTCAACATTCTCTCTTCTTCTCCTTCCTAGTACTAAGTTTGTTTAGACAGCAAATTCTTCACAATGCAATATATTCCTTTATCGTACAACCTAGATGAGAACTCTGCAACTCCATCTTATAAAGAAACAAGAAACATGTATTGGCTTCATAGTCTTTCCTCAAGCTGCTGAATGTGAAATGCCACATAAAGCTGCTGGCAAGCCAGAAGCCAGGACTGTGATGCACTGCGCTTTGACCAGCTTCTCCCAACACTCCAACAACTGCTACAACTCAAATACAGCCAGGGAAACCATACACACGCAGCCATCCTCCAGTAAAGAGATGGACAGTATGTTCACCATGTTTTTCCTGCCCATCACGTCTCCAGGAGAACACCAGTAACCCCTTGGTGATCAGGGCTTTGTGTGGCTGGCCTAGGGCTACAATGGAATGACTGTCCTGGCATTTCTTACTGCTGTTTGCAAAGAGGGTTCAAACCCAGAGGAAGCGAAAATCAGACTGAGATGTTGTATGGCAACAATGGAGCAGTGGCCTCAGCTTTTGCAGGCTCCTGATCTCAGGACATGAGCTTGGCTGCATCAAGGCTACCGAGCAGAGTCTGACGCCGCTTCCCACTCTGGTGTGCTTCCCAACCACTCCTGACTCAGAAGACAACCACCCCCTGCTTTTTCATCCCAATTATGCACAGAAGCCTGAGCATGGCACTGTTCCCCAAAAGGAGGACCAGGACACACAGGCACATCCCTGCTTGACCCCTCTCAGCAATCAGCTTATTCCAGGAAACATTCGCCACAATCAAAGGACATCTGTAGGTGGCAAAGGCAGTGCCTGTGCTCTCACACAAGCGGGAGCCCGGTGCTGATGACATCTCTGTGAGCGAGGCTGTTTTTACTCAGAGGAAGAGGGAGCATCTGTGTATCTAACACAGAAGCAGCAGCGGGGGCGAGCACTGCTCAGTTGCCCACAGGGTTTTGCAAGGCCAGGTAGAGCGGCACGGGAAGAACAAAGAGTGATGACAGCCCGGGGATGCTCCTCACATTGCAGCCACAGATCCTGTCTAGCAACCATCACAACAACTCCCAACCCAGCTGCTGTTTTGCTCTGTCTTTCAATTAGAAATAAAGAAAATGAAGAAAGCAAGGCAGCTTTCCGGATGCCCGCAGCCATGCAGCAATAATTGCTTCCAAATCTTAAACGAAGCAACCTGCCTTCAAAAATAACTGCAAAGAAGTGCACTGCGGTTGCTCAGGAAACAGGCTCTTTTCCCACCTTCCCTGGTGTGGGGTTTTTTCTTTCTTTAAAACAATAAAACATTAATGAAACAAATGTAGTGGAAAGCACAGCAGACACAGCTCCATCAGCAACACACGCTGCAGCTGCCATGGAGGGCCATCTCCACAGCGACCGGCCCCACGGCCCCAAGATTTAATTATTCCATCGTGACATTTCTCATCACAAGGACTTGGCATAACATCAGTCCCCAACTGACTGCAATGTATGCGTGGTGCTTGTTTCCAAGAGGAGAGACACTGGAATTAGCTGCTGGATTGACGCAAAATGTATGCTCCACAGGATGAGAGATGAATGCGCCATGTCCAGGCCTACGTGTCCAGCACCCTCAGGTCCAGGTCCAGGTTACAGTCCCACTTCATTCTCCTCTACATCACCCACAGAGTGAGGCTAACACTACTGCCTGATTCCAGCTTTTCTCCGAGGGCTCCTTTACACAAGGGAATTATCCCAAAACAGCTCACTGACTACATTCACATCCAACCTAATCCATGTTAGCTTTCAAATACACAGTGACTTTTATCCAGTTAAAGTGGGAAACATTGGAGGAGAACAGCGCATCTTGCACACAGATGCCCTCCTATTCCATCCCAGAGGGATGCCACCTCCGAGCATGCAACAGCAGGGAGGCAGCCTCCAGCACAGCAAGGGGCACAAGAGCTTCACAGCACATTAGCTAAAGAGGTCACCTGCCTGGGAGAGCCAAGGAGGGCAAGGAGGTTTGCTCTGTGCCCAAAGGCAGACACCGAGCAACCTGCACAACCACATTCTCCTGCACACACAAAGCCAAGCTCAGTCAACAAGGAAACTTGAACATCCTGAACAACCTGCAGAAGTATCACCTCAAGCTGCAGAATCTTCCAAAAGACATGAGAGGACCTGGCGAGTGGTGCTCAAATGGCTTTACAGAGAGGAAATAACAGTATTTGAGGACATCTCCTTAGCTCCACTTACCTTTTCCCTTTGTCTCTTCCACAACACTTAGATGTCTACTTCCTAAGCACTGGATTGAAACAGCAAAAGCAAACATTTTAGAGTGAAATAAACCAGCATTTACAAACTCTTCTTCCTGAAAATCTCCCCATCTTTGCAGTTAGGCTGCTCAAGCTTCCTGCATTGAGTAATCTGCAAGGGAATTCGTGTTGTTTCTTTGCCAGCTCTTGGATTTAAATCAATTCCCGATGGCAGGCTCTTGGCGTTCATCTGGTAGGCTGGGGGGGGGGGGGGGGGGGTATAGAGAGAGGAACCTTTGGGACAGGAAAATGAAGTTATTTACCTACTTTAAAGAAAAATAACAATTTCCCCCTTTTTGGAACCTGACACTAAAAAGTGATGAAGATTTAGCTGTTTCTGGAGGATCTGAACATCAGAAAGACATGAAGAGGTAATCTGGTGTACAACCAGGTCATTTATACACACATACGCATGCTTTCATTTATTTATATGGGTAAAAAACTACTGTAAGCTCTCAGAGCACAGCACAATGTGAGTGTGACCCGAGCCTGCCTGCTGTCACTACACTTACAAGGGCAAGTACATACAAACACTGGGCACAGAAAACTGCACACATTCACTACGTATACATGGGCAGAGCAGCACTGCGACTTGGAATAGATCAGCAGAGCCCAGGTAATTCCCTTGTATGGTTCATCTGACAGCAGCCATCCAAAATTCATTAACTGCAGCCAGTTTTGAGGAACGGCCCCTGCAGTATCCACTGTGAATTTAATTGAGTGCAGGTATGTTATTGATTTACAGCTCAAATAACCACAGTCCCCAACACGCTTTGGCAATGTCAGTGGTTTATGCCTCCAAAAAGGCTACTCCTTGCAGGCTCAGGTGAACAAGTTCAGTTTTCTCCTTTTTTGCCTTTATGAAAATCTTGACATGACTTAATGGAACGTGAAACAAGAGAGCTCTAGGGATGGGGCTGAACGGTGGGAAGCAGCAAAAAGCAGGATTATTTACGGGGTTTATTTAGCAGATGAGATTTTCCTTAGACAGGAAGAAATACCACAGCTAAATACCTTGTTTTCATGGAAACTGCACAGGCAATTGAATTCATGAGACTGAAGGGAATAAGAACAAGTGAAAAGAGGAGGATGGTAGAAAAGCAGTCAGCTGCTCACGATCTCCAGCTGCTGTTGCTTTACCTCGCTAGCCACAGAGCTGCCCAGTTTGAAACCAACTTTATTACCAAGTTATAGCATTCTGTGGCATTGAGAAATGTGTGCTGAGTAGATGAGATACCCAGCTGTATCTGCACACCAGCTAACAAGCAAATGACTGCAGAGCAGATATCCAGATCTGCTCCTTTGTCCAAAGGGTATTGCTTTGGGCATTTTATGTAAGACAGAAAAGAAATGAACATCAAGCATGTTTTTAAGTCTCAATCCACATTTGACATTCTGCCTTCAAATGCCAAGGACTGTAGACTCTCCAGACATAAGTGCACTGCAAATAAGGGGCTTCATGTCACAAATCCAAGTATGCTCATGGGACACCAGGCAAGGATAACAAGAGAGCTGCGCTACAGCCAAGCTCACTCCCACCCACCTCACCTGATCTTCAATACTCCATTCATCAAACCAACCACACAACAACCAATGCAACTGAGACGGAGGATTCCCTCACCTATCAGCACAAAAAGCACTAGAAAAAGTGCTTCATTTTGAACTGATGTTCCTCACACCTCTGGTGCTGTGATTTAAACACATAGCATAAGAAGTAAAGTCCAATTAAACATTTTCTTTATAGTCACATCCTCAAGCTAATGCCTCAGTGGTTAAATACAACTCATGCTTTATAACGGGGTATCCCTTAATAGCTACATGCATCAAAGTTATCTGTGCTGATGTGTTTCTTCCCCTGATGATGTGCAACTTCAGTACTTTCTTTTAGCATATACCCATTTTTCATCTCCCCACAAGGCTGTGGAAATCTGAAGCTTGCAGCCTCACTGCAAGGCTGGTGTATTTATTACAGTGTTATTTACAACAGCCCTACCATGGCTGTATTGGACAACAGCAGCACTGCTAAGAGATTGTATCTTAGGGAGTTAAAAGGCACCATATTTCTGCTGCAGCTCTTATTCTGACTGGAGAGCTGAGAAGTCAAGATGCCCAATGTTAGATCAACCGGGAGGGCAAACTCTTTTGATTTTCATCTCAAGCTGCAAAATGAAGACCTTTAAAGTATCTATCACTTTTATTAGTGTTTGTTAAAGCACTAATGTAACAAATCACTTGGAGTCCACACAAAGGAAAACAGCAAGGTGATAGGTGCTAGGAGAACACCAAGTATTTCTATTTTACAACAGCACAAAGAGACATTATGTGTGCTTAGGAACTAGGTCCTGTGTAACTGCAGGGAGAGGCAGTCTCTGCCTTTAAAGAGTCCATCAGTAAAACAGCACTTGATGACTACCAGAAAAAAACCCTTTTGGAGATTACATGTGAGAGGAGAGTCACTGTTACAGAAATGTTGAAAACACACTGTAAAAGAATGATTTAATTTGAAAACTACTTACAAACTGGATGGTTTGAGTACCTATCAGGAGAAAGCACCTTTCCCATGGATGCAAGGTAAACCCAGCAGTTACTGGAACCTCAACCTATGCCGTGTGGTTAGTGGTTAAGCTCACCTGGACTCAAGCTACCTGTGCTTTGCTCTGCTGCACAGACTCCTGTCTTCAATAAACCCCTGGGGGATAAATACCCAAAAGGGCAAGCCCAGCTCTGAAGATAGCTCTGGCTGGGAAACATCAGGGCTGGGAGTCAGTGACTGTAGACTCTAAATCTTCACCATTAAGCTTCAAGGATCCCAATAACCCTCAGAAAATAGAAGTGTTTCCACTAAACACTGTTAAAGGTAAATCACAATTACTGATGTTTCTAAATAACTGAATATGATCCAATCCAATGGCCCAGGACTAAAGCGAAATGTTCAGCTGAGCCCTCTAAAAGGGAAGAGAGAGAATATCTCACTTCTCAAACAGAAACACATGCAGTTCAAAACCTGTCTCATTTCACATCAGAGCTAATAGTCACTCTCTGTTTTTCCCTCTCCACTACAGCACACCACTCATTACTTTAAAGCTCCTCTTTGGAGCACAATCAAAAACCTTTTCTATTTCTGTGAAGAAATATTTGCCTCCCCCCCAGTGATGCTCATCTCTGGTGCTCTCTTCGGGCTAATGTGTTTATGAAGTGAGGCAGAATCTCTGTAAGCTATTTTATCAGCGTTATTCATTGCTGCAACTGTTCCATTTGTTTTCCAAACAGATGCAGTAAGAGGAAGGCTCGCTCCTATTCTGAGACCTGCATTTCCACAGCAGATTAAGTGTGTTTTTTAACTTATCAGTGTCAAGGGTAGAAAGCTAAAGGAGTTCAAATAACAAATTGTCTGGTTGGGCAGGGGTTATTTTACATCCATTTCTACATAAGTTACATTTCATGAACTAAGGGGGAAAGAAAGAGAGCAAAGTGAATTCTTATTTTCCTGTCAAACCCAGGAGAACTGTGCTATTTAGAAGCCTCAAGGGAATCACCTAAAAAACCCACAGCAAATGACATCGCTTCCTAATGGGGCTGATTTGCAGAGGACTGGAAGGCTGTAACAACTGAAACCGGCGAGAACAGTTTGCTGCGTGGACACTCCAAAACTAAGGTCCAAAATAGCTCCAAATCAATCTCCGGTTCTTTTCCTCTCTAAACACTTTGTTGCCACACTTTAAATAGGAGGCAGAGAAAGGGCTTCCATCAGGGGCTTATTTCTCCTTAAAAACAAAGTTTCCCAAATTGCTGCCTTCCATGCAAGTCTGTGGGTATTTGATATTGTTCTGAAAGCTTCACCATCTCAAAGCATGCCAATGGATATGAACCTCTGGATAAGAAACATGTCTAAGGAATACATTTCTATTCCTCTGCTAATTTTCTTTTCCTGTCGTGAACTTTAATCCAGTCTTGTCATTTAGGGCCATGAAGGAAAAGATTTCTGACTCATGGTTTTTCATTGCTTGGGGCTGGCAATCGTGACGTTTGGTGACTCTGATAATTGCTTGGATTTCAAGTCCTGAACGAGAGAAAACAGAAACCAAGCTCCAGCATCATGCAGTCACTGGTTCCTAATTAGATCTGCTCTTTCAAACGCAATTAGCTTGGTGCAAAATGGGATAACAAGTCATCATAAAACAATGAAGAAACAGTCTCACAACTAACCACATCTTTGTGGTTAACCCTTATGTATATTAGCAGCTTGGATTCCTAACCAGCACCATCAGGCACTCCTGCAGACACACTGTCGGGATTTCCTGGGTTTCCACTGTCAGCTTCAACAGAGACATCCACGATTTCAGCTGAAGCTATTTGATTGTATTCCTGAATTACAGACTCTGACACAAGATCTTTATTGATCTCGGAATAAGTACGTGGCTCCAGAAAATCCAGTCACATAATTGCTTGTTTTCTATGACCTCCAAAATGAATGGAGCCCTCATCTGCTTTCAGAAGGTATGATGACACCAAACTAGAGGTGGGAAGTAACTGTTAAACTGTTTGGTCCATTCTTACCAAGAAAGTCCATTCTTGGTGGTTTTGCACATTAACTGCAATCATGTTATACATAAAATGTTGACAGGACCCAGAACCATTCTGTTTCTCAGAATTTGCCAGTCCTTCACCATGAACAGATACTGACCCATATAGAGCTACTCCAGCTAACATACCCTTCTAGCTATTTTCCAAGAAGGGAGCACCTTCTGTTATCCAAGCCCAGGTGCCCAAGGGCTATGTGAAAGGAAACTGCAATGGATGGATATGGGGTCTCCACATCAAGAGTAAGTGCTTCCAGAGAAGATTGGACTCATCGTTGGGCGAGCAAGCACCAAGCTCGTGTTCAGGCAAGAGTCTGCTCACTTTGGCATGGCAGATGTCAGCTGAAAGGCCTTAGGCCATCTCTCTCCCGTGTATTATTCACACAAAGAACACTGCTCTAAGGGCTGCTTCCTACATGGAACCCTTACATCACAAGTTCCAGTGGTCACATCCTTCTCTTGTTTCAAGGGCTGCATGCATGACTAAACACAGTCACAGAGAAGGCATAAACACCCTGCTCTAATACTGAGATCCAGCTCTGCAGCCAAACCATATTACCTTTCCCAGTGCATTACTGGACAGATCATGACATTGATTTTGTTTTTCTTTTAGATCTGTGATATTGAAACACAGCATTACTCAGAAAAAACAGTAACTTTCATCTGCTAATAAGAGAAGAAAAGCAATATGCACAATGGAAATGGAAACCACAAAACCTGAGGTTAATGCAGCTCAGTGAAGGGGACTGGCTTGTCTCCCAGGGCTAATAACCAAGTCAAGCTCTCAAGCTGGAGGGGGTCTCTTCCTCTCCTCTGCACATCTGTACTGGACTAGCACATGGATCTGCAGGTCCTGCAGTGAGTATTCCCAACAAATCTATCAAGATAGAGCAGGAACTTTCCATTCGAAAATAGCAAATTTTCTGCTTTGGTTTAGAAGGGGGAAAACGTTTCTGGTGTGCAAGTCTGGTCCAGATAAAACACTGCTTTGGAACAGGTGCAGAATGCAAAGATAATGAAATGACACTGAGGTAGGGAGAAATGCAGGAGTGACAGCCTTCTCCCTGCCCCGCAGAGACAGCACAGAGCAGAACAGCACAGCGCGGCCCATGCGTCACGGATGTCAGCTACTGTTACTAAGGGAACGGCACCACATAACCTGGCTGAAACATCCACATCCAGAAAAGCCTGTCCACAAAGATGCTCCAGCAGCCACAGAGCTGCGTCATTTCATTGTGCTCTGACTGACAACACAGAACTGGTGAAATCCACTCCCCAACAACCTGGAGCCCAAAGGAATTTGGACTTTCTGTCCCAGCGTGACACACGAGCCACACTGCACAGTCCAAACTGAACTGCTACAGCTCTGAATCACAGAGCGAGAGCTTTCACAAATCAGACAGGATGAAAGAGTACCTGGGATGTAACTGGGTTATTAACTGGGTTGAGAACAAATACAAAAACATCATCGCTTCCCCACAAGGATGAAAATGTCAGCGCTGTTTTCCTTCTCTCAGATCAAGCAGCTAAAGGCCACAGGCTGTAAGCAGAGTCACTGTGGTTACAACAGATCTCTCCCACCGGGTGAGTAGAACTCACCTGCAGAGAGGCATTATTCCTCCAGGAGCCAACAAGGGTGGCACAGAGCTGCCCTGGGTCTGGAGAATGACATTTCCTTCAGGAGCTTGCAAAGGTGAGCTCACTGCTTCAATAGCCAGTGCTCAGCATGAGAGACAGGTAGTGCTGATACCATGTCTTCTACCTCAATACATGGTTTCTGTGGTCTCAGAGTGACCTTGAGGCAGGAAAGGGTCCCTTAAACTCTGGATGCCAAGTTATCTCCATAAAGTCAGATCTTACATAAGCTCCTCCAGATTCACAAATGAACCCTACACATGAGCTGCTCTTCTGTCCAACTGCATCCTATGGATGGAATCCAGGACCATGAAGACACATTTCAAGGGACAGAGAGACTCTGAGGAAACCCATTCAGGCTCAATGCCCTGCAGTGATCTCACATGAAAAACTTCATTCTGCTTAACAGATGATGCACCTAAGCTCTGCTCAGAGATGCCCTAGGATGCACATCTCAGCTTGGGAGCTGCTCATGCTCACCCCATATACCGTAACAAAGCAGGACTGAGAAAGGGTGCAGGAAAAGCGGCACGTGCTATTTCACTGGCACCTTCAGCCATTCAGGACCTGGAAGAGACAGGGAATTTTCAGTTACTGATGCAGACAGGCCCTGAAAATCAATTACCATGCATTGAAGAGTCTCTTGCTAAACTCAGCCTTGCAGGAGAGTAAAATGATTCACAAGAATTCTATATTTATAACCAAGATTCACTGAAAATGACTCATGCACTGAGCCAATCTAATTTTAAAGGGAAGGGAAAAACCTCTTGAAGAGGCACATGAAAGTGGAGTGGGGAAAGGAAGAGAACTGCACAGGGAGGAAAGCCCCAG
Source organism: Ara ararauna (assembly GCA_028858755.1). Taxonomy (NCBI): domain Eukaryota; kingdom Metazoa; phylum Chordata; class Aves; order Psittaciformes; family Psittacidae; genus Ara; species Ara ararauna. The sequence continues at coordinate 5,748,094 of CM054389.1, read as the reverse complement.
CCAGGAGCCATTAGCCACATCTGATGGGAATGGTTTCTCCATTCACTCAGCTGAAGCCATAGCAGAACATTCAGCATCACTTGCTTCTGGTCCAGAGTTAATGACGTCCTACATTCAAAGCAGCTGCAGGCTGGAACCCTTCCTTAGGACAGGTAGGATTGCTGAGCAGTAACGAGGCCACTCATGGAGAGTTATTAGCTCTTTAGACCCTACACAATTCAGAACACAAACCCAACTGGAATCACAGTGAAAGGCAGGGAGAAACACTGAGATTTTAGAGTATTCCTAATTTTGGCTGAGCAGACTCTAACAGAAATAGCTGCCGCCCCACCAGCCTTACATCAACACTGCAGCACACCCGGCAGAATGCAACTTAAACACAGAGAACACACACACACACACCACCAGGAGCTCTCCAGAGCAAGCAGGCAGCCTGCAACCGGGCATGGGCTCAGGCTTCCCTCCCCTGCTCTCAGCTCCGGACCATTTGCCTCAGTTACTTTTCCCCCTTTGTATAGTACAGATATACGGTAGCTACAACAGGAATGTTTAACATAACTACAAGCTAAATGGAGGAAACAGCTACAGCCTGTATTAATAGCAATAAAATGTTAACCAGAAAACATGGCCAAATCTTACATTCCTGAATATGTAGGGATGAACAAATTCTCCTAAGCTTTAAGCAAAGGATAAGTGGAAACAGCAAGCAAGCTAGTGAAAGATTAGCCTTACATGCACAATAACCACACAGCAGGGCAAGCTGGAATTTCGGTATTGTAACAGGAAAAGGCAACTATGCTCAGTAACACGTGTCGATGCTGCTCTGCCTAAACAGCCCACTTATCTCCAAAGCCAAATCTAACTTCCACTCTTCTTAACCTCTTCACTGTCATCAACACATAACTGGGTATGTTTGGCTGCAGATCTCTGCTCTGTGAAATCCAGACATGTTTAATGATGGCTGTTCTCCAGCCACTCTCAGCATCACTCCCAGTAAAGGCTTCAATGTGAAGCATGAAGAGAAAGCAGCCAACACACATATTTACTACAGTACCTAGCTTGAATTCTCAGCACTATCTTGCTGTGTCAAATACTTTGGATAATGATATTTTAATAAGAATTTCTTGTTTGTAACGGACACACAAAAGTGTCAAAGGAAAACAAAAGGGGACATGGGCCTGAACTCCAGGATTTCTAATATTTAAATCCCTGCATTTACCTCTGACAGCAAATACATTTCTATAGGAGAAGCAAGATTATGTAGTGTTAGCTCTTGTGTGTGTCATTTACCACATAAGGCAATGATGTGACTGCTGTCTTCGTGTACAAATTTCCTGGTGACAGCTTCTTCCATGATCTGCTTCACCTAAAACAGAAAAAAGTGGTTTTAAGACCCAATACAAACCAGCACAGTTATTACAAATGATGCTCTCAAAGCTCTGCTGCCCCAGACGCTATACAGAAGTAACACAGTACATACAGAGAAGACAGGAGCTGCGGGTTTTGCTTTGAGACACAGTTTAACAATTACAGCAAATAAAATAATTACATTTATCACACTTCTTACTGATTTAAACAAAGTTCCTCTCCAGTTTCAAGGCTGATGAGTCAAGCTCTAGTGGGAATTCATTGCAGATTAATGACTTTCAAAAAATTAAGGAAGAAAACAGACAAACTCCAGTCACCTGCAAGCTTACTCCTCCCTCAATGGCTTCCTCAGCCTGACACCAGATGAAACCTATTTGCCCCAACCAGCTCATTTATCAGACACTCATTCCTTCCTGGCCATGGAGCACGCACTTTTCCACGTGCAAATCCAGAGTCATTTTCAGCTTCTCTCATTTGTGAGCTATAATGACAGGGACACTCTGCCTAAATAAATGCCACATCACTTTCCGTATATGAAAGTAAGTGGTGCTGTGGCAGAACGTTTCACAAGATACTCTTCTTCCTTGTTTTTAAGTTGGAAAACCACTGCTTGCAGCAGTCCTGGAATCTAATACATAGTACCTGGCAGTAATCACAGTGTGCTACTCTTTAACATCAAGCTCAGCAGCATGGGCTATGTACCAACCTGATCTGGACCAAGTGTCAGTGCAAGCTGTACAGCAATGGTCACCCTCCTGCTGCAGGGGCTCCTCGTACTGAGGAGACCTCAGCCCATGCTCCTCAGTAGTGTGGCAAGTATGCACCCAGCTCTCATTAGGCTGCATCTGGTACCCAAGATAACCAGTTCAAAGCTAGCTGGGTTACCATTTGCAGTGCAAAGGTTTTAAGCCTTCCTGCTCAGCACTGGAATCAGGAGAAGCTGCAGGTGCAGTGCTTGATGAACTTGCGCTGCTGTGATGATGGGGTGGCAGCTGCTCTGAAGGTGCCTTCTCCAGTTTGGAGGGCTTCCTCCTCCGGTAGGACCATGTGTGAGGCCAATTCTGGATGCTGTCACCAAGCAAGCCTTCCCCTGGCACTCATCCTGAGGCCTCCATGCCCACTCCTACACCCCCAGCCCGGCTGGCAGCAGTCTGCAGCTCCAGCTCTTGCTGCACGAGCCTTTCAATACATGGAGTTCTCCTCACCCCAAATTCTGGATCAAGTGGATCCTACAGAATTTGGGCTTCTTACCAAACACGAGCCCTCTGGGTTGCAAAGAAAACATTGGAGGAGGGAGGAAGCAAAACAGTAAGAGACTTTGAAAGTAGAACATGTTTTATACCCGAGGACTTCCAAGCAAGTCTTCTGCACTTTATAAAACCTGGCTCACTGTTTGCATACTGAAGCTTAACAATATGAACTCCTAACAAAGCAATTCGTTTCTTTCCTGTGGCATTTCTGACATGGCTATTAGAACTTTGGAACTTACAATAAAGCAGCATGAGGTGGAGGAGCAAGAGGGCATCAAGAAAGAAGCAAAGGTGTGAGAAGGTGTCACAGCTGGGAGCTCACACAGGAAGCATCCAACTACCCTGTCTATCCAGCCATCCCTTCCTCATGTTTTTATTCACATCACTGTTGAGTTACTGCTTGATGTCTGCCTTGTCAGGAACTCAGCAAAACTTGTTCCTGACCTTACCTAGAGGTTTGAAATCATCTAGGTAACAGCACACAGGCAGCAAAGGGCAGAGGACAGGACAGCTGCACGGCTCTGCTGATTAAATTCCAGCTCAGATCCTGACCCACCTTTCCACACATGGGAGGCAGCATGCTCCAGGAAACCCAGCTTGTGGGGAAGCACAGGGACAGCGCAGTGCCATCCCCTGCCTCCAAGCCAGCTCATCCTGCCTATCTGTGAGAGGAGAACAGCGACCTGACCTTTGCAAGCTGTTCTCATCCATCGCATGAAAACTGTACGTAATACATCAAGTGAAGGGCCTGATGTACTAAAGGAATGAAGTACTTCTGGGTGCCCCCAGCGCTGCGGCGGACAGAAGAGGAAGCACAAGAGAGCTGCACTGGGGTAAGTCATGCACTTGTGACTCAAGATCTCAAGGCATTAATTCAGGCACCATTCATACTGGAGACTGATCTCAGTCTCAGCTCCCCAGAGAGAAGTAACTGGAATTCAATTCAGGGAGGAAGAGGACTCGTAACTAGGAACAAGAGCTCTGGAGCTCAGAGGCCAATTCCCTGCTATCACACATTCCCAAGTGTAGTCCAATCATTACTCTTTATTGGCTCAGTACGTTATTTAAAGCGTATCAAAAATCAGAAAGTAAAAGGTTACACATGCAGTAAGGACCCCCACTTCCATACAGCAGCACCACATGTTCAGACCATCAGCAGACTTTGAATCCAGGACCTCCGGAGGCAGGCAGCCAGCACCTTCCCAACTGCCACCGAGCACAGGGCAATCTTTGCATGTTTTCAGGAGTTAGGGAACGTCATGAGAACGCATTTTCACGGCACAGATGTGAAGATTCAAAAGCTGGAATGCAGCATTCTTCAATCCCACGTCATTCCTCGCTGCCACGAAACTCAGGGATGCTCCAGGCAAGGAGCTAAATCAAATGTTTCAAAGCTAAAAAGGGGTAGGATGACAAATAGGGGGGAATACAAGCAGATTGGAGCATCTCTCATCTGAAAACAGGCTGAGAACATTAGGGCTGTTCAGGCTGGAGAAGAGAAGCTGTGTGGAGACCTCAGAGCAGCTTCCAGTGTCTCAAGTGGGCTACAAGGATGCTGGAAACTCTTCATCAGGGACTGGAGCAATAGGACAAGGGGTGATGGGTTCAAACTGCAACAGGGGAAGTTCAGGTTAGATCTTAGACAGAAGTTCCTCCCTGTGAGGGTGCTGAGGCACTGGCACAGGGTGCCCAGAGAAGCTGTGGCTGCCCCATCCCTGGCAGTGTTCAAGGCCAGGTTGGACAGAGGGGCTTGGAGCAGGCTGCTCTAGTGGAAGGTGTCCCTACACATGGGAAGGGTTTGGAGCTGGATGAACCTTTCCAACCCAAACCAGTCTGGGATTTTATGATTCTATGAAATGGCACACAAGCTTGTTACTTATTTTCCTTGTAACTCTGCGCAGCTTTTTGTGGGGAATGCTACTGTTGTGTCGCTGTGCTCTGCAGAGGCGCTTGTCAATGAAGCTTTCCGAGCACAAGCCCACACACACCCACTTGCAGATACCAGCAGACCTGACCAAACTGCAAATTGATCTCATTAAAAGAGACAGCAACAGCCCATACCCCGTGCTCCACCTCCACAGGTAAGGAAATCCCTCCAGCCTCCTGACCTGCTGCCTCTGCAAGGCATGGAGGTGCCCACAGGACCGAGGTGCCTTGAGAGAAACCTCAGGTGGAAGGAGACAGGATGGGAAAGCTCTGCCACCCAAGTAAAGATCCTGGCACTTAAGGAGTGATGAATCCCCTGCAGTAGCATTATTCAGGTAGAGCAGAGCAAGCTCCTGCAATAGAAGCTGACGAGCTTGTGCACAATGCTGTAACGGATCACTGCTCTGACTTTCTCCCACATCAGCCAAAACTTTCAGCAGCAGTCAGAATTATTTAATGTTTCACCAAAGAAAAACACCTTTAATTTTTTTAAAATTTTTGTTATAAAGAAGCTTTCAAAATGGAAATAAATCCCAATTTTGCAGCAGCCTTCAGTTCAAGGAAATGAAGACACAACATGCACTGACCATATACTAATGTATTCACAAGCACAGGGCTGGAACAGGCCCACAGGTCTTGCCTTTTCCATCCCCCACAACCATCAGGGTTAGGAAGGACCTTTCGAGCCAGCACCTTCCTCAACCATGCATCAGGATGGACACTGGGGAAGCACCATGGGGACAATGCAGCATCGGAGCAAAGAGCAGTGCTCATAAAATACTGCCATAACCACGACCACAGTTAAAACCCACAGCATTTCCTCCTCAAAGGAGGAAACCCTACGTCTGTGCCTTCTTTAGCGTGTGTAGTTACTGTTCATCTCATTTATTGATCGCTCCTGCTGCACTGAGTTTGTTACTCCTGATGAAAGCCTGGGTGCTGTGCATACAAGCTGTTAAATAAGTACTCTATTTCTGCTCAAAAGTGGTTGCATTTCAGTTTTAAGTTGACTAGTTGCATTTCTGAAGTGCTCTGAAATTTTTCAGGGTGAAACTGCTCTGGGTATTGTTATCCTGCTTGTTTCACAGCTAGAAAGTGTGCTGTGTTTAAACCCAGAAATGGCAAAACCCCTCCATTTCAGCTGGTAGAAGGAAATGGCCAGAGCAAAGCCTGGTTTATGAGTCTGTTTGTCACAACAGATTTTCCTGCAGAGAGAGATAAATGTTTGAAATGTGCACTTACAACAGCTCAGCATGAATGCTGCTAGAGACAAATTTTCAAAACACATTACATGTCCTCCTTTCTATTACAGCCAGCAAAATACGTTCTCTACCAGTGGGAATTGAAAGTCCATCTGAGAAAAAGCAAACAACATTAAATTTTCCCAAAGGAAAACACAAAAGCTTTTGCTGAGAGGGAAAACCAAAATGAAATAAAATAGAAAACCACTTTGCACCAAGTGACTTTGGAGACAACCATTTTGCAAAGACAACTAGATTTTAATAGGCTTGGTGTAAACAACACACAGAATACGCTTACTCTGAGCTCCATCAGATACTGAGGTTACATGGAAATAATCCAGTGGCCAGAAGAGCCTGGGTTTAAAGGACAAGGGAAGGGAATGATCACTTCAAGAATGGACATGAAGCTAGTCTAGCTTTCAAAACAAGCCCAAACCACACATACAGGTGTAAATGGCTGTGTGAAAATCACACAGAATAAAACCATAAGGTTGAAAATTCCATGGGAACAAGTTAATTACTGTCATTAAGGGCAGCATGATCTGAGGTTGGTGTACAAGTGGTCTGTCTCCATCCCCTGGCTCCCCTGATGGACCACTGAAAGGTAAAATCTCCCTCTGGGTATCTCTGCCTCCTGATGCCATTTGTCGGCATGCAAGCAGGGCAGGCAAGGACTCACGCATCCGTACGGTGCTCAGGGAAGAGGTGCTGCCTTAGGGTGCGCACAGTCAGAGAGCTCTCGTGACTATTATAGGATGGAAAACTCAGGGCAATTCCCCAGAAGCCAAGAAATAAAAACCCTGCAAAGGAGCATTTATGAGGGTTTGGAGAAGAGAAAAAACCAAATCAAAACAGAACTGCCAATGACACAGGAGGTACAAATAACGCTTTCAAGCATTATCCAAGTAATTTAAAAGCTCAAGTCCAATTAAAAACATTTCAGAGACTACAAACAAATTAGCTTCGTATTTTTTAATTACATGCCACTTGTTCTCCTTGGCTCGAGCTGGCTCGGATCACAAAAATCCATTTCACTTTCAATCTCGTACATTAGCACAAGACTGCAGCGCTGGAAAACATCTCTCCGATTTATTTATATATTTAAACATTAACCCAGGCGAGCAAGTGCTCACGCTCTTGCATCAAACTTTACACCAGCCTGGCTCAAAGGTCCTCGTTTAAGCTAAGATTTCTAAATGAAGTAGCAGGTTCGTGGCTACATTAAGCTGCAGCATTTAGCATGCGAGCGGGCTAATACATGCTGGGTGCCCTGCAGCCCGCTGCTGCATGGTTCGCTCTGGGATCAGGCCCCGCTGCTCTGCAGATGGTTCTTCACATGCTGACCCTATTCTACCTCTTCCAGTCAACCTACACTGACCAGAACAACTGGTATTTGGTGGTTTCAACACTAAGAAGCACCAGATTCCTTGGCTGTAGCAAGCACTTTTCACATGAGCTTTAACAAGTCCTGCTCTCTGGCTACTTCTAATTCCCCCAGCTGTGACTTGAGGAAGCAGAAGGAGGACAGTTAGCTTTTTAAAATACATCTAATTGCAGTGATGGATAAACATTACATCTTCACTGAGCTCCTGCGCAAGAACAGGCAGCTCCACTGTCCATGCCACAAAACATGGGACTCAAGTGTAGGGGTCACTCACTCAGCCAGCAGCTCCACCTGGAACACATTCACAGACCAGGGTGTGCTCACAGCACCCGCACCTCTTCCCATAGCACCCCAAACAGCATCCCGACAGTGTCCTCTGCATGAACCTTGCTTCACAGTAAGAGCCACTCCATCCAAACACAAAGTGTGGCAGGAGATTTGTCCTGCTGAGTGCATGCTCCCAGGGAAGGGACGTTGTCCTTTGCAGACTGAAGAGCTACTATAGACTACAATAAAGTAAAAAAGGGTTGGGTTGGAAGGGACCTTAAAGATGATCCAGTTCCAGCCTGGGCAGGGACATCTTCCACTAGAGCAGCTTGCTCCAAGCCCCCGTGTCCAACCTGGCCTTGAACAGTGCCAGGGATGGGGCAGCCACAGCTTCTCTGGGCACCCTGTGCCAGCGCCTCAGCACCCTCACAGGGAAGAGCTTCTGCCTCAGAGCTCATCTCAGTCTCCCCTCTGGCAGGTTAAAGCCATTCCCCTTGTCCTGTCCCTCCATCCCTTGTCCAAAGCCCCTCTCCAGCTTTCCTGCAGCCCCTTTAGGCACTGGAGCTGCTCTAAGGTCTTCCCTTAAGGAGCCTTCTCTTCTCCAGCCTGGCCCCAGAGCAGAGCTGCTCCAGCCCTCGCAGCAGCTCCGTGGCCTCCTCCAGCCTCACTCAAGCAGGATCAGGTCCTTGTGTACCAGTCCAAACACACGTGTGGCAGATTTACCACCATCCCCATTCACCCACCAGGTGTTTGGCAGCTGATCTGAAATCGATCTCAGATTGCCCCAATGTCACACAGCTGTGAAAGAACCACCCGAACCAATGCAGCCTCCTCCGCTCGGCGCAGCCCCAGCAGCGCGGGTGCCAGTACCGCAGGGGCACACGCTGCTGCCAGGGCTCACCCAAGGGTCACTCGGGATGGAGCCCTTAGCACCGACCTCCTCCCTTCTCCTCTGAGCTCGCAGCTACGGAGGAGTTTGTAAAACACGAGCAATACGGGACGCAGACCCGAGGGGGAGCCGGGCCTTCACCCGCTGCAGACCTGCCTCAGCACGCAGCGGCCGCGGGGCCGCAGGGAGCATCCCACAAACAGCGCTTCCCGCGGGTCACCCCGGGAAAACCCAGCGCGCCCCCGGAGCGGGACAGCGGCTGGGCAAAGCGGAGCCGGTCTTTACCCACCCAGCCGCGGGGAGGCCGCGCACTGCACCGGACCGAAGGGTTAAACACCTGCAGCCCAACAACTCCCGTTCCATTCATCGGGACGCTGGTTCACGCCGATCCGCCCCAAGCGTTATCCCGGGTACCCCATGCGAACTCCCGACCACCGCCGCTGCTGCAGGGGACACCGAGCCACTACCGCGCTGCCGCCTCAGCCCGGCCCGGCGGGAGGGCGCGCAGGACGGCCAGAGCCCGCCCGGGGATGGAGCCCCTCAACCCCACAGAGGAGATCGCCCGCGCCCCTCACCTCCTTCTTCACGTTCCACAGCAGCTTCTCCTTCACGGCGTCCGCCGAGCAGCTCATGGCGGAGCGGGAGCCGGGCCGAGCTCAGCGCTGCCCGCGGGGAGAACGCTTCTTCGCGCCGCGCCGACCCGCCGCCATCTTCCGCCGCTGCCGTGACGTCAGGCGGAGGGCGGGACCGCACCTGCCGCCTCCGCCCCGCCGGGGGGTGCCATGGTAACGGCGCGGGGGCGGGGCCAGGCGCGCGGGAGCGCGCTGAGGTGAGGAGAGGCGCGGCCATGAGGCGGCCCCGGGCTCCTCCGGTACCGGCCCGGCCATGAAGCAGCCTCGACCCACGCAGCCCACTGGTTCAGTGCCTGAGCGCGGCTGCGGCACAACGGCCTCGCTAGAGAGGGGAAAGAGGGGGCTGAAGCGCGAGGTTAGTGACACGTTAAATGTGCTTTATCTAGAGCATGTTCCCGTGTTTTCCACCCAAAGAGTAAGCGGCAGGCTCATCTGATTCACTTTCTATCCTGGCAAAAGGACAGCACTTGGCAGAGCCACAGGGGGTGCTCAGAAAGCCTCAAGCTCTTCCTTCCAAAGCAAATAAGGATGTAGGCAGAAATCATTCCCTCGGCACAGGTATTCGGGATACTCAATAAACCAGAGCGCTCCAGCTGCTGCTGCAAACCCTACCTGAGCTGTGGCTGCAAAGGAAAAGATGCTACTGGAATGCCCAGGCAAAGGGAATGCAGGAAGGGGATGGCAGGGGGAGCTGGGCAGCACCAAGGCCGAGGCAGACCTCCATTAGTGCAGGCAGAAGAGGGGAAAAGAGGAGAAAAGCTGTTCCATTCCTTAAAGAGGCAGCAGATAGGCTGAATGCTGTCACCCAGTAACAAGAACCCAAAGTCCCACCACCGTGGCTGCTTCTACCAGCTCTCACACAGCACAAAGTCAGGGTATGAGCACCCACCTTGCAGGTAAAACCAATTCCCAACAGCACAAGCGAGAGCACAGCAGGCGTGCACTGGAAACCACAGTGACGCAAGAGGTTTCTTCTTCCAAAGACACTCAATACTCTTCAGAATAGTTTTTGCAGTTGTTGCTTGCAATAAAAACCCCTGTGCCTTAGCTCAAAAGGCAGGGTCACAGCGACAAAGAGAACAGCTACATAGAACACACACGTTATCTTGGCTCCCTCAATGGCACACGGACTGCAGAACACAGACCAAACCTCTGCATCTAATTCCCTCCAGGGCTGCTCTGTCAGTCAATGTTAAAGATTTCAAAATATATGTTAGTTACTTTTGTGATAAAATAAATTGTGTGTAGACCTAATAAAACATCAAACTGCTCTGTGATTCTTATTAGGAAATGAAGTTATCTGCAGGAACACGAAAAGCCACTGCAGCCAGTGAACTGTTCTACAATTAGAGGAAAGCCCAGAGAAAATCAAAGCCAGTTGTCTGCAGAGCACCTGTAAGTACCCTGACACCTCCTACACACAGCCACACATGCAGGGCATGGGTGATAAGCAGCAACAGTTCCGTCTAACACAAAAACCATTTGCTGATCCAGTAATTCCATGGTTCAGGAATCCTAAATTCATGGTGAGGAACACAACTCAAATGCAGAACAACAGTGCAGAGACCAACAAGACAAATAAAAAGTTTCGATGCTGGAGAAAAAATGACAGAAGACAAAATATAACACTTTATTAAAAATTAGTGTTCTGTTTCCATGTAATGCACTGATAAAGAAAAAAACATTTTAATCAAGAGCTAATACGGTTACTGCATTAACTAATTATTTTACCCATAAGGCTGAGCCTTAAAAGTTAGACATACAAATAAAACCAAGCCTGATGCTATAAGAAAACAGCTTGATCCCAGAATGTCAGTTTAAACAAGATCAGGAATCATATTTACTATCCTCTGGATATATTATAGAAATCCAAAGACCTGCACTATTATTAAACAAATTAAGCTTCAATGTCCCTCTGAGGTAGGGGAGGGTCTTACCACCATTTTATTACAGATGAGGAAAAATTATGCACCTACAGAAAACCTGGCTTGCTGTATGTCACTGAGTTAGTGGCAAAGCTGGAAACAGGACTCGTGCCCACTCATGGCTTAATAAAACCTCAGCTCTCCTAGCAGAACGGATGGTGTGAAATCTGGCTGTAAAGGTTTAATGCCAAGGATTGTCAGAGGATATAATCAAATTGCGTAAGACAGGGCCTGCTGGGCCAGACACATTCAGTTAAGGAACACTTCATCGCTATTTCCTAGAGTGAATTTTGTCTGAAAATCAAAAAACCTTGAGAAAAAGAAAATCTGACCAAAACCCCAATCAGCTTTGTGCCAAGCAGAGTGCAGCTTTTCAATAGCTCCACCGTACCAGTTCCCCCTATGCACTCCCAGTTTCCATCAGTTATTTTATATTTCAACCAAGAAGTATAAGAGATAAAAAGCCAGTGGAATGGAACATTACCATAGAATAAATGTCTCCTGCTCCAAAATCTAAATGTCAAGGTGAAGGTTTAACATTTAGCTTTGTCTTGGCATTTACGGAGCAGTTGGAGGCTGCTCCCCTGCAGAGCTCTCCCTTCTGACATTATTGCCTAATTAACACTGGTACTGAGAAGCTGTTTAACATCAGACACTCACTCAAGGCACCCCGTCTCCTCCTCCTGTGAAAGACTGAGGCTGCTTTGCAGTATGTGAGGACCCCATTACAGAAACATGCAACCCCTCACTACAGTACTGGTGTACAGATGGCAGTTAATGTTGTTAATTCCTCCTCTCAATCAAACATCTGACTGTGCAAAAGTTCACTTAAATTTGGGAGTGAAAAGGACAGTAAAGTTTCAGAAAGAGCTCCAGCAGCTAACGAATGCAAGCTGATGTGGTTAGAATTCATCCATTACAAATGAAGCAAAAAGGCATTTCTTCCTCCTAAAGGATACTACAAATTCACAAACACATCAGTAAACACACCCAGCGTGATGGTCTATGGAGGAATCCATTACAATTCTCTTACCGTGTAGACAAATGCCTATAATTAGAATTCTATATTGTCCTAATAGGGATCATAATTTGACATATATAAAGCCAGCAGAGAAGACTCTTAGGAAGCACAGCTGGTTGCCCTCTCCAGAGGCGGACAGCTTACTACAAACGAGTGGAATGCTGCATTTCAAAACTGCACCATCCTTTTCAGTGCCTCTTTTTCTCTATTATACCAGGTTGCACAATTATGTTCTAGAATGTTCTTGCCAAAACAATTTATAGACTTTAATTAAGTAAAGGACGATTAGGATGAGAATACACAGCATGTGTTACATCAAAACTAAGGTATTTGAAATTATCAGAACCGGGTAGCACAGAGACTGTAAAAATCTTCATGCCATGATTTTGGTGGAAAGGACATTCAATTAACACCCTGGACTAGAGCAGGACTCCACAGAAAATAGCGTTCTATCACCTTACTAGAAAAGTGTTCAACCCATGAACCGTGTGACGGCTGCAGCCACATCTGCATTTCATTTACTGAGATTTCATGTAAATGATCCAATTCTGTAAGCATTTAGGTAAGAAAAAACTCCAGGAATTCCAAATTTTATCAAAACCCAGCAGCCCACCAAGGGAGGGGATCTCTCTAACACTACATCATTTCAGCCTGGTGCATGTCTGAATAGCACACCTCCACAGAGGATTTCCTGCTGTCCTCCTATTTCTGTCTGTCCACCAGTGGAGGGAACCACAGCACTGCCAGTCAAACCTAGCCACAGGTATTTAACTGGGATCTCTGCCACATCTTGAAAATCTTATCAGGACAAAGAACACCAAGACCATGGTTTTGAAATGTCTTCTGAATAGATGTTTATGCAATTAGATTTCTACTCTGAGTAAAGCTGACAGACTGTGTTCTGTCCACACTGGCCAAGCATTGCTTAACATCATTCCAGTTCTAGTTGTATCTTAATCTAAAAGCAGATGCTTTGTGGTCAGTACTAACTGGGGGTAGAGAAGGGAGAATGAAGAGGGATGAGAGAAGGTGAAATGAAGAGACAATCTGCACATATTTAAAGAACATTCCTAACTGCTTCAGTTCTGATATTCCACAAATGCCAAGAAGTTATTTTGCGCTTTTCAGAAGATTCTCACAATCCAGATGGTCCTCAAAACAGTTTGTTTCCAAGATTAATTTCATCTAAATTCAAATCTGAAATTAATACTACTTGTTGGCTATGGGAGACAGGGAAAAAAACCCAAATAAACCAAAACACAAGCTTTTCTCTGCTTCTTAGACTAATAACTCACAGTTTGAATCCATTTCATGAATGAAAACTGGGAGTACAGAATACAACCACAGAACGAAACCCTCTGGACTAGCATGTGGATCAGATACTCAATTCTCTTTCATATGCTCCTTCCCATGCCTGTACTACCCACAGAAAAGGAAGGCAAAGATGCCATTTTTCTGTTGATGGCTTCTTTTAAACACAGTTTTGCAAGGCCACCAGCATCAGCACTCTGGTAACATTCACTACAATAGTAAATCGTTTGCCAAGACACAGAAGTGCCACACATGGATTTTAAATGGCACTTATTTGCTACAAGATGAAAAAGGTACAATAGACTACATGGAAGCTATTAAGCGCAAAGACCCCATCACTACAGGCTCTGCTCGGAGCTTCAAAGCACCCACCACAGCTTAATTTAAATAGTATCAGTGGAGGGGAAAAAATTAAACCATCCATGTCACACTCTAGCAGAATTAAAGGAAAAAACCCACCAAGATCTTTGTCACAACTCATCTCAGCAGCTGTATTTTCAGTGGCACAACAGAAAAACCAGCTGCAAAACAACTTACAAAAGCCATATAAAAAGAAAAGAGGTTATTAGAGTTTTAAAGAGGCCTTTCACAAAAAGGCGGGTGCAATACCGGGGCCATGCTGCCTCCTGAATGTGGGGAGAATGAAGGGAATTCCCGACACAAGTAGAGGCCTGGCTGGGCAGTAAAATCCTGACAGTTTGCAGCCATTAGTGTTTTCTTATCAAGCTTCAACAGTTTCAGTTTCAAAAGCCTAGATGAGTGGAAAGCATTTTTATGTTCCCTCCCCTGCTTCTATTACTACCAAACCATCTACCATCTTAACTCTAACTTGTGACTTCACTGTATTCATTTGGGATTATTTTCTTGTCAGGCTTTTGCATTAATTTGCTCTTAAACTTATATGTAAATTTGGCACTGACCAAAACAGTTCCAGACCAACCATCATGGAATCTGAAGCTTCCATGTTCATGTATAACATGGGAACAGCAAGGCAGTTGTGGAGCACGATCCACTGCTGCCACAGACACAGAGCTGCCAGTGAGAAGCCATCAAGTGATCACTGTTTAGAGCAGTGGTAACACTGGAATCTGCAACGTAGATACACACAAACATCTAAAAATACATCAAGGACCTTTCATACTAAACTTGAAACTGTTTCCAGAGAGCCAGTGTGCAGAGCTGCCTTGACTCCAACCTTCTGAAAGGCCCTTTACAATTAGCACCCGGCCAAGCACTCAGAAGTGATTATTTCAGTTTAAAATATTCAGTATAACCTACCTCTCTCCTGTGCCCAAAGCCTCTTGCAGTTTCATGATAGAACAAGATCTTTATGACTGTTCTTCTCTTTCCACTTCAGCTTCTATGCTCGAGAAGGGACTCAGAGCACAAAACAATTCACCCTTCCCTATGTGAACATCATCTAGCCTGATAGAACACTCTTTAGTCTATACTTCCCCAGTCACTGCAATTTTTCCCCTGCTGCTTGAGAAATTTCACATCAAATAGCCCTTCTGGGCCACAGGAGGAAACTAATGTTAAACTAATTCCCAGACTGCCATTGCTTATATGAACAGGATTACACTATCACAAGCCTCAAGCATGGCAACGCTGCCACGATTTCTTCCTGATGTTTTCTTACTTGAAAAGGTTTCTTCCTTCCCCAAACCCCTTTCTCCATCTCCCAAGACAACTCATCACAGGTTTTCCACAAGGAGAGGTTTTCTCACAACTTGACTCTTACCTCTTTGGAAGAGCTTGCCTCAGAATTAATGACTTTTAGAGATAAGCCATGTTGGAACACAAATCTTTGAATGTGTACTGGGGCAGCAGGTGGGAGAATCACACCTGCAGTGCACCTGACTATGGGTTAGCTAGCCATTTCTTCTGAGGGCTATCAGACAGTGTTTGCTAAGAGTAGTCATGTTCAAGTTCTCTCTGCCCCCTCTTCAGTATCTCGATTTAAAAACTTAAAAGTTCTGTTATACAAAGCCCTAAAAAAGGGCAGGTATCTGGGAAAAGCTTTTCAAATCCCACCACCTCATTCAGGAAGAGCAGGACTTCTCCAGGAAGTAGGAAACCTGGCAAAGTCTTTAGACATCAAAGGGCAACCACAAACTGTCAGAATCAGCGTCCTGAATTCCATTCCTCATGTGGCATGAAAAGGGACCAGTCTGCATTTAAAGCACATGGTGCAAAATGAACATCTTTGTCTCTGAAAGCCCTTTGGCCTTTAGTGTTGCTTTGTGCGCACAAATGCCCGTTTGCTTCTCTACAGAGCCAAGAAGCCAAATGAAGATGAATCCACAGAATCCAACCGATCCCTCCCTACTTCCTGATCTCCCTCAATGAATATCAACATGAGCCTTGACACCAACCCCCTTCTCCTCGAAGGACGTGCTAGTGGCCAAGCTGGCGGTCATCGTAGGTGCTATATCTCTTCACGTGGATTCGGCGCACTCGGTCACGAAGTTCAAACCCCTCATCATCCTCACTGTGAGACGCCTGGCTGCGGCTCCTGCTGGTTGCTTCCAGCAGGGAGTTGTCAGGAACACGTGGGGTTTCATACAGTAAGACATTTAGTGTTTCCTCATAGATTCTTGCCTCGGGGAACTCAACCTACAGAAAAGAGTGCACATCCTTTTCCTGATATATGCAGGATTACATGGCTGAAACACAGCAAACATGCAGGAGAGGGTGTATCAAAGCTTTTCTACTGAGTGATACTGCTTGCCCCTAGCAATTCGGCTTTAGTTATACAAAATCTACATATTTCTGTGATGTATCATCAATGTGATTTTCTTTAAACCATAAGGGGCAGGCGGGAAAACTCCATTACCTTGGTTTGCTTCTTCTCTGTAGCATACACTATAGAGGTACAACAGACTTCAGCAAGTTTCCGACCCTGCCCATAGAAAGACCAGCAGCAGATTTCATCCCCTATAACATCCTTAATGAAAAGCACTCGGCCGTTGAATCGGAGCGAGAGTTTGTCAAACAGTTCTATGTTCTTCAATAAGTTGTCATCTGAGTTACTGAAACACAACAACAGAAGGAACATGGGAGTTTTTCAGTTGGCCATCTCTATGGAATTTATATGCCAGTTCCACCACAGCTTTAAGCATTGATCTAACTGCAGACTACAAATAAGTAGTGACTCATTGCCATATGCTGCCAAGAAAAGAGAGGGTAACAGCCAATTTCAGATAGATACAAATAAGATGCTCTGATGCCCATGAGCAAACACACCAGCCTTTAGAGGTCAAGTTATGTAATTAACAACGACAGCACAATCTCCCAAATCATTACATCAACGTGCTATAACTATCTCTTGACTGATGCTCAAGACCACTAAACCACATGTTCACTTCAGTTCTCTTTAGCTTCATAACAGGAAAAATCCGAAGAGCCAACACGTGTTAGAAGGCCAGCTAAAAGCAAGGTCTTTGGACCCAGAAGCTCCAGGTTCACCCCTTGCTGCCAAAAATCTACCCAGAGACACAAGATCATACTTTATACGTATCTTGACATTTGCAAGTAGCCCAGGAAGGCAATGAAATACTTGTGCATCAAGACACTGCTAATGAGACTATCCAACTGGGCCATAAAATTATCTGAGAAGTATTTCTGTTCAGAGCTAAATGCAAAAAGAATGATGTGCAACCAAAGCCTTCAGCTCCCAAGAATCACTTGATAAAGCAATCTGGGATTCAGCCAGTGAGAAGTTCCAACCTCTATAAAGTGGCAAAGCTGGGAAAAGAATATGGAGATCTTCATCCATTTATGTTATTAGACCACACTGACAACATAACTGAGAAAGCTCCTGTTACACTGTTGATTAGGAAGAACAGAAGGAAAAAATCTTTGCTTGCTAGCAGCCAGCGTGGAATTTTAAGTAAGGATGCCTCATTCAACCACCAGCAAGGCATGCAGATTCATGTGCAAGGTATAATTAGAACCCTCCAGCTAGCTGAGATACCAGCACCTCCTGGTACCTAGGATTCTGTTGCTCTCCTTATTGGTACGTTTTCATTTCCAGACCAGGTTGAATAATGTGCTCTTTTGTGCTGCTTTAGCATCACAGCTGTAAGCTAAAGGGTAACACAGGGAGGAATCTTGATACAGCAGATATAGAATGCAGTCTGCTGAAACCAGGCTGCTTTTTAGCACTCCCACAGGTAGCATTTCCTGACTACCTGAAAGACCATGATTGTTAGAATCCATCTCTCTGACAGCCAGACACTCAGTTTGTCTAGAGAAAAAACCTTCCAAGATTGCATCTCAGATGGAAAAGGCTGAAAATGAGGACTGTGCACAGCATAAAGGATTACTCACATCACCTCAATGCCTGGCTAGGGGAAACCCAAAACCATTCTGGTAGCATCTTAACAAAGGGATCATGATATTTACAGCATAAAACTAAATATATAATGTTTCTTTCTATATGAGGAAAGCCAGTAAATTCTTGCCCTGGCCCTATCTGGGTTGTTCCTGAGCAGAACAGGTACTTCCCTTTGTAAAGAAATAATTAATTCATTTAGAGGCACTGGAACACCAAAAACGTCTGTAGTTCAAGGAGTGCTGGCAGAGGTACCTACAGACTCAAAAATCAAGCTAAGCTGATGAGGTAGGGATCAAAGCATTTCATTGACAAGGTAATGCTCTGGTTACTGGTTTGTGTTGCATTACTTAAGTTACACCTAGTTTCAGCCAATATTAATAACCATTGTTCTTATCTCTTGACCCTTGTCTCTGTTCATCTTTCTTACACAACTGAACTGTACGCTAGACTTCAATGGATACACAGTCTGCTCTGTTCACACCCCATTCAGATACACATCACTCGAAACTAACTGCACTCAAATCCATAGAAGAGCAATGTTGTAAGCAAAAAACCCAAGTTAAGTCATCCCACATCCTCCTCTACTCCCCCAGTCAAAAGGAAACTTCCCCATTCCAGTGGGGAAAAAGCCTGACATACCTGGTGTAGGAGTATTTATTGTTGCTTCTATTATAAAGCAGCTTAACAACAGGCTGTTGGGAGAGAAACGGGAAAAGCAGAAAAGGTTAAGGTCTGTGTTTGAAGACATTTAGCAAAAAAACAGTTTCTCACTGGGTAGTTGTGGAAAAGCAGTTACTTTCATTGATGATTCTATCAGTCTCTCTTCTTCCTTAGAGGATGTGATAATGGGGATGCTACAGACAGGTTCATACAAGTCTTTCTTGTCCTGTTTTAAAGAAAGAAAAGAGAGAGTAAATAAACTCAAGGGTGATAAATGCTAAAGCCAAGCACTGCTGCTGTCTCCTCCAATCCCTCCAGCCACCTTCCAAACCATGTGATACAAAGGACAAGCTCCGTGTTGCTACAGCAACCACACAGCGCTACCTCGATCTGCACCCATGAATACTGCAGGGAGGTTGCTCAGCCCCAGAAGGCAGCAGGAATGGAAATACTGGGATGCAGGTGGATGCCCTTAGCTACAGCAAAGGACTCTGAGCTCAAGTTGTATTTGGTTTCAATGGCTTTATTATTCCACCCTTTCTGAAGGCAAGGATAGAAATGGTTTGCACTAGTTTCTATCAACTCTAAACACTGCCCCATATAATAGCATCAGCCACTATGAACTGAGCATTTGGCAAGAACAGCATGTCACTTAATGGACTTCAGCCTCTTCTGATACAAAAGCAACAACTGAGAGCATGTGGTACAGTCTGTGACTCCAGATTCTTCATGTAGCAAATTAAGGACAGCTCGATAGCTAATTGGAAGGCCTTAGAACATTCTGTTTTTAGAAGAAAGGTTTTCAATTCCAAACCAGGAGGATTGTCAGTGTGGCTTTGTGTTTTTTCAGTGGATACAAGAAGTATGTTGAACCCAGTATGTGAGGCATTTATTAAGTTTTGTCCTGCACGAAGCATTCATTTCGCAATCTTAAGACTAATAATAAGTTCTGTATATTGCATCTGGGCTAACCTTATTCGAAAGTTGGCAGAACAAGCCGATTTCAATCAGCTGAATGCAGAGACTTGTAAAATGAATAAAGCTACTACGGGCTTACTATTTACAAAACTGATACAAGGAAATGTCCTTAAAGCACTCAGTGTCTCTTACTCAAAGCATCTTGAAATCCCAGGCGTGCACCCACAGCAAAGGACAACCCTGGCTTTGCTAAACGTCCCGGATTCGCTCTCACAACTCACCTGACTGCTGTCTCATTTTCCTCCAGGCTGTCCTGTACATCTAAGACTTGATGCTATCTCTAAGGCCATGAAATACTCTTTCAAGTTGTCTTATGTCAATTTTACGTGCAAAATATCCATGAAAAACTTTGCAGGCTACTTCTACTTACCTGCAGGGCTGCTTGGCACATGTCCACTAAGCCCTGAATGAGATAATATTTGGCTTCTGCCATCAGCTCTTTGATCTCCTGCCTGTGTTTTGGAAGTGCGATCGTGTCATCCCGGAGATAGTTTAAAATTGTTCCAAAGTGCTTCCCACAACGGTCTATAAGGATCCAGCCTGAAAAATAACCATCACATCATTTCAACAGCCTGAACACTAGGGGGCAAGAAAAAGCTGCTGGGAGAGGTTAAATAAGCCTGATGCTTCCTTGATCACTACATGGTACTCTTCCCATTTCCTTCAGGGAAATCTACTGACTGCAAGCAAACTGAAGGTGGTTATAGAACAGAAAGTGTTCCAAAGATGCTAAAAGGCAGACTGGCCCAGAAAACCCAGTATGGGGAGAAAGCTGCTCTGGTCTCCAAACAGGAGCCAAGAATAGGACAGAGACAGATCAGGAGGGAGCAGTGAAGGGATGCAGGCAGGAAACAGGAGACAGACAGTTCTCGCAATTGTAAAACACCCCTGAAGTCACGTTCACTAGGAAACAGGATGTCTGACTCGCCAGCAAACAATGGCCATGTAGGATGCACATCAGCAGAAGGCTTAATATAATGCCAAGCCCTCTTCCATAACACAGGAGGCAGCAGCAGAGTGTTATTTTAGGATCCAGGAACAGAAAATGACATAGGAAAGTACGCCAACCACTGCTGGGTCTGCAGCTGTAGCTGTCAGACTGTTTTCCATTGTCAGTTGTTTTCCATTCAGGCTGGGGCTCCTATATGGAGCTGCTGGGCAAACTGGGGTTAGTTGTACTAACACTCAACAAGACCCACCCAAAGGGAACTGGGTCTGAGTGATATGCAAAACCACAAGGAGTTGTTTCAGCCTGAGTAAACACACTGCTGTGCATCAAGTTTAAACTGACGTCATCTGGGCAGGCAAAAGAGCTTTTGCATGTGAGTGTTCAGGAACACCAAGAGGTTAAATAACTGCCAACCTCTCGCAGCCTGCCCTCCGCGGTGACACAAACCCCATTCCTAAAGTGTCATTTTGCCCTGGACTATGAGAGAAAGGAAAATGAAAGCACTCGTAGCCATTGCTGATACTGATCATTCTTCTTGGTCTACCCTCTACAGTGTAAGGTGGATTTTTATAAAGCCAACCAATATCGAGTGCCCTGCAGGAGGTGATGTACTACTTGAGTGACAGCGAAACACCATCACAGCATCACCACAAGTGGAACACGCCCCTGGGAGGAGGAAAAAAAAAGAGTTTTTGACACCTCAAGCACAGCTATGCCGAGATTTGAAGATGGAAACTGAACATCCCTCCCCACATGCACATTTCCAGTGATGCCACTACATGACACGACAGAAATGGCAACCCACAGACTGTCTGTTCAGAACACCACGAAGGATCTGCACACCAGCTGTGAGCACAGGAAAGAGCCAATCCTTCTGCTCGTTAATTTTAGTAACAAAAGAGCACGTTTCTGTAAAGCACAGAGGACTGATAGCACCAATGGGAACTGGCTGCCTAATGTTCCCAGTTATTTTTGGAACATCTCTTCTCCTACATCCTTAACCAAGTGTAGTCTTGAGGTATTTTAAAGAACACCACCAAACCCCAGTTACAAAACTGCTGTTACAAAATTCTCAACAACAAAAGCCATCTCCTCACCTTCCTTGTCCGTGAGCACTTCCATTCTGCCGCTGAACATGGCCTTCAGCATCGTGTCGTGCCTGGTCAGGACTTGCACCGTGGTGTAATACAAAGAGCCCCCAACATTGAGGCGCACGTACTTGTTGCCAAGGCTGCCCCCTTTGAAGCTGCAGGTTTTGGGCTTGGGCCCCCCGGCCGGGCAGAGGGTGGTAGTCAGACATGTGTCCCCCGACATCTCCTTCTGGAGGTAGATGATGACCCTGCAGAGCGTGGGCTTGATGGACTCCGCCGTGATTGGTGACGGGTCACAAGTCACCAGACGAGGACGGCAAGGGAAAGGCTGTCATAACCATGGGGCCCTTGAAACAGGAAGGCATGAGGTCAGGACAGGAGCCTGGAACGTCCGTTTACAACAAACCCATGAAGAGACACTTTCAGCAGATTCCCAAGGACACATCCGCACACACTGACAAACCAGGATCTAGCTCTGTCAGACAGCTCATGCAGCAATGAATGCAGTCACGTTACAGTTGCCTTCCTGCCTTGAGACGCACTCAACTTTTCCAGGCTTCCTGTTATTTCACCTTCAAACCCCACACAACACTATGGTCTGAGTTCAGAGTGGCTGCAACCTGTCTCCCTCTCAACTTTCCAGAACCCAACTCTTTGTGCCATGCTGGAACACCAGGGGAGAGCTCCCTGCCCTCCCTTCAGCAGGGTGGGTGCCTGCACCTGTGGGGCTTGGGGGTTTGCTCTTCAGCTGGAGGCACTGACAAGTGTCTTTTCAAATGCCTCCACACTGAAATGCTGGACCATAACATCCTACTTCCTGGCAACTCCTTTCATCCATACCTCTTCCTCCTTCATCCTGGAATGCCAAGAGTCAATTATTAAAAAAAAAATCAAAAAATTAACACCCTCCCCCTGCCAAGAGCATCCACTCAGTGGAGCGTTTGTCTCCATTAAAAAGCCAGCGAGACACTCACGGCTGCCTCCTCTCCCCAGTCTCACTGTGCTTTATCTTCCCATCGGCAATAAGCTCAAAATGGAAACAGACAAGGAATGAAACTCTAACAGGCCAGACCCAAAGTTCCGTTACTGGAAAAGTACAAATGCAAGTTTCTCACCCATCTTTCTTCTAACAGTTATGTTCCCAAAAGCATTTGGCTCTTGGGGTTTTGTTGTTGTTTTAAAACTCTTTCAGACTACGAATACCTCCTCCTCTCTCTGTCCTGTGCCTATGGCTCATGAGTAACCTTTATAAATAAATAACCTGCTAATTATATTGCTATTCTTCCCACAGCCTCTTCCTTCTCACCCCACCTCAGCTTTCAACAGAGAAAAAGCCCACATCCATCCGTCTGCACAGCAAATTACGTGGCAGCTACAGATGGTATCTTAAACTTGCCAGAGATCTGAATAACTCCTGAACTTGGAACAACACCTAAAACACAGCGCTATTCTGCTATTCTTAATTCATTCTAATTAAGCAAATGCTACAACAACTAATAAATAACAAGCAACACAGACACTGTGCAGATCATCAGTCACAAACCAGTTCTAAGAGCTCCATTTGTCCACAAACACTTTACCTGGGGTTCCCACACTTGCTTTCCACCACGGCAAGCTCCAGCTTGAGCCCACAGCCGGGCAGGACCAAGCTTCTCCCGCCACTGTGCCTGCATTGAGTGGCCCATGGGCAAATCAAAGTGATGGGGCACTGCACATATGACTGGCCCCAGGATCTGTGTGTGAGGGTTACAGGGAAGTTCATCCCTCAAACAAAGCAGCTGAGGGGTACAGAGAGCTCCCTCAGAATGGCCCAGACTCTGCAAGTAGCACAGTTCCTTCCAACCAGTCATGGGTGCTTACTACGACCTGTTATGGCTAAATCAATGTCAGAAACAACTACACCTTGTCTTGCAGTTAAGACCCCTGGTAAAAACAGGGTTCTTAACCTCACGTTTGCCATCAATGTCCTGCCCTGCTTTAACCCTCAGCCATCCCTATTTCAGAGAGAAGACGGCCAGACTGATGCTGCAGCGAGACAGGCCCATGCACAGAGCTCTCCTACTTCAGCAGCGACCCGTCTACTCGTACTCACTACAACCAGGCCTTCAGCCCGTTCTGCTGCTTCAGGATCTACGTACTCCTCCAGCCAAGCAGAACGCGAGCAGACTGCCCCGCACAGCCAGTCCAGGTAGGGCTCGGTGCTGTTCCTCTAACGCGTTCGTTAGCCAGCGAGCCAGCAGGCCTTCGCTGCAAGCAACAACGGAACCTTACCCACCCCATCAGCACTCGAGGGGGTTCTCCAAGCTCCTTCCTTCCTGCCCGGTGTGGGAGCGGGAGGGGGCCCTCGGAGACAGCTCAGACACCGCCGGATCCGGGCCCTGCCGAGAGCTCCGCGCGCAAGGGACGGTCCTACCGGGGGGACCAACGCCCCGCTCGCACCGGGCCTGCGCGGGGCCTTACCCAGCGGGGCACGGCAGCGCACAGCGGGGAGGGCTCCGGCTCCCTTCTCGCCGAGACCGGTGGCGCGTTTGCCCTGGGGCCCGCGCTCCTCGGCCCTGCCCGCAGCGCACGCACCGCGCGGAGCCCCCGTCCCGCGGCCCCGGGAGCGAACCCTCCCCCCGCTCCCCCTCCCGCAGCCCCGGGAGCTGCCCCTCCCCCCTCCGCGCTCCCCTCCCCCCTCTCCCCCTCCCGCAGCCCCGGGAGCTGCCCCTCCCCCTCCCCGCTCACCCTCCCGCAGCCCCGCGGCCGCCGCCGGCGCTCATTTCCTCCACCCTCCGCCGGGAACGGACGACCCGGAAGCGCTCCGCGCCGCCCGCGGCTCCCAGCGCGCCCCGCGGCGGTCTCCATGGCAGCGGGCGGGGCGGGGCGGGGCGGGGCTCGGGCGCGGGCCATGGCGCGGGAGGCGCTGCCCTGGGACGATCCGAGCGCGGTGCGGGTCCCGGACCCTGAGGCGGCGCTGGGAGCCGCGGGGCTGCACTGGGACGATCTGAACGCGCTGCGGGTCCTGGACCCGGAGGCGGCGCAGCAGACGGCGCAGCTCCGCGAGGAGTGCGGTGCCTTCCTGGACAGTGAGTCCCGCTGCGGCCGGTACCGGGGCTCTGCGCCGCTCTTCCCCTCTGGCGGCCCCGGACGCGTACCCGTGCGCGGGAGCGGCAGCAATAAGGCTGAGCCGAGAGCCGCAGCGGGTGGCGAACGCGTTCGTCTGCCGCGGCGGTGCTGTGGGGACCGCTTCACCGTGTTCTCTTCCCGCAGAAATAGCCGAGTTCCAGAAGATAGTGGGCAGCTTGATTGAGCTCGTGGATCAGCTGGCCAGAGCCGCGGAAAGCGAGAAGATGAAGGTACGTGCAGCCGGCCACACTTGGCAGCAGCAGCAGTCCCTGCTGGCAGTGTCCAGCAGGCCTTTCTGTGGTACTGATGTCTGGAGGACTCGGTCAGGAGCACCCACAGTGCCACCTTACTCCTGTGTTTAACAGTCCCACTGTTCCTGCTTCTGTCTGTACATCAGTACTGTGGTGTCACCCTCCTTTACCCTTGCTGTGGCTGAAACACTTGAATCCCAACCTGCCGGCAGTGAGAGGGGTTAAACGCAATAAGCATCCTGCTACAGCTACAGCACTGACTGTCCTCCCCTGACAGGCCATCGGTGCGCGGAACCTGCTCAAGTCTATAGCAAAGCAGAGGGAAGCTCAGGAGCAGCAGCTTCAGGCTTTGATAGCTGAGAAGAAGATGCAGCTGCAGAGGTGAGTTACTTGTTCAGTACTCCAGGGCACTGCAGAGTTTGGGAAGTCAATCTCCCCAGTGTGCATGGCTGCTGGGCACTGCCTCAGCTCGTCCCCGCAGCCTATCTGCACAGCAAAGGTGCCCCCTCCTGCACTGAGCACGTGTGGATGTGGAGCCACCGGCCGAGGGTTCACTTAAGGCCACTGCCCATCTCTGATGGCTGTGGCTAAACCAAGGGGCAGCAGCAGCTGGGGAAGCCAGTGGGCTCTGATTTGTCCAGCACACGGAGGCACTGCAGAACCGTGGGTCCAACTCACGCAGGCACTGCTCTGCGGAGGACTCTGGAGCCCAAGTGCCTTCCCTGCAGCCCAGGAGCACTGTCCCGACCCAGCACGGGAGCTGGTGACCGCCTGCTTTATCTTTCAGGTACCAGATAGAGTACGAGACTCTGTGTAAAATTGAAGCCGACCAGAACGAATTCATTGACCAGTTCATTTTCCAGAAATAGAGGATTTTAAGATAAAACCAAACTTGACCATTCCAGAATCTTGACAACTTCAAAATATGCAATTTTTCACTGTGTAATACTGAAGAGCTTGTTTGTTCCAATGGAAGCGTTTTAATTCAGAGTGACTTACACTACGAGTGGCAATAAGGAGGGCTTTCTAACGGGGTGAAGACTGTTGCGTCCTTTGATTTTATAAGTTTTGTACAGTCTACTTCTAATCTAAATTACAGTTGAATTGATACTGCTGTTGCTATGTCACGTCTGTCCCGTTTTGAACTGTGCAGCTCTTTTAAAGGAACTGGGGAAATAAATGATTGTTTTCAGACCTTCTGGAGACCCCAGAATTAGGTGCTTCTGCAGAAGGTTATCCTCCTTGAGCTTCAGGGTTTACAGCTCCCTGGGCAGTCACAGCGGTTGTCCCATGTAGTCACATGTAGTATTTGTCTTGTCTGTTACGACACAGCACACAAGCAGCAGTAACTTCTACATGTATTGGCCAGATTATTTTTTCATGGAGCTAGGAAAACCCAATTTACAGTTACTGGAATGGATCGATTACAGACGCACAAACAGCAGGAAATCAGCTGAATTAAGAACTTTAAGCTATGTCCAAGATACATCCATGCCGGTAGTAACGCTAGAGTTGAATTCTGTGGGTGTTGTAAGTTATGGAGCCCCAAATTGATGGAACTCCACATCAGTCCTCAAGTTTGATTCCTGCAGATCAAATTGAGAACTTAAAAACCCCACAACCAAACCCACCACCTTTCTGTCAGTGGTAGGTTCTCTTCACTGTACCTCACATGTACATTTACTGTGGGAACTCTGCACTGCCTCATGGTCATTAAGTTCCTTTTAGCCGTTCCCTGAAGAAAACTAAATGCCATTAAATGCGTTTAGTTATTTATTTCCACATGAGAAGTGATTTTATGGAGAAATTGCAAACCCTTCTTCATGATCCCTGACATACTTGAGAATCCCCCAGGAATTATGCCTCAGTGCCCAACAAAGGTAACTTCAGGCATTAGTAAATCCAAGTTTGGGCACATTATCACTGAGCAAATTAATTGACAAGTAATCAAAACTGAAGCAGAGCAAAGGAAGGTGGGATTTTCAAGGAAGTTTGGAGCTATTGTAGGATGTGGAATGTGTTGGAAGCATCGCTCTGGGGATCTGTGTGTAACCAGCTCTTGGAAGACATGTTTCTGACTGAAGTGGATTCCTGGCAGTCCTCTTGGAAGAGAGGGATCAGCGGCAGCATCCCCCCACCACGCAGTTACGCATCAGGTGGTTGAAGTCCAGTTTCCCGTTGCAGAGGGCACAATGGGACAGGGAGAGGTGGGAAGTGCCTTCCTCTGCGTGCGCCGCAGCCGCGGGGCTCAGCTCACACCAAGCCCGTTCTTCCTTGTGGGAGCTGGTGCCCTGGGAACGGCTGCTGCAGCCACGACCATGGCACAGCATTGCCCCAGAGGACCGTGTCAGCACAGGGTCTGCGTCAGTGTTGTATGTACAACCCGCAGAGCGGGCTACTTCCGTTTCCGTTTCTCCACGTGGTTGTAGTGGGGGTTGTAGAGCATGGTGTAAAGAATCAGCAGCGGTATCAGCAAGTAGGGCATATACACCGAGAGCAGCGTGAGGCGTTCGCGCTGCGTCTGAGGTCCCAGCTGCTCCGGCCCTGAGAAGTCGTGGAACAGGATGTGCGCGAGGATGGCCACCAGGGTGGTAGCTACGTGTGTGGAGTAGATGATGGCCGGAGTCCTTATCCACCTGCAGCTCCCTGCAGGGCAGCAAAAAGGAAGCGCATTTAAGTGTTCCGAAGCAAGCAGGATTCAGCAGCTTATGAACTAACTGACCGGTAACTGCTGTAGCTCTGACAGGGCAAGGCACAAGTTATGGTAAGTAGGGAGCAGAAAAAACGTGAAGTACTAGTAACAACCCAGGAAAATTATCTGCCTTTGTGGGAACGCGATCGCAAACGTTTCAAGTGACACAATGAGTACCTAGAACTTATCTCCCTCGGGAGCACGCCAGATGTCAAACCATGGTGCTGGTCCCATGTAAATGACTGCAGCTGACCAGGCCTGTAGTGATGGCCTCTGTTTCCAGCAACCTTTGTTCTGTTGTCTCAGATGGGACGTGCCGTGAGAAGAGGGCAGCGCTCCACTGGTACACCCCTGCCATTGCTTACCCACGCCTCAACCCCTGCTGTACGGAACGCAGGTGTTACGCGGCAGCACCGCACACGACGTGCCCGTACACTCGCTTTGCACCAACCTTTTAGGAAGGCGTAGGCTGCGATGGGGAAGAAGGGCAGCTGCAGGAAAGCTTCACAATATATGAATGCCTTGAACCACTCCGGGGGCTGGAGCATCAGGGGGTCCCTGAAGGTGGTTGCGTACCACTGCAGCAGCTCCGTCAGCTTCAGAGAGAGAACAGAGCAACACGTTAATGCACTGAACCTTGACGGCAGCAGAACAGTGACCCTCGTCCGCTGGAGCATCGCTGATGGGAAAACCCAGGGACAGCTCAATGCAAGCACCTGGCTCAGCGACCTGCCGTTTCCATGACACAAAGGTAAATCCCAGCAGCGTTTGACACCGGACTTTGGACGCAGAGATATGCATTGAGCTCTGCTGGTTAACCATTAATGACAAACGGTTGCTCCAAGCGGAGTAATCCCACAGAAAATTCCAATGGCAAACCCCAAATTCCCTCCTTGCGAAGCTCACAGAGGTTTTGGCTGCTCCCCCCCCCCACGCCAAGAGCTGCCTTCCACCCACCGCCGTTCCGACCGACTTCATCGCAGCGCCGCCCCCGAGCCCACAACCGCGTGCACGATCCGGTGGGAGCACGAGCGGGGCTGAGGCCCGGGCGGGCGCAGGACCAAAGCCGAAGGAGCGGCGGCCCCGCGCGGGGCCGTGTCACGGCCACCCGGGCCAGGCCGCGCACGGGGGCAGCGGAGGCGCGAGCGGGGAGCCGGGGAGAACCAGAACGCGGCCCGGAGGCCGCACGGACCGCGTGCGGTAAACGCGGTTTCATTTACATCCCCCCCCCCCCCCCCCGTGGTCTCCACGGACCGCACGCTGCGGAGCCACGCGCGAAGCTCGGCACGAACACCACCACCCCCCCCCCCCGCCCCGGCCCCACTCACGGGCGGCGGGAGCAGCCCCGCGGGCAGCAGCGGCTGCGAATCGATGAGCGCGGTCAGCGGCACGTGCGCCAGGAAGAACAGCGCGAACAGCCGCTCCCGCCAGCGCGGCGCCGCCGCCGCCATCGCCGCGCCCGCCACGCCCCCCCCCCCGTTAACGGGGCGGCTGCGAAAGCCCGGAACGAGGAGCATCCGGAACGGGTCCGCCGGGCTCTGCCCGCCCTGCAGCCGCGGGGTTAACGGCGCCCCCTCCGGTATACGCACCGGCACGAGCGCGCTCACGCGGTGCCGGAGGGGACGCGGGACATTCCCGAGCAGAAAACCACTTCGTGGCTTCCCCAGTGAGCCCGTTCGTGTCCGGCGGGGACGCCCGGAACGTCAGGACACGGGGCTCAGCAGCCTCCGCTCCGCAGCCGATCCGGTGCGGCTCCTTCACGTCCCCTCGGGGCGTGCACGCACAGGGGCTGGGTGAGGCTGCAGAACACAGCTCCGACCGCGGCTTGTGTCTGCCTGCACGCGCCTTCAGGTGCCCGTGCCACGTATGTACACATACGTGTGTATATGTACATGCATGTGTGTGTATATATCTGGGTGTGCGTACATACGTGTGTATATGTACATGCATGTGTGTGTATATATCTGGGTGTGCGTACATACGTGTGTATATGTACATGCATGTGTGTGTATATATCTGGGTGTGCGTACATACCTGTGTATATGCACATGGATGTGTGTGTATATATCTGGGTGTGCGTACATACGTGTGTATATGTACATGCATGTGTGTGTATATATCTGGGTGTGCGTACATACGTGTGTATATGTACATGCATGTGTGTGTATATATCTGGGTGTGCGTACATACCTGTGTATATGTACATGGATGTGTGTGTATATATCTGGGTGTGCGTACATACGTGTGTATATGTACACGGATGTGTATATATCTGGGTGTGCGTACATACCTGTGTATATGTACATGCATGTGTGTGTATATATCTGGGTGTGCGTACATACGTGTGTATATGTACATGCATGTGTGTGTATATATCTGGGTGTGCGTACATACCTGTGTATATGTACATGGATGTGTGTGTATATATCTGGGTGTGCGTACATACGTGTGTATATGTACATGCATGTGTGTGTACATATCTGGGTGTGCGTACATACATGTGTATATGTACATGGATGTGTATATATCTGGGTGTGCATACATACGTGTGTATATGTACATGCATGTGTGTGTATACATCTGGGTGTGCGTACATACCTGTGTATATGTACACGGATGTGTGTGTATACATCTGGGTGTGCGTACATACGTGTGTATATGTACATGGATGTGTGTGTATACATCTGGGTGTGCGTACATACGTGTGTATATGTACATGCATGTGTGTGTATATATCTGGGTGTGCGTACATACGTGTGTATATGTACATGCATGTGTGTGTACATATCTGGGTGTGCGTACATACGTGTGTATATGTACATGGATGTGTATATATCTGGGTGTGCATACATACGTGTGTATATGTACATGCATGTGTGTGTATACATCTGGGTGTGCGTACATACCTGTGTATATGTACACGGATGTGTGTGTATATATCTGGGTGTGCGTACATACGTGTGTATATGTACACGGATGTGTGTGTATATATCTGGGTGTGCGTACATACGTGTGTATATGTACATGCATGTGTGTGTATACATCTGGGTGTGCGTACATACCTGTGTATATGTACACGGATGTGTGTGTATATATCTGGGTGTGCGTACATACGTGTGTATATGTACACGGATGCGTGTGTATACATCTGGGTGTGCGTACATACGTGTGTATATGCACATGGATGTGTGTGTATACATCTGGGTGTGCGTGCAAATCAAAACCATGCCCAAAGCAGCTGTTACAAAGGCGTTTTACCTGCATCCACAAGGACAGAACTCGATCCAGTTCGGAACGCTTCGTTGTTAAACACGGGGGGATTGGGCAGGAAATGAAGATAACGCCACTCCGATTTCAAATGTCACATTTAATGTTTTCACCACTGTACTTCAAATCTACACTTTACAAAGTGACCAGCAAGTGTGCCACATTAACTGACCAACCTCTGAGATTTTACCTGTCACTCCAGTGTCGCCCTGGGCTCTGTAATTACACACGGTTCTCATTCAAGTGAATTGAAATGCTTCAGTTGGTTTTATTCTCAGGAGCCTCGTACAAAAACAAAGATATTGCACCATCTTTGTTCGCTTATTCCACGTTATTCGTCTCTTTCACAGCAAATAATTACTTCATTGAAGTTAAAACTTCCAAACATAACTTACTGACAGTCTCCAGTTGCAGCTCAGATCACTCGTGTTGAAAATACTCTGCTAAATACAGATAACTTACAATAACTTTAACAGTTAATTGTCCATAACAAACACACGCGTTCCCTCCAGACCACTGCTCCCATTTCCAGACCACCCTTTCGGATTCCTTGGTATACAGGTGAAAAACAGGCGCGGGGTTTTCCTGTCTCGGTTTAAATACAAAAGTTGGGACATTCAAGTTTCGAGTCTCCACACTGAACTTAAAAAAACAAAACTCATGTGGAGGTAAACAAAGCAAGTTGTACACTCCAGGAGGTAGAGGCCTTCAGTTGTGTTCAGATATATACATATGCACAGGATTCAGTGTTCCAACAGAAAAACAATGAGCCAAGAAGTAACCAAAGTCATTTCCTACTGTGACATTTCAAGACTTGCACAGCTCTGCCTAAAGCCACGAACACGAAGTCACAGAATTCCCCATGTGCTTTATTTTTTTTTCCTTTTTTTTTTCCTTTTTTTTTTTCTCTCAACTCTCCAGTGCAGGAAAAAGTTCTCACAAAGTTTCACAGACCTAAAATGTGCAAGCTAGTTCCTCTCTATACAGCAACGATGCCGGGGAGCGCCCACATCAGCCCATCAATGGCATTATTTACACACAGAGATGCATGCTGGGGGGTTTCATGTAAGAAAGAGCAGAAAAACTTCTAATAAAAATAGATTAAATATATATATATATTTATAGCGGGTAAGGAAACAGAAGTTTAGTCTCTCCTAGTCACAAACTCATTCTCTCTACTCACAACATCTGGTTTTAGAACAGCACACATCACCATCACAGCTCTAGTGAGAAGCTATTTATAGGGCTCGGTCGGGGACGTGCCATCGCCCGACGTGACTTCATGATTGGTCGCAGTCAAGTTTTCTGTATTCCTTAGTTTTAGAAAACCCAAAATCCTCAGGAATGGCTCAATATCAAAAGGTGTTTGTACAGACACACTGCAATAAAAAACAGAAAGGAAAAAGAAAAGACAAACCCTCCCCAAATTTGGTTCGATTCCGTTTGTTCCGAGCTGAGCCACCGCAGCTGCACCACAATTCATCAAACACGTGCAACTCTGGGGGAAATATTCTCTTCTAAAAGCACAACCACTTTACAAGATTAAAAGTCTAGTACGGCTCTAATGTCATTCATATTGTACAAGTAGTGGTTGTTAATTTAAAACTTCATTAGTAAAATTACAGTACAAGCATGATTAACCTCCAGAATTGCAAATCCCAGGCTCCAGTGGAAAGCTACATTACATCTTCAGTAGTTAATTCTCTTCCACTTCACTCCCAGACCAATGGAGATGGCGGCATCTCGGATGGCTGAGCAACCGTGGAACTGCAACGCAGCGACACAGACAATCAGTGCTCACTTGCAAGAGCTCAAGGACACCACAGTAAATGCCGGAGCACCAAACCCAACCCAAACACCCCAGGGCCACCGGTAACAACCCGTCCTACACCACATCCACTGATGTGCTTGGTGGTTCTCCACCCATCAGTCCTGCCCCTTACTGGCTTTACAGTGCAGTTCTGCAGTCAACCCCCCAGTTCTCATTTTCAGCCTGAATTCTGTGCTTTACACGAAAATATTACCTGAAACTTTGGCACGTTTCACTTAAATTCGAGAAGAATTCATTGAGACATTCTAAAATGTAATCACGCAAAGGTGGGGTTTTCCCCAAAAAAGTTATCTCCGGGCCTTTCCTACTCTCAGAAACTTAAAACATACAACATATGGGATGTGTGAATTCTGTACTCTAATAAATGTGAATTAATATCAGATGTGAGTACATACAGTTACCTAATAAAGCTCTTAAAAGCAGCAGACTGAGGGTTGATGCAGAGAGGCACTCTGTTTCCTTTCTGCTGTTCCAGAATGAACTGATGAATTATTTCTGTACATTGGGGAAAAACACAAAACACCACAGAATGAACACTCTGCCCCAGTAAAATGCAGTGTAGGCTGGAGGGAAACTGAGCTTCCTCCACTGCAAGTACACTTCCATAAGGATAAGAGAATTCCAGCTTCCCTGAATCGAATCCGATGCCAG
Organism: Ara ararauna; assembly: GCA_028858755.1. Lineage (NCBI taxonomy): Eukaryota > Metazoa > Chordata > Aves > Psittaciformes > Psittacidae > Ara > Ara ararauna. The sequence continues at coordinate 5,715,063 of CM054389.1, read as the reverse complement.
ACCTCACCACACAGATTCACACAGAACTCTCCTGTGCACACTGGAATAAAGTTATATATGAAATAACCCCCAGTCACCGCTATAACACTGAACTGGTGATAACCAGTTACAGGTGAAATCCCCGTTTTAGGGTGTAACTAATGGCAGGTTTGGCAAGGGGCTGCTCCTCCATGTGATGGGGGCTGCGACTGAGCTCCATGCAATGGAACTGGTTGTCAGGAACTGCTGAGGTAACACATCTCTTGTCCCTCTCTTCCTCCGGAGTCATTCGAGCTGCCACCAAATAGAGCCCAAATCCCTACCACTGCTTCTCGGATGGCACTGCTCTTGTTAAAGCTCTGCTTTCCTCACTGGATCTGGTTTCAAAAGCAACAAAGCCTGCTTTATGGCCTGTTTGCTGTGATGGAATCAGACTTCAAATCTCCAGCGCCACAGAGCAACTGCTGGCATTCAGTAACCATCTGTGGCAGCAGCTTCCTCTTCCAGGGACCAGGACTGATTCTCCTCATTTAACCTGACTGGCAGCAGGCTGCACGTCCTACCCACACAGGACTAAGGGATGGAGCAGGAGGATAAATGCAGATGCAAAGTTAACTGCTACTCACCTTTCACCTGCCGAACAGAACTGAGGTTCTTCTCAAAAGTGTCATCAAACTTGGGGTTAGTGATGGGCTCAAAGTCACTCGTATAAACTCTTCCAGTAGATGTGGAGAAGCAACATTTACACATACAAGTGTGGTATCGCAACCGCCCTTCGTCGAGGTACGGGTGGGCTAAGGCATCCTTAGCAGATATCCTTTTGGACTGAAACATGGCAGTTGAGGAAAGCAGAAGAAATCAGTCAGAACGTTTGCAGAGGTGCTGGAGCAGCCTAAAGAACGTACACTCCTCAACTAATCCTGACTTGGTTTATAACCCTCTGTCACGTTAAAGGATTGGCTCGTGTTAGGAAATGTTCCGGATCTGCAAACCCTGCCACTAGAGGGGAGGTTCTGCTTAGAAACCAGCAGCCGCAGCAGCAGCAGCACGGGGCTGACACTGACCCTCCTGTGCAGAGCTGCTGACAGAAGATGCTGCTGACGGGATTCGCAGAAACATGCTTTTCAATAGTTCCTTCCCCCAAATAACCTTCAAATTGTGACGCAAGAAATCAAAACAAGCCCGAAGGATTTCACGTTGGCAAATGCGGCGTTTTGTGGGTCTGCAAAACATTCCCGGGTGTCCAAAGTGAAACACAAATGTGAGCGTCACTGACAGCGGTGCAGGGTATGGCATCTGGAGCTCTATAAACCACTTTGCACATCAAGTTTCAGAAGACAAGTGGTGAAGGAAGCGCAGGGAAGAGGGGGCAGAGCAGGGGTTGGAATTACAGAAGCTGCTTCCACATTGCTAAGAGGTTTTGTGCATAACCTGAGCAAAGGATCAGTCAAAAAAGGAGAGCACTGTGAGCACTGGGGCAGAACTGCTTCTGAGAGTCGGTAACCAAGTCCGTTGTTATAGAAGGTTACAGAGCAAAAGCAGTGGCAAAGCTGGAAGGAAAACCCAAGTGTCCCAATTCCCAGGGTATGTTTTAGAATCAGCTCTGCTAAAGGATCATCCCGAGTCTTTAAAACACAAGCCCGCAGGTATTTAAATGTGATTTGGGAACACCAAATCACAGCACTGTAAGCGTCGAGGGAGAAAGGAAACTGCGGAAGTTTGGTGACGTGGAAGTTATGATTTAACATCTGGTTTGTGCAGTAAAACAGTCTTCAGGTTTAAAACAATAAACGCAATGGGGCAGCCTTTAGAATGCTCCATCAGGTACAGGCTTCCCCCTGTGCAGCCTGGCCAATGTCGGATTTCATTTGAAATGGTGGGGGGGTCTGTAGGGATGGAATAATCATCGATTCCGGTACCAGTTTTGTACCATGAGCCCGGGAGATGAAACCCACAACCCACAGCAGCTCATTTTCATTAGCAAAACAGATGCTCAGTGGAAAGCGAGATCCTGTTATGTGACTGTGCGGATGCAGAAGGAATCTGGTGTGTGTTGCAAGACCACGAACACCCACGTGTCTCTAATTAGAACAGCAGCAAAGGATCTGATGTTCTGCTACCTACACCTCGCTGGGAAAAGCGAGCGTGAGTCACCAACACCCTCATCTTTCACACCCTGTCGCAGCTTCCTTCAGAAGACCAATAGGTTTTAAATGCAAACCCCCGTTCCAGTGGGGAATTAACTGACCCATTCCAAGACGACGCTTTTATGTTAAAAGACATAAAAAAGCAGATCAAAAGCATCAGAAAATGCACGTGGAAGAAGTCAGTTAAAGCAGTTCTTTACTTAAAATACTCATTTCAGTAGCAGGCAATACAAAGTGTTGAAACAAACAGTATTAGAAGTAATTTTAAATCATACTCACTGGATCAAAGACCAACATTCTGCAAAGGAGATGAACTGCTTCGTGTGTAGCTTGACTGGAGAGTGTATATAGGACAGGAAGAGATGGCTGTAGGGGAAATGGGAGACAAAATACAGAGAGTTGTCCTGTCAGATCCATCAGCAGGAGAACACTGTTACCACCCATCTTATTCTACAGTTATCAAGGACAAACTTCCTGCTGAAAAGGACATTCTCTGCCTAACGCTTCCCAAAGAGACAAAACCCACTATTACAGAACTCAGCAATTCCACTACGGATCGAATTGATTTTTTTTGCCTCTGTTCAGATGCAACCCCTGAACAAACCTGCATTTTGCTCAGGGGCTCATTAACCCCATCCTTTCCAGTATTCCATTTTCCTGATCTTGCTCACTGCCAAATTAGGGATTGTTCTGCTTTTCCTTGCCCCCGCAATCCGTATCTAACTGACAGTGACATCCAGCACAATCAGAGTGACCTGCAGGCATCAGCATTCTACGTAAGTAGGCCAGGACCAAGGCTGGAGGGTCTGGGGCAGCAGGAGGGGGCTCATTGGCCTCCCCCTGGTTTATGAACCATGTGCTTCACACAAGCTGCAACAGCCTGGAAGCTGGGGGCAGCAGCAGCGTGGCTCCTGCTCTGGTCACAAAGGCAGCTCTGCAGATCATTGTCCTCCTGTATTTCCTTGCTTTGCTCACACTCATGACAGCCTGAACATCTGAGAGCTTCCAGTTTCAGCTGAGAGTGAAAAGACCTTGTGGTTTCATCTGTGTGCTGGGGCAGAAAGACAGGACAGCATTCCTCACTTACAGAAGCTCTCGCACTCAATACAAATGAAGGATGCACTTCTTTTGCTACACTTAATGCCCCTTGTCTGCCATTCCAAGAGCATGTGGCTGTACAGAGCTTTTGGAACAGCCTGTTCTTGACTAACTGCAGTCAGGGCCAAAGCCAGAGACCAGAAACAGCCCTGACAGGAGCTCGAGCGAGGGCAGAAGGAATTGGTAAAAACCGAATTGCTCTAAGATTGGATTGTCATGGAATCAATGGTTGGGCCTGGTAGCAAGTCGGGTGCATCCCAGTGGATTTCTCTCTTCCATAGAGAATCCAAGAGAATCCAAGGACCACATCAGGAGGGAATGAACTCCCAACACATTCTACTTTTAGAAGTGGGTCAGCCCCTGACTGCCAGGAAACTCCAAACCACTCCATACGGCACATGGGCATGTGGGAGGAGACGCTCCTCCTCCTGCTCCAGTGGAGCAGCGCTATCAGTCCACTTGCATGGAGTTTGCAGGGAATGTTTTAAACACAGAACTGACAGAGAAGCCTGCACAGTTCGTAACCCCCCTGCTGGCAGCACTCACGGGGTGTGGGGCTGCACCCAGCAACGGCAGGCATTAATCTATTTTTACATGAAGCAGCAAAATGCTTCACCCCCCAACTCCCACTGTGCTCACCTACACCGCGTAAAAATAGCTTGTGCGGCAGAGGGATCGCCAGTTCCAACTTGGTTTTCTCTCCCTATTAATCTAATAGGGAAACTGGTAACATTTAGCTATTTATAACCACCACAGCCTCCATTTCAAAAGATGAAAAGCCATGAATTTGCATTCAAACATGAAGTGTGCTTGGGGCTGAAACCAGAGAAATGCCATTCAAGAGATCACTTCGCTGCACCATAACCCCCTATTTCCAAGCTGCAAACGAGCTCCAGAGACTGCTCAGCTCCTGTGGCATTGCATGGAAAATGAACGGTGTTTTCCTCAGCAAACACAGAACTAACTGCTTATAGTTTATTTCCTATGACTTGGTGCCTATGGAGCATTAAATCTCTATTGGAAATGTTTTAATCCATTTCACCTCACTTGCTTTTTAGTATTCGCATCATTTGGTGGGTCAAGAGACAAACGATTTCAGAGGCTTGTGCAAGAACAGCCTTAGCATGGGGATGAGAAAATCAGAAGACATTAATGTACCCACCTCAGCTCTTGATAAAACAGCCTGGTTTAACAAAGGAATGAAGCTAACAAATTCCAGAGATCCTGCTTACTACTACAAAGAACACAACTCCAGCACTTTGGAAATGTCAAGCTATCATCAAATTATCAGAATTTCAATCAATGTATTCTATAAAGCATGTGGATGTGGTTTATACTGTTGCATATCTGTATAGAGAAGTCCAGTGGATGTATTTATCCCAGTTTCCATCACTATAAAACTTCTTTTCTTCTTAACACCTCAAGCCTTGTAAGTGCAGCACCCCAGAGTGCTATGGAGCAGAGCTGCAAAGTTACGACTCCTCCAGCAAGTGATAGCAAAAAAATACTCTTGATTTGTTTTAAAACTGGTGGAGAAAGACTTCAGGAAACCCTCCTATTATTAATGTTAACAGAAAAAACCCTGTCATAAAATGGAATAGAGACAACTTGATGTAGTGAATCCAAAGTGCCAAGGCAGCAGAACTCCCACAAGTTAATAATAGAGCAGAATATACATTCAGTGCTCATCTCTATGGTAACTACTATTGTGGTGAGTAGACATCTGAGAACTTACTTCAGCATAAAGATACAAACTTCACTTCTGGAAAGATCTGATGTCTTCCCATGTACAGGTTATTAAGTTGGTTCATTTTTACTATCTAACAGTCATAAAAATGACCAGACTGTATGGACATTGCTTTATTACTGCCCTATGATTCTATGCATTTCTACACAAGCATTTCTCTGTATGTAGTAACAGTACATTAACCCCTGCCACTGCCACACCACAGCCACCTCTGGTGAATTTAACCTCGTTTACAGGCAGAGACAGTGCTGAGATTAAATATCCAAAGCATTTATGAACAAACATGCCACGAGAACTTAAGCAAGATGTGGAACAGTGCAATGATGGCCCAACAGCTCCCTGCACAGAGAAGATCCAGACTGATAGGGGCTGATGGAAGGACTGTCTTGACCAAGGTGAGGGTCAGGCATCCCCAGCTATACCTGTTTATGAGGACCCCTGAGTATATGTGCCTTGGCGCCTTCACAAGCCGTCCTCATCGCTTCCAGTGACGGCGTTCCCAGCAGGTCTGTGATCAAATCCAGCTGCGGGTACAGAACATACACATCTGAGACCTTAGGCATACATGATACTCATCACTACAACAGCCGGTTCTTAAGTTCACTTGAGTTACACTTAAGGCATGAAAACATGGCCACAAGAAGAGCCACTGGAAACGATTTTCTCAATGAGCTCCTGAAAGTTCCTGTTTCACCTCAAGATAGAAACTCTCTTGTCTCAGCCCCTGCATTTCCCATGTGCTCAGGAAGGGTTTCACCAAGAGGCCTGATTTCACTTCTCCGGGCGCATGGCAGCAGCCATCAAATGCGGCTTTTTATAAAGCATTCAAAACCAGATTTTGGCTTTCTGGTGTTCAAATAGCAAATGATTACAAAACATTAATTCTGAATTCAACTGACCTCACCTGGGCACGTGCCACGAACCTGTGAGATTAAGTTACTAGTTCAGGTCAGAAGGAATCTCTGCATGAGATTCCATCTCCCGTTATATCTGGACAGAAAACTTGCTACTTTCTCATAAGAGCTGTGACAAAAAGCTTGACCCCGGTTGTATCACCTCTACCTTATCTCACTGAAATGCTACAGCAGCTTTGGAACTGCAGCAGATTACAGGGGATTACAAAAAATTACACATTTCAGAAGCTAATGTGAATAACCGCTGCTTTCAGTACTGCCTGAAGCCATCATTTCCCATTTCAGAGCAGCTTGGGCTTCTCCTGTGTGTAAACCAAGCAACGCAAAAGCAAGTTGGAGGCCCAAAAGGCATCAGTGTAACTGATTTCATGAAATGATGCAGTAAAACAACATTAAAGGGAAATGTGCTTATACCTGCTGGATGGGACTCTGTGCCTGAAACAATATTCTTCGCCCAAGCAACTCTGCAAAGATGCAGCCTACAGACCAGATGTCAATAGCATTGCTGTAGTGGCGGCTGCCCATCAGGATCTCTGGAGCTCGGTAATACTGGGTGACAACTTCCTGAGTCATGTGTCGAGATTCATCTAACTCTTCCACCCTGGCCAATCCAAAATCACAAATCTAAATTGAGAAGGTAAATAAGAAAATTGAAATAACCAAAACATTTAATGCATTTCAAGTAGGCAACCTTCTGGTAACGCAGCAGGGAATTCCAAACCAGCATTTAAATAAACCAGTTATCTGCTGTAACTGCATAAGCAAAGGGAAAGGGGAATGGCAGAAATCATGCTACTTTATGGCACATCCACTTAAGCTTTCTACAGATTTAAGTTACAGTACATGTTAGTTGGCACTACAGTATTTATCATCTCGGAGATGAAAAACCTCTCCACTAAAATAAACAGATAGATATTGCCAACCTCTGGGTACAGAGAATTTAATCCCAAACCAGATTTCATTTGCTCATGAGATGCCTCAAATGTTACAGAAAGATTCAGCCTCTGCTCACTTGGGCTTTGAGAGCTTTTAAGACTTGAACGAGAAGCATTAAGGGCACAGACCCAAACTATCCCAATCAGATGCTGAGCAAAGCAGCGCAAACAAAACTGATGATTTTATACATATTCGGCATTCATTTATAGCTTTTAAAGAACCTGTGGGATTTTTGTCTTTTAAAATGGCTTTCAGGAAAAGTGTTCACATTAAATGCTTTTGCTTAAAAAGGTTTCTACTGAACAGCAGACACATATGGACATTTTCAATAAAGTTAAGGAGCACCTTCAGAACACAGTTGCTGTTCACGAGTAGGTTCCCTGGTTTAATGTCTCGATGTAAAATGCCAGCAGAATGGAGATATTTCAGACCTGAAATGGTAAAGGAAATGAAAATAAATACTTTTTTTCCTTTCAGAAGCAGCAGCCTCTTGCTGCTCTGGAAGTTACCCATGGCTATGACAGGAGGCAGCAGTGCTGCGATATTCTTATGCCTGTTATAATTAATGCTTGCTAGTCATTCATAATGTGAAATAAAACAAACGAGTTTCCACGGGAAACTTATTCAAGATGAGGATGTCTTGAGAATTAACATTAAGAAACAGAAAAAAACCAAACCCCAAACTGCATCATTTTTATTGAATCGAAAAGAAGAAACATTACCTCTTAAAATCTGGTAAAGAAAAACTTTGACATGATCCGAGCTGAGTGGCTGAGGAGAGACGATAATCTTATGGAGGTCACTCTGCATCAACTCAGTGACAACATATCTTCAATTTATTAGTTAAGGCAAAAGCAGGAAGTTCAGCACATAATCCACTGACACATTCACTCCTAACTCCCAGGAATCTGAGCTCTCTCAGGTCAGAGCTATCGAGTGAACAAGAATAAAGCTTCCTCAGAGGTCAAGTCTCAGACTCTTACAAGAATGAAAATGAAGAAGGGGTTGTGAAAGAAGAGCTTACTCAATGAAGCAGCATATGCATTAAGGTGGTTGTTACAGCATCACTCCAAAGTCAAATTACAACTCAAAACATTAATTAATAGAATTAAGGACATCTTGGATCCTTTAGGGTTTTTTCTTAAGATCAGTAAACCATAAATTACAAACAACTGAAGTTGCATCTTCACAGTGGACACCATTAACATGGTTTAACCCTCCTCAAGCATCACATCCGCACGCATACAAACCCCAGGGATAAACCCTCTTCTGAGTTATAACAGTAGATTAAAAAAACCCAAACAAAGAACCCAAAAAAGCCTGAAGGAAAAGCTAAAAGCCCACAACCCACTATTTCACGTCCTCATGGATGTGCAGAACACAGCGATGGTCACAAATACTGGCAGGGACACGGAGCTGTACATGCTGTGGCTGATGCTAAAGTAAGGTGAGGATTAAGCAGGGCACTGCAGTCACACCAACCTCTGCCACGTTCACAGACAAAACGCAGCAGGGAGGTGGTGCGCACTGCCAAGGACATGGGAATGATCAAGGAGAGAGAAATAAACCTGCACCTCCTGAGCCCCCGTCTAGTATCTCCCTTGGTGCTCCAAGTTCATTCTCAATTCAAGGTAAAGCAGGAGTTGGGTTTGCTTTGACTTTACATCTCCCCATTATCCTGCAGGAGCCTATCAGTTGGTTCAGTGCTCTTTATAACCAGCTAAACATCAAGCCTGAAATGCAACAGCAAACCCTGACTTCAGTCAAGATCCTTATCTTGTGTAACACAGCAAGTGAGCTTCGGCTGAAGCCTAACCCAGTTCTTACCTTTAGCACCAATTCATTGGCACTTACAACCATCTAGAGAAAACTCCCATTTTCCTTCACCTCTACCTAAGCAATGTTCTGCTTCCACCCGTTGCTCTGCAAACCCCCTCCGGCCGAATCCCCATCAGCCAAAGTGTTCGTCTGCCACCAGCACACCACACGGAACTTAATTTTACAAATTAACTGTTGCCAACTTTTTGACCAAACCCGAAGCAAATTAACATTGCATTCATAAAGAATTCATGAGACAAAAGCCAACCCCGCAGCACCGTCATTTCGAGTCCTCTCATTTTTCTCTTCCTCTTGCAAAGGCCCTCTTAAATATTTATACCAGCCTTTTACATTTTGGTTTTTACCTTGTGGCTGCAACAATTCTTTATGTTTCATTGTTAACGTCAAATATTAAAAGCAATCCCGAAGCATTACTCTGCACTTTATTCTGATCAGATTTTTGTTGCGCTACGCCACAAATCCCCCTAAATCTCAATCCCGACATAATGTCTCCCAGATGTCTCAACTAGTTGCCATGCCAACTAAAGCAGCTTAAATTAAATGAGGGCCTGAAATGGCACCTGCACCACTCCAGGTCTGTTGCGCATTAAATAAAGCTCTCTTGACAGGGGCTCCGAGGTGCCATTAACTTGAGCAGCAGCTATCTGATTATTGTCTCTAGATAATTTAATGAGGGTCTCGAAACAAGAGCAGCAGCAGCATTTGCTTCATGTTCCTGCCTGTTACAAACACGGCAGCTCCTCAAACAGCCGGTACAGAGCAGGTCAATGACTTTGCTCCAGCCAGGATAAATGCTCAGCAAAACCAAACCCCTCTGGGATTTCAACCATCCAGACAGGTACCTGCAGTTTTCTTTCTTAAGTAGACCCATAAAACGTGCTGGCACTGAGGTGGTCACTGGAGCTGGAACACGCAGCTAAGCTGAGCGCTGCGACCAGGGAGAAATTGCTCCTGACAGCAGTAATTAGGTAAGTAGCTGTATAAAATTAGAACTACGAATGTACCAATTTGCTTTGCAATAATTACCAAGGCAAACGCTGGGCACAAAAGAACTTCCCTTGCTCTGTTGACTGGGAGAGCTGCTGAGTTGGTAAATCTTGCAAAGCGAGACACACGTGAGAAAGGAATGGAGAACACCCTGTGATCGGTGTCCCCGTAACCACTTGGGTCCTGCCTCACTGGCCCTCTGCACACCACAGAACTCAACTCTGTAGCTGTTCTTCTGGGAAGAGGCCAGTGTTCCGTGAAGAAGTCCTGGGGTTGGTGGAATGGCTGGATGCTAATGGTGGGGTGGAGGTGCCTCCGTGCATGATGCCGCAGGAAACAGGCTTTTTTAAAGCAAAACAGAACATATTTCAGTATTTTCTATAAAACAGGGAGACAAAGGGTTTTCTCTTATTCTAGTGTACTTTAGTTATACTTGGGTTTACATTAGGATCACACCAAGCTAAACTTGTGATGCCACCTCTGTTCATTTCTAACTCTTCGCAGACTTCATAGCTTCCTAGTAGAAATATTTCTATAATGTCCTTATTTTATATCAATACTGAAAACATGGGAAAAAAAGGACCTGGTCCATGTAAAAACAGTGCAACAATTATTAAAAAATAATTAATCTAATGCCTGTCTAAATTATTCTTTATGTTTATTTGATGTTTAAAATTTGCTGACTTTTCTGTTCTAGGTAAAACTACTGACATAAGTGTATTTGCCACCAAGTCACCTCTACTTGTGCTATGCAGAAATGGCAATCTATGGCACGTGTCCCAGAGCACAGACAAGCACTGGCAGAAGCGTTTGGAGGGACTTCCAACGTACAGTGGGGAAAACACTCACAGTTCCAGCATTATCCAACCAGCTTTTGCAGAAACTGGAATAAAAGCATCACAGCCTTACTGCTGAATAAAGCAGAACTTTAACCCAAGGCAAAGGAGCCTTGTGTTGCACAGAACAGCCACTCTGGCACAGCTCATCCAAGCAGACATCAAGGATGCTCCCTTAGACACTTCACTGTCTGACAATGACAGCACACACTTGCCTTACCTGCACAAAGCACATCAAGCCACTCTGCTCTCATGAGTATCTAGTGAGAATCTAAGTCACAATCCTGCCTGACCCATCACTATAAACTGTTGTGTTACCAGAGGCAAATCAGCAACCTGCAGCTTTCCACAGAGGATACTAATCCCCTTAATCCTTGAGGTCCCTGTTTGTGTGCTGGCCCAGAGGAACTTGCTGTGATGACGTTTCAGATGAGCACTTAAACAAGGGAACTCTTTCTAAGGGTACAGTGACAGAACAGGAAGCCTGACCATACCCTCCTTGGTACCCCAACAGTGTAGGCATTGTCCCTTTTACAGGCTGCTGGAACCAAATCTTACCTTGTCTCTGTCTACCCTCCCGCAGCCTACATATACGAGGGATTTACTCCGTAATCTGTCAGAAAACAGTTCTTTCACCTCTTAATAAGATCAGTGGGAAGAATTACTGCACACCTTTGCTTCTGCTGGCATTTAAATCTTTCCCAGTCAGTATAATGAGGCTGACAAAAGTGATTTCTTCTCAGCTGCTTCTGATAGACACTTTCATGGGAAAAGTTTTCAAAAACTCACTATAGAAGCTTAGGATAGTTCTTAAAAGAAAATGCCTGCGTATCCAGGTGCAGAATTCCGCATTAAAATCAATTGCAGGAGATTTTGTAATTGGAAAAAAGAGAGCTATACCCCATAGAGTCATAGAATCATTCAGGTTGGAAAAGACTTTTTAGATCAGAGTCCAACTGTAAACCTGCCACTGAAAACCAGTTCAGTCAGAATTAACAGGTATGTTTAACTGCAACGAAACACTTCTCAGATACTCCAGCAAAATCTGAGTCACTCTTTACCTCTAGAAGTGATGTGCTTTAAAGCTGGGCCAGTCCACCCAGGGAAGCAGGCACACAACAGAACCGAACATCATCCAAGCTCGTGTACGCTTCTTTTCCACCAAAGCAAGTTGATGACTGCAGGGATAAGCCTTGAACTTCAGCTTAATGATGAACTTAATGATGAATATAAAAGCCTAAAGTTCACCAACAACCTCTTTTTCATTTATTTTATCAAGGCAACACCCAGAATAATATATGCTCCATTATCTACTTTTTGCACTAGGTGATATTGGCAAAAATATCAATACCTGTATAATATGCCGAGTGCTCACAAAGATTTTCAATCCAAAATGCCATTATACATTCAAATTATATCCCAATCTAAGAGTTTGCAAAGAATTTCCATTCTAAAACAGAAATCTCACTAGATTTTAATTCCTTTATTCTAATGAATTTAAGGGTCCTAAGTGCATTTACTGCAATCATTTCAAAAGAAAGGAGAGAGAAGGCTACACAAAGCAAATGGTCTCTATTACCAATCTGAGAGTCAGGAAATTCAAACAACTTGAAAAACGACAGCTCTATAAAACTCCAGTCAGAATGACTTCCAATCAGTTAACCATGAAGGAAACAGCTTTTGGGTTTGTATTCAGAACTTGGCAGTAGCTGAGCTCATAAAAATAAGCTTATCCCATTTAAATATTCTTGATTGTACAATTACACAGAAGGAGTAATCCTTAACCTAGATCTGATTTATAACTCATATGACTTGTTATAAAATGAGGCCATTGAACTAGTGCTAATAATCAAAATCCAGTTTTTCAGGACTACTTATATGCTGTTCATACGCAAGAAAATTCAAAGCAGAATTTAAGAGCTTTATCTCAAATTCATCCAAAAAAGCTCTGGTTGAGCAATATTTTCAACCAAAGAATTTGGTGATCAATCATGCTGTACTTCAGTTAAAATCACCAAGTTTAAAATGCACCTACTTTCTTCTCCAATCCATTCAAGGTATTATAAATAAACCGTATTTCACACAGTTCAGTTCAGCTAAAAATAAAGAATGACAATTTCCTGCCCATTCAATGTCTTCTGAAGTGGGTCACACAAAACAGCAGCAAAGACCCATCAGTAATTAAAACCAATCTGCCAAAGTCTAACCATGACAGTTACACTGGCGCACCCAAAGCTCCACTGGAGATTGACACCAACATAACAGAGTTACCTCCACGAGTCTGTGGACATCTGTGGGACAGTGCATTCCATTTTTATAAACCTGGTACTATGCACTCAGGTAACAGAAAAAGCTCTCAGGTCCCAATTACAATTGCATTAAACCCATATAATTTTAGAAAATAAACCCAAATCCTCCATCAGAACACTTTAGGTACGCTCCTGAATATATACGTGTGCTTTTTCAGATGAACACGGCCTGGCAGGTATCTTACTTGAGCATACAGCAGCCATGCCATAATGCCCTGCCTCATTCACAGAGATTTTGGTAACAACTTTGGTTTGGGGAAGTTTTTATCTGCACCATTGGGTTGTGAATTCTCACCTGGAAAGACGGCGGCTGAAGCTGTGAAAGGAGCAGCGGTGCAAATGAGACAACGCATGATTGAATATGCTTCAAGTGAATATGATTCAAGTGTTCACTTCCAACGACTCAGCACCGAGTTTAATTTTCAGTGTTTGCTTGTGGGGTTTCCCACAGAAAGCACAGCAGTCTATTAGCTGACCTCAGCTGCATGGCAGATCCCTGGACTGAAATGCTAATTTGATAATGGAAATGTCAACGTGTTCGGATATTTCATTATCTGCTCTCTAAAATACCACTTTTACTGAGGTCTCCAAAGGATATGTTGCTACTAACAGCACGTTGTAAAAATATCTGAACAGTTTATAAAACTGCAAATAATCTTAACACTGTTTTGGGCAGGAGTCTGGCGAAGAGATTTCTTTCCTACACACGTAAGAAATAAAATACAAACAAATCAACTCATTCAGTGCAAATTATAACGTTAATTCATTTTTTATCAGCTAAAAAAGGCCTCAAAAACGGCTCTTAGCATGTTGAATTTTTAAAATAGCATAAAGAAGAGAGCAGACAGTGAGATTAATCCAGGCAGGCAACCTTTATTAGGATCCCTGGCGTGCGGCTAGTAAAGTCTCTGCAGAGAACAGAAGTACCCCTATTTAAAACACCTTTTTGCTCTAAATCTCACACTATTTCTAGCTACTTTCTGCACCTTATAAATCTGTACTTAACTCATTGCAGTAGTGTTAAGTTGTTGCAGTTTAAAAACTAGAACAACCTGCTCCAAGTTACAGAACTTCTCTTCCAGCTGCAGTCAATAAGAACCCACCCTGAATTTTTAGTATTAAAAAATACTGAAATTCCCAACTACAGACCCCAAAATAACCAAAAGGTTAAAAAAGGAATAAAAGGAACTATGACATTCTCATGTCAAGTTATGTGCTAAAATGCAGTTTGGTAACGCAGTTACGCATGGACAGTGTGTACCTTTGCATCAGTGACACGTTAAACGGCACATTTATCGATGTGAAATCTGTTTTCTTGAGCAAGACAGAGACTGAACAAGGAAAGCCACAACCCAGCTGCTCAGCTGAAACATCTCTGGAAAGTTGTGGTTTCAAAGCATGTGACAGTAGCACTCTGAAAACACCAGAAGGTATCTTAAACTACTAATAACTGAGAAGTTAATGACTGTTTTGGGGGGAACCACCATTAGTAGCAGCAGTATCTGTTGGTACATACCACAATGCCCTGCATTTGCTGGCTCTGACATCTTCAAAGGTTCACGTTCAATCCTGCACCATTTCACCTCCAACTTCAATATCAATTAAGAGCTCTTGATAGGATAGATTCACTCCTTTAAATAAAACTGTTCAGGTACAGGCTCAAGGGTTTTGTAGTTCTATTTGATAGATTCCACCCACTAGTTGCAGTTCCTAAGCCAATGAAAATTACACCTACCTCAGTTAAGATGCTCTATTTTATATTTAGGATACATTTCTTCAAAATAGTCAATGTGTGGAGGCTGGAGTATGTCGAGGGCAGAGAGTACCTAGGAAACACCACACAAGTCAAGACCCATCCCAGTCAAACAAAACCAAATCCCTTTCAAGGAGACAGTCAGACTGCACCTTTCTTACAGAGCTTTATTCTATCCCACACAGACAGACCAATATTCTATGTGCCAGAGATGTGAATTTAACAGCCCAGCAAGTCAGATGTTCTGTACATTCAGAGTATCTCTCTTTATTTTAATTCAAGGAACTTTTCCCAGCTGTCCAAGTACTACCTTAAAAGCATTCATTCGTCTACCCAATACAAATCTGTTTACTTCAAAGTACATGCAACTATAAAATACTTGAAAGAAGTAATTCTGGCAAAGAAATGCAAAAGTAAAAGACATTACACTTTGTGCCTTTCATCTTATCTAAGAGTTCCGCTTCCACATGGGAATTACAGAACCCAAAGTTGTTCACATTCTGAATGAGAAGCTCAGCTCTTTGTGCAAAGCACAAAGGTAGAAAAGCAGCAGCTCAGAACCTACATCCTCTCACAGGAAAAAATAATACCTTAGTGTTGTCTTTTAGATCCTGTCCTAGGAATACCTATGACATTCAAGTGAAGTACACCCACGTCAGTGTTTATCAGGCTCAACCTCTGACTGCTTACAGAGATGCTTTTATTTGATTTTATGCTCCTCAGTAAAACCTTCTCCAGAACGAAGACCCTGGTGAGGAGTAGTTTAAGGTACCAGTTCAAGAGAAACCTTGTCCCAGTATCCAAGGACTGGTGACAGTGGTGGTGGGGGGGCTCTGCAGCATGGTACAAGCTGGCAAGGCAGTCCACCTCTTTTGCACCCACTGACACCACCACTGAACCCAGTGCTAAACCACAAATAAAATCTTTCTTGGAATACAAAACCCTCAAGATAAAAAAGGGTAAACTTTAAAACAGGAGCAATAACAGATCCATGCTTAATGACCCCATTCCGCTAGGAGAACACAGTACTCCCAACACACTCATTAACGCTCACCAACGGGGAGGTTACCACATCCATAGCTGCACTCTTGCCACTCTCCTAGAATGGAGAGAGCAGATAGACAAGGGAGGGAGAGGAGGATGGAGTAAGAAATAGCTTGGAAACAAAAGCATCTCCAGCTGGCACAGTTTTGTGCAGACTGACATTTATCTGAAGCCTAAAGTAAGATTAGGTAGAAGTGTCGTGTCTATTTGCAAACATTTTGGAAGGGAAATTATGAATATCCTTAGATTCTTGATAATTCCATTTTTGATAGTGTTTGCAATGGTAACACCTGAGTTCCAAGAAGTCTGAGAACCATTTTACATATCCTATAACTTAAAAGAAAAAGACTTCGGTTACAGATAGCTCCATTTTACAATTAGGCTTTATCAAAGACTTCAAAATTACTTTGATTTTACTTACATTGTCATGCTTAAAAAAACACAACATCTTCAACTCCCGGAAGACCCTTTTACAGGAGACCAAATTTTGGAAGACGTTGGGCATCTTTTTGAGTGCAACTCTCTTTCCATCCCGTGGATCTGTTACTGACCTAGAGAATAAAAGATTCAGACCATCACAAACTACTGTTAAGACAATTCTTCTAATCAGAAAAGAACATTGTAGAGTTCTTATCATTCTCAGTTAGACGGTGAGTCAAAACAATGTGAAGACGCTTCTAGGGACAAAAGCAACGAGCAAAGGGCATTATGCACCATCCTGCAGAACCTGTGTTTAACGCAGTGTGATCCTTCCTTCATTAGAAGTATGTACATGCAAACCCAGCCAAGTTTGGCGGCTGTGAAGAGGCTGACAATGTCCATCAGTGCACAGACTGCCTGTCACTAGCATACACTGCAGCTCCAAGTCAGATTAATACCTTGAGTCAAGGACTGATATCCTTCACCTCCCAAAAACCACCTTATTAAGAGTAAACCATTTTCTCAGTTACAGAGATTTGATTTGTCAGGTCTACTGCTGCCTTCTTTCTCTCTTAAGAGGGCAAAAACTGTACAGAACACTGACAGAACACTGACAAGTGTAAGACTATTACTGGATCTACCACTAAATCACATCTGGAGAGCCAACAGCACACGGTAGGGAAATTTCCTCAAATGTAATCCAGGCATGATACCTGTCGCTCCCTCACAGAGCTTATGGGATGCAAGTACAGCAGTTCAGAAATGACAAGGTGCTTTGCACATGGCAAGTATTTTAATTTAAAGTAATTAGATTCTGAAAATAGAATTTCATAATGAGAACCATAAAACTGGAGCAAGGAGATTACGGCGCCTCAATTCCCAATCACAGTTTTTAAGGTGAGGCTTCTCAAACCTCATCACAGAACAGGGTTTCTAGATCTTCAGCTGTTACGAAGCCGTTTTTTCCTGCATACTTTTATTGGATGATCAAAATAACCTTCTTTGCAGTGCAATGCCATAGCCATGTAAGAATCCACATCCAGCTACGTAGCCTGAGCACTACATGTGTCCTTTAAAAGTCGCTGGCTTTTCTGTCGTGCAACTCCCTCGCAAATCACACAGAAGGTTCTTCTTTTGTCTGCACAGAACCTGAACGGGTCTCCTAATTCACAACGTGTTTCCTGTTTTCTCCAGGAACTTCGCCTCTTGCCTTTAGCCTAAATTGGAAAAAAACGGAATAAAACCTGGAAGCACTGCAGCAAATCCCCTGTTAGTGCAACTCAGCACCCACCACAGGCTAGGCTGAAACATCCCCCCTCACCCTATAGTGACTGCTCACAGACGATGGTCACCTCAATGCATATGTCTGCAGAACAAGGTACTATCCATCAGGAGCAGATTCATTTCAGGCTGGCCCATGGCTGTGGGATTACAGCAGGGGCAGGTTCTGAATGACACACAGCAGGGTCCGTGCCAGGCGGTGCTCAGTCATATGGATTTGATCCCAGCATGAGCTGAGCCCCCATTGCTCACAAGGTCAAGCACTACTGATCAGCTAATTAGACGTGTTCTCCCTTTATGAGACAGCAGCTCTGGCCCCTGCCAGGAGCCTACCAGCTTGGAAAGGAAGCCACAAACCTCTAACCTGTAAAAGAAAACCTAACAACTGCCGCTTCCTGGGAATTACACAGCTATGTTCTTGCTACTAAAACAAAGCTGTGACATTTTATTCATAAGCATCCTCACCAGTTACACTGCAGATGCTACTGGATTACTTCTTTTCCCCTCTGGAATTGACACTATCACAGGTTAACACGCACATAACATCTCAGAATCAGCCTTGAAATTTTAGGTGGTTTTGACATTAAAATGCCATCAACAGGTCAGACATGCAGTACAATTCACAAGCCTACATGAAACATACAGGAAACTGAAAAAGCACCTGAACAACATGCAGTAATCAATAAAGCCAAGTTTCCACTCGGTGGTTTCATTTCTGATCCAGCCTGGGGAATACCATGTTTGGTACCCAAGGATTTGGACACCGGCTCTCCTCCCCATGCCAAACATCTCAGAGGTTGCATGTGTCAGTAGCCGCAACACAGCCTTGGGAATCTACGCTTGAGACATTTTGGACCTATTTTTAATTATAGCCACCTTTTAAGCATATTTCCATTTAGAAACTTCCTGTCTGCCTATTTCCAGGTCTCATAAGTACAAATATTATTGCAGCAATTGACAGGGAAAACACTCTAATATGTGTTACTAGCTGGAACCACAACACATGTGGTCTCAAAGTTTGCAGGGTGTCTTGTTAATATTTTGGGGTAAAGCTCACAAAATAGCATTTCTTGTTATTATTCATGCCATGCACACCATGCCTGTAGCTGGTAACAATATAACCCTAATGACTCTGAGCGCAAGAGCACTAATTTCACACCATGGTGAGTTTGTTCTCCCCTAACTCAGGGTAGCAGCTGCTGGGGCTCAGTACAAGCAGTGCCACTGAAGAGATTCAGCCCTTTGCTGCTGAAAGGCTTCCTGGGTTGAGCATCCCGAGATCTGCAGCACAGGGGCTGTCCCATCCGTATCAGCTAATGAGCAGCTCTGAGGGCAGCTTCCCATCCCACTGAAAACCACTCTGTTCAAATGCCCATCTTCATGCTCGTTACCTGTCAAACTAAACCTCACATCAATTATTCAGGTACAGCATGCTTTCAATGCATGTACTAAACAAACATCTGAGTTTTACAGTAACATATCCGTTTAAATAGTTCTAATAAAATGAAATTTAAAGTAAAAACAGCTCACATTTTCATTCTTAGTCTAAAAATCAAACTATTAAAACCTATAACCTACACTCACGTATACTCATATCGTTACCATTAGACTTCAAAAGGTGTCCTTTTAACCGAATTACAGATTAAAACGCTCACTTCCAATTCTTCCTACAAGCTGTGTTACCAGCATCAATGGAGAGGGTACGGGTCAAGACTGTGAAGACAACATAAAATGTGAATCCAAGACACAAGTTCACAGAACGTCACCTCTGGAGTTGCAATAGACAAATGAAAACAAGAATGTCTGAAGTGGAGTTCACTGTAAAAGGACACTTAAAATAGGATTTTGGATGGATTTGAAACACTTGCTTTCATACCCAGGAATACTAAACTCTGTTAAGTCAGAACCTAATCAGGCAACTGATAGCAGTGAACACCAGTGCCCTGCTAATTCCATTAATTCCTACACTTCTCCCACGGATGGAGCTGTCCCACAGTCTCAGTAGTGAGAGGGAAAGATTTGATAAAAGGGTTGGTCTTTAATCAAACAACACAGAACTCTGATTTATTCTGACAGCTACCACAGATTTATTGATGCTCGTTTTTACTCGTTGTGGGACTCATTTTAAAAAGAGCTAAATCAGAGCTGTCCAGGCTCATCTCAGCTGTGTAAGCAAGGCTGGTGTGCCAGCTCTGTGTTCTCAAATGCTTCCATACAGTACGAATTGACTTAGGTGAACAGTCTTTTCCTAATGCTCCTGTTGTTGTCCCCAGTCAAGGAAAGAGTTAAGTGGGGTTGTTGTGGCATTTAGTATGCATTTAAGGCCAGTTCCTTTTTTCTTTTAAATAACCCACTTCTACAAACAAGTAATGATCACCTGCAGTATCCAGCTTGAAAGCAATTCCTCTGCTCTTCCCCCCATAGCTGCAACGATTTCACACTGCTCCTCATCTCCTCACCTTGGCTTGGGAGCTTGATGCCACTCACCAGCAATTTCACTTCAAGGGGCAGCACAAAACTAACAATCAAAGTTATGAAGATCAGAAGTGTCAGGAGTGCATTCCAAGGAAGAGCAAAAAGAAAGAAAGAAAGGAAAAAGCCTGTCTGTAAAAAATGGTACTTACAGCATCCAATAAAGATGCTGCAAATGTGGCTCTGTGCTTGTGTGCAGTTCCTACTTTGATACTAATAAAATAATTATTTATAGCAATATGCTATCAGGTCACATATCCCCAAGAGAAACTAGAAAGGCACAAAAATCTCCTAGGAGCTAATTGAGAGAACAACTAGAAAGGCAGCTTTACTTACTGCTGTTCTCAGAAGAACACATTTCAATTCCCTCCTCTGCTTTGTTAGGCTATTACACCCTAGGTGAATCTAGCAGTGAAGTGAGCAGCAGGCAGGGAATCTGTCCATCACTCGGTCTGGAGTCAACGGGGAGCTCTTTTCAAGCTACTACTGAAGTCTGCAAAGGTTTCACTTATTAACCATCAACTGCAGATGGGATAAAGGGATAAGAAACCACGATTTAAACCAAAAATAACTTGGCAAAAAATATATATATAGGTATGGGGCAAAAAATAAGTTAATAAATATAACGGGGGGGGGGGGGGATATCAAGGAAGATAGTTGAGCTTTAATTATGCTGTATGATAAATATTATATGATGGCAACACCAAGACTACTATGGCCAAAATATTTGAGATGGTTATTTCTCTGTTCTTGATTTGTGAATGGCTTTGATATCGTGCTGTTATTTCGCACTGTTTCTTGCCTCTGTAGCAGCACCTTGGGCAGTTTCACTATTTCCATAAACATGACAAAAATCTTCCCCCAAAAAAGAGGGGAAAAAATACAAACATGAGAGTGCCCAGATGAAGATTCAGGGAAGCAAGAAAATTTGTGTTAGTTCAGACTCCTGCTTTCGTTAAAAAATCAAACACCTGCATATTTGAATGCTTAACACGAGACTGAACCGTTCCTCTTGAAACAGTGCCTGGTTTTCACACACACCAAGATCTTGCAAAATCCTTCATGAAATCCTCAAATGAAGTCGAAGGTTAAACTTCCTGGACCCAACCAGGATGCATTATGTGTGTTCTGGACTGACGCTGCAAGGCGCTTACAGCCTATCTTGTTTTATTCTCCCAGATCTAGTTCTGCATTCACTAAGAAATCTAAACCTGGCTCTGAAATGAGCCAGGAATGGGGACTGCATGCCCAGAACCACAGCCGAGTGCTCTCTTGTAGAAGGGCCGCTCTTCTACCCATCAGAAAACCTGGTTTTTTGCTGTTTACACATAATGTAAATATGTCTTCTTCTATTTAAGAACTACATAAGATGTTTAAACAAGAGTCTGACATGAAAAATATCAAGAAGGAAGATACATTACAAAGCCCATAGCTTCTATTCACACCGCAGGCTAATCACTCCAGAAAGAGTAAAATGTTAAAGAGTACTGGAGATACAGGCAGGATTAATGATACAATCCAGATCTCGAGTTAAAATGTTTTCAATGACAATTCTTATCTCAAAGAATCCTTGCAGGCATTTGGCCTTCTCAATTACGCACTGTAAGTCTTCAGCAACTCTCTACCACGTCAATGGCAAATTCTCAAGGTGGAGCCTGTGCCAACAGTGACTTTTTCTCTCTCTGAATCCAGGTCAATGCATACACACTGTTCTACAGTTGTAACTGGTAGAAAAACAAGTTTGTGGCTACTCCATGGCAATTATTACACAGAAACAAGATAATGAACGAATGCTCTCAGGGGCGGTGTGGGAAACTGCTGATGGAGTTTGTTCTAAGGAGAAGTGAACCTTCCCTGATGTTTATAAAGAGTACCTATAAATTTACATCAGGATTTATCAGAGGGGAGGCTCACAGGATTACCTTCCCAGTTTTTCCTATTAGTCATGAACTTTGTTTCACAGCTGCTTGACTCTTAATCCTGCAGAGCTCTTCCAGAAAGCCTGACTCTACAACATACAGCAAAGCTGGTCCCACAAGCATTTCAGCTGCTCACCCAAGCTTACTTGATAGGCCACTTTTAAACAAAATAATGCAGCTCGTGATACCTTTTCAGTACCAGGTATTGCAATCAAGCACATCATGGAATGTCTCACATAACATTTGAGTATGGGATGAAATAAAATCAAATCCTTTATAAAAACTCGCAAACCCAGAAGATTCCCAAGAGTGAAGGGAAAGGGCAGGGAGAGGGTGCGCAGTTACCGAACTGCTTATCTGGGAAATGCGTCATCTCCAAACACGGACTGAAATAAGTGTTCCCCTTCCAAACGGCTCCTGAGCACCAGTGCTGGTGTTCATCAATGCACAGAAAACACATCTTAAAGCTCTGAGACAATTCTTAATGGAAGCTATTCAAATGCTGAAGCATTCTGTCTAACTTTAGTAGCCTAAAAGTCACTTTTCCAGCCCGAGGCTCAAACCATGGCATGCTGAACTGGATGCGAGGCTCCCATGTGGCCCTGCAGACCATGGTGCTGGCACCGTGCAGGAGAAGCAGCAGCTCAGGAAAAGGGCAGACAGACAGACAGCTCTGTCAGGAACAATGCCACCCTCAGCGTATGTCAAATATGATGTGAGTCACACTGGCTCTGCCGAGTCAGTAGGGAGAGGGATAGGTGGGAGCAATCTCTTTTAGAAGGCTCTTGGATAACACACAAACTCTTTCTCTAGGAGCACCTCACCTCAGCAGTTAACTGCAGGGAACCAGCTGAAAACAAAGCCTCCCTTACATATAACTGGAGCTTGCTGCTTTGAGGACACAGATTTCTTACATGAGCCTTTTCTCCCTGTCTGCCAAGCCTGAGCTGTGATCAGTGCGAGGCACAAACACACCAAACCCTGGCCTGTTAGCTGAGTGACTGCAGCCTCAGCTCCCCTCGGGTGGGAATTGATTGGTCCCATCAGAAGGGAGTGAGGTTTTGCTTCTGTTGGATTTTTCACACCAGGAGAGGTTTAGCATACATACCCAATTAGCATGGTATTATACCCTGGTTTACCCTCTGGCTGTACATGCATTGTTGAAGAGATGCAGAAGCTGATACAATCTTGTTTAAAGGAGATATTCATAATCATTTTAGCTAAAAGTTTTAAAGGAAAAGCCACACACAGGTAAGTTATAAGGAGAGAACTATTACAGCAGAACACTTTTCAAAAACCTATTTCCAATGGCCTTTTGAGCGAATAAACAAGTCCTGAATGTTTCGATATATACCAGCATTCCTCCTCTTCCTCAGCTCTCTGGGAGGAAGCACTACTAAACTCCTTCAGCACCACTGGGAGCAAAGGGGGAGGCACTGAGAGTTTTCCATCCAGATGTTGTGTTGTGCTTTGTCACCCGCCTGAAGTGCAAAGGGTCCCATCAGCTGCGTGAAGACTAAAGAGCAGTGCTCCACCCAGAACTGGCAGCTCATTGACAAGCCCTTCTCCCCTGACTCACCCATCCTTGGCTGTCAGCTTCAGCACCCACTCACACAGCAGATCACCTGATACTGGATAGACAGGAGTCATTTGCAGACTGATACGGGTTGATAAAAGTTGGGTGAAGGTGTTCACAGGCACAAGATAAAAACTTCTTATGCTTTTAGCCATCTGGAACCTGCCATAATCTATTCTACCAGCTAAATATTCTCCCAAAACTTAGGCAAGTCAAGTAGGTTTCACATCCCGGAATTTGCATTTGCCCATGTCTGTGTGTGTTTTAAAGACACCAAACTGAAAATAAGCTCCTTAAGAAGATTATCAAGAAAGACAATTTAATTACCTCACAACCCATGTGAATTCTCAGCATTTCATTAAGTTATCCCAACATACTCTACAGAATGCTTAAAATAGTCAAAGAAATACTCAAAGGTACTAAAAAAACCCCCTGTACTGTAAGTTACTCCAAATAGCCACATCTTTCCAATACATATTCTTGGTCTTTCAGAGGCACAGGATTCATCTGGGGAAAGACTGAATGCAAGCTCACAGATGGAAGGGATAACTTCCAGCTGAAGATGACACCTAGATTTACCTTCCACTAAAAGGTATTTGATGTGAAAGGGTTAAGCAACTTGTTCCTCATACCACACTTCAAAGGTATGCTTCATTCCCTGTGCTCAGCTGCCAAATGCAGACCTCTCCAGAGCTGCTTTTTCAACCAGAGATGTCCTAAAAAGCCTTTTAATGTTGTGTTCTAATCACACCCTCAAGCATGTGTGCCATTATCACGTATTCTTCAAAAATCAGAGCTAAAAGCAAAACTGATTACGGCAAGAAATCTGTCTCCTTGAACAAAAATTGATTCAGAGCGTCTTACTTAAAAGAAAGGATAGAAAATTAAAGGGATACTGTTATGGTTAATATCTTTAAAAATGTTTCATTTGTCTTCCCTTCACGGAAGCTTAAAATTGAAACTGCTTTCCAAATGAAATTTATTTACCCATTTACACAAAATTTTCTGGTTATGCTTGAGACCTTTTTATTTACTTCTCAACTGCCTATATGAACCGCAGCTAGAGTCAGTTATAACACTACACAGGACATTTATTCCGGTATATTTCTTAATTCCAGAAAAGGTTTCTTTTTTTCAGTCCATGGCACAGCTCTCTAAGGTCTGTGATGTTCAGAAATAAATAACATGCAACAAACATACAAATCTCCATTGGATTTTTGCACTTTCTTTCTTTCTTTTGAAAGCATATACCACAATTACACGAAGTACTACGTTCCTGGCCCCGTTTGCTGACCTCTATTCCCAGCCCCACCAGTCAACCAAAGAAAAACCAAATGAAAAACCTTCTTCTCCATGTCCAACAAGCCTCCAGGCCTTGGCACAGTTCCTAGAATATTTCTGCACCTCCATAGCAAAGTAGGTTAATAAAGCCTCTGGTCACATCCTCTAGACAGATACCCAGTTCCCAGCAATAACCACCCCAAACCCTTTCAGCATCGCTGTCAGCTCTCCCCTGCCCCCTCATCCTCCTGACCACCCTCTTCCCATAGAGGGACAGGGACAAAACAGAACAAGGAATAGTGACTGAACTCCTTTTTGCCTCCTGACTCCAATGCAGCTGCACAATAACCCCTGTGAAGCAGCACCATGCCTCACCTCAGCTAATATCGCGACACTTCATCCTCCAGGTGAATCTATCTTGTTTCAGTCACTCAGTTTTTCACCACCATCATGTTTGGCTGTTGGCCACCATATGAATAAAACCCAGAGTTCAAACCAAAGTCTGCAACCAACATTTCAAACATAGTACTTCAAAGCAATTACACTCCAGTGCTCTCTGCCACCACCACGGGAAATGGTTGTATCTGCTGGGTCAGTGTTCAGCCCAGGTCACTGCATAAAAGGCAACCAGACACCAGTTTTTCTGAGGCTTCCTCGCTACATTTTACTCAGGTAAATCATTGTAAACTGCTGCTATTTTATTTCCTGTGTAAATATTTCTATGTTATCAAGCCTACACAGCCATTCCTTCTTTGAATTACTGTAGGAACAGAACGGACATGTCAAAACACAAATGTGAAATAAACTCCTAACCCGTATGATCCAAACTCTAGAGGATGCTTTAGGGCCATGGGATATTTTTGGAACGTGAAAGAAGTGCTTTTAATTTTAGCGTATGTTAATGAAGGTTTAAGAAAGATCCACAACTTGCAAGGAAGGGAAAAAGGGATAATCAGGCTCACATTTATTAACAGGGAGTTTAAAGAGACATCATTCTCCCATTACTATGAACCAGTGAAGTGAATGATCCTCTGTCACATACCATCAAGCTTCACAGTGCTGTAAAAATTCCGCCTATTTTCTTGGCAGTCTCAATTACATCGGAGCCATACCCACTCCTTTCATTAGATTCAAAAGGCAATTTCAGAAATATTAAGATACTAGAGTGACAGACTAAACCAGACAGGTAAATAGCACCTCGGAATTAACAGCCTGCTGAGAGCAATGCAAGATGTTCTACCATGGCTGCGACAGGCAGGATGTGCAACCAATGCCACTTCTCAGCTTGTGGATAATTCTATGAAGCTGTTTGACTTACTAATCAAACGGCTGAAGTACTGTAAGATTGGCAAAATCTGAATTTTCGGGTAAAAGCAAGTCCTTCTCTATAGATATATGTATATATTTAATAACTGCTTGGAATTGGGCATTTGGCAGTCAGAATTGTTCCCGCTAAAGTTCCTTTAAGAACAAAGGTTCTACCTCTGTAACATCTCCCAAGACTTAACACGACTCCTTTCCACCTGAAATATATAACCAGCACTCACACAAATAATTAGGGTGTCTGCAAGCAGAACAGCTTTGCTATGCAGTATTACACCTATCACCTGAAGCAGAGCATCCCTTTTCAGGTGACTTGGTGAAGCCAGTGAATGAATACAAGCCATTTCTCCATTGCAAGTCTATCCCAGTGTTTAATAACTGCAAAATAACACAGGAACAACATAAATTATCAATGTAAAAAGAGTGATGGCTGATTCTTGCTGGTCTCTATTCCTGGCTTTATTTTTGTTCCCTTTCCTGGGACAGTACTTTCAGACTGAAGTGGAATTGAGCAGTAAGTTCATTATAATGACCAATAACCAAACCCCTGATCAGTGGTATCAGCAGCAATACCAAACCCTCAGAGATAAAAATATAAATGTATTTTATACATGTAAATGTATTTATCCGAGTATGACGGATCTGTTCCTGCAGCTCTGCTGGCTGCTGTGCAGAGTAACACACTCTAATCTCCATCCCACACAGCAGCTGTTTTGGTTTCACAACTGCATTCAAAGACACATGGAAGCCAGACTTGGGGGCTCATCTCTACCTCTTCATGTCAAAGCTACATTTAGTTTTAATGATATCCATGAATTGACCTGAAAATTCAAATCTATGTTTCCCTGTTCTGATTCAGACAGAACCCCTGTGATAACATAAATCACCACACAGGTGTGATTCCAGTCTTGGGACATTCTGAAGTAATGTACAGACTCTTGGAAGAAAACATAGGATTTCAAAGGGGATAAATTAATGGCTCTGAAACACTTTAAACCCAAAGTTTAAACAATAGTTCAGTATGAAATGATTACAAAAGGATTCCCTTTACTGGGTCATATGATGGGTGACAAAATCTTCTTGGGAAGAACTGGGGGAGTGATGAGACTATGGATGCAATGTGCAAATCACCAAACACGTGCCTGTTCTCCATGCTTTAGATGGATAAACAGGGGCACAAACCCCATAAGGTGACATCCCCATGACAGAGATCAGAGAAAAAGCCACAAGTAGGTCAAGGCTGGTCCTGATTCTGTCAACATTCCCCTACTTGTCTTCAACTGCTTCAGAAAACAATAAACAATCCAAACCTGAAGAACATAAATGCTTTTCTCCTTCAGCAGGGGCACAAGGAAAGCTGCAGTTCAGATTATGGGCTCGGGTAAGTATGTCAGTGCCCTGCCGTCACAAGCACAGAGGAAGGAAGACCCTAATCCTGACTTTTAAATACAACCAATGAGCAAACATGCTCAGAAAAGCACATTGATACCTTGAGCTACCTCTAATACCTTATAAACAAATAAAAGGTGCTTTCCACTTCACAATTAAAACCTGCTTTTAGCCAGGCTGTAGGTACAACTCTTTACTTGCACTAACTCAGGTGACCTACGGTAAAAGAGATTTTAAAACATATATTTTTGCCTCTCAGTATTGCTGGTGTTTTGCACTGACACAATCCTCGCCTGTGTTTGGGTTTGGTTTGGTCTTTTTCACTTACATCTGCTGAACCACAAGAAAACAGGAACCATTCAGCCCCATTGTGCTTTACCCATACATCATGTTAACAGGATCAGTTTCCAGAAGGATGACTTAGAGGACACGTGCCCTTAACAAAACTATTGGCAGATCTTCATTTGCCAAGACGTCACTCTTAGCTTCTGTCTATTCTTGTTTGCTCTGGATTCGCCCTTGCAAGTGAAATAGGAATGATGACTCAGAAAATGCCAACTCAATGGAAGACTCCACACACTCATTAAAAAAGAACCCCCCCAAAACAGCATTTCGATTTCTTTTGTATTGTTTTCAGTCTTTTTTTAATATACATGAAGAAGAGTTAAGAGTTGGTTTGCAATGCATCTTCCTGAGCCCTGAGCCCTTAGCCACAGCTCAAGCTAAATCCAGTAAGCGCTGAAGTTAAGGCATGCCAGTGTCAATCTGCCTTTATAACCTTGCCCAGTGTTACGTTATGCATATTAATTTTACGAATATCCTGTCTTTCCGTGACCTATTTGATCCATGTCCCTTCAGTCTGTCAGAACATTAACAAGAAGAGCAATTCTGCTCCATCCACATACCCACAAACTGCAAATCAACATCAAGGAGGTCTGGTCTAGAGGGTTTTAAAAGCACTTGAAGAGAACACAGGAGGGTCAGAAAGCACCAAGAGATTGAGGAAATTCTCTTCTTCATTTTACCTAAACCCGCTAGCCTAGGAGTCGATACAATTAAGAAAGATGGATTACAAGCAGCCTGGGAATAGCTGATATATTCTCTTCCTTCTCCTGTAAAGCTTGCCTGCAAGATATTCTCCCTCCAAATAAGAGATGTGAAGTAAATGAGCCAACCAGAATTTACAGAAACATCCACACAAGTTACATTGCTGTACCAGAACAGCCTCTTTAACAACGCTTTTGTTCTGCTTACTGTGTACTCTCTGAGGGGAAAAAGCTCTTATTTAGGGCTTTCACATGGTTTTGTATCAGTTGTCAAGGGCCTTTAAAAATGAAGGCAGGAGGAAGCCAAGAAGGTACTCTGATAAAAGCCAGGGACACATCCACTCCTATTCAGAAGTCAGCAGACTGTGAGCTCCCGCTCCAGACAGAAGTGCCACACGGAGGTGAAAGGGATTCAAAATGGACTGTGACTTTCCCTGTATTTGCTGCAGTAACATTATCCGATTCATTAGGAACCAAAACAGTTAACAGAAAATGGTTCTCAGTGAAACAAAGTCCAGTGACCCAGACAGAGCACACGGCAGACTCCCTCCTTCCTCATCTGCAACTCTCTTGGCTTTCAAGCGTCCTCCGCAGAGCTCAGCAAGGCCAGCACAGATCTCAGCAATTCCCTCACATGAAGAAGGGTGCTCAGTTCTGAAAGTTGCTGCTATCTTTATGGAATAAGTTTGGTATTCACAGACAAATAGTCTTCAGCAGTTACAAGAATTGGTATTAAATAATACAACGCATTATCTTGAAATTAAGCCCCTATGCACACTTTAAAGAGAGAAGGAAAATCAGTGACTTTTCAGAAAACAGCTAATCATGTAGATCAAAGCCAGAATAACTAGTTGGCCATTAGTTCACCACCATCTCAGCTTTACTGCTCCCATGAAGCAAAGACTCCGTTCTGACAACACATTTAGCTTAGGAAAGGAAGAAAACTCAAAGAGCACCGCCTGGTGGTACCAGAATAATGAAGTATTGCCCTGAAACCAGAAATAGAAACTGGAATACCACCATTCCCACATGACAAGGAAGTTGAAACACCAGTTTCTCTGGTGAGCAATTTTTTTGCACCTATTAAAATGAATCTGCACATGGAAAAGAATGGGGAAAGAAAATCCTTCTCTGGAGCCCTGGGGCTCCTACATTTGCCCGTGAATTTTACTTTTCCACAAAATTTCCTGCAAAAGTTCTTGAACAGAGAGCTCCGAATTGATTGTTTTCAAATTGCACACTAAGACCATCATACCTTCTTCTAAGAAAATTCAAGCAATCACAGAAGATAATTTATCAAAGTCCATACTCTACAGAACGATTCTGCTATAACCATTCTGGCGTTATAGCCAACATCATCAAGAGCATAAAAATTCCACTCACACACATATGTTTCCAAGCCTTTAGAGAAAAATACCACAACAGGAAATTAAAGAATGATACTACCAGGACACATGGAATCACGATTAAAGCTCAAATTCTTACTAAGCACTTTTAAACACTGCACGTGGCCACGTTTCAAAGTCAGCCATAGCCATGAAGTTATCCAATATCCAGGCTGATACAGCTCTGCTGTCATTGACCCATCACTCTCGTACAACAAAAGAAGACAGAGCTTTAAATATTAAAGGAAGCCCAGGTTGTTTGGGTGTTCACCGAACAGTTCCCTCCCCTGTGAGGCTGCCTGCAGGCTGGCGCCCAGTGCTGCGCTCGTGCCATGTGTGCGTGTATATGTATGTATATGTATGTGTGTGTATGAGCACAGTGCTGGTGTGTGCACCCACACCCCACACACCGGGTTCACTGGGCACAACTGGCCTTTTCCCATGATTACTGGAACTCTCAACAGGCAAATTTCTCTAATTTGTAGCAAAATTAAGGTACTCTAAACCATAGAAGAACGTGCCAATGATTTCACTGGTCAAGGCTCTCAGTGTACTCTACAAGATATAACAGATACTGAAGGCATCAGTATTTTAACAATTTAACTTTGGCCATGTTAGGGCATTCCTGGCCATAGGTACATCAGGGATTTCCCTAGAAGACACTCAGTTCTGTGACTGACAGGCTTCATTCAGTATCTGCTCATTCTGCATCGCAGGCCGGTGTGCAGCCCATTCATATGGCACACTCAGGAATGCCAAATGTTTCTGCAGAGCAGATGACTTTGCTCTTTCCCAGGTTACTCCTACAGTGCACTATGGATGAAGCTCTAGTGATTTCTAAGAGGAGCAGGAGTTATTTTCCACCATTTAGCCCTTGTACCTAAACACTATTGTCTTCATTTGAACATGCTGTTGATAAGCTGCACTTCATACAAAGTACCACAAACAATACTGGAAAACAGGAAAAAGGGGTGGGAGTGATAAAAGGACAGCCAGGACACAGTGAGGGGAAAGAAATAAAGAAAACACATTACCTATGTTGTTCTTTTAAAAGAACTGGCTTACTGCTACAGCAGCATTAATGTTTGCAACCTCTCTGCATTTAGATAGCAGATAATTGCTATGGTTGGTACCACCTTTAGTTACCACCCTATTCACTGCCCATCCCATCCACTACCACTCACATTCACTTCTGCCTTGTAACTGCTTATTATGGTCAAATACTGTTATCAATAAATAAACGTATTAACCACAGAAGCCTCTATCCTTTACATACATATTTGTACTGCCTGTCATAAGCCACTTTCATTTAGGCATCTACTTCACGCAGGGGTCTACTTTTACAGAACTGGAGGTAACAGTTTGGCTCACAATAAAGCAAAACTTACAGCATCTACCATGTGATGTAGTTCCAAAGTGTAATACTGGGATTTGCCCATTCTGACAGCACTGAACTGTCTGTGGAACAGCTGAACGCATCCACATGAGAGAACCTGGAGAGCTGTAAAGCATCTTCCTGTGTTTGAAAACAAACTGTACAGTTTACACCAGCACTACGGAGTCCGATCACTCATGGAACCAACACTAAAGGTGCGTTACCTAAAAACATTATTTATTCCTTCAAGAATTTCCCAACTTCACAGGTAGTTTAGAACAGACTCAAACTGGTGTAAATCTGAGCTACAGTTGGAAACTGAGACCGTATTTCGTTTACAGAAAGCGATTGTATCACTGTAAATCCCTGGTAAAAGCAATCAAGAACAGGCATTGATCACCACCATTAAATAATCTACCACAGAGATTCCACGTGGCCAGCAGCTATTCAGGAAGTACCAGGCATTCTACAGACTTGAATTTTAGAAACAAAATCCAAACATTTCCAGATAAATTACACTTGTAATATTTATAACTTAATCTTTAATCAAGTGCTTACTCTTTGCTTCTAAAGGTTAGAGAGGAAATTGCAGTAACTGAGACAAGCTTCTTCTATTGAATTCTTTTGACTAGAAACAAATGGGGTTTCAGTAAACACTAGAACTGTTCCCAGTAGAGACCATACTTTTGACGTAACCTCTCACATTCCAGAAGGATTTTAAAGTCTGAATTACCTCTGTATGATCTTATTCTCTGCTCAAGGACTTTCAATTTTCAATGAATTCAACAAAGAAGGCAGTTCTAATCTCAGGAAATCTCCAGAGCTCAGAAGTAAGCACGGAAATTGGACTAACAGAAACCCAACGCAGCAAAGGTGCAACCCACAAAAGTGGGGGAAAATTACTTATTCTTTGTGTCAGTTGAAATTCTGTTTGGAAGAGTTACAACAGTCCTGTAACATCCTCTGCCTACGAGCAGGTAAGTGACAGTGCCCCAGCACACCTTCTACAAGCCCTGAGCCAGAATACGAGCGCAGCGGTTGTAGGGGTGGCTACCACCTTCATTAGACCAAACAGGCCACAGATGTGAACTGCCTGAGTATCACAGCCCAGCTGCACACTCGTTCCAACCATGACCCTGATCACAGAAGGAGGTTGTAGAGTTCCCCATGTGCCATTTGAATCTTTGAAAAAGACAGTTTTGTATCAGTTGTCAAGGGCCTTTAAAAATGAAGGCAGGAGGAAGCCAAAAAGGGGGAAGCGTCTCACATTCTGTGCAAGAAGAGGACTCCACTGCAAGTTTTCTTCCTAAGAAACCAAAGCCCCAAGGCGCTCAAGTAACCAAAGCTTCCACATAAAAGAACCTGGGAGCTAGATCCCACAGGTACACAAAACCTGAGAGTAAAGCTACTGTTCAGTATTTGCTTACAAACTCAGACAAGCAAGACTTCAAAAGCTAACCCTCAAATACAGAACAGATGGGTCTACTTACATACAGGAGCCTACAGGAACAGTTTAACCTAATACTTTATTTTAGCCTGGAATACAGTCTTATCCCCCAACACCTCCCTCCATCATGAGACTCACTCATCTGTGCTGCGTTGCAGTCTAAGCCAGCTTCTCATTTTTCTCTCATTTCCCAACACTTAAATTACAGTTCTTTGTGGATTTTTTTAATATGCCATTGTAAAAAACATTTCCAATTATATTAACAAATTACTGTTCATTTAAATAAACACAAATTCAGTTTAAGCAAGCGCAACGCAACTCTGAGCTAGCTTTTCTCACATGAAAAGCTGAATGTTAGCTATTCCAGACCAGAAGGCAGAACTTTCCAGAGGATTAAAGATATATGAGATCCAGATACAACCATTACAAGTCATCAAAAACCACTTCAAACATATCCCAAAGGCTTCCTTCTACTTTACCTGCCCAAAGCTATTTTCACTCTCAATCCTGTTGTTCCCCCAAGAAATCAAGCAGCCTGGCGACATCAAGCAGCCTCACACAACACACACACTTGTTACTCACCTTTATTTACTACTCCATTTGATCATCTACAACAGGTAGGAACACTTACTTACACTTTGGCCCATTTATAAACACTAAAGGCGCTTGTGCTTTAGGATTAATGAAATGGGCAATTTAAACACTCTCTTAAGGAAGATGGAAGAGTGCATGGGGGGAGAGGGGAAACATCTGAAACACCTCTTCTGAAAAATCAATATCAGATTGTGGATCCAGTCACAAGCTGCTCTGCGGCAACACATGCAGAATTCCGAGGGCAGCAAGTGCTCCCAGGATCTAACTGCATTATCAGCATGTGGATACAGGATCTGCAGGTGCTGTAAAGCAACATGCATTTCAAGCGACCTGAAATGCTGCTGACCTTGGCATAATTTACAGTGAACTGATTTATCCAAAATGGTCCTCACCCAACTTTGACAAAAATCAAATTCTATCCACATTCCTTCCTTCTTGCATCATCTTGCATGGCAATAACGAGCAATCTAGTATATTGCTTAGCTCGAATTTCACCTAATTCCCAACATCTAATTTAAAAGCAAGGAGTTATTATATCCATTTCATTTAGTGCAGCGCATTCAGGGAATACACATTTAACTGTTAAGAGAATTTTTCTTTTCATGAAACTTGAAAAAATAAAATAAACAACCCAACTTAAACCTGGAAGCTTTGCAGAATTCCCCATATAAACCCCTAAGTAAGTCATTGTTCTGCTATATTTCTTCACTAATAGAGTCAGAATCCAATTTAGACACAGCAATCCTTTAAAAAATACTGACATAAAGATTAAAGATAATCACCTGCAGATCCTTAAATTGTGCTGGTAAGTGTGAAACACAATGCACACTGCTCCGTAATGTGCCCACTGCCAGCATTGCTTCTTTTGCCTCAGGCATCCTCATGGTTTCCTCCAAGAAATAACTGGATAAAACCAACTTAGTCTCTTGCTTAGGAAATCACTGCCTATCTGCATCAGAGCCCAGACAACAGGAAAACTCGCTCAAGTGGAACACAGAAAAAGTGGAAAACTGCCACAGATTAACCCCAGCTGGCAACTGAGCCCCACAGAGCCACGGCTCCTCCCCAGTGGGATGGGGAGAGAATGGGGAAAGTGAGAAAAATTGTGTGTTGAGGCAAAGACAGTTAAATAGGTAATACAAGGAATTCCTCCCCCACTTCCCCTGCAGGCAGGTGCTCAGCCCGGGCTCCTGCCTCAGGAAGGCTAACACCATCACTCGGAGTGCCCCTTCTCACACAGCAGTTGACAGAGACAGCCAAGTACTCCAAAAACCCTGGATTGTTCTTTTTTAACTATTTTGACCTATTATTTAATACTTGCTATTTATTAATTTTAAACATTTTTGTTGCCCATTACTAAAGCAAATTTCACCACTCCAAAAATCAACATCTCACACTGCAGATGCTTTCCACTCGTAGGAGTTATATTCTTGATTAGTACTGTTGTTGCATCTTAGCCAGCAGCAACATCAGTACTTTAAAAGGCTCTTTGGATTTGTCTTGGATTTGCTCAGTTTGAATGTTTTGTAGGGATCTTCTCTCTGAGTAACATTATTGGTGTGGATTACTCCTTCCAGAGCCTCTTGATCCAATTCTGGTGGATATTTTGCTCCATCTCCCAGAGCTATCACCTCTTGCTCACAGCTCTCCACTTAGTGCTGGGTCTCACTGACAGTGAGAGCTCCAGGATAAACTTGAGACTCATTTGGTATCTTGTTGATCAATAACAAAAAAGTCACTTCAGCCTAACACAAAATGTCACATGGAACAGGCTAAAGCAAAGCAAACAACTGCCCATCTAAATGGTAATTTACATGGGACATTTCCCAGGCATTTGAGTACTGTGTTCCACTAACAGGTCAGGTTGGAGGGACTGGAAAAAGGTCATGAGATAAACAGCTTTAGCTGAGGAAAAATACTCTCTCACTCCAAAAGTCTTACAGGGTTTGATAAAACAAATGTTCCTAAACCAGCTCTTTCTAAACCTTCCATGCTCACCAGGCAGGACTTTTGCATTACTATTTGCATTAACTATGCAAAACACCCTCATGGTTCCCACGTCAGAAGGAGAATTCATCATTTTGAAGCTGTAACATCTTTTTTTCCCCTAATATACATCCTATCAATTTTGTCCAAAACAAATTATTCCATACTGGCTCAGCATGCCAGGTTCCTTTAAAGTAACAAGAGATTATCAGTTTAACCTGGGGAATGCCTTCCCTACCGCGATGCTTAGTATCAGCGTAGCGATAAAGCCCTCTTAAAATAGTTCTAGGATCCAGGTAACAATCAATTGTGTGCAATATTCTTTCAATTTTTATTTAGCGAGGACTTTAGCGTTTCCAGGGCTCTGAAGGCCAGGAACGAATGGTAGATTTAGGCTGAATTATTCCCGCCTTTGAAAGTTACAGCAGCCTGTACATAATGTCCTATCTCAACATCAACAGCCAAACTATTTGGAATGTTAAACTGCTGTTTGACTTCCTGAATAAAAACTATTAGAAGAAAATACATTCAAGAAAAACCCCCACACAGCGCAATTTAAAACTGCGTAAACAAGGCCTTCAAAATAATAAAAAAGAAACCACTATCTTCTTTTCTATTGTCTCTGTAACAGATTTCCCACAGAGATGGGGAATTTTTTGCTAATACTAAAGCAGTTGCTGGATTTCACAATCCTTGATGAATGACAATAACTGCTCAAACTCAGAGACAAACACACCTTGCAGAGCCACAGTTTCTTACCCCACAAAAGCAGAACTATCCCAAACAACAAGACGTTCTCTCAACATTTCAGCAGCAGCGTTTTAACGACAGCAACAAAAGTAATTTATGCCCTGCCTACCTCCTCAGAAGTTGCAGTTCCTCTTCAGTGGCGTAGGAACCCTGCATACAACAGCATGAACACCTCCTGCAGGGGCAAGGAGGCTTCACCCCTCGTTCCAAACCCTTCAAGCCTTGGCAGGTTCAATGGAGGATTTTTTAATCATGATTATTATTACTTGTAGGAATCCCACCAGATGGCAGCAGCATGTCTCCCCAGCAAAACAGGAGCACTTCTGCAAAGGACAGCTCCTTATTCTCAGAATACACACATGACTTCCAAAAACCAGCTGTAAAGTCTGAAACGTGGGGCACAAACAGAGTTTATCGCTGGAACTCAAGTCTGGGGCTTTTTCAGTGCTTTCAGAACACATTAATTAACATGAAGCAGCAAATGCTTGAAGAGCAAATTGCTGTTTTCAGCAAATGAGGTACCCAAAGTGGTTCATGGTGAGACGCCAAACCAGGGTGCAGTTAAGCAGATCTGCAGAACCTGGAGAAGGCACCGACACACCTTGTCCTGCTTCAGCAACTACCCCCAAGTGTCCCAGCTCAGAAGCACCAAGCTCCGGTGTTAACACACACCTCTATATTAATGCACAGTGAAAACAGATAAATATAGCAATTTCATGCTGATTGCTCAAGAGAACCTTTCCTGCATTGCCAGCTTGGGTTAAGTTCACTTTAAAAGCTACATGGATTCAAAGGAGTTAATGTCCCAATGGGAGCTGATTTCAAATGTTAACGGCAATGGGATGAGCGAGGGCACAGTCTGTGTGTACAAACACCAGCAGTACAAGCCTGCATGAGTTAATAATGAAAATGCTGAAGCACGATGCTTTGGCTCTTCACGAGTGAGAAACTCCAGCAGCACATTAGCCGCCCCAAAACATCATAAAGTACCGGACAAATGAACTAATGACAAATGCTAATTCAACTGCCAAGTCACAGTCTCTCTCAGTAAGCGAATGGGAAACTCAATACCACACGCCTCTGATTACTTCTTTGACGAGCTAAACTTCACTGCAGGGTGAGTTGTGTCTTCCTAGACAATGCAGTGACACATCCGAGCAGTGAGATGAAAGACTGCTTCTTCAAATACCCAAACTGTCTGCAGAATAACATCCATCTCCCTCAGAAGCACAGATAGGAACTTCTCAGTTATCTATTAGTGCAAATACATGCTCAGAAAGAGACAGACAAGCGACAGAATCCTTATTCACAATCATCTTAGGCCTCGTGCTTCTCAAAATTCTGTGTTACACTTGTACCAAAGCATACATTTTTCATGTCCAAGTCAATTTGAACTATAAATACCCAAATCGATGTTTCTGTTCGGTTGCATTATCTCATGTAGCTACAATTAAATTACCCAGGCATTCTTTCACGTTTTGAATTACATCTAAAATTCAGTTTAATTATTGCTTACAGACTCGCACGCAGCCTGCATTCACCCACAGAAGTTAATATCAAATGCCAGAGCCTAGCAGTGACCACGGAGCTCAAATATAGGTGAGCAAAGACAAACTCATCTCAACCGGTTACCTTCTCAGCCTGCAGCCTCGCAGCCGTGCCCAAGGGGAGCTACCTCCAAGCTTCTGCTTTTATTTCACTTAACACCCTCCCCTTTCTTCCCCCCCAGGCTGCAGTAAAAGCCGCAGCCACAACTTTGCAAGCATGGTCCCACCAGTGGCAATCCCTGCTGGGATGGAGGCAGGGCACGGGCAGGGGGCTCGGATGGGTGAACACTTTTGGCACCTGGTGTCAGTCAAGAGCAAACCCTTCTTTCCACACTTCTTTTTTTCCCCTCGGCATTCTTAATGACTTAATATTTAAATATAAGTATATATAAATATTTAAATGGGCACCTAAATCACCTTTTATTCTACTGAATGTTACAAAAGCAGATCTCTCTCTGCACCTTATTTTTTGGCAAACAGAACTGACAAAATAAAGACCTAGGAAATCCATCCTGGTAAACCACACGACAGCAAGGGCTGATCTTACATAACAAGCTAAATTTAAGCAAGCCTGTAACAATTAAGTTGAAAAAACTCCACACTTTATCCAAAAAATATCTGAACAGATGGAAATCTCTTCAGAAAATTTCTTACAGCAGATTCCTTGTCGGGTTTCATTATTTTCTATCAACTTCTTAATACCGCACCACAGCACAAACACGGCAGAAGTACCTGTGCAACAGCACCCCTGCGACCCTGAAAGCTTTGCATTTAAATTAACCCCCAGGGCCTTCTGCATTAAGGAACACAAGATTAACCACAACATTAACCTACCCCTGCTCTGTGCAGCTTGTTCAGCCTTCTCAGAAAACACTAGTCTATTACAGCATGATCTGGTCATGAGTGAGCAGCATTAAGTGCTGGGATGGAGGAATATTGTGCCCTGCTCTTCCGAGGCCTGTCCTGCAAAGCACTCTGCCACCATATGCTGGCACAGGCTGCAAGCCCCGCCACTTAACACCTCTCTCTCAGTAGAATTAAAGCTCGGGCTGGACCTAAAGCAAAGCTCCACAGAAAGTCACAGGGACCGAGCGCTGCAGAAAGTTCTGCAGGGACACAACAGACAGTGGCACGCTTCAAACTTTGTGTTTGCAGTACAGGAAGTGCGCTGCAACATGCCTGCTCTCAACACCACCACCGAGGTAGCTCCATGCTTCTAATGAACGCGTCAGAACACCGTAAACTGACAGCCAGACATAAAAATAGAGAGAGAGAAAAAATCAGGCCAGTTTTGCTTCAGCGAGCGGGAAGGGCAATAATTACATACACTGCATCAAAGTGGTCACAGAATACGGTACAAAAGATTATGCTCCACCGAGAGAACCCTCTGAAGTAGGAAGGGGAACACAAGGACTGCAGGCAGTGCTACAGTGAGACAGAAAAAGCCCATTTACATTTATGAGAGGAGAGCAAAGTTCAGACATTCTGATTCAGGTAGCACACAGTACGCTACCGCAGGTCAAACAGTCTCCTAGACAAAGATCTTGACAGGTGACTGAAGAAGGAAGACATTTTCATACACTTTTACTTCCTAACTCTTAAGTCAGGTCACATCATGCATTCTAATGCTCATTTGTTAACCTGAAATTTTAGGAAGCACAGCTTAGCTACACAGAATGCATATTCTAATGAAATGTGTAAGAAATACACGTTGCATTTGTCTCAGAGGAGAATGGTGGTGTGGCCTGTTAGTCAGAGGTTGCTCTTCACCACTCTAAACCTCCTGCCAACAAAAACAAGTGAAGCCAACTTTCTAAGAACAGAAAAAAACCCAGTAAAAACTGTAGTAAGCAGCTTTCTGGTATTCCGATTCAAATGACAAAGCCAAGGATGAATTATGATCTGGTAAAAAATGAAAAGGAACAAATCGGTTTGTTTTTTTGCTTTCTTTACTCACCAGACAACCCCAAAGGCTCCATATCCAATAGGTCTGTCCGGCTCAATGTCCAGTTGCTGCTGTGGATGTTGTGAGTGCTGATGATGGTGCGCTTTAACTGCAGCGGCTGCTGCAGCTTGTACCTGAGCTGGGGCTGCTGCAGCTGGTCCAGGGGCCTGGCCCGGTGCCGGGGATGGGAAATACGGCTGCTGCTGCCCCGGGTTTAACATCGCCGCCGCCGCGGCCGCAGCCGCCGCGGCCGCAGCCGCCGAAGAGGCATGCTGCTGCACGGGATGGACCGCAGCTGCAGAGCCGGGGTGCAAGTGATGCTGAGGGTGGTGGTGGTGATGGAGGTGAGGAGGAGGGAGGTGAGGAAGGTGGTGGTGATGGTGGTGGTGGTGACCTGCTGCTGCCGCAGACGTACCGCCATTGTAAGCCGCCATCATTTTTGCGTTGGCTGTTGTGCCACAAAGAGACATTCAAAAAAATGCCCTTTGATTGGATAACAACTGGGTCAAGCTGTCATTTGGCCATAAAAATGAAATCTGCTACACTTTAAAAGACGTTGGGTTTCATCACACACGGCCCACCTTTAAACACATTGAGCTCGACCGGCCTTATCTCTTCGTGAAGCCAAACAACTTGGAGACTCTCTTCATGTGTGCGTGAGCCAGCGTGCACGAACCCTCTTCCCCCAAGAGTCCAGCTGTGGTTGGCTACTGAAACTCCATCCTCGGGCCACTGGGTTGGGTTGGGTTTGGTTCTATCCTTCACTTTGTTGTCTGTTTGTTAATGAAATAGAACTAGGGTGCTCAATCCCCCTTCCCCGCAGGAGGAGGGTGCGGAGTCTCTCCCCTGGAACACCCTGAGAGCACTGACGACTTTACCCCTTCCATTCCCACATCCTCTCCACTGATCGCCTCGGAACCTCCCTGAGCGCCCAGGCACCTCCTACATAGCTCCCTCCTTCAGACACCTGCTCCCTCGAACAGAGAGAAAGAATAAAATAAATAAAGCAACTCGGGACTTCGCAACTTTTCCTGGAAGGCCCCAAACGCGCACGGGCGCCCAGGAAAAGTGGTGAGGGGCGGACGGCGCGGGGGAGGACGGGAGGGCAGCGGGGGGGGGAAGCCGATAAAAATAGAGGGTGAGAAGGGCCGGGGCAGGGCGGGGAGGGGGCGAGTGACGAATGGATGACAGGGGAGGGCCGGGGGGGGGACGGGGGCGGCGGCGGCGCCCTGACAGCCCGACCCGGGGGCCGGCGGAGGGCAGCGCCTCAGCGGGGAGCGCGGGGCGGCTGCGGGGCCCCCCCTCCTCGGGGAGGGCGCGGGTGAGGGGAGGAAAAGGAGGAAGGAGGGGGGGGGGGGGGGTCACCGGTGCGTGCGTGCGGCAGCAGAGGCGGGGGGCTGCCGGGCTCTCCTCAGGCCGCCGCCGCCGCTCCGCTCCGCGCCGCTCCGCCGCCGGCACTCACCTCCTCCCGGAGCCCCAGCGCGGCGCGCACAGCGGGCACGCGCGCAGCGGGCACGGGCACGCGCACCCCGGGCCGGCCAACCCGCCCCCCCCCCACCCCACCCCCCCCCCGCCCGCCCCCCCGCCCACCATGCGGGGCGCGCTCCCGACGCCCGCCCGCAGCCAATCGGACCCGGCCCACCAGGCTCCGCGAGAGCCGCCCCCACCCAATCACCGCGCGGGACCCAGCGCCGCCGGCCCATAGGGCTCGGCCGCTGCGGAGGCTCCCGCGCTCGGTCCCGCCCCCTTGACCCGCGCCGACCAATCAGCGCGCGCCTCCGCGCCCAGCGCCGCCGAGACCCCGCGAGATTCCCTCACCTCACACAACCCTCACCTCGGGCGGACACGCCCCCTCCGGCTCCCCGCCAATCGCGCGGCGCCGCTCCGGCCCGCCGGCCAATTAACTCTCCCTCTGAACCGAGTTCCGCCCCCCTTTTGCCCAATCGCGGCTCGCTATCCGGCCCGATCAGCCAATGAGGAGAAACGAAAGCCCGAAAAGGGGTTACTGGGCCAATGGCACTCGGAGGCGAGGCGGCTTTCCCTGCGAGTGATTGGCGGCGATGGGCAGGAGAGGAGCCGCCGCTCCTCCAATCGCAGCGCGGGGCGGACGAGGAAGTTGCTCGTGCGCCCGTCTGCCGGAGGGCAGCTGGCCAATGGGAGGCGGGGAGCCGGCTGACGGGCGAGCAGCTGGCCAATGGGAGGCGGGGAGCCGGCTGATGGGCGGCGGGAGCAACCAATGGCGCTCCCGGGGCGGGGTGAGGTAAGGACGCGGCGGGGCGGGGAAGTCGCTGTGGGCGCTGAGGGGAGGTGGCGGGAAGCGGAGCGGGCGCCGCACGGGTCCCTGTGCCCGTCCGCTGGCGGGGCGCGCCCGTTGCCCTGAGGCGGCGGCAGCGGCTGCGCTGGGGTGAACCCGAGCGCGGGAGGAGGAGCTCGGCTGCCTGAGGTGGATGCTTCCACCTCAGCCCCGCTCTCCAGAGGAAGGTGATTGCTAAAGCTGGCCTTCGCCAAGGAAGCCTGCCTCGCTCGGCTAAAGGAAGGCGAATGTGCTTGGAGGCGGGGGCTGGCCTCCCAGTGTGTGTGTGGGGGGGGATGTTTGCTTGCGGTTTTGGGGGGGGTTCCCTTCAATTTGAGGAGGTGAAGGTAAATCTCGAAGTTTTTACCTTAAAACCTTGAAGCAGCTTGAGGCTGCAGGAGGCTGAGAGCCTGGGCCATGTCCGTGGGCTCCAGCAGCAAGGGAAAGACTTTTAAACCTTCATAGCAGGTACTATGGCCAGGTCTCCTCTAAAACTGGTTCTCAAAGGCTCAGTTTATTGCGGTATGCTCAGGACACACTTAAGAGTTTCGTTTTGAGGGCTGAGTACACTTTAACCCAGGGCCAAAGTGTTTTTTGTTGGTTTAGTTCACTTACACCATCAATCTGCATGCTTAGGGAACACGGTGTGGCTTTTCAAAGTGTAAGTGTTCCCTAAGACATAGAGATTAATAAAACTCTGACAGGTTTAACACTTTTCCATTTCCTTGTGTGAGCATTAATCATATCTGATTAATAGTTTTATTTCAGAAAAACCTCGCAGTTTTCAGAGGCTTGCCCGTGATGGTGGTAGAGTTAAATTAACTGTGATGGTGATAAAGAGGCTCCTTACGGTTAAACTGGCTGAGCAGTTCCAAAGGAAATCAATGGCAGACAGGGAATGCGGACATGCCCCTGCTATGAGTGAGGAGGGAGCCTTTCCATCGCTGCCTCTGTTCCTGTCTGAAAGGGGAGACAAGACAAGCGCAGGTCTGACTGCACCAGCCTTGTTGAGGTTTTACCAGCACCCTGATGGTGCGGTATCAGCTGCTGTGATCTGCCTTTGTGTGTGTGTCTCTGAACGTCTTTGGCCTTCTGTACCACATGGGACAACGGAGGCGCCAAGTGTGAAAGCCTGTTGCAATTCCTACAACTTGAGTGCAAAATCTTCTTAAGAATGGGGTTTGGGTACTTGGCTGCTCTTTGATAATGTAAATGAGAAGTCTTGTGGGGATTAAGGCAAGCTTCTGCGTCAAAACAGTTTCTGTTGCATTTCTGTGTGGTTTCAGCTAATATTCCGGTCTGGAATTATAGGGGAGTTTTGCTAGGATGTCACAGGTCAAAGAATAGTGACTTCACTTGGAAAAGGTAAAGAAGAGTAAATGTGGTGCAGCCGTTTTATAATGGTGTGTATTGGAAGAGACAGAACACTTAGAACTTGTGTTTCTAGCTGCCTGTCTGAAGTTGTTACTGCAGATGATAACAAACTGCTAATATGAATATGGTGCGCACGGAGGATCCTTTTGCACTCCTTTTCCCATCACGCTCTGGAGAGATGTGGAGTGAGGGGACAATGGAAAGAAGTGGATACAAAGTAGGCTGGGTTGACCTGGCCATAGAGAAGGTCTGTGGGGACTGGAAGGCTTTCAACTCTCCCATGCACTTTCATTATGGATTTGTTTCTCTCTCTCTTGTTGCAAAATACTTCCTAAGTATTAAAATCAAGCAATTGCCTAATAATCACTGTATGGAAACTTGGGTTCTACGTGTACTTGCAGATTAATGGCTCAGTGGCGTTATTCAAGTCCAAGTAGAGCGTCACAGTAGTATTTTTTCAGTTAGGCATGTTACTGAGTTAACTGGATTGCCTGTCTTTAAATTACTTCTTTCCAACAGAGCTTAATTTCCATTGGTGGACTTGTTGTAAGTCACTTTCAACTGCATGTTGGGAAGAAAAGGAAGAAAGAAATTGTTTACCTTGTGCTTGCCCCTGGACTATGGTTGAATTTATGGCTGTAAACAAAGTGTTCAGAGGTAGGGGGAAAAAGTCAGCTTTTTTTCCAGCACAAACTGCAAGTCTTGCAGTGACTGCTTCTTGAGAAGGGTTCACAGATATGTGGTTTTGGTGACTAATTTAGAAGCCTGATCTTCTGGAGGCTCCACATCATTGAAGGGTAAGGAACTAACGCACTGAAGAGCAGTGTTTAGTATTAAGCAAGGTGGCTTTGACAGCTTATTTTTGCAGTGGATAGGGAATAATTCAGACCTAGGTCTCTGGTAGCATGTTTTAAAGGTCTGTGTTTCTAAGAACCT
Organism: Ara ararauna; assembly: GCA_028858755.1. NCBI lineage: Eukaryota > Metazoa > Chordata > Aves > Psittaciformes > Psittacidae > Ara > Ara ararauna. The sequence goes on along the minus strand of CM054389.1, from coordinate 5,671,135 downwards.
GTTCTTTCAAGTATTTTGCTCATGAAAAGGTAGGAGTTGGCCCTGCTTCTCGTTAGTTTAAAGCAGCTGTTTACACTTCCTCATATGCAAACCAGTTGCCAATTAACCTGAGGCAAGTACCAGCTGAAGCTCATCCTGTTTCTTTATCCTTATTCCTTTAACGACAGGTCAACACAGTGGGGATTGTACTCACATCTTTGCCATGGTTGATGTTGAATATGTGCAGCTTTCCATTGCAAGTGCCACATAATGTATTACAGTTTTGTGAATGTTGCCTGTATTTTTGTGAAAACCAGGCTTCTTTAAAAGCATGATACCTCAGGTAAACTGTTGGGAAAGGTTTGTATTTTTATTGATGCCCATTTTCTTTATGGCTGTCATCAAACACCAACCATCTCAAGTTTTTGGATAGAGTTTATCTTTAGTAAATATCAAAGAAGAAGGTAACCAGTTCCATCAGCTCAGACACCCTCAGTGGTCTGGGGTAATTCCTATGGCCAGTGTTTGTGAGTCAGGTTAGTTGTCCAAACCAGCACACTATATCCAGCACAAAGCGTTTCTCCCCACACATCTTTGTCTAAATACTCATTAGGTGTCATTAGAGACTGTTGTGTAGATGTGTTTTCAGCAATGAGAGTAGAATGTGAACTGGGTTGCAGTCCTGGCATTGTCATCAGTTTTCCTGACAGTTCTTGACTGGACATTACAAACCATGTTTTCCAGTTGCCATGACTGTAAAGTGCAATGAAATTTGGGAGCCACTTTAGTTTGAGTAAATGCTACAACCATATTACCCATCTTTTATTTGTTCTTTGAAGTTGAACCAGCTCGTTCCAGTGAGGTGAAAGCCTGGTGGGATGGCAGCTGAAGGGATACGCTTATCTTGCATGTCCATATGGAGTTACAAGAGATGGCAGTGTTGAATGACCCACCCTAACAAGTATATCTTCCTCCTACACTGAGTTTATAAACACTTAATTGGTGTCCCTGGACTCTGTCATGCTGTGAAGCTTCAGACTCTCAGTTCAGCTGCTTTTTGGGCACCTCATGCTATGAAAATTAAGGGGGATAAGGTCCAGTTGATTCATGCAGAGGTACATTTAAGGAGAAAAACCTTTTAAAAGAATATTAAGGAAACATGAAACTTGCAGACAAAGCGCTCAGCTTCTAAAAGACCCTTTGTTTCCTCAGTGCAGGTCTGTTCCTTAAGAGTGTTGCCTATTAGTTGTATGAATCACTCCTACTCAGAAGAGGGCTGCAGAATAATTTAATAGTGTACTATTGTAAGTCAGTGTTTCTGTGCCATTTAGTGCCTCTGCATAAGGAGCATGAGGCTGCTGAGGGGAGCTTGTTTCAGAGCTGGCTCGTGTAACTTCGAGCAAGAGGAGTGTTTTGTGAGTGGTTCAATGAGCTCAAGCCACTTGATGAGCAAGTTGGCAAAATCTAACCATAGTAATTTGAACTGGGCAGGTACAGACACTGCTCCAGAGCCTGCCAAAGCCCGGTCTGATTGCAACTAATTTGTCATCCCCAGTGATGCATGGAGATATGTGATTGGTGACTATTGCTGATGAAACATGACAGATCAATTCTAATCTCTTACTGGTGAAGACAGTTATTCATGGGGACATGCATCTGTCTCTTACAATTTTATTCACACTAAGGGTGCTGTAAAGCAGCAGCAAGTCTGCTGTTTGAGAATGAATGCTGGTGTAGCTAGGTTTTTCAGGAGCCCTTTGCTGAACTCATTTAAAAACTACATCTAAAAGCAAATGCTGTGCATGAGAAACACAGAGCACAGGCTTGTCCCTTTTTGAAAATCTACTTGGTCAAGTTTGGTCTTTTCTGACTCGAGAGATTTCTTTTCCCCTTGGATTTGCCACTTGCTTTGCAGGGGTATAATCTTTCTGACAGCATTCTGCATAAGGGCAAGGGATGGAAGACAATTTTTAATCACCCAGTTCTATTTCTTTGATGGTCCTCAGCAGTGTTTTAACCTTAAAATTTTCCATAGAAGATTGTATCGTATTGTACAATATCAAATGTTATGGTCCAGTTCCAGACATAGGCTTTGTGTGTTTTTTCTTGTACCACAAGAACAACCTGTAAAAACAGGACTCTGAATGTTAGAATACATCTTTTGATTTCATGGCTGAATATTGTGCATAAATGTCCTGCAGTCCTTAGGCATGCAGGGGGTTTGTGACCCTTTAATGCAGAAAAAGTAACATTAAGTGGAACAAAGAATAATAAAATGCCTGTGCAAATTTGCCTCTGATCCACACAAGGGGTACTCAAAGCTGCACTACTGATGATATGTCATGTGGGTGTTGGACAAGCCCACACATACCTTGATATACAACTGCAGATAGTCCTTGCTATTCAGTAACACCCTGGTAATATTTTATTTGTAAACCTTAATGCTGAAGCCCTTAAAGTGTCATAAACACAGTGTTAATGCCTGTGAATTTGAGGGGGTTTGGTTAGTCAGATAAATACCATGCTCCAAATAAACTGAATAAACAATATGCACAGAGTATCACAGGATTAAAATTCCTGTTGGTGTATATTAGTTCTTTCCTTTGCAAAGAATAATTTCCCAGAGTTTTCATCTTCAAAACCTTTTTTCTACAAAACTGGAAAAGAATAAATTATTCATACAATGCAGTGACGAGCAAGGGGAAAGAGTAGTTTATTTTAACTTTGGTTATGTATAGCGGTTTGTGTCTTAAAGTTGGCAAGGGGGAAATCATAGTGAAGACCAGTGGATGACCCAGCAGAGCCTTTTACTCTGTCAAAAGGCACATTGACCAAGATGAGTCTTTAAAGCAGTGGTGTGGGAGCGTGGCCACTGCTTTGAAGTGCCACTAAAATGATGGAATGGCTCTTTCTTGAGTAGAGCTGCGGTGATCTGACTGAGACACAAGGCAGGGGACAACTGGTGTAAGTGACAGATGGTGTCATCTAAGATCATGTGTGTCTCTGATGCTGGAGATCGGACTCTACAGGCACTTATGTTGCTTCACTGGCCTGTCAGCCCTGGTTGTGCCTCTCATGGTGTAGTTTTTGTGGTGATCATGTTGCAGTTGACAGCTTTGCTCCAAGTTTCTTTGGTATACTGAACGTACAGATGTGGAGATCATGATTGGCACTGGGACTTGAATTCATCCCAAAGATGATCTCCTCTGAAACACTGAACTCCATCCCCTGTAGTGCTTTCTAGCCAAGTGTTTTCTTTGGATTTTTCTGAAGGAGCTGCTGAATTCTTTACTCACTGCAGAGGTGAAGCATGAGCTTGGCTTTAACTGCAAGTGTTCAGGTGCTCTAAAGCTGGTTTATAATAATTTGCAATTTAAAGACTTCAGCCTGATTTAGTTCTTTGTGTCTCATTTTCTTTCTTGCTGCTAAACACCAGTTGCAGGAGGTAGGGGGGGTCTTTATCCCCTGTGGCTTTTTGGGGAAAGTGACAGTTCTGCAGCTCTCTCTGTTCTACATTCCTTTGCACCAGAAATGACCCTGCTGCTCTTTGTCACCAGTGCTTCCTTTTATCCCTCTCCTGGCAGCTGCTCTTGCTCCATTTTGATGTTGGAACAGAAATGAACTCCCTCTGAAGTAAATGTCATGCCAGTAAAGATGTTGAAGCAGCAAGAAAATCATCTCTGTCTCTGAAGATTAAATTTGAGACCTTTGTGAATGAGATGTTCTTAAAATAGCTCCACAGCATGTTATCTTCTCTAGAAGGTGCAGCATTGAAAAGCCCACCACAAGGCACTTGGTTTTGTGTGAGCAGGATCCCTAAGTAATGTTTTTTGGAGTGGGGAGAGGAGCACATAACTTCCTCTGCCTCCAAATTAAAGTAGGTACAATAATATCTGAGCACTTTGTTTCTGCTGTATCTTTCATTCAGTGCTGGGGGGGTGGAGGGAGGAAGGAAGCTAAGACACCAGTACTTATGTTGCATCTTCTGGATTGTAGATTAATCAAACAGAAAATATTGTTGCTGTGGTGGTATTTTTGGAAACAGCATCTTTCAGAGACCTGCCTTCCTGGTTGTCCCACAGTTGGCTTTTTGTTCTCATTGATTTCAGTGGCAACAAATTGAACAAAGCAGTTGAGTTGATCTGAATTGATTGTATGCTTCTCTGATTGTATGCCTCTTGCTAAGAGTTTTGTTTGCAGCATCACGGCTAATGGTCATGATGATTTCTTGTCCTGCATTCAATTACACTGAAACAAAGTGCTTGCAGCGATTTGCTCTGTCAAGTTGGCTGTATCTGACTCAGTATTCCGTAAGTATGACTCAGTGAAGTCCTGGGCAGGAGATTAAACCTTCAAGTTGTTGAGCTCTTGCAGATGATGATATATCTGTACATACAAGTTAGTTTTGTTTGCTCTAGCTTTATAACGATAATACAAAGTCCACCCTGATTCAGATTCCTGTTCCCCCTTTATTTGTGTAGCTGCTCAGTGCCTTTTCATCTAATGACTGATTTTGTTGAGCATAATAGATTATAAATCCTCTCCTGAATGTTGTAATAGAGCATGTGCATTTAGTATCAAAAAAAGAACAATGTGTTGTGGAAACACTTAAACAATAATTTTTAAATCATGGTCTTTGCAGCAGCACATCTCTCCATTACAGCATCCATGTTTTCCATGTTTTTCCTAATCTTGTTTTTTGACATGATAATATCCCTTCAAGGGCTCTCTTTGCCAAATCAATTCATTTCCTACTCGGAGAGCTAAAGCTTTTCAGCTGTCCATCCAAGTTATCCTTCTGGACTAAATTTCTCATCTCAAGATAACCAGCAGCAATGCTCCCCTCAGGAGGTTTGTATCAATTAGTTACACATCACTAATTCCTGTGGTGTTGGTGGACCAGTGAGTTGTGAGAAGGCTGTTGTAAACGGTTGTGGCTCTTGGGGGTTTCTTTACCTCTTTTGGTGAGGATTTTTGTTTGGTTTGACAGCTTTTACATGGCAGCCATTGAAAGCCGGTGGATTTAGACATGGGCATGAAGGATAGCTTCAGCTCCTTTTGAGGTATTAATTGCCTGTGGATTCCGCATTGTCCTAATGAGGGGCCATGTTATACAGAGCTGAGCAAATTTATTTGGAAAATACTTCTGATGGAGAATGGCATCCAAGAGATACAGGGAGCTCAAAGCACAACAGCCATTTGTAGCTGTTGTATGTGCGTGCTGCCACTGTGGTGGCACACTCCTAATGTATCGGTCTCAATTCCAGGCATCCTAAAGGCTGCTGGTAACTCTTCTTTTGCCCCATGGTCCTAATGATATTCAGTGTAATTCACTGTAAAGGAAAGTGGGATGTAAATATTCTGTACCTGAGACTCTAGGGTGACGTACTAGCAGCCTGGCATTAAAGAGAAGGGGGTGCAGTCTAAAGAGAAGCTGCATCTGAGATCAGTCACAATTCAAAAGCTGCTGTCGTAGCTTTATGTGCCAGCGTACATGGTGAAGGATGGCTCTCCTGTTCCAACATGCACTAAGCCTTATTTTTGCAGTGTGATGCTGTGCTGCTCAGCAGATCCTAGAGGAACCACACAGCATCATAGGCTTCACATCTACCTCATGCAGGCTGTTCTGATAAGTAGCTGGACATTACTTAGGTTCCTGTTGTTTAGTAGAGGACTTGGATGTTATTAGTCAAGTGCTTGCAGTTGTGTTTTATACTCTAGCCACAGCACTGGCATTCCTCAGTCCCTGGTGTGTCTCCAGCTCCTCAACATCACTGGCCAAGTTTAAGAAAATGGAAAGAAACTATGGTGCAGTATTGATAATGTGAGTGGCAAATGCAATCTAGCAGGAAAGTGGGCTACTCCCCAGCTGGAATGCCGACCGGGCTTCACCTAATCCCTCCTTTAGCCAGGGAAGGGTGGTTTTAATCTATTTATTATGCATTTGCTTGTTTTATCAGCATTGATATATCTGCAAATACCTTAGCACTGTTATAGTCTTTTACTACCCGTTTGCTATAAGCAGATGTATCGGGACATGAAGCTGTTTTCAGTCGTGCAGGTCTAATCCCAAGTAGTGCCACAGGCTCTTGTGAACTGTTTTGGGCTTACATGGAAGTAAAGGACACTGTGACATGTCATTTTTAAGAACCTGCCACCAGCTGTCTTAGGATTGGGTTTTTTAGGAAGCTGAATTTCTTTTCACTGATATTTAAGACAAAGCTATTTTGATGTGATTATTGGAGAAGGAAAATTAAAAGGGCAAAGTCATGGAGAAGCTCATTAAAATGGAAACATTGGAATACTGGGGTAATTGGGCATTAATTCTGGCCTCACCCCCTCACTCACTTTACAAGCAATTTTGTCTTTAAAGTAGCATGTCTGTAGGATGATGCTCCAACATCTGTTATTGCTGAAACAAAATAATTTGCCTGGGTTTTTTTTCTCTTCCCACATTCTTCTAGCATCTGCATGTGTAGATCTGTCCTGTATGTCAATCATAGCTAACACTCCTCCTTCCCAGGGAAAAGGCATCCAAGGGTATGGGATCCTATCTTCAGCAGGAGGGGAAGGCTTTGGTGTGGATGTTGTGTTGCTGTCAGCTTCTGTAGACATTGGGTGACTGGCTGTGATGTGGAGTAACATGGGTGAGGACTCTGAGGGTGCCAGCAGGGAGCTCTGCACATCTACGTGTGCTCTGTGAAACAAAGAAGTTCACAGGCTCTGGCCTGCCTATCCTCCAAATCCTTAGTGTCACCTTATGTGGTTTAAACTATGCAAATGTTCCTTATTCCAACTGCAGAAAGATTCATTCTTGGGAAGAAAAAAAGGCTGACCAATAGGTTTGAAATAGTGTTTGGAAATCTTTTCTGGTCTCCAGTTATCATAGTGATAATTGTCTTCCAGTCTTCAAACTGTGCTCTAGTTGGGAAGACACATGCTGAAATCCATTCCTACCCAGGGAAGTGCTTGGGCTTACTTTTAACCATGTGCATAAGTTATATTTGTTAAATGACTCGTTACTATTTGCTTAAACCCTGTCCAGTGTTTGACTAGATATATTCGAGCTGCAATGTAAATACTGCAGTAAATAAGGGTGTCAGTTTTGGAATGGACTTATCGCTGGTCTTGACTTTTACAGTCATTTTTGTGATATACAGTTGAAATCGGAAGAGAATGGAAATTCTGACTAATTTCTGTAGTATGCTGAAATGTATTAAATTACACAAAGAATGCACATTGCGGTAATCCTGCCCGTACTCAGGCAGAGAGCGCCCATGTGCGTGGCAGATGGCTTCAGAGGAAATCCTCGAGAGCTGGGATTAAAAAGCAATTTTCAGCAAGTTGAAAATGGGTCTCCATTTTTGGGTCACAGATATTAACTCTTGTTGCTCGCAAATGAGGGACCAGTCTTGTTGGATTATTATGGGAATGTTGCTGTCCATAAAAGCTGACCAGTGTGTGCTGTGGAAGAGAGAAATGAGAATGTCGGTTGGTTCTGATCCCTTTCGAACATCAGTGGGAAGCAGAGTTGTGATATGCAAGCACTGGTGTGTTGGAAGTAAATGGGATTTGTCACTTGGCTAACAAACATTGGCAACCCTTTAAAAATACTGTGTATACAGCTTCAGGTTTTGTCTGCCCACTGCAGCAAAGTGATAGGAAGACAAACTTTCTGACAAGTAATCTCTCCTGTGTTAGAAATAGCAGATTGATACCTGCTTACATCTAGTACATTATATTTAATTGCTGTTTATTAAAGTGTCAAGACTTCACATATAGCATTTTTATGTTCCTTCTGTATATAGTATGTCTGATATGCAATAAATAAGATACTGAATGATAATACTTTTATTCAATCCTAGACAGGAATGAACATCAGCTCCAAGTTCTGCTTGGAAGTGTGTCTGTACTTGGCACTGCAAAGCAAACCGGTGTTTCCTCAAACATGTTTCAGGGGCACACTAGAACTTGATTTTTTTAAGTACCACGCAGACGTTCCAGGCTGCAGCTCTTCGGTGGTGGTGTTCCAACATCCAGGAATATTGCCATCAATACGATGCATACAAGTGATGGAGTGCAGATCAGCTTTGTATTCTAAGAGCAAGAGAAGACACTGGGCTTTTAGGTGGTAAAAATAGCGCAGCAAGTTGGAGATTATTTGCTTTAACTAACCTACACCAGCTAGTAAACATGTTAGGAATGTAACTCACATTTACATCCTTCATATGCTGCCAGAAATGTACCAACCAGAAGTTTGACATGAGCTAGCTTTTCGTTAAAGACTGTTCTACCTCCAAAGTAGAAATTCCAGTTAGACCTTAGGCAATATTTATCACTGAACAATGATGTATAGCAGTGATACTGTTTTATTGTGTTCTCAAAGCTCAGCTGGGTGTATTTTGAGTAGGTTTGGAAAGCTTTTTGAGCAAAGGTGCCTGATGCTTTGATAAGTGAATTACAGAAGTAATTGCTAGTTTGAATTTCAGCCTATGGAGAAGTTAATTGCATTGCTCTTTGGCTATTATACTGGCTATGTGTTAACAGCAAAGCACAAAGTACCTCTGAAAGGACATTGTAATGGCTTAACTAACTGCAGGCACATCTACTAAATGTTAATTAACAGTGCTGAATAATAGGTGTTTTCCGCAGGACTGATCCAAGGCAGGTGTGGGAGGTCCTATCTGCTATACAGAATATTCATATCATGGATGAAAATAGTGTCATGCAGCTTCTGGCGTGAGGTTCTTGTACCAGCGCTAGAAAACCAGTGGACACAGGACTGGCTTATAGTTAAAGTTGAATCTGCTCTTCTAGGTCCTTGTTTTACATCACTTCCTACAGGAAGTTCATCTGTGTTGCAGATGACTATTCCTCCCCTCACTGTCCAATTGAGCATTTGAAAAAGCAGGAGTTTCTCATATGGAGTCAGTTATCTGGAGCGTTTTGGGATTAGATGAGGTTGCACCACTGTGGCAGCGGGAATGGAAGGCCATATAACCATCCAGGCCTATGCCTTCTTAATTCTACTGAGGAGTTACGAGATGCCCTGATGTCAGTAAATACTTTTTCCAAAGCAGTGTTCTGCTCTGACAGATATGTAAGTCTCTGAATTTATTTTGTTATTGCACAGAGCTCTGAACACTAGAAACTGTTGCTTCCCTTAAATGCTTCATTACCTTCAGAAACTCAGGACAGGAAATACTGAAGGTTCAGTTCCACTGAGTGCCGTGGAATTTCTCTCTATTTGTATCTTCTTGTAGTGTAGAGTTATTGTTTTTGCTGAGTAGATTACTAAAAGCAGTGACCTGTTCATATCAAGGCCATGAATTCAAGTTTAATATAACCAGTTAGACAAAAGTGCAAGCTTACAGACTGATAAATTGTGCTCTAGGTGGGCTTCTCTGCACTTCTTTATTGATGGTACTGTAAGTAGTGAGTTGAGGAGAAACAGATAATGAAAATTGATCCTTCTCTGCAGGTCTCTTGCTTACTGTTGGACAGACGTAATCTGTGAAGATAATTGAAGTTCCTTTGCTCCGAATGCTGTAAGTGATTTCTTGTTTGTTTTTATGAAAATCATTAGGAGCCCATTTGCCTCACACAGGGAAAAAAGGTGAAAATGCCACATCCCAAACAAGTGCTGTCTGATGTACATGTTTGCAGGAGAGATTTCTAACCAGCACTTTGTATTCAGGAACACCCCTGTCTCCGTTCCAGCCGTGCTGATAAATGCAGTAGCAGAGCCCTAATTGCAAATTGCCAGTAAAGATACCAGAGGAAACAACATTTTGATACTTCTGTCAGGACAGCAGCTAGATTAGGAATCTCAGCATGGTGGAGGGAATCTGCTCTTGCTGTGTCTATTGTGTTTGGTTGAGTATAAACACCTGAAGTGTCAGTGTAGTATCTTAACCAGGGTATCACATAGAGGAGTTGGAGGGGCCATAAAACTTCGAAGGAAACATTTTCCCATTGGTAATGACAGAGGGTGGTGGCCTTGGCTGTTACTTAGCATAACAGTTGTTTGGATTTCAGGTGCTGTGATAACGTAGCAGGAGACTTAGAATATGTCTTTAATGTTTGATAGATTCTTCACAGGAGCAGACTTGTGTGCTTTAATCCCTGTGAATATAGACGCATGGATGCTGGAGCATCTGGAATTATACCCCCTGTGGATCGTGGAATCCAGCAATTGTATCTGGTAGGCTACTGCAGGGAGGCAGGAACAGATTGCCAGGGGTGTTACCTTGTTTCAGCATCCCTTTAGTATCCATAGAACACCATGCTCTGCTGAATCTATGATTAATGGTTATGTGTATTGCTAACAACACATTTCTTATTTCTATGGGAGTGTCTTTAAAACAGTTGATATCCTTGCACTAATGAAAACACACAAAGAGCTCTTCATACCTCCATTTTTTCCACAAAGCTGTGGGAAGAGTTTTCTGGCTTGTAGAACAAAGAAGTTAGAGGAGATTACACAGCCAACATCTGCACCTGGCTCACTCACCAAGTGAGTCCTTTGGCATAGAAGCTAAAGTACCTTCTGCCAAGAGAGCCTAGCCTGTGCAGTTGTTCAGGGATGAAGATGTGATAATGTCTTTCCCTTTTTGGTTCACCAGAGCTATTTTGATTTATTTGTCAAAGTCAAAATTTGGTTGGAAAGAAAAATATCTTTTTACTTTTAAATATCAGAGGTTGATTAATATTTAAGGAAACTTTTTCTAACCAACCATGTTAAGATTATGATGGTGTATCACTTCGGTTCCAATGGCAGACACATCACATATGGGTTGCCATTTTGATGGCTTTCAATGGTAATCTGACCCATAAAAAACTGAGGCATAATATGCAAACTGATTTTTTTCTGGCCTGCCCAATTCTTGATGCCATCTGTGTGAGGATGGAAATGAGCCTGCTCAGAATGTGGTCTGCCAGCTTTAAGCAGAGTGGTAGTGCCAATCACAGATGGATTTGAAAGAATAGCCTCATGAACAAGAAGAGGAGGAAGATTCTTCTGAGAGCAGGAAGTATCACTTGAAAGCATATGTGTGTTAAATCCTGTGGCCTGTGGAACATTCATCAGACTTCTCTGTGGGTGCTTCACACAGATTAAGTAAACTAAACTTACTTTCTAAAAATCAAGAAAACACCCTCAACTTCCAAACATTGCTCTTCCTCCCACCACTGCCTTCACTGCTGTCATCCATCATGGGATGCAGTGCAGGAAGCTGACGGTGTCTGATCCTGTGAAGTATCTGCAGAGTGGGTCCATTCAGCAAAGCCAAGGACAGTAAATTGTTTCATAAGTTTTGTAGATCTGTGGGTTTTTATCTGCTGTATGAATCCTTTTGCAGTTGTAGCACTCAGAGCCCTGGGCTGCCATTTCTGAGTTCCTGTCTCCCGCAGTTAACAAAACCTTATGCTGTAGGTGAATGTGAGTGCTATTTGCTGCTGCTCAGCTCATACGAAGATATTTAAGCACCTCATTTTCACTGTAGTCAATGAGATCTCAGTTCTCTGCTACTCAATTTGAGAGTCTGCACTCTGAAGTTAGAGATTGAATGACCTTGTCTTTAGTGTAACCACAAGTGTCTTGGTACTATTTATAATCCAAAGAAACACATTAAATGATTTTCACTGGTTAGGAATATGGTCTGTGGAAATATCTGGGGTTTCTTAATCTCTTAAAATCAATTGCATAGTTTGAACAATCATTTGCTTTGCAGTAAGGAGCATGTAAAAGAAGGTACCCATCGATGAATTTCATGTTTGTGACACTTGAACATCTTTCTCAAGTCCTCTTCAAGCCTTTTATTTTCAGGCTAAATAAACACCAATTTCAGCAATGTCTCATCTACTCCCTTTAATTACTGCTGTTGAGAGAAAGTTTCTGCCAATGCAAATGTGCTATTTTGTCATGTCACATCAAATGGCATCAGCCTTATATTTAGGAACAAAAAGAGGGGGAGGCTGAGACAGGATGTGGCTACAAATGGAACTAAAGGGTTTTCTTAAATATAGGCTGAAAATAGACAATTGAGGCAGTGATGCTTTTTCCAGCAAAAATCCATGAAAGGGAAAATCAAGTCTGTGACGACAGAAGTGAAAAGCAGAGCTAGGGTGTGAAAGAGGGAGCTCTGGATAGAGGTGTGGGCTGGTAGCCGGAAGCAGCTGATGAACTCCTCATTTAGGCAGACACCCTTTGCATTGTCAGGTTGGTGTGAAGTGGTTTTAGAGACCACATGCATCTCCTCTTGTTCCTTTGGTGCTGGCTAAAATGTTACTAGCTGGGCTTCCCTCCAGCTTGTGGCAGGATGTGCCACTGCCCTCTCCTTTGTGGTCATCTCCCCTTCAGGTGGATTTCTTCCTGACTGGAATTATTTTGATTGAAAAAAGAATTGATGACTGGTCTTTGTTAATTTGAATCTCAGCTTAGCCCAGTCACTTGCAGGAGTTGTCTGAAACCCCATATAGCTTTATTTAGCCACCCAGGTTGCTGGATAACAAGTTTCTGTGGTGTAATGGAAATGTGCTGATTTACACAAGGCAAGAATTTGGACTGGTGACTGGAATGTTGCCTCAATGGCATTGCCTGGAGAAGCTTCCTCCAAATGGAGTCCCAGTACAGATACAATACCAGTACTGCAGATCTTATGTTGGACATAAATTCATCTATGATGGTGTTTACCATTTCAGTTTATTTCTTTTAAGTACTTCCAGCAATAACTCTCGGGTCCATAAACTAAAGCTAGTTTCTGGTAAATATGCATAGAGGAAACTTGCAGTAGCTGTCCAGATAAATGTAGGAGGCTTCAAACAGTCCATCACACTAAATTAACTTCAAAACGTGTCTCTTCTCAAATCATATTTTAAACAAGTTGTTCTTGAGGAAAGTCAGTTTGGTTCTTTAGGAAATGTTACCAGCTTCCCTGTGGAAAATACTTTTTGCCCTTTCTGAACTGGGCAGAAAATGATCTATTGAAATCCAGTGCATAAATTATGCATGTAATATGGCCTGCTTTGAAATAATGAGTCTGATCAGAGCCTGATGGCAATTAAAACAAGTTCTGAAAGATCAGCTGCATTTGAGAGTCATCAGAACTCATGCGGATGTGAGCTGTGGGAATGGCAGCAGCACCTACTTAGCAAATTAGAGAAATATGGTTCATTTCTTACAGCTTTTCTCACAGCTACACGTCTCTGCTCACACAGGATGGTGATGTTAGAAGTAATATTTTTATTCTTGTCACAAGGATGATGACAAATGCAGTGGAAGCTCAGAAGCTTGTGTATTTACAGCATTATGACAAATGTAAGTCAAGTAGCATCTCAGACTGAAGCTAGACAGGCAAAGGCACCCAACTCTTCAGGGCTAGATACTACCAGTCCTCCAGGACTGTAAAATATTAAATATAGGGATGCTGTAATCTAAACTCTTAAGTTTTGAATTCTTTACAGCAGGAAAATAACAACCTGTGGTGCTAAATCCATATACATGATGAAGCTTGATGGAGACAAGGTAATGGAAGATTTATTGTAAATGGGAGTGCAAGAGTCTTGGTGTGCTTCCTCCAGGAGTGGAGGGAGGAGCTGAAAGTGTCGTGTAGCAATTCTGGTGGTACTTAAGGTGTTAATTTACATAGAATTTACTTTTCATTTTCAGTTTAATCCACTCCCCAAGACTTAAGACAATCACAACTGGTTCTTTCCTCCAGTGACTTTATTTAGTGCATGAGAATTAAAAATACCTCAGTAAAATGTGTGTTTTCATAGCAAGGAATACATTTCTGTTACACCACTTCAAAGCAAATCACAGAAGTATTAAATGGGGAAGGAGAAAGATAGGTGTTTGTTTTTATAGAAGGGATTTGTTTGTTTTGAACTGAATAAGTCTGAAAATACTGGATAAAAACTGCAGATCAAATGAAAAGCCTCCATAAGTGCTCTGCAGCTTGTTCATCAAAAACCCACTCAACTGACAACACCACAACAAGAAAATGTTCTTAATTAATGTCTTCAGTTAAAGGAAAAGCATTGTGGAGCTCTTAAATATATTATTAAATCTGTATTGTTTAGATAATAGGATGGGGAAAGACACTTGTGCTGAGTGCTGTGTCAAATCCGTCAGGGCATGTTTTAATTCTAGTTCACTTGCTGGATTTCACAGCTATTTGTCTGGGTGTGGGGGTAATTTGGTGGGTTGAGTGAAGCCAGATGACTGTAATGAACTCATTCTGTGTCTTTGACTCATGCTGGCAAAAAAAAAGATGCTATTTAGGGGGTATTTTGTATTGTTCAGACTTCTGTTCCTCCTGTCTCTCAAACTTTCTCTAGGCCGCTGTCTTTGCGCCATCACCAATAATTATATCAAATTAATTCAGCATAATTGAGTTAATTATTAGCACTGAGGTTAACAACATGCCTTCAACTGAACCAGAGCTTTTCATCCCCCCTTTCCTGAGGTTTCACAAAATGTAAACAGATCTGAATCATGGGTGAAAGCTGAGGCAGCTCCACTTCCATCAAGTGCTTTTGCCAGTCAGAATTGTCCTGCCACATTTACTTGCTCAGATGATTGATAAATGTGCTGTCTGCTGCGAAGGGTGAAGAATGCTGTGGCATTGTGTGCCAACACCCAAGTACTTGAGAAAGGAGGAAATGGAGGCACTCAGTCAAAACCAGAAAGATAGAATAGCCATTAGTAAGAATTCAGATGTATTGAGGATCTTGAGCCTGGTTTAGCTGACACGCATCAAAAAGAATTAAGACATAGGTTCCAGAGATTCAGAGGATGGCTTTTTGAATTAAGAATGCTATTGTGAATCCCTGTGTAAGGCATAATAGCATGATTACTTGTCTAAGGTGGTGGTTTGAGAATCAGAAGATGGGGTTTCTTTGCCCAGCTCTCATTGTGTGACTTTGCAGAAGCCGCTTAATTTTCTGGAGCAGTTTGCTTTCTTGGATGTTTTCCCTCAGAGATCCATGAAGCAAGGGTTGTCTCTTCCTGTGCATCCATGGTCTAGGCACAGTGCAGTGGGATGCCTGAATCGCTGGTGTCTCAATGTGTTGCAGTGAATCTCTGCACTGGGACATAAAGAACTCTGCCTTTGTCAAGGGTAAAAGGAAGCTTTTGCCTTCAGTGCCAAGGACTGGGAATTCCTTCTTTGCGGTAAGCTTGTTGCTAGCCAGACTTTTTCTTTGCTTTCCTATGAAACAGATTGTCTTTGAGCTAGGCCAGGCCATGGAGAGCAACAGTCAAGTTTTTGGGAAAACTGGAGATACAGCTTTAAGACCTCAGAAGCATTCCCAAGACATGGAGGGATCTGCCCACATGATTAGCTGTTGGTATGGTAACAATCCCTGATTAGGGAACTGCACCAGTGAAAATCCCCCTTAAGAGGCTAAAGACTCCTGGACTTAAATGTTCTCTAATGCTGCTGCTTGCAAACATTGCTCCCAGGAACAGGCATTTTGCTCAAGATGTGGTGGGCCAGATTCATCCATGGTATAATTCCACCACAGACAGGGCTGGTGCCAGGGAAGGTTTTGGCTCAGACGGTTACTTGGATTGAGAGCAAAGGATTAGAAGATGCTAAATTTCAGCAGGTGTGGATTTGAAATAATGAGACAGCTTCTTGATGCTGCTGGAAAGGATAATGTACATTGGGAAGGATGATTACAGGGTGAGCTGGAGGCACCAGGGCGCTGCACAAGTACCATTGTCCTTAGCCCAGGGATTACGTGTGTATAGTTAGAACTGGATGGATGTGCTGTGGTGGACCAGTAGTATGAGAGGTCATACTGGAAAGCTCTGCTATACTGCAGGTTTTCTTCCCTTGTAGGCTGGGTATGATGTTTGCACTACAGGAATGCTGAGGTGTATGTTGGGCGTTCTTGGTTTAAAAATGAAACAACAGGGTTTTGTTAATCCTTAGTAGTGTGGCTCACGGTGACTGCTTTGGCTTCTTTATATTCTGACTCTTTACCTTCCCATGGCTTTGTCCTGCTATTGAGCTTTTGTACTTCTACTTTCCTAAGCAGACCCCTTGCACTGAGAGCTGCTCATTTCAATTTATGGGCTTTTACCCTCTTTCCTTTTTTAAAACAAAGATAAAGTTGGGTTTCATCAGCAAAATGAGCTTATCTTGCCATGAAGGTAAAACTAACCAGTTTCAGTTGTTCCTGAATCGTTAGGAACCATGACAAAACCTCACATAAGACTTACTGTTCTTCCCAAGCTTATGTGACTCATGGATCACAGAATTAGTGGTGTTGTTAATCAGACAGCATGTTTGCTCCCTTCAAAAGAACTTTCATACCTTCTGCTGCCAACTGGGGATCAGTCCTTGAACAACATCTGTGGTAGCTTGTGTTGTGCCCCCTTGGAAGCTCTTCAAGAATGTGATGATTCAAACAGTATTAGAAGGTGATAGAAGCCCAGCCAGGAAGTTGTTATATGAACTATCATGGGATTGCTAAATTGGAGCTGAGCACTGGGACACTTCAAATGTACTTGTTACAAGGAAAGAAGGAACGGGCAGTTTTGTTGTAAAGCTGATTGCACCAAGGTATAACTCAATTCATATTCAGGCATGGTATCAAAGATAAATACTTAGATTTGGCCACTGAGAACAAAATTCATGTGGACAGCAGCTGAACTGGGAAGTTTACAGCTGGGAAGATGAAGTTCTTTTGAGTCTGTGCCTCTCTTTAACCCAGGAGAAGTCAGTCAGGAGAACAAAGTAGAGAGGTTTGATTTGCACCTAAACAGGGCGATTCCAATCCTCCCGTTGCTGTCCAAGCTTGATGTTCAGCGAGTATGCTCCAAAGAATATCACTCTAATTAGCCTGAGCATGTTATTAATTATCCAGAAGAGGGTAATCTGGCCTCGGTGTGAGCAGCAGGTTTCCTCACTGGTGTTAGATTGCAAAAGTCCCAGTGTTTTCTTTGCTCTTTGATGTATTGCATGTCTCTGCTTCGTGATACTGAACAAGTGTAAGGTAAAACATTTGCCCTGTGGCTTTGGTTAATTTATGTAAGTGGTTTTCATCATGACAAGAATTTGATGTCTTTTTGTGGCCAAACCTCAGAGCTTTTGTGCCTTTTTATAACCGTGTTGGGTTACATCTATATTCAGTTTTCCTTTACCATACAGATCTTTTAAGCTTTTACTTGGACACTAAGAAAAACAGGTCTGATTTTCAGTTTCCTCACAGTTGCTTTACACCGTATCAGCAGTAGAGGGATCATAAAGTGAGTGCAAATATGAAATAAAATCTATGCTTTAGTTGTAAGAAAACTGCTTCTCAGAGCCTGAGAATATGGATCTCTTATGTGCTGAGCATGCTGGGGTGCTCAGATCTTTGTTCAGCACCTTCCTGTATGTTCAGGATTTGAGACCAGAAGGACACTAGATTGTACACGTTGACTCCTTGTAATGTGGTATTAAACCTGACCCAGGTACCTCTGCATTCAGTCAGGCAGCGCGTGTTGGACCAGCACATCTGTGCCTTGTAGCTCCTGCGCTGCATGCGGATTGCTGGCATGATCAAAGTGTGTGGAGCTCTTTCCTTTTTGTCCTTTGCAATGGACTCTCAGTTGCATGTTGAGGCTGGATGAATTGCTGTGGTAGTGGCAGTCCATTTCTTCTTCTTTACTTTCTCTATTTAATGTGGATGAATGAATGGCAAATGAATTGGAGCTCTGTGGCACTTCCAGAGGTAAAGTTACGCCTTTCCTTTTATTCATAGGTTCCTTGTCGATACATTTAGAGATCACTATGAATTTTTTGCAGCTCAGTGGGAGCTGATGTTCAGTTGCTTGGCCAGTATGACTGTCTAGTTCTTTCTGCAGAGCTATTCCTTCTAGATTGTGGTTCCTGACTGTGTGGGGATAACCTGCACTTGAGTAGTTTGTGTAATGCTCAGGTGTATTAAAGCGCAACTTTGGGCCCACCTTATCCAGATATGTACCACTTTCTCTCTGATTCCCTGTTGTCATTATGCACAGCTCTGGCAATCTTTGTCGTCCTCAAGTTCTGCCAATTATAACTTGCAGGAAGACAACTGCTGATGGTGCTGAATAACATCAGCCCTAATACTGATCCTATAGAGCTGCATGAAGGACATCCAGCCAGTGGCGATTCCTTGTCAACAACAGATCTGAGCGCTCTCATTTAGCCAGTTCTTAATCCCCTATATGCTCTAGTGATATCGTGTAAGCTAACTCTACACTGCAGGGCTGTGCCCCCAAAATGTGCTGCTGCTGCACTGTCATTTGACACTGCAGCTCTGCTCCCGCATCAAGCAGAGCATAAAGCAGAGCAGAACAGAAATAGAAGTGAACAGAACAAGACTGGCTGTCGTCATTCATGCAATAGGACTTTACAGCTCAGATTTAGAAAGGACAAAATCCACAACAATGACAGGCCACAGCTCGTCAGAAGCGATCACATCAAACCAGCAGATCTTGATAAAAGCCCAGCATGCTGGAGAGATGTGTGGGTTAGAAAGTGACTCCAGCATTGTATGTGCTCAGCCATACACGAGGAGGGGTGTATCTCAGGGCAGGCCATGGCCCAGGGCTGCAGGATGCTCTGTATCTCTGTCAGTGAATGTGACTTGGTAGGGATGGATGTTTGCTGGTTTGCCCAGGGCAGCAGAGCCCGTGGAGCTGAGCTGGACACAGCACACCAGTCACTCTCCTGTGACCTACTGGGGAACAAAGGAAAGACACTGCAGTGTAATAACCAGAGAAGGCAGCTAGCTCACTGCACCCAGTACAGTCTGCCACTGCTGCAGTGAGCTGTAAGTGTATTTGAGAAGCTACAGCCTGGAGTCATGGGTCTTTCCCAGCTGGGAGCCTGTGAAACCTGGAAGGAAGAGCTGAGTTAGTCAGATTCGAAGTCAAAAGAGTAAGAATCCTTCTGAGGAACAGCCATCTACTTGGGTGTCTTCCTGGACTGATGTCAAAACATGAACCAAGATGTTTTGTGGTTTAGGAGGTTTCAAGAGGCTTCCAATTTCATTCTTATTTTGGCAGTTAGATTATTACTTTCCTGTGCATCTCATTTTGCACAAATAGCACTTTTGGAACCTGTATCCAGACTAATAAAAGCAGGTCCAGTTAAGCCATAACAGAGCAGGTTACAGAGCCTGAATATGAATTTTTAATAGTAAGTTCACTAGTGATTTATTTTTTTTTTTTTTTCAGATTCTGTTATTGGACACTTTGAGGAGAACAAATAATTTTGGCACCTTAAATAACTGTATACGATGTCCCAAGTTCAACACCAAATTCCCAAGGTAGCTAGAATCACACAAAGGTTTGACGGAATAGTCCATTTCTCTGTTGTTTTATGAGTACTTATGCTGCTGGGAATATTCCAAAGCATCTTCCTAATTAAAACTAAACTAATATCACTCAGGAGATGCTTTACATCCATTTGTTGGAGGAATTTATCTTTGGACATGCAGTGTGATCAACTTGCATGGCAGACAGTCTGGAGCAAGAGCACGGACCAGCTGCAAACACTGGTACCAGCTTTTGGATCCTATATGTACCTTCAGTTACACAGAGCAAACAGTAGGAAATAGCATCAAATGGTTCTATCTCTCCATTTCTAGTTTCTTTTTCCTCCAAAGGAGGGAATGTCTGCTTTGTGTGCCTGGCTCTGTGTGCCTTCCGCAGTGGAGAACCCGGTTGTGAACATGGGTTTGTCAGGAAAGATGGATAAGTAGTTAGAATGCTGAGGCAGGCTGTGGGAACCCTGTTCCGTTCTGTTGAATACCACTTGGTGGTTGGGATTCAACGCCTCAGGAACTTTGTTGTTCTGTGGAGATGAGTGCGTGTCTCACCTACAGTGAGCTGGTGAGGCAGTGTTCCAGGCTATAGCTTTGTCTCAGTTAAGTGGCCAAATTGAGTCAAATCCAGGCCTGTCTTGGTTCCCTGTTGCTAAAAATGGACTTAATACTGTTGTGCTACTCTGCTAGGATCCTGTAAAATCAATACTTGAAAGATCATAAGGTTTGATTGGGAGAGGGAGTCATAAATTGCTGAGTGTAACTCCTAAAAATGTAATATTTTGAAGCAATACAAAAGCATATCTCCAGCCTGTACAGTGGGGGAAGAGGGGAATGGGGAAGCCAACGTCTAACCAGCAACAGCTCAGGTAACTATTGCAGTGCTTTAATTAACACTCCCAGTCCCCAAGGCCCAGCTTTGGTGTCTGTTTAACCAGTCTGGAGGGACTGAGACTCTAACTGAACCGTAGGGATTTGCTTGGAAAACAGTCCCAACAGCAACACACCCCAGCGGAGCGCGGTGGCGGTGTCACGGCAGTGTCACCCGGGTTCAGCTGTACACTGGGTCAATTGACAAGCTTGCTAATGCAGAGCGCAAGATTCGAGGGCTTTGGTCAGTCTGTGCTTCACTATCTGAATATCATTATCAGGAATGTAAATCATTATGCAATGCAGAGAAATGCCACAATAGTCTCAGTGTCTCCTTTTATACTTGTCTCTTTTTAAACAGGGCTTTATCTAAATGCAAATGTGATTTCAGCCTTCTGATGAGGACATTATACAGTCATCCATTCCAGAAAAGCACAATTAGTGGATTATTTGATTTCTGACTCAACAGTTCTTGGTTTAGATAGTTTGTTTGTTGTGCTATGCCTGATATTTAAGTTATCAGGAGGGGATTTACATTATTAGTCAGGATTATAGCCAGATTGTGTGAGGTCGAGGGTTTTTTCTTGGCAGAAAAAACCGGTAACATTTGTGGGATGGGGAGGGATGTTTTTGGAACAAAAGGCAATAGTACAGATTCTTACTATGCTTCATTGTCCTTTTGTGCTAAGTAAGGGACAAATTTCAGAAGTAACTATGCCAATTCTCTGATGTTCTGGGCTGTACAAGTGCAGGGTTCAGTCTTACCTGGTTGGGAATCTATACTCTTACTCTACCTTCCAGCTGAATAGTGGGTCAGGTCACAAGATTATTTCTCATTAAAGATCCATTTTACTAAATATGAAACCATCAAGTTTTCCATGTGCTGTGGTAGATTCACATTAAAGTGTTCACTGAAAATGACATTGCAAACACTGAAGTTACACATAGATGAAAATCCAGCTCTTTGGTAATAAACTTCCCTGTGGAGCTTACCCAGATGACAGAAATCGTCACATGTTTGAGCTATGAATCTGTCAGGACTCAGGATTTGTGTATTTTTCTCTTTCAGTGTGGGAGTCTGGTGGAGTGTGTGTTTGACAGCGAGACGTGGTGAAACCTTCCCTCTTCATCTGTTACAAAGTCCAGTGTTTGCGGGAAGGTAAAGGATTTATTTTTTTCCCCAAAAAATTCATCAATGTAAATGCGTTTGTCACACGATTTGACTTGGCTTCAACAGCTCATCAATTCCCTGTGGAAAGGTACTGCAGTGGAAAATTCCCAATTATCTATAGCCAAACAACATTTACAATTCCATTGATCAGTTTAATCCTTCCATATTCATATGTTTACGTGAGTGGGTTCTTGCTGTCTCCCAGAGCTTAGTTGAAGGAAGCTGTCCTACCCATTCCCAACGCATGAGGGATCTCTGCTTTTGTGACAGGAAATCTATTGCTCCACTTAAGTTTAATTAGAGCACAATGACATATGATGAGTTTACACATCAAAGCCTAGAAACAACTCAAAAATTGGCTCTAGTCCCGAAGTATATTTTGGGATCCTTATTGAATTGGGCTGTTTCACTGTATTTAGTGGGAATACGTGTAATACAGGGTCAGTTCTTGGGGTCAGTGGAACTATACCGGTTCTTACCAGTTAAGTCTCTAGCCCAAAAAACCTGTGTGTAAAGTTAAATTTAGGCTCAGATCAACTTGAATCCAACTTCATATTCTGGATTTCTGTACTGGCTGATACCCAGAACCTATGGCAATGTGTTTGTTAAGTAACAAGCCAAATCCTGTGCCATTCTATGATTATGTTTCTATTTTCAAAGTAGGACACAGACTTGGAATCTTCCTACCTAATTTAGGCTTGTAACTGCAGGATCTATATTACAGTTCTTGGTTTGCTACTCCTGTGTTCAGCAGAGACAAGGACAGGGAATAATTCAGTCTATAGATTGTTTTAGTCGCATTTTGGAGTTGCTTCTTTCTCCTGGTCAGAGGGGGAATGAAGGATCTCTACTGACTATCAAGAGTATCGTCACCTCCTGTACTCAAATGCCAAAGTGACATGAATCCAAACCAAAAAATGCATGGAGCTGGTGCCCAGCATAGGTTTCATTACAAAGAGAAAATGATATTTTAGAGAAAAAAAGATTGTAAGGAAACAAGAGATTAATATTTGGAAGTCTGGGGACATCCTGAACTGTATTTTAAATGGAGCTTCTTAGGTAAAGCCATAATCAGTGCAAGTTGGGTGCTTGGAAATTGAGCCAGCAATGGGACTAGTCAGCCTGAGGCTGTTTTGAAGTGTCAGCTCTTGATCTCTATTTCTGCATTTTTGGAACATCTTTCTGCCCTGCATATGTTGGGGTTTTTGACAATATCCAGTTCCTGTAGTGTGTGTGAGGCCGAATGGCTTTTATTAAACAAATATGAAAAAACAACTGGAATCAAACAAACAGAATGAAAAGATTGCAGCAGCAGTATAGAGCCAACTTATTGCCCTTATGATGGAAAGATGGGTTTCTAATTGCCCATGAAAGCTAATGGAAACCATATTTTGGCTGTGAATAATTCCCAGGAGGCATCATAGTGAAGTCTGACCTCATCTCTTGTACTTTACTGATAGAACATACTGAGTATTCAGAAGTAGACACACCCCACAAGGCTCAAAGTCAGGTTCAGATATTAGGGGACTGTGTGAGCTTTACTGGCGCATCACTGACCTGTCAAGAGGCCGGTGCAGATCCACTTTCATTGGGGTACATCAGTTGTGGGAGGAGTGGATAACTGCCAGAGGGTAAAGATTGTGATGACAGAATCCAGAAGCAAAGTAAGTGAGATTTTCATGCCCACAAAACATCCTGATACTGCACTCAGTCATGCTGATAGAAGGGGATGTTTGAAAAATTACTCCCATCAACACCATCTACTTCTGAATTACCTGTAACTGAGAATTGGAAATGCCACTTACATTTTGTCCATGGAATCTTTCCTAAATGTTATACTCCTTCAGTCCCTTAAGTTCTTTTTTCCAGACTTTAGTAATAACTGTATCAAAGTTGTTATCTTAAATTTTAAATTTGATCCACTTTTTGCCTTTCTGAGATTTGTATTAGTCCTTCTTGCACTGGATGGGGCACTGCCAGCATGGTACAAACCACCTGGATTCCAAATAGCTATATTGACATTGGCATCACCTATTTATTCATCCTGGATAAGTGTTGCTGAAATGATTCCAAGTAAAGTCACAAATAAACTGTGCAACACACATTTCAGATGTAAGGAAAGATGTCAGTATGACTGAGCAGGAAAGGGATCCTGACATGTTGTTCCAAGGGTTATGCCTATTAAGCCTATTGTATATCCTAGTAATTCACATCCTCAGCTCATGAGGTAGTAGCCCTGTCCCTGTTGAGTACTTCCTTAAGGCAGTTGTCTTGTTCCTCTGGAGGCTTGAAAAGCATTTCCTGCAGTGTCATCAGAACCTTCCTGAGGGGTTTCCATCACACCCAGGCTGTGACTCACTGTTTTTGCAGGTCCTTCAAAACCTTCGCCTGCTGGATAGGGGCTGTGCTATCCTGTGTGCTCCGTTAGCCTCCACAAAGCCAGGCTCATACTGGTGCCACCTCCTCCCCTTCCCATCCCACCTGCTTGGCTCATCTGCCTCCTTCTGCCTCATCATGTGACTTGACATTAGTCTGCCTTGTAAATTCTTTGTGGCAGAAACTTTTTTATTAGCTTTGTATATATAGAGCTTACCATGATGGAGCCTGAATCCCTGACTGAAGAGTATGGGCACGGCTCCAATACAGAGAATAATGCTGGTAGTGCAAGGCTTTTTCTCACACATTCCCTGTGGAGAAGCAGCTCTGCCACAGGAACAGCTCCCTTGCTATTTACAGGATGTTACTTTTGACCGGAGATAGTTAGAATCAACCACCAAGATAGCATAGATTTCACTCCATCCTTCAGTAAGGAACAGACAAAAACCAATACTGCGAGGTGCTCAGGTGTGACTTTGTGCTCTGAGTAAAGCTTTGTAGAGGTCCATCCCTCAAGAATAAGACACGGTTTTGTCATAGAATGTTACCATTTTCTTCACATAGAAGAATCACGCTGTTTGTACCTAAGACATTACAGATTTTTGGTGACCTCCGCTACTATAAATCAGCATAGCTCTTGTTACAGCTCCAGAGCTGTACTGTTTTATATCTAGTTATAGTCTGAGGTGGAATTTTGTTTTACTGAAAATACAGATTACAGTAGTACATAGCCCGTTATGGTGGGCATTTTATAGGTACCTAGAGATGAGATTTTCCCACTGCAAGAAGAGCCAGTCTGTGCAAATAGACAGCCCGGGCATGCGGTAGCTGCAGTGCTCTATTCTGAAACGGATTTGGCCAAAGGACTTAAATTACTTGAGAAAAAGAAAAAAATAATTCCAAATAATAAGTAAGTGTCATAACGGGTGCAAAAATAATGCCTCACACCTACTTCATTATTCACTTTCTTATTTATTATCTTTATTCTTTAGAGTACTGATGTAGAAGTGCTTTTTCGGAATGTTAATTTAGCTCTCTGCAGATGGCAACCATCTGTTAAACGACAAGTCACAGTACTTGATTAGCACTTTATATAGCTTGGATGGACTGAGTGATACAATATGGAGGTACAGCCCTGGAGGTGAAACCTGTGGGATTTGTTCTTTTCCTGTTACCAAAAAAATGGAAAACTTCAAACCTACTGATGTTTTTGCCTGTCTTCTATATTTATACATGTTATTTCAAGCTAAAGCCTGGCATGCCTAGGCCAGTTCACAAGATATTCTGGAGAGAATGCCCGCGCTAGGAAATACTATGGAATTCCAACACCACTTGTAGCAGTTACGAGTGTTCTCGTTGTACAGTGTCACCATGGGGATGGACTCTCATGAATGCTCAGGGGAAGCACTGGGAGATTGCCTGAATCAAGGAATTATGGCTTATCAAGTAGAAAGCCCCCTCAGGGCCACGATGCTGCTCTGCACAGCAGAGACCCCAGCTTACACAGGGGTCTCTAAACTAGAGAAAAATAATATTGCAACACACCTGAATGTTATCATGATAAAGTGATCTTGCATGAACTGCACCCTTTTGTATTTTAGTACTGTGATGAATCACAGCTAACCTCCATCTGTCCATCAACTAAGCAAGTTCTGATTCATTTCAGATTGTGAAGTTTCTTCAAGTTACGCTGCAAAACCTCAATTTGCTGACCCCCTTCTTGCTGTAAAATTCCTTTACACTTTTATGTCTGTGTTTTTAATAAAGTTCATCAGGTATTTTGATCTGTTTCATTTTCAGCAACTACAAGGATTGAGGATGCCCCCGCTGCCAAATGCTGAGCTAGTTCGGAACTCTCGGCAGCTGTATCGCTACCTGCTCCAATGCTGTAAGCAGCTTCCTGAAGAGGGCATTCGGCAGCATTACAGACATGCAGTCAGGCAGGTGAGAAACAGACTGCTTTTCCTTTGGTGGAAGTGGGTGCTGTGGGGTGTTCTGGTTTTCTCCTCCTACAGGTTGGACCAACTTTTGTAACTCCTGGCACTTAACAAATGATTCTTCTCCAAGCCTGAGGCACTAGTGGATTTGTATGATTATACTGGGAGTATGTGAAGAAGCTTTTCTTCTTGTTTGCTTTGAATGTGAAACCTTGTGTTTTCCATGGTTCTCATATCTAATCCTTGTTAGCCAATAGAGTGGACAATTGTTCCTTGCTCATTTAAACACATCTTGTATGGTAAAGCTTATCGGTTCCTTGTTGGTCATTTTAATATCTGTATTCCCCCCCCCCCCCCCCCCCCATGTCTCCCAGATGGGTAAATCTCATCTAACTGGTCATATGGAAGTGATTTCATGCCTTGAGTCATACCTGTTTTCCTGTGTCTTTCTAGTTTTAACATACCAGACAATTTCAGCTGTTGTTCTGAATTAAAGTTTGCTGGGGTTTTCTTTCTGCTGATGTATGAAAGGAGTAAAATACTTAATAGGAAATTACATTTGACCAGGCTTGTTATGGAAATAGCACAGCCAGGTCCTACAATGTCTATTTGTATCTTTTCAGATAACTGTCTGTTTGCTTCAAATATTTCCTTTGAGATTTAAAAGGGATCCTTATTCTGACAAGTGTTCTGTTATGTTGGCTATTCACTGTAACACTTTAATGTTGCAGAGTTTCAAGGTTCATGCTGATGAAGATGATCCTGAACGAATCCAGCAGATTATTAAGAGAGCCATTGAAGATGCTGACTGGGTCATGAATAAAGTAAGTACATCAGAAAGGGGAAAGGACAATGTTTTGCAGGCCACAGTTTGTTGCTGTTCATCGGGTGCTTTCCTGACAGGGATCCGTCCTCTCTTAGTGAGTTTTCGTAAACTCCCAGAACCATTTCTTTTTCTCCTGGATCCTGCCTGTGGCTGTGCAGATCAGGCTTAGACAATGTAGGGGCAAAACTCTGGTAGCTGGTGTCCGTGTGCTACAGTTATCACCAGGCAGGCAGGCAGGCAGGCCTCCTCACTGTCACAGCACTGAAAGATGGCACTCTCACTGGTGTCCTAGATAAAAGAGTGGAGGCTGTTTACCACTAGATAGCTGGAGTCACCTGTACTTCCTTGGATCTAGATCTGGTTGGGAGCATGATATCTTACTGTGCATTTCTCAGAGTATAATGAAACAAGTCAAAAGTCCAGCTTGTTCTAAATGTCTGTGATTTAATTTACTAAATGACTATTAAGTCCTTTTCTCCGCCAGTCCATGAAATCCAAATGAGAATTGTTACAGGAGAAAGCACAGATTACTCATAGATTATAAAATTACAGCAGTAGCCAAATCCCAGCAGTTACAGCCTAGGAAATAACTGTCTGGGCCTGGATCTGATTTTATTCTCCCTATAATTATGAAAAGCCTCATTCTGATTCTGCTACAGAGACTGTAGGCTGCTCCATTGGAAACTGGAATTGGAGCTGTGAGAGGAGGGTCAGGTCACAGTGCCTGCCCAGCAGCATTATTATTATTATATAGTGTAGAGGGAAAGCCTATCAAATTTCAATCCAGCTTGAAGGAAACTGAGATCATTTTATGTAGATTATGAAGAGGGTTGTAAATCCATGTCAGGATGAACTGTGGCTTCTGGTTATGTGCTCTTCCCACAAGTAATTGTTCCCTTTTTTTTTCTTTCTTTAGTATAAAAAACAGATGTAGAAGAGGATGATGAAGACAAGAATGTCATTGGTAAAGAACCTTAGAGGACTTGCAGTCAAGCCCAGTACTGTATTATAGTTGCTGCCTGGAGTTTTCTCTTGGATAATACAAATACAGTAATTTATGTCTCATTGGGATATCATGAAGCTAAATTAATATTTCTGAAGCTATTTGGGTTTGTAGATTAAAAGGCACACTCTAGGTTCAAAGTATTAGCTTGTATAATCACAAGTTTAGCTTAAAGGCCAAGCTTGTCTGAGCTTTAAGGGATACAGAGCTCTCAGGAAAACTTACTGAGAATACAAATGTAATGGAGTACAAGTCGTTAACAGGAAATGAATAGTGCCCTGTGTGGTGTTCATATCTGGTGAATTACAGCAGCTCATCTGAAAGATCTTAATTTCAAGCCCATCTGAAACCTGAAGCATAGTATTTTCTCACTTGCCTGCCCATGCTATGGGTAGATCTTCATTCTTCGCTGTAGTTTGGCAGTTGAACTAGTGGTGGCCTTTTCTTATTTAAGGATAGGTGCCTGTCACCCTGACCACCAGACTTGCGTGAAAACAGGCACCACTCAGAGGGGTTTTGTGCGCTGAATGGTGTAATTACTGCAATGTGCAATGTTGTACAGAGGCCTTCTCGACAAATAAATGTCCTTTAAACGTGGGAGTCCATATCCTTCTTAAAAAGACCATCTTTCCACTGCCCTAACAGTTTTGCATCAGGGAAAACTCAGTAGAAATACCAGTAATGTACATAAAATTTGTTTAGGGGGAAGAGCTCCCTTTTGAAACGCGACCTCTGCTTTTAGCTGCACTTGGAACCTTGTGCCTCCAGGTGGCAGTGCCTGCTGTGATGTCTGTCCGAGTCCTCAGGTTTGTGTCTCCGTTTCGGAATTGCGGGTCTTCCTCACCTGCCAGTGCGGAGCTGGAGGGCTAAAGCTCATCTCTTTTTAGGCTATAGATTCTTATTTGGTTTTCATTTAGCCATGAAAGAAACAAAAAAAAAATCCTCGCTCAAAGCACCAAGGATTTGACAAATGCCATAAAAGAAATGGAGGCCATTAGTGACCATTTATAGCAAAAAGTACTGTATCAAAAAAATCCTTTGTCTCTGCTAACCCTAAGCCCTCTCTTCAAGAGCTCCTTTCCTTTGTTTTTCTTTTCTCTCCCATCACCACTATTGTTCCTCTCTCTATTCCCACATCTTTCACATCACCTTTAACACCCTCAACTTTACTCCTGTTCTATATATTCCTTACCTATCTTCTCTCTCATCTTGTCCCTCTACCCCACTTCTTTTTCCTCAAATCCTTTCCTGACAGGTCTATCAGGAGATGCTCTGACATTATGCTGGGGCATCCCTCTGCCGAATTTCAGATAAAGCATGAAGGTAATAGAGTTTCTCCATGTGTAAGTTTTTTCTCTGTCACGTGAGGAAAGCCACTTGTCTTTCTGCTTTAATACATTTTTTGGAAAGTGCAACCATTCTGGTTTAAGCTTTCAAAATAATTTGATGCAGAGCAGAGCACAGAAAACTTCAGCCTTGGCAGCTGACAAGTATATGCAGTGTAAAACTGAACACTGTAATGCAAAAAGATTTGAGAGTAGATACCAGAATGTGTTACTTCTAATCAAGAACAGCAGGTGGATGACCCATGCTGTACTCCAGTTATATTATATGTATTTGGTCTGTAGCATGGAGATGCACTGAACTTTATATCAGTGCAACAGTGAAACCTCTCAGACTCAGGAGGATTAACAGTCTATGGAACCATCTTAGTTTCCTGAACTGCGAATGTAGTGTGCTCAGCATCCCTCTGTTGCTTTAATTGTCTGACTTGTTGTCGTGTGAGACCTAGTATTTTGTTCAGTTACTAAATAGAATGACTTGGGCACATGCAATTATCTTTACATTCCTGTTATTTAATTTATGGATAGTTCAAGAGGGAAAGCACCAAGGAGCTGGAAGGTGCAGCCATGCCATGTCTGCAGCTCCCAAATGGCTGAAGTGCCAGCTGGGCATGGGAACACCACACCAAAGGTATGATAGATGTCACTGATATGGTAGGACCAGGATCTGTGAATTTTATACTTCGGGAACTGGTAAGGTGTGCAAATTTTAGCTGGGTGCAGATGGGGAATATGGTTGCTGAGGCAGAAGACATCCTGACTAAATGTTTTGACAGCAGTGATTCAGGTGTAGGGTAGGATGAGGTGTCTGAGGGGTTTTGTTTGGTTCTTTTTCATACAAGCACAATCTGGTTTTCAAAATAACAAAGCTTTTCAGAGAATGAAATCTAATGTGAAGGTAACATTTACTCCGTTATGAATAATTTTCCTGGGGGAAGGGAGACATGATGTAAACCACTATTTACTTCCTTTTAATAGTGGAAGTAACCCCAGTGTCTGGCAGTCATTCTTCTGTAATGACTGTGCTGAAGAGTCATTCAGCTGCATAGCTGAGGTTTCTATTTTCATGAGGTTTCTGTTTTCACAACAGAAATTCTGTTCTTCAGCAGCATAATTTGAGATCAAAGATCTTCTATTAGCCTCGTTGCCTTAACTTACCACTCACTGATCTGTTTGACCTGAGAGTTTGTATGGTGAATTGAGTTCTCATCAGTAGTACCCAGGGTCACCTTTGTTTGAGCCATCCAGCCTTGCTGAGGCTGAAGAGCTGTTCTCTGTCCCACCAGTGTCCCATTTGGTGTCAGTTCCACTGTGCTCCTGATTACCTGCCAGTGGCTCTCACAAGGCCCGCTGCAGGAAATACTTGCACAGTCACAGGGATAACTTTGTTCCTGCTGCTCACAGGGGACACTTTGCTGGTCGGTCTTCTCCATGGTTCTCTGGCACTTCTAAAGAAAATATCACCACCAGGTAGTTCGGTGCATCTGTGTTTTCATATCCAGAATCTCTGAAAATAAAGATGTTGGGGGCAAATTAAGTAAGAGGGGATAAAAGAGACTGTTGTATACTGTGATTGCTATTGCAGAGTTTGAAAGAAGCTCACAGTGCTCATTAGGCAATGATGGATCATAGCAGTAGAAAGGGACAAGCCTATTCACTGGTTTCATTTCTTCTTCCTTGAAATGGAACCCATTTCTGTACTTATGTATCATGCCAGTTTTGATAAATAACGTACTGTTGATAAGAATCTACAGCAATGATTAAGGGCCCATCAGAAAGTCATGTCAAAGACCTGTTTCTCTGTTGGGCCCACTCCTACAGGCAGCATTCAGTTACCAGGGTCACTTCAGTATGGCATGGTATCACCTGGCCATGCATTAGCCTGAGGGTTTCATGGTGTTTACACAAATGTAACAATTACGTTCTGGAAACAACAGTTCTACAGCTGCTTACTGTGAGCCCTTGAGTCAATAACTTCTAATTACTACTCTACACTTAGAGGAGTTGAGTGGAATGAAGTGTCCAGAGGTTTTGTACAGGTAACTGTCAGTTAAGCTAGAGGGAGGTTCACAGGAGACTTGTGTAAGACAAACATTACAACAAGGAAAAGACAGTTGGGAGACTTCTGTTTGATAGCTATGGATCATGCTTTTAATTCTTGAAGTATGGAGAAACAGATTACTTAGATCAGATTTAGCTGAGGAAAATGAGGGAAAAGTTCTTAGTTGTTAGCTCCAGGTTATAGACTTACCGCTGTTCTAAGGACAGAACAAAATTTGGTGCTATTACTTTCTTACATATATATATATATACACATACATGCACATGTATAAAAACATTGGGAACATATACAGGACAAATACGGCAGTAATGTGTCTAGAAAAGCTGGAACAATGGCAGTGGGATAGTCGGTGTGTTTTGTTTAGTATATAGGATCTTGCTCTTAAGCCCACATGGGCATGTTCAGGAGTCTGCTGTTGTTCTTTGCAGCCTCGGAGCCTCATGGAGCAGATTTCTGTGTAGTCAAAATCTTCCCTTTTTTTGTGTTTTAATTTGTTCGTATCAGGTTTTGATATGGAAAAGACTATAAATTTGGGGTTTATCTAAAATACAAGATTGCATTTTGCACTTGCCATGGGTGAAGACACGTTTCTGGTCACATTCTTATGCCAGGTGTTTACTGATTTCAATTCACTCTTGCCACTGAAAGCCATTTGAGCCCTGTGGGTATTGAATAGAATACTTCCATCCCAAGCAAGGTTTTGCTTAGCACCGTTTGTCAATAACTGAATATCCTTTAAATCATGCTTTAGCACTTTGTAAACTCTTTTTCACTTGGTTTGTTATGTCACAGGCGTTGCTTTTTGTTCAGAGACATGTGAGCTGAAGAATTTGATGCTAAACAAAACCGTCTCTTCCATAGCGCTTGGCTCGTTTTCAGATGTCATAAGGAAGTGATCTTTACTGTGATACTGTAAAGAACAAGTATGCTCACTGTTTCGGAGGAGCAAATAATATTCACTGTGATCTTTAAGGGGAACAGTTTCTTTTTTGTGAACAGCTTTTAACTCTGCATTACAAATTGTGCCTTCATCTAAAGCTCTGATAAGATGCAAAGGGAAGGGGCAGCACAGCGGCTGTGAGTCTTAGACATTCAGTATCACAATATTCATTATGAGAGTCCTTAACCTTAAATGTTAAGAATGAGTCTTTAGATTTATGTTCCACAATATAGTGCCCGTCATCAAAGCCAGCATATGTTTATTTGAAATGTGTGAGTAGTCTCCTTGTCAAGAGCTGTGTTCTAAAGCGAGTCAGTAACACCTGAGAACGGCTCGATGCTGCGCTGCCCGCTTGCTCCGTTGCTTTGCTGCATTCTTTCTGCCTCTCAGAGGTGCTGTGAGGTGCTGTGGTTGTTCTTGAGCAGGAGCCAGCTGGCACATCTTTCAACTTTTATATTATGTGATTAATTTATCTTATACTTCTATCAAGCCAGGTTTTATGAACTAGTGTTAACTGAAGCGGACCCCAGTCATCAAGTACTGCTTTCAGCTCATGATTAATCAGGGCAGGCACATTAGCTTTTCAAAAAAAATCCCTGTGCTTTGAAGAGTATTTTCTGGTTTCCTCATAATTTTGTTTGATATTTAAAATAATTTTTTAAAGCTTAGAAACAAACAGAGGCATCTGCCACTTGCAGCAAAGAGCTTGCCAGTGTTAGTGTTATCCCTGACCCGAGAGGTCCCTGACATTGCACTTATTCCTGTAATCCTGCGCACTTAAGTGGAGATTATGCAGAGGACAGTTCTGAAACTGCTGTTTATTGTCCTTAGCTATCGGCTGAGAGGCTGAAGAAGTTACCTACCCTGTTCTCCATCAACCTGGGTGCGTTTTCCCCCAGAAGAATCTGCCTTCGTAGTCTACATTTTGAAAAGGATTAACTTAGTCTTTTCTTTTGAATGAGTAACTTCTGCTCAGCTTTGTCTGGGTGCTTCCCTGCCTCATATAAAGCATTTTCTTTCAGCTGCAGCTCCACAGCATTAGATTGAGCTGCCTCATCACCTGTGTGCTTCCTTCTGCTGGGGTCCAGCTTCATCCATTTAAAAACAGTGTACTTTGGCCTTTTTTTGTTACAGCTTATTTTTTGCACAGTCCTTGGTATCCTTCTTAAAGTTTAAAACTGCCAGTGTTCTTACGAATATTCCCTGCCATTCTTACCTAATGGGTTTTAAAAGATACAAAATTGGCAGTAAGTTCTTGCAGCTGATGAGGTTGACTCATGGGCTGTGTTAGGTATCAGCATGCAGGACTGGGATTTTCTCAGTCTTACTCTAGTTTCTCAGCAGTCAGTTCATCTACAGAAAGTCAGCTGTACCTCAGATGGTACAAAACAAGGAACAAGGAAAACCGTTTCAAAACATGCATCAAGCAAATTAGAAGTCTGGAAAATATTATATCATGGTGGTGGACATGGGCAGAGGCTGTATTTGCTGAAGACACCTCCCTGGTACTCACCAGTCTGAGGACTGATTTTTTTATGCCTAAAAATAGAGTGTTTGGTTTTCCACCATTGTGCAACTGCAAGGGCTGCTTTCTCTTTTACTTTCTGCTTTTCCCTCCTCTTTTAGAGGCCACAAAATGCTGTGTTTAACCGCAGCTTACACACAGAATCAGACACCTGTTGAGTCTTGGACTCTTCCATCCCTAAAGAGCTCTGCAGAGTTTGTCATCTCTTAGCTGGAAATACCTCCCAGAGCAGGTTGCAGCTTTATGGCCAAGATTTTCAAAAGCAGTTCTTGGATTACATGGAGGAGTCTCCAGTTCACTGTCTGCACAGTGATGAACACCTGCAACTGCAGTTAACAGTTAGGTTGTCATGGGCAAGAGGAGTAAACAGCAACTTGCAGTGGATCTCAATATTGGGGTTTTTCTAAGAACCAGTGGGTGCTTTTAACCTCCCTGATTCTCCCACATACTCATTTGTGTTGTGTTCACCATCATGCCTGATGATTTCAATGAACAGAACACCTCTCTGACTGGTTGAGGCTCCAGTGACAAGTAGCAGGAAGATGGTTATTCCACTGCTAGCATGGCTCTGAATTAAGAAGCTGCTAAAATGGTAACAATCACAATTGTTTCAGAAACACAGCTTAAAAATGCAGAGCTCTTCCAACTGCCATAACACAGCCTGCAGCAGTTCACAGCTACACTGTACCAGATCTGGTAATTTCTAATTGAGGGACTGCAGTGAAAAGGCAGCCAGTGTGTATAATTAAGCTTAAGAGATGAAGAACCTATCCCTGCCCTCTAACTTGCTCATTAACCTCAAAGTTACTTCATAGGAAAGGGGCAGTTTTTATAGCTGATGTAACAATTCAAAGCATGGACACAATATGAGTAGTATGTAGCATGAAGAATAACTTGGTGAAATCCTGTCTGGTTGAGAGAGGAACAGGACCATAAACTCTTTCATTTAACGAAGGCACTTTGAAAGGATCAGACTGTATTTCATACTGAACCTGTGATGAGCTGCCTTTATTGTGCTATGGGGGTGTGCGGGGGGTTATTCGCTCTATAGAAAGGGGTTCCAACTGTGTAAGTATCTCAAAGAAACCAAAAATCATAATTATGTAACTTTGCTCTGTACATCTCTGTACAGAACCTCTGTACAACTCTAGGAACCTCTGGGTTCTTAGGAGCTGGTTGTTAAAAGCTGGGAGCCACAAATCTGTCCTTGTGCTCTACCAAATTCTGTCTGGGTCTGTAGAGCAAAGGTGTTCTAGATAACTGCTTATCAGGACATTTACTTTTCACGCTGTTTATGGGTTCTGAGCCAAAGCCAATAAAAACAAAGGGAAAAAGACTCCTGTGTACTTCAGGGAGCTTTTACCATCTCACACCATTTCTCACTCCCCTGAATGCTGAGAAAAACATACCATGGTTAATAATGTTTACCAGAATTAAAAGTGAAACAGTTTCGTTTGTTTGCTTTTACAAAACCCAATCTGGGTTAGTCAGATGGGTGAAGCTGAAGAGGTCAGCCTGGAGGCTGGGAGCAAAGGCACTGCTCCTAGTTACAGCCTCTAAATAAAGGGAAGGCAAAAAAAAGGCTTCCAAGGTTCTTTGACTACTAATTACTTGCTTTAATTTACCTTCCATTTCTCATGCTCTTTTGAAAATGTATACATTAACAGTCATGCTGTGTCTTCTGTGCTGAAGAACTGCATTCACTTTTCCTCATTTTCAACTTTACCAATATTAAAACCTGCAGTCTACAAGCTAGTTGATGGATCACTGAACATCAGTTTATACTGTATCTCATCTGTGTGTATCATCACTGGCCTGGAATGCCTCTCTGATGGAAATGATCACTCATTCCCCATAGTACATTCACTTTCATTTCATCAAGGATGAGGTGCTCTGGTTTCTGGAAAATGATCATCTAATGGGGTAGGAACTGATCTCACATGAGCTCGTGACAGAACCCTACCATCAGCTATCATTTCTTAGTTACTTGTCCATAACACTGAGACACTGTGTGGGCATAGACTGTGGGTCTATCATCATGGGTCATCATCATGTATTTGAGAGGTCATCTCTCCTGATATGGTCATTCTACCACATCAAGCCACTGTTAACTGTGAACATTTATCTCTTGTCAGTGACAGGCCATTTCAGGATGCTAGTCGTCTGTCTTTCATACATGCAGCTTTGCTCTTCCATTGAAAAGAAATTGGATTTCAAAAGCAAAACCATGGGAGGAAATGAGGATTAAAGATGATGTGTTCCACTTCATGGAAATACAGGAAGTATTGATCTCAAAAAGCCCTAAAATGAAGATGAATAACGTGGGCTTTTTGTGAATTCTTAGACTGTGATTTAGTCTTAGAAGTTGGTATAGGAGAAGAGAGAAGGAAATAGCATAGTGGTGTGCAGCCTGTGGTGGTCAGAGAGCTCTCTTGAGCTGCTTTAACCTTAGGGACAGTGTTGCAGAGTCACAGAAAATTCCCCTTTATATTCCCTTCTGCCTGGTTTCAGGTGACTAAGCCAGAATTAAGCATCATGAAAACAAGGTGAGGCAAGTACATGCTTTTAACCAAAAATCTTACTATTTCTGGCACTTACCAGTGCAGTACCCAGTCTACATGAGCTCCTTTTGCTTTGGTGGCTATGCTCCAAATACCCCCTTATGCAGTAGTTAGCCAAAGCATTTACACTCCATGAAGTAATTATTTTGCATCTTATTCTTTTGGGAATCAAGGCAGAAATTGTTATGGACAATAATAGCATCTGCTAATGAATGCGTAACAATCCTTTGATGTTTGTAGTAAGGCTGCTCATTGAGATTAAACCCTGTGACTTTACCCACTTTGTAAAGCCATCCATTACTTTCTAGAATCTGACCTTGCTGTATATCCACACACGTTCTTCCACATCTCTATTGTTTATTTTTAATAAGTGACACTTCAAACTCCCAAGTGATGTTTCCCACTCCCAACCCCCACTCTCCTATAATCCTGTGCATGATGTATGTTTCTTTAGTGATTTTATTTCGATTATGGGAGTTATGTTGGAGGAATATTCCATAAATCCCAGCACTAGTCAGTGTACCGTTTCAGCAACCACCTCAAGTTCACCTACGTGGTGGTTTTACTTGCTAGGCAGTTCTGAATGAAGCACCAGTTGTTTTTTTCAGTGGTGGAGAATCAGTCAGAATATGCGTGACCACATTCCAAAGCCGTAGCCTTTGTCTGAGGCAGGAAGGCTTCACGACTAATTCTGATTAGGAGGAGAGGATTGATTCTACATGGACTGAAAAATGTTCATTTAGAAGATGTACAAACCACCCCCGTCCCTTTCTCCAAAGCCAACTATCAGATTGTTCACACTGTCCTTAGGAGGAGTAAATGTTGGTAAGTATGTCTGGACCCAGAGAAGCAGAAAATCTTCCATTCCAGGTAGTGGTAGAATGGATGGGTCCAACTGACATATCTGAGGTGCTTGTGTGGTGAATACCTCTCTGCCAAGCTTTGTCTGGAGGTTGTATCATGGTTCATGGAAGACTGGCACAAAAACTAAGGAATTCTTGCAAAACTTCTGATAAATGTAAGTCTGTCAAACCAGGCTGACCCAAAGAAATACCTATGGCTACAGAAAGGAGTGCTCTGCACTGCACATCTGCGAGGCTGGGTTGTTGACTGCTGGAAGAGGAGGCTGTGCAGAGCTGCTCTCAGACATCCATTTCCAGACCTGTTTTCTCCTTGGAGAAGGCTTATTTGTGGGCTTAGCGATAGTGCAAAGCCACAGCCAGGGCAGGTACAAAAGGCTGATCAGTAATGAGTGAGACTGAGCATTTCTAGATGTGGGAAATGTCCCTGTGGCTGTTTCCTTCTTGATCTACCCTTGCATTTCATCCCTTTTCTTATCAAACAGGGAAGCAGCTGGGACAATATTGACACAGAAATACTTGGCAGTTTTTGAGAAAAGTTCCCTGCTGGTGGCTGTAAGAAATCAATGAGGGAGAGAAAAAGAGATTTGGGTAGAAGTCTGAATTGATAGAAAGATGTGGTACGTCTGCAGGTCAGGTGGCTTGGAATAGGTTCTTTTTATTTGATGTGCACTGTTTAGTGGAGCCATTTTTGGAACAGATGCCCAATGGTCCTTTTGCAGCGTTCAGCAGAGGAGCTGCTCCTGCAGAGAGCTCAGCTGGAGGGAGGTGCCCTCTTTTCATAGTATTTTATTCTGCCTATGTGCTCCCAAACCAGAATAAAGGTGGAAATAGACTGCAGTGTGTGCAAACCTCAGGCTCTGGGGATTTCAATGGACTTCCCAATAGACTTAATAATGTTTTACAGAGATCATCAAACTCTGAAGAGTCTCTGTTCATATCTCATGCAAGACATGGACCATATTTTGTAATTACACTACGTCTAACGTGAAATCAGTCATTTAGGAGAAAGTTACGTAAAAGGTATGAAACAAAAGCCCCACGTTGCAGTAATCAATGTTGGAATGTTGGATTGAGTGTCCTCATCATTGCCCAGACTGACTTTAAACATTTATTTGGTGTGAATTGCAGGTAAGTTTTCAAGTGCTGTTAAGCTGAAGAGCATGATCCACTCTCTGTGATAACAGAGACTTAGAACCCTACTCAAGGTTTTTACAGAGTGACTAAATCACTCTCCAGAACTTCAGTGTTCTCTGTTCAGCTTCACAGGGTTTGGAGCAGTTTCTATGTATACACGTTGTTGTGATGATATTTCTAGCACATTCCTATGAGAAGTAATGCAGCAATTGGCTGTGTGTTCTTTCACACTGTGGTTAGGGACTGTTCCCACTGACATCAGCCAGTGCTCTGTTACTTAAACTGGAGTTTCTTCCACAGTCCGTGTGTTCACTGCATGGGAATATGTTTGCAATTCTGTAGTTCACTGCTATTTCTCAAGCAAGACATCTCTGTGCATGTGGCAGTCTGCAGGTCATCTTTCTCTACGTTCTGCTGCCACAAGCAGAATGCTGTGAATCGCAGGACTGCAGATCAGTGCTCTGTACATTGTCCCTATCTACACCCAGCTTTTCCTTACGCTCCAGACAGTGACATGTTCAATAGGTTATATTAAATGTGCTGACATTCTGTCCAGGAACACGGGCACACAGCCCAGCAGACAGCCACACACAGGATGCTGGGTTTATGCCCAGTCAAGTGCCAAGTATTTTTCTGGCTTTAGTCTGCTGGTAACAAGCCTTTGCTGCTGTGGCTGTGGCTGTGGCTGAGGAGCCCACAGCTGAGTCACAACATTGCAGAAGTCTCTTCTGCCTGCGAGAACGTGCATCCAGGCACAGAGAAATGCTGTTATTGGTTGTCTGATGGCTCCGTCCCTCCTTCACTTCCTCATCCATGTTTGTAAAATGCAGTGGGAATTCTGAAAAGGGTGCCTGAGGAGGGGATTCTGTTATTACTGCATTTCTGAGCTCAGCCTGGCTTGCAGTGAGCAGACAGGAAGGGACGGGTTTACTGGCACAGCGCTCTGAACCTGACCTTAGCTTTCATTTTCACCTGCATATGTTCAGTTCCTGAAATTTTCCACTCTGCCCAGTCGTCATTTGACATGCGATCTTACACTGCTCAGCTCAGGAGGTGGCAAACGAAGCACTGCTTTCGACCCTAGGCTGCTGCTTTTCATATCTTAAATCTGCAGGAACTAAAAAGGAGTCCAGACAGTAGCTTTGGAATCCCACTTCTTAAGTGCTTAGACCTGAATCTTTTGTTGTGCTTTTGGCAGAAAGTTGTTATCCTCACTTTTTATAAAGAACATTTCGAAACGAAGAAGCCAGTGAAGAAGATGCTGCAGTTAATGAAATACATGGCAGTCCTTAGAAATACAATGAGCAGTACTATTTCTGGTACATTTGGTATTTAGTGTAGAAATTTGGGAACTAAAAATACAACTTTTGCAGATAACATTTTTGGATGAGCAGTGCAAGGTCGCCAGCGAACTGAGAGGTGTTGATACTGCCCCAGGTCTAGCACCACCCTGACACAAACCCTCACCATTGTCATCATTTATGTATTTATTTACTTTGGATTTGAAACAGTGCAGAGAGGTCTCCTGTGGCTCAGTGCCCCATTGGACCAGGCACTGGATACAGCACAAGGAGACAAAACTTGTCTTAAAATAACTTTTGAAGGATGTAGTACACGTGGAAGTGTTGCTGGGAAATGATGCCTGTCCTGCAGTTAAGTGATAGCAAGCTGCAAAATGTGAGTGAAGTCTGAGAAAGCAGCACTGCAGCCCAGAAAAGGGATAGAAAGTGAATGAATGTTCCTGATGGACGAAATCACTGAAGTCATTTGTACCACACAGTGGCTACGTGAAAGAAGTAGTGAGCACTTTACTGAGAAGCATGAGTTCATTTCTGTGCTGTAAATAGTCTTTTGTGACCTGGCTCCATTTTGGCTGATGCTTTTACTCCCTGGTGTCTCATCCTGGGTTACTGGGCAGCTCCTGCTCCTCCTACTGAGTTGTAATTGTTTTCTGGTAGCTCAAAAATATCTTCCTTCCGGCTGACTTTGCTGGAAGATGGAGCGAGTACCCTATGGGGCCCTTCCCAATCCTTTTATAATGATTCTGTATTACTGGTACTTTTAAAGACCAAATTTCCTGTTCAGCCAGGGAAGTTAAGCAAATGGGCTAAAGCAGGGAGCAGAGTAAGTTTCCTCAGGAAAAGGAAATGCACAAGGAGCAGAGGCATCAGTTTGTAAATGCAAAGAGTGCTTCGCCCCTGTTGCCCTAGGAGTATGGGGCGTCTTCACAGATCTTGGAAGCTGCCAAGTGCTTTTAGGTGCCTGCAAGGTTCTGTTTTGAATTTGTGATGACTTATGCGATGTCTCTGAAAGATCATCTTAGAGACTCTTCACATAGAAAATAGTTGGATTGGATAGGAAAAGGGAGCTAGAAAAAATCACTTATCACTTATAAGATTTGGGACAATTGAGCATCATCTCTTTAGGGTCCCATCAAGTCAAGAAAATCAGCCCTTGTTATCATCAGCTTTGCCTCAGTATAATAGTTCTTTGAAGACTCAAGGTGTCCTGATCTTAGGGAGCAACCTTACAAACAGGTCTTGCTTTTTAAATGGTTTTAAAGATAGAACTTCTTGAGCTGATGCAGAATATTGCAGTCAGACAAAGAATGTGACTTGATTTTGATGAGATGGCAGAAAGCTTATCATTGAGGCTACAGACCATCACGTTTTCAGAAGCACAACACAATTTAAGTCAAAATGACAGCATGGTCAGAATGCCATCGAATAGGTCAAACATTCTGCTCCAGAAGGGCACCTCTTTCATCAAAGTTAACAAAAGAAAAGCAGCTAGTTCTTGCATTTTGCTATGGCAGAGGCAGAAGTGGCTGTGCATAAAGAGGACATAGGTGTGGGATTGGACTTCTGTCAAAAGAACTTTCCGAGCAGTGTAGTGTATTTGTAGAAGGAGTGCACCGTCAGTGTTTAGTTAATCTCTGGCTCCACCTGAGGAATGTATTGTGCTCTCTTGGTGGTGTTATACAGAGGGAGTT
Source organism: Ara ararauna (assembly GCA_028858755.1). Classification (NCBI taxonomy): domain Eukaryota; kingdom Metazoa; phylum Chordata; class Aves; order Psittaciformes; family Psittacidae; genus Ara; species Ara ararauna. Next base: position 5,630,245 of record CM054389.1, on the reverse strand, counting down.
TTCGTATTGATTTTGGTGAGTCAAAAGCAGGTCCTGCTTGGAAAACTGCAGTGATGAAGCAGTACCTCAGCCAATCCACTGAGCAATTCCTATGAGAAAGATGATGTTTCTTCTCTGGTCATTCCAAATCTGATTTTTCATATCCAATCCCTACAGAGCCTCTCCTTGATTTCAGCAGTCTCCAAGCACAGGGAAATAAAGAGGCTGAATAATAAAAGCTTAGAAACCATTGGACATAATAGAATTCACTTAAATTTCTACTAAGATACGTTCTTTTTTAAAGTAGTAGACATCAAGATTCCTCCTGTTCTGTAGAAATGAGAGGTCAGATCTAGTAAGAAAGGGAAAAATGGAAATAGAATCTTTATAACCTGACGAACCAGCAAATACGCAGAAGACTGTAACTTTGTTCTTTGAACTCTCAATTTAATTTTCAGCTCAAGCACTTTCAATTTGACCCTCGAGATACGTGGAGTTGTACCCCCACTCAAGCAATTACAACTGTCTGTATGGTTTGGGAAGAGCTGTCGTGGGTCAGAAGCAAGGTAAAGTTTGTGGCATGGCACTGGGTCACACACGACTCACACATTATTCTTGCCCACTGATTAGATGTCTGGACATCAAGGGATGTCAAGTGATAATTCCAGTGCGAGGAAGGGCATCGTGTGAAAATAAAACAGATCAGAGTGAGAGCGTTCATGAGCAGTGAATGCAGAGCACGGGCTGATACAAGCAGGTGAATGCTCAAGCTACAGAAAACTCGGATCTATTTTTCAGGAGATCCATCTCGAGCAGCCCTGAGTGGGATGTATACAGTGTATTCACGCATGAACACGTGTTCCCATAACCTGGTTTTACCTCTAGGAGGGCTTTATGCAAGCCCTTAATTTTTAAACAGAGAAACTAGACACAGAAAGAAGAAAATGCTTTGCCCAAGCTTGTCCACTGAAATTATGACAAATGAACTTTTCATGTGCATTTCCTTGTTTCTCTTGAAGCTTTATGGCTTATTTCTATAGATCTCTGATCAGCACCTGTAAACTTTTTTCTAGTCATTGTGGGGATTTTGGCCTTGTATTAGTCAGCGGACTTAAGAATTGTCTGTAATGTGATAACATCTTTCTTAAAGAACTCATACATAACATCAATGAGCAATATCAGGTATCCTTGGGGGGTGTCCTGACGCACCACAGCACTCCGGAGTCCACAGTTGCCTGGCAGCACTCTGTGCCAGCCCTGGCTCCAGGGCTGCTTGTGGCTTGCAGACTGCAGGGTGAAACCTGGTTTTGTAATGTGTGAGCGTCCACGTGCTGTCTAAAATTGTCAGTCAGCTACATAACCCTGTCTCCATCATCAAGCTGTCCTTCTGGCATTCACACATGCAGCATGGTTTGAATAGTTTAGACTTCAAGGAGTTGCAGTTTCCTTCAAGTTTTTCCAGTACGTTGGAAAAGCACAAAGGGACAAACCTCAGGCAGCAACAGATAGAACAGGGAGTTTTGGAGAGGAAAATACTCAATTGAGAAAGATGCATGATCAAAAATAAGGAATGTTATGTTAAATTTAAAATACTTGTCCTTAGTCATAATCAGACATCGATTCTAATAGCATCAATTATAACGTATAAATATAATGTTTAAATACTTTACTGGCCCATGTCCTAAAGCTCTCTGGTTCTATAAAGTTTCTCTTGAAGTTGCTCACTCTCTTTCTACAGCTGTGAGTTTGATGTGCAGGAGAACAGCCGTCCAGTGATGAAATCTCTAACAGTGCTTTCAGGATTCCTTTATTTTTCCCTATTTTAACACTGCCTGTCAGGATGCAAAAACTGCTCAGTGTGATACAGTGTCCTCGTCACAGAGCACACAAAGAGATAAAGGTTACAGTGTGCTGAGCCTGAGGGAGGAGATGCTCCCAACCCCGAACACTGGTGGCTGCTCTCCCTCCTCCCATCATGCATGTTTTGTAATAGAGCAGCAGCCACACACCCTTGGGCTCTGAAGGAAATGCTGGACACTTTGGGATTCCCCTTCTGTCCACTACCCGTGTGTAGCCTCACTCTGCTGTTTTGCATACATGGTCCTCCAGTATAAAATGCATTTGCCTCACAGGAGAGATACAGAGCCCAGGAGATTAAAGGAAGGGATCTTTGACACCAAAGACGATCTCCTGGCAGGGCTGAAGAAGTCCCTCACAAAGCACGGTAAGACAGCACTGAGTCCCAGTGCTGGGTTTGCCACCCGTGTGCTGCAGCTCACAAGTGGAGTAATTATGTGGCAAATTGTCTTTTTTTCTTTCCTTTTCTGTATTAGGAGTAAAGTGTTGGGATCAGTTTCCTGCTCTATTTCCAGCTGTTTTGCTGCTCTTGAAGCTTTATCTCCCTTTCTGCTGCTTTAAAGGTTTGTGCATGTAACAGGTAATGTTGTAAATGTTGTTTAAAGGACTGTTGTGGAGAACATGAAGAACAAGTTCTTACTCTGAATGCTCAGAATGCATGGAAAATGGGAGTCTTTGTCTTTGGTTTTCTTTTTCTTCTGTTTATTTTGTTATGATTTTTATTTTTACTTTAAATTTTTTCTTATTATTTTTCTATTGATTTTTCTTTCTCATTCAGACTTTCCTTTTTTCTTTCTCTCTCTCTCCCTAATTTTCCTTCTCTCTTTCCCTGTGTTTTACAGAAATGTGTAGGCACAGTGCAGCATTTTATTGCAGAATAGGAATTTAGATTTGTTCCTATCTTGTAACTGTAGAGAAATGCTCATTACACACTGTTTCTTTTACTTGGAGTAACAGACAATGTATATTTGTATATACATGGCAATGTATATTTTCTTTCTTTAATTGTTTGGAAACATAAGGTTTTGATTTGTGCTATGAACCCACTGGGCTGATTCCGCTTTACCTTGCCTGAACTAGTCTGCTCTTTTTCTTCTATCCCACCTTCCCTAGCACAAGAATCCATTGTAGGATGAGAAACTATCAGAAAATGTATGTTAAAATGAATAGCATTCATCTTCTTTAAGTCTTAGATAAATGCTTTATATTATTTAAATACATGTATATATCTTACAAAACACAGAATCTCAGAGCTCCATTAATCTCTGGCAGATCAATACATTGCAAAACCTTTTGGTTGAATTACAGACCTATGTGAATAACAGCAACAATTTACGTCCCTTTTGCTAGCTATCGTATAGTGATGTGAATTTATAGAAGGTTTAATAACCTTCAGCAAGCTTCTGGAAAACACAGAACTTACAAAAGAAAAGCCCAGCAAGTGTCAAGGCGTGTTTTTCATACAAGCAAAGCCCATGTGTGGTTTTCTCAGACACTGGTGTTTGCTGCTTTATCAGCTGCGGGACAGTTGAAATTCTCTTGCCAGTATTTCAGAAGGAGGTGTGGCTGCAGCATTACAAAGAGAACTGACAGTTTTAGCATCACTTCTCTGAGTCAAGCAGGTTTCGTTTTAAAAACAGGATATTAATTACATGAGGTCCGTTACGCTGGTGGGTTTGAGGAGTTTTAAAGAGTTGCCTTCTTAGATAAAAACTGACCTTGTTTTTTTCCCTCCTCAAAAGTGTTTCCACGTCCCACAAAACAAGATTTCAGCACTGAACTAAAATCATAAACAAAGCATACACAATGCTGTGCCCATGGCAGTTTGCATTCAGACCTCGTGCTGCTAAGAGCCAGCCCTCTGCAGAGAAGGACATCAATAATAACGTGGATAGGAAGAGCCACTGGTAAGATCTCTTACCATTAAGATCTCTTACCATCATTTAGCCGTTTCAGTTTCTCTTCCATTTGGTAAGTGTCATGGGTTCTGCAGAGCCCTGGACTGTGTTTCCAATGCAATATTAACCAAAGAACTGTTGTCCCTGGGGGCCGCTGGGTGGTGTTGACTTGGTCAGGTACTTTAAGCTTTTGTGTCTAAGTTATGCAGTCATTGAGGAAATAAATCATCTTCCTTTCTGTTTCATAGTTCTAGATTTATTTGGTGTATTGTGAAGGTTTCACATCTGCTAGGACTTAGGAGGCATGTGTCTGCTATAAAAGTTAGCAAAGTGGTTATTAATGCTTTAATTCAGTTGGTGTTTATACTGCTTTTGCAAGACACTGAATAAAAAAAGTGTAAGTCTATATAAGAATAAAATAAGATTCATGTTGAATCTCACAGTTTTCAGGCTGTTACTTATTTCAGTTTTCTACTGCGTGTTGTTTCTTTCTCTGCTCATTCCCTACCTAAATTAAAAAGCAGGAGTTCAGAAAGTAAGGCTTAATGCAGAAACAAAAGGAAATTAATATCAAAGTATGTTATTTGCTTAATAGGCTGGAGACTGGACCTAGCTGCACTTTTCACGCATTTCCCAAAGATTTCAACCTCTTTGTTTAATTCCTCTGAGTATTTTTTTGGCCAGATCATAATTGTACAGACGTCCTTTGTTTGGCTCACAGCAAGGATACTCAACCTTTACCATTCCAGGCCATATCTGTTGTTTTCCTTTCCACATAGTGATCTGAAAAGGGTTATTGTAGCTTTACTACTGACTTCTAGTCCACTCCACCCCTCGTGCTGCTTGGTTGGCTGATTGACTCTGTGCATCTTTCAGAGGCAGCTCTGAGCATCCTCTACTGATGCTGGAGGTAGAACTAACAAAATCTGGTACATTGCATTATACTGAATTGTCTTTCTCTCTTTTAAAGCTTAGAAAATGATGATGCCAAATTATATGATCTGGGCAAGAAGCGGATAGAGATGCCACCTGTAACTTCAGCAAAGGCCACTGATGGCAGAGAGGTCTGTTTCTAGCATCATTGTTTGATAATAACAGTTCAGACAGGTTGTGCTTACTGCTCAAAGCTTCTCGCAGTTCTCCCATGAGGATTGACTGTGGTTACATGAGGTTAGGACTGCTGTGAGATATTTGAATGCTAGATCTTGTCTGTACATAAAGGAGCTTTGGTAAGACTTAAGGGAAGGAGGTGACCCAGTGGGGACTGGAGTGCCTGGCTCCTTTATTCACCTTTGAAAACCCAGCCTTTCTCTGAAATTGTCTGGTTCACTGTTTTCGTGAGACTGTGACTATTATATTAAGAGTCCTTATTCAAATTATAAAGGTGTTTGCAGTGGCAGATTTAAAATAAATTTAAAATGAAGCTGTAAGATATTCAATAGGTCTGAAGATAGGATGTGGTTTTATCTTTTCTCTGTTCAGAACCCCTCCCAAAATGGTATCAAAGCTTCAAACCAAGTGTCAAGATGTCCAAGACACGTAAAAGTAAGAAACTTGGAAAATGGCTCCAGCTTTCTTGACACACTGCACCTGACAGCAAAGGAGGTAAGATCTGGAAACCTGAACAGTGACTTTTCATAACCTTGAGAAGATACAGAGTGCAGCCTTTGTTTTTGACATTTTCTTGTTTTTCAGGTTATCAACTGCCGGACCAAAGCCTGCCAAGGGGCACTCATGACCCCAAAGGGCCTGGTGAGAGGTACTCGAGATGAACCAGTTCCACCAGCAGAGCTCTTACCTCAGGCAATAGACTTCATCAAGCAGTACTACAATTCATCTAAAGAGTAAGCCAGCTTTACCTTCAGTTTTCATATAAACTCCTCTCTCTACCCACCAGTCTGTGAGACTATAAGAGTGCTGAGTTTCTGCATAACTATAGGTGACTGTCCTGTTCCATAGCATGCATTCGAAAAATAGATAAGGACTATTAGGAAAGCAAAATAAAACTATTACTGCACTTCACATGCTCTGTCTGCCAATCCACAGGCTTGGGAATACAGGAATGAACTCTGTACGGTGCGTTCCTCAACCCTCTCTTTTCTGAGTGTGTTACATTATAGTTCACTTGTAATAAGCAGCTTGGTCAGGACTCTTACAGAATGTCACTTTCTGTTTCCTTAACACTGGATGTTGTTGGGATTAGCTCCTACTCAGATCAGACCTAGATGTGAAATATGTGCATGATGTTTTTAGTTTGTGCTGTTCCAAGTTTCTTCATGTTCTTTTGTTCTGTTTGACTCTCAAGGCTTTAGCCAAAGATTGGAAGGCCAGTCTCTTGCTTCTCAACCTTGCTCTGTGCTGTCATCAGCATAAGCTTGCTCAGTGTGCTGAGAGGTACGCTCTAGCTTCAGAAGAGGTTTCTTTTGGCAAAAAATGGGCATGTTGCAGAGACATCTTGTTGCAGGAAGAGCTGGAACATCAGGTTGCGGTCCAAGAGTTTGCAGTGCCATTTCACATGACAAGCTTTCAAGTGACAATTCAGTGTTTGCTCATCCTATTATAAAACATTACCAAACTTTCAAACAGCCTCAGCCACATAATAGCTGCTTCTTTAGACACTTTGAACTCCTTCTACAAAGCTTTCTTCCATGTGGATCTTTCTGAAAGTCCCTGTCTTACACACAGGCTGTACTCACTTGCCAGTATATTACATTTGCACATTGCTGTGTTTCTGCTCATGGCTATTTGATCACACTGATTTACACTATCTTACATGCTTGCCCTTGATCTTTCATCTTGTTGCAGATGTGAAACTCTCAGACAGTGCAGGCTGTTTTCATTGTGTCTGTGAGCCAACAAAACGATTTTTGTCTGTGCTGTGATAAATATTTCCTAATATTTTGACTTCATTCTCTGCTATCAAACTAAAGAATTTTACAGTTGGTTTCACTGACAAAGGAATTAATCAGCACTTCCCTTTAGGAATGAAAATCCTACTTACATTGCTCAGAAGACATGTGTCGCTGTGAAAATAATAGAACTTTGAGAGGACAGTCACTCTAATCCCACTTTTGGCTGGAGCCAGCCTGTTCTCCTCTGTTCATTTGCTTGTCATTTGACAATTTTTTTCCAAACTAATATAAAAAACCCCAATTTAAACTGAAAACTTACAGAGAAAAGCTTCTGATCAATCCGTGTATGTGCTGGGGGGTGAAAGGAGGGCGAGGCTGCTTAAATACTGTATAAGTTCCATCATTAGACTAGTGAGCTCTGTTGTTTGCCCTCAGTAAGGGCAGTTCCTAAATTCTGAAGCCAGGAACAATTCTCAGCAGTCCTCAGTCAATCCTATCTACTCAACTCATCCCTTTAGCTAGAAAACCCCTGCTTTTCGATAACAGTCATCTCAACCTACATCACTACTAATCCCCCCCCCAGAAGTTTACCTGCATTCTGGCAGAGAATATCAGTGATGTAAGTAGAAGTCATCTCATGCAAAAGGATACTCAAAAGCTTTATGGCTTCAGCAATGCCTGTGCTTTTCTTGACCCAAAACTCAAGGAGAACGTCTGCAATTTCGATCAGATCTAAGTAATGAAGTTCTCATTGTGTCTTTTTGTGTCTGTTTCCTATTCAGAAAGCCAAAAACAGATGAGCACCTGGCCCGACTGGAAACAGTGACCAAGGAGATAGAAATAACAGGAACCTACCATCTGACAAAGGAGGAACTGATCTTTGCTGCCAAGCAGGCCTGGAGGAATGCACCCAGATGCATTGGGAGGATCCAGTGGTCCAATCTACAGGTAACCGAGGAGTCTGGACATTATGGGTCCAATAGTCATGTGCTGTAGATCAGAACATCCTTTACTTTGGTAAAATATGCCAGTTGCTTCAGCTGAGGACACCGCTCCCTCTTGTACACATCATGAGATACTTGTAGAGCTGCAATTAAACTGAGAAACACTGATTTTTCACTTCACTTCTTTCCTTAATGTTTCCTTAAATGCATAAGGAAAATACTAAGCTTTACATTACTGTTTCCAAATCAGTTCTTTTCTCTATGTTTCTTTTGGAAACATGCAGGTATTTGATGCACGTGATTGTAAAACAGCAAAGGAAATGTTTGAACATCTTTGTCGTCATATTCAGTATGCCACCAACAATGGAAATATAAGGTTAGTCTCATCAATTTCATTTTAAACAACAGAATTCACATCCAGATCTGGATTCAAAACTTCACCTAAGACCTGAAGCGGTCTATCTGAATATTTTGACAACTTGTTTCTGCTGTTCTCCTCCTGGTACTGCGTGTTCCTGTCATGTACCATCAACCAACATGAAAATCTGTAACTTTCATGGCTCATGTTGCAAAACCTTTTGTAATTCCTGGAGAAAAGAGATGATTTGGAGACTGAGAGCAGTGGGTAGAGAGGAGGAATGATTCTACTGCTACTGATGTTTCAGAAATATCAAATAATTGCTGTTGGTAACACTTTCTGCCTTAGTAAGTAGAATGCGTTTGGTGTGCTGGTGTGCTGTAAGGGGGTTTGATTGTTTCTCTGGGCAGATCAGCCATCACTATCTTCCCCCAGAGGACTGATGGGAAACACGATTTCCGTGTTTGGAACAGCCAGCTCATCCGATACGCTGGATATCAGATGCCGGATGGGTCTGTCATAGGAGACCCTGCCAGCGTGGAGTTCACACAGGTGCAGTCCTACATACAGAGCCGCAGCTGCTTTCCCTCTGTCTGACCCATCTGTCTTTTGTGCTTTTTCCTTGCATGTTTATGCAGAGGGGAGGGAAACGTGGTGGTAAGGCGTGAATGGCATGTTCTGCCCCATAGGGTTTAGGTACAGGCTGAAGTAATAATTTCCTGCAATCCTGATATAAAGATACTCCCCTTCACCTCAGAACAGGGTGAGCTAATGCTCCCCTTAAGTCAGGGACACAGTCAGTACTTGAACAACATGCCTCAACATTGTTTGTATGAGAAAGATAACCTTTATCACTTAGAATTTACCTCAGCAGCTTTTAGAGCTACCTTTTAAAGGTTAACATCCTTTTGTCTACAAATCTGGGGGGGCGACCAACCTAAAACCACCCAAAATATACTTTCTTTATTTACAGCTGTGCATTGAGCTTGGGTGGAAGCCGAAATACGGCCGCTTTGATGTAGTTCCCCTTGTTCTCCAAGCAAACGGCCAAGACCCAGAAATATTTGAGATCCCGCCAGAAATTGTCCTCGAAGTGCCAATGGAGCATCCAAAGTAAGCAGCAAGATTTAGATAATTGCATTTCTGCCTCACCTTGGCAGGTTATCAGTCATTTTATGAGTTCTTTGTTAGGATGAAATGATGGTAAATAGTCCTGAGAGACCCAGTTACCACACTCTAAAGGAAAACTGCTCTGAGCTTTTGCAGACTGTGCTTCATGGGTCATTTCTACTACAGTTAGTACTCTTTATCTACCTGGACTTTTCTGGGTATTGCCTAAAGGGGGAGAAGACATAAATCACATAAAGTGATCAAAATGCTTGTTTAACAGGTATGAATGGTTTAAGGAGCTAGATCTGAAGTGGTATGCGCTGCCTGCTGTTGCCAACATGCTGCTTGAGGTGGGAGGCTTGGAGTTCACTGGGTGTCCTTTCAATGGCTGGTACATGGGCTCAGAGATTGGAGTGCGAGACTTCTGTGATGTGCAGCGGTACAACATCCTGAAGGTAACCTTCTGAAGGGGATGTGTGCTGGTTTGTGATCACACTTGGTGACTGATGGCTTCTGAAAAGAGACTCCATCAGTTTCTGCTGGGTCAGGTGCTGTGTTTACATCACACACTTCAGCACTAATCTAACACAACATCCCAGCTATTGTGGGACGTGTTGAACTTCTGCCAAGATCAGCGCTGCCAGATTGTGTGGCTGGTTTACAGCGTCCTGACAGTGTCTGTTCCAAACAGCTGGATAGAATGGTGAAACTGCAGCTGTAAAAAATACAGAAAATGGTGTCCAAAGGGAATTCTTCCCTGGTTTTACCCTGAGTCCTGCTGATTCAGGAGTTTTAGTCTCTGACCATACGTTTCTCAGAGGTGTATTTCTGTCAGTTCCAGTCTGCTGTTGACATGGCATTCCTGGTGGATAACTGCAGGTCTTGGGCACTTCACCAATACAAATTAATAATGATGGCTTATAACCAGAAACTGCCACTTTTTAAACTGTTTAGTCCAGGAGAAAATCACTCTCTGCTTTACCAAACTCCATAATTCACGTTACCTCTTCCCCCTTCTGCAATACATTTTCCTGCATATTAGTGTGTTGAGGTGGAAAAATCATGAGGTCTGAGTTCCACATAATAAATTTGCTTTTCTCTTTTCTCTCTCTTTTTCACATGTAGGAGGTAGGGAGAAGAATGGGACTGGAAACAAACAAACTTTCATCACTATGGAAGGACCGAGCTGTTGTAGAGATAAATGTGGCTGTGCTTTACAGCTTCCAAGTAAGTCAACGAGTGTGGTATCTGGAGAGACACTGACTATTGGGTGCCTGTTTTTTCTCTCACTTATAACAGCTTTATACAAATATAGTGCCAGTGGACAATGCTCAAGGGAGGTTATCATATATTTCCAAAAGAGTTATTCTTTATTTACACCTGGGAAAGCAGAGGAATCTGTATTTCCTGTTGTTGCCAGAAAAAAGTGAAGGCAGAAGGGAGAGAAAAAGAAAAGGAAGTTAAGGGCAAAATTGCTCATCCTTTTAATAGAAGTCTCAGAGTCTATGTAAAGCTATAGGATTAATATCTTTTATTTACCATTGCAGTTTTTTTAATGTGTCATAACAATACAAAAGATGGGTAAAAATGAATCCAAGGCTTTTCAGCATGTGCTCCAGTGCTGGAGAGGTAAAATGCTGATGTTATAAAAAAAGGGAAGGGCTAAGAGTCCTTAATCAAAGGTCCACCTCTATCTATATAATAGTTGCTGATGGTAATTATTTCCCATCACTGAATATAGTCCTTTAAATAGTAACCAAAGCAAAAGGAGTACATTACCTACATCAGGAGGAAGAGCAGAATGGGATTTTTAATGTGTGTCTGTCTTTTTGCAATTCTTCTAGAAAGAGAATGTGACCATCATGGATCACCACTCAGCTGCTGAGTCCTTCATGAAGTACATGCAGAATGAGTACCGTGCGCGAGGAGGCTGCCCAGCTGACTGGGTGTGGATCGTACCTCCCATATCAGGGAGCATAACTCCCGTCTTCCACCAGGAGATGCTGAACTATGTCCTCACTCCCTTCTATTACTACCAGGTACACCTTAGCCAAAAAGAGATGATTCTAGTGGACAACTTCAGCAGTGCAGATAGAATAATATTTCATTCAGAAACCTGAACAAAAAGCCCTGGTTAATGAAAGCCCACCAGAGAGATTCATAAATACAAATTGTGTTTTTATTGTTCTACATTTCTTACCTGAAGCGTAACTTTTTCCTCTTTTTAAAGGTGGATGCATGGAAAACACATGTCTGGCATGATGAGACCCAGAGGCCAAAGAAAAAAGAAATCAAATTTAGCATCTTGGCCAAGTAAGTTGTTCGAATAAGAATCCTCATTTTGTCCAACTCTTCTGTTCTTGTGATGTTTCTGTTCCACCTTGGTTGGGTTTTTTTAATATTAATAATTACAGTGGGGACCACTTGAATTGTTGAATCATAGACTTACCTGCCACGGTGAGGGAATACTCTCATATCTAAGATTCTTATTCAGGGCTATCCTTAGCGCTTCTGAACAATCTTCCAAGGCAAAACCACGCTCAAGTTCAGTCTTTCCTAGCTGGTTTGTGAATCAATCTGGATTACTGTTTATACTAAGAATTGTGTGTGATTTTTTTTTCCCCAGGGCTGTCCTCTTTGCATCTTCACTCATGCGACAAATGATGGCGTCCAGGACCAAGGTCACTGTAATCTATGCAACGGAGACTGGGAAATCTGAAACGCTAGCCAACAATCTGTGCAGCTTGTTCAACTGTGCCTTCAACACCAAGGTAAGAAAGCCTAGATCATCCACACTAAATGGAGGAAGATGTTTGGCTGGTTTCATCAGCTTCTGCAAGCCTTTTCATTCCCTAAACCTATGTTTTGAACATTCAGTGAATACAAGTTGGATCAGGATTTTGATTTTGTATTCACTTAACATAGTGCCTTATAAATGTGGTCAGTGGTCTTCTGACAACCAGAGATATCTAATGCTCATTCTTATGTCTGCCAGCAGTTTCTCATGAGCTTTATACCTTCCAGATTCTGTGCATGGATGAGTACAACATTTGTGATCTGGAAAAAGAAACACTTCTGTTAGTGGTTACCAGCACTTTTGGCAATGGAGATTCTCCAAATAATGGAAAGGTAACATTCACCTCAGAAGTATGTATGGGACCTAACTCAAAGACTGAGACCAAAGACAACCCTTTCTTTTGCCCCATATACTTGAGTAAGATATGGATCAGGGTCTCAGTTCTGTTTTAAATCAGAGTGTTTTTCTAACCTGAAGTATTTTATGAATCCTCATACAGACCTTGAAGAACTCCTTGCTCACCCTGAAATCACTGAGAAAAAAGATCAGGTAAAACATGTTGTTGTTTAGTTTACATGTGATTGAATCCTCTTGTGTTTCGTTTAGCATAACACAGTGGTCTTTCTTTTATCTTCTGCTGCAGATATGCTGTGTTTGGTTTGGGCTCCAGCATGTATCCGGAGTTCTGTGCCTTTGCTCATGCCATTGACCAAAAACTGGCCCAACTCGGGGCTTCTCAGCTCACTCCAATAGGTGAAGGAGATGAACTCGGTGGGCAAGAAGAAGCCTTTCGCTCATGGGCAGTCACTGCATTCAAGGTGACCACATAAATAGCTCATATTTTAGTTTGTTCATTCATTCCTTTTATTTCAGTATTCACTGGCCTCCATAAAAATGGGGGGGAATGGAGGAAAGCAAACAACTGGATTTATATTTGAGTTTTGAACTCTCCTTTTTATCCTGCTTGCCTAAGTTGAAGAGGGAACTGAGCCCCTTTTCTCTTTATTTTTTAATATTCCCATAAAGTTCCTTTGGGATGCTGGAATGTTCCGGATGAACAAGGGTGGTAGCATCAAACATCAGGAGTTTTGGAAGTAGATCAGTTTTTAGCTATACTGGTCTAGAAGTGAACCTTTCTGAATCCCTGTCACATCACTGAACTCAGTAGAATCAATAAAATTAGCAGTGACTTCTCCTCAACAGGACTTTGACAGCACTAAGATTTTTCTAAATTACCATTCTGAATAGCATTATTTTTTCTTTGTTCTAGGCTGCCTGTGACATTTTCAACATCCGGGGCAAAAGCAGTATTCAGTTGCCTCAGATTTATACCTCTGATGAAAGCTGGGATCCTAAGAATTACAGGATAGTGCATGACTCTCAAACCATGGTCTTGGCTAAAGGTATTACCTCTCACTTCTCACCTTCTCTGTCCATTTTGTTTCAGATAGGTCTGAACTGGAAAGGTTTATATAGTGACATTGGTCCTGCTAGATGACAGAATGTGTGTAATGAAGTGCAGTGGTCAGAGAAAAAAAGACATTGGTTTCCACTGCATTAAAGACATAGGTTTCCATTGCATTACTCGTTATCTTTTCCATCAGAACACCCGAACAAGGATACATTTGCCAGACCCAGAAGAACAAGAGCTGAGATGAACTACTTTTAGTCAGGGAAGGCATCATGCATACAGGACACATAGGTGACCAATTCTAGGGCGAGCATGGTTCAGGTCTTTTCTGCACATTGTTTGAAGACATTTTAAACAAAGCTTATCACAAAATTCCCATGAGTCATGTCCATGTCCTCTTCTCTCAACAGCGCTTGCAAGCATTCACAGCAAGGATGTCATTCCCATGAAGCTGAAGTTCAGACAGAATCTTCAAAGTTTAAAATCCAGGTATGGTACCTCATTCTTTTGAATGTTGCAATACTTAATGTCTTAAACATCTGAGATGTCTGGTTATAGACATCTTCTCCTGCAGTTATTAAGAAATACATACAAGTTTCAAATGATCATTAGAAGTAAATTATTATCACAAGTCCACAGTCATACCTACAATCTTAATTCTGGCTTAAATAAGAGGTGGCTTCCCATTAAAGTCTCTCTGAATGCAGGGGAATAAAAAACTTTGTGATACAGCCCTTTGATCTTTACTGAACACAAAGTACTGAGCTGGTCTGATGGTTTGGTGCTGGACACAAGTAAGCTCTTGCCAGCTGCCACCTCAGATTTATTCCTGTTCTGTGCATCACAAGGGAAATCCTGTCGACGTAACCAAGATGTGTCTGATCTCTTTTTTCTATATCCAGTCGTGTTACCATTCTAGTCAAGCTTTCCTGTGAGACTGATCAGGAAGTGCACTACCTGCCTGGAGAACACATTGGGATTTTCCCGGGCAACCAGCCAGAATTAGTCCGTGGCCTCATTGCACACGTCAAGGATGCTCCTCCAGCTGACCAGACTGTCAGACTTGAAACCTGCACCAGTGGTAGGTTGGTTCTCTTCAGATCAAATAGAAGAGGGTGTTTGATTTCTCTCCAATTCCCGAGAAGTTTTATAGACTGAATTTTCTGGTTTATCCATTTCTTAAGTTTCAATAGGATTTTGTGGAAGCTTTTAGTTACTCTTACAATTCTCAGTTCTGATTTCGCATGCTCTGGCAGCCCATGGTAACTGCACCAGTGTTTGCAGAATTATCCTAGGTTGACAATGTAATTCAGTTGCTGAATTGGCCGCTGACTGCAATTAAACAGAGTTTGCTTATTGTTGCTATGTATCAGAGTCCTAAAATAGATTGGCATGTCATGACCATCTTTCCATCTTAGTAGGAGCAATCTGCTAAATCATAGGATTCTGACACCCAGAAAAATGATTTATTCAGATGGAAAACTTCATTTTGAAGTGTTGTTTTGTTGTCATGCAGTTCTCTGCATCAGAGCTTCCCCTTATAAAAGTTTGAAGCCTCACATTAGCATCTCTTCAGAAGGGCCCTGTGGTCCAGACCTGCTGCAGCCTCATCTGAAGTCCTGTTTTGAAGGACACTGAGTTTTGTAAAGCTCTGCAGCTGTCAAATGCCATGGGAATTGACAAGTGTTCTTTTCTCTGCTTCCAGGTGGCTACTGGACAAGGGACAAAAAGCTTCCAGCCTGCACACTGCCCCAGGCGCTGACGTACCTGCTTGACATCACCACTCCACCCTCCCAGCAACTGCTGAAAAAGCTCTCCCAGCTGGTGACAGCAGAAGGAGACAAACAGAGGCTGGAAGTTTTATGTCAGGTAAGTGTTAGGGCTACATTTACATTAGGAGAATGGTGCGCGGGACCATCTGATGCCCTTTCACTGTGCAGCAGAAGCTTAAGGAGTTTTGTAGTGATGGTGCTTGATTTTATGCCTCTGTTACATGTTCTGTGTGCCCGTAAAGCCAACCACAGAGAGGAGGGCTGGTCTTGTGGCTCAGCTTGGGCGTGGGCATCGAGATGGCTTCAGATCTGGCATTTCCTGTGGGGCTCTGGGTGGGTTGTTTAGCCTGCACGTCTCGTGCTTCCTCATGGTGATTCCTGGTGATGTGCCACTAGAACAGCTCACAGCTGGCAGGTGGAGGGGCTGCAGGGGAGCAGGTGAGCATTTTTATCAGAGAATTTGGTACCATGCAGTAAGAGGAATGTCACTTGGAGTAACCAGCAGCTCAGTGATGTATAAGGGCTTGCTTCTCCTGCTGGGCTCAGCGAGGCCCAGTAGGTATCAGGGCCTGAGCCCATAGAGTGTTATGGATGTCCCCTAGCAGGGGGCTGAGAAACAGGTCCAGTCTCTACATCCACACTGAGGCAGCTGGTATCCGAGAAGGTTACAGCAGGTATTCTGTACCTCCGTGTTCAAAAATGAAACAGTTCCTTAGGAAACCCCTGTAGCAGTTTAGGCAAAGTTTTGAGAGCTCTCTGTTGATTCGCCTGGTATTTCATTGAACATAAGGCAGAAATCTTACATATAAATGACATTTCAGATATCCCTGCTCCCCTGGTCTCAGTGTGAATGACCTGCTAACGTTGTCGTGGTGGCCTTTGGCTTTTAGAGCACAGAAGAATACAATAAATGGAAGTTCTACAACAGCCCGAACATCCTGGAGGTGCTGGAGGAGTTTCCCTCTGCTGAAGTCTCCACAGCTTTCCTTCTGACTCAGCTGCCACTCCTGAAACCCAGGTACTATTCTGTCAGCTCCTCCTGTGACGTGACAGCCAGAGAGATTCATCTGACAGTTGCAGTTGTAAACTACAGGACAAGAGGTGAGAACATTTGGTTTCATTTCTCTCTGAATTAAATGATATTTAGGCTGCATTGAGGCTTAGGAATTAACAGTGTCTGCCATATGGCATGAAGCATAGCTGTAGCAACAAGTTTGTATTGTGTTACATACAGAATAGTGTACTGCAGTGCAGATGTTCATACTGTGTCAGGATGGGCATCATTATCACTGTATCCTTGTTTTATAAATCATTACTAGATATTACTTATATTACTGATTTAAAAAACATAATTTTAGGTATAAAATGTGTCTTTTTAGAAAAGAGAGCTTTAGAACTGACAGATATTTTCCTTTGCTCTGAGCAGATGGACAAGGGCCTTTACACCATGGAGTTTGCAGCACGTGGCTGAACACAATAGCTCTCAATGAAATGGTGCCGTGCTTTGTACGCAGGTGAGTGTCTGATAGAGAAACAGGGAATGAAACATAACCCGGTGGTTCTTAGGTCAGCTTCTTCAGTGGGTTTTTCACCGGGTGCAATGTGGTTTTCAAGCGACCGGTGAGTGCAGGGTGGAATATCTGAGCGTGAGGAGAGGGAATTCCCCATCTTCCAGAGATGGGGTCCTTTCCCTTGTCTTACGTTGAGTAAAATCAATCTGGTGACTTTGGTTGTGCTGCTGACAGTCAGTCAGGAAACAGACCCTGCGCTGTCATTCATGAACTGATGACATCATTAACATCTTTCTGCACTTTAGTGCTAACGAGTTCCAGCTCCCGAAGGAGCCAAGCAGACCATGCCTCCTGATCGGCTCCGGAACGGGAATCGCTCCCTACAGGAGTTTCTGGCTGCAGCGTCTCTACGACATGGAAAAGAGAGGTACTGATGGGGATTGCCACAAGGGGGAGGCCAGAACCTGCCTGGCGGCAGGAGACGTCCCTCACCCTCCAAGCGAAACCTCTGCAGAGGGAGACACCCAGAGACGTTGGCCAAGAGCCCTGCTTGAACACTGCACTGAAACAGCTCCTCTGTCCCACCTGGGGCCGTTCTGGTGGTCTTGAGGTGTTTGGTCACTTGGAGGAGCAGCCTCTGGGCCCTTGTAACTGCTCTGTGTTCAGTGACTGCCCCAGGCACTCACAGGGGGGCCACAGCATGGAGAGGAAACACCTTGGCCTGCCCCATCAGCCCATTTGTGGAACCTGCTCCAGCAGGTGATTCCACGTTGTTCCCCAAGGGCTTGGGCAGGTTCAGTCCTCCTGCAAGGCCCTAGAACCTGAACACAGAGTTCCAGGTGTGGAACAGAACAACTCTACACAGCCAGTTATGGTGTCAGGGGGGCCCTCTATGGGGATAGTCATAAGGGATGATGGGCCTTTACCAGGAAAGACAAGAAACTTGCCAATGTTGGTTTCAGGGATCAAAGGGGGTGACATGATGTTGCTGTTTGGCTGCCGGCAGCCAGACGTGGATCACCTCTACAAAGCAGAAACTGAGGAAATGAAGAGGAAGGGAGTCCTGAAGGAAGTCTACACAGCCTACTCCAGACAACCTGGACAACCTAAAGTAAGGCTGCTTCCTTTGCTCTGTGGCTTTGGCAGTTGTAACTGGTTCTGAAAAAGAAGAGTCTCAATCTGCTGTAGTTAAATCAGGTCGAGCCTCCAAATCTGGGGCTTGTAAAGGCAGCATGAAGACATTTTCTTCCCCTGTGCTGTGGTGCAACACACAAGTGGGCCAGGGCAGTTAAAACCTCACTGTATTGGCCCACATTGAAAACCTTTTCTGATCCTTTTTCTGTTTCCAAGGTCTATGTTCAAGACATTCTTCAAAGCAAGTTGGGAACCAAAGTGTGCAACCTCTTGCATAAGGAAGAAGGGCACCTCTATGTCTGTGGAGATGTGCGCATGGCCAAGGACGTTGCTCAGGCTCTGAAAAGGATGCTCACAAAAGCCCTGAAGCTCAGCGAGCAGCAGGCAGAGGAGTATTTCTTCCAGCTAAAGGTACGCTGTGACACACTAGGTGTCCTTCCCAGGGACACACTGTTGGGGATGGGATACAGAAGTCTAAAGTCACACTCCAGACCTTGAGGGCTGCCATGAGCTGCTCCTCAGCAGAATGCAGAAGGAGAAGAGCTTTAGGGGATGAGCTTATCCACCCACCATGATGTAAAACACAGTTTCTGTTTGGTTAGGGTGTGAGAGTGACACGTGATGTTCTCTTACATCTACCATTTGTTTCTCTGGGGGTCCTGGACATGAGCTTTGTATTGGGTCCAGAACAGCAAGGGTTTGAGTCTGTATTGTACCAGTGGAGCAAAGTGAGTTTACGCAATCCCTGTGAAAGCAGAGTGCCTGGGTCTGCTGGCTTTTTAGGACCCTTTTGCTACCAGAACTTGTCCTGCGGCACACGTGTGTCTGGGATTCGGACAGGTTCTTTTATCAGCAGAAACAAAAGCCACTGGCACAGAATGCAAAAGACCTTTTAGTTCCTGAGCTCTCGCCCAGGGAGCAGCACTGAATTCATCTCTTGGGTTTCCTTTCATTTTTGCAGAGCCAAAAGCGATACCATGAAGACATATTTGGGGCTGTGTTCCCGCAGGAAGTCAAGAGAGGGGCAGGAGCTTTGCAGCCCAGCAGCCCAAGAGCAAAGCACCTCCTGTTCTAGACAATACTTGCACATTTGTTGTGGTTTTCAAAAACCAAGGGGTCAAATCCTCTTTCTCATGCACGTTCGTGTATATGTGTGTACGTGTGACACGTATGTACATGTATAGAACATGTCTGTGATTGTAGGATTTGACCTTGAAACCTCAGCCTTAAGAAATACATGAAGTTTAATGTTTTGTTGCTATTTATTCTGAGACTTCATTGATTTTCTCAGTCGTGAAGATGCAGATTATTTTTGTGATGCTGGCTGCAGCCTGCGCGTGCTGGGTTTGGTAAAGAGGAGGGGATTCCGAGGGGGGTTACGGTGTAAGCTGGAACTGGAATACTTCTTGAACCGTGCTGTATCTGTGTGAGGTTTTTGTACCAGATTCTTTCACTGCGCACATTTACCCCCACTTTAAAGCAAGTAACTGGAGGGTTGTGCCACTTGGGAATGTTCAGTCCCGCACCTGGCTGCGTCTGCAGCAATAGTTGCAAGTGAGATAATAATATGATGGCTCCTAAGTGGCAATACCTGCTCCACACACTCCAGATGTGAGTGCAGGAGGAGGCAGCGGCTGCAGTTCTGCTTTGCGTGTTTCAGGTACTTGAACCTGAATTGAGGCTGTTACACAGCCCATGGCAGTAAGGTTCAGAAGAGTCAAAAGCACTTGGTCCATTTGAATTCTATGCTCTGATTTACTTGATTTGTGTGTAATAAAAGATGCCTTTATATTGAGACAAACACATTGCTGTGGATGGCATTGCTGTTGGCTCTTGCGATTGCCTTCATTACAGCCCCCAGTCAGGGTGGGATTTAAGCTGTGCAGCAGGTGCTGCTGGAGACAGAGGAATGTTCTGGGCTTAGAGTCACCCAGGTTATGAGCTCCTCACTGGTCTGGGGACTCCACCGGGCTGAGAGTGGCAGATGAGCCCTTTCTGAAGCACCGAGTGCTTCATTGCACTGACACTTGAGCTCTGCTTACACAGCTGAGGTGCAATCCAGCACTCAGGACAGGCGGGATGGCGAGGCTCTGGGCTGGGTTGCAGGCTCTGAGGGGCCAGCAGCTGAACCTGATCATCTGCTCCATGCAGGGCAATGAGGGGCAGCTGAGCCCCGTGGGGCACAGCCCCGCACACGGAGGCCGATCCTGCCGAGCACGGGGGGCAGCAGGAGCCCGGGTAGGTCGGAGGTTCCTTTCCTTTCTGTTGGTGTTGAAATGATGATTTCTGTCACTGCTGTGCAAAGGGTTCTGAGTGATGGGGGCGGGGGGGACACCTGCCCCAGGCTGCGGGGCTGGGAGGAGAGGGCTGGAGCTGCTGCTGTGTGCAGGCAGGAGCAGGCTGAGCTCTGGGGCAGGAGACGGTGATGCGTCGGGATGAGGCCGTGGTTTGTTGGGATTACTGATGCGGTGCGTGCGGCTTTCCCGGAGCTTGCTTCGGTCAGCTCAGCTGTAGCCCGCTCTGTGCTGTGGGCTGTTGCGTGGTGCCTGCTCCGACTGACCCATGCTCTGTGCCTGCGCAGGGGTGTTCCACGGATGGCAGTGCTGAACCGCCAGCGAGGTCCCGCTGGGCTGGGGCCGTGCTGGTCCGCTCTGAGCTTCAGGCTCACAGTGCAACGGAGCGTTCCGCTGCGGCCGTCCGCTGCTGGAATGGTCTCTGCGCTGCAGTCTGTGTGTGCTGAGCTGAGAGCGCTGCCCGCAGCTGTGGGCAACGGAGCGCTCGGACGGCGCCTCAGTGCCCGCGAGTGCTGCCCGGGGGCTCCGCGGGGCCGTTGTGGCCCGGAGGAGGCGCTGCCGCGCACACAGAGCCCCGGCGCGGGTGACGGTGTTGCAGCGGTTCCCGGGTCCCTGCTCGCGCTGCCGGGGCCTGGGTGGGAGCTGCGCAGGGCCCCGTCCCTGACCTGGGACCGGGAAACACCCGCGTGGGACGGCTCCAGCGCAGCACGGAGGGCCCCCCCCACCCCGGTGCTGTGCGGCGCTTGGATGCGGGCAGGGGATGGAGGCGGTGGGGTCCTGCGGCTGCTTCTTCACTGGGTCAAGCGAAGGGTGGAGGTGGGGGCGCCCCAGCGGGAATGGGCTCGCGTTTTATTTGGCTACAGTGGACGGGGGGAAGGCGAAGCCACGATTCGGTACCACGCGCTTTATGCAGAGCAAAGGTTTATTCACCGGAAGGTTCCTGCGCCTCCCGCGCCGCGGCAGCGGAGCGCGCCCTTGGTGCTGCCTTTGCGGCTCCCGCCGCGCTTCGATGGCTTCGGGAGCAATTCTGGAAGGCGCTCGGTAGAAAACATAAAAAACCGTTTTCTGTACAGAGTTTACATCCCAGCGGGAAGGAGCAGAAGGTGCCTCTGCCCCGGAGCCGCGCAGCACCTGCGGGCTCAGCCGGCCCCGGGCTCCTGCAGCAGCAGCGCAGCCGGACCACCACAGCGTCTCCTCTCTGGTAGCAGGGGCAGGAGGCCGGGTTTGGCTTTCAGGAGCAGCTTATGGGTGTTAAACGCAAACCCAGGGTCAGGTTGAATTGGAATCCCAGATGTCGTGGCTCAGGGCAGGAGCAGAGGCCCGTGCTCCTCTGCCAGCACCGAGCACACTGAGCTGCAGCACACGGGGGTGTTGGGTCCCAGGGAATGGGGAAGCTCTGCCTGGGGCAGGAGCACCGCATCCGCATGGACAGGGCCTCGGTTACAGCCAAGGGCAGGCCAGGAAGGACCAACAGTGATGGGGTTTGGTTGGGTTTTAATTACTCTGTTGTAACGGGGCTCTGGTGCAGCGCTGCCCGTCCTGCTCCTCACCGGGCACAGCGGCAGGAACAAACGGAGGCCCTGCTGGTTCCTGCAGCAGCGGCTGAGGGACGAGCTCCAGCGTCCATGTGCCGGTTGTTGACTGTTTCCTGCTGGGCAGTTCCGGGTATCCCGGCTCCCCAGGGCAGTGGTGAGGAGCACCCCCGAACGTGCTCAGAACTGTGGCTGCAGCCCCAATACCGCAGCAGCCGCTGCAGCAGGAGCAGGGTGAAGCCCAGGAGGGTTCCTTAGGTTTGGGGGTGCTGCTGTGATTTAAGCAGTGCCCGCTGGGAAAACAACAGCTTAAAACTGCTGACACAGCACCGCTGAGAGAACAGACAGGAGCAAGTCTTGAGGAGAACAAGGTGGTGAAGGCCGAACACGCGGGGGTGCAGGGGGGTGTTTGCTTTGTAACGATGGGGAGAGGAGGAGGTCAGGAGCAGCGTTTGCTACCACCAAACCCACGTTCTGTATGAGATGGAGCTAAATCACTGCCGGAGCACTCACGGGAGCACTCCTGGCTTGCCCAGGCAGGGCAGCTCTGCCCCACACAGCCCAGGGGTTTCTTTGCCACTGAATTGTGTACAAGTCACCCACCTGCCTGCAGCCAACCCAGTGCCCGCCGCCTTCCCTGCATCATGCGGGGCTTAGAGCTGCCCCTGTGCTCCTCACAGCCCCTCATGGTGAAAGGTGCGCAACGTACCGGTGCTGCTGGAGAAATGGAATCTGGTGACTCGAGGGACCCCCATGCCCCGTCCTCACTCGGAACCTGCACATGGTGCACTGGA
Source organism: Ara ararauna (assembly GCA_028858755.1). Lineage (NCBI taxonomy): Eukaryota > Metazoa > Chordata > Aves > Psittaciformes > Psittacidae > Ara > Ara ararauna. The sequence continues at coordinate 5,608,002 of CM054389.1, read as the reverse complement.
GAGGGCACCGTGGGGGGTGTTTGCAGTCACCCTGAGGCCGTCCGCGCTGGGCTGGCTCAGATCCTCCGGAGCCAGGTGTGACCCTTCCTGCTCGCAGTTCTGTTCAGTTCACTGGAGCTCGGCCGGGGCAAATCCCACTGCAAGAGCTCCAGTTTTACCCTAGCGAACGGCAGACGCAGGCCTGGCCTCCAGCCCCGGTGCTGGAGCGCGCCCGTTCCCCTGCTCCTGGGGAGAGCAAGTGCTGCGAAGGCAGCAGATGGCTGCCGTTCCCTCGCAGCGGTTCTGGTGTCAGCGCTGCGGGAGCGCGGCTGCGGTTCCACGGATTCACTGCTTTATTGTGCTTAAAAAAATAGAGCTCACACGGGTTCATGTAAACAGTCCTTAAATAACCGCTGGTGCTCGGGCGGGCGCAGTGGGGCCGGGGCCAGCGACCGCTACAGCTTCTGGTGACTCGGTTCCAGGATTCCCATCCCAAACCTCTCAAAGCGCAGGGCAACTTTGCTACTGTTAATGCTGGAGAGAAGCGGGGAGGGGAGAAGGGGGGAACGTTACTTCGGTTTTCTTACCGACCTACAGCCCTATAGAAGGAACTACAGTGGGGTAGGTTCTGACCCCGCACAACTCCAGATTGGCCGCAAAAGGGGCTTAAGTAATTAAGCAGCAAACACCTGCCCTTGTTTTCCTCTCTGGCTCCTGGCACGCTCCCCTCAGCCCTGTCCTTTCCCCTGCAGAACAAGGTGGGTTTTCAAAACCATGAATAGGTGGAGAATGGAAACAGACCCTTTCTACAGAGGCTGCTGTGTTACCTGCACCTCTGCACAGCCCCAGGGCGTTGGGGCAGGGGTTTTGCTGAGGAGGGATGGGAACAGAAGCAAACCGTAAGATCCAAAGCACTGATGTGCAAGGGGAGGAGGAGGACCTGAGGGGTGCTCTGGCTTTCCTCCTCTTTTACCCAGCAGTGCAGCTGAGCCCAGCTGACCCACGGGGGCCGGTTCTGGACGCCGCCAGTGGCCCCTCTGCCTCATGAGACTTGCACCAGCGAGCCCAGGCTCAGGACCCCCAACCTGCTGGGCAGGACACGCAGCACCGGGTCAGCCACGCGCGCTCGCGAGCCCCTGCCCAGGGCCGGCGAGCGCCCGCTGCAGTGCGCGGCGCCGCGGCGTTAGACAGCGGCCTCTTGCAGACAGGAGCTGTTATTGAAGCGAGCGGCCCACACCAAGCGGGAAAGGCAGAAAAGGAGGAGCTCAGATCAGTGTGGGTTATGTCCGGGTTAATTTCGTGGGTTGGTTTTGCAATGGAAGGTGATTGTCCGAGTTGCCGGTTAGGATACAACACATGGAAACATGCAAGTTGGAGCCCGTTATTGCACCAGTAGCTACAACCTACAGAGAAATATGGGAGGGAAGGGAAAAAGACACTGTGAGAGTTAGTTTCCAGTTATTTAAAGCAAGTTCTTGAGAGCTATTGCAAAGGTTACGCTAGAGCTCAGCGCGGGGTTAGTGCCATGTTTGGCAGAGGGGAGGTGAACGCATCTGTGGGTCTGGAACCTGAGCCTCCTCCCAGGTGTGACTCAAGTGTAAGGCAGTTGAACAGCAGCTGAGCCGCTGTGCTCTCATTTCACTGAGCAATAATTAATACTGACACTTCAAGTGCTTCTCCGTGTTAAAGGTTTTGAGCAGAGAAAGAGCAGTAACGTGTGTGAATTGCCATGAACCACTTGTGGGGTGTCGGGGGGTCCGTTTGTCACCCAGGCAAATATAACTTCAAAGGGAAACAGTGGCACATCCTCTGGTCCTTCCCTTCCTCAGCACCACAGCATAGGGGAAACTCTAATCACTCTGGGGGCAGTGTGGGCCCTTTCCAATGCTCTTGGTAGATCCTCTCCAAAACCAAACATAAAGCAGGGTAAATAATCTACTGAAGGAGGGAGGCGAATATGTTAAAGTAGGAAATGAACTCTGAAGCATGCAAGCTTAGTTTTGTAACTTCCTAGTAACTCCAAAGCAGAACAGCACGCTGTTACCCGCCCGTCGGAGGTTTGACAGCCCCCAGGAAGGCAAAGTAAAGCACAGGAATACCAGTTAGCAACCTGGGAGCAGCAGCGATGTCCTGGCAGCACCAAATACTCACTCAGCAGACTTCCAGAAGTGCCCCGGGTGGGAGAGCCGACGGTTCAGTTTTGGCAGCTTTTCAAGCATATCCATGAGGGCAGTGAAGCTCGGCCGCTCGCAGGTATCGAAGGACCAGCACGCCGAGAGAATCTCCTGCAAAGGATATTTGTGGCTCATGATGTCCATTCGGGTCAAGGCCAGCTCTGCAGAGCAAGCACCTGACAGCACTGACTGGCACCAGCCCAGCCACAGATAACTGTTTAATAGAGGTCTTGGGCATTCTTATAATCCAGCAGTATCCTGGTGGACGTCCACTTCTGTGAGGCAGTCAGGGGCAGAGGCTCGTACCTAGCCTGGTGTCCATTCTAACCTAATCTCCCCTGCCTTCTATCTTTAGACTTACGAGTAAGTCTCTTTAAGCAGCCCCTTCCTGATCAGTAGCTCTGTGGCCAAGGCACTTACGTTGACTTCTTTCCCCAAGCTGACAGTTGCAAGGACTTGCTTCACCCCTTCGCCACTCCCAATCTGCCAGATGAGCGCCTCGGCAGGCTGGCTCTTGAAAGGCCATTCTCTCGCTTGGAGCTCAAACCACACAGTCCTGCAACACCAACAGCAAATCAAGCCTTTGCCTGCTCGTAAGGGAAAGATGCAAACCCTGTCCCTGCTCCCATTCCTTCAGCCAGGCTCTGCAGGTGTCTGAGGCTGAGCGGCAAATCCCACCCACCCCACACACCTCCTGCTTGTGGCTTTTGTAGTAGGTGAGGGAAATGCATCCTCACTGGAATCCTGAGTGTGAGCAGCGGACGGCTGACCCAGAGGGCTCAGCCTGTAACAGACCTCACTTGGGAAGTTCCCATGGTATTCCCAGCTGTCCCTTTCTTACCCAAAGGCGTAGATATCTGCCGCTTTGGAGAAAGGCAGCTTGTCCTCATCTTTCCCAGGGGCCATCTCACGAACAATCTCGGGGGCCAGGTAACATAACCAGTCATGAGGCAGCTTCAATTCATTCTCCCTCCTGAGTTCCAAAGAAAGACATGGCACTGAAACACTGCTACATCGGCCAGGAACACACCAGATCTGTGCTTCACCTAATGCCTGGGCTTTAGTTACTCAAACGTGTTTGCTGGCATTTCATTTCCAATTTTCATGCCATATTAAAACCCATGCACGTGTTAGCCTGGCTCCCCAGCTCGTTCTGGGGTTTAAGGTTAGGTTTTTTGTCTGAGTCCTAATCCGCACAGAACTCCCCAGCCCTGAGCTACTGGAACTGTCGCAAGAACTCTGCTTAGAAAAAGAAAACCAAGTGTATTCTGGAACCGTGTACGTCCTAAAGCAACTGACATTCCTCACTTGCAACTGTGTTTCCCTATTTGACCATTATTTATCACTCCAGAAGCAGACCCAGCACCGAAATCTCCGCTTACCTTCCTTCCTGAACCACACCCGAAATTCCAAATAATCCAAAATCAGTGATCACAACTTTCCCATTGTCATAGAAAACATTCTTGGATTTCAGATCCTTGTGCACAATGCCCTTTGCGTGAAGATAGCCCATGCCCTGGGAAACACATGCAGAGACGGAAACTTTTAGTGGCATTATTACTATTTACAAGCTGCTAACGCTGCCCATGCTTTGCTTTGTAACACACACTGACCCTCCCTACTCCAGCATAAAGGATGAGCTGTAAGTGTGGACACAGCAGCAAAGGTGCAAGGGAGCAGATCTCAGTAGTGCTAGGAGTTGCTTTGCATCCTTTGCGTAGCAGGGCTGCTGGAGGGGTACTCTTAGTTGGAGCATTGAGCGGCTGCGGACCTCACAGCTCGGAAGTCTGTGTGTGTCAGATGCCAGAGTTTGCTCACTGAATTCACAGCATGTTTCTGCCAGAAAAGAAACCGGCAGCTTTAGAAACGCTTCTTCAGTTGAGCAACACTGAAAGCCCAGAACAGACTGTGCAGCTCCGGCAGGAAACGCCATCTGCTTCTGAACACATCAGCTCAGCTGCAGTTACCAACAGAGGAGGGGCCGGGAGGAACCCTGCCCTGCACACCTTCCTTCACTGCTCCCTCCGCTCTGCACCAAAGCGAAGTTCTCCTTTAGCATCACATCTCTTACCTTAATGATCTCCTGTGCTATCTGCCGGGTTTTGTTAATGTCCAGGGATATCTTGGGGTCCCTCACAAACGAGTGAAGTGTCCTTCCTTTGCAGAAGCTACAGGAAAGGAAAAACAATCCTGAAAAAGGTCTTTGAAATACTGCAGGGAAATAAAAAGGTAATACTGATGTTCAGTTGGGTTTCTTAGCATGGTGACAGAATCCCAGAGCTCTTCCACTGCTCAGAATCACCTTTTGGACTAGGAGAGTGGCGCATGCCCTTGGCCTTACATAAATTCATCCTGCACAGGAACACTCCAAAAACCATTTAGGAGCTAAATGATCCTCATCTCAACTAAATACTGAAAACGAAGGAGGGGACAAAAACAGTGCCATTGCTGCCAAGTGTCCCTCAGAGGAACAGAAAAGGTAACTGGTGCGCTACCAGCCTCACACACTGCTTTGTTGTCACTGTGCTGCACTGGAACCGTTTGGAAGGAGACGGCAGAGGAAGAGCCTGTTCCAATTTTTTTTCCTCCTACATTTTGGATTTTATTATTTAAGAATTCAAAAAGAAAACGAAAATTGGCAAAAAATATTGTATGTTCCCTAAAAGGCGACAACGCTTGTATCCAAAACTGAGCAACACAGCCTGCGTGTCTGCCACCTCCTGACAGCGAGAGGGTTCTTTTTATATATAAAGAATAAATATTAACTTATATAATACATCTAAAAATACTACTACGCTGCTCTATCCTTACCTGGTGATGATTGCTAGATGGGGGGGGTTCATGCATGCTCCCATGAAGAGTACCACGTTCTCATGCCGGGTCTGTCTGTAGTTCATCACCTCCTTCTTAAAGAGCTTGAGATGATCCTGGTTGTTCCCATCTATCTCCAGCAGCCGGATGGCCACTTCCCCATGCCACTTCCCCTTGTAGACCTTCCCCCACCGCCCTTGACCAATTGGATCCCCCAGTTCAATCTGTTCAAAGGGGATGTCCCATTCCTGCAGGTACACGCTGGTCTGGCTGGGCTTGCGGTAAATCATCCCTTGCAAGCGGGGCCGTCTGTTTGGCAGATCCTCCACCTCATCCTCGTCATCTTCAGGGTCTGATTTATTAGTCTCTGGTTCCTCCACCTGCTCACAGACACAGAAGGGAAACACATGCTGAGAGCCCCCTCTGAGGGGCAGGAGCAGCCCAGCAGCACAGGCTGCTCTGAGAGAACCTCGGGGGTTGGATGCAGGCACCTGACATCTGTATGTCTGTGTGCAGGTGCAGACAAGAAAGGCTTCATCCCATATAGAGATGAATTTACAGAAAAGGGATGGGCCAATGAGAAAAAAACCCACCTCTGCTTCACATTCAACTCCATGTGTGTCTGGCTGTTGATCAGCACTAACAAGAGAAGAGAGGATTACAGTGAAAATAACGTTTGCATATCCACCCAAGTCAGCAAAGTGGGCTGCTACATGTGCTGTTAGTGGAGTGAAGGAAGCAAATGGAGAACAGATCTTGACAGCATCAGAGGAGCTCAGAGAAAAACACAATTACTGCTCCATTTAACGGATAAGGACTTTCTAAGGTTACTTTAGCAAATGAGGGACAAAGACTTTGAAGTGATTTTCAGCTATTAAGTGGCAGGAATTGATCTGGCAAGGACATGGCTACACTACTACAATGTGCTCTGGTAATGGATATTCCCATTCATGCTACTGAGGCACCTAGATCAGAGAAGTGATTGTGAGCACTGGCAATGTGGGCTAAAATCTTTTGTATGCCATAGAATTCAGATCCTTGAAAAGATGTTTGCTTGCAGCCAAATGTGCCGTCCTGTTTTGATTAAATACCCTGGGAGTTCTCCCATAAGTTCAGTTTTGGACATAACACAGAGCTGTCAGATGCATCTGAAGATCATCAGGTAACTACTGTGCAAATAGAAGAATTTAGAGCTGTACTTACTTAGTGTCTGTGGCTGTTTCTGAAGGCTGTGCTGACTGGGCAGGACTGGGAATTTCTGGGGAAGTAGAAACATTTATGATACGTGTTTTACACTTTAATCTCCTATAGATTGAAATTTTAACATTGTAATCGTGATTATTTGCTGCTTATTCTGGACTTATAAAGTAAACTCAGACACAGACAATATGATTTCATCCTTCTATTCAGTTAAAACTGTGCTCATCTTTCCTAGTACCTCTATGCCTGTACATTGACCAGGCCCAGCCTTCCTCCCGTTCACCTACTGATCTGTAATGTCTTTCAAGTCCTTGTCTGTGAGCTGCTCAAAGGCCTTCAATCAGAAATACTTAAATCCCCACAGAACTAGGCTGCGTGAATGCATCTGTATTGCAGGTCCTGTATTCCAAATGCACCTAGTCTGCCCAGGGTCCTTTTATATCAGATACAAACCCCTAAAAGTGAGCCTTTTAAAAGAAAGAACACTGCTGTGTATAGAACTCCCCAGCAGAAAGCTGTTTTCCAGCTGACTATTCAAAGTTTCACCTGAGTACATAAATCACATCAGTACCTCCTGTTAGGAGAGAGGGCCCTCAATTGCAACCTGAGATAAGAGAAAGTCTGAACTGGTTTAGATACACTTTTTAAAAGCAGAATTACTGTTCTGGGGCAGCATGCGAAGTTTACAACCAAGTTACTTTTTGGCAGTAAGAGCTGGTTAGTAGAATTAACCCCATCAACTCACCTGGGAAGATGAATTGTTGTCTGTGCTGAATGTAGTAGGCAGCTTTTGGATTAATTGTTTATAAAAAAAAAGAACAGCAAATAAAAAATACCAGGAGAAAAAAACAACACAAACAAGTTAGAGGATCATCAGAGAGTGCTCCAAATGCATTCCATGAATTAGTCCCAACTCAGTGCTGGGAAACAGATTAGTAGATTATCAGCCTGCTTGAGGGGGTGAATTCCAGCACATGCATTTTGGGAAGACTACAACAGATGACACTTGTCAAAAGAGAGCTAATAAGCAAACAGTCTGGTGGGGAAACAACACATTCAGGCTTCAAGTGGCAGAGGCAAGTTAAGGGACCCAGAGATGCTAAAGGCTGGTGCTTTGATGCCCTCTCCTGTCTTCAGCTTTTCAGAGGTGCACACAGAACAGCTGAAGCTCTTGAGCCATCTGCAAACAGTTCTCTGCATTTCAGTGAATTAGAGCAGAATGTCCCAATACAAAGTAGTTGCAGTAGAATCCTTGTACTAAACTGGCTCCGCTTCTGCTCCTTCTGACTAAGCTGAAATAGCAACTTCCACTCACAGATGAAAAGCTTGACGCAAAATACAGCAGTATTGAAGGCTAGATGGAGCAGTTACAAAGTCACATGCTGCTCAATTTCCAGATCAAAGGGATTAAATTTATTCTCATGATGTAAATCTTTGCCCTTGTCAAGAGATTCTGTCCTCTATTGGCTGTTAAAGACTGCACATTGGGTTCCTCATCTGTAAAGCAGGTAAGGTCAATTCTTCTCCACCATATGTGTATGTCAGTGGTTTAAAATTGAGTGTTTGTTGCTGGTTATCTTTTGGAAGGGACTGGTAAAGTAATTCACTCAGGTTCTCGTTTGTATATTTTGCTCTAGCAATCAATGTAGGATTTAAAGCCACTGGTGACCAGCACAGCAGGCAGCATGCATTTCACAGCACAGTGAGAGAAGAGAGGAGAAAGACTATAATGGGGTTTTTTTTAGTCCTTTTCAAAAAAGGAGGAAATCAAATAATTTAAGAAAGCTGCAAACATTCCTCAATAACCTGTCTCCTGCAAAGGTATCTTTGTTGGTACCACTTATAAACTTGTAAGAAAAGATGTTTTCTTTTATCAGGTAACAAAATACACCTTCAAGCCTTGCTTAAGACACAACCATGTATTCAGAACCCCCCCACTGCCTATGAAGTCTTATCAACCTCTGCTTATATAGAGGCCCTTCTAATCTTGGTAGGGGTCTCCTGAAAAGGTATCTTTACCTGGGAAGTTAAAGCGTCCATCCCTGTGGCCCATAGGAGAGGGGTTTGGGGGAGGTGTTGCGCTGGGAGGGTTGGAAGACTGGAATGGGGCTGGAGAAGAGGGTGTGGATGAGGTTGTAGAAGAAGGATTACTGCTGGAGTCCAGATGGTTTATTGCTGGTGGATGCTCCTGTAAAGAAAAGGAAGTCACTCATGAGGAGACAATAAAAAGACAGAATTGCCCTCAATGTCTACTGAACATCAGGGAAAGGAAAGCTGTCCCAGCCTCGGGCACAGCAGTTTTATTACAGACACCAGACACACTGCAGTCACCATGTACCTTCTTAGTTAGTGCTTTGGGAAGAGTTCCAAATTGTGGTTCTGTTGGTCTGTCTACTGGATTATTGATATCAGAAGGGACAGACTCTGTTCTTCTTATTTTTGCTACTGAAAAACAGGTGGGAGAAGGAAGGAAAAAGCTTTAATCAGACTTTTTTATTCTTGTGATACCATCAATTACATTGAAATGCTAAGAACTTGCAGAAAATGACTTACTGGGAAGGAAGGAGATTCTACAAGCAGGTGCCTCTTTAGTACATTTGTTGTGACATTTTAATCTGAAAGAGATACATTACATGTTAAATAGCAACTTGTTCTTTCCCCAGAAGAGGAAGCCTACCCTTAATGTGTAATTCTTATGCTAATCTCAGAGGGAGTTCTGCAATGCTCCGGGTCCCAAAGGAGCATGCATTTATATAAGGAATCCTATTATGTGTGTCATTAGGCTAATGAAAGCCATATACATATCTTAGCATCTGATTTATTTTTAATGCAGTTACCTTCACTGACAGGCATCCAGCTATAGTCAAGCACTGAATCTCAGTGCTCTGGACTAACAACCCAGACAGAGAACTAAAATCCTCACTGTTATTTAGGTATCCAGCTCCCAGTGCAAGATTTGCCCATGATCAGGTAGGGAGCCTGTGGCAGGGAACTGAATTTAGTTCATCCATGTGTCAGGCTTCCAGCCCAAAGTGTAAGTTGTGCCAGAGCCTCCCTTTGCCAGTTAAGAAGCTCACTGGAAAAACGATGCCACTGCTAAGGGTGCAGCACATCAAGGGACATGTGTTACTGGCAAATTTTAATGAATCACATCCAAAGTTCTTCTGAAGATGATAGCTGTGTGCTCACCTGCAGTACTTACACTTCACCCCGAACATCATGCTCTTCTGACAGACTTGGCAAATCTGAGATAACCAAGACTTTGTAGAGAACCTAAATAGAGACAAGAGGGGAAAAATGACGTTAACTCATGCTTAAAGGAAAATTAACCTTTGTAAGTAGTGACAGACAGGCTGGACTGCTTTAGAAATTAAGCTGAAATGCATACTTAAGGCTGAAGTTGACAAATGAGGCAACTGACCCAGCTTCAAACTTCTCTCTCTCCCACATTCTGTTGCTTACCTGTGTGTTACAGCTAAGCCAAAGTCTCTTCGTACCATTTGAGGGGATCCTTGGGAAAGTTCTGGTGGAGAACAAAAGGATGGTTTAGGGAAGCATCACTCACAAGTGTGCTTACCAGTCTAGACAGAAACAAAGTGATCGCTGTCATAGATAAGGACCCATAGCCACAACACTGTTCATAGCACAGCTGAGATTGCTCTGCCTTCTGCTGCAAAGCTGCTACCAGATCCTACTCTGGTATTTGTTCTCACATGGAGGCAATGTAAGATCAGATTTGGTTGTGGAATCATAATTCTTCCTTTTTTTTTGTTAAACCGTTATGTTTTACATGTAGGGATTATACAGTCCATCTGATTAGGTCTAGCCCATTCTTAAAGTGGAAAGTCAGTTTTTATTCCCCATTGGTTTACCACAGATACCATCACCCAGCTCTCATGCAGTGTCAGCAGACTTCACAATATTGTTTTACACTGAAAATCATTATCTCCATTTTATAGACAGGGCCAGTGTGACCCAGAAGAATAAACAGATTTCTGTGAGACCACTCAGCTAGCTGGAAGTGCAGACCTCAGAACACCAGCTCAGCACTCCAGTGGTTACATCACGTAACTTCCTAAAAACGCTCCAATATTTAGATTCTGGCATCTTTTCTGAATTAAATCTACAGCCGTGTTGCAAATCTGGAGGAAACAACTCTGCAAGCATCAACACAGCTTCAAGGCTGGACACTGTCAATGCTTACAAAAAGCCAGTCTCTTTATTTGACCCTAGATGGCACCAGATTCTTTTATATCGTTATTCTAGTAAACTTTTAAAGGCATCTGTGGCCTTCAGCGTCTTAGAATAGGCTGGAAGCTGCTTTTCTAAGGAATATCTAGTGTGGCCATCCAACTGCAGAGTCATCTGAATTAATTATAATACACCAGTTAAGATGGCTAAATCCAAGAGGCCTATATCTCTCTACATTAGCTTCCAAGGTTACAGGTTGGGTCTGAGACAGACACACATGGTCTAATCAGGTTAGCTAAAACACTAAATGGCATTAATATGTCACTGGATAAAAACACAAAACCACTAAACTATTAAACACGTGAAAAGACTTAGCATCAGGGGAGCATCCCACATTTAAGCACATGCTGAAGTGTTTCTCAGAAGGTTGTATGTAACTGCCTAATTTCATTGCACTGATACTTAGCAATGAATATATAGAGATACCAAATAGCTTGGTCTGAAGTTATTTCTAGTTCCAAGAGGCATCGATAACAGCTGTCTGAAGTCACAGACATGCATCTACACCCAAACCCCTTGCTTTAGCCCTTTCAACATCAGTATTCCTTTTCCTTGCTCTTGTAATCTGAAGAGATACCAGGTACAGAAAAGACCATGTGAATATCCCGCAGATCTCCAGTAGGCCAAGCTCCTGCTAGAGTTAACAGCAGCTCTGGGACAGAGGGTCCTGTTGAGGACCTCCAGCGGCTGCACAGGGACGATCACAGAGAGCTGACAGGACAGCGTCTTCTCTCTCACAATGAAATGGAGACAGCCCTGTAAAAATCTCTTACCGAACCTAGAGAGAAAAAATACAGATTTGTTAGACATTGACACCAATGTGACAGGATACACACTTTGTCAGAAACTCTTTCCTGCAGCTTTTAATGCTGGGTTTACAAAGATCTCTGATTTTGGCTCCTGAAGTTGCTGCATAGCCAGTGTTTTCCTGCCTACGAAGGGCAGTCTTTGCTGGGCAGAGCTCCAGCCTGTAAAGAGTAAAGTGTAAAGAGTGCACCTGAATTGTGTCTTGCAGATGAGAATGTAATTTGGGCAAAAGGGTCCTCAGTGGAACAGGCTCTGTGAACTGTTTCAGGTGGTCAAAGAATTAGTGTAAGTTGTAATGTTCCAGTGCCTGCTGCAGAATTTGGATGCTGACCTAAGTCTCTGATGTTTTGGGGTGGGTGGAGTCTCTGGAAGGTAGGTTGCTTTCCCCACTTCAACCAGTTGTTATATGTTAGATTAATATACGCTCCATCCTACCGACACAAAAAAGTGTATCTCAAAGCCTGGCTCAGTCCATAAAATGATGCCGCCTAAGACCATTTGCCTTGCTATGGAGCTATAACACTGTCATAAATGTGTTTGAAAGCTCACACTAGCAGCTAAGATACACCTTAAGATAAAAACATAAAAGGATACCAGCCACTGATACCTGAACTGTGAGGAACATTTAAAGATAGAAGAGAATTCTAGTACCTGGAATTGGCTATTAGATGCTTCAGGAAAACTGGTTGGGGCCCTTAAATAGCAGCAGCCACCCCAACCTCCCCAGCAGGTGCAATTTCAAATGAATTCAAATAAAGTAAAGAACACCATCAACAAGCAGGTTTTGTGGTTATCTTAGAATATCCCACTGATACAGGTTCTCAGACTACAGTGAAACCATGACAAGGCAACTCTTTCAGAGAGTCAGAACTGAATGCCCTTTGGTATAACACAGCCCACCAGTGCCTGTGAGGAAGGAGGAAGTGTCATGCTTACTTTATTGGAGGAACTTCATCTATCCTGTTACCCAGCTGGGATTCGTGGGACTTGCTCCTTGTGAGGGTTGGGAAGTTAGGTAGCAGCTGAAAAACCTTCCTGCAAGGGGGAGGAGGAGTCCGTGGTGGCTTCAACTTGTGCCGCCGCTTGGTTTGAGGAGTGGATGGAGGGGTGATGGTGATGCTGTGAGGAGTCCTTGGCGTTAACCTTCCACTGTGTGCGGGGAATGCAAAAGGGTCCAGGAGGTTTTCTGCATAGATAGAAGGTCCGTGACTGGAGGCAAGAGAGTCTGAAGCTGGGATTGTAGAGACTGACACAGAGCGTGGCTGCTGGCTGTTGCCCTTGGGAGGGTGCAGTGCAGAGGGGGTCCATGTGAGCGCAGCGGGGCTGGGGGACTCGGTGGTGCTGGTGGAGCTGTTCTCTCGGCGTGCCTCAGAGAGGTTCATCAGCACATCATCCCTGAGCTCCCCGCCTGCTCACCAACCACAGCAGTGTTAGTGACTAGTTAGAAAGAAAAGCCAACCTGTATACACATACCCTGTCTTGCTACTTTGGGCTATAAGGTGGTTCCCCCCGCCCCTTGTTGTACCCAGCCAAGGTGCCAGCTTAATTTCTCCTTTCCTGACACACATCAGCTCCAGTGGCCTTTAAAATAGGAATGGCAGCCACTATCCTTCTTTCCAATCTGTAGTTGTGTATCTCATAGGCTAAAATCAGATTCTGTGTTCTAAGATGGGGTGAGTTTTAGCAGACTGGGCCTATTGAAGCATTTGGGATATACATACCTTCATAGAACAGGCACCCACATCCCACTGCAAACCTGTGTGGATTTGGTACTAATCTGTGTAGACAACTGAATACCCTCTCTGCTTTTAGACTGGTCTTTGGTAAAGAGAGGACACTAATTTCTATTAGCCAACAGAAGTGCTAAATACCACTTAAACTGAGAAAGACCATTAGATTGGAAATGAGGAGCAGGTAGGAGCTCCTCATACTCATTGGGCCGCTTCTCTCTCCCTCTGCCATGGCCCACACTGCCTCCTGCCCTGCCTAGCACTGTAGTTCCGAATGGCCCAGCACAGCTTGTAGACCAATTGTGGGTATAAATGGGGAAAAAAGGCTTGCAGGCAGCAAAGCGGGAATGCACAGAGTACTGGGGTAATTTCAGAGGCTTAATTCATCAGGATAACTCTCTGTCCTTAATGACTTAAACTGAGGTGAAAAGTCAAAGCTTCAAGGCCTGATGTCCTGTTGACCAGACAGTGGCTGTAAAGAGATCAGATATCTGGAATTTAAAAACTGCCTTTTCTTTATGAGGAGTGAATGCCACGACCTCTGAGCGTGGCTGATTTTGCCACAGTATGGATGGGAAAGATTTACCAACACAGGACAAAAAAAGATTAGAAAAAAGGAAATCTGAAACCGGGCCATTTGCTGACTTTTCCATTAACTAATCTTTCTGATTTGCAAATGGGATGAACTGTCATAATACCAACAGGAAACACCAGCTTGCAGTGACAGACTGGTAATTGCTATGGAGAAAGACCTGATACGCATTAGTACCAGTGAGCCGTGAGAAACTCTCTGTACAAACAGATTTTACAATGCCTCTGAACATAGCCTGGGGAAGGTGACAGGGAAGATGGTGATGCAGCACCCTGGGAATCTTGAGCCTGACTGATCAAATAACTTTGTCAGATCCACTTGCCTACTGAACACATGCATTTCTGATTACACAGTACCCTGCTTCCCATAATTTCAAGGTAAATCAGGATTCTCTCTAGCTCTTGAACCTGCAATTGGAATTTGGCTAACAATTCTATTAATTCTAGCAGTCAAAGAACACTAGCAGGAGGCAAGGAGATTTAAAGAGAAATGAATCAACTTACACACTATATGCTACAGAGTAACAAAGGGTTGTCTGAGCAATGTTTTTCTCTTCCAAAGCATTGAGCTGAACAATACTCAGGCTTCTGAGCAAAGTAATATCAAACAGAATTACACCTTCCCTCTGAGCTGGCAATATATGGGGAGGGCATTACCCGCAAGAAATCTGTCTGTATTCGTTAGGTCAAGCCTATGAATGATGGAGGATTAACTGGAGCATTAGACACAACTCTGAACAGAGAGGGGATAAGGATATAGGCTATTGAGTAGGAGAGGATATTTCTACATAGTTATTTTCATTTAGTTATTTATTTGACATGCTGTCAAAACCAAATCAAATCCACAGCTCTAGATGAGTTTGATTACTGCAACTTCATGTACATCCAAGAGCTTGGTTATGGAATATGCCCAGAGACATGTCTAGGACTTTGCAGGTTATCTCGTACCAAAGGAAGCAGGAGGGGGCCGGGTTGCTGAGAAGCTAATGCCACAGCACAACAAGGCAGGCTGTACCTGACTCAGTCACCTTCCGTAAGCAGCTGAGTGCCCCATTGAGCCGGGAGCATTCCTCATCTCTGGCACCACATCTCTTCATTGTTTCTTTCACCTTTGACTCATTCATTTCTAGTAAGGCATCTAAGGTCAGCTCCTCTGGTATCCTCTGCAGAAAACAAGATGGTGCATTTATATATTTTTTTAACACGCATATATAGGGCTGTCACATGTTGTTCTGATATACTTTAAATAGTGCCACTGTCTCACTGCCTGGTCTGACTCATGGTTTACTCATTTTGGTAGTGTATCTCTTGAGGATCACCGGGTCGGTGAGATCTCAGCAGCGCTCAGCTCCCTCTCCCCTCCGCATCATAAGAGACCAGGTGTTTGCTGAAGCCTGCTCTGTATCACTAGGGTGTTGTGGTCATTTTCTGATGTTTCAGTTAGGATTGGGGGCGATGGCAATATTCTTCTCCCGTTGTGGAAAGTCTTTTGAAACTTTTGAAGTTTTTGAAAGCATAACTTTTTAATTGAAAGTAGCAGTCAGAAACAAAACAGACCTAAAACCTGAAAAAATGTCAGATAAAGATGTTTGGCTTTTCAGTGGGGAAGTGACAAGTAAAAGCAGTGAGGAAAATGACCTCTTTTGTTTAACAAAATGAAATGTTTTGACAAAGAGATAGTGACCTCCTCCTCAAGCAATTTTTCCTTCATTAGAGAACCAGCCTTACCCATATCTTGCTTGGAAAGATATTTGTGCAGAACTCCTTGTACATCTTAATACACTAAAGCCCACACAGTGATAAGGTATAGATCAGGCAGACACAAAAGATACAAGAGACTGGAAAGCATGAAATGATGTGGTATTTCCTGACACAGAACCGAGCTGTGTCACCTCCCTCCTCCCGCATTCAAAGGCTTCCAGTGTAAGGCTGCAGCAATTGTGGTTAATAAACAAAACCAGGATATTTAACCCAGATACCCAGGAATTTCCCTGAAAGTTTTGCCTAAACAAACCTCCCTGCTCCCAATGAGATCACAAATTTCACAAGATTTGGCCTCTTTCCTAAAGTTTCGACTCCTGGAATCAAACCCTATTTAAAAGGGTTTTAACGTTTATTTGAAGGGGAAGGCTCAAAAGTGTGTCTCACTGTCTGGAGAAACAAAGAGCTTGAAATCCTCCAGATTCTCAAACCCCACTTCTGACAGTAAATCAAGTCTGAATGTTGTTGAATGTCCTTTAACAATTGCATCTTTCTTAATCCAGGCTCATGCCTTTGAGGTCTGACGCATGACTTTTGACTTTAACTGTGACAGTGCTAGAACAGCCCCAACTTTGGGAGCTTTGCAGGTGGTAACACAAAGAAGAATCACACAGTTTCCATTTTTAGTAACTGTTGCATGGAGCAGAGGGGAAAAAGAATAACTTAAGAAAGGGCAGAAGTCTGAGAAATGCATCCTGCATCTTCAGTCACATGCCTGAACCGGATGAAACACAACACAGCTGACGTGAGGGGAGGCCAGGAATTTAAATGAGCCGTAAGCACAAAGCAGGGCCACAGCAGAGCTGGAGTTCAGTGAAGTTTGGGTACATTGGCTTGTTCTATAATTAGTATTAGCAGATTAAAAGCACAGATACCCCAACTGATGCTGGATATTATTAGTTCATTTCTCTGTACACCCTCACCACCAAGATGCAGCGGTAAGACTGCCCCAAAAAGCTTCTTCCTGAATGACTTCCACTTGGATAAAATGCAGGAAGCACAGAGACTCCAGTGAAAACACAGTGCAAAATCTGCCCTCCTGGGATCCCTAACCTGATATTACACTCCAAAGGACAAAAACCCCCAAGGGTTCAGATTATCTGACTTGTAACTGGAATGGGTTTCCATGACTCAAATATTCCAGCACCAAGCCAGTACCGGTTTGCTCACACAGAGCCCCAACCAAACTGATAACAGCAGAGTTAATCCAACTTGCAGTTAGCTACTTCCCCAGCTCCCCCTGAATTCCTCTCCCCCGTTGACAAAAGCATCTTTGTTCTGTGGGTATCACAAGGGCGGTTTGATGCAGGACATCCCCAGCAGCTGTAAAAGGGATAGTGATGGGAGGTAAACACGAAGCAAGATTTAGTGTAATACAGTAAGAAAGTTTTGTACAGGACTACGGGTGCCCTGTGCTCTGGAGCAGGGAAGTAAATGATTCCCTAGGAAGCACCAGGGAATGCCAATGTCTCTTGCAAAAACATTTATCCCATTTCATGCTTTTACACGGTCCTGGAGTAAGTGGGATTACAGCAATGTCCTTGAATTATCCTGAAACATTTCCTCACCCCCACTAAGGAAACACCCCAGATGATGTAGCCACTGTGTTCATACCATCATTGCAGATCCCTGTGCAAGCTACCCAGTCACGTTACCCTGCATCACCTCCCTTCCCCATCCCTCGCATGACACACGTGTAACCAGTAACTTATTAGAACTATTAGTAAGTCATTCAGTGAAGTGGAGGAGGTGAAGCTTTCCTGGGGAAAACAAAGCTTTCCCACCACAGGCAGGTCTATTGCTCAACAGTTTAATTTTAGCAAGACAGAACAGCAAGTTGTAGGAAAGTATAAGTACAGAAAAGGAGATTATATTTAAACAATCCCAGTGACCTTGAGCTGCGCGAGCTCAGACTTTGTGAACCTGCTGCCAGCCCCCATGACACGCGACAAAAGAAATAAGCCTTTGAAGAGGGGGGAGGGAGGGGAAGTAAGAGGCTTTCTTTAAACAGCCACTCATGTGCTGCACATATGTGGTGGCTTAATATAAAACTGGTCAACCTGATCCCTGCAAGATTGGCCCGATATGCTTTAGCTCTGTGTTAGCCCCTCGGCCAACGTGATAATGTGACGGTCACTAGTTCAAAGCAGCTCCTCAAACAGGTTCTGCTGATGCTGATGCTCCAGCTCAGCTGTTGAGCGGGTGAATGTCCCCTTCAAAGCACCACAACAGGGTCCGTCTCGGAGGCACATGCGGTGGGCTCCAAGCCCCCAGTGCAAATTGAATTCTGGGCCCTTGCAAAGGGGGGCTACTCCCCATCTTCAGCACTGAGGGTGAGAAATGTGGGTCCAACAGATCCCTCTCTACCTGCTTCTTCACGGGTGCTGTGGCTTTAAAAAAACGCAGCTTAAAGGCCTGCATTAGGGCCAAGCCAAGCGCCACCTCCCTAGGCACACCTCGCCTTGAGTGCAGAGTGAGGGGAAGCTGCAAGATACTCAGATACTACTCTAATAATTAGGTCAGATTAAAAAAGGAACAAAGAAAAAGCAGGAGAGACAGAACCTGCTTTCAATCTTTCAGCACCTTGAAACTGCCAGCAAAAGCTAAAGCCTTACCACACATTGCTCAGCAGAGGTGGTGCTAGAAAGCTCAAGCCAGGAAATTACTCTCTGAAACAGGTAAGAGGACTTTTCTACAAAGCCCTCCTGCTTATCAGACATACAGACAGTGCACGTCATGTTACACGTGTTTGAAAGAGACAAAAGTAAATCACAGGGTATGCAAGAAGCCATCCAAAGGTTAGCCTCAATTAGTCAGGGTGAGGAGTTCACATGAGCCTTTAATCTTGTCTGGTGTCCAACTTAAATCCCTGAAACATGGCAAAAATGCTGGTATCTACCTCAGTGGATGGGTTATTTTTGGTAAAGATTCCACCCTGCAGATAAGCCCCCAGATCTAATGCTGCTGCTCGCAGCCTGCAGCATCAGCCTGACCCGCTCCTCGGCCCGGCAGACACAGCTCTTCCTCTGAAGCTGGGTAGTTGTCAAGGCCCCAAATGCCTCCTCTTAAATCAATGCATTCCCTCTCAGTCATCCCCCCATAAGGCAGCAGATGCTAGAAGAGAAAGCCCATTACATAAAGTGCTTAAATTCCCACTGATAGCTCTAAGCAAAGCATGTAAGGATGCTCTTAAGAACATCTTGTGCCTGCTAGTTGTTATTTTGCTCTAGTTTTCTGGTGGCCAGTGGAGAAAGTACTGAAATGTTGTGCTATTTCTGGAGATCTATTGGGCATTCTGGAAAGTCTCTCTCATGGAATTTCTATTTTTCAATAAGCTGTGAGCACCCACAGGCTATGGTTTCATGCAGTCTCTCCCTTCTCACTGTTCCCCCTCTCACCCAATGGGTGGTGGAGAGGAGGTGACAGTCACAGGGCATTCCTGTCTGGTTTGCTCCTTGTGGCCAGGAGAGCTGCTGTCACTACTGCTCTGTGGGAAGGCAGATGTAGAGGTTGCAGTATTTCACTGCAGATCCTGAGGGGTACCATGAGCCTCATACTGACCTCAAGCCATGAGTGATTCACAGTGACAAGGCTGTGAGGGGCAGTTGGACCCCCTGGCAAAGGAAGGGAGCTCTAGCAGGGGGAGAGAATATTTTCCAAGAGCTGTTTATGCTGGGGAGGGGCCTTCAGCTGGAACATAGTGATGGAGTTTTGGATCCAGGAAGCCTGCAGGACACAGTTAATTTGCATACACACAATTAGCACATTCAGGGTCCCTGCTATCTGGCAGTCCAGCCAGAGCCTCTGCTGCCATGCCCATGGAAATCCCCCCCAAACAGCCAAAGTCCTCATAGTCTGTTCATGCAGATATGCTGACAGAGAAAGATGAGAGGATACAGCTGTGGAAACCTGATAGGCTCAGGCAGATCTGCCTCTCATATTCCCCCAACCAAAGTAAGGATGCACACACATAAAGCCCATACTTTTCCTCCATCAATTATCAACTAGATCATAGTCTGTGCAAGTACAGCCATCTGCCGTGGTCTCTCAGTGTCAACCCATGCCTGTGTCTTTGGCAAAACACTAAATGGGGAATAAGACAAGTCTCACAAGCAAACAGGAGGTATTACAAATAAACATATACATTAGGAGTCAAATATATTCCCCAAGTGGAAAAGCCATAACCCAGCGCTATTCCATCTGCCCCAGCAGCCTCCCTTGTGACACAGTTCTGCTTAGAGCCAGCAAGCCCTGGGGCAGGATCTGCCCCTCCCTGTGCATGGCAGTTATCTACTCTAAAAACAGCTTTCCAAACTTGATTGACTGGAACCCCTGCTACACGGGGAGCAGGGCTGGTTCAGGCATGTTTCAGAAGATGATAAGGAGATGACTATGTTCTCATGCTATTTTTTAAGATGGTGACAAGTTGTATGTGGGAACAGGATAGTTAAGTTTCTGGGAAGAACAACAGTAAAGGCAGAGGGGACTTTTTTCTGTGCTGAAGAAAATAAGCCAATAAAGATTTTTAATCTCTCTGTTTTGGTAGCCATGCCCCAAGCCCAGAACCAAGTCAGTACCTCTGCAAGAGGCTTCTTCCATCAGCCTAAGAGTAGGGACAGCACTCTGTTCACATCCTCCTTCCCTCCCTCCCCATCTCAATTCTTGACTCCAACTCTCAATGGGAGCAGGACAATCCAGACCAGGATATTATTCTAGGTCCCTTTTCAGAGTAACTTTTACTTGCTGGAGACAACTACATAGCTTAAACGTATCTTCTATCTGTGGTTCTTTGGTTCCTCACCCTGTCTTTTCTAGTTCTCAGTTCAAGTATCTCTTTTCCCAGTTTCAGTCCCCTGTATTTAATCATTTATGCATCATTCTCAGTAGTAAACCACATGCACACAGTACTAATCAATCTTTAGCACTCCCAGCCAAAACCAAGAGCATCTCCTAGAAAAATACTTAGGAAGACAGCTCCAGAACAGCCTTAGCCAAGCTCCACAGCAGAGCCTGCTCCACACCAGCCACCATTTCTACGATAAAAATCTGTCTGGCAACTGATGAGAGAAACAATAACAAAGAAACAGAAACAGCACAGGTTGGGGTGGGGGTTCAAGGTTTCCTCACCCCTCAGAGCTGTGTGTTCACAGAGAGCAAACAGCATCACCTGAAGGAGCTTTAACAGGTTAGATTGAAGCTTGTATTCACCACCTACCTCCAAGTCTGTTAGGTCCACACAGAGCAGCCCTTTCACCCTGCGCAGCATGACTGGCTCACTGTTATCCACCTTCACCGGCGCTTTAGCTGTTGCCCAATGCCACAAGCAGTGCATTGTTATTACTCTAATCTCCCACAGAACTAAAGAATTTTACAAGCAGTCATTAATTCTTGTTTCAAATATAGGTTTTCAGAGAAAGAAAGGAGCCCGACAAGATGACGGCAATTATAACAGCAAGAGCTTTCAAGCTTCACAGTGTCTAGAGCAAATCACTGAGCAAAAATAGTCCTCACTCTGGACTAGAGGAGTCAGCAGATATTCTAAATTAGAGCCGGTGCTCTATTTCTGACAGGAGAGCCTGGGAGCTTCTGTGCTTCCCTGCGTGGCAGCTTTATTTGGGAGAGGACTGGGGGGAGAGAGGGGAGGGGGAGAAAGAGAGAAAAAGAGCATTGTTTCTCTAACTGAGCTAAAAGAGTGCTTGCCATTAGGCTGGTTTTCAAAGGTGTTATGTCACAGATTAGCACAGTCTTGAAATAGTCTCTCCAGCAACACTAGAAAAGCAAAAGGATTCAGAGCCATTTAAAAAGGCGAAACCCCATGAGCCTTTCTCCCTGCTGCCCATGACAGGCAGTGGGCCCAGGAGAGCACCTCCTGCATCCTACCTGCTTTTCTGTTCAGATCTCAGAGGTGGCCAGGCAAGGGCTCTGCTGCAGCCGTGCTCTGAGGCCCTACAGGTACCAGGCAACTTCTCCAACTAGTTTCAGAGCCTAAAAGTCTCAAAAATAGAGGGTTATGTGCCTAATATATTAGGCACATTACAACAACACCTTAAGAGATGAAAAGTCATTCCCCAGTGTATCCCGTTCACCAGTCACAGAACCAGGTATGGAACGTGGGTGTCCCTGTTTTTTGTTGTCTGATCTACTCAGCCATCTGTTTAAGGCTCCCTATCCCCCTCTCTCCCCAGTCATGTCACAGGCAGTGTGCATAAAGCTAAGGGAAACCACTACATGTTTCTTAATAACTAACCTATTAAAGCTCCTTCTGTCAGTGGTTCCCATGCTGAGGTGCAGCTCGTGGTGTGTGAAATCTGAGCAACAGCAGGAATGATCCCATGATACCTGTAACAGTTCTGAAAGACAACTCCTCACAGACAAACCTCTCCCCTGCACTGCGCTGTCCTTGCCACAAACGCTAACACTGGCTGCACTGTTTCCTAAGCAGTGAAATAACAGGATAAAAAAATCACTGCAAGAACAAAGCAATTAGTTTATAGCCCAGTTATTTCCCCAGTTACAGCCTGTTCCAGAATGTCTACTCAAAAACCATGGAATGACCCATGTGTGTTGCAGGTCTCCTGTCCAGCTCATACACAGGCTACAGGAGCTCTCTGCAGCTGCATGAAATGGGTGCAGAACCATACATTTGGAATAACAGAGGAATTTAACTGCTTTGTTACACCTCTGATGTTTCTGTCCCAGAGAGCAGAAGGAACGCCATTCATTACACTGATCACTGCCTGGGATGGGGTAGCAAATGAGCATGAACAAAAATAATAAACAGCTGGAAAATATTCTCTTCCTGCACAGATCAAAAGTCAATTTGTCACCCTTTTTAATGGCACACACAGGGAAGGGCAGCCTCAACCCTCTTTGCTCCCTGAATTAACAGGATGTGGCAGATTTGAACTGTCCACCTCTCCCCCTCCTCCCTCCCCCCTTTCTCTTCACCTCTTCCCTTCCCCCCTGTGTTCTGCAGCATCACAAAGGATTTTAAAAAGAGCTACAAAGACATTCTTTTAGGCTCAGGCAATTCCAGTAACCTTAGAAACCCACAATAGTTGGGAGCCTGGCAGCTTGGCCACAGCAATAGGCAGCTTTGCTGTTCCCTCACTGCCAGAGCTGCACCTTTCATGCTACCCAAAACCTGACTGGGCTGGACAGTAACATCCAGCAGCACATGCAAAATGAACAGTACTAAAAGGAACAGCTTGGCCCTGAACTCATCCTGTTTCACCAGGGTCGGCTTAGTTACATCAGGTCCAAGCTGGAATAACTTCCATGAAAAGCTGTGGAATTTTTCACTCAGGCAGATTCCTGCTGAAGTCAAAGAAAATTTTTGCTTTTGTAAGGATCAAAGGAAAGTGAGTGGGAACACTCTGGTCTGGCCTGCAGAGCCAAAAATGGGGGAAGAATGGAAAAAGCCTCTTCTACTTGGTTCAGCCATCAGTGAGTTGAGCTCTACTTATATTGCCATTAACGTTACACTGAAGTGAGGTGGCCCCAGGGCAGCCATGCCCAGTCCAGGTCCAAGGGATCAATCTGGTGTCAGTGCCCTGCAGTCCTGGAGTTCCCAGTAACCCTCTAAGCACCACTGGGATTCCAGGCTCCCTTCCAAAAAACCCAGAAGTGTCAGAGACAGGAGCTGGGGCTTGGGCTGATCTCATCATTCCCAATTCCAGCACAAGTGTCAGATTATTCTGTGCTGTAAAGAGGTTTTCAGTGATTTGCATGTCAAGAATTGAATTGTAAAGATCAGAAGGAGCCATGGTCTGTGAGCATGAACAGCTGACGCTGGCCACCACGGGAGGATTATTCATTCCATTCTTTTACACTGATGCAATGCTCTTTGGTAGAGACTTTACTTGTGTGTGTGTATAAAATGAAAAGACCTCGTTTGTTTCTGAGCACAGACTTCAACCCAGCCAAAACCCAGATCAAAATCCCCCTGACAATTACTAGGTTGCAGTAATGTAGACTGAGTGCTGTGTGAGGCTATACAGTTTAAAACCATCAGGCTGTGACAAACTTGTAAACTCTAATGCCCTTTTCTGGTCTGTGTTTAGAGGTTTATTTTGGGATCTTTCTAATTTACAATCATGGCATGTATGCTTTTAGAAATAAATAGGCTGTAACAACTCATCAGTTTTGCCCATTTGCTGGACATGTCAGTGCACAAACTTCTAAGTCTTGGTCCTTTTTTGGCTAATACTGAATGCAGAGTATAGTATGGTACAGGACTATTATCTAAGAGGCAGCAAGTGATGAAGCTATGACATCATCCTCATATCAGCAAGCAACAGGAGGGAAGGTCCTGGTGAGGACCTTTGGCTCATACTGAGCAATACAGCTGAGGTGTTGCTTCAG
The DNA here is from genome assembly GCA_028858755.1 of Ara ararauna. Lineage (NCBI taxonomy): Eukaryota > Metazoa > Chordata > Aves > Psittaciformes > Psittacidae > Ara > Ara ararauna. Next base: position 5,584,334 of record CM054389.1, on the reverse strand, counting down.
CGCTATGAGAAGATCCCTCCTAACTCTGGGAGGGAACGTTAACATAACTAAGGGAATTTTAACAGCATTCCTGCTGAGTGACCGCTGCTTCCATGAGAGAGGAAGCTTCCTTTCCCTCACATTCCCACCTTGCCTGGAAGTAAGTTCAGGAAACTACTGTAAACCCAGCATGCAGTTGGAATGTCTTGAAAGGGCGGGGAGGGTCTGTGCGGAGCATTGTTTTCCCCTTACCTGTACAACTTCTTTCCTCACGTTGACAATGTCTAACCAGTCGTGGAATCTGGGGTAGCTGTTGAGCTCTGCTGTCCGGTCATTGAGGGGCACACTCAGCTTACACTGCCGCTGTCTGTGGATGTAGTCAATCAGCTTCACCTGTTGGGATGCAGAGAGGATACAGTTAGAATGTGTTGTGTCTTCCTGGTGATGTGTGTATGGTACCTAGCAGGAGCGGATGCTGGTTTGGGAGTTTGTCTCTGCCCACTTGTGAATTCAGACAGCAGTGCCTGTTTGTAGTTTGAGATTTATTAACAAATGGGTTAATACAAAAGTGATTGAAACTCTTCATGCCGTGAATACAGAAGTGCAAGTGCCACATCCTAGGGGGCTCAGCCATCCCTTTGCACTTACACTCTGACCACTCAGCTGAAACCAGAGGAACCTTTCAACTCTGACTTCCTAACATAGCTTTGGAGCTTAAGACCTAAAAGAAATTACCTTGGAAACTCCACTTGATGGTTCTCAGTCCTAGTACCTGTTTTTGTAAAAAGGGGATGACAGCACTTCCTTTCTGTGCCCTGGCAGGAGAAGTGAGGGGAGCACATTTCTCTTCCTCCCAAAGAACAGGGGATCTTGGCAACCCTTAGGCTGGAAGTGAGGTTAACCAGGAATACAGATTGGGAATAGAGGCAATAGGAGCAATGAAGAACTGGTATAAATAGAGAGGGAAGGTCCCCTCTCAAGAGGCAGAAGCAAGAGATTGCAGGAAGTTTGAGGACTACTCAATAGCCCCCAATATGCCAGAAGTCAGCTTCCCAGCTGTGCAATAGATATGTCATGGAAAGAAGGAAGACAGAAATCACCTAAACCTCCTCTTTTTCTGGAGGCCATTCAGTGATGATATGCACTTTGATATACAAACTGCAACCACAGAATCCAGCCAAAGGCAAACGAGTCAGCTGCACGTTTGTCAGCCGCGGTATGTAGGATTCCCAGAGCACTGTGGTATGTTACTGCCTCTTTCCCTGGGTCACCTCATCCCCATTCCTGGGCATACCTCAGGGTTGCTAAGCACTTTGGGAAAGAAGCAAGACCGCAGAGTGGTTCTGAAACTGGTACAGCCAGTAAAGGCCCTGACAGGTCTGTGTGTAAAAGTCAGGGCTCAGCTCCTCAGTCTGATTGTGATCTGTTGCTTTAGTGTAGGACCTCCCATCAGGCAAGATCCATATTCCTGAAAGAAGGATGAGATATCAGGAAACTCTGTAATGCTAGAACTCCATGCTTAGTTATATGTAACTCTAATTTTATGCAAATGCCTTAAAAGTAGCACATGACCCAGTACAAAGCAAGGAACTGAAAGCACTGACAGTGGTAAGAAGAGGTGTGGGAATCTGTTCCAAAACCCACAGTGGAAAGCAGGAAGCGCTTAGCAGCTATTTATAAGTGGAAAATCACAAATTAAGTAAGAGATTATACAAAACTGTATGCCCCACATACACATATGCAGTTATCATAAGGACAGCATGCTGCTTTGAGGAAGGATATTCCTGAGGTACAGCCACTATTCTTGCATTCTCCACTAAAGTTCTCCTCACCCATTCAAACATAACCCCAGAGCATCACAATTAATGGGTAAGAGAATGGGCCTGGGCTGCAGGGAGCTGGACTCCACTTCCAGCTCTGTCAATGACCTGCTGGCTGAGCATGAGCACAGTAACTAACTTGCCTTCTCCTCCCCGCCCTGCCCGTGGCTCTCCGGCTCCTACTGCCCCAGCTCCCTGGAGCACGTGTCATCCTCAGCTTCTTCTGTACTGCTCAAGAAAACGTGGGTTCAAGTATTTTCACTTGACAAGTCCTATCCGTAGCATAATCTCCTAGAAGGATACTGCTGGAAGGCTCTCTGTGCAGCGCAGATTTCAGTGTCAAACTTCGATTCTTCGTTGGGACATAACAGAAGCAGAAAGCAGGCTGACAGCACAAGCCTGAGGATCTTGGACCGCCAAGTCCCATTTTCCCATGGTAACTCCTTCACATTTACTCTTCAAGTCCAAATTTGTTGTCTATAAATAGTGTATGTGAATTCTCTCCCACCCTCCTCGCGCCACGCTTCTCCCCTAGGATGAGCTCAATTTTGTTATTTCCTGCCCAGACTTTAACTAAACTACAGGGTTCAGCTTTAATGGCTGAGCTCTTGCAAAACCCTTTTCTGAGAATATAATAAAAATTCTGGGTTCAGTGACGCACATAAAAAGCCACAAACAACATGCAGGTCTCCAACCACAACCCAGACAGAGCGATAAAGCCAACAGTAAGCTACTCACTGCCTGCCTGCCAAACGGCACATCCTACTCATCACAAATGGCAAACCCAACAACAGAAGCGGCGATACTCCAACTGCCTCAAACCCACAGAGATGGGAAAGAACAAGAGCAGAGACAGGATATGGAGCAGCTGGAGTACGTGGCTGCTCACAGGGTATGCTCCAGCAGAGCCCTCCTCCTCTCGCTTTGCTGTAGTTGATGGCCAGGACACCCCGTTCTTGTTTGCTCCAAGAACTGCACATGCTGCTAGGTCTGCTCCTGGGTGCACACTGATCTCCTCCTCCTGGACTCCTAAAATGAATGTCCCTTCACAGCCTGTGTGAGAATCAGGCCCAAGATGTTTAGGAAAAAGCTGCCAAGCTTGTACTTTTTTATTTATTTATACAAAATAAACAGCAGATCTCTTGGGATACAAGTTTGCCCATTTCCAGGGCCTTAAGCCAATGGTTGGGAGTTTAAATAGTGATGAAGAAAAGCCAAACACACACAAGTTCTTCAGTTCACTTCTGCAGACATGGCACAAGAAAGCAATGGCATCTGTGAAACCACTGGCACTGGGGTGCAGAATTCAGTAGTCCTTGCCAAGCAAGGAGATATGAGTTGGAAGAATTCAGTATTCCGACTGGAGCCCAAAAACTACTGACCTCTGGATCATTGATCAAAATCACATCCTAACTCAGTTTGTCAGAGAATGTTAACAATGATGGTCCCTAACCAGAGAAATCGTTTCACACGTTCGGGGGTCAGCTCAAGCCTCTTGTCAATTGTGTTTTATTCATGTTCAGAAAAATGGCATCTTATTCCAGCAGTCACTGAAGGGGAAGCACATTAAACATGCTGCAGCTTTTGCACTTGGCCCAAACCCAACTGGTCTGAATTCAATGCAACTCATCCAAATAACCTGGGAGGAAGAAACGGAGGATAGAAGAGTGCAGTTTTCTGAAGTCCTGCCTAGCTTTTCACATGCTTTCAATCCATGTATCTCAGAATACCCTATAAATGCAGAAGGAAGAATTCTTTTCAGTTCACAAAAAAAAGGAAACCGAGGCACAGAATGGGAATTATACATTAGACATCTCGTGGACAGCCAGAGGGTTTCTGCTACATCAACGTGCAAGCTCAGGTTTCTTCAGAACATCAAGAGTTTGAACCCAACTTTGTTTCAGTCACACATTTCACAACCAAATGCCATGTTTTCACACTTTTCACAAAAGGTTCTGCTCGCTGATGCCTACAGCTTTTCTCAATGACTTGAAACATATGCAAAGTTTAGAAGAGGGGGTTTCACAATACCTAAACCAAACGATTGTCATTTAATCAACAAATCAAGCACTTGTTCAAAAGCAGATCATATTGCTCCTGTCCCAGGAGATGAAATCTCATGGAGTCTGGCAGCACTTGAAAAGACAATAAACGTGAGCTCACACCAGTGCTCCAGAGCCTACAGCCGCTCACTACCCTGCAATTAAACAAGCTGGCAGCTGAAGCTTTAAAAGGATCGGATCAATGCATGACCCAGCTCTTACATGTGGCCAAGAGAAATGCAAATCATCTATCTTCCTCCAGACAGGAATTAATCAGGAAGGAACTCCTTTATTAACCTCCTGCCAAGAACAGGCCCAGAGGGCAAGGGTGTGCTCCCCAAAGCACCAGCAGTAGCTGCTGTGGGTGCAGGACACTGCACTACCTGCATCTGGAGGTTCTGCCCTTCTGCATCCTGAGCCAGAGACAAAACTGAACTCAGAGAGTGTCTGCATGGGACACTGGGGAAAGGAAGATGAGTCACTGTAAGGCATCCAGTGAAAGTGGATTCGCTTCACACCTTTAGCTGACTCTTATCTATTTTCCCCAGTGCCGTTATATAGAGAAACCCTAAGTCAGACAAGAAAAGAACCTTGAGCAACCTGAGCACTGAAGAGAACATAAAAAGGTCAGAATCTGACTCGCCAAATTTGTCTCTGAAGTCATGCTCAGCAACCATGTGAGAATGCGATAAAGATCTCAGCAGCAGCAGGAGCCCAGCAGCAGTGCGGGTGTGCTTCAGGACACCTTTGTCAAAGTCAGCTGAGTTAAAAAGGCAAAAAGGTGCAGCTGAATTGATCCATGCAAAGGGAAGAGCCAGTGTTTCACTTCAGACCTTCTTCCTTGGGTTTGGAAAAGATGATCATAACAGAGCCAATAAGTCGCCTGGATACCACAGGAACAGGGCGGGAATACAGAACTTACGGAAAGCAGCAAACACCAAAGCAGCAGAAGTGCTGATCAGTACTCTCTGTATTTACGGCCAAAGCGCAGTGATACCAGGTGTGCCCAAAATCAAATGTCTCTGCAGCTCCTGCACCACACAATCCAACACTGAGCTGCTCCTTTTGTGAACTTAAGCTTCCAGCAGACTCACGTGAATGCCCCCCCGGCTATTTGAGCTGTTATCATCATCTGATCACAGCATCACCAATAGGCAACCCAAGACTCAGAAAGTCTCATTTTCCCTCTGTGTTCAGAGAACTAAGTTGTTCTGTGTGTAGGCATAAAAATACCTTATAACAGCATGGACTGTTCCCTTTCCAGTATAGGGCGAACTAAACTAATGCCTGATTTTGAGTGGTTTAAAACCAAATCTGCCTGGTGAGACAGGGAGAGTGGGTCTGTACCCTTTTAACATGGCATATGCTCGTTTAGCAATGCAAACTCATCCAAACCTGTTCATAGAACATTTCGTTCAACACAGAAACCCATCATTCCCATCTGTGCTTTCATTAGGAGCACTCAGATGATGCAGGATTCAGCTGGAGAGTCTTATAATCCCACAAACTTTAAAGCTACATTGAATTCAGCATGGAATTCAAACAGCTCTGTTCAAGGCAAGCACAAAAGCTGTACAGGAGGAAAATGCACAACTCAGAATAAGAAGAAAAGATGGGAAAAAAAAGACATTTCAAGGAATAATTTGTAGCCTAAAACAATGAGGTCACTCCATTTCTCATCCATGTGGCTTTGCCCTCAAAACCAGGAGAACTGAATCCACTAAACGATAGTACTTTAACATCTATCTTCATCAGCCTTATATGAGTAAGGCCATGCCAGCAGGTAAAACATTACAAAGAACTATCAGGTAGCAGATTCACTTGTTTATTTGAGATGGTACCTGAAAAGAGGAGCTCACACATGTCAGACACTGACTTGCAGTTTGTGGAATTCACGTTCTCTTCCTCGGACCCAGCTGATTGCTTCAGCAGGACTCCAAAGTGCAAAGCCTGGCTTCCAGTTCTGATCTGCTGAAACAGTGGACAGAGCACTCACTTCCTTGGCTCTGTTTCCTGTCCCCACCAAAGGCACCAGGTATGTAGGTTACCACTATGCTGGACCACTGGCACAGCTCCCTTAGAAGCAGACGGTCTGTAGAGCAGAGCCACTGCTTTGAATGCCCAAATCAACTTATGACCATTAACATACTCACAAGACCCCATGTGGCAGCACCTTATTAAAAGTAAGAAAGAGGAAGGATTAAAAATAATTTGCACAAAGTGAAGGAGCAGCTCTAAAAACAGGTCATAAAAGAGCGAACTCTCAGTGCTCTGATCTAACCACCAGATCATGGCAGCATTGACTGCACCAGAGCTGCTGAAGCACAGAGGAAATCAGCACGATGATAGGCCGGCAAAAGGTGCTCCAAGCGGCACCAGAACTCCCTGGTCCCATCTGCAGGCTGCCAGGGTAGGGAGCATCACATCACCGGGTCACTCACATCACCGAGGGACTGGCTCAGGGAGTTCCAGTGCCACCAGCCTCACTTGCAGCAGCATCTGCACTGGAACGGCCGAGTGCCTGTGCAGAACCCGCATGCCTGGGCTGGCCTGAGGACTTTTGGTTTTGCTTGTAGAAAAAAAGGAAATAGTTTCTCAATGCATTGCTAAACAAACGCTACAAAACAGCACCCAGCACAAGCAGAAAAGTGCAGAGAGAAGGTCTGCAGAAGGAGGGGGAAAAAGCCTTAGGAGAAATTAGTATATAAAAGCACAGAGAGATAGAGGGATAGGGAGAGCTGAAATGCCAGATGGATGGATTTTCCTTTGAACCTTCAGTCATGCCTGAGGCTGACACAATAGCCACTGCCCAAACACTACAGTATGTTATTTCTGCTTTGTCAGATGATGCAGACGGCATCATTTCTGGGTCATTTGGAGGCCACATACCACTGCTTTTTTCTCCCCTTCTTTCCTTTCCACAATCCCAGCAACTGAGAACTGTAAACACTCAGCTGAGGCTTCCCCAGTGAAGAGCATGAGTGGGAGGATGAAACTGCACAAGCAAGTGGTTCCCTATGCCTGAAAATGATTCTCTTCAAGGATTTCATCCGAGAGAGGCACCCAAGCCTAATGCAGCTACAGGAACAGTCCTTTGCTTAAATATCAAAGATTTCATACCCACTGAACACTAAAAAGGAAAGCCCTCCTCCCCCTTCCTTTTTAACCTCAGGACATGCAACTGCAACAGAATGATCGAGAGGCCCTGCAGGACTGAGAACTTACCATTTGCTGAGCACAACTCTGCTGCTGCCACATCAGATCTGCAGCTCAACCTCCTCTCAGCTCAGACTTCTCTCCAGCACCCATCTAGCTTCCTTAGCTCAGCCATGCTTCATTAGGCTTAACTGCATTTCCATATGGAGCACAGGAAGACTAACTCTTCCCCTTGCACAAAGCATATACTGAAGGATATCATCACTCCAGACTGGCCTACAGACCTGTTAAGGTTTCCCATCCACTCATTATATTAGTGCCTGCGCCATTTAACAGGCTTATGGGTTTACCCTGCTACGAAGAATACTTCTGTCCAGGCACAGCACACCTCCTGTTCTCACTATCTGATCCCTTCCACAGGGTCCCCAGATCCTGTATCTGTTCACACACAGCCAGATCAAAAAGAGCTCAGACAAACCCAGTGACCATCTGGAAGAGTATCACCATCAGTCCGGAACCTGGTCTTCAGCAGCTGAGGCTTCACAAAGCCTAGTTCAACACAGCCTTGGCCCTCCACCAAGGTCTTTAACAATAAGTTAACAAGCATCTGTCAGAAATGCGCTAGGCAGAGCGGCTCATGCCTTTGGCAAGACAGCAAAAAGGATCTCCTGAGATCCCTTCCAGGGATTCTGTGTTGGCTGAGACACTGACCTGCATTGTAACAGCACTGAAAAAATCCAGAGAGCCTCAAGAGCTCAAAGCTTTCTATCTCTGTGCAGCAAGCAAAGATCAGCCCTGAGTAAATCCTCCTGGACAGTTGGGGAAACCTCAGCTCAGATCCTTCCTCTCCTTCCCGTGCCTTGCACACTGCTAAGCAAACCACTGCAGAGCCCCTGCAGACTTCAATAGCGAGTTAGGAGCTTACATGCTTTGGTGGTTCCACATCTTACAGTCTTCAAGGCTCAGCTCCTGGTTCATTAGAGCATACACAGTGCTCTAACCCTGCTTCACCCAGCTGGGGAAGAGGGAGGAGTTTAGAAGTGCTTGGATGCTAATGCAACCCAGGCTTCTCAAAGGATGGCAGGTGAACTTGTCCAATTTAGCTGCGCTAGCCCATAAAGCTGTAGAGAGGCGAATGCAGCCCAGAGATAACACTAATACTATGCTTCTCTCTAGAACTATAGTTGTTTAGTGTCTTGGCAAATTCATTGTATCCTCACATAAAGAAAACTACCCCACATTCCATTCCCATTTACAGTGGCTGCAGCCAGAAAGCAGTGAGTGATGGGGAGAAAGATCACAAAAGGTTCATCATCTGGGGAGGAAGCAGCAGGTCATGTTTTGGGCACCAGGGCTGTGTTACAACTCACAGATCTCTCAGTAAGATTTAAAACTTACAGTGCCTTTAGAGAGGATATCCTCCATCATTTTTATGACTGCACTGATCGTTCTCACACATCTGTAAAACAACTCGCAAGTACATTTGGTTGTCTGATGGGGGAGGCAAGAGTAAAGAACCCAACAGCCTGTGCATGTGTGACTTGTGCATGTGTGAACTTACAGCACAAATACAGAATCAGAGTTTACAGCAAAAAATGTAAAGCCAGATATTTCCTTCAGCAAGGTCAGGAAGGGAATGACTAATTCTGGGTCCCCGGCACATTCTTGCACTTCCCTTTCCTCCCTGTTGTAAGCCTCATCCTGCAAGGTACTGAGCACCGGCAGAGACAGCGAGGGACCAAGGGACAGGACATTGCATGTGTAGCAGTACTCTGAAGGAACTGAGCTCCTTTAATGAAGGAGTTTACTGCCCAGGATGCTGTCCCTAATCCCCAAAGGGTGTTTCTTTTCTCTTCCCTTGCCCTCACAACCATCTCCCTTCAGTCTTCCACATTTCCATTTGTGCAGCCTCAATAACACACATTTCCATTCCCTCAGGTACTGGCTGGGGAATGAGGTGGATTAGCAGCTTGTTCTCAACAGGACTCAGACATTATTAGACCAAGAGAAAGAAAAAACCACAACAAAATCCAACGCTCTGCTTTTTTGACTCGATTACCCGAGCACTTCAAGGGTTCCAGCTTCCCCTCCTCACTCCGACACACACTTCCCCAACCTGCTGCTTTGGGGCATGAGACTTTGGGGAAGAGAAAGGCAGAATAAGAATTTTAGGCAGAAAAGTTGAAGCCTGTGCAGGAGCAGGTTGCAGGTCTCAGAGCTGAAGACATTATGTCTCTGCAGCCTGGGAAATCTCCGCTAAGAAACCTTGTTCTCTGAAATGCTCCAAATTATTAGCTTTCCACTAGAAAGAATGGAGCTATTTTGGCAAGGACTGGGGTCACATTTCTCCTTTCACAGACACTGCGTGAGAAAGCTGCCATGGCTCACTGCTCACATTCTGTTCTTCCAAAAATCTCCTTGGGGCTCTGTCTTGCTGGTTGCCATTTGCCCAGAGCAGCCACATGGGGTTTCAGTCATTAGTTCAGGCACAGGAATGGTATTTAGAGTGGAGACACCTGAACTCAGATTCCCACCCACAAAAGAACAGTTTCAGTTTGTGACTCTGAGACTTTCATCCTGACATTGTTGTGCCCATTTAGAAAGTGAAGGAAAATACAGCTGCTGACCTGGTAACAGTTGTATGGGGAAAAATACACAGGAGACTGATAAGCAACAATTGGCCATACAACAGACAGCCCTGCAACAGCTATTTGGCATCATAGAGCAGTCGGGAAAGATTTTAATCGACACTTGAAAAATGATCACGCACATGCACGAAGACAAGCTCCAAGCTGAGGATCCTTAAGCCAGATACAATATCCATTACTTCGGTGACTTTCCACAGAAGCTCCCACAGCACATTTGTCCCCGTGCCTCATCAGAGCAGGAGCTGGGGTTTGGGTTGGTTTTTCTTTGGTTTTGTTTAAGAGAAGTGTACTGTCACAGTCAGTCAGGGAAAACCAAGCCTTCTCCATGGAAGTGGGTTAGGTAGGTTGCTCATTTTCAGAGGGTTCTATGGAAACAGATCAAAGCTCTCAAACTGTATTTTTCCAATAGAAACCCGCATCAAATGTGTAATAAAAGGAAATGTGCCAGTGCAGGATCAGAATTGAAGCATTTTGTGTATGTGTGCATGTGAAACCTGAGCCTGAGTTTTCCACTCAGTTGGGGATTGGGAAGAAATCTTTGGACCAGGGAAGTTCATTTGCCACCACTTCCACCCAGAATTCCTTATCGCTCCAAGAGTCAGAAACAACCCCAGAGCGTCAGCCTCTAGAATCGTTTCTAAAGTGATCGATACACTTGTGTTCACCTTCATCCCCTTTCTCTGCTGAGCTTTGCAGTGGTTTACATCTTTCACTTTTTGTGCTGTACAGTCTCCTTAGGAAGCGCTCTTCAAAATACTTCATCACCCCTTTAGCATTCCATGTGCTTAGTCAGATCCTTTTTGTCTTAAAAGTACCCCTGATCATCACCTGGTAAGTAAATCCCGCAGCCTCTGGGCTTCAGGATTTCTGCTCCATCCGAGGAGGGGCTGCTGAGAGACAGCAACCAGACATGAGAAAAAACCATGACTGCTTAGGGACAAATAAAAAGCCTTTGTAAGAAGCCTGTGTGCTGTTCTGTACTGGAAATCCTCCCCTCCTCAGGAGCGGGGGAAAGACAAAGGGATTCTATGTTGTATTTTTCTGCCTGTGAACTGACAGTTCTGAGTGCTGGATACAAATTCATTCCTTAAGCTTTGAGACCTTTCACTGCAGCAAACCAGCTCTTGGTCATTACACAAAGATCACTCGTGGGGATTTTTAGACTCCTTTCATTTACAGTGTTTAATCTTGATCTTTCCAAAAGGGACATGAATAAGTTGGGCATTACCGAAAATACTGAATTCCCCAGGATACTTTGAAAACTGAAACACCACACCTGTACAGGGGAAGACTCTAAACACCATTGGTACCCTACTGCACCTCCTGCTAGGTGGGATATAAAACCCTGCTGGGAGTAAATCTTACAACACTCCTCCAGTGTAACAAGGCCAGAAATAGAGCAAGGCCCACAGAAAATACTCACCTCATGTGTATCAGTACAGGGACGGGGGTTCTGTGCTGTGGTTCAGTTTTGGTGGGTGTGTTTTTGTTGTTGTTTTCCTCCTTGCAGTGAAATGGAGGAGTGAGATGGCTGAGAAAACCACGTGGGGCGTTCTTAAATATGTCAACTTTAGGAAATTGCTTAACTGGAATGTGGCAACTTGCCACAATCTCTGAAAGTGTCTTAAAACAGCAAAGCAGCTTTATTTTAACAAGCTGCAATGAGACTGCACTTTCTGATTGTCAGAAAGAACAAAATGCACTAAACCTGCTCTGTTCAAAATGCTTTGAACGTACAAAGCAAACTTCCGTATTTCAGCTTTTAAGAGGAAAAGGGAAAATCTTTGCTATGTTCTGCCATGCAGCAGGGATCAGAGGGTTTCAGTTTGCTCATCAGTTCTGGAGAACACTTCCAGAGCGCTATGGACAATGTGCTGAGGCACAAAATACAGGAATGAAAAATCTGTGCAAGCGTAACTGGGATTCAGCTGCCAAGCAGAAAGCAGCTCCCCCACAGCTCAGCTCTGGAGAAGGCTCCTAAAGCAATGAAAAATAAAATGGAGTCAATGGATTATATGAGTTTTCTTTATCTTTCCTCCAGGTCTGGTCTGTCAGTAGTAAGTGCGATTCATACTGACTTTGCTTCCCTAGTCAGCTCGCTCTCAGAAAACAAAAACGTAAACCCACACAACTTATCATTCTGATTCCCTCTCTGTGTCCTCAGGTTTGCCTCCCTGTTCTCTCAAGATCACGATCATCAGAGTCTCAGGAGATCTTCTGTGAGGTGTAGTTGAAGACAACGTAATGGAAGGAGCACCAAGCCCTAGAACATGCCTCCCATCAGTCAAGCATCCCCAGGCCTCCTCTCACGCAACATGGTGAGTAAGCACATCTCACAGTTAGGTTACAGCACAGTGGTGCCTGAGGTAGCCTCAGCTGAAGAATCAGTTCTCCAAAGCACTCCTGGTTTCCTAGTGTAGAAGTGTATTCCCTTCCCTGTGCTGGCTGCAGAAGACTGATGATTCATGGGATATAACACAATTTGAGAAATTTACTTCCATGCAATCAGGAACAAGGGAGTACAGCATTCTGCATAGCCAAGCACTCCAAAACACAGTGGGGACAGGAGGGACTTCCCTGCAGGGGACTACAGGTAGAAAAACCCTCTCTGAAACTCCAGGGCCGTCCCTTGGAGCAGACAGTGTTATTGTAATGAGAATGAAGGACTAGTTGAAGAAGTTTGAGTTTAATGTGAGAAGGAGGGAAATGCTCTGAAGCAGAAGAGTAGTGTTGCAGGATGGATGTATTGATGTCCTTTTCCTGATTTGGTTTGGCAGTTTCTGGGGTGAGCTGTGTGCGTAAGCTCTACTGGTTTGCTGTGCTATAAAACTGCTGTTTAGTGGCTGGGTTTCTTTGACTGTGTTGAATGAAGTTTTGTACTGGACCCGTTCTCCTTCCTTCCTACTCCCTCTGCTACTCTGCAGGGACATAGACAGAAAGAGCGAGGCAACAGGAAGAGTAGGAGTTGCCTCGACAGAGACAAAGCAGGATATGACCTCTGTTCCCTAAATAGGGAACATGATATCCAAGCTGGTGTCTCCCTAAAGGAAAGACTATAGCAAAGTGAAGCTGTTAATCTTGATTTAGAAACTGCTAATTTAATGACATCAATGGTGCTTTGTAGGAGACACTTAAGTATTAACTGCACAGAACTTAAATTAGTGACTGTTCTGATGGACTCTTGCTAAACAAAGCTCAGACACACTAGTGGTACTTGATGGAGCCTTAACTTTACTAAATTTTGATCTTACCAAGTATTGGTGCTGCTCCTACCTGAAAGCATCCAGCTCCTGCAGTCTTGATGCTCTGCGCAGCTAGGACAGAGTGTCTGGAAACCAGCAGGACCTGTTTGTCCAGCTCAGAGGCTCCCCTTCCCCACTGTGGCTGCACTGCCCTATTAAACTTTGCCTTTGAATTTAACAGCCTATGACACTGGTTTGTTCCCATGAGCTGCCTGACCTCTGTTTCCCAGGGCAGCACACAGATTACTAGCTGGAACACGGCAATGACACTGAATTACCCCTAAGGTAGTCACATCTCCAGGTACAGATACTGAGCTGTACCAAGTGTCATTTCAGCCTCAAATCTGTATTAGGATGCAGCAAAGTACAGCTGAAGGAGGCTTTACTGCTAGTAGCCAAGCACCTTTACTAACTCAGTGCTCCTGTGCTGGCTGTAGTTACAGTTGGACCACTGATGTTGAGACTGTACAGACACCCAAGATAGTACCCCAGTGCTAGAAGTTCGTATTCTGAGGGTAATGATTTACCTAGTTCAGCCTCTTTAATCCCCAGTCTAGGAAAGCACACCAACAACTTCTGAATACGCCTGCCTTCAAAGCCAGGGCCTTGGGTGATCTTGTCTGTGAAGGATTTCTAGTAGTGTCCTAGATAATAAGCAAACAAAAGAGCGTTGCAGTTAAGATGACTAGCCTGGTTAGTGCAGGTAGGATGCCTGAACTCCAGAGCAGCAACACCCACACACATACCACCACAGGGGTGTGACTGCAGGTGTAATTGTTCAGGTCATTAGACTCCAATAGCCACATCTGGTGGGGCCACTGACATCTGGTCCCAACCCAGCCAGGTAATCCTGATGTGTTCTATTCGGCCATAGCCTGGGAGTTCAAACATGTACTGAGACAAAGCTAAGAACTGTCCTCAATCCATCTCTAGAGACTAAAAAGGTAAACTTCCACTGGTGTTTTAGAGCTTTGTCCTCCATGTACATCTCTTCTACTGGAAGGAACTTTACTTAGTTTAGTATGGATGTCTGAAGCGCTTCAACTCCAGCCTGCTATTCCTGTTTAGCTTCTGTGTGAAGCTAAGTAAAACTGACCTAGAGTTTGTTTACGCTTTCAAATGGTATATGTTCTGTGCTGGAAATGAGCACCTCTAACCAGACTGACTCTGTACTACAATAGTAACTGGAAATGAACTCTGGACCATTGGTTCCCAGCCACTCTGTGCTAGATCATGTTGCATAAATAATAGCCAAGTCTGCGGGCAGGGAACACTCAGTGACAGGGAGCAACCTGCCTTCTGCTGCCTTCTTCTAGCAGCTGCAGAGTGCTTCAGACCAGTGATGATATCCATGAAACCAACAAGCACAGCAGTGGGAGAAAGGGAAAAGAAAAACCTTTTGGGTTATACAGGAGCTGAAAGTGATGAGGCTATAAAGCCAACATTCTATAGTTTCACTTTAGCTTGAACCTTGAAAGTAGCAGATAACCTGGTAGGAGTGTGCTCCAGATATTCAACCCAGATAAGCAATGCTAAGGCTCCATTTGTCTCATAAATGTGCCATCTCTAACAGCCATTCCAACGTTAGAATTACAGTGCAATACAAGTGCAGTTAAGTCCCCTTTTATCCCAACTTCCACATTGTCTTGTCCCTCAAATACTAAATAACATGAGTACCAGCCATTCTCTGAGAGGCACCTGCCTAGCTACCTGCCAAGAGGAGTTAGAAAACCTGTGGCTAACTGAAACACTCTCATGAACAAGCTGGCTGCTTTCACTTCCCTTCAGCTGAGACTATGGTTTGCTCAGCTTTCATTTACAAACACCAAAACTTACCTTCTTGTTGGTCATTCTGGAGAATGAGGAAGGATAAAAGAGCACAAGTTAAGTGTAACCAGTCCTCCCTCTTATTGCGGGGGGGGGGGGGGGGGGATTGCAGAGTACAAAACTTCTCACCCCAATTGTTCATTCTGAGGAGCCTTTCAAAACATGCTGATGCATCTACACAATAAGAGTGTAAATTAGTCTTTTCCTTCACAAAAGGCTTATGACGAATGATGATCTCCAACAAGATACAATGGCTTGCTAAATTGTCCCTTGGTCCCTTATGGGACCTCCCTGAACATCACTTCCTAAATTCAAACATCTGCACTTACCCACTGAGAGAATATATGCCTTGTGTCATGGGAGAGTCACTTTCCTACATGGTATTCTTGATTTCTAACTATACTGATAGTTCATTATCAGCCTCAGGGAAAGGTTCAAGCTCTTAAAAATGCAGAGAAAGACCTGAAGAGGAATTGGACTTTAGAGCATTCCTGTCATCATTTCAGTGGCAGAGATTTTAAAGCCAGGTATGAACAAAGGAAATCTTTATACAAACAGGTCATGGGTAGCAGTAGTTGCATGTTATGGGGGCATGGATGAGAGCATCATGTAAGAGATTTCTTGCCACTTATATGGCTCAAAAGGGAAGAACACAAATATGAGCTGGTTCTGGATGCTATGAAGGGGCTGAATGAGCTGGAGCAGCAAAGCTGATACACAGAGATAGGAACTAGGAAGAAGGTAATAGAGGAGGGTCAAGAGCAAGACACGGGCTTTGAAAGGTAAAACAGCTCTGATAGTATACTGTCATTGTCAAGGTGTTATGTCAATTTACTGTGGTATTGGTCCTGTATGTAAGTTAGTAGCCCTTGTCACATGGTTGTAATCTTGGTAACAGTTCTTTGTCCTTGTGCAGTGGTGTGGACAGGTAGCAAGTTGCAACTTTTGGTCTCAAAGCATCCTCCTTTTGACGGCAGGGCACTTTCTGTGTGAATGATTCGGGTTTTTACAGGATGGAGTCCTGCAGTGACAGAACAGCTGGAAACAGGATTCTGACAATCACTGTATTCCCCTTTAAGCCCAGTTGTAAACACTGTGCAAGATCACAACATCAGATTTTGTACTTGGCTGTGCAACTACAAAGTCTGTACAATTTCTGCATCAACTTTTATAGATCAGATGTACAGGGTAAGCCAAGCCAGGATTTACTGCCTTAACATGCGTATGGCAGAAATAAAATCACAGTGAAGTCATTGGGCTGATGTCAGATATGGCCTTCATAGTGGATTAAATAGCCCTTCTCCAAACACCCAGTTGAGATTTGTGCTTCAAAATGAATATTACTGTCCTCTGTCTAGTTCAGATCACAAAGCTTCAGCTGAGCTGTATTTCTGTATCTCAGCACTATGAACCCAACAAGTGAAGCAAGACACCACCAAGAACCTGCAAAACTATTCTTTTAAATACTGCATTGGAAGGAATTTGACAGAAACAGGAGAGACAAACTCTTCTTCAAAAGGACTTAGTAATTTTCCAGTAACGATTGGAACCTCAGCTGCATCCACAGCCTGCACATTAAGTGTTAAAAACACCCCCAAGCTCATGCTCATTGTAAACACCAAATAAGCATAACAAATACCTGGAATGAGGTTTCCATAGGTGACAGATCTGTAAGACTGATTATATATCTTCAAACTGTACCTCACTTCAGAGGCTATATGAAAGCAGGAATAGCAGACGGTCATTGCTGTGAATCCAGGCTGGGATCCTCCCATGCTGGGGCTCTCACAGAGAGTGGGAGCTGAACTGGGGAAAAGTAATGTTGCTGAAACAAGCATCCAACAGCATGGAAGGAGATGAGATCCTACAGCTGTAAAATTATCATCACTTAAGGGACAGGTGAAATGAGGCAGAGAAAGACTCCTTCTGTATTCTAAAAATATCCACTTTCTCACTTTATTATCCACTGCTATTTGAGTGTTGTTTTTTACCACCTTGCCCATTCAAAAACCACTTACTTTACATCAGACCAAGCCTGAAGACAGCACAACAGCACTTCTGTTTAAATAGCTGGAGCTTCAAGTGAGGGTCAAGGCCACACTGTTTAAGGTATTCAACCTTGAAAGGCACTTATAAAAGAACTGAGCCAGCAGAGACTAGAGCTAAATTCAGCTCTTACCCTAGTTTTGAACTGCTTCAACAACTTTGTTTTCAGCACAGTCACACTCAGTTTCTACTATTGTAAAGGAAAGTGGGCTCAGATAACCCCAAGGAACACAAGCAGGGTCCTAAGTTAAAGCCAGCTGTACTCTTTGCTACAGATATGTCACTGATGTGATCCCTTTAGCAGACCAAGTGTTCCATTAAGTGATACGGCTGTAAATAATTTACCAGCAACCCCATCATAGTTGATTAAAACCTACTGAAAGAAGATCTAATTAAATTGTCCCTGAAAGAACAGATCCTGATATGACGACTGTTTAAGAGGCAGATGGCAAGCAGAAGCTCATCAGAACATGAGAGAATAATTTAGCAGAAGGTACCTTTATCTGTACTGAGCTGTGGTGATCCCCACCTGACTGACGCTGGCTGTCCTGGAGGTCACTCCTTCTTTCTGCCTTTGGGCATCTGAAGTGACAGCAAGAGTACTGGCTGTCCTCAGCAGTGGCGTTTGGGTACCTGTAGAGTAAATACCTAATCTCTTAGGCAACCAGGTTAGAAAGTGCTTACTCCATGTGTTAGTGATGAGCAGCAGACAGCAGGTCAAGTTAGGAACTGCAGGAGGCACAGAACAGGCAGTCTTTTTATAAAGGAGGTAGAGAGGACTGTTGGTAGCAGTGAAGCCATGAAGTACAGGACTTGGTAGCCAGCACTATAAGTGCTGCAAGAGGTGGTACCAGGCTTCTTAGAGGAAAAGCTCTCAAAACATTCTTTCTCAGAGCAATGAACCTTTCTTCCTGATAAACTCAAAATCCCTCATCCATCAGGATGGCTTCCAGATTTCTGCCATGTTCTCTGCCCCAAAACTTGAGGCCAGATCAATCTCAGAGCCACAGCTACTTGCATTAGGGGCTGAAGGCTCAGCATTTACAAGAACTCTAAAGAATTCCAGCAATGTGGAGACTTGTGGTGCCTGCTGATACTGTTCCCACAGCACCGAGGCTTTGTCAGGAAAGCTGACACAGACCATGCTGCTAACCCACCCTGCAAAACACTGTTTGAGTGTGGAGACTTCATCCTGCGCAGCATAAAGGGGCCATCCCTGGATGGAAGAGACCTCACACCAGGCTCCTCTTGTCAGGAATACAGGAAGACGGAAAAGGCTGAGCCAGCCTATTTACATATAAGATCTATGAGGAGTGAAAGGGAGAGGCAGGGATCAGACCACGCATTTCCTCATGTGTTTCCCCTTCCCCCTTGCACCTCGGTTTTACAGCTGCAGGAAAGATCAAGCCAGAACTGTGGAAAATTGCTGAGTCAGGCTATGGCTGTGGGGCCTCAGGGAGGCTGTTCACAAGGCTTCGGCCAGAGGAAAAAGCTGGGTGGCTGGGAAGGCACTGCTGGGTAGAGACACTTGAGCTGTATGGAGCACCCACTGCAGGCACCAGCAGGATCCATTGGGCTGAACGTACATAGTGGAGCTCTGCCTATGAAAGATTAAGAACCAGAAATATTTTGCATTAAGAGAACTGGAAAGAGGATGCAGGATAAGCCTAGTAAAAGGATTTAGCTAGTCCTAGCTAAGTTAGCCCAATGAAGGTAGACAGAAACGAGCACGGGTGCTTCTCTGAGCTCCGCAGCAGCCTGCTCTTCCCAAAGACCTGCACATCAGCAATGTGTGAACCCTGAACTCTCTGGGCACGAGCACCCACAACCCTGCACGGTCAGCATGTTTTCCAGCTCTTACTGTCAAATTCCTAGAGGACCAGGCATGCTGTCACAGACATCAGCATGGGTTGATGCTTCCTGTCCTCAGCCTTCCTCACTCCTCATTCCAAATAGCTCCTAGTTGCTCCACTGCATCAAAGCTGACTACCACAGCAACGAGATTTCTCATTTAAGAAAGAACATCTTGTAGCTGTCAGCTCTGCCTCCTCTCCCAGTGCTGCCACAAAAAAACGGGTACCTTGAAGCCAGTTGTTAAACCTCTCCCAACTGACCCTTCTTGGCACAACAGTTCAAAAGGACACTGAAAAAGCTGTTAGTAAAATGCTATAGGCAGGATCTACCCCTTAATTGAGGAAGACAGTAAAGGCAGTTTGAGCGGACCCCAGAGAGAAGCTGTAAGGAGCACTAGCACTACCACGGGCTTCAGCTGAGAGCTGCATCACCACTGCACTGCTGCTGCCAAGCTACTCATTTCTCACTCAGTGAAGGGACAGACGCCACCACCTTCAATTTGAAAGCCAGTGTTGGAGGTGTCCATTAACTTCAAAGCTCTTCACCTCAGACCACAAACTAGTTATTCTTGGCAACTGAGGCAATTTGAATAACACAGTAGAAAAAATGAGGGAAAGAACACATCAGTGGAATTGGAGCATGCCTTGGCAGCAGAATAGTGTTGTAGATTCAGTTTCCATAAGAATAAAAAGCTAAGTATTAGTGTCACCCTAGCAGAGATACTCAGCTAGCTCTTGCTGCTAGCTACGCCTCCAGTTAGAGATTGGCAGATGATAACTGATAAGGCCCATTTAGTTAGATGCAAATGGATAATTACTGCTACAATGGTGCCTTCAACATCATTATAAAAAACATCTTCCCCTAAAGTAGGATTGTATTTCCTACAGATATGGTCTCAGCACAAGTCCAGCCAGTGCTTCAGTGCAGCAGCTGGAGACCTGGACTTACAGCAGCTCTCCTTCCTCCTGCCAAGCCCCAGTTTCCAGACTCCACTCAAGTCACTGGCCATAACTGCAAATGGCCCAGGAATTTAGGGTGCAGAGAGAGGTGTCCCACAGAAACA
The DNA here is from genome assembly GCA_028858755.1 of Ara ararauna. Lineage (NCBI taxonomy): Eukaryota > Metazoa > Chordata > Aves > Psittaciformes > Psittacidae > Ara > Ara ararauna. The sequence continues at coordinate 5,564,657 of CM054389.1, read as the reverse complement.
CTGCGTCATTATAGCTGTACAAAATAGCACCAATACAACAGTGCTTACATGGGGCCTGTACCCGTCAGCCAGCGCTTCTTCAAATATTACACTTGACCCACAAAGCAAGACCAAACCAGTTTTAACACACATAATATCCTTACTTAACCCAAATGAGGTGGACAAGCCCTTTGATAGCTACTCTGGGGTTTCTCCCAACTTAGTTGTGTGAGCAAGTGCTAAGAGTCTTTGGTGCTTGTGCTCACCTTGGCTTACTTCAACACTACAACCCCCTCTTCCAGAGTACTTCCAAACACCCTGTGCTTCAAAGGAGAAAGAAGAGGGGAGAAACCTTTCTTTTTCCAAAGGGAGCAGGCTGAAGCCTATGCAAATCTCTTCAGCCAGATCAATCTCCTGATAACAATACCCGTGTATTTTAGTCAGCTGTTTCCTTAAAACAAGGTAGAAAAGGGCATAGTTTCCAGAATTGACTAAAATGGGGGGGAAGTACTGTCTTTGCTCTGCAGTAGGAGAGTTTGATACTACTAGCTGGTGCTGGCCTGAGGCATGTGAACGGTCTCTAGAAACTGTGGGAGAGTTAAAGTCAGAAGCCTTCATAAGAAATGTTTTACTCTGTGGAAAGTTTCAGGTTTGGTCAGCAAGACAAAAGGCCCATAAACTGAAATGTTTTGCTTGGCAGATGAGGAGCAGTTTATAAGAGGGAGACATCTAGAAAAGTCAGGAAGCTTTAACAACAAAATCTTACTACTTCTGCTTATTTCAGTGGAGCTATGCAAGTGTATGCTGAAGCAGAAGATAGTCCTCTAGCTTTCTGCAAAGGTAAAAAGAAGAAAACACTGCTCTGGAAGATGAAAACTAGAAAAGTTGCTAGAATATCCTCCATGCTTTAAGGCTGGGCAGGGAAACAGGTAGAAAGGTTCTGCTATGACAGCCTGAGACGCACTGACACACAGCTTCCAGTACTGTATTGACAGGCCCATTTACCTCCCCTACCCAGTATGTTTTAGCAGTAATGCTTAGCTGAAGTTCAGACTCTGTCAAACAGAATAATTATTACTTCTTTCCACTGTATTCAGCATCATTAATAACTAAAAATAAAACCTCACACTGGAATCTCCAAGCCTTAACAATAGCCCACACACAGCAGCAGTGAGAAGCTTAAGACTTCCTTTCTAAATTTAGATTGCTTCAAACAGAAGTGAAAGTTCTTTGAGAAATCAACAAACCATGTTTTAGAAGCATGTCAGAGAGCAGAACTGGGCAGGAAAGCGCTTGTCTGCCCTGTTAAAGTCACTTGCAAAAGGCTTCTGAAGGTTTTCAGGGACCCAGAGGCTCCTGCTGCATTCTGAACACTGTGCTCAATTACCTGTCTTGGCAGTGTCAGATCACAGCCTGGATCTGCTGCATCCCAGCAAGATTCCTTAGTGCCATGTTAATGACTGCTCTAAAGTGGAACAGGCAGCTTCTGCTATTAGAGGTCTTCCATTTGGGATAACTAATAATCATGAGAGGCAGTCCACAGCCCCTGATAAAAGCATGATTTCTTATGCTACGATTAAGTGTCCTGTGATTCCTCTCTGCTTCTCCAAGGTGCACAAGTACAAATTAGATTTTCTCTCTAGGCAGAAAGGCAATGACAGAGACCTGGCCCCTGTTCACTTTGGAATACATTCCTGAGAGAAAAGACAGCTATGTTTTAAAGCCAAATTTAAAAGTACCAAAAGCCAGGTGGCGGCAGTGGATCCAATTCTGCCTGCAGACCCTGAAAGCAGACAGGGAATGGCTAATGGGCATGAAGCAGCTTCACTGCAACTCTTCTCTGAGTTAGATCAGCAAATATCCAGGCAGGTTCTGCAGAGGGTATTTGTAATTCCATTTACACTGACATTAAAAGAGTAACTATTCTTCAGCTGCCTCCTGGACAGTCACTGCCTTACCTTGAGGCACGCTAGCGTTTCCCTGTAGACACATGCAAACACTGCCTTGCCCCGGTGGCAAGTCTGCAGACCTGGAATTAGTCCTTTAAAACATAGAGCACCAAGATAGATTCTCCCTACTGAAATTTAAAAGCAGGACATGCTGGAGAGTGGCTTGTTTTGCACTGTGATGGGCCAGGGCAGCTTTGTCTCTGCGGGGAAGGTTCAGAAGATGATGATGATACAGTCACAGAAAAAAATTCAAGGCAATGACAAGGAGTCACTGATCTTATTCTTAGACAGAGAATACCATGGGCCTGCAGTGGGGTTCAGCCCTGGCCCTTACTACTGGCCCCCCAATGATAGCCAATAGAAACCCATGAAACTCCTCGTTTTCTCCTTTTAGGAAAATCACTGCTAAAAACCACCACAACAGGAAGCTGTCTCTTTTTTTCCTCTCATTCATTAAAGCATGGAAAGTGTATTTGAGTCACAGCCACCTAAGTACACATTCTGCAGGTATCATCTGTGACACCCCTTCCCCAGATCACGTTTGCCTGACCAGAAGTGTTGCCAGTCAAGCTACAAAATTCACAGCCCATATTTAGGTGGGGAGAGTTCTATTGCAAAGCTGCTGCTTTTACCTGCTATTGCGGCTTTACTTTGTAGGAAGCTAGTAATTTTAGGTATTTCGAACAATATCCTGAGTGACACCTGAAAAGGCTTAAATAGAGCCAAAGCAAGTAAAAGTTCTGGCTTTGAGTTCTGTTTTAGTCTTTTCCACACTAATGTCTTCCTGCTATCATGTGCTTTGGAAGCAAAGCCACTAACCAGATCCTCATCTCCTGTGCACCTTCATAACCACCTTGATTTCAGCAGCAATTTAAAGCATCACCATACATCATACAGGTTGTGTTGCTGGTTGAACAGTCTGGAGCTGAGGTGCATAAGACCGATGTGATTTGCACCTTCTATCTGCCTACAGCCCCAACAGGTCAGACTTAAGATATATATGCTGCACTTGGAGAAAGATGAACAAAAGGCTCTACTGTCAGACTGGGCTGTGATATTCACATGCCCAAAGAGATTAAGGCCTAAGCTAAGGTTTGAGTTTTCATCTCAGGAACTCTCCAGCTAAAGAGCTCGTGCAAAACCATGTTTAGAACACAGACAGTGAGCTCAGCCACAGACCCAGTGACTGTCAACTAGCACAGGTTCCAGTGAGCACTACAGCACCACCATTGATCACTTCATGTTCCTTGGGGTGAGTACAGCAGGAGTACAACTGGGCTGGGACATGCCTCTGCGATCTGTAGGTGGCACAGCTCTGTGCTGCTCAGGCTTGAGGCAAAAGACAGTATCTGAGCACCTCTGACTTTGGTGGTTCTCAGTTGTCCTCCCACTGTAGCAGCAATACAGAGTTTCTCTAGTTTAAGTTGGGACTGATCTTGTCCTAGATTCTGGGGGCTATGCCAGTAAGGAATAGCTGCAGTCAAAGCCAAGCCAGATTGCCAAGCTGTTTCTTAAGCATGTTGAGCTAGTTTTTGACTAGGTTCAGACTCCTACCAGAAAGCAGAAGTGCGCAAGACACTTCTCTGCACAATTGCTCACATGTTATGTCTTGGACGAACTACCCACTTCTTTTGGAAGAGGTGTGTTTCCAGATTCAAAGAGTCTCTGTCTCTATTCCCCTCATTTGCTAGCTGTGGCAACACTGTGCTGCTGGTAGCATCGACTGTGTGGGATTACTCCATGGGAGCAAGAAATGAGGAGGGAGGGAAGTCTCTAAGAGACGTCTGAGTCAGTGCCTCTGGGTGGTGTCATCTATATTTCATTCTGTGCCTTTTACCACAGCAGTAATCTAGCCAATACATTCTCAACCCCCAAAACGGTGAGAGATAGCTGGATTTGCTTTCATTACATTTTCCTTTGAGAAAAATATTCCCTATGGGCTGAAAACAAGGATAAGAAGTCTTAGCCTTAAAGGAAAGGTGAGGGGTTTCCCTCAAGCATCGTAAAGATTACATGTTCTATGCTGGAAATATCATTTTAAGCGTAACTACTCCCTAAACAATTTGGTGTGTCACATGATGTATTTTGTTAAGTGTTCCTATTTATGAACAGAACCAGGTGATACATCTGTGTGCCACCATGCTGACTCAGAGCTGTAAATGTGTCACTTGTGTGCAGCTGTAACACTAACCGGGGCTTTCCTGGTGTAAGGTGCAGTGAAGAGCTCGCATTTGAACTTAAGTAGCAGACTCTGCTCAGGTGGTATCTGTGCAAGCATGAGTTTAGCAAGATAGAGCTGAGGTTCAAGTCAGACAACTTCACTGATTAGATCAATTCTGACCACGCAATAAACACCAGAAATGGTACGTGGAGCCTGAGGTTTGCCTGGCATGGCAGACTGGGGTTCCTGTCAGTGTGTGTAGGCACGTATGTACAGAGGTCTCAACTCCAGGCTCTGCCGAACCTCTTTACTGGAGTTCAGTTGCTGAAAAGGGTCTCTGAGCTGACTCTACATGAAGATGAACAGGAGTAATTCTATTTTAACGTAACACAGTGAGCACACAAGCAGCCTTAGAAAGACAAAGGCAGAACAAAGCCTTACTCTGATGCTTTCTTTCTTGCTTCCCAATCAGGGCATCTTAGAATCCAAGCCAAGGCAAAAAGTACATAGAGACCTTGACAGAAAAGTGAAGAGAGTCCCTTGTCATATCTTCATCTTGATAACAACCTACTCATCAGAGCTTGTCCGGAAACCCCAGGTAAGTTACAACACTGCTGCCTACTTTTTGTGTCAACATTAATACAAAAATCAATGGTAGGAGATGAGATAAATTCCTTTATGACATGCAAATTCTGATCATATACAGAGATACACTATCACAAAGAAAAGGTGGTGTCTACAGACTTGATGACAATAGATGGTTCTCCCTCAAACAGAATCTCTGCTGAACCCTATCTTATACAAACAAGCACAAGTCTAAGAAAAAAGAAAAAGTCCTAACAAAAAATAAATAAAAAGAGGACACCTTTACGAAAACCAAATATGTTGAATACATGCAAAAAGTAAGATGAAGTAAGAGACTCTCTTCTTCTCTTACGTAAGGTCTGCTGGAAAAGGAAGTCTTTTCCGCTGAACAGGACTCATAAACATGTGGCTACAGGTTGCAGTTTGGCCTGAAAAATTCACTGCTCCCACTACTTCCAACTTACAAACACACAGTCTTCCTTTCCTTAGGCATAACACATGCCCAACTTCCAGTCTGCAAGTTTGGATGATTACAATTCCTCTTCCTCTCCTCTCTTGCCTCCCCCCGTTTTCTGAGCATTTGTTTCTGCTTAGAGACTGCTTGGTAAGAGATAAGCCTTTTCTAGCCAACTTGCCAAATTAATCAAGATAATGCCAGAGCAAGTTCAAACATATTTAACCCACAGTTATCAATCAGCCGATATGAGAGACTGATTTGTGGAGTAGTAACTTACTTATTTGTGACAAAGCACAGCTGGAGTTCGGCTTTCTGATCTGGTGTGATATTTTCTGGAGGTGCTGATCAGAAGACATTCCTGAGGAAGAGGTCAAGGTGATCTTTGCATACGGGCCAAGAGTGTCTCTATCACAGATATAGTACAGCCAAAGAGCAATGAGAACAGGTTTTCTTAAAGAGCAGGCAGATCTTAGCAATGTGCGCCACCCCCCCACCCTTATCAATGTAAGAGTCGTGCAAGGCATTAATGTAGGGACAGCGTAAAGACCGAGTTGTTTCTTTCCAAGGATGCTTGGAGCAACATTGGATGCTCACTGTGTAGCAAGACATTTTTCTCTTGTATGTATGGGTTAAAATTACCATTATTTTCCATTTCAGTTCTGTAGTCAACTTGAGAAGTGAGTAAACCTGCTGGGACAGAACCGAAAGCAAACCCTATACCAAAGCGTTGGGCAAAAACACTCAGGCACTTACTTGGCAGAACATATAAAACTTTTTAAGATGCACAGGACCTTGTGGCAGCGGAGAACCTGTCTGCTGATAACCAAACTAACGCAGTCTACTTTCCACTACAGGGAAACTCCCTGCCCTTCTAAGAAATGGCCTTCTGACAAGTGAAACAGTCAGCTCATGTAACAACACATGTACACTCAACACATCATTTGCAAGCAATTCCCATAGCCCTTTCTTCCTGTATTACGGAAAGTCCTCCCTGCACTCATTCAAGGTATCCTGAGTGCTTATCTTTACCTGTCAAGGTCCCAGTTTGAAATCCTTATCTACCATGTGCTTTATTTTGAGAAGAGCTTATAGACAAGAGGAATGAGGAAGGACTTAAAGCATTTGAGTAAATTGGGAGGGACATAAGCATGCACTCAGATACCTTTAGTTAGGTTGATGTGCTTGACTTTGAAACATGCACACATTATGAATCATGTGGTGTACATGACAGCTCTCTAAACTGTGAACAGGCACAGAGGGAAGCGGTGCCAAAAGGACCTAACCAGTATGTCTGGTGTAAAAACTAAAATATCACAAGCACTTAGATGAATGGCACTGGTGGTTTAGGCTATCAATCCCATTCACATTCCAACTACTTTCAGAACTTTACTTCAGGGCTATGCTAACTGTGGGATTAGAAATTGCAATAAGCACACAGTGCTGTCTGACCTGAGCTGGTATAGAGCTGAGACAGCCACATCCACTCAAAAGCATTCACCCCTGTGCATGGGTTCACTAATAGGGAAGATTGTGGTCGAGGATATATCCCTTCACCTGTTAAGTTCACGGGTTTGACACCAAAACTAGACATTACAGAACTTTCAGAGGTGTATGAGCTAGATACGGATTGTATTATGGAAGCTGCCCTGCCTTTCTGTCACCTCCAATAGAAATTGAAATCAATAAACTTATTCTTGACTTAGTACACAGGGCTGTCTTCAAATCACGCACATCCAGCCTCACATTTGGCCTCAGGAGCTACTTCTTCAACTTCCAAAGTCCTCTCCCTTCCCAAACTAGTACTTCCTGCTTCCAGTTTTCTGCTTTTATCTCTCTCATGCTTTAGCATTTCCTTGAGGCTTTGCTACACAGTTTACCAGTTATACTGATGCAGCTAAATTTTCATCATTCTTTTCCCATTAAAAATTTCTGCTCAAGACCAGAAGATGCCTACATTCAAATCCAAAGTACAGATGAGGCCCAGCAACCACTAGTAGCCATTCTTCAGGATCCACTGGACTTCTCAGCGACTTGTTGTGGCCACTCTGGGAAAACCACAGCAGCCTTTGGACATGTCCAGGCCTCCAGCTTCTGGATGAACTACTGACCCATGAGGAGTTACCTACAGTCTGCACAGAGCTATGCCACAGTCAACCCATCAGTGACACTGGCTCTCTGTGAGATTGGAGCACCCATCTGCCTATGCAAATGCCCCTGACCACGTTAACTAGGGCACAGTAATTATACCCTGTAGTGCCACAGGCGTCTGTACTGTGTACTGAGACCAGACTGCAGCCCACCACCCTCTGGTGCACCAGGGGAAATGACAGACCTGTCTCCAGCCTGGCTCTTCACTCTGCCCCTGTGGACAGACCCACTGCAGATTGGCACAGAGAGTTAAGCACAAGAGTCAGGCTGCATGTAACATATATTCTGGTACAGGCAACTAACAGAGCAAAGGCCGCAGACCCACATCCATACCCACAGCTTCACATGTTGGCAGAGACCCAGTACTTGGTTGAATTCCTAGAGAAATCACATACTGGACTGTGCTTTAAAAAGAATTCTTTCAGGTAAGATTTTTTCTGATAGTAAATTGTATGAGCATCATACAGTGATGGTCATGGCACCCATTTGTTTAAACAGATAAATGCTGAAGAGGAATGTATGCACATGCTTGACAACTGCCACTAGAAACACCTTTGCTGCTTTCAGAAGAATCCGAAGATGACAGCAGCCTTTACCCTTTGTGAATAAAGGTTTCCTTTCAGAACAGGTCCCCAGCAAAATACTGATGATCATTTCCCGAAATGATGCTGATTAACATTGTTTGAGCATTAAAAAGGCCGTCAGTAGGGTTGCCAAAAGCCTACACAAATATTATTTTATAAAGAATAGCCTTTTGAACATGATTTGGAGGTGGCAGGAGGAAAAAGAGCGCTACAAATTTGAAAAAACAGAACGCCCCACCAAACAAACCAACCAAACAAAAAAGCCACAAGAAAGGCAGAGGAAGAAAAAAATGAAGAACAATACATTTCCAAGAGGTTGTGCCAGAAGCCACCTACCACCTATTGTTTCATGATATTTTCCCCAACCTTCATTCTCATGTGATGGACTTTGCAGTATATATGTTTGTTACGGTTACACTGTTGTAATGATCCTGCTCCCCAAAGGCCAGATGCTGTAGCTCCACAGCCTCCAGTGTTAGGCTAGAAAAAAGGACCATTTGCCTTCACTTGAAGCTTCTATCCAAGGGGGGGGTGTCATTTACTCTGCTTAGAGCAACACTACCTGCACACAGGTAAAATGAAATGCTATTTAAGTATCTAAGGGTCAAATAAACTGCACAAAAAAGAAATCAACATTCTGTTTCAAATACTCGTTCAGACTCGCGTACAGACAGCACTTCTTTGAAAGCATCACAGCAGCACATGTTTCGCATTTAAAGAGTTTCATGTAATCTTTCTAAACAGCAAACATCTCTCCAGCCCAGACCGTGATGCCGTTTGGCAGCCGCACCAACAGAGTGAGAAGGAGGATCAGATTAGATCAGTGAAACTGAGCCAGGGATAGAGAGACAGGCTTGGAGTACAGGGTGGGAACCACCAGAAGCGAACACCAGAGACCTGAGGCAAAGCGTGACTGCATCCAGCCTCCCAGGACAGGCGATGTGGGGACCCGCCTCTGCTCTGGAGCTCAGCTCACCCCTGGTCCCCACCTCACCGCATCTACCTTCACAGCGACACCCGAGCACAGTCACAGGCCCACATGGCCGCGGAGGACGGCCACACGCACCAACCGCGACCCCTCTGACAGCCCGGGCACCCCGTGCCCGCCCGGGACGCGGCGGCAGGGATGGCCAGCGCTGCCCCGCACCTGTCCTCATCCTCCTCCTCCCGCCCTCCGTCGCCTCCCCTTCAGCACCAGCCTCGCGGGACGCGGTTCCAGCGGCAGGGAGCCGGTGAGTGGCCCCGCCACACCAGCCTGGCCCCACAGCCGGGCCGGGGAACGACCCGCTACTGACAGGGCTGCAGCGGGGCTGGGGTCGCTCCCCCCTTCCCTTCCACGCCCCCCTCTCCCCGAGGAGAAGCGGGAGGCGGGGGCTGCCTCACGGCCCTGACAGCCGTGAGGGCGGGCGGCCCCGGTGAGGGACGGGCTCCCCAGGGGCGGTGGCGGGGCTCCCCTCCTCGGCTGCCGAGCCCCGTACCTCCAGGGTGCGGATCTCCTGCTGGGTGAGGTCGTTGGACGCGGCGCACTTGGTGCGGAGCCCGCGCAGGTTGGACAGCGAGATGTCGATGAGGTCCTGCAGCAGCCCGCACTGCTGCAGCGTGCTCCGCACGGCCGGCAAGCCCCGCGCTGCCGCGCCCGCCCGGGGCCCCGCGCCGCCGCCGGCCGCCGCCTCGCCACCGCTCCGCTCCTTCCTCTCCAGCATGCCGGCGGCTCGCAGGGCAGCCGCTCTATCCATTCCTCGGCATCAGGGAGGCCGGGGAGGAGAGGCGGCGGCGGCGCGGGGGGAGAGCAGCGGGGAAGGAGCGAGGGAGGGCGGGCAGCCGGCGGATGGCTCCGCCCCGCCTCGCCTCTCCGGGCGATTACCGAGCATTAACATGCGCGACGGCGAGGCTCCGCGGCCGCGGGCAGCCCGCGAGGGCGGCGGCTGCTCCGCCCACCCGACCTCAGCGCCCGCCTCAGGCCCGCTCGGCCCCTCCCTCTGCCCACCTCAGCCCGTCAGAGCCCGCCTCAGCCCATCGGAGCCCGCCTCAGCGTCTCCCTCCGTCTCCCTCCGTCTCCCTCAGCGCCCGCCTCAAAAGCCGCCTCAGCGCCCGCCTCAGTGTCTCTGCTGCCGCCTCAGCGCCTCCCTCTGCCCGCCTCAGGCTCTCTCCGCCCCTCTCAGCCTTCCGGCAGGTATGTCGGCACTTGCAGCTCGCCCTGGAGGAGCCTCGCCGCTGGTCCGCTGAAGGAAGAAGGGTCGGGGCCGCGCTGGGCCTGGCCGGTCCGCCCAGGGGTGTGCGGGCGCTGCCGGGGGGGTGCAGCCCCTCGCTGTGGGCGATGCGTCCACCCAAGCTGCTCCCGCCCCTTGGCGCTGGCGCGCAAGGTGAGCCTGCAGGCGCTAAGCACTAAGAGGATTTGGAGGTCCAGAGGTTAAAAACAGTATCAAAATGGCGTTGTGTGTGTCCACGGATGCCCCTTGTGCCTTCCTGGATGGGGTGGTTTGGTGCAGGCAGTGGAGCTGCAGCCTGTGGTGTGGCATGGGCTGTCTGAGTTCGTGGACACTGGTGACCCCCTTACACAAACCCAGTGCCAGCTAGAAACAGGTCACCTACTAAGGCCATAGGGAGTTTTCCTAAAATAGCCTTTCCCAATTACTGAATAAATCGATCAGGTACATGTTTTGTTTGACATAAATCTTTACTTGGTAAAGACTAAGTGTGAGTCTTGTACATGAAGTGGGTGTTATTATGAAGAACTTATAGCGGATATCAACACTTGAGTGCAATAGTCATGTGGGCTCATTCATATCATGAGTTGGATGGGACTTTATTAAGGCCTTGTGAACCACTGTGGTTTCAGCTTTCACAGTGGAAACACAACAAAAAGGGTGCAGATAACTGCCTTACAGATGCATTGCTTTTGTATCCTGTCTGATGGACTCACAGAACTGCGGTGTTGGTGCAGGAACCGCACATGTCACTGTTATTAGAAGAATTAGGACTGTTCATCTGATGCGAGGGATCCGCAAAGGCCATTTCATTGTGTTTTACTGACAGACGAAGATAGCCTCCTCGGTTTAGACTGGACTGACACCAGTTTTTAAAAGCTAAAATGACACCTGAGCTGCGTGTGGCAATACAAAGGAGATTTTTATCTATCAAAGAAAAAAAACAAGGGGAGAGGGAAACCATGAATATAGGACATGAGGCAGTGGAGCAGGGCAGATTGTCTGACACTGAGCTGTTTTTCTCATGGTCAGATGGTTACTGGTATCCACATTAGTTGGTGTGCGTTTGCATCAAGTAGTGTGGCATATGCTGTTTAGTAATTTTCTCAAGAATGTGGGTCAGGTTAAGTATTTGATTTCATTGTCATTATTCACATGCTATAAATGTCATACGCACTAAGGGCTTTGCTGGATTAGGGTTTAATTAGTTTGCCATCTGATGAGTCCTGTGGTTTGGGGAAAGTAACTTACTTTGCTTATTACTTCCATATTTCTGACCTTGTGAAAAAGACTTTTACCAACCTCCTCTCCTTTTAGCAGCACTGAAAGTTTAGCACTGGGAGTTTTAGTTTGTAGAGCTCTGACAGTCTGAATTCCTCAAGTACAGGTGGCCGTGGAACCAAGAAATAGTGGTAACGGGGATATTATTCTTGTAGGCATTCTCTATATACCCACCTGAGAACATCCATTTGCTAACAGACAAGAAACCAAGTTTATTGCATAAGAAAGCAGACTAGGAAAATTGTGGGCTGTGCATCACAGGATACTTGGCATTCTCTGCAAGTGTTTGCTCAGCGTTGGGAGTGCCGGCCTCATTAACTGGCTACCATAAGTGGGCAGCATTCCAGTCCCAGCTACAAGACTGCCCTGCGGGCCTGCATGGAAAAATGTGCTGACTAAACACTCCGCACACGCCATGCACTCCCGGCCTGCTCAGCGCTGCTGAGCGAACATGAACTTTGTGTTCATGCAGCTGTTGTGTTCACAGGAGAAGTGGGGAATCCTCGAGTGCTCCTCTATGGAAGCAGATTCCATTCAGGTGAGCTGCTCACATGCTAGGGAGAGGCTGGGACTCTGGTAGCGCAGCTGAAAGAAGGGACAGAGGTGAGCGCTGAACCATTGCCCAATGCTGAGGTGGACCCAGAGGTGGACTAACACAGGGCTGCAACCTCAGATGTCCCACAGAGTTACAGCCTGCGTCACCCAAGGTGACCACTGGACAGATGTCATGCTGAGGTATGTGTCTCCTGCCCACACAAGTTCTCTGGGACACAAAATTTCCCTTGCTGACTGCCATGATGAAGTCCTGCCCTTGCTAATCATCTCTACAAAATCCTACCCTACAGACCATATCAAGGCTCTTCAAGCTCACTGGGGAAAAACAGAGACCTTTTTTCTTTTTTCCCCAAAGAAAGAAAAGCACTGATGCATTTCACATGCTGCTTTTCAGAAAAGCTTCCATTACCTTTTTAGCTAGCTTGCCCCAGTTTCATTTAGCTATCACAACACTGAATTTAGATGATGAGACTGAATTACTCTATTTGATGTGTCTAACACATAATAGAAACCTGGGATTTGAAGAGCTGAAATGTTCGGTGGTTCAGATAAAAGAGGCCTTTATTACCGATGACTCTCCTCAAAGGCTTCCTCCTACACAGACAGTAAGAGTATTCCTTTCCTTCTCATTGCAGTGCAGCACAATAACACACAGTAGTTCTGGCATGCTTGTCTGCTGTGAAGTTGAGAAACTTAAGTCCTATTTTTAGACCTGCTGCTGGATAATCTTTTTAGGATATACAGAGAGAGTAAAGATGGTGAGATGGTGGTCATGGGGCAAATCCTCATCATTTTCTGTAGTTTAAATGACTCCATTCTCTGCAGCTGAGCCAGACCAGTTCGTAGCAGTTTAACATTTGGCCTGCACCTTCCAGAACTTTTTTTGTGTAGGTCCACAGAGTTGTTCCTGCTCAGCTGCACATTTGAGTTCATGCACAAATTACAGGAGATGCCACCTTGGGCAGGCAAAACACCCACTCCTTTCTGTCTGCGTATTTTTAACTTCTTCTCTATCACCTGTCATTAGAGAACCCAGGGATTTAATAGGAGTCTTCTGCCAGTTAAAATGGCAAGGTCAAAATTAAGGGATGGAACAAGAAATCCACAGTAGAATGTGCCAGTGAGATAGGGATAGATACAGAAAACAGGGCTGTGTGCTGAGATGTGTGCAAATTAAACATCTCGGTTGCTCTTAAAAATCATTTTCATGGGTGAGGAAAACCAATTGTGCTTGGGCAATGTAAGAGAAACAATTCCTGCTCCACAGAAGGAGGACACAAGAAATTAGCTGTGTAGCTACACTCAACGTTTTCTGTAGACAGGTGAACAGAAAGGACCTTTGAACTGAGACTGAAAGGAGGATCACTGGAGCGATGCATTCATCTTACAAGACCTCACCTCCAGGAGTCACGTGAGTAAGAACTGCAGCTGCTACAGCAACCAACACTTTCTACCTTTAAGAAAGCTTGAACACATTTTAATAGTCTATAAAACAAGCAAAAAACGTATTTTTAGAAAAATCTCATGGGGTTTGCAGCCTTGCTTTAGCATTAGCTGTGTTGCAATAATGCTGCCTCTTTGTCTGCTATTTGTCACCCGTCTCCTCTGTTTAGACTATAAACTGTTTGGGGCAGGAAGTGTCTTTTACTCCCTGCTTGCACAGCAACGCCTGAATCTCAGCTAGAGGCCTCTAGGCTCTGCTCTAATGTAAATACTAAATAATGGCAGTCCCAGAGGACGTAGCCCCCACCCCACTTGGAGGCCTGCCAGGCTGCGGGGCTTGTTCTAGCAGCAGACATGCCAGCAGGGAAAAGTGACAAATTCTGTTGGGGAAAGATATTCATAGGTCTAACAGGGATAAGAAACACGCGCCTCTAGAAACAGAGGCTTATGTCTCTCTGAGGATAAACACACCCAAGATTGACTCATGCTGGCATAATCCCCTTGTGCAATTTGTATACTGGCATTAGATGTGTGTGAGGCAAAAAGACAAATATTTGGTTAATAAAACAACACAGGGATAATAAAAACGAATTAGGCAGTTTTACCCCTGAAAGCACTGCAGCAGGTGGGGTTTGGTCATCCCCTCAGACAGGCACATCCCTCCCTGCGAGCAGAGCTTCCTTGTGCGTGGTTTCTCTGCAGCAAGACAACCAGCTCATTCGGTTAAATGTTATAAGGGTAAAAATAATAAATAAATAAATGAATAAATAAGTAAGTAAACAAAGTCCTGGAGCCCTCAGTGTGGCAAGGGAGGGGGAATACACTGTGGTGGGAAAAGCAGGCTCATGTTCCACAAGAGAGCTTTGTCAAGTGTATTGCATAAGGAGATTACAGCCCTGAGACTGAAATGCAGCTGAAGGTTTGAGTTGCTGCTACCTCTGTCATTAGCACTCTGCTGAGCTACATCACAACAGCCCCTCTTTCATCTCTGTGAACAAGGCTCAAGGTCCATCATTACGTTTTCCAGCGCTGTTACTCCACATGGCTATTAGCTTCATTCCCCAAACTCTTTCTTGTTGTTGTTTTAAATAAAGGGAAAGGAGTTGGATGGGTTAATCATCTGTTCACATTATACCCTGTGCTCCTGGATTTCTTTGATGTGACAGGCCTGTGAAGAGATCATGAGTCCAGACTCTGTTGTGCATGCCCTGTGTAGGGCTCGCCCCGTGCTTGGTGTTTTGGTAGTGTTATGTTGAGTAGCAAAATGAGAAAATACTCCTCACAGCCCAGTGTGCCATACTTCTGTCAGCAAAACCCTGAGTCAGTGCCAGTTCTTCTGGCAAGAGGGAAAAAGACCCAAACTTCTGATGCAGCCTTTTCTGTGTGGAAAGAGATTTTAGCACCAGTTCTCATATTGTTCTGCGGGAGGCCTCATTTCCAGTTCTGCAGCCCTTCTTCCACATGTTTATGTGCAATGCCTCAGAAGTGGGCTGACCACGTACATTTCTCAAGCAATTTGTGATGTCTCTCATCACCTACTTAGCAAGAAGGCTGTTCTGGGCTCAGCAGGGCCTGCTGGATAATCCACATCTCTTTCCTCACTAGATCCAGCATCCCCATTCTTCCCAAGATTCATTCGCACATCTGATGTAGCTGTGTCCCTCCATTGCATTAATGCAGCATCAACCCAAATGTGTCTGATTGGCATTGCCTGGTGAGTTCCTTCATAGGAGGTGGAATTCTGCAAGTAACTGCCTGGGAGTCACAGCCTGTTCGTGCTCTACTGAGACCAGGTCTATGGAAAGCCTGCAGGTAGTCTAAAGGAAACTTGCAACATTATTGTGAATATTTAAAAACTCAAGCCTGTCCCTTGCAAAAAAACAGCTCAGCTATAGTTCACTGCAGTGATGATAGTAGAAAGGATGCTTTATTCACCTATCAATCATTCTAGCTCTTGATGACTTGAGAATTAGTCTGCAGGAGGAAAAGCAAACACAGATCTTTTGTTCCTTCCGATTCTAAGTCCTTTGAAATCAGTGTCTTCCCAGTTGGTAAGTTTTGGATTAGATCCTCATTCTGCCTTCCTTTCCTCTGTCCCTACAGTACCATGAAAATTCAGGCTGTTTCTCTTGACTTCCTTCCTCTTCATAAAATGTCTAATAATCAGCCATCTGGTGTCCAAGATGCCTTGAGTATTAGGGCATTTCCTTTATCCAGGGGAGGCTTGTGAGAAGAAAGATAAATGTGCTCATGACCCATCCCTGCTGCGTGCTGATTAGGGTCTGGCATTTTTCCTTTGTTCACAATGGGTTCTGTAGTGCTAAGTTGTTTGGTAGAAAAACATATTGAAAAGAAGAATCTTAGTTTTTGGTCTAGCAGATTTAATGACATTACTTAAGTATTAATTAGATTTTATAAAACAGTATAATAGTTGTATGTCAAAAGCAGAGTGAGATTTTGAAGGGAAGATCTATAGAAAATAGTGTGTATCCTAAAGAAGTGCAGTCTGGATTCATCCTCATTTTAGTTCTGTCTCACAGTGACACCCTATTTTTCAGAACTAGCTAAAAACCTTAACCCTTTCCTTTCATTCAGTGTTGCAGATTGCAGCAGAGACACAGAGCTGTAAAACAAGTTGTGTGCAGGGCTCTGCTCTAGTCAGTGCAGTCCCCGGGGAACGAGGGTTCTGTGTACCATGCTATGGAAAACTTGGTCAGGTCTCAAGGTAGCCAGTGGATTGAGATTCAAGTTTCAGGGGACAGCATTGAAGGGCACAGAGAAACTGTGGCAGAGCATCCACTGGACTACTGCATTTTATTTGAAACAAAGCCTGGGGGGAGAGGGTAGGTCAGATTGAAATGAAAGCAAAAGCAGCAGGAAGACTCTATGGCTCATAAGTAGAAGACAAAGAAAAGTACCACCCTTTATTCTTTGATAACTTGTAGGCCAAATTCTTGACATAAGGGAGGGTTGTGTCTCGGTTTGTGAGCCCTTGCAAGTTCCGAAGTTTTCGTTGCCTTGACTGTGGTAGCACAAGAGATGCCAATAAGGGACCATTTATATTCACACAGTGATACTCCCTTCCCATCAGGGTGTGGACAGTCACTAAACCTTTGTATCAGGAGTCTTCACTTGATGGTATGTTTATAAACAGTGAATGTTGGTCAAACAAGAGTTTGTCAGGTGAAAGAGAAGTAAGAATAAGATGTCCTTAAAATACCCTCAGACTGTTTGTGTACACCTGAGTTTCCAGCAAAAAAATATTTCTAACTATTTTTTTTCTTTTGAAAATCACCTTTAAGTGCCTGTGCCATCCAAATCCCTGCTGGAACTCTGCATACAGCTCAGGCTGTGGATCAGAGTACTCGTACCATACTTAAGCTATTTAGTGCATCCATGAATTAACCAGCTAATAACCAGCATGAGTGCAAGAAGTAATAAGATAAACTAAACTTTCTGTGCAAGACTGTGCAAAACTTCCTTCAAGTGTTTGTCTCAGTCACTGTAAAGAGCCAGGGTTTCATGCATGTGCTTCTCACACAGCAGATAGTCACTGCCCAAACTACCCGCCAAGCCCAAATGTACATGCAAATGAATGTTTTCCTAATGATACTACAGAAAATAGTGAACCACATACTCTGCAAGTCCACCCCAACACAGTAAAAGTCTTTACAAAATCCAATGGGCATTATTTTTACATTAACATTTGACTTAAGTTCCTTATTTTGAAAGCATACCATGGTACAAATGCTCTCAATTTTGGTCCCGTGGTTGTAATGTATGGTATTCCTAAACGTGCAATCATAATAGTCAGAATGAAGTCTTGAAGAATTGACCATTTCAGACAAATAGAGGCAATGTAAAACCATACACACAGAAGGCTGAGTTCTGATCCCTTTGGTATCAAAAAGCTTTTGAGCTGCTTGTGCTGCCACTTTTACTAACCTTTGCCTGCAACAGGCACTGGCAGACACTGTTAGTTATATTTATGTTTGATCATTTTCAGCACTTCATGGTCCTGCTTCAGTGCTCTGAAACATTCTGGGGAGGCAGGATGGGTAAGGTCTAAACAATCTGAAGCCCTGGGCTGTAAAACTGAGCTGCACAGTGTTACCTTATAGCTGCTGATGCTGGCCCTGACTCAGCCAAGATTTTTAAACACAAGCTGTTGTGCTAGCATCAGGCTTGGAGATACAGCTCTGTGACTTGCTGAATCAGGGCACATAAGTAACAAGGTGATTTAGAAATCCAGCTCTGAACTGATTCTCGTTTTGCAGTGGTCAAGCTTTTATTCCTGAGCTGTGTGGGCACCCTGCAGTCCCCCTGCAAACTCAGTACTGCAGTCCTGCTCTTCTGCCTGCCTCCCAGAGCGTAGCCTGCTGCTGGGGCTCCTCCAGGTACCTGAGGTGGGCAGCATTGCTCTGATTTTAGAAAATCTCCTTAGATAGAAAGTGCTGGAAAGCACAGCCTGGCTCGCTACCCTATTTCTGTCAGGAGCTGGTAGGGCTCAGCTGCCCCAGTTCTGCACAAAGGCACATCTAATCCTGCTGATAATGGTCATGGCCAGTTCTTGTCAGCATTAGACTTCAGTCTCTTGGTTTTCTAACTCTTCTTCCTTAGTTTCCACCACAATCACTGACTTTCTCAATAACACCATCTCTGGAAATGGGTTGCACCGGAAGCAAGATAAGGAGAACATGAATGCTGGCAGGAGCTGAGCCAAAGGCTGAAAATTCTGGCTCTCACCCACAGCACCAAATAGGAAGCCCTTTGCATTCATGGCAGACAAATGTACAGGAAAGGACAAAGTAAACCCTTACCACTTTCCCTCATATTTGAGCTTAGTTTTTCCTGATCCAGCAGCTCACATGTTTCTTCTGCTCTCACTGCAAACTGAAGAACTGAGGCAGCTGAGCAGCAGTCAGCTTGCCCTGGCTCCTGCCTGCTCCTGCAGTTCACAGGATGAAAGTCCCCATTGTTTTCTGGTGGGCAGAATTGCCTGACAAGACCTGAGCACTTGATCACAATAAGGACAGAGGTCTCAGCGGAGAAAAGTGGTTTTACTCAGGACGTTGCATAAGCATAGACTTCATTTTCAGTCCATACTTAAGTGCTCCAGCTGTCAATATGACAGAAACATTTACGTTGAAGTCAAGTTAATATTTGATTTGAATTGCTGCTGTTTAGGCTTTGCCTAGGTGCTGCCTTGGAAGGCAGCACAAACCAGCACAGGCACCAGTATTTTGCTAAATCAGAGCTTCTTGTAGTACATTTTCTCACTTTGGATTGTCTCACTTTGCTCATGGAAGAAAGGGAGAAGAAACCCAGCTTTTGCCACTGGAATGATCTCTGTGCACCCCAAACTGTAAGTTATTTTCATTAGAAGAAAAGAGTTGAAAAAGCTGACACAAAAGACTTTGTACTTCCACAGGGCACTGGTCTTTCAGTCTGTAAGTAGCTGTATAGGTCCAGTTCAGAACCAGGGAAGAAACTCCCTTGACTTCTGTTAGCTCATGGTCAGGTTGTGAGCAGAAGCCACAAGGCTGAACGACCTGCTTATCACTAGAAGATGATTCACAGCCTCTGACTGAGAAGTCAGGAACTCGAACTGCAGGTCCTGAAATTGGTGCTACTCTTATCTTCTGAGCATACTGGCAGGGGAGAGAGAAATCTCTCTCAAAGCAAACACCTGTAAAAAAAACAACATAGAGAGGAATTGCCTTAAGAAAACAAACCTTTTCCTTGTCTCCCATGTGGTGTGTCCTATGGGAGCTTGGACACTCATCTAGAGGAAGAGAGAGAGAACTTTCAGTCTTAGCTTGATATCATGAAGAGGCAGTTGGAAAGTTGGATCTGTCTGTGCTTGGGGATGACAACCAGTTTACACAGACCTCTGCCTCTCTGGAATGCTCTCTCTCGACATACGATAACAACCCCCCAGTGTCAGGAAGTAATACCAGCACATCCTCTTTGCAAAGCTATCTAAAAACACAGGGAGGAATTTGTTTCTGGCTGAAGTAGAGTGACACCAGTCCTACAACAGCCATCCGCATGCCTCTCCTGCTTCCTTCCTTGTTTTTATTCTCTGCTCTTTTTATAGCCAATACATTTCCAGGCACAACGCAGGAGATTCTGAGTTGCCAGCTCTCATGGTTTCTGTTCACTTGCATTACACTAATGTGACATATTTGTAGCATCCCTCCTCCTATAAAATTTATCAATAGCACTGGTGTAACCAAAGCATAAGCACTAAGCCATGAGGGGAAGGTGGCAGCGTACAAGGAATCAAATAGAGCAGTGTGGTGGGTCAGTGCACTAGCGTGGTGTCTCTCACATTGCAGGTGCTCATGTTTCCACCATTTGATGCAGTTTTCTGTTTGTTCTTTGCTCAATTTAATCCCCCTTTTCCCTATGAATAAAATCACAGTTAAAGGGAAAGGAGATGTTGGCACAAAGCATCGTGTTGTGTTTCTTTCCCATGGGAAAGTCCTCTTAAATAAAAATTGAGAAAGGCTTTCAAAACCAACAGATTCATCCTGGTAAATCTGTCTCCTCTTGGTGTCAGAATATGTTTTTATGTGTGAAGAACTAAGGGAAAACTTTGTTTAGGCAGTGAAAGGAAAGCCTGTGACTGTAGCTTGGGGGTTATTGGGAGTACATCTTTCCATTAGTTCAGCTTTCAGTCAGTATAATCAGGATTTCAAAAGGGAATGATGGCCCTGTGGTTGAGATACTGAGACTGGACCAGTCTGCTTCAGTTCCTGGCTCTTTCAGAAAGCGTAGCTGCAAGCCGAGCATCTAATCTGCCTGCCTCCTCCCTGAAGTAGAGGTGATCATGTTTCCTCTGTCTATTTAAACCGTATATAGAGCATTTAGGATTTAAAATTACAAGGATGAAAAGAGTAGAGGTGATCCACATCTGTGCTTCCCAGGATACTTTTCAGAAGTTCAGATTTTGTCCATTACAATGAGCAGAATGAAAAATAATCTCATTGGTTTAGTGGAGTTACTCCACATATTCAGTGAGCTAAATGAAGTCAGAGCTTAGATCAAGTACTGTAAGTGTTTCATGTTTTTTCTCTTTGGGCTTGTGGTCATGGCTGATTAAACAGAATGTCTCCAGCTCCCATCCATCTGTGAACGTCTTTCCAGTTTTAACCTGTTAACGCTGTAGTTCTGCATCATCTCTGGGGTTTGCATACTTCTCCAAATTCAGCAGCATTGCTTGGTTGTATTGCCTGTCTTACCAAGATATGAAACAAAGAAAGCTTCCCTCAAGCCATAACCACCAGAATTTACCCAGAATTATTCACATTTAAAACAGGAACTCTGAAATATCAGAACTACAAGCATTCAAGTGTTTC
Source organism: Ara ararauna (assembly GCA_028858755.1). Classification (NCBI taxonomy): domain Eukaryota; kingdom Metazoa; phylum Chordata; class Aves; order Psittaciformes; family Psittacidae; genus Ara; species Ara ararauna. The sequence goes on along the minus strand of CM054389.1, from coordinate 5,543,944 downwards.
CATGGACGATAATCAGGATATTGGACTTGCTAATAATTTTGTAGGTGTTCCAGCTATGAAAGGACCCATATGGTCCTTTGCAGTTCTTACTTCTGTTACGAGGTGATGTCTGTTGAATTTCAGCAGTGTTGGCTGTCCTAGATGCCTTCAGAATAGCATATGCTGTTCCCTATGCTGTGAAGCTTGGGATTGTAGCCCAGCCAATGCTCCCTGTCCTTTCCCTACATCCCAAGCCATCAGAAAGGTTGTTAGAGAAATTTGCCCAGCTCTGCTTATCAGCCTTGGTCCCTCTGGACCACAGGAGCTGCAGATGTGTTTCTGATCGCATCTTCCTGCTCTGCCATGCCCCAGAGCTGCATGATGAGGGAGCTGTTCAGGGTGTCGTGGTGCAGTTTTGCCTCCAGCTCTGTGTTGGGCAGATACAGCCATCTGCAAAGAATCCACAGTTCAAGACACGCCAGTTCCAGTGTATGTGAAATTACAGGCAGCCAGCAGGAGTGGATGCAGTCTGCATTGCTACATGCCTGGGTGCACTCATAGAATTGCATAATGCAATGTTGTGAACCCTCTCTTCTCAGACAATGTGTTTTAGATATTGACTGCACAGAAGGTCAGCTTGTGCTAGAAAAACAAACAGGCTGCTTTGCTTAGCACCGCAGCACAGGGAGGGCTGGGAATAGGCAATGGCAGGAGACATTTCGCCTTGTTAATCGTAGTTCCTGTGATGTGGTCAGAGCATTTCAACCAAGCTTTTAGCAGGCCAGACTTGATTTTTTCATACTCTTTTTCATAGGGTGATGTGTAGAAGCATTAATCCAGATTGGCTTCTGATGACATCAGTCATTACAAAGGCACTTCTCAGGCCAAACCACTGTCTAAGGGCGTGAGGCATATGGGTAAGAGGTGGATTGTGCATGAGGGGACAGTGCAGGGTGCAGGAACCTCTGTTCCATGGGGCCTCCTGCCTGTCCTTGTGAGAATCCTGGGTACATCAAAGCAGCTCGTGTGACTCCCTGATAAAGTGATAATTGATTTCAAGCAAATTTTGTAGAAAGGAGAAGATATCAGAGAGAATTAAATCCCTACCTGCCTGGGGAAGATGACCTTATGATGAAAGTGTCAAGCCGTAGCATGAACTCATTACTGATCAGACACCAGAGAAGTTCTCATCAATGTCCCACCTGTGAGAAAGGCTTTGTTTGGAGCACACAGTTAACCACAAAATCCAAATTGCTCTTTGCTCATAGAATTACTTGACACATCTGAAATGTTTCACAGGCAGCGCGGCCAATTGTGTTAGGCTGCATGGCCATTCGGAGGTAAAGTGGAAATGAATGGCTGTTCCCTCTTGTGCTTGTTCCTTAAATCCAGTCATCCAGGCTCTTGCAGTCAGCACAAGAGGACATCCCCAAACAGAGAAGCTTTGCTCCCAGAGAAGCAATCAGGAAATACAGAGAGGAATTAAAAGTGCAGTTATGCATTAGCAGCTGAATTGAGAAAGGCACATAGGGTTTGTCTGCACCTGGAGCAAGGGAAAAATAACCATGAGGACTCCAATGTGTCAGGTGTGTAGGGCCTCATCTGCCTTACAGAGTATTGCCACGGGTCTCAGGCTCTAAATCTACAGGTTTTTTTGCTAAATGAATGCAGGTAGTTTGACGCAGCCTTCCCTCACTGGGGACATAAGAAAAGCAGAAAGAAAGGGCTTAATTAAGGCATAATTTATTTTTCTCTTCTGAAGAGGCTCTTGCTATTCTGTGAGACACATAAAGCAAGACAGAGAGAGGCACAGAAACTGTGCTGCCAGGGAAACCTGACTTCTGTTCTTGTTTCCTTGCTTCCTTTAATCCCACATACAGCATCCCTGCTGAGAGCAGGCTGGTGGAAGCTGGTGAATAATGGAGAGGCAGAACACTTAGCCAAGTCATCCCAACGGGCATCTGCTGCACAGAGAGTATTGTTACTTAACCCTTTATTTTTAATAGGTGCTTCAAAGGTACATACATGAGGCAATTATATGCAGAGAAATCAAAAAGATACCACAACAGCAAGAAATAAAAATACCAGGAGATGCAAAATAGTTACTATGGGGTTTTCCCTAGAGTAGTGTTTTCTAGGATGAAGTGACAGTTGTAAGCATGTTGCAACAGCCTTTTTTTTTCTGGACAGATGAGGAATGCTATTTAACTTGTGTGAATTAGGGAGAGCACTGCTGAGCATCACATCAACCTCCTATACCACCACCCTGCTGGAAGAGACATTTTCTTCCCAGGAAACACAGATGTCCTGGTGGATTAAGTGAAAATAGTGCAGGCAATCAAAGATACAAAAATATGGGGTGTTTCCTTGATGGGAGGTGTGGAGAAAGCACGTGCTTCCAACATGTGTTAAAGAGAATCTGTATTGTAGAAAGTGAATTAAAGAGAACTCTGCCAAGAGAGTGAGGTGCTGCTGCAGGCTGGGTCTGGAGGCAATGCACTCCCTGGGGATCATCACAGCATGGCACTAGGAGAGGAATGCAGTCCTGGCTTCCCGTCTGGTTGTGCAAGATCTGTAGCTTTGGGCATATCTCACAGGTGATCTTGTGATCTCCTTGTAAGCCGGGGCTGATAAAACTTGCCTGGCTCTTTCACCAGGTTTCTGGAAAGGTTCATTACTTCATTAGCAGTAATTTTTCCTGATGACTCCTATTTAGAGGAACTTTGAGAGGTCCAGGCTGGGCCCTGCACTGGCTTTAGGGACGAGTGCTGCTCAAAACCTTGCAGGACCCAGGACAGACAGGAAGGACAGAAGGATAGCTGGTGTCTGTCTTCATCTGTGGGTTACTGGCAGAGCTGCCAGTGCATGCAGCTCTTTCATCTGTAGCCTGGGAAATGCTCTGCAAGTGTGAAATGATAGAAGAAACTGTTGACCCTGCCTGAACATCAGGAAATAAACTGGACTAGCTCATCCCCACATGACTGGGCACTCCCTTCTGGTTATTACCTGAGATCATGATAGCAAAGAACAGGAACATAGTCAGGGAATTGCAGGAGAAGGCTCTGAGCTGAGTTGTCCAGGAGATGTGTGCTGGATGGCCAGGACAGCTCCCTTCTGTTCCCAAGAGCTGGGAAAACTTCGGCGCAAAGCAGCGGAGCTTGCCTGCAGTCACTGAGGTTCTCTCAGGGATGGGCAGCATGCAGGACTGTTAGTGCCATCCCCTGAGCCTTGAGGTGACCAACATTGAGCGAACAGCTACCCGACAGCATTGCACAATTGTGCGTTTTTTCCCAGTCCGGGAAACCGCTTGAGTAAGAAATCGAGCTGGTTGAGCCAATGTGTTTATTGCTACCGGCTGTGGCTTGCAGCCGCCACCCCAACAGAGTCCCTCAGGCTGTAAATCCCCGCCTGCCCTCCCTGGTGCTGCGGCCCCGGGGGGGGTGCCGGGGCAGGAGCGGGGCTCGCAGCAGGGACCCCCTCACCCGCTCCGGTCCAGCTGGCAGCTCAGCAAGGACGGGCCCTCGCCGGGCCCTCCCCGGTGCTCTGGTGCCCTCTGCATGAAAGGAGGGTGCAGGCACGGACAGTGCCCGTGCATGTGTGTGTGCGCGGGGCTGGAGGGTGACAGTGGCTGCACTTCTTTCCTCTCCTCTATTCTGTGTTTTCTCTACCCACGGCCATGAATTCTGTAGCATACAACCTAGAGAGCCCCCTCTGTGCTGTAACTGAGCTGCATGCAGGACAGATAAAGGACCTGCTTTCTTTAAACGTGCATAAATCAAGAGCCCCTTGCAGCCTCTGGAATAACAATGTTGAGGTAGGTGATGCTCAGATGCCTGATTAGTGAGGCCACGGTGGCCACTGTCCATGCAACGTGAGAGGTAAGGGTATCAAGGCATAGAGGTGCTCAGTTGGCCGTGACTCGCAGTGCGTGTCATGCACGTCACCCCAGGTCCCCTCCCTCTGTAAATACCACTCATGCATTTTCCCAAGCATTCTCCCATGGTCTTGCTATTTTTAGCCTCTACACTCCACTGAAGAGGCTCTTTGGCACCCTCAGGTATTTCATGTGACTGTGTGAACTCCGGCAGCGCTCACTTCGCTATCTTCATCTTTATAACAGAAACAAGTCCTCAAAGACTCACTCTTAAACTTCTGGTTCAGGCTTCTTCCTAAAAATAGTGCTTGGATTGCATGTGGGCTGGAGACATGATTTCATACCTGCTATTCCTGGAGCGTTTTCCTGACCATGAGCACCGCAGGTTATAACCCTCCTAAACACACTTCCTTGAGGAGACTTGTGAAAGATAAATGATGGGTGTGATGTTGCAAGCCTGAGGTTGCTTTGTCAACAGGGAAGAGGCTCTTTGTCCCATCCCATGCTGTGATAACCACTGAGAAAAAGAGTGTTATTGATACAGGTATTCCAAGAGACCCGGCGTTCCCACCATGCCTGTTCTAGATATGTCTCCTCACACTGATGATGGTTCCTATTACTCCTTTCTTACCAGAGCTATAGCATGGTAGCTTCATGTCTGTCAGCTGTAACTCAGCCCCTCATACTCATCTGCCTGGTCTTACCATTTAAACTTAGTGTTCAGTGTTTTCACTTAAAAGCCCCATTTCCATGTAGGAGTTGTGTGGTTTCATGTAAACCTCAGCTTTCACTTTAAAAACAGAAGAATAAGCAAATTCTTCATGACTGCTGAAAAAAAAGAAGCTTGCAGGTCTGGTGCTGGGTCCCAGGAGAAGGCAGCAAAGAACACATTTCTGTGGAAGAGTTTTAAAGTTAGCTTCCTATTGCTTTTCAGGTGTTTGAATGCAAGTGTTTAACAGGTCATACATAAGGTAATGGGTTAGGAACTGAGGCACCAAGATGTTAAGGCTGCATGAAACTGGAAGATGATTGCAGGGATGGAAATGGAATCGAGTTACCTTGAATCTTAAATCCAGCTTTCCCGAGGGTGCCCTCCTGGAAAGGGAACTGTTACTTTATAGCAGTGAAAGATGTTATTTGCAAGGGGGGCTTGGCAGTGGTGAGCAAAGCAGAACATTGACATGTTAAATTGCAACAAAACCTCAATTCTTTAACAAAATGTCATCTCTGTGTGGCAGAGAAACCAAGTTGTTTCAGAGCTGGAAGCCTCTGAAGTGGCGACTGATGGCTTCATTGTGTTGGGGCAATTTCAGAAGCAATTCCCCAATACTTGCTGGAAGAGCAGTGTTTCCACTCTTCCCTAGGCCAGGAGCCAGGCTGATCTTTCCCAGAAGTGATGAAAATGAGCAACGTTAGCTGGAATGCTCCTGACACTTTCCAGCAAAAGGACTGTTCCAGGACAGCCCCACCAAACAAAAGCACATTGTTCACAGGCCCATACAAATCCTGCTGCAGATGTCAAGTGAGCAGCTTCAAAAAGGGGAACCATGTTCTGATAGATGCCAGTCTCCAGTCACCATCTGGCTGCCATCATGCTGGGAGGCTTCACACACAAAGTGTATCAAGACAGGCCTAGAAAGCTGTTCATAATGTGTCATTTCCTTCCTCTTCCTCCCCCAGGGCAGCAGTTCACATGTGTCCCAACTGACCTTTGCTCTCTGAAGGGATCAGAGATAAAGGCTGACAGAGGTGTGTACTCAGGGAAAGAAAGCACTGGAGTCTTACATTTGTTTGTTTTTCTGGGGCTGCTGGTGTTCCGCGTGCTGGGTCTTTCCACATCAAAGTGGGGAAACAAAAGATGTGAGAGGTTTGTCTCCCAGCCTTGGCAGAGCTCTTTCACACTCACTCCTGCTGCTGACAGCGCATACTAGAGCAGCTCACCACTCGCAGGAAGCCAGGGCACTAATGGGACAGAAAATCCCACCCCACTCAGTTCCCTCTGTAGAGCTGACACGTGCTGTGTGCTGCAAGGTGCTGTCATGGTGCAGGGTGGAGGTGCTGCAGGAGTCTTGCCTCCAAACCCAGGCCAAGCAAATCCCTCTGCAAACACACCCTTGTGGGTTTATGACCTGCTAAAGAGCCACTTTCTCCACTCTGACTTCAGTCTGTGCCTTGATGCATAACCATGGGCTTCCCCATCAGCCTCCTTTCCCAAATGTCCTCAGAGAGAAAATTCTGCCCCTTCAGCTGGTCTGTAGAACCTTGACAGCTACAGCCTCACAATACCTTTTGAGGAATGGTATTATAACCATTGCAAGTACTGGAAAGTTGAGTTTTACTCCAGTGAGTAAAGCTTGTAGGAGTCAGGAATACACTTCTGGATGTGGTCCCATGGCAGCTGACACCAAGCACATCAGATGCAGAAGAGCAGAGATTTGCTACCCCAGGATGCTGTAGTTTTGGACCCATTTCTCTTGTTCTCAAGCGATTTCTGCACTTACAAGCAGGTGGCACCTTGAAGCTTGACAACAAGTTCACCGAGGTTTTTCCGAACTGTGACCCAGAGGACGTGCCTGGAAGGAAGCAGCTCCATCCGTTTCCATCGGAGGCAATTTCCACTTCCCACCAGGTGAGCAATAGCGTGTGCCACCGGCAGAGAGCACTGCACACCCAGCAAGGGCGCTGGGAAGGAGTATTCTCCCGGCTTTTCCCGGCAGATGAATACAGCAACAAGTGAAAACAGTCCCGGCTTTTGGGGAGAGGCTGAACAGATCCCAGCCAGGGTCAGATGTGAAGGTAAAAGCTCATCAGGATACACACAGGGTCAGAGCTGGGTGTAGGGCTGTCGCTGCACTCCTCTGAAGTGTGGGGGGCAGTGTAAAATGCTGAGCCTATCTTTAAGGTGGCCTTAAAAATAACACGATTCAGGTACTTCGGTACCTCTTGACTTTGGTACAGAAACAGAGATCACGTTCTCAAACATTTCTTCAGAAATTTAACAGTTCTGCTCCTACCACTTTGAGATGAGATCCATCTCAGATCATTTTCCTCTGGAAATTGAGCTTTCAAGAGTGTTGATTCTTGGTGTGGAATCACAAGACTGGTGTGCTGAAAGAGCAGAGGAAATCAAGGCAGCAGCAAAGCTACCTCTGTGATGAGTGGAGCGGTCCCTGCAGACCTGTGTTGACATTTGCTGTGTGTTCTGAGGTGCCAGACAGCCGTGTGCCACATGGACCATCTCCCCACAGCAGGGAGGGAAGTCACATTACAAGTGTGTGCTCTCCCTTGCAGTCCCTTTCTGTGCCTCAGTTATTTACCTGTAAGTGAGGGATTCTGTTTGCCGTTCACAGCTTTGTCTCTTTCCTGTTTAACTTGGGGGTCTTTGGACCAGAGAGGCATGTTTATTGAAGGCTTAGATGCTGCTGACTGGCACTAATGGGGATAATTCAAACATTTACAGATTTCCATAAACATTCTAAATGCTGTTATCTTTACATTTCTCAATAGATGCTGCTGACTTACATTATGATTAAAGTATGGTTTGAGATAATTGGTTATTCAAAATACTAAATAAATACACAGTTAATCACATCTGCTGGTGAAGCCAAGAACTGTTATAGAGTTAAGAAAAAAACTAGACTAAACAACCTTCAGCACCACTTTTCTGATGAATTATTAAACAGAACTGACACTAAAAAGAGGAAACCATTCTCTACCCATCATATTGCACAAAACATCCTCCCAGCTGATATCTAAGGATCTCTGGTAAGAGGAATCTGGGGTCTGGTGCTGGCTTTGATTTCTGGGGCAAAGAACTCCATAGGACAAAGGCAGTGTGAGAAGTTCTGCATCCACACAAATGGACATCTTGAATTCATTTCTTTTGGAGGCTGTTGCCAAAAGAACTCCTTATCTGGCCTGTGGACATTGTGCAGACAGTAGCAGCTTTGTTTAGATCAAACCCTCCAGGTCTGATTGTGCAGATTAGCTGCAAAGAGACCCTTCCTGGCCAGGCCCAAGCTGCTGTGCAGTGTGGGTTCCAGTGCAGCACTGGGTGTTAGGCCACGGCAGGTCATTTCTGATACGAGGTGGCTCAAGCCTTTATCTCAACAGGGTCACGTCGGTAGATGCAACACTTGTCTTGGCTGAATGCCTTTCTAGCAGCTCTTCTCCAAACACAAGCCCATAGGCAGGTCAGTCCCCTGCCAGCTTCCCTCCTGTCTCATGAGCCAGTGGACACAGTAAATAAACCTTGTGAAGCCAGATGGTGTCTCTGCTTCCCCTGGGACACAGTTGCTACCTCTCCCAAAACAACATTGTCCTGCCAATCAGAGCACAAGTGCCGAGCTTTTCCCAGGCTCAGGAACCAAACCTGGTGGTCAGTTGGCACCAGCATGTTTGGGTTACACACAGACACGTGGATGGAGGCACTCATCCCACGTAAGCCATAGTACTGCACAATCAATACAACAATCTTCCCTTTCTTTATTGCAAGTCTTTCTTTGCTGTGAATGTGACTCATTAGGACCTGGCCATTCATTGATCACGTTGCTGGCATGAGGTACTCTGCTTATTCAGGGTGCTATGTTGAAGTGTAATCAGGAGAGGCTTCTCTAGGCAGCAGATGAAACTGTTTGGCAGGGGCGTTGCTGGGGTCTCTAGGCCTGGGGTAGTTCCTCATCTCCCCTGTTCTTAGAGGGATCCTTAGTTTAGAAATGCCAATGGCCTGACCAAACCCAGAGCAACTCTCTGCACTGGAACAGCAGCAAACAGACACCTCAGTCTTGTGACATGCCACATCAGGAGCAAAGTTCTTCCCAAACTAAGTCTTCTCACTCCTGTTATCAACAGTGGACCTTGGATTTTTTCCCTTATTTTTTTCCTTTCCCCTGATGCAATAGGATGAAGCAACCTCTTAAACCTTTCCTCTGGATGTGGTCCTTCTGCTGGGACCGCAAGGAGTCAGTCAATAACGCATAGTCCCACCAGAACACAGCCAGATGGCTGCTGTGCAGGAGCACAGGGAGGTGTGAATTTACACTGCTAATAGTGCACACCCATATAGTGTTTTCATATCATTTCAGTTTAATTTTTCCATCCTGGTATTTATTCTGGTACAAGATGCTTTTCTGCAGTGGCTGCTATGGCATTTGAAAGCAGATTAAGGAAGTCTTCCCAAAGAGGTGCTTGTCATCTGGAGTAAGAGGTAACAGAGAAGGAAGTAGCATCAGTAAAATCTTAGTGCTTCAGTTGTATGGTATAACTGGAAAGGGAATGGTGTTTCCATGGGTCTCTGACCAGATGAGCTTTTTGGTTTCCCATGTATATGTAGCACAATGGGATTTCTGTGGCCTGACATGATTGAAATAGTAACAAAAAGCCATAAAAGACTCATTTTGAGTTGTCCCAGCACTGGATGTGAACAGAGCTGCTCCTCCCCAGCTCAGCTTAGATTTTGAAGCCACCTCAGCTTTGAAATATTAGTTACTGCAGGTTTAAAATCATATGTAGTGCACAAAAATGCGATCGTTTACAGGATCCCACTTCATGTGTTATAGCAACACATCTTTTCTGCTTTGTTTGTTTTAGGAGTTCAGTTTCCGTGACTTCCTGGCAGTAGAAACATTACTTCCTTAGCCAGGGAGCAGAACTCCTTCCCTCTCCTAGGGATACAGTGTGAAACAGTGCCCCAGCCCAACAAGTGAGACCTGTTCCATAGCTGCATTTAGAGCACAAACACCTCTCTTTGGTCCTCTTCTGACCTCATGTTAGAAATCTATAATATCTGCCTATCCAGAACTTCTGTCTGGAATTCTGCTAGTTATACATAACCTTGCTGATATCCAGTACTGTTATAATCACTTACACAAAGTTAGTGATTGCTTATCTGAAGTTTACACTGGCCTCCTTTGTGTTCCAGTACATCAAGAATCGAAGCTGTTCTGAAACAGCTTATTGCAGCTGGATGTGTGCTGGGTGCATGGTGCTGGTAAAACAAAATCATCCTGTGCAGGAGCCAGCCTGATACATCAGCCCCATCTGCCTTGCTCAGGTGGCTCTGATCTGAAATCCTTACTTGGATAAAGTTTCTGCCTGACTTCTTCACCAGATTTCCCATGGGATCTTACAGAACCTCGGGTCTTTATGAGAATATTGCAATATGTGAGGAAAAGAGATCATGGGATTCATGCCCCCCATTTCTAAACTATTCCAATGGAAACCCTTGTTTGGTATTAAAAAAATGACTCACACAAACACTTTCCAGTGTTCTCAGTCTCTCCCAAAGTGGTTCAACTAAAATGCTGTGTATGAATGTATGCTTCTGCGTGAAGTTTCACTTTTCTCTGGGCCTTGCTCCTCCCTGCTGCAGCTCCACCCAGTGCTGCAGGGCAGATCATCAGGCAGAGGCCACTATGTCCCCTGGCTCCTAAGACAGGCAGGCGCTGGGGCCAGATCACAAGCTGTCCCTGCACCTTTAGGCCCTTCTGCTCCTTGTCTGAAGGCCAGAAGGATGGCTTGTGGGGATGAGCTCCCAGGAAGCTACGTGGAGCTGGATTTTCAGATGAAAATCTGTTTATTCTCATGGTATTTACACTGTGAGAGTCCAACCTAATAATTTTGGTGCCTGCATGAAAGAGACTTCAGCAGTTAAAGCACAGACTTTTCCAGGGTAGCAGAATATGGGATTTCCTTTGGAAACGAGAGGAGCACATTGTGTGAAATGCTCCTTCCTGGTTACTCTCCATAGTCACTCCCAGTCACATCTGCTTGCTAAGGGCTGGGCTGTAAAAGCATCTGTCTGCCCAGCCTGCCTGAGCCAGAGCTTACCCCAAAGCAGAGAGCACCCAACTCCATGTTTGTCCCTTCCTGGATTATGGCACAGGGGCTTTATTGCTAGCTCAGGTTGCCGTTTTCTTTCCTTTCTTTCCCCTTTGCCTTTTTCCCTGATCCTGCTTGACAGCTGCCACTGAAGAAGAGCTGGGGGGAATTGGTACCAGCTGGGGATAGGCCTAATTACAGTCAAGCCCAAAGCATATCCTCCTGAAGAAGCTCCTTCCCTACACCTTTAATCCTTCAGTTCCTCCCACCCAGCCTTTATTAGGGGAGGGCTTTCCTGGGGAATGCCCTATTTTGTGTTCTGCATGAGAGCTGCTTCTCTGCTGACTGCATGCTGGTCCCCAGTGATCCCCCAGACCTGCCTGCTGCAGCTCCTCTGTAAGTCATTTGTGGGGTTTTATGCTTCTGGAAATGTTATTATCAAAGTTATAACTAGCTTCAGTCCTAAAAGTTTGTGCTGCTCAGGCATCCAGGTCTGTCAGGGAGCGCAATGAGCAAGGATAATGCTACAAGGGATACCAGCAGCTTTGTAACTCATCTGTCATGGCACTTCTCAACCAGAATTAATGTCCTGAAGATACCTGGCTCTGTCAACGAGGGCTTGAGACATAGATGTCCTAGGACAGAGTCAAGTGTCACAGTGATACTGGGGCCTTACTGTGCTCAGGGAGAGGAACAGAGCAGGTTAGTTAGTACTCCATGTAGTACAATGTGCGCCCAGTAGAAACATCTGTTCTATAATGCTGCATGGATTTAATAAGCAATAACAATAAAAATGAAAGCCCATCAGCCTTTCTAGTAGCAGTGCCCAGCCACAGAGTAAATGGCCAAAATCCTCCTCATTGAATTACGAATTGCCACTTTGCTCTTGCCTGTTTTGACTTCCTGTGTCTATTGCCTTTGTATCCTCAACACCCTTTTCTTTTAAAAGAGCTTCTGGCCCAGTGAGTCTCAATCATTTATTTGTGTCTTTCTCTCTTCCCTCGCATTATGTTTCTGCTCCTGCCAGGAAATTCTGCAGGCTCTTGCATCATCCTTCTCCTGTTAATTGCCTTTGCTGCCTGCCCTGGGGAGCTGTGTTCCAGTGTGGTGCTGTATTGCAGGACAGCTTCTGGCTCCCTCTGCTCTGTTCCTGTCAACTTTGTTGGCTCTAATACCCAGAGCACGCCTCAGCAGAGGATTGCAAAAGGATTTGTAGGCATTAATTACACTCACCACAGAAATACTTGCCACGCAGAGCATGTTTCTAGATGGCTGTGACCGGATCTAAATCCACTTCTGCTCAGCCCCAGCTAACAGCCACCAGCACCACAAAGGTGCTGCTTTGCTCACTTCAGATTTTCTCTTTATGAGCCGTTTTTAGTGAGGCCAGACTGGTTGCAGCAAAGTGTACTTCAGTTCACAAACCACTTCCACCCATCTTAATAACAATCTGGGTACAGGTTATTCCCTTCACTCCTAGTTTACAGTCAAGGGTAATGGCCCTCGCAGTTTCTGTGTGTTGTTCTAAGGTTGTAGAAGAATTATTTCCTTACTTGGACAGAGCGAAGTGCATACTTTAAAATCACAACTGTCTACACCCATCTATTTAATCTTTGCTGATACAGTGATGTTGGTGAAGAGGTGCTGTTTGGTTTGGGGTCTCTGATGGGGCAAGGCAAATGAACCTCCCAGCAGAGAGCAGAGAGCAGAACGTGCAGTGCTCGAGCTGATCTGAGTGACTGTATTTAGAGATACAGAAGCTCCCTTGCACAAAACTCTGTGCCTGATTGCTATTCTTCACTCGTATCTATGCACAAGTTGAGGGATGTTCTAGGGGACAGAACTTACAGTTCTTCCTTTACGTGGGCAGTGTATGAGAAGCCTTGTCTTAATCATATATATATTTAGAATAAACAGAGGGAAATTCTTGCTTTAATTAGGTAAAAAGTATTGTGCCAAAGGAGTGAGTCATGGAGTAGCCACATGTACACTTTCTGTGTCTTTGCAAGCTGGGTTTTAACTCCTGAGGAAGTTGTGTCCGTTGGCTTTGTTCTGGAGTACCTTGGAAAGGGAAAGTTGATTTATGGTGTTTGGAAACAGCCTTCAGGGAAATCTTCCTGGAGAGTAGGGCTGGGGCTCAGCAAAGCAGCACACAGGGAGAGCAGGGGGTGAAGAGCCATGGCCAGGGTATGCACCTGGACAGCCAGTGACCACCAGTCCAAACTCCATTTCCCACACAGCAGGGGAACTTGAGCATCACGTATGCTTTTGACCTTTGCCCACATAGCAGGTTGTGAGATCTCACTGTAGCTCAGTGATTTTCACCATGATCAGTGTTCTGTGTCCTGAAAAGGAGAACTCTGGAGGGTCCTGCAGCAGCAGATTCCCACTACAGCTGCTGCAGGTGGATAGTGTTGATCCATCAGTCACCAGACACGATGTCAGGGAACTTGTATACAAGTTTTTAATAAAAAAATTCAAAAAAAATATATAATGAGGCATTTTCTGCAATGCATACATTCTTTGTATCTGCAGGTACAGATAAATAACAGAAGGCAAAACCAAGTATTTTGCTTATCTTTGGCCATTAACCAATCATCACCCCGAAGAGGTATTACAGGGTTGAAGAATAATAAACCGAGACTGTAACTTCTCATTACAGACCAAGTATCAGGCAATGATACAGTAGTTAGATTTTCAGACATGCAAGGAAATTGCTTTAACACTGCCCAATACTGAATTTAACCTGGTTTGCTGCTATAGAACTTAAGGCCTTCTTGAGCTGATACACAGCCAACATTCCTGGGTTTACATTAGATGTACTCCAACCCTTTTCTTTCCTACTTCCCCCCACCATACATTGCACTAAAAGCCAGGCTGTACCTCCTCATGACATCAACCAGCATGAATTCTATCTGGATCAGCTTCCCCAACCAATGTACATAAGGAAGCTTAACTGCTCTCTGCCTGTAAGTCAATGCTTTTCTAGCTCAGTGTCCCAGGAATTAACTATCCCTCCACTTTACAGCACAGATGCAACTGATGGCTCTATCAAAGCAATATATACACGATACACATTAAAATCAAAAGCAATTTTTAAAGGTACATTGCTAACATGTAGCAGCTTATGTCTATATATGTACATGTTTTCACAGTTACAGTTTAGAAAATTGAGAACACCAGGAATACTTCTACTGTTTTCTATAAATAGTAAAAATTTACCTGTCAGGCATTTTGACAAAATAGGGTTTAGGTATCACTTTAAATAGTTCTTGAAAACCTGTAGAGTTTTAAGCTTAAAGGCTGTAAAGTCTGAGGCCTCTTTGATGTGTTCAGCCAGTTTCAGCAGCTGGGCCCCCTGCCAGTTTGATTTTAATGATTCAGATCTGGTAACAAAGGAACTCCACCACCTTGGAGGGGAGGGGCAAGTTCTTGACCTGGGGGGTGGGCATCACTCTGCGAATTGCCATGCGACACAGATGCTGGAGACTGGAAACTTGTCTTGGAGTTGCCCAGAAGTACACGCTGCCATCCTGTGTCCTGCACAGAAACAAAACCCACCAGGATTATCCCTCCTGCATGATTTCAGCTTAGTAAAAATGCTCTCCCATGTTGCTAGTTAGGGAGAAGGTGCTCTGGGCTCCCTGTGCTTGGTTCTGGCTGTTCCAGATCAGTTACACTAGATGCCAGTTCTTCATTTAAGCTACAGCAGCACAGTAAGCAACTTCTGATTATCTGTGTGACAGGCCTGAGCAGATCCTCCAACAGCTACTGAGGGCATCACCTGAAACAGAGCAACTGCCCTTGGTTATCTACTGGTCTCTTGCCAATCCACATGTTTGTGGGTCTGTCTCTTATTTATTCTCAGAGATAAGAAACGAGTTTATCAGCTTCTTGATTTTACTGCTATTCCAGGCATGTTTAAACAAATAGTACCAGAAATGCAACTTGGTGCTTCCGACCTGGTTTTCAGTCGTCACAACTGAAGATGTTTACAACACTGTGCCAATGTTCTCAACGCTCTGTATTACCTTAATATTTTAGGAAGGAAAAACCCCAGTATATACTTACCCTGCAGCTAGAACACTGCCATCAGTAGAAAAAGTACAGCAGAGCCCATTGTTCAGAGGTGCAACTTGTACAGGGTATTCTTCATCAATTCTCCAGAATCTTACCATTCTGACAAGGCAAGAGAAAGGAATGAGTTACCAGAGTAGACGTTTAATTCAGTATTTCCTCTGATACTACATGAGTCTGCAGCAGAGCTCTGAGAATGTTTATAAATACCTTCCTATGCACACAAGGTGTTTCAGATTTGGCCTGAAAAACTCTGACTTCTTCATTCCTGATACAGACCTTGATCTGTATTTCTTCAACCATTTCAACCCTACCAGTTAGAATAAGATTGCCCTCAAAGCTGAAACCCAGTTCTTCCAATACTGCTTGCAGTGTTAGTGGAAGTTGAATGTGAGATCACAATACTTTTTACTTTGGAATTTACTACTATACAAAAGATGTATATGCAGTAGTAACTCCGTCTACTTTTTTTCACTGTTTACAACCCCTCTCTTCCTGGTTTAAGGTATTACACACTTGAGTTATTCAGATCCTCTACTCTATACATGTCTTTCTACATTCAGAATGAACATTAACATACACCAGACAACTCAGCTACTTTTATCAAGACCATCAGAAGTCATCTCTCACTTAAAACCCAAAAAGCTGACTTAGTATTTAAAAGTTCATATCATCTGGGAATAATTAGAGGAGTAAAAACCTTTCCTCATACTTACTTATCATCAGCCAGGCTTGCAATGTGTAGTCCATCGTGACTAAAAGATACTGATCTGACCCACCGGTCATTTGCACCTCCAGCAAATATTGGAGTAGGAGGAGGAAACAGATGCCTGGAGACAGAGAGACACTGAGTTAGCGGTGAAATGCTTAAGGACTAGGAAGTGTTTCCTTCAGCCCTGGCTAGAAAGCTGAGGAAGAAAAAACAGACTGATTTCTCCTATATGGAATCAGCAGCGGAGACTGAACTACTATAGTTTTGTGGTACCAAACACTTCAGCTTCATTGAAGATGCTTAAATTAGCACACGATAAAACATCAGTGCTTTACATTCCTTCTCAGATAGAAGGATGATCTTCACTGCTCTTACACTTCAGGATTTCCATCAGCCGCTGCTAGATTTTTCCCAAGTCTCATTTTCAGTTAGACACATAAATCCATTAATTTTCAGGAGTCATCTCCACCCCAGAAGAAAGTTCCCAGATTCGAGTGCTCACTTACCCAAATTCCATAAGAATAACACCAGTATGTGGATCCCAGACATAGACTCGGGTATCATAAGATGCAGTAGCCAGTAAAGCTCCATCAGGAGAGAACTCACAAGCTACAACATCATTGTGATGTCCTTCAAGTTTCCGTATCATGGAGTATTTATCCATATCCCAGAGAAAAACCTGCAATTAAATAAGCTGATGTTATAGCTCTGCTCAGAGCTGCAGGGAAGCGCTTACTTTGTTTTAAAGTATAGTTGCTAGTCTTATTTAGGATTATATTAAAATCAGGCATTATGAATTACTACAATTAAGGAATATGCTCAGTGTCATACTCAGATTAAAATCAAGGGTTTTATAAAAATAATTAAAGCAGACATGCAAGTTCTAACTCAGGTTTGTTAAATGTTATTAACAAAATAAGCCAAAATATAAGATAAAGGCAACTCAATTTAACCATGTAGCTTACTGAAATTCATGTATTACAGAACTATTTTATTAAAATATGCAGAAATAAATAGGGTTAAACTCTACAGTCCCCTCTTTTTGTAACTACCAAAATTGTAAGGAATATACAGACAGAAAATGTAAGGTTAACATATTGTTACTCCAGTGGCATCCCTTTGAGTTTAAGATCACTTGTTTACAATTGGCTTGGATCACCAACGTCAGCCTAGGAAGAGAAACAGATACTGCAAGCAAAAAGAATTTTCACAGCCAAAAGTCATGTCTTTGGCAAAACAACAGGGAAGTCTAACCACATTATTAGAAAGGATTTATGCATTTTAAATCAAGGCAACAGTAAAATACAACATTAATATTACAATTTATCCAGGTAATTGCATATTATATTATAAAAATCAATAAAAGCTGATCGTATTCTGGGATTTTTACATGCACTTATACATTAGATATAATATGGATAATCAACACTGTGCAGAATTACTTAATAGGAATGAACAATGTACTGCAGCATAATTTCATAGAAAACTAAGACTTTAGCATGAAATGTTATGTCCCTAAAGAGCTCATTAGGGTCCTTGATGTCCCTGACTCACTTTTACTGCACAGATTAAACACTGACAGCTTGGATAAATGTATATGTTTGAACAAAGCAAACAGCCTTAGTGCCTCATGTACTTCCTCAAACCGACCCATTTACGGTCTGTTATAAACGTGTTGACCAATTTCTCCCAGGAGACCCCAACATTCCATACATGTGGAAGCCAAGTTTGAGGAGTCAGGGGGTTTCACTGCTGTGAAAATTATTAAAAAACAAAAAAAAAAAAGGAAAGAAAGAAAGCAGAAGGTGGACATCAACCAGCACCTGCGTACGTACAGGACACCTTGCAGCCGAAGGCAAGGTTACTTCGTCCTACGGTAAAGTTCGCACCCAGCCTGGTAGCCAGAGATGCCACTCTCTGCCCAGCTAACACCATTGTGCTCCTGTGTGAGTGGTGCCAGCTTAACCTCAATCACACCAATATTGCTGCCACCACCTGTGACAGGGAAAGCAAGAAGCTTATGGAAAACACACAGCCTAAAGACAGCAACGTATACATCCATATCTGCTCTAGTTAAAGAAAAACCAAACCCCAGACTTCAACTATTCTCTACCAAGTCTGCACTGGTAATTTAAAGTATAAAAACCATTTGAACAGTCACCCATATAAAGTAGTATCCAAGGATTAAGTTGTGCTTTTTATTCAGCATCACTAGACTTCATTAAACTACCTACAATGTCCCTGTCACTAGACTGAATTACCCTCTCTGTTTTATCCTAATTCTTCAGTGCCAAGAAAAGCAGCTTATGGCATACATGCTTTACCTGCACTGCTTTCAGTTCT
This sequence comes from Ara ararauna, assembly GCA_028858755.1. Lineage (NCBI taxonomy): Eukaryota > Metazoa > Chordata > Aves > Psittaciformes > Psittacidae > Ara > Ara ararauna. The sequence goes on along the minus strand of CM054389.1, from coordinate 5,526,140 downwards.
CTAGCAGGGCATTAGAATAGGGGTGTAACCCAAACCAGTATGCTGCTCTTCATTCTAGTCTTTAGACATAAGGACCATTTGTATTGGAAAACAGGTAGAAACATTTTTTTTCAATGGGAGACACAATGCCTGGCTCAGACTTTGAAAAGCCCCTTTCATTGAGTAGGAGATAGAAAAGATAAAATCAATAACAAAATAGTTCTATGCATTAATCTAAGCATCTTTTAACACTGGAAGCTTTAGTCTTTGGTTTTATACTATGAACATGTGCAGAACTGTTTCTCAAAGAACTCTTACAGTTTCTGCAACTAAAAGCAGTGCAAGTTCAATTCTTAAATCAGTGTCTCAATGCACCATTTGCTAGTTTAATTTCATGCACTTTTACATCATCATAAAACATTACAAGTTCATGACACCGAGCACAAGCTTGATGTTACTTAGATTTAAAATGATTACGCACACAATTCAGTAGATTTAATGAACAAGAAACTCTGACACATACTGCTTTACTAGCTCCAACTGAACAGAGGATGGAAGAGTCTGGAGAGAATGCACAACCGTATACCCAGTTCTGATGTCCTCTCAACACTTTCATCATGTTTCCTAAAAAAGACAGGTATTCCCATAAGAATTGTTAAATATCACACATCTTGCAGAGTCATTTTACACAGAAATAAAAATTCTGTCATGCAGCCTTTAAATTCCATGTCTCTGTTAAAAGAAGTCACTTTGCACACTCTTAACTTAATGTGATACCAGTTTATACCTTTAGGGGACACACAAAGAACTTCAACAGAACACACAGGGTGATTAATAGAAGTGATTTTCTACCTAACTTCATTTATAGCAATAAAATAGGAGAGTACATGGCTATTTCTCCTACATATTGCAGCAGATAAACTGAATTCCTACCATCATCTTTCAGGTCCCACACTCGCAGTGTTTTGTCTCTGGATGCAGACACTAAAATCAGGCTCCCGTCTGGGGCAAAGGTTAAATCTCGAACAACTTCTGTATGGTCCATCAGGTTAAGGAGGAGTTTTCCTGTTAGATTAAAACACCACAATTCCAAATGAAGGACAGCTTTTTCATTCAGACCAATGCTTTACGGATACAAAATTATAGCAGGTAAAGCCTATGGTCTTTGTAGAAATGCTGCCTTGGCAGGAAGCACTTTCAGACTCTTCAGGAAATTGCCTCTTGATACAGAAAGCTAGTAAATCTCTACAATAAGCCCACATGCCTCAGAAATGAGGCAAGTCTTGTCTTTCGATATGCATCTCTGTTCTAAGATTAAATTTACAAGACAATGTAAATTACTCAACAGTCTTTAGTTTCATTTCTTTAAAGCTGAGTTCTCTCCCAGCCTAGCAGCTGTGCCACCAGCTACTTGAGACTCCCTCATCTCAAATGCAGTCTCTTATTTAAACAATTACATACTTTTAAAAGGTTCTCATCAACATAATCCCTCCCCATACTCAAGAACAGAGAGCAACTTCAGCTTTTGAAAGTATATTACCACTAAAATCCATAGAAGATTTTAGCGTAAACTACCACTGCACAAAGTCAATCACATACATAACCATTTTGCAGCAATGAGGCTTCATCTTCTGTCACTTACATCTTGAAGCATGACCTGAATCTGTTCCTTCCTCCAGCAGTATTTGAATATTTCTAGTTGGAGGAGTTTATGCTTTTTTTTAGATTAATTTGTATTCAAGATTCAATTCCCAATTCATTCTGTGTGTGAATGATGGCATTTCACTGTCACTGTGCGCACTAGTAACACTTCCTCTCTCCCACTCTACCTGTGTATACATCCCATATCTTGATGCGCCCATTGTTCAAGCCCGTGGCTAGGAGGAGCTGGTCCTGCCCAAACTTGAAGCGGTGCCATTCGATGTTCACACAGCGGCTCTGCTTCTCTGGCACCGACGAGCCGAAGGCCAGGCTCCACACGATGTCTCCACAGTCTATGATATGCTCACAGGGTTTGTTTTTCTGAGCACTGTCACTGTTCTGCCTTGGAAGTCGTGTGCCGAGAGAGTTGGCAGCATTCTTTGTGCCATGCACCAAGCTGCAGAGCAAGCACAAATGAAAAACAGCAATGGCATGAAGTATCTTGAGAAAGAAGTAGAACAGAGAGGTCTTTAGGATGTGATGAAATCTGGAAGTTGCTGTAATATACATTTTGGAGATCTATAATGGTGTGGGTTTAATTTCAAATTATAAAAGCAGCTTTTTATTATAACTGTCTTATAACTAACGCCTGGAAACTTTCCTATACAATATAATACTAATACTTCTTTACCCCTGCTTACCTCTGTAGGGAACAATGCATGAACTAACCCACTGTGAAAACAGTATTTTTAAAGCATTTACAGAAACAATAGTTATGAAAATTCCAGACTTTGGGCTAAATGAGCAGGAAGTTCCCCACAAATCACTTCCACAATAAGGGATACTGTGACCAGATCATGGAAACCAAATAACCCCTCACCAGAAGAGGGAAGAAAGAAAGGGGAGGCGGATCTGCTATGGGGGGAATGTAACCAGCTACAAAAATGCAAGTGCTGGTTCCTGACCTCATTAAAACACAACCCGAAAGTGAAAATACAATGTGTCTTTTGGACCTTCCTTGCATTCTAATGAGAATGATGAGGAAGGGGTTTGCCTTCAAGTGCATTCCTAAAAGCTAAATAGCTGTCTGGTAGGAAATTTAAAAGTCCAGCTCTTCCTGAGTCTTTATATCCCTTTTCATTGTAACTTCCTCTTATTTAAGAGCATCTGAATCAAACACCAAGTCCCTCCTGCGCAGCCTCTGGGAGGCTGCAGCACAGTTGTTTCTCTCGCTGACCTCAAAAGAAAAGATAAAGCAATAGCTGTTACTTTCCCAAAGCCTGAAAAGCCAATACATGTGTTTAAATCTGTCAAGAACTTCCCAACAGGAGGCAGCTGTTAAGCTTCCCGGGTGAATGAAAAGCCAGGTAGTTTTGTCTTACAAGTTCCTAAGGCACTGAGACCAGGGGACCAGCTTCACCACGCGGTGCCCTTGTGACCACGCAAAGTAGGATCCATCCGGAGCAAACGCCACGGTCCAGTTTTCACGCCCACACTTCTTGTCAAAGGGAGAAGTTGGGGCCAGGAGTTCTCCCACGGTGCGTGATCGTGCTGAAAGAACACAGGAGATTCCTGCTTTAAAACCCGACAGCAGATCTCACAGGGCTATGAGCGAACCTGGCAATGGGAGAAGTATTTGGCTTTTATTTCACGTTAATTTCCTGTCACTGGGAAGGTGTTTCACTTATGGCCAATGAAAAGCTCAGCTGCCAAAGGGCCTGAGTCATTGCAGAGCAGCCGCTCAGCGTTAAAACGTCCTGGTCATCATGTAAGTAATGTTTCATCTCGCTCTCAGCGGCAGAACTCAAACACACGGAGGCCCCGCCGCCGCCCTGCGCTTCCAGCCGGGCAGCGCCCGCTGCTTCTGTTTGGGAAGAAAGGGCCAGCGCCTGGGAAGGGACCGATGTCACCTCGGTGCCGTTTAACGAGCTCGTGCCCGTTCCTTCGGCCGAAGGAACCGCTGCATAACGCATGTGGCTCGCTAACGGGGCTGTGTAACCCTCCGCCGCCCGGGCGCGTACGGCACCGCACCTCCGGCAGCACCGCCGCCACCCCGCAGGGCCGGGCGCGAACCGGCCCCGCTCCCGGATCCGCTGTGCCCGCCCCGCCGCGCCCGCCCCATCCGCGCCTCACCGATGAGCTTCTCGTTAACCCTCGGGGGAAAGCTTGCCATCTACGGGGCCGCCCTGCGCTCGCCTCGGGACCTGCAACGGAGCGACACCGACCGCGCTCACCGGGACACGGGCACTGGGACAAAATGGCGGCGGCGGCGCAGGGTGAAGCGCGGGGCGGGGCGGGGCGGGCGGCGGCAGCGCCCTCGCTGGCTCCTCCCCGCGGCCCCGGCCCGTGGCGGGGGTCCCGGAGCGGGGCCGAACCGCGGTGACCCCTCCAAAACTGCGGTAAATTGGGGTTTTCTGGCTGCTTCCGTGCAGGGGCCCCGGTGGGGAGCGGTGTGTGCACTGCTGAGGGCCACCTATGGCATAAGGCACGGCTTGTGTTGCTGAAGTGCCCCGCCAGCAGCAGGTGACATTCCTGCCGCGGCGAGTCGGATAGAGGTTGTCTGCGTTATCTTTAGAGCCGGGTTGTGACATCCTTGGTGGTTGTTTGACCATGGGGCTACAAGGCACCACGCAAACCAAGAGATATGCAAAAGCTTGTATGACCGCCCTGCGGAATGCATGTAGGACAGTGACGCACACCCCGATTGCATCCTCCCTTAGCAGGCGCTGGAAAACTCTTGGGAGTTTCCTGCTCCTCGGTGTTGATTTCTTAATGTGTATAATTCAGCGTCTAAATCCAGCAAGGTCTGGTTTGTGATAAAGCGTTGAATTTACTGTTAATGGAGTTGTCTATGACAACTTGGAGAAAGAGACCCCAAGGCCACGTCCTTCTCCGTGTGATTTTGTATTAACATCTGTGTATTCCCTCCCTTTTCCTCTTTCTTCATCCTTTTGCATATCTAAGTCCTCCCCTCCTGTAGACTGGGTGACTCTTCCTTGCTCCCTCCGGACTTCAAAAAAGCACAGAGCCAGATAATTCACGGCAGAGAATAAAGTGATTTCACTCCAAAGTAGTGGCCAAGCTGGCAGAGGCACTGCAATAGCTGCATGGGTTGGCTCTTCAGCTGCAGCAACACCCAGAAGTCACCCCTATGTAAGCAAGGCCAGCAGAGCAGACTTCAATCCTGGGGTGAGATGATGTCAAAGAAATGAGAGGGAAGAAGTTCTGAAATACTTCTGGTGGCCCGGACACCAGCATGGATTAACGCTGGTTTGTATAAGCCTGGTAGGACATCACAGCACTAACCTGACACAGTGCTTTTTAGCAGCAGGATGCTGCTCCTGCTCTATTAATCCTTTGCTGCCTGCAGATGGAAGAGCCCTACGCAGCTATCTTCACTTTATCCCTCAACAGCTTCTTATAGCAAGGCAGATTTGTGGCCAGCGCACGTTGTGAAATGCTGCTCTGCAGTTACTCATAACTTGTGCATGTTTGAGCGAGGCCAGAGCTGAGATGAGTCACGTTGTAAGATTCCTCCTGAGGGTCTGAGCCTCTCACACAGCCAGGATGAGGCTGGATTCTGTTTGCTTACCTTGGGGCTGACGTAGCCAGGGGGAGATAGCAGCTGGGTTACGCAGCTCTGGGGGAGTGTTACCACTTCTTGCTAGCTTGGTTTAGTTTTTAAGCAAAGTATTTGGCAATTTATTCTGTCTTTCAGTCTCTGTGTTTCTGTAAGTACTGTTCTAGTAGCTGCTGCTTCCTCCTCCATGTGCTTTCTGCTCATTAATGTAATAGATTTGAGGGCCAGAAGGGACGATTCACTCATTAATCGGGTCTTGTATAACAGAGGAGTATATTTTAACCTAATGTAGTATGCCTTCACCCAATGAGGGTTTCCAGCAGTTACACTGTTCAGCCTTTACAGCGCTGGAGTCCTAATGCCAATCCTTGAACTTCCCAGTCCACGTTTTGTGTGTTATGGACCCCAATTGTGATATGTGAATTCTCAGGTGCTTGCAAGCTTATTAGAAGGTGTTTGGTTCCACGAGCTGTCCTGGAGACATTTCTTCTGTATTCGTGCCTGGCTGGAAGGGCTCTTATGCCTGAAGCACAGAGGAGAGGTGGAAAGCTGGGATCTGCTGCAAGCCACCAACCCAACCATTCCGGTTGGTAAGATTCAGTCAAAGAGGAGATGAAGAATCCATGCTTCCCTTGCTCAGCACCCTGGCCATGTAAGTGAGCCAGGATGCTTTCCCTGCTCTCCCTGGTGAGGCATAGCTGTGGAATCGAGGGTGGCACCAGCCGCACACCCCGCACAGTCACATGCTGCAGGGGCCTGCAAGGCTGCCCCATGACTCTGGGATGATTTATGTGTTTTCCATGATCCTCCTTTTCGGATGCAGCTGCCAAGCCTGCACAGTGCTGTTCAGCTGGGAGGAGGCCAATACACTCAGTGCATCTGCCTCCAGACTTTACATGCTGCAAGAAGCTTTCACAAATGAAAGGACTTTTGTTGTCTGCCTGCCTTGGAAATACTCTCCAAGATCCAGGTTATGGAGTTCTTTCGCAGGCTACTGAAGCACCAGGATCTGCGTCTTTCACATTCTCCTATGGTGAATCTGGTTACACTCATTTCAGTTATTATTTCTTCTTTGATTTTTTAACTGATTTGTGATTGTATGTTTCTTAATCAGCTTTGCTGAAGTCTTTTGGCTCAGTCATTAGACTGCACTAGGAAAGGCATCTGGAATTAGCGCATGTCCCAGATAAGGGATTGTGCTGCTTTTACAGCAATTGGTTTGGGTGCTGTTTTCTCTTTGTATCCCCTTGTAACATTACCTGAGGTTTGTAAAATGAGCCCTGGTGTTTGCCTGTCTTTTAGCTACCTGCAAGACTCAGCAGTGTGTTTGCTGTGCTCCATTTTCATTGCTATGGCTTCCTGCTGGAAGGCTTCCACCACTGAAAGGCCATTCGTTCCGGTGTGTAAACCCTCAGATCTCCAAGTCCTCATTGTGCTGTTCCCCACTCAGCTTGCAGCAGACACTCCACCAAGGTTACTCTGCCCAGGGCCCACCGAGGCTATCAGTTCCTGTTAGCTGTGGGGTTTGGATTGCAGAGCCAGAGCTCTGGAAGGCAGATCAGCACAGCAAGTGTGAGATCCAAAGGACTAGAAAACCCTGTGGTGCTTTTGCAGGCCATGAGTTATGTTCCCCCTCCTCACAGCTCTCATTCCATAAAGCAGTCCTGACAAATGAGAGGTGAAGGAGCAAACAAGGCCAGTCACACTAAGACCAAGGTGGCTGATCTGTGCACCAGTGCATGCATCTTGGTGGTCTGGCTGTCATTAAATATTACACTATTTGTAGTCTACACTGTTAATAATTCACAAGCTCCTGCTTGTTTTGAGAAGCCTCCTTGGGATGGAGAAAGTTCAACAAGAGTTTGTGGAGGAAAAAGTGAAGGTGAAAGGAAAAAGCAGAATGGAAGGAAGAGAAGGCAAAGAAGGTTGAAGAGGAAAAGGGATTGCAGTGTAGAGAATGGTGAGAAGTTAGAGGAGAAAGCACCATCAGAGTCCCCAGACAGATTAGCTGCTGCTATTGCCCCAGTGCACACCAGAAAACTTCTGTCCCTTCTCTGTCCCCTTCTCCCCTCTTGCTCTGTAGCTTTACTCACTATGGCTTATTGTGGAAATTAGAATTAGTTTTCTATAGGAGGTTATAAATTGATGCATCTCTGGTACCTGAGGGGTTAATCTGTAAAGGTCTGCTAGAGGAATACGCTGTGGAGCAGTTGCACAGATGGAATGACTGCAGTCATTTCTTCTCTGCATTCTTTTGGTCTCTTTGGGATTTTATAATTCTTGGACCACATCTTCGGGTATAACAAACAGAGCAGATAGCTTTGTGTGTGTGGTGACTTCAGCCCTTCGTGATGAGTAGCTGTGCTGGAATAAGGGAGACGGAGGTTGGGGGGGTTTCCTTTCAGGTTCAAAACCATCCCTCTTTGTAAGCTCACCAGGGGTGCCCTGCAAGGGAGCTGCTTTCAGGAACATCTGTGCTAAATTTACCCACTGAAGCTGCAGGAGCTGTTATCTCAGATGGCTGAAGGTCATGCTGAGGGTTTTGAACTTGAGCTGTCCTAGATGAGGATAACAGAAAAAGGTCCCTGTCGTGCAGGGAAAGGTGCTCAGCCTTGCTCGAGGCCACCATGCCCACAGCCTGGTTTCTGTCTCAAACATCACCGACCTCTACCACAGCTATTCCACTTCTCCTGTAAAAAGTCCTTTCCAAACCATACTGGTTCTGTGTGTTCCTCTTCGGCCTAGGTTTACCCAGCTGCCAGTCACTTGCATTGTCTGGAGCTCAGGCTCCTTGCTAGAGGAGCACAGTGCCCCATGGGCACCAGCACTCGGGCTGCGGCGTTCCCTGGGTTTGGAATGATGCTCCTGTCCGCTGTGCAGTGAGGAACGTTACTGAGCTGATTGGTGTTCCTCTGACTCCAGAGGAACATAGGATGTAGTCAGCAATCAACTGCTGACTGTGTTTACAGTAGGAAGAATATGCTTTGCTTTTCATGAAATCTGTGTTTGGCACTGGGCGAGCAGGATTACACAGAGGGAAAATCAGCTGCATGCAGAGTGTCACTGTAAACTTCAATACATTGTCTGTAAGTGCAATTTATAGAAAAGCAAGTTGAGTTTAGTAGGAACAATGAAAGGCACAGACCACCTACATCTGTAAAGCAGATCAATAAAATCATAAGGACAGAAAAAACTGGCATGTTGGGGAATTACAGGGTTGGGTCTGACAGCTTCTGCCTGGAAACAGAGGAGCTGCATTCCTGCTGCAGCGGGGTTGGGAAAGAGCAGGTTGCTTGTAGATAAAGAGTGTTTGCTCACAGATCAGAGATGGGCCGGACCTGATGTGGAGCTGCACTTGGAATACTTGGGTGGCTCATATCCAGGCCTGTTGCTACAGGGAATGTGTGCAGAGGGCAACAGAGAAGAGTTTGAGGCAAATGGAGGATTACTGATTTAAGGGTCACAGTGTCTTTGGTGGATAATATTAGCATTGTTCTATAGACGGATATGCAAGTTCAGGCTGAAGATCAAGGATTTACCACAGTTTGTACGGAACAGCCTAAACAGCTAAAACTCCTCCAGAGCCAAAGGGCAGCACTTCAACCTAGGGACTACCCTGTTATCCCTGCTGAGGCTGATGGCAGGAGCTTCACATGAGTGCTGAGTTTTGTGGGTTCTGGATACTCTCAGCAGCTCTCCTGAGCTGGTGCTTCACTTCAGGCCAGAAACAGTGTTAGGGCACGCTGCTGGAGCCTGCCCTGCCTCTCCCAGTGCAAATATCATGTGGGAATGGCAAAGAAAAGCAGCCCATTCAGCACCCTCACACATGTGCAGAAGAGCAGCCCCTGCGAGAGGAGAGGACTCGGGATGGGTGGTTTGTCCTGCAGTTGGTGTGGTGGGACTGATGCAGGTGTAACGCTGCTGCAGGGTGTAACGCTGCATCGCCATGTGATGGTGCTTGTCAGGCACAGTCATAGACACGGCAACAATCCTGGTCTCATCCCAGTGACAGTCCAGGCCTCCAGCTTTCTTCCTGTGACTCAGACTCCTGCCCTTTCTATGAGATCACCCAGGAGAGAAGCCAGAAAATGCCAGTCAGTGCTGAAGTCACGAGGTCTCTCTGGTCTTCCTCTCCTGTGAATCCTCTTCTCTTTCTGACCCCTGTTGTACAATAAATGAGTAAAGAAACAGAATTGCAGGGAGAGGCAGTGATAACCTTGAATTATCCTCTGGGGCAGTGTGATAATCCAGGCTGAGCTGATTAGTCATCCAGAACAATTAAAATGCTGCTTTATATTATTCTGAGTAAGAACCTATGGAGATGCTGTAGGAAAGGCATCACTTGCAAGGGGAAGAAAAAAGTAGCTGCACAAAATGATCTCATTCCTCTGCAATTTTTAGAACATAAACCCCGAGAGTGGGAGTGATTGTGAGCAAACAAACTCCAACGGGGATTCAACGAGGAGCTTGTTTACACCTCTGAGGCCAGACGGCAAACACTGAGCATGTCTTTATCCATTTCCAGTGCATGGTGCAAGTCTCCTGTTCCATTAAGTTCCTTTAGAGTATCTGAGCTCTTGTGACATCTTTATAATGCCTCTGATCAGGTATCAGGGGTTAAACTCCTGGTGTTTTGCCTCCAAATGAGATTTCTACCGGAATAGAAACATTTGCATTTAGAAACTGATTGTGTGAAACAGTGTGCTACACTTGTAATTATCCTTTGTTGATTAGACTTTCTGGGATGAAGGTTCCAGTGTGAATATTTTGTGTGGAATCTCTGCTTTCTCTGAAGTGTAATCCATCATTCTGTGATTACTGTTAACCTAGTCAGATCAGTTGTATTTGACAGGTCCTATTGCAGTCAGAGAGAACACAAAGGAAAATCCAAGGCTTCATCTTTCAGGGGAAGCTTCTTCACATCTTGAAATCCACCCCGCACATGTCAGGTAAGTCAGTAAGAGACATGTCTTGGGAAGAACACAAAGCCACCGCTCACTCGTCAAAGAGAAGCAGGGGCCACTTTCGTCTCTGGTAAAATCAGGGATTTGAGTGGCCTCTAATGCCCTCTAATGGACAAATCTGTTGGAGCAACGTCCTCTCGAGGTGAAACCATCCAGGCTCTGTAGCGCTGCCAGGAGCCTGCCCAGCTTTCCCTGGGAGCCTGCCAGCTCCCAGATTAAACCTATGTTTAAGGGTTTGGAGCTGAGAGATATTAAGTCACCTCTTACCCAAAACTTGGCAGCTCTTTCCCTCCCTCCCTCCCTTCCTTCCGCATCTGCCCGCGTTTGTTTGTTTGGCTTCACTTAAGAAAGGTGGGAACATGTTTTTTGTCCCTGATCCCAGGTTTGGCACAGTCCCTCCAGGATGAAACCCTGTCCATCAGGAATTGCCTCTGTAAATGGTGGGGGCGCTTCTGGAACAAAGCTGATACATAGAAATCACACAGTGTCACTTTGGTGTGTTTGAGCCACTACTGGAGTGTTTGACAAATGTGGTGAGAATGAGAAATGGGATGGGAGGAATGAAGAGAAATGGCAGTATGAAACACAGACTGCTGGGAGTAGGAGGAAAAAAAGAGATAGGCTAATAAATAAATTGAGTTGAAAACACACGGTAGAGAAAAGCAAAAGGTACAGATGTGAGAGGGGGAAAATCCATATTCTCAGGGACTTTCCTCTTACATGTGACTCCTACCACCAGTGCCACTCTTGACAGCCACAGTGGGACGTTTCTGGTGAGGAACACCCATGGGCATTCCCACAAAGCCTGACAAGATTCTGTGGATGCCTTAGGCTGTAATTTCTTATTTTAGTTTGCACATAAACTTAAGGAAGTGCATTAAGAAGCTCTTGCCAAAGTGTCTTAAAATAATCCACCAGCATAACCAAGAGGCATGAGATTGTCAAGAGCTGCCAAATAAATGGTTCCACAACTCGGGAGTTAGCTGGGGCTGGGGACCTTGGTGTGATTTACCTTCAGATAATACCTAACCAGCAGTTACAGACTGGTATGTGTCTGCCTACTGGGGACAGAACCGTGTGTGTTCATGTGTCCAACAGATGGGATCTAGCACAGCAGTTAACAGAGACACTGTTTTTTCCTAGGCCAGCAGAACCCTTCTGGGATAGTGGGTCTCAGGCACTTTATATCTAGCCTAGGGAGAAAAGGAAGCAATTAAAAGGAAGCAGAGAGCTTTGGGAAAGAATCTTGACCAAATACTGGCTGGAATTTTCCAGAGAGTTTTTGGGAAACACTATGAGGATTTCCAGCATCACCACTCAACCTCTCAAGTTTCCCACTGTCTTAAATCTAGGAATACTACAGGAAGCTGTGTTTGCTTTTAGGGAACAGATTTGCTTTGGGAAAAACACTAGGAGAAAGAGGAAGAAGCACTGTTTGTTGTGTTTAGTAGGTTTTGAAGGGAAAAAGTAGCCTTTTTCTACCTAAGTCAGGAGTTCCCAGAGGCTTTTCTCTCTGACCAGCCCTGGTTTCTTTTCAGAAGCCTATCAGTGAGCTGAAGCCCTTTCCTGCCCCTGCATGGGTTATTATTGTTTAGATTTTGGCAGAACGTAGAGATCCCTATGCAGATTGTGGCTGTATTGCCTTACGTGGATATTATCCCTGCTGGATTGCTATGGGATACTTAAGGATCAGTATATTAAGAGTTGAAAAAGGAGATTGGGCATGTTGATGGAGGAACACACCACCGGTGTTCTGTGTTCATTCCCTCTTACACTCTTTGTGACAAAGCCTTTTCTGTCAGCCCAAACAGGTTCTGGATGTGAACCGGGGGAACTCGGAGCTGTCCCCGTCCCCACATGCCTGCACACCTCCTGGGGAGGCACAACCAGTGGGGCTGGAAGTCCTGGAGAACAGATCCCTGACCTCATCTTATTTTCTGGAGTCCAAGTAACCGTTTACCTTTGCAAGGGGAGAATAACAAATGTTTATGGAATGGTGTGGGGATGCAACATGCCTGTTTGCTTGGCTTTTGGTGTGGAGCCTTTCCTTGTGCTCAAACACTACTGGGAAAGGCCTCGGGGAGCAGTTTTACTTACAATCTGACCCAGAGGAGATGTCTGTAAGTAAGCACATATATACAGGAATCATGTAGGTTTGACTTGGATATGAGTGTACATAGCCAATACATTAGAGGACTTTTCTAGACCATGAGACAATATTTGTTTTAAAATTCTTTATGAAACATATTAATGCTGACCATTATAGAGCACTCTGCTGCAGAGGGATCAATGGCCTTCACACCACAACTAGTTACAGCAAATGGATCATACAAAATCCAGGGCACTTAACAGCCCAATATTGGTCTCTGCAATTTGTATAAATCAGAACACCCTCTGCATTTCCTGAAGGACAGGGCCACAAGCACACACAGAAACTACAATTTATTCTTCAAACAACTGTTTTTTCTTAAATAAAATATTTACAATTATCATCTTCTATAGAACATCTGCCTCTTCAAATACTTGCGATGAGCCACACTCCTAAGTTTATTGCTAGAATGCAGTGGTACGGTTCACACTGGAAATCCGGATGACAGGAATTCCATTGTTTGTTGTTTTCAGGGAAAGTTTCATCAAAGAAAGGATTTCTTTATGTCGCTGTTGCTGGTAATAATTCATATGTGCTATGACAGTGGCAAGAGCCTCTGAGCAGAACCAAGGCCCCCGCTGAATGGAGCTGCAGCGAGTGAGTCCTTTCCTCTCCAGCTCTTCGCTGTGTTCGAGCGTTCGGGAGGTTTTACCTCAGGTTACGTGCTCATGGATCCCGCCAGGACCTTCACCCGGCTCTGCACTGAAGGGCGTTCTCTCGCGCTTTGCTTTCCCACATCCCGTTGCACCCGCAGGGACTGTGGCAGCGGACGTCCCCGCGGCCCAGTGTCCTCGGGGGCAGAGGGCGAACGTCTGAGGGTCCCTCGGCGGGGCGGGAAGCGCTGAGGCGGAGCCGCGCGGCGGCACAGGGCAGCGCCCGGCCCCGCCCCGCCCCGCCGCGCAGGCGCAGTGGGCTCCCCGCCGCCGGCTGTGCCTCGGCGCTCCCCCTGGCGCGGCGGCCGCGGCGCTGCGGCTCGGGCGGGCGGGGGCGGCCTCGGGCTCCCGCTTCCGGTGTGGTGTCATGGCGGGCCCCGGGCGCTGATGGCTGAGGGGAGCTGAGGGCCCCGCAGCGCCAGGGACAGCGGAGACCCGCCCGTGGCCTCCCCGCGCCCGGCGCCTCTCCTGCCGCCCTCCCCGCGGGGATCCGCCCCCCTCGCTGGCCGGGCAGGCGGGGGGGACATGGCGGCCCACAAGCCGGTGGAGTGGGTGCAGGCCGTGGTGAACCGCTTCGATGAGCAGGTAGCGCGGGCGGCCGTGAGGAGGAGACAGAACGGGGAGGGCCGCCACTGGAGGCGCGGGGCCGCCGCGGGCCGGAGGCGCGGGGATGGGGCGCGCAGCGGGGGTGGCTGCCCCGCGGCCCGGGGCGCAGGCGGCGGTGGGAGCGCTGCCTCCCGCATTGCCCCCGCCGCTGGGCTCCGGGCCGAGCCGGGGGGCCCGGGGAGCCGCCCCCGCCGCTGCGCCCATTGTGCGGGGCCGGTGGCTGGGTGGGGCCGGTCGGTCCATCCTTTGCAGCGCACCCGGAGCTCTCCCGGCTCCTTCGGGAGGGGACCCGGGCTCGGCGGCGAGCGTCTCCCCTGCTCCAGCCCGCTGGCGGTGCAGTGTCGTGTCAGCGGGACCGTGCCGGGGTGAGGTGCCTGGGTCCTCTTCGTCTCTGCTTCCCCTGCGCTTCCGAAAGTGTTTGCTTTTCGTAGGCATTCCTGAGAAATTTGCTTACTTGCTTTACACCGCCTTTCGCACTGTAAAGGCAGTAAGGCCTCAAGAACGAGTTTAAGGAGGGCTCTGTGGAACTGCTCAGGCCATTCTGCTTGTTCCCTGTAGCGTAAACGTGGATATTGGTGTGAAATTTCACCCACATCACCGGTAGCACAGGCGTGTGGGGTGAAGAGGGTTTTCTAACCAGTGCTGTTACAGTGACAGGCATTTACTGCTCTTTACAGCAGCCCGTGCCTGTAGTTGGCAGAAGGATTTTCTGAATGGAAGGATGAGGGATTTATTGGCCTCAGGCTTTGTGTTTCTCTGATCCACATGCAGAAACTGCTTACTGGGATTAGGTGGCATGACTTCTTCAGGGAGGCGAAGCTCAGTGCTTGGGCTCTGCATTTCTCCTCCCAGGATGATCTCCCGCCGTGAGGCGTGAGCTTGGTTTGGGCTGAATGATCAGCTTCTGGGTTGCCTCCTTCTGCTGCACTGTGAGTACAGCCGTTGTGCCACACAAGACACAGCTCTGTGAGCTCGTGTCACGTCTGTCAGAGCCATTAAGCTGGCTTTATAGCTTGAGTTTTGTTCACCTGCCTTGTAGCCACGTGTCCCCCTTGGTGATGTTTGGCTCTTGACAGCTCGCAGGAGGACTGGCCTGGTTGGATAAAAATAAGCTCTTGCTCTTCCATTTATATTAAAGCAGCTGTAAATGAAGTTTATTTAGTAAAAGAAAACATCAAACTTTGTCTTTTGACATTAAAATGATGCAGATTTTTCCAGTATATTTTAGGCATATTTGCATAGTTAACTTATTCCCCCCCCTTATCTTGAGTCCTGGATCATTTTTTCCATAAGCCTAAAGAGCGTGGTACTGATTATGCTACCAGTAACACAAGAAAATGTTTCTTTGTGTACTGGTGTTAAAAAGCCCAAGGCTTTGTCGATTGCTTTGTTATGTATATGGTAGAATTGGGCTTGCCAACATCTGTTAGGAGTTAAGAACTTCAGCTTTGAAACAGAATTATTTCCCTATATGTTTTATGGGATAATTGCAGATAGGTGAATGGGAAGGATCCTCTCGTGGTGGGAAGAAAGCTGGGCTGAGTTTTGAGATGCTGAAATACTGGATAATACACATCAAATAGTGTTGACCGTGGTAGTCATAGTACAGCTAGTGTCATAGGGGCTGTTTACACAATTTTGATCAGTTTATTGCATATTTTTATGGAAGCAGTGCACTTTTAAGGGAATATTGGATCATCAAGCAGTGAATTGAGGAGGAAATACTAATCACAACTTCCTTATGAGGAGTTTTCTCTCTCAGTTATTAATTTCAACTCAGGGTCCTTAATTGTGTGTGTTTGCTTTTAATACATCATTTCTTCTGCCCTGCGTGGGCTGCCAGTGATCAGCATGGTGGAGAGGTGACTGTTCTTAGCTGAATACCCAAATGCCAGGTTGCTGTGGCACCATCGCTACTACTCGATGTGCTGCCAACCAGTGGTGATGTTTACATGCTCTTGTAACTCCTTACATCTGTGTCATTAGTGGGTAGTCGTGTGGTCATTAAGTTTTCTGCTTGTTACATTTTACACTGCTCAGTTGAGCATCAGGTTCGTACTCCATAAAATATATCGAATATATGCACATTAGTGGTGATGATGCAGTTTTGAGTCTGCATGCTACGTCTGCTTTTCTAAATGCAGGACCTCTTATTCAGCACTGAGGGAGCTGCTACTAATTGTGTCATAGGTATGTTAGAATGAGGAAGGGGAGCTCCTCTGTTGTGGGTTGTTTAGTTTTATCTTGTTTGGGTTTCTCTTTCTGCTTGGGAGAAGACCAAGTTTTTCAAGGTTTCTTCCTTCCTTTACAAAGGAGGGAAATGTTACCGTCTTTCACCAAAATTTATAGATGTAGACAGGCTTCCCATTCATTTGCTAAGTGCTTGAATTCATTTTAAGACAGATGAAACAACAAACTGAGAGAATGCTAATCTGTATTGAAAACAAGAAAAATCAGTGCAAACCAGTCTGCTCTTGTCTGCTCTTGTTTATTGTTAGAAACACTGCTTTAACCAAAATCTGCTTTTGTGAGGACAAAATGACTGGCAAGAGCAGCTCTATGAGTTAACCAGTGACTGGCTCCCTGAAGAGATTTCTCAGATATACCACGTTGGACATGACAACTGCTGCAGTGGCCTCTTCCATGAGCCGCTCTTGAAGGCTGCGGGAAGGGTTCAGCTGGTGCAGAAGGAACCCATTGTTGGTCCATGTGAGGCCACATCTCATTCCTCGTCTCACACCTGTGTGATCTCTCAGCTCATTTCCTATGTAGTACTAGTTGTTAGAGTTTAAAACTTCCAGGGATCAGGGTAGCATTAGGCTGCAGTAGCACAAAGGGGCCAGGCTGTGTTTAAGGGCAGTTCTCTGTGATTTCAGGCACAATCAGGTCTTTGTAAAAGAAAATTATCTCTTTTTTTTTTTTTCTTTTCCCTATGGAAATGTTCACTTACAATTTCATGTGCTGTATTTTTATAGTATTTTTAAATGTGTTATGAGCTGAAATCATGGGAAGGCTGATGCAGGGGTGAAGTAGTTCAGAGCATAGTCAGAGGAGCCTTACTGCCTAAACCATTTAAATCTAGACTGTTTTTAAACTGTCAGATATTATAAAAGGTATTAATCCTGTGTAAAATTGTGGTGACTTAAGTGATTATGATATGCTTTAAAGAAAAAAGCCCTTTATTATGTGGATTATGGTTTAGGCTTCCTATTTGTAGTTTATGAGATCTGATTGCTTTCAGTTAAGAGAAGCTTTTGTATAAACTGAAAGCCAGTAGGAACGTTCCACTCTTACTTTCATTAAAAGGCATTAAATTAAAGCAAATATTCCATCTTCCTGTTGATTCTCTCTGCAGCATTTGAGATCTGTATGGAGACCTGAAAAAGCGCTGGCTGCAAGCACCAGCTCTGGGGTTTTCATTGCTGTTGTTCATCTTGGTTTGTTAAGAAACCACCAGTAGTAAGTCGTATTTGAAGTGTTTCACTGAGTTACAGTGCCTTGTCCTGTAAAGCAGGGCTGTTCTGTGCAAGAGATGGAACTCTTCTCCACAACTGCTCTGCCTGAAACACGTTTCCACAGGAGCGAAGAACAGAGCCAGATGCTAGCACTGCCCTTAACCACACAGGGTGCTACTTCATCTGTCTCTTAACACAAACCTGGAGCAGCTTTGATCTTATTTTGTAAACCAGGGTGTGTAATGTATTGCAAACCCAAGTGCTATACTGCACACAGATGGTGTCCTGACGAATAGATAAAGGAATGGCCCACATGTAACAAACGTTACCTGAGTTTGGTAATGAGCTGCTGACAAGCATCAAGGATGGTCTTTCTGTGTGTAGCACAGCAGTTTGTGTTAGCAGTAAATACGTGTTTGTTCACAGTGCCAACTTCTAGTTAACCTTTTGAAAATACTGATTTTAGGCAACCTATATAAGATACTTTCAGAGTTCTGTGTTCTTCTGAAGCTTTAGTTGTGAGGTTCTTTTACTAAATAATGCCTTTGTACAAGGTTTATAGTTGGGAGCACGATGCCTGTTGGTTTTTGAAGAGATTTGTATCTGGTTCTGATCATCATCTGATCATCATCTGTCCTGATGCTGAGGAAAGAGTGGTGCTGTGTATATTTTGTCTCTCACCAGTACATTTGCCCAGTTCCAGTGCTGCATCGGCAGCAGATCTGGAGAAGTTGTAGAAGGTAAACAGGGCTATGTACATGGAAGTCAAATGCATTTCTAGAGACAGGGTTTGACTTAAACTGTGTGGTCAGCAGATGTGTTTTAACAGCCAGGGACCTTGCGTGGCTGGTGGAAGCTGGTAGATGCTTCAGTCCTTCATCTTATAAGTTTGGTTTTCTAGTTGTTTCAGCAATACCTGATATAGAAGACGACTTGTGTCCTGAATTTGGGATACACTGCGTCTTGCACTATATCATTGCAACTGGCAGGCTCAGCTACTTAATGGCTTTTCCTTGTCTTCTGCAGCAGTGTTCTTCTTTAATTGATCCTAAAGATTCCAGATTTCATCTACCTATTTTGTCTCTGTCCACTGCATTATATAAGGCAAGCTGTAGTCCAGAACACCATTCTGCATCATCCCCTGTGCTCTGGAGCTTGTGTGACACCTCAGCGAGACACAGAGCAGCTTAGAGGTGTATGGCAGCGTGCTGGCTATGTGTGCATCAATGTGGTTACGCTGCTGTTGGCTGTTGCTTCCTATTTCAAGGGCGACAAGAGCTGAATTAAAGTAGTGGACCATCCTTTTGCTGAACAAGGATGAGCTCAAAATGGTCCATGTGTTCATAGTTTGAAGCTCCAGTTAAGTTTTTTGCTTTAATTTCTGTTTCTAATTCTAATAAAAGCTATCCAGGAAACCATTTGTGTTGGTCCTTCTCTTTTATAAAATAAAATCAAAGGCAGTGAAAGTAAAATTTCAACTTTTTCTCCCTTTTTTGTAATGTTTAAATTTATGGATATTTGTATAGAAGTGAAATAGTTTTGTTTTGGTCACTCAACATTGGGACCGCATTCCATGTGGGCACATACAATGCTCCAGCATGCCAGTGAGCAGAGGAAATAGCTGAGAAACTAAAAAACCCAAACCAACAGTGCTAATATTTCCTTTTTATATAGTTTCCTATTTTAAATGGTAGTATAAAAAGCAGCTTTACTCCTCAGTGACCTTGCTGTTGTGGCAGGAAGCTCCAGAAGTGTGCAATCCGATGTTTCTATAGCATGGAAGCATGCGGGACTAGATCTATGACACAGATTCTTTGAGAGGCACTTCTGAAGTGTTTTATCACTCAGTGCTATTGAGCTTTTCTGCTGCTGTCAGCACGGAGACTTGAGAATTCAAATAAAATTACTAGGAATGGTGAAACTTTTAATTAAATGTATCTATCTTGCACTAATGACTTCCGAAAGTGTCTTGTAAAAATAACATCCAACAATGACAACAAAGCTTGAGTCACAACTGCTGTTGGTTCTACTTTTTCCAGTTTTCCAGTGAGCACGCTGGGATACATCTCCCTGTTTTAAAGCATTCATTGCAGCCTGAACACTGGCAAGAGAATCCCTAAATGGAGTGGAAGGTACCTTGGGTGTCCTGTGGAACACTGTGTGGCTGCAGGAGGTTATGCAGGCAGAGGGGTGCTCCCCTGATGCTGCACTTCCTGCAGAGATCCCACAGCCACTTTGTGGGTTCAAAGTGGGTGGAAATGAGGAGTCCTCTCACCAAGGCTGCAGACCCAGCCTGGCAGGTTGATCTTTAGGCACTTTGCAGCTCTAAAGCTGATTGTAGCTCCTTGGAACCCTTCTTTTAACCTCTCTGAATTTATTTTTTTGTTGAAGATACCCTTTCTAATGCAAAAATATTACATCGTGGCACTCACACTGAGCTGTTGGTGTCTTACAGAATCCACATTTATCAAGAATTCTAGTTAAAATTGGATGAAACATGTAATAGCAATTCAAGTTTCTATAGGCAATGACGTATCCTAGGTCACGCTTTAAAATACAAATGGCATATGTGAATTATAAAAGGAGGTGATGATAGTGATTCCTTTCTAGTTCCCTTTGTTTGCTTTAAAAATTCAGTAAAATGGAGTTTCTGGAGCTCCATTCCTCACATTTTCATGTTCATGAGGGCCCCGGGCTGGTGGGGAGCACACAGGGAAGGTGAGTGTGAGCCTGGGAGGTGACTTGCTTGTGACCCTTGTAGAGTCTGGGTACTGTGTGAAACAAAGTGCCCAGTGTTCACACAGCACGAGAAGCATCTTGGGTTTGTGCAGTCATTCTGAATGGGAGCCGATGCATCAGCGCAGGGCTCACAAGCTGTGGTTGGCTCGTGGGTGCTTGAAGTATGTTTGAAGCTGACACCTTGTTGCCTGGCTGGTGGGGGGTGTTTGTGGGACCCCAAATAACCCATGTCCTGCAGAGGCTGTTGGTGGTGGCTCCTCTGGGAACTCATTTGTGCCTCTTGGTTGGTTCTGACCTAAGAGAGAGAGGAGGACACATGTGGAACCACTGTTCCACCTTCCAGCTGCCCTGCTGGGTGAGCTGCTGTGGCTTTGCCTCCTGTCATGTTTCAAGATGCAGATTTTTAACTTGCAGCTATTGGCCTTGTGAAGATTTTTGGTATTTAACAGCCAGTTGTTGAAATAAAGAGACTTTTCTTCTCAGAATCCTATCTTAGGTTTTTCTGCTCCTTTTGATGGTTTTGACATTTGGTTTGTGGAAAATGTTATCACAAAACAGAGGTTTAGTTTCCATTCAGATAAAGGAATAGGTGAACTTCAGTATTTTGTTTTATAGAGAGCCAGAAGAAAATTGAATGTAGAGAAAATGAAATAACCAACATGTTTGTAGTTGTCTCTTGGAGTATGTTTTTCAGGTGATTCAGAATCTTTAACCTATCTTTAAAGATGCAAATTTCCATGTAGAAAGGCTGACAATACTTTTCCTCTTCTTGCAGCTTCCAATAAAGGCTGGCCAGCAGAATACCCACACCAAAGTCAGTACGGAGCACAACAAGGAATGTCTCATAAACATTTCCAAGTACAAGTTTTCCCTGGTCATCAGTGGTCTCACCAATATCTTAAAAAATGTTAATAACATGGTAAGCTTTCTAATTTTGGATTGTTGGGTTAGGGATCATGTGGGATCTCCAAACCAGGTAACAGAACCGGCCATACTCTAGCAGTACTGGTTTTTATGGCTTTAGTAGGAGAGTTTGCAGGGAGCTCTTCTGGATGTCAGCTGTGTAGAGATGTGCTAGAACACTACAAAGGATTGATAAAGTCTGAAAATAGGTTGTCCTGCTGCTGGGGATTTTAGGCTGCTTAAAGTTTGAGAGAGAATTTGTGTTAAATAAACTCCATAGGCACGAAGGAATGTGTTGATGTGTAAGATGATTGATAAATGAGAAAACTATGCAGTTAAAACAAGTTTCTGGGTGTGATATATAGATTTTCAGAGGAAAGACCTAGCTAAAAATGCCAATAAAAAAAGTCAACATTTGCTTTGCACTGAGTTGCGAGACTTAATGTTTTTTGTGTTTGATGGATGGAGCTACTGTATGAATTGGCAACATTTTGGAAGGATTTCTGTAGCTGAAACGAGAGAGACCAGTGGACTGTCAGCATGGTCTTAGTTTAGCACACGGAGGGTTTGCACTCTGCTGAAGTTGAGGTAACCTCTCCAATGGTTTAAAATACAACTTCCTTTGGGTGGCTTCTACACGTGTCCCATGTGTAGGCCTATTTTTGGTGAAATCTTTTCTGCTTTATTTTGCTGTCTTACTATTGCTGGAACTAGTTGCTACTGTTGGCAGTAAAACTGGGTGCTGGCTTCAGCAGCCAATGGCACTCTGCCTTCCTCCTGCATCTGAAGTGTGGGGTCTCTTTGCAGCCTCTCCTATGTTTGGTCCTGTGGTCTGTGCTAATTTCTGCAGCACTCTAATAAGCTTGGTAGTATGGATTTGTTGTAACATCAATTCTATTAAGATGTTGGCAATGAAATAGGTAAGTGGGAAAGAGTCAGCAAAATACCAAAATAGGTTCTGGAAAGGTATAACCTTCATTTCTGAGTGCGTTACAGGCCTGATGGAGGTAAGGGGCTGCAGTGCACCTCCAGTCATGCTTTGTGGTAACTGTTCCTTGTTAGACTTGGCATTGCAGACTGGCCAAAGGTATTTCTTCAGCAGTAATGTTTTAATTCCTATTTTAATCTGATTTTCGTTGGCTTTGTTTCTAAGCTCAAACCCAGAGCTGTAAAGGAGCCATAACTTCTGTGCCACTTTGCTGCACTAATGCGTTACAAGTCAAATTTGTGTGTCTCAGATGAATCTGTATCCTTTCTACTTCTAGAGAATATTTGGAGAAACTGCTGAAAAGAATTTATATCTATCTCAGCTGATTATCTTGGATACACTGGAAAAATGTCTGGCAGGGGTGAGTAGGCTTGCACAAGCCACCGCTAAGTTGGAATCAAATGAGTTAGAGCACACAAGTCAAATGCTTGTGTATCTGTTACTACTGGTGCTAAAGTGAAAACTCATCTGTTTAAAGCAAAGTAGGATTAATGCCATTTAAAAGTTTCTAAACCTTCCTATGACTGCAATCACTTGATATGACTGAGAAATGAAGGATTATGGGGTGCTTTTTTCCTGCCTAAAATCAGTGATATTTTTTTTTTTTCAGCCAAAAAGATTCAGATAAACTTTTGAATTTGCCTTTCCCACTATTCGACTGATTTGTGGAGCTACAAATAATGTTTCTCTTTTAATAACTTGTTAACAAGAATTGCACACAACCATGCTCAGAGACATGTGTGAACTGGAGGAAGGGAAGCCACAACCCAAATGAAGAATGAGATGTGGCTGTGAAGCTTCGCTAGGGTTTTTTTAAGCTTTGAATGCTTGTGGCATGTCCTGCTCGTTATTTTTTAAGTAGATGGCATCAACACGTTTTTGTCTTAAACAGTTCGAAACAATTTCAACAGAAAAATTAACGGGATAGTAAATCATGTTAAAAGTAGCAGATAATTCCGTTCAAGTGTCTGTTTTCTGTGTGCAGTGGTGATTTTTCTTTACATTTCTTAAAACTTTCGCTTTTTGAAGTAATTTGTCATGAGTTGCTGTATACAGCAGAGACTTTGCTATCGCTATTCGAAAGATTACTTTTGCAGGTGTTTCCTAGGTTGCATTAGTTCACCATGTCCAAACTTCCACTGGGAGTCCAGTCCTGAGCTTTCCAGTCAGAGCTGTGCTGCAAGGCAGCTTCTATTACCTTTGGGATGTAAACGGTTCTACAACTTACTGTGCTAAGCTGTGTAATTGCAAAGCCAAACTTTACAGTGAGCAAAATTTGCAGTAATTTATTCTTTTAGCAAGAAAGGAACTTCTTTTTGAAAGCTGTATTCCTGGAGGAATGTCATGGAATCAGCTAAACTCTTTGCTGTTTCCCTGCTGCAGTTTCTGAAGTTCTTTCTTTACAAAGTATCGACCTTACTATGGTTAGCTTTGTCAAGCAGCATATCTTGCATTACAGTACTAAAAGAGGCTGAATAATTGTGGATTCTTCTAAAATCACAGAAAAGCCAGGTAAATACCTTTTCCAGAATAATTTTCAGCTTGTACAGCTGAAATTAATGCCTCTTGTTGGCATTTTATCGTTGGTGCAGAGAGTTGGGAAAGCTGTTTTAACCTCAGAGGTTAATTCTTTTAAACTGTTCTTTACATGCATGTTATTTGAAATGTTAGTGGGTTTTTCCTGATAGGTGATAATATTTGAACAGCCTAAAATTGTGCTGAATACTTCTTGCTTTGTCAATTTAAATGAGAGCAAGTTGAGCCAGTGTATGTTTAGTACGACTTGAGCCAAAGTTCTATACAAAGAGCGTTGTGTTCTGCGCTATCTTCAGCCTTATTTCTTGCTCCCTGTTCTTGCTCAATGTTTCATCAAGTTCTCATGGCAACAGGACTCAGGTCAACTAAGTGGGAGTCTCTGAAACTTCCCAATTCCCTATGGTGAATTCATTGGTAGAATTTTAGAAAGCCTTAATGCTGACCCTCTGTTAAAACTTGCTTTTAGTAGAGCAAAGTTTCACTTTGAATTCTTTTGTAAATAGTTTCCTTATGTCTCACACTGTGCAAACTGGCAAAAATGAGATGTTTCTGTTGCAGGAAAGTTAAGCCATTTTTGACTCGTGTAGAGCAATCCCAGGCAAGAGAAAGGGAGAACCTCTTTTTCAGCTCACTTTTTTAATATAAAATACTTGCTGTCAAAATACAGTGGTTCAAGTCCTACCCAAAAGAGAGGTAAGGGTGGGTCTTTGCTCCTTGAGCTTCCATTCCAAGCCAAGATAGTTGATGCTCTACTGCTAATACTTTACACAGATCAACAGGGATGAATATGCTTTGCTTCAAAAACTAGTTTGATCTTTTACTTGGTCCTTCATAATATTGATGAACTTGGTTTCCTGTATATTTTGGAGACTTAGCTGAAAATGTAAGAATGTTTGAATGACGAGGGTTACTGTTCAAATGGAAAGAAGCCTGTTATGTGTAGACTACTTACACTATGGCCAGGGGTAGCCTTCAGGCAGTTAGAAGTTTAGATTCAGGTCCTGTGCCTACTTACCAGATGCTCCATGTTTTTTTGCCTTCAAACCGGAATTTCATGTAATACTGCATGTTTATTTTTAGCAACCAAAGGATACCATGCGACTAGACGAGACTATGCTGGTGAAACAGTTGCTGCCAGAAATCTGCCACTTCATCCACACCTACCGTGAAGGGAACCAGCACGCAGCTGAGCTGCGGAATTCGGCCTCTGGGGTTCTTTTTTCTCTGAGCTGCAATAACTTCAATGCTGTGTTCAGCCGCATTTCCACCAGGTAGGTGTTCTCGGTAGCCTTACATAGTGTGTTAGAAGATTACTACATAGTGGTGTGTAGAACATCCATCATGAGTTGTAGTCTTCCTAATTTCAGAAAAGTTAACTGTTTGAATGATATTTAACAAGATAGTTCCTAAGTGAAACTCCCTCTACCTCTCAGAACTTCTCTTGAGTTTCTGGTTACCAAATGAACCTGTTTCATACCCATCCTAGGTCACTGCCAGCAGATTTTTGGTGATCTGCATTTACTGCATTTTTGGTTTGCTTTCATAAGTATGTGTCAAATGCTATTGTAGAGTGAAAATAATGATAACTCAGCTGAATAAGTTGAATAAGTTCTTGTGGGAGCAAGGTGTTCTGGGAAACAAAGGCTGGTGAAGATGATGGGTTGCATACATTTGCCTGTGAATTTAGAATGCACAATTTCAGCTTGTCTGCAGCTCGGTTGGAGCCCCAGGGCTGTATTCCTTATGAATTTTTCCTGCCTGAAGGCTTTTATGTCAAATCTGTCTTAGCCTGAAGGGGACAAAACAGCTGGGCAGTTAGTTGTTGGAATAGACCCATTTGTCTTCTGCCTGACTTGAGTTTCACAGCACATTGGCTGTAAAAAATAACTGTCTTTGCTAAGTGAGAAGAGAGACAGGCCCAAAGTTTCCATCCAGTCTTTGCTCTGTTTGCCTTGATCCAGATCCTTCTCATGCTTCAGCATATGCCAGTCCACCAGAGTTGTGCATTTTTTTATTACTGAAATACTTAGATGGTTTTTGAAAGATGCTTGAGGCAGCTTAGCTCTAGGCACACGTTGTCACAACTAACATCACCCTTGCTTTGCTAGAAGTGGAGCTTGGACAGCCTCATGTGGTCCCATAGCAATGAGTGTGCCAATTTAATCAAGACAAAGATTTATATATTCCTTATAATGGAAGAACAGTTCCTTCCCACATGCTGGAAAACATTTGCATTTTAGAAATCGGTCTAAAATTATTTAATAATTTTAAATTTGAAGTATTTTTAAAGCTTTTGCAGAGCTATAATAACTTCTGCTTCAAGAACATGGACTTGGCAGCTAGGATGGAGGATGTGGTTTTACTCAATAGGTTGATTATGTTTTGTTGCTTATGGAAATGGAAACAATTTCTTTTGCTCCCTTTATAGGAAGTATTTTTCAGTTGAAATCTTTTGACAGTCTTTGAATCTGGTCCATGGATCTGTATTTATTCACATGTCTGTAGCATGGTTTAGTTCTCAAGCTCCGAATCCCTTCCTGCCATCCCTCTGAGCTGGCGCACAGTGCTTTTTCCCTAACCTGTTTTTCGCTTCAGATGGCTTGTACATGAACAGTTAAATATTTGACCAGTTGTTGCTGATCTCCACAGGGGTCAGCTTGCCGACAGTTAGCATTGCTGATCTTTTGACCTGTGCTTCCTGTTTAGGCATATTTCTAGGCCTTGTACAGCAGCTGGGGGATTTTTGGCACGAAAAGCACAGTGCTGGGGACCTTCCCATTCCCAGTGAGGGCTGTTAAGTTGAAGAAATGAAGAACTGCTTTTGTGTATAGTACTAGAAATCACATTCCATGTCTAAAACACATCTGTAGCTTTGGAACAAGACATGGCAATCTTTAGTTCGTGAGAACATATGATTTAGTTATTAGTGGCTTAGTATCTGATGAAATGTTTAGTAAATCATCAGATGCAAAAGTGTGAAAAGATGCTGTTGTGTTTTAAACTAGTGTGATTAAACTTGGTCCTCTTTGATCAGACCAGAAAAAATGTGGCCCTTCTTTAGCTTACAAGGTGTGGTTGTAGCTCAGTGATGTTAAGTACCATCAGTCACTGCTTTAGTCTTGAGAAATGACCTGGGGCAAGACTTGCTGTTAAGGAGCAGCAGTCTGAAGGTGTCACGATTCCACAAATTTAATATTTAGTTGGAAAGATGACAAGATTACTGCTACAGTATGGTAGATAACAGAAGGATTTAGGCAACTCTTGGGCGTAAACAGACTGTCACCAGATGGTGTTGGTATCCTGTAAGACTCATCACTGGTATTTCTAGATCCATTTTTCAGTATGAGGATGGAACAAGATAAAATGTTAACTCTTAATCATTCAAGCTCCATCCTACATTTCTAAACCTGGAAAAGTTTATCTGAGGAGATCAGATAACCCTCCCCTGCTGTTCCGATGTGTACAACCATAGGCATGTGTTCATACCTCTCTGACATAATCCCATTGAGAAGTTAGTTTACTTTGCATATTTTTAGATTACAGGAACTGACTGTTTGTTCAGAAGATAATGCTGATGTTCATGATATTGAACTTTTACAGTACATCAGTGTGGATTGTTCCAAACTAAAGCGACTCTTGCAAGGTATGATTTGAGCCTGTGTTTTGAAATACTGTTATCTGAATATGACTAGTTAGAGCTGACACAATGCTATTGATCTGTGTATGTTTTTATTGCTGCGGTTTACTCCAAATAGTCACATATTTACCAGTATATTTTAGAATACTTAAGTCACAGAAACACATTGGTTTAAAAACTGCTTTGCACTTCAGATGCCTTTTATAATCTATGTTGCTTTTTAGAACCAAGTATCTTTTCTAAGTGCAGAAATGTTTTACATTTACAGAGACAGTATTCAAGTTTAAAGCCCTTAAGAAAGTAGCTCAATTGGCTGTTATCAACAGTCTTGAAAAGGTGAGTATTTTAATGTTTGTCTTCTGTTTCACTGCTTATTTGCAGACTTGCTCTAATTAAGGAGTAGTTGCAATTCAGTAATTTACTGTTGGAACAAGTCCAAAGGAGGGCCACGAGGATGATCAGGGGACTGGAGCACCTCCTGTATGAAGATAGGCTGAGAAAGATGGGGCTGTTCAGCCTGGAGAAGAGAAGGCTGCATGGAGACCTCATAGCAGCCTTCCAGTATCTGAAGGGGGCCCATAGGGATGCTGGGGAGGGACTCTTCATGAGGGACTGTAGAGAGAGGACAAGGGGTAACGGGTTCAAACTTACACAGGGGAAGTTTAGATTGGATATGAGGAAGAAATTCTTTACTGTGAGGGTGGTGAGGCACTGGAATGGGTTGCCCAGGGAAGCTGTGAATGCTCCATCCCTGGCGGTGTTCAAGGCTGGGTTGGACAGAGCCTTGGGTGGCATGGTTTAGTGGGAGGTGTCCCTGCCCATGGCAGGGGGGTTGGAACTGGATGATCTTAAGGTCTTTTCCAACCCTAACTATTCTATGATGAAGTGTAAGTCAGTGCATCCCTTCGATGCATATTATGTTCTGCAAGAGATGTTGAGTGATTAGAAGTAACAAGAAAATCTCTCTTCATTTGAGTACATAATTCAGGGAAAATATTTGTAAGGTCTGGAATGTAAAGATGTTTTTCATTATCTGCAGGCATTTTGGAACTGGGTGGAAAACTATCCTGATGAATTCACAAAGCTGTATCAAACACCTCAGACTGATATGGCTGGTAAGGCACAACAAATTATATGCAGTTCCGAAGACACATTCTCTTGCATTTTGGTGCCTCTCAGCTTCTTGTGCAGCCTACAAATAAGAACAACCCCAAATTTCTGTCAACCCTTCCAGGGGCAGGCAGGGGTTTATTGTTGTCTCTTGTCTCTTCTGACTCATGTTTTAATTAAAAAGTGATTAATTTTATGGTTCACAACACAAAGAAATAAAACATAAAACGTGGAGACTTTTTAAATATATTTCTTCATCTTAATACATGAAAAACCTTAGAGACCATCATTTGTCTCTAGTCAAAAAGAGGGGAAAGCTTATATTTTCAGGGAAACCATGTCTTTAACTGGGTTGAGACCATTTTACCCCCAGTAGTGTGCCAGTAATGTCCAAACCAGAACTTCTCTTCTGTGTAGCTGGAGCTATCCCTCTGCCGTTTTATAGCTGTTCTTTACCTTTTCATCATTAAAATTGGTATTGAACTTGGGCTTATATTTTCTGCAGATTGTGCAGAGAAGTTGTTTGACTTAGTGGATGGCTTCGCTGAAAGCACAAAACGTAAAGCAGCAGTTTGGCCGCTGCAAATCATACTGCTGGTCCTGTGTCCAGAGATAATCCAAGATATAGCAAAGGATGTGGTGGAAGAAACTAAAATGAACAAGGTAAGAGAAGAAGAATATCTGAATTCGGGTTCTGATTTCTAGAGGGTGCTTGGTTTTGCTTGTTCTGTATTTCAGGTGTGTTTTGTCTTTACTGCCTAAAAAGCACATTACAATTCCGTATGTAAATTCATGCACCCTTTTTAAATTCTCACCTAACATATGTTCTGTCACTGTCAATGCTTCATACTGATAGTGTGTCCCAGTGTTACATCAGAACTTTTACATCTCCTTGGAGACTTAAATCCCAGCGATGTGATTTCCGCTGGTAGCATTGCTTCTAGCTGGCCAGTGTGGTACTGCCCTGGATGTCTGTAGTGTGTGTACTGGGTGTTCCCTAATTGCAGCACCTGTGGCAGATGTTGAATTAGATGAGGCTGCAAACATGATGGTTAAGAGTAAACAACCATCTATCTTTGTACCATTCTCATTGCCCTTGATCATAATGAACTTTAATAGTCATACATTTCTCCAGAATGCTGCATCCAGTTGGTTTTTGCAATCCCAATATCCATGATTTCTGATGAGAAAACAAAGTGTTGTTTGGTTCTAATATTTAAGGATCTAAAAACCCTGACCACAGATTACCAAAGCTCTGGTTATAACTATTCCTGGTTTGAATTGTGCAGAAACTGTTCCTGGACAATCTCAGGAAGGCACTTGCAGGCCACGGTGGGAGCAGACAGCTGACTGAAAGTGCTGCTATTGCTTGTGTCAAACTGTGCAAAGCTTCTACCTACATCAACTGGGAAGATAATTCCGTCATTTTCCTACTAGTGCAGTCCATGGTGGTAGATCTTAAGGTAAAACTGTCTGTTTCCTATTTGCAAGGAAGAAATCTGAATTTTAAGCTACTGAAATACTTTACATTTCTCCTTAATTGAATACCATAGTGGGTGTAAGTGGAAAATGTTGTATTGACAGTAGACAAGGATAATCTTGGTGTCTGATTTATGCGTTTCTATTTTTTTGGAACACACAGAATTTGCTGTTTAATCCAAGCAAACCTTTTTCAAGAGGTAATCAAAATGCAGATGTAGACCTTATGATTGACTGCTTGGTTTCCTGTTTCCGCATAAACCCTCATAATAACCAACACTTTAAGGTGAGAACGCTGCCTACTGGTAAGTCATTCTCCACATACTGCTGATGACCTGTCAGTTGTGAAAGATATGCTAACAGCAGCTGGAACCTCACAAATGAGTTCAACTGTATAAATATCTCTTAGTAATAAATCTCTGCATGTTTTTATAACTCTTTCCTTAGCTGATTTCCTTTGTCTTGTTTAGATTTGACAGCTTTGTCAATTTAATAAAAAGGCTTCACACTGTTGTTCAGCATGATAAGAAAGATGCCAAAGACAAAGATGTTCCTAAGTAGCTTTTATGTGCTTTTATTGTAGATCTGCCTGGCACAGAATTCCCCATCAACATTTCATTATGTGCTGGTAAATTCGCTCCACCGAATCATCACAAATGTGAGTTCTGAAAGTATTTCATCAGCCCAATCTGTAACTTCAGATCAGCATCTGCTTATTAAATACAGTTTGAATAGTAGACCAGATTCTGTAGCCAGTATCCATGCAGCAGGAGTTGCTTGCTAGTAAGGAAGGACATACAAATTTTGTTCATGCTGTCCACCAGTTGGGTTCCCAGTTTAAGAGTTTGTGTTCCAATATAACATTTCAGCACAGATATGCTTTAATACCCTCTAATGTAGGATGATAAATGAATCTTTATGTTCTCTGGTTTTATAGTAGGTAATGCTTTATTGATGCATGAAAAACACTCTCAGGACATGCAGAGTTGCGCCACTTCTGGCATATTGACATGAGAACCTGGGGGAGAGCTGCCCTCATGGTTTTGTCCAGGGATTTGATCCAGTATGAATTGAAATAGTGTCAAATTTGTAGTAAATGCTGAATACCAAAAGTAGGTTGAAAGTTTGTGCAGTTGCTCACCTTCAGTTTGTTACTGTGCTTTAAGTCACTAAAATAGCACTTTAATTTTTATTCAGTTCAGTATGAAAATAGTCAATGTTGAGCAGCCAGCCTGGCTTAACTTACAAAGCGTGTTCTATTTCATTTATCCCAACAACATAATGAAAAAGCTGTATTTCAGAAGAAACAATATTAGGCACATCATGAAAATTTCGTGATGAGAATACAAAGTTAACGTACGGGTGATGCAGTGTAAAGTACTCATGTGTAAAGGTTGATTACACCACAGCTTTTATAACCTTTAGAGGTCTGAAATGAATGATAATGCAAGTCCTGCATTGCCAGTTTGAACATTGCTGTGTTGTGGTTGCAGTCGGCACTGGACTGGTGGCCGCGGATCGACGCTGTGTACTGCCACTCCATGGAGCTGCGCAGCATGTTCAGCGAGACCCTTCACAAGGCAATCCAGGGCTGCGGGGCCCATGCCGCCATTCGCATGACTCCGGTAAGGCTTCCAAAGGAGCTCTGCAAACACAACCCCTTGGTTTTCCTGTGTCTCCATTCCATTCCAGCTTTTTTATCCATTAACTTTAGACTGGAAACTAGAGGGGGGGAAGAACATTGCAATCCACAAAGCAACAGAGAGCCATACATGCTCTGTAAACCTTGCAGGCCTTGGTGTATTGACTAACTGTTTCTGGTCAGTTGGTGATGTATGTTTCTCAGTTTTCATGCTGCTTTTAAGTGGGCAACATAGAAGTATTTCTTCTGTAACTGTCCTCTGTGGCTAACTGTTCCTTTTAAGCTTTCTTGCTGTGTGACTAGCTAGGTAATATGTCCATTCTTGTTTAATCTGAAAACTAAAGCATTTTGTATGTGAAGATAATGTCTGAAAACTGCAATGCTTTTCCCACGATTGACATGAGTATCTCTTTCATTTCTCTTGCGTTCTGTTGAGCAAGTTGACTGTTTGGTCTTGATGACAGCATCAACATGAAGGATTTTTCAAGCATTATGAAATAAGTCAATATTCTTGCTTGACTTGGAAAAAAAATCCTTTGTAAATGCAAATTTGTAGCTCATCCAAATTTTTAGTAAGTTCGCATGCAGCTGCGTGTCCTTTCTTCTGCAGTTCCCTCTTAGGACTTCGGATGTATTAAGGGAACTTGGTTGGTTGTTTTAGAAGGCCTAAAATGTTACAAATGAAAATACTCCTATTGGGCTTCTCAAATGAAAGCAAATGATCAACATACCTTTAGTTGAAAGCTACAACATGTTTAACTTGCTTTTTACATGTCTGTATTCATCTGTTGAGAAAATAGCAGGGGTTTTGTAATGGCAACTCGGACATTGATTGGTGGTGCTTTGTCTTCTGCTTATTTTCCGTTCTTATTGCCTGCTGTCGCTCACATGGTCAGATGCCAACCAGTCACTGTTTTGCATGGCAGTGGGCCTCTGTTGCTGTAAGTATGACCCATCGTAACTACCGCAGAAAAGCCCTCCCTTGCTCTGACTTTTCTGTGCATAGTTACCACTGCAGTCACCTCGCTTCATCTGGGGACAGAAGGTAGCGTGGTTTACACGAGAACGTAGGATGGGAGGAGATCCCAGCACTGCCCCTGTCAACTGCAGGGTAATCCCTTGCACAACCAGCTGAGGTCCTTCCTGGGAGTAACAGCCTTTACTTGGTTCTGGTCTTTTTTTTCTGCCCCCTTTTCCATCACGATGCTCTTCCAGAATCTCCCTGCTCTGGTGATTAGAGCCATATCTAATTTCCAGCCTAAACTTATTTATGTCTAACTTGTCCCCGTTGTTCTTGTTCCAGTGTTGCCTGTTAGCTTTGAACTGGTGTCTACCCCCTGGCTGTACCTGCAGAGAGCAGTCATGTCCCTGTCTTTGTTTAGCATAGGCTTTAGTTTTGATTGTGTGAAGTAGATAAATTGCTTCACAGAAACATGTTGGCTTCTTTTGCCATGTGCTTCTTCTCAGAACTCCCTTCACTGTAGCAAACTGAACTTTAGGAGAGTGTCAGTTAACTTGGCCAGTGTGGAGCCAGTTTCTTGATTGGATGCTTTTTGTGTGATAGATTTTCTATGTAGTTTCACAGTAACTATCATAATAGTTCTATCATAATAAGGTTCTGATTTCTTGTAGAATTGAGTTGTACAATGTCGTATCTCTTCAGTTACTGTTAGGATTATTTCCAGCTAATTTGGGTGGATTTTTTTTGTTCAAAATTTGTAAACTTCAGTGAAAATAAAAAACCAGTTACTGTTTGAGCTTCACAAACTATAAACTACGCAGGATAGTTTAAAAAGCTGAGTGTCTAAAGAGCCTTGTATCCTGTCTTGTGGTGAATATCCACAATAGCGATTTATTTGTCCAAGCTACTGTCCTGGAACTATTTTGGTACCTATAAGCAAAAATACAGTTTTAATCCCTCCTGGTATAAGATTAAAATTAATGAAAATACAAATTCTGTAAAGTAGTTGTAGAGATGAAAATCTTTTGATTTTGGACATACTGGGGATCACTCTACACAAATTCCACCTTTTTAACATACGTATTTATACGTGTCTTATATGTACAGACACACGCATACATATGTAGTGTTTTTCAGAGTTTAGCATGTATCCAAGTTATTTTTGGTTGAGATGTAGGAAGAGCAGTCGCTTGCCATACAGCAGTAGTAGAACATGATATGGTTCATCTTGGAGTCAAGCCATACCTAATGTGAAATCTCAGTGCATACCTTGCCTGTCCAAATGTCCTTCATTTCACAAAGGAGAAGGAAGTTGTACAGAAGTAGTTCACTGCTTCTTCAGATGGAGCTAGATTTATTTCACTGAAGCAATGCACTGTCTACCTTGTGAGAACCAAAAGGTTCATTTTCCAGAGGTCACAGGTGTGAAAATGCTAAAATCCAGACTGATGATGACAGAATATAAAGAGAATATTTTGCCTTTGGAAGAGAGTTCCCTGCCCTCCCATGTGTTCAGACTCACTTGGAAACATTTACTTTTATTTCATTCTTAGACCAGAGAAAATCCCTGTAAATGTTTTCGGTCCTTTATCCATTTTTCTTTGGCCACAATTTGTCTTATGCATAAACTTTTGTTATGCCCACATGCAGCTCACTAGAACAATTCAGAAGGAAACTATAAAGATACTAAAGGGATAGAGTATACAGACGTAAAAGGGGATTTTCAAGGAGAAAGCTGTGTGACTATACTGAAGTGAATTTTAGATACTTTCCAAGTTCTTAATGAATTATGGATTATAAAAGCAAGACACTTCTAAGATGTTTCATTACCACTGCTGTGTAGCCTGCCTTACTGACAGTGACTGTGGTTTTCCTTCTGTCAGAGTCTTACATTTAAGGAGAAAATGACAAGCCTTAAATTTAAAGAAAAACCTACTGATCTGGAAACCAGAAGCTACAAGTTCTTGCTGTTATCCTTGGTAAAGCTGATCCATGCTGATCCAAAGCTGTTGCTGTGTGTAAGTATATCATACTACTCATCCATAGGAAAATTTACTTTTGAAGCTGCTGAATAAATACAAACTAAAAACACAAACCTGGCACTTAGCATAATTTCCTACTCATTCTTTTCTTGGGTTTTAATGCTTCTTTGAAAGGAAAAAGGCAAAAATAAAAAGAAGCTGTAAAAAGTTGCAGCACAAGGAAAGGGAGCATAAAGCTCTGTAACTCTGGAGGAGAGCAGGATGAGAGGGGAATAGGAGAAGAAAACTGCAATAAGGGTTGGGGGAAAACAAGTCATCATTTCACTCAGCAGAAGGACAGATGTGGTCTTAGATTTTCCATTTTTCTCAGGTCTGTTTATTGTTTAATCTTTAATTATTTCAATTGTGTCAAAGATCTGATGTGCACAGGGTATTACATACAGCTTAAAACTGACACAGTCTCTGAAAGATCCAGAAATCCACCTGGTTAATTACAGGAATGCTGCTGTAGTGATTGGTCACTGAAATGTTTTACATTAAAAAGTAACATGGGTGGTGATTAATAAGTTTTATAACTTATACTTTGTTTGCCTATTGGTGTTAGAATCCAAGGAAGCAAGGGCCTGAGACACAGGGGAGCACAGCTGAGTTAATTACAGGCCTCGTGCAACTCGTTCCGCAGTCCAGCATGCCAGATATCGCACAAGAAGCCATGGAGGTAAGAGAGCATGTCCTCTGTGCCAGATGAGGGGTGCACATGCAGATCAAGGCTTTTGAAGAAGCTCTGAAGTTCTGTGTTTTGGAATTTGGTCTCAGTCGATACTTTCCTAAATGCCTCCTGCACTAAAAGTCTTCCAGGAGGTGCCAGTTCCATTATCCCGCTGTCTTCAGATTCCTGTTCTAAAAATGCACTATAGTGTCTGTGCTCCATTGACATCTTTCATGCTTTAGGTTTTCCCAGGTAGACTGAAAAAAGGGTTAACTATACCTACATGCTATTAAAGCTTTATATAAATAGTTGAATTTTAGTAAGTGATTAAGGCTTCTCTTCTTAACCTTCCCTCAACAAGAATTGCCACAAATAGTGTCAATATTCTGTTGCCTATCAATACATGGAATACGTTTTCTTGATAGTTTAATGGTAGAATTCAAGATTATTTCTTGTATAAGAATAGTCCTTTTCAGTGTGAAAGTCTCTGTGGGAGTTCACGTTGGGTAGTAACATCCTAACAGTCATTTACAGGAGCTTAGAGATAGAAAAGTTCCTGCCATTATGTAATTTGACTTCAGTGTACTGTTCAGTCTTGATTCTTTAAAAGGTTTCTTTAAGGTGAATTTCTACCTTTTAATTGAAGCTCTACTTTGTTTTGAATTTAGGCCTTGCTAGTTCTTCACCAGTTAGACAGCATCGACTTGTGGAATCCTGATGCACCTATAGAGACATTCTGGGAAATCAGGTATGTAGCTTAACTTCTGTAAATGAGAGAATGGCTGGTTTGATTTGTCTTCTCTTTTGAAATAGCTGTGAGTGTTCTGGGAAAGCTCTGCAACATCAGCATGAATCTGCAGTCAAAATTGTAATGTGTATTCATGGAGAAATCTTGCTTGTGCTATCTGAATTAAGCAAAAATAAAAGAAGAAACATTCTGCTGGTTTACAGAATGACCCTTCAGCCTGATGTTAAGGTCCCAAATGATCATTAGTTTGAAAAGTCAGAGACTTTTCCCCCTCGTTCAAGTATTTACTACTTGTTTAAATTCTGTTTTATTCTTTGGGGGCTGAGGGAGTTTATGCTGGTTCTGTAAGTGTGGATTTGCTGATCTTGACTCTGAAGCCCTCACCTAAAGGAGGTAGTAACTTGCCCTGACCTGAGATCCCCATTTGTCTTTCCTTCGTATTTAAAGAACTTCACAGCAGCTGTTGCAGTTACTTCTTGGAGAATATTAAGGGAAATTTAAGTTCTAAACTAGGAATCTGTAAGCTCAGAATGCTAAGAATTGCATGAGCTGAATAATTAATAATAATTTGGTGATCTAATCTGGTTGGTACTGATGTTTGAGTTAGAAGAAAGGGAACAACAGCCGAGGAGGAACTCTTACAGCATCAGCAAATGGGCCTGCATGACTGCTGAGTGTGGCTCCAGGGGCTTGTTATGGGATAGGTTTGGGGCTGAGCCCTGTGTAGACGGGCAATAACTGAAACTCATAACACTAATTCCTAGCGGTAGGAATGAGTTTGTGCTGCTCGGGCTGGGGGAAACACCCATTAAAATTGACACTAATTTGGACCCTTTGGCAGTTTTAACAGAGAGTGTGAGGCCTGAATGGATATGAAGAAGGAACATCCCTAGATGTGTTCCTTCCAGAACAGAGTTGAGACACGTTGTCAGAGCAGTGTAGGTAAACTTGTACTGCCACTGTCTGTGCTGTATCTGTTCTGGGGATAAATGGAGGATTCCAAAGCGTCAGCCCTGGAGTCCGGACTTCTAACAAATACCCAAATTGCTTCACTTCCTCTAGGGAGCTGGAGAGGCAGCTGGGCGGTGGGAAGGGTCACAGGGGAGCTTCTCATTTAAGCTGCACACCTATCTTCTATATTATACATTGTAAAAGATGGTGCTAGTAGATGTATAGGATATTTGTGCTAATTGCCTATTTCTATGTGAAATGTAGTAATATCTTCAAATGTTGTTGCTAGATTATAAAGCTAATGCTGAATTTCATTTTGCTGCAGTTCACAAATGCTTTTTTATATCTGCAAGAAACTAACTAGTCATCAGATGCTGAGCAGTACGGAAATCCTCAAGTGGCTGCGAGAGATTCTCATCTGTAGGAACAAATTCCTTCTAAAAAACAAAGTAAGGAAATGGTAGCATTTATCTGTCTCAGTTCCTGCTTTTCTGACCAGATATAAAATGTATAGAATAA
Source organism: Ara ararauna (assembly GCA_028858755.1). Lineage (NCBI taxonomy): Eukaryota > Metazoa > Chordata > Aves > Psittaciformes > Psittacidae > Ara > Ara ararauna. The sequence continues at coordinate 5,489,209 of CM054389.1, read as the reverse complement.
AATGTACAGTACTCCTGAGCTTGGCTTCTTCAGACTTAATTACATCTAAATTATCATTATGTTAGCGGGTATTTTGTAGAGTAAGCCCAAGAAGCCTGTAGGGCTTGCAGGAGGCAAAGGCATCATTTTGTGCTTACCTCAAGGTGATGTTTTTTGAAGACCACTCTCCAGATAATTTCTTAGGGGAAAATACATTAATAGGGGTAACTTTATAAATCCCTGAGAGTACCAGTGTGAGAAGTACTGTGGAAATGGTGAAGAGCTTTTCCTTCCTGAAATCCATCAAAAAACTGTGTTGATTGATTCTTGTTTTCTTCCCTCTCTTCACAGCAGTCAGACAGGAGTTCCTGCCACTTCCTCTTCCTTTATGATGTCTCTGGAGGTGGAACTAGTCAAATTTCTCTTGACCATGAAGAGATGATACGCTGTACTCCAGGAGCTACCCTCAGGAAAGGGAAAGGGAATTCTTCCATGGTAAGTAAGATGTGATAATAACTCTTTTTAACACTTGGGGAGGAAAACCTGTGTGCAGTACTGTAAAGGATCACAAAATCAAGCATCTGATAAGGTATACCCTTTGACAGACGAGCTCCTCAAGCCTAGTTTTGCTGCTAGTATAAGCAAAAATATTAATTTTGCTTTTTAAGGTGGTATTTTCCAGTAGATTTTCCAAAGTACATGGTTATCCTTATGAAACGAGCAAGTTCTTAGCCACTTTATTTGTGCAGCAGCATGTAAGAGCTTTGATCTTGTTTAGGATTGTTTCTACTAGAATAAAAGCAGTTTTAAAGAACAATTTGGATAAGGCTGGATTTTAATCAAGGTGCCATATTCATAAGCAATATTACCAAATCCTGAATTCTCTGCTTCCCAAGGAAAGCACAGCAGGCTGCAGTGGAACTCCCATCTGTCGCCAAGCCCAAACAAAATTGGAAGTCGCCTTGTACATGTTCTTATGGAGCCCGGACATCGAGGCAGTGCTTGTTGCAATGTCCTGTTTCCGGCACCTCTGTGAGGAAGCTGATATCAGATGTGGGGTAGATGAAGTCTCTGTGCATAATTTTTTGCCAAACTACAATACTTTCATGGAGTTCGCATCTGTTAGCAATATGATGTCAACAGGTAAGAGTCATGGACCAGGGAAATACCTTTGTACCTGTGTAATGAGGCTGTTGTTTGTGGTTTAGCTTTAAACAGGTTGAGATTCTTGATTGGATTGCTGCTCTTGTTTTCATTGGAATATCTTAATCATTGGAGTTGCTAGAAAGAGTAGGGGACTTGGGTGACTGAGCTCATGATTTTTAAGTGTAACAAGAATCCTTTTCTGAACGTGTTAAGGGGATGTGTTCATCTGTTAATGATTTAATTTTAATTACTTCTAAAGATCTCGTAATTCATGTGGGTGGGTTTTTAAAACTCATGGTTAAATGTTCTGTGCCCCTTTGCAGGGAGAGCAGCTCTTCAGAAGAGAGTGATGGCGTTACTGAGGCGTATTGAGCATCCGACTGCAGGCAACACAGAGGTAACCTTTCTGAATTGATGTAGTCTTTGCATGCATATTTCTCGAAAACAGAAAATACTGTTGCTGCAAGCGGTCTTGAAGTTAAATCTTGACACAGTCTTGATCTTATTTTAGGCCTGGGAGGATACGCATGCAAAATGGGAACAAGCTACAAAACTAATCCTTAACTATCCAAAGACCAAAATGGAGGATGGGCAGGTGACTATGAACTTTTCCATAGTTTCAACCCTTAGAAATTCGCAGGAACTCGTTAAGCTTCCTTATTTTAAGGAATTGGATTTTAATCTAGGACATGACCTTTGTAGGCAGACTCCATGAACGTATCCCAGAAAAATAATTGTAAGCAGTCATTGACTGTGCTTACCGAGAAGTAATTTGACTTGAATTGCTGTAAGGGAGGTGGAGGCTGAGCTTAAAAACTTGAGCTGTGAAAACTCTGGACTAGAGAAATGGTGAAATCCCTTTCACTGGAGGGTTTTAAACAAGCTGCTGCCTGTCATGATTTAAACACACTTTATCCTGGTGCAGAACAGGGGATTGAGCAGACAGCCCGTTCAATCCCTTTCAGCCTTGCTTTGTCAACTAGTGTATAAGCAGAGCCTCTGTGTAGATCTCTGTTCTGCTGTTACAGTAAACTGTAAAATGTGAATCTTCAGAAAGCCTGGAATTGTAAATGCAGGGTGTGTCACAGAATACTTTAAACTTCTGATCTCTCTCCAGTGGTTTTGATTAATTGAAGAGATTTCATCTCCCGCCATTCTCTTTCAGGTTACCGAAAGTCTTCATAAGACAATTGTGAAGAGGCGAATGTCACATGTCAGTGGGGGAGGCTCCATAGACTTGTCTGACACAGACTCTCTTCAGGAGTGGATCAACATGACAGGGTTCTTATGTGCCCTGGGAGGAGTATGCCTGCAGCACCGCAGCAGCGCAGGCCTGGCCACTTACAGCCCACCCATGGGCCCTGTCAATGAGCGCAAAGGCTCCATGATATCCATGGTGTCCACCGAGGGAAACACGGAGACTCCTGTCAGCAAGTTCATTGATCGGTTATTGACTCTGATGGTCTGTAACCACGAGAAAGTGGGACTTCAGATACGGACTAATATTAAAGATCTGGTGGGTTTGGAGCTGAGTCCAGCACTTTATCCAATGCTGTTTAACAAACTGAAGAACACCATCAGCAAATTTTTTGATTCTCAAGGACAGGTAAAATGTTGATATATTCCTTCTCATTTGTATCTTAATTAAAAGCATCAGTCACATCTTTCACTTCGGAATTGACACCGAAACCTATTGGTGTTTTGTACAAAAGACCTGCAAGCGTTGGGATTGAATTTTACAGCGGGCATTAATAATTATTGTCTTTGTGATTCCAAGCTATGATGAACATGGAGTAATTGAAAGCATTCTTGAATTCTTAGTGAACTCTGAGTACAGAATCTATGAGAGTGTTCTCTGAGTCGTTATGGCTGGTAGTATTGACATACTTAATCTTGACACGTATTGGAATTCTTTTGGCTAGGTGGTAACTAGAAAATGGTTGTATGTGAGATTTTTGCAATGCTGCAGAATATTTGATACCCTTTATTATATTTGGTGTGTGTGTGTAAAGAACTAAGACCAGCGTTTTCTTTCTGTAGGTTTTGTTAACTGAGACCAACACCCAATTCGTAGAGCAGACTATTGCTATAATGAAGAATTTGCTTGACAATCACACAGAAGGGAGCTCAGAACACCTTGGACAAGCTAGTATTGAGACAATGATGCTAAATCTGGTTAGGTAAGAAATCCTGTCCGCCTTCCTGTACAAAGTAATTCTTGTAGCATTCCTGGTTTCTTTTCTATACAGTGGTGGTAGTGGTTAAAAGCCAGCTGAAGGGTGAATTTTTGCCCAGTCTTACACAAAGAGAAAACTTCTTTGGCCAGATGAAATTTGTTACTTGTCTTCAGTTGTTACAGGGCCTGGTTTTCTGAGAGGGGGGGAAATAAAGGTAGCCCAAGCACTTGGTAGGTGATTATGCACATCTGCTGGGTCAGCCAATTGGCAGCATGGAGCCGAAGAGATTTATCAGCAGTGTGGGCCTTGGAGTGTGAAGTAGCATTAAATATTTCGTTACTCTCTTTGCCTTTTTTTTTCTCCAGGTATGTGCGTGTGCTTGGAAATCTGGTGCATGCAATTCAAATCAAAACTAAGCTCTGTCAGTTAGTAGAAGTAATGATGGAAAGGAGAGATGACCTTTCCTTTTGCCAAGAAATGAAATTTAGGTAGGTATTGCATTATACATCTTCTAGGACAGTGTAATGTGGACAAGTATAATTTTGTTTGGTTATATGGTTAAAAAAATAAACTGAAACCATTCTCACTATTCCTGCTATAGGGATGGTTTCCCTGTTTCCGGCTTCAGAATAATTTAGAGCCTGGTGGTGTGTTAAAATGTTATTCTGGTTGTGGTGATACTAAACAGTTGTAAAAATGTGTGTGATACAGACTGGAGAATTACTTGGTATAAAATCAGTTCATCTTCAGTGTGTGGTTGTTCAATTTACACTGAACTTGTGATAATTAAGAATGATGCCAGCAGTAGTGAGTGTGTTTGAGGGAAAGGCTATTTAAAAACAAAACCAAACCTCCTCCAAATCTAAAACAATATATCTGTATGTAACAGGAACAAAATGGTCGAGTATTTGACAGACTGGGTTATGGGAACATCTAATCAAGCAACAGATGAGGATGTGAAATGCTTGACAAGGTAAGAAAGAATACACTTAAACTGTTTCTAGCATTGCTAACAGTGTTCCAGGTGGCATTTCGTATCCACAGAGGAGCTGGCACATGTGGACTGCCATAAGTGGTAGTAATTTTAAGGAAAAGAAAAAGCCAGAAACATAAGTTTTGGAGAGCATCAGCAGAATTATATTTAGTGCTGGTCTTAACTAAGGTTTTTATGATTCTGTTCTGTTTGTTTAACTGTTGAGTTTATTTCATTCCTTTTCTTATCCTTCCTGATTTAGCATTAGGACTGAATGCTTTATTTTGCTTTTATCTTCATTGATGCACTCTGAATAAAATTATCAAGCACAATAGTGTTGAATTTGTACTTAACTGGGGTTTTTTTCAGTGGCAGATTTGGTTTTCAGTTGTTGTCCTTAGGAGATACATTGCTTGAACCTGTACCACAAAATGTAATAGCTGTTTTCCTGATGGACAGAACTTTACTAGAATTACTTTATTCTTATTGATTCTTTTCACCTGCAGTTGGATATATAAGGAAAAAAGACTTAGTACTGGATGGGGAAATTATCAAGGGGGAGGAGAGACTAATTCTGCTGAACTGATTCACAGCTTCTTATAATTCTCTTTTTCAGAGATTTGGACCAAGCGAGCATGGAAGCAGTGGTCTCTCTCCTTGCTGGGCTTCCACTACAGCCTGAAGAAGGAGATGGTGTTGAGCTGATGGAAGCGAAATCTCAGTTATTCCTTAAGTAAATAGTGGCTCTGAACTATTTTCCTATACAATGACCTGAAGTACATGCACTGTATGACACGTACTGCATGCTGTGGTTTTTCTTACAGTGGAGATTGTTTTATTATCCAAACAGGAATTCTCTCTTATATGTCCCATCTCACAAATCTCTGCCTCCTGGGTTTATGCAAACACTTCATTTAGAAAATAATGATAACATTTGGTTTTGTTTCTGCTTAATGCAGATGTATGCTTAATTCCTGGAGGGACTAGCTTGCTTTGGTATTCTATTTTTATCATGAAACTTAACATCTCTTACAAGACATCTGTTTGTGAAGGCACACCTGTGGAGTTCACTTGCTTGGTTTGAGAACACTTGCATGCACGTTAGGCCAGTGCCTTCTGGTGGATGCCTCACGTCTGAAAGTTTGGACTCTGCTACAAGAAAGATTACCTGGGGCTGTTAGGAGATTTTTGGGGAGTGAGTCTTGTTGTGTGTTTGCTCCTGTATGCACATAATTTCAGACAGTTGCCTTTGCAGGATCTGTTTTACTTATCCAACCTTTTTTCGTTAGGTATTTCACGCTGTTCATGAACCTTCTCAATGACTGCAGTGAAGTTGAAGATGAAAGCGCACAGACAGGAGGCAGGAAACGTGGGATGTCTCGCCGACTGGCTTCGCTCCGGCACTGCACTGTCCTTGCTATGTCCAACTTACTCAATGCAAATGTGGACAGTGGTCTTATGCACTCAATAGGTAAAGTAGTCAGAGATCACTGTGTATAAATGAATACATAATGAAGACATTGGTATTTCATTTATTTTTACATCTTCCTTAGTAGTTCTGGGTTTTTTTGATCAGGCTTGGGCTATCATAAAGACCTGCAAACAAGAGCTACGTTTATGGAAGTCCTCACCAAAATTCTGCAGCAGGGAACAGAATTTGATACCTTAGCAGAAACAGTGCTAGCAGATCGGTTTGAAAGATTGGTGGAGTTGGTTACAATGATGGGTGATCAGGGGGAGCTTCCTATTGCTATGGCTTTAGCCAATGTGGTGCCTTGTTCTCAGTGGGTAAGTTGATTCACACATTTTATTTCCTATGTTTTTGAAAATATTGAGACTTGAAATAAAAAATAGTGCAAATATTAAAGGTGTAACAACAGTCTGCTGAAGGGATTAGATCTACCATGCGGTATAGATGGCCTTGCTTTAGGAGTGTACTGAATCTAATTGTCAGGTCTTGATTATAAGCTGTATGTTATAGTAAACTTCTAGTTAATGCCTAGGAATGATTTTATACACAGTTATTGTAATAAGTGCATTTGTTTGGCCTGGTTATTTATTACAGATAGTATGTGCTGTAATGCAGACAAACAGAACTGTATTTGCTCCTCTAGGTTTTAGCAAGATGAATTGGGCTTTGTCACACAGCAGAATAACTGCTTATCTGTCTGGGCAAACCATTATGAATTTGCATGACTGGATATCATGAGGCAGATTTTTAGACAAGCAATAGCATAGGAGAGATTTAAAGAGATTCTGTGTGCTTAGTTTGATATTTGTATGCAAGACTCCATAGCAAACGTAATGCATTAATACAGGCTGCTTGGTGTTTTTGTCTTGGTTCTTTGTTTTGTACTTGGTCTGGCTCACTGCTAGTCAGATTAACATCTCATTGCTTCTTTTAAGGATGAGCTAGCTCGTGTCCTGGTCACACTCTTTGATTCCCGGCACTTGCTCTACCAGCTCCTCTGGAATATGTTTTCAAAGGAAGTTGAGCTAGCAGATTCCATGCAGACACTCTTCCGAGGAAACAGCTTAGCCAGTAAAATAATGACTTTCTGTTTTAAGGTAAGTTATCAAATCTTCCTCCTGGTACAGATCACCTCAGTAACAAGAAAAGTTTAGTAATATAAAAATACAAAACTACCACTGTATAAATTGATCGGTTTCAGAAGGGAAACTATGATATAGAAACACCAATTTAACAGAAAGCTGGCTTATGCCAAAGCAAATCAAGTGTTTTCAGGCTCTTTTAACACAGAATTGTGGAGTGTTCCTATGAAATGTGATGTTAACCTGGCACCCGTTCGGATTTTCTTTCTACACAGGTGTATGGTGCTACTTATCTGCAGAAGCTTTTGGAGCCTTTATTAAGGACTGTGATCACATCTTCTGAATGGCAGCATGTTAGCTTTGAGGTGGATCCAACAAGGTTTGAGATTCAAGGGGGGGAGCAGATGTATTTGTAATCATGATTGCCAGGCATTGGAAATATAAGAGGATTCCTTTTTCCTCATTGCTAATACTTTTCTCATACTTCATACTCTTCCACTCTCCTCACTTTACCAGACACATAATTGTATCTGCAATCATTATACCCAGAGCTGCCCAACAAAGCAGGGTGAATTTTGCTGCATGTCCTCTAAACCCTGAGAGAGTAAGGAAGGTAGAGAGCTCTTGCAGGGCCTCTTCTACTTGCAACTTCATACTTTTATGTAGGCCACTAATATGGGGATTTCCTGCAGTACCAGAAAGCATCTGCTTTAAGTCATTGAGTTATTTACAGAAGCAAGATGGAATGAATGCATGTTGTGTGTTGTGTTTTTGCTTTTGTTTCTCTTCTGTCACTTGAAGACTTGGATTCAGCAGCTGCTGCTCTGTTGCTTTGAATTAACCCTTAGAAAAACTTTTAAGCATTTGTCTTTAAAGTAGCTAACCAAAAGCCAGGCCTTCTGTTAATAGTTAACTCTCAAATATCTGTCTCTACTTCAAGAATTCATTTCAGAGAAACCATCATCAAACTGATAATGCATTTATCAGGGGGGATTATGTATGCATGTCTTTGTATGGAACAGTGTGAGAGAATCCCAGTTAGAACTGTCTGGTTAATACTGAGTTTTAAATGACCTTATGTTTGTAATTTGTGGTTTAAAATACTGATGGAAACTTTTATATGAAAGATCATAAAGATTTCTGTTTACACTGGAAACAAATTACTACCAAACAGAAGTACAGCTAGTATCATTTGCTTGATTGCTGGCCATACATGTGTGGGTCTGTTTCAGGCTGGAGCCTACAGAGAGCCTGGAGGAGAACCAGAGGAGTCTCTTGCAAATGACAGAAAAGTTTTTCCATGCCATCATTAACTCCTCTTCCGAGTTCCCACCGCAGCTCCGCAGCGTGTGCCATTGTCTGTACCAGGTATGCTGGCACTGGGTGTCTGCCCAGCCCCTGGGCTTTGCTCTTGTCATTGTAGCAGTTTGGAGCTTGGGCCAGTACTGGGTGCATTGTGTCATTGTTAAAGACTTTTCAGATGTTTGTTAAATAGCAGGGATCTAAACACAGGGACTCTGCTCTGTCTTGCTCCTGTTGTTCTGTGAGGCAGCTCAGGAGCAGGTTGCTGAGTCCAGAGCGCTTACAGGTCTGTCTGCTCTTTGTGTGTTTCTGATGGATTTAGCTGCTGCTAAAAATGCCAGTGAGGGATCCTCCTGCTGCCCTCAGGGCTCATAGGAAATACAGCTTCTAGTCCTGTTGGAGTGTCTTAGAGGAGAGCTGTGCATGGCATCGTATGTGAGCTGTGATCCCAGTTAAGTGGTCTGAAGAGCTGTTTTTGGCCTTTCAGCCATGGAGTTTGTATCTCAGGTCTGAGATGAAGCAAGGAAAAGAGATTTTCAGAGCTGTGTGAACTCATTGTGAGCAATAACAAATTCCACCCGGGGCAGTTTGGTTGTATTCTTACAGTGAAGCTGTATTAATAAATACAACTGCTGTAATTCTCAGAACTTCCAAGTGAGAAACGGTGAATTGTATGTGGTAACTGTTGTGGATTTTGGGTTGTTATCATGAGCTGTTGGAATGAATTGGGCATGCAAGTGATGTGCCCAGTGTAAGTTGTCTAAATGGCTTCTAATATCATCAGTTTCTTTTCCTGACAGTGGTTGGATTCAGGTTGGTTTGGGGTGATTTTGGTTTCTTAGGATTTATTTTTGTTTTAAACCGGGAAATGAGGGGTGAGGTTGGTTTCCTTCAAGTTCAAATGGCCACAGTATCACAGACGTTGGCTGGGAATATATTTGAGTGTTACTGAAGATGTCACACACAACCTTGGGTGTTGCTTCTGTTACTTGATGCTACGTTATCCCAACGTCTTTCCCTAGAATTGGTTTTATATGCTGGGATGTATCAGCTTTATTTCCACTTCAGGGATACTTTGCTAGAAATTCTTTCTATGCAAACCATTTTTAATTCCTACATGAAATGGGATTCCTAAAAGGTACTCAACAGTGGCGTTGCCAGAGGTTGTCCTATGGAAGCATATCAAGCTGTTTGCTTTACTTTTTGTTGGTAACAAGGATAGTGTTCCTGAAAGAGGTGGTCTACTGGTAAGTATACATGTGGTATTAACTGATGCTCAGCTTCATCGTGTACTGCTGTTTCTAATAACACCTACATTTGTATACAAATAATGTAGCAGTTATTTCTGTACTTTCAAATTCCAGAGTTTTGTAGTCTCACCTTTATCTGAAAGTACAATTGAAATCTGATTTTTTGTGGATATTAATCTATTTTTAATCTCAAGAATCAAATAGGTGATTTTAATGAGGTAACTTAATTTTTATAAGGTGAATGTATTCCATCCCGAGCAATAGTGTAAGTCTAAATGAGACTGAATTTTGTGGTGTCTTTTACACTTAGATTATTAAAGTAAATGTGTGTGTTCTGTAGATGATTTGTAGCTAATTTCAATCAGCATAGTAACTGTATGGCAGTAGTTCATTTAGTTGGATATTGGGTCTGCACTGCGTGTTTCCATTACCACAACAGAGCCCTCTTTTCATCTGGGAACATCATGTAATAGTTACTGTGACAGATGTGCCCTGGCTCGTTCTCAGGTAACGTATGTACTGGAGAGTTATGTGGTCATGAACAAGCCTGATCCCAGTAACTCATACAAAGAATTTGTGCTGGATGCTTCATAAAACCCACACAAAAAGATGTGATTTTTCTTAACAGAGGGAAATTCTACTTGCTTCCAGTGCAGTAGCCAATGGATAGAGAATGGATAGGACTGCTCAGAGCTAGCTCTGTAGAGCTTGCACAAAGTCAGAAATGTGGGGGAGGCACCAGTGGTTAGATATTCATAGGTCCTGCACAAATTGGAACTGTTTAAGTGTAGCTGGGTTAGCAGCAGAGCTGGCCCTGGCTGGCTTTCACACCTCAGGCTCCCTTTATTTGTACTCTGTCACATCCTAAAGTTGTAGAAATTCTCTTCCAGTTCCATTCCGTGTGGTATTCTGAAGGTGATTTGAAGTGTTGCTCTCAAACTGTTCACTGTGGCTAGCTGTCTGTTGATAGAGGTGTTGCTTGCTTTGGGATGCTCAGGGATGCTAATTCACTGTTGCATCTGCTAGGGAGGATGTGGGATCAGGCACAGAGGCCAAAATGTACCTCTTTGCAGGGGAGCAGAGCCCAGGGCTGGTGTTCTATTGCTTTGCTCAATTCCTGATGGGAAATAACGAGAGAAAGTGATGCTTCTTGGTGGGTCACTTTACGTTTAGATGCAATGCAGAACTAAGCACCAATGAAACAATCAGATACCTTGATTTGGAAATCTATAATAAATTAATGTAGCCCTGCTGGCTTTTTTCTTCCTTTTTCCACAGAGTGTTTTGTGGCAGTGTTTAGCTATCAAAGTAGTAATAACCGTGACGATTCAGATCTCACTAAATTGAAGGACACACAGAGAAACATTGGGAAGATTTAAAACTCTAAATTTATTTAAAAAGTAATATGTATTTCAAAGGTATAACGCTTTACTATTTTTCCTATTAACACTATTTGGGGATAGTGAAATACATTTGAAAGCTGAATATACCATTTAATGCCCAATATCGTGTATCATGAGCACATGAATGTGGCTTGACGTTTAATCTAGCCAGAAATAGTAGAAATGATTGAAACGCAACATTTGCTTGTTTTGTATTTAGTGCTTTGTAAATAAGATGTAATAAAATTGTGGAATAAAAACTCCATCATCAGTCTTTAGTTGATATATTTCATTTTCTGTTGGTTATGTTTGTTACATTTTACTGTGTAATTTATGTACAAGTCAACATTGGTTTTTTGTTGCTGTATGTAGTTGGTGCTGTGACTTGTTTGTGCTCATCTCTGTTCTGTAGGCAACTTGCCACTCTCTACTGAATAAAGCTACCGTAAAAGAAAAAAAGGAAAACAAAAAATCAGTAAGTTTGGAGACCTTTTTCTTAGCCATTTCTTTCAAAACACAACGGAAACCTTTTGCTGTTTGTTCAGAACATCTTCACTTCAGTCTATTTGACCTCACTGTAAAATCATTCTACTAATTCTGGCACAAAATAGCTTTCATTTCAATTAACACTGGAATTAAGTTATATTTAAAATATTCTCTGTGTGCCTATTTGAGTAAACGAGAGACATTTTAACATTACTGCTTAGTGTTTAATACTCTGGTTCTTCTGCCCTTGCCACCATCTTCAAATTACCAAAAAATGCGGAAGAAAAATGTTCTCTTTGGTTTGGGGGAAAACCTGAGCCTGCTTTAACACTCTGGCAGATAACTTGACTCCAGCTTGCTTCCCGGGGGAAGAACAAGTAATGCGTATGGATTACTGAAAAGGAAAGAGCCTTTTATGACTTGTTTCTGATACATTTCGTTTTGTTTGCCTTGTGACTGAGCAATAAAATTCAGCGCTTGTATTTATTTACAGAGAAAAGCAGATTTCACAGGATCAGCACCTTGCTGGCTAAGAGAGATTGGGTACAAAGATAGTGGTAGCGGTGTCATTAAAAGATAAGACTTAGCTTTTGACAGTGAGCTCAAAATAAAAAGTCTGAATAAAACAGGCAGAATGGAAATTCAGACTTTTATTAAATGCTCCCTTATTTTTTGCTGTAACTGAACAGAATAATAAGCATGTTTAAATGCAAAATCTGTGTGCAAACTAGTATTTTACAAGAGAATATTATCAGTAATTGCAGCACAAGGTAACTGAATGAAGTTCCTATGGAACCAAAGTGATTCTTGATACATAGTCTATATACTAATGCCTTTACCTGTTTTAAGAAGCATGATTTGAGATTGCACTACTCATGTGTTGAAGTGTTTCAGAAGAATAGGGTTTGGTTTTTATTTAACAATATAACCTAAACTACAAAGCTTGCTGATTTTATTCTGTGAAAGGTAGAATCTGTCTTGTTTTGAGTAACTGTTGTTGCTCGTAAGAAAATTCACATATAAATGTTGGACCATTATGGAACCACATGTAGTACATTTAAAAATACCAGGGAGCTTATCTTTAACTTTCCAAAGTCAAATGAAAGATATCTAGAAATAGACCATCCTCTTGGTAATACATAGTTGATTTCCTAAAAATAAAGGAGATTTCTCTTTTCTTACAACATTTTCAGATTATTTTATTTTCCTAGGTAGCAAAGAATGATATTTTAAATCTGTAGTTCTTCTATCAAGTTCCTACTAGGTGATGTTGAACAGTGTTGGCAGAGTAGAACACTGGCCATGCAGCTCTGGCTCAATCTCTTTCCTCCTTTGGCAAATCTGTTGAGATGTGATGGTTCTGAAGAGTATTTCTACAAAGATCTCAATCCCCAACATTTAAAATTCCTCCTGAAGCTTCACAGCATGGGTCTGGCTGCTGGAGAGGCTCTTGCATAATGCTGAAATTATAAATACACAGAAAAAAGACCCGCTAATGTAAGAAAGAATTGTGTCTATTTGATGGGAAGATTGTGCAGCCCAAGTATGAGCATTCAGCATTTGTCTGCTGTACTGTCAGTGGTAGGGAATTAAGAGTCTGTAACTGCAATACACCTTATCTTTGTCCAATAGCTGTTGTAGCAGTCTCACCCTAGCAAGGAGGATGGGTGAAAGCTGCCGGAGAGCCATTTAGTCCCCTGTTGCCCTGATCCGGCTGTCCTGTGATCCAGACCTGTCAAGGCAGGAGAGCCCTGCGCAAATGTACTGAGCTTGATCCATGTGGGAAGAGTGCTAAAAGTTGGATTACACGCGAGGCTTTGCTCAGCTTGCTTTCCCTTTGCCTGAATGCAGAAATATTGTTTGTAATTCTCAACTTCATAGGTGGTTAGTCAGCGGTTCCCTCAGAACAGCATCGGAGCCGTCGGAAGCGCCATGTTCCTCCGGTTCATCAACCCTGCGATCGTCTCCCCTTACGAGGCAGGGATTTTAGATAAAAAGCCTCCACCAAGAATTGAAAGGGGATTGAAACTGATGTCAAAGGTGAATCAATGAATGGTTTTTTTGGCCGTTTTGTTCTACCTGGTTACGTTCTGCTCTTTGACCACTATGAGACAGTGTACATAAACTTGTAGTTGTTTGTAGCAACCACCCAGTTCATTTGAAGTGCAGAGTCCATACTGAGTTTATACATCAGGACATTAACACTGCAGCTCACAGCAGTGTAAGTATGGGGAACAGTCTGTATGGAAAAAACTGCTTTGCCAAAATGCTGTGGAAGGTGACAGAATGCCTTCTGCTCCTCACTGGAGCTTCTCACCTTGCTTCATATCAGAAACCAATGTTGGAGCACAGTGAGAATAATAGCAGCCAGCTATTGGTTAAGTTCATCCTGGTGCCAAGGAAATGATTTTTCCTATCTTTAATCTCGTTTGGTGGGTTTTTCTGTAAAAATTTTAAAAAAGGTGTAATGATGGAGTACAAATTCTGTGCATATCATCCATTTAATGTCGCGAAGTTACAGTTTTCTTTAAATAGGCATAGCCTGTACGTGTCTGCACCATTTCCAGAAGAAATAGTTAACGTGATAAATGGTTTTGAAAGGTGATTTATTTTCCTGGTTTAAACCCAAATAAGGTTTATAAACAAGGGAAGTAAATTTCTAGTATGTAAAAGTATGTGAAAGAAAATACTTTGCAAGTGAACGCATTTTGAGTTACTTGGCTTATTGGTCTTTTCTTGTCCTGAGGTTTCACAGCAAGTTAAAATGAGTATTTCTGACAGTGAAGTTACGCTACCACAGCAGTAAATACATTAAACCTCTCTACCATCTTTTTATGATGTAGATACTTCAGAGTATTGCCAACCACGTCCTGTTTACAAAAGAAGAACACATGCGGCCTTTTAATGATTTTGTAAAAAGCAATTTTGATGCAGCACGAAGGTAAGGCCTTGGGGGAGCTTGCACAGAGAGTGTTGGGTGTAATGTTCTTACAGCCTTTTAATTGGCATTGAGTCCTGTTGGCAGATTTCCCTGCCACGCTTATAGTTATTACTGGTTTTGAACTCTAGGTTCTTCCTTGATATTGCATCTGATTGCCCAGCGAGCGACACTGTCAATCACAGCCTGTCTTTCATCAGCGATGGCAACGTACTGGCTTTGCACCGGCTGCTGTGGAACAACCAGGAGAAAATTGGCCAGTACCTTTCCAGCAACAGGTGAGTCTTCACACCCATGGTGAAGGGAGTTGCTGATGGGAAGCAACTGTAGATGTGTGTGTATGAATAAAGAAGGACTTTTAAGTAACATACCATTTCTAGGGACCACAAGGCTGTTGGAAGACGACCTTTTGACAAGATGGCCACTCTTCTTGCCTACCTGGGTCCTCCTGAGCACAAACCCGTGGCAGACACCCATTGGTCCAGTTTAAATCTCACAAGTTCCAAATTTGAAGAGTTTATGACGAGGTAATGAGATTGTGTGAACTTAAAAGTTGCAAATAAGGGTTTTGGATTTCTTTTTTTATGTAGTTGTTTTTTACAAGGCCGTTGTTGAAGCTGATGTCAATGTGTTCCTTTTCAGGCATCAGGTACATGAAAAAGAGGAGTTCAAAGCGCTGAAAACATTGAACATTTTCTACCAGGCTGGGACATCGAAAGCTGGCAATCCTGTCTTCTACTACATTGCTCGGCGGTAAGCAATCTTTCACCTTTCTTGTCTGGAATAAACATGTAAAGTCAAAAGTATTAAGTGTATATAAGAAAGGGGCCCCAACTTGGTAACAAACAAGAATCTGAAAATAGATGATTTGTCACATTTTGGTGACAATATGAGTTCTGCATTGGCCCAATATCAGGTGCAGGTGAATCTGCTTTTCATAATCATGCATAAGGGCTGTTGGTGATGAGAACTGTGAGGTTTTATGACCAGTATCTTCATGCCCTTCACTTGTAAATGATTCAACTTCTTTGGTTTGCATCCTTATCTGTGATAGCATGAGACCATTAGCATAATGAAATGCTGATTGGGATTTGGGTGTGTGATATTCCTTGGAAAAAGGTGCCAGCTCAGTGGGTGACTGTTTGTACACAGATGCTTGAGAGTAAACCTTTCCAAGTCTGGGCAAGCCACTAATGGGCCCTAATAAAGCCAGTGTATAGATGATAAAGGAGGATGCCTCTTATTTATCATGTTACTAACTGCTGAGTGCAGCTACCGTAATCACAGTGTTGTTGTGTTAGGGGTGTACATTGAAATTTGGCTGTGAAACGCATCCAGAAGAGAATTTGCCTGTTGAGACAACGTGTAAAATTGGAAAAGGAGAACATTAAATACTAAGGACTGCAAAGTACTTCTTAATTATCAGTTTACTGGAGCTGATCACAGAGTGAGATAGCACTCACATACAAAATGATATGCAACTATTTCATCTTCTGACTTGCCCGAAATAAGTTATTTCATCTTCATCGTTGGTGCTTTGTCATCTTTCCTACTTAGAGGACTGTGGCCAAGTGGTGCCTATTTGTGGTGTTTGTCTTGTGGTTCTGAGCCTGACGTCGTGTTCAGAGGTGTGAGATGTGGAAGGACTGTTTGGATCGGAGCTGCCAGGAGGTTTGAGGGCTTGCAGCAGGCTGGGGTTTTTTGGTGGGTTTTTTTGTGGAGATTGGGATCTTGTTGCTAGGACGTTGTTGAGTCATTTCCCTGAGCGCTCTGGATCAGTTTATACCCTTCTTGTGCTGTGAAATTTAATTCCTTCTGTCATTTTTTCTTCACATTTTGTTTCCTGGGCAACAACCTGGCTTCTGAAGTCGGTGTTCTCCTGGCTTTAATCTCCACACTGTTAAAAAATGATCAATAAATATTGATCCTGAAGTACTGCCATTGAACTTTAAAGCTGATCCCCAGCTAATTAATAGGAACACAACCCTCTGAGTTATTGCTTCAGTCCGCAGCAATTTTAACCTTTCAGAAGCAGCATGTTGCTGCTGCACCGTGTGCCAGACCTTTTTTGGGTGTTTTAAACGTTGTGCTGAAATGCTAAATGGTTGTTTTGGAAGAAGGAATGTCGCTGGGAATGGATGATTTGGTATTTAACACGGAGTGACTGACCAGCGTGTTTAAAACCCAGTGGCACCGGGTTCACATCTGTGTCCATCGGTTTCACTTCAATTTGACTGCAGTGTTGCCAAGCAACAAGTGCACAACTCCCACGATTCCCAGCCCACTCCCTGTGCCGATATCACCTCATTTGTATTCCATAAAAATACAAGGAAACCCAAATCGCAGTCTGCTTTGTTGAAAACAGTCTCAGTAAGAGCCCTCCTGCTTGCACCAACCCCAGGCAAGGTTTGGGTAGGGGGCATGGCCCTGGGACTTGGGATGCCATCTTACTTTGAAACGAATCTGCAGTTGTTGTTTTGTATCCTAGCTTCCCAATCCTGAGTGTGTGGAAATCCTCTGTATTTGGAAAACCCCACAGCCCCATTTGCACTTCCAGGCTTTGAGCAACGTGCTCAAGACTTTGAAGTCATCCAGTCTGGGGACTCAGTTTGCCCCAGTCACCTTCTGGAAAACAGTGTTTTTTCATAGAGTTCACTAAATCATCTCGTTATGGGTGAAATATTCATAGAGCGTTTAAAGCTGATTCCATGCAGAATTTTTGCATGCAGTAGAATTTGCCATCCTGTATTGCATTGTTCAGCAAAGACACGTGAAGTATTTGATGTCATTTCCTCAACTCGAGGCAGTTGAGTCACAGCGCCTCATTTTGTGATGTCTGTCCTACCTTGCAAGCGAAGCTGCTCTCAACTGTGTGGGAAGAAGCCATATGGATGGGATAATTCTAGGAAATACCTAGTTCTGAACACAGTAAGTAGGTTGATGCTGTTTGTGGCCAGTCAGTACTTGGCAAATACATTGTGCAAAGAGGGTGGCAGGCAGTGATGGTTTTTAATCCTGATCCCAGGGGAAAATAGGTGGAACTTGTGCAAGTGAGCAGCTCTCTTGGCACTGCTAGTAGCCACTTGTGCTGGCCATATCAGGTATCATGCACAAGCTGCTTGTGGTGTAGGTTGTCTAAACTTTGACTTGGATAACTAGTTCTTGTCTAATTAAAATGTATATGAAACGTCTTCGGGGTTTTATAAGTTTTCTGCTCCATTAAACCTTGAGAGTCATTTCTGAGAGGGAGAAAGAGCTGCCTTTTTCTGCTGGATAGAGACATGCCTTAAGTGTTTGCAAATTCTAGATGGTAGGAAGGGGAAGAGCAGAACTGTTACTGTTAACTCATCAGCTTACTAATAAACAATATTAGTGATACGTCAGTATCCAAATAATATGATTTGATTTGACTACAATTTCCCCCCATAAGAAATGAAGATTGAGCCAAATGTCTGCCTGAAATGGGTTTGTATAATAAAACAGTACCTGTTCAGGGATGCTGCCACACTTGTTTGGAAAGAAGCACTGTCACAAAATCAGTTCAATACAAACGTAACTTTATTTTTACTGAAATGCCAATGAAATAACTGTACAAATCGTTGTGTAACATTTACTGTTAGAAATTAAAACACATTTCTGGTTATAGAAATACTGTTCACAACTGGAAAGTTGTGATTTCTCTGATACCAGTGGTTGTAAATGGTCTACAGCCCTCATTGACACCCAGTAGGAAAGGTAGAGGACTCCAGTGTCGGTAGTGAGGTTTTCTGGGTTTTGCAGCACCTTCGTGCTACAATAACTGGAAATTAAGTGGCCTGAAATGAATGGAAAACACTGTATAAAGATTTGTGGTTTTAGGTGGATAATGCTTTTTCAATGGCCTTGTTCTTCAGTTTTCAGTTCATGCTGTTTGCAAAACTTCATCTGTAGCATGTCGAATACCTTTGCCACATAAGTTATATTATTTTCCTAGAGTGGACAGGACCATGCGTGCAACTATTTCTACTCGCTGGTGGTGCAGGTGCCAGGGAGAATAGCATTCATGCTCCCCATTGGAAAGCAAGGGGTTGGCATGTTCAAGGCCATGGACTGAGTTCTGTTCTTGTTCAAAGATTCCAGGGTTGTTTCAGTGACAACTAATCGCTTCATTGATTTGTTACATAACTTGCATTAGAAATTGGCTGAGATTTCATTTTACCGATCAGAAGGTAGTAGTTTGATTTGTGATGCTCTTCTAAGCATAACACATTAACATTTCAGACCTTTGGATAAAGTTAAGGAGTTCCAGTTCATTAAGTTGTGTAGGTAACTCCTCCTTGTTAGAGTGTCATGGCATTGAACATCTTCTGTTTTCCTCTACTTTTATCTTTTCTCTTTAAATACAGAGAGTGAGAAATAACTTGCCTGCAGCCTCTGAGTCAAGACAGAGCAAAAAGAGGTATCAGCCCCTATCACTTTTCCCATGCTTAGTTAGACCATGTTGCCTCTCAGTTTATACCCTCTTAGGAGACATCATGGCATTGTCATATTTAATTCCTAAATTCAGAACTGTTGTTCTTCACAGTTAAAATATGCTAATACATATGAAGCAAACATAGATACACATGCTAGCAGGTTTTCTCAGGAATAGCTTCTGGTTAGTGGAACAGCAGGTTTAGTGCCTTTATTTTTTCCCTTCCTTTTGCATGTCATCGTAACTTACAGAGAATCTGTGCTGCTATATTACAGGAGTTGCTCACTGGCAAGTCAAGCAAGACAATGCAGATATGATACAGGCCTTCTGTTTTTTTCCAGTTGTGTAATGACAAAATCATACATGAAATCAGTACTTAAAATTCGGATGGTTTATTCTGTGCAAGTAAAATTAAAAATGTAATTACAAAATAAGCACATCTTTAAAACCAAACATGAGTTAGTTGCACTCAATTAAGACATATTAAAATAAGTAGCAGCTTAGTATCAAGACATTAGTGTGCACTTCTTTAATTAAGAACTGTTATTTTCTCTGATCAGAGTCAGAACCTTGAATTTCTTGTCTTTTGATTCATCATTTCAACTGGAAGTCTGAACTCCAGCTACGTATCACAGGAACAAACTCAGTAATTCTCACAAGATACAGGCTTTTAGTCAATAAACACTGCCACTGCACTAAGCATCATGACACAGAGCAGACGCATCTCACGGGTACTTGCTTGGGAGGGCACACGGGTATTCAAAACATTTGTAGTGGCTTCCTCCTTCCTTAAGGTAGCAGTTGTGCTTTGAGGCATTTTGGAGTAGTTTGTTGGCATTCCACTGGTGATGCTTAAAGTCAGAGGAGTCGTGGAAGATCCCATGGGAGGCGTCAGGCTGGTGTTCTCATCAGTTGAATCTGTGATGTAGATGGTGTGTGTGGCTGCTGCTTCTTGAGAACTGACCTTCCTCATTGTCAGGTCTTCTGGGTAGAGGAGCAGTGGTCGGTCCGTGCTTGTGAACACTACGGTTGGGCTTGAGGTTGCCAGGGTGGTGACTTCCTCAGCTTTAAACTGTTTGTGCATTTTTGTCATTTGGGTTTCCCCTGGAGAAGCAACTTTGTCTGCTCCCTTCATCCCTTGGATCATGGAGCCGGAGTCTGTCCCTGTGGGAGCCACTGAAGTCGGTGGGGCATCCACCCAGAGCACAGAGTGATTGGCACAGGGAGCCCCGACCACGCTGGCCGCAGTTCCCTGCACCCATCTGAGCAAATAAGGGATGTTTTGTTTGTCGCTGCAGGACCATGGGTTGTTATAAAGTGTTACCACTTGGAGCTGAAAGAGCTGGTCAAAAGCTTTGTCAGGAATGTGTGTGAACTTGTTGTTGTGCAGGTAGAGGCTTGTGAGGTGCTGTAGTCTCACCAGTGTTCCCGGAAGTATCTGGGACAAAAAGTTGTTGGATAGATCCACAGTCTCTATGTTGTAGGGCATATTGGTTGGAACTGTCCACAGTTTGTTGCTACTGAGATTGAGAAACTTGAGACTGCTCAGGGTGTTGTTGATCAGAACAGCTCTTTCCACCATATTCCTGGAAACATCGAGCACTCTGAGATTCCACTGGTAAGCTGTATCAAGTTTCTGAAGAACTTTAATGTTGTTGTTTATGGCATATAATTCCCATAAGGACTTGGGCAGGTGAGCAGGAACATTCTTGAGCCAATTATTTGAAATATCAAGGGTCCTCAGATTGGTGAATCTCGTTAGCTGATGGTCAAGATCTACAAACTGGTTAAAGGACAGATTTAAATAGGTGATGTTGTCCTGAAGTCCCTGTGGCAGCACAGTTAAGTTTCTGCCTGAACAGTCCACATTCCTGTCGTTTCCTGAGCATGTACAGTTAGAAGGACAGATACCACAAACAGTGGGTGTGAAAAACAGAAGGACCAGCAGACAGGTAGATGTATTCAGTATCTGGTATTCCATTGTTGCCTGAAAATAAATATACCAAAATGACACCCTTTAAATCCATGTAGATATATTTTATTTCTGATTAAGGGTTGTCTCTGCAATGGCCACTTGCAGGAGAAATGAAGTAAAAACATCAAAAACCCCTTTGTGGCATGGTCCTTTTTAGAATTGTTCAAGAGAGACTTTACAAAGCATCCCTTCATAGACTGTCATGTTGTCTGGCAGAATGAGACTTGTTTTTTCATCTCCCTTTCCCCCTCAAGCTCAAACGAGGGCTTTCTTCCGAAAATGCAAGTCTCTTCCAAACGTTATACAATGTCTGCTTCTTGTTTTTAGTGATTTCAAGCCTATATTATGTTTGGAATAATGTGTTCTTTTATACAGGATGAAAAAATGGCTGTCAACTGGATCTGCTTTACAAATCTCTGCAGTAATGTAGCATCCCCCCCATACATGCATCCTGTTTGCTTAAGTAGAATTGGTTAAAAATACATCTTAAATTGTTCGGAATACAGTCTGAAACCCCAATTCCATGCTAATGCTAACATGCACGTTGTTATTTTTCCTTATTATGGTGGTGATGACATTCTCAAAGCTGGTAACACATGTTTGGAAGCTAAATTAACGTTAGTAAGAAATCTCTGACACTGCAGCAAATTTCTGGTGCAAGCATCTATCATCAGCTGAGAATTTCGTTCTTATTCCGTGTTGGGTTCGGGAGCAGGTTTTTGTGATTAAAGACAAAAAAAGCCCCAAACTTACCGGGATCCTTCTGCAATATCAGCACATCGTTCCTGTGAAAGATGGGAGCTTAGAGGTCGCCTTGTTCTGGAGAGTAGCTCCAGTTGCTGTCTGGGTTGTGCCTCTTCAGCTGCATCGTATTGCTGCTGGCCGGGCTCTGCAACCACCTGATCTGCTCGACACGGGGACTGCAGCGCTGGCGCTGACTCTCTTCAGTGCAAAGGGAGCATGTTCAGCAGCATGGTTGAGGTTTATAATTCCAGTTAGTTAACTTCTCCATCTCTGTGTTTTACGCTGTGTTAATGCCTCACAGCACAAGTGAGATCCCTGCAGAAACAGCACCGAGCGCAGTTCCTCTCGGCTGCTTCAGCTCCAGCTCTGATCCCATTTAACTCTTCTATTTAAAAAGTCCCATTGTGATTTTTCTTTACGTTCCATTAACCCCTCCTCCTGTAACAAGGGTTAGTGTTAATTTAGGCTTCCTGTTGTGAGCTTTTTTTATGCTGCTGTGCCAGAGTATCCTTCCCCAATTCTAAACCACTCCGTGTTCTGCTCCTCAGCTCAGTCTGTCACTGCTCTGTCAGGTAGGAAACACCCCAGCCTGTGGGGTTGTACAGATTTCTGGAGGAATTCGTTATCTGAATTTCTCAAAACAATATGGTAAGAGTGGGTACAGTTTATAATGCTGCTAATTCTAACATGGTGCCACAAGCCTTAACTCCTTGTGTAATTGGCATGCTGTTCTTAGGTATATGCAATCGCACAGCTTATATAAATGGTAAGAAAAAAATATCTTATCCTGTGTCAATCGCACGCACAGCAGCCTGGAACTGCTTTGTGTAGCTGATTAATTTATTCAGCAGTAATTTAAACATTTTAATCTTTATTGATATAATATGTGCAAACGTGTGCTATGTGCAACATCCACAAATACATTCCCTCCCCAGGCAACCTCAGAACTACAAACCCTTTGCCACTGTGCGGGGCTGCCCTGGAAAGCTGCCCTCAGCACCTAGCAGCTTCTTTCCATAAACCAGAACATTCGGTACTGGTTAACATAAAAATAGAAAGAAATGAATTTACCTCTGAGACCACCCTCCTACCTCCCACCAGAAAGTCACTGTACCAGGGTCCGAGTTTAGAGGGGACAGTGAGCTTTGCCTGTGCTCAGGGCCCAGGAGGGAACACATCAAACACTTAAACACCTTGAGTTAGAAGGAGTCTGTCATTCACGCAGCACTAAATTAGTTGTAAAGTTCTGTTAGGAATATTGAGTGCATCCTGAAAACACTGCTCCAGAGGAAGAAATTAGTGAATGCACAGAAGTAATTCAGCTAATCATTTACTGAGTGTTCTGCAAAATGTCTCTGTTTTACCCATAAAAATCAGAAGTATTGAAGTATAAGGAAGCCTCTTGAGCTTGTTCTTCAGGTGTTTGGAGCCATTTCAGCATGTTGGGGACCACTGTGCTAACTGTTTTCTCACACTGTTCTCTGCTTTACCCTGCCATAGAGTGATGTGATTGTTGATGGTGCATCCAAAAGCTTATTGGTAATATTTGATCTAAAGGAAATCTCATTGATTTTAGCAAAGAACAGTTGCTGGCTGTTCAGAGGGTTTATTTAAGATAGCTGTAAGCCATCGTTACCCAGTCACACGTGGAAAAGGGGCTTTGGTAGGACAGGCTTGTTTTGAATTCAGAGCTTTATGTCTAAGCAAATACTCAGTTGTACTTTATGTGACCAAAACATCTTTGGATTAGAAAGCTTTATTAAAATTCACTTGCATTCATTGCATTCACTTATACAGCCCAGTAGTGCAAACCATTTTTAGAAGCCCCAGGTACCTCTAAAGCTGTTCTCTTTCTTGAAAGTTCCTTGTCCGTGTACGTTACATGCACATATGTACTGGCACACAGAGGTGTGCATGCTCTGTTTCTGTGGTCTCCACCATCTGGAATTGCTGGTGACAGATAACCAGTGGGCACAGCCCATATTGTATTTTGAAATGATTTGTTTTAGGCAGGAGGAGGTTGTTGCCTTCTGTGAAAGCTGAAGTTAACAAACGCTGAGGGAAATGCCTGTGCTGAGGGCTCCTGTTCCTGCGGGCCTCAACTTCTCCTTTCTTCAGCTGGTTGAAGAATACCTCATTTAAGACAAACATGAAGTATGAATTTGGGCACTGTACAAAAGATGCTGTGGCTGGGGCAGTGGTTGTGAATCTCTTGAATAAGTAACTCAGGTGGTGGGGGAATGGTTCCTCTGGTTCTGGGTGAAATTCCCAGTACTTGCTGGGATCTGATCCATGATGTTTATGGTTCTGTGAGCCAGTCCGGTGGAGGGGGCAGATCCATGGAGTCGTGTGAAGGGTCTGAGTGAGGACTGGAGTCTTCTGCACAGCCTGTGGCTTCTGGGATGGGAGCTGGAGATGCCTCTGTGTTTGGAGCTGGAGATGCCTCTGTGTTGGAAGCTGGAATACCGGCTGCAGCGTGGTCATCGATTGGTGGCGGCAGTTCAGTGTTCTCATTGCAGGTAGTGCAGTCGGGTGGTTGCTCTGCAGCAGTGAGCTCCTGCTGTAGGTTTGGGTCTTGTTTAAATTTCCAAGGCAACATAAATAAAGCAGAGGAACGTTTGGTGGCCTGGTCAGAGTCTATGAGGACATCTGGTGTGTCTCCATCCGCAAAGGGAGAGCGGCCAGCCCAGTGCGAATAAGCAAGACCTGGCCTCCTGCGGCATTTCCACAGGAGGATTATAACAATAGCTGTTATCATACTAATCAAAATGATGCCAATTATCAGTGCTGCTATCCAGCTTCCATCACTGTCTTCTGCGGGGACTCCGGGGAACTGAGCTGGTGGTGTAACACCCGGTGCTCCAGCCAGGGCTCCTCCAGCCTTGGGGAAACTGGCTCTGGTTGCCTGCGGCTGATGCAGAGGAGCTTTGCCCTCCATTGGACTCCCCATGCTGGGGGATGCATTTCTTGTATTCATGGAAACGTTTTGAGGTGTTGCTGTAGAAAGGGATTTCCAGATTTCTCCAGAGAAGAGAACCAGGAGTACGTGGTTGCTGACCGTTTTTCTGCAGCCTCTTTGGGTCCTGTCCTATAGCTGGGCTGAAATAGAACATATTAACATGAGAATTGCATCATTGTGTTACAATTCACTGACACCAGTCAATCTTCTGTTAATACTGTCATAGTGAAAACACTGTCAGACCCCATGTTCCATCTGCATCAGCAGCAGGTTTGTCACTGACTTCACAAACAAGCAGATTTCCAACAGTATTGATTGTTGTAATTAAATGCCTTTTTTGAAGAGAATGCCTTGGTTACTGTTACCTTTATTCAGGAAAAGGCATCAGCAGAGAAGTCCAACCAGTGTTTCAAACTAACATGTATCAATCATGTAAATGATCATGGACCTAGAACACTTGCAGCAGCACTGACAAACGGTTGTCAGGAGTAAAGGCTGTCTTCTTGTGATGGATATAAGCCAAAACTTAAGTAAAAGGTCTTCACAGTTCTCTTAAACTTCTGTTTCCTGTTCTTGCCTCTCCTCAGCAGTTTTGGGTACAGCGTAATAGTTTTTGCAAGTTTCCAAATAGTGATGCTGAAATGGAGCCATGTTCTAATGTTAAACTGGTTTTATAAATAAATCCCTGCATGTGGGGCACTTTCTGTAACGAAAGAGATCGTATTAATGTGAGGTTGTTGGCATGACACAGGTTCCTCTTTCCTGTACTGTTTAGAGTTCAGGTCTCTTGATGTCTCTGTGTAAATGATAAAATGCAGCTGCTGTATAGAGGGTTTCTGTGTGAAGGTACTGCCATGCAGTTTGAGCTCATTTATTAGTTACTGTAGTGGTAGTCATGGGATGCTATTTCTGAGAAATGAATATGCATAAATCTTTGTGGGTTTACAAATATGCGAGGTGAAATTTCAGCCGCAACAGTGAAAACAGGAGCAGTGAGTTAATGCTTCTTGAGCACATGGTGATGTGAACTCTGAGGGTTAGAACAGCTAAAAATGATTCCGTTTCATTTTTATTCTGCTCCCCACTTTTCAATATAAAGTCACATGAGTTCATGAGAGTTCATAGTAACAACGTCAAACAACGTGTGTACCAAACCCTAATACCTTTAAGATAGACACTGAACAAGAGCTTTGAACACACCCTGCAGTCAGACATACACAGCCCAGTTCTGTTTCAAACCAAGTCAGACAAATACTAAGCCTTTCCCTGTTGAAGCTGATTCTTACCTGCACGTTTGTCTTCTGTCAGGCAGGCATGGGCTCACTTTTCTGTTGGAAGCCTGAGGAACACGGACCGTGCTGCAAGTCGAGCAGCTTGAAATGGCTTGTTTCATGTCCTGAGGGTTTCTGCAGCTAAAGAGGAAGTTCAGCAATGCTTGCTGCAGGAAGTGCCAAGAGTGGGAGATGTACCAAGAGCCTAATCTCAGAGCTTTCATATTTTACAGCGAACTTTTCAGCCCTGTTGCTTTTACCAGACTCAAATATTTACATGTTTCTGGCTTTAGTTGGGATGTGTTATGTACAAACTCACACAGACTCATTTGCCTTTGCTGAAAACAGTTACAGTTATTGCTGTGTGAGTCAAAAGTTACGCAGGTCTGGGCTGGATTTGGGTCTCGCTGATTTAATTTTGGTGCTGGGTTTGGTGGTCTGCTGTGATTATTAGTGGAGAAGCAACCTCAGGCTGGTTGCAGTGAGTCATGGCGAGCTCTGATCACAGGGGCTGGTTTGCACATCTTCATTTGTGCAGTTGCAGTGAAAGGAGATAACTGCAGATTCACCCCTCTCCTGCCCCTGCTCTCCAGGTTATTGTTCTGTGGGGACAGTGTTGGCGCCTGCTGCCATCATTAACAGAGCAGCTGCTTTCCCACTGCCTGCCTTTGTCCATGCCTCTGTGAGTGACCCAAACTGTTTTCTTTGGTCTCCTTAAGCATTTTTGCCTGGAAGGGCTCCCTTGCAAAAAGAAACCCACATCTAATATGTCC
This sequence comes from Ara ararauna, assembly GCA_028858755.1. Taxonomy (NCBI): domain Eukaryota; kingdom Metazoa; phylum Chordata; class Aves; order Psittaciformes; family Psittacidae; genus Ara; species Ara ararauna. The sequence goes on along the minus strand of CM054389.1, from coordinate 5,462,848 downwards.
TCGTGGCATTTTGCAAGTGTATTTCTGCCAGTGCCAAGTAGCTGCTGCCAGATCCTTCTGCAGCTTCTCCCATCTCCTCCTGCTTTTCCTGTTGTACCACTCTTCTGACTGCACCAGCTCTCTTTTTCTCCCTCTCCTGCAGCAAATCCTGATCCTGTGCTCACACTGTAACTCAGTTTCTTTCTTTCTGATTCCTTCATCTCATCCCCATTCTTGTCAGCCCTTACTGTCTCCACCGATCTTTTGCCACAGCTCCCATCCCATTGAAGGTTCTTTTTCCTTCCTCTTTTTCCTTCCTTCCGCTGATGTGATTGTGAGTCTTGCTTTTTTTGTCTGCCTTTTTCATGACACTGCTGGTTTATCCCTGTAATCTGCTGCCTATGAGCATCTTACTGTATGCAGAGTGTCTCACTCTTACAGACTCTTCCCTTTCGGTTCCGTACCCGCCTGGCTGCGAGCAGTTTTACACCAAGTTAGAGTCTCACATTTGCTATCTCAGATTCTTTTTTTAGCACATGCACAGCCTCTGCTGTTGCCCCCTGTGCTTGTGGTCATTCTGGGGAGGGAGAAGGTGACTGCAATGCAGCATCCCCCTGCACTGCCCTTCGGCTTTGTTTCTGTCACCAGTGTGAGATGTTCCTCGGTTCATCTCCTCTAAGTACTAGTTGTCATCACTGATCTGTCACAGTTTGATCTCATTTTCCTGGCCTTTCCCGGCATGTTTAAAACTGACTGACATAATCCCCTGTCCTCTTGCTTCTCCATTGCTTTTTACTTGCCCTTTCAGCCACTTTTATGGATGATGTCGTGGAATAGGAACTGGGGACTCAGTCTTATGTCCTGAATCGTACAACCACCTCTGTGTCAAAGATGTTTGGTACAGATGCACAGGATGCTTGGCGTTTCACCATCATGCAGTGTTAGCGCATGTAACCAAGGTACAACAGATCGCCTTTGACCCAAGAAGCAGCCTGTGAAAAGCTCCTCATCTTTCCTTAAAACAACAGAGCTCTGCTGTAGCGGGAGCAGACTCAGCCCTCCCCAGCTATGGGGAAGTGGGGTCTCTGAGAGTAAAGAAACGAGAAGTTGTGGTGGGTTTGAAGACACTTTTGGCGTGTTGTAATCAGTTGTATTGGGACAGACTGGAGTGTGTGTCTGTGGTGCAAGACATACCACAGCCAGTCATCAGGGGAGACCTTTACTGACCTTCAGCAAGTGATAGAGGAATATAATATTTCAAACTGCTTTGTCTGGTGTGTTTTTGGAATATTTTGACTTAGAGAAACAGTATCACGTGAGTTATTTGAAAATGGGTGTTGCTGGTTTATTGCAGGTAACAAATTGAAACCATTATCATATCCTAACATATAATACAAATGTCCTATCTTCACACACAAACTCAACACAATAAATACAATTCATGTCTCAACCCGGTTCAAAAGCAATTAAGCTGGTTTCAGAAGCTCTTGATGGAAAAACCTGAAAGGGCATTGGAGAGGGACTAGTTCCTGATGCAGTCATTGCATCAGTGGTGACTGAATTACAGCTTTCTTAAAAAAGCAGCTTGGTTTTACCACGTACACCTTATGGTGTGCTGCATTCATCGCACTAACAAGCCTTACGAGTTTTTTCCTAGTGACCTTTGAGAATGGGCAGCCTTCTGTCCTTTTTGGTTTATCCCCTTCAGCTCCTATCACCACGAGTTCTGGTCACAGGAGTAAGGCTGGTCTTCGCTCTGGTTTATAGAAAGCTATTTAACGCAGTCTTATTCCCTTTTAGATCTACAAGTTGCCGCAGCATTCCCACTATGGTAGATGGAAAACCCCTAAGATCTGAATCCAGCTTTCTTGTGTTAAAATTCATCTTGCTTTAAAGTTAAGTTTCTGCCTTATATTAATGATGTAAAAAAGGCAAGAGACAATTATGCTTTTTTCTTTGAGTATGAATTAAATCTCAACTACAAAATTGGTTAAAATGGGTTTGTGTGACTTCAATGGCTCTTTGCATCCCTGCTTGTTGTCTGCTTCTTTAGTGAGTTTCTTGGTAGTTTCATCTTCAGTTTCCCTTGGGATCACGGTGTCTCTCCCTGGTATCAAGTCCTGCATTATCAAGTCAGTTCCAGTTGTCTCCTTCATCCTCTGCCATGTCCCTGCAGCCATTGGCCACAAGCTATGGGTCGCCAGGATATCACCGTTGCTCCTGGGCCTGCGCTTTCCCTGCTGAGCTTTCTTGAGATAAGACATTTTGCTGGCTATCACGACTGTCGACAGGAATAAGAAGGTGCAGATGAGTGCGAGCACTGCTATTACAATGAAGCAGATCATTATGAGAGACTTGCTGTCTTCACAAGTTTCTTTTGTCCTTGTACTCTTGGGTTTGCTGGAATTCCTGGGTCCTCCAGTGCCAGAAGTTGCCACTGCAGTGCTGGCAGGGGAGGATGTGAGATTTTGGGCCATTGTGGAGTATAAGGATTGCAGGGTCCCTGTCTGCATTTCCAGAGTGGTCGCTTTGCTGCTGAAGTTGATGCTCAGAGGAGAATCTGTATTGGCTTCCGTTATGTTCTGGCTTCCACTTAGATTTTGGCTGGTAGGATTCCAGGTTTCATTTATAACCCTCGGATAATTGGTGTAGTTTGCACTTGTTTGCAAACACAACGCAAAGATTATCAGGACAGGGTAGGCAGAGGGTGGTTTGCTGTGTCTTGTCTTCATCTTCCTGTTTAGTCACCTGCAAAAATACAAATGATGGGATTTGTTTAGCAAGGGCTGGTTCTCAGAGGTTTGAGTTGGGCTCCTCAGGGAATAGCAGGCAGCAGCCTTTTAGATTAGAAAAATATGTAACAACCGCATTTTTGGTGGATGCAGGGGGTTGAGAGCAGGTACTTGGTACTCTGAAAGAACCAGTTGTGAGGTTCTGACAGTTTGAGGTTAATAGAGAATATATGAAGATTGAAAAAGAACGTGACCAAAGGGCAAAGGGAAGTGTTCCCCGCTGCCTACTCCATGATGTAGAGGCAGACTTTGTAGTTCCTCCTCTTTGGTAGTTCCTCCTCTTTAAAGCTGGCCATACTACAGCTTGAGGTCCATCGCTTCTGCTTTCACACAGCCAAACGAGAAACCCATGTGCAGGTTACAGATGGCTGCTGCTGTCTGCACTCGCGTGGATGTGGGAAGTGTAGCCATGCATGTAAAGATGGTCAAGTGAAAAACCTCAGTCTGAAACGTTCCTGTAACTGTTTTCATTGTTCTTAGCACAGGTGTCAGGAGCGTTTCACAAATGCCTGGGGAAATCTTTGTTCTCTCATTTTTCTGCTTTATTGTACAAAAAGCTATTTTATCACAAATGTACTTCTCATTTTTCTCACAAACATGCTGCAGATTGTGACATTTTATGTGAAACGCCTGAGAATGATGCAAATGGTATTCCCAGTAGCATGTTCTGTCTCACATTTGTGCCGTGTTCAAATCTGTACCGGTTGAGTTTGTCTGGAGGGCAGGAAACTGATCTTCAGGTCAGCCTGATACTAAGTTGATAACCTCAACTTTGATACCAAGTTTGATAACCTCAAAATGACAGTGACAAATCAGAGAAGGAGTGAAGCACTTCACTGCTGCTGCCTCGGCCAGTCTGCATGTGTGAGACACTGTCAGAGTTTAAGGCTTATCCCATCCAGTGGCTTTCACCTGTCTCTATTAACAGAAGAAAATATTTGCTTTGAAAGTCACAGACTGTGTTTGGTTCAAATATGAACAATACTGAGACTGACCAAACGGAACAGTGCTGTTCTTACAAATGCATTTGGTTTTGGAGGTCCTGCTTTCAAGGTAAGGCGTATGTTTGTGAGGTTAGGTCATTCAGAAATATTCCAGGCAATGCTCACTTTCATGATAGTCAGAAGCTGCCATGCCTGCCAGAGAGCTTGCCCCATTCACTCCCCAAAATCAGAGGGTGAACTTGCCTATCTTGCAAACCCCTGTCCTGCTCATGTCCTCCAGGAGCATGAGAGGTGACATGCCTGGTGTGTGACCAGAGAACACTGATGGGTGCCTGTCCTTACGGGACAAAGGAGCAGCAAAAGATAGGCATACCTTTGCAGCTTTTCTATGACATACAATTAGACTCATTCTGAGTTGAATCCTTATTGCTAAGTTTAAACTAGAAGCTGGTTTAGATATCAAGTGCAGCTCAGGTGGGATTTTTGCCTTCATACAGTGAAGGTTGCCTCGACAGTGCCTAGTACTGTAATTTTAAAGGAAGGAAGCAAAGCCAGCAAAGTCTTTCTTTGGGAACAGAACAACTTTTCACTTAAAGTTTCTGCATGACCTGCAGAATTGAGCTCCATTTGCCAGTACAGATCTACTCCAACTTGAATGTTACTGCCTGAGAGCTGCGGCTCTTTCTGCCTACTCCCTCGAGGGTACAAGCAGCCCAGTGTTAATTGTGGGGTTCAGACCAAATGTGCTTTTCTTAAAAACAAATAAACTGATGTTAAAGGCTTCACTTACAATCATGAGAGCAAAGAACTGCATTAAAGAGCTGCTTTTTCTTTTTCGTTCAGCCCTTTGTGCCTAGGTATGGGCACGCTCTTCTGTGAGAGCTCACTGAAATCTGCAGTAACAACAGAGCCAAGGACCGACTGTCACTGTTAATTCTTTGGAGTCTGATTGTACGTAACCTTTAACAGTACTAAAAATACAGTTACATCAGCCTCCGAATGCAGTTGGGAGATGTTTGTACAGGGGGGTTTCTGAGTCACCTGAGCTTCTTTAAAAATGCTTCTGCATGCAGTTTTCTACAGCATCTTAGAAAATTCTAAGAGAAAGGAAACCTGCACTTACCTTGCCAAGATGTAGTCAAAAGAAGATTGGTGTTTCAGGTATTTAGTCCCTCAACAATAAAGTTTCTTTGAGCGTGCATTTGCTGTTAGGATGCAAGCGACCATTCACACAGAGCAAGTCAGTTTAGACAGTGCTGGTATTTTATAAGCAAATCTGTAACTGAAATTATACGTTGTTTAAGTGGAGAACTAAAACCACAGAGATGACACACTTCCTTTTTGTGACAACTCTGCCATGACACGTTAGAGGGGGAAAAACACCAACTTGCCCAGATTAGCTCTCGGAACAACAGGAAGTAACATGGGAGGGAAGAGTCTCTTTGGTAGAGAAACATTCTGCATTCATGAAATTTATCTCCTCAGTTACCCTGTTGCGCCGGTGGTTTACCTGAGATGTTCCAAAGAGCAGTGTCTCAGCACGCTGAAGATTACATCCGTGCTGACAGTATTTATTACCTCCTTCTGTAGACAGTCACTTTGCCTTGAAGGAGTGGAGTTCATGCTAGCTTGAACCTGTGGCAGGTATTTGAAGTACCTCAGATGTCCATGAGATGTTGAGTTTGATTTTCAGTTAATCCTTCCTGGTAGACTCTTGTCTGACGTGTTGGCTCTGGAGCCTTGGTTTTGGCTGATGCAGGGTCCAGTCTCCTGAAATTCAGAGAATCATTAAATGAGAGCTAAAGGTTCTATGTGAAGTCCCAAGTCAGCTTCATGATACTGGGCTCTAACCTTGGAGTTAGCGTGAGCCATGGCATGCAAACCCAACCATGTCTGCCTCATTCTCTTACAGATTCAAGACTGGTCAGATCAACGGAGATCTGCTGATCTACCACGTGCTGCTGACTCTGAAGCCATACTATGCAAAGCCATATGAGATTGTGGTGGACCTCACTCACGCTGGCCCCAGTAATCGCTTTAAAACAGACTTTCTTTCTAAATGGTTTGTAGTTTTTCCAGGCTTTGCTTATGAAAATGTCTCAGCAGTTTTTATTTATAACTGTAACTCTTGGGTCAGAGAATACACCAAATACCATGAAAGGCTCTTGACAGGTTTGAAAGGAAGCAAAAGGCTTATTTTCATAGACTCTCCAGGGAAACTGGCCGAGCACATCGAACACGACCAGCAGAAACTCCCAGCAGCTACCTTGGCTTTGGAGGAGGATTTGAAAGTATTTCATAATGCTCTCAAACTGGCTCACAAAGACACCAAAGTCTCTATTAAAGTAAGTCCTTCGAATGCTGTTCCTAGTGGACTGATACATTTTTGTAAGGATTTGAATAGGATGTTGCTGCCTCTTAATTCTCTTCTCCTGTCTTGAGGAGAAAACACAAGTTATGAGTATGCCTCTTTAGGAAGTGTGCATTTATAACATTAGAGGTGTCAGACTTTTCTCTCTGCACTGTTAACAGTAGGTGCTGAACCCCTTTTCTGTTCTCTTCCTCAGGTTGGGTCGACTGCTGTGCAGGTGACATCAGCAGAACGAACAAGAGTCCTGGGGCAAACAGTGTTTCTAAATGACATCTACTATGCCTCTGAGATCGAGGAAATATGTCTTGTGGATGAGAACCAGTTTACATTGACCATTGCCAACCAGGGCACACCGCTCACCTTCATGCATCAGGAGTGTGAAGCCATTGTCAGGTCCATCATTCACATACGGACGCGGTGGGAGCTCTCACAACCAGACTCCATCCCCCAGCACACCAAAATTCGCCCCAAGGATGTCCCTGGGACACTGCTGAACATCGCACTGCTCAACCTGGGGAGCTCCGACCCCAGCCTGCGGTATGGACCCTTTGCATTAACATCAAAGTGTGGATCCTTTACAGGCATTTCTCTGTGTGAGCAAGTCTGACTTGAACAGAATGATTTCTCCTTCACCACAGCTCCATAAAATGTACATTTAATTTAAGCAAGCTTGTGTTTTCTATAGAGGAAGAAAGGCACGTGCACTGTCACAGTTACTGGAGGTGTGTAGGAAGCTTAATTTCTCTTTATAAGGAGAAATACTTCTGCTTTCCAATATTTGTTTGTTAGGTGCATCTGATTTCCATGGTGTTGAACTTGTTTAACACCGTGGGAGCTGCTGCTGTAGAGTAGGCTCTCAGTGGTGGCACAAAGCACTACCTCTGCCTGTGGGCCATGGTGGTCTCTCTCCTCCCAGCAGCTCAGGTGCACATGGAAATACATAGAATTTCCTGGAGCTGAATGCTGTTCTGAGAATTCCAGTGCCAAGTCTTGCAAGCATAGTCTTTAACTTCATCAGGAATTGTTTAAAGCAAGCGGAGGGGTAATTTATTTCTTCTCTTGAAGGCAAATGTTTTTGTCTCTGAGTCTTAACTAGTGCAGGGAAAAAAGTTCAGGATTTAAATGTAATCTCTTGCATAGCAGTATTACTGTGAATTGTCAAATGTCAGTATTATTACTGTGGTGCCTTGGTGTAATGCATGTATTTTAACATATGTCCAAGAAAACTCTTACAAGTCACGTTACTTGCTTTGTTACAGGTCTGCTGCCTATAATCTTCTATGTGCCTTAACATGTACCTTTAATTTAAAGATTGAGGGCCAGTTACTGGAAACGTCAGGACTCTGTATTCCTGCCAACAACACACTATTTATTGTATCTATTAGTAAGACTCTTGCAGCTAATGAGCCCCACCTCACCTTAGAGTTCCTGGAAGAGTGCATTTCTGGATTCAGCAAGTCTAGTAAGTACCACCAGTATTCCTTCATGCTTTGCAACTTCAAAATTAACATGAAAACCAATTTCACTACACATCTCATTTGTTTGGAGGCTCAAGTTCATTCAGAGAGATCACAGTCCAGGTTATCAGTCTCGTATCACTGTTGATAGTTTTGTACAGTGAGTGCTTTGGCCAGATCTCTATCAGGCTGTTATTAATTCACCAGAAGTAGAGAATATTGCAGAATGAGAATCCAAATTTGAGATCCATGATAGTGAAGGTTTGAACTCTACAATATACACAGAAGAGTTACAGGACTCTTTAGTCCTATCAAAATCTATCTCTTCAGGTTGACTGTGTCTCTCAGTTGGACATCTGATTCTGTTGCACTGCTTATTACTGGGAAAAAAGGATGGCAAAATACAGCTCTGCCTTTACTGTTGGAAGCTGTTTGGAATACATTCTCAAGATTAAAAAGAGATTATCTTAAATACTCCTGCCTAATCCTGAATGTTCACATCTTTGTCACGTCTGTTAGTAAGATATTAAATGTCAGCATCTCCTTGCCAGATTGCAGCCAGTGTTTCTTGGATGTCATTAACAGAGTGTGTTTCTTTCTGAAGCTTCTCTGCTTGCCCAGTGTTATTTGCTCCGCTCTGATAGTGATTATTTTGGACAATAAAACTGAAAGGAAAAGTGCTCACAAATAATTGTTTGCTCATAAATAGAGACCAGTGTTGATTCTATGCTTTGTTGCAGGTATTGAACTGAAGCACCTCTGCCTGGAGTACATGACTCCCTGGCTGTCCAACCTGGTGCGGTTCTGCAAACACAATGATGATGCCAAGCGCCAGCGGGTCACGGCCATTCTAGATAAGCTCATAACAATGACAATAAATGAGAAGCAGATGTACCCTTCCATCCAAGCCAAGATATGGGGAAGTCTTGGACAGGTACAAGTTCTGCATAATCTATTGCATTGTAAATAAAAATAATACAAACTGAATTATAGTTTCTCTGCAGTTCTGAAGCATTTTGATCTGGAGTAAAACTTGGTAGAGCTTTACACCTTTAAAATACACAGTAGGCTTTTCTCCAGAAGGATAACAAATCACTATGGTTGTTATGCATCTTAAAAAGGAATGATTGCTGATATAACAGGCTGTTTACTGTGGAAAAAGGAAGTTAATCTGACTGATCAAAATGAATTTATTGTATCTAACAGATAACGGATCTCCTTGATGTCGTGCTTGACAGCTTTATCAAGACCAGTGCCACAGGGGGCTTAGGCTCCATAAAGGCTGAGGTTATGGCAGACACGGCTGTGGCACTTGCTTCAGGAAATGTAAAGCTGGTTTCAAGCAAAGTGAGTTCCCCTTTTGCCTTTATTTCCTTTTATATAATAACTTCATCTTGTATAATAATGTGACAGAGAGAAGCTTTCTGATAACTCGGTACAGGCAGTAATGCAAAGAACTCGATAAAGCAGGTTCCAAGCAATAGAATAATCCCAATATTAAGTTGTAATAGGGTTTATTGAAATTTGAGCTGTGCTTTTTCTTTAAGTAAAACAAAACTGTTCCTTGTTTTCAGGTGATTGGGAGGATGTGTAAAATAATCGACAAGACTTGTCTGTCTCCAACTCCTACTCTGGAGCAGCACCTGATGTGGGATGACATCGCTATTCTAGCACGCTACATGCTGATGCTCTCCTTCAACAATTCTCTGGATGTGGCAGCACATCTACCCTACCTCTTCCACGTGGTCACTTTGTTGGTGGCCACTGGTCCCCTTTCTCTCAGAGCTTCCACTCATGGTCTCGTCATCAACATCATTCATTCTCTCTGCACTTGTTCCCAGCTTCACTTCAGTGGTAAGGGTTTCCAGTTAAGCTGGTTGCTCCTTTGTTTGTTTAAGAAATATTGGAGTTGTCTTTGCACTATTGTGAGAGTTTGAAAATCCCGTGTTGTGGTTCCGCTTGCTGAGGGTTTGATCTAGAACAAACAAGTTTGGTGTTAAAACTGACTGGTGTAGAGCAGGTGCATAATGTGAGTTGTTTGTATAACAGGCTTTAGAAAAAAGAAAGTACCAGCAAGTTCTTGTGATGCAGAGAAAGCAGAAAATAAGGTCTGTGCTAAAAGTGGCTGATGTGCATCTTTTGAGTGATTGCATAATGTGGAAACAAAAATATCAATTACATAAGGGAATTGTGAAACTATACTGTTAAGACAGGTATTTTGCATGCTGCTCTTTTAGCAGTCCTGTAATAATTGATGTAAGCAGATAAGTAGCTGTCACTTCTTACCACGGAGTGTAAAGCCAGGCAGGAAAAAGTCAAAGTTTATGTAATCTTTTCATGATCTGAAAGCTCATTTTATAGCTATATATATTGACAGTGAGTGTGTGAATACACATATGTGTATGTATATAAAAAGAAAAGCTCTGATTTGATGCAGAGAGAGAAGGGCAGCCCTTCCTGTTCAGAGGATGAATTGGAGGTGCACTGAGATGAACTGGAAATTCAGAACTGTAAAAAGACTCAGTGCTGGGAGCAGGGCCGTCATTTTCCTCTGAGTTAAGTGGCTTCTTCAGTGCCAGAGCCAAAAGCAGCATTTGATTGCAGCTTGAACTTACAGCATGGTTGGTATTTCCAGAGCAGGAGCTCTCCAGGTTCCCATTTTATGAATCAGTGTGAGGAGAAGTCTCACAGAACCACATCTTTAAAGAAGCTTCTTTCAACCTGTTTTTAGAATACACCATCCCAGTGGCTGGATTCAGCAGTCTGTGCAACAGACCAAGGTGGTTATGGGATACTCTGGGGGAAGTAGCAAAGAAAATAGCGATGGAATATGCAGAGTGAGCTATAGGATGATTATCTGCTTTGGTATTCATGGGACGGTGAGCTGCAGTGTTTGAAACACTGGTTGAATTTCGGTGCTTTAAGTCTAATACTGAACATTCCTTCCTCAGAGGAGACCAAGCAAGTTTTAAGGCTGAGCTTGACCGAGTTCTCTCTGCCCAAGTTCTATTTGCTGTTTGGAATCAGCAAAGTGAAGTCGGCTGCGGTCATCGCGTTCCGCTCCAGCTACCGAGATAGGTCCTTCTCTCCTGGCTCCTATGAAAGGGAGACTTTTGCCCTGACCTCGTTGGAAACTGTTACTGAGGCACTGCTGGAGATCATGGAGGTACGTGGGTCAAAGCAAATAACCCCTGAGGGCCAGTGGCACTGCTTGTGCTTCCTGCAGGCGAGCGGTGTAGGGATGCTCTTCGCAGCACGTGGTAAGGGATATTGAAGTACTTGACTTGTGAGAACTGCTCTGACCGCACAGTCTGAATTTTAAAAGTACTTAATGTTACACATATTCAAACAATATAATTCTTTTTAGGCATGTATGAGGGATATTCCAACATGCAAGTGGCTGGACCAGTGGACTGAACTAGCTCAAAAGTATGTGACAGCTTTAATACCATAACACCTGCCTGCCTGAGTGCACACCTAAAATTGTGAGCTTCTCCCTGTGCAGCCTGGGTGTTGTCTGTCCATTAATGCTCTGTTTCCTCACAGGTTTGCATTCCAGTATAACCCATCCCTGCAGCCGAGAGCACTTGTTGTCTTTGGCTGCATAAGTAAGCGTGTGTCTCATGGGCAAATAAAGCAAATAATCCGAATCCTTAGCAAGGTATGTGGGTCTGTGTCTGGTTTCCTACATGACTCCTAAATAGCTGTTTTAGCTATTTTTACCTTTATCTTCCCATCAAATACTTGGAACTTGGTATAATTTGAGGATAAATATATTTTTCCAAGCCTGTTGTTTTATGGAACTGACTGGTTGGAAATGCACTTCATGTAGACCAGGGTTTTTACTTTAGATCAGTTTGGGGGCAGTAAGTTTTGTCACTGCTGTGACTTCTAAAGCAATAGTGGCTTTCAGTCTTGAGTTTATGATTTGAGATGATGAGATGGATGGAGAAGTTGGTATTGAAATAAATGAGGAATGTTCTGTTAAGGCGTTTAGCTGCATGCACATGATTCAGAACTTCCTTGGTTTTAAAGGCAGTTAATAACCTGATGTGTTATAAATAGATACAATAAAGAGCAGGACAGTCACTTAAGAAAACTTTGAGCAGACTGCCTCGCTTGGTGCTGGTGCTCCATGTTCCCTGAAGAAGGCTGCATTCCATAGCATGGACACCCTGTGCCAAATGTGTTTCCTTTAAGCATTTTTTGAAGTTTATGCCCATAAAACTCTTAATTTGAGCAGCATCTGAACTGTAGAAGAGAGGCTCTCTAATCCTCACACCCTTATTTTTTAAACACACATTGTGCAGTTGCTTTCAGCAGTGCCTGTATCACTTCTGTGTAAATCTCCATGCGGAAAAGTTCTTGAGAGTTGGTTTAAAATGAGCTCAAGCTTTGTAAGCTCATTGAGAGTAACAATTATGTAGAGCTTTGATCCTCTTTTTACAAAGCAGAATCTAATTATGGTTTTATTTTTAATTACTTTTTTTCTTTTCCCTCTACCCAAAGGGACTTGAGAGCTGTTTAAAAGGGCCTGATAATTACAATAGCCAAGTTCTGATAGAAGCTACAGTTATAGCCCTCACCAAGCTGCAGCCTCTTCTTAACAAGGTAAAAAAATGGGTTTTTAGAGTTAGCAGAGAACACAGTTTGTAAATGAAAAATACAATTATGGTATAATCTTAACAATACAAGTGAATGTTGGGGCCTCTGAAGTTCACACTTCACTGCTATGACTCATGCCCAAATGCTACAGATGGGCAGTGTCAGATGTTTCCACGTGGGACCTGTGCAATGGTCTTGAAAACAGCTCAGCCTGAGCTGTTCTGCTCCATCAGCCACAGCACTGGCTGGTGGAGCACAGGCTGCCAGCGGCTGTCTGAAGGTTCTCAGCCTTGGCTCTCAGTGTTTGCTTGCCAGTACAGGACTGTCAGGGCATGGCTTGTAGTAAATGTCAGCCTGCTCTGATTTGCCACTAACTTGTCCATCTGTATGGTGCTTTCAAGTTCATGATATGAGCAGCATTCCAGTAGGTATTCCAGTAATGGAGAGCCTCAGGCACCTACTATTAGTACATAAACCTTGTTCCTAGAAAAATCTGCTGCTTGAGACCCCAAGGTCTGCATTCCTCCTGTGTGCTTTTTTGATCTGGAGTAGGAATTGCCTGGCCAGTTTTGTGTGCAGAGTTGCAGTCCATTTTCAACATGTCCTTTCAATCTGGTAACCAAGGACAGGTTTCTGTTCAGTCTGGTGTGAGGCGTGATGTGTCTGTGTGTTGTGAGCAAGGGAAGGAGTACCAGAGAGAAGGAATGACTTGGAGGGAAATAAAAGGCTTGAACTTAATTCACTTTCTCGTATTCACCTGTTAAGTGCATGACGACGACAGGTTCATGTGAACATCTGTGTGTTGGAGCGGATGTGGTTGAGGACAGAATTGGCTACAGGAAGGGTTGTAATGATGAACAAACCCATGTGTCAGTCCCATTTGTCTTTCATTTACAGGAACTGACTTAAAAATCGTGGCTTTCTGTCTTTCCCTCCAGGACTCACCAATGCACAAGGCCCTCTTCTGGGTAGCCATGGCAGTGCTGCAGCTGGATGAAGTAAACCTGTACTCAGCAGGTACAGCCCTACTTGAGCAGAATCTGCACACCCTGGACAGCCTTCGCGTATTCAACGACAAGGTGAGCTGTAAGCAACCAGCTCTGACTGACACGGGTTTTGTGTGAGCAGTTACATATGTTAATACAGGAAAAACCCACAACTCCTTGTCCTTGTGGACACTGGGTAAGCAACTAAAACTGCAATTTGCATTAGGAATTGTTCCACTTGGGTAATACCAACAGTAAAATTGAGATGTATATAATTCTGTTGTGAGCTGGAACAGAAACGTACAGATGAAGGTGTGCTTGGTATTTCAGTGTAAGCTCTTAAAATTACTCTGTCACTTGTAAAAAGAACACCTTGAGCTATCATGAGCAACTCTTGGGTTTTCCTTTTCCTGGTCAGAGCCCGGAAGAGGTGTTCATGGAGATCCGGAGACCCCTCGAGTGGCACTGCAAGCAGATGGACCATTTTGTTGGGCTGAATTTCAACTCCAACTTTAACTTTGCACTAGTGGGACACCTCCTGAAGGGTAAGAACACATCTTGCATCTTCTGTTAAGAGTTGTGCTTCCTTACCCTTCATGTAAAGTGTCCTGAGAACATGCTAATGAACATACTAATGCTTTGTAAATATGCATTGAACGTTAAATACAGTATTTGGTTTTTAACCCCATTTCTTAGGGTACAGGCACCCTTCTCCTACCACTGTAGCAAGAACTGTGAGGATTTTACACACACTACTAGCTCTGGTTAACAAGCACAGGAACTGTGACAAGTTTGAGGTGAACACCCAGAGCGTGGCTTACCTGGCAGGTAAAATCAAACAAGCCAACTTTCTTCTCAATTTGTGCTGACTGAAAATGAATGGATTCTTGTGGGAATTCTTATGGGTTTAGGTTAATAAGGTTGTACCAACATGAAGGACACTTGTAACTGGGGTGGACAAGGGGCTGGGCTAGGCTGGGGTGCATCAGAGACAACGTTTGGGGGGCTGAAGGCTTCACCCACAGGGGAGCTGCTGTGCAGCAATGGAAACCCTTCAGGGAGGCTGAAGGTTTCTTGGTTTAAGCACTGCAGTGTGTGCCTTACAGTGTTCCAGTTCCTAGTGATCTAGAAACAGAAACTGGGACCATGTGAGGGCAAGTGTTTAAGTCATGTAATTGTAACTGGATGGGAATTAGAATTCTTTTTAAATGACCTGGTTTTAATTAGAACAAAGACAACCACTGGGGTGTAAGCACACCGCACTGAAATGCACACAGGAGGAGTTTGAAGTGGGTGGAATTTGCCTCTGTGCAAAACTTACATTGACTCTCTTTGGCTTTTTAGCTTTGCTGACAGTGTCTGAGGAAGTTCGAAGTCGCTGCAGCCTAAAGCACAGGAAGTCTCTCTTGTTGACAGATGTTTCCATGGAGAATGTTCCCATGGATACCTACCCCATCCATCACAGTGACACTAGCTATAGGTTGGTTGTCTAACTTTCAGATATTTGACACACATTTCAATGTCTGTTTCCTTTAATAAATTATCCAGAGGTGACCTGTGGTATATTAAAAACTCAGTCACAGAGAAATTTGAGTATCAGAATTCATACAGATTTAATTCTGAGGTCTGTAAAGCTACTGCAGAGCTTAACTGCTTTGGAGGTTGTTAAACTCTTTGCTAACATCTTTCGACAAGACCTAATTTCATCTCATTTATATTTTAGAAGAAAGTTTTGTTTTTCGTTTTATAAGTAGTCACTTTACCCTTGTCATTGGAAAATCTCAACACCTTAGAGCCTGTCTATATGCAGCCACAGATATAAGCTGAGAAACCCACCTTGAAGTGATGGGGAGAGCTGTTTCTCTCAGTGGGGAGCACTTTACTCAGTGTCTCTCTTCTCAGCATCCAGTTTTGTCTTGCCTTGTAGGCTGATGTGCTTGTGTTCTTTTCATTGCTTTATTGTTTATCTCTTCAGCATTACATCCATATCAGATTGTTAGCCTTCACTAGTCAGACAGTTTTGCAAGCAAAGTAATTACTATTTATATGTGTTTTGGGGAGATTAACCTGTTACGAAAGATGGGTTTAATACAGGACAGTTTGGCTATTTGAACAATTTATGCCTAAATATGCACAGTTTTAAAGATTTTCTTAATTGAATTTCTCTGCACTTTCAGGACACTAAAGGAAAATCAGCCCTGGTCATCACCAAAGGGGTCAGACAGACACCTGGCTGCCAGTTACCCGACAGTGGGACAGATAAGCCCTCGAACACGAAAATCCATGAGTTTGGATATGGGGCAGCCGTCACAAGCGAACACTAAAAAGCTTCTAGGTTATTCACATAACTAATTCACTCATTTGTCTACAGAGTACCCCAGGGACTGTTACTGGCGAGACATTATACTTGTATTTGTTCTGACTTTAAATGTTTATTCCCTATGCAGAGGAACGTATGCAGTTCCTACAAAGTGTGATTACAGAACACTGTACGGTTAAAGAGGACTAACTCAGTTCTTTTGATCATAAAGGGGGGAAGCAAAAGTGACACTCAAAATATGTGTGCTGAAGTGGAGGAAAAAGGGAAAAAAGGAAGAAAAAAAGATACTCCAGACACCAAAGATTTATAGTGCCAGTGTTCTGCCACCAGCCCTCTTTCACCAAAACCAAGAAGCCGAATACCTTAGCTAAGCTGCTGTGTTGAGTTCTCTGTCTTATGCTAGAAGAGAGGGTCCCAAAACATTTCAGATGTTTTGTAAGCAATCTGATTTTTATTCATGGCTTCTCAGTGCATCTTGCGTACAAGCGAAGTCTCAGTGTCAGCGAAACAGGATGAGTTGCTTTGTGTAACTTGTGGGTACCCTTTACATTCCGCAGTGTACATGGAAGAAGAGGAGAGTTATTTCATTATGATCCTGTTACTGCTTCATTTTCAGTAGTCACATTTTGGCATGTTTATTGGATGTGATGTGGTGACCAGGAAACCATAGCATGCCCCAGCATACATCTCTGAGTAAACTGCATGCTTCCCTCATACATACTGTGAAGCATTTTGGAACCTGTGATGGAGAGCGGCATGGTGTGATCGTATTTTCTCTACCATCCCTGAAAATGGTGAAAACGTCCCCAGATTCCTGTCAATGCGTTGTAGATAGGAGAGTAGCGTGGCCAGAAAATCAGGAAAAGTTAGAATATGGATCTAGGTTTAATGTTTTTAATTGCCTGATAAATTGTTTTTAGGTACAAGGAAAAGTTTTGACCATTTGATATCGGACACAAAGGCTCCTAAAAGGCAAGACATGGAATCTGGAATCACAACGCCTCCCAAAATGAGGAGAGTAGCCGAAAATGATTATGAAATGGGTGAGAAACAGGACTAACATTTTCAGAATAATACTAATTATAAATGCTTTGTATGCACATACAAAGAATTATTTCTAAATTCAGTGTTTATTTGCCTAGGACACTACAAGGTAAGGGAGAAATCTGTCTCAGCAGTGGCTTCTGGAGAGCAAAGTCTTCCTATCACTAGCAACTGAGGTTTGAATTAGAGTTGCTCAGTTTGCAGCTGTAAAGCTGTACATACAGGAGTGGAATGAAATAAACCAAATCTGGCTTTTTCTGGGTTAACAAACCCAAGCTGCAAATTCCTGCAGGAGATGGAACGTGACCTAATGCCTCGAATGCCTCTCTTCATCGTCTCCCACATCTGCTTCCTGTGCCCCCACCCCCAATTGCAATGCAAGACCAGGGTTCTGCTCTCGTGTCTGATGGCAGCCTGCTGCCAGAGCCGGAACGTGGGACTTGCCACCCCTGGGCCTGTATTTCACTGATGAGGAAATTGGGGTTATTGTTGACCATTTGATAACACATCCCATGGAACGGTCCAGTGCTGCCGGCATTCCAGCGTAGCTGTTGCTTTTCTACCTTACGAATGCTGGTGACCTCAAAGTTTGCATATGACCGAGTTTGTTGTGCAAGAGCTGGTTCTGTTCTGGTTGGGGTTGCTTTTGCTTTGGATGAGTTGCTCTTTTTTATCTGGCAGAAACCCAGAGAATATCACCACAGCAGCACCCGCACCTCCGGAAGGTTTCTGTGTCCGAATCAAATGTCCTGCTAGATGAAGAAGTCCTGACTGACCCCAAAATACAAGCGCTGCTGCTTACGGTTCTTGTAAGGTTTCTTTCTGTCTATTCCCTGTTATTTTCTGAGACTGTTATGTTATGCATGCTCCTTGCAGTGTTTCCAACTTCTTGTGGATCAGTATCCCTGTGATGTGTGCAAGTCGATTCTTTGATCCAGCTTTCCAGGAATCACTGTTAGAAATGCGTTTAAATGCTCCTTGAGAGCAAATACTGAATTTTCATTATTCCATCTTGCTTTGTAGAACTTGTCCAACAGTTGTCCTTTTTTCTGGCAGATTATTATCACAGACTAATTTTAGATGATAAAATGATAGTAATACATTATACTTCTAAAGTCAAGAAGTGCAAGCTGTTGGAATCCCAGCATAATTCAGTTTTTCAATGATTAACTATTAACAGAGGTACAGTATGATGGTGCTTTCTACAGCTGGACCAATCCAGTTGCCATTCCTGAGGTAATTCAGAAAGATTCAGTTTCCTACTTTTGACAAAAAACAACTAGCTAACTATTTATCACAATAGAAGCCATTGCCAACTGGTTTTATTCCCTACATACACACAAAACGACTCGATTCCATGTCCCGAGAGGACACAAATTAATCTTTTGTGATGCTGCTATTCAGAAATCAGAAAACCTTAAACGACAACAACAAAGCTTGTGTATAACTACGCAACCTAAATTACAAGTGCGCTCATTTAATCCTTTTTCTTGTAACAGGCAACATTAGTGAAGTACACTACTGATGAGTTTGACCAGCGGATTCTGTATGAGTATTTAGCAGAAGCCAGCGTTGTCTTCCCAAAGGTCTTTCCTGTTGTGTAAGTATCCAACACTCTGTTCATGGGGACTCTCTAAAGGCCCTTCCTTTCAGAGGTCTGCACCAGGACACGCTTGTACGAGGGACTTACTCATCTGTCCATGGCTTGCTGGGACAAACGTCCATAGCAATTTGAGATTCGTCCTTTTCCCCTATGTTAAACTAATCCAATGTTCTTCCTAGACCAGGCCTCCTCAGGTACCGCTGCTGCTGCTGGTGCTTCAGCCCAGTCACACTCAGGTTTCGTACTTAGCCCTCCACGTGCCAATCAAAACTGATTCAAAGCACAGGTCAGGACACTCTGGTGTTTCTTCAGATACCTGTTAAAAGTAGTATTCACTGGAGTCAGTTTACATAAGAGAAACACAGCCATCGGGACTTCAGATGAGCAGACTTTTAAAGCTGACCTGAGCATGATGTAAAAATCATGCTGCTATTTTCTGGCTTTATAAATGGGGAAGGCACATACAAGTTGTGTGAGTTATTGAAACCACAGTTTTAAGTAACTGGCATTTGTATTAACAAAGCCCAGTGAGGGAACACTGCCACAGGGTGAAAAAGCTGCTTTGAAACTGCAGCTCTGAAATGTTCCCAAATCCAGTGAATTGGTTTTTGCTTGAAAATAATGAAGCCCTTTGCAATGTAAAGTGTGAGGTGAATGCTTCAATGGGTCACACTGTGAGTGCCGTCCTTTGAAGCGTTACACTGAACACGCGTAGGAATTGTGTTGTACTTCTGAAGTCACTGAGGTTTTGAAAATCCCACCTTATCTGCTGTTTGCTGAAGTCATTGGGAACTGCAGCTGTATTTGTGTTTAATGAACAAAAAAACCCTGCTTCTCTCTTTCTTCAGGCACAATTTACTGGATTCCAAGATCAATACCCTCCTATCGCTGTGCCAGGATCCAAACTTGTTGAATCCAATTCATGGGATCGTTCAGAGCGTTGTCTACCATGAAGAGTCGCCGCCCCAATACCAAACTTCTTACCTACAGAGTAAATATCTCCTTGATTTAAAAGCAGCCATATTTGAAGTTAGATTTACTACTAACAGTGGTTTGGAACTGCAGCCCTAAATAGAACACTCAGTCGGCCCTGTGTGGCATCTTGCCAATGTCATATTCTTGTAAACAGAAGAGTTTGCATATTACAAACCCTGCTGCCATGAATATTAAAGCTGCTCACTGCTATTGTGCACTAAAAATTCAAAGTACTACACCAGCTGTGTGTGTCAAAAGAAGCTGAAACTCAGTATTGTGTCTGCTAAGCAATTTGAAGGAATGCAGACCAGGAGTGGGGGTAAATGATGAGTTTAAGTTTAACTCTTTAAGTTTGGGAAGTTCCATAGTTTCTAGTTGTTTTCTGTCAGTTGAGAGCTGTGTGTTTGTAGTAACATTTGATCTGTTGTTGTAGGTTTTGGATTTAATGGGTTGTGGAGGTTTGCTGGTCCCTTCTCTAAGGTAAGAGCAGCATATTCCCTGTAAGTTTCTGTGTAGAACACACTGGTGCTCCGGGAAGGATGCAGATCATGGCAACTCGCAGAATTTCTGGAGAAAAGAACCAATCTCTTTCTTCTTCCCCCACAGCAAACACAAATCCCTGACTACGCTGAGCTCATAGTGAAGTTTCTTGATGCCTTGATTGACACATATTTGCCTGGAATCGATGAGGAAACCAGTGAAGAATCTCTCCTGACGCCCACCTCTCCGTATCCCCCTGCAGTGCAGAGCCAACTGAGCATTACTGCTAACCTCAACCTTTCCAATTCCATGACCTCGCTTGCAACCTCCCAGCACTCCCCAGGTCAGTGGCTGTTCTGGTCCATCTTGAATTCACTGCTTTTGTAGCCACTCAGCCTTGTTGTTTCTTCGGAGGGGGTTATGCATCAAAACTCATTGCATTCTTGAGTCAAACGATTATTAAACTGTTCACTAAGCTATTAATTACACTGCTTTGTCAGATGTTGGGATTTATCCAGCACAAAAGTTGTCTTCCAAGTTGTCGTGGTTTAAGCCCAGCTGTAACTCACGCAGTTCGCTCACTCACTCCCCCTTCTTTCTTCCCTCCCGCTCCCAGAGGGATGGGGAGGAGAACAGAAAGAATGTAACTCCCACAGGTTGAGATAAGAACAGTTCAGTAACTGGGGTATAACACAAACCACTGCTGCTGCCACCAATAATAATAATGACAGGGGAAATACAAGGGAAGAGAATACAACTGCTCACCACCCACCAACCGATACCAAGCCCAACCGAGCAGTGAGCCCCCTCTTCCGGGTCCCTGCCCCTAGTTTTTCCATCCTGGGCACGACATTCTGTGGTATGGAATACCTCTTTGGTCAGTTCGGGTCAGGTGTCCTGTCTCTGCTTCCTCCCGGCTTCCCCTCCTCCCTGGCAGAGCATGAGGCTCAGAAAGTCCTTGGTCAGAGTAAACACTTGAGCAGTTACTGAAAACATCGGTGTTATCAGCGCTGTTCCCAGGCCGAAAGGCAAAAACAGCACTGCACCGGCTACTAAGGAGATAAAATGACTGCTACTGCTGAACCCAGGACACAAGTTGTTACACATAAGCCAATACCCTGCTTAGAATGAACCCCCATGTGTCACCATGGCAGAATTTGGTGGCATCTGGACTGCGCCGTCCCTTTTGGTCCAGGCTGTTGGTCCCCTCTGGGGCTGCAGGATGCAGCGAGGTTAACCCCAGTCCTTGTGTTTCCCCAGGGATCGACAAGGAGAACGTGGAGCTGTCGCCCACCGCCGGGCACGCCAACAGCGGGAGGATGCGCCACGGCTCCGCGAGCCAAGTGCAGAAGCAGCGCAGCGCAGGCAGCTTCAAGCGGCACAGCATCAAAAAGATCGTGTGATTGCTCCGCTCTGACCCCTTTAACTGTCTGTCTGGAGACTGACGCACGCGGGCCCCTCGCAGAGGCCCTCACCGGTTGTGATGCTGCACTCAACTTTTCCAGTTCCCATCCCGTCAGCCGCGTTGCCAGATGATCAACTCTTGAAACATTGCCTGCGTTTTAATGCCTTCATTTCTTCCCTTCTGTTTCTGGTTTTAGTCAGTGTTTCAGAACCGCTCCTGTACATCCTGACGGACTTTGCAGCCAAAGGAGGTGTGGAGTTCTTTAACACTGCAGAACCGTGTCATGTCCGAACTCGAAAGCCATTGCCCGTAGACAGTTCTACCTTGCTTCTGTTGTCTGCCTTGGTTGCCTCTCTTCTAGAGGGACGTGTTCGTCCTTAACCCTGTTTGCACACATTTCAAGGTGGTGGCTTTATGAGCCAGGGGGAGTTCCTGTAATCCTGGTTTTAATTCAAACCTGTAAGATTTTTAGCTGTGGACTTTTTTTTACCGTACTTTAAAAGAAACTTAGGATAGCTGCAGTGCAATGAGCTTAACCATCGTGGTGGATTAGGTTAAATTCCTGGTAATCAGCAATAAATTTGAGAGGAGAAGGAGGCCACACGAGTCTCTTCCATTCCCCACCCCATAGCTTCACATGCTTGGACTGTGTATGGACCAGACTGGACAAACTGGCTTTTTTCCAAAGCAGATTTTTTTGCTGTACTTGAACTGCACCAAACAGGTTGTAGAGTGGAAAGAAACTATTGAGAGCTGACCATTATGCTGTCATTGTAGCAGTCCTGGAAACTTACTGCTTCTTTCTTCCATTTTCAAGAAGGGGAAAATGGATGGCCCGGGGAACTGCAGAGCAGTCAGCCTCACCTCTGTGCCTGGCAAAACCTTGGAGCAGATTCTCCTGGAAGGCATGCTGAGGCACATGAAAAACAACAAGGTGCTTGGTGACAGCTAGCATGGCTTCACTAAGGGGAAATCCTGCCTGACCAACCTGGTGGCCTTCTATGATGGGGCTACGGAACTGATGGACAGGGGTAGAGCAGTTGATGTCATCTACCTGGACTTGTGGAAAGCGTTTGACACTGTCTCACACGACATCCTTGTCTCTAAGTTGGAGAGACATCAATTTGATAGGTGGACCACTCGGTGGATAAAGAACTGGCTGGATGGCTGCACGCAAAGAGTTGTGCTCAATGGCTCAGTGTCCAGCTGGAGACCAGTAACGAGTGGTGTCCCTCAGGGATCGGTGTTGGGGCCAGTCTTGTTCAACATCTTTGTCGGTGACATGGACAGTGGGATTGAGTGCACCCTCAGCAAGTTTGCCAATGACACCAAGCTGTGTGGTTCGGTTGATAGGTTGGAGGGAAGGAATGCCATGCAGAGGGACCTTGACATGCTTTTGAGGTGGGCTGATGCCAACCTAATGAAGTTTAACCATGCCAAGTGCAAGGTCCTCCACCTGGGTCGGAGCAATCCCAGGCACAGCTGCAGGTTGGGCAGAGAAGAGATTCAGAGCAGCCCTGCAGAGAAGGACTTGGGGGTGTTGGTTGATGAGAAACTGAACATGAGCCGGCTGCAGTGTGCGCTCGCAGCCCAGAAAGCCAACCATATCCTGGGCTGCATCCAAAGGAGCATGACCAGCAGGTCGAGGGAGGTGATCCTGCCCCTCTACTCTGCTCTCATGAGACCTCACTTGGAGTATTGTGCGCAGTTCTGATGTCCTCAACATAAAAGGGACATGGAACTGTTGGAACAAGTCCAGAGGAGGGCCACGAGGATGATCAGGGGACCGGAGCACCTCCCGTATGAAGATAGGATGAGAAAGTTGGGGCTGTTCAGCCTGGAGAAGAGAAGGCTGCGTGGAGGCCTCATAGGAGCCTTCCAGTATCTGAAGGGGACCTATAGGGATGCTGGAGGGGGGACTCTTCATGAGGAACTGTAGTGAGAGGACAAGGGGTAATGGGTTCAAACTTAAACAGGGGAAGTTTAGATTGGATATGAGGAAGAAATTCTTTACTGTAAGGGTGGTGAGGCACTGGAATGGGTTGCCCAGGGAAGTTGTGAATGCTCCATCCCTGGTGGTGTTCAAGGCCGGGTTGGACAGAGCCTTGGGTGGCATGGTTTAGTGGGAGCTGTCCCTGCCCATGGCAGGGGGGTTGGAACTGGATGATCTTAAGGTCCTTTCCTGCCCTAACTATTTTACAGTTCTATGATTCATTTAGCATCTACTTTAGTTTTGCCCTTCCTTTGAGGAATTCCTGGCAGAATAACCCATGCGGTTTGGGGGGGGGGATTAAACTTCCAGCTCTGGGAGACAGCATTTGGCAAAGCTGCTTCCATGCTGCCCGAGCAGCACTGTAAAACCAGCAGTGCTTGCTTAAGGTACATGAATTTAAAGGCAGCCGATGCTGTGTGGAGTGCAGGTTACATCTGAATGTTTGCAGTGCACTTCCTGGTGTCAGTCCAGGCATCCGCAGCCAAACCCATCCCACAGAGCTCCCATGGGCTTTCAGTTCGTGAGGGTTCATGCTTGGAGGTGACAGAACTGAAGCTGCTGTTGCTGTGAAGGATTTGTCAGCTCAGTCGTGCGTCGCGGTGGACGGCTGTGAACGTGCTGCTACGTCAGTGAGGTGTCAGGCGCAGTGCTGGGTGCTGCGGGTGCTCAGTCGTGCTGGGTGCTGATCTTGGGGTGAGCGGGAATCCTGACCAAGGGCCCATCCATCAGCTGGGTGCTCGCTGGAGGGCTCTGCATCTCCTGCTACAGAGCAGCTAACCTCCCCAGTGCCAGACCCCTGGTTTATGTTAGGTCTGCAAGTGGCTTTAAAGGAAAAAAAGGCATATCCAGTAGGTGCAGTAAAACCCTCCAGTGCAGTGTCCTCGGTGGCTTTCAGTAAATCAAACTCCACAGCTAAATTATTAGAGAATGGTACAAGTAAGTGTCGAGACTTTATTGCTATCGCACATAATTCACATGTATCCACCCAGTAACGATGTAACATGTATGTAAATAAAAATACCTTTATTGTATTGATTCCTAAAATAACAACTTAATTTCTTTAATTTGTTTACAGTCCTGGAAAAACTATGAACACAAACTTCATATGCAAATAGTTTGCCAAAACAAGAGGAAAACTTAGAATCAGCAGTCTTGGAATAGAGATGCTGGGAAAGGCGGAGGCTCGTGCAGTCAACCAAACCTCTTTCTTCCTGGTCGGTAGGAATGTGGTTACTGAGCTGCTGTGGGACTGTGAAAGGGGTTGTGAGGCCGGAGCTGAGTGCAGGAGTAGAGCAGTGGCTGGGGCTGTGTCTGGAGCTGCTGTGCACAGAAAGCTCCGGGAGTCACTGATGTAAAAGCTGTTCTCATCTCATGTGTCACGTTGCAAAGAGCCACCTTCAGCATCGCTGCCCACGAGTGCTTGTTAGTCTGAATCAAGCTCATTCCAGCCCTCTGTGCTGTGCTGAAGAGGATGAATTGTAGAAGCCTCAAGATTTGTAGGTAGGAGGGAAAAAGAATCTCTTGTAATTTGCTGGTAGCAAAACGTAGTTTTCAGTTTTCTCCTACAAGCAGATTTTCTGTAAACGGACACGGTCATTCCAGAGGACCAACCAAAGGGGTTTTGTTTGTCTTGGGAGCATGCGAGAGCACCTCTGTCACGATTTTTGCATTGCCTCTATTAAAAGAGTCCCTAAATTAATGCGTCGTTTGAAACACACAGAATGAGAAACCAAAATGGACGGCGATTACCATTACCTTTCCTGTGAGAACTATTCCAGGCTCCCAGTCCCTGCTGAAAAAAACTGGTACCTTCAGAAAGGAAGTCAACAAAGCTTAATTCATTCTGTTTCCTGGAAGGAGGAGGAGTCATTTCATGTCTTCACTGCATGGCTCAGGGAGAGGACCTGAACTTTCTTAGAGCAGGGGTGTCAAACACGTGGGTCACAGGAGCTGAATGTGGGTGTAGTTACAGCCGATGGCCAAGGTTTATTTTGGGAGCGCGTGCGCTCTGATACACGGGAACGTCATCTCCCAGTACCAGTGGTTGGGAAGCTTGTGCTTAGATCAAGGAGGGGACCATGGCCTTTCTTTATTGATGAAACTCCTATTAGTAATTAGTCGTTCAGTGCCTTACTGTCACATGCATCACTTGGCCTGCTCCCTGTAACAGCCAGTGCTGTTATTTTGCCTTTTTGTTTTCTTGCTCGCATCCTCCTTCATTTGTTCTCTTTTCCTGGTTTTTCTCCACCCCACTCCTGTTTCGTTCTGGTGAACACCCCTCAGTTCCCAGTCCAGCCTGCTTCCATCCCCTCCTTGCCCATTCCTCCTCTATGCTCATAGTGATCAGCAGGTAGTTAGTTGCTGGTGAGGATTTGAACCTGACCTAGAGAGCAGGAAACAGATCCAAGCGTTCCGACCTGCAAGTGGCTCCTGCAGGCAGCTCGTGGGCTTCCAGGCAGTCACTGCTGCATGGGCTGTTCCTGCAGCACGGAGTCAGTGTACTTGGACGTGAGACTTAGCTTCAGGAAAACCCGGGTTTAACACGCGGCCCACGTGAGGACATCATGGGGACTGTATGTTTG
Organism: Ara ararauna; assembly: GCA_028858755.1. NCBI lineage: Eukaryota > Metazoa > Chordata > Aves > Psittaciformes > Psittacidae > Ara > Ara ararauna. Next base: position 5,437,312 of record CM054389.1, on the reverse strand, counting down.
ACACCCTTGGTTTAGACCACGTTACCCATCACGCACTAACTACAGTTAAGTACTGTAAAGATGATTAACATTTTGTTTGTGTTTGTATTTTCCCTGACTTAAAGATAATTCAGTAGTATTTGAATAGTGCATAACCTACCTGTTAATTATGCCAATGTTTCTGCTTTAATGTGCATGAGGTTTCCAAGAACAGGAAACATTTCACCTAAGTATTGTGGACCCGGGAGCATTCCAGTGCTCTATTCCTAACTGGATTGTAGGTTTTAGGGCCTTTTCTGTTCCATTCTAAGGTTAATTTCTTTTCCAATGTAATGAAGCACGTCTTATTGTTATGCAACAAACTTACCACTTTTCGTGTTGGTCCCACCATTTTTTTTAATGCAGTATATTCACCTGTAAATAGTTTTTTGTGTAAAATTTGACAGAAAGGTATATTTACTACACTGTAAATACATGTGACAATATATTGTATTATTTTGCTTTTTTTGTAAAGCAGTTAGTTGCTGTATATGTATAACATACAAATTGGATTATTCTAGTGTTAGTAACTGGTAACTACTACTACTCCTTCCTGCTGTTGCGTTACGTCATTTAAAAAGATGCTGTGTACTATAAACTCACACTGTGTACGATACCTTACTATTTCCAGCTGGGCCTCGACTTTGAAACCGCTTCCTTGATCCACAGTCCTGTTGCTATTGTAAGCAAGCGTGCGAGGGCTGGCAGGAGCCCGGCCCACTCAAACGCCGGTGGTAACTGTAGGGAAAGGGTAGAAGCCTGGGTTCAGATAACTCTTGTTCGCCCCGTTTCCCCTCATGTATGTACTTCCCCCTTTTTTTGAAGTAAAATGTAAATTCAACCTGCTTCCAGTTGTTTGAAGGTCATTCGCTTGTGCTGCGCGGTGGAGTTGGTGCGTTCTGCAGTCCCTTCTCTGTGACAGCGAGATGCGGAGGGGTTCTTGGGGTCTGACCAAGGGCCTCGTTGCCACAGGCGTGGGATCAGCCCTAATCCCAGGCCTCAAAACCCCCTTTTTCTGGGGAAAATGAGGCTGGAGTTGAACTCCTGGGATTTGTCTTTCCAGCATGGTGCTGCTCTGTGCGGGTCATCTTGCACAGTTGTAAGTAATGGCAAAACTGATTGCCTGAGGATAACCGAGGCCAGGATTTGGACAGAATAAAGCCCACTGGCATGAATTTCATGTCACTTCAATAAGATTATCATAATTGAATAATAAATCAGAATATTTCTTTTTAAATTGTAAATTTAATATTTTAATAAAGCAGCTGCTTGGTCTTTAAAGAACATTTCAGTATAATTTGTCTATTTGAGCTTTTCTAGCTTAGAAGCTTCAAGTTTCAACTGTCAGGCAACTTTTATGACAAATAATCAAATCTATTTTTCTTTTAGGGGAATATATTACTTTCCTATTAAAAATGTATAAGTACTTCTATTCTGGCTTTGTGAATCGTAAAAGGATGTAAAAACACATTAAAGCGTGACTGCATTGACTACTTCTGAGACATCTTCTTGTTCCTGTACACTGAACATACCCTTAGGCCCACTGAGCTGCAGACAGACAGACATTGCACGGGCCTGGTAACTCACTGCAGTGCTCCTGTGCTGTAGGGTGGGCATGAATGGAGGAGCTTCTGCATGGTGCAATGGCAGGAGCACATTTCCTTTCCTTTAGAGGAAACGTTCATTAACCCTAAAGCAGCAGCAGCAGCACTGCAGGGAGTGGGGAGCCACCTGGGAGATGTTTCCTCAACAACACTGCTGCTAAAAACACCTAAGTACCTCTCTTTAGACAGGTGAGCTTTCCTGCTCCTCGAGATCACGAAACACACTCCAGGCACAGTGAGGAAGAGCTTTATTTTAGTTATGTCTTTACAAGGTTAGAAAGTCTATTTAGGGAGAAAATTGCACCCTCGGAGCAAGCAGTTCTGTCTTAGGAAATGGCTTCCAAATCCCTGCCCAGCTGCTGCCAGGGCTGCTAAAATACTTTACAAAGCAAAAAGATAAAGCAGAAATTCGGAGCTTTCTTGATGTGGGGGCCTAAATCCTGGTTTTGAGTTAAGTTGGGCAAAGCTCCAAGCAGGAAGAGAAAGGAAGTTGTTATTCAGGGGCAGTGAGGCTGAGCCACAGTGCGAGTGGCTCATTACGAAGCATTCAGCTGTCTCTGGCATGAATAGTTCCAAAAACCTCTGACCTGGAGTAACAAGTCTTCACAACATTCCTGTTAACATATGAAAATGCATAGGCACTTTCTAATATATTACAATTTAAAACCACATGAATCTATAACCCACAAGTTTCATACTAAGCTTTTTATTCCCTTAGCAGAAGACTTTCTCAAGCAGGCTGAAAAAGTGCAAACATGCACAAACATTAAGAGCCCTTTCCCGAGGCTGGTGAGATGCTGCCACTACAGGGAAGCGTGGTGCCTACCTTGTGATGAATGTGATGCCTCTGAATGCCAGCAGCCCTGATCCTGCCAGGGATGAGGTAAGCCTCACCTTGGGCTGCCCCACAACTGCGAGATGCCGGCCTCAGGGCACGCAGCAGGTGCTCAGGGGAGCAGCGGTCCCATCCATCGCAGGGAGCTGCTGGGAGGGTGGGCAGAGAAGACTCTCCAGTTCCTGCTGCAGCTGGCTGGGGGCTACCTGTGAAGGTGACAAACGCTGCTGTGGGTTAACTGCTGCTACAGCCACACACACAGCCGTAGGCTGGACTTGATCTTAAAGGTCTTTTCCAGCCTAGTCGAGGCTCTGATTCTATGCGGTGAGATGCGGGCCCTTGCACCCTACCACAGGACTAACTTCTACTGCTACTTGAATGTCTACTTTAGCCATTGTCTACTGCATTTTATCTTCCTATCCTCCCCTTAGGCCCATGTGTATCAGAACGACAGACACTGAACACCCAATCTAAATAGATCCAACATGGTAAGTCTCTGCGTGTCACAGAATTAAAGCCATCCCCTTGCAGCTACAAAGAGTACTACTGGCCAGTGCAAAGCAAGGATGGCCTTTTCCTACTGCTAAAGTTCATGATTTATAGGTGTGACTCCTTTGTGTCTTGGAACATCGGTTTCTTCACTTGATGGCTGCTGTGTTTAACAAGCTCGCAAATGAAAACAAATCCCAGGGTTGTGTGGGTGGGGAGTGCAGAAGAACATCTCCCACGGTGTGACTTGTTAAAACAAGTACGGGTTTGTTCATCAAAGCAGCAATGAAAAAAGAGTCCGATGATGCATCTTTAGGGCTATTGAAATGATAGTGCTATAAATAGCTGTGAGTAACTAAGCGCATGTTCCAGAAAATCCCATTTAGTTTCTTTTTTTCTCATAGCAGTGTCCTTTGGAAGAACTAGACATGTTTGTTCTGCTGCTTCTCCCCCCCGTCAGTGTGCGGAGAGGCACATTCCCTTTGCACCAATTTACTATCTATGAAGTTCCTCCGCTGTGCTCCCCAGCTCCTTGCACTATCAGCCATGGTTTCTTCCCCTTTCTTAGCGATTCTCTTTTCCCTTACTAAGTGGAGCTCACTGTGATACAGCCTATCTCATTTCCCAGTGGCCTGGAGCGCGTTTAGGGCCGCATCAGGCAAGAGAGCAGGCTTTCAATGGCAGCACATGCAAAATGCTCTGTGAAGTGTGACAGGGAACCACCCAACTGTTTATAAACGGGCATGACTGAACATGGGCCAGAGACAGACAGCGGCTCTGAGACAAGGAAGAGGCTGCTTCAGAGCAACACAAATCAGACAAAGGACTTCAAGGCCCCACCATGCAAACACACGTGAGGCCGTTGGGGTGTTTGAGGCACTGCAAAATGAGGGAAGGAATTTCTGCAGTTGCCCAAAACACTTGGCATCCGAGCCTCTGTGCAGTAGGGATCAGAGAGCAAAGTGTGCCGCTGAATCCTGCTGTAGGTTAAATACTCACGTGAAGAGATGCTCAGGGAAATGGAGAAGAGGCTACCACCGGCTTTGTGTGCTCTGTCCTTTCCAAGCCTGCACTTGTTCTGCAGGGCTGACTCCCTGCTCCCCTTTCAGCCAGGCCCATCCTTGTTTTTAACTCCTGGTCTCTCACAGTTCCTGAAAGAGAGAAAGATTACTGCTCAAATCCCCTGCAAAGCAATGGGGCAAGTACACCTCTGCTGGCCTCCAGCTGCCAGCTCTGTTTGAGATGTTAATGGCTCCACCTCTGATTTACAACAAAGAAGAATAAATTGGCCTCGAGGATGCTGACATACCTTGTTCTTTTCTCAGTTTCAGTAATCCTTTTACTTTGTAGGGTGCCAATTTTCCTGGCTGGGAACATGTGTTTGCTTCTTAAATGACCACGAAAATGGAACTAGCAGGTGAGAAAGCTGTTCCTCACTTAGGAAAAATTCAGACCCATGAACTGCTTCTGTAGGAAGAACATGACTTCTCGGACCGGGAAGCAGTCTTTGTTTTATTTGACATCACTGGCATTTTATTGTTACTCAATAGAATATCTTTTTCTTTCCACTGTGGTAAAGCTTACGGTCTTCGACTGCTCCAAGAGCTTGGCTGCGCACTGCACGAAGAGCATGACAGCAGGTTTGTCCCAAGAGCTTCCAACGTTGATGGTTACCCTGTGACTGACACCGGCCTCCCCTATGACCTTCGCCAGATCTCCTAACACCCTACAGTCCTGAGCCATCAACACCCCGACTGCCCGACTGTAACAGTCAGGTATGGCTGTCAGCAGAATTCCTAACAGAAACTTCTGAGCTCTTCATTTTAAAGACATTAAATGGGCAAAGTCTGAGCGCTGCTGCATTTTTCCTGCCTCCTGTGTGGCACAATTCGTAGCCTTCAAGCAGGTATTTGTGAGTCAGTTCTGCCCGCTCTGAACAAAGATGTTGAGGCAAATCAGGAGCTTTTCGTAGAAAAATAATTCCACAAATTACTGATTTCGGAAGGCAAATCCTGCTCCAACATGACTGTGGTTTTCCCAAGTTACTCATTAACACTCTAATGTACCACTTGCTGCACACACATGTAAATAAACTGAGCCAGGCAGCCTGGTGAGTTAACCCAACGAAAGCAGCCTGGTGTCCGGCTGTCAAGGTGTTTACAACACATTTCCTGCACCATTACATACACAGTGTAGGGCAAGCTGCTTCCAGCCAGGCAAGCTCACAGGGCTCTGCAGCATGAGACTTGGTTACTGGAGAGAGCAAGGAGGTTTGCAGTCTCACTTCTTGCTCCGCCCTTCCCTGCTACCTCTCCTTGCCCCAAAGCCCTTTTGCTGAGCCGTCTCTCCCTGCCCTATATTCTCCCTCTGAGTTTCCAAAGGATACAAAAGCAGCGCTGATCCACCGGGAAATTCAAAGCCATCTCTTACCACAAAGATGGGTCCGGTGACAACCGAGCCTCCTCTTTGCTGCACCCAAGGAGGAACCAGAGTGTGCGTGGATAACATCACAAGTATTCAACAATAAAACGAACACAAAAGTCTCCGTTAACTCCAACTTTGTGCTCCTGCAGCTAAGCAGTAACCTTGCCCAAACACAGATTTTCATGTCACACTCCGGTTCGGGCTCCTGCACTGCTGTACCTGCTGCCTAATGCACTTGCTTACTAACGTGTTTCGTCACCAGCAAAGCACTCATAGCATGTCTAAAGCTTTGTGTAACACAGGTTCACCTCTGCTTACTTTGAACAGCACGGTGGAAGCCAGCAGCGTCCGGCTGTGTAAGGAGACAATCAAGCGCTTTGGCTCTGGGGCACAGATGAGCCTTATGGTCCCAGCAGAGAACAGGGCTGAGCAGTTGGAGCGGATGGGGGTGCTCGGATGCAGACGGGGAGAGCCATGAGAGGAAACGGCCGTTCCCAACGCTTTGAAAGGATGACTCAGACGCCCCAGGCCGGGCCGCCGCACAGCACGGAGCAGGCCCTGCCGGCGAGAGGCAGCTCCGCGCCCCGACGGGCGGCCCGGGGGGGGCAGGAGGCGCTCCCCACACCGCGAGGCTGCAGGGGCCGCGCCAGCAGCGGGAACCCCCCATTACCGCAGCCCCGGAGCGGAGCGTGAGGGACACCACAGCGGCGGGCGCCGGGCCGCGAAAAAAGGCTCAGAGCCCCGCTCCGACCGCCTCACGAGGAGCGGGGCGCGTTCCCCACCGCATCGGCGCGGAGGCAGCCCTCCCCGTGCCCGGCACCGGGAGAACGGACCCGAGCGGGGCGCGTTCCCCACCACATTGGCACCGGGAGAACGGACCCGAGCGGGGCGCGTTCCCCACCACATCGGCACCGGGAGAACGGACCCGAGCGGGGCGCGTTCCCCACCACATCGGGGCGGAGGGAGCCCTTCCCGGGTCCCGGCACCGGGAGAACGGACCCGAACCGCAGCCACAGCCGCGCCTCCCGCCTCAGCCACCGGTCCCGGCGGCGGGAGCTGCACCCGGCGCACGCGCGGCGCCTGAGGAGACGGGCTCTCGCGAGAGCTCCGCGTCTCCCGAGAGGGGCGGGGCGGTTGGGCGGGGCGGCGGGAGCCGCTGCAAGTCCGAGCCCGGCGGCCCCGGGCGGGCTGCACGTGGGGCACCGGCACCGGCACCGGGAGCTGCTGCGCACCGGGAGCTGCTCCGGGCCCCGGCACGGGGAGGCGGCGCCGCGCCCGACCGGCCGTGAGTAACTGCGGCGGGGGCGCTGCCGGGCCCCGCGGGAAGCGGGCCGCAGGCTGTCAGCTCGGCGGCGCTCGGTGTGGGGCTGAGGGGGCTGAGGGACCGGGGTGCTGCTGCCGCGTTATCCGCCCCGCCGCGGCCAAGGTCAGCGCCGCGGTCCGGAGGGGGGGTCTGCCCCGTGCCGGGGCCCCGGTGTTGAGGCAGGGGCTGCGGCGGGAAGGGGGCCCCGGAGTCCCGGCAGCTGAGGGGAGCTGTGCGCCGGGCGGTGCAGCAGCCAGAGGGATGCCAAGGCCTCCTCGGTGTCCTGTGGTGGTTTCGCGTCTGTGAGTGGTTGTACTGCTTATTTCCCAGTTGCCAATAGCAAAGTCAGAGCATCCCTGAGGGAAGCGGCTGTGCAGGCCGGAGGAGCCGTGTGAGTTGGTGTTAAATGTGATTCACTCTCGCTGTGAACTCTCCTGTAGCTACTTAGAAATGAGAGCGGGAGATGGCATAAGAGCGGCAGACAAGGTACTAACGATTAAGGGTGCTGTCTCTTGTGTGTCTGGTATGGCAAGGCTTGCTTGTGTTATGGTAATGGTTGATAAAAACTGTTATTAGCAAGCTTTTCATATAGCGCAGTGACTTCTACTTGTTTGTAAGCCAGCATGGAATACATTTGAGAGCAAAGGAATTAAATTGTATTGCTGTTGAGGAAGGAATGCTTCAGTAGCCTTGCTCCTTGAAAGAGTCCTTGTTGTTTGACTTTTATCTTTTGTTTTTCATTCTTCTTGAAGCAAGTGAGATCCGAGTTACTCATGTTCCAGAATCGGGCTGCTTGATCTATGTCTGGTTGAGCTCTTTGCAATAGTCCAGTAAGTTATATCATGAAGCAGGGAATGCAAAATGAATAGGCACCTCGGTGAGGGCACCCTGTAATGAGAGTTATCTGCAGGAGTAAGGATTAACAGCAAAGCTGCGGTTGACCACAGCCAGTCTGTTACTGGAAAGTAAGGGGCTGCAGAATGGGAGTAATTCTGGCTTTGCATGTTCGCAGGGGGTTGTGCCTGCTGAGTGTTGTCTGAGCCTCTGTGGACTTTGTCTCAGGTGAACGGAAATGTCTTATTGCTGGGGGAGGCAATAGTGGGAAACGGTAACTTTCCTTTTCTCTTGTTTGATTTCTGCCTGTGAATGATCTACTGAGCTGCAGCCCAGCGTGTGTGTGCCGTGTAGCCAAGGAGGAGCACGTGGCGTGCTGGAGCGCGGCACAACTCGTGAGGGAGGGATGGCTTTCTCTTGGAAGCACATGGACCGGAGCTGTTGGAGCAGCGCAGCTGAGCTCTTCTGCCAGGGCTCACTGTGTGACCTGGTTCAAGCCACTTGAACTCTTCATCCTTTAACGAGCTAACTGAGCAAAGGGTTGAAATGCGGTGCACTGTGTGGTACCTGTCATCTATTAATGTCATGTACCTGTGCTCCTGATAAAGGATAGTACAGCTTCACTGCATGTATCTTGATGGCGCAGTTTAGTTCTTGATTAATTGGTTTGCTTGCGTGTGCTGCTAGTGCACTAAATCATAGAATTCCAGCCTGGTTTGGGTTGGCAGGGACCTTAAAGCTCTTACAGTTCCAACCCCTCTCCAGGTGTCTTGTCAGCAAGGCACTTAAAGGCTGCAGTAAAGTCTCCCAGGAGCCTTCTCCAGGCCAGACAAGCCCGACTCAGTCCGTGCGTATGTCCATGCGTGCTTCTGCAGTAGTGGAGTGTGCTGGTTTAGCTGAAGAGCATAATGCTTTCAAAGCAACAAACTGCACTTATCTGTGGCTCTTGTCTTTCATGTACACTTACCTGATGTCAGATATTTAACATATTTCTAGTGTCCAGGGAGACTGTAATAAGATGAGGTGTCCGTAGCAACATCTAGGAGCAATAAAAAAAGTTAATTAATTACTTTTAATTGTGTAATGTTTCAGCTCTAATGACTGGCTTTTTCAAATCCTGATTTCTAGCTGCAGTGCTCTTAATGCACATGGCTGGTTAAACTTCATGAAGTGGTGATTCACTTCAGGCAGGTTCTTTCAGATACTTGGAAGAAGCTGTTTTATTCAGCAGGTGCTTAATATTTCCTGGAAATGAAGGCTGTAGAGTTTGCTTCTCATAGGGATTGCTGAAGGTGATGACAAGTTTGCATGTCACTAGCTGCTTCTGTAGATGATTGTCTTAAGCTGTGTTACTGTGGGTTTTTATTGTCCACTACATGGGTTCTGTTTCACTTTGCTGCTCCTGGCTGGAAGCTGACCCTGAATTTATGGGTCCTGTACCTTAATGCTGGCAGAGCTGAAACTCCTTCCTCAGCAGACAAATCACTGCTGGTAGACCTGAAGAGGTCCTGCTTGCCTTTGACCTCTGCTGCCACCTGGCAATGAGGATGAGAAACTTTTAGCATGTGCTGTGGCTGATTTTTGACTCCCGTGTATAAATAGCAGCAGTTCCTGGCCTGAGCTCATGATCTGCGTGTGCCTCTTGTGTTGGGGACATTAGCTTTGCATAGGGATGAATCTGGGAATTGGGAATATGGAATGAGGATTGGAGTGTGTGTCTCCGTAAACTTTAGGGCCTTGTTTGTTATTAGCTTGGACTTGTATTCCATTTCTTGTTGAAATGCAGGGCTTAGGAAAATTTTTTGGTGTTCGGGGGTGCAGGAAAGAAATCTGTGCATCACTTCCCTAAAGTATTCCAGGTTGAATGGAGTATAGTGTTCTGTTTGCCTGGTGAGAGGATGGGCTCCTCTCTCTCAAATTGGAGTGCCTGTTTTCCATTCATGTGTTTCCTTCAGCTTGATGTGACCATAGGAAGGTGACTTAATCTGTCTTGGCTTAGCTTTTTAAAGGAAGGGCTGCCAAAGCCGAGGCAGGGAGGCAGCGTGCAGTCTTCAGGGGAAGCCTTTCTGTCTCTGAGAACAGCCCCTGGTGCAGTTTGGGCAAGGGCTTGTAGGTGCTACTGTAATACAGATCAAAGTGAAACAGGCCTCTGATCAGTCTCAAGTATGTTGTGTAACTTCTCTTAGCAAGCCGGTTCAGTGCATACCAGTTATCTTCCTGCTTGTTCAGTCCAAATGACTCTCTGGGGCCTCTGCAGTTCCTTCCTAGCGCAGATGAATATAAAGTGCCTTTTCCACTAATATTTGCTATTCTTCTTCTCTGGGTGCTTCTGCTGTTTGCTCTCAGCAAGCCAAGCCTCAGGCACAAAGCTTCCCACTGAAAACCACTACTCCTTGCTTTCTGTTTACGTCTAGTGCAGCTTTTGTTTTGAGGAGCTGCTTATCAAGCTCTCCTTCCTATGCACAGTAAATCTAGAGAGTAGGTCTTGATGCTGTTCTCCAGATACCTGCCTGGTGTCGGTACTGCCTCTTTTCTCACCGTTCTTACAGTGGTATCAGTGTGTTGTGATTTCAGCCTTGCCAATCTGCCTCCTTGAAAATGCAAGTCTGGGTTTTGTCTTGCGTGCAGAGAATATTGGAAGCCTTTGCTTTCTTTAGTCTCTGCTCCGGAGTGTTGTACATGCCTGTTTTGTGGGAATTGGTCTGGATGTTGGGCACTTGACTTGGCTGGTTGCTTTGAAATTTCATTTTATAAGCTGCCCTGTAGTGCACACTGCACTGCTGCCCCTAGCAAAGGCTGCGTGAGCTTCACTGTGGAGAGAGAAGCAAACACAGAATGCTAAGCATTGGATGTAGTTTCTGTGAAATTCTGCTTTGCCTGTATCATAGAGGGCACTTTTAAAAGTAATTAGAAGACTAAATGCTTTTAAAAGAGTTGAGTCTGGACTGGGAGGTGTGTTGAGAAGGCAGCTGTTCAGAAAGAATCCCAACAAGTGATAGTAAGTGGGCTGTTAGAGACCTGAAAGACCATTGGTTCCTGCCCCCATTGGCTTTAGAAGTGGTGTTGATTTCCCGGTCAGGGGTACCTGTGCACAGAGTGCATTAGCCTGAATCAGAGGACTTTCACTGCAGCTTAAAGCTGTGTGAGAACAGAAAGGCCGTGTGGCCTCTGGCTTGTGGGCTAAACCCTTTGGGTGGCAGAACATTTGACCCGACTCTTTCTGGAGAGTACACCAAAGCTGGCAAAATCCAGCAACAAACTTCCACCAAATTCTGAGGAACACCTAACAAAGATAAAGGTGCTATTGGTGAAGCGGTGCAAAAGCAGTTTCTGAAGTATGCTTCTGCATCTGAGGCACCTTTCTGGCAAAGTGGTGCCTGTAATAGAGGGTTCACAGGGAGACACTCCTTGGCTGAGGAAACCATGGGTGATGAGATGATTGGAGCAGGAAGGTAAGAGGATAGACCATGCATTAAGGAGCCTGGTAATCAGATAGGGTTAACGTTAACTACTGAGTGTAACCTGTGATGAGTTGTGTAGCCCGAGTGATGAGCTCAGGGGTGATCAGTGCTGGTTGGGAGGGTTGCTGGTGGTCGGTGTAGTGTATACAGGTGCTCCTTGGTGGTTTCCGAAACACCAGTAAAAAACCTGCTGCAGTTTAACTAGGCTGATACTTGTGGTGTAAACTGAGTGTAACATAGAAACTCTTTGGGGTCCTGCTTTGGCTGAGAAGTGGTGCTGCTGGAGTGTGGAGCTGTGCTGGGACAGTGTTTGGTGCCTGGGGTGTGAGAAGTACACAGAAGCATACTAATAAAGCCTGGGCCATCAGCAGAGCAGCCTCAGCTGCAAAGCTGGGGAGTGATCTCTTGTAGGAACATCAAGGGCAGGTTTTTATCTTGGAGATAAGACAGCCTGGCGTTGGTAGCACATCTTGTTCCACAACTCTACTTCAGCTCTACAACAACCACCTTTTTCAGCCTTTTACTTATGTCATAATTTACCCCTCTGCACATAGGGCTTAGTTCTTAAATACTTTAAGGTGGTGGAGTGGCTTCACTGGTAGCTTTCATTCACAGAGGAGCCTGTTTCTTGAGCTCTGCAGCCTGTGTTGACTGGGCTGTGAGAAGGTGGTATTGCTTAAGGGATGTCTCTTGCTGTTCTTGTCTCACAGTACTGGTGTTTGAAGCAGCAGAAATTGGTGCACAACACTTACCTTTAATTATTTAAGTATAGAGACACTTACCTGTTCAGTTCTCCTCAAAAGTGCCATCCAGATGAGACCTTGCTCGCCTGGCTCCTGCGTGTCTCTGTGTGTCTGCAGCTACTGAGTCATGTTGGGTGGCCCTCACCTCTGGGTGATGGTTGTTTAGGTTGTAGTATACCACCAAAGAGAGAAGTGTATGGGAAGGCTGTACAGCCTGGTTGGTGCTCAGGAGTGTGCAGTGCAGGGGCCTGCAGCCTGCGGACGTGGGCACCAATTCAGCTTTCAATGAAAACACACCTGATGGCAAGGGTAGGTCAAATAAGTCTGTTTCTGTGCAATAATCGATCTTTAAAGGTATGGCCTCCAGTTCTTTAGGTTTTTGTCGACTCCTGTTCCTATGCCTCCTGTAAGGCAGAGCATGTGCTACTGATTATTTTTAGCATGGAAAGTTTTAAGAGCCCACGTGGTCCCATTTAGTTTGAACTCTGCCAACCTTGTCCAGTTCTCTTTCACCCAGATAGGATTTATTTCCCGAGTGCTCTATCACTAACTATGGGGTCTGCATGGAGTCATCCTGTCTCTGCTGTTGAAGCTGCGTTTACAGTTTAGCTGCCTGCTTGTTTGCTGTGTGATCCTTCAGGACGGTCTTAAATTCCAGCCTCAATTTCCACTGCTTTTGGGGTTTGGAAGTGTAACCTCTCAAGTGCTGGGGCAGGAGGGAAGCGGAAGAGGCAGAGACCAGCACCGCTGTGGGGAACGTCCCTGCAGGGCATGGGGGCTCCATCATTTGGGAACTGTCCTTGTCTCTCTTCTTCCAGAGACTGGAAGCAGCTTGCTCCCAGAGCAGACCTTCCTGTGTGTGGAAAGCCCTGGAAATCTGGAGCAAGCGCCTGCTGAACTCTCCTCTCGGACCTTGAGAATGAATTATCTGGCTTCTCTGTGAACCTCGTGCTGCAAACATTTCTAACCTTATACGGATGTGTCTTCTGAAGGGTTGTTTGTGCTGGCGAGAGGAGCGAGGTGGCTTAAAACTGCTCTGGGATCTCAGTGCGAGCAAGTAGAATAAGTTGACTGTCCTTGCCTTTCTTTTGTAAGGTAGGCGAGTGTGTGGGTTCAGTCTTGTCCTCACCCCCCTGATCTTTACCAGGAGTTTTCCATAAATCAAGTCAGGATACAGATTTGGAGAGCGAACTGACCCCTATTCTCCCCTTGGTGTCTTAATCCTATCCTGACCTACTGTGGGGATTATTTAGCAAGTTGGAAAAGCCTCATGCCCCCGCTGCAGCTCCCTGTGCCTTGATACAAGGTGTGACATTTAGAGTGGATTCCTGACGTGCCACGAGGCAGAAGTGGAAGTGGCTCATGGTGTGGGGCAAGCATGTACAGTGTGCGAGCTCTGCACTCTTTCTGGTGCAGGACTGCGCGGAGCCCTGCATGTTGGGGAATGGCAGTGGTGCATCCAGTGTTCACACTGGTCCTGGCTTCTCCGGGTGGCTTGTCTGTGGCCCAAAGCCTCCGGAGCTGCTGTGCTTCCCCAGCTGGCTCCTCCTGCCTGGAGCGCGCAGGGGCTGCTGGGCAGGGCTCCTCCAATTTGGCACTGCTGAAAGCCATGTGATTTGACAAGTTGCCATGTTCTGTTCTGCTGCTGGCAGGAGAATCCCAGACTTGTTTCCCCCCCCATGTGTTTAAATGATCCCTTTGCTCCTGCGGTCCTGGACTGGCTGTCGAGTTGGCAGTGGAGAGAGGGTTTTGTCACTTTTAAACCCGTTGGAAAAATGGATGTGGGCTGGAGGAGCTCCCCTGTGGAAGAAATGAGAGAGAAGTATGTGCTGCATCTCACAATGGTTGTGTTGAGCGGGTTAAAAATCAGCTGTCTTCAAGGCATCACATGGAAGTGGTGTTGTGACCAGCATATTAAAATCAGGCCACCAAAGTCTTCCTGTTGTGTTTATGCAAGGAGATGTTTGTTAATGCTAGCTGTCCCCTGGCCAGCCCAGTGCTTTAGGATGTCTGCTGGTGTCTTGTGCAGCGCCACTGCCTTTTGTCCCTTTCTAGCTGATGGAAGGATGTGGAATTCCCATGTAACACATCGCTGGTAGTATAATGCAGCTCTTGCTGAAACTAGTCAAATTAAAAGCATGAAATGAAATGAGCTTTGCAAGGAGCAGTCAGCTAACCCACCATCCCCACTGATCCAAACATCACAGAGTGGAGATCTTTAACTTAAATGATATTAATGTTTGAAAGGACTCTTGGAACTGCTTTGTCTGCCAGGCTTTGGGATGGGCCTGGCCCTCCGTGGGGCATCCTGCTACTGTCCCCCTGTGCTGCAGAATTGTATGGGACCATTGTTTGTACTGTTGGTGCAACTTAATAGGGAATGGGATAATAATAGGGCTGTCTGTTTAATCAGGGAAGCTTGCTGGGAATGGACTTGTGAACTACTTTAACTTGAGTTTGTAGTGTGCTGTGAGACAGCTTGTGGGGTGGTTCTGCATGAATTACAGCAACTTAAGCAGGCAGCAGATGAGTACTCGCAGTCACTCACAATGTGCCATTGTGCTGGAGAGCAGAAATGGGGATCTTTTGTTTCAGGAATGTATGTACAGGCTTCACCCTTTCCACTTATCAAGTTCCAAAACCCAAACATCCAAATTGCTGCATAGATTTATTGTGTTGTTTCGGTTTTTAATTCCAAGTCTCAGATGTTGCTGTTAACTGGAAGTTCATCCTCAGCAATGAGCCCTGCTGTCTGACTGGAAGGAACTTGGATTTAAGAGGCATCAGATGTGAGTGTCACAGGGTGAAAAAGACTCAAGTTTCCTGTGTAGATCAACATTTGTTGATATGCTGGAGATGTTGCTGGACTTCTTAAATCATGTCTGCAGCTGAGCTTTGATTTGAGGTTGAGCAAGGCATTTTCTAGTCCCTGTTTCTGCTGTTCATTTATTTACTTGCCTGGGCCAGGTTGGACTTGGAGCAAGCTGCTCTAGTGGAAAGTGTCCCTGCCCATGACAAGGGGTTGGAACTGGATGAGCTTTAAGGCCCCTTCCAACCCAAACCATTCTGTGACTTTAAGATTGTATGACTCTGCAGCAAGCAATACAGAAGCTAGGCTGGTGTCCAGGCTAGCTTGGATGAAGTTGTGTGTTTGTTCCTGTGGGATAGGAGATTGTGGCTGGAGGAGGTGAGAAATCGGGAGCGTGTATTAAATGCTCCAGGTCTCGGATGCTCGGTTTGGGTCTGAGGGAGGCATGGTTTTGTCCTTAGCTAGGGTGTAATCAGCTGCTGTGAAAATCAAGGCCCTGAAGGAGGTATCTGGAAGGAAGCTTGCTCTGATAACAAAAGGTGTTTTCTGGTTGAGATAGACTAAGCATAGTCAAGAGACCGACTTGATTGTCTCATCTTTTTATGCTTTATACTTCAGAAGAGGAACTAGGTAATACTGTTTTCCAGTGGGTGGTTCCCATCTCTAGGACTTTATCTCCTGAAAACAATCTTTATCTTTGTTGCTTACTGGTGAAAGTCTTGGGGCCCATTTGGAGAAAAGCCTGTTGTGTGTAAGCATTGTCAGGCATGTGGGTTCTGCTTTCATTCCTGCTCAGTGAAAATATAAACTGAGTGTCCTTTGCACTCTTTGTTTTGGGGACGTGGGGAACTTCAGCTCTGTGTGCCAGCTGTAGGCTTTCCTGAAGGAAATGGAAAGGCCTCTCAGCCCTGCTTCATATAACCTAGGCGAGGCTTGTAGATGGAGGAGCATGGCTGGGACATGAGTCCCAGTGGTGTCCAGACAGGGAAGGGTTCACACGCTTTCCAGAGTAAAAAAGAAAGCTTTCAGCTCAAAAGTCAGGAGTAGCAGCTGTCCATGTAGTAAAGTTAATGTAGAATAAACTGATGGACCACTGGTGTTATGAACCCAGCCTGCTGCTAGAGGGACTGCGGTGCTGGATGCTGTCCCTGTGTGTAGCCCTGACCTCTGTGTAGCAAAGGGGGGGCAGGGGAAAGAAGGTGAAATGGGTTTGAGTGGAAAGGGAGGGTAAGGTGAAACTGATGGTTGTAATGGTGAGAAACATCCAGAGATCTCTGGTCTTAGGTAAGGATCTCGTTCTGTGGTCTCTTGTAGAGCAGAGATATGAATTTAAAAAGCAAATGGAAAACAAGCCTGTTCATAATACTAGAAATACCTCGAGGTGTTTATGAAACTTAAGTCTTCCTGTTCCCTTCCCTGTGGCTATTGTAACATGTTTTCTGTTTCTCCTTCTAGGTATAACTGCTGAGGCTTTCTAAAATGTCTTTATGCTTCCGGAATTTCATCCCATATGCCGTACCTGGAGTGCTGGCACTTCTTGGCTGCTGGTGGATCTATTCCCATAGAAAAAAGCATGGAACCTATCAAGATGAACAAGCAGTAGCTACTGAAGAGCAGCAGGAAGAAGTGACAGAGCAGGATTCAGCGCCCAGAGCAGAACTATGTGTTCCTCAAAGACCACTCTCCTTGCTGGAAGAGGAATGCACAGAGAACAAAACCTCGACCTCCCTGCTGACAGCAGGGTTGATGATGCCCTCTGTTATGTGTCACACAGATGAGAGGCTGGATCTCTCACAAGACCTGCCAGTAACAACAAATCAGCCCAGCACCCTTGAGGACGACAGTGAAAAACTAGAAGAAACGGGATCTCAAGACAAAAACAGTGTCCCTGCTTGTGTTTCTCTCCCCTGTGAGTCTGCATGTTCAGAGCAGCCAGGGGAAGAGGACGTGTCCAGGTCAATTGCCAGTACTGTACCTGTGTGTCAGGAGGAGGAGGACACACAGCCAAAAGGAGAATTGAGAAGAGAGAAGATTAGAGGAGTGGGTTTGTGCGAAGAAGACATTGAGAAAATTGAGCAAGTGAAAATCCAGATTGTTTCCAAGGTCATTTTGGCAGCAACTGAGGAAGTGCTGTCAGGTGCTGCAAGGGATGGGTCCACTCGGATCTGCCAGGCTGCTGCCAGTCGAGTTGAGACACCTCTGGAGATGGCACATGTTGTTTCCTCTCATCAGATGCTTGCAGAGGAAGCTCCAGTAGTCGGTGAGAATGTTAGGAGTGATGCTGTGGTACCAACATCCCTTCAGGTAGAGGAACAGGGTCAGAATGTGACACGTTCAAGCTGTTTAACACATGTCTGTTTATCCAGCCCTGAGCAGGGAGACACAAAAGACTGTTGGAAGAAGAACCCTGTATGCAGTGAGGGAGTGCTGCCTGCTTCTGCAGGTGATGGGTCCACTCAGCTCTGCCAGGCTGCTGCTAGCCAAGCTGAGACACCTCTGGAGATGGCAAGTGCTGTTTCCACTGATCAGACACTTGCAGAGGAAGCTCCAGTAGCTGGTAAGAACACTGCTGGAAAGAATGATGCTGCGGTACTGACATCCCCACAGACAGAAGAACAGGATCAGAATGTTACATGTTCAAGCTGTTTAACACAGAGCCCCACTGAGGGAGCCACAACAGACTGTCAGATGAAGACCTCTGTGTGCAGTGAGTCCCAAGGAGGTGGTCGGACTCCTGTGGAAAACCACAAAGGTTCTCCAGAAAAGTCACCTTTGGTTAGGGAGGGCTCTGTGTGCAGCACATCCACATGTGAAGGTGGAGCATGTGTGGAGGGCCTGTTGCAGAGCACAAGGCTGGCTGTTGCATCAGGCCAGCATTCAGAGTCACTGAGTCTATCTGCAACCCGAGATACAAGTGCTAGGCAGAGCTCTGGCCCATGTGAAACTCAGCCTACTCTGAAGCTGCCTGAAGACAACAAAGTGCCGTACAGCAATGGGGTACTGCGAGAGGATGGTCCAGACCTGTGTAATGAGTGTAGCAAGGCACCAGGAATAGATGGAGATTGCCCACAAGGTAAGCGATTTGAAAATCCTCTTACACACACATGGTGAGCAAGCGTTTTATGTGCTGTAACCCTCCTGCTTCAGAACAGGAGCAGATTAAATCTTCATGTTTAATTTCCCCAGTAAATGACTGTTTAGCCCTCAGGTGCAGGTGGGTCTGCATTTGCTTTCAGAATTCACATCTCTGTAGGATCCAGTGTTAGCTGGGTGATCTTCAGGGTATACTGCAAAGGGGTGAACAGGCTGCTTCCTGTTCAGCACAAAGCTTCTTGTCTAAAGCTGAGCATGATCTCCAGTAGCCCAATGAAATGGACTGTGTCTGGATGTAGGCCAGGCTGCTGAACACCTTGCTGTTTTGAGACCTGCTCATCCCAATGGTTTCTGCTTCAGGTCCAGCAGTCTCTAGCAAGCCCTGGGCTCTTCTCTGTGTCTGTGAGCTGCTGCAGTAAGGAGCCATGAGGCAGGTTTCTGAGGTGCTGCAGGATGAACCAAGGAAGTGCTCTGATGAACTGTGATAAAATCAGTTGGTTGCAGACCAATTATCCTGAAGCCTTTTTACTTGGAAGGGAAGGTGCATGCCAAGAAATCCCAACAGGGAGCAGTGATCATGGAGTTTCCCCATCTGTCTGTGTTGCTTTTGCCTTCTAGATCCTGGATGATATGTTTGTGGCAGAATGCAAAGCTGTCTGAGCAAATGTTAACCTGTGTGACCTTGGGATGGATGTTAAAGTCCTTTATAAGACCCTGTGGTGCCAGCAGCCCTTAATGACAGGGTGCCTTTTGTAATTGCTGCAGAGTAGTTGGAAGGCTGGTTGTTGGAAGACATATGGATTGAGTTTGCCAGCTTAAACCCACAGAACATTTTCTTTAGTGAGAGTCACTATAGGAAGATGGTGGTTTTGCCTTGTTGTGAATGCTGGTGTGGCAAAAGGTACAAATGTGTTGTGGAATCTGGTGGTGACAAGAGCTGAGACCTCAGCACCCAGGCAGCTGATGGGCAGGGAGAGGGGACAGAGCAGGGAACGGTGCTAATGTGGGATCAGAGGTCACACGGCTGACCCTCACACCCAGGCTTTGAGACTTCCATCCCCATCCTTGCCTTTCCAAGCATCTGTGCTGTGTTCCTAGTTAAGATACGGCAAACGTGAAGCAGGTGTTGGGTTTATTTTTCTCTTTGGTCCTGCACTGGATGGCCTGAATACTTGCAGGTAAGTGAGGATCTTCATGCTTCTGCTTGTCAAGCTGAAGGGAGGCTCAACCATGTGTCACGCTGATTGTATCTGGGATCTGACCAGGAGGAAGATGTTCGAGTTTGTCCCCCTCCCAAGTGGCAATGTTCCTGGTAGCAGCCAGTGGTTTGGGAAGAAGCTGTAGCTTAGCTCTGGCACCTTACTTCTTCAAGCATATGACAGATTTGGGCAAGAGGCAATCCCCTGCCTCCACTAGCAGTGGATCACCCCTGGCACTCAGGTCGCTGTGCACCATCTGCTGGGGCAGGAGTGTAATGTCAGTGCGAAGAGCAGATGAATAGGTTGCGCGTCCCTCCTTGCCTGCTAAACTCCCTGTGAAGAGCCCTGCCCAGGCCGTGGGTAGAATGCAGAGTTCCTTGGGCAGCAGCAGGCTCTCATTCAGCTTTTGGTAACTGACTTCTAATGTCTTTGTCTCAGCTGCTGTATAGGAGGGCACTGTGTCTGAAGGGTGATGGCTCAACTTGAGCTGCTTCCTGTGGCATTCCCAGAGCTGTGCAGGTTTTTCTCCAGGAAAAAAAGGAAACTTTCAGTAGGCTGCATGTGATGGGAACCGTTTCTGACACACTGGAGAACTTGATACAGGAACACCCCATGTGAATACATGGGAAGAGCTCTATGTAACCTCTCTATGAAATGATGTCTTTTCATGGCCTTGTGTCTGGGAGCTGGATTCTGGGGGTTGTCTAAATGCTGACACACGTGCATGTCTTGCAGGATTGGATGAACATGGTATGGATTTTGTGAACAGTGGCAGTGCCATGAAGAAGGCAGTGACCCAGCAGAACACTAAGATAGGGAGAGAAACCAGCAAGTGTGACCATGTCATCTGGGAAATAGAGGTCCCAAAGGTAAGCAGCTGCTGGCCTGCTCCTGCATCCTGCCCTGCACAGCCATCTTCTGGCTCTTCCTGTCCTGCGCTGGCTTGGTGCCATCCCAGGGACATCAACAACAGATGAGGGTTTAAGTGATTAGCTCCCATTAGGACTCACTAGGAGGGAAGAGCCAGGACAAACTGTAAACAAGAGGCACTCAAGGCTGTTGCACTCATTACTCCTCATGGTCTTCCACCCCAATCTGTTGGTCTGATGCTTTGAAAGCATTCAGAAGGTTTTGAGGGTACACAGTTATTAAGAGCAGGTGATGAAATAAGCTGCAGAGAACAGTGTTGTTTGATCAATATTTCTCTTGCTGACTGTTGCTTTCTTGTCCCTTTCATAAAGGAATTAGTTGGCCGCTTGATCGGCAAACAAGGAAAATTTATGAGCTTCCTGAGGCAGCAATCTGGTGCCAAAATCTATGTCTCGACACAGCCTTATTTCCGTGACTCCCAGGTCTGTCACATCGAAGGTAAGTGGAAAGTCTCTTAATTTGTTGTCTAATATATACCTTGGGGGCCTTAATTAGGTGGGAAAGGAGTTTAAACAGGTTTAGTGCCTTTGAGTCCAATGCTTTACAAAGCTTTCTGTTCAGTGCTGTTACAGTAGAGGTCTGTGCCTTGGCATGTGAACCCTCTGTTCTAGAGGTGAGAATGTGTTTTAACGTCTTCATCTGCTGTAGTTTGACCAGCACCATTTGTAGGATCACTTCAGGCCTACAGGAGGAGCTATGGGATGCGTATCAGCTCATGTTGGTCTCATACCAGGTTAGGTGGCCAATCTGCTAAAACTTAAGTTGTTGCTGTAGTGCAGAAGGCTTCTGCAAGCTGTTCACGTGGCAAGTTTGGGGTTGTCAGCACCAAATCTGTGCTACAGACCTTCTATGGGACTTTTGTCTTCCAGGTTTCCCGCATCAAGTAGAAAAAGTACTGAGCCTGATTGGCACGAAGTTCAAGGAGCTGTGTCTCACCAACATCCATGGTCTACCTCCACCAGCACCCCTGGCACTTCATTCCCTCCTTATGACTGCCTGGGTGAGTTCCAGCTTGCAGGCTATGCTGATGTTGGGGTGGAAGGCTATTGCTGTTCACTGCCATTGTAGAATGCTGTATCTATGTGGCTGGCTCACAGATGCCCTCAAACCCAGCTTGAATTTATGTGGCTGGTTGTTGTCCAGCTGATTGAACTGTTGATAGGTCAGGTTTATCTACCTGTTCTTCCATTACTGTTCCTATTCTGCCTGTAGTAACTATGCACATAACTGTTTCCTTGGGTGTGAAGATAGGCTTTATTCTGGAGAAGTGAATTTATGCTGGGAAATTAAAGGCATTTTGGATGTATTCCAAGCACAGTAATGCTCAGAAGGTGCCCAGCACAATGGCTCTCTAGCAGCCAGGGCAAATAACTTTGAAAATGAGGCCTCTGTGACAAATCTTGGACAATCCCCATGAAGATTACCTTGATGTTTAAAACCTCCATGGGTAGGGAATCCTGGCAAGTTGCACAATGTTGATAGTGCAGCGTGGCTTGACCTGCATCATTCCTGACTCTGCTCACTGATCTCTTGGGTAAATAAGTCTTGCAGCTGCTCTGTGCTGATAGTCTTTTTGGGTATAAGATGGGCCCCAGCCCAAGTCTGATTTCCTTCAGAACAGCATGGAGTTAACAATGGGTAGCTTTCTGCTCCTGATCCAAAGCTGTCTTTAGAAGTGAAATACTACAGTGCCGTGGCTGTAAGCCTCAGGAGGTGCTGGTGGAACAGGGAGTTGCTGTGAATGAAGCTTCAGTTGCAGTGAACACTGATGAGAGCTTCTTTCCTCCACGTGACAGCTCTTCCTCCCGGATGGAGTCACCGTGGAGGTGGTCGTGGCGCACCAAGTCGATGCAGGGCACATGTTCCTGCAGCAGCACACGCACCCCACTTTCCATGTCCTGCGGAGCCTTGACCAGCAGATGTATGTCTGCTACTCTCAACCTGAAATTCCAACCCTGCCAACTCCAGTAGAAGGCAAGTGACTTGGCTGCTCACAAACTGCTCACTTGAGAAACTTCGAGGGTCATGTGAAATCCTGCTGCCCTGAGTCAGGCTTGGGAGGTTTCCCAGTGCATGAGATGTGATAGTTCACTTGTTACTCCATTTATTTGGGCTTTTTTTAATAGCTAAAGTGCAAGCGGTTGCTCTATTCTTCCTTACCCCACTCATCCCTGAATTCTTCTCCAGCCATGTAGTTGCACACTGAAATTCAGAAGGAGATAAGTCAGTCTTGGGTTATTTCTTATCTACCTGGCACCTGGTGTATTTTTGCTGACAAAGTGTGGAACTACTCCCACATCTTCATAGTGTCACTGTCTGCACATGGTCTAAAGTGGAGGGTGCATCACATGGAAAGGAGTTATTAGTCATAACTAATGCCTGAAGGGCTGATTTCTGGAAATCCACTGAGCTTTCTTCTCTGTACCCTTATGTTCTACAGTTGGTATTATCTGCGCAGCTCCAGGCCTGGATGGGGCATGGCTACGGGCTCAAGTTATCAGCTACTTTGAAGAGACCAGTGAAGTGGAACTCAGATACGTGGACTATGGAGGATATGACAAAGTGAAGGTCGACACACTCAGACAAATCAGGTCTCTAGCTCCTCTTCCATGGCCTGAGGCCATATCTGGCTCAAATCTTCATCAGAGGCATCTGTATTGTTTCAATTACTTCTAGGTTTTTCCACAGCTGAAGTGGGAATTGGTGGAAGGGTTTGTCTCAGCAGCAGGGGTGGATTCCCTGGCAGCACAGCAAGCTCTTGCAAGGCTTTATTGAAGGGGAGGGAAGAGGAAATTGTGATTTCTGTCACTTCAGCATGGCAGCTGAGCAAAAGGATGCCTTTGGGAGGCCCCAAGGTGTAGTTAGTTGCTGAGCTAGGAATAAGATTGGGATTCTCTATACTCCAGGCCCAGTGACTGGGAGAGCTATGTTGGATGAGAGTTTTCTTACACAAGCCCATTAAATACTTGATTGTGCCCAGAGATGGGAGGAAAGCAGTCCAGCCTCCATGGTGGAGGTGGCTTTTGCTTGGAGCCCAGTCCAACCTGGCATGCTCATCAGACAACGGATTGCTGCTGCTTAGGTTGCTGGGAGGTTGTTTTTGACTGTCGTCAATTTTAAACTAAATCCCAGTTACAGCAATTGATTAATCAATGTCACCTTAAAGAATACAGGAGTGACTTAAAGCCCTGTTCTTATTCTGATGGATTCTCTTTTCTTTAAGGTCTGACTTTTTATCGCTGCCTTTCCAAGGAGCAGAAGTTCTGCTGGACAATGTGGTGCCTCTTCCAGGTAATGGAGCTCCTGACAAGTGCTATTGGCGGTCCTCCTGCAGTGTCAGTGGGTGTCAGCAGTGTGCAAGCAATGATTGTGCCTGAACCTTCCCTCTCCTATTGCAAGCTCAGCCCCTGGTGTGACTAGAGCAAGGACTGGAAAAAATGAATTTTATTCTTCTAAATGTGCCAGCGTGGCAGAGCCTGTCAGGCTCCAGGGGAAAGATGATAAATGTCCCGGCTTTTTCCTGCTTGAAGGAGAGAGTGAATTACTCTCCTAAACAGCAAGTTGGCAGGGCTGGCAGTGTATTAAGTGAAGTAGCTGTAACTACTCTGCCACCTTCTGTCATAAAGTAGCTGTAAATGCGAACTTAGTTTTAATGTGTTAAACCGATATCTGATGCTTTCCTACTAAAGTGACTGATGTGTATGGTTCGGTGTTCAAAATACCACCGTTCAAGCCCTGGCAGAATGTCGTGGTGGTAGAGATGCCTGATGTCTGGGGGCCTAAAAAGCTGCCTTGTATGGAAGGGGCTTCTGTAGGAGCTGGGGGTCGTGTGGGTCAGTGAAGTCCTGGGGCCCTTGAGCTTAGTTTATTAAGGATCAAAATACTAATGACAGCTCAAAGGTACTGCAGATACGTACTTTTCTGTCTTCAAAACCTCCTAATTCATCAGCCACTTAAATTCATATTAGCTTAGCTAGTGGCTTTAGAAAGCACTTCATTCTTCCCTTCAGCAACACAGCAGGCATAATGTTTGTGTGATCTCCAGCTTAATAGACTGGTTTCAGCAAACACGTACAGCAGCAGCGGGTGAGGATTCGCTGGCCTAATGGATGTAGGAGGTCAGGCAAGATGAGCTTAATAGTCCCTTCTGGCCTTTAAAGCCTGTGACTCTCATTTGTTTTCTCCTGCTCTTCCCCAAGATGAGGATCACTTCTCCCCTGAAGCTGACGCTGCTGTTGACGAGATGACCAGAGGCGCAGTCCTTGTGGCACAGGTATGTGCAGCTGTTGGGAAAAGTCTTGTTGCTGATGGTGCTGCTGCTGTGACTGTGTACACCCCCCCATCCTGTGTGTGTGAAAACAGACGACAAAGCCAGAGCCTGGAAGTCTGGCTGCTGGGCAGGGTCTTGCTAAGAAAGTGTGGTGCTGAGAACTTCCTTGTGTAGCAGCGGTTACTGCTCAGGGCTGTGTGGCTGAGAAGGGATGAGTGTTCCCTCTTGTGAGTGATGTGGGCAGAAAGCCAGGGTATGGATTTGAGTGATGAAAGTCAACTTGCCCACAGGGTGTTCCAGCTGCTGCCTGGGGGTAGGAGCTGCATTTCCTCCAGCCTGCACATAGGAAGGGGTATCTGATAGGGAGTGAATGATGCTGGCCTTGCATCCTTCATGGTGCACACCAGAACCGCTGCCCGCTCTGTTTTTTTGTGTTTCCAGGTCACAAATTACGATAGTGCAACAGGACTGCCGCTGATACAGCTGTGGAACTTGATGGGCGATGAGGTGCGTGTGTTGACATACCTATTTTGTTAGAGTTGATGCTAATGCAGACTTTCTATTGTTGATTAGGAACTTGCTGATTGGGTTTCTTTTTCTAGAGCTTTGTTCACCTTTCTACTTTTTGTTTTCTTTCTTTTCACCTCCCTTTAGGTGGTGTCCATAAACAGAACTCTGGTGGAAAGAGGGCTTGCTCGGTGGCTTGACTACTAGCAATGTCCTACCATTTCCCTAGAAACACATACCTCATCTCGGTGAAAGGCGGGGTGTTAAAAGCCATAATGACAGATACTGTAGCTTTAAAGCAAAAAAATCATCCCTGGCCTCTACTCAAAAGCTGAATGGGAAAAACCTTAAAACCTTACGGCTCGTTTGAAGGTAGCAAATGCCCCTTAAGCTGTGGTCGTTCCAGATGTATAATACCCATGAACTTAGTGTCTGCTTTTCCTTCAAAGTTACATTGGTTGTCCTTTTTTAACAGGCTCTGCCTATGAAATTAATGAATGTGATTAAGGAGTTTAATGTTCAATTATGGATTTCTCTATATTGTGCCACTAACCTGCATAAACAATATTCATCTTGTGTCTTCCTTATGCCAGGAGGTAGATGAATTGCATTCGTTGCACTTACTGTGGCACATGTCTCACTGCAATCATGGTTTTTAGGCTTGATACGCTTAAGAAAGCTGCTCTGTGCAGATGCTTGAAGGCAGGATGTGTTACCACTACAATTTTTGCTCTGAAATGACGTGTATTTAAAGAAAAGAACTGATTGCCAAGCCCAATTGTAGTTTATATTTTTCTAGCTGTGCAAGTCTGTAAATATATATAAAAAAAACCCAACACTGTAATATTTTGTACAAGAAAAACACTGGAAACAAAGGGAACTTTACAGAAACTTTTTCACACCAAAATGTCCTCTGTAGGTAGAACCGGTTTGGAGTGCATTAGGGTAGCCAACATTGGAGCATCTGAATGTTGGGAGTGTTTCAGCTCTGCTGTATACAGATTTAGGATTCCCTTAGGTTGCTGTCTGGTTGGAATTGTCATCACTGCATTCTTTACTATGTTGCTGTACAGTTCTGTTTCAAAAGAAAGTAATAACTTGGCATTAAAGCTGCAGTGGTGTTCTCTCTTCCCTTTTATTTTTCTTTTTTCTCCTTTTTAGATTTCTATGACATATTTAAAATTCTGCTCAAATAATTTAAGCTGACTTAATACTCTTTAAACACGTGGCCTCTAATGTATATCATGTTAGGTATGTATTGAGCTGGGATTTATGGCTGGCAGAGAAGATACTCGCCCGGAAGAGGTTGATGTAGTCAGTCCTCAGAAGCTTTTTTGGGTGGATTCAAGTATGTCTTTATATCCTATGAGCTAACATGTCAGTGCATTGCACGTTTGGATAGTTCCCTACAAAAGCATTTGGTCCAGCCCTTCTGGTATGGTATGGTTATATCTTTTTCTTTTGAGTTCTCTCCTGTTCAGTGCTTATGATTTAATGTTCATGTTTGCAGTAACATCCAGTGGAAACTCAATTTGGTAACTAAGTGAAATCTATAAAACACATATTATCTTGGAATGTTTCTTTCCATTTCAATTAAAGCTCAAGTTTTAAGCTGTCTTAATCAAACTGTGATGACTAAGAGCCTTTATTTCCTGACCCCTTGCGATGTAGGGTTGGGAAGGGAGCTTAATGGGGTAAGCAGGTGAGATCAGGCCCTGATCCTGGCTTTGCAAGAGATGCAGAAAGGTCAAGCTTCGAATCTCCAGGGCTTCATTTTACTTCCAGCTGAAAACTAGGTTTATTTTTTATGATGAGTTACTTATTAGAAAGCCTTAGTCTGAGCACTGGTACTCAAGGCTGTTGAGACTGTTACATATTTGTGGAATTAACTTACTCTGGATTCAGGGCGTCCCTTTTGTCACACTTGTGCGTTGGAAAGAGAAACTTGGGAGTCTGTTTCTGTTGTGCAGGCTATAAAATCCCCTCTTTAAAATGATGACAGGTTTCTTGTTGAAGCCAAGTAGTGCAATGATGTCAACAGTTTGTCCTTGCTCTCAATACTCAAGGTATTTGATTATCTTGCAACTGGAAAAGTCTGTTCTTGCAGTAAGCTGTGTATTCACACTCCCTGTGTGGAAAAGGGAGGGCATGGGCTGTACTGACCACACTGGGGCTGCCTGGAACCAAGTGTGTTAAACACGAGCTACCGCAACGAGACAAAAAGAATTAAAGAGAAACAATCACACAATCCTTTTGATGCTGTGAGCTTGAAACTGCCAGCGCTGGCGCTGGTTTTGCACTCACAGAGCCATGGTGCATCCTTCCGCTGCTGGCGTGTCTGGTGGTGGGAGCGCTCCACGTTCTCACAAGTAAAGGAGCAGTTTTCTAAGCAGGGTATTAGCAGGAAACGCACAGAACAGGCAAGTCTGGAAATCCTTACAAGACCTGTGACCACCTGAGTTCAGCTCCACCAAAAGCAGGAGGCTCACACGTTGAGGATGAAACCAGACAAGCTTTATACCCGATGCGTGTCTGTTCCTGAGAAGCTCTGGATGTTTTCTACAGGCCAAGGAAACTCTTTTGTTTTGCTAAAAGAATAAAAAACCAAAGTTGAAAACGCGCTTCCTGTTTGTTTTCTGAATTGCCTGGAAGCATCCCTGGCTAATCCATCATCCTGAGACCATGGAAAAGTGAGTAATGGCCCCTGCTTTGGCTTGTCTATGCTGCCTGCGAGTTTATAGACTTCTCTGTCACCTGTCTCTGTTCCCGGCTGAAGCATCTGAGGTGTTTAGCAACTTGGGTTGGAGCTGGTAGGTACCATACCTCCTTCCTGACGCCCAGCCTGGACTTTCCTAGCCCTGTAGTGCTTTTCCTGACGTGGATGCATGCCAGAAGCTTTCCTCCTTTTGCTGAATCAAGAACATAGAAAAGCTGCCACAGATTCTGAAGTGAGTATTTTGGTGTCTAAAACCAGGGTTGGCTGTTTATGAAGGTGTTCTCCATCCTTGTGGAGAGCAGGAGGTGACAGGAGCTGTGCTGTAGCTGTGACTCTAGCAAGGTTTCAGCCTTCCCCTAGGAGAGGGGAGATGGGATCAAAGGGACTCGCTGCTTTGTGTAGTTCATGTCCCACCTTCAAAGCTCTGTGTGTTGCTCCTTCCCCAGGAGGCCCCTAGAGTTTGGTGATCTTCTTTTAAGCATGAGAACAGGGACCCTCAGCTCCTGAGCTGGGCGAGCAAAGCGTGGCGCTCGTTGCCTGTCCCATATTGGAACATTGGGAGTGGTGGGAGAGCAGCAGATGGCACTCGAGCCTCAGCCGAGCATTGCCGCCGGCTGCCGCTCTGGGTGGTTTCCGCAATGGAAGCGCAGCTATTCCGGTTCTCAGTCCTTGAAGGAATACATGTAATCTTGAGCCATAAGATGTGGCTATAGGACCTTGATTTACATGCTTTGGACGTTCGTCTCTGCTCGCAGGTCCAGATTGTATCTCTGCTTGTGCCGATTTGTCCTTACACAGTGTCTGGGCTTGAGATGATAACGAAAAAGTGTTACTTTTCCCTTGCAGAGACTGACCCTTGATTTGCTTGGGTTTTCCTCCGGTGGCTGTGCTTTTCCGCACACAGCTACCCCAGAGCACAGAACCAAGATTACTTCTTCAATCAGATAATTTCTTTCCCACCCCGAACCGAACTGAAGTGAGCAAATTGTGCTTGCGCTGAGAAATGGACTTGTAGATGTGGATACTGAAAAGCACAGCTCAGTGTGCTCTGTGCAAAGAGGCAACAGCCAGGCAAGTACAAATGAGTTAGAAAAGGAAATTCCTGTTGAGATGCTGCAAAGAGAGTGCGTGAAGGTGTTCTTGTTTTGCTTAACTACAATAAATTCAAACCTTATTTTCATATTTCTAGGCCCATTTTGAGTCAGGTCACAAACTGAAAGCGTGACATTACTCTGACACAGGCAAACCCAGTGCTTTTAGGAGCCTTTAGGTAGGTGAAGGATGCTGTACATCACTACTGTAATCTTACTTTGTTTATTAAGACCCAACAGAAGTAATTCAGACTTGCTCTCACTACTCAATGGCAGTGAGCATTGTGTACATCCGCTTGGATGTGAACTTGTGTTAACAGGCGCAGAGTGTGGCAAACTGGAGGATAAATCATCTTGCGAAGAAGCCTGGCTCTTGCACAGATCTGAGTCAAACTGGGGACCTGTGATGGTGTCCATGCAGACACATGCATTTGAGGGTTCTATTTTAGCTCATGTACTGCTCTGTGCTGCTTTGCTCCGTGTGTTTGTGATTTTTTTTCCTCCCTTAGTTGCCTTGGCTTCATGTAAACTGGACTGTTGTGTTCCCAGTGATGCTTCTGCAGCCTCTGGGATGGGGGCTCATGGTCTGTGCCTGCTGATTGCTCAGGTTTTGCACTCGAGCAAGACACCCAGGATGGGCTTGGCCAGGAACACTGAGGAGCTTCCCCTGTTCCCTGCTGAACAGCCCAGCCTCAGGCTGTATGTGTCTGGACCCCCCTCTTATGGAAAATGGAGAGAAAAAGCTAATTCTGAGGCTCTAGCTCTATTGTGTGTGAGATCCATATAAATACATGGACTTTTGTTAGCAGCTTGACCTTTCTGGCACTGTTCTTGCTCTGCAGTGAAGAGGTGCACTCTTTCTTCCACTCGTCTGACTCCTGTGTAATAGAAGGGCTAAATGCTTATTACCTTTCTGTAGCCTTTTGCAGTTGCCAATCAGATGTGTCTGGTTTGGGATTTTGTTTTGTTTCTTTGTTGCTGTGACTATGCAGGATGCTCTATCTCACTTTAATTATGGTACCATCATTATCTTGGCATGGAAACATCTGCTGTCTCCCTGCAATCTCCACTTCTGTTTCTGTAGAGAATTTCATGGATTATGATGACCTTCTATTTTCCATAACAACTCATGCGTCTCGGCTGTTTGTCTTGTGATACCCTGCCTCTCCATCTACTTCTTTTTCCTATCAGTGTCTCTACTGCGTTCAGGATTTCAGCTCATCTGGTTATCAAATCAATATCTCACTCATTGTCTCCTCTGCATTGCATCTGCTGTAAGCACAGCACCTTTGCACCTGACTGCACGGGCTGTTTTTTCCTCTGAGCTCAATTCATCTTCCAGCCCATGTCTAACATCTTTGTTCTTCTCATTTAACATGTTAAAGTTAATTTTCTCAGTCTTTTTCATTTGGATGATGTTGTACCCTCCGGCTGTGTGGGTTTGAGGCCGCTGCTCCTCCCGGCAGTGATGTGCCGCAGGATGGATGGAGGATGTTGCCATTCAAGGTGAAGTCACTGCTGGCTGCCTTTGACAAACTGAGCGAAGTCAAACCATGGTGAGGATTGGAGCTGAGCAGCTAGAGAAATACAGGTTCAAGTACTGGGTTTGTGTGACCTTGTTTAAAGATCACGGGGTCTGTGGCTGAGATGAACAGAGACACTTCAGGTTTTTATTTCATTCTGGCACCTTTTATCACCAGGACTTTATTGGTATGCCTATTCTCTTAAAAAATATTCATAAAAAAAGTCAGTCCTGTATCTGCTGCAGAAGGGCCAATAAAACTCTTGAGAATGACAGGGTCTTAAATCATAGAATCAGTTAGGTTGAAGAGACCTTTACGATCAGAAGAGTCCAGCGTTGCCATACCCCAAAACCTTTGGCCAGATTGACTTGAGGGAGCGAAGTTCTTTTAAGTCCTGTTACCTCTTCCAGCACACCTTACTTTGTGCCCCATCTGTAAAATGCACATCCCAGTTCTCCACCTCCTGGTTCTGTGTCTCTCCTGGCAGCAGGAACCCCCCATCCCACAGCTCCTCCATACAGCTCTAGCACTGTGGCCACCAGCCTGGCTCAGGGTGCTGGGTGATGCTGTAGCAAAACTAATCCTGACAATTTTAAAAGCACATGTTGGGGGTTTTATTTTATTCACCCTCCACCAATGGTCTTTATGAACTGAGCCAGGAATGTCCTATTCTTGAAAAGCTTTGGCACCTGGAAGGTGTGACTGAGAAATAGCTCTTTATATGCTGGCAGAGAAGAGGGGTGTTGGTAGAGAGCAGAAGGCAGGGTGGAGGTTAATGAATCATGCAATAACTTCTTAGAAGGGTGGAAATTAAACTGTGCAGCCACATTTTTTTCCTCTTTCAGGAGTGTAGCTATTTATGCAGGGATGGTGTATGCACTTTTTTATACCATTTTATAATATGCAGTGCTTGTGTATACTTGTGTACAAGGCTGTAGAATCATAGGTGAAGGGGCCTATTCATCCAAAAGGAGTTACGTGGCTGTCAGTGCCTATGTGTTTGGACAGGATTTGGCACACTGTGTCTTTAGCCAGGCAGAGCTGCCAGAGCATGACAGGATGGCTGCATTCACATGGACCCGGCTGGAATTCCCTGCAAGCAGACGAAGCTGCACAAGCGTCTTCATGGAGGGATGCTGCGGTGTGAGGGATGCTGCCGTGTGGGTGCTCCTCTGCTCCTTAGGAGGCTGCTCGGGAGGGTAACGCCAGGCAGGTTGTGACACGGGCTGGCTCTCTGGCAAAGGCAGGTACCTTCAGAACATACTGGCGCTGGTTTCTGCCCTTACCGCACTGTGGGTGTGCTGCCTGTCTCTTGGGCAAATGGCTTAGCCACTGAGCCTCAGTTAGACAGTGCGATGAGGCTTGTGCTTTTGTCTCTGTAAAGGGAAGAATGCTGCAGCTCCAAAACAGGGTTCAAGTGCTGGGCCAAGTGTTGATCTGGAATGGGCTGAACTAGAGCAAAGCAGACAGAAAGCAACTAGGGAATAAACATTATAGGAAGTAATCTCCATCACTTCATGCTCCAGTGGCTTTGAAATAATTGGCTATTTCCTGGGCACATCCAGATGAGCTGATCAGTGTTCTCCCTGTTCCCTTTTCTGTACTTGTGCTCTTTTGGAGACCTGATTGTCCGCTTCTTCCTTCCCCTTCACCTCTTGGCTTCCCCTTCCCTAAATTTCTACTGGAGTTTGTATTTCCCCCCCCCAGTAATGTCTCTGAAGTGTAATATGTGTCCCAATGCGTGTATTTCAATAGCGTGAAGCAAAGCACATCAGCACAGGCAATTTCCCATTCACCACATTATTGCTATTTAAAGCACAGAGGTATAAAGATGATTGGCAATCCAGCTCTCCCAGCACTGCTGGCTGCTGCTGCCTGCCAGATTGGGAGGGTTTAATGTTGTCTGCTCCATGCAGTCATTCCCTCACCTTTGACTTGCAGATTTCCTGGTGTTGAAATAGTGAAATCATTTTTGGGGGCAACAGGCACATTGCTTGCTGCTGGAAAGAAGGAATTACTAAGTATGTATACGTGTGTGTGTGCACAGCACCTCTGCCCATACAGGGGCTGTTCACGTTTTCCAGCTGAGCAACCTTCTGCAGTTCCCAGCTTTGCAGATACGTTTTACCTGAGGTTTTGGGAGGGGAGAGGGCTGGATGGGAGGTGAGAGATGGTTTTGTGTCTATTATTGTTATGGAAGAGGGAGGTGATCTATGAGGGCTTGTGGTTTTCCTTCTCTCAGGACTCTAATAGGGCTCTCTGGCTGAGCTGAAGGGTGGTTGTGGTGTCAGTGCTGTTTACAGAGATGTGTTGCTCTGGGTTAATGTGCAGTGTGATTGAAGATTAGACCTTTATGAATTCCTGTTTAAGACAACCTTGCCCTGGTTATATTTAAGTATGAAGTGACAAACAATAGCTATTCTTACATGAAAATAAGACTTTGTCTTTACTGGAAATAGTGGCCTTGGAGGTGCTTTATATAGATGCCGTATAAAATCTCATGAATACAGCATAGGTGGGTAGGTTTTTTCCTGATGTTGCTTTTTGAGGTCTATACTCCGTGCCCTGCTGTGGGGTGTCCTGTAGCCCCATTCCTGCCTGTGGCTCCCAACCCATCTCCCTGTCCTGCTCTGCATTGCACCACGCTGGCTGGAGCTGTTGTGCTGTGTTAACAGTGTTGGGGGACACGAGTGGCTCCCATCCATGTTCCTTCACCCAGAGTTGCCTTTTCAGGGCTGGGTGTTATCTCCATGCTGGTGACGCTGGTCTGGTTGAAGCAGTGTTGTTGGTGTGAGCGGAGCTGGTGTGGGGTGCTCTGGGCTCACTGTGAGGGCTGTGGGAGAGCTGAGATCTCCAACAGGCTCCTGGGCTGGGAAAGGGGAGGGCTTTTGGGTGATCTTGGAGGAATGTTGGTGTCCTGCAGAGGCACAGACCATGCAAAGCCCTGGCAAAAGCTGCCTGTGGAGCAGGGGAGCCCGTGGCAGCACTTTGTCACCATATTTACACTTGTACTGGCCCAATGTGAAGCATTTGGCTCTCCTCCACTTGCGGAAGGGATTAGTTACTTCATAACATCCAGACAAGATAATCTCTCCAGTTTTGCCTGGAAGAAGTCCCTGACAAAGAGCAGCAAAGCTACAATAACGCCAGATGAAACAGTAATTGAGTTTGCCTTCTTATTACTTTCTTGGCTAAGTTTGTGTTGGTTTTAATTTCATTTTTGTTGTTGTTGCTGTTGATACGGAACAGCTCAATACTGCCCCTGTATCGATTCGAACCAGCAGCCTTACATCTGTGGTAAACTGCAGCCACACAGGGAGCTGAGCAGGAAGGGGAGGGAGGAGGAACTCCAGAAAGTTTGGAAGGCTTCCATGCCTTTTGAAAAGAGAAAGGAATGGGAGTTGTTCTCCAGACACCTGAAAATGGTCCCAGTGGTCCCAGCTGGCCACCCAGAAGGGAATAAACCTGAGGATCATAGTAAATAGTCCAAGTTTCCCAAAGTTTCTGAAAACAATAAATGAAAATGTACTGTCTGTCCTGAGCTTGCTCTTGCTGGTGGATGCTGGGGTGGCGAGAGGCTAACGCTATGTGACGCGTAATGCATCACTGGAGCAGTGCCGCTCTGATGATGCATTGCGCTAATACATCATGGGAGCGACAGAGCCCTAATGATGTATTACACCAACGTGGCCTCACTCAGGAAGAACAAGCCCAGGAGGCTCTGTCCACCCCAGCTGAGCACTGCACAAATCCTCCAAGTGTTTTCTTTCCTTTGAAAGAGTATCCTGAGGAGAAGCGGCGTGAAGGGCACAGCTGAGGATGCTGGTGGGCCTCCAGGCCTGGTGCCCAGCCTGTGGAGATCTTGATGTGGAAAGGTGAAGCTGGAATGCTCCCAAGTGCCAGCTAAGCAAATGTCACCTTCTGGATTGCCACCGTGCCTTTAGCCCAGCCTCCTCAAGCGTCTTTGCACCAGCTCTGCTGGAAACATCAACAGCTCAGGTCTGTGCAGCGCCTGGTCCTGCAACATCCAGCAAGCAGCATGCGTACAGGAGATTTTTTGCCAGTACCAAGTTATCCCACCACTATTTTAAGGGCAGTATAAGAGGCTGCTGTCAATCTCTGCTTCTGGGCAAAACCTGTCATCCTTATTCCCTTTCTCTGCTCACTAAGTAATAGCCTCGTATATTTGTAAAGGGATTGTCCTTTGGGTTCTTTTTGTATCAAAGCTCTAAAGGTCGCATCCAGTCCTTCCCTTGGAGCTTCAAAGACCATATGTTTATTTTAAACCAAGAGAAAAAACCCAGCAATTTCAGAAAACCACTCCACACCCCGGGACTTGGGAAGGCTCCAGACATCACCACCAAAGCTCAGTGATCCCAGCTCAGCTGAAGAGCAGCTTCATTTTGCTTAGCTAGAACTGGTTCACAAGTGTGCTTACACTTAGGAATCGCATCCCTGTAGTTGTGCCTGTTCAAAACCAAGTTACCAAAACCAAGTATCGAATCCTCAGTTCTTATTTGGGTTAAATGTGGTGTCTATGGCAGTTTGATCTGGTCCAGGATGACACACAATACCTGATCTGGTATTAAGTTAGAGGGGAGAGAGACAATGCCCCATCCAGCTGAGAGCTTTCGGTATGGAATTAACCCACCCAAGTAGTTGGGATAAGTATGAAGTGGCAGAGTGACTTTATACGGGGTGCTGCTTCACATGGGATCCTGGTGGTTCTTTGTTTGGTGTCTGGAATCTGAAAAGCAGGCTTGCTGTGCTGGCAGCTGGGGCTTGCACAGGCTTTTTACATGGTTAAGTGTGGATGTGAGCTGCTGCATGGTGCGTGGATGGTGCAGGAAAAGAAATGAAGGACCCCAAGATCTGGATCTGGCTCAGGACCATAGGAAGCAGTATTATAGATCCTGTTGCCCAGAATCTCTTTCCTGAGGAAGCCTGTTCGAGTTATTTGCATAGCTTGATGTTGGCATGGATGAAAACTCCAGCTGAACTTCAGCCAAGAAGGGACAGGTATGTCAGCACCAGTTGCTTAATTATGTTTGCCTCCAAATTGCTGCAGTAGATCTTTGCTTCCTCGAAAGTGATTTTCCTCTGCTCTTTAATTCTGTAGAACGATATGAAAGACATGAATCTTCATGAAACTGCACTCCTAATGCAGCAGAGACTCCACAGCGGTTGCAGGCTTTGTTTTTTATCACAAGAAGGTCCCGGGGGAAGTTCAAGGGAGGATCCTTTCCATCTCAGCTCAGCAATCACAAAAAGCCAAATAAATAAAGCAGGAATTCGACAAAGCCCTGATTCAGCAAAGGCACGAGGACAAGTTCAGCCTTAAACTCTGCTTAAGGTGATGTGGAGCAGAAGAGTTAATCTTGTGGATGCCCAAAAGTCAGACCAGGAATCCAGGACCTTGACAGGCAGTGCATCAGTGTTTTAAATCTGTTTTAAAGGGGAGAGGATGCTTAAAGATGAGGGATTTCTTGAATATGAGCAAAGAATGCTTCTCGTATGAGGATATTTCTTGGTATTGACTCAAAGACTAGTTTTGGTCCATGGTGCTCTGGCATGATTTTGGCCAAGGCACCGATGCCCTGAGGGAGGATGACATTCAGGTGACAGTGTGTGTGTATGGACAAGTCCGAAGGAGGCTGTTGTGGGGGCCCAGTGACTCCTCACTCCTGTCCCCTCGCTGGGCTCCGGGCTGGGATGCTGGAGATCCCTGGATAGCATGGTGAGGGACTGGGCCAGGGTCGTTGTGTCTCAGCAGAGCAGGCAAGTACCAGCTTCATCTCTCCTGAGCTCTTTGTGCTTATCTGATCTGTGCCTCTGTAATGATGTGGTTAGAATTAAATTAGGGTGTTTTAATGCAGTTACGGCTACATTTACCAGGCACATCTCTTCCTGACGTACGATGCTGGAATTTAAGATATGGCCAGGGGCTGCATGTGAGTTCTTGTCTGCCAGGCTTGTTGCAGCCTTCCCGCTTGCCACCCCAGGCCCTGGCCAGAAGGGCAGGCTCAGGATTCCAATTCACATCTGCTGCTGAAAGGCCAGGGAATGACTCTGAAGGTAAATCTGGGAGGGAGGGAGCAAAGAGCCTTGTTGTAATGGCTTTGGTAATAGCCAGTGGCTCCTGCCAGCACAGCTGTACTTGAGGCTGTAATGGGATCAAGTGTTGCTGAGGACGCAGCCCCTTGCATGGAGAGGTTCACACAGTGTGACTGGAGCCTTTTTATCCTGGCTTTTCAGCTGCAGGAAGATACCTTCAAAGGTGATGCACAAGTGGCTGATCTTTAGCTAGCGTCCCTTGTTAGTGTAACCCTGACAGGTTTATATCCATTGAAGATTTGTGCCGTGATATTCCTTGTTGCGCAGTGTTTCCAGATCTCATAACAAGCTCTCCCACATGGTCCTTGTTAGGGGTGAGCTCACCTGATGGGTGGGCATCCCCAGCATCCACAGTGAGCCTGGCTCCTCAGCCTTTCAGGGTGTTTTCATCAGTGTTGATCTGCCTGATGGAAATTCATAGCGATGATGCCCTCTAGGGAGTGACTTGTTTTTCCTACCCCTGATTCAGCTTCAGACTTGTGCATTTTAAGTACATATGCATATCTAAATGAGTGTATTTATACAGATCCTGACAGTGGGTGTTTTGCAGTAATTCTCCTTGGATGCTCTTGCTTTCTCCTGCAGTCAATTTGTTTGAATGACATGGAACTGATAATGAATGTGGTTTCAGGCTGGCTCCTCTCCTTCCACCTCTCCTCGTTTTGAGCAAGAACGTGAGGATTTGCTGTGTCTGTTTTAGATTCCATCATGAAAGGAATAATTGAGATTGAGATTCTTAGTCACTCAATGCAGAAGGTCAGGGAATTAATGCTGTGTTACATCCAGACCATTCATTTACTGTGCCTCCTTTTCTTTTCTCCCTTAACTGTCTGTGGAGGAAAACAAATGTGCCACGGAGAAGGTAACATATCTTCAATGCTGTGCACATCCCCAGCCTCTGATAATGCACACTGTTTATCTTTATTTTGGGGGTGTTCCAGGGTACTTTTATCATCATAATTGATTCGTGGCAGCAGGGGGAAAAAACGTCCAGGAGTAAGAGGAAGAATGGTTCCAGTGAATCCATTGGCTCAGTTGTAGCATTGATCTCCTTCTGGAAATTATTTATAGGCAAAGATTCATAGTTACTAATATTGGTTTGGACTTGGGGAACAGTTTATCAGAGGGTCTTAAAGGCCTTTGGTAACAGTTAATCAGGTAGAGAAATAAGGTAGGCAGCCTTATTTTGGGAGAGGGAAGGAAATGGCATTCCTGCCATAAATCTAGCTACAGGTATTAGTGGTCCATAAAGTGTCTTCTTAACGCAGGAGAGCTGCACAGGGGCAAACCCAAACCTCTTCTTCCCCTGCCTCACCTCCCCATTTTGTTTTTAACTTGCTTCCTCTGTATCCTGCAATTCTGCAGGAGGAATGGCACATCTGAAAGGGCAGGCTTTGTTTAAAGGGGTCTGGTTGGGGTTTTTGGTGTACATAGAGAGAGAATTGCCTGGAAGTAGTAAATAGAATTAAACACTCTAGTTCTGAAAAACAGAATTCTCAGGGCTGTCTGTTGGTTTCAAAGCTGATGAAAACAAAGCAGGCTTTGAAATCTTTCCTCACAGAGCTTCCCCCCCTGCCTTATCTCACAGATGGGCCTGATAATATTTGGGTTTTATTCTTTTGAAACAGTTGGAAAATGCTGGTTTTCCCGTTCAGATGAAAATCTCCATGTTTTTAATGAGGTCAGTGTGACATCTTCATTAGCAAGATGCTGAAATAACTTGATGCAGATCTGGAACTTGCACTGGGGAAAACTACAGTGTCTACCTAAAGCCTAGAGCCACATTTGCCCTAGGTGTGAACTGGGATTGCTTCCCGAAATCTATGGGTTCTGGGGTAACCTATTTCAGTTGAGGCACTGGGATGGGTGTTTTTAAGTGACTCCTTTGTGTGCAGCCAAACTCCAGTGGCTTTTGTTTGGTTTTCCCTGTGGAGCGGCTGGTCTCGGGGAGCCGCAAGTCCCATGGATGGGCAGTGCTCTGATGCTGGGTTTTGGGGTTTTGCTTCATGTGATTCCAGGGTAGTTGTGTCATGAGAGTTGATTAGTGATTGAGCAGCTGGTGATGGAGACGGACTGACAACGTGTGGGGACGGGTAGAGTTCTCCACTCAGGAATGCAGGTGGGTATTGAAGGGTGGGCAGCCCGAAATAGAAATATCTGTGTTCTGTGAAAGCTTTGCTTATAACTAACTATCCCAGGGAAGGTGCTGGGTGCTGTGCATGTGAAAGCCTGTCCTCTGTTGTGACTGCTTAGGGTACGTGGAAAGCCTTCACACAGCTCTTTGGAGATGTCCTCTGTCTCTGGCCAACCTTCCCTGGCCCCCCCAGAGAAGTCTGAAACCACGGTCCCCAAAGACGTCGCTTCCTTTCTTTGTGCTGTATCTCCTCCAAGGCAGAGCTGATCTCCCACTGTGTTCCTGTACCTTGCTGCAGACACTGAGGGTAACACCAAAGGCAGAGATGCACCAACAAGACCAACTCCTTGCAATGACATGTTCTGCATTTCACGATCTTTGGTCTTCTGACAGCTCCCCACATATTGCCCCTCTGTGATGCTGCCTAAGTGATGTTTGCAGGTGAAGCCACATCTCTGGGTACCAGGAGGCCAGGCCCCAGTGCACTGTCAGTCACCAGGGAGTTCCAAAACCCACAGGCCAATCAATCTCAAGAGCTAAATGATAGATGGAATATAATATAGGTTGTTATTTCTTCCTTACGCACAAAAATGAATTATACAGTAAAGATTTAGATCCTTTTTATTATGACACTGGATTTACAGAGCATGCAAAACATAAATGCAGATTTCTCCAGCGCCAGACAGATGAACTCATCCTCCAGGCAGCCTGAGTTAGATGCAGCCATTCAGCATCGCTGCACGCCAGAGACAGGATGTCTCGATGGCTGCAAGGTGGGTACCAAGGGCCTACACCTCCTCAGCTACCAGCTTCCTTACCCAGCAGAGGATTCCCCAAAGCCCCATGTTGGTTTAGGAGCCCAAGATGTGTTTATTTCAGGAATCGGGCTCACAGGACCCATGCATCTTTTATGGCATTTGGAATCATGTGTCACTTGGGCCTTTTAAATGCTTGTCTTAAACTCTGCATCTCAGCCTCTGATCTGGACAAAGCTGCCATATATCAAAAGGAAATCAGTGAGGCTAAAACTTGTTAATGAGAAGTTTTCGGTGTTCCAGTGCTATATGATTATGTGGATAGATAGCATGTTCCTGAATCCTGAATGGCTGTCTATGGAGCTACCCTCTAGAATTTGGGTTGGTTTGTAGCAACAGCAGTGACCTTCTTGTTGGTGGAATAAATGCTCCTATTTTTAATTGTGCAGCTCGGGAGGTCGTTCCCACTGGCCAGCAGTTACTGATGTCAGCTTCATGGTTCATTAGCTGCTTCCGACAGCCTGCTGGGAACTCAGGCTTAGCATGAACATGAGAGGTCAGAGAGAGGAGAGCAGGGGGCAAGGCTGCCAATGCTCCCTGGGTTGGAGAGGAGGCTGGAACAGCACCACTGGGGATGGGTGGTACCCAAGGAGCGAGACAGTGGGTCCTGGTTTGTCACTGTGGGCTTCAGGCACTGATGCCACCACCAGAGCATCCCTGGTGAAGTGGGTATGGCTTTTGCTTGCTGGGACAGGGAAAAGGGTAGGATCCTTTCCTAGGGCTGTGCTGACTGTGGAGGGTTTGCTTCTCGTAAAGCTGGGGTTTAATTGCTTGTCATGGGTGTGTGTGACCAGGATGCAGTGGCAGGGCAAGGGGCTTACTGGTTTTAGTGACATTCCAGAGCATCCCATGTGCTCCACAGATGCGGTTGGGCAATGGTTTGCATTGGGCTGTTATCTAATGCTGCGGCATCTCCCACTTCCCTCAGGCACATTGTGTTCTTGGGAAGCAGAACTGGTTTCTGGGCATGTGGAGGAGAGGGGAGAGCTTTGCACCCCTTGTCCTGCCTGCGCTGCTCTCGGGTTCCTCACAACCAGTCCTTAGTGGGGTTTCCATCTTTATATACCTACATCACTTCAGGTCTGTAAACCTCACCCAGTGCAAAACCAAACACCAAAACTGGAGCTAAATTGGTGAATCTCAGCTGTGTGTGCAGGGGAAACAGCAGAAACGACGGCACAGATTGGAGCTGCTCACCTGCCTGAACGCAGCTGCCGCCCTGGGAAAGGAGGAAAAGAGGAAGTGCGGATAAAGTCCTTCAAAAGCCATTTGACCTTTAATGCTCACTGACGGGAGGGATAACAGTGCCGATTGTGTTGTAATGGAGAGAAATCCACGCTTTTTTCTTGAGCTGTAAGCAGCTCCACGGGAGTTCCCTCGGTCCATCAGGAAAACCTGCCTCGTGCTTCCTGAAACCAGGAAGGCAGAGGGACTAAAGGGGTGATGGCAGCCTGGGAACCGCACTCCTCACTTGTAATTGCCTGGTAAGTGTAAGGAGAAATAGCCAAGATCTACACGAGGGAAAAGGCTCTTCTTTAATAACCCCATCCATTTGTTTGCACATTGGTGCTCCTTGTCCGGCGGGGGCAGGGCCTGGTTGGTTCCTGTCCTGGCTGGAGTAGGGATGCGGGAGCACCGGGATGCGGGAGCCCCAGACCCAGGGATGCAGTGACACTGGGACTCTGCGGAGGACAGAGCGGGCTCGGTGACGGGATAAACGCTACCCCACGGTCCTGCTCCCTAAACCTCCGCTTGGCCTCCTCGGCCGGACCCGTCCTTCCCGCTCCAGCGCGTTGTTCCCAGCCTCTGGAATGACCTCATGGGCATCAGCGCTGCGGGCAGGGAAAGGGGGGGGGAAGAGCTCGGTGCCGCGGGGCGCGCGCGCGGCGGTGACGTCACGGCTGGGGCACGCGACGGCGGCGGGCTCCGCCCCTCGCGCGCGGGGAAGGAGGGGCTGAGGGGAGGGGGGGGGGGGGGGGGCGGCGCGGGATGAGGGGAGGGAGGGAGGGGAGGGAGGGGAGATGGCGGCGGGGGGAGGAGGCCCGGCGCGGCGCTGAGCTAAGCCGATCCCACGTGTGACGGATCTGGCTGCTGCCCCAGCGCCTCTCCAGTGAGATCCTCCGGTAGCGGAGGGAGGAGGAGGGGGGAAGGGAAGAGGGAAAGGCAACCGGAGCGAGCCGAGCCCGAACCGGAGCCGGGCCGGGGGGGGGCGGGTTGGGCGGGCGGGGGGGGTCCTCTGAGGGGGTCTCGCTCGGCGCGGCCATGGAGGCGGACGGCAGCCAGGCTACCTCGGGGAGCCCCGGCGAGGCGCAGCACGACCCCGGGTAAGTCGTGGAGCGGCGGGGCGGAGAGGCGAGGACCGGCCGTTCCCCCCCCCCCCCCCCGTCACCCCCTCCCCGCTCCGCGCCGCCGTGAGGTGCCCCGTCAAAATGGCCGATCCCGCACCGGCGCTCAACTCCGCTCTCTTGTCTCCCTCCAGCAAGATGTTCATCGGCGGCCTCAGCTGGCAAACCTCACCAGGTACGGACCGCCGGCCCCTCGCGCCCCTCGCCGCGCACCCCGCGTCCCGCCCCGCGTGGGCCGCGTCCCGCCGCGCCGGGGCCTGCCCCCCCCCATTGCCTCCGCTGCCTCTCGGCTTCTCTCTCTCTCCGCAGACAGCCTTAGAGACTATTTTAGCAAATTCGGGGAGATCAGGGAGTGCATGGTCATGCGGGACCCCACCACCAAGCGCTCCAGGTAACGCCGCCGCCGCGCTCACAAACTTCGCGAGTTGCCGTCGGGGCGGGCGGACCCCGGCCCGCAGCTCCCCTCCGCTGCCCCTCACGCGTGGCCCGTGGGGTCTGCGGGAGCTTCCCCCGCGCCCCGTCCCTCCGAGCCGGGAGGAAGGGAACAAAGCGGCCGGTGGAGGCGGAGAGGGGCCGGCGGGGGGGGGGGGTGTACAGCGCTGTGGGGTTGTGGCTTCTCCCCCAGCCTCTGGTTCTCATCACCCCCCATCCCCTCGCTCTTTGTCTCTCGTAGAGGCTTCGGGTTCGTTACGTTCGCGGATCCGGCGAGTGTAGACAAAGTCCTGGCTCAGCCGCACCACGAGCTGGACTCTAAGACGGTAAGGTCCGTGCGTGGGGCTGCCCGCCCGCCCCTCGTCCGCGGCGTCAGGGCGACATGGTGACAGGGCGACAGGCGACGTTACAGGGACCCTGCCCTCGGCCGCAGCTGCGGCTTCGGCTGGGTTTTTGTGCGGGGCGGTGTCAAGCTGTCACTGAGCGGGGACTTTGCATGGCTGGGGCTGCCCCGGTTTTTCCCCAGGCTCTGCCTTTAACTCGCAAAAAGCGGTAACTTTGTTTTATTTTTCAACGCGAATTCTCCCCCACCGCCCCGTGGCTGCTCCCTCGGCCGTGGATTGCATTGAGCGGTGACATTGAAAAACATCGTGGAGTAAAACCCAACTTTTTTTTCTGTGTTCCAGTGCAGAATGCTTTCTGCTGGGAACTTTCCACTTCTTCCGATTGATTATGGCTCGGTGCGCGTGTGTCGAGGGGGGAGTGCCTTGCTGCCAAATCCTAGGAGCTGCTTCCCCCACCGTTTCCCAGAGTCAT
This sequence comes from Ara ararauna, assembly GCA_028858755.1. NCBI lineage: Eukaryota > Metazoa > Chordata > Aves > Psittaciformes > Psittacidae > Ara > Ara ararauna. Next base: position 5,394,807 of record CM054389.1, on the reverse strand, counting down.
TTTTTGGCAGGAGCCCCTTCACCTGTGTTGCCAGGGCCCTTGGGAAACGTGGATGTTAATCTATGGGAGGCTCTGTGAGGGCTCTGGAGTGGATGCGGTGGAAAAGCGCAAGTCCTCATTTGTTGTTGTTTCTCCAGAGCCTTTTGCTGTGCTCAGTCTCCAGTGGGTAACATAGGGAATATGCTCCTGGGATTCAGCTCATCTCTTTTTTTAATAAGCATTGCCCTTGCTTTTACTCACTTTTTTAAATAAACCCCCTGTACATGCATTTTCCCCCCTTGACCTGATACTTTATGTTTGACCTGACGCTGAAAATGCCATATCGGGCGTGTGTAGCTCTGGGCCCTGTTTTGTCCCTGCGATCAAGGCCGTGCACAAAGAATGAAGTTTTGTGCCTCTTACTTTGTTGGCATGTAAAGTCTCAGCAAAACTGGAAGGGGAGGAGGGGAGGACGCTGGTAGAGGTCATTATCGCTTTGGTGCTGGTCGGTCTGGAGGGGGCTGTGCTTGGGAAGGGAAGGATGGTGTTGGTGGAACTGTGTCTGGCAGAGCTGCTGCTGGACGTACCAAGTATGCTCGTTGCTGTCACTGTCTCTTATAGTGTGTGTGCTGGATCTTAAAGGTTTGATTTAATGTGAGCATGGTGCTAGGAGGAATCCTGACTCGGTGCCGGAACATCTTGTGTGTGCCTGTATGTGTGAGATTATGGTTAAATGAGGAATAGACAAAGCAGGGAGCAAACACAAGTGTGTGATTTGTTCAAAATGTAATATATATGGAAACAAAAAGCCCAAAGCTCTCATAGAAGCAGGTGGAATCTCGTGTTTTAATTCGACCTACAAATTCTGCTGGGCTTGTCTAAACATGTAGCCCATGCTTGCACATGCCTTAATGATTTGATTTTAGGTTTAATCAGATATGGTAAGATAACTGATTCAAGTGTGCTCCCTGAGATTAAACTCACCAGACTTTTTTCATGTAGAGCTCTGTTCTCTATGTGTTTTTAAAGCTAATTTTAGATGAGAAGAACAAAGGCAAACAGTGTCTTGAACGAGGGTTCTTCAAAAACTAAATCCTGGGAGGACACCCTGTCGTATTTCTGACTATAATTAGGTCCTCCCCCAGCTTTTTCCTGTAGCATAGTCTCGTCCCTGCAATGTATTAATTTGCTCAGCTCTGGGGGAGGGGTGAGAAGCTTGGCCAGGGCAAATGTGCCTCCGTTTTGATTGTGTGATAATGATTGAATCAATCTGAATCAGAAATTAACCTCAGAATCAGTAACGCAGCTTCAAAGTAAATCCAGAGCTAGGCAGGTTCCCCTTCAGCCCTGTGTTTGTAGACATATTGTAGTAACTGTTCTTTAGCATAACATAGCATTTGACTCTGTTTCAACGTTCAGCGCAGGAGGCAGATCGGTTGGGTATTGGCATGGAAACGTCGCTCTTGTTTACAGTTACGTTAAAAGCTTTGTTTAGGTAATGGCCATTCCTATCAGAAATAGTATTAGAGTCATTCCTAGAGGACTTGTAGATACAGTAAGTAGAGTTGTACCTAACTAACTAATTATTTTTTTTGGTAGAAGTTTGGTTTTTTTTTATTTTGGTTGTTTTTTAAATAGTTGACAAGGATATGCAAAAGGTATGGATTTGCCATGTCCATGGCTACTGTTCCTCTTCCAGCCCCACCGGTGCTTATCCAAAAGGTTTTGTGAAGGAAAATCCCGTAATTTAAGCGGGGCTGTCACTGTGGTGCAAAGAACTCCATGCTCTTTGAACTGACCTTCAAAAATGAATGGGTTGCTTTCGAGTTTAATGGCCACTTCCAACTTTTTCCCAGCGGGACTCTGCAGTGATGCCCTTCTGGTGGGACTGGTGCTCTTTGCTGGGACAACTTTGGCTTTTGAAGCAAATGCGGAAACGTGCATATTTGCCTCCACATTTGGGTATTGCTGTGGAAAATCCGTACCTGTTGTATTTCCCCAGTAGACAAATGCCTAGTCAGTGCTGAATATATTTGTAGATAATGTTAATCTCTCTGAAAAGGTTAGCTTTCTAGAGAAATAATTTTACTTTTGATGCTTTTTGAACAATAAAGTGGCATGTAATCGCTCATTTCTCAGGTGTGTCCTAAAAAAAGCTACTACATTTATATCTGGTGCAGGCAAATCAGTTTATCAGTTGCACATCAAATGTTTGTGATATTTCCAATTTTGACAAATTAATTGAGTAAAACTGCTTTTTAGGAGAGTCTCGTGATTACTGATCAGTGACAGGAATACATATCATCACAGGAAAAACAATGCCAAATGGAAACAGCTCCTTTTTCCTGATCACAGTTAGCTTGGGGGGGGGGGGGAACCTGACAAAAAACAAACCCAAGCTACTAATGAAAGCCTCTGCTTCAGAATATGCCTTAACACAAGCAGGATTAGTTTCATCAGCGTGTTATATAGTCAAGACACTGAAAGCAGTTGCAAGTAGCACAGTTAAGGTAGGATTTAGACCTTTAAAACATCCTTTTCCAAATTCTTTATTTAGAAGATGCCTGCTTGCAGATGCTGCTAAAACCAGAGGTGAAATCAGCAGCACGGAGCCGTTTTATTGCAGTCATTTTTACAGATGACAATTGAGGCTGGGCAGTTGTTGGAAAGGTTTTTCTTCCCCTCCAGCCATGCCTCTGCGGTGGTGTCTTTTTGTTCTTAAGTGATTTTTGAGTGGTAGAGAGGAGCCACTTTCTGAGCATGACCCATGTGGAAGTTGTTTTTAAAACTGCAGAATTAGCATTTGGGCACACTTTGGAATGGGGGCCAGTGCTGCACCTTAGAACAAGGGAGCGGGGGGCTAAAACAAGGGTATATTTTCCTCCTTTTTGTCTCTGTGGTGGCGTGCTTCACTGTGGAATACTCCAGGTAATTCCTTCATGGAAAATAATTTTTAAGAGCTTGGTTTCTCTGGTTTAAAACACTTGTATGTTTTATGTGCCTTGGTCTCCTCTGCCCACCCCTTCACATAAACGCCCCTTTGTAATTTTTCTTGCTTACATGCCTTCTTTGAGGGGGAGCAAACCAGATCAATTTGGCATGTTTTTGTCAAGGATAATCTCATAGTCCTTCTAACATTTTAGTTTCAGCAATTGAAATGCGAATTGGCTTTGTGTTCTGCATTGCTCTCTTTGTGTGGTGTTGCCAAGTCAGTTGACAAAACAAAGCAGAAAAGGAAAAGCAACCCCAAACCCAACTGAAGGAAGGTGCAGGTGTCAGGAGCAGCAGGTGAAGATCTGATCAGGCTTGCTGGCCGTCTATGTGCAGCCTCCAGAGCACGCAGATAAGGGTTAACACGCAGTTTTGGCTGTAGAGGCAGCACCTAGAGACTAAGAGGGAGCTCCCTGAGCGCCAGTGGAGGTTGTTGCCTAGAAGATGATGGAGGAGGTGTACAGAAGAGATGTTTTCTTCCGCTCTTCTGTCTCCTGTTCCAGAGCAGTTCTGGATGAGCCGGTGTGCTGAATGATAAGCCTGAGAAATGAGGGATTAATAATTCAGTGATTTAAAAACAAAATAATATAAACTGACAACAAAAGCTATCTTGTTGATTTCCCCTTTCTTTTTCCTCAGATTGACCCTAAAGTTGCATTTCCCCGACGAGCACAGCCTAAGGTAAGTAGGAGGATCGATAATAGGATTTTAGGCACAGAGAGAATCATTGTTGCCAGGCAGTTCAGGTTTCACACAGGGAATTGGCAATGAAAGCTTTTAAAGCTGGTGCATGGCGTCTTAAGGGTATCAGCGTATGGCTGTGAAACTACAGGAGAGCTGCTTTGTGCACTGTTACGTGTCTCCAGTTTAACTGTCTCCGTGTGGAGCCGCGGCCAGTCGTGGCTGCCTGAGGAGGGGAGGCTTCTCCTGTGGTGGTGGGAGATTGTTGCTGCGTTACTCGCGTTTGTTATGCTATTTTACGCAATGTGTTTTGCCTGGTGTTTATGAAGAGCAGTTGGATTAAGTGCAGACTTCAGGCTTGTTTTGAGCTGAGCTTTCAGTTCTGTGGTTGTGATGGATGGGAATATATCTCTGCCTTCATTGTTTGCAAATTTCCTTTTGTATAACTTCAGAGATGTGCTTGGAGACTAATAAGTGTTGGGTAGCAAGTTTCTGGTGAAGCTCTGCACTCCTCAGGCCACGGGGTATTCTTTTGCAAGAACAGTGAAACAATGAGCTTTAAGTCTCCAGCTGATGAGGCTGGCTAGAGGAGTGACCTCCTCCTTCCAGGGGACTTGTGATAGTGCAGCCAGCTTCCACGCTGGGACAAAGGCAGTGTAGTGATGTGCAGAGGAACTCGTGTCTGCGTGTGCTTACTCTGACACGTCGCTGGTGCCATTTCTGCTGGAGGAGTTGCTTATGGAATAGAAGTGGTTGTTGCTCTTCAGGCTGTGCCTAGCAAAACCAGCAGATCAGTTTTAAATCCAAATGTGCAGCCGGTTGTATTGAATTTTGAAAGCCAGAGGCTGAAAGAAAACTTTTGTAATTGACATTTTCTTTTGTGTTTGTTTTTTGAGAGTCAGTTCAGCTGGTGTGTGTCACTTGTATGCACTGATCAGCGTGGGCTAGCTCAGTGTCCCCTTAAAAATGGAAGGACAAGGCTGCAAAGCTGCGGATGCAAGTCAGTTAGGAAAAGTGCTTTAAAGTTGGTGGCAGGAGATATCTGAACAAGTCAACCCAACAATTTTATTGCAGATACCTCCTCAGGAAAGCAAGCAGTTTAATAGCGTGTGGAAGCATAATGTTAAATACTGTACAGAACACGCAGCTAGTGTGTAATCTGAACCCCTGGGTGCATAGCAGGAGAGGTGCTAGTGATTTCTTTAAAAGAAGAGAAAAAGAAAAGATAAAACCCGACATTGTACTTGCAGAATTTTGAACCAAACTAATGTAGTCAAATATTTAGAGGTTCTTTTCCTCGTAGGCCATATCTAATAACTACTTAGTGAATAATGACGTGCCTGGCTTGCTTCTGTGCTAGCAAATTGTTCCTAGTTTGTAGGGCTTGTGGATTCTGCTGTTGGATTAATGCTGCCTTTAAAATACAATTCCAAGGTATCAGGATTTGGAAGGGTTTCATAATGGAAGTATGAGGATGATCTTGTGCTGTGACTGAGGTTCCTTTCCCCCTTCCCAATACCTTTTAAAGCCTTATTTACATTTTAAACTGTCTTCAATTACCGGTTATCTGTTTCTACAGCGTTCTTTGTAAAAGTTTAGAACTTGGAGCAGAGCTGTTAAGCTGTCCCGTGTGATTTCTTCTATAACAATTAAAAAAACCAGGGCATGTCTTATGCCGAGGATATTAGCGAGTTAAATTTCCGTGTTAATGTAAAACCAGGTCAGTTTTACAAAGGGGAGTTTGTTTTTCTCCACGTAGGGGTTTTTTTTGGTGGTGGTTGTTTCTTTTGGTAACAGACCTCTTTCAAGTGTGGGGCAAACACTGGAATGCAGGCTGGATTCCACTCTTAGCAGGGACTCGCTCTCTGGAGAGGTCATCGGGATCTGCTTCTGCTTTTTACACACATCTCCTTCCCAAAGTGTCAGGATTTCTACAGGCTCTTCAAAGGAAAGCTTAAGGTTGGAAGGAGCCTTATTAGGAAATTGGAGAAAATCAGCTGCAATAAAGAGCAGATTGGTATCAATTATAACATTATCCTGGGCAGCATTTCATCATCTGCATTTTCTTGTTTTCTGTTTTTTTAATTAGATACTGAATTAAGGTTTTGGACTTGTTCCTTTATCCCAGTTGAATAGCGAATGCTCAGTGTTCAAATGCGACTGTGCTTTAGTCTAATTAACCAGCAAATGCTCGGGTCTGTGGAGATTAATGGTATTTAATGAAATGTCTGTGTCTTTCTCTAGGTGCAAGGGGAGATGTTTTTTCTGGTTCCTTCCTGGTGTGTTCAGCAAAATGGGGATTGGGTTTTTTCTGTCACCTTCCTGACAGTGACTGGGTGCTGAGGTGGAGGCAAGGCTGGGGCACGTTCCCCCTTCTTGTGCAGACAGACCTTCTGGCAGGCTTCCCTCCATCCATCCCATCCCCTTCCTTCAGGAGCCCTTTTGACCTGCCTCGGCAGGATTAACTCTTCAGTGGGCGGGAGTTCTTGGGCTCCTTTGCCAGCTCACATGCTCGCTGTGGCTGTGGGGTCATGCTTGCTTATTTGTGCAGGCACAAGAATCCCTGCCCACTCCTTCCCCCCCCTTTCTGATTCACTTTAATTGGCGAGTCTTCCCCTTTCAAACCGCAGCCCAGTAAAAAGGCTTTCTTTGGGGCTTTTTAAACTGCATCTCCATGATTTGACACCTCTCTGGTGATGCAAATTGGTTCCTGGGCAAGAAGTGGCAGGTTGTAACAGCGGAGCATTCTTCCCTGATTTTCTCAGAACGACCCTCGCGGAATATCCTGGGTGATTGCCTCCAGTGGATGACGCCATGGTTTGTAATGCTGCTCTGCTTGTGAAGTCCGGGAGGACTTGCAGCCATTGTTTTAGGGAATTTGCTGCAGGGGTTGAACTTGTTGAGGTTCTAGTGTATGGCTACCAGCGAGATGAAAAGAATAGCCTATGCTCTCTCGCGGCTGCTGTTCCTTGATAAGAATCTGTCTTGCTTCCAAGTGCTGGAAGGCGCTTTGTAACAGTTGAGCATTTGTAACTCTGCTGACTTAAAAATCCTTAAAAAGCAGCAGTGACAGCATAGTAGTTTTGTATCTCCTTTTGAATACTGAAGACTACAATAATTTGACTTTTTAATATACGTAGCCTGTCAGTTCTGACGGTATCTGCTGTATTAGGTGCAGGAGCCTTATCAAATTTAGCACGTTCCGTAGATCTTCTCAGTTGTAAGCAATTCCCTCCCTCACCCCTCTGCGTTGGGGATTTCCTTAGAGAACAGAATAAACCTGAAGAGCAAAAGGACAGCAGCCTCAGTCCATGAAGCAGCTCCTTGGCCATGGAAATATCCTTGTGTGATTGATTAGGATAGAAATTTGGGTGCTTTGTTGTACAAAACCACGTGCGAAACAGAGGCAGATAAAACTTCAGTCAGAGTTTACAGGTAGTGAGGTGACCCACTGAGGTTTTTGTGCTCAGGTTTGTCCAGCGTGGGACTGAGGTCCCTGTTCTACCCAGTGCTTACTACAGGGATGTAATGCATGTGGCTGGAATTGCCCTGGCAAGTCAACAAGCTGCAGCTACTTGTAGTAGTATTCGGTGTCACAATTTTGTTAGCACTGTGCATGTGACCTGCTGACTGCAGTCTGTATCCTTCCTCTTCAGTGGCTGTTAAATGAAGTTAAAATCTCGTCTGTGTGGGTTGGGTACGGTCTTCTGGTGACCATTTGGTCACAAAACAGCGAAAGGGCTTTATTTGATGAAGGAAATCAGACGGTGATGCTGAGTATCGATGGTTTTGTCAGATGTATTTTATTGTAGCAGAGGACAGTTCAGAACCGGTAACTGGTTCTGGCATCTCTGCACTCCAGTCAGTCTATCTGCAAACTGTGTGTACCCTGTGTGTGGAGTAGCTGGTTTCCTGTCTGGCCAGGCACATGGGCTATAAGAGGTGCAGTTGTGCACATCTGTTCCTCCTCCTTGGGCAAAAAACAGCAGTGTCAACAGCTCTCTTTTCATTTGAATGGCTGCTGGTTGAACCCACGTGAAGCTGGCTATTCCAGAGCAGCGAATGGAGGGCATGCGCTTTTGGAATAACACCCGCGCTAACCTGGGAGAGACTTTTTAGAGCTAACCAGTGGATGTGGAGGCCTGATTCCAATTAAGTTGACTGTGGGTGGGGTGTCTGCATCCCTTGGCTGCCTGATAAGCGCGAGCCAGAGTAACAGGGAGAGATTTCATTCCAGAGCAAATGGTGGACCTTGAAAATCAGGAGTTCTGTTTGTTTCCTCCCGTGCTTCTGCCTGGAAACTCCTCCATGTTAGTTCTCTACTTCCCATCTTAAGTATTGGATAGGCTTTGAAGTCTTTTCCAAAAGAATGTGAACTGAGCACATGAGCAGAACTCCGGGTTCTTCCTTTCCTGCCACCCTTCCTTCCCCGCCAGGCTGTGGAGAGCAGCAAGGTCAGACCTGTTCCCTAGGATTCTTTTTTGTCTTATTAAATTCCTCTGCATTTTCAGGTCTGGATGGAGTAAGAGGAAGTGTTTCCTGCTCTTGCCATTAGGCGTTGATGTGTAGCTTAATAACATTGCTATATCTTCTGCATACAGACGCCCTTACCAGGCAGTATGAAGGATTTCTTTTCATGGTTGATGGCCAGTGTTTGGGCATCTTCTTCAGCCAACTTGGACGTGTAGATCGCTTGCCCAGGGTGAGCTGCTCCTAGAATTTGTCTGTTTCTGGCATTGGATGGTTAAATGGAAAAGTTCTGAGTCTGAGTATTGGCAAATCAACCCAGTCTTCTCAGGTAGTAGAGGATCAGGGTTTTGAAACCCCTTATGCTGGACTCGGATTCTTGCTCTCTGTGACCTGTTCAAGGCAGAGCATGATCTCTGTTCTTCGATGCAGCCAGAGGAAGGAAGTGGCTGTGCAGGCTGTTTTGTGGAGTGCAGTGAGTTGTGTCAGGAGCAAGAGCTGAGCTGGGTTTTTTGTTATTCTGCTGGTTTGGGAGATGTAAACACTCACTTCTTCCCCTCAGCTACTCAGGTGGATTGTTCACATTGACCTTAATCCCCACAGACTGTCTTTACTTGTGTAAAATGGATGTCTTTCTGTTGTTACTGCCTAAGGATGTCTTTCATGTTAAGAGTAGTGCTAATGTACTGATGTGCTTTCCTTCCCTTTGCCTTACTGCTAACTAAAAGTTAAAATGAACGTTATCTAACTTGGGAGTTTTAATTTTTGGGGTGTTTTTAAAGGGGATTCTCCATTCCCTGTGCTTTTCTGCATTGCTGGGTTCTTTTTAATGGTGTCTGCCTGGTAACTTCTCTGCCCTGAGACTTTGCTGCTTGGATACACCAGGAAAGGGTCGGCAGTGAAGGGGGGTCAGGGAAATGGGAGAGCAGCACCACGCTGACACCCTTGTGTGCTCCTCTCTGCTTCCAGATTGAGCACATCGGGTCTGCAAAGTGCTGAGCCTTTACCAGCCCGGGGGTAGGTCTACTAATGACTGATCTAAAACCATCAAATTCATTTATTTGTCACTGCCAGTGACAGGCCAGTTAATGCTAATGGATTCTTTTTTTAGCCTGTTGACTCTGATGATAGTCTCATAAATGTTGTGAAATCCAAAGCATTAAGGGAACTTGTAACTTATTTTTAGAGGAGAGCTATTGAAACAGGGTAATGTGCTGCATGTGGACCAAGGTATATGTTATGTTGGGAAGGAAAAAGAGCAGCTCCTCTGTTTCATTAAGCCATACATAGATGTCTTTGCTGTTCCTAATGGTTACTTGACTTTTCAGTTGTGTTTTTGTGATCTCTTTAAACACATTTTGGGTCATGCTATAAAGGGAGGAGAAGCTGGAAATAGAGCCAGTCATCTTAGGAAAAAGGGCTTGTTTCAGATAATGGTTCATCTGCAGGGCCTGAATCTTCTCTGCCCTATTGTGTGAAAGCACTTAAGCATATGCTTAAGTTGGCATAAGCATGTGGGTGAGTGCTTTGCTGAATCAGGGTGGACTAAAAGTACGTTCTTAAATGCTTTGTTGTACTGGGGAGCCTGTAGCAGAAAAAGATTGAGATGACTTTGTGTATCTGACAGTATTTGTATATGGTCAGTCCCATCACTTCTCTTTCAGAGGGAGCCAGTTTCATCTCTCCTTTTCTCCTACCAGATGATCTCGCTCACAAGAAAATATTAATCTGCTGTTTCCTCAAAAAAGTGATTGCAAGGTCAGTATTTAACAAAGAATGAAGTAAAAAAGTCATTGTTTAAGCTTAATTTAGTCTCGGCCTTGCAATCACACATTCTCTTTGCCTTAGTCACTGGAATAATTCTTGAAACTATGTGAGCAGTGTTCAACGTGGCTTAGGTTTGTGAGAGATTATTGCTGGAGAAATTGTGGTTTGCTGAGTAATTTGGAAGTTACTGTGAGTCTCTGTACTCAGGGCAGCATGAGATACTAATAACTTCTAACTGTTGGCATTTTGCTGCTCTCCTCTTGGAAAGATTTCCTTCATTTTCTGAGTGCAGAGAAAATCTGAAGACTGTTGGGAAGTTCTCCCTGCTCAGTCATTCCTGGTGCTGGGACGTCTGCAGCAGCTGGGTGTATCGTTGTGTAGGACTGAATTAAGATTGTACTTTGGGTACTTTGTATTGTAACGAAGGAGCCTACCCTGCCAAGACTTGAGCAATTCTACACAAGAGGAATAGCTGCAGAGACCTCAGCAAGCACAGATAAATGCGGGCAAGGCTTCTTCATATGTCGGTGAAGGGCATGTGGCAAGGGTGAAGGAAAAGAAGTATTGACAGCAGCAGAAAGCGTTGTTCCCTCTGCTCTTCCCTCCCCCAGCAAAGACTTGCATTAATTTCCCATTGACTCTGATCTACAATAGGGAAGAGGTTTCAAGCTGACTGCAGGGGCAAAGGTCCAAGGAAACTACTGTAGCAAGAACTGATGCAGAGTGACAGTAATGAGGTGGCCTGGTAGGTGGGAGGGAAAATGGTGGGGTGGGAGGAAGAAACTAATATCTGCTGAATTAAGTAGTTCCCAGGGATTGAAGTTGTTAAGTCCTCTTGGTTTTATTTTCCCCTGTATGTGCCCTACAACTATGAGATATGGCTGGAGCTGAGAGCGTGGGCAGGGTCCTGGTGCAGGTCCTTGTGCTTCAGTGCTGGGTCTCTGGCAGTGCTGGTGCTGCCCAGAGGACATGGGATTCTTCCGTAGTGTCCCCAAACCTGCTCTGTGCTGTTTTCCTTTGTGTTTTTAGTATTCCTGACTTTGAGCTCATTGTTCTGTTGTTCTGTGGGTCAGGTTTGCATCAAAAAAGGAGGTGAGGAGCGCAGGATGGAGAAGTGTTCTGAAATCCTGATTTATTTAAAGTGGGGACTGTGAAGTGCTGGTAAGACTTTCAGTTTCTTGAACACCGGTGGAAATGCAGTGCCTATTAGAAAGTCAGTAGAGGTTTTTATAACAAGTGCTGACCAAACATCCTTCAGGAATCTTCCCAAAGGGTTATTTGGTGTGTGAAGAAGTTGTGAGGAGCTGAGCATTTGTGCCAGGTGTCTGCAAATCTCACTGGACTGAAAGGTATGGCTCAAGCTGGGGGACAACTTGTGGCAAAAGCTTATGTTTTGCCTACAGACCCTCAGTGCTGCAGGTTTGCTGTTCTGCTGCTGGAAAAGGTGTTGCGGAAGAGGATGTTGGGGTGGGTCTTCCGCAGCCCTTGCTGGAAAAGTGGGACTTGTGTATCGTTTCCATTTGACCACGTTATCAATCATTTATGTTCAGAGATGTGTCAGTGCCTGGTACGTAACTGAGCCTTTTGCCAAAGGTTTGCAGTGTTGTGAATGACTGTAAAGATATCCATTTGCTGGTGAAATTCACCTACTCCTGGTGCTGTGTTTGGCAGACCTACAAAGCCTAAAGCAGTGCTGGGCGCTCAGAGAATGGTGGGAGGGAACAGAAAACATTGGAAAGCAATCCAAAGTTAATGCTGAGCTGTGAAACACGAGGAGTTTTCTGAGGACACAGGGAGGATCGTCCCCACCTTTGGGTCTGGGGCTGCTACCAACCATTGGGTTGGATGGTGTCTCTGCCGTGTCTTTAGGGCCCCTGGAGATGTCTCATGGGAGTCCTGAATGAGCCAGCTGCAGTGAGGGATGTTGGCTTCTTGAGCTGGGGCTTCCTCTCCTCAAATAGTCTCTAGTATAAGGTGTCTGGGGTTCTTTTGATGTGTATGTACTGGAGAGCTCACCTTCCTCCCCAGTTGCTTTCTGTAGGTGAGCTCTAACTCCAGCCCTGGATGGGAGGCCAGCTGAGTACTCAGCATACCTGCCGTTCGAACTCTCTCCCATTCAAATGTTACTTGGTGGAAAGGCCCCTTTGAAACCTGCTGTGATCCTGTCCCAGGAGCACTGTTAGCTGGGTTTGGCCACTGAGTCGATGTCGGTAAGAGTTTGGTCTTTCTTGGCCCTGATGGGCCTGGTACTGATGCTGCCTTTGAGCCTGGAAGAGGCAAGGCTGGGATGGAAAAGGGCAGTGGGATTATCCAAAGCATCTCGGTGTGGCAGAGAATGTTTCCTGGTGCCCAGGTTTGGTACCATGCTGTAAACGTCTGCTTCTGGCTGAAAAAGCTGTTGGCAGCATCCCTGGACGTTGGGAAGGAAGTGTGTGACGCAGCGGTATCGTACGCTGCCAGCTCCGTGTGCCTTGTGCCGAGGGGCTAAACTGAGGCTGGTTTTTGGTTTTTAACGACTTCTGATTGGAAAATTTATAAGGGAGGCCCTGCCTGGAGGGGCAGCGCTGTGGTGTGAGGCAGAGCTTCCAGCTGCTGAGTGCTGAGGTTCCAGCTGCTGCGTGCCGGCAGCAGTGAGGTGAGGCTTCAGGCAAGGGGGAAGTGAGATAAGAACCCTGGGAGAGGTAGATTGTTGCATGAATTATGGCCGAGGCCGGGTGGTTACAGACTCATGTTGGGGCTTGGGAGGCAAGGGGGGGGCTGGCAATGGATTTAAATGGGCTCAGCAGTGCGTTGCAATGCAGGGTCGATCCTGGTGCCCACAGCAAGGAGAGGGGAGGAGGAAGAGCACTGAGCCGCAGGTGACCTGGAGTCCCTCTGCCTCAGATAAGCACTGGCTCCTCTCTTGCAGCGCTGGGCGCACAGCCATGCCGGATGCTCCTCCACCCCATGCCCTGCTCTTGGAAGCTGGCTTTCACCTTTGTGCTGCAGGACCGCGCCTGTTGCTCTCCGGGTGGCCTGTCCTGTCATTCCTCCCTCTTGGAGCATGAAGGGATGGATGCGATGGTTCCTGCATGGTATGCAGAGGAGGAGTGCGTCCTGACACGCTTCCATGTCGAAGCATGGCACTGGAGATGGGCTGTGCTGTGATTGTTCCCCCTCTGAGTGGGGATTTCCTGCCCTTGCCAGCCAGGGGTGGGGTGGATGCAGGGAAAAGCACCTGGGGAGAGTCTCCTGCCACAGTACCTTTGTGCTTTAAATTCCTGACTCACCTACTCCCATGAACTGTGATCAAAGCAGCAGTTGATGCGTGTGATGTGCTGGGCAACGTATGTATGAAGAGGGAGTTGTGATCAGCTTGTGTGATTTTTAATCTCCCACCCCCTTTTTCATCTGGTCACATCTTCTGTGTCATTAATCTTCCAGATCAAATAAAATGATACTTGAAAGTCCTCCATAGTTATGATTCCCCTGAAGTTTTGTGAATGTGGCTTTGATTTTGTTGTAGTATTAGAAGTCGGTTTAGATTTCTGGAGCCGTGTTTTATAGGTGTCTCCAGTGGATATTTTAGTACGGATATTTCTCTCTCAATCATGTATGTGTATGGCATAGAAGAAGAACAAAATATATTACAGAATAAACAGCAATTTAGTTACCAGTCCGAAAGCTTTAATGCTAAGGAGCCATGAAGTATAGTTTATTGGAACTATAATTGCAGACATAAGCAGTCATTATCTGTCTTCATGCTTTTATAGTCCCCATCACTGTCATCTGAACACATGAAGCTGATGAGAATGTGTGCAGAACGTTATTCAGCTGATGCTGTTTAATCCTCATGTCTTGCAATATGTGGAAAGTAAAATCAAGTGTCAATTCATTTGAAAATTATGGGGAAAGAAAAAGGAGGGAGAGGGCAAGTGTCCTTGCCAAGAACATAACCTTATTTCATCCAGCTTGGAGCTGAAGGGATGCAGTTGACAGAGTAAGCATCTTACATGGATGTGGTCACAAGGAATTTTGTTGTTCCTTAATGTTCTTGGAGGTCCTTGGCAAGTGCAGGAGGTGCCTCTTTGGAGATGCCTCCCTTTGCTGCCTTGGAATGCTCTGAATTTCCTGCAGCTGAAGGGAGGGCAGCAGCACCTGTTTGTCCTGTGCTCCAGAGAGCTGGAGAGCGTTGGATCAAGGCAGACAAATGGATGCTGCCAAGTGTTTCTTGAGGTGGAACAGACATCAGAGAGCAAGTCCTGAATTGCTTGGCCTGATTATTGGTGCTGGTTATGCGGGTGAAAATGCGCGCTGGACTGTGAAGAGGCAGAGGGAGGAAGAGGGTGGTTTGGTTGTGTGCAAGGTTCTTTTCCTGCTGCTTGACAGGCCTGAGGATCTGAAATGGTGAGGATGAACTGAAAACCTGGGAGCTGTTGGTGAGCTCACTGGTGCTTCAGAGGGCTCAGCTGAGCTGAGTTTTCTTGATTGAGGCTGGTCTTACTGGGTCTGCTTGCGGTGTTGCTACCCCTGCTTTTCACGCAGGTGTGTTCATTGCCTTCATTAATTTGCCTAATTATCACTGGAATCACCTGCCTGGGGTGGGGGAAGCAGAGAACAAAGGAGTAGGAACCAGAAGGCTTGTGATCTCCAGAGGGACTACACAGGCGTGGTCTAGAGCTACATTTGGGCTTTAAGAAGGTATCTGGTTTTTGGGTGATTTTGGGGTGAGGGATGCATGTGTTGGGCAGGAGATTGGTTGTACTTTATTTCCTTTTTTCCCTAAAATGTGGTGGCAAGAAGTAGCTATTTTGAAGGAGAAAAGTGGATGCAGAGGAATCTGGAACTTCTAAATCTGTTTTTGTTTACTCTAACGCTGAATCAGGACCAGGTAACAAAGAGAACTGATAATACACGGGTTTGGTGAACTTTTCTGAATTTCTTAGTGAGTTAGCAGGAATTAACCACTAAATCCTGTTATTAGAGCAGGTCAAAGTGTTATTCAAAATGCAGCTGAAAGCGTGTGGGACATGGGTTCCTGGAGACCTCAGCATCCTACTTTCACAAAAGACTTATGTGCTGAAATGGCTTCAACTAGTTTAAATCTGACTCTTGTTCTTATCATATGGAGATGAGGTAAGAGATTGTCATCACTCTTGTTTTATGGATGTGGAAAACAGGAGTGCTGTTCATGTGTTCTGCAGTACTTGAAACAGTGGGAATTGCTGGTGCCTTGGGAGAAGGTTATTCCAAACCTGATGCACTGCATGTTTCCATGTGTTGATGAAGAGAGGAGACATGGCTTTGGCTGGCTGTGCCATGGTCAGTGCTCTATGAGTAACTCTGTTTTCTTCAGCCCCCACAAAGTGACGAACTGATGTGCAAAGATTGCCTTAGTGTTGCATCACTGGAGACAGGCGTGAAAACCCTCTGCAGAAGGCTTTTGGAGCCAATACTGGCTTATTAGAAACAGTTGTTGGGAGCAGGCCTGGTTTCATTGGGCATTTGAAGCATCTTAAGAATGGTGCTGGTAGTGCTCAAAGTCTGAGCAGGGCACAGGCAGAGGCTATAAAATGTTTAGGATGGAGGGGTGAGTGCCCATCTGGTGTTTCAAAACCTGTGGTCAGCTACTGTAGTATGGGACAAGAAAGGAAAGGACGCACAGCTGCTCCCTGCCAAGGTTTGATTAATTTCTGGGGGAGGCTCCATGTGTGTGTGAATACACGCAGCACAAAGCAGTGCTGGAACCAGGGCTCTGTGCATGGAGGTGTGCTGCTGAACTTGGCTGATGAGGAGTCTTGCTGTCTGCGTGGTAAGGGGAGGCAGTGCTCTGTGCTTGCTTCTGAGCAGTATTTAACCTCTCTATCTGCTTCCATTGCTGTGAAATGCTGCGTTTACAAACGCCACCACTGCTGCCATAGCTCTGAGCACCCTGCACACACTCAGCATCCTGCTGCCTGTGGAACGGAGCTGCCCTTCTGCACGCAGATGGCTTGCTGCATGGCATGTCTGTAAAGGAGGAGGGAGTTCATCCCGGGCTTGGGGTCCCAAGCTGAACACCCTGCAGACCTTTCTGTCCTCCCTCGCTGCTGCAGGCTCCTCTGCCAGGCGAGCTGGAAGCTGTAGTTGGTGTGCTTTGGGATCCTCTGGCAGGCAGTGCTGTACAGATGAGGAGTATCATTGTGTTTTATTGTGGCTTCTAAGAACGCAGTGTGTTTGTGCTTCAGGGAGCCCCAGGGGCTTTGTTTTGCACCAGGCCCCAGCTATTCTTCAGCAGAGCCTTCCCGGAGTGTGATCTAGTTGTGCCCATTAGGAGTGAGAGACGGGCCTGACTGATTTCTGCTCCCTGCTGCATAATAAATCTGATACTAAAATTAGTGCTGGTCTCCCTAGGCCATAATTCTTGCTGAGATTATAGAGAATTGTGTGTGCAGAGAGGAACTGTGGTTTGTGTTTGGGTGTTTTTTATAACCTTGAGTGTCCAATTTCCAGGTTTTTTACTAGCCCCCCCCCTTCCTTTTCCCTCTTTTCCTCTTTCGGGAAGTGCTTAGCTTTTCTGTGTATTTTGGCTATTTAAGCCTCTGTCACTGCAGGCAGATGAGTTCCTTGGGAGCTCTTCTGAAGGTTTTGTAATTGAGTCTTTTACCACGGCGACAGGATATTATTAACCTTCAGTAAAGCAATTTATTTCATACTCCTTTGTGGGGATAAGCTTTTTTCCCCCCAGGAGAAGACGGCTGTGGGAAGGGATGTACGTGCAGGGGTAGCTGGACTTGCAGCAGTGATTACGAGTTAAAAAAATTAATAATTTACGTGAAAAAATAGGCAGTTCTGTCTGTGTCAGTTTAAAAGAAACCTTTAGTCCTGAATGGCACCCACCCCTGCCCAGTGCTTTATTTTAGAGCCCATCCTTTTTGCCTATCAGTGCCTTTGAAAGGAGGTTGTATTTCATCTCGGCACTCCAGCTATTTAGCCCCTGTGAGCACTAGAACGTTTTGTTTTCATCTTTGAGACAGCCTTAAAACTGAACTGAGAGCTGGAGAGAGGAGTTGTGTGCGGGGTCTCCCTCTTGGCATGGCCTTTGCCCTCAAATCAAATGCAGACTAGGCCAGAAGCCGTTAAAGATTGGAGAGCTCCTGGAATAGCAATTTCCAGCGGGCAAGTGGGAATGCTGGATAAGTGGCCAGCCTGGCTGAATAACTTGTATTTTCTATTGAGCATTGGGACAAAGGCCCCGGGCTGGGATTCCGGGGATCTGGGCTGGTCTGGTGTGTCATCGCATCTCCCAGTGCCTACATTTGTCTTTTAAAGAAGGATAAGACTCTTTCTTTCCCTGGGTCTAGTTAGACTTTGCTTTCTGCTTCAGTAGACTGTTAAACTTTAAATTAGCAACATGCTTGTCGTGGTTTGTGTCTCACTTCAAACTTTGCACCATTGCAGAGCCTGCTTTCGAAGGAGTTCACCTTGCCTTGCTCTATGAATCTGTTCTCTTAGCAATTCTATGAGGTAGACGTGGTGTTATTGCCACGTTCTACAAGAGAGCTTCGATGAGAGTTCAAGTCTTTTGTCCAGAGCTTTACATTGGTTAACACACTTGAATGTCTTGGCGCTGTGTGCAGGCTTTAATTGCAGAGTCATTAGTTGTTCTACACTGTGTGTCCTTAGCATGTGAGCTGCTGCTGCCTTCTTGCCGAAACGAGCATCCTAGAGAAAGTATTTTTCGCCTGTGAGGGTTTGAAGTGACCTCTGTTAGGGCTGTGCTCCAGAACCACAGGCTCCCAAGATGATTTTCCTGCCTTCTGCCACTTTCTGATTTTCCAGATGCATTCAGTTATTTTTACCCAGACTTTATAGCACCAATTCAGTGGTTCCATCCCTTTTTACATTAGATTTCCATAGGCTGTGTCAGGAAGCTGCTACTCTGGACCTGCTGTTGCTTTTGAGTGTGGGCTCCTCATGGCAGGGACACCTCCTGCTTGGTGGCCAGGACTTTTAGCAGCAGTGGTGTGTGCCTGGCGCATGTCTTGGTGCCGGAGAGAGGAAGGCTGCTGGCCCTTGCCAGCCCTGCCATCTCTGGGATGCTGCAGGAGGGCACTGATCTTTGCTGCTCATGTCTGCAGCTCATGTGGGCTGAGGTTATGCACCGTGGCACAAAGCGGGGAGTAGGGCAGTTGCAGAAAGGATGGATCTGAGCCCAGGGACAGCAGGCACACTGCTTCATCTGGGATGTGTTCCTGGGAGCGGGTACTGCTGATAATAAACATGTTTTGTTGGGATAAAGGGGAAGCACATTGCGCACACTGTCCTTCCGTGGGGTGCGTGGGTCTGCAGAGCGGACTTGCCCCTTTCTTTGAGGTTTTGGGTATTTCTGTGTGTTGTGGGTAGCATGAACTGAGGCTTCTCTAAACAAAGATAAATGCCACAACCTTGCTTTGGTCCTGTGGTCTTCAAACGCCGGCAGTTCAGTTCCTGTTGTGTCTTGTGGCTCTCCAGGCACGGTGTGATGGTGGTGATGCTTCAGGGGACGAAGGGGCTGCTCCAGTAGCTGCCCCCACGCGATGCCTCTCATGTGCTTATTCCCCTTTGGAAAGGGGCACTTCCCTGTGTGGTCCTGCAGCCTCTGCTGAAGTTCCAGAGATGTGTTACATGCAGCAGAACCTCTCTGTTACCAAAAGGCTTTCTGGCCCCTCCACACACTGGTTTTGTAGAACTTTGCAGCTGGTAGATTTATTCTTAGGTCTTCACCCAAGAATCTTTCTATTTTAAAATGCTCAAAGCACCTTTTTCCCTCCCTTTCTGCTGCACCCATTGTTGTCAATGAGCCCCATAATCTGTAAAAAAACATTTTTTCTTTAAAGCTTCCCCACCAGAGATTTAATTAAAATATTGTGAAAGGCAGTCATTGAAAGGAGAACCCTTTGGAGTGGAAGGCACCCTGGTTTCCCTTCGCACAGCTTTTTGTCACCATAGAGATGAAAAGAGAAGCTCAAAATTGCACTTTCTCCTTGTGTGTTGCTACTGAGGCAGGTAGCAGCTGCTGAAATCCAGAGGGATGGGCCTGAGGGGGGCATGGCTGGGGCTGCAACGTTAACTCTTTAGCACTGTATCGGGATTTCCTTTCCCGATGGAAGTTTCTTCTTGGTTTATTATTCTGGTTTGATTTCATGGAGCTCAGGGCTGGAATTATTTGGGCTTGCGAAGGGGAGGACCAAAGGAGCCCATCCTTTTTGTGAGGGTGAAGCAGAGCTGAGGAGCTCTGTGGGCAGTGTGGCTGTTGGGTCTGCACCGGGGTGCTGGGGGCAGTGTGTGAAGCACCACGTTGTTCTCGAGGTGTTTTTGTATGAAGCCAGTGTTGAAATCCAACTCGGCCTTTTAATGCCATTGTGTGAGTGTGCAAATCAGAGCTGCCCTTGCTCTGCAGCAGGGTTCAAGCCTGTCTGGGTCTTACTCAAAGCATCTCAATGTTAGGGCTTTTCTGGTTTATTTTTCTTCTAAAATGAATGGGTTAAGGTGTTTTTCCTTTCAGTGACCCCTCTGGAAGTGCAGGGATTAAACCAAAAATCCATGCTGCAAATGTTCGGACTGCTGTGATAGAGTTTCACAGCCATTAAGACAGATGAAGAGTACTGGAGGGTACGTGGCAATGGGCAGTGTTGTGCTTTTAATCATTTTAAAAACAAATTTTTCTCCCTAATTGAGTGAAGAGGAGGCTCAAGTGGATTCTTGGCACAAACACCTCAGACGAATGAAAGCACAATATATATCCAAGCTGTCTGCTATTGTATATTTTACACAATACCTGTGTCTGTGCCTGGTCTCAGATGGATGCAATGGTTTAATTTTAAGCTGTTTGAGCGAGACCTGTTGTGTTTAAACTTCCAGCTAGAAAGTGAACATAACCCATGTAATGGCATTGTTAATGGGGAGTAGCACTAAATTGTAATTTGCAAATTAATGGTTTAACTCTGAGATTAAATATACAGCTGGGTTCTTGTGTAACGTTACAAGGCAAAATTAGATCACGTATTTAAAACCAGAAGGGCCTCCTCCAAAGCCAGCGGGTGCCTTCCCAGGGGCTAAGCTTTTGTGTTCAGCCTTTTCCACCCCATAGCAAAGTGCAGACCTGTAACACCAGCAAAGTTACTTGAGCGTGGATTGTGCCCTCAGGAGCGGGCTGTCAACCTCTGACTACCTGCGTTACTGAGGCATTTGGACCAGAGCAATAAAATGACTTGCTTCCGTGGTGGGAGTGACTAGGGCCACCCGTCTGCTGGGTGGGTTCAGCTTGTACCTGGCAGGCCGGTCTGAGCCATGCTGTTGTGCATTTGTATTTGAGCTCTTGCAAGATTCTATATGAATTTTTAAACGAGGCAGGATTTGGGAGCTGGGCTCAGCTCTGATGCAATTTGCCCTTGTGCTTTCCTTGGCTGTTGATAATAGAAGTGCTGGCCTGAACCAGTGTCTTGAAGACTCATCGATTTGCTAATTGCAGATAATCAAGTCCCTGCTCATACTGAGACCACTTTTGTTCTCTGCCGTTGTGCCAGGATTTGGGCAATGACATAGCCAGAGAAGTGGGGTTTGAGCTCTCCTGTTGTTAATCCCGGAGGTGATGGAGTGTTTGGTATTCCAGCTCGATAAACAAGGAGCTATTGTATCACCGACCTTTCTGGCCGGGGCACCATGTGAAGGCTGAGGCTCACCGGTTGAGCTGGGGGAAGGGGTGCTCAGGGAACTGTGTGTCACAGACTTCAGCCGTTGCCTGCATTTGATGCAGGCCTTTTTCCATTCCCCAGCTGCATCACTGAAGGATGCGGGGCTAGGGGTGATAATGGCTGACAAGCCTTTCTAGTGGCTGCATGTAGAACAGCAGCTGATCTCAGGCCATAAAAACCCAGAAGGAAGTAAGAGCCTTTGAGGAAGACCCCATCAGCTGTGGGCATGCCCCATTTTTGTAGGTGTTGCTCTCCTGGGTCATGAGAGCAGGGTGAATCCTCTTCAGCTGCCCTTGCTTTGCTTTGCAGGTGGAGAAGCGGAGCACACTGCCTTGGCTGAAGCATTTTGCAGAAGTAATGAGGGTTTTTCCTTTAGCCCATGTGTGTGCAGGGCAGTGCATGCCTCAAAAGTGGAGGAACAGGTTGGCTTTTCCCAGTGCTTACTACAGGGACTTAGAAGCAGGATGCAGCATTTGAACGGCAGAGCAGAACCAGCTTTGGTCACCCACTGTGTAAAATGTGTTAGTGGATCTTGTAGTGGAGAAGGGAATAATGCGTGTTCGTGATGCTCAGAGAGCACAGCAGTTGCAAGTGTCTTGGGGTGCACAGGTTGAGGGATCCCAGCCCAGGTACCCCTAGAGCCCGTTGTCACTGAGCTGCCGCTTTAAAGCCAAACCAGAGGAGCAGATGATCACTGGACAGCTTAGGCTACATAATCTCTTTTGGGTTTAATGTCAGGCCTCCCTGAGCCCCATCCAGTGCCAGCTCCCAGTCTGGCTCTTAATACTGCTGGACGTCCTTTTAATTTTTCTCTTTATTAATAGTTCTCCCACTGTAGCGTGCTCTCTCGCTGGCTCTGGGTGGTACGCATGCCTCGGAGTCTGTTCCTCTGCTCTCCGAGGTCTCCACTGCCCGTGCTTCCTGCTCCTCCACCAGCCCGCAGCTTTCCATGTGTGTTTTCTCTGCTGGTTCCAGAGAGGTTTATGAAAGCAGCTGTGGGGAGGGCAGCAGGAGGCTGACCTGGCATGGAGCTGGCACGAGGAGTTGGCTCTTTGCATTCATGAGTGAAGCTGTGAGGGAGGACAGAGGCCTGGGTAAGGAAGACCAGCGCAGTGGTGGTGAAGTGATGAAGCTGATGGTGAAGGTGAGATAGGAGAGGCGGCAGCTGGATGGCTCTGGCTCCACCTGGATCGTGTCCTGCTCTGTGCAAGCGCAGATCCATCAGCCAGGCTACATTTTACTTAAATTCAGCTCGTCTGTTTCTTAAAGGGCTTTATTTTTGTAAATAAAGTTCAGGCTTTATTTGCAGGGGGAAGGAGGAACTGAGATGTTATTTCAGATCCAAGTCTCGGGATCAAATGGAAATTGCAGAACGTGTGTTCAGAGCGGGCTGTGATTTAGCAACAACCTCTAGCCCTCGGAGCGCTTCCGCACCTAGGGCGGCAGCTTCCCGTGCATTAGCTGTTGTGTAATGGTGTCGTGGCGGTTAAAGCAGTTGGAAAACGTTGCAGGGAAAGTATTTAACGTGTTGTGAACATCAGTGCAATGAGGCAGCTGCTTATAAAAATAATGATGAAGCCCTGAAGAGCAGAGAGCAGCACGGAGCTTTCTGCAAGCACACTGGTGGTGTGCTGAGCTGAGGTACAGGATTCGAGCTCTTAGTGTCTTTGAATCTCATGGATCCTTGATTTATGTCTGCTGCTTTAAGTGATGGCTTAGCTAGGAGGGAGGTTAGGTGAGGGGGGAAAGGGGTAAGGAGTGGGGCGGGACAGATATGTTCACTTTCTTTTGTGAACATAAGTAATGTTGCCCTTCCCACCTTGTATGGCAGTAACTAGGACTTCCTAAACACTTAGTGTCAGTGAGTTATGAAGCAAAACTGATAATGCCATCATGATCTTGACCAGGAGCCAAATTGTGCATAATCCAGTAGTGTTTCTGGATGTCTAAACCACCCCAAATAAATCACAAAGTGCTGGTAATAGTCAGTGTTGGCTGTTTGCTGAAGTGGTGGATTGCAGGTGCTGATCCCGAGGTGAGGAAGTCTCTAAATTGTATTCAGAGATGGTGTATGGCATTGCTGGAGCGCTACAGCATCATTGCACTGTGCAGCATGAACGAGCAAGAACTCAGGACTGCTTTGTTTTCTTTGTTTAATTTCTCTTTTATTTTATTCAGTTTATGGGTTTAACGTTTTGGGCCGTGTCATTTTGATAGTAGACGTGTGCAAACAGAAGTCAGGACAGAGATGTGTGTGGAACATTGATTTTATTTTATATAGAAATAAATGTATGAACACGCACACGTAATGGATGCCAGCATCTTTTACATATTGGTGTTTGTTCAAGTGCCCAAGAAATGTGATTGACACCACTGAAAAAGGGGAGGGAAAAGCAAAATGAGTTATAGCTTCTGGTCCCTAAACTGCTATTTCTTACAGTATCCTGGAAGAGCCTTCCTGCTAATGATGCTGAGCAATAAATAACAGGGAAGATTAATAGCCGCCTATGGTAGCAAATTATAGTTGATTTATTGCCCATAATATATACAGGTGCAGTTAATTTAATTAAACACAAGACCTTTTTAATGCTGTGAACACATAGCTCTCTAAAAATGCAGCAGCACTCTGGTACCATAATAAGGCTTTAAGTGAAATAAGCATCATTACAAGCAGGGCTGTAGTTGGGCTGATCAGCCTCCCATGTATTTGGGGGAGGGAGTATTTTTCCATAACCATTAATGCCACTTTGAGTCAACTTACGCCATGACAAAGTCCAATTTAATAGACTGATGCAAGTTATCCCATTTCTGCTTCCTTGTGGAACAGCAGCTTCCATGAAGCAGCATATGTAGCTTGTTATTTTCTTGGCTGCCTTGATGGTGCTGTGCGGGGAGGGCTGGGGCTTGGTGGTGTGGGATCTCACCCCGGGGATGTGAACATACAACAAACAAGAAGCCATCGTTCACTGGAGCCTCTCCACTTCTAGTGGGCTGTCTGCTATTCATCCCCCATCTGAGGCTGAAACAGTGGGCCGAGTTACAACAGACTCTGGTAGGAGAGCCAGTACAAGGTGTATGCAGGCAGTGCTCTGGGTTAGCTTGTCTGCATGCTTGCTTTTTCTAAAATCCCTTCTTTCTTTCAAAGTAAGTAAAGTTGAAGTGGATGTTCATGTCTATATGCATAGACCCACAACTTTGGCCTGGCTTCAAGCTGTTCCCCTGCTCCCTGTTTTGTGTCCTCACCGAGCAGGGGATGGTGAGCCTGCCCTGCAGTAGAACCTCTTGCAGCTCATCATGATGCAGAGTCAACTACTTCTCCCTGCACATAATGGGAAGATGCTCTGTGATACTCTGCCACCATTACTTGATTATTTGTGAAAGTGTAAAAGGCTCAAGTAGCTGATTGATTAATTTTTCTCTTAAGTTTTTCTTCCCTCTGTTGCCTTCATTTGGAATATGTAATCAGCAAAGGAAAATGTATCAAGAATAGATGGGGATGCATATGAATGCTTAATTTTCTCTAATTCAGGCATTCCTGGGGGCCCGTGTATCCTGGTGCATGCTGTGCTAAACAAATCCCTTCCAGCATTTGCCGGGGAGAGACGAGTGGCAGCGACTTCGCCGTGCTTTTCTTCTTCTGCGCTGTAGTTTCTCTGTTGTGCAGCGGCGGAAGCTGCTCGGGGAGTTTGAGGAGCATCCATGGGCGTGGCTGGAGGGGGCTTCGTGCGAAGCGCGGTATCTGCTCGCCCAAATCAAACATCTACTTGACCTTTCTGTCCCTCCGCGCTGGGCAGAAGTCCAGCAGCTCTTTGTCATAAATCTTTCCAGCCCGTTTGCTTTGGTCCAACACTTCGCTTAGGCGCTGTTAAGGCTTCCGGTTTTAGCTTTAAACAGAGACTTGTTGTCAGGAGCTGGGGGGGAAGTGTGGAGGAATGCAGGATCACCCACGAGGGTGTTGAGGTTGAGAGGAACTGGACGGGGGTCCATGTAACCCTGAGTACCTGCAACCATGTGGTAGAGGGAGAGCAGTGGCTGTGCTCAGTGCGATGCTGAGTAATGCGTGGTTGTGCTTCCAGGTTGAGAAGTGGAAACCCCCAGGTAGTGTGAATTAAGGCACAGGAGGAAGAAAAACAGAGATTCCTTATTTGGGAAAAATGTGCTATTTTAAATACTTTTCCAAAATAAATAGCATTCCCAAGCAAAAGAGAGCAAAAACTGTGCTGATGGCGAGTACAAGTCCATACCTGCGTGTACGAAAGCGGCTGCTTCCTTCCTTTTTCTTTTGGGCTCTTATTCTGTAGGGGGCTGTCTCTCTGTGTGCTTTCTGGATGAGGATCTCCACATCTCGGTTTCTTACCTGTTTAATGGATGGAGTAACAATTAATCTCACTTCTCAAGGATTCTGTTGTGAAGTGCTTATGAGCAATTGGGGCTGAAATGTCACATTTGATAAGGCTGCTTGAGAGCTTCATAAAACCTACTTTTAATCCAAATTATGTTTGATGATAAAATATTGCAAAATGTACTGCTTCCCTCTGGCTTTTGCTCTTCTCTGTGGTCACTGTGTTAGGACGTGGAAGGGAGCTGAGAACAAAACCTGTACTGTTACTTTCATGCTTTGAGCAGAGGGGGGAGAGTTGTCTGAAAGTTGCCTTGAGAATGGAACTATTAAACGTATGTTTTTATTTCCCATAAAAATGAAGGCTGTGTTCTAACGAGTCTTCTAACTCCAGTGCTTGCCCTTCTGTGCTGTACTAATTCTTGTACTCATAGTTCTGATCCTGTTCCTTCAGCCGGTGCTTCAGGAAATGTGTTCCTCTTTGAGCATGTCTGGTGACTCAGAGACGTCTCCTTAGCATCTGGTGAGCCTAATTGTCATTATTAATCTGCCCCATGCCAATCTGTCTGCAGAGCAGCAGTGGGAGGAAGGGAAGGTGCTGCATGACTGGGTATACGTCCCTGTGCCTTGTTCTGCAGAGAGCTGGGACTTTGGATGAGAGGTTAGTGAGGAGCGTGGGCTTGGCTGATGCTCTTTGGCTTCCCGTCATTGCCTTCAGTGCCATCAGAAATGAAGTTTGAGTTTGAATTTTCAGTTCTTGATGGACGTTGTTGGTTTGATTGTTTTAAATGGTGTTTATAGAATCACAGAGTGGTTTATGTTGGAAAGAACCTTAAAGCTCATCCAGTTCCAACCCTGCCATGGGCAGGGACACCTTCCAGTAGAGCAGCCTTGCTCCAGGCCCCATCCAACCTGGCATTGAACACTGCCAGGGATGGGGCAGCCACAGCTGCTCTGGGCACCCTGTGCCAGCGCCTCACCACAGTCTCCCCCCTGTCAGCTTAAATCCATTCCCCCGTGTCCTGTCAATATGTGCCCTTGTTTAGGGCATGAATGTATGTGGAATAATTGAAATAGGCGTCTGAAGGGCAGCAGCTCTGTGTGGATGAAATCCTGTAAGAGTTGGTTTTCAGCGTACACTGCTACTCTTGCTTGGACAACAGTGGAAAAATTTCAGTGTGAGCAGTTACACTTGCATGTTACCTCATTAGAAACTGCGATGAGGTTCCCTGGATCCTGCTGGATTTTCCTTAGAAGCTGCTTAGTTTTCATGCAAGCCTACTAGTGTCTCTTGCAAAGCCCCTACACGCTGCTGCCTGGCTCTCCTCGGGTACAAGGCAGCTGCCATGGCTCTGAAGGAGGAGTTCATTGCTGCAGTTGCTGGAAGCAGTGTCCTGCCTCACTTGGACATCCATGTTCTAATTATGTAATGCTTCTATTCTAGATGCTGTGGGCGAGTAGAGGGTAAGTTAATACCTCACTTCAGAGTTCAGAGACTCACTGGAACCAGATACAGCTTGGCATTATCTCCAGAGCATTTTCATTTTTAAACACACTTGAATGAAATCTCCCGCAGTAAAATCCATTCTCCTCTCTGGGTCCTGTAAGGGTTCTGCTTTCTTCTGCTCTAACCACAAGGTGGGCAATACGTTAGTTTTGAAATCATCTTTTTCCTTATGCCCAGACACTCTCTTCCAGTGCCTGCTCCTGGGAAGGGCTTTCAACACCTTCTCTGCTGTCTGTCTTTAGGGCTGTAACTCTCACTTCCCCATTCACTTAATCACAGGCTTTTCCTTGGTTCTCATCGTTCATCAAACTTGACTGGCTGCTTAATGCCTTTTTTTCCCCCTCTTTTTTTTTCCTTGACATAGTGATTTTGCTATTACTCCATACCAGCACTTTGTTGCCTTTGGCTTCATAATAAATTGGGGAAATTAATAGTGCATGATTGAGAGCGTCTACTTTAAAATAGAACTAGAAATAGATATTTTTATTACTGTAAAAAAATCTCTTTTTTGGCATTCCTTTTGTTTTGAGCAAGGGGCACATTCTGCTTTAACAATTTTATCATATGTGTGCTATTGTAATTTACATAAATGAATTTTAAATACTGTTACGAGCTGTGGGAAGATGTTATTGTCTCTGCACAATGAGTGTGGAGATTTATGCTATGCATACATCTTGTGTTAGATTAACATTTGTTCCCCTGTCTCTGTTGGATAGTGTCGTGATGGAGACTTGAAATCTTTACATAGGTACTTCTCAGGCTTATTTAAAACAGCATTGGAATTATTCTTCTTTCAGTCCATTCATTTCATGTAAATATGCCTTTTGGATATTTGACTTAATTCTGATGGCACTGACAGAAATCACTTCTGTTAGAAAGGAGATGGAGCTCTGGGTAAGGCCCTCCCATCCCCAGGGATAAACCAGTTCCTGTTTTTGCCCAGGTTTGTGTGTGTGGAAGTCAAGCCATTGAGCTGTTCCAGTGAAGTGGGTCCAACCATGTGCTGAGCCTTCTGTTGCTGTGATGGATTGGGACCTTCGTCACAGACGTTTTCTGCTGTGTTTGTCTGTCTTTTGTCCAAAGCCATCAGTGGCAGAAGTTGGTTCAGCTCCTGCCAGGACTATTACAGTCCTCAGCTCTGCTGCTTGTGACCCGAAATCAAAGCAGGTTTCCACATGGGGAGGTGGCAGCCTAGCCCTGTTTGGTGCTGGGTGAACAGACCCCTCTTGGGGGTGAAACCTCAATGCAGTACATTCGTGCTGTGTGTGTTCCGGGGGAGGTGATGGCAGAGTTGTAAGTGGAATTACAGCAATTTGGAGCGAGGATCCGCTCTCTTCCCACCCTTTCCAGTTCCTGCTTTTCTTCCAAGGGGAAGGCAACCTCCAAAATGCCTGTTTGCAAATCCTGCATGTTCTTGCTCAGGATGATGTGGTGATAAAGCATGCCATGGAAGGGAAGACTTCTTGTAGCTGGAGATCTGGGTTTGGACAGACTGGTCACGCAGCACCAAAATGAGTAAGAGACCATTCCCAAAGACATCCGGAGAGGAAAGCTAACCAAGTGTAGCAAGGCTGCTTGCTGGCTTGCCAAATCCCAGCCTCTGGTAAATGCTCTTGTGGGGGCAGTTAGTGTGATGTTGTGAGGGGGGAGAATACAATGTGACTTCAGGCTGCTGATTATCCTGTTGCAGTGGTTGAATTTCTTTCAGCTGTAGTGGTGGTCTGGGTTCTGGGGACAATTACCAGCTCTTTTAGATGTCCCTTTATTTCCACAGTTTAAAAATGGCCATTTGGGGCAGATCCACCTGGATAACGTGGCTGTCTTTCAGGGCTATCTATTGAATCCTGACAACCAAGAATTGGATTTTAGAGAGCTTCCCGGTCAAGTAAGGGCCTGTTGCTGGGGGCTGGTGTGCGCAGACACGCGGAGGAGTGCGAGGGAAAGGTGCACACGTGTTTTCTGTGCACACCAAAGGGAATAGATTATTATTCTTAGTTTATCCTCCA
This sequence comes from Ara ararauna, assembly GCA_028858755.1. Taxonomy (NCBI): domain Eukaryota; kingdom Metazoa; phylum Chordata; class Aves; order Psittaciformes; family Psittacidae; genus Ara; species Ara ararauna. Next base: position 5,366,376 of record CM054389.1, on the reverse strand, counting down.
CACAAGCCTCCATCTGGATTATTTAAAGCAGACTTCATTGGGCAGCTGTTCAATTAATCTTAGTTTGTGTCAGTGTTGCCTAGAGAAGGGGGATGGCTTTTCAGCCGCCGGCAGCGCAGGCACGTGCACCCAGGCAGTACTGTTTCATGTGCGCGGTGGTGGCTGTGGTAGACCTGGTCTGTGGGTGCTGAGGTGCTGCTGCACACCCTGGTTTGCTGCTCTGCAGGTGAGGGCGTGGAATGCAAAGGGGCTCTCCCAAGGCTGAGGGAGGGATCCTGAGCTGGGTCAAGCATTCCCATCCTCCAGCCCATGCTGTGGGTGTACTTAGCTGCCAAAAGGAGTGTTGGTGGTGGTTGTTAACGTCACAGCTCTTGCTTTCCTGCCAGCTGGAGGCTTGTCCCATTGTGACTGAGAGCAGTGCACTCGCCAGAAATGTTTTCTCTTAAAATAAAAATGAAAACAAGAAAAGCACAGAGGTTGGGCTGTGCCGGAGGGCTCCGCGGAGCTGGCAGCACTGCTTGGAGAGGGAGCGCTCTTATGCAAAGCCATGGTTTTAAATCTTTCAGCTGATTTGGAAGGGTGAGGGACTGAGGTTGAAGAAGGGAGAAAACTATTCAAATAATCCACCTATTTTCTGTTCCCACTATTTTCCTGTTTAAAAAGGAGTTTACGTGTTCCAGGGCTGAGTGATGACTGGTTATCTGCAAAGGGAAGTTCCTTTTAGGGGGTCTTGGAAAGAGACGAGATTTGGGCTCGTGGGATAGCGTGGTTTTGGTCTTTTTTTGTGTAATCCTTACTTGACTGAACCTGTTCTGCTTCTACACTGTACACGACTGTTTCAGTGAGGGGGGCTTGTGTTATCCACTTGGTACAGTTGGGAGCATTGTGTGTTCTAAGCTTGCCCCCTTGCTCTTTCCACTCCTGCTCTTGGCATTGTCTCTCCTGGCTGAGTCTCTGTTTTGGGCTGTCATTAGCTTTCATGGAAGGGCATAAGTAGCACTTCTTGTTAGGTACATGAAGGTGCTGTGTGGTTTTCCATAGCCCAGCGCTCACCTGGAGGTGGTTTCAGACCTGAGGAGCTTCCTGGAGGATTTGGTAAATCAGTCTGCTGGGAGATGTCCTGCTGGGGAGATGTGGTCAGGTTCTTCTGGGGTCTCTGAGGCCTCTCTGAAGTCACCTCCATCAGGGGAAACGACTAATTGGTGCTGTATGAGTGTATTTGTGTTAACTTCAGGTACCTGTGCCAGTTTCAGGGGTTGGATGCAGGGTGTCTGCTGCAACTTTTTGTCTCAATCAGCTGTGTCCTCATTGAGGGCTATGAGGGAAGGCAGCTTTGACAAGATATTGCTAGGCTGGAGTTGCAGCCATTCACATATGCCAGGGTTGATTAAACTGCTGAAGAGTAAGTGCCCTGGAACACAGTGCTGCTGGTACACTGATGGTCCCTGCCTGCCCTCCTGGAGGCATTGCAAAAGCACCAGGAAAACATTTGGAGTCAGAGGCTTTATCTTCTGAGACAATGGCTGCACTGGCCTTGCCGCAGAGGAACAGCGTGGACTGGGAAGTCAGGGTGTGATTGTCACTGAGGTGGATGCTGTGTGCAGGGATGCTGGCACAGGGTGCCCAGAGAAGCTGTGACTGCCCCATCCCTGGCAGTGTTCAAGGCCAGGTTGGAGGGGGCTTGGAGCAAGCTGCTCTAGTGGAAGGTGTCCCTGCCCGTGAGCTTTAAGGTCCCTTCCAACCTAAACCAGTCCCATTCTGGCAGGAATTGTCTCCTTTACTGGCACTGCAGCATGGCCAGGAGCTGCTGTTAGGGGCTCTGCACTGCTGGAGGAGCACACACAGCTGAGAGGTGGTCTCCTTTTCCAAAAGGCCTTTCATCCTATTGACAGGATGAGGCTAACGTGGCCATCCCCAGTTTGACCTTACTTCTGTGGCTGCTCGATAACTGAGGGAATGGCTGAGCCTGGAAGTGGATGCAGGAGTTCTGATGCGCAGGCTGTTTTGTCGTTGGTGCCTTTGAAGGTTCCAGCTGGTGTTGCTGGCCAGCCTCACCCATCCCTTGGGAGAAAACATTAGGTCACTCCGACTCCATTTGCAAGGGCACTGAGCAGGGTAGGAGGCAGTGGTTATTTTAAGCTTCTACTGACCAAGGTGGGATTTTAGACAATAAAGAGGGTTTGTGTTCTGCTGCCCATTAGCTCTGGTTGTCCAGATTCAAGAGTTTATATCATCTGGTACGGAAGGAACCAGGCAAGAGGAAATAACTGGCCATGGGAGTATGTTTGTGCAAGTATTTTTGGTGGGTATTTTTGAATCCTTGGGAGAACTTGGCTCTGACAGCCCTGTGAGGTAATGCAGTGTATTGACACACTTTGGGTTGTGCTGAAACCTCCTGATAGTGGAAGAAACACGTGGCAGCTCTCCCTCTCACACCCAATAGCTGCTGGAGGTTTCTGTGTGTATTTATAGTCATGGCTTTCTCTTCCGAGTTTTTCCTTTCCTGTGTGCAGTGCTCATTCTGGGAATTTCAGACTTCTTTGCAAAGAAGACTTGACTATCAAAGCAATGCAATGGCGCCGGGGTTGCCGGCCAGCCTGCTGCACTGGCTGTCCAGCCTGCACCCGGCTCCTTCAGGGTGAGCTGGGGCTCCTCATGGTGCCTCCAGCACTTCCCTGTCTCCGTTTATCTTGTCTGCTTTCACTGTGAGTGTTCTGGAGCAGGAGTCTTGCTCTGTCGATGTGCACTGCTATAACAGGGTAGGGCCTGATCCTCTCTAGACCACCGTGGGTGCTGGGATAACAGGAGGAGAACAGCAGTGCTGATGAAAGCATCCTTAAATGCCGTTTGACACGCTGCAACTCGAATTCCCCCTCTGCCAAAGGAGAATGTTGTAGGCAATTTAATCCAGAACACAGGGAAATGGCAGGGAGTTGTATAAATACTGCAGGGAAGAGCCACTGGTTCCAGATGTGTGGAAATGTTGGATTGAGAGAAGCTGGAAGTACTTTGATTCAGGTCTTGTTTGTTTGCTTGGTCTGGGTTTTGTTTGGTTGGGTTTGGGGGTTTTGTTTGGGGCATTTCAGTGTAGCAGAGTCTCCTTGATTTGGGAGTGGAAGGAAAGGGTGGAGAAGGGAATGTTTGCAATTAGCTCCTTACATGATAAACGTATATATCAGAGTGACTGATCTATCTGTCATAATGTGATTTCCATCACTTTGATATATTTGGGTGATACGGGGGGAAGAGGAGGCTTGCTTTCCCTGCAAAAGGGATCTGAAGCGCATGTTAATGTTGTTTTCTGTCCTTCCAGTCTCCCCCCTGACAGAGTGTAAAGTCTGTGGGGGAAAGCAGCTTTAGTGCCATCACTGTCATGCCTTTGCATCTTGAAATGTTGCTTGCAGCTGCCATCCTACAGATAAAAACTTGTTTCCTGAGCCAGCGGGACTGCTGCTGGAAAATCTGATGCGTGCCCTTTTCCAGGCACTGAGGATCCCTCTTTTTCTTGGGAGTGAGGCCCAAGGACCCCTTAGGTGCTCTGCGAGGTTGTATGTATGATGTTAAGCAAATAACTTCTCTTCTGCTTGCTGTGTTTTATGGTTTTCCCCTTGTTTAAGGGTGGGTGCTTGGACTCCGTGTTTACTGAAATCCTGGTTTGCTGCGAGAGCAGAGTATTTGCCAAAATGTGAACAGCAGTGACCTTGGGATTTGGAGCCCTTATTCAAGGCGCCAGGAAAGGACAAGGTCTGCTGGGATGTGGGATGTGGCTGTGCATAGTGGAGTGAGCCGTAGGGAAGTGCCATCGGAGCTTTGTAGCATGAGCTTTAGAATCCAGCTGAACTTGTTAAGGATGTTCCTCGTTGCAGGAGCTGTGTAGCCCGAAAGAGGAAGAATTTGCTTCCTGGATCAGGAGGGGAATATTGTTAAACATGTTGCAGTGTAAAGACTATCTCTTATTAATGAAATTTGAAGGGAAGTTCTTACTGGAAGGAATCTCTTGAGCTTCTTTTAATGAAATGTGAGGAGCACCTTTAGTGCTCTCTTTTGGTTGGACAGTGAGTGAAAACAGGAGAGCTTGGGGGCAGGACCATGGAGAATGTATTTTAAGGCTTTAGCGCAGTCTCCTCTCATTCCTTCCTGTCTTTAGCCACCTCTGTAGTGTCTGATTATGGTCTTCTTGCTCCAGCTTCATTTGCACAGCACCAAAGTCTCAGCAGCAGAGATTGTGCGCTGCCAGAATATGGCTTATTGCACCCATTTAATAATGGAGTGGAGATCCAAGACTAACCAGCATGAAATGGAAGAGATTGAAGTAAATCTTCCCACCTACTCCATAAAATGAATGTTTTCTGTCCTGAGAACTTGGATGTGGTTTCTCTTCTGTTGACTTCTATAGGTTATGTCTCCATGAGCAGCGGGCTCCTCCTCTTCCATAGGTCACCCTGTGATCCCTGGTTTTGCTCTGTTGCAGCAGGAGGGCGGGTGGCACGAGGAGCTGGTCGATGCCGACTGGGGTTTAAACATTCCTAGTTTCAGAGATTAAATACTGTGCCAGACTTTCTGATTTGAGGTGGTTTTAACCTCCTGCCTCTGAGCTAAGACAGCTCATCTGCCTCTCGTTATTCAGGCTTTTGTATCTGAAGCCATATGTAGAATATGTAAGAGCTTGTAGCTCTCATGGTAGCAGTTAAGAAGGGGAGGGAGTGATGTGAGTGCCACGGGCTGCTTGACAGTTAATACTCCCCCAGCTTCTGATCGGAATTCAAAGTGGGTTTGCACCATTTGCCTTCCATCTCGTTTTACTGCATTAGTGGTTAACCTCAGCAGGACACTCCCATATTATTATTATTTTCTTTCAGGAAAATTGCCCAAAGAAAATGAAGTTCAAGTCATATCAGGCAGGGTTTTCAAGCCCGTAAGGGGAATTCCTCTGCACGGGGCACTGCTGGGGATGGAGGAGACGCACCAGCCTTGGTTAGAGAGGGGTAAATCAGGAGGTCTGTCTCCTCCCACAGCCAGCCAAGGCTGGGAAATATGATGGTTAAAGAGGCTGGTAGTTTCCCTCCTCTTCCTTTTGCACAGCTTCTGACATTGCCAGAGGAGATAGTGAGGAATATGAACTGCGGTGCTACCAAAGCACGAGGTTAAGATGCACACTACCAGCGTGCTTTCATTTCACTCCTTCAATAAAGTAATCTGCCCTCCCAAAACTCCTCTTCATCATCTTCTCTTTCTTTGTTTTTGGTCCCTTGTGTTACCATTATCGTGTGTTGCTCTGGAGATGGTTCTGTACATCTGACCATGCTGCAGCAGGTAGGTTGAGTCACTTTGGAAAGCAACTGGGATCCTTTAGGACTGAAAGGCTGCATGAATGAGGGGGATATTCTGCTTTTGTGTGTATACTTTGTGCAAGTCTGCATCTGTTTGTACTCCTGGTTTTGGCTAATGATGGTTTCAAGCTTTTTTAAGGGGTGTTTTACACAACAAGGTTGGTGCATGCCCTCTTCTCTGGTTTTTAGCGTTCAGGCAGTACTGTGGTGGCTGAGTGGTCCTAATCAAACGCGGAATGCTGCACAGGGGTGCAGGTGGTTTGGGTGATGCGTATTTCCATTACTGTTAAGCTGGATTCTGATTTCAGTGGTCAGGTTTCCATGTCCTGAATTGGTTTTGGTGATAGGAAATGCTTTCTAGAAGAAGTGCTTTCTAGAAGAAGTGATTTGCTCTGCGTTTCTCTTCCCCCTAAAGGAAGATTGAACACTTAGTCCTGCTCTCCTAATCTGAATTGCTCTGTGAAAGCTTAATTTTAGAGTATGCTCCTGAACCAAATTTGCTGTTCCCCACTGGCAGACAGTTTTGAAAGCGTATCTATAACATACACACAGGATGGTGAGGGGGAGTCATTTTAACCTCTGCCAAGAGGGAAAACACAACAGTTGGGAGAGGCACAATGTAATGATAAATATTTTATTGACATGTTCCAAACATATTGGATGTAAATTTACACTCACTGAGGGTTTTTTGAAGTTTCCCTGTGAATTTTTACATTCCTGTTAATCTGTGTTCATTGAAGTGGCTGTAAAGCAGCAAACCTCGAGCCAATCCTTCTCCAGCAAAGGGACCTGTGTGAGCTGTGATGGTGATGGGAACCCCCTTGCGTGGATGAACCCCCTCAGAGCAGCCCTGCTGTGAGCTGCGCTTGCTCCTCTTCTGCTTGCAAGGTGCTGGCACCTGGAAGGAGTGCATGGAAACCTGCTTGGCTTGGTTCTTCCCACAGTGCAGGGGAGAGAAAACCCACCTTTGTGTGAGTGAGCGAAGGAGGGGGCAGGAGGTGTAGAAAACTACTCCCCAGCTTCTAAAGAGAGCTGGGGGCTCCAGTGAAATGGTAAATTGGATTTCTTGTGTAACCTTAACTCCATCCCTGAGTAGCTGTGGAGAAGCAAAACAGCCTGCAGCAGAAGCAGACGTTGATCCCTCTGCTCCCTGTCCCCAAGCGCATGGGATTCTCATCCCCTGTGTTCCCTTCATAGGACAGGAACAGAAAACTTGGGGTAGGAGGGGTGTAGAAGAGCTCCCAAGGGTGCCTGGATGGCAAAGTGATGCTGGCTAGGGGGGCTGGTTCCTGGGAATTCTCACCCTCCCATCGCCAAGGAGCAGAAAAACTTGCATCCAGTCTGCAGCTTGCTGTGGTGGTTGTACTAGGCTTTTAGAGAGGTGTCATTCTGAGTTTATCAGCCTCCTAACTTGAAGGTTCTCCATTAGATATGCAGTAACAGTTTTGACTCTCGCAGCATTGTTCTGCCTGTCCTCGGCTGTTGGCTTTCTAATTGGGGATCGTTAGAAAGAAAAAGGAAGCCCAGGTTTGGATATACAGTTTGGCTGCAAAAGGTTATACAGCACTTACTCCATTGCAGTTGTACAATTCCTTTGCTGGATTATTTTGAGGCTTTTGTGATTTTTAGTCTGTCTAATTAGATTTCTGGGGCTTGGAAGACTCTGCTCTAACAGAGCCCAACTGGCAGAGTTAGCCAAGGCTTTGATGCCATGAGGAATCCAGAGGCAATAATGATGTCTGTGTTTCAGTAGTTAACTGCAGGGGTTTGCAAGAAGAAGTGACTCGAGCTCTGGCTTTCCGGCTGAAAGTGGCCTGGTGGCAGCGATTGCTCTGCCGAGTTGGTTGTAACACTGGGGGGATGGTGTGTGAGTGTGTTTGTGTGTTCATTCTTTCATAGACTTTCCAGGAGTCAAATCTCCCATTCCGATCCAAGGTTAGGAAAATAGCCTTTTAAAAATAAACAGAAGAGGCTTATCTGCTGCAGTGAATCTCCCTTCTGGAGCCTCAGCCTAACTGAGGCGGTGCTAGCTTTGCTTGAAAGATGCTTCTTTAGAAATGAAGAGCTTGGGGGAGTGAATAAATCACTGGAGGTGCCTTAGACCTGGGGCAGGGGTTGTTGAACTCACCCTGTCTGCAGCCTTCCACATCCTCAAATTTCAGTCTCATCCCCTCCAGAGAGCAGGGCGTGGAGATCAAGACTTGAGTCATGCTTCCAGGAGGGTGCTTGCAGGCTGGGGCACCTGATGCTGCTTTGTTAAATGTGCATTTTCTGCTGTTTGCTGGATTGTCACAGGAGGCAGGCAGGAAATTGGTGTAAACGTGTCTCATCCTTCATTTAGTGGCATGCCATGCAGGAGATGTATCCGGTGATAACCCATTTGTTCATGTTGTACATAGTTTATTCTGAAGCTTTTTGAGCCAACATTTTGGAGCCTTCCCCTCTCCTGCACTCTCTTGGTGACAGCATCACCTCTGCTGCCAGCTCCTGCTGCCAGACCTCATGGGATAGCACTGTGGGAGCCATTGGAAGTGTCCTGCTGCACTTTTCCTGCTGCCCAAAGTGAAGTTCTGGGCATGTGAATGCCCCTGACAGTAATGGGAGAATAGATACTATTACTATGGAGGCTCTTCTTTGCCAGCTACTAGCAGTGACACAGGTACTGTCAGAATCCTACACTTGTCTTTTTACCTGCCTTATTTTGGTGGGTTTTTTCCCCGCAGTTTCTCATTGGATTGGCTGTTGGATGAGATGGTGGTGGTTACAGTCTCCAGCTCTGCCGTTCAGAAGGAGGACCTTCTGGGTAATCACAGGAGAACAAAACAATTAAACTTGCCAATAGCCCCAGGAAATGTGGCTTGGAGGAAGCAGGAAGCACTAGGCATCTTTACCTACAACCTGCATTTGAAATGCTCTGCATCGGGCTGTGTCTTTCTGCTCCTTACCCACCTGGATCTCACGTGGCCCTGTTGAGGAAGTGAGTTCATATGCAAACACCAAGGAATGCAGTTCACAGGTCTGTAGCTCACCAAAGAAAATGCCTTTAAAAACTCTGTTGAGGAGGATAAAGGGAAAGATCAAAAGGAGCCGACCTTTTGTCTTCTCCTAACAAGCCAAACGCTCTTCCCAACTGTTAGCTATGGAAATATCCCTCTTACAGAAAGGAGTGTGGTCCTCCCAGCGTTGTGTCTAATCTTCTCCTGACCTGAAAGCAGGAAGCCTTTATGCACATGGACTTTTTTTCTTCCTCCATCTGCTTTTATCTTGCTTAACTCACCTGGCTTGGGCCTGTCTGGTGGTATGTGCAAATGTGCCAGTGCAGATGTGATAGGACTTGAAGAGAGCTGAAGATTAGCTGAGCAATGCTTTTTTTCCTCTTTTGCATTTTAATCTTGGGTAAACCTCTTAGTCAGAGGGTGATTTCCATTTCATCTTGAGTTACTCTGGCCTTCCATGGCTTCTTTCAAGCTATAGCTTGCCTCCTTAAACTTCTGATGTAACCCCTATTAGTGCATTACCCCGATGGCTGCAAGGAGCCATACCTACTGCTGGGTGTGTAAATATGCTCTCTTCTTTGCCTTCGTCAGTAGTTTGGGTTTGGTATGAGCAGGAACAGAAAAGTTTATGCTTGTTTCAGGGGGAAGGCAACAAATGTTTATCTGTGATTATAGCAGAACTTACGGGGATATACAATGGAAACTATTCCTGGCTGTTTAGAAGTTGATGTACAGGAGTAAGCCAAGAGCAAGAGAGATGAGCGTACCGAGTTCACTTTTTCTTCCTAAGTCAGACTTCTGGGCCTTTCCTGGTCCTGAACTTGCGGCTTCCTTTCACTAAGCAAATGCCTTCTCTTTGCCTGTGTCTAATATTTACTATGGATTCACGACGTGCAATCAAAGGGATGTGGAAAGCACCAGCCCTACTTGTGATGTGCTCCCTCAGCGGGGCCACAGAAAGTGATGGTTTTATTCTGACTCAGTTGGTACTGGGAGGGAGCTGGTTCTGTAGGAAGCAGGGATTCATGTATGTGCCTTGCATGGCTTTAGCAAGTGTATTTCAACACTTTTAGAATGTTACAGCCAATCTGAGGGCATGTCTGAAGGCATACTTGGCATGAAGCTGTGGCAAGTGTGCTGCTGCAGCAAACCTGTGACTAAACCTGGTTCTTTGATAAATGCGTTAATTGTATACTGTGTTTTCCTCCTCTCCTTGCATCAGGGAAGCGCAGGTAGTTGGTAAGCTGACTGCAGCCTCACAAACAGCCCCCGGGTGGTTGGTAACCCTTTCCAGGCCAGACCTGTTGGGAATTACTTTTCAGCTGCAAATGGTAGTCCATGCCTGACCTGGTGGCCTCATTGCTTGGCTTTGGCAGCCCATGGCCTCTCCTTCAGAGCACAGAAATGCCTCTTGATTTCCTGACTGAACTGCTTGTTCCTGAGGAAGACCGAGTGTGTCTGTAAGGCTCATTTGGTAACAAACCCCGTGAAGCCTTAGTGCTGTTTGTTTTGCCATGAGTTAGGATCCTTTAACTTGAGCCAGCTTTCTTCTGTCTTGTTGAGAGCTTGCCTTTGAGTCTAGGGGTTTAAGACCCTCTGCCACCACAGAGTGGGCTTTACACTGATCTTTGAGAGTGGGTACATCAGTTACATCTGCCTCTGCTTTCTTAAATACTTTGCCTTCAAGTTCTTAATGTTGTTCAGTCTGCTGGCACCGGATACATCCCTGTGTGCCCTGGACAGGAGCATTCCCAGAATGATTTGCTGTTCCTTGCAATGGCAGCTTCAGGCTGTTGCTGGACTGACAAAAGCCCTTCATTATTTAGTGGAAACCAATGTAGTTAACACCATACCAGCTAAAGCTGGGCTGTGTTTAGAGGACTGTATGTTGGAAAACTAAAGGTGTTCAAGAGCTTCTATGGCTTTCTTCAAATCCACCAGCCCTCTCCTTCATGCTGTTTTATCTAGAGATAGTCCTGTATAGCTTCTGAGATCTTGCAGAGCAATGTTCCTGTTGTGGAGCTCATGTGGACCATTCCCAGATGGATAAAATACTAAATGCATGGAGAGTGTTTTAGAGTGAGAAAAATACTTTGTGTATCTCATATTTAATGCTTTCACTGTCATTTAATGACACCCACCATGGCACTTGTGTCAGTGGGCAGCGTCACCTTGTGATGGATGAGGCTGAGCTGATGGAGAATTGGAAGAGGCAAGAGCTGCCCTGTTTGCGCCTCATCTCCCCCAGCACTCTGCAGACCTGCCAGTGCAGCAGGACCCTCCACTGTCCTCCTCGTGATGCCTTGAGTGCAGCCTCGCTCAGGGCCGGGTTCGAGCTGCAGAGCCGAAGGTTAGCGCAGCTCTCCCAAATCAGCCATGGCTCCCTCCCACACTTCACATCTGAGCAGCAGCCTCCAATTATGGCCTGAAGACGCTGCAAGAGCCTCACTGAAGGGTCATTATTTTGTCACCAAGGTGACAGTTTGTTACCCTGCCAGTTGTCTGAAGTGCAGCAGGGCACTTCGCATACAGCTGACGTGGGTTAGACACGTTTTAGTGAGCAAACTGGAAAGCTCTATCCATCGGCCTTGCCTGTCCGCAAAACCAGTTCCCAACAGTTGCGTCTGTGATGAGGCTGCTTTGAATTGGTTCATTCTGCAGCAGTTGTCTGCTTCGTCCCTTTTCTGCTTGAAAAAGGGGATGTAAAGAGAGATGTCCTGATTTGGAAACGTGAATCTTCAGAAGGCGCTGGGAGATGGGGAAGTGCTGTTCCTGTTTCTCAGATAGGTAAACTGAGATGTGGCACAGTGACTTGTGCAGAACTGCCAGAGGCCACCCAGGGATCTCCTCTTAGACTGAAACCAGGTTTCTATGTTTTTGTTAACATATATTTATCAGACCGTCCTTTAGGATGGTTCTCCAGACTGTCCACTGTGGATCTACACTGCGGGTCAGGAAGCTTTGGGGATGCCAGGTGCAGGTTCAGGTTTTTAATTCTTCTTGTACGTTAGATTTTTATGATGCACCTCAGGAACTAATGCTGAAGCCGCTGCTTTGCCAATAGCTAAGTACCAAACAATCAAACAACAATCCCTTGCTACAGGGGAAAGAAACAACATCTCTGCTGTGTGCCTCTTGCTCTTCTTCAGGGCTGGATTATGTGCATAGCATTAACGTTGTGTTGCACATAACATCATGTTAAGCATTTAACAACTCGTTGCCACAGGTTGTGTTTTGGAGGAATCCTCTGCTGTCTCCTCACAGGAGGGATGAGATTAATTTCAGACTCTGTTCCTTCCATTTTAAGCATGGGCTTGGGCAAGGGCTGGGTAAAACTTTGCCTTGTCTGCTTCTCCTGCAGTGCACCTGCCTCCTGCTCTCTGCAGTGTGTGGGGCAGAACTCCCAGCAAAGGAAACCGGTGGAAAAGGAGCCGCTGGGAGTAAAGCAAGCTGCTGGAGCTTGCCAGCTGGCTTTTCTTGGTGCTCTACCCTCTGCACCTCTCAGAGTTGCTGGTTAACAAAGGCACCCTCAGCTTGGGGAGTGCACTGTAATCCTGACAAGTCACTTAAAGCAGTGTAGGCCGTTAAAGATTAATTTTGCATGCAGTGACCTCTTTATTTTTAACTGCTTTTGCCTCCTGCATCTTTAGAAATAACAAACAAATGCTCCAACCCCCTTGGAAAGACAAAGATTTCACTAGGGCTGTGGACATGCCATACGTTACGTAAATACTGGTGCTTACATGCCTGCTGGTTCTTTGGCCTTGGATGCTGAGCCCTCCAGCCCCGCTGTTCGTGTTTCATAAGAGCCTGGGAGGAAACACAATCAGTGTTTAAGGCACTGATGTCACTTATGGGTCAGAACTGCTTCTCTAGCTCGGGCTGCTTAGCAAGGTGCATAGATCTTTATTAGCATGATCAGACTGGTTTATCTGTTACTCCAGTTTAGCAAACCACAGCTGCTGTTGCACTCGTCTTGAGCTTTTAGATGTCTTTGTGTTGGTTATTGCAGGATGCGGAAGAGCTTTGCAAACACAGTTCAAGCCTTGTGTCATCTCTGGAAGAAAAGTAACAAAGCCTTATCCTTTTGAAGGCAGAGGGAGGTAGAGCAGTGATGCACAGGGAAATTGTCCTTGTAGCACACTTGATGTGTTGCATTATGCCCCTTCCTCCCCCAAGGCTTCTGCACGTGGACAGCAGCATTCTCTTCCCGCAATGTAGTCATGCTGTTCTTCTAGCTCAAGTAATGGGGCATTGTGTTAAGGAGCTGCAAGTCCCAGTTTTCAAACCCTGCTGATGACTGGTGTTGGAGGTAGTTTTAATTTCCTGAAGACTACATAAAACTCCAGTGGAGCTTGGAGTTGTTCTCTGCTTGTTTCTGCAGCTAGGCCACACTTCCCTTGCAGAGAATGAAATCTAAATCTCTATGTGATCTAACAGTTGTTGCCTAAAATACGAGCAGAATCAAAGAATGAAGAATGTGTGTTGTTAGAGCAGCTTGAGAAGCTGAAATACCGACTGAGGCGGCTGAGGGCAGACAAAGAGGGGGGTTTATGGCGTTTTTCTAGAGTGTATAATGTGTTAAATTAATCTTTGCTAGCAAAGCCTTTTAAATGAACTCAAAGTAATTGTGTATATGTGCTGCTGTAATTGTAAGGTCACTACCCAGATACAGGTACCAGAGAGGATAATTTTTGGTGCATTATCTCACTTCTTGGATCAAAGATCCTTTATAAAGAACTGGGATGTATGTGTAAGATAACCGAAGTGTAACCTGCAGGAGCGTGGGGCTGGGGGAGAGCCTGGTAGACTTGTTTAACCTTTGAATGCCTCTTGGCTCAATGGCCCTTGGATACTGCTACTTCATGGAAAAAGTTCTAAATATAGGTCTCGTTGTTTGTTGAATAATGACTTTAGAGGGTGGATGTTGGAGTTCCCAGCTCCTTGCAGGGCTAAGCAGTGCAGGAGCTACGTCCTGTAAATGAGACCATTAGTGAGGATTGAGGTCAGTAATACTGCTGAGCACTGACACGGTTGACTTGTTGATTTATTTGTAGGATATTCTGTTCAAAGTCTGTCTTAAAAAGCTCCCCAAGATGAAACCTGAGGTTTGGTTTTGCCCCTAAATGATGATGTTGCCTTTCCATTCCCTTTTTGCCTGGTACGTACCGGTTGCCAGGCACAGAACCTCGCTGTCTGTACATCTGCTGGTAGAGCTGGAAGGATTTTGGAGGTAAATAGAATGGGCAGGAAATGTTTTGGGGAAAGGGATTGAAATGATCATCTTTGCCTAGAAGAGAAGAGCAAATCTAGGGAGAGGTGAAGAAGTTCACCGAGAAGTCTGTGATGAAGCTGGGGTCTGAACCTCTTGTTTTTCAGCATCCAGTCCTTTAAGTGGAAGTTCAAAAACCCTCTTGGTTTTAACCACCCAGTGAGTGAATCTGCTTCCTTTGTTGCTCTGTTTTCCCAGAGCTTTTACCTTAGAAGACCCTGCCATCTTGAACAATTTCCCTGTATAATGCTTGCTCTGCTGCTGTTACATTTCACTAACTTTTACTTGAAAATCAGATGCTTCCCTATCTTTTCTTTTTACTTCCTTATACAGCTTTTCCCTGTGCTGTAGCTCATTAAATTGTGCAGCTGTGTTATTTAACATCATAAAGCGCTTTAGAGATATCATTCATAGCAAAGGATACAAAATGAATGTGCATTGTAATTCCAGTCTCGAGGTAGCAAACTTCTCTGTGGAGTTACGACTTAACTTTATGGCTTTGTAAAAGCCCTTTTCTTTATTTAGTGCTTTTCTGATGCGTAATGATTTGTGTGTAAATACGTTTATGATGCAGTTATTAAGTAATCTGTATAATCATGTACATTAATATAGGTGCAAAGTTGTATAGAAAATGTCAGTTGTTTTTCTTTCCACCAGTTCAGCAGTGGGTGATGTGCTGAACTGGGCTGCTGCTCCCTGGCACAGCCCACGGGTATGTCCTGACCCGTGGTCTCAGGGCTCCTGCTCTGCTGCAGGCTGATGGAAACAAGAGCAAGCACCAGCCCATGCCCTCCGGGAGGCCGGTGTGCTGATGCCAGGGGGCTGACCTCGGAGGCAGAGGAGATGGCAAAGCTTTGCTTCTCTATTGGTTGGTACCGAGTGCTGCTGGAGCCTGGCAGCGCAGGTTTGGAGCAGCCAGGCCAGCTCTTCTCTGTTGTATTGGGGATTCATAACTCAGGATTGAAGTGTAGCTGGCTTTTGCTCTGCTTTCTTTTTCCTTTCTAAAGCAGGTTACTGAGCATTTGTGTGTCTGGGTTTTCTCATCTGAAGCAGGGAGGTCATGTATTTCCTCTCCAGGAACACAGAGAGCCTCAGTTGATGTCAGTCACTTAAGAAGCCAGGGATGATACAATTGGCTCTGTCTATATCTGATTTTCTTGATGTTTGTTTTGTGTGTGTGTGGTTTGTTGTTGTGTGGGCTTTTTGTTTGTTTGTTTTTAAATTCAAGTGCTCATTTTGGGGCCTAATTGCCATTGCTTCTTCCTGGATCCTGGATCCGTGTCAAGGAGCTTGCTGGTAGCTGTGCAAAGCTGCTGGAGAGCCGGGATGCTGGTATTGGAGCCTGCAGGGAGCTGCAGGGATGGGGAGGCAGTGAGGGCTGGTGCTGGGAGCTGTAGCCTTGTTCCTTCTGGCAGGGAGGTGAGCCAACCTCTGCTGCCTTCAGTGGTGCTCAGCCTGGGGTGACGGGGGGAACCGGGCCAACTTGTTTGTTGGTGCACATGTACAAGCTTGCGTGGGGCAGTGGAAGCTGCCGATGTAGAAGTGTGTCCCACGGGGCACATGCACAGTGCTCTTGAGCGTGTGCTTGCCTGTGTTTCCATGAGGGATGGGTTGTGGATCTTTTGCCCAACCGTAGGGGGTGGGAAATGGTTCTTCCCAGCTTCACTGTGTGCATGTGAAAGCTGCGTGGTCCCTTGTACATTTTGCAGTGGAAGTAGGATGCCTTGAGGAGCGTCCTTGTGTCTTGCAGAACATCCCAGTTAATACCTTTTCGCATACCCCCTTAAATAATCATTAAAAGCATTTTTCTCGTTTTCTCTTTAAATGTAAGTATCCTGGCCAAAGCAAATAGGATGAGGAATTAGAGCAAGCTGAGGCTGGTATAACGTACTAACCCATGACTCTAACAGCAATTAATGCAAAGGAATGAACGTTTTACAGTGCCCTGCAGTTATCCTTACTCTTGGTGGTAAACTGCAATAAGCCTGGTATCTGTGTGCTCACCAGACTAACTGCCATCTTTATTACATTACATGGTTTATTGCTCTTTTTTTTTATTTCCCTTTCCAGGCTTCTCTGAGGCTACTCTTCTTTTCCCTTCCATAGTGACCCCCAAAGAAGAATATTATAGTTGGTGCAGCTGATTTTTGATACAGTTGAGTTCTGATGCTTGTGCACTGCACAGCTCAATGTTGGAGCGTATTGTTCTGCTGCCAGGGGTGGAGGTAGCTGGGACAGCCTGTCCTCTTGGAGGGGGGAAGTGCTCACTGTACCCTGTTGCTTTCCAGTGCTTTGTCTTGGACTCCTTAACTTGTAGTAAGTTTGGGGCAAAACCTACGCATAGAATAGCACATGTGAGCGTGTTTTGGCTGTGCAACCACAAGACAGATAAGAGCAGAGCTGTTGGTGCTTCCCAAGTCAAGGTTACCACGTCTAGCCCCGAAGTCTTACCAGTGTTTATGTGCAAAGGAGGAGATGGGAGAGAGCCTGAGCTTTAGGAACTTGCTGCGCATGTATAACATTGATGAGTGAAGGCCATCTGTGTGAAAACTTGAACTACACTCTTCAGGCAAGAAAAAGAATGTGCAATGTAAAACGCTGTTACTTAATACATTTTTTTGCTTGGAAGCTATAGTCAACACATGCTGTAATAGTTCTTACTCGTGTGCTACAGTAGCAGCGTGACACTTCAGATTTATTACTTTTGGTTTCTCTTTAAAGAAACCCGGACTCTGGAATCAGAGGAATGCTGCTTGCTCTTAAGCTACAGAAGGGAGAATGGTTCAAAATGACATAAATCAAAAATATATTAAAGGCCAGCAAACGAGATGAAAAGTTTTTTGGAAGATTGTCTATAATGCTTGGCAGAAGAGCCGAATGTGCTGTGGTTTTTGGCTGAATTTGTAGATGTGAAATACTCCAGGGTCCGTCCCCTTGAAATGAGCTGGTTTTATGTATTTTAGATATAAACCCAGCAGTATTGGTGTGTGAATATAATGTATGTATTAGCATGTGTATAATTTGTCAGATATATATTGCATGATATAAATTCAAGTGCAGTTTTATATAGACTGTTGAGTTACAGTTACTTTTGTAGTGCACAACTCGCTGGATACATCGGTCTCAGCCAACACATTCCTGTATCCTCCTGCTGACTACAGGGCTGGCGGTCTGTAATTTTTCATGTAGATTAATTTCTCTCTGTTACATGGATCTGTAGATGGGCTTTATAACGAGCATGTTACCGTATGGATGTGCTAAGCCTTTTTCTGATGAACTGCACCTCATCCTTGGGAAGGTGCACTGGGGTTGAGGGAAGCCAGCTTTAGAGGCTCGCCTGTGTCCCAGAGCGGCCGGATGGGAGTAGCCAGGCCAAGTGGATCAGAAGGAGCTGGCTTTGTGTGTGTTTGCTTTCAGTGAACTTTTTCATGACATGTTTCTTCCCCTTTTAATGCATTTTTAAGTTCAGTTCTGTGGTTGTGCTCTGTGTAACGAGCTCACACCACAAAGGACATAGTGCGGGATAATCAGTTAAAGCCACTGCTTCCTCCTCTGATGCTTTGGCCTTCTGCCTCTGATTTCGAGGAGGTTTCTGCCATTATGGGCAGTCACTCTCTGACTGTGCCAGGGGTGGTGGTTCCAATTCAAGTTTCTATAGCCCTTCCTCCTGGATGGGGGGATCTGGTACCATCACTGCCCTATGACTCATGCATTACAAGGCTTTTCCCTTCTTCCCTTTTTCTCCCTAAATGAAGACTGAAGTTTTGCAGGGGGAGAGACTTGAACCCTCGTACCCCAGTTACTTCAGTGATTCTGTCTGACACAGTTTGCACTCCTAAACTCAGCTGCAGACCTAGGGCTCAGATCATCTTACAGAGATCTTCACATTTCCATCTTATGTGTCCTTGTATATAACAGCTCCTAAATTGTTGCTGACACTGCTCGAAGTGTTTGAGAGGGTGACGCTTGAAAATGATCCATTAGAAATGAGTAGAGTGATGTGAAAACAGTGATGGGTTTGGCTTCCAAAATAAATCTCCACCCTGACCCTTCGGGCATGGCTTTTGGGTTTGGAAGTGAAGGTGCTGTAGAAGATGGAGCCTTCTTCCCATCTGCAGATCAGTGCAAACTGAAGCCAACAGTGGTGAGTATGTGAATGTGAGTGTGGTGAATGAAGAGACTCCAAAATAGCAGAGACTTACCTTAAAACTTTCATAGTAGAACAGGTCCTTACTGGTATTAACCCCTGGCTATGTGTTATGATGAGGAGTCTATGCACTATGTTGGTGCAGCATTCTCCCACTTTGCCCCAAGTTGTACCAAGCGATGCATTGTAAAGCTAGGCTCTAACTCTTTACACTTATTTCCTTTCTGCTATAACTCTTTCCCGAGGTGTAGCAATGCTCATAATGCTCTGGAGTTTTGCTGTTTGCAGTGGGGCCATAACAACTGAAAGCTACATGTAAACAGCTTTGTTGGCTACTTTTACTTTCCTTGCTTATATTGTACACCTTAAATGTGCTATTTCTTTTGGCATAATGGCAAAATCGCTGCTTATGGGAACTGCCATAGATAATACAAAAAGCTCTTTGAAAAGAGCTTTATCAGAGTACAAAGTACTTGGAATTGAAAGCCCCTAGAGGGTTGCTTTATTTTCCCCCTTCATTCAAACTTGTAGTGGTGCAGTATCGAGATACATCATGCCCTATTTTCAGCTGATTTGCATGTTAGAGAGAACGGAGTAATTGGTGTTTAACCAGAACAAAAGAGGATCTGTTTGCTAAAAGAAAAAGAATTCTTGAAGTAGACCCTAATACATATACTGCCTTTGTCTCTCCTCTCATTAAGGTTTGAATAGGATGGCCTGGTAATTAGAATGTGGAAGGCATTGCTTTGGTGTTGATGCTTTTTGAGCTAATTGGTTTGAAAATTATATTTGATGTAGCTCTAAGGGATGTTGGCACAACACCTTCTTGGGACATGGACATCCTGTACTTCATTCAGCTACAGGAACAGGCACTCTGAGGCTGGGATTTGTCTTTTGGGTCTTTTATTTATTAAACCCATATTTACCTTCCCAGTTGAATACACAGGATGCATTGTCACATGTAAGTAATTCATCTCTCGCTGGTATGAAAACCTTGAAGTGACCTTGGAAAGAGCTTAGCCCCTCTTTTCCCAAATAAGTACTTAGCTCAGACCTCAGCAGAGCAGAGATTGGAGCTAAACTGGGTTTGGAATTCTGCCTTTCTGCGTTCTTGGAAAGGTTTCGTTGTTGTTGGTTGGTTTTTTGCTTTTGTTTTGACAAAAAGGTTAAAACAAATGCAGTTCTGGAGCAGGCTGGAAGAGGAGGCAGGTCTGGAAGCATGAGCAGGCTTTCTTTGGTCAGTGTTTGTGCTCCTCTTCAGATGGTGAGGACACTAGGGGGATGTTGATTGCCTTTTTAGATCCTTCCCTTAAATGCTGAAATGGGATCGCTTTAACCTGGAAGCCTGCAGTGAGAAACTTCAGAAACATGTTTTGGATCTCTTGAGTTGCAGAGGGAGTCTCTGCTTTGAGCAAGCCCATTGAGTTGTGCTTCTGTTTCATGGCCCCTACACGCACAATGGACTTGCGGTGGGTGGAGGCACTGGGAAGTTCAGAGAAGGAAGATGCCTTGCTGAGATCAAGAGATAAAGAGTAGAGAAGCAGCTATACAGAATAGCACAGACCCAGGCAAGATAGAGTGTTGTACATAAATGCCTCTTACATTTGGTGTTCATCCAGCACATGGGTGGCTCAGTGGAGTTTCCTGGCATGCCATTCCTTGTTGGCTGCAGCTTGGATATCCCCAGTGGCACCACAATGCTGCTCCTGGGGTACCCACAGCACCTGCAAGTGCTTTGGGGTGTGTGTCATCAATAGCATCTCCATAAGATGGAGCTTGGAGGAGAATGGTAGGAAGAGAAACTCGAAAGCCCGCACATATATTGGAAGCCACAATGCTGACATTTCCTTTTGTTCCTTTCTTATGGGTTCTCCCTGTGTAAAAGTGGGCCTAAAAGACAGAAGGTTTATCAGGGGTTAAACAAACTGAAAACAAACGCAGTGTATTTCTGGTCAGAGTTAAAACAAGATGTTGTGGGTTGACTCAAAATGAAACTTTTCTTCCTTTTTCTTTTCCCCCTTCCCTTTAAGTTTTGCCAACAAGCCGAAAACATGTTTGTTTAATCACAGGCAAGTTTCTCCTCCTGGTTTGTTGGTTCTGTTTTGTTTTCAGTTTAGCCAGCAAATTGCAAAATGAAACTGTTCTGCCAGTGCTGCTTCCAGTTGGGATTGCTCCGAGGAAGCCACATGCATCTCCCTCTCTCACACTTTCTCTTCCAACCATCAGAATACGTTCACTGATGAATACCTTGGAAATTATAAATGAACCATATGGAAGTGCTTCCCTTTAAGTAACTTATATGTTCTGATGATAGCTAATTCCCTTAAAACGTGTTTTTAATGACCAGTTTGCTTTCACCTGGGGTCATTAATGCTGTGAAAATGCCTGTTAACTGCACCAAAGACACAGTTTTTTGCCCAAGGAGGAATGCTGCTGAGCACCATCTTTAATGGTCTCATAACACTTTATTCCTGCCCTACCTTCCGGATACACTGACTCTTTTTTAATGGCTGTGTTGGCGAAAAGCTGTTTATTTTCTGTCTGCTAATGACTGATCTTGCAGACTCTGGAGCGAGCCATGTGCAGTGTGCAGGCAGTGAAGCAGTGCCATGGGACTGTGCAGGGACCGGGTGCGGGGCTGCGATACTGGGAATCATTGAGTCCTTAAGGAACATTTAAACTTCAGACCAGGGGCTGTGGTAATTCTCTTGCCTCCTTCTGCTTAATTTTAGTGCTAATTTATTGCTTCTTTCTCTTCCTACTTCTGTCACCTACATGCAAATGCCCTGGCAGCCTGCTTTATGGATAACACTTAAAATATAATGGTGCAATAATGGCTGGTGAATTGCAGTGGAGATGTTGCTGAAGTGCTTGCAGTATCCGCGTTAATTTCAAATGAATTAATTGCAGTTAATACTATTGTATTTAAAACCTGTCAGAAGCCATAAGGATGATTAGGGTGTAAGTGTAAAATGTTATTTCAGAGCAGCATCAACATGTTTTAAAATAGCAATATGTGGTGTTAAAGCGTGTCTGACCTAATGGCCATCACCATCATCTTTTGTGCGAAGAAGAGATGAATCAAAAGTATCTCATTGAGGAAAAAGAGGGGCCTTAAGCCCATTCATTTTTATCCTTGATAGCAGTGAGCCCATTCTTTACCCTGGTGCTGTAGTTAAGCACAGTGGCAGGATGAAGGAGGGGGTTTATCCGGCTGGGCTTTGGATGTTATTGATCTCCGGTGCTTGCACAAGCTGCTGCTAAACCTCATCTGTCACCAGTGGGTGGTTCCAGCACAGACGCAGGAGAAAGTGGAAACAGACTGCATGGAGCTATGAAAGAAGCATTTATTTCGTGTTTATTTCCAGTCCCTCAGAACAAATTGATGCTATGGCAAATGTATTTATTACTCAGCAGCTGATACTTTAAACCAAAAATGTCCCAGCGCCTTTCGCTTGAGTCCCTGCTGGTGATGCCTTGAGCATCTACAGCAGTGCTGGGAATTTCCCACTTGGGCATGTGTCTTTGCTGAGAAGGTGAATTGGGTGGTTGGTACCTGTGTAAGCCTTCATGGGATGAACTGACACTGGTTGAAATGACAAAGCTTTGCAGCGCTGCTGGGCTGCCAGAGGGACTGCAGGCATATCCCAGCACTGCTCCTGTGCTGTGCGAGAGGCCGGGATGCTCCTCGCCTCTGGGAATGAGACACAAAACTGCCTGTCTGGGTACGGACTGGAGCTGTGTGAAGGTGCTGGGAAGTCGGCAGCGCTTGGTGATTCACCCTGCAAAGTGGGTGAGAATGGGATGTGGGCTCCAGGCTCTGCGCTTCCCACTGCCCCCGCTCCCGCAGGGCCGTGTGGCCCAGTTTGAGCACCCTGGGAACTGGAGGGAAGTGACTTAAACACCAAGAGATCCGCAGTGGTGCTGCAGGGAGGATGCGTGGGAAGGGGCTGGTGCCACAGATCATCTCCGTGACTGCCTCTTTCATAAGATGCCTCTTTCATAAGTTGTTGACGCTGCAGCAGAAGTGTGACCATCCTGTGTGTCAGCTCCTGTCCCCATGCAGCATCTGCTCTGCTGGCTTGGTCCCA
Organism: Ara ararauna; assembly: GCA_028858755.1. NCBI lineage: Eukaryota > Metazoa > Chordata > Aves > Psittaciformes > Psittacidae > Ara > Ara ararauna. Next base: position 5,344,540 of record CM054389.1, on the reverse strand, counting down.
TCCACACAACCAGCCCCAGGTCCTACTGCATCTTCATAACTGCCCATAGTGAATGTTACAGCTGAAACCCTTTTCCAGCATTTATTGGTGGGGATCAGGGGTCCTTAAGGCTGGACTGGTGAGGTCAAAAAATGAGTCTTTTAAGGTGAGGCAAGTGTGAATGGGATTGAACTTTATTTAGTGCTTCCCCCAGGGTAAGAGCAGTCAAAGGCTAAATGCAGGGATGTGATAGCACGTGGGCAGAAGACCTCTGCTCTGCTGCAGCTTCATGAAACCTGGAGGTTCAGAAGAGCAGGGAGTTAAGAGCAAGCCACTGCTGCTGTTCTACAGCTGCCATCTCATTCTGGGCTCCTGCCACAGCATCCAAGAGGGTTCCACATCCTCGCAGATGGCTTAGCGAAACAGGCATGTGACTTCTTGCAGTTTACACTTGTATTTCTTTTTTAGTTCTTGCTGTCTGGCTCTGAAGAGCACTATACCTGCAGGGTGTCTCCTGATGGTGGAAAGCACAGAATACAGCTAACGGGTTAAGATAGATGTGTTTTGTTCATCCCAAGCATGAGTTCTGTTTGATGACTTGTAGATGTAGTTTCCATCCGACACAAAGATGGGGGTTCCAGGGCACATCTTTTTCTTTTAAACACCCAAGAAAACCCCCTTGATGTGTTCCATAGTTCAATAATCAGTTTCCATGGTCTCTAATTAAAACTGTGCTTTAGCTGATTTAGCTGCATGTCTCAATACACAAATGATTTATAAAGGGGGGGAAAAAGGATGTGCTAATCTGCCGTGAGTGATACTCTGTGCTTGAAGTCACTTTGTGCTGCTTGTGTTAGATATGCTTAAGTGTTCAGTCCTCCCTTTAACAAGGAGTTTGACTTCATTTTTTGAAAGGAATGGCAGTTGTACTGTTAAAAGCTTTTTATTTATGTAGATTTGTATGTGTGTTTACATTTATATGTAAATGTAATTATTTAGTGGAGATTAGCAGTCAGTTGAGGCCCTGTCTTTCCATTTGGCATGTTACTAGTCATTTGCTAGTTCATTTCAGTGTGGGTCAAAAATTATGGTTACCATTAAATATAATACATGGAGTGTTCCTGATGCACCATTTCCTCGGACAGCCCTTTTGCTGTGAATCTTATCTGATTTCCTAAATGCAGCAGGGAGTTCATCATAGTCTTTCCTGCTGTTAATCCATCTTGAAGCGGTAGTTTGGTAGCCACTTCCTGATGAAGAAATCCAGGCTGTGGAACGTTCTGAAGCCACAGATAACCGTCTGTTTAATCAGTTACCTGGTAGTGGAGATGTGGAATTACGTGAGTGCATCTGAGCTCTGAACATGCGTGTGGTGTTGGGCTGCTCTGTGTGGATTTCTTGGGTCTGTTGCTGTTGGCTGGTGGAGTTTCTTTGTGATCAAAGAGCTGCTATGTTGGCAGCGCGCTTCGGTGCATGTTAGTGTCTCCTCCCTCCTGTGCCCAAAGACCAAGTGGCTGCTGGGCTTGGTCCATGCGGTGCTCCAGGAATGATTAGAACCATTCTGCTTCCTCCACTCTCCCTTCTCTGCAGTGAGAATAGAATGTGGGGCCTGAGGGTGTCCTGGCTCCCTCCTGTAATTGCATCATTCCCACTATTAACGGAAAAGAGCAGATTCTTTTATTTTAAGTAAAAGCTTCCTCCTATGCATCCTTGAGCGTTGTTTCACTTTGCAGCTCCTTGGGCTGGAATGCATCCAGACACCGAGTCCTTATGTTTCCTTCATGTCCCCAAACTCTCTTCTGAGCAATTTGCATTCCAGCACTGCTCAGTTGCACTTTGCTCAGTGGAGGGGAGGAAGGTCCATGTGGAAGTGTATGCTGGTTTACACATGGTGCTAGTAGGAGCTAACTGCAGTGTGGATGCTTGGCTTCCTCCAGGCAACCAGAGCAGGATATTGTTGTTGTAAGATCCTGTTGGTTCAAGGTGAGAGGTAAGTCAGAGCTTGCTCTGCTTGATTTACAGCTGGAATCTTGGTTTGAGGTTTGGTGGTGAAGATCTGAGGCGCCTGGGGGTTTGTGATCAAAACCAGTGAGCTGAAGGCTGTTCCTTTAAGAGCTGGTGCAGAAACTTAGGAAAATAAACTTTGCAGTTCACTAACTGAAAATAATAAAGGGAAGAAACACTCCAGGGCACTGGTGGGGAGCAGCATGATGTGTCATTTGATGGTTCAGCCTTTAGCAAACACTACAACATCACAGGCAGCTGTAAAGGTTTGTCACCATGTCCCATGGGCTGGTTTGTTGGAAGTACATGAGTTTCCAGGTATGAGATCATGCTGATCAGTTTTCTGTGTCGTGTAACAAAATCAAGAGTGGAGGGGGAACGATACTGGGAGGGAAGACTAATAAATCCCAGTCTGCCCAGGTACGAGGTTTCCACTCCTGCCCCACAGATGTGTGAGATGCAAATGGCTCTCAAGCCTCTCAAAGAAAGCGTTCCATGCTTATGTCTTGAATTTGGGCTTTCCCTTCCCAAGCTGGTGAGATATCCTGGTTGCTTTTCTCCATGTGTTTTGTAGCTGCAGTGTGGCTTCATGATGGAAACGAACCTCATGCTGGAGCAAAGCAAACCTCTACACAATCCTAGCAGCATCCTTCCCAAGCACTTCCCACGGCTTTACATGGCTGTGTTCTAACTTCGGTAACAGCAAACACTCCGTGTTTTGAAACCCGTTTAATTTGTGCTGTGAGGAAATGGACATAAAAATAAAATGGGACTGCACAGAGACATCAGATTGAATTTTGACTCTGCAGAGAGGGCTGCAGATGGTGGCAGTGCAGAGCAGCACGCTGGGTCCTTGTCAAAGAGAGACCTCCTGAGAGCTCTGGAGCTGTTCCCTCACCACATTATCATCATCATTATTGTTGTTGCTATGATTATGATTATTGTTATTATTGTTGTTATTGTTATTACTATTATTTGCAGTTCTGGTGAGTGAACAGTTCAAGACAGGTCGGGTGCTACCCAGAGGCTGACCTCTGCTCACAACACAAGGAGCAAGTTCTTGCCCACAGGCCTTGTTGCACGTTGCAGTGGCAAGTGGAATGCAAAGCTTCCTCTCATTCTTGCCCTCCTTTGATGGAAACACTTGAAACACCTTTTTAACTCCGTTTTAAATGCTCTTTTATAGCCATGAAATATACCCTTATGTGGTTTTCAGGTCTGTTTAATTTTTAAAAGCCCTCCTTATTGCTGCTGCATGAGGAGAAGTTTTTAGATTATGGGCAGAAGCAAATGTGACATTCTGTTCTGTATTAAAAGTTAATTTAGGGCAGAACTGCAGACCAGGAAAAGTGCCTTTTCTTTTCTTATAACTCCTTGTAACATAATTGACCCCTGCTACCTCTGCAAGGTCTGGCACTCCAGCAGTGGAAGCCGACTGCCCTGGGGTGCAGTGCGAACACGGTGGAAGGAATGTGTCCAACCAGAATATATAAAACTTGCAGCATTGGAGGGTTTTAAAGCAGGTCTGTTAAAGCATGTTCTTGTCTGAAGCAAAGCTTGAGGCACCAGATTTGGGCAGTGAGGGAGGTGAGGCAGGTTCATTGTGATGGCAAAGCAGGGAAGGCTGCTTTGCATGGATCTAGAGGGGTGAATTCAGCACCGGGCATAAAGCCTGGTTAGTCTGGAATGTAGATGGGTACCTGGCTGTGAGGACTGACCTCTAGGCCACTGGGCCTTGAGTGCAAACTGTGTGGTTATTCAGAGCTATAAAATCACCCCTGTGCCCCAACTGATTTGAAAGGTGTACTTCATGCTGCCTCCAAGTCTTAGCCCTGAGTCGGTTTGTGTCCTCGTCTCGTACAGGAATGCTTTGGTCTCGTGCTGACTTTGGGAATAGCAGACTATTAAAAATAACAAATTAATTCAGATTGTGGTCATGGAAAAGAGGTTTTCTCTAGGACAGCTGTTGTCACTGTAGAGATTGGTAAAAGCCCTTGATACCATGACACTGGAGAGAAGATTTGTGAAACATATAGGTAGGAGACATCCAGGATGGTCTCAGCCTTCTGGAAGGAAAAACACAACTTTGCCATAATCCTCATGGTTCCCTTCTCCCTTGGTAGCATTAAGTGGAGCCTCTCTCCAAAGGCTTTCTGCAGGCCCTGGGCTGAAGGAGTCTCAGGCATCTTCCATCCCTCCGAGAGGTCCCTCCACACTGGAGCTGTGGGGAGGGCAGCCCAGCAGCATCCCTCGGCCCTGCCTTAGCTGTGTGGTCTCCACCAGAGGTACCAGCTGGGGGTTGCTGCTGAGACTTAATTATGCACTTGTAATTTTCTATAAAATGCATCATAAAACCTGTTCATGCCTTCTATTGGCTTGGAGGAGTTATTCTCCTCTCCAGTTGTGGAATACGCACAGTAGGGAATTGCCTGGGCAGCCCCACAGCTTGCTAATAAATATTTCATAACCTATGAAGGAGTATTAAAATAATTTAAGTATCTATGTGACTGGCTGTCCTTGGCCCAAGCAAATACCCAGAAGCTTTGGTTCCTCTCTGGGACCTCTCTTGGCATGCCGCTGGAATGCCCTGAATTGTAGACCCTACATAAACACTGGCTTGTTCATGTTGGCTTTGAATGTCTTTGCCATTAAATCTGATTCACTTTTTTTAGCAGTAGTAGGTAAAATATGTTTCTGTACTTCCACAGCACTTGCAAGGAAAGATTTAAAAATATCGAACATGCATTAATTTAGCATGAACCCCATCAGGGCTGGGAAATGCTTTTCCCATTTCAGCAGTCAGAAGGGTGGGAGGAGAACCCATGTCTCCACCTGCCTCAGTTCTTGAGTTGTGTTTTATCCCTCCCATTGGTACAAGAAATTAGAAGGGAGAGAGGCTGACACAGCAATCAGCATAGCTGAGAAAGGGGTGAGCATAACATTGATTTCCTACAATCTTTTATTTATTTCCAGAGTGAGCTTATGCCACTTAAAATCACAGAATCCCAGACCGGTTTGGGTTGGAAGGGACCTTAAACCTCACCCAGTTCCAGCACCCTGCCTAAATCCACTTAAATCAGCTGCTGCCTTGCAGGGTCCCTGCATTGCTGACCACAGTGAGGTCTGTGGGATGCAGCCCCTGGAGCAGAGCAGTTGTACAGGTCATTTGTGACTGTAGTCAAGCACAGATCCAGAAAAGAGCGTGCTGTGTGATGAGCTGAGCTGGGATTGCTCAGGAGCTCTCATCCTACATGTTGGATGAGTTAGTTACTGCTCAGTATGGGTAGGTCTGACAGCCCATCTCTCTTTATGGTGGGGTTACTCCCAGCAGCAAGTCATATGTTTGATGGTTTTTGTAGGCTTTTAGGGCTCTTCATCCTGTTAATTTGACATTATTGAAGTTCTGTTTCCTAAACTGCTGTGAGTTAAAGAGAGAATGACAGCTCGATCTTTATTTGAGTGCGCAATATTTATCTATGTAAATTGCTAGTATGTTTGCCTTTATCTGGAGATATAAATACAAGAGATGTATACAAATATAATGAGGAGGCACAGGAAGCTATTTTGTTTAAGCAAAGCACAGCCCATTAAGCCGTCATGCCCTGACACTTGTTTGGTGGTGGAAAACAAAGAGGGAAGCATCTCGCTTTTGTTGGGAGACATGGAAGTTGCTGCTGCTTTACATGTGGGGTGTTAGGGCTTCAGCACGCTGGAGTCACTGGGGGTTTTATTATTATTAGTTTTCCTTTTGGCAAAGACAGAAAAAAGACAAAGGCTCCGAGTAAAGCCCATAATTTCTGCTGGAACTGTGGCAACATGGTTAGTTGTGCCCCAGCAGGCGGCTGCGGGGCTGGATCGGCGGGAACCAGCAGCGCACTCACTGCAATCAAAGTTAAGTGCAGAGATTTAATTAAATGGCAGCAAGGCTGGCAGCAACTTTGTCAGGCAGCAGCGCATTGTCACACCCAGCAGTTACTTCAAGGAACACAGTCCACAGATGGCGTCTAATTGATAAATTAAGGTTCTGGTGCCCGATTCCGCTTACGTTTAAAGGTTTCTCTTTCCTTAAACAAAACCTTAAAATTTTTAAGTGATCTGAAAGCACAACGAGCTGTGTTTCCGCACTGAGGGATGCGCGCTTGCTGTGTTAAATTGAGAAGGTGTTTGTGGTATATTTTCCTTGTCTGTTTGCCATCCTGGAAAAGGTGCAGCATGTTATTGGTGAGGTACTTAACTGGAATCCTGGGTAGTTAGAGCTCAGCTCCTGTGGACCTTCCCCATGTGCTGGGGCAGGTACTCAAATAGTCTCTCACAGCTTTTAACAGCTTTTCAGCTTGCTTGCCTATACCATACAGCTCTCTGACAACTCATTAGCAGCAAATGGAGATCCTTCAGAGCTCCATACCCTGCTTGGCAGCGCAAGGCTGGTCAACAAGGGGACCAAGCCTGGAAGGACTTGGTGACTAAGTGACTGAGATCTCACTGCCGTGGTCACTTGCATGTATTGCCAATCTATTATATCTGTATTATGTATATAATACAGTTATATTATATCTACGTATCAGAAGCACTATATATTTTGGGGTTCTGGGCTGGTTTTATGTTTGTCCCCTTGCTCGGCTGTTGCTGAGAGCTCCCCACCATGTTGTGGTGTTGTGGGGGAGCCCAGAGTCCCGCAGCAAACCTGCAAAAAGCTTCGTGTGACATTGCGGATGTCTATAGTTGAGTAAAACAAAACAACAGGCCCTGTTTTCCCTCTTTTAACCTGAAGATACATCAGGAGTATTTTGTCTCGGTGTGTTTTTGATTTCCACGGGTAAACACAGTTCAGGGTTTAGCACAGCACTTCAGGGGAGGGGACAGAAGAGATTGCATCCAGCTCTTCAAACACACTTTGCATGATGCCCCTTAATGCTGGAGAGGGCCTTCTGCCTGAGCTAGTGGCACCTTCCCTCTCAACGTAAGTGCTTTGGACAAGGATGGGAGTAGAGCGAGAGGGCACCAGGCTATGTAATAGATCTATGTTCTGTGTGTGTGTATGCATACCTGTAAGCATTTGTATATCTAAGCATACAATATTCATTTGTCCCTTGCTAAAGACAGAAGAAATTTGTTGACCTTCCAATGTCATACTTTAGTCAGGCAATTTCAGAAGATGCATGCGGGAAGGCAGTGACCATTTCACTGTAGATGCTGTAAACCCAGGGCACAGATTCCCTAATTGCTCTTCTGAATGTGTTGTGTGTCTTTTTTGGCATTGCCCTTGTGGTAGTAAATTCTCCATTAGCCGTATTCTACGTGGTGGAGCTGAATCCGTTCTGAGCGATGGAGCTGAATCAGTGCTTGTTATTTTTGGTTACTAACAGTATACTTGAATTCAGTAACTCGACTGCTCCCTTCCCCCTTTCTCCCCTTCTGTGCCTAAATATATCCAGTCAGTCAATCAGCACTGGCAGGCATCAGTGCTATGGCTGTCAGATTGAGTTAGCTGTGGATAGCCTAAACTACCCGCTTGTTCTGGGGCTTGAAAATGTATTCAAATAGTGGCATCATAATTTGACTTGCAAATAAGTACAGTCTGGTAATGGGGCCCTTGTATAGAAAGAATGATGCAGCACTTTAGACAAATATATGTCTCCTTCCTGGGAAGCAGATTAGGAATAATACAATACATGCTGATGTTTATGGCTGCACGCTCAGTGAACAGAGACCGTTCTGAATTTTCATTAATGGTGGGTTTTGTAGTTTTTAATGGAACAAAGGAAAACCACTGGAAATTAAAGAAATGCTAATGGCTTCCTGGGAAACTTGGCAAGCATTTGGGTTAGAGGCAGATCTGCTCCGGTCATCGCTTTCTCTCTTAATTTCTCCCCCTCCCTTATCTAGGCTTGTTGGTTTAGAGCAACACTTACGCGAACACATTATCTCTGTTGCTGCTCCTTCCCAAAGTGAGGGACTGGCCTGTGCTGGTGACGGCATAGCTATTGCCACAGCAACCAGGCAGGATGTCACAAATTCAGAAGTGTGATTTTACATGCAGAACAGCAGCAGGAGCAGATGGATATTGGAAACAAAATCCCCACCCCCTCCCTCCGCCGCCTTACACTTCTTCCGAAAGGAATAACAGCATTTCTCACAAGGTCTCTCTGCAAGCCCTCCCGGATGCAGCATGGCTTCCATGGGTTGTTTCTGTGCTCTTGTTTCATTAGCGTTGATCATGGCCTGACTCTGAAGTTAATCCCGAACTTGAAAGTGAACAAACCAACGTGGGGTATCCAGACACATTTGGTACCCATGTCACATAGAAGTTTATGGTAACACCCACCCACCGTGTGGGCAAAAGCCTCAGGAACATATGCTCAGTCTGTTTGCTCAAAAAAGATAATATTGGGAGCAGACACAGGGAGAGAGGTTTGCACTTATCACATGGGAGGGCAGGGCCTCTGGTTTGGAAAACATGGAATTGGTTCAGTGTCCCAGTTGAAGACACTCTGGGCAGCTTGTCACCATGGGATGGACACGCACCAAGTAAAGCTGGGGCACAGGAGGAACCCAAACAAGCTGTTCTTGGTGCTCCCTGCTGGAACTTGATGGATACAGGAGGAGTGAAGCTGGATGTCCACTGTTTGCGCATCACCAGGCCGTAGGAGGTGGTTGTTACAGCATCCTCAGATGGGCAGGAGCTGTAGGAATGTGTTGGGACACCCTGTCCCTAAAGGGAGGGCAGAGCGGTCAGTGTCCTGTGCAGATGGGTTGGCATCACCTGGGAGGGATTGTCCCCACTTGCCCATGGGCTAGTGCTGTGTAGGATTTCTCCTTACTGGTGAGCTGTGGATAACAGATCCTGCATTGCCAGTGTTGCTCAGTGTATTCCTTCTGGAACTGCAGGATGTGCTGGTGTGTCAGAGGAATACCTGCAGGGTGACGGGTGAAGGCTTAGCACAGAGGTGCAGCACCCATGCCGCTGCTGACCCCCTTTGTCACGGCCACTTCTGACCTTGTGTTTCCTCCTCCTGTTGAAGGCACTTCTTTACGAGCCTGATTGATCTTGTGGTACTGTAACACAAGCGCTCAGGTTTCAGGAAGCGTGCCAGAGCCTCGCAAATGTCAAAGGGATGTGCCCCTGTGGGCTCATCATTGAGGAGAAGAGAGGGAACCTCGGTGATCCCCCGTCGCAGCTGATTCTCGTTCTTACAAAGCCTTGAGCAGGGTCTTCTGTCGGACCTTCGTTTATCAGAAAATGCGTTGTAGTTGTTTGTGCTACAGCCGCTTCAATGCTGATGCAGGAAAGAAACAAGACCTGGGGAGTCCTGGAGCCCTGATAGCTTCCGTGAACAGGTCCAGGGGTCCTCAGGGGCTCCTGTTGTGGTGGGATTTGCAGGCTGTGGTCTGGTGCGCTGAGGCACTCTGAATTGCCCTCAAGTTTAAAGTTTCAGAGGAGTTGGGTGTCAAACTTGCACTGACTTGGGTTTCAGCAGGAGCTGGGCATCTATTTTTGTCTCGTGGCAGTAGGGTTTCAGACCAAGATCCCCCCGTATTCTTACGTTGCTATTTGACTTTGAGCACGCCAGCTGTGATCCTCGATACCGTTATTGGTATGGATCACATGAAGTTTTAATTAGCTTGGGTGAAGAGAAGTTCTGTAATTGGTTTAATATACAAATGCCCCACTGCTTTCTTTGGTTTATGTGCTGGAAAGATTGTATTAGAAATTTTCTATTACAGGGGAGATTTAAATGAGGTTTTAGGATTTTCTTGAAATCAAAAAGTGCCTCTAAACCATCTGGATGAAATGTACTATTGATATTTCACTATTTCAGATAAAGTAGATAATAAACCCAATATTATTATTGTTATTCTCATTAGCTTAATGGAACCAGTCTCTGATGGTAGAATTTATGCAGTCGGAGGTGACTCAACAAATCCAAGTGCTCTTTGGTTCAGCCAGTCACAAAGCACAGTCCCTTTGCCATGAAAGTTACAGCACGCATGTTTTATTACAGAGGGATATAAAGTGTTTTCATCTGCATGCAATAGGGATTCATGGATGTAGCATCCTGTTTGTGAAATGCAGCCTGAGCTTCATGTCGTGGTCATTCACCGAGACCGAAGCAGGAGCCCAGCTCTGCTGGTGATGGCTAGGGTGACTGCTGGAACGTGAACAAAGTAGGTGTTAGTGCTGTCAGTCATGTGTCATCTGAGGCATGGCCAGAATGGACAGACTCTGCTGGTGTCACTGTGTCATATGTTCGCAGGTGGTTTTGCTGGTGGATAATACACTCACCAGGTTTACCCTCGGTGTCCCTCGAGGGGCAGTGCGCAGGGTAACAAACTCAGTGTTTGTGGTTTCTGATACAGGTATTTTCACCATCAGATGCGGAAACTGTAAAAGTCAGGCTGTTGTCAAAGAGCAAAACTGAACTGCTTCAGGAATGGACATTTCACAGGAGGAGATCCCAAAGCTGAAATGTGTTCAGTCTGCAGCTGGTTGCAGACTTCAGTCATCCTCTTCCGCTTTTATTTCTTCAGAATATTATGGGGTTTTCTTTTATTGTCACTTTCCCACAAAATTTCTTGTAAAGAATGACTTTTTTCTCTTGGAAAAAAAGAAAATCAAACCCAAAAAACCCCAAGCCCACAGGGCTTTGCCAGCAAGCAGCTTAACCTGCTCTAGCCCATGTTGTTCTATAAAGGGCCGTTAGTTAAGCTTCTCGTGTTCCAACGTGCCCAGAAATTCCCTTTTGGGGTGTGGAGATCTGTTGTCTGTGGCGCTTTATGAGGTACAGCACTGGTCCTGGCGAGCTTTTTCACTTGGGAGATGCCCTGATGGATAATGTCAGAAGGACTTTGCCTTTTGAGGTTGGTGCTGTGATCAGGGGATGCTCTCAAATCAGGACCTGTCAGGTACATGTTTCTGTTTCAGGAAATGATCCTTTTCTTTCCTCATTCCCTTTCCTCGTCCATCTTGCATTCATCTGCAGCTCCACTCTTTCGCTGTCACTTCAGTCTTCCTCCCAGTTAATTGACTTGGGAGATGATGCTAATTTTCCCTGGTTGGGGCTGCCACCTTTGCTTTCTCCTCATCTCGCATGCACATCATCTCTCTTCACTTGGCTCCTCGGTTCCTAGAAGTCTCTAGGCAGATTCCCTGTGCTGCACAGGGAGAAACCCAGCACGTGATAGCGGCTCCTGCAGCAAGTGGTTGTGTCTCTGTGGACTGGCTTTATCCTGGAGGCCTGGTTTTATTTCTCACTGCAGACATTACTGTCAGCAGCAGGACTCCTGCTCTTTGCCTGTTCAGAGCCTTTGGTCTTTCCTCCTACCTTTGTCCCTCATGTACTTCATTTTGGTTATTCTTCTCTGCATTCTTTTATCGCATGCTGCTTAAAACCCCATAGACTTGAAGCACTTCCAACCTCCTCAGGTAGCTCCATAAGAAATACAGCAACCCTGATATTAATACCTGTTCTATCAGGGATAGGCTGTTAGTGCTGGAAATGATCTCTCTTCTCCCCCAGTATTTTACAGATGAGCGCTGAAAAGCGTCTTTATTCCTTTTGACTGTTGCTATTATGTGGCGAGGCATTCAATAAAAGTTGTGATTTATGAGATGTGTGTGGCCGTTGTTGTTTTTCGCTCTGTCATCTATCAGGGAGAGAAAAGCCAGGCCTGATAATTCTTGGCACAGAGCTTTTTCAGTTAAGAATGTCAGCTGTCAGCCTGTCAGGAGAAGTTATTTCTCTGGGTTCGTTTTAAATAGGCAGAGATCCTGCTTCTTGCTGCACCCCGTTGATAAGGGAGCGCTTTCTGTACTGCTGAAAAGTGTGTCCCATGGCAAGGCCCTTAGTGCGTGCCCACTTCAACTTCCCCAGCTTTGTGTTTTCAATGTGTGACAGCACTTGATTGCTTAATATAAAAATGCATTCAGTGCCTCTTTTGCGGCTTTTATGTGGGATTTTTTCCCCTTTCTCTCTCACTGAATGCAGTGCCCTTTTTTCCCCCCTTCTCTGTGACTAGGTATTTTAAAAGTGGTCTTTTGCAAAATATGTGCACATTAGATAATCTGGTGTTGCATAAAAGCTCTTTCATATTTTGGGGGCTTTGCGCATGCATAAAGTAGACCTAATTGAAGACAGAGGCTGTTTGGCATGAATGCGAATACAAGGGTGGGGGACAGAGGGGAAGAATTATGTTAACTCAGGGTGATGGGGTTTTTTCCTCATTAGTTATTTGCAAAAATGTCTCAAAGTCATTTTGATGCAGTGTACAATAGTATCACAAACTTGTGCTTTGCATCCTAAGTGCCTGGTTAGAGCACAGTTAGAAGCTGAAATCATTCCTCGATTAGTCCCTGGAGTCCTATCTAAGTCTTTAACTCTCAGCATGTGGTCTGTGATTTAACAATGGATGAAGGATTGCTGAACTCGAGCTGAATGTATAACCTGACATTTCCAAACCCGCAGCCCCTTTGCTTTCTCCTCTCCCCTTCTTCCTGGAGAAGATCCATCAAACCCTCGCCGCAGCTGGCAGCGTATTTGCCTGCAGGGCAGAACTTTGGAGCTGGGAAGAGTGGCAGACCACGGTTCATGAAAATGGATGGGAAACCACTATCAAGCAGAGGCAATGAAGGTGTTGGGTATTGCATTAGGGCTGTAAGTTCTCTTGGAAGGCAGGAGGGAATTGGTCCTGCTGTCTGCATGCAGCTGTGGGTGCAGCTCGAGATGACCTCCTTATTTTGATGCTGTAAGCCTTCATGTAAAAGGAAAACATTTCCCATGCATTAATTCAGTCTGGACAGCTCATTTACATACTTCACATCATTTTAAAGATATGGGGCTGGAGAGGTGGGATGTAAACCTCTGTGAAAGGTTTTGTTGTTAACCTGCATGAACTATTTTGATGTACAGCACCAAGCACTTAGCTTATAGATGCTCTCATGGTTCATAGGTTATTTCTGACAAATGCTGGCGTGGTCTCCAGCCCTGTGTCTGGCTATGGGAGTCCAGGCACCCGGCTTCTGTCTTACATTGACATTCCCAGTGTAGTTACAGACGCTGTGGTTCCTTGGGAGAAACGAAATCCTCCACCACACTGTGCAGTGGCGTTCTCTCTGTGTGCACTTTAGGACTTCAAGCTGAGGAAGGTTTCTCCAGTGCCAGCAGCACATCTGCCTCTTGAGGGGTGACCTGCTGGGAAGGGAGTTGCAGCTTCCCTCCTGGCACTGTATCCTCTGCACCCCACTGCTCCTGTGATAGAGTTCAAGCTCACGTTACAGGAGATAGCTCCAGAGGTCTTCAGCTCAATACCTGTATACCAGGCAGGAGACACATGTTAATGACCATCAGATTTGGCTTGAGTCAAACTACACAAGTGGCTGTTCATGGGAAGTTGTCCCAGCTTTTCATGTCCTGCCGACCTGGAAATCCGCTCATCCCGGTGACTTGGCCTTTTCATGTGAGATTTTTGGCAGTGTTATAACGATGTAGATACTTTCAAGTCTGTAAGTGTATTGAGCTGTGATAGTCTTTGATACTGGCAGAGTTCTCGTACTGGGGAGGGAGTGTGATTGCAGCCAAATGCCTATTGTCAGTAACAGAATGATTATTAGAGACCTTTTGGTATTACAGATCAGGTGAGAATGAGTCCCTTCATCATAGCAGGCATTTCGCTGGGACCCAGCAAGGCACCTACACAGGACAGAGCCTTGGGGGAAGGAGGGAACCAGCTGCCCCTCTTGCGATCCTTCAGGAGGTAGGAGGCTTAGCTGGTGACCGAAATGCCACAATTCAGTGATTTCTTTGAGCTCTGCAGCTCTTGCAGCCCCAGGGGGAAAAAGAAATGACAGGACTGTCAAAATGACAACAGTTTTCTTTTAATCCACTCCCTGTGCCAAGTTTTGTGAGCGCTGGAACACGGGGAGCCTCGAGTTTGGGGACAGAGAGAGACACGGGGCAAAAGTGCCTGCGGTTTTGATGTCCTGATCTGCAGGGAGTTGGTTCTTGCTGATCTCACTTGGAGGGTCAGGCTCAGAGTGGAGGTGTTGCCCAGATGTTCAGATCATTTGCATGCTTGGCTGACAGGGAGCAGAGTCTGTGAGCTCTGGTGTGGTTTGCTGGCTCCCTGCCTCCTGTCCTGGAGCCTCCACTTCCACATCGTGTGTTTCTTTCCCCCGCATCCTCGCTTTGCAGAGGAAGCTGTGATGAGGCCATCCCGAGGATCAGTCAGACCATGGTTGCAGTGCAAGAGTTGGCTTATTCGGGTGGATAAAGTCCGCCTGAACCCATCAAGGTCTTGCTTGGAGATGGTCTCATTAAAGCCCGGGTGCTGAGTCACTCGGTGTGTTCTGCCATCCAAATGCTAATGTATAAACACATCCATTTGCACAGAATCTCTTGCCAAGTACTTGGGTTTACAATGTTAACAGCTTTAAATAAATTCTTCCTGGAGATAACTGATTTATTAGGCTCCTACCCTTCTGAAGGCAGAGCTAGTCACAATTAACAAACAAAGCAACATGAGGCAGTTAACATTCTGGGTAATAAATCTCTCAGTGTTGGGTACCACTTGCTAATGGGCTTTGGAAGTACAACTATACGTCAGTCAGAGCGTGCCTTCAGCCTGGGCAGCATGTGCATGTGATGCAGTAGCTGTCAATGTGCTGCAGTGGTGATTGCTGCTTGTGCACCCAGCGGTGTGCTGGGTTTGTGATCGGCAAGAGGCAGCTCTGCGGTGGGTGCAGCCCCTCGCAGTGTGCCAGGGTCCATCCTTGCTCCGCCGCTGGGGTTGGGTTGGGTTGGGTTGGTTGCATGTTGTGTCTCGGCAGGACTTGTAAGTGTAGAAACCAGTGATCTTGCTTCAGTGGGGTTACTGCTGCAGAAGGGCAGCAGTGGTTTCCTTTCTCTAACGAACAGAAGTGTGTGAGCTCTGGGGCTCAGTGTGCTGTGGATAAATGAGGCAGTTTGATTCCTTTGCTGGCGCTTTTGGGGGACCCAGAGCCTGGAAAGGGAAACGGCTCTGCACACGGGGTGGATGCAGGGAATAGCTCTGCAAATATCTGCTCTTTCTCCTCTGCTCAGGGGTTTACCAATTGCTCTCGGTCCTTACTTCCATGTTGTTTGTATTGATCCTCCCCTACTCCTTGGCCACATTTCTCACAATTGCCCCCTTTCCTGCCCCTGTGTCTCAGTGCCAGCTCCTCTTTCAGCCCGGCATCCACTTCTGACTCTCGGTCTTGATGGCGCATGGCTAAGAAATGAGCCCTCCAAGTTTTGGTGGCAGTTGTTGCTGTTCTCTGACAGCATCTTTGTTTGGCTACACACTGGTCCAGGACCTGTTAGTGTGGTTCCCAGCCCTGGGAGAGATTTCTTGCTGGGTTTGTAAAAATGATGTAAATGGATCCGACATCCTGGCTATAAAACATCTGTAACATTACACATTTAGTTATGTTACTAGAGACTTGAGTTCATTTTGATGGGTAGTATTTTATCTGCTACTTTCCCCCTTCTGAAAGCAAAGCTTTCTGTAGAGGAGGATTTATAGAAATGTATTTCTAGCATGCAAAAAAAGTCCTGCATATTAAGATGTTGGAGTAAAGGAGAAATAATGTCTTTTTTTGGAGACCTTGGCTGATTTATCTCTTGCTTGGTAGTTTGGTGTGACCTTCCTAGCTAGGAACAATGTCTTTTTATTCTTCCTTTAATAACAATAATGTCACTAACAACGTCTTGCACTATTCCAGCATCTTCAAATCAGCCTTTCAGCAGGTTAGATGTTTAATGAGTGAAGCCTCACGGGCTCCGTTGAGCTGTGGGGATATAGTTTTGTTCTTTTTGTGGAAATCAAGGCACATGGCACTTGCTTGTGCGACGTACTCAACCTAATGAGGCTTCCACAAATGCTGCGACTTAAAATGTGTGCCTAAATGCTGAGCCCTGCAGACTCCAGCTGAGCTTCTCCCCAGACTCCTTGATACGTCAGCCCTATGGAGACTGAAGTGACTTGCCCCGTGGTCAAGAAGTGAGTAAACATCACACAAGGGAAAGAAGCTCTTGTAGCTGCACGGTGCTGCCTTCCCTTGGAAAAAAGTAGGAATGTTTTCTCTTGTCTTGCTTCCACTCTTCATTTGTGATGCTGCTCCTCAGGGGCCCTTTTATTCCTAGTCAAGGGTTATTTGATGTGCTTTAGAGCGACAGCTATGTTGCTTTCATAATGGCTGGTGGGTTCCCTCCCTGGCAAGGGAAACATCTCTCTTTTGTGAAGGTAGGAGTACTGTAATTCCTGCAATTCACCAACCCATTTGTGTGGGGAGAAGAGGAGAGAGGAAAATGCAGCATTTCAGAGAATCGTGGAAGCGTTTCAGCAGCAGTAATAGGCAAATCTGGACATTTTGCAAGATTTCAGTGGCCTCACATCAGAGGGGAAGATCACCCTTGTGAAGAAGCCAAGCAGCGTGTTGCATAGACATTAGCTTGACTCAGCAGATGAAGTAAAACTTGCTCATCAGTAACTGATTGCCATGTGCATCTATATTATGTAGATGAAATTAATCAAGGCTAAGGGTTAAAGTTTTCCATTTGTTCTTTTCAGAGAAATCATCTGGAGTACGTTGGGAGGGAGGTAAATTGCTTCACGCGTTTCTTTTCCCTTCCTGTGAATTTCCCTTGCTTGAGCAGAACGTTATCTAGAATCTTAACAGAGAGCTCTCATCGCTGATTTGACAGGGTTATCATGAGAAATTAGTTGATACTAACTTAGAAGTATTTAAATTATGTTCTGCTTTCTGCACTGTAGAGGCAATAAACTTCTCTTTGGAGTGACCTCAGTGCTTGGAGCTGGGAGAATTTATAAACTCCCGCAGAAAGCCTCTTCTCAGCCTCTGAATTGGGCTGTGCTATCGGATTTTGTTAACTGATGTGTTAAACCTCCAAATGCCTTTCTTCCTTCTCCTTTTTGTGAGTGCGTGCTTAAAGAAAGGGTCATTGGCAGCACCAAAAAGGCCGTTGTAGCTGTAGACCCACGTGTGTTTGGGCATACTGACAGAGCAAGCTGCTTGCGTGCTCAAGGAATGGCTGGTGGAATGGTGTCACCGCTTTCTCCGTGATGTGGCAGTGGGAGTTCGTGGGCTTGGGGAGCCCACCTGGTTGGTAGACAGCAGCCTGTGGTTGGACATGGCTTTGTCTGAGCTTCCATGGGCCATTTGGTGCTCAACCTTGGGAAGAGCTTGAGGATGGCAAATGGCACCACAGCTTTTCAAGTGTGGGCCTTTGTGATCAACTGTCTTTGGAGCCTTACTCCACACTGACCTTGAGCATGCCCTTGTAAACGTGTTCTTTCACAATTGGAGGACACAGGTTTTCTGGTTGTATTGTGGATATGGCACATGATGGTTCTTTCTAGAAGATGGTACAATATAAATAGAGGAGTTGATGAACATTGTAGTGCTCACTTAATGCTGCTGCCGTGTCTTTGAATGTGAGGTCCCTGGGCACAAAGCCATCTCTGTCTCTTTTTGCCGGCACAAGGTGAAGTTTTACCAGTAGCCTATAGCTTTAGGACTGGAGTCTTAATTGCTTCCCACTGGGACCTTTGTCCCTGCATTACCTGGGCATTGCAGAAATCCCACCCCAGTGCACAGTCACATTGGGCAGTGCTCTGCATCTGCAGTCCTGAGGTGTATTCATTTAGAAATATCTTAATTTAACCTTATTAATGCAGGTTTTAAGCTGAAGAGTAATCAGGCCTTAGAGGAGCTGTCTGCACTCAGCTAATGTGGAGAGCTCCCTTCCTCACCATGCCTTGCATGAGGAGCTAAAGCAGCCAGGGGGATTGCAATAGCTATTCCTCTGTGTTCCCCTCTTCCTGCCTCTGAGCCTTGCTTTTGTCACCCATAGGAGAGTTAACTAGAGCACGGTGGAAGGGAGCAGCCGTGGGGGATATGATATAACTGATTATAGCAGGGCTGTGGGGCTATGATCTATTCCTGTTCTCCAGAGGGGTGCAGTCTGGCTTGGGTGGATTTTGCTGTATCTTTTGATACAAAGCTTGAAGCCAAATTCTGCTCTTGCAGCTGGGGCTGATTTTCAGGAGATTGGGTCTCCCGTGAAGGGAGCTCTTCATGGTGGTGCATGTGAATGGGTTGCTGTGCCCAGGGTGCAGGGGGTGGCTTGCAGGGTGCTTTGGAGAGGGTATGGGATGCTCCCCCTGTTCCTAGGGATAGGCTGTGGCCTGTGATGGGCTGCTCTAGGTTAGCTGTACCTGTGAGTGAATGAGGGGCCGGTCCTCTCAGGGGCACAAACAGGAGAGTTCAGTTTGGTCGTGGTTGGGAAGATGTGCAGGAAGGGCTGTGCTGGACTCAGGCCAGGTTTGCTTGTGAAACTCCACGAATGGCTTCGGTGATTGCTACGAGTTCAGTCTGTCACAGGAAAATCACTTTGTGTGTTCTGCCTCCTGCTGATGCCATAGTCATGGAGGGAGAGAAATGAAACACCAACCAAAGTTAACAGCAAAACCAGAGACAGCCAAAACAGAGACAAAGTCAACGGTTTTGTTTATGAATGCATATGGAGAACACAACCCATCTGTATTGTCCACAGGAATCAAGGGAACTGATTTAGCCAGCTGGGAATCTGTGCTGCTCCTTTGGATCAAAGAGCCCTTTCATTCCTGCATACCTTCCTATAGCTTGAGTTGGTTCTCAGGGGATGGCGTTAGCTTGCACAGGGGTCAGGCAAAAGGTATTTGCACTGGTTAAGTCTTGCTGAAATCCTATTTTGAATACTTAGGCATGTTACGTGTGGCATGTAAAGCATTGCTGCCTTTGCACAGGATGGAGTTCCTCCTGCTGTTGGGGAGCTCGAGAGTCTAATATTTGCTTAGCTGATGATACATGGTCAGCAAAACACGTCTATCATTTGTCAACCATGTAGTGATGCTTGGGGACAGGGATGGATCCTGGGTGTTCTCTTACTTGGTGAGTGCAGGAAGGTTGTCAGCTTTCAGTACATGTTGCTTTGCAGCATGGTTCAGTTTGGGTTTGATAGCTTTGTGGAACTTCCTGTGAGGATCCTGGAGGCAAAAGGGAAAAAAAGCTGGAGAATTCTTGCGTATGGTTTGTGCTCTGCCAAAGCAGCCCAGCAATTTAGTTAACAAGATCACTTCCCGTGTTACATGAGTTATTGTTGGTTTTAATTAGAGGTAATGCTGTAGTTTGAATGTACAACACAATGGGGTATAAAATGCAGTTCAGCATATATAGCAAAGATGATTTTTCCAATTATAAACCTATTTAGAAGGCGGATACGTTGGAAATGATGAAATGTCAAGCTGCAGATTAGGTGAGCAAGCTGGAATGCGCATGCACCCACGCATCCACTCGGCTGTACAGGGAAGAGGGAAGTGCTCTGGAAAACAGGTCTGTGTGCATAATTAGCTTAATCTGGCATTAGTGCTAATTTCAGCATTTGTGATGCAGGTTCACTTTTGGTACCCTGGTCCTCTTCTATCACACTGAGAAGTTGAGGATGCGAAGCTGGAATGAATTCCACAGGGTGTGCACCAGAGCAATGTTCCTACACAGGTTTCCAGGGTGTTCTCTGAGCCTCTTGTGTGTTCCTTTGCTTCAGTGTCTCTTTCTGCCTCCTCATGTTGAAAGTGCTCCTGGTTTAAGTGGAGATGTGGTGGCTTGGAAAACATCCCAGTGTTCCTGACTCCGCTGCTATGTCATGTAACTGTATCGCACCTCTGGATAACCGATTCTCAAAGCGCATGCCTGAGATTTGAAATTCTGGGAATTCTGCAGAATATTTCATGAGCTTAAAATCCCCTTTGGTCATTTTTAATAGTTGTAATGTGAGACAGTTTCATTGGGGAAAGAAAAGCCACCGAGAAGCTAAGTTGGTACGTGAGTATGTGGGGATATGAACGGAAATGGAACTGGAGGCTCTGACTTTGCAAAACTCCAGTTCCTTCATTTTGCTTGAGCTGTTTGGGATTAGCTCATGGAGTGTATTGATGTGTTTGGGGCAGGATTTTTGTTTCCTGAGACTGTGTCCTCAGCCTGTGGTAGAGATTCCCCTGATATGTCCCAGTCCAATCTTAATTGCAGCCTTAACCTTGCAGAGAGTGGCATAAAATCAGAAGAGTCATCCTGCTAAAGCAGGGTGCTGTTTTTCCTGCTTCTGCACCACCTGGAGCGTTTGCTCAGTTTCAGAACACAGAGGTGAATGTATTTCTCAAAAGGCAAGGCAGTGAAGAGCTTGTCACCTTGACTGGCTCTTCACAGCAGTAGTCACATGTGTTTTGATTAACTGCAACCCCAGCACAGCACACAAACAACGCAATTCTGCAGGTACTTACAATTAACGGACTCTGTAACCAGCCTTAGATCTCGCTGTCCCCCGTCGATTCCTTCTGCAGCGAGACAGAGACACCTTCAGTATACAAAAGCTTCAAACCCATCTAAGATCTGCTTCTGCGGAGCCCTGCTATAGTGAACGATAGATGAATTATACTGCAAATTACAAACAAAGACATGAAGCTGGAAGTGGTGTGGTTTTGGTGTGACCCAGACCTCTCGGAGTCATTCATAAAACATGGGCTTGTGATTGATTCACACAAATCACTTCCCATTGCCCAGATGCTGCTGTTCCACCCCAGGCAAGGAGCAGATGGAGCCGCTCTCTGAGGGGTTTGAACCCCAAATCACTGCGGGTGACTGAATCCTTTTGCTGTTTGTGGGAGCCCCCCCACTGCAAATGACCTCCAGAAAGCAGATTCTAAATTAACTCACAGGGAAAGATGAGGCTCCTCAGTGGCTGTCACTGGGAGGGACTGCAGGCTGGGTCTCTTAGGTTAGGGCTTTGTGTTATAATAATTAGAATGAGTGTTTTCCTTAGATATATACATAAATGCTTTTCTGTACTTACGGTTTTTTGTTATAGATATGCTGATTTATTTTCTGAGCCAAGTGAGAAACTTTGATTTTAAAAACCTTTAATTTTTAAAAGAGAAACTCCACGGTTGGCTCAGTTCCTTGTGCCTCTGATCACTTGTCATTTTTGATGGTTATTTCTTCCTAATATCTAATCTAACTCTCCCCTCTGGCAGGTTAAGCCATTCCCCCTTGTCCTGTCCCTACAGGCCCTTGTCCAAAGTCCCTCTCCGGGTTTCCTGGAGCCCCTTCAGGCACTGGAGCTGCCCTAAGGTCTTCTCTTAAGGAGCCTTCTCTTCTCCAGGCTGAACCAGCCCAGCTCTCTCAGCCTGGCTGCAGAGCAGAGCTGCTTTAAAACCTGTTATTGGTGATTCAATGACTGACCTCGCAGAAGGTGCAGCAAAATCCCAGAGTTAGTGAATACTTCTGGGTATTTGTACTGATTTTTGAATGCTCTCTCATGTTTGGCCAATGTGTTTGCAAACCTTTGGTATTAGACTGTTTGTGCTCCGAGTCTCCGGGCTGTGGGTCTGGTGCAGGGCTCTGTGGGAGCTCTGCAGTGTTCACCCCAATGAAGCCCTGCCTCCTAACTCCTCTGTAGGGCTGGCGAAGGGGGGTTTGCAGGTTAGAGCAGGAATGGAGGCTTTGTTTCCAGTTGGTCCCAGTCCTGCCACAGTCATCTAATCATAGCAGAGCGGTGAGGCTGTACCAGCACAGACAGGTCAGCAGCATGCAGCAGTCACCTGGCTTTGGTGTTGGAAACAGCACCGGGGGCTTCCAGCACAAACAGCAGCTCCTCTGCTCTGCTGGGGCTGTCCTGGGTGCCCTGGGCTCCATCCGAGCTGAGCACGGTGCTGGTCTCACCAATGGCCGTGGGCAGCCCCATGGCAATGTGGTGAGATCCAGATCCATATGGGGAGAAAGCTGGTTTTCAACACCATGCCTGTGTCTTGACCATGTCTCCTGGGCTGATCGTTGGGTTGGGGGTGAGAAGAGGACTCCATGGTTGAGTCCGATGGGGCTGAGCCCATGGTGGCTCTGGGGTGCGTTGTTACGTTGTGCTGTGGGTGAAGGGAAGGCACTGAATCCTCCTGTTGAGGCATGTCAGGATGGGGGAATTGCCGCCAAGGCTACGCGTTACTGGTGTTCCTTTCCTGAGGGGAAGACGTGTAGCAAGGCAATGGAACCGTCTCTTCAGGAAAAGGCAGATGGTAAAAGCAGGCTTAATTCTGTGCTTCACTTTTGTACCAAAGAGCTGATTTCTGGACCCATTTCCCAGCCCGGAACACATCTCAAGGCATTAAAATATTGTGAATTTGCTTGTCATTACCAATATTTCCTTTGACTGAAGCTATTGAAACAAAGTAGGGTTTTTTTTCCCCTTTTTCCTTAACCTTCAATCTTGCCTCTAAAAGAAAGAGCTCTTTTCTGTCTTTCTTTCCTGGTCAAATATAAAAATGATGATAATTTCAAATATTGCTTTAGAATAATTGCTTTCCTCCCCCTTTTGTATGACAACAGAAGCTTGGCCTGATCTTAAATCAGATGCTGGCAGGCAGAGGGCTCTTGACAGCCCTGCAAAATCCTTTAGTTACAAGTCGGCTTTAGCCAATTCTTTATTTGTAAATGACAATTTTCTACAGAAAAATATATGCTTGGGCTTCAATTTGGGAGCCCAGATTGCGGCCAGGGAAAATAATTGAATTTTTACACTGGCTTTTTTCTGTCTTTTCTTCCTACTTAGGAAAAAAACCTCAAGTGAAGCTCTGTGGAGCGCGTTAGGGGCTGACGGAGGGAAATATCCACCCCGCTTCATTTGAGCAGCAGTGGAGACAGCAGTGATGTGATGTTTAATGTGTTCTGCACTGAGAGTGTTTGGAGCTCCTCCGAGGTTTTGGGTGGATGGCTCAGTTCTGTGCCTGTGCTGCACAGCACCGTGTGTCACAAAGCCTGGGGGACCGTTTGGGGAGCCCCACTGCTCACAGTGGGGCTGATGTGTGTCCGGTCCCTTTGCATTGCTCCAGCATTCGCTGGCTGTTGTGTAACCCGGCAAATCCTGGTGCTGGAGTTAGGGGGCATTTTTTGCCTCTGGTCTTTGTAAGTTGGCTTCTGTCATGCAGAAACCAAACTCAGGTGCTTTACTGCATGAATTTGTTATTGATGTGTGTGTTGGCTTCTTGAGTTAGCAGTCAATGTTGGCTTCAAAACACCTCTATATGGTGGGGTAGGCTGCTCATGAGCTGTCTCCAGTTGTAAGGTCACTGTCTGCTCTAAGCTGGGGCATTTCCCCTCTGTCCAAGCGTATGGGGACGATGCCAACCCTGTCAGAGCATGGTGACAATGTTGTCCTGGATCTGCCTTGATTTAAGGTGGCCCACAAGGGTTAAATGGTTTGGGATCAGCCCACCGAAGACACCAGCTTCCACTGGCACTGTTAGGGATCTGGATCCTGCCCATCTCAAAGGGCTTTGGGTTGTGGGTAATGGGTTATGTGACACAGTGTTCTCTGTAGGGAGTCCAGCATCATCCCTGCGCTTTGTATGGACTCAGGTGTGCGTGGGTCAGCAGGAGGAACTGGGTGCTCAGCTGCGGTCTTGGGGAACACAAAGGAGTTCCTGAAGGGCCTGATCCAGCCCTAGTGGACAGTGATACATAAACATTTGGGTGGAAGGTGGTTTGTGGCAGCTGGAGAAGCCCTGGATCAGCAGCTCTCACCATCTTCCTTAATCCGGTTGTTTCTAAAGTAACTGTGCAAGTTCTCTTTAACCTGAGACGTGGAAACGGAATAACACAACTCTTCAATTCGATGTGATCACCTTTTGCCTACCAAGGAGCATGCACTCTGCCTTTAGGAGGAAAGGGGAGGAAGCGGCTTGTTGTCTTTGAGACAGCAGCTGTGAGGATACCACACTTGGACTCCTTCACTTCTCTTTGCATTGAGCAGCGCA
This sequence comes from Ara ararauna, assembly GCA_028858755.1. Classification (NCBI taxonomy): domain Eukaryota; kingdom Metazoa; phylum Chordata; class Aves; order Psittaciformes; family Psittacidae; genus Ara; species Ara ararauna. The sequence goes on along the minus strand of CM054389.1, from coordinate 5,320,681 downwards.
ATAAAAACCACTTATTAAAACAAAATATCCAGGGGCTAAAGTTGTTATTGAGAGGCTGCGCTCAGCCGTGCCTCGGATAAAACCCAAGCAAGACAGAGCGGGGAAAAGTATCTCATCAAATAGAATCTGACCTGCTTCTGTAAAGGACTATTCCCATTAAGTGGGTTAGGGATGGTATCTGAAGACTGTTTCTGTTCTGCACATACTGTTTGAAATAATCTGGTTAATCCATGTGCTTGTCTTGTAATTTCTTACAGATGGTCACGAGAACAAAGAAAATATTTGTAGGTGGATTATCGGCTAACACGGTAGTGGAGGACGTAAAGCAATACTTCGAGCAGTTTGGCAAGGTAAGATCCTGCCCCGGTGCGCACGGCATGGTTTGAATTCCTGTCCTTTGCTTTCTTCCTCCTTTCTTTTTGAAGTGTGTTTTGAAAACAAAACCGCAGGGAGTTCTGTGCTTGAAGGAGGCCACATTTGGTTCCCCTCAGAGTAATTTCTTGTAGCCTCTGGAATTCCTCTTCTGTTTGTTGCATGTGTACAACATTGCCAATGCTGTTTCATTAAAGAGAGTCACTGGGAGGTGAATCTGTGTATGTGTAAATCAGCCTTCTGGTTAGCCCTGACTGCAGTGGCAACAGGAGCAGATAGACCTGTTGGAGGGAGCTCTTTAGGTGGTGAAAATGCCTGGAGGAACCAGTGAATCGGCAGAGTAATATGGAAGTCACTAGAATACCCATTTCATTTCTTATTTAAACATCCTCATGCAAGATCCTGTGGAATTTTATGTAGAATCCTGACATCATTTAAAAGAAAGTGGACGCACAGCAGGAATCCTGACCCTTGCCAGGATAGTCTTTTCTGTGGTGGAACAGCTCACACCCTAGGCTGCAGCTGGCGCTTAGTGCCATCAACTTCCATGGAGCTTCCTGGACTCCAAGGCTTTGGGATGCTTGGTCAGGAGTCCAGCAAGGTGAAGAGCTTGCAGGGCCATCTGCTCCAAGAGCAGTTTATCGTGCCACTTTCCATGGAGACTCCTGTCAGCCCCATTGCCTGCGGGGCTCCATACAGCTCAATTCCTATCTCTCAAGTACACCAGCTGATGGTTTGGGTGCGTGATTGCATGAAGACACAACAGGATATCCCAAAGCAAAGAAGCTCCCGTTCCTTGTAGTTCATTTATGTGTCTCCTCTCTGCCCTGAAAGCCTTGTTTGGGCAGTGCTTTGTTGAGGGCTGAGGGGGTGAGTTTATAAGTGATCCCTGTGCTGGATTGATAGTTGTTTTGCAAACCTTTCATGTTATTTGCAATAATAATCTTCGATTCTGGCAGGATGTTTACAGCCTGCTGAGCCTTTTATTAAAGGATTACACGAGCTTTTGGATGTTTCTTCTGTAGTTACTTCTAATTGCAGAACTCTTCTAACCTGTATTTTTGAAGTTAATAATAGTTTCAGTGGAAGTGCTTTGCATATTGTCTGGATGCTGCCTTAATATAGTCTTTTTAATTTCACCATCTGGTAGTTTCATGCTTGCAGTTTTACAGTCCCTGAGAATGCAGGCAACGAGGCTGTGTTTTTCAGGAGTGACTAGTGATTCGGGACACTTCAGTTCTGCCTTTCTCGAGGTGGCTGAAAAGAGGTTTTCTTTTCCAAAGGCAATGCTTTTGGAAAATCAAGTGGTTTTTTCAAGTGTCTTAATATGAAGGCTTAAATTAAGGTGCTGAAAATAATTGCACAAGGTGTGATGGAGGCTGGAACCTGTTTCTCTGGCAGTATGTGCTGCCAAGGCTGTGTGGTCCAGTCCTTAGAGCTCAGCTTCTGTAGGACTCAGGCTCACAGGGCTTGGTCTCTGTGATACCAGGTGACATTTCCAGGTGGATCCCTGTTTCATGCTTCCCTATTCTAGCTTGTGAGGAGGAGATGAGTTTGGTGAGGTCGGTGATGTTTTGAGGAGAGGCTTCTTGGTCGTGTCATTGTGTCTCGACCTTGCATATAGGCAGTCAGGTTCTATCTGCTGTGCTTTGCTGTTCATCAACTGAGACAGTTTGGGTTTTGGGGTGTTTCAGGTGCTTCTCCCCAGGGCTCTGGTGGTGAGGAGATGCAGGGCTGGTTAATGACCCGAGGAGCCTGTGGTCCAGCTGAATTAGAAGACTCATTAATGTGCTGCAGTGGGTGTGATGTTGCATTCAGCTATAATGACCCAGAACTGGCCCTATGGGACCTTTTGAGGGCTGCTTCCTTCTCCATTTGCTTCTCCACCTTTCCTTGACTGCCTTGCTCAGATTGCAAGCTCTTTGTGGCAGGAACTGGTGACCCATCCATGCACTGCTTAGGGGACAAGCCTCTCTCTCCAGTCAAGCCATTGCAATGCAGACAGCGCATGGTGATGAATTAGCAAGGCTTGCATTTGCTTAGCACCTCCTTAAAATAAAGCAAATTGCCTTACCTGAGGTGCAGAGGAGCCGCCCATGTTTGATAAGAGCATCTCAGGTGACTTTCTCTTTGAAATGCTGAGCTTATTTACTGGTGTGGAAAAAATTGCTTACCTACTGCTGCGCTTCTTGAAATCCTGTTTGTACTTGCTGCAGAGAAGAGCTTTGCAGCCAGGGGAGGTTGTTTTGGTAACTGGATGTAGCTCTCCACATACACGACGTGTTTAGAACAGCTCCCAGCTTTGGGGCTCGCTCCTTTAACTGGAGCTGGCAGGAAAGGACGTGAAGTGTTGAATTGGAAACTGCGGCGTTTTGAAAAGTAAATGCCAGGGTCTTTTTTTCCTCCAATAAAAAGGAAAGTGCTTTAATGAACCCTCTTCCCTGACTGCACCACTGAAAACGCCTCCTGTGAGAGCACCAAAATACGTGGTAATGAAAACTCCTGAGGCTTTGTTGTGAAAGTTCTAATAGTGATTATTATTTCTTCCTGTAAAGCCCAGGATCTGAAGGATTCCCAGCTTTGATTTTATGAAGATGGGCATCCCTGGCTGCTGTAAGCTGTGGAGGAAAACTGGGGAATCATAGAATCATGGGATGGTTTGTGGCTGAAGGGACCTTAAAGCTCATCCAGTTTCAACCCCCTGCCACTGGCAGGGACACCCTCCACTAGAGCAGGTTGCTGCAAGCCCCATCCAGCCTGGCCTTGACTGCCCTGGTGCCTAATCCGGGTACTCGAATGCAGTTGTGTCTGTGCTGCTCTGTTATTTCAGTCAAAGGTGTTTCTAATGTTCTGGCAAACAAAATAATTCATGGGCGACATCACCAATCTGCAGCACTGCCCTTGTGCTGAGTGAAAAGCTGGCTGTTAAGACCAGGTTGTAAATGAGGAAGTGCTAGAAGTGAGGAGATCCAAAGGGAAGCTCAGTGGGGCTGTGCTTCCCTCCCCTCTGGAGAAGGCCCCAGGTTCTGTCTGGAGCCATCAGCAGGTCTGTGGCTTTCTGGAGGTGTAAGCAAAATGGTGCTGGATGAGATCAGGACGAGCTGGAGCATTTTGGGCTTCTGGTATCATTTAAATAAAAGGGGAAGAAGAAGCAAGAGCCTCAGAAAGCCTCCCCCTGACTGCCCAGCAGAAGGAATTGCACTTCTCAGGGCGCGTGTGTTCTGCACCTTTTCAGCTGGAAGGGACTGATGATAAAGGGGCTCTTAGGGTCCGTTTTTCCTGGGTAATGCTCCCTTTAGAGAGCTCCTGTGAAAGTTGTGCAGTCCTTAGTTTGCGACTTGCAATTATACTTCACATGGTGAACTGTGTAATTAGTTTGGAAGACTTATGCCTAGTCATTGGTTTATCCTAATCGGCTTTGGCTTTTCCCAACAACAAAGTGAGCTTATTTTCCTAAGCTGAAACAACTCTGCTCCCTTTGTTCCTCTCTTTTATTGTCTCATTCCTTTCATTCTGTTTTACTGCCAAAGTTTTGTTTCATTAGGCCTACAAGTCATTTCCAATCCAGTGGGCTGCTACAATAAGGCCTTTATAACTCAGCTGCCCTGGTTCCCATGTCCCTTCTGGTCTGGAGCCAGGACTTGCTGTTTGACATGGGATTTTAACCCTTTCGGTGCCCCAGCTGCCAGCACCCCTTTTGTCCCCATCAGAGAGGTGAAGGCTGGGATCAGGGTGGGCTGGTGCGACCATGGGATGAGCCCATGGACCCAAATGGTTGCGTGTGGCTGTTAATGGATGTGTCCATGTGGTTGGGCTCCAGGTACAATGTTTGGACCCAGTTACCAAAAACCAATTCCAAGTAAAATTCTTCTTGCTGGAATGCTGTAATGAGCCTTGGTGGGAACAGCCCTCTGAATGGAAAGGCCACTGTGTCCTTCCAGCCCCTGCTTCCAGCACGATCGGAGCAGGGCTGTGTTAAAGGTACGTTTCAGTTGAGCTATTAGATCAGCCCGTGTATGACTGGTGGTGTAGAAAAAATGCTGTTTTGTTGTGCGGGAGAGAACCCGTTCAGAGAGAGACCCTTGAACAAGAATGGTGATTTGTAGATGAGATGTGGAAATAGTTCTGTGGGTAAACAGTATTTTTCCATACTGTTATTTCTAACTGCTGCAAGAGCAGTGCTGCTGCTGGTGCTTCCAGCTGCCTTCCTCCTCCGGCAAATCTCAAGCAGCAGCATTTGCTCTGCGTTTTCTCCTTCACAGCAATCCTAAAGCAATTTTTGGGGAAGGGGGCTGTGGCACTTGCTTTTTACTTGGGATTTTCAGATGGAATTGGAACCAAGCAGTGTGCACGAATCCTGTTTTCTGTTCTGGCTTGCCACGAAGCGCCCAGACAACTTGCAGGCATGTTTCAACTCTGCTTGGGATATGTTGCTGCCTCAAGAATGGCTTTTAAGATTTGGGAATTTTGAACCACGGCAGGATTTCACAATTACCTCTCTGGATCCGGAAGGTTTTGTTGCAGACACTTGTTATTTCCTGTGAGACGCAAAACAGGCCAGTGGAATAATAGCATCTTGCTTCTGATGGAGGGGGGTTTGCTGTGAAACTGTTGAGCTTCTGAAGGCTTGTTGTTTTCTCACCTCTCCCTTCTGTAGCCAGGACTTGGTGTTTAGTGGCAGTTGAGCAAGCGAGAAGAGAGTCACTTCTTTGCTGCAGGCTCAGCTCTGGAAGCTGAAGCTGGGAGCAGAGAGGCGCTTGTGGACACAAAGTGCGAGAATGAGAGTTTCTCCTTTGCTTGTACGTCCCCACGCACTGTGACACAGACAGCAGTGTAAAGAGGGACCAGTTTAACCGCTGAAGTCTTTTGTAATCAGGTCCCTCTGCTTTCTCTGTGTGCTGGGAAGGGGAAGGTGTGATCCGCACTGAGGAGTGGAGCCCGATGGGGTGGGTTTACATAATGTGCTTCCTACTCTGCCAGCTGTGAAAACATGGGAGAGAGAGCTCCTTGTTTGGCAGAGCTGCCTGGGTGTGAACGAGTTAATGCGCCTCCCAGTATTAACCACTCCAGTGGTTTACTTTTCCTGAGACCTTGAGCGTGGCCTCTGAAGATGTTATTACAATAGAGCTGTTAGCATGAGAAAAGGTGGTTTTCTCTCCATGGGTTCATTCTGGGGGGATTTGGAAGTCCCTGTGGGCTGGGGCTAAGGCCAGAGTCAGGAATTCTGCTTGTCTGAAAGTGAAAGCTCAGTTAATTTAGCCTTGGCATCCAGTTTGAATTGTATTGTTAGGTCTGGTGGACATTGATATGTAGATTAATGGTCAATAGGAGACACGGATGGTCTATTCTTACAGTATTTGCTTTGCAGGAGAGTTGGGGTTCGGTCTGAGAAGTTGTTAGCCTGTCACATTTTCCAGCATTGTATTTCCAGGTTCAGTACTGACGAATTGGTGATATCTTATGAAATGGACGGATTTGGACTCTTAAGTTATGTTCCAGTCTGTAATAGCCAGAGTTCCCAAAACATCTGTGATATGCAGTAAAGTAGAGAATGTGTTGGCATTGTTTTAACTGCTGCTAACCTCAGCGCTCCCTTCCAGAGTGACTGAGCTCAAGACCTGGTGTGGAATAGCTTGTTGCTCATTATACTCTTTTTTGCGTGTACCGTAGAATCATGGAATAGTTGGGGTTGGAAAGGACCTTAAGATCATCTAGTTCCACCCCCTGGAGAAGCTGCTCCATTTGCATCCCTTCACCTCCTCAAAACAGCGAGCAATAGGCAAACACATAATTGTTTGCAGCATCTGATGAGTTTGGGGTGATGAAAACCAGGGTTTAGGGGTGCAGTTCTGTTGCAGTGACATGGAACAGGGTCCAGCCTTGCTCCCGCTCCCGCTCTGCCCTTTGCTTGTGCTTGAAAGTGCCACTATGTTCAGATTGCCTTATTAGAATGTTGTGTCCATGGTATTCCTAAGGATGATGAATGTTCCTTTAAATCTTTGCTTTGGCATGGGAGAGAGGCGTCTGGGGCGCAGGGGTCCCTCATGGCCTAAAGCACTTCTGTCATTCCTCCTCCCTCCCGCACAGGGTTGCCTCTTCAGGTTTTTAAACAGACTGAGAAACTCGATCGTTGCTCAGAGAGGTGAGTGTTTGCGTTCCATCAGTGCACGCTTGCGCGCAGGAGGTCACTTTTTAGGTGGTCTGTAATAGGATGCACGCGTTGTGGAAGTGGCTTGGTTACAAATTAGACGTCGGTTTCTACCTGGGCTTTATAGAAGAGGAAATGTGAGCGGGGTTTGTGGGCACGGAGGCTCTATCAGGGCTCAGCACAGGTTTGAAGCATGGTTTTATTTCCCTTTCTACTCTGGTTAAATGAAACGGGAGGAAGCTTCTGTGCTGCAGCACTGTAACCCGTGTGAGGTGAAGTAATGGTGGTGAGCCCCCAAGCATCTGTCTCCTGTTTGCTACATGCCACTCGCTTTCTGTCTGACTTTGGGCAAGCTGCTTTATCTTGCCTTACATTTCCTTGCCTTTCCTGCATGGTGAGCTCTGCAGGGCATGGGAAGCACAGATATACCAACACTCTGGGCAAACTTTGTCAGTGTGGACTCGATGCAGACGGGCACAGTCACCTGGTTGTGTCCGTGGCCATGGTGGCAGCACCCGGGCTGGTTCAGGTCACAGAATCACAGCCTGGTTTGAGTTGGAAAGGACCCTAAAGCTCACCGGTTCCAGCCCCCTGCCACAGGCGGGGGGACACATTCCCCTAGACCAGGCTGCTAAAAGCAACCCGGCTCCGAGGAACCCTAACAGCAGGGCCTGCATCACAGAATCATAGAATAGTTAGGGTTGGAAAGGACCTTAAGATCATCCAGTTCCAACTCCCCTGCCATGGGCAGGGACACCCCCCACTAAACCATGCCACCCAAGGCTATGTCCAACCCGGCCTTGAACACCGCCAGCGATGGAGCATTCCCAGCTTCCCTAGGCAACCCATTCCAGTGCCTCACCACCCGTTGCTTAAAATGTACAGACTTTAAGACAACCAGATGAGCTTTAAGGTTCCTTCTAAGACTCTGTATTTCCAATATATGCTGCAGCATTGTGTCACATTCTACTTTGACACTTGAGGTGCAGGTTCCTGGACTCTCCAGGAGGTTCTTTACAAATGCAGACACTGCTCCTGACATCCAGCAGATTATAACCTGCATCCAGAACTTGTGTTCTTTGGGTGGCTCCAGCTGAGGGTGCCAATGCTTGGTCTTGGGAGAACTCAGGTTTTAACATTGGTTCTCTAAGGAAAAAATAGCAGTGGTTATTTAAAACTTTGTGGGGAGCAATTGAAGCTTGCACTGGGTTGCTCACAAATTTGGGGTAGGCTCACCAGGTAAAGTGAGCTACTTAAAGCTTAATCAGTTGGAGTGTGTGTTTGATCATTGTCATCATGCTCCATAATGAACACACTGGCATTGAGTGACAGGCTGTGAAACGGGAGGATTTTCTAAAGACAGCTCTGATTCTGGGCCCTTAAGAAAAGGGATTTTAAATGTATCCATGAGGAACTTCAGATCAGTTGTTCCAAACGTGGAAAGAGGGCACAGGTTGCTAGAGGGAGGTGTAACATCTTTTCCATGTGAAGATGAGTGGTACTGGGTTACCGTCACCCGTTGAGCTGGTGCAGTGCAGGGTGGGACCTGATGGTTCTTGTTTTGGCTGTGTGCTTGGCCTTTTGTTTATCCCTATGGTTTTCCATCAGGGTGCTAAGCATCCACAAGAGAATTTTCAGGCAGTGCTAGAGGTGAAGTAACCCAGCTTTGCTCACACAGCAGTGAGGTACAACCAGTTTAATTAAACTCATGCTAGTTCTGTAGAGGTCGAATATGCAGTTCATTGACATCCATCTTCCACATGTGTATCTCTCTGAGGAGAACTTAGTATTTCTTTTTCTGGGGATGAAATGTGCCCGGGAACATTTTTTTCCCTAGAAAATCAGTTTCTGGTGAAAAATGTGTGTGTTTTGGTGCAGTGGAGCAGCAGCCAAGCGTGGCAGTGTGGTCCCCATCAGTCCTGTCGGTAACCACCCGGTGCTGGGTGATGTGCCAGCCTGGGGAGGGAGAGATGGGGGGGGGAGTTGTGGTGTAGTGTATGTGTTTATATAGAAAGAGGCATGTGGTGCAGTATATGTATTTATATAGATAACTTCAGAAATGGGGACAAGGGCAAAGTAGCTCAAATGGAGAGCCAATTAAGATAATCTAAGAAGAATGGGGATTAACTGCCTCTTAATCTGAAGGATACCTAAAATGCATGTGGCCAGTTTAGATCCATCAAATGTTGTCTCTGCCAGGGACATTCAGAAGGGGTGGGGGGTCAGTAGGAATTAACAGTGGTGCTTTCAACTTATTTTCCAGGCTATCAATGTTGTTGAAATAGTGATCTGGGGTCTGATGGGTCCTGCCAGCAGAATATGTCACAGGATATACCTCTTTGCTGTAATGTCATAGCCGTGGAGGTTTGAAGAAGTATTGGATGTACTGTAAAGTAAAGATTGCTCATATAAAAAGAGTTCACATTTTGCAGTTTTTCTTTTCAGTGGCAAATCTATCAGAGAAAAAGCTGCTGTGTGTTTTCTTATTTCAAGTGAGTTGCAATGCCCATCGCCACCTTTGCTGAGGCTCCAATGAGACAGGTTGGTCCAAAGGAGCCGGTGATGTGCCTTCCCGTACCTCTGGCTGGTTGTGAAGTTGAGGTTATGTTTGCACCGCTGCTCCAGGATGTGGATTCTAAATCTCAGCCACCACACCCGTGTGCAGGGGTCCACTGAGTATCTTCATTGTAAGGCTGGTGTTGGAGGAAGGGGTGCGTGGTAAAGCCGCGGCGATGCTCCACTTTGCGGGAGCTGCTGTGCAAGTACTGACTTTTCAGGAGAAGGTCCCTGTGTTGACTCTATTACTCTGATGAGTGGTTTAGCGAGTTCAGATCGGTGCCATGTTAATTGTCAGGACTGGGAGGGTGGGAGCAGATTTCACCGGGGGCAATGGAAGAGATCCAATGAATTTCCACTCTGTTTCCCTGCTTGGCAAACCAGCACTTACTGTCACTTTGCATAAATAGGTTTATTTCAGAGGGTCAGCCGTCACCACTCCCCCTCTTTGCCTCCCAGCCCACCCTCCCCTGAAGGATAGGAGGCCGACGAGCATTTAATTTCCCCAACAGCAGGTGCTTGTCATCCATCTGAAGATAGCTGCCAACATCTGGTGCAATTGCCTCAGCAAACGCCGTAACAAGGCGGCCTGCAGTTCAAACGCAGAGAGAGCATTGCCTCTTTAATGATAACAAGCTGTTGGCTTCCCCTCGGAGATGAATTCATCTCACAGATGTTTGTCTAGTTTTGGCAATCTTATCACTATAGCTTTGGTGATTATGCTCAACTGGAGACTATTACTATAAAAGAAGTTTGAACTTGTTCCATTTTTGCATTATTTATTTATTTAGCCATTTATTTCTTTGCTTTCTGGATATAATTTGTATCAACAACCGTAATGTTGGGCCCATTACCCAAGTACCCTTATGATTTTGTACTGCATCTGCTGAACAGTAGCTCGCTACTTGACATTCCCCACTGGCAAATGTCTTTCAGCCACACTGACGTTTTTAACATTCCCCATCAACAGCTTTGTGGTTTGAACCCTCTATTTAACGCTACATTTTCTGGGATGACTTGGCTCTCACTCTGTCTCTTCTCTCTAATAACTGCAATAGACTTACTATTTCTGCAAAGCAGGAGTCGCCAAGAATGTCCCGGATACTTCCATTTGGATGGGGACACGCTGGTGACCTTGGCAGGGGTTTGTAATGATAACGTACGACCATCTTCATTGTTGTATCTTGAACGCTTCTAGCCTCAGAGTGATTGTGTGGAAGGCAGAGACCTGCAGGCTGAAGCCTTCAGAGCTGCTGTTTGGTTTTCTAGCATGCCTGTTTTGATGTGTTCTGTTTGGTTTTTAAGGAGACGTTTTCTCCTGAGCATGTGGAAGTTAATTCTGGTAAATAGGATTTATTTTTGGAAACATGCTTGTGAATAGGTGACTCATGCTTCAATGAAGATGTGTCACTGCTGGTGGGGACACCACGTATATAATTTCTTAGCCTATAAATAGATGTCAGTCCGAGTATTGGTGACACGGTGATGCTTTGCATGGGCTCGTTAGCTGCAGAGTGGCTTCTGAGGAGAGTGCTCGGTGTCAGTCCCTCCTGCTGGAGCAATAATTTCTGCTGATGCTTAAGGCATAAACATCAATAGCTTTATAAAATACTGGGAGTACTTTGATTGGCACAGGGAAATCAAAACGGAGGCACATTCCATGGCACCATCGTGGGGTATTCACTCATAGTGCTGCTTTCCACTGCAAAGGTGGAGATGCTGAGTTGGGGAGTTTGGATGATTGTCAGAGGCCAAGGGTATCACCTGCGTGGTATTGGATTCAGACACGCTTGCTCATGTCATGGGTGCACTCCTGTCACTGAGGGAGATGTTAAGCTGAATACTGGGGATTAGAGATCACCACTGTTTTCAAATACGGGAATTAACAGTTCCTTTTTTCCCCCATCACTGATGCTAAACTGGTTCTGTGGTGTTGATGTTTGCTCAACACCATTTACCCACCGACACAGTACATATGGTTTAATGTCTGTCCTTTTTTTCTGCTCCTGCTGTAGTTACAGTATTATTAAAAATCCATTAAATTTTGATGTACATCATAAAGTGTGTGCTCCCCTGAATGCGAGCGCGGGTAATTATTTCTGATGAATAAACCAAAAGGACAAGTATGTAAGAAGTTCATCCTGCAGCTTTCAATTTTCATTATATACATCTCCTTCAGGGGCAATCGTTGTGATGTTGCAGCTGGTTATTTCTGTGGCCTGGCTCTCCCGAGGGATGGGTGATGACAATGCAGACTTGAACCAGCACAAGTGCCAGGAGTGTGTTTGTGGGCAGATTTGTGGAGAAATGGTTAAGCAGGGGAGGTGCCTCTTGGGGAGGGAGAGGATGCGATGAGCACTGCAGCACAACAGCAACTTTCCCTGAGTTTTTGTTCGTTGCATATGGGCTTTGTGGCATCCTGGAAAGCAACCCAATTATTTCTCATTAAGGTAACCCAGAAATCCAGCAACAAGCAAGGTGTCATTGCTGAAACCCCACCAGGAAGCTGGGCAAGCTCTTCTTGGTTTCCAGGGCCTGAAGCAGGCAAGGGAATCATTAAAAATAATGCATTACAGTGTCCATAAAGTTTCATGCGCTATATAGCGGTCCATAGGGGCCTCACCTAGTTTTCTGTATATGATACGTACATAATGGTTACAGCTTCTCATTAACTTGCCCATAACACTGAATACGCTTCTCTTTAACACCCCCTTCAGGCTTCACGTGATGTGCCAAGCATTTCCTGATAAGCAGGAACTTCAGTATTTGTCATGCCTGTCTCCTATCCCCACCAGGCTGAAGAAGTTGTTGGCTCTCTCCTGTCCATTTAATTTCCTATCCCCGGCTGCTCTGGACAGGACCCAGCTCTGGCAGGGCTCAGTTCTCTCCCTGACAGGATTTCCCAGGCTTCTGCTCTGGTTTTGAGTCACCCCCAGGTATTTCTTGAGCTTTAAGAGCGTGTCTGCACCCAGAGAATGAGTCTTGTCCATAAACTCTCACAGGGCCCTTGTTCTTAGCAGCAGCATGTAGCTTTCAGCTGTCCCAAATAAGAAAGCCCTATTATTCTGAAAGTCCTATAGATCCCATCAAATCCTTTGTACCTGTGTGGTTTTTTGCACTTGGGTATTCGTGCTGAAACTGCTCAGGACTTGATGGGTTCTCCAGGGTGACTTGGTTGCTTTCTGCACAGGAAAGATGTTTTTCAGGGCTTTGCACTGCTGAGGTGGGAGGTTTAGCTGAGTTTAGATAAGTTAGCACTGAGGAAAGATGATGTTTTGAGCTGTTGTGGCTGTCAGGGGAGCTCAGGGGGAAGGAGGAGGAGGACAGAGTTCTGATTGTGCTGAGGCCACAGTTTAGGAGTTCAGCTTTGCGACGTGGCACTGATTTGCTTTGTTATTTTGGCCTTATTTGGGTTTGCATCCAAAATCTGGGACAAATCGTGTGGCTTTCGTACTGCTGCTGTAACTGCAGGCTGCTCTGAGGGGGAGCGAGCGTGGCTGTGTGCAGCACCTTGCCATGACCTTGATCAAAGTCATCGTGCTGCTGTGATACCAAACGATGACAAATAAACTCACCTTCATGCCGTTTAGTCTGGCTGGCTTTGTTCCTTCACCCCCATCCTCCCTGGGAAGGATTTTGTTTACTTTTCCTGAATGGAAGAGGCCCTGTTATACACAGTCCTCTTTCAAAAATAAACCTCCAAAAAGGAAAACAGAAGGGAAGGAACAAAGCTCAGATGTTGTCTGATAACACAGAGCAGAGACTGATCTTGAGTTCAAGGCAACTTGAACCAGAGGTTTGTGTAAGCGTAACACAAATCCTAGCATTTTTGGATGGTTTGAAACTCCCCCTCTCCCTTCTGTGCCTTTGGAAAACAGTCAAAAAAGAGAAGAATTTGGGAAGTAACTTGTATTAATCTTTTTGTTATTGTTCCCTTCCCTCTCCTCCATCATCTTCAGTTAGATTTATGCTCTCAGGTTCGCAAAGTCCAGTGCTATGGAAAAGCTGTGTTTCATTTTACCTTCTGACTGTATTTTGAGTCTAAGAAAGTGAAAAATACCCGGTAAAGACCAGGCTGCATCGATTCTAAGCCCGGCAGCAGGTTCTCAAACTGGGAGAATAAACAGGAGTGGCAATGAGAAAGAGGGGAGACCTCTGCCTGCTGCCAAGGGGACCTGTGGGACCCCAGTGGCCCACCCCATGGGACAGGGGCTCCCCTGCACCCCGTGCTCAGGCGCCTGCCAGCTCTATGAGCTGCACTTTGCTAAGTTCATCAAGCTTTTGTTGTATTTATTTACTCTCTGGCCACTTGAAATGCCTTATTCCTGTTTGGAGCCTGGAAAGCCCTCCTGTCTAATGGATGGGAGCTCTCAGTAGCCGGCGATGTGGGAGGGGAGTGAGCTGTGCTGGCTGCTTATGAGATCTGGAGTCATTTACTTGATGGGCTCTTTATGCTGTGATGGCTCCAGAGGAGCCCATCGTGTCAGAAGGAAAGAGCCGCAGAGATTAAACACCAGCAATTGTGAAAGCAAGCGAATCAACACAGACATCACCCCATGGCGCTGCCTGCCTGCAACGTCACCTCTTCTGCTGGTGCTGCTGGTCCCCAGTGCCACCACAGTACATGTGCAGGGGAGAGCGTCCTCTCGCTGTGACCTTGAGTTGTGGATCTGCCTGTCCCGGGGCTGGGGTCTGCGTCTGCAGGAGAAGCTTATGGGGAGAGAGAAGGGGGCTGGAGCGTTTCTTGTAGTGAAGAGTTCAGCTTTGTCCTGCAGGTGGACTAATGCTGTGTTGGATTTGTAACAGTAAAGCACGCATGAGCATTAGAATCACAGCTGAAGGAAAGGTGCCCTCTCCCTCGCTGCTGTGCGGTGCTTCAGAGAACACCACATAGCACAGTTGACTCCTTTGGTCAGCTGGGGAGGCTCATGCACCTCACCAGGCTTCCTGGTGGCAGTGGCAGGGCGGTCATTGTAACCCCAGTGCTTCACTTGCTGAAAACGGAGCTCAGGAACACACACACGAGCGGCTGGGACGCTGCCACAGGCTGGGTCACGCGTGGGAGCGCTCGGGTCGCTGCAGTCACGTTGGGCGGCTTCATGCTGCCCAACACAGGGCGTGAGGCTTCCTGCCTGGCTTAGCTGGAAACCAGCCCCCGGAGCGCCACTGGCTTAAATGCCTTCAGTGGCATCAGCGCATGCGTCTTTAGCAGTTTGTGGTTGTGTTTCCGGAGTAAATAAGTTGTGAGTGTTGGCTGCTCCCCACCCCAAAGGGCTGAGGGGGATAAATGAAAACCTCGGTAATGCCAGACCTGCGCCTTGCTCGTCAGTGATTAGGGTACAGGCTCCTGGAGGAAAGAGCTTTGTGCTCAGCTGACTCACAGGTCGTATTTTCCATTCCTGCCTTCCTGTTCAAGTGGATGGGTTTATATACTGTCCCTTGACCTAAAAATTTGCTCTGTAAAATGTACAGAAGGTGCCGTCTGAGATAAAGCGTCTTTTGGGACTGGAGGCTCGCTTCTGACCCCTATTTACTTGATGTAAATCAAAGTGGAGTTAGAGTTGTGGAAATAGGACAGGCCAGCTCTTGCGTCAGGGGCTGTTCAGCCTTAGACATGGTAATAATGCAGTGTAAAAATGCTAATGCGTGGTACGGCTCTGCCACAGCCTTGGATGATCAGGGAACAGCTCTAAAAATAAGAGAATTGGAGGTAATTGATGATTTCAGCCAGATTGATTGTGGATGTGAACTGGCAAAGCTCCTTGAGATGAAAGGAGCTGTGCTGATGCCACGCTGGTTGACGTGAGCTGTGAATGGGAGACTTGAGCTGGAAAAGACATCCTTAATGAATGAAGGACCTGTCTTTGCTTTTCCATGTCTCACTCCTCTCCGTACTCATGTGGCCTCCATGAGCAGGAGGTGTGGGTGCCACACACAGCCCCAGCAGCAGCCACAGGAGTGTGTGCTGGTTTCTTACAGCCCAGGAAGGAATCACTCATTTGCTTATAGCACTCCTGAAATATTAATGCAGAACAAATCATCCAGTTTAAGCCAAACATCAGAGCGAGGAGAGAGAAATGGTGTGTGATGCTCTCCGTGGTTTGTAAGGGAAGTGTGCCTCTGCTGTGACTGAATCCTCCTGGCACAGAGCCCTGTGTAGGGGGGGCAGAGCATCCCTGGTTGCGGGGGCAGTGAGAGCTTTGGTCCCTCACCCTGCCCTGGTCCCTGAGGTGGGATGGGCAGAGGAGCTGCACTTATTCTGCATCATCTGTGGCTGATGGGGAGATGTTAACTGCTCTTGGGACTTCTTCAGCCAAACTGTTTAAAGTATTTCCTTTCAGATGGTGACTACAGGCGACGTCCTCAGCAGCCTGCTAGTAATGATAATACTTAACATGGCACTTTACATTTTCAAAGTGCTGTCCAAGTAGCTGATCTGTCTTGTCTTTTGCAGCGATGTATAGTTAAACTTGAAGGATAGTGGCCTGAATTTGCAGCAGTTGATCAGCCACATCTGTGGGTGAATTTACTTTTGTGCTGTTTCATGCTATGTGAGTAAACTGCTTTCTCCTGTGTAGCTTGACATTGATTCCAGCCTTTCATCTTGGTAGTGAAGATGATCTTTAAGCAGAATGAAGGGAAAAGATGTCTGCCTGCCTGTTGCACTACAAAAAAGATGAGGCAGCTTTACAGAAAGAGGATATTCCTTTTTCTTTCAGCCTATATAAGTACAAATGATCTTAGACCCTCTTAAAAGGAGTGTGCTTTCTTCCAGAGGAGTGACCTCCCTACCTCTTAGCCGCACACCAGCTCAATATGGGCTTTATGTACTCAGGTGCCGCTAACAGCAATCACAGTGTTTGTTGTTTCCTTGTCACTGGGGTGAAACTCAGCCTTGTTCTGCCCAATGGAGTTCTGGAGCTGCGGGATGGTTCGTTGCCTTAAATCTGGGTTTAAACTGGTTTCTATTTCCTTAGTTTGGAGGCAGGGACAGGCAGGGGGGCAGAGGTACTGTAACTGACAGCTTGCACCTTGTTTTGATGTGGGTCAGAAGAGGGTCCTTGTGGACCCCAAGGAGCCCGGATGCGGTCCGTGCCCTGGTTGCCTGTCTCCATGGGGCGCATAGGCTGCCGCTGTAGCTCTACCATGCATCTCTTGGATAACCTCCCCAAGGGTTTTGTCACCTTTAAAGGTGTTCCCAAAGCGCATTAGGTGAGGCAGAGGAGCTGCCTGCAATCAGGTGCTTTGTTTTTATGCTCCTTAATGTTTTATGACAGTCACAAGCAGAGTCTGTGTAATGCAAAGCTGTTGTTAAGCCAAGTGCATAACTCTCGTGAATGAGCTGCTCCACACCCAGCCCCACTTCCCATTCCCTCAGTGCCTCCTGCTCCCACCAGCATGCAGGTGGGAGCCCAGGATGTTCAACCGGAGCAGTGCCTGGGCAGGTACTGGAGCACGGAGGCCCCGGGTGCTGGGGCTTGTGGGGAGGGTGGAGGAAGGAAGCAAACATCCTTAATGAACGGGGCCAGGGAGAGAGTGCCAAGTTCCTAGAAAGAGGACCTTGCAAGGAATGTGCAGATGACATGGAAAAGTAATTAAAAGGAAAGCCCTAATGCGACGTTAGGGGGAGATGCAGCTGGAACTTGAATAAGCAAATGTAAAGAGGGAATTAGTTTGCAAGCTTTCCTCTGAGGAACTGATGGGGAAAACACGGCAGCAGCTTCTGCTGATGTAAATTGGCATCGAGTCCCTTTGCTGAAGAGCTCTGGCTTGCGAGTTGGGTTCAGCTTACATTTGCTAGTCCTAGACCTTGAGAACACACAGGGAAGAGCATGTGGCGTTTTGCAGAGGTGACTTGAAGGACACTGGATTCCAAAGCGAAGGATACTGCCTTCAAAAGCAGAGTGAAACCCCTGGTAGCACAGCTTGCCTGGGGCCAACTGGTAGTTTGCTATAAGTAATATTAATTTAAGTGCAGAATGCTTTAAATTATCTGGATGATTTAATCTGTGTGATTTAAAAAAATCATTTATCAGCTCAGCTCTTGAATAAAAATAAAAACCCAAGTGAAACAGAAACCTTCAATTAATATTAGCACTTCTCCTTGCCTCTGGAGGGTAATACACAGAGACATTTATTTTTAGCCGTGCAGAATTTGCATGTGTGTTTCCAGATGTATTCTTAGACTTTGTTCTGCTTAAAATTCAGCGACCACAGCATGGAAGAGCCACATTTCCTTCTCGTTTCGTGGCGTTCTGTCTCTGCTGCTTTGGATGTTATTTCCCCCCCTCTTTTTCCTCTCTCTTCCCAGCAGGGTGCTGGGGAGGGGGTGATTTAGGCAGCCGGTAAAGCTCTGCTTCCTCTGAACTTTGGTCCCTCTGCAAGGAGCGACCTGTTTAGATGAGGGCCTTTGATGCCGTGGGGAGGTCAGGAGAGGTCAGGGCGCCGGTCCTGCCAGCAGTCCCCCAGATGCAGGAAGCCAGGCACTTGTGGAGGCTGCGGTTGAACAGGCCCTTGTTCCTTGCGCTCTGTGTGCGTTTGTTCTCTTCCTACATTCCTGAGACACAGAGGGCTGCATCCTCCGCAGAGCAGGGAGCAGGGCAGGGGTGAGGACACGGCCTCAGCGCTGGAGCTGGGTTCTCTCTGGCTCTCGTTCCCTGATGGGTGGATCGCTCAGTGCTTCCACAGACGCATGCAAATTGCCACCCTGCCTGCCCAGCTCCTCCTTCCCAGCCCTGGCAGGGCTGTCTCCTTCCTTACAGCTTGTTTGCTGAAGAAAGAAGGGGGCTCTGCAGATGTGTTACATCCTCCAGCCTTCTGAATCTCTCTAATTGCCATGTGGAAGAAAGGGAAGGAGGAAGACTGCTCCTCTCAGCTTGGTTGTCCCAAAGTAAAATCCCAGCTGAGCAGCTTAAAATAGATGGTCAGCTGGTTGTGAGGGCCGGAACTAGCCTGGGGAGCATGGCATCTGTCTCCCAGGAATGCTGCCTGGCCATCAGGCCGGATAAATCAGGGCTAGTGCTGGTCTGTGTCAGTGTGAGGATGTGCTGAGGGTGGGGAGCTGCCTTGCTCCAGTCCTCCAACATCTGCCTGGGAATCGATAGTTCACTGATCATGCACATTGCAGGTTGAAATCACTGATGTGATACCGCTGCCCTGGCAGTGCTGCTCCTCCTCTTCCTTTGCTCTGCCCCAGGAATCCCTGTCTACGAAGCCACTTTTAATGGTGCATCTAATAACTGATCCAGCTTCAAAAAAAGTTAAGAAATAGGATTATGGCTGTGATATCAGCACAATGACCAGGTCTGAGTTTTACCTCCTGCTCCTTCCCTGCGCACGCTGCCTCCCTCCCTCCTGGGGGCCGGGCTGATGCAGTGGCAGCGCTGCTTTCCCTCAGATGCAGCACAAAACACATTTTTCTAGTGGCTGAATTTAATCACTTAGATGCAGAACACTGATAGACTGAATCAATTTAATTCCTACTGCTGGCCACTGGGAGGGGAGAGAGGGGAGGGGGAAGGTCATAACAATTTAGCAAACAACAACTTGGCTTAAGTATGTCACCACCAGGTCAGTTGTTGGGGTGGGTTTTGAACCTGCCCAGGCCAGGAAATGTGGCAAACTTGGGAAGCGGGAAAGATGCTCTCACACGGTGGGGAGAGGTCATTTGTTGCTGTGAGGCCTTGAGATGCTGGGACTGCTACAGAGCTGGAGGAGCACCTCCCGTGAGGACATGAAGTCGATGCTACCCTTGCTTTTATTGAGGGAGCTGCTGGAAAAGGCATCTTTTGGGCTGTAAATGTCTGGAATGATGCATGGTGTCTGAGGGTTTGGGTGCTGAGTTTGCCTCAGGACATCTCTGCCGATGGTGCCACATCTCTTTGGGTGCCCTCACCGATCTCCTGTGGCATGGTCCTGCTCTCAGCGTAAGGGATTTAACTGGAAGTGGGGCATTCCATGAGGCTGCTGTCAAAATAAGGCCTGGCTTCTCCTAGTGCCCCTTGCAATTATACTGAGCCTGTTTCGTACGAAGGCCAAAGCTGAGGGTTTGTTGGCAGTGGCTTTTCAAGTCTCTATGGAGCATGGGATGTGTGGGTGTCCATCCAGCCCCACATCTGGGATACAGCCAGTGCTTTCAGACAGTACTGCACTTTCAGTGATCCCAGGAGATGAAACTCCACTGACAAGAGATCCCGGGATTCACCAGGTAAGCTATTGATGTTGGGTTCATCTGTTCCCAGCATCCCGTCCTCCCAGGAGAAACCTGAGGTGCATGAGCCTGGATGCCAGCCCTGGGTGGCGTTTCAAAAGGGTCTTAACAGTTTCTCATGCAGCTCTTACCCAGGTGGGTGCTGTCACTTCTTCACTGGGCATTAATAACTCCGCAGTGATGCTGTGCTGCCCTTTGTAGGGAACCCAACTCCTCCAAGGTACTGCCCTGCTGGACCAGGCAAAGCAGCAGAGCCCTGCATCCAGCTGCTGCAGTTCCCTGGGAGCTGGTGTTGGAAGCAGCCTCTGTTCCTCAGTGAGACACGCAGTAGTAGTGAAGTAATAAAAAGCAAACTTGGCCAGCTTGCCAGCAAGCTTGGTAGCCTGCCACAGCCATCAGCCCATATGCACAGTGGTAAATAAAAGCTGTAGTTGAATTTCTGTCAAGTTTTGTATAATATTCGTTATGATATGGAATGGAATGGAGGGGGAATCCCTCCTCGGAGCATTCCTACCAAGAAAGAAACCTGAATCTCTCCTTCATTAAGTAGCTGTGCAAAGGGCAGTGATGCTGTTGCAGAGGGAAGTCTTGTTCATTGCAGCCTCTCTGCTGCTTGTGGTACCTCCAGGAAGTGCCCCAGGGCTGCCCTGTGCAGGCTGGTGTTCAGGGATAGCCTGGGGCTGAGGAGCTGCACAAGGATGCAGCAAGCTCCATATGCAGACAGTTAACACAGAGGTGTTTGCCTCCTCTGCTCCTGGAGCCTGGTGCTGCCTGCACAGCAGAGCAAGGACGTAAACCAGAGCAATGACAGTGGGAGCAGAAGGGGAGGAAGTTTGACTGCGCTTAGCGATGGTCAACTTAAAAATAGAGCCGTTTATTTATAGCTTGGCAGCACGCTGCTGCCCCTCAGCGAGTGGCACAGCCTGTCTGCAACTGCACGTGTGTGCACAGCTGTGGGCAGGGAGGTGATGTGTGGGCTTGAACACGCTCCGTGGATGTGGGGAGGCCACGTTCCCGGTGGGATGGGGGTGCCGGAGCCGTGGGATAGTGGGGGTGTTGCTCCATCGCTCCTCTCCCAGTCTTTTGCTACTTCCTCTCCAGCACAAGCCCGTGTCCATGCTCCTTGCTGTCTGGTCACCATGTGTGGGGTACCGGTGACATCCCACCTGCCCTGGGGCTGTTGCTGTGCATGCTCCTGCACTGTGTTTCATTCCAGTGGGGCAGAGCCGTGTCCTTCCCTGAGCTCCAGCACTTTCCTCATATTTGGCCTAGGAGCAGGCCGAGACTGGGGGGAAATCCAGCACAGTGCCTTGTGTGCCATGGCCCAGGAGGCTGCTTGTCCCCAGCCCCAGCACTGTGAACCAGGTGTTGTTTGCGATCCTAATTCATCCCTTCCCTCCTTTTGTTCCTACAGAGATATTTTTGTCGTCATTGATGTTTTCTGAGCTGACTTTTTTGAATGTAAGTGGAAAATTGAGATGGTTTTGACCTAATGGGGAGGAGAGGCGATGGAACCTGAGTGGAGAGAAGCTCTTAGGATGGCTCGTGCTGGAGGTGACATGGGGTGATGGTATAGGGTCTTATTTGTACAGTCGCTTGCATATTCAATTCTGACCTATGGTATTTCTGGAATAATCAGCAGAAGAGTGTAAGCTTTTGATGGATGCACTGTCAGTCACAAAGGCTGGCGCTCGTGAGAATAAACAGCGTTTAGGAGGGATTTGCATAGAGAGCAAGGTCCAGTACCTGGGCTAGCTTGACTTCCCCACTCACAGCATGCGAGGCGGAAGCATTCCAGCCTTTCCAGCAACTGCTGTCTCTCTGCCTAAATCTATTCTTACCTAGAGGACCCTTTGCCTAAATTAGACATGAAGCTTCCGTGACATTTGTGAGGGAGCATTTTGCACTTGAAATGAAACCAACTGGTTTGATTCCAAAGAGCATATTGAGGGGGGATGAATGTCTTTCCATACACAATCCATCTAAGAGCAGTTGTCGGTTCTTTTTGGGGTTGTTTTTATGCAGGAAGAGGGATTTTGTCTTGAAGTTTCAACTCTGGACTGCCAGTTCAGGGTAGGAAGTCGGGGCTGCTGTTCCACTCACTGGTATACACTTAGGGGTGGGATTTCTGCTTCAGTTTTCAGTCTCTTGAGCTTTTGTCATTTTTTCTCACCACCTCATGTGCTATTTAAACACTTTTTTATTTAATCAGTTATTCTTTTAAGCAGGCTTTATTGTATAAAGATTATCATGCATAAGAGACATCTATAATTAGAAGGGGAATTGGTGCTATCAGACACTGTTTTAGTGAAGAAAATTACAGTGTTCATAAACTGTTTGGAGAATGGAGGCAGCATATATTAACACTGAACAAGTTTTGTGTAACCCTAACCAAGGATTGCCTCTTGCTCACTTGGGCTGCTCCAGGGTTTCTTCTGCAAGCTTCATCCTTGGCTCTCATCCTTCTTGTCATCTGTCTTTCCTCCTGGCAGACAGGGGAAACAATCCTGTCTCTGCTTTATTGCAATGCCACGGGACTGGCTTGGAGAACTGAATGTTACCTGCCAGGTTTAGTCCATTCAGTTCACTGGCAGGTGAGGTACAATGCTGAATGCTGGTCAATGGAAAGCTTCCACAGGTCCTGCTCTTGCTGGTTTGTGAAATCCAGGTGCAAGCTCCTGTTTGGAGTTCTCTTTTATGGACGTGGGAAACAAAATCAAACTAGCTTTTCCCTCCTGCTTGGAAGCAGGCATTACTTCTATGGAAAACATCAACTGGCAACTTGACATCGGTTGGGCTTTCAAAGCCTGACAAGAGATTTGGCTTTACCTGCTCCACTGCCTTGTGCTCCCCTGCTCCTCTCACTAGTGGCTGTTGGGGACCTGCCGTCATTCAGATGGGCAGCCCAGATGATTTCCAGCTCCAAGGATTCAGCAGTGGGATGAACACGGGGATTTGTCGCCTCCTTGGCATCCTCCTGTTAACAGTGTTCATAAGCGAAAGTACAAAGCTATTGTGATATTCCATATTCAGGTAGATAATTTATTGGGAGCAATTACTCTGCACATCATTTGTGAGCAGGAATGAGCAGGAGAAGGTGGTGTGTGCTGCAGCTTGGCACTCTGCCTGCAGAAGGTGTATTGTCAGAGTTTCCTCTCCCTCCATCTCCTCCCCTTCCCCATTGAGCTGACATGACAGCGGGGGACCATTGATTTCTGCTCTCCACGTTGTTAATGAAAAATTCCTTGTTGGCTCCTAGTTCTCTAAATCCTTTGAGACAGCTGCAACAGTTTAGATACTCGAGGAGCAAACATGCCAGCCCGGGTGATGGATGACTTTGTGAACTTTCAGGGGACAAAAGGGTAGGCTTTTGTTGGCTGAGAGAGACTCCTATCCATGTAATTATTGCGTTTCTGTAGGCATTTTGCTGAACACGTTGTGGTAACACAGTGCACAGTTTCCATCTCAGATGGCATATCGGATTTATCATGTTTCTTAATGCTTAATAATTCTATTTGGAAGTTTAGATCCAGCCCTGACTCTTGGGGATGCTAAATAAAGGCTTCTCCTACATTTCCTAGGACTCCAAATGCAGCCCTGATTTTCTTCTCTGCTGCACATCTTTGCCAAGTTAAAGCCATTAATTTTGAGAGAAGGGAAGTATTACTTTAGATCACCTTGTAATGCTTTGTTGCCACATTTTATGTTCCTGGACAGCGCGGTAGTAGAACGCTCTCTTTTTATGAAGTGCAGGGTACAGATGGCAACTCATTAAAACTTTAGTGATAATCACCCTTCCTATGGAATTACCACTTAAATCTGGTTAGTGGAGGAGGAGGAGTGTCACGGAAACATGCTTCTGGGTGATTTAAAAGCATATGGGATGGAGTGTTTTATGTGCACCCCCTTGTCAGGAGTGCCCAGAGCAGATTGCCAGAATTGGTGAGCAGTTAGAGCTTAATGGAGGCGCAGGAGCTTTTGCTCTTGATCCCTTTGACAGTTGAGCTGTCGCCTTCAAGTGCATTTTAAAGGAAAGTCTTTTAAATACCACTTTTTTTAGCAGGATAAATGGAGGCAAGAACAAGTGTGTGAGGCAGCTGGTGAGGAGCTGTTTGGTCATTTCAAGGTTGGGAAGTGTTCTTTGGGGAGTAATGCATCATTGTTAGATGGCTTCAAGGAAAAAAAGGTACTTGCTTGTTTGTCCTCACTTGTGCAGATGGTAAGAGGAATGGTCCCAAGGGCTCCCTGAGAGCCTGGAAGTGCCTGGGAGCTAGGAAAATATTTGGATTCAAGTCTCAGCACTGCTACAGATTTTCTTTGGGACTTGAAGCAAGTCACTTATTTCTTTTCTGCCTCGGTTTCCCATCTGTAAAATCTGGTTGTCACTGCTGTTATTGGAGCAGAGTACTCGAGGTATGTGCACTAGAGATTAGGAAGTATTGAGGTATGAGCAGGATTGAGCATTAGCTATGGGTAGACACAGTCTTGCAATGTACTTTGAGAGGTGGAGGTAGGAGTGTAACTGGTGAGGCTCTGATTCCCAGAGGCAGGAGGGAATGTCTCCTCCTCCAGACGCCTGCATCCAGAGGGTACCGAGCAGCATCTTGAATGTACCAAAACAGTTCAGCCCAGCGGTGTCTGGGAAGCCCCCGCATAAATTGCTCTTGTTAAAAATGTCACCGTTTTCTTGTAAAATATAGTTTTAAAATGGAGCTCAAGGGTGTGGGTTTGCCACCCTGGAACAGGCACCAGCATTTCTAGGCAGTGACATCCGAGGCCTTTTCCTGGGTAGTTTTTCCTCCTGTCACCCCAGCATCCTTTATTGTCTGTTTGCTGCGAGGAGGGGTTTTCATCTCATGCTAAACCGCTTCGAGTCTGCAGAGGGGATGTGTGATGCTTCCTGGCTTTCCCTGTTCCTCCCTGTCCTCTTTTCTAGCAAGTGCAGCATCTCCAGAGGTGACTCGTGCTCAGAGAAGCCAGGGTGAGGAGGCTGGGTGAGACCAGCACACCTTCACAGAGCGCTATCGCGCTGCAGCACCGGGAGCAGTGCAGCCCAACTTGGAGCAGCCCAGCAAATTATCCCTTACAATAACCTAAATTATCTGGGTAATGCAGGTACAGGCAGGGCCTGGAATCCTTTTTTCCCATTCCAAGGACTCGCGTGGAGGTGTCCCTGTGTGCACAGCCCTGCAGAGCTGTCTGCTCATGAGCTGCACTGGAGGGCAGCCAGTGCCGGGCTGGGCTCTGCTCCTGCTGTTGGCTGCAGGTTTGCTGGCGTGTGTGGGGTGAGCCACCAGCCCGAGTTTGGCTCCTGTCCCCTCTGAGTCACATCTGTCTGCTCTTCCGACAGCAAACAGAAAAGCTTTGCTGCTTTTTGGGTGCTGCAGAGCTAAGAGCTGCGTGCAAGCCTGCGCCCTGCTTCTCTATAGCTGCTGTGGGCAGGCCTGTGCCTGGCTACAGCGCTGGCCAAGAGCTTGAATTCCATGTGCCAGGGAAGCGGTGGATGTTTGGGGCAGCAGAATGAAACGTTTTGAGCAGCGTCCTGCCCTCAATCAGTTTTTATGTGGGAAAACCACGATGCAGGGTGGGACTCAGCCAGATCTCTTAAATACGAACCTTCCTCCTCGTTACATCTATATTTGAAGTGATAACTGTGTATGTAGTTATTTGAATGAATTCCTGATTCTGTCCTTGCATCTTGCAGGCTGGCTGTGGCTCAGTCTCCGCCCTGCACTCCGCTGTCACTCAGCCAGCTGTTGGAGACTGGATTTAAGTGCCTTTGGGTGCTTTGTGCTTATCTGGTAGGCTGCGTTTTGCCTCGTTCGTCAGCAGTCAGAGCTCCCTGCAGCCTGAGCCCTTGTCTGACAGCACTGACATGACTGAGAGACAGCAGAGGTGACGAGCAGCTCCCTCTGGTACCGCTGCTGTAACGTGCCCTCCTATGAGTTCTTGAGGGACCCTAGGACTATAAGTGAGGACATGTTGGGGACCTGATGGATGGGCTCTTCCATTGTCTTGGGGGTGTGGAGGTCCAGAGGAACCCCATGTGCTCACCCAGGGAGCAGAGCTTGCTCCTTCTCCAAGAGCCAGCAGCTCTTGGCCTGCAGGAGGATCTGAAACCACAATATGGGAGCTGTGGGGTGCTATAGAGCATCATGGAATGGTTTGGGTTGGAAGTGGGGTTAAAGCCATTCCCCCTTGTCCCATCCCTGTAGGCCCTTGTCCAAAGCCCTTCTCCAGGTTTCTTGTAGCCCCTTTAGGCACTGGAGCTGCTCTAAGGTCTCCCTGGAGCCTTCTCTTCTCCAGGCTGAACAAGCCCAACTCTCAGCTGAAGAGGCTCTCTCAGCTTTGGAGCCACGTGTGCGCTACCCTCTCCTGCGGTGGTTGTGAGAAACTCAGGCAAAGCAGATGAGTGTGGGTTCTTCTGCCTGTGTATTTGTGTGCAGGACAGTGAGGAAGAGCAGAGCCCACCCTCCCGAAGGGGATCATCTTTAAACGAGGCACATTTGACAAAGCACAATAAGATTTGTGTACATTTGTTCCAGGGTAAACACGTGCTCAGCAGCAGCAGATGTGGAGGCCGTGGGGCTGAGGCATCACACGTGTGTGGCTCAGGAGCGCTGTGAACTGAGCAGAGCCGCTCATGTGCGCATGGAAGTGCTTAGTTATGCTTTATTACCACTCCTACCTCCAAAAACAGAAAGAAAAGGACATCTGCTATTGCATGGCTTAAAAAAGAAGCTGCAAAGGAGAGCCTGCTGCCTTCCCTGCTGCTGAACTCAGTGGGAAGTTCGCCGAGGGGCATGGGAGCTGCTCTGTGGTCAGGTATCGCACCTTGACATGTGTCTGTGGCGCTGCTTAGTGGGGTTATGTGCCCTTATAAATTGTGTGTAATAATAGCCAATGCATGTTAATTTTTAATAGCACTCTGCCACAGCTCCCGATGCTGAAATATGGTGTCTCTGTTGACAACTGCTATTTTTGGTGGATACAAACCCTGAGGCCTCTGCAGAGCTTCTGTGTGTTTGTAAACACTGCTGCCTGCAATGAGGGAATGTGGTTTTCAGCATCTCAGAGCAGTCAGTAATTCTCTCTGATATACTGGAAAACTTCAGTCGCTTGCTTGGACTGCTGATTGCAGCAGTTAAGTTCCCTTTTGCCCTTCTTGCCTTTTAAATGCATTTAGCTACCAAGTGCACAGATACTGGGAAGTGGGGGTAATTTCAACAGAGACCGCCCCTGCTTTTTGTATGGCTCCAGGAAAAGTTTTCCTGTGAAATAACAGTCTTGGAATACACGGGAATGCTCTCGGTGCTGTAAGCACAGTGTTTTGTTTGGTCTCTCAGAAGCAAGTCCAATTCCAGGTACTGGGGCATTGCTCAGTGCTCCTGTTTGGTCTCAGGCACCTATAGCTGCCTGTTTAACCACCTCCTGCATTCGTAGCATCTTTCTCAGTGGTCTTTGCAGATTCAGAGGCATTTTTGGCTCTCCCAGGAGCATGAAGAGTCCTCGTGGCTGTTGCTGCGGGTCTGTGCATGTGTGTATCTCATTCTTTTTCTGGTTACAGTAGTTTAAACCCGGTGAGGTCTTGGTGCTGGGGGGATGTGTGATGTGCTCCCAGCCACTGTAAGCGTATTGACCAAAACCTAATAACGAAATAGATCTATTTTAGACCAAATAATTTTCACTCAGCTCGGTACCCAGCAGCCCTGGGCAGGGCTCTGGACGCAGGGGACCTTTGTCAGGCTCCCCAGGAAGGTGAGTGAACAGTTAAAGGCCGCATCTCAAAACCCAGTGACTCCTCTGTAAGGGGCCCAAGCTCTCAGTGTCTGCCATAGAAGGGTTTTCTGATAGAAAAGGAAAACAGGTCCAGGTCTTCTGTGGAGCACCGGCGAGCCGTGGTGGTGGTGGCATTAGGCTGGCGGAGCTTTGACCTGGCTGAGGCTGGGTTGGAGCACTCTCTGTCAGGGGTTCTCACTGTTTGTCCCCAGGCAACCCTGGGGACAAACTGTTCAAGTTGTAACCTGTGTCCCCGGTGTAAGTTTTAACCCATTACCCTATGTCCTATCACTACAGTCCCTAATAAGGATGCTGGGGAGGGACTCTTCATTAGGGACTGTAGTGATAGGACAAGGGGTAACGCGTTAAAACTTAAGCAGAGGAAGTTTAGATTGGGTATAAGGGAGAAGTTCTTTACCGGAAGGGTGGTGAGGGACTGGAATGGGTTGCCCAGGGGATTTGGGAATGCTCCATCCCTGGCGGTGTTCAAGGCCAGGTTGGACAGAGCCTTGGGTGGCATGGTTTAGTGGGAGGTGTCCCTGCCCATGGCAGGGGGCTTGGAACAGGATGACCTTAAGGTCCTTTCCTGCCCTAACTGTTCTGATTCTGACCATGGTAAACAGGCCAGCAGCACATGAGTTAGGATTTGATAATTGCCAGTTCTTTTGCCCCTCTGTCTTCCAGCTCTTACTTGGTTTCAGGGATTCTTCCCTTTGCCTGGAGATGAGAATTCCTCTTAGTCATTTTTCTAGGAATTGTTTTCACCATCTTCCTGAAAGTCAGTCCAGAAACAGCTGGAGACCGCTGCCTCTAGAGAACTTGGGGCTGTTTACCAGGCACTTCAATCACTGCAGCAGTCATTGCAGTTTGTTCTTCAGTGTCTGCTGGGTCATCTGCACAGGTTTGGCTTTTATCTTTACCCTGCCCCAGGAGCAGATGCCGATAGCCACAATCCTGCTGCTTTTCCCTGTGGAAGGGTTGGGATCTGGGTACCGTTGACTCCTCACTCCAGCCCCAGCATTGTTGAAGAGGGTGAGCATGTACATAGTGAATTTTTCATGGTGAAAGTGAAGACTGCAAGTACCCATCCGCCTATAGCAGTGTCTGTCATTTACCAGCCCATCAAGAGGGTTTGTTTTCCCAAATAACCCTCTGAATTATTCTGTGTAATTAACTCATGAACTTATTCCGTCGCGGAGCCCAGTAAACCGATAGCAGGGCCTCACCTCTCCCCACTGCTCCCAAGGTCGTCTTCAACAGCTGTTGAGGCGTAATTAGCCAGCGCGGGCTCCGTGGGCTGAACAATTGAGAAATTACAGGGGTCAGTGACTCGCTGTCTTAAATTTTAATAAGTACATAAAAACAAAGTGCCGAGGTATTAAAAATTAATCCCACCAAGCGGCGGCTTCGCCTTCTTGGCGATGGAGAGCCCGAGCGTGTCCATTTGTCCACCGGGGCTGGTTGCGGGTGGTTATCTCCGGCCCGTGCTGCTCTCCAGGCAGCGGTTCAGTGGGAATGTGAAGTTTGATTATGAATGTAATCAAGGTCACGTTTTGTTTATGCAGAAGCAGAGTGAACTGTGGCCCTCAGTAATCCTTTCTCTCCTCGCTAGCTCAGCCTTTGTAATTCCTCTAAGCTGCTCATAGAGCAGAGTCGGGATATTCACACAGTCAAGTGGATATTGTGCAAGTGTTGATGATAGTGTGCGGCTCGTCTCTTCCTAAGCACAGCGATGTTCTATTACCACGGGGGGGGGGGGGGGGGGGTGTAAATCTGTCAGCATTAACATTATAAGCCTAATTTCTTTACCTTATTTTTTTTTCCTCTCTCTTTTGGAGCTTTGGAGCCTGATTCTAAAACTTGGATCAGAGCTTAAGCATGGCGAGGGCGCTCTCTCCTCTCTGTGCTTTCTTCAGGAAGCATTCAGCCAGGGTGTTTATACAAAAACAGATCTGGGAGCTCTTGATTTTGCAGCTTCATGCATGTGTGCCCTTCGGTGAAGCCACCAGAACTTGCTGCAAAGCAGGAGACCCCCTTCCCTGACCCAGCTGGCATTGTGTTCATTACATATGAATGGTATGCAGAGCAGGGAGGATGGATTGAGCCTGGGGGTGAGTTTTGGTATGAGACATTTATTTCCTTAAGTCGTGTGCAGGAATTCGTAAAGGAATCCAATGAGAATATTTACTTTTCTTTAAACATGAAAGTATTGGGAAGATGCGTGTTATCAGAGTGCCCCAGGGGTAGCTACTAAAAAACAGGAGGTGCGTTAGACATACAAGCTGAATTTTCAGATCGCTGGAGATAGGATATTAGATCTTCTTCCTCCGTTCCAAGCACAGTCCTTTGAGTTAGCCAAGGTTATTGCTGACCAGCTTCCAGCCTGCATAATGTGATGGGGTTTATATAGCAGTTCATAAGCTTCCCTGAACAACCGCTCCAGTGACACTCTGAGGACCTTTTGGCCAAACTCCCCTCACAGGAGAGAGCTGGGGACAGGGACATCCCTGGAGCTAAGCTTCACAGTCCTGCTCCGCTCCCTGCCAGCATGACCTTGAGCTGCTGAAGTACACAGCCAGGAATGTTAAGGTTAAACTGCTGCTGGTTTTCTGTAATTCACAGCAGAACATGCCCCACCATGCAGCAGGGTCATGGTACAACCACCGAACAGGCAGCAGGGTCCATAGGTGCTCTGTGTTCAGACTGGGCGATAAGTAAGGTGCATACCCACCAGCATCACGATGCTCCCAGTGCAAGGAGCCTGCTGAAAAGAACACTCCTACTTTTGAGCGATGCAGGGTGACAGTGGGGAGGAGAGGTGGCTCCCTCCGGACCTGTTTCTCCACACTGCAACGAAACTGAGGTTTTTTACCCCCAGCCCTTCAGTAAGAGCTCAAGGCAGGGCTGCGTGGGGCGGGATGTGGACCTCTCCCTATCTGGCTGTCCTGAGGGGTGATTGCATCCCTTCGGAGCTGGCTGACATGGACCATCCTCTCCTCCCCGCAGCCACCGGCACCGAGCTGCCTTTTGCCGTCCCCCCTTTTGTAAGCAGTGAGGTGAAAGAATAGCAAGAGCCTTATTAAGATGTTTTTAGATAACGTTTGCTCAGCTGCGAGACGGCACAAGGATTCTCGGAGTCTGTTGGGCAGCCGGTGCCATTGAATCGTGAGGCTGCTGTGAGCAATTGGCACCTAATGGTTTACAACTGAATAAATTCCCAGAAATGGGACCACTGAGAGAAGCTCATGTGTGTGTGCGCGTGCGGTGGAGCTCCTATGAGGAGCCGCGTCTCGCTTTAATCACCACCCGGGATTTTTCCCTCCTAATTAGGGAATGTGAGGAGTTCAGATCAGGCTCTATTCAGTGCTCTGTTTTGACAAAGCTGTTTGATGGGGAGTGGGTTGCTGGGGGGATGCTCTTCTCCCGGCTGGAGTCTCTTTCTCCCCTTCCCTTCTCCTGCCGCGTTTTGTAAAGGCCAAAGCCGGAGAATTCCTGAAAAATTAATGGGGCCTCAATAGGTGCTTTGCATCCGCTGCTCCCCCTTCTCCCGCGCCCACCGCGGGACACCGCTGGAGAGTTTGCAGCATAATAACTGCACAGCGGCTGCTCTTTTGTATGTAAATATGACCTAAAGCAGGGCAGGGAGCCCCTTGGCCGCTGTCACCCCGTTGTGGGCTCAGACCAACACACTTCGGTCTCTGAGATGCTCCATTGGGATGCCACAGATGTCACTGGGAGCTGCATCCCCGTCCCGCTCCATGGGTGCCACCATCTCCTCCATCCTCAAATGCAATCACTGTGCTGCTCAATAATTTAAAGGGCTGCTTCAGAGGCGTTGGGGGGTAGGGCAGAGGGCTCTGCCTTCAGAAAACATCAAGTCTCTCATTTTAGTGTTTGAAATATTCAGGAGCATCCTAGAGGGCTCTGAACTCATAAGCGTCTGCCTTTTTTCCATTACCGAACAGTCCGGTGTGGTTTTCATTACTGTTATTATTACACTATTTCCAGTTAGCCCGAGCTTGTTTTCCGGCCTGGCTTTAAAATGGAAGGTGCTGGAAAAGCTTTGTTTTCAAGTCAGACCTGGCTCTGTAGGTCTTCCATCTCCTAAGGTTTCTGACTCTATCTTTTCCACCGGGACACTTGCTTTCTTGTCCAGGTTTGGAGCTTGGCTGAGAGTCTTATGTTGAATCTCTTCTTTTCCTTCGCAACTTAGAGTTCGCAGTTTGCTGTAGTGATCACTTGCTTCATACAATGGGACAACCCCAGCCTGAGTGTGAAGCCGTGTTTACCATCTGGAATGGGACTGTGGGCTATGGTCCTCCATCTCCTGGGCTTCCCAACCTTGACCTGGTGCATTAAGAGTGGAGGTCAAAGGCCTTCCTTTTTCTCTAAGTAGGCTGCTGTTGTTTTTATTCCCTTTGTTAGTACAACACGCAGCCCCAAAGGGGAAAAAAAGCCCAAAATGAAGTGAGAAGTCTCCTCAATTTGGCGCTGTGTAAAGGCTTTTTAAAGCTAAACAAGAAAACCAATTATTTTTCTAACTGCTTTACTCCTTCAGATCTTTCACTGTAATGGAGATTTAGAATCCATCACTGTTTAGCTATTATTTCTGTGTAAAGAGTCATGCCCTATTGCACCAAGCAAACAGTCAATTTTTTCCATTATACTTAGCTGCAAATAACAAGGGTATAGAATAGATGACCCGGGTTGGAGCCTATTTTTCTCCATGGGGAGCTCTGCGTGCCCATGTCCCTGGAGGAAGGTGAGGAGGGGTTAAGGCATTGCCTGGGCTTTCAGTGGACATGCTTCTCCTCACTCACCATGGCTTGTGCCCAGGGAAGAGGCTGCAGGGATGCCAAGAGCAGCCACTTGCGCATCCCGACCCTTCTGTGAAGGCAAACTTGAGGAGTTAACAGCATCACAGTGGCTGTATCCTCAACCCCAAACCTACAGATGCCTTGTGGTGAAGAGCTGGACCACAGGGAGCCATCACCATGGCTGGTTGTCTTCTGCTGTGGTCTCTTTTGGGTGGGAGCTGCCCACACCCCCCCATGGGCCAGGGTCAAAACGCGTTCTAGAGGGATGCAGGGTACATGGGGTGCAGGCTCCCTTGGGAGGAGGTCTCCGGCTGCCTGGGAGCAGTTGGGACTTGGGAAGGTTGTTTTCATTCCCATTCGAGTTGGCTGCGTCTGAAGGGTGTTTAAGCATAGGAGCCTCACGGCGCTGTGTTGTGTAAAAGTGTGGCACCCAAACATGGAGCCAGCAGCTGCTTTTTAGAATGAAACAGACACTTGAGGTTAACCCCCCCGAGTGCAACGTAAACTTCCTTCTGTGCTATTGAGTTTGGATTGCATCCAAAACTGGGATAATTTCACTTTATGTCGTTGACTCTGTTTAGGTTTTGCATTTCATGCACGTGTCACTGTTGGGTTTTGCTGTCCCGCAGGGAGCAGCGTTCGCGTTGTTTTCAGGGTGGGGTGGTCCATGTCCAAAGCCTGATTTTATCGCATGAATTATTGTCAAATGTGTTTTAATGAAATCAGTGTTTCTGACGCTGGCACAGGGTGCCCAGTGAAGCTGTGGCTGCCCCATCCCTGGCAGTGTTCAAGGCCAGGTTGGACAGGGCTTGGAGGAAGCTGCTCTAGTGGAAGGTGTCCCTGCCCATAGCAGGGGGTTGGAACTGGATGAGCTTTGAGGCCCCTTCCAACCAACGTGTGATATAGGATGTCCCTTCCAGAGCTGAGTTCCCATGACTTCCCCATTTATATTTCATTCCTCTTCCATGTGTTTGACTTGCATGACTGAGAAAGGACTTTTTTTCCCCTCCTTTCTTTTAGAAGTATTTCCTGTATTGCCTGTTCCCAATTGAGGCTTTATTGAGAAACAAATGCTTCTGGTTAGCTTCTGTATGGAACATGTCCAGCTTTAAACCATTGCCGTGAGCAAAATTCATTGATGGTGAAAAAAACCCAAACCTAAACATTCCCTGAGTTGGGGCACTTCTGTCTGTGGGCCAGTGGGAATTGCTTTAAAGGAAAATAGCATTTATGTATACTTACAATGGATTAATGTGTACATGCATGTGTAGACATACGCTGCTGGGATGCAGAGCAATGCCATGGGTGGGTTGGTTTGTTTCTTCACTTGTCTTGCAATCAAACCAGAACCTTATGGGTAGTTGTGTCCTCCTCATACAAACCTGTTTTCCTCTTGTTTTATCTCCCTTTGGGCATGGGAAGAGCCCAAAGAAGTAAGGGAAGACCGAGGAGAACCTCCTCTGGTTTGTGAACTGCAGACCTGCCAGAAGCTCAGCCCTGTCTCTGCTGCTTCTCTCCTCCCTCTCCCCTCTTTTTTCATTGCAGAGCAGCATGTTGAGTGGTTTGGTTTGGTTGTAGCTTTTGTTTTCCCAAAGCGATGCACATGTGTCAGGCGAACAGAATGGGACAATTTACAAGTAAATAAAAGGAGTGGAAATAACCTCATGTAAAGTGGCAGAAAAGGCCCAAGATCAGCAGCATCAGCTGCGCTCACGACGAGGCACATGCTATGCCAGTGCATCAAAGGCACGTTTGCTTCATCTGAGAACCCCTGTGTGGAGGCATCTCTGCAATGCACCCCCTTCTGGGGCTGTACGAGGAGGCTGTGATGAGTTTGGGTTTGGGTTGGTTTGCTTTCTTCCAGGGTTGTTTTGGTTATTTTATGGTTGTTTCAGATCCGCTGGGATTTTGATACAGCCTCTTAAAGAGAGCTGTGTGAAAAGCAGCAATAGTTAAACCCAGACCTCCTGCCTGACTTGGGGTAGGTTTTTCCTTCACTAAATGGTTGGAAGGATGGGAATTGCTTTGTCTTACTTTGGTTTGCCATATATCAGCACCTCACCTGGTTTGGGAAACCGTGTTTGTTAGGAGATGCTTGGGGTGTGGATGTGGGGCCCTTGGGTCATTTTCTGAACCGTGTAAAAGAAGTAACTGTCCTTTATGAGGGTTATTGTTAGAGTATGAATGAACTAAACACCCCATCCTGTCACAGGAATCCTTAGCAAGATGTTTATTTCTCTTTAAAAAGGGAAGCCAAATAGTTTCTTCCCTTTTTTATTAAACAGTAATGCAGGTTCAGCCTCTGTTCTGGTGAGTCTTTAATTGGCACAAAAGGGCAGTTTAGCTTCATCTTAAGGAAGAGTTGTCAAACCAGCTGGAATTGTTTGCTGCTCAGAAGCAGAGAGAGCTATATACTGTGATTTGCATCTTCTTTTCAACCATTATGTAGTGCAGCAAGTTGCTTCATTGGCATGAAAAGAGCATCTAATGAGGACACTTCTCCATCTCTGATGCTATCCCTGCAAGAAATAGGCTTCTTAATAGAGATCTAATTTCTGGGCTGGAGATGGCAGATTTATACCCTGTATGTCGTGGCTGAGGGTGAAGTAGCTCACTTTGGCTCCTGACTCCATGGAGCAAGGACCTAATGAGCCAGGCTGTAATAGGCTCTGTATTAAATACAGCCCAGGCCTGTGGCTTTTCATTCCCTTTCCCCATCCCCTGCATTTCTGGAGGTGATAAACCCCCAGATCTTGTTTTGATCAGCGTGTGGATGTGCTGGAGCATCTTGGCTTGAATCAAAGCAGCAAGAAATTGGGTTTTGTAAAGAAGTTTCTTAAATTAAAGAATTCCATTATATAGTTTTTATATTTCTAAATTCATGCAGTAATTCACTTATTATATTCCTTTATATTCTGCTGTGTCTCTCTTGTATAACACAGTGGTTTGGGCTATTAACTGCAGCATATTTCATTTAAATGGTTTTCTACTTCCTGAGTGTGTTCTGAGGTTCTCTCTCCTGGTTGGAGAGCAGATACCACCCCATGCTGCAGACCCTCGCATGGGTCAGTGCATACTCAGGGTAAGTGTGGAGAAGAGAGCACTGCCATGGGTGATAGTACAAATAGCAGCCTGGGCCTGTGGGAGATGGCACAAGTCTTGCTCAGCCTCAAATGTTCACTTGAGTTTTGCATCAGAAACGGAGGCGGTCTTCTCCGCCAAGTTGTTCCTTTAACCTTTTGTTCTAATCCCTTTTGTTGCACTGATGATTTAGGAGAAGCCCAAGGAGGAATGGGAGCGCTGTTACTCTTTATAGGTCAGGACCAGCATTGCCTCTGCTGCGTAGGAAGGAAGCGTTGAGGATGCAGGAGAGGGAAGGCAGAGTGCGCTGAGCAGGGGCACAGCACTGGGGAGGTGAAGAGGGGCTGAGATTGAGTGGCTGCTCCGTGGCAGCGGCTCTGCTCCATAGGGAACGTGCACCCAGCATTCTCAGGACAATTGCTGAGGGCTCTCCGCTTGCCCGGGGAGTTCTGTGCCGTGTGGACATGGGATGTGCTGCGGGAGCCTTGTGGGAGCGATGCTGTCAGCACGGGCTGTGTCTGGTGCTTGGCGCAGCACAGATCTCTGCTGCCCCTTTGCAAGCCTTGTGTGCTACATCTGCAGCACGGCGTCCCCACATGTGTCCTCCAGCGCGGCACTAAGCAGAGCAAGGCTGGCACTTAGCAGCTCCTGGAAGAAGCTGTACAGCCCAAACAGTTGGCCATTTACTGCAAACAATGCACCAGCATGTCTTAACCTTTCGGTTAGCTGGGAACAGCAGAGATCTGTCCTTTTGGTTTCATTGAAGTACACAGCAACCTTTTAACAGCGGAGGAGCTGCAGCGGCTCTTCCAGAGCCCGTGTCTGATGCCACTTATTGATGTGGGGGGAAAGGGGCACCCGCTGTTGAGTTCAGCTTCTGCTGCTTTATCACACAGAATTAAAACTTCCTGGCAGTATAATGAGGGATTCAGCCTAAACCCTCTCCACTGCCATGCTTGTGGCTTGAGCGCTTGTCCCCAGGCATTGCTCTCCTGCTGGGATGGGATGTTCTGTGCCGGGTGGGTGCTGTGCAGGGAGCAGCAATCTAGTCCTGGCCACTGAGCTGTCTGCTGTATTCAACACGCACTGAAGTCATCAGCAAAATATCCCCCCTTTAAAGGAGGCAGGTGTTTTAATAGCAGTGGTTGAGAATTTTGCTTGAAAAACCCAAAAGGAAGTGATTTTATGGAAGCTCTCGGTAGCCGTGTTGTGATGATGGCTCTTGGCGGGTTCCAGGCTGGTTGACACGGGGCTCCTGTGCCAAGAGCAAACCATTAACGCAGATTAAGCTACACAGTGGGAGCAGGTAATGTTTGTTATTCCTACACTATCTGATTTGAAAAATAATTAAGATCCATTTTATTTTATAGTCTTGGGAAGATGTGAAACTTTCCCTAGAGGACCTGCTTTTACCCTGAATAACCTGTTTCCCCTCTGGGCAATGGTCAGTGCCTGCGGGGCTGGTATGCTGGGCTGGGGTACAGGAGCACCGGGTGGTGCCAGTATCCCAGCTGTAGAACATGAAGGTGAGGTACCCGCATTGCAGGGGTGCATGGGGTAGTGTGGTCAGTGCTCATCAAGTGCTCAACAGTGTCTGTGGCGAGTGCTCTGGTCCCATCGCACCGCTGAATTCCTTGGATTGTTGGTTTTGTTGGCAGCGGGGTGTCTCTGCTGGTTCTGATGCCAACAAGCACTGTGATGCCTGCCCTGCAATCCAGGGGGATTGGGAGGGAGTGAGGAGCTTTATTTGGATGGAGACAGCTTTCAGGTCTTGGGTTTCATTTTGTTGTTGTTATTGTTGTTTTCCAAATTCCCTTCCAATCCATCTGCTCTCCTGACATCCCTTTTATGTTGTTGGAAGGACAGGCAGGCGGCTGCATTGTGAGTGTGCTCAGGTCAAACTCGTGGCTTTTATCTTTGTTCTCTTGTAGGTGATGGGTATTTGGGGAATAAAATGCTAAGCGCAGGGTTTAACAGGCCTTTGTTTGCTATTGTCCAGCTGTGCTCCAGGCAGCAGCAGAGATGGGGAACAATAAACAGTGAAAGGAAGTGGGGATTTTAAACAGAACTGTTTCTTTTCTTCTTATTCCGGTGTTCCTGGAATATGACACATTCTGCTTTTTAGTCCCGGCTACATTAGTAAGAATAACAAGGCAAGGTGCATTCAGCACAGCTCACAGCAGTTGTGGGTTTGGCTTAATTTTTTGATGCATGTATCTCCATCTTTGTGTATGTGTGTTCATGGGGGGTAAATGTATGTTCTGAAGGTGCTGAAAAAGAAGTAATTATGTTTAATGACTCACCGTCCTCACGTCCATGTATTTGCCACGTAATTGTCCCTTGGTTTAGCCTGGGCTTTGGGGAGCACCATGCTGGAAAGGGCTTGAGAGCCAAGCTTCTTGCCACTTTGGGCAGCCTCATAGGGTGGCCTTTCCGAGACTCTTAGCCTCGCTAGGATTCGTTTGGCACCTTGCTGCTGTGATGGCTGGAAGCAAGTGCCAAAGTCTTCACTTACTTCTACGCTGCCAGGGATGGGGCAGCCGCAGCTTCTCTGGGCACCCTGTGCCAGCACCTCAGCACCCTCACAGGGAAGAGCTTCTGCCTAAGAGCTCATCTCAGTCTCCCCTCTGGCAGGTTAAAGCCATGTTGCACACTGGGGTAAATCTTTCCCACTTAAACCGTTCTCCGTGCAAGCTTTAGTCTCGTTTTGCTCTGCCAAGCACTGCTGAGCATCCCCAGACGCAGCTGGTTCTTCCCCATCACATTAAAAAGCCCAGGGCTCCCATGTAATAAAATAAAATTTCCCCACTGTTCTTGTTTCAGATCATAAATACCAAGTAAGTAATATTGTGCTCTCCCCTTCTTTCATCTGGTTTTAAAATTGAATCTCCAAGTGATTTGCCTGCTGGGTGCCTGCAGACTCGCGGGAGATGTTGTTTGTGTCCATGGTCTCTATGGGATGTGCCAGCACCGAGTGCTGCCGGCTGTGCTGTGCCATAAGGCCCTGCCTTGGCTGCTCTCTCTTGGGTCCTGGGCTCTTAAAGACAAGTTTATGGAGGTGTTGGTGCACCCAGGCTCTGAGGTGAGTCTGTTTGTGTCCCCCTGTACTTCTTGGGCTTCAAACCTGCCCCTCCTTGTTGTAAGTTATCTGAATCTCGCTTTGAAAATCACCTGCTTCAGAACCAGTGTTTTTAATAGCTGCAATGTTCTTCAGTTTTAAACCCCGAGAGTGGCTCTCCAGTAGGAATAGAAGCTGAAAAACAAAGCAATCAAAGGGAAGCTGTCCCGCTCGCTGGGCATGTTTGGTTAGCAGCATCCCGGGGGATGCTGAATCTAGTTCTTTACACCGATGCCTCTCCATGGGGTGAAAAGCTGTAAAGTTGCAGCCCACAGCATCTCTCAGACTCATCCGTGGCTTGTAATGTCTATGGAATGGAGATATCCGTTCTGCTAGGGAGCGTACAGCAAAAATAATCTAACCTATTCCACCCAAATAAATCAGTCTGAAAATAAATCTCTCATCGTGCTGTCTTTATAAATACCTTTTAAATTGAGTATGAGTGACAAGATGTGGTTGAGTCACTAGAAGAGCATCTCTGATAGTGTTGGAGAAGCCTTTTTAGATGTATTTTATATCCCAATTGTCATTGCAGCCGTCCGTACTGCCTGCGCTGCCCTTCACTGGCTGCAGGGTTTAAAATGACAATTGGGAGATTGAAGATGGAGATAGGCTTCTGAATGCTGCTTGGGGCTTCCTTGATGGGGCCTGGATAGCTGGGAAGGGGAAAACATCTCCCTGCAAGCAAGGGGCACTGCTCCTGGAGGCCACTTCCCCATGCCCCTCATGCAGGCGGGCAGGGACACGGGAAGTGGGAGATGAGGCTGCGCATCCCTCGCCCGGAGCGGGGCGCCTGCATGTGCTTATTAGATTTTCAAATGTTATTTAGCTTGATTGCAGGCTTCTTACAAAAGGAGTTAAGACGTGGGTATAAAAGATAATAGAAGTATAAATTGCAAGGCAGGTTCTTATGAAATCAGTGGATTACTCATTTGAGCGCTCGGTGAGTGCTAATTTCACGTTGCTATGGCACCTCTGGGCACGGGGGGGCAGCCCCCAGAACATGGGGCTCGTGGACCTTTGTGCGAGGCAGATAACGCCTTGCACACAACCTGGGCTGAGTGATGAATTGCCTCTATCTAGCACTGTCCAGGAGGATACAGGGCAGACAATGAAAGGTGTCTCT
Source organism: Ara ararauna (assembly GCA_028858755.1). NCBI lineage: Eukaryota > Metazoa > Chordata > Aves > Psittaciformes > Psittacidae > Ara > Ara ararauna. Next base: position 5,281,474 of record CM054389.1, on the reverse strand, counting down.
CACTCGCGAGTGTTTTCTGGAGTTAGACCAAAAATCACCCATTTCAGCCTTGAAATCTGTGTGTTGTCTTTAGGGTCAATGCTTCCCGGTCTGTCTCTGGGACAGACAAATCTCAGCAAGGTGAAAGTGAATAGCTCTTTGGTCTGTTTGCAGAGCTGCAAGGGACTGTTCTCAGGGTTCTCTGTTGAGTTCATGTGTTGTGGACACTCGCATCTTCACTCCTTGGCATTCCCGAGGTGCTCGGACTGATGATGCCTTTCTCCAGTGGATGGTGATGCTGTGCTGGGGCTACTGAGCCATCCTGAGAGAGGGCTGGCACTGGAAAGTGATGGGAAAGGGGAGGCACAAAATTGGTCTGGAGTGTTTGTGCCGAAAATGTGCTGAGACTCAGTTTCAATGCAAAAAAAATCTCTTTGGAAAGTGTGAGTCTTTGGAGATTTTTGGGTACAGCAGCCAGGCAAGACAGGTTCTGTAGTGTGTTCGTGTCTTAACAGAAGCACTGTTTCCTAGGCAAGTGGATGTAGGACAGACAAATCCACCGGACTCATAAACCCCACGTATGTTCCATCAGAGACACACAACTCCAGGCTGGCATCTTCCCTCCCCTGCTGCGCTGTGCTCCCTGCAAGCTCTCATCCATCTCTTAGCACACAGAAGCAGATCTGAGGGCCTTTGGTACCAGTGACAAGAAGGAAGGCAGCATTACCTGGAGGGAAACCACCACTGTTCCACCATGCTGGTGCCTTTCCCTCAGGGCTTGGTTAATTGAGCCCAGTGCGAGTGCTCAGGAGCATGGGTAGCTAATTCTTTCCCCCCCAAGACACTGAATGCCGAGAATATCTGTGTGTGTATGGGGAAGTATTTGGTGGTTTGCACTGAATAGTCTTAAGTCTTCCTGCTGGCACACGCGCTAACTGCTGCTGCACTTCAGGTAAGAAGATAATGATCACATCATTAAGACACTACTACAGCTGGCATGACTTGTTAGGTCAACATATCGATCTTGACATTACGCTGCAAGATTGTTTTTAGATAATGCCTGTCCATCCTGCCTCTTGCTCCAGGAGGAGGAGAGAGGAGGGAGAGAGGAAATGCAAAACTAGAAGCAACTTGGCATAGATCTTTCCCCTCCAGATACAAGCTCTTTGCTCCTGAAAAGATCTGTTCTACTGCAGATTAGATTAGTGGCAGATTTCCTTTAAGTCAGTAGAAATCCCAAGGGAGTTGCTGGGCTTGTTGGTGGATAATTCGGTCATTCTAAGCAAAGGCTCTCCTTTATCCTTTTGTGTTGTGTTTGTGGGTGTGCTGGTTTACACCCACCATGGATGATGCCCAAAGATCTGAGACTCTTGGAGTGCAGGACCTTCTGTTTTAAGCTCCAATGTGCTTAGGGTCCTCCTGGACTCAGCGCATCCCAAGAGGAGATTGTGTCTGCCATTGCATTGGGCTTTGCAGGGCTCCACAGGTGATGGGTGCCACGCCAGACAGGCTCTGTGCTTGCCACGGGCACCAGTAGCACCAACAGTCTATTGCCCGTCCACAGGGAAATGAGCCATCAGTTCACTCCCTGAATAACCGGTCTGGAATTGCAGAGCTTCCCTCTGATGCCTGGTGTTACATTTGCATTGTGCCTATATTCCAAGCATATTAGAAACATTGGCAATACCATTTCTGTCTTGCTGGAGAAGAAAACACCTCTCACTTTTTAATAAATCTCTGCTTGTCTTGTTATCTCTGCTGTATTGAAGCTGTCCAAGGCAGTTTTTCTCATTTCATTGGGCTCTTTTTATAGCAAACTACTTACAGGCATTTTGTAAAAATAGCAGTAATGTTACTTTTTGTATATCTATGTATGTGTTTTATATCACTAAGGCTTTATTTGGTATTTTAATCTGGGCTTCCTGACTGCACTTTCAAATCAAAAGTGATAGGTCACAAAATGTGTGATGTTTTTAAGTCTCTGGCTTGCAGAGAAGTGATGCTTGCACAGTGCTGAGCTACTTTAGTATCCCCTTCTAAATATATTTCATTAAGAACGGTCCATATGGTGTGTCGGGGAGAAGGGGAATGCAGAGCAGAACCTGTGTCTGCCAAAGAAAACTGTTTTGATCTAATGCTCAGCATAGTACAACTTCGGGGGGAAGAGAAATAAACACTGTCAGATGGGTGCTGCCAAACTCCACGAGTTACCGAGGGTTTCAGGCTGTTCAGTGATGGGTTTTTTCTTCGGGATACTCCAGTTTCTGGAGTCTTGCGATTTACACAGGACCGTTCGTTTCCATTTAAACACACGTTGTGGGAAACAGCCTCAAAACACAGGCCCAGGAAGCTCTGGTGGCGCAGGTTGATAGAGCCCTCAGCTGCATTAGATGTAAAACCTGGAGGCTTCTTAAGCGCATCTGCTGCTTTGGAGAGGGTGGGCTGTGCAGTAACTTGCTGCAGAGGCAGTCAATGCAGAATGACTTCATAAACAGTAGGAAATGATGTCTCTGTGGTGCTGTGTTTCCATATTGGTGAGGCAGAGTCGAGGGGAGCTGGAAGGGCTTCATCCTGATGGGCAGCAGCTTTGGTTACCTGAACAGAGTGTTTTGCAGAGCTCCTCGTGTGGAGCAGTGTGAAACCTCACTCAGGTTGTCAGTGAGCTTAATGTGAAGTACAGGGTCTGTTTTCATGGTATTACAAAATGACCCCTTATGGTAGCTGTGTTGTGAGTCAGTAACAACTGAGGTAAAATACTTCTTTCCATCACCCATATTCTCCTGGCCTTAAACTGCTGGGAAAGCCCTCGGGGACAACAGGGACCGCTCAGGAATGGGAACCACTGCGCTTCCTTCAGTCTGGGTAGCCTTTTGGCTAAGCATTACAGAAGTTCTTCTAAAGGGTGTCCCAGGCTCTCAGTAAATGGGCTGGAGGAGAGGAGGGACGAGGGCAGTTGTTGGTGGGTGCTACAGAAAAGGCCAAGCAAGTGGATACCTCTGGGAGGAGGAAATGCCAAGTCCTGCACAAGGTCTGTATGTTGAGGGTGGGTTTTGCCTCAGCCTTGGGGGGGTGGGACAGATCCTTCCACTTTTCCTTACAGTCATTCCCCAGCTCACAGCCAGCACCTGGCAACGCGCTATTATAAATCCATGAACCTTTTCCTTGGTGGTTTCAGGTTCTTTTCCTTTCCTTCCTTTCCCTTTTTTCCCCCTTTCCCTGTTTTCAGCATTGGCTGCAAAATAAACGCTCTGCTCACTACAGCGCTTCATCGTTGCGGTGTTTTCAGCAGGCACTCAAGAATTAAATATGTACAATTTCCATAATACTGATCATCCCTGTTTTAAGTGCTGTTTTAGAGGGTATTAATTTCTGTTGCAGTAACAGCCTCAGCACTCAACACCACCAGCCCTGCTTCCCTCAGTGCCTGAGGCTTGCTGTGAGCCAGGATTTGCCCTGGGTCACTGCTTTTAGGCCTCGTGTCCATGGTGGGGAGTTGGAGCTGGGTTTGATGAAGGCTGCCTCTGTCACTCCTGATACCTTCTGGGGTTTTGTATGCAGCAACACAAAGCACAATTAGAATACAGTTATATATTCTCATAGTTATTAAAGCTTGGATTAACATGACATAAAGTTTTGTCTGGGGAGCCTTTTGCTATGGCTCAGGGAGCATTTTTGTGTGACAGTAATAGGCTGCAGTTAATATACTTGAATGATACCAGAATCTGTGTAATAAGACAGAACAAAGGGGGTTTATTTGAAGCTGAATTACAAAGGTGGAATTATCATTGTGAACAATCCACTGAGATCGCAGCTTAATTATTGCATCTCGCGTTACTTCGGCATAATAAAGTGCAGGCAGTGAAGCAAAGTTAAGACAAACACATACACACGTCTCAGAAGGACGCCCTGTCAGTCGCATGGGATTGATGTGTGGACCTGACACCTCGTTCTGAGCACCCAGATCCTCTCTTTGCCCATTTTTGCCATTTGTTTGATTTACAGAGCCTGTTTGCTGTGATTCAAGAGACTCTTGTAACGTTTCTAGGAGAGATTCATCACTGGATGTAATCCATTCCAATAGCTGTTGGGCAAGAAATAAGAAGTGTTTGAAGCCAAGAGGGTTCAAACAGACTCTTCAAAGGCAGCTGTTGGCCCTGCAGAGGAAGAGGAGGGAGGGCTCTATTGTTCCGCAGGGCTTGGGGAGAAAAGCAGTGAAGAGGTGGGAGCTCCCTTTGGAATCCTGTTTTCCCACTGTGGGTGAGCGCACACAGGTCTCTGCAGCGAGGTGTTCCCTGGGAATGGTGGACTGGGGGGCCCAGAGGACCAGGGGGGTCTGGGGAGTGAGGAGAAGGGGGAATGTCCCCTTTAAAATCCACCCCAAGGTGATGTTCAGCCTGAGCTCCCTGATTGAGCTTGAATTAAAGGGGGCAAGGCTGGAGCAAGCATCCGAGGTCTTGAGTGATGACAGTGGCATTTCATGTCCAGTGCTCCTCGTGCTGTAAGACCCTTGGGACAGAAGTGGGCTTGATGGTGGCTTGTCAAGGGCTGATTGCTGCCAAGGGTTACAGGTAGTGATGCTGTTCTGCGCGACCAGACTTAAAGACGCAATCCCACGAGTGGCTCTGTGCTTCTCTCCTCCCATCAGGACTTCCTGGCATACTTTAAAAGACGTAAAGGAGGAACTTAAACCCACAAACAACAGAAATCAGAGCTAGAGCTCGCTTTGTGTTATTTCCCTGCTCCTAAAGGTGGGTGACGTGATGCTGGCTTGGGATTCAGACTTAAACAGGGGAGATTTAGGTCAGATATAAGGAAGTTTTCACTAGGAGGGTGGTAGCCTGGACCCCTGAGCTGAGAATTTGGCACCTTGAGTGCAGCACTTGTTATGGTAAGGTCTGAGTTGTGAATGCTTTTGCCATAAATGAAAACCATCCCTCAATGTCGAGATACATAAACTGTGTGAGATTTGGGGTCGAAAGACAAGGGAGGAGAGAATTCTGCTCAGGAGAAGCAGCCCTGGAAAAATATTAATATGCAAGTCAGTTTGAAAAGAACAATAAAAGGAACCAGGATCTCGCAGGAAATAAAATGAAACTTTTTTTCATTACAGTCAAGGGAAACTTAGATGAGTTTTTCTTTGCTAATAAAGTGCGCTGTTCGTTTTGCAGCTGAGCCTTTTGCCGAAGCTGACTGTAGCAATTGTTCATCGTTCTGCTTTCTTTTAAACTCCGGGCAATAAAAAAGCCCTTCATGCATCAGGAAACATAGTAATGCAATCCTTGCCTTATCTTCACACTTATTCAGCAGGTATTTACCAAAGGGCAGCAGGAAGCTCTTTAAACTTGATCCTGTGCCTTCGCTCAGGATGTCTCTTAATCAGATCTGTTTACCTGGGTCTGTCCTGTGCTGGATCGCGCTGCAGAGGCAGCAGTAACAAACCCCTTGGTTCTTGTGAACAGTGTTCTCAGCATACCATGTAACAGACAGCCCTGAGCTCCTTTCACTGTGCAGCTTAAGGGCACTGAGCAAGACCCCTGTAGGTTATTATGGTCTGTTTAGTGGGTAAGAAAGACTGATGCTTGAAATGCTGTGTGTTTGTACTCCCAGATGGGAGAGAGAGGTGTGTGATTAGGTTATTTCTCTGTCAGCTTTGTTGCTGGGTGAACAGGAGCTTCTTTTCTGCTCAGAGTGATGGGTAGCACAGAGATGCAGTGAATTGTGCTGTGCTGACCCTTAGGTCTTGATTCCAGAAAGTGCTAGAAAGGAAAATGAGCAAATGCCATTGATGTCTTCAGGACCCACATCCTAGAAGGACTTAATTGTGCTTAACTGTGTGCTTGGCATCGAGTCATACTTAATCAGAGAATGGTTTTCTCAAAGTAAATCATAAATAGTAAACAGTTCATAGTAGTTCCCATTTCTTAGGTGTTGTTCCTGAAATGGTCCGTGTGTGACTCGGAGACACATTGTACCTTGGTGTTCAGAGAGACGGTTGCTGATGCTCTTTCTGGCATGTGGCTTTTAATGGTCTCTCTGCATCTCATTCTCTGGCGTGTATACATGCAGTAAACCAGCCAGCTGCTAGTGGTTTAGTGTTGCCTCAACAGGGAAAGTGCTGGGTTGGAAGGAGCAGACTTCACCCCGTGTGCAGGCACACTTCACCTGAGGACCTGCAAGTGCTCCACGGGTACTTGAAGCTCCTTCTCCTCTGAGAGAGCTTGTGGCCCTATTTGTTGTGGCTGTTGCTGGGTCCAGCTCCCATGTGGAGCCCTGGAGGAGGCTCGATGCTGCCCAGAGCCCATGGGCTGTGGGGAGCTGGAGGCAGCCGTCCTCTGCGTGTGTCCGTATGGAGCATCGCAGCGGGGTGGTGGGATGTGCACACGTATGTTCACCAGCCTCTCTTCTGGCTGGTGTTTTAACAGCCCCATGGATTCCAAACTCTGCAGCTAATGGGCAGCACCTCTCAAGTGTTGTTTGGCAAAGCACACAGATTGCAGCTTCGCGGTGCTAATATGCAGAGGAGCGCTGTGAGCGGAGGAAGCATTATTCCTGCTGACGGCAGCTAATGTTCCGTGACACTGGAATCGCAGAGCGCCTCGCACCTGCCTGGCTGAAGTGCTGAAGGAGCAATGTTCCTCCAGAGCTCCTGTCGTGGCATTGCTGTGGCCTCCAGCACCTCTTGGGGTATGGAACAGGGTGGGAAGACTCATCCCAAGAGCAGCTGGTGGAGTGATGGAGCTGAGCTGAGCCTCTGCTGTCAGCTCCTGTGGTTGTGCCGTGGCTCTCGTGATATTTGATGTATTTCAGCTTTGGTTTGAGTGGTGTAGTTATGTGGAGGTCTCAGCATTTGCTTTCAAAAGAGCCAACGTTCTCCTGTGTTTCAGTGGCAGCTTGAACGCATAAACCCTGATGGGCTCCCGTGTGGGCACCAAGGAGACTGTGTAAAAATTATTGTGCTGCATTTAGTAAGTGCAGCTTGTGTGTTTGCCTCATGGTTTGGTCCTGCAGGCAGCCGGTGAAGGGACAGGGCTGGAGCAGGATGGATGGAGCTCGGGTTCTTCATTCATTTGTGGATCTCACAAGAAGACACTTACCAAAAGTTACTCAGTTTTGGGGGAAATTTGAGGGAAATAGTGCACAATATGTGCACGTGTGCAGGGAGGCGGGACATGTTGAATAAACAGCTAGACAAGGATGCCTGCGGGAGGGAGATCTCCTGATGCTGGCAGGGAACCAAAGGCAAAGGTTTCCAGGATCGTGGCTGGGGCCACATACGGGTCACTTGCAATGCCGGTAGCTTGATTTCCCTCCTGGTCCCCCCCTCTTCCTTGTCTCTGAGATGGGTGAAGCACAAAGCTGTTTTGGGGCAGGGAGAATTAAATGCTAGTAGGATAGTTTGGAGGCTCTCCAGCAGATGGTTTGAACTAGATTCTGTTCTTGCCTCTCCAGCAAAGGGCGGCAGCGGGAGCTCTGGGATTTAACGCTGGCTTCAGATGAGCAAGGTCGGAATCTGCTCCTCCTCTCGCCTTGTAACACACAGTGCAGGGTTTCTAGCTGTTGACGCGTATTTGTAAGTTCTCAGTCGCGCCCTGTCTCGTGCTGTAGCGTGGAGTAGCTTTGATCAGTGCAGAAATATCTGTGGCACCAGTTTGGGGCAGGATTGGAGGTTGGAGTTTTATTACAGCAGAGATGGAGGTGCTGCTCTGATTCTTAAATACAGTTTTTAACCAAATGCTAGTTTGATGGGAGCTGAGGCACTGGAGAGGCAAGAGGGGCACAGCAATGCCACAGGAGACATGTCCCCTAGAGAGGGGTCCACAGCATTTAGCACATTGTTCTTAGCCCATCTTTTGGGATCTGTGCCCAGATCCAGTTACCAGTGACATGTACCAGATGCATGTTGGAAATCTGATGGGAACAAAGGAAGTTCTCAGCCAAAACAGCAGGTTAAAGGAAAACTCCGAGAGCCCTTACGTATTCTGTAGCTTGAGTGTGGCGAAGAGCCTTGCTATCACCAATGCTTCATATTATTGATGATGAAGAAGGAATTGATGAGAAACATCTGTGGAGGCATCTTTAATTTGTCCTGCTGTGGAAAGCTGTTTTTCTGGACACCATTAGTCATTCTTACTCCCCCCTTGGTAGAGTAAACATTGAGTAACGTGTTGGTGTTTTTCAGGAGCATTTTGAAGTCCAGGAGTAGCCACTGTGCACCTTGGCAAGCAGTTGGGATGCTCTTTGCCATGTCACGGCTGGTGAGCAAGCTCTGAGATTAGCGTGATTGAATGACTGTCTTAATTTCAGCCCTGATGGAGCAAAATTAGTCACAATGATATGTGTGTGTTGAATAAAATTGTGGTTTTATTAGCTATAATTGCTGAAGAAGACTTTTTAAAGCCTTGACTGCTGGGGGGGAAAAATTGCTAGCACTGGAATTTGTTCTTGCACAGTATGGCATTGATTATTATCATGGTGCATAATATGTCAGTCCTCGGTTGGTAAGTTGTCACTGTGGAACACTGGGAATGCTCAGCGAGGGACCGTGCTGTGTGTGGGATGAAGGGCAATGGATGGTGATGAGGATGCTGTGGGTGCCTTCATATGAGGAGCCGTGATGGGAATAGCAGCTTGACAGGAGGGGGAAGGGTTAAAGCGTTTGTTGCTTTGTTTAATCCCCCTGTAATCACACCCAGAAACTTGCTGGAACCATTTTCTCTTACCTGTCTGGTGCAGGATATGCATTTGTCTTAATTGCTGTGGAGGAGAGGCTGCAAATCAGCAGGAGCATGTTGCTGGTGCTTGGATTTCACATGCATGTTTCAGGTAACAGCACCTGAGAGCTTACGGACAGCTCAGAGGTGGTTCTGCTTCAGAAAGCAAAATAGTGGAGCAGTTGTGTCGTGTGCGTAAAGAATTTGAGGAATTAGACCAGGATATCCAGCAGTCTTTTCCTGGGAGAGCAGAAGAAGGGATAGACCTGTAAGGTTCACAAGTCATGGATTGGAGGGGATGGAAGCAGCCCACCTGTGTGCAGCTGAGCGTCATCCTTCTGGACTTCCTGTTCTCCTAGGGCCCAGTGTGAATTGCCACAGCGTTCAATAACAGCGTGTTAGTTCATTTGTCTGCCTTAATTCTTCTTTACTTTGAAGGGATGGAGAGCGTAGCACCAAACCTGCTTGGGAGTGTTGAGGGGACACTTGAGCAAACGCAGGAACATCTCAACCTGCTCTGGATGTGTCAGAAGCTCAGGGTTTGGATCAGTAAAATCTTTCCTGGGCTGGATGCGGAGTGTGTGGCATAAGAAAAGCCGGTGTAGTTATGGTAGTTTCCCTGTGGAGGGTTTACTCAGTGAGTAAACCTGATTCAAATACAAAACCAAGAGCTTGGAGATGTGAAGTAGTGGCTGTCATTGCTCCTGGGGGCGTGCAGCACCTTGTAAGTGACCATTGCCTTTACAAGCAGCATGTACACGGGGTGCCTCTTGGGTTTGCTGCTCCATCACACGGCTGTAGAAACACATGATGGAATTTTCCAGAAAGCATCCTATTTGGGCCATTCCCGCCGTCAGTGGAAGCTCCTTGCTCTGTGTCCGGAGCACCGTCCTCCAGAGGCTCGCTGAGTCATTGCTGGTCCTCCCAGGGCACTCAGCCTGGTCATTCCAGCACGAGCAGGTTTGATCATCCCTGATGGCTCAGGGCTGCCCTGTGGAAAAGAGGAGCTGAAAACCCTGAAGAGGGAAGTGGGAGGAATGAATGGAGAATATTGTGTGTTCTTGTGCCGCACTAGATCAGTTGCATTAAATTCAGAGCCTTTCTGAGTACAATTAATGGTCATTTTATTTAGGTCACCCTGGTTTTGTTGCTTTAAATGTACACCTCCATTAAAGTGGAAGAAAATCGAATACATTTATCTCTGTGGAGCCTTTTGTGAACTGGTTGGGCATATTTTAAATAACCCTGGGAACTGTTAGGATTATTAAAGCCTTTGGCTCCTCCAGGTTTTTTCTTTCCTCCTATTCTCCCCTATTCCTCCTTCCAGGCAGTGAGTAATGAAGTGGTTCAGCCCTTCCTTAGCTCAGAGCCCCAAGTGGGTTGAAAAAGAAAAGTTAAATAAACTAAAGCCCATTAGTTAGGCTTTATGTAAGAAAGTGAGTCTAAATTGGATGTATGTAAAGGGTATGCTGGGACAGAGGAGTCTGTTGGGCTTAAGTTCTGTTTGTAACTGGTATTATCTGGCAAGTCTTTATTTTCTTTATTTTATTTACCTTATGTGCTGAGACTGTTCATCGTGTAACACGTTCTCATGCCCAGAACTAGCTCAGATTCATCAGCTCCTTTAAGCCTCCATACTGAGCCATGCTACATCTAAAAGATGTACAGTTTTGATGGCTCTGCTCAGGGGCTCAGCGTCTGCATGGATGGAACCCAGCTCTTTGGTGCGCTGTTCCTCACCATGCCCAGAGAACACGCTTGCAGGAGCCACTTTGGTGGCTGATAGCTGGGTTCAGTGCCTATGGGTGACCAGCCAAGCCTCAGAGATGGCAACTGCATGTTCCAGCCCTGTTTTAACACAGGAAAAACTTCTCTGTAGGTTGAATGTGTTGAGACCTGGCCGTTTGCACTTCAAGCATCTTTCAAACGCCGGTTGGAGGAGGGGGTTAACGTTTGGACACTCACAGCTCCTCAATGTACTTGAGTTTCATCTGTGGGTTGGTTTTTTTCCCCTCCTTCCCCCAAAACAGGGCTCAGTTTGCTCACTACAGGGTTTACTGCCGGTTACCTTGACTGCGTCCCTTAGTTCTCCTTGATGAAAACTTGAACAAGCCGCTTGTGTTTGATTCCCGGAGACCCGTGAGAAACGGGCTGTGTGTGTGAGGCACTGTGGTTTTCTCATTCTATTCAGCCCTTTGTATATTCAGATTCTTCTAGTTTCAGTTCTTGCTGTTCTGCCAGATTTCCATACCATTGATGGGCTTTCTGAATTAATAAGTCTCTTTCTCCCCCCCCCATACCCTCACCACCTTTTTGCAACTGGTGAAAAGTTTTCTCTGCGCGCTGCCCCCTCGCATTGATTCCCCTCTCCCTTGTCCAAGCTGCTCTCAGATGTTTTATTTTGCAAAGCCTTGATAGAATTTTCCCTTTGCCGTTGCACTTTATCTATTCAGGAGGTTTCAAGAAGTCTCATTGTGTCAGCGGACTATGGAGGCAAGAGGCTATTCTTCTGGTACAATGCCTGCCCTAAAAAATAACGCAGGGTGGGGTAGACTCCGAAAGGGCAGAGACGGAGATAAAATGTTCTGACCTTAGGAAGCAGAAAAGATAACCAATTAGACATTGTTGAAAGGGCACCAGCTGGCTTAAAGAACACCCCACTGATTATTCTTTCTTAAAGACAGGCTTGGTCCACATCTGAAACTCCTCTGCGGAGCCGCTTCTCCCCTTTGCAGGCTTTCAGGTTTGAACTGGTGGGGCTGACCCTTTCCAAGGTAGCTGCGTGTCTGGTTCTGATCCCAGAAGCGGGTCTGAGGGATGCAGTGCCCATCTCCAGGGTACCGGCGTGCCTCAGGGTCCCAGGCAGCGCATGTAAACCTCCTGGATCAGCCACTGCTAATAGGGGTTTATTTGCCTAAAAAAGCTCTCTGCCAAGATCATCATTCCGGCAAGCAGGGCCCTCGTACACATGGCACAGAACGTTGTTTGCCCAGAGGATGTGTGTCTGGTGGGTGAGAGGACGTGTCATGTTGTGGAGGTGGGAGAGGTGAACAGAACTGCAGCTCCCCACTGTGACCAGGGACTGTACCCAGGGCCCCTCATCCCTCCCGGTGCTGGTCTTGTGCCAGGACCTGTCCCCCTGCCATGGCAGCAGTTGGAGGAGCAGGATGAGGCTGCACAAGAAGTTCAGATCAGATCCATGGTGGTGCTGCAGAGCCCAAAGGGTTTGCACCCCACATCTTCAGCTGCTGGGAGACTTTGGGCTCAGACATGGCCATGCTGAAGCGAGGTTAGCATCGTGCCTTGTTTCATGTCTCTTCTCTCCCTAACTGCAATGCAAGCAGCCTTGTGCATCACCCGCTGGTCAGGGGACCAGGGCTGCTGGATCTGTGCTGCAGTGTGTACAGGACCAGTCTGGGCTCTGGTTTGGAATGTGAGACAGAAAGGTTACACTGGGAGAGCTGAGTGTTAGACCTTACTGATGTGAGGACATAGGGTGGTTGGCACACTGGGGTGGACCGAGGCGGAGGAAGCAGCGATGCTGCAGGATCCTGCGCAAGGTGCGACATGTAGTTTTGGGATCCAGGGAGGGCAAGACCTGTGAGAATGAAAACTAAAGATTGCTGTGCAAGCAGAACCCCGGGGCAGAGATAAGCAGTGGTGCAGGGTGAAGGGCAGCTGTGTCCTTATCTGCCTCCTGGTATTGCTCATACTTGTGAATTTTCTTCTTTGGAGTGAGGAAAGACAGCAGGACAAATAGCTCTATGCTTAATGTGCTTTGGGTTTTTCAGTGCATCAGCACCTTTAGGTCTCGCTCAAGATGGGTATCAAGGAGCCATGCTGTTCCCCACCATCTCAGGCCATTGCTAACCCAGTTTGCAAACCACTCTGAAGAAGTTAAGTACAGAGACAAGTTTTTGATGAGGACGTTTCCTGCAGCACACAGGACCAACCTGCCCCAGCTCCTGCAGCCTTGGAGCAGCAGTTTTAACATGTGATAATGCTGCAAAATAAACTCCAGCACAACATCCTTCTAAAATAAGTGTAAAATTTTAGGTGTGGCTGCACAGATTAAATGGAGGTGGAATAAATCATGCAAATAGTAATGAAAGTTGAAAGCAATTTGGTTGCACTTCAATACGTTTCATCAGTCATCTCTCTTCTGAAGTGGAAATGCCAAGCCTGATGCGAATTAAACCTTCTCCCTCCTCCCTCTCCCCTCTTTCCTCTGGCTTTTCAAAAGGCCTTTTGAAAGCCTCTGAATACCTTTCTTGCCTGACCAGGTTTTACCCTGCTCATACTTCTTGTAACCTCCTAATTCTCAGCCAAGACAGTGACTATAATTTGGAGAAGACATGGGCTTGATTTGCATCCACAGTTCCTCTCTTGATCCTTCTTTACCTCCCTGCAAAAGGGAAAAAGGCTGGGATGAGGCGCAGCCAGGGACCGACAAGAGGAGGAAGAGCTGCTTAGATATGTGTTTTTTTAGGGCAACCGAACTTTCAATGCTGGCTTTTCTGCTTTGGGATCAAGTGTCAGATGGGATGGGGGTGGAAAGCAGCAGATTCCCAAAAGGAAGAGCTGACTGAGCACAAAGGGATCGGATGCATCGTTTGTTCCTGAGCTGAGGCTGCTGCTGCCCTTGTCTCCCCTCCTGTCTGTCTGCTGTCTGTGTGAAGGTGTTAAAGCATGCATCTCCCTTGTCTCTTGCAGGTAGAGGACGCCATGCTTATGTTTGACAAGACGACCAACAGGCATAGAGGTAAGAGAGAACGGGAGCTCAGGCATCACACTGTGCGGCAGCTTCTGCCTGTGAGCACAGCCCAAGTCACTGTCAGTGTGATGACCTGGTGCCTAAATCCGTGGTGCTAAACCCCTCTGTCCTGCAGAGGAAGGGCTGTTTGGCATGTAATGCCATGTGTCGTATGGGTTTGCTTATCAGAGTTGATTTTTCTGGTCAGTCTAATGACATCTCTTTGGGAGGACCATTGCTGGGCTCTGTTTGTACCACAGTGGCTGTCATTTGGTTAAGCTGGGCATAAGGCCAGTGAAGCTGAGATACCAGGAAATTAAGGGGCTGAACCCCTCTGCTGGGGTTTCAAGCATGCTGGAGTTTTGCAGCTGAGGGCTGCTCATCCTCCGGCAACGGTAGCTCAGAACAAGCAGGATCTGCAGAAGAGGAGTTTCCCTCCCCATATTTCACAAGAGAGGCAAGGTTTCATCACTGCTTGTACAGCTCAGTGAAAATGAGCTGAGGATTACTTTCGATGTTATGGCCATTCCTTTCAGCAGAAATGAATGATGCTCCTCTGTCTCTCAGCGAGCAGCTCACGTTATCGCTGCAGGCAGAGAGCAGCGCAGCATCCGCTCTGTTCGGCTGGGATGGGGTCAGACGTACCTGAGCTCTCAGAGGGGCACCAGGAACTGCCCTGGGGACAGGCTCAGAGCCCCTCTTCCCTTTCCTCTGAATGACATTGATTTTATGCCACCAATCTCCCTGCTCTACCGTGTGTGTTTGGAGGCAGTGCAGGAAGTCGGCGCAGCTTGTGGCTTCTGCCCCCGTGTGACAGCGTGGACGTGTAGCCCTAGGTTTGTCATTTGCCCTCTTCACTCCAGCCTGTTTGAGGGGCAATCTTGACTGATGTGTTTATTGTCTCCATGGTGAATGCAGCCTGTTTAGAGAGGCTGCTCTGAGGTGTTAAGGAGCCTGTGCCCGGCCAGGCAGCGATGGGAGTGTGGGGAATGGGAGAGGGGAGCAGCCCAGCTCATCTTCATCTCCGTGGCAGGGCCAGAAGACCTGACCTCCCAGCGCTGTGTGAATTATTCACTGCTCTGAGACTTGCCTTAACAGGGAACTTGGTTTGTGTGGATGGTTGGGGGAGTCGGGCAAACCTCCAGGATAGCATTCCCCCCTCCAGCACTTCCTTCCCAGGCGCTGATCCCTCTCTGATGTCAGGGATCGTAGTAGCCTGCAAAAGACTTGCTTGGAAGGATAAGCTCTTCAGAGAAGGCATGTGACCCGCCAGTGCCCATCAGTTTGTAACAGGAACCAAGTGTTCAAAACCCTTACATACTTTGCAAAGTTCAACCCCTGGCAACTTCCTTTTATATCCAGGAATTTTCTACCCTTCTCTTTGCAACCACCCTAAAACGGGCCATAAATACCCTTCTCCATTCAGGATCTTGGCATGTTGTTTGTTGCATTGAAAGCTGTGTTATGTGGTGCTTTTGTGCTGGGCACAAGGGCTCCAACCCTGCTCTGACGTGTTCTGTGGGCAGCTGGGCTACCGGGGGATCTGGTCCCAGGAACACATTTACTCAGCAGACTCGGCCCTTGTGAATGTGTTCCACCGAGGCTCCTGTTTGTATTCTTTGTTTTCCTCCCTCAAGCCGTTCCTTAACCTGGCAAGTTTATGCAGTGTGCATCAGGCTAGAAACACGTCCTGGTGTTCATCTCCATGCCCTGTGCTTTTGAGGCTTTTGCAGCCTGCTTTCCAAGTCCCCAGCCTTGTCTCTGCCCCTGTCACCCCGCAGAGCAAGTCTTTGCTATCGCTCTCTAAGGGCATCAGGGGCTCCACAGGGATGGCTTGATGTCCTGGGGGACGTCAGCTTCTCCTGTAGCCTATCAGCAGGGCTGGATGGCCCCAGCAGCTGCCTCATCTCCAGATAAGGGCTCTGCTCCAGAGATAGAAAGTCTCCATGTGCTGAAATGTCCCAAATCATGGAGTTGGTTCTCACTGGGGCTCTTGGCTATGCCCATAGCGAGCTCTCTTCCTCCCCACCAAACTCAGTGGTGGTCTCCAGCTTGTGCTTGCCTTCACTGGGATTTGTTGCCCGGGGAGGCAGAGACTCTGCAGGGACAGTAATAGAGCAACGTGCATTAGTCCTTCCTTTGCTTCCTGCAGGCAAGACGCTCATCTCCTCCCTGTGTACCTCAAGGTGATCCCTCCTTTGTCCCCACCGGTGGCACTGTGCTGCTGTAAGCACTTTGCAAGGCGTGAGGGCACCAGGAAGCGTCCGTGTTTGTGCTCTGCTAATGCTGAGCTCTGCTCTAACAGCTCTGCTTCAGCTTTTCTGTGCTCTGTGGGGAGCCTGGGATAGCGCAGGGAGCCCTGCTCTCAGCTGTGAACCTGAGCGAGCAGCCCCACAGGATGGATGCCTCTTCCAAGAGCATCTTCCCACTGTCTTGTCTGGAGAAACGGTCCATAACTGCTGAAGTTGAGGGCTGCAGATGTGAGGGCACTTTAGCTGCCATGGAACCCTCTGTGTTTTCCACAAAAGGGCTTTTTCCCCACAATGTCTATTGAAGACAAGAGGCAACAGGTCTTCCTTTTTTCCCCAGGAATTCTATGATTTTATTTCATTGTTTTATTTTAATAGCTTATTTTGCATGCAAGCCACAACACTTCTCTTTGTATTAACATTCTTGTGTAATCTCTTTATGTGAGATATAAGGGGGGAGGAACTAAGAGTCCAAGAGGATCAAAAGCAGACTCCAAATGCTGTTGGGTAGAGGTGATGCTGCCTACACCTCCGGTGTGTTCCATCAGAGTAGGGCTCTGAACCCGGATCTGTCCCTGTCCATATGGTCCAAGGGTGCCTGGAGCCCCCTCCCCAGGTCTTTACCCCTGCAAGTCCAGGTGGAAGGAAGAAACAAGTGCAAAAGGCAGAGTAGAAAGTCATCTTCATCTTCACACTTGAATTTATCCAGTCCTTAGTGACATTTTCCTTCTCTGCACAGTAGCTGGGGCTAATCAGGCTAATCCACTGGCTAGTGGGCTCTTGTGATGAAGCGAGTCCTGCCGCATCAGTGGCTGATAAAATCAGCCCAGATTTTACAAATGGTGACGTTCTGATTGTGTGGGAAGCGTGTTTAAAATGCAGCAGCGTGCAGCAACAGTGGTAATGGCAATTCTGAAATCCACTTGCGGGTTGCAATCTGTATCTTCAAATTAGCCAAAGCAAAGAGGAATGGCAGATGAAATACCCGTTGTGGTTTACTCTAGTTAGGCCATGCCTGGAATAATCAACGTGGGCAAGGGAAGGGAAAAGCATTAACGCTTCCTCCCTACTGCTCTGAGGGAGATGAATTTCCTGGAAGCAAATCGAGGAGATTTGTTGACATAATTCTGGCACACGTGTGTTACTCATGTGTGCATGTTCTGGTAGTGTGTAACCCGCCTGCACGCGCAGCGCTGGCCTGACACCAGTTAGGAAGTGCAAACACACAGATGTCACCAGATGTAGTAAGAGGGGTTTCAAAACTACTCATCATTGCTTGGAAACCCCACCCGAAATAAACCTTTGAGCCTTGCCAATGGAGCACATAACTTCAGTAACATTAAAGGTGCCATCAGGCTCATCATGTTGTTGCCTCCGCTGGTGTCTTTCTCTTTCTTAATGTCCAGCTGTTTCTGGATGTTCTCTAAGGAAAATTAGTTCATGCCTGTCTGTTGCATTATTAAAGGCAGGCTGTAAAATCTGAATTTGATTATAATAAGGAGCGGTTAATTTGGGGCGTATTATAGGTAAAACAATCCCTTGCTTCAATGGGATGCAGCATCTTCTCAGAAGGGTTCTCCTTCTAGCTTGGCTGCTTAGTTGTAGTAGCGGAGCACAGTGAAGTAGCACTTATAAGGCATATGTCTCTTGGTTAGGTTAATTAAAATGCCATTTCTTCTTAGAAATGAAGTGTTGGTGATGCTCCGCTTCTGTAGCCTGTACTGTACTTCTGCACTTATATACAGGGAGCAAAACCACATGCAAAAGTTCTCCAAACACTCTGGAAGATCACTTTCATCGTGTTCTTCACTGCCTAAAATTTCATAAGCTGGAAATTACTGGGTCAGTCCTGAAAGGATTTAGTAATTGGAAAGAGGAAAGAAAGAGGCTGGTGTTATTTAGTTACCCTTGCAAAGTGTAGATAAAATCTGGAGTTCAGCATCAGTTATTGATCTTTGGGGTTGGAGGGAGCCTGGCAAGATGATGGTGTCCTTCTAACTTCATTATGGAAAGCAGCTCCAGACAGCACAGCACTTCACTGCCAAGCACAGCCACCAGCGGAACAGCGCGGCCACATTGTCCTTGTGTTTTGCTGGGTGACCCCAGGCAGGAGCCTTGTCTGCTGCATCCAGCCGTATGTGGTGGGCTGCTTCGGAGGAGGGAAGGGTCAGATGGAAGCGTCTGAGCCGAGGGGTGCAGGAGCAGGCTCAACCCTTCCCAAGCTTTGCTCATGCAGTGGAGTATCTCCTGATAAATCTTTGCAACTCCCTTTTCTCCCCTTTCTCTCTGCAGTTGTTGAGCATCAGGGTAGAGATGAGTCAAGAGAATGTGGTATATTGGATAATTATCATAATGGGATGCTCTTGATCGCAGCTTTTGATGCTCTCTACCAGCATGTATTTGTTGCTGCTCCGGAAGCTCTCCGTTTGTGAGAGTCCCACATCTTGAACTTGCAGAAAAGACAAAGATTTTGAGTGACTGAATCCCCTGGGCTGTAATTGCCAGTATTGAATGTAACACTATATGTTTCTCAAAGCCATACAGCCCCCAGAGTTATTTTCATATCAATTAACTCTCTCTCATGGTTGGGAACGGCAGGGGAGGGAAGTGACAGCGTGTGATTTGGACTTCTTTAATCTTAGAACTAAACAAAGTCAAGGAAATGCGAGCTATCTGTGTGACACTAACAATATCCTACGTGTTAGGGGTTAAAACATCTCCCAAAGACAGGCAGTGATTGTGGCAGAGCTTTTAAATGGCTTGGATTTGTACAGGGAGACTCCTGATACCCTCATGTAGTGTCGCAGCAGCCTTCTCCTGGAGATGTGGGAGCTCTGTAGATGTGGTTTGATCTAAAACCACCGAATTCAGACCAATAGACGTGTTCACCTCGTACCACTGCGCACAGGAGCACAGCGGCTGCTGCGTCCTTCCTGTGCCTCCGCTCTCAAGGAGGAACGTGAGGGTCGTGCTTCGTGTTTGCTCGATCCCCATCTGCAGATTTCCGTGCAGGGAAGTAATTGTCCAGGTGGAAGCGGTCGGTATAATGGTTGTATTTATTGGAAGAGACAGGAGTGATGTTGTTAGTGAGATATCGTCTGTGCCTCCGCAAAGGATGATGCTTTTCCTAGGAGAAAAATAGCCTTTTGCATCCTGTGTGGCTGCCAAAAGCTCAGGTTTGGAGTTGACCTCTGAAGTTATAATTGACATTTTTATAGATGAGATATAAATATAATTAAGAGCCGCTGCAATTATTTGTTTATCCGCATTTCCCTCAAGCAAGGCAAGGTCGTGTGCATGTGAAAATACCTCCCCAGGCGCTTTGGAGTACGGAGTAGTTAAAATATATAGAAATAATTGCCTAATTTGGTCATTCTCAATGTAGTTTTTCTTGGCAGCAGCCTGGCGATAGCACCGAGCATCAGCTCCTGATCTGCTCGCGTGGTTTTGCTTTCAGAAGGATGGAGCTAAAGGCAGAGCTGCTGTTTGGCCAGGTTTGACCACAGGATTTTGGAGAAGCATCCACAAGCACAGTGCTGATGGGTTTTTTTCAGAGCATAAAGTGCTTTGAGGGCTTTGGATGAAAAGTGTAACATCAGATATAAATGGAGGCAGTATTATTGTTATTGCTTCCCTGGATGAGATGGGCTTTTATTTCCCTGTCAGTCGTACCACTTCATAAATGGGACTCCAGAGAGTGCAGTTGTTTTGTGGGAAGCTGAAATTCATCCCCGGGACCTGAGGATTGCAACAGGGAGAGATTTAACCCTTGGTGCACAGAGATGCTGCATGTTTGTCTGCTGCCAAAGGCACCGCGGATCAGAGGGAGGGAGAGCTGCAGCGGGGGGGTAGAGTGATTTTTAAGCCAATATTTGCTTAAAACTTCACATGAGGTCTGTGAAGAGTCCCTGGAGTGGTGATGGCTGAGCACGAACGCCGTCACTCAGACCTGTCTGTTTAGATTGCAGCTATGACACTTTAGATGTGCATGGTTTTAATATTATTACACCCTCGCTTATAAATATTCACGTCCTAAAACACATTAACGCTGACGAGCGATATTCACGTCCCTGCTTCATGTCGTGAGCTCCCCTCCTTCCCGGCTGGATCCAGGGTGGGAGCTGGGATGGCTGACGATGGTGAGATGGAGCACAGGGAAAGGGGTCATGGTTTCAGCCCCGCTCATCAGGCTGAGTGGCCACAGCGCAGCAGTTTTCTTATTGGCATCCGTTCTGTTTCTCCCCTTAGCCTTTGTATCTGGTGGTAAGGACCGTCTGTGAGTGTTAACCCATTTCAGGGTGACTGCCTCTCCTGGGTTGGTGGCATTCACATAGGGACATGCCAGCGGCCCCGAGCTTGATGGGCTTGGTGCTGCTCCCTGCTTTGGTGTTAATAAACACAAAACAGAAAGGAAAAGCTGCCAATTCTTGGATCCATCTCCCTTGCCTTTTAATTTCCTGGCCAGCGCCTATTGCTGCTGCATCAGGGCACCTTATGTGGAGTGTAAAACTAAATGCATTCAAGCCAGTATGAGCCCTGCATCCCAGTAGACTCTGTTTCAGAATAGCAAATAAGGCTCCTGGCCACGCTTTTCAAGGCGATTATTGAACGTCTCGGGTGGTTACAGTCATCCTGCCCCCAGCCTCACGCTGGATAACGCCACCTGAGGCTTGGAATAATTGCCCAGCTATGTACTGTCTGTCATACCTTATTGCTTAATTTTATACCAGTAATGAAAAGTACATCCAGAGCAGGAGAAAGAGTGAGCAGCTGCACTGGTCGGGGCGCACGGAGGGATAGATGTGTGCAGTTCTTGCTCTGAAGAAAGGAGAGGCTCAGCTTGGCAGCAGCACTCAGGAGAGGACTTGACATTTTTATTCTCTTATTTAACAAACAAATGCAATAATAATAATAAGGGGGGGAAGATCCCACTGACCATTAAAGGATGCAAACAGAGCCCAGCAGTTAGTTTGGGAGTCTCCAGTTACACAGACTTTCAGGTAAGTATCAGCTTAAAAGTATATTGTGCAGGACAGGAGGTTTGTAAAACTCATTTGTATCTTGTCTTCATAGTTAACAAGTTACTTAATTCCCCTCCCCAGAGGCGAGCCCTACGCAGCCAGACCTTTTTGACCTTCTTCTCCATCCTCTTTTTTTATTAAGCCTAATACTGGTAGTAACAGGCTGGGTGCTCTCCCTTAGCACCCTCTCCTGCAGTGCTGGAGATGGAAACGGCTGCAGGAAGGGAGGGTCAGAGCCGGAGTGTGAAACCTGCAGGCAGGAAGAGGAGCAGGAGGAAATCTGGCACTTTCTGTGGCACCTCTGTAGAAGATATTAAATGGCTCTTCAGGTATCAGTTAAGCTCTCTGGGATGCAATAAATGATGCTTTGGTAGATCAGCAGAGGGTGACACCCATTTGCCTCAGATGGGAAAGCAGAAACTCAGGAAGATAGGAGATGGTCTCACAGTTATCTGTGTGGTGTCCAGGGCTAGACATAGGCAGGACCATGAGCAGAAAAGTGGGTATTTCATTCCTGTAGAACTGCAGTTACCTGTTGCTATCTTAAAAAGAAAAATCTTCCTCTTCACTTGTACTGAACAGCATCAGTAACTTAACGCAGTCGTATTGCGGAGTAAATCAGTGGAGCCTCTCTCATCTCTGAAAGGTTCTTCAGGAAATGCAAAGCAAGAGTTGTGCAAATGTTCAAGAACTTTCTTCAAATGGTGATGCAGACTCTGTTCCACTTGCAGACGGTCGCTGTGGGAGAGCTGTGCCAGGGTGAGGGCTGTGTTAGAGCACACAACGTGATCTTCCCAGCTGGGGCTGCGCTGAGGAGATGGAGAGGTCGTTTTAATACGCCTTCAGTTTGCCATCTTTATTGTCACTGCTGAGCAGCCAGTGTGAGTGGCAGATAAATTAGCCAAAATCCTGATGATCTGTGAATGGAAAGAAACTTAAATGCCCTGAATAAGTCCTTGCTTATGAGTCTACTGTGCTGATGAAACCAAACCCCTTTGCTTCCCAGAACACGGGAGAGAAGTGATCAGCAGGTAGCTTCAGGTCTTGGGGGACTGTTTGAAAATGTTAATTGAGGAAAGGCCAGAAACAGGAGGAGAACAAAATGCAACATTTACATAGAGAGGCAGTCTTCATGCAGCAAGCAGAATTAAAGTCAGCATGGTGACCTTGAGAAAACAGGCAGCTACTCGCAGCATCCCCGTGCCCAAAAAGGTGATGTGCAATGGAGGCGCAGTGCGCAGCTTTGCTTCCCTGGTGTGTTTGCTGTTCCCAGTGGATCAGTGAAAGCAGACTGGGCAAGTCCTCTCAGATGTGCGTTGGGCAGGGAGGAGCTTCTATTTTTCATGTATCTGTGCTTTTTATCTGCTGGTTGTCATAGAATCCCAGGCTGGTTTGTGTTGGAAGGGACCTTAAAGCTCATCCAGTTCCAAGCCCCTGCCGTGGGCAGGGACACCTTCCACTAGAGCAGCTTGCTCCAAGCAATAACGCATCCCCTGTCCCCAAAACCTTGAAATTCAGCAGAAACTCAGATTACACAAACAGTGCTGGTAGCAAAGGCTTTTACCCTTGGGTGGGCATTTCTGCTTCATCTCTGCTGTCCTTACCATCCCTGGCTGTGACTTGGGTTTTCTGGGCATTTACTTGTTGGTAACTCAGATAGAGGATGCTGGTCCAAGCTCTAAGATGCTTCTGCATGGGAACATGAATGCAATATCATGCCTTGCTGACTGGGCTGGCGTGCTCAGGCATGTGGCTGTCCCCAAAACCCCACTCTGTGCCCAGGGTCATTTTTGCAAGGCGAAAGCTCTGAGTGACTGCTGCCAAAGGATGGGTTGGCAATGGGGATGTAACTGCAAACATCCCTGCCCTGCAGTGAACGGTTCACAGCTCCGGCACAAGGTTTCACCTGATCAAAAAGGCAAATGAGAAGCTGCTCAGATCACCAGTGTAGGTGTGTAAACCCTGTGCAGGGTGTGCAGGCTCCCATGGGGTCATCACCACTTCGCATCGCTGTGCTCTTTCTTACCTGTGCTCAGTAGTGGCTTTCCCAAAGCATCGAGTTTTGACTGAGGATTTCTTTAATTAGGTTGATGAATACGTACTGGTGGGGAGAGATTTTGCTTATTCTGTGTGTTTTGTGTGTATAACTTGAAGTCAGAACATCTGGTGCTTTTTTTTGCTGGATCTGATAGAATAAGTTGAAAAATGACTTATTTCAGAAAAGTGCAGGTTCGGCAGGTTTGGGTGCTGGGGTTTTATTTACTTTGAATTTATTGAGTGTTTCTGGACCAGAAGGAGTATCCTCACCTGCTGTAACCATTCACAGGTTGTTCTCCATGTTAAAACACCCAGCAATGCTAACAACTTCCACAGTTTTCTGCTTTGGAGCGTCACATACAACACTAGTAACCCTACACAGCCTTCCCTTCAGTGATTTCAAGGCTCTTTGCGGGCATGTGGAGCATTAAGCTTTGTATTGTCCCAGTGAAGCCAGTAAGGGTAAGGTGGGGACCAGGGTGCAGGGTGATGAACTGTCTTGGTGCTGAGCATGGGTCTCAGTCTGACTCCGTGTCACCATCTCTCCATGCTCACTCTTAGTGGGTCCATCGCCAGCTCCAGTATAAGTCATCTGAGAGTTTTGTGGTTGACTTCAGTCCCAGCAAGGCTCTGGTGATGGAAACCATCCTCCTCATCCGTAGCACAAGTCACACGTGAACACACGTGTCCAACAGCGTGCTCAGAATTAAGGCAGGATCCATAGGGAGAAGCCTGGCAGGAGAATACGCTTTGAGCATCATTGCAGCAACAAATTTTCCCCCATCAGCTCGCAGGATGTTCAGATGAGCTGGAATCACTTCAAGCCATCAGTGGCAGGTTTGGCTGTTGCCAGTTCCTGTTCCTGCAGGCCTGTTTCCCCCTGGATTGGAGGAGGAGAGGGTTTGCTGCCCTCCTGCAGCAGAGCCAGGCTGTTGGCAGAAGGTGCTGGTCCCTTTCTGAGCTGAGCTCTGTGTGGGCTCCTCACCCCAGGCAAGTGTCTTGGGCGCTGGCTGGGGCTGGGCATTGAGCAGACACCCACCAAGAAGATGGTGAGAGCCTGTTCTAGCAGCTCTGTTCTCTTCACCCACAGAGCAAACTAATAAAGCAGTAAAAACATTTGTTTTCCAACAGTCTGTGGATGTAATTGCAGGAAAACAAACCAGGAAATCAGATTCCTTAAGTGTGGGACTTGTTTTATTGCAAACCAAGAGCCTGTTCCCCTCTGCACAGGCTTTCTTCTTGATTTCACTTTGTCCCTCGCAGGGCAGGACCCCGAGTGCTGGTTCAGGACCCGGTGCTGGGATTTTGGGGGGTTCAGAAGCAGCACGAGGGTGGTGGGAGCTGGAGGTGGGCTGATAACCTGCGTGTCTGCTGGGGAAGGAGCAGCTGCGGAGGGAGAAGGGAGCAGCTGTGGGTATGAAATTAGTCATTCTGTGAAGAAATGGGTTTGATAAATAATAAAACAGTGGTATTAACAACAGATGCTTTCCAGGTCAGATGACTTTGATAAAAGCACCCAACAGCTATGGCTAATGGTATGAAAAATGTGTATCTATATTTATAGCTCTATCTATATGAAAAGACATATAAATAGGCACGTGTTTGCGGATGGATGTGTGTGTGTGTACATGCTCACATCTAAATGTACCTGGCATTTTATTTCTGTT
Organism: Ara ararauna; assembly: GCA_028858755.1. Classification (NCBI taxonomy): domain Eukaryota; kingdom Metazoa; phylum Chordata; class Aves; order Psittaciformes; family Psittacidae; genus Ara; species Ara ararauna. Next base: position 5,257,057 of record CM054389.1, on the reverse strand, counting down.
TTCAAGTAACAGTGAGAGTGTCGCTGCTCCTGTTCTTTGCAGCCTTTGAGACTCGCCAAGAAAACCTGGAATGTGATCCGTGTCTCCCTCCTCTCCTCGGCTCCCTTTGGTTTTGCATTCATACCTTTTCATTTTGATACCTGGTTTGATTTGTCAGAGACCGTGCCTTACACAGTGTTTCCTTTATGGTGATTTACTGTGCTCTTCTTCTCTTTCACCTTAAATCTCCGATAAGAGTGTTTTTAAATGAAATTGCAGCCTGGCACCGTTGCACGCTCCCGGCTGGCTGCCAGCAGAGACAGGAATGCTGAGGAGAGGGGCTTTGGGAAGCCTTCCCAAGCAGCGTGAGGAGCGCAGGACCTAGGTTGCAGGTGGGATGGAGGAAGGGGAGGAAGCACAGTGGGACCAGCTGGGGTCTTCTCACCCAGCCATTGCCTTTGAACTCCCCTTGCCACGGCAGCCCCACAGCAGGGACCTCCATCACCATGTTGCATCCATGGTAGTGTGGCGAATGCTGATATTTTAGCAGGGCTTGGTACCAGCCCCATCCCAGTGATGCCAACGGTTGTTGAACATTTCCCTCTCTTTCCTCCTGCTAAATCACTTACTAGCCTAATTGATTTTAGTCTAATTATTGCCACCACCAATGCTCCACAACGGGGAGAGGCAGGAGTTGGCTCGGTGGTGGGGTCAGTTTGTTTTGCCCTCAAAGCCATAAAAGCAAACCTGGGGATCATGGTGTTTTTATAGGGTGACCCAATGGTGCCTGCAAGTTTCCAGCCCATCCAAGTAATTGAAATGTTTTGGGATAACTGTTGGTTGTGCCAGCTGAATGTGATTTATCAGGGGAAGGCATCAGCAGTGGGAATATCAGTAAATAGAACTGTCTGACATGGCAGGTCATTTTTAGTTTAATATAGTAGATTTAATGAACTCTTGTCTTTATAATTCATAGTACTTGCCGAATGCATCCATTTCCCCTCCGTTAATGACGTTCGTTACAGATCTGTCCTTTGTTAAAGGCTTTATTAGGGCTGGCAAGTTGAGTTGCAGCGCTGCGTTCCCCAAGTGCAAAGGGTTAGCTAATAAATTGTTACCTTTTGCATCCAATACGATTAGTAATAAACGTGGCCAAAAACTTCCCTGAGTAGTTCATGTATTATTAATCATTATTATTATTGAATGTCTTGAAAGGTCGTTTTCAAAGACCTCTGGTGTGTGTTTTCCCAGCTCGTTGGGGCGCGTTTTATCAGCTCTTGTTGCCACGACACCTCTCCAGTAGTTTGTGCGTGTTGGAGTGTGTTTGGGTCAGAGCCGACAGCAGTCCCCAGCTCTGCTGTCAAGTGATTTAATAGCATTTGTGTCCAGCCTAACCCAATCTATCTCACCTCGCAGAGGAGAAAAAAATAATCCTGCATCAAAATTACTGCTTTTGGAACTGTCTTGTCTCTTTTGAGTGGGAACTGGAGGCAACCAGACAAGCTTCAATGAGAGCGAATAAAGAAACATTACTTTCTGAACACAATCTTCTGTTACCAGTCACTTTTCAACAGACATTCAATCAAAATGCTAATAGCAAAGGCAACAAGGGAGCAGGGTTATTGTAATACTAATTGATAGGCTGCAGGGATGGGTTTTGATAAGTGCTGTTGAAGATAGATTTTTGAAATATGATTCTCTTTAATTACAATGGTAATAATCACAAATGTACAAATGATTTAATGATAGTTTTCTAGGTAAGAGCCTGAGGATTTTTTTTTGTTCAGGTTATTTTGTAGGGGTTTTTTAAGGCAGAAATCACCTTAAAAAATAAAGCCATAGAGGAATGTAGTGACTTTATCTAGACTTGTGTGGCTACTTTGCATCAAAATTAATACTGTCGAATCTGAAGCTCTTGAATAAGAAATCCAGTCATTTATTTATACAATAGAGTCTGCTGAAAGCCCACAGTTGAAGCCACGTTGCATGTAGGGACACATTTAATATCTAACGCTATAATAATTAGGATCAATTATGCCAGCAAGGATTTTCAAATGCATTTTGAGGGAGGGGAAGAATGGGCTTAGGGGGATTCACTGAGGTTTTAAGTTCTGTGGGTTTATCTGGGGTACCAGGTTTGATCATGTTAATGGAGATTGTAACACTCAGTGATGGGAAGCTCCAAACTAAGACCCTTTTCCCTGTGCAGGAGCTGGTTTTCCATGTCCTGGATGATGGGAGAGCTGTCCCCAGCCATCACCATCCCCATCTGAGCCTCTTGCAGTCTCTTTGGGGCACACAGCATCCCACCTCCTCTGGCCTCTAGGAGATGGGAATGCAAAGAGAAAGGGCAGATCCATCAGTAACAGGCAGCCTCTGCTTCAGCTAATTTGTGATGGACTAATTGATAACAAAACAAAGAAGGGGGGCTGAGGGAGTGTGTGTTTTGCTTTTGTTGATGTGGGAGGGGGGGTTCTTTCTTGGGCAGGGAAGGATGATCTCTGCTGCCTTTCAATTTGTCAAGCTCTCTCTCAAAGATCTGCCAGAGAAGAAAGGGTAATTAATAGGCTTGAAGTCATTTCCGATGTGTCAGTATTTCTGCCTTGCTTCCAAGTGGTAATGTTTGCTGGCTCGAGGCCTCCAGGGAGCCTTCCATCTTATTAACTTGTCTGGGAGAAGCAGTGAGTGGGGACAGCTTGGGCCAGTGGGTGACATGAAATAAGGATTTGTGGTGTAGTGAGCTGTAAACACGGGGGCTGGCAGAGTAAAGAGTGGAAAGGAAAAGAAAATAAAGGAAGGAAAAGATATTAAAAAGGCCACTGGTCTCATGTACGTGGGGGGGATGCAGTTTATTTAGGGCAGCCTGTACCCAGCCTGTAGAGATGGACCTGGTGGTGTGCTGTGTCGCCCAGGGGCAGGTTTGGCTTTTATTGAGAAGTTCAACACAAGGGGCTTGGTTTTCAGCAGAGCAAGGGCTGGATCCTTCTCCTCATCACTTCTGTTTGCCAAGTCGGTTGCCAGTTTTTGTAGCTTTTCTTAGTTGCATCTGAGAACTCGAGTGTTAAACTTAGGACGTTTCTTAGTGAAGACACCTTTGTTCTCAGAACACTGCAAGGACTCTGTCAGGGCAAGCAATAAAATGGTTATAGGTGGGTTCTGGGTTTGGATGTGCTCAGTTGCCTTCTGGCCTTTGACTCCAGTAAAAGCTGCAGGATGCCCTGGGAAGGAGGGAGAGAGGGATGAGTGAGTCACGTCCCGAAGTTCAGACGGGAGATGTCTCAGAGCAATTCTCTGTGCAACTGAGCTGATGGGTTTGCGCAGCACTGAGCATCGCTGCCGCTGGAGCTCTGCCCTTCATCACAGATGTGCCCTTACATGAGAGCGGTGCCTATCTACGTATTTAACCTTCTCTGCTTTTCTTGGTACGTTTCCAAATTCTCCTTCATTGCAAAAGCACAGGAGCGGTGGCATTAGCCCCTGGAGGAGAGCGGGATGGAGGCAGCGCTGGTCTCCTCCACGTACATGCTGTTCCTTGGAGATTGTTCCCTTTTCCTTTTTGAAGTAGCAAAGCTCGGCGTTTCGGGTCACTGGGAAGGAACAGGATGTCTTTCACATATTGACAGGTTTTCTTCTTCTCCTCTTCTCTGATCTCGCTCCTGTTTGTCAAGCTCACTTTTCATTTTCCAGAGAAATGATTATGACTAAACAGCTCTGACAACCTCTTTGCAAAGTGTGAGAAGGCTACGAGGGGAGGGGGGAAAAGGGAGCCACCTCAAAGCTCTTCACTGAACTGGCAAGGTTTTCTCTTCTGCTGCAGAGCGTATTTCCATACAGTGGAGTTCCCCTCGCAAGCGCTTACGGGGGGGGGGGGGGGCACTTGTATAATCTAATTGCAACTTGGTTTAATATTCTGTGGAAATTAAAACTGAGTCCTTCCTGTTAGAAAGACCAATGTGCAGGTATTAGTCCTCTATGGTGTCTTCAGCTGTTAACACTGACATGCTCAGAATGATAGTTTATGTCCATTAACAGCGCCTGCTTCTCAAATGATGAGTGATAGATAGGGTAGGTGAAAGCTGGGCGCTGGATTTTAGTCTTTATTTTAATGCTGATGTTACTTCCTGAAGGTAAATAAGGGGAGAAGATGCTGTGTGGTTTTATCTGTGGAATGAAAACAAAGTCTCATTATTTGAGGGTGGAATTTGGTGACGGTTTTCTCTTCATCTGAAGCTTCATTCTGAATTCTTGCAGCTAATTGCCTGCTGATGAGTTGAGACAGGCGCTGCTAATGCTGGCCTTGAGAGGGAAATCATCTCCTGCAAAGCCTTAGACTCAGAGCGGGAGCCCTCAGTAGGGTGCGGGTGTTGTTGCAGGTGAGCATGAGGACGGGTTCTCCCTGATCCCGCATTCCCTGCACAGCTGGATTGGGAGCAAGAGAGGAGGATACAGCTGTGGAACAGGATGGAGCCACCCAGCAGAGCAAGTCCCCCTGATTTATACTTCCTGCCTATCCCCCTGAGCTGCCACCAGCCCCAGTACTGCCAGGGGTGCCCATTCCAGGTTTCGGGATGCCTGTGCCATGCGGAGCATTGTGCTGGCTGTGAGCATATGGCAGCAGCATTTGCACTCCCTGGCTGCCCGTGTGTTTAATGCACTTTCTGCATTCATTTACAGTATTCTTTTCTGAGAGCTTTGAGTTCTTCCTGTTTAGAGGACATAGAGAGCCAGGGTAGGTGTGTTCTGTATGCACGTGGAGGTGAAGGAAGTGCTGACCTCTAGATAGCAGGTAACTGCAAGCTCCCTCCATTACCAGAAAGCCGGAGCATCTGCAGATACCCAAATGTTTCCCTCTCTTCCCCAGCTGCCTTCCTGAACTTGATTTGACACATGCTGCAAGTATCTCTGTTGCTATCTATTGGAAGTTTCCATTATTGACTGGCAGCAAGGCTCCTGTGTGCGTCTCGCTTGTGGGCAGAAGATAACTTTAAAAAGCACCGTGTTTATCTGGAGAGAGCAGAGTGGTGAGGCTGGAGCCCCAGGCCAGCCACGGGGATGGATCAGAAGCTTCTTCTGCATGGGAACAGAGGTGGGAGGATCTACTATGGAATGTGCTTCTGAAATCCCCTGCTCCCTCCTCCTCCTTGGGGAGCCAGGCACTAATGAATCTGTACCAGGCTGGAGGGACCCAAAAGCAGTGCTCTGTAGTGATGGCAACTCGAGAAATGAGAGCTTCATGGAGTATTTGGAAGGAGAGCGATTTGCTGTGCTATTTCTGAGTGCCGCACTCTCTGGCAAAGGATAAAGTGTGAGTCCTAGGATGAAACACTCAGGCAGGTTTCAGTCTTGAATGACAATGGCTTCATGTAATGGATCAACACATTAAGTCTTTAAAACCATATGCTCAATGTGTCATATCACTAGAGCTTTATATTCTTGGTGATAACAATCTGCAGCACGTTATCTGTGAGCTCTCGCTTATATGTTTCTTACAAGCTGATAAACTCTGAGCTGGATGAGAACCAAGCGTGCTTCCTTGTCTTGATTGGGGCTGGAATAGCCCATCTGGGGGTTGATAACAGAGGAGCCCGGTTTGGATGAAGCTAAGCAGCTCTGGTCCAGGTCCTCCTGCTCATAGGGCTGCAAGCATTGCAGGGATCCTGGTAGCTCTGCCCCTAGTCCACAGCCAGGTTGCTGGTGGCCACAGAAATAACTAATACCACTGGTGTTTCAGAAGAGGGATGCTTCACTTCACTCGGCATTTTAATCTCTTCCAGCACCAGGTTGGAATAAGCACTTTTTTGGTGCGCAGTGATTTATTGTGCTGAGAACTGAGGCATTATTCATAATTATGCAGTTTATGAGAGGATCCCTGGCAGTTTCCTCCCCTGGCAGCCTGTGGGAGCTGGCTTAATATTTAAATAAGGGCCCTGGGGAAAGGACACGCTTGCTTTCAGTGCGGGGCTCGGCGCAGTTGCGGGCTCAGCCTATTGAACCAGTGTCTAATTACCTCCATCCAGCACCACTGCTCCCTTATCAGCCAACCATGGGGCAAGGCCAGCATTTAAAATGACATGGATTGTTAGAGAGCATCAAACTTTTTAATACAGTTAATGATCCCCGGCTATAAATAATCTGCTCCCGTTGGCTGCAGTAGGGCTTTGGTGCTGTGCCTCAGAGCTGCAAGGCTTTGCTTGGCTTGTTGGGGTTTCTTTTTTCCCTCTGTATATACTGTAGGTCCTGGTGGATTGGGAAGTGAGGGTCCTGCAGAGCAGGAATTTGCCCAAGGTCATGTAGGAGGTTGGTGGATGGACAAGGTGGGGACTGGCAACCTATGGCAACCTGTGTATGCTGTGCCCCAAAAGTTTCCTTGCTATCTCTCGGGTTGAAATAGGCTCATGAAGGAGTTTGGAAACGGAGCTTGCTGAGCTTGATGCTGGTCCTGCTGAGGCAGCAGCTTCTCAGCTGCAGCCCAGGAGCTGGAGTCGGTGAGGACCTGGTCCTTGTCCTGCTCCGATGCTTAATCCTTGAGCAAGTGTCTCGATCTGCAGAGGGGAATTGTCTGTGAAACCTGCCCGGTGCGTTTCTCTGCGCTGGAGCTGCATCGTGAGGAGTTACTGTTCTCTGTGAGCACTCACAGATCCCTGGGATTGCTTTGCCCTTTACAGAATGGGATTTGAACCAGCAAAGAGGTCTGAGAGCAGCACTTAAAACCTCTGAGTGCCGTGAACGCTCTGAGCCGGTTGCTGGGAACAGTGTGAGACACCGTCAGGGTGTCAGGCTGAGCTGTTGTGGTGGGTTCCTGGTCCTCAGCCCTTGTTGAATATCCCAGTGCAACAGCAGTGTCGTGGTTTAAACCCTCCAACCCTGATCCTTGCCTTCCACAGCAGCAGTGAAATGGCTGCGTCGCACAGAAGTTGCAGTGAGATTCTGCCCCAGCTTTGTTCTCAAGTGCCTGCAGACACAATAGGAAAAGGTCATTGCATAAACACCACTTCTCCAAAGACAATTCCTTTGTCTGTTCTGAAAGCCAGGAAGCAAAGGGGATTCTAATTTGAACTGTTCTGCAGTGACGGCACCAGGAGTGCCTCCCCTGCTCCTTGCTGGTTTCAGGCACATCTTAGGTCAAGAGCCTTCCTGTGCTGGAGAAGCTCACTCGATCAGTGGGGTTTTGGCTAATAGGTACCATGTGTTTGCTCCTGCTGCGAGTGAGAATGGAATCTGGTGGGCTGGGATGAGCACGGGTGGCAGAGATGCTGGAGGTCTGTGCTGGCAGCACTTGAGGGAACGCTCTCGTGTGTGTAATCAGTTCACCTTTTCCTCTGCCTGCAACTGCTGGTGGTGGCACTTTTGTGTTTAAGCATCAAGATTTGAGCGTTGTCCCCGATGGTTTGAACAAAGGTTGGGGAAATCCATAAACCAATGTCGCCAGGAATGCAAGGAGAAGAAAGCTTTTAATAAAGCACTGCTGCTGGGCAGATGCACCTGGGAGCCGGGCTGGGATGAAGTCGGATGGGAGTGAGGCTGCTGGAGAAGGTCACCTCTGAAGGTGGCAGATGAAAAAGCAGCATGGCCCTTGCTTCTGGGGGAGCGCTGGCAGGAACCCATCAGTCCACACGTGTTTGCTTGGCCTGCGTCTGGTGTGCAATTCCCTGCATCCCGGGGCTTGGCTGAGCAGCGGCCTGGGGAAGGTGCTTGTGCATGGATCAGGGCAGGGAGTGGTGGAGGGGAGCAAACTGGAAGGGAACCATCCGCAGGAGGGACTGGCTCTGGTGTAGCTGCCCTGAGCAGGCTGTCAGGGGAGGCTGGAAGGTGGCATTAAGGCAGTTGGTGATGACTAAACCGTGGTTATTTGATGTCCTAGGCTCAGCAAAGTGCCTCTCTTTTGCCTCCTCTACCATGCATGGTCTTGAACAGCAGCTAGAGGGGCAGGAAAGCATCTTCTGCATCTGAGGAAGGGTAGAAAGCTTATTGAAGTTCCTGACATGATTATTAGCAAAGGGCTCTGAATTTTGTGCCTGAGCCTTGTTTTCCTTTACCATTACCAGCAGATCTGTTTTATAGAGCTGTTGGGCTCTGTGTGGTCCCTATTAAAAGTTTCCTTTCCCAGGGTGATTCTGCTCCTTTGTTGCATCTGGTTCTTGAGCACTTTGTACTATCAAACAGCAAAACTGGCTTTATTGATGCAGGAAAGAACATTGGGATTTTCCCCACAGTGCTCCCAAAATACACTCTTGGCATATGTTTTTTATGCCTGGCTTCCAACAGTGGAAAAAAATGATGAAGATACGTGGGGTTCAATGGGAGATGGGCAGTATCAACGTTAGATAACAGCAGAGGCATCCCATCCACAGTTCTGATGAGCGTAAAGCTTCCTACAGTGTCCTGCCTCTGGTTAGGGCAGCCTCCGAGTGGTCTTGGGTGCATGGGGCAGAAGATGCTTCCACAGATATCCTTTGCTTTGTGATATCCTTAAAAACAAGCAAAACCCCCAAAACATGAGGGCAGAGTTGTGTTTAGGCTGCACTGACGTGGCAGAAGAGCGCATTTCCAGCCTCGGGAGCATAAAGGGGTTTAATGCAGTGAGTGCCTGTGCTCTGTAATATTTTTATTTATCAGTTCTTTTGGAGGCTGTTATTATGTGGCCTCTGTTTTCCTTCAGATGTAAGGTGCTTGTTACAACCCTTTCCTCGCCTGCCTTCCACTTCTAAACTGCATTTCCGCAGCAGGTTGCATGTGGCTTAGTGGGAAAGAAAAAAGTCTGTGTACAGTGATTGAAGATTTCTTCTTTATATAGCACCTTTGAAAAAAAGAGTGTAGTGCCATAGAAATCAAAGCCCCGCTCTCTGCGATAAAGGGCCCTGCAAATTGACCACGGGGTCTTTCAGAGGAGGCCGTCTCCTTTTGATACAGACATTGCCAGGGGGAAAGGAAAGGGGAAAATAAGGTTGTGGTGCCGGTTCCATCGTGTTTACGTGCGTCGCGGCTCTCGACAGACTGTCACCCCACGGGGTGGGGGAATGGAACGTTGCTCAGTGCTCCCGCTGCCAGCCAAGGAGGAAAACCACAGGAAACCCATGGCCTCTGGGACACGTCCCTGTCCCTTGGAGCTACAGCTGCTTCTCCAGTTGTCAAGGGAAGGCTGACATGGATTTCTGAATGGTGTCGCTGTAATTGATGAGGGCTTTTCCCCCACAATACCAGCTGTAAATGTGTATATAAGAAAGTTATTATCATGTGATGCTAAACCTGAACGGGTCCTCTCTGGTGAGTCTTCATGTGCTGAAGGAATTGATGTTACCTCTCTCTGCCAGTGGTCTTGAACAAAAGCACACTTGGAGCTTATATTAAAAAGGGCATTTCCCCCGTCTCCCGTTTCCTCTCATCAGAGCTTCCCTGGGCACTGCACACGTGGGTATTTGAGCACATGCAGGGATGTTTGAGGCTGTAGCTTGCACCCCTCGGTCAGACTGGGAGTGCTGACCTCCCCTCGGTGGTGGGAGCTGGCTTCCAGGAATAGCTCAGCAAATACTTTGCTCTTTACATGTGTATCCAGAGGAACAAATGGTGCGTGTATTGAAAGCATCTGTCATGGCCAGGCTCTCTTCCTCACAGTAGTATGTGCTGTTTGCTTAGGCAAATGCTGATACGGTGCATTAGCAGCAGGGATGGAGTCCTGGCCAAGGATGTTAATAGTGTCCAAGAATGCTGTGTGCCGCCTGAAGCTATAGCCTGGAGGGGTCATCCTGCATGGCTCAAAGGTATTATTGTAACCTGAGGCTAAACTTCTCATTTTTGCTGGTATTTCCCTTGACCCTTGTCAGCATTTATTTCAATTCCTTCAATAGGTTTTTTGTTGTTTGGTGCCTAATTCTTTATTCCTTTGCATTGATATATGTCAAGTCAGCAGAGCCCATGCTCTCCTTCCCAGCCAGGACTTGCAGTGCTTTGGGATGCAGCCCAGGGTGGGTATAGAGCGCCCATGCAAAGTGCAGACCTGTCAGGAAACATCACTGAGTGTTGTAATTGGTTTTTGCATGCAGCAACGTTGGACCTGGCCATGAGCTGCAAATACAGCATGGAACCCACAGCTGTGACAATTGGATAAATGAAGGATGGGGACAATTTGTGGGTCCCTCCATGGAGGTGCAGCCTGTAGAAACGAGTCCTCGTGTGCTCCTTAAGTGACCTTTGTGTTGGTTCAGGCACCAAGCTGGTAGGGGCTGTGGTGATGGGGCTGTACCAGTCTCACACTGGCTCTCCTGTCCCTTCCCAGTGCAGGAGGTGATGATCAAGTTGAAGATGTTGGGACCTTTGAAAGGTCCCTTCCAACCCAGACCATTCTATGAGTCTATGGTGGGAAGTTCCCATTGGAGCACAGCCCTGGCTGGGTGCTCTGCCTGTGGATTGCAGCCCGCAGCACCCCTGCAGCCTGCTTTTGGAGCATGCCCAAGGTAAAGCATGGCCTTGCACCGCCCCACTTGTCTTAGCTGATGCTTGTGTGTTAATGAGAGGACAGACACCTGCATGTTCGCAGCGAAGTGCCCTTCGCTTTGCATTACATCCTCTGCAGTTGCAGAGGGAGGGCTCTGTAACCTCCGCTGGCAGTGTGATGTGTTGGGGGGGGCACAGTGGGTCTGTCCCCCAGCCCCGAGCTGTCACAGCGCCAATGCAGTATCCAGGTAGCAGGAGTCACCTTGAGCGCAGCCTCGCAGCCGCCTGACACATCTCCCCCTGCCAAGTCAGCTCTGTAGGCAGCGTCTTGTCTCTGGGGGTGCTGGTGGCAGCTGCTGGGCTCGCCGGTGGTGGAGATGAGGTGGTGGAGATGCGGTTTCGGCGGCGGGAGCAAGGAGAAGGATCTGGGTTGGGTGCATTGGAGGGGAGCAGTGGCAGGTTTGGGCTCTGTTCCTTCGCTGCGGAGCTGCCTTGCGCTTCCCCTCCGCTGGCTGAAATCTGAGCACAAATCCCTGTCTTTGCACATCCCGGTTTTTGGCTGAGGCAGTGGTTGGCTCTGAGGACATGGGAACTGAGCAGGGGCTGCCGGGCTCAGCAGCGCGGGCTTACCGTGGTGGTGGTGAACCCATCACCAAACCCGGGCTGTATCCACCCCAGGGGCACTGATTTACTGGTGCCTCTGGTGGCACATTGTCTGGTGAAAGAGCTTGAAACTGGACCAAGATACAAATGGGCCTTGATGGGGGCAAGCTGGGGGTCTGTGGGACGAGTAGGAGGTGCAAAGCCTTTTGCAAGGTCACGTATGCAGCCCTGTGGATGCTCTGCTTTCCTCTCCTTTCACTACAAGCAGAGCTACTGCTGTGCTGAGGTAGAAACCATCCCCTTCCTCGTGCTGTTATCAGTCTGTGTTTACTGTATTTGCCAACTGCATCCTCAGGATGCAAAGGCACTTCACAGTTTTACACTTTACTTTTGCAAAGTTGATGAATACTAAAAACTCCTGCTCCCTGGTCTGTCAGTGATGTTTTGGGAGGCAGCGAGCTCTTCTGGCCTCTTTGTCACAGGAGAAACTCCTCTGGGAAAGCATACATCCAATTTTTAATAATCCATTTCTATAATTGAAAGATTTCACATTTCTTTTGTAAGAGCAAACGTCTGCTTAAACATGGAGACAAATACAGCCGATAATATGTACTTGAAATTTAATGCAAGCTAATTCATTTTGGCACAGTCCCAGATATGCTGATTAAATGGCCTGTGAAGTGCTACAATATCTTGATAATGTACATTCTACATTTGATTATATCATCAATTGTGTAGCACCTAATAAAATCTGGAATTAGTGAAAAAGCTGGGAGCAGATTGTGCCGGTGCAGAGCGGGGTCTGGGGCGGCTTTGAACAAACTTCTGCAAGGGAAGGTGTCTGCGTATCTTCAAAGTGCCAGCCTTTAGTAAACCAGAGTCAGTAGAGCGTCCCTGTTCAGTGAGTAACTTGGTTTAAAATGAAATGAAGCGCCCCCAGCTCCTGCTGGCCTTGCTGGATCTCACAGGGATGTGTGGCCACCATGAAGAGGTGACTGTGAAGTGGATGCACAGCACAGTTTGTGCATAAGTCTCATCCCTGACTCCTTTTCCTGGAGTTTCTCCTGGTTTCTGGAGCACAGAAGGTAGGGATGTGGGCTCCTCCTGGGTGTCTGTTGCATGGTCGGGGTGAAGAGGAAATAGGGTGCAAGAAATGTCTTCCCCCATTGCTCCCTCGGTTTGCTGCTTGGCACATTTGCTGTTTTCTATCAAGAGATGACCTTGCACCATGTTTTGAAACAGTTTATGTATTGTTGGCAGTAATTCCGTGGCAGCTTTAGAAGGGAAGTCCCCTTCCCTGGCCAGAACCAGAGTTCACCTCTGTGAATTGGGGTTTTCCTGCAGCCATCAATGGGAGGAACCTCCAAGCAAGAGCAGAGCCACCCTTCACCAGCTCTTCTTTTCTTGAGGGAACCCAAGTGTCCATTCCTGGGTTGGAGAGCACATCCCAGCCGGCTCCTCCATCATCTGTCACTGGTGATGCTCAGCATGGTGGGGAGCCCCGAGCTGTCACCCCATCTCAGCCACACACCCAGGAGCATCCATGACCATTTGGCAAACGTTTCTCATCACTTTCCAGGGCAGTTAGTGTTTCTGGGTGACTAGCTACAGCAGGTTAGGGGGAATTCGGCCTGGATTTTATGGCACTCCCATAAGGGAGGGTTGATGGGAAACAAATGCGTTATGGCCCCAGACAAGCTGTTGCTACATTTTTTGTTTCATTTTAAAGCAGCACTATCAACCAGTTGGAATATAGGCCCGGAGTATCGCAGGGAGTAATCTAATTAGTATGAAGTCAATTCACTAGTTCCTTTTGTATCTCGTGATTAAATAAGTGGGAAAATGGCTTGAAAATTAGGTGCTAGAACAACCCAATTACATTTCTGTAGCTTTTTGTATTCAATTTCATAAACAATTTTGCTCTTCGCTGGTTAATCAGTGAATGCCTTTTTCCAGTTTGAAAAGCACTTTTGAAATTATAATGCAATTAAATTGTGTGTGGATGTTCTGGCATAGCGAGTGTGAAAGCTGGGGGCCTGGCAGCAGGCCACGGTGTACCTTGACAGTAATGAGTTCCTGAGCTGGCAGCTTGCTGGTGTCGTTCATAATATCGTCCATGCTGGGTTACTGTAAAATGCAGCCGCCTCGACTCCCTTCCAGCCAGGATCCGGGTGCCAGATCCTCTCCTTCCCTCTGCACTGGGGACAAGTCCTTGCTGGATCCATCACCACTGCAGGCGCAGAGATCAGCCCCTAGGATGTACTTCGTGCTTGGGGGGCAGGTCAGGATACATGTGATGGGCAATGAGGATGGAGAGGATTGAGTATTATTTTCCTGGGGGACATAATGGGGACAAGCAGGAAAACATCTCAGCATCTTGTCCTTCTCAGTGTCAGCACAGATTTGCCCTTGGCCTCTTTGCCTGGTAGCTCTTGGCTTGGGGAAGTGGTGCATCCAATCAGTGTCCCCTCACTTGTCCCCAGGTGAGCTCATCCCATGGGCTCTGGAGCTGCTGTTTCTCTTCTCAGCCCTAAAATCTGTAAGCACTGGGGTGTTGTTTAAGCTCTTCTCTTCACAGCCAAAATGCCAGTGGTCCATGCACTATGTGAATCACAGTGCCACATGGCATCTCATCAGATGCCAGCTGCAAGCCGCTTGCAAAGGCTGGCTCTTTAAGGCCATTAGGCTGTGAAGACCACTGCCTGCTATAGGGTTCTGCTGTGCTGTGGCCTGTCTCCATGGGCCTTTTAAGGTCAGAGTGTTTCAAAGCATGGTTTTTGTCTTGTGTTCAGCCTGCTCAGGGCGAGCAGGAGCTAAATTCAGCCTCTTAGGGGAGGCAGCTGAGTGTGATCAGTGCCTCCCGTGATTTACAGCCGAGCACCTCACTGGAAAGGTAGGAAGCTGTGTTAAAAGAAAAAGAAATAATGTTAGAAATAATGACTTGCTTGGCAGGTTTTAACAAGTTCAGTAATGGCATTAGGTGCCCTTAGCTCAAGATAGTAACCTCCTCTTAAATGATCATTACCTGGCTAATAAAGATCTCAGAGTGGGTCATTACAGCTTAATTTAGACATAGCATCCTGTTTGGTTTGCACAGCGTTGCCATCTTTCAAGTTGTTGAATCTATTGCCTGAATGCCGTGCTCAGGATTGGGATTTACTCGGGTTTTTCCTTTCTCAGCAGCTTCATGAGGAACTGATGCTCAGTCTTAAGCTTAGCAGGTTGTGGGGATGGGGATGGATGTGCATGGGTAGGGGAGAGAATGAGGGGCTTGTCCAGCTTGCCTTCAGCATTATCTTCAGGAGCGTTGGTTCAAGGCAGGGCAGGAAGAAGTGATGGGAATGGATAATGCTGTTTGGGAAAGCTCTCAAAACGTGTTTAATTTCATGTCTTTAAAATCGAAGGGGTTTAAATGAAGGCTGTAGGGCTTTGCTCTGTTGAAACACATCGTTTCCCTTGGGCAGAGGAGCTGGTTCCAGAGATGGGTGATGGCAGCGAGGTAGGAAGGTGTGCAGGAGCAGGGCTACAGCCTCGCACCCCCTGTTCATCCACCTCTGCTCGCTCACAGATGAGCCATCACACTTCCCTACACCCATCAGCAGCAAGTCTCAAACACCAGTAATTACAACAACGAAACCCCCCGTTATTAATACTTTGAAGCCATCTCTTTGATAAGCCCATCTTCCCAGCCAATTTCCTATTTCCACTGAAAGCGAAGCCTCTTCCCTCCCAGTTTTGTAAATCTGTTGTTAAAATGAAGAAAAGGAAATGGAAAAAAGGATGGTCCCACCAAGCAAACCGTAACCCCTGGCTCGGTGCTGCGCCGCCTTTGTCAGCCCCGCATAGAATTATGCATCATGAATAAAAACTGCTGTCAACATGCATTGGTTTGAAAACATTAGAGCATATGGTATGTGATTATCTGTATTGTCAAATGCAATAAAGTGATTTGGATATAATAAAAAATGTAATATTTTAGAGATTTAGTCATAAACTGTGGAAGAATTGACAGGCAGAGAGGATTTGACGCCTGTAGGCAAGCAGATGAAGATGGCAGGACCTCGTGCTCGGCAGGCAGCAGCTACTGCAGCTGCATGAGGAGCTGTTCTGCTGGGGGAGCCTGTCTGGGTTAGCTGGCACCTGGGGCACGATGGCCTTCATCCCTGCCATCACCCTTCACACTGCTACTCTGCTTGCTCCATGCCTTCTCCAGGCTGGCAGGGGCAGAGACTCAGCAGCACCACCACTTGCTCCTGTGGCCAAGTCTGCGCCCTTTGGCTGCAGGAGAGGTGGTGAGTCATGTCAAAGTGGTGATGAGTTTCCTGGGCTTGCCCCATGGCATAGTGAGCGGCTGCAGCGTGCTCATTTTGGGGGCAGAAATTTGTGTTCAGGTTGGTCACTGGCTCTGTGTGCTGTGAGTCTCGCTGGGGAATGGTTGGAAATGTTCATTTAGAGGATGAGGTTCCCGTTGTGGTTGTGGATGGGTTTATTGGATTTTGCAAGCGTTTTCTCTTCTTTGATAGCCAAAAGAAATCTGTTTGATGCGTCCACACTTCTCCCACCCGGCTCTCCCATTGCTTTTAGACTCATTGGAGCTGGGAAGTTCATACCTGAACCAAACAGAGCAGTGAGGAGCAGGGGTGAGTGGTCCCAAATGCCAGTTCAGTACTGCCAAAAAAGCAAGACAACTTTTCCTTCAGTATCTCACACTTCAGCTGATGCTTTAATTTTCGAGCCTCTGACCAGAAAGTGCCCATTGAGAGATGATCTCTCCAACGGAGAGAAGTTGAGTCAGGAACAAACTTTGAGGCCTCCTGTGAGAAAATTCAGCTGCAGAGAGTGCAGACGCAGGAGTATCACACGTACGTGCAATTTGTCTTAGGTCACCGCTAATGCTTCTAAATGATCTGTGAATTCATTAATGGTTTCTGTTAATTAACAATATGATAAAACTGGCATTTAGTGAGTTGCCGTGTAGTGTGCGCTTCAGTCATTATGTACTCAGCGCTTTGGTTTGATTTCAGGACGTTAATAGGAGCATGTTTTAATGAAACTTTGTTGTTATGAAGAATTCATTACGAAAAGTTCAGGTACCACTTCTGTGAGCGACTGCAGGGACTTTGGCCAGAACCAGCATCCCAGCCCCTGCAAGGGAGGCAAATGGGCCCCCCAGCCTGGAAATCTACAGTCAAAATGGGTTGTTTGAGAGAGGGGCGAGTCCCTTTTCCATTCCTTCATCCTCCCATCCAGGGAAATCATTCCCAAAAGGCAGCTAGGGTGGATTTTTGCCTGGTCATAGGGGCAGGCTGCTCTGTGGCGCAGCGACTGCTCCTCCTAAGGTGCCTTTTTGTTTTCCTGAATGATGCTCCCGTTGCAAATGTCACGCAGTCGTGGGAGGACGGAGCAAGGAGCCCGAGCCTTGCAGCTTTCCAGAACAAAAGCAAAGGAGAGTCTTGCTGGTGCCCTTTATCCAGCTGCGCGGCTGACCTCAGCTCTTGGCTCTCCTGCCATGCCGGTATTGAAGCGCTCGCACCTTGTGTGGAGGGTTTGATCCAAGGCACTCGTCTGCTGATTTAATTCTGAGAATTGGCTCTCGTGTCATGGAGTATTTATTGACACTTGAAGTACCTGCCCGTGGCTGCCAGGAGAACCTGACTTGTTTTCCATACCCGACCCAAGATGTGCTTGAACACCGAGTGGATGTGGGGGCTGATCGTCTGATGAGCAGCATTCACAGCAGCGCTGCCAGAGAGCACACTTTACAGTTAAGTGAGGGTGATACTTTCTATCGTAGACCATAGCTGTTAACCTTCTCTTTCCTCTTCCATCTCCTGGTGCATCCCTCTACCTATCTGGTTATCACAAGGGTGGAATGAGTTCTTGATCTCCATGGAGTAGGAGGTACCTTCAGGTGTGATAAAAACCTCTCCTTAGGGGAGGTGTGTCTCAAGAATAAGTCTGTGTTCTGTGAATCAGGAGAGTTACTTAATTGGAAACTGAATCCTCTCCTTCGGTGTGTTTGCAGCACAGGAAGTTGGAATAACAGGAAATAAGGAGTTAGAATTGGCAGCTTTTGTCATGGATTTTGAGCTTTAGTGAGTTGAGTTGCAGTACAACAGATGAAAACTTTTGAGGAAGGGACTAGAAAGTGGGGGGAAGGAATGGGGGACCTGGAGCACAGGGAAGATTTAAGTGACTTCTCCAAAGACAATGTAAGAAGGCAGCAAAGTCAGGGCTGAGTTTTCACATCCTGTTCTGATGCTAACAAGCAAATGGCTTTTCCCAGAGGCACAAGTACACCCACAGGTCCCCGTTCCCAGACTCTCAGGGTAATGACTGGAATTACCCTTGCAGACAGCAAGGAGATAGAAACATCCCTGGTTCACTGTCTGAGCAATTAAAGTGTCCCAGCCCCTCATTCTGTTTGTCTGTAAAGAGGAGATTCGGTGGCAGTGATTACAGGACTTGGTTTCCTCCCTTCCCATGCAGGTTTATCATCATCATCATTACTATTTCTATAAGGCGGTTTGGCAGTCCGGGGTGCCTGGCGCTAAGTAACTTTTTCCCCTCTGATTACAAGGGATGTGTGAATAAAGGAGGACGGTATCGATTCACACCAATCTATGCATCGACTGTGTGGGAGCCACTTGCAATTCCCAACAGCACCAGAAAGCTTTGCAACAGGGAGAAATATGACCAGGCAAGTTGAGAAAATAAATTAAACTAGTGTCAACGTTCCTTGTTTCTTCCCTCATTATTAATGGATGGAACGGGGCTCGTTTATCAAGAGGAGGAAAAATTAATTGACACGGGCTCTAATGCCATTATGCCTGGCTTGTCTGGTCACATTGCTTTAGTTTGAATTTTTCTTTACCTTTTGAAAGGCATTTTATTACAGTTTACAGGACCAGCTGCCAAAACCATTGCTATAAATAAGAAGCAGGTGCATAAATAATGCCACAGCAGGACTGGACCTTTCTCTGTTTCAAAGCTTAAGAAACTTTAAAGTGGGGAGAAGAGAGGAGGCATGAAGCAAACACAAGTGAGCAGGTCAGGTACTCGACTGAACACAAAAGGGGAATGGAGCCTGCACTGATGTTTTCTCATTATGAGGCTGTGTGCTGCGATGGGTGTCAAACTATATTTTCCCATCTTCATCATGGAGTGTAGTGGTAGGACAAGAGGAAATGGGTTCAAACTTCAACAGAGAGATTTAGGTTAGATATAAGGAAGAGATTCTTTACTTAGTGAGGGTGCTGAGGCGCTGGCACAGGGTGCCCAGAGAAGCTGTGGCTGCCCCATCCCTGGCAGTGTTCAAGGCCAGGTTGGATGGGGCTTGGAGCAAGCTGCTCTAGTGGAAGGTGTCCCTGCCCGTGGCAGGGGTTGGAACTGGATGAGCTTTAAGGTCCCTTCTAACCCAGACTATGTTGTGATTCTATGTTCTATCTGTTGGCACAGCCACTTGTCAGGCAGTGCCAGGGGCCAGTGAGACCACGGGGACTCAGGGCCAGGCTCCACAATGGAACTGTGCTGGCTGGTTGGGAGTCTGGAGCAGGACAGCACTGCTGGAGCATGTTCCATGTATAAGGGGAGGCTGATCCCGCATTAACAAGAGCAGCAGCGGGCAGCTGTGGGGTTATTCTTGTCTAGCAGCAGGAGTGAGATTTAAGCAGAGCCTGCACCACTTATGGGTACGATGTGGACCATGTAAATCTCTTCCTTTCTCCTCTCCCTGCTCTTGTCTCCTGCCCTTGGTCTTTGGGATTATTGTGCAGGCACAAAAGAGCCCTGGTGATTACTTACTTCCCAGAACCCTTTAAGGAGCTCTCTGGTGCTTTGGTGTGCTATAAATGCAGTAAGAGGCAGTCCTAGCTGCACAAACCCTGCAGGCTCCCCAGACAATACAGACTCAGCCTGGGTGAAGAGGAGCACTGCAGATGAGACTAAGCGACTTTCTCCACATCCTCGGGTGACCCCAGGACAGCCCAGAGCTGAATCAGACTCCTCCAGCTCTTGCCCCAGCGCCTTCCCCCACCAGAGCATCTTTCCTGGTGGGTGAAGAGCCTCTGCTCAGAGCAGCAGTGCCTGCAGTGGGCAGTGGTGTACGTGCTTCTAATGACAGTGGTTTTGGCACAGGGGTCCTGGTTTGTTCATCAGAGCCCATCAGTGGCTCACCCCAGCATTAACCTGGGTTTAACCTTTCCAGTGCAGGATGCAGTCACCTTGTTTTCCTTGTTTTAATGCCGGCACAGGCTTGAAAGAGCCAGACCTTTAACCTGGTAAGCTGCTTTCGTGCGATTCTCCTGATGAGTGACGTCCTCTGTGTGTGCAGACGCAGCTGCAATATATAACACTGAGCACACAGCTAAAACTCGGGCTGTGGAAAAGTTGCTGCCAGCAAGCGAGAGCAAGCAGATATATTTCATAGCAATGGTGTCGTCATCTCAGCTATATTTTACTGAGGTTGACATAAAACCTCTCAAGTGATGACAAAAGTGTAAAATATAGTTGGTTCGAGTGTGAAAAAAACCCAAAATGCAGAACACAGGAGCACTGCCATTTGGTATCTCCAGCATGGTTCTTAATATTATTTATGGCTCCTACCCAGTGTTTTTAAAGTCATTTTAATCTTTTGATGGTTTCAGTCATTTTCTCTGAACAATGTTTCTCTTATTTCTGGACTACCATAGCAGAAAGTGCTGCAGCTGAGCTCCGCTTCACTGCCCAGAGCCATCCACCTCTTGCTGTTCAGCTTTCTTGGCTGAACAAGGCTCTGGATCAAAGAGGCTTCTTGGTGCAACCAAGGTGGGTCAGAGGATGTCCCCTGTGCTGTTGGATGTCAAGTATCTGGGTTGTGTCTCTAGGCTCATTGTAAACGTTTTCTGGGGGACTCAGGGTTATTTGGTTGCTTGTGCTAAGAAATAACCAGATTATCCCTCCCCTGTGAATAATGCTGTTTCCTAGTGAAGAAGTCCCCTGGTATTTCAGGTTCTCATTAGCAGATGAGTGAGTAAAGTAAGTCCACCTGAAGCAGTGGACTCCAGTTCATTGTGTGTTGCTGTGGGCAAGAGCGGTTCCACAGCTGGACCAGGCTGGAGCAGACCTGGGATGCTGGGATGAGCCATCCCATCACCAAAACCTACTGCCATGGGAGGCAGTGAGGTTGGACTGGATGGGGACAGCAGAAGTGCCCTGGTAGAGCAAACCCTCTGCCTTTGGAGGTCATCCCGTCTGGGCTCAGGATGATCCTTGCACATTGTCTGGGTGCTTGGCAGTGCCCATTAGCCACCAGATGAATAGGGTGAAATGACTGTTTTCTGAGCCGATGCTAAAGGAAGGGTTTTAAACTGAAGGTCGCAAATGCAGGTCTCAGCTTCCTTCAGTGATCAGGTTTGGCTTGAAGCCTCTCGTTTGGGGGGCATCCGTTTGCCTCTTACTTTATTTTTTCCCTCTTCTTTGTCTTTTCTTTTACAGAAAAGATTATTCAAATGAATATTCAGTTTTATTCATTTGAATAAAAACCCCAACCGTTTGACTCTGTTAAATGCTTATCTCTTAAATAGAGCTTGTTAGCTTCCAATAATAGCTTCATTCAGAAGGATGCGGTATAATTTCATTTTTAAATGGGTGCTCCTTGACAACCGGAATCCTATTTCTGTCACCATTTTAAAGAGCCGCCTTTGTTTTGTGTTAATCTTTTTCCTACACTTTCCCAGAACCATTTTTTTTGTTGACTCTTAGTACCTCTCAGAAGAAATAATTGTCTGTTCAGTCCAGGCAGGTTTCTGAGAGTTTTGGTAATTTAAATCGAGCGTGTATTCATTATGCTAACTAAGAAGGCATGCACGCGGTAATTGTGTGTGTGTGTGCAACCATTACAAGTCAAGTATTACAACTCTTACAGACTGAGTCAGAAAGTGACCCATTGCCCATCACTTTTACGAGGTTTTTCATTCTGGGGCATGTGATCTCTTGGGGACTGTTCATTGAAGGAGCAACGGCATCCGATGGATTTTGAGTGCTTGTGTGTGTGCAGATTAGAATCCTCTGGTTGCTTCCCAATCAGTTAAGATGTTGGTAATAGTAAAGGTAAAATACCGTAAGCCTTTGGCTATGGATGGAGTGCGCCTTGTGCTGCTGGAAGGAGTAAAAGATGTTGGACAGAGCCTTGGGTGGCATGGTTTAGGGGAGGTGTCCCTGCCTGTGGCAGGGGGGTTGTAACTGGATGATCTTAAGGTCCTTTCCAGCCCTAACTGTTCAATGA
The DNA here is from genome assembly GCA_028858755.1 of Ara ararauna. NCBI lineage: Eukaryota > Metazoa > Chordata > Aves > Psittaciformes > Psittacidae > Ara > Ara ararauna. The sequence goes on along the minus strand of CM054389.1, from coordinate 5,235,780 downwards.
TTCTATGGAGTTGGGTTTCCTTACAGACCCCATCCCATGTTTTCCCTTGCCAAGCCAGCTAGACTGGCCTGTGTGGAAGTGGCATGGATTTTCTAAAGACCTGCAAATGAGCATTGACACCTAGGAGTTGTTATTTTATTCTTGTGATGAAATCTGTAATGCAGAAAGCTGGGTGGGTTTCCAATGTAATCAGACAACTAATTCCTTGATAAACCTGGGTTTAAGCCATATGGAGTGGGATGAGTACGGGAAACTTCTTTCCTGAGTCTGAATGTGTAATGACTGCAGTGGGCTTTCTAGTGGTGGGAGGCATATTAAGGCTAATCTCCTCCAAATTCCCTCTCTCCCCTCCATCCTGGCATTGAGACCTGCCTAAAGTTGAAAGAGAAACCCCTCAACTGCAGAACTTGCTAATGAGCTGCTAATGATGAAGATGTTGCTGGTGCTCGAACAAGTAATGACTTGTAGCCCTGGACGGATCCCATTGCTGGTCCCTGGTGAGGTGCCGGTCCCAGCTCCAGCACTGCGTGCTCCGGGATTCCTGGGATGCCGTGCGCAGGCAGTTAACCACAAATATTCTAGTTCAACTGTAGGTCTGTTTCAGGTAGGTTTAAATGGAGTAATTTAGAAGGCAAATGAAGGACTGGAGTTAAGTAAAATACTTCAAGCTGCTGTATGCTTTAAGTGCAAAGGAAAAGTGTCCAGAGCGCTGGGGTTGAGCCTGATGTGCTGCCGGATGATGTGCTATGCTGTGGAGGAGGTCTAGAAACCATTTCTGGTGGGTTTTCCCCCAATAAGAGGGTCCGAAGAGGGATGGGAGCATTCCCCATCGCACCACATACTGTGCATTCCCAAACAACGTATCTGGGAGCTGTTCAGACCTCACCTTGAAATGCACTTCACAGCTTTCAATATTGTAGCCTGCAAAATACATCTTGTACCTGTAGGTTGCTAAAAAAAACAACCCTTATAGTTTAATATTTCTGCTGCACCCCACTGCAGCAAATTGTGTGTGTTTAGAATGATGAAGGATTGCTTTGGGACCCTGGCACAGAAAGTACGTGGGCACATACTGGGAACACTGGTTCTGCTGGGGGGAGCAGGTTGCTGCTGGAGAGCTGGTGCTAACTGCAGATGGGAATTGTCCATAGCAAAGTGGGCTGGAGATGAGGGTTCACTGCTGTGTTCCCAAACAGCTGGGGGCTGGGATTTGCAGCGGATGGAAGGACGTGCAGACAGGAGACAACAAAGACATACTGCTGTAATGCCATGCATGGCTAAGTGGAGGGATGCTCACAGTGCAGAGCTATCCATGGAATATGTGGACAATAACACTTGGAAGCATTGGGTTCCTACCCCTTTTCAAAGGGTAAGGGGTGCTGCTGGGGATGCCCCAGCTCTGCCTCTCTGGCTGAGAGCCTGGTGTGAGGAAGACATCGCGTGCTGTTCCACCAGTGTTGGAAACAGTGTTGGAATCTCCACCATGGGAGATTCCAGTGCAGTCTGGAGGATGAAGTTCATCTTGTTGTCACATCTTTAAGATTTCATTAGCTCAGTTGGTGTCAGTGTTGACTCTCGCATCAAGCCTGTGCCAGAAATGTAGCACATTGGCTTGGTTTTTGTTTGTGAGCTTGGTTGTTATTTTCCGCTCAGGAACATGACTGTAGAGCTGTGGTGGGCTGCCAGATGTCTTTCATGTGGCCCCAGCAGAGCAAATCCCATGTACAGCTACAGGCAGGCAGCAGGCATCAAACGGCCCTAAACCAACCCAAATCCAGGGCTCCTTTGAAGCAGCAGCAGAGAAGAGAGGAATTACTAGATCAGAGGCCTTCAACGTAATGGTTTCTTGGAGGCCTCAGGATGTCCTGATGAGGTATTAGAGGAAGTAATTCAGGAAGAAAGGGACAAATAACCACCTCCGGAGCGTGCTGCCCCACGGGGCCGGCTGCATCCGTGCGGATGGAGCTGCTGTGGCTGCGCTGCTGGCCCCAGCACACAGCAGTGGGGACCTTTGGCGTCCCATCAATGGAAGCCCAAAGTGCTGCTGCCTATGTGGGGAAGCATTGGGGTGGCATTTTCCTTCTCTCTAAATGAGGCATCATCTCCTGTCTTCCAGTATTTTTATTTCTTTGGGTCTCGTAATGAGTCAGCTCTAATGGAGAGGTCCTGTGGAATTAAACAAGAGATAAAATCAATATGGTTCCATAGAAATATAATTGGGTTTTGTCGAGATTGCTCTTAAAAACCTATAAGGTGTGAAAAAAATATATGGCCTTACTGTAGTTTCTGAGCCATCATGTAACTGGGGTGTAACTATCCATTGAATTCTGCAGGATGGATCAAAAAATCCATGAGGAGGTTTTAATTCTCCATTAAATCCTATGGAAGAGCTGGAACAGAACCATATTCATTTTCCTAGAGACAGTGCTTCTTCCCTCCATTAATCTGTAGCAAGTTCAGCAGCAGCTTCATAGACAGGAGGTGTATTTATATATCCATATATTTGTAGGAGAGCTTTCCCAAGTCGCTAAGTAATGCTTTACTGAGATGAAACTGGACTTAACTCATGTTTTTCTTTCCCCCTCCCCTTTTTGTTTCTTTATTAAACAGGATTTGGCTTCGTAACTTTTGAAAACGAAGACGTGGTGGAAAAAGTCTGTGAAATTCATTTCCACGAAATCAATAATAAAATGGTAAGTTGGGTTTGTCCTGCAGTGCCCGTTGTCACAGACATGTGCCATGCTGGGTGGTGGTGGCCCTTTGGGACAGCCTTCTCCATGAGGCTCACTGGGTGTTGGCACGCTGCGCCTCATGCTGCCCTGGCGTTGCGCTGGACCATATCCCCTGGGAAGTCATGGCTTTGACATCAAACCACAATCAGTTTCTAGGCCCAGGCCAGGAGCAAAGTTCCTGCTCAGTGACAGTCAGGTCCCAGGTTCCGGGTTGCCCTGTCAGTGAAGCCACTGCGCCATGTGAAAAAGGGCATTTGTATTTCAACTGATGCTGGAACTTTGATATTTTCAGCTAAAATATTCCTTTTCCCTTTGTCAAAACATCCTCTGCTTCTCAAATGTGTATTCAGATATGCATTGTATATTGGTCTGATATGTGTTCACAGACTTTAAATTCAATAATAGAGCTTTTAGTGTGGATAAGATCAAAGCAATCTCCTTGGCATATGCTGGAGGCCTGATCCAATATTTGACTTGCTAATTTTTCCCAGGGCACCGAAATAATATTCCTCATATTGTTCCTCACTGCAATATGCATCAGAAATAAAAGGAAGGGTCCCCTTGGCAAGCTGAGTGGTGAGATGGCAGGGCTGGGGCACTTCTCCTGGCCCTGCAGGAAGCCTCTGGCTCCATCTCGGATGGGTGCTACAGGCTTTGCCTCTGTGCTGTCCAAGCATCTCACTGCTTCCCTGCCTGCCACCAGTGATACCTCGCCTGAGACACGTGTGGGTTGTGGAGGAGGCTCATTTCCCTATATAGAGCTACTAAATGCTGATTAATCTGCCTTAAAATAAACCACAAAGAACAAACCCCAGCCACCCCCACAACATCCAGCCGACAGACCCAGCAACAGAGCATTACCACCCAGAATGTAAATTTAGGTAAGATTGTCATTTGGGAGGGAAGAGCTGCAGTGCCACACTCCAGGATGCTCCTACTGCTTCATCACGGGTGGGTGCTTGTCACGTCACGCTCTGTGGGTTTAGTTACTTCACACAACAAGGCTCAGCCTTCCCCTGGTACAAATCCATGCTGCCCAGTATTGCCCCGGCAAGGAGCTGGATGCAGGGTGCTGGTGTATCCCAGCAAAACCAGTGCCAGCAGCGGGGAAGGACCCACTGTTTGATGCTTCATAGCAGGATCTGCACTCGTGCGTGGTAAAAATCATGTTGGCACAGCCCTGTTAGGGGAGGAGTGGTGGGAGGATTTCTTCCCAGATGAAAGGCTCCCTGGGAAGGTGACAGCAGTGCAGGGAATGTGGAGGATGCGACAGGGCAAAAGCACTCGAGGAACATCACAAAGAGCCAAAGAAGCAGCGTGGGCTGCTGGTGTTTTGTTGTTGTGGGTAATTAAAATGTGCCAGCTTGGTGCACGATCCAGGTGCCACGAGGCTTTGAGCGTTCTCCTCTTGTCACTTCTTCTACGGCACTGATTTTAAAGCAGCCCACGAGGGAGGAGATGAGACATGATCCTGTCTTGGGACTGACTCATCGTCTTGCTGATGTGTCTGCAGATGAATTGCCAAACCCATGCAGGGCCAGGAGAGCTTGTGCAGGCACGTGTGACCGTGAGCTGGTACAGATGGCCAGAGGTGACACATACCTGGCTGGGGGTCGGGGATAGGCACTGATGTACCTTCCACAGCACCCTTGGAGCCTGACCACCCTGGCTTCATTTTTAATGTGTCCTCCTCTAACCCTGAACTGCAATGGGGACGGGTTCCAGCTCGAGGTGATGAGGTTTGCTCAGTGAGCTGGGACAGGGATGCCCCATCCCCATCCCTGGGCTGCTCAGATGGAGCATCTACAGTTCTATGGGCACAAATTTGCCTGGAGTTTGCTCCTCCTCATCTCCTGAATGCTGTCATTTCCCACAACATGGGGGCACGCAAAGAGTATTGGGGCTGCTGTTGTTCAGGAGCCTATTTCTAGCCTCCTGTCTCCCTGGCAGGCTATTTTTAGCATTCTGCTTCTGTTGCCATCTGTAAAGCTTAGAATGTCAAATGTAATATTAACCGAGCAGTGTGAAAGTGAAAAGAAAATGCCAGCGAGGTATTTAATAAATGAAACTTGGAATTTACGTGGGAGGCCAAAGATGCTCTCCAAACATTGCAGGGAGGGGAGCAAATAGAACTCAACCGAGCTATCCACTGAATATAGTTGCTTTGATGCGAGGAGACTGCTTTGCAACGAGAAACCTGGTTTTCTGAGGGGGTGCAAAAGCAGCTGGAAGAGAAACGGGATGGAGTAATTTGTTTGCCTTCAGATGCCACTGTGATGGAGCGGTTCACATCATGGGTATAGTGGGATAAGTGCTGGTGAGCAGTGTGGAGAGCTGAGCCTGGCCTGAGCACTTGTGTGGAAGCTGGGATTTAGAGTCAGGCTCTGGAGCAGCTGACTGAGATGTTAGGCTGGTTTAAACGAGGCTCGGATGCTGCACAGCACCTGTGGCTGTTTCTCACTCTCACGGTGGGTTTTGTGGGGTTTTTTGATGTGGGTTTTATGACTGTATTGGGCCTTTCCAGGCTTCTCCCCAGACTGGAAGCCTTCACTGTGTGCTGATGCTGTAGACGTATGTATCACACACCATGTGCCTTTGGGGTTTCAGCCACATACTTTGTAGCCTAAGGCACCTCCATCCCTGCAACCAGCTTGTAGAGCTGGAGCCTGACACGCGGCAGGGTGTTGTGGGAGAGCGTGTGTGAGCAGTGATGTGAAGAGGCTGATGGTTGCAATGGTGGGTTCTCTGTACAGGGCCAATTGCAGCGAGGGTGACAGGACCCGGTGCTGGGCAGGCAGGTACCCAAGGTGTCACTGATGTCTGTGGTGCTGGGGAGATGCTGGAGGTGCTTTGGAAACCCGTCCATCAGCTGAAGGACACTGCAGGCCTCTTGCAGGTTGGATGCATTCCTGTAGCGTTGTCTTCAGCATGCTTTAAATGACACCACTCCTGAGCTGTAGAGTGACGCCGTCCTTGCCAGGTTCTCCAAGGGTGGCTGGGTCCTCCCGGACAAGGAGGAGCTGCGTGCTTTGGGGACAAACTGAACTGATGAACCACAGGAAGCTCTGGCAGACTCTATTCGCCCATAGCTGCTGACTTCTTTTACAATCTGAGGACATGAAATCCCATTGTCCCTACCCCACCTTTGGGGATGATCTAATGCATGTGTTTAAATATGCTTCTACCTTTCTTCTGTTTCTGGTGTAGCCCTGCCTTTGCAGCAGGACTGCCTGAATACTGATTTCTCTGTTGAGGGAGGGATAGTTTGGGCTGGCCACGGCAGGAGTGACATGGTGTCCCCAAGGTAATCGAATCACAGCTAACTGTGAATTGCACGTTGCTGGCAAGACAAAGTTGCCTTGTCTTTGGGTGCTAAAATGGGGGTTTTGTGCATTGTGAATACGTGAGCATTCTGCTTTCCTCAAAATAGCCCAGGTTTCCTTGGAAAGCTTTAGCCGTGGGGGTTTGAGACATCCTGGTGCTAAGAGCTGACAGCCTGTTTTGTTGCGCTGGGTATAAGAGGCTTTTCACTCCCCATCTCAGCCGTCCTTGGTTCTCGTGGCTTTGACTGCTTGGCTTCACCCAAGAGTACCCCAGTGTAACGTTCATCCTCCAAAGTAGACTAAACAAAAATAGTGAATTTTAGTTTCCCGGCCTGATTTTATTTTTTTAGCCTTAGAATTAAAACTTTCTTTGTTGGGCTGCTCAAGAGAGGCACATCCCTCATGCAGGGGAGGTGGGAAACCTGGGAGTTATTAAGATGTACAGGAATGCTGAACTGGAAGTTTGTGCAAGATCCAGATTTATGTACAGAGAGCCCACATGGGGCAGGCTCTTGGGGGTGATTATGTACAGAGCTGAGCATGGACTCATGAATCCAGGTATGTCCCCTCTTGGAGAAGCCCTGTTACACATCCCGGCACACGTGTGGTGTCCCTGCTGCCTCCAGGGTTTTGCCCTCGTGGCTGTGTGATGGTTATGGGCATTTCCATCCCATGCCTCATGAAGGAAAGGGATGGCTTCTTGCACAAAAGCAGCCTGGCCCCTATTTTTCCACTTTTCCTGGCTCTGTTGGTGTAGAGGCACCATCCAAACCACCACATTGCCACTAACATGAGGCTGCACCTCCTGTTGCTGCTTTTTTGCTGTTTGCCGACGGAATGGTACTTGAGCAGCTTCTGAAGAGCACCCACAGGCCTGACATTGCTGAATAGGGAATGTCAAAATCTACCCAAGATGTGCTGCCGTGGATGGCGTCATGCAGCCCCTTCCCAAGGGGTGGCATTGGGGGACAGGGCTTCTGGTCCCATATCTTACATTTCATCCCTCCCAGGAGGGAAGAGTCTCTGCTGGATAACAGAGAATATTTTTGCCCTCGATATGGGGTAAATGTGTTTACAAAGGCTTAGGAATTATTTTTCTTCCCTACTGATGACTTTTTCTTCCCCTTTAAATCCCAGGTAAAACTCCTCTGCAGCTCACTGCCATTCCCTTTATATCCTGTGAGCTGTGAAAATCATAAATCACGCTGGTCCTTCAGAGAGCAGTGGTAGGCTGGTCCATGGCTGCAGAAGCTAATTACTGGGTTATTGTTTCTAACGGTGCTAATCCAAACTTCATTTTCCTGTTAATTGTCAGTCGAGCCAGGCTGGATTGGTATTGTCATCCCGGCTGTCTGCAGCACGAGGTGTAACCAATGCTGCCGCGGCGCTCTGAGTGATGGCCAACCCAGAAAGATGCAGTTGTGAAATGAAATGACACACTTGTGGTGCTGGAGAAATTAGATGGGCTGCTCCTGTGACGTGACCCCCGGATCACAAATAAGTGAAGGACAGTTTGAGGCAGCATTGTGTTGGTGAGGGGAGGCTGGTGCTGGTGCTCAGTGTGTGAGCCTGTGTGTTCTGGAGCTCTCAGGGGTAGTTGATGGAGAGGGGAGGTAGCTTCGGGCTGTGGGGCTTTTAGGGGAGGCACACAGCCCGATTAGGCTGAAACTCACCATCGAGGCTCAGGCTTAAGGCTCCCTGGGAAGCTCTGAAGGCTTCATCCCTATAGGGCGGTGATGGAGCTGGGTGCGGGACATGCATGTCCCCTGCTGTCCTTGGCCCCGTCCCTGCTCTGACAGCAGCACCTCCACGTGCATCATTGCATGGAAGTTTTCTTTCTTTTCTCTTTTCTCTTAATATTAGGGCTCAGGAACCATGTGGGGCACCTTGGGGATCTCCGTTGCACACTCAGTAGTGTATCTGCATTGCCACGTGTCTGCAGGAATCTGTACGTGTGTGTGTGTGTGTGTGTGTGTGTGTGCAGGGGATAGGGGTGATGTGCAGGTTGGTGGCCCTGCCAGGAGGATGCACGGGTCCTCACCGCAGCCCCCGTTGGGTTGTTTCTCTCCCAGAGGTCTTGCTACCCCAACAGCACTGAAGAGGGGGCAGAGGAAACCCTTCTCCCTCTCTGCTCTTATTCCGCTGCCTCCTGCAAGGATCCAAACGTTTCTTGGCAGAGAAATAGTGAAAGATGAGCTCCAGAAGAATTTTGCTTCAAACTTCACAGGGTTGGGGCAGTTTGTGTGCAAGAAGAGCGTGTTTTGACAGCATTGGCAGTGTCTGAGCATTGTCGCTTCAGGAAGCGTTGCAAGCAAGTAAAGTAAATACGGTCTGTGGAGATCTGCAGCGGGAAGGGAGGAGTAGGTGGTTTTGTTTAAAATCCTCCCATTACAGGCGGTTAACCTTTATGTTACCTAAATGAAAATTGTATAAACGTGGAATTTCCACTGATCGGGTTGCCTAGGAACAGGCGGTTGGTTTTCATAAGACAATGAACACACAGTCACTGATCGGGCTATTAGGCACCCAGACGTTCAGCCCTATTATCCTGCATCCCAGCTTTGCCTGGGGTGGTTGCCTGCTTGTGCGAGTGATGGAGGTGATATAGGAGGCACAGAGAGCAGCCCCATTCCCAAGCCCTTGCCTGCGAGCTGGTGGTCATCCCACTCTGCTCCCACTCTGGCCAGGCAAGGGCTGGGGGGTACCTAAATGTGCAAAGAGAGTTCAAGAACTGATTGAAAAACAAAGTTAGAGGCATAAGGCTCAAAGCTCTGCATTCAGCCTAGGACCCTTAACCTCAGACCAGCAATTCTCATTGTGCCAGCCGTACCGATGGGGCAGGCAGCGGCTTGGAGATTCTTTGCATCGCATGCAGGGATGCACTGTATGCCTGCACATTCTCCTGTTGCTCAGAGCAAGGTGTAGAGCCATAGAAAGGGGTTGGGATAACTGGTTAGTTCCAGAGAGCTTACTGGCACAGAGGCAGTCTGCTTGAGGGGGCAGCTTGGTGCTGCCGGAGCTGGAAAACATGGGAAAGAGCTTTATTTCCCCCTTTCCCTATCCAAGGAAAGGCTGGGAACCATGACCTGGTGGGGTTGCTGGATCCGGGGCCCCTGGGTATCCTGGTGCTGGCTGGGCTGGATTGCTGTCTCTCCCAAGGCATTGGTGGAGACTCACAATTGCTTTGAGTGGCATTAAGCAACTTCAGAAGGCAGCAGGAGTAAGTGGAAGTGAAAGAATGCGGAGCATTTATTAATAGGGTTTACAGAAATTTTCTGCTGGGTAGAAATATCGATTCTTTATTCCTATTTTAAAAGGAGCTTTTTGTAATGATCACTGAGAGTCATTTTCTGTTATCGATTGCAATAGAGCTGTGCTGGAGACCTCCCTCCATTCATTCCACTCCCGCGAGTACCATTGAGAGGGAACGCAGCCCAGGTTTTCCTTTCAGGAACTTCTTAAATCAGCAGTTCTGTCATCTTTCCAGTGGGGTTTGCTCTGTGTGTTTAAAGAGACATACACGTTTGCTCTTTTAAAGCCGTTTACGCTATTCTTAAAGTTCACCTTAGAGGGGGAGGCGGTGTGGGGAGGCAGATGCTAAAAATAACCCCCCCCCCCCCTTAAGTAGATCAGTTCTGCATTTGACATTTACATGGAATTCATTTGCATCTCATTTGTACATGTTTCTGCTCAATAGGTAGAATGTAAGAAAGCACAACCTAAAGAAGTGATGTTTCCGCCAGGGACGAGAGGAAGGGCACGTGGATTACCGTATACCATGGACGCTTTTATGCTAGGGATGGGAATGTTGGGTAAGTGCCGTGGCCACCACACGTCTCCCGGAGCCAGCGGCTCCCATGTTGTGTCTCTCCCTGCTTCCTGAACCCTTAAGCCATAGGGGTGAGCAAATCCCTGCACCCGCGTGGGTGCTTGTCTAGAACTTCAGCAGGGGTGGAGTGGGGAGAATGATCCTGTCTGTGGTAAATGATTAACTCCCCCCCCCCCTTCCTGGAATATAGAAATTTGCATTTAAATGGATGTTTTAAAGAGGCTGTTTTACTCTTCCTCGCAAAAATAGAATGATGAAAGGCACAGGGTGTTCATTCTGACTAAAAATGATCTCTCCCCTTTTTTAGAGGAATTGAGTCACACATTATTCCCCTTCTTTTAAAGGTATCTCTGACAGCTCAGCATAGATAATTGAAAATCCTGCCGGCTCCTCAATGGCCTGCAGGATGGGGAGAGCAGGGAGGCGCGCAGCAGTGCAGGGCACAACAGTAATTACAAGTTTCAAGGCGATGGAATGGTATTTTAGTCCAGAGTATTGTGTCCAGGAAATACCAATTAAATGGGATAAATGATATTTAATGGCAAAATTCTATTTGTGCACGAGGTCTGCTTAGTTACAATTGGTTCTCATTTGTTTCTGCCTGGATAGTTCTTCTTTCTTTACAACGTGACAACCTCTTGATGCTCTCTCTTCCCATTTGCTAAGCCAAAATGCTGCTAATCCATTGCCAATGTACTTTTGTACAACCCCATCCATTTTCAGCCTCCTGCTCTATTTGTATCACTGGACTTTCCCTTGGTTGTCGCCCTCTGTGTCCATAAGGCATGCATGAACAAGAGGGCATCTGGAGGTGTTCCCAGGCAGAAATGAGCCTTTTCCAGGCTGGTGTCCCTCGTACGTAGCCTCTCTGCGATTCTTTGAGCTTTCTGTCCTGGGTTTAGATGATCCCAGAAACTTGAGCATGAAAACCAGCCTTGAAAGCTGGTGCTTGGTTGTCCTGAGCTCTGCCAAGCAGGTCCGTGGGCCGGCTGAGATGCTGGAGGATCCCAAAGCTTCTGGAGTGAGCATTAGATCAGAGGAGACTGTCCTATGACGATCAGGTTGTTTACACTGAGACATCTGACTTCAGGCCCTGCTTGATTTGATAGGGAAAACTTCCCTGCCGTATTTGCTCTATCTCTGAATTAATAGTGCTTCTGTTTGCATGGCTGGAACGATCTATTTCAGGGATGTGTAATTCAGTTATTTCCACTGATCATCTATTTTTCTGTCCCCACACTCCACCACCACCCTGCCCCATCATATTTGGAAATTGCATTTTATGGTTAAAATATTTATCTTGTCCTAGTCAGTCCGTGATTTGATTGCTTGTATGTTCCAGGGTGCTGGAGCATAGGCACTTAATTGCTCTTGCTTCTCTTTCTTTACCACTTGTGGTGCCTGAGGTTTGGAGTAGTGAAGGTGGCAGAGGAGAGAGCCTGGATCGCCCTGGGCAGGTAGAAAGACCCAGGGCAGGATCCCTTATCCACACACCACAGGCAGAGCAGCCTCAACCCTTCTCCCTCCAGCCGGGCAAGGAGTGAATGGAGCCAGAGTCCATCCCAGTGACCTGAAGGGAAAACCTGGTCCTTGGGTGCAGTGTGATTCCCACCAGGATGCCTCGCTGGAAAAAGATCATTTCAAGCCATAAGAAGCAAGGGAAGAAGCCCTCAGCGAGCAGATCTGCATCTGCACAGAGCCAGCAATTCGGGTGCCCCTTGGCAAACCCCTCTCCCATTGCAGTGGGGTGGGTCAGGTCACCCCAAGCAGCCCTCCTCGGGCCGGTCTCACAACACACTGGTTTGATTGCAAATCAGGGTGACTTGCTCAGGATTACTGATTGATTCATGTTGCAGGCCAGATGCTTCATTATCTGCTCGAGCTGTTTTTTTCATCTTCCAAGTTCCTGCTTTGCTACAGCGGCACCGTGTTAAATAATTAAGTGCTGAACAAGGAAATCACAACACATAAAAGCAAAGCTGTCTGGATGGCCATTATAAAGCCCCGTTTTCAAAGGCTGCCTCCAAGTGTTGGAAAGGGGGATGATGGGCAGCACCTCAGCGGGGAGCCTGAATTGCTCCTTCCCAAGCCCTGAAGCTGCTCAAGGTAGGGCCCCATCGCACAGGGAGAGGGGGGTAATTAACCCATCAAGTGATGAGATGCACAAAGTAACGTCCTGCTGGAGGCAGTGTCTGCAATAGCCAAGGATCCCAGGAGGTTGATGCCAGCCCTGCCCCATTCCTCCTTTGCTGGACTGAAACAGAGCAACTGAGGCTGCTCTTGGAGGATTTTTATACCTGTTTCCAGAAGCCCTTGTTCAAGGTCACCTTCTCCAGATGCTACTCATGGGCAGAGGAGGGAATGGCAGGAACGAACGCACGAGACAGCCCAAAGGAAAGAGCGGGGAGCAGCTCCCTCCGAAGCTATTAAGGAAGTTGGTCTTTTTCATTAATCACAGCCTCCCTGAGGAGCCTGCAGCAGCCGGGGTCTAAAGGTGCGTAGGCAGCCGCTTCTGTGATGATTTGGTTGATTGGAATAAAATTAAAGTGTTCTTCTGAAAGGATTTTCTGACTCGGAGAGTGTGGGCAGGCTCAGCCTTTTGCCAGGGCTGCTCCTGGGCTGTCTCAGGCTCTGTCTGCTGATGGGACGCTCACAGGCTCAGGGGAGAGCAGGGACATCCATTAGCCACTCTGCATAAAGAACAAGCTGGAGCGGGTTCAGTTCCACAATCTCTGTCTCCCTGGCAGCCCACCCAGCCTGAAGAGCTGCTCCCCAGCGCCAGGGATGCTCGTGAAGAGGCCCCGTATCCCCCCTCACAGACACCTCTGTGGCTGAGTGGGAGATGTTCAGTGGTCCAGAAGCTTGCCATTGCCCAGAAGTCTCACCTCTGTCACCCAAGGGCGTGTGGGTGTCACTGCATTGCCCCACGGCTTTTTGCCCCTCCAGTCAGGACTGAAAACTTGGCAGAAGAGAGAAGAGAAGGCAACTGAGGAGCAATGTTAATAGGAGGTTATCTCCCCTCCCATCTGAAGCAGATCCCTGTGGTTCATCACAGTTGCTGTTACGGGGTTCAGCTCTGGAGGCAGCTGAAGCACTGCTCAGTCTGAGCTGCGGCCCCACAGGACTCACTTCTTCTGGCGATGGGCGTCTTAGACCTGCTGGTGTTTGATATTAAAGTTGGGCTCTTTTTAACTTGCAAACCCCTCCAGGGACAGGAGCACTCGGTGCATAAAGCTCACACTCCCGGACAGCCGAAACAGCATGTGTATGAACATCAGATTTCAGGTCTCTACCAGACTCCTTCTATCACTGCTCAAGGCAGAGCAGGCTCTGCGTTACTGCACACGCTCAGTCTAGGTAGGCTGAACTCATGCATAAAAGAAGCTTGTGCCCTTCAAAGAAAGTCATTCCTTTTTTCCATCAGGCTGTTTAATAGAGTAGCAGCTGCCTCTGAGGCAGGATTCAGGATGGGGAGCCCTTCGTTAGCACTGGATTCCTGGGGGCTGGCGCAGCTCGGCGACCCCCCTGGGCTCCCACAGCAGCACCCACAAACACAGCTTCAGCTTTGCTCTTCAATTCCCTTGGAGCAGGAGATAGGTCAGCTTTGGAGATGGTGGGATAGAGGGGAGTCAGGAGTCCAGCTCGGGTCTCCTGTCTTTCCAGGATCTTCGTCCACCAAGAGCATGATGGGCTGAAGGTCATCCAGCCTGCAGGGTGGGTGCATCGGACCTGCTGCTGCTGGGGTCAGAGGCAAGAGCTGGGTAGAAGTGGTGCTGGGAAAGCAGGTTTGGTTGTTGGTTGGAGTTCAGGAGGGTCTCACTTTGGAAGAGGTAATCCAGGCAAAACTTAGGGGGTTTGGTGTAGCAACAAGGGATAATTAGAGAGATTGATCATTCCCCAGGACTGCTGAAGCAAATAAACTGCTCGGTGCCCACTGCGGGATGAGAATGGCATCTAATGGGAATGGTGGGTAGGTCAGCATGGCCATAATTTGGCTTGATGAAGCATCCACATGGGCATGGTGTTAATGCGCTATTGATATTCAGCCAGGCAACTTCCCCTGCGCGGCTCAGGCTTTGACTCGTTAGAGCAGAGCTGGGCACTGCAGCAGCAAATGAAGAGGAAAATTGAAGTAATGTTGTATTATACATTTATGGTTTCATCTGCCCGACTTGGAGCGCGCTGAGCGCTGACAGTGCAGGGGAGAGCCCCTCAGGCAGCGCTACCACCAACATCCCAGCGCAGGGAACTGGTGGCATCCTGCAGCCCACTGCCAGCTCCTGAAGTTGGTTGGATCACAGCAAAACTTCATGTTCTCCACTTGGAGAGGACAGAGGCGTTTTTCCTGGTGGAGCTCGCAGCGCTGTCAGTGGCGCTCCGTGCTCAGCAAACAATCCATTCATCAATATTGTTGTTTTTTAAAGAAAGAGGAGAAAAGATTTGTAAAGCTTAACTCCGAAAGAGCTGATTTAATGACAGAGGTGATTAATTTCTAAGGGAATCCAGCTGTTGAGCTGTGAAATAAATAAGCAGGGGCTAAGCAGTGTGTACATAGCGCTGAAAGCCGCCGTGTGCTGTCCGGGATCGCAGGGCTGCTTTCCCCTGGCACTGCTTAATCCCGCAATCAAAATTCATCCAGGCTTTATTATCTTCCGGTTTTAGGTTATGATTAATAGTACGTTATATGTATGTATAAATCTCATCAGGAGCAGAGGGACTTGCAGCGGCAGAAGAATAGCTGTGTGATGTATGAGTGTATTAAAGAAGAAATAAAAGCGGAGATAGAAGACCCCCAGAAGAGCCACTTGGCTGCTAAACATGTGCCTGGGCTCCAGTGGTTTGGGTTGGAAGGGACCTTAAAGCTCATCCAGGCCCCCACCACAGGCAGGGACACCTTCCACTAGCTCAGGTTGCTCCAAGCCCTGTCCAACCTGGCCCTGATGCATTAACCTGAGCATCATTATTAACCAGTATTCTCATGATAAAGCTCAAAAGCTGCCCAAGGTCAGATGTGCTTCTGTGCCTGTCTCAGAAGTTGCTCTCAGAAGCACTTCTCATGGCTGGGTTTTACTTTCCTGAAGAATTAAAAGCTCTTTGACTCCCTGGCTCGTTGCTGTTGCTGCCTCCAACTCTTGATGTGTTAACTGTTGTCCTTCACACTCCCGGGATAAAGAATTACTACTACCTTAATCTCCAACTGTCAATAGCTCTGAAGCAAAGTACATTCATTGTAAGCTCTCCAAATGTCAGAGCAAACCTGTGTTATGTGTTTAGCCTTAGCATTTGGCATTTACTCTTCCAGCTAACAAGTATGCACAGTCCTTGGACTTGAGATACCAAAGTGCATGTTAATTACCTGAGTGACAGGTCTCGTGCACAGAGCCCAGCAGTTAGTGAGCAGGGAGGGCAGCCAGCTCCAGGGGTTTCTGTTCGAGAGTACCCAAACCTTTGGCAGCTTGGCATGAGCAGAATAAACCTTGGGGTTTGATACCTTCTGTAGCATCGCCTCACCCATCCTCCATGTCATTCTGCATTGTATTTAAAACCAAAAAACCTTCATTAATCTTCTAACTTCTCTTTCTTTCTCTTTTTTTCTACGTTTGGTCAAGGTTACCCGAATTTTGTCGCAACGTATGGCCGAGGATATCCCGGATTTGCCCCAAGTTACAGCTATCAGTTCCCAGGTATGTACATTTCATTTCCAGATTTACTTTTTTCCCCCTCTTTCCTTCCTTTCCTTCTTTTTCTCCTCTCTTTTTAACTCCATAGCTGCAAGCTGAGACAGGCAAGCCTGCAGGGAGCATCTCACACACCAGCAGATCTTCTTGCTATTTTAAAATAGATATCTATATATACTTCCTTTAAATCCATTTTTTGCTAACGTGTAAATTGGTACTGGTTATTTGAAAACAAACTTCTTAAAACATACAGCAACAGAGATAATTTAAGAGCTATTACCCTCCCTTTGATGGGTTTTTCCTTTCATGTATATTATAGAGACACACGCACAAACTCACACACATTCCCATTCTGTCCTCTGGTAAGTGTGTATTCATTACAAATGCAGTCTTAGAGTGTAAAGTCCAACCTTCATGTGTACATTATTGATACCTCTGGTGTCCTTCACAGTTTCTAGCCATGTGCTGATGGTTCAGTTTGGCTCTGGTGTGGTTTGCCCTTTTCCTTGATGTGGCTGCCAACAGCCACAGCAGTGGGACCGAATTGGGGCTGAATACCCTCATGGGAAGGTCCTTTAAGGGGGGGATGAGGATGTGGAGGGATGCTCGGCTCTACCCATGGCACACTGGGGTGAAGTTGCAGTCTTGGGTTTTGCTCTGGGTCATTAGGATGAACCATTGTGTTGGAAGCATGCGTGTTATTTACATCCATCAGACAAACAGTGTCCTTGGGACGGTAGTTTCTGGTTTTTGCAGGACTAATAACCCCAGAGGAGGCAGTGCTGTTAGGACTGGTTTTTATTGCCATTTCAATTCACAAATGCTAGGGCTCTATTTAAAGCTCATCTGCCTCTTTCCCACCCATGCTACACCCTCCCAATTGGAGCCAGCTTCGAGACAAGCAGGTGGCAGAGGTCCAGGCTGGCAGGGTGCAGCGTTAGTTGAGTTAAAGAGGAGGCTTCAGAAGGCATTCACATGTTGTCTCACACTTTCCTCCTCCTTTCCTTGTACCAGCTGATTCGTATGAAGACAGCTGAATTAGAGGCACCTTTGATAAGTTAAATGATGAAAATCAGCAGCTTTTAGATGACTTTAATTATAAACATGTCTAAAATGAGCATGTCTGCTGGCTGACAGCAGAGGCACCGTTTGACTCTAGCCCTTGTTTTAATAAGGGCCTTGGTTTTCAAAACAGGCCTTCCACTCATTTGCTAGTTGTTTTCAGTCTCTTGCAGAGATTGAATAGGCAGGAGGAAACCAAAGGGGATTGTCAGCACTGAAAAGGAGGTGCACCAACCTGCAGGCACGAGTTGTGCCTTCAGAAGCAGAGCAGCTGAGGGGAGATGCTCAGAGTCCTCTGTTGCCTTGCTTGGATTTCCCTGCTCAGTTGCTCTGCCCATGTGGTGTTTGCTCCACTCCCACTCAGATTGTTTATTCCTTAACAGCAGGCAGAACCATTAATAGGATTGCTAGGTGGTTTTTCCCAGGTGATGTGGGACTCTGGTCTCTAGAGCCATGACCTGTCAGAGCAGTGTGGGGCATGGGATCCTGGCCAGAGGCACAGTGTGAAGGGTTTAATGCCCATCAGGAGGATGGAGTGTCCTCGCTGGAGTCAGGCTTTGGGAGGGAGGAATGCTGGCAGCAGAGAGCCCTGTGCCAAGGGAGCACAGCTCAGGATGCCCAGACGCGTTCTGGGAGCAAGTCAGGAGTTGAGGATAGGGATGTGCCAGCACTTGCTGCTCGCTCCTGCCATGGGAATGGCAGTGGAAGTGCCATTCACATGGTTGTGTTGTGCTGTGTCCTAGTTGTCTATGGGGCTCTGCCACTCTCCAGACACCCATGGGAAGGACTGGAGTTGGCATCCTGACCGACCGGCCATGGGGAAGGGTGTTTAGTGTTACGGGACAAATAGCATGAGTGTGTTTCCAGCACGTAGTCATCCTCCTCAAAAGAGCCTGAACACCCCAACCCTTCCCTGCCCATGGCACAACTGTGGCTTAGGGTGTGAGACAGGAGCACGTGTGGACCTGAATGAAATCTGAAATCTGTGTTTTTAATGAGCTGTCTACCCAAATGCTCGGTGTCTGATAGGAAAGGAGAAATCCTTGGCTCCTCCTGCAGGAGCATCCCAGGCAGCTTCACCTGCCTCCCAGCTCCACAGTGCCTGACCAGCAGTGGGGTTGTGACTGTGCTGATGTGTATGATAAGTGTAGGTATAAAAATAATGCATCTAAATACAGAGCTGTGTTCCTGAGGCTCGTTACAGAAGAGACCTGGCCGTGCTTTCTGCTACAGTGCAGTTGTGTTGTGAGCCCTGTTCTGCTGCCAGTGCTGCAGTAAACCAGCCTGGGCTGGAGCCAGGACTGTCTGGGGGGGGGGGGTGTTCATTGTCCCTGGGGGGTGTCATCACAGAGCTATGCTGGTGGCAGTCACCATCCCACAGGCTCCTCGCCTGCCACTGGGCATTATTCCGGGTCCTCCCCAGGTTGTGCTGTCTATTTACTTCATTAATAAAAACCCAAATGGAATGCCCATCTGAATTGAACTGTCCTTTTGGTATTCACCACTGTCCCAGTAAATGAGGGTACAGATGTCATGATCCATCTATTTGCATTTCAATTTCCATACTGGAGCTGCTGGCAGGTCCCCTGGATGGGTCCAATCCCGCATTCTCCTCTGCTCCCTGTCTGCATTGGCGAGACAATGTGATCGCTTTGGCGACTGCTCTGTCTGCTCCCATCATGTTATTTTTCCTCTGTAACTCAGTCCAAAGCCTTTTCTTTCTTTTTTTTTTTTTAATTGCAATTGCTCCCTTTCTGTGTCTTTTTTTTTTAATTTCTGGGACTTATCTTTTCAGTTTAATCTATTAATTTCTGTTCTTATTTCACTTTGCAGACTATTTGCCGATTTCACAAGACATAATTTTTATCAACTAGTTCTTAAAGATGCATAACAAATTAATCGGGGTTTACTACAGTGCTAATGAGAGAGAGACAAAGCCTGGGTGGTCCATGTTTAATATCAATGTCCACTGAAAAATTGCTGCTCTTACTGGCTGGTTTGAATGACTGGACTCTTTAATTCTCTTTTAAAGGCTCCATATCCTCACTGCTTTGAGTTTGCTTTTTATTTCCTTTTTGGTTTTATGGGTTTTTTTCCTCTGCTTTGTGATGAGTTTTTAATGCCCACTTGGAATGTAACTCACAAGGATGGGGATCAGGGGCGTTATGAAGGCATGACTTCTCACAAACTTCTTAGAAGTGATTTTATCATGGAGGCAAAACATGATGATGGGGTCTCATGAGCAGCCCCAAAGAGGGACACTGGCTCTTGTTAACACAGAGACATTGAGCAGTAGCACAAATCATCACCAGCATCTCCTGTCACTAGGATCACTAGCAACACAGGGTTTAATTACTCAAAATGAGTGCCCTGTTCCTGCAGGTGTGACCCTGTGGCTGGTGGCTGTGGGTGCAGCAGACCCACATGTGGTTTCTCCTCTTCCATTCCCTTTTGTTGGTGGCTCTTTCTAGAGCTGTTGTAATCATCATAGAATCATGGAATGGTTTGGTTTGGAAGGGACCTTAAAGCTCATCCAGCTCCAACCCCCTGCCATGGGCAGGGACACCTTCCACTAGAGCAGGTTGCTAGAAGCCACCAAAAACAGGGCCTGGGGACCTGCTGCCCTGCCCTGTGCCTTGTCACCAGTGATGCGCTTGCATTTTCTGTGCAGTTGCTTCTCATTCCGCCCTTTGCTTGCAAATCATGGGATGAGCTCTCCCCTGCCAGCTTCAGCTGTATTGCACCTCTTAATCTCCACCCAAATCTCAGAGGAGCTGCAAGCCCATGCGGTCCTGGCTCCATCCGTTGGCTTCATTAACAAGACCAGGTTCTGGACTTTTGGGTAGCAAACACACATCTTATTTAAATGCTGGTTTTCTTGAAGTGTTTCTACCCATTTCATAAGTTTGTGAGAAGTAAATTGCATGCTTACAGTAGAACCGTAATGCATTTTAATGTTTGTTAATCCACTTGTTCAAAATGTCAGTGTCAAAGGCTCTACAACACACGGCTATGCTGTTCATTTCATTAAAGATGCTTGATGTAATAATTGAGTAGTTTTCTTTTTGACTTTCCTGCAGGCAATAGCATTTTTTCTTTAATCTGTATGGCTTCTTATTATTTTGTTTGGGGTTTTTTGCTATGAATTGCTTTGCTTTTGTGAACATGTCCTGGTGTGCATGATTTGCAAACGTTTCTGCTATTGTGAATTTTCTCATTTTTTGTAAATAGTCCATCTGTGCTTTTCTTTTTTTTTTTTTTCCTTTTGTTTTTCCTTTTTTTTTTCTTTTTTTTTTTTATGCCTTTTCTCCTGTAAGTACCTGAGGTAGAAAATGATAATAAATTGTTTACAACGGCTGTGCTGTGTTGCTGCTCTCTTAGCTTGCAGGTTTCATATATTGGTTTGGACGCACCAAATAACCAGTACCAATGACAGTTGAATAAAAGACTAAAACAACCATCACTCACAGTGTGTGACCCGGTGTTTGAAGAACCTGCAGATGAACAGTTACATACGAGGTGTGTTTACAGCAAAAACTAAACCCAGTGCACTTGTAATTGGGGGAGAGGAGTGGTGCTGGGTTGCAGTTAAAGTGTTGCACCCCTGCGGTCAGTGCAGACCGTGCCAGCAACCAAGGTGCGTTTAAGCATCAAACCCATAAGTGTATTAGAAACCCTTGTGGCCAGCTCTGCAGCACTAAAGGGCAGGAATCTGTTCCTGCTGATTGGAAATGGAAAGGAAAATCGGGTGATTCCTGTCGCTGTGAGGGGCCCTGGCTGCAGTGGCATCCGGGGTTCTCAGTTATCCTGTCTTCCATCATTACCTGGATGTTCAGGGATTCGCAAAGCTATTTAGAAGCCTTCAGCTCAGGAATTTAATATTCAGGTTTTTTTAATTAAGGGTTTGTTTGCTTGTCTGTTTGTTAAAGCTGATTAAAACCTTTGTGTATGGGGAGAGGTGGGAAAAACCCGATACTTCCACAAACTTCTCAGGGCTTGGGGAAATACACTTGCTTATTAATACTGCTCCTCCATAGTCTGCAGAGCCCAGCCTTGGGTCACACTCCTGCAGTGCCTGGTGCTGTGAAAACAACACAAGATCAGTTTGAAGTCTAAATTGATGGTTTTCATTATTATAAGAGTATTTAAGACCATCTTTCTGTTAATCTGTGGAGATTAATTTGGTTTCTTTCCTGGTAGCTGTCACAAACTGTTGACTTGTCAGCCACTGAGGCTGGCAGGAGGTGTTCTTGTGTGGAAGTTACTTGTGATGCTTGCGTAGTAGGTCTAATCATTATTTTCTGGGTGAGGAAAAAGAGCTGGTACCAAACAAGGGTGATTATTACAGTAATGACATGCTTAAGGCTTCTTTTTCGTAGTGCCTGAGAAGAGGGGAGGTAAGGAAGTTCCTGTATCTGTTACGTAGGACACCCAGCAGTATGAGACCAGGCTCCCACAGGTCTCACTCTTGGTTAGTAACCTCTTACAGGGAGTGCAGGGGAAATGGGAGGAGCACTGAGGAGGTGCAGCTTTGCCATGCTGAGTGTGGCCTGGCAAGCTCTGGGAGTTGGTATGTGCAGCTCCTTGAAAGGAGCATAAACCAGACCCCACACAGCCCTTAGCTGTGATTCACCAGCCAAGGTCTGGCTCCAGGTGTGGTGCACATGGGGCCTCAACGACCCTGAGCCACATTCCCATGTACAAAAGCACCCAACTGTCCACTCCGGTGATGTAATGCGATCTTAAAGTGGAGATGCTGCCTACACGTGGCTCCTTTGCCAGGAGGGAGTAATGAAGTCAGTATTAATAAGAGTCAGCTCTGTAAAGCACTCATTTAAAGCGCCATTACACAAGTCTAAGATTGTATAACATTTAGTAATGGGAGCAAAGTTTGTCTGGTCATGATACTTAATGATCAAACTTAACATTAAGAAAGAAGGAGAAATTGCTGGCAGCTGCAAAATAGGAGGGAGAAATATAAAAGGTACTTTAAATTGTCTGTTCCGTTGGTTAAGCCTTGTAACAGTAAGAGATGTGGAGCAAAGCTGGGAATGTTTCTCACTCCTTTGTCTAATCATTAACTGCTTAAAATCTGCTCTGCCCATCCCTGTGCTGCATGCTTTATTTTTTCCCCCTTTAAAATGTTATTGCATCTGCATGGCATAAAAGTGCATTTACAAAGTGCGTTTGAATCTGCTGGAACCACCTTAATCACCACTCTTCAACCTCTCCGTTTCAGCCTCCATCAGTGGAAACAAAGCCCATAGACTGGACCTGGTTTAAAATTAGGATCTGGGGTTGTTTTTTTGCTGGCAGAGGGCAGGCTGAAGAGGGACCATTCACTTTGCAGGTGCATCCCTGGAGTGAGGAGCAGCTGGAACTGCAGACAGCAAACTGAGAAATTAATATAGCGAACCCATCAATTTGCAGCCAGAAGGTGCTTCTTCAAGTTCTGCTTAGGTGACAGAAGCTTTTGTTTTGACACAGGAAAAAATGGTACCTGGAGGTGTTCCCTGAGGCCGAGCAGAGTTTATGTGCTTTGCCTCTTGGGCATATTTTTTCTGGGGAGAGCTGCATTTTTATAATGTAGAGAATTGCATAAAATTCCTTTTTCATTTCCCATTTTCCCTACCCCTTAAAAATACCCTTTGGATGTTAAATTGAAGATGAGGTTTTCAAGGGATGAGCTGTTGATCTGAGTCAGTGGTCCAGCTTCCCCCCATTCCCATGGCAGCAGAGTGTGGCCAGTGACAAAGCTGCCTGTCCCCCTTTCCTGCCCTCTCTGCATGAGCAAGGCTGCTCTTGAGGTTGTCTGGCTAAGGTCCAAAGCTGCCCAGATCCCTCATTAGGTTTTTCTTTACTGATACCTTGGGTGACTGCTTGAGCAGTAAGAACATCTTGAACGTTGAACTGGAGTGCTGATTGTCCTGTTTTTAACTGCTCACTGATCCGTGCTTGGAGTCTGGGACAGGCTTTAAAGCTTCAGGGTCATTGCCCTGAAAATGAGTCATCATAAAGGGACAGGGAGGAAAGAAGAGGAATAAAAAATCCCAAACCTGCCCTTCTCTCAGGAGCTCTTTGCATTTTGGGGTGATGCTGCAGCAACAGAATTCCTGAGTGATGGTTCCTGCTGTGAACAGGCCACAGCTGCAGCAACTGGGAAGTGTAATAAGACGAGTTATTCACAAGAGTAAGGAGGCATAATGCAAACACACATGTATGGAAGAAAACATGGATAAACCCTATAGAAAGAAGAACGTGATCTGGTAATGCCAGTTCTCCTGTAAGGGGTTCCAAGTGTCTGAGCTAGCCAGAAGCACAATGGCTAGCTATTTTGCGCCTTATGTCTCTGTAGATACAATTTTTAACTGTAAAGCTGGGGGTTGCAGAGAACTTAAGGAGATTCCTGTCCTTAAAGCACAAAAACGTTGAGATGTGAATGGTTTTAAAGTGCACTTGGTAGGATTTCAAGCTGATAATTAAGTTTCCAAGTCCTCCTTTGCCCAGAAGCGGTAATATGTACTCGCTGCAGTGATGCCCTGAAGGTTTCTGGCCTCAGCATCACAATCCTCTCCCCTGACCTTTTTCATAGCGTGGATTAGGAAATCCCCAGGGACAGTTCCTCCAGCGAGGCAGTGGGAAGCTCCCTATCTGCCAGCGATGGCTGTTGCTGCAGCATCTCTCTTGAGAGGAGCATTCACTTGCGACTTCGACTCACATAGGTTGTGAAGTTTCCTAGCTCTGATAACCTTGTCCTCTGATTAATTCTCTTCTCTTTTGCATACTTGCCTCTTGTCTGCGTTGAATTTTTCCACCTTCAGCCTCCAGACATTAGTTCTTTCTATGCCTTTGCTCCTCATCAGAGATGTGTCTTTTAATAATACTTACCCAGATAGTTTAGGTCATTCATAAAAAATTAACCAAGCAGTTTAACCGAATAGTTCATTTTCTATACCGTCGAAGCAACTGAAATGAAGCTTGAAGCAAATCAGTGCCACTTTGCTGAACTTTATATATATATTCCTTCACGCGGTTCCATCTAACCTGCCCTTGTTCATTCAGCAGCAGGTGACTGAAATTCAGAGCTGCTGTGCTGCCTGGCAGCTCGGGTACAGTGAATTCACAGGTATTCCTCCCCCTGCAGCCGTCCTTTCATTTACCCTTACCTGGTTTATTAAAAATCAATAGTAAATGTTTGGCTTTGGGCTTTCAAATGAGAAATGCTTTCATTGGAGCGCTCAACTTGGTATTAAACAGAATTGCTTTCAGGAGGCGATTTGGTTCAGCTTCTCTTTCACCCACATCAGCTGCATTCACTTCAAGCTCATAATTCTCTGTGTTTCACCAGTGACTAAATTAGGGAGAATCCAGATTGCGTATTGAGTTTGACTGGTGGGAGGTATAGTTTTCATAGGACACATCACAGAAGTCTAGCAGATGCCTTGAAGCTGCTCTAGGATGGGAGCAGTTTTTAAGTAGAGTAAAGAACCTCCACCAGCCCCCAGCCTTTGCGTTTTGGTTTGCGGTTGTTTGAATAAATAGTTTCCTTAGAATAAACTATTTGCCTTTGAGAAGTTTCCCAGTTTTCTGCACGGTAAAATAACCTCAAAAGGATTATTGCACTTGAAACAACACAGAATGATAATTTGGAGACAAGCAAGGCTTTGTCTCACTGATGCATAAAGTAATTACTGGGCAGAAGTGCATCATTCTCATTTTAAAACCCATGGCCTGAGAGTGGTAACAGCTGAAAAATGGGTCATCTGCTGTGCATAAAGTAGAAGTGCCCAAGTTGAAATTAACTGTATGTGGGGTTTATTGTTTGGTTGAAATTCCAAAGCAGAAGTATTTGTTCATAATAACATCCATCTGCAAACATGCATCCGGCGTGGAGCGCATTACAGTGGCTGACATGGGGAATTCTACAGAGTCTTGCCACGCACGGTACATTTTAAGCAGGAGATGATTGTGCCTTGGCTAACTGCAGTGAGCTGCTTAATGAGGCTTCCATTATGCGTGATGGGCTGTAGCTGAAGTTCGCTAATTTTCTGACCTGGTGAAATAGATTTTAATAAGCTTGATGTAACACAGCGAATAAAGACAAAGGGAAACACTTAATGGGGCTGTCACAAGCAAGGACTCTGGGTGGGCTTGGAGGTGCTAAAAGTGTTAATAGAATTGATCAAAAGCTTAGGAAAACAGTCCTCATTGCCACGGAGGTCTGCCCTGCGCCTCACCTCGTCCCTTCTGCTTGCTGTTGTGTGGATGCCGCTTTCCCATTGCTCTAAAGACAAACCAGGGTCTCTGATGGGAAACACGAGACATTCCAAACAGGGCTTGGAGCTGCCTCCACATTCGATTTCCTACAGCAAGAGCTGTGGGAGAGCTTAGGGAGAGTCTTCAGTCAAATCCCAAAGAATTAATTGCTACTAAACTGTGATAATGACTCGGTAGAATCCTGATCTTTCATCAATTCTAGCTAAAACTTGATTTCTCTGGGTATATTCTTCTCTAAACATCGAGTGTTTAATCTAAAGCTTCAAACAGGAGCAGGGGGTTTTTCTGTCTCATTCTTGTTTCCTTATAGAAAGTTGGGGGGGAGTCTGAGACAGAGAGGCCTGAAAGATGAAGGGTTTAAAGATAAAGGGATTGTTTTGGGACGGAGCTTTCCCTCGTGTGTGCTCACCATTAAAGGCTACATTCTGTCCGGTAAATTGGACCCACGCCTGCCTGCCTCCCAAAAAAAAAGCCACCAGGCTCTTCTGCTTCATGGGTTTGAGTCTCTGATACTTCTGAAATGAAGCCTAAAGATCCTACAAAGGGGATAACACTGCCTAATGGAAAGAATAATGCAAGCGAGAACCCATTTGAAATGACAGCTGTGAGCCTCGCAAAGCTTTTCGGTGCTGATCAAAGCTGCTGGTAACCGTGTTTGAAAAGAGGGGATTGGTTTCCCCATCTCCTTTTCCCACTCACCCTGCCGATGATTTTATATTCCAGACTTTGCACTTTCTCCCTGGGAGATCAAATGAACCTCCTAAATGATCGGTGTTTGGACCAGCACGCCGCAGAGCACCATTGGTGTAAGGGGCCAAGTGGTTTGGGAGGGGGTACAGCCTCAGAGCTCCATCCCATGTGCATAGGACCCCCCCCAGAACCCCCACAGGGAGACGTGGTGCTACTGCAAGCACTCCATAAGCACAGAGGGAGGATTCTGCTCGCAAGGCGCAGTTTTATGGGGCTCTTTATGTTATTCTCCATGCGTGTCCCATCATTTTGGTTATTTGCTGAAGTTTGGTGGTGATTTGAGCATCTCAGCTGCCGGTTTTATTCTTGTTCTAAATCCCTGTGCTTATTGCTGGAGTATAAACATATGCCCTTGTGTGCCCCAAGTGCTTTTGCCATTACAAGCAGAGAAAAGTCTTTGCCTGATATTTTTTGATCGAAGAACTAATTTCATGATCTTTGTGACTACTTTTTGGTTTGATTCCTATGGTCTGGCTGTTTGTAGAGGACGGGGTCTTGTGTCCTTTGGGGGTGCAAGACATTTGGGGTCTTCAGGGGCTGAGCAGAGCAGGTCTGAAGGAGTCAGTGATTGCTCATAGGGAAAGCCAGGGCAGCACACGAGTCCTGGCGGTGTGCCTGGAGTAAGGGGTTTTCAGTTGCTGCTGGTGGCCTTGTAGCCAGCTTCAGGCTGGGGTAAAGGAGAAATCAGTGGTTTGGGAAGGAAGCAGTCCCACCGGAGTGGGACATGGAGCAGGAGGGAGCATGTCCTTCCCCAGGAGCCCTCGATCCCCTTGAGTCCCCTGTAAGCACTGTCCCTCCTCAGGCAGTGTGGCTCCCACCACATTTGTTCACAAAGCCTTGGAAAATCCACTAAATCCCAGGCTCTTGGTGTTGTCTCCTGGGTAATGCCAAGTGCAGGACTGAGCAGCCGGCCCACACCCAGCCCTGCTCTGGGCTGCCCCTCAATCCCACTTCTCCAGGCTCTTGCAGCCAGCCATTGACTAAATCTGTCACCTTAGGGCAAAGCACTTAAACCAGCTGTGTCCATCTTCCCTCGCACAAAGCTGCCTCAGTATTTAAAGTGAAGCTGTCGATGCAGGGAGCAGCAAAATTCATCTGTGAAAAACTGCACTGCAAACACTGGCTTCAGCTCGTTGGGAGCAATGCGAGAGCATGAAATTGGTGTGAATCCTCAGGGCTTCCCTGGACACTGTGCGAGCCCATTGCAGAACGTTTAGTGTAAAATATCTTCCAGTTGCAATGCCTGAAGCGAGCACTTTTGTCCTGTCGAGCAGCTTTGGCTTTCTCTAGGCCATCGTAAGCAGCGGATACACAAAGGATAGGGATCATTTCATCAGGAGTCGGAGTGCTTTAAACAGGCACTGAATGAATTGATCCCTGCTTTTGATTTTCCAGTTGGCTTCGGGGAGCAGAGGGCCAGGGCAGGGGACTGCAGGCACACAGCCTTGCCCAAGCATCAGTGTGGTCTGGGGGACCAGAAATAGGCTCTGTGGAGAAGCAGGTTCCTTCTGGGGGCTGGCAACCAGCAAAAGCACTCGCTAATGCTTTCCTCTTCACTGAAGAGCTGCAGATAGCTCAGCTCTCAGATGTTCATCCGATGGTGTGAGAACACAGGCGGAAGGGTGGTAGAGACAGGAACTTTTGGAGTACACGAATCAGGTTCAGTGTTAATTGTACTGTCGCTGTGGTGCCATCCTTTGAAGTCTTTGCTGGTGTGGAAGTTTATAAACAATGGGAAGCAGTAATCCAGTGTGACCAAAGTGCTTAAATAGGGTTCTAGGGCTGGTAGGAGGGGAATTACAGAGATGAGTGCTGGAGCTAGAGACCGGAACCTGTGAGCACCCCTGGCTGCCTGCAAATGTCTTTTCTCAGGTCGTCTTGCTTCTTTGTGCCTGGTTTGATCCCGTTTGCGACATGGGGACAGCATCAGCTGCTGATGGCTGCTGCGAGGTTCAGGAGCAAACAGCGCAGAAGTACAGGAGTTAGCACAGTTGTGAGCAGCGTTAGTGTGCTCAGCAGCGTGGGGAATGAGCTGATCAATGCGGTGCCTGGCAAATGTCATTCCAGTGGTAGGGAATGGTTACTTTCAGTACCCTGGATTGATTTAGGGATCCTCCAGTGATGGAGCCAGCCTGGGGGGGTCTGTATTGGTGAGCAGGTTTTGCCAATGATAATCAGTCCTGGTTCCATCTCCCGCTGTGGCTCTGCCCTGCTGCCAACTGCAGCATTCCCGGGCAGAGCACAAGCAGCCCATCACACTTGAGTTGTTTGGAATGCCATGTCGTGGAGATGCTTTTATCTCAGAACCAGGGTAATGGCTTTCTTTGGGGTGGACGGATTAATTTTTCACACATCTGTCCCCTGGAATGCAATAACAGAGCCTTTGTTCAGGCCCTTTCTGTTGAGTGCCTTCTCCACCCTTGTTATTTCATCATTCTTTTGCATGGCAAAACTTTTTGTCCTGCATTTCAAGTAGATACTGAGCGTCCCTGGCAGCTGAACAAGACAAACAAACTTTCCAGCCCCACTTTCTATGCTGTTTGCAGGGGATGCTGGCTGATTTGAAGGGGATTTGATAGGTTTTGGCAGAGGCGTTTTATTCCATGGAAAATCCGCAGCTCCTCTGATCCCTCATTGATGGTTTAGGGAGCCCCGGGAGTCTCCAAATGCCATTTGCTGGTGGCCAGCTGGTCCTGAATGTGCCATGGGAACACTTAGGACACTGCTCTGGGACATGGGCAGGGAGTGGAGGAGGAGAGGCTGTGGGGATGATGCCAGCTCTGCTCCTGCCTAACCCACAGCAGGAGGGCTCAGGGCTTGGCCTGTGCATGGCTCTGCATGGAAACAAAGACCCAGAGCCTCAGCCCTTGTCCTGCAGATGCTTTCCTGCTGTTTGGAGGTTGGTTTGATTCTAACACTGAAGTCTTCTCACTCCAGCATATCACAGCTCCAGCCCTAAATGTATGTTGGGGGTCCATCACCAGCAAGGAGGAGTTTAGCACTTGGGTATTTGGTTATAATATTCCCCTATCTGGATGTGCTCCCTCCTGCATCCCACTCCACACGTTGTAGCAGTTCATCACATCAGGAAACCAAACAGATTCTCACTGACATTAAGGGACAGGATTTGCTCTGTGTTGCACGGGCTCTGCACACAGAGAACAGCAGCCAGGGGTAGCAGAGCCTACATTTACCTCTACTGTTTTTTTTCCCCCTGCAGCCCTATTACCATATTTAAATGCAAGTATGTCTGGTTTTAATTGCTATTTTCAGTAGCTTCAAGTCACTCTAGCCTAGTCGTTCTCTGCTCCTTTCCTCCTGGTAGATTACCAGTAGCTGATAGTGCTATAGAGGTAACGGGGCTTGTAGTCTGCTCATGTCTCTGGGTCTCGCTCTTCTCTCTTCTGTCGCCTCAGTTGTTCCTCTGTGGTCCTGCAGCATCGCAAAGCAGCTGCAATCAAAGTCCTGGAGCCCTCTCAAGGGGCAGGTCCATGGTGGTCACTACCCCCAGGGCTGTCCTGTTGGGAGCAGTCGGAGCTCCCCAGAGGCCAGGAACCACCAAGGGTTTGGTAGCTTTGCGGCAAGGGGGGGTTTGGGGTTCTTGCTGGTCACTGGACCTTATTGCCCTCTGAAAATACTGATGTTTGAAGTCAGAGCCTCCGGCAGACCTTTGAATATTAATGAAGTAAAGAACCTAAACCTGCACTCTCGCTGGCAGCATTTCATTCATGTGTAAGGGCTCGGGCCCCTGCAGCAGGGTATGTGTCTTAGAGCTCCTTGATCTGCGGCTGTTTTGCTTTCAAGGGCTTTTTCCTTTCTCTCTTTCTTTTTTAGATTACATTCCAATGATTTTTTTTCTGCTTGATCCCAGCAAATCCGTGACCTCGACATGAGGGCCTCCTCGTGTTTTCCATTAGTGCTCTGTCTATAGATCAGCATGTTATTATCACTTGCAAATAAGCAAAGAGGAGAATTCCCTGTTGTTTTGGGAACCGGTCTGACCCCAGCTGGTCGAGAGCACGGGGATGTAAGCGGTGTGCCATGGCCAACACATTCCTCTCTGCCAAGGGGATTTGGGCCACCCAATTTGGGCCAGCAGAGACCACTGGCAGTGGGCACCTGGTGATGTCTCCATTGGTGGCATGGAGAGCCGGGATGGCAACCTGCGGGAGCGCTGCCCTGTGCCCCGCACTGACTCGCGGTACCCGCTGGCTTCTGTCTTTACCCTTCTCCTTTTCTCCACGGCCAGGTTTTCCGGCAGCAGCCTATGGACCAGTAGCAGCGGCAGCCGTGGCAGCAGCAAGAGGATCAGGTAGGGGGGCCCGTGGAAGAGCAAACCCTCAGAGTGCAGGGTCAGGTAAAAGCTCTGTCGGTATTCTGTGTGGCTGCAGCTCTCCATCATTTCTCTGATTATTTCCTCACACTTATCCTGGGGACCTGAAAACAAACGATCAGAAACTAAAAATCATAGAAAAGCATTAAATCAATCAATCCCAATCCAAACCCAAACTACAAGCAGAGGCCATGGAGCACCTTGCAGGAGATTGGCGTAAGAACTGCCAAAGCCGGGGTAGATATTCTGATTTATTTCTTTCTTTATTCCTTTATTACATTGGTTTCTTTGTTTCTTTGGTTTAAATTCGAGGTTATCAAAGACACCCCCCAAAAAAAAAAGAGATGACTTTGTGTTTTTGAAGAAAAGCTTTGGTTCCTCATGGAAAGCTGGTGCTGGGTTGAGGTGGTGGCGGTGGCACTGGGTGCTGCCACCATGCCCGGGGCTGCTCTTGCCTCCTCCACCATGGCCAGTGTGAGGGGTCCGTGTCCCCTTGGGGACAATGTCTTTTCCTGGCACGGGGCGATCACAGCGGCTGGCATTGGCCACCCCTGTGTGTACAAACCCAGCCTGCCTTCATGAGGAACATCAGAGCTTTCCTTCCTGCCCTTCTGAACACCTTTATTTTTTTCCCTTCAAGGGAAATAAATAAATCGTTGCCAATTTGTGAGCTTAGGTTTGAAATTCAGCTCAACACGGGGATTGTAGCGCTTTGCTCAGGTGATGAAGTGTTCAATGCAGCCATCAGTGAGCTGCTGGCCTCGGCTCAGCCGTGCCCAGCTCGTGGCTCTGGCAGCAGCTCTGCAGCTCACTCATGGCACAGTCCTGCAGCGGGGGCTTCTCGGAGGCTTTTCCGGCATTCCCGGTGGTTAAACCCGGCTCTTCCTGAAAAGATCCGACCGAACCACTGCAGGAGGGGTTGCGAGGAGGGCGCAGGTGTGTCTCAAGTGCGAGCCTGATGCCATGGAGGCCAAAGAAAGACACCAGGAGAACTCCGTTCCATGCAAACTGGCACTGCTTGCAGGCTACAAAGGATTATCTGTACCAGTTTCATCTTGTGGCATGTAGAGAGCGCCTAAGGGGTGACTTGCCAGACTGATTGGGGGGGGTTCCCCATCTCCCGGCTTCTCCATCTGCCCCTTCATGGAGGGTGAAAAAAATCCAAACCCAACGAAAGCAAAAAAAGACAAAAAGAATTTGATTTTCCGCATGATTTCAGGAAAACAGACTGCATCGTTTCTGCCTCTTGCCCATGTTTTGCCCTTCAGGTTTTGTTTTACATGCAAACAGAGCTGGTGAGTTGCCCCTTAGCAAGGCACAGAGGGTTTGGCTGGATTAACGTTGCTTCCCTGATGATTATTCCTTTTCTTTTTAATCGGAGTGCTTTTGGTGCCCATTACAACTGAACTGAGCATTGATCAATTCTGTGCCTGAAAATCATTTGTCTTTAATTTGAGTGTCTTTTGGTTTTCCTTCTGTTGGGTTTCCTGGTTTTGGTTTGGTTTCTTTTCGGTTTTGTTCTTTTTTCATTTGAACTTGCAATACGAAACTAAACCTAATCCTAAATTAACAGCACCCTTTCTGGCAAGTTTAAAGAGCAGTATGGTGTTTGGAAACGTCTTTCAAGCCTCAAAATTGCCTGTGTGCACTAAACTGGCAAAACTGAATCAAAATGAACCCCCACCCCGTCCCCAGCCCTGAGATCTCAAGGAGGAAGATGGGTTTGCCGCTGGCCCGGTTCA
This sequence comes from Ara ararauna, assembly GCA_028858755.1. Classification (NCBI taxonomy): domain Eukaryota; kingdom Metazoa; phylum Chordata; class Aves; order Psittaciformes; family Psittacidae; genus Ara; species Ara ararauna. The sequence continues at coordinate 5,204,054 of CM054389.1, read as the reverse complement.
CATTGGCAGCAGAACACGCCCTGGGAACAGTGATGTATCACATAGAGCCATTTCCATCCAAAGCCAGTTTTTGGAAGGGACATCCTGGGTTTGCCACTTCCATCCAGCAATGGTAGTGAATTGTATTCAGGAGCAGTCGAGAGCAATCGATCTTGTGCTGCAGTGTATGGGCCCGATTCATTACAAGAAAAATGGTTGGGGTTTGGGGTTTTTCCTTCTTTTTCTTGGGTTTCTTTTTCCTCTGCACATTTGCACAGCCCTCCTTCACGCGTGCCCAATCCAAAAGCACAGTTGGCCCATACTGGCTCCTTTCTGCCAGGAAATGGAAAAGAGCTGGAAAACATCCAGGCAGGAGCATCCCACCACCCCTCTGCTCACTGAGCAGTGCTTTGCTGAGAGGTCCCCATTGCTGCTGCCCCTTCGCGCAGCGATCCAGCCCCACCAGCTCACTCCAAATTGACCTTCTCTGCTCTCTGGCCCCATCCTGCTCGCTCTTCCCCACCTTCTTGGTATCACCACCAGCGTGGTGGGCACTGACCACCTTGGTTTCTCCCTGGGGTGTTATTCCTCCTCTTAGGAAGCCATCCAGCAAAAGAAGCCCACCCAGGGGCAGTTGCCTGCACAGGAGCATCTTCCCTGCCCTCACCCCTTCTTTTCCTATTGCAGCATGTGAGGATGCAGCCACCAGTTTACTGTGCTAGATAAGCAAGTTCTTTGATCTATCACAGCAGTGCTCTGCTACAGCCAGCAGAAAGGGACGTTTCCCCTTACTCGTGCTCAATGCCACTCATAAATTCAGGTCTAGCCAAGCTGCTCACGTGCTGGCAGGGTGAACGCAGCGATGCTTCGCATAAATCATATCCCCAGTGGACATCCCAGTGACGGCGATAGCTGAGGTCCCTCGAGCAGACAGAGGGGTTTGGCCACATCCATTCATGCCGGGTGGGATTGTGCTGCCGAATCCCTCAGCTCCTTGTGACAACCTCATCCATTCTTGTATTTTTTTTTAATGAATTGGGACCTGAGCCATGGAAAATGAGCAAACTTGAAAGTCCGAATGTGCAAACTCCTCCTAAACAACTTCACTATCAGTGTCACGTTTCTTTTGCATTCACCTGACATATTTTACGTGTGAAGCATTTTTGTCTTGTAAGTAAATGCAGTCACGGGGGAGGGGGGACACGCACATTTTTGACATGCATTTGACATGGGAGGGATTCATTTGGCAGGAGAGCGAGACAAGGAAAATTTGCCAGGAGAGGGTTTTCATTCCTTCCTCTGTGGTTCATTGACAAGTCTGAGATTTTTCCAGCTCCCAGCCTGTTGCCACCAGCTATTCCTCCCTGAGGACTGGAGACAAAACCCGTAAGGCCATCCATAATCCAGCCCAATTCCCACTGCTTGGCACCAGGAGGAGCAGCACAGGCTCCCATGGCCACACTTTGCCCACTGAGATGGCTGGTGGCACGCAGAGGTGGGACAATGCAGTGCCACGGCACCAAGAGCTGCTCCCCATTACCCCAACCCCTGGCACATCTGGATTTTGGGCGCCAGTCCCCGGCTTGCCAGCGCTGCCTTTGAGCCCTGCGCCCTGACAACCCCTTACTGTACTTTATACTTGCCAGCTATAACAAATCTCGTAACGTGAGCTACTGACCTTGATGGTGAGTGTGAGCAGTTATGTTTTGTTGTTTTCTCTCTTGCTTGGTTGGGGCTGCTGTGAGAGAGGGTGTCTCTGAGGCATACTTTCCGGCCTCTCTTACACTCGGACGTGCACACCTCCTCTCAAACACTCTTCTGAGCGCTCTCAGCGGGAAGGTTTGTCCACACCTATTAATCCTCTCTCAGTGTCCAGCTTCTTGTTAGTAGCAGCTGGTTGCATGTTTTTTGCTTGTTCAGACGAAACGGTTCAAGAAACGACTCATATCAACTCTTGAGAAATGTCTCTATTTTTTTGTACACTTTCTTTCTTTTGATGTTTTTTATTAATTTCCCTTACTTAAAAAACAAAACACTTGTCGTCCCGTAAAACATTTCACATCTCCCCTTGCCTGTTCTTAGAGTGTATGTATCTGTGGGACTGAACTAAATGCATGCACTGTAGTAGTCGTACTGGTAGCAGTAGATGTAGTTGTAGAACATGCATTGTTGAGTTGATATTATAGGTATCATCAACGTGAACTAGCGTGGCAGATAAAAGCATAGTCTTGGTCTGATTGAAAGCGTAGGACTATCAATACAGCAGAGAGCTGCTGATGGCTTGGATCCATAGTGCCCTATTTGTTAAATCCCATTATCTGGAAGTTTAAATTGAAGCCGGCTGTAGGTAACCTACACCCTCTGTACAAGAACCCGCACATGCTCTTATGTTGATAGGAAAATTGCCTCTTTTTTTCAAATTAACCCCCCTAGGAATTAAAACACTGACTACAGCGATATTCTCTTCTTTTTATTTTGTATTAAAAAGAACCTGAGATATTTTTTAAGTCATTTTACAATCATGGTTTCTTCATCAGCCTGTTACTCGTCCATATTAGCCCATAGAATCATTCGTTGGCAGTCGTAGACCAGATGTGCCCAACGCAAATCACTCCATTTGGGTATCTAAGTGATAGTGTGTGTGTGCAGCAGCTTCCCACAGACTGTCCTGAGACATGAAGCCATTGGGTTTAGGTCATAAACCTTAAATGTTGTTGTGCAGCCGAGACTCTGAGCGAGTGATGGGTCGTACTTATTGCCATGTCACCCAGCTTAAGGAATGTTTTGAAATGGAGATTTAGCATTTCATAAATAGCAGCTTGAGGCGGTCGGGGCAAGTCCATCATCTCTGCCATTGAGCCAGCTCGTGTCTTTGCTTCCTGTGCCCAGGTTTCTGTGCTAAACTTCTCCCACAGATGAAGCTGCAGCCTGTAAATTTAACAGCTGGTAATTGAGATCCCGCATTAGGCTTTGGATTATTTGTTTGGTTTGTTGCTTGACAGAAAGCATCCTGCTGGGAGTAGAGAAGATACTGTCTGGCATGGTCACACCTTCCCTCCTCCCCCCGGCTGTCCCCGCAATCCAGATGTGCTGAGCTGGAGCATCTTCCCGCTCTGCTGGGGGTAGTCAAGGCTTTAGTGCACGTATTCCAGCAAGCGCTTGCAGAGGAGATAAAATATCCAGAATGGGCTTTCAAAATGTAATTAAGGATTTGTATCCGCTCCTTACCTCTAATAGAACATAAAGTAAATCAACCAAACAACCGGGCGGATGGGGCTGACGCGATGCAAGCCTGCGCGAGGCAATCTGAGCCGCCCCTATTGCTTTCCTTAGTGCTACCAGGGAGCTTAGACACTTGTGCATTGAGGGGGAGAATAATTTCCCCCTTAGATCTCAATCTGCTAAGGAGACGGGGGACCCACTGTTTAATGCGCCAGGCATATGATGAAGTGAGGAGTGTATCTAAAAGTCAGCGGAGCGACAAATTGCATGGGGCTTAGGAAGCCTTGTCTTACACTTAAAGAAGGGGCTCTAAAAATTTAATCTTGTCATTAGGCACCCATAGTGTTAGCAAATTACGGCCATAAAAAGTGGGACAACGGTTGGTCTGTGGGTGCGGAGGGAGAGGAGCCAGCACCAGCTCAGAAATGTCCTAAGAAGCGTTTCAAAGAGCCGGCGATGAACCAATTTGGGATTTATACGGCCCGTTGATAGGGCTCCCTTGTGGCACAGTGGCTCTGATGGAACTGCTCTCCCTCTTTTATTGTACTATATAAAAGTACATAAAGTTTAAGGCAAGCTGTGTAATCTCGAAAGCCAGAACCTAACAAGTGGACCACTTGGGAGCAGCAAGCGGGCTGGAATTTCTCACTCTGCTGGAGCCACCAGTAATTGTGTGACAGAACCTGGCTGCAGATGCATCGGGAAATTAATGGCTGCATCACATTTTATCCTTTGCTTGTCTTCATAGCAGAGGCTCTGGGGAGCATTGCAGGGGGCCTGGCGGGGAAGGAGAGATGGGGGGATCCCGCGCCATGGTGGGCTTTGGTGAGGGATGGACGCAGAGGCAGTGTTGCGTGTTAAAGAGAAATAACAGCAGCCAGGATGTGGTGAACACACCGTGCATCTCTACTTAGTGCGGCGTGGCTCTAGAGGAGGTTGGTTTTGGCCTCATTCTGGGCAATATCCTCTTTTCTGTAGGCATTATAGTTACTTTCCTGACTACTATCCCAAATAAAGAAAGGGAGTCATTTCTGTTTGGGTACAGCAGTGCTATGCTGGTCCAAGGTGGGAATCGTACATCCTACAGTGCCAAGAAGATTCAGTAGCTCTAAAACAATTGGGTGCCGCTGCTGTTAGGCCTTGACCACGGCAGCAGTTGTTTCACAGGGCTCCTGGCTGAAGTCTATTGTGGTTACAATACATCAGCTTGAATCGATAATTTTGTAATAGAAAACCTTGTGCACTTGCTAAATCATCTCCAGTGCAATTAGTGACCACCTCTGAAGTGCAGGGCTTAAGTACAGTGGAAGTTAATCTTGAACAAATTTAGCAGCTAACTTTTAATAGTCTTTTCAATCAGAATTATTTTCAATGGAAAACACTCCTCATCCGAGCTCATCTCTGTGTCCCTGCTGCTGCTCTTGGCACATGGGAAGTGGTAATGGCATGGATGCTGCCTTGTGCAGGCTCATTGCCCATTCAGGGACTGGGTTGCTGGTGCTCTGGACCACTCCAAGCACTGGGCAGTTGTGTTCCAGCCCTGCAAAGCCCTGCAGCAGCCAGCTATCAGTGTTTCATTCCCTTTCTCCCTGTGGAAGTGGAGGGATGGAGCTCTTGGCCCTTGTAATTAGACTTTGTTTCACAGGAGATGCAGACGAGTCATTGTAAAGTTCAAAACGGAGACCTTCAACATGAGCTCTGCAGTGCAGTGAGCTACGTGGGCCCATGAGCCCATCTCATACATTTTAGTCACCAAACATGTAAAGTATTCACTGAGCTGAGGGGTAACTTGTCTGGCAGCAGTCGCAGGCTGCTCCGCATTCGTGCAACTACTAAATGGGATGCGGCGCATGTTTGACTGATGTACTGTTGTGAGTATTTTCGTGCTGATTCTTTCCCCAAGTGCTTTAAAAGTTAATACATAATTACAGTCATTTCTTATCTCCCTCTCCTTTCCGAAATAGAAAACTGAGAAAGAAGCAGTGGAGTTTTGCCTTGCAGCAGATGCTAGCAAGCATCTGGCGCTGGATTAGCTTGAGCGTGGTGGATGAGTAGTCCAGAGAATGCAGAAACTTGAGCTATTTACAAACAACAAACTCACGCAGCGGGGTCTTTTTAAGGGTGTTTCCTGACAGTGAAGAGCCCAGAGCTTTGTGCCATGGGGAGTCTCGGGTGTCTGTGCCCAAATCCTCCCTTGCCAGAAGCTGAGCCAGTGCCAGCAGCTCTCCCCAGACACCGTGTGGTGGGCAGCAGGTTCTCCTGGTATTTTCTCATCAGTGAGCTCAGGTTTTCCTCTGGGGGGATGTTACCACCCACTCATGCTGTTGAGGACCCCTCGCTCCACCTTGCTCAGCCGTGGCTGTTGATGTCTGTCTGGCCAAGCAGGGATGCTGGAAGTGCCAGCTCCTCTCTCTGTGCAGGTGCCTGGTACAGACTCTAATACAGATCATTGCACAGGAAGCACTGGGAGTTGTGGGCAGGATTTCTCTTCTGCTACCAGGATAACCCTCCTGTGCTCCCTCACATCCATCCATCCATCCCACCGGGGGTCCATCAGCAGTGGGAAGGTGCCCCCCTGGGCAGTGCCCTCCTGCGACAGCAACTTAAAATATGCAGCAAAGCAAAGACCAGCTTTTGTTTTAATTTTCCCCCTCTATTGTCTGTTATTGTACAAAAGGCTTCAATTTAAAATTAACAGGAGTGATAGCCAGTTAATGTGGTACAGTGGGAGGCCAGAGTTTCTGTTGCTATGGCAATGGAGTTCGGCTCATTTGTTTTGTAGATGAGTAATTACTACGCAATTAGAGTAGGCTAAAAATAAAGGGGCCTTTTGTTCCCTGTTACTCATTAATATTAATAAAAGACCTGTCCGGGCTGTGGTAAACAATTAATGCCGATGTGGTTGCCCATGGTAAAAGTAGCAGCAGCTTTCGTGTTCCTCAGTGCGAGGTGAAAGTGCCGGCGTCGCCTGGCTCAGCTCTTCCTTCACGTTAAAGAGAAGAATTATTAGAGCGAGGTCTGCGTTAGCACAGCATCAACAGCTTGAGCCTTGTTTGCCACTTGGATGGGTGGTAATAAGTGTTAGAGCTTAACGTGCAGGCACAGACAGCAGGTACCGTGCTGGGGTCAGGTCCTGCGGAACAGGGAGCATCTGAGTTGGGAGCCAGAGAAGCACAATGGCAGCAGTTCCCTGGTGCAGAATTCTCTCCATTTATCCCCCCTTGCCTGGTGTTGCCCAAGGAAAAGCCCAGGGCGGTGTTGCTGCTGGTGACTTCTCCAGTGAGCAGCACTGGCTGCAGGATGACCCAAGGCAGGGGCTGCTCCACTGCAGAGCTGTGGCTGTTGAGGTGGCTCCAGTGCAGAGCATTAACAACCATCGAGCACCAAAAGAAGAGTGAAAGGGAACAGTCCCAAGCACTTGGTGTGAAGTACATAAACATTAAAGCATGCCAGATTTTAAATGAACTGTAAAACCAGTTAAATTGACAGAGAAACCTGTTAGGAAGATGACTAATGGGATGGTTTAGTTACCTCTCTGTTGTATTTGCTTGTTGCAAGGCAACTGGTGAGCATCCCTTGCTGGCAGGGAGGGCAGCAGAGCTGGGCCATGCCTCTCTGGTGGGCACAAGGAGCTGTGGGGTAGGCACCTCATGGCCCCAGGGTGCTGGGCACACCTAGAAGTGGCTGTAAGTAAGGTGGAGCCTCTCCAAGAGGCAGCAGAGGCACCGAGTGCCCCTGACCCAAACCCCTCGAGCGCTGTGCTGGGGGGCGGGTTGCAGCCAAATGGGAGCTGCATCCCTCCCAGACGGTTTAACTAATGGAGGGAAGCGTAGTACAGCCTTTGTAAGGTCGACATTTGTTTGTTGTTAAGGATCTAATTAGAAACATGAGAGGGAGCTGAATGGCTGCTTGCTCGGCTAATTAGCGACATGCACGAAGACCACTTTGAACTTCAAGGACACAAAGCTATTAGCGCTTACATCAAAAATGGATTAAACTTCTGTGCTTTTATGATGATTAAAGATGAGCTGCTCGAGAGGAAATCCTTTTGTAAGGCTGTGACAAGAGCTGGCTCCCTGATTGCAGCTCCTACAAGCTCAGCTTTGTGTGGCCTCTGTAGCGCTCGGCCCGGTGCGAGGGTGACACCGGTAACTTGCAGTATGGAAAAGGTGATTAGGCGATAAATATTGATTGCTTGCAGAAGATTGCAGCCAAGCTGTGAGTGCATTTCTTTGTGCTGCTACATAGCTGCAGGGCTTAGAAAAGATGAATATGTTGAATTTTGTGTCTTTTCTTCTGCAAATTGGTACAAATCGACAGCTTCCAGATGTTGCCGATGCTTCGGATGCGTTAATCACAGTATTTCATAGAACCATAGAATCCCAGACTGGTTGGGGTTGGAACGGACCTTAAAGCTCATCCAGCTCCAACCCCTGCCACGGGCAGGGACACCTTCCACTAGAGCAGGGTGCTCCAAGCCCCTGTGTCCAACCTGGCTTTGAGCACTGCCAGGGATGGGGCAGCCACAGCTTCTCTGGGCACCCTGTGCCAGCGCCTCAGCACCCTCACAGGGAAGAACTTCTGCCTAATATCTAACCTAAGTCTCCCCTCTTTCATTTTAAAGCTGTATTTGGCAGAAGCAGGTGCTGCTCACATGCCTGCAGCACGCATGAGAGGGACAGTGGTTGAATTTTCAGCTTGCCCAAGCTCGTTGGACCCCCCAGCTCTTGCTCTGTGCTCATCTAAGGTAGTTTAGCAGTTCATATTGAGTCCCTGCCACCTGCTCCGCACTGTGCTGGTGCATGAGTCCCTGTGCTGCACTGGGGCCGTGTCAGGAGCAGTTGCCACAAGATCCCAACTTCCATTATCACACTGACGTGTCCAGCTCGGTTCCCAACAGCTTGGGCTGCTGCGGGTCCGAGGGGTGCGAATAGCTGTCAGCATCCCTGCGCAGGGGCTGTGCAGTGCTCCCTCCCTGAGCTCTGCTCACTTCCAGCAGTAATTGCTGAGCTGGGAACCTGTTCACCACCCACTGCTTTCTGTCGTTAGCCCTGCGATATTTTGATGTGTGAAGCTGTTTCCGAAGGGGCTGCAGAAGCAGAACAACCTTTTAAAGTGTGACTGCAGATAGAAAATAACGTACAAATAGTACCTTGTTGTGGCAGATAGCTGCTCTCGGTGTCTCTTGGCTTCATCACCACTTATTTTACTGATAAGCCCAGCACTTGTTTATTTCCCTCCCTGCAGGGCCAGTATAGCTGCAGGGGAGGGACAACTGCTGCTGCTAACCCAGGGCTGCCTGCCTGCTCCCCACTGCAGAGCCATGTCAGGGTGATAGGGGAGGCACAAAGCTCGTGGTTTGATTTTCCAGAGTCAGGACTGAACTGGCTGTCAGGAGCAAGGCGTCTCCAGCTCTCTGTAGTTGCAGCGGAGTTCTGTCTGCCACAAGCTTCTTACAGGGAGGTGTTTGCTTTTCAAGGCTGCTTGGGAAGAGCAGAGCAGGGAGGTCCCCGTGAGAGATGTACTAAATGGCACCTCTGATTGTAGCGCAGGGTTGATTTGGTTTTCTGGTTTGTCTCCCACTTTCTGTTTCAGTTAGTTGGGAGCTGTTTGTACATTGTTCCTGCCCAGAATATCCGTGTGTGTGCAGCTCATTATCTCTGAGACATTTGTGAGTTGGAGCATTGATGTGAATTGGAGGTTGTGCCATGTGCTGCCTCAGACATAAAGCAATACCATGTGTAAAAGCACAGATACAAGAAAGCGATGCTTCAGGCAGACCGCAAACGAACGTGTTTGTGCCTCTTGCTGGAGCTGTATGCAGTGACGGGTATAGAAAAGAAAGAGCCTGAATGTGAGCATTTAATTCTCAGTGCTGTGCCTGTGTGCTCCTGTGGCCTCAACAGGCAGTGGAGGACCAGGAGCACTGACGTCCTAGTGCAGACTGGCATTAATTTGTACATCCAATCCTGGGTAAATCACGTCTTGCTTGTTAGCATCTCTGAAAAGCAAGGGACAAGCTCCCATTAACTTCAGCCATGAATGCACAAAGAATTAGTGTTGGCCAGGCTGTGTGCAACCCGGGTGCAGTGCTAGCTAATGGCATTCATAAGGCTCTGAGCGCTAATGATGTTTGCATGTGGTGGTGAAGTTTTCCTGCAGTCCATACTGTGGCTTGTTATTTAGAGTGTCAGCATCCCACTGTGATTGCTGGTGTGTTGGTCGTGCACACTGCAGTGTGGTGTTAGTGCTTATGCTACGCAGGATCCCCAAGGAAGGATGCGATCTTCCCTACTCCGGTCTCTGTGGGTTTATTGTAATGTCCTCTGCTGTTTGTGTGTGGATCATTGCTAAGGCAGGACAGCAGGCTTGAATGGTTGGGAACAGGGTATTCCTTCTGTGAAAATCTCCTATTAAAATCCGAATGGCTCCAATTAAATGCCTCCAGGCTGTGATGCAGTCTCCTGTTCTAGCTTGGCTGCTCAGGACCTTGCTTTGCGGGCAGCAGTGTGCAGATAAATACCACCTACTCCCTGCTTCCAACAGGGCTGGGTACCTGCTCCCCATCAGCTCACCCTGCCAAGCTGCTGCCAAATGGCACCTCCCTGCCCTTGCCCCCGTGCCCTGCCTGTTTCCATCCTTGTCAGCAGCGTTCCATGTTGTTATATCATTTACTGCTTTGAGCTGGTAGATGATATTTGCAGCGTGTTATATGAATTTTTCATAAAGATAGAAAAACAGCCTAATCTTGTGAGCTTTGAGTCTTGGTAGTGGGTAATGGCTTTGATTTAAAGCGTTTTGTCTTAATGATAGTTATATTGAAAATTTCCTGCTGCTTTCAAGCACATTTAGTTATTATCATAAACATTGATGGTAGAAATGCCTGCCAAATCGTGCGTGGCTGTTTATGGTAGATGAGAGAGTCATCCAGAAATTAGAGAGCTGGATCAACAAGTTGTCAGGAAGCCTTTTTGTACAGGAAGCTACCCCGGGGCTGGTGGGACAAGGAGGGCATCAGAGGACAGAAGTGCAGATGTGTCTCTGCAGGGTGCAGGTAGGGACGTGGGTGCTTGGGAATGGGGAGAAGCTGGGGCAGCTGCAGCCAGCTCCGTTCTGCTCTCTCAAGTGCCAAATGTGTTTGTGGCTGGGATAACAGGGCACTGTAGCTCATCCTGACGTACCCTGCCTCTTCTCAAAGAGGAGATCCAGTAAATCATGTGGTGGCTTCTTGCAGTCCCGAGGTTTTTCTCTCCTGTGCTCTGTGGCTGGGAGGGCAGCCACAAGCTTCTGTAACCACGTTTTGCACCACTCTTCACCTTCCTTCTGTTTTGTTTTGCCTTTTGAAGTAGTCTCATTTGTTACGTGTTAGAGAGAAGCAAAACCACAGTAGCTAACAGAAGGAGGCAGTGGTGTTTAAGTGTTCGTGGTTCAGTGCTGTAGGAGAGGGATCAGTGTTGTCACCAAAGGCTCCATGTGGGCTGTGTGCAGGGGACAGTGATCCCCATGCAGGGCCTGTCTTACACCTCAGAACATATTTCACCTGGTTTATTTCCTTCGGAATACAATGTGCTTAAAAGCATTGCTTTGTCATCACGTCTAACAAGGCCCTAAGGGACCAACCATCAGCCCAGTACCAAGCAAGTTTTCCTTGTCAAAATCCTTACCTTTCTTCTCCCTTTCCCTCCCTCTTTCCCTTCATCATCCATGGCTGCATTGAGTTTATTTGGGTGGGATTCCAGCATCCAACTTGTGCTTTCCCAGCTGCCCGAGGCGTTCAGAGCCTCGTTAGTGTAACACACTGCTCACCAGGGCTAACGCCGTAACGACTCTAGAAGTTTCTCAAGAGTTCATTGCAGGAGAGTTTATCTTTCGGTGGTGACCTTTCCTGCTGAACGTGGATTAATGTGTGCAGGGTCTGTGTTAACATGGCTGTGTGCAGGAGAAGGCACTTTGTAAGCGAGCACCATCCCTGCTCCCAGCAGAGCGTTTGTAGCACTGAGCATCCTGCCTCTGCATGAGCCTGGGCTGCCAGATGCATTTTGGGCTCCAGCTCTTGGCTCCTTGACATAAATCACTTGTCTGAGTGGTGCATTGAGAAGGGTCTTACACGCGTGTTAAGTGTGGATAAAGACAGCTCTGCTAAAGGACACCAAGATGAGTCAGTAATAAACCAGCTTTGCTTGTTGAAGCACTGTCTTGAGGCTATGGATGCATGTTGAAATCCTCTGCAGATTCATATTTATTTTAGCAGAAAGACTTCCAGCAGATTCTCTTCCAAGGAGGTGCAGCTTGGGCAGAGGAGAAGGTGCAGTGCACATGCATGGTTGCACCAAACTCATCCATGAGATGGGATGGGCACAAGCTGCAGCAGGGAAGTACAGCAAACCCTGGCCTTTGCCAGCAAAACCTAACCGCTGTAAATACTCAACACTGGCAGTTGTATGTGGCAAGGCACCAATGTCCTTTTATCCATTTCCAGCCTTGGCAGCAATGGCATTTCTCTGTCTCTTCCCATCGCCTCTGGAATATGGAGGCAGCACCAATGTTTGTTGTGGCTCTCCCTGCCACCCATTCAGACAAGGTCCAGCTCTCGCTGTGCCAGCCAACACTTTGCATTTTAAACAAGCCTCTTCTGGGGCTGCTTTATGAACCCACGTTTGCTTCAGTGTCTCGTGCCCCTTCTTGCTTTCCCTTGTTGCTTCTCAGTGCTCCCCAGGCCACCACAGCGGTGGGCAGGGTAGAGCCTGAGGCTCCCCAAAGCCTGTCCCTCTGGCCTGCAGGCAAACGTTCACTCACTGATCAAAATTCAGAGGCTCAGAGAAAGTAAGGGAGGAAAAACCACAGCAAATTCAAAGTGAAGCGGGCGACATTAAACTTCCTTGTTCCCATCACTGCCGCATCTCTTGGCTGCTGTCTCTTGATCTCCACCGGCATAGGAAGGAGCTTCTGTAACCCAGAGGATGGGGGATCGTTGGGGCTGAAGAAGATAAAAGTTGGTTAGCGGTGACTTACAGACGCATTTAATCTTCTCCACATCTTTGCTGACTTTGATCTATTACAGGGCTTCCTGGTGATACTTGGGATTGCAAATTATGTGTAGAGGAAACCCTTGAGTTGGAGGCACTTATCTGCAGTCTTGGAGCTGTGAAAGCGTCCAGTGCAGGATGGTTTCCTGTGCAATTGGTTGTTAAATTGGACCTGACCCTTTCAGAGCATATTGGAAATGGGTACTTTGTCTGCCAGGCCTTTCTGAGTGCTGGCAGTGCTTGTAAGGGGAGGAGATGGCCCTGCCAACCCCCAGGCAATGGTGAATCAATCCACTGGGTCCTCCCAAACCAGTCAGGAGATCAGACCAGGCAACAGGTCGGGCTTTGCTCCTGGTCTCTGCTGACTGGCATAGAGACATGGTCAGTGATTCCCTCCCCTCTCCTGGGGCAACGCAGTCCCCTGATGGTTTCTCAGCAGTGTGCTTCCAAACTCCTGCCCTTAATTATTTCCCGTTCTTACCGCAGGATGTCGGTGGCCAGGAGAGAATCTCAGGTTCCTTCCAGCCTGGAAGGCATTAATCTTAATGATTCCGGCATCTTGGAGCAGCCACGGCTCTTGGACAGCTTCTGCCTCCTCCAGCAACTGAGCTGCCATTGGGAGCTGTGTCATAAATATACATGGCCCCAGGGAGTCGTACATTTTCTTTGAGGACTGAAACAGTGTCTGCAGGATTTGGGTTTTGGTTTCTTCTCCTTCATTTTAGTCTCAGATTGTTGCAAGTGTGTGTAAAACAGACTTGTTCCCAGGTATTTCTTACCAGAACACGTCATGGTTTGCATGTTAGGAAGGTTGTTCAAGGTCCCTTTGCTGTTGTTTTGGAGTGATGGTTGAAGTGCCTCTGGCTCCAAGTGTGCTTGTGTGCAGCTATTGGAAGAAGACAACTATTTAGCAGCTTGCCATGGCTGAGTGAATCGTTTCTGAGGGGTACTTACCCTCCTAGTAATTACAAGAGCTTCTCTGATTCATTTATTTGGGCTGGAGCAAAGTATCAGCTCTGTAAAAGCTTCCAGCCCTTTCTGTGCAGCGTTCCAGGCATTGTTCTGCAGGGAGCATGGAGCAGTGCCGGGGCATCCCAAGGCTCCGCAGCAGTTCCCAGGTGATGGAGCAGCGGGTGTGCTTTTGTCATGCCCGGTTCTCTGCAGGCACTCCTGTGAGCAGTGTGGGGTCCTCAGCTGATGAGCAGCAGGTAGAAAATTACCTTTTCCTTACATTTCATACCCACAATCAGAAGGACTTTTGAATAGCCAGTTGTCAGCTCTTTCTGTGTATGAAAGCTGGGATTTCCACTCTTCTTAGGGATATAAATGACAGTGGCCGGGGTGGGATGTTTGGTGGAGACTGAGCATCTCTCCCTGGCTTATCAGCCTCTGTTTGCTGTTCTCTTTGCAAGGTTTAAGGACATGACAAAGCATGTCCCCCTGTCACCCGTGCACGGTCTGTAGTTGCAGGTTAATGACACAGAGCTGTCCCTCTGGATGCCACGGTGTCTGTCTGTCCTGTTAGCCACAGCATCACCACACTCATCAGTACATGGTGTGGACACGGCAGTGGGTGGCTTTGGGCATCATGTGAGCCAAGGCTGGTCCCTGCTCATTGTCCCAAGGTGGTGGTGGTGCCATGGGCTCTCCTGGTTCTGCTGTGGGGCTTCACAGGAGTACGTTACTAACAGGGTCCCCCCTTGCCTTGCCCCATCCCTCTGCTCACACCGGCCAGCTGGGTTTTCTGTGTGACTTGGCAGTAAAACTCACATCCCTTTTATTGAGCCAGAAGGAAGAAAGGGGGGAAGAAGTGCTAGCTTATAGTAATAAAGGGCTTTTGAACATCTCAGCTGGATATTTTTCTTTATGAGTGAGCAGGCCAAATGTTATCTTGACATTTAATCCTTAATAATCAAAAAAGGCTCTTTGTTTGCCAGTGAATTCCAGAATCTGTTTATTCTCTCATGCCTTATTTCTTTTAACTTGCTAGCTTAGATGTCCTACTTACTTTCCCCTGCTGCCAGTTCAGAGCTGTGTTAAATCAGTCATTTTGTGGGATTTAGTTTCCTGTCACTGCAGAGCTGCCAGGTTGGCTCTTTTTGACCAGTTAGTTCATTCGGTTCAGAAATGGGGACCTCTTGGGTGAGTGGTGCAGAGGGAAGGAGTCAGGGCAGGAGAGGTGGTGGCCCCCTGGACTTGTCCCACCCCGGCCATGTGTACAACAGCGTGCTCAGTCTGAGTAACCAGGAAGGCCAGTGTTAGCTGTTCGCAGTGTGTGTCTCAGTGCTGCCAGTACCTGCATGCAGCAGGGATGTGGCGGGATGCAGCGGGTGCGGGCAGGGAAGTCTCCATGTGCTTCCAAAGGATTGTGCAAGTACCACTCAGGTGTAGCTCCAGCTTCCCGCAAGCCATTTCCATCCAGCTCCTCCCAGTCCGCCGCTAACTTTTCGTTTGCATTGAAACTCCTTCCTCATAAATCCTACATCCAGAAGCAACTGTGAGAAACGCCAGAAGCCTGATCATCTAACATGCTTTAATGCCGAACCTTCTTCTTTAGTGTCATTCTTATTTACGTTGTTTTTCTGTCTCAAACCTAAAAAAAGAAAAAAGGGAGGAAAAAAAAGTGAGATTTTCTTTTACTTCCACGTTAGGAGGTGAGTTCCCATCCACCCTCTGCAGTTCCTTTTTGCTTTTGATCTTTATTTCTTTGTTTCATTTTGGTTGATGTCCCAAGCATGGTTTTGGAGACGAAGGTAGGTCTTCGCTCTCCAAACCGAAAGGAAAAAGATTAAATAAAGCAACACTCTCCTTGGTTCATATTTCAAACAAACAAAAATCAATCCAAACCGTTCCATTCCATACCATTTAAAACAAACAGAAATTAACTATTGAGCTATTTCAACAGCTTTCTGATTGAAAAGGGCGGGTTTTTTTCCAAAGTATCGAATGGATCCAAAAATGATTTTCCTAGACATGATTGAAGTTATTTGCTGTCAACATTTTAATATCAATATTACCACAATGTGTAGTCTCAAACTAGTTCCTTTGTAGTTTGCATGGGATGTGAATGCTGTCTCGGCGTGCCCAGACTTAGAGAACTTGTTACTACTGCATGAGCATCAAGTCAGATGTTGAAAAATACCTATTATATTTTGTGATAATTTGGTGAAAATGAGCACCTCCAGTCTCTGGTTGCAGTAGTGTGTTGAATGATTGTTCTTTTTTTTTCATATATATCCATATATATATTTTTGGAGCTCTAAGCTTCGTAGTAGTACGGGCTGACTCTTATCCAGTACTTGCTCTCCTATCGCATGGCCTTGGTTAAGTGTTAGAAGTTGGGCCTAGGCTGTTTATTCTGGTGTTTGGCTTTGTAACAACGGTGCATGCCCGGCGTCTGGCCTCATACCCAGCTTTATTCTCTGCACACCAGTCTTGAATAGCTACAGTGCTCAACCGAATTTTGGCGCACCCGCTTCCCCGGCAGGCTCCAACCCAGCCCGACCCGGAGGCTTCCCCGGGGCCAACAGCCCAGGGCCCGTCGCGGATCTCTACGGCACGGCCAGCCAGGACTCCGGCGTGGGTAACTACATAAGTGCTGCCAGCCCGCAGCCGGGCTCCGGCTTCGGCCACGGGATCGCCGTAAGTAGCGCGCGCGCCAGCGACACTGATTCATGGTCAAGGGTGGGGGGGTCTTTGTTTGATGATGGGGGTAAGGGGTGTGTTGGGTTGGTGGCTAATTGTGACCTGACAGCGAGCGTGGTAGCGCCTTGCTGCTGTAACCTGCTAGAGCTGTGCCCAACTGGAGATGCCAATAGGCTGTGCTATTCCAGGTACCATCCGGGCTGGAAAACCGGTCTGGTGCCTTCTGATTTGACACGTTTCAAAAGGAAATATTAATAATTACGGGCTTTAAAGTTCCTGCTTACACCTATAGGGGCTTTATATCAGCCCAACCACGCATCCCAGCTGATGTGGCCATTTGTAGACAACGCACTGGTCCCTGCTCCCACTTAAACAAGCAAAAAGGGGCTCATTAATTTGGCTGGGAAAAGGGGTTCATTAATTTGGCTGGAAAAAGGGGTTCATTAATTTGGCTGGAAAAAGGAGCTCATTAATTTGGCTGGCAGGACCGCAGGGTGGCCAACAGTCACCCCAGTGAGGGGATGGCTATCCCACCGCTGCCTGTTGCTCATCCCTATAACTGCAGCATCCCTGTGCACCGGGATGGAAGCTGGCCTTTGCTGACCTCCTGTGTCACATCCAGCCGGGTGCAGCATCCTTAAATCCTGCAGGTTACAAGTGAGCGGCTTCCGTTCTGTTGTCAAGTCACTGGGAAAGTGCCTCCTGCCTGGCGCGTGGGTCTGCAGCCGCACTAATGAGGGCGATGAGATCTGCTTAACAGAGCTGCATGCTGGTTTTCGGATCGCGCTGTTTTACCTGTGTGTGTTAGCATGAATGTGGTTGGCCCTCTTTGGTGGCTGTCAGTCTCCCAAACAGAACAACTGCAGCTGAAGTTGTTTCCCTTTTTGTAGTAAAGCCATGAGGGTTTTTTTCCTCTTGTGGTAAAGTACAGAGGGCTCCCCCAAAATCCCTCAGACTGAGCAGAGGATTTCACTCTCTGACCCAATTGGATGAGTGGGGGCACAGGAGAGTAGTGCAGACAAAGTTCCTGAGATTTACTATTATTGTATAAGCAACCGGTACCCAGAAAGACAAAACCCTCTGTTGGTGTCCCTGTGCTCAGTTCCCATCCCAGTCCTGCCCCTCCCATGGTCACACCAGGGACTTGACAACCCCTTTGGATCAATTCTAATACCAAACGGGGAGTATGACTGCTCTGCTAAGAGCTACATCAATTTAAACTGCCATCTCTCACCACTTACAACACCTCTTATTTCCATTTTTCACCTAAAGAGAAAGACCTGTTTGCTCTTGAAAACTTGGGCACTTTGACCTCAGCAACATCCTGATCTTTCAAGTAATAGGATACGAGGTACAAGCCTGGGTGCCCGGATTTGTCTGCACTAACACTTCTCCAAAGAACTATTCTGTATTTGACTTGCAGATTGGCAGCCTCTTAATTCCCCCAATAACTGCAAAGAATCCTGTAGCTTTTTTTACGTCTATCTTTATTTAACACTCGCCATTTACTAACTCTGGTTGAAAAAGAAAGAAGGGAAAACCCAAAGCTTATTTTTGGGGAAATGAGAAGATGATGGTCTTGGAAAGGTAACTATAGGGTGCAGCACACGGAGTCCCTGGTGACCAGAACAGCTCCTGGAAATACCTATTCATGCTGGCAACACAGTCCTTTCAAGTCCTGTGATAATTTCTTGGCAAAATTGATAATCAGCTGTTCCCATGTACTGAGCACTGATGAACTTAACAATTGTGCAATTTTAGGGCCCTTTGATTGCAACGGCTTTTACAAATGGATACCATTGAAACGTTACACATGGTTGGTTGCCATCTCACTTGGAGGTATTACAGTATATACCATTTGTACTTTGTGCTAAACTACCATCTCCCCTATATTTACTTTAAGTGAACAGTTTTTTATCTTCATTTCGTCTTTCCTTGGCCTTTAATCATTCCTTTCTGTGATTTGTGTAACTCAGATCGATCTCATGGGTTGGAAACTGGAAGGCAAATTGGGAGCTAAACCCCCCAAAAGTCACGTTTTCATAGCCATGGCACTTAGTGCAATAATTTGGAGAGTCAGAAGCCCCGCAGAAAACAGATTGATCCCAAAACCCAGGGGGGAAACGACCAAGTGCCGGCTGATGGCATCCTGATTGGGGTTATGGATCTGCTACCAATACACTGTTCTAAAACCAGACAAGCCCTAGTGCTTTATTACAAAGTACCCATCATTCTTAATTAAGTGCGTACCCAATATTAGAGCTAAAAGATAGCGTTGTAACTAGTAACCGTAGAGCGATTGTCAAAATTGAACCAAAAATGAAACCTAAGCAAATGAAATTAAAGCCATTACCTGTGTAATGCCCCCTTGGAGCGCCGCCAGTTTCCTCCCCTTTGAACTAAGCTCAAGTTAATTAAATGTTTAATTATTATTATTTTATTTTCCTGGCCTTTGGCATGTTCACCTTTGCAAATAAATACTCTCCCCGCGGGAGTAATAGATGAGAAAAGTCGCTTGGTAAAAGCAGAAGTTACCCCCGTGAAACGGCACAGGTTTCCCTCTAGAGCTTTTAGTCCATACAGACAAATGTGATGGATGTGAGAGATTTTATTGCTCTGCCTTGTACCCAGCACGACCTGATCGATGTCACATGTTTTATATTCAAAATCAGTGCATGGAATTAGAATGACAGTTAGTCAAGGGGCTGGGAACTGTGGAAAACGTTTAGAGGCTTTAAATGATATAGACATAGATTTATATCGAAATACTAGTGGATAAAGGGCGTTTCTATTTGCTCTTCACCCACTCACACACGCCCCAGATTACCTGAAATTGTACCATCCATTGATTTGCTCCACCTGGTCATATTTTTTATGGGAAAGAAGAAAGTGGCTCAAGCACTTTTGCTTTGATCCCTGTGATTTGCACATATCAGCGTGTGTTCAGGGATCAATTTGTTAGAACCCTTCACGTTTCCCGGGCTGTCAGGTGTTGTAATACCACAGTGGTACACCCCACCAGTGGGAGACCTCAGCACAACAGCCTAACTCACGCTAAGAACACTGCAATAAAGGCAGTGTTCATCATACTAATGTATTGTAATCATTTTACACTTAACCACAACACAGCAAACCGTAACCATCATTTACTGGCCAGTATTAAGATCCAAACCATTAATGACTTAAAACCAGAAAGTGCTTTTAATGGTGCTCATTACTAATTAAAATAGATTTTTGCGAGGAGGAAATGAGCCTTATTATTAATTCTTCAAGGACCACTGAGTTTGAAATATTCATTGCGGCAGCGCATCCTGAGGCATCTGGTCCCTCGGCTGCCCCAGGGCAGGATGCGGCTGTAGAGGATGGATTTGGCTGAGTCCCTGGGCAAGATGTGGCTATTCCCATAGACCGGTGGGTGCTGGTGGCACCTCCCCCTGGGCGCAGACGTCTGGGGGTGGTTTTGGAGGTCATCCCCAAAAACGAGTGACCAGGGTACCAAAACTGAGTGACCAGTCCTGGCCATAGCCAGCCCTGCAAGGGCTGCTGCTGAACCAGCCCCCCAGTGTTTATTTCCATCCCAATATTAAGCACTACAGGAACAGAGCTTTAGGACCTGAAGCTTCTGTTACAAAACAAATCATCGGCACTGCAGTGTACCCATGTAAAAGTTGTTACTTTCCAAGTACTTTAGCTGTGCCTTTAGAAAAAAAACTCATTTTAACCAGGCTGTGTAAATTCCTGGCGCTAACAGATGCCCAAGGAACAGGCTTTGTCCTTCCGATATATCAGGCTGCATTTTATTGTTCCTAAAGCAGACTAGCACACAGCTAACCCCTGCCTGCCTGGAATCCAGGCTGCTCTCCACAGGGACTGGAAAAGTAAGACCAGTTAACACATTAAGCACATTCCCAGACGTAGGAATGCTGCTGCATTTCAGCCATGTCTCTCTAATTCACCCTTAGCGTGGATCAGAGCACACTGCGGCTTTGCAGAGCATCTAGAAACAATCGGGGGGTTAAAAGTCCTACTTGACCTCAATTAACTCCATGTCCTGTGTCTCCCTTCTCCTCCCTGCAGAGTCTCTCTGGATGTCCGGGCAAGACGGGGCGAAGTTTCTGACGGGGCCCACGTTTGGGTGGTCTCATCAGACTTTGAGCACATCATCATCACCGGTAACGCAAACTGGAGGTGGCACTCGACGGACTTAGGTTGTCTAAAACAAAACAAATCTCTCTCATCATCTCATGAATCTGCTGTACTATAAAACAACAGCTTTTAAAAGTATGTATATAAAATCCATTTCTTGGTCGTTTTATTTTCTTGATGGGTTCCCCTCCCTCCCTCTTTTTAAACCTCTCCAAACCACATTTCTTTTGTAGCGTTTTGACATAGTCTCGTAGCCACGTAGTTCTAATTCTTTGTGTATCTAGCGAGAGCCTAACCATAGTGTAACTGTTTGTATTAAGGGGTTTCTTTCGGTTTTTCTTTCCCACCTCCCCTCCTTCTCCCTTCTGTTTTACGTAGTTGTTGTTGCTTAAAGGATGCTGAGATGGTGACAGGAGTCTCAGCCGCTGGTACCGGCTCCGCAGCCGGCGGCGGGCACGGTTACGGGGTGGCCTTGCAGGGCACGGGGGGGCACGGGTGAGCAGCAGGTTCTCTAGCCCTTCTTTTCATTTGTGGTGTCTTCTTTAACCTATAATTCTCTCTATTTTGGGCAATAAGGCAAGGACTACAAACTTTTTGTGCGTCCTTTTTTTCTATAAGTGCTTTTTTTTGTTGAAAGAGGTGATATAAGGTTTTTTGAAATCGTGAATTCTGAAAAAAAAAAAAGAAAAAAAAAAAACTGTAAATACAATTCCATTAACTACATAGAAACTATTAAGAAAGAGAAATACAAACCTATTTTTGTGATGGAGTCAGCCTAAGGCAGTTTCTCTATGAAACAAATGGAAGAGAAGAGACAAGGTGTTAGAGGTTTGCCCGGCCGCCGGCGCTGGCCCGCGGGAGGTAGGTGATGCACACACTGCTCGGCTTACTCCGTAGGCATGGTAGACCTTCCAGCTCTCCTAGCGTCATACCAGCATCTTCGCTATCAGACGTGCACAGCTTACAAAGGAACAGTCTAGTGGTATTGGTTATTTTCATTTCAAAACCTGCTTTTTTTTCCCAAGACTGAAAAAAGAGAAGCTACGATTTATTCTTTTTTTTTTTCCTATTTAATGCATTTACGGTTCAAAGCACACCTTTTATTACGGGGGTTTTTTTAAGTTGTTTTCAACTCGATCAACTTGCTGTCCAGTCATTTCAGCTGCTTTGGGTAGCCTGGGCGGAGGTGAGGTCCTTCCTCCTCCTCTTCACTCACTACTGTGGGCAGAGCAGCTTCCAAGCTTGCATGGTTACCTGTTTCATCCATTACTTTCTGTAGTAACAAACTAAGAAAGCAACTTTCGGTTGTGGTTTTTGGGTTTTTTTGGGAATACCTCAGTGCTACAAGTTTCACCCTAGAAGCAACAGAAGATTTTTTTTTGTTGTTGTTGTTGTTGTTATCTTTTTTTTTTAATTTATTGTAGTTATAAACAGAACTTAAAAAAAAAAAAAAAAAAAAGAAAAATAAATAACTATAAAACATCATTGCACTGTGACTGGTAGGGGAAAAACTGACAGTTTCCTATTTGCACATGTTTAATATTTGGCTGTTATATATAATGGTCCTCTGTCGGGGGAGGAGACTTAATGAAGGATATTTCTTAATTTAAGTTTTGTACTCTTGGGCGCTAGGGCCTGCAGGCAGCAAAGGCAGCAGTACCGCCTGGGCGAGGTGGCGTGACGGACGTACTGTAGCGCGGGTGGAGTTGGTCTTTTTTTAACGCCCTCTGGACAAGGGGTTTCTTGCTGTTTTTTAACTTGTTACGTTTATAAATTTGGTACTTTAGGTACAGGGCAGTACAAGACACTGAACGCGCCATTTGTTAACAAGAGCTGCTGCACTCCTATTTTTGTAAACTTTACTAACAAGTAGACTTAACGTAGACGTTCACTAGACAAGGTGGAGCGAGGCATCTTTAGCGAAAACCAGGCACCATACTGCTAACCGAAAGGAGAAACCCGTGGGGGTTTTTGTTTTTCTTGTTTTTAAACGACAAAAAAAGAGAAAGAGTCATGCTTTTTATGTGATCTTTTAGGTTTTTTTCTTATTTCCGAACAACCAGGTTTAAGCAAAATGCTGGACGCTTTTTAACTCTTGAGACTTGATCAAGTAATAAAAGAAATGAGACGATTCTTTAAAAAATCAAAATGTTTAAAAAAAATACAAAAACAAAAAAAAACCACCAAAAAAAAAAAAAAAAAACCCTTTCAAACCAAATTCCCTGGAATTCAGTGTACCGTCAGGGAATTTTTTATTGCTATTTTGTCAATGTTGATGATGTACTGTACTACCAGTTGGTTTTCCTCTCCATTCCCTGTCACCTCATAGACTCTTCTTTGTTGATCATTGTTGTATGTTAATAGTGTATAAAATGCTATCTTGTAAGAGTGCTGTCCTGATGCTAGTGTAGTGAATTTCTCCCCCCTCTTTCTCTCTTCCTCTTCTAGTACATATTGGTAGGTGTATCGTAATTAAGGTTATAAATTTAGATGTAGTTATTCAGATTTAGGACCAGTAAGGATAGAACTTTCTCTTATTTAAGGAAAAAAAAAATTGCTAATAATTTTGGGAAGGTTTTCCTTGATTTTGTTTTTTTCTTTCTTTTTTTTTTTCTTTGCTTTCTTTCATTTCCTTGGTTCCTTCTTTCTTTTGCTGATCTGATGCGGTTTCAACTAACCAAAGGTCTCACAATGTTAAAAAATGCTGGCAAACTCTTTAAGGCATTTGTAGATCCCCCCCTTGACTTTGAGAGGGGATGTGCCATACTACCTTAAATGCTAACGCTAGATATGCAAAACTGGATTTTTTTAATTTATTTTTTAACAGAGGGAGGCACGGTATATTAAAAACGATTTTACTAAAGAGAAAAACAAAAAATAAAACCATATTTTTTTAAGAATGCTCAGAAGAAATTGCTAATCTGTGTGAATATGTTTTAGATGTTTATATACCTTTTGAGAAGTCCCAGTGGCCCATAGCACAAATGTCGTGGAATCCGATATGTTTTGATGTGGCTACCTAGACTTAAGGTTCACATTAGTCCCCCCCCCAGCTCATCTAGAAATCCATTACTAAGGGGGTTTTGTTTCTTCTTTCTTTTTTTAGAGAGTTTTGATCAATTTTTTGGCACAAAGGTGCAGTTTCACCTTTGTTTTAGTCAAGTGCAGGGAGTGAAGGCTCAGCCTGAGGGATGTGGCCCTTCTCGGCGTCCTGCTACCCTCAAGAGTGACCAAAAAGAGCAAGATTTCCATGTTAAGATGTCTGAAATGGGCACCCAAAGCACTGCAGGGGGGTCAGCCCCTGCCCAGCCCTCCTGTGCCGTGGGATGGGCTGTATCCCAAACACAAGGGATGTTTAAGAGCGAGCCCAAGAGCTCGGGTACCCTCCCCCTTCAAACTAAAGCAGTCCTTTGCCATGGGCTTGATTAAAATGAAGCCTGATCTGTCCTGTTTTAGTTTTTCTCTCCTCCATCATTGTTCATTCTAAGTTGAATTTGTAGCTTGGACTTTAAGGTAGCATGGCTCTCTTTGCTGTAAGTTGATTTCTTTTTCCATTGTACAGCAGTGAATGTTACACATCTTGCTAGGTTAGTTCAACCATCGTTGTTGGTAATAACGACCTGAAAGGTGTTCACATTTCGTTTCTTCCCCACTCGGAAGCCTAGGATGCTGTTTTCATCTGTAGTGTGAATGAGGGCTAGCGACTCCAGCCACAGTTACCTTCCTGTTTCGTTTCTGCCATTCACTCAATGCAACATAATCAATAATAAAGCAATATAGTTTACTGCATTTTTACTGAAGGCCAGCCATGGTTATGTATGATATTGCATATGAAACTGTTTACAAAAACAAACAACACTAACTCCTAGCTGTCTTTTATGCTATGGAAATGTCTCTTGGGTGGAATTTTCTGAGTTCTTTCTTTGTTTTAGTGGTTTGGGGTTGTTTTTTCTCTTTTTTTTAAGTGAACTAGTTCAAAACAGAGAAGTGAAGTTAGTGTAAGGTGAAGAGACAGGATGCATCGAAGACACACCGGCAGATCCCAGTCTGCGCACAGACACTGTAGAGTTTCATACGTACAGAATCCAAGTCAAGCCCGTTGCCGTGTGCGAGCACTACGTGAGGCGATTCTGTAAGCTAAGCAATACTTTAATACTGTAATTTAAATTACCAAAAACAGAAAAATACTGACAAAAAAAGAGTAGTTTGAGAAAGCAAATCCTCGTGATCTCGGTTCCCAAACAGTCCGACCTTGTTGTCTCGAGAGCTCCGTGTGGGAGCAGGGGGAATCCCGGCTCCATCCCTACCCGTAACACCGCGCGCGGGCTCGTGTGTCGCGTTGACCGTCGTAGGTAGCACCCCCCCATCATCCCCTGTTGTACGAGGTCTGAACTCCATCAGTACTAGGATGCAAGTCTAAAGCATTTCAGGTGGTCATAAATGTACCTAAATAAACTATGGCACAGTGGCAGGCCTAGCCCTTCCTTTTATACTTTAGTATGAACTGATGAGAACTTTGGTAGTGACTTTTTTTTTATATATATACATATATATATGTATCTATATATATCAAGCATCTTTCAGGTCTCTGTGTATGGCTTTCTAAAGCCCTGTTGTAAAATACTATGTGGATGGGGGTCTCTCACATCACAGATGTGGAAAGTATAATTTTATATTTGTATTTTCAAATAAATAAGTTTGTGAAAGGTTTCCATCCTCTACTGTGGTCCAGAAATCAATGTGTTTGTCTGACGAAAAAATACAATAAACTGTTTTGAACAGAGCCGTGGAGTCCCTTTCATTTGGGGGTGAAATTCCTGGGCGGATGCCGGTGCGCAGCCCCATCATCCTGCCTGCTCCCGTAGGGCAGGGCTGGACCAGCACATCCCTGACCTCATCCCGTCTCCTAGCGCTCCAAGTCTAATCCCTCGTAGTGTGCCCCATGAGGCACTGTTTTGGCATCACGTCCCTGCCCCAGGGAGTGCGTCCTTCCCTGGAGCAAGTCCGGATTAAGGGGGATGTGGGCATGAGTGAAAATGTCACCATTTTTAGTGGATTTCAATCAAAATATCAGTCTTTGTGTGTCCTACAGAGGTACTTGAAGGGGAAAGATAAAAGCCCTACCTGCTCTGTCCTTGCCTTCAGACCATCTCACGGTGCCTCGGAGGGGATGGGGTGGCTGGTGGGGGACACAGACCCAGGACACTCAGCTCAGGGCCCTGCTGAGAAAGGAGAGAATAAACCTCACACAGGAGAGAAGGGAAAACAGCCCCAGCCTCCCCATCCGGGGCTGAACTCCAGGCCTCGATGACAAAAGGTGGCAGAGCCGGGATGTGAGCTCATCCATGCTGTAGCAGCACGAATGCCACTTCCAGGAAGGGCAGCGGGTGGCAACGTGCTCCCAATCCAGTTGGATAAATTCCTTGGCCCGGTGCACATGCTCACTGCTTATTTTTCCCATTCAGAGCAATGTACATCCCTCTTCCCAGCTCGGCTGTCCCAACAGAGGATGTTTCACTTTGGCATTTGGAGTGTAGCACCGAACCCCCTTCTTCCTGTATTAAATACTCACCTTATTCATCCAGGGTGACAAGGTTCCCACCAGCAGGGATGTGAGTTTGGGCTGGGATGGAGGGGACGGTCCAGCCCCACTAACAAACACCCCCATGGGCATCACCTCCAGGACCATCCCTTCCATGGGGTCCTGGGGGGGTGGCAGCAGCACCGAGGGCTCCGTTGGGCTCGTGCCGGTGAAGGTCACGGCGCAGCAGGACGCAGGACGGGCTCCTTCCTCTCTGGAGAGCGGGCAGCGCACGGGGCCCGTGATGGGGTTGGTGCTGAGTGGAGCACCGAGGGGAAAATTAGATTAGCAAAACAAATGAAAACCATTTCGGAAGTGGTGTTTATTGGGGGTGGAAGGAGCCCGCACCGCGAGGGCCGCAGGAAACCATTTGACTGCCAGCCAGAAGGAGCGGCGCGCGGGTCTGGAGTACATTAGTGTGGTGGGAGGCCGGGAATAGCAGCCACTTAACCCTGTCATTCAGCAAACATTAGTGAATTATGAGTGTATTATGTGCTGGGTTATGTGCGTTGTGCAGGGCCCGGGGGCCTGCGATAGTGGCACTAAAGCAGTAGCAGGGGCTGTGTCAAAATGCAGATTTTCATACCGACTCCGGAATAAAAACCCCATTTTGAGCTCATCTCCAGCCCCTGCATCAAACTGCAGCCAAAACCAGCTGTAAAACAAGCAGAAATTTCCCTTCCTGTCAAATTAGTGCCCCGCTAAAGCAAACAAGGGGTATAAATGTGATTTACTGCTTTTCCCTCCCGTCATAAACATTTATGACCCAGCCGTAACGATGGCTTTCAGGAGGCAGCCGGGGCTCTTTGGGGTTTTGCTATAGAAGCTGAGCCCCGGGCATGGTACCACCACCCCACGGTACCCACGGGGGGCTTCTGAGTCCCTGCATCCCCATCCTGTGCCCTCCAAACCCGCACCATGGGGCACGGTTGCGTGATGGATGAACCCCCACAGCACAACCTGTCCTAGGACACGGCTTTATTAACCTGCACCAGCACCCTCCACCGGTTCAGCAGGGCTCTGTATCCCCCATCAGGCGTCTTGAGCTGTAGTTCATTAGCAGAAACTAAGCCAGCACTTATTAATTATGAGCTTAAGCACTCCCTTTCATGGCTATTTACAGGGGCCGCCTCGTTATTAATAATGAATAATAATATAAGAGCTTTTTAAAGCGCATCTGTTCCGCAGGGCATTGATCCCCGCTGTGGGCCCGAGCCCGGATACCACCCAAGAGCACCGAAACGCTGGGTCTAAAGACACCTCACACCCCAAACCCCACCGTTTACCCCATTCTGCATTCATGATACAACAAGAGGGGAACAATCCCGTCAGGCTCCACGTTCCAAGGGTGCCTGGCTGTGAGTTTCAGCTGGGCATAAGCTGATGGCTGCTCTGTGTATGGAGAGCTGCTTGTCATTCCCCAGCTGTTTGCTAAGGGCACCAATACCTTCATTCCTGAATCAGTCAAAGCTGCTATTTACCTCCATGGCCCTGGCTGTCATTAGCACTGGCTCCCATGGGCCAGGCTGGTGCCGGCTGTTTGCATCCCTCACTCCATCACTTCTTATCTGCAGGATGAACAAAGACAATTCAAGTGTCTTTATGGCGCAAGTGGAAGAGCCTGGGCCTCAGTGAGGTGGGTCCCCAACACCAAGCCTGAACCATGGTACTGAAACCATGATGGGGCTGGCGATGCTCAGGCGCATCCCTGCTGATTAACCGCTGGTTAAAGAGGCAGTGGAGACTGAAACATGCATTAACTGAGTGACCCCGTGGAGCCAGCCGTGGAGGGATGAGAGCGGACCCAAAGCATCTCCACGCACAAATCCTACAGCTTGACCTTCCCCAGGAGTTATACTGGTGCAGTTGGATGGAGTTTAAATAAAGCCCTCAGCGCTGCATGGGATGTACACGTGGGCCTGGCAAGCCCTGTGCCCAGGATCCCTCCTCCCATCCCACCCCCGTCCCATGTAATGCAATGACAATCCAACTGCACTTCAGCAGGAATAACAGCTTCATCCCCAGCTCCGGGCTGCTACAAAACGAGGGTGGCATCAGCCGGGGATACAGGAGGACAAGCAAGGTGGGAAGGGCGCTGGTGCCAGCCCCTCAATGGGAAAATAAACAGAGGCAGTGGCTGCTATTTCTTACCCTGTGACTCCAAGGACTGTTCTGTGTGGTTTGGCACATTGGACAGAACAAGGTTCCTTTTCTTAGCAAACCCCCTGGGGTGCAGCACCCAGGGCTGTGCGCAGCATTCCTGCCTGGACGCTGGGCTCAAGCTCCCCGTGACACCCCCCCACCCTCCCCCCAGCCCTTTCCATAGGGCTCAGGCAGCCACTGGGGCATCAATAACCCGGTGCTGGCAGCCCGAAGGACACACAGCCGAGCTGTCAATACTGATGGCTGTGACACTGTGTAAATGCAACCTCCCCGCTCCGGCCCTATCGATCCAGCCATGGAGCATCCCAGGAGCGTGGCCAGCAGCAGGTCAGGCGCAGGAAGGGCGCCAGCGCATCCCAGCCCCGTAACCCTTTGCTGCACCAGCAAAGGCAGCTCCGGGTGCGAAGCCTCCCTCTGCACACCCCCCTGTGCCGTTTGCATCAATCAGACTCAAACGAGGTCCCAACCGCAGCCCGTAGCAAGCGGGAGACGGAGGCATCCCACCCCGAGCCAGCACAGAACAATGCGGTGCCATTAGCAATCAGCGCGGCAGCGCGGCCCGCTCCATACAAAATCAAGAGGCAAAATAATTGAGTCAATAGTGACAGGAAAGGATTGCTCCTTCTGCCCTATTCTTGTGCGAACAATCCTGCGGCAGGGCTCAGGGATTCAAAAGCTCGGGGAATCAAAAAAGGAATTGATTTGATTCAGAGCTTCAGCCCGGGCTGTATTTAACACATCATTTTTTGCTTGCTCTACATATAATAGACGCTGTTTGAAGGCAGAAGGGATGCTTTCTGCACAGGGAGAGGATATGCCCGATGTGCTGCTTTCCAAAGGGCAGCTGGACCCACAGTGTCCCTGCTGATGGGCCCTGGGGACCCTCCCCGTGCAGTGACACCCCCCAGGCACCCACATCCTCAGGGTCCGGCTGGGCCGGTGGGGAAAACGGGGCCAGGGATAACGCAGGAAGCAACAAGTGATGCGGATGGGTGCTCCGTGTCCGCTCTGCTCCACCAGAGCCGCCGCAGCCGCATCCATCAGGCTCAAGGGCAGCTGCTGCGGTTTAAGGGTGCAGGACACGGCGCAGGGGACGCTTCCCCTCGTGAGAGGGCAGAAGGTGCCTTTGGATCCCCCCACACACCCAGGCTCTGGCGCAGGGTCACACCACCTCCCTCTGCATTCACGCAGCACAAGCGGAAACGCACAGCTGCCACCCAAATGGGGATGCATTCGTTGGAGCTCCCCAGCAGGCCCATGGGTGCTGCAGCACTGCGCCTGCACCCGTTTTCTGCTCCCCGCACCAGCACCGTGTAAAGCAGCACGTCCTACACAGGACCAAACCCAGGCGGCATTTAACACAGGAGGAGCGGACAAAGGAGCTGCAACCACTGGAGCAGGCGGCTCCAAGCCCCATCCAACCCGGCCTTGAGCACTGCCAGGGATGGGGCAGCCACAGCTTCTCTGCCCAACCCGTTAACATCCCGCTCCAGCAGCCCCCCAGCATCCCAGTTCCAACAAAGACAAACCAGCAGGTGCAGAATCACCCTGGATTCCAGCAAACGGGATGGCAACAACCAGTCGGAGAGGCCCAACAACAAGAACAACCCCCCGAGCCCCTAACCCGAGGGCTACAGAACATACCTACGCCACTTGCAAAGCCGTTACAGCATCAGCAGCACCAACGCAGCTCAGAGCATCCAGCGGATGCAAAATCAAAGTTAATTGTACCATAGAAACCAATATCCGATGCTTTGGGAAGAGGAGAAAGCACTGAGACCATCCCAAGGTGCAGGAGCACCCTCAGGGTCATTACACCCTGATACAGGAGGCACCCCCAAGCCACCACCCAGGCCCCCGATGCAATGTGTTGACGATCATTCTGTGCTGCTGTAATAGGAAGTGTTTGGATGAATACTAAGGTCAGGAGCAGAGGAGTTGGTATTCCACCCGTGTGAAGCCGTTTGCACAGTGTCACTAATAATTAAAGGGGCTTTTTGACTAATCTGGTTACTCTTCCTAAATATACTCTGCTCCGTTCAAGAAACTCATCGCAGCAGCCAAGTGATCTTCGAGGTTATTAATCTCCTTTGCTCCACAGCTGGAGCACATTTAGTTGCTTGAATTAGCATGTAATAAACTTATAATAAAGCTGCCATAGCCCTCGCTTTAGAGATGGAGTTTGTGTAATGGGTAGTTAAATCCAGGTGATGCAGCAATAGTCTTTAGGCTCGGAGAGCAGGGGAACTTGAAGAGGAAAGGCAGTGCTGTGTTACTGCCAGTGCTGGGGTTGCAATGGGAATCCTCCGTCAGGCTGCCGAGGAAAGTCAGCCTTGCTAGGGACCACTGGAGGGAGAAAAGGGGAGTTTTTCCAGGTGGGAATTCCTGGCTTTGCCTGCAGGAGCTGCTGGACCCCACCATTAACCCGCGTTGAAAGAGAGCTCAGTGACACTGTGAACCCAGCCGGGTGTCCCAGCATCCCAACCAGAAAACCAGGAATGTTTGAGAGCTGTTTAGCGACGCTCCCTATGCCACAAAGGGGGGATCCTTTCTGGCACCTTCCCCAGCCCAAAAGCAGAATTAACCCCCCAAAAGGCACCCTCAGTGCGGGCCCCAGCGAGGACCTGCTTGGAGCACTGTGGGTGCTCGAGTCAGCACCAAACCCACTGACACCAGCAGGACACACAGAGAGGGAATGCTATGGATGGGGCTGAACTCGGTGCAGGGCATCCAAGTAAGAGGAATTCATTTGCTTCAATTCACTAAGTTGAGCCTTTATAGTCCCCGTTCCCCTCAAACAGTAAACCCCATCTCTTCTCCCTGCCCAGCAACTGCTGCACGGTGTTCCAGCCATCAGGAATGGGCAGATGGAGACTAATGTGGGCAGAAACCAAAGTCCAGCTGCACAGGGGGGCTGACCCCCACCCTTTCTCCTCAAAGGCTCTTATTCACAGGCAGTAAATCATTTCTCTCTATATATCTCTTTCCGTTTCAGCTCTTTTCTGTTTCTGCTGTGCTGAGAAGGGCCTGGGCATTAGCCAGAGGTGTCAGAGGTGTTAGACAAGGTATTAAGCAGGTGTCAATGGTGAAATAGCTGGGATTACAGTAAAGTCTAAATAAGGTGTAAAATAAAACCAAAGGTGATAAAGGCGTTGATAAGAAAAGCTGGAGGAAAATAGGAGCGCAATTATTTTCCATCCCGGCTGTTCAGTGCATTATCTATGGCTTTGCAAAGACTGAAGTGAGATGTTTTTCCTGCTCCATGGTATTTGGCTGGGCTGCTGCCCGCCCTGGATGAGCGCATCCCATTGGAGCGATGGGAGCCCCACGCACATCCAGCCCCAGCACCCAGATGGCTCTGGGGTCCCAAGGAGACCCAGGCAAGGGGTCCCTCTCCACCAGCACACCCAGACCCATCCCAAACCCCTACTTCTTCCCATACAAAGCAGCCTGAACGGTCACCACCTCTGCAAGCACACCACCACATTCCTGAAACACTCAGCATTCCCTGCCTTG
The DNA here is from genome assembly GCA_028858755.1 of Ara ararauna. Lineage (NCBI taxonomy): Eukaryota > Metazoa > Chordata > Aves > Psittaciformes > Psittacidae > Ara > Ara ararauna. Next base: position 5,172,776 of record CM054389.1, on the reverse strand, counting down.
GAGACACCTGAGCGTTCAACAGCTGGGAAACCCACATATTTGGTACTAGAACTACCTCCAGCTGCACATTTCTTTCCCTTTGACGCGTTCTTTTCTGTCTCTGCTGACATCTTTTTCCACCCACAACTTACCAGGATGTTAAACCATCACTTTGCATGGACAGGCCCTATCCTGACTTGCTTCAGCGTGCTCGGGCAGGCTCAGCATCTTTGGAGCCAGAGGTTTATGTCCGTCAGAGGCAGAGGGACTGGATGCAGACTGCATTAAACCCTCTCCTTGCCCCAGGGCTCAGCCACGGGGACGCTGGAAGGACTCACCTGGTACAGTGGAGAGAAGCATCTGCTATAAATACTGCTGCAGCAAAGCCAGCCTTTGCCCAAGGAGATGCCAAACAATCCATCATTGAAGGGTTTCACCTTGGCTCTGCCCTCTGAAGGCCAAGCGCAGGGCTGACCTCGCTGCTCCTGCATCCTGATGCTGAGGAAGCCCCATCCAGTGGCAGTGATGGAGCCACAGACCAGCCCTGCGGTGAAATGCACGTTATTGGACGAGGGGGATAAACATCTCGAGGAGCTGAATAACAGAAATTCTTCAGTTCCTGCATGTCCAAATCCTGTTTCTGTGTCAGCTCTGGCACCTGAAGTCCTCTATTAAGGAGTGTTCACCCACTGCAATTTGGCTCCATCAGCTCCTCCCTGTGGGGGTGCTTCAGGCACCCTCATTTGAACAGCTCAGGTGATGCTGCCCCATTTTCCCTTCCCAAGGTGCCTCCACCAAGGATGGATCACATCCACCACCAGCCCAGGGACCTGCCCACCCCAGCCCTGGCTCAAGGCACCAGTCTTGGAGCACTCTGTGTGTTTTGCATTGCAACAATTGGGGATCCAGCCCTAAGGGCTGAGCATCTCATTGTGCCAGAGCCATCCCAGCCTCTAGGAGCTCACCTACTGAGCAGAAGATGCCCGAGCATCAGTTCCACTGCTCCCTGCCCATCAATGGTCACCAAACCTGGTTGCGCAGCAGCTGGCAGAGCGAGGAATCACAGCATTCCTGCTGCCACAGCCTTGCTGTCTGACCTCAAAAACCACATCACATCATCAGTGTCCGAACCAATCCATCACCATCAGGCAGAGGATGGACAGAGCCCTCACCCCGCAGAGGCACAGCGACCTGCTGCAAGGGGCAAGCCCTGACCTTACCACAGAGCATTCTCCCCCTGCAGTCCTTATCCATGGATCTAAGGGGCCGTTCTGGGGAGGACACCTGAGGTTTGAAGGCTTTTAACCTTCACAGGACACACACAGGGGAGAGCAGAGCCCCGATAGCACAGCCTGGCATTGTCCAGGGTGGAAAAATACAGGTACTTGAGGAGGAGGGTGCTGGCAAGGGCCGGTCTCCTCCCGGCTGTCACGGCGAAGGGACTCACCTTCTCCTGCAGGAGCACATCAATCATCCTGACAGCCCTTAATCAGGCAGAAGGAGCTTGCTCAGAGGAGGCAGGGGATGGAGGCTCGCGCTTCCCCTGCCCTCCCCAAGGCAGGCGGCAAATTGTGTGTGATGGGGGGGGGAAATCATGCAAGGAATTATTCCAGATGGCAAATCAACAAATGAGCCCCCATCACCACCCGGGTCCCAGACCTGCTGCTCTCACGTCCTGCACTGCTCATTCCCATGCCGGGCGGCTGGGGCTCAATGCAGCATCCCATGGGGGAGCCACCAAGTAGGGATCCCCGTGATGCTCCCATTGGATCCTCCTCCAGCAGCTGGAGGCTCAGGGGGAGCCACCCTGAAGGACAAGGTGCTTTGTCAAGAACCAGAATGGTGCAGGAGGATGCGATGGTAAAGCTCTGCCTGGCTCTGGGTTCTGAAAGCAGCTGTGTTTTGTGTGAGACAGAAACCAAAATGAGGGTTTTTTTGCAGTGAAAACCCAGAGGAATGGTTCTGACAAGGAAAGAAAGTTATTTGAAAATCTTCATCTGCAATTCTGCCACTGCCGTGCGGTGTTTTTCGCTGATTGGGACCCATTGCATCGCGCTCTGCTGCCGCCGAGGCTGATTGTCCCCTATTTGCATTTCCCTTGGACAAGCAGCTCCATTGAGCTCCCATGTTCCCGGCAGACACCGGGCCCTGCTCCCCAGCCCCAGCCCTGCTCCTGTACCCTGCGACGGCAGCGGGAGCTTTGCTCCATCGTACCACAGCTGGGGCAGCAGGAACAGCTCTATAAAGACCCCAACAGCCTATGGCCGTCAGGGGTCCCATCCCCTGGGATCCCCCCTTGCCCACAGTCCTGGAGCAGAGAAGCAGCCACATTTCAGACATGGACTTCTTGAAGTTAATTTGGTTTGATCCTTGTAAATGGCACGAAGCTGCCAGGCAGCTGCCATCAAGTGAGGGGGTTCTAAACAACGGGTGAATCCAGGTGACAGATGGATGTGCTGGTCAAGCACAACCCGGGCGAGCTCAAGTGCATGAGCTTGGTGTACCCTCCCTGCTTAGAGCCTTCATTAATAACGTCTTTACAGTGAAACCATTTCCATCATCACAGCTTTGCAATAGAGGCCACAACGCAGCTCACTGCATCCTGCTGCTATTTCAATCTTCTTACAGAGCAAGCAGCAAAACAAGTGAGATTAAAACCCAACAGGAACAGCCTTCAATGTATTGGAGGGGGGAGTTATTTAAGCACAGGTTAAACACTAAGATCCCAGGCAGAGGGGAAGGCAGCAGAGGCATCACTGCCCCACCAGCACCTCCCAGGTCTGGTGGCCTCATGCATGGGGGGCATTAGAGATGTGACATTAAATAACATGAGCCACACAAGGCAGGTCCTGAGGACCTGTCAGCCCGATGGGACCGCACTGAGCACAGAGAGGGGATGCCTGGAGCACCCCAAACCTGAGCCTCAAGGTGCTGTAAGCCCCATCCCCAGCAGCTTCCTTCTGCTGCAGCCCTGGCTCCAGAGGAAACAAGCTGAGACACGTAATAAATCTGTGCTTCACTCTGCTCATCAATCAAACCCTACCGCCCTTCCCATCTCCTGGTCTACGGATGGGAAGTGTTTGCGCACTGAGATTGTAGGTGCCAGCTGGGCAGGGATGAAGCCCAGCCTCTTCCCAGCCCCATGCATGTCCCCTGTTGCCACCACCACCTCTTACCAGGGAAACCTGAGTTTTACAGTGCATGGGCAGCAGGAACAGCACCTCCTCATCCAGGACATCAGGGGCGTGTTGCAAGTGCTATTGCAGGCACTTCAGGGTGGTGTAAGCGCATTGAGATGTCGCAGCTCCTCTCGCCAGTGTCCCCAGAGATGCTGCTTTCATTTCCCAGCACTGGAAACTGTCCTGGCTTTTCAGACAAGAGGTGCTGGGGAAGAAGCACAAGGAACTATTAAAAAGGCCGATGAAGCGACTCGTTTGCACAGGTTTGCATTAGCCAGGTCTGACAACCACCATATGAACTGCTCCATCACAGCTCACGTGTCCCTCAGCCCACCAGCGTGTGACCCACCACGGGCTGGGGTTGTCACCCAGCACATCCTCACCCTCACATACAAGACACAGTGGAGGGAAGCAGCAATGTTAAGTGGCTGATTTACATAGTAATCTGCAAGGAGAGAGATGTTCGGGGCTGCAGCTCAGCCTTAATCATAACACTTGTCATATTTGTGCTTCAATTTGAGGGGGGAGGAGAAGGGGAAGTAAGTCCTTATTGCTTTCCACATGCTATTCCATATGAAAGCAGGGACCTGCTGCAGCAAATCACTCCCAGTGTCCCACCAGCACCAATGGCTGGATCCCAACAGCCCCCTCTGGGAGCCCATGTAGCATTTGGGATCTTAATGAAGCAGAGGACTCATCCTGCTGCCCCAGCTCAGCCCCTGCACCAGCCTGGGGTACAGGAGCAGTGAGGGGAGCTGAGGAATTGGGCAGAAAATGATCAATATTAAAGCTCTCAATACAACAACGGGTGTCATCGCACAGTCAAGCTGAGGTTGCACCCATGGGTGCCCCCGCTGCCCTCACCAACACCTCCCTCATGGCGTTAGCAATGCATTCCCACATTTTCCTTTTTGAATATAAAAGCATTGGTATTTATGAACAGCTCTGTCGCTACCATATGTCGTGCTTCTCTTGCATGTATGAAACAAGCTGTTGTCAAGCTTTTAATCATACAAAATTGAGCAAAGTCTGAGTAGAACCATTAGATAAAGGGAGGAAGGGAAATCATTTCTCCCTGTTCATACAAGCAGATGCAAGGCTTTCCATCTCCTCGCGAGGACGGAGTTATGGGTTAAATCTGGGGCCAGATCTGTGGTCACCTCAAGAAGAAGGGGATGATTCTATTCACCACCCACCAGCAGTGCCAGCCCCATGCTGAAAGCCTGCAGTCACCCCTGGGCTCTGCGACGCTGAGCTGAGAAGGAAGATCTAGATTAGATACAAGGCAGTTCTTCCCTGTGAGGCACTAGCACAGGGTGCCCAGAGAAGCTGTGCCTGCAGGGAGGCAGCAAGCACAGCCCAGGGACATCAGCAAGGTGTAAGCCACCACCTTATCCTGCTTCTGGCCCTAAACTACCCGGGTTGTGCAGTTTCTCTTCTCATTTAAGGCTGAATTTCCATCACGAGCAGCTCTGGCCACATACGTGCCCCTGGTGCTTTGGTTTCAGTGGAGTCACCTTTTACAGCTCCAACCCCCGAGTCCCCACACTCAAGCCCATGGCCCAGACGCTGCCCTGATTGTGGCATTCGCAACCTGAACCAACGCAGATCAGCTATTTCAAACCTGTCAGCTCTTCTTAATGCAGCTCAAGCAAGCCAAGATAAAGCAGTAATTTCGTTAGTCTCCATGTGCGTGTTGCGTGCGCATGTCATGTCCCACCCCAGCCCCACTGCACTGGGAGATTAACAGAACACAGCAAGGATTTGGGGATGGGAGGAGAGAACCCAGTCTGTTCCCAAGGGCTGGAATGGCAGCATCCACAGGCAGGAAGCTCTGCAGAGCATCCAAGCCCAGTGCAGAGTCTCACCCAGTTTAAATGTTAACTTCTCTAAATAGGTGTGCACCAATGCTGCACCCATGCACAGGGTGCCATCCCACCAGCTTGGAACACCCTGGCACGGCCACCATGGACTGGGCACACTGCAAGGCTCCACTTCCCAAAACAGCTCTTGGACCCTGTAGAGCAGCAAACCCCAAACAGGAGCTGAGCTGCATCCCCATCACCGCAACACCAGCTGCCCCATCAGCACTGGACCAGCACACGGGGTGATCAATACTGAACATAACCAACAAACCAAGTGAAAAGTCAACATTTCGGGAGGAGAGGGCCCCCCATCCTGAGGGTTATTTTAAGCTTACGAAATGCCAGCTCTAAATAATCAAACCCCACGGCTGCGACGCAGAAACCGCCACCTACGGCTGATGCTCGCTTCGAAACGCGTCCTCAAGTCAATCTGTGTAAATTCCACATTAAATATTGATCAACCCCGGAGGGGCTGGTGCAGGGTTCAGCATGGAGGTGCCAAATGGCAGCAGCTCAGCCTCAGCACTTGTCTGCATCCTGTCCCAGGCCACTGTCACTGTCACAGCAAGGGCTCCACAGCAGGGAGGTGCTGAGCAGGGACAGAGGCCTTAAAAACACACACAGGAGAACAGCAAGGAAGCATGCCCAGCATCCCCATCCATCCTGGAACTGGTGGACAGTGTTTAAAGAACCATAAGGAATACTTCAATATGGACACAAGGGGGGGAAGGAGGCAAGTACTGGTGCTGCCTTTCTGTATACACCTTGGTCAGAGGACTGCAAGCTGCTATAAGTGTATACCATGAGTGACAACTGTATGGCCACGTAATTCCAGTTACACCATCAGGTGAGATGGGCAATCACTCTGATTCCCAAATTCAAACCATAACAGAGGCTCACAAGCGTGAGGTCTGAGCCACAAACACTTCCAGTGATCCTGTTGAGGAGGGGTTTAACTAAAACATGGTTGTTGGGAAATGATGCTTTTATTTCTGGATCCCCAAACACTGCACATATACATACATATATATACGCCTCTAGTATTATGAAAGTCACACTTGAAGCCCACATTCCAACTCCATTTCCCCAGCTTTCCTATAAAATTTTCATTACAGATTACTGCCCTGTGCTGGAACAGAGGGCAACTTTATTAGAAGACGCAGCAGAGGAGCCTGGCAGCAGCAGAATGAGCCCATCGACAGCTACAGATATTCCTCTGTGAGATACAGCAGAGTGCTGGGAATGAAACAGATTATATATAAAAAAGCAATCAGAGCAATTCCTAGCAAAGAGCCAAAGACCCATTTAATTCAACACTTACATAGACAAGGCTTCAAGGGAGCTCTGTTAAAAAAAGGAGGACGGGAAGTCATGGTTAGAAACTCTGGCTTGATTTTCCCCTTGTTTTATGTATTTCTTGTTAAATCAGCCCTGCTGGTTCGTGCCATCCTTGGTCTCCCGCAGGAAAGGTCCTGTCAAACTGCCCTCAGTGCCTGTTTGCTGCTGCCTCCCCTCCTCTTCCTACCTACCTGACACAGGCCCTATGTTTCCCAAAGACTTTTGCCAGCAGCAATGTCTTTGTGTACAAGCCATGGGTGGGGGATGATCCTCCCCAATGCAATCCTGCTCTTCCCCATCTCCCCCCCTCATTTATCGCGCTATAAAAGGAGCAGAGCAGACAATCTTCTTCCTCTGTGATCGATGAAGGCTGCGGTGGGACCCCGAGGTGCGGAGCATCAGTGGTACCTGTATCCTTTCCAAGGTGCTGCAGCTGCAACAACGCGCCGCAGCCCCGTGACTTCCCCCCCAGTCATTTGTCATCGCCTGACACTGATAAAGAGCTTCTTCGGCGCTGTGTCTTTGCGAGGGAACATATCCATATCAAAGCTGCTTGGATCATCCTTTTGCAGACTATAACTAGATGCTGCTGCTGCATTTTCTGGCCTAGTTTCCTTTCCAATCTCAAACTCTTGTTCTTTCCCTCCATGAGCTCCCATACGGACATGCACCACTCCATCCTGCCCTGGAATGATGCTCCTGCAGCACCCAGGCCTTACAGGCTCTTGGGAAGCACTAAGTGGTCAGTCAGCTTCCACACTGCTCAGCACAACATCTTTACTAACTCAGATTAACATCATGCATCAGCCTCAGACACGCTCCTGTATTTTAACTGCAGCATGCACCCAGTTATGTCCAGAGATTGGGACTCCCTTCCCTGGCAGGCATATCCTTCAGATTCTTTTGGGCCTCAACCCTTCAGTCTTTTAAATGGCATTAAAGGGTTTCCATGTTTAATGAAGACCCATTCTCCAGCAGCATCTGACATGGGATAGGGCTCCCTAGGACATAGGAATGGAAGTGCTGCAAGTGGGTACATAGAGCCACAACTGTTTGGGGGACGTGGCCTTGTGAGAACAGCACCTAAATCTCAATATTCCCTCAAGTCTTGGTGTTTGCTTAGTAGCAAGGCAAATACTCACCTCCCCTGGGATGCATCACAGCTATAGGAGCAGGCTTGGGCAGCCAGAACATGAGCAGTATAGTTATAGCCACTAGGAAAGCCATCTCCTGCCTTTCAAACAGGGCAGATTTCATCTGGAAGACCTGGGAAGGGAACAACAAGGAGTCGTAGCATTTCTTTTATAGAGAAATGCTTTTCTTTTTATGATGGCACTTTAACAAGAGCTTAATGAACAGCATTTTCTTGTGTTTGAGAGGCACAGACAGGCCAGATAAAGCTACCAATTCATTAACATCCCATCATGAATGTAGCCTCCGTATTCCCCAGCCATATGGTCAGCACGATATGCTTCCAAAAAACAGGGACATCTACAAAGGCTTTATTACCATCAGCCATCATGTTAAAGTAGCCTGTGGTTATATGGGGATGGGGAACAGTTAATTTCAGGATGGTTTGGGAGTGAAAGAACACAACATGGAAAGGCAGGCAAGGTGACTTTGTGGGACACGAGCATCCCTCTTACTGCTGACAATCACCTCTTGGTCCTGAGCAAAACAGCCTCCAGAGGGGTTGGATACACATCTTCAGGAGCTACCTGCCCAGGTGGGAGACACGGCATCTGCTCCCATCTCTCTCCAGATTAATTCCCCATATGATTAATTAAACTGCCCAGCAGGCTGAATCCTGTGTCCAGCAATTAGCCATATCCGAGCTGAAACCATGGAAAACCGAGAGGTTCTCCCTGTTCCCACTACATGCAGCCCCAGCAAGCAGAAGCAGCAACTGCAGGCAGCATTAGGTGGCCATAAATAGATGTTTAGTCACCATATGCAGCTGCTGAAAGTTGTAATCTGTAAAAGGCTCCTCACTCTCACCAAGGCAGGGACAGTGCCATGCAAACCCACCAGGAAAAGCACCCAGAACTAGTGCCGGTAATTACAGCATCCTGAGATGACAATCAATGAACGGTTTGGGTTGGAAGGTAAAGCTCATCCAGTCCCAACCGCTGCCACAGGCCGAGACACCTTCCACTAGAGCAGGTTGCTCCAAGCCCACCTAACTTAGCCTTGAACACTGCCATGGATGGGGATGACCACAGACCATGGGGGTTCTTCCAGGCTTTCCTGGAGGAGCAAAGGAATTTGCTTTGATGCATATGGACCAGCACATGGGGGATCCTATTGCCCTATTCTTCTGCTCATACACAGCCCGGGGGACTCTTGTCCTTGGAGTTTCCAGGCGGCATCTCCCACCCTTCCCAAGACCAAGCCACCATCTGCCCTCTTCAAGCACCATCAAAACCTGTCTCTGGGTTCCCAGCACCAGGCTGTGAGTTTTCCAACAGGCAAAGAACTTCTTCCTTACTCCGGAGCTCCGTTTGCAGTTCAGTGAGGCACAGCGGGAGGGTTTGTGCTCCTCCTGCATCGGCCAACCTGTGTCAGCATCTCATTCTGCAGCCCTGTAGGGTTTTTAGTGTTTTTAAAGAAGAGGAGTTTTCAAAGCTGTAATGGCTTTGAAAACAACATGGAGAGTTCTCCTTACTGCAGGAGAGGTTAATGATCCCCCTCTGCTACAGAACTAAACCGGACTCCATCATAAATAATCGTAATAAGACATAAAGTATCACCTGGAGTCATTCAATACAGAGAACAGGTAGGAGTCGTGATGCATTTCCGTTATTCAGAGTAACTGCTAGGTGGGAAATCTTCAAAGTAAAGGCAGTCAATTAAAAAATGAAAAGCAAAAGCCGGCAATTAAAATATTACTTAAATAGAAACAGATTGTATCTTGTCTTGCCTGGGAAAACCAAACGCTCTGGCTCCTGGTTGAGGCTGCAATGCACAGGGGTCCCTTCTCCTCCTCCCTGCAGCCCAAGCAGAAGCACCAGCAGCATGATGCTGTTCAGCCCTGTCACCAAAGCCCACGGCGGCACTTGCAGATGAGGCTTTAAGACCTCTCCTCTCCTTGTGGTCCTCACTCCAGCTGCCCTTGGAGGTGCAACTGCCTCGGTTTCATTCCCATACGCTGGTTTCATTCAGGCACATCCAAAAGGACATTTCATAGAATGGTTTGGGAAGGGACCTTAAAGCTCATCCAGCTCCAACCCCTGCCATGGGCAGGGACACCTTCCCCTAGAGCAGGTTGCTCCAAGCCCTGTCCTACCTGGCCTTGAGCCACTTAAATACAAACCAAGTATGGGAGAGATCTTACACGAGCATCACTGTTTGGGTTCGTAGAGATCAGAAGCACATTGCTGTGGCTCCGTAGCCACTCTGCCCCATCCCTATGCCAGACATGAACATGGTTTTGCAGGGGTAACACGATGGGTACCTGGACTCCAGAGGAAAGCAGGGTTTGAATGCGATACGCACTCCATCAGAAACATCAACAGCAGCACTGGGGAGTGACACAACCTTACAAACCTCAGCACAGGGGTGACAACCCCATTGCCACCACCCTGGCCCCTCACTCATGGACGGGGATTATGAGCCCATCCATCACGAGCAGCAGGAGGTACCCCTGGCACAGTGTCAGCGAAGGGAATGGGTCAGGTCCGTATCTAATGGCATTAATCACCTTTCCCAAGGCTCTGCACACGCTGGACAGAACTATTAATCAGGGGCATATCAGCCCTCCAGCCCGGCCAGGGCCCCTTTGTGCAGGTTCCTTCCCATCACAGCCAGATAAGATTATCAGTGACGAGCAAGACACCCATTGAGGAGCACCCGCCTTGAAGAATGGGATTATTTTTATGTTATTTATCCCCCTGTCTCAGAGATGAGCTGTTTCTTGTCTTGTCAAACCGCATCCTTTTCTTTAAAGAGCCAGCTTTAAGAATCCAATTTGTCAAGCTGGACAATCATTTGAGAATCCATAAAAAGCCTCAGTGACTTTATCAAAAAAAATAAATCAGAAGGTTTTAAACGGTAACTGAAAGGGATTTGGAAATAGGTTGAGTGGCCTACATCAATTAATCTTCAGACAGCCAGGGCTTTGTGAAGCTCAAGTGGCAGAGAAGTGTCAAAGGCTGGTTACCAGGCTTGAGGAGATGGAAGTTATTGATATCGCTCCTCTCTTTTCCCCCTCTTTTCTTCTTTCTCTGTCCCTACAGAACATGGTAAGGCAATAACCCCTGCGACAGCACACTGAGAGCCAAGAAGGGGTAGGTGGCCAAAGCCACTCTTTCCTGGTGAGGTTCTCCTGCAGTCATTCCAGTGTGGGCCAACATCCAGACCTGCTCTCCCACTGAGGTCAGAGCTCTCCTCTGACACTGCCACCAGGACAAGGCTTGGAAGGAGCCATTGGACACCGCTGACACTTAAAGGCAGCTGGGGACCCCAAGGCTGAGGGTCCAGCCACCTCTGTCACCAGCTCAGCTCCATCTGAGGACAGAGGTAAGAAGCGGACAGAAAGGTAAATAGCTTCAGTTCAACCCCAGAGCTTTACAAAGCACTGCAAACCAACAGGAAGACATCGGGGCTTGGTAAAACCCAAAGGAAGCAGCCAGTAAACAAGGTATTTGGCTGAACAGGCGCAGACCCTGAAACAGGGAGGGGTTTCCTCACATGTGTAAGGAAAGCGGACAGCCCCTATTGCTCTTCAGTATCCAGCTACGCCACCACCCTGAGGAACACATGGGATGCAATGGTGCTGAGCCCCCAGAAACACAGTCAGGAATTAGAGAGACTCAAGAATTAGGGAACACACGGATGAAAACAACAGACTGGAGAGTTTGCTATGGGGAGGAATCAAAGCGCTGCATAGAGAAGGGCCACACTGCCACTCTCCTGTACCAGAAGCAGGATGTGAGATGCTCCAGATGGCTTTTTGGTTTAGTGCAATAAAAAACCTAATCTGACAGGCGAATGTGGGGCTGGATAATCACAACACAAATAATTTCCTTTAAAAAAGGAAAAAAAAAGAGGACTCTAACAGCTCAAAGGTATCTTCATCTGCTGCAAAGAAAAGCGACTCTGTTACGTACTGCAGTTGGGCTTGTGTTCAGGAGCTCTCAAACGGCATTCTGTTGCAGAAGTATAACGTAAGGACACTTTAGTCACTTTCCAGTCTGGGGAAATAGGTCTGCCTTGGAAAGAGGCCAGAAAGGCTGGAAGTTCGGGCCCTGAAGTGAAGGTGATAACTTTGCCAATTAAATATGGATGTGATTTTTTTCCCCTCTCCCTCCCCTGAATACTTTTGCACTGTCATTAGGTGATGATAGAAAGACATAGGCCTCCTGGTGCAGCTTAATTGCTCACATATAGAAAAATGATGAGCTCTGTTGCACCGCACGAGCGCTGCCGTGGCTGCTCGCTGCCTTATTAATAGGTGATACCAGCACCAGCTTAATTCTTCTGCCCAAGGAAAAGCAGGGAGATAGCAAATCCCATCCAGCAATGTACTTCAATGCCCACTCAATTGCTCTGCTCAACAGCAACGGGCTGAAGAGCAAGCTTCTATTTGATCACACAGTTGAAGTGTTTTGCTGAGTTGATGCTTGGTGTGCAGGAGATGGGATGGACTTCCCAGTAAGCGAGTTCTCACTTCCATATCCTTATATGTTTTCTTTTCTATTGTTGCACAGTGTGGATGATCCTGTGTTTTCCATCTGGTGCTGAGTGATTTCTAGTCCAGGCTGAAGCCTGGGCAAGCTAAGGATAAAAAAAGGCTGTTGTTTTAATCAGCATGGACCTCAGCACTTCAGAAGGGGACAACCTGAAGAGGCAGAACACTGAACTGGAAAGTCTCAAGGCTTGGATGGTCAAAAGATGCTGCCTGCTTAATAATAATGATAATAATGATGTTGACGATGATGTTGATATTAATAATTAGTAAATAATAAGAGTACAACCTTCAGGAAAGCAATGTTACTGCATGTTTTCAGTCTTCACTTCCTCAGCAGCCAAAAGGGCACTCCTAAAAATCCACATTTGTGCCTCCTTTGTAACACTCTCCCTATGGGAAAGCTTTCAAAGGGGTTGACCCTCTCCCCCAGAAAACTGGGAACTCCTATGTGCAATTCATGCTGTCTGCATGAAAAGCTGATGGGCACAGGCTTGGAAAGCCTGCTGCAGGGGCAGGGGATTTGCATTTACATCTGCCAGGGCTCTGAAGACCAAGTTTCATTCCCAAATAAGCTGCGGTTAGCATGGGAGGGAGCAGGGAGAGGCTGCGGCTAAATTGATGGCAACAGCAAAAGCAGGAGATACAAATGGCCTGAGAAAAGGCGTGATGAGATGTGACTGCCCTGCGTCCTGGGACTGGGAAGAGCAAAATGGGAAAAGACCACCTGGACGAAGCCAAAGTGCTTCTGATTGCTCAGGGAAAAATGGAGTTAAAGATCATTGGAACGGACAAGGCAATCTGGCGGCAGCGCGGAGCTTTGATTGCTTCCAGCACCATGAGGGACACAGGGAGAGGGCTGCAGCCCTCTGAGGGTGCCTGATGCTGAGGAGGGATGGAGTCAGTCACCAGCACAGGGCATCATCACCCGGAGATGATGGACATGTGGGTGATGCGCCCATGTTTCAGGGTGCGTAACTGAAAGTCCAGGTTGGGATGGACCCATGCATCTGCCCTAACCCCAAGTGATGCTGCTGCGCATTCCAGGAGCACGCGTGCTCTGGGCTTTGGATTCACACATCCAAAGGTTTTCTAAAGGTTATGCAAAGGTTGCCACACAATTAATGCATAGAATCAGCACGCTGGCTCTGTTTACCTAATTTCCAATGTCTGAAGGCTACCAGGCAGCTCAACAGCACGGCACAAAAGGCTCCAGCTCCCCCTGTGCGCTTGTACCAACACTTCAGTCCTAAACCACATTCCAACACATAGGGAGATTGCAGTTATGAAGATAACACAAAATAATGATGTATCCATTTCCTCTACCTTGGGCATTTTTAGGTTCTCATCTCAGAAATGAGTCAATTTGAGCGCTTTGCGTGACGACCTGTTGGTCTCTCTCTCGGTGGCAGGCAGATGGTTGGGTTTGCATCCACACAATACCTCTGCTGCTGTTAGACAGGCTGGGACCCCTGTGACTGCTCCATTCCAAATTGACCCAGCCTTCTCTATCTCATCTGCCTGAAGGCCTCCAAACTCCTGCGTTTCAACACGGGAGGCAGACCCCAGGAAGATGGAGCATTGAGTTACTGAATATTCTGGGTTACTGAATAAATTGGCAGCAGATTCAGGAGCCCGACCGCAGTCTGTAGCTGCAGGGTTAACGTTATGAGCAGTACACGCAGAGATGGATGGGTTCGAAATAGGCACAGTATATATTCTTTTCCCGTGTCCCTACTCGTGTTATTAATTATATGTCTCGGCTTACTAAGCACAAGCAAATTAGGCTGATTTCCTTCCCAGCACCGCCACCCTGCAGCTCCTTATTCCCTTTCACTCAGGAGCTTCATTCGCCTTGCAAGACAATCTCCCTGTCAGGCTTCCCATGTACGAGCACGGCTTCCCAGCTCCCAGCATTTAAATCCAGCCAATCTATTCTCATTGCAACCCAAAGTGCTTCACAAACTCTTTTACTTGTATTTGCAATTGCACAGTCCTAAATACCGGCTTTAATAGGAGAAGCTGCTTCCAAACTAAATGAGCCAGGAGAAAAAACATTCCAAACCTTTTTCACTTGGGTGTTTGTATTGTGAAGGACATTTTAAAGACAGAGAACATAACCTGGTTCCTGCTGGTGCTCGTAAGGACCTCATCATTTCCTTGAATGAGGAATAACAAGTGGGTATGAGAGTGCAGAAAGGAGGTGAAATTTGATATGACATTAAGATGCTGCAGCTTACTTCTCCAATCATCCCACATGTCCCACGGAGCAGGGCAGACTGGGGGTCTTGGCTGTGCTTTAACAGGTCCTGCATGAGCAAATAAAGAGCCATGAGCAGCAGCAGATGGAGACCAAATAACCTTGTTCATCCCAAGGAACTGCAAAAGCACATGCATCTTTAACAGCTGCTCTTTCGTTGGGCCCCACCATAAAACCACACGTGAAGAGCCTCCAGAAGCAGCTGTGCACAATGGAGACATTCCCAAAATAAGGAGCAACAATGCCACTGGGGGACAGGCGCCACCAGCACGTGAAGGCAAACTGGATCTCGTACTGGACACCTCCCAGGAAGAGCTTTGGATTTCCTTCCAGCACTTCCAAGGGTGTCACAGGCTGCAGAAGCCACGTGGACAGGAGGTGCTGAATGAAAGAGATTGCAAATGTCTTATGGTCAAGCCCCATAGGAGATCAGACTGTGACATATGGGGGCAGGAACACCTCTGCCTTCTTCAGCTCACCCAAGGGACCCATACGCATTGAAGGCACCCTTCCTTAGGTATTTATTAGCTATTACAGCTGCTTGATGGAGGTTTTCATGCTGCTGGTTTCCTTCCAGCACCTGAAACCTGGTGGGTGCTGGTAGTCCCCAAGCCCCCCCGGACACCCCCATGCACCCATCCTGCCCCACAGAGCCAGAAGGGAAACAAACAGTGGCAGAAAGTGGAAAACTTTCCATCTCTCTCCTGTTAATTACAACCTTATTTTGCACACAGAGCCTGTCACTCCGGCTGCTGTAATGGACAGTTTCTATTCCAGTTCTTCCTCCACCCTATTATCTTTTATCAAATCCAGCGGGGCCGGGTGATGGATTGATAAGGGCCGGTCCCGGCGGGAGCCTCTCGGCTCGCTCGGAATGGCTGTCACGTGCGCCCAACTTCTGCATCATCTTAAATATTTCACTTGTTGGAGATCTTTATTTCCCATTTCGATTTCCCGCAGTACAGTGAATTTATCTGAGTCACCCAGTCAAGTTCTCTCCAAGCCCCTTATCTGCTCCTCCTCTGCTCTGAAAGCACCTACGTTATCTGTGCTGCCAATAACAGCTGTGCCAATCTGCAGATTGCAGCCAAGACGAAAGGGGACCCTGGAAGCCCCATGCTTGGAAGTTCATCGCTCAAACCCAGCACCGGCTCCTCCTGGAGAAGATCCTGGGGTTGCCTGAGGACCCCGAGGGATGCGGGGCAAAGGCAGATGCTCCCTGGGTCTGCAGTGCGACGGATGCTGGTCCCCATCCCAGACACGGGCGAAGAGGATGGGCTACATCCTCCTCCCCCTCAGCGGCACTTGCTGCTTCCCAGAGCTCGGCAATACCTCATTCCTCATCCCAACTCTTCCAAAAGCGAACAGTTGCCTCGGTTTTTAAGTGTTCCATAAACATGCACAACCACCTCCTGATTTTACTGCCTATTTGCAGAGCCAGAAACACCACCAGAGCTTCCCATGGGCTTGGGAGGACGGGATGGGGCTCCTGGGAGACCCCAGCTACGGGAACTGAGTCAGGACTGACAAGAGCAGTGCCGTGGCTGTGCACAAAGGGCAAACCAAGAGGGTCTTGGTGTGCTTGGGGGGATCCAAGCACAGGGCTTGGAGCACTGGGATGCCCTGGAATTGTGGTACCACAGCACTGCATGAAGGAAAGTGTTAAGGCAGCTTCTGTCAAGGCACAGCATGGAGCATCACAGGGCACGGCACAAGCCTGCACGTCACAGCTGACATTTAAGAGTATATAAAGATCCCAAGACACATGGCTCCTTTGTGCTCCCCCTGTCCAGCCCTGACCTGCAAGGTCCCAAAGGGACCAAACAGGACACAGTGACTCCGCAGTGAGCCTTCCCCTCCCTGCTGATGCCTGGAGGGGTTTGCCATCACCTCCATGCCTGTGGAAAAGAGGGTCCCTGCAAGGAAAATCCCATCTGGGACCATTTGGAATGCCCTCAATGGAGTGGGCTGCTCCTAGCAGAGGGGTCCGCAGCAGCCCTGTTGAGGCTGCTGGAATAAAAGGACATATTTTCCCTTAATATACCACAGAAGTTTAAGTATCTCAACAGCAGAGAGAGCATCCATGGGAAACCCTATGAGAATAGCATCCTCATCACACTGGGGTAGGAGCTGGAAGCAACCAAACAAAACCAGTAATAAGAAAAGCCACAGCAAACAGGTAAAATGAAGTCACCTTCTCGCTGTTCCACTTTGGCACTGCAGCATCGAGTGTGATCAGGCAGCACCCCCTGGTGCCATTGCCATCACCCAGGGCCTGCTCTGCCTTGGGGTACCCCGGGCTGTAGGAGTGGAGCTGGACCAGGCTGGGATGGGGACAGCAAACCAGCAACCTGAGAAACCACATGGCAAAACCTCAGGGTGCCATTAACGGAATTAAACCTGGTTTCTCGCACACAAACATGTACCCAGGGAATGCTTCACAGGTGATGGGTGTGATGAGACAGGCAGGAGAACTTGGCCTGCCGAGTTCCCAGCACAAATGCACTGGTTTGGGACCATATCCATCCCAACAATCAGGAAGGATCCAGGGGATCTTGATGGTTTCCTTCCTGGGTACCAGCTCCCACCTTGCTGGTTACAGCACAAGGTGCTGGGGTCTTGCCCTTGCTGTGCTGCTGCGGTCAGCAGCAACTCATGCGATAGCACCGGGCCTTTTATCCAGGATTTAAAGAGGAAGGGATGCTCGCGCATCCTCTTACAGCATCATAAAGCTGCAAAGAGCATGCTGGAACTTGACTATGATTATAGAGCAATAAACTGTTTCTGAGTGTGTCGAACAGGGGTTTTACACACTTGAAGGTGTTTGTTGCAGTGGGAAGAGGCAAGGAGACTTCACTTCCAGTCTGCTCATGGCTTTCCAGCCCCAGCAAGGCAGGGATGTGGGGAGGAAAATTAACTCCATCCTAAGCTGATGCTCCAGACTTTGTTCCATTCTTTAGTCTCCTATAAAGGCACCCATCCAGCGCAAGCTTTGGGGGTGACTTGACCCTTGGGAATACGGGAATGGGACCAAACCTCCTTGCACACCAGCCAGCAGCTGAATGCAACTTAAAGGCAGGCTACACTCAACCCAGCAGCCTGAAGTGAGGAGCTCAGCAGCTTCTTTCCAGCTCTTGCAGTGATTTTGTCCCCTGGGCTCTAACGCAGCCGCAGGACACCCAATAAACGTGTCCGCAGAGGGGTGATTTATCTGAGGGAGAAGCCATGGAAATTCCCAAGCCCTCTTAAATATCTGCTTCTTGGCTGTGAGCAGTCCGTAACTTGCC
Organism: Ara ararauna; assembly: GCA_028858755.1. Classification (NCBI taxonomy): domain Eukaryota; kingdom Metazoa; phylum Chordata; class Aves; order Psittaciformes; family Psittacidae; genus Ara; species Ara ararauna. The sequence goes on along the minus strand of CM054389.1, from coordinate 5,155,182 downwards.
AACTGCGGAACGTGGCTCTTCTGCTCCCCTCCATCTATTCTCTGCTTTTCATTAAGATTTGCTAAATAATACATTACAAGGAGTTCTTCATCACGCTTGGCAGCGAGTCCCTCCTCCAGCCAGGGGAATTTCACCCATCAACCCATGGCACAAGTAGCTGTGGGCATTGCTGCAGCCCCAAGGGTCCTTTCCCCTCTGGGTGCCCAGCCCATTCCCAGTCAGCTCCCAGGCTCTGCTCTGAGCTATCACCCAAGTTAAACACCATTTCTTCCCCTTATCTGTCTCTGTTGCTCCTCTCCTTGATGTCCAACGCAGACAAGAGGGAAGGGGGGAATAGAAGTAACAGGAGACACCAACCCAGACAAAGGAAGCAGAGGAGAAAGCTCCATTTCTCCCATTCCTGTGACTGGGACTTTATCGGTGGGAGAAGCAAAAGTGGCACCAAGAGGTAAAGGAGAGTAAAACTCTTTGGAATAAGGCTCTGAGGATGTAAAGGGACCCCGGCTATTTCTGACCCTTAAGTCTGGGTTCCTGCAGGAGCACACGCAGGGGTTCAGAGGACACAGGGAACCAGTAGTTTTCCAGAGTGGGTGCCTGGGGAATTCCAGCCTGAGTCATCAGCAGGGGAAAGGAATCAGTTTATTCAAATCAGCATTGCAACCTCCCCAGGCTTTCTCCCTCTGCCTTGCAAAGCGATGCTCTCAGGACACAGCAAGGGAGCCTTACGACGTCCATCCCAAATAAACTGTACCTTGGTTTACAGGTGGGGAAATCAAGGCATGGAAGGGGACAAAGAGCAGAAACAGGAACCAAACCCTCTCTCTGCGCTTTAACCACAAAATCATCTTTCCTCATTAGCAGCTAATCAGAAATTCCAGAGGGGAAGAGATTCCAAACAGGAGGAGAGAGGAGTAACAGAGAGAAATACAGACATCAAAACAGATCTTCACTTACGTACTCATTTATCACAGGCTCCGGGTGCATTGGAGTCTGGCAGGACTGGGGATGCCATCTCCCCAGTCTAGAGCAGTTCATGGGCCAGAGCCACAGATCACATCCGGAAGGAGAACAGCTCCGGTTTGGGGCTGGGCTCAGGAAGTCCCATACTGCTTTCCCTTCGCAGCCTCCTCATCCCTGGGGCAACCCCGATCCCTCCTCTCGACCCGCTGTAGCTTGCTGATGGTTTGAGCTGCTCTGGGACCCAGGGAACAGGCAGAGGGGAGCAGAGGTGGGGTTTGGTACCCGGTTAACCAGGGTGCTGCATCCTGGGCCATGCCACTGATGCGGCTGGCGTGGGAGCCTTCTAGTGAAGGCCAACACAGATTTGAGCATCAAATGTCAGATGTTTGTTCTTTATCTCAGCTGTGTCTGGGCTGAGCAGCCCCAGATGAGAAGATCAAGCAGAAGCCCACTTGTCCCTTCTCTTCTGAACATCCCCTTGCATGATCCCAACCCACCTTTGTGTATTTAGACACCAAAATCGGCAATTTGGGGTCTTTCTTCCATCCCTTTTTGCCCAAAACCGATTTGCAAGAAGCTGAGTGCTTTATTTACTGCAGGCAGCGAACACCTCACCTTCAGACTCCTCTTTCCTTATCTCACCCTCAATTTCCATAAGTGAGGAGACAGACACAGTCCATCACATCCATCTGACCACAGCCATGGGGCCACGCTGGCTCCGAGGCTTCCAGAGGGAAGAAGCCTCCATATCCCAAACCAGCCCCCCAGGATGCTCAAGCAGGTCATTTCCTGCGGCATTCCCAGCCTCAGGCACAAGCCCACGCTGGGAAATGAGGAACATGTATTTAAATAAGAGGAGGAAATGGTGTCTTTGTGTCAGGCAAGTGGAAGAAACGTGGGACCAAGAGACTGCAGAGACTTTCCACTTCAGACAGCAGGTGCTCTCCAAGATGTGGTTATGGCAACAAAATAAATGATGGATAATTGCTTTTGTGACAACTTGCCAATTAAATTAGACTCAGCAGAATAACATAATGACAATTTGTTATGCTCTGGTGGGCACTAACACACCAATCATAATTAAATGCTATGACTGAAATAGAATGCTGCTGTACACAGGAATATATAACCCCAATTCCCTCCCAGTGAAACATTATAGGTTCAGACTTGATTTCAATTTCTGGAGGATAATAGCATTAGTGCACATCAGAATGAGCTTGCAATATGCAAACAGGCAGCGGCGGCACAGGGAGACAGACAGAGCCAAGGACAGCTGAGCCAGGTCCAGGGAGAACCCTCCCGTGCACCCCTGATGCTCCGGGTTGCAAAGCACCGGGGGACATCCCAAATGTGGGAAGATGTTGGGATGCTGTGGTCCCATCACAGCCCGATGGAGCCGTGGGATGGACACGACACAGTCAGCCCTTCCTTGGGTGATTAGTATATGTTCATTAGGACAAAACCTACTGCAGCACCCAACATTGCTTGTGCTCACAGACAGGTCCCTCCGGGTCCCAGCCCTTCCAGATGATCCAGCCACAAACTGGGGAACAAACTGCTGGTGGCTCTTGTCAGCTGCTGGGAGCTGCACAAGGAGTAGGGCAGGAGCTGGGATTGCTTAAAACGTACTGGTAAAACAGCCTGAGCCTTTGCTGTCCTCGTGGGGATGCTCCGACCCTCCTGCCCTGCCCAGGGCTATTGTCCTGTGTCTTATTCATCCCAGAACCATTGGGCTGGGGATTACCGTTGCATGGGCATTCCTGGTGCTGCAGAAGCAAAACACTACAAAGAACACCAACCCCAGTCCATTGAAAAGCTTCAATTTCTAACAGAGCCAGGCAGATGGCAGGAATTGATGCTGTTGAGATCTTGCAACCCTCACATCCCAAAGCAGCAGCCACCCATGTGCCATCCCCTCTGGAAAGCAGTACCAAGCCCTGCTCCTTCAGCAGAGCCAGCAGTTTATCCAAATAAGAGGTTTCTCCATTCAGGTGATGCAGAGGTGGCTGCTGCCCCAGTTTAAGTGCCAGGCAATGGGACTGCCTCACCCCTGGGTTGCCCAGGCCACCATACTCCAATAGATCTCAGCATATCTTTTACCAGACATTGCATCAGGCAGCAAGCATAAAACCATAATAAAGCCAAGCTAAGACCCTAACAAATACAGGATTCTGGAACATTCCAAAGCTCCAAGTAGTGAGATTTGAAGACCAAATGTGTGTGTGGGCAGAGATGAATCACAGAACTACAGTGCAGCAGTACCAATGTTTCCATATCTTACTCGGGGCCACACTCGGAAGCATTAAAGGCTTTATTACCTGCCTCAGTGAAGCCTGCCACTGGGGAGGTCAGATCACTTGGTTTTCCAGCAAAGCTGGTGGATCTTTTGGATGCTCCAGACATCCGACCTGATCCCACTAAATCCAAAGGCGTTCCCTCCAGTGGGACACATCCTGATGCAAGCACGGATGCTCTTTGGCAAAGCACCGCTCTGAATAACACCACAGCATCCCTGGGAACCTTCCTCGCAGTCGCTCATCGCACCAACACACCTGCATCATTCACTGCCTCTCCAGCCATTCACCATCAGTGCAGGACACATCCCTGCACAGGGTGCCATTGCCCAGGGTCAGAAGCATCGCTGAGAGTCGGTCCCTCAGTTTTCCAGACGGAAAAGGGCAGGAGTTCCCCCTCCCAGTGAACTCTATTGGTTTCATTGCTAACACCACTGGGCGAGCCAACCTGGTGCACAAGAGCAACAGACTTTGCAATCCAGACTTCTCCATCCTATGATAGGACCCAATAGAGAACAATGTCCTTCATCCTGAGATTTACAGACGAGGCTCCCAGCTTTAGGAACTGACCTTGGAAAACCTTCAGCCTGGCTTTTGGAGCTGTAGATGTGTTACTGCCTGCCTGCGACTGTCTTTGTGATGCCTCAAGGAGTGAGGAACCTTGTAACTGATCCTTTGGCATTTATTGTCCCTTAAAATAGCCTGGCAATCAGGGAGCGGAACTGCCACACACACTGCAGGAAGGAGGTCAGCGATTCAGCCCAGGAAGGTCACGCAGCCCCTCCACAATGGGGTGCGGGATGAGAGACAGCAGAAGCTTTGCTCTAAGTCATTAACAGCCATTACAATGGGACAGGACAGGTTTGCCCAGGGATAAGGCAATTCCTTGGCTGCCCCGCAAAGCAAAGCGCTGGTCCCATCACAGATCCCACAGCATGGCCAGCCCCAGGTCACCCCCATCAAACCTTCCTCCTGCAGAGCCACTGACCTTTGCCTGGCAGCAGGAGGGGAAATAATTGCTGATAAATAACCCATAACTTCCCCCCTTACCCTTAATGAGGTAGCTGAGTTTCCCTAAAGCCACAGCAATGGGCATTTCAATCTCAGCCCAGCCGACACATCCATCAAACCAAAACCCCACATAACTTTGGTCTTAACTGTTGTTCTCACCTAATTGCACCAAAACATGAAATCTTTTGGCTCGCATCCTTTACCCAGTGGGTTCCACATTACCCATCAGCTGCAATGAACCTGCACCACAGAACACCTCTCCCTGCTTCTCCTCCCAGAGCCACACGGATGGAAGTGCCCCCTCACCAGAGGCAGCCAACAACCTGCCCAAGCCCCCAGGGCTCTGCCCCAACAGCTTCTGACAAATAACTTCATAGAATCATGGAATGGTTTGGGTTGAAGGGACCTTAAAGCTCCTCCAGCTCCAACCCCCTCCCACGGGCAGGGACACCTTCCATAGAGCAGCTTGCTCCAAGCCCCTGTGTCCAACCTGGCCTTGAACACTGCAGGGATGGGGCAGCCACAGCTTCTCTGGGCACCCTGTGCCAGCGCCTCAGCACCCTCACAGGGAAGAGCTGCCTGAGATCTGCTGCACAAATCCAGGTTTCTTTGTGGCTCCCCAGTCCCAGCTTGTCTTGCCAGGCACCCTGGGTTTGAGCTAGCAGAGAGGCAAGTGCAACAAAGCAAAAGGAAGAGACAATCAAGCTCAGCAAAGCTGCAAGGCTGAAGCAAATCACAGCAGATGATAAGGTAAAAAGCTCTTTCAGTAATGCTGGCAATTGTTTAGAGAAGCAACAACAAACAGGAGACCACCGAGCTGTGAATAAAGCGAGGGAGAAAGCTCCTGGGTCACCACATTCAGCTCTGCAGCACTTCTCCCTTCAAAGCACTTCCCTTGGCAATCTTTGGCAAGCAAAGAGCATCACCAACAGTTAAAAACACAGACCAGGGTGCTCAAAACAGAACTTCTACCTTTAAAAATCCAGAGAAGGCGAAGACTTGGAGCTGCAGCACAGGAGACACAGAGCTGTTGGTCCTTTCCCTTGGGCTGGTGGTAGTTATTTGCCTGAGCAAGAGAAGTGGGTCCAGGTGATGGAAATCACATCACAGCTGCTGGTGATTTACTGAGCAGGGTCTTGGTCTGCTCCTGAGGGGGAAACCCCACCTGAGGCTGGCCGCAGGTGAGCAAAGGGCTCATTACGGCTCAGCCGCAGCACATGGCTCCTCCCGGGGGCCATTTCAGGCCAGATCCCATTTTAAATGCTTGTTTGTTATCTGTTCACACTCAAATTTGAGCATCCAAATCGGGCTGGGGCAGCCTGGAGAACAGAAGGCTCCTTAAGGGGAGACCTTAGAGCAGCTCCGGTGCCTAAAGGGGCTGCAGGAAAGCTGGAGAGGGGCTTTGGACAAGGGATGGAGGGACAGCACAAGCGGAATGGCTTGAACCTGCCAGAGGGGAGACCGAGATGAGCTCTTAGGCAGCTCTTCCCTGTGAGCTCCACATGGAAGAACCCACTCAGGCAGGCACAGGGAATGGATCCTCTAGAGCTGGCAGCCCCATGGTGCTGGGACAGGGAAAGGACTTGCTGCTCTTTGGCATGAAATCCTGCTCAAGTTACAGACCTAGGAATAAAGATTGACCTTCCAAGGATAACTGAGGAATACTACTGTAGTTACATTGCTACCAGGAAGCAAATCAAGCCACACAGAATCAAACCACAGGCATTTTTAAACTCTCCTTCCATATATATATATTTATTAACATAAACTAATACAGAAATCCTTTTTGTACAATATATATTTTGTATAATCCTGTTTGGATAATAGAGTTTTCTTGCATCGCATGGCAGCAGTAGCAGCGTCACCAAATTGTGTTGTAGAGAAGCAACCAAATTGTGTCTGGAAGGCAGGCATGAAGCCAAAAGGAAAAAGCCCCATTTCCATCATAGGGGAGAGCCAGACAAAGAGGTGAAGAAGAGATTTGACATCACTTACCTGTTGGGTTTTGGTGGTGGTGGTAGTTTGGACTTTAAAAAAGGAAAACACACACAAAGGAGAGAAAGCCACAAGCAGTAAATGGGTTTCATATAGCCTGAAAATCCTTAATGAAAAGCGAGGCCCTGGATCTCCCAGGCATGGGAAGATCTTCCAATCAGCTCTGAATCCCTTTAGGATTGTTTCCTTACATTGCTCTATACCAAGGCTTCTGTGATTGTCTTGCAGCAGCGCTAAACTTCCTCCCCATCTGTAACACTTCAGAGGTGACCAACTTCATTAAGTCACTATAAATGTGCAAAGGTCCAAATTACCTGGTATTTTTGCACTTCATCCTATGCAGAATTTAAGCAGTTGATGGACAAGGAAGAGCTTATCACAACGTTTATATAAACAGCAACTCTCCCCAGTAAAGAGCTATAAAAAGATGACACTTGAGGCAGCTGCTATAGAGCATCAGGCCAATGGTACCTGCCACTGCGACAGCAGGGCCGTCACTACGCCTCTCCCATCAAATGCAAGAAGTTAAAAAACATCTTTACTACTGCAAATAAGACACCTGAAGAGGCAGAACTTCTAATCTTTAGAGAAAATGTTTAATTTTCCACATTTATACCCATGTTTTCTGGCTCACGATTGGAGAGAATAGTCTTTAACCCCCCAAAATAACTATTAGCTCCAGATCTTACAAACGGGGAGATGGAAAAATATGTATGGTGTGCCACATACACAGTCAGGGAAGGCACTAGAGCTGCATAACTGAGGCATATTCCCTTCATCCCACAGCCACTGGGTTGTGGAGGCAGAATGCTGGCTCCAGGCCACATCCTGCAGCTGAACAGCACAGCCCTTAGGACGAGGGGTTCTCCTTCTGTTTTAGTGCTGGCTCTGGTGTCTGCCCCTCCTGATCTTTCTTCTCCTGCATCTCTTCCAACACAGTTTGGAGACGCAGGTGTAAGGCAGAATCCCTGGTTTCAGCATCATGATGATCCTGGGGTGCTACCTACAGGTGAAGAGAGAAACAGTCCTACAATGTTTCCGTATAAGCGTGGCTGCCGAGAGCAATGAATGGTAGCAGCCCAGCCCAAAAAAGCTGGTAAGAGTTCTAATTCAAGCTTAGGTTGTTGTGAAGGGATGGAACAGCGTCATGGTGTCACCAGGGCAAGGAATAGTAAGTGAGACTGCTGACCTCAAGCTAAAAAGATGAACTAAAGTCAGTGATGCCCTCTTCACCTGCTCTGCAGCCAGCACACTTCAAACAGACCCCATTTTTGTCCTTTCAGCCTCTTTTGCTGGGGAAACCAGTACAGACACTTGGCCCAGAGATCACTGGTGATGAGGAGGATGGAGAATGTATTACAAAGGAGAATAATAAATGAATTTTTAATGTTAACAGTTTAATTTTGAATAGTTTTAAGCTATTTTTCAGGGTACTCTACAAGGACAGCATTCTCAGAAGAAATGGCAACCAGCTACAACACGGTGAATTTCTACCCCTCACAGAGCAGCCATGCTCTACTCTGCCTCCTGTGCTGTTCTAGAAGCTTCTTCAGGTTATTTTTTTACCCCATGTTATGCTGAGGGTTACCTGACATCTGCCTGAAGGAAGGAGGAACCAGACTCCATGTGCCAGGAGCCATTTCCTCTCTTGTACACCCAAGAAAACAGAAAGCAGTAGCAGAACACTTTGGAAAGCTCTTTTGGATGGTTATTTTCTTGCCAGAAAGGTTCAGTGAACACCCCCAGAACAAAAACCTCTCTTTCAATAATACCTTTAAAAAAAATAAATTAAAAATCCCCAAAAAACACCAAACCACAACCACCCAAACCACAAGATTTAGGCAAGAAATTCCACTTTGGGACCAAGACTGAAGAACAAGACCATCACAACCATCAGGCCTGTTTGGCTGAGAGTTCCATTCACACCACCTCAACATTAAGGGCTTGGAAATGAAGTTTTCTGATCCACTGGCCAAATATATAATGAATAATACTAAATAACACTCGAATATTTAAGACTTACTTTATCCGTCCCTCTTCTCGGTAGGAGTATCCCACCCGCTAAAAGGGCTTTTCCTGTTTCTTCAAACAGTTTTTCCTCTTCAATCTTCCCTTCTTGCTTCAGTTCATTGTATTTCTCAACAAACCTACACGTCAAGATTGTATTTTCACTCTCACAATACCACTGTGATCCACTCACTGGGGGGGGGGGGGGGACGGGAGAAGCATCAGAAATACTCTCAGTTCATTCATACATAAGCTTTACCTCTGGCAGGTAGATTTGTAGTTTGACTGTGACAGGTCGAAAGGTCTTGGGCCACTGCCATAAACTCTGTAAAATCTCCTATTTGAGAAAAAGAACAGTTCAGTTTTTCAAATCATTTAAAAGTGATGTTTTGGAGCAAATAACACAGTTAATTCTGCAAGGCTGTAAGGAGGGGTATCCACGTAACTACTCCTGTTCCCATTAGCTATTATACAGAGATGCTTGTCCCAGCATTCTTAATTGTTTTAACAATCCTACAGTGGTTTGTGTTGGCTCCAATGGCTTCCCCCTCTGCCACGGGCAAGGACACCTTCCATAGAGCAGCTTGCTCCAAGCCCCTGTGTCCAACCTGGCCTTGAACACTGCCAGGGATGGGGCAGCCACAGCTTCTCTGGGCACCCTGCGCCTTTGGTACCTCCGCCAGCGACTACAAACAAACGAAGAACGGCACGAAGCCGTTTCTCTGCCGTACAAGCAAGCCCAGAACACGCTGCTGCGGGGCTGCTCACACCAGCCATGGGGCAGAGGAAGGTCCCCACGGCGCTCCGGCACCGCTCGGCGGCCACGGCGGGAGGGAAGAGGCTCACTCACGCTCGCACTTCATCCTCGGGGTAGAAGATGGCCCGGATGACATCCTGCACCTTGCCATAGCGCGGCCGCGGCACCTTGTAGACCGGCTCCCTCCGCGGGGGGAAGGCGGCGTACACATCGAACCACAGCGGCTTCTCCACCACGCCGATGCGGAGCAGGTTCCGCGTCCTGCGGGGCACAGGAGCTCAGGGGACCCTGCACACACCCGCCCCTTGCACCCCCTTCCCAGGGCGCCCTGAGCCCCACTCCCGCCCTTTGCGCCCGGCTCCCGCGCCACTCCCGCCTGCAGCGGCTGAACACGCTCCCGATCCCGATCCCTCCCGCAGAGGCTGAACACGCTCCCGATCCCTATCCCTCTCCTGCCCCGCTCCCGCACCGGCTGAACACGCTCCTGCTCCCGCTCCCGCTCTCTCCCGCACCAGCTGAACGTGCTCCCGATTCCAATCCCGATCCCGCTCCCGCACCGGCTGAACACACTCCCGATCCTGATCCCGCTTCCGCCCCCTCCCGCACCGGCTGAACACACTCCCGATCCCGATCCCTCTCCCGCCCCGCTCCCACCCCGGCTGAACACGCTCCCAATCCCGATCCCACTCCCTCCCACACCGGCTGAACACGCTCCCGCTCCTGCTCCCTTCTGCACCGGCTGAACACGCTCCCAATCCCGATCCCGATCCCTATCCCAATCCCGATCCCTCTCCCGCTCCCTCCCGCACTGGCTGAACACGCTCCCGATCCCGATCCCTATCCCGCTCCCTCACCGGCTGAACACGCTCCCGATCCCGATCCCGATCCCTATTCCGATCCCGCTCCCTATCCCGCTCCCGCACCGGCTGAACACGCTCCCTATCCCAATCCCGATCCCTATCCCGCTCCCTCACCGGCTGAACAGGCTCCCTATCCCTATCCCGATCCCGATCCCTATCCCGCTCCGATCCCTATCCCGCTCCCTCACCGGCTGAACACGCTCCCGATCCCTATCCCTATCCCTATCCCGCTCCCCATCCCGCTCCCGCACCAGCTGAACACGCTCCCTATCCCGATCCCTATCCCACTCCCGATCCCTATCCCAATCCCTATCCCGCTCCCTCACCAGCTGAACACGCTCCCGATCCCAATCCCGCTCCCGCTCCCTATCCCGCTCCCTCACCGGCTGAACACGCTCCCTATCCCTATCCCTATCCCGCTCCCGATCCCGCTCCCTCACCGGCTGAACATGCTCCCGATCCCTATCCCTATCCCCATCCCGCTCCCTCACCGGCTGAACACGCTCCCTATCCCTATCCCGCTCCCTATCCCGCTCCCTATCCCGCTCCCGCTCCCTCACCGGCTGAACACGCTCCCGATCCCTATCCCTATCCCCATCCCTATCCCGATCCCTATCCCTATCCTGATCCCTATCCCTATCCCGCTCCCCATTCCGCTCCCTCACCGGCTGAACACGCTCCCTATCCCTATCCCGATCCCTATCCCTATCCCAATCCCGCTCCCTCCCTCACCGTCTGAACACGCTCCAGATCCCTATCCCTATCCCCATCCCGCTCCCTCACCGGCTGAACACGCTCCCTATCCCTATCCCGCTCCCTATCCCGCTCCCGCTCCCTCACCGGCTGAACACGCTCCCGATCCCTATCCCTATCCCTATCCCCATCCCTATCCCGTTCCCTATCCCTATCCCGATCCCTATCCCGCTCCCCATTCCGCTCCCTCACCGGCTGAACACGCTCCCTATCCCTATCCCGATCCCTATCCCTATCTCAATCCCGCTCCCTCCCTCACCGGCTGAACACGCTCCCGATCCCGATCCCGATCCCTATCCCGATCCCTATCCCGCTCCCTCCCTCACCGGCTGAACACGCTCCCTATCCCTAACCCTATCCCGATCCCGATCCCGATCCCTATCCCACTCCCTCACCGGCTGAACACGCTCCCTATCCCTATCCCTATCCCGATCCCTATCCCGCTCCCTCACCGGCTGAACACACTCCCTATCCCTATCCCTATCCCTATCCCTATCCCATTCCCCATCCTGCTCCCTCACCGGCTGAACACGCTCCCTATCCCTATCCCTATCCCGATCCCGATCCCTCACCGGCTGAACACGCTCCCTATCCCTATCCCGATCCCGATCCCGATCCCGATCCCGCTCCCTCACCGGCTGAACACGCTCCCTATCCCTATCCCGATCCCTATCCCTATCCCTATCCCTATCCCTATCCCTATCCCGATCCCGATCCCGCTCCCGATCCCTCACCGGCTGAACACGCTCCCGCTCCGGTGCAGGCGGTTCCCCGCCATGGCGCCCAGGCCTCCCTTAGCAACGCGCCCGCCCTAGCAACGGCCCGGCCCCACACCCGGAAGTGGAAGCGCGCCACCCGCCGCCGCCAGGGCACGCAGCCGATAGCCGAAGCGCGGCGGTGGAAGGCGGTGCTCAGGCAGCGGCAGCCGATGGCCGAGCGGAGGCTCAGCCGCGCGGTGCCCCCTCCCCTCTATTTAAAGGGGCAGCGCCGCCGCCCCCTGCACTAACGCGGGCAGTGGGGGGCGGAGGGACCCGGGGGGGGAGCCCCTTCCACAGGGCCTTGGGACGTGGTCTCCGGTTCCCGGAGGAGCCGTTGGGGCTGTCCCGGGCCAGGACACGGTGCCAAGGGGGGGAGGAGCCGGTGGCACCCGCGCTGGCCCGGGACGCATCGGGTGCTGCTGCCTCAGGGAAGTGGTTTCTCTCCATAGGCGGCAACGGTGTTCCCGAAAGCTGGAGCCCATCTTCTCCACTTTACATCTGCCCCATCTGCTGTCCCACAAGCACCGTCACGTTCCCATTGCAGCTTGGGTACCAGTGGTGACATCAGGCACAAACCATCCCCAGCAGCAGGACCGCAGAATCATGGAATGGTTTGGAAAGGACCTTAACATCGTCTATTTCCAGCGCCCTGCCCTGGTCACCTTTTGGTGTTGGGTCTCATCCCTATGGAGAGCAAACAGTGGGATTTGCCACCATGGTTTGTGCAAGCCCTATCTGAGGAGTTCATGGCCTGATCCTGCCCCGATCGTGGCGCAGGAGGTGTCCAGCACAGAGCCCATCCGTTGTTCTTCACCTCGGTTTGTAAACCCAGCGGCAGAATCCCGGCTCCCTGTGAGCCGCTTTCTCCCATCCCGACGGGAGGATGCGCGGCAGCGAGCGGTGCCTGGTCACTAGGTGCAGCCCTTTCCTTAGGAATGAGCTGAGCCGGGAAAGCACCACGTCCCTGCTCCCATCTCCCGGCCTCGGGAACGGAAGGGAAGGGAAGGAAGGGGGCAGTACATTTCCACCGCAGCTGCTCGGTGCCAGCGTGAACACCTCCAGCGTTCACCCTCATCCCACCTCGGGGCTTCAGCCCTGGGCTTCTTAATGCATGGATTCAAAAGAGCGTTTCCCATAGAGCATCATTCAAAAGGCACTGCTGGGACCGCTGCAGGGCTGCATCCGAGCTGCTCAAAGGCCTCGGTCTTCCCGGCTCTTTGGAAAAGCCCTGTCAGGAAGGCAGCAGCATGCAGGGCTCCTCCACTATCCCGATGCTTTTGGCATTTAAGGTAGGAATGCTTTGACTTTTCCCGGCATCTTCCTCCGCAGGGAATGTTTCCAAGCACACGTGAGGATGGGGAGCTCTAAGCTGCTCCCTTGGGCAGGGAAAGAGACTCCGGCCTCATCCCTGGGAGTGAGGGGGATGCTCCACATGCACCCCAGCCCTGTCACTGCCATCTGGGGCTGCCCATGAAGCACCATGGTGGGGAAATAACCCACCTCCTGCGAGCCATGGGCTGCACATGGCACGGGGAGGTGGAGGAGTGGAGCGGTCCCCATGGTTCTTGCCTTCTGGCAAGATGCTGCCTTGCTAAGGCTGCCCAGATGGGTATTTGTCAGTGACAGCACAGCCCAGACAGGCCAAAAGTCCCCAAAATGAGATGGAGCGCTTGGGTGCTGGCTGGGGACACACAGGCCAGCCCCTGTAAGTGGGGTTTGAGGGATGCCTGCCCTTCCCTCACACCCGGAACAGACCCCCTCATCCCTGGGTCCTTGTGCTGCTTTTGAGCTTCCAAGGAGTTTCTCACCAGTTTTCCCCCTCCAGCCTGTTGCAGGGAATGTGAAAGGAAGGAGAAGCCCAGCCCAGCACGGAGCAGGCAATTCCCCATGGGAGCGATGCTGGGACCAGCCCCTCCAGGAGCAATTCCATGCTGTTGCAGAACTGTTTCATTACAACAACGTGTTTCCATCCCATCAGGAGACACTGAAGGAACTGGGCTGCCCCTTGGCTTGTGCAAGAGCTGATGACACAGCTTACAGCGAACTCACACAGCCCCGAGGGGCTCCATACATTCGGAATGGAGCCACAGTGGTTTTCCCTTTCCGCTCTTCCCACATGCATTGCTGCCCATGGGCAAGCTGGGAGATTCCACAGGGACTTGAGGGTGTCAGGATGGACTCCTCATTCCAGCCTCTGATCCCAGCAAAGCCCTTGGCATCAGACCCCAACTGAAACTCCAGCATGGGGACAGTGGAGGTGATACAGGAACGAAAGGGATGCCCAGAGCATCCGCAGTTGTGCCATGGCTTTACATGAATCCTGGGCTCTCCATGAGCTCCCGGTGCTCTTCTTGCTCTCTCCCACTACAGAACCTGCTCCTGAATCGGGTGGAAGCCGGAATTGCTCCTGGATGGAGACAGGAGCTCACCAGTGATGGGCATCCCACAGCACTCACTTTGTCCACAAAATCACTGGATGCGAATTCAGCACCGTCACAAGCAGGAGGACACGAGCCAGGGCACCTGCAGCCATGAGGGGCACAGCTAGAGCTGGGCTAGAGCTGGCATTTCACTCCCCATCCCAACTTCCTTCTTTTCCGCCTGTAAGGAAACAGGAGCAGAAAAGCAAAACACCCCGGAGTGTTTCAGAGTACAACGGGGCTTTATTTATATGAATTACTATGAAACATCTGTAAGAAAAAAATCACTTATGGAAATAAACTCTAAAATAGCAACACTCACAAACGTCACCCATTTCTGGTTTGTTTAAACCATTTTGTATAGAAGTGATACAAACGTTACTGAGGATTGACCATCTTTATGTAAGAAACGCATTTTGGCTTCCGAGCCAGTTTTAGTGGCCTTTCTACTCATTAGACCTGATTATTTCCTGTGCAAAGGACATAAAACCACTCTTCACCCTCCATTCAAATGATGCTTTGTGCCTCCCAGATGCTTTGCAATGGCTACAAATGGAGTGACATCATTCAGAGAGGCTTTGCCTTGGGGACTGAAGGGTGAGTTGTTAGAGGGTGTTAGCAAAGACATCCCCGAGCCCCTGTGAGGTGCATGGGTTGGTGCTGGCACAGGAGCCTTCATGGTCGGACCCGCTCAATGCAGGGCTGGGTTGGAGGAGGCTTGGAGCAACCTGCTCTAGTGGAAGGCGTCTCTGCCCGTGGCAGGGAATTAGGATGAGCTTTAAGGTCCCTTCCAACCCAAACCTATGGATCTACGGACACAAAACCTTTGCTGGCAGGGTAGACGGAGCTCAACCATGGGGTTTGCACCCACCACGTGCATGGCACCCATCCCATCCCCACGCTCCAGCTCCCCAAACTGCCCTTCCTCTCCCTGTTCTCTCCTTAGGCTCCAGGTCCTGGGCAGCATCGCAGGGAGCAGAGGATGGACACTGGGGATGTGCTCAGCCCCAAGCAAGAGCAGAGGCAGCCTCGGGGCTCCTCTCCACCACCAAACTCCAGCATGGTTACAAACTACAACGCGTCCACTGACCCAGGAGCCAGGAGAGGATTCACCACCACGCACTCGCTGCGGTTACAGCCAGGGTTTGGTCCCAGCACCACTGACCTGGGACGTGATGTGAAACGTGGCTCTGCCCAGCGCCAGAGCTCACCGCGATCCTCTGCAGCCACAGCACCGGTCCTGCAGCAAGGATGGGGAGCACAGCAAACCGCATGGGCTCGGCAGCGCTGGAATCACCCAGGGATGCTGGAATCATTGCGATACGAGCGCTTTCCTCCCTGCGCAACAACCTCCTCGCCTGGAAGAAGCGGAATTCCCTTCCCACCAGAGCCTGTTGGTGCTTCCCGCCTTCATGGAATCTTCGCTGGGAGTTAAGCCCTCGGTAGCTGAGAGGCGCTGGAACACTGACAAACGGAGCCGGTTCCAAGCTTGATTTTCTTCCAAATATGCAGAAAAGCTGCTTTGGATCAGGAGGGAGTAACAGCAGCCTCTTATAGACCCCAGAGCCAGGGAGGGGAGGGAAGGAGCCCCTCCTCTCCATCCACCAGTGTCAGGCTGGGAATAAAGTCCCACCCAGGGGCTAAAGAACCTTCTGTTCCCAGCTTTACACTTAGGCTCTGGCAGACAGAGCCAGGCAGGGATATGCCTCTCCAGACACCCATCTTTGCCCTGCACGGTGCAGCTCCAGCACTGGGTGAGCTCGGAGCCTGCACATGTCAAAGCAAGGCCAGCGTGGCTTGGGATGGCTCTAACCTGCTGGCCAGGCTGCCGTGACTCAAGGGATGCTCCTCAATCCTTCCTTCCAAAGAAAAGGAGCAGGCACCAACGCTGGGATGGGCTCAGTGGGGTGCGACTTGGGCTGCTTTGCTTTTAGGAACCCAAAGCTCGCGGGCATCCTGCAGTGCTTCAGCCCAGTGCATCCTGCCCTCATCCTTTGCACCCTGGGCTTGGGTCCAGGGACCAGGGAGAGGATGAAGCACCCACATCTGCACTGATCCCAGTGCATCGGCAGCGTCACTCACAGGGAATGGAATCTTGGCGTCCACTTCAAAGGCGCGCGGGCTCCGGGGGGGTTTCAAAAGGAGCCTGTTGGGAGCCGGCGCCTGCAATGTGGACTTTTGTTACCAAACCCTGCGGAGAGGCAGGGAAAACAGTTTCATGTGTGCTGGAGGGCTGGGCGCCCGCGTCTGCCGCCTTCGCAGCTCCCATCTCACAACAGTTGTGCTGCTTTGCAGGAGCCAGAAAGTGAAACAGGCACGTCTAGAGCCACCTCCTGCCTTTAGCAGTAAACAGATTCTGCCGATAAAGGAGAAGAAAATGTGCTGGCGGGAGCGATTCCTGCCTTTACGCTCGTCACTCATTACTTACACAGGGAAGGAATTTGTTTACATCATTATTTTTAGCCTGACAGCATCTCCGAAAGCTGCAATGATTCAGGCACCGCTTGCCAGCCCCACAGTGAAATCAGCCTGGGATGGGACAGGGAAGGATGCTCCTGCCACCGGGCCAGCCCCGGCCCCGCACCAAACCCAGCGGCGCTCACAAGCCCTTGTGCAAAACCCTCCATGCCCAAACCACCACTGGCCTCAGCCTGGGCCCTGTGTCTTACCTATGGCAGGGGCATCCCTGGGACCATGGGGCGCCCTGCCCAGCAGCCGGGATCACCACCAGCAGGATGCTCCCGATGGGATGTGTCCGGCTTCGGCAGCGAGGGTGACACCGGTGCAAAGTCCAGCCCTTGGTGCTGCGCCACCGGCACAAAGCGTCTGTAACTTCAAGGCAGTTTTAGCAATGCCGAAGGCAAAGGTTTAATTCCAAGTAAAACACCTAGGAAAAGAAGGCCTTTCCTTTTAGAAGCAATTTATATATCATCTGACTATCACCTGATCCGAATCTCCGCTCATTACTCCTAGCAAGAACAGATAACGGCCGTAGGTTCTCTCTCTCACGTGTTTTGTGTTGGTTTCTTCCTGTGTGTGCAGAGTAAAGTCACACCAGATCACTACAGAGACAGGTTCAGGAGTGCTCCGGCCAAGCAGATGCCACAGTGAATGCATCCTCGTGGGTACAACTGATCCCATTCCTCCTGCGCCGCCGCTCGCGCTGCTCCTCCCAAGCCCGAGCTCCGCTGGCTCCTCACAGCAGCTCCCGACCTGCTTTGATCCTCATTTTGATTCCTTTTTGGCTGATTTGCTACAGAGAAGTTGTTTTCAAACCCCGGGTAAGAAAACCGGGCCTCAGCGCTCGTACTTCCAAGGAGAACAGCAGCAGAGGGGGAGCAGCCAAAACTCTGCGTGATTTGTTGCGTGTCTTTTGTTCCTTTTCCAGCCATCCTCTCCTGAAGCTTTGGGCACGTTCTGTGCCAGCACTAAACCCCAGTGCTGGGACCTGCAGGGGAGGAGAAGGGGAGGGATGGAGAGATGCTCAGCCTTAGCTGCACCATGGCCAGCATGTGGCTTTCACCAGCCACTTGTCCCCATGCAGATACGCTCTGGTCCCAACACACAGCAGCTGGGACAGATGGATGGATGGGACCGTTCACATGCTCATCCCCAGGTGCCTCTCACCATTTACTGCCCTTCCTTCAGCGTCTCCTCCTCCTCCCGAAGCTGCTGCCTCCGCACTTGGAAGTCTTCATCTATAAGGAAGAATCAGGATGGGGCTGCTGGGAGCCACAACTGCTTCCATGCCAAGACACCACTCACTGCACTATGGTCCCAGCTCCAGCAATGAGGGACCTCGACTTCCTCACCCAGACAATTCCCAGGGACTGGGACACTGGGACTGCCAGAACATGCCTGGGAACACTGGGAAGAGGCTTTAGCCCACAGGGGCAGAACTGCCACGACTATAACTTGACCCCAGGCTGCACATCCCACACGAGAGCCACATGGGACCAGGGGTGAGCCCATAGTACCATTGGCCATGCTCCTGACGGGAATCTCCAGCAGAGCGATGGCATGGGGCAGGACAGGGCCTGGCACTGCAGGAGCCAGCACAGCACACACAGCTCCGTGTGCCACATCTGCCATTTCTTACCACATGAATGTCCTTCGACATCGTCGAGAAGATTTGCTGTGGAAGCTGCTGTCCCCATCCTGTGCCCTGTGCTAAGGAAAACCAGGACATAGCCATGGTACCACAACTGCCCAGCCCAGCCCGTGGCCCAGCCATGGGAGACAGCCAGAGGCTCTGGGTAGACCACAGCCATAGGGAGTCTTCATGAACACCCAAGTGTGGGCACTCCAACAGCCCCACACCGCCCCACAGCTCCCATTCCCTTTCAGGATACACCTGGTGCTTCAACAAGTGTTTTCTCTTCGACTTCCTCATCTTTGTCTTCTCGGAGAAGGCTCTGGCGAGTTCAAACAGCTTCTTGCGCGTGGCTGGGGGGAAGCAGACACGTGAGGGTCTCACCCAAAACCCTGCCCATAGATGCCATGGGTGATGGAGAGGAGATGGCCAGGGCCGGCCGTGTGAGAGCAGCCTGCACCCCTACACACTATGGTGATGCCCAGGGATTGCCCAGGAACTGCCAGGCTTGGAGAGCCGGGTCCTGTGCCCAACAGGGCCACACGGGTCCTTGGGGCGTAGGGGCTGATGTTTTTACCCTTTCACTGGGATTTTCATGACCTTCCCTACCACAACTGACCCACATACCCCAGTGTCCCAACTGGCTCACACAAGCTGCCCAAACACCTCCGTCTGTTTTGTGATGGGAGAAGGGGGCTGTCACGTGCTAAGAGGAAAGGACTGGAAAAGGAAGAGTTAAGCAACCCCTTGGCTCGCTTTTATAGGATTCACACAAACCCCACCCAGCAACTCCTCCTGCATCCTCAGCTCATGCCATAACCCACACCAGGGGCAGACAGAAAGTGGGGAACTGGAGCATCAAGGCCCAGGTCTCCATCTCCCATCTGTGCCTGTGCCCAGCCTTGGTGTGCAGCATGGGAGCTCCCTGCCACTGGTGAGGGCCAGGAGGAGAGCACCACACGATGGGGATGCACCAGCCCAGGGCTGTAAAATGCAGTCCCAAATGGGGGAGCTCGGGTGATCACCCCTCAATGCTGCTGGCTCTTCTCCTGCTGCCCCATTCCCACCTCCCCTCCATCCCTGGCAGGATCCCGGTGCCAAACCAAACCCACTCACATTTTCCCATGTGTTTCAGCTTGTCTCTGAATAAGGCATCGTCAGACACGGCGCCGCCGGCATCACTGGGCGCAGAGGGGGCTGCGTCACCTGGAAGGCAAACATCTGCTCACTGCAGTGTGTGTGCAGCAAGGGGGATCCACAGGGATCGCTGCCGTGACCCAATTCCAGCCCTGCCACAAGCAGAGCCGAACGACAGCAGGCAGGATGAGGGCACTGGTGGACCAGGGGCGGCTCTGGAAGGGGAGCCTTGGATGTAACCCAAGACCACAGGTCCGGGTGCCCCCAAAGCACCATGTGCCTGGCTGGAGCAATGCCACACAGACAGGGCCACTGATGGACGCCAGCTCTAATGGTGACTCTGGATGGCTGCTCCACCCACTGAGGTTAATCAGGATTACCCAGGAACACTCATTATGCCTCCCAGGCACAATCCCCCACTCCAGCCATGACCAGAGAGGGCTTTGACACCCCTGGGAACTGGATCCCAGCTCCCACCTGCAGGAATGGACAGAGGCAGGATCCAGGAGCACCTCCATGCAGGGAGGGCAGCATCAGCCATCACCCATCAGCTCCTCTCCCATGCAGGGGGATGACAGAAGGGAATGATCAGCCAGTTTCCCTCCCCAAAGCCACTTCAGAGGGCAGAGGGCTGGGAACACAGGAGCTGCGGGGCATCCTGCTGCTGAGAGCTGATGCTCAAATCCAACTTGGAAGTTACCTGATAACATGGAGGAGAAGCCAAAGTCGTTGCTGACAGCAGCACTGGGAGACTTGGATTTTTTTGACTCATATTTCAATCGATCTGCAAAACAGAAAGCGCAGCGCCCGCTCGATCAGAGCCCCGAGGCAGCGCGCGCAGCTCGGATCCCCTCTCCCCTTGCAGCCCCCATGGCTGTGGAGGGCCAGGCTCGTGGCAGTGCCAGGGAGGGGAAGGGCAGCTCTTTGCTCAGCAGCAGATGGGGAGGGCACAGTGGCCAGGCTGGGCTTGGAGGGCATTTCCAAAGCTCCTTGCTGTGGATCTTTCCAAAGGCACAGGGATATAACAAGGGAAAATGGCTTTAAGCTGACAGATTGAGATGAGCTCTTAGGCAGAAGCTCTTCCCTGTGAGGGTGCTGAGGCGCTGGCACAGGGTGCCCGGAGAAGCTGTGGCTGCCCCATCCCTGGCAGTGTTCAAGGCCAGGTTGGACACAGGGGCTTGGAGCAACCTGCTGTATGGAAGGTGTCCCTGCCCATGGCAGGGGTTGGAGCTGGAGGAGCTTTAAGGTCCTTTCCAACCCAAACCATTCCATGAATCTGTGATTTTGCTGGGCTTTGCCAGAGAAGTGAGCAGGGGGAGGAAAGCCTGATGACAGGCAGCTGAGCACCAGGAGCAGGCCACCAAGCCCCATCCTGTGCTGGCTCTGCTTTGGCACGAGCCACAACGCCGCATCAATGCACTTCTCACCCCTCTCCAAGGCGAGGAGGAAATCCCGGTTCCTCTGGAGCTCCTTCATGAACTCTTCGTTCTGCAGGAAGAGCGCGATCCGCTCATCCTCCAGGTACTGCTTCCAGCGCCGCTCCTGCTCCAGCGAGCCCTGGCCCCGCGGGCCAAGCCCCCGTGGCAGGGGCTGCCGGCAGCCGGGGGAGCCCTGTGGAGGCAAACGTGGCACAGGTTGGTCAATGGTCTTGGTGCCTGCACCGCCGTGTGCAGGAGGGTCCCTGCAGCACCTCAGGCTCAGCTTGCCCTTCAGCACCCCCCTATACCCAGCACCCAGCATCTCAGGGCATCATCCCCCCTGGCAGGGCTGCACTCGGGATGGTGCTGCTGCAAACGGGACAAAGGAGGAGAGAGCCGGACATCCCACACGGGAACAGGGACCTCTCGCTCTGAGACCAGCATGGCACAGGGAGGAACTGGTGCCTCCATTGCAGAGCACAGTCCTGCAAAGATTTAGGACTTAAAACCATGGGGTTAAGCCAAGACAGAACCTGGTGTGGAGGTGAGCAAAAACGGTCTCAGCCACTACCTCTGCTTCTGTTTCCCCCTATCTAAAAAGCAGAGACTGCAATTTCCCCTGGACAAGCATCCCTGTGTGAAGCACCTCATGCTCTCCCCCAGCTCCCAGTGCAGTCACACCTCGGAAGCAGCAGAGCTGCACTCCCCAGCTGCAACCTCATCCTCACCTACACTATTGATCTGATTTGTAGCTGCTCTCAGAGAGCCATAAAAAGCAAAAGCACACAATTACTGGGGAAAGAAAAGGGCAGCTGCTGCTCTCCTCCCCCTGAGCCCAAGTGAACCAGCACGTTCCTATTCCCAGAAAGGTAATATAGCCCATGAAGCTCAACTTGCAGGGCAATCATTTATGGAAACGTGGCAGGCTGCCTTTGGAGCCAAAAAGGGAGGGAGGAGCCGATGCATGGGGTAGGCAGGAGGCCTGCAGCCCCCCAAGTCCCTTGCTGTGCCAGGAGGGTCCTGACCCCACTCACAAAGGGGCCAAGGGACACCCTGGGGATGTGATGTGCCTGGAGTGGAGTTGGGTGCTGCCTGCTGTGGGCAGAAAGGCACCCACAGCCCCAAGCCTTATGGCTCTAAAACCACCACAAAGCACATGGGGATTCTGACTTCTCAAGGGCAACTCCTCTGCTTTGTGCCTTGCTCACTTCAGTCTCGCCTTGAACAAGATGAGCTCCAAGACTTTCAGTTTAATCCATACCCGGTACCCAGTTGGTTTCATAGCGCTGACACTGCAGCTCAGCGTGGCTGAGGACCGGGTTTGGTGCTCCATGCACACCATGGGCTGGAAGGGGCAGCAAGCCTCACCTGTGTGCCAGCAGTCTGCTGGGGCAGGATGCGGAGGAAATCCTCAGGGAGGTTGCCCAGGAGCGGCGGGTTCCAGTTCCTGTAGTGCCCGGACAGCGGGGTGCTGCCGGGGACCGGCACATCCGTTCTGTGGGACAAGCACAGACAGTGCCTTTGGCAAAGGAAAACCCCCTGACGTCTGCCTTAGCACAGGGCACAGGCACACAGCAGCTCCCTACCAGGCTCCACCAGCAGTCCTGGGCACCAACAGACCACAGCTCACATCCCAATCCAACAGCATTAGCTCCGGACAGCAAAAGGCTTTCCTAGCGAGTCTGGAACCCTTGGGAGCTGCTCTTCCAGCCTCACCCCGCGACTGCCCAGGCTGGATTCCCTTCTGCTGCCCAGAAACCATCCCTGTGAAGCCCCCCAGCACTGCACCAAGGTCTCTGGTGCCAAGAGCCCGATGTGCAGGGCCCTGGCTGCCGGCAGCTGGTGTATCTGAGCAGAGCCAAGCGCTCCCCACCCCAGTAGCTGATTTTTGCCATTCCACACACTGCTGGAGCAGCTTCCAGGCCCCTCAGCTGTTCACTTCTTAGGGCCTCGTGGGGATCTTTTAGCCAGCTGTGAGCTTCATTCATCTCCTTTGGCTTTGTCTCACCCTACCCTAACAGACTGCTGCCACATTCCCCTTGCTGGGGGAGCTAACACACAGCAAGTCCTCCCCCAGCACCAGTACAGGGTGCAGAAGGCTCGGTGCAGCCGTGGCATAGCGCTGGGGGCTCACCTGGGTGGTGGGGTGGGAGGTGCACGGGGGTAGCGGCTGCCCAGCGCCTGGCTCTCGTAGGCAGGAGGGGAGTAGACAGGAGGGGGCTCCTCATCCGAGCTGTCCGGCTCCAGGGTCCGCTCCAAGATCTGCAGGGAGAGGATGGGGTGAGGGTAAGCAGGAGAAATGCACAGGTTGGACCCCTGTGCATGGCAGCAAAGCAACTGCAGAGAGGCCGGGGCGACCTCCTGGCACTGGTCCCACTGCAACAGGGGGTTTTGGTGGCGTTTGGAGGTGCTGGTCTCAAGGGACAAGGTATCACATTTAGGGTGGGTTGGAACTAGACGATCTTAAGGTCCTTTCTAACCCTAACCATTCTATGATTCTATCGAGCCTGCACCTGGCTGCACAACAACAGCCCTCTGACAGCAGCAGAAGGGTCTCTGTCGGGTTTTGGGGTGGGAGGGAGGGAGGAGAGCAGTTTGGCTTGAGCCTCAAGCACCACCCAAGACAAATCACCCAGGCTGCACATTCCAGACCAGCTGAACTGGGCACCCAAATCTCTGCCTGCCTGTACCAGCTGAGCAGCACCATGTCCAGGCAGAAATGAGGCAGGATGAGACTGAGCTGCCTGCTCATGATGGAGCCAGGACCCCCACCCACAGCCACGTGTTGGGGACCAGCAGTGTGGGTTACCTCGGGGGGGATGCTGTCCTCTGAGTCCGAGCTGTCATCGCACCCGCTGCTGTCCAGGTTCATCTGCAGGAGCTGGTCGATGGTGGCATCCACAGCACCGTTGTTGGCTCTCAGGACGCACTCGATGATGTCGTAGTCCATGTTGGGGAACATGGTCTTGAAGTCCTCCATGGCCTGGTTGAACTCCAGGCGCCGGACCTGCCTGGCGGGGCGGCTGTTGTTGAGCTCCTGCGCGGAGGAGCCGCCGCGGGCGCTGCCGTTGCTGCTGCTGCGGCGGAAGAGGCTCGTCATGGCGGGGCGCAGGGCACGGGCTACGGAGCTGCGGGTGCCACGGGTCACGGCCCCGGCAGCCGGCGGGGACCATGGGGTGGGCAGCGGGGTCCCACGGCCGGCGGCTCCGTGTGTCAGCCCCCGGCGCGCTGCAGCATCCTCCCACCTGCGAGGGACAGAGGAGAGAGTCACCAACGGGATGCAGCACACGCAGGATCCTCCGTGTCCATAGGGGACATCTGATTCAGTTCCATTGCCCAGAGAAGCTGTGGCTGCCCCATCCCTGGCAGTGCTCAAGGCCAGGTTGGATGGGGCTTGGAGCAAGCTGCTCCAGTGGAAGGTGTCCCTGCCCATGGCAGGGGTTGGAGCTGGATGACCTTTAAGCTTCCTCTCAACCCAAACCAGCCTGGGATTCTATGACCCATCAACCACATCCTCATGAGACTATCCCGTCCGTGCAGCAGGACCAGCACACAGCTTGGATGCTGTACAAACACTGTGCATGGTGCTGTGCAAATGAATTGCAAGGTATGAAAAATGGTATTACTGCCCCTGCCAATGGCTCCCCAGGTACAACATTTCCAGGTGCTGACATGTATTTAGAAATGCACTAAAATCTCTCTTTAAAATAAAAGGAGGGAGCTCAAGAGGGTTTCAGAGCAGGGCCTAAACCCCTCTGCAGCAAACCGACCCTTGGGAAAAGCCATCAAATCCAAGATTAACATTCACTTTAAAACCATAAACAGATTATACAGCTACTGCTTCTCATTTGGAAATGCGGGGCCAAACTCAGCTCTGGATTAACTCCACTGTTGAAACAGGAACATTTCTGATCCATAATATCATTTTCAAAGGCTGTTTCCTAAGCGGCAGGCAGAGGGTTCAAGATAACTGTCCCTGAAATGGAATTTCATCCAGAAGAAGGTGCCAAGCACAACTCTTAGTGAAATAATCACATTCAAAGCCATTCGTGGAGCAGTCACCTCTGAAGGGCACCCAGGCTCTCCCCTGCCCCTGGCCATATGTGACAGCCATACCCCCAGTGCTCACCCAGCCTCAGCAGTCCCAACCTGCTCCGAGGGGCTTCCAGAGGCTGCCGAGAGCAAAACACACCTGAAAACCATGGGAAACATGGGAGAAGGCTCAGTTCTGTGGTGTTGGTTCATCCCCGTTCCCATCCCCAGGGAAAGCTCCGTCCTGGCTCAGCACCCAGAAGAATCACTGTGCCTCCAGAGGCTGGGGGATGATCCCTGCTCCATGGGCATGCTCAGCTCTCCCCCCTGAGTTTTGTAATCCTGGATGTAGCTGCATCCAGATGCACTGAGCCCTGTGAGGGGCCCCATGCAAACAGCAGCACCAGACCAGACCCTGCCCCTCAGCCAAGTATGATGCCAGTGCCACTTCCCTGTGGCATTCGCTCATCCCACAGCACAGGATGCATGGAAGAACTGGGAAAATCATTGCTATGCATGAGGGGACGTTTCCAAACAGCACCAGAACTCCCCAGCTCGCTCCCTGCTCTCTAACAAAATGCATTTAACAGATCACTCAGCTGGGGACTGTCTCCATCCCTGCAGATCCCAGGATCTGCTCCTGCTTTTGGGAGCCAGGCTCGGAGCAGCGCTGTGTGAGTGGAGCAGGAACAATCCCGACAGCCCTGCCCAGCTCCATTCACCGAGGACAAATAAATCTGCTGGAGTCAGTTAATAAAACACAGCCTCTCAGTTCCTCCTCTGCCACCATGAGTCATTCCCAGCAAAGAGCCTGCATTGTTCACACCTCTGGTGCTATACTTTAATTGCAATATTGCATGGCTGGTTTAGCCACATCTTCAACTGAGTTATAACACATTCACAGGGTACACACGCTCCTTAAAACATCTGGCTACTCCAAAAGGATGGGGAAAGAGCCTGGGCATCCAGGGGAAAACAGCTTATAGATGATACACTGCAAACACATGCATGATCCAAGTACGAGAGCTCCTGCAGAGAAGCATTAGCTCAGCAATGCCACGGTAGCCCAGATAGTAAAATCAGCCCCAAAATCAGGAAATGAGCTTGGAAATCCCTGGATCTATTTAAAAATCCCAAGACCTATAAAGTGACAAGAAGCTCCTGTGCTTGGGGGGGTCTTCAGCTCCCACCGTTTGACCTTTGAGTTAAATATTTAAGTATACTATATATAGGTAAGTATATTTAAGGCCTTCCCTGTAACCAGGATGAAGGCCACTGCCATGCCAGGCATTGGCAATCCCTTGCAGCCCCCTGCCCCACTCGAGAGGGACCAGCTCCTCCTGATGCAAACTGACAGTGAGCGTGGGACCGCTCACTGAAATCACAGCCCATGCCCGATAGCGTGACTGAGCATCACACGGACTAACTGAAAGCTTCTGCTCAGAGGATGAACTGAATTAGGGACAGGACAACAGATTTATATGCCAAATAAGCTCTGCTGAACATCTGCCTTCAAACAACCCCGAGGGATCGTGCTGCTGGGACCCTCCCAGCCCTGAGATACATCCAGAGGCTGCTGTGAAGGGCTTGTTGGGCAAAACCCAGGTGCAGACCAGGGTGGTTTCGTATGCCCCGTGGGCAAACACCACTGCAGGCAGAGGTGACAGCAATGAAACACTCCAATTCGGGCTTTTAAGCCCATTTTTTAAAGTCCAACTGCTAATCCAGAGAAATGCAAACCATTACACTGGCATGAGCTAAAATCCAGAGCAAACCAAGTCACTGCATCAGCAGGAGTCAGTTTAAAAGATAACCCATTACTTGTATTTGCAGGATCTTCCCCAGTTCCTGCTTGTCTGCATCAGCATCTCCAGGTGAGCAGCGGGGAGGACAACAGGACCCCAGCCACCAGCATGGGGAAGGGGCTCGGCATGTTTCTGGCCCTTATTTCTGCGAAGGGCTGGGAAGACGCCAGGAAAAGCAAAATCCATTGGATTTCCCAAAAAGGAAAGCACAAAGCTGGTGTGTGCCTGCCAGCCCAGGGAGCACGGGGCACAGGGGATGCAGGCTGGGCTTCCCTTCGCCTCCTGCCCCCAGTTGCAGAATTAGGCTGAGATGCCTCCTTTAGCTGTTTCCTAATCAACTTAGAATAGTTCTTGCTCTGCTGTTCTGCAGAGAGGACCCTGAATGCTGTTATTCATTCGTCCAGATCCGGGCACATGCGTAATCCCTCACCCTTCTGCTGCGCCCATCACAGGAGGAGCTTAAAGGCTTTGCAAGCTCCAAGTGCATGTGTCCCCATCCCGAGGGTCATGGGGAGCAGCGAGGTGGGAGCAGGGGCACTGGTGGGGCTGGCGCTGCCCCTGTGCCCCCTATGAGCCCTGGGTAAAGCCTCGCAGGGTGAGGGCAGTGCTTGGCCCTGGCTCACCCTGGGGACACAGTGACAGCTCTGGAGGAGCCACCTCCACATCCAGTGGCTGCGGCTGTCCCAGCGCTGACCTGCGCCACGGTGACATCCCGGCACCAGGCTGGGGCCAGGCACAGAGCCACGGTACTGCTGTAGCATCAAGCCTGCAGGAAGGCTGCCACGTCCACACCGGCTTTAATCCAAACAGAAAATGCCCACGTAGGTTTTGCCACCACCACGGAACCAGGACGGCACAAGATGCTCTTGTGCACACATCTAGGGTTGCTTTCTCAGGCACCAGCACACCTTTGGGTCCAGCTCCTGCCTTTAGCTCACTGCTTAAAACACATTAAATAGGACCAAACAAAAGCTGTTCTTCAGGAGGAGGCCCACCCCTGCCAGCCCGTGGGTGCACCACGACTTTGCTCTGCTAACGACTTGCACAATCCCGATCCACCCTCGCCAGAGCCAGAGCCAAGAACAAGACTTCAGTGGCTGAGAAACCCTTAATGAGGCTCATCAGGGAGCTGATAAGGTGTGCACAGGCTGGGGGAGCATGTCCTGCATCCTGCCTCTACAAAGCCGCTTTCCTCCCATCCCTGGGAGCGGGGCACTTGGTACCTCACAGAGATGGACTTTCCACATCAAGGGATGGCCTGAAAGGCTTCAGGTCAGGTCCAGCAGGGAGCAAGCACGGAGGAGGCTGCCTGAGCTTGGCATCAGCCAGCCGGGAATGGTGCAGAGGAGCAGCTGGATGATCCCAGGGCTTGGTCGGACTGGTCATGTCATGCTGGAAACAGCAGTTGCTCAGCTCCGGGAGGAAGGCAGCCCGATTGGAGCAGCCAGCAGCTGTAAAAGCACCGGATCCCCAGGGAAGAGCCTTGGCACCAAGTGCAAACGAGAATATTCCTTTCCCCAGCGTCTGCTGCAGCTCAGGCACCAGATGGGATTGCTCAAACACTGCTGAACCGGCCCCTTCTCCCCTGCTATTGCCACGCGGTGTCTGTAGATCATCCCTGCAAACACACTGGAGAGGGGACCCCCTGCTTGCAGCCAGGGCTGGGGGGAGACTCCATGGAAAGCTTGGTCCCCATAGCCCAACACTCACCCGCTCAGCAAGCCCAGGCCTGCAGTGACTCGCTGGGGGATGCTATGGAAGTGCAGGAGGAATTTCCATGCACAGGGATATCTGGAGACAAGGTCTGCCAGGGGAGGGAATACTCAACACTAGGGACAGCTTTGGACAGAGCAGATCTGCCGAGCTCTGCCTGCAACCAGGGATTGCTCAATCCAGGAATGAGCAGCCCAGGAATGGGAATGCTGGGCGGCTGCAGGTGTGACTGTAATTGCATTGAAACTGTGATGGAAAGTAAATAATGGGAACAGAAATCACAATAGTGCCCACCAGCAAAGTGAAAGGCACAGCACATGCTGAGGATGTGCAGGATGGGGCCTTACGGTGCCCCAGATCCCCCTTTCTGCCCGCCTCACCTCGGGATGTGTGTGCCCACCTCCTGGGAAAACTGCTTGTGAGCAAATCCTTTTTTCATGGAAACAAATAAGCACCGGAGGATCCCCTTTAATACTTGTTCCATCACGCATTAAAATGGCTGGGTTTAAGCCCTTTACAAAGTAAAAAGCAACCAAGGGGCAGAGCAGAAGCCGGCCCTGCTTGAGAGGCGGTGCAGCACGCATCCCTGCAGAACGAACTTCCCCTCTTGGCTCCCAGAGCAGCGTTTAGGAGCAGAGGACAAGGGAGAGCCATGGTGTAATCCTGGTCCTGACACCGGGCATCAAGCTCAAGCACTGGTGGCTTCAGTGGGGAGCCTGTAGCCAGCCCTGCACTGTGAAATGCACAATAACCATGTTAAAGAGAAGTGGTGCTGCTGCTGCCTGGGGCACCCTCTCCTTGCCCAGCCACAGCCATCGATGCCATCATCCCCTGCAGAGATTTATGAGGGCCCTTTGTGTGCTGACCCAATGTCAGCCCCCCCACAGCACTCAGTGGGCTCCTAAACCAACACCCAGCTAAAACCTGCGGGGACACGCACAGCCAGACCGGGAACCCCTCCTTCCCCTGGAGCAGCACCCACCTCAGTGGTAGGATGCAGCTCCTTGTGCCAAGCGAGGGCAGAGCCTTCCCCCTGCCCTATGGCGTTGTGTCGCGCTAATCTCTGGCTTTCACACCAGTTTCCATGCTAGAATTACAGCCCCCACCCCAAACGAAGCCTGGATTAATGAGGGAGCACTAGATCTTAATCAAAACGTCGCCTGCCTTGCGAGGCTGCCTTGCGCTGGTTCCATTGAAGGTAATTTGATCGTGGTAGGACGACATTCCTAAAATAGTTGAGGGAATTCAAACATGAAATAAGGTTTCCAGGAAGGGATTAAGAAAAAAATAGGTCAAGCAAGTGTGAGTGATTAAAGTCACCCAGCATCCCTTTGTACGCTTTAACTGCATCCCTGTTCCACTCCATCTTGTATCAACGTGTCAGGAGTCAGATGCAAGAGGCTGCCAAAAGCAGAGAGGCCGATAGGAGATTATTCCACGAGGTGGTTGAACATCAGCGACCTTTTCTCCTCAGGCTTTCAGTGCCAACATCAAAACACACGCGTCCCAGCTGAAAAATCAGCTCAGAGCTTGCTTGGAATGATGCGGAGCAAGCGCTGCCTGGTGTGAAGAGGTGACAGCAGCGTGGTCCAGGCACCAGTGCTGCCTCCATCCCGTGGGAATGCCCTGCACCCATCATCCCCTGCCTCAGTTTACCCACTATCTGAAGCCTTGCACACTCACATCCCCGCAGCCATCCAGCAAAGCCCTCACACCATATGTCACACAAACCCGTCTCTAACCGCTTATCCCTTCTTCTCCCTTTGTGCTCCAGCTCAGCACAAAAGCTCTGGGGAGCAGCAGGGAATGGAAGCAAACCCAGGATCCTGCAGGGGCAAAGGTGTGCGGCTCTCCCCAGGCTGGAACCACATCAGGAGTCACCCCCAGGCAATTTGGGGTTGGATTTGGCCAGTGAGCACCTAACAGGGAGTGAGCAAAAGCAAACCCAGGTCCCTGGTAATTAGAGCAGCTGATTCACAAATGCTCATTTGCCATTTTAGGTTAAGGGTCAAAGAAATTAAAGGATGGGAGGGGAAAAAGAGGGAAAGAGCCTGAGCAGAGGCAGCCCCTTCCCCTCCAGCTCTACTGGGAATGGAGTGGAATGGACCGGGATTAGACCCGGTGGTGCTGAGCATCGCTGCAGGATCTGGCCCTGTGCATCCTGCAGGAACAGACAGGGACAGGCAGCGCAAACCAAGACCAAGGCAGGCACCAAGTGCCCCCCAACCACCAGCATCTCCTGCCACTAGGGTTAAGGGACATCGCTTAATGTGTGAAGGCAAAAAAACCCATATTTGATTCACCCGAGGCTCCATGGACCACATGGGTTCCTATGGAAACAAAACTAGTCATAAAACTCTGACTGACAATGAATTATTCACTAGGACAGGCCCCTGGCCATTAGGGGCTGGTGAAGAGATCTAAGGGTGAGCACTGCTGCCTTCCCTCAGGGCACTAAACCGCAGCCAAGGAGGCAAAGGAGGAGGAGGGTTCCATGCCATGTGCATGGCGAAACCCACCATGGACACTGGGGGACCCATATGGGAAGGTCCTGCACCTCCATCAGCATATCTGCAGCTCCTGGTGTCCCCAGGGAGAGGATGAGGGCAGCACGGGGGGGAAATGAGGTTGATGCAGCGATGGGGAGATTGCGATGAGCAGACAGGAGTGTGGAAGAGCTGTAGGGATCTGAAGCTGTCAACTTCCAGCCTGCCCTCCCAAGCAGGACCACTTGCTTCTCCCTCCTCCCCAGCCCCTTGCTCCATGGCACAGCAGTGATGCACGGCATAAAGGCAGTGAAAAGGTGAAAAGGCTCCTGCCTGATGCCCCCTTGACATACACCCACCCCACACAGTCACTCATCCCTCAGCATCCAGGATGCTGCTGCCACACTGAAGGCAGGAGCTGCAACCCCGCTCATCCCACAGTGCCTCAGCACCTCACTTACAAGTTGGGATCGCTGCAAGCCAAGACCAAGAACCACGGAAGAAAGGAAGAAAGGGACTCATTAAGTTGGGAATGGAGGAGCTCTTTTTCCTCTGAGTCACTAAGCCAATGGCTGACGCAAGCCACACACCAAAGAGCCGCACTGAGGACAGGACGCTGCCGTCCCCTCGCTGTCCTGGGACACAGCATCACACTGTAATTGTGCTGGTCTTTTGTCCTCCCTCACACCGGGTGACGTTGCTCAGCAGAGGAGAACCTGCTTGAAGCGCTACACCTCGCCAGGGACAGGTATTCAGTTAACAACAACAGGTCAGGCCCCTCCATCAGAACAGGCTCCTCCATCCTCAGCTTACAGGGGAGAAGCAAGCCCTCGAAAGCTGAAACACCGGGCTTGCTCCGTTCCTTCTGCTCCACCACAGCTCAGCACCCTTCACACAGTAATGATACAGGGTGCTAACCTGGATTTGGAGCCAGACAGTGCTCAGATAAGCTCTTGGTCTCCTTTCAAGCTCGGCAGCAGTCTGCTCCCGCACCAGCACAGCCTTCAATGGGAGGGAAACCCAGAGCTCTGCTCACTGCCCCCTTCACCCGCTGGACACAGCAGGTGGGACACGTTCTTCTTCAACATCCCACCTCACTTCTGTGTTGTTATTTAATAATGACTAAGTAAGAATTAACCCTCATACAACCCCATCTCCATCCTTTCCCAGTTGCTTTGCACTGGCCTGACCGTGGCCATTGCCAGGGAGCTTTGAGGATTCTATGAGCAACACTTCAGGCTCCATCACCAGTGTGCCTGTATGCCTTCTCTGGGGAAGCCGGCAAGGGCAGGGATCAACGATCTGTCAGGCAGAAGGAAGAAACGGCACTTCCAAGAGTCAGGAATCACTTCCCAGTGATAAAAGCAGGCTGGGGCTGGGGGAAAGCACCTCCAAGGGGGATGCACATCCTGCATCACTTCAGCCGCTGGTAGGAAGTGACCCAAGGGCTGCAGCTTGAGCTATCAACAAACACTTGGTGTTAAGTATAGCCCTAGATTGGGCTCAGATTGCTGTATAAAGGATCTGCCCTTCCCTACATGGATTACTGCTAGGGATGATGCCCTCCACATGCCAAGCTCATATCCCCGGCTCCTCGCTCCGGCTCCTCCAGCAGACAGGAAAGAAAACTTTACTGCTTCCTCCCAGGGCAGGGAATTGCTCTGATCAGCATCCTCCCTTCCCCTCCACCCCTTCAGCCCCATTATCCCCACACACACTCCTCTGGGAAGCCAAGGAAGGGCCAGAGTATCCACTGCTGATAAATGCCGTCTAGAAATGAAGACCCGAAGCATTTGCGCTTCCCCGAGTTATCTGTGGGTGGATTTTATCTCCCTTCCCATCACGGTGTGCTTTGGCAAGGAGGATCCTCACCAGCGAGCTGGCAGCCTGCCTTCCCTCCGCTATCGCCCCAAACCAAACACGACAGAGGCAGCGCCACCAGCCCTGGGGCCGTGCCAGAGCCCTGACACGCACAACCGTGGCAGGAGGGGACAGTTCCTGCAGGGCTCTGAGCTGGGGTTTTAAGACACTTGTTTGTTTCTTTGTCACCGGGCAACAGAGAGGATGGAAAGAACTCTCAATGTCATATTGTCACCTCTGAGTCACCACTGCTCCTCCCGCTGCCAAGACCCTGAGGCACCCCAAGAGCAGCCCTTGGTGCCCCGACACCTTCCCCATCCCACAGCTGGGGACACCGGTGGCACAAGGACAACTTTCCAAGCGCTGGGGCTTGCATTTCCTAACGGCACCCGCGGGTTTCCTGCGGCAGCGCCCGGCTCCGGTTTCCATGGCAGGTTTTGTGCGCGCCCTGAGAACCGAGGGACGCACAAAGGGGCCACAATGGCCCTGCCACTCACACACATCAAAGGCGAGCGGACAGGGCACTGGTGGAGCAGTGGCGGGGATGCAATGGGGCTGCTTGATGGATGTGAACCGTGCCCATCGGAAGTGGTGCAAGAGCCGGACCCAGACGTTCCCCCCCTGTTCCCATTTCCTGTGTTTCCATCCAGCTGGGGAGGGTTTCTTTCCTCTTCCATCTTCCCCCTGGCTCAGCTCACACACTGCTGTGCCCATCCAGCTCCTGCGCTGCCCATAGGGAACCACAGACCACACAAAGCAGGCACCAAGGAAGGCAAATCCTGGTCCCAGCGCCATCAGTCAGAGGCGAGGCCCCAGCCAACATCTCTCCACACCCTGGCCACGGTGACAGAGACGCTGCCACACCGGCCACACCACGGGAGAACCCATTACTGCCCCACACAGCCCAAAGGGCTCCGTGCTTCAAGCGTTTTCCTTACTTTATAGCTTACAATTATCACCATCATCCTTAACTCACGCTGCCCCAAAGCTTCCCAGCTCTGACCACAAGCACCCTGGGATGTTATGGCAGCAACCTCCTCCCTGCAGGTCCCACCCTGAGATTTCACCCTCATGGCACAGACACTGGACACAAATGACCTCCAGCTCCTCTCCCAGCAGTTCCCAAGCGCCAGCGTCCACAGCATGCAGCATCCCTGTTATCCTCTCCCTCACAGAGGGTGTTTGTGCAGGCAGATAAGGACCAAGCACTCGCTATCACGCTGGGAAGCCCCGCTTGCTCTCATCAGCCTGGGGGAACCACAGCATTGCCATGGGCAAAGCCGGCTCAGCCCCGCCATGGATCCGGTCAGGGACAAGGCTGGGTGCTGGTGCACGGGTTACACACTGTTTTGTCCCGTTTTGTCTTTAAAAAAACCCTGTTTTTTAATAAAAAAGCCAAAACTTTCCTGAGAACTTCGGGCTGGGAAGAGGATGGGCGCCTTTAATGTGTGTTTTAAGTGCTTTTGGCAATGAGATGTTCCAGCACCAGGAATGGGCTGTGGACACCCATGGATCGGTGTGTAGGCTCTGCTGGCATCAGGCACATCCTCACTGCGGCAGACCAGGGTGGGCAAACATGGTAGGGAAGGCAAGGCCACGGGAGCAGGGTGCATGGTAACAGAGGGCAATGAAAAAGGCAGAGCGAGCTGGTGATGGGCTGGGTCTCCTCTGCCATGAGCACCCCCAAGAGCTTTCCTCTAGCCCACCACCAGAGGTGCAGGGCTCCCCTGGGCTCTCACTGCCCCGATGCCAGGCTCTACCCGGGCGCTTCCACACTTCCCACATGCAGGAAAACCCTCGTGAAATCACAGCGGAGCAGATGCAGCAGCGTGTTGTTAAGAGATGAAGGAGGAGGTGCGGGGAGCCACAGCTTCCCCCAGCAAAGCCCCTGCCGCAAACCTCGGAGGTCATCCCGGGATGGCGGCATTCCCGCACGGATATCCGTCCCCCACGTTTGCTGTCAGAGGCAGCAGAAGGAGGAGGTGTGAGGAGGAGGAGGTGCGACTCCGCTGCTGTTTAAAAAGTAATAGAAAGGAGGCTTCCAGCCCGCCCGGGAGACAGCGCATGAGAGCACTGCCTTGAGCCGGGGCTCCACAGGCACTGCCTTGAGCCGGGGCTCCCATAGGGACTGCCTTGAGCCGGGGCTCCACAGGCACTGCGTTGAGCCGGGGCTCCATAGGCACTGCCTTGAGCAGGGGCTCCATAGGCACTGCCTTGAGCCGGGGCTCCCATAGGCACTGCCTTGAGCCGGGGCTCCACAGGCACTGCGTTGAGCCGGGGCTCCATAGGCTCTCAGACCCTTCTCCATGGGCACTCAGTGTCAGTTCCAGCGCTGGCGGGACAGTGCCCTCCATCCTTACGGGGTCCGCAGCGAGCCCCGAGCGCAGGAGGTGACACCGAAGCCATGGTCCCCGCACCAAGCTGTGCCCCAGCCCCGCCGGGGTGCCCGCGGTGTGAAGCGCACCGTGAAGCACCCGCACGGAGCGGGGCAGAGGAAGGCGATGCCGTCCTGCAGCAGGAAACCACCAAACCCCAACCCTGCCCGCACCCCCCGCGCCCGCAGGGGTTACAGCGGGGCAGCCCCATGGCCCGCGGCCACATCCCGCTCCCGGCCCTGTGCAGGGACGGGGACCCCGCGCCGGGCTCCGGCCGCACCCGCACCCCCCTACGGGCTCGCCCCCCGCGGGCAGCGGGGCCGCTCCGGGAGCAGCGGCGGGGCCAGGCCGCGGGGCTGCGGCCGCAACAGGCGCCGCTCCGGGCCGCGGGCCCCGCTGGAGGCCGCTCCGGCCGCACCTCCGCCCTCCCCGCCGGGACTCGCAGCCCCGCGCTCGGCCGCGCTCAGCGCCGGGGCCGGGGCTCAGCCCAGCGAGGCTCCGGGCCGCGGCCCGCACAGGCCGCCCGCCCGCCCGCCGCAGCCCTGCCCGGCTCAGCCCCGGCGCACAAAGGGCCCCGTCCCGCCCGCCCCTTACCGGCGGTGGGCGCCGCGCTGCGGGGGTGTCGGCGGCGGGAGGCAGCGGTCACGCCGGGAACCATGGAAAGGAGCCGGGACGAGACGTGCGTGGCTGCGGGCGGGCGGGGGCGGCCGTGCCCGGCAGCTGGGGGCGGCGCGGCGGGGCCGGGGCCGGGGCCGGGCCGGGGGGGCGCCGGGAGCGGGGCCTAGCGGCGGCCGGGCCGAAATGCAGCGGGGACGGGCGGGGGGCGCTCGGGGCCACGGTGTACCCCCCCCCCCGGCTGGGGGGTACCCCCCTGTCCGCCCGCTTCGGTGCTGGGGGCCGGTACCGCACGGTCCCCTCAGCCCCCGCGGGGCTGCTCTGCCCCTGGGGGGTGAAGGGGGGGTCTCTCAGTCCCCCTGCTGCTCCCACGGAGTGAGGCACCCCCGGCCCTGGCCTGGAGCGGCATCCCCAGGGGAGCTGCTCTGTTCTCAGCCGCCTTTGCTGTTCCGGGCTCCTGGATCTTGGACCCCCATCCCCGTGCACACACGGGGTGAGGAGGAGGATGCACCACTCCTGCCCCAAGGGCTGAACACGGGAGGCGGATTCTAACAGAGCATCACTTCGACCACAGACAGAAAGCAGCCGTCTCCAGTCTCCCGCGCCTGACAGCTTGCAGCCATCCCGCAGCACAGCCCAGGACGGGAAGTGATCTCCTCTTACAAATCACAGGAGCCAATTCACACAGGGCAAACACTTCCCGTTCTGCGGGGACCGCACACGGCAGCGGGTCAGGGCCTCCGCTTCCCTCCCCACTTCCAGAACCCTTCGGGACACGCCGCAGGAGGGACACCGCAGCTCTGGGTACCCGCAGCCGCAAGACCAGCTCAGAAGGACGACCCCGAGCGCACGTTTGGGATGGTCCAAAGCTCTCGCAGGACAGGCTCCATGCAGAGGTTTATCCCCACTTCATCCATGTCTGGCAGCTAAGCGATCCTGAGCCTCGCTGGCAATCTGTAAGGCTTTGACAAGGAACACAGACATCAGTAAGAGTGAGAACATCAGAGGCAAACCTTCGGCTTGCAGCGCATTCTTTTGCCTTCCCAAAGTTAACGCAGATGAGCATCTCTCCTGTGTCACAGCGCCTTGCAGCGAGCTCTGTTGACTGCAAACAATCTCTTTTCCCAATCCAGGCTTGATTCGGGGGGGAAACGGGTGATTTGGTCAAGTTTCTTTACTGTCCTTTGATATGGGCCTTAGCTGCTAATGGCGCTAGGAACTAAAGAAAGAAATGGGAATAGAAATGCACAACTATAAAGAATTAAAATAGTGACTTTAATTCAACCACTTCCAACTGAATCAGTAATTCCCTGAAAAACAAACCTGGCACAGAAAACACAGAACACAAATGGGTTTGCCTTGACAGTGGGTGAGAACAAGTGAAAAGGTGAATGGAATCTCTCTGCCTTCTCTGGAAAACAAAAGGTTCCACACGCTCTCAAAATGCCCCTTGTTTTCTTACGACCTGGACTGGGTTTGGAGGTAGCCGCTGGAAATGCTTTGTGAGGAAAGCCGAGGTCTGTGCTCTGCCACAAGCAGTAATTCCAGATGCCCACGCTGAAGTGCTTTACAAGTATCTTACTGTCAAAAAGCGTTTATGTTTCCTTAAAGAAAACCCCAGGACTTTGACAAAAATAACTGAAATTAAGCCAAAAACCTGAAGAACCCCCCAAAAACCTATTATTTTTTTAAATCATAATCCCACCTTTCCCAGCAGTCTTCACTTGGGCTTCAGGGAGACACAAGGCACAAGGAAGTGATCTGCTGCTGAGGCTCCCAGCCTGGGATGAGGGCCTGAGCTCCTGGCTCGGCTTCTCCCAGCACTGGAATACTTTTTCCAAAGCAATACCAAAAAAGGGCTGTTTCTAGGTCAGGACCTCAGTGCTCAGTTTTAAGCAGGGGCTGACAGTCGAATGTGAACACAGCTGTAAAATGGATTCGCAATGGGAGCTCAGGCATTCTTTTTCTGATTAGGAAACAGTCACCGAGCCTTGCGCACTTAAAGGTGAAAGCTATTTTTGACATAAAAATTAGCACGTAGTTCCTCTGTCATCCTTCGGTTGCTGCTCTGGAAGCTGTGAGTGAATGATCCAAAGATAAGCAAGGAGTATAAACATGTGGAATTACACGAACAGGTAGAAAGGGATCAGGTTTTGTTCTGCCTGACAATTAGGAGAGGAAGAGCTTTCTTTCTATGCTCCCTACTTAGCCTAAAAAGCACTGCTAAAAAAGGGCCACTTAAGCACTGAGACAGACCTCAGTGGCATTTAAAAACTGGAAGTGCTTTTAATAGCTGCCTTTTGAAAATAATGTGAAGTCTATTTTTGAGATGGGTAAACTGAGCCACCAATAAAGCAAGGCAGGATCCAGCACTGAAAAACTGCACTCTGCTTCCCTGCCCATACAGAGACCCCAAGATAAGAGCAGAGCAGTGCACTGGATGCTTTCAAGCGTTCTTTAAACCCAAATTCTCCCTCCTTCATTCTCTGGTGGGAACCTAACCCTGACAGCCTTCAAAATTAACCCCAGGCAGCTTGAGAACACAGCTCCGAGGGACTGCTGCTAAAATAAAAGTGAGCGAAGAACAAGCAGAACTCGGAGGGTTTATCGCCACCCGTAATGCCCCTGGCTAATCCCCGGGCCCTTTATGTAACCTGGGATTGCTGCAGCTCAAACAGCTTACTGGGGTTTGCTGCTTTGCTTTAAAGTTCTCGTGGACACATGCAAACACATTAAATACTTTTTTTTTCTCTTCTGCCACTCGCAAGAAAAAGTTATGGTAAGAGGGGGAAAAAACCAATCTTTTATTTGTGAACAATGGCAAATAGAATGTAACTCACACACTGAGAACACGTTTGTCTTAGCGGTGATCTTGACAGAAATCTTCCCTCTTTGCAACCCCCAGGGTAACTCGCCAATGGTAAGACACAAAAGGTCGAATCCCACATTTCTCCTCCCCCCAAACACCCTCTGGAAGCGGTGGGGTGTTCCAAACCCACACAACACTGTGCCCAAGCTGCACCTTTGGCGCAGCTCCCGCAGCACGGGTGGCTGTGCTCTCATACTTACTTCCCTGTGCCCACTTGCCCGCAGGGCTGAGCCAACACCGAGCCGGGCATCAGTGGCTCCCTTTGCCCACAGGACGAGCTCTCATGCCACTGATCTGCTCTGACTTTGCACTGCACCAATCCTTCCATGGCAAAATGCAACTTCCAAACTTCCAGTCGGTGCTAAGCCTAACGCCGGATGCTTATGGAAACTTAAGGAGAAAAAAAATAAACCCCTTATTGAGCTCCTTGCAATCGGAGACCCGAGCGGGCTGGATCTAAACACCACTCACATCAACGGCAGCAGTAGGCTTCCCTGGATGTTGGACTAGATCCAGCTTAAAAGTTTCCATGAAACAAACTAGGCTAAGCGCATCAGCTGCATCGAAACTAACTCGGTGTAACAGGAGCATCTGTTCTTCACATCCACCATTTTCTTACAGCCTCAACTCCCCGGCGCCGCAGCGACACGAGCTGCCGTGCGAATGGCTCATCGCTGTCGTGACACGAAACGTCGTCTCCCGACAGCAGCTGCCTCGTTAGACTGTGGATGAACCAGCGATTAGAAGGTAGCATGCATGCTGTATAAACTACTTGACCAGGTAGCTTTTGGTTGTCAAAAAACAGCTTAATGTATTTCGTACGATGGCATTACAACGTGAAATTAATGTCCGCGTCGAGACAGCCGAGGAGCACACCTCGGAACCATTTATACACAGTACAAAGCAAATGTTTACCCAAGTACAAATGAAACAGGTTGACAATTAGCTAATGTAGCTTTGTGGACATAAACCAGGTACATTCGAGCAGAACCAACATAAAATAAAAGAGGAAACAGCCCTTTTCCTATGCCCTGCTAAGAGCACCGTGGTTTAGTGGTTTGGGAAGCCTCTGTCATGTTGAAAAGTCTCCTTGCCGGGGTTTAATGTGTTTATTCTACTGCTACGCTGCTGGGATATAAATAACAGCAGCGGGGCTGCATGGATCCACTGTCAATGCTACAGGAATTGACAACATACAATTAAGTCTCACACCTGTTTATTGTCAGTAATTCATAGATAACCACTTCTAGTACACATTTTCATATTGGCTTTTAATGCTTCTTGGGTGTTGTTTTAAGCTCAGGGACACCCAAACTTCATCTAAGGGCCATCTCTGCAGCGTACCCAGATCCAGAACGCTACACACCTACTGTGTAAAACTGGTGCAAGCTGGTGTCATTGCCACGGGTAGCAGAGATGCTTTGGAAACTACACGGCCCAACATGCACGGCCCCACCAGCACGGGCTGCTCTACGCTACGGGAGGGGGGAGTTTTCCTGGGGTGCATTCCCTTCACATGCCTCGTTCCGGCCGGATCAGCCTAAGTCATGCAGCTGTCTGCACGCAATGCTCTACACAGTGCAAAAAATGAAGACCTCTACACATCTGGAGTAAGAACAGTGGTAACAAAGTCATAGCTACATATTCTTCTCTACATTTTTGTTTATTGAGACAAACTAATTAAAAGGCACAAACATAGGGCATATGTTTACATGGACATTATAACAAACATATACATTAAAAGTGTAGGAATGTGTTTCCTTTCTGCTAAACAGAAA
Source organism: Ara ararauna (assembly GCA_028858755.1). NCBI lineage: Eukaryota > Metazoa > Chordata > Aves > Psittaciformes > Psittacidae > Ara > Ara ararauna. Next base: position 5,115,186 of record CM054389.1, on the reverse strand, counting down.
GTTCCTAAGCTTTTATATATACAAAAGTTGTACAATTTGATGTCCTAAAGTACAAAAGATCATTTATAAAATTATTTTACACTAAGCTCTATTTTTTTTTTGTGTTTTTTTTGTTGTTTTACTATGTAGTCCAAGCCCCTAGAACAGTTTCACGTAATGATACAGATACCTGTCACCTGAGCCAGCAGCCTGGCAATCACTGCTTGTTACTGACACGGCAGGGTAGGAACGGAAGCAGCCAGTCCATTTTGACTAGTCAGTCCTGCTAGCACTCTGTGAAAATGCACACACTCTAATCTCTGTAGCTTTCAATTCCATTAAGATATAAACATCTCAACTGTAATCTTTATTTTATTTGTCTTTTTAATGTAGAGTCTTGGGTTTAGGGTGGGTTTTTTTTAAACAAAGGTTTAAAAACGTGAATATGTGACATGATAGTCGAAAAAGTATAGCTGTTTCCCTAGATTTTGCTTTCTACTTTATGTACAGATAAACAGGTTAAGAAATAAAAAGCACATGTAGCTTAAACATGTGTGACCATTTGTGGAGAAGTTCTGGGCTGGACAGTTGAAACCATCACCCCAGAAAGTCCCACAAACTGATAGAAATGTGTTAACACAATAGAAGAGTAACGTAAAAATGATGATGTTTGCAAATATTTACAAAGTTGAACAGATTTGCACAACACTTGATTAAGAAATAGGGGAGAAATTAAAAGACACTCTCTGCTTGTCCTGGAGGGGCATCCTACCTAGTTAGTGGTTAGAATAAAAACTGTATACAATTTAATATAAGACAAAACTTCTAGTGAACAACTAACACGTCTGTCCCCTGCTGCAACACCAGCAGGCTCTGATTGGGAGGCAGAGGGCATAAAAATCATACCCAGTGCCTCCAGAATCTTCCAGCTTAAAGCAATATTTCTTAAGTTTCAAAGCACTCCTTTTGCTCCTAGATAAGAGTCCCATAGGGGTCTGACTGTTCAGAGACCATGTTTACATACATCTCGACTCCTCTTCTGTCAGCCACGGCTGTTTCTCACCAAACCATAAGCTTTCTTAAACAAAATGTTGACTACAATGCTCTATTCCCTTAGGGTAATATGTTGGGTAATATTTACATCTCCAAATATCAGGTCACAATCCCTATTATACGTTGAAGTTAGAATGATAAGTTATCATATGCTTTGCATATCAGAGCTGGTATCACCTTTCCCATAGGGAATGCTGCCTGAAATTACCATATTCCCAAAGGTAAAATGCATATTTTTCTCCAAAATGCATTTTTCTTTTTTTTTTTTTTTTTAAATGACAACATTGTAATGCATTTACTCCTTAAAAAAAAAAAAAAACATCAACACAGACAAGGATTCTACACTAGCTCAGAAACTTAAACAACTGCCAAGTTAAGATTAGCCATCCGCCCTGTTAAACACACAGAGGGGTCTTTGCTAGTGCTTACATTAAAGTAATTCTCTAAGTTATAATTTGGGGGATAAAACATAAAACTGGTGGGGGTTTTTTTTAGTTATTTTTTTTTTAAACTCTGGCAATAAGTATCTGCTCTAATTCAGCATCAGTCAGCTACGAGGGAAAACTCACGTTAACTCAAGTGCTCCAGTGAAACTCAAGGTTGAACCATACGAGCCAAATCAACAGGGGAAGATGCTACTATGGTCTCTGATGGTGCATGTTGCCCCAGTGTCTTAGTCTGAATTTATTATTAACTAAACCAAAACGAAACAAAACAAAACAAAAACCCCAGCAACAGAAATAATAATAAACCCAAACAAAAACCCAGAAAAGAACTGCTGGTAAGGATTCCATTTTAATCCTTTTTAATACTGTTTAGAAACTCTTTACCAGGGAGGAGACGTGGGCAAGGCCTGGGGCAGGAAAGGCATGCTCTCTACCGGTCTCATGGCTATATTTAAGGGACCAGCTAACGTCATGGGCGTGGGGAGGTTCATGGGAGATGTTATAGTGACTGGATGTGCTATATTCACTGGAGCGGTTACTGGGGTAGGTAAATTGACTGGTGTGGTGAGCGTTAATGGAGATGTCATGGATAATGGACTTGTTATAGTTACAGGATGCCCTAGGTTCATCGGACTGGATATATTAACTGCACTTGATACATTTACTGGACTTCTCATGCTCATTGCAGCTGCCACTGTGACTGGGTTTGTGATAGTCCCAGAAGCCACAGAGGACGTTATATTGAATGGAGTAGTAAGAGTCACAGGCGTAGTAGCAGCAGTGGAGGTTTGGCACAAGTTAGCAGCTTCTAAAAATGAGACATAAAAAGACAAAAAGGTTTTAACACATAAAAAAAAACCATGGACAAGATTTAAAAAAAAAAATAAATAAAAAGGCAAAAACCAAAAAAAGAACAAAAACAAAACCCAAACAAGAACAGGTACAAATTCTGGCATCATTTTCTTTAGGAATTATTAGTAAGTTAAAACCGTTAACATTCTATAGCCTACAAGAAATACAAACTCTCATGCACTTCATTTCAATTCAATATCTTTTTTTTTCCTGAGAAGTCAAGCGAAGTTGTCTTATAAAGAGGGTTTCCATGTGCATAAAAACAGTATTGTACAGTCAAAGAAATCCTCCCAAGAGGAACATTATAAATAGAGGAGAGAGTGTACATACCGAATGGTACGTACTCTATAGCCTTCTCAAAGGTGAACTGACATTCTGTGAAGGTTTTAAAAAGTCATTATTAGGGACTGATTAAGCAAAGCTCGTTTCAATATTTACCTGCTTATTTCAGTCTTAATTATTGCTACTAAATACTGCTCCACTGATCACACTTCGCGATTTTCAAGGCTACCCAGTACACCTTCCAACCCCCATCACCTCCTCAGCTTTCACATAAGCTACAGCTCCACACCAGCTTGGTTTGCTCTGTGGGGTTTTGGGTTGGCTGGGGGGTTTGCGTGTTGCAGCAAGCAGGAATTAAGTGCCGAACAAAGCAGCTGAGGAGCAGATCAGTGCCCAGCCCTGCTGCCGGGGGGGGGGGGCTCTGGCAGGGCTGGGCACTGGGGAGCGGGCAGAAGCGGTCCAGGACATGGAGGGATCGCTACACATCCATCAGCACCACCTGCCGGCTACCCATACTAGAAGGCTCCAAAACCAGAAGCGGGCTGGTGGATGTGGGTAAAGGGAAGGGATGAGTGCTAGAGAAACCGATAAAAATACATCCTACATCAACGTTACAGCACTTCTAAGCCGTGTCTTGTTCCACATTTGTAGGGTAGGACACCAAGCTCAGTCTACACCCACGTTTCAGGAGGTAAGCCAGGAGCAAAGAGTCCACTCTTGCCACTTGGGCAATACAAATGTACCAAGACAGAGTTAACTTTGAAAGCAACATTAGCCCCATTCAAGGGTTACTGTTGGCTCTTCAAAGTCCATATCTAGGAGGGGTGGAAAGGAAGGGAAAGAGTAAAAAAAAAAAATAATAACAATAAATTGTGAAAATAAATTGTATTAGACTAAAAAAAATATCCCATAATGTGTTGTAAAGCCAATGCAACAGGGGGGCACAAGCACAGGAGAACCAGCATGGAAAGAGCAGCACGTAGGCATGGCACTGTCTGGTCTAGCTTCACCTTCCAAGCACAGTAATACGTGAAGACACATCCCACCCATGCCCCTTCCCAGTTCAGTTAAGCTCATATCAACTGACAACACCTCTACCCACCCGCCTCCCTCACCCACCAGTCTGCCCAAACCCACTCTTCATGTTAGAGCATATTCAATCATCTGAACAGGAAAGGAAGCGGGAACAAGACATAGGAAGGAACAAGCAGAAACCCAAAATTCTCAGAGATTTTCTAAATCTGACACCCTTCTGCTTTATCTAGTGGCCTGATGGTGTTTAATGTCTCTGTTATCACTGCATTTGAACACGATGAAGCTGTTTCTACACTGTCTGATCACAGAATTCAACTGGAATAACAACCAAGGCGAAAGGAGCTAAGCAGCCTAATACACAAACAAGACCTAGAAGAGAAAAAAGACTGAAGATACTGAAAGTAAGCTTAGGAGAAAATTAAAAACAAGGTGAGTCAATAACATTTATTACTAGAACAGCTAGCGAAAGCAGCGAGTGGTCGCTAGGAATTCCTTCTAAAAGGAGAGTCACAGATAGGCATTAGAAATCAAACTGTTGTGAAAGAGTAAGACAGCAGTAACTGAAGCCTTTAAGCTACTAAACTACACTGAACTGAAGCAACATATTCTTTGACACAAACTGACACATTGACCAACAACAGGAAGCCACTCAACTGCAATGGCAGCAGCACACGTACATGTAAGCTGTGAGCCAGCAAAAATGACAAACGGGATCACTTATGAGTTAGTTCTGTAATCAAAATAAATGGAAAAAAAACCCAAAGAAACAAACAATGTGTTCTAGAAAACTATCTGCAAAGCCAGTGACGTGATGCTAAAGCCAATGGAATAAATTGGGGGAGAAATGATGAAAGGCACACAGAAAGCACCCACATACAAACTGATGATGATGCAATGACTGAGGGTGTTATGTGTGTATATACACATAAATATATACGCACACAAGTTAACAACTGGTAAATATGCATAAACACAGCTGAAAACCACATGCAACAGAAAACACACACTCTTGCCTTGGAGCAGACACAAGCATCCCTTTATAATGATGACTGCTATGCACACAGACCAAAGGGAAGCGGGTAATAAGGAGTTCATTTACGACAGGGTAATTTTGGCCATGTTATCCTCCTGCTAGTTTCTAGCTATTACAAACAATGAAACGTTCATGTAAGACATCCTTTTCTGACATCTTAAACTCCCTACAGAACTGTCAACTCCAATATCTTACAAAGCCAAGACTGTAAGTATTGGTTTGTTTTACCTTTCTTCCTTGCTTTGACGGCCTCTTCCCATAATCTCAGGGTCTCTACCTGCTTTCCAGGCCAACTTGTTACATGCTGCTGCTGCTGCTGCTGTTGCTGCTGCTGCTGCTGTTGTTGCTGTTGCTGTTGTTGCTGCTGCTGCTGCTGTTGTTGCTGCTGTTGCTGCTGCTGCTGTTGCTGCTTCTGATTGCTGGTCTCTTCACTCATGCATGCTATGCCAATTAAGTAAGAACACAAATTCACCTTGAAAAGTTACTCTATTTTCTGCTGACATCACAAAGGCTTCTTCCATAAAGAGCGTGCGGAATCTCACAGGATTCCAAGAGCATTTTGCAAAGGTGCTTAAAACCACATCATTAATTCTGTGCTTTAGAAAACTACTTTTCCAAGAGCTAAACCACAAAGTGCAAGTTGGGAACATCTGCTTTTCCTTCCTTTCTGATTATTTTGTTTGCATTTTAGGAAGAATGGAATAAAAGCCTCTAGGCTCTAGACTTTGAGCTGCTTGAGCCAACTGCACTGGTTCTAAGTTTCAGCTCCTTACAGAAAAAAGCCTTTTTACTTGTTATTCCAAGTATGACTTCAAACCTTCAGTTTACCTTTACATCACAGAACAGTGTGTTACTACTCTCTGGCCACACAACAGCTCATCATTTCCATCTCTAACAACTGCTGTAAACGCCTCACATGAACTAGCCAAGCAGCACCAAACTGGCTTGGAAAGCCAGAGCTGTAACCCTATACCTTGAAAACTACTTCACACCCAAATTTTGTGTTAAGCTCGACCATCAGGCATTTCAGACATTCCCAGGACCTTCAAATTAGCCAGGAGTAACAGGCACTGAAAAGATGTTGCAAATTAATACCGTTTAAAAGGCTTTAAGGACAAAGTTTCCAAAGACAATCCTTACTTCTCCTCTTAGATTCCTCTGAAAACCCATTTTGTAACATTAACAGTGTGGGTTAACTTAAGTTACAGATATTTTAATAGAGAAGATGCAAAATCAAGCCTTCCCTTGCTTACTAGGCACTCCCAGGTTCCACAGACTTTAAGACTAGAAGGAACTATTACAAGCATCTCATCTGAACTCCTGCACGCCACCAGTCAAATGCCATTAACGCTCAAAAGATTTCAGGGCTGGATTTAAATGCTTTTCCTGTCAGTTAATGCCAGAGGGAGGAATCATCGAACCCAAAGGGTCAAAGCCTGGAGAAAGCACAGAAATCTTTCTTCTCTTTTTGATGAGCTTTAGGGGAGGCTTCACACCCGAAACTTGCCAGATCTTAGCAGCTCTTCAATATCCTAAACTCTCCAGAATTATCTGCTGGACCTTTAGGCCTGTACGGTTCAGCAAGTACTCAGAAACTGAGAAATCCTAGGAACTCTTTTGTTCAAAGAGATGGGTTACCCTCACAAGTTGCAGGGATAAGAGCACATTCTAGCAGCAAACCAATTCCACACAAGCCAATTCTTGAGCAGAAGGAGCTTCTGTTATCAAACATCTATTTTTAATAGGTATGAATATAGCATTCACACCTATTAAAACGTACCCCTAGGACTGCGGGGTGCGTTTTGGCATTTTAACGTCATCAAAGGCAATTCCCTTTGCAAGCACACTGTTATTAGAAATGTTTTTAAAACGTTCACCTACTTTTATTGATGCCTTGTTTACAGGTATTACAGTTGATACTTTGGCTCTGCCCGTGTGTCTTTAAGTGGCTGGTGATATATGCTGCACTCAGAAGTTTACCACAGATATTACACGATACCTTTCCTTCATGGCGCACCATGTGTGTCCGCAGTCTGTCTTTGGTGGCAAAGGCAGCAGTGCACGTCTATATAGAGGACAACAGTTACACTTGAAGTGCAGACAGCATCATGACAGTATGAATTACATGCCCACCATAAGGCTGGTTCACCTTGTGCGTGCAAAAATCGCACTCTGTGCTACTTGAACTGTCTTTAAATAGTGGTTGCTTTACCTACCATAACAAGAGGTACCCTATAAACAAAGCCTAGAACAGGCAAAGTTGGGTTTTGATACAATTTAACTGTACAAATATGAACCTGATACCCTCAATTGCTCAATTACGTTTGTTCCCATTCGAATCAGAACAAGGAAATGAAACCTTCTCCTAACGCTATTCCTTTTACACAAGGCTTTTATTTCATGTGATGAGTCACTAAAACGCAGGCTGGAACAAGCATGGCTATTCCAAGCAAAACAGTTAATTGTTCCAGGGCAGTCAAGTTTTTTTCTCTTAAGACTCAGTCATCAACTTACATCAACTTGCTTTCACCTCCCAGCAAAGTAACGGACCCAGAACCAACTATTCCAACCCATTTTACATGGATATAGTGAGGAACACGTGGAACTGAAACATGCTGAGAAACACATTGCACACATGACTCCAGTAATCAGCACTGAGCTGAGGACGCTGTTACAATCCTATTGCTAAGTTAAGCATATCTTAAAACAGAGCACCTATGTTGCTCTCCAAGAAAGCAAAAAGCCTCTAATCTTCCTTAAAAAGTAGCCGCAGCATCCTTTTAAACTGCATCTAGACTTCCATCAGAACTACGGCGCTGCTGGTATGTAAGGCAGATGCAACTTTATTCCTAAACTTCCTTGTCAAAGAACAGTCCAGGAGCAAATACAGTTCTGGAAAGATTATTCACCTGAGATGCTAAGGTTACAATAAGGCATTGTTCTTAACAAATCACTTTAGCCCTTACTTGGCATTTGAAGGGTCTCTCTGTTGAGTGAACATGTTTAACGTGACAGCTTAAATGATCAGGCCTGCAAACAAGAGAGGAACAGAGAAGAGAATGCACACTGTTACAAATACATAGTAAGGACAAGGAGGCTAGCGGTGCTGAACACTGCTGCTGACCCCTTGCAGCCCACCCCCTCTGCACAGCAAGAATAAATACATCCCCTCACCTACGCAGTGGCTTTCAGCTAGAGCAACACATGGTTACGCTGAGACCCAACCTGCTGTTTAAACCTTAACCACGTTCCTCTTAACACACCTGCAAACGGTACGTTTGGTCGTACCCTGTGTAAAGGTGACAGACACCAGCTCTAAAGGTTGAAGTTTTTTCTCTGTCACAAGCGCAGGTGTAAATACAGCCAGCAGCAATGCAAGCTCCCCCGCAATGCTCTGTCAGTACACCTCAACCCTGCTGCCAGACAAGGAGGCGGTTTGCCTGCTGGGCCCCATCCAGCCACTGGCCTTTGCAAAGGTTGGTCAAGGGGCTCCGCGACCCTCATCAGTGACATGGACACGTGTCCTATGGACCTGGATGAGGTCACAAAACCATTTTAAAACACCCCCATAAAAGAACTAGCACTTTTGGCTTAGATCAAAACCCACACCCTAGAGGTAAACAAGGCTCTTTATCCCCTCACCAATCTTCTAAGATGTCTGGTTCTCCTAGCCCCTCGCTATGATAGCTTAACCCTTCTTGGTTATGAAAAGCCAATACTTGAGCTCGCCTGGGATTTTCTACATGGTACCTCGAGAAGCCTTTTCCACAAACACCACAGGTGTAGGGTTTCGTGATGCCACCTTCGTGGGACCTCACGTGGTAGGTCATGCGATCCTTCCTCTTGAAGCGCTGATTGCAAATGGGACATTCAAAGGGTTTTTCATCTGAGTGGGACAGCTTGTGCCGGTTGAGGTGGTAGACATCCCTGAAGGCCTTTCCACACATCTCACAAGCGTGGTTCTTCTTAACGGGCTTGCTGGGCTTCTTTGCTGTCTGAGTCACCGCCATGGCCGTCGCGCCGGCGCTACTGCTGGGGTTGGTGGCAGAGGAAGACGTAGTGACTGTGGACAGGATGCCTGCGATGGTCGACACCAGTGAACTTCGGCTGTTGTCACCAGCGATGGTCGAGATAAGGGGCACCATTGTGGTGGGAGTTTTCTTTGGCCGTGACACTAACTTTATCCCTGTGTGGCAGGACTCGTGACGCCTCAAATGGTAGCTGTCCCTGAATGCTTTGCTGCAGTAAGTGCACACAAAGGAGGTTTTAGGTTTTTCCTTTTTAATCCCAACAATAGCATCCTTTAATGTTTCTGGTGCAGGCTGAGGTTTCTGCGTTATTGGTAAGGGCAGAATCGGCTTCTGATCGGGTGGCTCAACAGCAGAGCTCAGGAGAGGCAACAAACTGTTCTGTGCTGCCTGCTGTTGGTGATGTGAGGCTTCGTGTGCCTAAAACCAAACATTCACACTTAAATTCTATTGATGGGTGCTCGCTCTGACACGGTGAGAGCATTTACAAACTACAGGAAAGCACAGTCTACACCGAAAGCCACTGAAGTAACAACTGGGAAAGGGAACAGAACTCTGGGTTTGGACAAGAATAAACCCACTCACGCTCTACACGCATTGGCTGCGCAGACTCTGTGGCAAGTGGTGGGATGGCACACATCATAACAAGCAAATAATTAATAAGTTTCCGGAGGGCAACGCTTCTGATGGAAAACAATGAGGCGCTTGTCAGATCTTTTCCTAACACAGCATTTGATCTTTACATAGCAGATAACTTGTTTTGCTAGCGATCATATCAGATGCCACCTTGGGACTATCTTTGGAGCTGATGAATGTACTGACAGGAGTTGCAAAATAATGCCCCACCTTTAAGCCGAGCTTAGTGCACACTGAGAATCAAACTGCAGCCACAGGGAGCCAGGATGCGGCAAGGTGTCTTATTTAAACAGCATGTTCATACTGGTGTGTTAGCACTGAACCGAAGCAGCTTGAATCCAGGGCTGTCTAAAGCCACATTGCTATATTTAGCAGGTTCCCATCGCATTTATACACTGAACACCGTGCTCTTTGCATCTGGAAACTAGTGAGAACAGTGACACGTCCTTTTCGTCAGCAGCTACTCTGTGATAGGAAGAGGAGCTAATCGATGAGCACTGGTAGATATCTAGAGACGCTGGAGAACACAGTTGGGGGCGGTGGGGGAAAGAAAGCCCTGAGAACTGTTTCAAAACACCCAGTACTAATCGACTGTGAACTACAGAAGCAGTGGGAGAAGCTAAAGGGAAGAGACAGAAGGGGATCCCCCGCTCAGCTGAGCTGCAGCCTGTGCTGCTACAGGCTGTCCTACACCCCGCGTGTATTCTGAGGCTGTTTATTCTAAGGCAGAAAACACTGTGATTAAAACTCTTCCAGTCACACTAGGACAAAACCCTAGCAGATACAATTTTAAAGTGGTTTAGAAACCACACAAACCAATTCAGCCTAATGGAGCATTAAAATAAATCACTCTAGCACCCTAAGCCACTTTAAGCGCATCTGTATTCAAGATGTGCCTCGGTAGCATCAGACCAGTTTTAAATCAGTCTCGTTATTAACGCAGCGTGCCAGGGCTGAAGCTGAGTTTGGAGAAACTTGCATTCCCATTGGATCAGTGCTGCAGCCTTCCAGGACTTCTTCTCTATGGTTTCCTTCACACAATAACATGACTCGAGGCTGTCAGAGCTGAATAAAACACTGTGCTGGCTCGTGCCCCCCAACCTGTCTCCTTTTACAGCAGTTCAGGATGGGCAGCATTACGAACCGCTCTCAGGCCAACAGTCTTCCTACGGGAATCCATTTCATCGCGTCCTCTGGAGAAGTCACACCTCCAGGAGCTCACTCGGGGACTTTATTCTTAGCTGCACCCAAGCTTTGGCCGCTTTGCCTCTCCCGACTGCAGCAGCGACTACAGCACCTCAGTGTGGCTCCCCCCTGGCTGCAGGGGGGATCCCACCTCCTCCTGCCACCGCTGGGGCCCTGCAGCATTTGAGCCGCTCACTTCTCAGGAGCACGGTGCCGGTGATCTTTGGATAGAAGCCACCGGTGGACACAAACACTGACCCACGTGGGTGTGAATACGTGCTCCCTAACACTCCAAGCCTATCTGACAGGAAAACGGTTCACGGGAGAAAGCCTGGATTTGGTATGACAACGTGCAAGGACTCGGTAGGAGCCAGGCCAGCCTGTCCCGTTGGATCCCATTGGCGCCGAAGCTCGGGATGCAACAGGTAGGCTGAGAATTACCACACCGGGCCTGGCCACAGCAGCCACCTCAAACAACAGCCCCAGGGGCTGGTTTGTGATTGCTGAGGAGCCGAATGCAGAGCTCTCCTGGAGCCCAGGCTGCTCAACCAGCACGGACCAAACTCCAGCATCTCCACTAAACTCCTGCCTGACTTCAGTGGCAAACGTGGAGTTCCAACCGTTTCTTTTCCATGTTTTTAAAAAGCCATTCAGACATCTACGTTGCATAAAACCAGTATGCATGACACACATTGAAAGCACAATATTAAGCAAGTTGTGTACTTAAAAGACAATTTTAATTTAAAACTTAGAAAATCTGAGATGTTTTACAGCCAACTCGAACCAAGCATTAGACAATGTTGTTAAACTGCATCAGAAGGCACTTAAGAGCACCTAAGGATAGCTCCAGAGATACAGTTTCAAAGGCAGAGCTAGCAGATCGGATAAGAGAAAGCCCAAATCCTTTGGACAAGGTTCAAACTTACGCAGTTTATGGATATTTTTAAGCCTTAAAGAATCGTCAGCACTTGAAGGTAACGATGCACTTATTGCTACGGAACCGATCTGGATGGGAGCCATAAAACAATGTATATTCATAAGGCTACAGGCTACGGAGCCACTGCTTATATAAGTCTGCTTATCTTGGTTCCCAGATAGCCAGCGCTATTAGCAGCGCTGTCTTCCTAACAGCCCCTGTCTGCAACAAGCAGTATTCCTCCCTTCCCAAGGGCTGCAGTATCAAAGCCTTTTAGCAAAGGATCAGGCCGTATTTGTTTCACTCCCTGCTCCAGAAGGGAGCCGGCACCTGCTGCACGCCCCTGGCAAGTCATTTCTATTCAGGCACAGACCCGGCTTTGCTTGACCCAGCATTCACGTCAAGTCAACAGTTCTGTGACACTTGGATCGCCCGGGCCAACCCCCCCCCCAGTCCTACCACTGATTTGTGCTTTCCTCGGGGGGCAGTAAACACCACGGAGCTGTAATTCCTGACCCGCAGTGCTAGGATGTGGCATTGTGAACTTCCAATGCCAGAGGCGAACATTTTTTCGCGCTCCAGCCTTAATGTGAGAGCAACAAATTAGCATGAGTCATATCTTGAGCGCTCCGTTTGATGGATGAGTCCTCCTCACATTAACAGATACAACTTTCACTTTCCCAGCAGATACTTAAAGTGGGTTTCAAAATGAGCATTTCAGGGACTAATAAGATCCCAAGGAGAACTGCTCCAAAACGAGAACTGCTTACTCAGTAGCGCAGTTTAAAGAGGGAGATACAAGCCATCAAAACGCCACCTAAACGCAATCAGACAACTTTATTTGGAACGAGCAATTTACAGTCGCACATCCCATTGCTGCCAAGGCTCAAATTAAGGCATCGAAGCCTCCTCCAAACACACTTAGCTAAAAATTACAACTTTACACACAGTGCCTTGAGCTGTCCCTGAGAAATCCTGTCACAGCTGGAGCGTGGTAAAAGCCCCCGAGAAGAATGAGGGGTTTATTCAGTCACTCGCATTTGTTATTTAACCAATACCGAGGAGGGGCTGGGAAGGGTTTTTAAGTCCACTTTTTCCTGCTAGTCTTAACTAATCCCAGTTGGATCTCGGCTGACACGCTGCTGGTGAGCAAGGAGGAGAACTAAACTCACATCAGGAGTTAACAGCGCTTTCTACCGGGTGCGTTCGGATGCTCGCACCCTAAATCATTAGTTTGAACAAAATGACTCAAGAAACGATACCCAACATTTATTCCGAGGTCTTAACGCTTTATTCTTTGGGGCAAAAATAAAGAAGTCAGAGGAAAACTTCCACGCCACGGCTTTACGAAGATGCTTCCAAGTCGCACAGAGCTGAGCACGTTAGGAAAGCGAGCTGCTGACTCCTTAATTAAAAGCAGCAAATCCTACTCCTAAATCAAAGTGTGGCACCACTGTTTCAAAACGCAGAGCCCTCCTCCAGCATCAAGAGGGGCAGCAAGAAGCTGGACACGTACTTAAAAGTATTACTCGGCGTTTCTTAAGGGAGGCTCCTGCAACACCACACCGCCAGCCTGGAAAACGCTCAGCTGGGAGGCAGAAAGGCGATAAAAGCAGCCCCAGCTCGGAGGGAGATGGCTCTAAACTAAGGAGATTAACTTCTTAGCGTGAAGTTTCCTACGTGCGAATCACAACTGCCCACTAGAGTGAGGAATAATTCGCCAGCCCTCAGCCAAACTCGATGGCATCACCCACGGCGAAAAGGCGGAAAACCCAGCTCCCGGTACCGGCTCTCCGGGAACATTCCCGGCGTGTTTTTGGAGGCAAGAGCACCCGAGCGAGTGACTCATCCCTCGGTACTTGCAAGGGAATGATCTTCCCCCTCTCTAAAGCGATGGTGCTCGCTCTTGGCGGATTTATTCATTCAACTCAGGCTTTCGAACTCGTGTCACGGGGCGGGTTCGGGTTTAATTCCGAGGAGGACAGTGAGCGAGTGCCCGCCGCCGGGAACGTGCAAAGGGGAGTATTTTACCTTGACAAAGGTGATGTGCGGGGCTGCCTCCTTTTTTCCCCCCTCTCTCCCTTCTACCGCAATCACACGTTTCCAAGCTCGCTCCGAAAGAGCAGGAGGAGGCACCAGAAAACAATCCGGCGTGAAAGGGCTCGGCTCACAAAAGCCAAGGGAGGATCGGTCTTTCTTTTTTCCTCCTCCTTTTTTCATCGCTACACTGCATTTTCCTTGGAATTACATAAACAGCGGTGTTTCTAAGTCAGTCTTTCGCAGACAAGAAGGGGGGAAAATAGTGACTCAGTTGGCAAAGGGAGGGGTTGCCCGCTCCACCGTCCCTATTCCTGCCTGTTACCGTTAGCATTTCGCCAGTTTTTACACAAACCCGGCCCGCTCGCGTCCTATTTTAAACGAAAACAAGCTCCCCGTCACCGGCCCTGAGTCAGGCTGGCGAAAGAGGGATTAATGTATTCTCCCAGACACGGTGTTTGTTCCATCGGGGTTTTGTTAGAGCCCGGTGGAAGGCTGAGCTGGTTTTTATTGTTGTTTTGCTTTTTGGCGGCGGGAGAGGGGGGGAGAGAAATAAAAGCAACAACAACAAAAAGAGGTTCTTTAGGGGGCAAAGAGGGAAAATAAACGGTATTAAATTACATCGTCTTTCTTCGGAAATAAATAAATAAGGGAGCAGCATCGCGGGCGGCGGCGGAGCGCGGCCAGCGGGGAGGCGGGCGGGGAGGCAGACGCAAGGAGGGAAAAAGCGCTGCCGGCGGCGCGGGGCTCGGGGCAGCCGCTGTCCCCCGGGCGGGCCGCACCGCACCGCACCGCAGCGGGCAGGGCCCCACCGCCGCCGCGGGCCCGGCCGGGGGGGGGGAGGCGGGCGGGAGGCCGGGCGGCGGCGCTGACTGACAGCCCCGGCCTAGCGGGGAGCCCGGCGGGCGGCCGCTGAGGGGAGGGGGGGGGGGGCGCGGGCAGCGCCGGCCGCCGCGGGGCCTCACCTGAAAGAGGAACGCGGTCCAGTTGGCCTCCATGGCGGGGGCGTCCCGGCCCCGGGCGGGCGGGCGGCGGCGGCGGCTCCGGCGGCGCGGTCCCCCCCTCCCTCCCCCGGGCCTCAGCTACATGGAGCCGACAACAAAGCGGCGGCGGCGGCGGCGGCTCAACATGGCAGCGCCGAGCGGCCGCTTCCGCTAACCTCCGGGCTGCACCACTGCGGCCCAGAGGGGGGAGGCGGCGGCGCGGCGGCCTCGGCGGGGCGGTGCGGGTCCGGGCCGCCGCGGCGCCGCCCCCGCCGCTCCCCTCGCCTCGGGGCGGGCGGCGGACCCGGGCCGGCGCGGCGGGGCGGCGGGACGGGCGGCGGGGCCGGGGCGGCGCGGAGGGCCGCCCGCCCCCCCCGCGGGGCTGGCAATGGGCCGGTCCCGAGCTGGGGAAGCCGAGGCGAGCTGTGGCGAGAGAAGATGGAGGAGCGGCCGAGCTGTCCACGGCCGCCGCCGCCGCCGCCCCGGCCCGCGGGGGCCGCCTTTGACGCCCGCCCTCCTCCTCCCTCTCCCCTCCCTCCCCGCCCGCCGCCTCCGCCCGCCGCGCAGGGAGGGAGCCGCGGGGGCGGCGGGGGGCGGCTGCGCCCGCGGGTGCGGGACGGCGGCGGGCGGAGGCCCCTCAGGTGCCGCCCCGCCCGCTGCCGCCGGGGCCCGCGGGGATGGGGATGGGGATCGCGGGGCCGGCCCGGGGGTGCCCCGGCGCCGCTCTGACCCCGGTCCGACCCCGGGGCCGCGGTTCGAGGCTCCCTCGGCCTCGAGGGGTGTGCGGCCCCGCGGCCTCCAGCATGGCCCCGCCGGGGCCGCTCGGCTTTACCACACACACACACGCGCGTTCGGGTCCGAACCCAACGGATTCCTCGTACCGAAGCGTCTCCAGCGCAGCACCCGAATGCAAAACAAAGCCACAGGCAATTAAGTGTATACTTACCGTTAATTACGTGTTTGCACACATCAAGCACATCCCTGACAGGCGAAGGACGGGGCCCTGGGCTCTCCGCAGCGGGAGGGCTCCTCCTGCTTCCTGGGTGCTCCCGCGGACAGGGAAGGGTGTGGGGACGCAGCGGGCGCCTGTATCCCACCTGAGGATGAGGGATCTACGGGATGGATGGGGGGGATAGGGAGAACACGCGTGTGGCGGCTGAAGGCTGCGACAGGACGGGGTGTTCCTGCACCCAAACACTGCTCGGGGGCAGAGGACAACAGCCCGACAGGACTTTATTATTCACCCCCCTCAGCCCCATTCAGTCCCGTGCTCGCCGACCCCGCTGCATCCGAGGCCTCGGTGCCAGCTCCCACCGAAACCACCCGCGTCCGCTGCACCGGCTTCTGCACAGCCTGACCTCCGCAGGGCTAAACAAGCGCCCGTCGGTGCGGGCTCCCGCGGCGCTTCCTCCCTCTAGGGAGGGCCGGGTTTGTCTCGCCTCCTGCTACCGCTGACACAAAGGCAGGTCCCAAAGCCCCCTAACGCCGGTGCTGCGCTGCTCTGACCCCTCAGTGGGGGTCCCGGCCCTCCCCGAGCGTTTCTTTGCTTTCCAGGAGTGTTGCAATGGGGCCGTTGTTCCGCTCGGGATGCTTGCGGTCGTTTCACGCCTCTCTGGCTATCTGCAAGCTGTTTTCCTTGAATCCCAGCGCCAGGGTCAAGTGATGACGCCAAACTCCGTTTGCGTTCAAAAGGATAATCATAAGGTCTCTTGTTCGTGTGCTCCCAGAGGGAAGTTTGTGGGAAAGAGTCTTCCCGGAGCGGTCTGACCCCCTCGGGTTCTTTTCCCTTGGGGAATTTGGAGCCTGGTTGCTTTTGCCCACCCCATCTGCGCCACGCAGCCCTCTGTGCCGATGCATCAGGTGGGCAGCGCTGGGGATGTGCAGATGTCCCCCGTGCTCTGCAAAAGCTTGGGATTAAGAAACCCAAATAAAGGGGGTTTGCCCATGGAGCACTCTCAGCCCTGCTGGGACCACACCGGGCAGCTCGCAGCTCACGCACGGAGGGGTTGTGTAGCTCAGAGAGATGCTCTTCCCGTTGTGGCGCAGGGATAACCCCAGCAGCGTCCTTTCCGCACCACCACATTGCCCTTTATCAGTAGCAACAACCGCTACCAGCGGAGCAGGGGCTGCGGGAGAGCCGAGGGGAAGCCGCGCGTTGCGAACGGGGGGACACCGCTGCTGCTCCTGGCTCTGTTCGTCCCTGCTGGTCGGTTTTGTTTGTTAATGCCTGTTAATGAAGACCTGGGAGAGCTCTTTGTGAAGGGCTCACCCTCGCTTCAATTAAAGGCTAAGAAAACTGCCCGAGCGCATCACTGAGTCATCGAAGAAATCCCGATGAGCACGGAGGAGGCTGAGCCCCGTTCTTGTGGGTTTACGGCCAAAGAGGGGCTACGGGAACAGAACTGGAAACTCAGACCCTTCCTATGGAGTCAGAGGAAAGGAAACAGAGCTGGAAGCCACTGATAGCATCCAGCTAAGCCCTCGCAGCCCCTCTCGCATCCCAGCACGTCCCACAGCAGCGAACACCGAGAGAGGAGCTGTGTTAGGAGCAAAGCAGAGAATCCCCGGGGGGAGCAGGAGCTCGGAGGAGCTCTATTAATAAAGGGCAAGTCTATGCCCAACCTGACGAACTTCCCTTTACCCAGAATTATAACTGGAAATGCAAAAAGCCACAGTGTTTGAAGGCACGCTATTTACATTACATATGTATATTTACATTCTGTATGTACATATACATTATATATACACCCCAAAGCAGAATAAACAAAGGTTAGATTTGTAAACTCTCCATCATAATTAAAGCAGCTCCGCTTTGGACAAACCCACATCACAGGTGGCTCCAAGTGTTCTGCTGTTTAATTTATACCTCCCAGCTCCCTTAGTCATGGAGCTGGGACAGCGATAGCATCAGCAGCCGCCCTGCAGGGCTGCCGCTCGGGTACCCGCACAGGGGATTTCTAGGGCACCAGGAGCTGCGTGGCCCATTTAACACCATCCCCAGCGTGCTCTTCCCTGCCTTTCCGAACACAAACCTGCCTTCCTGTCTTCCTCAGCACTTCCCAAGCTGTTGGCGGGAATGCTGCTGGGGTATCCCCTGCTTCCAGTGCCCCACCTCCAGAGGAGGCAGTACCCATGGTTCATTTGTCAAAGCCACTTCATGGCACGACTCATACAGAGAGGAGCTGCTTCCTCTGCCGCGCTCAGCTACAGGACTTAGTAAAGCGCCTGTTTGCATGGGCACCAGTGGCTGTTGCTGCAGCAAGATGCAGCTCCCCTCCATCCAGGAGCTGCAGAAGGGCTGAACTCCAAACTCCATCTAAACTCTATTCATTTTATCCCATTGTCCCTGCAGAACCCCCCTGGACATGAGTGATAAATTCATAACGTGCTTTCTGCTCTCTGCACATCTCCCATGGTTATAGAGCAGATGAGCTGGGTCCCACGGCAGGGACCCTCCTCACCCAGCACCTTCCCAGCCCCTGTCTCTGGCACGCCGTGCTCTGATTCCTCTGTTGAGCTTTGCGTTTGCTTCGCTAAGAATAGAAAACAGCGAATATTCCAGCATCAGAGGAGCCCCTCTCTGTTTGTCTCTGCT
Source organism: Ara ararauna (assembly GCA_028858755.1). Lineage (NCBI taxonomy): Eukaryota > Metazoa > Chordata > Aves > Psittaciformes > Psittacidae > Ara > Ara ararauna. The sequence continues at coordinate 5,097,126 of CM054389.1, read as the reverse complement.
CCCCGCGTGGATGCCACAGCTCCGTGGGGCTGAAGAGCCCTCGAGTGTGTAAATAAGCTGCAGCGACAGAATGTGCTCCCTGCAGGCAGCTTCCCTTCAGCTGCTTCCCCAGTTCGTGTCTTCTCTGGCGTCCCTCTTTGCAGCTTTGACTTCCCTCTCAAACTGATGAGGGAAGCTAAAAAGAGACAGTAACATACATCAGCGGGGAGCACGCACTGGAGGCTCAGCCTGCAGCGTGGCTGCCCTGTGCCAGCTACGCCATGGGATGGGTCAGCATCCTCCAAAGAGCATCCCACTGCATCCCACTGCCTGCTGGACAGGCGCATCCTTGACCTGCAGCAAACATGGATAGAAGGTGCTGCAGAGGCGATGAACCTGTTTCTATGCAGAGGGAAAGGGAAGGCTTTTGCCATATGGCTGCCCACAGCCGTCCCCTGCTGCCACCCATCCACCCTCCATCCTGTGCCATTGAGCACCAATGCCAGGACCACCGCATGCACCAGCCTCAGGGCTTGGAGGCAGCACTGCTGCTGCTGCTGGGGCAGAGAGCGCCGTCGCCTTCCCATAATTAGCACATCTGAAGGATCGCTCCAGTTTTCAGAGGAGGAAAATAGGATGCAGGAAATCAGCAGCCGTCTCGGCTGGATCACTGCAGAAAGGTGCGATGGCAATCCACGGAGGAGCAGCAAGGAGCTGTCAAAGGGAAGGAGCCTCCTAAGCAGGACTCTGTGGGAACACCGCTCCGTTCCCTGTTTTCATGCTTTTAGCACCAAACTTTGAGGTGCTGCTGCTGCAGCCATGTATATAGCAAGTAAGGAAGGACATGGGAAAAGCCAGTGTGATGCCAGGGGTGGCAGAGAGACTCCCAGGTCCGTATGGAGCTGGGTGTCAGCTCCCACCACGCACTCACCAGCCCAGGGCTCCCCAAGAGCCAGGCAGGAATGGTGTTACGGCTGTTCCGTGCTGTCAGGCACTCCCTGGTGAAAGCATTCCCATCCCAAGCAGCCCTGCCATGGCTGATCCATGCAGTTCTGAACACTTCCCTCTGTGCTGCACCCACCGTCCCACTATGGGAAACCCCTGCGCTTCCCTGGAATATCATCCTCCTCCCTCTCTGCCTTCCCTCTGAATCCAGCACCATGCCCATGACAGGCAGATTCCTGCCTTCCTGCAGCCGGAGCTTTGTCTTTATGGCATACAGCACCGCTGCCTCCCTTCTCCCTAGCCATGAGAGATGCTCAGTGCTCCGGCCGGAGCAGCAGTGGGACCGGGAGCGATCCTGGCTATGTTTAGCAGCGTGCTGGGACAGGGCCCTTATCTCTTCCCACCTCCTTGTCCTCAGCTGTGCCGGGGCTAATCTGCGCTCTGCACCTTGCAGCAGAGCTGCCCCACGCTCCGGATCCCCTGCCCTTGGGTATTATTTTGGGTGTCTCCGTCACGGCTTCTTTGCCCACAAAGAAGCTGCTGTCGTTGGCTGCACCAATGGAGAGGAGGAGCTGCCCTGGGGACAGGGGAAGCCGCTGCTTTGGTGCTGCCCCCAGGCATGTGCAAAGTGACTGCTTGTGCCCCAGAATGGGTGCATTCACTGGGGACACCCCAGAGCAACCAGCATATGGAGAGATGCACAGTGCCAGGGCACTGGCGCTATGCAGTGAGGATTGCCCATGCTCAGCATCAAATACTCAGTTCTATGCATATATATGATTTACACATATAGATCGGCCACATATATTTACACACATATACCTTTAACAGAGATATGCAGATATAAGAAGGACGTGGAGCTGATGGAGCGAGGCCAGAGGAGGCCACGGAGCTGCTGCGAGGGCTGGAGCAGCTCTGCTCTGGAGCCAGGCTGAGAGAGCTGGGCTGGGGCAGCCTGGAGAAGAGAAGGCTCCTTAAGGGGAGACCTTAGAGCAGCTCCAGTGCCTAAAGGGGCTGCAGGAAACCTGGAGAGGGGCTTTGGACAAGGGATGGAAGAACGGGACAAGGGAATGGCTTTAACCTGCCAGAGGGGAGACTGAGATGAGCTCTGAGGCAGAAGCTGTTCCCTGTGAGGGTGCTGAGGCGCTGGCACAGGGTGCCCAGAGAAGCTGTGGCTGCCCCATCCCTGCAGTGCTCAAAGCCAGGTTGGACACAGGGGCTTGGAGCAAGCTGCTGTAGGGGAAGGTGCCCCTGCCCATGGAGCAGGGATGCTGCGCCCGAGGCTCCCGCTGGTGCTGGATGCTCATTCCTGTGGGATCAGCTGAGCAATGCAGCCGAATGCACACCCATCGATTACTGTGGAGACGATCCATAGCTGCCAAATGAGATTGACCAACACCCAGGTCCTGGGAAAAAAGTAAACAGCAAAGAATAAGGAAAATGGGGCACAGCGCTGGCAAAGGCACAAGCGGGCCCAGGGGGAGCGCGGCCATCCCGTCGGGCACTAATCCCCGCCGGGCCCTTTCCTGAAGGATTTGTGAGCTCTTCTCCGCTATTAATCGCGGCAGCCCTGCAGGGAAGGTAATGCAGCATTAGCCGTGTGCTCCAGCTGTGGCTGGAGCGGGGAGGCAGGCGGCTCGCCCGGGCTTTGCCGTGTGTCAGTGAAAGATCAGGGATTAGCGCCCGGATTTCCTCGCTGGCTCGGCTGCTCTAATTCCGTGGCCGTGTTTTTCCCTAAACGCACTGACCTTACGTGCCCGGGGGCGGGCGGTGGGAAGGGCAGCAAGGCAGGAGCCATGGCTCCCTGTTTGGACCCATAGGAGCTGCTGCTAAAACCTCAGCACCCTCACAGGGAAGCGCTTCTGCCTCAGAGCTCATCTCGGTCTCCCCTCTGGCAGGTTAAAGCCATTCCCCTGTGCTGTCCCTACATCCCTTGTCCAAAGCCCCTCTCCAGGTTTCCTGCAGCCCCTTTAGGCACTGGAGCTGCTCTGAGGTCTCCCCTTCAGGAGCCTTCTCTTCTCCCACTGTCCCAGCCCAGCTCTCTCAGCCTGGCTCCAGAGCAGAGCTGCTCCAGCCCTGCATCCGTGCTGGCCGTGTCCCCAGTAGCCATCTGCATGGTGTAAGCTCATCAGCTCCATCACGTCACAGCTACGCAGAGCGCACCCGGGGCAGGCGAAACGGGGGGATATTGCTTAAAACACTGTTATAGCCAAAGCATGGCCCTTTGGCTGACTCACAGCAACATGAAGCTCACTGCCGGGATGAACGGGAGCCATTAGAACACCAAGGTAATTACTCATGCGAACAATGCCCTTCTCAGCTCTTTAATGATTACACAAATTAGTGCATAAAATTATGCTAATGGCCCTCCAACTGTTGCACACAGACGCAGCGCTCCGGTGGGGAGTGGGGAGGAACAGCCTGAGCCTGGACCCTCGCACCGCCGGGAGCACTGCACTGGCACAGGGTGCCCAGAGAAGCTGTGGCTGCTCCATCCCTGGCAGCGTTCAAGGCCAGGTTGGATGGGGCTTGGAGCACCCTGCTCCAGTGGAAGGTGTCCCTGCCCGTGGCAGGGGTTGGAGCTGGAGGAGCTTTAAGGTCCCTTCCAGCCCCAACCATTCCAGGGTTCCATGGCCAAGGGGCAGGCAAGGCTCCATGCCCTTCAAGGGGCACACAGTGTGGCTGGTTACATGAAGCTCTGCAAGTCTGACTCACCTCTTCGGGCATGCGGGAGAGGGATTTTAGGGAACATTTGTTACACGGGGAACTGCCCGGAATCTCGATTTGATGGGGCTTTTTCTCCTTAAAATTCACCTCTCTGTTTGAAATAGACTCAGCTGCAGGCGCAGCGAGGATCATTCTGCACTTACCCTTACCAGAGCTGGAGCTGGTTTCAGCCAACACAGGACTTAACTCCAGTTGTGCTGTACAGCTAAAAACTGCTGTTATCAGGAGCGAGAAACCTCAAGCCACAACCGATACGAAGAGATGAATGAATGACTCTGGTGTTCTAAAGCAGAAGTTTCTGCTCATTAAAGCAACAAAACCCCCCAGACTGTGGTTTCTGGAGAAACCACAACTTTTCCATCCATTTCCATGTTAGGTTTATGAAGGACGCTGCTAACACTGCGATTAAGGAGAGATTCCCTCCCTCACCGCTGCGCTTCCCAAAGTGCCTGCACAATGCCAGCAGCGCTGGGCTGCCAGCAGGCAGCTGTGTGGAGCAAGGGCAGGACAGAGGGACCACGCAGCCCCAAGGAGGACAATTGCCCTCAGTTGTACCAACAAAGCGGCACTATCGGAAGCGGACCATCGGAAAAGGCAGATTCCCCTGTGCAGGAATGGCAGAGCTGCTCCAGCACCGCTGTGTTAAAAGCAGGGACATGGATCAGCTGCAGCAGGCCAACATCTCTTCCCTCAGGGTAGAAAGAACTCCAGCATTCCACCGTTCCCTTCCTTTTTCCAATTGAAAACACAGCATTCCCACTTAGCAGGGAGGGCCGGCAGCTTCCTCACAGGGGTACAAACCCACCAGGTCTTTAAGAACTCAGTGTTAAAAAGCTCTGCACAAAGGTGATGTGGCCCACAGATCCCAACGTGGGGAAACACTGGTGTTTTCTCCTCTTCCTCACAGCGTTTGGTACCCACCTGTGCTCCCACCAAGGTGGAATGGCCTTTCCATGGGGTGATGCTTCTCGCCACGCTGCAACCACGTCAGAGCTTGCACCGGTACTGCTGTGTCTTGAAATCAGCTGAACCACCCCTTCAATCAGTGCCTCAGCACATTAATTAGCTCTTTATGCTCAGAGCCATTGGACTCCCTGGGTCAGAACCCAGATCCCCATGTTCCAAAGAGGAGACTTTGGCCCCTCCATCCATGAGGGTCTCAGCCTCCTTCACTCCTCCTACCCCATGAAGGTCTCTTTCTTCCCAGCCCCTACACAGCCAGAGGGATCCTCTCCAAGCACCACTCCAATTCAAACCAAACTCTTCAGGTTTCCTTTTGTGCAAGAAGAGGTTTTGTTCCCTTGAGCACACTCGAGCCTCTGCTTCAAAGCCGCTCCCGTTCCACCTTCCTTGAGCTCAGGCCACACAAGGGTTTGGGGTTTTTCAGGCCAACTTCCCCTCCAACAGCACATTCCTACGTGCCATCGAGCACACGCTGCCCCCTCCACCCCCCTGCTTCCCACACCCTGACAAACAAACCCCTCTGGCAAGAGCCACTCCAGCTTCACACTCCCCACCCCACTCATCCCAACAGCTCTTCCCCATTTCTTCCCACCCAGCATTGTCGCACAGCCACTCCAGCAGCCAAGTCTGCTCTGGGTGCAACATGGCTCTTACCTTGCCCTCAGGCACAGGGCTTTGCCATCCATTCGTAATTGTTTGAGAGTACATCTCACAGACGCATCTTTGGCTCCTCACACTCATCCCTGCTCCAGCATGGGCTCCTCTCTCCGTGGGATCGCAGCTCCCGCCCAGACCCTGCTTCTGCAGCACAGGCTTCCCACAGGGGCACAGCTTCCTTTGGGAATTCCCCTGCTGCACATCCAGAGGCTGCAGGGAATCCCTGCTCTGGCGCCTGGAGCACCTTCTCCCTCCTCCGCCACTGACCTTGGTGTTTGCAGAGCTGCTCCTCTCACTCTTTCCCAGCTGCTGTTGTGCAGGACTTCATCCATCTTCACAAATACATGATCCCAGAGGTGCCACCTCCATCACTGAGGGCTCAGCCTTGGGCAGTGGCAGATCCATCTTGGAGCTGGCTGATGCTGGTGCCATCAAACACGGGGAAAGCTACCAGCAGCTTCTCACAGGAGCCATCCCTGCAGCTCCCTGCTACCAAAACCCAGCCCCAGCCACACAAACCCAAGGCATCCACCTAAACAGTGACCCAACCACCCACCCTGCGCTCCCCACGGCAGCTCTGTACACCACACTTACACTGTGCAGAAACGCAACCCCTATGCTCCACACTGACACTTTAATTCCCTGCAAATTTGACACAAACTTAGATAACCAAAGGTATTTTCATGGACCTCATACTAAATGAGAATCATCACATAGGACAGGAGCCACATTCTCAGGCTGGATGTTGGGTGCGACTGGGACCACATTACGTCGGCTCCTCTGTAATCATCTTCACTTGCTGCCTTCAGCCACCACCATGGACACCAGGAAGGCCTGCACACCCCGTTTGCCCTCAAGAAGATTGCAGGCCAGCACAGAGCCTGCTGAACCTCCCGTTTTCCCCTGGAGTATCACTAGCAACATGAATATTAACACATCCTCTTTTAAGCAGCGAGAAGTCTTTCTTTCCCCCTTCTCCTGCAATAAATTCCACCCATTTCCCAGGGAACGGAGCCCTTTCTTTGGGAGCAGCTCAAACACCAGAGCTTCCTGTGAACACTACATCTCTGTGGAGCACAAAAGGCTTTTGTGTGGCCGAGCGGGGCCGCGGTGGCGAGCGGAGCCCTCGGCTTGGCAACAAACCACAACCCCCGGGTGTGTGTTTCTGTAAAAATTTTATTTGTTAAAGAAAAAGAAAAAGGCAGAAGCCAATTGAAAACCTGCTCAATCTTTAACTCCAATTGGTCATTAAATTTAGAGAAATGACTTCGGTTTTATGTTTTAAACAAACCCCCCTTTTTCCCCTTTAGCGTTTACCATCTACTCGTGCTGAATCCTTCCAAGGAGATCGCTCCAACGCACCTCTCCAGGTCCTCGCTTTGCTCCTTTTACCAAAAACCATGGAAAAACTCCATCGTGCATCTTAAGGGCTCCCATCGTCAAAAATAGGAAAAAAAAAAAGGTATCTTTGGAATAGCCAATTGAGTTGAATAACAAAAAGACTCCACACGAGTGCGGTTTGGTTGGGGCAGGAATCCACTCCTATGTTCCTGGTAATCTGATCCCGCTCCATGAATCCTTGTAATTCAGCCTCCCTATCCTATCCACATTATGATTTGAATCCAATGATCCAGCTCCAAGGATTGGGATCCAGTGAGCCCTCTCCAATCCAAACCTTTATAACCAGCAAAACCAAAAAAGAGGAGGCAAAAAGTTAGATACTGTAATGAAAAAATAGGATTCTGGGGAATGATCAGTTATGTTTGCCATCAATTAACAGAGATGTACAGTAATAACTATCAATTCCCCAAAACAAACTCGTGAATGGTGATGCTCAGATAATTCTTTCTTAGAAATGTTAATTACTACTCGGAGGAAACATTTGTCATATTTACAATATGTCAACTGAAAATGCCAACATACTCATCGCTCGCATGGCTCTGTGGTCGCAAAAAATGGGCTACGAAACTGGAAGAGCTTTAACTGCCAACACTATCCACCTGCTGCAGGCCTGAGCTACAGTAGCATTCCCGGCTGGAAGGGAACGCTGGGAACTGGAGTTCGCAATCAGATCGGTGAGTCAATTGACAATTAGCCTGAGGGGGCAGGGCTGAGACTTTAAAGTTATTCCCCACTTGGTTTTCTAAGTTGTTGGTTGTATTTTTGCTTTTGGTCTGATACTTTAAGAAATGCAATAGCAACGCTGTATCAGTCACACAGAGGACATGCAGATTTTAGCAGTATTGATATTATACTCCGATTTAAGGATACCCTTTGATCTACTACAAGTGCACGAATACTACAGAACATTTAACACTTGTAACCAAATGCTGCGTGACAAAGTAAACCGAAACTCCCACCCCCGACCCGGTTTATTCCTTAAAAAACTAAAAATAGAATGGAATAATGGACTAGAGAATAAACAAAACCAAGTATTTAGCCACAATTGCCCCCCCCAAAAAAAAAGAGTTTTAAAGCAAAGAGCAATTGTAGCCTGCGGTAACTAGACCATGCCTGACGTGACACAGAGGTGCACGCGCTCCATTAGCCTGTCTCTCGGTATAAGGTCAATACTGCCAAGTTCATCTGTGACAATAGCACTTGGAGTCATACCATTGCCTCCATTATTGATCTGATCCTCCTCAATCCTCCTTTTGACAATCCTAAAATGATTGACATGTGCTCCACAATCCTTTAATCCAAAGCATTCTTAATCCATCTCTTCAGATATGTCTACAGAAAGACACACGAAAAGGCAAGATAAAATATAAGATCCCCCAGAAGAGACAAGTTAGCCACAAACATCCCAACATCCCCAGCTCGTATAAACCATAGCTGAACACTGAGACATTTACACAGCAATACCACAGCTCCAAGAATGTTGGTATTTGAACTAGAAACTAAACCGAAACAATCCTGACTGACATCAATTAAAATACAATTTACCAAAGACATGAGGGGAATGTCGATGTGAAGGAGCAAATACTCACTAGGGATTTTACACAAGAATGCAATTCAACACTTCAGCCAATTCGAGTAGAACAGTTGGAATTAAAAAAAAAAAGGATAATGAAAGACTGTACTAAAGGAAAACTGTGTACAACATGGGCTTCTACAAAAAGATCAGAGCTAGTGATCGCTTATGTACGAGATCGGGATCTGCTGTGGCGGGGAGAGTAGCGTGGAGATCCTCTGCTTCTTCTTGGGGAATAACTGCGGCTTCTGCTGTTGCTTCGACTACGGCTTCTGCTACGACTACGGCTGCGTGACCGAGATCTTCCATAGCTTGGACTTCTTGGGCCATCAACTTTAACACGGATGTAGGCAGTTTCTCCCTATTGAATAGACAGAACTTTCGATTGAAAAGTCTAGGCTTTAGGGCCATCTTTTTAGGCATGCTGACAGACTGCAGATATCGTTTACTAGCAGCACGGAAACAGACAGCAAAGCTTTAAAGCCTATCTCCTGACAAACTGACCACAGACTTACTCAGCCACTTCGTATATAAACAAACACCACACGTTCCTTACCTTCGAATCCTACTGTTAAGCCCCTTGTATCCAATTCTGGCCAAAGAAAGTATGAAACCTACCTCATGAGATCTAAATTTAGTGTTATCCAGCTTTCGCACAGCGTAGGTCATATCTTCCTTCCGTACAAACTCCACGACACCAGTGCCATCTCGGAAAACATCAGCATAACATACATCACCTGCTTCACGCATGTGATCCTTTAAATCCTGCCAACTTCCACTTGGAGGCAGCCCTATGTAAAAAGCAAGGAGTGACTTTTAAACCGGGATGTACCCTCGCCTCTTGTAGCTACAGCATCAGCTCAAAGGAATGGAGAGAGGCTGTTCAGGAAGCAGGCAGGGTGCCTCGAGGGACTGCCCGCAGGCACAGCATTCCTCCCAGGCAACGTGAGGCGAAACAACTCGGAGCTGCACCACCTCTCGCTGTGCAGCCAGCCTGGAGGACCCCGGGGGAGCGCTGGGGTTAAGAGAAAGAGAGCAAAGACTCACCCGAGACGATCACTCTGTACTCCGAGCGCCGGGACGGGGGGCCGTACCTGCCCCGGGGGGCTCCACCCCCTCCGCCGCCGCCGCCACCTCTGCCGGTGCCCCGGCCGCTCCGAGGGAACTCCACGCGGAGGCGATACCCATCGTAATCGTAGCCGTCCCGCCCGTAGACGGCGTCCTCCGCGTCCCTGCGGGACGGGACGGGGCGGTGAGCGCGGCCGCCCGCCCCGCCCTGCCCATGCGCCGCCTCCCCGCCTTTGTTCCCGCTTCCCGCCCGCCCGCCGCCCCCCCCCTCCCCGGGCCCCCGACACCGCAACGGCGCGGGGCCCGTTACCGCGGCGCAAGGAGCCGGTGCTGCGGGCGGCTGCCCCCGCCTCAGGCCCAGCGCTGCGGGCCACGCACACGGGCAGGCCGCAGCGGGTCACGGGCAGCCCTTGCCGCACGGGGGGAGGGCTGCGGGGTCTCACCTGGGGTCCTCAAACTCGACGAAGGCGAAGGGCGGGCCCCCGCGGCGGTTCTTGAGGTCGATGTCGCGGATGGCCCCGTACTTGTAGAAGACGTCCTCGATGTCCTTGGTGCGGATGTCGGGGGGTAGGTTCCCCACGTAGATGCGGCAGTCGTTGTTGCCGGCTGGGCCGCGGATCACGCCCCCTCCGGACATGGCAAGGTCGGCAATGGCTGCGGCGGGGCAGGGCCGGGGCGCAGGGAGCGGGCGTGCGGCGGAGCGCGGGGCCGGGCACGGCACACGGGGAGCGAGCGAGCGAGCGCGCCGCCTGCCCGGGGCACCGCTGCAAAATGGCGACCGCGGCTCCCCTCACGCTCCGGCTGCGCGCACGGATCTCACCCCCGGGACGCAGCACCGCCCGCGCTCGTACGGAGGACGAATCGCGGCTGTGCGCCGCCGCGCCCTCACTGCTCCGCACTGCGCGTGCGCTGGTCCGGTGAAAAAAAAAGTCCCTCTCGCGTCGCTACTCAGCGGCTGCACCCGGAGCGGGCGAACGCGCGCGGGTCCTCCGCGGGAGGCCGCAACGGGCTCGGTTCCTCCCCCGAGAGGCTCTCGGTGCCCGCGGGGAGGGAGCAACGCAACGGCACCCCGCGGCTTTGACAGCGGCGGGCCGTGTGACGTCACGTCCGGTGCGGCGCCCGCGCCAAAAAGTCCCGGCCGGGGGCGGGGGAGGGGGTGCCCCACAATGCACCGCGGCGGCGCTTGGCGCCAAGGCGCGGGGGGTGTCCCACAGTGCACCGGGCGGAGGGGGCGCTGTGGCGGCAGCGGGGGGGGCGATGGCGGCGGCGGCGGCGCCGCGTCCGTGCGCGTCGGTGCAGGCGTTGCTCCGCTCGGGCGCCCTCGGGGTGCGCTGGGCCGTGCGCTGCCGCCGGGGGGGGCTGAGGGGAGCGCTGAGGTAAAATGGCTGCCCCGGGGGCGCGGGGAGCCGGATCCCGGCCGTGCGCGCGGTGCCCTTCAGCGCAGGGTTAAAGGCACGGTTTATGGCTGCTGGGTTCGGTTGTGTTCGTTTGAATCCCCCTGGCGCTGCTGTGTTGTGGAGCTCTTGCATCGGGCTCGTGGTGTGCTCTGGAAGGACTCCCCAATCGACAGTGACTGCGCAGAACGGATCTGAAGGAGTGCTTGACTTTGTTTTGTATCTGTGAGCACGACAGCACCGGAGGTGGAGGCAGAGTCACGTCTCAAGTGGACACGTTCGCGAGCGCATCGCCTCTCAAGGGCTGTGTGCTCCTGCAGAAGGACCTCCTGTGTGTTGTGCCTGCAGTTACGTCAGGAATGGGCACAAAAGAGGGTGGAAAAGGATTTCTGGGGAAGCAGCAAGAAAACAACAGAACTAGGTTACATTTATGAGGTTATAATTTCAATTAAATCCGTTTAAAGCAGAATATATCCACAAGAAACAACAGAGGTGGGAGGGATCCTTGTTTAAATGCTTGGAATAGTTGTACTCCTGCAGCCTGGATGTCTCTTGTTTATCCCTTGACATCTCTATCAGCACAAGCACATCCACACAGTGCCAGGAGGGTTGAGGCTCTGTAACCACCGTGGTGGGGTTGAAGCAGTACCTGATCACGTAGCAAAACCCTTTAGGCTCCCTGAGTTAATTAAGGGATTTGAGAAGTGTGTCATGTCTCTTTAGCACTGTTGTGGGTGCTTCCTTCTTCACGTGTTCATTAAACATGCATTTTCCTCTAGAAAACCCAGCTTGCAGTCAGAGAAAGGTTTGCAGGGCAATGGCATAATGTTTTTAACTTAGAGATGCCTTTTGGTTTCCTCCAGTGCAGGTGAAAGCTCAGTCGTGCTCTACTCTGGTGATTTTAGCACTGGTCATGTATGTGTTAGATTGCCCTGGTTCAATAGAGACTGTGATTAATCACTGAAGGATGGCGGGAGAAAGCCCTTCTTCAGAAGGGGGGTTTGTGAAGTATAAACTAGCGTCTCGCTAGGGGTTTTCTGTATCTTTAGGAGTCTTAAGGCTTCACTGTTTCATTTGTAGTGGAATGGTGAGACAGTGACTGCTGTGCACTGCGGTTCCAGCACTGACCTGCGTGATTTCAGTGGGTGCTTTGGGGCAATAACATCGCTTTAAACCAGCACAATTTAACCGGCTAATTCAGTTATTTGCCAGCTCACTAGAAATACTCATTGTCCTTTAAAAAGCCCAAAGAACAGCTCATCTCACAAAATAATCACAAAAACCCCAAATATGCTCTTCCCGGGTGCAGGGAAGGCTTCATCTCTCACCAAGAAATGAGTCTTTCCTTTCAAAAGCTTATTAAACCACTTTATTTCTTAAAGGCACCATAAAATACTAGTGAGTCTGCCCAAAAACCCGTTGCATAATTTCTTGTGTGTGTTAATAATCCTTTAAATGGCTGCCTTAATTACCTTAATGAAGTGTCTCTCTATAGAAGTATTGGATGCTTTCTTCCTCATTACCTTTTTTAGCCCTGTGTTATCCGCAGAGGCTTGAAACACTTGGATAAGCTGCAGAGCATTTGTTTGCTTTGTCTGAGTTGCTTTCCGCTTTCTGGCTGAATGTGTATGTGGAGAACCATTGGCATTAATTATGGAGGCAAGAAATGACTGGGAAGGAAATGGCAAATAATCGTGGTGGAAAAGGCAGCTGCTGTAAAATGACAGAGTTTTCCTTCTGGGAATGGGAGTGATGGAAAACAGGGATTTCCAACTGTGAACATCAGTGGATGGTGCAAATGTTAATGTTGTGTTGCAGTATATGGAAGCAGGGACACCTTTCACTAGAGCAACTTGCTCCAAGCCCCTGTGTCCAACCTGGCCTTGAACACTGCCAGGGATGGAGCAGCCTGTGCCACAGGTAGTAGTTCTTATGCAAAGATACTGAAATGCTTTATAATGGGGTCACTTGGTTTCACTTCAGAGCCGTGGCTGAGCTAGCTGCACCGCGGTTCTGTGGGCAGCTCCCATCACCTTCACCACTTGCCTGGCTCCATCAGACAAAACCTGTTTTTCCTAATCCTTGTACTGCACAATCCAGCTGGGATTAGTCTTCACTAATCTTACTTGGTGGCAAAATAACAATTCATCAAAGCCCAGATTGTTTGGAAGAAAAGCGTCATTTTTACAGTGGCGCCTTACCTTGTAACAGGGAGTTTTAAGAGCTAGGCTTTGAATTGTCCGAACTTGCCTTTTCCTTCCTTTAACAGTTGTGAATATGCTGCTCAAGTGGTTTCCTTTGCCATTTCGACAGTAACATGAAGCTGCACAGACAGCATCTGTGGAGATTGAAATGTAAAGCTCGTATTTTGGGGGCCTTTGATTTCAAAGAGCGCCTCAATGTTGTCAAAGTTACTCATTTTTCTGTAGAAAAAGATAGGAAAATAAAGGCTGTGGTTTTCTTTCAGGGAAACTGAGTACAGATAAGACAAGGGGAGCGTGTGCAAGTTGGAAATGATTCCCATCAAGTGCATGGTGACAGAGCTTGTTTTAGTTATGTAGGTTTAGATGTCAGCACAACACTTTCACACGCACATGCTGCAGCATGCCTCCATGCAAACAAGCACCACAATGCGCTCTGACAGGGTGATTTCTCCTGCAGGGACACACACAGGTAGGGATTTAAAGCAGCAAAGCCACCCAGAGGAGCATGCTGCAGGAGAACCGTGGTGTTTTGTGTAGATAACACCGCCTGGATTCAAATCGCGCCTGGCAGGCGCCATGGAAGTGTTCATTTATAGATATTCTGAAACATTGCTCTGTTTATGGTGTTAGAACAGCCACGGCATCGCAGGGCTTGGGCATGATGTGCTCAGCAGAGATGTGATCGTATGGAGCAAATGCCTGGGGCCCTTCCAAGAGCTCCCATTGCAGCCCAAGTCCATCCCTGCAGGACCGCAAGCCACCTCGTCACCCCACTCCGGCCTCTCTCTGCCCAGCTGTCTGGAGGCACGCAAGGAAATGGAATGTAGTTAAATCTTATGTGGTATTTGCCTGGCTAGTAGCAGTTAAAGGTTAAATTAATTAATAGTTAATTAAAGCTAGTTAATTAAAGGTTAATTTAAAAACCATTTTCAAATAAATAAAATTTAGGGGTTTGATGTGATTTCTCCTCTCATGTTTGTAATTTACTCTGATTTTCAGCGCCTGCTTTCACGTTTGATTGCTGCACTGTGTCTGGGGGCAGGAAGTGAAAGGCATTGGTTAGCACAGACTGAAAAGTTTAAATGACCCCCCCAGCCAAACCTGTTTTAATTGATTTCTATCCCTGGGAAAACGTTTATGCTCCTACAGCCTGATGTGGATGGAGGAAAAGGGATGCAAACTGTTAATGAAAATAAACTGATCAGGAATAAATAGCAAAAAATAGCATATCTATTTGGGTTACTGATTTGAGTACGATCCTTGTGGTTAGGCAGAGACCTCAGCCACTCTTTTGCTCCTTTTTCTGTTGCTGTTTTTATTTCCCTGTGCTTTTCCTGCAATTCCCTCCTTTCTCCTCGACACCTTCCCACGTCCCAGGCACCCGGAGCTCACCGACCCCATTCGACACCTGCTTTCCCACCAGTTGGGTTTTGTCGTGGAGCAAGTGGTGCTGTCCTGATACAGGAACTGAAACAGTGAGTGGTGACAAAGCACCGAGTGAGGCAGCCCTGTGCTGCCGGGCTGTTAAACAGGCTGTATTTGTCCATTGCCAGTATCAATGGCTTCTTATTTGATACCTGGTATCCGTCACCTTCCCCACCAGGAAACCCCATCAGTGAGCGCACTGCATTTAGATATCCTGTGGACATCTTCATGGTGGCTGTGCCACCGAGCCGAGCCCTGGGAGCGTGGGTAGAGCTGAATCTTTTTGTTCTCCCAAAATAACCCTCATTTGCTAGGCCTGAGTGGCTTCTAAAAGGAGGTTTTCCATCTTTCCATTAGCTTTCCATCAGAAAGCCGCCAGCAGCGATGCCACCATCCCTGCTGCCTCCTCAGCTCAGGGCTTTCAGCGATATCAGGATGCAGCCCCTCTGGCATCAAGTGTGGGTTTGCTGAGTTTATTTTAATACAAGGGAATAGAATGAGTGAGAAAAGCATTAAAATGTGTGTCAAGCAGAGTATTTTTAAATGCAACTAAAGTTTCTGCAAGTGTTTCATTGATGTGCATAATTCCATGTGAACAGCTGAGAAAGGCAAAGGTGAAAGGCAAAATCTACTGCTTTTAAATGACCAAGTTAGAATATGTAGTCAGAAATGAGGAGTGGAAGCACCCTGGTTACCTGCTACTGGCTGTTCTGCACCAAACTATGTGGGGCAAAGCAAAACAAAGTCGATTTTCATGTATTTTATGGTATCAGGCTTACAGCCGTGGTCTCGGGCTGTCCCTTGTGAGGCTTTTTTGCTGTTAAGAGCAGAGGAAGAAAGACCAATGAATGTGTGCTGCCCGGTTGTATGGGCACACATAAAGCAGAGCCTCCATGTACTTTTGTTTGCTCTGAAAGCATCAGAGATGTCCGTGAGTAATTTTTTCCCTCTAGGGTTTTCTTTTTTGTTATTATTCCCCTTTTTACTCCTCCTTATCCACAGCAGAAGGCAGCTTTGCTCCTAACCGCTTGCTTGCCTGTTTGGGAGTTAAACACAAGCTGAGTGCTGTGATGGACCAAAGTGCCCCCTGAGCACTGGTGGGACTGGGCTGAACTGGAAATGCACCTTCCAGACACCCACATGGTGGGTTCACATGAAGGAGAGGGGTGTGGGTGCTCACAGGAGCCTGGGGAACCTGCTGTGTCCCTGATACTCCATGGCACAGATGTGTTTGCTGCATGGAGCCCAGCACGGAGGCAGAGCCATCTGAGGCCACTGGAGCAGTTCCCAAGGACACATGCCATCTGTGCGGAGGTTTGCTCTCCTCCACGGATGTTTCCTTGCCATGGGACCTCAGCAGCTGCTGCATTCCCTTACAAGCCCCCACCTTTGCAGGCTTTGCCAAGTCTCCTCGCTAGAAACCTCTCCTCTTCCCTTGCCATGAAGTGTATTCCTGACACCTCCTCCCTGTCTCGCCATGCATAACCAGCACCCCTCGCACTGGAGATGTGGCAGGATCCTGCTCAGTAACTCCCACTCTGGGGGGTGCCAGGAAGGGGACCAGATGTGCTCACAGCCCCAGGAGTGAGTTACACCCCAATAAATCAACTCTGGTGTGTTCTGCTGTACTTGCAGGGCAGATTAAGCAATAGGCAGAGTAACCTTAAGCATTCCTCTAATTAAAACAAAATCCCTCGTGGCCTCTTATATACAGAGGGATATCACAGACTTTAGGGATGTATAAAACTTCCATTACTGATTGGATGAAGCATTGCAGCTCCTTCCATGGGGTTCAGCGAGAGCATTAACAGAGCAGAGGCCGGGCTGGTGAGGAGGGCAGGGAAGGTTTGGCTGCTGCTGGCACTGAGCCTGTGAACACTTGCCTGTGTAAATATACATTTATATACAGGGCTCCCTTGCAAGGCATCACCTCCAGTGCCTGCCCTCATTTCTGGTCCTGCTTTAATGGGTGCTTGTGGATTTGCAGAGTTGCACCCACAGTGCACCTAAATCCATTCACGATGGTTGTTTTTAGCATCCCAGGATCACTTCTGGTGAAGCCTCAGCAGTGATCAAAGGACGGGACGTGTTTTCCAGTGAGAAACAACCACTCAGAAGCTTTTTCGGGCTGATTTTATGCTTAGTAAGTTGCTCCACCTTAAAGAACAACTCCAAGTAATGTGAGTGTGTAGTGGAAACGTCTGCCAGCCTGGATGAAAATGGTGCTGGCTGTAGCTTCTGCAACATAAACATTACAGAAAAATAGTGTAAATATGGGGGATTCTGTCTTTCCCCCCCCCCTCATTTCTTCCCTCACGCAGGCCAGGAACTGCTACAGCTTAAATAAATCACTGCAGAAGTGAGACTGACCTAAATCGTTCTACACCGTGCAGACCTTCTCGCCTGCTTTTGGAGCAGCTCATATTTATACTGTGCCAGAACAGAGTTTAAGCTGTCTGTGTGGCAGTAGCTGCTTCCCACACCCTGGGGAGCTCGGGGGAAGGTGTGAGATCAGCTCCCGTGTGGCTGCTGGGGAGACAGAACCACCAGCTCAGCGGGTATTGTGCTGCTGCACCATCCCATGCTTGGCACTGGTGGGATTCCCTGCCCTGTGTGGGAAGCTGCTTTGCATCCAGTTGGGTCGTGCACGAGAGCCCAATTAATTAATGCACAAGTGCCTAATCAGTGAATGCACAAGTGCCCAGTTTATTTGCATTTGAGCACCCAACATGCTCTCACACATTAGCACCCAATTAGTGCATCAGCACCTAATTAGTTCACCCATGAGTGCCCTGGAGGTGCATGAGTGCCTGACCAGTGCAGGAGCAACCAAAAAGGTCCTGTAGTGAACCTGCACAGTCACAGTGAGCTCATGCACAAGTGCAGGATTAGTCCATGAATGAATTCCCCATTAGGCCATGCATGGGCACACAGTTGGTTTGCATATGAATGCCCAGTTAGTGTGTACATGACTGCTGAACTATTCCATGCATGAGCACCAATTTACACTGGTTTCCCAGTTGGTTCCCGAAGCAGGGACACTCCATGGGACTGCAGCCTGTGGCTCACAGCAGGGGAGGAAGGAGGAAACACACAGAGAGGCTGCTGTGGATGTGCTGCAGGAGGAAACCCCAAACTTGCAGCCATCGCAAAGCAACCCGGCATTGCCTTGGGACCCACAGCTCATCTGAGAGCAACGCTGTGCTCTGCTCGACCACAAAACCAACCCTGGTGAGCACTGTGGCTCACAGAAGCTGTGAGTTGAGGATCCCAATAGCACTTCTAGCCTGAAGAGATTTAGGAAGCCTCTGATGTGCAGGCAGGGCCCTTGTAGGACCAACTTGCTTTGGTGTTTATGTTGTCTCCAGACCCATCTTTCACTTTGGGACAGATCAGACCGATGTGAGATCCCAGCTCTCTGCATCCAGCTGGTCTGGGAGCTGGGGCTGGGCTGCATCACCCCTCGTCCCTCTGCATGCACAAAGGCAGTTGTTGTGTTCCTAATAGGACCCTGCTGAGATTCCAGGCTCTTATTTACAGCTCCTGCATGAACTGCACACCGCAAGTCACTTGCAAAAACTTGCAGCGAGTGGATGACCTGAATACATATTAATAAGGCTCACAAGTGGTTTAGCATTAGTTTTTCCTACCTCGCTTGTGGGATGCCAAGGAATGCACTAGCTCCTGGAAAGCGATGTTAGACAAGAAGCCATCTACAGCTTGTCACAGTTTTAAGCCCGTTTGCCTTGGAGATGAGCCCAGGCTGCCCTGCCGTGGTGCCACGCTGCAGCTACCACTGCTCCAGGGCAGATCCAACAGGAGACATGAGCAATAGCTCTCTGCACACTGGAGACACCAAAGGGCCATGGTGGCTTTGGAGACAGAGCATTGCATGGCCCAAGGATGTGTTTAGGGGTTTGAGACACACTGATCCCAGCAGCAATAATGGGTAGTGGCCCTCTTCCTGGCTGGGGAACCCTGGGGGACAGTTCCAGGGCTGGTTTTCATGCACTTTGGACTGAAAGCCTTTGTAGATTAGGCATGGATGAGGTGCTTGGAGCATCAGGCACAAGGAGAATGTGGTTCCCATTCCCTAGGGGATGTGAGAGTAACTCATGGGAGACAGAAAAGCACCCAGACTAGATCTGTGCCTCAAAGAGGATGGCAGGTAGTGAAAACACTTTTATCACCCCAAATTTGTGAACCATAAACTGGAGGACTTGGGGTCTTACATTGAGTGTTTATGGTCACCAAACCCTCAGCATCAGCATTGCAGGTCCTTGCTGGAGTTTTACATTTCCTTTTGTAGGGCATTTTCTTTTTCCACAGGATTTATTCAGGTTCTATGGCAGGATTCAGGGAGACAATAACGTACATTAACCAGGGCGCTGAAAACTGCTTCACAGACAAGATTGATCAAAGCACAGCCCTGGACTGATCACAAACCCTCCCTCATGCAGTTTGCAAAGCCAAAACAATCAGCTCCTGGTACAAAATAACAGGTGAGGATGTGGCTCCAGCAGCTGGGAAGCTGCTGGATGGGGACTGCAGCCTGTGGAAGGGCAGATCCAGCTCACCTCATGGCTGTCTCATGGATGGGCTATCACTTGCAGGGAAGAATAATGCATCTTGTGAGGGGTCTGACCCTGCAGGGCTCCCCCGTGGCAGGAGCTGGGTGCGGGTTGAGCTGCTGGCAGTGCTTCCCTCTCACCCTTACATCTCCTTTCAGTGCAGTTGCTTTGCAGCGCATCTCTGCAAGGAGCTGCGGGCTCCCTGCTCGATGCCTCAGCCACAGGAGGATGATTATCGGTGATTGCAATGTCACCAGACAGGAAGAGTGCCCGCAGTGTGTGATGTTCGTGCTCCAGCTGCAGCAGGCAGGGCCTGACAGGGAGCATTTGGGCTGATGCGATGAAGTGGCCAAATCTCCCTTGGTGTGGAGCAGCGGCTCTGCTCCAGGGTGCCTGGTGCTCACACGCATCCTTTGGGACATGTGGGGAGAGCGAGGAGGGGAATTAATAAAGGAAGGTTCTTTACTTCTGCTGGTTTTATTGATTACTGGCAAAAGAGAGTGACTGATGCTGGAGCCTGGAGAAGCACAAGGAGACATGAGGGAAGGAGACAAAGGTGACATTTCAACAGTCGTCTGCTACAGACATATGCCACAAAATACATCAGTGTGCCACGTCCATGGCAGGGCAGAGCAGAAGTAACGGGCTAGGTTATAGCAAAGCAGGTTTAGATTAAAGAAGAGGAAAAATCTCCTGCTGGGGGTGTTACGGTGGAGATGCAGGAGGGATGCAGGGTTTGTGGCGTGCTGCAGCCACACTCCCAGCCTTTGGATCCCAGACCTCTGTGTTTCTTATGGTAGATGTGCACAAAGTCTGTGGGGTTTGACTTCAAATTGCCTGGGATTGGAAATGTGTCCCATGGGAAGTGCGTGGCCATGGGGCAGGAGGAGCAGAGCCTTACATGGCAAACGGCTCCTCGCTGCCAGGCCCTTTTCCTGTGAATCCGTGAAGTGCCTTATATAGTGCCTCAGGAATTTCTAAATAAATGCTTTTTGTCACCATTCAGGAACGCAGCTCCCTCCCTGGCATCTGAAGCACTTTCTTCCATCAAGGTCGTGCTCCTCCACATGCCAAGGGCAGCGCCAAGCCACAGCCAGGCTGTGCTGGGCAGGAGTACAGCTCCTCCACCTCCTCTTGATGCAGAGTCTTTGGGGAAGGAGGCAGGATGGATCTGGGATGGGGTTACAGAAGCAGCCACCAGTGCTGGAGGTTGCTCTGTGGATTACTGACTGCCCAGACAGGGCCTTTCCCACCTCCTCAGCTGTGAGATCAGCACCTCAGCCCCCTCCAGCCATCCAGAGCTCCTGGAAACAGCACTATAACAATATATACTCCTGCTGCCACTGAGATGGGAGCTCATAAAGGGCTGTCACTAAGCCTGTTACTGCATTAGCACCGGCATCCAAACCAGCCAAAGGCAGAGGCCCGGCTGGGGTAGCCTGTGCTGACCCAAAGCATGTCAGTGGGTGCAGGGCATCGCCTGCATCCCAGCAGGACAGGCACTGCCCGCTCCCCTTCCTGCAGATGGAGCAACGAAAGGCAACCTGCAGGAGAAAGCAGGAAAAACACTGCTCCAGGGGTGCAGGGAGAGCATCAGCTCTTTCTCAGAGCAATGCAGAGGGATCTCTGTGCTTAAGCCTGAGGCTGCAATTTGATGGCTGCAGCCCAGCCCTCTGCTCTGGCTGTGTATTTATTTATCGATACTTTACATCTCGGGCCAAGCAGCTCTTTGTGCCGCCATGGGATGTCCACCGCTCCTGTGTGTGGTGCCAGGCAGAGAGCAGGGACCTACAGCCATTTCCCAGCTGATGCACTTGATGCATTTGTGGTCTGAGGGGACGCTGATGCCCTCATATTACCTGTCTGAAGGCAGGTCCTGTGCCACCAGCAGTGGGTTTACAAACTTAGTGCAGCCTTAGTCCTCACTTCTTCTGCTTGCTCTCTGGCTCCTGCAATCTTAACGCTGAAGCTCAGGTCTATTTGGGAATAGTAAATATCGTATTTGCTGGTGGAAGTTTTGACCAGTACCTCAGAGGCTGCAAAGGTCACACCATGAAATACCCATCTCATTAGCAAAAAAGGATCGGCCCATTCATGGGCTGCCTGCTTGGGAGGCAAATACACAGCCATGGAGTGAACTCCAGCCTGTCCCCTGAGTGCTGTTACCAGCTGTAGGCTTGTCCTCCCTGAGCAATCACGTTAGATAGATTTCAGTACCTGGTTCTCAAGGCCACGTGTGCAATTAAAACTGGTCTCGTTAAGAGCCGGATGAGCGCAGGCAGCACCGTCTCCATCTCACCACTGTTCACAGCAGGGAACTGAGACTGTTTTGCCGGGCTTTTCTTCAGGTGGTTCCTTTCGCTTGGCACCTCTGCTCAGGTGAAATGGAGCAACCCAAGCACATGCTGGCTACTGTCCATAGCAGACGGGCCCATGGGGCAGGTGCGTGCCCAGAGCTCCAAGCGGCCAAAGCAGCAGCATCGCAGCAGCGTGCCAGGATCCTGCTGTGTGCTCCCTCGCTGCCAGCCCCAGCGCAGTGGTTATGAGCATGAGCCTCCTTTGCTGTCTCTCACCCTGAGGTGCGCACACAATAGCATGAGGTTTGACTGCCAGCCCCCGCCAGCCGCAAGGATCCTGCCACAGGGATGCTGTGGTGGATACACAACACTGGATCAGCCTTTCATTCTGCTCCGATAGCACTGGCACCTGCTGGCTTACTAAAGCTGAGCTTTACTATGGCTTTACTTCAGGCAGAGCAGTAATGCAAACCAGGGTATCACAGTGCTGCATGGTGAACAGGGTTCAGCAGTTACCCCGAAGGAGATCAGCTCTACCCGAGGCACTCGGCCTCTCCCAGGGGCTCACGGTCACCCGGGATCGGGGTCCCACGGCAGAGGGGACTCCCGCAGCGGAGCCGTGGCTCCCTAAGGCAGCAGAGACCGCTCCAAAGGCATCAGCCCGCCCGGGACCGGGGGTCCACAGCCGGTTCTTGGGGGCCCACAGCCGGCTCTTGGGGGCCCACAGCCGGTTCTTGGGGGCCCACAGCCGGCTCTTGGGGGTCCACAGCCGTTTCTTGGGGGCCCACAGCCGGCTCTTGGGGGCCCACAGCCGGTTCTTGGGGGCCCACAGCCGGTTTTCGGGGGCCCACAGCCGGCTCTTGGGGGTCCCTGCGGTCCCGGGCCCCGTCCCCTCACAGCACCGGGGTAGCCCCGCCCCGCGAGGCCCTGCCCCGCCCCGCGCTCGCCGCGCGGCATTGTGGGATGAAACAGGATGTAGGCAGAACAGCGCGGGCGGACGGGCCGGGGCGGCGGGGTAGCGCCGCAGCTCAACCAATAGGAGCGCGGCGTGCCGGGCGGTGTAGCCAATGGGAGAGCGAAGGGCCGCGCGCCGCAGCGGGCGGGGCGGTATTTGAGCGCGGCGCGGCGGTGAGGCGCAGAGCGCGCGGCGCGGCGCAGGCAGCGGAGCGGGCTGAGGCGGAGCGGGTCCGGATCTCCTCGTACCTCCTTCTCTTCCGTGCCGTGCCTCGCTCCTCCCGGGGTGGCCCTGTCACTGTGAAGGTGAGCGACGCCCTCCGCCGACCCGGGTGGTGGGTACTGGTCGCTCCGTGTGCGAGGAGGTGGAGGCGCGGCCTCCCGGGAGGGAGGCGGGGGTCGCGACTTTGGCCGGCCGGCGGTTGCGGTCTGTCGGGAGCTCCCGGCGGCGCTCGGAGCCCGTTACGCCCCGGAGGTTTGTTGACGGCTCCGCTCCAGGCAAGGTCACCGCTGCCTCGGGCGGCCCCAGGGCTCCCCCCGTGAAGGTCACGCGGGGCTCGGGCCTGCACATGCGCCCGGCTTCTAGGAGCGTCTCCCCGGGCCCCCTTGTGCCGTGGTGGGGAAGGGGCTGTGCCGCACCTCTTTCTTTGGGTCGTGGTTGAGGAAGCCGTAGGTGCTGGGCTTGGGCCCTGTCCTGGCCAGTGGGGGAAAGAGTGCGTGCGGGAGCTTGAGTCTCATTCCATTTCCAAAGCTGCATCTTGTCCTGGTGAGGGAAGGAGTGGGTGCTGATCTTGAGCATCATTCAGCTCTCAAAGTCCCATCTTGTCCTGCTGGGGGAGTGGTTAGGTGTGGGACTTGGCTCTTATACTTTTTCTAAGAGCTCATCTTGCCCTGGTGAGGGAAGGGTTGGGTGCTGGTTTGGGCCTAACCCCTTCTCCCAGGACTTCATTCTGCTCTGGAGTGGCTGCTGGGGCTATGGCCCTTTCTTCCTCAAGTCCAGATCCTGCTCTGGGCTGCGGAAGGGGTGGCTGCTGGAGCTGTACTATTCCCCCTCCCAACCTTGTCCTGTCCTGGATGCTGGGGCCTTGAAGTTTTTGTCTGAGAGGGCCAGACTCAGGTGGTGAGGGCCAGCCATGATCTTGTGGCTTAGGGAAAAGAGGTATGTGTGGTGTTGCTGGGCTGCTTGTGGGGAGGATGCCTCTGTAACCCCCTGGGGTAATGAGCTGGGACTGGGGCCCTGACCCATGTTGTGTAGGGGGGTAGAATGGGGTGACCCTTGGAGCTGCTGCCTGCCCCACGATGGGTGTAGGGGACCCTCTCTGCAGCAGCACTGTCAGCTGCCAGCCCCTGCTTTGGGTTGGCCTGTGAAGGATGCTGTGCCCTGGAGCAGTGTGGTGCTGTGGAGGGCAGCACTTGCAGCTCTACTGAAGGAGAATCGTTCTCCTTTTCTATGGCGCTGTTGGCCCTTGGCAGCACGGGCCTGCACTGAGATGCTCTTTGCCTAAACAATGAGGAAGGGAGATGCTTTTTGCAGGTCACTCTGTGGCTGGTTATGTAATGGCCCTCTGAACTCTGTGTAGCAGAGGTGTGCAAAGGCTTGATATGTGTGAGAGCTTGCCTCTCTTCTTCCCCTAAAGGAGCTTTCCTGGAGGAATCACCCATGAGTGAATTTCTACTACTTCCCCTTTCTTTTGGGCTGAACCCTCAGAGGACTTTTTCCAAGGAATTGCCAGGTTCCTCGATAGTGAATCCAAATCTACAGGCAGTTGGTTGAGCTGTTGTGAGCTGTGTCTTGTGCTGCTGGGCTTTCTGGCCCCCAGCTTAAACCACAGCATGGAGGGGAGCAACCTGCCTGGAAGTGGCTTTTCCAGAGCTGTGGTAGGGGCGTGTGCTCTCTGTTGGCATTTGAGCTCAGTTCCTGTCATTCCTCCTGATGCTATTAGCGTATGTTAATAGCAGTGCTCTATTAAACATTGTGTCTAAACCGTATAAATTAAGGTTGCAATAGAAGCCTTCAACTGCAGGCAGAGTGAAGAATTGAAGTATTGTAATCATAGGGCTGCAATTATGTAAGTGGATTCTCTTTCTCTCTGGATAGCAGGCTCCTTTAATTGCTGTAACAAAGCTACTCCTTCAGTTTTCTGGGACTATTCCAGGAAGTGATCGTTGCAGCAGATTTTCTTCACTCCCCAGTAGAGCTAAAAATGTGTAGTTTCACTATTTCAAAACATGCTTGATAGTATAATTCAAGACTTAGACCACTGTAAGAAGACTTAGGAAACTTAGTGGTGCTCTGCAGGCTTAATTGGAGGTACTCCTTGTCATTAGGGAGCTTATTCCCACATATTTAACATGCTCTGGCAAGAGCTGCTGTCAAGGTGAGCAGCTGTGGTCCTTCTTGGTGAAGACCTTTGCTTGACCGGTCCCCCAGATAAAACATGTGCCTCCTGACTGGGCCTTGTGTGGCTGGGGGACCAGGGGTCTGTTGGAGGCAGAACTGCACAGGGCTCCTTCTGCAGGGCAGGTGTGTGGCTTTTTCTTGAAGAAAGGCAGCAGGGCTGGGATTGCCCCCTTTCTGCTTTCTGCAATAATACTGACTATGCTGGAAGTTTCCCAGTGCTGAATGTCACTCTGGGAAGGCCATGGCAGATCTATGTGTAAGTGGCTTCAGGGACTGGTATGACACACCTGAACTAACACAGAGTGAAGGAGGAGGCTTCATGCTCAGCTGTAGTATACAGCTTTTGAGTTTTACTAGCACTGGCATGCTGGTTTCTAGCATCTGTGGTATGGCTCTCAGATGGGAGGGCAAAAAGGAGTCTGCTTTGCCAGGCCCTGACAGTGCGAGCTCTATAGTGGGGCTTGTCTCCCCTGCCCCTGTTTCTAGGCTGCAGTATGGTGTTAACCTGTTTCTAGCTCGGCAGACTGGCTTTGTCCCATGGGAGCAGCTGAAGGCTGGGTTTCTGTGGCAAAGCAGCAGTGAGGTTGAGGGAATGATCATAGGCTGGATGTGGAATAACAACACTCCTTCCAGGCCATACTAGCAGTGGTAACTATAACACCTGGGATTGTGGTGGAATAAAAGCACTGCTGCTAACATATGCTTCCTGAGCCTCCCTATTGGTGATGGGCAGTCTGGGATCTTGCAAGGCTCTGAAGAGATGATGCTCCAAACCACTGGTGCTCCTGGAAGGCAAGCTTGGCTTTAGCCTACTGATCTATAGGAGGGTTCTGGCTCTCTGCAGATCCCGTCTCCTCCCACACAGTAAGCTTTTTCTGCATGTATTTAATGCAGGTGTTGATGTTGGGCTATCTTTGATCTAAACTCCAGGCAGTGCCAGTGCTACAGTGCTCCAGCTGTAAGGTGCACCTTAGCCTACAAGGGACTACTGTAGGCTGCCCTGTGAAACTCACCCTGGCCATAACAGGGGGCTTGTAGTATCTGCTTGTGACGCAGCCTGCCATAGAAAGGACAACCTCTGATGCACAGGAAGCTTCTCCTGTCTTGGGAAGGAATTAAAGGATTCTATGTTCTGTCTTAGGTTCACGATGTCTGACAGAAAGGCTGTGATCAAGAATGCGGACATGTCTGAGGACATGCAGCAAGATGCTGTGGACTGTGCTACACAGGCAATGGAGAAGTACAACATAGAAAAGGACATTGCAGCATATATAAAGAAGGTAACTATGGGATGAGGGGGCTGCTCTTGCTGAGACTTCCTGAAGCTCTTAAGTGTGTGTGCCTGTCATGAGCCTGAGTGTCTGAAGTTTCATATGTGTTTGTTTGGAGGGAGAAGGTGCTTTCTTCTTGGCTTTTTTACTGCTGTTCCCAGGAGGATGGAATGACTTCTCCAAGGTCAGACAAGGGCTATGGCAGAGCTCTGGCAAGCTCTGGGCAATGTTGAGTCCTGTCCCTCTGGATTTGCCAGCCTAGAAAGAGCTGGCTGCAGTCTCTGTTTAGCCCTTGCTCCAGAGATGCTGCTGCCTCACTTGCAGTACCAGTGCAGGGTGGGATTACTGATTCACTCAAAGTGGGCAGTTGTGCACGTGCAGTTCTCCCCACTGTGTTCCTGGCTCTGGGGTGGGTGGTGTGGAGGAGGATGGGGCCTTGTGCTGACTGGTGGGACTGTGCAAGGTGCTGCTTTAAAAACATGCAGGCAGCTGCCCTGGCTTGGAAAGAGGTGTCTTCCTATGTGCAGGAGCTCATGCTTGATGGCATCTTGGGAGCAATCAGTTCTTTCTGTAGCGACTTCTCTGAATGGTCAGACAAAGAGCTTTTTAAGGAGGAAAGTGACTTTATAGACAGTGCAGTCCTGGCACCTGGCTTTTGAGCCTTGCTTGTAATCTAAGCTTGAGTAGAAAGGATTCAAAGGTGTCTCCTAACCTCTCTGATCACTTTGAGGCAAGACTTATCTCTAACTGCTTGGGGCAATGCAGCCTGTAAAGTGAGTGAGTGCAACAAAAAGAGCATCTGAAAAGAAGCTGGCCTTTATTTCCTGTGAGTGTGCTGGGAGGAGAAAAGCAATTTGATGGCCCTTCATGCCCTGGCAAGAAAGCCTTTTCCTTACTTTAAAGGTTACCTGCAAAGAGCTCAAACTGTCTTGCTGCTGTCTGAGGACTAACGGTGGCTTTAATCTTGAATGTTTGGTCTGTTCTTTTGGCTCTGCCTTGGTGGAGGAAAGGGTGTTCTTGGAAGTTGTCTATTAACTAGAGGGAAGAAAATGGTCTTTAAGCCAGTCTTAACTGCTAAATAGGAGACTATTAAGCCAGCATTCAGCTTGCTCACCTCTGACCTCTCAGGTCTCTGTGTGCTCCCTGGCCTGTGAATTTGCCTGCTTGCTTTCAGTGCACATTTTCTCCCCTTCATGTGAAGAGACCCAAACAGTAAAAGCCAGACTTCTCCGTCTTTTTTTTTTTTTTTTTTAGGTGACCTTTAAGCTCAAATACTTTGCTGGAACAGACATGCCAGAACCTTATTTTTTGTGAGTGGGTTTGGAATGGGAGAGGAGAAATATTCCCCTGAGCAAGCCTACACGCAGGGCTTGAATAGACTGTACCAAGGAGAGCTCTCGTATCTGCTTGTTCTGCCAGGGCTCATGGGTGCTCCAAGTCTCAGGAGCTGATTTGCTTCTGTTTGATCATTCAAACTACCCAGTGCAGAGGTCTGGTTGCTTAATATGGCAGTGTCTTGCAGTGGGGAATCAAAAGGTGCTGGAGGTGGGAGGAGAGGCAATAGTGTGTGGACAGAATCGGCTAAGAATTTGTGCTTAGAACTACTTTCATGTGGGCTTTCTTGGCCTTAATGCCTCTCTTCTCTTTCTTCAGGAATTTGACAAGAAATACAACCCAACTTGGCACTGCATTGTTGGCAGAAACTTTGGCAGCTATGTAACACACGAGACAAAGCACTTCATCTATTTTTACTTGGGTCAGGTTGCAATTCTTCTCTTCAAGTCTGGATAGGAAGTAGGAGCAAGTGAAATTCGGACTGTAATGCACTGATGGCTGAAGCCACGACTCCCTTTAACATGGCTATGCCGCTGCATGGACTGTATACTATATTTAATGTGTATATGTTGCAGTAAAAATCTACTTCTGTTTAGTTGCCTGGGAAGAAGGCGGCATTTTTTTGTTACTGCTTTTTTTGGTTGTATTGCACTAGGAAACCTGTAAATGCTTAAAACAATGGCCTTTACGTGGGAAGAAATAAAACTATTCCACAACAGCTCCCTCAGTGGTAACTCCTTCTTTGAGGCTGGGAAAACTTCTTTGGGCAGGCCAAAAGATCCTGACTTCCTTACTGAGTTTTATTAGACTGTTAATCTTGTAAAGAGGAGCAAAGCCAGTGTGAGCCTCTGTACCCACCCTGCAGACTGTAGAGAGCTGGCTCTCCCAGTAACCTCAGTGCAGGTACTTAGACCTTCCCTGAAAGCTGGTGGGGTGGCTCTTGATTACGTGGCTTTCACACACAAGTTGAACACCACCTCGGACTGTGATAAAACAGGCTTGCAGCTGGCACCCTCGGTGTTCTCTTTCAGTGTCCATCACTGTATTTTTGGCGCTGCTGAAACGTTGACTTAGACTTGTAAGCAACTCAGCCTGGTCTAGAAGACTTCAACAGCCATCTCCCTGCGCTGCTGCTTGCTGCTGAAAGTGGCATCCTGTGGCTGAAGTCTTTAGACCTTGATACTGAGATCTAAAGCCACATGGCCTGTCCCCGCAATGGAGTAGGATATCAAATTGGTGACTACTGACAGCAGCTCTATTTGGCATGTTCTTAGCCAGTTGTCTCAACACTGCCTTAACTCAATGCTCTCCTTAAAGCAAGTTAGTCATGTGGAAGACTTGTAAGTGGCCACTGTCTCCTTTTTTTATTTTCTGTAGCTGATAAGCTATTTCTGGAGGAGTGTCCTCCATGTTCTGATATCTGCTTTTGTTCTTAAAGCACAGTACCAAGAAGTTAAATTTACATGTGATGTTTGTGTGAAGGAAACTCCTGTGACATCTGCTTCAAAGGCAGACAAATGTCTTGGTCTCCAATAGGTTCAGCAGTGATTTTTGTCTTAGTATGTACTGACTTTTGGATTATGCTGCAGGAAGTTCTTTTATCTGGGTGTGGAGAAACGCTGTGTGATGGCAAGTAAATACTTGGTGCTTGTCATCAGGTCTGTTTATTGGTTTGTTAACTAATGCATAGACAATATCACTAGGCTGGTTGCACCTAAGTTGTGTCATTGAGATGATTTTGGTGTTGATAATAAGTCACTGCTGGGGGAGAAAGGGCAGAGTGAAGGGAACTCTTTGTTGTGAAAAGACTTGATGACCCAGGTTGATGACTTCCTGAAGTAAAAGTCCTTTTTGTCTCTGTGCAAAATCCAAAGTATGCCTAATTTTGTAATATTGATAGAACGATGTTGTAACTAGAAAGAATGTAGCTGTCATAATTTCACGTTGATGGAAATGTCTGCGCTGGGGTAATGTGCCTTGGACTGTCCGGGGCACTCATGTGGTCTTTGTCTATTCAGAACTCCGCTTTGGGTCTGAAAGGAGAATGTTTTGGGTTTGTTTTTTTTCCAAGCATGAGTCTAATGTGAATCTGTTCACGGTCTCTCGTGGAGCAAAATCTGTTCCCTTCATAACTGCAATGGCTCAAATACCATTTATTTTTTTCTTTTTTTCAAACATTAAAGGTGAATTGACACATTTAAACAGCCTCTAGTTTCTTTTTCATTACTGGCTGTCCCAAGCAAAACCAGCGCTTGTCTACAGAGAGTGAGCAGCGAGTTCTTTGCCCTTGAAGGTGCTAATGACCCAAAGGAGGCATGTCAGCAGAGGCAGAACCTCAGCCTGGGGGGCGCATGTGGCTGATCCGTGCTGATGCTGACCTCCAGCCTGCCTCCAACCCTGCTCCAGACGGTGGGAGTGTGGGAAGTGTGTCCTGCTGCAGCCCTGATGGGGTGCTGCTATGCCCAGTAACCTGGATGTGCAGGTTCTAGCCTCTTAATGATCCTAGTCAAATGGGGTGCTATAGCAGCTGGGGCCTTGGCTCCTGGATACTTTGTCTCTCTGCTTTGCAGGGAATTAGGCTTCCCCTTCAGGATTCCCCTTCAGGCTTCCTCCCTTAGCTCAGTAGAAAGGTGAGATTTAAAACTCTTGCCGGTTGCCTGAAGATGATGTATATTTAATGCCTCCAGCACTGCAGGGACTGTGGGCTTGGCCTTAAACAACCCCGTCAGCTTGCTATCTTGCTCCTGATGCAACCTAAATGTGGGGTTGTGGCCTCCTGATATTTTGGAAAAGCTGTGGGTGCCTGCCAAGCACTGTAGTGTAACAGCTATGCTGTGGGACAGTAACACCAGCAGGAGAAAGGAGGGGAAGCTGAGCTGCAGACAACCATGACTCATGCAAAGCAGCTATAAAATGAGCTGAACCCAAAACTCTTGAGCAGGCAGCAGTGTGGCTGTTACACACAGGCAATCTGCTGTAACCTACGCCTGGCAGTGCTGAAAAGCAGAGGTGGTTTCTCCTTTGGGGAAGCTGGGAATGATGCTCCTCCCTCACTAGTCTCAGTCAGCCTTTTAGCTGGAAGTGTAGTTGCAGGGTTTAAGCTCTGGGGCTCTGCAGGCCTGGCCTGGCTAGGTCTGGGTTAACCCTGCAGCTCCAGGAAAGCTTCTGTAGCCTTGTGGGGTGGTTGGGTCTCCTTGGTGCAGAGGGCTCTTAACCAAAGCAAGTGCAGCTGCAGCATGGGAGGGCTCATCCAAACCTGAGGTGGGGAACTTCCCCAGCCTGAGTTCCACCTGTGGGAAGCACCCCTTCCAGCCATGAATCCAGTGCCTGTGGTGCTGCTGTAGATCGATCTCTGGAGGGATGGGAAGGCCCTGCCCAGGCTGGAGGGACAGAGTTGATACACATGAGTAGAAAATGAGTTTGGTGCTTCCTTGGATGTGTCACTGCAGTGGGAATCCTGCTTCAGGCTTGGGAAGAGAAGCTCTAACTCACACCTTTAGCAATTAGGCAGTGAAACTGAGCCCTGCTCAGCTCCTCTAAGCCCTGTTGTGAACACTGTGTACTCAGCCTTTCCCCTAATCCATCCCTTGCATAGCCCTGGGGCTCTGGAAGATACAAACTGCCCCAAGCTATGCAGAGCTTCCCTCTAAATGGCTGAGGGCAGCGTGAGGTGTTAAAGTGGAGCTTTCTGTCCCTGCTGCCTGCCGCTTGGGTCCCCAGCAGCTGTCTGACACAGCTTTTGGCTTTGGCTTTTTCCATTGCTGGGCTTTACTTTGTCTCCAGTTTCCACTAGGTGCAGGTGTCCTACATGATGCCTTGAGCATTTACTGTTTCCGTGCTGGAGAAGCCAACAGCATCACCAGGATGGCTGCTCACTTTCAGTGGGGGTATGAAGGTGTTTGGAAACATCTGGATGTGGGGCACTGGGTGGAAGGTATGTATCTGGGGAAAGAAACTGCTTCCAGATGTGTTTGGGCACAATGCTATTGAAATGTAAGCTCAGTACATGTTACTGCCTTGCTTTACAAGGTTCAGAAGATGTCTGCTTGCCAGGGAGCCTGAAGTGCTTGTGGGTGGGGGTCTGGGTGCAGGGCAGTGTCTGCAGATGTGCATGTGTGTTTGCTGTGGTAACTGTGGTTTGTGGTTGGAGAGAGTGTCCCGTTACTTTCTGTTGTACAAGCCAAGTTATTCAATTCCTCACATGGAATATTTCTTCCAGATGTGGCCTTTGTGGCACTGGAGAGCAGACAGGCTGTTTGTGGGTAGCTGTGCTCCATGTGTGTAACTACTAGCCATGATCTAGGATTCATTCTGTGGAGGGAGCATGGTGCAACACCCCAGGAGAAGGTGTTAGCAGGGAGAGCCAGCCTTGCTCTGCCTGTGACACAATGTTCTTCCCTTTCTCCATGACCACTTAGGACTCCAGGAAGGGAGAAAGTGATGGCAGCATCCTCCCCACCCTGGGCATCCTGCACAGGGACTGGGCATTGCACCCTGCTCCCATGGGAACACCCAGGCTGCATGTCAGTGCTCTCCTTCCCTCCCATCCAGCCCCAAGCACGCAGAAGCAGAGCCTGCTGCTGGTGAACCCGGTACCCAGTGGATGGATCCTTCTCTCTGTGCTTTTGTGGGAGATCTGAGATGAAGAGGGAAGACATGGAAATGATTTTTATCTCATCTTCAGTCTCCATCGGGTAAGTCCTTAGGAGGCCGGTGGCACACAGGGAAGGAAGCAGGGCTGTGCCATCCCTGCCCACTCGAGGTTTCCCTGCTTTGTTCTATTTATTGAGCAATGATTCCAACACCCTTTCCCAGACTGTGACTCATAGCAGCAGTGTCTGTGCATAAGCCATGTGTCTCGGAGTGCTTTATAGATACAGGAGCTGCAGGAGTCAACTGTGTTTATTAAAAGATGATCAGATGCTTCCTCCCTTAAGGCAATGTCTCACTGAGGCTGAGTAATAACTCATTACCAACGAGACAAATAACTGCTTATTGTCAGGTCAGTGCCTCCACTAGCCCTGCTGTTAGGAGGCAGGCACCCTGCTTCTACTGCACTGAGCACCAGTGGTCTCAGCGCTCAGCACACGGGGGTAAGAAGGGACCTGCCCAGCCTGAGCAGGGGCAACCCCAGGCTCTGCTTCACTCTCAGGAGGCTCTGGCCTTGGATTAAGCTGGAGGGACAGTTTTATCCAGCCCTGGTGTAGCTTCTTTCCTCCTGCCTGGGGACACAGGCTGCTGTAGTGCCCTCACAGTCCACTCCTGTCCCAGTACTGGGGACTGAGATCAAATGCACAGAGCTTGCTGTGGCCTGGTGGAAAATCCAGTGGTGGCAGAGCTCTCATCCCCTACAGGCTTGGTCAGAGGCTTTCCTCAGACGCCATCCTCTGGCGTGGCTGCGGAGGCCCTCTCCTGCCAGCTGCCATGGCACCTCTCCATGTCCTTTGTTCCCTCCCTTGCTTACACATCTCCATTGATTTATGGCCCTTGCAGAGCAGCCTGACTGCAGCTCAGCTGCTTGCTCAGACCCTGTGTGCCTGTGCCCCTCGCCTGCTGGGCAGGGAGGCTTTTGGGGAGAGATCCAAGCCCCCCATGCAGTAGGGCTGCCCTGCATTTAAACACATGCACGGCCTTTTCTTTCACCTCCTTCCATCCTGGGTGTGAATGGAGTGCTTTCAAGGGGAGGAGATTGCTGGGAGCTGCGCTCTCCCTGTGCATTGGTTGCAGCCCATAAAAGCATCCGAGGAATTCACCACAGCAGTCCCTGTGCAGGGTGAGTGCAGTGAAAGCCACCCTTTGTTCCTGCAGCCCTGGCCACTGAGTCCTACACACTGATGGGGCTGGAATCCTGGAATCTGCAGAGCTGGATGTGTGCTCCCACCAGCACGTTGGCCTCAGCAGCCCCCGTGTGGGTGCCTCACTGCACTGAGGCCATCAGGAAGGGTTTTCTTACCCCAGCCAGGGTGAGCAGCAGGGGGTGGCACGATGGAAGGACTTCCCCAAGGTTTGCCAGCAGGGTTGAGCACCAGGCTGTACACACAGTGTGACCCAAGCTTTAGCTCCGTGCTGCTGAAGCTGAGTCAGAGGAATGTAAATCCCTTCTTACACAGATCTTTTTCCACCAAGTGTTTGATTACAGGTTTGGGGTTTAATCTCATGCCCATCTCGCAGGGTTTCCTTGTTGGTTGTGCTGGGGCCTCTCTGGCAGGAAAGGACCCAGGGCTGACATGGAGATGGGACGTGCCTCTGCTGCAGCCTGCACACAGGCAGCTGGCACCCGGCCTGGGAAGAAATAAATGCCTTTCTGTTCTTGAGGGAAGCCCGGAATGCTTCGGCAAGGACAAAACCTCTCAAATCCACTTTTAAAAGTCCTTATTTCTCTTAAGGGTTCCAAATGCCCTGGCCAAAAGTGTCTGCTCCTCTGTGGCCTGTGGGTCACCTTGGATGGGCTCAACCTGAACACCACACTGTGAAGGCTCCCTTTGAAACCATGGTTTGCAGAGGGACTGAGGGACAGCACCCATGTGTCCCCCTTCAGCAGAGACCCACCTATGGGTGCCGCCAGTCCCTTGGCCAGGGGTCTCAGGACCTTTTCAGTGTTGTAATTAGCAGCAGAAATCCATTGGGTGACTCAGCACGCATCGGGTGCCAGGCCAGGGCTTTGACACTGCCACTGTCCTCCAGCACTGAGAGGTGCAATTGAGGCAGAGCCTGGGCTGGCTGGAGATACCGGGGACTTAAAAGCTTCATAGAAAATCATTAAGCAATTAAATCTGGCAGATCTCACATCACAGAACAAGCAGCTTGAGGTCTGCAGTAAACAGGGCAACGCTTCCTGGTCGGTTGGGATATCTTCTTGGAGCCATAACTCCAACCCGGGCTTCCGAGTAACTATAATTATCTCTTAATTGCCATTATTGTTTAACATTTTTAGCAGTTGCAAGTGCAAACTGTTAGTTTTCCATGCGGATACAATCAGGAGCTGGGGCTCACAATGAAAGCAATTAAAATCCTGTGATTATTCCAAGCCTGCATGTCTCTACAACAGCTTCAATCTGCGTAACTTGCCAAGGCATAGGCTAGAAACTCAGACAAATTTAGCATTTATTTAGTAACCCAGCAGAGCTCCTACCCCTCACTGCCTTCAATGATTTGCATCTATGGCACTTTTGGAAGGATGGGGGGGGGGGGAAAGCAAGCGTTTTCTAGAATACATCCCTAGGGAATATCCAGTGAAGATAAAATTATGCACATGAATTATGCATCCGAATTATGATTTCACTCCTATTTTTATTGGGATTAGCTCATGTTTGGTGTGTATCCCTGGCAGGTTGCTGGCAGTTCCAACTCCCAGCAGGTCGCTGTGATTTCGGGTCCTGTGTTCTTCGCTTCTCACAGGGCTTCCTGGGATCCAGCCCAGCGGCAATGGCGACAGCCCCTGCTCCTTCATCCCTCACGGGCCTGGGCAGGTAGATTTTCTGTGTTAATTCATCAGTCTCTAATGAGAACAGATTTAGGTCTGGAACTCCAAAAGCAAGCCTGTGCTATGTTGTATAGAGGAGGCGTTTGCAGGCTCTGCTCCCACCAGCCAGGCTTCACCAGAGCCCCCTGGGTCCCCACCAACTCCCAGGAAAGGCAGACATGGAAACATCCCAGCTTCTGCCAGCTCTGGGAGGATAAATCCTTAGGAGAGGAGCATGAAGGCAGTGGCAGTGTTTCCAAAATCTTGGAACCAAGTCCTTGTACCAGGCTCGGCTGCAATGGCCCTTGTTGCAGGGGGGGAATTATCCCAGCTATCAAATCATGTCCCAGTCTCTGCTGCTGCCTTGGACTAACATCCTGACAGCCCAGCAATCGTTTGCAGGAGAGAAGGAGATTAAGGAAGGATTTCAAGTATTTGTGTCTGTTGCTCAGTGGCAAACAAGCCCAGAGCCAGTGCTGTTTGTCCTGTCGGCCACAGCTTGGGAAAAGAGCCGGGAAGGCTGGGAGACACGCACTAAGTATGGGGGGCTGAATTTACCCATGCCTGTGGGGAAAGATAGATGTGTAGTAGGGTGCAGGTAAATCCCAGTCCCAGGGGTGTATTACTTGCATGTACACACTTGCAAGCATCCCTTTTTCCCAGGAAAGAAGAGCAAAGGCAGGATTGATGGAAACAGTGGTGTCTGGGAAAGCCTGGGGCTGAAAACCTCCCAATTCCCATCCAGGTTTTGGGCCAGGTATGCTCCCAGAGCAATAACATGAAGATGAACTCTCTCCATTTTGCCTTTTACAGGAAGAGACAGAGCTGACAGCTCTGCAAGGCGAGGAGGAGGCAGGAGAATCAGCAACAGCTCCCAGGTCATCATCACTTTGTCAAAATCAGCAGGTACCTGCCATGCCCTTGAGCTCTCTATTGTGGCTCCTGTTCAGTTTGGCTTCCCCCGGCAGCTGTCATATCCCTGCATTGTCAAACCACCTGCCTGAATTTCAAGGAAGTCATCCATATATTCAACAGGAATATCAATTTCCAGGAGCTGCTGAGGGCCTTGAGATCAGAGCAGCTAAACCAGGCATTTCTATTTACACCACTGGAGCTGGAACTCGCCCTGCCTGAGATGTCTGCTGGGAGGGGGTATCCTGGGGCTAAGCCCCATCCCAGCACCATGACACTGGTGGGATGAAACCAGCCCAAGTGATGGCACCTCCTCCATATGTTTTTAAACCAAAGGTGGCTTCTGAAATCAATAGAGAAGGTGATTCCTCCACAGCCTGGGGAATCCTGACCACATTCCTCCCTGAGACCTTCAAAGGAGCTGAGGAATGCAATTCCCACTCATTTGCTTTGAAAATACAAACTTAAAATCACAGTTATGGCATGCTGGGAGGAAGGATCAGAGCAGACTGAAGCTTTGCTAAGACAGCAGTTTTGGTGATTTATGAAGACTTACATTTTTAATAGCATTATGTTGGTTAATGTTAGGATGCTCCTACAATTAATGAAAATTTCATACACTGTCTGGGGAAGAAAGAGCCCGTTTTATGTCCCCAACCAGATGGCCCAGACCAGCTGCTCACTTTCCTTCTTTGAACTGTGATTCTAATGACTCCCCTGTCCTTTGAAGTCTGCTTCTGAGCTGCTGAACCAGATGTATTTGCATGACAGTAGCAGAGTTTAACAGTCGAGGACTTGTGCTATTTTCCCTCATACCCCACCACATTTGCTCTCCTTTGGGGGTTTGGAGGGGTGAGCAAACATAAAGGCTTAGCAGGCCCTGATAAAATGGACCTTGGTGTAACATCACCAGCTGCAGTGGAGTAATTCCCTAAACCCACAGCATCTTTACCCAGCTCTGGGCTGGTTTCTAAACCCATGAGCAGCGTCAGTCTGCTTCCAGTCATGGATTTATGAGGGCATCACAAAAGCAGGAGCTGCTGTCAGAACACAGATTGCAGCACCGCTTTGAAAACAGGACAAGGAAACAGGAAGACTTTAAATATGTATTAAGAAGTTCTAAAAAGAATAAACAGCAAAATAAAATGGTGACAAAAAGAACAAACCCCAGAAAGGTCCCCGATTGTGGGTGTGGTGCAATTTTATGCCAAATAGAGAAGGTGGGAAGGCAACACTGACATTCCTGGCTTTCAGATTTCAGTCCCAACGCAGCCCTGCCTGAGTCCATCCCCAGATGCTGCCTCCCAGAGCACTTGCAGGCTATGAAGCAGCTGCACTGCCCAGAGCAGTGGCTGGGCTGAGATGGCAGAGAGCGCTCTAAAATCATCCTTGCACAATATTAACACGCTTGAGGGTGTCTCTTTGCTACTTGTTTTGTTGTGACTGCCTCAGAGGCCTGTTGGGGACTTCTGTGGAACAAATAATAAATGAAATGATAAAGGTAAGAAGCACAGCAATTAGAACCAGACAACCCCAGGGCAAAGAAGAAAGCCAAGGCCACAGTGCTGGTGGCACAGCATGTACTTTTCTTACTCGAGGTGCTCAGTCTGATAAGGACATGAAGGGAAGGCAAAGCAAGATGAACCAGGGGTAAGAGCCTCTCGCATGAGGTTCCAGACCTTGGCTTCTCCAGGCTGTGTCATGGAAGGAGAGGACACTGTGCCCTGATCCTGCAGCTCTCCTGCTGCATCCTGAGTGATGCAGATCCCTGTGTTGGCAGTGGTCCACATGCAGCAGGCTTGGCTCATTCCCAGTCAAGTGCATTTCCTCATCAACAGGGGCCTTTCAGTCCTTGTCTTCTCTCCTGGGATCCTGTTCACAAGGAAGTGTCAGGAGGCCGCTGTTCACTTGATGCAAGGAATGAATTCCAGGTGAGGTGCACATCGCATCTGGAGGAGCGTCCCTAAGGTCAGCGGGTTTCTCTTCCCAACTACCAGTGCCTCCTGTCCCCAGTGCTGTAAATCTGTTACATCTCTGTGCCTCAACCAGGTACAGACAGATCTGGGCCAGGGCGATGGGTATGTGACAGGAACAGCCTGTGGCAGTTCAGCAGCCCTCCTCTGCGCTCTGATTCCAGGTTACATCCATCACTTACAGTTGCTTTTAAAGAAACACTGAGTGTCCACGATGGTTAAAACCTGCATAACCCCCCACAACCGCTCCTTGGGGAGCACGGTGCATGGCTTCTCAGCACTCCTGCTCCAGTCAGGGATTACCGAGCCACAGTCAGGATGGCTCCGGGTGTTGTGGTCATGGTATGGACAGGCAGTGCCTCCCACTGTGGTGCTCCCCACGGCCATGGCACCCAGTCCCAAGGCCCAGAGCTGCAGTCACTGCCTGGGGCAGGTGCCTGTGCTTGTGCTTGTCTTGCTGCTCCATCATCATGAATTCTCCTCCTTTCCTGGGCTCAGCCCCATGTGAGAGTGGAATGGCCATGAGGGTAACACTGCTGTGAGGGTGATGTTGTTATGGTGGTGGCAGTACCATGATGGTGGTGCAGCTGTGAGGGTGATGTTGCTATAATGGTGGCAATGTCATGATGGTGGCACTGCTGTGAGGGTGACGCTGCAGCAAGGGTGACACCTCTATGATGGTGCCAGTGCTGTGGGGGTGACGCAGCCACAAGTGACAATGCTGTGAGGGTGACACCGCTGTGATGGTGGCGGTGCTGTGAGGGTGACACAGCCACAAGTGACGATGCTGTGAGGGTGACACCGCTGTGATGGTGCCAGTGCTGTGAGGGTGACACAGCCACAAGTGACGGTGCTGTGAGGGTGACACAGCCACAAGTGACGATGCTGTGAGGGTGATACCGCTGTGATGGTGGCAGTGCTGTGAGGGTGACACAGCCACAAGTGACGATGCTGTGAGGGTGACACCGCTGTGATGGTGCCAGTGCTGTGAGGGTGACGCAGCCACAAGTGACGATGCTGTGAGGGTGATACTGCTGTTATGGTGGCAGTGCAGTGAGGGTGACACAGCCACAAGTGACGATGCTGTGAGGGTGGCACAGCTGTGATGGTGGCAGTGCTGGGAGGGTGACACCGCCACAAGGGTGATGATGCTGTGATGGTGGCAGTGCTGGGAGGGTGACACAGCCGCAGGCCCCGCGCTGTTGGACACACACCCCTGCCCCTCGCCCCTCTGCTGCTCCCTCGGCCCCTCGAGGCCGGAGCCCGGTCCCTGCCCCGCCCCGGGGCTCCCCCTTCGCTCCTCCCCGGCTCCCCGCTTGCGCTCCCGCCCGCTCCGGAAGTCCTCCGCGTTGCCATAGCGCCGCCGGCGGGAAGGCGGAAGATGGCGGCGGCGGCGGCCGTGGCGGAGGAGCCGGAGCTGGGCGGCTCCTTCCGCCGGTACCTGGCGCGCCTCGGTGCCCTGCGGCCCCGGCCCGGCGCGGAGCCGCCCGGCAGCAGCCGCCGCACCGAGCTCCACCTGCTCTTCGACCAGCTCATCTCCGAGAGCTGCGGCGCGGCGCCGGCCGCCGGGCCCAGCCCGCAGGTACCGCGTGGCGCGGGCGGGAGCGGGCCCGGGGCGCGCCATCGCGGGGTTCTGCTGCGCCTCTTCCGCTCTCCCCCTTAGCCAGGACCGTGTCCCCCCTCTGCCTTCAGCCGGGTTCCCTTCCCCGCCTCCTCCGGGGACTTGTGAGCTCCGCTGCCGGCGTGGGTAGGAGCAGTGGTGGAGATGGAGGGTGGGCACGGTGGGAGATGCTGGTGAGCGGGCAGTGAATGGGGCTATAGGCAGGAGGAGTAAGTAATGGCAAAAGGACTGAGTAATTATCGTAGTCTGATATTCATGCAATAAAACATGTCAAGTTTATAGTCTGCCCTTCAAAGCTGAGTACTGCAGTTACACAGTATTGACACTGCTTTGTTTGGAGCACACTGAGCTCCATTACTACTCTGTTGGCACTGCTGATTTACCCGTTTTTCTTCATTTTATTTCCTGACTAGGATTACTTTGCACTTTGGAATTTATTTATTTGGACAATAGTCTCCCCGTGCCCCTTCTTTGCCTTGATCTAACTCTGTATATTTCTTTTGCTACTCTTACTGGTTTAGCTCTCATGCTTAAGTTGTGGTGTTTGAGCAGTACTACTGCAACATGAGTTCTGTGTCAGCATCCCCCTGCGCAGGGATGAAGGTCTGTGAGTGAATGAGGGGAAGGGAAGCTCACTATCTGGAGTTTCATTCATTTCATTATCCCTGTGTATCGATGCCGGTGGTACCCACACGCAGATCTGGTTGTGCAATCAGAGTCTCAGCTGATGATGTGGTTTCCACCCTGGCTTTGTAGTCTCTAAGTAATAAACTGAGGCTTTGTTTTCCAGGATGTCTGTGCTCTGCTTGTCCAAGCCTGTCAGCTGGTTCACCTTGATCAGGAACATCTTGTCAGCAAAGTCTGTCAGCTTATCCATCTCTTACTTAACAGGTTTCAGGTATGGAAAGTTTGGCCTTGTCCCTCCTTTTCTTGTGTGCTGCCTCCCGGGTCCCTCGCTAAGCCAGGGAGACCTCATGCCTTCTTCCAGTGCTGTGGAGCCAACCTTCATGCAGAGTGACTTGGATTTTTCCCTGTATTGCATATTTATTCTTAGCTGAGGTTCTGCTCTGTGGCTCTAGCTTGGTTCCTCATGTAAAAACAGCTCTGTCAAACATGACGCACCATCAAAAATATCCGGGTTATAGGACACTTGTGTTGGTTTATCCATTTCCTAAGTGTTGGCTGATTCTGTGATGCTCTGTAATTTTAACAGCCAGATCACCCAAGTCTGTAACCAATATATCTGAGTATATTAGTGTATACTAATATACCAGTTAATATATACCGTGTATTAGCTCCAGCAGTACATAATGATGTTTTCTGGATCATGGTCTGCCTCTATTACAACAGGTGCTGGTTGATGAACAGAACTTGAATTTCCTTCTCTCCTACTGCATCTCTGCTCTTAAACAGTGCAGCTCTTGGACACATGTGGAAATCGTGCAAGCCTTGGCAGCTCTTGTCTACAATAATGGACCTAAATGTCAGAAAGTGAGTTTATAGGCACCCTTTTACTATTTCTACTTTTATTTATTTTTTCCCTGAAAGAAAGAATAGAAAACCATCATGTTTTCAAATTACCTATCTTCTTGTTAAGATTAGGTATCATTTAAATAGTGACTGATGGAATTTGAATTTCAGGTGTGGTAGGTGTATCTAATAATAATAAGGATATAACAAGATTCTTCCCATGCCAAATACCTCTGTACCTGCAGGCTGCAGCCCTAGCAACCATCTCTTACCTGGCTTGAGCCAAAGGGCACCAGGCTTAGTCTGCAGTCTGACCACCCTGGTATACCTGTGTACCAGGCAGGAAGAACACAGGGAGTTTCAAATTGCACATTACTCAGCAGGCTCCATTGAGGAGCCTGAAATTTATCCAGTAACCAGATAGTAAGCTCAAAGCCCTTTCAAAGTGGAGCCTATCAGGTATCAGTCCTGAGGTCTGCATGAAGCTCCTTGTTGCTGCAGTGTGACTGATGGTGCTTGGTATGTTGAATCCTGCTGTCGCCAGCTCTTGGCAGTATGCAGAGCAGTTGCTGCTGCTGGGCTGAAGCATGGGGAGGTGATGGTAGCAGTTTTTTTGCTGCCAGCTTGCGTGGGTTTGTAGCCTATATAACTGCAGCAATTTGGTACAGCAGTTGTTACTAACTTAGCTTTGTGTCTGGGAAGAAAGCATAAACTGGGACTCAGCCTCAACTGTGCTCACACTCGGTAATTTTCAGTGCAAAATAAGGGAACTTTGGAAATTTATACTTTGATGTCATTTTTTTCTAAACATAATCTTTCTGTGGGATCTGGAACTGCAGCTGACAACTCTTTTTTTGGTAGCATAGATATGTTTAGCTACCAAACAGAAGAAGCAGGAGGCTGAGGGAAGAGCACTGATTCCTAATGGCTCCTGGTGGTTTGTTTTAGCATCTCCCGGATTTGCTGGGCAAGACTGGGCTCTTGGTGCAGCTCAGCGATGCTGCTCAGCCCGACGTGGAACTCCGGAGGGCAGCAGTACGCAGCATGGCAAACCTCTGCCTCAGGTGTGTGCGAGCCTTCCAGATGGGGGAGTGGGTGCTTTAGGAGATGTACATTTGACAGCAAGGACAGCTGCTCTGCTCTGGGCTGGGAACAGCAAATTTAGGTCTAGTAAGGGGTATATGCGTGAATTCGAAATGTAGAACTTCAGTGCTCCAGGATCTCTTTTCTCTGGATAAAATGGTAAACTCTCAGTCTTCCAGAAATAATGATACAGAGATTAGTTTAAGGAAGAAAATAAGAGGTGTAGTTCTGTGTGGTCCCTGCAATGATTCTCTGGGTTAATTTTGCATAAGAAATTGCCAGTTAAAAGCTTTTACAGTGATTGTCAGTTATTCCATTTTTCCGTTCCACATGTAAATATGCTGATGCCACAGTCATTCTAAGCCCTTTTCAGTGCTGATTTTTGCCTAAAAAGCATTTATAAGCATGAGAGCTTGTTAAGCTATGCTTGGAGAGTCATTGTAATCAAGAAGCAGGCCACAGAAGCAGCGTAGGTGTAAGGCACGCTATGACTGTACTAGCTCTTTGTGCAGAAGGTTTTCTTCTGTTCTTTACAGTGGTAGAGCTGATCTCTTTCAAAGAGCCACCATCCATCTGAGGCTGTGCTCTTCAGCCTAGTGGAGGGCTTAGATCTGAGTCTGTGTAACTTTATAAAGCTGTGGGATAGATTGTAAACCAACCACTTGTCTCTTCCTGCTTTACTCTCAGTGTGCCTGAGCAGCCATACTTGGATGAGTCCTACAGAAGTGTCTGTTTTCAGACTTTTCTAAGTGTTCTGCAGTCTTCAAAAACCTCTGATGTAGATGACATCACTTTTTGCATGGTGGGTGTAATTGTCTAGAATGCTCTCATTAGGAGATTGTGTTGCTGGAATGTCGGAATTTGGAATATGTGACATTTGGAATGTTGTCAACTGAGATTTTGCTTAAATAGTCTGTTTTTTTAATAAACATAAGTAACTGTCCCAGTAATTATGTTGAGTTAAACCATAATTGCCCAGAAGGTCAATTGGAAAATGTGAACCTCCAGTGTTTTGGGAAGGAAAAGTAAGGAATTCTGTGTGTTGTTTTTCAGTTACTGCAGAATGCACTGAAAGGTATCCAGTCGCTTCTCAATGGTGGGAAGATGAAACTAATGCAGACTGACCAAATTGGATCTCTTCTTGCAGTATTAAAGGTGAGTACTTCAATCCACCTTGAGAAGGAGGCAGACTCTGAAAGATGCATGTTCCAGGTGCTTGTTAAATGGGAAGCAATAGAAGACAAGAAAGAGGGAACATAGAAGCCTGAGCATGGTGGGAATATGTATTGTGAGATCTAAAGATGACGCTGAGCTTCTCTTACAGCTTCTTAACTGGAGTTCCCACAAAAGAATGTGAGAAAAAGATGGGAGGCTCGTTTTTTGGACCCACTTAAAATCCTTCTAGATATAGTTGAATTTCAGATGTTGCAATGCTATTATATAGGACTTATAGGAGAGAGGCAACACCTAGGGGAAGGATTACAGCCCCAACTGAAAATTGATGAACACCTGAGTAAATAGAGTAAATCTTTGTGCGTCACAAAGGGAAAAGACCCTAATGTTTTTGTTTCTGTTCTAGAAATGTATGTTTCATGGGCTGCCAGGACTGAGCATAGAGATGCCAGCAGCCTTGTACCCAGTTCCGTTACCTCAGTACGATCAGAGGTTGCCTGCCAAACAGGAACAGTCAGAACCAGCCACCTTTAAGCAGACAGGGGTAAGTTTGAATTACACTGATTCTGCTGCATGTTCATTGTGCACGTGTTTGCTCAGTTGTATGTTACCTGACTGATATTAGTGGCTCTTTGTGTTCTGAGCATCTGATACATTTCACATTCTTTGCTTTAAAGGTATTGATCATAAATCTCTGCTCTGAGTAAAATTGCTTTGTAAACTCAGATGAGGAGAACAAATGGCTCTGAGGAGATTGCTTTTCCTGAGCTGAGCTCTGTGCATCAGTTACTCATCTATAGCCAAGAATTCTTGGCCTGCAGACATGGGATTGGTGCGTGCAGACGAGGCAAAGCTTCTTCTTTTATAAGTTACATTTTCTCTCTAACGCTTGCACAATTGTTTGACTCTTTCCTAGGAGAGTCAAGTTCATCTCAAGACTGATTTCCTCCCCCCGCCCTATTTGTTCTGCTTAATCCTTGTACAGGTTATTTTTTAACCCTGCAAACATTTTGGATTACCAATTATCTGAAAGACATGAGAGAAAACGAAGATGCGCAGTCATGTTGACTTGTTTCTTTTTACATGTTAAATGTCTGCTGTAAATCTACAGCAGCATTTACTGTTCCTCTTCTTTAATCACTTTTGTGTGAAATAGGATTTTTAACTGAAAGCTTTCTTGGAATTCTTTTGCTTTACTGATAAGGAGGCCAAACCTTAAATCTTGAGGCTATTCAGATATTAACTGCTTGCTTACACTAAGGTATTCCTATACTGATGTTACTGTTACTACTAATAAGCAGAGTGTGTAAACTCTCTGATGTGAAAGAAGTGTTTTTTTGTCTTAAAACAGAGCAGAAGAAAAAAGTCCAAAGGGAAACAAAAGAAGGGAGAGTTTGTAGAGGAAGGAAGAGATTTGGGTGATGCAGGAAATGAATCAGC
This sequence comes from Ara ararauna, assembly GCA_028858755.1. Classification (NCBI taxonomy): domain Eukaryota; kingdom Metazoa; phylum Chordata; class Aves; order Psittaciformes; family Psittacidae; genus Ara; species Ara ararauna. The sequence goes on along the minus strand of CM054389.1, from coordinate 5,052,827 downwards.
CCTTGGAGCAGACATGATGAAGTTGCACTTGGGAAATGTGCAAAAGAGTCCTGCTTCAGATCCCCGGAGTCGTGCATCAGATGTTGCAAACGTGCCTGCTGGGAAGGATCATTTGTCTTCACGTTATCCTAGTTGGAAAAGAATCAGCAGCAGTGAGTCGGAATATTCCGATGCTGAAGGTGGAATACAGAGCAAAGTGAGGTGATTGTTCTTCATGTAAACATAAAGCACAGCAGCAGAGTGTGCTGCTGTTCATAATGATTTCAACTCGTATGTCATGTTAAAACATTCTTTCTGTCCCTGCAGACCTGACATGAATTTTACATGTGTGCAGCCTCCCACACTTCCAACACGATCCTAGTGCTTTGGTCTTAAAGCTGTTGAGAAAATCAGCAGCTTTGGTTTATGTGATGCTACAAGAAGATAGGAAAGCAGTGATTTGTATTGGTTTGAAAGTGAATTTGTTCTTCCTGTTCTTGGTCTAAAGAATTTCTTCTCACAGCTGGCCACTAATGCTAGTAAGAGGTTAGGTTCATTAGTGTTCTTTGCTGCTATTTCATGAATCTTTTTGTTTGTTTTTAAGATCTTACCAAGCCAATGTTCGTCAGGGGGCTCTGGCCTGTTTCCTCTCTGCTATAAAATCAATAGAAAAAAGAGTTCTTTATGGCTACTGGTCAGCGTTTGTTCCTGATGCTCCTGGTATTGGCAGCCCCCAGTCAGTGTCCTTGATGACTATTGCTTTAAAGGACCCTTCTCCAAAGGTGAGGCAGCTCTGAGTAGATAAAGCATTGTATTTTTTGCTGTATTAATCTCGAGTTGTCTTCTCTGGCCTTCAGTAAGTACTTTTCTACTGTGTGTCTGTGTTGCTTGATCACTGTGCTGCAAGGAATGAAGAGGATGTGTTGGGTAAGGAAACAAAGGATTAGTTATATTGTGAGATAAAAATAGTTGGAGTTGAATTTTCTGTTGTCTGAGAAAGAGACTTTCCTAACTTCTGATGTTCTCCATCAGCTCGAAGGAGGTGTTAAAAGTGGGTAATATGTTTTATCATTTCAGACCCGTGCCTGTGCTCTTCAAGTCCTCTCAGCCATACTGGAAGGCTCTAAGCAGTTCCTTTCTGTTGCTGAAGACGTTAATGATCACAAGAGAGCTTTTACTCCCTTCTCTGTAGCTATCGCTTCTAGTATCCGGGAGTTGCACCGCTGTCTGCTGCTGGCCCTGGTGGCAGAATCCTCTTCTCAAACACTGACACAAATAGTCAAGGTAACTGTACTGTTAGTGTTCCGAATGCTGCCCAAGAGATGATACTGGCCTCTGGATTAAGTCTTGAAGAAAGATTGCACAGGAATTACTGTAGCTGTTGAGGACTAAGGTGGTGGTGGGAAATAATCTGTTACCATCTCATACAACTTCATTGACGGAGTCTTCCTACAGAGCTCTAGGGTTCTTTCAGCACAATTCTCTTGTTCCTGCATTCCTTTTGTGTAGTGTTTGAAGTTGAGTGAATCTGTAAAATGATTCTGAAGACTCACGTTGGCTTTAAAACTGGAAATTGGCAAAAAAAGCTTTCCATGGGCTACTGACATTCTTTGGTCTTTATGCCAGGTCACAATAGTTAAATACTTGCTCTTAGGAGCCAAGTTTGTAGACAGCTTTCAAACAGCAGATGATTACATTTGTTTTTAGGTGCCCTCAGATAATTAGCTGTCAAAATGACCTAAATTGCCAATGTAAAACCAAATGTGTTTGAGGCCAGGCTGACATCATAACCACTACTCCATGCATGTTCTTCTGTGTGTTTCAGTGCCTTGCAAATTTGGTTTCAAATGCCCCATACAGCCGTTTAAAACCTGGGTTGCTGACAAGAGTGTGGAACCAGATAAAGCCCTACATTTGTCATAAAGGTTTGTATTCTCTTTGGCTGGAGCCTCTTTGTGCATGTGTTATCTTAATTCAGCATTGCTTGTTATGAAATAGTTGTGGATTTCCCTCTTTCTGCCTGTGCTTCATAAATACATAAACATATATTTCTATTGAATTTCATGTTATGATCTGTCTTGTCTGAAAACTGCTGAAGGATGCTGATGTGTCAGTGAGATGCTAATGGAGTGGCTTTTTCTTCCTCTGCCCTGTTCTTTCTTGCAGATGTTAATGTCCGAGTTTCTAGTCTCACATTATTAGGGGCTATAGTATCTATCCAAGTACCTTTACCAGAGGTGCAGTTACTTTTGCAGCAGCCCAGTTCTTCAGGGCTAAGTAATAGTGGTAGCACAACCCCTCGCCGTTCTAATTCCTCTGAGCAGTGGAGAAAAACCCTCTCCTCGGAAGGGGAGCCTCTGGATAATCCAGCAGGATGCACACCTCCAGAATCATGCTGGCTGCTCCGTCTCTGCGTTTCCATCATCGTTCTGCCCAGAGAAGATTCCTGTTCTGACAGTGATGCGAACTTCCCATCGTTTTCCAGTGTTTATGAACCATGTCCACTTCGACTGGAAGCCTTACAGGTGGGGAGATACTCAATGTGTTGCTCTTGCAGGCACTCTTGCTTAGTTCTTTAGCTGCAGGAGACCTCACTTACAGTAAATAATTCATTGTGTTGCTACCTGATAGTGCTTTTGTGGCTGGTTTTGAACAAGATAACAAACAGGAAGGTTTTGAATGAGCTCTAGTATTCTAGAAGTTGTACTGCAAGGTGTATCTGTTACATCAGAGTTTAGTATGTGGTTCCAGTGTTGTTTTGCACATGAGCATCCTCTCTGTGTGTCTTTGGGGTATTTTGGTTTAATAAAAGCTAAAAACGGTGAATGGATTTTCTTTTGTTTGTGTTCAGGTGTTGGCACTTCTTGTAAAAGGCCATTTCCCTATGGCTCAGAGCTATTTCCTAGAGCTTGGAGAAGTGGCTTGCAGATGCATGGAAGAAATGGATCCATCCATTCAGCTTCATGGAGCCAAAGTAAGAGCATGAGGAATGTTGCTTCACTGAGTCAATTTTATCTGTTAGTATGCTTTGCAAATACAGATGAGCAGTGATGGATATTCAGAGCACGTGTGATTTTGCATCTGCTGGTGCGGGAGCTGTATTCTGTCACCCAAAGGACAGCTCAGAGGAGATTTCCTCCTTGTGTGGCAATTTTTTATGCTGTCCTAGTTGATGACTTGATGTAAGAAAGGCTTTTCCTCTAATTTCTTCACTAGCAGGGACAGAATAGAGTCCAAAACAATACTGAATCTTTCAGTTTTGTTCCCTGGGTAAATAATTACAGTCCTAGGTAAAGGTTGCTATGGTTCCATGGAACTTGAGGCTTCCCTGATGAAGACCCAGTTGCCTTTTGTTTCCTTGCAGCTCCTGGAGGAGCTGGGCACAGGTGTACTGCAGCAGTACAAACCCGAGTCAGGCATCAGCCCTGATCAGAGAGTACCGGTCAGCGTGGTAAGTGTGTGGGCTCCCTCTGAGATTCCACTTCACTGAGCTTCCTTTCTTGAGTGCTCTGCAAAGCCACTGGCATGGATAAATAAATCAACTGCAGGAAAGCAGAAAGGGACTCAGTGCCCTGTGGCTTTGTAGGTGCTGATATGTAGAATTTCAGTAGACTTCCTTCACTGTTCTGTTTTTGTCTGTAGGCAGGTGGTGGTGGGGGTTGTTTTACATGATGTTGACACTGCCTCTCTGCCTTTCCTCGTTCCTCCTCTTCCTACCTCATCTAAGTCAGAAAGCTGGAAGAACAGAGTTGGTGAATTTGCATTGTTACAAGAGCCAGCCTGCATGTTCCGGCTGCTCACAAGTGCAGAAGTAGCACAATACATGTGATTTCAGGAAAAGTCATTGTTTGAGGCTGGCTGTTGGACAGGTTTGTGGAAGCTGAGGCACTGGCATTCTGGTAGTAACTTAGGCATGTTTAAGTCTTGCTTCTGTGAACAGAAGCCAAGTTTAAAAGCTTCCTTGGCCTATGCTCAGTATTGAGCTGGTCACCAGTGACCCTACAAGATAGGAAACATGTCCAGTAGCACCAGGTTCCTCTTACTTGAGGTGAATGTAAATTGTCAGGCACATTAAAATACCCAGCTGTGTGGATTCAAGAAGGGGATCGTAATTCTACCTGATGCAAGCTAATCCAAGTGTATATAGCCTTGAGAAGGAAAGAAACAGAACTCAGTGAATAAGTGCTTGATAACAGTGCTAAAATGTTTCTGAATACTAAGTATTTTAGGCTTGCAAAGAGTTGCAGTCACTTCCATGTGTGATTATGCTACCTGCTGTAAGTATGTCTTAAAGATGATCATAGGAAAAGACAACCTGTTGTAGCATTTAGGCATAATTGCTGAATTTAAGTAGATAAACCTGGCTGCTTCTTCTGTAGGTTGTAACTTTCTGGACTATGATGTTGAATGGCCCTTTGCCTGGCACTCTTCAGAACTCTCCCCATGCGACTCTGCAGACAAGCGCCTGCGATGCCCTGTCCTCTATCTTGCCTGAAGCTTTCAGCAGACTGAAGGTAAGAGCACTCCTTTAAGGTGGCATTTTTAAACCCACTGAGGTTTTGACCTTGTCTACCAGATTATAGCAGTGTAAAGCCATTTAAAACTTAAAATGAGAGGGTAGAGAAACCTTGCAGATTTTTTATAAGCATTCTGAACAGGTTGTGACCATTGAAGACTGGAAAAGGCAATGTTGGGACTTATTAATCTGCCAAAACAATTAAACTGTGGGTCACACAAGCTGTTTGGCCCTGCCATGAATACTTGGCCTTGTCAATGATGCAGAGGAGATGGAGGGCAAGAATTTCATTGCTTGAGGGAGGGATGAAGGGTTATTATTTTGCTGGTTAAATCTTTGAAGACACAGCTGAGCTAACAGCCATGGACTGATGATGGTCACCAGTTCACATGCACGGCTTTTCTCTTGGCTGGCTTTTAAAACACTGAACTGTGGAGATTGCCCTGGCAGAAGCAAACAAATATGTTGGCCTGACTCTCCTTTTGCAACATAAAATATGCTTTTAAACATGAAAGCCTTGGCAGTGTACCCCCACTGCATTGTGCCTCTCCTTTTATGTCACTGTGCCCTTCTTGATGGGAGTACTCTGCCAGGTCTCGTTTGCCCAGGAATTGCTAGTATAGCAGTATCTCTGGAATTCTCCATCTGGTTTCTCCAAGTACAGCATGTACTTCATCACCCTGTACTTTGATCCCATACACTCTCTTGTCCCTGTGGCCATGTGGGGTCAAGTCAGTGCCCACTCTGACCCTTTGCTCTGATGAAACAAAGATCTTTGTCATGGATTGGTAAGCTGACAATCTGTCCGGGATGAACTTAATCTGCCTGGCTGTCCTTGTTAATGGAGGGGAAAGAGTGAAGTAAGACAGGAAAAACCAACTGATCCAGTGGTTTTACCTCTGCTGGGCCGTGCTGTCTGCATTTGGATGGTAGTTAATATTTTGGTTTCCTTTGTAGTCTTACCTAACAGCAACAAGATTGTGTTTGCTGGAAGCATTCCCGTTTCCTGTGTGCCATCCTGAAATGCCACAAGATTTACTTTAAAGATTATGCTCTGAATAGTAGTTTCTATAGATTCCACATATTAGGATTTTTCAATTGTCTTAGTGGGACAGAGATCTTTACAGTTTCTCCCTCTTGCCATGACTGGTTTCCATTGCAGAATGACCGGCAGATCCTGTGCGTCACCCTGCTTCTTGGCCTGAACCACAGTGAGAACCCGCTGGTAAAAGCTGCTGCAGCACGTGCGCTTGGAGTCTACATCCTCTTCTCTTGCCTCAGGCAGGTCAGAACTGCCCTGTTTTTCTTATTTTGAGCCATTTCATAATGGCTTTGGTGAAGTGTAAGATGTGGGACAGGAGTTCTTTTGGAATGAATTGGCCTACTTGCTTTTGGTCTGCAGTGTGTATGTAGCTCTTCCTTATTGTCTTCAGAGCTGCTCTTGCCTCTTATGTGGTGAAAAGAACCAGTGCAGGTTTAAATGAGATGAAGCAGAAGCTAAAGTGCCTCATAAGCGAGAGCAAAAGGAGGGAAGCCACGATCTTCCCTGAGCTCTTCGGGACAGAAGTGGGGGGCCGGGTTGGCAGAAAGGAGCTGCAAGAGATGAGGTGGAGCTGTGAAGACAGAGCAGGTATGCAACATGTTTTTAATGTGAAGGCTTCGGCTCTGCTTTCAAGTTCAGAAGTAAAGCTTATCTAGAGAAAAATCCTGGATGGTTTCCATAGGAAAAATTGATCTTGGCTTGGCTGAGCTGGGGGACTCCGGAGTTTTTGCAGTGTGGCCTGAACTGAGTGACTGTAATAATTATGCAATAGCTGATGTTGAGATTTGATTCCAAAACACTTTGAAAGCAAACTCTTTACCATAGGTAAGGGAATGAAAATGAAACGTCATGGCCATAGAAGAGAAGATTAAACAGGCAGCTCAACAGGGAGTTTGGAGAAGGAATTACTTTGGGATTTGATGAGAGTAAGATTGGCAGTCTAGGAAATCATGTTAAATCCAAAGTAACTAAAGCACTAATATAATGAAATAATGCACTGAAACCTTTCAGCAACAGCCACTCAAGAGAGTGGTGAACTTGATCACTGTTAATTTAAGATCAAACCAAGCTGTACAAACATGTTGAGTATATGAATGGAGCTGGTCTCTGTGCAGGTATCATTTCCCCTGGAAAGGCCAGGATGTGTATGTTACTAAGGAAATCACCCGAGTTTTTAAAGCTTCCTAACTTTGCAGCAGTTCTTACTTTCATAGGATGTGATGTTTGTGGCAGACACAGCAAATGCTATTCTGGATTCCCTCCATGACAAGTCTCCAAACGTCCGTGCCAAAGCAGCTTGGTCCTTGGGCAATCTTACAGACACCCTGATCATCAACATGTACGTAAGTGGCCTTGGCCTCTGGAATTCCTCTCTCTGCCCCTACTCCTGTAGCATCACACAGAGGGTACTAATCTACTTGGTATCAAAAATCCCTCAAATTTGGCGTAGATGCTTCTTTTTTAACCACTCAGCCTGTGTGTCTGTGGCCCTGTTGCAAGAACCTGGTATCCATCCGGAGGCTGAGTTCTAAACTGCTTGGGTTCAGCTCTTTCTACTCGTTAGTCTGGAGTATATTCCAAGTTTATGTCAGTTTTCTATTGCCTGTGTGTTGCTTTGTGTAATTGAGTGTTCCCTGGTTACTTTCAGCATAACACAGGAGGAAAATTAATAAATATTTAACACTTCCTCAAGCCAAAGACTGACCTACTGTTACATTTTTAACAGGAGCAACAGTTATCATATATTCCTGCTACAGAATTGCCTCTGAGCAATTCATTGCCCTCTGTTTTTTATTACAGACTTAATGCATTGCTAACTGGCTTACTTGCATTGATAGTTTGGTTTTAAATTAATAAACGTAGTGGTCACATGTAGTAAGGTCTGCCTTACATATTAGCCCTCTAAAGAGTGAAGGTTGTTCATACGCCTCTCTAAAGGATTGTATCCCCATCTTTGGGGATGGATCATCCGAACTGGCCTTTCACTGTGGATTCTCCTGCCAGGGAAACGATGGGACAAAGTTTTCATGAGGAATTTTCTGATCTCCTCCTGTTGAAAATGTTGCGCTCTGCAACTGAAGCATCCAAAGACAGAGACAAGGTAGGAGTGAGGGGAGGGAGGGTGGAGTTGTGTCATGGTGTGGTTAACTCTTGCATTGCTATTACAAGGAAGAAAAGGTGGGTGGGGGAGATGTCACCAGTTCGGGGCATTTTGCCCCAGTGATGGGGAGCTGCAGCTCAGCATCCTCTCTTGAGGGCTCATGCTTGGAGGTTTCCTGTTTGACCTGCAGGGCATTTGATTGTGCTTTTCCCCAGTGCAGGAGGGGGTTGGTTTGGTTCTTTTTCAAGGTGACCATTTGCACAGAACAATCTTTCTGGTGGCATTTGAGAACTTGCCATCTGATAAGACACCAAATGTGATTCCAGACAGGCTCCTTGTTTGGCTGTGAGCATGATTTGACAGCAAGCTTGACAGAAGCATTGCCTGTAAGCTGAAAGCCAAACTGGTTTTGGGTTTTTTTGTGTATGTGTGTTCCAGGTAAAGAGCAATGCAGTCCGAGCCCTTGGGAATGTGCTTCATTTCCTTCAGCCATATCACATAGCAAACCCCAGGTTCAGGGAAGCCATCGAGGAATCTCTCCAGGCCCTCATCTCCACTGTTCAGAGTGAGGCCACTATGAAAGTGCGCTGGAATGCTTGCTACGCCCTGGGGAATGTGTTTAAGAACCCTGCCTTGCCACTTGGTGAGTAACTTGTCCCTCTGGCTCTGGATTTACACAGCAAGTTGTGGTCTTGATAAGAAGGTCTCTGCTACAGATGTGTTGGGGAAGAGGGGGAGAGCAAACTGAGCAGAACCTTCTTGTCAGAGCATTCCTGCCAGTGAAATAGGCTCAGATCCTGCGAATGTTAATACAGGCACCAGTGTGCTATATTCAGTTGGATCTGTCATGTTAGAAGAGAGCATGAGGATGGGATTATAGCTGTGAATAGATGCAAAACATCACTTTTCCTCTTAAAAACCAGTTAATCTTCTGAAGCTTTGTAAATGATTTTTCGTTTCATAACCCCCGATTCTCTCATTTACACCAGAATCAATGCAGTAAATGTAAACCCATTCGATATTCAGGAGGTGGATTTATAGTTTTATGTATTTTGATTGAAGTGGGTTTGTTTCGGGGCTTTTAGGAGAGGCTCCTTGGACCGCCCAAGCCTACAGTGCACTTTCCTCAGTGGTGAAATCCTGCAAGAACTTTAAAGTCCGGATCAAGTCAGCCATGGCCCTCTCCATCCCAAGCAGGAGGGAATGCTACGGCTCCACAGAGCAGTTCTGCCATATCTGGAGTGCCTTGGTGGTAGCCCTGCAGAAGAGTGAAGACACCGAGGACTTCCTGGAGTTCAAGTACAGTGCCAGCCTCAGGACACAGATCTGCCAGGCTCTGCTCCATTTGTTGAGTCTGGCAACGAGCACGGACCTGCCTGTCATTTGGGAAACCATAACAGAGAACAGGGATGCAATCAAATCCTATGTCTTGCAGTACCTGAAATCTGGTGCTGAAGAAAATGAAGCAGGAACCCACATGGACTTGTGTCAGAGGGAGGGAGCGTTAAAAGGAGCTATTGAACATCTTGGTGGGTTAGAGAAGCAGCTGCAGGGCAAGGCTAGGGTAAGAGTGTCTGTTTATCTGCAGGATATCTTAACAAACCACACCAGTGCTGCTGAATTAAGAGCCTTAGAAACACCTATTTTGGTGACCAACAACCTACACTTCTGACGGGCACAGAGGAGAACGCACTGCTCTCACATGGGCCATCCGGAACAAACGCTTCCTCTAGCTGGTATTAAGCAGTTGATTTCAAACTTACTGAAGTCGTTCATAAACCTGATGGAAAAGATCTGGAGAACTTAATATATTTTATTATTATTTTTCATTTTTGTTTAATGAACCCCTGAGTTGTCCTCCCTTGGTTCTCCTTTGCACATTACCTGTGTCCTGGGTTCAGCTGTAACAGCTATTTTTCTCCTTACTCGTAGTTGGTGCAGTTCTGTTACAGCATTACCCTTGGAAAACACCTTCTCCTTGGTGTGTTTTATGAAACCAGCCTGTTCTCTCAGCTTATCTGGAAGCATTTGGTTACTCTTGCTGCTGTATTCAAAATCATGGTTGTAAAGGAAGGGCCTGGAAGAATTTTGGGTTTCTGAGCACTGCAAATGTTGTGTTCCTGCAATAAACCCCAAACTGCCAATATTTGAGTAATTCCTTAGAGCAAACACACTTTGCCTTTACCTGTCTGCCTTCCCTGTGCCTCCCTCCTGCCTTCCAAAACCTGGAAATTCCTTAGGTTGTTTAAGCTGGAAAATCCAAAGCAGGTCCTCTAGGGCTGGAATTCTGCCTCTTGAAGCAGTGCTACCCCTGGGTGGAGGTGCAGTGATGTTCTAAAGCACATGTGGCTTTGTTTCTGAAGCTCTGTCCCCTTCCCATTCCTTGCTCTGTTTGCTGTGTGCTTACTGTGCTGATAGCTGCAGGAGGACGGAGCTCTCTGATGTTGCTGGGGACAAATCGATGCCTCCAGGAATGAGCCGGGGCCCTGGGAGTTAAGTGCCTGCTCTCCTAACCTCTGGGTGGATGTTTGAACAGAGCTCAGAGCAAGCCCTGGCTGTTGTAAAAGCTCTTTGGGATACAAAATTCATCTGCTTTGTTCTTCCATCCTCGCCCCTGGTTTCAGTGGGCCTCAAGTGCTCTGAGTATCCGAAACCCCTTCACAATGATGGAGTCTTTATTTATGCAGGTATGGAGCTGCTTCCCTGCCATGAGTGACTTCTGCTGCAGCTGATGTCTGGTGTGCAGTCTGAGTGCTGTGGAATGCTGAGCTGCTGCCTGGGACAGAGGTTGGAAAAGACGGGTAGAGCTGAGCACCACCACTGCCCTCACTGGTCCCTGGGGGGGCTCTTGGCTTAGGAGCAGCCTGGCTATGCTTCGAGTTACAGATCACACTTGAGCTGACACTTGCTCCTTTTCTCTGCCTGCTGCAGTTGTACCTGCACCCATCTTTGAGTTCCCACCATCCGAACCAGGCTCTGTGTTACAGCTGTGTTCAGCCTCTAGGGGAAATCTGTCCCATTGCCACTGAAAACAGTTGTGGTTGTGCACACCATTGGCTGCTCCCTTCTGTACCATTTCCCTAGGGATGCTCATAGACTCAGCGTCCCATGCATCAATGTGACATGTTGCCACTTCACTGAAGACTGGCACACCAGTTTAGGTAGAGTCTGGATTTTGTGGTCTCATCCCACATGCTCATGACCTCCTGTGAAGAGGATGGGTCTTACGTTGATGCCAGTGTTCATCCTTCTGTATAGGAATATCCTTTTCCAAGCTTTTGGACACCGGTAGCTGACTCTCTGGGTTAAAACCAGTGTGTGCACAGGAGAGCAGGGAGGCAGGAGCTGGTTTTTGCTCTGGCTGGTGGAACTAATTCCAGTCAGCATCTCCTAGACACATGTCTTGGGAGAGGAAAGGGCAGCTGAGGGAATTCAGGCCTAATTTCTGGGTTGTTCATGGGGGTCAGCTGTGCCCAGCCCCACGGGCTATTTCTGCTGATGGTGGTTAGTCCTGGGTGTAGTTGTGAAGGTGCTGGAGCTGAGCTGGGTTCTGCCTCAGAGCCAGGTCAGTGGTGGTTTTATGTGTCTGATGCTTGATTGTGGGGCAGCATGGGCTGCACGTGCCCTGTGCCACCTGCTTGCTGCTATTGAGAGCAGCGGGGCCAGACGCAGCCTCTGCCCTCGCCTGGGCACTCCACTGGTGAAGCACGAGGTACTCAGGGCTGGCAGCAGCTTCCCCACCCCGGCCCAAGGTTTTATTATCCTGCCTCTTTATTGTTGTGTTTACAAGGCAGGCGCTTTATAGGGTTTCCTATGAACGGTTTCAAGGAGAAGGTAATTAGCTTATCACATGCAGGGTGATTTATAGCCGAGGTGGCCGGGGGACATGCAAGTTCCCCATCGGCTCCGTTTGAAAGGCAATCCTGTTCTTCCTCGAGGGGTCACTGGGTGGAGGAAAACAAAAGGGCTTTAGTGCCTGGTCCCAGCCCTGGGATGTCTCCTGTGGCCGAGCCCAGAGGGAACCTTTCCCTGTGCCGATGGTGTCTGCCCGGCACGGTCCCTGGGGCTGCCCGTGGTGATGAGCTCTGCCCCAAGCAGCCCAGTGGGTTCAAAGCTCGGGGTTGCAGCCCAGGTTGTGCAGTCCTCGGTGTGGAACTGTGTGCCTGGAGACAGGACTGGGCTCTGTGTGTGGAGACACTTCGGTGACTGCAACACTTGATTGTGTTGGGTAAACCTCCTCACCAGTGGCCACAGACCTGGCTTGCAGCAGCTGAGGGACCTCTTACACCTCTCCCCTTGCCCTCATGTAGTGATTTGTATTCTAATGCTTGTTTTCCTTTCCCTCCTGGTCGCTCTGAGCAGAGGCAACAATTCACCTGATGCCTTGTGAGTTTTGCACGCTGAGCAGCCTGATGCGGCTGCTCTGGCAGCTGAGGAAAAGGGAAAGGAGTGGGGAGGAAAAGGGAAAGGGCCAATGTAAGGGAAGGAAAGGCAAGGGACAACAATTCACCTGATTTCACGTGGGTTTTGCACTCTGAGCATCCCGATGCATCCATTCCAGCAGCTGAGGGAAGGGAAATGGAAGTGGAGAGGGAAGGAAGGGGCAATTCACCCGATTTCATGTGATTTTGCACTGAGCATCCCGACGCAGCCAACTGGGAGAGAAAGGAGAAGGGAAAGAGGGAAGGGAAGGGGTCGCTGGCCCGGAGCTGCCCCCTCCGCCGTACCACGAGGTGGCGCCACATCCCCGGCCACGACCGGTCGCGACGGCGGGTCCGGCCCCGGGAGGCTCCCGGTGAAGGGCGCGGGGGGTCCCGACCGTCCCCCCCGCGCCCATAGCACACAGTGGGGTGCGGGGGGAGCTGCCCTGGACCCGGACGTGGCGCCCGCGTGTTCCTGTGTGTGATAACCGGAATGGGGGGGGCGCGGGGTCCGGGTGCTGCTCGCCGAGCAAGGGGATGGGGGCACCTCACCTTCCCCCCCATGGGACCGGGATTAAGCTCTGTGGGGCCGGTGACAGCGCATCAGTGCGTGAGCAATGGGGTGGCGAAGGCAGGGGTGACTTCCAGTGGCGGGGTCAGCGGGAAGCGGCTGATGCTCGGTTCATGCCTGCCGCCCCTCCGGTAACAAATGGCTCCGCGCTGCCTCGGGCCGCCCCTCCGCTAATCCGGTGATTTTTATCCTGTCTGTTTCCTTTGGCTCCCTTCCGCCCCGCCGCAACCTCCCTTCACTCCTCCTGGGGCTGCTCTGGGGTCGCCGCTGATGGATGGTCCCCGGCAGCGCCCGCATGGCCCGACCTGCTCTGCTTGGGTCTCATCTGTCCGTCGCGCCAACCCCTGCTCCGAGGGGATGCTCTTCCCAGGGCTGAAAACCCCGGGTAGGGAGGGTAACAGCGGGAAGCTGGACATGGGAAACCGCGAGGCACCGCCCGAGCAGCGCCAAGCGGCGATGGGATGATGATGGTAAAGGGGCTTGGAGAGCCCCAGTGGGCAATAGCCACCCATGGGAAACGAGGCTGTGCTGCCGGGGGGGCCCTGCAGCTCCCCAGGGGCCCAGACTGGTATTTCAGTCTAGACGTGCTGGTATGTTTCAGTCCAACAAGTTTCCTTGATGGCCCAGCAGCCAGGCACGGGCACGCTCCGCGCTGGCACCGTGGGGGCTTCCCGCAGGGCACAGGGGGCAGGAATACACCCAAATGCCTGCTCCAGGCTCCCGGGGAGGCCCCAGGAACGTTTGCCCTGGAACGGGAGGGAAAACTATGCGAAACTTGGAATTTCCTCATAAAAGCAGGGGCAGAACTTGCTGCATCTTGCTCTGCGGAGGGCTTGCGTGAAAAGCTTGATCCCACATCTCCTGCTGCCCCCGTGCGCGGCAGGGCTGGGCCGGGTAAATACTTCTGGGGGTTCACCAGGGCTGCGGTGACTCAGGGCTCAGCCCCTTCCTCGCCGCGCCGCGGGTGCTGGGATGATGCTGTCCCCATCCCTCCCTGTGCCACCCGTCCCGCGGGACGCTGGGGACCGGCGGGGTGGACAAAGGTGGCTTTCAGGGCGCCGCCGTGCTTGGGCATGCTCCGGGATGTGTGAAATTCGGCTTTGGCCCAGCTCCTTCCTGGAGCGGAACTGTTCCCAGCGAAACCCGTCCCCGCCACCCACCCCTAATGGCTTTTCTCTGTGCGCCTGCATTAATGACCGCGAGGCCCGGCCTCATCGGGGGGAAGCCATGCAAGTAATTGCCTGCATGTTTAATTCGGGGTTATGATAGGGGACTCGCAGTCACACGGCGGCCGCCCGGGCTCCGCGCCATTGACTCCTGCAATTTGCTGCTTGGGTTCTGCCCTCCCGGCTCCCCCCACGGCCCAGAGGGGACCCCAATAGGGGCCGGACCCTCCCATGGAAGGCACCCGGTGGAGAAACGCATTGGGCATGGGGGTCCCGCCGGCAGCAGGGGTTGGGGTGCGCTTGGGCAGCGTTGCTGTGCCCACGGGGGACTCTTGCTGCGGTTGTGAAGCTGTTTGCAGCCTCCAGCAGCGTTTGTGGCCTCCAAACCCCCTCTTCCACTCACATCCAGTTGCTTTGCCTATGGGAAGTTGGGTTTTGGCCTTTCTCCATTATGGCGAAATGGCAGAGGTGACCCCTGCCCAGTGCACAGCATGAAGTGGGGAGTGAGGGGCACCCATAGCCATGGGGACAGTGGCCAAGACTTGGGGTACCCAGGCTGGGCGCTCCCTGTGGTGCAGCCATGGCTCACACTGAAGCTGTCCCAAGGACAGAACCCCCATAATGGGAACCTCCCCCATCCCCTTGTGTGTCCTGGGCTGCAGCCACCACCCCCTGCTTTTGTTTTCCCAGAAAACAACCCCAGCCCTGCGCTGGTTCCAGCTCACTTCCCTCCCCTTTGTCTTGGAATTAATCAGAGGCCGGAGGACGCTCGGTAAAGCAGAATGGCATCTGCCCAGTGTCTGGGTGCGATGGGAGCAGCTGCGCCACGCCGGTGCCATGGGATGGTACCAATCCAGCTCCATTCCGCAGCCACACACGGGATGGCCCTGGCTCCTCTCGGGAGCCGCTGGCTTTGCCCCACGCCGGTGTCTGGGGCTGGAGCGCTGCTGCGGTGTTCCGTGTGCCTCGATCCCCGGGCCGATAGCATTGTTTGCCCTGACACGTAAGCCGGTGACAACCTGCAGGAGCTGTGCCATGGATGGCGGCGGCGCTCCCGGCCTGCCCCGCGTCCAGCGCCTTTTATAGCCCAGCAGAACTTGTTTTGCTGCGGCAGCCAAGCAGAACCCGGGGATGGGCTGAGAGCCCCCGCGGGAGGCTCATGGGGTGCTGGGACACGTCCGCACCCCAATACCCCCAAACACCCTCTGTGCTCACCCAACTGCAGCCTCCGCTCCAGATCAGGACTTGGGGTGGTCGAGGGGATCTCCCCCCCTTCCCCCAGGCTCTTATATTGAAGGGTCTGAGGTTTTGGGGGTCTCTCACCCCCCCCCCCCGGCTCTTATATTGAGGGGTCTGAGGTTTTGGGGGTCCCAGTGGTGCTGGGAGCATGTTGATGGTAGGGATGCAGTGGTCAGAAGGGCGCTGGGCCATGGCCATGGCGCTGCTGAGCCCCACAGAGCCAAGGGGAAGCTGCGCAGCCCCAAAGGGGTCCTGCTTGCGGTTGAGGGGCCACAGCACCCCTGTGCCCCCCCCCTCCCCGAGCAGCAGCGTCTGGGTAAAGGACGGGAGGTGAAGACGGGCTATGAAAGTGTTTCTTTGCTTTGCTTTCGAGAAGGGAGAACTTCAAAGGGGCCATTTATCAGCAGACAAAGAGTCCCGAGTTGTTTGCAGAGTGTAAGGGAGAAGCATTAATTATGGCAGTGTCAGGCGAGCGCTGCTGCGGGTGTCCTCCTGCCCGCCCGGCCCTGTCCCCCTGCCACGGGTGGCTCCTGTCCCTGCTGCCCCGGTGCCAGCCCCGGCTCCTGCCTCCTCTCCCTCCGTCTGGTGCTGCACAGGACCCGCCTGGCGCTGGGGGATGGCACCGCTGTGATGGGTGTCCCAGTGTGGGTCTTGTGGTTGGAGGGGCGATGTGGGGATGGGGGCTCCCCATTGTGTCCCTTCCAGTGCTGAAGGGCTGGGAGAAGCCTTGCTGAGGGCTTCTGGTGGTGGAAACCAGGCAGGGAGAAATCCATGGAATCCCAGCCTGGGTTGGGCTGGAAAGGACCTCAAAGTCCATCCAGTTCCACCCCCTGCCACGAGCAGGGACACCTTCCACTAGAGCAGCTTGCTCCAAGCCCCTGTGTCCAACCTGGCCTTGAACACTGCCAGGGATGGGGCAGCCACAGCTTCTCTGGGCACCCTGTGCCAGCGCCTCAGCACCCTCACAGGGAAGAGCTTGGTACTGAGCGGCCTGGGAGCATCTTTTCCCCAGGGCAGCCCAGCCTGAAGCTGTGCTCAGAGACAGGGGCACATGGTGGAGGAAGACACATTTCTACATCCCTGCCTCGCTCTGTGGCTCCGTGAGCCCACAGGCACATCCCTTCCCAGAGCAGGTCACGCAGCACCGCTGGTGATGGGGTGTCTGAGGGGTTTCGGTGCCAATGGGGTCTCTGTGCTAGGTGCATGCCCAGGGGTTGAGAACAGTGGGTGGCACCAATCCCTGCAATGGAGCCCCCATCCCAAAGCCTCTGCCAGGCGAGACCCACAGCTCCATCCATCACTGTGGAGGGAGAATAGGAGCGAGAGCAACTCCATCCCGAACCAAAGTGAGAGTGGGGTCAGTGCCGTGGTCCCTGACACCTCTGCCGTGTCGGGAGGCTGCAAACCTTGGGGTGCCCGGGGCGCAAAGGCTCCCCGTGTCCTCTGGGAGCACGGGGCGGGCAGCTCTGCCTTTCATGTGCGATCGCTGCCGAAACCGCAGCTTCCCTTCGCCCCGCGCGGGATCAACCCTGGGTCATATTTAATAAAGGTGGGGATGGAGCAGGCTTCAAAACATTACGTCAGCCCGGGCGGGGGAGGCGCGGGCAGCCGGGAATGCAAAAACCGCCCCGCGAGTGGGGGCAGAGGAGACCGGGAATGCCAGCGAGGGGATTTAATGGCCCTGGTTCGGTGGGAACGCTCTTGCCCACTGCCCGCGGGGTCAGGGGCGGTGAAGTCTGCGCGCGCTCAGGCGGCAAATGGAACCCAGGGGAAGGAATGAGGCGCGAGGGCAGAAATCCCCTGGCGTGGGCTGAGCCTTGCGTCTTCGTGAGGGCTGCGCGGTGGGGACGTGGGGATGCCATGGGCACGGTGCCCCGAGGCTTCCTCTACCCCCTTGGGCAGCGTGGGCTCTGCTGCCCGTGCTTGGTGCTGGACCCTGCATGGGCGATGGAAGAGGTTGTGGCTGCAGAGAGGGATTGCTGGGCCATAGCAGTTGCATTAGGATGGTTACTCCCTTGCGGGGGTCGGGAGGGAATGGGCTTCTCTGGAGGTGTTGAAACCCACCTGGATGCGTTCCTGTGTGACCTGTTTTAGGTGGCTCTGCTTTGGCTCAGGGGTTGGACTGGATGATCTCCAGAGGTCCCTTCCAACACTGATGTTCTAGTTTGGTACCATTGAGCCTCTCCGATGCTGTGAGCGATGGGGAGTGGGAGGTGAGGCCGCCTCCAACCATGGGAGCCGGTGACCAGCACATGGGCTGCCTGCAAACTGGGTTTGGAATCCTATGGGACAGAGCAGAATGAGTTCAGCTTCCCAAACCCTCCCTGTGCAGCCGCCTGTGTTCCCAGCACCGTCCCCTCCTGCTGATGGCTCGGGCTGGTGCCTTCCCCTGGCTGGGAAACTTTGTGCTCCCATCCCCATGGGGCACCCCCGGCCCCCCGAGCCGCAGTGACCGCGCTCCTCTGCTGAGAGGAGTTAATGAGCTGTGCCCGACAGCGATGGGAAAGGGCCGGTCCCAGCGAGGCTCTGACACCGCTGCGAGGAGCCGGGTGTGGAGGAAGGGGGAAGAGCAGTGGGGTGAGGGAGATGGACCAGAAAACGATACCCACTTCATTAGCCAGGTGGCTCCGAATGTGTGGAAACAGAGCAAGGTCCGGGTCACCCACCGTGACAGAACATCATTACCATGCGATGCCATGAAGCTTGTGCAAAGACCAAGTCAAAGCTCACCAGACCACTTGAAAGGGAGAGGGGACCTTCCCGGAGCAAGAGCCAGGCTGTTCCCAGGCTGGAGGCAGGGTGGGGGGTACCCGAGGGCAGGCGCAGACCGTGATGGGGGGTCTGGGCACTCAGCCCTGTGAATGGGGCCGTGGTGGGGGGCACAGAGGGTGGAACCCCAAGTCCTGATTGCAGTGAGCTGTTGCTCAGGGGCGGTGGTGGTTCTGTATGGCCCCTGTCCCCAAAGGCAGTGGTTTGGTGTCCCTGGGGTGATCAGAGCCCCGCTCTGGTGTGAAGGATGGGAGCATCTCCCTGGTAACGCATGTGGGAGCAGAGCTGGGAAAGATGCTCGTCCAGGCTGGGGTCCAGGAGGTTTGGGGGGGGGGGGTTCAGTCCTCTCTTCTATAGGTTGTGCTCAGCCTGTGTCTGCCCATCAAACTCTGCACAGCCATCGCGTGCTCATCCACAAACCCGCTCCCTTTGGGATGCCCTTGACCCGCAGCCCTCTCATCAGCTGTGGTTCTGTCTCCCAAAGGGAAGGGGGCTTTGACAGTGTTCCCATCCCTGCCCTGGGCTGCTCCTGCACTGCTCCATGGGGCAGGGGTGGGTTCATCCCGCTGCAGTGTGTGTTCAGCTGTAGGTACCCTGTGCAAGTCTGAATCCGGGTTGGAAGTGCTGGGTTTAAAGCGATTGAACAGGTACCAGCCAAAAGCGGCAGGGAGCTGGGCTACAAACCGAAAGTGCTTTGGGAGGCAGGAGGGGTCATGAGCAGAGATTTCAGGCACTGGCCCTGCTTTCCCCTGCAGGGTCCCAGGCCCTGTGTGTGCTCTGTTCGTGGTGGTGGCTCCTGTATCTGTCCCTGCTTTGATGTAAGTGCGTGTGTCGATCTTTGGGACTCGGTGCATTCGCAATGGTTTTGTTCAGATCCCAGAGCCGGGCTTGGATCTCTTCTGCCCAACTCCAAACCTGCTCCTTGCTCCCGCCCCTGATGCCTGCCAAGGTTCAACGGGGCCTCTGTGTCCCCTGAGCACCCCTGTCCCTGACTTGCTGAGGGTCACTGTGTGCTGTGCACCTCCAGACTGTGGTGAATCTGTGCTGAGCCTGGCCCAAAACTGCCCTGCAGTGGGTGCCAAGACCCCCATCGGGGGTTCTCCTGGGGCCTGTACCCACTCCGTGCCCGGGCAGCAGGACCCTGCTTGGAGGTGGTGCTGGACTGAGACCCCCCCTGCGAGGCCTGGGTCGGGGTTTCTCAGCTTGGTCCCGTCTCAGCGCAGGGCACAGCCCCACGGCCCCGGGTTGAGCGGTGCAGGACGGGGTTTGCCCATCCCCATCCCCGAGCTGCCGCTGGCTCCGGTCCCGCGGCCGCTCACCGACCCCTCGACGGCAGCCGGGGCTGAAGCGCTGCGGTCCCCGTCCCGTTGTGCCCCCGCCGCTCCTCCGGGGCCTCCCGTCGGCCGCGGGCAAAGTCCGCCCCAGCGCGGGCGATAAGGGCCGGGCCAGGGCGGGGGCGCGGGGCCCGGGCGGCGACCGGAGGAGAGGCCTCCCGGCGCTGATTTGCATAAGGTATATTGCCTAATGGTGGCGGTCATGGCTTGGTAGAGGGCGGCCCGCGCCCCGCAGCAGCCCGCCGGCCGGGGCGGAGCGGCAGCGGCGGAGGGAGGCGGGAGGCGAGCGGCGGGGCGCGCCGCCGGCGCCCGGGAGGATGGTGTCCCAGCTGAGCGCCCTGCAACGGGAGCTGCTGGGAGCCCTGCTCAGCTCCGGAGCCACCAAGGAGGGCTTGATCCGCGCCCTGGAGGACATGGTGCCCGCCGCCGGCTTCGGCGTCAAGCTGGAGAGCCTGCCGCTGTCCCCCGGCGGGCCGCCCGACGGCAAGGCCGCCTTCGCGCCGCTGGCCAACGGGCACGGCAAGGGCAAGCTCTCCGGAGATGAGGGCTCGGAGGACGGCGACGACTTCGACACGCCGCAGATCCTGCGGGAGCTGCAGGCGCTCAACACAGAGGAGGCCGTGGAGCAGCGGGCGGAGGTGGACAGGATGATCAGGTACCGGCGGGGACCGGACCGGGAGGGGAAGGGGCGCACTCAAGCTCCGTTTGCAGCCGCTCGGTCCGACAGCCCCGCAGGTTCCAGGCAGCCTACCCGGGGGTCGTGCCCGGTACACCTTGCCCTGTGTGCCCTGCCCGGTGACGGGTCCCGGTGCTCCCCGTGGGCACTCCCGGTGGCGGGTCCCGGTGCGCCCTGGCCCGGCGGGGCTGTGCGTGGAGAGGAGCGGGCAGGGAGAGGGGCCGGGGCTCTGCGGCCGCGTCCTCCCGCCCCGTCGGGGGCTGCCAGGCGGGAGCAGCGGCGGAGCCGGGGGCTGCCGCGGCCGTGGAGGCTCGGACCGACCGCGGGCTCTGTCCGGGTGCGCCAGGAGCTGAAAACATAAACTGCAACACGTGGAGCGCGGGGCTATTAATTTATTTCTATAAATCATCAACAGGAAGATACACAAAGGGCCGCGATGAGGGCGAGAGCAGCGCGGGTTATTCATTGCCGAGGTTGTAAAGCGGCCCGGGAGGGGGGGAAGGAGGAAACCCCCGCGGGCTGCGCTCCTGCCCGTCCCGGCGATGCTGCTCCGCGCCGGTCCCGGCCGTGCCGCGCCGCCGGGAGCGGGGCCGCCGTCGGGGCGCGGCGGAGCAGCTCCGGGCTCTGCAGGCAGCGTCTGCCGCGGGCCCGTCCCGAAGCGCACCCGGGGCCGCTGTAAGCGGGTGGGAGCCCCGCAGGACACCCCTGAGCGCACCGGCGGCGCCTTTGAGTCCCCCCACCTTGCTCTGAGGTTTTATACCTGTATCGGGGCACCAATCCTGCTGCCGGGCTGAGCCCGCGGTGCCTCCTGCACCCGCTCCCAGCCCACATTGCCTGGGGCAGTCCCGGCTCTTGCCCCCCAACAGCCCCGGTGCCTCGGCACTGATGGGGACACCGCCGTGGCCGTGCCCCAGGCCTCCCCGGGGGCAGACAGTGCCTTTTGGGAGCAGGGTTTGGCAGCAGCGCCCATTCCAGCCAAAGGGCTCTGCTGGGACACGGCTCCGTGGGAGCGAGAAATGATCGCAGGCCGTTTCCACTGGGATCCCACCCCTCCTGCGCAGCGCCGTGCCCTGCACCTCTGGATGCTGCTGCTTGGCCCCACTCGCCCACTGCTTGCTGGCCGCATCCATCCCGGGATGTCCGTAAGGTGCAGAGAGGGCTCAGCCCCGAGATCCCTGTGCTCCCACAGGTGTTCTGTGCAAAGTTTGCCTTTGGTGCAAACAAGAGCAGGCACATGTCCCTGAGGAGCCTTTGCAAAGAGCTCATGTTTGCTCTAAGAGAGGCCTTTGTACTTGGAGAGGGAGCTGGATAGGGGAGTCAGGATCCATTTATTGCAGCTACGCAAGGGGAATAAACCCCCTCTGCTCCTGCTCCCCAGGGCTGGCTCTGTCTCGGGCTATTCCCACATCCCTGGGGTGCTGAACCCGCAGCTCTTTTGGGAACGTGGTGTGGGCTTCACTGCCCACCATGGCATGGGCTGGAGTTGCCCATCCCAGTGCAGTGGTCCCAAGTGGTTCACCCCAGGCACAGCCCCTCAGCAAGCAGCACATTCCCTTGGACCCCCTCACGGCTTCAGAGGATGCTTCTGAGTGACTGCTGGGCTTAAACCACATCAGGGTGGCAGAGGGCGAGTGCCGCATGTGGGCAGGCTGGTCCCACACTGGCACTGTGCTTCCTCATAGGGCCTGGCCATGGGGGTACCGATGGCATGGAGAGCCCAGCGCTGGGGGGAGATGCCCCACGGCTCCATATCCCTGCCCAATCCCAGCTCCCGGGGCTCACAGATCCCAGCCGGTCCCATGGGCCTGGGGTCTGTGGGAAAGCCACACACCCTTGGGGACCCGGCTGGAGATGCCCCAAAGCCACCCTGCTATGTACAGGGAGGGGTGGGCACAGCACGTGTCCCCCCGCTGGTTCCCCACGTGCAGGGGAGATGAGATTAAGGCGGTAATTTCTTAGGGAGCCGGGTTTATAATCCATCTGTGTAAATTCTTGGCATATTTCTCCCAAGGATATGGAGCGTATTTACCTGTTTGCAAGGCTGACAAAGGGCGGGAGCGCGTCCGGGGGTCCCTGGTGAGAGGGACGGGAGGCTGCATGTGGAGCTGGGGTGGGAAATGCCCCTTTCTTCGTCAGTGTTGGCGGCCGGGCTTCGTCGAGGTTAATTTTGCGCGAGGAAAACCACCTTTTCCTTGATTCTGGTGGTGAGGAACCACAGAGCGAGGGCTATGAACTGGTTTGCCGTTGTTAGGAAGCACTCCTGCCTTGGGTGGGTTATTGTGCACGTACAGAAGATCAGACAATTAATGTGGTTTTGTTTCAGTTCGGTGACAGAACAAAAAGGAAAGGGTTTGTGCTGAAGCGAAAGCTTTTTCCTCCCTTGCTTTTTAGGTTAACCAGAAAAGAAAGGGGGTGGGGGTGGGGGGGGGAAGAAGGTGAAACAAACACTCCAACGTTTCATTTTTGGGTCAAGTCCAAGCATTTTGTTTAACATGAAACAAAATGTTTGGGTTTGGTTTCAGGTTGTTTAACCCTTTTGAATACGGTCAAGTTGATTTGTAAAGGAAAATCCCTGCTCAGAAACGAAGAGCAGAGGGATTGTTTTGAAAGTGGAAGTGTGGAACAGGCTGGAAACGCGCGGGGTGAAACCTTCCTGAAAACAATAAAATGGAGGGAAATGTGGGGATTTTTCCCCTAAGTCTCCATATTTTTTCCAGCTGCCCAATTCCATTTAAATCCCAAAATCACGTTGTTCTGAAAGCAGTCTGAATCCTGCACTCCAGCGCTGGCTCACCCTTAACTCTGGGCAAGCGATGCCCTTGGTTTATTTGTGAACCAAACAGCTATTAGAAATGATAATGAGCTCTGTTCCATTAGCTTATTATTAATCAGTAATTAGGAGGATCACTTGGGTGACATGCAGGGCTTGTGGCAAAAGTCCGTGTGAGCCCCTTGGCTCGGGCAGGGCGGCCACGGGCTCTGCCTGGCTCCATTGGGAAGGAGCGCTGCGATACAAGGACATTTTCTGTGCTTCCTTCTCGTTGGCTCCTGCCTTCTCCTGGAGCAGCACAAGGACCCGGGAGCCCCAAAACCTCAGTGGGTTTGGGACAGGAACAGGCTTTGCTGTTTGCACCGTGCTTATCCCAGGGTCCCGGCTATTGGGAGAACTGGAGTCAGGGTGTCGGTGTGCCCGTGTCCGCATCCAGCTCCGTGTGACCATCACCGTGTAGAGGACACCATGTACACGGTGGGGTTCTCCTGCCCGGAGGATGCAGGATTGGGCACAGGGATGATGTCTCTAGGAAGGCTCTGTGCTGTCCTTCCCGAGTGGGACAAAGTCGCTGCCACCATCAGCACGCTGGCCGTGGTCGGGTGCTTTTGCTTTGGATCCAGCCAGCTTTGTTTTCATGCTGCATTCAGGACAAAAAGTAAGGATTCCATTTGTTGGGTTGTTTTTCTCCTCCTTGACAAGTCGAAGGATCCAAAACAAGTAATGAATTGGGAAAGCAGCCGGGCGGTTGCTCCAAGCGCAGCATTATTTGAGTGCATGACTGTGACCGGGCTCGGGCTCCGCGCTGGGTTTGTCAGTGTTAAAGCACTTCCTTTTAGTGCAGCGTCCTCCTGGAGCGCAGAATAAACCCAGGGCTCTGGGGTGCAGTGGTGGTGTTGGTCTGTTCCTCTGCCATCGCGTTGTGTGCTCCTTAGAGCTAAGGAAGGCAGACGGCGTTTGGTTTGTGGCTGTAGTTGTTTGTTCCTTAATTCCTGCTTAGTGGCAGCTCCTCCAAGGACACCACAGTAACGTGGATTTAGGAAGGAGTCATTTTACACCTGAATCCTGCAGGGACTGAATTCAAGTGTTTAAAAAGACTCAAGAATGACTTGAAATTATGGAGGGGTTGGTTTTGGTCTTCCATTCCGGGGCTCGCTTGCGTTTGTGTGCCTGCTTTGACCTTCGCTTCTCCGCCTTTCGCTTATGGCCCCTGTGAGCCGCACTGTTGTGGGAGCATGGAATTAGGGTCTCTTTTAAATGACTATTGAGTTTTAGGTATTTATCCCTGTGGGATCAGAGGGGGGGATGAAGCAGCAAGCGGAGCGGGTGGTGTTTGGTGGCCATGCGGGGTCCTTGGTAGCCGGCAGCAAGCCCAAGGGCATGGGGCAGAGTGTGAATACCGCACCCGGGGCAGGAAAACCATCCCAGCGCCTCCACATGGGAGGTTTCTCTTTCTTCAGAGAGATTCACAGTACGGGTGATCCAAACCCATATGTGTATTTGTGAGTCCCCCTGCATGTGTGCACCTTCAAAGGGAGGAATTGTAGTGAATACGGTAATGATGGCAGTTACTGGATGGGCTGCATTTCTCCTTGAAGGATCTGAGTGTTAATGTGACCTTGACGATCCACAAGGATCCTCTTTATTCTCCCTCCCTGGGTGAACAGCTTGGTGGGCATCCCCGGGGTGGCCTTGGCACCCCATGATCCCCTGTCCCACCAGCTCCTGCCTTCTTGGGGCAGGATGGGGCTGTTTTGGGGCTCCGGGATGGCTGTCAGGGAAAGACAAATGCCGCAGGGATCTTGTGCCCTTCTGAAACAGGGTTAGGAATAATGATAATAATAACAACAACAACAGTAATAATAGTAATGATGATAATAATAATAGCGCTAATAACAATAATGGGTTTCCATCGTGGGAAGAAGCGAACACCGGGAGCTTTCCCCCCACCAGGATTGGTTACCCCTTGTTTCCCCTCCCCACAGCGAGGACCCGTGGCGGGCGGCGAAGATGATCAAGGGGTACATGCAGCAGCACAACATCCCGCAGCGGGAGGTGGTGGATGTCACCGGCCTCAACCAGTCCCACCTTTCCCAGCACCTCAACAAGGGCACCCCCATGAAGACACAGAAGAGAGCCGCCCTCTACACGTGGTACGTCCGCAAGCAGAGGGAGATCCTCCGGCGTAAGTACCTGCGGCAGCGCTCGCCATCCGGGGATAAGGGGAATAAGGGGGTCCCGCATCCCGGTCCTGCCTGTGGGTGCATCCATGGGCGAGGAGCAGCTCCTTGCCTGCTTCCATGCCTGACCCAGGCTGCACAGCATCCTTCCCAAAACAGTTTTACAAGTAAAATGAATTTAAGGCGTAGGAAAACTGCTCAAAAGCCCCTCTTGATCACAGTAACACAGCCGAGTTTCTGTACATTTGTATTTGTCAGAGCTGGGAAAGCAATGAATGATTACATGCAATTAGATGCCTTTCCCACCTCTGCCCCCTTCTCGCTTCCATTCCTTGAGACTCCTCATTTTCTGCAACTACTTGCAAAATAAATAAAGAGAGAGAAAAGAGAAAAAGCCTGTGAATGGCTCCTATGTGTAGCATGGTCCTGGGCTCTCGGTGCTATCTAAACTGTAAGACCAAGCGCACAGACTATTGTGCACCTCTCTTGTATGGGTCAAAGCAGCCCCGTTTTTGAACTGAGCTGCAGTTCAGGCCACTGACACTGCCTCCCTCCTCCGAAAGGATGCGATCTCCGTCAGATGGGAAGTGCAGAGCAGGGTTTAGCATCATTGCTTTGAAAACACACCTTTACGCATTAGAGCAAACAGAGCCTGCTCCAGCCTTGCCCTGCGCTTCCCCCCTTGTCACGGGGTGAAAAGCCATTAAAAAAGAGGGAGAATTCCCCTGCAAAACTGGGAATAATAAAACCCTCCCATTAATCTCCCTTTACTGCCACAAGCGCCGGGTCCAGGGCGGGCGGCTGGGGAAGGTCACCTCTAGTGCTGCTGCCCCGGGCATGGGGCTGGTGTCCCACTGCACTGGGATGGGAGCGGGAGCTGGATGGGGGCTCTGTGCAAGCAGAGCGAGGCACCATCCCAGGGGGGCTGTGCAGCCACCCTGCGTGGCTCCTTGCTTGCACAAATCCCCCCAAAACACGTTCACCACCGGAGGGGACCCTGCCCATGAATATGGATGTGCTGCACATGCCTCCCCATTGAACACCATCCCGCAGGGGTGGCAATAACTGCCCTGGCAGCGTGCAGAGCAGGTCCTTTCCATGGGGTGGGTGTTGGGAGCACCAGGACGTGCTGGGGCCGTGGGTCTGGGGTGCTGCAGGAGGGGACACGGGGACACACGCACCACTGCGGCGGCTGCCGCCAGCTCACGTCTGCTCCTTTCTCTTTCAGAGTTCAACCAGGCAGTCCAGGGTTGTGGAAATAGGACAGACAAAAGCAGTCAGGATCAGCTGCTGTTTCTCTTTCCAGAGTTCAATCAGCAGAACCAGGGGGCTGCCCAGCTCGACGACGCCTGCTCCGAAACCCCCAGCAAGAAGATGCGCCGCAACCGGTTCAAGTGGGGGCCGGCCTCCCAGCAAATCTTGTACCAAGCCTACGACCGGCAGAAGAACCCCAGCAAGGAGGAGCGTGAGGCGCTGGTGGAGGAGTGCAACAGGTAAGGGCTGCCCCACACTGCCCATCCTGCAGCCTTTCTCCCAAAAACTCCACGCGATTCCAAGCTTCCGGCTCACAGCCCCGGCCGCTGGCTCGTGGCACAGCTTTGCTGAGCTTCCTGGCTTCTGTTTGCTTTGTTTTCCCCATGTGGGTGATGTCCGGGGCTTGGTGAGCTCCATGTTGGGGTAGGGATGCTGCAGGGATGCCCTAGAGATGCTGGCTGATGCCCTGGGGATGCTGCAGGGATGCCCGAGGGATGCTGAAACATCACGGCAATATCGGAAGGAGGGGGGGCAGCTTTTACAGCACGGATATAGCTGGCAAGAGCAGACAGGCTCATAGGAAGGGCTTAAACACACCCAAATCTGCCTGGTGGTGCTGTGGGAGCCCCCCTCCAGCAGCACCCTTGTTCCAACGTGTCCCCTTGCATGTGCAGGGCCGAGTGTCTGCAGCGGGGGGTGTCTCCCTCCAAGGCGCACGGGCTCGGCTCCAACCTGGTGACAGAGGTGCGGGTCTACAACTGGTTTGCCAACCGGCGGAAGGAGGAGGCTTTCCGACAGAAGCTGGCCATGGATGCCTACAGCTCGGGCCAGCCCCCCCCGCACAGCATGAACCTGCTGCTGTCCCACGGCTCCCCGCACCACAACCAGCCCAGCGCCTCGCCGCCCAGCAAAATGACAGGTAAGCCCTCAACACGGATGCTCGGGTGGTGGTGTTGGAGCAAATGCAGTGCTGGGTCCTGTTTCTGCCGGGGGTAGGGGTGCTGAGCTTTTAGGATGTGCATGGGTACTCTTGAAGATGGGTACCTTGGTCCCTGATGCAGCCTCAAGCGATGGTGATGCGGAGAGGAGCAAGTGGTGTCACTGCAGTGTTGTGGCCCCATGTTTTGAGGCTGGATTTCCATCCTGTCTAGGATTAATTGGCATTTGCTTGGTTGGTTTAATTCACTGCAGTCCCTGTGTGGGCTCATTGGGGCAGGGAGATGGGCTGCTCTGTGCCTGATGCATCACTGCTGGGGACTTGGGATGCAGCCCACTGGTGAGCACTGATTTTGAGGGTAGGGGTGCGCAGGCAATGCCACAAGGCCCATAAGATGAAGCAGTGTGTCCTGGGCTGGAGCTAGCCCAGGCTGGATGCATGGTGCTGCACCATCCCGGTGCCAGAGCAGAGGGAGGTGGATGAAGGAAGCTGCTCAGGGATGCAGGGCTCAACCTCCACCTCTCCCCGTCACAATCCAGCCCCGTTGCGCACAGTGAGGAGCCGGCTGGGAGAGCAGCCCTGCCGAAAGCTCCGGGAGGATTTAAGCAGGAGATAACGCTGCTGGGGAGGGCGGTGTGGGGAGAGAGGCATTGTTGAGAGAACAAACCCCATTGTCCCCCTCCCGCCCTCTGCAGCCAACGCACCGGGTCCTGGTGTGCAGGAGCAGGCACTCAGTGATGGGGGGTCAGCACAGGGGCTGCATCCCAATCACCCCATGTTCCCCCTTAGCATGGCATGGCCAGGGAGGTTAAACTGCTTGGAAATGACCCTGCCTGGCTCGTTACGCACCCGCAGCTCGTTACAAAGGCAAATTAAATGACTCGTGTGTGGAGAGTCCCTGTGGGAAGGGCAAGGTGCTGAGGGAGAGGAGGCTGAGCTGGGGACAGTGCCAGGCCACGGACACCAGCCCCTGGGTGTTAGCAAGTGAGGACAACCCAAAAGTGGTACCTGGGGGGGGACGCAGCAGCATCCAACCAATCTCCCGCGGAGGGACAGGCAGCATCCATCCCACTCCCGGGTACCACTCTCCCTTAGGGCCGGCCCGCGGTGACCACGATGTGACCCTGCCCCAGGAATGCCCCGCACAATGGTGGGGACAGGGAGGACGTTTGCCCTCCTGTCACGGGCTGATTGCTTACAAGGTGCCCTACAAGCACATTGTCAGCAGAATCAGCTGTTTTCAGTGTCGGCCGGCGGGGCTCCACAATGCCCCACCAGCGTGCAGCCCCGCATTGTCATGGCTCGTCCCTGTGCATGCTTAATTGACAATTAAACCGGGCTTTGAACGAACCCCAGTGCCTTTGATGTGCCCCTGGCCTGCCAGCGTGCATGCAGCGCCCCTGAGAGCCTTTGTTTGCTTCTATTAGGGGATGGCAATTACTGTAACCGCGGGCATTTATCTTGGGGCTGGAGGGCCCTTAAGCCCCGACCTTTATTTTCCCGTCGGAGCAGTGCCAGCAGGAGCCGGTCCCGGCTATAGGGCTGATGACAGCCCATTTGGAGGGGCTTTTGAGAGGGCAGGAGTGATGGTTGCAGTGATGGTTCATGAAGGGCCCCTCTGGAGGGGTCAGGAGGGCTCTGCTGAGGGAATTTCTTAGTGGATGGTGCTCGTATCCATCAGCCTTGCTGAGGAGGAGGAGACAGGCACGGTGAGGTGGGGGTCTTAGGACTGGTTTGGGATGGAGCTCAGCCGTGATTGATTCAGGGTCACCTGGACCAAGCTGGGTCCGGCCGGCTTACAGCTCCCAAAACCGGCTCCAAAACCATGAGATGCCTCGATGCTGCCTCGATGGGATGTGGGGCAGAGCTGCCTGGCTGACCCTATCCTGGGCTGGCCATGCTGGGATTTGAACTGCCCTTGCACCGCTGTGGCGGCGTCTGGGGATCTCAATGCCTTAACAGCTTAATGACGGCGCAGGGATGCTGCCCGAGTCCTGCCCTGCACAGCCCTGTCCCCCCCAGGACATCCCCCAGCAGGAAAGGATGGGGCTGGTGGCATGGGACAGCTGCACAATCGCTCCTGTGCCCACAGACAAAGGGGGCTCGGCTGCTCCTCAGGACATCAATGGGGTCTTGCAAAAGGGTGTAATGACAGCTGGGCAGGGATAAGGGCTGTAAAAGTCAAACATCCTCTCGGCCTCTTCTTGGGGACCCATCTGTCAAGCCTCAAGCTGTAGTTTTTAACTGTTTGGAGGTAAATACTTAGAGCCTATCTATCTCAGAGGCTTCTCTCAGACTCTGGACTTTTCCCTTACTATGGGCTATTATCAACAATCTTGGTTCCCTGTTTGATTTGAAGGTCACTCAGGGCTTTATCTCGGTGCCATGCTGTAGACTCTGGCTTATGCCATCTTTATCTTCAAGAGCCCCGAGGACAATCAGTGCATTGATGAGATTAGGGAAGGCACCGCCCGCCCGCAGCCCCCCGCCTCCCCCTGCATACAAAGGGACGACGGCGACCGGCGGACCCCGCAGAGCCCTGTCCCCATGGCCGGGGGTCACAGCATTGCCTCCAGCCCATCCCGGTGGATGGAGTGTCCATGCATCCATCCATGCATCTGTCCATCCATCCGTACCTGCTCTGCAAATATCAGAGTAGTAGAGCAGTATCAGAGTATACACTTATATATGTATTTATATATATGAATGTACAGTACTTCTATATTTTTAGCTATCCCTATAGATGGAGAGCAAACATATATAGGAATGTACATTGCTTACATATTATTAGATATCTCGGTAGATGGAGATAAACCCCATATATATGAATGTACATTACTTATTATTTTTAGATACCTATAGAGGGAGATAAGAAAACATTTATCTATATGAGTGTACATTACTTATGTAGTTTTAGATATCCCTATAGATGGAGATAGAAAACGTATGCATAAAAATGTACATTGCTTATATATTTTTAGATATCTCTGTAGATGGAGATAAAAAGCATATATATATATTACTTATACACCTATATACCCACATTACTTGTATATTTTTTGGTATCTCTATAGATGGAGATAACAAACATAAAAATAACTCAGCACCACCCCTGAGATCCTTCCTAAACCCACTTTAAGGGTTTTAACCTTTCCTTAAAGAAGAGCCCATCAATAAACCCTTGGTCCAAAGGTGCTTTGGTTTCTGCCTGGATCCTACACGTTGTTGCCCGGGGTCGGTGCTGGTTCTGACTGTGGCCCCGGTGCCAGCGGTTGTAATGTTTTACTGTTGGGTGCACTGTGGGGCTCGGTGGGTACAGGGCGCTGTTAGGAGCTTTTCCCTGTTTTATGGGGGGTAATTAGAACTTTATGACAGCAGCGCAATGGGAGGGTCCAGTCCCCATAAACAGGTTTATAATGGATATAAACTATGCACCTCTGTAACTCAGCAAGATTAACACTTTAGGGACAATTTGAGTGGCAGCCCAAAAATCAGAGCTGCTTTTGGGAGGGTGAAAAGGTCCCATCCCCAACCTGGCTGCTTCCACGGTGTCCGTAAGTGCAGCATTGCTCAGTCCTGCTTGACCCCAAAACTCACGCTTTGCCTTTTCCACCCCACTGCCAGGCTCCCGATCATGCCGGCTGCATCCCTGTGGATCGGCTGAATCCCTGCCACTGAGTTATCCATGTCTGGGTGTGCAGCGTGGCCAGGTCTGGTTTTGGGGTTGGGCATCGCTGGTGATTTACAGGATGTTTGCAAAGCTCCGGGCAAGAGTGCAGCAGGAGCTGCGGGAGGAGGTTGGGATATGCTGTGCGTGGCGGTGGCATGGGAATAGTTCAGAAGTGCAGTGATTTTCCTTCTTTAAAGTGCAATTTAATTATATCAATGGGACGTAAAGCAGAGGAGAGCCAAGAGGTTTCATTGCTTTTGCCTCCCAAAGACACAAGATCGGGGTGTACCCAGAAAATGGCACCAGTTGAGATGAAAACAGCAAAGATACCAAAATGCCAGGTCGAGGTTTCCATGCCTGGGTGGCATGGTTTAGTTCCGGTGGCATGGATTAGTGGGAGGTGTCCCTGCCCATGGCAGGGGGGTTGGAACCAGATGATCTTAAGGTCCTTTCCAACCCTAACTATTCTGTGATTCTATGTTACTTTCACAACCTTCCTGTTGCTCTCCCCATCCCAAAAGCTGGATCAGGGGAATGGTTTTGGCATCCCTGGAAGCCCGGGGGTGCTGGGGCTGGCTGTAGAAAGCCATGGGGCAGGACCCCTGATTCCTGGTTGGCTGGAATGCAGGGTTAAGGCTACAGGAGCCGGACTCCATGTCTGGAAACATGGGAAAGCAGTAAAACAGTTCATGGGCTGTGCAGCTCTGGGGCTGCACAATAGCCAGGTCCTATAAACAGACTTTTATATTATGGCTGTAGCTCCAAAAAAAAGAAGCCTTTAACAAGGGCAGGCTCTGTGGCCAGGCCCATTCCCACTGATCCCTGTCCTGGCTCCTCTCTTGGGCTGCCATAGGGAGAGGTTGAGGAGGAATAAACCTCTTTGCGTGGAAGCTGCTTCCAGCAGTGGAAGTGCAGGGAAGCGGCAGGAGAATGGTTATGTTGGGCTTTGACAGTGTCTGAGACCCTGCTCATAAACCCTGAACCCCAAAGCCCCCTGTTCACACCAGGAGGAAGCCTTCATGTCCTGGTGCACGCAGCCAGAACCATCCCTGTGCATTCACTCCTGCTGTTGGGATCCTGGGGGGGTCCCAGCGGTTGTGCTGCCAGGGGATGTTGTGCAGAACAGGGTCCTGCTGGAACAGATAGAGCCCAAAAGCAGGAAAATGGGGCCAGCAAGGTGGCTGAGGAGGAAAAACTTGGGGAAGAAAGCTTGAAGTTGGGCTAATGCCCAGGTCACTGCCTTAGGCTAGGATGGGCTGGAATGTGCAGTGTTCCCAGAGAATGGGGAGCCCGGATGAAAGCTCCCCACCATCATCTTGGAGCTCAGTTATAGCATGACAATAGCAACAGCAACGTGCTGGTTTCCCAGTATTTATTATTTAGTTTGCCCAAATCTAACCCAATCCTGAGGGCCTATGGACAGCAATGCCCATCCTATTCTAGGAAGGGGAAAAACCCAAGCCAGGATGGTTGATGGCTTCCTAAAGGTCTGCAAGGGGGCAATGGCAGAAGGCTTTTATCGTGGCAAGCGGCTTCTGGGCTTTGGGGATGCAGAAGCTCAGTGAGAGCAGGGTCCTTAGTGGGGCTGAACGGTGGCACCACTGCCACCAGTCCCATAGCCTGGCTTCGCACTCCTGAGGAGAGTTAATCTTCATCAGGGCTTGGAGTCTGCAGTGGTTTTATCTAGAGCCCCAGAATCTCGGTCACCAGACTATCACACAATCTCAGCATTGCTTATTGTTCCTCAGATAATAAAAGTCTCGTCCTTGGGATTGGGAGGGAAAGCTTGAAAATCAGCTTTTAGCCTCTCATGTGTTTTAAAGCCAACTTCCTGGCTTTGGGTGTCCTGACAAGCATCCTCAGTTGGATATGGCAAGCTTTTGGGTTTAAATATGACACTTTTTGGTTTTACTGAACCCGAATTCGAGTGAGGATCGAGCAGAAACCCTGGGTTTCTTCCCAGTGGGAGCTGCCTGCGCTCCTGGTCTATCTTTAAGATCGTGCTCAGAAGAAAGGGCTTTATTTTATCTCCCCTGCCATTGTTTGAGCAGCGCCGCAGGATCTCGGAGCGGCAGCGGCTGAAGCACACTCTGCACGAGGCCGGGAAGAATGCGTGTGACAGTGCCCCGGTTGAGTAATGTTTACCCTGTTCATGGCAGGGACGTCCACTCGGGCCCGCAAATATCCACCTGCCAGAGGACATTCTTTTATTATCAGGGATAAAAGGGGTTTGCTGGGAAATGATCAGGAGCCAGACATCGCGGGAGATTCCTATCTGCGGGACGTGTTTAAGCAGCTGATGGGGGGCGTTCGGGGGTGATTAAGGAGGCTCTTTGCTGTGATTTTGGTGGAGGGCTCAGGGATCTGTCTGCGCTTTGGTAGCTGTTTATGGAGCTCGTGGAAAGCTCCTGGACCCCGGTTCTTGTTTGTTTCCTTTTCCTTGATTCAGAGGTATTTAGTGTAGCACTTAGAGCATCCTTTGCTGAGCCAGCCTGTATCACCTCCTCCCTTCAGGCGTCTGGGAGGAGGAGATCCCACTATCCCACTAGGATAATCCTTTACCTGGGGATGTCTGTGTTGTGCTGGAGCAGACAAGAAGCCACCAGAAACCTCCACAGGCTGAACAATTCCATGTGATGGTGACTTTTGGGAGCCCCTGTGCAGTGGCCGGGGTCACGGGTGGATGATGCTCTTGCTGCTCTCGGTTGGGAAGGTGGACTTTGCCTCCATGGTTTTCCTTCCCAGGAGAGCTATGGGCTGTCCATCCATCCACTGCTCCTATCCCAGGGCAGTTCAGTGAGCCCATAACAAATGACTTTTCGCCGTAGCCGTCAAGGCAGCCTCGTAAAAGACGCTTTTGTTTCCCGTGGGTTTTCCTGGGTTAATTATTTGTGATCTGTGGATGCCTTTCCATGACACATGGCTGATGATCTGCTTATCAGCACAGGGGGGCTTAGCCAAATTAAATAGATTCATACAGAAGAGCTGTGCTTGAGCCAGATTTCCCTCCTCGTGGCGGTGGGCTGAGGTCTGGTTTGGAGGACTGTGTGTCTGGTCCCTCTGTGTTCCTGCAGTAGTCTGTTAATCATACACTTGTCAAGAGGGAAATCGGATGTGGAAGGGCCTGAGGAAGAAGTGAGAGCGTTGCTGCTCAGAGCTGGGATGGCCATGGGCTGTGTGGAACTGGGAGGGAAGAGCTGGAGGATGCAGAGCTGGTCCCTGCAGCTTGGGGCCCCCAGGCTGGTGTCCGAGAGCTGTGGGAACATGTCAGGAATGTGTGTGATGGATGCAGAGTAAAGCACAAGGGATGCAGAAGTGTGTCCAGGCTGCTGGCCTATGTTGTGCTCCCTTTCTGAGGCATTGATACCCATGGGCAGCCTGGGTTGGATGCTCAGCATCCCTCTCCATAAACTTCCCACTATCATTTCAGAAGATGGGGTGAGGAGAAGCTGGGAAGCAGCACTGGAAGGAGGAACAGGCACATTGCTCCACGCTATCCCTTCCATTTACCATTCCAAGGTGCCATTTAGGATCTTGCACATCCATTTGCATCCCTGTGCCAAAGGAGCCAAGGGAGTGGTGGAGTCATTCCCCTTTACAGGCTCACTTCAGGAAGGCATTGACCCACCTGGGCTGCCCGTGGGGTGAGCCCAATCCTGATGCTGTTTTGCAGGGGTCAGGTACAGCCAGGCGGCGAGCGGCGAGGCAGCATCCTCCGGCGCCATCAGCCACCACGGCAGCGGTGCCATGGTCACCACGAGCCAGGCGGTGCTGCAGCAGGTCTCCCCGGCCGGCCTGGACCCGGGCCACGGTTTGCTCTCTCCCGACGGTAAAATGGTGAGTACACCTGGGCTATTGTGGTGGCGGCGCTGATAAGATAAGAGGGCCCAGCGGGCAGAGCAAACACGCTTTCCCCCCGCTTTCACACGCGGCCCATAGCGAACAATGGCGCATTGTGGGGTGCGTGGCGGGCAGCGGCGTGTTTTCCATGCTTCCCATACAGGCGGCGGAGCCCCGCTCCGGGTTTATTGATCGCATGCCTCGCGGATGGGCGGCGCTGGGTGGATCGCTGTTTGTTTTCTGCTGCCAGTGACATGGGTGTCGATAAAACGCTCATTCATTTATTGCTCCTCAAGCCCTCCTGAGTCTGGAGTTGTGTTGGGGAAGGGCATTCCTGGCAAGCAGGGATCTTCTTATCCCAAGGAATCACTAACCCAGCTCCAGCACTGGAGCTCCTGCTTCTCTCTATCTCCTTCCCCATGTGCTCAAGGCTCTAGCAAGGGCTTTGCTGGGCAGAGCTGCAGATGCCATTGCAAGTGGTTGTAAATGTAGGGTTGGGCTGGCCTGCAGTGCCCAAGCACTTGGGCTGCTCCTTTCCATGGGCGCCTGGCTGGTGCAAAGCCCTTTGGAGGAGCGTGTGATGGAGTGGAGCAAGGAGGAGATGCAGAGGGCCAGGATGGGATGGGATAGAATGAAATGGAACGGAATGAGATTGGATGGGAGATGCAGCCCTTCCCCGGCGCAGGCTGGTGGAGGTTCACACGCAGCCGCTGCTCTTCCGGGAGGAGGATTGATCCCTGCTGAAAGTGAAAGTCAAACATGGCTCTGTGTGGCGGGGCCAAGCCCGCTCCTCCGGGGTTTTCACTTCCATTTTCAAAGGCCTGGCTTTCACATCGGTCCCCTTACAAAGCTGGGTGGCCGGGGGGGGGGCTCATTGTCCCTCCCTCAGCTATGGCACCGTTTAATGTCGCCTTTCCTTCTATGCTCTTTGGCTAGCAAGGGTCTCCGAGCAGCCCCTCATGTGCTGACCCTGCAAAGCCAAGCATCCTCACCAGTCAGGGGGGATATTCCCAAGCACAATCCCAGCCCTCCCAACACTCCTCCTCCACCCCAAGCACACCCATATCTCCTCAAGGGTGTGTTGAGCCCTATAACCCTGAGCCTTGAAGCCATAAAATGAGTCAGGACTAAAGGCGGCAGCAGCAGGCACCGGGTGCCAGGGCTGCAGCCAGGGACATGGCAGCATGGGAATAGAGCGGGTTAAACCGGGAAAAGCAGCTTGTGCACTGCAGTGGGCACTGGGGTGTGGCTGCGAGAGCCCTGCTGAGTTATTCCCACTTCATGGACACTGCACAGCGCCATCAGGACCGCTCGGGTCCTCGGCAGCATGCGGCTCTGCCAGCTTATCTCTGATCTTGAAGCAGGGCTAGCTAGTGCTTGCAAGTGATTTAATGAAACATGCTGTAGGCTGTGGCTTCTAGTAAGTAAATATGTGCCTCTGGTACCCCCATGGAACCAAGAGCTGGAAAGGAAGTTGCTGCATCTGAAGGCAATCGATTACTTCCAGGGAGGAGAGTCACTGAGGCTGCACAAGGCTTTGGTGGTTCACCGCCTCATGCTCCAGCGTTGCCCTTAGTCCTGGTAGTGCAAAGGGTCTCCCTCAATGGTTCAGTGCCTGGAGGGTCTTTTCCAGTCATGCAATCTCCAGAGGTGATTGTGGGTGCAGTGCTTTGGATCTAAACGCCCATGAAAGGAGGCTGGGCTGCAGGCGAGCAGTGTGTGCTTCCCATGAGCTGTTTGACTTGTGCAGCCGAGTGTGTTGTAACCCGGCCTTGAAGAGACTCTGAAAGTGGAAAATACCGGATCAGGAAATATGAGTCACTCCCAGGCTTTGGAATTTATTGATGGATTCGTTTCAGCGGCAGTGGGGCTATCGCCAGCTCACATGTGCACAATAAACACCGTGTCCAGAAGTGTCACAGCGAGAGCGGCAGGGATGGCTCCGAATGGGGAGCGGGGCTGCTCAGCGCAAGCGGTCTGAGGAGGGGGATTAGGGGAATGTGCAGCAATTAAAGCAATCGGCTCTTAACCTCCTGTTTGCCCTGGGGACCAGCTCCATTCTGCTCAGCACGCTCCAAGTGCCCTTGTGTGTTTGATCCCTAAGCCCTGACCTGAAATCCTATGAGCTGGCTCTGGCTGAGCATACCTGCCTCATCTCACCAGTATCCTGCCCATCTGCGAAAAGGGGGGACTAAAATCATCACCATGGGGCCCTTTTTATCTGATTTCTGCCTTTTTTCTTTACCTGAGTTCGTATTTCCCACTTTCCCCTATAACTGTGATGGTTAATGAGTGTTGAGAGTCCTCAGCTGTCCTCGAGGGCAGGAGCTTGGGCTTGGGGGACAAAATGGCAAAGGGTTAGGACATGCCATGTCCTGCCACCATGCTCTGGTGGAGCTGGAAGCTGGTGCAAGCAAAATCCTTCACCGCTGCTGCTTCGCTATTTATTAACATCATGTTCGGGCATCCAGGCTGGGTTCTGTGCCCCGGAGTGGTGGGAGCTGTGTGCTGCAGCAAGACTGCACCGCTTCCCTCTTGGATGGGGCTTTAGATCCCCCCCATCTCCCCACTGAAGCGGGATGAGGATGGGAGCAGACCTCAGCTGTATCTCTGATGTGTGTCCCGCTGGCTCCTTGGCAGATCTCAGTTTCGGGGGGCGGGCTGCCCCCGGTGAGCACCCTGACCAACATCCACAGCTTGTCACACCACAACCCACAGCAGTCCCAGAACCTCATCATGGCACCGCTCTCGGGAGTCATGGCCATCGCACAGAGTAAGTGCTCATCTCAATGGACCCCATTGTCCCACCGCGGGAAGGGGACACCCTGCCCGGTCACTGTAACATCCCTGTTCTGCTCTCTCCCAGGTCTCAACACCTCGCAGGCGCAGAGCGTTCCCGTCATCAACAGCGTTGCCGGCAGCTTGGCAGCTCTGCAGCCCGTCCAGTTCTCGCAGCAGCTCCACAGCCCGCACCAGCAGCCGCTGATGCAGCAGTCGCCCAGCCACATGTCACAGCAGCCCTTCATGGCCACCGTGACCCAGCTGCAGAACTCGCACAGTAAGGAAGGGTCCGGGTGGTCCCCGCCAAGGGAAGGGCACTGAGGACGAGCTCAGGTGCAAAATAAGCTGTGTTTTCCTCCTGCTCACACCTGTGGCCGCTGCCTCTCTCCTGGGTACCAGTGTGAGTGGGATGCATGGTGCTGCTGTATGGGCACATCCCACCTCATCCTCTCCTTCACCAGTGCCATCAGCTATACCACATCTCCCATACCACTCTGCTACCACCCCGTGGGTGGGATGCAGCCTCCCCTTCAGCATCCTGTACAAACTTCCATGTATTTTCCCTTCCATGTTCTTAAATCACCTGCTTTGGCAAAGAGGTGGCTTTGTGCTCCCTGTGAAGCAAACGCTTCCCTGCTGTGCCCTGAAGGGATCTGGCTTTGCCCCTCAGGCTCATCCATCATCCCCATGGGACTCTGCTGCAGTGGGGTTGTGGATCTGCAGTGTCTGGTCCAGCCACAGCCCTTCAGCCCCCACTCAGGGTGAGCTGCTACCTGAGAGAGAGGTGGCTTAGAGACTGCTTTCCTTCCATGCCTTGTTCTATCTCATCCATGTCTCCATGATGCTCATTCCCATGCAGCATCCCTGTGACCTGCTGTAACGCAGCACTCAGCTGCTCTGCCCTCCCAGGGGGCTTTTCCATGACGGCTGCTTGTCTCCCTCCTCTCTGCAGTGTACACACACAAACAGGAGCCTCCCCAGTATTCCCACACTTCCCGCTTCCCCTCAGCGATGGTGGTGACGGATACCAGCAGCATCAGCACGCTCACCAATATGTCTTCCAGTAAACAGGTAATGGCCCTGCAGAGGAGGATGAGGGTGCGCAGGGTATGTGTGCAGAGGTGGAGCAGGGATGTTTCTCTCCTGGAACTGGGGCTGGAGGAGGGTGGAGCTGAGGTTGAGACCTGCGGCACTGAGAACCCCATCCCAGCCCATTCTCAGGCTCCAAAACCCTACTTGCAGATGGGGTGATGAGGATTCGGGTGATGGAGCAGCTGTGCTGGATGATGAGGACTTGTCTGGTGGTGCCAACCGGGCCATGCTCATCCCTGGGGCAGCCTTATCAGAGTAGGAGCATCCTACTGGGGTACAAACTGGGCTGAGAAGATAAGGACCAAGCAGATTTTGCTGCCTTGGTGGCCAGGGTGAAGCAGCCCTGACTGCAGTCGAGTGGAAGAGCCAGGCTCTGATGCGCCCCGACTTCCCATAAACCTTTATCATCATCATCCCAGTGCCCGCGCAGGTGTAAGGCTGGACTTATCCTGGTTTGCATCAGGTGTGTGAGGCCTTACTCAGACAATAGTCCCTTTCTGAAAGCCACCTCTGGGGACTGTGGGAAATATGTGGCCCTTATTGATCGCTAGATAAATAAGAGAGAGCCTTGAACTTGCATCCAGATAAACTTTCTTACGGAGGTTTGACAGGGGAGAGGGAAAAAATGCCAGCAATGACTACAGAGTAAATACACCATGGGATTGCTGTGAGACAGCGCCGGGGATGGATGGTGCGGGGTGAAGGATGGGGCTGGGGTGGCAGGTTGAGAGCGGGGGTGCTCGGGAAGGTGATGAACACCATTGCCCCCGGCTGAGGTCGGGCTCCGGTGCTTTGTAGTGCTGCGGGGTGACCATCGGTGTGCAGGAGGCGGTCAGGCCTCGGGAGCACCATTTCCTCCGTGCTGCTTTATCAGCCCATCTGGTGTTCACCCAGCCCGAACTGCCCCTGATTAACTGAGCTCCCCCACCACGGGCTGCCTTTGATGCCGGGCTGGCCGCACGGAGCCCTGGGCACACAGGAAATGTGCCTGGCAGGGAGGTAGCGCCCGGCCATCCCCGCTGCTGCCAGCAGCCTCCCTTGGCGCAGCACTGGTACCCCCCCATCACTTTGATTAAAGCAGGAGGAGGTCCCATGGCTCAGGAGGGGGGAGATGGGGTTGGGTCCCCACGAATTTGGTGTAGAATGGCCCCCATGGGTCCAATGGGTGCACCCACCCCGTTAGCCCCTTGTACATGGTGAACAAGCACAGGCTGGTTCTGCAAGCACCAGGGGCAGGATCAGGCTCTTGTTCCCCCGCAGCCCCTGGGGTCTCTTTTCCTACCAATCATTCAAAGTAAAGCTGGAGAAATTCATCTTTGAATATTGATTCTTTTTCTCAGTGGTTTCATTAGCAAGAGGTGAATGAAGTGCTAAGAGGGAGCCCAGGGACCCATAAGTGCTGCTCACCCCCAGATGGCTCAAATGCCTAAACACTTTGGGTGATTTGGGTTTCTGTCCCTGGCTGGGGCTAACAGGGGCCATCCCTTGGCTCCTCCGTGCTTTGCATTGGCAAAAGGTAGGCACAAGGATAGCTGGCAGCAATGGGATCTTCCGAGGTGGGCAGAAAGGGTGGGAAGGTCACTTGGATCCCCAGTTTTCCAGTGCAGGCTGCTGGGGAGCACACAGATAAACCCAGGGGTGCATAGCTCACATAAAACCCCAATCAGGGGGCTTGTGCTGCTGCTCCTCGAGCAACCCCCTATTTGAAAGAGGAGAGGCTTTCCCACATGAAGCAAAGCCTCCATCATTCCCTGGTGGCAATTCTGCACCCCATAAGCCCCACACCAGCTCCATGTTGGATGGAGCCAGGATGCTCCCGGTCCTGCCGGTGGGGATGGAGGTTGGAGTTGCCCTCTCAGCTCTCCCCTCGCAGCCCAATGCAGCAATTCACTTATCAGATGTTGTTATTTAGACCTGGAAGGGGCAAATACCTCCCGGTTCCTTTGACAAGGCTTGAGGCCAAGCCACCATTTTTATGATGTTAGCAAATACCCGATAGCCGCGGCCAGGCCCTAATGACATGTCACGGGAGGCTCCTGGCGTCTCCTTATCTCCACCTGATGATGTTTGCTGTGAGATCCAGCCCGCAAGGTCACTCCCAGCCCCACACCGAGCACTGGGGGGACCCCAGGTGGGGAACCCACCCGGCGGGAGGGAGAAGGGGCTGCTGCAGTGGGATGGATGTGGTGGTGGATCAGATCCTTCCCCATCTAGTTTAATGGCTTGGAGCAAGCTGCTCTAGTGGAAGGTGTCCCTGTCCGTGGCAGGGGTTGGAGCTGGGTGAGCTTTAAGGTCCCTTCCAACCCAAATCAGCCTGGGATTCCATGTTCCTATTACTATTTTGGGGACAGGGTGGCAATACCTGGCTTAGAAAGCATTTTCCCACTCGGGGCCAAGCAGAGCTCGTGTGGCAGCACCGAGGTCCCGGGATGATGCAGGAGGTGATGCCTCCAAATACTTTGCCATGCCTTCCCCTCCCACTTGCCGCTCACTGCGCTGCTCTCTCCTCTGCAGTGTCCCCTGCAAGCCTGGTGATGCTCCACACCTCGCTGCTTCCGCACATAGCAACGGGATCTTATTTTCCACAACATCCCGGAGGTGACCCGTGCGCCGAGCCTGGGGAGTCGCCAGAGCAAAGCCCAGTGCTGCAGCGAGGAGCCCATCAACCCGAAAAGGAGCCGGAGGCTCGAGATTCCCCATCGGAAGAAGCCCGGCTTCACGGGTGCCCACCCGGGACCTCTCCTTCTCCCTGTGCAGTATTTCCAAGCTGTGTCTTGGGGATTTTTCCTGAAGTATTTGCCTTCCAAGAGGCCGCTGGCTCTCCCGAGGAACTGGAACGAGCTGTGCTGGGAACTGGCAGAAGGGGAAGATGGATAATATTTAAGTTATACTCCTCCACCCGACGGACTGAGAGGGACTTGGGTCTGTTACTTGGCGTTTGGAAGGAGGAATTGCATGTGCTGTTGAACTGAGCCAATTGAACTGTAAATATAGGTACAGTCTGCTCCATCCTCACCCTTCCCCATTCCTATACATAGAGATTTATATAAAAAGAAGTAAATTTTGTCCAATGGATGTAAACTACTGTAATTAAGTGCAATTCTGCCATCTGTATATATTGTTCCCGAATCTCTTTCTCCTTTTTTTTGTTGTTTTTTTTGGTAAAGGTCAGAGCTGAGGATGGTTTTGGTGTTGTATTTCTCTTCTTCAAGCGAGTTAATTCAAAGGCCACACTGGTCTCTGCAGGAGGACAGGCAGAAGTGTGCCCTCTGCATGGTGACATCCCATGTGAGGGAAAGACACAGGGCGAGATGAGCGGAGCCCCAGCAGGACCTGGACCGTCTGCAAGGGGAAAACTGCCACTGTGGAGATCTCAAGGGACTCTCCTGCTTTGGGGGACTCTGAGGTCAATGATGGGGTGCGGAAGTGCTCAGCAGCCTGTCAGCACACCAGGCCGTTGGGAAGTGTTCAGCATTGGCAGCTTTCAGGTGAGCCTGTAGCATTTGCTGCTACAGAGGTGAATGGGGCTGCAAGGAATTCTGGTGGGGTCTTCCTCAAGCACGGCTCAGAGACTCCTTTTCTCCCCTTCTTGGGTGCAGAAGGTGCCCAGTTCCTGCCCAGTAATGGCCAGTACAGGTGGCTTGTTTTCCACCATTAGCAGCTTGATGATGGGCCTTGTTGGTCCACTCTTGTCAGTAAACAGTGCTGCAGTAGCTGTAAAGGGCACCATCTCCCCTCCTGCGAGACACAAGCTCCTCCATCCCTGCTCTCCCTTGTAAATGGATCGAATGCTCCCCAGTTTTATAAACCCTTTGTTAACTCTTGAGCACGTGCCAACTACTGAGAGTGATTTCGAGAGGTGCCCATGGATGGACGACCACTGCTAAAAGGAAAAACACTGGACGCTTTCTTTGGGTCAGGAAAACCTCTTTT
Organism: Ara ararauna; assembly: GCA_028858755.1. Taxonomy (NCBI): domain Eukaryota; kingdom Metazoa; phylum Chordata; class Aves; order Psittaciformes; family Psittacidae; genus Ara; species Ara ararauna. The sequence continues at coordinate 5,010,556 of CM054389.1, read as the reverse complement.
GCTCTGTGTTTGTACAATGTTGAGTGCAGTGGGACTCTAACCCTTGCTGGGACTGATAGGAGTTGCCCTGCTGTAAATAAGTCATCATGAATTGGAGACCAATACTCGGAATGACATTTAATTTAATGTATACCATAATTAAACACCATTTCTTCTGAATCACTGCTGCTGTGTGGTGTGTAAATTCCACAGCCATCATCTGCTGTGGTTTCGCAGGAGGTGGGATGCAGGCTGGTGGCCGGGACATGTCCCTTCTGCTGTCCCTTGCAATGTTGATCTAGGTTTCTACCTAGTGAGTATTGTGGTTTGTGTGTTCCATATGAAGCCCCAGGTACCAGCCAAAACTAGCAGGAGGCACTAAGAGATGGGGACACCCTTACCCTCCTAATGATGCGCTAATGAGGTTGCCCTTAGCCCAGCACAGTTTATTCCTCATCCTCTGCTAACTTTAGCAGCTGAGTGTTAAGCAAACCAATTAGGAGCTGAGGGCCAGACAAAGCCAGACCCCATCGCTGTGGATGCTGAGGCCATGGGTCAGTAAAGCAGGAGGGGAGGTGGGAGGGTGTGCTGTGGTTGCTGTAAAGCTTTAGAAGATCTTTGATTGCAAAGAGCTAACATCAGTAGCTCTTTATGTGCTGTCACCCACCCCTGGGTAGCAGAAGAGGGGAAGGTAGAATCAAAAGTAGTTGCTAAAGGATGCTGTGGATGCTACACATACCAATGCTTTCATTCAGAGTAAGCTCTCCCTGATCTAGATTTAATCTCTGGCTGAGGAAACCTTTCTGCCCAGGGAAATCCCATCCAGACTGCTCCCTGAGCAGCCTCTGCAGCAGCTGGCATAGGGATGGGAATGGGGCTGTCCCTGTCCAGACCTCACCTTGCCTGCAGAAGCACTGGGTGCGGTGTTTGCTCCTGTAGGCACCCTCACTGCCTCATCAAGTTGTTGGAAAGTACAATGTAATGTCAAATGAGGCTCCTGGAAGACCTTCTTTTCCTCCTGTTGCTGCTGGGCACGTTGTGTTTGGCCATGATGCCGTTGTTATGGAGCAAAGAAGCTATCAGAGAAACAGCAAAGTTCATTTATGACCAATAGAGTTTTACAGGGCTGAGCGATTGCTTTATAGTTCAGAGCTGTTCACAAGGGAATTCCTTGCACACAAGGATCCACAGGTTGCCACGAGGCTTTACTGATCACTCTTCAGAACAGTCCAAACCAGGTTAGTGCCACCCTCACTGCCTGCCCCAGAGCCATGGTAGGGCTTTATGAGACTGCGACCATGACTCCTCAACATGGGGCTGTTCCTGGGGAGAAGAGCTCCTTGGCACTTATCACCTCTGTAATTGCAGGGAGGAACGGAGCCAGGAAAGCCCTATCCAGGACCAAACCCTGCGTGCCACTGATCCTGGAGGGCTGGGACACCTTGGTGCTGGGCTCCCCATCCTTAGGTGTGTGATGGCAGCCTGGTGGTGGTGCAGACCTTGCTGCAAGCACAGTGCCGGGGCTCAGCCACCATCCCCAGTGCTGGCCAGGCTCTAGCCCTGCTGCAATCATTCCAGCTCACATCAGCCAGCAGGGAGCATGTGGATTGCTAAGGAAGTCCCATGTCATTCCTATGGAGGAGCAGACATCCTGCTGGCCATGAAGGCAACAGGGGTATCTCCAGGGATACCGAAATACAGACGAGCTATTCCAGCAACTTTAGAAATGCCGTTTGGCGCGTGGGTAAACGTAACACTCAGTTGCACAACAGCACCGGCTCCAAACACCGCTGCTTTCCAGACTTGTTCTGCCAGTCCAGCCAGATGGACAGATCTGCTGGAAATTTCAGCAGGAAAAGCAGCAGAGCGGCAATGTGGGGCTGTGCTCCCCCCCAGTGCAGCCTGCACCCCGCACACCATCACCCAGTGATCCCAGCGCTGCCTCCCCTGTCTGATGGGTCAAAAGGGAAAGCATTGTCAGTCCCCTGCGGACAGCAAACACGCTCTTCCCTTTGAAGCCTTTGAGCGGATTCGGTTGGGCTGGTGGTGAAGTTTGAGGAGTACACAGAGAGGAATGCAGCAAGTGCTTGTGTTGGGAGGCCGGGCTGTTGGCAGGCGTTGCCAGCTCCCCGCTGCGGTCTGGCCATGGGAGCAGGGACAAGGAGCTGGAGCAGTCCCTGTGCCAGGCAGGAGGCAGCTTTGGGCAGCATGCATTGATCCCATGGGGGTTCCATGGTGTGCGTGCAGGTCTTCAAAAGCCTGTGAAATGTGGAAAGGATTGATGGGGGTAAGAGATGTAAGTCATAAAGAGCAGCAGCAGCAAGAATAGCACTGTGACAGCGTCCTTTCCTCATCTGACCCAGCGCTGCCAAGCACCTTATAATGCTCTCTGCCTGCTTCAGTCACTCCTGCAGCTCTGGGTGCTGTGAGCTCCACAACCCCTGCACTAACTCCCCCCCAACAACCAAGAGACCTGGGGGTTCACCAGTCTGTAAAGGTCTTAGGGGGCTTTGATATCCCGTCACCCAGGGCTGCCTGTTCAGCTGCAAGCAGCGCAGCACACCCACTGCAGCAGTTATTCCATCCTCGTGCGTGTGTAATATGGAGCCACACAAAACCTGGACCTCAGACATCCCACTTTATCTTGTAATTCAAGGAACTTTGATTTTACTTTAATATTCAGCAGAATTAATTCTCCTCTCTGTAATTAATATGCTGCTCAAATGGATTCTTAATTGCAGATAAATCACAAATCTACACGCTCAACTGTTATGCTTTTCAAGTAATAAAACAGATCATTTGTCTTCCTCAGCTGAACAGAGACCGACCAGCACAGCGTTTCCCCCTTTATGAAGAATTCATTTGCCTTAGAAAGAAAGTCTTTAAAAAAACATTGCCGGGCTTTCTTGAGGAGGGGATCAAAGCTCCCCCACTGTTGGAAACTATTTTTGCTCAATAAGATGTGGGTAAAGGGAGAAAAAGTAAAAGTTTTTTGGGAGCTGTTGGGATTACAGCACCCTTGGGAGGGACGAGGACGCGGGGTCAAGAAGTTGTGACCAGGTTAGCAACACAGGGAACAGAAGGGAAGGACAAAGGAACAGAAAGTGGAAATGGACAGATGAATGAGGAAGCATGTTTCTTTGCCGAAAGAGAATGGATGCTACATCAATTCATACTGAGAGCTAAAGGATGAGGGCCTGTTAATGGATTGGGGGACACAGCAGGGATCAGAGGTCATGAGTGCACTCAGCTGGGCTAATTGACTGTTATGTGCATATTAGTGATGATGATGCAGTAGGATAGTGGGGAGCAGATATGCAAAGGTTCCCCTGAAAAGCACTGTCCTGTAATTACACCTGTAAAGTGAATGCACAAAAGACGCTGGCCTTAGCTGGCTGTCTTCAGGAGGGGACCCCATGGCTACAGGTAAGCGTCTCTGACCTGATGGGGCTTGTGGTGGAATAAACTTGCCCACCACATTTGCTTTGTAATCTAAAGGGGGTTTATTTCAGTGCTGCGTTGGGTATGGAGCAATGATCTCACCTTCTGCACTGTCACAGCAGCCCCCTGAGCACCCCTGTGTGGGATGGGGGCTGTTTGGGGGTCAGGGGTGTACTCTCCTATTAACAGCATGCCTGTACCTGCTGCGATCCCTGGGGCTGTCTGCAGGAATAACAAATGGAAGGGGGAAACCATGCATCCTGGGCTCTCCCCCACATGGCAGCCCAGTCCACAGGCACCCTGCCAGCAGCTCCAGGCAGAGCAGGCTGGTGACTCCCCTCCTCTGCTAGAACTTTATGCCAAACCTGGTGTGTTGGAAGCTCCGTGTTGCCCAGCACGTACAAGCGGGTGCAGGGGGTTCATGTAAAGACCATGAGCTAGTCTAGTACGTCCCGTGTTCACTCTGTGCAGTGTGGCTGGGGAAGGGTGTCAATGCCCCCTTAGCTGGCACAGGCAGCTGTGTCTTGTTTGCTGTGATGCAGATGGAGTGAGAACTCCCTGGCAGAAGGCACTGTGCTTTCCCTTTACTGGTTGGGATCAATGATAGGGAATGAAGGCAGTCATCCTTTGCCCTGGGGGGGCCCTGCAGTGTGCACCTGAGAGGAGTGCTTCTCTGGGAGGCTTTAGGTCACTGTGCTCACAAAGCAACAGAGAAAGAGTGAATTCAGCCCCGATCGATCCAGGTACAGGATCAGTTTGGGAGAGCAGGTGAAATTTTGAGCTGACTTTCATGGAATTGAGATCCAACCTGTCTTGTGCTCTAATAAACCAGGATTGCCCAGCTTACACCAGGCTGTTGGGGCATTAATCACCGTGTCCATGGCTGGGCTGAGCTGAACAGTCTGTGCTTCTGCACTACATGCACCCTGCAAAGGCCTCGCTGGTCATCTGGTGTCAGCGCTGACTTGGCAATTAGCCCTGGGTAATTGATAGAGCAGCACTGGGGCAGCGAAGTTAACCCAGCAGCGTGACAAGAGCAGTTGTGCTTTGCATTAACTCAAGTTGCTCCATTTCTATATTTCATAGATTTCCCCCTTTCACCCCTGATACACAACACTGGTGCTGGCCCCTCCGGGGCAGATCAGCTTTGGTTGCATGTGCTGGAATATGGGATCACACCACCAGGGACTGCTCCTGATGGAGGTCCCTCACTCCTGGCTCACGGCTTTCTGCCTCCTTGGAAGCAGAAAGTGCCTTTCTCCTTACACAAAGGGATTTCCCAGTCGACTGATGAAGAGAATCTTTCCCGTTTCCTCACTCTTGAACCTGCTGACAGCATCTCTTGGCGAGTGATGGATACTGGAGATGATTTATAGCGCTTTGTTACACAAATGCCTCCACATTCTTCCCTATCCTCTCACAGCAACCAGTAGTCACTTCTCCCAGCAGAAAACAAGAGCCTCAGCCCGGGAACTGCCTGAAGGATGTGGCATCGAGTCTCTGTCCTGCAGTGGCTTTACCTGGGGACACAGAGGGACATGTTGGCTTTGCAGTGCTCTGCACCCAGCTGGGTCTCCGAGTGGCTGAGCCCACCCATCCATCGGGAAGTCAAAAGGTTGGCAAAGGAAAAGCGCTATAAATCAGGCAGGAAGGGGCTGCGGGAGGATCGCGTTTGTGCCATTCTTCATCTCAAAGTTTGTAATTAAAGCAGTGAATGTTAACAGGGGGAACAGCCATTGCCTCTGTGTCTCAATGCTCCTGGGTTTTGGCAATAGGAACATTTAGCCCTTAAGAACTTTTATGACATAAAATAGTTCCTGTAATGTTGCTGTAGCTTAATTGGATTCCTGTTTATTTGACTTCAGGAACACCCGGAAAAATATCCGTATTGTTTGATCTGATACCGAGATCTAGGAGACCCACCTGCGCTATTGGGTCTCGCAGTTTATCATAATGAATAAATACATGAATTAAAGAAATTCTGATCTTAATCTATGCAGAGGCTCTTGATGGCCCTGTGCAGCCGAGCCAGCTGCTGGGTTGCTCCTGCCATTGCCTGCAGCGCTCCTTTCTCCGAGCACAGTGGTGAGGCTGGATCGTATCTGTGGAAATCAAGGGTTGAACACGTTAATGGGCACATTCTTTAGTTGGGGTGTCACTGGGACTGCTACCGGCTTTGGGTCAGACCTGCACCGAAATGGTCTACATGGGTCTTAAAAGCATGGAATCATAGAACGGTTTTGGATTGGAAAGGACCTTAAGATTAGCTAGCTCAGGAAGGTCAATGTGCCATTGAGCCCTAAGTGGTTTTTAACACCATAGAATCATAGTTTTAGGGTCGGAAAGGACCTTGAGAACATCAAGAGATCATCTGAATTAGGAGGGTCTCGTAGCACTGAGCCCTAAATACTTTTCAATACCACAGAATCATGGAGTGGTTTGGTTTGGATGGGTTTAAACGGAAGCAAGAGAAAACATTCCTCTGCTTTCACTTGTTGCGGCTCACAAAGGCACCTCCCCATCAATCCATGGGGAGAATCTAACACAAGGGATGAGCCAGGCAATGGAAAGCGCCACTGAGGCGCTGCTTTGCCTCCTCTGCAACACCCAGGACCCAAGGGGCAGAGCGGCTGTGCGCAGCAGAGCCGATAACCTCTGCTTGTGGCGCTGTGATGGATGGAGCTCCGTGCTCCAGGAGCAGATAACGCTGGTGTAAATCACCAGCCACAGCCCAACAAAAACTGCACACAAAAGCTGTTGTCCTTTTATTCAGCACAGACCTTCCTTAAAAACAGCCCAAGCAGTCAGCGCAATTAACGTGCCATCAGGAGCACACAAAAGGACAAAACGCTTATAAACGTGTCGAACAGTTTTATGGCTCATATTGGGTTTGGGGCTTCAGATTTGTCTTATATAAACGATAGAACAGAAAGGCCACCGGGTACCAACAAGCGCTACCCACCCCTCCCGACCCTTCCAGACCCCGGCACAGCTGCAGCGATGGGTCTGGAAGGGGCAGGAGGGGAGGCACCCGCGTCCTTTGCACCCTCCGGCTGCCGACACGGCCGTGCCCGCCCCGGGGGTGTCCTCTCCCGGCGCCCCGGGCCTGCCGCGGCCTAGAGCGGAGCTCGGCCCCGCGGAGCCGGACAGCGCGGTTGCCGTGGCAACGCGGCGCCGTTGCTAGGCTACGCGGAGGCGGCAGCCCGCCGGCGCGCTCCCGCGAGCGCTCGGTACTTCCGCTGTGGCTGCGGCGCGGCAGCATGGAGGCGAGGGAGCTGTTCCGGAGGTTGGGCGCCGGTGCTCGCTTCGACGTGCGGCGCTTCGGGCTCGATGCGAGGCGCTTCGGGGTGCGGTGGCACCGGGGGGAAGGATGGGGGGGGTTTGGGTCCCGTTCCTTGCCAGGCGCTGGCTCCGAGGCTCTGTCTTTTCGCTGCGGAGGGCCCTCGGGCCTTCCCGCGGCCCCGTGGTGACGGTCCGTCTCGGCGTTGTCCCCGCTGTCTTCCCCCAGGTGATGAGGGCCAACAGCGGCAGCGCCCCGCTGGAGAGCCTCGACTTCTTCGGGCACAAGGAGGGAGCCCCTGAGGGGTCTGCTGGGGAGGGCTCGGGGCGCGCAGGGGCCGGAGAGGAGGACGGAGCAGGGAAAAGCGGTGGAGAGACGGTGGGAAAGAGGAAAAGAGCTGCGGACAGCGGTGAGGGGAAGAGAAAAAAGAAAAAGGCACGAGGTATTCATATATATATATATATGTATATGTGTGTGTGTCCCTAGTGGGAAACTCTGATGGAGTTCATGTTAATCGCTTGCCTCAGTTTACTTTAAATCTGAAGGTACTGTAGATCATTCTGCCAGAAAACAAGAGGGTTCTGGGTTCATTGCCTGTGCCAGAGCTAATAAATAATTGGCCAGATGAAAGGCTCAAGGCCAGGTTGGCTGGGGCTTGGAGCGAGCTGCTCTAGTGGAAGGTGTCCCTGTCCGTGGCAGGGCTTGGAACTGGATGAGCTTTAAGGTCGCTTCCGCTCCAAACCATTCCCTGATTTGGTATTAAGATGTGGAGAATGTGGCTGCCATCCTTCTGAGTTCTTCATCAGCTTTAGTGGCAATGAGAGAAAAAAGGTTTTGCAATGTCCTTTTCTAACAACTAATGTTTGTCTGGGTTTTACTAATGGAAAGATCTATTTTTTTGGAACCTGCAGGAGCAATCCCAGAGTTGTCAGAAAGTAACGGGATAAAGTGGATGTCCTCTCTGGAAGCAAAATACGAAGATGCAAAAGACAAAAAACCTACTGCAGAAAAACTTGAATGCTTGAGAAGACAAAAGGTAGAACCACGGGGTTCTAATGTAGCAAGAGATTCCTTGGATTCTGTGGGCTTTTCAGCTGAAAGTTTAGGCTCATTTATGGGAATTTCTCTTGGGAGGAGGGTGATAGAATATGGGGAAAATAACCAGAAGGTGAATCCTTATTTGTTTTGCTTTATGCTGTCACAGAAAGGAAGAGCTTGTCTTTTGCCTTTTAGATAAACCACTTCAGAAATCAACACAAGATCAGTGTCCAAGGAACAGATCTTCCTGACCCGATTGCCACATTTGATCAGCTTCAGAAGGAATACAAAATCCACCCCAAAATCATGGAGAATATTCAGGCTGCTGGTTTCCAGGTCCCAACACCCATCCAGATGCAGGCTATTCCTGTCATGCTTCACGTAAGCTTTTCTGGTGCTGCAGTTGGTTAGGTATAGTATGGGAAGGTTTGGAGAGCAATGTTCTTGAGCTGTACTTTTAATGAAGTATTTTGGGTTACTTTTTTGCATTAATATTTATGTGAATGTGGGTTTTTGTTTGGGGGTGTGTTTTGCTTTGGGGTGGTTTTCTTTTTGTTTCCCTAGTAAAATGTAAGACCCTTCTTGTTTTCCTTACAGGGCCGGGAACTTCTGGCTTCAGCTCCTACTGGGTCTGGAAAAACACTGGCATTTTGTATTCCTCTCTTAACACACCTGAAGCAGCCTAGGAACAAAGGATTCAGAGCTCTGATCATATCACCTACCCGAGAACTTGCTAGCCAGGTGGGTGTGAGGGGGAAAGGGCTTTGTATTGGTGGACTTCAAAGTTTTCACTCTGAATCAGTAAAATAGTAAATAGGTCTTTTTCCGTTATTATTCTCAGATATCAGAAAAATACCAGAAAAAGCCAATTTAAATGTTTTGTTTAAGCCTTCAGTCTTCTGTGGAATGGCTACGTATCTAGTGCCTTGGTCTAATCTGAATGATTAGTTTACAGGCTCCAGATTCTTTGATCACATTTAAAACTGCCCAGTGCTTAGGTGCTCTTAATCCCTGCTTTCATATTTGCTATAAGAGATTTGTTATAAAGGTAAAATTTTTGTGATTTTCTCAAACACAGAATTTCAACAACTAACTTCAGTATTAAAGCTCTGTTAATAAACTGAAATCAAAATGACAATTTGGGCAGAGTTCCATTTATATTCAAATGGACTAGAAAGCTGCATTTATTATGTTAAGGAAACTAGAGAGCGCTGGAACTGAGGCGATGCTTGAAGCTGTATCTTCAGCACTGTCTGCAGGTTTTCTGGTTAGAAGAGCTCATCAGCTCAGTTTGAAAGCTGATTATTTAATCTCTGTTGCTGCCTCCCCAGACACATCGGGAGCTGGTGAAGTTGGCTGAGGGGACAGGCTTCAGGATACACATGATCCACAAGGCAGCTGAAGCAGCAAAGAAGTTTGGGCCCAAGTCTTCAAAGAAATTTGGTAATTGTTGTAACTACTGAAGTGCTTCTAAAACCTGAAGGAATGTCCTTGACGTTTCTCTTCTCTTCTGGCCTGTGTGGTTTTGAAGAGCTCAGTTCATACCACTCGAGGTGTGCGATGTATTGCTCAACACTAAAAAAGTAGTTAGTATGGAAGAAATAGGAATTGAGACTTGACAGGGGACGTCTGGCAGATTGAGTTGGAACTTGTTTCTCAGGGCTCTGTTAGTCTGGCCTATTTTGTGTCTTTTTCAACATTTTGCCTCTTCTTTTCTTCTTTCTTCCTATAGATATACTGGTTACTACTCCAAATAGGCTCATTTATTTGCTGAAGCAAGATCCTCCAGCAATAGACTTGACCAGGTACTCAAGAGTCTTTCTCAAATCTGGCTGTGCTACTAGCTTTGACACTGAAGGTTTGAGTAGCCCTCACATCTGTGATGGGTCTCTTAGAACTTTTGCCTTCTCCCTACATGACTTGCTGAAAGGAGAACCTCTCTGTTCCCAGTGTGGAGTGGCTGGTGGTGGACGAGTCGGACAAGCTCTTTGAAGATGGGAAGTCAGGGTTCCGGGATCAATTGGCCTCCATCTTCCTGGCATGCACATCCCACGTGGTGAGACGAGCCTTGTTCAGTGCCACCTTCGCCCGTGACGTGGAGGAGTGGTGTAAGCTCAACCTGGACAGTGTGATTCTGGTGTCCGTTGGAGCAAGGTGGGTGCTTAGGTGGACACTGGCTCTCCTTGGGTTGATGGCAGTTGTGAGTCTGAGAGCTGCAGGTTTTTCTCCAACAGACATTGTGTAGCATGTAGATCTTTCTCACATCCTAGGGAAAGTGTTTTCCTTTGCTTATCATTGATCATCAAATATACATCAGTCTTAGGAGTGGGTACTGGTGAAGTGAGTTTGTTGTGCAGTACTTCTTGTTCACTAGGTGGTATTCTATGGTGGTTTTTTATAAAGACCTAAATAAATATATAAATAGAAAAAATAGATTATATTATAGATTATATTTTTATATACTCTGTCTACATTTTGATAAAAATACATATGATATTTTATATTTATATTGTATTTTGGTTTGTATTTTTCCGTATTTATTATATTCCGTCAATTTTATCTTTTATATTTTCTATTTAATTGGATATTTTAATTATTTTTATATTAATAGTATATTAAACTATGATTTATATTAGATGTTTTGTTCAGCTTTTCAACAAACTAGTTTACTGCCATTTATAATGCTAAATAACAAGTGTGGTGGGCAGTGCTTGTGAACACGTGTGTCTAACCCCAGTGGTAGCAGCACACTTCTTTTGTGTTCCTGCTTTTAGGAACTCAGCAGCAGAGACGGTCGAACAGGAGCTGCTGTTTGTTGGCTCCGAGACAGGAAAGCTCACAGCCATGCGAGAGCTTGTCAAAAAGGTAATTGGGAGACATGGAGGACGTTCTGCTTGTGGCCACACTGAGCTGTGTGTTCTATCAGAGACTCAATTTCCTGGGGCAAAGGCTTCCCTGGGACACATGTTAATCCACTGTCCAGATTTGGTGTGCAAAAGGGAAAGTAAGTACCTACCTCAGAAAACTGAGTGTTCCCCGTTCTGGACTACGTATTCGAGTTTTGCTTTGTAGCAGTTTGTATTAACATTCTGTTTCATTTCACTGGGCAGTGTGAGTGGGCTGTTCATACTGAGTGGGGGGAAAAGAAATCTGTTTTTGTGGATTAAAATGCCACCAACAGCCAGGAACCATTCCTTCAAAGGAAGTGGAGATGAACCTGCTTAGTTCTGACTCCCAGAGATTTGGCTAGTCAAGAAAACACTCCAGCCAAACCAAAATCCACCCTCCGAGATAGAAAATACTGGGGCTTTTTAAGTCTTTTTCATAGCTTGGGGTCTGCAGCCAGTAACAGTAGGAAAAGGACTTGACCCTTAGACAAACTTATTCTTTTGCAGGGTTTTGCTCCTCCTGTCCTTGTTTTTGTGCAGTCTATTGAGAGGGCTAAAGAGCTTTTCTATGAACTTATTTACGAAGGCATCAATGTGGATGTCATCCATGCAGACAAGACTCAGCAACAGGTAGGAGGATATGATTTCATCTCAAGAAACACTTCAGGAAGAAAGGTTTTTACACAAGAGTTAGGAAGCACGTTCACATTCTTTTTTTAAATTGCCAAGTCTCTAAGTACCTTTCTTTCCTCTTTCTAGAGAGATAATGTAGTTCGAAGCTTCAGAGCCGGGAAGATCTGGGTGCTCATCTGCTCAGCCTTACTAGCTCGAGGCATTGACTTCAAAGGCGTGAATATGGTCATCAATTACGATTTGCCAACGAGTGCAGTGGAATACATCCACAGGATAGGTGAGTTCACAAGTTATGGCCTTTATCTCATTTCCTAGATCGTTAAGGTAGATGCTCCTGTGCATGAGCAAAAATCCTGAAACCAAGACTCCTCTTTTGCTGCAGCACAAGTATCTGCATTCCTTGAGTCAGTTTGTATCTGGGTTCAGCTTTCAGTAAAACCACGTTACTTTTTGTAAGTCTTCTATGAACCTTAAATATTCAGAAATACCTAAGGAGGCCAACAAGAGAGCTGGAGAGGGACTTAGAAGAGCATGTGGTGATAGGACAAGGGGGAATGGCTTTAAACTGACAGCGGGGAGGTATTAGGAAGATTAATAGAATAAAGGGAGGTATTTAAAGTAAATCTTTGTTTGGCAGGTCGTACTGGAAGAGCTGGGCACACAGGAAAAGCAGTTACTTTCTTCACAGAGGATGATAAACCTTTATTACGGAGGTAAATTGGAAACATGATAGAGCTAAAATGGTTTCTTGTGTTTTGTATCATGTCCTGCTGAACCATGTTGTGTCTGGTACCACATACCTCCTAAGCACAGGACTGCCATGCTTTGGTAACCCAATGCTACTGTAAAAAGCTCTTAACAAATAGAGAGCTCTGTGTCTACATGGTAGAACTAAAGGCAGTACAGCAGTATGGGAAAGACTGAGAACATTTCAATTTAAGGTTTCTTTTTGAAGCCTTTCACTAATGCAGCAAGGGAGATGAGCTAGCATCCTTTCCCTTCTTTCAGTCTTTGTGCCAATAATGAGAAGGTGATGGCTACTTCCTTGTGTCACAAATTACGTGTTTGATTGTCTGGTTTTGCTTATTGCCTTTTCTTCATCTCCTTGAAGACTGTACTCGCCTGGTTTCAATTTGTTTAAATGTATCCAAATGGAGTCATTAGTTTCATTTAAGCCTTTTATGTCTTTCTGTTTCTTCTTCATCATACTTCAAATTTGCTTTTGTGTACACAACAAGAAGACAGCTAGTTGTTAGGGATTGTTGTTTTCCACCAAAGATGCTTCTCTCTTGTCCGGGCACTCACTACCAGTGTTAATCTCTTCCCTCCTCTCCTTTCCAGTATAGCCAGTGTTATTCAGCGAGCTGGCTGTCCTGTGCCAGACTACATAAAACACTTTCCCAAACTGCAAAGGTATGTTCACTTAAGTACTTTCCCACTTTGTTTCCCATTTTCAAAGCCTGCAGGAGTGGTGGTGGGGATATAAGGGTTAGGAAGATCTAGTTGTTTGCAATGTAACTGCAGTTTAGCTGCAAAAGGAATTTAGACAGGATAGGGGTGACCATTTTTACCCAGACAAAAATGGAAACAGAAAGAATTCCCAACTTACATTTTTTTCCTGGAGTTAACTAAAGTTTGTTTGGATGTCTTGGAGACAGCGTGGCTAATCCTGGAATAAAGGAAATATATTCAGAGCCATAAATCTGTAACCAGTAAAGGTTTCATTATCTGTTTTATTTACTTTGGGTATTAATTTTTGCCCCTTAATCCTTCTTCACTAAATGTTGTTCTCAGCAAACAAAAGAAGAAATTAATTAAGAAACCATTGGTGAGAGAATCCATTTGTACCACTCCTGAGTGCTTCTTGAAAAAGGCCAAAAGAAAAATGTAAGTAGGTTTTTCTCAAGAGGAGGTAAGAGATGCTGTTTACCCAGAGAAGGCTCAGCAAGCTTCCGCCAAAATAACAACTTATTTGGGTGGACCACCCAGCTGTATTGCTTTTAGTGATGGTGGGGTTTTAGTGTCAATACCTGTCCTGTGGGAATTGGATTAATGCTGTCAGTTTGTCTTAATGTGGTGCCATGTATCAGTGATGGCAAGCTGAGTTTAAACCACTGGCCTTAAACCCAGGGGTCAGAGTAGCTGTCATTTGACAGAACTCGTCTTCTATTCTTCTGGCAAAGGGCTGGCTTTGATTTTAACACATAGAGGACAAATACAGGAAGCAGATTTTATGTTGTAATGATAAAGCTCACAAAGACTACAGTTTGCTGTAGTAAAGTGGTCATAAAGAACACCATTACCAGCGCTTTGGGGCGTTGCTACTGAAGGATTTATGACACAACTGACGTCTGTGTCATGGCTGTCGTACTTCATACATGATGTTCAATGTTTCTTGTAGGAAAACTACCAAGCAAAATTTTAAGGAAAAAAAGAAAGGTAAAGAAGGTAAAAATGGCAGTAAGCTACAGCCTGATTCCAAAAGCTGAAGAAGAACAGACTGTGTGTGAGCTGGGGCTGACACGTCCGTACTGAAGAACAGAAGAATGAAGATAGCTGCAACGGTGAAGGGAGAAAAGTATTCCTAATGCTTCCTTCTGGGTGAAGATGGATCTTTACATGCAAGGAAGTCTCTTCTGAAATAGTGGTAGAGGATTCCTGAATGCTTCTTATAGAAGCTGAAGACTCTGCTCTTGCAATAAATGTCTTCTGTTTCTGAACAGTAGTTCAAAAATAGCATCTGTTTGTGTTGCTCTCACTCAGTCTCACATTAACTCCTTGGAAATGCAGTCAGTTCTGTGTTCAGATCACCCCTAATGTTTGTCAGACTTCAGAAGATTTAGTGGCAGACGCTGCACTGTCAGAGATTCCCTGGACATTAGGAAAAATCCAAACCGAACCCACTTGTATGTGAAAGTAAAACCTTTTTCCTCCTGCTTTTTGCATTTATGAACTCAATTTGAAATAAGGAATACTTTACATGTCTGTAACCCTCAGTAATTTTGTACTGTTTCATATTTAAGCCTCGAAACAGAACCATGTCATAAAAGATTCTAATAGAGGGACCTGCCTTGATGGAACAAGTCTGCAGGCATTATTCCTTAGCCTGGTCGGGCTCCACATGTTTTCCACCTTCCAAATGTGTTCCGAGTCCACCGTGTCAGAATTCCAGTAATGCAGGAATGGCTTCTCCTTTGCATCTACAATTCTTTAAGCAGGATTTTCTTCTTGCCTTGTCATACTTAAGCCAGTTTGGAAGTGGATCCCAGGTCCTTACAGCTCTTTTACAGCAGAGCACTGTTCATTGTGCTCTGTGAGAGACTAATGGAGGTCCTGTGTCCTGTTTTACTTGTTTCTGAGCTAGACTTGCTTTGTTTGCAGAAGTGCATCTTGTGTTTGGGTTAGATAGGAAACAGGGTCTTCCTTTTGACATCTATGAATGGATGTGCCTGTATTTCAATGAAAGTGAAGCTGTATATTCTGGTAAATATCAAGTTGACTGCTGCAAGATATTGATGATGGAGTGTTTAACAATAAGTGAGAAATTGCCAGTGGTCACCTTTAAAGGCACCGCTAACACACAGAATAGTGGTAGTGGGAGAGAAAACAGCTTTCAGTCATGAATGCCTGTTTTGCATAGCAGGGTGCAGGTCTAATTGTGCTGAAGATGACACCACAGCTCTTTCTGAGGTACTTTGTCTGAAAATGAGAGCTTAGATCTCACTTTGCTCTTTCTCTGAGGCTGTGTTTGACGAATGATTTCTGACACTGGCTAGTTGCTTATAAAGGCATTTAAGCGATGGCCTTTACCCGGATTTACCCTTCTGTCGCACAAGTGCCTTCTTTGCCTGAGGTGAAGAACGACTCCACAACTTCCACACTTTGTCACGTACTTAATGAAGCTTTGGCCAATCTTATGAAGAGAGAGGAGCTGCTTCAGCACGGCTCTGTCCGGTACTTCCTATAGCACCTCATCAGTCGCGCTTGCGGGTTTTGGTTGGCACAACGACCAGGTAATAAACGCTCCCAGTGTGGCTGCAGGACCCCCTGGGGCTGCGCTTATCCCCTTGGTGCGAGGGAAGGACGTCGGTGAAGCGACTTTATCGCCACAGCCTCGAGTTCAAAGCCGCTCCCGCCTCACCCCGGCGCCGCTCCGGAGGGGAGCCGCGGGGCCGCGCTGTGGGCGGGCAGCGGCCGGGCCCGGCCCCGGAAGCCGCCGCCGCCGCTCAGCTGACAGCCGGGGCCGGAGCGGGAAGATGGCGCTGCGGCCGGGAGCCGGCGCGGGGGGATCCGGAGCGGCGGCTGCGGGCGGCGGAGCGGGGCCCGCCAGGTCGGGGGTGGCGGAGCGGGGCCGGGGCGGTGCGGGCAGCGCGGGGGTGCGGCCGAGGGTGAGGGGCGGGGGGGGGGGGCTGTGGAGGGGAGGAAGACAGATGGGGGGGGAGATGGAGGTATGAAGGGAGGACCGAGGGGACATGGGAGGGGCAGACATGAGGGGCGATGAAGGGGCGCAGGGAAGGGGGAGACCCGTGCGGTGGAGGCACCGGTTACCGGTGGAGAGTGGGAGCAGAAGGGTCAGGGCCCACACGGGCTGGGGGGGGGGGGGGAATCCTGCGTGAGGTATGTGGGGTCCTGGGTGGAGTGTGAGGGCCCTAGATAAGGTGCGTGGGGTCCTAGGTGATGTATGTAGTGTCCAGTGTGGGGTGTAGGTGCCCTAAGTGAGGTTTGTGGGGTCCCAGGTGGGGTATGCGCGGTCTTGGATGGGTTGTATGGGTCCAGGCAGGCTGTGTGGAATACAGCCACAGTGGCTCCACAGTGCGTTGTGATTTATTAGCATTTTAGGAACACACCTTGTCCCTTGGCTTGTCCAGGCTCGGGCAGCTGTAGCCCACTTGCCATCAGGCTCCGCAATCTCAGGCATGGGGTGGAGGGGGGTTCCAGGGTTTCACCATCCCTGCGTGCTGTCAGCAGCGATAAATGCTGCTTGTCACCACCGGGCAGGTCTGTGGCCACTGCAGGATGGAGCCGCTGCTGTGGGGAGCTTCATCTTCCCCTCCATCCCACAAAGGGCTCCTCAGCAAAGAGGGAGGACTGAGGAGTAGTGTCGGGAGGAAGAAGCAGTGGTCAAAGAGACCTGTGAGCATGTAGTTGTGTTTCTAAAGAGGCCTTTGAAGACTGAGTAATTGTTCTTTTTAATGTAGGCTCTTGAGTGCTCTTTATCTGTTGTCCAGCTTCCAGGGAGAGTGAGTGAATTTTGTGTTTCACACACTAGTTCATGAAGTTGTCCTGGATCTCTGAGGAGTGCAGTTTTGGTGGTGTTATTTGGGATGTGAGGAGGGGAGGTCTGCGCCAGGGTGACCTCGTATATATAGACATATATTCGGGTGTATATGTGTGCCTGTGCATGCTGTGGAAGGGATGGGATGCTGTCCTTGTGTTTCCCCATGTATATAAAGCTAAAACAATCCTTGTGAGGGGCTGGATAACCCCCCTGAGCTCTTACAGCACTGCTGGAAAGTGAGGCTATAGGGCTTTGAAAAATAAAGGGGTTTAAAAGTCAATGTTTCCCATGGTTAGTACTTTGGTTTCCTGGATAATGAAGTCTGGAGGTAGAGGGAAAAGTTCCTTTCTCTGTGTGGGTTCTTTGCCTTGTTTCACGTTGGTTTTTGTGGATTTCTGCCACTCAAAAATGCTATGACAGCCTGCATTGCGTTGGTAGAGTTGTACTGATTGGGAATTAAGGGGTTTAAAAATTCACCTGTAGATGGGAAAATGTTGTGTGTGGTTTGGAGCTCTAGGAATACAGACCAGGATTTGCTGCTTTTCATGCTCCTTTATTTGGACTGAAGCTGATGGCTGTCTGGTTTGGTTTCTGGCTTTTTTTAAGCTCCACATTTAAAATGCTTATAAGAATGTACAGATTTATATTACTACTTTAAGAGCCCTGTTGTGGGGCAAGTGCTTTGTTTTCCTTCTATTCATTTTATTTGTGCATTGTACACATATTACACTTTCTTGTTGCATGAACCTAGATGGTGAGGTGCTTCTGCTCTTGAGAGCCACAGAAATATCTGCAGGTGCATTAAACCCTTGTGGAAATAAGAAGTTAGAAGCTCTATTGAAACATCATGCTAGATAATAGCCTACTAATCTATATACTTTAAACACCTGGGGTCATAAGGGTTCCCATTGTCTGGAAAGTCATTTTAGAGCATGCAGTCAGCCTGCTATAAATGTTCTTTTAGCCCCAAGTCGTGTATTGCTCCTTTCAGATGGCTTAATTTATCATGCCCATCCTTTTTTTTTCCCCCTTTAAAACAGGGAAGCTATTCTAATTTTGTCTGGTTAATAACAATTTTGTTTGTTCTTAATCCTCCTCTTCATGCTGTTATTTGGAGATAACTGGAATCGAAATGTTTTCTTTAAAAGAAAGTAATTTCTGTTATGTCTATCATTACATGGTTATGAAGTTCAGCGGTTTTCTGTGGTGCTTCAGGTGACCTCAGAGATGCCTGTGCCTCAGCCATGAGCATCAGATGTGTCTGGGCATTTCTTTTGCATTGTAGTTTAGAACTAAAGCTCTGGTTGCCTGAATAAAGAAGTTGATGGGGTTTATGTGTGAGGCTGATGTTGGCAGTTGCACAGCTACGTGAGTGAGGTTCGTGGTGGACCCAAGCCACACGTACAGAGCGCTGTGCTGCAGGAGCTTTGCTTTGCTGCTTTAACTACCTCTTCTTCTTCCAGTGCCCTCCAATTAACTGCAGGGTTTTTTGTCAATTGTTTTCCTTTCAACAGGGACTTATAAATAAGTCAGGAGCTCTGTAGAAAGGGATAAATATTTAATCATTTTGGCCTTTATTTCCCTCCAACAAGCAGTGGTACCTTGCTAAGCGTGTTCAGGTTCCATTACATATGCTGATTTGGAAGTTATTTTTTACTGGATTCCCCAACAAGAAGGGAAAGCACGAAGCTATGAGCATTTATCCATACTTGTGAGCTTTTCAGAGGTAACTTTTGATAGTTCATCATTCTGACTAAATGAAGGATGGTGTATTTTTATGATGCCTACAGTTGTTGTGCTTGTCGCTCTGGCTTATGCAGGCACGCTGCTCCATCGCTGGCAGTGTTCAAGGTCAGGTTGGATGGGGCTTGAAGCAACCTGGGCTAGTGGAAGGTGTCCTTGCCCGTGACAGGGGGTTGGAACTGGATGAGCTTTAAGGTCCTTTCCAACCCAAACCCATTCAATGATCTGCACTTACACTTGTTTTAAGGGCGGATATTGCTGAAGGAGGCAATCTGCATAGACAACTGTTGCCATAGTTGAAACCAAATGCAGGCAAAATCCCTCTGTGATTTTCAGCCGTTTGTCTTCGTGATGTTAATATTTGTGTGCTAATAAGTGGATGGAAGAGGCCAAGTTGAACCCCAGTCAGTTGAATAGACCTTGGCTGCAGTGTGAATTGTGTGGACCAAACCCCATCCAGAGAAGCCCAGCTCTTGTTTTGGGATGAGGTAGCGTGTGTCTGCACAGCTCTTCAGAGAGAAACCAAACCCTGTGGTGATTGAGGCTGATAAGACCTGAACCTGTTGGAAAGAGTACGTGTGTGTGAGTTATAGAAGGAGAACTAACACAGAGTGGTCAGGGTAAAAGAGGAAGCTTCAGTATTAGGAAGGTTCTGAGTTAGAGGATGAAATGAAGAGTAACGTGGGTTGTCTTGGTGACCGCGTAACCTGCTGTCTGTACGGTGGGTAGGTGCAATATACTCCTGGATAAATGCATAATTTAAATTCCTTATTTTATCTCAGTGCTCCTATTACACAGCTCTTTTATATTTATAAACCAGGTTGGCTTTCAGAACTTCCTGCAGGTTTTGAAAGCCCGTCTGCAGCCACTGATGGCAGCATTTTGTTCTTCAGTTTCTTTTACATCCACCCTTGTGCTGAGGAATATTGAATATCTATAGGTGTGTTCCCTTTCATGGCATTTTGATGTAGTAGCTGAGACAGTGGGCGAGGTTCTTGTCTGGTGAACTACTGCTGACGTGGGTTTTGGGGAGCTGCTTACAAATGAGACTTGAAGTTCCTTTTTGCTCTTTGGCAGCGCAGCGCATGCTCTGTTTCAAAGGGAGGGCTAGCAGTTTCCATTAGGGTTTCAGATGAAATCTCAACAGTTCTTCCTCCAGGTGCACTTTGCCCTTGATACTGGAATGGATATTTTTCCAAGGCACTATTTTTCTTGTAATTAGATGTAGTTGAGAAAATAGCAACACAAAATAATGCAGTTTCTTAGTGTTTCAGAGGGGGCAAAAATGCTGAGGTGATGGGGTTTCATGGATCGTTTCTCTGCAGAAAACTGTTCCTAAGCAGCTGGGAAATACTGTCTGGTACAGGTAGTGGTCTTGCTGAATCAGAGACTTCAACAGGAGGTGCTTATTCATTCTGCAGTGCTTGAAGGCCTACACTGACAAACTGACCTGTTCCCAACCTGCATAGGTGCCGGAACTTGTGGGTGATGTGGATGAGTCAAAGCCATTTTAACGCTGCTGGGGAGGATAAGATTTATTTCTTCCTAGCTTTGCAGCCTGTGACGGTGCTGGTGGGACTCTGGTGCTTTGGGGGATCCCTGTGAGGGGTGGCTTTTCCTTGTCATGGGATTGTGAGGCTTGAAAGATGAGGGGAAAGTGCTGACCATAGGTGGGAGGTGATGCTGATGTGCAAATCGAGGTCGCTTTTTCAATCACTTCCATGATAGATTTTCACCTATCCTTGTTTTCCTCCTGCAGCTTCATGTTTCCTGTCGCAGGTGGTTTAGGCCCCCCTCAAGGTATGTATCAGCTCAACGTTTTGAGCACAAAGTTCTTTGTTTTAGATACAT
Organism: Ara ararauna; assembly: GCA_028858755.1. Lineage (NCBI taxonomy): Eukaryota > Metazoa > Chordata > Aves > Psittaciformes > Psittacidae > Ara > Ara ararauna. The sequence goes on along the minus strand of CM054389.1, from coordinate 4,990,425 downwards.
TAAACAACTTAAAATAGTTCTGCACTGACGCTCAGAAGCGTGATTGTGAATTCAGCTCCACAGCTGGTTTTCCCCTTGAATTCAGTGCTGGTGATCTGACTCTCACAGCTCTATTTATATAACTTTCTGTGCATTGTTGAAGAAGCAGCGTTACCAAAATGCTACATTAAAAGATCTAAAAAAAATACAGATCTGGTTTTTAACCTGAATTTGCCTTTAAGATGTTCGTGTTATTTTGAGTGTGGTGTTTAACCTCTTTATGCTTCATCTACCAGCTGTGTATACCCATATTGTGTGGGTGTTGCAAGACCTGGTAAATATTTACAAAGCACAGCAAGACCCCGGGACAAGAGTCACAACCTGTGTGGAAAGTATTAATACAATAGGAGAGCCTCAGCCTTAAATTACCTTTGTTCTCATTCCTGCTGCAGTGCTGCTTGTTTAATTAATGGAAAATACAGGGAGAACTCGTAGGGAAAGCGGAGAGTTTCCTTATAAAAATTGCAGGGACTGATATATGGATCGTTCCCCAGTGTGTTGTGTCCCTCTTGGTGTGCTTTTGCCTGTGATGTTCAGTTGTGCACAGTTATAATTATCTCGTGGTGTGCTGGTAACAAATGTTTGGTAACAAATGACAGCAGAATATGAAACTACTGCAACATAATCCACCGGCTTTATCCAGTGAATTAATACACTCCAGCTTGGTTTGTCCAATTCTGTTGAAGTTTAGCTGACAAATCCTGTACCCATTCTAATATCCATAGTGGGCTAATGAAGCTACAGACAAGTTACCCAGCCAGATCAGGGTGGGAAGCTGCCTTATGAAGTGATGACTTTAATTCCCAAGACTTATCCTCAAAAGCTGCCAGTTTGTCAGTTTCCCTCTTCAAGAGGAAGGGACAATTACAGCACCAGTCAACTTGGTTAATTACATCTTGTTAACTGGAACTGACCCTTTCAGAAATCACAGGGGAGGAAACCCACAGAGAATCCTTAGGATGGTGGGAGGATTCATCAGCTTAGTTAGTGGGAAAGCCCCGTAACGACTCTTCCCTCAGACTGATCACTTATCCAGAGAGCCCAGCAAGACTGAGAGCTTTTTCCTTCCCTTTGGTGGCAATTAGACAGCTTTAACACTACCTGGGAGCTTACCTTGTTTAATGTTTTGTTATAGGGATGATTCCTATGCAACAGCAAGGATTCCCAATGGTTCCTGTCATGCAGTCCAACATGCCGGGCATGATGGGGATGAATTACGGTTCTCAGATGCCTCCTGGGCCCATGACCATGCAGGTGAGTGGCAATGAAATATGGACTGAAGTGAGATTATATAAAGAATTAAAGATAAGTTAAAGAATTCTCCAGGTTTCATTGGGATCTGGATGGAGGCAGTGGGGGATTTTGGCACACATTACTCACTGTATAGAGTAGAAAGAAATGAGAGTGTAGTGCAAGGCTAGCATCACTAATATTTAAAATAACCTGGATGTTATAGGCCACACAGAGCTGTCAGAATCTGAACATTGATTTCATTACACATGCTATGACATCAGGGTGTGATAAGAGAAGCATGGTCTCAGAACAGGAAAGGAAACAAAAGCATCAACAAGATGGTAAAAAGCTACCAGATGCCACCTACTCCAAAGTGTGGTTAGTATAGTATTGAATTGTTAAGTAACTATAATTCAAAACTCCCACAACACACCCCTTCTGTTTTCTTAACTTTGCTTTGTGCTTTTTCTGCCTTTGCTTTATGTACTTACTGTTAAGGTGGTGTCTTGGGTAGTGTTTTACATGAGACCTTCATAAATTGATCAGAAGTGACTGTGTACACAATCTGATTGCGACCAGTTCACTGAATGGTCTTATCCCTTTGTAACTCCAATGCTGGAGTTCATAGAATGGAATTTCCTGAGTGTAGGTGGCAATTTATAAGCTTTGTTTTTAAATACCTTGATCTAGGAAGCAAGCAATCTCTTAAACGGGCTGGATTTTCTTATGTGACCGGTTCTCCCGTTTGTCCTATTTCTTGTATTTCATTCTCATTCTTTTTGTTGCCTAAAGTAACTTTGTCTCTAACTCTGCTGTTGCTAATTGAGCAGTAAGAATGGAAAATGAGTAGCTAATATGTTTTCACTCCTTTAATACTTTTTCTGTTTAGCACCATATGTGCTTATGTACAAATTCACACTCTGCTGAAATGGAACGTTTTGGCATGGCTCTGTAGCCAAATTGCTATGTGACAAACTGAATTGATCATATCTTGCCATGTCTTTACCCTCCCTTCATTTTGTGAAATCTATAGCAGGAAGACTGAGAGCTGGTCTAAAACTAATGAACAACTTTTGTTCTCTTTAAGTGTTCTGGTACCAAATGCAAAATGAATGGTAAGAGAAGGAAATTATTTTCTGGACCTTTTTAATTTAGGCAGTCTTTGCTGCCATAGTTGTACCAGAGTGTATTTCTCAGCAAGTGTTTCTGAAAGAGACACAGGTTATTCAGACAAGTCTCCTCTTGGCTGCTGTTGTATTGTGTCTCCCTCCCTTGGACCCTGGATAGGCTGTTTGTGAAATGACTAGAGCACATTTTGTGCCATCCTTTGTTGGTCAGGGGTGTGCACCTCCAGCAGGGAATTTGAAAGTATTGTGTGATCCCTGAGCATAGGAAACAAAACCCAACTGTAACTCGAGAGGGAAGAGTGCCATCTACTGAGGGACCAGCGGTCTGTGCTGTGGCAGCGAGTCTGTGCTGCTCCAACTTTATGAGATCCCCCTAGTTTGCAACGTGTCAGGGTGTCATTGCCAGAGCTTTGGCTTTTTCTATGGAAAAAATAATCTTGGAGTTGTGTTATTTACTTCATTCTAGGGTGGCATGCCCTTAGGGCCCATGCCAGCGACTGGAATGCCTTACATGGGACAGGCTTCTTTCCTGGGAATGCGCCCAGCAGCCCCGCAGTACACCCCGGACATGCAGAAGCAGTTTGCAGAGGAACAACAGTAAGTGACACTTCTTTTTAAAGGTGGGGATGTACTATGGAGGGGTGGTTTACTCAGTAAATATATTGATAGTTCCTCTACAGAAGTAGTCTGTTTAGGGCTGTAGAATGTTGTTGAGATCATTCCATTGCATGTGAAGGCATCTGTGAAGTTAGTAGTGGCAGTCACCCAGCTCTGAGAAGGAGCAGAAATGTGTATACTGAGCCACCTGAATTAGAGACAGAACAATGGAAAAATCAAGCAGAAGTTTGCCATGAAAACTGGAATGAAAAAGTATTTTTAGACTTGTTTTTCAACCTCATTTTTCTTCAGGAAGAGGTTTGAGCACCAGCAGAAATTCTTGGAGGAGGAAAGGAAACGGCGCCAATTTGAAGAGCAGAAACAAAAGCTGAGACTCCTAAGCAGTGTGAAACCTAAGGTATGTCCTAAATAACAACTGCAGTGTTTCTTTCTTCAGGCTTTTTTTTTAATGGCTTTTAATGGGATGATCTTTTTCAACAAGCAAATAAGTGGGGAACTAGTATGAGACATCAGATGACATCTTGAAAAGCATCTGGAATAGTCAGTACTTTCTGCAGTCTTGGTGCAGTGTAAACAGTCTGGTATTGAAGATGAAATCAGCTCAAGAAAAATAAACCAACCTGGTGTAACCTTTGGGAACAGATGGAGTTTCTAGAATATGGAATGTTTGGTTGCTTGTTTGTTAACTTTGGACAAAGTTTTGGGCACTTGTGATAAGCTCAAAGGCCAGAATACAAATGGCTGAGAAAGGTTTTATATATTGTTCTTGTGCATAAAGGTTTGCCTAAAGACTGAGGAACGCTGTTATGTGTAGTCTGCTAAGCTTTCTAAATATGGGAGTTAATGCTGATGTGTTTCAGGAAGGCACTGCTGGAGAAAGAAGGGTTGAATCTAGCAGCAGGCATTGCTGATTTTTGTATGAAGAAGTGTAGATGCTGAAAGAAAACTGAGCTGATCTGTGAATGATCAAAAATGTGTTCTGTGCTGTTCCAGACAGGTGAAAAAAGCAGGGATGAAGCTTTGGAAGCCATTAAAGGAAACTTAGATGGGTTTTCTAGAGATGCTAAAATGCACCCAACACCAGCGGCGCATCCCAAAAAGCCAGGTTTGTCATTTTTCTCATCTTCCAACTGAAGCTAAACCACTGATGTTTGAAATACTCAGCAGGGGAGCTAATTCCAGGAAGTATTTTTATTTGGTGGCACGAAGTGAGTGGATTAACTGGGTTTTTAAAATAAAGTGTCCTTCCAGCAACTGTTTGTTACATAAAATCTTTATCTCTACTATGGATTTGCTCTTTGGTTATTCAGAAGTTACAAGTGGTTTCTGACAATTTCACGTTGTAGATTTGCCCATCCTGCACCAGTTCTGTTAAAATGGGTAACTGTGGAAGGGATCAAGCAGAAAACTGTCTAAATGAATAGACATTTCTTTTGTATCTTATGATATATTACTGAGTTGCTGAGGATGAAACAGTCCCTTGAGGGAGAACACCCCCTTATGCAGATCCCTGTTATGTCCGGTTTGAAATGGTACCTCTTGATTTGTTTTGTTCCAGTCTGTTTAAATAGAATACTTTCATAGCCAGTGTTGAGATCCAAGTATCAACACGTTTACATCACATCTCTGGGAGAGGAGATGCACGGTTGGAAGTGGCTGCTCAGCTTTACCTTATGTTTTTGTTATGTTGACAGTAACAGCTCTTCATATCCCTGTCAAGTGATGCATCCACTGCTGTTCGCTTACCCATTTGCTATGTATTCCTAGTATTTGCCACTTTTCCTCCCTTTCTACCCATGAACCTTTTTCTTCATCACTTTCCATTGTGTGTTCATTCCATTTTACAGATCATCCCACATCATCCCATTCTGCTGTATCTGTTTCCCACTCTGCTTTTGTTGATGATGAAGAATTTAGTGACTTTATACAAGGGCCTGTTGAAATCCCCACACTGGTGCCTCAGCCCACCTCTCAGCCTTTTCAGCCTTTCCATTCAGCTGCTGAGGCTGGGCAACTGCTTTCCGAAAAGGCTGTGGTCCAGCCTCTCCCTGCAGCCCAGGCTCCAGTGTTACCCATCCTGCATGGTACAGCTGGGCAGGTTCCTTATTTTCCGACCTCTGCATCTTCACCCAATATCCATAAAACAGGTAACTCTAAAGTATCTTATCTTTGACATGTCACCTTCTGTCACAGAGCTACGCAGAGTCTTTACTTATTTTGTTGGGGTTTATTTCAGTCTCTCCAGAAGAAGTAATACATAAACAATTGAGTAGAAACCTCCTGATCCATGGGAAAAGGTGGTTTAAGTCCCTTTCTTCCTCCCTTAGAACTGCACTGTAAATGCAAGTCATGTGTGGAACCAGACATTGCTAAATATGCATATGGCTGATCTTAAATGAATTAAGTCTTGTGTGCTAGCATCTTCGTAAGCCTATGTAGTAGAAAAAGATACAGGCGAGATGGTGGTATGAAAAATAACTCTGCTGCTACGTGGAGCACTTGTGTGCTTCCTCTCTTGGAGGCTAAATGGATGTTGGTGAGATTAACATGACGAATGTTGCAGGGGTAAGTAGATACTGGACACTGCTGACGCGGAGATGATTATGTAGTGGTAATCCCAACAGAAAATAGTTTTGTATATTCCTTCTACTTGGTGCTTTTTGTTTGTTGAAGTTGTTGTGTATCCACGGTAAGTAAAGGGCAGGATCAGGCTATAGAAGTGTTTGCACAGGGTGGTGCTATTGGTCTGAGCTGGGATGGATGCTCATCATGATAACCCCTCAGTGGTACCAATAATACTTTTCCTTTGAAAGTGTGGAATTGTGATCTGGATGGCTAATAACAAAGCATAAATAATTCTTCCTGCTGTTTATTCAGGCTCTTCCTTGGAGGAGAAAAGCTTAGATAATGGCTCAAATGACTCTGAACAAGAGCACACCACACTTAAAACATGCGAAGTTGGGTACAGAGCCTCGGCTGCAAGCCAAGTTCATCCCAGTCTAACCATCAGTGACTGGGGGGTTGTAGGTGGCCAGGAAAGTGGTACCACCGCTGCAGAGGTGCCCAAGGCTTCAGAACAAAACAGAGCAGTTGAAGAGTGTGGTGAGCAAATGAAACATTTGAGAGGATTTACATCTAATGAGTTGCTGCTTGGATGCTAACACACTGTGCACTAATTCTGAGGCCAGGCCTGCACAATTTTGCTCTGAATGCCTGCTTGAATAATACATCGGTGCCTCCTGCTCCTTGCTAAAAGTGTAGCTATGATTTTGCTCTGAACTTTTTCCACTTGAGTTTATTGCTGTAATCACTTTTAACGTGTGTTAATCAGGTCTGCTGGTTTCAAATACTCTGTCCTCTTTCTTGAGGGAAGATGTGTTCTCTGAAGATTCCTCTCATTTTTATGTGAGGAAATTTATTTCTAAAGATGGTCAGTGTCGTGGTGGGTTTTCATCTCTTTACTTTGAGGAGGATACAGTCTTGTTAGGTTAAAACTCTTAGCTAGTTAATACTTGTTTCCCAGACAATTTGCTGCTCATGTGTGTTATGTCTAAAACTACCTGTGCTGTAGGGATCAAGATTTCAGAAGCTGGTCTAGATGAAAACTTTAGGCAAGTTTTACTTCCAACAGCAACTGGAACTGAATAGTTCCAACTGAACAGTTGGCTATTATCAAAGTTTTGAGTATCTATCAACTAAATATAGCTGAGAATTCCTTTTTGCTTCTTGTATCATTTGATTTTAAGGGGCTGAATTTTGCCAGAGAGATTCAAGGGTGAGAAACAAGAGTCAGTAGGATGCAGAAGTGAATGGAAGGGTGGTTAAAGCTGAAGGATAATCAGCCTGGAGGAAGTAGCAAATTTATTTTGCTTGGCTGGTGAGATGGAAGGAATTGCTTGTATAAAAATGTGCTTGGAGTGGTGATATGATTAGAAATTAGACTGCAGCCAGGAGAGAATCCATGTGGAGGATGAGGAGGTGTAAGGGCACTGGGAAAGACAATGAAATCTGGAATTATTCTGATTTTTGTCAGAGCTCCATCCAAGATGAGCATAAAATCTGCTTAGGGAGACTAGATAGGAAGTGAAACTGTGAGACTGAGGAGAAGAGTTCACACAGTAGAGAAGGAAATAACCAGTTCAAAGGGAGTAAAGTGTGGTAGATGGTCTTATGAAAAGCCTGTAGTAGTGAAGGCGGCTGTGATGTCTTCTGGATCTGAAGACTGGGAGCAGTGGGACAGTCGATAAGATTTTGTGAACATGGGGTAAGATCTTGCTGAGATTCATCCTGTTTGTGGATTCCCCTGATAGGGATGTCCTGGTGGTAGGTACAAATTAATTTACTCCCCAAATAGCCCTAATTGCTGCAATGAAAGTTCAGGACATGATGAGACTTGAGCTTCTGCACAACTAGAAATTAAGAGGGAGGCAGATGAGGAGCTCCTTTCATTATGTATGTAACTATATTCTTGCCGTTACTGCCGAATCAGTCTAGTTACTAGGTTGAGATACATATTCCTGCAGTAGCTGTTTGTCCTCTGAGCACAGTGATTCCTATCTGAAGTCTTTGCCTGAAATGCTGAGTAATACTGACCAACTACCATTTAGTCTCTTAAGATCTTTGTACTCTGACCCTGTGTATCCTAATACAATTGTCTTTTCTTTTTCTTACTGAATGGAACACATTTAGGAGTCGGAGTATTCCCTTCACAGGACGCCATTCAGCAAATGATGCCTCCTTGGATTTACAACGATAACTTGGTCCCAGGTAAACAAGAAAGTGGCATTTAGCCAAGCAGGCAACACAAGGTGTGAGTGTATGTGAGCTGTTGTTGGTGCTTACTGAGCAAAGCGTTACTCTCAGTCGTCAGATGAATCCTGTATCTTTGATATGTTATGAATTTATAGTGGCTTCGTGTGCATTTGGAGAAGTGTGGATTTTGTTCATGCTAAATGTTTAATCTAGAATTTGTTATGACAGCAGATTAGGCTAGAAGAGGTTGTGTTGCTGTGATAATACTGCTTTTATGGGTAGTCTGGGTTTTGGCCTCTCTTGTAGTTAAGCAGGCTCATTTCTTAAGGCTATTGATCTTATATATGCAAATCACACAGTAAATAGAAAATGAAATGCTGTAGTAAATATTGATTACACTGAGGTTTAAATACATAAAGATGTTATAACTATATTTTATATGGATTATCCTGCAATTTCATTAAAGAAACATGTTTTGAAGTAGAGCATTAAGTGTATTTTATATGACATATTTCTTTGTGTTAAACTATAAAGACTATCCCATAACATTTAGGTGAAACGTGATGATACAATCCAATGCCAGAATGCTATTGCCTTACCTTCTACTTTGAGTAGTACTAATTTGATAGGATGTTGAGGCAAAATAGAAAAGCAGTCATGAATTCCCTTGAAACCAGCAGTTGTCTCTAACACTGACTCCCTTATCACAGAGTTGTATAAGAAAATCTTAGAAACCACTTTGACTCCTGCTGGAATAGATACAGCTAAACTCTATCCCATCCTGATGTCGTCTGGATTGCCCAGAGAGACCCTTGGACAGATATGGGCTCTAGCCAACCGTACCACCCCTGGGAAGCTCACCAAAGAGGAGCTCTATGCTGTCCTGGCTATGATAGCAGTGACTCAGGTATGGATAACACTGGAGGTCAGCATGTTTTGATTTGGAAGGTTTACCTGAAGCTTGACCAGTGCCTGCTCTTTCATGATTTCAGTAATACAAGCTAGGAACTGGAACTGAGAATGGAATGTGCCTTTTTGATGTTAATTGTCTTTGCTTTTCTGCCTTTGCAGAGAGGAATCCCTGCAGTGAGTCCGGACGTGTTAAACCAGTTTCCAGCTGCCCCTGTTCCTACTTTAAGTGGATTTCCAATGCCGCTGCCTGCCGCAGTGAGCCAGCAGCCTCTGCTGCCCCCAGCACCACCCGTCTCCATGCCTCTGAGCATCGGGCCGGCTGTCATGGGGATGAGCATCACGGCTCCAGCGGGCGGAGCTGCAGCACAGCCTTCCGGAGGCTTCCACCCCTCCTACCCGCCCAGCCAGGTCAGCTCGCTCTGTTACGTGGCAAATCTGCCTTGTCCTGGAAAGGGAATTAGCCTGTCTCCCTCAGAGCTACGTAGTGACAGCAGCCTTTAAGTAAACAGCAAAAAAAGGAGCTGAAATCCAGCATGTGACATCCGAAAACGTAAAGTCATGCCACTAAGCAGCATAGAATCATAGGATGCTCTTTTATTTTTCTTCATTTCTTTCTGGTGGCATTAGAAGAGGTACAAAAGCATTCTCCAGTACAAACTAGTGGCATTGAAAGAGGATTTTAGTTGTAGTTAGGATTTTGTAATGCACATTAAATGGAATTTTAAGTTAAACTGCACAACAGACTCTGTTAGCTGGTGAAATAAGTCGCACTCTTCAGGAGGACTGAGAACTATGAAAACCTTTGTTTTCCAGCACTGTAAATCATGTGGGGGATAAATTTGGCTCTTTGAAAATATGGTTCATCCTTCTTCAGCAAATATTTCTTCTGATGCTTTTGCTTTCCTGATTGATTTTAAATTTTTGATTGATTTTTAAATTACTAAGATTTGTCATGTATTAAAAGATGACATGGCTCTGATCAGTAATACTTTTAATGTGAAAGGAGCAGAGTGAGTTCCTTGTTCACCTGTTCTTTGTGCATGCTACTTGTAATCCTATACACCTTGTGGGTGTTTTGAGCTGGGTGAGGCGCAGGTGAAGTGGAACCAGTGACCATGCTAATTGTGCATGGTAATATTCAAGGTTTTTTCCTTCTCTTGCTTTTTTCCCTCAAGTCAGTCACACTGCTCTAAGCGTCTTTCATGCTATATGACAATTTGAAAAGACAACAGAACAGCAATTTACATACTGTTTGTAATTCAGGTAGTAAAACCAGAAGATGATGACTTCCAGGAGTTTCAAGATGCTTCAAAGTCTGGCTCGCTAGATGACTCCTTCACTGATTTCCAAGGGGATGTGGCTGGCTCCTCCAAAGCAGCCAGTTCACAGCACCGAAGCAGGTACCACCTCTTTGCATTCAGTATTTGAGGACTCTCTTAAGAAATTAAATGTTTTCCTCCTTTGTGGGTAGCTTTCTAAGCCTGTAATTTTCTTTTGTCACCTGACTTGCACTCTGCCGGTTTCTTTTAAAGGTTGTTACAGCCACAATTAGGCTTTCTGAATCAAAACTGGCGTTTGATGATGTGCCATAGGTGGTTGGCCATTCTTTAGCATTCTAGTCATCACGCTGAAGTAAATTGCACGTACAAGGTATGGGGGTAGGTTTTCAAGTGTTCGTACTATTGCACAGGCAATTGGAAGTTATTTCATACTGTGCATTCAGGGAAAGTCTTACGTAAAGCTATTGAGAAAACATACACCAGGATGGAGGAGTTCTGCTTTTAGTGTGTGCTTCCATTTAAAGTATGACCCCACATTTGTGGGAGTTAATAGAAACCATTTGTTGACTTCAAGCTCTTTCTTCAGGCCCTGAATATGGACCCCAAAGTTAATGTAAAGAGCTTGACATCATACTCTGAAATGACTGAGAACTCCAGTGGGCAAGGTTTTGTTAGCTCTGTCGTTTCTCTGGCCACTGCTTAAACTTTCAATAGGTGACTATCAATCTCAGTTGAAATCTCATTCAGACTTCAGCAGTCTTGGCTTTTGGTTTGGGAGGCTGCCAGAATGTAACTCTGCATCAGGGAAATTTTGTATAACAAAATAATGGAGCGTGTTTACTCCCTTGGAGAGTTTACAATTAATCTTTCAAAGTCCTGTGGTAACAGAATTTCAGTGTCATTTCCTTTTGCTGCACATGGCAAACTTTCATGTGCCTCCCAGGTGTCTAATTGTGGACACAGACCTTTTCTGTGCGTGAACTGGCTGTTCTTAGTTGCAAACAGAACTGGCTCTTTCCAGGTAAGCACAGATTACCGGTTGCTTCCTCAGCAGTGATGTCAAATGGAGACACTAAAACAGATTGTCCCGTTACACGGTGCCTAGTGGCATTCTGTGAAAGTGATTTCACTTGGCTGATGTCATGTGTAGCTGAAGATGCTCTATCTTAAGCATATCTTAATTCGATTTAGATGGCATTTTGTAATTAAAGCTGTTCTGCTGCTCAAAGTTTTACCAGAAGCATCGTTTGTAAATTCCACAATGGAAGTTAAAGGAATCCAACAGTGTTTCTTTTTCGCTGCAGCAACTCTCTTCATTCAGTTGTGCAAATGTTCAGTTTGGAACAGAATGGTACAATGAGCTATAATCTAATTGCTTATGGAGCTTTACTTAAAAAAAACCCATCTGTAAAGCACAGACAATTAACCATTACATGTGCCAAGACTGCATTGCTAATAGCCTGGTTTGCAGTGATGTGAAATGTAATTATATTACCATAAGCTATACTTTGACATTGCGCTGTCTGTCTGCAAGCACCACAGACTATCATTAGCACGTGTGTGCAAGTGCAAGGTTTGTGTGTTGCTTGTAGGCTGCTGATAAGGAGATTTAAATGGCTCTGGAAAGATTCTTGCTTTGGGCCAAAGAATGCAGTAGAAATTCATTCACATTTTCAATGTGCATAGTGTTGAATGACATGAACTAGAGGTAAAATGCATCATTCATATGTAAAGGATGATGTTGTGTAAAGCTGCCAAGGTCTGATAAGGGGCCTTGTGTGGAGGGCAAGCAAAGCTCTCACAGAATGGCTTCTCAATCTTACAGCAGTTGCTACATGGTGTTAAGTTATTGTGGCGCTTTCACTATAGAAAGTAGAATGTGTTTATGTGCAAAAAGATTTGCTTGTGGAACTGTGGCCTAATCCTTGGTTTGCTGATTAGATAGCTACTTGAGCTCCCTGATTTGCACTGATAGAAATTCAAAGTTAGCTTTTCCTTCCTTTAGTGGTTCTGCTTTATTCTCTTAATATGTAATGAAATATAACCAGAAGTAGATAAGCTGAAAGCATGGGGCTGGCAAAACGTCATGCAGTTTTAACTCTTTACTTTATCTAGTTCTATCAGGGAGAATTGTCATTACACTGCTCGAGGCAGAGTGATAAATGAAATGGTGATTCCTGGGGTATGTCTATGTGCATGTTCTCTCCTGGGCTAAGAATACCTGTGGAGTGAAGCTCTGGAGTGCTCAGTTCATGGTTTGGTGCAAACTAGAATCAAGAATGGGGAAAATTGACTTCTGGCCTAAAGAAATAAGGTTAGGTGAGATAAAGTATGAATTAACCCATCAGTTACCAGCTGCCTGTGTACATGCTCTTATTCCCAACTGATACTGAAGGAGTTACACCAGGTTCTTGATCAAGCACTCTTTTGGGTACAAGCTTAGGTTTGTGTAGTCTTATTAAGAGGCTCCTTTAAATAAAACCTGGAAATGTAGATTTCATATGGATAAATTAAGGAACTTTGCTTTTCTCTCTTTTGTTTTTAGCATTCCTTCTTTACTAATGCCACTCCCAGGTAATAAGACACTCTCGTCTACTGATAAGTATGCTGCGTTTAAAGGAATTGCAGCTGAGAAGCCTTCTGAAAGTACAGCTGCTTTTGGAGGTAAAAGGAAAAATATACAACCACTATAAGCAATTTATTGTAATGTGTCATATATCTTGGTTTTGGCAATGATAAGATGCTAGTCTTTAAAAACCAGAGCAATTATGCCAGTATAAAATTTACAGTGTGGATTCATAATGCCTTTTTGTGAATGTGTTTCTTTTCTCATACTCACTAGATGGTGGAGACAAGTACAGTGCTTTCCGTGAATTAGAGCAACCATCAGAGAGCAAATACTTAGGTAAGCAAATACTGAGGTAACTTATGGGGGGGGGTTTGAGCTATTTAAACATATTTTCATTTTATTTTTGTAGCAGTTCTCTATGAGCTGCAGCATCTCCATTGCTGCAGTTGTAATGATGGTTGTGCTTCCCTAAACGACTTAGCAAGAAGTATCCTGGAAAAGCAGTGCAATATCCTATTGGAACAATGTGCAAATTGTATTTCTGGGAGATTAGCATCTCTTCTAGGTGCTTCTGAATTTTATTTTAAGACAATATGGTGGGAATTTATTCATTTTAAGTAAGGAATCGTATATTCTTAAAAGACAGAATAAGACACTTCTGAACAAAATTGCAACTTTCTTCTGTTGTTAGTGTGGAATTCAACCTTTTCAGTCTCTGGTGCTCTAAGAATAAATCTGATCCCTTATCCTGAAATTTGTGGTTAGCTGGTTTTGATTGGGAAGAGTAAAACCTAGGATAAAACTGCTTACCTGAGTTCACTCCCGCTCCTTCTTTGTCAAAGACAGAATTCCTTTCAGACACTGAGTTTCTGAAACTCCTGTAATGTTTTGGGAGGTACTTGTGCTCAGTACCTCTTCAGGATTACATGCATGCAATGAAACGAAGTAACATTTTACCTCTTTCAGTACATATTCTAAACCACATAAAATTCCTGTACTTGCCTGTTATCCAGCTCTGACCACTCTTAACCCTTTCACCAGCTTACATTTCTGATGGAAAAGTTTGCAATTCAGCAGTAAGTGTAGTTTGCTGTGATGTGTTAGTTTTGATCAATAAATAGCAATTCCATGAGCAGTTATATTGTTGCTGGGCCAAGTGAATTGATTTGGAGGGGAGGGAGAATGGAAGAAAGTGTCAGGTATAGTCATGGTCCTGTACTGCTGTTATAAAGAGTATTCTTTTAAGCCTTGGTTAAACACGTTTAAAGTATGATACTGGTGCTGAAGAATTAAATGTTAGTGGTGTACTTCTGAAATAGAACAAAATCTGTTTATTGGACACTTGTCTTAAAGTCTGTTCAATACTATAAACTGACAAGTTGTCTAAGTATGTTCGTGCTGGTGAATGGGTTAAACATTTTTCATGTTCAAAAAGAATTGCTTGATAAAAAGTAATTGTATATGAACAGGAAAAACTTATAAAGTCAGTACATCAAAATATTTAATGTAAATTCAGTGAAAATACTGTTACCAAATGTTTAATCAGGTTTGAATTATAATCCTTATGGAGCGTGATCTTACACTCGGTGGGTAGATGGACCAGAGAGCTACACATCTTATGATTAATCGTGCTCACTTTCGTGTGAAAGTGTCTCCAAGCTTAGTAAAGCTGGAATCAATCTTAGCAAAAGCTAGAAGGTGCCTCCAGAGTTATATTGTATTTACTAACTTTCTGATCATGCACTCTGTAGTATGTTTAGGTGAATCTGGCAGAAGGAAAACATGCTAGACTGAAATGAGAGCCTAAAAATGTCTTAACCTTCTGCTGAAGCCCCATACAGAAACTGCATGTGGGCAATATTTCGAAGGGAAAGGGATAGAATTGCTTCTGTAAGGAAGCAAATACTGCATTGGCATAAATGAAATTCAGGATTACATTCCTTGCTTGGCAAATATGAGGATGAGGTGAGAAAAAGAACTTACGTGGAAGCTGAATAAAAGAGATCACCTTTTGAATCTGTTGGTCAAGGTGTGTTTTGGTATTAACACAGTGTAAAGGGAACATAATAGGACTTTGAGGCTGTTTGAAAGACTTAAGTGTGTGCTGGAATGACTTAGAATTGCTGACCTGGAAACTTGTGTGGTTCATAGAAGTTGTGTTTGCAGTTCTAGGGCTTAATTTAAATAGTTTGCATAAAAACTTCTGACGTTGCATGAGCTAATTTGCCTGCTTGCTTGCATGGTGTGAGTATGATGCGTTTGTTGTCACTGCAGTGTCTTAATGATTGTTTCCTCATTGTTTTCGCTCTCAGGAGAGAACCTTGCAGAGTTCAAGCCTGCAGGATCCGATGATGGCTTCACAGATTTTAAAACCGCTGACAGTATCTCACCCTTAGAGCCACCTACAAAAGACAAAACGTTCCCTGCCCCCTTCCCTTCTCTGCCTGTTCAGTCAAAACAGCAAACACAAGCAAAGACCTCTTTGAACCTAGCAGACTTGGATCTCTTTTCCTCTACTGGAGAAAGCAAGCAGCCGTCCTTTCCACCTGCATTTAACACAACAAAATCGGGCTCCTTTCCTCCACCACCCCTTCCAGCTACCACTGCCCAACCAACACCCAGCAAAAGTTCAAGCTTAGCTGATGACTTTGGAGAGTTCAGCCTTTTTGGGGAGTTTTCTAACTGCTCATCAGCCAGTGGACAAGATGACTTTGCAGATTTTATGGCTTTCAACAATAGCAGTGGATTTTCCGAACAGAAACCAGATGACAAATACAATGCACTCAAGCTAGAGCCTGGTCCTATCCCTCAGCCTGGCTCCTCTGCCAGCACGGTGAAGAGTGTGCAGAGTTCTGCCCCTACTGCTACACCCACCAAATATGATATTTTCAAACAGCTTTCTCTGGAGGGCTCTGGAGGAGGCTTTGAGGAGGCGAAGGACAACGCGCTTTCCTCAGTGAAGAGTGATGATGATTTTGCCGACTTTCACTCTAACAAGTTTTCTTCCACGTGCAACAGCGCAGATAAGTCCCTGGTGGACAAAGTTGCAGCCTTCAAGCAGGCCAAAGAAGACTCTGCTTCAGTGAAGTCTCTGGATCTTCCTTCTATCGGAGGCAGCAGTGTTGGCAAGGAGGATTCTGAAGACGCGTTGTCTGTTCAGTTTGACATGAAACTGGCTGATGTGGGAGGAGATCTTAAGCATGTCATGTCTGATAGCTCTTTGGATTTGCCAACAGTTAGTGGCCAGCATCCACCAGCAGCAGGTGAGGAACTGGTTAGATTGCTCTGGTAACGTAGGTGATGGAGGTTTCAGTGTTCTGTGTGCTAAATTACAGTATTATGCACTGGTCTTTCAGTAGTGAAAGACACTTCAATCTGTGTACCCGCTAGCCAACAGCCCCTTGGCAGGGCAGCGTTTCTTTCTTGTCTTAGGAGACTATAAATAGACCGAACAGTTTGAACTCCAGGACAGTTTATTTTTGAGATTTGACATCATCATCATTGTGCTGGTACCTGTCAGCTATTGTCACTTAAGGGATTGGAGTGGAACATTTTCCAACGCAAATGATGTCATTCCATTTGCATTAGCGAGGGGGATGGCAGAGTCGCACTTTAATCTCTTGGGTTCAACAAAGCATTGGGTCTGGGGACTTCACCCGCTCTGTGCTTCTACAAGGGTAGGCAGAACACTGCTTCATACTGTTGATGAAAAGCTGTTTAAGCAACACCACAAGTATATCCCCGGTACAGTGGGGCTTAACCTGTGCAGCCAGTATTTTGCGGGACTGCAGGTAGAAGTACTGTAGAGTTAAATCCCTCACTGGACTCATTGTACAAAGGGCCTCTAAGTGCCACTCTAATGATTGGTGACTCCTAGGCCTAAACTTAAAACCATGGGCTTTTATTTGTGTGGTTTCACCTTCTTTAATTCCCCTTTATGAAAGTCCTCCTGAGGGAGCGACTCGACCATCTCTGATCTGTTCGCATATCATCAAACAGATACCCCAAGTGTCCTGCTTTTTCTTTCCATGTGTACGTAGGAAGGTGAGGTGTAGTTAAATGTTCTGTGGCCTTCAGTAATGCAGGAACCATTACTGTGTTCTAGCAACAAGTATTGTGCAGTCAGAGGCTTTTCTGAGCAGGGGGGAGCCTACATCCTGTAAGTGTAAAAGCTGTTACTGCAAGAATTGGTTATTTCCAGATGCAAGATTTCTTCCATTTTTGCAGCTAGTGGGTAGAGATAAATACACAGTATTGTAGTTTTGCATTCTATGATATTTTTAAGTAGGAGAGAGAATTAAGGTGGCAACTTTGTGGAAGATACTCTCGAACAGGGTACAACATATCAGGAATAATTTCTTAGCAAAGACCTTTCGTTTTCCAGTTGCTGCTTGGTACAGTTCCAAGTCGGGTGAGCTGTCAACCGTAGCACCTCCAGTGTGGTCTTGAATGTTTCCTTTGGTTTTGAAAGCACTTTTTCCTAGTATTTTTCTAGCCTCTTTTGGTGGTAGTTTGACTTCTGGAGCTCTTCTACAGGACCTGAGCTTTTGCCACAGCAATCGGTGATGAGTGATTGCCATTTGTGGCAGGAAAGACTCTTTCTGGTTTGTTGAAAGGGGTTGGCCGATCATGTGCTCGTTGCTGAACTTTTGAACTCTGAAGTACTAATTAGGAGCTATTTTTATTGACCTTCAATGAGTCTGTATTCTCCTCCTGTGCCAAGCTGGGTGTTTTTCCACGGGGAGAGTTTTACTCCATTGAACACTGTTTGGGTTTCGTAGCGGAGCGTGCTCCGGCCGACCTGTTACGAATACTTGTGTGCTCATGTGTTCCTTCCTGTGTGTTTGATGCATTTCAGGCTATGAACTGCTGATGTTCAAGTCCTCTTTTTTTCAGTTTACATGAAGTTAAAAAGCTGATTTCTTTTTTCCCCCCCTCTTCATTTTCTTCTATCTGTAAATCTAATGTCAAAAAGGGGCAGTATCCCTTTGCCATCCTCACTGCTGAGGCTAGCCATTGGGAGCTGTATGTCTGCAAGCACTGTGTAACACCTCCAGCGAAACAGCAGCAGCACAGAGGTGCTGATAAATGATTTGTCTTTTCTGACACACTGGCACAGAGGTCTTTATCCTTTGGCTATTGAGATTTCACCTTGTGTAGCTTCCAGGTATGGGCAGGTAGGTTGCTTATGCTGGGAATTAGAAAGAAATCATTGAGTTGCTTCCCAGACTTAGGTTTCTGAGGGAAGAAAGGTTTTCAGTTTTGCTCTGTCCAAAGGGGATACAGTCTCTTTAAACTTTGCTATAATTCTTTGTGTGGAAGGTAGATGATGCTAATGTTGCCTGATTTCTCTTGCATTTACTTCGTATAACCCTTTGAGCACTGGCTGCATGCTGTTAGTTTCAACCAGGCTGCTTCTTTTAAGCCAAATTTATGTTTCCCTCTGAGACAAAAGTCACATGAACCTGATTTATTCTGTGTCCTGCCAAACGTTGCAGCGAGAACATACCCTCACCCGGGTATTCTCAAAGGGTTATCCATTTGCTGCACTTAACCAATCTGTAAAGTACCTTTTTCTTTGGCATTATTGGAGATCTCTGTATATTTTAATCAACTTCAGGTTTTTTGCTGCTTTTCTAATGTCTGATTTCAACTAAACATTTCCTGTGTGAATGTGCCTTTTCAGATCTGCTTTGATATCTCTCTTCTGCAAGTATTGACCTGCATGCTTTATTCTGATAATGCCCTTCCGAGCTGCTATGTATCACTATCTTTTGTGATCTGTAAGTCCTGCTGTGTTAATAAATATTATCTTGGCATATTTTGAACACGTGGGGATGTGTGTGATTTGTTGCAAACCACAATGTTAAAAGTACAAAGTTTAAAGTCATAGTATCCCCTTCAGTTGGCCGGTGCCTTTCTCTTGCAGAGCAGCATGTGGGTGAGCTTCTTTGTCCTCTTCCAACGCTCTGACCTCGCTCCCTGTGCACTGCTGAATCTTCACCTATCAGGCTGAGTAACATTTGTCAAAAGAGCAGGTTTGGAGAGGGGTTGAATATAGCGTGGATGGCAGAGTTGTTGCTGTGCATTGGCTTGAGGGTATGGCGTTAGTTCAGGCTGCAGACAGAGAGAACGTTTTCTCTGTCCTGTTGTCTCCCCATCTGGATTTCCCTGCTCCCAGCTGAGGTTCTGGTGCACCTTTGTGAAGGGGACCAACTGGAAAATGGTTTGCTGTTTAGGCCTTTGTGATTAGGAGCCCATTAAACAATATTCAGTTATTTATTTAGCAGATCTAAAGCAAATTAATCGGTGTCCCAAAGTAAAGGACGCTGCTTCCTTTCTCCGTTTGGGAAGCCCTGCCTTACTAGTTTGAAACTGTCAGACATGAATGCCTTCAAAAAAGAAAAGCCCAAAGCAACACCCCTCTTCCATTCTGGAAAACCAATAGCTTATGCCTAGCCCTAAAGCTTTTTAAACTGAGGGCTTGAGCATAAACCCGAGAGACTTAATTCTGCAGGGCTCATGCTATTAGTTACATTTATCTATTGGGATTTCATATGAACTGAAATGTCGAACCTGAAGGTCTCCCATCCTGGTTAAAATCCCTACATGTGGTACAGTCTTCTGAACCGTCTTTCCCAGTTTTCTTTAGAACATCACTGACACTGTCAAGGGTTTTCCTTAAATGATTAAACTGTTGCCATTGAAGCCTCCGGCTTGTAAATCACCTCCGGCCATAACGTAATCCGTGGTTGCTGAAATAAATTGTTATAGTTGGCTCCAATGAAGGATGTCAAGTTTTCCTCTTAGATGAGATAACACTGGGAAGCAGTGTTAGAACAGTGTTCAGCCTCTGTCAGTATTCCCTGTACATTCCTTGGCAGCTCTTGCGTTGCCTGTCCCCAGCAGCAGCATGGCTGGCGTGTACTTGTCCCCAGGCAGGTTGGACTATGGCTTTGGTGGTTCAAAAGGGATGGGAAGGTAATGGTAAACATTTCAAACCTTTTGCTTTGGAAGAAATACAAATCGGGTTTGGTTTCTGAAGCTTTTGGAAAGTTACCGCCCCTCAGCATGACACAGTGAAGACTGCTTCTTCCAGTCTTGGTCCACTAGGAAATAGTTCTAAGGGGAAAAAATGTGGGTTTTGTGATATGTGAATGGATCTGACTTTGATTTTTACAGAGACACGTGCACCCATCCCTCCCTGCCCCATTTGGGAGTGATTTGAGGATCACTACCCAGTATTGGTGTATTTAATCTGCGGGGTGTTTCATGGTCTCACCAGTGCAAAGCTGATGGTGCTAATGACACGTGGCTTTAATCTGAGTAAGAGCTTTTGGGTTTTCATAACAAAACTAAAACCTCTTGTGTCATTTCTGCAAGGCAACCCAGCATCGCTGCTGAGGTTACTAAGGAATGCTGGTTTATAATGGTATATTTCACTGAAATCTATTGATCCATCTCCTGTGGTAGGATTATAGGATTCCAAAAGCATGATCAAGTCAAGAACTGCTTCGACAGGAATTTGCTGTATGCTCTCCAAAAAAAGCTAATTCAGAAATCACTTTTAACATCACACAAAAAAGATGGCACATCCCCAAACCAAGGCATTTTCATAGAATTTTGCTCATTTTTTGGAGATCAAATTTGATGCTTCTCATCAACTCAGATTCTGTTCTTACTAAAAGCGTCCTCCAAGAGCAAATGGTGGTAGCTCCGTAGCATCTCTCTTCATCAAGTGGGATGCTTAGTTAGAAGTAATTAATTTCTTTTCCCCCTTAATCATCTCGTGCTTTGCAATAATCCCACTGATACCCATGCATCTCTCTAAATTCTGAATTGCCATACCAGCAAAAGGAAGCTTTTATTCCATCTGAGGCTGGAACTGCAGCGATGTAACCAGAGCTCTTTTATTCATCGCACATACCTGTGCTCTTTAAGGAAAAGGCTGTTGGAGGAGCAGTTCTTAACACGGCTTTGTTATAGCAAAAAGAGTGTTTTATTAAGATACCCACATCATGAAGAGCTCTCTGGGGTCAGCCAACGAGTGCTTTTTCACATGTAAACCGCTGCTTCACTTATGAGTCTGGTGGCAAGTTGCTTTGCTGCCTGGCAGGGGGAGAGCTCCTCTCTTCATTATGCAGCAAATGTGCCATGAGCTCAGATAAACCTTTAGCTTTGCCCTCCCTATGGCAAAGGTTCTGATTTTACTTCCTCTATTCAGAAACATGCATCTTGTGGGAAACAACTCTATGAAGTGCAAGGCTCAGCACAGCAAAGTGTTGGGGTTTTCTCCATCGAATAAACCCCAAGCATTTCCCTTGGATTATGAACAGTTCCACATTCTTATTTTTGGTACTTCTCAATAAATTGCTATAGGAGTAGGTAAGCTCTAAGCTTTTTGTCTCTGAACAGTGTTTTTCCTGTATTATAATGGTGTTAGGAAAGTTTATTCACCAGAGTAATCCTTTAATAGCTATCCACATAAATGTACTGCGTTGCACTGTGACATTTCATCTCAGCTCTTGCACCTTTGCGGATGGCTTCCACATCTGCATGAATTCACCCCTTGAATCTTGGCTCTTAGTCTGTACCTGACTGAAATCCTGTTCTGCCTTCCCTGCCATGACCTGTTGATTCAGGACTTCCACTGCTGATCCTGCCTGTCCCTGAGCAGGGATCTGATCAGGACTATACCAGCCTGGTCCTTCAGGATGGGGTTTCAGCTCAACCTCTTCCCCGTTATCAAAGAAATAAGATGTGAATGTGCAGATCCTTGCAGCAGGACTGTCGCTCTCTCTTTGCATTTCCCTTTGAGCGCTGAATCAACCGCGGTGCTTAAATCTTTGCTGGGTCTGGAGTCAACACAAGCCGGAAGATAAAAAGCGGCTGCCTTGTACACTGGTGTTCTCAGGATCCCAGGATGAATTGCAGTTGGCTAACCTTTTGGAGGTTATTCTGGCGCTGCCTTCAGCACTAGCGAGGCTTTCATTTCACTTCTTCAAACAAACCCATGTTTGAGAGCACGAGGTGTGGTTTCTTGTGATAAATTACTGATCCCTTCCATGTCGGCTCCTTTTCACCTCAGAGCCTTCTTTCTCTTCACTGTTGCCACAAGGAGGTGATCTCAGCTCCCAACTGTTTACGCTTCTGGAAGCTGCTTGCTCTATATATTCAATATTCACATTGGAAACCTTGCTGCCTACATGTGGGGTGTGAAGGTTCGCTGTTGATGTGCTGTCATGTGCAAATGCAGCAGCTGCAGGAAGACTGTCCCTTAGGAACATCTGATAGGTGCCGCACTGTGCCTCACTGGCCCATTGCAAAGGGCCTTTTATTGCTGTAGCCATGAAACTCGCATCATTATATTGTATATTTTAGGGGGTTTTAATTAGCTCTGTATGTGGAAAGCAGCCTAAGCATAGTGTGCTCCCCCCTTCCAGCAAAAGGAATAAATGAAGGCAGAAACGTTTAACAAAGCGGCTTAATCCTCAGGCTGGGGTGGCCAGATTGACTAAAGGCTGGTAAATCAGCTTCTTCCCACCCTGGCTGTGTTCAACCCGAGCTGCTGCTGCCATGTGCCGGTTCAGACCATAATGTCTATCTGAAGAGTCTCAGCTAAAACAATGCAAAGACAATGTATTTTCTGGTTTAGGTTTGCTTAACCTCGAGCCTGTTTGGCCGCAGGGGCTGAGCCGCGGCTGAACGTCTGATGCAAGCTGACAGTTGGTAACGCTGGAAAGGAAATGCCAAATGTAGTAGAGGAGAGGTTGGTTTGTTGGGGATTTTTACTGCTTTAATGAGAACTACCCGGCCCCTGGCTCCCTGTGCCTTCGCTATGGATCAGTCAGGCTTAAACATGAAAGATCAGTGAGTGAGTAGCAGACCCTGGTCCCTGTGCAGGCTGCTTTGTTGGCTCTAATGTAACCAGGCTGTATCTCATACCTGCTCATGGCAGTGAGAAGAACCTCTTGGCCCATAGAATTGCCAGGTGAGTATGAATGTTTGGAGCTTTCTGCAAAACGATTGGATTTGCTCTATATTTACTCAATAGTTTGTAAAAGCTAAACCATGGTCTTTGCAATATTCCTGTCGTTCCTGGAACCTGTAAGTTGGCCGTGTAACTGATATAAGCTTAAACAGCATTCCTGGGGTTTGAAAGGCCTTGCAGCACATTTCATACACGTTAACTTCATATTCGTGCGTTGATACAAATAAAGTGTGTTAATACTTTATCGGAGGGAATGGGAGGTTAGCTCGGTCTCCTGTGCGGTTGGGTTTGATAAGATGAACTAACATGTTAAGATGTTCGAGTAGCTAATGGTTGAATTTAGATCGTAGGTTGTGCAGCCAGCATCAGAGAACTGAACCAGTGATGTGTGCAGACTGTCCAGTCTGGTTATTTTATTAGTGTTTCTTCACTGCCTGTAGTGGGATGGTGACTTTCAGCTTAAAATATAAGACAGCATTCAAAGGTCAAGGCTTATGTTTATTAAATGGAGTTGGTTGTTACCAAAGGCTTAGGTATTTGTCAGGTTATTTTTATGCAAACTCTAGTTTAAGCCTCACTGAAACAATTCACTCTGTGTGTTCTTGCAGGTCTTTAAGACCCTCAGCAAGTTGCTGTTGGTTTTATACAGCATAGAGAGTTAATAACGTTTGAACTTCAGCTTCTAATTGCAGGGGTTTGTTTTTCTCAGATATAGATGACTTAAAATGTGCCCCATTTGGAAGCTATAACAGTGGGTCTGCAGTCAGCAGCCTGGCAAGCTATGACTGGTCCGACAAAGAAGACATTCATCAGGGCAAGAAGCTCTCCTCCTTTGTCCAGTCCTCAGGAAGTGGATCCTCTGCGGCTACTTCTGTCCTTCAGAAGAAGGAGACCTTGTTTGGCAGCTCAGAAAACATTACCATGACAACAGTTTCCAAAGTGACAACCTTTCCTAGTGAGGATGCTTTACAGGATGTTCCCTTTGCAGCCTTCGCAAGCTTTAAGGACCCCATATCCAGCGCTCCAAGTGAGGATGACATCGGAGACTTTGGTGATTTCGCAAGACCTCCATCGGAAGCACAGGATGCAGCAGCTGATCAAGAGGCAGATTTCCTCGGTGGTGCTGTCTCCTCAGGACTGCGGAGAGAATCCACAGATGACTTTGGAGAATTCCAGAGCGAGAAGCCAAAAATCAGCAAGTTTGACTTCTTGGTGGCCACTTCCCAAGGCAAGGTGAAATCCAGTGAGGAGATGATCAAGAGTGAACTGGCCACTTTTGACCTGTCTGTTCAAGGTAAGTGTGCTCAGGGTGGAGGACGCTCATGGTGCATATGCTTAGCAGTGACTGGTTTTTCTAATCAAATTGCCAGTTAGTTGGTGGGGATTGTTCCCAAGGCCACTGGAGATGAGCTGAATCTCTCTTTGATTCCTATGGCATTTGGACATCTTCTTTCTAGATTTAAAATATTCATTGTGCCAAAAACCTGGAGAATTAAGGAGCTGGGGGTATATTAATTTTGAATAGGCTGTGCCTTTATGAGTAAAGGAATAACTTGTTTATAACCTCACTTTTTAGGGTCTCACAAAAGGAGCTTAAGCCTAGGAGACAGAGAGATAAGTCGCTCTTCACCGTTACCAGTCTTGGAGCAGCCGTTCCGAGATCGTTCAAATACTCTAAGTGAGAAGCCTGCTTTGCCTGTCATCAGGGACAAATACAGAGACTTGACTGGGGAAGTTGAGGTAAGGAGTTATCTGGGATACAGGGAAATTGGCAGTGACTTCGTCAGTGTGGTAGCAAGGGTGTTCTGTATCCAGCTCTAGGGCTTTTGCTATTTGAGCTTGGGGTATGATTCTAAGACGGCATCTTAGGTTGAATGTTTTGATTGGAAACTCCTCATAAAGGAGGCTGCTTCGCTCCTGTCTTTAAATGTTATGAAGTGGGAGAAGTGCTGCTGCCTGAAACTCAGAATCACTTGTCCTTGCAGTCTAAGCTTGTAACTGGAAGTTAGTTACAACGTGAATCATCCCAGTTTTGGCACTGAGACCATTGGCTTTGGGAAATGGCTTAACTTTTTTGGCTGTGTGGTAGTTGTTTCTCCTGCTCATCTTGAGAATAGATGGTAAAAGAACTCTGATTAAATTCTGCCAATCCCCATTTCTAGAACGGCAGATCTGTAACAAGTGTGTTGGGAGTAGGTACGCACAATGCACGCCTTTTACCCATTCAGCTCTGTTCTTCCTTTTGAAACGGGTTATAACTCCCAGAAACCAAATTTTAGAGTTCAGGTGCAAAGGGAATATTCAAAGAATGGGGGGAAAACCAGGAATAGGTGTGTGAGAAGTTTACATAGCTGCTCTGCAAATAGTCTCTTAAAATACCTGCCTACTGCGTGTCTGTTGTGCTAGGAGAAAGGGAAATGTAGGAACAAGATTCAGACTGTCCTTTCCTTTCAAATAGGAAAGTGAGAGGTATGCGTATGAATGGCAAAGGTGCTTGGAGAGTGCCCTGCAGGTAAGTGCACAGCCTCCTCCACAGCCCTTCCTCCTTCCTGTTGGTACCACCTCACCCAATGTGTAAGACCATACAGGCATAGAAAGGGTGGGAATCTGCTCAAGTAGATTACAACTTTTAAACCCAAAGCTGTCACGCAGCAGAAGCATAACCCCTCACTTAAAGATCCTGTCCTACTCTCCCTGTCAGCTGCCATTAGTTTGGCTTTTGCCTACAGTTACAAGTTAACTGGTTACTGTGGTGGTCCTGTGTTTGGGTGCCTTGTTCAGGGCACTGATAACCAGCGCCTGGCTCATCAGCGCTGCTTGAGAAACAGGCTTGAGGCCATTCATTTTCTGGTGATAGGTGAAAGGTAATTCACAGCCAGACCTTCTTTGCATTTGTGTATCAGCCAAAGCTGTGAACGCTGCTATTAAACCAGACAGCAATGCATGCAACTCTTCAAACTATCATTGCAGTAATGAAAAGATTTGGGGGAATACATTAAGGTTTTAAATGTTCATATTTTTCCCCTGATCTTCTTATAGTTACAGCTTGAATATATAAAAATGTGATGGAGTGTGGCAATCATTTGTTTAATTTGCCTCCTTTTTTGCATAACAGCTTCTGTTGGGGACAATCTTGTTGGTAATAATTGTTTTAAGGTGGATAGCACCTTCATCTTCTGAAATTCATTTCCACCAGGTCATAAAGAAAGCAAATGATACCTTAAATGGAATCAGTAGTTCATCGGTTTGCACTGAAGTCATCCAGTCTGCCCAAGGCATGGAATATTTACTAGGTATGTTTTAACGTCTCTTACACTGAAAGTTCTCCTCTGAAAAACAGCATTACGTACTCACTCTTTCCAAAACAGTATTACTTTTTAGCTTAATCTTTGCCTGCACCTAAAGAAGGAGCAACTCCTCTGCTCAATAAATGTAATACTCCTTTGATATACCTGTCCATGACCACCTTTTGTGTTCTGTGCCTGTTTTGTGCTATTCCTGAGTTAAACGTTTCAGGAACCTGTGCTGGCAATGAATTCTCTGCAGCCCTCCCTTGTGTTTTGTGTCAACAGGGGTAGTGGAAGTCTACAGAGTAACAAAGAGAGTTGAGCTGGGTATCAAAGCAACTGCGGTTTGTAGTGAGAAACTCCAGCAGCTGCTGAAGGATATTGATAAAGTGTGGAACAACCTGATAAGCTTCATGTCCCTTGCTGCTTTAACGGTAAGACCCGAAATAAGTGGTGGCTTTACTAAAAGAAAAGCTATAATTACACATAAAGGGGCTTCATGGGGTGCCCTAACTTTGCAGTTTGTGTTTTTTTCTTACAAAGTGGCTGTTTGTGAAATCCAGTTTAAAGCTCTCTGTAAGAAAACACCATGTTTGTACGTAAATAAGTTTTCTTAGTGTCTTAATGATTTCGGTGATGTTCTACATGTCTGTGAACCTCTCCAATAAGGGAAATTCAGGAAGATTTAAGCTCATTTAGGAAGCCAGAATAATGTGGGCATATTTTGTCTTTGTAATACCCCTGCAATGAGTTTTAACGCTCACAACGCAAGAGCACACTGTGTAACAACGCAGGAATAACTAAACTGTTATTTTGAACTGTTTCCTTTCTCTCTGCTTCTGGAAATGCCCGAGTTTGTTTTGGTTCATGCTACAGACTGAATTCCTTCCCCTCCTCTAATAGAGCTGCCAGAAAAAGCTCACTCGCTCTGAGACAGTCTGGTAGGAGCTTGAGAGCTTTCTGCATAACTGGGCAAGTGCTACAAGGGGCTGGCTGAGGGGTGGCCCTTAGAGAGGCAGCAGCCTATGGGAAGGGTCTGCAAAGAGACTGGGAGAGAGGGACACATTGGGGCCAGGTACAGAATAAATGCCATTAGAGGGCAATAAAATCACTTTGCCACTAAATGCTTTGCGCTTCTTTGTGTATGTATATTGCAGGAAATACAATGAGCAAAATGGCTTTATTTATCCATGGTAAACCTCCTGTTTTTAGGGAATCATCTATTGGTAGGTGCTTGATACCATCTTGCATAATGGATCCCTTTAACTTAGTATATAGCTAAGGAGTCTTTAACTCTTTGTATCAGTACATCACACCAAGCATCAATAAGCAGATCATTACCATGGTTATGTTTTCACTGACCATGTTAATTTGCGGCTTCCTTCTTGCAATACAACTATGGCCACTAAAGGTTTTTGCTTCCCAGTAAACATTCATTTGTAAGCAAAGCCCAGAGTCCTTGGTTTCTGCTTGAAAGACCCATCTTCAGCTCACTGTGATTCACTGCAAAGCAGGGCTATATATACATATTATAGATATAAATACATATTATAGATGCTCAGTCCCTTTTTACATGCCTTTTACTCATTTTAGCCCTCTCCAGTGCAAACAGCACTGGCAAACAGGTATTTTTGGTGCTGTCCTGTGTTACACTTTCAATACATTACTGCTCGGCAGGTGAAGTTGATAGACCAGGATTCATCCGTCTGAACTCTGGCGCTGCTGACAGTAACAGTCTAAAGAGCTATCAGGATCCTCTCCTGGTTTAAGCAAGTGGATTAAAATTTAGTGCTTGAAGTGCTTTTCCTTGGAAGATCACAGGGATTACCTTGAAGTCCAAAGCCTGGCCTCGTGTTCTGCGAGCTGCAGCAGCTCCTGGCTGGTAGGAGGCCAGCTAAACTGTAAGCACGGTAGGAGCGGTGAGCAAGGACTTCTCTTACCCACACAGTACTCCTGGAGTTATTTAATAGGCAGGGACTCCTCACTCCTGCAGTTCTCAAAACACCCCTTTTGGTTCCTCTCCTCCACTGGGTCACTGGAAGCTATGGAACCCCCACCTCGTGTTCCCATTGCAGATCCCAAGTGATGCAGAAGTGCCAATTAAACAGGAGCATTTTAGCTCAGAGGCATGTGCTGGGAAAGGTTAATTTCATCTTTTAGAGGCTTTTGTTACAAGGGAATTTTCTGCAGAGCCTTGTGGTTTTCCAGTGCAGATAGAGGCTGACCTTCTCATTTGCTTCACTCATGCATCTGGTAAACAAATTTGAGATTGCCTTTATTAATTTGATTGATCTACTTAAAGATTAAAGGGTGTTTTCTGCAGGATTCCAATTATTCTCCAGCCCTTCAGCGGGGGAGCATGGTCAGCATAGCAGGAATGTGGATTAAGAGCACACGTGTTCTAGGATCACACCATTTGTTTAAGCTTCTTGTATCTCCAGTCACTGCATGACAATCTGAAAGCGAAACTTCAACACTTTTGTACCATCCTTATGCAAAGCTTTAAACTATCATTCATTTTGTGGCTGAAATGTAAGTGGAAAAGGGGCTATATTCATGTATTACTTATTTGCAGGGTTATTCTCCCGTCCCTTACCTCTCTTTAACCTGAGCTTGTGTGTTGCTGGTGACCTTAATTCTTCTATGGTTTGGTTAACCTTAATACTTTGTACTTCTGTGCCGTATTCTAGACGCAGAAATAACCTTAGGAGAGAATAACAACTGTCCCTTTTTGCTCAGGCGATGATAGAGAATCCAGCACAATAAACACCAGCACAGACACCACTTCAAATGTGAGCAGTGCAAGCTGTGCTGGCCCATGCCTGCTTTCCTTGCAGCTGCACAAATAGCTGTTGCATACCACTGTTTATCTTCATCCAGTTCTTAATACACCAAGTTGAAATGGAGCAGCCGCCGCCTGGGCTCTCTCCTCAGAAGTTTCTTCCCCTTTTGATGTGGGAATGGGGAATTTCAGAACTCTTTCCTTTGTAGTCGAACCCTTTCTTCAATTGCTTGAGTGTTACAAATGAATGCTGGTGGAGATTGCATGGCAGGATTGCAAGTGTGCACTAATGGCTTCAATGAAACCACGCAGAGGTTTATGCAGGAATGTGTTAGGTTGTCGCTGCCGCGGCTCTTGGGAGCAACCAGATTGATAAGTTTTATCATGATGTCTGAAAGGTTTTCAGTTACGTTAAGTAACTCATTTTATTGTCTCATTATATATATGTGTATAAGCCTAATTTTATTGTCTCCTTTCTTCAGCCAGATGAAAACTCACTGGATTTCTCTTCTTGTATGCTGCGGCCAGGGATTAAAAATGCCCAAGATCTTGCCTGCGGAGTGTGCCTCCTGAACGTGGATTCAAGAAGTAAGGTAAGTCGAGCAGCCTTCCCTGTTAAAGTCAGTTTTAATCGACAGTTTGGACTTTCATTTAGGCCTTGGGTGTATTTAAAACATTTTCATGGCTATAATTTATAACTGGAAGTGGAAAAGGCAACATCTGACCTATAGATGGGGCTCAGATAGTCCTGTGTTCACTGGGCTTTGGGTATGACACCGATGTGGGTAAAGGGTTAAATTGTTCACAGAGGGGGGAAACGGGGATACTAAGACTTAAAAAGCGTGTGTGTGTATATATATATTAAAAATAAAACTCTTTTAATGACTTTTCTTTATGAAATGCATCTCTGAGGCTCACCAGGAGGGGACTATTGCACTTAGCAGGGCTGGGAGGGAATCCCAGCATGCGTACAGAGTAATGCCAGCCCACTAACATACCCGGGCAGTTTTGCTGACTTTTTGGTTTCAACGTTATTGCAGAAAGAAGAGAAACCTGTGGAAGAGCTTCCTAGAAAAGTATGAACCTGTAAAACCATATTCTCTATAGACTCATTCTTAGTTGAGTGTGGGAGGCTGAGCTGGCTTTCAGCTGTCATTCTCAATTGTATCAATCATTAATCCTTTTCTCCTAGTCATCCTTTGTGACCGTAACACTTGATCTGATCAACTAACATGCTCTAGAGCCTCCCTTTTGTCTTGTCTGCATGCTTGTATCTTGTGAATAGCTTCTTGGTTTTGTGCCTCTTCTGTTGTGTGGTAGGAAATGCACTGCAGTGAGTTTCTGAGTTTGTAGCTGCCTGTGTGTCTGTTGCAGGAGAGGGGGAACCGTAGGGGTTTTGTGCTACAAACATTGACTTTTGGCTATATGTAGTAGGCAATGGCATTTTTAGCAATCTCTGCAGGAAATCCAGGGTGTGGGGAACAAGGTTAGAATGGGGGTTTTAAATAGGTGTCTGTGAAGCATTGGAAAGTATCTCCTAGCAACAAACATCGAGATGCTTTAAGCTTGTTCACAGCTTCACACGCTGTTCAGAAGCTCCTATTGTAAAGCAGCTCCAATTAACAAAAGAAAGTAGATCAGATTCAACCTGAAATAACTCTAATATTGAGAATGGCACCTGCCTAAATCACAGCAAAATTGGAGCTGGTGAAATAAATGCAGTAGCTACCCACTGGCTGGCAGAACAAGCTTTTGTCCTTTGTGGATCTGTAGCAGAACTAGAGGATGGATGAAACAAGGTGAGTTAGTTGCCAGGCATCAGATCAGGCAGCAGGGTGCTGATCAGATGGCTCCTTACCAGGATGTAAGAGGCAAAGTGGGCATCAGGTGTGATGGATGGAGCTCGTCCACTTGTAAACCCTTTGCAGACTAAAGTAGAATGCTGGGTGTTCAGAGTGAGAGGGTCCCAGCACACTGTGCCAGTGTGGGGTGATACCTGGGCAACAGCCATTTTCCACTCCAGTTTCCAGATCCTGGAATGGATGCGACTGTCACACTTGTTCCAATTCTTGTTATTTTAGGCCTTCAATTCGGAGACAGATAACTTCAAGCTGGCGTATGGAGGGCACCAGTACCACGCAAGCTGTGCAAACTTCTGGATCAACTGTGTGGAGCCAAAACCGCCAGGTCTCATTCTGCCAGACCTGCTCTGAAAGCAGTTGCACTGGAGATGGAATGTCAGGTCTGATAATGCAGGACACTTGGGGTAAATGGTGCGATTGGGTAGGCAGAAAGGCCTGGGGTGTGCGGTTAGTGGTTGAGATTGGATTTTTGTAGCTAACAGGTTAAAGCCACTATCACATACAAATTGCTCATGAAGAATTCCACCTGAAAGGGGCAGGGGTTTAGAAATCACCAGTGTGGCAAAAAAGCAGTGTTTCAGTCTTTCTGATGGAAGCAGGTTAGTCTTTATATAGAGTGCAGTCTGCTAACCACGTGCATAAACCTGAGAGAGGCCAGTACCCAGCTTCCAAGAAAAACTGGACTGATTTGCACAGGAGTGACCGCTCAAATACTTGAAGGACAGATTTGCAAACACATCTTTTCTTTCGGTGTATGGACCATGATGGTTTTCTTTATTTGCTGCTCCAATATTACGATGCACGAGTCACAGTAACTCTCAAGGCAAAATGAAGTACTGACTTAGAAGGAATCAGGCTGCAGAGCCACTGTATATTTATACTTCCACTGATCTGTACTGTAAATTATACTGTATTCATGTGTGTAACTGGTTAGTACTGGGGGATAAGGATTTGAAGGAATTGTTGACATTTGCCCTATAATACCTGCATTCTTTAGTACAGGCAGCTGGATTTTAAACCTTGTTGTCTTTGCTATGCTGTTGTAAATACAGACTGACTCCTTCCTTGGTTTATGTTTCACCTGATCCTATGGTAGTTCTGTGGCTGCATCACTGTTGAAAACTGGACTCCACTGACAGCAGTGTGTCTGCTCCTGTGTGTATATATATGTGTTACCTCTGTTACACCTTAATATGCCGTTCTCGATGGGTTGCCTGTGTGGAACTTGTGCAGTCGAGTGCTCTCTGTAGTAACGTGTTTCTCTGACTCAGAGCTGGCAGCACAAGATAGCCCTGAGCTCCTGCTGCAGGTGGGTGTGATTTAACCCTGCAAGGCGCTGGTGGGCTGACGCAGGCTGGGTTTTGAAGCAGGGTGTTGCTGTTGCTTATGGTAGGTACACCTGTATGGACAGAAGGAGGTCAGTAGAACAGCCTAAGCTGTTACACATGCATCTAAAATACCCGATTCTCTCTTCAGATGCAGTGTGCAGATGACAGTGCAATCAGCTCTACTGCTAGTGACAATTGTCAACCCACAGGGAGCTTCATGGCATTCGTGTAAGAGCCTTAGCACAACAGAGCCTTCCTCAGTGTGCAGTGAAGGACTTGGGGTCTATACCCATCAGGTACAACTTGCTTCTTAATTCTTTAAGTTTCTCAGCTCTCTAGAAGAATCTCCCTTCCCTCCAAAGACACCAACAGCTTTTCCAAGCCTTGCCTCTGTTATAAGTCACTGACAGTGGTTGGTTATTTGCTGAAATAGAAATTACAATGAGGAAAACCGATGCTCCGTATTAAGAAAAGGCTTAGTTATCCTAAACTGTGCGTTACACCAAATGGAAGCCTCTTGGCTCCGAGGAGTGCCAGGTGTCTGGCCCCTCATTTCCACAAACTAAAACAAATCATCTCGCTGCCTGAAATCAGCTCCTTCATGAAATGAGCATCTTGTGCCTCCAGCCACGAGCTCACGCTCAGCGAGAGCCGGCTTTTCCCTCGCGTGACAGTGGCTCCTGCCTTCTCTTGCCCAGTAATTACCTGCGAAGGGGCAGTCACTCCCTGCCTGCTCTGCGTGTCACTCGTTAGGTGTGTTCATTAGTCAGCACCGCAGCTGTCTGAGCTCAGGCACGGCTCCCATTGCAGTTACGGGCTGCTGTACCAGTGCGAGTGTTCCCACTGCTGCCAGGGCTCCGCGTGGCACAGAGAGCCAGCTCTTCCTTTCCCTTCCTGAATTCCAGGAGCACTTCAGCATTGCCTGGCTGGAAGCAAACGCCTCTCCTTGCTGCTAGCGAGGGGACTTCTCAAGTGGTTTGGAGTGGCTGGGCTGACGCAAGGCTGCTGCTTATGAAATGCTATATTGGGAAAGGGAGGTTATTGTTAGCGTGGGTTTCCACCGCAGCTCCTGCGCACTGAGCTAGATGGGAGTCTTGTTTTTCCTAATTGAAAGGGAATGCCACAAATAAAAGAAGCCACAATGTGAAACTTAAAGCAACTGCAGCACCCGCTGCACTGACATTAAAGCATTTCTCAGTGATGTGTCCCTTGCACTTGTTAAGCAGGTGCGTTCCCTTCTGAGGTGCATCCAGCCTGTCTGTGGGACCATGAAACCAAGGAATCGACATGTACAATTGTAATTGCAGCAGAGCTAAGTGGAGTATGGCACCGCTCCAAAGGGAAGGCACGGGCAGTGCTATGGTGCTTGTGGCAAGCAGAAAGCGCTCTGAGCTGCACACCTTTACATCATGGGAATATCCCGAATGGTTTGCATGTTGATACCCTCGATAAAGGCATTGCACAAGGAGGATCATCTCCCATCTCCCCGTCATTACAGTGACTCACTGTTGCATTCAGCATCTTCTCAGCTACTGCACTGCCAGCCAAAGCCCAGTGTCCTTGCAGCCTGTATCCAAGGTTACAGTATTTTCTACAGCACTTCATATCAGACCACGTTCCCCCCTTGCTTTGCATAGAGGCTGATGGGCACAGTGCCTTTCGCTTTGGTTGTCTTGAATTTCATGATTGTAGCTCCTCCTCCTGCATGTTTTTCACTGGGAAAGAGAAACTGGATTTTCTTCCTTGTTTTTAATGTACTTGTTCTCTGAGGCTGCCTTGGGAAGTGATATTTTGTCTATTTGTCTATATTTGGAATTCTATAGGATTATTTGCTTGGCTATTTAATGTATATATTGCTTTATCCGGTTGTATTCCCAATGCATCCGTGCTACCTGTGCACTGCAGTTTTTCCATGGGGGTGCTGGGGAGCGAGCAGAACATCCCCAGCCCATTCCCTGCCCATCCATTCCCACGTCATGGTTGAGCATCTCCCCAACCTTGCTGAGGTTCTTTGTGGAGTGGGAATTGTTCCCCTCTGTGCTTGACTCTTCCTCTCTGGCAGCAGCTGCTCTTCACCTGGCCCGGTTTGAGCAGCTCCTTCCTTGACATTGGTGCAGTGTTTATGAAGTGATAGTGAAATTCAGCCTAAGGGTGGGAAGCAGCTCATGAGAACCCAAGGAATGCTCCAATTCCTGGTTAGCTCATAGCAGGTTAATCAAACTGGAAACAAAACCTGCCTTTGCAATAAAAGCTGCTATTGTACAAACTGCTTCTCTCAGAAAGATCTTTTCTCTGTATTGAATCCCCGTTCTCAATATGAAAATATAAATGTCATGATTTTATGAGGAGAAGTGGTCAGAAAACTTCTCTTTGCTTTGTGATTCTTTATCCCGCCCTCGGGGCGAGCGTTGTTTCTCTTGTAGAAGTGGTTTTGTGATGAGCAGTTGGAGCAGTTTTGGTCTGTGCAATGCTGGAGTCAGTGCTGGTGTTTTAAAGTCTATGAGAAGAATGTGATTGACTTTAATACACTGTGAACTCCCTTGATTCCTGCGATGGTTTCGAAGTCCCGTGTTGAGATTCAAACCTCGGATTCAATAAAGAGCCTGTTTTGTATCTGACCAACCTGTGAAGTGGCTTGTTCCAGGATGTTCCAGGATACAGCTAGGAAAAGCGTTGGATTTACTGCTTGTTGGTGTCAAAGGTGTCATCTCCGTGGGGAAAGCTCCTCCATAGAAATACCTGGGCAGGGAGAAACCTTCCTGTGACAAGGAAAACGCTCGCGTAAAGCATCCTTTGTTGAATGAACACAAGAGGGACTTCTGCAAAGAAACACCCACAAGTATTAATACCACGGTGCTGCTCCATAATAGAATCCCTAATGGATATTTCAGGTGGATTCTTCATTTCCTAATGTGCTTTATTAGGCAATTACATTGGTTTTATAGGTTTAGCTTTCCCTTTTGTTTAAAAGTCTCACTCCTGATGCTTTCCTGGCTGATCATTAGGCTCTCCCCCTTCCCTGGGTACTGAGGCTTTATACTGCATATACAGTCTATAGAATAATTCAAAGCAGAGAATGTCAGCCTCCCAGTTTTTATAGAGACAAGAGTGTTAAATCAGACACAGTCCTTTTGGTAGGGGAAGATTAATTTTGCAAGCAGACTCCAGTTTTTGTGTGGTTTTCCCCTTTGAAATGTCAGGCTCCAGCCTCATGATCAGCCTTGATTTTTACCCTCTAGTTGCTTTGCTCACTGCCCATTTCCCTGGTTTAACTCATGGTAAAAATAGAGAGATGAGCAGAAAGTGTTTTGTAAATGGATGCTCTCCTGTGTCCGTCACTGAAACCAGGACACGAGCATGAAACCCGAACTGTGTGCAGCTGATGGCAAAACCCCCTTTTATTCCAGTGGGCTAAAAACTCCTGCTTGCTCAGCTGCAAAAGCAGGAGGAAACTTCCCTGTGCCAGCGTGGGGCTGCACTTCCCGCTTGTGATGCTAAAGGATGTGTTGATATTGGTGGGAGAACTGGTGTGGAAGTATTTGGGGGGGGGTTATGTGCAGTTTTGTCTAAGAGCATCCTGGATAATGGCTGAGAGAAGGGTTTGGAGGGGAAATGGGGGGAATAGAACTTTTTGGCTCTGGAGCCCTGGCAGTGTTGAGTTTGCACTAACTTGTTTCACAGTGGTGTCTCCACGTGCAGGACTGGCATTAATGCAGTGCTGAAGCTGTGACCAGCCTCATGACTTCCATGCCCGCAGGGGTTGGGAGCACAAACCCCCTGGTAAGTAGCCTTGGGCCCAAAGTGAAGCTGTGAACCTGCACAGCCATCCTCACTGGAACACTCTGCTCTGTACCGTGAACTCTGGTCAAAGGCTCTGCATCCAATTCACTCTGTTCCAGACTTTTATCTTGGAAAAGACCATTAAGATCACAGAGTCCAAGATTGTTCAGTGTGGAACAATCCTTTAACCACATCTGCTGTTCCTTAAAGCCTCAGCTTCAGCTGGGCTAAATGAGATAAAACCTTTGATACAGCCAAATGAATTGCCTGGGTTTTGTGATGAGGACCAGGGATTGCAGGACACCCGGATGGTTGTAAAGTGATCAGCCAAGCGATGGGCACAGACCACAGCACCTTCCTCAAGACTGAGGTCCAGGTTTGTTTAAAGCCACTGCTCGGTGTTACACCATGTTCTCGCTGGTACTTGCGGTGCATTAGCGCGG
Organism: Ara ararauna; assembly: GCA_028858755.1. Lineage (NCBI taxonomy): Eukaryota > Metazoa > Chordata > Aves > Psittaciformes > Psittacidae > Ara > Ara ararauna. The sequence continues at coordinate 4,954,422 of CM054389.1, read as the reverse complement.
TTCTGAAGAGGAAACCAACACATGTTCTTCTTTAATCTTTATTGATTTTTTGTTGTTTTACAAGTATAGAATCTCATTTAGATCAGCTATCTCAGCATCCAGCAATCTGCTTTTCCTCCTTCAGAGATGAAACAGAGGACACGAGCGTCTCGGCGAGGAACTGGCTTGCCTTGCTCTCCCCATGGTCCTGTCAGTGCTTCAATGAAACCATCCGGGAGGCAGCGGCTCTGCCATGGGGATGCTTCTCCCACACTGGGGTTGGAATCATTCTCCTCGCACACAGAACAAGGCAAAGCCTTCTCCATGGAGCCATCCTTGCCCGAGAGGGTGAGCAGGTCGCCGTTCTGCACAGAGCAGCTCTAGAATGCAGCATAACCTTGAGGACATGGTGATGTAGAAATGGGCTAAGGCAGGTCACGACCGTGCTTAGGGCTCACTAATCAAGAGGATTTGCCTAATTCCAGTTTCCTGGCAGGCTGATGTTGGATGACACGGCCCAGCCCCTTCGGAAGGTGGCCATGCACACACAGTCCCCTGACCATCTCTCTGGCTGTCCAGTGTGGGCAGGGTCAACCTCTCGCTCTGTCTTGAGCCACGTCTGGACCAGACCTCTGCTTACTTCCCACCCAACAAAGAACACCAGCATTTTTCAGTAGTGTATCCCAGGACTATTGCTCTGGCACGGAAGGAGTGAAAAAGGATATGGTATTACTTGATCTGGATCGTTGGAGTTTTGTGGCTGACAAGGACTGACCTCACTCTTTTTGTATTTTTAGGTTTTTTTGGTTTTTTAAACTTTTCATACAGATGAAGAGCTAACTAAAGATCTCAAACACTACATACTGAGCGTCACTACAGGTGGTGAAGAGAACACCAGCGCTAGCACCACAACGCCTGCCTGCCTCTTGGAAGAACCCACCACCCCAGAGCAGGACCTCGCTCCTCCCGTGCTAGTGCTGCTCCCAAGCCTCTATAGGGATCTGCAAGGAAGCAAATAAGCTATAAACGAAATATCCAGGCTACCGCTTGACAAAGCACGCTTTGTTCATCAACTCTGCCGAATGCCTTTCTGGCCTTTCCTCCTAGGACACTAATAAACTGACTGAAAAAAGGGGGGAGGCTTTACAGAAGGAATAAACTTATAAGGAGACCTCATTCTAAATCAGAGAAATGCGGGTGGGGGGAGTCCCTGTAGAGAGAAATGCTTTGAAGGGGATCATTGGCCTTGCAGGTTAGTGAGGTGAGAATTAGTTGAGGTTCTGCTGTATGGTAAAGAACCAAAGTTGGCTGTAGAAGGAGAAGGGAATGTCCCAGTCTGGTTGACTCAGAACAGCGCGTCCCTTCTGTTGTGCTCCCCGTCTGCAGACCCATTAAATCCCCCAGTAAGGCATCAGGGGTCTCCTCTCTCTCTCATAAACGTCTGGGATGATGCCATAGGGTGTCTGTACCATTTTAACCGTCGTCTTCCCAAAGAGCTTCCTCTCGTAGTCTATCAGTTGCCTCCAGAAGCCCACGTTGGGGCGTATAACGGGGCGTCTGGACTTGACCCAGTTGTAGGCCTCAAAGAGGGACACCTTGTGGTACTTCATCAGGTAGGCGATGCAGAGGGTGGCCGACCTGCTCACGCCGGCGGCGCAGTGGACCAAGGTGGCACCGTGCTTCCGCGCCACGCTGTTGATCTTGTCGGCCACACTGTCGAAGTAGAGGGAGATGGGAGCGTTGGGCATGTCAGCCAAAGGCACTTTCACGTATTCAAACTGGGGCCAGTTGAAATTGGGAATCTCGATGGTGGCATTGATAATGCAGGTGATTCCCCGGGAGAGGAGCAGGTGCCGGTTGGAAGCAACGCTGCCCCGGCTCAGGTACAGCGAGGGGGTGATTTGGGCAATGCCCCCCAGAGCACCTTCAGAAAGCATTCGTGGAGCCATCAGAGTTCTCGGTAGGGAGTTGTGGCTTCTGGAGGTCATGGAGGATCTTGGCACTCACGCTTCCATTATGGGAAGAGATCCAACGGGATCTTCAGCCAAGGGGAAGGATTGTCTGGCTTGATGGTGCAAGGACAGCAAGAGCTTCCTCCGCTTAGTCACTGCAAAACACAAGCAAGGCCACATGAGCTGATGGAGGAGACCGGGTCTAGGCATGGAAACGGAAACCTAGCTCGCCCTGCTGTGGCCTGGCACAGCTCTTTGGGAGCAGTGGTTCTGGTTTGCACCCAACTTATTACCAAGGGGCCCCCGGGCACTGCCTGGACAGATACTAACCAAAAACTCTTCCAGCCTAATTAGCTCCAATTACTCGTCAAGGGTTTAGGCAGGTACCTGTGGGCCTGGCCAGCATGGATTAGCACGTGGAAGATTACCTATGCCTGCTCCATGCTCAAAAGCAGCAACTTCACAACTGGCCACAGTCCAAAGGGATGGTGAGAAACTGCTGCGGATGCCAGCAGCTCAGACAACCCTGCCCTCTCCCAGTGCCACCCTGCTCCTTATTGAGGTGTAGGAGAGGCCCCGCCAAAGTACACAGGCAGCAGAGAGCTGCTGGGTGGAAGGGCCGTGACTCACGTCCATCCACATCAGTCAGCGGCGCTCGGCTGGGCCGGGAAGTGTGGAAAGAGTGACCTGGTTATGTCAGGAGCTGCGAGTAAAAGCGAAGCACAGGCTGGGACACGGGAGGCTCTTTTCCTCTGCTCTAATGACTGAGTAATGCTTCGGAGACAGCCTTGCTCTGCAGAGGCTTGGGCTTGCCTGCATGAGCCACGCATCCCTGGCTGGGGCACGCAGGAAGGAGCCCCACTTCATTTCCCCTCTTCCTTTAGGACTTCTCCGAAGCCAGTGGAGAAGGGGATGAGCCCTGGAGCATCAGTATTCCCAGATTCCCAAATTTCCCTTTTAGCTCTGTGCTCTCCAGCCAGAGATAGGCCATGGGAAGGCTCCAGCCAGTGCACACTGGGGAGTCCCTGCTCTGCCCAGGTACATCTCAGCCCACCAAAGCATCACTGGGCACCACATGGAGGCGACCTGAGGCCACTTTGTCCCTCCAGCCATTACCTATGGGTCAGAGGGTCCTCAAAGGGCTGAGAGACCCCTCCTGCAGCCCTGACACGACAGCGCAGCCCTGCCTGCATCCCGTGCTCCAGGAAGCAGTGGCAGGTCTCAGCAGCGCTTGTCAAGCTGCCCGGGGATTTCTGGCATGGCTTTGCAGTACGGTAACTTAATGAACATAACACGGGCTCCTCTGTGCATTGTCCCTGCTGGCACCTACCTGAGCAGCCCCTGAACCATGGGCCCAAAGTGCTGGTGCTGCACTTTGAGTTTCTGCCCCAACGAGAAGTGTTGGTGCAGTGGGGAGCGCTCAGCTTCCCCTGCAGACACCCCACTGCAGCACCCAGCTGGAGCAGCAGGGACAGGCACGTTCTTCCAAAGGAATAAAGTCCTTTGAGCAGGGGAAATCAAGCGGCTGTTACTGGTAACACAAAGGATTTGGGCACTTACCCTTGGTAAGGAAGTGTCCTGCTCCAGATCACCAGAGGGCTCACGGCTGTGATGGGCTGCTGAAGGTGGGATGTCTCACAGAGCACGTCCAACGCTGAGCTGGGGAGAGAAGAGAGTTCATGGGGTTTACTGGGATCTGTGCTGGACCCAGGCTCAATCCCAGACAGCCCCTCTGCTGAGGTATGGTCAACCCCCCCAGTCTGGGTGCTTGTCCAAGAACTGGGAGCAGCATTAAAGTCACGGTGGGCCCAGAGGAGTCTGAGCTGGCACAGAAGTCATGGCTCAAACACAACAGCTTAAGTAATTAATTTGCTCCCCAAATGGGGATTTTAATGGCTCACCTCCCTTGAGGATGGCTGAGAAGAGTTAGCAGAGGGTGACTGCTGGAGCTCCTTATCCTGCTCACAGCCAAGGGCCTCTGGTGCAGGGCAGAGCATCCCAGGACTCACCTGCCCTATATCCATGGGGCTGCAGCCACTCCCCACAGGCACCCAGGGCGCTCCTTGGGGCGGTTTGGGAAGGGCTTCGGCTGCTTTCCATAAAGTGGTTCCTGTTTGCAGGCACCAACTGATCCGGACATTTGCATGTGACAGGCTGGGCTCGCTCAGCAAACTGCCAGCAGCAAACTGGGGTGCACTGAGCACCCCTGGGACAGCATCACACAGTCAGTGATGAGCAGCTTCCTGCTATGGGACACAGTGCTCTGCTGGGTGGAGCAGAGCACACCAGGGAGGTGTCCATCTGTTCCACCTCTGCTTCCTGCCAGCAGCAGAAGGGGAATGGGATGGATTTGGGGCCAGGTGCATGCCCATAGTCCTGTGTCAGTGTCACACACCGGTTCCCTGGGGCTCCAAGGGCCTGACACTGGGCAGCAGGAACCAGAACAGCTCTTATCCAGAAAGAGTTAATGTTCTGGAGCAGCGATCCTTATATAAGCAAGAGATGAGGCTGCTGCTGCCCAGCAGGAGCAGCTGCTGCAGGAAAGATGCTCTGGAGCGGGACAGGCCCCGCATCCCTTCCCGTGTCCCACAGCTCTCCCAGCAGGAGCTGGCTGGGATGCCATGGGCTGCCATGTGCTGTCTGAGGCATGTGACAGAGCTGCGGTGCCCACACGAACCGGGCTGAGCAGCTGCTGGCTTGCAGGAGCCTGGAAATGGAAAGGAGCCTCATGTGCCATCAGCAGGGGCTGATGCAGATCAGGAGCTTCCACCAGGCTCGTGGGTGTGAGTCTCCATCCCTGTAGCTGCCCCTTCTAACCCAGGACAGAGGCTGCCTGGATCCTGTCCTGCTCCCATCAAACTCCCTTTGCCTTGCCCAGCACACCTTCTGATACAGCCACTTGGCACCCTCTCGTGTGAAACAAACCCCACACCTCCTTGGTTTGAGTTTCTGAGCGGCTCCATCCCAAAGGGATGGATGTGGTGGTGGTCTCCTGCAAAGGCTTTAATTCCCAGAGGATGCAGCCCTTGGGTAAAGAGTGGCTGGTGCTGGGCTGGTAGCAACCAGGTGCTGCTGCTGCCATCCTCGTTTGCAGAGCTGACTCCAGTTAATGGGTTCATTCATCTCATAGCACTCAGCAAATCCCTCGCTAGGCTCTGCCCTGGCACAGGGACCGTGCTGCTGGGTGCAGAGGGTCCCTGTTGGCACAGGGGTGGGAGCAGGGCAGCCTCCTCCCTCCCCAGCAGATTGGTGGGTTCTGCCATGTCCTTCAGCTGCATGAGGGGTGGGGGAACCAAATGGGTAATTACAGCCTGGAGGTGGCTCTGGTCTTCAAAGCCTCCGGGTCTTTTTCACGCAGCTCCTGGCCAGCACCCTCCATGGCTGGGACCTCATCCTGCACCCACCGGCTCTCCACTGCTCAGGTAAGTCTGGCTGGCTCCTATGGGGCACCGTGTTCCTGCTGTACCTCGAGGTTGTGCTTTGCATGGCTTATCTGTGGTCAGGTCCATAGGGAGATGGAGCAGTGCTTTGCCTGTGGTGGTTGCTCCCATGGGAGGCTGGTGGTGTGTGCCTCTGTAGGGTTGATCCTGGTTTGTATCCCAGCTGGGCTGGATTTCCTGGCATCAGAGTGGCTCAAAAGCATTACCAGGATGCTGCTGGGATGGTTTGCGGATCCAGTGGCCTCCACTGCCTCAGAGGGGTTGCTGCTGGCAATGCTCGCGGCTCTGTTCTCCCAGGTCTTGCTAAACTGGAGTTTGGTTCTCTTGCTTTTGTTCCCTGGAATGCATCCTGCTAACAAAGGCTGAAATTCCCACAGGAAAGCATTTCTGGTTCCAGGATCTCTTGAGAAGGGCTTAAAAACACCTCTGGAAGCTTAAAAGACAGAGGCAAAGAGGCGGATGTTAGTTAAACATGCTGTGATCTCTGGGGCAGGAGGGGGGAGCCTTGTTTGTTGGTCCCTAGACAATGAGCTGGCAAGTCTGAGCTTCTGCTTTCTTGTTCTGGTGCTGCTGGATGGTTTCTCTGATGGTTTGGGGGGATTCTCCCTCCCCTAAGGGCTCTGGCTTGCGAGCAGAGGCTGCGGCTTGGTTCTGAGGGACTGGAGTAAGACTTGCAACTGGTGTTGGATTCCGGGTCAGCAACGTGGCGCTGTAGCTGTACCTGGCAGAGGTGAGAGCGTCTCCGGGCCCTTCTACCACTGGACCACGTGGAATTCTGCAGCTGTGTGACTCGATGGCTGGGGGGGGTCGGCCGGTCCCGCTCCGCCCTGGCTGCAGGGGCACTGAAGCCCCTGGTTGTATTCCCAGAGCATCATCCGGGATTCGAGGCAGGTCTGTGGGCTGGGTGTGTGAAATGTCAGTGCTGAAGCAAACCCTCTCCCCCTTCCCAGGAGAGAAGTTATTCATTTTGGAGATGACAAACGCTCCCTAACGCTGCAGTAAAGAGAAGAGTCAATACTGCAGGCGCTGAAGGAACGGGCTCAGGGCTCTCCTGGCCAGGCTGAAGCAATCTGCTGCTCAGAAATGGTTGTGGAGAGCAGCATTGAACGTATCTCAGCAGAGAGCACAAACCGCAGCCATCCCCAGGGTCAGGGCCCGCTTGCGCCGAGTCCAGCGGAGCTCGAAGTGGGCCCGAGGCTAACGGCTGCCTGCTTATCCCGGGTATCACTTACACCCTTATCCAGCAGTCACCTGGCAGAGCCGAGGGGAGGATGTGTGGGAACTGCCGGCTCTGTGCTCCTCTTCCCATCCATTTGCAGTGCTGGGTCTTTGCTTTCTGCCTTTGGCTGTTGTGGATGTGTTCCCAAAGCTGTGACAGACTCCTCTTGGGAACATGGTTCAGAACCATCAGCACACAAGGGATGAGTGGTTTGGGTTTGAACTGGGAAGCAGGAGGGCACAGACTGATGGATGGAGGGTGCCTGGACTGAGCCCTCATCGATCCCTGCTCGCAGCCTGCGTTATCCTCCCAGGCAAGCATGGGGTGGAAGCTGTCGGGTGTTAAATCCAGACAACAATCTGTGCACCCAAAGCTGTGAGCAGGCCTGGCTGCCTGGGCAGCACCCAGCAGGGCCCTGTGCTTGCAGCCACACACCGGGAACTTCACAAGGGTTTCAGGCACAATAGCAGGTCCTGGACTTACCCTTGCTCAACAACCCCAGATCAAACACATTTATTCCATGAGCACAGCCTTGTTCCAAGGTGCAGCTCTGCCTCCTCCACACACCTGGAATTCGGGCTGCTCCCATGGTCTGAGCCAGCTCTCAGGGCTGATGATTCCCAGTCAGCCTGTCCCAGCCTGCTGTGATGCTGCCTTTGGAGGGGTGACAGCAGCATCACAGCCCATCTCCCTTCCATGGGCACCAACGGTGTGCCTGGTGCTCTGGCCAGGCTTGGGGAACACCAGGACCTTGTGATCCTCCTGCACACAGGAGCAGTGTCCTTGCTCTTGCAGCTCATGCTGCAGGCACATTACCCCACCGAGCCTCAGGCTGCTGTTAATACACTGAGTAAACCTATGAGGGGTTAACAAGCAATTGTAAACCTCATGGGTAGCATTGCAGTCGTTCACAGACCATCGGGGCATACGTTATAGTTAGAACTTGTAAAACACATGTTGGGCTGAGCTCCTAAATGTCTAGCAGTGCTCTGGATCCCTCCCTGCTCTGCAAGCCAAAGCCTGGCTCCTGATTTCCTATTCTCCAGCACCAAAGGAGCTGGAAAAATGGGTGGTGAGGGTTTTGGAAGGCTCCATCCGAGGATGCTCCTCGGCTCTCCCATGTGCAGGGGAGGCAGCTCCCGCAGAGCCTGCCCACGGGCACGCTGCACGTGCCCTGCTCCCTGCCATGCAGCCGCCTCTTCCTCACCGCTGTGGAGCGGGATTGGGATCGGGATCAGGCAGAGCTGCTTCCTCTCTGCTGCACAGCTGGGTCCTGCTGGCAAAGCCTCTGCCATAGGGATTGCTCCAGGCTGGCGTGTAGGAGATGGGAATAATTGGGAGCACATTGGTGTTTATAAGCCCTGCGTGATACAGCTTCCCTCTGCAACAGGGTTTTATGCAGGAGAAACAAGCCATCTTTCTTGTTAAAGCAGTGTCTGTTACATGGGAGCTGCTGGCTCCAATGTGCTTGGGGGAGCAGTGGGAGCACAGAGCTCCCAGTACAAGCCTGTAGTGTGGCCATCTGTATTGTACTTAAAACCTCTGAAGCACCCTTTAGGAACCAGACTCAAGCCTTGAGGAGGCATGAACAGGATGCTACAGTTGTGTGCAGCATCGGTTCTGTGCTCAGCTGAACACCAAGGGCTGGTTTCAAACCCTGAGTGGAGACAGGGGCTGTTCTGAGAGCTACAGCTTATTCTGGTGCCAGCTTACGGCATCTGGGTTGCAGGTGGTTAGAAAAGGTCCTCTGCTCCATCCCCTGCTCCCTGTGTCCATGTGTGACAAAGGAGACACAGAGCAAGCTGCTTTGGTGGAAGGTGTCCCTGCCCGTGGCAGGGGTTGGAACTGGATGAGCTTTAAGGTCCCTTCCAACCTAAACCATTCCATGAATCTATGCTCCAAATGCAGCCCCACTTCCCAGGAGGGGTCTCCAGTAAACCTGACTGTGACACAGCTCCCGCTGGAGGAATCTCCTGTGCATTCCAGGTAGTAGCTCATCACAGGGCAATAAAAGCAGGAATCAAGAGCCAGAGGGAGAGCAGCAGGAAAGCAGGATGGGAATGGACTGGTCGTAAGGAATGAGGTCACCTCTGAGCACATCCATGGGGTTGCTTTGGGTAACAGGAGGAGAGGCCAATTTTCATCAATTAGTTAGAAATCAAGTTTACGTGTGGCAGCAAACGCTCCCTGTGTCAGCAGCACAAGCGCTGGGATTCCATGAGCTGCTGCCCAGCCTCCCAGTGGGAAGGGACCCTCTGTGCTGCAGGTGGGATGAGGATAAAGGGGAATATTAAGTCTCCTCAGCCCAGGAACCCCCATGCAGCACAGGGCAGGGATGAGTGGCAGCACTTGTTGAGCTTCCTGCTGGGAAACGAAAACCTGCCTCATCGTTACTACTATATTCTCACTATATTATTCTCCCTAAGTATTACTACCATTATGTTATCACTATACAGATTTAAGTGGGGGAGTAGCTGTGTGAGACCAGCCAGGAGCTGCAGTGCTGGTACTGGGGAGTGCTGGGCACTGGGGCAGCCCCCCCCAGCCCTGTGCTGCTCAAGGACAGTGGGCAGTGCGTTTGCCTTCCAGTTTAAAGCTTTCTACCCAGGGAGCTGGAGCGGCTGTTGAGGGATTCCTCAGCTATTTCCCAATGCCCGAGCCTTATCTGCTGGATGTTTGCATTCCTGAGCGCTATGGTTGCTCAGTGGGCTGTTTTCTGAGCGATAGATCAGTGTGTGTGTGGTGAGGGTTGGGTACCTGGAGAAGAAAGGGACTGGGAGAAGCTCCTGTACCCGATTTGAGGCGTTCCAGGGAAAGCCACCCCATAAGGAAGGTCCTGCAGTGGTAGCAGCGAGCAGCCCTGTGTGGATGGCTCTACCGGGGAGCAGGAGTGAAGCTGCTCCTGGTACCTGCTACCTTTCCCAGATGCCTTTTCCCTTCTCCTCATCCCCAACTTCTGCCTGGGCACCCAGACGTGCCCCGTGACCGGTTCCCTGGGACAAAGCTGGTACTGACTCAAAGCAGAGATCTGCTTGAGACTTTCCATGCAGGCTCCTGCATTTCTTTCCTCCCTCCTGCAGTGTCTGATGGTTTAGGCAGGTTCTCCCCCACACCCCGTACGTTTCTAGCACCAGAGCAGCATGAGCTCTCTGCCTTTCCAGCTCCGAGATTCCAGCTGGGATCAGGTATTGAATTAAGCCATGCAAATTCCAGTATTACCCTGACCAACGAGGAAGCAGCACCAGAGCCTTGGGCAGACCCAGCAGAGCAGCAAGGGCTTGGATGAAATCCATGGGATTTCTCCTTTGTTCCTGCAGGAAGGATGGGATGTGCCTGCCCTGTCCAGGGCCCTTGGTGGCAGAAAGGCCAGGCAGAGCTGCAGGCTCACACCTTGTAGGTGTGAGCCGACTGAAACCTACTGCATTAGTGCTCCCCTCCTGCCACGCACCAGGGTTGCCTCAGCCAAGCCATGGCAGCAGATCTCTGCCGGCCGGGAACGGTGCGAGCTCCCCAAACTGGGGACTCCTGTTATCCATTGTCTGGATAGCCGGAGTGTTATAGATCCCATCCTCACCTCCAGGAACATGGATGGAGAGGCCCTGCGGGAGGAATCCGCTCCCTGCCCGAGCAGGGACAGCTGATCCGGTGTGCTATAAGGGAAAACAGTGTTTTGTCAGTGCTAATCCAGCCACCATTCCTGTGGTGATGGCATTTAGGGATAAACTGAACCTGCAACATGATATTAGGACATCTGTCAATACTGGGAGCTCCAGCATACACAGACTCATTTGCTGCCCAGTCGAACAGGTTATAACCCTTCCCCATCTCCCTACGGCCAAATGCCACTCATTGATTCCTGCTGTACTCCGGAGCTGAGTCAAGGGCCGTGCACGCAACCGGTTCGGTTTGGAGGCCGGCGAGCCGCAGGCACGCGACGGGGTTTGCCAGCACCGGGGTGCCGAGGGCACCCCATGGGCTCTCATCCCGATGGGCAGGAGCCAGGGAAGCGCTGCCGGCGGGGTGGGTGATGCTGGCTTCCACCCCAGGAAGCACCCGACCTCTGCACTGGGTTAACGAGGCGCAGATCTGGAGCGAGTCCCCGCCACCGACCCGGCTGGACTGGGCTTTGAACATCCACAGACAGGTTCTTGCCTTCTCCTGGCCTTTTGGGCACCTCTTGGCATCGCTGCCTCGGCGCTCCACAGCATCCCACCACCACAGCACCATCCCTGGGCACACGGGACCATCCCAGCCTGGCAATGGGCACAGCGCGGGCAGCCAGCTCCCAAACCATTGGGTCTCCATCCAGCCCCAATGCCCCAGCGGGGCTCTAAGCCCCAGTACGGCGCTCGGATGGTGGCGGGGGGGGGGGGGTCTCCTCGCATCCCAACGGGACGGGTAAAGGGGGGGACCGACGGCTCAGACCCGAGGCGAAGGGGGCGGCCGCCGGTCTCCATGGGGACACGGCACTGAAGGCAGGGAGCCCAGGGCGAGCTGTAAATAACGCAAGATCGGCGGGGAAAGGCGACAAACCGGTGTCGTCCCCCCCCCCTCCTCCCCTCCCCGGTCCCCCCAGCCCCGCTCTCCCCTCAACCCCCGCGGCCGAGCGCCCCTCACCATGGCTCCGTGGCGGCTCCGCGGCGGGCGGCGGCCGCGCAGCACTTTTATCGGGCGGCCGCCGGGCTCGGTCTCCGGCGCTGCCACCTGACCGCGGCGCTGCCGGGGCCGCCCCCCGCCCTCCGCCCGCCGAGCGGCGGTTTCCAGGCTACGGCGGGGCCCGGCCCGCCCGGCGCGGCCCCGGGGCGGAGGCAGCTGGCGCCCGGCCCAGCCTTAAAGGAGCCGCGGCCCGCCGGGGTTCCCGCGGTCCCTGAGGGGATGGGGGGGGGGGGGGGGGGGTCCTGTGGGGACGCGATGGAGGCCCATGGGGATGGCGGTGTGTCAGTGAGTCAGTGAGGGGCACTGTGGACATGGGGACGTGGTGGGGTCCCTGAGGGGATATGGCGGTGTGAGGGGTCCGTGTGGGGACACGAAGGAGGCCCATGGGCATGGCGGTGTGTCAGTGAGGAGACATGAGGGTCCCTGAGGGGATATGGCGGTGTGAGGGGTCCCTGTGGGGATGGCGATGTGTCAGTGTGTCAGTGAGGGGACGTGAGGGTCCCTGAGGGGATATGGCAGCGTGAGGGGTCCCTGTGGGGACAAATGGAGGTCCCTGTGGGGATGGTGATGTATCAGTGTGTCAGTGAGGGGACATGAGGGTCCCTGAGGGGATATGGCGGTGTGAGGGGTCCGTGTGGGGACATGAGGGCGCTGTGGACATGGGGATGTGGTAAGGGCCCTGAGGGGATATGGCGGCGTGTGTGAGGGTCACTGTGGGGATAGGGACAAGTGTGTGTTCATGGAGGGACGTGGATGGGGCTCTGTAGGGAGGAGGATGTGGCAGTCCCTGAAGGAACATGGTGGGGTCCCTGTGGGGGCTTGAGGAGGTCGCAGTGAGGACATGATGGTGTGTGGGGATGGGGCCACATCCATGCTGGGGCACGGTGGGGTCCCTTGTTAGGGATGGGACGTGTCGTGTCCCCATGGGCACCCTGCCTGTGTGTGTGGGGACATGGTGGGCTCCTTGTGCGATGGGGATGTGCCAGAGTCCCTGTGGGGACAACGTGGGTGCCCCAGGGGTTGGGGACAGCCCTAGGAGAAGGAGAAGCCAGCTCTCTGTGGGCTCAGGACATTCCCAAGCTGCAGCCTCTGCTCTCTCCTCCCTGTGCTGGGACCAGGGAAAAGGATGGAGTGTGGCTTGGGAATCCTGGCTCTCATGGGCACTGTGCTGGGGGTCAGGGTGGTCCCTTACTGGTGGTAGGATGGGCCAGGATCCGCATGGAGGGGCAGCATGGGGATCTGCATGGCAAGTGGGATTCTTTGGCTTCATTTGGAAACCACCTAATGTGGAAGTTCTGCTCCCACCTCCATGGCACGGATGGGGCAGGGCTGGCAGAGGAGGAGGAGGAGGGCAGCAGCCTCCACTTTAACTCCCCAGCCGCTGGAGCGAAGCGTTCCCACCCCGGCTCCTTTTTGTTCAGTTTCTGGTGGTGTTGTCGCACGTTCTGGACCGAAATAGCACTAAATCCCTAATAGGAAGCTCCCCCAGCCCCAAGCCCTGTGGCTGGTGTCTCACTGGAGCAGGTTTCATGACTCAGCAGCCCAGATGGAGCCATCCCTCACAGCCCTCAGCACCGAAGCTGTTTATTGCTCCAGAGGCTGTTTTTCCATGAGGCTTCCTAGCAGGCAGCGCTCTCCCTTAAAGCCCTGCCTCTCCAGCGCAGGCTCTCGTCACACTCTGCGCGGAGGTGGGCGAGGAACAGAAATAGACAAATTAAGAAAGCCTCAAAAGGCCAGAAAATGGAAATGTGAAGGGGTTCGGCTCTGCCTCCGCCTTGCATCAGCCCTGCTCTTCCTCTGCTGCCTCCCTGGAGCTGCAGCACCTTGGGGCTGGGGCAGAGGCAGAGCCGGGGTGATGCTGGGTTTATGGGGCAGCTGAGAGGCAGCAGAACCTTTGGGGTGTCACCTCAGGAGTTGGGGGGAAGGGACCATGCCCTGGCTTGGGGGCTCTGAGCCATTGCACTGCACCCCCGGGGTGGTGTCAGCCACAGGCAGCACAGGGAGTGATGAGGATGGGGTTTGGGGTGCAACCTGGGGGGTTCCCTCTCAAGCATCTCACCCCCTCATTTCCCTCGCCTTTGACTGTCATTAAGTGAGAACTAGGCTCTTGCACAGCCCCAGCTCACCCTGGGTCGTTCTGAACTCTACAGCTGCATGCAGATGTTTTAAATGCTGCTGTAACTCATGCTTTTAACCTTCAACTGGCCAGGACCTGTGTGTGATTCAGTGTGGGTGCAAAGAGCCGTGCTCTCCTAGGAGGCAGACGTTGCTTTTTGGGCTGGTTCCCCCCCTTCCCATAGGAACCTGTGCATCTCTGGAAAGAGATACGAAGACCGGGTAGGGAGAAGATGCTTGCAGCAGGATGAGACCCCCTCGATTACCCCTGTGGTGCCTTTGAGCACTGGAAGGGCTCTAATCCACCTCAACACAGTCCAGCCTGGCAGATACACTCTGTGCTGGGGTGAGCGTGGCACAGTGTGGTCCAGGGCACATTCCTGAAGGATGTGTCTGGCCTGCAGTCCATCAACTGCTCATTAGGGCTATTAGCTTAATCACACGGGTGTTTTCGTGCCACACTGGGTGCTCAGCAGCCTCAGGAACACCGGGAGCAGGTGGCTCCTTGTGGCACGGTGCGCAGGGACCCCCCGCCATCCATCCATCCATCCATCCATCCATCCATCCATCCATCCATCCATCCATCCATCCATCCTCTCCAGTTTCCATGGCTACGCCAGAGTTTACTCTTCCCCACCTTCAGCCTCCCGCGCAGGCATGATGCAAGGAAAGGTCCCTGTGTGATGCTAAGGGCTCAGGGACATGGGACCTCCTGGGTTTTGGGTTCAACAACTGTATCCCAGGGTGGTCAAACACAGAGCAGCAGGCACTGACCGTTCTGGCAGCACTTGTGTCCCAGGCAAATGGCACTTTTGAGGTGTTTGGAGAGCTGTGGCAAGGTTTTGGGGTGCTGCCTTCTCCTCCTCACCTCCCTGACAGCAGCAGGGACCCAGGGGGGAGGCAACAGAGGGGATAAATCTGGCCATGGAGCCATCAGTTGCCTCTAGTTCAGTGTGAGGTGACAGCAGGGAGCAGGGATCCCTGAGCAGGCGCTAGCTCAGGCTGTGGTTTGTTAATGGGGGAAAACAAACCTGGGGTTTTAGGTCACCACGTGTGATTAAAGTGCCCGAATGTGGGTCGCTGGAGGCCACTCTGGGGATGTCACAACACGACAGGGATTTTGTTTGCTTCCCAGTGACACCAGGAGCAGAGCAGATGGGATGTCCCAGCCCTGTGTTCCATGGGCAGGGGGAGATTCCAGTTTAGGGCTCCTGGGGTGCAGCTGGGTGCAGCTGGGTGTGTGGCCATTCCCAGATCCACGGGGTGCTCTGATTCATGGGACTGTGAGTGAAGGGGAAGTGCTTCCATAGCCCACGTGTGTTGAACCCAGCTGTGGGGAGCTGTGTGTGCCAGAGCTTAGTCACTGCTGGGGCAATCCTAGTGCCTTGCCCAGGTATCCCTACCTGCTCCTGGCTGTCCCATCACGTGGGGCAAAACACTATCCCCGAAGGCCAGTATTCCCTCTGCTGTCCCACCGCATGGGCTGTGCTGCTCTTTCCTGCTTCACTGATGCCCATTGGGTTCCCACACAGTCCTGACCCAGTGCTGCTATGGTGTGCCAGCACATGGCTGAGATGGATGTTCTGGCTTGTGGTTCCCTGTGGAAGCACATTGGGATCTGTGGGGAGCATCTAGGAGGGATGTGGACACAGCAGGACAGGGGGGCTGCAGGTGTTTGTGTGCGTGAGGCTGTATCTTTGCTCCATGACATTCTCCATACATTCCAGTTGAAGGGAGCAGTATGGAAACCCATGTGCTTTTCCTGTGCCAGTGTGTGTGCTTTCACCACCACTGAACCCATGCTGGCTTTTCCTGGAAGGTCACTGAACCAGTGTGTTGGAAGAGTGGGAGATCACTATGCAGCATCACTGAGTGGTTTGGATTTTCCCTTCTAGGTGTCGCACCATTCCGCACGCCAGCTCCGGTGTTCCTTTACCCGCTGTTGCCGTGCCAGCGCCCTGGTGTCTGTCTCCAAAAGGAGGTTTGGGTTTCACGGGGCACACGGGATGGGAATTCGAGCAGGCACTGCAATGAGGGCTCCTCTTGCCTTCATTACCAGCATTATCCATGCCGGTGCCACTCGGAGCCCCCGGTGCTGCTGTGGCAGCTCCCACTTCCCTGGCTGAGTCACACCAGGCCCTGTGCGCGGTGTGACGGCAGCAAGAGACCCAAACCCAGCCCATCGCTGCTGCTGCTGCTGCTAATGACAGCGAGTCACAGCCCTGGAGAGGGCTCATACTGTGCATTCCTCCTGCTATGGCTTATTAGTGACTAAGAGCTGGGATGGAGCCTCCCTGCAGTGCCCCAGCCCTGGCATCCTTAGTTCCGCAGGTACCTGTATGGGGACATGAACCCAATCCGTCTGCCTGGCCCCAGCCTTGTTCCATATTTAATCTTTCGTGTTCACCTGAGTCTCTAATTAAGCCAACTCCAATCCTTAGCTGGGAGCCTGCAATGAACTAATGAGGTCCGGTGTTCCTGGAGCACCGTGTGTGCGAAGCCCACACAGCAGCACACCAAATCCAGCCTCCAGGCTGATGGTTTTTCCTTGTTTTCTCTGTGCTTGAGGCCTGTTGGCAGCAAAGTTCCTAAAAAAGATGTGTGGGGAGTGCCTTTTATATTTTCCCTTTTTTACAGCAAAGTCACGACTGGTTTGAGGGACCTAAAAAGTGCTTTGATTTGGTTTCTTTCTATTGGCAGCTCATGTCCGGGATGCTCATGAGGTCAGATAACATAGAAACCCCATGAGTTGCTTCCCAGCCCACAGCCCAATCATCCAGCCACTGCCCCTGCAATGGGCAGGATCAGCCTCTGCCCTGCCCCTGCCATCCTGCTCGGCTGCCTCGTTATTCCAGCATCCTGGTTACAAATAAAGCCCCATGCCAAGGCAGTGAATGGGGCTCTGATTTCCCCGGGCTGCCGCACGAGGCTGGGTGCTGGGGCGAGGTGCGGGTTGTAAATAGAGCAGCATATCCATGGCAACCCCAACTTTCCATTATTGTTAATTACTTGCACAGTGCCAGAGCCACGCATGGCGCTTCCCGGCGCGGATAAAGATAGATCCCCCCTTTGAAAGCCTCTCCAGATGACAGCGAGGAGACAGCGAGCTCCTGGGAGGCTGGAGCTGGCTCTGGCAGCAGCAACGGAGACATTTTGAGAGGAGCCGGGATTTGAAGGAGGAGGGACTGGCTCGGGGCAGCTTTTGTCCCCAAATCCCACCTTCCCTGAGCCTTGGGAAGTGGTTTGGAGGGGCTATAGCAGTGTGCACCCGGCTGGGAAGAGAGGGATGGGAATAAGGGGCTGTCCCATAGCTTTCCTTTCCTGTGTGTTTAATGGTGCTCGTGGCAGCCTGGAGAGGAGGAAGCACCAGCAGCTTTTGTCACTGAAGGGGCAGGGATTTGTTGGTGTTGGCTTGAGCCCTTGTGCGCTGCAGGAGCCTCCTGCAGAAAGCCGGCTCTGTTTGGAAACCAGCAGCGCAGCTGAGCTCGCCCTGAGCCTCAGCTGCAGCGTTTGAGTCGTTCTGCTTGTCTCTTCATTGGGTTTTATTCGATTTTAAGTGCTTTGAAAGCTCTTGAGTGGAGAGGTTCATGTCCTGCCTCCCTCTCCTGGCTTTTCAGCTCGGGTTTGGTCACACTCAGAGTCCTGCTGGGGTCCCTTTGGGACACAGGAACATCACTAAGGTTTGCTGGGTGGGATGTGGCAGGTTTTGGGATGGTTGCAGCAGGGACCAGTGTGTTTAGCTTACCTACTGCTTTCCTGTACCAGTGATGGCACAGGAGACTGGGCAAGAGGAAAGGTAGTTTGGCTGTTTAGTGTTAAAAGACAACTGGGAAAAACATTCCCAAGGATTTACAGCTTACTTTGTCCCTTCCCTGCTTGTTCAATCTATAGAGTCTCGATTTCTACAGACCTTAATCTTCACCATGTAGTTTGTTACTGCTGCTTTTCTTTAAGTGTTACTATTTTCTAGGTAATTTAGTGATCTCCTCCCATCCATGCAGCCACTGTTGTGCATATCTCTTCTCTCTCAGGGTGTGAAGCTGATGGATATAGATACAGGCAGTTGCTTGACCTTTATAGTCTCACTCAGAGTCCAGGAACGCAGCTGTAAGGTTGTTTCAAGTCATTTTGATTTTATTACAAACCAGAATACTTCACATTCAATGGCACCTCGGGTACACAGGGCAATTACTCTTGGGGAAAGAAACCTTAAGTAGGCATCACTACAGTTGTAGCTCAGGCTTTTCTATGAGATCCCAAACTTGAGAGCACCAACACCCCACCTGCTTTGGCTGTTAGGTTACTTATGGGATGTTACTGCAGCATTAATGGAATGGAAGCTGTTTGATAAAGACTTTACTACCTAGTAAACCGTGCCAAGCAGTATCTGAAAAGCACAGTCTTCAGCATCCAGCTGTATTTCCAAACACCTGTAGCTCACCATTGCTTTGTTGATTAACTGGGCAATGTGGTAAGCTGAGAATAAGGCTCCTGGAAGGGCTGCAGTGTGCTCTGGGTGGTTTGTTGTGCTCCTTGCTTACTCACTTCTGTGAGAGAAGGTCAGGGCACTGAGCATCTTCACACTTATGTTCCAAAAGGCTGCTCTGGTTGTAACATCCAGCTTTTCCAGCAAGCAGGAGCAACAAAGACTTAAACCAAGGGATTAGATAGAACTTGACAATCGCGAATCAAGGAGTGAGCACATGAAGCTTATTGGTTTGTACAGCGCTCTCCTGCTGTGCTCTGTGCTAATATCACATAAAAGCAACAACTGTTGAGGAGCTGCCCCGCAATGTCCTTTCCCATCCTTTGTCACAATTAAGTTAAAAAGACCAGACCACTCCAAGCTCTATTTTTACACCCTCAGGCACGTGTCATCTCCTTTGAAAGCTGCTACTGCTTTAGGAGGGAGGACAAGGGAGGGGATGGCATCTCTGTACCCCTGTACTCACACAAAGTCAAAGTGTGACTATGTGCTGCTCTTCTGTCCTCATTCTGGGTCACTGCCAGCATAAAAGTACCATGATTCTCTTTTTAGTTACAAGAGGTGTTAGAAATGAATGCCCATTCACATTCAAGATCAGCTCATATGGCATATGATTCTTCCCAGCCCTACGTGGCAGCGGAATTCTGACAACAGCAGTGTTGAACAGCGGAGTCAAAAGGAAACCAGACAAAGAGATGTCAGTTTTCATACAATTTAACACAGCTCCCTGCTTGTTTTTACCAAAAGAAAGAGCCCCAAAAGATTTTAAACAAAAGGAAATGTCCTTCATTCAACACTGTTAAAACCTTTCAGCGCTGTCAGAGTGACTTCAAAGCTGCTCCACGTCTGTCTGCTTCAGCCCAAGCGCCCATGTCTGTCCTCAGGCTTTGGTGATGTACCCTTCCCTGATCAGGAAGTCATAGATTTTCCTGGTCTTGTTCACATCAATCTTGATGAGTGCTCTGGCCTGCGCCAGTCTCAGGCCTCCTTGTTTGTTACACTCATTCACTAAAGCAGCTTTATATTCTAGATAGGCTCCAGGGACCAACCTCACCATCTGACAGAGCTGGAAGACAAAAGGTGGAGTTAATGAACACAAACACTTGTCGCACTCCTTCACTCTGTGATCCCTGTTGGGGGAGTAACACTGTGAATACTCTTCTGAAAGCATCTTAAATGTGTGGTTTTGCAGGGGGGCACACACAGTAATGGCATTGCGAGCTGTTGCCATCCACAGGTAGGGAGGGGAGGAGCTTGTTGGCTGCTGCATTCAAAACCATTCCTGACTAAAGAATAAACTAGGAGGATGAAAGCGAGCTCCCGGCTCACAGGAGCGGAACTATGAGTGTGTCCTGTGTGGGTGGTGTTCTTTGCAAACCAAGGGAAGCACACATGCCGAAGAGGCTTGCAACCAGCAATTCGGCATGCTGGAGCAGAGCCAGGGAGGGCATCTGTCTATTAATCCCCTGCAGCCTAAGTCTTTAATACCTTTCTACAAAAGCAGCTATGCATACAGCCCCCTCTGGAAAGCCAGGATGGAAACTGTGCAGGGAGGGCATGATGTGGTTGCAAGTTTGGTAAAAGGAATTGCTTTCAAAAGCCTGCTGTTGGGCTGCAGTGTTCCCATTTAGCTCTCAGATACCAGCTGCCTTCTAGCCAGTGCGCTGTATTACTCCTGATGGAAATAGTGGCTGCTTCCTCCTTTTAATAAGGAAATGCTTAATGATTGTTCCTCATTGATAGGAAACTGCAGAATTCAGAGGAACTCAGACCTTCTGTCTCAGCTCACAAGGAAATCAGATTCCCTTTATAATGTCCTAGTCACAATTATTTAGATGCTGAATGGAGCCAGAAGTGCCATGTTCCATGGTGAATCTGTGATCTGATTTTCAATGCTGCCATCTCCAGTGAAGGGGAAACAGCTTCCACACAGAGGGGAAAAAAATCTGAAATACATCTGTGTTTCACATACACTGAAATCCGCTGTGGTTAAGGGCAGGTTGTGACTTCTATTGAAAGAAAGAAATTATCTTTTATTTCAATAGTCTTCTGGTGTTGCCTTTCACTGAATTAAAGAACAGGGCTATAGGTGACTGTGCCAAGGGTATGGGACTGCGAACTGCAACACCAGGCTTAAAGAAAACCCGATTCTATTCTTTGCCACATGTGCATACAAAAACCTTGGTATGTGCCTTTAAACCAGAAATAGGGTGGTGTTCTTTCCATGGTTTTCCCCTGTTATGCCTCAATGGTTCACATGAGTGTTGCTGTGAAAAAGCTACCATAAGTGGTTGGGGTTTGGCTGGGAGATACCTTTAATATAGAAAGAGCTCTGCTATAGGTTCAATGATGTGTCCAGTGAAGCCCTTGAATCCTCTGCCAGTTTTAAAGACAATGTTCATTAAGTAAAAACAACCCTTCTGCTCAGCCCAGTCTCACAACAGAGGGAGAGAGGAGATCACACTGTCAATGTTGTAATAGCACCTCGGTGCTCTCTGCCTTTCTTTGTTAAATAAGCTGATTTGCTGCAGTAGCTGAAATGAAGAAGCCAACTGGAAAACCTGAATGAATCAGGGCATGGAAGTGAGGTGATATTCAGAGCACAGGGGACAGCTGCTGTGAGCACCCCTGCACTGTGAAGGTGATGTTTCGGATAGGTGTATCTTTCCAGTCCTTTCCTCACCTCCTTCTCCTTCTCATTAAGTTTCTCTGTCCCTGGGAGACCCGTGAGGTTCAGCGGTGGGGCACTCCGTCTGCCTGCGGAGACAACGTGGAGAACAGTGAGTAACTCTGAGCAGTTTGCTGGTGACTGTTTCTTACCTGTGTTAGCACAGAGGCAATTAAATCCGTGATGTTAACCCAGTGTGATCCAAATGTTTATAGCAGGGTTATTCAGGGCTTAACAAAAACTGCACTGATTTGATCAAAGGCAAGAGTTTGGAAGTGACAAAGTGCTGTGAACACATGAGACTCTCACACTGTTAACTCTGCCTCACTGGCTTTTGGGAGGAAGTGAAAGACAAATCAGCACCAACCCTTCTTAAGCTGGGCTGAACCTCCTGACTAAATCACTCCCAGCCAAGTCAGGGAGGTGGGTGCTGCATGGAGGGTGTGCACAGGGTGCAGGACTGACTCCCACAGGTGTGAAAGGGTGTGCTCTGTAAAGGTGCTGGGATTATGTATTGCTGGGATTAGCAGCCGGTTTCTCTGGCATTTGACAACTTCATGAGGCAAAGTGTTCTTCAGATGCCTCCAAGTATGATGCAGATGTTGCAAAGCCAGTGCAGTTTGTGGATTTCTTTTTCTCTGTTATGATACAAACAGTACTGATAGTTCTCTCTTTCACTGTTGGTCATAAACTTTACTTTCAGAGAGCTGCCTACTTGTAGGTTGGTTGGTTTGTATTGCTAATAGTATTTCCCAGTGCTGCTCCCTCTTTCTATAGCCTAGAACAAGCACACTATGATGAGCCATGCGATGCCAGAATCTGATTGCTACTCTCTTATAAACCTAGAAAATGCACACAAACTACATTAAAGAAAACATATTACGGCTGTAAAGTCAAGATGTCTCTAGAAGTAAGGTTAAACAACATTAATTTGCTCTCTTGTATATTCAGTATGATGCAGCCTTTAATTACAGAGACACGTGGCAGTTTTCCTGCAGTAGCCTTGCCTTATTCACTATGCAGGATGTTTGCTCAATTAGCAACTATATGGTGTTTTGTTTGGGTTTTGTTCAACATGTGATGCTGGCTGTAAACACTGCCTGCTATCTGAGCTCCACAGGCAAAACAATCCATGTTCTCTTGGGCTTTTCACCTTCATGGGCCACTGCATTCTTGACAAGAAGCGAATTTCATTCTTCACACCAGCCCTTCAGCTGGGGGATGCTGTCCCTGTTTCATGGGCTTTGCATGCCCTGAGATACACAATGCTGTTTTCTCTCCAAAGAACCAGATCTTAGCAATCAGCAACTATGTTTAAAACACAGTGCAAACTGCAGTGACTAATTGCTTGGTATTCTGACCCAAATTTCCTAGGCTTCTGGCAGGAATGGGGAAAAACATATAGACTCAGTGTCCCCCTCTGAGTTTACTAGCATCCACATAAAAACTAGTTGTAGAGACAGAGCCAGAAGCCAGTCTTCCCTGGCAACATTTAACAGCCTTATAGTAAAACTTTATCCTAGTCTCATTCATTGCATGCTACCCTGGGACCTCAACAAACAGGATGGAATTCTGTAGAAGTGTTGTTCATAAGGGCTTTGAGCCCTGAATCTGTCCCTTCCGGGCACTGAAAGAAGCAGGGATTCTCTTGATGGAAAAAAACCCATAATTTGTGATTAAAGAATTAAAGAATATAAAAGTATATTCATGGAAAAGGAAAACAGGTTGCACAGGCAGCCTGTACCATCTCATTCTGTCACTCCTACATCTGCTTTGTGTCAGGCTCCTATGGCTATGGTATGTGCTACACAGCTCCTTTAAAACCCTGGATTACCTTTGTCTTCTAAAGACAAAACTTTGTTCCCACGTGAAGATTCTTTTCTGCCTTGTTAATGTAGCTCTAGGATGGGTTTTCCACCTATAGTCAGAAAGATCTAGAAGCTCAGCAAAAAATCCTAGAGGATCTGAGGGTGGAATGAGCTGTGGATTAAGGCAGACTTAAGCAGAGCTTAACCATGAGGCTTGAGGACTGATGCTTCAGCACTCGAGCACAAGAGCCACTCTCCAACTGGCTGTCAGAACAGTATTGCTGGTGCGTGGCTGGCTTTTTATCATGCATCATCAAGCAGTTACCTGAATTTGAAGGAACTGGGACCGTGGGGGTCAGGCCGGAATCACTGAAAAGAAAGGAAATATTTAATTGCCTTCATGTTTTCTTGTTTAAGAATAACTGCATGTATTGGCTATTTCCCCCCCCCCCTCCAACTTCTAATAATGACACAATTCACTTTGCATAACCCAGGCCCTGGTCTGAAGTCAAAAGGATTCCTAAATATTCAGCACCCGCAGAAGGAGAGGATGACAAAACAGTCAATGAGTGGGGAAATGACAAACCATCTTCTCAGACATGCATTCAGGATGTACTTCCTTTGCCATGCAGCTTACTCCTTAAATCAAAGCGCTCGTGCAGGGTGACTACACATTAATAATGCTGCTACATCTAAAATCTTCTGAACCATCTCAAGTGTCATCTCCGCACTCATTACTATCCATAAAGCCCTCACTTCCCTCTATGACTTTATTAACGGCAGTTCAGTTCCTGAAATATAGAATACAGAAAACTGAGACTCTTGAGCCTTTACAAGTCACTTCCCTGTCTGCACTTCAACAAGCACTACTGCTGTTGCCCACAGTTTCTTGCCCTGCTGGATTAATTGGAACTGGAATAAACTGGGAATGAATCTGTTGTTATCACACAGAGCAATGTGTTTTCTGCACCTGACTGGAGCAGAGGTGTGTAAATGCACAGCCTTACTGTAACCATACATATCAGCTTGGCGACTGAGCCACTGCTGGCAGGCACTGCTGTCCTGGATGTACTGCAGGACCTCAGAGAGCATTGTGCGCTTCAGGCGCTCCTCCTCTCTTGTCTTCTTCAGGTGGTCGTATGTCCTGGCACCTATGGCAAACAGAAACCATGTCTCACCAGCTGCCTTGGTCAAGATTTCCAGGCTGTTGTTGTTCTACAGTAGGAAGTAAGTGAGAAATTGTTCTCTAGGTCTGTACCAGACTCTGCTATTCTCCCTCATGACAACTACTTGGCATTAGAAGGTATTAGATTCCACCCTGCACCCATCCCCCTGTTAATTTCAGGCCAAAAACCAAATAAAAAAGCTTCCATGGTCCAATGCCAGGATAAAACAGGCTATTTCGTTTATGTAGAGGTCTTAGGCCTCTCTCCAGACATCATGCTTGTTGACAGGCAATGAAAGTGTCCAGAGATAAAGCACTGGGGAGCACTGTGCCATGACAATATATATATATATTCTTTCTGACTCTTTGCAAAGTGAGACAGCACATTCTCCAAGCTGATAGCTCAGACTAGCTTTAAAAAAGCACAGCTGGACTGAAGAATTGTTGCTAGAGCCCTGTTCAGTTAAAGAGGCAGGCATTTCACAAAGAAATGTCTTTATTCAACACATCCTAAATGTTGTAAAATCATCCTTCCACACCTTGATGAATGGGAATGGGCTGAATAATGCATCAGGTACTTACTGCAGAAGTTGGTGATTCCTGCTGCTCTGTATTCCTGCAGTCGCTTTATTTCCCTTCGCAGCTCAAATTCCACTGGTTTGCCCCAAGAGCAAGCAGAAGGGAAAGCCAAAAAACAAATGTGGGTCAGCGGGAGTGGCAGTGAGTTGTGGTGCACCAGGAGCCTTGCTGTTTCTTCTTTGTCTGCACAGGTCAGCTATGCAGTACACAGAACCACAGCCCGGGTTAACCTTCCTGTACAAGTCTGTATCAGATCTCATATTCACTGTGTTTAACACTCCTTGATCACAGATTTAACTTGTTTCTAGCATTTGTGTGCTTACAGAAGTTAAGTTTATCTTCATGCTTTGACAGTTCCTTTGCCATACCCTGGCCAAGGCAAATAACAGTAACATAGGTTTTCTGGAAGGCAGTTCAATAGGTTTGAAAAACTATTCCACCCAGGCTCCTTATAACATCTCATATTGTCTTTGAATGATGATTTTCATAACAGGACCTTCCAACTTTTTCCTTGCAGACAACTCTTTTCCTGCAGTGAGTAAGATGAAATACCCATGTTCTTTTGCTCAGAGGTATTTACTATGTATAGCTTTTATCAGCTGGCTTCCAGGCATTGCTCAGTTTTACAGTGAGCAAGTTTGCTTCTCTCAAATTTGTCTATTCATACTACTCAGGAGAGCTGGATAATGCCTGTACTTGACTCTCAGGTTAACTTGAGGACTTCACTGTCACTACAGTAACAAAACTAGGTTCCAGGGCTTGCACTCACATGTGGGACTCATGATTCTGCAGGATCATGCTTCTGGTATTTCACTCAGGGTGTCCTGAAAATGCAGTCACAACTGTTTAAATGCTTTGTTCCTCCTAATGAGCAACAATTTTCCCAGTTTAAGTCACAGGATTAAGCAGGATATAATGACTCCTACTGGAATGTGGCTAAATGCATGCTATGATTATGCATAAAGACTTGAGATGATTCAGTGATGGAACAATGCCTCTCCCTTTAAGGTAAGGGACATAATGACCACAGTACTATATAATTATGTAGATATGTAATAGCTTAACGTGGATCTTTCAAAGAATTCACCATTTGCTGCCAGCTCCCAATCTCTCAATACAGACATACGTACACTTTAGGGATTTTGTTCTTCCAGTGGTACAGAGTCCCCGTAAATGAACAGTGCTCTTTTGATAAGAAAACATTACTTCTAACACATGACCAGAATGTTCAGTCAACTGAGAAATCAAACAAGGAACTCAGACAGAGTTTAGTGGAAAAAAACACTTGCTGCTTATTTAATGTATGAAACCACAAATGTATTTGTTTTTCTGAGGTAGGTAGATGGGGAGGAGGAGAAAAACAACCTCCTGCCCTCCAGGAGCGGTATATATTTAGGAAAGACTGTAGATGATGCAACCCCTCATTATGCTGATGGAAGAAGATATATGCTAAAATCCTCCAGATACTTACATGCATGGCTTTCAATGAACTTATCATGCTCCACTGGGCCGAGAATCCGGGCAAATCGTCGCATTGTTTCATAGAGGTCTTGAACCTCCTTTGGATATCGCCTTTCTAGAACTAGAGAAGGGAAAAGAGTGACGCTCCTTATCTCTCCTGCTGTGAGAATAACTGCAGTAGAACCTGAAGGGAGTACCAGCCCCTGTGATCTGCCCAAAGGTCCAGATTTGGTACACTTTCTAGATCCAGATTTGGGACACTTCTTGGCCATTTTGCTGTCACAACTACAGATTGCTGAGCACAAAGCAACACAATTATACAGCCCTTATATTCTAAAAGCAAAAAGGATGATGTTTAAATGTTGTTTGATCATTTCTTAGAATAGTGTGATGCACTTAAATGGTCTAGATTTCACCTTCATCCCTCTCCCTACGCAGTGGAGCCCAAAATGCTTCTGAAGAGCAATTCCAAGGCAGTAACGAAAACTGAGCTGGGAATAGCTGGAGCCATCTGGTTGGAAATGGTCGGGGCAGGAAATCTGCTGGAATTCAGACCATCTGAATAGGGTCCAGCATGAATAAACCACACTGGTGCACTGGAAACTGGGAACATGCAAAGCTGTGCTTCCCAAGTAGAGGCCTCTTTAAAGTTAATCAGTTACAACTGATACTCACTCTGAAATTTCCTGAGGTTGATGAGGCCGTGATCTCTTATAATCCTGTAATTAGGAGCAAAATGGGATTAATAAAAGGCATTAACTTGTGTATTACCTCATAACTGCAAAGGCTTCAGAAAAAAAACCTTGATTAAGAGGGGTCTAAAACCAAACACAGATGAAATCTCCATAACCCTTGAGCTGGCCAGCTGAGAAACACGATGCAGTGATGCAGCATGGCTTTAATCAGGGTCAGTTTTGGATGGTGATGTGCGTTACTCCAACCCTGACAGCACCAAGCACAAAGGGAGCTACAACCACTTTAAAGGTTTGAAATTGCTTCTTTAGGCACAGATTTTGCATCTGTGGTGTCTTACAACTTGTCCTTCCAAAACTGAGGTAATGTCTCATGAAACATGATTTCCAGCTTCAGAGAGGGACAAATGTCCTTCTGCTAGAGCAAGGGTGAGAGATGGACTGTACATTTCCCCACTGGAGGAAGGAGTTTTTCCGTGATAGGTTAGATGTTAAAAAGATGGAAATGATTTGGGTAACTCATAAACTGGAAGTGCGCCTGCCAGGATCAGGGAAATGAGCAGCGCAAAAAGGCAGGTAAGAGGTTTACAACTGCATGACAAATACATCTGTCACAGGTTTCAGCAATGTCTTGAGGTTATTGCTACGTGGTGATTTGATAAACACCCCACTTTTACAAATGGTGAGAGAGATTCCAAAGCTGGGCTCATCGAGGTCAGCTTGGAATTTGCTCTATAAAATCATCCCGTTTTCTTTAGTATGTATAAAAGAATACTGCTGTCCCATGTACAGAGCCCTTTCTGAGAGCGACATCAGCGTTTTGGTGCCATTTTCCAGGTTTTTGTCCCATCCTGCTGTAGAAACTTAGGAAAACTGACACCAGTTTATGTAACTGAGCCTCATGGCACTTTCTTTCAGTGTGACGTGATTTATCAAAATGGAAATTATACCACAAATGTTTTTTATCTATGAATTATAAAGAACAAAGTGAATACGTATCAACTCCTACCTGTCATTCAGCAGAACTCTGCTGTATTATAAGGAGAAGGAATGGAGGAGTCTTACTCCAAATTACTAATTCTTCCAGCAGGGAGTAATACAGCAAGATGTAATTTGAAATATTGAACAAAGTCTTCCAAAGTTAAAATAGAAGTTAATGAACAGATTGAGTCATTCGCAAAAGCTGTCAGATGAACTGACTAAACTATTCAACCTCACGTCAGCGATATGGTTATCTTCATTCCACAGAGGGGGAAACTAACTTAGGGGCCCCTAAGAATTAAAACTAATGATTCAAACATTTCTGTGGAGAAAGTAGGGGTTTAGCAATTACTTACAGGCTGGCAACTTTTTTCCTCCCCTAAAGCAGAGACTGAATTATGTGCAGTCCATCAGCATTATGTAGGGAACAAAAAGAACAGAGATTTGCCTCTTTTTGTGGTTCCCAGCCCGGGATTTGTGACTGGTTTCTTGGGTACTGTTTCAGTCTCATTCTGCAAAATGCCTGGGTGACTTACAAGGTGTGTTAGGAGCTTAGTTATTTATGTGTAACTGGGTTTGGGGTAGTAGTATGAGGAGAACTGTGTACATGACTTTTGTGCACTAAGAAGGACTGGAAAATAGGCTTTTCCCAACAGATGAGTTGGTTTGAATGTTTAAAGGAGTTATGGTGTGTAGGGATCTCTTGTGTACAGATAAGTATCAGGGTCTGTTAATCTGTCTTTTCTGGGCTGGTACCACTGCTAAAACCATGCGCTTGATCTTAATCTGTGCCCAGGAGAACCACACATCCAAGATGAAGCCTGTTATGCAAATCTCATAGAGGACAGTCTCGAGGCATGGAAATTGGCTGGAGTGATGCTACAGGAAAGAATGATGTTTAGTATTAGGCCAACATTGGGGCAAAAATGTGGCAATGAAGCAAAGGAATACAGTGACTGCTCGAAAACTCACTTTTTTCTTCTCTGTCTTTCCTTTAACCTGGAATGGTAGATATCTACAACTGCAATCTTCAGAGCTGCGAAGTAATAATAATAATAATAATGACTAATAAATAATATTACAGAATGCATAAGTAATCATTGCATTATGCTAATTTCCAAGCTTTTATGTTCATGATAGGCTGAAATGGTCACTCTGTTTTGCTGTTTCAAAAATCCCGTAGTAATTTTCCAGGGGCATAAACTCAGTAGAGGATAACCTTCTGCAGGAGCTTTCTTTTTCTTACTCCTTCCAAATACATCACTGCCTGTACCTATGCACCTGGGTAGATCCTGAGAACTCTTCTCTTCTTTCTTGGACTGTTTCACTATTGGGACTTATTTGTTCAGTCATACATGCAATTGTTAAGTACTCCTTCTCCAGAAAAGCAAACTTGTCAGATTTAAGGAGCTGAGGTATCATCTTTGGACAAAGGCTTCTTTGCAGTGAACAAGAACTCCAAAACAACGGAAAGACAGAGCTCTGTGAAGACCTGAAGGAGCAGTTCTTAAAAACATCTACAAGCTTTTAGCTTGTTAACTTCTAAACTTCTCTGTCTGCCAGAGGAACAAAGAGGATCGTTCATGACAATGTGAAGCAGCACAGGAAAAAGCCATGCTCATTAGAAATCAGATCCTCTCCAAACTCTGCACTCTGGCTGATCCACTCAGAGGTCCTTCAGCTTCTTTCTCCTGTAACCACTGGGTTAATAAACTGGTTTTGGTAAAGTCTTGAAAGGACAGATAAGGAGACACCTGTCCCCTTCCCTTCCCTCATTCTGTTAAATAACACAAAATCCTAGGTCATTATTAAGTGTGCAGTTGGGTGCTGTTTTGTTTGGCTTTTATTAACTTTAATATGCTCTCAGAAGGAAGAGGTTTAAGACTTGACAGTGGGTTTGTAGGCTGTACAGACAGGAGCATGTCGCCTTTCAGCCCAAGGTGCTGCAGAAACAGGTGGCCCAACTGAGAGAACCCAGATTCTGTTCCTCTCTAGTTAAAAGAGCAGAACTGATACTGGTGCTTTATTGATTGTACTCTCCAATAAGTAATTAAGAAAGCAGTGTGGTTATATGTCTATTTTAAAACAGGTATTTCTATGTAAACCTCAGGAAGCTCCTTGCCAATTCATCTGTCCAGTCCTCTGGGTAATAGCCTTTCTTATAAACAGGGACAGCTAAAGCCCAAAGGCTCTGTGTGTGTTAGCTCAGGAAACAACAGTTCTGACTTACACTTGCTGATCCTTTACTTGCAAAAAAAACCCTTCAATTTATACAAAACGGATGTGCTGTTAATCTAGGAGGAAAAGATTATGCATGAGGACAGGAGGGTAGTACAAAATTCATAGCTCTTTTTGCAAATCCCGTGTAAACCCAGTGTTCAAGAAACATAGAATGGTTTGGGTTGGAAGGGACCTGAAAAGCTTTTCATTAAGAGGTATTTAAGGTTCCTAATTCAAGAACAAGCACAGGTAGCAAATTCTCCTTGTTTAAGTGTGGGGACAAGGAAACGGGACATGCAGCAAGTTAAGCATGAATGAAATCTCTTACTAAGTGGTGGAATCAATGCCTATTTATGGGAAATGTTTTTCCATCTTTAAACCCTCTGCAAGCTCAGCTCACACTTGTTTTCCTGTGGTTCGTGTGGGCAGAACTTAGAAGCACATGCAGAAACTGCACTGAGAACCTCTATAAATGTCACAAGTAACTATGCACCTATAACCATGGCATTTTGATGCTTTCACCTGAGTGCATGAGATTCTGAAGGAAATGAGGATCAACTGGGGAGGGGAAGGAACATTCCTGATAGCAAATGAAGGGAAAAAATGGAGCTTCTGCTCACAGAAAAATCAGTATTTGCTGCCACATGCACTTTTTGGAGGGGCTTTTGTTTTTAATAGACATATTCACCCAGGAACAGCCAATTACAGAATCTGGAATGCATGAATAACTCAGGCTACTACACTGTTCCATGCTGCATTGAAATGAGAAAAGAGATGCTGTATGAATGAAAATGATTTGCCTGTGCTTTTCCCCATGGATTATGCTAGGGAGGCAGTTGTTTGTACCGGCAGCTTAAGATAATCCAAGCTGACACCATGTTCAAAGTGTCCGTTTTGGGAAGTGATAAGGTTCTTTGAGCTGGTCGGAGTAGCTCTGAAGGATGCAGCAATAGGCAGGAATTCGAGGCTCCTTTCTTCATCCCAAAGAATCCAAATATTTTGGTTTCTGAAGAGTGTGTCCAAACTGGTTTCTTTGCTTTTCATTCCTCTTCAGCCTCATTTGCTCTGCACAAACTTTTCTGAGCACTAATGAGTGAGACCTTTGTTTCACACTCACGAACCTGTTTGGGATGCAAGGCCCAAATAATGGGAAGAATGCAAACTAATCAAAGTAAACAGGCTGTGTGTCCAGTGTGTGCAATGGCTACCATCCAAATTCACCCTCCCCAGAGGGAAGCAGGACCCTGAGCAGAGTATCTGCCTTCAGAGCTTGTCAGGAGAATATGAATAGAGAAAGAATAAATTCATGTAGTATTTAGAAAGACATTGACTGCCTTGTATCTTATACAATGAAATGTCCCTGCTGTCCAGCCACAGTTGCAGTCTATTTCCACTCATTTCTTGTGGTTTCAGCAATTACTTTCCTGTGTTAGAAGTAAAAATCATTTACACGAGAAGGAGAGGGCAGAAAAAGCCAGGAAAAAGGTAAATTACTGATGTTATAATTCATTCTGAGGAGAACTTGTAATTCATGAAATATTCAAGCGCTCTGGGCTGACTGAGAGTTTTAACTGGTTGTTTCTTTTGATCCATCCATTACATTTGTGTTGAACTGCAATATATGCTTGCATGCACTTATTATATTGCAAGTACTGAACAGAAGCGAACAGTTCAAGAAGTTAACTGAAATCTGAGGTTTCACACCATTTCTACCGTCTCACTAATATCGAGAAGTGACTGAACAATGTCTGTGACCTCCTGTGTGGCGGGAGGAGCTGGTGTGTCAGAAATACAGGTTTCTGTGGTCCTCCTAAAGGCTGCCTGGGAGTCTTCCCACCTGGTGTCAAATTGCACTTTTCTTTCTGGAGGGAATACTGAGAACTTGTTTAGAGTGACACAGGAAAATGTGACAGGGAAAATGCAATGGTATCAGGAGACAGAGGCCAAGCAGCTCAGATCTAGGGCTTTTTATGGAACGATTGTTACACCATTTCAACAAAAGCAGTGCAGTGTGGAGGGGGAGAGGGAAAAAGGGGGAATTCCATTCCAATGCAAGCAGCAAATACTCCTGTGTGTTATGTGCAACTGAGACATTGCAGCACTGATCTGCGACTTGGGAAACGGAAGAGAGACCATAGAAGTTATCCCACAGTCAGAGCCAAATACTGAGCCGTTTCTACAGTATGAAATCCTACAACTAGGTTGCAAAGTATTCTCAAGCAATGAAGCAAAGTCAGCATCTGAGGTGTTTAAAACTGCGGGACAGGGAGGATGCAGCTCCTTCCTTTTTCCTGTTAACTTGGAGAAGGGCAAGACCTAATTCCACAGGTTTCTAGAAGATAGCTCTTTCTGTCCCCAAGAAAAACATGTAAAAGAAAACCAGCTGGTTAGACCCTGGGCTTCATCTTTAGAGGCATTCTCTCACGTGGGAAGATCCAGGACAGCTGTGGGAAGGAAGATGCCAGAGTTCCTGAGCTAAGAGATCGAAAATGTAGTTGGTCACGCTCCATAACCTCTGCCAAGGAGTTTTCACAGGGCAAATGCCTGACATCCCATACTAAATACTGGAGACAACTGAAGAATGGACTAGAGAACCTGCAATGAAATTATGAGGTGAAAGCTCCGACAGACAAAAGGAAGTCCTTTTTCACACAACACATAATGAAATTGTAGAGCTCCTAACTCGATTGCTGGACTCGCTGCTGCAGGATGCTATGGGAGCAGGAGTACAAATACATACAGTTCTGCCAGTACTTAGTGAAGTCCATGGAGGACCGGTCCTTTGGTCAAAATGGCCTGAGCACAACCTGTGGCTCAGGAAGTCTCCAAATGTATCACTGCAGGAAATGTGGAAGATATGCCAGGAAAAGGATCTGTCTGTACTTGCTCTTTCTTACATTCTTCTCCTGTTGGGTGCTAACAGGAGATTCTTTTGCTTTTTCAGTTTACCAGGACTCAGGATAGGACATGGAAGCAAGAAAATATCTCTTTTAATAGTAATAAGAAGAAACAGCATAGAAATGGCTAGATGAATCTGACATGTCCACAAGCCTGTCCCCGTTTCAGTACATGTTAAAAGGGAAGAGAGTCTGACACACGATTCTCATGACCTTTTCTGAGCCAAGGGAGTTTGCATTCCTTAAAGCACTGCTAAATTTCAAACTGATTTTTTAAGTTTGGAAAGACTTTCTGTATGTAACAGGATTTGTCTGTTAAGGGATGCTGAGGCTTTAGCTTAGAACTGCCTGACACAGATGGGAGAATTCTGGGGCATAAACACAGCGCTTTCAAACACTGTATGTACTTTAACTGTGGGGAAAAGCATGATCTCTTTTTCTCTATGGATTAAACCATCATTTTAATAATTCCTGTTATTTGGCATTAAGGCAGCTACGTTCACAGAAACTCAGTAGCAGTAATGCAACAACCACCCCCTTCACAATAAGTTGTCACATACAGCTAATGCTACTGTAACTCAGTGTTCACGTTTACCACATGAAAACCAAAGAGCTTCAAGAGCAGAACAGTTTCAGTGTGTTGCACATTGTTTTAAACTACACGCCTGCTTGCTGCCTGTATTAATACCTATTCTGATACCAGATTCCCTAAACTAACAGAAGTTAGAATAAATGACAGATCTAAGAAACCATATATAACAGAGGAAATAGGGTATTAGCACCAAAGAAGAAAGTGTTCCTCTTTCTGGATCAGAACAAAAGTTGTGCCTTGCCATGATGCTCACAAACATTATGTAGATGGAAAGAATATCTTTCAGCCAGGGAGAGGAAGTAATATCGAGGCATTGATGTTTCTGGTTCTAATAGGCCTTTAGGTCTATTTATTCAACGTGATGTGCTGCTACCTGTTTCCAGATAAACTGCTATCTCAGATGATTTGCTTCTACTTAGCTAAGCTTTCTCTGGAGTTTATACTGGATAAAATATCATTTGTGTCTTTCCTAAAGAGATGCCTACTCCTGGTGGAGACTGTTTGGTTTCAGTCATGTTCTACTTTACAACTGGCTGTATTTCAGCAGTGAGTGAAGTGCATTATTCTCTATACAAGTACCATTTGTATGTCAGTTGATTAAGAGCTTTTAAAAGAGGTTTGAAAATGAGGACTGTAGAAATGCCAGTGTTTAAATCCCAGCACACAGAACTGAGATCATTAATAGATGTATGTTCACTCTTTGGAGTGTGGAGAAAAAGAGACCTGATGAAACGCTGTGTGGGCAACTCTGAAACATTGTTTTCAGACAATGTACAAAAATATGGGACTTACCATGCAAAATGTCTGAATCATCTTCTACAAAATCAATATCTCTCAAATCCCATTCAGCATAGTTGTCAAACTCCTGTTCAGAAGTGATTAATAGATTGTCACTAACAAGCAGTAGAAAATGGCTATCAAGTTCCAGTACACAGAGAAGTACTGAAAACAGATCTTTACTCATACACAGTTGTACAATGCTGCATCCTTGGGCAACATACATCACAGGGGAGCTTTAACTACGGAATGTATGGAGTGCACCCCCATGGCTGGAATGGGAACAGGATGCTGTGATAGGATAATGAGAATTAATCAGGTAATCTCCATGAATCCCACACGGGGGTGGAAATTCTGCTCAGATGTACAAAACCAACAAGCCCTATATGGCTGAATTCATGACTTCATGTACAGGAGCTTGTTTTGCAACAGGAATTGGGGCTCTGGGCCCACAGCTAAAACCACTGAAAACAATGCAGGTCTTTCAAGCAATCTTTGGATCAGCCTCGTACGTGCTTCTCTAAGGCAAAGGAAACAGAAGCATGCTGAAGCTGACCCCTTTTGCTGAGCATCTAATTCACCACATTTAGTCCACTTACATAAGAGCCATTCATTGCTGGACATCTGGTGGCAGCAGCACGCTTGACATAGAGCCCCTGTGCACAAGGGCAGGGACTCCCTGATGCTTGCCAACAGATCTGCAGGGCTGCAGCACCACCTCTGCAATTAAAGCCTTAATAATCACTGTCCTGTCCTCTAATTTATTTTATATGAAGAGTAAAGACCTATGGGCAGGAGCAAACAAAGTGTGCCTTTGCTGATCTTGCATTCAGTAGTAAATTTAAAGTAATGGGAGAAGAGGGAGTCTTACCTCAACAAAGTCTGCTCTCGCTGGCATGTACCCAGCCATATCCCTGGAGAGCAAGGAATCAAAAGTAGGCCGGGGGGGATCATCAGCAGCTGAAAACATAAAGGGGTTTAGTTGTTGTATAGGGCTTTTTTAACTCTCTGTAAATAGGTGTTTCTTTTGCAGGAAAAGTGGGAATAATTAGTTGAAGAAAAACACCCTGATTGGGCTTTTATTCAGCATTACATTGAGAGCAAGACTAAGTTTATCCAGAGAAAAGGCAGCAATCTGAGATCTTCACGGGACTCTCAAAAGTCAGACACAGAAATCTGAGGTAACGAATAGGTTATAAAATGTAAACTCTACATTTCGGAGCTCAGCATCACCCCCGCAAACCTCTGCAGATCACTTGGTCTCAGCATGCAGGTTCTTTTAGTTAATAGCAAGAGGGGTGCTAAATCTGCCATCTTCTGGGTGCTATTTAGAGAAAGCTGCAATTAAAGCCACATGACCCTGATCTTTTACAGTGCTTCCCAACTGAGGAGCTCAGTGTTTCACAGACAATAAGGGAGCGAGGCTCACAACACACTTGTGAAGGAGCTAAACATTACAAGTCCCAGGTTACAGATTAAGTAAGTTGAGGCACAGAGAATGTGGCTTGGGCCAGGTCACATAAAATAATGATGGCCAGGGAGAGAACCAAAATTGTCCAGTGCTGCTTCAGCTATAGCCACTTCAGCATGAAATTTAAACCTCCAGATACCAAGCAATCTCTTTACCCAGGCATTCTGGGGAGCTTTACAATGGAACAGGTGCCAGATGGGGAGAATTCTAAAGATGTTATATTTAAGGAAAACTGGAGATTTGTTAAACTGGTGAAATTTAGCATACACTTTTGAAAAGGCAGTTTTAAAGAGAGAGATGTGAGAGGGATAGTTTAAAGGGAGTGATTTTAGGACAAATCACATCTATACCGAGTGGATGATCAGATGAAATGGTTTAAAGGCAGAAGTCCCTTCTCAGTTAACATTGCTAAGCAGGGTCTAGACAAAAACAACCACTCCAGGGTGGGGTGGCTACTACCCATCAGCGTGAGAACTCACACTGGTATTTACAACGACAGAAATGCTGTTTTATCATGCCACATGTGAATTAGCTTTGAGGTAGCTCGTCCTTTAAATGAATATGCACATCCAGGCTTTTGCAGTGGGCATTTCTGTGAGTGACCATTGCAATGGCTGTGCAGGAACTTCTGGATTTGAGAACCTGCTGTTTGTATCAGACCATGCTGTTCCCTCCCTTTCCTCACTGAACTCTCAGTTGTGTCTGTTTGATACACCAGTGATTTATTAGTCTGAAGAAAACCCTACTACTAACATTACTCGAGCTAGCCATCAGGACAAGCGCTCCTTTTGGGAGTGAAAGCAAACTGAATGTATGATGCATGCCTTTCTCCACAGCCTGCTCATTCCAGTTTTGGAAGAGTGGAGATCTTAGGGGGAAGCTCCCTGCATGTGCTAGGAGATACTTACGGTGGAAAGGAATGGCTGTTTCGTTGTGCTGCGCCTCCTCGGCGTGCTTCAGGTTCAGTAACGTAGATGCAAACAAGGGGTTGTTGATAAAGTGTTTCATATAATGTTTCTCACACTCCTCCTTGGATTTTGTACACATCTGGTTGGCTACGTCCTGCCTGAAGAGGGGAGAGGGGGAGGCTTAATATGAAGAACACAGAAATGTGGAAGGGTTTTTACCTTTCTCTATTGGGAAAAGGTAATTGTGGACAAGAAAGTGATGGCACTGTGTGCAGAGAACTGCTCTGTGGTACTGTCTGAATTCACATTTTGCATACTAACACTGAGCCAATACTTACATGTTTGATAACAGTGCAAGGGAGCACTTTTCTAGTGGTCATGAGCAATGCAATTCACATTTCTGGTGGTCATGAGCAATGCAATTCACTGTCTTTACAGGAGAAACGCCCTGGCTGACAGCATGTACCAAATCTTTTGTATGTGTGAAACTTCAGTATTGTGAGTTGAGAGCTTTTTATACTTCTTATTCATTTATACATTTTACCAGCTCCAGGTAATGGTAAATTCTAAGTCTGGGATTGCAGTTTGCCTCTCAAGTTTCTCTTGCGATTTTAACTGGAGGGCAGTGGTTTCCCCTTTCATGCAGCAGTGTTAAACAGGCTTTTGCAAACATCAAAATGGTTTTACAAAACACAGTCTAGAAATCTTTGGCAAACTTTCTTGGAAAAGTGGTTGGCCAGAAACATGAAATATTTTGTCTTAATGAAATGCCTGTGTAAGTTGAGGACTTATAATACAATAATCCAGCAGCAACAATCACTTCAATTTCTGTTAAACTAAAAACTGGATACAAGGGATTCCAGGAAGAAAAGTCAGTTTTTCCTTTCAGCTTTCAGTCTTAATCATGACAGCACACATAAGAACTCTGAGTTCTGCTCCAGTGGAGTCTGGAGTTCTATACTTTTAATGCAGCTATTTCTTCATGAAGAAGACAGAACTCATGACTATAGAACTCCTTTATTTACAAGTGCATAAAAATCCTGTAGGACAACAGATTTGAACATAACATAAAGTATATTTAATGTTTCCAGTGCTCTACCCTAAATATGACAGAGAAACAGGAAACCTCCAAAGACAACAATACCCAGCTAGTCAGCGGAAAGCAAACTGAAACCACACCAGCTAAGAAGCTCTGTAGTTGGTTTTCATGAAGAAGTAAACTGAGGCACAGAAAACCCTTGTGCAATAGCTGAATTCCTTCAAAACACAGCGACTTTAATGTGAGCTGAGGGAACTTCTTCACTGGAGGTGCCCTGCATCTCACAAGAAGCCTTTAACAATTTCCCTGTATATCTGACAGCAGATTTGAAAACAGAATCTGCTCCCCTACTCTGCCACTTTAGCTGCTGAATCAGTGTCTCACCCACAGAAAATCACTGAACATTCAGTGTGCGCTGATGGATTCGGTAGCAAGATCCAATGAAATGAAAGGAAAAACTACTCATCGTTCACTGAAGTTGGCTGAGCCACTAAATTCTCACCAGTTTCCAAATCCACAGTCCATCACAGCTTCTAAGAGTGCCATTTCCTCTTGAGCTGTCCAATTCGGATCCAAGACAGGGAAATCAGAAGTCTAGAGAAGAAAAAAGCACGTAAGACTGCTGTGATCCTTTATTATGATCCATTACATGAAGAGCAAGGAAGTTCTAAACTACAGGGCAACAGAGTATATAATCCTGGTAGTTTTCAACTTTTACTGTGTCCTATGAAACCTGATCAAATAATTTGTTGAATTATTTAGGGCACTGGGCCATCAACTAGAGCAAAAAGTAGTTTGTCACGAAAGATCTTCTGCTGTACTGTTACATGTTGTATCGACCAGCTGCAGTTGAACAGTGTCATGCTATGAAACACAGTAAAAATTACTGAAGGCTTTAAAAATTATGGATTTGGGACAAGAAAAAACAAGAATAGAGAAGCAGAAGTTGATTCTGATGCTTAAAGAAGTCTAGTGAGATGCATTGTGCTATCCAGGCACCATAAAAGATGTAGCTTTAAATGTCTCCACTATTCCTTTATGTTCCAGGTGGATATTTTGCTTTGCTTCCAAGGAATACCTTTTCTTTTTTGGATGATTCTAAACCTCTGAATGAAAGAATTGCATCACTTTTCAATGTAATATGAGTACGCAAGGGTCCAACTCCTGGGAAGGTAGGAAAGCTCAAGAGTAGGAGTTATCAAAAGGGAATATTTACCATTATCTCGTAAGTGTGATCACTTTGATGTTTCTTGTATTCAAATCCTCGGGTGAAACACTGCAGAACAAAAGATGAGCATGATGTTAGTCCCTTACTTCTGCCCTGAGAACATTTTAACTGTCTCTTTCTTCCTTTTATTCCCTGACCACTGGCTACCCAAGCCTGCCCACCGGAGAGGCTGCAAAAGGTATTAATCTTTTCCTGGTTTCATTTTAGAAAAAAACATAAAAAGTAGGAAATTCTGTGTTAAAATTGTGTTAAATCTTTGTGTCTTGCTTGTCTTTTGCACCAAGACAGAACCCCTGTGAATCAACATACTTATGGCAAAGTTAGGCGGGTGAAATAAGCATGGTGGTATTTGTAAAGTGGATCATTCCAGGAGTATTGAAAACAGTTTTCCTTCAATCTTGGTTCCCTGTTTAAAAAGCACCAGCATGCAGGTGTTTTCAACAGTTACAGTTGTGGGGTTTTAAGCAGAGGTAAGTGAATCACAGAATCATAGAACAGTTAGGATGGGAAAGGACCTTAAGGTCATCTGGTTCCAACCCCCCTGCCATGGGCAGGGACACCTCCCACTAAACCATGCCACCCAAGGCTCTGCCCAACCCAGCCTTGAACACCGCCAGCGATGGAGCATTCACAACTTCCCTGGGCAACCC
The DNA here is from genome assembly GCA_028858755.1 of Ara ararauna. Taxonomy (NCBI): domain Eukaryota; kingdom Metazoa; phylum Chordata; class Aves; order Psittaciformes; family Psittacidae; genus Ara; species Ara ararauna. Next base: position 4,915,439 of record CM054389.1, on the reverse strand, counting down.
GTTCCAGTGCCTCACCACCCTTACAGTAAAGAATTTCTTCCTCATATCCAATCTAAACTTCCCCTGTTTAAGTTTGAACCCGTTACCCCTTGTCCTCTCACCACAGTCCCTCATGATGAGTCCCTCCCCAGCATCCCTATAGGCCCCCTTCAGATACTGGAAGGCTGCTATGAGGTCTCCACGCAGCCTTCTCTTCTCCAGGCTGTATCCCCAACTTTCTCATCCTATCTTCATACGGGAGGTGCTCCAGTCCCTGATAACCAAAATACGGGGTTATGTATTTTGTACATGTCTGGGCTCCTCTTTCAGTTTTAGAGCTTATTGCCATTTTTAAATAACAGATGATAGAACTTAATTATTTAATAATAAAACCTACCAGCACTTTCTGTGGTTATCAGATCACACATATAACTTTTAAAGAACAGTATCTGGTCACAAACAATTATTGTCAATATGGCAAATTTTTCCCAGATTTCCATTTGGGAGGGGAAAGAAATGTGTGGAGACAGGGAATGGGTGTTTCTTGATGGCTTTTCTTTTCCTTGCCATAAAAAAGGACAGAAATGATAACTCCCTAGACGTGCAGCAGCATGCTCCGTTACAGAGTCAGGCTGACTGCATGCCCTTACAAAGATCTCCTTCAGCTGCTCATGGCTCTTTTCTTCAGCCTCCAGCATTTTCTTTGTCATTTCCCTGTCCCTGAGCAAATAAGTGCGTTGATCCAAGTTTAAAGAGACCAGTTATTAATGTGTTTATGGAACGGCTTGCACTGGACAGGCCTTTGATGACTTTCTCAAAGAAATTAATGCTTATGCTTTTATCCTTGCACTCACCTGCAAGCAGAGGAGGAAGGGAGGAGGCCCACACTCAGCACACTTCACATAGGGCTCTGTGAGGTACGATGAGCAACCTCGGCATGGAGGCTTATCAAAAGGGTCATCTGTGAACCCAGAAATAAATCTTATGCAACACAAACACAGCACTGGTTTTGCAGTCACCTAAATTCAGTTGTGCCCAGACATCCTAAGGGAAATCACATAACCTCTCTGAGTGGACTCAAAGGGAAATCTCTGTGTCAGACCCCTGGTACAACTCATCGAGCTGTGCTAGCTGGTTGATTTGATCCAGTACATCAAAGACCAGACCCAAGACCTTTTGTGTAGAGAATACTGCACAGACAGCTGCAATCTCCCATCCACATACCTCAAGTACCTCTTAGAGCATACTGCTGTGGCTGCAAAGGCATCACAGGATTGTTCTGTAACCTGTCCAAACCTCAGGCTCTGCTCAAATTGCTGAACCAGGAATGAGGCACTGCTCTGCAAGTTCTTATTTTGTTAATTGCAAAATAGTCAAAATAGATTGTCACGTTATAAGGCACATTTTTCCCAAGAAAATGGATTTGAACCAGCCCAACTATAAAAAGTAGATACAAAAAAAGACCTGAATTCTCACTGCATCATTCCTGTACTTGTGCTCTTGAGAATATGATCAAAGAAGTGACCCTGTGGACCAGATACCACTACTTTTTTGTCTCCTTCCCCCAGACAGCTGCTAATGCCTTTAAGCAATGGCAAACACTTTCCAAATGTCATCTTATGGTACTTACTACCAAAGGAGGCCAGGCGCTCCATTCCTCTGCCTCGGTAGTGTTCTTACTCCTCTGAGTAAAACCCGTCCTGCCTAAAAGCCCACAACATAAGCCTTGCCCCAGCCAGGATGTGCAGGAAGGGTATTCTCTCCTGCAGAAGTCCTCTCACACAGCCCTCACAGATGAGATCCTCCCAGGGCGTCCTGAAGCAGAGGGCTGTCAGCACTCTTCTTAAGAGGGACCATCTGACGTGGCTGAGGGTGTTTTCTGTGTATAAGAAAAAATCGAATCCAAGGTAAGAAGAGATGTGGTGTGGATATAAGACAATCCCAAACTAAGGCTTTTGGTGGGAATGTGCTGAGCAGGAAGTTATGAGCAGCTGTTATGCAAGAAGGCGGTCTGCACCTCTAAGAAGCACTGAGAACAAACAGGTCAGAGGTGGCATAGACACAGCAGAGCAGAACTCAAGCATGCTCATGTCAGCTACGTTTTCAGCGTTCTTTCAGTGGTTTAGCTTCTGTGAACAGGCCTGACTGAACAGCACTTGTAGAGTGATGTTCTACACCGCTGCACACCACCAGGGAGCAGAGCTGCGTTGCACCGTGGGCTCTCAAACATGGCTCACTTCGACAAGGTAATTCTGCTTCTCATTTACTGAGATTCATGTTTCTCTTTCTAGACCATTCCTCTCCACACACCACGTGAGGAGGCACGGTCCTGTGTGCAGGGACCACAGAAGCTCTACAGCCCCTCCACGCAGATGGCAGCTGTTTCAACGCCGGCTACACATCCCTGCTTGGATCCTCAGGGAATCGAAAGCAACTTCCAGGCTCAACTTTTCACCCCATGCCGTAAGTGACACCGCACGACATCTTCGGGCATATGCTCCCCTCTGTGAACTGCCACCCCCTTCAGCCCTACCTACAATGCTCCTTGAGCCTGTGCAACACTGACCTGAGCACAGCGGCACAGGCCATGCCTGCGGCAGCCCCATGCCCTCCTCACATCTCAGTCTCCCAATCCCAGCATCCCAGTCTCCCAATCCCAACATCCCAGTCCCTGTCCAGCCCTGGCGGACCTTTCTCCCCATCACCGCCAGGCGGCGCCCTCAGCCCCTCCCCAGGCCACGCCCCCACCCCCAGCCCCGCCTACAGGCGCGGCCGGTGAGGCTGCCCCAGGAAGCGCGCGCTGCCGCCCGCCCGCTCCCCCTCTCCCCGCTGCCCTCCCCGTTCCCCGCCCCGGAGCGGCTCCTCCCCGGTACGGAACGGTCCCGGCTCCCCCTCGCGGCCCGGGCCGGTTCACCGGGCCGCCTCTCACCTCACGCCTCGGCGGCGGGGTGCCGCGCCCGTGCGCGCTCGCCGGGGCGTACGTGCGTGCGCGTGTACGTGCGTGCGTGCGCACCGCCGGCCCTTGCCCGCCCCGCCCCTGCCGGCTGAGGGGAGCTGAGGGGAGCGGTGCGGGAGGAGGAAGAGGAGGAGGAGGCCGGGGCTCCCCCCGCTGTGCTGCAGGTATACCTGGGAAGAGTTTAACTCCTTCCTATAGCAGTTAATGGACCAGCGTCCGATGGGTCCTGCGCATCGGGTTTCTGTGCGTTCATTCACCCTTCAAGTTTCTGAGGTAGTGAAAGGCAAATCCTGGCTGGCTGTCGCTTGAGAAGGGCTTGTAGGGATGGCACAAGGGGGAATGGGTTAAACTGACAGAGTTTTGCGTTGGTATTTAGATTATTTAGGTCTTAGGATCATAGAATAGTTAGGATTGGAAAGGACCTTAAGATCATCCAATTCCAATCCCCCTGCCAGGGGCAGGGACACCTCCCACTAAACCATGCCACCCAAGGCTCTGTCCAACCTGGCCTTGACCACCGCCAGCAATGGAGCATTCACAACTTCCCTGGGCAACCCATTCCAGTGCCTCACCACCCTTACAGTAAAGAATTTCTTCCTCATATCCAATCTAAACTTCCCCTGTTTAAGTTTGAACCCATTACCCCTTGTCCTCTCACCACAGTCCCTAATGAAGAGTCCCTCCCCAGCACCCCTATAGGCCCCCTTCAGATACTGGAAGGCTGCTCTGAGGCCTCCACGCAGCCTTCTCTTCTCCAGGCTGAACAGCCCCAACTTTCTCATCCTATCTTCATACGGGAGGTGCTCCAGTCCCCTGATCATCCTCGTGGCCCTCCTCTGGACTTGTTCCAACAGTTCCATGTCCCTTTTATGTTGAGGACCCCAGAACTGCACACAATACTCCAAGTGAGGTCTCATGAGAGCAGAGTAGAGGGGCAGGATCACCCCCCTCGACCTGCTGGTCATGCTCCTTTTGATGCAGCCCAGGATACGGTTGGCTTTCTGGGCTGTGAGCGCACACTGCAGCCGGCTCATGTTCAGTTTCTCATCAACCAACACCCCCAAGTCCTTCTCTGCAGGACTGCTCTGTATCTCCTCTCTGCCCAACCTGTAGCTGTGCCTGGGATTGCTCCGACCCAGGTGGAGAACCTTGCACTTGGCATGGTTAAACTTCATCAGGTTGGCATCAGCCCACCTCACAAGCATGTCAAGGTCCCTCTGCATGGCATTCCTTCCCTCCAACGTATCAACCGAACCACACAGTTTGGTGTCATCGGCAAACTTGCTGAGGGCGCACTCAATCCCACTGTCCATGTCACCGACAAAGATGTTGAACAAGACCGGTCCCAACCCCGATCCCTGAGGGACACCACTCGTTACTGGTCCCCAGCTGGACATTGAGCCGTTGAGCACAACTCCTTGAGTGCAGCCACCCAGCCAGTTCTTTATCCACTGAGTGGTCCACCTATCAAATTGATATCTTTCCAACTTAGAGACAAGGATGTCGTGTGGGACAGTGTAAAACACTTTGCAGAAGTCCAGGTAGATGACATAACTGCTCTACCGCTGTCCATCAGTTCCATAGCCCCACCATAGAAGGCCACCAAATTGGTCAGGCAGGATTTCCCCTTAGGCAGAAGCTCTTCCCTGTGAGGGTGCTGAGGCACTGGCACAGGGTGCCCAGAGAAGCTGTGGCTGCCCCATCCCTGCAGTGTTCAAGGCCAGGTTGGACACAGGGGCTTGGAGCAACCTGCTCTAGTGGGAGGTGTTGCTGGACAGGAAGGTTGGAACTGGATGAGCTTTAAGGTCCCTTCCGTCACAAACCGGTCTGGGATTCCATGATTCCCTGCCTGCAGGCAGACATCATGACGTGTCCTGGCTCTTTCCCCTGTGCACTGTGGATGTCCTTATGGACTAAGTGAACAAAGTAGGCTTCCACTTGTTAAGAACATCCAGACAGAGGGATCTGACCAGGGCTTAACAAGTCTTGTATTGCATAAGACACGAAAGCTCGCAAATGATTTAGTTAGTTGCTTTGCTTAAAATAGTTGTCACATCAGACAGCCTGCGCACCAAACCCTGTGCAGTGGCTGTATACATCCTGTGGTATCTCTCATCACCTCTGTGGTAGCCCTGTGTGCTGTATTGTGTTGGACATGGTACATTTATTGGTGCAATTGCAAGAGCAATGCAACAATGAAAATGTGGTTTAATGAAGATATTAAGTAAATTCTGTGTATGGTTTTGGTGCCCTGGTGCTGGGAAATGTAACTGGTATTCCATGCATTTCAAATACTTGCTTATGCTTAGGGACTGTTCTTGCAGTGAACTCAACCTGCCCAGGACATCCCACATGGCTAGGGCTATGTCAACCCCACATAGCACAGTGACCCCATACTTTTTCCACAGAAACCTCCTGTCATTACCATTTCTGTGCAACATTTTTTATGCTATTGTTAGAAAAAGAGTAATTTTGTGTGAAATTCTTGTGGTGCCCGGCAGAGCATGGATGATGTTGATTCAGATGAACAGGATCTGCATCACTGCGGGGAAGTGGTACATTGTTCACTGAGAAGCTCAGAGGCTGCTGCTATTCATTTATGCAGATTCTGGGAACTTAATGAGAGCTGTTCTCTGTAGCAGACAGATGTGGCCTTTGGCAGTTCATATCTGAGTGCTGACAACCATATTAGATAGAAGTACCTTGCAAATAGATCAGAAATACATTTTCTATCAGCACACGGAGATGTGATGCACCCACTCAGACTGAGAGAAGGGCTAAAGCTCAACAATTAACATCTGCATTATTCTTGTTGAGGGTGGAGAAGGAGGTTTGCTATTTGTAAGGTGAGTTTGCTACATGTATGCTCCTTGTCTGAACTGTTTCACAGCAAGATTAAAAATCCTGGAAGTTATGCATGTGAAAAATTATGGGGAAAAAATAAAAATCTGGAAGAGGCAGAGTTTGAAATGGCAATAAAATATTTATTGATTATTCTTATGCATAGAGCCCAGCAGCAGCGCTGGCATTGTTCAGGTCCGGGGGTTAGTGGTACGACATCTCCTGGCTGGACTGAAGGGAAGTTAACAGCATGCCTGGTGTCTCCTGGAGGGAGCAATAACACACAAAGTCTTTTACCTTATGTCTGTTCAACTGGTTTTCAGCTTAGCAGAGGCCCAAACATGTTACCACCTGTTCAGTGTTCTGTGGCTTATGTGAAATAGCTCTGAAGGGTCTCAGTTCAATTTCTGAGCCTCTCACTACAGCATGTTTTTCACTACAGTTACACTCTGAGAAGATCTGAATGGATAATTTGTAATGAATAATGTGCTCACGTGCTGCCTTTTTCTACTCAGAAGTTCAAACAACTGAGGTAATTTTCATTTGCTGTTTGAAATTATTTACTGCTCATTTCTGCAAGTTGAATGCTCTCAAGTAGTTTGTTCTGTATGTGTGATATCCAGGGGGCTTCTTGTCTGTCAGCAGGGCTGAGCAATCTGGCCTCACTCCAGGGCAGTTGTTAGAGCTGAGTGACAGACAAGGAACTGGATAAGCTGAAATTAAGTGACTTGATCCCAAGTCTCAGTGAAAGGTGGGAGTAAAGTATAACTGTTCAACCTCAGCAGTTCACTTAATGGGTAGGAAGAACAAGATTATATAATTTCTTCATGAAAATGCACCTTAATAATTCAGGGATATGTAATTTTTGAGGAGGAAGGGATAGGTCTATCTTCAGTAACTTGCACCTAAAGCCAGGTTACCTTTTGAGGAGCAGCATGAGTTAGCCTAGCCCCATACATCCTCCCCATGCTGATGGTCCCAGCTTCCCTCTTGTCTCACTTAGCTCCCTTACACCTCTGCTTGTGACTGTGGGCATGATGATGGCATGTGCTGTGGGTTCTGTTTGCCCAGCACGGGGCCAGCTGAGCCCACCCAGCTTCCACCAGGGACTGGTTTAGCTGTCTCCTTACTACCTCATCACTTGGAGATCACTTGGAAACCGCTTGCACTGAGGCCTGCTATCCCTCAGTCAGATTTGGTTGACCATGACCAGCAGTACCTGGGGAAGGAGAGTCAGACGAAAGTTTCCACTGGCTTCTTTTCCTTGCCCTTCAGAAACAGAGTTGAAAGCTTTGCTGTTTGGCCATATGTTGGGATGTGGCCTGCAAGCAGGCTTTTGTGGATGCTGGTGCCCTTGATCCGCAAGCACTGGGAGAAGAAGCAAAAGCAGTTAGGGGTCTGTAGGTCATGGTGGGGAATATGGGGAACATCAGCTGTTCAGAACTAAAACGGCTCTTGTTTCTGGAGGGGCCATGGTGATGCTACTGGTTTTTTAGGCATTAAAGTAATACAGCTTTATGGGAGGGAGTTGGCATATTGCAACCCCTGTTTTTTTTTGTTCTCAGCATCTCCTTCTTATACAGACACCCTCCACCAGCATGCTTAAAGAGTCCATCCTTCAGCCTAGAAGATGAGAGAGGGTGACCTGTACTTTGAGCACGGGCATCTGCTGGCCATCTGTGAGAGGTAATCCTGACTCCTGAAGAAGGACAGTTTAGAGGTGGAAGACTTTTGAAGGACCCAGCTCAACAGTCATGCTTACAAGGTTGTATTCTGGATGAACATGAGGGACTAACATGAGAAGCTGTTGTGTTCAGAAACTTACCGAGCAGGGAATTTTGCATATAGCAAACACTGTATAGCATATTGCAAAGGCTATTAGGGTACCAGTGATGAACACTTTGAGGATGATACCAAGTTTCAGTCTGATCAGCATATCTTTGTCATCTGCGGGTGGAATTCCATCTAAAATGAGATAGAGTATTTCAGGTGTGTTTACAAGTCTTTGACAGCTCAAAGTTTTCTTAATTTTGGTTGGGCTTGGCTAAGTTAGGTGGACCCGAGCAGAGGAACAGTTCAGTCTCCCATAGGCTTTCACAGGAAGCTCTAAATCTCTTTAGAATCTTAGAAACTTTTTACCTTAAAATACTTCAAATATCTTTGAGTTCCTGCTGAAACGGGTGTGCAAGCCCATCACAGTGATAAGGCTTGTAACTTCCCACTGAAGCCAGATGAGGTTTTTAAGGGAAGCTGGGAATCCTTGTGGGGCATACTTGGACACAGGTAACTTCTTGTAAAGGTCAGGGCTGAAATGCTGTTCTCTCATTACAGCCATGGGCTGACAAAGTGCTAGGGACTGTTGCATTTACTGGGAGAGGCAATACTATTCACAGAAACAGTTCTTTGGGAGAACTTCATCAAAGCTGTGTGTGTGAAAGCTCTGTCGTTTCCTACCCTTACACTACCCCTGTGCTGCTTTCGTGACTCTGCAGGGAGAAGTGGTACTTACCATTCAAAGTATGGTTTCTGCGGTACAGCTGGGGGACAGCCAAACCCTCTGCAAAAACTTTCATCTTGGGCAGCTTTGCTGTTACAACACAATCTGACATCCCTTCCAGAAACACTGGGAACAGAAAGAAGGTTAAAAGCAGATGTTTGTTTCTGTGTAAAGGGAAGAGCCAGGAGCAGCTGAAGGGCACACTGACACAGCTGGCAATTTGTAGTGAAGTCCTAGAAGTAGTTTTCTTGCTTGTATGCAGTTTCCAATGTACAGAATTTTCTACAGGTATTAATATTGGAGACTGTTTGCCAAAACGTCCTGGACTTCCCAAAGGAGGTGAGAACAGCAGCATAGAATTGTCCCAAACCCTGACGCCTTCCATAGTGTTAATTCTGGGTCCTTACTTTCTACTTAATAGAAAGATACAAATAGGTTTGTTCTTTTAAATAACTGCTGAGGAATCAGCTGTATGAAACAGGAGACTGCCATCCTCTGACATACCTAAACTTCTCTTTGTTATATTGAACTTTCTACCTTTTTCTCTAAGAACAAGTTTGCTGGGAAGCCTCTTCCTGTGCTGTATTAGTGAAATACAGATATGGCCGGTGGCAGGTTTCCCATCTGCATTGCTGGAGGTGTTCAGGTTGTGTAGGATTTGCTTCTCAACTGTCCAGTCTGCCACATATCCACTCATCTTCTCCAAGTATAGCACATCTACTTGCACGGGGCTTTGATGACTGAAGCATTCCAGACTCATCACTTTTTGGGTTCTGTTTAACTTCCCCTTGGTTGCTGCTATTCCAGGGGCTGGAAAAGGATAAGAAACATTAGAAATGGCTTCTCTTAAATTATTTGCAATTCTTCTCACAAAAGGTTCAGGCCAGCCCAGTTAGCTGAGGTTGCTAGAAGGGTCTCTTTGAGTTGGCTTTCTTTCAGCAAAACAGAGCTAAAATTTTGCATGATCTTTTACATGCTTTTTGCTCAGGTGGCTGAGGAGTAGCTGAGACAGACAAAAACGTTAACCACATGGTGCAGAGCCCTCACAGCTTTCCTCTCCCAGTGGCTCTTTACCTTGCAGGAAGATCTTCAGGCTCCTTACGCTGCCACCTATGTCTGAGGCATTTTCCACATAACATTTGTAGTCTCCGGGGTCTGAGGGAATGAAGCAAGGACCATTTTTACTAAGAAAGCAGGGTTAAGTCACTACTCCCCTCTTTTAGTAACTGATTTTACATGTTAACGTTTTGCTGACAGCAAAAGTGCAGAATTTGAGGTGAGGGTATAAGGAGTAAAGACATAGTTCAGCATATGATAAAGTTAAATTACAAAGGTACATTTATTCCTAATACTACATAAGGAAGTCTCTTAATCCTTAGTTTAATTCAGTTAGAACTTTAAAGTATGTGACCCACTCACCTCTGCTGAGATTGTTGACTGCAAACACTAAGCTAAATATTAATATTATGAACATAATTACATCTCTTCTTGATAATCTTGAAGCCCTTTTATCTTTACTGCTTCCTTTGAGTAATGTTGTAAAGGTGTTTAAGCAGATATTGAGCGATTAGGAGAGATCCCGAACATCTCTGTTATCATGTACTCCTGTTCAGAACTCGTGCACCTTTAACCTGGTCAACATAGAGAGAGTTTAAAGTTAGAGCCTGAACTCGCTGTTTCTACAGGAGAAACGTGAAATTTGGTAAAAAACGTACCTGAAACTCTTCTCTATGTGTCAGATTTCCTTCCAGTAGGTACGTCACAGGTTAACCCTGGTCCTGAGTCCCAGAATTAAGCACTGAAATGGGTGAAACAGGGAAAAGTAGTGTCCTGTGGGAGAGGGCTGTGGAACACACTGGGGTCCTGGTGCAGGCCACTGGTTGCCATGGGACTGAGCTCCTTCTAGAATGGGGCCCCCATGGCAACGCCCCATTGCTGAAAGGCAAACAGAACCCTTTCCTAAGGCCTCTTCCCTCAAGGAGAGGGACCTCAGCAGCCTCTCCTGGCCCTCAGCACCCGTGAGCCTCGCTGCACATGCCTGGCTCAATACACAGTGCCACTGGGCACAGCAAAACCAGCACCACATAATCCCTCAGCCAGCATCACCTGCCCTCACAGGTCTTTTGGCACTGGCAGGGATTTCCAGGGGTCATGCCAAGCAGGCTGGTCCCAGGCCATTTCCTGCTTTTCAGATTGTTAATAAAGCCTAAAAGTGCTTAGGAAGTGGAAGGAGCTTGTGTTTACCTGCTGGCCCTGGTGCTGGTTGCTTCCAGGACTGGGTGTGCTGCTGGGTGAAATGCAGTAGCTCTGGGGGCAGCTGTGCATAAATACAGATATAAATACAGAAATAAATCAGGCTACTGTCTCTTTAATCAGAAAGTCCTAGTGAGATTCCTTAGGCTGTTGTGCAGATGGTTTTTGGGGAATTGGCATTTTCTGTCTTAGACAGGAGGTGGCGATGGAAATCACTTTTTGCTCCAAAGCCTCGGCTTTTAAAATGCTGATTAACCACAGGTTTATGTCCCCCATCACGGAAGGATAGAATTTTGCAGTTCAATTGTCTAAAATTACCCTTGACATTCCAAAACGTGACTGATACTCGAGAGACTCAAGAAGTATTGATAAGGTTTAAGAAGATGTTTAAGTTTCAAAAGAGAGCAAATGGAGTGGCAAGGGCTTGCATGTCAATATTTATTTTGCATGCCTATTAAGTTTAGCTATTCATGGTGGATAAGGATGGATTTTAGTATAAATATTTAATATTTACAATCTATCAGGTGCTATAAAACCAGATCCTCTTTGCACTTCTGCAGGATTTTCATTTGAGTGTATTCGGCTGCTTTAGTTCAGTGTGGTTTTTTTCAGTGAAAACTGAAAACCAATAGTAGAACAGGAAGAAAAAACCCAAACCCACTATGGTAGAGCTGTGAGAAGATAAGATAGTTTGAGAATCTCACATGGGCTGACTCGTGAGGTGCATGTCGTCTGCTCTATACCTGGCAGGGCTTCCCGATAAACTGGCCCTTATATTTGATTGTGTTCAGTGTTCTGCTGAAGTACTATGTTTGTTTATTACTGGCATCCATTTACCATAAACTGCAGCTTGATATCAACCACAAGGAAGGAATGTAAAGAAACCATTCCCCATCTTCCTGTCTAAATAAATAAGGTTTTAACTCTTCCTGACACAATCCTCCCTGTGAGTGTAATAAATGAGTATGTAGCAGCAAAGCAACACATGTACATGCTCACTCAGCTGAATGCATCTTTTGTTTAGGAAATAGTATATTAATGCAGAATCACATAAAAATGTTTGCTCACATTTGTCTGCCTGTGAAATGCAGTTCATGGATCTCCAAGGATCCTATTAGGATCATTTATAGAGGAAGATTTTGTCTTCTCAGTAAGTGTGTTCTCATTCAGCTGATCAGAAACATCTTTAAAAATGAAAGTTTGGATAAGACACTTCTGTGTCCTCTTTTTAAGGATATTTTCATACTTGCTAATTCTAATGCAACTTCAGATGGTAATCATTTGGAATCAAAAAACTATTGGAAAGAGAATTAGATTATAAATAATTTCAAACAAGTAAATATTTCTTTGGAATGTGGTTAACCAATACCTTCACTAAATGTTCACCATCCCATCTACAGTGCTCAGTCTTGCTTTCCAATTAGTTCTGCTGTTCTCTTCCTGGGCTGGGAATGCCGAGACAATCCTAACACCAGTTTTATAGGATGATTTAGGCCACTTCCTGAAGCTTTAAGGAAACTTGGGACCAGTAAGAGCACATCTCCTGCCTGGGTTAGTGATGGCGGCTAACCTGCCAGCCGGGGAGAGCGGGGTGTTTTGCTAGTGATTATCCTTGAAAACAGGCAGATATTGTCAGCACTGTGGGGATTAACATTTCATTCCTAATGTTTAAAACCTTCTGGAACATTTTCTAAATAGCTAAAGCAGGATTTTGCTTTAAAACATGCCCTGACCTTTCTCTCCTTTACTTGCCTGCCAGGACTTGAGGTGTGCCAGGATGGATGGCGTCACTCATCCCCCAAACCTGGGATGATCTTTCCTGTATTTGCACTGGGGATGTTATCAGAGCTGAGAAGAGACGTGGAGCCCTAACCTGGCATCATAAAAGGTATTAACGTTTTCCCTGTATTTGTTTGGCAATGATTTACTTGCATTATTGAGGCTACACTTGCTTTCTTTGAGATGTGCGGGTGGGTGGTGGGGTTGCACATGTAAACAGTCATGTGCTCATAACTAATGCAATAGGAATAAATAATGTCTGTGGTGTGCCCAGTTTATGAGCGTAACAGAAAAAGGACCAAATAGAAATGTGTTTACGATTCATAACCTGATAAAACTATGGGAAAGTATGGCGGAAGTTTGTAAACAGTCTGCCTGCATTAAACCAGAGCTCAGTGTGAGGCTTAAACACATTTTAACTAAGCCTTTGTAGCTATGCTTTTACTTGCTTATGTAGAATTCACATCCTGGAGTATTTGGGATCCATTCTGTACTGTACATATACAGGCTCTTAACAACCATCCCTCAGAATGATGGGTGGTAGGATCCCTTTGTGAAGTTACAGTGGTAAATGAAGTGCTGCTCTGTGGCCATCAGAGCTGAGCATGGCCTGGGGCAGTTGTTACTGGCTAATTTCAAAATCACCTTTCCAAATCCCTCCTTTATTTTTAAGGTTAATGTATTTGATTTGCTCTTTTTCCTGTTTTCTCTTTGCCCTTGAATGGGAGAGTTGCTACAGGATTTAATTACATGGAGCAATCACTCCTCCAGCAGTATTTGAACAGTATTTATTAACCGAATGGGTGAGATGGGCAGGTTTTAGCATGACCAGGGTACTTGGAGCACTAGACAGGTTGAACCAAGCACCTGTTGTAATCTCTGGTTTTGTAAGTTGGGTATGTAGTTATTACCAGTGATTTAGGACATGATCCCTCCGTGTGCCAAGTACTCCCCCTCGCTTCTGCAGGGACTGAGCACAGTGTGTGATTAACTAACACCCAAGTAGCCTTTAAGGTCCTTCATAAAAATTCTTGAATAGAGGAGGATTTTTTAAGTAAAAGACACATCTACAGAGATATAATCTAAAGTATCAATGCCCAGAACAATTCTCCAGGTTCAGTCCAGGTGGAGGGGAGAGCACAGCCTCTTCCCCCACATAGTATGAGTAACCACAAAGCCCCACGATCAGCTTTTCTGGATGTGACCCCACCATGTGCTCCAGGACAGTGTTTCCCAGGGAAGCAGTTCTTGCTTATCCTGGAACCACTGATTTGGCCTTAAAACACATTTTAAGAGGAAATTACCCATAGTTCTAAACTGAAGTGGCTGGCTGAGGAGTTTGCTGTTCCCTTACCACTCCTGCTGCTGCTGTGAGCTCTGAGCAGTGTCCTGGAGCAGTCCCCAGGCCGGGGTGTGCTCTCAGGGGTATCCTCTCAAACCTGGCAGGGATAAAGAGCCGAGAAGATGTATAAACCATACAAGAAACCCCCATTGCCCCGTGAAGCAGAGGAAGGCACAGCAAGGGACGGGTGTTGTTTCTGTCTTTCTGAGCACGGCAGGAAGGCAGCATGGCACTAGAGCCCTGCCACAACATGAGAGCGAGCTCAAGGCTGCTTGTGTGGCTGCTCAACAGCACCCCTGGCAGCACTGCCGACAGCAGCAGGAGGAGGCTCTGCCTGCGCAGGGAGCAGGTCCGGCGGCATCAGGAATTAAACTTGAGTCTTTGGTCCGGATTTCAGCAGCCGGGCAACGCGGCCATCTTGAAATGAAGCTTAAAGTCGCTGCCCATCCGCACAGCGATGGCTGCAGATCAAACTACAGGCAGGAAGCACGCGGGCAGCGCCTGGCCTGCTTCCCAGCCGCCTAGCACGTGTATCTGCTCTGTGCCCCGGCCGGCGTTCCCGCTCCACGCGGGTCCTCCCCGCCGGGCGGTGCAGAGCCGGGGGCGAGCGGCTCGGTGGGGAGGATACTGCTGCCCGCTGTCCGGTCCAGGGCCCCGTCACCGGCCCCGCTGCTTGCCGGTGGTGCAGCCCGCACCGTGCGGGTACCACAACGGTTCGGGGACCGGCGGCCGTGTGGGGAGCTCGGGGCGCAGGGGACGGGTCCCGGAGGGGCAGCAGAGACCGGGCAGGGGGGACGCTGGTGCGTACGGGCCACCGACAGCCCCCAGCACCGGAGCCAGGGGGCGGGCCCACCGGCCGCTCAGACCATAGGCGTCTCCTCATTGGCCACGCCCGCACGCGCCGCCGGATTGGTCACGCCCCCCCGCTGTGCTCCGTCCGCAGCCAATGGGAGCGGCGCAGGCGGGGCAGGGTTGGAGGTGTCTGACCTGAGGTAACTCCGTGCATCACACCACCGTGGGGGGGCGTGGCCGGACCGGGGGGGGCGTGGCCTGGCCGAGGGGGCGTGGCCTGGCGGTGGATGGGGGCGCCGCGCCGCGCCCCCGCCAGCTCCGCCGCCCAGCCGCCAGGTCGGGGGCCTGCCGCGCCTCCGCAGCGCCCGCCACGCTGAGGTGAGCACCGCTCCGCCGGGACCCCGCGCCGGAGGGCCGGGAGACACCGCGAGACACCGCGCACCGGCGTCCCGCCGGGCGGTGCTGCGCGGGGCCGTGGGGCTGGGCGGGGCCGGGCCCGGGGGAGCGCGGGATGAGCCGCTCACGTTGCGCCGTGCCGAGTCGCGCCGCGCCGGCCGCTTTGTGCGCGCCGTGCGGTGTGGCGGGCGCGGCGTTTGGGGCTGTAGGCTCCGGAGGGCTGCCTTAGGTCCTGGAGGGCGGGATGGGGGTATCCAGCCGCGGGGAAGGGGCGTGGAGCCGCGCCCGCCGACCGGAAGAGCTAGTTCGTTTCCTCCGGGTGTCCCGGTGCTGCCCGCGGCCGCGCTATCCCCGACCTCATCCCTCGTGGGGCTTCGCCGCTGCTTCAGCGCGAAACAACGCGGCATGAAGGCAGCATGGTTTTGATTGCGATTTTGACTCCTGCGAGAGGGCTAATTCACCGCCGATGAAATCGGGAGTGCTGGAGCCGCCAGACCAGCGTGGGGCCGGCGCTGCTCTGCCCGCTGAGGCATCGCTCCTCATCCCCGGCATCCTCCCATCCCTGATCGCGTTTCAGGATCTCAAGGGAAAAGTTCGGGCCCGTTTCTTCTGTGGGTCTGGGAATGCCCTCCCGGAGGTGCTGTGAGGTGCTTAGGAGCTAAGTAAAAGCATATTTGCAGGACAAAACAGATCGTTATTGTCACCTCTCCTTTTGTGGTATCTCTTAAATCTGCCGGAGAAAGTTTTAAGATGAAATATACCACGTTAAAAAAGATTAACAATCCAAAGTAATAGTGTGGTCTGTGCCAATTTATCTGTACATGTTCAGCAGACCATTTAGGTTATGCCCAGTTCTCTCAGAGACGATGGGATTTACACATACTCTTGAGTGCCTTGACAGATTAGGATAGCTGTAAATACAGGCTCTTTTTTGGTCTTCAAGCTCTTTTGGAGAGACATAGACATATTTTACCTGGGGAGACCTAGGAAGCATAAATTCCACTTGTACATTTAGCTTTATGTGTCTAAGGTTGATACAGTAAATCTGAAAACTAAGCAAGTGGAACTTCTAACCTGTGGACATGCAGTTTGTGAAGTACCTTTTGATACATTGGAAGCCAAAGAGCTTCACAGGGTGCTTGGTGTTTGCAGAGGATGTTTTAGGGTAGAGAGTGAAGCAATGTGCAATTATTAACTGGAAGGCATGGCCTGGGGGGAGCAGGGTTTGACCCATCAGCGGCACGAAACCAGTGCTGCAGGGAGCTGGCCTGGTGGGACATGGGCAGGAGCTCCCTGGGTTTGGTGTGTGGTAGTTCCTCTTTGTACAAAACTCATCCCTGTGCTCATTCCCAACCTGGAGTCCTGCTTCCAGGTGAGCATGCTGCTGATTTTGTGTGCAGTAAAAGCTGTTAAGAAGTCAACTTGTTATGCAGATACATCGATTTTTACTTTGTCTGTACCTTTGTTGGTCCTTTGCTTTCTGTTACTCATTCAGTTTGGGTGGTGAAAATACACGTCCCTTCTGTTGTTTTATATTCTTGTTCTTTAGCCCCCTAAGCCCACTAGGGGCTGGGTTCGAAGGCACAGATCCCTAGTCTTTAAACAGGAAACCTTGAAATAAAACCAGTAAAATTTGTTAATTTCCTTTTTATATGACATATTGTAGAGGTGCTATTCTGAGTCTTTGAAAGAACCTGCAACTCGTTTTCAGTGAAATAATGTCCTTTTCAATGGTGTAATTGTCTTGAGAATGGGATGCCTTGAAAATAGTAGAAGCTGAATCTCCAACTGACATTATTTTTGTGCCTTAGTGTGTTGGATAATAATAAGAATGAGCTTAAAATGAAACTGTTACAGAAACTTGCAAAGTCTGTCACTGTTCCCTGTCAGGCCAAACATTTTACTAATGATAGTAGTAGAGCCTCCGGCAAAACCAGATACATTACTGTTTGAATTTGGATTGCAGAGTTTTCATTGCTTGTAGCGTAAACGCCATTTGGGTCTTACACCATGATGCCAGCAAGCTGGGGAGTTACGGAAGTGCTGGGTGTCTTCAGACCTGTAACATGGGCTGATTTCTTCAGGAGGAGGGAGGGCAGCACGGCTCAGGCTCTGTGTAGGTTCAGCTGCCATTAAAACATATCTCTGTAGCTGAGCAGGCTCAGAGTGCTCAGTGTTACCTGGACTTAAATCTCTGCAGGGTTGAAGTCTCAATCCAGATCCTTCTGTAAATCACAGGGGGTTTTCCAGTCTCTGCTGAGTTAGCCTGTGTGCCAACCCGTTGCCTGCAAAACTATGTCTAGGGGCTATGTTGAGGATCCTGACTATTTTGGGGTTTAGGCTCTGATTCATCATTATTAGAGAGTACATCCACACTGGTTAATAGTATGTGAACATTGTCTTGGTGGTCAGCTGAATTTGAGATGCATACTAGGAGCGGGGGCAGTTATGTCTTAGGCAGTAAATATAATGTGCAGAGGTTTGGTGAGGTGCAGCATTGAAAGCAAAAGGCTTCTGTGAGACAACTCTGAGAAAATCTACATTTTATTTAGCCCCAGACAATGCTGATATTAATTTAACTGTGAATAACGTGTGCTGAGACCAAGCTTATGTCTAATTCAGAGCAGTGCTGAGCTCCCAGCTGATTGCAAAACATTAGTGGGACTTTTGGCTTTGGGACTGGGCTGCGGGGGGGTTGGAAGTGTGTTGGTGAGTGGATTTGAATGGGCCTTCATGGATAACTAACTGCTTTTGAACAGTTGTACAAACAAGATGTTTGAGCAACACTGGGGCTTAGGAGCTGTGGTGTTAGTTTGGTGCTTTCTGCTGGAATATTGGAGTGAAACACTTCATTGCCTCTTCCTCTGTTTCCTTGTCTGCTTAGCAAGGAGAAAAGAAAGCCTCAAAACTTGTTTATTAACGTGTAAGTCCTTGATATGAGAAAAAGTTTTTCTTCATTAAGAAAGGGTTGAAACTACTTTGGCTGTATCCCAGGTTCTTCAGCACTGGTAGCTGTGCCAGCAGTAAATTGTCCGGATGTGATTTGATGCCAGGCTAAATAAACACGTAAATATTGTCTCCAGGTTTATATGCACGAACATAATTGGATTAAACTCGGCGCTATCTGAGCTGCAAGTCCTGCCCAAGCCCCTCAGCTAAAGAAATCTTCCTGTATGGTTTAGTTTATGCATTTAGTTTTAGTTTATGCATCAGTTTAGTCCCCGCGGGGAAGCATGGCTGCAAAGCCTGCATACCCATTCCTCTCCATCGCCACCCTATCGGTGACCCTTTCAGACAGAGATTTGTGGCATTTTGGTCACAAAATGATTAAGTGTGTCTGTAAAATGAATTACCTGTGGCCCCAGTGAAACTGGAGTCTGTGGGAGTAGTGATGTCAACACAAGTTTGGGTGTACATAGTTCAGTCAAGTACATTCATGGTAAAAGTGCATAAGCCAGTCGGATCAGTTTGATGAGTTTTCATTCTCAGTGATGTAAAGAAAGAGCGCAGTGTTTAAGGATTGCACTGCCTATAAGTTCCTTGTCTGTGCTCTAATTAAAGCTACTATCATGCCTTACTTGTGTTATAACATGGTTCAGTTTTGCTTGTGTACCAGATGAAAGCTGTCATGTTCCTATCAAACCTATCATGCTGCATCCCTGTACTTGGCATAACATGGCTATCATTAGCAAGGACTGGTGAGGTTTTTTGTGTCAGTTTAGGATGTAAATGGCACTTGGGAGTTAAGGGCATCAAAAGAGTCCTTCTGCACAGTGAAGTCCATCTTAGGAGAATGGGGTCCTGAAATGAATGTCCCCTCATCTTGCCCTTGTCTGTGTTGCTGTATCACAGTTTCTTTTACTGGTAAACTAGTGTCAGCTGTGTCTTCTTGCCACCAGTTCCTCATGAGATTTCTAATTATCAGGGTTTACTTCTGATCATCAAATGCAGCTGAAGGCAGCAGCACGTTCAGAAGCTGACAGAGGAAAAGATTGACATAAGTAGATAGTACTGGCAGAAAGCGTAGTTTCTTCTAGAAGCAGCACTAAAATGCACATGGGATGATGAGGCGTGTGCTAACACCTTGCTCAGAAGGTGCCAGAGAGATGTGACTGGCAGGCTCAGTTCCCTGGTACTCTGTGACCTGGAACAAGTCCATCAAGTCAGTTTGGTACCTGTGGCTTTTTAATAACAGCTTTTTGTTCTGAGATTCGGGTAGTTGGGAAAACACAGAATATTTTTCTTTATAATAATATGTACTTGTTAATTCTTTTATTTTCCAGTTCGTTTTGGAAGTGGATAACTGCTCAGCTGGCAAGGATAACAAGAGGTTAGTGCGCTCCTGATCTTATAATGCTGTGATTTCCAGCTGTGTGTAATTACCGTGTAAGTGCCTCAAAGCCAGGCAGATCAGGGCTATCAGAACTGTTCCCCATCCCACCTGTCTGTATGCTGTGAGGTACTCCTTTGGTTTCTCTGTCATTTCTCGGTTGTAATTATTTTACTCTTTTTAACTTTGAAGAAAGCACATTAATTCCCTTTTGGAACAACACTGGATGTTTGATAGTCAGAGGTCTCTGTATGAAGAGATTCTTCTCTATGTAGTAATTTTTAATGGCAAATGGAGACCTGAACTTTCATATTTTCCTGTGGTGATTGTAAATCATGCCGCTAAGTTTCAATATATTACCATAAGGTAGATACTATCCCCTAATTGACATGGATGTTGTGGGACCAAGAGGTTAAAGTCAGGGGGAAGGTACAGAAGATGGCTGAGCCAGTCTGACAGTTCACTGCTGCCAAAAAGGGGAGGTTTTGCTTCTGGCCTCATCATTCCTTACCAGTGTCTTCCTGTCTGATCCCCTTGCTGCTCCTATTCCACATGCTGATCTTGCAGGAAATGATCTTATTATGTTGGATACAGCTCTGATGAGTCTGTTGAATCGGAGCAGAGGGTGAACTGGAAAGCACCATATTAACCTCAGGGTTTGTTTTTTGGCTTTCATTTGTCCCTTACAGTGCTGAGAGCTCAATTTGTAAGAGCCATGGAAGAGTCTTCCCAACCCACTAAACCTGTGGAGAACCCTCACTCTCGCTTTATTATTGGCTCTGTGTCAGAGGATAACTCGGAAGATGAGACAAGCTCCTTGGTGAAGCTTGACCTGCTAGAGGAGAAGGAGAGGTCTTTGTCACCTGTATCTGTCTGCTCAGATTCCCTGTCAGATCTAGGACTTCCCAATGCTCAAGATGGCCTGGCAACCCATATGAGGTATGGATAAAACAGTACTTGGATTCAGTCTCCTTACCCCATCCATTCCAAAGATTCAACTTTATATCCAGATTTGGCTCCAGTTTTTGTTGTCTCAAAACATCTTCTGGCGTTCTGTTTCTAAATGACCTCTTGTATGTTTATTTGTATCAAAACCTCTTTTCTGTTGGTTTTAATGAAATATCTGTGCTCAAATTCCTTGAGCACCTTTCAGACACCTCAGCTGTTGAATGTTGTGGTGCATTCATTGGCACTGCTGTTCTCTTGTCCTGCCTTTCAGAAAGTTGGAAGTTGTTGACTGAGATATTTAAGGGTTTCACTTGTGTGTCTTTTAAGTGGGTTGTGTTTGTTGAGAACAAGAACATTATTTGCTTATTATGTCTTTATGTGGGATTTGCTGTCTTATATGTAGCCAGAGAATTGGCATCACACCTGGAGAAGGTCAATGACTCCGTATTGCTTTTTGGCTTGGATGGAGGAAAGTTTTGTTGATGATTAAGTGGATGTTGTCCTGCAGGGTGGTGATGAGCCAAGACTTGCCGTGATGGCTGCTGCCTGTGGCTCAGGGAGATGTTGGTCTCCTGGCTGGGAGAAGGGTGGTGTTGCTCCTGCTCCTAATTCTTTGTGGCTTAAATAAACTATGAAGTCGGGGTTTTGAGATCCTGGTGTTAATATTTCTCTATCAAAAGGCCCCTTTATTTTTACAGTGGTGCTGGTTTGCATACCACTAGTGGGATGTATCCATTGGATTTGCTCTATTACAGAGGAAGTGTCTTGTACTTTTCAGTGTGTACAGATGTTTCTTTGTGTCTGGTCAGTATCTTCCATGTCCCCTTCCTTTGTTCCCCACATCCCAGGAGGTCTGGTGGCCAGTGCTGTACTCGAGGCCTTGCCAAGTGCTGGGTAGAGCAAGGAGGTGATGTAGGTGGGGAGCAGCAGTCCATGAACAATCATCACCTCTAATGCTGATAAAGTTATCGTTTTACTAGGTGTAGTATTTGCACTTATCACCACTGAATTGCAGCAGTTCATTTCAGGTTATTTTGCCACCTTGTCAAATGCCTTTAGAATTAGACTCTTGGTTCCAAAGCATCTTCAGTCGTTCCTGACTTGGTGGTAAGCTCATAACTGATAAATTTAAAAAGACAATGTTAAAGAGTGTGGGTATTGGAATGAATCCTCAGCAAAGCCCCACTTCTTTCATCCTTCCAGTTAAATGCTTTCCACCATCTGAATTCCCACTTCCCTGACAGTTGTTTCATGTCTACTTGTTCTGTTTATGAAAATGGATATGTGACGTGTTCAAAATGTCATTTTGGATACTGTTAAAAGTCTTCCTAAGACCCAGATTTACCACAGCACTTGACAGTCCCCTGTTTGCAAACCTTCTTAGCATGGTAAGGAAGGAAGTGCATTTCTGAGTCCATGCTTTACTGAGTTGTTCTGGTCCTGCTGATGGATATGTTCAGCCAGCTGGCACTAACATAACAGATGTAAAATCTTAAAGCAAATTTAAAAGGGAATTACCTTTCCAAAGGCTGCCAGTTTGGCAGCACAAAAGGTAATTTTGAAGCAGGAAAAATTCTAGCCCTGTAATTGTATATACTTTAGGAACAGAAGAAATTGGGTGAACCCATGATCATTCGTGTGGAAACGGACAGTAGGAGAGCAAGAAAATGAAGCAACTTTTAGAACACTGCCTGGCATCGGGCAGCTGTAATGCAATAGGTGTGCAACCTTGAGCTCCTCTGTTGTAACTTGCTTACTTTGGCTCTCTCTTTGGAGGGTACTTGACTCCCAGCTAAATTGGAGAGAAATGCCAATTCAAATAAAAAAGTTCCAGTGTTATAGGCTGTTTTTCTAAGATAAAGCAGGATGGCAGTCCCTTTCATGAGATTTCCACATAGTGTTTGCAGATGGAGAAACTGAGACAAAGACAAGTTCAGCAACTTGTCTGCAGCCACTCCGTGACCCTAATGGAACACTGGTGTTCTTGCTTCCAACTTCCTTTTGGTAATCGCAAAGGTACCCCACTTTCTCAAGTGACCGAGATAAATCTGTGGGGAGTTGTGTGCAGTGTGACCAGTGGATCAAGCAAGGTGAGGTCCAAGAGAGTGTATCTTTTTTGAAGGACTTGCCAAAAATCTTTCCATTTGGTGGTTAGTTTCACACCGGAGCTTTTGGTCAGGTGGAGATACAGACAGGGTTGTATTTGAGGTGAGGGGCTTTGCTGCAGAGTCCTACCTGGGGAACAATTACGTGAATTTAGTCAGATTCAGCCAGAATTTAGTCAGATGAAAAAGAGGTTGTGAGTTGCCCGTAGCAACAGGCATTGCCACTTCTTTATTGCTCTTGGAAGTGACATCGTGTTGCCAGTTCATGAAGCATAGGTGCTTCAGTAGACTGCTTGGTGTGTGTTCAGTACCTGAGCTTTGTAGGTCTGTCTGAGCTGCTGAGAGCCTTCTGTGACATCTGATCAATCAATCCTGATCCAGCTGAGGATGCTCTGTGTGCCAACTCCTGTTTCTTCATTTGAGCATGCAGTGTGTGTGTGCGCTGTGGTGTTCCATCATTTCCTTATTGATCTTGTTGGGTGTTTATGCTGTTGCTGGGTCAGGTTATACAAACCAAGCTTCCATCCTGATAGAGGTCTGTGGACAGCTTTGAGCCAGTTGGCTGCTGCTGTAAAAGGTTGAGAAAGCAACACTGATAATGAACTTTAAATTGGTGTGTGGAACAGTAGCACTCAACAAAGATTGTGTGTTGGAAGAATAACCACGGGGACTAAAATGTTCTGATTCTTTTCTTGCTTGATTTATTTAGTTATATAGTAATAAAAATCATGTAAATGCCCTCCTCGCTGTGTTAGTTACAGCACCTACCATTGAAAACAACTGTCCATGAAGAAAATACTGTACTGATGTGCAGTTCACATCAGCAAAATTTACTCTCATTGGATTTTTGTAGAATCATGGAGTGGTTTGTGTTGGAAGGGACCTTAAAGCACATCCAGTTCCAACCCCCTGCCATGGGCAGGGACACCTTCCACTGACCAGGTTGCTCCTTTACATAATAAACCCACCATACAATTGTTTCTTATTCCTTTTGCTTCCAGGCAAAATAATTGTGTTGTCTGTAAGTTCAGAAGTTTCCATCAGCACTTCCAGCTGAAGGCAGTAGTTCTGTTGGGATCCCGTTACTGCTCATAATGTAGTGAGCTGTTAGCCAGTTGCTCTGCTCCATTCTGGGGATTCAGTTGTAGATTAAAATGCTTCTCCTATAAATGCCACTTGGAAAGTCTTTGAGTCTGCTTGTTTTGTAATAAATTGTTCTTGACTATTACTAAAATTAAATCCCAGCTTCAAAGGTAGTATCTTGTATCAAATTTGTGTTTAAAATAGACCGAAATCCTGCACGTCTGCTGGTATTTATACGTGAGGGCTCTGGTTTCATAAGCAACAAAACGTGTGTAGAGCACCTGACAGTCATCCACAGTGACTGAAAGCCAAATTTTAGGAAGTAGCTTGTCTGTTACTTCTGATATTAAGCCCCAAGAGGCTTCAGGCTTTAGCACCTCACACTGTTTGGACTTCTCAATAAATAGTCTCAATAAATTACTGAGGTGCTTAAGAAGAACAAATCAGCTATTTAAGTAATTTTGGGAGAATGCCTCAATTCTAGTGTGGACAGTGGTGTGTTGAGTGTGCCCAGCCTCGCACTGGGGCACTGCTTAGAAACCAGTCCCTGCTTAGAAACCAGTTTTAGAGTGAGTGCACAGAGTACTGAAAGTAATAAAGGATCCTTTTGAGCTGGCTCTGAATTAAGATCAATCCCTTTCCAGTCCAACTGTTTGTGGTCAGATTACACTTCAGAGCATTGATTTGGTAGAAATGGTCTTGTAAAAAAGGGGTGCTGTGATTTTATGCACAAATGTGTGATTGAAGTACAAGCGCACTTCAGTATCTGCAGGGCTGATGCTCTCACTGCTGCATCCAAGACTGCTCTGGCTGCACCAGAAGGGATTTCTACTTTGCTGAACTGAATCCTTCCTGTTCCACAGCCGCTGCTGTTGAAGGCTCCTCCTCCTCTGCCTCTGCTGTCCATGCTCTTGGTTACCGTGGTGCTGCTGAGGATTTAGCACAGGGGTTGGCATCTCAGGGACTAGGAGGCCAATAAATAAACTGGAATTCCATGCTGCTTGCCGAGACATTTTCCTTTGCTGTGGTCAACTGCTGTTGGCTCAGCAGGTAGGGCAGAGTGATACTGCTGCATGATTCTGGAAGTTACTGAAATAAAGCTGTGCATCCTCAAAGAACCCCTGCCAGACCAAAGGCTTTGATTCCATTTTGTTCTCACTTCTGACAGCGAGGGATGTTGTGATGTATGTTTAGAATTTCATCCACCAGGACAGAAAAGTTGAATTCCCTCCTGTATCTGCTGGAAAAGAGGGAACTTGTCAGGTGTGTTGGATTCTGAACTGCTCCCAGTTACACTGACCACCTCTTGAAAGCAACTCCGTTTAGTGAACAAATACACTTTAAAGAACTTTTCCTCTGCATACTTTTCAACAGTGACAGTTTTATGTTGCTGTAAGAGGTATTTTACTCCCTTTGACTCAGTTAATATGGGAAACATCATCTCAAAACTCAGTAATTTGTAGGGAGGTGTTGCTGAGATTTGCGGGCTGAGGTACCACAGAAGTGACAGCAGCTCTGACTTGCTTACTTACCTGATATTTATAATTGGAAAGATAAGGAGGTTCTGTTTTGTCCGTATCAGAATACTCTGTATCAACAGCTCTGTAGTCTGGGAACCAAAATACTGCCTTACGCTAAAGACCTGCCCTGAGGCTGCTCAAGACCTGCACTAGCAGGGAAGTGAAGCTGTTTAGCCAGGAGTAGGGCGAGGGCTGAGCTTGGTTTTTTGTGGTGCATCTTGATTTAATTTCTTAAAATCCTTGTGCTCAATCCTTCGTCAGAGTTGGGTTGGGTTTTGTTGTCTTTGATTTATAGGTTGAAGCACTAATATCCATCAGTGTCTGCATTCAGGCCAGCTGCTGTCTCTTTAAAGTCGTGAGTGAACACTGTTGCTGAATAGGTCCAGTTTGCTGCCTCCCAGTGCCTATTGCCTGAGACGGAGTGAGCCATTTAGTCCAGCTCTGGAATTCCGTATTCCTTACCACACTGTGCCTGTCCTTGCTCTTTCTCTCTGCCTTTCTGTGAAATCGGTTGGAAGGGCAGATCTAAAACAGGAGCAGAGCTTACGGATGCTCCAGCTGGCTCCAGTCTTACCACCCAGATCAGATACATGTTCACATCAGAGCTTACATATTGATGAAACATAAAGCCCAAACTGATGGTGCTGCTGCCATCTCTGCACATCCTTTGCAGGCCAAATCCAGAGGAGGAAAAAATAGAGTCCATTCTGAGGAGGGGGTGTGTGTGTGTGCTGCAGTCTCCTGAAGGCTGCCTTTCAAACAAGGCAGCTGATGCATCACTGCCTTTGGAACAAACCGCTACGTCACTGATGGCACTTGGCATGTTGCAGTGCTGGGATCAATGCAGGCTCCTGGCTGCAATGTGCGTCAGGTATGTGGCTCTAATAGATGCTTTTTTTCTCTTGGAGGCTAGAACAGGAGAGAGCTGCCCCGGCTTCCCCTTTGTCTGCCAGCAGGCCTAGGGACTGTAGAGGGGGATGGTTTTCATATGTTTGCCTTTTGGGCTCTGAGTAGTGTTACGTTTAGGAAATGAGGTTTGTAGGGAGTGTGCGTGTTCCATGGTAAGAGTTTTATGAGAATGACATCCTGGGGTAGGATATTTTTGTAGGGATGTCGCAGCAAATCGTGGCTGTTGATTTCCCAGCAGTGAATTCAGCTGAGAGGAGGCAGGATGAATGGTTTTGAGCAGCGCTGAAGCTGCTCCTGTAACATCAAGCTGTGTGTACGTGTGGGATTTGTTTCCTTGCAGCTACAATGCTCAGACACTGTTTGGGTTAGGGGCTGTGGGGTAGGGCTTTTGGAGCAGATATTTGGAAAACTGCTTTCGTAAAGCCTGAAAAATAACCTTCCAGTTGTACTGTGTATGAATTTTAATCAAATCAGGATCAGAACCTGAGGACATGTAACAGAGCTGTAGATCATGCAAGTGTTTTGTTTTGGAAATGATGGAATAGAGCATTTACTGCTTCCATCCCTGGCAGTGTTCAAG
The DNA here is from genome assembly GCA_028858755.1 of Ara ararauna. Taxonomy (NCBI): domain Eukaryota; kingdom Metazoa; phylum Chordata; class Aves; order Psittaciformes; family Psittacidae; genus Ara; species Ara ararauna. Next base: position 4,889,129 of record CM054389.1, on the reverse strand, counting down.
GGCAGGTTGAATGGGGCTTGAAGCAACCTGCTCTAGTGGAAGATGTCCCTGCCCATGGCAGGGGGCTGGAAGCAGATGAGCTTTAAGGTCCTTTCCAGCCTGGGATTCTATGAATATCAGTTGGGTTTTGCTGGTCTCGTGTGGTGGGGACCAGAAGGAAGGTGGCACAGATTTTCTCAAGCACAGTCTGTAGGTTCACGATACTAATCCCTTATAATGGCTTCTTTGGACCTGATGGAATGGTGGGTTTGTGGTGGCCTCCCTGCAGAGGTGAAGGGAAGTGGGAGCCTGGAGAACCTGGGAGAGCAGAGTGTCATGGCTGGATCTGTGCCTGCTGGGTATGGGAGCAGGGTCTGCACCACCCCTGGGTGAGTGCTGTGGCCCGAGGCCCCTCAGGATGAAGCCAGTGCTGATTTTTGTTGCATACTGCTGTTTTAAAAGGAGTTAAATGGGAAAGGTGGGTAGTTTGAGCAGTTCTTCAAATAGGAACAAAGGCGGAGAGGTGAGAGAGGCATTTAATTATTAGGTAGATATATAACGTTGGGGTTTTCTGTTTCTTCTTTCCCTCCTTATCTCTTCTCTCTGGTGATTTCTTTTCCCTCCGGCTGCCTTCCTCACTGCCACAGTGTGTCGCTGTCCCCTTTACCCTTCTGCTGACAAAGCTTGAGGAAACTGGGTCCACAGAGGGTTGTTTTGCTTACACTTTATCAGGCACATGCTGGTCGTTGCTGATTTTGTCTCTGCTGTTCTTAGCTCCCTGTCCCCTGCAATGACCTTACCTTGCCCTCAGGGTTCCATGCTGTCATCATGTGAATGTGACACTTTTCTGTGTTGCTTTTTTAAGTGATCCTCTCCTGGGTGATGCACCCACATTCCAAGAGTTTGTGCTATGGAATAAAAGCTGTGCTGCCCGCAGATGGCCCTGCACTGGAACAGACCCAAATGTCATGAAATTGAGAAATGTGATCCAGTTGCTGTGTCTAGTTCCAGGCCAGGTTTGCTCCTCACTGTACTGCTGCAGTCGTCACCCTTATCCTGGCCCTACCCCCAAACTTGCAATTTATGTATTCACATGTGCTCAGTACTGAGCAAACTTTATTCCTTTTTCCAATGATGTTATTGAACCTTGGAACGCTTTATTTTGATAGCACTTGGAGGAATCTCATTTCCATTTTATAGCTGGAGACCCAGGTACAGAAGTTGTGACTTGTCCAGGTCTCCCAGCTTCCAAGCTGGTACCCAGTGCATTCTGTTGTCGCTTGGCTGGATCACTACTGTGTCCTGTGTGTCTGTGCAAACTGTGCCTCTTTCTTCTTGGCACCTCTGGAATTGCTTTCCTTGCCACCTCCCCACCCCTCCTGGAAACGTGCTATTAGATCCTATGTGCGGATTGAATTCTTTTGGGCAGACCAGCCCCTGTGCTGCTCCTTTGCTGTCGACAGTGAGGTGCCTGCTCCCGTGTAGATGTGTCAGTTTCTCTGGATGCTGATGGAGCACGTGGGGACACCCTGCGGTCTCCACTTCCTTGCATGACCTCCGCTGTGTGGAGCAGGAGCTGGGGCTCACTGCTGCCTGGAGGAGCCGCTGCACATCACCGGGGCTACAGCAACAGTGCTGGGCGTTAAGCCTGGTTGTGTAATCTGTAGATCATTTTCTCTCTTTCCTGATTAGCTGCTTTCCTCTGAATGCAGAAGGGGGAAGCTACTCCTCTCACTGTGCGTGCTGTGTCACAGGAGAGCGGCTCACACGCGGAGAGGGGTGGTGGAAAGGAAGGGACAAAGGTTAAAAGAGCAAAGCAATTTTGGAAGCGCCGTGGCTTCAAGGAGAGCTGCGCAAGCACAAGAGGCTGTTTGCAGCTTTCTCCTGCAGGGGTTTGAGCTGCAGGGCTCAGAATCAAATAGCAGCGGCTGCATTAGAGGAGTCGTGAGCGAGCCCGAAATCTGTTCGTTCCCTCACTGAGACAGCATGGAGGATTCTGCAGAGCAGAGTCAGGAAATGAGATACCACATGCTGCAAAGGTAAGCATTACAGATGTGCGTGTCTCCTCAGTGCAGCAGCTCTGCTGGGCTATACATACAAAGGTACACAAAAAGTGGGAGTGTTGTTCCGGACTGGGAATGCGTACTGCTGTTTTTCCATGTTCATTTCATCCCTTGAAACCTTGCCGGTTACCTTGAGGTGTCTGTGCATGCAGTCTGCAAGCAGGATGCTAGAATATATCTTAGTGGGGGAATCAGTGTTAAAAGAGTTGGGGATTCTGCATGACTTCCTTCTCTATCAACTCTGAAGGATAGATGGGTGTTTTGGAAGGTCTTGCCTAATGAAATACAGCAGCTGTGAGCTGGTGATTAGGAGGGATGGCTCAACTCAGCATTTGTTCTGTTTTGTTTAGAGCACAGTGTGCTTTTTTCTGTGCTGCCCAACTTCTGCCTCATCTTACCCTGCAGAAAAAGAATCATCTCTCCTGTTTTGACGCGATGTGCAGCCTATGGTTATTAGTAAATACAGCTAATGTTCTTGGTATGTTTGCTGCCGCAAACAGAACTGAACTCTACTTGCTCTTAAACAACTGTTTGTGCATTATTTTGGATGATGAACCTCTGGTTCTTTTGACATTTCAGCTGGAGCAGTATCTTTATGTGTATAGTAGAAATTAGTACAGGCAGGATAGTTCCTATTCATGTCTGTTCACAGGTTCTGACCACAAGATTTTGATCTCTTTTATTTCTATTTTTGGTGTGACTGCCCTCAATAAACCTGCAGTGAATAAACCTGTCTCACTTGTTGGGCTGCGCCCCTTGACATAGAGCCTGACCCTTTTTCAACACCCAAACTTAGTAGAAATTCAACCTTAACTGCACCGTTCTTGTTCTTGCCTGTTAGCTCTTCTCCTTGAATTCCTGAGCTTATCACTGCAGTCTGTGAACTCTTGCCGATAGGGACAAGTTTTAAGTTCATTGGCAGTGTTTATCTCTGAAAGTGCAGTTAAGAAGAAGGGAAAGTAATAGAGGGGAGAACCTTTGTACACTTCACTTGGTCTGTGCCTTTCTCTGGGTATCAGCGAGCAGGTTACTGGACTGGGTGTGCAGCCAGTTGAATATCCCAGAATCTCACTGGGAGACAGGCATCTGTTTCTGTAGCGTGCTTTAAAATTACCCCACTGATCTTGTTTTCCTGTTACGTTCTCCACTCTTGGCTTCAGGGATCACTTCAAGGCTTCTTTCACTGTGCGTAGAACAGGTTTTCACTTATACCAAGACTCAGCTTGAAGTCAAGCATGGCCATTTGTCACAGGAGAGAAAGACTGATGTGTCTGAGCTTCAAGGGCTGCTTTCTTGTTGTTCTGGAAAACCTTACAAAATCAGGGTTTGCCACAATAGAAGGGAGGAACCTGCTTCATCCTATGTGGGATAGATTGGCATGTCTTCATGGTCAGATCTGAGCATTGATCTTGCCTTACCTGAAAATGTCACCTTTCCTTCTCATACAGTTCATGGGTGATTATACCAGATTTGGCGCATAGCTTTTTGAGTAGGTTGTTCTAGACGACATGGGTCAAGATCTTCCTTGTTAATGTGTACTGCAAGGTGTAGGCTGTTTTAGTATCATGGTCATTCAGAGGAAACGTGCATAAGAGATGAATCTGGAGTTAACCAGACGCTTGCTACAGTTTAACCAAGGCTTCTTTCATCAGTGAATTTCTTGGTCAAAACACATGTTGCTGATGCAGAGTTAAGGAGGGTCTGCATTTCAGATGGGTATATCTTCATAGGCCGTAACATATTTGTGGGGAAAAGTGAGGGGGAATCTGCCTGTTTCCTCTCAGGCTGTCACAAAGCGCCTCTAACAGCAGCTCATTCCAGCCAGGAAGCTCCAAGCCTCATGTGGGGCAGTGAACCCCACAGTTACAGCTCTCAGCTACCTGACCTCGGTGGCTGTGCTTATGAAAGGAGATCTCTCGATGCTGCACATGGCTTGGCTTGTCCTTGGCTTGGTTTTCCTGTTATGCCCTCCCTGTGGTGTTGCTCAATGGTAGCAGCTCTCCAGCAGCTGATCAGGGCAGAGGTTCCTGATGGGTTTCCTGTGGCCCAAGGGCAGCCAGCAGGGCCTGCCTGGCTCCTGGGGACTGGTGCTGCACTGGCAGCACTGCTGTAATAGCACTGACCCCCTTGATTACTGTTGGGTCTTCTCAAAGCACTGGGTTGTTTTTTCAATACCTTCCCACTGTTCATCCCTCCTTCTTAACCAGTCATCCCTGTAAAAGCTGAGGACCAGGTCCTGGTAGCCTGGAGGTGAGGAGTGATCTGCTGCTCTGCCTGGGGAATATAGTCAAGGGGAACTTTACAAATGATCTGTGTACATCTGCACTGCCAAGTTGCCTTTTTCTGTCTCCCACAATTTCCCTAGGCCCAGCATGTCTGGTTTACACCTTGTAAAGCAAGGCCGGGACAGGAAGAAAGTTGATGTGCAGCGGGATTTCACTGTGGCTTCTCCAGCAGAATTTGTTACTCGGTTCGGAGGGAATAAGGTTATTGAAAAGGTAAATCATGTCCCTTTTTCTCTTTAGCATACTGCGCTGTGGTCCCTTCTCTTGAGCTAGGATGTCTCTCGAGAAGGCTGTCCGTTGCTGATACCAAAATTAATATTCCTGAACTTGAAAGCTGTGCTTGTGCCTGTAGCCATTGTGTTCCCATTTCGTTTTCTATGTGATAAATAAACATCCCATTGTGTTAGCTTAGTGTGACTGGGGAAAAATTGAGTGAGCTGGAGCACTTGTGCAGCTACAAAAGGATTTATGGAGAGCTATAACAAGAATAGACTGGAAAAACACTGAGAAATGTATTTAAGAATGCAGAACCATTTAATGGCTGAAGTCTCTTCTTATCAGGTATTGGAAGTTTTAGGTACTTGTTAGGCCTATTTTCCTGTGTCCTTCTGCTCTTTAATCCAAATGAGGCATAATACATTAAATTCTTTATGGTCAAGCAAGAGCCCATTTCTAAATTGGCTGATGGGCCATTAAATGTTCTGGCTGAATTGAATGCTGCCCAAGGAAACTGCACAGCCCCAGAATTGGACCGAGAGTCTACAGAGAACTGTTTTCATTATCATTTGGTGTTATTTAGACTCTGTTTCATCCCTGCTTCTAATGTGCTCAGGTGCTGATAGCAAATAACGGCATTGCAGCAGTGAAGTGCATGAGGTCCATCCGCCGGTGGTCCTACGAGATGTTTCGGAATGAGCGGGCCATCAGATTTGTTGTTATGGTGACTCCTGAGGATCTGAAAGCAAATGCAGGTGAGTTGTGAAGACAGTGAAGGTGCAGAGCCCTCTCCTCGCACAGACCTCTGTGCCCACAAGAGGTTCAGTGTTCGTCTGTGCATCACATCCCTTTCTGGCAAGTAACTGATCCTTCTGGGAGGAGATGAAGTACTTCCAGTGCTGTAGATTTAGGGAATTTTAGACCAAGTCCCATTCATTAGATTTGCAGTCTTAAAGAGCCCTTCTTTGTGTTTGCAGAGTATATTAAAATGGCAGATCACTACGTCCCAGTTCCAGGAGGACCAAACAATAACAACTATGCGAATGTGGAACTCATTCTTGACATTGCGAAGCGGATTCCAGTGCAGGTGAGAAGGGTCAAAAGTAGTTCTCAAAACAGGAGCTAACTTACTAAGCTGTCTTCCCTCTGGAGAGAAAGGTCAAAGAAATTGAAATCACAGACCTATGCTAGCGCCAGAGGGCAAATGCTTATTACAGTGCAGTGGATTTCCCAGCGTGAGTATCTGCAGGAGGTGGAAGGTTCCCTTCAGCCTTTTGCTTCCCTGAACTTCGTTGCTCTTCAACAGCTTCCTGCAGCAGCCTTCTTTGACTTGTCTACAAGATGCAAGGCACTAACCCTTTAAACTGAACTTACCGTGTAGTTCAGGGAGCTGGTCTGGCTTCTGAATGTTATGAGGCTGTTTCCAGTGGGGAAAAGAAAGACGTTAAGTGTCTACGTGCTTCCTATTTCCATTTGTTCTCCTAAAACAAAGAGTAAACTATGCTGTTTTCTTCTGCAGGCTGTGTGGGCTGGCTGGGGTCATGCATCTGAGAACCCTAAACTACCAGAGCTTCTCCACAAAAATGGGATTGCTTTCATGGGTGAGGATATACACTTCTGATCTAATGTCTGGTCCTTATTTTAAGATGGGGAAGTTTAGGGAGGGAAAATCCTGAGTCTAAAAGAGAGCCATGAGGGATGATTTACAAGTGCGAGGTGGGTGATATGTTTTTTACAGTAGTCAGAGCAACACACTGTGTTGTCTAATGGTGTAGTCTGTTACCAGTCATTGAGGCTACTGAAAACAGATAAGGTTTGGACATATGCCGGAAATTAGTTCTTGTATGTCAGTATTGGCAAGTTCTCCAACATACCTTTGAATGTTGTGGATACAAAATCAGAAAAGATTCCTGTTAAAGTAGGTTGTTTCCCAAGCTGCATGTCCCTGTTGTCATTTTAAAGAGGGTGTTTGTAGTTAGGGTTTCTGGAAAGAGTGGAGTTTTACATGGACGGCCCATGAAGTTTGTGATCCAGTTAGCAGTGTAGTTGACTAAGTGCTGGAAATGGTTGGTGCAGTAAGCCTCATCCCCTGTACTGCATGAATCTGCATGTTAGATAAAGTTTTGGGCACGTGCGATGTTTGAAACTAAAGATAGGCATGAAACCTAGGTTAGACTTCTGGATGTTTGCCTAATGGCTGCTGTCTCTTGTGTTTCTCATGTGTTGTTTTTGCTCTTTGCAGGTCCTCCAAGCCAAGCAATGTGGGCTTTAGGAGATAAAATTGCTTCTTCGATAGTGGCACAGACTGCTGGCATTCCAACTCTTCCTTGGAGTGGCAGTGGTAAGAAGGAAACTGCCATGTGTTTATCAAGATCATTCTAGTAGTTTTTTCTTCCCCACATCTAATCTTTAAGAAGTGTCTCTGCACAAAAAGGTGTTCCAAGGAGTGTTCCATCTGTTTAGAATTTCACATCTGTGTTATCCGAGGCTTAGCTACAGCGATATATATGGGTATGCCAGGCACAATTTGCATGTTGTATAATGGGCTGTAGGTCTAACAGAACAGCTGTAATATCTGGCATTTCTGCAGTCTTCTAGCATGGAGCGTGTAGTTTTGGAGCATATGGCCAATACTCTACTTCCATGGAAGCAGTATGCAGTTTGGAAAGACTGTGAATCACAACAGAATTGCACAGGAGACATGAAAGAGGGTATCATTTGTTGTATCTGCTCCCCAGAAAGCAGAAATATGTCTTTGCGTTCTGCATTCTCTCTCTTTTAAATGCTTCCAGAGCAGTTCTGCGTGGAACTGGTTTGTTTCTGCTGTGCCTGTGTTTGCTGCTGTTTGTTTCGCTCGTGTCTGCTGAGTGAGTTCTTGTGAGCTAAGAAGATGCTGCCTTTATTTCAGGTCTTCGAGTGGACTGGCAGGAGAATGATCTTCAGAAGCGTATCCTCAATGTTCCTCAGGAGCTGTATGAAAAAGGCTATGTGAAAGACGCGGATGATGGACTGCGGGTGGGTGGCTGGTGTTCTGGAGGTATTTAGGTCTTGCTGGAGAGAGCTAGAGGTTTGATGTATTTGCAGTGTGAGGACAACTAGAACTAGGCTGTCGGCCTCACAGAGCTGAGTCTTGGAATCTTGGAAAAGTGATCCTTCACATGGATCCAGCCTGCAGAATTAGGTGGGAATTAGGAGAGAGACAAGATACAGAACCAAAGTTGTATTTCACAAAGGACTCTCTTCTGGTTTTTGGTTAATGCAGGGAGAAGGTGTTTTTAATAACAACCCATGACCTCATACTTGATCTCATCTTTTGTTGAGTTTCTCTTTGAGGAAGATTTCTAGAATAAGAAATATTCCTGGCACACTGCAGGATTTGGGAGTTTTCCTTTGGGAAGAAAGGGAGTGGGATACATGATCTTCGTGTTACCCAGTGTAACGACTTCCTGGATTTTACAAAAGCTTTTCTGTGGGTTTGTAAATTTAATGACAAAAGATTTTGTGATTGCTTTGAGAAGCAAGAGTCACAAAAGCACTGCTCCTTTTTCCAGCTTCAGGCATCCTCTCAAACTGGGATATTTGGTTTCTATCCCAGTCATGTCTTGGTTACTAAATAGGCAGGCATAGAAGCTTGGACACAAATCAGCAGGAAAATAAAGATCTTTTCAACCATTTTGTACTTTACCCATGTTTTTCTGCCCGTCTTGGTCAGGCTGCTGAGGAGGTCGGCTACCCTGTCATGATCAAGGCTTCTGAAGGAGGAGGAGGAAAAGGAATTAGGAAGGTTAACAACGCAGATGACTTCCCCAACCTGTTCAGACAGGTAACTTTTCCCATTGATTTGTGCTGTCTTGTTCGGAATGCTCAGGTTGGGTGATTCTGAGACCTCTGTATCAGAAACGTTGAAGAGCTGAAGAAGACTGCATTATGTGTCAGAGCATGTTTAGCTACTTTAAATCATGAGTTCATGCTTTCTTTGCTCTGTGTTTTGGCAGGATTTTACTTTGTCTGCATATCCAATACGGTTGTCAAATGCCCAGACTTCACTGGAGATGCCAAATAAATCCAAGTAATGGAGGGCATGGGCAGTGTAACTCAAAAGTGTTGAGGGACACAAGCCTTCTTTAGCTTGTGAGTTACTTAGGAAAGCTGAGAGGAAAGGAAATGGTGCTATAATTGTATACAAGTGAACAAAGTGTATTCTCAGCCTTAGGTGGCCCAGGGGAAACATTATGGATGTTCCTTGCCCAAAAAGTCAATTGGGATGGTTGTGACTAAGGTGTTTACAAAAAATGATCAGTGTATTTGCGTTGTCTCTGCTGTAGGTTCAAACTGAAGTCCCAGGCTCTCCAATCTTTGTGATGAGACTGGCCAAGCAGTCGCGGCACCTGGAGGTGCAGATCCTGGCAGATCAGTATGGCAATGCCATCTCGCTCTTTGGCCGGGATTGCTCCGTGCAGCGCAGGCACCAGAAGATTATTGAGGAAGCACCTGCTTCCATTGCAACTTCAGTGGTGTTTGAGCACATGGAACAGGTGAGGGGGGGGATCTGCAGGTTCTGTTTGCCTTGCGAGACTCCAGAAACAGGCAGGACTTAAGTGGGTTTTTTGACATCATCAGGAGTTTTGCACTCTTGAATCTTTTAAAGGAGCAATTTGGGGTTGTGTGGGCTCACATTCCCAATGGGACTCACATTCCGAAACGGAGTCCACCATGAAATAATATGACAATAATTTAATACCATGTAATATGACAAAAAACATTTAAACCACACTTCTCTCCTATTTTTGGGGTACATGCATTTTAAAGGCTGCTCCACAGCTGTCATATTAAAAGCAAGCTGTAAGAGTTGCATGAATTGTTTGATGCTGAATAATAAATATTTGCTTCAAACTCTGCCTTCTGTAACTTGTAAATCAAAGCTCCTGTGTCACGTGCTTTTCTCTGAGCTGTTTTTAGGCCTGTTACAAGCTTTTGGGTGTTCTGGAATGCCAACCAAAAAGTTTGAAGTAGGAGGAATGGATGAACAGAGCACAGTAACTGAGTGCAGGGCCTGGAAATCAAATACTCTTTTTCTTATATCCTAGTGTGCAGTGAAGCTTGCCAAAATGGTGGGATACGTGAGTGCGGGCACTGTGGAATACCTATACAGCCAGGATGGTAGCTTCTACTTTCTGGAGTTGAATCCCCGCCTGCAAGTGGAGCACCCCTGCACAGAGATGGTGGCTGATGTCAATCTGCCTGCAGCGCAGCTCCAGGTGAGTCAAGTGCCCAGGCTCTGGCTCCTGGAGGCTTTCGGAAGTGCTCAAGCTGTGTGAAGAGGCCCAAGCATGAAAAACCTGTTCTGCTGAAGGCTTAATAAAATAGGGGGTGGATTGTTGTCTGAGTCAGAGTTCTGCGTTAAAGTCAGATCACATACTCACGCTGCAGGTGAATAGATTGCGGTACTGATAGAGGAGAGAATATAAAGCCAAGTATTAGAGAGCTCTCCTAAATATGGCCTATATCTGCATGTGTGGATAGGTGATATGTGGCATGTCCACATTTCCTCCTCTACAGAACACCCAGTAATTCAAAGGCCCATTTTGGTCCTCCTCTACAAAACACCCAGTAATTCAAAGGCCCAGTTTGGTACTCTCTCAGCTTGGGATTGATCTTTTATGGCTGGAGCAAAGCTTTGTTCAGTATTCCAATGTATATATATGTATATGCATGTGTGGATATACATATAGATGTATATGCATCCATCCTATTATAACTGTTTCACTAAGTTATGGCCTTGCTGTTTGGCTCTTTCTGATTTGGAAAGCAAAGAGAGGTTATTTTCTAGTTATTTCTCCTGGACTGCTTCAGTTAAAAGGAGTGTGAAGAGAAGCAATACAGGAGTAAAACATAGAGGTAGGAAAACTGGTTTAAGGAGATGTGTGTGAGAAAACTTGTCTCAGCAGTCTTTAGCCAGGATGTGTAGGTCAGAGGTGATCCTGCTCCTCTACTCCGCTCTCGTGAGATTCCATTTGCAGCACTCTGTGCAGTTCTGGTGTCCTCAACATAAGAAGGATACGGAGCTGTTTGAGCAAGTCCAGAGGAAGCCATGAGGATGATCAGGTGCTGGAGCACCTCCTGTGTGGAGGCAGGCTGAGAACATTGGGGCTGTTCAGCCTGGAGAAGAGAAGACTGCGTGGAGACCTCAGGGCAGCTTCTGAAGGGGGCTATAGGGATGCTGGGGAGGGACTCTTCATGAGGGACTGTGGTGATAGGACAAGGGGTGATGGGTTCAAACTGAAACAGGGGAAGTTTAGATTAGATATAAAGAAGAAGTTCTCCCCTGTAATTGAGGTAAGGTGCTGGAACAGGTTGCTCAAGGAAGTTGTGAATGCTCCATCTCTGTCAGTGTTCAAGGCCATTTTGGACAGAGCCTTGGTTTGGTGTGAGGCATCCGTGTCCATGGCAGGAGGGTTGGAACTGGATGATCTTAAGGCCCTTTCCAACCCCAGTCATTCCATGATTCTATGACAGTTCAACTTCAAGCACTGAAATTATTTTGTGAAACAAGTTGACAGGAGCTTTCTGTCTCATGAGGACCTTAATATAACAGGCGTTATATGTGCCCATCCTCAGCTGAGCCAGCACTGGCCAGCTTTCTCTGGAGCCTTTTAGTTACTCAATGGAAAATACTGGCTGAAGGGTTTAAGGTGGATGTTACACTGAGCTCAGCTGTCCTTAAAAGTATGAACCTTCCAAGATGTGTCCATGGAGAAGGCTCACATCAGAAAACAGGCATGTGTGTGTATCTGCTCTACTGGAACCGCGGCATCAGCTTCTGCAGAGAGTTGGTGAAATTAATTCCTCAAGGAATAGGCACTCTCGGCGAGGAGGGAAACTGACTTAGTGGTGCTTCTTAATTTGCATAATCATTATCACTATTATTATATGTATATTTATATATTTCTATTATATTTTTCCTTAGATTGCCATGGGAATTCCCCTCCACAGGATCAAGGATATCCGAATGATGTATGGTGTTTCTCCGTGGGGAGATGCATCTATTGACTTTGAGAACTCAGCCCATGTCCCCTGTCCCCGCGGCCATGTCATTGCTGCACGTATCACCAGTGAGAATCCTGATGAGGTGCGTGCTTGAAACTCATAGTTACTGATCACACTCTGAGACTGTGGCCTTCCACCAGGGTTCAATCCCTGCTGCTGCTCCCTGATGAACATTTTGGCAGCAAATATAAAGCATTCTTCCTTTATCTCATTTAGCTGATGGTTCTGTTTAGACACAGCCTGAACTTGTTTGTGTATGTGTGATGTTGCAGCACAAAAGTGCTCTGGCCTTCAGAACTCTGATTACTTCCCTAATTCTGGATTATTTACTTTTTCTTTAGGGTGTATAGCAATGTCTGTCTGTCTTTACAGGGATTTAAGCCCAGTTCTGGAACAGTTCAGGAGCTGAACTTCCGCAGCAATAAGAATGTCTGGGGCTATTTCAGTGTTGCTGCTGCAGGAGGGCTTCATGAGTTTGCTGATTCTCAATTTGGTCACTGCTTCTCTTGGGGAGAAAACCGGGAAGAAGCCATCTCGTAAGTAGTCAGAAAAGTGGGAGAGCCTTGATAATTGCTTGGTTTTGTCCTCTTTGATCCAAAGTGCCATGGAAAAACAAGACTGCTTCCTTACTTGTAGGAGTTTGAAGAGAAGTTTCCCTCTCTTTTCCTTGTTTCCCACATCATGGTCAGGCTTCTCATCCTGTCTTGATTAGCAGTTTCACAGTGTTGCACCTACCTTTCTATACTTTTTGCTTAGTTTATATTTTATCTTTCTGTTTCATTCCTGCCTTGTGTGCCTACTGCTGCGATATGGTGCAGCTACTGTTGTGTTGAGTCCTTCCTAGAAAGCATTTGGGTGGAAGGCTTCTAACAGGACAAACACTGATAACTTGTTAGGCCAGTGCCTTATAATGGTTTATAAACCACTGAACATCCTTTTGTCTTGTGGAATGAGGAAGCATCCAGTCACAAGACGGGACTGTCTTACCTGTCATCTAGGCTCCTTTTGCATCCAAAGCCTTTTCTCTCTTCCATTCTTTGTGGGATGGAGACCACATCTGTCTGTCTTACCTACGCTCCTGACACGTGGTAGATGCCTATGTGGTAACAGTGGAAATGCCTGATTTGTAGCTTGGCTGTCTGAGCTGCTCTTGTTCCCACCTGCACCAGATTGAAGGAAATCAACGTTCTTTCATTCCCAAGCTTGTCATATGGGATCTTGCTCCAGTGCATGTGCTCTTCTGCTGTTACATTCAGGCTGTTTTTTCCCAGCAGCTCATGGGGGGAACTACCTAAAGTTTCCAGTTTGCACATCGTTGCTGTTAGTATGGGACAGATAATAGGTTTTCTTCTTTCTTTCAGAAACATGGTAGTGGCTTTGAAGGAGCTGTCCATCCGAGGGGATTTCCGAACCACTGTGGAGTACTTGATTAAACTCCTGGAAACAGAAAGCTTCCAGCAGAACCGCATTGACACGGGCTGGTTGGATCGACTTATTGCTGAGAAAGTTCAGGTGCAGCTGCTTCCTTTACAGACTACAAATTGGAGTGAGAAGGGAAAGGGGATGTGAGGACAAGCTTGATGCATGCTGGTTGCAAGAGGAGGTGGCATGGTTTAGTGGGAGGTGTCCCTGCCCATGGTAGGGGTGTTGGAGCTGGATGATCTTAAGGTCCTTTCCAACCCTAACTATTTTATGATTCTATGATTTAGGAGTGGTTAATTTCCACGTACGGCTTTATAAATTAATATTTTCATTGGCCTTAGTTCTTATTTATATCAAACAACTACTCAACTATCACGAGATTGACCAGAAAAACATCTTAGTGTATGTGGGAATTAAGGCTGGTATTTTGGTTTGCAGTTTGGGATGGATTTAGTGGACACGTAGGTGGAGCCTCGAGGTGTGATCCAGGAATTAGGAAGTGTAGTTTTCTTTTAAGGAGTTACAAATGTAATTGTTTCTATTTGTATTTGTGTGGATTCCTCATCAATTAAGAGAGGTTGGCCGTGAACCAGAAATAAAGCTGAGATTACTTGTTTCTGCAAGTGGTTGTCCAGAATGGAGTCAAGCTAAAGGAGATGGAATGGTGTTGTTTACCCTTCCTTTCTAGGCTGAAAGGCCTGATACCATGCTGGGAGTGGTGTGTGGAGCTCTGCATGTGGCTGATGTGAGCTTCCGAAACAGCGTCTCCAACTTTCTGCACTCTCTAGAAAGGTAAAATTGCTGAGAAGCCAATAGTCATTAGCTGTGATTTACAAGTCTGGTTCAGGTCCAGTCCAGGAATACACAGAGCTTGTTGTCTCCTGACTGTTCTCTGGCAGACTCTTCCTAAGAAGAGATGGTTTAAAAGCTTGCTCCCATCACTCTGCTAGTGTTTTCCAAACTCTTGCATGCATCCTTGAACCTCCTTGGGCCCCTGGTAGCAGTTTGATGGCTTCTAAAAGACCGGTTTTGTTTTATACTTCACTTTCAAGGGGCCAGGTCCTGCCTGCTCATACACTGCTGAACACTGTGGATGTGGAACTCATCTATGAAGGACGGAAGTATGTGCTGAAGGTACGATGCGCAGTACAGATACCCATCCTCTTGTTTCTTTTACTTGGGGATGCCTGTGCTGTTCTTGCTTAATCTTTGTAATGTATAATTACTGGAATTCAATCTGTGCAGAGTTCATTTTCTGTGCTTTAATGGGGTTGGGCAATCAGTACAATCTCCCTTATGATGATATCCCATCACGTCTTTCCATTGCAATATCCCTGTAAATATTTTAATCTTTCAGGGTCAAGAAATGCTCTGCATAGGGTGAAAAAAACTTTGTTATTGCCAAAGAATACTGCCTGTTGGTTGACCAGAACTTTCAATTGATGTCTCTGAACATGTAGATCTATTCTGTTGGTGTTTTGAGCCCAGTTTCATCAGCGTGACCAGAATCTATAGTAGTTTTTCCCTTTAGTGGTGCTTTTTCTTTGCTGTGTGCAAAAAGGCCATGTTAGAAATACTGTTTAGAGGTTTCAAAACCAAGTGTGCAAGGGTTAGGAAATACTAGACTGAAGATTGCCTGTGCAATCTCAATGAGCATACTTGGGCAAATTTATTACAGTGAAGCTTCTAATGACATGACTGTACACTGCTTTTTGCACCTGTAAATACTCCGCATCTCCATGATTGTATTTTGGCACCTGTTTGGTGAGAGGCACTGAACAGCACTAAAGGATGCTCTAAGTGCTTGCCCAGCTTCAAGCAGGAGCTTGGTGGCAGAGGCTGTGGTAGGATGCCTTTCTCCAGGGAGGGCTTTAGCTGCTTTCTCTATGAGACAGTCTCTTTCTTGTTCTTTTCTTGTTCATTAGGCAATATTAGTACATGACTGTGCCTTGTGTATAGATCAGGGTGAAGAAATGGTATATGATTGCATAATCAATCCTGTACTATTAATGCATAGGTGTGAAAGGATTTAATCAAGATTAATGGACAGCATTAGTTCTGGCATCTCTCGACTGCTAAATGCTTGGCTTTGTGATCCCAATTTTTTGTGCTTTTCCCATCTAACATGAGAACAAGTGGCTCTCTTCCCCTTCAATTCCCACTGCTGGAGTGCTGGAAGACTGTCTGTTGTGGCAACCAAGACACTATAAATGCTGGGTTCATTTCATGGGCTCCATACTGATCTTGTGGACCTGCAGGTGACCCGACAGTCTCCCAATTCCTATGTGGTGATCATGAACAGCTCCTGTGTGGAGGTGGATGTGCACCGGCTGAGTGATGGAGGACTGCTCCTATCTTACGATGGTAGCAGCTATACTACCTACATGAAAGAAGAAGTGGACAGGTAGCAACCTGTAAAGATCACTGTTTAATTTGTGTACAAGCCAGAATTAGGTGTATTTGTAACTTTACACATCAGTTGGGAATGGAATGCTCTCCTAGGAAGAGGTTACTAGGTGTAGCATGGATGAGCGTAAAGGGAGAAGTTGCCTTCACCTGAGGAGCAGATCTTGGCTGCTGTTAGAGCAAAGATCTGGATGTGTGTGGAGTCCGTGTTCTCCTGCTGGTTGTTTAAAAGTGCCCTTTTGGATTGTAAAAAAACCCAAACAAAAACCAAAATACAAAAATCTTTAAAATGCTTGAAACCCCACAAATGCCTCAGAAACAGACCCAAGATTTGCTGTTTCAGTGCATTCCCTCGAAACTCCCTACAGGGATCGTATCAGAGCTGTAAGGTCCGTAAATCTCCCATCTTCTGGAACCTGAACCAGTGCCCCCTCTGCTGGTTTCTTTTCTGTGACAAATGTAAGGCATCTGGTCAGGAGCACACGGAGAGTTTGAGTAACTCCTGCTCTCTTCAGCTTTGTGCTGTACACAAGATGATTTTGCATGGCAGCTTGGTGCATGTGTTGGGTGTTAGGTGTAGCAAGTGTCATCTTCAGTAACACCAGGCTTTGTTTATATGAAATCTGGAACTTCCTTAGTTCTGGTTCTGGCAATGAGTGTTTTGTGGAGAAGCAGCACAAAAGTGGCACACAAACAGCCTTGCTAAGGCTGTTGTGTCTGGTTTCTGATCCCTGGCTTCCACAGTCTTAGTTTGGTATGGTTAATGTGAACTTTCATAGGCAGGGCTGGGCCTTTCAGCTCGGAAGAGCTGGTCGAGGGGGTTTTCTTTAGAACAGGGAAAGAGAGAATGCATTTTCCCCTTTGCATGCTTTCCCCAGGAAATTCTGTTGCAGTGATTTATCCTGTTCTTTCCCAGGTATCGCATCACTATAGGGAACAAGACCTGTGTGTTTGAAAAGGAGAATGATCCCTCCATTCTGCGCTCACCTTCTGCTGGGAAGCTTATCCAGTACGTGGTGGAGGATGGGGGCCACGTGTTTGCTGGCCAGTGCTTTGCAGAAATAGAGGTAAAAGAGTCTCAGAGAACTGACCCGGCTGCAGGTGCTGAGTCTGCCCAGGCAAAAGCTGGTATGGGGGGTGAGAAGTTGGATGCTTTGAAGCTGGGAACTGAGCACAAGGGATGAGTCACAGTATTTCCTCTCCAGGTGTTGTCTGTGTTTTAACTTGGGCTAACACAGGAATCAGCAGTGACAGTTGATGGGGGGGCAGAAGAAATTAACAACTTAACAGCTGAAATGGGAGTGCTGATGAGTGTCTACCAAGTGATAAGCAAAATTTCTCTCAGATAACCATAACCATGATTATGATCTTGCTGTGACACCAAGGTAGAGTGGTGTCCATGGGTACTGTGTTTTCCAGCTGTGGTGAAGAAGGCTGGCTGTGTGTAGACCGCTACTTAGTACTCACACAGACTCAGGAGCAGTCATATGACAAGATTAAGTAGCAAATTGAGAGTTCTCTGATTACCTGTTCATTTATCAGGTTGATCGGATGAGTTAGTAAGTGTCACTCCTCCCTTCTCCCTTGGAAGTTCCTTCACTCTTGGAGAAGAGGAGGATGAACAATTTCAGCATCACTGTGAGGAAAGCATGAGAGATTGTGTAGGAGTGAATGGCTCAAACAGATTTGAGGGAGGGGAGGGTGTGTTGACAGGGGGGCAATTAAACCCATTGAGGACAATGTGTAGGAGAAAAATATCAAGCCAGAGATCCAGATAGTTTATGTAAGTGCTTTTACACTGTAACAGAGCTGTGGCTAAGAAGGAACCACCTACTCAATTCCTGTGTTCCCAATTGTGGTGTGTAGTATACCAATGGTAAAACTAAACCATCTCCCCTCATACCCAGCCCTTCTGCACTGAAGGCAAAGAGCTCCCATGTTGATGTGAGGAAGAATCTCTGTGAAGAGCAGTCTGAGACCTGTGACCTCTAGAAAGCAATCCTGGTTCCCTCTGCTAGAAATGAATGTGTTGCTGTAGCTTTTGCAAGTGGCTCATTACCTCTAGCCTTTAAAGCGCTGTGGACTCTGTTGCCACAGGAGACTGTATCTGCTTTCTTCATTGTGTTGAATGTGGGACCTTCATGAGTACGTATTGGTCCAGACAGCGTGGAATAGATGGCATTCCTGCTGCACTAGTTTGTGGCCAGTTATTCCATTCTACCATTCACTATATTGTCTGGCGTTTCATTCCCAGTGTGTGTGCTTTTAAGCCTTTGAGAAAGTCTGAACCCAAAAGGTGCTCATGGAGGTTTTCCTGTGGTAGACATTGGCTGCTGGCTCACAAAACTAGAACCACTGGGGGAACATGGCAGCTGAGTGGGTAATGTGTTTCCCTTGCTACAGGTAATGAAAATGGTGATGACACTAACAGCAGGAGAATCAGGCTGCATCCATTATGTCAAACGCCCAGGAGCTGTCTTGGATCCAGGCTGTGTGATTGCCAAGCTCCAGCTGGATGATCCCAGCAGGGTTCAGCAGGTGAGAAGTTGCAGGAAGCGCAGATGTTTGTTGTGGTTTTAATAGGGGAGTGATGTTGAGAGTGGTACAAGATGGTCCCATGTACAAAACCAATTTCAGATGTGTACAGTGTACTGGAGTTGTCACGTCACCGCTTACGTGTCTCAGGTGAGGACTAGGACTCAGATTATTGTCTCTTTCTTTGATTCAGCGTAAAGTTACGTATATTCTTGTTCCCTTCTTACCTCAGTAGTACTGTTGGCCTATTTTGTGTGTGTACACAACATGGAACTGTTGGAGATCCAGCTCATAACCTTTCTGTCTCTCAACCAAGTGCATTTTCCACTGTGGGAATTCTTCCAAGTTTAATCTGAGTCTCTAGTTGAGGGTAAACTGGATGTTACCACCATGGATGATGCCATGCAGGTGGCTTAGTGACAAACTGTGCTGTTCATTGTGTTTCCAGGCTGAACTGCACACAGGTACCTTGCCACAGATCCAGAGCACAGCGCTACGAGGTGAGAAACTCCACCGCATCTTCCATTATGTCCTGGATAACCTGGTCAATGTGATGAATGGATACTGCCTGCCAGAGCCCTACTTCAGCAGCAAGGTATCCATTGGTTCTTTATCAGTTCAGTGTTAGGCTGGCCAGTTTGCATGTCAGGATTCAGCTAGTACTACCCTGCTGGTGCCAGCTCAATTCAGTTTTCTTTCTTAGACTTCCTCCCAGTCAGTCTCACCAGAAAGTAAGATGAGAGAATCCCATTGGTGGCACCCAAAGCAAAGGCAAGGAGTCGAGCTTGATCCTTACTGCTTGTGACTGCAGCCTTGTACATGAGAGCTACCTCTGTAACCAGCTGTGGTAGAAGTCCTAGAGGGAGGAGGTAAGAAGGTGGATGAATCTGAGTCAGCTCTTGGTTTAAGGTAGCACAGCAGCTGTGTCATCTACCCCAGTTCTCTCTCTCAATCTCTGGATTAGCTGTGTAATAAAACAGTATTGAAGAAGACCTCAACAAAAAGCCTTTTCTCCCTTTTTGCTGCTTATTCTTCATGCTTGTCTTTACACTGATTTGTCTTTCTCCAGGTGAAGGGCTGGGTTGAGCGACTAATGAAGACACTGAGAGATCCATCTTTACCTCTGCTGGAGCTTCAGGACATCATGACCAGTGTTTCTGGACGGATTCCGCCCAATGTAGAGAAGTCCATCAAGAAGGAGATGGCCCAATATGCCAGCAACATCACATCAGTCCTTTGCCAGTTTCCCAGCCAACAGGTGATGAAACCACACTTTATAGGGGAATAAAAATTGATTTGTGTTGGGGCAAAGAGAGAGGGAGGGAAAGCTCCTTTAAATTATCTGGAGGTTAGTTGGACCTGAAGGATGCATTTCAGCATGGGGTCTTCATGATGAAGTATACTTACCTGTATCACTTGAGCTTGCCTGCTTTGCCTGTACTGAAGGATGTGTGTTCCCTGCTCTGTGTAACTTTAAACAGGCAGTTTGGCAGCAGTTTAATCCTATCAGTGGCCCTGGGGGCATTTACTTATTTGCTTTTTGCCTGGTGCATGTGCTGCAGTGTGATATGTAGTGTCAACCTTAAAAAAGAGTGACTGCAACTAAGGGAGGCCTGTTCACGTAGTGAGGTGTTGGAAGATGGTTCCTCCAGTATATGGTACTGTGCATTGATTTCTGTATCATTGTCAGGTCATTAACTTCCTTAGCACTTCATAAGGCTTTGGCCTTTGCTGGGGTGTGCTGGAGCTCTGGTCTGTTTGTAAGATCTCAGTTTCTCTGCTGGTTCTTCAGCCAGATTGTCCCACCAGGACAGGGACTGATGTGATTGCTCTCTTTCAGATTGCCAATATCCTGGATAGCCACGCAGCCACCTTGAACCGTAAATCAGAGCGTGAGGTCTTCTTCATGAACACTCAGAGCATTGTGCAGCTGGTACAGAGGTGAGCCATTTTCAGGGCTGCCCCCTAACAGCTGGGTGGTTGGTTGGGGTGTTCTGCTGCTTGAAAGACCTGAGCCTACTTGTCTGAGTTCAAATGGTTTTATTACACTCAGTCTAAATCACGAGGAATAAGCCTGCACACTTCCCTCAGATCCACAGCGAGGAGGATGTGTGTGGCTCCTGGCTGCCTGTGGAAAGCACCCAGACACATCCTTCCTTTTTTTTCCCTTTGCCATATGAAAGATGTAACTTTTGTCCTGACACTGATCATGTCTTGGCCATTTCACCAAGCTGCTGGTGTGTGTTACACCTTTCAGTGTCTAGAGTTTTGAGTATTTGTAGAAGAAAAAGGACATTTGGTTGCAAAACATGAGCCTTGCTGCCCCACAATGTTAATAGCAGGTATTATGGATTCACATAACAATTGGAGTTTTCAGGTATGCTGCTTTCTGTAAGCAGACAGGTTTGTTCTGCCACTCCTGATGAGTGTTACTCACTTGTGGGTCTTCAGAAGCTGTGCTTGGCCAGTCTCACTCAGTGCTAGGTTTCACTTACTTGTTTCTGCAGGTACCGGAGTGGCATTCGAGGTCACATGAAAGCGGTGGTGATGGATCTGCTCCGTCAGTATCTGAAGGTGGAGACTCAGTTTCAGCATGGTGAGTCTCTAAGACCATCAGGGATTTGATTTCTGAAAGAACCATGCTTGGTCCCAGAAGGTCCACATGGACCCTCTTCAATAAAGACTAACTTTCTGGTCAGGGTTAGGGTTCTACATGTAGAAGCTTCATATTAGAAGCTTGATTTTTGTTTCCTGATTCCTGAGCATGTGCAGCAAAACTAGAGTTGGAAAAACTGTTTAAATTCACCACCCTGTTTAGGTCTGTCTTGCCTGTTTATTAAATTCTGTGGGAAGAAAATCAAGTGCAGTAACAGACCTCCCAAAAGATCGCTGAGTTATTTGCACCTGCAGTAAAACACCAGGAAGCTGTTTGCTGTTCCCAAGAACAAACCTCAGCCTGAAACATCGTCGACCTAAATGCAGTGCACTGCTGCATGCAGGCACAAGAGGGCAATGGAGCACTAGGTGATTTTGAGGCTTCGGCTCTTACAGGTAGTTCAGATTCCACTCTTCTTTTGTCCTGCTCCATTACCTGCACCATCCTAATGGTGCTGCAGCTTCATTTCCACTTCAATTTGCTGGTAGTAGAGGATGGTGCAAGTCTTTTTGCTGCTATTTTATTTTGGTTATCATTGGAATGAAAGACTGAGCTTACCATTCCTCCCTTTTGAATTGCTCACGAAGGAGGTATTTGGTGTTGGAACTGTTTTAACAAGAGTAGGATGTTTAAATTACAGTTTGCAGTTGAGGGCTGATGGAAGGAATGCTTTGTTCTCAGAGTTGTGTGAACCATGCAAAGCAGATTCTCAAAACATGTATGGAGAAAAATAAAGACACATCTTGTAATGTGTACTCCTTAACACAGGGGTATGGAGACTGGGAAAAATGCACCTTTCTGATTGCAGGTCACTATGACAAGTGTGTCTTTACACTTCGGGAAGAGAATAAAAGTGATATGAATGCTGTGTTGAACTACATCTTCTCACATGCTCAGGTCACCAAGAAGAACCTGCTTGTTACAATGCTCATTGTAAGTTGTCTGTTGGTGCTCTAGAAATTTGCTGCTTCTTGTAGTTGTGTGTTTGATGCTTTGAAAGGTACTGAATTGGCAGCTCTGTTCCTCAAAGACGGAAGCTTCTAACCACAGGGGAGTTTCTTCATGTGTTCTTGGGGCATGTAAGCCATGTGTTAGAGGAGACCCAGGACACACTGTCCTGCTCAGTGTCTGTGAACCTTCTGGTTCATGACTGTCCTGCAATGGTTGCCTATGAGAGGCAAGTGATTTGTGAGCATCTGTGGGGAGATAAGGATGCGGACTTCACTCTTATGCTGGGAGGATGCTAGAGGGCTATGACTTGGTTTAGTTTGCTTCTTTGTCTTCAGGAGTCTTGGAGAGGTCTTGTATTTATATAGCTCATGGTACTCAAACTGGAGTTGCTTGGAAAGCAAAGCAGTATGCTGCCAGCAGGAAAAGCAGATGTTGTAATAGCAACATTTTTATGGTACTTCTTTACTAATGAGGGTGATATCCTGGTAGGGAATAGCATGCGCCAGCCCATATGGAGGTCCCTGAGGAGTTTCACATGCTCTTCCTTGGTGAGCTGTAGTTTAGTCTTACCGGTTTGATGGTGACTCTCTTGGCTTCATCCTGGTTATGGTCTCAGTCTGATCTCAGGCCTGCCGTGATGCTTTTTGGACCAGTGTACTCTGGTCTGCATGATGGAATCTGACTCACTATCTCAGCACAAAGCTGGTCTCTTCCCATCAGGCCTCTGCCCCTTGGTATGGTGTCCAGCGGGCTTGCGAAAGGATGGGGAATGTCCCGGTGTCAGAATTCCTCTTGGACAGACATAGATTCCACCCTAGAAACAAATGAATCCTCCTTTCAGCACCTGCCATCACCTTTGCTGCTTCTTCTGGCTTGTTACTCCATGAAAACTCCAAGTTTCATCTACTTCAGACCCACTAATGGGTAAAACTCCCAGTAAATGACATCCCCAGGAAAAATAATTAAAACCCAGTTGAGTCCTGTCTCCTTTATTTCATATTTCATACAAAGCCTCAAGAACTCCATGTCCCACAAAACGCTTTGAAGCAGGATGAATGCCCTCTTCCTCAAGGCCGGCTGAATTGAGCTATGACAGGCTACAGCTAGGTATCCTGCTTTGTAAGAGGTTCATTTCAATGCTATCTCCCTCTTCTCCACGCTCCTTTTCTATTTCATTTTACAAGCACAATGTGGGCTGTTACTGCCAAAAATCTGTCCAGAGTAGCCATGCCCAAAATAGCTCTCAAAAGGAGAAACAGAGTCATCATTGTGCTAGGCTGAGGCTGGGTTTTTTTCAATTCCAATCTGTGAGGTGGAAGGACCGCTTCTTTCTTTCTTTCTGTCTCTCCTTTCCCCCTCCTTGTTTTTGTCCTCCTCTTTTCCTTCCTTTCCCTTTCTGCTGTGTGGTGTGATTGTAAGTAACACTTGCCTTAAGAATCTCATTATTTGAACACGGAGCCATATTTCCTCTGAGAATTCTGGAGTAGCTTTGAGCCAGGGCTGTTCATTTCTCAAGTAATCATGCTGGCGTGATGGAGAGAGAAAATGGCAGCTGTTCGCAGCTCAGGCCTTCAATTTGCTTCAGAGTCCAGTCACTCAAGTGTGTAATTACACAGGGGTGCCGGGGAGGCGTTAGGCCTTGTCAAAGAGCTGGTTTGAGGCTTTGCTGCTGCCTTTGCCAATCAGTGCAGGCAGAGCCAGCGCGGTGCCAGCTCCCTGCTTCAGTTTGCTGTTAGCATCCTGATTATTGCTCCCTAAAACAGGGCTGAAACTTTGCTTTGTCTGGTTTTTCACCTCCGGGCATGCCGTGCCTTGGAGGCAGAGCTGTGCTGTGTCTTCATCTTGGTGTGTGCTGGGAGACAGGGAATGCAGAGAAACGTCAAAGCCTTTTCCTTTTCTTTCCTCTGCAGCCATTCTGCTCACCACTGTCAGTTACTTCCCAATTCCTGGCCTAGGACTTATTACTAGGAAGAAGTTCTTCCCTGTGAGGGTGCTGAGGCGCTGGCACAGGGTGCCCAGAGAAGCTGTGGCTGCCCCATCCCTGGCAGTGTTCAAGGCCCGGTTGGATGTGGGCTTGGAGCAAGCTGCTCTAGTGGGAGGTGTCTCTGCCCGTGGCTGGGGTTGGAACTGGATGAGCTTTAAGGTCCCTTCCAACCCAAACCATTCTATGATGGTTCTATGATTTCTACTCAAGTGAAGGTTAACATCCCAGTTTGCAAGAACTTAAAACACACTGGAGAGTTCCCCTGACACTTTTGGTGGGCTGTGGCATTTTGTGGGTTGCCAAGTTATTTCTGTGGGATGGTTTAAGTTTGTCCTCCAATGGCAGACGTCATGTCAAAATACTTTCATGCTTATCCTGTTATTGATGTATACCTGGGAATCCCTTAGGAGCAAGGGGCTCTGAGGGTGGTTTAGCAATAGTGTCATGCTGCCATCCTTCACCTTTTTTAGCTAGCACATTTAAAGCAGGATGGGAGCTACTTCATCCTTCCTATGTGTTGAAAAGTTTGCTGGCCCAAGACTGGTTAGTAGCAGACAGCAGTCTAGTAAGAGATAGTAGCTGTTTACCTTTGGAATCACATGTAACATGAGCTGTAATTTGTTAGTCAGTCTATGGGACTTGTGTTATTTGTCTTTTTGGCTTTTAGTTTGTTTTCCCTGCAGGCTTATCAGTGTAACCTGCTGCACAGAGGTTTCCTTTTTTCCCTTTCTATTTCCTGGATCTGCAAAGGGCCTCTTCTGGATTCTGTGTGTTTGACATCTCTTAAAACTTAAAGACACCAGCACTCTTTCCTGTTGCAAACCTCAGTTTCATCTCTCATTTTCCTCCTGTGATTCATTTACCAAGAGAAAAGCTGTTAAGTGCTGAATAGAAGAAACACATAGAGGCTCCTAGAAGGTTTCCAGCTTCGGGAGTGGAAGGAAGAGGCTCCCAGGCCACTGAGCCACAGCTGAGTCGAAGACTGTGGGATTATTCATGGGAATTGAGTTATGGTTTTAGCTAGCTTTATGTAGGCATGTTAGAGGAATGACAGAATCTTCCATTTCTGGTATTGCTGAAGCTGTGTCAAGTGTGTAGTTGGTTTGTGGTTGGGGAGTTGTGGGGTTTCGGAGGGTTTCGAGGTGTTTTTGATGTGGACTTCGGGAGGTTCTCTTGGCAGGTAAATGCCTTCTGTTTGATCACCTTTCATGGTGAAGCTTTGTTAATCCTTGCATGCCACAAAAAGCATTTCACTGCAATTAAATGCTCTTTGGGTTTTGCATTGCTGCTGGAGGGGAGTTCTGGTGCAAAACTGAAATTGGGTAATGGGAAAACGTTTAACCCCAGTCTGACAAGTCAGTATTTCTCATGTGTTTGCATGCCACAGCATGTGCTACAAATAAGAAAATGGGTGACAGTGCTAGTCCCTTCTTTCCTCTGTAGCTTTATTTGTATGTGTAGAAGTATTGAGAGCCCAATACCTGTACCCTTGTCAGCACAGAATTGCAGAGTGATTGAGATGGGGACCTGCAGAGGTGATGCAGTCCAGCACATGCGTGTGTAATTCAGACCTCAGCTCCTCTGCAGGAGGACGGGTAGTGGTTTTCCTCTGTTCTAAGCATTTTCAGTTCTCTTTATGTTTAGGACCAGCTCTGTGGCCGTGACCCCACCTTGACAGATGAGCTGATTAATATTCTGACAGAGCTGACCCAGCTCAGCAAGACGACCAATGCCAAAGTGGCCCTGCGAGCGCGGCAGGTAAGGGAGCGTGTTCAGAATCCAAGCTGATCCCTGTGAGAGCCAGGCTGTGCCCTTGCTGGTCGGATCAATACGGACTGCTCCCACTTGGAGCTTTCTCTTTTGGAAAGTCTATATCTCTTGATGTTTAGTTTGATTACTGTGCAAATGTGAAGAGTAGATTACTGTGAGCAGCTTTAACAGTGAAATGAATTAACTGATGGTGAATCATTGTGACAGGCTAACAAAGATTGCAGTGGATTCCCTACCACTGTAATATTTGAAGTGCAGATTGCATTCCTTTTGTTCCTCCTCATCCAAAAGGTTTTGTCTGGCTCAAGTAGGAGTTAATTGAGAGTCACCTATGGTTTGTGTGACAGAGGAAGTCGAAATACGTGGTTGCTGTGGTTCCTCCTGCCTATATAATCTGTGAACCTGACTAGCTCAGGCAGCTTGGAATGTGGAGGCAGCTGTGCAGTGAGCAGCCAGGACATGAATCTGGGTTCATCAGCAGCCTTACAACTGTGAACTGGTGTGTACAGAACAGGGAGAGAAATCTACGCAAGAGCTACATGTTTCTTGCAACCACTAAGGAATTATTGCAAGGAATTACGTTGGTCTTTTGCAGGTTTCTTTTGGCTTTGTGTTGCATTTTGTCAATCTCTTTTAATCTGAAAATAATTGGGAAAACTCCTGATACTGGCAATTCCAACAGTCTGGTACAGATAATAATCTGAATGCCAGATATCCACTTGGATATTATCGTGAGCTTCCTCTTTAGCAGTTAGTTTGTAGGCAAGGAGTGAGAGGGCGCAGTCACTTCATGGTAATGCCAGCCCCGTAGCCTGACCACTCCTCTCGCTTCACAATCCCTATCTCCATTCTGAAAGCAGGGAAGCTGACACTTTGAGGATCACTCCTTTTATTTCAGAGCCTGACTATTGAAAACGAATGGGGCGTTTGAAGCTGCTCAGTGACCTTATGTTTCCTTCAGGATTGTGTTTGTGTCCTTGAACCATTCAGTTATTGAACCTCTCAGCAGCATGCTGGGGATGGTGCTGCCATCCTTGTCTGTGTCTTTATGTTGCTCTTTCACTTCATTTTCCCCTGCAAGCTGCTTCCCCTTCCTCTCTCTCTGTCCTTCATGTTGGGCATTTAATACCTGGCACCAGTGTGTCCTGGTGCTTGTGCAGAGGCAGGCGCTGGTGCTGCTCCCCGCAGCTGCTGCCTGCCAGCTCTGCTTTCCAATTAACAGCCGGTCAGGCAATCCCCAGGACTGCAGCTCTGCAGTGCTAAATCACATGCACTGATGGAACTTGATTGAAGCTGTTCGTTTGCTCCATGGGGAATTGCCAATAATACAAACGGAGCAGATACACAAATGAAGCTGGGGAGGGGAGAGAGTTTGCAGCATCACCCAGGTGCCACAGAAGTCACAGGAGAAACCAGCTGCCTCTTCTGGGATGGAGCAGGCTGGTGCTGCTCTGGAGGTAACAGCTGATGATGGCTCAGCATCGCTCCTTCCACTGACACCCCCTGTGTGTGCTCTTCACCAGGTTCTCATTGCTTCCCACTTGCCCTCCTATGAGCTGCGTCACAACCAGGTGGAGTCCATCTTCCTGTCTGCTATTGACATGTACGGACATCAGTTCTGCATTGAGAACCTGCAGGTATCTACCAAATTTCTCTCCTTGTTTCCCTGCTTTCTCCTCTCTATTCTCCATGTTTTGTATAGAATCTCACTTGTAGTACCAAGGTCCTTGTGGCTTTAAATTGTTTTTTTCTTGTTTGTAGCTTGCCTCTTATTTTTGTTTTCATCCCTACACTGATATCAGAATGATCTCATCACAGTCTACAGCCTCCTTGGGGAGGGCAGCAGAGGGAGAGGTGCTGGTCTCTTTCTGGGGACCAGCAATAGGACACAAGGAAATGGGATGAATCTGCATCAGGGGAAGTTCAGATTGGACATGAGGGAATGATTCTTCACTGAGAGGGTGGTTGGTCCCTGGAATAGGCTCCCCAGGGAAGCAGTCATGGCGCCAGGTCTGTTGGAGATCGGTGTCCAGATGATGCTCTTAGACACATGGTTTAGTTTTAGGTAGCAGGAGCAGGGAGTTGGATTCGATCCTTCCAGGTCCCTTCCAACTTGAGATATTCCATGATTTAATATAAAAAGGTCATAATCCTTGATGTACAACAGGAAAAGCACAGGAGTCAGAGCTAGTCAGGCTTCATTTGGGGTGCGTTTGCTTTTTTGCCTGACCCTGTTTGTGAGACAAGCAGTTCCCTCTTAAAGCTCATGCCTGTGATCTCTTCTAGAAACTCATTTTGTCCGAGACATCCATCTTTGATGTGCTTCCCAACTTTTTCTACCACAGTAACCAGGTGGTAAGAATGGCAGCTTTGGAGGTAAGCCTATTGCCATTGAAAGCAACCAAATATCATTAATTTTTCTTTGTGTCCTGTTATGGGGTTTTTTTAGAGCACAGGATTAGGAGAGCTGCCGGTTGCCTGGAATCTGGCATACCTGGAGCCTGGCATTTAACAGCATTGATATTAATAACTTGAACCTAGAACTTCATTCACTTATCTTCTTTGCTTGAAGAATCAGATGGTTGAAAAGGTTGAAAATGAAGCTGCTGTCAGAGAATGTGGTCAGCCTCTACCCTGCTGTTGGTTGCATCCTGCCAGACCGACCTTCCTCAAAGGAGAGCTTTAAATTCTAGTTGAATTAGAGTTCTGTTTAGATATTTTTTGGGGGGTATCTGTTTTGGTTTTACTATTTTTTAAGTCTCTGGTGTATTATTTGTCTCCTTTGTCTCTTTCTGCTTCCTTACCCCAGCTAAGCTGATGGTGTTTCTCTTTAACTAGGTGTACGTTCGAAGGGCGTATATTGCCTATGAGTTAAACAGCGTCCAGCATCGCCAGCTGAAGGACAACACTTGCGTGGTGGAGTTCCAGTTCATGCTGCCCACCTCCCACCCAAACAGGTCAGATCACGTCTGCAGGTGCCTTTGGAGCGCGGGAGGTTTAGGAGGGGCCACATCCCATCTTAGCAGAGGAAGCCTGCAACAAAATTGGCAGAGAAAGGGAGAGTCCCAGTGCCCCAGATAAGCCCAAAGTACTTAAGATAAACCCCATCATTACCCAGTTCCTTCTCCTGAGCTATTTCAAACCTCAGGGGCTGTGGGGGGTAGGTTCTGCAGTTTGGATTCATTTACATACAATAGTTTTCATGTATTTTCCAATTAAGTTCAGCTTCTGTAGGAAGTTTCCTCTAGAACTTCAGTTCTAGCTGAATCCTGAGCCTTCCAAAAGATACAATTCCAGGCAGACTAATCAGTTACTTGGAATTTTAATAAAGAACAGTCCAACATCCTCTGTCCCTTCTGCA
Organism: Ara ararauna; assembly: GCA_028858755.1. Taxonomy (NCBI): domain Eukaryota; kingdom Metazoa; phylum Chordata; class Aves; order Psittaciformes; family Psittacidae; genus Ara; species Ara ararauna. The sequence continues at coordinate 4,860,454 of CM054389.1, read as the reverse complement.
GCGTTCCCCTGCCAGCACTTTGTTATCTGTTTGGGATTGGCTCTACTTTAAAACCTGGCATTACTGGATAAGGTGAAGCCTTTTCTAGCATGTGTTTTTCTTTGACTGAGGAGCCCAAGATGCATGTGTGAATGGGTTGAAATGGAAGTGCTGGAGCTGACATACTGTGGCTTTCAGCCAGTGTTTTTCAGATATATTTCTCACGTCTGCAACCAAAAGCATCAACTGTTGGCTGCTCCATCTTACAGAAGCAGGGTTGCATCTGCTACTGTGTGCTAAGATCATTTAAAAACCCCACCAAACAAACACAAAACCCCAAACCCCTTGATTATCAGCCCTTCAGCGCTGTGAGCTGAGTCGGTTCCTGTGTTCTTTCACTTGCAGCAGGAGCACAGGGGGTATTTTAGCCACTTCTCTTTGTGGCGCAGTGAGTCTCGGTGGCCGCCGGGTGCCACTGTTGGTCTGTGCTGGTTTGGCTGGAGGGCACCAGCACTATTTTTCTCCTTTGTTTCCAAGCATCCGTTTCCTCCTTTTATTTTTGGTGGGGCTGGGCAATGGGGTCCAGTCTCGCTTCATTGAGAATCCATCAGTACATTTTATGAAATGGTTTTCAGAATCTGGTTTGCTAGAAATGAATGACTGTCCTCAACAAGCAGCACAAAACACTCCCGATACAAATGGGACATGCATTTGGTCTCATCTGGTTCCTACATTGCTAGAATATTTGTAAATAATTGCATACTATTTTTAGCATCTCTTTATAATGCCCCTCCCCCCCCCCCCCAACTTCTTTCTCCATTTCTTCTCTCCGCTGGTCTCAGTTACCTCTGTTGCTTGGGGGTTATCTGGCCTACCCATGCTGCCCACGGCTCTATTACTGTGCACAAGCTTAATTGGACAAGGTCAGCTGGAAGAGGAGAACTGTTTCCTGCTTGGGGAACTGCTGCTTTGTCCTGATATCTCCTCTCCCCTTTATGCTGGATTCGCTGGGGCAATGTTCTGCAGCTCAGGTCTGCTTCTCAACCATCAGCACTGCTGATGGCTGACTGAAAGCGCATTGCAGTCCTTGTGCAGGGGCCAGCAGGCTTGGGGACAAAGCCGCTGCTTGCACAGGCAAGCCCGTAGAGTTCAATCCCTTGGAGTTTCACCTCGGTCTGTTAGGAATGAATTTGGCTCCTGTTGCTTGATGCAGCTTCTTGCAGTGTGCACCAGCTTGTGCAGCTATCGTGTGCCCAGGTGCTGAAGCAGAGCCAGGAACAGGATACCTGGGGCTTAAGTTAGCTCTGAGTGTGGAGGTTTAAGCTGGGTATAAAGGCAGACCTTGTGCTAAGCCCAAGATGCAGAAATCTCAAAGCTGATATTGTCTTGCTTAAGTCTTCTTTGTTGTTTTTGACCATGTTCTACGTCCATCGTTTGTTTTTCTGTATCTTCTGTAGCACCAGCTTTTAGACTGAAAAGCTAAAAATGCATTCCATGGAAAAACTCAAAAGGCAAAGTATCCCAGCTGACCAAGCAAAAGGTCCCTTGAGGCTTTGAGGTTGGGTCCTGGTCAGCCAGAGAGCCCTTCAGAGAGCATTCGCTACTGGAGCTGGTGTTAGTAAGCTCCATCACATGAGTATGATGCCACATGGTTTTCAGCACTTTATGAGGTATTTTTAAGCCCTGGTCCCTTTTGTGTCTGATTTCTGTGAACATTCGAGGGCCCAAATGTTACTGGAGCAAATATTCATGTAGAGAAAGCTGCAAACTGATAATGGCTACTATAGTTAAATTCTTTGGTATTTAACCCAGCTATGTCTTTCCTTAATTGTAGCAGCAATAGGGACAGTCACTACTTCTGATCTGACTAATCACAGCCAGCCAGTCAGGCTTTGTATTTCTGGCCACTGAACAATTGCCATCAACTACCCACAGGAAAGCTTTAGAGAGGAAAGAAAAACTATTAAATCTGCTACCAAAGTCATAGAAATGCAACCTGCTCCTGGTGAGTTTTGTGGGCAGAAACTGTTTTGGGAATTATTTGTTTAAATTAATAGAAAACATCCCATTGTAAGAATCCCCACTGATCCCAATTGCAAGGGTAGGACATAGGGAGAAAAACCGCTTATAATTGAAACCATAGAGGGCTTTCCAGCTCAAACCCAGCATCCTTATTGCCCAGTGCAAGGCAGATGAGGAGCACAGTGTAACCATCTGGTGCCTTTTGCAGTAAATGGAGTTTGCCAGCCCTCTCCAAGTAGAGGGCGTTGCAGTAATCCCATCTGGAGGAGGCGAGACGAGAGTGTCCACGGGATGCTGATGACTACATGCTGCAGCAGGGTACTGCAGACAAACGCTGATGTGCAGAGCCCCTTGCATTTGGATAACCTGCCTCTTTCAGTCATCTAGAGTCCTGGTGAGAAAAGATGGGAGAAAGAAATGAGCCCTGTTCTGAGCTGTTCTTTGCTTCCCTCTTGTTCAGACTGCCCTGCTGAGATGGGAAGCTGGTGGAATATTGACTGGTGTTTATAGAGAGTTCAGCTTCCTTTGTGAGAATGGCAGGCCAGGTGACAGACACTGAAAGGCCTTTCTTAGGTGTTCAGTGCATGAAACAGTGCTTGCCTAATCTTAGCTTAAAATCTGTTCAAAGAAACATTGTGTGTCTAGGAGAGGGAATTACAGTGCTTTTTCAACAGAAGAAGGGGTTTTTCTAATAATCCCCCTCTCTTCTCCTGCTTTCGGACAGCCTTTCTTCTGTCTGAAGCTGTAAGATTTAAATTAAACTGGGACATTGTCTGCTGTAGCCAGCTTTTGGAGCCTGCTGCAGAATGGTGCTGCTGCACTGCTCTTCCTGAAGCATCCCCTGTCTCCAGCTCATCGTGTCCCCCAGCCAGGTTGTTCAGCTGTTCGCTTGCTCTCTCCTTCCCCAATAGCAGATGTGCTGGAGGATCAGAAGGGAAGAACTCAGATGTAACAGTGTTCTCTCTGTCAGATGCCAAGACAATTGCTGGCAAGAGGACCTAGAGGTGCTGGATATACCTCTACTATGGGGTGTGGCAATGATGCCTTCAGAGTACACTGAGCCCCAGAGGAAACTGAAGGGTAACCGAGCCTGTTTTGCTCCCTCTGATGCCTTGGCCATGCCTTCCCAATCCATCCATGCGCTGAACCCGCGCCTTCCTTTTGTCCCACGTACCACCGCTGTCTGCCACACTTGGCCTTGACATGTCCTGGGGAATCCCCAAGTCAGGAGGTGGAAGTGAAGGAAGGTTTCCACAATGCAGATTAAGACTTCAGATGTTGATAACTGGCTTAGCTTTACCTTTGAAACTTGATAGCAAGCTGTCTGATACTAGTGCACCCTCATTGTGTTTAGAGTTGGGAATGCACACAACTTGGCAAACATGGACATACAGGCAAATGTCTTACTGCAACTTGGCTAGGCTGAATTCATTCTTGCGACTGCATCCTGAGATGCTTCCAGGGGTGGAATTCAAGTCTAGTCGTCAGTTTCTTTGCGTTTCCAAAGTTAACAGTGTCAGTGTCTCAACTATCTTGTGCTTGGCTTTGCCCAGTATCTCCTCTTCCTGTGCTTGTGGATGTTTGTTGATGCCCTACTTGGACTTCGATGTTGCTGATTTCGAGGCTTAAGAGTGGTGCATGATCTCTCCTTTGCTGTCCCTTGATGTTTTATCATCTATGGAGTATTTTGGTTGTTCTTTTTTGTCAGCCTCTTCCTTAGCTTATAGGTAGAAACCCATTTAGAAGGCCAAAAGCCAAGTTAATTATTGCTGTTTCCAAACAGAGCTTTTACAGAAGAATAAGAAAGCAACACTTAGAGCAGGTTTATAGGTTCCCTCCTACTCTCATTTTACTATGATACACTCCTAAGATTTGAATTTCTGACAAAATGTGAGTGTTTTCTGGGGACTGAAGGAGTTGCTAAAACAGCCTCTTGCATCAGTCCTTGGAATTCTGGTACTAAAGCAGCCATGGCTGCTCTGGGCTCTAACCACACTGCAGACCTGGGTGTACCACTCTGGTGTATCATTAGGCAGCCTGAGGTCTCTTCCTTGTTGGGAAAGAGCGGCTGCTCTCGGGAAGGAGGGGGAGATGCTTCCAGGACACCTGTAAATCCCTGCAGCTCTATGCTGAGGGTTGGATGTTAATTAGCCAGCAGGCAGCAGTGATGTGTTGCCGTTCCCTTGGCTTGCCTGTTTCAGAAAGGGCAGAATCTTCCAGCAGAGCAAAGACGGGGCTGTTGAAGGGGCAGCAAACTGAATGGAGCGACGATAATTTTATGCAAATTGGACTTGAGCAGCAGCTTCAGCTTGGCTGAATCACAGAGGGAGCAGAAGAATGAGGGAAGAAAGAGGGAGAGGAAAAAACCCAATCAAAATGTATGGTTTGAGGCATGTTTCCCAGCCTTCTGTTTAGCTCCTTCTACAGAAATGAAGAAACAGAAGAGGAATGCCACTGGTCAGAGCCAGTGGAATTGCTCTTTCTCCTTGGTACTGCTGTTAATAACTACAAGTGGGTTATTCAGCCGACCTCTGCTGATTCCGCTTTGCTGCCTCATTTCAAAAGCTTTGCCCGGCGCTGGCACTGGATCTCACAGCTTGCTCTCACCAGCGGTGCTTTGCATGCCTTGCCATCATTCCATAGGGCAGTGCTCCTGCTGGAAAATAAATAAATAAAAGAAAGGAAGGGAGGGACAAGGGGAAACAAATTCCCATTCATTGGGGGGTGCAGGGGGAGCCAAGGGGATTTTGGTTTACTTGAGCAGAAGGAGGGATTGTAACAGCAGAGTGTGTGTTGGTGAGGAGCAGGTTCCCGGTGAGATCAGCTTCCCTGGTCAAGAAGGGAGTTCAAATGAGACAGGGAGAAGGGCTGGGGCTGATGTGGTGTGAAGGTTTCTGCTCCTGTGACTAGCTACATGGAGTTGGCTGTGGAGGATGGTGCCTTTACACAGCTCCCAGCCCCTTGGTGTTGCCCAGGGCTGAGCAGCCTGGCTGGTAGCTGGTGCTTTATGTTGAGGTGCAGGGGTGTAGTAGCTCAGTGCCCTTTCACAAGGCCTGGTTGCACTGCACATACCAAGCTTCTCTCTCTTAGCATGTGTTGATGACAAGTGACAGTGCAGCCCTCTGCAGCTACTGTGACTTGCAGATAGAGAGCCAGCCCCACAGTGAGCAGCTTGGAGACTACTCCTTCGTTCTTTTCTGACATCTCCAGCCACTGGGTTTTCTGTTTTCCTCATTGCAATTCCTGCCATAGTCTCTTTGGCTCCGTACTGAGTGGCTGGAGTTCCTGGAGCAGGGCAACAGGGAGTCCTTTCTGAGATGGAAAGGAACATTTGTTATGCTGGGGCTCTTTTCCTGTCTGTCTCTGAAAGCATTCCAGGGAGCACTGCAAGAGTGTACCCAGTGTAGGAACTGCCAGGCCTCTCCAGACTGTTTTTCCCAACTGAAATAGATCACATGCAGCTTTCCCACTATTTGCCAAGCTAAACAATAGTCCAGAAGAAAGTCTCACACATCCCCCTCCGAGGCCCCATGGATCCTTTGGTCCTACCCACAGGCTCAGTGTCTCTCCCCACTGTCTCCAAACAACAGTAAATACTATTTGCCATTGAACAGATATGTCTTTCAGTCATTTTGTGCTTTCCCCTGTATGGCTTAAGGGGATCACAGGAACTTTTCATGCCTTTACCAGTACTGCACCAAACACAGAACCTTGCGGTGAATAAGACTCTGCTGTGACAAAACCAGCTTGAGGACAGGACCTGGTGCAGTTGGCATGTTCAGCAGTGTTAACCTGGGAATACCCTGTCATTGAGTACTGAAACTTCATGTCCACTAACTTGGGGCCTTGCCTATGGTCAAGGATTGTTAAGAAAATCTGTGGTTTGATCTCCTACAGGTTTCTATGGGGAAGGGAAGGGTGAATGTGCAGTTAGATGCTCCATGAAGCTTCGCTTTCCATCTTGTCGTGTTTACTGATCTCTTTGCGCAAGCATCCTTATGCATGGTTGTGTTTCAGTTTAGTCTTTACCACTTTGAATGTCAGATCACAGCTGGTTTTACATCTGCATGGAGCAATATGCAACCTTGTGCTTTCATGAATGTAGCATGAGCAGTTCTTCATATATGCTGGTGTGAAGATGTGCCCCTCCACTCTCTTCTGCCTCACGTGCATCGCTAAGCCCTGGTCTGCATGCAAATATGAGAAGAGGTGGACTGACATGAAATATTCTTATAAATAGCCTTTAGTTCCACTTGTTCTTCTGGGTATTCAAGGCCTTGAATGCTGAAAATGCCACGTGTTAAATGGTGTTTGTGCATGTGTTTGCTTTGTTACTGCCTTGTTGTGGGAGCCGGTGCATGGCTGCTTAGTGTAGAGGTTTGGCAACGAGGACTTGCCTTGTTTTCCTGAACCTGCTGCAGTCGTCCTGTGGGATACGGTCACTTCTAGCGTCTGCTGTTTGCCCTTCCATCAGGGAGTGTAAACTCCCTGCTCTGGTCTTGCTTGTGTGCATGCAAAGGGCTTGAGGTGGGTCTGATGCTGTAGAAATGCCGGTACCTTGCAAACGCAGCATGGTTTCTTGGGGTATGTTACCTGCATGTGTGCTCCTTCCCGTGGCAGCCCTGCAGGCGAGGTCAGGTGGTGGGTGCCTTCTCATGGTCCAGGATGTTGAAGCCTGCCCCGTTCCTGATGGTTGACAAATTTTGGGTTAGTAAAACTGTAAACTTGTTGCTGGTCTGTGGATCAGCTTGATGCTAGTTCTTGATGATGGCTGTCACTAACCAATCGGTAACTAACTGTGGTTGTTTGATTACAGAGGGAACATCCCCACGCTAAACAGGTATGGTACTTGTCATCTTTTAACATTTGAAAAGACAGACTAGAAAGAAGTAGCCTAATACTTGCTGTTTTAACTTGTTTTGGTTTAGTGCCCTTACCTTTACTTGGGAAGCTTTCAAACATGACTCTTCTTTTTCCTTCCCTTTTCCTCTCCCTTTGTCTAAAACATGTTTTCAGCTTTTCTTTCCCTTTAAAAAAGCCTTTGCATGCAGCAACCTTTGTCACTAAATTTGCCAGGGCACTCAGCTCATCTGCAGTATGGTACACAGCAAACTTCCAGCAGGATGCTGCTTGTAGGGTCTGGCTTTTGGGACTGGATTCCAGCTGTTGCCCCTCTGGTAGGGTGTCACAGGGAACCAGGCAGTCACTCCTACCTGATAGCATACTTATTGCTACCCTAGTTTCTTATAACTAGCTTTGAGGCTGTTCCACCTCCTTCCCACCATAGATGAATCTACATCTCAAACAGCTGACAGCATGTTTTGTTGTGTTTTGGACACTAATTTTTCCTCCTCTGTCTCAGTTGAAAAGTATTTCTTGTTTTAAATAATACATGAAAAATGTCTGCTGTCTCTTTGTTTAGTTACTGTTCTGTGGTAGTTTTTGTATTGGTTGTAAGAAATGTACACCAAGGCATGTCCTGAAAAATATTTCTCTTTCCAAATGTGAATACCTATTATTTATTGCTGCTTACAAGCCTATTTAGGGAAAAATAGTGAAAATGGGCTTGGAAGTCTCATGGCTCTTAATCAGAAATAAATTACGGGAGCACAGAGTGACTTTAAGCATGGAGAGCTATTGATCAAACTGCTGATGTTTTAGACTCTTTAACAATGTACTTAGGACCAGATCACAGTGGTTTTCTCTGTGTGGAGAGAAAGAAATCTTAGTAAAGCTGGTAAGTAGCAGCGTCAGCAGCCTCCAGTCCCCATCCCCTTCTGCCTCCTGTTGTGGCACCAGTTGGGGAGGACAGAAACTGAGCTCCATTAGTGTCTTCCTAAGCTCTGGGGAGAGCAGAGTGAGCACAAGTGTGCTGTTCTGTGTTGCAGAGCCCTGCCATGTGCCAGTTGTGCGTTCCTCTCTCTTCAGAGCAGGCTTGAGGGTCTCATCGTGTTGCAGGGAGCTTTGGAAGTGGGTTCCTCAGTGAATGAAGATGACTCTGTAGTCATGTTCAGAAATGAGAAATAATTATTAAAGTGAACCAAACCCCAGTTTTTATAAGAGCTGAGTGGTATTCAGTATACTCAGGATCTTGCCCTCTGCCAGGAAGGAATGATGATCGTTAGTAAACGCTGTTTCTGCTTTAAATAGAAGTCTCTTACTCAGTGCCTTCCTCTGAGCTTGTGTAGATCTGTTGCAGTCCTCCTCACTTAAATAAGGGATTGGTCCTGTATGAATGATGCGTGTGCTGTGGCGTACCTCAGTGCTTGAGTGGTCGACATCAGGCATGCGTATGACAGTAGTGTCTGGAGCTCTGTGTTCTGTGGCCAACTGCTTGTATTTAGCAGCTGCCACCTTTTAGCAATCAAACCTGAGCAAAATAAATAAGGGGAGTTGCAATGTTTTTAAAGTATGGATTAAATTAGATGGAGGAGTGCGGCTGGTGAGCAGTTAAAGCGGAAGGCACTGTAATAGGACTTTATTTAATGGCAATTCTAGTGTCAGACTATAAACCCCTCCATTTCTGGCATAGGGCTTTAGGGAGGACACTGTACCACACTGCATTTGAGGAGCATAAATTATGCTATGGCCAGAAAAATTGTGGAAGCAATAAGATAACATAGCATGGGTACACTTGAACTTAATTTGTAAAAATTTCTTAAACCTTTAAAATACCAAAGCTTAGAATTGTTGTTGTTTATCTCAGCTTTCCACCTGTAAAGCAAAACGTGCAGACAGGAGGAAAAACACCTTCAGCTTTGCATAGCTAGAATTGACCTGCCATTGCAAGAAACTCCTTAAGGAATTCTGGTTTTAAAAGGTTATAACATCCTTTCCTAACTCTTTTAACTGTTCCTGTACACTGGGACAATGTCCAGGTAAGGGCATTAATGGCACCAAGGCATGCCAGCACTGCAGGGGCTTTGTTGGAGGCAGCACTGCAGGTCTGACTTGCTGAAGAAGCTAACAAATGATGCAGCAGTTGTACTGGATAAACAGCCACGCTTCAAGTAGCCAGAGCATACGTGCACAGATCTTTATCCAGCGATGCTCTTCTCTCCCTTGTCTGTACTAACTGTTATCTTGTTGAATTGCCATTTAGAATGTCCTTCTCTTCCAACCTCAATCACTATGGGATGGTCCATGTAGCCAGCGTGAGTGATGTACTGCTGGATAACTCCTTCACGCCACCATGCCAGCGCATGGGTGGCATGGTCTCCTTCCGCACCTTCGAGGATTTTGTCAGGTATGTGGGGCAGGGTGAGGGTTGATTGTGTTCCCACCTTCCTAGATGGGCCCAAATGGAACTGGAGAAAACCTTTGTCTTGTCTAGAGTCAGGTTTAAACTGGGCTGGAGCTTGTTAGCTAAGTTCTGGGATTTCAGGTGGAAGTTTGTTTGGGTCCTTGAGATGACAACAGAAAGCTTCAGACTGCTGTAAGAGCGGTTTGCAACCAGTAGAATCAGCATCTTGAATCTCTGCTGATTGGAGATCATTTGTAGATGTGCTGATTTTCTCTAACGCTCTTGTTAACATGTATATAGGTGGGAGGATGTGGTGCTTATGATTTCAGTCTTGTAGGAGTAGGCAAAACCCACCTTGCAGAACCTTCAGCAGTCGTGAGGGCCTGCAACCATAAGATCTCTGACTAATGTTAGAAGATCCGGGCTCTGCTTTGTTTAGAGGGGTGGAGGAGGTATTGCCTCCTCATCTTCTGAGTTTGTCCTGCACAGGGAAGGAGTTCTTTCTCTCCCTCCTCCCTTTAGCAACATGATTTGTGGGTCTCAGTGCTGTGTAGGCTTGCAGCAGCGTGTTGACTAATACTTCTCTGGTGTATTTCAGAATCTTTGATGAAGTGATGGGTTGCTTCTGCGACTCTCCTCCCCAGAGCCCAACCTTCCCTGAAGCTGGCCATGCTTCCTTGTATGATGAAGACAAGGTACAGCAGTTTTTTCTCTGGAGATTGCTCTCAGCCTGGAAAGAGAAGGCGTGCGGAATGCCGCAGTGACTGCAGGCTAGATACTTTTCACTGGTTCGAGTGCTGGAAGCTTTATGTATTTATGTATGTGATTTGTTTGCTTGTTTCACAGCAGGTGATTCAAAGTGGGTGGCCATTTTCTGACTCTCTTCTAAAACTACAACAAAGTCACTTGGTGTCCATGTAATTCTAGTTAGTAGCTTTTAACATCAACATAATTACAGGATCCACAGCAACATAACTGAGAGTTTAGACCCACAATTAAATTTCCTCTCTGTGCATTGGGGTATTGAACTGCTTATTCAGCTACCTTTACCTTAAGTTTGACTTATTTTGTGCCTTATACCCTTCCTAGTCACATTACATTCAGATTCTTCCCTCTGTTCTACCTCTCAGCACGGTTTTGAGGAGGAAAAGATGAGAGGAACCCCTCAGTTTTTGCACTGATGTGGAGTACAGGTGCAGAGGTAGCAGATGGTTCATAATTGTTAGTGACAGAAGACCAGTTTCCCTTAGAGACACAGGTGGCTGCTCCACTGCTCTGTCCTGCCCCCCACCAGCAGGAAACCCTGTGGGAATGCAGTCTGTGTCCAGAACAGGGCTTGGTTTTAAACTGATCCGTTGATCTTGATGTGTGTGAGTACTGGAGCCTTGTTCCAGAATATTACCACCAACTTTAATGCCTCCAGATCTCTCTTTGCCTGCCCCTCACCTCACCAGGGATAACTTCCTTTTCATACTCAGTTTTTCACAGTTAACCACAGGCTCTTAAATGCTAAATTTGTCATTTCTCAGAGCTCTGATGTAATTTGTGCTTCCACATTATTTCATTTTGGTGAAGTTCTGAAAACAGATTGTTTTGCTCCTACACTTTTGAATTCACTTAATTTCATCCCCTCTCTTGATGCCAAAGTCCTCTAATGTTCTGCCTGTACTGTGTCTTGTAAAGAGAGGACCTGGCCCTGCATTCCTTCTGCATCCAAATGCACCACACTCGAGTTAGCTAAGTCAGATGTGACCATCAGAATTGGATTCTCCAAGTGAAGCTCCTGCTGCGGGCATTAACTCTTACCCTGTGGAACTTCACATTTGTGAGGCTGCTTGGTCAAGGATTTCCCTCATGGTTTTCTTTGGTGTACAGCATGTTCTGCTGAGGTCATTTCCCCATGGGCATCTGTATGTTAGAGTTGTGTTTAGGGAGCTTCTTTTGAGAGTTCCTGGTTGGTAACTATTTACTGATGGGGAATGTTTTCTTTCAATTGCAGGCTGCCCGTGAGGAGCCCATTCACATTCTCAATGTTGCTATTAAAACAGACAGTGACGTGGATGATGATGGGCTGGCAGCCATGTTCAGAGAGTTCACACAAAGCAAGGTGAGTCACCTTCATCCTCTCCCTGGAACTGGGTTGTTGTGCAGGATGGTTCTGTTTGCTTTGGGAAAAAAATAAATGCAACAGTTACAGCCGTAATTTATCCCATCAAAAGCCTTACTGCTGCTTTGGATGTAGCTGCACCTTTCTGAAGCCTCTGGGCCATTGTTTCTCTTTGCAGTGTGTTCTAATCCGTCAGGTCAGGAATTCTTCCCTTTAATTTTTGATAGGGTAAAAGACCTTTAAGGTTTTAAATACATCAGGTGAATCTTTATCTGTCTTCAGATGCTGTGCAAAAATGTCCTGTATCCCTCTCCCTGGTGATACAGTTGTTAGAGGCATGGAAAGTGACAATAAAATGTTCTGTGTTTGTTGTATTGCAGTAGTCTTAATGCACTTAAAGTTTGTTCTCCATGGTCTTGGCATCCTGGAGCATCTAGTAGGATATTTCTGGCTCAAGGTGGAATTGATATGATCTGTTCTGTGCCTCCTGCATAAGCATGGGCCACACTGCTGCATCGGTGGTACCTGCAAGCACTGTGGGAGGACTGAGCGAGTAGCTTCTAAAATGGGGCTGGAATCCACATGGCTTCAGCATCTCCCTGTCTCTTTAAGCAAGGAATATAACCAAATATTAAAATTAAAACTAGCTCTGCTTTTCATCTGCTTGATCATGCTCCAGGCGTTTTATGGGAGGGGATAAAAGGAAAGAGAGAGGGGAAAAAAAATCTAAACCACATTAAACTATCAAATAGGTTGATCCAAATTGTCCAAATAATCTTCTAGTCCCAGCATGTTGTGTGTGTTTTTTTTAATAGAAATTAGGATCATATACTTGTAAATGACTTGTGGAGGAGATTGAGGCAGTCAGTGTAAATGGAGTTTCTCCAGGTGCTGATGGCTAATCGCTCTGTAATAGCTGTGGACTTGCTGTGAGACCCACATTATTACGATGTAATCAGAATCCTGTTGCTATGCTGTTATTGTCTGCCACTTGTGGAATTTTAAAAGCAATAACAATTTTTGCTTTTTAAATCATGGCATTATTAAAGTTATTTTCTTCCTCTTGCCATGAATATAGTCACTGATGCTCATTTTCAAAGGGCTTAACCTTAGTAAAACATTTCAGTCTGTGCTGAAAGGGGTTGTTTTGTTCCTGCTCTGCCTCAGTTGTTTCTTTTTCGTTCTTTTTTTTTTTCCTTTGCTGTTGCTTTTAAATTGGAAAAAGGAGGAAAAAGGAAAAAGTTTTAGGAGCAGAATGATGTGATCTTAACACTTCAAAAGGGCAGTGATGTGGCAAATACTGGCGGTAGCGCTCATTTGAAACGTGGCTTAGTGGAATATGAGAAGGAAGCAACCAGAATGGATGTTCTCTAATCTACTTGAAAAACCCTCAAACAGATAACACCTTTCACTTCTCACCTTTGCAATGTTGCCACATCTGGCCTGGGTTGTCTCTGTGCTTGTTGTGCCAAAATCAAGTATGTGCTCCCTCCTTCCTTGGGTTAGCTCCTTTAAACCTCATTTCCCATCGTTTTCCGTGTCTGTGCTGCACTCCCGTCACAAAGTGATCGTTGCAAAAAAGGCCAACTTCCTTTGGCAAAGGAACAAGAGCGTTTCCTGCAAGACTTGGCTGTGACTCTTCTGCTGTACTTGTTAGCAAGGCTCAGCTGGAATACTGTGTTCCTGTGATTCGGTTATTTACCTCTTCAGATTTAATTAATGTGTTTGCTGTGTGTGCTGCCAGACGGTCATCACATGAGAAATCCTGCCTACGAGCAGGCTGAAGCAGACTAAGAACTCGCAGCAGAGATGCAGGAGCTTCTGTGGAGCTTTTCCAGCTCATAGGAAGTGTTGAACCTGATGGTGTTCAAGGCCAGGTTGGACAGAGCCTTGGGTGGCATGGTTTAGTGGGAGGTGCCCCTGCCCATGGCAGGGGGGTTGGAGCTGGATGATCTTAAGGTCCTTTCCAACCCTAACTGTTCTATGATTCTGTAGGAAGACTCTGACATGTTTTTGACTGGTTCTGGTTCGGTTACTCCACTCACCTGATTCCATCCTTGCCTTTCACAGAAATCAGTCCTGATTGAACACGGGATTCGGAGGCTGACTTTCCTGGTAGCACAAAAGGTATTTTGACACCTCCTGTGCTGCTCAGCACTCTTTGCTTTCTAGCTCATAATAGCTCTGACACTTCATGTGTGTTTTCCCTCCATTAAAGCTGAATTTAACTATATTTAGTTCTTCACTGTTTTTGCTCTCTAAAATTTGAAATGCTCTTGATGAATTTGCTTAAGAAAATGAATTTACAATTGTAACCATCCTTGCAGCCTTTGTGTTCTTGAGTTAATTCATTTTAATTTTCATCCTAATTGGTAGCTTTCTTCTGCTTTGTTTTTCCCGTGTTTGTATGTCTCGTTTGTAAGGACTTCAGGAAACAGGTCAACTATGAGGTGGATCAGAGATTCCATGTAAGTAAAAAGGGCCTAAACCATGGTGGTATTCTTGACCTGAGGCCGGGAGACACGTAAATGACTCCAGGTTTCTCCTTTGGTTCTTAGTCCAGGTTGGTCATGGCTTGAAGCAACTTGCTCTAGTGGCAGGGGTCCCTGCCCATGGCAGGGGATTGGAACTGGATGAGCTGTAAGGTCCCTTCCAACCCAAACCAGTCTGGGATCTATGATTTAATGCCAACATTGGTGTCAGAGTTACATGAAGTATTTAAACATTTCATTTCAAGTACAGGAGCAGGCCTTTCGCACTCAGCAGGGTCATTCACGTGCTCATGTCTCTCTTGATACCTGGCTGAGCTCATGACTGCCACATTAATAAAGGGCTTGTTTGGTTTGGTGGTGTTTTGTATGCTAAACTGCAGTCATCAACTTAAATGTTTGTATTTCTTGCGGAGTATGGTGATTTCTTTAACCTTCTCCCTGGCTTTAAGTCAGAGGAGTAGTTGAAGTGACTTGTTGGACTTCTCATAATAGCTTTGCGAGGTGGAAAATGTTTAATGCTCTTACTGCTAAGGATTACTTCTTTCCCCAGCACTTGGGCAGCAGTGAGGGCCACTTTAACCCTGTTTTCAGTGTGGCATTGTAAGCTATAAATCACATTTTTATCCCTTGTGTATCTGCTTTACAACTCTGGAAATCACTGGGAGTCTTGAAGGTGCAAGAACTTCCTCCTGTGCTCCACACATGTGCTTTAGCAAGCTGCATGAAAGGAAAACCAGTCTGCGAACCAGTATCAATAGTGTTTGTACAAATGTGGGTATCACCACATGGGAATTGCTGCCACAGTACAGGCACAGACATGTATCAGTCAATGGCTTATGTAGGAGATAGGATGCTTTGGAGAGGCGTTGGGATCTTAAGCAAGGAAGTTCAGGCTTTAGATTTTAAAACTAGGAAGTTTTAGAGAAAGGAATTTGATACTTGGGAGTGAAAAGTAAAAGCCTATGAAAAATGAATGCAGCGTGTGTCAGTGGTCAGAAAGGAAGGAAGGGGTAACAGGAAACATCACTGAAAGCTGTCCCTGAGCTGCCATTCAGAGCAACGGTCTGTTGGGATGCTCCTAGTTCTGAAGCTGGAGGAGGCAGTGTGGTGTATCATGTGCTTGCAAAGTTTGTGGAGCACCTCCAGGATCTCCTATGAGCGTCAGTCTTTATTACAGCTCCTGTTCTATCCCCTTTATTACTGGACCAACTATTAACTTAGCCAGGGCCTGGGCTTGGGTTTGTTTTTGTTTTAATTACAGTCTATATAATTAGTTCCCAGCATGTTGAGGTAATAGAGAGTTGCTCCAGCAAGCTTCCAATTTCCTCATCTCATTAGGTTTTTAACGTGATTATTAGTATAATAATCAACTCTGATGATTTCTGTTGTAGCTCTGCACATTCGGTGGTTTGCAGGGTGTCTGGATTGGCTAATTTAGGCAAATTATCGTGATTGTCTTGATGATGGTTGGTTGATTAGAACACAGCAGGGGGATAATTCTTCTGCCTGGGAAGTGGAGCACTCTTTTGGATTTTGGTACCAGAGCACTGAGAATTTCTGTGTGTGTGCACATCTAATTATTATATTTGCCCACCACACTCGTCAAATGCCTTGAAAGCAATTACATTAGGGATAGAATGAGCATGGATGATGAGAGGAGGAATTGGCAGCATGCAGAGGAGGACAGGTAGGAGGGATTTGGAAGAGAAGGGAGGAAACATGGAAGTGGTAGTTTTCTCAGTGTAATTGATGCTCATAGATTCACCTGATGTGCCTGAATTATCAGGTGGGATTTCTGGTACCACCAATGAGTCAAACTAGTCAAATACAAGTTATTTTGCTCAGCTGAGGCTGATCAGGTGAAGTTCTGGGGACTTTATAGGAAGTAAGGAAGATGACTAGGTAGGTCACAATTCATAGTTTTCCTTAGGAAGAGAGTGTCCTTAGCAGTAATAGTATGAAGAGAGCTATAGAATACACATCATCGTTGTGTGTACATCTGCCTCCATTATGGAGTGTTAATATCATTGTATGGCTCCCAAACATTTCCACAGGAGTCATAATCAAAATAGAAGTTTCCCACTATTGTCTGGACAGTTTCCTGCTATTGTCTGTTAATAATTGTCAATAATGATAAAAACTCAATCAAGTATCCTCTTGGCATTAGCAGTGAAGACAGGTTTAAGCTTCCTCTGCTATCTTCTGGCGGGAAGCTTGATTTTCCATCACCTTATGTGCTGTTGAGCACGTAGCTGGTGGTGACTCTTGTCATCTGCTGTGCTGTGGTGCTGCCCAGGTCTGTCTGGCAGCACTCTGGGTAGAGCAGAGGGGTTACTTTGGGAGGGCTGACACTGTTGGTTCTCTTTTCAGAGGGAGTTTCCGAAGTTCTTCACCTTCCGTGCCCGGGATAAGGTAAGTTGTGTGTTCTTAATGGTTGAGCTTGAGGACCTGCTGTCTTGCGGTTTGTCTTCTAGGCTCAGTGTTTCAGTTTCAATGCAGTGCTTGGTGTTTCAGCTTCTTTAATCCACCCTCCTCTTTTACACTCTTTTCTACCTGTTTGATGCCCCCAGTTTGAGGAGGACCGGATTTACCGGCACCTGGAGCCAGCTCTGGCTTTTCAACTGGAGTTGAACCGTATGCGGAACTTTGACCTCACTGCCATTCCTTGTGCCAATCACAAAATGCATCTCTACCTGGGAGCAGCTAAAGTTGAAGTGGGAGCAGAAGTGACAGACTACAGGTTCTTCGTGCGGGCTATTATAAGGCATTCGGATCTGGTTACCAAGGTGAGTTTTGACCATGCAAGGTCTCTTTCCAGTGCAAGGTCTTTTGAGCCGTTTTAGCAACCTGCATGCAAACATTTTACCTGCGTAGAGTGCTGTGTATGTGTGCCCTCTGTTTGCTGGCTCTGCAGGAGCATGTCTTCAGGGACATTGTATTCCTCTGCTTCAGGGAGATCTTTTGGTGGCCCAAGTGGCTTGTCAGAAGTCCTTGCATTTCGAGGCAGCTGTAGTTTCCCTGTGTTTCTCCTGCCCTGTCTAGTTTTAGATTTACGCTGAGGGCACAAGGCAGCCGGCTGCGCAGATTGGGCAGTTCTGGCTCTGTGATGGTGATGGATCTGCTTCAGGGTTGCACATCGTGCTGAAACTCATGTAACCTGTTTTCACAGTCAACTCCTGCAGATTTTCAACCACTCTATTCTCGGGCTGTGAGTTTTTGAGCAGAAAGTATATTATCTGTTCACAATATTTGGCAGGAAGCCTCCTTTGAGTATCTACAGAATGAGGGGGAGCGATTGCTGTTGGAAGCCATGGATGAGTTGGAGGTGGCATTTAATAACACCAACGTGCGCACGGACTGCAATCACATCTTCCTGAATTTCGTGCCTACTGTCATCATGGACCCATCCAAGGTAAGATCTCCCCCAGCTCTAAACTGCTGTTTTCATGGGTGTGACTCACCAGAATTAAATGGTTTCTTGTTGTCTTTTATTGCTGTTTAAATGCACCTATTGATTTAGTGCAGTTTAATACCCACTGGGGAGTGAAAAGTGGCTTCTACTCGCCACTTCACAACAGAAAGCGCAGGAAACTGGGACCAGTGTTAAGTGATAATGTGAAGGTCAGTTTAGTTATTCTGCAGATCCTGGAGTTCTGCTTTTCAGTGAGGAAAGTGGAGTCACATAACAGAGCCTGTTTGGCAGCCAGGAGGGAAGAAAGCTTTGGGTTTTCTTCTAATCTATGAATAAATATTAAATGTAAGAGTCCAGAAGTAGCAGAGCTCATATGTTTAGTGGAGTAACGCTGTCCTTCAGGCAATGCAGCTCACTTCCTCTGTGGGAACCAAGGAATAATTTATTAAAAGTATGTTTTGTATTTGAAGCGAAACTTATTTTTTCATTGTGTGTTTGATAGAAACAAGTTTAATAAGGAAATAGCTTTAAATGCTCTTCTGTTTGTTAGCGAAGTCCAGATTCTGTCCAAGTAAAACATGAGATAAATCATGAACTTCAAAAGAATTTATCAATTCAGCTACAGAAAATGCCTCATTTTCATTCCCTGATACCAAACCACAGAGATCAGCGTCATAATTAAATGAATCTTAAACTTTACAGGCGCATAAATGCAAGTGTTAAGGCATAAAGTGTGTTTCTGGTTAGCAGAAGCGCTACAAAGAAAGTCCCAAGTAAATTGTAAAGGCTGCATTTAGTGGGAAATCAACATTCCGTTCATGGCTACCCAAAGGTGAGAGCTGACCTTTCCTGATGAGAATAACTGGAAGCTTAAAAAGATGACTTGGTTATCAAAATAAGTATCTCTTGCTTAATGACTTTTAAATCGTGATTGAAAATTGGTGGCTTAAATCGCTTTGGAATAAATCCTCTCTTGGCACATCTAAAATGTTTAGTTTTGGGAAGTTCAGAAGAAGCCTGGATGTTCAGCCCCTGGAATTTCAGCTACCCTCAGATGTGTACTATGACTTTTCCCTAAGCTGCTGTGGAAAAGAGACTTTAGTTTTTGAAAGAATGTTAAAACCAGCCTATAAATTGCCTTCTTTTAATATGCACCATTTGCCAACAGTAGTATATTATCAAGTTTAATAGAACACCAGAAGGCCAAGCTAAGCAGTAATTGCTTTGGTGATTTAGAGCACCGTAGCGCATGTGTGGTGAAACATGATTATTGTGGTGCTACCCAACTGTTTGTCAGGGGTTTCCTTGCCTGCATTTTGTTCTTAGCTGTGAACTGTGCCTGGAGGAGAGGCAGAGCAAGGGGAAGCAGTGGGCACATGGTGCCATGCTGGGCTGTGATGTGCCATGAGGAGAAAGGGGAGTGAATCCAGTGCTGTCCCTCTACCTCACTAAGTCCCCAAGCTGAGTTTAGTTCCTGCCTATCTCAAGGCTTGTTGGGATGAGAATAAAGGACACCAAGGTGCCATAGCAGCACTGGGCACGTGCTGCTCTTCGGTGCTTCCATCTTTCCTCTTGTGTGATGTTCCCTGTAACCCTTTGAGCAGGACCTCACAGCAGAGGGGTGACCGAGGGGTGGATGTGTCCAGAAGGGTGATGGGAGTTCTTCTCCTGTGTTTTAAGATTGAGGAGTCAGTGCGGAGCATGGTGATGCGCTACGGGAGTCGCCTATGGAAGCTCCGTGTGCTCCAGGCCGAGCTGAAGATCAACATCCGTTTGACTCCGACTGGGAAAGCGATTCCCATTCGACTCTTCCTGACCAATGAGTCAGGCTACTATTTGGACATCAGCCTGTACAAAGAGGTGACAGACTCCAGAACAGCACAGGTATGGTTCCCTATGGCTCTGTGGTTTGATGAGCAAATCATTTTGAGGGGGAAATACATTCTACCTAATGAAGCTAGAGGACCTTTGAATGGACTAGAAGACCTTTGAAGGTCCCAACCCAAACTATTCTATGATTCTATGAAGCTCTTCTGTGGGTTGTGGTGTTTTCAGGCGATATAAAATTGCCATTCAACTTGCCAAAGGAATGTAAAGCTAATCTTGCAATAAGTGTATAGGTGTGCGGAATGCAATCAGTTATGTGAAGAGCATGCCTTCTGATTGTGTTTTACGCACATTTGGTCATTTGTACATCCGTTTTCCTCTGGCAGGGTGCTCAAAGAAGCAATAGAAAAGCAATTGCTGTTGGTGCTCATTCTGTAGGTCATAATAAAAAACATTACTAATTATATGTTTCCCTGAGTAGATGGAGAAAATCTGTGAACTTGTCTTTTAAATTCTGAAGATACAGGGAATGAACTGAGTAGGATGATACAAAATTATTGAAGGTGCTTTTATATCATTTTTATGAAGCATAATGGTCTCTTTTGTAATGGTTGTGGCTATTCTGGTATTCCTGCTTTTCGCGGCGCAGGGATAGTGTGGTTAACAGCAATCCCTGCATATGCTAAAATCCATGGAGCATAGGATGCATGAAAAATATTTAAATACAGCAGTGTTTACTTCTCCCTCTGTAATAATCTCTCTGCCATGCAGAAGCAGCAGCAGAATAAATCACTTGGGCACCATTAATGCTGAACACAAAGTGCTGAGTCACCTTTTCTCCTCTTCTCCATTTAAATGTTTCCAGCAGGCTGCCTGGCCATGCAGTCCATCCAGAGATCCCAGGGCAGATAGGGGCTGTGTGCTTTACTTCATTTCTGCCTTGGAGTGGGGATGGGGAAAGAAAAGAGCATTTTCATAATCTCCAGTAGCTGAGCTGAACACTTGATTCTTGTTAGCCATTTATGAAGGTCACCTTTGCTCTTAAACTCTGTCTCTGATGAGCTTTACGTTTTTCAAGCTGGGGAATGCACCTGTGAGTGTGCAACTTTTAGCAACCTTTCCAGTATTTGATTCTTTTTCCGTTATATTAAACCAGGCTCTATTAAAAAAATTTACCATAGGAATTACTATGATTAAACTTTGAGTAGTTGAGAGGAAGGTTTGACTTCTAGAGCTTGAGGTGTTAGGTTTTTAAGAAACCTTGGTAAATCTTCCGCTCGTGATGGAGGTTTATAGGATGGGTTTGGGTCTGTGTGGCTTTTTCTCTGTGTATTCAGAGTTATTTTGAACTTAGAGCACTCCTCTAAAAGAGCTCAATCATTACTGCTGAACTGGGTGCTTTGACTTCTGAAACAGATACATCATGAAAGAGTGAGTGACTCCGATCCCTTGTTCAGTTTCTGTGGTACTGAGTAGTGGCGCTCAGTACACATTTCCCAGTCACTTCCCACACAACCATTGTGAAGCTTTCCAGAGATCCAAGAAGAACTGGGCTCCAAGTATAGTAAAAGCTCTTAACACAGGCCCTGTCACAAGCACTTGTTACCCTGAATCAGTACTTCTTCCATTGAAGAAGCTACTTCTCAGAGGAGAGTCTGTGAAGATTGGAGAGAGCATGAACTACTATTTTTAATCTAGAACCTAAAATAGGCTTTACTTAGTGAATTTTATCTTAGTGAATATTTACTTAGTAAATTCTTCACTTAATTCATCTTCAATTAGAAAAAGATGTGCTGTGTGCAACATTAGAGCTGATCCCCATTCTGTTTAAACCAAGCCTTAATCATGTCACTTCTCTCAGGCATGTTTCCATTAAGCAGCATTTGAACAGTGTTGGCCCACTTAAGCAGCTCCTCCTGTTCCTTGGTTGCAATAGATTTCTTCCGAGTCCTGGCTGGGTGGAATATATGGTGCCATGAAGCATGGCAGTTGATAATTCATGTTGCTACTCGGGGAAAATCTTTTAAACTTACAATATCAAAACTTCAAGCCAAATGACATATGCAAGTCTTGACCTAGCTGCCATGATCCGTCAGTGGAGATGCGGGTACCGTGCTCTGCGACTGCATAAATAACAGAGTTCTCCTCTCTGCTCCCAGCTATCACAATCCATCGGCATAGATACGGTGTCAGGGGAAATGCTGGGGAATGTGAAGTCATCTAAGTCACAGACTTTGTTCTGTGGGGATGTGGCTCTGTTCACGTTGCTCTCTGCTCTGATATGGCAATAAGTCAGTGATACACGGATCCGTGCAGTAATGGTCCACACTGTCTCCAAAGGGTAGTAATGCATGATGAAACAGTGTTACAGCCTGTGGGAGTATTAACATATTTGTAGAGCACAGAAACAAACCTGATCAGTCTGGAATATCCTGATGATTTTTGGTAAAATCTGCATGACATAGGTGTATAGGACCAGTGGATGAAACACTAATTGGTCTTGTTTTGTGATGCAGATTATGTTCCAGGCATATGGGGATAAACAAGGACCACTTCACGGGATGCTGATCAATACCCCCTACGTGACCAAAGATCTGCTGCAGTCCAAGAGGTTTCAGGCACAGTCTTTAGGGACATCATATGTCTATGACATTCCTGAGATGTTTCGGCAGGTAAGCGCTTGTGGGGCCTGGTGGGTAGCTCTGAACTTGTGTACGTGCAGAGTACTGCTATCAGTTGCCATCCTTGCTTGTCAGGGAAACAGGTGGCCTGAAGTGGCTGACAGGGTTTATACAGCTATGGATTGAGTCTACTTTGGCAGAAATTAGGACTGTGGATGCGCTGCTGCTGTAGTTCCCATTAATAAGTCAAACAGTAGAAGCTGGAATGTAAACCAGAGTAAGTGATACCCATGGAATGCTGTCAGTCAGACAGGGGAAGGGATATTTTGGAGTGTTCTGTCTCAAATATTAAGCCTCAGTGGATTAAATAAAAATATTTGCAGATGGTCTTAACAAGAATTTCTCTTTCCATTGCCCAGTCTTTGATCAAACTCTGGGGTTCTATGAATGAACACGCATTCCTGCCAACGCCGCCACTGCCTTCAGACATCCTCACGTACACTGAGTTGGTGTTGGATGACCAGGGCCAGCTCGTGCACATGAACAGGCTGCCAGGAGGAAATGAGGCAAGTTGCACTTTCTTTAATGCTACTTTTCTTCCCATATCTTGCAGTACATTGTGGTTTGGACTAGGTTTGACAATGGTAATGAGAATTTACCAACCAGGCACAAGATCTATTCATTCACTCTTTCACAGATGAAATCTCTCTCTTGAAAATGAGGTTTTTGTTTCATTAAAAATTAATACCTTCCATACAGTGGGTGTTTTAACCTCCACAGTAAATGATGATTCCATTTCAAACCTGTACCTATGCTGGTTTTCCTTCATAATTAAAAAGTGCTCATTCAGCGATTCCAGGTACCTGGGGTTTGTATTGGAGCAAAATCTGTTTTACAAGACTAAATAGAAATGTTTTCATTTGCTTAAAAAACAAAAAGTAAAAACGATTTTGTGCTTTCCATTGAAATACTCGCCCTGCAGTGTTTGCGTGGCAGGCCCTGGCAAGGTGCGTGCAACATCCCCCTCTAGTGAATGATTTACTTGAGACTAAGAACCTGTTAGTGCTGCCAGGGTAATAGAGGTGCTCCTTCAGCTGGAGCACGAAGAGGCTGGGCTGTTGTGGTGGGGTTTGCTGGTATGTCATTCTACCAGTGAGCTAAAGATTGCAGCATGGAAATGACCAGAGTGTGAAGCTCACTGATAGAAGATGTGTTTATTTCTTTTGCCAAGGCTAGGTGGGATTCAGTGAGTGAATGTTCCTGCTGTCATTTAAATGGGAACACTTCTAAGTGGTGGTATCATTTATTTCTACTTGGTGTGACTGAACTAGCACCATCCTTTTCCTAGATATATCAACTTCAGATTTGCAAAAGCTCTGTTCAAAAACGTCAAGTGTAGTGATGGGAGGGAATGAGGGTTTTCATCACTATTTACTACCTGTATCTTGTCAGGGGAAGGGTTTGAAGATGATGTTTTCAGACTGAACCTAATCAGTAAATGGTGACTAGGGGAGCACTGCGTCCTTGTCTTTCTCAGGCCTATAGGAGAACTGCTTTAACTAGTATAATTAAACCTGAAATGAGCTATTCCCTGCATTCTCAGGGAAAGCTGAGGCTGTGGTGCTGTGGAGGCTTATGCCATCATCTTTCTCTCTTTCTCTGTTCTCATTCAGCCTTTGAGTGGATGGTGGCTGGGGAAATAGCGAAGTCCCTCAGGGACGTAGCTCTGTTCTTGCTGAAATTACAAGCACAGAGCTGCCTGGGCATGAACATGTAGTGTTTACTCTGCCAGTATGAATACAAATAGTCTTATTATAAGAGATTCTGTACCCAAAGACATCAAAAAAAAAATTAGGAGGCTTTTTTAACCCTTGGTAGACTTAGTTATGCTCAATCTGTAAAGCAATTGCATGGCTGTTGTAGTGCATGCAGTGGTGTTATCTGAAGCACAGGTTCCAGCCCTGCCTCTGTGGCTATTATGCCAAGGAGTTGTGTCACTGGAAAGTGAGATGGACAAGGGGGAAGCATGATGTTCCCGGACATTTTCCAGTCTGGCTGTTGAAGATCCCTTCTTGTGGAGGTATGGACTGTAACATGCTTTATAATGACTTCCTAGAATGGAGGTGAAATCCCAGCCCAGGGTTCGGTGGTGAGTCCCAGGAAGTGCCCTGTGCACTTAGTGGAAGTGCCTCATGGATATCAGCCCAGCCTGACTGGAGCTAGATGAGTCACTGTAGGACCATGTGCAGCTGGAATGAGGTCTGAGGCTTTGGTATTGACTTGTGTCACCAGTCACCACCACACACAATAGCGCTCATTCACAGCTGAGAGGAAGAGGTTCCAGCAGCAGGCTGAAGGACAGGTGACATTCAGGAGGCGACGAGCTGCTGAACAGATTCATTCTTCTGTGCTGCACTTGCTTTATCTGGATGAGCTGACTTTTGGCTTTTATGGTTTAATTCCTTTAGCTGAGGAAACACATTTTCACAAAGGCACACTCCAGGTTCTCTTGCCAAAGGAGATGGCTGCAGGGGTGGAGAAGGAAGAGACAGGAAGCTAGATAAAGTCAGAGCATAAGCCTTTTCTTTGTTAAGGCTGTAAGTGGATCCATTCTGCTTTTGAGAATCAGTCTGCATGGCATCTGGGCAGAGAAATACAGCATCTTATCTGCCAGGTAGCAAAGATCCCTGGGGTAATCCATCAGGGTGGAAATAGCTGGTAGCACTGCACAGGAAGAGTCAGGCCACAAGGAGCAGGAGAAAATCATTGTCATCACAGACTGGTTTGGGTTGGAAAGGACCTTAAAGCTCATCCAGTTCAACCTCTGCCATGTGCAGGGACACCTTCCACTAGAGCAGGTTGCTCAAAATACGAATTGGTTCTGCACTTCTTCCATATGATAGGAACCATTCCCAAAACATGGCATGTTTCCTTGGCTCTCTAAACTTGCCTGCATTTCTTAAGGAAGAGTTTTGTCCACAGATAGATGTACTTGACTTCAGAATGCCAGAAGCCCACATACACTGAAAATCATGTTACAGGGGAGATGATCACTAATAAAAGAGTCTTTGTATTTGGGTTTGCTGTGTATTATGTTATACAGCATTCCCCCAGCTTTGGTTAGTTAATGGTCAGTGCCAGGCGGGTCTGTGTCTGAGATCCAGGGGTATGAGCTGTTTCCAGTTCAGCCCCAATGAGCTGAGTTACTAAAGAGGAAATTTCTGCTGAAGTCTTCTAGCTATGGTAAATCTAGCTGCTCTTTAGTGCATTTCACTGTTGTACTTGGTGTAGATCAGACTCAAACACAGCTATTCCCATTGGAAGTTAGTGCCTCAACACTGTGGTACCAGCTGCTCTGAGGCAGGCTTGTCTTTCCTGCTGGAGCTGTGCTACACCCTAGGAACAATTATGTTTTCTGTCTGTGAAAAGGGGTTAAGACACTCTTCCTCTCAAAGCATTCAGCCGGGCTGAGTGCTCTAATTGTTTTAGCTGGCAGGGAAATTGAGAAACCAGTAGAAAATCCAGATATGTGGTCAGCGCGTTCAGCAGGATGGCCGCAGCCGGAATTCCGATCCCTGCTCCAACACAGGCAAAGCAGAAGCTGGGAGCTGAGTTTCTCCTATCCTCTCAGAGTTCACAGGTAGCATTCTATAACCTGTCTGTGTTTGCTGGAAAGCCTGTGAAATGGGAATTCTCAACAAGTTTCAGAACACAAGAGGTGTTTCCCTGCTTAGCTCCCGACCACTTCACTGTAGCCCACCACCTCATTTGGCAGTGATTATCTCTTTGCTGGGAGTCTCAACAAAAGAAGCCAAGGACTTAATGGACCATGAAAATACAACTTGCTCTTCATTCCTACACAGTGCTTGCTCCTTCCAAGTGAGGATCCTGCCTCTTGCCACAGTGCACGGGGAGCATGCGGTGCTGCTGGCCCTGCTGCCTGGAACACATTGCTAATGCTGGGCCTTCTTCCAACCTCTTGCTCTCAGTGCAGCCAGAGCTCTGCCTGAAGCACATCTGCTGTTTCTTTGGCCTGCAGACGGAGTCCTGTATGTTGCCTGGAGCTTTCTGCTGGATGGTTTCTGTTCTGGAGCATTCATGTTAAGCTTGTGAACTGTGACTTGCTCTCTAATTGCTCTCTTTTTAGGAGTTTGGGGTTTTTTTTGGGTGTTGGGTTGGCTTTTCTGTGTGTCCCTTCTATTACTAGTCTGGCTGCTTTGACACCTCTGCTCATGTGTCAGACTCTTGTGATGAGCTCTGCCTGCTACCACAGGATTTCAGTAAGCCCACACCTTTGACAAGGCTGAATGTGCCATGCTAAAAAGTGGAGAACAGTTTGTAACTAATCTCGGAACCATCAGCTATAGAAGGGAGCTGAAGATGATGGTATTTTATCAGCAGAACCAAACACCGGTCGATAGCTCCCTGCTAAATGCTCCTGAGTAAAGACTGGATAGACTTGGGGACAAATGGGGTATAATTTAGTGTACAATTGAGCATATCAAGAACTGAGGACCAGAGGTGGATGCTCAGCCTGACTCTTAAGATAGGCAGAGAATATTGGAAAGTACAGAGTTTATGTAGGTGGGAAAAGTCCACTTGTAATTATTTGTAATCTGATATATTCTAACCTTAAATGTCTTTTAAGAAGAAGACTTTAAGGGAAGCCCCTGATTTCCCTCTGTAGTTACGTGGCTGTGCTAAAAGGGGGAGATTTCTGTGTTACAAAGGGTGTGAACGCAGAGCAGTGAGTAGGGCTGGGGTTGCAGAACTGCTGCTGACTGACACATTTGGTTTAAAGACTTCAGCTGTTGATTGCAGTGGCTCTGCTGATGGCAGGACCTGTGATGTAGTGACACCCTCTTCAAATGCCCATTGAAGATGGTTTTGTTCTGATGATTAGCATATTAACTGAAGCCTTAGTGTGAAAAGGTAATTCCCTCAGCCTATATAAGACTTGTCATTCTTGAGCTGGACATTCTGATGTCTTCCTCTAGCACTTTATGTATTTTGACTACAATTTACCATGATCATCTTGCACTAGGACTGCACCATTTGCTGATAAAACCCAACTCATCTTCAAGGACACGGAGAAAGTGAGGGCAAGGAGTGCCTGGAGCAACACCTCGTGTTACCCTTCAGCCCAGGCTCAGGCAGTGTCCATGGAAAATGTGTCATTTTCCCTATTGGCACTAGATGTCACAGTTTTCCCTTCTCAGCAGCATGAGGATCAGCAATAATCCATGATCAGAGCTGGTTGCTGGCAGGCTGTGGGAAGGTTTGGCCAGGTGAAACTCAGGACCGTGGTGGGCAGAGGAAAAGTCCCTGCATGACCTGGGGCCGAAAGTGCAGCTTAATGAATACTATACAAAAAAAACTATTAGCAAAGCTTAATAGTTGAACTGCATGTTCTGCTTTGTCACCCAGTGTTCCTGTGGTTTATGACAGGCACAGGGTATCAAAACCCTTCTAATATCACTCTCGGATGTATCTTTGTCTGTAACTTCACTGGATGCAGACTATTTCAGCTGACGTTTTCAAGCCTCACACTCTGCCTAGGGAGAAGTTATTTACTGTTTAGTTTGGAAAACTTCATCAAAAATGCATTTATTGGTGCAAAAGCTGCAGTGTTGCTCACAATTGACTTTGTGGGCTTGGAGCAGGAGCTTGCATTAGATAGAGAAACTGGTTTGTGTTCAGCGTTAGGCCTTTTGCTGTCCCCAAGAGACACTGCACAAGCTTCATTCCGTGCAGCACAGATATGCGTGCAGTAAAAACTCCTTTAACAGGGTATTTTGAGCTTTCCTTTTGGTGCTCTGAGTGTCCATCCACTTCCCCTGACCATCAGCCAGCTTAGTGCTTGTTTCCACCCTGGCTTGCCATCTGAGCGCCCTCCAGTCTAGTGCAAAGAACCAAGACAGCACGAAGACACATCTTCTTCAGTCCGTGGTGCCACAGGATGCCTTTCACTGAGCAAACCTTTGTCACGTTTCCTCCTGGAACCATTTCTTCCCATCTCTCATCCGCTTGGCCGCGTGCTGTTGGGAAGGACCGTGCCAACACGTGCTTGGCTCTGCCGCCTGCGACCGCAGCTTGAATGGCTAAATGACATCTCTTTCAGAGCCAAGAGGAGAATGAAGGAATCCTGGGTTTTGGCATTCCACCCTTGTCAAGGGGTTGAGGCTGAATGCCTCTAGCAGGACATGTGCATCACGCCCTGGTTTGGGGAGTTGGGTCATGCTGAAGATAAACTTCACAGCTTTTGGTCACAGTGTGAGTACGGATCTGAAGTTCTGGGCATCAGATTTGAATGAGGAAAGACCAAAACTTGCTACATCTGGGGATGTCTTTGGTCCCTTTCTAAACACACCTTATCCATGGCTGTGCAGCAGAGGCATTCAGCATCCTGGGGCAGTGGCCACTAGTTTACCTCCAGAATAGACAGAGGTTGTAAAGGGGTAGTAAAACCCATGTTCCTTGATTTAACATGTCAGAACATGCAAGTACCGCAGGGGAAAACCAGGCTTTCATTAATGTTCAGCTCCAGCATTTCCAGTGCTCACATACCAGAACCCTTCAACTGTTGCATTTCCTTTCTTATTACAAGTTTTGTATGTAATAAATACTGACATACAAATGTATTCATGCTTTATATCTATTTTTACATATAAAACTTACATATGATGTAGATACCACAGAATGGGAACAAGTCAAAGTCCTTACCAGGGTTCTCTGAGCTCAGTTGTCCTGCTTAGAGATTTCACGACTCACATTCAGGTCTCCAAATTTGGATGTAAATAAGTAAAATGAAGCATGATCGGATACGTCAGCTCAAGCATCACCCTTGTTGTGAGAGAAGCTGAGTAAACCATCACAACTGGCACGGCTCAAGCGTAGATGCTGTCAAATACTAAACTGCTCTCATTTACATCAGATTCTGTCAGCTGTGCTTCTCCAGGAATTACAGATCCTGCCAGAAAGAGACTGTAAAGCTCCCTGTGCCTGGATAGCAGCCCCTGTTTGCCTCTGTTCCGAGCCTCTTGTGCCTTCAGGAGGAGCTGGGATCGGTTTCTTCCCCGTTCCCCTCGGTGACTGTTGTCAACAGCTCTGGCTGCCACTCGCAGTCGATTTGTAACTGCATCAGTGTGTGTATTACTGTTCCCATCAATAGTGCAATTAATGTTGAAGTCAATTTTGGTGTTAATTTTAGGCCATGATTAGTGTTGACACTGTGTGTCAAACTAACGGCATTTATGAGCACCATGAAAACGAACGTTAGTTAATATCGTGGTTTTACTATCTGTTAATGGTTACATTAAGCCAAAGCTCTAGTGGGAGAAGATGCGTATAAAATTATATATATAAAACTTGTGCGTAATGTATGTGTGTCGTGCGAGTCTGCATTGCTGCTGTGCTATTCAGGGAGCAAATGACATCTGAGCACTGAATCCTAATCACAGTTTGGAGCATCAGAAATAATGATCACTTCTGATCGGAGGTTGTGAATAATTCATCCGCTTTGATTTCCACGTTCTGTCCAGTGATACTTTTCAAACCAAATGTGTTCCTACAGGAGAATAATGGCTCCACTTCTTATGGAAATACTGTGGCACAAATCATTTTGCCAACATAAAAACAGTTAAATAAGACGGTTCCTGCTTTTATTTTTCCCCTCCCTCTCGCCTTCATTCCTGGGCGTGCTGGGAATAGAGCTGGGGCAGGAGCAGCTCTTCCAACCTGTACTGGCTCTTAACAGGGGCTTGTTTTGAAGGCGCCGCTTCTTACCTTCACCCATTCTTGTTCTGAGAGTGCTCTTATGTGATCAGCTCAGCCTGTCTAATTAACCCCTGAACTCACCACTTTTTGGCATGCTGCCCTTGACTTCAAAATGTCTTTTTTCCCCTCACATAAAGAGCCAGCCTCCCCTGCCCTTAAATTTAAACAGAATCCACTTTGTTCATAGCAAAACCAGCCTTAGTTGTGCTCTGTGCTTTTTATTACTGGATAAATGGCACAAAACACGCTGTGAATTGGGGAGGCAGGAAGACACAAGTTAATAAAGTGGTTCACTTTAATTTTTCTTTTCTTAAACTGCTCCGTATTTGCCAGCTATAAACTGGTTTTCTCTTTACTATGCCCTGGCTAGGTAGTTTTTCCTATTCTACTCATCAGCATTAGCAAAGGGGATTTTATTTATGTAGAGGATGCACAGTCTCAGGTTAGGAAACTATTCCAAGAGTTCTGTTACAGCTATCTAAATAGGAAAAGCTTTTAATTTTTCTGTTTTCTGTGCTGATGGAAGTGAGAAAAATCCCTTAGATGTATAGGTGAGAGCCTGTGGAACAAGTCCTGGGTGCTGATGGAGCTCACTTACTAGTCCCTAAGCCCTGGGGTTAGTGTTAATTCACCTGCCTTGCAGGTGAGCTGAGGGAGCCAGGGTGTTACTGCCAGTTCATTGTGGTTATCATGCAGGTTTCTGGCAGTGGCTTCATCCGTTTGCTTCTTGCACTTTACTGCCATAACGAGTATTTAACAAGTATAAAGCCTGAGCATCTGAGTTGCTTGTGTGGGTTGTGCTCATCTAATGGTGCCTGAAGCTTCCTGGGGTGGTCCTGGCAGACGGGGTCAGTGCAGCTGCAGGGACACCCTGTAAAAGCCCTGTAAATCAGTGCTTGTGCCATTTTGAGTGGTGCAGTTTTAAAGAGAACATTCTCCCATCTTCCCTGTGGCTTTCCCTCAATAACTGGAGCTGGTTTCTGAGGTGGTATCAGAAAGTTCTGTAAGTGCCCACTTAGTTATGGCAGGGATAAAAAAAAAGACCTGTAAAGAATGGTAAAGAGCTGTGCTGCAGTAGGTGTCAGGGTATAGGCAGCCATCCCTTCTTAATCTTGAGGCCTTTAACTTTGGGTTTGCACACGTTTTTAACCTGCTGTTTGTAACTGCAAGCTGGAGAGTTAGCACAGAGACCCACTATCCAGCCCCTGGCACCTCTTCCTTTTTCTGCTGTGAAAGTCCATGAGCAGAAGAGCAGAAGTCCAAGGAGCCTGTGTGGCTTTGTTTGTGATCCATTAGGTTCCTCTGCCAGGCTCTGGACTCGTCTCTGTGACCCCCAGTCTCTCTGCACCCACTTGTTTTGCAGCATTGCAACTTTTTCTTATACTTTGACAATAATACTGGTATTTGAGCAAAGCATCCCAGTGACTTTTAGAGGTTTATCCTTCTGCCTTTTAAAGTGCTGCAGTATCTGTCTCTTCCAAAGGCTGCAGTTGGATGCTGAGATGTAACTGTAAATCTGCAAATACTCAGAGGCAAACACATTAATCCCTTGCAACATATCAGTCAAAATAGCAGCGCATGGAACTGAGGGGAAGGTGAACTGAAACACCCTCATTCTGTTAACTTGCAATCTCAGCTCTTGGAATGGGAGGTGCAAGGGAAGGAGCTGCCAGTAGCCAGTTGTAATGGCTTTGGATTGCTGCCTGCTTTACTTCCAATGACCCTTTGATTAATTCCTCTCCCATTTTATTTTTTTTAATGAGCCTATTATGGCATATCTTATTGCAGATGTTGATTGGATCTCAACTGTGTATTGTGCCATTTTGATTTGGATTAAATGGCACATATCTATCTGCTGCTTCTCCCCTCTCCCCCTCCCGCTTCAGTTCATCATGTTCAGAATTCAGAGTCTCCACAATGAGAGTTTCAACCCTCCTGATAGCAGAGGATGTGCAATCGGCTTGAGGAATGTGTACTCAGAGCTTATGATCCTTGGGCAAGCGAAGACTGGGTGATGCATGTGGCTTTCAAGGGACGCTGCTATTTCCATCTGTTAATGGCATTCCAGGATGGCCAAGTCCCCAGTGCAGCGATACGTGGCAGCTGAGAGATGGGAGATGCAGGGTACAGATGTTGCTGATCTCCATAAGATGGGTCAGAAGACATCATCTGGTGATTTTAAAAAGAGAAATATGCAGCAAAAAGCATTACTTATCCAGGCAGGTTTGGAAAGAAACTGCTGCAATGTTTGGGAAGCGAAAAGAGAAGAGCCAAAGAAATGAAAGGAAGGACAGAAAAAAATTAATGGAGGCAGTTATGAATTAAAGGATGATTAAAACGAGGGAAAGGTGACAGAGAAACAGGGTGACGAGGTTCCGGGGTGATACCTGGGTAGCCCAAGCAGATGGTCAGGGATCTGTACAGCAGCACATCCATCCTCACCCTGGGAGCTCTGGCATATGGAATAAATGCAGCACCCTGAGAGGGGTGTCTGCAGAATGTGTTTTGGACCCGTGACAGATCCCTGAATGGGGAAAGGGGGAGCCAGTATTGGTGTCTGGGGTGGGAAAAGCAACGGAGAATGTGCTGCAGGGAGTCTGGGAAGCATTAAGACTTCCCAGTGGTGTTCCACACTGGCAGCGCATATCAGAGCTGGTCTTGTTGGAGTTCCCAAAGAAAATACACCAAGTGCAGCACACAGTAAAATGCATAATCCCCCCCTTTCCCATCTTGAAGATCTGCACTTAGTTGTTGTTGTTCTCGGCTCTTTGGTTGCAGGTTGGGATGGTGGCCTGGAAGATGACTCTGAAGACCCCGGAGTATCCTGAAGGCCGTGATATCATTGTCATTGGCAATGACATTACATACCGGATCGGCTCTTTCGGGCCTCAAGAGGATGTGCTGTTCCTGAGGGCTTCAGAGCTTGCTCGGACACATGGCATCCCCCGTATCTATGTGGCTGCCAACAGTGGAGCCAGGATTGGTTTGGCTGAGGAGATTCGGCACATGTTCCAAGTAGCTTGGGAAGACCCCAATGACCCATACAAGGTAAGGAGGCACAGGAGTCACAGGCGAAGCTCTGCAGCATCTTACTTTTATACTACTTCTTTTAATAGAGGTGAGGGGAGATGTTTGCCAGACTGCTAGATACAGAGTTTTCCTTGTTATTGGATCTCTCAGGCACCAGTATTGACATCCAGAATGAGTTGGTGCTAAATGCTGAAAGCATCCCTCAGCTGGAGCTGTGATGTTAAGTGAGGATTTTCTCATTGCTCTCTGGAATTAAAGCCTGCTCCCTCAAAAGATTCTTTTTGGAAGGGGTTACTGGGGATTCGGAAGGGAGTCCAGGTGGGAATTAGATGAATGAACTGTTTTTCCCTGCAGGGATACAAATACTTGTACCTGACTCCTCAAGACTATAAGAAAGTGAGTGCCCTGAACTCAGTTCACTGTGAACATGTGGAGGACAATGGAGAGTCCAGGTAAGCACAGACAGGTCAGGATGAAAACCTTTCTGTTCAGTACACGCTTAAGTTCTTTGCTTAACAAGGGCCTAGAGGAAAAGACAGAAGCCAGACTGAGGGTGCTGGGTAAGAGGGGATTGTGCTGGGGAAGGAAGGCATGAAAGATGTAAAGAAAAGGTAAGACCCTCGTTATAATCTCTTGTTCTGTTTTTTTTTTCCTTTGGGCTGCATTCTGTTCCTTTCTGGCCCATTTTCCTATAATCAGCCTGCTCCTCACAGCCTCTGGGAATGACAGAATGACTTTTCCATGGGCAGTCCTCTCCCTTGGCATTTCCTCTTTGCAGTGCTGCTTTGGCTACTCCGATGCAGGACTATTTCATGCAGAATGAGCCCATGTACTGGTCCTGGCTGGGTTTTATGCACATTATTCTTTAGAGCCTTAATGATATTTAGTCAGTTTCCATTTTCTGGGTAGCAAACTGATTCAGCAAATCGTTGGACCTTGTGACTCAAAGGCTGTATGTGTCTCCCTCAGGTATAAGATAACAGATATTATCGGAAAGGAAGATGGACTTGGAGCAGAGAACCTCAGAGGATCTGGCATGATTGCTGGAGAATCATCTTTAGCCTACGAGAGTGTTATCACCATCAACTTGGTAATCCCCCACTGCTTTCTATTCTTCAAACTATTGTCTGCTTCAGCTAAAAGCCCTGCAGTGATATCCAGAAGGGACATCTGAGATCAGACTTCTGGGTGTTATGAATTGGCTCCCATAGGCTTTGAGCAATGCCACTGGCACCATTGTGGAGCTGGAGTCCTTCCAGACTAAATTTAAAACGCCTGTAGAAAACTGTTATTTGGCTTCATATTTGCTCAGTCTCTAAGTTGCTAAGTCTCTTTTTTAAAGTAAAGATACTGTGTTTTACCTAAGAATAGAATCTGGAGTTTTGCAGTGAGAACAGGTTTTACAGCCTTGTAATACAAACATGCCTAGCATTATCTAATTGTTTGAATCAGAGGGGCTTGGCTGTGTGGTAAGACAGAAATCAATGTAATTGCTTTATTTCCTTAAGGTTACATGTCGGGCAATTGGAATTGGAGCTTACCTTGTCCGGCTGGGTCAGAGGACTATCCAGGTGGAGAACTCTCACATAATCCTGACTGGCTGTGGAGCCCTCAACAAGGTGAGTCTTTATGTGTTTCAGTCTTCAGAGCCATGTGAATTAAGCTGGTTTTGTGAGTTCTGCTGGAGACTCGGGGAGCTGCCACCAGTCTGTGTCACTGTGCTCGATCCCTTTTGCTTTCTTCCTCCTGGGGCTCCTGATCAAGAAGAAGAACCAACACAGGGCAGAAGCTGTGGAACTTGCCTTTGCAATGTCTTTCCTTTGCTCTCTGGTCAGAAAGCAGTCCTTTCTTGACGAGAGCATCATACTGACAGCCAGAGGCACTGTTCCAGGCATCCCGGCTGGAGATTGGCAGGGCACCTCGGTACAACTGCAGAGTAAGGGCTTGAGCATGAGCCAGGCAAAGGGGAAGAAGGAGAAGCAGCTTCTAACGTAGTGCTGTGGTTTAACCCCAGCTGAAAGCAGGTCACATAGGTTGTGTGCAGTGACTAAATGACAGCAGTGGGAAAGCCCGCTGACTGGGCAGCATCTTCTTCCACCCACTGTGTACTGTGATGGAGGAAAAGGGCTGTTTCCAGTGTCTGGAAGCTTGTGTTTCAAAATACATGGGCCCAAATCTCCCCGAACTTTCAGCCATTCACAGCATTGTGGGGGGAGCACTGAAGCCTGATGAGGGGTGTGTGTATGGAGATATCCCAGGGCTCAGGCCTGCTGTGGACATCTCAGCTGTGGGAGCAGGAGGACCTCAGGCCGTAAGAAAACTTACTGCTTTCTCTCCTAAAGTGGCTCTTCTTTCTGCCCCTCCACCAGAGGTGCTTTTTCTCCCTTTGCTGCCCCAAGCCTATTAATACCACAGCCTCCAGCTCCTTGTCTGAGGCAGGCACGGCTCTGTTCTCATCCCTCTCACTGAGGGCTTTGTTTACATGGGAGTTGGGATTGTGCGCCGCGAGTGCCCTTCCCATTGTGCAGCTTTGTTCTCAGGCCCTCTCCAGCACCTGGGGTGGTTGTGCTTCATCGCAAGCTGTGTTTCAAGGAGTGCCTGCCTGACAATGGCAGATAAAAGGAAAATAGTCTCTCGTTGAATTATTTCCCTGAATAAAGGGGGCTCTGCAGAAAATGAAGCATTGATCCTATCAACTCTAGGATGCAGTACCCTCAGTTAGATCTCTTACACGCGTCACACACCTGCATCAATGGAAGGAAAAGAGGCATTTGAAGATCCATCCTTTAAAAAGAAATTGAGTCAGTTTAGTGCTTGCTCAAGTGGAGTAAGTTGCCTGGTTCCAGCTGTCATTTGTGGGGGATCGGGGCCCTGCAGAGTTTCCCAGATGGCAGGGCCAGGCTGTTCAGTCCTTCTCTCCTGCTCTCTTCTTCCCACGTTTAACTGCTCTCTCTGCCCATGGAGTGAATGTTTTCATAGGGTTAGATTAATCTCACTGAATTTTAGGCATTTAAAAACTAAGGATTTACCCTGAATTAAGACTTCTGTCAGCAGGTGTAGGCAGGACGAGATGCTTTCTGGGGGTGACTTAGCCCATCCCTAAGCCCTCCCTGCGCATGTGTTTTCATGTAGGCATTGAACCTCTACCTGGCTAAAAGTCAGGCAAAGGAGGAATCTGTTCCATCCTATCCAGCTTTCCCAGTGAGACAGCAAAGCCCAGACCTAACAAGTTTACTTGTCCTTGAATAGCGGGAGACTGGGAATCCAGTTCTGGTCAGACCTTTTTCAACGGATGCAGCTATAATTGTGTCCCAGAATAGCGAAGTGATGTCCAGTGCTAACCTGAAGTGACCAAGCTTAGTCCAGTGGGGATCTTAAGGAGAGTGTGAAGCAAATGGTGAATGCTAATGCAGGATCTACTTCAGGCTTACCCTCTGTCTCCCTGTTCTTCCATGTAAACTGTTAAACTCCTGTCCTTTGAATTTAGATGGATAGTTTGAACTTTCTTTTGGCTAGAAAGTGGCTGGCCCAATGTCAGCCAGGGCCAGCTAAGCAAAGTCTTCCTATGGAAGGAATGCAGAGGCTGTTGGGGCGTGATGTATGAGGAGCTCTTGTTCATTCACATGAATAAGACTCCGAAAGGGTCTCGTGGTGGAAACCCATTGTAGTTCTCCTCTGTGGAGCGGGTGAGCTCTGCTGCTTCTTGTTCCCTTAGAGCAGATGGTGAGAAGAGCCTGTGCAGCAAAGCCAGTGCTTTACTTCATGGGAATTGAAGGTCCCCAGTCCCGCTGACAGGGTCTGGAGGAAAGATCATGGCTGAAACAGAAGTAAATGCAAACTGCTGCCTTGCATGACAGTTGGAGCTGGAGGTATCCTGACCCAGTTGTATGGAAATATTCCTTTAGCTTTTCCCAGTTAGGTCCCAGAGATCTGGGACAGTTTTTTCCATTGCTGACTTTTAACTGCTGTCTTCCTGGAGGATGCTGTGCAAAGGTTACACATGGTCTTGTGTCTACAGACCCATCTTCAAAATGTCTTCTGTCTGGAGGAAGAGAACATGCAGTGCAGAAACGGGGGCAATTGGGCTTTCAGGGAGCAGTGAGGGGGCTTCCAGGGTGGTTTTGAGTTTTGGTTTGAATTTTCTTTATTGAAATACTGGATTCTTTCTCATTTAAAGGGGGAGCAGAGGGGGGCTGTGACAGACACTCTGTGCCAGCAGATCTGTTGCCGGTCTTGTTCATTATCATTATGTAAAACCAGCCTGAGGGTTTAGGTATAGAGGGAAGGGTCCAGCTGCCAAAACCAGACTGTAAACTATAACTTAGATGATGAGCTCAAGGTCAATAGCATTTTTAGCTGGAGCTAATGTTTGGTTCTGGAGGTTGGTTAATCACGTGCTGGCTGTGCCCATGTCACTGCTTTGTAAGTAGAGAAGCACATCACTGTGAGACACCTGATACCAGGCAGGTTTAAGGATCCTCTCAGCCCCATTGCCTGTCAGGGGTGACAAGAAGCAGCACAGGAGCCCTGTGAGGCTTTCCTCTGCTCCTGATGAAG
Source organism: Ara ararauna (assembly GCA_028858755.1). Classification (NCBI taxonomy): domain Eukaryota; kingdom Metazoa; phylum Chordata; class Aves; order Psittaciformes; family Psittacidae; genus Ara; species Ara ararauna. The sequence goes on along the minus strand of CM054389.1, from coordinate 4,823,388 downwards.
CCGTCTTTGTTCACAGCCCACACCGACAGGCATGGGGGGAAGACCTGGGCGAAAGGTGGCGATGCTCCGTGGTGGGGACACAGCCCTCTGCATGCGGGGCACTGGGGCTGCGTTTCATCCGTCCCCCTTTTGTCTTCCCCCACTGCATTTCAGCAGGGGGTGGAGAGGTGGAAATGACATTTCATTCCTGTGCCGGGAGCGTGTGCGCGCGCCTGTGCCGAGCCCGCTGACCCCCCTGGAAATGGAAATAATGATAATGCGCGTCTCCTGACTGCATCAAAGTATCAGCACATCAAAAGCCAGGAGGCATGAAATGCAAATGATAAAGTGAAAGCAGATGGATTGTGCATGATCGCCTGATGCCCAATGAATTTTAAGAGCTGCCGGTTCACATGGGGAGAGGGGCTGAAATAAACACGTTATCCCGGCAATTCTGCTTTTTGTTCTCTGCTGCTCACTCCTGACAATATTTTTTCACACTCCAGCGAGCAGCCACTCCATCTCCCTCCCTCTCCCTCTCCTGGCTCTCTCCCTCTCTCTCTCTCTCTCCAGCGCTGTCTACCTCACACACGTCTCGGGTCATGTCGCCGCAGCTCCGGTGGAAATAATAAGATCTAAAGCACGAGGTTGTTATTTGCATAGAAATAGCATGGAGCCCCAGGCAGCGCGGGGGAAGGACACAGAGATCATTTGTCTAAAATTTTAATGAAAACTTTTGCTGAGGCAGAGGTTTTTATATATATCTATATATATATTTTAACTTTGCCTCCCCCTTTCTTCCTCCCCCAACTCCCTTTCCCCCTGATTTCATCTCTAACAGGTTAATTTCCACTGGTTTTCTTTCTAATAGAGGGAAGAAGAGCCAAGCGCTCCCAGTTTATGCATTGCTCATCTGGTTCAAGCTTCCAGTCCTCACAAGGATGTTCCCAAGTCTGTGGCTGACCTATTTATAATGAGTTTGCTCCTCCTTGTCTTTTGTGTTGAAAAGGAAGCCTGTCTTTAAGACTGTTTTGTTAGTGTAAACAAATAGCAGCTTTCAATCACATCTCTGCAGAGTCATGTCTTGGGCTTCCTCTAAGGGAAGCCAGGTTTAGCAGAGATCTTCAGAACCCTCTGCTACTAATTCGATACACATCAGTGTTATAGAGAGGTCTTCAGAACCATCTGCTAACTTGGTACACATCAGTCCATTATAGAGATGGTCAACCTGGTGATCTCAGTTTATTTTCTGAGGGATGATGAGCTGTCCCTCACATTGCACTTCACAACAGGACATCTAAAACAGTCGTCACTTCTGGAGGTGAAGGGAAGAATGTAACCAGCAGTGTTCTGTTTCCTCTCCTCCTGTTTAGCTTTATTTCCTCCCCATGATATCCTATAGTATGTAGGGAAAGAGGCAGCGAAGGGTCGGAAACCACTACAGTCTGAGATGTTCAAAGCATAGCTCAGAACCAGAACTCTGGGTCCCATTTTCCAGTCTGCAGCCAGCTGCCTGGTTGCGATGTGACGCGTTTGATCAGCAGTTACCTGCTGGCAGCTTGGCCTTGAATCCTTAGTTCGTTTGTATTTGGGATGTGTTTTGAGCTCTTCAGATGGGAGGTACCTGCGTTGGCAAGGTGGGTAGCCCCATCCTCAGGACTTCTTTCTGTGGAAGGTTTTGCCTTCAAAATGATCTTAATTTAAACAGTGTATCTGCTTGTATAACGTCTTCTAGACCTGGAAGAGCTCAGGAGCTAACCAACCAGGTTAGTAATGCACTATTTCTAGCACTGAGAATTGGTGATTTGTAGGGGGGGGAAATGCTTCTGAAGAACAGCTTTTAGAGGGGTGAGGTGAACTGATGAGCGGAACCTTAATTGTTTGAGAAGGCAGTATGTAAATATCCAAAGAACTTCCAAGCCTTTGTCCAGTGACCTTTCCTGAGGAGCTCTTCCACTGATGCAGACACGACTGTGGTGGTGAAGACGTTAACGTGATGGGCAGCGGAGTGTATGTGTCAATCGGGTGACTGTGGGTGAGTCCCTGAGGACTTGTTGATACAACAGACCATAATTGCTGCGAGGATCGTTTTGACAATCTGTATTTAAAACCCAACACCCCAGCAGCCCCTTTGCACAAGGCCAGGAGAGAATAGCCTTGTATTTTAATTCAGTCCTGAATTGTATTGACTGTCAAAGCCAGAGCTGAGGTTGGTGTGGCTGCTTTTGAGGAGATTTATGGTTTCATTGGTGTAGATCTGCGGCTGAATGGTGGGAGTACCCACATGGCAGGCAGAGGAGCAGTGTACATGTGAGAGAGCTTGAACCAGGTCATTGGGTGGTGGTTATCCCCTGCTGTAGGTTGCTTGGTGACACAAGTTTATATTGAGGCACTTCAGCCAACATGGTTCTGTGCTGTTGGTGGCTTTTCAGCATCTTCTGACTGACAAGTGGAGGTACCCTCCCCGCTGTTGGGGTGTCATTTGATCCCAGTGCTAAAGCAGCCTGGCACTGACCTGAGGGTTGCAGGCTGTGGCTGAGGGAAGCTGCAGAACTTGGTGGATGCTCTGGGACCCAATACCAGGGTGAGAATGTGGGTCAGGGCTTGCGAAGACCAGGCAGAGCTGCTCAGGGTGCTGGGTCAGGTCTGAAGCTCGCTGGAGGAGCTTGTGTGAGGAATAGGGAGCTTACACAGTCTGTCGTGTGTGAGTGATGGGTCTTCAGTCTCGCGAACAGTAATATTTACCCCTCAATTTCACAATGTGGAAGAATAAATAGAAGCTCTGTGAGACTGATGCTGTTTGAGGGGTTTACTGTAAAATGCAAACTGGGGAAAGATCTTCTTTTGAGATTCAAGGCAGGGATAGTATCTGCTCAAGATGACTCCAGTCTTGGGATTAGATCAAAGCAATCATGTGAGAGCAATCATGTGAGTTAGAACAGCAAGTGCCATCCCTGTCATTCAAAGGAGCATTATAATTATTAATGCATGATATGAATCTTTCTGTAGTGGCACAGCAAGACTATTAGGAAGATAGGTATGGGTGCCGGTGTTTGAGAATGCTAATCAAAGAGGGTCTAGGAAATGTCAAACAGAAATCGACACTTCAGCAGCATTCCGCATCCACGGCTCCTCATGGATCTCACCAAGGTTACCCTGCTCTCGGCTCCAGCAGTGGGGGAAGCAGGAGGAGCTGCTCTGCTGGGTCTGGGGTGGATGCAGGAGGTGATGTGATGAGAACAGGGATGCAGGTTGGTTTCTTCAGCTCTTCCAGGACCAATGCAGGACCTTGGTGCTGATGGAGGTCTCTGTCACGTAGGTCACCTTCACTCACACCCTAACCAAGCCAGTCTGGTTTGAGAACCAAGGTCACAGTAAAGATGTAATAAATCAGTCCCATTTTAGCAATGTTTGGCAATAGGAAGAGATCAGAATTGATTCGTTTTAATGCCAGTGAGAGGCGTTAGCTGCTGGGAGAGCTGGTTGGTGGCAGTGCTGGTCCCACAGAGATCTTTTCTCTGTGTAGAGAGATGAATGTGAGCAGGACGGATGCCTGGACTTCAGAGGAGTGCAAATAAACAAACATTACCCTCTGTTTCTACATTTTATTTTTAATTGCCTTTCTTTAAGTGCTGATATTTGTGTATTGTTCCCATTAGAGACAATTTACGTTCCAGGCATCGCATTATCGGTCCCTTTATGTTTGCTTTGGGAAGAAAGTCTAATAGATTTCTGTTGACTTCTTTTTTTCCTCCCTCCTTCTATCATTTTTAATATGGATCTTGATCAGTTTATCTATGGGAATGGTGCTTGTGCTGTGTGTGTGTTTATTCCTGCTAAAGAGGAGTTTATTTAGCACAGTCACCTGTATTCTGCCTATCTAAACCTGCTAGAGAAACTCCAATGGATTCTAAACCCTATATAGGTATCATCAAACCAGGACTGTATCCCAGTTCCTTGAGGGTTCCCATGCCTGCAGGGTATGTTCTTACTGGAGCATTAACTCGGGTACCTGATGTTCACTGGAGCTGAAGGGAAGAAGGCCCAGAATAACTGACCACCCTTATTTTGGGGTGTTCCTCTGTGGTTATCAGGGACCTGCCTATGGGTCTTTTCTGCAGTGACTCATGGAGAAATTACCTGTCCTTGTGAAGGGTATTCTGGAGGTATTGCCCTTCCCTGTGAGGGTGCTGAGGCGCTGGCACAGGGTGCCCAGAGAAGCTGTGGCTGCGCCATCCCTGGCAGTGTTCGAGGCCAGGTTGGACACAGGGGCTTGGAGCAATCTGCTCTATGGAAGGTGTCCCTGCCTGTGGCAGGGGGTTGGAGCAGGAGGAGCTTTAAGGCCCTTTCCAACCCAAACCATTTTGTGATTCTTTTGGGGTCCAGAAGGTGACCAAGGGAATGGCCAAACCAGGATCTTTAAGTATTATGAAGTCAGTCATTAATATTGTTTATTGGGCTGGTGTGTGGATTAGGGACCCCCTGGCTGGGACAGGTGGGATTTATGGGTGTTTGCACCATGTAGAATCAGGGGCTGTAATTTTAGTTTGCAAAGTATATTGAGTCCTTTTGATTTAGCACTGACTGGTGGAGTGACCTTGAGCAAACCGAGCGGTTTGTGCACCACGGAAGGAGAGCTAGGCAGGGATTCTTTGACAAGACATATTTCATTTGAAAATGCCACCTCACTGAAACGGGAACTCTTCAGGAAATACTACCAGGTTTGATGAATTTCTCATTTGGAATTTTTTGAGTCAAATGAAAAGGTCTTTTTTGGTTTTTTCTTGGTTTTTCCCAATTGACTTTTCAAAGGAATTTTTTATGTCTAATATTTACAAGAAATATCTCATAATTCAGAAATAAACATCTTGACCCTGTCTGATATTTGACCAGATCTCAAGACTGCAAAATGTGATTGTTACGAGCCTGAAACCTTCAGCAATTCTCATCAGTCCTTGCAAGATGGAAGAGCTGCTTCTTCCCAATAACCTTTGTGTTGCCACCAACAAACAGAGGGAATGTCTCCTCTGATCTGCCTGGAGCCCTGCTCCTGTGTACTGCTGATGTGCCTTGGGATCCTCAGGCAGAAGCTAGTGGAGAAATCCCAGCTGCAGCCACAGTGTCCATCTGGATGTGTCTTCCTCTGCTGCCTCTGGGGTGAAGTGCAATTGCTTTGCCCCTTTCCCCCCCGATCTCTCCAAATTAAAGCAAGAAAAAGACTCCGCCAGCCAGACCTGCCTGTGGATTTGCAGTCAGTAGCCATCTCCAATAACCATCAGGCTGTCAGCTTCCCCCCACCTCCCCCTGCCTCCCACCTCCCCCATCACTCACCAAAGGGAAAAAAGAGCTGGAGCCACAGCTTGAAATATATCATGCAATAGTGTATCATGAATTTCTTGTGAATCACATTGGTGAAGCAGGTTTATTTATTTCTGAGACTCTAAATCAATACAAAGTAGGTCTCTTAGTTCTGAAGCTGGGATGGAGTGTGAAAAAATGAGCCCATTGTACTCTTAAAACTTTGGGGAAAGGAGATGACAGCTATATAATTCCATTTACCAGGCACTAGGGGCTTTAATGTGAAGGTGACAGGGAGCTCTTTGTGCATTTAGAGCACCATATCTTCTAAATAAAAGATCTGTAGACTTGATAGTGGAGTATAGCTCTGACTTTAATAATCTCCAAGCGTTAGACCGAGCCAATATGTTCCCAAGTCAGAAGGGTCCCCCACTGAATGCTCGTAAATTAGAAGTGCAGGAACTGCACACATTCGGATTAGAAATGCAAGAGCAGGCTGCAGGCAGGGAGAGGGGGCTGTGGATGGGCTGAGGACTCAGGGCAGGGCTGCAGGAGCTGGGCTCTTCCTGGTTCTCCCATCCAGCATTGCTGTTTTACCCTCAAATGACATGATACGTGTGCGGGGAAGAGCTGAGTGATGGGCATGAAAACGGTGAGATCTGTTGGGGCTTGGCTGCACATAATGGCAGTGAGGTTTTGAGTTCTACATTGTGTTTTCTGATGAGACATTCATTCCCATCATTTCTGCCTGTTTATGAAAAGTAGGCTCTTTAGAGTACGTGCACGTGCCTTTTCTGCTTCGAGTTTCTGGCAGATGATATGAATGGTGGGATGGGAATTGCAATTATTGAAATTATTTGGATAAAAATCTGGCACTTCTGTTTGATATAAACACATTATATGCTCTGAATAATAACAGCACTTATGTTGCCTAATGATTCCCATTCAGGCCCTCTGCTGTCATCGTTTCATGTCTTTCCTCTTTGAGGAAATACAGGAGCCAATCAAGTTTGCAGCCAAAGCAGCTTCATAGGGAATGTCTCAACTAACCAGCTTCTGCAAAGGAGCAGAGAAAGCAGCTGATCATCATGGGGTTGAGATGATTAATGTGCATCCAACATGCCTATAGACCTGTTGAAGATGGTCTTGTGAAGGCCGAAAAGGCTGCTAGAATCCTGGCTTTCCTTTGTACTTCCTAAAAGGTCCTCTGAAGGCAGAAGAAATGTGGGTTCCTGTTGTGGTAGTGAGGGGTTCTCACTAGAGACCTCAGAATGGACGAGTTTGGGGTCTCTGTGTGGAGCCACCAACACACAGCAGCTTCCTTTGGCAGCATGTCACACTATAGGTGGACAAAACCACAGTTTTTGGGTTTCTGAGCTTTCATGGAGTGGAAACAATTCTAATGTAAAGCACATTGCCTGGTGCCAGAAGCTGGTGAGTTGCTGTTTGGCTGCTCTTTTCTGTGTTTTGGCCATCAGATTAAGCACAAAATCAGAGTTCAATAGTGCCAAGATTCAGGTACATGTTTATTGTGTAGCTGAGCTTTAAAATCCTGGAACCTGGTCTTTCCCACCCCTCTTGCTGAACCATTCTTGATCTCAGTTCTACAGCAGCTAACTATTGCAGCTGCATCTGTTTTCCCTGGAGTGCCAGTAACCTTCCTGCTGGGAAGGACCTGCTTTGCAAACTTAACCTTCCATGCACATGTTTGGTCATTAAACTGATGCCTTCTGTAAGCACTGGGCTAGTGCTGCTTCCACTTCTGACCTCCTGCTTTGTATGGCTCAGTGGACCTTCATGGTCACTCTAACCTCTAAGGGTTGAAGTTTTCCCTTTCAGTAGCTCCTGGTCATATCCGATAGAGGATTTAATCCTGTGCAGTCTTTTCTCCTATGAGTTCCTTTCTAGCATTGCTGATTTAGCAATATAGAATCATTTCTAAATCCACTTGTGCCTCTGCTGTGTGTCTTATTGAGGAACTTCTGAATCCCTTTAATTGTGTCTGATTTGGACTTCCCCAGCGAATGTGTTCTCTTTTACCCTTGGATATTTTCTTGCTGAAACATTTATACAGCAATATGCATTGCACCATTTAAGATTGTTAATTGGAGATTGAATTACTTGTCAGCCTTTAAAAATGTAGTCCTCTGAGGTCAGAGATGAGGTGGTTAGCAGAGCTGAATGGATGAGCTATCGCATTCATTTCTTTCTCAAGCCCAACGATCATTGTCTATAAGCTGGCTGGCCCTTCAGTGCCTTTTCACCTCTGGCACTCAATGCAGTCTGCAGCTCTATGTGTGGAACACCTTGGCAGGATCTCCCATCATTCCTGAGAAGCTGGAGGAGCACATGGGCAGGAGCAGGTTGGGGACCAGCACCCAGCCTGGCAGCATCCCTGGAAAATGCCTCTTTAACCCCTCATCTGCGCAGTTCCTGTGCTGGGGAGTGAGTGGAGCAGCTTGCGTTGCATTTGTACTGTGCTTAAGTCAAGATTCAGAGCTTGCGTGTGCCATTATTACATGTCCCTCTTGCTGCACTGAGCACACACGTGTGGACATACATGTCATATGAACAAAGGCAGCGTGCGCTCATCCGTCCAACTTTCATCTGCAGTTTGGGACTTGGTGACCTCTGCTGCCGAACACTGATGGGTAAATACAAAGCTGGCTCAGGACTGCAGAGGGATTTCATTTGCACAGCCCCTCACCCCGCTCCTCCACTTCACTGGAATGTCTGGAGCACTCCGGAAAAGGAACCGCATATTTATCTTGATCTCCAAAAAGGGATTTAAGGGCGAGAGCAGGCGGTATATTAGACTGTTTTCATTGCCTGTCAGCAGTGGTAAACCTGAGCTGTCTACAGTGTCTCTAGATAAGCAGCAGCAGAGGCCCATTTTGCATGTACATACGTTTGCATTAGTTTGTAGATGGGGAGCTTAAATCCTCTTTATTTTTATTTTCCTCTGTGGAAAGCATTTAGCAGGCTTGTGCCTGGCATCTGGAGGCCTGTGCTTTTTCTTTTCCTTGAACCTAAATCTATGCTGCTGTCTTCTTTACCATGCTCTTTCATGGCACTGATTTTGTTAGGGGAAGATGAAGGTCTCTGAGCTCAGAATGGAGACCCAGGAACGTCTCTGTGCAAAACCACAGCGCTGACATTGATTTATAAGTGTTTGAGCTACTGCATAACTGCTGTGCCTCGGTTTCTTCTGGATTTAAACCTCAGCTGACATCTGACATCAGGAGCTTTGTGAGGATCATCTGGTGCTTGTAAGATGCTGAGTTTTGTGAAGCACCAGACCACCAAAAGAAGATGAATTTGGAGTTAGCAATGACAGCATTGGGCCTTACAACAACTCAAGGCAATGCTTTAGATGGGCACAGTGACTCTCTGACCCCAGCTGTGATAAACTGAGGATGCGCCAGAGGAAAACCAATTGGTCCAGTGGAGCTTTATAACCAGATTAAACTTTTCTGTTTTCATATCGCTTTAGCACCTTCTTTACTTTCAGCCTAAAAGGTCACATCCTGAGTCACGGTCAAATACTGAGACATGAGGAGTTCCCCTCTACTATGGGTAGATGAGTCATGGCCTGAGCCCTTGTTGTAGGATGAGGACGAAGTCAGGCCCCAGCATCCCTTCCATAAGGACCAGGCTCCCTTGGGCTCCCGCTTGGGGTAGCCCTTCTTGCTAAAACAAGCAGCTGGTGGTTTAGTGGGGGAGAGCAGGTTGGCTGTGGGTGTTTGAGGGCTTTTTTTTAAGCTCTAAATGAAGCAGGTACGTAATGCCCTCTGCCTGTTAGAAAGACTCAACCCGTAAAAATAACAAACGGCATGTATTTGCTAGAATGTCAAAGTTATGAGTTTATTTTGTAATGATGTGCTCCTGCCTTCATGAGGTAAACTGGCCGTGGCAGAGGTGTTATTAGTAATATGGACTCAGCGGAGCAGAAAGCTGAGTGACCGAGAGATCAGTGTATCAGTCAGGGAGAGGGCAAATGGGAAGAGACAGCAGGAGAATGAGAAAAGAGCTGCTGTGCCTGGGCTGAGATTAGAGATGGAGCTGTGCAAGAGAATTAGAAGCCCAGCAGAGGCTTATTCTTTCCAGTCTCTCTATGGAGCTGGTAGGGCTTTGTCTTTGCTCTACCTGTGTTCATGCACAGTCTTTTTTCCCCAGTGAGAGGTTTAAATGGGTCCATCCTGTCAGTTGTCTTAGAGCAAGTTTGAATTAGTGAGCTTGGGTCAGCACTCAGGAGTCCTTGTCAGTGTCAGCTTCATTGCTGCCCCCTGCCTCAGTTTCTCTGCTTGTGTTATTCCCTTGGGGATCACTGTTCATAAGGGCTTGGGAAGAGCTGTTGTGAGTTGTTTGCTCCATCCTTTGGTGCTGAAGTGATCATGATTTGCTGCAGAGATGGGTTTGTATGTATCTCCTTAGGCAACAGCTCCTTGTCACATCCTATCCACTGATGGTTTTCCTCTTCCTTTCAAAAGGTGCTTGGACGGGAAGTTTATACCTCCAACAACCAGCTGGGTGGGATCCAGATCATGCACAACAATGGAGTGACGCACAGCACCGTATGTGATGATTTTGAAGGAGTTTACACTATTCTGCAGTGGCTTTCCTACATGCCAAAGGTAATTCCTGACCCTGCAGGAGTGCAAGGTTTTCATGTGCTTGTATGGTCCCTGGCAAAGTGGTTTAGGCTCATGCCTGTAGCTGTACGCATTCTGGTATTGAAGTCAACAAAGCAGTTTTTGTCTTAAAGTGCTGCAGGAGCTGGGATGTGGAGCAGCCTGGCACTGCCTTGGGTACCTCTGCATCACTCCCCTACTGTGCTGCCCTCACTGCTCTGGGCAGCAGGATTTTATGTAAGCAGTGGATTGGCTTCTACTGAAAAGACTCTAAAAGCTCCCTTCTGAGGCAGTAATTTGTAGGAGTTGATGTATAAGTGCAAGCTGCTCTGCAGCCAGGAAGGCAGCAAGAACGGGCAGGTCACCTTCCTTCAGGAAAGAGTGCATGGAATGAGTCAGTGGCCTGGGCACCTTTCAGAATTAAATTGCAACCCCTCACTAATTCTGGCTATGCCTGAAGTTCAAGAGCACATGAAGTACAGTGTGTGCCAGATGATACCAAAGGTTTGGGAGAGAGTATGGAGCACCTTGGATGTTTCTTCAGGCTCTTGCCAAGCCTCTGGAGTCCCATCAGGTGAAGGGTTGTGCAGTGTAGGGGAAAAAGAGGACTCTGCTCATGTCCTTTTGGTGCAAAGCCATGCAGATGAATGACTTCCTTCAATGTTTTTGTTTCTCCCTTAGAGTGTTTACAGCCCTGTTCCCATCCTCAAAGTCAAGGACCCTATAGACAGACCCATAGAGTTTGTTCCTACCAAGACTCCCTATGATCCTCGCTGGATGCTGGCTGGGCGCCCGAATCCAAATCCAGGTACGTGGGCAGGATACTCAGGACTGTGTCTTGTTGCAGAACTGTTTGTCCAGGCTTTGTGTCTGCAATCCAGATATACTTCAGAGCTTATCAAGTGATTAGTTCTAAACAATTTGAATATAATATATCAAAATAGCGTATAAATTCTGAGTGCTTGAGGACGCCTACAATTATTAGTTACTTTCATAGATATTTTCATGGTTCAGAGGAAAGTCCATATGCAGAGAGGCTGCGCACTGAAGGAATCACAGTATTCCCGCCGATCTTGCTGAATAACTGGATTGGAAGCCCTGGAAATCACTGAACCCCCATGCCTGCTTTTGGCGTTGTGCAGCCTGCCTATGGCCAGGCTGCAAACTGGGTGACCGCTCCTCCTGCTGTTATTAATGAGTTTGGGGGGCTAAAATGAGATTTGTGATAAACTAAGTTTTCTGGATTTGGCTAATATTTTTCCGTTCCCTCTCCAGTAATTCATCCAGCTGTCTGAGCGCAGCCAGCGCCGGCTTCCGAATCGAGTGACTTCAGGTTTTAATTTAGTGGAAGCGTTAAGGAAAGCAGATGATTCCCTGTGATAAGTTAAAGCAGATATCTCCTAGGTGAAAAGTTAAAGCCATTTATTAGAGGAGATATTGCCGTGATATTCTTCAAACTGACGCCCGACACGAGGCCAGAATCTAAACGATCAGCTTTGGGCTCGCGATAAAGAGATAATTTTGAAATGGATGGTCACATTTTACAGTGGGGCCACAGAGGCAAGGAATGTAGAACACAGTAATTACAAGTTTGGGCTTGATAAAACACTCTCCATCCTGTTTAAGTCAGCAGAGGTTAGCTTGCTTGGATCTCCACTTTTTAATTGGTTTTGGACTTGGGTTTGCAGAAGCAGAGGTGCTTGTTCAGATGAAAGCATTCCTCAGAAGCTGTGTGCCAAGGGGTGAAGCTGGGAGGGGTTTTGGGGGGGGGGGTGTTGGTTAATGGTTTTTGCTGAGTTTCATGTAGCAGGTGCCTCAGAGTTGTGATTTCTGTAGTTGTCTGGGTGGGCAGAGTAGCTCAATGCCCTGACATTGGGCTGTTCAGCTTATACAGGCTGCACAGAGCTGTCTGCACATCTGTCTTGTCACTCCCCAGCCCAGCATCAGCAGTCAGCCCAAATAAACGCTCTTCATTGTGGCCTTACCTGTTCACTGGAGCAGAGGCCTTGCTGAAATACTGGAAAACCTTCCCACCACAGTGTTTCTGCCTGCCGTGCACTGCACAGGTCAGCATAGTGAGGCTTAACTCCTTCATAGGGTCTTTGTAACTGTCATCCTGAGAGTTCTATCTGCAGGAATATATGTGGATTGTTAGTGAACAGATGTGTTCTTGCACATGTGGGGATCATCAAATCATGGAATCAACTAGGCTGGAAAAGACCTTGAAGATCACAGAGGTATTGGCAATATATTGGACTTTGTCATGCAGGAGGAACCCCAAGTCTGATACTGTACTGGCTTTACAAAGGGCAAATAATCCTAGTTCATAGCGTGATCAGGGTATTCAAAGCCTCAGACTTCAGGATGGAAGCTGACCTATGGGACAAGTCATTCGGTAATGTCCTCGTCAGGAACAGTTTTATTTCTCTCAGGCATTAGGAAGTTGCTGCCTTCTTTAGGCAAGAGAACAGGTCTGGGAGCAGATGGTCTGCTCCAGGCTGGTGACTCCCAAAACATCCTGGAGTTCAGGGAGAGGTGCATCAGTTGGTGTCTTCTGTGGAGCAAGGAGGCTTTTGATATCAGAATATTTCGTACCAGACTTCCTGAAAGAAGCATGGGAAACATGTTGAGATGTGTGGTCTGGTTTTAAAGTACCATAGGAGTTTTTATGTCTAGTTCCTGGATTTCTTCAGCATTCCTTCTTTAAAGGAAAGGTGAGGCAGAATCAAGAGGGGAAAATGTGAGATAAGTTCCCAAATAGAAATAAGCATTTTGAAAACCATCTTTAATGACTTTACCGCCTTTTGACAAACGTTTGTGGTGTCTTGAAAAAACCAGTTATTTATTTAAAGGCGTGTGAAGTCCCTCTGCTATCCGAACCCCATCGTTTAACAATAAATGATGCTTTTGCTGATAAATTACTGTCTTTATGCAGGCTAGCAAATGAAATAAGACATGATGGCTGAAGGCAGACAAATGCTCAGCTGTCTAATGTTCCCTGGTATTATAATCTATTTAAAAATAAATAAATAAAGAGACAGTGCTGCCTCCTCCAGTTGGCATTTCCAAGCAAGTTTCAGTTGCTGCTTTAATATTGTCCCTTTTTTGCTTCCCTCCCCTGATATTTCCATTTTTATTCCCTTCCCTTTAGGTCAAAAAGGACAGTGGCTGAGTGGTTTCTTTGACAATGGCTCATTCCTGGAGATCATGCAGCCCTGGGCACAGACAGTAGTGGTTGGTAGAGCCAGGTAAATTCTAAGGGGTGTTTTAGACATCCATAGAAATCAAGTTTTCATTATGTTTTGCATTTTTCTGGACCATCCTTTGGAAGTTGATGGCTGTAAGTAAAAAAAAAGTCATTACTTGAACAGGATACTCCCCAAAGGGAGTCCTTTCCCCTCACCTTGCTGCCAAGTGGCTCCTCTGCAGGATTCTAAACTGTTCCCCATGGCCTAGAGTTCAGATTCCTGCCTTGGAAACATTTCCAGCGTGGATCATTCTCAGTGTTGCAGGTCTGTGATCTCAGAGCTGGCAGGAAGCAGAAGCCTGGAGACAGGATTCTGTGTTTTGAGAAGATGCAGATCAGAGCTGGGCTCAAAACCCCCTCAACCACCTCTTTTCTAGCTGCTGCTTTAGGTTTTTGCCCCCCTCTAATGGCACTGTGAGTTTCCTGATCTGATTGTCTGCTTCCTCTCAGAGTAAAGCCATTTTGAAGGAGTACATTTATCTCCCTCGTGTTTTCAATACAAGTGCTTGAGCTGTCCAAATGCAGCATCCTTATTCTTTGTCACTCCTCAGACTACTGTCAGCTCTCCTCTCAAGACAGAGCTTCATCCTCTTGCCTCCAGCACCTCCCAGCTCCTCATTGATGTCAGTGGCTTTGGTTAATTGTCAGCCTTTTGGTTTTTTCCTTCTTTGGAAGCAAGCGAGAGGGAAGAAAAAAACCTGAAGTGTCTGAATGGGATCCTGGAGGCTGCAGGTGTTACACTTGATGAGATACAGTCATGCCTGTGCATGATGGGTGTTCAGAGGGCCTTAGTTCCCAGCAGAAGTCTGCATTAAAGAAAAACCTTGTATTTCTTTCATCTCCCGCACTGTCAGTATTGCAGTGCCAACAATCCAGAGCCACATCACCTGAAAATGGTGGAATTCCTTCTGGAATTCCTGTGGCCACCCCTGGGGGCTGACTCCATCAGCCTCAAGCCTCACCAAATCAGTGACTCAAGGACTGGCCGTAGCACCAGGATATCCCTGCTGATGCTGTGTTTAGTTGCCAGAGCAGGGGAACAGGAAAAGACACCACTGTTCCTGGAACACAGAGCACACTGAGGCTCTAACCAGGGTGCATCGCCGTGAACCAGTGCTGCTTCTTATCTCTGTTATGATGGTGGCACACGTGGCCCCAGAATTTGGGATGTCCTGCCACCTTTTGATACACTTTGGTATTTTTATCTACCTTGTGGCACTCTAGAAGTTTTATCTCACAAGATCCTATAATTATTTAAAGGCTTTTGTGCTAAGCAGTGTGCTGGGGAATGGGGGGAAATGAATGATTTGGCAAAGCTGGAAGATCTCTGTCCAGGCCCATTCTCAGCTTCCTTTCTTCTGATGATTTCCAAGTTGCTTTGGGCTCTCACATAACAGATATATATAATACAAATGAAACCCACTTCTTTCAAAAGCACTGCCATTTGAAAAAAACCAAATCTGAGTGTATTCTTCTGGGATTGTTACTGTAAGTGCTGCCAAAACTCATCTTTTGTATGTATGTTTGGAATATGTGTGCTGGTGGCTGTAAATTGTCTTTTATTATTCTATGGCAACTTGTCCAGGGACACACTATAAAACAAGATGTAGCATCTTCATGTGCTAGCCTGATAAAATTTATATGAAGTATTATGGAAAACAGAAGTTGTTTTGAGCTGTTTTCAAGTTCAATAAATAACTGTAATACTTGGATAAAGATGTTCTTTATTAGGTCACATGGGCCCTAATATAGAAGTTATAAGTTACCGATTTAAGACGGCTTCTGCAATTACGGGTTTCTAGGCAGACTCTTAATCATAGTGAATGGGAATATTTTCAACCCCCATGTGCACATGGGCCTTGTCACTTTCTCTGCCTGCAGCCGTGTCATCCAGCTTGAGGTGGTTGAGCAGAGAGTGTTGGCTCTGCTGGGACTCCTGGCCTGGGAGTAAGCACTTGTCAGCACAAGCAAAAGATGCTCTTTGTCTACAGGAGCTGTTAGATACAGGGAAAGCAGGGCTGAGAATCCTCCCTGGTTTCCCTGCACCCTTCCCACCCCTGCAGCATCCCACAGCAGAAGGGCAAACCCAAACCTTGTCCCCACCTTTCACCCTAACCTCTTGGGAGAGGGAGTTTTTGTAAGCAGGGCAGGTTTAGGGTGGCTGAGACATCAGCATCACTTGGACATGCAGCTGCGGATGTGTTTCCTCAGCTGCCAGCTCTTGGGAAAGCAGGGCCTGGGAAAGCTGAGGTCTTCATGCTTATTTTTCATGGTCAAGGGTATCACTATCAGGTGAAGGGTGGTGAAGGTGCAGTGCTATCATTCAAACTTTGGGCTTTGCTTCATTCTGTTTAATTTTTAGTGAGGTATGTGCTAGGTTTTAGAGCTAGATTTTGCTTTGAGAACTGTGACTTCTGCTCTGGAATTCTCCAGCCACATGCCTAAACTCTTCAAAGAGGAGGGAATGCTGCTCCCACCATTTGCTTCCATTGCTTGTCTCTCTTGTATATTTGATGTGCAAATCAGAAAAAATGTGTTGAAATCTGAGTTTTGATTTGTGTTGCTTATGCCCAGGCTGGGAGGAATACCTGTAGGAGTTGTTGCCGTAGAAACAAGGACGGTGGAGCTCAGCATCCCTGCAGATCCTGCAAACCTGGACTCGGAGGCCAAGGTAGGTTGAATGTGTGATCAAGGCTTCTTTATCCTCTGGAAAGGGCACTTGTCTTGATGGGATTTTTCACCCCCAAATGTGGGACAGAAAGTACAGGTGTTCTTTGATAAGGTGCTGATGCCTGGTAGTTGCTAGGAAGAGTGAATGGATAGGACGCATGTTCCCCAGCAGTCCTGCTTCTCTTAGGCTATGTAATTCCAGTCCCCTGCCCCAGGCAGGGACACCTTCCACTAGAATAGGTTCCTCAAAGCCTCATCCAGCCTGGCCTTACATGATGTGTGACCAAAGAATTGTCCTGATTTTTCTGTGGGAAAGCAGATCCCAACCATTTCATGCACTGCGTTCCTCGTTGCTAATTCCACATCATAGCTCTTATTCCATCTGTTTCTGTGGTTTTATGCTAACTTTTACATGAATGTATCTCAAGGCTTACCAGTCTTTTTTCATTCCCAACAGATAATCCAGCAGGCTGGTCAGGTGTGGTTCCCTGATTCTGCCTTCAAGACTGCACAGGCTATCAATGACTTCAACAGAGAAGGGCTGCCCTTGATGGTCTTTGCGAACTGGAGAGGCTTCTCTGGTGGGATGAAAGGTAACCATCAGTTTGGATCCCCTTTTGGTGTTGCCCTTAGTGTGGGTTGTCTTTCACTGCCCAGGGCACTTCTGCTGTTCCCTGCTGTGGCTTAACTGTGTTAACAGCTTGTACCTGTGAACTTGCAGGGCAAAGGGACATACTATGCAGCAGTAGCTGTGGTGACCAAGGTTTTCATTCCTCTCCTCTCCATGTGTGTCTTGTTTTTAATAGGCAGGTAGCAGGAATAACACAGGCTGTACAAGGTGCAAATTGGTATCAAGTTCTTCCCCAAATATGCAGTGCAACTGTATTTTTATCCATAACCTCATACACAGTTACAGGAACTGGCAAGATTGTAGAGTTGTAGAATCATAAAATCATTTAGATTGGAAAAGACCTTGAAGATTGAGTCCAAGCGAGTCTCATCTGCAGTGAGAACAGGTAATTGGATGTTAACAGTGGTCTAGTTGCTAACAGAATTTACAGCTGGCAACCCGGGTTAGTTAAACACTAATCTCAGGAAACCCCTTCTGCTCAAAAGCTTTATATCCTTCTGCCTCAGCTGAAACGTGGGGCTGGGGAAGCCAACAACATTGCCTATCAAAAACGTATCTTCTGTCAACACTGTCTCACTGATGATTCTTCCCACTGTAATGTTGTCCTATCAAGGACTGTCTTCCAGTTGACTCTCTTGGTGGTGATGTTCAGAGGAAGCGAGCAGCTATAAACTGCTCAGTTAATGTACCAGAAGTTACATTTTGCACCAGATTGCTGCTTTAAATGTCGTGAAGTACCAAGAATGTGAGGTTGATACTATAAAATTTAAATAAGTAAAAGATTACGGCCTCTTACTGCACGTGGCAGTTAGAAACACAGAAGAGGAGTTAGAGATGCACTGACTAACACAGTGAGAGTGCCTGCTCTGGACAGACTCAGAGGGTGACAAAGGCAGAAGCTGCAGAAAGCAATGCCATTGCGTTTGCAGCTGCAAAGGTGGAAGATGGCAAAATTCTTTCCTCTGGGAAATAGCAGTTACCTTTCAGGCTGGTTTCTGCTCCATCTGCTGCTGCTGTACTCCCTTTGTGACTTGCTTTCCCTACCGCACAGCTTAGGGGGAAGCTGTTGATGTAACTTCACCAAGGACTGGTTAAGTATCATTTTGTTTTACTAAGTTTTGTCAGCTTTGCCAGTGCCCTTTGCTGGGTTCCTCTGTGAACTCTACAAACTGACCTTAGCTTTAGGTTTGGGACCAGAAACCCCAGGTGGAAAAGGCACTACAAGGATGCTAATACTTGTATTGTGTATCCTTCGTATTCCAGCCAAGCTGCGAGGAGGACCCATTGTAGTTTGCACCTTGGTCCTTGTGTTTTCCTGCCTCTGGGTTGCTGTTGGGGCTGGCACAACAAGTGCAGGTCTCTCCTGCTGCTCCTGGTGCTCCTTGGGGAGCTGTTTGCAGGTTTGGTTTCAGCGCTGGCTGGGGATTATGCAGGGAGGGAAAATAAACAATTATGCCACCCCTCAGTGCACACAAACACACTGCCAGGAGCCGACTGCACTGTGGGTAAAATGACTCCAAAATTGTGTGTAATGAGTAGGAAAAGATTAGAGACAGCTCTTGCTATGCTGAAAATTGACATTAGTGGAGGGGGAGAGGGGGGAAAAAAAGAGAGAAAAAGAGAAATCAACCCTCTTCCCTGCTCGGCCTGGGAGGTCTAATTCGAGCCATCAAATAACTAACTAACTAACATAAATAAAGGCGGATCACAACGGTGGTGGTGGTTTCCCCAACGAGCTCGCTTTGGCCAGAAGGCTCTTCAGCATAATGCAAAATTAAATTATAAGAACTGGCTTGAATATTTAGATGGAGGAGCCATTTGGAAGGGGTTTATTTAGGCGAACCAGCAGTGACCCACGACGGGGAGACATCAAGCGTGAAATTCACTGGAAATTAGCACCAGGGTCTTGGGCTCGGCATGAATAGTTTGATGGCATGAATAGTTTGATGGCATGAATAGTTTGATGGCATGAATGGTTTGATAGCAGGCAAATCCCCACGACATTAAACTGCAGCTTGTGCTACAGGGTCACTCGCAGTTGGTTTTTCATGTTTTACTTGGTTTTTTTTCCTGGGACAGGTTATAAATAACAAGAAATGTATATATATATAATAAATGCAGCAGAATGAAAAGGCTGGTTTAAATCTCTGATTACCTGGCTGTTGAACGGTGGTATTGCTTGTACCTAATGGGTTTAGGAGGGACACTATGTGTCTGCAGCCAGTATGTGCCTGGTGTTTACCTTCAGGTCCTATCGGATAATCCAGCCAAGCTGATGAGATCCGTTCCAGCTTTGGAGGTTCAGGGCACGCTGCCCGACGCCGTGCAGATGCAGAAAGCTGTCTGCAGCCTCTCTAGCATGCTTGATGCATCCCACGGCCAATATTTACACATCCAGTGTGATGATAACAGCCTCCAGCAGCTTTCATGTCTGTGTGTAGTAGACGCGGATGCACGCTGCAGCTGAGCAGGCAGGCAGGGAATGGGAGCATGTGCTGGGAACCAGAAACCACTGCTCTTCCTCAAGGACTCCTGCAGCATTTTTGTCTTGCAAGTGGCTTGTGATATGAAGTTTAAATGAACACAAGAATTAAATTCAGCTCAGGAAGAGGTTATTTCATTTTTCCAGTCTCAACATAAGCCATTTCCTTGCAAGAACAGCCTGCACCTAAAATGCGTGTGGAGTTCTTTGCTGTGCAGATGAGGATGGAAGTGCTTGGGTTTTGTTTTAAACGTAGCGTGTTAGTTACAGTACTAACAGTTTATAAAGCTGCACCTACCAAGGCATTCCTTAAGAGTCCCCACTTTGCTGAAGTGGTAAGTGCAGGCAGATTGAACAGTTTGGATGAGGGGAGGAAAAAGCCCTACAGAAGAGCAGGAATCTTCCATAGCTTGTGGGCACTCAGTTCCTCTTGTCTCATCTCTGGAGCTCAGCAGGTTCCATGGCCTGGAGCTGCATGTGGCACCACAGGGACCCTTCAGTTGATTGTCTCTTCCTTGTTTGAGCAGGACTTGGTGTTCATGGTGGAAGCAGTTACCATAAGGGGAGATCCCCTACAGACAGATGTGCAAGTATTAAGGTGTGTCTGTAGCTCAGGAGTGCAGCAGCAGGGCCAGGACCTCAGCAGAGGCTTCAAGCGTGCAGAAGCCCATGGTTGGCGTAAATCCATACGTAAAATATTAACTAAGGCTCTGGGAAGTGCTGTATTGCAGGATCCCCAAAGGAGTAACAGTGCACAGAGCCACATAGCTGCTGGATAGCTTTGAAAGTCCAATTCTGAAAGTATTGTGGGCACAGAAGGACTTCCCTGACTTTGCCAGTGCCAGGTAAACCTGGAAGAGATTTGGAGCTGTGCATGGCAAGCATCAAGTTCTTCCTCTCAAATGCTCCTCCTACCTCTGCCTTCTTCAAACAAGGAGTGGTGCTTTTTTTCTACTCTTAACCTGGGTAAAATATATACCCTTGGCAGGAGTGACAAATGGATTGCTAATTACGCAATTATTTTATTATGTAGCACTAGTAAAAAATGTCTAGTAAAGAATTAATTCCGTTAAAATAATTTGAATCAAGCAATTATTTTCTTAACACTGGAATTAGTTGAAAGTACTTCAAGTAGTTTATTACTGGCACTACATAATAAAATAATTGTATAATTAGTAATAAATTTGTCACCCCTTTTGAGGCCTTTTTTCCTTTGCTCAGGACAAAAGGAAAAGGTTGGGAGGTTTGTTTGGTTCTCAGTCCTCACTGTCTCCCCCAGGATTGATGTTCAGTCGCAATTAGAGGCAGTAATTTGTTCTTTTCTTCATCAGCATTTGACATTGCTTAAATAATGTGGAATTCCTTTTGTTGGGTACTTGGACAGTGACCTTGCAAATGAACTGGAGAGGTCACATCAGTGCATGTGGTGCTTTTATATATATAGTATGTACATGCACACACATTTCATATATATATATTTGCACACACTTTATATACGCGCCTCTCACTTGCTCTATATATGTTACTGTGTGTGGTATATATAGCTGTGTGTATTTCCCAAAGAGTTAAGTGCTTAATTATGTTCATATTAATGCTTAACATTAAAGTGAGGGTTAAAGGACAAGGGTGCCTTGCTGGAGTCTCTTTCTTCCCCAGAAATGATGGTTTTCTCAAGTGATGAAGGATTTTAGATGTATATATGTGTCTCAGTCTTGTGACACTGATGGCCAGCCCGTGTGTGTGGTACATACATGCAACATATTTAGTTTGTCTGCTCTATGCACTGGTATTTTAATGGCCAAAAAAATAAGGTGAACTGGGAGATGCTGAGCAAAGAACAAACATGATGAAGGGGATTGAAAATACAGTCCTGGGAGACATGAGAAGTGAACACCTATAGTGTGTCTAAGGGGAAAACCCTGCTGGAAAGCCTACTGCTATTTATAGCAAGCCCAAAAGAATGAAGAGATTATGTAGGGTGATGGGAGGAGGAGTAATATGAAATGAATGGGGATGGAGAAGGGTGAGAAGTTTGGTTGAATACCGAGGGAAGCTTCATCTGTTTGGCTGTGGATATGCCCCTGAAGAAGTAGTAGATTTAGTGTCTGAGATTTCTAAATGAAAGCTTTAAAAAGCACTGGAAAAGAAACGTAGGATATGGTCCTGTGTGAGCAAAGAGATGGAATGGATGATCCTAATAAGTATTTTTCATTTCTCATATATTTGATTTGATATTCTCTATATAATTATATGTAACAAAA
This sequence comes from Ara ararauna, assembly GCA_028858755.1. Taxonomy (NCBI): domain Eukaryota; kingdom Metazoa; phylum Chordata; class Aves; order Psittaciformes; family Psittacidae; genus Ara; species Ara ararauna. Next base: position 4,802,189 of record CM054389.1, on the reverse strand, counting down.
TATATATATATTCGAGGGTGCCTGTTTCCATTACAAACTATATCCATTATGAACTATATCATCTCATACAAATTCTTTTGCCTTCCTTTTTTTTCTCTTTTATTTAAATCACCTTTGGGGCTGATATTTTCAGTGCACTGTCTTTACACAGAGGAGTTGTTCTTATTAAGCTGGAGCAAAATGCCTTAAACAAATTCTAATGCAAGGAGAGAGGAATCACAGCCCTCCCCACACACTTCATATGTATAAAGATATGTAAAAAGGTCTGCTGCCACAAAATGTGCCATGTACACTGTAGTAAGTCTTGCCCAGGTCCAATAAAGACATCCGGATCTTGCAGGAGGCGGATAGAAGAGCTCAATAACTATTTCTTTCCTGGTTTGACCAGCGTGGTGGGGCTGGAGCACTGGCACACTCTGACTCCAAACTCCATGTCCTTCTTCTGCAGACATGTATGACCAAGTGCTCAAGTTTGGTGCCTACATTGTGGACGGCCTCAGAGAGTATCGTCAGCCTGTGCTGATTTACATCCCTCCGCAAGCGGAGCTGAGGGGAGGGTCCTGGGCTGTCATTGACCCCACCATCAACCCCCGCCACATGGAGATGTATGCGGACCGGGAGAGCAGGTATGGCAGCTTCCTCCACCACCTCCTGCCTTGCAGCATCTGTACCTGGCTGGATGAGAAGCTCTCCATTAAGAATGTGGCAGTTCATTACCAGAGGGACCTGACCACTTTCCAGTTGTAACCTCTGTCCTTGCCTCCTTCTCTGTTCAAAAGAAGCAAGACAGAGAAACCTGTGGTCTGAAATGAGACTGCCACAGAGCTTTGCTTGTTGGGTAGGCGTGTTTCTGTGAGTCCTGCTGTGTGTTTGGTGCATTGGATAAATAATAGCTAAGATTCTTTTTTGTTCTCTCTTTCTCTTTGTTTTGTCTCCCTCCCCTCTTCTCTTCTTTTCTTACACACTTTCTAGCCAACATTGAACCATTCCATTGTGTGTTTCCCCTTGTCTGATGACCTGAAAGTGCCTTTCTTTTCTCTTTTCCCCTCGCTGATTAGAGGAGGAATCCTGGAGCCCGAGGGGACAGTAGAAATCAAGTTCCGGAGGAAGGATCTGGTGAAGACAATGAGGCGAGTGGACCCTGTCTACATCCACCTGGCAGAGCGGCTGGGTACGTCCGTGGTGCCAGAGGGGAGATTGAGATGAGCTCTTAGGCAGAAGCTCTTCCCTGTGAGGGTGCTGAGGCACTGGCACAGGGTGCCCAGAGGAGCTGTGGCTGCCCCATCCCTGCAGTGTTCAAGGCCAGGTTGGACACAGGTGCTTGAAGCAAGCTGCTCTAGTGGAAGGTGTCCCTGCCTGTGGCAGGGGTTGGAAATGGATGAGCTTTAAGATCTCTTCCAACCCAAACCATTCTCTGGTTCCGTGTGTGTTCAGCATGCCAAGGGTGTGTGTAACGTGGTGTCTTGTTGAACTGATTCCTTTCTTTAACTGAATGTGTCTTACAACAGACCCTTACTCAAGATGCTCAAGTCCAGTTTCTACCTGAGCAATTGCTCAGCTCACTAGAAGCTCATGAGCCAACCTTTCAGCTGGTCTCATTTCATAGGATCATTGAATCACAGACTATTTTGTGTTGGAAGGACCTTAAAGCGCATTTTGTTGCAACCCCCTGCCACAGGCTAATGCGGTATTGTGGTGCTGTTGCATTTGGCATAACTAAGAATCCAGCCGAAGACATTATGGGCTGCTTGCTGCACTATCACTGTGTGTCTGAGGTAGTTTCGAGTAATGATGTCTGTCTGCTCTTGAGTTGCAAGAGAATAAAACATCCTCTTCCCCTCCTCAGTAACACTCGGGTGATGTGCAGTGCTCGGTGACTGGCACATTGCTGCCTGTGTGGGATCACTGTGCTCTGCTCCAAATGATCCCAGCGCCTGGTATATACCCAACAGCCCCAAATAGAGAGTGTTCAGCAAAATGCACTTAATATCAGATATGTGCTCTCTCAGGGGAATAGACTCTTTAAATAGTTCTTTACTAGCTCTTACTATAAGAGCATAATCTTGCAGAGCCTCTTTTTACCTCCAAAATTGACTCCATTTCAGTAGTGGAAGAAGCCTGCTATGTGAGTATGGTTTGAATTTATAAAGCCTTTTGGGATCCTTCAGGAGGAAAACTGTTCTGCAAATGACTGATAAATCGTGGCTATTGCTGCAGTTACATTTTATTATTGGGTGTTTTTTAATTTATGGCAGTGCAACAACTTATACAGCAAACAACCATTCTGATATGCCTTGGGAAGAGAATAATAATTGTGAGGGGTGTGGGGAGTGTTGGGAATGAAGCTGTTTGCTGAACACCAGGCTCTTACTGAGGTCTTTGATAGCATCAAAGACATTTTCCTCTCTTTTTTTAATGATAGTGTTTGACACCTTTGTTTTTCCTCCCTGTGCCAATTGCTTTCTGGGCAGGAAGCAGGGTTAGCAGGAGTTTGTAGACCAGCACAAGGCAGCAGCTTTATCTGGGTTCAGGTCCTGCTTGTGTACGCTGTGTGTTACTGCGTGACATAGAGGACACAGGTACCCGAAAGGGTGGATGTGGTATTCCACCTGCTGTTGGAATGAAAACCCAGTTTTAATGCTTGTAGTTGCACCAAACCTCACTTTTGACCTATGTTAAACAGATAGTGTGAGCACACCGCATTGCTCAGACCCAGCACAGGGTCCCAACAATTGCTTTCCAAAGGTGTTTCATGCTTTGCAGTGTAAGGGCTGTTTAAAGTGGAGTTCCGTGCAGTCAGGACTCAGCTACATCTCCATGCCCAACACAGGGGCTCTGTCTCTCTGATGATCAAGGCTCCAAGGAAAGGAGAAATCAGATGTGTGGTTAGAGCAGGCAATGTGCTGAGCAGTCAGCTCCGGTCCATGCAGATAAATGGCACTACAGCGGGAGCACTGCTGCTGAAAGTATTTACCTTCACCCACCATAAAAAGCACGAACCAACCTACTGCCTCTGCAGAGAAAGTGTCTTGTGTGCAGGGACTGCCCCATGAGTCCTTTCCCAGGAGCAATCACTGGCTGTGGACACAAAGAGGGCTGATGGTGTTCAAATGCTGGAGCGGTAGAGGAAGGGGGGAACAGAGCCACACACTAATTCACTATTGAGCTACCCCTCCATGGGGTCTGTCAGCCAGGGTGGGTGCAGGACACCTGCAGAGCACCCTTGAGTCACACCAGTGGGACGTGCACCAGCATCACTGGAAAAGAACACAGGGAGGAAGAGGGGAGATGCTTTTCTGCCACCAGTCTCAAAATCCAACCCCACAAATCCAACCCAGTGCTATGTGAGGCGGCAGGAGCCTGCTCAGGGAGTTTTTCCCCCCTCTTCCTCTACAGGGTAATTACTCCCAGCAAACTCCATAGACTTTAATTAAAATGACTGCAACACGAGAGTGAGTCACTTACAACTGTACATACCCAGAGCTCTAAAAGCTTCAGTCACTGATAAGCATCTCACTTAGATGGATCGTAATTGCTCCCAACATCGGGTGATCATTGCTGTTGTTTTGCCACTAATTCGGTGCCATAGCAGGAACTCCGGGATTGCAGGACACAGGGAATTGCATAATTTTTTTTTTTTTTTTTTTTTTTTTGCTGGTTTTCTTTCTGGCCAATTTAAAATTTGTCAAAGTCGGTCTTCTTCTGGATCACTGCCCTTTGATATTTCGCGCACTCCATTTGCCACAAACAAGCCGCAGGGCCGCAGTTCATGCTGACTCCAGCAGAAGCAGAGAAAGCTCCATTTATCTTACACTGCCTGCTGAATTCTTACTCATTAGCTGGGGGTTCACTGCCTCTCTTTAACCCCTGAGTGGCTGTCATCCGTCCCTGGAGCTGCTGAAGAGCAGGGGAGAGGGAGATGCTCTCCTACGTCTTGCGGAGCGGTGGGGAGATGGGGGCGACAGTGGTCTCATTCCAGGCATCTTGAGATGCTGGGGCTGGACTTGCACTTGAGGAGTGTGAGAGGAGGGAAGGCTGGCAGATATTGAATAATTTGACATAAATCTGTTCATTATCAATTCTCCAGCGTGGTCGCTGCAATGTTTTATTAGCCCCATGTTTTATTAAAATGTCACTCAGGAGTTGTGCTATTACAAACCAGCAAAGAGTGAGGAGCAGAGGGCAAGGGAAGGAAGGAGGGCCCTGATCCTGCCCACGAGCACAGCTCCATGTGCAAGTCCGTGTGCAGGGGGAGCAGTGATAGCCTGGCAATCCCCTAGAAAGGGTTCAGGCTGCAAGCCTGGGGCTGTGGTTAGAAATACAGAGATTCCATTTTATTTATTTATTACCATTAGAATAAAATGTGTGGGAGCAGAATGAAAATCAGCTTTGTCATGTGGATTCTAGGCATGGCGTGTGCACAGCGGAATGCATGCCAAAAATGGGGGGAATAGGAAGGAAAGGAATGGCAAAATGGCTCCAGTTAGAGCAGGGTTGGATTTTACATTGCTGTATTGCTCCTATTGGGTATTTATCTCATAGTAAAGGGAAGCGACTGTTCATCACCTGATACATGTTGTGATAGTGGGAATATCCTCCGCCTGATCCTATGATCTGACTGTACCACAGGGCAAGGACTTTGCTGGTGACCTGGGGCCAGCCTCGTTTCTTGAGTGCCTGAGGTCTTCCGTCCCGTCCTGCCTCCTTCCAAGCTTCAGCATGGGAAGTAAAATTGCGTCTCTCAAGTCCAGTAATTCTGGGTTTGGAGGTGTTGGTTTGTTCAGTGTTGTAATTCATCACAATGCTGGTTGTCCTCTTGAGCAACAAGCAAGAAGGATGCTGCTGCTGCAATTCCATTGCTCACCACATCTTGGATCAGTGCGGGCGGTGCGGTTGTAACTTTGTCTTTTCATAGATGCTGATTCCCAGTAACTGCTTCTGTATGCAAGTACTGCTGCATTTAAACTTGTTAATTCCCCCTCATGAGATAGGAGAGCAAGTGCTGCTTTCTGTCAGCTCCCTCCTGTTGCTGGTGGCTTGGATTCCTCCTGTAATAGGGATTTTTTGGAGATGCATCCCTGCCCCTTTGCTGTGATCCACTGTGAGTGAGGTCTCAGGAGCACAGAGGTGGAAAGGACCAGGGCAGAACATCCCACGGTGCAGTTGTACAAGGATATTTCAAGCTCATGTCATGGGCATGTGTGACCTTCGCTGCTGTTTCCTATTGCACCTTTATAACATAAATCCTGCTGAATATTTAGTGAAGCAATTACAAGCAGCATCATTTAAAGAAACAAGCAGCAATCCGGAGCTGCCGCTCTGCGCAGGGACGTGAGGGGCTCTCAGTGACCTTCTCCTCCCCTTGCAGCAACCCCAGGGCTGGGGTGGCCAATGTGTCCCTTGGCAGCCCCCACTCTGATGCCTTTCTTGCTGCCTTGGCTGAATTTTTGCCTGGCAAGAGCTTTATTAAAGGCAGAGGAGGGGGAGAAGGTGAGATTCAAGTTGGGGGGGGGGAGGGTTATAATTGCAGGTGTTGCCCATCCCTGGCAGTGTTCAAGGCCAGGTTGGATGGGCTTGGAGCAAGCTGCTCTAGTGGAAGGTGTCCCTGCCTGTGGCAGGGGGTTGGAACTAGATGAGGTTTCAGGTCCCTTCCAACACAAACCATTCCCTGATTCTAAGTCTGGAAAGACACAGCCATTGATGTTGAATCCATCTCGTCAGATCAGTTGGGTCAAAGGCCTTGGTGCTGGGTTTTTTTGCCCAGGTCTTTGAGTGAATGTTTGAGGAAAAGGCAAGAAAATGGACAGGTAAATGCTTGGCCGAGGCTGTGAGCTGAGGGTGAGGGAGGAAATCCCACATTTTGCCATCTTAGGAACCACAAATGATCAGATTGACTCCGGAGCCTCCTGGCGCTCTGCAGTCAGAGGGAACCTACAGTAACATTTCTGGAAGTCGTTTTGTCTGACCTCTTGAACTGGTCCTATTTAAGAAAACCATTTTGCTACTAAATGTTATGGGAGCCGTGGTTCTTGGTCCTGCCCAGCCATTCCCATCTGCAGGAACGTTATCCCAGCACCCATTGCCCTGCACTGCAGCAGGCTCAGTGCCGGCCCCACACTGCTGGCAGCTCCCTCTGCCCCACGCACATATGGAGGATGCTCTGAGCCCTTTCTGTTTAACGGGGCACAAATCAAAACAGTTCAGATGTTGCTTCCCTGCTGTGATGCTTCCCCCTAACTTTTGGAGAGGAGTGTAAATGGATATTCAGCATTGGAGAGGGATCGCTGGGATTTATTGCCGCAGCTCTTGCATTTGTCTGCGTGGGGAGGGCAGCTCCTCTGAAACCCTCCCACCATCACAGGCTGTAAAGCACGTGTGCAGGTCCCTGTGCTCTGGCTGCAGCTCATCTCTGCACTAGAAGGAGTTTGTAACCCCCAAAGCCAGGGATGGGGAGGCTGGAATCACCCCATGGGGAGACGGACATAGGCCAGGGAGGGGATGATGGGGGAGATGGGCAGGCGCGAGCTGCCAGCTTCCTCCAGGAAGCTTTTGGGAACGTTTTAGGTCAAATACTCCTTACGTGTGGTTTGAAAGTGGGTTTTGTTGGTTTAACTGGGTCTGTTTGTGCGGAGGGGTTTGGCAATGCCCTGGCCACTGCTTTTGCCCTCAGAATTGACTCTGATCTGTTGGTACCCTGGTGTTAGTGCATTTCTTCAAACTAGTTTAAGGCAGTTTTGCTACTGATCAGGAAGGAAAAAAGTAAAGATACTGCAGAATGAAGAGGTTTTGGTGCCTTCACCGCTGTGGGGAGGCTTTAGAGGTGTTGAGAGCAGAATTAAGACGTTTACGTGGCCTCTTCCGATCATGCCAGAGCAGGGATCATGCCAGCACTATATAATAGATCCCAGCGCACTTGGAGCCCGCAGAGCAAACTGCAATCCAAGACAAATGTGACATTTTATGGCACTTAGAGAGCTGCCTTAGACAGTGCCTTGTGCTGCTGCCAGGTTGGGAAGGTCACCCGTGTTCTGCCTCCCTCTAAATTGCCGCCTTGCCTTACCTGGGTGCCCAGCTGCATGCCAAACCCCTCCACATGCTGTGTGCATTGCAGTGTGCCCCTTGCAGAGAGCTGCTGCTTTTGTTTCCCTATTGATTAGCAGCCAGTCCATTCCTGGAGCTCTGTAATGTTCCTATGATTTAAACTTTAACAGTTTCATTAACTGTCAAGTACCCTTAGAGCAAAGGCATCCCATATTTTAGCTCCCCCCCTGTGCCAGGTGAGATTTGTGGAAGACTTCCTTTTACCACGAAATAACTAAATAAAGCCCTAGCTTCCTGACAGACCCCAAGGCCCCGAGATCCGACTGGGGAAGAAAGAAACCCATTCCAAGATATTTAATTGTACAGGGGGCTTACGGGATTGATCGGGAGCTTAGCTTTGTACAATAGTCCAGTGAATAAGAAATGCTCCTGACAAACGATCGATGATGGGATAATCACTCTTTATCCCCCCTCCTCATTGTTACCTTCTTTCTTGCAGGAGAACAGGGTTCAGAAGTCAAAAATCTTTATAGACGCTGCTTTTAAATTAAGCAGAAAATAGACATTGACATATTTGTTAATCTCACCTAAATCATTACCGGGCCTGGCTGCTTTGCTTGTGCGCGCCAGCGGATGGGCTGCAGCGCACCCATTTCAACCAGGGAGCGGGGGAGCCGTGAGTGTGACGGGGATAGATACAGATAGGTTTTTACTGTGAAGGTTATAAGAGCAGCTTCTCTTAATTCAGACCTTACTTGCAATGGAAAGGTTGGGCAGCATTTATATTGGGAGGCACATAAAAACATGCCTTAGAAGGAATCGTGTCTGGCCTGTGGCTTGGGAATGTGTGTGTGTTAAACCCTTCTGGCTTGGAAGAGGAGCTCTGGAAGGAAATGGCTTGATACAAGTGGTGCAAAGTAGAAAGGAGCGCTGTGTCAGGAGCTGCTCATGCTCAGCCCTTTGGGGGGGGCAGTGATCAGTGTGTCCATGTTTGCTCAGGCAGGGATGCTGATGGAACCAGCCTGCAGGAGAACCTGGAGTTGTGCAGGTGGTTTTACACTGTCCCTGTTTCCTGCTAAATGAACTGCGTGTTGGGACATTATTCTTTTTTAGGAGTAAGCCCAGTAAATGTCACTTAATTGAGGCCTCAGCTCATTGGCATTTAAATGGAATAGAGTTTCCATGGTGAGCTGTCCTTGGAAGCTCTTCCCTGAATATTGGTGGCAGGAAATCTGGGCTGGAATCCTCACATGTGGCTCAAGACTCTACTTGGCCTTGCTGGGAGCTGATGGTTGGTGTTTGTCCTGGCCAGATGCAGTCTGGGCTTCATCCCTATGGAGGAAACTCCCATTCTCTGGGCTGTGCAGAGCTGGTGGCCTTTCCCTGGTGCAGCAGCCCCTGTGCTCCCTCTGCTTTGCCCTGTCTCTCACATGTGGCTGTGCCTGGTTGCAGGTACCCCTGAGCTGAGCCCCACGGACCGGAAAGAGCTGGAGACGAAGCTAAAGGAGCGGGAGGAATTCCTGATTCCCATCTACCACCAGGTAGCCATGCAGTTTGCTGACCTGCACGACACGCCCGGCCGGATGCAGGAGAAGGGGGTCATAACGGTGAGTGCCATGGAGCAGTCCCTGGGGGTTTGATGCAGGAGGAATGGAGTCTCATGCATGCAGAGTAACCCATCACCAAGCACATCAACACATCACCAAGCCCCAGTGCCTCTTCCCACAGGAGCAAACGCTCTGCACCCACCAGCTGGGTCCTGGTCCCAGGACACAGGCGTGTTGTGCTTTCTAGCACCTCTACCTGATCCATGTCTGTTTGAAACCCCACGTTTTCTGGGCCTGAATGGGACAATGGGTGGAATCTTCAAAGCTCAGACATGGGACTATTTCTCCTGTGCAGGCCTTTTTTGCCAGTGGGAATAAGGGGTATGTATTTCTCCATGTAAGTGTCATCCCTCACTCATTTCTCCTTCTCCACTTATGTCTTGGGCAGGATATTCTAGACTGGAAAACTTCCCGAACCTTCTTCTACTGGAGATTAAGACGTCTTCTTCTAGAAGATGTGGTAAAAAAGAAGATCCACGATGCCAATCCCGAGCTGACCGATGGGCAGATCCAGGCCATGCTGAGGCGCTGGTTTGTGGAAGTTGAAGGCACAGTGAAGGTAAGTGGGAAAGCTCTCACCAGGGAGTTGGTTCTCCCAGGTGGAGTTTGGGTTTGATCCCTGGTTTTTCATTGCCATGTGCACAAGCACCTGAGGTGGGCCAGGAACTTGGGGATGGTGCCCCTTCACCTTTGCCACATCTCACTTAGCCCAGGGGAGCCCCTGCGCTGTTCTCCCCGGGTCGTGCAGTGCTGTCACACCGTGTGGGACACGGATCTGGGCTCCCCTCCGCGCCGTCCTCGGCCTCATCCCAGCGCTGGGGCCGGGAGTCCTTTAATTGTGCTCAGCCGGGGAAGCCGCAATCTCTGCCGCTGCTCTCGGGTTGTTTTTGTCAGAGGTCTCCAATCTGAGCTCGTGTTTGATTCGATTTGATTTGATTCTATTTTTAAAGTCACAAACACTGAGGGGCTCCGGGGGGGGGGGGGGGGCGTCTCTGGGGGGCAGCAGCTTTCCAAGGTAGTGTCTGAGCATCTTTAGAAGCAGGCATCTCGTTAGCTAATACATTACACCAATCGAGGAGAGTTATCTTAAGCCACAATTAATCTGCTCCCTGGCATATGTTGATAGGAAAGCATCATGCTGTTTCTTAATTAAAAGCAAGCGGATTAAAAATGATTAATAAGAGTATTAAATATTCTCCTAAACTAAAAGCTTTGGGATTCTTGGGCAAATCGAGCTTTGCACAGGTCTGCAACTGTGAAGGCAGCTTCATGGGCCTCACTTTGTATGCAGGGAGCATTTCTGGCCTGTCTGGGGGCAGAGGCAAGGAGCAAAACCTGATGAGTTTAAATGAGTAATAAGGGAAAAACAATGAAATAAGCAAAATCCTGAGCTTGAGGTGACATCACTGCGTTAAAACAATCACAGACACGATGCTAAAGGGTTCTTCTTAGTGTGTCAGGCAGGGCTGGGGCTGGGGCTGGAGTAGGGGCTGCTCATGGCAGTGCCAGCTCTAACCCAAGGGTGCAGCAACACCTCCATCATCATTCAGAAGAACACAGCTTTGGAGCAGCCCAGGGAAGGGGAAAACAATTTCTTGGCCTTTGGAACAGGCAATTCAGTGTATAATGAGGGGTGAGCAGTGAGGAGGTTGATAGGTGAGTGCTGCCTTTGTGTTCATCTCTGGGGTTTAAGGATGGGGAATTGGGCTTTGGCCAATAGCCATATCTCAGCAGGATCGGGAGGATGCTTCCAGGGCCCTCACAAAGATGCTGCATCCCCCCCAGCCCAAGGCTTCACTTTAGGGTGCAAACACCCATTGAGTTCTCCTGCCTCCTGCTCCACAACCAGCCTCAAATCACTCTGCTCCCAGGCCACAGGCACAGCTGTGAGGATCCAAAGTGTCCAAGGTTCCCTGTTGGAGCTGCTGGGGTCTGCCCTGTGCTGTGCCAGGAGGGTGCCTGCTCACCCCACGGTGCATTGCACTGAGCTCATTGTCATTCTGACTTTGACTTGGTTAGTGATAACAGAGAAGGATAGTGCACCTTTAAATGAGGAGCTTTGTGTTTAATTACCCAAATAAAATGACATAAATATGAATGAGTGCTAATGGTGGTACTTGCTTTTCCGGAAACCATTAACAAAACGATTCTTAAATGATTTGTAAAGAAAATGAGAGGAGCAGAGAGGAGCGAGAAGGCTATTAGGAGTCTAACACACTCCTGAGTTATTATGTAGTCAACTACCAGGCAAGTACCAGGTGAAATGATCTTGCAAAGGAGAAAAGGGGGGCGTTGGCACCAAGGCTTTTTGGGATGTGGAGACCCCGAATGTTCCCCCTCAGCTGCCAATGACTGAGTTGGGAAGGGCGCATTGAGAGCACAGTGCAGGACATGGGATGACACGTGTGGGTTGTTCACAGGGCTACTTGTGGGACAGCAACAAGGACCTGGTGGAGTGGCTGGAGAAGCAGCTGACGGAGGAGGAGGGCGTTCGCTCCGTCGTGGGAGAAAACATCAAATACATCTCAAGGGATTACATCCTCAACCAGATCCGGAGGTGAGGAGCCCGCACACTGCCCGGCACAGCCGGGTTACGGAGCTCGGCCTCTGCCGGGGCACTGCACGTACCTTGAGCAGGATCACAAACCAGCAGGGACGTAATCAGAGGGATCTGACCCTCTGGGGCCATCCCTGCCCCTTTCTGGGACAGAGCCGGGCAGAGCCATGGCACAGACATTCCATTAGCGACAGATAATGGAAAATTATCTCAGCAGGCCATATATATATATACACACAAACATATAAACACATATATATATATATACACACACACATATATGCATATACACACACATATATACACGTATACACACATACATACACACATATATGCATATACACACATATATGCATATACATACACATACCTGTATACACACATATATACACATACACACATATACATACACATACCTATATACACACACACATACACACACATATACATACACATACCTATATACACACATACATACACACACATATACATACAGATACCTATATACACACATACATACACACATATATACATACACATACCTATATACACACATACATACACACACATATACATACACATACCTATATACACACATACATACACACACATATACATACAGATACCTATATACACACATACATACACACATATATACATACAGATACCTATATACACACATACATACACACACATACATACACATATACGCATATACATACACATACCTATATACACACATACATACACATGCATATACACATATACATACACATACCTATATATACACATACACACGCATATACACATATACACACACACGCACTACATATATATACACACACATACACATACCTATACACACGTACACACACATATATGCACATACACATATATATGCATATATATATACACACATGTTCTCTCCTAAAGCCAGAAGCGATCAGCTCTGAGATGCGCTGCCTCTGTTAGAGCCTGTGCTGCCCACATACGGCCAGAACATCCATACCCTTCCCTTCGTTTTTATCGGCCCCTGACCTCTCACACTGGTTTCCTCTCTGCTCAATGGCATAAAAGCCAAGCTCCCTTCAGGCACTGTTCAGAACTACAGCAAATAACCCCCAAATACTAAAACACTGGTTAGAGCATCATCTGCTCCTCTTTGAAGGAGTTTCTTTCCATTGGAGCCAGTTGGACCCTCACAGGACAAATGAGGCTGAATTCAGACAGATCTGGTTTTGGTCATTTTTATTTCTTAAACTGGAGGCCCTTAAAGCAGCCCTCAGAGCGCTGGGGAGAGCTCTGGACCGTGCTGTGATGCTCCGGTGGGTTCAGGGCCCCACATCTGATGACTCAGGGCATCCCTCAACATCATTTCCACCAGTTTCTCTGCAGATGGGGCTCTGCGATGGCTGGGTGGGGGTGCAGGTGCGAGTGTCCGGGCTGCCCTCACTTAACTCTTGCCTCTTTCCAGCCTGGTCCAGGCCAATCCGGAGGTTGCCATGGATTCCATAGTGCACATGACCCAGCATATATCACCCACGCAGCGAGCCGAGATCGTGCGGATCCTTTCCACAATGGACTCCCCTTCTTCAACGTAAGAGCATCGATTTCCTACACTGACCCTGCCCGGTACAGAGCAGGAAAAAAGCAGCAGCTCAGAACTGCCCTTTGTCTGCTTGACTGCGCCCACTGTACCGCGACCGGGAGGCTGAGGGAGCGCTGCTGCAGGGCCATTTGTGTTGTTTCCAATCAGACTGACCAGAGGAGGTGTGTTCTTTGGCCAGAGACACGAGGGAGATGATGTATAAACACAAGCGCCTGCAGAACCCAGGCCCCGCTGTCTTAACTGTACCTTATTTATTTAACAAAGCGTGACTGGACCGACGCTGTTCAGCGCCACAGCCAGGCAATGAAGGGTGCTGCGGCACCGTGAGGCCTGGGCACCGCAGAGCAGGGGGTGTCACAGCGACCTTCCTGCTGACAAGTGCCAATGGGACCCTGTGAGTGCATCGCCGAGGCTGGGCTCTGCCTGGGGGAGCCCAGAGCCCTCCTGCCTGTGTCCCGACGGTGAGCAGAGCTGTGTCAATGTCTGTCCTGTTACCTGGGAGAAGTGGAGGGGAAAGAGTGGTGCAGGGCTGTCCTGTGCCCTGGCAGGCTGCAGGGATGGCACTGGGACCGCCCCGGTGTCAGGGCAGGATTCTGGAGGGCAATTCCCTGCTTGCTTTGCCTTTGTGCCCAGCAAACTGAAAAGCCCTTCTAGGAGGAGGTAAGCGAGGAGACCAAAACGCAGCTGCTCAGCCACCTCTGCTCATCATGCCCTACTTAGAGGGGTTTACAGACATGAGCATCCCTCTGCTGCATACGTGTTGTGTAAGTGCTAATCCCTTTTGTAGGAGTGGGAAACCGCAGCAGAACACAGGGGAGGGGAAAGGACAGAGTCGCGTACACCGGTGGGGTTAGAAACGCACAAGGAAATCTTGATCTAATGCATCTGAGTGAAGTTTTTTCTCCATCACTGCCTGCACATGGGAGGATGGGAACGTAAGAGAAATGATTTCTGGTAATCCCAATGATCACTCTTGGAGCAGGTCAGGAATGTGTGGGGCAGGTAAGCACACATCCCCACAGGCTGCCCAGCCCAGGCCCCAGCTTAATGCTACACTTTTGTATTTTCATGGGCCTCCTGACATTAGTAAAAGCTTGGAAAAGGTGGAATTCTGGCTGGAAGCGCACTCAATCCCTAGTACACAGACACGGTAATGGATCTGGTCTTAACTAGCACTGGAGAGCTTACACCAATGATGGTCTTAAAGGTAGTTCAGATTTTACAATTCCTCTTTTAATATAGATAAATAGGAAGGGATGTTTTAATCGGAGGATTAACTAATGATGGTGCCAGTGCCTCACACCTGTACTGTTTCCTTCTGAAGTGCAACGCAGCCAGTGCCAGAGCTCATCCCAAATCCTGGGTAGCCACGCTTCCTCCCAAGGGACCAGCGGCCAAGGGAGCCCTGTCAGCTGAAGGACTTGCTTTGTCTTAATAGCTAAGAACCCCAATTTGATTTAAAAGACCTTTTTTCCCCCCTAAACAACCCCCAAAGCTGCTTTTCCTTATGCCAGCGTGGGCTGCAGCAGGACACACAGGACAGGCAGGAACGTCGACCGCTCGGGGGGCATCCCAAGATACAGGCGCTGGGTGAGGCTCCACTTAATCCTGGGGTAAAACCAGCCGTCGGGTACCATCAGTGCTGGTCTGAGGTCGGGCTCCAGCACTGTTCCCTGGCAGTGGCACCGGTGCCATCCCGGCGGTGGATGCGGTCACGGCGGGGGGAGGTGCCCTCGGGCCGCACGGTTCTGCTGGTGCTGAAGTATTTCACTTACCTCAACTTCTTTTAATAAAGAGAATGGATGACAGCTCTGCTGCCTGCAGCCTCGGTTTGCCAGCCCGGGCCCGCATCACTGCCTGCACGGGGATCCCAGCGTGGCCTTCGCAGGTCCTGTTCCTCCCCCATGGATCTGTTGGCATCTTGGACATTACAGGGACTGTCCCCAGGGGGGTGGGATGGTGGCCCTTGACCTGGGCAAAAGGAGCCCCTGGAAAGGAAGCAGCGGGCCGGAGGGTGATAACACAAACACCTATGGGCAGTCCCCCACGTTAAAGGCATTCCTGTGACTTTAAATGGGGGCACATTTCCCAGCACAACTCCAGCAGTTGCTTTTCAACCCAGAATCCTGACAGTTGAAACAGGGGGGGGCACACGAGGGGGCAGCCCCCAAACTCCAGAAACACATTTAAAACTCTTTAGCCTAAAATATCCACGTATTAAACGCCCAAGAAAAGCAGCACCAAAGCTGTGAGCTCTCCAAAGCCCAAGATCAAAGTGCCATCATCTTTTAATGCAAACCTTTTGTTGCAGCAGCAGTCTTAAGAGGGATGAGAGACATCAAAATACAAACTGAGGCAAACTGGCGCTGGTGCTGGGTTTTGTTTTAGTCCTTTCTCTCAATGTGGGCCATGAAATAGGTCAGCTCCATTACTGATCAGCCTTCCCACAAATATTTAAACCAAATTGAATTGCACACCCAATACCCATCACAATTACACCCAGCACAATAACTAAATTAGCAATTCAACAAAATAATTGGAAACGCGATTCTCTCTATTCCCCAACCTCCCCCGGGGCTTTGGCCGATCTATGGGGGGAAAACTCGGCTTTACTAATTCTGCAGCTAATTAGAGACACACTTGTAAATGAAGTTGTTTGTCTGAAAGTTGAAATTCTTTGCTGTTGGAAGGGGGGGGGGAGGATTAACATAGCCCCTCTGTCCCTTCCATCGCACGCATCATTCCCCGAGCCACTGCGTGGTTGCTGTGCAGTGTTTGGCAAAGGTGTAATGCCCCTTTGTGTGGGTACTAATGAGCAGCTGTATCATGAATTAACAGTCTATGGGGTGGAGGGGGGTGTGTGAGGTATCTCCCTTGCTGTTAATTGGCAGCATCAGGAAAACTGGGTGGGAATCATCCTGCTTACCTGTGCCTCCATGGAGGGCAGAGCTGCGTCATCCCACTGCTGGACATGGGCATGTCGCCTCTGGAGCCTCTCATGCTTTGCTACTCAGGGATTACACAGGCTGCACCTCCTCCTGCAGCACACTCCCATCCAGGCCAGGGACTGCTCTGACAGCAGGAATTAAGCCCTGCTCTTAACAGCACCATCAGCAGATGAAACAGGACTGCTGAGCAGGCGCTGCCAGCCCAGGTGCTCCCCATGCAGCCCCTACCCAGGTGGTGACAGGGGACAGCGGGAGAAAAGGCTGCTTAAGCACTGATAAGTGAATTCAAAAGCATGCTTAGTAGGGCTTTGACTCTTATCTCCCCAAACAATGCGAACGAGTTATCAGATTTAGTGTTCATGTTACCCTTTAACACTGCAGCGAGCTCCCACCCACAAATAGAAAAAAGGGTAAAAAAGGGACCGCCCTGGTGCTAGGAGTGTAAAGGACACAGGAGTCAAACAGAAAGGGGTGGCACAGCACCGGCAGCACCCCAACATCCTCACAGCAAACCAGGAGTAGGGCAGGGCTATGGTGTTCTCTGTTAAACACCCTTAATGCCTGTGCTGACAGTGCAAACAGCGGGAACCCATTCCACCACCACCAACCCTGGAAGCAGATAATTTACTCCCCTTGATGCCATTCAGAATGGTGGTTATTAAACCATGAGATTTTAATGATGTTGGAAGACCCCACACCTTTGCTGCTGCTGAGAAATCAGTGCAGGTACAGTTGAAGGGGTGGGGACACCAGTGTCTGCTGGGGAGCTGGAATCGATGTGTGGGGGGGGGGGGAGACAGAGAGCACAGAACCATTGCCAGGATGTGCCATGGATGATGGTTACACCAAGAGGAGGCCACTGACAGGCATCAGTCTAAACTAAACCAATTGGCTCACTAATGAACATGGGATTACTCACCATATCCCAGAATAGGTGGCTTGAAGATCAGCCCTTCCCTGCAGCCATGGAGCCTCCGGGCCCTTCTCCCCACAGCTCCCTGGATGCTTCAGAGGGATGAGCAGTGCCGCTGGGTTCTCTGCTGTGCACGAGGTCATCAGTGGGCTCCTGAAACAGAAAGGGCAGCAGAGAGGAGCCAACGGTGACATTCAGTGTGTTTCCGCCCGGCAAATCCTGACCAGAGAGCTGCAGGGGGGAGAACAGGAGAAATCAATGCACTTCCCTGGGAGCTGCAGCTCCTGCTCCGCTGCGAGCGAGCACAAAGATTTATTCATCCATGAGCCGTATGTTTTCCACACAAAGTCAATACTCACCTTGGCACTTATTTTCTAAAGCCAAGAAAAATGCTCCATACTGCACAGGGCTGGAGCCTGCCCCGTGCTGCTGCCGCTCCCTGCATCGATCCAGAGGGGTGAGGAACAGGGAAGAGAAAAGCTCTGATGGCTTCTGGAGTGAGCAGCTCTCTCCAGGCTGCTGAAGACCAGGCAGAAAGGCAGGCAGAGCTCTTGGGAGCAGCACCTGGAGGAGCTGCCTTTAACAGCACTACCACACTTTTTATGCCCTGCTTTAAAATAGTAAGAAACCCCTTTCCCAAAGGAACAGTTCTGTGAGCAGCCCCTGGCATTGTGCTGCAGCAGCTGCTTCATGCAGGGTGGTGGAACCCAGCCAGACCCATCCCCACACAGGGGTACCTGTTCTGCCCTTAAACAGCAATCAAACCCTCTGTGATTTCACACAGCAACTTGTTCCAGGCAAGTCTCTGCAGCTGAGCAGGGTCTCTCTTGCTGTGGAGGGCTCTTTTCTCTCCATACATCACTGGAGGCATTAGGAAGCCATTTACTGGAAGCAGGTGACTCCAAGACTTCAATCTGTAACGACAAGGTGCAAAAGTGATTAATTAGTATCAGGTCTGCAGACACAGAGAAAGCCTTTTGAGGGAAAAGGAGGATAAACCTGTGCTGCAGCACAGCCCTTTCCAAGCAGAGTCAGGAACAGAGGGAAAGGAGCAATCCCCACACAGAGATACAAAGTGGGGTCATCTCCTGTGCACAGGGTCTCACCTGAAGCACAGGTCATGGCTTGGGCTTCCCTCCTTGTGATCCAACCTGCTACATACTTAAAACCAGAATGCATTTGTATTTAAGAACAAAGAACAGTTACAGGGACATCTCATAGCCAATGTGCAGGGAAAAATCCAACCACCGTCCTGTGGGGTTCAGAAGTGGTGAACAAACACATCAATACAACTGCAAGCCTTTACATCCCCATGCTGTGTGCCGGGCGTCCTCAGAGCCCACAGCACACAGGGATGTGCAAAGCAATGCTGGTGAAGTGACACTGTGCTGGTGGGGCCAGGCCCTTTCCTGCCCTGACCACACTTGGATCACCAGGTTACAAGGCATTTTAATTGGATTGCTCAAAACACACAAAACAAAGCTCACTTCGTGTGGTCACAAGCAATGGCCCTCGTACACACACGTGTGCAGGGATTATTCACGCAAGATAACCTCCACTGCAGATTGATGGCAGCAAGCTGACAGATTCCCCTTACAGGGATTTAATTCCCAGCTTCTTCCCTTTGGATATGAACACCCCACAAGCCCCTCGCATGAGTCCTCTCCTCTGGCCAGTTTTACACCCGCGCTGGCGTCCCCCAGCAGCATGTCATGGTGATGGTGAAGACAGGACAGCTCAGAGTCACGATGAGCAGAAACAACTCAGTGCATAGGATCAGCGCTGTACTTCACCAGTGAATAGCCGCAGATGTACCCCAGTGCTCTGCTCATCACCAGTCAGCAAATGTCCCTGTATGCAGTGAGAGCTCATGGAGAAACAGAGTGGGAACAGGGAGCTCCGGCTGCCTGCAAGGGAGAGCACCTTTTCTCTGGTTTAAGGCCACGTTAATTATGTAAATGACATTTAAATCCTCTTGACTCGGTGAAAACTAAAGTCACACATTCCGGATACGCAGCCAGCGACCACAACAGCACGCTCCAACAATCCTCCCATCTCCCAAATGAAAATCCCTAAGGATTTAATCCAAACGCGGGTGACCTGATTGCAGGGGGGGTGGTGGTCCCTCTGCTCCGAATCGTGTGTGTGTCCCTGGCAGAACACTGCGCCCAACTTGAGGAATCAAGGTCAGGAATTTCAAAGAGAATAGTTAAAACTGGATTGTCTCTGGGAGGAAGCAGAGTTCATTTTCAAGCCAGAGAGAGGGCATTCAGCCGAGCTAAACCTCCCTGCTCTCCCTTCCGAGCCCCCGTGATTCAGCAGAAACTGCAGCGGATGCTCCTTCAGTGTGGTTTTACAGCAACAAACCAGCAGCTGGAGAGACCTTGGTCTGGGTCAGACGAGCAGCAGCCCAGCCCAAGGAGATGGGGCAGTGTCCAGTGCAGGGAGAGGAACCCGCTGCTGTGGTCAATCCCTGCTACTTCTGCTCTGGTTCTTGGGGATTCGGGACTTTTCCAAACAGCGAACGATAAAGCTCCGTCCTGGGGAAAAGAGGAAGGAGAAGGAGGGGGACAGGTTACTTTCCAGGGTCAAAATGGAAGCAAGAGGCTGCAAATCCATCCCCTCCTTAAAATGAAAAGGCCCTGAGAAATTAAAAACGCATTCGACAACCTTCATTAACAAACACAGGCGAAGGGGAGAACGCGCCTAAGACCAATCCCCCGCACAACACACGTATGTACACATCTCAGTGCGGCTGGGTACCCTATCTCCAGAGAATGAGGTTTTCTCTACGTTTGCCCTTTACAGACAGGCTCTTCACGTAAGAGACCAAGACTGAACACTTTAATAGGATGTATGAGCCCACAGAGCCATGAGGAGGATTCAATCACGCATCTACGTGGGACTATAATTCAGTTTTCATACATTTTCTTGGACTTGACGGTACTTGAGAAACAATGACAATGACCCAGCAACAAGACTCCAATTAATAGCACCTAGGCAGCAATTCTGGTAACAGGAGCAAGCTTCCCTTTCACAAGCAGAAAGTGGGCTGGTGCTGTACTTATCTTTACCAAGAGAGATGGGGAAAGGAGAGAGCATGTTTATGTATCAGAGATACCTGGAAATCAAGGGAAAAGCATTGGGAGAGCCTCATTTTCTAAAAGCAACAGCCTGGTGTGCCAGACACACACGAGTGGAGTGATGGTGACAGGAGGATGGGATTTTCCCTTCAGAACACACTGACCATCACCACGTTTCTAGAGCAGTAACCAAATGATGCATTGCTGTGGGCCCGTGTCTCACTGCTCCATCAGGGCCAGCACCTGGGAAAGCTGCTCCTGGAAAACTGTCAGGACAGGCGGAGAAAGAGACTTCTCCACTGCTCAAGACTGTGTAAAACATGGCTTCAAAGGATGAAATCCAGACCTGACACAGACACTGTGATTTCAGCTGCTGCCTCAATGGAGGCTACAACAGGGACCACCCTCGCTAGGGGCTGCTTTGATGCTTTGCTCCTTCATGGATCAATAAGAGATGGCAACTGGTTTGAAAACTGTCTGCAGAAAGTTAGCTGTCAGCCTCGAGAAAGAGGGAACTGCTGAGTTTTGATCAGTGATGGCAGGAAAACGCCACCCATTCATCCCAGGAAGACAAGGAACTATCAGCTCTGGCAAAGCAGGAGGATGGACAGACACGGACCACTGAGACAAGCAAAGCAGGAGGATGGACAGACACACACGGACCACTGAGACAAGCCACCATGCTCATTCACAGGGCCACATCTCTCCCATTAATTCTCATTTAGCAGCTAATTAACCAATCAGCTGCTCTACCCTCGGCAAACGAGGCTGTGGTGAGGGACGTGCCCATCTCCTTACGGGACAAAATGGTTGATGCTGTGTTTTGTGTGTATGGAGTGGGAACCCCCAGCTGGAGCTTCTGTGGTACATTGGGAGTGTGCGCAGGGTTAATGCAAGTTTAACACAAATGCCAGATCAGAACACCTCTAGAAAACAGAGTTAATGCACACAAAGCTGTAAGCATTGACACTTCAAAGGAAAAAAGAGGAGGGAGAGGAACGCCTTACCCAAACCTGCGCCATTTTCCATCTTCCCCGACTATTAACTGATAAACGCAACTCACTTTTGCTGTTTCAACTGAGACATCAGGTGGCAAGCAGCAATGGGGACAACGCGGCTCTAAGGCTGTGTCACTGATCAGAAGGGAAGTGCAGAATGCTGCTATGGTGTCCTCTGACAACCACAGCCCTCAGCCCGGCTTTGCCAGCTCGGCTCAGACCCCATCGTTACAGCAACAGCCGCTTCCACTGGCGTTGGGATCGATGGCATTCCCGGGCAGCAGCGGGGCTCAAGTGCCAGGAGCAGAGAGGGAACGCTCGAAGTGGTGCTTTGATAGGAGATCATTTCACACTCAGGCGGCCGAAGCTGACAAACCCCATCAGAAGAGGCTGAGCAGCTCAGGCACTTGCAGGGAAACATCCCAATTTCATTCCCGCTCCCCTCCCTCTGCTCTGTGCTGTCACTTGGGAGGATCCACTCTCGCAGGATTCAGGCTTCTCCTTCCCTGCACCCTGGTGCCAGTGAGCAACAGAAACCACTTTTGTTTTGCCCACAAGCCTCACTCACAGATAACAAGCTTCAAACCTTCTCACTGCTTGCCAAGCACACCTCAAAGGCATTCCGCAGCATTCCAAGGGGAATTCCTCCAAACACCACCTCCACTGCACAGAGGGGCTCCTGCCTGCAATTGCTCTGCATACACCCTTCTCTTATACATTCAAGGAAGTTCAAATACAGTGGGCGCATTGTGGGGCACCCCACAGAAAGCAACCAAAGCAAACAAGAGTCTTGGTGCTTTCCCTGTGAGCTGGCAAAAGCCAAAGCAACATTTCCTTGCGGCTCACCCTGGCCTTTCCCAGCGATGGAGAACCAGTCCCCTCCAGTTTGTCTTCATTGGTGGGTCCCTGATAGCCTCCTGATGGGTACAAGAGTTCAGGGATCACTGCAGCATTTGCACCAACCCTACAGATTGCATATAAACAGCCATTTCTCAAGCAAGCAGGGCCCAGGCAGACGTCAAGCAAGACTTGATCTTCACCAGCAGAGAAACGCTGCCAGCACTGACTGAATTGGACATTCACACCCTGGGTTTCGCGGGTGCAAAGGGGGGCTGCACCCACAGCCACAGGCAGGGAGCCCTGCAGCTCATAGCAGCCCACAGCCCCCAGCCTCCTGGGCACGATGCTGGTAACCTCCAAAGTCAAAATCCAAGTGGAGCTGTCTGGATAATAACACTGCATGGGCAGACACTGTCAGAGAGTGGCAGGAGAAGGAGGGGAAGCAGGTAACCCCTGAAACAGAACTGGTGTTTCACCCTGAATGGAAAAAAACCCAACCCACAATCTTTCCCCCCCCCCTTCTCATCATCTGGGCTACCTTCCTTTTACAGCATCTCCCCTCAGCAGGATTTAACCATGCAGAGAGTAAAACTCATCAATCCTCCAGGTTTAACCTTGTCTCTGTTTCAATTCACCAGGGTAAGTGTGGATTTTAATACTTTCAGCCCCCCTTAAGGCTATGCATAATGAACCTGGATTTTGGTTAAAAAATACAAAATTCCTCTCCTCCACCCGCGCAGATTAAGCACCAGACTTGAGCTGAAGCAACTGCTACCTCTGGGTAAAGGAACGGGGACTTCAGCACCAGACTTGAGCTGAAGCAACTGCTACCTCTGGGTAAAGGAACGGGGACTTCAGCACCAGACTTGAGCTGAAGCAACTGCTACCTCTGGGTAAAGGAACGGGGACTTCAGCACACAGAGGTGCTGGTCTTACTTAGCAATGTGCTGAGCAGTAACCCATGTGAGTAATTAGCAGTGCGTACACCTCCGGTAGGGAGTGTGGAAGAAGCAGGTCGATACAGGGGTCTTCCTTGAATTAAAATTTAACTTACCCTTTATTGCAACCTACAAAAGCAAGTAATGAGCACTAACATTTTTATTTCTTTTAACCTGTCATTTAGGCTGTAGAGGGGATAATTACCAATTTCCACCACAGTAACGTTTTATCACCCTTAGTGAGGCATTTTCTAATTTAATATTTTTACTATATTATCATAAAACCTGTTTCTGGAAAAAATGATCAGGAACCACACAGCCATTTGCCATAAAACATGTGTGTGTAAGTACCTTGCCTTCATCATTTATGCATTTCTTCAGAGCTGGCTCCAAGGGCTGAGGACAGCACATGGGTTGGATGCTCCGGGAGCGCTGTGCCCAAGTACTCCCCCTTTGCCCAGCTCCAGGGCTCACCCCACGGGCACTCAGCACCTAAAGTTTGCACAGCCCTTTCACAATGCACCAGCAGCCTGAGACAAAAGGTGTGCGTGAGGGAGGTGCTTCATTCTGCTCCCTGCACTGTAAAAACAATGCTGGGTTTGGTGCTATTTCCACCTTGGCTGTGTGGGAAGATCACGGAAGGGATGTCCCTGTACCCCAGCCATGCTGTGGACCCCAGGGAGGGCATTCCCCACACACCACCCCCCCCAAGCCAGCAGCTCGACTGTCTTCCCATTCACAACTCTAACACTTGCACAGCCCTTGGCACAGTCACAGCAATGCTCTGGGCTGTGGGGAGCCCCTCATGTGCGCTCTGCAGACAAAGGATCTGCCTGTGCTGGGGAGAGGTGCCAAGGCCCAGCTCAGCATCACTCCATGGCACTGCAGGGATGCCAACCAGCTCCCCACCATTCAACCTGATGGATTTCATGTTGACAACATGACTTTAAAAACTCAGATGAAAGGAGCAGCCACTTCAGACAGTATCAGTGGTGTACAACTGACCGATGGACCTCACCACCCTCCAATCCCAGCTATTGCTACTACACACATTATTTAGGCAAACTCCTTGCCGCAGACAGCAAGGAAACACACACGCCAAGGGCCAGAGGGCCCTGGGTGAATATTAATAGCAACAGCACATTTGATGAACCTATGAATCATCAAAATATACATCATTAAAACTGCCAGCAGCTCCTTTGCCCATCTGCAGCATTCCACCAAATATACAACAGGGAAAGCAAACACGTAAGTGCACACGGAAGGAGAACAGCTGATGCTGGGCTAGTCCATGTAAGTATAGCCAGGGTACTTCTTGGGTTTAAATACACTTGTGTAAACCAGTAGAAGAACAGTATTAAGGAGGAAAATTCCTTTTCTGGTGGTTTTTTCCAAGTGTTATTAACACAACATCACTGCCTGAGTCACCGCTGTGCTGCTTTACTAAAAATGCCCTCCAGCCGACTTCTGTACCTTTCCCCATGTACCTTTTACTTCCTCCAGGCCAAAAATTAAGAGGATAATTGAGAGTACGCCACAAGCAATACTGAACTGTACCTACCCCGTTCCTCCTGACACCCTCCACTGGGAACAATGAGTTTGTAATTCACAAAAGACAGAAAGATAGAACACGAACCCCCCTGAAGAAAGGGGGGGATGGAAAACACACCCCCCAGATGAAACTGGAGCTGGCTGTGGATCACTTCCTTGGCAAACTTTGTATCCTCAGAAATCTTTCAGGCAGCGGTATGAAATCGAGATGATCGGGTGCCCAGCAAGCAGCGCAGGTACCAGGCAGATAAAACAAGCTGAAGCCCCTTATTTCTCAATTTGTAGTCAAAAAGCGCTACCCTACATCAGCATGAGTGGGGTGTGCATCCGGCTCCATATCCACACGCATTCCCTGCTCCTCTATTTCCCCAGCAACAAACCCATAATACGGTCAATGATGCAGAGCAAAACAAGCAGCAGCAATCACTGAAGGAGAATTAAAACACCCTTGTCTTTGAGAGCGAGGGGGCCCGACTGCCAGAGCCGAGCGCTGTGCGTGATGTCCGGCCACGGTATCCATATCCGTGTCCGGCGGTGACAGGGTGCTGGTCAGGATGCAGGCCCACGAGATGGCACTCTCTCACTCGCTTCCCAGCACGGCCCAAACCCCAAGCGTGCAACTCCAGCTATGAATTACCCAGCCAGACGGCTCCCATCACCATGCCCGGCGCTTGAAGGGGATCCAGAAAGGTCTGCCACAATTCCCTCTCGCTCAGGCAGGTCGGGATCGGGTCCTCCAACTCTGTGCAAATGCTTTTAGCCCCACGGCTTTAAATTATGATAGGTGACATGTGACCTCTGGTTTGTCTCCTGGGAGCAGGCACAAGATGTATAAGCACTTCAGAAAGCTGGTTCCTGCCCTAAACAAAGGGACTCTGCACATGGGGACGGGGCAGGGAGGAGAGGATGGAGGTGCTGCTCAAGGTACCGTACCCCAAACTTAACCAGACCCAAGGTTTAGACCTGCCATCTCTGTCACCCATTCCACACACTTCTCCCTTAAACCAGCACACAGCCATCTGCTGACTGACCAGCCCCGAGCTTGGGACCTCTCTCATCCTGATTTTGACCCTAACAGCATTCAGCATTCACATTTTCATCTGAGCTTTTACAGCACAAAGCGTAAAAGGTGTGGACAAGTGGCTGCAGAAGCAGCAAAACACGGGGACGTGCAGAAGGCTCCAGCCTGCTCCCCTGGCATGCCTTCCAGCAGCTTTCATTTCCCCATGAAATCCATAAAACGTTGCCTTCCCACTCTTTGTTTTTAGATGGGTATTTGAGCAGAGCAGCCACGGTAATGCTGCATGCGAAGTGCCCTGCGCAGACGTGCACACAGGCGCACGGAGGGGACCATTCTTTGTGTACCTTAACATCCCATATTCCTAGGATGATTTCCCTCTTTCACAGCTTGCCTGTTTTATAACAGATTTGATGCAGGAGAAGACAAATTGTCTCACAAAGGGAGGATGACAAATCATCTTGCAGCTCTTAACAGGTTATTTTTTTTCCCTTTAAAAAGGAAATTTCCATAACAGAGGCGCCTGTCGTCTTACATGGGATGTCAAACATCAAATGTTGGGACATGATGATTTCAGCCCCCTGGCACTAGCCAGGGTCACGTATCCCACTTCACTACTGCAGCCTCAAAACATACAACAGCTCCTCATTCAAATACCAGCCTTTCTAACAACCGTGGTTAAAAGCAATATGGGATCCTTAACTGCGTCTACATGAGCTGACTTCTAAGGCAAAGCCAAAGGTTAAGGGCCTAAAATCCACCAAACAATGATACACAAAGGGCAGAATGATACCAAGGCCATGATGCCTCAGGACCTACAGTCAAGCCAAGCAGGTTGAGTTTCACAGGACAACAGTGGGGTTTTCTTGGTTCCCAGCAGAGCTCAGGTCTAAGGTTCCATCCACCCCTGCACTAAGTCTCTGAGCAAAGTCAGGCTGTGCAGCAGGCTACACATCACCTCCCCAAGAGAGCCCATACATCCCCCAAGGGGGTCCCTGCCATTCCAGGGGCTCTTCCAGAGGCCACAGTGCCCAGGCAGGAAGCTCACCCTCATACCCACAGCCTCATGCCAGGAACAACAGCTTCCCCTGCAACCTCAGAGCACTGCACACTCAGAAATCGCCCTCCACATTAGCACTACTCCCTTTGTTTCCCAAAACAAAGCCCATACAAAGCAGGGTAACCCATCATCCAGGCTGCATCTACATACACTTAGAATAATTCTCCTTCACCAACACGGCCACAGAAGCTGCTGGTTTAGTTGTTCCAGAAATAAGAGCTTTGCTTCCTTCCAGGGACTTCTGCTGTGGTGAATGTACTGGATTGACAATCCCAGAGCCCAAATTCCTCCATTAATCTAGTCTCATGGTGTTTTAATACCCAAAGTACAAAGTGAGCTACGTTCAAGGCTGGTATCTCACCAACCTTTCTTTTTTTTTTCCATATTAAACACTTATGTCATATAAGTAAACTAATCTTTTAATACCAGGATTTCCTACTACATACCCCCCTCTGCTTGAAGAAAGACACACTGTGACAAAGCAACTGCACTAAGTCCAAGAGTGAGAATGCTGATGGGGAAAATACACAACATCCTGCCTGAATCCAAGGGAAATGCTCTAATCCAAACCTTGCTGGCAGCTGGATAATCTGTGTCTTAACTCAGCTTCCCAGCAGGCACTGGTCTGCTCGTGCAAGAACAACAGTGGGCTGGATGCTCTTCTACCAAGCATGACCTGAGGCCAACAGCATGGCCCCTGTGGATTCAGGAGCTTAAATCCTTGCACTTGGCTGTGGGACTCCAGGCAGTGACTCCTGAAACACAAAACCTACTACAAGAGGTGTGGAGAGACAAGGCATGGGCAGTACATGCGAGCTGGAAGAAGGGAGCCACAACACTGGCACACAGCCCGGTCTTGAAGCCCCAGTTGCCTGGGGTTCCCACAAACCAGACAATACGGTAAGCATCACCACAAGCAAACAGGCTATCTGGCCAAGCTACACCATCAGCTCGTGGTGTATGATCAATGCTGCCTGAGGGCAGGGACCAGTTCACCAACTGGTGACAATCACAGTGTGAAGAGGTCTGAGAAGAGCAGGGGAGATTTCCCCAGCTCCTGGAAAGGCTTCACATTGTGGTAGAAATGCATGGTCTGACGCAGTCCCATTACAACCAACTTCTTCCCTCTAATTTGGCTCATAAGAGATGCAAAGTCCTCCTCCATAATGAAGACCCATTTGCTGAGGCAAAAAGCAACCTCGCTAAAAGCTTGATATATTCTCCCCCCCCCCTTTACCCAGTTATAAATCCTGTCCTGAATTCCAGCTTGCACTTGAGAACACGTCTCTTTTGTCCTGCCTGACTTTACCGCAGAAAAGCCTCCTTTTCCCTCTCATTCCTGCACTGGTGCCATCTTTAATGATGATGTATGGGTGTCCTTTTCCTTGGCGGTGCTGTGGGGAGGGGGTCAAACATGTGACACCGCCAGCATGTGTATCAACAGCAAATTATAAACCGTGTCAATCCAAGTTAATGCAAAGCTGTAATCCTCTTTAACAAGAGATCAAATCAGTGCCATGAGTTATGTTCATTCTGTAATCTGATAAGAAATAGTGAGCCTCTAATAAAAGAGTAATGAGAGCCCTTAATGATGCTGTTAAAAGGTAGCGCCAGTTAAAATATTGCTGTTGTTCCAGCTGATTAGATCACTGTTGCATATTTGCACAATCTTGTTCTACCTGTCAGGATAACCTGAATCCTCATGGGAGATAAAGGTGCTTGGACCAAACATCTGCGTCCTTAAAGGGTGTCTCTCCTGCAAGTTACTGTCCTCCAGAGATGAAATAACGATGCTCACCCAACTCAGCAGTAATTTGATATTATACTTTTTAAAGTGTCTGTGTTTAGTCTCTGTTTCACACACAGGTACAGTGCAGAGGTCTGAGGATCTATATATCAAAGCTGACAGAGAGGCAGAACAAAACCAAAATCCACACACAGCTCATCCCAGGAACGGAGACTTTACCTGACCTTGCCACAGCCAGACGGTTCACAGGGCGCACTCTTGCAGATACAGCAGCCCTGTGTGTACTGAAAAGATGTTCTATGTGGGCCCTGAGTGGGAATCTCTACCCTCAGCTTGCCCACAAAGAAATACATCTACCCAACACAGGAGCTGTGAATGCACAGATATCTGATCCCCTAAAAACATGAGGCTGTTCAGAGCTGGGCCAGCTGAAGGTTCACAAGATCTGGTACAACTACAGCTCTAGCCCAGATCTGCTGTGTCACCTTTGGCAAGTCACTGAGGCTCTTGACTCATGGATTTCTAGACCCAAATACCTCTGGAGGTATGAGCTGTGATTGATCTGTGCCTCATTTCCCAAAGTGTAAACCAGAGAAAGCTGGAATCTTCCCAACTCTGCTGCACATGGTGATACTGAAGGATGATTGTGTTAAAGATTACACCAGAACCTGAAGCAATGGGATCAGTGAAGTACCATAGGTCACAAAGATGTGAAAAAAGGATTTTGAGGGAAGCCAATCACAGGATGCCACCCTCAAACTCAGGTGAAATCACCACCAAAGAGAGATCAACCCTCTTCTAATCCTGGGTAATTCCTGCCCAAGACACCAACCGTCTCCTCTGGACAATCACCACAGTGTACTTACACTCAAGCCTTTGCCTCCAGGTTCCTTGTCTTAGGGCAGGTCCATTTACTTAGTGATGACCTTGGCCCAAGAGCACAGTAACTGTATTTAAGTCTATAAACATATACCCTGAGATAACCATAAAAATCACTTTCCAGTGCATCTTTTAAAATACTACCAAAGAGGGGTTAAAACAGAGGAGGGCTTGAGGCCACCAGTGTCCCACACATTACAACATAATATATGTGAGCACAAGGTTAAACAGCCATGCCCATGTGTAGGGTGCATGAAAAACTGGCAAGTGGAAGATTAATTGCCTGCACGAATGCTATTATTCCAACCAGCAGCAAGAATAAGAAAGAACGTGGCAGTGATGTTGACAAAGGCAGTTATAATACTTGGACATTTCCCTTCTCTAATTCAGGCTGTAAACCAGTTCTGGAGTGACTGTTCATCCCCTTCTCCATGCCGTGCTCAGGCTGCTTCTCCTCACACGTATCTGCTCTTTGTTTCTCCAGCCAGCAGCAGTGGGAAGTGATAAACTTGATGTGCCAGATCCTGGGTATCCCACAGCCATGACACCACTACACAGGGACCTTCAGGTGGGTGCTGGTGGTTCACTGCGCTATTTTAAGGACTCTTTGCACAGCCAGAGTAGTGTAAAATGGCTTCACTGTACAGGAGAATCAGGCCTCAAATGTATTTCTAAGCTGTGTTAGCAGATTAAATACACAGAAAACAGCAAGGTATTACAGTGATACACAGATGCATGCCTTGAAAAGCACATGCAGCAGGCAAAGCAAGACAACAGCCACAGACAACTCCCTTCTGCTTTTGCCCCAGTGACAAAGGGCTTGTACATTCATCAGGAGGTGAGGACTTGGCACAGCCAAGGGAGAAGCAGAACTACACCATTCTATGCTAGCCCCACAGCTTCTGCCTACCCACATCTGCATTGGCCTTTACTGGCACTTCCCAGGAATCTACCTTCACTCAAGGGGAATGTTCTGCCGGCTCTGTTTCTACAGCCCTTTTCTACACGCAGCTCACTGACACACTAAAACTTCTCACACCACAACAGAGAACCCCGTTGCTCAGATGCGTATGCATTTTGGGGTCATGCCTTTACAGTGCCTGACCAGAAAAAGAAAGGAAATGGCTCAGAGCATGATCACATCCTGTGAAGTGCATATCTGCACTTCCAATCTAGTAATTCACGCTTGCAAACAATACAATTACCTTTTTCTGTCGCAAAGGAAGCTGTTCTCATTACTGCTTCCCTCTCATGCATACAGGCCTGGTCCTTTCTTTTTAATTCACCTGCAGTTTAAAGCAGATGTTGAATTCTTCTTGCCTTGTCCATACACTGTGTGCTGCTACAGAGGTATTATGGCCCATGGCAAGTGCAGAGACATTTTAAACAGAGATATGAAGTGACCCCTACAGAGTGGCTGTGATCTAAAAAATGACCGATAGCTGCAAGTATCTTCATTTTGGGAGAGCTGAACCAA
Source organism: Ara ararauna (assembly GCA_028858755.1). NCBI lineage: Eukaryota > Metazoa > Chordata > Aves > Psittaciformes > Psittacidae > Ara > Ara ararauna. Next base: position 4,771,923 of record CM054389.1, on the reverse strand, counting down.
ACACCTATAGAGGCTTCATTTCAGACACGGGCCACTCCAGGATTTTGAATGTGTTTTATGTCTGGATGCAAACACAAACTGTGTAAAGCAGGGAGGAAAGGAAGGAAGCTAAAGCTAAGTAACACCGAGGCTTTCCCTGTGCAGAGCAAGACTACCCAAATGTGGAAGTGCTGCTGCAAAGAGAAGGCAAGAATCTGTTCCTAACAGACCTAAATTACAGCACAGGGAAATTTAAGCTCAATGTTAGTACTAAACATGTTAAAGCACATCATGTAGGGAGGAAGCTGCAGAGAAACTGCGTAAGACTGTAATGCCTGCAATAGCAAAGGTAAGGCATGTTCTTTGTGTTACTGGTAAGCAGCAGGCATTTGGGCACAGTGAGGGAAGCTTAGGCTTCTATTTGTGTATCTAAAACTAAAGCTTTCCTACACAGGTTAAAAAATTAAATCCTACTATTACTAAACCACTGTGTTTTACAGGCACTTCTCAACAGCAGAGCTCTGCAGCACCTAAGAGGAATCAGAGCCCCAGAAACACAGAGCAACCTGCTCAAGGTCATCCACAAAGCCACTGGCAGAACTAGAAACAGAACCTGCCCACTGGATTCCAGCATTGCCTCTTCCAGGTCCAGGGTTTGCTTGAAAACCTGATCTTGGCAGAAGGGGTCACAGCAGCCCACAGGATGTGACCCTCAGGCACACTCGCTGGTGTGAGAACACATCAAATGACAGCCTCACTGTAGCTGGATAAACCAGCATCAGGAGATGAGTGACTGAAATGCCATTAAGAGGAAGTATGGCTGGCCTCCAAAGTGACTAATAAACTTAATGTAAGAACTAAGTTCCTGCAGTCAGACAATAAGCAGCAGCAGCTGCTGCCACCAAAGACTCCGTAAAGCATGCAAGCGCTGTAATAACCCGCTCGACGTGGAGAGAACCCCCAGGAGACATTTTCAGTAAACCAAATGTCAACCACTCTGTCCCTACCACAATGATAACTGTGTCGGCACAGCAGAACATAGATGGCATCCTATTAGCTGTAATAGCTTCTGAGGGTCAGGCAGGCTTCGTGCGGTTAGTGGTGGACTCAAGGTGCCTCCTGAGAGGAGTTAAGATAAGGGTTATGAAGATGGCAGGCAGATGAAGTGGAGCTGAGGCCCGAGGAGGCTGTTGTGCACAACAACTCCACCGTCCCAGCTGCCTCGATGCGCTTCACGTTTGCTGGAGCATTCTGGCTTACAGAATGCATTTTCTATGGAGGTTTTGGAACACAAGTGAATGCAGCAGACTGTGAAGGAGGAGGCAATGTCACCTCTGGGGACAGCAAACATGGTGTAACTACTACATTATTAGGATCAGTCTCACTGGGTTTTTTTCACCTTCTTCCCCCCCTATGCACACCCCCATTAGAAGCTGAGTGTGCCTTCATTCTGGGGACAGAGCTACCTGCTTAATCTGTAGGACAGTGCAATATATAGTGTACACAGTGTGTCTAATTGCACAGGCTCAAGCCACTTTTGTCCCTCTCTTCCTATAATCCAGGTAAGAAAGTGGAAAAACTGACCACTTTAAATGGCTGGAGGCACAGCTTTCACCCCACACATGCACCACATTTATTTCCATGGCAAGAGGATTTAGACACTATTGAGGAATCAGAGCAGTTTTCCCACTTGAAAAAAATAAGCAAAGAGTAAAGCACTACAAGAAAGATTCATGATGAAACAGCACAGGTCATATTATGAACATAAAACATCTTAGTGCCAGCTTACTGGAGAGCTCTCATCCAGAAGCCTGTGCAATACCCCAAAAGGCAACAAACTAGAACCAGCAGGTATGCGGTTGTCATTTCACAAACAGACAGATGACATCTCTCTCTCTCACAAAGCACAAACATGTTCCACAACCCAGGGGAAAGATGTTTCTCAAGCTTTCTACATCCATTCAGTGGAAAAATTATCCCACCTCCTTCCCACAAAACGCTCGGCATTTCCAGCTTCAGTTTAAAAATGTAATACCAAAGAAATATGGGTGTAGATGCAGAAGAGCTACCTAGGAACCACGCACAAAACTTCATTGATATTTGCTTTGCTCATGAGCACATTAAAACAGTATAGTCTTCCCATAAAATTCCTTGCTCTTTAAATAGACACAAACACAAGCAACATTTAGCTCTTGAGTGTTTCTTGACTGAACTATTCCAGTTATTAACTGCTCTAAGGAAATGCATACTAAGCACATCTAAACCAGTTGCCATTTCTGTAAGAAGACAAGTTCTCCACAAGTTTTGGTTATACCTGAAGATATCATATAACCTAGTTGCCTACTTCCAAAATAATTCCCCAGAAGGAGATTTCAAAATCAGAGGAGTTTTAAAACAGGAATCAAAATGTAGCTACTGAGATTTATGGAATGTTCTTGTTTGGTGTCACAGTAATTACAGAGTGAAAGCTCAGCCAGAATGCCTGGGCAGATGTGACCAAGACACCCAGGCTATGATGCCAGTGACAAATGGTTAACTGATAAGAAGAAATGGAGGGGGCGACAGACTGAAGAACAGGTCAATATCATGCTGTCATGAAGCCATTTGAGAAACATAATTAATCTATTACTCACCTGGCATCATCATTCATTGTACAGTGGTCAATAGGTGCCATGAAGCTCACCAGCTTGCTATGGACATGATACCTGAATAGTGCAGAAAATAAGCAGACAGCACATCAGTAACTATTAATGAAAAGGAAATGTTGCTGCTTGAATAGAAACATTCCAGCCCCTGAGATGCAAAGTACTGGCTTTCCTGGTGGCTGGTATCTAATGAGTCAGTAGTTGTAACTGGCAAGTCCCCCTCCTTTTCCTCCTCTTCCTGTCTTATAACATGGACATAAGAATAATCAGATGATACAATGAACTGAAGAGCAAGCAAATCCCTTTTTATCACAGCTAGAAAGAGGACAGACAGCATCCATTAATTGTGTGCAAGTACCTAATCAGGCTCCCAGACAGACAACCCTGAAAACTCAGAAACAGAGAAACAAGAACTCGTTCTCAAGCCTTCCCTTCAGCTGGCATTTTAATCACCTTCTGGAGTTCATGCCCAAAGAGCCCACTGCAGGCAGCAGAAGCATCAGAGCATCAGATCTTCTCGAGCATCCATCTGCTATCACTTTTTTCCTTGCTCTGTTGTATCTAGGGCTCTAAAGGATATCAAAAGCCCCCTCTGCGAGCCATACCCATAGCTGGAAAGTCTGACCCTGAATAACTTATAAATGGAGCATGTAAAAAGAAGCAAAGGAGAAAGACCTGTGCAAAGAAGAGATGTGAGACAGTGCTGCACCTGTCTCCACTCCTGATCCACCAAAACCATTTCTGCAAGCTGTATTGCACCTTCAGACACTGGCTCCCCTTCCTGCTCTCCACACTGGGCTAGGACAGGAACCTGCAGTGGATTTCGTGTCAAGGACTTGGCATAAATTTAACAGAGAACTGAAAAACTCAGAATGAAAAGGTGGCTTTAAGCCCTGGTGTATATGGGCAGGGGATTCCAAACCAGTGGCTTTTGGTGTACACTACGACGCTGCCCACCCAGGTCTGAAATGTTTGATCCCAGCTGCTGCTATTTTTAGGGCTTGATAAATAGCAGGCAAAAGGATTCACAAGCATTTGCCCAGAATCACCTTTCCACTCTGCCACCTCTGCACTCCCTTCTGTTTGCTTATGCAGGAACATTCCCTCAAGGGGATTTTTAGCTCGCAAGACTATTTCAGAATGGCTCTTCAAGCACAGCATACACTCACCCTTACACAAGGGCTTCTCCGCACAATCAAGTCTTTGTCACTGTTAATGGAGGGAACTGCCCTGGTCTAACTGTGATGATGGAGTCAGGGGACAGAGAGAGCTGTGCAGGGCCATTTCTGCAACAAACCCCAGGTCAACAGGCTGGACTATCAAATAGTTTGCTTATGAGACATTATCAAATGATGGAGTCATAGAAATCAAAGCTTATACAGGGACAGCAGAGTGGCAAAGGGACCTGGCAGCTCAGATGAAGTCTCTGACATGAGTTTGTCTGCCCAGAACTCATTAATGGCACGCTTCTTTAAATCAGCATTTCACAAACCCCAGTCGAGCAGATCTAAACTATTTAATTCATTCACAGGAAGACATCCCATGTTGCAGCAGCACAGGACCAGGAATCACTGACATGAAAAACAGGGTGCACACATCATTCCTCCATGTCTACTGCAAGAAAAGGCAAGTCCTAGACAGGGACAGCAGAGTTCCAGGCACTAGATTTCCTAAGCTCAACTGGAGTTTCTGGATGAGCTCGCTTCCCCCCTTAGTGCCCCAGTTTCCCTGTCGGTGGAGGGGACAGGTACTCATGTCAAGTGAAAGATCAGCTGCTTTTCAAAGCACTTGAAGATCCTCAGACCCTAATAAATTAACACATTTCATCCAAACATGCTCTAATATTGAAGGCTTGCTAAAGGACTGCTTTATTTGCCAAATGGAGAGGAAGAATTATGAAGGAAGAAACAAAAAGGAAGAATTATGGAGACAGAGGAAACTTAGCATTAATACTTTGCTCTCCAGAATCTCCAAGCCCTTCATGAAAACAAATCTAAGCACTGCTGCTCCAGTTTTAGTGAAGGAAAAAGAAGAATAGAGGGTAAGTCATCTGCTTGGAGTGACACAGAGTCTCTCAGTAGAACCAACTTTAGGATCTAGTGGGCTACACTGAAGAGATGCTGGAGCTTAACTGCATGTTAATCCTAAACACAGACAATGGCACTTTTTTCTGTTATTGATATTTTCCCTGCAGGGTCAGTGCAACTTTTATTTAAAGAAGAAAAAAACAGAATGGCCCTAAGATCTAAGAGGCAATTGTCTTGGCCAGAGCGCTGATCTCTCAGGAATGCTGAAGCACACAGATTGCACACAATGAGAGACTTCCCCATTATTCCTGGAGGTTTACGAGTCTCACTCAGTTGTGTGATGTTGTCAGGAGTTTTGACTGAATCATGAATATATCCAATTATGTGTGATGCTGACAGAAAAGAATATTGATAGTCAATAATTATAGGCTTTTCAGGCCAACAAAGTAGCTCTTCCCTCTTTCAATAAATTATCTTATGACATCTATCTTAAAAATTGCTGTGCCAGGCCTGACCCAGACTGACTCCACTGACTTTCTATCAGATGCCATCTAAACTCAGGATTTATAGTTTACTCACAAAAGGATGGTTAACGTTGCGGGTTTTGCAGAAAGCGGTGCAGCTTTTCTGCTGCCTCCCTGACACAGACACCTCCTCCACCACAAATCACGCAGTCACCCTAAACTCAGGGAGACTCAGGCATCTGCTCTGCAAAGACAGGGAAAAAAGCCCAACCTATCCTCTCCAGGCTGCTTCCCTTCCCACCCTATCACATGGAAGAGTCTTCCACTGGAAACGTAAGGGGAGAGTTTAACCCAAATCAGTGATCCAGGAGTCAGGATGTGAAATAAGCTGAAGCTAAAGAAAGCTGTGATGTGACTTAGACATTAAAGAGAAATTAAGTCACCAAATTCCAGCTGACAGTCAGTGGACAATAGGCATCTACCTTACCAAGGCTTTTCTATACATCTTCCCCTAGAGCTGCTACCCATATTTCAATCAGCTAAATATATATTGCACAAGAGGTGTTTATTGGCTTTCACTGCAAATTACGGCCCCAAATCGCTTGGGGACATTTGAACACCTCTATCCAGTGTTTTCTGGGACCAGTGACCACTCTTGCCAAGACTAATATGGGCAATGCTCTCAAGCTGCATACAAACAAGCCCTTATACTAGGCTCAAAGAACATTAAGATGCCCCAGTGGATATCCCAGAGCAAGACCTCTTGCCCTAAAAGGCACAAATAAGCCTCCCAGTGCACCCCAGAGTCGACCCAGTGCAGTCAGACTTTACTTGGCCAAATCAGAACTGCTTGCTTGCAGAAGCTGGCACCCACCTGATTCTCCTCCCTTTACTGGCTTTTCTGTCCACTTTCTTCTTTATTTTGCTTCGTAGCTTCTGGATGGCCAGCCATTGCCTGCGGAATGCAAAAGGACACTTACACAACTGAATTGCCACGAGAAAAATGAGCGTTAGGAACCGTGGGGACTGAGGCCCTTCCCAGCCCTGCTGCCTATTGCAGTTACACAAGTGAAAGAGATCAGAACCTCAGGAAAACAAGTGTGAAACTCCAAATGCCTGCGAAGCTGCTTCTCTCCACAGACAGGGCATTTAAACAACGTGCCAAAAAAAGGCAATAAACCCCCTGAGAAAGTGCTGTCTGATCCTGACCTATATAGAGAAGGGAAAGCCCAACTTCTCAGACAGAACTTCATTAAACCAAAGAAGTTTTCAGCTGGGACAAACTTCTACCAGTTATAAATATTTCTTTACAGGAACGAGCATCATTTTACCTGATTTATACAATGAAAACTCGACATCAGGGGAAAAAATCTAGCAAAATCCAATTACTGCAATCTTAATATAATCTTAATTACTGTAATCTATTTTATTGTAAAGTCAGATAAATGTACAATGTAATCACCACTTAAATGTAATTTTGTCTATATCATGTTAAATTATAGTGAAGAGCTTTCCATAATATTCCAGACATACACAAAATAAATTTGACACATTGCACTAAAATTTGGGTAATATTTTACAAGGATAAAAGTTATTTCACCATCACAGAATTTCCTAATGCATTTTCTTCCCCTCCCCATATATATACCCCAAAGCACTTTTGCAGTGGAGAGCCCTGCTCCAGCCTTCCTCTGCTTTTCTACTTCTCTAAATTAAAGCCCATGGCTATTTAAATGCACCCTGTTCACTAAGAGGTATTTGGAAGATTCTTTTCTAACTACGGAATTTAACAGAAATAAGAGTTTCCCTGCATGGAATTGTACCTACTTCTGCACCCAGGAAACATTCCCGGATATTGTTTTAACTGGATAGTATCTTTTCTGACAGCAGGGAGAGAGCATACACACGAATTGCTTTAACTGAGCTCATGACAGAAGGTTTGCTCCTCTAAAACAATGACAAGTGAGAGCTTGTAATGAGAACAGGCCCAGTTTCAGCAGCAGGCAGTTGCTTTGTCTACTTCCCCCTCACTAGGGTCGGTTAAGACACCCCTCTATGGATCCCATTTGTACTGCATGAACCACTGAGAGACAGAAATACCCCATGTCTGGAACAAGCCTTCTACAACGGGAATTACCTTCAGGGGATCACAGAGAAACCAGAGCACAGCTCGAAGTCTGGCAAACTTGGAGTCAGTGTGATCCATAACTGAGGAATATGTTGCACAGGATGACTTTCCTGACTGATGTCATACTGGTTTAATTATTTGTTATGCAGTTTCTTACGCCACATGATGCTTTCTGCAGTCATTCAAAATTTGACCCTCTCCAATGAATGGGACTAGAAACCCACAAGTAGTTCTGGACTGGAATGCAGTGCTGGGGTGAAGCTACTGATGTTACAGACAGCTTGCTACTCACCTGCCCATCGCCACCTGGTCATTGGGGTCCAGTGAAGTGGTTTTACGTTCTATAAATTCTCGAAGGAGCTAGAAGAAAGACAACAATCCCATTGAAAAGCACAGAGAAGACATGCTAATGTGACATGCTAATGCAAGCAGGCTCACAGGCCCCTCAAAAGACCTGTATGCCTCATTTCTTGAAACATTCCCTCTGCATGAAAAAGCTGATGGCAATGCTGAAAGTTCAGGTTACTGCAGATCATCACCCTCATGCAAAAAGGTCCCCACAGAATATATGACTGGAGCATAATACCAAAGGCCACTACAAAGAGTTTCTGCATATAATTTCAGATGGATATAGGAGTAGTATAGAGTCGAGTCCCTGGGGGCACTGCAAAGCTTCCCCTGGGGCTGTCAGATGGCCCAGCCGTTGGGTAAGTGTTAGTCCCAGGAGCCCAGAGCAAAGTGCACAATCCCACAGAGGGCAAATGGGTGACAAGCTTGGAGGGATGTGAGCAGCTGAGCCTCAGCTTGTGTTTTCATGGCTGGTGTTGTTCCTTGGGCTTTGGAGAGATAAAACAGGCCTAAAAGTTCACAATCTGCTGTGCATACAACTCTCATGGGCAAGAGATATAAGGCAGGCAGATCTGTAGCAAGACCTCTGCCCCACACTTTGAGTGGGGAAGGCAGGGGGGAACTGAAACACTTCACCAGACAGAAGTCAAGCATTTCTGGGCAGTAATGCTCGCTCCAAGGAACAGCACAGCAAAATAACTTTTATAGCTGGAGCAGGAACACTCAAGCAGACTCTTCTATTTCTTTTCATGTCCTGAGGGTTGGGGTTTGTATTTTTTGCTTCCTGCAGCCAAAGAATATTGTGAACAGTCTTTTTGGATACTTGACCGGTCCTGCATGTTTATCACCACTCACTGTAAATTGTACGTGCTGTGCCTTGGGTATCAGCCAACATATTAACACAGAGAACAGAAATAAACCTCCCAAAACCAAGAGGCACAGACTGCTTTATCGAGGCTGACATTTCACTGATGATGGAAGTTACTGCCGCAGCTCAGAACCCAAAACAGACCCTCCTGGAAACCAGAGTCCAGGCAATTCCACATTGATGCTAGAGAGGAAAGGATGAAAAGTGCTTTTCCTCCACCCTATGCTGCTCCACTGAGCACAGCTGAGGCTGAAAGCTGTCCCAGGCTCATTGCTGCATGAGAAACTCACTGACTCCTGTAGTTTCTGATCACTTAAGTACTACTGAAGTAAGGGAGGGAAAAGGTCTGCACCCCACAGAAGAAAAATGCCATAAAGGCAGATGGGTATCATTTTAGGAGACTGTATTTATACCTGTCCACATCTTTCCTCTTCTTCATGGCACACATCATATTACCAAAAAAAGAGGGATTCAATCATAGTTAAAAAACCTGATACAACTCTGTTTCTATTGGCTTATTTTTTGCGATTCTGACTGCAGCAATTACATTTAAACATCCCAGGAAGAGAGGCCACTGGTTTATTATCACTAGAAAACAGCAAGCTACTCCTCTGCCCTGTTTATCTGATTGATTCCCAACATCTTTCTGGCACACAATCTATCAGTTTATCTCTCCCACTTCATCACAGTCACTCCTGGCAGCTAAATACAAGATCCAAATCCAGTGTTACACAGACATACGACACAGTAAACCTGTGTAACACCGCCACTCTGTAAACAGCTGCCCTTAAGGCTAAGCAGAAATGGGATCTTGGTTCCTAGTCAATATTCTGTCAAAAGCAAGGTGGGAGGGAGGGTTTTAACAGCAGCAAGAAATGGCGTAGCAGGGGTTTAGTGGTTTCTTCCTGTACCAGCAATACAGTGTGTTTACTGTCCCGTTATCTTGCTTCCTTGGCACAATGCACAGCAAAACCCACTGAGCAGTAACAGCAGAGACTAAGGCATAAGAAGACAGTGCACAGACATCCTACAGTCTTAAGAGAATGAAGCAGTAAGGCATCTCAGCAGGACTTGGACCCACCAAACCCAGAGACAGGCGGACTGAGTGCTGCCATGATCTTACAGCTATGGTAACACTGGTTAGAACAAGATGCATTTTAAGGGCAGGTTCCTCATGCTGTACCTGGGAAGGGAGCAGGATCCTGTTGAACAGAATCATTCTCCTTTTGGCATGGCAGCGTTTCCCATTATAGATCTGAAGGACAAGGAGCTGACTTGTGCGCTGCTTAGCAGGGATCCCTATTTGCTGGGGGGCCCATCCTCTTCTCCGTGCACAGAATTAGAAGGGAAAAGCTTTGTGCAGCAGTAGGAGACTAAGCCCCGCACACAGTGATCTTCTCTGCCCTAACCAGGCCACCAGCACATCAGCCATTAGCTGAGGCAGTTTGGTTGACCTTGGTGCTGACAGTGAAGTGTTCCTTCAGCACAGCATCAACTGCAGGACTGGGGATGCTGCTGGGGAGAAGAGAGGGAGACAAAGAGGATGGGGGTAAATGAAACAAAGCAGGAACAAGAGGTAAATTAGGAAGCAGAAATAAAAGCTGTGAAGCATCTTATTACATCTAAATAGCATATGTCTTAAAGCTAAAGTTATAAATCATGCTAACAATGGTTACTAACATAGAAGTGGATGTAGCCAGAGGCTACCACTGAAAAAGTCAGTCTAGACCTGCCTCGCTGCCTTTGGTCTTTAAGGATTTGATTAGTTTTTCCACTTTCTAGTTCAGAGTCTTACATTCAGCCCATGCTCCAGAGCCAGCTCAGGCTCAGGATACAGAGGGAATGATAAATTCATTTACTGAATAAAGCAACACTGTTTTCACAGCACAAGACTTAAAACCCTTCCGAAGTGGTAATATTTCATTAAGCTTGGCGATTCTGGTTAAAATTTATTAGTCAAAACGGAAAACTCTCATCAGACCCCATATATTCCATTAGGAGTGATATATGGTGTCTCCCAATGTCTAATTATTAACTAGGAAGTGTAAGTAAATCACTATCAGCATTAAGCCCTGATGTGTGAAGACAAGAGTTTGAGTTCGGCAATTTCAGTATCAAAAGGCTTTGATTTGAAATGTATCCTTTTTCGCTTTCTCCCCTTCACCTCTTCACATCTTCCCTGAACTTCAAAAGCCTTAAGCTCAGTCTCCCATGTAAGCAAACACAACTGCCTACTGCAATGAAGTGCAACCACATCCAGCAGCCTGCAGCTCAACCCCAAGCTGCTCCTACCAAAAGCTGGAAGCAGAAGGACAAACTATGAAGACAATGCAGACAATGGTAAGCAGAAGAAAGAGGACTGGAGCACCTCCCGTATGAAGATAGGATGAGAAAATTGAGGCTGTTCAGCCTGCAGAAGAGAAGGCTGCGTGGAGACCTCAGAGCAGCCTTCCAATATCGCAAGGGGGCCTATAGGGATGCTGGGGAGGGACTCTTCATGAGGGACTGTAGTGAGAGGACAAGGGGTAATGGGTTCAAACTTAAACAGGGGAAGTTTAGATTGGATATGAGGAAGAAATTCTTTACTGTAAGGGTGGTGAGGCACTGGAATGGGTTGCCCAGGGAAGTTGTGAATGCTCCATCCCTGACGGTGCTCAAGGCTGGACTGGACAGAGCCTTGGGTGGCATGGTTTAGTGGGAGCTGTCCCTGCCCCTGGCAGGGGGGTTGGAACTGGATGATCTTAAGGTCCTTTCCAACCCCAACTATACTATGATTCTATGATTTGTCTTTGGAAAGCACTGATGCCAAAAGTGCTCCTGATTGTACATTTCTGAGCTCAACAAAGCTTTGCTGTTAAACCCAACCCGACTCCAAAACCATGGACTACCAACCACATGAACAAAGGAAAGCACACAGAGATTGTGTGGTTGGCAAGGATCACAAGCCATGCCTAAGAAGGGCAGGTAGCAGGTGGGAACTGACGCTGTCTCCTGTGTCCTGAGCATGCGAGAGAGCTTTAAATCTGTACCACTAGCAGTGAACAAGGCAGTGCTCCCACAAAACATGTCCAAAGGTGAGAGCTCCAGCAGTGGTTAGTGCTCTCCCACCTCTGCGGACACCAAAGGCATCGTTAAATTGACACTAGAGCCCATCACTTCTACAGAATTCACCTTAAAAGGACTCCCTCTCTGTGCTGGTTAAAGAGATGCACACAAAGTACATTGTACAAAATTAGAGGGATTTAGAAATGCCATCAGGGTGTTGTTCAAGGGTAATAGAGATTCATTTCTCATTTTAGAGGTCAATTTTCATCTTAGAGGTTAGGTCTCATTTTCATGCACTATCTATCAGTGTTTCTAATACTACAGTTGCTGACCTTTCTGATTTGCAGACCCCTAAGAATTTCCAGTTGAGACAAAAGAGCTAAATATAGCTGAAATAAGCCTGGTGACAAAAGGCTCCCTCTTTTTAGACCTCACAGATCAATTTAGATTAAAACCTCACAAAAGTTCATCTATAGTATATCACAGGAAACAGTCGAGTTTACAAAGCTTAGGAATACAATCAGAACAAAAGGAACACTTTGATGTTATCCAGATCTTCAGAAAAGCCAGGAAAGGTACAGGTCATTCCTGCTACACTGCATCCAAGGCACCTGCTCTGCCTTGCAAGTGGCACTGCTGCCTTTGAACTCACCAGCTCAGGTATGAGAAGAGGTGAGCTGCACGACAGAGGAGTCAAAACAAGGCCCATCAGGCTCCCTGTGCTGATAATCGTATCAAACAAGAGTCTGACAATGCTCATGTTAAAGCAACCATGTAGAACAACAGACAAGCAGAACCTTGTATGGCTTCTGCCATCTTGGTCATTTGCTAAAGCAGCAGAATCAGACAAAGATTTGACTACTTGTGGATTGCAAAACAATGACAAAAGTGGGAGAAAGGCAGACTTCAGCTGCTTACCTTTAACAGAACACTGTCACCCCTGGGCTAAAAAATACTCTCTTTATTAGTGAGGAACTCTAAAGTATTGGTCACCTGCTTCTGTGGACTTCTCCAGCTGAATGTGTGTTTGTTATTAGAGACAGTAAACAATTCCTATGGTGTGAAGGTCTACTAATGGCATTCCACTATCTTTTAACACAGAATCCTTCAGAAGCTCAGATAAATTACCTTCATCCTGCTTCACAGAGCCACGATAGGACATGTCATGCACTGAAGAAATGTGCTGTTGTTAAATCATCTTTTAAAAGAGGTTGAAAAGCAGTTCTTTTTTAACAAAATCACTGTAGGAAACAGCAAGGGAGAAGTACAGCTTGTTGAGTCCAAGAAGGAAGACCACAAACCCAAAGTGTTTTTCCTCTTTCCTGAACAGAAAGTTGACAAAGTTGTGTTTTAGCAGTATAATTTCAGTACTTTCTTTGTTTCTCCTTTAGCCTTTGGAGAGATCCATTCTTCCCTCTTTTTTCCGTTTATACACCATACCATTAGTTAAACCAGCATCAGTTATGACAAGGTGCTATAGCCCAGGACTCGCGCAGCACACATTTTACACCATGTCCTGCGCAGATGTAGAAACAAGCTGTTTCTTCTTCTCCTCCAAGCTCCGTAACACGATTTGGATTTCTAGCAACACCAGAGAAAATTCAGACTGCAGCTCAAATATTACCTTTAGATCTCCTTGAACCACTTTCTGCCATTATTTATAATGGAAGCAACAGAAATATGAGATGAAACCACTGGACAGTCTCCTTTTGGAAAGCATTTTCTCAAACTTGAGTTTTGTACAGAACAGGCACTGGCTTGCATATTTTCTCATAACCCATTAAGAGAAGTTCCAAATCAAGCTTTAAAACGTGTTATTAACCATCTACCCAGCCATTTGAAAGATACATGCCTGTGATAAAGAGTATTGTATTGCCATTAACCTGTGGGATGGTTCGAGACATCTCTTCTTCACACAAAACTCTAAATGCATCTCATTAAAGCCACGAGATCAACTGTCCATATTAATCACTCACCAGTTTAATTAAGGTAAACCAGCTTGTCAGAAAGCCACTCTTCTCTCTATTCCTCACCATTATCGACTTTTAATAGTTCACTGCATTAGTAATTACTTGTTTAGGGCATTATCAAATACCAGAGAGAGAAAACCACAGTCTGTGCCCCAGAAACTGCTTTAGGCCAACTCTTGCTTGGGACGCGAGTTAAAATTTATCCCCACAGGTGACGTTTCCTAAAATGTCACACTGTGCTTTAGACACAAATACAACTCAGAAGAGAAACAAACTGAGCTAGAAGCATCTTAACAAGAGACTCAGGGTTGCAAGTTCGTGGCTCCTCCGATTATAGCAGGCAGCTGGGATGCTAAGCTGGGAAACAGGAAGTTAGCGAGATTTCTGGCTCACGTGTAAATATCATGCCTGTCGCAGACTGTGCGAGAGTGGGCAGGCACACACACTGCCACTTCACAACGGCAAAGCTCCGAGGCCTACAATTAAACAACATTTTCTCCAGGATTAACTCCTTCCCTAAGTAGTGAGGGTACAGATAAGGACTGGAAAAAACCTCCTCTTGTTATTGATGCTCACCTTGGGAGCAAACCCCAGCTCATTTCAACATATGACAAACCCCTGGGGCTACTGGCAACCCTGCCTGGCAAACTGCTGCCATCTCTCTGAAGTCTTCAGCGTTTCCTTGAACATTCCCCAGCTTGCTTCCATCTCAGCTGCTGAAGTCGTGGTGACCACAGACAACGCTGGTGACTGTGGGTTGTTACAGGATGCAGTGACATACAACGTACCCAAAATGAGGGAGAGGAGGGAGCAGGAGAGCAGAGAAAAAAAAGGGATTATATATATTCCTAATTCTTAGGTGTACCTGCTGCCATCAATGATGAACATTTGTTCTGGGAAGAGCTGCTACCAGTGAAACGCTTAGCATGTGAACACTAACCTAATTCCTGTTGGGAATAAACTAATTTCCACTCTCCCCTTTACTAGAGGAGTATTCCAACCTAATAATAAAATCTCCACTGTAGCATGTCAGACCAGCAGCTCTCTGGTAGCAGGCTGGAATTTTAACTCTTAATGCTGCAATATCAGCTGTAATGAATTCTACATAAACACAACTTGTAAAACTAAAAAGCCTTTTTCTTCCCTTAAAACCATGCATGAGTTTAAAAGGAAAGGAAACAGAGTAGAGCCTCTCACTGCTGGCAGGAATAAGGATCCTCTGACACAGTTTCACTGCTCCCAGCCAGTGCAACCCAGGTAAAAGTATTTCCCTTGCATTATTCAGCTCAGCTTCACATTACTACTTACCATGGGCCACCACAATAAAAATTATAACTGCTTATAAAACAAGTGAAAAAGATGAGAAACGGCAAAATGGGATGAACAGACACAACAGAGTTAAACTGGGAATTGCCATAAAATTCCACCAGCCCCACACAGTGAATTCCATTGAATACCAAGACCTGGACAAGAAAATTGGTTTTCTACAGGAAAAACAGATTCATTAAAGAGTTTTTTGCGATAATGCGTAACAAAATGGTGAAGCTGCTTATTCCATTACTGGCAACTTGTGCACATTCATCAGATCTCCTTCATTTTTACTTGATTTCCCACTGAAATATACAGGAGATGGTTTCCAATGTCCTCCTTTATCTGGATGTTTACTAAACCCCAAGCAGCAATCAAAAGAAACTGATGGTTATCAAAGGTTACTTAGAAAAAGGAAAGTGATACTAAAAAAAGTCTGGATCTAAATGCAAATACAAGGAAAAAAAGCACCCACTGAAGTGTACACATACACTTTGCAACGAGCATAATGCACAGAGGTCAGAGCTCCGGAGCAACCTCAGCTCCAGCAACCAGAGACGTTGCTACTGATGACTCCTAAAGAACCAGGTCCCCTTCAATGTTTTAGATTTGTACGTACACACACACAAAAGTGCCGACCAGTTACAACCCATCTGAGAGAAAACACACTCACTGCATTGTCAGTGCTCTACTGTAATGCACTCTATCCTCTCTGGGCGCCATGGTCAGCTTCAGTTTAGCACCCTGACAAATAAAGGAAAGCCCTTTATGAAACCAATTTAACTGGGAGGTGACACGAAACATACAGCCCTTTTCTTTAGCCCTTATCATTGAACTGGCTTCAGCTCCAATATCTGCCAAATCCCACCCAACAGAAGACATTAACCAGGTCAGCGGCACAGGTGCCACACACTGTATGGCAAGGGGCTTGCATCCCCACAATCACTTGCACACAATGAAGCAGTAATCTTTACAGATCATCTCTCCCAAGAAGCATATTGGGGATAGGAGGAGAGAAAAACAGTGGAAGAGAAGGGAGGGTGGGATATAAAAAAAACCCAACAAGCAAGAAAGGAAAATTAATGTATCGCTGCCTCGCGGCTCCGCAGATGTCTGTGCGTGATGTACGAGGCTCGGATAAGCTGTTGTAGCCCGCTGCCAAAGAGTGGTAAGTGATTAAAGCCTCCACCAGCCTAAGCACCATATTTAGAGTCCATGGGGTGTTGAAGGTTGCACCCATTCCTTGCTGTGCTGCCAGATGTTGTTGGCTGGTCCTGCTCCCAGTCGCTGCGCGCGGGAGGCAGCAGTTGGTACAGCAAGGAATGCAATCTGGAACGCTTCCGGAGGTGCCGTACATTAAACCGGTGTCACCCATCCTTCACCTCTGCCGAACGCTGAAACAACTCCAATTTGCTGCCACTTCCCTCTTGGGAAATGGCCAAGATACAGTTGTGCCTGGCAGCCCCATTTGTTTTACTCAGGTGATTCTCTTCCCTCAATGACCTCTATTAGTTTAAGTTTTAATTTAGATTAACCCCAGCACCCCAATTAACCAGTGAGGGGAAAAGCTAAGCTGGGACTACTCATATTTCTGAAATCACGATGCATCGAAGTTAAAGTTATTAGAAGGAAAGATGGGCCATTCATCTATTGCTGCTTTTCTTTTACAAGTTTAACATTTCACGGCCAATAAGCACCTTCCCTGCACAGGTCCACAGCCTGTCAATCGCAGCTATTTCTCCTTGACCACTTCAGTTTTCTTAAACAAACTTCATTTATTCAGTGTTCCTATGGTGGCCCCCAAAGCTGGGCTTCTGGTCCACTTGGATTCCAAATTCCACCTCAGTATTATCTCCCTGCCTTACAGATTTGGCCTCTTCAACCACTGCTGCTCACAAGATGGGCACTGACAGCCTTCACAGATGAACCCAGCACCTGCACCTGCCCAAGAGATGCTCCTCAATTCACAGCAGTGCCCACAGAGATGCTCCTACAGTAAATATGCAGCCTGGAGAAGAGCTCAGTATAGAGTCCTGGTTCAGAGGCAGGCTGCTTTGAGTACATCCCTCACAAACCTTAAGTATTCACATTGCCCTAAGTCTGCATTAGGTGAGATCTACTGCAAATATTCTTGGACAGTAGGGTTGGAAGCGTGTTGAAAACCTTGCTGGAAGGGAAAAAGCCAGCAGCATTAGAGTCCCCTGCATTTCCCTTCTGTAAAACACAGGTAAGAATTAGCAATTTAATAAATCTTTTATTCACCTTTAGTCCTGGCTTTGTACACGAAACCCCAAATTTCAGAACTATCCAAATGCTTCTGGTTAAATCAGTTACCAGAGCACAGGCACGTGGCAGCAGCTCTCTTCCACTGGCCTAACACTTTCCTAGCCACTCTAATGCTATTCAGATCAGAAAAGTCAGCCTTTCTAATGCGATAATGGTACTTGTTTAGTCCTGAAGTTAAAGCTCTCTGCTCATCAGAATAAAACTGGGTTTTGTGCAGTGGGGAAGGACTTACAACGAATCAGACTCCTCAATATATGGCCATTTCTGTACTGCATAAAGCTGGCACTCTCATTTCTTAAATGAAGCACAAACACAAGGTTTCCCTGAGCTGCAGCCTCCACGCACTGGGTGCACATTCCTTGTTTCTAGGAATTTTGCAAATACAAAGAGTAACTGGCCTAAATCCAAGCTGGCACAATACCAAGAAAAGTCATAGAGAAGCCTTGCAGCTTCTTCATTCAGTAGGTAGATGATTTAGGTTGAGTTGAGAGTAACTCAGGTGCTCTTGAGGATCTACTAGACTCGTTTTTCATAATGGGACTCTACCCACAGAGAACAGTCACCTTTAGAGACTTCAGTCATTTTTCTCTGCTATAGCAACATTCACCAGCAAGAACAGAGATAGACCTTATCCTGTGGCCCTGACCCACTCAAGTACAGCAGTTAAGTTTCTATCTACAAGGCAACCTTAAGCTCACACAGCCCTATATCAAAAGTTGTGAGTGAGGTCCTCTGAGGTATCTAGAGATTTCAGGTGTTACAAGAATAACTGAGTTTCACCGGTAAGAGAAATGTAGAGCACAGAACCAACCACATTAGCTCTGCAAGTATTAAACCCAACTGAAGCCATAATTTCAACACGGATTTACCATCACCTACCTGGTGATAAAAGTCATCGTCGTCAAATATCTCCTCATCTATGTCCTTCAGATGCCTGTTGGACTCTGAATCAGGAAGGACTTCCTAGAAGCACAAAGGAAATACTGAAAGCTCATGTGTGTGTAATTCTGTCCCTAACTCTGATGACATCACGTGCAGCAGCTTGTAAACACACTTGAAGACAGGAAGGAATGGAGAAAACCTCCCAACATAACAAGCTGTTAAGGACTAGGAATACATTTAAAGGCAAAGCAGAAAGGCTGCCAGTGCCAAAATAGATTTATGAGACCTTTACTGGGAAATAAATAGGACTGTGCAAAGTCTTTCTGGCAAAATACTACAGGTATTTTTAATGTAATGGCAAAATACATCTTGCAAGAGCAGTAATTCTGCATGATCTCTCAGAATTGAGTATTTATTCATTCTTAAATACTAAATTAATAACAGGCTTACTACTAACATATTCTGTAGGTTATATGGAGTGTGACTTCAGAAGTGACTTTCTGGGTTAAAGATTCTAAACTCCAGAGCAAAATCAGTTCTGTAGCTACTACCTGAAAAAGCAGATTTAGTGAGAGCATCATCACATCAAACAGCACAGGAAGGGCACAATCGCAGACCAAACCTCATTTTCCCCTGTCCAGAACTAGCACAGGAGATAACGCAAACACCATAAAACTGGAATGGAAATGTCTACATCTTCTTCTTAGCCATTACATTACAGGAATCAACACTTGGATATCTCCTCCATAAATCTCACACAAACAAGAATATTACCAGCTAAAGGCTCAAGCTAATTGTTTTGCAGAGTTTCTCTGCTGCTACAGGGTGAGTTATAGAAAGAAAAAGCCCTTACCGAATTTTCAGGCAAAGACTCAGGGATGGGACGAGATTCCTGTTCCTGCTTCCCCAGCACTGTATACACGGATCGCTTGGTCTGTGTCCGCCGTAGTAATCTCTCTTTGTCCATCATAATATGATCAATCTGAGTCAAGATTGAACGCTCAAAGGCACCGAAACCCTGCAACAACATTAACTAGTGTCAGATAATGCAGAAACCTTTTCCTCAAGGCAGCAGTGTTCCTCTATCTTTCCATGTCAGTGGATAAGCAGACAGCATTCCAAGAGGAGGGGGTCTGGGTTTCATGGCAGGGATTTCTGCTAGGATTTTTTATTTGTTCTCCCTCTCTCTCCCTTCCCAACCTGAGGCAACCTGACACCTGGCTTAACAAAATGCCTTTGCTGTTCTGGTTCAGATTAACTTCTCAATGATTAATACTGACTCACAGATGTTAGCACACTCTGGATCTCTGGGTGAAATGATTACCCACTGTATTAAAGTGTACACTTCATGGAGAAGGAAAGCCGCAGAAGTCCCTAGTTCTGTTATAAAACACAAACAGCCTGCTGCTAAGCACTAGTGGCATTTTCACAGAGCTTACTTGCTGCTGAAAACTGGCTATGATGAGAATGACTATTGGGAGAACACCAACATCATTCAAGAGTTTTCCCCAAAACTTGGGAAACCATTCACCCCTGAAAATGTTTTCTGCCCATCTGCTCAAAACAAAGGAGAAGAGCTTATGCCTTTGACATCTGAAGGCTGAGCTTTTTTCAGGCTCCTGTAAGGCTGGGGAAGAGAGCGTACCTGTGTATTTAATTCTTATTGCTGTAACTCTCAGCTTAATTTGGAACTTCCACATCAACTTGCTCCCCAAATCTCTGCTGAACAATTAGCATGTGAGCACACATTAACAAAGACTTGCCTTTCCCACTTTGCCAGATGCCAGCTTTGTCTTCTCATGCCACTTCTGCAGGACACAGTTCCGATAGGTCCTGAAGTCAGCGTAGCGCTTGGCTATGAACTCAGGGTACTCCTCCAGCTTCAGCTTTCGCTTGGGGAGGCTCCTCCTCTTCTCCTGAGCCTTATCCACTTGCTCTTCATCACTACTGCTAGGGATTTCATCATCACTGGAACAAAACCACACAGACTAACCACCCTACACCTCTCTAAGGCAACATGTGTGAATTCTTAACAGACCCTTCACTACCACCCATGCTCTTTCCACACCATGGTGAAACTTCTGGCAAAAGACCCAAGTTTTAGCTCCTTCTGTTATCAGCACGATTATAAACCAGACATTTGTTCAGAGTAGAGCAGAAACTGAGAGAACAGCAGAGAGGGAGGATGGGATGGTCAGGAAGGTTCTGCACTGCTCTGTTTATTGAAGACCAAAAAGATTCCAAAAGATCTTGTCTTGTGTTTACCTCTCAGTTTTGGATTGTTTTCCATCTACCAGATGCCTCGTGCCTGGGTATTGATAAAGCAGCTCATCCTGAAGCTCTACTAATACTTTCATCAACACCTCCAGGGCTTTACAACCTGCAGAAGAAGACACAAGAGACCATTTCCCACTGGTGAATACTTGGGTTTGCTGCGCTTAGTTTCTCATCTTGAATGTGAATTTCTGCCACAGTTACTGCCTGCCCCATTAACTGTTTCTCTCTTAAGAGATGTGTTTTTATCTTCAAACTGATTTATAGCTGCTAATGTCAACCACCACAATGCTGGGAAAGAAAAGGGAGGGAAGGAGGCAGGACTGCCTCCTAACCATCCGCCTGGCTGCACACTGAGAGTACACTGAGCTAACGTTTCATCCACAAACGTCCCAACTACAGAACCTGAAGGATTAACACACTAAAGAAGCAAGTACTATGTGCAGAAGTGTCTGACGACACACACATACGACAACAACCTTTCTTGCTGACTCACCCATTTCTCTCCTCTGTGAAGTTCTGCAGCAGAGGCCAGCTTTTGAATAGTATAAAGCAACAAAAGGGAAAATGTGTATGTGTACATCCCATCTAAATCTGACCTCTGACTTTCCTTTCTTGCATATAATGTGCATGTTACAGGGAGCAGGAGGAAGGCAAGAAGAAAAACCAAACTCCTGCCGGGCTGCGACTACTGCTGGCTTCTGTGCCACTGTGCTCACCACGCAGGAGGTGTAAGAAATCAGATTGTAAGTAAAATTAAATGTAGCAAGATCTGATCTATGGGGGAAACTTAAACAGTGACCTAGAGAGTTTAATGAGGAGATTCTGATCAAAAAAGCAGAACTGCAGGCTCAGAGACCCTTAGAAAGAAAGTGAAGAAAAGATTGGGGCGGAGAGGCGTACAAAATGATTAACACGTGGAGGGAAGCTTAGTTTTACAGGGATGAGCAGCTGCTTTCCAGGGTGCTTGCAGACACAAATGCTGAGTGTAGATCTGATGCTGTGTATCCGGAGGCTTTGACAACTTCCCTGTAAGCAAATGCAGAGAAAACAGTCTCTGTCCACTGATCTTATGCTCTCCAAGGACACAGAGCTGCAGCTAACTGTGGGAAGGGTTAACTGCACACTGTTGCAGCATCTGTTCTTTAAAACCAGTTCTTTTGTGGTGACCAACAAGCCCCCCTGCAGCACACTCTGATATAAAACAAGCGTTTGTCTGGGCCTACACAAACTCTCCCTTCCTACACTGCTACACATCAATCACAGCTCAGCTCTTACAGGTAAAACACTCAGCACACTTCTATTCAAAAACCTAAGCTGAGCTTCACACAGATACATTTCTATTTACCCACCTCTGGTGCACTGCCTTCTGCTCTTACAAAGAGGCACTACAGGAAGGGGAAACCGGCCCTGCTTGGGGGAAGGTGGTACATGGCCTTCAGGATCTGTCTCCTTGCAAGACAGGTTCACACAGGCTTGCCTTCCCTCCCCACACACCCAGAACAAGCATCCTCTGGGGACAGCTCTAACTGGCTGACAAGGCACATGGATTTGGCTGGAAGGCACTGGGGTGCTGGGATGCTCCCCAGAGCTTCCCCTGGTACTTCCTCTGCCAATTCTTTCACTGGTGTGAAGTCAGCGGAGCTGCTTTGCTTAACCCCCAAATCTGTTTCTTTCTTTGTAGTTACCATAAAAGAATGGAGAAAACTTTCCACCACTCAACTTTATTTCTTTTCTATAACAGAGGAGCCAGGGATCATGGGTAGAGCGAGCAGCAAATCTCCATCAGCCAGAGACACTGCAAGCAGAAATCAGCTCAGACATTCAGAGGTCTCAATCTCCTGCATGTTACCACTGTGATATTGCTCAGTTGTCACCATCTGCAGAGAGATTACAGCCTGACCTCAGTAACAGGAATGTCAAGGAGAAGATGCTTTTAAGATTTTTGTTGTAGATCAGCTGTTGGACTCATCCTTCCTTCCCTGGCTCACAGGTCATTACAGACACATTCTGAGCCCTTCTCTTAGGTTTGCTGTACTTGTAAGAGTCCTGTCTTAGCATCAACACAAACCCAAGAGACAGACAAAAGCCCTTAAAAATGCATGTGTTGTATGTGTCTGCAGCTAAAACACCCCTTGCAAAAGGAAAGTGCCCCTACCCCAGCCTAAGCCCTCAGCTTGCAGCAGCAAAATCTTCCACACTGCAACACAGATGAATGTCCCCAGAGCTTCCCAAACTGTTTATTTTCTCCCTGTTGCCTACCCTCCAGCAACAGCTAAAGCACCCCCGGCAGCTCTGATCCTGTCAATTACAACTGGAGCAGCACTCCAGCTCTTCCAGGGTGCAGCAGGGCCATGGTGAGCAGGCAAAGAATAATCTGCACTGTAATGCGCTGGGGTAAATATTCTACCTTAGATCGACATCATTGTCAGAACTGACACCTTTAGCACTGGCTGTATATCACCAGTGAGAAAAACCTCGGGAGTGTCTGTGGCGAGACGCTAAGTTGTAAAAGTCACTTTTAAGAGTCCATGGGAGCCCCTTCATTTTGTGCTCAGGAGTGAAAAAGTTGTTCCGGACAGCGTATCAATCCACCAAGAAAGCTGGGAGCCAGTACCAGTAAATCAAAGTGTGCCTTTCTGTTAATACTCTTTCATACGTTCTCATTTTATACATCCCTTCACCCAGTCAGAAAGTAGCCCTGGAGTATTCAGCTCCATTCAGGGATAGCACTGCCATGTATCAAAGTGTCAGGAGACCCACCAGAGATGAAATCTGTCTACTGCTCTCAAACCACAAAAATCAACTTTGTCAATGCCAGTGCTTACAGACAAACTGTCTGTGCTGCTGGCATCCCGTTGTATGTGTACATACATGTGGGGTGGCTCCTGGTACCATCCCCACCAACCTTCTCCCTTCTTCCTGCACCTCCACTGCCACTGAAGCCCGAGCACTGCCACACTGGGGACTTGCAGTCAACATAGCTCTTGTGCTCACCCATCACTGGAGGTTCTGCCTTGCTGCAGAAATGCTGCTTCCTGCCCAGAAAAATAGCTGTGCTCTTATTCCTGACCTCTAAAAATGGGGTCTCATTTCATCTTCCCAAGCAGCTGTGGAGAGCAGCAGCTGGTGCAGAGCAGCAGGGACTGGCCTCATGTGGAGACACTTTGAGTTGATGGAAAAAAGCCGGTGCCTCAAGGCCAGGCTGTCAAAGGTATTCACAGAGAGCCAAGCAGTGGGATTCCCAAAACTGCTCCAACCCGAAACACTCCTTGGCGCACACAGCCAGCAGATTTGGGGTAAGACAGGGCGGGAATCGAGAAACTGGAGCAAAACTCCCTGGATTTTTTCTGCCATAGCTGTATGTTGCTAGCACCTTATGAGGTGTGATGGGGTGGCTGTGCTCCCCTGCAGAACAGCGCCTGCCTGCTACTGTGTACACACTGTCTGCAAACAGAGATGGGAGCATCCTTACTGTGATGGACCAACACAAAACAACACACACCCAGGCCACAGCTGAAATTCAGAGCCCATGCCAAAGCTGGGAATTAAACTAACTTCCCCCCCTCAATTAAATCTGAGGCTCTGGCATCACAGGAATAGCATCACATGCCAGCTTTTAATTTTCCATGTATCTCCACAGGCTGTATGAAGTGCTCACACAGGAAAACTAGAACATGGCTGGTGTTTGAACCGCGGTTTGCAGAGCAAAGCTGAGCTGCCAAATATTGTGTGAGTTCCTTGTGCCACTACCATGGAGAGTCACCTTGTCACCGCTGCCCGGCACAGGCACAGTGCCCCACTCACAGATAAAAAGGAGAAGAATCAAACCTCTTTTACTTTAATAGCTACGCATAATGAAAAGCATCTTTATCAGGTGCACGTTTATCCCAACATTCAGCTGAAGAGGGGGAATTTGCACTCCTTGCAAACGACTGCGGGACAGGAGTTAAACTACAGGTCACAATGGCACTCAATCCGCTGGCCTGAGAACAATACCTCTCATTCAAATCCACAAGCCAGCCACTTGCACTAGTCATCCCCAGCAATTAATCCCCCCCGAAACACGTTTGATTAAATCTTTTCAAGCAAATCCTTTGCTTTGCTTTTGTTAGTTCACTTCTTGTCAACATCTATTAAAATATGCCTTTAATTCTCCCACAATCTTAAAAAACACCGATTCCACTGTCTTCAACTTTAATCAACTGTATGGCCGGCATTTTTCATTTCATAATAATGTGCTGTTTGGAATTCAAGAGGCAGGCTCAACATCAATCATTCGGCAAGAATTTTTCCACTGCAATAAATATGCAAATGAGGAGAGGCAGTCAGTCGTATTTCAGGCCCGACTTGCCAGTGTTTTAAAAAAGACACAAATTTATTAATTGCCGTTGGCCAGCGGAATCCTATTACTTTGGGCATTGATTACAAAGCTGTGTGAGTGATTATTGTGCAACTCGCAGGCTATCCAGGCATGAGGAAAAATTATTAAAGCAAGGCAGAGATTATCAACTCGGAATAACAATAAGCCTTAACATTTTAGGCCTCTAACTTCTTCAACAAAGAATTACGCCACGGCTCCAGTGTATCATAATTCTGAAGTCTGTCAGTATTACTTTTGGAGCTTGCTCTATATTCCCAACAGCAGAGCAACGTTACCCAGCTAGCAAAAGGCGGGGGGAATTCCTCCAGGTATCACATCTTAAGCATGGGGCTTTGGACAACAGCCTTTCTAGCGTTCCCGCTGCGTTAACTCCCTGTAGGAGGAACAACGTGGTGCAGGCAGGACTTCACCATCTTCAGTTTTGCACCCCTGTACATCCTGGTGCCCAAAGGCCATCGATAAGTCTAAGACAGAAGCCACAAGGGCCAGCCTAGACTAAACTGCAGGCCGGGTGCAAGCCCTTTGGCAGTGGAGAATGGATTGTTTTAGAGGTGGTGGTGCAGTTAAACACATGTATCCACAGACTTGAGCTGAATCCCAGTACAAAGCACTTGTAAATCTGTCCAGATTATTTGGGACAATTGGAGTAACATTCCCTTCACGCTTCCCAAAAACTGAGTTTGTGGAATTTCATCAAATGATAGTAGGAAAAAGGCCAACTTTTCTGCTGATTGCAATAAAAAAAGGTCTGCTCCAAACCGAAGGCCCAATTTGCTGTTTCCATTGGAATGCAAATGATGCAAAAGCCTTTGCAGAGGGGAAAATGGTATTCCTTCAGCATAAAGGAGCCAATGCCACAAACCCCTTTCACACCAGCAGTTCAGCTGACTCCCAAAGAGTTACAGAACAGACTCAATTTAGCCCTTTCACTCAAATATTACCGCATTTGGCAGTAAGGACAACAGGATCAGACACAGATGAGTTTGCTAAAAGTAAAGCATATAACTAGATGCAACAACAGGATAAAAGGCTTGGTATTCAAGGATTTTATTAGTGGGTGCTGGGGGAGGGGGAAAGCTGAGAAGGGAGAGAAAGAGAAACACTTCCATGAAGTTCATGCTCTACTGATTCGCCTCCACTGGCATCTTTTGATATCAGCCTAAACCAGGGAGGGGATGGGGCTTCAAAAATGAGATTTATAAAACCTGATGTTTTACATTACTGTAAATATAAAGAAGCTGACAGCACACATCCCCATCTCTGCCAGGCAGGAATCCCCAAGTACACAGGCAGGAATGAGGAAGGAAGAGGAAATGTGAAATTTCATAGTTATCTAGATATTAAGGCCAGAAGGGAACATTAGCCCATCCAGACTGACCTCCCCATATAACACCAGGCCATTCATTATATTTATCATGACAAGCACTGAGTTTCCATCTCAAGGTAACCAATTGCCAATTAATCCGAGTTAGCTGACATTTGCACATGCTTGTCTGGATGCTCTGCAAGCCTTTGTTCCCCTGTATCCTGTTTGTGGAGTACACAGACTCATACACAAGTATTTAGCTAAACTATCTAATTAGCTATTAATTATCTTTGGAAACTCAAGTGCAAGCAAACCTATTTGATGTGCTTAAAGTGTGGTGTAATTCCAAGGTCCAGAGCTGGGATAGTTTGGACTCTCCTACCATTGCCTGCACTAGAAATTAAGGCAGCTTTACATAAACCTGAAACACCACCGGTGTCCAACCCATATGCCTATGGAGATAACCTGTTAAATGGGAGCATTTCAGTTTTACCACATCTGTACAAGAGAAGCAGACAACAATTCTGTTCAAAAAGACTAATTATCACAAGCTAAAAGCCTTGGCACTCCCTGGGGAAGGGCAAGATGGGTTTTGTCAGAGAAAACCCTCAACAAACAGACAGAAAACACAAACTACAACTGCATGTTAAATAAATAAGTATCCTGCACTTCACCTTCCACCCAGGATTTCTGAACAATTCACAGCCAGCAACAAAAAACCACTAAGTATCTTCCTGGTACCTTGCACAGCCCAAATCCTGCACATCACACACACCCCGTTACCCACCTAAACATGCACAAATAACTGAGCTCCAAAAACGAGACCTGTGCCTTTGTCTAAAGCTTCTCACTTCATCTCCCTTCCCTCTCACTCACTGGCATGACACACAATGGCCACCCATGAGCAGATCATCCTTTCTGACCCCAGTTCTTACCAAAAGCGCTCCACAGCATAGGATCATTACAACAAAATGTACAAAAAAAAGGGTCTTTTTCATTCATTTGTTTTAGTTGAGAGAAAAGTCTTCATTAATGTCAACAGGCTTTGGCTCAGCCCCAGAAAGAGCTGAATAGATTCTTCATTAGATCAGAGAGGAAAGGTGAAATTTGGGGACACCTGCATCCACATCCATTTAAATCAAATTCAACCCTGCATGGATTGAAAAGCAGGATGGGTTTTGTATTCAGAAAGTGTCTAGACTAATACAATTCAATTAAAATGAACTACCAGTTTTAAGTGGGCTAGATCTGGTCACAGTAATTTACACTCGGGCTTGAAACCCAGTTCTGCTGTCACACATTTGCACAGGCTCCCAGTAAAAATCTTCAAAGCAAGAACATATTTAAGTCCATGATCTTGCCTAGCACCAATTAATCCTGCAACTGCTCTGGGCCTCTGGAAGCTGCGTAATCTGCCTGTGCCTCAGTTCCTCCCCCACTCCCCTGTGACACCCACCCTGCTCTGTGTTAATGCATTATCATCTCCAGATGTATGGGTGGATACAGTTTAGTTTTAAAAGCAATCCACAAATAGAGATGATGATAAAATGACAAGTGAATTATTGGCAGCTGATTCCTGCAGCTTCTCTGGAAAATCCAGAGTCAATAAAGCACATTTCATGCGACAGCTTCTCTCTAACCAGATGTGTAAAGTGACAAACAGGTGAAGGCAAGGAACAGCCCCACCAGAAGGAGGATGCTGCATAACTGGAGAGGAGGACACCCTGCCAGATACATACTCTCGTACAGGAAGTGGAATGGGTTCTTTGCTACTTAAAGCAGACTTGATCTTACTCAAAGTTAGTCAACACTTAACCAGCTTCTTCAACAGGATTTACCTGGATGTCCTACAGAATGTAATTATTCATTTTTTTAAAGATCAGGAACCAAAGTAACAGAACTCAGACAAAATCCTCTACTAAAAAGACACTAAGAACATACACTAAACAGATACTGAATAAAATCAGTCCTGAGCCCCTTTCCAGCAAAATATTACAGAAGCAACCCAGAAGAAAATGAAGCTATTCAGTGTGAAGCATTCATACAGAAACATTTAATATGCAAGAATGTAAAACCAGAAAACACATGGCATCTTTGGAGGTCTCCTGCTGGCAATGAATGTAAGTGGGATTCTTAATCACATCCTTAAGAGGCCTTGTCCACAAACATGCTGTTTAGTCACAAGCCGCAGATATTTATCACAGGAGCAGTTAACCAACCTGGCAAATCAAGAGACTTATGAAGGTCCACGCTGCTCCAGGTGCAAGCACAGTCCTTTATCAGCACACTCACAACAACACACCTTTTTCCACCCCCAAAACACACATTTCTGGGTCAAAGTGTTTCAACTGGACCTTACACTTTCGGAACAAAAAGTTCGCATCTCCATTTCCAGAAGGCAACAAGCACTCAGACCTATACAGCCCCAAGCAAGGCCCGCAAAGTTTAAATGCTCCTTTTAGCTCTACTTTTCAGTAAAACATAATTAAGCATCAACCCTTGGCTAGCTGCACCTGAGATGTAACACCTTAAGGGCATAACTAATCAATGTTTAATACAGGCTATCCAGCAACTGACTCCAAGTTGAAGAAACTGGCCACAGTAAGAATATCAATAGTGAGTCGCTTCCTGCAAACTTCACATGTGGCTCTCACTCATTTCCCTTGTTTCACCTTTCTACATCTTGCTTTTGAATCAAGTTGCTTCCCAGCTCCCTATTTACACCATATACTGACCAGGCACTGCACTGAGTTGAGGCTGCTGCTCCATTAACACATTTATAATCCAAGCATCTTTTGGGATACTGGCCTTGCAAGCACATGGAGTATTTCATTTGATTTTGCCCGATTCACTTTATTTTCTTACTGATCACAAGTCTTTGTATAACTTCTCTCCACAGCTAGACAAACGGCAAAGAACAGTTGATATTTGTTGTCCCCACTTCTGTTCCTTCAGTGAGCAAACCCATTCTTCCAGACCCTGCATATCTACCTCTCACCAAAACCAGTATTTCCCCCATTTCTCCAAAACAATTTATCTTGAGCTTATGCTGAAGAACAGCCACATGGGATTCCAGAGTTTTCTCTCAATCCACTGACAGATCGAGTCAAAGCAAAAACGCCTACAAAAATTCAGCCAGCAGTTTACATTTCAGGGATCTACTGAACTGTTGGGAAACACACACATATGAAAACATATACAACTACTCATCCCTTTAAAGTCCTGCCATTTCCAACAGGATCTTGCAGAACCTCACCTGGGTTTCCACCTGCTTTTAACTCATCTCACCAACTAAAAACTGAAAAGAACATAGTATTTAAAAGCCAGAATTCCCAGCTTTTTGGGGAACATAAAGTAGTAGTCAACAAAACAATCCCAGCTCAGTATTTTCAACCAGAATTACCTTTAGACAAAGTAATGCAAACAGCATGAACAGAGCTACACATCAGTACCGGGAAGCCCAGCTACAGAGGGCACATGGAACAACAGCTTCTAGCCTGTGTCAATTGAGAGAGATCATTGCTTAAAGCTCTTGTTGCCCCCTTGCCCCCCCAATGAGCTGCAGGGGTTTTATCACTGTATCATGATTTAACAGAACAAGCCCCAAACCTAGGAACTGGTTAATTCCTGACACTGGATGTGGCTTCACTGATGTTGTTTCCACCTTTTCCTTGGCTCTTTCTTTGCCTTGAGGTCATTTTTAGTGACATTTTCCTGAGATCCACTTCTAAACTTCCTCCCCCTTGAAAACACACGCACAAATACGAATGGCAGGCATGCAATCTGCACAGAGCCACAGCACAGAAACTTGCACCTTGCACTCTTTTTCTATGTAAATAATGCAAGGATCCTGCGGGAACATGCCAGGGATTGGAATTTTTAATTAATGGGTCTCTTTAATGTGCAAATCAGGAGCAGGCTGCAAATTCTGACTTGCATTGATTATGAAAAACACTAATTGAACGTGCAAGACCCCAAACAGAGGCAACATCTCAAGCCCTGGACTAGACTGGAAGATATGGTGCAAGAGAATACAAATGTATCTTGAAGAAACAGACCCTGGGCAGCAGCACCTCAGCAACGTGAGCTTTAGGAGTTCACATGCGCGGTGCATTAAACATTTGCGCTCTGCTGTGATTTCAGTATAAAAACCCACTCTGACTTGCTCCATGGATGCAAACCAGGAATAAACAGAAGCTCCATGACCACAGTTCGGTCTCCAATTTGTATGTAAAAAGTGTGACAAAAAAAAGCCTGGAATGTAATTAAAGATTAAATAAAAAAAAGGAGGGGGGAAGAAAAAGTAAGACAGTGCAAACAAAGCCAGGCTGTCTCTTTAAACAGAAATTCATCCTATATAAATTATGGCCATAAACTTTTCCTGCAGTGCAGCCTAATTAATTCTTGTTCTATACACAAAGGGAAATGCTGGGTGACAAATGGGTGTGAAGCCTGAAAGCTGCCAGGTCTGCAAAACCTTTTCTACTTCAATTTATAAGCAATTTTGCAGTAAATCATCCACCAGAACCTGAGATCTCAGGAATCCAGAGTGTCCAAACCATGGGGCATCACTAAAGAGAAAAAAAAAAAATAAAATACTACAAAAAATAATAAATTAAACACTAGGGGCTTCGTAACCTCTACTCTCAAAATTGGGAAAACAAGCATGACCTTACTGTGTTCACTCAGATTTAGCTTTGAAACTGCAAATGCACAGAGCACTGCTGCCTACTCTTTAACACAATTACACTCCAACCTAAGGGGATTTCACTACCACCACTAACTGCACAGAGGGTTACCACAAGTGGGAGACAGCAAAGAGGCAAATACACAAAGGACCATCTTCAAAAAATTCATCCTTCTTGGGAGTACAGAGCAGAGATTTCCTGAGAAATGGAAGGACTTGGGATAAATCACTGAGGGTTCTGGGACAGCTTTCAGAGATGCAAAGGACGTGGTGCAGGTTCTCAGAGAGGTGGGTGCAGAGACCTCTGTGCCCTCCTGCCTTCAGCAGACTACAGAGCACATCCAGAGTCTGAATTTTGGCACCCACTGCTCTGTGCAACATCAACATCAAATCATTTCTTCCTGTTCAATGAAAGCATGCCAAATTCTTGTTGTGGATTTGGAAAGGAGCTGAGGCTTGCCTGAAAGGAGAGCACTATCCAGTCCAAAACAGCATCAATGTCACAATTATCCCAAATCCTGTCCAAGCACATCACATACAATGGAACCACCTCAACATTCAGTATGCAAAATCCTGTCTTACTTTACAGGACACTCATCTTTCAACTTTCTCATGCACAATTCCTCTATTTTTTCATGTCTGGGGAAGGGGATCTACTCATCAGATGGTAACACAGAAGGGATGAGAACTCAAAGTATTTACCCAGCCTACTACACGCCCCTTCAGAACCAAGAAAGTTTATTAAATATATTATGAGGTATACTTTCAGAATTACTTAGTTTCACCTTGGGAATGGACAGGCCACAGCCCTGCTATCCAGGCAGAAGTTCTAGAGCTAAGATGCAGCACAGCTCAGAGTACACACAGGGGAAAGCTCTAGCTGTTGATCAGATGTGAATCCCGGCCACAAGGCCTAACACAGCAAGAGAGAAATAGGTCTTTGTCACATAACACCATCTATACCCCTAGTCTTTCAGAAGATCTTCATGCCTAAGTTTACTCTTTATTTCATGCTTGGTACTTTGTAACCTCTGGAAAGAGCATCTTTGCAGGGCAGTGGAAGACAACTGCACTGCATGGTAGTGTAGCTCATCAAAAACTACAGTTCACTGTAACCTACTCCAGCTTTATGTTCTTGTTGCCTTCACAGACAAAATCCAGAACACACACCCAGGCTACAAGGAACATCCGAGTACACCACTACAACTTTCTAGGAGAAGACTATGAGAAGAGGTGGGGAGGTAACCACTGAGCAGTTACTAACACTGGATTTTCCTTCAGTGTTCTGAAGAAAGCCTCCCTGCAGTACCGCGTACAGTATTATACTCCATGCTCCTGGATGTATTTTGCTTATGGGAAATATCAAAATGTCAACCATTGTTTCTGTTAAAGGTCTTTAATGATATTGCATTTTAGACCTGTAATGAAACATGGTGCTCAGTGCAGTTTGTAATGCATCTCATTGAATACATTAATAACATGTATTTCACTGAAAGGTCAGCTTAGTATTGTGGGGAGTTTGCCTTTTTTCCCTTGATCACTTAATTTAAAGCAGCAGAGTTAAGTTTAAATGTAACAGATCTCACCTGCTGTAACTCCAGATAAGCTGATTAGCTGCCATGGTCAGGTGAGGTATACGCCCTAAGATGAGAGTCTACACCTGGTGTAGGGGCAACGATGGAGAAAGCTCCTAATCCAGTTTTAAGATGAATTGTGCCAGGCCAGGCCAAAATGTCTCAATGCCTCTTGATGTTCATTAATTTGTGATTAATGCTACCAGAAGACAGCACGTTAGGGAGAAACAGACACCAACTGATACCTGCAGTAGTTCGTATTGGTTCCTAAGGATAACATACCAGATATTCATCTCCCTGTGCATTCACTTTAACTCCAATAAAAAAAGGTGTCTAATTCTAAAAATTAAATAGAACTCACGACACAATGAAGTACATTGCACTTATCAACTGGAGCATGCAATTGTATTTGCCATATTGGAGAATCTACTACATCTCACCAGATCAATATCATTAATAGTGATCCTAAGAAACAAACAGATAAAGCAGCTCCAAGCTAAAAGGTATTTGCTGCTGATCTAACAGCACAGGCCCTCTCTTACAAGCTACATTACTCCTGGTTAGGACAAGTTTTTGTATTCACTGCCCCAGCACAAAATTGGTACCACAAGATGTCTCTGGACAAGGTGTCTCTGTCTGGGGTAGAAAACAGGTTTTGGGTTTTGCTCGCATGGAACTTCATTAACAATTAAGGCAACACAAACCAACAGCTAATACAAGACACCTGCAGCTCAAAGCCCTCACCTTCCTATTAACACTTTCCTACACAGGCAAACCATACTGACTAAAGTAGAAAAATAAAAGAACTCTTACAGTTCTCAACAGCGGTGTCAAATTCCTGTCCACCTTCCTTCCTGAAGGCTGGGTAAGTGTCTGGCTGTGGAAGCCGGTTGACTGTTACAAGTGCCTTCTGCATCTTGATTCTCCCTTCCAGTAGCTGATCCCACAGAGCTTTATAAAAAAGAGAAAATAAAGCAATATGATCCTGACTGCAATTCTAGAATCCACAAAAGAAAATAGTCTTTTTCCTTTACTGTTTAAAAGTACATTCTGCAAATGGGGGTTTGATAATTTAATAGGACAGACAGGAAGAAACTGCAGCCAGTATAACATCTTCAGAAGAAACAGAAATGGCATCAGCACTACCAGTGTGGTAAGTCCCCATCCCCACCAATACCACAAGTAATTCACTATTGGTTCAATTAAGCCAGTGGATAAATACACTTCATAACATGAGCTACTGTAGCAGCAGTGACACCAGCTTGCATAGCAGATTTAACAGACCATTTGCAAATGTGACTAGGGCTGCTGTAGCATGCCCATGCAGTATGCTAACAGCATGTTAACATGCTGAAGTGGTTCCTAACACAGCCAGTTTCTATGGTGTCAGCGAGGTGAAAGGCTTGTCAAAATACAAAACAAACATGTACAAACCTAGCTGGTTCTTCACTGCTTTTCCTTTTTCTACTTCTTCAGTCTCTTGTCCTTTTGAGAATGTCATCACCCCCCCATCATCTTCGTGGTCTTTGGTTCCTTCTACATTGTCATGGTTTTCACTCTCATATTCCTCATCACTTCCTTCTCCCATGCTGGCACCATCTTCATCTTCACCTTCCCCTTCACTGCTTCCAACATCATCCATCCCCTCTGTGAATTTCTCAAAATCTGTGATGTTCTGGAAGCTGAACTTTGATTCCTTGGTCTTGGCAGATGGATCTGTCTCTTCATCATCTTCTAAGTCATCCTCCTGGTCACTGCCAGCACTGCCCAGCTTCTCCTTTGTTTTAGTGCCTAAGCTGCCATTCTCTTCCGAATCCTCGCTGCCACTGCACCAGTCATCTAATGCTTCTTCAGCTAATAAGGGAAAACAGTTATTTAATTACCAGCAAAATACATCTTTTTGCAGCACACATCATCCACAGTTACAGGTTTGGGCTATTTGAGCTCCAAACTCCATTTCATCTGTGTACAACATTACTCCTGAATTTCGGGAAGGCACTTCAAGACATCCAACCTAAATGTACCTGTTTATTGCCCTGTAACAGGGACCTACAGTTTGGCATCTCGGCTCACTCAGCACTAGCTCAGTTAACTACTCAAATTTCAACTAGTCTAGTGAAAAAGGGAAGGAAATGACATTTCTTACCAAATCCTTCTTCAGACAGAGCATCTTCCCAGAGTTCCTCCTGCAGAGCTTTGCGAGATGTAGCTTTTCCACTGTACCTTTTATCAGCTTCCAAGAGAGAGGCTGAAGCTTTTTTCCGTATGTTGCCAAGAGGTAAAACGTCATCTGCAGTTTCATCCTCAAATCTGTCAATCACTTTAGCAACTGTAGCTGTGGGGAAAAGAAAAAGGGGAGGGATGTCTAAACTGAACTGAATTTCAGACTAGAACCACCAGCTGCAGGAAGGAGTCATGGAAAACTCCTCATGCTCTGCAAACAAAACCACACTGCGTAGGTGAGCTGGGTGGCAACACAGCCCCACAGAGGAGCCTGGCTTTTAGGCTCTGAGAGGCAGCAAGGCTCTTCCCTGCCTGGTGAAGGAAAGCCAGCACACTGATGTTCTGCATAGAGAGACAGGTTTGAATCACAGGGCTCACCTGCAATGCAGGGATTGATGTTCGTTAACAAACAACCTGCTGAATTCATAGAACCATAGAATAGTTAGGGTTGGAAAGGACCTTAAGATCATCCGGTTCCAACCCGCCTGCCAGGGGCAGGGACACCTCCCACTAAACCATGCCACCCAAGGCTATGTCCAACCCAGCCTTGAACACCACCAGCGATGGAGCTTCTTTCTTTTGAATGAACATTGCCCACATTCACTCTTTCCTTCCTGACTCCTCTTTATTTTAGAGAATACACCTGAAACTAAGCCTATCCAAGCCCTTCCAGAGATTCACGAGAAGTACAGTCCTTCAGGTGGAGGACTCAGCAAAGCAGGAATGCCTTCACTCACGCCACGCTTACAGAATGCAAAACTGCAATTCAGATGCACTTTGGCCTCTTGCTATACATAAATACATAAACACTTCAGAAAAACTAAACAGAGAAAATCATTTCACTGTGGTTATTACCCTCTTTCATACCCATCTTCTCCAGAATACAGGAACAGAGCAGTCCAGCA
Organism: Ara ararauna; assembly: GCA_028858755.1. Lineage (NCBI taxonomy): Eukaryota > Metazoa > Chordata > Aves > Psittaciformes > Psittacidae > Ara > Ara ararauna. The sequence continues at coordinate 4,736,620 of CM054389.1, read as the reverse complement.
AAGAGAACACATCATACCAGCCCACCTCCCTATTCCCATTCATGTGCAAGACACCCTGTATGCAAAATTACAGGGTTAGCTTTGTTCACCCAATTGAGTGATCCAAGTGGCTGAACATCGCTAAGTGCTCTTTTAATGTGTCTTTGGAAATGTAAATGCCTCATGTATACTGTTTACTTGAGGCAGTGAGGAAGCAAAAAAATCTGTTAGAAACCAAAGCTACAAGAGGGTGGCAAGATGCTCCGCACCAAGGAGTGAATGGGCAAAAGGAGCAGACCTGTGGCACTCAGTGGGTCTTCTGGCACTCTCAGTCTTGGCACCACTGATGTATGAAGCCAGATCATGATTATTAAAATGGGGAAGCATCTCTGCCGACTACGCTGATTTCCCAGTGGTTACTAAGAGGTTGCTCACAAGATGTTCTTGCTCTCAAATAGACTTGTACAGAAGATCCAAGCTAGCTGGCACATTTACCATGAGTGGTGCCTAGTGCCTCCTATGACCAACCAGTGCCAGTGTGTAAGGGCTAACTCGCAATCTCCAGAGGTGAGTGCAGGAACCTGGGACAGGATGTCCTAGAGAGTAGTCCTGCCCCATGGGGAAACTCTGCTCTGGAGAGGGTAGGCCAAGGACTCAGCAGGCACCAGGCTGGAAAGAGGACACCGCCACCTACATGCCATGGGAGAAGGGATGGGTATCAAAAACCACAACTAAGGCAAAACCAGCTTGATTAAAGATATAAACGGAGACTTGGCCGCCGTTTAACATCAGACAACACGTGTGTAATGTGCTGAGCCCTGCTCCGAGCACATGGTGTGCGCATACCGGTGCCACCATCGGCCCAGCCCTCCCAGCTCCCTCAGCCGCCCGGCTGCGCTGCTCCGGCAGAGGAACCGTCCTGTCCCATCCCGCCGCTCCGCTGTTATGGCTCTTCTCCTGAAGATTCCCAGCCGGATCCCCTCCCAGCCTGGCTCTGCACAGCCCGGCCTTGGAAGGCCTGAGGAAACTCGGCGCTGAGGGGACTCCAGCCCGGGGCCCTGAGGTAACGCCGATGCCCAAGATGGCTCCTACCCCTGAGGTAACTCTGGTCCACCCGGAAGGCGGCCCCGGCCCCTGATATCCGAGGTGGTCCTGAGGTAGCGCTGATCCCCCCGAAGTTAACTGCGATCCCTGAGGTGACCCCAGCCCGGGCCCCTGGTGCAACCCTGGTCCCTGAGCAAGCCCCGGCCCTCGCGGAGGACCATCCAGGCGCGGTGCGGCAGGCGGCTGCGGGCCGAGGGCCGCCCGGGTCCGGGAGCACAGCGGGGACAGCCGCCTCCCAAAGGGGGCAGACCGAGGCGTCCGCGGGGGGATGATAGGGTCCCGTCTGCGGCACCGGACCGCGCACGGCGGAGCACCCCCTCACCCCCCGCCGCCACGTGCGGGCGGTCCGGCGGCGCCCAGCAGCGCCCATCCCGCCCCGTCCCACCACCGGCGGCCGCGGGTTTAAACCCTCCTCCCGGCACCCCCCCCCCCCCCCCACCTTCCTCCGCGTCGTCCTCGGGGTCGCGGAAGCTGGGCCGGGGGTTGAGCAGCTCCTCCAGCTGCTGCGCTAAGGGCGCCGCCATCTTGTCACGGCGGGGAGGAGAGAGGGAGGGGAGGGGCCGCTGGGCGGCGCTATATAGGGGTGGAGCGGGGCGGGGCGGGGCCTGCGGCGCGGCGCGACAGGATGGGTCCTAGCGCCCGTCCGCCCGCCGGTGCTGGTTCCTGGTCCCCCCCCGGTGATGGAGGATAACGATAACCGCATATCGGGGCTGTGGGAACCGGTGTGATGAAGCTGAGCAGCACTGGGATAACGGTATAGTGGTATAAAAGCAAAAACCTAATATATAATGTCAAATACTACAACTGCTTTAGCTCACACTGCACCTTTTTAGCGCTGGTGGCTGCGCAGACCTGAATTAGTTCTTTCCTTGTCCCATATGTTAAACATCCCTGGCGTCTGTTGAAGCCAGGGTCCCTCCTAGAAAGGCGGGTTCATAGTTAGCCCCAGTCCTGGTACACAGACAGCTCCTTACACCAGACTTACACCAGATGGCTCCTTACACCAGAGTTACACCAACCTCACCAAATCCACACCGGCACCAAAGCTCCTGGGGGGCTTTTGCCCAACTCCCACCTAGAAGGAGCAACAAAGTGATGGAGAAGTGGCCAGTCGAGAGCATTAATGAGAATAGGTTCTTGGGTTTGCCACCAACAGCTTCTCCAGGCTGCTTTGTGGGGTGAAGTGACCCCAAAACACACGGGTGGACCTGGAATTGAGGAATGCCAATGGGAATTAGTACATACTTTGTCACAAGGGGGTAGGGATCTTAATCCGCATCTTGGATTCAAGTTGCAGACACAGGTTTGAACTTCAGACCCTACAATGAACAGCTTCAGGGGGTCAGCCTGGACTCCAGGATTTGGGCTTTCCACAGCTGGCATTGAGATTTTCCCCACGAAGGTGCCAGCAGCAACCTACAAACTTGAACTGGTTCGAGCCTTGGCTGGGAGAGGAGCTGCATAGGCAGCTGCTCATCCCCTTCGTGTCCACTCAGGACTCTTACCTGCTTTAAAAGGCTCTAAAAATGAATCCGGACCCGGTTTCTAATTGGAATGCAGAGCGGTGGGCGCTGCACAGGTCGGGGTGCTCCCGCAGCAGCGTTCAGTGCGGGCAGCTCTCCTACAGAGGGCAGAGGAATATCATTAATTATCGCAGCCATCGATGCTCCCGCCACCGGGGTCCTGTAGGGGATGCGTGGGAAACACCCCAGCGTCTCACCCCCTTCTCACACACCCCGGGACTCCCCCTGTAAAGCCATATATTGGGTAGTGCATAGACACTATACAACTCAATTTATATAGAAACTAGTGTTCACTGAAAATGCACCTTTCCATCGCAAGCTAAACCCCTGGAGTTTCTGCTGTTGAGCATCTCACTCCTTCATACTGTAGTTTGTATTTATTTCATCATGCTGTGATTGACAGCTATAATGCTCTGCATTATCTATTATGTGCGTTTACCATTGCTCTAGCAATGTGACATTAAGCACTACTATTGTTTGGTTTTCACTAAGACATGGGTTTATAAACCAGGAAACTTAAAAACCAGGAGATGGGTACCGTGTGCCTTCCCTGGCTTTGCTTCTAAGTTCTTCTTTTTCCTTTGAGTTCGTAGGTATTTTATTTCCAGAGTAAAAGATGCCACTACAAACAAAGGGAGGAGCCTGGAGAAATAAATCTACAGAAAATTAAGCAGCAGAAACAAGTGAAACAGGAGTAGCGAACCACTCACCTAAGCAAAGAACCAGTGCCAAGAACCCCCCTGCGTAACTGCATTTTCAAACCTCTGCACTCTTAAAGAGTGAAAAGGGGAAGTTCTCTAACCTCACGAGCAATAAATAGCCCTGTTAATAAAGGGAGAGAGGCTTTTAGTGATGGTTAAATAAAACTTACCCTGTATAATTAATAAAAAATACACAGTGAGCTGCATTACTCCTTTGGAGTGAAAAATGGGCTGCTTAAAGTCAGCAGCGTTTTTGCCCCTCATGCCAGCGAGATCAGGATTTCACCCACTGAGACTAATGGGACAACTGGTTGGTATAAATCCCAAATCCAGCAATGCATTAAGATTCCTGTATGTAGAACTGCAAACTCTAACAGAGCCTCTAGACCTGTTTCTTTTCTGTCCTGCATTTACTGCTTACATGGGTGCAAAACAAATGGGAAGGCTACGCTCGCACACATGCATTGCACACATACATTACATGTGTCCTCCATGTGCAGGGGAGAAGGGGGAGCCCCAGCCTGGGCCCTGCTCTGGTTCCTGGGATCAGCGCAAGGAGCTGGTAATTCACAATGTTTGATAAGGAGATCCAGTCACTATAAACCCACATCAAACGGAAAACGCAGTGCGTGGAAGTCATGGATTGTTAACGTATTGCACCACCAGAGCCTCCTTCCTCCCTGTTCATTCCCTCTCTTTTGCCTTTCACTTAACAGGGTAATTAAATGAGACTCTCAGGCTCGCTTTTGATTTCTGGTTCACATGCCCTCAAACCACGCTGCCGCGGTTTGGACTCAGAATCATGTGAGGGAATATCTGAACCAAACAAAATCTATCAATACGTTCCAATTCAAGACAATCACGAAAGCCTTTTCTGCATCACGGTGCGTTCTGCAAACCCCTCTGCCTGTTTATGAACTATAAGCAGAAGCCATCAAAGTGACTGACAGAATTCCTTTGGCCTTTTTCCTCTTGATTTTACTTTTTATTTACAAGCTTATTTGCTAAATGGAACTAACACCCTAAACACAGGCCAGATAAACAAGTGCATCTTGAATAGCCTGCGCTGCAAGAAAAAAAGCACTTTTAATTTCTCACCCGCAGCCTCTTGTGCTCCCGTGTATCCGTGGAGCTTGTCATCCCGTAGGAAATTGTCAGATTAGATGGCAGCTTTGGCAGTGAAGGACCACATCATCCTCGTGCGTCTGTATAATTACAGGTTATTAACAGGAATCCAGGCATTTCTTAAAGGTATAAATAAAGGAACGTGTTGGAAATGAGTAACTCACTGCTCGCCTGCGGAACCTGCGCTCAGCGGAGCGGTAGGAGCGAGGTGGGCTGCAGGCTCTGGGCTGCATTCCCATAGAGATCCACGGGAATTACAGACACCGGAGCCGCGTCTACTGGATTTAATGGAATTGCATTATCAACGGCAGGATTTGACCCATATCCGGAGGACTGCATGCTGTCCAAAAATAGCTACAAGTACCCAAGCTGAGCTTATCTTCCCAACGCTTTGGCTAGCAAATGTAATTTCCCAAAGCAGGCTTTCACGTTGCAGTCAGGCTATTCCATTTGAGACTTCCCTTTCTTAAATCAGCAACGCAATTTGTCAGTGAAATAGGGGGGGAAAAGGAGAGGAAAAAATTGGGGAGAAGCAGTAAAGAGCACACATAAACCCACTCACTAAACTAAATTACCTAAGAGGACATTTCGGTTATGTACATTAAAAACCACTCTCCTTCTAAATATTTATTACTATTTCTCCTCTGTGTTTTTATTTACTGGGGCAGTTTGGGTATTCCTAACCCACCACTCAGAAAACACTATTGTTTCAATCAACCCTTAATGGCTCTTGCATCTAGAACCATAATGAATACAGTGAGCCTGAATAGATGCGAAGCCTAAAGATGCTTCCAGCAGATAAGGATTTTAAAGGCCACCCAGAGACAATTCAAAAACAGGAAGAAAACCCTTTATAGACGGAGCCAAAATCTCTATTTTTCATCCACACACACACACCCCCCGTGCAACACCCCCCGTGCACACTGGTTCATGCAGGAACACAGCACAGGGCTTCCTGAGGCACTGAGCACGCCCATGCAGGGCACTGCTCAGTCCCAACACTTCCCCGTGGCTTGCTCCGGCTCCATGGAAGCCAGGCAGATATTTCCCAGCTCACATTCCCGCCCTGTGCTGTGTGACCGTTCTCACACCATATCAAGAGACCTTTTGACCACACCACACTAGACCTATCCTGCAAACTTGGGCTTCCTCAAGGAGCAGAGTGAAGTGTTTCATTCCAAACCATGTGAGATACCAGCAGCTGCTCTAAAGGTCTGGATTCTGCAGGAAGAACTTGGATTGAAACCAATCAGGAAAAGAACTCTAATTCTTACAGTTGTCAAAACCACTCTTTAAGAGCGCACCAAATGGCACCCAAGTGGAGCTGGTCCTCATTTGAAAGCAGCCTGTAACAGAAGGCTGCAGAGAGTCCCATTGTGCCCCTCATCCCCAAGAGCAGAATGTTGAGGACCAAGGGGATTCTCCAAGAACCAAACCGTGACATGTGCAGTAAAACCAGCTGTGCCCATCACCTTCAGTGATCCCATGCACAAATGGGGAAAACACTGCAGGAAAAGCAGTTGCCCTAAGAGCACCCTTCCAGGAATCCCAGGTACAGAGGAGTGGTAAGTTGGAGCTGTAAGGTCACGTTCACCCTTCAATCTCTTCAACACAATTCTGCATCTGACGGATAAAGACTCTCCAAACAGCAAACTCCACTTTCCAAGCATGACCCCATGCTCTACAGCTAAAATCACCACAAATACAACCAAAAAGGAAACAGAAGATGATAGCAATCCCAGAAGAATTTAGAATCAAAATGTATTTTTAATGGTCCCCGTAATTTCATTTATAACTTCATGGGTATTTTGTTGGCATGAGGAATGCTGAGCACCCAATGCCATGGCAGACACAAAGGAAAGACCTCCCAGAAGCTGCTCCAGCACCACAATTCCCTGTTCCCAGCTCAACAGTGCTGGCAGCATTTAAGGATAGGTATCAGTTGTTTAAACTTAACATATATGAATTTATCTACATGGGGTAGTAACAGAAAGGGAGGCTGCAAATGCTTATATTGCACTGTGAGAACATGCAAAGCTTCAATGCAACACTCTCACTCAGGGAAAAAATCCAGACTATGGCCAAAGGAATCATTCCTGAGAGGACACTGCAACATCTGCCACCTCCTGGGATGGCAAAAGCATGTGAATCACCACTGATACTTGAAAACTGTATTTATTTATAGCTCTGTATCATGTCCCCATCGCTCAGCATCTGGGCACACATACATGTATTAAAATAATATACATCCTTGGTCTACAAATCATAACTGAAGTACACTCTTCCTCCTGGCATACAGATTTACAAATCCCCCACTGTTCCTCAAGCAAAGGCTTGAGCAAATGGACACCAGGAGTAACAGGAGAGGAAGGGCAGCGAGGAGCATCGCACAGTGATAGCGCAGGGGGACAATTAGTTTGAGCCAAAAGCAGAGGTGTTGGGATGCTGGAAACTCAAGGCATGTTAAAGACACTTTGATTAGCCTCCAAAACATCTCTTTATATAGATTAGCTCAATAGGAATAATACTTACAAGGCCTTGTAACTTTTTCCTAGTAAATGGTCCTACACATGGGCTTTGCACAAGTCTTCAGCCTCACGCATTGCAACACCCTCATCCGGGCTGGATACAGCAACAGGGTGAAGGTCACGGAAGAAAAGATCAAAAGAGAGTAATTGCTTCTAAAAACACTGTTGAAATTACATTGCACGTGCATACGGTTGCGTGCTGCGTGCCCATGTTTCTGCATGTAAAACCCATGTAGAACAGCACAGATTTTTCCAGGCCCTTCTCCCGCAGACCGCTATTTACCCAAGTAATGCTACTGAAGTCAATGGAAACGCTCTTGTAAACAAGGACTTACAAGAACCCAGCATGACAATGGTTTCAAAAGGAGTTTTGACTGTGCAATTGTTGCTGGATTAGAGTCTTCAGAAACACCCAGCCTGCTCTGAAGAGCACAGAACCCAAATCTGCAAAGCGCGGGGGCCTCCGGAGCGGATCCCTGGAAGCACTGAAGGACACGCTCAGCCTCAAGCATGGGAACTGCTCCCGGGCTCCCCCCGAAGATGAGCGGAACCCCTATGGAAGGGATGGAGCTCCAGGAATAAAAAAAGACTGGCTCTCCTCCCTCCCTTTTGTAAGCCACTGACCTAAACTGAACCGTATCACATCGCTGCCTAAATTAACAGGGAATGAAGTGTACAAGCATCTCGTTACAAAAGGGGAAAAAAAGGGAAAAAAAGAAAGAAAAAGAAAGAAATCTCGCTCAGCATAACGTGTTCTCTACAAAATCAGCCTTTTTGGTGAAATCCTCATTTAAAAGAATTGATTCAGCACTAAACCAGCAGCATAGACCAGAAGCAAATACAGCAGCATTTATCAACAGCACTTGCCCAGATAGGTAAAAGTTTGTAATGAATAGATCGCCCATTACTTTGCTTCTATAAATGCAAAAGAGCCACAAACCAGAGCAGTCATACGAAAGACAAATAAATGAGTTAGACACAAGTCCAGCAGTTTAAGAAGTCTCCCCTGTATTTAATAAAGCATGAATTAATTTAATAGAAACACTTACAGACCCCTTGCAGATAGGGGGGCATTTTTATCTTTATATTACTAAATAAGACATTTTGGGTTTAAAGTGAACTATTGCTTCGTCTCGGTGGCCCCTCTGCCGGGCATAGAAATTGGCCTGTGAACAAAATAAAAACCACCATTGAAAATGACAAATTGTACAACGTTAAAGCATTTTGATATTTCTTTCCCCCCCCCTCAGTCCAAAGAGATAAAGAACTGAATCGCTGGGAAGGTAAAAGTTGGTGCTTTAGCATTAATTTCTGTGTCTATGTAAAATAAAAGAGAAGCCGCAGTCACTAGGAGCTGAAAGACAGAGGGAAATCTGCAATTACAGCTCATCCTGTTCTAGCAGCTCAGCAGGTGGAAAACATTTAAAGCAGTGACTTTCCAGAACCGAACCCACTCCTTTGTGTCTAACACAAGTCAAAGTCCTCTTGGAATCAGTGAGGCTTTTCCTTCTGAAGAACTGAGTATCTGGGATTCTGCAGTGATTCAGAATTAAAACATTAAATCTGTTCTTTCACAAGGCTCTGGGATTGTTTTGTTTCACTTCATTTTTCTCCCAGAAAATGAGCCTGAATCTAGTGCAAAGCAAAATATTCTCCCTCGCTGCCCCTTGGAGAACTTCAGACACACCAAATGCTATGAAATAATTGACTTTGTACCAGCTCTAAGAAAAAGGATTAAAATGACTTTCATGCCATTGAGGTTCAAAAGCATCCAATCAGGAAAACAAAAGAAAAAGGGAAAAAAAACCCCAAAGAAAAATTACCTTTGGAGAATGAATTGAACTAAAAACGCACCCATTAAAACCTGCATCTTGGCACGCTTTTTACATTGACAATACAGTTTTGTTTACGCATAAAATAAGCATTTGGAATCTGTTTCCAAAGGAAAAGTGAATAGATTTCACAACCTGATTGGTTTCCAGCTGGGGAATTGCATGCACAGCGTTAACGTGGGGTTTGTGCTCCAACAACTGAGCCTGAGATGGAAGGAGAGGCTGGAGCTGCCGCTGAGGGCGATGCGCGCCGACGCCAGGGCTTAGGCTTCCACCAAGGCAAAAGAGCTCTACAGGATTATCAGTGGAGTGGATCAGGCTTCTCAGGGCTCTTTAACTCGAGAGAATCCCTTTTAAATTGCTTCAAACATCAAATGAAACACAAGTTATCTAAACATCAGATTTTCTAATTTTATTAAAAACGCACAAATTTTATCCAACATGTTTCCTTTCATACAGTGAATGGTCTAATATGCACTGGAGGTCACACAAGCTTAGGTTTATTCGAACAATAAAAGACATATGAGAAATTTAATATATAAAGGAAAAAAGTAGCAGCTGTTGACTGCATATTTGACCATAAAATTTAAATATTTTGGACTTTTATTTTAAAGACACAAAAATAAAACCTGTGTGGGTCTATATAAGTCATATTAACAATTCCATGAATGTTCAACAGGACTAAAAATCAGCAAAGATGTCGGGGGTTTTTTGTCTTTTTCTCTTGGAAACCTTGTAACACTTTCTAAACACCTTCTCGGGTTGCTGGTGCAAAGCACCTTACAGTATTTGTGCTATAGATTCACTTTATTTGGCAACTGTCTGGGTTTGGTGGGGTTTTCTCTTTGCCTTCTGTAAACAACACCTTTTACAAACTAGCACAGTGAACCACAAGCCCTGCGATCTGTTAGAACAGCGACAGAACAGAAAAAAGGAACTATTTTGGTTGGTTGCTCAAAATCTTTTGCTTTTGAACAAGAGGTTCTAAAACAGGATTTATTAGTAAAACACTGAACTCCTGAATTTAACATTAGACGTAAACAGTTGACTGTTTTTAGTTCAATAGAGTCTTTTTTTGTTTAGCTTTCCTCTCTCTGTGAAGGTAGAATACTTCGTGTTTGTTTGCTTGGTTTTCAAGTCATTTTGCCTTAGAGGTCTGGCGACCTTCGCTATGCCGAGGAGGTTTTGTACGTGTAGCTTTGTGAAGGTAGAAGAGTTGGTGCTGAGGGCTTTAACATTTAAGTATTTGCTATTTTGGCAAAGAAAACACACAAAAAAAACGGAAGGAAGGGAAACAAAAAAAGGAAAGTTGTCCCACCTGGTAGTCAGCAGGCTGCAATGGCTGGAGCTAAAGAGAGTGTCTCGTTGGCGAACTTTCTGAGAGACAGAAACTAACAAACAAATTCAGAATGCCAGAACCATCCTTAACCGGGAACGCTAGAGTTCTTGACGCTTCGATTTCCCCTTTTATTTCCTTGACCTTTCCTTCTTTCAATTATTAATTTGTGGGTTTTTTGTGTTTTAAAACGAGAAGTTTCTAAGGATTGTGGCTCTTAGGATGACATCCGACAGGGTAACCACACTCACGCCATCCTACGGTATGGCAGCACTTTACTGTACAGCTTCACCAGTTCCTTTGTCAATGGTACAAAAAAAAGTCAGTCCCTTTGCTTGTTGGATACAACCGTAACGCAGAGATTGTCCTGGTCTAGAGCAGAGCTTCCCTTGGAGCGATTTGGGTTCAGTTCGTGCCCAAGGTAATATTGTCTCAGGGCAGGAGAGATGTTCTATGTATTCATTTCTGTACACCGTAACAATAAGCAGACTAGATGATCATCACTTACTTAGACCCAGTTTGTTTTAAAGCTACCACACAGCCGCTTCGTTCATTTCAGGGGGGTGTGACAAGTGATTGCCGTAGTTAGCACCACCGTTGACAGATAGCGAAGAAAACGGAGGACTAGGGCCAAAAACTTCTGCAGACATGGAGTGCAAGGACCCGGGCAGGTTGGGTTCGGGGCTGGGCGAGTCTCCTGGGGGGTGCGACATGATGTCAGTGAAGCGCTGGGCCTCGCTGGGGGGGTGATGTCCGGGCAGGGGGTGGTCCATGGCCCCCAGAGGGGTGCCCGATGGCCCCGAGGAGGGCACGAATGGGAGATCCACGGGCGTCTGAGCTTGGGATGATGGAGGTCCTTGTGGGAAGAAATCATAATTGCTTCCAGGGCCATAATACTCACTCTGATAATCTGCTGGGCAAGGAGAAACAGAGGGAAGGTAACACACAGGCGAAGCAACCGAGTGGAAAAGACGCAAGAGTGCATTTTGTGGGGGGGAAGTGCCTTGAAATGTCACCTAGAACTCAACAAACACAAGGCAGAGGATGCGCTGATGGCCTGGCCGGGGTGGGGGGGACACGCTAACGGCCTGGCTGGTTCCCGGGGCTGCCCTTCCAGCAGAGCCCGATCTGCAGAACGGGCAGCGGAGGTGCCCCCGGTGCGGGCGCGGAGCCGGGGGTGCGGTATCGCGACACGGGGTGTCCGGAGGAGAGGGGAGGGGCGCGTTACCCACCTCCATAGAAGGAGAAGGGCCCGTTGGGGATGAGCTCCCCGGGCTCCAGCCGGTCCACCAGCGGCCGCATCCTGCGCGGGCTGCGGAAGAAGGCGTGCCGCCGGGCGCCCAGCGCGCTCAGCTGCTTCATCCGCCGCTCCTTGGAGCGCCGGTTCTGGAACCAGACCTGGGCAGACGGCGGGAGAGGAGCCGGTCACCGGGGGGGAGGGAGATCTCCGCTCATGGCAGCCCGGGACCTCCCCCCACGTTTCCCGTTCATTCCGGGGGAGCGACCCGATCCTGTGCACCCCGCTCCACGCTGCTCCTAGCTCCAAACGCGGCCGAACCCACCCGTGACCGCGGCCCCGCGGCAGCTCCCCGCCGCCCTCAGGTCAAGAATGATCGAGTTAATTCTTATTATCCTGACAAGATTACTCTTAATTACCCTCACACTGAGCCTCTCCAATCTAACCTCGCCTTTAATGGTCCTTTAACCCCCCATTACCCCCAGCGCCGCGGGTTTATAAACCCTTTAATAATTCCAGCGTATTATCATTCTTATTTATCCATTAACCCCTCACATTTATGGTTATTAATTTCGATACCATTTGCAGCATCCTTTAGGACTTTTTAAAAAGAAACCCGCAGCTCTGCCCCTGCCCTCACCGGGCCGCCTCGGTAATAACGATTGTAACGGGAGGCGGGGAGGTTGCCCCGGCGCTTCCCCCGAGCACCGGCCCCTCCGCGGCAGTGCATCTCCGGCGCCCGGAGCCGCGGTACCTGGATGACCCGCATGTTGAGGCCGGTCTCCTGTGCCAGCTGCTCCCTGATGTGCCGGGTGGGTTTTGGGGTGGCCGCGAAGGCGGCTTTCAGAGTCTCTAGCTGTTTGGCTTTGATGGTGGTGCGGGGCCCCCGCCGCTTCGCCCCCAGGTTCTGGTCGTCGTTTTCGTTGCTGCCCGTCTCCTTGTCGGACACGTTGGCGCTTTCCGAGTCCTTGGCGTCGTCCTGGGAAGGGTCTTGGGAGTCGGGGGACAGGCTGGGGTCACTGCCGGTGGTGGCTGGGAGAGAGCAAAGCGGAGCACGCTCAGACTGGGGGCGGCCGGGACGAAACACCGATTGCGGGGACCGGCCGGTCAGACCGGGAAGGGGAAAAGGGAGAGGAGAAGAGAAGGAAGGGGTGAGGGGAAAAAGAGGTGAGAAGGGAAAAAAAGGAGAAGGCAGGAGAAAGGGAGAGGGGACCGGAGCGGAGCAGCTCCCACCCCGCAGATGCCGAGCGCATCCCCACCTCGCCCCGGCCGCGCTCCCTCACCTGAATGCAGGCTGTTTTCTTTGGCAGTATTGCTGTTATTTAGGTAATCTTCTTTGCAGACAAACTTGTTTTCGTCTATGATGTAGAGCTCCTCGCCGGTGGAGAGTTGCTTGTTACACATCATACACGTAAAACAGTTCAAGTGGAACACTTTGCTCCGCGCCCTGCGGACCAGATCGCTGGGGGAGATGCCCTGGGCACAGCCCGCGCATTTGGTCCCGAAACACCTGCGGGGAGATGCCGGGCAGCGGGTCAGCGCCGCCCGCCCGAGCCGCAGGGCCCGCAGAGAGCGGCCCGCAGCACGGCCCCGCGCCCATCACCGCGGCCTCCGCTCGCCCCTCCGGGCCGCGCAAAGGACATTCCGTAAAATAAAGCATCCCTCGGATTGTTTCCGTCCCTAACCAGAGGATGCTTGGAATTATGTATTAAAAGAAAAAAGAAAAATAGGGAAAAGGACCCGATCCGGGGCGGGTGAAGTGTGAGGGACGATTCAGCACCGGGGCGATGTCCGAGACTCGCCCCGGCACAGCAATTAACGACACGTTAATCAATACTCAGCATAAATTCGTGTTCGTTATTCACCGGCCGGGGCCGCGCATCGGCCCGAGCAGCGGCCGCTCCAAGCCCGGCGGGCGCTGGGGACCCGCACCGGAACTGCACCGGAGCCTGCAGCACTCCGCTCCACCGTGGCACCCTACGGCCTCTCGGTGCCAGGCAGCTGAGCAGCGGGTCAGAGGCGCTGTCTTCGGTGTGCGGAGGGGAGGGCCCGGAGAGCACCCCGGCCCCGAACCGGTCATCGCTGTTGCTGCCGGTGTGCGGCAGACCCGGCCGAACAGGGGCACCGGAGCCCGGGATTCGTTCCAGCGGAGCCCGCCGGGATGCGCGGGGGATGCGGCGGCTGGCGGGTGTCGGTACCCAACGCCCCTTTCATCGATGCGGCAGCAGTGGGTAGCTGCCCGCCTGCGCGGCCCTGGCCCCGTTTAACGGGAGTTACCGGGCAGGCGGAGCCGCGGACAGAACCGCGGAGCGCCGCTGTACCGGGCCTCCATCGCCGGTGCGCCTGCGGGCAACGCCGAGCTCTGGCCGGCGGAGAGCGGCTGCAGCCGTGGCGACCGCGGCACCGGGACCTGCCGGTCGATAGTTCCGAGGCAACTTTGGGCAAGTGGAGCGAGGCCGGTGCCTGTGGCCGGGCCCCGACGGGGCGCCGGGGCCTCCCCCGGCCTGAACCCCCCTGCCCCACAGGGGGACCGGCTGGAGGAAGAGCAACGGGTGCGGAGGAAAACGGTGTTTGTAGGTCACGGTGACAACGGAGGAAAGCGTATAAAAACGAAAAAGGGAAAAAGGGAGATGAGAAACGGCTGCGGTGGAGCTACGGCCGCGAGCAGGGCCCGGTACTTACCGAAAGAAGTCGTTTTTGCAGTAAAGCTTGCCTTCTCGCGAAAAGCATTTCTCTGTCAAATTGCATTTACATTCACAGCACTGAACACACTTCACATGCCAAGCCCTGTCCAGTACATTCAACAAAAACCGGTCCAAGATTGGCCTTTTGCAGCCTGCACAGTGAACCATTGTCTTTGGTTAGTTCTGAGAGCGGGGGTCGGTTTCCCAGATGTCAAGCAAAAAAGAAATCAAAATATGTATTTTTTCAAGACGACACCGGCGGAGGTTTGCTTAAAATTTGTGTTTGTTTTAAGAGCCTCGGAAAAGTGAAGGAGGAGGAAAAGAGAAGGGAGGAAGCAAAAAAAATCTTCGTTCGAGTGTCCTAGGAGGGATACACAGGAAAAACCACCCACTGCCCGAGGAGACCAGCGCTTCCACACACCGCAGGGTCCCGGCCGCTACCAACCACGACAGCAACAACGACAGTAATTATAGGAACGAGAAAACGACAACGACAGAAAGATCGGCGCTCGTAAAAATGAAAAACGATTCAAAAGGGAAAAAAAAGAAAAATTAAAAGGAAACAAAACCCAAAAACCCAACGGCAAAAAGCGAGTGACGAATGTTTCTCAGGTCTGAGGTAGAGCAGTCAGGAATCAAAGTGCTTTTCCCAAAGAGAAATCAAAATCAAAATACAAAATTAAAAAGGAATAAACGACAAACGGAGACATGGGGCCGCCGCGCTCAGAGGGGCTCTGCCCGCGGCCGCGGCGACATGGCGCTACGAGCCCGCGGAGCGGAGCGGGCCGCCGTCCTTACGCGGGGAGGGGGGGGACGCTCCGCAGCTCCTCGCTCCGTCCTCTCGCCTCTTTCTCCTCTCCTTATTTTTTTTGCCTCTCTCCCTCGACGTCCCGGCGGTGCCGTCGCGCCCGGCTCCTTCCTACCTATCCCCGCGCACCGCCCTGCGCGCTACCCGCGGCGGCCGGCCGCGTCCCCGCCGAGCCGGCGCGGCATCGCCCGGTGCTGCCGGCTGCAGTGGAGCCTCGGGGCGGCCGTGCCGTGCCGGGCCGGGCCGGGCAGGGCAGGGCGGGCAGAGAGCGGCGCGGGCCGCGCCGTCCCGGCCGCGCAGGGCGCTCTGCATGTTCCCGGCAGCCCCGCGGCCGCAGCCTTATGCACCGCGCGCACACGTCACCGCCGGTCCCGGCCAATCGCCGCCGTCGCCGCTGCCGTCCCCGTCACCCCCCCCCCCCCCTTTTTCCCGCGCCCTCCGCGCCGCCGCCGGACGGGGCGTCCGCGCCCCTTTATAGAGCCGCCGGGGCGCCGCCGCGCAGGGACGGGCGGGCGGGTGAGCGGCCGCCACCGGTCGGGCCCGGCCGAGGCGCGCCCCGCTCGGAGCGCCGGGAGCGCGCGGCAGACGGTAGGTGGGTCGGTGCGGTGCCAGTGCGCGGGGGGGTGGGGGGGCGGCGGGGGGACAGGGACGGTCGTTGAGGTCTGGCACCCCCACGGGGTTGCGCATCCGTTATAGGCAAACACCGCCCGGTTCCCGTTGCAGACGGTTGAAGAAGTGGCGCCAAACGAGTTCCCGGTTTAATGGGGTTTTCCCCCGTCGTAAACGGTGGGTCCCGGGGACGGGGGCGCGGAGCCTCCCGCGGGGCCGCGCGGTGTCCCCCGCTGGGAACACACCCGCGGTGCATCGCCTTTGCCGGAAGGAAAGGTGCGGAGGGGCCGCGGCCGCGGCGCTCCGACGGCAGAAGGTAGGCTCCGGTAACTTGGCGGCGGCTCCGTTACCGGCGCTCGCAGCTGATGTACTTTTTTAGCAGTTGCTGGGGTTTCTTAGCAAATAAAAATTCCTTTGCTTTTGCCTTCCAGGGGCCCGGTCTGCTCCGGGCCGGTTTAGAAGGGACGTGATTCCTCTTTGCTGCCCGGCGCTCCGGGAGGTGTCACCGCCGGGCCCGGGGCCCTCCCGGCCCCCCCCCCGCGGTGGAGCCCCCGCGCTTGCCCCCGTCGCGGGCGGGTGGATTTCGCTGGCGGGGATTTAGGAGGGAAACGGGGGATTAAAGGGCCTGAGTGGGTTACACACACGGCGGCGGGGTGTGCACCTTCCGCGGCTGCCTGGGGCACGGGGGTTGGCGGAAGCCGACCCCGGAGGCCGCAGCACCATCATGCTTCCCCTTTTACGTCTCTTTTCCTCGTCCTTGGGAGGAAAAATAAAGAAGTGGAGAAAGGAGAAATCGGAACATAAAAAGGAAGCGATGGTAGGAAAACCCTCTCCGCGGTGCCGGGCTCCGGCCTGGGGCGGACGGGCCCGGCGCGGGGCCTGCCGAGCCCGTAGAGCATCACCCCGTGCCGAGGCACCCTTCGGTGCTTCTGTGGGTGTTTAAGAAGCCGCGGGCCCTGTGTCCGTCCGCCCCCCGGCCGGGTCTCCCTGGAACCGGCCATCCCCTCCCTGTCGGGGCCGCGCAGGGCGCTCCGCGTCCCCGCCCAGCTGTTGCTTTGCTTTGCTGGCGGTTGCGGGATCAATGGAGGCCCGGGCGAGCGCCCCCCGGCCGGTGCCCGCAGCTGGGCCGCTCCCAGGCGGAGCGGGCCCCGTTCCGCCGCCCGGGAAGGCGACAGCTGCGGGCTGGCGTCAGGGGACCCTTCCCTTTGACCGCGGCCCCCTGTGACATGTGGCGGTGGGGATGAATGAGGGGAGGGAGATGAGCAGCTTATGTCCATCAAGCACCAGGTTTTCACAGCGATTTTGTTGTGTTTTTTTCTCTCCCCTTTCCCAGGCGTTAGCGAAAGCAGCTGGTTGTCCCCTGCCCCTCCCGTCCCGACGGCTCTGCGCAGAGCCTGGGGACGCCGAGGAAGGCACACATCCCTGTGCCCCTGTCCTCATCCCGGTCCCATCCAGTCCCCAGGGGTGCGGAGGGTGAGCGGCACCCGGTACCCGCTGTGCCGCGATAGTGATTTACCGGCGGGTCTCCCTTCCACCCCAGTACACGCACATGCCCGTTGCCGTGGGGTGTTCAAGGGCCAAACACCCCGTAAAGAAGGGGGACCCCGAGTTAGAGCGGGTATTTGAGCGGTGAAAATACCCGTGCTGTTTCCAGCGGGATCCGAGAAAGCAAAACCCCACCGAGCCCGGTTCCCCGCGGGACACGGCGGGGGCACCCACGGGGCATAAGGGAACGGGAGAAATCCCTGCAAGCCACAGGGATGGGCGGCACAGCAGCTCCCGGCGAGGCACAGCGCATGGGGTGGGATTTGATTTCATTTTAGTTTGGTTTTTCATTGTATTTCGCAGTTCTCCCAGGCCCGGTCCCGGCCGGACGCAAGCCCCCGGTGATGGGGTGGCGGGGCCGAGCCTATCTATACGCGGGGGAGAACCGGGCTGGGTGTTCAGAGCCGAGCGGCCCGGGAGCCGAAAAAGAGGGAAATTGAAAGAGTAAAATAATGTCAATAAAACTCCCTCAAATTTATTTTAAATCTGATACAGAAGGGGGGGGGGAAGCCCCTTTCATGCGCGTTTGAATTTGCATTTTATAGGTGTCGTTCCCGTCTTTTTAGTTAAACATCACCTCGGTTATCAGCAGTCTTTCTACACCGCTGCGCCCGGTAATGGGATTTCTCTCTCCTTTACGGGGCACTAGCGCTGTACAAACACCGGAGCCGCTCGCCCGGCCACCGGCAGAGCCTCGGGGCCACCCCCGCTGCGGCGCATCCCCTTGAGCGAAGCCGAGGAAGAAACGTCCCTCCCGCTCTTGCACGGAAGCGCTCTCTGTGTCCATCCCCGTCCTTTCCCTCCTTTCCGGACTCCTCCGCATCCTGGGGGAGCGCTGCTCCCGCATCTATCGGGGGGCACCGCGGCGGGTCGGAGCATCCCGGGCACCGCTGCGGGGGGACAGCCTGGGTGAAGTGGGAGTATCAACCCCCGGACACCCCTTCTCCCCTTCCCAAACTTTTCCCCGTAGGAAAAACACCTCCGCCTATTAAATATCTTCGCGGCCGCTGCCCTAACCAAACACTGAAGATGTAACTAAACCCGGTAGAACACCCCCGCGCAATAACCCCGTTCCTGGACAGGATCCATCGCCGCGCCAGGTTTGTTTTAGAGGAGCTTGGACTCCCAAAAAATTCCTTAAAATACCTATCGGAGGGTCCCGCTTGGTTCTGCTGCGCTCGGGGCGATGCCGGGGGGCGGAACTCGGCACCGGCTCCGCTCGCCTTCCCCTGGCCTTATTTATTCTGCTGCCCCCTTGATTAGCTTTCCCCCCTTCCCGCCGGCTTTCTTTCCATGTCGCTAAATGTTGTCGCTTACACTCGAAGCTCATGCATTGTTTATGGGAAACAGAGTTAATAAATTATTCCAAATCCGAGGTGTGCGCCTATGAGTCTGACTGAGAGCCAGCGGCCGAGGGGAAGGGGAAAAGTGCCCGGGAAAGGGGAAATTCCCCGGGAAGGGAGAAAGAGCCCGGGAAGGGGCCCGAGCCCACCCGGGAGAGCGCTGGGGGTCGGGGCAGGGCTGTGTGTGACAGCCGAAGGGGATTCTCCCCCTTGTTAGAGAGAGAAAAGGGCAGATAAAAGACGAATAAAAGAGAAAAGAAAGAAAAGTAAAGAGGTGGCGGGGGCGGGGGGAGACTATAAAAAAAGAGGGTGAAACAAACCCCGGGAGGACGCACCGATCCCGGCTCATCCATCTTCATTGTCTCCGTGTGTGCAAAAGCAACTCCGGTATAAGGAAAAGCCACTATCAAAGCCATGGCTTTATTTTATATCCTATAGATCAGGAGGGAGGCAAAGCTTTATTTTCGCCCAGAGACAGATATTTTATTTCTCTCTTACGGTTTTATGTGTGAGAGATGTCAAAAAGGTAAAATAGATTGCTAATGCATAGGCAAAACGAAGCTGTTTTGGCATGCTCTGTGTCAGGAGGTCTCCCAGGGAGCGCGGGCTGGGGATTTAGGGCTGAGGGGAGGCTCGGGGGGATTTCTGCCAAAACAGCGCTCGCCATAAATCCAGCTCCGTGGTCAGCTCGGGCGGAGGAACAGGGTTTAAAGGGGAAGAGTTGGAGCGGAGCGGGGACCCCAGAATCCCCTCCCGGTTCCCCTCAGCCCCGAGGGGCCCCGTCGGCGCCTCGATGGCTTCTTGCCGCGGCGCTGGGGACCCGCCCGCCGCGACAGAACACCCCATAGCCCCGCTCCGGCGCACTCCTCACCGCTTTTATCTACATATATACATATACATATTGATTTTTTTCGCCCCCAAACAAGGAAGCAGCCCCCGACCATCGGTCCGAGCCGCTCCGGAGCGGCTGCAGGCACCCACCAGCGCAGGGCACCGCTCTCCATCCTCCGCTCCCCGAACCCCAGCAGCGGGGTTGCCAGGACCCTTTGCAAAGTTAAAATATATCTCCCCAAGCTGCAACAATTTTCCTACTTTTTGACCTCGGGGATTTACTTAGCGCGTTAAGTTCAAGGCTCAGAAGCCCAGGGCTATTACTCATTGAGGCACTCCCACCACCACCACTTTTCACCACATATTTTATCATTTGACTTCCTGGCTTAAATTCATGTTATGGCAAATAATGGATGGTAATACTTTCCCCCTTCCCCATGTTAATTGTCTTGTCTGACAACCTCCGCATTTGAAATGATTTAAAGCAAACAACGGGTGCAGTGAGACCAGGAGACAAACCAGGAACCGGCTCTTCCCTCATAAGTTAGTGCCTGGATCCGGGGTTTGCGTCCAGAGCCTCCCCCCAAAAAGCGTTACCCAGTGCTTGCTGGGGTCACTGCTCAGCTCTGCCCTGCATCCCTTGGCCTTTGCTGCCCGAAATCCCGCTGCTCTTGAGGCGGCTGAAATGGGGAAACAAACGCGAGTGCTATTTGCAAATTAAAAAAAGCAAGGTGTAGTTGATTAGCAAATTAATTATTTCAGTCCCCCCAGGATTATATTGTTTTTCCAAGTTCTGTGGGCCTGTGTAATTTACTAATTTCACAGTCGCTGAACTTCCCTGGGAGTGAGAGTCAATCTCAGCCACTCATCTAACACGTACACGGGATCTTGTGCAGCGGCAGTGGCAGAAGGAAGAGGGTGTCCAGAGCTTTTCCCTGCTCCTGCCACTGACTCGACTCCAGGAAAATTCTCTGGTTTTCTTATTTCTGAGGGGCAACAGTGCTTTCCTGCCCAGCAGCATCAGATCTTCCTGCTTAGAAAGGAGTAACTGCATGGACTTCTCTCTACAGACCACTGTCGCTGGCTTCCCGGATGCGCAGAGAAAGGGCTGCTGCGTCCTTAGCAAACTGTTGGAGAAAAGGGTTCCCAATGCAAAAGGGGTTTTGTCATCAGCAGAGCATCAGCTTTGGGTGTCTGCCATCCCCCTCATGCAGAGTGTTGGAGGAAAATAATTGTTATAAAAGAAAAAATAGGACTATCCCAATAAAATAGATGGATAATACGCCTGAGGTGGGGGGGGGGGGGGGGGGGGAACCAGCACTACCCTCTGCCTACCTGCTGTGGAGCACAGAATCATAGATCACAGAATAGTTTGGGTTGGAAGGGACTTAAAGCTCATCCAGCTCCAACCCCCTGCCATGGGCAGGCACACTTTTCACCAGACCAGGTTGCTTCAAGCCTCATTCATGGCTTTGAATGCAGAAGCAGGTCTGGGTTTCAGGTGATAAAGCAGCACCACCTGGACCGGGTACCACAGCACCAGGGACTTCCCTCAGTGCTATGAAAATGAAGCCAGAGCTCCAAGCTGCGTTTATATCTATCTGCTTAGTCCCCACCGCTGATTAATCTTCTATATATAGATTCTACAATTTGATACCACATTACTATGTAATATCCTATGTCACCCCCTATTTATATAGGCTTCTATTTTAAGGCTACTGGCCGGGCACGGAGGCTCTGGCCAGCATGCCCTGCTTTCTCCCTGCTTCATAACACACACACAGACCAAGGCACATGGGCTCATACAGCCTGAGTCCAACGAAGTTCCTGGGTGCTGGGTGTCTGTGGTACAGCACATTCTGCCTGCCTGGGCCAGTGGGTGAGAGCCAGGTAAGAGGCAGGGGCTCATTCAAGGGCTCATCCCCCTGTGCTGTGAGCATGGATGCAATTAAAGAGGTCACCAGCACGCCCCAGACAGGGCTCGTTAGCACAGCACAGCACACACTGCTTGTGACACCTGAGCTGCAAACGGAGCAGTGGATTTCTATAGGGTCACCTACAGAAGATGGTGTGAAACTGGGGCATTGCAGTGAGATGTGGCCAAACACGTTGTTTCATTAAAAAAATGCACATTTAAAACCTGTTCCCTCCCCTTTGTACAGTAAGCGATGCTGTAAGTTTGCCTGTACACACACAGAGCTTATTTCAATGCTACAGCAAGGATATGGCATGCACAGCCACAATCCCAGTACTCTGAAGTGCATCATTATGCTGTTTTCAAGATGAAAACAAACCATTTTGTTCTAGAATGTGAAGTTTCATTAGTTTCAGCTAATTTTTCCAGGAGGAGCCGGGATACAGCTCTATCCCCCAGGAGGGCTCTGCCTGCTGATGCTCTGCCGCGCTCCAGGTCAAGTCCTCCATGCAAGGCAGAGCCACACACCAGCATTACCAAGGGCCAATCCTCCATGTTCAGAAGCTTACATTAAAATATACATATTATTCTAAAACAATCATTCCTTGCCATCTTTGCCACTCATATTCCAGCTGGGCCTGGAGATCCCTGTGGGATGGGGATCAGCTTCTTAAGAGTCACACAGAGATGGGCACAAAGCAAACCTCCCAACTTCCCACATGGATGTACTGCACCCTTCAGACTCCATCACCTCTCAGTTCCTTTCCTTATTGTATTCCCTAGTGACCAGGGAAATAAAACTCCTCCAGACCCTATTTGTGCTGTCCCCCAGGAGGCTGTAGCAGGTTTAGATGAGGCTTCAGGGTCTGGAAGCACTGAGAGCATCACCTGCGCTGGAAACACAGCCCCACAGCAACATTATCATTCCAAAGTGGCGAAAATGTCATGCAAAAGGCTGCCCACTCCTGGCTTTGTTATGCCACAGTTGGAACCAGTCTTTCTCCCGTTTGGTATTTCCAAGGCATGGTTCTTTGTTGAAGCCCTGGCAGCACGCTGTTAACATCACACCTCAGCTTCTCACGCCACAAACACGCATGCACGGTGCTTCGTAACCAGAACAGCTTATCAGTGCCTGGGAGACACCTCCCTGCTCCCCTCCTCACCATGGCCTGTCATAACTTGTCACTCCTGAGTTACCCATGAAAACTTCACATCCGGCGGGTCCCACTGTGCTCTTATCACCTCTCTCTATCCGCAGATGAAGGCGGCTCTGGAGCATCCAACCCTGAACCAGTGTAACCACAAAGGTGCAGGAGCCTGTTCTCCTTACAACAAGTAAACCTCGTTTCAAATGGAGCAGCCCCGAACCCCAGTGAACAGCTTTACAAAATATGCTTCTCCTGTAAATGGTGAAATTAAACCATAAGCAATTATCTGAGGGATCTATTCTGAGCTAACCCGCAGATCATGCCATGTGCATATGAAAATGGAAACCATTTCACCCCAAACCATTCGACGATTCTATGTTCAAACTCATAATCTCTGATTCCGCAGAATTCCTGCCCAATGTGTATTTTCCCAGTTGTTAAAATAAAATCTTCCTTGCTGTACTGGGTTAATATCTGTAAAGCCTGTAAGATTCCAGAATAAATGGCTATTAGATAAATGTGTTAATAGCAATGATGGTTGCTGAGAAGACATCACTCCTAATGATGTACGAATTATTTCCTTGAGGTTGTGCTAATAAATGGAAGTCCTTGCTTAAAATCTGGCACATTTATTCCACATATGCTCTCAGATCAAACAAGTTACTCTAACAACAGAAGAGGTCTTCCTCTTTTCTCCCTCTCTGAAATGTCTCGTTAACACTTGCTCGGCTGATGACTATGAGGACAAACAAATCCATGCCCTCATCCTTGGCCTGCCCACTGCCAGCCAAGGTAAGAATGGCACCAGGGCCTCCCAAAGGGTCATTTAACCTCTGCAGAGGAGCTTGGGTGTCCATCCTCATCCCAACCTGAGCTTTGCAGCGAGTCCCTGGACTGATCTCCGAGTCCCGGACCAACCGCATCCTCTCAAACCAACCTAAACCCCCACCAAATCTTATGTCACTTCTCTTGTAAACCAGAGAAGCTGCTCCAAAGCACGTGAAGGAAGGAAAGAGTTCCCTTTCACTTAATCGGGTCAGCCCATGGTGCTTGCAGCAGCTCCATCACCGTGGTGTCTGTGCACAAGGTGAAATGCAGCAGGAGAGTGGAGCCAGTGGAGCTCTGTGGGTGCCTGTAGGGCGCTGTGTGTAATCTCTGCTCCCTCGGATGGCTTTGCACAGAATCAATAAGGTGTTAATTCCAAACAAATCTTCTCTGCATACCTGCAGGAGATTATATCCCTGCACAAGGAAGCCTACAGAAAGGCTCCCTTCCCACCACCATCCACAGGCTGGACAAGCAAACACACAGAGTCTTTCGGTGCTGCTGGATTGCTCCTGTGTTTGAGGAATGGTTTAGGGCTGTGTGTGCTCTGGAAGATGATTTCCTACTGTAGCTTTTAAAACCCCCAATTAATATTCTACAGGGCTGATGCTTCACGAGGGAGGGAAATGCCATTTCCAGCTACTGATGCCGTTTTCATTCCCCTATTTGAATTCAAGTACTCTCATACGTAAGACACCCACTTGTTTAGCTTTAAAAATGACCATGGAAAAAGCTTTTCCACACCTCCAGTGTCTGCACCACCCCCGCGAGCTGCTGTGCCAGCTTAAAATGAATCACCAGACACGGACACAGTCGTGTTCAGGGACCCCATGGCATTGAGGACAGCAGGGGTGGTGTCCAGAGCCCTGGAAGCAAGCATGCATCACCTTTGCTCTCCAGAGGAGAAGCAAGTAGACATAAGCACCAGTAAAGCATCCTGATCCTTCTCTTCCTTGTGGAAATCCCTGCCTTGGACACCCTGAGATCATGTCAGGGCTGTGCGTGGTGCTTGGAGCCCGACTGAACACAGGCTGTCCCCAGATGGACACATCTGCAGTGATGTGTGGCTGTGATGCTGCTCACACAACGCGCTGTAATAATTGTGAGTGTTCCAAATTTAGAGAGAAAGAGGAAGAAAACTGAAACCAGCAGGTTTGGAATTAGCAGAAAATGCTCTTTTCTTTGGGTGAAATTCCCCACTAAAGGCCCAGCTTGTGAAGGGAAGGGGCAAGGCTGGGCCAGGCAGGTCCCCCTTATGGGGCTGTTACCTCCTGGAGCTGCAGTTGCCTTTAGAGCCCAGACCAAGGGACACGACCAGATCAGCCCCACCAACACTACAGCCACCAGCAGCAACAACACACACCAGGATATAAAACATGCAAAGGGGAGGAGGGAATGTGCAAGTCCAGTGAGGAGAAGGGGGAGAAACACCTATTGGGAAACCCAAGGATGGATGCGAGGGGTCTTCAACACAGCCGAGGGCAAAATGCCACTGTGTGATGAGCGATGAAACATTTCTAGTAAATAAAGAAATTCCAAGACAAAGAATAGAGATCATTCTAACAGGAAGCAATTTGGGAACCTGTGCACCTTTTACTACACTTCTTCCTGTTCATTTTGTGTGTGTGTCAAAAATACCAACTCAACTCCAGAGTTTTACAGGAAACCAAACCCAATACAGTTGAAACACTTCTGAAACGGTCACACCACCCCCCTCTGTGCATGAGATGTTAAACCTTCTATCAGAGAGCACAGCTGGATGAGGGCTTTATTTTCAAATCTGCAAAATATAATTAAATTGGTGTTGGCGAAAAGAGAAAAAAAAGGCAGCGATAGCCCCATCCAAACCCTTATAAGGACATTTCAGGCATGCTGAGGTTCCTTTTCCATAAATGTTAAGCAGACATCTGTAAACATAATTGGAATCTACTGCACACGTGAATAACTGCATATAAATTAGCCTGTATCATTGGGGTTTATAGAGGGCTGCAGGTCCCCCCCTTGCCGATCAGGTGACGGTGTTCCCAGCGCATCCCAGCTCCATTCCAAATGTCAATTTTCTACATTTTAATTGTATTTCATTCTTTGGCATAGCTGTTGCCTTGTTGCATTTATCATAAAGGCCTCGACAGACGAGACATTCCGCTGAATTCTGCGCATTTCCAGGTTGGTTTCCTAGGTAATTCGTTGGGAAAACGCAGAGCGGTGTTGTCAGGGATTGCTTAATATTAGCGATGGAGACCTGGGCATCTGGGGGAGCCGAACAAGCACAACTTGATTCAGAATTCCTCATTTTTCCCATGTTTTTCCTTTCCTTTCCTCTGCCTTCTCCTTTGTTATGGGCAGGACTCATCAGGCATGGAGCCCTCTGGCCTAAACCCTCAGGGACTTGAGGCCAGATCCTGCTCCTCCACAAGTCAATGGAAAAACTCAGGATCAAGTTTTAAGCAGCTGCTTCACTTCATGCCCAGGAGCTGAGAAGACTTGGTTAAGCCAGAGTGAAGCCTGAGCACCATGATGAGGGCTGAAGCTCTCAGTGGAGGAAGGAGCTTCCTCCTTCTCACTTCCTTCTCCATCCTCCTGGCTCCATCCAAGCCCAGTGAAAAGCTGGGAATTCCTTACCTGGAGCACAGGGGGAGGACTGGAGGGGCACGGGCAGCCTGAGGAGCCTTGGTTGAGTCCAGTGTGAAAAGAGGTGGTCAGATACACATGATTCAGCTAAAACAAGGATTACTTCCTTGGATTGAGTTAGTCAGGAGTGGGATTTACACAGAGCCACATGGTGTAAAAGCCTGATTTGATGCAGATTTAGGGAAAACAAAGAGTTCCACCCTCTCTCAGAGACACTCTGACACCCAGCCTCTATCAGCTCAGCCTTAGTCCATGCATTTACAGCAGCAAATTCAACCAACCCATCACTTTCAACCAAATATGAGCCTGAGACACACTGGACTGAGGTGCCAAAGCACCTCTGGGGCACAGACCCACATGCTCAGAGGCAGGGGAAGCACGACACAGTGCAATGCAGAGGCAAGCCCAGGAGGAAAAGTCCCTCCTGCCCCAGGATAAAGCCTCAGATGAGGCCCCCTTGACCCCAAATACATTGAATTCCAGGGAAATTCACAGAGGGGAGATTTAGACATTAAGAAGCAGCACTTCCCTGTGAGGGTGCTGAGGCGCTGGCACAGGGTGCCCAGAGAAGCTGTGGCTGCCCCATCCCTGGCAGTGTTCAAGGCCAGGCTGGACACAGGGTTTTGGAGCAAGCTGCTCTAGTGGAAGGTGTCCCTGCCCTTGGCAAGGGGTGGGACTGGATGAGCTTTAAGGTCCCTTCCAACACAAACCATTCCATGATTCTCTGAAGGCAAACATCAGTGTTAGGTAATGACACTCCCGGGGGTGGGCAGAGAACAACCCCACTGCAGAAGGGGCAGCCCCCCAGCAGCACCTCCCATCCCAGCATCCGCAGCCCCACACGCTCCCCAGCATTCCCAACAGTCCCTTCTTGACGATAATGGCATTATCAAGTGTGCCAATGGAGTAACGGGTGATTTATTTCATTGTCACTCTTCAAAGGCACATTTGTTTACCACCACCTCTGGCCTCCAGCTCACCATAAGCTGTGTGTTTGCTTGGGGGGGGGGCTGCGGTGCAGGAAGAGGGGGGCTGCATTCACCCACCACCGTTGTCACCTTGACTGCGAGCGGCGGGAGCCGCGGGCACCACCAAGCGCGGATCCCTGCGGCTTCCCAAGGGATGCGCTCAGAAACGTGTGACTGGGGAGGCCTGACCTGAATTTAACCTTTCTCTGTGCCCCACCTTTGATGGGGACGGGAGGTGAGAGATGTGGCAGCCTGGCCAGGGCCAGAGACAAACTGCTGGGATGAAGGAGATGACACAGGGGAGGGGGAGGAAGAGCCGAAATCCCGTCCCGCAGGATGCACCCGGCAGAGCTGCCTCTTGGCTTGGTGGGGCTTTGGGACACAGCATCATAATGATGCTGTGGTACCTCGCTTCTCTTAAGGGAAAGACTGAAGGAGGGGGGAAGCAAAAATAAGCGAAAATTAAACGAAAAGCTTTTTTCCTTGTTTTTTTTCCCCTATAAAGAAAAAAAGATGGACTTTTGGTCCAAAGTCCTGGCTGGTATGACCCTACAATGTCACAAGTCATGAATCTTAATCTTGCTAGACCCAGCTAAGCAAGGGAACAGCTCCCAAAGCAAGGTTTAGGCAGGGACCTCCGCCAGAGGAAACCATCCTTTGCATCCCAGGGCTGTGGCTCCCAGGGATGCTGCCCGGATGACTGCGCCCTCAAGGTGCCATCTCCTCATCTAATCAAGTGCCAAACAGAATAGAAGCGACGGGAGGGCTTGGAAGGGTCTTTGCACCAGGGTCAGGGGGTGCAGAAGGGATGGGCATGGGGGGCCCTGCCCTATGTGCAGGCAGCAGCTCCTCCCTGCCTGCACCTCACACCAATGGAGCCATGACTTGTGGTCACCTCGAGTCTTCCCATCACCCCCATATGGCACAATATAACTCAAAGTTATCGACTAAGCAGTTCTTTCCAGGCCACTCCAATTACTTTCAAGCACCTCTTTGATTTTAGTGTCAAAGAGCTTTTTTTTCTTCTCTCTCAAGTTGTTTTCACTTTCAAAAACCCCAAAGTCCTGGAGCACCAGCCGGAATAATAAGCAGACTCACTATTTAGTCATAGAATGACCTGGAATTTCTCCAAGGAAACATATTTTTCACTGAAAAATACTGGAAGAATCTGTATGAAAGTTTTGCCTTGACATTTGCTGGGTTTAGAGGAAACAGGAGAGCAATTCTTCCCCATCACTTTCACAGTTTGTTATTTTTGCTTCCCTCTCTTTACTCATCCCCAAGAGTTTCCTCTGGGATGGCCACTCACACAGAAAGAAAGAAAGGAGTGGATGAACAAGGCATGGGGACCACTGAGAAACAGGGACACGGTGAGGAGAAATAACCAAAGCTCTTGTTTCTGCTGCTTTCCAAACGATATAAAAATGCTTTAATTCTACAGGTTGCCCAAGATAAGCCAGTTTCTAATGTTTTCCTTGCAAAGGGAAGGTCTCAGCTTTCATGAGACTTAAGTTTTCAGCAACATTAAAATTGATAATCCTCAAGATACCTGGAGCTGGCAAGAGTGAGAATAGGCTAAGGGGGGGACTTGGAGGGCCGTGTGTCCCCATGGGGCTCTATTATCCCGGGAACGTCATGATCCCAGCTCATGGCCCTACCACCCTGTTACAGAATGGAAATAAACTGCTTCATGGGGGTTTTGTGATTTTAAAGCATAATCCTGTATAAAATACTTTGAGGGCCTCAGATGGGATCAGCTACAAACGACCATTGAGCATCCCTTGTTTCAAGGCTCCTTCTGTGCCTCAGGTGTGGCTCTTTGCACTTACAGCAGTTTGCAGCTGATCCTCTGCCAGCAGAGAGCTGCCAAATGGAGTCTCCTCCACCTCCCTGCAAAGCCCAGATGGAATTCTCCTGACTTGTGCGGGCAGTTCCAGAGTGGGAATCAGAATGTATGGGAGGGATTCCATTTACAATCAAATTCACAAGGAATTTGGCTATTTTGGAGTCCTGTCCCAAGAGCTCCTGAAGTCAACGGGAACCTTTCCCCTCCCCAGCATCCGTCTGGATGAGGTTGTGTTTTCCCTGTTGAACTTGCTCTATGAAGAACTCCACTACTGTTCCAGCTCTTTACATGTGAACACAGCTGGATGAGCAGAGGAAAAAGCACTTTGCCAAGAGCACAAGGGTGATGAACCTGCACCAAGCAGGGAGTGTTGCTGAGAGCCGGCCAGAGCACCAGGTCCTTGACATGGTCAGGGTGCCATAAACCCAGGGTGCAGGGGGAAGCCATGGGTTAATCTGGACTGAGGGGTCCGCTTCCACTCCCTTAATTTATGGCAGAAATCTGCTATAAACACTGGCCTCTCATGCTCATTTGGGTGAGCCCATTTTTACTGCATGCTAAGGCATCATACTATAAGAAACATAATGGGAATGGCTTACACTTAAATGGGATAACCTTGATTTGAGCTCCCTGCTCACAGCTGGGGGCAGCCAGAGCTGTTCCAGCCGGTGGGATCTGATCAGCTCCCATGAGGACACCCAGTACCGAGACACGTGGCCTTCTGGTTTCTGAGCCAGAAACCTAAACCTGAGCCTGCCAGTTGCTTTTGTCCAGGTTTTTGAAGCCCTCCTGCCATCCAAGCATCATGCCAAGGGGTCTGTCGCATTTAAATACATGGAATTATCTATTACAGTGCTTTACTATTTATTACATAGCTTTCGCTTTAACTGCTTAGTAAATCATAGCAGAAATAATGGCTGAAATAATGGCCTTCCAACTGAGAGTCAGATGCCATCATCAACCAACAGAAAGTCAAGATTGTAATTTAAAGTATAGATTAAAAAGTCCTTATGTGCACATTTTGTTTAAATTAAGGGATGGGACAATAAGGCCTCACCAAAGGCAATTTTTCCTGGCATCAGTCAAGGGTTTAGAGGAGGCCTGGGGGGGTGAAGAGCAGCCTTGACCTCCCAAGACTATAGATGTGTGTTTGTTATCACATCACTTGAGCAGGAGACTGTGCCCAGCCTGCCTGGTCTGTGTCTAAGCGGCACTGCGGTGGTTTCAGCAGTGGAGTCGTGTTCTCCCACCCGGCAGGAGACACCAGCAGCAGAGCTGGACACTGAACAGCGTCCTTGGGCCATGGCCAACCTCCCCTGGGCAAAGCCTTGCTGCCTCCAGCCCCGTCTGTCACATATCTCCCCAGCCCCAGTGCCCGACACGCGCCGTCTGCTCGGCCTCCAGCACCAGGAGGCTCTGCTTTAGCTCCCCATGGCTGAGCTCCTCACTGCATCATCCCTCTTGTGACTGCAAACCCCATCCTGCTCTGCTGCAGCACGATGCTGTGTGCCTGTGCTGTGCCACTGCTGCTGCCAACCCATGGCAGGTATCCAGCTTCCCAATATGACCACCCCATACTGCACCGAGCATGTGTCTCCTGGTCCTGGAGCTCCAGAGCCCCTCTTCCTGCAGCAAGATCCATCCCTGCTCGGCCCTATCTGCAGCTCCCTTTGCACCCACAGAGACCCCCTTGGATATAACTGCCCGTGTAACCCCATAGTGAACCAAGCACAACCCAAAGTACATCATCCCCTGGGGACCTCACGAGTAGGACTTCTTCGGGAGCCTTCTTGGATCCCCATCCCATGCGGAGATCACTGGGCATTTCTGAGCTTGGTTCTCACAGCGGATCATGGTATTCCAGTATTCCTGAAGCCTCCTTTCAATAATTATCACGCTGTTACATTGGTGAGTTTCTTGACAAGTTATTAAATCATAATTTCTAATTTAAATGCCAGCTTTTGGCGTGCATGCCTGCTCAGGATAAGCTCATTTTCATTTTTATTAAACATCACCTATTAAACACACGGAGAATTTTCTTAGGAATAACAGAAAACACCACAGGTGCCTTATTTCCCAGCTCATTTTGTAATGGTTGCAAATAATTCCCCAAACATATAACCACACCAAGGGGATTGTTACATGGTGAGGACTGATCTGCAAAGAGCCTTCTTAGAATCCCTTAGGATCTTCTCCTTGCCAGCCCCTGGAGGTGACAAGGGGCTGCAGGCTTTGCATCGTGCCATAAAGCACCTTCCACCTTCCAAACCCAAAGGAAGGTTAAGGATGGCAGTATCCAAAGCACCCAACTTCCAGAGACATCCCAGGGCTCCTGACGTGACAGCCATACTTCAGTGCCACCCAGAACTTGGCTTCTTAAGCAGATGGTCAATTAATTATGCTCATTTGGTGTTTAGAGTGCCTGGCCCTGGGCTCAGCATCCAAACTGTGTACCCCCTCCATTGCAGGAATGGTTGCAGCAGCACTGCTGGCTCCAACCATACAGGGTTGGCCTCCCACCCCACTGAATTTATAGGGTGAGGGGTTGTGCTTAGGGCTGAGCTTGTGGTGGGGCACAAACCATGCAAAAATGGGACAACACAGATGTTGAAAAGATGTTGAAGATGTTGAAACAGCAAAAGAACAACTTCAGTACAAGAGATGTGGGGTGAGAGGATGCTCAAAAACATCCCTTGGGATGAAGGGTCATGTCTTGGCTTAGCCCCACCCTCTGGGCAGCATTTTGTGCTAAAAGTCTGCAATACTTTGGAGCTGATGGGAAAAGGAATTACCCATTTCCCCCAAATGATTTCCATCTCCAGACTATACATTTTCTGTGATCAGACTGATTAGTTAAATAAATCATCCTTACCTGAAGATAATCCATTTATGCTTTTTAATTAAACACAATTATGACAATTTGTTCTGCTGCCTGCCAGACTGCGTGTGCAATGGGAGCCCAGGGCAGGAAGCTCTTGTGGATGTGTTTACCTCCAGGATGAAGAAAGGAGAAGAAAAGAGCTGAAAATGCACCTTTTGATGATGGTGCTGGAGATGGGCTGGGAAAAAATAATAAGGGAAGACTGGGGAACTAGTTGAGATGATGGGTGTCCTCCGGAACAGCCATGGGCTCTCTTGTGCCATGAGTGCACTGTGGTATTAGCCTGGGTCCCATGGTCCCATTGGGTGCAGAAGGAGCTCAGTTCTGGGGCTGTGTATCCCCCCTGCTACATGCAAATCCTGGGCCAGGTGCAGATAGGAACATGTCAGTGTTCTTAAGAGCATCATGTCCTTTTCACAGTCCAACAAGACAAGAAAACACATCCCGTTTCCTCTGCCAAGGGCTTTTATTCAGATCAACTTCCCTTCCACTTGCTCCCACGGAGTGAGAGGCAAAATAAGACACAAGGAGCCAGCTTAAATAGATGTTAGAGACCTTGAAGTAATTTAACAGCCCTCTGTAGCCCCTCTCCACTCCCCTTGCCACCGCACGCTCAAGTTCAACTGCAAGTGAGTACAGCAGACTATGTGCTGTTTGTTTTGGGTTCAATGGCATCTCATTTACACGTGTTAATTGCAACTAATTGGCACTAATTGGATGAACAGGAAACCCTCTGGGAGCACTCATACCTTTAATTTGTAGTAAATATCATTAATTAACATATGCTAATTAGAGCCAATTAACATTGATTAAGGGTTGCCAGCTACTTGGAAAGTACAACTATCCGTGTTGTATTAAGTCAGCACAAAATATGATGCATGCTTTAAGTAGAAAAGAAGAGGCAGCTGACATGAGGCAGCATCTGAGCTCACAACACATCCTAGCACTGTGCAACCTCCTGTGGGCAAACACAGCGAGGGGAGCAGTGTGATACCCACCACATCCCGTGCCTTGCGTCCATAGATGTGATAGGAGAGAAAACGCGCTTCTGAAAGGAGTTGTTGCTACTTAAAGCATGCAAAACCCATCATCTGGGGCTCCAGGGAAGCTCAGCACCTCCCTGCAATCAGATCTGTGAAAGGAGATCTCTCGCCTTTGAGACAATCATAGAACCAGAGAATCAATTGTGTTAGAAGGAACCTTAAAGCCCATCCAGTTCAAATCCCCTTCCACAGGCAGGGACACCTTCCACTAGAGCAGGTTGCTCACATGTTCTAACACTGCCTTTTCCCCATGGAAAACCACTGTTGAGAGCCCCGAGAGGGTTCCCATGGGATGTTTCTGCCTGCCTGGGCTTGGCAAAATAGACATTATAGAGAGTTCAGCCCAAACATTTGTACAGCCACTGAGCTGAATCCCTGCTCTGCCCGCTCCTAGGGGCAGGCAGGTGTGAAGATAGCCTGGAGGCACTGCACCTGAGACCTGGACTTCTGCAGAGCACAGCTACCTGATCCAGCAAATATGGGTCACAGCATTCCTGGGGTCTGCAAAGAGCCCGGGGCTGCTCTGCACGGAGCTCGGCCCTGCTCTGCCAAGCATACTTACCCAAGAAACCTGGGAGGGGTAAAATAACCCAGCAAAGCTCCCAGAGGGCGAAATCCTGCTGCTCCCACGTCAGTGGCACTTTTGGGTATGGATACACTGCAGCTAGGGATGGAGCTCTGCACTGGATCTGCATGAGCCAGCTCAGACACTGGGAATACCAATGAGGCAGCATGCAAACACACTCCCTATAACCCCATGTATCCCAGAGAAGAGTGAAATACTGGATTTAGACTGCAGTTACAGTTACTGGAGATGACCAAGGCCAGGTTGGATGGAGCTTGAAGCAACCTGGTCTAGTGGAAGGTGTCCCTTCCAAGTTGGAAGTGGATGCTCTCTAAGGTCCCTTCCAACTCAAACCAGCCTGTGATTCTATGAGTAACCTGGGGGTATGCAGCCATGGCCAAGTCTGTCACAGGAGGCTGAAGCTCAAATACTTCTTGTTTCCCTAAAGCTTTTGCACTAAAATTATTACCAACCTGTTTACTCTGCTGTTTACCATTTATTATCTGATAAACCAAGTGCTTATCAGTTTGTGTGGAAGGACAGAGAAGTGCAGTGCTTAATCTTAACGAACACCTGGGAAGAGACATGGTTTGGGCTGACACCGGGTCTGTTTCCCAATTTCCGTGTTCCTAAAAGGATTAGCTTTTTACACTGAGAAAACAGAGCCTGGGTTGAGACATGCCAGGGAGGAGATGCACTGCAAATACCTTGAATTTGGTTGTTTGGCTACAAACTGGGCTTTGATAGCAGAGCGGGAGGCACGAGGTGCTGGTCAAAGGGGGTGTGCAGTGGGGTGTCTCTGTGCTTTCCTTTCCCGGCTCCTAGAAATGTAGACTGCACAGGATGGGAGCACACAATTAGAATCATCATAGAATCCCAGACTGGTTTGGGCTGGAAGGGACCTTAAAGCTCATCCAGTTCCAACCCCTGCCATGGGCAGGGACACCTTCCACTGGAGCAGTTCGCTCCAAGCCCCGTCCAACCTGGCCTTGAACACTGCCAGGGATGGACATTCACAGCTCCCTTGGGCAGCCTGTTTTAGTGTTAGACAGCAGATAGCAGAGGTTTGTCCAGACAAATGCAGAGAGGTAGGCGCTGATGAAGCTGCGGTCCCCTTCACTCTTTCTGGTAGAATCCTCCTATCATATCCTGCTCTGGAACTTCCCATTTGCTGGGCATCATTTTGGGAAACATTAAATCCCCCTGTCCTCAGCCTGGACAGGGAAACCTCAGGGAAAAAACACGGGACTGCCTGGCTAAAAATGGGCTGTAACATTTCAGACAAGTGCAATCAGAGGGGACATCTGAGAACCTGAAAATGTGCTTTTCACAAGTTGAATATAAATGTCTGTTGGAGAGGAGCATCACTGACACATTTAAAGCAGTATCAGGAAGCTGATAAGCTAAAAATGCCAGCAGCATACATATATATATGTATATGGACACATAACCTGCCCCTCTCTGAGGATAGGCTCAATAATCCAATAGGTCCATTCCACCTCTAATTACAGTGATCCCACAACCCAGCACTGCTAACCAGGGCTCTAAATCTGAGTTTACAGTATTTAGGAAGCATTGTCAATAATGTTTACAGTGAATTAATTACCACAGCATTTTTAATTTATTTTCATTAATTATAATCTTATTAACCAATTAATTAAATCCAAATATGGGCTGTGACATTGTTGGGTGGATACACCCTGGTAAGCAAACAAGCAGCATAATCATACTTCCAGCAAAGCAAACCGGCAACGAGGGGGGACCCAGCACCAGCCCTGCTTCAGATGGACCCATCTAAGGGTTGGATGCTTTTGGGATGCTCTCCACAGCTCATCCCTCTCCTGCTTCCTCACCATGGTCAAGGAAAACCCAACAGGGTGGTTTTTCCCTTGGGATTCTCCCAAACATGAAAAGCTTTATCCAATTGGTCCCCCAGCTCCAGCCTACTGCTGTTCCTCACCCTTTACCCATCCCATGCACTGTCCATGGTGGGATGTTATCAGGTTTGTAGCAATGCGGTACGAGAAATCTGGGATTATCTGACAACAGCGTGTATCCCTTGGTGAAAAGGAACAAGTTGAAGGAGCAACTAAACCACTTGCAAATTCAAGATCTCTTTTTGTTTTACGGCTGCCTTAGCATTCAACTGCACATGGACACAACCCCCTTCAACAAACATTATGCACAGGATTTATTACAGATGTATACTATTTACTAGGGTTTGCAGTGATATATAGTCTCTCTTCATCATTTGAGCAGTAAAGTATATTGTTCTGACCCTTCCACTCTCTCCATTTGCCTAAGACTTCAGCCACTTGATATTTTTCCAGTTCTGACATTTCAAACATGCAATGCCATATGTATTGCCACTTTCAGGTAATTATCACGTAAAATTAGGCTAGTCTTGTACATGAAACTAGCAATTAGCCAAGGATTGAAGGTCAAAGAGATCTCATTTATAGAGTCTCTAACAAAATGTTAAGTGTAAATGTGTGTCAGATGGTCCAGGATGCTGGATTATATGGGGTCATGACAACGGGTCTGAAGTGCCATCAAGCACGATGTAGCCAGTCTGTTGGGCACAGCAGTACAATCTGGGATTTATCTCTTTCAGCCTTATCAGAACCTGTGCTAAATCTAGGACACGGCCTGAGAGGAGTTTCTGCAAAAACCAGGAAAATCACTCGCAGCCCATTGTTTCCCTTGCTGGGACTGTTAAATGAGCTGCTCTTTATTACAGTGCACTCTGTGTGACAAACCTGCTCCTCATCCTGCAGGATCTCGCTGCTCCCGCTCGGATGAGCACAGGTTTAGTCCCAGCCACACATAAGGTAGGGCAGCAAGGGCTGCTGTGGCACGAGGAGGTGAGTGGATGCGCAGTGCTGCAGCAGCGCTCTGTTGTCCTGTGTGGATGATGTAGACCCCCCTCCATCCCCAAAGAGACTGCTGGGAACATATCAGCTACCGGCACCAACCCGTCATCTCTTAATGTCATCAGAGTGGGTTATCCAGCAGGCCCAAAGGCGTTTAGGACCTTAAGCAGGTGCTAATTGGTTCAGCCCTGGTGAAGATACCAGCCTTCCTTTTTCCTGATGCAGGGCCTCATCCTGATAGCACTGAGGAAGGCAGAACAAAGCTCCCAGGGACACTGTGGTGCTGGGCCAGACCTTCCCTGCATAAGCAAAGCACAGGGGGGCTCCCACCACCTCCACAAGAGGACATCAAGCTTTCTGCTCCTTCCCCAGCACCTGGAAAAGTCCATTCCGTGTAGAGAAGTCAGGGATGCTTCCATATGTGTGCATTTTCTGCTCAATTTCTTTCAGTAATTTGCAGCTGAAATCTCTCACAAGCCTGATCCCTCTATTTTTCCCTCCCAAAATACAACACTATCCCACTTTCCAAGTGCACTTGGGTGAACAGA
Source organism: Ara ararauna (assembly GCA_028858755.1). Classification (NCBI taxonomy): domain Eukaryota; kingdom Metazoa; phylum Chordata; class Aves; order Psittaciformes; family Psittacidae; genus Ara; species Ara ararauna. Next base: position 4,700,192 of record CM054389.1, on the reverse strand, counting down.
GACCAAGTACCAAAGACAAACCTGTGGCAGGACTATTGCTGAATGAGACCTCCTCCAACAAGGAAGGCGACTGCACCTGAATCAGGTGTTAAAACCCCTCCTTGCATGGTTGCATTCATTCTCACCTGTATCAATATTCATCCTTTCTTCCTGACACCCTGTCAACTGCAGACAGAGCCCCCGCTATAACCAAATACTTCCCACCACACATCCATGGGGATTATGGCAGGGAATGATTTCCTTTCATACACTCCCACACCAAAGGGGAGAGCTCGCAGCCTTTTCCTTCCAAGTTTCCCTCTTCGCTATCCCTCTGGTTCCCCCTGCTCTCTGACTGCCACCACCTCCTCTGCTTCTCCTCCCCTCTCCCGCTCCGGTTTTCCGCCCGCGTCCCTCCCGGCTCTGTGCCCTGACTACCAATGATGCTCTCAGCCCTGCTCTGTATTCCGGCTGGCGGCAGAGGTGGGGGCACGCTTGCCCGCTCCGCTTCCAGCCCTTCCTTCGCCTCCAGCTCAGGGCCACAAAACCCTGTGAGAAGACACAAACAACATTCCCATTTTCCCTGGCCGTGGCACCAGTGCTTTTCTAATTGCAAATAACCAAACCCATGGGCATACTGCACTGGTCTGATCTGGGAGCTCTTCCCATCCTTCCTTGCCTTTCCAGCAGGGGTGGCGGAGGGAGAAGGGATGCTCCTTGTGCCAACACACTGGAGGTGATGGGTTTATTGCAGATTTACCCTTTGATTTGCCATCCAGACCCATCCCCATTGAGGACAGCCTCAAACTTCTCTCGCCTCTGCTGCGGCTCTGGCTCCTAACCTCCCTTTCTTCCTTGAATCCCAGGTCGTAGCGGCACTTAGCTAAATGCTATAACTGCAAACAAAGTGTGACAGCTTTATTTGTAATTATACTGCGTTTAAAGGAACAAGATGAGCTTAATGAGTTAATAAAGTGGCTGCCTGTCAAAGCAGGGGCTGCTTTGCATAGGCGCCCTGCGGGGTCCCTACTCATGCATATGGAGGGGTGCAGGAGGTGCCCCCGGCCATGGCAACGCGCAGGTAGCAGCCCGCGGCCAGCTGCCCCCGTCCCGGCAGACTTGTATGAAGTGAAGACTCGTGAGCAGCGAGCATTTTGTCTCCGCACACTTGACAAAACAAAGACAACTCACTCCTCTGGTTTCATGCCACATTTTTTATTCATAAACAAGCTGTTGGCTGTAAAGACATGATAAAACTCGAGCTCAGAGGAGGCTGGCGCACATTTGAATGCAAATCCTCAGCTGCTACAAATCCCTCCTATTATTCAGCTGATTTCTTTCTCTCTTTTTTTTCCCCTTTCCTCCCCATTTTTGTCTTATGCTAAGCCAGGCAGGATCCCAACCAGAGATATGTGATAAACTCCGGTCAATGCAAAGAAAGGCACCGGCATAAAAATTCAAAGGCTTGCCTAGGAGAGGGGAGGCAGGCAGGCTCTGCGGGGCCAGGAGCATGAACAAAGGCCACCGTGCTGCCAGGGGCTCCTCGCTGGCAGCAGAAGGTTTAGCTCTACATGCACAATATTGCCTGTTGTGATCTTGTTTCACCTTTATTTTGCCCTGGCAGGTAGCTTGCTGACAGAGGGAGTGAGTGGGGAAAGCTTGGCAGGCAAAGAGGCAGGAAAGGCTGCATGGCAGCAAAGCACCAGGAAACCCAAGAGTTTCCCAACCCTGTGCAATGGGAATATCTGACAGGGGAAAAACTATCTGAAAGACACAACACAGATTGGTTTTATTAAATTGGAAAGAAAGTGTCATTTAGTGTTTTCCATTTTCACCCCCAAACCTTCCAGTGACCACAGAATCCCAGACTGATTTCGGTTGAAGGGACCTTAAAGCTCATTCAGTTCCTACCCCGCGCCTCAGGCAGGAGCACCTTCCACTAGAGCACGTTGCTCACGTGTTCTAACCCTGCTCAGGGTCTGTTCAGACCCTTTGCATGTGCAAAGCTCCTCACAAGGGAGGAGTTCCTGTGGCTGGTGCCACAGCCACGCATCTGGGCTGAAGAAAATCAAGCCTCAGGTTAATGCCAAGGCTGATGCTGAGAGGTGAAGGGCATGGATGGCTCTTTAGCTCTGTAACTTAAACACAGCTGTGCTGCTGCCCCTAACCCTGATGGTTTAAGACCAGACGTTTCACAGAGCGCAGCTCTGGAGCTCAAGATTCCTTTCAGGCAGGACCTGACCTGGCTTCTGAGTAGCTCACTCCCCTTGTAGGCACTTGTGCAAGTCTTTTAACCTCATCCGGTTCCAACCCCTGCCACGAGCAGGGACACCTTCCACTAGAGCAGGCTGCTCCAAGCCCCATCCAACCTGGCCTATTGGTGGATGTTTCTGCCAGCTCCCGTGTAGCTGGAAGAGGCCCCAGTGCAGGACATGCTTAGATGTGCATTCAGTCTTCACCCTGTGTTAAACCACAGCTTTGACTCCCTCTATCCTCCCTTTTCCCACGTTTCTTAAGGTGCCTCTTTATATAAAGCAGCATCAGCACTGCCTGCTTGGCTGGGGACCTGTTTCTGCAGATGCCGAGGCCAGGAACCAGGAGAGGGATCAAGCGATGGCACCTCCCCAGCTGGGCACAGCTCCTGCTGCTCCCGCCACTCTGGGCACAGCCCAGGTTCCTGGCGTTTGCAATGCAATCAATGCAGGGCCCCTGGTTGTGGACAAGAGGAGAGACTTAATTCTAATCTGTATTGACTGCTCACTGCTTTGTCTGCCAATTTGCATCATGGACTTGTCTCAAACAATGATGTGGGCCTGGCAGGTTCTCTCACAGTAATCTATACCAATGGGTCAAAATCTCTGAGCACTCGTTAAAGTCCATACATACAAAATGCACGTTTAACTACTGGAAAGATGCTGAGGTGCATCTGTCTCAATATTTATCCACCTTCATCTGGAATCTGCTTAAACCCCAAGAATGCTTTCAATTCTTAGCAGCGGAAAGAGGCCATTTGATGCAGTGGAGAGTATTCCCATAAGTTTGTACTGTAATATTTTCTCATGCTACCTCATGTCCAAGGAACAGTTTAATGGAGGTGGATGGTAGGAAGGAGATGCCCAAAGGAGTGAACTCAGTCCTCTGCCTCATACTGTGAATTCCTGCTGTGATTGAGAAAACAAACTCTCAGTGTATTTTGGGTAAAGTTCTTTGGAGTTTCACCTATTTCTACTTCCATTTTCCACCATGTTTGTAGCTGTTGGCAAGAGCAGCTCTGAACACAGCATCCTTACTGCTGCTGTGGGGTGGATGCTGGGGCTGAGGGGCACACATGATGCCCTATGGTGGGATGGCGTAGTGAACCTGGGGGGGACATCCCCAGCTTTGGCCACTCACAGACCCCCCAGATCCACCTCCAGCCACTGCCAGGTCAGCATCACTGCCCCGTCCCTGGCTCCTGATGGACAGAGCATGGCCAGGAGCACAGGCGAGGTTCTGGGTTAAGTGCTGAGCTGACAAAGACGCCAAGCTCCAGAGCCCAGCCTGGGCATGTGCTTCCATAGAGCCTGATAATGCAGCATGTCAGCAGCGTAGAGATGGAGTGATTAGGCTGGGGACATGGACACTTGTCTGCACTTCATTTAAGCTCTGCCACATCTGCCTGTTTGTCAGCAGCGGTTTAGGGCTGTGGCGAGGGGGTAAGTGTGTGTTTGTGAGCACACACACCTCTGTCCTGCTCCATGTCCTGCATCCCTGTGCTGGCTCCGGAGCAGCTTTGGCTTCCCTGTGTTTGAGTGACAATTTACAGCCGCCGTGACCCTGGCCACGGTGCCGCCAAACCCTGTGTCCAGCCAGTGCTGCCTGGACCATGACTGCCTCACATAAATGTGATTTATAGGCAGCCATCAGGGAGAGACACTGCCTCTCACATCAGCTCCTTGCACCAGATGGACTGGCTGCTACTTCAGCCATGAGCTCGGGTGGCCAGGACACTGCCCACCTCCCTCCGCTTCCTAACTAGATGGGGTTTGCTGCTTGTCAAGAGGTGCCTCAGTTTTATAAATAGGTTTCGGCTCTTGGGTTTTTAAAAATACAAAGCATGAGGAAGAAGGATTTGAGGAGGAACAGCCACTTTGTGCAAGGATAAATAGAAAAGCCACTTTGATCCTGTCCCGGTGACACAGGGCAGCAGGACAACTGATAAACCATGGCACAGAGGTTTTTGGAGCCATGTAGACACCATCCACCTTGCAGCAGTGCCAAGAGGGGGTATGCTTATATATTCCCCATTGCTTGGATCTGCCCACATCCAATGGCACAGGCTCCTTGTCAGGATGGAGCCATCGCAGAGACAAGACAGAGAGCAGCCACCCTCCCAGCATGGACAGCAGCCCTGAGAAACACAAATATGTTAAATAATGTTTTCCCTAGCTCCAGATCCATCCTGCAGCATGGAGAAATGGCCCTGCTCATCCAGCAACCGTAGAAAATCTCAATTTCCCACATAAAAATATTAGTGGCTGGCTTAAAATATTAACATGTGGATCGCATTGCCCTCAGAAGCTGTGGGATCGGAGTTTAGCATCAGCAGTTAGACACAGATATGGAATTAAAAATGTAAGCAATGGCTTTTCAGGCTTTATTATTGCGGCAGAGAGGCCCTGCAGGATGGATGGTGGAGGGAGGGAGGAGAAGAGCACAGGGCTGAGGTTTCGTGCCATGGCTCCAAGGGATCTGCCCCAGGCTCTGCCCCACAGGTCCTGTGTCACAACCCACAGAGCCCCATCCCTCTGCTCCAGCACCAAGGGGGGACACCACGTGCTTTAGCGTGGCTCTAAGGATATACCTAGGTTTGGACCAAAGTGAGCATCCTCTTTGCAAAGGGCTGGGTGCAGGGTGGGGGTCAGCACACATCCCCCTGCATCCCTGGGATATTCCCATCCCGCTGCATCCATCCTCATGCAATGGCATGGGGACCCAGCCCTAGACCTGGTGAGGCCTCTAGGGGCTACTGTAATACAAATAATGAATAATTACAATGCTATTAAACGGGTACACGACAGATATTCCACAAGCCCGGCACGTAACACATGTAAAGCCCCCTTCTGAGTACAGAGACCTCTTTCCCTGAAGGTTTGGGCTCGGCTGATTTAACCCACAAAGGTGCTGGATCCATGCCAGTGGGTGCCCGAGCAAAGTTGGGAAGAGCAGAGTTTGGCAGAAGGTTAGCATCGGAAACAAAAAACCTGGACTAAATTATTATTCCACCCATAGCCTTCCCAAGGAAAATAGAAGCAGCAGATTGAGGCCTGTTTTCATATTTGATAGGGAACCAGATAAATGGCAGGCAGCTTGCTCTGATAAGGCCTTGCTCTGGGCATAACCTCCTTCTCTGAAAGCCTCTTACTATGCATAGAGTCAAGCTATCTGTGCAGCTGCACCTTGACACAAATATATCTGCACCCAAGATGAACCAATTCCCCCAGAAATTACAGGAGTGGGATTGCATCTGGGGAAGGGGCCGCAGCCAACGCTTTGCCACCTTCTTTCCTGAACAATACTTTCTTTTCCCCCAAACAGCCTCTCAGACAAACAGTTTTCCCTTATTCTCCCTCCGCATCGCTCCGTCCCCTGCGCTCGCAAAGAGCAGAGAGGGTGACGGGGATGCAGAGGAAAAGGGATTTAACCCTCCTGAGCAATCTCATGCTTGGGAATCACCCCCAAATGTTCCTCAGCAGCAGCTGGGTTGACATCAGTATAACCTGGGAGTTCCCAGGCTCTTCAAGGGCATGAACAAACGTGTGATGCTACAATCAGTGTGCCCACACTACTTCCCTAACTCCCTCCCTGCGTGGCCATAGAGCCCAAATCCCCTCCTTTTCCAAGCAACTGCCTCTTATGTACCGAATTACTTTGGGAAATGGTCTTGGCTCCAGAGGTCAAGGCATAAGAATAAATATCCTGAGCACCACCAGTTCCCAAAGGAAACCAGAGGGAACCAAAAGAAAAGTTGGTTACAGAGATTTGGGAGAAAAGGAGGAGAGATATCCAAGGAAACAGCCATGCTAAGTGGGTATTGAGCAGCTTCCGACCAAACCCGTATTCATGTCCAGCCGTTTATGGACACAAATAATATCCTTGCTCCCAATCCCACTATGTTTTCATATCCAGAAGGGACTGGAAATGAGTTTCCCAGCTGCACGGCCACTTTAAAGACTTTATCCTAATGTTCTGTTTCATGGTGACACAAGCTCCATCATCATAAGAAGAACAAATCAGCAATTAGTCTGCGAGAGGCATCGCCACAGAGGTAGAACAGCCCCTAGTCAAGAGGGAGAGGGAATCCTTTTCCATGGAAAGCCCCCGGGAGAGCCGGGACCTGGTGCCTGTGACGATGATTGATGCTGGCTCTGCAGAGACGCACCACACCTCCCCAGAAAATTAAAAGCCTATTTGGAACGGTGCTAACGACGCAGCCCATTGATATTGTCTCATTACCCATCAGCACTGGGCCCTCATCTTTCCATCAGTATGGTATTAGGGGAAAAAAACCCCACAGGACAAGCGCTTTTCCTCTTTTCTCCTCATCCATCCCACAACATGCTTGGAAAACCTGACAGTGAAGGTTGGGCAGATCCAAAGCTCCTGCATCCTTCCTTATACATCATTATTATTGTTGTTATTGGGATTTATGTCTCACCATGAGCAGCCACAGCCCCTGAAGCAGCTCTCACCCATCAGAGCCTTGCTTTTACCCAGGCACAGGGTGATGCTGGCTCCACGGCTGTGGATTAGCGCTGGCCCTGCCAGCACCAACACTGAGCACCACATACCCAAACCAGCTCAGGGATTTGCACGAAGGGAACACACGAGCGGGGAATGGGCTCACGCTGCAGATGCAGCCGGGGGCAGCGGAGAGGCAGCACTTGGGGCAGGGACGCGGGGAGGTATTTGTGAGATCCATCTGAAAGCCGCAGTTGCCGAGGTGCAACTGGCCCCGCTGCCAACCGTGGAGGGCCGTTGGTGGAGAAGTGAAATATTAGAGCTTCGGGGGTTTCCCTGCCCCCACCACTCCCAAACTGGCATCTGTTACGTGTTGGGTTGGAGCAGCAGATGCCTGGTTGCAGCTAATGACAGCAGTAGGCTGCTAACAGATGCCACGTATCTAGCAACAGCCTTTGTCTGATCAAAGCACCAAGTGCTGATTTAGCTGTAAAGGTAGCGGGGACAAGGCCTGCACCTCCCTGCAGCCGGGTGGCTCCAAGCAGGAGCAATGGACTCACTCCTATCCCCTCCCCTGGTGACACAGGAGATGCAGCTCCAAGAGCCTAGCTGGACTGGAGCATATAAACCTGCTTATCCCATGGACCGGGTGATGGTCCAGGATGAGCATCCCTCTTTTCTACACAAGAACTTTGCTGGGGGCTAAACCTGATGCTTGCAACTGCCCTCTTCTTGCTTTCCCTTGCCTATTCCCTTTGGGAGCTCTGGATGTGTTGGCTCTTCCCCACACGGGCTCTCCCATCCCATCCCAGCATGTCCCTGTGCCTCAGCGCATCCTTCTGCCAGCGCTGCCATAGGCAGCATGGACATCTCCACCACCATTAACCTGCTGCTGCCTTCCCTACCCCAAGCAGCAGAGGAGATGCTAATTTCTGCATGGGATGTTTAAGAATAGGGGCTTAAATAAAGCCATCCTCCTGCTGTAGCCATCACTTGTTAGTTCAGCTCCTGACGATGAGCAGAAAGGGTTCAAGTTTGGTGGGTGAGATAACTCAAGGGGGCTGGACGTGTGGCCAAAGCACAGGGATTGTGCACGGGCTGTACAGAGTCTCTTTGCTGACCGGGCCTCCATAAACCTCCCCAGGCATTAACTGGAGAGAGCAAAGAGAGTCCCAAGGGTTGTGAATGGCTCTGGATGGGGTCCGGAGGGCACGAGCACAGACACTCATTTTTCAAGGCTCACTCCATCAGCCTTCCCATTTCCATCTCCCAGCCCCACCAGAGATTAGGGCACATCAAAGGATCCGCTCTCCTGCCCACAGGCTTCCCAGTGACATTAAGAGCAGTGCCATGGCCGTATGCAGAGCAGGGGAGAGCTCTAATTGCTGAGCAAATTACACATTTAAAATCAAACCTTCTATTTTCCTTAGGAAAGAGGAAAACACAGCGCTGCCCACAATGGAGAACTTCTGTGTGCTTCAGGAAGTATTTAAATAACAAGATTAACCCCTTTCCTTCAAATTAGTTAATAAAAATTGATTTCTCCTGGTGTTGAATACTTGCTTCCACCAAAACTGCCCTTTAGGGGTACTTGCAACTTCCTAATGTTGATAAAGCTTAAGAATAGTCAGAGATTTTGGGTCTTTCTACGCGAAGACGAAAGCTTGGGTGTCTGTGCTCTCTGTGGAGAGCCCAGGGCCAGTTCATGCTCCACAGAGGGCATTGCCAAGGGGAGTTATTTCTAAGGAAGTTATTTCTAAGGGGAGGCAAGGAACCAGATATCAAAAGCTCTTGATCTGGAGGTCAGCAGGGATGCAGGGATGCAGCACTTCTCCCAGAGATCCACTGTAGGCGGTGACCCTCCTGCTCTCCCACAGCACAGACAGAGAAGCCAAGGCCTGGGGCAGCCCCTTCCATTCACCTCCCCACCACGGAGCATCCTTCCTCCCCTCGACGTTTCTATTTCCTTGGCCTTACTGCCCTGCCACACTGGTTAGGCAAGGACAATACGGCGAAGAACCAAATGAAGAGAGTTTTTAACCAACACACAGGAGCCTAAAGGATAATTAAATGACAAGACTTATCAGCCCCCGTGGGGCATCCCCATTGTATCACAGATTAAAAACTGTTTCCTTTCCAAAGGAAAACCAGTGGCTGATCTACCTCTGGCTGAATCCATCAGACAACTCAGCTGAAACAAGTTTCCCAGTTTTTAATTCCACCAGCTGATCCAATCCCCTCCTTTTGATTTCCCCAGATGGCAGGAGCAGCTGGAAGGGAAAATCCTTCCTTGCCAGCACCGCAGCATCACCTGGACATCCACAGATCGCATCACCCAGCCCAAGGAGCACAGAGAATGCTGTGAAGGGCTCAAAATGCTTTGCTCTTAGCAATCAAACCAACAAACCAACCATCCCCTTGCCTTTTTACTGTCTGGGGAGGCTTTAAACAACATTGGTACGTATTACAACAGCTACAAACAACATAAAGCCTCTGGGGAAGCTTTAAACGCATCGCTACATACATACAACTGCGTACACAAGGAGGCAATTACTGCATGAAACAAAGTTGGACCAGAAAGAGGAGTCAAAATGTCTCCACTAAAAGTTTTTCTATGGCAATACACTGCTTTTTTGCTGACAGGCTCTTGCTTTCTGCAGGGCATTTGCATTGACTGTGAAAAGAAGCCCACAGATGACAGCAAACAGCCCTGGCCCCTGCCTGGCCCCGGCATCCCCTCGGAGTGGGATGAATAAAGAAAGAAATGGAAACAGCATCAAGGTTTTCCGTGGCATTTCCATGTGCCCTGGTGCCGCAGCCTGAAGCTGGTGGTGCTGGTGCCTGTGCACTGCTTTGCCTCCACCAAGTGCTGTGTATTCAATCAACTGTTTACTCGGCATTGGCTATAAACGTGCTTTTAATCGGGCACCTTTGCTCCCTCTCCCCTCCTTCCTCCGAGGGGGAGCAGCCTCCGATTCATGCGCCACCACCCTGGGGTCCCCCCTCCCCTTTCCCCGGGACCCACAAAAGAGAGGTCGCTCCCATGTCAAGTGGGGTGTGGAGACCAGCTGAGGAGCTCGAGAGCTGAATTGTGCCAATTTGTGCAGCCAGCGCCCGCTGAAAACCCTCCGGATCGGGAGGCAGGAGCCGGCATATGGTGCCTCACTCAAGAGCCTGTCATTCAGGGGACCGGCAAGTGATGGCTCTCTCTCACCCTCCCTTTATGGCCTTTCTGCCCCCCTCCCGTGGGTCTGCGGAGGGGCCGGGAGGATGAGGAGGGCTGGGGCACAGCATCCCCTCTGCCGCTCCATCTGCACGCGGAGCCAGCGGAGCGTGGATGCTCCTTCTTTATCCCGCTCCCCTCCTTCGAATTTCTCCGATGTCCCTGTGAATAAAGCACTCATGTTTCCGAGGGACACACGTTTGGGCTCAATTTCATGCTAGTTTCATCCAAAATACTGCCTGTGAGAGCGGCTGTGGACCATCCCTGCTGCCTCCCACACTCCATGACTCCCAAAGCCCTCTGCCGTCTCCATAGCCGGCCCTCCTTCTCCTTCCAGCCCACCCTTTAGCCCGGGCTTGTTCCTGTCCTCAAAGCTGCCCTTTTACAAGCAGAAAAGCTGTTGGCATGAAAGAACTATGAAGAGCCACCACTTAAAGCCCCTTTCAGGAGCAGAAGGTTTTCAGCTCTCAAAGAAAGAGGGTTTTTGTTCTGGCTTTGATGTTTCTGGGGTTTGTGACTCTCCACTCTTTTCTCCTCCATCCTGAGCAGGCAGATATAATCACCCTCCACCCTCCCTGCCTCTATTCACTGGTGCATTTTAAATAAGGTAACGACACAATCCCCAATTTGGGAACCAACCTCAAATTAGTGCCTGCACCGCTTCAGCGGGGGAGATTTAATCAGGTAGTTAAGATCCTGTTTGTGAGAGGCAGCCACCCTTCACCGGGGGTTTGAAGCCCGCAGTGTCAGCGTGGGGCAGGAGAAGAGGGGGAGCTCCAGCCACATCCCTGGCAGACCCCTTAACTCCAGGCTCTGACAGCTCCCACTTATCTCCTTCTGAGATGCCAGGGAGGGGAAGAGCCAGGTCTCCATGTGAAGGGATGTGATTTGCCAAATGTCTTATGCCACTCCCACAGTGCCAGGCGACCCCTTCCCATCCTCATTCACATTTCCCCTGATCTTACCCTACCTTAACAGCAGCAACTTTGTAAACTCTCCTGCCCTGTATCACAGAATTCATGGAAAAGGTTGGAGCCAGAACACCGATAGGGAACTGCATGGACGTGATTGTCACCCCACAGCTGGCTCCAATGAAGCTGTGCTTGCACTGATTATGGCTATGATTACTGAAAGCATCCTTACGGAGGGAGGGTGCTTCACTTCTAGCAGGTGCTTAATCCCTTTTGAAGCCAGATGAGTCGGCTGGGTGAGTGCAGGGGGATGAGAAGGAGCGGGGAGGTGCAGGATAGGGGTCTCAGCAGCACATCTGCTTTGGCCTCATACCCACCCTGCTGTCGGGAGGCTCAGGGGTCTTGCATGCACCACACTGTGCTGTGGCCATCGCAGCTCCGGTAGTGATGGTTTGGGACCTCCTGCTCTTAATGGGGCAGGAGTGGGCAGGCAGAGGGCCCAGCACGGTGCACAGCATCCCTGCAGCATCCTTGCAGCATCCCCACAGCTGCCACGGCAGTTGGGGGAATAAACCTTTAGAGACACCGTCTGTCAGCAGCTCTGGGGACATTGTCTGGGATCCCATCACACTCCACCCCCTTTGAGCCCTTGCTGCAGCTTTCCCTGCCCTTCCCCAGCAGCATTTTCCAGCCACCCCTAACTCTGATTTAATTACAGCATCCTCAGACCCGGCCGGCGGTGCGGGAAGGGATGAGGAGCATGGCGCATCCCACCGGGATAACTCCCTACAAACCTTTGGGACCAACTCTCCACTTGCCAAGCAAGTTGGCAACTGGGTACTGTGTTAAACATGTATGCCCATGGAGCCCTCCCCAGCAGCCCGCTGGCTCCGGAGGTGAGCTTCCCAGCCACGCTTCCCAGCTAATCTCCGAATGCTTCCCTGGATGTCCACAGCCTGATTTCCCTGAAGTTGCTCAGCCTGCACTGAATGGAAGCGGCTTTAATGTCGGAGGCAGATGGGCACCTCACAAAGGCCCCTCACCTCTCCAAGCTGGTCTGTCCACATGCCTGATTAAATCCTAATACAGAAGTTAGAATTGATACAGTGGCTCTGGGGTGATTCAATTAGTGCAGCAGGCATGGAGAAAACAGCACAAAGAGATGTGGTAGTTAGAAAGTCATTTTCTTTTGATCATTATAGCATCTCACACGTGGAAGCAGAAAATTATAGGCTCATGCGTCTTTGCTTAATATCCTCTGGGGCCAGATTTGTCGTAACATTGAAGTTAGCTGTCAGAATTGACAAAATCATGTGGTGTTGATGAATTTACAGTGCTGCTCTTAGAAGCTGAAGCAGGATCCAGGAAATGTCTGCCAGACAAATGTATTCAACTTGTATAAAATCACCTTTCCCTCCCTGCCCCCTCCCTTGGCTGCAATTCCTCCCCTGCCTTTGTGGTCCTGTGCCGCCAGTACAGATGCCAGGCTGGGATGGGAGCCAGCTGACTTCATGTTGGCCATCCCCATGTGCTGCCTTTCTTTTCCAAGTGCCACAGTCCACACTGAGCTCAAACCCATCACATGGTTTAAACGGTGCCAATAAAGACCTTTTTTTAGCTCCCAAAGGAAGTTTGGTGCTGGAGAGTGGCAGCCAGTGAGGCTTGAGCTCTAAGCATCGCCACACGATGGGTATGGCAGTGTGAACACAGCCATGGCCAAGGGATGCTCAGGACCTGGTGCTCCTGCTGCAGCACAGACCCATCCATATCATCATCAGAGGGACCTGTACGGCTGTCTGAATAGGTGAGGAGGAGGAGGAGGACCCCAGCAGCTGTGTGGCTCATGTGTCCCTCATGTCAGGGAGAACTGGCTGTTCTGCATATTCAGTTGGCAAAGAGGTTTAGGGACAGACATGTGGCATGGGAAAACAAGCAGTACAAATGTGTCCTTGTGGCTGATAAAAAGGGCATTTCTATTGACAACACACCTAATAGGCTGCTGAGTTTTATAGGAGGGGAATGGATCTATCAGGACAAACCGCTCTTATTCCTCAAAATGGGAAGAAAGGTCCTATTCTCTGTATTTTTTAAACAATAAAACGAGATTATCAGCTGGTGGAGCTAGCCCAGCTTCCCTGAAGCAGCACCCTGGCCAGCAGAGAACCTGGTCCCTCCGTCTCTGTGGGACTGCTCAGTGCCCCTGAACCCACCGTTGGTGCTGCAGCAGACTGTGGCTGCCCGGTACGTTAGCCTACGTGCCATAGCACCTCAGAATTCCCAAACTGCTGGCTGCATTCTGAAACTAAACATCCACCAAACCCCTGATTCCAAACACCATCAGTGCATCTCCAACCACCTCTCCTGTTGCTGTTCCGCAAGGTGAGGACCATCCTCTTCCAGAGTCAGCACGGCTTTTCCCCAACCAGACTTCAGCTTACTGGTGCTGTACATCACTCAACACCAAAAGCAACAAACCGTGACATAGGAATATACTTACTCCGGGCCACATTTTCCTGATTTGCTCTATAGAAGTGGAAATGTTCAAAGATCCCGTTGCCTCCTGCCTGGAGAATCCCTCTTGCTGTAAGAGCCTCAATGCCACAAAGTGGAGCCGGCGCATCCTAATCGCTTCCTGCGCAGCAGGAGCTCATCTATCTCATTAACTGAGCTGTGCTCATTGTTTTGCCCTGGTTTAAGCAGATACAATATTCCTCCTGTATTTAACACAAACCTCATCTCAGCTGCTCTCTCCACACATACAGGCACCAAGGGTCCCGCTGGCAAATTTGGATGACAGAGAATTTCATTTGGATAACAGATAAATGGGCTATGGAAATGCTTCTGTCCCATCACAACTGCCAGAAAGGAAAAAGCCAAACCCCACCAAAGCAAAACCACGTGTGGGTCCAGGTCTGCCTGCTCTCAGCCAGTGTCACACCACTGAAGTCAGTGGAGGGGCAGTGGAGCTGGTTCATCTCGTGGTGTTCCCTGGCCTGGACCTGCTTCCAGGCACACAGTGCTTGAGGGGAAAACTGCCTGCTCTTTAATGCTGGTGGAGAGGCAGCATATCCCGCTGGCCTTCCCCTTTCATCTCTTTGTGGCCACCCTTCCTCTGCAGAAGGATATTCCTAGCAAAGTTTCACACACTCGATTTGAATTTTCTTTCTATTTTTTAATTTCCAACCAAGAGGTGAACTTGGGAATGGTTTTTTTCAGGTTGCCTTCCTTAAGAAAATGCTATTTCTAAGTAACTTCTGCGATTTTGGGGGAGTGAGTTTTACACAGTTTGTTCATCTTGAGGAATATCTTTACCTTCTATTCTTCCATCTCTGTCTGGTCTTCAAGATATGCTAATCAGTGTGTAAGTATATCCTTTCAAATAATTATCATACATTATACTCTACTCATCTCTGTATAATTTCCTCATATGCATAATCGTATTTGACTTCCTTATGAATGTAAAAACCATCTTACCTTGGGCAAGTTAATCTTCATTGATTGAATATCAAATTCATTTGAATGTGTTAGCAAAGCCTTCCCCCTCCCTCCTGAACGGGAGCAAACGGAAGAGAAATACACATTTCCTATGCTGGTGCTGAAGAATTAGTGTGTTTACTTGGTCTTTATTTCTCATTTTGCTCTTTAAGGCCCTTTTTGCTGCCCCACTTCTCCCTCCCTCGTTCTTTAAATAAGAATTAGAAAAGAGGAAACCTGCATAATAACAGCACTTGATTTATTTTCAGGTGCAAAATGCTGCTCTCACTCCATGCTTCTGAGGAGAATAATTAAGGCACCGTGGAACCTTGATAATAACTAACTTCAAAAGGGTGAGAAGCAAAGCCAAAACTGCTTCAAATGAGACACAATCCACCCAGGAAACACCGGTGCGGGAAATCGGGCTTTCTTCTTCGAACCATTTGTGGGTTTTGATAGCAACAAACGTCACGCACAATCAGGTCCCGCCAGCACATGGGTTTCAACCCAACCTTGTGCTTTGGGTGTAAAGGTGCGGCTGCTCCTGAGCCCCCTCCTCCTCCTAATCAGACCCCGGAGATGCTTTCCTGCCCGGGAGGTGGATGAGAGACACCCCGGTCCCAGACAAAACTCCTTTGCTTTCCACAGGGATGGATTTTCATCTGGGACCAAGGCAGGGATTCCTATGGGTGAGCTTCCATTTCAGGGTCAATTGCCCTGATGGTCGCCCACTACCACTCATGCCACTGAGCAGCTCATCTGAGCTATGAGCTGAAATAGTTAAAGCATCTCTCCTACAGGAGGCAACTATTAAATAGCACAGTCAGAGCTTGTCCCCAGGATAGTAGAAACCATCCCTGGTGCAATGCTCCTGCTTCCATTTCCTTGTGCTGCACCCAGGCCAGCTCCTGCCCTGCAGTCCCCAGTGTCACACATGGTGTTACCTCCTCACAGGCCAGAGATGTGCTCATGCATCTCCCATCTGCAGTTGCTCCACCAAGAGCCTGTAACGAGTCCCTCTGCCCCTGAGCAGCCCACAGGGCAGAGATGCTGCCCACATCAGGGGAGAAGGTATCGTGCTCAGCTGCTCTCCCCATGCTATGAAACATTCCCAGCTGAGTTTAACGTTTTCCAAAGGTTTGTTTTGCCTTAAAAATATATAGTCAAAATAATAACAAAGCAGAAAATCCTGAATTGCAATAACATTCAAATCTCCCCAGATCAGGCTTCTCGCTGGCCTCAGCTGGAGCAGATGCCAGTAAATCAGCGCTGGGGAAATGCCCTGGTGAGATTTTCTCATCCAGCATTTAGGAAGCAAAGAATATTATACATTAAAATCCAATGTTACATACGGCAGAGCTTTGCCAAGCTCCAAGGGCCTAGAGAAGCAGCCCAGCACTGCTCCATTGGCTATTCCACCCCCTGGGCATCACCCCAACCCACAGTGCTTCTGCGTGGGGCGTTGTCATCACATTGGGCAGGGTGATGGGTGGCTGTAGCCCTGGACAGTTATGATCCTGTTTTCCCTCTTTATACCTTATCATCAGCAAGGTGAGTGTTTTGCTACCTCTGATGGAGTCTCTTTGGACCCTCCTCCAAAGGCAGTGGGATATCAGCCCCATTATGGAGCCATGCAGCACACTGGGCATCTACCTGTGACTTCCAGACATCCGACAGCTCGGTTGGAGCTACCGCTATGAGTGGGCTGACGGATGTCCGGAAATCCAGGCATGTGGCCAAAGTCCATGTATTCGGGCTGGGCAAAACTTCCAGGCTGGGAAACCTGGACATATGGGAGCTCCTGTCTGTGCCGTTGCAAGCCCAGAGCCAGGAGGGTGGCAGGACCAGGATGGTGAGAACATCGTTGGGTTGGTAGGGCTGTGTCTATTCTCAGCTCTGCTCGTACCAGGAGGGAAACGTGCATTACGTAGCGTGAGGCGGGTTAAGCCGTTTTGGGGATTGGTGAAGACATCAGTGCAGCAGACAAAGATTATATGATGATAAATTGAGTTAATGTCCTGTACATTGTTAACACTAAAATTTTCAGAAGAGGGTGTCCAGTCTGTGTGTGTGAGGTTTGATTCCTCGTGACTGGAATGGGCTAATTTCTAACAAGCATGGAATTATATGGTTTTTCCTTTTTTTTCCCAAACTCCTCTGACTCAGTGAGCTATTTTGGGCTGTAGCTCTGGCAAACGTTCCTGCACAGCTCTTCAGGCTCCTTCCCCAGCCTGCACCAGCCTTCCTACAAAGTGAGGGGCTGATCCAGCAAACCCCAGGTCCTGCACACTGTGCTCCCTGCCTGGAGCAGCCCCTTGGAGCCCAATGACATGCTTCCAGGCTGCTGCAGGAGAGGCCCCAGGAGAATGGGGGACATCAGATGGAAGGAAAGCATAACAAGGCTGTTGGGTGAGAGATGGGAGTTGGAACTGGGTGATCTTAAGGTCCTTTAGGATTAGATCCATTCTAGGATTCTATGGGTACAGCAGCTGAGATAACCTTGGAGTATTTTCCTCCCTTTATAGCAATACTGAAGTTGGTCTCATAGTTTCTGAAATGAACATTCCTCCCTAAGCAGGTCACAGCACTGATGAACAACCCTGAGTGCATTTTATTCTCCAAGTATTGATGACCTCAAAGTAGACAAAACCACATCATCCCATTCTCCATCCCAACCCTGGCATGTGCTTGGAAACAGTAACTTTGGGCAGAGGGTTGGGATGAGGTGCTTGCCCTGAAACCTCTTCCCCAAACATCACCCACCCTCGTGCATATGCACAAAGTGGCACAAATGGCCGGTCCAGGGGAGGTCCCCTGGGACGGTGACCAGGGGTGCTGGGGACAGGGAGTAGCTTTGCCACATGGATCATCTATCAGGCCCTGGCCAATGCCTTCCAATGGGGATTTAATGATGATGAGCAGCAGACCCCTTCCTGCTTTTACGTCACCCCTGGGAGGCTGTGGACAGACAGGCTTTCACAGCCGCCTTGCACTTTCCCTGACCCTTGAACCTCGGGGCCAGCACTTTTATGGGGATGAAGCGACACAGCTCCTGTAACCTGCCTCGGGGGCCCTGAAAAATTAGACTGAATCAAAGCAGAAAATGAGTTTTCATTTATCTTGTGATGATGCACGAGGTTACATGAAAGACAAATAGCTGCTTCTGACTCTTCCTTTATCATTGTCACTGCAATTAATAGGCTGCGGCCTTCGTTACTGTGTTAGTACTAAAGAGACCACGGGCCCCAGGGGACGTAAACGAGAGGAGAAAAGCAGCCCAATCTTCTCCAAGTTCTGTCACCTTATGATGTGCTAACCTGCTTCTTTTTAACTTGCTTCTGAAGTGCTGGGGACTCAGCTGGAGGAGCAGAGCAGTGACAGTGCCAGGGCTCATCTGCCTGCTCCATCACCAGCGTCACTGGTCCTGCTCCCTATGAGCGGGACGGTGGAGACCGGACATGGCAAAGGCTTCCCAAGTTTTGATGGCCTTCAGAGTCCCACCATACTGTTGAGGATGTCCCAAGGTTTGGTGGTACCCAGCTGGCATCTAGGTCAACACGTGAGTTGGATGCTCCCATGGGATGGTGGGAGTTCAAGTGCTCTCTCCAGGCTCCAAGGCACGACTATTTCAAGCATGAATGATGCTGCTGCCCTGGCAATGCAGCCAATCCCCAGCCTACACCACTGGCCACTGCTTCCCAAGCTTGCTGCAGCCTGTGCCTTACTCCTCCATCCCAGCAGCAGAGCCACCCCCCCCCCCCATCCTCTCCCAGAGCCCTCACATCAGCTCTGCTTACAGCACCACCACGAGACACCTTCTCTCCTTCATTATACTGCATCCCAACCATCAAATCCCTATCCCAACAGAGTTAGGAAAGCAGATGAAGTTATTCCCACCATCAGTTACACAGGACAGGGAGTCATCTGTCACCTGAACACATGTACCACCACAGATCTTTCCCCACCTCATAAAAGCAGATGAGCCGTGTGTGTGCCTGTGCGGCGGCTTTGGCTGTGTGACAAGAAGGATGCTCGAGCTCAAAGCTGGTCCAAGGGACACGGCTGGGGCTGGCCTCCTCACCAGCTCGGTGCTATCGAGCTCTGTGGGACTTATTCTGCCTGCCTGGTGTTCAGGCTGTGTGCCCCAGAACCAGCTCAGGTTTTCCCGTTGCCTCTGTCCTCTCACTGCCAAGGAGGAGGATCCCAAGGGGTTTCCAACTCTTCTGTCCCACCAAATACCCCCAGGGACAGCACTGCCTCTCCAAAGGCTGCGGTGGCAGGGAGAAAGTTTCTCACCTCTCAAAATGATGGCAAAAGGGAGGAGGACGGACAGGAAGTGATGCCACAGAGCCCATACAAATTCCCACCCCAGCAACAAGCCTGTCCATGTATCCCTGAGTTCCTGTTACTGGTTTTCTCAAGAACTGCTCGGAGCATCCTTTGCTCAGGCCTCAGATAAAGCCCAGCATCACAGACCAAGCCCTCCCAGCCCAGGCTGCAGACCCTGCTCTGAAATCTGCTGAGCAGCTCCCCTAGGACCTGTGTTCACACCTAATCTGAAGTGGAGCCATTTTGGCTCTCCCCTGCTGCTCCCTCCAGCTGTGGGGAAGGACTGGGACCAGTGGCAATCAGCAATCCCGCCCGGAGGGAGCTACAAAGCAGGGAAAGTCACTGGGGCTCCATGTGCAGAGCCAGACTTCTCCCCTGCCTCCCATCTGAGACTCCAACACGTTCAAACCTCTTTCCACATCCCCGAGACAAACTTGGATGTATAATTAGAAGCTTGAGTAAATCTACCCCAAATTTCCAGCAGACTTTGTGGGCTCGTGCTTACATTAATTTAGGAGTTTCCCATTCAAAACCATCCCTGCACTGCAACCTGCTTTTGACCTTTATCATTAATTTTTGGTGCTAAACCACTTCTAAAGGCTTTGGGGTAGCCTATTCTGATGTGATTGCAGCACTATTCTCTTTAATTGGTGCTTTTGGAGGTTAATTGAAAAGGAATCCATGATTGGCAAATCAAAATTAAGGGAATTTTGCAGGGATTAAAGTTGTCTTGAATCAGGAAGGGAAAAATGCTTCTCCAGGAATATTCGATTGCCATGCTGTGATGTCCATTCCCTGTCCCACAGCTTGGGTACCCCCATATCCTTAGCTCTTGTTAGGGTGAAATGAGGGGCTGTGCTTCCTGGTCCAGACAAGGAAGATGCTATGGGTATAAAAGCTCATTTTAATCTAAATGCAGTTAACGTGCTCAGAGTCATTTGGGATAAATGGGATACTTAAGGACACATGATGGCTAATCTCTACTATGACATTTGTGGAGGAGGAGGAGGAATAATTTAGATGGAGGGTATTGTACTGCTCAGGAGTTCTCCCCTCTCCCATCATAAGTGGAACTAATTGTGAGGAGGAGACCTGGGCACAGTGTGGCACCTCCAGGACAAGGGTTCAGAGCCATCTTGCCAAGGTCCTCTGGCTCCTCTGCAGATGCATTACTGACCCCATCTTGCAGGCAGGGAACTGAGGCACAGAGCACTGTAATACAGCACTGTGATGCTTCTATTTCAGACTCGTGGTGCAGGCAGGAGAGACAAAGTGGTACCAAAAGCAGGAGAGAGTGACTAAGCTGCTCCCTTACTGGCAGTTAAACACTGCGTGGGGCAGGTACAGACCCTGCAGCTCACCTGCATTCCCAGGCACAGCCGGAGTATTCCTGATGCTTGTACAGCAGTGCTCGGACAAGAACCCCTCGTGTTTCTAAACTTAAGGAGAGACATTTTTGACACATCCTTTTAGATGCAGATTCCAGGCTTTGCACCTCTCATAGTCCCCAGGCTCTTTCAAGCGCCCATTTCTTAATCTGAACTTGCAAACCAGCACAGATGATCAGCAGAATCGAGACAACCAAAAGCTGCTTTTCCACTGCCCTTTGTCCAGCAGCCCTGGCTCCAAGTACCACTGCTCCCAGTGTCACTGCTTTAGACAATCAATAGACAAATATTCATCACATCAAACGTTGCAGCATGGGTTTGGGGGAACCACGAGGTCAGAGAAGCGTGAAAACATCACTCCTTCACAAGTCCTGACCCTTCTGAACTCCACAGCAAAACTCCCCTTGACTTAATGGAGCCGGGATTTCGTCCCTAGATGGCTCTAGGATATAAGTTGTTTCAGGCTACGCCGAAGGATGATTTGCAAATCTCGGTTCCCTGTTTGTTTCACAGCGGTACCTGAGGGTCTGGGTACTTCCTCCAAATACTGGGGGTAGTGGGTGTCCTTGTCCCAGAGCACTGGCATACCTGGTGCTGTGCATGGTACGATGCTGCTCCACACAGCACAGAGCCCCCGGCAGTGTGGCAAATGCTAGAGACCATAGGAAAGAGCTGGCAAGCATCAGTGTGTTTGTAAACTGCTGTCCTGAACCCGAAACAAGACCTTGTGTGGTTCCTGTACCATGAATCCCCCTGCTCTGATACACTGTGGGTGCCTTAAGAAATCAGGAATGGGGTTTGGGAGTTAAGATCAAACACTTTGCTTTGGATAGGCAGAAGGTGTGTAAGGAAAAGTGTCAGATCCCAGGCAGGGAGAGGAAAAGGGAAACTCAGGGAAAGAAGAAAGGCAGCGAAAAAGAAAAGCTTTTTCCTCCTGCTCTGCTGGTGAAGCTCTCTCTGTGTATTGGTAATTAAAGCAGAGATGATATGGTCAGAACATCCCTGCCCGCAGAGACACATCGCCCATTTCCGCCCCAAGATGAAAAGTTTAACCACCAGTAATGGAGCGGTGGGGAGAGCGTTGCCATACACACTCCATCACATATTTATGATGCTTGAAAAAAAGATCAATAGAAGTTATATGCAAGGGTCTATAAATTTAATGTAGCATGATCATTTAGTATCAGTTGTTTCTTAAATTAATAACACGGGGACAGGCCAGAATCCTGAAACATGACAAAGTGGTGCTTAGGTACAACTGATGTTACCTCCATCACCCTTTGCTAGATGCTCTGGTTGAAGCCACTGATGTGCACAAGCAGTAAGTGAATAGGGAATGAACTGTGCTGTGAAGATGTCCCTGCTGCAAGTGTCACAGCAGAAGGATGAAGCTCTCCAAGCCAAGCACTTGCTTTCTCCTGCCTGCTGGAGGCAAAAGCGCTCAGCACCCCCTGCCTGCGCTGACACAACCCTGCCTGTCTCCACGGACTGAACAGGGGCCAAGGACTGGCTCTTTGCATTGACCACAATATGTTCTGGTTCAGTGGAAGGACCTTAAACTTACAGACAAGGACAAGGCAGTAAAAGATGAAGCACCTGAACCCCCCATTTCCAGATTACTAGACCCCAGGTGTGTGCTAGGGAGCAGTTAAATTTCATCATTACCCTTTCTTCTATGGTATTTTTTATAGTCCTTTTTACTACTGGCACTAAAGGCGCCGGACGCATCCCAGGAGCTAAGAGGACATCACTCGTCAACCTGACTGCTGGCTGATATAAAAAATGACAAGTCCTGGCTTAATCTTTCTGATAACTGTGTTCTGCATGGCCCATCCATCTCCATGGAGGAGTTTTGGTGAAGCTGGAAGACAAGAACATCACAGCATTTAAGAATGAAAAATTAAGTGCCCTTTTTGAGCACAGCATGGAGCTTATTACCACAGAAGTGGTCGCCTGCTACTCCTCAGGTTGTGTGCATGTGCCTGCACTTGTCTGGAGAGAAGCTCCAGCTTCCAGCCTGTAATAATGTGGCTACAAACAGGAAAACGAGGGAAAAAAAGGCAGATTGTCCAATTGATTCAAAAGACCTACAAATTCAGAGACCTCCGACTTCAAACCCAGGGATGCAGGGACACAACAAGCCCGCCTATGGCCTTCAAAACCGCTGCTGGGGCTCCATGTCCCCTTGCAGCATCAGAGCTCGGCGGAGAGCTCTTGAGAGTCTCATGTTTAGGTTTCCTACAGCTCCAGCTCCTGGATTCCAGGAAGTTTGATGTATGTATAAAACCGGTGATCCTGGAGGAAAGTTTTAAAGTCTGAGCCTCCATAGCTCCAAGCAAACACAGGAAGTCCCTAAAATTATTATTTTCCAGTATCTTTTTTCCTTGTGCTGAGCTTTATCCCGATGTGTCAGTGAGTCCCTGAGCCCTGAAGCAAATAGCTGCCCCCCCCCAGCTCCCCTTCACTTGAACACCCTTAAACCCACAGGCACAAGCCACAGATGTTATTGTGTCAGAAACTAGGCTCTTTTTGGAATGCTGTGCCTCCTCTCTTTGGCTGCATTGCCAAAGAGCAGGTGGAGATCTGCAGCCCCAGAGGCAGGACAGCATCCCTGCCTCCCACCCCTCCGTCCAGCCACAGATGTTGCAGCTTCATGTGAACTGGCAGCATAGCAAATTGTAATTTAATTAACTCCTAAGCACTCCTGTAATCCAGGCTGACAGGGCCCCCCCAACCCTTTGGTTCACAAGAGTCCTGGCTGCACTGTCCCTTTTGGCAGGCCACGGGTATTGTTTGAGGAGCCAAAGTTGATTGAGTTGTCTTGTAAGATGACCTGAAGCCCCTATGCCGGAGCTCAGGCTCCCACCACCTCCAGCTAGGGATGTCAGGCTTAGAAAGGCCCAGGCTGGCTGGTTTGAAGCTCTGATTGTTCATTTTAAACACTCAATTGAAAGCGACTTTAGCGATGGGAAAGGAGCCGGAGGGATGGGCTCGGAGAAGGTCCCACTCCTGGCACAGGCAGGCACCGAGCTGCAGGAACCACCTCCAGGGAGAGGGGAAGCGGGTTTCCAGAAACAGTTGCTAAATCCACAGCTTCTGTACAGGCAATCAGATGAAGAACAACCAGCCCTAGCAAAGAGATGGTCCCCAGCCCCATCAGAGCTGCCCTGCTGTCCTTCTCAGTGTGTCTCACTGGTGGTGCTGGTGACGGCTGGAGGAAGATGGGCTCAGATGCTGCTCCACAGGACAGAGCTGGGCTGATGCCAAGTGAATCCTTGTTTTCCCCAAGCCCCAGCTCTCCCTCGTCCACAGCAAGACCAGGATGCTGCCCTCAGCACAGGCAAGGAGCTGCTCCCACCACAGAGAAACCAAGATGCTCTTGGCCTCACTGCCATGTAGGCCAGCGTGCCTACGTGGACCAAAAGTGTCCACATGCACCAAAGTTTCCACAGCCCATTTCAGGCACCTAACCATGAATTGCCCTCCTGGGTCATTTGAAAAGGTTCTTTGCATCCTTCTCCTCCAGGCCTGAGGTGTCCCTTCAGGCAAGACAACTCTCAAGGGCTTTAATGGGGAGAAGGCAGCCAGCATTAAAATAATACACAAGGGAGAGGTGGAAATTTTCCATTGAAACCTACTTTTTATGGAAAATTGGGTTTCCAACAAAACGAAAGCAAGTGCTGTGTCTTTTCCTGCTGGTTTGATTTTTTCATCAGAATATGAAAGACAAAACCACTGTCACAGTTCCTTTCCCATTTTCCTTTCTTAGTTTCTTTTGGCCAAAGGGAATAAAAGATATTTTGGATCCCTCCCACAGTTTCTCAGGTTTCATATTTTCAGCTTCCTGATGCAAACCTGGGATTCCTATAGGGAATTCACACAACAACCCACCCCCTGAGCACCCCCTGGCAAACTGCAGCCCTCTTGTCCAGGGCACCAACACACTGCAGTATCCTCCCATGCGGAATCTTAGCAGCTATGTCATTTTCCATAGGGTTTCTGTGGATTTCAGGTTTCCTGGTCCTTCCACACTGAAGCTATTTGACACAACACATGTCCTGGACATTATCTCCATTTCCTCCCCTGCTGTACCTTATCATGTGAACAGGACCCCTGTGGCACACCTTGCCCAGCACAGAGATGCTGGGCTGCTATCACAGTGCCACGATAAATAACAACAGCACGTCTGGCACATCGCGCCCTGATGGAAAAGCAGTTTTGCTCCTTCCTCCACTGAAGACAATTAATGCTCCCCCAGCACCCTGGCAGCAGCCACGGTCTCAGCAGAAGGGGTCACAGTGCTGCTACCACCATTCATGTGCAGCAGCTTTGGTGGAGTCAATCTACAACAGCCCTTATCAACGTCGGAGCAGTGGGGCTGACAATCGTATGTGCCTCTTCCCAGTGCTTTCAGCATCATCAAGGAAAACTGCTAAATAACTTCTGGCAACGAAACCACCCGCTTCCCTCCGTTCTACCTGTCATCAAAGAAAGTTTCATTTATGGAATGCATTAATCGTTGGATCTCCAAAGCCCCATAAACCTGTGAACCTGTGAATCCTGCCTGGTGTATAATCTTCTAATCTCCTCCTCCTTAATCTGCTCACTATGGAAACCCCTGTCATTAGGAAACAAATGGCTTCGTGGGCTGCCTTATTATTTGCAAGGCAAGATGTAAAAGAGGGCGAAGCTGATCTGGGAGGACAGTATAAATTATTGTGGTGTTTACCTCGGTCATGTAAAAGAGCTAAACAGTGACTGGTAATAAAACAGCAATCCTGTTATCAGAGAAAAGTTTTAAAACCAGATTAAGGGGGATGCTGTTTGCTTTGTTATCGTGCCTGCCCTCTTCCTGCCAGGGTGTTTATCAGGTAAGCGACTTCAGGCAGAGCTGCGTGTGTTCATTTATTACCAATTCCCGTGTTGTTCTGTGAGAGGTGAAGCCACAGGCTAATGAAAGTGGACCACAGAGTCTGGCTGCTTGCTGCTGGGATGCACCTGGAGCACGGCACCAGGCTGCTGGCAGCCCCAGTGCCCACAAGGAAGGTGACACAGCCTGTTCCCCATCACTTGGGTGCAAATTACTACTGATGGCTGCGTTACTACTGAGCTTACACCCAGCCTTTGGTAGATCAGCTCACCCAGCACAGCTCCAGCTCTGCTATTGTACTCCTTGGTACTTGGTGTTTGACTTGTAAACTGCACCCAGGGGTGATTGCTGGCTCCCTGTCCTCTCAGCCTCGGTGCTGCAGGCATGCACCCTGCATTCTCCCATTCCTGTGCTGCCCTTATCTCCCCATCATGACCTAGGACCAACCCCATGCCCAGTGTGGCATGATGCTGAGGGTGGTAAATGCAACACAGGGCAACACAAGTTGTACAGTGTCCTAGCTCAAATCCAACTAACAGCGGTGACAGTAACAGAAGTAGTGACAAGAGCAGAGCAACTAGATATAAACCATAACTTGCTCCCTGAAAATACACCTGGTGTGAAGATACACTGAGCAAGTGCTTCGTATTTTTAACCTGGAGGACGCACCAAGTCTGAATGATGAAATACTGGGGTCATTCTATGAAATCAAGGTGAGATGCAGGATGCAGCAGTGGAAAATCCCTGGGCTTGGGCATGACTGAAAGAGCCGGGCACTGCAGAGGGGGAATTGCTGAGCAGCTGCTTTCTCCAGAGCCATTACCAGCACTGACCTTCAGCTCAGGCAGCGTGGTACCCACCGCTGCTGAAACCTCATCCATCAGTGACCCCGAGGAGGAGGAGACACGGGCGATAGGGAACCAGGGGAAAAAGCAACGGGAAATAAGAAGAGAATTAGAAAAGCAGGGACCCCAATTCCAAATGTGCTGATGGTGCTGTGCTGTAATTAATAAGCACCAAATCTAATGGGGATTCGTACAGCGCAGGGAAGAGCACCTCATTAATCAAAGCCCAAGGTGTCAAGATGCCAAACAGGAGGAGGACCCGCCAGACACAGGCAGGGAGTGAGAGCTATGGCTGCAGCATGCCCTCTGGATCAGGCAGGTACAAACCAAAGCTAAACCCCCTAAGATATGAGCCACAAGCCAAACACCATGAACTGCTTAAAGCAGAAAGTTCTAGAGGGTTCTAGCAGCATTTTCATGCCTGGAAGAGCCAAGAACAGCACAAGTACTGTGTTAAACAGGACCTCATGTCTAAAAGCATTACCAGAAACCTCAGCTCTCTCAGCCCATCATTTGTCACGGTCTCTCCTGAGCAGAATGAGGACAGTGGAAGTGGTGATTTCTGTGTGAGATCCAGCAAGGTAAGGTGCCAGAGCAAACCTGGCTGGGGTTCTCATCACCAACAGGTCACCACTCTCCAGGTTTGATAAGGGATGCCGGCATAATCCCGATCACTGCATGAGCCTCCTTCTGCAGCATCCTGAGCAGCCTGGCCAACCCAATTGCTGCATCCTCAGCTAAACCCCACACGTTTTAGCAAAGGGTTTCCACCTGCACCCATCCACCCACAGCAGCACTATATGACCTTTTCCCTATAAATATACATGCATAAAATGAGAGCAACACCAGCAATAACATATTAATGCCTCTAGTTGCTTATTCACAGTCAATGGTTACGTTTTCCTTCAAGCAAGTCATTAAACTTGTTAGCTCCCGGTTAGACACTAATTTTCCTTTCCAAGGAAGCAGTGTGTTAGGAATTATGTTAATGAAGTATAAATCAAACATATGCTTAAGTCAAAGGGCTGATGCCATCTAAACATATCCTATGTATCAACACTAATACAATTTCATAGGTGTAATCCATCAATAGCCAATCTGGTCAGCTACTTCATTAAAGATAGAGAATTAATGTCCAGTAATAATCTGCTGCCTTGACTTTGTTCTTCTTGAGTTAGAAAGAAAAAGGAGAAAAGCCAACATTTTTAGGCAGTCTTAAATGGCCTATTTTAAAGGAGGTAATTGTTGGACATTAATTTGCTATCAGTCAGGAGTGCAGTTAGAGTTATTTATCTCCCTACCTGATCTTGCTGAAAAGCTTGAAGGGGAAGAGCAAACAGCAACAGGAGGCTGCTGGGAACAGGGAGCTGTCAATAACTGCGTCGGGAAATGAGGAATTCCCAGGGTAACGGTGACACTACTTAGATATGAATGGTGCTTCCAACGTAAAATATGGAGATAACCAAGCAACAAATAGGTCATTTCTTGTAGCACTTCACAGGCAGAGAGTATTTGTGTTGCACGAACACCATCTGTTTGCTGTAACCTCAGTGATCTGGGGTATTTATTGGTACTTGCTGTTGTCCCAGGACCTCTCTGGAGAGGATGGTTTGATCCAAAGTGCTTCCTCACTTGGTGTGTTTGAGATATGACAGAGCTGGTTATCAGTGCGGATGGGGTATCGATCAACTGGATGGTGATGCCCATGAAAGAGAACAGAAAAGGGAAGGAGAGAGAAGGAAAAGGGGGAAAGAGGGGAGGGGGGGAATCTATCTCACATTTGAGCTCTCCTTCATCCAAAAAATACAAGATACAAAAGGTGTCTTGGTTATACCACACCAACAAATATCACCCCCTGTCTATAACTGTGCCAGGCCTTCAGCCAAGAAATGTGTTGGCATATTCAGACCTGACAAATCCCAGGGAATGCCAGCAAAGGGATGCTGGGGATGAACTTGGCAGCCCCCATTTGCGGGGAATAAATAAAGTTCTCCCTTAAAAGCAATAATAATAAAAAAAGCCATGTAAAAGGCACAGAACTTATGCTTAAAAGCAGAAGCACATGGGAACAGGAGGACAGGACAGGCTCAGGGCAAACAGGCAAGGATGGCTTAAAGCATTTAAGTTGTAATTAAACAGAAGGGGAGAGGAGAGGTGCTGGGCTGAGTCTGGTTACAAAGCTCCTGTACATCCCACTGCGTTGGGAAAGCATCCTTCCCTGCTGCCTCCCCCTCATTACTATTATTTGCGCATGGCACACCGTACAGCATCTCATAACTCACCATGTTTATGATAAAGCAGAGCAGTTGTTTTTGGAGACAGGCACTTTGGTATGCAGCAGCCCCAGAGGCTACACCGCGGTGCGCTCTCCCCACCATTCACTACTTAACGTGCCCATTTTTCCCTCCCCTTTCTCGCCTGTGCCTGAAGGAAATTTATTGCAGCAGGCGCCTGCTATGGGCAAATACTAATAAAATGCTGTTTTGCTGCAATTTGTTTAATTGGCCACAGAAGAGAAGCCTTGCATGTTAGATCCCGCTTCTGACACCTCCTGCCCAGTCCACAGATGTTCTCACCATGAAGCGCTCACATCTCCATGTTTATGGTAGGGAAAAAACAAACCCCTACTATTAAATCTTTGCTATTGCTGCAGATCTGATTTGATTTAACATGCACATTGACTGTGGCAGGCTGCTGGCAACCTCTCTGATGTATTCAGTGAGAAGTTTTCCTTTACACACATTCTCACCTCCTTGCCACCTTCCAGATACTCAATCCCATCCCGATCCCACGACAGACCCAATGGATGTGCCTCAT
The DNA here is from genome assembly GCA_028858755.1 of Ara ararauna. NCBI lineage: Eukaryota > Metazoa > Chordata > Aves > Psittaciformes > Psittacidae > Ara > Ara ararauna. Next base: position 4,671,636 of record CM054389.1, on the reverse strand, counting down.
CTGATGGGCAGCAAAGGGGGAAAGCAGGAACAGCTCTGAAACATGAATAATCCTCACGGCCACACGTGTTCAGACACGAAAGTTTTTGTCCTTTGCTTACCAATACAACTGAGTCCTAACGGCATAGGGTATGGTTTGTGTTTAAGATATTATTCTTCATGGTAAATACAGATTTTATGGCATCAGCTGAAAGGTGAGGCTCAGGATTGGGGCTGTATTGCACTGCCTGCTGCGCAGATACAGAGGGGTCAGGGCAGGTACTGGAGGGTTCATGATCTCCAGCATTAATAGGAATAGCATAAGAGTAGATGGATGTGGAGATAAGGACTCCCCAAAGCATGAATTCATGGATTTTTTTGAGATGTGACTTAGAAATCACAGTACCCAGGATAAACCTCTGGGTGTCTTCCTTCCCCAGGGCTGTCCATGGGAGAAATGGGGAGTGACTATGGAGGCACCACTTCGGAGGTGCCCATTGCCTCCCACAGAATCAGGAGCACCATCGGCTGCCTCGAGCAGGGGACAACAGCATCCTGAGCATCACAGCAAAACCAAACCTCAGCAAGAGCAAACTGGGAGCAGTCCAAGTTCATCAGTGCAGTGAGTTTGTGAGATCTCAGCTCTCCTCCCATCCAGGCTGACACAGAGGAGCCTTTGCTGGGGGGAAGCGACAGGAGGGACCTCACAGAGCAAAAAGCACCATCACAAAGGGCAGGAGCTGCCCGGGGTGAGCCTAGGGGCTGGCAGACCTGGGGGCATCGCACCCCATGCACCTCCAGTCCCGGTACACAACACCTCCTCCTGCGGAGATTATTTTCTTTACACACCAGGCTGTTATCTGAAGGCAGAGAATGCAAATCATCATCCCTGGGTCTACCGGATCAGCTCCTCCATTCTTTTATCCTCTCTTACTGAGGAGATTAAAACACTGCCGTGCGCAGGCCAGAGGTGCTGATTCCCCCAGGAATGGGAGGCTGCGCTGATTCTCATAGGAGTTTAGCTGATCAAAATATACACGTGGGTCATTTTGACATGGGCAAATGTTGCAGGACATCTGCAGGGACAGCTGTGGCCGCCACAGTTCTGTGCAGTGGATAGCACCTTTTCTGGGTGCTTATTATCCAGATGGATCATTTTGGGAATACAGGAGAAAAAGCCTCATTGCCTGCCTGTTTTGCCTTCCTCTCCCATGGCAGGGCTAGGAGGGGCCACTGAGCCCAGGGTCTGGGGCCCTGCTGCAGCGTAACTGATGGTAAAACAGCCCGTTCCACTGTTCCTTGCGAGGGAAAGGCTTCCAGGGCCTGGCTGAACTCCTCCAAACTGCTTCAGATTAGAAAAGTGGGGCAGAAAAACATCACAAAAAAGAAACTTTCAGAGATTTCCTGACTCCAACGAGGCCAGAAGTTCTGGGACAGCAGGTTTCACTCTTGCTGCTCCCGACTGGCACGCTGTGTCTGCCAGTCTCACCCTGTCTCCCTCAGGTAGCTCTGAAAATGGGTTGAACGCACATCTCGGGCCCGAAGCAATATTTCACAGCCCTTCTTCCAGTCTCTGGAGTTCATTCAATTTATACTTATTGTGTCTTGCTCCTCATTGTACTGCATGTAGGAACCCCAGAGCTGTTACTCACGCCGTGGAATTAATAATAGCACTGAAGCAGCTTAATTATTTGGGTTTATTCAGTGCAAATAGAGGCTACTGCAGGAACTGGAGGCAGTTGGATGGGGCAGCACAAGGGATGCTGCCCATGCTGGGAGATGGATGCGTGGGGAGCAAGCCGGCAGGAGCTGGGATAGGGGAAGGTGCAGGCTGCTTCTCCCAAACCATCATTTCTTGGCACCTGCACCCTCGGGCAGAGCTCCAGCAAAACTTGAGGCTGGGCACGGGGCCATCGCGACAGACGGCCCCGAGTGCAAGAACCGCGGCTCTGCCCGTAGGCACCGACTTTGCAGGGCTTGGGAGACGGTTTCCAGGCACGGGATCCCAAACATGACCCCACTGGGAGCCGTGAGCTGCACCATCAGTGACTGGGAACAGGATTCATCTCCTAGAAGAGGACCCCAGCAGTGTGCCTGAGCATGGTTTTGCCTGCTCTGGGTGGGGTGAGGAGAGGAGCTAGGATGCTACAGACCCCAACCCTCTGCTAAAATCCTCTCTGCTCCTTTTCCATCTGCACTGGGGACCACAGAAGCAAAGCAAAATCAAACCACAGCCTCTCCCCTGCCACTGCTCCTGCTTGGATGGGAGATGTGCAGATGGAGGCAGCTGGGGACACTGAGGCGCTGCTGGAGACCTGAGCTGCTGTGGAGAGGGAATCCCAGGCTGGCGCTGTAGAAGGCCCCATCTTCTTTAACAGCACACGCAATATCCTTTCCAAAGGTTTACTAAGGTTACTCATGTATTAAGTTAAGCTAACCAATTTACAATGCAAATGTTACATAGATTACAAAGGGTAAATGAGTTGTATGTTGAAGGAGATAGGCTTTACCCAGACAAAAGTGGAACAGACCTGTGGCAAACTGCAATTAATGACCTGAACACATCTTCCAGAATGAAAAATTCATCGAGGCCTCTAAGGATATATAGTCCAAGCAGAAGAAATTATTCACCACCTTCTACATATCCAAAGTGTCACCAAGCCTATTTATCTGGCAAATAAAGTACTTCCCTTCAGCCTTAATATTTCTGCTACTGCATGGTCCAAAAGCTCTGAGAGTTTTTTGAGGTAGATTCTACAAAGCAAGTGCAATTCCAGGGAATGGGAAAGCTGCGCAGTTGTTGGGAGAACGAAGACTGTGATAAAATGATGACTCCCCTTGTACTAAAAACAGTGGATGGGGCCACTGGCTTTGCTTTCTCCCAGCAAAGGGAAAACCCTGACAAATCTTTCTGTGCCAGCATCTCTTGTGCAGGTAAAAGAGGTTTTGTCTTTAAAGTCAAAGTGAATAAAAGTAATAGGTTTCTTTGGGGCACATGAGGATGGGTGCCTAAAATTTGAGACACCAAATGATGGATAAAACCTGGACCATGACATTGAGGGAGGCGATTCATAGTCTGACCACGTGCAAAGGGGAGATAAAACCTAACTGTCCCGTTGGAGGAGGCACTGTTTGTGTCATTAATGCATGTAAAGCACTTTTGTGGTCCCCAGGTGGGTTGGGAAGTGTTGTTATAAAACTAGGACTAAATCTGAGATATTCTGCTCCTTGCCTGTAATGGGAATGAACAGAGCAACCGCTGAGCAGACCCTCTATGGTTCAAGTGATTCACTATTTCTTTATGTTTTACTATCTTAGTGAGTAAACAAAGGGCAAACCAACTCTGGATGCCACAAAAAACAAGTCTCCTTTTGCCATAAGCATCAATTGTACGTATTTGCTCTGATGGGTACCAGCTGGGGAAAATTCTGGGGAAGGGGCAGAGGCTGCTGCACACCTCAGCCCCCCCTGATTTTCCTATTTCTACTTCCTGGTGTTCCCATAACCTCAAACAGCCCTTCCAACAGCAAAGCCCTTCCTAGTGACCTGTTTGCAGGATCCTGCCGTCTCCTTTACCCCCGGTTTTGCATAAGGGGTTAAGCTGGCATTGCCTCACCTGTGTACATTTAACTAGTGGAGGCAAAGCAGTTTATGCATTAACACTGTCTAGCGAGGCGGGCACCCAAGCAATCTAAAAGAGAAGGAATTAAGGGAATTCAGTGAGAAAGCTGGCGCTGGGAAGCAGGATGCTCCCAAATCACTTCAGCTGCTTCCCCTCCAGTAAACCACCAGTCTAAACACCAGGAGCAGGCAGACAGAACCCAGTGCTGGGGGCTCTGGGGGGGCATGACTCCATCACCTCACCAGCCCCATCCTGGCCGTGGTCAGCCCCCATTGCAGAGGATGAGGAGGCAGCAGCGAGTGCTGCCCTGCTGCTCCTGTTTGCTGAGCAAACCCAGTGTGCAGCTTGGAGCTAACTGGTTAAGCAGCACTCATCATGCCTGATTTACAAAAGAAGGGGCATATTTCAAAATATTTATTCTGCCTTTCCCAGTTGGATTGGCATAAGCATGTGGAAATCTTTGAGGAATCAAACAACTGTTAATCACCTCAAGCTATTCCAGGCTGAGTTTGCTATGTAAGCTGCCGCCCTCTGTTTACACATAAGAAGCAATGACTCAAAGAATCCTATAGAGACTATTTTTTTCCCCTCCTTTTTAATGATAAGGTCTGGCCAAATGGTTTAAAGGGCCCAGCTACTTAGTATTGGAGCTGCACCTCCTCGCCTGCCTCTCTGCTCTGTAATATCTGCATTTGTATTCAGCTGGTGGGGTGGAAGGGGAGGGAGAGGCTGGGGGGCTCGCAGCCCACCCGCCTCGCCATGCTGCCAGCCCTGGGGGCTTGAGGGACATGGATGCTTCCCATAGAATTGAATGGAAAAGGGCAGTGTTGGCCAGTGGCCAGTGGCCTGAGCAGCATCCCAGCCGCTCTGTGCAGCTGAATGGGGTTAAATCCCAAACCCGCAGCAAAACTTCCCACTAAAAGGCACCAAAAGTGGAATTTCAAGACTCAGCTGCTGCGAGAAGGGAGTGTCAAGAGCAGAAGCAGCATCTCAGCTGTGCGGGTCAGACCCGCTCCCCTTTCTTGCTTTTCAGCCTCAGCATCTACCCAGACAGGGTCCTAGCTCTGCTGACCCCAGATCCTTCAGCTCCATGCCCTGGATGAGCCTTTTCCCTGCTTACACCAGTCCTGTGGACAACAAGCCCAGCACTGACCACGTTCAGTGCTTTTCCAATCAAACCAAGCTCCAGCCTGCTCTAAAGCAAAGCAAACCCACCCGTGCCCTGCTCCCCTTCCCTTTCATCCTGCTGCCAGCCAGCAGGCTGTGAGCATGCGCCGGGCTCTCCTGCACGCATGGCACTGGAGCTGAATGCTGATGAGGAATTCTTGGTCCAACCTCAGGCACTCATTTTCAAGTAATTAACTTGGCACCACCAGAGCACACAGCAAATCCCACTCTCCCGACCAGGAGATAACTGAATTAAAAGGCCAGGTGTGGGATTATTTATGGCCAAACTTGCTTCTTCCCCACTCCCAGTTTTAAGTCAGAAATGACGATTTTATCCCAACTCTTCCCACCTAGCCTGGAGGTGACGCGTTTCTTTGTTGGGGAGCACAGCACATGGGCTGCTGCAGCGGGAAGCAGTGCTGGGATGCTGGAGGAGACCCTAAGGGTGTCCTACAGGGCAGTTTGGGGGACAGCTGAGGGGTTTTACCCTTTCTATTCCATTAACATGCTGTACATGACATCACCTATTATCAATATATCTTATTCCTCAATTGGTGTGGAATGAGTGGAATCCCAGCCATGCGAAAGCTGCTACGATGCTACTGCCCCATGGGCTATGTTGGAAAACTATTCATGGCTGCAAATCCTGGAGTTCTCTATATAAAAACCCAAGTCCAAGTGGAGGGAACAAAAAGAGGTGACAGACACAGGTCTTCTGCCCACGACCCCACCGCTGGCCCCGTGCTCCCAATACCAGCATCACTCCTAATGATGCTCCAGCAGTGATTTCCGAGATACACAACCTGAGGTTCTATTTTTTACCAAACATGGGACTTCTCATGCCAGAGCCTGAAGCCTTCAATGAAAATATACCTCTGCCGGGGCTGATAACGGGAAAGGTGAAACAATTCCCCAAGGTCAGTGGTTGGAGAAAGACCCCGAAGCCTCCCTTTGCTCAGCCGCTGGTGCTTTCCTCCTTGCTAAGCAGCCACTGAGTGTGGAGCTTGGGGTGTGCTGCTTGAGGGCAGGACTGGGGGGAACCCGGTCCCCAAAGAAGCACACTGGACCATGCTGGTGCCTGAGCAGACCCCATGGCCTCCCCAGCCCAGCCTGGAGCCTGGCTGAGTGGGGAAGTGGATGAGAAGAAGCCATCCCTGCACACAGCGAGAGGAGGAGGGCTGCAGAGCGGTGACATATGAGGATAATGAGTGTTGACATATGAAGATACAGCCAAACTGAAAGCTACATCCTATTTAGCTTTTAATTTGGATGCTCATAGAGTGGATTCTGAAGCCCTGTTTCATCACAGCTCTTAAAACAGATCTGACTTACAGGAAACAACCTGATGTGGAACTGTATTACTTATAAACTTGACTTGAATGCCACCATCCGCTTCCCTTGACAGCCACCCTGTGAAATCCCACCTCATGTTTGGGCAGGCAAGCTGAGCCCCTGGAAAAGGCATCCTGGCTTGGGAAATCCACTTTATCCATGGGAAACCCATGGATCTAGCCCCAAACTATGCAGCTAAGACAAGCGGGGATGATGTGCTTGCCTTAGCCACATAGGTTGGGGCCAGATCTGAATAACAGAGAGGCACCTGCAGAGCCCATACCAGCATCCCAGCAAGAGCCACCCAGACCAGAGCCAGTATGGAAACCCCAGCTATGATCGCACTATCCTTCCCCTGCAAACCTCCTCTAGACCAGCATCAATATAGGGACTTTCTGAGCATCATTTTGAGTGCCAATGCCCAGGCAGAGGGCAGTTGCTGTCTCTGTCTCCCATGGGGACAGCCTGGGGCAGGAATTGCCTTGGTACTCTCTGCTCTTCCTGCCCCACTGCGCCTTCCCGCAGGTTTTCCTCTCCCGCTTTGCTCCCAGCCAACCTTCCAGTTACTGAACTTAACTGGGGAAGGGCAGCTAAAGGTTTGCTGCCTGCAGCTCCTGCTAATCGCATCCCAGATCCCCACAGCAGGAACATCAGCCAGACTAAAATAACAACAACAACCACACGTTGCTATTTTCATCCCTGCTTTTGCTTTCTTCTTTTTACAAGTAATTCCTGACTCAGAGCACAGAAGAGGCCCCTGTGATCCCCGGGTAATGGCCTGCCCTCTATGCAGAGTGGAATAGAGTTAGAATGAACGCTCCAGAAATCCTGACAGCCCGTTTAACAAGGTGTCTAACATCCCATTTCCTCTGCACTTCCTCTCTCCTTAATCCTTTTATGCGAAACTCACTCAGGAGTAAGCACGTGTGAAATTGAGGACTCTCTAATACACATTGCTCGACACAGGCTCACTGAAATGGAGTGTCTCAGCCTTGTTCCGTCAAACAGTGCCAAGAGGAAGCCGACGTTAATCAAAGAGTCTTTTCCATGTGTCCAGGGCCTTGTGCGCCCGCAGAGCAAATAAACAGCTTTCCACTGACACCGCCTTCCCAACACTTTCATCTCCTGAAAGCTCCGGATTCAGAGACACAGGAGGGGTGAAAATGGAAAGGAACAAGGGGTAGCCCACACCCAGCTCCCAACAGCCCTGCTACTGGGTTTTGGTTCTGCAAATAACATCTATTAGAAGCATGAAGCAGCCTCCAGGCTGCCGAGACCTGGAGCATCCGCAGCTCCAGGACATCCCTGGAGCATCCCAAGACATGAGCAATGCATGGCATAGCTCAGTTTGGAGACAGGGACAAAGCATGCAGAATAATAGAGAGGATTGGATTGAGCTTGGAGCTCAGGTCTTCCAAAGCTTGGGCTGAAGCTGCTTTGAGGATTATTCCCATGTTTTCCATGACCTCTGAGTTTAAGCATCCCCGCTGCCAGGTCTGCTGGTGGCAGCACTGGGAAGAGCTTGTCAATCCTGTGTAACTGTGATTGGTGCCAGGCTGGCCCTGCTAATGCCAAGGCAAGTTTATCCTGACATCAGGATCTATCAATGAGCAGCACAGAGACACACCAGAAGTCACACCGAGAGGCCAAGCCCCTGCATGGGGCTCTGCGTGTTACAAGGCACCTCAGCACAGGTGACCCAGAGAATTATTTTTGCTGGTTTCAGAGGTTTGAGGATCTAAAAAGTATATTGTGTATTTTATATATATATATATATACACACATATGTATGATATCTATATTATATACAAATATATATCATTATATACAATTATATATCATTCTAACTAGCCCCGTTCTGCAGTGGAAAATGCTTACAATTTCCCTCACTAACATGGATTCTTCAGCAGGAAGCCTTTTCTTTTCTAGAGTAGGGAAACCAACGCCAGGAAGGAAACCAAATGCCCTCCTCCTGAGTATTCCCAGGGAATACTCTCACCAGTTTTATGTGTATTTTTTAATCGCAAGCCACATCCACCAAAGATTTGAGCAATTCACTCTTTAACGCCAGGTATGGCTTCTATCAAGGGGATAATACGCTGCAATTTCAGGCAGACAGACTTGATCCAACAGGTCTATTATCTCCTCCCGTTACTATGATCCTGTCCTAATTAGGATCTCACACAGACCAGATACACCAGAAGTCAATGACAACTTCATTTATCCAAGGGCTTCAGCCTAGGAAAGCTGTCTGGTGTTTTTAAGTCACCATCAAGTAGGTATTGATTTGGAGAAGTCAGGAAATGATGCTTCATTTATGTGCTTTAGGCTGGAATTTGGGGTGCAGATTATTGCTCACTGGGTGGCCCCAGGGCTGAGCTGGGGCTCTGTTTTGCAGGGTGAGTAGTTACAACTCTTAGTTTCCCTCTTACAACACCCCGCAGACTTTGAGGGTTAAAATTCATGGTAAATCACAAAGATTTGGATCAATAAGGGATGCAGCGGAGCGATTTGCATCAAAACCTCTGCTGGGAGCCTGGAAATAGGGAATATATGGAAAGACGGAGAATCCCTCTAATTGCACAGTGGAATGCAGATTACAGACCTGGAGATGATGAGCAGTGCTAAACCCTGCGCCTAAAAATAAGCAACCATACAATATAAGCCCCAAGTGAATGAGATTCCCGTATTATCATCGCATCGTGTAAATGATCGCGTCCCTCCGGATTAGCCGATGGAGCGCGGGCTGGGGCTTGGCAGAGATAAGGCAGTTTTAATCTGCACACATAATCAGCTGAAGGGAAAATATCAAATGCTAATAACAAATTGGAATTCAGTCTAAAAAGGATGCAACAAACACCAGAACCCCCTTCCCTTCCTTGCCTATGGGAAAATCAAAGAGCCAAACCCCCCCGCTCCTGCCACCAACCTCCTGGCTCTTTCTTCCCCTTCTTTTCCCCTCCACAATGCTTCATTACAACACTTTAGGGGGTGAAATCTTCCCATAACTCGCTTGGCCCCCATTATGCTCTGCCCCATACATCCAACTTTATGTTTTAAATGGATCAGTTTACTTGTGACTAAATATAGAGTGGATCTCCACATCCCTCACTAGGTGGAACACTATAAAAGGTAAGTGGTACCATACATCATCTTAAAAGGTGGCTTATCTGGAGAGGAGGTGTAGGAAATATTGTGCGAGGGACTGTCTGCATCTGAGGCGCAATTGGATTCCATTTTTCCTTTTGAAATAGGGAACAGCAAGTTTGTGGCTAATGCCTGAAAAATCATGTCAAACCACGAGGCAGGCAGTGAGGAACAGGCTCCCTTAGCACGAAGGGGACGCTGTGACAGCAAAGCCCAGGGCAGTGAAGTGCACAGGTTGAATCATTCCTAATTGTCCCCAGCTACTCCTTCAGGAATGTACCTTTATGCCACTGTCTAGTGAAGATCCCAAAGCCCTGCTGACATGTGGGACCTGCCACTTCTAGTGAGGCAGCAGAGCCCTGGCCAAGGCCAGGAAAGCTCTTTTCCCTATTCAAACCAGCATAATGTCAAATGGAAAGGCAATTTTTCTTCCTAACTGTGACGATCCCAGAGGCTGTGCTTACGTGGCTGCATTGCTGAAGCAAGTCACATCCCTGGGCAGTGTGGGACGTGGAGCTGGGGATGCTCCACATGGACCTGTGGCGGAAGCCGCTCCGGTTATCGGCTCTAACCTGAGTAGACAAGCATTTCTGTGCTCACCCCTTTAGCAGAGGGACTGCTCTTTCCTTCTGCACAGAACAACGCTTTGGCAGTCAAACCCATCCATTATTTAAGCTTTACAAAACATCTCTGTCCAGAATTAAGAGATATTTCACCCAATTTCTGCCTCCCCCCTCTCCACTTAATGCAAACAAACCACAGGCAAACGCTCTTCTCCCAGACCCCAGCACAGTCCCATCGCTGCATTCAAGTGACCAGTGGTCCCTGATGAGCAGGGTCACTGCTTGTCATTAGGTTCCAGAATCAACCTCCTGACCTGAATGGGGGGTAAGATGTAATTGTGGTGCTGTTTTGATTCCCTTTGCTGTGCCATGCGGACTGTGCTGTGTATTAGGAATTAGTCCTTTCACATACACTGGTAACACTCCCTCCCACCCAGTTTACAGAGATGTTACCTGCAGACCAAGAAAGGCTCCTCTGTAGCATTTAAAGCTCATTCTTCCACGTCCTCAAGAAGTCAAGGCTCCGTGGCAGTAAAGAAAATCCAGCATCAACACAGAGATTTGGGGTTAAGCCACGAGCTGCTGCAAGCCACGTAAGCCCCAGTGACAGTATATTTATTTCCTCCCCACACCTCTGCTCAGCCACTGTAAACAGGGCAGATTTCCCATTACACACACCCAGCCAAATCCTGTGTATTGGGCAGGAAGATTATTGAACAAAAGTAAGTGATAAAAGCATGGGCCAAAAAGATGTGTTACAGTGTTTTCCTTTGAGGCAAAGACAAAGAAGACACTTCGCTGTTTGTTGTGCCAGAGAATCATCTCTGATTGTTTGTGTCACGGTGGCAGATAAGTGCAAAGGAGATAGATGTTCTGTCTCCGAGGCACAGTTCTCATCTGTATAGTATGAATTTATGCCTGCTGGTTGCAAGCCTCATGATTCAGAGCTGTGTATGACTGTGATCCGAGCAGGGGAAAGCCACTGTCTCGATGCCTGACGTTGATCTGCTTCACTCCCCTTGTCAGTCGGCCACTGAGCAATGTCCCCTCGCATTAGAGTTACCCACTCCTCTTGCCCTGCACAAGGGGCTGTCCCGCTCCTGCTTCAGTCCAGCTCGTCCCACTCGGCTCTGTCAACGGCCTTGCTTACCATGGAGGTGCATTTTCCCTTCCATTCCCTTCCCACGGTTTGGGATTCCTTAATCTTCCCACTCCCCAAATCCAAAGCCATTTCTCTGCACAAGCCAAGCACACAGGCTGGAAAGGACAAGGATGGCTTGGGGAGGTGGTCATCCCTGTGCTCCAAACCTCGTTCCCTCCCTCCCATTGCTCTTGGTCACCACATTCAGCTTTACAGGAGTTATGTGTAGCACAGCAATGCCACTCGGTCTGGATTTCAGGAGTCTGATAGCTGCCTGTTTGAGACTTAAGTGTTCACTGGGGCACTATCAAGAGAAATATAGAATCAAAATAATTATATTCCCACTGAGCTGAAAGAGCATCCTGGCTTCAGCATTCCTCCCTTCATTCAATACACTGTTAATGAAGTATACCATACAGGGTGCTCTGAAGGCTGCCAAAACCCGGCTTGGAGAGGTTAATGAGGCAATGGTTTCTTACATAGCATATAACTGTAGCTGATATCTTAATGCACAGACAATTAACAAGGACCAGATTGGAGTCCAGAGCTCTCACACCCTTTTTCATCTCCTGCTCTGGGCTTCACTTCACCATGCAACAGGAGCTGTACCCAGAGCTTTGCTGCTCCTCACTGTCCTTCACCTTCCTAACACCAAAATGGTGAAGTACCCTATTCCTTCCTTATGCTGCTCCTCTGGGACATGGACCACATCATTCCTTCCCCCTTCCCAGCCTCCTGGCCAGTCCCTCTCACTTGTAGGAGTCTGAGGAGATACAAGACCTTTCACATGTATTTTTACCACAAGTACTTTCTAAGAGAAGTAGAGGATTAAAACCAGCATTGATCGTTTCAAATCCATTTACAGGGGCTTGGAGGTTACTTGAAAAGAGAGGGGTGATGGAGAGAAGCTGTGTTAGAATATATGAGCAAACACTTGTCCCCAGCCCCTGGCAGCAAGTGTGAGCAGAGAAAGAGGCAGAGGGAGATGGGAAGACTGAAGAAGCCCTTTCCCTTGCTGACCAAGAGCTGGTAAAAGCCTGTTCTGAAGACAAATTCCTTCAAAGCAACAGCATCTCAAGACCTTCTCCCATTCTCCCACCTGAGCCAGGCCCTGGGAGTGCTCCTCCCCACTTGGAGTCAGTCATGCCTTCAGGAGACGAAGATGAAAGAACCTCCGGGCTCTGCTCCTGCCTTCGCCTCCGGAGCTGGGAGTTTGTTTGGATCCATGAACAACCCCAATTTCCCCGAACTGCTGATAGCTTCATTTCATGCTCCTCTGACACAAGAGCAGTATCTCAGCTCATCTCCTTCCCAGCCCCGCAGGCAATTACTCACACATCCACCCCCTCCCTGCTGCACCAGTGCGGAGGGACCAGCCGGAAAGGGGATCCTGGAGGAAATGAGCTTTGCTCCTGTTACTGGACAACCTGGAAGGGATGGGAAATGAGGCCCAAGCCCAGAAGTTTAATTTCCCCTTGTGATAATCAAGGGAATTCCAAGATTCCTTTCTTTTTTCCTTTTGGTACCTCTGAAGATAGAGGGAAAATAGTCAGAGCCAAAGACAAATGAGACAGTTCAGTGGAGGCTGAGGGTTTCACCACAAATCACCTTCCCCAGGGAAGGTTTTATTGCAGGAGTTTCTGGGTTAACCCATCACAGGAGCAGAAGCGCTACCAACCCCGAGAGCCATGCTTGCTTTGTGCAGCCAGTGGTTACCTGCCACCCGCTATTCCTGAAATGGGATCCAAACTCATTCAGCATTCCCTGGGGACCCCTGTTCCCCTGGGAGTTCTATAAACAGCAAACTTGCTCCCGGTTTTGGGTCAGTAAAACAGCGATCCAGCAGTTGCTTTGCTACAAGGCTCGTGTTGCCAATGTGAAGAGAACTTAATTCTCATGCTCCTGAAGCAACTTGCTACCAAACACACGTTAAAACAAGGAGCCAGGGCAGAGCTAAACTCATGTGTTTGGTTCCAACCTCTCTTGGGGTGATCTTATCTCTAATTTTCCATTCCCATGTTTCCTCACTGTTGATGTATCACCGCAATAGCGATGTGATGGTCTGCGGATAGATCTGAACCCTGGCATTCAATGGCGCTGGCTGTGAGGTCTGGAAGAAGCCCAGGAAATTCCTCAAGCCACAGTATACAGAATGGGGCACAAGTAACCCCGGACTTGCCAAGTCCTTGGGAACTAGAAGGTAAGACCCGAAAAACAGCAGTTCAGTCCCAGTCTTGCCATGTTCCCTCTGTAAATCACTGAACCTGTCTACACATCAATTCCCCACACCTGCAGAAGAGAAAGCAATGCTTCCTTCCTGTGGAACCCCATTGAAAATGCCATCTTCTCACACATGTACGGCACTGAGCAGCCCTCATGCATCCCGGAGAGGAGCAGGGATGGATGAAATCAGCAGCAAGCCACCACCCCCTTGGGTACCATTCGTGACTTCTTGGGGAACTCTGCACCCCTCTCCCTGGCACCAAGTTCCTTGGGAAGGAGAGGTTGTCTCCTGTGTCATGTACATTGTCTTAGAAGATTGATTCTCCACCTGTAAAAGTGATCTACATTCTCTCTCCTCTCCTGGATGCCTTAGTCAAAAGAGAAAATGGATCTTTTAAAGATACATGTATCCATCACTATTATTTACATTCTAATATGCGTCCGCAGCTCTGCTCCAACAAGGGAAATGTAAATCAGATGGACATCGTTCCCTGAATGCCCTAAAGAGCTCCATTCCCCCCAAATTAGAATAGAAAATGCTCTTTTAAGATGCACCTTTAATATGTAAAAGCTGCTGCATCCTGACTCTAAATTAACCAAACTTGAGCTACATGCCAAATATCTTAGATAAAGGACAGGTAAGATGGTAGTATCTGGCCAAGGAATCGGTCCTAAACAGCTATTTATATTAATGCAAAGAAGGTACAGTGTTCTTCCTCTTGATATATGCTGCAGTGGGATATAGTTTTGTCCCACTAGTGAGAATAAAAACGTACAGTTCATGATAGGCAAAGTCACATGTGTGAGATAAAAAGCTCCAACTATAATATATGTCTTCACCATCTATTCTCTTCAGGATTTTCTTTAGATCTTTGGATGACAACAAGAAAACACTTACTCAAGGTTAGACACTGCTCTCTGGGCTTTTTAATAACCATTCCCTATATCCTGGGGGATTGCGTCCATGAAATAAGGCAAACTCGACTCCAGTCTCTGGCCTTGCAGAGACAAGGCAGAATCCTGTGTGCCTTTGTTCCTGCTTTGCTGTGCACGCAGATGAATGCCTTGCAGGGGCCCTGGGCCAGGACATGGGGAGGTGATGGTGATGAACAGCTTTGTGCTGGTAACAGCAGAGCCAATGGGCCCCGAGGTGGGAGCAAAGCCCTGGAAGGGGATGCCTTGCTGAACACTTGTATCCAGGAGCCCGAGCCCCACTCTGGCTAATGCAGAGGCTCCATTAGCCACCAGGTTCTGAGGCAAGTTCTGCCTCTTCCTATTCCCAAGGTCTGGGGACTCACCCTGCTCACTAGAGACAATTCTATGGCCCTTGCCCCGAGGTGAAAACCCCTGCCCTCTGCAGCCAGACACCCCCTCCCTATGGGTACAATAAGAGCCCATATGTGCCAGCACATCCCCAGGAACTTTTCCAAGAGCAGGAGCAGAGGCTGGCTGTGCCCTGGGCATTCACCGACTTGGGGGGAGCATCAACACCTTATAAACACTGTCAGACTTTACAGAGGACCATGAAAACTAGCAGTTGCATTGCTCATACTTATCGAAAGGAGACCCATGCTCACAATAAGACAAAACCCTTGGTTTAAAAGCACATCCCTCCCATGTATCTCTGGCACAGGGCTGTAGCTGGAGCTCTGCACATGCTTCTTGGCCAGCCAGGCTTTTCCTAACAAAAGCACAGACCTCTCCCTCCCAGCAGGCTCCGATATATCTGCAGTGTCACAGCAGTATATCACTGAGCAGCGATGGTATCTGCCCCATGCCCCGCTTGGCGGAGCGCAGGCAGGTCCCTCGCCACTGATACCATCTCCCTGATGGAAGCGAGGGGAGATAAAGCAAAGCAGAGTGCAGCGAGCATAGCCCTGCTCCTCCCGAGCCACACAGCACAACCAGGCCAGCACAGGGGACACCTCTGCTGCTGGGAGGAGGATGGGGTGCACTGTGGATGTAGGACAAGGCAGCCGAGCAGGGCATTGCATCGCTCCCTGTATCCGGGGCTTCACATCATGTAAATCCCAAGGGTGCACACATACAAGGCACAGGCATAAAGCCAGAAGCCAGTCTCACCTGAAAACCTGCATCGTGGCCACAAGACTGGTCCCTCAGCCCAGCTTTTGGCTTATTTTGTTCACCGGCCCTTCATGCACACAGTCTGCCTTCTTTGTAAGTAAACTCAAGATACCATGCATCCACAGGGACACAGGAAACACTTTATCTTGGAAGCTGAAGTTTTAGCACATGGCACAGTGCACCTCACAAACCAGTGGATCAGAAACAAATCCCAACCCACCTATGGAGCATGCGGCCACTGTTTGCTGCCCCTGCTCCTCTAGACCTGGCTTGGCTTTGGGAAGAGCTTGGCTCTCTTTGCCCCAGCAGGATGTGGCAATCAGTATCCCACTGCAATTCAAATGGATGTTAAAAGGGGAGCTACTGAGCCATCCTCTTTCTGCAGCTCAGGCATCCTTTAAGCATCACCTTGTTCCTATCTATCCTGGTGCACCACACTGCAAATGCTCTCCCCTTTTTTCTTTCTTGCTGTCAACTGATAAACCCATGCATACATCCTCCAACCAGTGGCTGCTGCTTTACACCAGGAGGCACAGTGTTATGAGACGATCGGCTTGATATTTCTTCCAGCCCCAAAACAAAGCTTCATCAGGCAGTGAGAGCAGTAGTGAAGTATTCTGGGATGGTTTTCCTTCTGGGTTGCTGCTTTTTTGACATGTCCCCTGGTCCAGCAATAACATGTTCTCAACTTTGCATTAAGAAAGACATTAGCAAGAGAGGCTTTGCTGCCGCATGAAAGGAAGGGAAGCGCCTGGATGCCTGAAGAGAGGAAGTGCAAGAGGCAGCTGGGAGCCCTGGGATGGAAATGGTCAATGAAGATGCTCTCTGGCCTGTTCTTATGCTGCAGTTCTGAGCTGTGCGGTCCACCAGAGCCAACTTTTAGCTCTGGCTGGTATTAAATGCATCAGATGTTGTCTGCCATGTAACCTAGCTATGTGATGAAGCAGTGCATCACACTGCACCCTGCATCCCGTGCCCATGCTGGCCTAGGAGATGAGTCAGAATTCACCTTTTATATTACAGCCTCTGCTTATTATTATCACTAAACCTGGTTTGTAATTCAACAGCGTTAATTGACTCAGGTCCCAGCGCTCAGGGAACAAGGAAGCATGGTGAGCCACGGTTTGAAAGCAACACCTGCACAGTGTATACTGGGATGCTGAGTGGTAACACAGGGATAGGCCCAGAGCTAGGCACGAGTGACAGCCACATGCTGCTGGGCAGCTCAGAATCTCCTTCGACGGCACAATAGATGATGCATTAAACCCCCAAATCCATTAAAATATAGTCAGCTGCCTACATGTATCCATCAGGATACAATCCCGCTATTAGAACACGTGTCCAGGTATTACCGTGATGACCCTTCAGCTGTAAATGACCCAGGATATTTTGGAAGAGAAAAACAATTTGCCTCCACTCTTTACTTCTTTCTCCTGTTCTTGACCCTGCGAGCGTACAAACGTTTGTCTGCGCCCCGGCTCGGAAAGAGACGCTCTCATCAAGGAGGAGTAAATCACAATAACAGGGAAATAAACCTTCCCCGGAAAATGATTCCCAGCCCTTTATTTATTTATTTCTCTCTCTCCCTGGCTCTGCACAAGCCTACATCCGAGTGCATAAATTGTGGTGGTGGCTGATGAGCATCCCGGGCTCCAGGCGAGCATCCCGGCTCCACTCCCCGCTCCGGCAGGGCGGTCACGGGCAACGTCGTTGCCGTTTCCCTTTAAATCTAACTCAGGTAATGAAACCACACAAGAAAATAGTGTGGGTGCATCTGGGAGCAGTAGAAAACAGTTAGATCTTCATAGAGCCATAAAGAAGTAAACAGTAGGCTGCTATGAAGATCTATGGGACCCTGCAGTGCCATTGTCTTCAAAAGGAATTAAAAACAAATTGCTGAGGGCCAGCACATAATTTAGAGACTCACGGCAATTTTATGACTTGCTAATGTTCCTAATTACATGCCCGTGAAAGGCTTAATTAATTGGGGGATGTAGCAAAAAGTGGAGCCTGTGTTTGTTATCATGGTTCCACTGCATTGATTTTAGTGCCTATGGAGAATTTAGGGCCTCTTTATTTGCACAAAGAAAATGCAAGTCTCTCGAAAAAATGCACATTAAGATCAACCCCTCGCTGCTATCTAATATACTTTCCTCTACTTAACCAAAGTGCTTGTAATCATATTTTGTAAATGTTGGTGCTGTTAATTGCATTGTGAGAGAAAATAGGTTCCGCTCCACTGGTCGTGGAGAATTTTATAAAGTTCTTTCCCTGCTCCCAATTCTGAGGACGGCAAGAGGGAAACTCATCACAAGTTGCTGCATGGGCAGGGAGAGGGTGATGCTCTGCTGCTGCCTATGTGCTGGAGGCATCTCCAGCAGCCACCCGGCTCAGCTCTGCCACCCGAACCATCCAAAGGGTTCTGGTTTACCTGCATCCTTCCACCCGGGATGTTCTTGCATGTAGAAAAGGCTCTAAACCTGCTTGTGCCAGGGCAATGTTTAACCCTCAGCCCCCACTCATTCCTTTGAACGTGCTCAGTGTATTCTGAGCTCAAGGGGTTGCTGTGATTTTCCAGAGGAAAGGAAATTTCATGACATATAAGCCCACGCTGCAATCCCTCTTCCCTAAAATGCCTCTGGGATCGGCGCATGGAAGGCACAAAGTGACTGTCTTCAGCCCGAAATCACTTAATACTGAAGAGCATAAAACCACACATGGAAACACGCAGTGCTGTAGAGCGCAGAAGCGCTGTGAAGCCTTGGTGCACTGGACACGACACTCCTGTGTTTCTCAAGGCTGGAAAAGATATTTGCACTTATTCACATGACAAAAAAGCAGAATAAAAGCATAAGGAGTTAAAACAGCTCCATCTCCCAGCTCACAGCTCTCAATGAGAAACTAATGCAGAACAAAGACAACCACAGAGCAACTGAAGGTGCCCATCCAGGGCAGGAAAGCAAGTGGGGAGGTGGATGGAGCTGGCCTGTGATTATTCCAGGAATGGAAAGTCAAAGCAACAGCCCCTGGATAAAGAAACCTTCCTGACAGGACAGCACTGTTTGCCTTTCCTGCTTCATCCGTTTATCCATGCACCCAGGAAGAGAACAGGGCTGGGTGTGAGCCTGCATGCACAAGCAGCATTAGTGCACGCTGCTCCAAGAGGATTTATGGGCAGTGAGGAAGCATTTCACAGGGCACTACAGGGAGGAGTGTGAGTATTCACAGAGGGAACCCATGGGCTGTTGTGTGCTGCCCAGTCACATCTCTGGGTCCTGTGCTTGAGCCATTGAGCATCACTGCCTGCCCTCACCCAGCACCTTTCCAGGAATCCCTGCAAGCCTTAACTGCATGGCTCCTTCCCAAAGGAAAACATCACAAATACAGCTGAACATTTCTGCTAAGTTGTCTGAATCCAAATCTAGATTACATTAAAAGCCAGAAACAACAGAGATAATTTTTACCATCCAATGCTTTGATTGAAGGCAAAATCTCTCCACAAAAGCACATGCAGCCAGAGAGCCTGGTCCAGATGAGCTCTCAGGCTGTCCATACAGCACGAGCAGATACCCAGAGGAAAATTAGGAAGAGAAAGGCTGTGTCTGAGCTGTGAGGGCCTGACCCAGCAGCCAACCAGCCTGGGAAGTCAAGTGAAACACAGGCAGTAAACAGCAAGAGACAACGCCAGCTCTAGCAGCCTTCTATGTCCAGACAGGGAGGATGGTGCCGTTCAAAGACAAACACTTGGAACAGCAGTTTTGGTCGGGACAAGACTCCTTGTGATCAATAACTCAATGCCAGGAGTGCAGGATGGCCAGAAGGAGCCTGGGCAGCCCCTTGCTGCCTTCATGTACCTGCATTTCCATGCAGTGAGGAGAAAAAAAGGCAGGCAAAGCCAAGTTTGTCTGTTGCTCTTGAGAAAAGGAGACATCTCTCTCAATATAGTTGGTGCTTTGACGATAAGACCTTTGACAGAAACATGAATGCCATGAATACTTTGATCTCTAGTCTCAGAAGCTTCAACAGCAATTATGAGTCAAGAGGGGTGAATATGGGCAGCAGCTAAAGCAATGCCCTGGAGGGTACTGATGCAGTAATTAGAGACAAAACCCAGAGCATCTCTGCCTGCACCATGCACGAGAACCAAGGAGGAGGTGGGCCGGGGGGAGGCTCCATGTAAAAAACAACTCTTATTCTTCTGAGAGACATAAAATCAACATGACTTTATACATTTCAAAGCCAAGATCTTCAAAGACAGGTAAAATGCTAATTCTGCTAATGTAGGTTTTTATGTATATGCTCTGAAAAGGTAAAGCAAATTAATCACCAGCTTTACCCCCTAATATATATCTGTGTTACAAATATATTACAGCATGTCAGATCTGAGGAGATACATCTGAACAGCGGTGGTTAAAAGAGCATTTCCCTTTTCATGCTCTAATACAGTTATTTTGATCTTTCAGTCTTCATATTTTTTGTTCTCATCAAAGGAATGATGGTGCCAGAGATTAGGATGTTATTTATTTCCCTCTCACTGTCCTACCCACGTTAATCACTTCTAGTGTCAACAGCAGCAGTGGTGCTGGCAGTGCCCGCGCAAGGCTGGTCATGCCTGTACACTCCTCCTGCGTCCAGCATCCCTTAGGGTCACCTCCAAAAACACCCCGACCTTCATGGAAATGCTATGCAAATGGAGGGCAGGGAGGGGATGGAGATGCCTGCAGAGCAGAGGGATGGTGTCGGGGAGGCACAGCCCTATGCCTGGCTCAGCCTTCTGCATCCCAGAGGTGGTTGTGGAAAGCATCCGGAGAACAAAATGCTGAGGGCATGGCAGCAGGGTGTTAGGCACTGCCAGACATCCCTGCTCCAAATTATGCACAGCCTGAAGAGACATGGGGAACAGAGGACACAAAGAGGGAAGGAGGCACAGGGACGGGGGATCTGGGTGTTTCTGTGTGTCAGGACACAGTCCCACTTTCCAGGGTTGATTTCAGACACCTCCCAGTGAATTCGCACCTATATTTCCATGGCACACCTTTGTTCAGCCAGACCTCACCCCGCTAACAGGAGCACATCCCAGGTTTAGGCACATACTGAAACACCTCCACATCACATTACAGGCTTGGCTTCAGAAACATGCATTATCTCCAGGCACTGCAGCAACTTTTTCCCCAGCTTCTCCATGCAGAGAGCCTGGGAATTAAACTCCTGCCTCTAACAGACTCAGGGCTCCAGGCTGGAACCCAGCGTGACTCCTTACCCAAAACCAAACACTGCCAGAGGCAGACAAAGGTGGGAAAGGGATGCAGCACGCAGCCGAGAGCTCAGCTCCACACTTTGATCTCACTGGGGAAGCTGCTCAGATGAACCACCCATCCTACTGCCCTGGAGATTAATGATCCTGGCTCCTCTACATTCAATTACACCCCAGTCAGGACAGGCAAGGCCCAGAAGAGTTGAGGCTGTCTTGGGAAGTGCTGAAATTTGCTCCGGGAAAACAATCCAGAGAGCCTGATAGCATACACGTGCTCATGACACAACAGCATCACTCCTACCCTCTGGTTAACATTGGTCACACTGTGCCAGAGTCCCCATGTACCATCACAGAAGGTGGTTTGGGCACACAGTGACTCCAGTTTGAGCTGTGTCAGTTCACCCCTGGCTCTTAAGGCTGCCTTGTCCCAAAGGGTTTTGCTCTCAGATAGCAGATCCATGTGGAGTTTGCCCCTGGAGCCAGGGCTGCAGGATGGTAACTGCTGTCAAAACGCTGCTTTAAAGCACAGTGAGAGATCCGAGTTTAAAGCCCAGGTCAAATAGCTGTTGGCCACGTTTGCAACTAACTAGCCGAGACGAACAGATGAATTTGTTACGAGAGGAAGATGGGGATAAGCAGGTACCTCCAGAACTATTTGCAGAGATTAAGTGAGCAGGGGCACTTCGGGCATAACTAATCCTTAAGAGCCACGGAGCAGGAACAGACTGCAGGAGCTAATGTCTTTGAGATAGGTTAAACCAGTGACATTGCCCACCATCAGCATTGTGTTCCTTGCCTTTAAATTGCTGACACTTACAGGTTTGATGGTAACTAGACTGCATAGGGGCACCTTTGCTTTCACATCAGATCTGCTGACATGAACAAGAGTCAATTCAGATGGGCATCCAAACATTAAAGTCCTTCCCTATTTCCATAAAATGATTGGCAGGATGCCTACTGCTAGCGGCTGGTAGTGCTGCTGATAAATGGCATCTTGATAAAAACTTTGGGCTGTTTTAGAGACAGGGAAAAAAAAGCATACCCTTATTGTAATTCCCTCAGCTTCTGACAGATGAGATGTCTCATCTCGAAAAATTAGATCCTGGTATCTTTGCTGTCTGTAGATAGAGAAGACAGGATCCAGAGGCTGGGATGGGAGCATGGTGTGTCCTGCTCCTCCACTCCCCTCCTGTGTACTCCCTGCAGCGGGGCATCTCCCCTTTCCTTGGCACTGAAAACATACACCTGGGCACTCAGTAGAAAGTACCTAAAATATGGTAAAGACTGTCCCTAGGAAAAGAAAAAGGGGCTTTCCTTTCCCGGTCTTGAACTGCCAAAGCTTTCCAAGGAGTCCTGCAGGTAAAACCAGCCGGAGCAGCTGAAATCCAGGGTCATTTCTAAGACAGAGACCCAACCCATGGAACCAGCTCCTTCCGCAACTTAAATGTTAACAAATGCATAATTCTTAGAGAGGAAAAAAGGAACTTCACAGATCACTTGCTGCTGATTTCCAGCTAATCCATCAGTAGATCAATGCAGGTAAAAGAGAGGGGGAAAAAAACTCATTCTAAGCCCTAATAATATTATTATTCAGGTTTTGTAGCTTTTATAAGCACTTAATTCTAGGTATTTTTCTTAACTTAAGGTTTAAAAATGGTTTTTAAAATGAATCTGAATGTTATAATGGGAACTTTTAACCCCCTGAGATCAACTGGCTCTTCCTCTCATACCTTTGCATTTCAAGTCATGCAAAACCCCATGAGCTGGGAGGCCCTGCTAGGCTCTCTGGTGCTGCAGGCACTCTAAGCACATCGTGGACCCAGATCTCACCCAAAACCAGATGCAGAGCAGGTTACACCTACTGCCATTTATTACTATTTATTACACCCTCTGGTGTATGAGGAATGAAGGTGCACAGGACAATGCCAGGGTGGGGAAAGCTCCTCCTGCTCCACTGCTGGGGACCAGGCAAGCAATGCCACATCAGCCCTCACCCACCACAGCCATATCTCCCATCCTTCGCAGGACACCCACAATGACACAACAAAGAGGAAGAGCTCAATAAAGACTGAAGAGGGAACAGCCAAGATTTCTGGATGATATCCCATTCTCCTGGAATTTGCTTTAAAATTCCTGAAAATCTCAATAACAATAAATGGAGACTGACAGAGCTCACTCTGCCTCCATGATATCACAGACTTCATTTTCTTATACAAAAGTCATCTAATCGCTCGTGGTGCACCAAAGGATAACACAAAGGGTCCACAAACATTCCCTGCCCGCCCAACAGCCACGGACAAGGACAACACAGTAAAGCCTCAAAGAATCAGTTTGTTGCTGCTCAGAACAACCTGGGTGCCTACAGACAGTAACGAACCAGCAGCAGAGCTCACTTCAACCACGCTGTGATTTATGGAGCTGCTGCCCTCCCCTTCTCCTTCCTGCCTCAGTGCAGCCTCCAGATGTGCTGCCAGCTGTGCAACACCAGCACTAAGACCGAACTGAGACATCTGACTGCCAAGTGAGCAGCTCTGCACTCTTCCCAGCAGTGGTGCCAGAGCCCAACCTTGGTCTGCACCCAACAAACCAGTGCCTGGTACCTGGCACTGCCCACCCTGGCACAGCAGCACCAGTTTGTAACCACAGCTCAGAGACACACATTATCAGGAGGACATCATGATACAGGCGCTGAGTGCCTCCAGAACCAAGGCACGGCAAATCAGACCAACCAGAGTCTCCAGACTGCTCAAGGAGAGCATTAACATGGTCTCCATCCATTTCTGCTTCACTGGAGACTGCTCAGGGTTCCTGAGGTTGGCTGTCCATAAGTAACACCATAATAAACGCAATTAACAGCGGTGACATCCCTACCTTGATTCCCGTCATGGTCCGCTGGAAGTTGCTTTGAGAGCTGGGGCTTCAAACCCGCTTCACCATCGGGTAATCTGACATCGTGGAGAATTTACTGTGGAAACAAGAAACCCCACAAGTGTGAAATGTGACTGTCGATAGAGTAATCCCCAGCAATCAGACAAAATTAATTGTGTGAACATCATTGATCAAACCTACTTAATACACTGGGTTCGTAGAAAGCTGGAATGTAATTTCATTACCAACCTGCTCCATCCTAATGAAATCTCTAATAATACTCTACTTTTGATTTCGGGTAAGAAGAGAGTGATGGAAATTTTCTTTTGCCTCTCCTGTAAGGTTTGATTTTAGTGGTTTGCTGCAATAGGAGGGACACCAATAGTTCTTGTAATTTGACATTTTATTAGCAGGGGGTTGAATATAACAACACAGATAAAAAACCAAAATTAGCAAGGAGACAAACCCTCCAGAAACAGAACGGATGCCAAAATCAAGAGGGCTAATCTTAAAGAAATTGATTTATTTCAGGAGTCGTGAGTTAGCCTTTATTTTTGTAAAGTTCTGGCTGATTTTCTGGCTTAAAGTGATTTAAATAATCCAAGTTTGCAGCTCCTTTTGTCTGTAGTTCTCACAGAACAATGCTGGAGGAGTTCAGCCGCATGCGAGAGGCACCAACATGCCTACATCTGTAATGGGTAGATTAGGATGAGAGGACCCCAGCCCTACCCACGTCGGTGGCAAGGCCATAACCAAGATTTCCCCCTTTGAGTCAGGTTTCAAAGAGACCATTCAGCCTTTCAGAGTCACTTGTGTTGGTGCAAAGGGAAGGGTTAGAGGTTAATCCAATCGGGAGTGACGGAGCATCAGGTAGGTAAGTAAATGGTGGTGGTTGGGATTTCCATGGAAGCCCATGAGCGGGGTGCTCCATGCACCCAGACCCAGCCTGTACTATCTGGGACTCCCATCCTGGGATGAAGAGGTACAGATAGGTTTCAGCACTGCCCCAGCATCCCCCATCTCCCCCTGCTCTGTTCTCAGCAGAAAAGCTCTTGGATTATAACAGAGAAAACATGAGCATTACAAAAGAGGACCAGAAGGAATCAAACAGACAGACCTAAGGCTTCGAGCTGCAATCCACCTGCCCAGAGGATGCTGTGGTCACACATCCTGTGAGACTGGAGCCTCTGCAAAATGCATTCACTGAGAGCTGGGGAAAAGCTTGGAAAAACCAACTATTTTGTTGCTTTTTCTGCTACCGAGTACTGAAAATGAGTAGTGCTTGTCTGCAGCACGCATGAGAGGGCAAACCCTGCTCTCAGAGCATCTGGGAACTACTGATGGCTCATCTGGCAACGTGTCTGGTGAATAGAAATTGCCTCTCCCTGGACAGAGTCCACACGTTGTGGGATCTGCATTTAAACACAGAGGATGTGCAGGATGCAGGCTGGTGGTTTGCAGGGTTTTGGGGCCTCTGCATGATGGGACTGGACACGATGAGTAGACAAGGGAGTGCAGAGCACGCGTGCTCGCGGCAGGAAGGTGATGCTCTTTGACTACTGAACTGGTGCCTATCTCTGGTATTTCCATTTTCAGCAATCTGATGTGATTTGGTGATTTATTCATGACTGGTGTAGTGAAAAATTGGAAAAGGCTAGCAGGATAGCCATGGCCTGGAGATCCAGCATCTGATTGAGCCTACAACTGAATTACTGTCAGAGGCATCATGCAAGGTTTACTCCAGCGAATGTGAAGTTGAATCTTTATATTAATAAGTGAACATGAACTATCAGAGAGACTGGCATATGTCTGCTGCCAGGCAGGTCTGGAAAGGAGCTGTCAGATCAATAGGCAACTTGAGCAGACAAAGAGAAGCTCCAGTGCCCTCTTCACACATTACAGAGGTGTCTGCAGGCGTTCACCGGAGCCACACAGGGGTAGACTTTACTCATGCACAGGACAGCTAAAAAGGCTACTGCAGGCAAAGCTGTCTTGTCTTTAACATGTGCTAAATTGAAAGCATACAGGGGAGGTTTGGCTTTCATTCCATTACTTAGGCACATGTGATAATCTGACCCCTCATTCAGGTTACAGCCCTAAAATATGCACACAAATACTGCACATCAAACCCCTCCAACCAGAAACACCATTTCAAAGTGACACTCCCTGAGCAGCATAACTCAGGGAGATACCTTTAACAAAGCCAAACCCAAGCAGCCCAAACATACAGCAAAAGGTAATTTTTGCTCTGTTTCCAAAAAGCAAAAGGGAAAACGTCCTGTTCAGTGCTGTTTCCACCCGTGTGAGCTGCCCTCTCCTATGGCCTCGGGGCTGGTCCCCTTCTAAGCTGCCCCAGGCTAATATTCACATCAAGAAAGCACTTTCCATTTGGCTTCTAACCTGCTGTAAAAGGGAGGTGAGGAAATGTCCCTTTGCACAAGACTCCTCTCTGAATTGGAACTTTAGGGGAAACAAAACAAAGCAGCAATTAATCCAAAGAGAGTAAAAGAACAGGGGGAAAAAGGCAGCAGCAGAGGAGGAAGGGAAGGCTGTGGTACAGCAGCATCTCGCAGCTCCTCATAATTACTGTTTCAGTTCCACATCCAGCTTCCCACCTAATTACTGCCCTGTGGTTGGTGTGCACAGGCTCCAGAGCAGCAGGGTCTCTATTTCCCTCACACTGATCGCTCCTCAGCTTCTCATTACCAACCACTCACTTTGGGCCCATTAGACAGCCCCAGCCCTGCAGACCCCATAGTGGCACCCCCAGTCCTGCCTGCCTGGCTTGCCTGAAGCAGGCAGAGGGTCTAACCCCTTACTAGAGAGAAAGCAATGAGAATGGACACCACAAACATGCACAAAGGGTACCTTGGGGCTCTCAGAAAAGGGGTTTCTCCATCCCTGCTCACTCTGGACTGCTGCTTTGAAAGGATCTTCTGGATATCATCTGCTCCAGTGGAAGGTGTTCCTGGTCTTGCAGGGGCTTGGAACTGGATGAGCTTTAAGTTCCCTTCCAACCCAAACCATTCTATGATTGGTCTCCTCAGGTTTCATCGGGAAAGAACCACCACAGCTGAATCTGGTCCATGATTCCTACATTATGGGAATGCTTCAGATCAGAAAGCTGAGAACTGACTTTTGGTGTTTGAACATTTCATTCCTTAGTAACCAGATTTAACCCATCCGAGGTTTTGCACCAGGCTGTGTTTGAAGCTGTGTCAGCAAAGCTCAATCTTGTGAGCATCTCCTTCCATCTCAGAGCAAAAGCCTCCAGTGAAGGCAAGGCAAGGCTGACCGTGGGTTCCTATTTTGGTTTGGGGATTGTAATCCTTCTCCTGCTTTCTCTACACTTTGCTAATCATTAAACCACCGCTGTCTTTGGTGAGAAGCAGAAAATGGGCCTTCTTCTACCAGGAAAGCAGGAAGCAGGAGAGCTGATTTCCGTATAATTTATGGCTTGAGCAAAGTTGCAGAGCAGCAACCAAGTATGCAGGGAAGGTTGGGGTGAAAAATTAGTTACAAAGTGAATGCCCTGAAGACACTTGTACTGGACAACAATTACAGCACCTTAATTAACTGAAATTTAGTTCACCCGTCGACTGAGGCATGTCCAGTGCTACAGTTATGCCACTGCTGCTGTCTACTACTGGTTAATGAATATAAATCAGATGGTTTATAGTTAGTGAACATGTAATAGGCTTGCAATGAGTTGAATTCCAATGCAAAATGCCTGGGGATAGGAACATGCCATCCATAAAACATATATAAATAACAGATTTACATTTCTACAAGGGAAAAAACAAAGCTGTCCTCCCATCTTGGTATTCTCCCAGCTTGACAGACCTGTGCTCCAGTTCCCTGCTGAGACAAGGGGTCAATAAGTAGGGATTTAACAGTCTGGTCACTCAAAGTGGGGCTAATCAGATGCCAAAACTCTTCCATGTCCTCCGTGTTTCCTTCCCAACCACTGAGCCCTGTCCTATAGGTTCATCATGTGCCCATTCCGTGCTGCTTGGGAGCAGAGCCCGAGGGGCAGGAGCACTGAAGGTGACTCCTGAAGGTGCAGAGCACACAGTGCAGCTCCCAGGTCCTGAGCCAGAGGCAACTGAGGCCTTGTCTGGGGTTTGGGTCAGAGCCCTTCTGCACTCAGTCATGGGCACAGGTTGCAAGCAAGTGAATATCCCCAAGTTTCTCACATGAAAAATAACCTTTACTTTATGCCTGGCAGGAGCAGTCAGGCCTGGCCAAAGAGCCCTTGCAGCTGGGTAAGTCTTTGCCCAGCCTTTACATCGTCCAAGATGTTCAATTCCAGGCCAGCGATGAGAGACTTGATTTTTGGGGTGCACTGCAAAGAAGCATCTCATCCCCCTGCCTACAAGATGATGCGCTCACATCACCAGACTCATGGGGAGGTGATGGCCAGGGGTCTCAGGGAAGTAGGAATGGCCATCGAAAAGAGAGCCAGTGTCAAAAAACCCCTGGTCTCAGCTCTTTCCGTTTCCTTGCTGCAGAAGCAGAAATCTGTGGACTTCATTTATTGCACAAATTAGGTACAAGAAAATTATTTTCTTAATGTGCGACTTGATGAATGTTCTCCGCTCTCCACCCTGCCAGGAAGAGGGCTTACAATGAAAATTATTTACAAAGCATGTGCTACCCTGCAGGGATATTTATTCAGGCAGGGGATGTTGCCACAGATTTTGTTGACAAAGGCAAATCAAATTACATTTTTGTGAACGTTACAACAAGCATCTTGATTTGCTATGGACATCAGCTGCCTCCTGCCAGAGCCTGGGAAGCAGCTCTGGAACAGCACCCTCCAGCTACCTGCAAAGGTGGTCATTAGTATTAGTAGATGGATAAAATGCTCTGCAAGCTGTCCCTGCACTTCTAAATACTGATGTGAGGGTCTTATTCCTTTAAAATGCATACAAATAAATCCAACGCCCTGATTACAGAAGGGTGATGACTGCAGGAGCAAGGTCCCAAGAGACCCGGCAAGACCCCCACTTGGGTGCTTGCACCCCTAGCCAGGCTCCTCCATAGAGCCCCAGCAGAGCAGCAAACTGCAGGAGCAGAGCCTTGCCCCAGGCTCAAACAAGCCCTGCCTGCACTGAAACAGAACACACAGGTGTATGCACACATGTGCATGTATGCATTTACATACATAACGTGTGTAATAACAGGGGAAGGTGCACTAACATGAGGATCCCAAATCTGTATTTAGGTGATTAAATCACAGACCCTTCCTTTCAGAAGCAAACAAGCAGCTTGGTCCTTCAGACATAACTCAATTTCACAAGGGAAAATACTGATACCGAGGGCTCTTTCCTGCAGCAGAGGAACTCATGGCACAGACCTATAGTAGGAGCCCACACTGGGCAAATTCATAGAGTGGAGGTGTAGATTATGGGCAGTGGAACCAGCAAAGCATCTGAGCAACGCACCATGGGAAGGATAGATTCTCACCTCTCACTACCTCTTATTTGAGCCGAGGTTGCCTATCGAGCAAAATACAACATAACAAGGAAATCGTTTGTGATACATAAAGACAGATTAGATAATCCATAGATCCTGTTGGGATATAAAATCTGAGTGTCTTGTGCCATGCTGCAGTGTTGGTGTTTCTGGCTAGTGAAACCAAGGAGCTGATCACTGCCCCAAGATCTATTGCAGCTCTCCATCCATAGCTGCTGGGTCAGGAGGGGTTTGGGAAGTGCACAAGAAGCCCTTCAGATTTGTGACATTGGAAGAAACGGTTCGGAGCCCCTTGCTAACAGGAAAAATCATAGTGCAACACCATTGATCCCCTCTGATTAAACCTGTGGGTCTTAAACTTGGTCTTCAATCAGGTCTTTGAGAAGTCCCACCAGATTACAACATCCCTGTGCTTAGCCATCATAATGACTTGCAAGTGATTAGTTTAACCAGCATTTCACCCAATTCAATTTCCATGGATGGCCTATACGTACCAAGGAAGACGTTCACATTAATTTTTACATAATTAAATCAGGAATGACCCCGGTGCCAATGAAATAAAACCTCAATTCTTCCTGGGCTGCACAGTGTTCGTCTCGGTTTTAACCCTCAGAACACGAGACTGACTTGGCTGGAAGGGCAGATCCTGCTCCAGATCCTCTCCTGCTCTCCCCAACCTCTTCCAGCTCCTTTGCCCTCCCCAGGTTGAGTGACCCCAACACCCATCATCCATCCTGTCTCAATTCGCCCATAACAAGCAGCACAGCAACAGCAACAAGCTGTTGATATGCAATGTCCCAGCTCACGGGGCCAGGACTGGAGCTTCATGATTGCTGACGACCATCCAGCCCTGGCACCTGTCTTATGGCCATGAGCCATAAGTTTCCCAGTCTAAATGATGTCCCACAGAATGCAGTACTCCAAATCACAGCAGCAGCAAGCAGACAGTAAGCACGAGCTCTGATAGCTCATGAACACTTGGAAAACCAAGCAGGCAACAGGAGTGTGAAGGACAGGTCTTTCCACAGGTCCCCTTCCTTGCAGCCCATCCCAGCAGCTCCACAATCCTCCTGGCCCTGCTCCCAGTGCTCAGTGCCCGGGGTCCTGATGTGTCTGACTGTGACACCAGCCTGTGCCAGCTATTGAGGACAATTACTGTGTGTTTCATTAAACAAGCCCCCTTTGGAGGCGGCAGCACTTACTTCTACTGTAACTTTAATTGGTGGGCAAACATGATCTTTGTAGAGACAAAGCCTCATTCTTCTCTTTCTTGTAGCAGTTTAAATCAATACTAACCCGGGGCTGCTTGGAAATATTTAATGAAAACAGTTTTGACAGAAAATTGGATTCTTGATGAGGCAAAATAGTTGTTTTCAACCAAAAAGTTGCACTTTATTGCAAAGCCAAAACTTCTTCAGTTTTTACTGGAAGGTCACAGTGCCCTCCTGCATCCCTTGCTGCCGATGATCCAGTTAAACGGAGGGTGTGCAGGCAACTACGGGATAAGGTGAATTCCAGGCTGGAGTCAGGAGCCCTGTGCCACCCATTGAAGTCTCTTTGCAAGGGACAACAGTCACAACCTTCATACTGTGACTTATCCCGCTGTGACAAACGCTATCCAGGGACTGAGGGCGCATCCCAGAAGGAGGAGCGGCAACCGGCGCAATGGCACAGAGCAAGTACATACATCACAGCAAACACGGCGCCGGAGGGCTCTGCCTCTGCGTTCACCTTGAGGTGAAATTAGTGATGGCAAGAAAAAAACCTTACTCAGGTCTTGGCTAATGATTATCCCATTAAAGAATCAGCTGACATAATATCATTTGGTGGTTTTATAAACCTTGGTGACAACAAGACTGATGAGACCTAAAGCCCTGACAGCTCGTCTGCCCAGAGAAGAGGAAGGCACAAGAATTTGCTAACTTACTGTATTGCAGAATGGTATTAAAACCCCCTAATTAATAACATACTCCTCGGCAAGGCGGGTAACCTTTGCCCATCTCCAGAAGCACATGGATACCCACAGCCAGCCCTCCCCACTCACTGGCAGATGTCCATCAAGCCTAAGAAATGCAACTAGAGCAACTCACAGCGAGCAGCCGGGCTCACACGCTCCCTGGACGTCAGCAGGACCATGGGGATGCTGTGGCGGTGGGTGCCCTATCCCTGCTGCTGAGGTCCCCAGGCAATCCCCAGGCCCCACCACTGAAGCCTCTTGCTGCAATGACCCCCAGGACCCCTCTACAGCTGATGCTGAGGAGCCATCTCATACCCTGGTTCTGCCTCTGCCAATGAGGGACAAGGTGAGGTCAACCCAAAAAGTCACTCCCACGGCGCGAGTGTCTGGTGCAATTAGCCCAGTTAGTTACCTAAAAAGAGGGAAAATAAAGTGTGTTTGCTGCAGTTCCTCTCCTCACCCTATCTCCGCACTGGTGCTGGCAGGACAACACACAACCTCCGACGACATTCACCTTGTTTGTGATGTGATAGCAGTTATTCTGGGGGCGCATGTGGCCTGTTTAGCTGTTCTTTATAAAGAAGGGAACATCACAACATGCAGATGAGCATTGGCCAACAATTAGCTTCCACTATGGGTTTATGAATGTATATATATATAATACATATACACAGTTGTTATTATTATTTTTTACAATAATAATCCCCTAAAAAATAGGCAAATAAAATAAAGCATTGGCCTAAGGCTGCATCCCTGCTATTGACTATTATGCATTTTAGAAGGAAAAGGGGAGGAAAGAAAAAGCAGCTTGCTTTTCCCCCCCTTGCCTGGGTGTCATGAGCAAGAAATGAGCAGCTGACCTGAGTTTGAATTTAGAGTGTTCATTAATAGGATATTATGCCATATGCTCAGCACACTGTCTTTTTTTTTAATGCAGCCGCCAATTTGAGAGAATTTCTAATTAGTAATGGTATAATGAGAGTATTCAGAGGCTAATGTGGTGGGTGGGGAAGCGAAATAGATCGCTTGGTGGGGACTGGAAATATTTCTGTTCCAATTCCTGGTGAAATAATGACCCGCCATAAAAGGCTGCGATCTTTGACAAATGAAGGACGTGCGGGGAGGTTCCATTAACTGCAGAGGGAGCATTTATCGGGAGGGGGGGGGGAAGGTGAGACAATCTGAGCTGGTTCAGCTTAATGCAGGGAATATCTTGGAAGGAAAAACATTTAGCTGGGGTTGGGCTCAATGGGAGGAAACACAAAGGAGGCCCCCAGTGGGGAACTCCTGGAAGGAGGAGATGCTAAACTGGAGGGCAGGGAAGAGAACGGTGATGCTGGGAATCCCTGCCCCAGCCTGGGGGGTATTAACCCTTCCCACCAAGGCATCGGCAACGCCGTGGGTGCAAAGCACAGCAGGATATGGCAGTGGTGAATATTTAACTGGTGCAGGAATACAGAGACCTTGTGATCAGACACACACCTGAGCCCAGTGGCTGATGCTGAGCATCGCATGGGACCGGTACTGATGCCACAGTGGATGCTCAAGATGTCCGAGATGCCTTTGAAAAGTGCTTTTGTGGTATATTTGGGGGTCAGATCATTTAATATGTACTCTGTCATAGGAAATTAGGATTAATGAGGTGTAGCTGCAGGTTGCTGGTTTGTGAGGACTTGTTGGTATGAATTGTTCAATGTATTTTTAATACAAAAAGCTGGTGGAGAGCAGTGCTGGAGGCTGGCACACGCTTCACCCTCCCTGCAGGGAATGGACAGGAGATGGACCTACAAAACCACACCACGTACAGGCTCAGAAGAGTCCATCTTAACATCCCAGAGCATCCTTTGATTTGAACTAATTATGAGTTTTGTCCCCCAACCCATCCAATGGTGCAGGGACTGTGATTTGACAGAAGAGAACAGGGACAGATTTTCAGTGGACTGCAAAAAGCCAGGATGCAATTCCAAAAAATTCTCCTTCCCCTGCTAAAAGATGACAGACCTCATAAAATTGGAAAACAAAGTGTTTTCCCAGAAGAAAAAGGATTTGGTCTGGTGTGGATATGGGAATTGGCCTGTTTGGTAGAACAGCACAAACCCATTCCTTTGGTTTCAGAGGGAAATTCCAAACAGTGACAGGGAAAATCTGAGCGGTTTAGGTTTAAATTTAGAAATCACTGTCCTTCTCCCATGTCCCAGCCAGCACTAAGTCCCTTCTGAGGGAACACATCATGTGCTGCAGAGGACAGCATTCCCAGCCTCCGGCTTTGCCAGCTTCAGGAATGCCGCAGCTCCTCCATGCAGCCTCTGCACAAAAGGGAGGACACATGCAGATTTCTCCAAATGAGCCATAATTAATTTGCCTTTTGATTGGGCCAATTAGATCTTTAACACTGTAGGAAATAATATCTTACTAATGATTAAGCTGAGGAGCAGGAGTTTTCCTCTCCTGTGGAATGCTTTTACTGTATTATCATATCACCTTTAAGAAAGCCAATAAAGTTCTACGACTGCGGGGTCTCTCCACTGCCTATTGCAACCCACATGAATCATAGAGAAACAGATGCCACAGGAATGAAGCAACCTGAGATGAGCAGTAACTGATGAGTTCTGGTAGGCAGGAACCAAGCAGAAAGCCAATGTTGTACTGGAGTAGACCTGCTGGAGCTCCCCACCTTGGAGCTCGCTGCACAGGGACCATCCGAGCCACCAGACACCGGTATTGTGTAAACCCTGCTCTGGAAATGAAATATTCATGATGCTCAGATTAGATTCCACAGCACCTTTTAGGAAGAAATAAATGGGATTTGCTTTAAAAGAAGAAAAAAAGGCATAGGGGGCATGTAGAACCAAGCCACAGCTTCATAAATAATATGTTTTTATGCCAACACTCAACAATTAAAAGGCTTAAGGCTCCTTTTGGAGAATGAATCAAGCTTAAAATTCATTCTCTGACCCTCGTCCACGTGCCACGGAAAATTAATGCATTCACCCAGTATATTTTTAGAAGGGATTTATTCCTTGCTCTCACGTCACCCTTATTTTCCAGAGTAATAAGACGAGAGTGCTGAAATGTAAGCAAGGGTTTTTTCTCCCTTCTTTAAGGTAAATCTCTGTCTTGTTGAGAGCACTGCCCAAATCTGTCAGACCTGAAGGGTCTGCATCATCCAGCTTGCCTCTTTATCCTGAGCTGTGCTCCCTCTCCCTG
The DNA here is from genome assembly GCA_028858755.1 of Ara ararauna. Lineage (NCBI taxonomy): Eukaryota > Metazoa > Chordata > Aves > Psittaciformes > Psittacidae > Ara > Ara ararauna. The sequence continues at coordinate 4,637,614 of CM054389.1, read as the reverse complement.
TGCCTTGGAAGTGAGCAGGGGCAGAACGACAACCACATTCCCAACACTTGGGAAAGGGTGAGGATGGACAGGGCATGGGCCAGGCCACTGTGGGCAGACACTCATTTCCCCCACCCAACCCCAGGGCTATTGGGAGGCAATATTGTTGCCCCTATCCCACTGCTCCCACCTTCCAACACCACATCCCACCACGAGCATCCCCCAGCTCATTTCACAGCCCATTAGTGAGAAATAAATATTAATATAATGTGATAGTATTCTGATGAAAGTGAAAAATGTGACTATAATAAGGCTCTTGTGTTCTACTGGATTAATCTGCCTGTTAATTACCAGCAGTTCCTGTGGTCTGCAGCCTAACGGATGGCTCAGCTCTCACGTTCAGGAGGTTCATAAGGATCAAGGCAAGCCTGAGGTGATGCTGGTGTGTCAATAACCAGCCCATCACGTGCACTCAGTGGCCTCATATACTGCTCCCATCTGGAACAAGGAGCAGCCATCAGCACCTTCAACCATGGGGACATGTGGTGGGGATGGTGCCTGGAGACCATGCACAGGGCTCTGGCCACCTTGCAGGCTCCCAGTGGCCTGGGAGGTCCCTCCTCTGTGCTATGCCTCCCATCAGTGTTTGACATCTAACTTCAGAGGTGAAGAGAACAGCGTTTTGTGCCCTATGACTTCATTGATTACAGGGAAGAACCCCCTGGTCCTGACAAATGTTTGCTTTTGCCCCAACCAACCTAAAGCCCTTCAGCTCAACTCAAAATGAAGCTTCTTATTTCATTCAACAGCCTGTAATACCAAAGCTGAAAACATCCTTGATAAATTCATTCCAAAACTGGAATTTCAAAATAGAACACTCCAAAAATTTCCTTTTCAAACTGCCAAAGGGAAATGTTATTTTCAAGCCACCAAAAATCCATTTCTTGTTTCTTTCTACCTAAAAGCACTGTCCAGACTCAGCATGAGCTCCCAAATGGGTTCTGGCATCCCCCAGATCACATTTTTCAGTGACCATCAAGCCACCCATTCAAAGAACTCCCTCTCCCAAAACACACCTCGGCTGATGGCTGTGCTGCATCCCACTCAGCACCAGAGCGCGGCATTCCTGGTGGGTTAACAGGGATCAGAGCACTAACACTGGGGAGCTGCAGCAGCAGGAAGGCTCTGGCATGATTAAATAATCCTCACCACAGCATATAGCCTGCTGTGGATGCTTCATACTGGGAGCCAAAGCATCCTCTGCACATGGCCTCATGTCACGCAAGGAAGGGCTTGACCAGAGGCAGCCTGAGCTCCACGGAGAAGTCAATCCAAACCAGCTCCAACCCATCTGAACTGCACAACTTACCCAGAATTTCCCATTCCCACCTCATTAATGTAAACTTCGCACCCAGCTTCGCATTTTCCAACCTGGCACAGAAATTCCCACCCAACCACCAGTCAGGGAACACAGGGAACGCTCTGCTCCTTCCCAGCACGTGTGTTGTCCCCCCCGGGGATGTGGAACGGATGAACTGACACCTCTGAGGAGGTCTGGAGATGAAAAATGTTCTAGGTACGGCAAAGCCACGTCAGCAGAGCCCCAGGGCTGGCAGCTGCCATGCCCTGTCCCAAGCCACCCGCGTGGGACACAGCCTTGGAATAGCCTCATCCGTGGGGAATGCCGCAGCCAGCGCTCCTCTCCTTTGCAAGTGCTACTGAAGAAGTTTTGCCAGCTTTGCTCTGCACAGGCTGGTGCTGCTCATTTTAGGTTTGCTAGAAATGTTCTCCAGCTGAATACTGAGTGAAATAAATTCAAACCCTACTCTGCAAATGACACTGCACATAAATATTCAGTAAATTAGCAGCACACTTTTATAGATTTATCAGTCATTGCTGGCACAGAATGACAGGCAATGCTGTAGCTGAAATATTAATGCTGACAAATTAATGATTTCTGAGTAAATGATGTCATTTTTGCACCGTTTCATTAAAATTTACTCACTTTCAATATCAGCTTCATTCCGACGCCAAAAAAAAATTAAAATCATTTTCATTCTCTTTCTCTCTTTTCTCTTTTCCTCCAGGAGCCTTTTTTTGAACCCAAAGGGCATAAATTTCCCAGCGAGGAGGAAGAGGGGATGAAGTTTGCAGAGACGGGAAGCAGCAGAGCCCCACACGCTGCTCCAGCAGCCCTGTCCTTATCCTGCCCCCCAAGGGAACCACAGCTTCCCTCTGCACAACATTCAAACTGGGCACTTCCCACTTGGAGCGCTGATGGGATGGTATGAAATAAGCCCATTCCTCTGCTGGGACCATTGCTTCTGAGCACAGTAAAACCTGTAAACACCATCAACAGCACCTGACACCACCACAAAGCCTGTTTGTGCAATGAAGAGCAGGAAACCCCACAGCAACCTGTTTACCACACTGGCCATTAGCAGCGCATCACCAAGAGCATCTTCCTCATCCCATACTCACGCCAGAGACATCACAGCACCCCAAGCCGTGTGGCAAGGGGAGACAGGCTGCAAACACAAGGCAGATGTCATGGTACCACCCCAGCCCACCCTACACACGCCAAGATATCCCCAGAGCATCAATGGATGGAGCAAGGCTCTCCCAAAAGGCAGCGGAGCAATCCCATGAGCTCCCCAAAGCAAAGGGATGAGCACCTCTGGGGTTCACAGCAGCTTTGGGAAGAGAAAGGTAGGTTTTACTCATGGCTGCCTAATGAGGATCTCTTTCCTGGGGCCTTTGCCACCCGCTGCCATCCTTAATACACAGCATTGGGCACTTCTGGCAAATTACCCCATCAAAAGGCTTCCTGCCCTGTCTGTCATCCTGGACAGGCCTGGTGACATCTCTGACAGGTGACTCACAAAGACACTTGTCATAGATTAAAAAAAAGGGGTAAAGAAAAAAAGGAAAGGAGGGGAAAAAAGAGGCAGAGAGAGAGGAAAAGCGAGCCCAGAGAAGGTTTTACCCAGGATTCCCTGGCTGAGCTATATCAGTCAATCTCCGGGCTAATTCGTGTCAGTACTTGTTTCCTATCTCCTTGAGTCTCCAGCGGAAGGTTGATAAAATTGAAGTGGAAATGAAGTTGGATGCACAGGAGGATACATACAACAATAGCCTGGTGAAATGGGTTTGTATCCCTGATACACTCTTTGGAGCATCAGGATTCGTGGTGACCTTGACAGTGTCCTTGGGAGAATAAAATAAAATAAAAGGGAGAATTACTATCTCTGAGAAGAAATTTCAGCAAAAAAAGCTGCATTTACCACATCAACTTTGCAGTGTGAAGGAGTGATGCTGGCTCCCAGCATCGTGTACCCAGCTGATTTATCCAGTGGGAATTTACGTTTGCACAAGTACTTCCCCAGCTATCTATCCAACATGCAAAGAGAGCGCCTTGTACAGCACTATAAGATGCCCCTTTCTTGTAAGGAAGTCTCCGTGGCCTCAACTTGCTCTTGATGATTGGAAGGGAAGCTGTCACAGTTTAAACAGAAGGTACCTCCAAGTGTGTGTAGAGCGTGTTTCTCCCCAGGCTGCCTGGACCAGTCAGTCCTGCTGCGTGAGCATCATCTCCGAGTGAGACCCCACTGAGGCGCTGGTGGTTAAATACAAGCTGAACCTCTGTTTGCCAGCCCCCTAAAATAAAAACCTAGGAACAACTGTGGTGAGACAAGGGTGGCAAAGGAGGAAAGAGCCCATGGAAGCGTTCAGAACATGGAAAAATAGGAGCTGCTATTGTAGAGTAAATGCAAACAAGAAATACTAATGCAACCCTTTGCTACATCTGTTTTTTAAGCTGGGTGTACAGACATGTAAAACCCTTTGCAGCCCCTTGCCTGACACCAGCACATTTGTTACAGAGAGCTGTGATGCTCAGGGCTGCATGATGGAGCTGCATTGCTAGTGTTACAGCCTCCTCATGCCTCAGCAGCACAGGGAAATGGGGATCTGCCTTTATTTACTACCTACAGCCACTTCCCTTGCTCCAGTTATTTTGGCTGAAGTGCCTGCTGCCTGATGGAAGCCCAAAGTCCAGGTTTATGGAAAGCCAGTGGGTGGATCAGACAAGCAGCTCTGGTTGGAGCCTTCCCTTTTGGCTTCCTGAAGGATTTCTTTAGCTGTCCTGCCTGAATGATGGATCAAGAGCTTGCCATAAAACTCAGAGCAGCCCATGTTCTTTATGGGGTTGGAGAAAGGAGGACCATATAGGTGTCTATTTTAACTGTGGATAAATTAGAAGAGGCAGAGAAGAAGAGGCTGTTCCCAAAACAAGTGCAGAAGATTGAACAAGATCATTTAACAACATCAAACCAAATGGATCCTGGAACTGCTCGGAGCAACGCCAGCTTTGACGAGACAATGGAAAACCACAGCTCCTCATGTTTGCCTGGGCCTGGCTCTTAGCCCCAGCAGTTCCTGCAGTGAAGGTGAAATTAAGACCCTGTATTTACAATGAATAAACCCAAACCTCCAACACATCCTGCACCAGGAAGCGAACAACAGCACCCGGAGCAGGTGCATCCCCGGCCATGGAGCACCCACCACCTCCAGCCTCCCTGGATTTGGCTAATAAACCCAGCTGGGTTTTTCCACTCTGATAGCTGTGAGAAACTGATGACAACCTGTTTGACCACTGACCTCTGAACTTGACCCCCTGCTAATACCTTCAGCTGCTGATTGTCATGGGTGGCTGGCAGAGCCCTTTGTCTTTTGCTGTTTTGGAGTCCAGACAGATAAATGATTTCTATTTGTCCTTTGGCGCAACGGAAGAGCTGATCGATATTATCCACGAATGATGTCAAGGATTTGTCGCCACAGCTTATGAATGACAAAACACTACCCAAAAAAACACCTTTTGGGGCAAAAGATTGAAAGCTGGAAAGGTTTATTGATTTTTGCTTTCTTAAATAGCAGCTCAAGCCACAAAAGAGAAAACGAAAAGCTTTGTGTGCTAAAATGCAGCAAAAAGCTTCCTTGCGAACAACGATTAGATCAGCTCTTGCATTTAAGTACTGTATGCTTTGCCACAGTCAACTACTCAATTTTGTCTGCTAAGCCCACTGCAATTTCCACCCATTTTTCCTGATTTCAAAAGCGCTTGTATAGTGAAATACCGGCCTCGGGAATAAAATGCTGCTCTGCTTTTGCCCACTGGTCAGCCAGGAGAAGGTGATGCATCTCTCAGGCAGGCAGCAGCAAGTGCAGCAGAGCAGGAGAAAAGCTTTAAGGTGCAAGCACTGGAAAGGTGGGCTCAGAGCCCCCCAGCCTGCCCTAGGCAACCCCAGCACATCACTCTGGCCCCTTTGCGCCGTGGCCAATGCAACCCATGGCCCTGCTTTTGTTCCTCCTCTGGAGAAAGAGACATTTCGTGACTCTTGGAGCAACCTGCTCTAGTGAAAGGTGTCCCTGCCCATAGCAGAGGATTGGAACCAGATGAGCTATACGGTCCCTTCCAACCCAAACCATAAGCTTGAAGAAACTCAGACCATGTTCTTCTGAAGCTCTAAACTTCAGTATTTTTAAAGATAATTACTTCTTTGCATTGTATTTCTGAAACTATTTCCCCTCCAGCTTGCAAGTGAGATTTTATGAGCAGCAGAAAAACAAGGAGGAGGACTTCCAACACAGAAGGTGTCAGCACGACGCGTGGACATGGATGCACACCCCCCTCATACCCACATCCCACCCCAAAATGAGTCCCTGCATTAAAATGATGATTCTAAAGTTTGTCTCCAGGGAGAAAGCTGACCTATTCCCAAACAAGCAAGATTCCCACAGAAGGTAGCAATCATGTCCCACGCTTGCAGCAGCCCTTGCAATTCAGCCACACAACTGGAGTTTAAAGGGAATTCAAAGGGAAAAGAACCAGAGTAACCCTAAAACCCAAATGCCAGTGGAGATAAGGATCGTTACACTGATTTTAACTCTGAGGAAACAGAACAGCAGAGATGAGGACTTGAGCAATCTCCCTAGAGGCAGAGTTTGGGCAGCCCTGGGTGCGAGGGCAGCAGGGTGCTGAGCCAAGCACAGTCCCAGCACAGGGCAGCCTTTCCCACCAGACCTTTCCTTTTCCAAGCTTCACACTGCTTGACTCCCGGGCCAAAACGAGCTTCGAAACTCAGTGCCAACCGCAGATGAAACCAGAGAGCCTCCCCCAGCTCCCACCCGGCCCCAGCCCTGCTTGAAGTTCAGTGAACCTTGCCCAGCCCTCAGGTATGATAAATGCCTGCTCGGGGTCAGAGGGGTTCAGTTTCAGCAGCACAAGGCCTGGCTCCAGGGAGGGGATTACCTTGGTTTAAAAGGCTGGAGCTCACTGGGGTGAGGGAGGCTTCTCCTCCCAGCACGCCTGACCTGCACCACTAACACTCAGCAGATAGCTTTGCTTGGGAACTTTGACTACTGACATGAGACAGCGCTGGGAAGCACTCAGCGAGGACATGGAGAATATACAGAAGTGCAGGGACTAAACAGAGACCTCACCTGCTCCGTTTGCTGAGCCGGTTTTGGGGGAACATGGTGCAACAAGATGCATGTTCCTCCAAAAAGCCCACGATCCTCCTGAGGTCCAGGAGCATCCAGCTCCCAAGCCCACCACAGCATTCCAAATGATCTAAACCACTGAATGCTCCCCGGCCACGTCATCCCTCTTCTCCCCTTTGAGCTTTCATTTTGATCTGCGAAGTGTGTCCCACCACCGGTGCCAAAGGAAGTTCCCGAGACAATGTGCGGTGTTGTGCTCATGGCACTCACCTCCTCATTTGTACTCCTTGGGTAGCTTGACAGCTCGTTTCCCTAAATTTACAGAGCTCACATTTCATGTATGTATTATTCATCATGAAAGAACCTAAATTCCTACACAATATCCTGAATCAGAGCATAAACTGATTTAAGCACCTGCCTAACAAGCTGGGTGGCTCCAGCTTTGGGCTCTTAATCAGATGCTCATTAAAAGGCTCAGCCTGGCTTCTACTTTTGGAACTGAGACTTAATAAAAACATGCTGTACCCAGCCCCCAAAGAAAGGAACCGAGGATTTCTGTTCATCCCTGGAAAAGTCGGCTTTCCCGCAAGGCACATCCCACACCCCGCTTGCGGCGGCAAAGACGCTACTGAGAAAGTGTTTTCTGAGTAATAAAACATCTCCAAGAGCGGGGATTAGACATAATCCAATTCCTTTATCAAATAAAGATGCCATCATGGCCTTTGAAATACAAAGGAAGAAGTTCCCTCACTGTTTCCCATCTCACAATTATATCACATAACACACTCGCCAGCGGCTCGGCCGGCGCCGCAGACATCGACATAATGAGAAATGGAAAGGGCTCGGCCTCCCCTGCCACCTGCTCCCGCTTCTGCATAATCTGGCGAGAGAGGGATTAATCCCTACATTTTGCTTTTCCATCTGCATTGCATCAAAGGTAACCCCTGTCAATTCTGAGCCATAACCCATGTGTAAGCACAGGAAATACCCTGCTCCGGCACCGAGTCTGCTGTGACAAATGGAAATGCTTTCTTTAGGGCTCTGTTTGTTTAATTCAATTTTACGCACAGATAAAATGTGTTGTGAAATTTCCACTGTGGGGTGTTGTAATTAAAAACTGGTTGACTCGATGCAGACAGGCAACTATTGTGAAGCTGTCTTTGTCTGCCATTTAAATACCGGCAGCGACGTTTAGCTCTGCAGTCAGGGTTTGCTTTTGGATGCCAAGTGCTTTCCAAAGGAGGTGCAACGCAGGGTGATGCTCATCAGTGAAGTCCATCTGGTTAAATGAGGAGGACACTCCTCCTCCCCAAACCAAGGAGACAGAAAAGGAAAAGGAAAGGCAAACCAAAGCAAAAAGTAACTCCACTCCAAAACTCAGCTTTTCCTTGATGCTGAGGAGCTGTTGTTCCTCAAACTGATCTGATTTCCCCTTAGCTCCAAGTATTCTGCATGTTGCAGTGAGAAGGGTCCTGGCTGCTACTGCTGCTCAAGGAGTGACTCAAAGGGCATTTCAGTGAGGTAGATAACGAAAGTGTTCGCTACCCCCACCTGAACACAAGGAGGAAAATCACAGCAACAGAGGGAAATCGTGAGTGATCAGAGTAGGTGCTGCCTCAATTGCCTTAAAAATGAGATTTCTTGTAGAATGAACGCCCTGCATTGCAGCTGTGGGTTCAGATGGATGTTTCTCTACAGACCTAGCTATTTCCCCATGTCGAAGAGTAAGGAAACATCCTGGGGACCAGTGGTTTTGGAAGCTCAACCTCACCAGCAGCAAGAAGCAGTGGGATGGTGGTCCGGGTATGAAGCAATTCCCACATTACAGGGAGAGGAGCTGGACAGAAGAGGGCTCACATCTGAACCCCCCACATGAACTCACTGCAAGTCCATGCTTCCATAACAGATTGACTCTGAGTGTAGCTCCACAGTCAGGAAATCTTAGATCTTAATTCTATCATATCAGCCTCCATTCTATCTGACATTGATTTTTCCTCTCAGTCTCAGTGCAAACCCATGAATCCGCCTGTGCATGATAACAGAAATGAAGAGAAATAAAACTATAGAAATATTCTTATGATTCTTTTTCCTGGAGCTGGCAGCAAAATCTCAGCAAGTCACTGAAAACCAACAGCGGGAATGCATTCCCTTGAATTTTGCTCCACCCTTTGGTGGTACAGATTATGCAAAGAAAGCCTGGAAGGGACTTGTATTACAGAGTAGGGTTGGTGAGAATCGAGGCACAGCGGTGAGTGCAAAGCTTTTCCTTTCCCCATACTGACCTATTTCTATGTCATTTTATCTGCACGAGGCTCGGGACAAGAGCCTGATGTGAATTAGTGGAAGGGCCATACACCACCTGTTTGAGCCGTCAAGTTACGTGGGAAAGCATATCAATTCACAGCTGAGACTGCCTCATCAGCCTTCCCATCTGACAAAACAGTCACCCCCTTTCCAGCTTAATCCCCCTGGAAAGCCCCAGTGCAGGGCAGTAAGGGGCGGTGATGCCCACGCTCCAGGCTCTGCACTTCACTGTGTGCAGCCAAGTAGTTTCACCCTGCAGACAGCAGGTATTCGGGTTAAATTCTCAGGAGCCTCCTATGTTCCCTTATAGCTTAAAAAGCTGGGACACCGGCCAGGAAAAGGGACCTTCCGTGACCTGCTCTTAACCCCCGAGGAAAGTTACACAAACTCTTTCACGCTTGGCTGGGATCGCTGTGTAGGAGTTGGCCAAAACAATACTTTCCCTTGTGTTTGCCTACCTTATTAAATATCAATTAATATTTATGGCAGTTTATAAACAGTGCAGCTTTGGTTTCAAGGGTGCTTAGAAATCTGATCGCCTCCTCCTCGCCTTCCCCCCAGCAGCATTTCTTCTGCTCACTGCTGCATGGTGAGAGCTCTGCTCCTCCGCAGCGCGAGGGGCCTGGGGGCTCCTGGGATGTGCCCCTTGTTGCACACCCCATCCCTCACTGCTGCAGCCCTTGCAGGGCACCCCCAGACCCCACCACCCTGCTCAGCCCTATGCAAACAGTGGCACAGATGGGAGTTAGACCAGGATCAGGCCTGATGGATTTAGACCAAGTAATCTGTATTTATCAAAAGTCCATTCTCCCCCCTCACTGACACCCTACTTTGTTTTAAATTATGTTTAATTTAAAGGATTTTTTTCTGTACCCTTATTTCCTAGGAAGAGGCTTCCTAAAAGGCTCCTGCTGATTAATTGTCGCTGGGCTCCTGCCAAGGGTTGGAAGTTTTACATGTAAAGAGAAAATACGTCTCCCTCTCTCCACTTGCCCAAGCCTTTTCTATTTGGTACTTCAGCCTATTTTACAAACATATGGCTTGTCATTCAAGCCAGAGAGCACCATCCTGCTGTCAGTATTTCCCTCCCCATCACAAAGATTAACATCGGAGGCTCGAGGCTGGGGTTTCTCTCCTCTCACCCCACACTGCTCTTTGCCATGCAGCAAACACGCTCCCTGCAACAGCCAAGCGCCACTGAGGAATGACTCCTGCTCCTGCTTTCACTCTTCTGCTTGTTTGTACCAAATAAATCTACAGAACACAGATGTTCATTGCCATATTTTTCACAGCCCCTTTTAAATTTACTCTTTATTATTTGTAGCAACTTGGAAAACTTGAAGTTTAATAATATTAAAAAAACAAGGATTTTTTTTTCTGCCTGCCCTTGGTTTACCCTTCACATGAAGCCAAGTGCTGTGGTATCCTGCAGAAGGGTTTGACACCCTGTGGGCAGTAGCTATGAAATATTATAGAGCTGGAGTTCCTTTTATATTCTTAGCACAGACATCAGCCAACATTGCCATCACTTTGCACTTATTTCTTTAGCACAAGTTTACCTGCTGAATGCCACACAGGACAGGGAGGCCACAGCGATGGAAAGGAGCTGCTGCCACAGTCAGAATCCCAGACTGGTTTGGGTTGAAGGGACCTTAAAGTTCATCCAGCTCCAACCCCTGCCACAGGCAGGGATACCTGCCATAGAGCAGGTTGCTCCAAGCCCCTGTGTCCAACCTGGCCTTGAACACTGCCAGGGATGGGGCAGCCACAGCTTCTCTGGGCACCCTGTGCCAACACCTCAGCACCCTCACAGGGAACAGCTTCTGCCTAAGAGCTCATCTCAGTCTTCCCTCTGGCAGGTTAAAGCCATTCCCCCTGGTCTGTCCCTACAGGTCCTTGTAAAGATCCACACAGGACCTCATACTGACCAATACCTGTCACTGTGCCAGAGCTTCCTTGCAGAGGGGAGCCAATAAAGCAACACGTACCACATCTCAGGTGAGATACAGCAAAAAACATCATCCCTAATGCCATCTCCTCCCCAGTCATCCCCCTGCTCAGAACAGGTACCTCTCTGGGTGAAGCTGCCAAGGCTGGTGGTATCTCATCCCACTTGCGTGTGTAGGTGGCTGTCCCTTTGGCCATGGGCTATCCGTGCCAAGGCCCAGGGGCTGGAACAAAAGCAGCTCCAGCCCTGGCAGGCTTATCTTCAAGGGCTATCACAGGGACCATCTGAAGGCGATTAGATAAGAGGGTGTCAGGTTTAATGCATCAGGCAAACCTGTGCGCTTGGCTGGCCAGACCTTGCAACCTGAGAGTTTAAGAGGAGAGGGATTTAGGGCTGGATTCCCTCGTGGGCTTCCAAAAATAAACTCCTGCAAGGCCTGTTTAAAAGCAACGCTCATTACAGGGAATACCCTTTGGAAAAATCTGCTACATTTCTGCAAGCACATGGGCTGTGGATGATAGTAAGGAATAGCCAAGGAAAAACAAAACAATCCCCTCTAGCAAGTAAAGCCCTTAATCTCATGCACAGTTGTTATTTTTCACTCCTTTTCTCCATATTCACCTCCCAGACCTATCGCCATTTAAAGGAGAAAAGTAGCTGTGATGTTTTAATAGCTCAGATCAATAGCAGCCCCCTCCATCTTTCTCTTCTTTTAACCTCCAAAATTATTTTAAGCTGGGTTCATTTTATCCTTATTTATTTATTACTTCATCGGTGGAGAACCCTTGAGGCAAAATAGGCTCGTTTGCAAGAAAGATCAGGTGCCAGAAGCAGCAAAGGCAGAGCTACAAATCAGTATGCAAACCAGCCTCAGCCACCAGCGCAGGGATCTCCAATAGAGCCCATGTGTTATTTGCTTACATAACTTAACATGGTTTAACACCTATTTTTAAACACAACACTTGTTTTCAAGCTCCACAATATGGAAGGGTGAGAAGCTGGTTCCAAACCATAATAAAAATTGGGAAAGGCATTTCCATAAGGAATGTGCATCTCTCCGCCATCAGTTTTTGCCTCATTCCATGGAAGATGATGCCCTGTCTGTCTGTGAAGTGTTGTTCCTGCAAATCTCTCCTAAATCTTTAGCTTTGCTATTGTTAATTATTATTTATACACTTGCATGTACTCCAGAACTGGCAAAAGGGTTAAAAGGTAAAAGGTGCTGAATTAGCTTCTGCATGGGAAGAGCTGCTGTTTCTGCAGCACATTAAAAAGCCTCCAATTCTTCTGCCCCATTTTAAGCCTGATGACACAAATGGTCCAATTCTATTAAGATGCTCACTTAAAAGAGGGGTGGTTTCACGCCCTGCTTGCACCCATGGAACATGTTTCAATGTCATTAATCCTCCATGGGGCTGGTTCATAAAGACTCAGGTGGAATAAACCCATCTATTAAAAGAGAAACACGTGAAACTTGCTAACTTTGAAAATAAGTTGCTCACTGTTAGAGGTTTTCTTAAGCTATATTTCTCCAATTCCAATGATTAAAGGATTCTCTCATTTCTTTTCCTCGTGCCTATGTAGGGAGACAGGTAATAGATCAATCAGATAACTGGCATTAAGATGTCACTTTAACAATAGCTTCTTCTGAATGGTGAAAACAGTGAGGACTCAGATGAAAGATCTGGGCTGAGAAATGAGTCCCCATGTCATGGGCTGGAAGATGGCAGGAGGTTGATATTGTCACGCTAAGGATATCTAAAAGAAGAGGGAAGGGAGGAATCAGCTGACAGAGTGGTAACAGGTGAGATAACCCATCTTCTACTCCAGATACAGCCAGTGTGGGTATGGCTCCGCTCAGTAACAAGCAGCATTATAGAGGGGTATTTAAGTGTCAGCAAACTTCAGGCTATACATCTGAACCATTCTTTAATGAACAGTTTGTTACCCAGAGATATTTACAGCCCATGCTGGCAGCGCTGCAATAACCCCATGGTACAGGGCTGCTTACAGAATACAACCACTTGTCTTAACCAAGCATACTGTAAATTATCGAGAGCTGGTGTCCTGTTGAAAACAGGGCCTTGCTGTGAGCTAGCATCTGATTTCGAGTAACGTGTGCCTTGCTGCTTTCTTTTGCTGTCTTTACAACTTTTACACTGTGCTGTTTCACATGGATACACACACGTGGAAAAGGTGAAATCCTCAGTAGGGAAACTGAGGCAGGACGAGAAAAAATTATCAGAACTATAGAAAAGCTCTAAGGTTTCCGAATGGCAGAGAATGAATGAACAACAGCCAAGAGCTGGCTGTCTGAAACAGGGCTTTCCATGGCCTTGGCTCCCTGCTCATTGTGTCCTCAGGGAGGAGGAAAAGGAACAAAACATAGCTAATAATTGCACACCAAAGCTCTCCCACAAAACCCCTTTCAACCACTAAAGATAGTATTCTCCCACTTCAAAGCTTACCCCAACGTCCCACCATTTGACAGCATCAACCACCAGCCTGTGATGGGCTGACCTGAAGCCCCTGGGTCTGTGGACTAGCTCTTAACTCCAGTGTATGACAACCCTTGGTGTGTGAGCTCCAGACTGATTCACAGCCCAGTGAGGGGACAGTGGGTTAACAGTGCGCAGAGCTGGAGAAAACACCTCAGCCTGGTTCACATCCGGGTGTGGGAAAACTCAGCATCGGCTCTAGTCCAAAGCTCATTTGCAATTGGAGCTCCCGGAGCTGGTTTTCCAGCAGCAGCAATCCATCAAGTCTCCAGTAAGAGACATCCCAAACTTCCACAGCGCAGCACAGCTTCTCCTCCTACTCATCCCTCTTGTTTGTGTTACTTCCAAGGGGAGATATTTGCCTGAGAGGCCAGAGGAAGAAGGGAGCAGGCAGTGAACTTGAGTGTGCAACCTCTTCTTGGCTGGAGAGGATAGGAAGGAGGAAGAGGGTGAGATGCAGCTCTCCTTAGGGCAAAACAACAGCAGAAAGCAAAAATCACTACACAAAAGCAACAGTGATCCAGGTACTGCAGGATACGGGCCCAACCCCATAGGAAATCAAGGCACCAAACTGGAAAGGTGCTGGGATAAAGTCTGCCAGCAGCTCTCACAAACACGTCTCATCTTTTGGTGATGGGGAACACAACTGTCAATCCCCAGTAAAGATTACATTTACCCTTGGGGTCTCTAAAGAGACTTTTGGAACACACTTCATTCTGGGGGCTTTGGGAATGGATCAGATTCCACAAATCACGCAGTCCTGCAGTCCCCGTTTCCTTAATCCCTTTGAATGCCCTTCTGCCCAACACACAGTTCTCGCTGCACAAATTGGATGCTTTGCTATTATTATCCCCAGTATCCTGTCCAGGGGCTATGTACAGTGCACGCAGGCTTAGTGTGTTTAAAGTTTGCCTTTCAAGTGGCATTGCCCTCCCGCTGCTTCTCTTTCCTTCCATTGAAGTAAGAAAACACAAACAAACCTGCTCCCTCAGAGCTGTCTCGAGCTGCCTGTTCTCTGCTGGGAACAAGGATGTGCCGCAAATTAATAAGGATTAGGAAAAAGAGGATGATGGACATGATACTGAGAACTTCCGCTCACTGTAGTTCATTGCTACATTGAGTTTGAAATAGAGATTGAGCCTGCTCTTGCTTAAGCTAATTCCTCTCTGAGATCAGCTGTGAAGTACATAAAGTTCTCATCCCACCGGAGGCATCGGTACCATCACAACAGGCATCCTGGTGAACACCAGACCTGAAGCAGCCCATCTGCACTGGTGGGGTTTGTGCAAAGCCCTTCTTAGGAGGGTGCCTCACCCACAGCCACCCCATCGCACCGCAGGTCCCAGTTCCTCATCTGCCTCAGCCAATCCACTCCTGTCACGCCTCATTCGTTTATACTGGTAAGTGTTAATGCTGCTAATAAAAGACTGGCGGAGTGCTCTGCTTCCCTCCTCCCCTGGTGCTCTCTGCAGTTTGCCTTTTGCTGTTTACCAAGTTGCTGCCTCCCCCCTAAAAGCTGAACCCTGTTTGCAGACCTCATGGGGGTCTGTGGTCCCTTTTCCTGGCCTGAGGTGGCCGAGCTGGGGACATCACACCTCCTGGACACAAACCAGCACAATGCCATTCTCCATGCTCAGGTTATTTAAACACAGAACCAAAGACACTGCTACAGAGTTCTGCTGCTCCTCATAGAGTGTAAAGATGCGATACCACGTTTAGGTGGTCCAGACCACGTCAGTTCATGGACCAGGAGGCTGATGGCACAGGGTACCAGAGGCTCCTCTTCCCCATGGGCACATGGGGAGCCACGGCAGCATTTGCAGAGCCTTTCCAAGGGACTGCCACCATCCCTTGGAGGAGGACTTGCCCTTACAGACCATCTCCAGCTCATTCTGGGGAACTTGATGGGGTTTTTTCCACTCAACTGTACTGACAAGGGCAAACTGATCCCACCTCCTGGAAAACCCCATCGGCACCTTTGATTTCCAGTTACTAAACAGGGCCAGAGTACAGCTACTGCAAAGGGCTCCAAATACACCTGCAGAAGTAAACTTGCTCCCTGCTCCTCCCTCCCTGGCATCGTGCAGCCTGTCTTTTGCATGGACAGTCCCTTCTCAATCTCTCAGGGACTGGTAAAACACCAGAGACGGTAAAATTTGGCAGAGCCAGGAGCGTTCCCCTACACTCGATGCGTGCACGTGCGTGCACACGCAGCCACACTACCTCCCCAAAGCTGCTACATCTCTATCTGAAGTGACACAGGCAACAAAAGGGATGTCCCCCACCACCACCCATCCCCATCTATTGAGTGACACAGATGGGCAGTTCGGGAGGACTGTGTGCACATATGCAGAGATGCTCTTGTGTCCTTTGACCCCTCATCCCTCCATCATGGGAGATCTATAACATTTACAATCCAAAAAACAAAAGAGAAGGGAGAGTAGGGCCAGAATTCATCTTCCAGGCTGACACCCAGCGTTAATTAACGACTTAAAAATCAATGACATAAGGGACAGGCAGCAAATGACACCTCCACACAGAGCCTGTCTGCTTCAGGAGCAAGAAATAATATCTCTGAGGACAGCTCTGACACACACTGTACAGGGGGAACCAGGAGGAGCAGACAGGCAGCACCCCCAGCCCACTGAGCTCTGCCACTTCAAACACCCTAAATTCCCCTACTACTTCTTTTCCAGACACAGCAGTGCCATGTTTGGGTTTCCCCAGGGATGGTGGTCAACAAGGTAAGGGAAGTCTGATGTGTTTTAAAGCTGAGCATAAAAAAGGTGCAAATGGAAGATCATGTCTAAAAGATGTCAGAGATGCTTTCTACTGTATATTTTGGGGGCTGAAAGGCCAGTGCTCTGCATTCACACAGCTCCAGCCAGTCCCGACCCACAGCTCTGGGTTCATTCCAGCATCCAGGTGAATGGCAGCTCCATCTACTGCTGACTTGAACAGCAGAGGTGTTCCCAGAGGTCCCAGGGCTTTTTTGTGGTTAGGCTGGTTTTACAGCCGTGCACCTCCACTCCTCAGTACAATTGTTTGTGCTACACATAACTGTGGGATAACCCAGGGCCAGAGGTTTCTCTTTAGACCTACAAGAAAACGTAACTGTGTGAGTGGCCAAAGCTTTGCACGGAAAACACAGCTGAGGTACCTGCAGTGCTACAGGGTGCTGTGTCCCCAGCTAGACTGCAGCCAAGCAGTCTTACGGGAGATGGCACAAGCTGGGGGCAGGATGCCAACGGGTCCCTGCAGCAGTGCTGCCCAGCATCTCCCATGCACACTTCAAACAGGGAAACAGCAGGAGGAATTACATCTTGACTTTAATTGGGGAAAATACAGATCAACTTACAAGCCATCAGAAAGGCACATTCATTACTTCTCTGTTAGCAGAGGGGAGAAAAAGGAGGCCAATCCTGCACCACTCTGTGACTCTGTGCTGTGGAGCATCACTGTCTCACTGGCACCAAGCACCGGGCAAACTGAGACAGGGAGGAGACTGCTGCTTCTGCTGAGATGAAAGGCAGGTATTGGCAAGGCTTGCAGCTCCTGCTGGCCACACAACTTGGGCACATGCAGCAGAGATGATGCTGGGAGAAATGAGGGCTGTGACTTTTCCTAAGTGCAGCATGAACAACCTTTATTGCAGTGAGAGCACCCACAGGCTCAACCCGCAGCTCTCCAGTAATCCACAACAGGCACTGTCTCACCAACTAATCTAGCTAAAACAAACCACCCAGCCTGGGTGGGATGTTCAGAGGCAAAGGGTAGAGGTGCGACTCCCAGATGCTGCCCATCCCCAGGCCTCAGCACTTCTCCTGCTGGAAGAGCCCTGCTGCCACAGAACTTTTGTGCCGGCGCTGTGTGGAGGGCCGGTCCTGCAGAGCAGATGGTGTGCCTGCTTTTTTTCTCTCTCCCTTGAAGAGCAAACCTTTCTGGAATACTAAATCTTACAGGAGCTGTAAATGTCAAATTTAAATTCATACTTTGTACCACCTTTGATTTCAAAGCGGATTACACCTATTCGCTCAAAGCAAAGCAACACCAAAGCTACATGAAATGGAATTACCACTACTTAGGCCTTTTTCTATTGCCTCTTTATATTGTTAACTCCTTCCAATTCATTAAGTCTAATCCTTATTAGGCTAAGTAACACACATCTGAATAGACAGGACTGGACACAGGAGCATATGTGCCTTTTGTATCACTTCCTGGTTAATCCCTAGCCCGGGGAGGGGACAGACACGGGGGACGTGGCTGTCCCTTGCCCGTGCTGCTGGAGCAGCGTGCCGCCCGGCAGGGAGCACAGCCTGGGCCACCACGCACCCGGGGTGGCCACCCGGGCACTCTGCTTCCCTAATCCATCTGCCACAGAGCCAGGGCACCCGGGGCTGCTCTGCTATGGAAATCGGCTGGACTTCGGCAGTCCCAGTGTCAACTTTGTAAGTGGGAAACGTGGAAGAGAGGGAAACAGGTTTGTAGGGGGATAAAGAGCCTGGTTTTAGTTTGCCATCTCTATCAGCAAAAACCTCCCAAAAGCATCCCTAGCCATGTGTTGTCTCCACACCTGGGTGCTCTCTGCGGTGCTTTGGGCTCGCAGCTCAAGGAGCAAGACCACAATAAGGCTAAAAACTGTGCCCTTTAGCACCAGGGGGGTCCCCATCACATGGACACACACCTCTGGCAAAGTGCCTCTTGCAGGTTTATAACCTGGGATTGCAACAGAGAAACTCCACTCCATGCTGAGCTACTCACACAGCAGCAGCATCTCCTCTCGCATGCCCTCTGCAGAAAGACAAGGGGTAGAATCCCGCTTTCCCAGGCAAGATGTAAACCAAAAACGACTTGCATGGAAGTCAGTGGAGTTACACAGCAGTGAGCAAGATGGGAATCAGACAAAGTATATAAAATAGATATTTATACAGCACCAGCGTTGCTCATAGTGTTTTAAAAACAATAAAGCAGCAGCTTATAGAGTCTCTTGCACATTGCAGACATGAAATACAGCCAGAACAGGAGCTAGAACATCTAATTCCCTGGCTACAAGGAAGAGAGAGTGATTCAGGTTTACAGGGTGCCATTCAGTTTTATGACAATATCTCCTAATACAGCAGGTTTATCAATTGACCAAAAAGGCACAACGGGGTGTGTTATTATTGGAGGCTAATCTCATGCCTTGGGTGTGTTGTGCGAGGCGCGAGGGCAAAAGGCCACACCACTGTGTGATTATCCAACAGCAATGCCCACTCTGGATTATAAAGTGGATTGGCTTGGGTTTTAAAATGAAATGTTAACATTTGTTGCTCAGGTTTCAAGTGAGGATGGATCTCCCTCCTATGGGTGTAAAGTATGAATAGCACGTGGAGAGCAGAAAAGCAAATACCCTGCTTGGTCTCATTGGGTCTCCTCTTTGCTGGCCAGGTGGCCCATGCCTTAGGGCACCACATGGCCTCTGACCAAACACTAAAGAGAAGAAAACGCCTTCCTGGGCTGTAAGAATGAGCTAGGACATAGAGTTACGCATATAAACCAAGAAGTAGAAGTCACCTCGCCACAGAAAGGCTCACTGAGCAGGCTTCCAGTCAATCACACACTCCTTGCTGAAGGACATGTTCCAAGCTTCCCTACCCAGAGCCCTAGCCATGGAGGAGCACCCACTGTGGGCCTCAGTCTTCCCATCCATAAAATGGACCAAGAGAAGAAGCCCAAGCACATGAGCCCAGAGAAGAATGTTCTGTCCAGAGAAGCTGTGGCTGCCCCATCCCTGGCAGTGCTCAAGGCCAGGCTGGACGGGGCTTGGAGCAAGCTGCTCTAGTGGAAGGTGTCCCTGCCCGTGGCAGGGGGTTGGAGCTGGATGAGCTTTAAGGTCCCTGCCAGCCCAAACCATTCCATGATTCTATGCTCCTGAGGTGCAGGAGCTGTCTGAGATCCTGGGCACGTGCATTATGTATTAAATGGCACCTGTGCAAGTGCCACTGTGCAAAAGACTCACTGGTGTACAAATAAATTGCTCCTTGCTGGATCAGACCCATTTACCCCAGTGGGATACAGGGCATGTGCTGCATACCCGGAGGGAGACCAGTACCCTACAGGTTTTAATTAGCACTCTTCCAGCAGCAAAGTTCCTGTCTATTGTCACTTAATTACTGTGTATCTACCCCAACAGACATTAAGCTTTCCCTATGACCTCTCGCTCTCTCCACCCTTGTCATTCTCTCTCTGAGAGCCCCATGTGACACTGGGGAAACATGGAGCAAGTTCTTAATTAATTGGACTAATTAGTCTCTTAGATGGCTGGACAGCTGGACCCTATCTCCTGCCTCATCTCCTCCCGCATCTCCTCGTGGAGGGAACAATCAAATCCCGACTTGTTTCTCCGGGGTGGACAAAGTCTCGGCACTGCCCGTGATCTGGTTCCCATTAACCCGACTCCCCCGGGAGCGCTCCACAGGATGAAGACGTTTTCCCTTTGGCTAATGAAGTCTGCAGCAGGACCACACTATCACCACAACAGCACCTGGTAGCCTTATAAAGGGTCAAGGTCTCTTCTCGACCTCTTCCCTGTTTCACAGGGCTTGTAATGTGGTTGCAAAAGTTTGCTCTGGCTTGAAACCCTCCCAGCCCCACACTAGTTCTTTACACCTTCCAAAACTATGTTTATGCCTTTTCTTTAACCCTTTGAGTTAACCTGACATTTCAAAAAGTCCAATATTCGATCCTCCTTAAAGGGTATTTTTCTCTTCTGTATCTATATCCACACTCAGCACATGAGACCTGACACCGTCTGGGGCTCCATCCCAACATAGAGCATTTACCTCCTTTTCTTGCTCGATAAAGTGGCATTTTCCATTCAGGCAAAGGTTTAGATAATGCCACAATTGCAAGGGTTAACCTGATAGCTGGGCTTTTTGTAACTCTCAGAAGGGATGGACTTCTCCTGGGTTTTTGATGCTTTCCTGCCTTTAGAGAGCTCAGAAGTACCTTTGATTCACAATGGGAACATGGGGGATAATTGGTCCAAACTGTCAATAACAGCAGAAAAGAAAGCAAGAGGAGTGCAGAGCCAACCTTGGGAAGCAGCAGCTAAGCCAAGGTAAGGGACCAACAGTGAGAGGCCACTGGGCTTGATAAAGCCTTATCAAGCACATTAGTATGAGTTAATGCAACATGCAGAGGGCTACGCTGAAGAGCAGGGAGCATGTCAGACCCTTCGTGTCATTCCTCCGGTTGATGGATAGCTCTTGGGCACAAACACCCCTCACTTGCTTGTATTTGCACTAATACAAGTATATATGTCTATATGGTAATGTGCCATCAACTGATATGAAATGAGAGGGAGTGAAACACGCTGAAAGCAAAACCCTGTGTGGTTCACAACCAGTGTTAGAAAAACAAGGGAAAGGAGACAGAGGTAAAATACTCTCCACAAGAAGAGCTTTGATTTCTTGAACCAACACACCTTGGCATGGGCTGCCAGGACTGTGGGTTTGGCTATCGTCCCATGGTCTACAGTCTGGGATGAAACTCTGCAAGTTAAGCTGCACAGACACAACCAAAGTGTATCTACATCCTCACTGAGCTCTGCTTCAGCCCACAGCAACCCCTGGGAAACCCCCCCCAGGAACCTGTAGCTCCTGAATTACTGCATGCAGCATCCCACCTCCTTGCTCCGGATCAGATTCTTCCGCTGAGCCTATTCCTGCCTCACATATTGCTCCAAAGCCAGGTTTCGATCAGAAGGGGAAAGTCACAGTTTCACACACTACAGCTGGGGAGAAAACGAGAAATTATTTCCTATTTATGAAGGATTTTTGCAATTCGCAAAGTGCTGAGATTTTCCCCCCTGATTTTCTAGATGTGAACTCCACCTGGAAGCAAAAAGGGGGATTATTTCTTTCCCACCCTGCCTGTATCATTCCGTTCAGGCTACAAGATGCTCTCCCCAAATGATACAGCTTTAAAAGAAACTGGGAACAGTGAGTATCCATCTGGAGACTTGAAATAAAAGACACTTGGTGCATTTTGGAAGCAAATCCACCACAGCTGAACAATGCAGCAGGAGGGAAATGTGAGGCAGCCACAGTAGGTTGACAGCGGAGAAGCAAAGGAACCGTTAGCGACCGGAGCAGCAGCACTCACATAAAAGCTATTGAGCACTGAAACAGCCACGGTGCAGGAAGCACTTCCCAGAGAAATCAAAAGCTACAGACTTCATTTAGATCAGCACGGAACCCGTGCGCTCGGCTGGCTCTGCTTTTACTGGTCTCCAGCCTATTGGCAGAGGTCATATAATGTGGTTGAAAGGAAGACAAGCAGGCAAGGAAAGCTCTTCCCGATCACAAAGGCAGAGCCTGCCTCCTCCCCTGCTACAGCAAAATCCTCCTAGGGACTGCATTCTAATGAATGAGGGAGCACATCTAGGGAGGCTCTTCCCTCCTAGGCTCAGCAGGCAGGAGCTCAGGGGGCTGCCCTGGGTACCACAAGTTAAGCAGCGCAACTGAAACAGGAGCTGAAGTTTCCCAAGCAGCACAGCAAACCCCATTCCCATTCATCCATACACAACGCTGGGTACCTAAATCACCTAGTTTGCTTTGGAAAACTACAGATGTAGGAGGTGATGGTTGCTGCTCTAGGACTGTCACATAGACCTCTGAGCTGTCAGGCTTTGCACTAGATCAAAACGAGAACAACTGGGAAAAGGCAGTAAATACTATACATGGAAAAGACAGAGGTGACCAACTTCCAGGTGCTTTGATCCTTAGTCAAGCAAATGATCAATTATTTGATCAATTACTCCATCAGAGTTGTTGCACTCTCTGTGTCAAGTGCTGCTGGAGCAGCTCGGCTCTGGGAGCTCTATTATGTTCCTAAAGCGGGGCTTTGTTCAGCTCAGAGCCAGCGCATCCCTGAATCCCTGCAAGAGTAAAACATGACTGAAAGAGCACAAGGCAATACCAGGGCTCCAAACCAGCAGGTCCTTGGATGTAAATGCCACAAGACCCACTGAGCTCCTCCTGGCTGGCACCAACCTAAACCGAGACACAGGAATTGAATACACACAATCCCACTGGCTCATCCACAACTTTCTTTCTCTCCCCTCCCCAAGAAATGGCATTTTGTTTTATAAAGACATTCAGCCTTTATTTATAAAACTTGTGAGTGACGGAGCATCTACCATATCCCCTGGCAATTTTCTCCACTGGTTAATTACTGTGACTGTCAAAACACACACTTCAATCCTCATTTGAATTTCTCTGCCAGCACTTGCAATGGAACCTACTTACACATCCTTCTTTCTGCTCAGCTTCAGAGTCTTTTACTGTCTTTTCCTCTTCCCCACGCTGGTATTTGTAGATTATGACCACATTGTCTTTTGACCTTTTCTCACATAAAGATTGGTTTGAACTCTTTGGCACCTGATAGAAGATTATCCTAATGCACTCCTGCACTACAGAGAGGCGCCAGAAAGGGACAAGGATGGCAGGCAGGAGGGACTCTACATATATGAGAAGAAAGGCAATCAAGCCCTAAAGAGCAACCTGTGCAACTCATCATATCCATGCCGCCTCTTTGCATATTACCAAAACAACGGACATTTAAACACACAGAAGATAATGATTCAGAAGTCAAAGATATCAAAGCATCCCCAGTAACTGGCCTGTTGGGCAAACAGATGGGCTAAATGAAGTCCTCTCTTGCTAAATACAGCATTCCCCACTGTCTGAACTCAGAAACCATCAAAAGGATGGCACGGCCCGCTTCCCCATGGCCCAGAGCACTGAGCCCCCACCTCCCATCCTCCGTCTGGAGGGGGAAGAGAGCCTGAATGTGCCCCCTGAGAGCCTCGTACCTCCCACTGATCCCAGGGAGCAGCTTCCAATTCACTGGCAAAGCACCAACTATTACCTTTTTAACTCATGTATTTTCAATACATACAAAGAACATATACAACAAGGTTTTGCTGTGGTCAATAATCCCTGAAATGATGTTTTCAACAAACCTCATTTCAAGTCTAGATCTGGAGTAGAGAAGTGATTGGATGAAAGGCCATTATATGACTGCTGTAATTTATTCTGCAGAGAGCTAAAACCACCAATTATCTGACATGAATGACACCACTTCTTTTTCTTACCAACACAAAGGTGCAGAGTATCTATTTTCCGAGATCTCATTTAAATTTTAAAAACCCTCCTATGTTTAAATAAAAGGTGGTGGATACAAACCAGCTCGAGTCAGAGAGACCGAGCAGAAGTGAGGAACCAGAGCCAAGGCCCACGCTCCATCCCTGATTCTCTCTGTCCCACTCGGCAAGTGGCATTTCAAACCATGCTGGTTTGCTGCTACATTAGCACTGTTTACACACAGGCAGAGCTGGGAGGAATTGGTGGTTTATTACTTTGACAAGTGAGAAGAAGTAGGGGTGCAAAAAGCGGGGTTTAATTTCATGCAAGCTAGAGTTATCCACATTACGTGAAGCAGAAGCTGGCTGGCAAACAACCAGCACATTAGCCACCCGATTAGGGTTGAGTTTCTTATCTGGTGCCTTGCTAGGTCCAAGCTGCAATACTCAACTGCTTTGAGTAGGTCATAAAGTGAAGTGAAAAGCCCAGAACCCCACTGTATAAAATCTGAGGTGGCTATTTAAGGGGCAGCATCCTCTGCTGAGCTCCCCATCCACACCACCTTCCTCTGGCTGGGGAAATTGGTGACCCATTTGCTGGACCAAACTAATTAAATCCCATTCACTCATTACCACTAACTAGAGAGCAATGGCTTATTTTAGATCTGCAATTACTCCCCATCCTCTCCTCCAAAAGGACCACATCAGGTAACCAGTTGTGCAGTGCTTGTGATTGCTGCCCATGATGCTAGTGCTGGCTCCAAATCGTGCAGCAGCAGTTTGTGTCCAAGCAGCAGTCAAGTGCCACTGGATGATGCTGAGCCAGTGCTAGGAGCTCAGCTGATGCTTCAGCTGTTAATTTACTGCAGGGAAAGGCTACAGTCGCTATATACTGGTTTATGGCAAACAGGGCAACACCTTTAAACTGACAAATGTGAGTGACACAAGGGCAGTGTGTGACAGCATCGTGCCAGGCTGCTGCATGGGATGGAGGGAAGCAGTCTGGATCAGAAAGCACTGGCTTTAATCTTCCACAGGAAAAAAATGTACAAGCAAGAGCAGCAAGATAAATATAATTACAATATTGTGAAAAGCTCTGTACATATGTGCATCTATTTCTAATATTCACCAGGGGAATTACAATGTCTTTGTTCTGCAGCACGGTGTATTTAGACAGCAAGGTACCCTCTGCTCTGTGCAGGCAAATACAACTCCTTGCTTTTAACAAGAGTTGGCTGGTACTTAGAAGGGGACAAGCTAGGGGAAGATTGGGGTTTACCTTTCCCATGTGGCTGCCCCATCCCTGGCAGTGTTCAAGGCCCGGTTGGACGGGGCTTGGAGCAGCCAGCTCTAGTGGAAGGTGTCACTGCCCGTGGCAGGGGTTGGAGCTGGATGGGCTTTAAGGTCCCCTGAACCCATGTTTCATCTCCAATGCTGATTTCTGGAGCGCAGTACTGAATGGGGAATAAAGCAGGTAGGGCCCTTCTATATGAATTCACCAGCTGAGGCTGAATTGAGGCCATCTCCTCACAGCATGCTGAGGACAACACTGACCTACACCACTGGCAATAACAGAAATTAATGTTTTATCTGGCATTTTGAGACCTATGAATTAAGTGACAGTATCATAAATCCATGATATTACTTTTAAATGTCATTAACACTGCTGATGATTCAGGTCAAAGCCGAGTTTGAAACCATAAACAAGCCGAAGAAAAACATTAGCTCTCAGAGGCGAGAAAAATACCATTTATGGGATAGGGATATATAGTTTTCTAAACTAGGTTGAACTTATTGCAGCAGCTCCTATTTATCTTGAACAATGACTTCATAAACTCCAATTCCAAGACTAAAAAGAAGGCAAACACTTTTTATGGACTGCCTCAGTTCATTTAGTTCAATTCATCATAGCTTTGTTGATGTAAGCTGTGAGCGGATCCATTCATGCCGCGCAGCTTTATGCCGGCGCAGTCCTTTAGGGATGGTAAGTGAGATGACTCCGAGCTGTCACTTTCTTCTCCCGATGTTTTACAGCCACTGCTGCTGGTAGGTGGTTTCTGCTTTTCCTATCACGGTGACATCTGAGTGCTGCTTTCAACGAGGCCAAATGGCCAAGTTCTAGCAGGTTTTGGACACTGGGAATTAATCAAAGTTCAACGTTTATGTCCTGCACTCATTCATCAGTGGGAACAGGCAACACCACTCCAAGTGAGGACACATGCATTTTCCTTCTGCTTTTCTTTCCCAGCTCTGCAGAATCAGGGAAGTTTGGTCACAGAAAGCCAGTCTGGATCATCCCAGCTGGTCCTGTTTAGCATAAACCCCCTCAAATTCCCTGTCTGATCTCTGCCATGTCACTAACCTGCCTGAGAGCCAGTTCATCAACTGCAAAGTAAGTATGTGTGACATGCAGAGCGGTGTCTGCTGAGTTAAATACTGATTGTTTTAACCCTCTCCTTTAAGGGTGAGCAAGAGGGCAGGAAGCTGAGCCATCTGCCTTTGGGTTTTCTGCCATCCTTCTTTAGCAGGACAAACTTTGAACATTTCCATTTTTACCTTTACCCTATGCACCTACAAAAGCAGTGCATGGGGCTGAGGAGACATAGGTAGAAGGTAAGATTTTCTGGAAGGTTTTACACATCAATTTCATGCTTTTCAGCCTCTTTCTTTGGTGTTCCATTTCTCCTGCTTGGGAAGTGCAGGGCAAGATAGGCAGTAGGCGGTTTAGGAGGTGCTGGCTGCTTTCCTTCTCCTCTCCCTGCTGAGGGCAGGAGACAAAAGCGATGCTCCTGTGGATCCCAGCTCCCTGGCGCACACAGTCCCCTCACTGCTGATCTGCAACATATTGTCTCTGACTCATTCGTGTTTCAAGAGCGGAGTGAACAAGCTGCGAGGGAGGGAGGGATGCGGGATGCCTCCGTGGTACTCACGCTGGGCCCAGGGTGAGAGCTGCCAAAGGCAGAGCCCTCTGCCAGGCACGGCACTATCCACCCACAGGAAAATAGGGCAATCACATTCACAGCCCTGGAAGCCAGCGCTGAAACCCTTGAGAGACTTAACTCATTAAACATGCCACATGTGATGGAGATGTTACCCAGCACCTTGTAAAGAGGGCTAGAAAATAGCTGCTGCATATTTGAAAGTGGCTGCAGTGAAGATGCTTTAAAGAGGGTGAGTTTGGGTGTGCAAGTGCAAAAGAGAGGGAGAGAGCGCACATGCCTCGAGTGGAAGAAATATTACATGGAATAAAGAACCAATTAAAGGGGGGAACAGACTCTTCAGAATGATTGGCCCTGTCTAAGCAGAGAACTGGAGCATTTAACCTTTTGTTTGTGTTTCACAGAAACGTTGCCTTGCTATCTGCTGGGGTCACAACCAGGTCACAGCCACAAACCATCCCCGCTGTGGCCACTGGCCGTAAATCATGGGGCTGGGATGCAGCCCGTGCCCAGGCTGGCCTCCACTCACCCCTGCAGATGGTACTGGGGTGGCAATCAGGCACAAATGGGGTTTTGGTGGTGCTTGCTTCTTTTGGAAGAACTGGAAGAAATCCAGGGCTCAGCAGAATGGATTTGGCAATAGTGTGGGCACTTCTCCATCATAATGGTGGCCAGTCAGGGCACTGCAGCCAACAGGAATGATCTACTCGGAGCATAAGAGACTGGAGTCCTAGTGTGGGACCAGCCGATGGAGCCACACCAAGCCACCAACCTGCTCCTGTGCTCCCTGCTCTGTAGCCAGTTAAAAAGACTTTGTTCCCTCTAATAAACACAGGCTATGATACAGAAAGCCCCTACAACCCTCAGCCACATCTCCTTTCCCTTTAACAACAATTTTGCCATGTTTTGCCCATCCATCCATCCATCCATCCATCCATCCATCCATCCATCCATCCATCCATCCATCGGCAGGGACACCTTCCACTAGAGCAGCTTGCTCCAAGCCCCTGTGTCCAACCTGGTCTTGAACACTGCCAGGCATGGGGCAGCCACAGCTTCTCTGGGCACCTGTGCCAGCGCCTCAGCACCCTCACAAGGAAGAACTTCTGCCTAAGAGCTCATCTCAACCTCCCCTCTGGCAGGTTAAAGCCATTCCCCTTGGCCTGTCACTAGAAAAGATGTGAGATGCTGGAAGCTGCCCCACAGGAAGGGCAGATGGGAGCACTGGCAATGCCCAAAGGAATTACCCCCTTACAGCCCTTAGGGACTATGTTCTTGTCCTGGTGCTAAAGAGCATCACACCAGCATGACCTCCCCAGAAAGGAGGAAGTTGTGCCCTGACCAGCTCCATACTGTCCCACAGATACCAAGACACACAAGGAGGGGTGGGAAGCCGTAATTTCCAGTACCAGAGACAAACTAAAAAGCAGAGACAAGCACATAGCTATGCTTTCAGACAGGAGAGTGCTCTGGTTCACCACAGCCACAAAAACCAACCCAGAGGTCCTGGTTCAAGACCACAAGTTAAGTGTGGATCTAGTTCTGTTCATGCAGATACCTCACTTAAAAAAAAGAAGCCATCCCATCCTAAACATTCCTAACGTGCCTTGCTAACTGCATATTGCACATCCAATCATTTGTATGACAGAAAAGGAACCTAATCCTGAATCGGAAAAACTATGTGATGGAGGATTTACAGTATTAGAAGGCAAACAGTGGCAGGTGTAATTAGGAGAAAAATTTGTCATGCTCTTGACTCTGGGAGAGAATGAAAGGTCTGGAATAGCAATCTCCCAAGTGTTTACCCAATGTGAGCGCACACAAGATGGAAAGCACATTTCCAACCACGGCCAGATTAATATTTGATGCCAGAAAGAGAAATGCACGCTGTTCATGTTTATTTAGGATATTGTGAAATACAGGGAAATTTGCAATTTTATTGGATTCAGGGGTTTGGTGTTTTTGAAAAGTCCTAAGCTACTGTATGTTGGCTAAGCAGCACATATGTTTGGAGTTCAGACATGCCAGCTGCAGAGGATGGATGGGCTTCCCCTCCCCCTGATTTTAAAGAAGGGAAAAAAAAGAGAGATATAAAAAGATTAGCTGCAGGATAAAGTGGGGAAACTCCACTGAGCTTTCTGTGTCTCTTAATACTAATTTTAGTGGCTAGAACTGACACAAAGGGAAATTATATCTAGGTTACTTTGCCAGCCGCTGCATCCCTGAGACGTGGTGTTAAAGCAACATGCTCTGTAATGGGCTGTGATGAGTCCCAGCCTCAGCAGGGCTCTGCTCTGCCCCATGAGGGTGGCCCAGGGACACGTGGCACTGGTCACCACCTGTCCCAGGGTGATTTTCCAGCACTGGGACTTTGCTGTGTCAGTATCAAACACCCAGTTCTGCCCCAGAAAGTGTGTGCTCCAGTCTGGCACCCTGTCCCAAGGCTTTGCCACACGGGTTCCCAGGATAACAACGGGATAGCCTGGGAACACGGTGTCATTTCTTTGTCTATCCTTCCACTAAGTTGCAGAAATCACACGTGCTCTTCCACAAACCTGGCTTCCAGAAGCTGCTCACAAACCACATGAGCTCCCTGGCTGCATAACTGCAGAGCCCTTCCAGGAACAGGTTTTTCCTCCAGAAGTTACAACTTTGACCACACGCTAAACAAAACAAGATAGAAAATTATATAGATATGCACTAACCACAAACAAACCCTCGTGCACATCACAACCTTTCATTAGAGGGCCCTCCTGGCTTTCATTTCCGAGCTGGATTTGGGGTTGTATGCAGCCATCCAGAGCTGGTGCATGGAAACCCATGACTAGTTCTAGTAAATAGGTCTCGAGCAGCTGTACTCTGACCTCCCTGCATAAACTCATGGATTCTCCAGTGCTGTGTGATGCACATACCTTTGTACTCATCCCTTTATCCCTTTCCAGCTCCAGGCACTGGTAAAGGAAACTCTTGCTACCTGCTTTTGGCACTCATTTTACAGTGCTAGAACCTATATGCCTGCACAACGGTGGAAGAGGTCAGGCTGGAAAAGTAGCGCTGAGTTATCTGGCCTGCGCCTGGCAGCTCAGCTCCCTGCAGCCCTGCCTCTGCTCTCAGCCATGCAGTGCATCCTTGTGTTACTGTAAGTGCTATCCCTGCATCCACACAGGCTTTGTCTCCAGGGACACAGCCTAAGCCTTAGGAGAGGGCTCCACAAAATTGCAGCTGGGATGATGGTGATAACACATGTTAGCGGTAAAAGGGAATCAGGATATTCTGGGTGAGGAAAAAGGAGACAGTTTGCTTCTCTCATTCCTCTACCCAGTCGTGAGCCCAATAAAAGGGATATATTATTCTCCTACACATCATTGGGCAGGAGAGGAAGTGTGTGACAGGTTCCATATTCCAGCTTGCACAGGCTGGGTAGGGAAGGAGAAGGACGGGAATATTCTTCTCTCCCATTCGCAGCAGCAGAGCCCGGGGTACCCGGCCGCCTTGCAGTGATCCATCGCACACAGAGAAATGGGCTGCAGGAGCAGACACATAATTTGTAGCTGGAAGAAGGACTGTTTGTAACAGAGGGGAGGGAATGGAGCAAAGAAGGGAATGAAGGGCAAAATGGAGAAAAGACACCAAGGGAGGCAAAAAAACCTGGAGAGATCTGCACAAAAAGGCAAGGGGAGAATGAATGGGAAGAGTAATAAATAAAGCGGGTTAATGGAAGAGACTGCAAAATACACAGGGAAATCTTGTCAATATATGGTGGTATGAGAGGAGGGGAGAGCAGAGCAAAGGGTGAGATGGGAGGAAGAACATGTGTGAGGGTTATGTGGCACTTTCATTCATTTCTGCACCGAGGATGTTGGCTTCCATTAAAATACGCAAAGTGACCAAAGAGCCACAGGGGCTGCACGACCTCGTGCTCCAGAATAAATGACCCAAAATGGTGAAGCTGGGGTCAGCTCCAGCTCCTCTGTGAGAGGAGGCACCTCTCACAGCTCTTAAGACAATTGAAATAGGAGCAACACCAATTCATTAACCCAGCAGTGCCTTGATGGGCAGCAGGTAAGAGGGAGATGCGCAGCCTTTGTGCATCGCTGCGCAGGGCTGCCTATTTGTACCAGGGCTTCTTGGTGCTGCACTAAACCCTGGGGTGTGATTAAAAAACTCTCTCAACTTTAGGAATTAAAAGCACTCTGGCTATACTAAAGGATTATACTGCCTGTGAGCGTGTGTCACACGTGCAAACCCCAATTCATTTCTATAAACCCCACAAAAAGCCATTTTCTATCGCTGTGTATGTACATACACACTGAAGTCTCCTAAGAGCTTTGCACGAGGCAGACTTTTCCATGAACCCTATGCAGCTAAAATTAGTATGAAAATGGTGGTGTTTCATAAAAGAAAGATATGTGGATGCCCGTAAGTGCCATTTTATTTCTCAGTGAGAGGATAAAGTGTTTTTTCCTACATAATTTTTGATGTAGAGGCTAAATTAGGCCCGAGAAGAGGGACAATACAACTTTAAACATCATTAGTATTCAGCCTACGTAAGCCAACCAACAGCAGTTATGTATTTTTGCAAGTATGCATATAATTTATTGTGGAGAACACAATTTACATGGGTAGTCGATGCCTGTTTTATAGCCTCACAAATAGATGTATGAACTCAAGCATATAATGGCTCAACCAGCAGGCGCAAATACGTTCTAAATCTTCTAAATGTGCTTCACAAAAATGTAACTGAGGAATATAAAACAGATCAATTCTTGCATGTTATATATTGGTTTTTGATTTACAAATCTAATCTGGGAAATTTCTTTAGAAATGAGTGGATTTTTTTTTTTTACGGAACTTCTTCTTTTACAGGATGGTGCCAGTCAAATCCTAGAGGATTCCCTCCTGTATATGACTGGCTTTGGAGGGGTTTTATTAGTAGTTTAATCTACGGAGAGAATACAGTATATATTTGTAGGATTTGATTTCATAGCTTCCTGGATGTCCTAGTGCTAATTTCCTAAGGAAACCCTTTTGTGTTATTTACAAGCCCATAACACCCAGTGTGGTTTATCTCTGTTTGTCCTAATTAGCTTCCCAAAGAGGAGGGGAAAAAAAAGGGGGGATAAAAGAAAGCAAACACATTACTGTGTGGATTCTTGCACATCCGAGAAAGTTGGCAGTTTCATTTCTAATTCAGGTGCAGGGGGAAGATAAAATCTGGGTGTCTGGAATAAAACACATTTCTAATGGGATGGAACGACAATCCCTTATTACCTCCCACCATTTTTCTCATAGTTTTGTTCCAAGTACAGCAAATCCCTGTGCTATATTTTTTCATAATGTATAGCTTGCTATTACCTCTCCAGAACAATTTTTATAGAGAGGGTGCCCTGTTCAATAGATCTGTAGTGTCTCCAAGGGGGAATTCACACAGGGTTTTATTTATGGTTACACTCAACTGTACCATGTTGCCAAGCTTCCCCCTTTGGATTTGTCACAAAAAGCCTCCTTTCTGCACCAAAGCCTCTGCATCACATGGCTATTAAGATAGAAGGGAAATAATTATTTTGCCCTTTTTAAGGCCCTTATAGCACTTGCCTGATACAACATCAAAAGACTAATAATAATTAGAAGAACAAAGTTGGTCATTTGAATATCAGAGAATGAATATTCCAAAACACAGGTTCTGCTTTGAAGCACGGATTATCTAGAATCTCCAGAAAGATGATTGTTGCTGACTGATTGTGTGTTTTCTGACTCCCACACGAGGCACTTAGCTGCCTCCAAAGGTTTCTGGTATCAGTTGTGCTGATACCAGAGCACAAACAAATTAATTCCCTCACACCCCTCAAATGTTCTTCCATTTCAATTCAAATTGTAGCCCTTCCCACATCCAGCACCACGTTTTCTGTCCAATTATATTATAGATAATAAAAATACAACTGGAACTTCAAATCCAAGAAGTAAAATGCTTAATAAATAAAATGAACCCCACCTCGTGATGACCTTTTCCTTGGCATTAATTCCCCTGTGGCTGAGTGCATCTGAGCGTGTCTATGTCTCATTTGGGCCCCCATCTCTTGTGTGGGCACTGGCAGAGGGACACGTAATTAAACCCATCCATTATAAAACACATCTGGGAGTAGAACTGAGGATTTGGCTCCCAAAGCCCATTGCTCCAGCCCTGCTCACCCAATCCCTGGCACAACATGGGTGCCCCGGCAGCAAAGGTAAGAACAAAGAGGTTGTTCTGCTCGAGGCAGATCACATGTTTAGTTACCACAAAATAGGTGTAGATTGTCTTTTCCATTACAGAAACTTCTGTAATGTTTTCTACCTACTGAAGATGGTTGTGGCCCTTAAACTGGCCCAATTCCTGTGAAAATCCACCTTAAAAAGCCCAAAACACCCATCCTCTAGCACAACCCTGCCCAGCACATGGCTGGGCCATTCCTAATGTCCAGGCTCAAGCCTCTGCTCCAGAACAGCAGCAGCAATTAAGGACAATGTGGCAAATGAAAAGGATTCAAGTCATCCTCATCTTTATTTCCCTGATGGCTGAGCAGAGTCTGCACTGTGAGAGCAGCCCTGAAGGTCAGAGCCCTTAGAGACTGCAGGCAGCATGTATCCAGGTTAAAGCATAGCAGTTCTTTCAAGGTGGCTATTTATACACCAGGAACTAAGAGGGAGCCCAAACTCACTCCATGTAGGACAGCAAAGAGTCACCACGACAACTTTGAACAGAGATGTTTAAACAGAAAAATATGAATAGGTCACGGAAACATCCAGGAGGAAAAGCTCTTTTTGGAAGGTTAAAATGAATAGGATGGAAAAGAGGTACCTAGAGACAAGCTCTGCTTAAAATAACAGATTTAAATGTTTCTAGGCAAAAAAAATCAGGGGATCACCTAAGGATAATTCTCTAGGGCCAGACCCTGCAGCTAAGCACAGGGAGAGAGCACTCTCCTCTGGAAAACCAGGCTCCTGGAGTGCCCAGGAGCTCCTGGGGGCTCCAAGTGACCCAAAGCACGGCCCAGCACTCCCACAGGCTCCTCCACCTCAGGGCAGCAGTGGGGTACAGCAGAAGGGACCCCAACTTTCCCCTTGCTTCACCCACTCAGACATCCCATAGCATCCCAATGCTGTGGGCGTCTAGAGAACAACAACCTGCATGACACAAAGCCTCTTGCTGATGTTCTCATAGGCAATGACCTCAGTAGGGAGGTTCTGCTTCTACCTTTCACATTACCAATCTCAGTAATTAATAACCACCCTCTAAGAGCCAGTATGAACATATTCCTGTGGTAGACCCTTAGTGCTGTTGCAGTCACTGGAGATGGGGATAATCCCGCCCAGGAGTTGTGCAAACGCAGGTTCAGACGTGGGAGTACAACTGGAGTTAAATTTCCAGAGCAAGGTACATGGAGCATCCCCACTTCATTTTAATTGATCCTGCCGAGCAAGATTGATTATCTGTGAAAGGGCATATTAACACTAGAGAAGTAAACAAGGATCTCTGCTAGCAGGAAGCAGATGCCATGAGACAGCAGTAACTGCTTTCAGAGAGCACAAAATCCTCTGGAAATGGGGAAAACCAGGAAAACTTCAAGGAATTCTTTCTGAACAGAAGGAGAGAAGGATGGTCTGTGTAGGAGAGCAGCACTGGTGGGGCTCCCAGCACAGAAAAAGCCCAATGAGATCCTGGTTGTCACAGCTCAGTCTGACAGTGTCTACTTCACAGGGCTTATGGAAGGGATCTGGACCAGACCAGTGGTGTGTGCAGGGACCACCAGGACCCTCAGGTTCCCACAGCACAGCTCACGCCCCTGGCTTGGGATCTCTTCAAAACAAGTTTCAAGAGGAACATTGCCACCAGTTGTGATGGGCTTTGATGGTTGAGTGGCCTAAAGCTGCCCTACTGAAGGTCCCAAGTTGGATTTGCACTGTGAGGATGTAGCACATGCCCCATGTTGCAGGTCTCAGTGTATCTGATGGGCACGCTCAATCTCATCACCTACTCCCTTCTTCCCAACTACAGCTTTGCCAAAATACCACCACCACAAATGACCTCTACTTACAGTTGCAAGGGGAAAACAATATATTCTTTCTCCTTTTACTACAGGCTAAAGCAATACTAACATGAAAAGCCACGCATGCAGGGAGAACGTGGCGGCTGAAGTCACATCCTGTTCCTTCATTACAGTAACAAATGCGCTCGACAGTAATTATCCAAACGGGAGAATTCCAAATCTTCTCATCTTGCTCCCTCCTAATTAATTAATAGTTTAAATGTCATCATGATGGGAAGCGCTCATCAGAAGCGGAATCTGCTGCCATGATTTACAACTCTGCCTCCAAAGGCTCTGAAGCAGTGGCACCCCGGGGTTAAATTTAATTCAAAAACCTAAGGCTCTTATTGTGCTCCTGCCCAGTTTTGCTCTGAAACTCCCCCATTGAGTGAGTGGTGCGAGGGGAAGATGTGGGGGTGGAGCACTTCCTTTCCCTGGATTTTGGGGGTTTTGTCATCATTAAGTTGGAAAGTGAAAGATTAAATGAAAACCAGTCGTTTGTCAACTTGTTCCAGCTTTGTTGCAGATGGCAATTGAGGGACAAGCCTGCTGCGGCACTCAGCAAAGCTGATCTAAAGAGGGGCCCTCATGCTTAGTGAGTGTCTGTGTCAGAGCTTCTAATCCCGGCTGGAAAGGGAGCTCAGCACTCCAGCTCGAGAACAATGAAGGAAAGGATGCTGCCTGCTTGCAGAGAGCACCGTGGTCCCTGTTCCCAGGCAGCCTCCCCCTGCACTGAGCATTCAGCAATTTCCCAGCACAGTTCTTCCCTCCCAGCAACTCTGGGCTGCAGTAATTAGAAGCTGCACTTAACGTGGCCTCTCCTGCTGCAAGAGGTTTGTGCCAGCAATCCGAAGTGCTGAGCTAAAGGCAGCATCACACCCAAGTGTCCAGGAGCAGAGACTTCTCTGAGCCCTCAGCTTTCTTCCACCCTGCCTTTCCAAGCAGTTCTTCAACCTTGGAGCTACCCAAACCCTTCTGGTGTCCACCAAACAGTGCTCCCATGAAGGAAGCAGATACAAGTTTAGAACCAGAGCAGCTTTGCAAGCCTGCAGCCCAAGTAACTGTACAAGAAGTCAAGATGCAGCTAACCCTGCCTGCCAAGCTTTTCAGGTGCTCACGCAAGGCAAGATGATGCCTAAGCTTATGATTTCTGCACAGTTTTATACCCACTAAAATTGCTTTTTTGGGGAATACTACACTTGGAGCCTTAAGGGAAAGTCCTCAAAACAAGAAGCTGCAAACTAAAACTGATCACCAAAATGCCTGTGAACAATTAACACATTCTCCATCCTTTAGAGCTGTTTTTGTAAATATGAATTTATCAAGAAGACCTCTCAGCAGTCTGCCCAGGTCATTGCAAGTGAAACCAGGACTACATTATCTGCAAGCATCATGTGCCTAACAGCACTGTAGTCTCATAGGGATTCACACAGGGAAAAAGTCTTATGTGCTCAGAGAAGCCTATACAGTGATCTGCACTTTCAAATATCAAGAGGCCAGCTGGGAATATCACCTTCAGAAGATGCCCACTCCCATAGAGGTATCCACATAACTCCTTGAGCTGCAGAAGATGCTCAGCACCTTCAGAGTGCCATTACAGGTCTCCCAGAGAACTTAGCACCCTGTGTCCTGCAAAGCTCATTATAGCTTAGCTACACCTGAGCTGACAAAGCCCACATTTTCTGCTACAAGAGGATGGGATTCAACACAACAGCAGTGAATGACCCAGGGCATATAACTACAGCCACGTGTCCTTTACCATGTGGCTGGATGTCACATCAACCTGCTCGCCTGCTTCACCCATCCCCTGCCCTTCCTCTCTCCCACCTTCCTTGCACACACACATGCAGACACACGCACACACATTTCAAACCCATGAGGTAGAAAAAGGGATCTTTATTTGCCAACTTTGCACATTTTACACCTTCCCCCCTTCCCATAAAACAACTCTTTTATTCCCAAGAAGGAATGGGGGGTGGAAGCTTGTTATTTTTCTATTTCAGATAAAAGGTTGGCAAAAGAAGAACCCGATTCATGTCATTGTATTTCCTTATTGTCTGCATTAACCTTCCCCATGGTTACTTGTTCTTTGTAATGTTACACTTGTCTTGCTGCAACACATGAATACCCGAGCCAATTTTGTCATGCAAATGAATTCAGTTGGATTGTAAATTGTGTGAAGGAGCATTAGTTTATCAGGAACCCGCCTGCATGCTGCACCCAACTGATTTCCCCTATTCACACCACGAGTGCAATGTTTTCCAGTTGATCCTGAATGTCCATTCAAAAGCTGGGGGGTGGGATGCATTATTAGTATTATTATTATTATTTGTAAGGACTTTTACATTTGCATTTACTTATTTATTCAGTCAGTCACAAAGCTGTATTCCTTTTCTAAAGCCTGATTTATATAATCAAAACCCACGGCTATGCCATCAAAAATGAAATATTACTGCAACCCATGTTTGGATTTATTGTAAACCTGAATGGAAGGCTCGTCCCCATGCTGGTAAGGAACAGATATTATAATCTGTGAGCCATCAGGTAGAGACTGTTGCTGGCATTTCACACTCAAAAATGAGAATATTTCTACTGAGGTCAATACCTGCATTTAGAGTGACATTTCTTCAGCCAACCCTGGGGTTATCACCAATCTGGAAAACCCACTCTGGACACAGACACAAACACTGTATCAACACAGCAACCTCCTCCCCTCCGGCTGCCAATCATCCCAGAAAGGCACTGCAAGGAAATTCCTGAGCTTCCCTTAGTTCACTCCTGAATCCTCATCTAATTGCATGTCTGCACAGCAGAGGGGAACACTGCCCATGTTAAGGCCCTGATCCCAACCACTTCATGCCCAGTAGCTGCAATGCCACACATCATTACTTACCCCAAATCCAGCCCTGTCCACCAAACCACTGCAAACGTTCACTCTCCCCCCACCATCATTTCAACACCAGGTTTGTCAGGAAGAGCTCACGCAACTTCGCTTTTGAGCTGGAAACCAAACCCAGGATCTAATTTTGGTGCCCATGGCAAAGCAGAAGCCGGGAACACAGACCAGATGCCAACAACCAACCCTTTGGCCTGCTTTGATTTGTAGCCAGGCACAGAATTATCAGTAAGTTGGTGGCAACAGCAGAAGAACCTCCAAATCAAAGCAACAGCCTTACTGCTGCTCTTATCTCCCTGCAGACCAGGCACTATTTCACTGGGAAGCTGCAGAAATTAAACCAGAATTCACATTTCCTCACAATTTTCTTCCAGAATTATAGATGGAGTCAATGCGCTGCCAGGCATCGGATCATACCTGATTAACCAACAAAACCCAGGACTGTCATGTGCATTGCCTTTCAGGCATGGATGGAGAAACGGCAGTGGAATCCTTCCTCTCCCCATGGTGCAAGATGCAAGGACCATGCAGACCAGCTCTATATCCTCACACAAGAGCACCAAGATGCATGGCTGCTGCTTTGTATGTCGCAGTGCCCACAGAGCTATTGGGAAGTCTGCAATGCCCCAGAACTTCCAAGAGACCTCACTGAGCTGCAGTGTGCCATGTCTGCCCCATTCCCAAGGTTGTATTCTGCTGAGTAGCAATGGCAGTCTGCTCCTCCTGCCATCAAACCACCCTACAACGACAACAGAAGATGCGGATGCACTCCATGATGTCATGAGCAGATGGACTGGGTTCTGACCTACAGAGGGCAGCACTTTGTGGGCCATGGCACACAGGCAGAGGGAAGCAGCGAGAGCAGATGCGTCCTTTGAGCCCTGCAGTAGCAAATCTAACAGAAATGGGCTGGGGAGACTCTTCTGTGTTCTGATCTCGGGGGACTGCCCCATCTAATCAGCCTTGAAATACACCGGCAGCTCAGTGGGTAGATCTTTGCCCTGCATGGACCATATGGAGAGGAGATTAGGAGCCTCTTGGGCCACTAATCCAGCACAATCACTAAAAAGGCACTTAGTTTAGTTATTAAAGCTGGGCCTTGGGATCGGGCTCAGGCAAAGCAGCTTCACAGCTTCACCCAGCTCCTGGGCCTCAGTTTCTGTAACTGCAAAAAATCCTTCTGCTCACTCCAGGACCATTAGAAACCAATTCCAGTTTAGGAAGTACCTGTGAAAACCTCTGATAATCATTGCTATGGGTCAACAGAGTGCTTTTTACAAGCTTGCCTGCTAAAAACAACTAAAGGAGTGTGCTTTACCTGCTGTAGACCCAGCTTGAATTTGAACCTAATTCTTCCCCCACCACACGGAAGATAAAAGATCAAACTGTAGGTGACCGAGGATGAAAAGGGAAAAGAGCAACACCTACAAAGAGCAATGGGAAGGAGACCTTTATCCCTTTGCAGAACAGCAATGTGGAAAGAATTAATGGAAAGGGCAGGGAAGCAACGCAATGGCACCAATGAAGACACCACCACCACCAGCATGGGGCAGATTCACTGTCCTCTTACCCTTCTGGTTACTCCAATTGCAGCCCCTGGCCAGGGTGGCTTTTCCAAGACAGAAGCTGAATCTCAAAACAAAATGACATTTTTGCTCTAGAGGCTTGAAGTGAGGATGAATCCCTTCCCTGACCTCCATCAGGAAATCAGCAGGCTTTGGGGTTTGTAGGGACAATAGAGGTTGAGCAGATCCCATCCATGGTCCACGCTGCTGTTGGAGCTGCCTGCCTGCAGACAGATGTGTGCAGGAGTGCAATCGATAGGAAGGCAGCGCTGGTCACTCCACAGTAAGCGCTCCTGGTATTTATTGCCAGGCTGTGGAGTAAACAGGGCTCAAGCCTGTGTCATTATAACTTCTGCAAAATAATGATGCTGCCTTTAGTTTTTTTGCTATAATTTATGCCCAATGCACTAGTGCCAGTCACTCAATACTGTAGAGTCTGCAGAGGTGGAGATAGCCCTTAATGAGAAGAGGTTTTGCCTTTATCTCCTTTATACTTCAACCATTATCTTCCTTCAGTCTATAACCATGCGGTTACCATTGACAATAATGCTCAGAGGCAACAAATGCTGATGAGTTTTCTATGCAGTCTTCACAATAAGTCTATCAAAACAACCTCGAAAAATTATGAACCCTAGTGACAGACAAATAGAACCAGCTTCAGCACGAATTTACAGCCCAAATGCAACGTTCCTTTTAATTCTTCAGGCTTTTCTTATCTCTGCTGTTCCTCTTCTGGCTAGGAGATAACAGTAATTCTTCTGTATGCTGGGTTGGTTTTTTTTTCCAACTGAGTAAGATGTTCCTCGTGTCTTTCTGCTTGCTAAAGATAAAGGGTTAAAGACCAACTTGTGTTGGTCGCTTTGTGTTGGGGGAAAAAAAAAGTAATCAGTATTCAAGAGATTGTTATCGGAGGCAAAGCGCACAGAACAGTAATTTTGCTGCTTCAGTTCGGGTTGGGGCTCTTTTTTTTAAGGTTTTTCTCTCTTTTTTTTATGAATGCACA
The DNA here is from genome assembly GCA_028858755.1 of Ara ararauna. Taxonomy (NCBI): domain Eukaryota; kingdom Metazoa; phylum Chordata; class Aves; order Psittaciformes; family Psittacidae; genus Ara; species Ara ararauna. Next base: position 4,597,789 of record CM054389.1, on the reverse strand, counting down.
TAATGCCTGGAGTGTTGGGGCCAGATAAAAGAATTAGTGGCAGTGCAGGGGGACGGAAGCACAAAGTACACCGGGGAATTAGACTGTCTATCTTTGTCTCTCGCAGCTCATCCCGGCAGCCGGGGCTCGCAGCTCGTAAACAATTTAATCTTGGTGCTACAGTTAAAACACAAAGCCAGCAAACCTCCTTCTGCCCAAATGGGGAGCGGGGATGGAATGGGGGAATGGGGAGATGGAATGGTGGGCAGCGGGGAGGGAATGGTGGAATGGGGGGGGGGGGGGCAAGGAAGTGGCAATTAGAGAAGGGAGAAATCAAAAAAGGGCTGACACAAACTTTTCCCCCTCAGTTTAACCTCTCGCCTTCCACCATCAGCATAATTTTCCAGCCAGAAATTCAGGAGGATATTTTATATCTCGCCAAGCAGCCCCACCTCCCATATGTTTTCCCCATCCTCTCTCCTTCCACCCTCCCCATCTCCAGCTCAGAAGCTTCCCATTGTTGGTGGCCAAGAATTCCTTCGGCTCACAGGTTCAAAAGCTAAACAGATTAACTGAGGCAGGGAGAGGGAGAAGAAATAAAATAAGACATAAGGCTTCTTCCCTTTCCCAGCAGGAACACGGGTTCTGGCTCTACAACACAAATACAACACAGTTGTATCTCGCTCTGTCATGCAGGGGAGTCAGGGCAAGCATAGCCTAGGAAGAGGAAAAATTCATGTACAGGGACCAGTGCCTGAGCCCAGCTCCTAATCCACACTGCATGGGATGGGAATGGCCAGGTAGTCCATCCATCTCCATGAGAGAAAGGTGGTGGACGCTCTGGGCAGGGTTGGAAGGAGCTTTGCCCCTGCCTGTGCAAGGCACTCATGGTGCCTTTGAGAGTCACCTCTGCTCAGTGAGCAGCATCCCGTGTTTAGAGGTTTCCCAGCCGGAGGCAAAAGGTACCACAAGCACCCCAGGTGAGGATGCGCTTAACATTGTGCTGGAGGGAGACAGCTTTGAAGCTTTCCTAAATCAAGGCTTAAGCTCTGGAGACTGAATCAAGATGGACCAACCAGCCCATAGAGACCAGTGATGACTCCTGCTCTGCAATTACTGCAACAAGCCCAACTGAACAAGCAAGCCCAGAGAAACAAGGGCCCAGACGAAGAGGCAATTTCAGCATCAGAATTCCCTTAAGACCTTTTACACAGCACCTCTATTCCTCACCTGTGAACAAAAGCTTCTCTCTGGGAGGAGTCACTCTTCTCCATCACCAAACTCGTGTCTTTGGGGCAGTAATTGTCTGGGGTTTAACACATGAACTAAGCACTCATGAGCTGGACTGTGCAGTCATTCCTCCCATGTGCCAATCAGTATGAAAAGAATCCATTTTTGGCTATTGGTCCTTAACCAATCTGCACATCACCCATCAATATCACTCGTACATGAATGACATTTACAGGATAATAACCCAAAGGCTTAACACACCAGCCCAGGAAAGCAGAACTGTGCTATGGTGTCTGGGATGAAAATAGCACGGGGCCAGCTTGTTCTTTCTGACCACCCAAATGACATTTTCTCTGCAGGCTCTAACATCTACCAACACATATGAGCCCCTTTCTTACCTATTGTATCTGCCCTTGAGACTGCAGCAGAGACAAACTACTTCTAGTACCAAACTACTTTCAGTTCATTTTTTCATTTGGCTGAAGACAGATCGTGTACACAAACAGAAAATCAGAATAAAATAGTAGAAACATAAGACTCTGAGGAAGAAATCGGGGCTAATCAATACGAGCAGAAGGTGCTGCATATCAAAGCCAGAGATGCATGGAAAGGCTGAAAGCAAAGCAAAGCGGATGCTCACATGCACGGTTCTGTCGCTGCACATCACTTCCATGAACATTAATTCAAACACTTCTTTTCTTGCACATACTAAGCAGAAAGGGGAAATAGTTAAATGATGTTAATGTTTTTTAGATTAGGGGACAAGGAGATCCCGTTTAAGAGTCAAAGGCTGCTCTCACCCAAGGTTTTGTTTTAGAAAGGAGTGCAGAAGTTAATGAACCCAGAATAACCTTTAATTTTCAGTGTCCCTTCGCTGTCTATTCACTCAGCATTCATGGCAGTGGCATTGCTCCTAATGAATGACTTGGTATTCAAGTAGCTCTCTCAGTATTACTTATGTGTCTGATCTCTCCTAATGGAAAAACTGATTGTCACTGGGAAGTTATGAGGAAATATTAAAAAGATCTGATCCACAGTGAAAGTTTCTTCACTAAATGAAACTGCCAGATAACAAATGCAAATAAATTTGGGGAGCTTATTGGCACTGAAGTTTAGTGCCTTGATAATTTATATCTTTACTGGGAAGCATCTGATCTCCAACTTAAATGGAACCAGGAGAAGAGGAATCACCCTCCTTCCCGAATCCTTCCACCAGCAATCACAGCCTCTCTGAGCCTCGTGTTTATATCACAGCTAATTTATTTTATATCCATGCTGAGGTAAGGATTCCTCACTAAGTCAAGGGAATTTCTCCTGATTTTTAAGTTATTTACACTGTGCTATACATACATTCATAGAGAAACTGTGGTGCGTATCCATCTCCTCCTCTGCCTCCTGGGGGCCACTCTTCAGCCTCTCACTGCTCAGCTCCCGCAGAAGCTGCTGCATGAGGCAAGCAGTGGGAATTCCATATCCCCACCCAGCAGGTCATATCCCTCCAGTTTATCACCCTGGTGTGATCCAACCTCACTCAGCACCCAAGGCCCTCCGGCCAGAGATGCTCACAGTCTCTTCAGTGTCTTTATAAACTACCACAGTAGTTTAAAAAGCCACCTGGATCTCCTGAGTGTCCTGAAGGAGGATGCATAAAGACAAAAATACTAAGAGAGGCAGACACACTGTGCTCCTGCTTTCTGCTTCCATTAAAGCAGCTATAGAGGAGGCCTCCCAGATTCCCATTTGGCCTGCACAAGCCTGGAAACATGTTAGGGTGATTAAGGTGGAACTTATATTAACCTCAGAATGGTTAGGGTTGGAAGCGACCTTAAAGATCATGAGGTTCCATGGAATGATTTTCACTACTAACAGTTGCATAAACCAGGAAGAGCAAAATAATTCACGATTTCCATCCAGGGAAGAGGTAGGCAAACCAAGCTATATATAAACCCTCTGAAAGCTTTCCTCATGATTTGTATATTTGAGCAGGCTTTGGTATTAAGTCTGAACTGATTGGGAAGCTCAGTTCAGAGGCATCACACCAGAATACCAACAGGAGCTCCCTCTCCCTTTGTAAAACTCCACTGGAGGTAGCAAATACCTCCTCTCCTTGCAAGCACTTTGCAGCAGCCTTTCTTTGGGATAATAATGCTAATGAAAAATGCATGGGAATGATTAGCTCTAGCAAAACAAATTCCCTTCCCAGAAAAGCTTGGAGTTAACACCACATTGGTGCCCTACCACAGACCATGCTGCTGCTCCCCACCCCAGCCAGCTCTCCTTCCATAAAGACACCCCTGGCCTTTTGTCCCTAAAAGGGGTGAAAGCCCATTGCATTGGGTTTCTTTAGCATAATCCAACTTCCTGGAGGAAGCAATACTTTACTGCCTTCCGAGAACTGTGTTTTAGTTCCGCCACTGTCTTCCCAAAAGAAGCCAAGCTACAGCTTCCAATTCAATTCAATGTTACCAGGCAGGGCTGATAATTCTATGGGGGTTTGCTTGGCAAACACCAGACGTTGCTGTTCTCCATGCACCTGCAGATTGCTTCAGCTGCAGTCCAGTCCTCTTGGCTAGAAAGACTTCCAGATGTTGAAGCATCCCCACATACCACATTCCTGCACCAAGCTACATGTGGCTGGGGACAGCCAAAACCTGAAGCCTTCCACAACCCAAGCTCCTCATACACAGACAGCCCTGCACTGCCACACTGCCTCCAGCACCACTGGCATCCCACCATCACCAACAGACTGACCCACACCCATGGGTGCCTGCCCCCTCCTTTATCCAACTGGTGGGATCTTCTTTCCTGCAGCAGTGGCCACCATCATGCTGCCTTAACCTGAATCAGCGTGAGGTGCTGAGGAAGAGGAGAACCCGACAGCTCTGTCTGGCACCTCGGGACACACACACGTGTGAAATGTCTCAAAGCTCTTCTCTGCAGCCCCAGCCACCCATGCTTGGTGTCAGGCTGGCTCACGGGGCTTTGTTGTGGCGTGGCCAGATGGGGTGGGCTGGGGGTCAGCCCTGGCAGTGGGACACAGAGCTGCTTTACTCACTGCAGCGTGAAAAACATCACCCTCCTCGGGCTTGGGTTGTGTTTGATTCCCTGCTTCTTCCCTTTCCCCCTCCACACAGCTGTTAATGAGACAGTTTGCTGGAGCCAGACAAATGCAGACAGGCACCGGGCGGCTGCTGCCCGGGGGCCCGGCCCTGGGAGCGGGCACACAGGGCAATGTGGCACTTTCGGTGTAAACATGTGGCATGTTGGCGTGCCAAAAGCCTGGTTGGTGGCCTCTATTTGTTTATCAAAGAGCTTGTCAGGTTCATTTACACACGTCACCGCCTGCATGTGCTTGAAGAGAGAGGGGAAACACATTCTTTGTCTGCCCAGTTCCCTGTGAGCTCTGCAGCTTCAGTGCCTTGGGACCAGAGGGCTGCTGGAGCTGCAAGCAGGAAAATGCACCCTTCCTGGATCACCCTGTGCTCCAGCTCCGGGAGCAAAGGCCAGCTGAAGAGTCTTCGGGAGATCCTCAAACCACCATCCTCTGCCAGCCTGAGAAACACCACTTTTAAGCAGTGCAAATGTCAAGACCTGCCCTGTCATACACATCTTGCTCTTCCTAAAGCCAAGCTTTTGCCCTGGAGTCCAGGGAAGGCAAAATTTAGATCCCGTGTGATGGGAAGAACACCAAAATGAGAAAGTTTTTAGTCTTTTTCTGAGCTGTTTGCTGAGTTTTGCAAGGAAACTGCTTCTGGAATGGCTATCACCTGTCAAAATTGCCACCAGGAGATAACACTGCTTTTAACCAGCTCTGAAACACTACTTGAGTGAAGTGGAACAGGATTGAACCAAAAGGGTTTTACCTCCCCAGTATTAAGTGCATATTGAAGATTTAAGTAGCAATTAAGGTTGCTGTAGAAGATGGCAAAACAGAGTGTTTATTTTCCAGAGAGAAGGCAAAAAAGGAGCGGAAGAAAGAGGAAAAAAAGGGAAAAAACCCAGCAATTAGGAGAATAGACTGGGGGGAAAATATTAAATGGATGTTTCTGCACAAAAAAACCCAGGCTGACAACATTTCTGCTTTGTAAGGGGGAAATGACTGTAACGCAGTGTTTACATAGCAGAAATCAGGGGAAATTATGCTGTCACACTGACATCTGTAGGAGAAGGACAATTTTAAAATTACACTGTTCAACACCTTTAATGATTTGTAACACAAGAGGTGTGGCTACTCCTATTAAATGTGTTGCCAAATCAATAAAAGGCATAATTGGAGTTGTTAGAGCAAATTATAGCACCACCGCTATGTTGCAATACAATGTTCCCTTGTAAACTGCTATTACGGGTAAAGCTGTATTTCTCTCTTATTTGGCTGCTTTGTAATGAGTTGGCATTTTGCTCCATAATAGTTCCACTTTCTTTTATGGAGCTTTCACTTTTACTTTCCTCTTTTGTGCAGCCTATAATTTCCCTTCCCTTCCTCTCTGCCTGTTGACAACTGGTCTATACACGGTTGAAAACAGCCCCGAGGTTATAAACTATATTATTTAACATTATTTGTAATCTTTTTCAATTGGAAGTCAAAGGGGGAGGCACAATATTCAGAATCCGAGATGGCTTTAGGCTGGGTCTTCACTTTCCCTGGAGCAGGGCAGGAGGGGTGGGAAGATGTTGCATAAACTCTTCAAGGGTCTTGCTACCGGCATTTCAAATGAGGGATTTGGGCTTATCTAGCTAGAGCACAAGGAGTGGCTGTGGAAGTGCTGGCAAGGCTGCATGTTAGTTGTACATCACAAGATGTGCCCTGTGTGCTGAAGTTACCAAGGTCTCAGTACTGCCTGACAGCAGACTGCACTTTGCTTCTAATGATGAGGGGTGATTTGTCACCCTAGTAAGGAGTCTAATATATATTCTATATATCATATTGTACCTATATCCTACATATAATATTATATATTTATCACCTATATTATCCTATATATGCTCATCCCTATTCCATGGCTCTGCTGGGATACAGAGGCAAGTTGGTGCCAAACCACAGGGTGACTGCCTTGATTCTTCAGTGCTCACACAATGCTGCTGGGCTCTCTTGCACCCATTCAGTGCAAGGGAATGGGAGAGATTTACCATTGTCCAACAAAAGTAACCAGTTCACAGTAAAAGAAATAGAAAGGGGAAAAAAAAAAAGAGGATAAGAGAAAGGAGAATTGATTTTGATTCTGGCTCACAGCATCTGTCCCCTCCCAGCATCCACGCTGGGCTCTGATCTCCATAGCAGGCACAGCGTGACACAGGGGAGTGCCCTGATGCTATGGGGAAAGTTCTTTCTGAAGTTATATTTGGCAACTAGAAAGCAAGTCACGAAACAAGGCGCAGTTAGAGTGTGGGGGGGAATGGCGAATGATGCCATTATGAGAGTGTTTGTAATCTCCAAACAAAACCAGGAAAAATAATTGCATTGCTATTAACTAACACAGAGATGTTTGGAAATCCAACGTTGGCAATCATGAGAAACAAAGGGTGGATGTTGGCTTTTGACTTGTGTCTGCTTTAGCACCAGCACACACCTTAATGCCTCTCACATGGAGATGATGCTCAGGTGGGAACCTTACACATAGTTTGTGCAATAGGAATTATTTAGCCTTGTTTTATTAATTGATTCCTAGGACCTGTAATAAATCTGTTCCTTTGGTTTTATATAAAGTTTTCCTTGAGCCCTGTACCAGCTTGCACTCAGATCCTGGCCTCTCAGCCAGGAGCTGTCTTTCACATCAAACAAGGAAACAGAGGCAAAGAGAGGCTCAGGAGCAGTTTTCCTCACGGAAGGAGCAATTTTTGAAGAGATGCATGTAAGGGACTACAACAGCCTAACAGAGAATGCACTCAGGTGCCCCTCACCCACTGTCTGCATGGCTCCAGGGCCCCACATCCTCACCCACACCATCACCCCAGGAGCACAGTGGGCAGCAGAAGCTGCAACAGGGCCCAGCACACGGACACTGCAGTATAAAGACACTTCTCTGAGCTCAGCATGACCCCCCCCAGTGTTTTCCCATTGAACCAGGAGGGATTTGTTCTTGTGTTGTGATGCCATCATGCTCTGTGCACTGGGGGCACCCACTGATGTTCACACTAGGTCAGACCCTTGGATAAGTTACAGGAGCACAGCCCAGGCAGTGCAAGGGAGGAATGCAGGCAAAGAGAATGCAGAAGGTGTGCTTGTAAATCTCTTGGGATATAACCCCTATCTATTCTCTTTCTGAGAGCATCAGAGGGAAAAAACGTTGCAGGTTGTCTCACAAAAGTAAAGTGGTAATTCCCCAAGAGCACATCCAAGCTGAACATGCAGTGGAATCCCAGGATGGCAATGGTAGAAGAGGATGAGCAATTCAACCCAAGGTCTGGTGAGGAGGGAGCCAACACACCTTTGCCTCAAGTGCAAACCCCCTCAAACCCACCCAAAGGGATACCAAGGAAGCAGTGGGGAAGGAGAGGGGCAGCTCCATGTCCATGTATTCCCAGCTAGACAAGATGCAAACGCAAACCACCCCTTTAAGAAGTGGCAGATGGAAACAGGCGTTTTTCCAGGCGCTGGGGTTTTGCCTCAAGTCAGAGCCCTCCTCCTGGATTCATATGCAGAAAGATGGGAGGGGGACAGCCAAAAAGAAGAGTGAAGCTCACATTTCCTATCAGCACACGTGCCCATTTCTTCTGGCTTATTGGGAATAAGAATGCATTGCTCGTAGCCCAAATGTAAAGCAGTTAATAAACAGGCTGTTAATGTGTCAGTAGACAGCAGTAGACAACGCACACTGTCCTAGGCTCCCCCCACCTCCTCATAATCCTAATTGCATCAAATCTAATCATTTTTATGGGATAAAAAGATTTCCATAGCTGACAAAGGGTTACATTCTCAGCCCTGTTGATCCATCTAGCAAAAATTAGATAAGAAACAGATTTCTAGGCAATGCATTAAAGATGATTGGGGGGGGGGGGGAAGGCAAAAAAAAAAAAGAGAAAGGGGAGATCATTTACTGCAATTCTGTGTCTCGTTCTCCGGTTCAAGAAAGAAAATGTAAATGTGATGTTCCTTTGGCCACAGGCAGCTGCTTCTATCAGGCACTGCAAACTGCAGCAGGACAAAGGGGTAACTCTGGTAAAAGGAAAGGTTAATAGCAAAGCAGGGGAAGGGGGGGCTGCTCATCGGCATGTGCGGCACGTCGCAGCCTCGACACTCGGTGATGGGTTCGAACTGGGAACTGACATGAGATATAGAAGTGCTCACTGAAAATAATTCAGAGTGACGGCCGCATTGGCCTGAAAATGGAGAGGGGCTGAATCACCCAGCACTTGGCGAATATGCAGGAGCAGGGTTGCCAACTGCTCCTGATTATTCTCAGTAATAGTGTGGATTTTCCTGACCACTCCTCGCCTCTCCTCACCTGCCTGCCCCCAGCAGCCCTCGTAAGTTGCAGATTCAGTGCGCTGCTGGAGGCAACACTGCTGCTGGCTTGTATTTTAAGCAGAACCATGGCCAAATCCCTGCACATCTGTGGTTGCATAACTGAGGGATAACATTGGGAATGCTAATAAAGAAATAAAACCTCCAACTCTAATTCATTTCACCACAAATATCTTTACAGAGTCAAATTGCACTACTCGTGCTGAAAATGAGACACACAAAAGAATCAAGGCCTAGTACATTGCATATGTATATACACTAGGTATATATACATTGTGTGTATATATATATGTGTGTGTGTGTATGTATGTTGTATGCATATATATGATCAACCTGCTCTAGTGGAAGGCATCCCTGCCCATGGCAGGAGGCTGGAACTGGATGAGCTTTAAGGTTGCAAAAAAGCATCACCACAGAACTGAGCCTGCTCTGTAACAAAATGCAGTTTGAAAAGCTCTGTGTGGTATCAGAACTTCCAATTACACTCTTCCATCTATACAGACACTTTAAGTTAGGGGCAGATATCTCAGCTCCCTTCCCAGGAAGGACAAAGAGCAACCTGTCTCAGGTAGGATGCTGGGGTCCTTCTGAGAGGGCAGCACACATGGTGGCCAGTTCACAGCTCAATAGCTCAGCTTGCCCCCTGTGTAACTTACTCCAAGAGAACAAGAGGGTCCCTGAATCCCAGCAGGCTTCTTGCAGGTATTAACAAATGAGAAGAGTCTCACTGGGCACCTTGGGGGTTTTGTTTGGTTTTTAAACCTGGCACGAATGCATTTGGAGCAACAAAAGAAGAGGTTAAAAATATGCTAAAGCAAAAATAGATCCTTCACCTGCAGTTCGTCTGGATGGTTGGCACTCACGCGAGAGCATGAGTTATTGGAAGGTCCAGAAGCTCTAAAAAATCAGTGCCCAAAGGAAAAGGGTGAAACTGGAGACAGTTTCCTGCAATGCACTTACTCGTATGACCACCAGCAGCTTTCCCCCCCGCAGCACGACCCTCTCCTCTTAGTGGCTCTTTCCAGGCATACTGCTGCAATAGCAGTACAAGCCAGAGCTGAGGCAGCTTTTGGAGCACCACCTGAACATACCACAAGACAATGCTTCTGCAGAGAGACAACCTGTCGTGTGGTGATGCCAAAGAAAGATTCTTCTAATGCTGAAGATTACTTGGAAGACAAAAAGCAGGGCCAGTCTGGGAGCCAGACTGTGAAGAGACCCGAGTCTCCTCTCTAAAGCATGTTCCTCGCTAGCTCACATCCCTGAGCAGAGCCTCAGGTTTCACATGCACTGAAGAGATCAGGGATGTATTGCTTGGATGCCAGGCCTGAGTTTTCCTCCCCCTCGCATGAGTTCATAGAATCCCAGGTCTGACAGCATGCTGGCAGGTCTGGAGCCACAGGGAATATCAGGGATGGGGTGAAGGCCCCACGTTGGTTCCAACCCCTGTAGCTGAGCTATACTGTATGGAACAACATGTGCTCAGTACCATCCTCTCCCCTTGGCAGGCTCACTCTGCAAAAGTACATTTTCCCCTCAACACAACGCACCGCAGGATTTGGGGTGCAGTTAATACAGGACCTGCCACCTTCAGCCTTTCCTTTCCTCCTTTGTCATTTTAAAGCTGCCATTGTGAGGGCCCTTCTGAAATTATGTAAAGCCCTGCTGGTTAGATGAGGGCAACCTGTATTTATAACACCAGTGTTGAAACACATACTAATTCCACATAAATCTATGGCAAGTTAATCATGCCTGCGTTTCCAATCCAGTTTTATGAGGTCAGAACTATTGGTCCAGCACTCCTCCTGTGGCAGAGGCTGTTGACGGCTCAGGCTGTGCACACTCAAGAGCTGCAGTGACAAATCAGCTCCCAACAGGGCCATCCCAAAAGGGTCCCTGATTCCATGGGCTTTGGTCTCACTCCCTTGAACTCATCTGACATGGTCACAGATGCCAAGAGAAGTCAGGAAGGATCCACTCTGTGTCCACCTGCATTTTAGCATATTTATGTTTCACTGTTGCTGTTATGTGTCTGCAAAAAGACACCAAGTTGTGAGTGATTACAACTGGCAGAATGACCCCATTTTGTTCTCATCCAAAGCATCTACTTTATTATTAAGTTTCAAAGCAATCAGTCTGCCCTGTTCCTGGGTTAGTGCAGAGACACCTGAGACAAGCCATCGCCAGAGCCTACAACCAACATGAGGCAGCACATCCCCATTACTTCTCCATGGAAGAGTGTTTTACATCCAGACCTCCTTAAGACCTTCTCCAGCATTTGCCAGGAGTTTTACTAATACCTGTCATACCTAAACCTTGTGTTAAAGCTGCTTAATGTATACCCTCTCTCATCACAAGAGCCAGAGTAGATACCATGACATTTGGGGTCTCCTGTTGAGTTGCTATGCAAACTCTGGAGGAAGATGCTGCCCCAGTTTTCCTCTGTACTGACAATACAAACTCTTGATCAGATGCTATTGTTGCCGCACTGTCAACCTTGCTAAGGCTTGGCAGTGGCATGAATCTTTGTTTGAAGAACCAAAGAGAATTTGGATCCCAGCTCAGGAGGGTTTTGGCACAGATGGACAGAGAACAAACAGATTTCAAGCCACATGGAAGCACTGGAAGGAAACAATAGCTGGCAGCAAAGAAAGTGTCCAAGATCAGTGGCATGTCCTGTCTCTTCCCATTTCTGTGTTTGCATGAAATTTCCAAAGAGGTGGGGAACAAACCCAAGCTTTGATGTGTCAGTTGCTCTTCCCTGTGGATGCAGCCACTGAAGCAGAGTAAGGAAAGGTCAGCTGGCTACAGTTATGCTTCCAGTCCATTTCAGGGCTTTAGCACTGACATTAGCCCATAAATAGTAAAGGCATCATTTTGTGAGATAAATTTTTAAGCTGGTCTGCTTATACTACACTTAGTAAAACACATCAGGTCATGCACAGCCAGCTATGGGAGGTCTGTGAATTAACATCACCTCAAGAACATTACAGGAGGGACAACTGGTGATCTGAAGGTGTAACTTTGCACTTATTTCACCTGTACTTCCTAGACTGTATTAGTTTGCAATGAAGCACAATTATCTAAACACACTTAAATAAACTGCCCAGCAAAGACAACTCTAAAATGCTCACAAGTTCTCCCAGAGCACGCAGGAAGCTGAAGGTTCTGGCCTTCCATGTGGGCTTGCGTGCTTGGTATTTGGCTGCAGAACAGGCTTATCGGTTCACTAATAACCATCTGCTTGGAGCTCAGTTCATCCCATTCAGTCTGCACTCCACAAGCTGAAATTAGAAATATTGACAGAAACAAGTTCTGCCAGGCAAGAGAAGTTCAAGCTGTTCCTGTATTTGTGTGTGTGTTTGTGGGGAAGTTCCTGTGCGCACCCCTCTATCACCTGCCAACTCTTACTCTATTTTACACTTAAATTAACATAAGAATGCAATACAGGATGTAATCTCTCCTGCAAAATGCCCCACATGCCATGGAGGACCCACATGTCCCTCACACCCTTCATTCCTACAGCCCAAGCCTGGGGTGTGCTGAGCACCTCCCCTGCACTCAAGGCTGTGAGCAGCAAACGGTGAGGCAGGACAAGCTCAGTTTCGCAAAGAACACAGGATAAGCAAATCCTACTTGTTTGGAGCATTAAAATAAGGAAAAGAAGAAGAACAAAGCTTTAGTAATTACACTCAGTGGGATGTATTTTACTCAATTCAAATGTAATAGGAGCATCACTGAACAACTGGGTAAATGCACACACGTGAACACCCCCTCTACACGTTCTTCATTCAAATGTATATTGCATGCACAAGAGATACTTTGAAACCCAATATATACACGACTAAGATTATTTTTATTAGCTGAAATAAAAAGCCCCACTATATTGTATATGCAACTACCTCTGCTTGACAGGGTGATGCTACAAACCCTCCTGCACAGCCACAGCAGACTTTGCTATAGAATTTCTACCTAAAGGATTTAAATTGTTTAGCTTGTCCACCATGATTTAGAGATTTAAAAAAAAACCCCAAACCAAACTATCTTTCCTGAGACCATTTACAGGGCTTTTAAAGGAAAATTAAACCCCTATTACCTCTTGGATCAATACTCGATACAGCCAGCCATTAGAGCAGGGCTGCCCCAGACCAGCACCCTTCATAAAGGAGGGGAGGGAGGGAGGAAAGGAGAGGGGTAGGAAGGAACAGTTGTCCTCATAGTGCTTCAGTCCTGTTTCTGAAGACCAAAACCCCCTTTTTGGCAAAGGCAAAATGATAAAGGGAAGCAGAAGCAGGATCCCACTACATCAGTTCTTTCATGCACATCCAGCTCAAATTTCACTGGTGCCTTTTGCTTTACAGCCCCCCAAGCAGCCAAGCTTTCCTCCTACTTTATTTTTGCCTAGCTATATCCATTTTCAGTGAGGAGGGATGATCTATTTTGAGTTGAGCTCTTGCATGTAGAATTGCTGTCTCTTGGACAGACTTCTGTCCCCTTTTCTGCAGGGAAGCCCTTGGAGAAGGAGCATCCCAAGAAGGCTGTGAGCATCCTTCTTGTTTGTCTTATCAACCTCTCTGCCACAGATTGGGCTGGGAGGCAGGAGAGGGATGTAACACACTTGCCATCATCTCTGCTCCTTTTGCACCTTCTTTTCAGGCTCTCTCTCTTTTTCCCCTTTACCAGCTTTGCTCCCATCTATGAAAAATCAGCAAATAAAAAGTTACATTAACCCCACCCTGACCTCTCCGACATAATACACTGTGGGCTGATGGGCTGCCTTTGGAGCGTCAGTGAAAAGCTGTCATTCTTCAGCATCCCAAGCACAGCCTGGGGAGCATTTACTGGATAATTAATATATTAAATGCATGAAAAATAGTTACACAGGGTCCCCCCACCAGATCCTTCCCCCACATGCATCTACTGCCATCTTTTTCAGGGAAAGAAGGGATGTAAAGAAGAAAAGGGGGGAAAAAAAGATAGATACAGCATGCGCACCATCAATATAAAAGCATCCCCTGAATAGCCATCATAAAAACTGTTCATAATTTTATAGCTTCATTCGTGCTGGAGCACCATAAAGGCAGGCCATATTTTTTACACTCAGGATGCCTCATAAAAAGAGAGAAAAGGAAGGAAGGAAAGTTGGCATGGGAGACATGGAAGCACAGCGCGCAAGCCATCAGCTCACCTGAGGACAAAGGCTCGGCAAAAAGGGGTTGGAATTTGTCCTCTCTGACCTGTGAGGTTCTAAATCCCAGCAGGACCATCACAATAATTATTAATTGGGAAGTCTTTTGCTTTTTTTTTTCCTCCTCTTTTTCTTATTTTGCTGACTGCATCTTTGTCTTTTAGAAGGGATGATGGAAGGGCAGAGGCAGGCAGCCCTGCCCTCCAGCTGTGTCCTTCACCTTGCAGTGGGCCACCAGCTTTTTAGGTGTTTTGAACCCCCCTCTCCTTTCCCTTCACCTCCCCAAATGCAAAATTCATGAGCTGGAGCATGGATTAACAAATAAATTAGAATGAAGGCAAATGGGTGGCAATAAAAACTAATAATAATAGAAAAGGAGGCCTTACCTTCACGTGCCAGACACTGGGCAATATAACAAACCACAGCCTGGTCTCCTGCGGGGGAAGGGAGGGATTTAAAGCATTTTATCCTTTATTTCATGTAATATATTTGGACAAGGTAGCCGTAAATTGGAGGTAAGAGAAGAAAGCAAGTGGCAGGAGAAGATGGGGGTCGAAGGGAAAGGAGCTGTGTTGGTTTGTGGATGTGGCCCCTGAGCTTTTGTAATCCAGGGGTTTAGAGTGTTCACATACACAGACCCATTTGCTGGGCTGGCTGCCCCTGCACACACTGAGCACACCACAGCACTGCTCCTGGCCACCTCCAGGAGCTCAAACCATGCCTTTCCAATACACACATGTGTGTATTTTAAGTGAGATGTGTACAATAGCAGAGATGTCCCTAAATTTACTTGTTACACCTATGAGACATTAACTTCACTGATTTTGCTGAGACTCCTTACAAGTTCACACAAGTTGAACTCAAATCTAGTAGCACGTGTGGCTTACAGGACATCCAAAAAGCTTCTGGAGACACACTCAACCTGCTCACCAAGTGTGGCTGTACCACGGCGTTCACAGTTTGGGCTCCCGAGAGGAGTCATAGAACCATTAAATCTCATCCATTTCCAACCCCAGCCATGGGCAGGGACACCTTCCACTAGAGCAGCTTGCTCCAAGCCCCTGTGTCCGACCTGGTCTTGAACACCGCCAGGGATGGGGCAGCCACAGCTTCTCTGGGCACCCTGTGCCAGTGCCTCAGCACCCTCACAGGGAAGAACTTCTGCTTAAGAGCTCATCTCAGTCTCCCCTCTGGCAGGTTAAAGCCATTCCCTTTGGCCTGTCCCTCCATCCCTTGTCCAAAGCCCCTCCCCAGGTTTCTTATAGCCCCTTTAGGCACTGGAGCTGCTCTAAGGTCTCCCCAGAGCCTTCTCTTCTCCAGGCTGAACTGAGTCCAGCCCCTGCATCTGAACAAACCCCCCCCAGACCACTCCTGAGGAGAAGCCATGCCACCAGGAGGTAGGTGAGCACCTACAGCCCACGGCCTAGCCATCTGCATGCGGTGGGGAGGGATAACGCTGCAGAGCAGCCACCAGCGAGGCCTCATTTGTCTCCTTCATGTTTATTCATGGAGAACTCTGACAGAGGATCCGGCTCCATTCGGGAGCTGTCAGCAGGTGGCCTAATAGTGAGAATTAGTGAGGCACACAGCAACGAGACACACTGGGGCTGCCTAATGCTGCCCGTATTACCGCACGCCTCAGAAATGAATAAAGCTTCTTCGAGGGGAAAAAATAACAATAATAGAGGAAGAGGAGGAGGAACCAAGGGGGAGCCCCATGCGCTGTGTGAACACTCACTCACTGCAAAGGTGTCCTCCTTCCATGCGGGTGCTGGCCTCAGTCCATATGCACATACCCTGTCAAACACAGTTCCACAGGGGCTTGGAACTGGATGAGCTTCAAGGTCCCTTCCAAACCAAACCAGTCTGGGATTTCTGCCCTGCTCTACGCTAACACAGCCTCTGCTGTCAGCCGCTGTCATGATGGGACGCACTAGACCACCTTCTCCATCTGCTGAGTGCTGGAGAGACATGGGAAAGGTTTCCTAGGCCATACTTGAGCTCTATGCATGGGAAGGCAGAACCCCAAGTCACTGCCAGTGTCATCCTCCTGATGCTGTCACTACAGTGTGACCCAACCTGGCTTACAGCCTCTGTGTTCCCAATACAATCTCAGCACAGTTTGCTTCTGGAAACAGTTAACTCCTCAGGAAAGGAAGACAGGAGACTCAAAGTGGTTTTGCTGCCCAGCACCAATCCTTTTCACAGCCTGTTTCACCTGCTCTTTGGAAATCAGGGGCCTAATTTTACAGCCTGCTCCTTCAGTCTCAGTGGTCCCAAGAGCAAGACAAAGACAAATGAAGAAAGATGCAAGAGAGAGAGCTGGGGAGCATCCAGTTTTCATGCAGAGAATAGGAACCAAAACCACATACATCTGAACAGGTCTCCAAAGGTCCCTTTTCACATTTAGCTGCCATATCACATTTTCTGACATAACTACCAAAAATGATGGCAAAAGCTGAAGATCTGTTCTGAGAAGCAGCATCTCAGTAGCCAGTTTCCTTATCCCTTTCCTCCTGCACACATACCCAGTAATCCTGGGCAGAACTCTAGACACCAGGATTTAGAAGCAAGGGCCTTGGAAAAATCAGAGGATCAAATAATACCCCATAAACCACTTTAAAAGAATGGTTCTGGAAGTGCAGGATTAGGCTCCAGAAGCGGCTTCTGATTTTCCCCTCAACATGCTGGTCACACTCGCATTAGCATTACTGGCAGCTTTGAATTTAGGGATAAAACTCCCAAACCCAAGCATTGCTCTGCCATGCCCCTGCATGTGCCTTGAGCGCTTTCACCCTGGCTGGTATTTGCACATCAAATACCACAGTAAACAGCAGCAAGATGATTTTATTTCTTCTGTTTATCATTTCTTCCCGTTATAAAAATGTTAGTTTTGAGTTTGCCTGAATAGGTTTTCATCTTTTTAAATGCTAGAGACATGCCCAAGCTGAAAAACCCCACGAAAAGCTCCTTTCCTCACATTTCTATTTCCTGCAAATAGGAATGGACACACACAAATATATCCTATCCGCTTGCATGTAATACCAGACACACACATTTCCAGCCTCACACTACAAACTCACCCATAAACCCTCTTTATGAATGAAGTACCTGGTTGTTGGCTTTCCCTTTTGCATTTTAAACACTTTCCACACCTGGGCTGACAGAGGTGCAGAAATGACTGAAAAAAGCACTGACTAATTTGAGGAAATACTGAAGAAACTCCAAGTTCCTGCCTCTTTTACTATCCTCTGCTCCATAATTACATTGCACTGCCTGATATTTTCATGGAACATTAACCCAAGTCAGGTGACTGCCCCTCACAGTCTACGCCTATCCGTTACCCATAAGACCCCCATGGACCTTGACATTATTAATAGTCCTATTCATTAAGTATTACTCTTGTAGAATGAGTAGCATAATATTGGCCTGGAGATAGGAACAGGCAGAAGGAATAAGTCAAATTAATTTTCCGCAGCAAACGCCCCGATTCTGTAAATGACATTCTATACTGTTAGCATTTTAAATGTGACACAAATGGCAGGAGATACAATTTGAAAGCAAAATAGTAGAAGACATGGCTCAGGGTGTAATGTGCTGCATAAAAATCCAATAACATCAGTTACATGAAGGAAGGGAATGAACCAACCCGATGGAGGGGTTTAATTTGCATTTGTTTAAAATGGCAGGTAAGGGAGCAGGAGGGAGGCTGCAGCTCCCTGGGGAGGGCTGTATCCCCCTCCACTGAGGACAAGGGTGCGGAAGAGCTGCGCTTGTCTCTGAGACCTCAGAGCATCCTCACACCTTCCTACCACTGCCGACTGTCCTGTGCCTCCACTACACTGCTGGCTGAAGGCAGATGAAAGGCACATTAGAGGCTGACCCCAACCAAAAGACTCTCTGCACATGTGGAAGCAGCACACAGGCTCAGCTTGCTAAGTCCCTTCAGAGAGCTTGGCTTAAACTCCAGGGAAATGAAGGCTGCAGCAGTAGGACAGAGCGAGTGGCTCATAGGTTCCTATGAATCATTTGATCCAAAGGAACCAAATCCACAAGCAATGGCCTGGTCTGAACATGCTCTACCAGAGAACTGCTCTAAACAATAGCATATTTGATCCACAACTTTCAGGAATGAACAAAACCATACATTCCCATTTGACTGAGTTCCTCCAGCATCAAAGCTGCCACCACCACTTCTAGTGTCAGACAAAAGGCCAGCTCAGAGCTGCAGGATCTTCTCTGGATCTAGAAGAGATAGGCAAAAGCCCGAGCCCTTGATCTAAGCCAAGCAGAACAGCAGAACACAACCCCTCTGGCAGAGTTCAACCCCAGAGCTGAGGCATTTTGTGAGAAAACATTGCCAACTTTGTCCTAGTTCAACTCAAAACTCTCAAATCTAAAGGTACTAACAGCTGCCCAAAGCATGAATGGGACTGAAATTCAACACTAGTGCTGAATCCTGTGCTTTCAGCCTTTTTGTGTGTTTTTATTATCTCAGTGCATCTGGTCTGGAGGAGGCAGAAGAATGCAGATCTCCAAAGCACTATGCATGTTTCTACATTCCCTTCTTCTTTCATTTCCCTCCTTACAAAGTTCCCCACAGCAAAGCTATAGACCACCAGACAGAAGAGCTCAGATCAGAAAACCACAATTAAATGCAAAGCCTGACCTCCATTGGTTTTATTTAGGGTAAAGCATGGCACTGTACTTTATTTATTAACACCATAAAAAGACATTGCCTATAGAACATAGAATAAATACACATAATTTCCCCACAAAGAGCACTGAGCTGGCTTCCTGAGGGAAAAACAACCTATCACTTAATTGAAGCAAGAAATGTCCAATCCAATAATCTATAATTAAATATTTTATGGAATATGTTACCCAGAGATGTTTATTTATAAAATGCTTCTATCAATAACAAGTTGTTAGGAGGGGGAGAGGTCTGGTCCATGGCTGGTTATGTCTCAGAGAACTGCATCGGCACTAAAGGAGCCTTTTCCTACAGTTCATGGTATGGGGTATAGGATCCTCCCTCAGCATCACCAGGGGCTCAAGCCAGACAAGTGTCATCAGAAACTTAAAGACAAGCTTCTAGACATGCTCAGTGACAAAGGCAGATGCTTAAAGTTACCTCACAATAGAGAGATATGAAGAAAGTTTTAAGGACTAGGCCTGAAACAGATGCGGACAACTGAGGATTGGAGCCACAACCTATGACATTCTCATTTCAAAACCATTAGATCACCTTAAAGGCTCTTCCTGTCATATTCGTGCACTCCAGAGTACATGGGACAGTTCACACAGAGAATGGGACCAAATATTTGAACACTGTTCTCATCAAATCAGCAGGACTTCAAAGACAAAGAAAGAGAAGATGCCTTGGAGTAAGAGTCCCACAAATCCTATAGACCCACATGACACACACACAACCCTCCACTCTGCTTCCCACTGCTGCTTTTCCTCCAGACAAATTACTACATCTGTTGGTTGCAACCCTACTGCAGTCCTTATTACAACAGCAATTTTTCGTCTCCCTTTAATTTGGGGTTGCTCTGCAGCGCTCAGTGCTCCAGCTCCTTTGCGGTATGGCCAACTGTAAATTGTGTTTGAAACTACAAAGTGCAGAATAAAGCAACTGATCGAAGCAGTAAAAGGAAAAGAAAACACAAAAATCCATGGCAGTGGAAAGGCTATAGGAAAAAGAAACTTCATTCATCGAGGTAACAAGATTTGGGGGGGGATATACATGTCAGATAAAATACAAGACATACACGTATCCGACATGAGACAATACTATGGCATGAAAACGCTGGTGAGTGAGGCAGGGCAGGCTCTGTACAATCATTAACAGGAGACACTGGGACATCGGGAGTGGAGGTAAGGTCAGGGGTAGAAACAAAGCCCTGCAGCCCAAACTGGACACCCAGGGGCTGCCCTCCCCACCACCCACACTGGACTTACGGGTAGGATGAGCTATTCTAGTCTTCAAGTCAGCTGTGATTTCGGTTTGATAACTCAAAATAGCATTTAGTGGGTGCCAGGGAGGTGGCACTGCTGAGCTACATGGCAGAGCCACCAAAGCACAAAGCCCTCAGTCCAAATCCAGCAGGAAAAGGGGGACAGCAAACAGAACACAGGGCAGGGACCTGCTCTAGGGTGGAGGCAAAGCATCAAAAAGCCACTTTCCCAGTTTCAGGAGGTGCCACCTGCAGTCACCTCCAACACCAGAGGCTGCTCAGCCCAGCTCCACCAGCCCCCCAGCCAGGTCCTGCTCAGCCTACAGCGGCCTGGTCCCAGCTCCCCATCCGCTGGTAGATGGGAACTGTGGCACCTCGGATCCATCAGCAGTGTTTACACTTGGCTCCCTCGCTCTGCCACGAGCATGAAATGGGGGGAAATTATAATAATATCACAAATGAAATTGAATGAGTAACAACATTTTCTAAGAACAGAATAAATACAGTTGGTGGCGCCTTTTTTTTTTTTCCAATTTAGTATTGTTTAATATGCATTTAATCAACCCATTCAGTATTATAGAGTCTATGTACCGTGACACTCTCCTATGCCACAGAGGAAGCATTCATAGGCCATTAGGCTAAAGTAATATGTATGAGGAACCACTTTTCCCCAGGGTGTAGTAACTATTTTTGCTCCCCAGTCGTCCCCATTAAATCATTAAACCTCATGACTATGCTTTCTGAACTCTACCCTGATCTTTAAAAAGCAGAACATTAAAGGGCAACTGTCACCCTCCATTGCACAGGCCTTGTGTTTTATATATTCAAAGCATTAAGCCTTTTGTCAGTCTATACATCATAAGCACTGGAAGACTGTATGCACAAACAGGAAATGTTTATAACTGATGTCCCTTTTATAGTGGATGTGCGAATGGGCAGGATGAAAAGCCCAGGCTCGGCTAGTTTATGGAAACTGAAGCAATGTGATTTTCCCCAGCTGCTTGCAATAAAACCATCTTCCTTACTTATCTTTATGTGGCCACTTGCAGGGGGAAAGAGAAGCTGCATGGCACAGGCAGAGTTGGAGGTCCAGGAGTCATAAGGTGTTGCCAACTTTGGACCTGCAAATCTCATTTCCCTGCTTATGGCAAAAACTTAATGAAGAGAATAGCAGTAGGAAATATCCACTGAGAGAGGATGGGTTGGACTTGCACAGATCCTGCCAGCTGCCAAACACCCCTTCACATGTGGAGCTGTCACTACTGAAATGCACCGATACGCACAGAGGAGGAGGTTAGCAAAGAATTAGAGGCACAACCACCTCTGCCAGCACGAAGTTCACTCCTCTTGAAGGCTTCTTGGAAGACCTCTCCCAGCAAACTCACTTGCCCATCTCTGTTTTGCTCCTCTTCATCTATATCTGCAGTTATAAGGATACCTGAAAACCCAGCCCTGTACAGCTGGAAAGACCGGGAGACTATTCCCAACTCTACCACAGAGTCTTGAAAAAGAGTTATCTCAACTGGCTTGTGCCTTGCAGCTCCTATTTTGCTGTTGAGAAAACAAATAATGCTTCCTATAGTAAAATTAACTTGCTTCTAACATGTGCTAATGCTTCTGACATTCTCTCCTGGGGTTTTGAGAGGTGAGGTGCTGCAGACACGACAAAATGTGGGTGCATAGCTGCAGAAGCCCCTGCATGGATTTTGACTAAGATTCTGGACAAGTCATTTCCCTGCACCTGCATCCTGCCCTGTATCTTCCCTGTGTATGACCACTGGGCTTTAGGAGTCTGAATTCTCATTAGCAGCAAAAGAAGCACCTAGCATAGGGCAGAGCTTTGCCAGGGCTTTTAGTACTCAGGCAAGAGGACACACACAACGGCCCCTAAAAGAGGTTTCTTAGAGCATGGGGATGGATGCAGACAGTGGTAACCCTAAAAACAGAAAACTAGCAAATACCTTTCAAAGCAGGGAAAAGAGACCAAAATAAATGTCAAGGTCAGGCAAGGAGCAAGGGAGAAAAACACTTCCATGTTTTTGAGCCTGTATTACAAAGGTACCACTGCACAGTTCTAATGCACCTCATCACACCCTCCCCATCCCTGGCGTCTGAGGACGCTTCCCAGTTACCTGCAGATCCCTTGTAAAACAACAGGGAATGTTAGGTTAACATGACTTAGACAGCGATAGTGTAGCTTGCAAAATGTCAGAGCTTTCATCCTGTATGTTAACTTCCCAGCCAGTGGTATCAATCTGCAGCAAAACACAGTTATTTCATCATGACATTAGTTCACCTTTAAAGGCATATGGTAAAGCCTGCTTTGTGGCTTGCAGCAGATGAGCTTCCTATAATTACAATTTGAACTGTTCCACAGGCAGCTCTATAGATAGCGGATCAGTGATTAAAGTTGAAATCACAGGGTAAGTAGTTCTGTGACACCGTGAGTCACAACAATCATCAAAGACTCAACTCTCTGGTTTCTGATGAAGTGGAGATAGTGCAGTGATTCAAGTAGGGGACTGAGACTCAAGTGCTGCTACTTGGAGGCAGGAAAAGAGCAGACACATTCTTGAGGAAGATACTCAGTGCGTGCTATTGACTGGCCCCAAGCAAATCTTTAACCCTGCGTCTGGGAGAGAGCATGACTGTGCATCTCATTGCGGTGGGGCCCCCAGTGTCACACCTGAGGATCACAGGCTCCAGTTAAACATTCTTCTTGCTGATTCCTCCTTTGATTTGAGGAAAAATGCATGCAGGGCACAGGACTGCAATGCTGGGGCTTGGCGACAGGCTGAGGCGTGCATTGGTTTTCCCTTCAGAGCTTTCCTGCTCTCCAAATCCCATCAGCACAAGGCATGGAAGGGAAAGAAGTGTGCACTCACACTGCTGTACCCCTTGCTGACCCCCAAAAGGGGGTTTGTTTGTTTAACTATGCAAGAAGGCAGCTTCTAGTCTATTAACAGAGTAAATCCTGCCACTGCCTCTCCTGGAAGATCCCCTTTCTACAGTGCTCCTTCAAACTTCAGTGAAGCTGATGCTGAGAGAATTTGGGTCCAGAAAAATCAATGGGTTCACATCGGTAAGGAAAAAACCTACAACGGGATTGCCACAACAAAAGAAAGCCCCTGTGTGAGAATTCACTTAATTCCTGGCAGTGACACCTCACTCGTATATACAGTAAAATGAATTATAGCACATGGAAGGAACTGGATCTCAGCTCCACTCTCCGGTTGTAAGACTTGCTCTTTCCCAGCCTTGCACACATTCACTGTGGTAATGCACAAATCCAGGTGCTGAGGAACTTTTACCATCCTAAAAATGGAGGAAAAGGGTAAACTGAGGCACAGGGGAAGTGACACCCATGGCTCAGGTGATACCAAGCCACCAGGTATAGCAGTGCCCAGCCTGGGTGGCACCGACTGCACCACATCCCAGAGGAAAAGGTCAGGAAAGTGCTAAGGGACTTCAGCAGGAAAAGCTCCATCAGAGGACCCATCCCATTGCAAGGTCCTGTGCTTTTCAGATCAGCCCAATTGTGCAGCAGCCTGCAGCACAGTGCACCAGCTCGGATGCTTTAAGGGAATCGCTTTCTCTACACTTTCTTCTAAAGATGAAAGACATTTCATTTACAGTAGGGAAGGGGAAGGGGAGGGTGCAAGTGCAGTTACAAAGCCAACAAGCTCCTCTCTCCTCCAGGAAGATTGTATCATGGCTGCTGGCTGCCTGCCACTGCTGCTTGAGCATTAACCACGGACAGTGACTGATGGGTGCCTGTGGTGCCAGCTCAGAAAGCCATCCAGGAGGGCAGGAGATGGCCCCTGTGCTCAGCACGAGTGCCCCACTTGGAAGAATGGGGTCAGGATTTGGAAAGCAATCAGCTCAAGTGAGGTAAGCATGTTCTTGCCAGTGTGCCCTGGCTGGATGCTCCAAGGCAGGAGACAAGAAGTTGGGGAGTGGAGCACTGGTTCCTAGTCAGTATTTCATCCTCTGAAAGTGGACAAGCTGCTATAACAGCCCTGCCCAGCTTTCAGACATCATTTGATGTCTCTTACAACTCAGCCTATTTGTGTCTTTTAGAGGTTGCATATAAGACTTTGAGACTCTAAGGGAAGATCTATGCTGTACACCAGTACAGGAGAAGCTAACAGAGATCATAGAATGGTTTGGGTTGGAAGGTTAAAGCTCATCCAGTTCCAATCCCCTGCCATGGGCAGGGACACCTTCCACCAGACCAGGTTGCTCCAAGCCCATCCAGATAGGTAATAAGAAAGAGAAGCTCAACAGTGCCTGAAGCCTCTGACCCAAGCAAGTGGATGTGACCCATCAGTTTACATGGAAGTTCTGCTTCTGTGCTGGAGACTCATCCTGGCCAAACAGTGCCACACTAAGGATCTGCAACCATCTAACACAGACCAAAAGCAAAGACTTAGTGCAGGAATTCTGAGGGATTTACTATGTGCTCCCAGCTTTATGGTGTTCATTTTAAGAGGATAAACTGAGGCAAATACATAGCAATATTCACCACAGGACATTATAGAACAAATATTCACAGGTGAGTTTCAAACCTACAACCCCATGCACGTGCTTAAGCAATAGGAAGACTATTTCAATTTTCCTTGCTGTCTTCATGGAAATCGTCAGCAGGCTTTGGTCTGCAAGAGATTCAGACCCAACAGCCTGTCTGGCCGTCCCTGCCCAGACAAACAGCATGGAGCATCCACTGCTGGAATCTGTCAGCAACACTGAACAGGGAAGGGTTAAGCCCATGGTGCAGCACCAAGGTCCTTCCCAAGGCTACAGGGAACACTGCAGCCATCAGTCTATATTTGGCCTTTGCCCGTGGATCATTTATGACTTATTCTTCACCTCTGATGACCGCAGCAGCGAGCTCTCAATCTCTGCTCCCTAGCCTCGAGCTAGGGCCCTCCCTCCCTCCCCCTGTATAAAATCACACCATTTGCAATTAAAAGCGGCTGCCAGGAGGAGGCCTGGAGCAAGTCTTCCCTTGCCCCTTTGTGCCCTTTGCCTTGCAAAGCCCAGACTTCTGGCACATCATCATGTCGGGGCCAGGATGGTCCTGTTGTAGCATGATGTGGGGAGCAGGGAAATAGAGACATCACACTAGTTTACAGCGTCAAGTCTAAGCTTTAAGCTTTGAAAGTTTAAAGAGAATAAACAGGGTTAACATTT
Organism: Ara ararauna; assembly: GCA_028858755.1. Taxonomy (NCBI): domain Eukaryota; kingdom Metazoa; phylum Chordata; class Aves; order Psittaciformes; family Psittacidae; genus Ara; species Ara ararauna. Next base: position 4,572,777 of record CM054389.1, on the reverse strand, counting down.
TCCTCAGATGCTTGGTGGTAATAGCACTTTATGGGTAGCATTTCCAGTACCTAAAGGGGCTACAAGAAAGCTGGAGAGGGGCTTTTTATAAGAAAAGGCACTGACAGGACAAGGGGAATGACTTTAACCTGCCAGAGAGGAGACTGAGGTGAGCTCTTAGGCAGAAGCTCTTCCCTGTGAGGGTGCTGAGGTGCTGGCACAGGGTACCCAGAGAAGCTGTGGCTGCCCCATCCCTGGCAGTGGTGTTCAAGGCCAGGTTGGACGGGGCTTGGAGCAAGCTGCTCTAGTGGAAGGTGTCCCTGCCCGTGGCAGGGGGGTGGAACTGGATAAGCTTTAAGGTCCTTTCCAACACAAACCAGTCTGGGATTCTACGATTTTCCAATCTTGGACCTCAGCCACAGAGGCTCTGGACATTGACACCTTGTGAAGTTAAATGTGCTCCTCCTAGCACTTTCCAGAGGGGCAGGAGGAGGAAGGTTACCACCACGCTCTGCTCATCTCCTTTCACAGCATTAGGATGTAGGAGATGGAGGTTTGCAGTGCCTGCAAGTTATGCTCAAGGGCTCACTGAAGACACACAACTGAACTGCAGCACATTCTGGTCAGTGCTTGCAGGGACCAACCTCACACCACAGCTGTGCAGCCCAAACGTTTGGGCAGCCACAGAACAAGACATAGCCAGGATGTACTATGAGATCAGAAGATATTAATCCATTTTCCACAGTAATGAGGATGAGGTGAGTTGATTTTGGTTTTAACACCTATGACACCAGTGTTTGTTTCCCAGAGACCAAGGTCAATGAACCGTATTAGTTCTCCTGCTGCTTTCCCAGGCACAGCTCCATACCTGACAGCTTCCACCCCTGGCTGTTCAAATCCAGGGCAAGCGCCGCTTTTGGGGAACAAAGGCCATGGACAAGTTTCTACTCTTCATAGACCCAATCCTGCTCAACCCCACAAGCTCACGCGGAACACAACTAAAGCTGCAAGAGCTGATAGTATCAAGGGATGAGTCAAGAACTCAATTAGCCTTCAAAATCCTGTCTAAAGCACAAAACAAAGGCAAGAAATAGACACATTTTGTATCTAAAGTACTGGATAATGCCTCACAATTGGATAGTTTTGTTATTTTCTTTTACACTCAATATATTTACACACTTCAGCAACAGTTTGAGTCTCTCTTTTTGTTCAAGTGGGTAGGGGAGAGGAAAAGGCAGAGAAGGCTGCAGGGCTGCTGGGGATGAGCACCCAGCCTGGCCAGCAAGATTCATGTACGCAATGCTACCACCCTCAGCTCCTCCTCTCCTCTCCTTCTTCCCAACTGCATGCGCCTTGCACTTGGGTTTGATTTGAGAATTCCAGCTCTGGCAGGATTGTCCCGGCTTTATGTGTTCCTAGGAAGTATTTCTCCCTCTCATGCAAAGGCTTATCTCCTCCAGCTCCGAGCACTGGAACTTGCAGTATAAGAACTTGCTCTATTTTCAATCCAGCAAAGCAAACAGAAAACCCTGTTGCTATTTTCAGCTACTTTGCTTCCTCTTTTATTAAAGGAGCTCCTTCCCTCAGCTTTAACTGGGGATTTTCCTGCAGAAACAGGACATTCATGTGTTAATTTTTCTTCCTCTATTCGCACTTCCCAGCACGCAGTGATATGTCAGACATTGACCAAGAAGCCTCTTCCACTTTCTTCCAAGATGACAAATATTCCTGGTGCAGGAGACCCTAATGTATCACTGGATATTTGTGCCTTTTGCAGGAAGAGGCTTCTTCCAATGATGCCATTTGCACTGATATAATTCAATTCATCGCGTATTAACCTTTTCCCTTTATTCATGCAGGATTAGGAGGGAAGTATCTAGCTTGGCAGTCTCATGAAGAGCTTTTCATCCAAACCATGACCTGTGCCTTCCAATAACAGGTCAGTCAGCCAGCTTCTCATGTGTTTCATTTCATAAACTCAGGATGTTGTGTTTGGGGAAAAAAGAGGCGGTTTGGTTCTAAAATACCCATCTAGGAAGTCATTTGTTTTATCAGAGCTGCTCAAGCGAAGCACATGGAAAATTCCCAGATACCAGGAAGGCTGATTCCTGCCCAAACACCACAAATAACCACAGAGGGACCCGTGGGAATGGCACAGCCATTTGTATGTAACCCACAGGATTGCAAGTCAAGGTGAAGAGAGATGCCTGGAGTCTGGAAAGCGACAGCAAACATCGCACACCGCTGTAACCCTGCGCCTCTATCAGCAATTTCAAACACACAATTCACCTTTTCCTTAGGCAAAGGCTCCACATTTCCATGCTGCACATCGAGGACTCGGCCCACTCAGCAAAAGATCTCAATTCAGAAGTTCATAACGAATAACCTCATAATTAACCTCCCCCCCCCCCCAATCTCAGATCCGCTTTCGAGCTCTGACATCTGCCCCCTCCTGTCGGCTCAGAAAAATAACACCAAGAGCTTCAGCACTGGGCTTACATCGACTAAAACCAACCCCCTCCTTCCTTTCCCTCTCCTCCCTCAGCTGTCTCCTTGTCTGAGCCTAAAATTCTCCACCTATAGATACCCAAATCCAAGTGAATACCATGGGAATGCTGCCTGATTCCCACCCTGTTCCTCTCTAAGAAAGTAATCTCACACCATTAGAGCAAGAGGGTCTGACTAGAAGAGGCCTCTATCGGGCTTTTGCACCTTTTATTTTCACTGCTCCCCCCTGAAGGCTGCTCTGTCCTTGAGGCCTCTCCCAGCACTGCTGCCTCCTGCTCCTCAGCATCCTCTTCACCCTGGTGCTTACAACTGGAGTGTGAAGCCATCGTCACTTCCCCATGCCATGGTTTGCTGAGTGTTAACATTCAAGCTTTGGTTGCTTCCCCTCTCTGCTGCTGACAACTGTTCATTTTGTCACATCAGCCACTTCTCTAGATTTAACTTTGCTGTCCTGCTCCAGCCACTGGAGCTCCATAATAAATCAGGAGCCCGGAGGCTTCACGTGGGATGCAAAGGCCGTTCTGGCGCATGTGGAGAGGGGAATCTTTACATTTTTAAGTAGGAACTTTGTCACGTTCATGACGGGTAATAAAAAAATTTACATTTTGACTTTCAGGACAAAAGCATGGTGGTGGTGGTGGAAACACTGTTGTTGGGCTTGCTCGGGACATGCCTCAGAGCTCACAGAGAATGTCGGATTGGGCTCTGGAGCCGTCAGCTCAGCTCTGCCAGGCTAAAAGAGGTTTGCAGCTTTCCCTGAGGATGCTGAGAGCAAACCTTGCAGGTAATGAATGCCAGCTTCAACTACAAGATCTTCCTGCTAGGTCTCCTTTTGGAATTTATACCCAGGGAGAACAGCAGGACTTGCACTACAAGGCAGTGCCTCCAGACACACACACTGATCATCCAGCAAGTAAATGCCCCATCCCATGGGATGCCACAAGCTTCTTGAGATACCTGCTGTTACACAAACACCTCCTTAAAAGGAGGCAGGACAAAGCATTCCCACACCCGCGCTCCAGCAGCACCAGAGCCCAAAGTTGGCATACGCCTGTGCATTAGACATGAGGCAGCATTTCCTTTCAATTCCTCCTAGGATCCATGTCAGAGTCTTGGCATCCCAAAGGGCACATGATTCCCTGCATCACACTACAGCAGCCTAAGGGTGCAGGGCAGCTCACAGATGGCAGCGAAACCCTTAAACCCGCCAGCAGCATGAGGAGCACACGCGCCTGGCACAGACAGAAGGACAGATCCATGCACAGTGCTCTGGGAGAGCTCCAGCGGAGGGCAGAAAATAACCCAGCAGAAGCCTCTCCCCAGTCAGCAGCTTGTGTAAAATGGGGCAGCTGGTTCCTTGCTCCCACTAAAAGGAGTCTAAATGTGTGTTCAGGTGCAGCACTGCACAAACGCTCCCCACAGCTCGGGCTGGCTGCTGTGGTGCACGGCACAGCCCCGGCGCCAGGAAAGCCAACATGAGGCCCGAAGTGGCCTGTTGGGAAGGGCAAGGCGGCTGAAGCAGGCTGGGATGAATGCTTAACTATCTATAAACCCTCTCTCTCTGCAGACAGGCTTTGGGGAGGATCTCCTGTAAAAGCAAACCTGCCTTTTGGAAGTCCCAGCAGCTGATCCAAACCCAACACTTTCCACAGATTATCTCTTCCTGTCGTTTCCCTTCTGGACCCAGCTCGCAGGCTTGCAAATGCCAGGGGTCCTCGCAGCGTGCACAGGCAATCTGTCCTTTCATGAACTCTGCCAGCTCAGGCTAAAAGATGTAGAGTGTACCTTGGAGCGAGGCAGGGGAAAAGAGGCAGCAGCCTCCTCTTGCCCGGTGGAGGATAACCTCACATGCATATTATTTCCCACCATAATCCTACTGTTTTTAATTAGTGTGCTGTAAAAGGAAGAAGCACCACATCTCCAAGGGGAAAAGGAGGAGGGAAGAGAAGAAAAATCAGCACAGAGGATTCTGTCCAACTTTTCCAAAAGCTTAATGGATTTTTAAATGGGGTTATTAACACCACCTAGGAATTATTTTAGGGACCTAATTATAAAACCCAAACCCCAGTTAATGAGGTTTCCTGAACTTGCCTTGACACAGGTGAAACAAGATCTCTAAAGGCAGGAGGATTGAAAAGCGAATCACTTCAAACAAAGAATCAATGAGTATTATTGCAGAACCAATTGAACAATTACTTCTTTAATTGTTGGCACCCTGCTACCTTCACTTAACAACAGGATGGATCAGCAGAGTTACTTAACCTCCTCCAGTAACTAAAAAGTACACTGTTAAAGCCAAAATAGATTGCTGCACTTTGCTGGAGGTGAATTAACCACATGCCGTGGAGCATGTGCACAGCACATCACCTCCCGGTACCTGGCAGCAGGAGATGCTCTGCTCCTGCATCCCAGGACCTGCTTTATCCGAGCAGGGATCCCAGAGCTCACCCGGCACCACCCACATCACAGCACTGACAAGGTGAGTGCAGCTTTTTCAGGCTATGCTTCTCAGCAGGAGCCGACGTGCAGGCACATGGCATGGATGAGGGGGGCTGAGGGTTCCTCTCCCGCTGATCCAGAGTCCCAAAGGGATTTAGACACACTCCCAAACAGCCTGGAAAATCCCAGCCTGGAGCCTCGCTTCGATGCTACAGATTTACTATCTCAAACAAATGAGACCCGCGGACGAGGAACGGGAACCTGGTCGGGGAGAGCGCTGGTGGATGGATAACCACCGCGCTCCGATGGCGGAGCATCGGGCTCTGTTGTCACACAGCCTCTCGCCTGTCCGTAAAGAACTTCCACCCCGCGCCGGCAAATCCCACCGCCCAAACGCAATGCCTGCGATCGAAAACGAAGCAGAGATGAAAGAGCGCCCTCTTATGTTGTCAGAGCAGGGAGTGGGGGAGAAGGGAGCAGAGAAAGCGCTCGCTCAGCACCGCCCGAGCCTCGCAGGATCCCTCTTCCCTGTGTGGTTGGGATTTGCTCTCGGAAGGTGGTGCGTGATGGCAGAGCCGGGCTCAGGCTGCCAGCATCCCTTCTCCACCTTGGGGATACGCTGCCAGCCCCATTCCCTCCTGCTCTGTCCCCCATGGCATAACCAATGGCCCATTTTTGCCTTGGGACCAGCAGAACTGCGAGTGTGTGTTACCAGCTACACTGATGCACTAACAGGATTAGCTCTGTCTCTGTCCCCTGCGTTCCAAGACCAGACCCGAACCTCTCGCAGCCTGGACAACAAAGTATTCCCTGAGCCAGCGCTGAAAGCAAGCTACCGAGTGTAAAAACAAACTAGCAAATCCTAGCCACACAGGCAAGAGGGGTCCTGGAGAAGCCTCCTGCTCCACGCAGCAACTCCACACAGGTCTCATCAGGCATTTCTTATATTCCCTTCCATCCATCTATCTACTCCTTATGTGGCAAGTTCAAGCTCCCAGAAGAGTATCAGCATAAGCTGCTCACCAGTAACCTGAAGATGGAACAACAGCCAGATAGAGCCAGCACTGCTGCTGGCCAAGGGGGTGCTGGCACCTCTTGGCTTACGGTGTCCCACATCAGACCCTCCCCATCACAGTCAACAACAAAAAAGAGCTATTGAACAAGCCAATAAACTGCTCAAAACATAGGTGATCTTTTCTATTGCTGGAAACCAGGCTGGCAATTTTGGGAGTACAAACACAGCGTGAGAATGAAGGTAATAACAATGGAATACAGTTTTCTTTAGGTTTAAAAAGAATAGCCGTTTTTATTATGTAGGAGCTAGCACTGCTGTGCTCAAAATGCATGGAGCAGAGAGCAGGAAAGCAGCGTGCAGAGGGCGCTTGTTTAACACTGCCAAGTTCATCTGAGCACAGGAGATTGGGTGGCAAAACCTGGGACCTGCAGAGGTGAGTGTCTGAGCTGATCCCTGCTCATGGGCACCGCTTCAGGCATAGAACACTTTACCCTTAGGGAGCACTTTTCACCTGAGCTGACTTCCTCAGGTCCATCATTTCCCAGAGTGCCATCTCCCTGTATATTAACAAACACTGCACCTCACCCCACATGGCAAGAGGGGACGACAGATGCAATAACCCCTTGACAGTGGGAGAAAATAATATACAGCAAATGGTATGCATTTGGGATCCTCTCCCTGGTCTTCAGGTACGTCACTAAAAACCTTCAGCAGCAGCTCAGTACAGTGGGATTTTGACTTTTCTTTCCTAATGATTTATATGGAATAGCTCCTATTTCAGCCATTGAAATTTAAGTTTTTCTGAGAAGTCTAAATTTACCTTTGAAGATGACACCCATAGCAAGAATCACACTTCATATATAGTGCTAATAGCCAGGAATCAGACCAGAAACATCATATTTGATATTTAAAAGCGAAGCAATTTAAAAAAAAATCAGGATCTTTTTCCCTACATGAGCCGGTTTCCCTATACATAAAAACATCCTAATTTTGACCATCACATTTAAAAGCAGGTTTTGAGTCAGCTGCCCATTAGCCCATTGGATTTCACAAGCATAGAAGCACAGTTCTGCATAGGAAACAACTACTTAATTTTGAGATTAACCTTATTAGAACCATGATTTGATACAGCAGCAGAGAACACCTGAAACCAAAGTGGCTGCCAGTGCACTCCTGAATTTACAGATTCACCGCTTCTATTCCTTATTAAAACATGCAGTGGTTCGGATTGGGAAGGACCTTAAGATCATTCTTGTTATGTTTTCTTACTCTTATTTCTGAAGCATTTTATTTCTGGACTCTTTCCTAAAGAGGGTGCAGAGGGAAACCACAGGACAGCCCCATGGAGGTGATGCTGTGCACTCCCCTGGACCAGGCTGCTGAGCCCATCACTGCAGTGACACTGCACAACCTGGTTATGTTGTTCAGCACTGATGAAGAGTGGCACTGGAAAGAGGAGCAGAGGTGGTTTGTAGATGAGCTGATTGTCACTGGTGTTAGGTAAAAAAACCGCCACCCTTCACTGCTGATGTTATTAAGCTCTTGTCAACCTACACGCACTTCCCAAGCACTGCTGCACCTTTGTGTACTTTAGGAAGAAGGGGGGGAATCACTTAAAGCTGGCAGCGATGGGCACAGCACAGCTTCTGCAGCCTTCCCTGTGCCAATGAATCTGAACCTCCTGTCACCCTGACCACCACTGGAGTCTCTCAGAGCCAGAAATAAACTGATCAAATATGCAATAAGCGGTCAAGCAGTGTCCCCCACAGGCAAAGAGAGATTGGACTCTGTTTAGAAGTGATGCACAGCAGCCAAGATGCTCTCTCCTTGCTCAGATCAGAGAGAAAGGGGTTTCTTTTTACCTCCACAATGCAGCAATAACCAAATTTAGCTTAAGAAAACACACTACATTAAGTAAGAGACCCAATGGTAGTGCACTTGTCCATTTTTTAAATTAAATGATGTTCATTAAAGGAACATCACCTCCCCACAATTAATTTTGCTTTGAGAAGGAAAGGAAAAAGCTACAGACAATTAATGTACCATGCAAGCTCAAGTAGATGCTCCATATATTTTCACCCTACAACCACCCCTCCTCCATAACAGCATCCCTGCTCATCTCCCTTCCACTTCAGAATGCAAGCACAGAGTTTTGGGCAGGGAAGCTGCACAATAACACACAACCACACCACCCCCATACGCTTCACCCACCCTCACAGTGCTTCACAAGGGTTACACATTCATGTATTGACATCTACAATTATTTCTGCACTCCCCAACTTACAAAGATCCAAGAAAACTGTTCAAGACACCCAGACAATGAAATCAATGGGATGGTGATGAGTCTGTAGAGAGTATCATTCCATCTGCACTGACTGTATATGGGTTGCAACAGCATGGAGGCAGGGAGTAGGGAAGAGGATTCACTTTGGGTTGGTATTTTGAATCTCTGTGTGCATTTTTCCTTACAGAAGTAAAAGGAGCACAAAGCTGATGAGCCAAACCAGGGAAAGGAATCACAAATAACATAAAATTATCCTTGAGCTGTGAATCAGGAGCTAGCACTTCCTACAGGCCAGCGTGCACAAGACACTGACACATGTAAGGTCGTAGAGTGATAAAATCAATAATTCCCCAAGCAGGGAAGAGCAGCCCAGTGGTTTCAGCAAATGACACAAATTAGCCCTCTCCCCACAGCTGTGTGCAGCTCTTTTGGAAGTGTTCAGGAATGAAACCCTCCTCGCCCCAGGAAGGTAACAGGCTCCAGCCCCAGGCCTCTGTGCCCCTCTGTTTCTAAAGACAGGGATAAGGACACGACTCAGAGGTGTTTGCTTATTTTATCAAGCAGCAAATTGACTGTAGCTGTTGGATAAAAGCACTGACATTTCACAAACTGCACAGAAGGATTTTGCTGACACAACTCCAAATAAGTCCAATTTGCTTAAACTAACAAACTGCTCTGGAAACACCTACAGATTTGCCGCTACTTTTACAAACCTGAACTTTTACTACCTTGTCTCCTAAGCATATAGGTGTTAGCTAACATACAGCCTGGCTTGAGAGGGATTAAACCTCCCCAAACCACCACACTTCAGCATCACACCGAGTGGAAACTGGGTCTGAGGCTGTGAAACTTAGAGAGCCCTTGTCACAAACAAGAAATGCATTTCTCAGGGCCAAGCACAGCCACATTCCATGGTGGCACAGAGGATTCCCTTCAGGTGAGAAGCAGGAAGCCCTCCTACCCCTACAGAGCTTAAGCTCTCACACATGTATGTTATTCACACTTGGAGTTGGTACCAAGCTGACATCTTTCATGTTGTAATATATCACACAGTACTGCCAGCATGATAGTCCACAGCATGACCAGAGGCTGGCAGGAATTAGGACAGCTCTGTTCTGTCTTTTGGAATGGAATCATGGAATTCCAGACTGGTTTGGGTTGGAAGGGACCTGAAAGTTCATCCATCTCCAACCTCCTGCCACAGGCAGGGACACCTTCCACTACAGCAGGCTCCTCCAAGCCCCATCCAACCTGGCCTTGAACTCTGCCAGGGATAGGGCTTCTGCAGGAAGTTCCCCCATCCCTCTGCTCCATGTTAGAGTGTGTAGGAAAACAGCAGCTTGCAGTTGCTTAAAAAGCTGCTTAATGACAGACAAGTGAATTCTCCCCCATTAACAGAGAACTTACTGAAATATCACTGAAAGTCATCACTGGCCTAACTCCCCTTTCAGGTTCCCACTCTTGAAGGCCCATGTGGATGTCCAGGTTTTACTCGAGACGCTAAACATTAGAAAGAGGCAGTTTCACTTCTTTAGTGCTCTGCACAATTTAAACCACCATCAAACTGTGTTGTGTTCAGGTAGGACCCCACTGGATCCCAGAGCTTTGCTCCATCAGGTGGTGATGTGCAAGGCCCTTCCTGCCCCACAAGCCCCCAAGAGCTAATCACTCTCTTCCACGCACATCAAACCAGGCCTGGCACATAGCTGCATTCTTGAAAAACTGTTTGTGTAATGTATGAAGACTAACTTGGATTCATGAATATTTGATTTAATATACATTTATTTCCCCTAAAGGAAGATACATTTTATTTAATACTGATTGCGGTTCTTATTACCTTCCTAAACCCAGCACACCACTCAGCATTCCAATTACACCAGCACGCCGCAGTTATGGCTGAGGAAGCACTTTCATTATAAGCTTCTGTTTTTAGACACTTGTAAAACTCCCACCATCACATGCTGTTCCCCAGCCCCTCCTGGAAAACAGGCCTTTAGCTGAAAGGGTTCAAGCTGCTTCTTAGAGCACGAGTTAAATCTGGTTGAATCAAACCTCCCTGATGCTGATAGAAATGCATGACCAAGCACCGATATCTGACAACAGCAACAATATCCTAGTGAAAAACTGAATGAAAGAAAAACTACAACCTCACTTCTAAGTTTAGATTGTGATTTAGATTGAAGTGATTTAAATCTGGACCTGCTTAAATTCAACCATGCAACACAGCACAGAGTGAGTAACTCCATACACAGCAATCCCTGGATCCCCTGTGGATGCTCTGACACTTGGTGGAGGCCTTGGATATGGAGCACATACAGAAGCAGCAGAAGCCCAACAGCTCGTATATTTTTCCCCACAAAGCTTGCTTTTGTTGAAGAAATCCCTCCTCTCTCAGGAGATCAATTGCATTTATGGAGCAGAGTTACTGCTAAAGAGGCAACACTTCTCAAGTGACATTTTGCCTCGTGTCTTTATATCCCTGGATGCTCAGCATCCCAGCTCACACAGCAGCTCCTCCAGGATCACCTGCCTGATTTAGGACAGCAGTGGACTTAAGAGAAAAATACTTCCCACCATTATCTTCATGACTGCAGTCAATCTCAGCAGCCAACGTTTGGAAGAGTGTTGGTTGGCTGGTTTTACAGCTTAAATGGTGCTTAAAAGAAATAGCAGAGGTCATCCTACTTCCTCTCACCCAAAGTGTTACAAAGCACTTTACAAGGTACCCACCAGCTTCAGTTTAGACTTGCAAGTGCCTTCATCAGCTGCAGAGACGCTGCCATTTCAGAAGGAGAAAACCAGCCACTTCCCGACAGAACCAAACAACATTTAAATGGAAGAGCCAAAAATACCCCTCATCCAAATGCAGTGACAAGATGCACTTAAACAGAGGCAGAAAATAAGGAGACAATGAGTTTTAAATTCTGACCAGGACAAAGAGTAAAACCCATGAGATGGCTTATGTCTGTGGACCACAAGTGGTGAGGAGCTCCCACTCAGCACAGCACAGCTGCCTCGCAGGCAGGATGGGGCTGAGATGAATAGGAATGCTGATTACTTGTACCAGAGCTCAGGCAAGGCTCTCCAGTCTCATTGAAGTCTCCGGAATAGTATAATTGCTTCAATTGTCTAACTCAATCCATATCTGCAGCAATCTATTGTCCTTCCCCAGCCAGCTCTTGCTGCACGTATTCTGTGGCAGTCCCCCTCTACACAGAGTATCTATCCCATTTTATATTCAAGATTAGATAAGTGGTGTATTGCTTTGTGCTGTAATGTGTTACTGTTTCATGCCGAGATGTATAAAAGGAAAACGCAAACAAACACTGACCGAAGGGGAAGGAAGGGAAGAAAGGAAGCAGGGAAGGTTTGAGGCTTCATTAATCTCTTCTAATAAACAGATTTTTCAACAGGTTATAATCTGACTACCTGTTTAGATGACGGTTGGTTGGGATGTACTGGTGAAATGTGTGACATGCACTAAATCTGGCCGGAGAACTCAAGGGCATGGGAAGCTTGGAAAGGTCACCTGCAGAACATCACAGCAAACTTGGGCCGGGCTCTGCTGCTCCTCCTACTGTAGCAAAAAAGGGCACAGAAAAAAGTCCTTGCTCTGAGGAGCTCACAATTCAAACTACAGCAGAACACACAACTGGCAAAAGCATTGAGAGGTCAGGATGATGAAGGACGGACCAGCTGCCGAGCCGTGGGTAGCAGGAACAGCGGGTGACCAGCAGCTCTGAGTCACCCGCCTCCAGACCCCTGTAAGGTCAGCCTGAGCCTGCACACGCACAGCAAGGAATGGCTTTGCTTCCCCTGGTTTTCCCCCTCAGCATTCCCTCCTTTCTTTAATGCTCATTATATTCCAGGCAGGCCTCAGCCAGCAGCACAGCACATATTTACCTAACAAAAACCTGCAGCATCACACACGGTGGCTGAGCTCTGGCTCCCAGCAGCAGGAACACAAACCTCTTCTACTCCACACCCCTAAGCCAGAGCTTTGGCCACCTCCTCTGGCAGGAACTGAAGCATGCAGGCCCAGGTTGTGCTCAGCAGATGAGCACGAGCCCTTTGCTCTTCCACAGTGCCTTTTATCCTCAGGAGTACTTCAACAAACATAGATCAAACCTCCTCTGTGCCCCTCTCCTGGAGAGCCACAAATCTCTCTGCTTTATAGATGGAAAAAACAAAGCACAGAGGGATTTAAGGCTGAATCCCATGAGCTTCAAGCAAGGGAGCCTATCTCCCCTCCACCAGCACCCAGAGGCAAAGTCTTCCGCTGTCCCTGGGCAAAAAAGGGTATCCCAGCCTCCGGGGACAGCAGTGGCCAGAACCATGCCTGGGGTAAGGGCTCCCTCTCCCGTTCCCAGAGGCTGCGACCTGCGCCTTAAAGGCCATACAAAAATGTAAAGGCAGCGGTAGGACACTGGGGGGGATCAGGCCTTGGATTAAGAAAGCATTACCAGTGACTCTGCTCCAAGACTAAGGGACCCCCAAGTATTTATTAATCAGAAAATATACAAGGGTGGAGATCCTCAGAACAATTATTTCCTGAGGACAGGAAAGCCAGGACAATGTGTCTGTGCACACGGGTTCATCTGGATCCAGGATCAGCACCAGGATAAAGCTTTGGCAAATCAGAGCATTCATCCAGTGTTTACTTGCAGCATTTTTCCTATTGTCGTTGCACCGAAACACCATCATCTTTGCTTCGAGGCTGGTGTCACATGTTAGTGCCTGGCAGGGCAGGTGAGGGGTGAGACAAGTGTGTGCTTCCTCCTGTGATTTGAAATCAGTCCCCAGCTCCACCCCTGGCTATTTCCTGCCTCTTGGCTCTGCCTATCAAACCATTATTAATCTTTCTGGCCTGTGTATATTCATTAGATAAACACCAAACTGTGATGGTTTTTATTGTCTGTTCTGTACACACCATAACCCTGGGAAGACAAGATGAATTTGACAGCTAATGTAAAAATTACAGCGGGCAATATATCTTAGATTTGGGTGGAACACCAAGATGAGAGTTAATCAATAAAATCCTAACTTAGGTATTGTATGAAATGGCACTTCATTCATTATTAGGAGTTGGTATAAAACATGATTTACTGGTTTGATACATTGGCCCTTCACCTTAGGGACCCATTTTCAAATCCAGTCCAATCCAAAGTGACTAAAGATCCCTCTAGCCTGAGGGCTTGGGAATGATACTGTTGCCAGAAATTTATGGGAGGTTGCTTGTAATACATGGGTTGCAGGCAATGGGAATGGTATACGGATGCTGGAAGGGTCAACCTCAAACAAACATACGCACAGAAAGTCAGCTGCTTCCTTTAGAAACCATGAAGTAAAACCAAACATGTGGTGGGCATTTCATCTTCTCCTGGATTTTACCCAATCCCTTGTCAGCAAGTGCTCTGTAACAGCTCTTAGACTGCTTTCCACTTTCATTTGCTTTTCTCCCTGCCTTGTAAAGCTCCTGGAAGAGTTGTGTGGGGATATTTTTGTAGACCTCAACATGAAAGGCATCTTCTAACCCCCAAATATGTGTTATAAACCCCATTGGGATAGGGCATCACAGGGACTGCCCAGTACAGATGCTCCAGAGGATCTCACCATTTCCCAAAGTGACAGTCCCCAAGGAGTCAGTTTTGCGCTTAGACCAGGTCTACCTGGCAATAAACTCCAGCACAGGAGATAAGCTTCAGCCCTGCACCATGCTTTCCTCAACAGCACAGATCAAGGAAAACCTAAGGGAATCCTCCAAATCAGCTGTCCATTCATGAGATCTGAGTCTGTTGCATTTGGAGTTAGGGGTTAAAACACCTCCTTTGGCTTTTCCTCTTCCACTCTAGCAAAGGACATTTTTACTACATAGGAAAAAATAGGCCACTGTTTTGTACTGTTTTATTTCTTGCAGGGAAAACAAATCACACAACTGACAATCCTTTCCCTTTCCTTAGTACTTTGGTATTAAACTCCATTGAATTCTCCCAGTATTTTAAAGCCATATTAACACATTACCCTGTGCTCCAGCAGCTGCTGAATCATTCACAGCAGAGGCTGAAGTCTGTTCCATGTTCTTTGTGGGAGAAAAGCCTTATTTCCAAGTTTAACTACAATGTTAACTGTAATACCCCAAGAGCAGAACTCTCACGGAGCTGCTCCACCATGGAGCTCCTTTGTCTCCATTCCCCTCCCAGTCCAGGGAAGATAGTGAGGAGATGCTCACATGCTCCAGTATAAGAGATCCTAAAGCACCCTTCAAAATTAAGTGGGTTTTGGCTGGATGGTTATTAATTCCCCCCCAAAATCCGCACAGTTTATGCATGATGCTGTTGTACCAATGTGCAGAGCACAAATTCAACCCTTGTACCATATTCCAGGAAAAAGACACTTTAATAATTCATAGAGCAAAGCCATGGTAGCACAGCCCATCCTCCCTGTTCAAAAGGCACAGAAACCAGTGGTTTCACTCCTGCTGTCTTTTTACAATCAATTGCTCCATAAGACCTTGTACAAAAGACCTGGCTCAGGTGTCCTATGAATCTAGTCGCCATCACAGCCCAGTAAACCTGAATGAGAAGTGGAATGATTTAGATGCTAATGACTAATGGAGTGATATCTGTCTGTGCAACTGGCAGCCATGCAGGAATAGCAGCAGCTTCCTCAGGTCTTGTCTGTGCAGGGAGAAGAGACAGATCCCTTATCGCATTTTATAAGTTTGCATTTATAGGGCAAATAAAATAGAGCATTTTAAAAACCAGGAAGCATTTCAGAGGACAGATAATTTTTTTTCCATATAAAATCACAGATAGAATTTAACTTTAGATACTTTTCTGGCTAGGGGGAAAAAAATAAAATCAATTGAACTGATTACCTTGGTGGTACCAGTGAAGATTTCAGTTGTCTTTGTAATTGCACTTTTTCCTTGCTGGCTTTTAAACATAAAAGGAAAGTGACTTTACTGCTGTAGTAAAACCATGAGCCCTGGTCAAAAATCAACAAAGCAGATGTTAACCCCCTCTGTGCTGCTGCAGTTCCACAGGCATCTTTTAAGTCTTTCTGTTCAAAAGATCAGTGGTGAATTCATCTCCTGTGCTTTAAAAGACATTTTTTCCCCCACTAAAAACTCCGACAGCTAATTCTATCAAGCTCCTACAAAGAAATTTCAAGGACCTGATCAGTCAGTTTAAAACTGGTGTCCCAATGCACTGCTACAGAGCTACCAGGCTGCTGGAAGCACCATTTAAAAGCCCTCACAGCCCTATTAGAATAGGTCAATACCAAAGGTATTTAGGTCAATACCAGCTCCCAGGTTGGGATAGACAATGCCAGCAGCAAGATCTGCCCTTTGCAGACTCAACAGACCTTTGGCATTAACACCTCCAGATTTCTGGAGGCCAGGCTGGACAGGGCTTGGAGCAAGCTGCTCTAGTGAAAGGTGTCCTTGCTGGTGGCAGGCAGTTGGAACTGGATGAGCTTTAAGGTCTCTTCCAACCCAAATCAGTATGGGATTCTGATTCTCTACCAAAGAGACAGAAACCATTCAGGACCACTTCAGCCTCCCCCACACCTCCCTCCTCCCCGGTTCACTGTATCATCGCGCCTTCAATGCCAACAGGATTTTCACACTGTCATCTGCTTGTGAATAAGATCCTGCACGTGTGTCTCCTGAGATCCATATACCCTGCTCGCCACTCATAACACACATGGTTACAAGACAATCAGTTAAAGCAAACTAAAATAGATTTTCCAGCCCAAACATCATAAATTCAGTGCTTCACCCATCCTGCTTTTTGGACTGCTACAGTCAGCTCAGGCTCCTCTCTGGATGCTTCAAGAAGCAGGTGGGCAGAAATGAACGTGCACTTCATGCACTTAAAAGGGCTCTGCATTTTTCTATTTTGCATGCCAAAACTACATCTGATGTGCACACATCATGCTTGTACGTGGACAAACACAGGGGCACAGTAATCTGACCATACACTGAGAGTTGCTCTGTATTTGGAGGAAGTCCTGTGTTGTGGCCACAGCAAGTCAAACTGTGATGTTTAGAAGAGGGAGACACAGATCAGTGCATATGTGCACACACAAAGTGCCTTCAACATGTGGGTTCAAACACGCAAAAAAGAATGAGACAGGTAGAATTCTTAGCTTAGGCAGAGGAGCAAAAAGTTAAATTTAAACTAACCTATTGAACTGAAACCTGTTCCTGCTACAACTGGTTTTGAAACAATTATCCAAGGAGCATTTAAGATGTCTGTGTTAGTCACTTTTTATTAGCGCGCTCTGTTCTGAGCTGGGCTTTCATGTGAGTCTCACACAAAAGCAGACAATAGCCAGGTTTCTATACAGTACCTAGAAATATCAACATGTTTAATGCCGTGGGAGAGGTCCCCACATCTCCCCTCCAGCCTCAGGACCCCACATGGAAGCCTCGTGCTTCCACCCTTACGCTGTGTGTTTCTGCCCCCATTCTGACTGAGGATTTAGCTCCTTGTTGTCGGAAGATGAGTGTTTTTATTCTGTTTGCTCCCAGGCCAGTATCAAAAGCTCCCAGTACATGGGTTAACCAGATGATCCTTTAATACACAAAGGACCCCCAAACAGCTTAACCTTAACCCATCCGTAAAGATTCCACCCAGCCTGCTAATGCTGTCCTGAGTCGTGTTCTCTATTATTACATCTGAAATCCGTTAAAATTTCACACAATTTCCTGCACAGCAGTGTATATAATAGTGCTGGGAGCCAATATGTTTCTATAATTGGGCCTGTAGTGGGGCAGAGTCCAAAGCAATTAATCCAGCCTCCTTTCCTTGTTTGCGCCCATAGAAAGCTGACAGGGTAGAGAGTAATTGGAAGTGAGCGGCCTCTATCCCCTACTTTAAATTAATATTTTCCTGTTCTGATTTAATTTCGCCCAGTAACAGTGACACAAAGACACGCCATGTCAAGCACTAAGTAATCTGCAGCAGCTGCCTTAGGAGGAAACTTTTATTCATCAGTAATATACTGACCTGTATATCACTCCCCATACAGTACACAATATTCCTGTCAGACAGACAGCTGCATTTAACTCCGTATAATCAGGGAGAAAGAAAAACATACGTATAGTGTATATACAGTCCTGTATATGTGTGAGTTTGTGTGTCCACAGAAGACATAGACACAGAGATTTATTTAATCATGAAAAATTCAGCTTTCTAAAGGGGGGGGGGGATTCAATGGCAAATATAAATCCCATGCTAATGAGCAGAGGCAAGAAGCCATGCAAATGAAAAGGCAGAAGTAATGGCCAAAACACCAAGGCCATTAAATCAAACCACTGAGAAAATAATGGCTAAACTCTCTCTTACTTGTAACACTCAATTTATGTAGTCAATATGGCTCTGAATGAATGAGTGAAGGTAGTAAGAGCACAAATCTAAATTCAATATACATATCTTAGGAAACTCCGCAGCGCACGCACTCGCACACTGACAGGCCACGTAAAGTGGACACTGCTGCCGCACATGGAAAACTAGCTCCATTGGAGATGATTCCCTCTTCACATCCAGAAAAATATCTAAATAGACACAGATTATTGTACCAAATCCACAGCTGCCAAGGAAATCATAGGAGTCTGTGGCAACCTGTGACCAAACAGAACTTGGGAGGAAGAGAATGGAGACCCTTCTCCCTACATACAAGAGCTGCTGTTCCTTGAACTAAGTGTTGGTCACTCTGAGCTGTAAGTACATGAGGTCTGTGACAGTTAAGCACATCTGCCTGTCTACTGGAAAACACTAAAGCTGTTTGCACTTCAACATGTGGTATGTTCACATTCGATGGCTAAAAAAACCACAAGTATTTTTATACCCCAGTAAACTGCTCAGACATGGAAGAGAAGCAGGACCTCACATTTGGAACAGCATTACCTGAGGGCTTTAATTCTTCCAAATAAATAGGAATGCTCAGTGTTACTCCCAGATTTCTTTTCAAACTTACAGAGCAGAATTTCTAGGGCTCTTTGAATATAACAGCTTCTTTTTATCCAGCCCACATTTAAGCTGAAAGGCAGAGAAGAGAGAGGCATGCTGGACAACACCACCATGGCCACAGACAGTTCTCTCAACCAAAAACCTCTTGGCCCAAAGTGTACCAACATTCACTGGGAATGCTCAGCATGCTCAGTTCTCTGTATACCTGGGAATGGAAAGGAGCCCCAGACAACCCATTTGTACAGTGAAGAACCCCAAAGCTTCAAACACCCCAAACTGGAGGCCACAGTGTACAGACTGATGTTTGATAAGCAGCCAGCAGCATGGAGATCCCAATTCATCAATGATACAGGAGGAGTTGCACAAGGCTTACATACAGTAAAGTGTAGTCTCAAGAGACTACTGAGGGACATGGCAGCTTAGCCCTCTGTGGATCAGCAGCTTATTTCCAGTTGCTTAAATTTTCTCCTCCTCTCTTGTTCTTGATTCTGTTGGATTTTCTTCCTACTCACCAGTATTACATTTTCATTTACAGTCAATATGCTTAGGCCAGAGATGATCACCAGCACTAGTAGCTGACAATAGAGCTGACACAGGAGCTGCCTCTGAAGTCGCCTGCATTAGAGTACAGCTGAGCTGCCAGACGATGCTACAGCAGCAGTTGTACCCCCAGGAGACCCCACCTGCCTGCCCTCCAGGAGCCAAGGCCATCACTACCAGCCACCATGGTACATCCACTCGCTTACAGGAATGGCTCTTGCCCTTCTACACAACTTTACTTCCAGAGATCCTCAAAGCCCTCTGATCAGGCATCTTCCCAACAAACTGCATCACTTCCCAACAGCCCTGCTCCAGCTGCATTCACGAGGGGCAGGATCACCCCACATGAGACCCAAGCAGAACAGATCCCATGAAGTACCAAGCTAGTTAGTTAAAGGCAGGTTTTCCCTGTAAAGGAAGCAACAGCAGAATGAGCTGCAGCAGCACTGGAAGATACAGAGCCAGGCCTGAACCCTCCTGATCTGGCCTGGGAAGCTCAGCATGAGAATCCTTATTTCAACAAACCCATGCAATGACACCACAGCAAAATATCTAACACACACCCTCTCCTCTTACTCAGCAGTTTGTCTCAAGGCTACACTGAAACAATTCCAGCCTTTACTTTTTATTTTCTCCTTAATTTTGTTAGATTCCACTGTCAAAAAATAGTAAATAGGAAGTGAATAGATCACACCAATTCTACTCATTATTCCCATTGATTTTAAGTCTGGCCAGGGCTATTATGATCATGTTACAAATTGTCTATTTACAGAAGGGAAAGTTTAAAAAGCACTAAGTTATCCCTTCTTGCCTCACAGTGATAGGCAGCTTCTAACCAGCTGGTGCTCTTTCGGTGCCGAGGTGGCTGCAGTCAGTGGCAGAACAAATGATCCCTTTGTGCAGTTTTGCATTAATGTTTGTCAAGTGTCTTGGGCTTCTCTCACAATGTTGGCTATTAAGGAACAGGAGTAAAATTCCCTAGAGCAGAAGTGTGTGTGTGTGTGCGTGTGTGTGTGTGTATGTGTATGTGAAGGGGGGGACTTATCCACTTGGGCTAAAACCCTCATCAATATATGTTTGTCTCAAGAGAGTCTGCATTCAAACAGGAGAATAAAGTGGGTGATAACCATGCAAAGGGTGGTTGCAGAGGGACAGGCAGGTGCATGGAGCACTTCAGTTATTCTGTAGTGGCACTAAGCCTTCTCTGCCTGGCAAAAAATGCTGGAGCCAGCATTACAACCACCCTCCAAAGCTTCTGAGCATCAGCCTTGCAGCCAAGCACACCCAGCACACTTCGATTTTGATGTACAGTTTGAAACAAATCAATAGCAGTATAATAATACTCAGCACGCTGTGTAATTTTTATATCATTAGTTTTCATTTTCCGCTCCCCATGCATCAAAAAACTTACAACGGGCTCGTAAAGTTTATTTAGTATTCCATGAATTCCTAATCAGTTTCATTTCATAATGATTCAGAGCGGCCGTTGCCAGGGCCCTGGTGTCAAAAAATCGATAAAACCAACACACTTTTCCTGATGGCGGCTGCAAAAGGATCTATTGTAGGGGAATTATGATTTATGTCTGGGCTGCAGCACGAGCAGCAGCAAGCGACAGCCTGGCTCAAGAGCTGAGATGGTCGCCAATAATGATTTATATGCAATGCCTCTCCCCTCCTCCCCCAGCCCTTCTTGCCCCCTCCCGTGCACCACCACTGGGGCCCATGTGTTGTGTCGCAGCGGCTTTGGCTCTTAGGTGCTGCAGACACCAATCATCAGGTCCACAGCTCACCATGGCTGATGTTGTCCCTGCATCCCCTGCTGCAGAAGGACACTGCACCACAGCACTGCTCCTCTAACGCCCTCCTTGTCCCCAGGCTCTCTGACAATCTATTCAGCTCCAGATGAGCACGGGGACAGTTCGATTTTCACAGCTCCATGCAGAAGGTGCCTATTTATCTTGGGACACCCATTCTGTCAAGCCTGGCTGGGGTGAGGAGAGTGGTGTGGGAGTCCAGGAGCAAGCCTGTGCATGACTGGTCCTACACAGACTTGTGCCAGAAGAGGGTAAAGACTGCACTGGGAGATGAGGACACACAGCACTGAGGGACTCCAAAAGTTGAAGACTTATAAAGAAAAACACAGTTCTGAAGACTAAGAACCCAAAATCTGATGGATGCAGTTACCCTCTATTATGCGGCACAGTGTCCTGGAGATACACATATTCTGGGTTAGGAGATTGGAGGATAGTCATAACTGGTAACATGGAAGTTGCTCACATACCATCAGGAAGCAGTAATATGCAGAGATAGCACCAGGATCTGCTTCATTTAGCATATTAATCAGGTTGGTGGTTCTCCACATGGGAAAGGGAAGGCCAGAGAAGAGTGGGAACAGAAAGAGCAGGTACAGTTCATTGTTCAAGTGCTGTTTACAGAAAGGATTAAAAGCATCACTTAAACATCTAAATTAATTTATTGAGATGCCTTTACTCCCCTTTTCTCATTTCAACAGAGAACTGTCAGCAGCCCAGCTCCATCAGGAGCTCCACTCTCCTCATACTGCTCTTTGACACTCATTCAGCCTCAAAGCCACATCCACCTTTCCATCCTCATTTGATTGCATGTATTAAGATGTACAGCAGCATCTGTGATTAACAACTTGCTCTCACCTTTTCGGAGCTCTGCAGAAGCTGCAAGAAGATGTGTTTTGAGTCACCACAAACCAACACCAAGCACCAGCAGCTCACAGCACAGCCTGATTATGCCAGTTGATAAAACGAAATTAGTCCTTTTCTCTATAGCAGAAACAGCCTGCTTTATTATGTGCATTAAACAAGAGAGGGAAGAAAAGGGGGAGAAATACTAAGACAATAACCCCCTTTTACCCGAATTGCTGATCAGCAATAAGCAGGTTCATGTCCAGAGCACAGTTGCTCTTGCCCTGAGCTGCAGACAGTGCAATAATTCATAGTTTGGAGCCTCCAGTCATCACACAAGAAACGCTCAACTTCGAGGCATGGCTGGGAGAAGGAAAGTGTGTAACCTTCTAGGAGGACAGTTCACACAAAGCATCACCTCCCTTCTGTCCATCTGACAAGCTGGAATATTGCCGGGAAACTACAGCAAATATCCTGCCCAAAGCAGCTCTAGCTCCTGTCCAGTGGTTTTATAGCTTGGAGAAAAAGGGGGTATTTCCTCCCCTCTAGTTTTGCACACACAGAATTGCCAGGCTCACTCCTTACCCCTACCCCTGGGCTGTTTATCCCGTGTTCCTTGCAGTGGGAACACAAGTTATCCAGGTACTTGGCTGCTTACCATTAACTTCTCAATACAAGTACTATTTCATCTCCCTGATGTTCAACAGGAATGCTAAAACATTTCACGGAAGTAACACCCAATACTCTTACTACAGGCTCCACAATTGGCATATTTTCCCTTTTTAACTCAGCAAAAGAACCAGGATGTCACAGTGCTGTATTAATGTCAGCATGAATTTGCCTGTACTGATACTAATGTGGTATTTTGGGCACTCTGTACAGTTAAAACAGCCCAAATTCCTGCCTGGTGCATCAGAGCAGAAGTCAAGGCTCAACTGGAGCTACAGTATTAATTTGACAAGCTGAGGGACACAGACATTAAGCCACACACTCAGCCCTGTGCTTCCTGAGAACATCTGTGAAAGTTAAACATGAGCAAATTGAGGTTTAAAGCAGTGTGTAAGTATTAGAGAATGTGCCTTCAGCTTCTTCACCATCCTCTATTTAAATGGATCATGTTCATAAGGTATTTCGTTTAAAATACAAGCCTGAAATACTCTAAAAGCAATCTGAGATTTATGCCTTGCTTGCTCCTCCCCTACTTCTAGATCCGAGTTAAACATTCCATCCTGCTAGCAATACACGTAGTTAGGTTGAAAATTCAGTATTCAGCACAAGCTCTTCAGCAAGTCTCTAGTAAACAAAGGGGAAGTTTAAGTTGGAATTATGCCACTTGGTTAATAACAAGCAGTTATTACGAGATGATTCAATAGCTTGGGTGAAATGAAGGTCCTGATAGTACTTTATCCATTTATTTACACATGTTGTGTGCACACACACACATTCACACTGTTTGCTGATTATCTCAGAGAGGCAAAGGTTGAGATCCAAGCTCCTCTTGGTCTCCCTGCTCCAGTATAAACATCGTGTTTGCAAATGAGGAGTACACCGACATGAAAGCACTCAGACACCCAAAGGTGCTGGTGTTACTCTTCAGGAAGGAATTCTAGGAAAAGCACTATGGATCACAGCATTCTCTTTAACAGGAACATGCAGGCAAATCATGACGCAATTTTAGTACTTAGTTTTTGACAGCGCTTGCTGCCAGTGTGAGGCTGAGTCTAACATAAGCAAATCAACCACCAGCTTCTAAAGTTTGAATACTGGTTTTGGAGACAACAGATACATTTCATTTTAGATCTGGCTGATGAATCACAGTGCTGTAGAGAAGCTTAAATGACACTGGAGTTCTGTACAGCAGCCCAAAGCAAGAGCAAGTTTCACTAGGTTTTCTCTCCAGCTGAATTTTGATGACACAAATGAAGCCCAAAGGGAAGAGGAGATTGGCTTCAAAGTTTACAGGTGAGAAGTAGCAAGATGTAGCCTGTATTCAGTGAGGGGGAAAAGGCGTTCCAGTGGAGAAAGATGCATGAAATGGTGAAAGGAGAGAGGATCAGACTCTCGCATTTCATGGCAAGAGCTGCTTTGCAGCTACATGCTCCTGTCCCGTTCACAGCTCGCTCATGCTGCCTCCAAGATGTTGAGTAGTAACTTGGTCAGGAAGGAGCAGGTCCCCAAGAGTGAATGGAGAAGAACTGGGCCAGCAGATAACACACCTGCACATAAATAGCTTCTGCAAAGGAAGGTATAGTCCCACTTTTATCACCTTTGAATTTAGCCCAGGAATTACTGGACAGGGTCATTAAGACCTGCAATCTTATTTACAAGACATCCTTCTGCAAGACAAAAGACCTGCACGAACACATAATTACATTTTGCTTAGCATAAGTCAGACATTTCATACAGCTACACTAAAAGGAAATAGAGTTCTCTTCCCCTCAAAAAAGTAGGTGCTGCTCAAAACTGCACTTTTATTACAGAGGGGGGGGAAAGCAGCTAAAATATTGAGATTTAAGGGAAAAAAATAATCATGGGTTTATGTTGCCAGGCTGCTGTGAATATTTTCAGCATATTTCACCATATCATTGCACGGTGGGCTCTGTTCCTGCTGCCAGAATGGATGTTCCATCATTTCTATAGTGAGGCTGTGTGACATTCATTAAGTGCATCTACAAAGGGAGAGGGTTAACCAGTGCGGCCTCTTTTCCCTGATTCGGTCATACATCAGCGGGCGCTCCAGGTTAAATGCCCAGAATCCCACAGCAGATGGATAGGGAGAAGGAGAGCGGCAGATACTTCACCCCACACTACTTAACCCAGGGAAATGAGTCTCGGAGTCGGTGTCATGGTAAAATATGGAAGCTCACTCGGATAATGTGCAGTTGAAGATTTTTTTCCCAAGCCTTTACAAGTGACTGCACGTTGAGACACCCCCTCTGCAAACTCACCCCAGCAGGAGCAGCTATTTGTGTGTGTGATTCATCTATATTGGCTATCAAATACGAATTTTAACCTATAGTGCAATCACTGATACAAGCCTGCAACGTTTCTTTGCCTCTAATATCACCCCATGAGAAATCGTGCACTGGGAAGTTTAGTTTCCTTACCCAAAAGCCCTTATGAAATAGTGGACATTTAGTGCTTGAATAGTCAGGGCCTCCCAGTACCAAGTGCTGCTCACAGTGGGGCTCCTGCCCTGTCCCGCCCCCAGGAGCTGCACATCTCACCTGAGATTCCTCTGCACTTCCCAACTGCTGCACTTTCAGGTGGTTTTATTTCAGGTTTTACTAATTCGCAGTCATTCGACAGCTAAAGGTAATGCACATTTTTGACTGAGCAGTGTTCCAGTATTCTGGATTATCCTACCTGCACAGCTGTGTTTTTAAGCAGTTCTGAAAGAATCCAATGCCAGCATCTTTTGGGAAATGCACTGTTTGTCCCATCACCAGACTGCTGCCTCTGTGGCATTTTTACAATGCATTCACAAGGCAGGCAGACACAAAGTGATACTCCTACAGTACCCAGTACTAAAAAGACATCTATTATACTATGCTCACCTGATATTAAGCACATACACCCCAAACACCTGAGAATCAACAGCAAATAAGCTGCTCACGAGACTATCACTGAGTAAGTGAATATATATTTATGAGGAGAGCCTTATTTGAGAGATTATGGGACTAAGAAAGAGATGAGAGCTGCGACCTCATGCAGCTTAATGACAGCAAAAGAACCAATACATTCTGTATATCAGACCAGCACACACTTGTCCTTTCTGGGGTTTATTCATGGTTTCAAAAAGCTAAGTTTAAAGTTTTACTATCTTAGTTTGCTTATAGAAAGGAGAAAGGTGAGGGTGAAGACACTGCTCAGAGAACAAAGCACTCAGTACTGTCTGCTCCAGTTGATTCTATCCCCCTAATAAAAAGTAGTAAAAATCAGTATTTGACCAGTGCAAATGAAGACACAGCTAACACACACAAGTGTTTGGTACATGAGTGTAGATGCACATATAATCATAAGGCTATGCCAATAATTCACATTCTGACGTAGAGAAATAACTATCGAGTTGTAACCACAATCTTTCCTTTCCCTTCATAATCACCAGGGAAACTCCAGAACCCTGCAACATCTATTGTGGGTTTTAATATCTCAGAAATAATTGCTAATCAAAGCTTCATGCGGTGGGGCCAGTAGGAAGCGGCTCCATGGCCTCAACACAAAACATTCGTGTGAGCTGAAGGAGTGGGAAGATGCAGGGACACCTCATTTCCACCTTACGATCCAGCTCCATCTGATGAAAAAGATTGCCCAGCAGTCAAAAATCAAAGCGGCGATGTCGTGGGGAGCGCCGGCACGGTGACAGGCCCGGGCATGCCGGGGAGCAGGCATGCAGCAAGTGAAAATTTGGTCTCCACTAGGTGTGGAAAGTCAATGTTAGTTGTTTTTAAAGTTATTTTAGCAAACATGGAGAGGTTTTGTTCTCTTATCGAGCCTGATTGAATACACGGGGGTTCTACTGTCTTATTAACCTTACCAAGTCTTTGCCATTCGATTGTGGTTGTAAGACATTAGGAGTGTTCATTAGTGCCAAGAAATTCAGTGGGGTTGTGGGGTTTGCTGGATCTGGGGTGGTTACAGCACCTCCTGATTTGTTCCCTTCCAGCAGATGAAAGAGAAACGTACACAGAGTTTAGAGCACTAGATGTTCAGCATCTAAAAGAAAATTTAAAGCCAAGTAATGCAATACACACATAATTAACAGCTTCTTGCTAATTAGGGAACTCCTTGCTAATGAGGCAGCAATAAGCTGAGCAGCAGTCAGAACACAAAGACAGGGTCTTCCCAGGCAGGTTGTTCCTTCTGTCAATACAAGCAGTAACACTTTTCCTTTCCAACCAGCTTCCCTCCTGCCATACAGACACAGCTCAGGAAGTGCTGAACATGACATTAGCAAAGAAAGGCTCTTGTGTTCCCTGTATCTTTCTTCACAGCATCCCACAAACACTGGGCAGTGCCACCTCCCAGACCGAGGGTAACTCCCAACTCCAAATAAGCTTTCCAGACCATCACAGAGCTTGCTGGCACCCCCAGCTTCACTGGTACCAAACAGCAACCACATTTATAATACCATTCAGACACAAACACCTTTGTGATCCAGCCCTTTGCTCTTCCCAAGGGCATCTTCCAGCCAGATTTTCTACCAAGGGGAAGATTTAAGACATATTTTTAAGTACCATCATGTCCTTACTGGAAAAGGCACAATAGCACAGGACTGGCAAACCAGTGTCATGGGAAAGGTGACACATTTGGAGAAGGAAAGTTCAAGCACACACAGACCACGTATGGGCATTCCTGGGTTGGGATTCAGTCTTAGAAGCTGCTTCCTTGCTCCTGATTCTTTTTCCCAGTGCACAGACAGGGGCACGGAGCCTCCCACAGAGGCAAGCAAGCAACCCAGAAACCCTCTCCCAACCTCCAGTCCATCCCTAGTGATTATTACTAGTTACTTATACCCCAACAACACAGAAGCTTGATAAAAGAGGCACTCCAGGGGATAAAACCACCACCACACACATGTATTTCTCTCCCCCAAACTGAGAACGCCAATATAAAGACAAGGAGACTTCCAAGATCAAGCTTCCCAAGCCACTTGTCCAAGTGCCTCTCCACCTTCCAGAAGGGTTTCTTCACTTCTCCCAGGTGTCCCTATCATAGCAGTTTTCACCTTCCCACTGCCTAGTTGCTGTCATGTTTGCCTGAACCATTAATACATGCAGCAGGAACTGCAGCTGCTCTGCTTAGAGGAGCAGTTTCAGAGCCCAGGAACAATCCCCATCAGTGCTTAAAAGCATCTTAGACCCACAAGAGCTGATTTCAAGTCAATATTCAGTCTCTTGGAAATAACTGTGTGGAATAAAGAGACTTCTGATGGTGGCAGTTATTTCTTAATGAAGCAGATTTAGAAAATTCAGATAAACTTTACTTAAGTCTGTTCTTTAAAATAAAGAAACAAAATAGATATATCCAAGCCTGAACAGTAAGGGTTGCAAAGGAAAAGCAGCCAAAGGCAACCACTCAAGCTCCAAGCAAGCAAGGCTCCTTGCTGCCACTGACAGCTGCAGTTTTAACAGGCTTTGTAGCATTTAACTCTCATATGTATTTATTTGTGCCAAGGCTGGAAATCTTCCCTTGCTATTTAAGCTGGAGATAATGCCAACACTGAAATGAGCTTGAAAGTAATGCGCTTTAACACAGGAAAGCTGGCACGGCTGTGTGAAAGGTGCTGCTCACAGTAAAATTAAGTGAGCAAGGACTGGAGCTGCATCATTTGTGCCTTCTCCTGCCAATACCATGTTTGTGTCAAGGTAACTTATCTCCATGGAGTACCCAATACCGAATCAATAGGATCAGCTTTCAGTGGTGTTGAACTTTGCATTGTGGAAAGACCATGGCTCAAATGGAACTTCAATTCTTTGCATCATAATGGCACCCCGAGGCCATGTCACATGAGGATTTTTCCGTCAAGGAAGAGGAAACCACAACAGCAGCTGGCCAAAGATGTCAACATTAGGTATTTGCACAAGGGTGTAGAAGTGTTCTGGGCTTTATCCTTGCCAGAGTAGCCAAAACCCAACTGTCTCTCAGATAAAGGCAAGGCTGCGCTTTCTTTTCCAGGGGTCCTTTACAAGTAATAGCTGGTTTCTATAAAGAATAAAGATAAACCCTTAAACTCCATTTATACCATCCTTAAAAAGAGAAAAGGGAGGGAAGAAAAGGAAAGGTTAGGGGATTAAAGCT
Organism: Ara ararauna; assembly: GCA_028858755.1. Classification (NCBI taxonomy): domain Eukaryota; kingdom Metazoa; phylum Chordata; class Aves; order Psittaciformes; family Psittacidae; genus Ara; species Ara ararauna. The sequence goes on along the minus strand of CM054389.1, from coordinate 4,544,574 downwards.
TGCAGATGCTTTGCACAGCCTGGCTAAAGCTCTGGAAAGACCATCTCAACCTTTGATCCCTGTGTGGAAGGAAGCAGTTATTTGAGCAGGCTCTTATGGGACACATGCTGGGGACATCTGTGCCAGCAGACCCTCATCAAGGCAGACCTGGAGCGCTGGACCAATTTGTGTTCCAGGATTCAGACAAGAATATGAAATTCCTGACGGGATAACTAGCTACCTGTAGGGGCATGGATGAGTTCCCTGGATGGATTGTGAATGAGTGACAGTTTAATCCAGGTTTTTTTCCATGTCTGGGGTTTTTTGGGGGTTTTTTTAGGGTTTTTTCTGCTTTAAATCTAGGAGTCTTTTAAAGAGACAGATGTGCACAGCATTACCCAGAAGTTTGCTGCCTTCAGAAGGAAAATGACTACTTTGTTCTCCCTAGATCCAGCTCCATCTCCTCCCACTCCAAATTTGAAGTAACCAAGAGTCAACTTCTCAAAATCCCAGATTAGAATGAACGGGAAGGCATTAGGGCCTTATCAAGGCACTCAGCCTTTTCCAGTGGCACAAATGAGCAGCAAAACCAAAGTAAATTGGCAAAGGAACTAATCCACATACCAACCAGCTGGTTTCAAGCATGGCTCACCTTGACTAGTGCAAGCCACCTCACCTAAACCAATAACCTCACCTGCCCCTGGGCCAGATGTGGGCACACATGGCCAGAAGCCCTATCAGGAGCAGAGCCTGTGCTTCAGTCTCTAGGACAGAGTGGTTTAATACAGAATTTATCTGACAGCGAAGCTCCATTAACAAAACATACGATACCTTTGCACACACCAGTGTTCCAACACAAGGCGAGAAACAGGAAAGCAGAAAATGAGGATTTAAAAAAACCCCAAAAAAGTAAAAAAGCTCCCCAGATGACCACAACACATGCTTGATTTCATAAGTCTGTCTTTTATTCTCCAATTTACCCCCACATCAAAAACCTGGGATAGGGAAATCCAGCTGTTTCAACAGCATAGACTAACATGGGTCTTTGGCATAAGGATAAATTGTACCCTGAATTAACAACAGCAATAGTAACCAGAGTCTTTGAGAGGCACTGTCAATATTTGCTCCACTTGTCATTGACAGAAAGCACAAATCCTGTGCCTGGGTGTCAGTGCATGTCAAACATCCCCATCTGAAGCAGACTCTGCACAGGGTGCTAATGAGATGAGCACCCAGGAGAGACCTGCCCAAGCTGTAACCTGATGGGCGGGTGAGCTGGGTGAGAAGAGAGGGAAGGGAAAGAAAATCCCACTGCTATCATGTAAAGCGGCATGACTAAAGTGAGACCAGGTAGTAGCAGCATCCATTCTGTGTTATAAGTAAACGCTTCATAAGGACAGGTACTCTCCTGAGAGCATCTCTCTGATATGAGAAACATTTAGCATCTTGCCATGTGCAGACTTACAGGAACCTTCATAAATTAACCTGAAGTCTTGTAGATAATTTTTTACTTCCCACACACATACACTGGTATTGACAAGGAGTTCCCAGGATCTGTGGTCCTAAAACCAGTCTTAAAACACTAATGGCATTATCTGTCATTATCATCAGAGTATGCCACTGCATTTTGGAAGTCCTTTCCTGGTTGGACACTGGGCACAGCCAGCACTATTCCCTTGGCATGATAGTGAATGTCCCACCTTATCCCCCTGCAGCAGGAAGTAACTGTTGGAAACTCTTCCAGCTGGACATAATATAGCAGAGGTGCGACTGAAGGTTACCAAGCTCATGAACAGGCAGCAGCCTACTTCTCTTGCAGGGAAATTACTTCTCCGATTTACTAAATTCAGACAGCAAATTGAAGGAGCCATGTACTGAGTAAAGTCCAGCCTGGGTCACCATTTCAATTGCTCTCCCAAAACACGTCTTTACAGTGAGGAAGAAAGAACCAGGCAACTCAACACCCTGCCACCCAGATGATGATGTGAAAGGAGAACAAGAAGCAGCTTAAATATCTCTTATTCTCCAGGCTGGCAGGGATTTGCTGTGCACACTAGTGAGGTACCATGATGAAGATGCAGCACTAGGCGTCTGCATCTTCACATACATACTTTCTTGCTCCACTGTCCCTTGGTTTCTCTCCCACCTACAAATTCACATCTGTGTCATTTCATTACTTTCAAGGCAGCCTGGCTCCAGAGAGCCATCAGGTTTCTTCGGTCAGTGTTTAATATAGCCTTGGAGCCATTCTGGAAACACATTCAGCTTCAGGACAGCTGGTTCTGGAGCCCCAGTGGGGACTGAGCTCCAGCTGTGCAGGAGAAAAGGCTGTGCCAGCCAGCTCCAGATGTGCAAGCAGGTCTGTGATGTAACCAAGTGACTGCAGCTCACACAGCCCATCCGAGCTGGCCAGGGTAGCAGTGATGGTCAGAGGCATTCCCACCTTCAGCATCACACCAACACCCAGATCAAAGCTGAACAAGTGCCTGCTCCTCTGCTGTTACTGTGTTTAACACACCACACTGCTGCAGGAAGCTGTCTCAGTCATGCAAGGAATTTGAAGTCTGGGGACTATCCATCCACGGAAACACTACTTGAACCTCAGCTGAGAGGTCCCATTTCATTAGAGCAATCCAGCTGCACCCAATTCAAACTGCAATGAGCTTGCTGTCTGCTTGCCTACATTACATCTTCCTGAATCCTTCTGCTCCACTCTACATCAAAGAAGGGGAGGGATCATTTCGTTCCTCCAGAGCTAATTCCCATACACTGCAATGAGAGAACTGCAATGTTCTGAGCAATAAAAGCTGGAAAGTGGAATTATTTTCTGTCCTATTCAGATGGAAATGAAGCCGAGAGCCCCAATCCTGCCACCCACCTGGAGCCATGGTATGATCCTATAGATCTTTGGATCAATACTGCATCACAACTACAAAACTAGAAGGGCAGAGGAAAGAAGAGGCACAAAAATCAAGGAGAGTAAATTCTAACTAGATTAGTTCTGTGATGGCTCCCCCCTCAATGCCACTGTTTGGAACGAGGTCCAGCAGGCAGCTGGGGCCAGAGGAGTGCAGAAAGAACACTGCTTCCTTTACAGACAGCTGCTGTTTATTCTGAAGGCCATTATCCCTCACCCCAAATAAACGCTCAAGAGTATGTTGTTTTCTGTTTGACTGTGCCGAGGGAACAAGACAGAATGCTACAACCTGTATTATTCCTTAACGATTCACTGAAGTGCAGCATCTCCAGGGGAAGAGTGGTTTGAACTGCCTCCCCGGTTGCTCTCCACCCAGGCATTCTGTTACGGGCAACGAGATGAGTTTCTGCCCACACAGCACAGTAAAGAGATGAAAAACGACAGGGTTTTGTATTTGTTTGCCTGTAATTTAGGGCTGCTTTACATCCCAGCACGCAGCCGAGCACAACATGGGCAGGGAGAACTGCTGCTCAGGACTGTTTTCCCGACTGCGTGATTCCCTGGCTCTCCAGGGACGCTGGTGTCCAAGAGGCAGTTACTTCATGGACGCCAGCACACAGGCTCAGAGAAGCGCTGCTCAGAAACCACATGACTGAAAAAGGGGACCAGAATTGTGTTCCATGTATTTACTTTGAGCTGTCAGGGATTTGACACCTGGGAAGTTCACCTCATTCCTTTTCTCCAGAGAAGCCACTGATCCTGACACAGAGATCACTTCACTACAGAGGGCTGCCAGCCCCACACCTCCGGGCATATCTCCAGAGGCCAGAGGAGAAACAAAACATCAGAGCTTTACAAACCCTTCAGGAGCTGCTTCCTACCAAGCAGAAGCACAACAAGCCAAACACAAGCATGCAGCAAGCCTGCTACACGTGCAAGGAACACCACACTGCAACAGCAACATCCCCAACCACCCCAGAGAAGAAAGCAGTAATGCCTTACCTTCCCCACCATAGGAACCACACGCATGGGTCTCACACCAAAGCCTTGGAGCCATAGCAGCAGCTCCACATATGCTTTCCAATGATGCATCAAGCAGGTCATGCCCCACTAGCCTTCAGCCGCCTGGCACAGGCGCCACTCATCCTGCCCCTCCCGCTCCTCTTTTCTTTCCTCAGGGTCTTGCTAAGCACCCGCAGCTGTAGGTGCCCTGACGGGAAGTGGAAGCAGGTTTGCAGGTGGGAGCAGCCTGGCCCCCCCCTACCCTGCTCAGCCACCAGTCTCTCCTTAACGACCCCTCATCAGTGTTTGGGCTGATGCATCAAAGAAGAACTGGCTAGTGGCCCCGGAACAGTGCTGGTACTTATTACCTTCCAAATCACTTATGCCCTTCAGCTTTCAGTATTTCCTGAGTTACTTCATGACTGTGAATACCCAACAGTGTAACTCTGAGCTCAAATTCTGCACTTCTATACACAGGACAGACACAGCTCATTCCACGCTTAACCAGCCTGATGCCACAGTGAGAGCCATGCAGGCTTAAACAGGGCACAGAAGTTCATTCCCTGGATTTCATTGCAGGTTCCTAAACAAGGGCAGTATTTATAACCCTGGGTTTATTTCTGTGGTGTCCCCAAACACTCCAGCTAATAGAGATGAACCTTCTCGTACCAGTTTATCTTTTCTCCTTTATGCCAATATTTAATGCCTTCTTTCATCCACTTCAGTAATGACTCGTCTGGTTTTGTATGATTAGGGTTCTGAGCAGCTCAGTACTTGTGCACTGGAACATTAGGGCAGGGATAGAGATGCCCATAGGACAGAGATAAGGATTCATGAAAGAGAAGACTGGGCTGATGCGAGAGAAATGCGTTTAAAAATGCATTAGTGAAGAGTAACAGAATGAAAATACTTGATGAATATTTTAAGTGGCCAAATCTAAAACTGTGTGTCTATATGTATATATTCACAAAATTAAAGGCATTGGGTTTAATGTCCAACCAATCTTTAATTTGCATCACTGATGGGATTTATGTGAATTTGGGGCAGGAGTCTGCAAGGTGCTTGGCTGCTGATCCAGGTCTGAGGGAGTTTATTCATTTGAGGGAAGTCGAGGATAGAAGACAGGACACATTGAACTGCTTTGTGGGGACAGACTGTCACAACCCCCGTCTCCCAACACTGAACACTTCAGACAGACTGTGATACCACAGAGTTTTACAGGGAAAGAAAGACAGAACATTGACATTTCACCCATAGTCTCACTATCATGTGATGTAAAAGAGAAAGAAAGGCTTTCAGAGAGTCCTGGGAGGCTCTGTAGTGAGCAACAATCTGAACCTTGCAGTATCCAGCATCCTCAGTGACTCATGATTAGAGAAATGCTCATAAGTTCCCATCTCTGTGACGGATATACAGTATTACTTGCAAAAAAAAAAAAAAAAACAGGCTGAAAAAATTCTCCAATGAAAAACTGCACAGAAAAGCCAGAAACCAATAAAACACCTCAAAAACTAAGTCATGCTCATTTAAATAAGCCTGAAATAATCAAATTAAAAACAAGGTGGTTTTTTATACTCCTACACACATGGATGTGGATAAAGCTCCATCTCTAAGATGACAATTTCACAAGAAAGCTCAACCAATCTGTTAAAAACTGACTACATCTCACTAAATCTTGAGGCATTTTTCCCTAAGAGTTTGTAAACCCTTTGAGAGGTTTCTGCATTACCACCTAAAAGGACAGAGCACCCCCTGGTCCTGCCCCTATAGGCTTTGTCCAAAGCCCCTCTCCAGGTTTCCTGTAGCCCTTTTATGCACTGAGAGCTGCTCTAAGGTCTCCCCTTAAGGAGCCTTCTCTTCTCCAGGCTGAACCAGCCCAGCTCTCTCAGCCTGGCTCCAGAGCAGAGCTGCTCCAGCCCTCGCAGCAGCTCTGTGGCCCCCTCTGGACCTGCTCCAGCAACTCTACATCTCTCTTGTGTTGCTGGCCCAGATCTGGATCAGAACTGGGGTGGGGGTGGGGGTGTGTGAGAGTATTTTAAAGCTGGAAGAATTTGAAATATTATAAAATTAACAAATATTTTGGGGGATTTGCACTCCTGGAGCTTTTTAAAAAAGCAGTGTAAAACAATGCAGGTTGATCCACAGATGCTTTGTTGGATCCCGCTACATTTCCCCCCTCTGGACAGCCATCTAAGGACAGCGGTGGAAGCTGCACACGTACTTCTCCGACCAAGAGAAGCAAAAGGTCTTGTTAAATACCCCCGTCAAAGAACCCCCAAGGATCTCCAGCCAGCACATCCATTGCCACCTGCAAAGCTTCCTGCACCCGCAGGCAGACCAGCATTCTCCTTATCAAGAGCATCTCAGGCTTTTGCAGCCTCAAAACATCTCACAAACACTTTTAATTAATTTTGCAGCGTGCAGGAGGAGTAAACAGACTATTGTGGATGCTGTCAGTGCTTGAGCTCAGGCCCAGACCTCTTTCAGGTTCCCTCAGAAATACTTTGACCCCTGTCAAAAATGCATTGACAGGAAGGTCTCTCCAAGTAAACGTTTGCAGCAGCAACAAAAGAGGAGGTAATAGTAGGCCTGCTATGCATACAAGCGCTGTAATACTGGTTTAGATTTCTATGCTAATTTCCTCAGATACAGTAGCAAGCGTTGGGGACTTTTTAGCTGCTGCATTACTGTAGTATTTCTCCAAAGAAATCCTGACATCTAGGTTCCAGGCATAAAAACTCCATAGATAGATTTTGTACCCAGCAAAGAGCTAATTTAAGACCTTTATTTATTTATCATGCAGAGGAAAGGCTGGCCAGCAGTCTGTGAAATTATGGCTTGCTTCTCAATGTAGTTACCACAGCTGAGGACTTAATACTTGGCTAATGCCAATGATCCTTATTACCATAAATATTGTAACAGTCAGGAGGGATGGGAGTCATACATGAGATAAGATCTTGTCTGTGGCTGCTGATATGATCTCAACACAAGTCAATTAAAAGTGCTGGAGTATTTTAGAATCACTGTCATATCAAATCACTGCACAGATGCAGATGTTAAGTAGGGGAAGTTATTCCATTGCCGCATGGGGCAAAGAAGGGCTAAAAGAATACTGCAGTGCTGGTAGTTTATGGAGGCATAAAAATGACTGTGGACAGCGTTATAGTTATTCCGAGGGCCACTATAATTGTATAATAATTCTGTTTACACTTGTCCATCCTATTTTTCTTATAGGAAGTTATATATGAAACGATTCTCCAGGACTGTCCAAGGGACTAAGATATAAACCCTGGGAAATTGTTTTTCCTTACTCTTACCCCTGGCACTTTACAATGTACTCTCCTTTGCAGAGGCTGACTTTGGGTAGTCAATATAACATATTCCTATAACTGTCAGTAGGATTGGTAGGGTAATTTGCAGAGGTTTTGTGGATCTGCAAATTGAGAATCAGCCCTTGGAGGACTAAAGTTTCACATTTAATTTTACGCTAATTCCAGGCACTTTTTGAGCAACGACAAGCTTGGCTTTACTACCCCATCCACACTACTATTTACTTCTCCTTGGCTCCTTTTATTATTCTGGGAGGATCCCAAGCTCCTGTAGCACTGCCCTATCTGCTCAGCTGCATCCAGCAAGGCCATTGCATGCAGTGTAGCTGACAATGCTACACTGCGGAGTACATTTGCAAGTAAGCAAAGCAGTAAAAGGTGCTGAGGCGCAAATCTGCTCCTGTTGCTGGTAAACATCAGCTAACTGCACTTACTATGCAAAAGGCATGTGGGTTTGCATCAAATGATGCCCTCCAAATCTGCCATTCCCATCAGTCCACTCCTTTTTATGCTGCCTGGATTGTTTTGTTCTGTCATACTCTTAGTAGTTGATACTTTAAACTGGAAATACCTCCTCAAAAACCTGACCCATGTCAGGGCTGTGAGAAACACCATGAACACAAAGTTAGAGAAAGTTCTTGCCCCCAAAATCTCCAGGCTGAAACCTCAACAGTGTCAAGTGCCAAGGCTGTGCCCAGCACGCACGAGCTTATTTGCTCCAATAAATTGCCGATTGTTATTTTTCCTTTTGAGAGGCAAAGAAAAAAACCACACAACTTGGAGAGCACTTGTAGAAACGAGGAAGGTTTCACCTAGTGATAAAGGTAGTTCTGCTCCAGTAATGAGGAGAAGGGGAACTTGCTAGCAAGAATTAATGAGATCACAAAGAACAGGCAGGGGAAGTGAACGTTTTTAAACTGTCCCTGCTGAACACCAGGAATAATAGAGTGAGAAAAAATGGAGTAGATCCCTGTGGTAAAAACTATTAGAGGCGGCGAATTATAAAACTATTAACCAGAATGTAACTCCCAATTAAAAGATGATTTAACACTGGAATCTGATGGATGAATTTTGATTAAATGGAGAACTATTAGGAGCCCTGGGAAATGGACTTCTCCTGCCAGTTCTAAAAGTTAAAAGGCAGTTTGATATAAAAATTTATAAATTAAGGTTAATTACTTTAAATAACATGGCTGGAAGCAATAAAAAGAAATTTATAATATTCTCTGGAGTTTTAGGAAAATAATATAGATATCCTCACCTCTCAATGGAAAATCGAATTAGCATCCCTAAGTACAGGTTGACAAAGACAAAGGCAAAATAAACTGCTTGACAAAGGGGCTGCATGGGAAGTTGAACACTCAGCCTTTGATCTGCCACAGAACTTCTTGTCCAGTGACACAGTGACTCCATTCCCAGGGTGTTCATGCAAAGGAGAGGAGCTGCTTCACTTCAACCTCTGAAACCCACCGCGAGAGTGCTGCCAACCAAATGATGGATGCTGAAGATGTCCATGGAGGCTGGATGATCCTCCTGCCCTTGAAGGAAGGTTTGGCTCTGCAAGCTGTTAGGCAAAAATCAGGTAACCAAATCTGTGACAGCAATGGGAGGACAGTAGCCCAAAGCAAGGTCAAACAGTCCTTCTCTTAAGGGCTCATCATTGTTACTTATGAACCATTAACTACTGTTAGAAATGATTGAGCCTAGGTGAGGAACGGGTTTATCCAGAGAGATGTGGTGGGTAATTCACAAGTGTGGAGACGAACAGCAAGTGCTGCTCCAGCCAGAGGGCTCCCAAATGCGTGACAGGGAAGCTCAGCTGGAGGTAGGTTATGTGGAATACACTTTTATGCAGAGAAAAAAGGGTGTTTGGGAGCAGGGCGGTAAAGGCACTTAGTTCAACTTGAATCTCTATCCTTCCAAGTGAAACCCATGGAGGAGATAGGGACTGAGAAAGAAAAGCATCTGCCCATGTCACTCCACATTAACTGCCTGGACTGGATCATTCCCCAAGGAAATACAGCAGAAAGCAGTGGAGGAGGCTTCTCCTGTGACAGCCCCTTGGGATTTTTATATAACCATTGCTGAAATTGGTCACAAAGAAGACAGAAAGCCTGGAAGGTTTCCACAGATCCCAGAGGATCCCCAGGAAGCTGGAACCATTATCCAGAGACATCCTTCATTAATAGAAATGTCTCCTTTTCTCCCTGCAGGGCTCTTCCTCTAAGCATTGCCAATGAGAGAAGAGACCTTTCACCACACAGCAGCCATGTTCTGCACCTCATCCAGCTGGATGTGTGCCCTCCTGACTGCTTGCTGCTTAGAGCTGGGGTCCTTTCTGTGCCATTTGAATGACCACCAGGTTTTGCTCTCCTGATGCCCAGTGTACACACACTGTTTCAGCCTCCTCCTGTCACCTTCCTCCCTCAGTGTTCCCCCCAGGGTGATTTTGTGCCTGTTTACTTAGATCTAAACCCAGGATACCCCCACCAACACACAGGGTAACCCACCCTGCTCTCCGAGTCACACTGTTCCACACCATGATCAAAAAACCTCACCATGAGTGACCCATTTTTCCTAGTTTTCAGTCCCTTTGAGTGTTGACCCTTGAAATCTCCATCCCTTCCCTCCCCTTTCCCCATACACACAGCTCCAGGGTCATCCCATGCCCCCCGTTCTTTGTCTTACAGGCTTCCCTTGCCCCAGCCAGGGTAAGTGCAGCGCTGCTCCTTTAAGGCTCGGTGCCTGTAAGTGATTACTCTTGGCTATCACTTTTTCTATATCAGACATGTCATGGTGAAGAATCTTCAACCTTGACTCTTACAGCTGCCCTAATTATAGGACATATTTTTGGTGCTGTGTCTTTATTCCTTCCCGTGCTGGCACTCTGACCCCAGTGCTTCCTCCGTCGCGCTTGTGTTAACAAGGTTGTCCATTCTCCAGTTTCCTCACTCTGATTTGTAACTGGAAATTACCATATCTGGCTTTCACTCACTGACAACCGTCACTTTAAATAGGCCTTTTAAAGTTAATACGATGTCCATTCGAAAGTGGAGTATTACTTTTCAGTGATGTTAAATGAGCAATTTAAGGAGCTATAGGCTTTTCTTTGAAGAAAAATTAAATTTTATCGGCCACTTCATTTATGAAGAGGGCAAACCCCAAACAAATCTGTCAGGAGCTGCTGCCATCCCTAAAAAATACTAATACAAGAATAACTCTAGTTAATGGTGGTAAAATACTGAAGAAATATACGAATTAGTCATAAAAACATGCCTAACTCATACTTCTTAGAGCCTCAGGCACCTGCTGCAGCAGGAATATACTCCCTTTGAGGTCTCATCCAGTGAACCTGGTGGATCTGTGGCCAACAGGGACAATATCACTCCCTAGGCAATGTTCAGGCCATGCTTTCAGCAGTGCCTCAGGAAGTAAAACAGGTTTTGACTTGCTTGTTCACACTGTTTCAGGGATGTTTAGACTAAAACAGGTTTTTGCTGAGATGGACAGAGTTCAGCTACCCCTGGAAAGGGCTTTGTCTTGTTCATAGCTCCACAGATGATCAGTGAGGAGTCTGCCGAGCTTTCCTCCAAAAACCCCAAAGCTTCACAGCCTGCTTAGAAAGGAAGGAGATGAGAGATCTGCCCTGTGCTCATGGTTTACCACTCACACTCTGCTATGCCATGCTCACTGACCAAGGTTTCAGAGCCATGCATGGGTGCCTGGTCTCTTCTGAAAGCCTCGGTTTCCATCTCTCCACCTTCCAGCACTGCCTAAGCAATGCCGTAAATCTCCTCACTTCTCAATGGGATGCAAGACTTCGGTTCCCTCCTGTTTGGTAAATGATTTGAGAACAAACCTCCCTTCTTGCAGAAAGTTCCTATCTCCAGGCAGCTCAAACAGCTCCAACCTGCCTGAGATTTCAGCGTTCATGTGGGATCAACATGCTGGGCCTAATGTTTTTCCCCTGGCTTCTGAAAGGTCAGAACAGCAGTATATTGAATCTCTAAACATACTGATCACACAGCTCTGCTAGCTCACTAGAATCCATTAATATCCAAGATACTGGAAGGGAAAGGGGAAAAAAACCTTCCTCCATGAACTTAAATCAATTAGCTGGGACTAAAAAATGTAGATTCTTGTGGAAGAATAAAAAATGGAAAACACCAGGCCTCATTATCCTGTCCCTGAAGTGCCAGAGGGCAAAATTATCTTTCATGATGATGTTCTGCATTGATTAGTCAAACATGTAGGAAATCATATTAAAGATTTGACACCTAATGTGGGATCAGAAGAGCTGCGCGCTACAATAGCACATGCAAATGTTGTGGTGAAATGGTATGTGCTTTTGCCAAAGGAAAGGAAGATGAGAGTGTGGAAAGATGCTGGGAAAAAGCGAGCTTGGAAAATTCCCCATGGAAGAATGTTGTATGTTTTGAGGCTTGGTTTGAGCAAAACAAAAATCTGTTTCCATAGAAGGTACTTCAAGAAGCTATGTAATAATTTCCAGATCATTCTTTCGTTGCTTGTTGTTAATTATCCTGCAGAACCCTGTATTCAGCAGTTGATTAGATGCATTCAGGTTCAATGGGCAGAGGAAATTCTAGAGAGCCAGATGCAGAAACCAAGCACTCTCAATGAGACATGTTATCAAGGTTTATAGTTCTGTAGTGACCTCACTGTGGATGCAATAAAAGAATAGATACAGCTAGAATTAATGGAAAGAAATATTGCCCTGAAATAGGAGAATGAGATCTACAGGTGGATTGAACTGGCATCGCTTGCTGAATTTCAGAGAGGCCACCTGCAACCAGGCTCCTGTAGTCATCCTAACAGCGGGGTAGAAAAGACAGATCAGGTCACTCTTGACCAAGGGTGAAATTCTGGCCCTGCTAGAACCCACAGAGAATTAGGGTTCCATGATCCCTGTATCTGCAAACACCTGCACAATAAGCATTTGCCTCCTTCAGAGCTGCCAAAGGATCACAAATGGCTGCAGCTCTCGTCTGCCAAGTACCTGCAGCACCAGGGTGGAAAAGAGAGCTTTGTCTTCAGCATCAGCCAGGCACCAGGTTAGAGAGAATCAATCCCAGCTTTGACAGAAGCCATTTCACTGAACTCCTCAGCTTTTACAGTCCCAAATCAGGGAGGAGAAAGAAACAACTTCTAGCTCTAAGTAGTGCCACTACCATAGTGCCTGCATCAAGGCCAGAGACAGCTACAAGAATCTGCCAGTTATTACTACAGCCTTGCAAATCAAGTAGCCTGCAAGAGTGGCTTTCCTTATGACTCTGAGGTTCCTAATGCACATTTCTGATGAAAACACTGACTGCCTTCAAAACCAGATGAACCATTAGACGAAAACATTGTATAAAACCATTATAGGCGTATGCTCTTATCAGACAACCATAATCAGCAGCCCCGGGATCTTCCAGCACTTCAGGGCTAATTTCTACGTCACTGTTAAGTAAATTCCATGGCATGGATAACCTAAATTATTTGGAAGATTAGACTGCAGGAAGCATAGCAAATATTACTTAAAGCCTTTTTAAAGCTGCTGTACAAAGTGCACTACAGTGATAAAATAGAGCAATACCTAATTAATATGCACAAAAAAGCCCTATAGTTAAACAATTTTAACCCCTTCCTTACCACTGATTCTTAAGGGTCATGTGAACAGAACACATGCTGCATTCACCAAAGCACAAATGCATCTTGGTTATGAAGCTGCTAGGAGTGCAAGTCTCTTACAGGAGGAAACCACCCATAAACACAGTGAGAGATGAGACTTCCCCATCCAAAACTATGGTTTTCCCTCGTTACTCTGATGTTGGCATCACACTGCCAGTTCATCCAGCTCTCTTAGCATTGAGTTCCTTATCTCAAGTTCTCTCTCTGTTTACTTCCCTTGCCTATGAATATGAACTTTTTTCTCTCTTCTGGACTACAGGAATCAAGAATTTTTACTGTAGGGCAAGCCTCTGAACATGACATGCCCCATTGCTTCATCTCATATGTGCTCCCTTCCCGTCACTCTACCATATTCTGCCCTCCACATTGTTGTTCCATAAGGTAACGACACGTGCTTGATGTATGGTCCAGCCACTCATCAAAAGCCCACACTGCCTTCATGGAGGTTCTCATGCACTCTCAGCTCTCTCTGTTGTTCTTTCAGACAGGACTCTCCTTTTCTGAAAGCAGCATGTACTGCTGAAGACCACGACGCTGTGATGATGCCTGTGTCACCCCAGAGCCAGTGGTGACCTGACAGTGTGAGAAAACCAGGCTAAATCTGCAGAAGATGATTTTATGAGCACAAAGTTACAGAGAACCGCTGACAAGAAGCCAATACAGCTCATGCACTTTCCTGGGCTATTTAGACAAATGGCCCACACCATATAGTCCCACTGGCAGCTCTGTGAGTAGTCGGGTAGCAGGAGGCAAGTGCAGCATCAATGTATTCACAGGTACATGTAATGTACACAAAAATATATAATAAGCATCAGCAGCCTTCATTAGAGTGCACCCAAGAATTATGGAGATCCCAACCTTGCAAACCAAATAAATTATTGCCAGAGGATTATTATGTATTCTAACAATATCTAATGTACCTCTTTGTCTCTCATAAATTACAGGGCATCCTCTGATTCCTGGAATACACTCTGCCTCATGCACAGCCACTATATAGTCTTTTTTTCCTCTAAATACACACAATAGAAACTCTAATCAGCATGGTCTTGCATAGGGATTTTAATAGCCGAGAAAAAGGTACTTGTAGTCACACGTTCACTGCCCTGGTGTAACTATTTCAATCACCAAAGCAAATGACCACAATTTAAATATGCTGATAAAGGGGAAGCTCATTTGCAGTGTGTATGTAAGAATATCATTATTAGCTACACACACATCTCTGTTCACTGTTCCATGGGAATTTTACCACTGTACAAAGTATTTCCATCCAGTGTAAACCGTAACAGAGTCTCCACAATCATTTTGACTTTCTGCCTTTCAGTCCAAAAATTGCCAGTAACACAAAGCTTCTGCATTGACTTGCCCAATGTGGACTTAACGATGACTCCCAATGGCAGGTCATAGAACTCAGTTCACTCCAGCAACCGCTCCAGAAAATATCCCTTGTATTTTAACACCTTCCACTCACAACCGATCAGCACCCAGCAAATCTCAGCCCTGGTGTTCATTTGCATCAATAAATAGTTGAACCTCAGGTGATCTTGAAATCAGCAGAACTTGGTGCTTTTGCCCATATTGGAATTGGCTGATTATTGTTTTCCAGCAGATTTATCCAGACATTAGATACCTGCTTCAAGACTGTTAAATGTCTGGATATACCAAAAAGCACCACAGATTCAGGAAGTTCTGTACTTCAGAACCAGCTCCTTTATTGTCCATTTCTGCTGGGAAACACATGAAGAATGCATTTGCTCGCATGCTGCATTAAAACTGCAGAGAAAGATAACATTACTTTTAAATGTCCCATTTCATTTACAAGGCCACAGGGACAATTGTTTTGCATTATTTTCCCAAATTCTGTTTCAGGTTCCTTTTACCACTTAGACTGTCACATACACACACACACTCACATTCTCCTTTAATATGAAGGGTCCAAGAAGGAAACCGTGCATAAGCTGGGCTGTATTTTTAATATACATTAACAGGATGACAGACATCCCGAGTAGCCTGGTCAGGGAAAGCAAATGAAGACAAGAAATATTCTCAGAGTGCTATTGATTAACTGTTTTTCAGAACAGAGGGAATCATTTTTAACTGGTTTCAACTATGATGGACTCAAGTGGAAAATGCAAGCAGAGTTAGCAAGGAGCATAATTGACTGGGCATGGAACTAAGTAACCTCTCAGCACGCTGGAAGTGGTGGAGCCAGGGGGGTTACAACCAGGGCTGCTCCAGACCCAGAGCCCTTTCTTCCCAAAGTGAACTCTGCCAGCAGCCAAAGACGCCAATGACAACAAGTAAAGGGAGGCGAAAAAAAAAGGGGAAGAGAAAAAAAAAAGGTCCAGCCACTCAGTTACATGATCTAAATTCTAATCAAACATCATTTAAAGCATGTTTTATTTCAGCCTCTGGAGAGATAGTCCCTCCTGACTCCTCACCATGGCAACCGGTGTCTCATTTCAGAAGTGTCATGCCACATTATCATCTTACCGGCTCACACACTCCTGCCTGACAAGTTCTCTCTGCCCCTTGTGACAACCGTTCCAGGCTTATGCTGTTTATTTTTGGTGTCAGGCTGGCCCCGGCAGATTGAAAGGCAACCTCAACCCTTTGAACAACAAGCACCACACCCCACTTGGTGATAAGAGATGATTTGAGAAGATATTTGCTTACATGTGTATAAGCAATTTGCTGTATGATGAAGCCCGGGTGTGTTTTGTGTGAATGCACGCCTATGTACATGTGTGCAAAGGGGAAGGAAATGGAGAAGCGTAATGTTCCAGGAGAAAGCAAACAATTCATTTCAGATCCCAGGTAGTAGATTTCAATCATCACATCCTCTTATTCACACAGAACAGTATGAAATATAGGCCAAAAAGGCATCCTAGGTACTCTATCCTAAGAGACATGAATGTAAAGCCAGACATTGTCTCTGCAAAATACCCTCACTGCGTCCCTGCAGAGGGCTGCGAGACACAGCAGCGAAGGCACTCCATGGAAGGAATGGGGACAAAATGTGGTATTAATCGCTAAAGGAAGACACCAGAGAGACGCTTCGGGCCAGATTCATCTCTGCTGTTGTGGTGTCAATTTGGAGCAACATCATTACTGCCAGCAAATTACCTGGGATCATCAGCAATGCGAATGACAGAATTCACTCACCTTCAAGTAACAGATTCTGCTCAGCGCAGCCAAGAGTTCCTTTTAACTGTGTGTTTTGTGCAGCCTCTACATAGGTAGGGCTAAGACTGCAGCTGGTCTTCTTCGTGTAAGCACAGTCATAATGCTGATATTCATTATAAAAGTAGGTATTACATTTACATTTAATAGTAAACATAAAAGCAGTATTTCTGACATTCGTTTGACTGTTCAGACAGTGGCAGTAAAGCAGCACTTCTTTCCATTCAAGAGACCCAGAACTAGAAGAGTTTCCTACCCTCCCATCTAAGTAAGTAGAGAACAAAGTGTTCTTGGATTAACTGCGCTGTTGTTACCTATCATCAAGCCTGGGGGGAAGCCCTGGGGTGTCAGATATGATGTCTACGTAGCAACACCACAAAAAAGAAATGAAGAAATAGGTGTTGGCAGTAAAGACATCAGCACAGATTTCATATTTACTGTTCATACCAGTTTCAGTAGCCCATGAGAGAAGATGGGTGAGGATCAACTCTGGAACAATGCACTACGAGAAGGGAAAGTCCCTCTCAGGTAAAAAGGCAGGAGTCATGAAAAGTGATTTTATTATTTTCCACACAAGTTGTAACTATGCTGGGACAGTTGGAATCTTCGTCTTACTTTAATCAGCAACTGATTTCCCAGTTATCATTTTCATGGACAATAACCAATTTTACTATTGCTAACCAAATTAAACGAATGTCATTTTCATACCAGCCACACAAACAGCAGAATATCTGATTGTGATGGGTCACTCAACACTGTCACAGTCACCAGGAACATCATTATCATAATATTTGTACATTTTTTCCAGAGAGAGCCAAAGAGGTAACTTAGAACACTGAGAAATCAGCCAGTTGGGAACACTTTGGAATGTTTTACTTAAAAGGAGAAGAGCAGCATTAAATGCAGTATGTGTGACATAGAGCTTATGTATTTCAGGTCATCTACAGACACTGGAGTTCCCATTCGCATATTTCATGGAGACAACAGAGCATCTTCCTCTGATAAGCAGCCAAAAAGAGCTGATTTCTGGGAACTTAATTGTGATTTCACACAAGTGATTCAGAAGCTGGTTACTGACAAATACAGTTGCTGCAGTGATCTCTTTTTCCTACTTAACATAGGTCATCAAACCTCTGCACTGATTTCTCTGTGGCTATGTCTATCCCAAAAGAGAGCAGAACTCTTCCAGTAAAGATCACCAGGCTATGAGTAGTATCTACAGTTGTTGATGGAAAGACTGATTCTAAAGTCAATCCACACAATGGAACAATACAAAAATAAAACAACTTCCGTTCAAAACAGCCATCATAAGGACACAAAATTATGGGCTCAAGAGACAGAGCGGCTGGGCAGGGACCCTGGTGAGAACAGCCCTGCTAGTGCCAAGTGGAAGGATATCAAACGGTTCATAACTACTTTGTCAGTGGTGAGTGTTTTGGGCAAAGCTGGTATGCGCCATGCCTCCCTTATTGTTCTTACCTTTTCAGAGCTGTGTGCTGAGAACGGAGCCCATGATGGCTGAGATGAACATCAGAGAAGGTTAGAAGAGGAACAATCTGAAGCCTGGCACAGCACTGCAAAACAAGGCGCAAGAGCATTTAAAAGAGGGATGAGTGTGGTTTACATGGATCACAAGTTAAATAAAACTTGACCCAGTTATCTCAGAGAAAGAATCGGAGACTCGGCAAAGCCACACAATAAAGTCAGATGCAATCTTTGATTAAATAAGGAGCTAATTGGAAAACAGCTTTCAGTAAAAACAAACAAAGCAATATGTTCATTTAATTTTTAATCCATTTTCTGGTAATTGTACCACAAAAAGACAGAGGTTTACAATATCTGTAAACAAAATACGATCATCCCAAGACACACTAATGGCATTTTACAGAGTTTGTAGGAGCAGAGCATGTACCTTTTTAAAACCATACAATGAGAAGAATTAGCACTGATTATGGAGCAGCAATGAAACTCCTGAGCTGCAAGTCCCATAAAAAGCTATAAACACAGCAAATGCTACAGGAGGTCTTTCCAGAAAAAAGGAAGACAAGGGGAATATTTCACAGTGCAGACACAGCATCCAGGGAAGGAACAGAGGAAGGAAAGAATGTCTGTACTAAGCATGGGCTCAATTCTGCCCCCAGCTGCAAACCTGCAGCACCTCATCAGCTAAGGTTTCTCCATTTCTGTATCAGACACAAGCATGTACCTAGAGGCAGAATTTAACCTGCTCCCTCAAACAATACACAGCTAACAGAGATGGACACCCACTGTAGCAAAACATCACACTGCCCAGACACCTTGTTTTACAGGAAACATACAGTATAGATGTAAATCAGCAGTCTTTTTTTTTATCCTGAAAGTGTCTGGGAACCTCTACTCAAAATTGCATGCACAATCAGGTGTAAAAGTATGTATACATGTGCACATGTTGCTACTAACACATAATCCAGCCTGGGAGACTGCCATTCCCACATGCCCTAGGGAATATCTACCTACTCCTTCACAGGTGCAAAAATCCACCTTGCACAATGATGGACTGTCATGTTGCCTGTGTGGTCCATCTATTCTTCTCTGCCCACAAGTCTTCCTCATACCAGTACATGCTCTTTATACTCCATTAAAACAAATGACTGGTGTTCTTCAGCAAACAACTGTCCCAGGAAAGGACTCAAGGGCTGGCAGGAATTCAGCTTTGGCAAGAAAATCCTGTATTTTTGTCTTATATTTGCAGTTGCTCAGGCGTATCTATATTTCCATCTGTACACCTGTCTTCATAAAAACCTAACTGCAACAAAATAAATGAGAATAATTCTGCTGTTTCTGTGCTTCCGGTTTGTTCCACCACCAACTGGGTAATAAACCAGTAAACTCTCTAAAGGAGACATTACCAATCCAGGCCATGCAAACAAACACTTCACCATTTTATAATCTCACATGTCGAATGAACATCATCACTCCCTTTGGTGCCTTAAAATATCAGGTCCATAAAACTACTAAAAGGCAGAGCTGTAAGCCTAATGCTAGGAACATCTAGAACAGGCACAAAAGCTGACAATGCCTTTGTTTCCCACAAAAGCCTCTCCTCTCCCCAGACCCAGGCAGTCGTCCTTTTACAGTCTCCCTAAACAAACCTCCAAGTTTTGATTTCTCACATTTGCTATGTCAGTTCTTCTCTCTCCCCCCCCCCTCCTTAAAGTGTAAGACTGCATAATGTGTCTGTGACTCCATTTCCCTCCTGGCTACCCACAAAGATAGAATCACACTTGCCTCTGAGAAATAATGTTAATTTGCAAGTGAGTCTGAAGCCTCCAAGCTACGTCTGTATCATCTTCACTCATTTGTGGCTTTGCATTTGCAGAGCAGTGTTTGCTGTGTGAAATGCTTGCAGAGGCAATGGGGAAGCGAGACCAATCTTGTACTAGAGCTTTCCTGAGACAAAAGCTGGCTGGAAGCTGGAGTTGATCCCTCTGTGCCATGGAAGCAGCATGCTCAGGGCAAGGACCGATGGTCAGATGCAACCTCAAGCCACCCAGTGTGGATGCAGTTCCATCTCCTGTCCATCTGCAAAAAGAAGATATCAGCACTTCTTTAATGTTTAATTCTTGTTTAGAATTAGTCTAGAATTATGAACTTCTCAGCAGCATCGGGAGGCTAAACAAGAAATACTGTGAGACACTGAACATGGGAATTAGAGTGAGAAAACTCCTGGCCTGTCCATTGCTATAGTAGCATACATAGCATGACAGATGCTAACAGACAGAAAGCGGCTTTTCCAGGAAATGTAGAGGGTTTTCCAGCTTCACCTTGGACCAACTTTACAGATAAAACCCCAAAATGAACCCATGAGCATGGCTGCGAGGGGCTCTCCTTAGCTCCCAAGGGCAGGTTTACGACAAGGCTATAATTTTGCAGACTAATAAGATCAAGTTGGTGGCAAAAGAGGGTGGAGGGAGCGGAAATAAAGTCAGAGCTTTGGGGAGAGGAGGAAGGAGGCTGGTGAAAATGCTGATATTTACTTACTGTAAATGTTGAGCCTATAAAACCTTCCCTCACACAGCAGCCTAAAGTGCCAGGCAGACAACAACAATAGCATGCTTGAATGAAGTTGTATATTGTTTTGTGAGAGCGGCAGCTCACAGCAGAACTGAGATTAATAACAACCGCAGCTTTCTCAGTGTAAGTTACAGGAGCACACCAACACTTGCTGAGAGCTTTCAGCCTGCCAAAGCAAATGCTGCAGCACCAGGGCTCCTATTTACATGAACACAGCATCCCTGAGTTAGTTTGCTTTTGGGTTTTTTGGGTTATTTTCAAACCAAAGTGAAAAGGGGAGGAATTTCTGGGTGCTGCCTGATCAACAACACATGTGCCTGTTCCCCGGAGACAAAGGAATTCAACCTGCAAAGAAAAACCTCTTGAGAAAAGACACTTGCAAGGAAGCTGAGATATGTTTAGATGCATTTCTTGCAAGGCTCTGCCTGACAAAGCCACCAGCGATTGATGGGATTCCAGAGCAAAACTTGTGCTATATATAAACACACTTACTTGGGGGGGGATAAGTTTGGTCAGATGCCCCCGTGTCTTTCTGGCGTATGGAAAACGGGAGGTTAAAATCTCCAGTTCAGGATCCCTCTGCCTGGAGCGGCCACCGAAGGCCTGTGGGGCAGACACAAGGTGGCAGCCGCCATCCCACTGCTCCTTCGGCCCCGTGAAGCCCCGGCTCCCAGGTGCTGCCGGGGAAGGTCACGTTAGCACCGGCTTCTTCATTAATGGTTGTTTTTATTTATTTAATGAGGTGTGGAGCAGCCTCTAGCGGCGGGCGGAGGGCACCGGCTCCACTTCAGCCCGGTTGAGGCGCTGCGGGCACCGGTTCCACCTCAGCCCGGTTGAGGCGCGACGGGCGGCGGGCACCGGTTCCACCTCAGCCCGGTTGAGGCGCTGCGGGCACCGGTTCCACCTCAGCACGGTTGAGGCGCGGCGGGCTGTTTCCCGCCCAAAAGCTACCTCAGGGGGTGGTTGAGTCGAGCCGCCATGTCCGCCCACTGCCGCACAGCACCCGTTTCCCTTATGGCCACCGAGTGACAATCCCCCTCCAAAGTCACCCTCCACCCAGGGCTTTACCTGAGGAAGATGCACACAGAAGCTGAGCCGCGTTTAGCCTCCTGTATTGTAGGCGCTGTGTTTTCTGTGAGACCATGCTGGTCCAAAGAGGAGCTGTCTGCAATGGGGTGCAGGGACGCAGCTGTCCCACAGGTGTCAGAGCTGTTCTGAGCCCATAGGAGAGTGAAGCACGCTCCACAGGTTGATGTTCAAGTGTTCAAGGTTCGTCGGGGCTTGGAGCAACCTGCTCTAGTGGAAGGTGTCCATGCCCATGGCAGGGATTGGAAATGGATGAGCTTTAAGGTCCCTCCCAACCCAAATCAGTCTGGGATTCAAGGATTTGTCTTGTTTTCCTTATTTCCTTCTATCTGAGGCACAAATTCAGTTAAATTAAAAGTCAGATATGATACAAGTCAGTCCTGGATAGTGGGAATCCAACGGGCAGCACAGCTGGGGTGGACATCCCTCACCTAACATGGCTGCCTGAGGCAGTTGTGCACGCTCCCGCACAGGCAGCAGACTTGAGGTGAAGCAGCTATGAACAAACTCTTTCGGTTCTGTTCCCCCTTCATTTACACCCCTCAACTCTGCCCAGAAGCACTGGAGCTCAGAGGAAGGCCCCCAAAAGCCTCAAGTCCGCTCCAGCCCAGCAGCCGCTCACCCGCTCCTGTCCCTGCTGCTTCCTGAAGTGCTTCTGGAGCGGATTCATCCTTGGAAACGTTACTGAGTCTGGTGTCACGTAAGAAGTAAGAAGATAGGGACAGGTATGGGATGTAGCAGCTCGTCTCAGATGACCAGCGAGACGCACAGCTCTTAAGGCTGGTTGCAGATAAGGCTCCCATTTTGTTCTTGTGTAGAAGAACAGGCAGTTTTCCTAAACCAAAAACGTGAGTTTCAGTAGGCAAAGCCCTTCCTGTAGTCCCTGTTACCTGCTTCCTCTAGGCAAGATGATAATGAGTGCTTTAAAGCTGTTTGGATACAAAATAAACAGGCACCAGACAGCTAGACAGAACCAAAACAATGCTGTTTTCCCCCAAAACACTGTTGGAGTTTTGAAGAGCAATTTCCTCCTGGTTAACCATTGGAAAGTCAGACACAGCATGGTTGGTTGTAGCTGTTTAGCTTGCACTTACCTGCTTCAGGGGAGCTTGAATTCATTAGGAGTGCATGAATCAGAACTCTTCCATTGCAACCTGGTGCAGAAAATTGCCTAAGCGGTGCTTGGGTTGAACTCATTCTCACCCCCAGCCAGGCCAGGCACCCTCAAACCCTCGTACCATTCGTTCCCTTGTCTCTGAATTGCGCTTCCTTTGGTTAAATTCACCTCAGTAACCACTTTATCTCTTGTCCTGAAGTCCCTTCAGCACCACGCTTGCTCACAGCCAGCACACATGCATCCCCACAAGTAGCTCAGCTGCAAGGACCCACCAGCCCAGTGCTCAAATTGCATGTCCCACACTCATCACTTCCACTCCAGATTACACTTCTTGACTGTGTTATACCCAACCTTTCCTGCCACTGCACAAGTTATATCTTTTGGCTTTCCCTGCCCTATGATTTGCATTCATTCCTCAGAAAGCTGCTGTCAGTTTTCTTTTCCCTTTATTGGCACAGCTTCCAATGTTTGAATCCTTGATGGCTTTCCTTAATTAAACTCATAACTTCTCCTAACTATTTCTCTACTGCAACCCCAGATTAAAGGCCTGCTTTGGTCTCCTGGCCATGCAAGGTACCTGCCTCTGTACCACCACCTTTCATTTCCGGAAGGCTTCCTGGGACCTCTGGACTTGCCACGTGCAGGAACCTCTCCATTACTGGGCTCCAAAGAGGTTCTCATTTCCCTCAAGAGATTTTTTATGCATTTTGCTGACTCAGCTCAAAACCCTGGAAGGGGGTTGACATGGACCGCACGCTTTCAGGGTCTTTTTAACACTCTTAACTTCTCCATCACCTCTGCTCGGTTTCCTTCAATATTTCTTCTTTATGCAAAAGGAAATTTATCTTTCACTCTGGCATGTGCCCTGCCTCCTGCCTGTGCGAACATGAAGGCAAAACTGTCAGGGATTTTTCTTTCTTTTTAGGTTTTTTTCTTACACAATGTCTATCAATAACTCTCAGCAGCTTTTAGAGTCTTTCCATCACTGATCTATTATTCCTTTGGCCCATGCAACATTTCTTATTATTTATTATAACCATTTTCACGGTCTTCCCTTCATTTCCCATAACGGCTCATCTTGTCACTTCTTTAGCTCCTTGCTTCATTCTGAATTTGCAGTTTCAAGACCACATGTTGGCACATCCTTGTTCCTCCATGCAGGCAAGGCTGCAGGAGCTCCTAGGTAGGAAACCAGCTGCTTCAGGTGGGAGAATTCAAAGGGTGGCAAAACTCCAGCAATTTTGATTCTATGGATACACAGCACGTGAGAGGGAAGGCTGCAAAGACCTTGTGTTGACTGTGAATGTCACTGGCCATTTTATACCAAGTGTATATATCACACATTGCCTTTTTGATACCTACCCTTGTATATTTTCCACTTCCTTCCATTTTATTCTGATTTTCTTCCAATTTTCTTCTTGTTTTTCCCGAGAAAAATTCCTCTGTTCTGTTTCCTGAAACTCAGTTTATTTTCTGCAATAGCAGTCACAGACTGTGGTCACTACCTCTAATCAGCGTAAAGTACCAACCGGTATGAAACTGTAACCATGAGTCCATATATGATGTACACTACAGGGGTTCTAAAAACCTGGAAACCCTCATAACTAATGCTCCATCCATCTCAGTAGAGGAAAAGGTTCCATTATCCTCCCCTGAATTTCCTTGCATCTTATCTCTAGCTTTTAATAGCTGTGACCACCTTAACTCCTACAAAAGTAAGTGCTAAAAAGCCACAGCCCTGAGGGTCAAAGTAGAAATGTTCTTTATTTATAGGGAGCACATTTAACTGTCATGCAGTTCCTGCCCATTTTGTGTGTCACCATTATTAATAGGTTTCTTGAGTCATCCCTGCCTCTGTATGCGCTCAGCTTCTGAGGATGAGCAGCACCACCTTGGACATTTTGTGGGACAAGGGAACCAATAAAAAGACATTCATGAAAATGACCATTTCAGGGGAGATAAAATATCATTATGTGAAATGGATTTGCTGGCACTCCTCACCAAATGTAGCACCTATTAAATTATAGAAACCATTATTCCTCTTCTACGGAAAAGTCTGAAACTTTCCCTCAAAGATCTATTTTATTGTTTTAAGTGGGGCTTAAATGCATTTTTTTTTCCTTGTGATAAATTTCTACATATGAATTTTCTTAGAGATACAACAGGTTCTTGTTCTACTAATAACTTCATTTCTCAAACAGGACAATACTTCCCTTTTCCTACAGCGCAGGAATACTTCCCTCCCAGAGGAATGTAGCTTTATTTTACCAACAGGACAGCCTACTTGAGGTAAACCAACTGCTTTTGCACACAAAAAATACCACTGCATATGCCAAGCGTGATCCATCTAAATCCTCTCCCTGTGCTTTCCTACATCGTTTTCTAAACTCTGTCTCCTCACTGGCCTTGCCCAGGTTACTATTAAAGGTATTTAGCACAGGTTGGCCTATTCGGAGCCATACGCAGGGTTGGTTTTTCCCTTTCTCTGAGTGAGCACTCTGGGAAGACGGGAGGCTGCCATAACAGGAGTGTTCAGTGGGTCTGTAATCCAACTTCCCTGGCTGGGCAGGCTGGGTGCGAGAGGCCAAACCAATTAAACAGAACATCAACACACAGAGGAGCCGCATGCCTGGAGAAGGAAGAGTGGATTGGAAAAGGAAGTGCCTCAGGAAGGAAGGAAACATGGTCTTGCAGGACAAAATGACAGGGGACTTGGAATACTTTCTGCAGATGCAGATTCCCAGCAGACACTGTTTCAGACACACATCCAAGAGACAACCGTGGAGGGGAAACACAAGAAGGGCTGATCCCGTTTGATCACCGAGCATAGAGAATAGTGGAAGAGAGTGGCTGCACCTCTGCAAAGAATCCCTTTTTCCCCTCTTCCTTTTTAACATGAAGAAACTTTGAAACACCTGCAGTGGGAAACAAAAGGTTAATTAACAAGAACCCAGTCTTTGCACTAAACTGATTGCTGGGACTCCTGCCAGCCTGGGAAGGTTAAAGAGCTCAAGCATGCGTGGGCTGCGGGGGGAATGGCTAAAATTTACAGCTAGCTCCCTGGAAAGTCACAGTTCAGCTGTTCTCCTGGAGCAGGTGCTCATGGGAGTGGGCCTGTCCCTTTCAAAGCGTGAAGATTGATGAAGCCTTCGCTCTCACCAACTGTAAATATACAACCAGCCTTGTCAGAGCAGGTTTGTAACATCACTTGCTGACAGCAAGGAATTTTGTTTAACCTCCTAAACACACACACACACACACACACACACGCGACTGCCCCACACAGGCTCACACACACACAAGTGCTTAGGGGAAATAAAGGCTTTTCCCAGGAAACAGAGAAAAGGCAATAAATAAAATGGTGGGAAAGGCGTTTATGTTTTCCCTGCCCAGAGAAGCAATAGATGGAGGACATACATGGGGTGATTTCATCCTGGCCTTCAGAAAACAAGCAATATCTTCCTTGGGCTGTACAGTTTATGGCCAAGTCCTGTAAGGCAGCTCAGAGCCAACATGGGAGCCTGGAGAGCTTAAATCAGTGGAGCTGCATGCTGCCGGCCGCCATCCATGGGGATGGAAGACAAGCAGTTGTAATACAGTTAAAATAACCGTTTTACTCTGCCCCACTGCCTGCCAGCTGAGCACTTTATAATGTGTTACAGACAGGAATTAGTTATCCTTTGCAGCCACACCTTGTGAAGTTTGACATGCTTGTGTTTAAGTTGGGATTTTCAAGGAGGCCTTGGAGAGTCCCTCACTGAGGGAATACAGGCTGCCTGTGGGGGCAAGGAGGTCTCCCTGGGGAACAGAGAGACAAGAGAAGGAGTCAAGCAGCACCGCAAAGTGATGGGACGTACCTGGGGTCTCAGCCTTGGGATCTCCTTCTCTGCTTTCCCTTCATGTGTGATATAAATCCCAGCACTCCTCTCCCATAATTAGTGGGTTGGTTCCTTGAAGGCACCATGGCAGAGGTGAGTCCTCAAAGGGTGTTTTCACCAGGAGAAGGCTTGTCCTTCATGACTGGCTTCAGATGGGCATTTTGTGCCTGGATAATTGGCCAAAACACTGAACAACACCCTGCAGGCACAGCCCTTGGGGCTGCCTATGAGGATCAAGGGAAGACACGATGTGCAATGGAGCAACCCACAGCAGAGACAGAGCAGCATGGGAGAGGTGGCTGCTTCTCCATAGAGGAGGTGATTCCATTAATAGCATT
Organism: Ara ararauna; assembly: GCA_028858755.1. Classification (NCBI taxonomy): domain Eukaryota; kingdom Metazoa; phylum Chordata; class Aves; order Psittaciformes; family Psittacidae; genus Ara; species Ara ararauna. The sequence continues at coordinate 4,518,004 of CM054389.1, read as the reverse complement.
GAAAAGTTCCAGGCAAATCTAGCAGGAAAGAATAGCACTGGCAAAGCCTCCCCATAGCCCATGGAAACCAGACAGACTGAATTCACCCCTGCCTTCAGTGACTGAGCTCCTCGCATGATTGGAAGCAGAATTAATATTCTTGTATGAGTTTCTTTATTGTCCTGCCCTAGAATTAATTTTGAGCGCTGCAGTCACTTTAACTAAAATAATTCTGCAGCATCCTTTACTCAGTTCTCTCCCAAGGAAATTACTTCTGTGTCATCATTTCTCTAAGGCAAAATTTCAGGATAATAGAAAATGTTTAGCCTAATTTCCTAAATTTCTTGAGATGTCACCCTTGCAGTGTGGAGGGATTAAAGCAGTTGTTTTAGGAAACTTCAGTGCATTCCAATCACCCCAAAATTCTACCTTGGAAAATAATCAGGTTTGGTTTTGCTCCACTGCTTCTGTTTTACTACTTTCTTCTGCTTATTATTAATAGATTAGCACAAGACTGCCCTTCCCTTGGGCTCAATAATACATCCCCTGTGCTCTTAGGCAAAAACAGGCTTTGGATAATTTCCTGCATGTTTCAAAAAGCCCTTTGGTTATCTCTTCCTACAAGAGAAAGAAATCTCTACGTGTCTAACATAAAGCTCCAACAGATACAGCTTGCACACAGACTTGTCCAGGGTAAAATTCATTTGCATTTCCTTCAGGATACTGAAAGAATGAACACACCCATGAAAAATCATGCAACTCACTCAGTGTTTGCAACCTGCCACATTCTTCCTTTTCCTTGGGTTACATCCCTGCTCTCAAATTCCTTGACTGACGTGGCTGTTTGAGTTGCTAACACTCTGTGATGAGGACTGTCACTCTCTTTTCTGCTGTGTTTACCCAGTGCTGCTCACAACAGGGGTCCCCTCCCCAGCGCAGTCCCTCACACTGTGGTACATGCTAATAAATAGTAAGAGCACGAGGCACTGCCCTCTTTTCAGCAGCAGAAATGTAACAATCCTGATGAATAGGCCAGGGAGTGGGAATGTTTCCAGAAGCTGTAAGGGAAAAAGAAGTAATTTATTGCTGGTGCTAAAAATACATCATCTACCTGTGAATACAGGTGACCATCACTTGCTCAAACGACTGGTGCTGTCCTTGAAGGGAAAAGACCACGAAGGTCTCTTTCTACCACAGTGAGCAGCAAACAGCAAAGTCCTCCGTGAGTTTCAGGAGGGGCAGACGGTGGTGTGTGCTTCCATTGCACTCCACAGCAGAGCTGGCCTGAAACACAGTTGAACTTTCTCAATAAGATTACATTCAGGTAATGTAATTTTACTGTTATCCTCAGATCTCCTTCACTCCCATTGCTGCTCTGCAGCCAGAAGAGGCTGAGACTCCTGGGACTCTGCCCCTGGAGGGGGCAGTCAGGCCCTGGGGGGACATGGACCCTCTTTCACACATGTATAAAACACCCCAGGCCACCAGGGCTGCTCCAGGATAACCCTGCTCTTCTTCAGCTTTGCTTCTCTACACCTCTGGGATGGAGCTGTCATTACATGCTCTAGGCTGACCCCAGTGGCAGAGCTCTGCCGGGTTTCTGTGGGGTTTTCAACCAAGCCACGTTCCCAGGTGCTTTCTGAGGAGCCTAACTGGAGCCAGCTTTTTTGGACCCTGAAAGCCAAGCGCTGCTCAGCTCCCGCTCTCCATCCTGCCCATCCCAGCCCGGGATGCCACAACGTTACACACTTCTGCAGCTCAGAGGCTCTGATGATTTGTATGGAAATTTGCTCCCAGTTCAGAAGTGGATCAATGACAATTTCTTGAGCTGGCTCCACTTTGAGAACCAAAATTGACTTCTGGAGAAGCTGCTTCATTTCCCAGCTTTCCCCCCACCAGAAAACAGATCATTGCATGGGGCAGGGGTGATACAATTCAGCTCTAAATAGGCACTGGGATGTTAGACCCCAATATAAAACTCACCGAGGCTCCAAGGAAAACCACATAGCTGCTATACTCCTCCCTGTCACCTCTTTACACCAGAGAGAAATGGAAGCAAATCCATTTGCTAATATTCAATACACCACACAGATATAAATGGCAGCTCAGAGCGCAACGCAGGAGAGACTCATTTTGTGCCATTTAGTTCAGCTATTCCTTTTCTGAGTTCCCCAGTTTGCTCTGTTTCTATTACCCAGCTCTGCCACTTCTTTGCTTTCTATATTGTCTTGCTGTCTGCCCATCCCTCTCCTTGTTCTTCTTCCTTTTACAGTTGAAAATATATCAAAGGCCTCTCTGTCTCACTCTCACCCATCACCTCCCAGGTCTCTGCATCTTACTGGCAGCACATGAGTAGCAGCTCTCTGCACTGAGCTCCTCCCTGGCACTCTCTCCTCTTCCAGGAGCTCCCAGGGCCCTTCTCCCCACACGGGGAGTGGGAGCTGCCTCAGGCCCACAGGAGAGTTGCACAGCCCCCAAGACACACTGCCAAAGCTTTCTCATTTCTTTTCCCCCACACCTACATGCCCTGTGTTTATCCCAGAGAAATCCGACTTACCTTTGGCTCTCAAGTGCCACAATTCCTATCATTTAGAAAGAGTTTTAATTGCAGATTCGGCTCTTAAGGTGCAGCGTGGTGTCCAAACTGCATTTTTACACCTAAAATAAGTCAGTGGAGTGCATTCTGCACTGGACAGGCACAGGAGGAATGGGAACAGGAGAGACTGAGATGAGCTTTTAGACAGAAGCTCTTCCCTGTGAAGGTGCTGAGGCGCTGGCACAGGGTGCCCAGAGAAGCTGTGGCTGCCCCATTCCTGGCAGTGTTCAAGGCCAGGTTGGACAGGGCTTGGAGCAAGCTGCTCTATGGAAGGTGTCCCTGCCCATGGCAGGGGTTGGAGCTGGAGGAGCTTTAAGGTCCCTTCCAACCCCAACCAGTCTGGGATTCTATGGGAGGAAGAACAAACCCAGTGCCCAGAGCAGTCTGATGGGGTGAACTTACATCTCATGGGGTGTCTGCAATGGAGCCTCAGGCACTAGTTATATAACTGAGTCCCTCTTAGTAGGGCCAAGTGACTGCAACAAACACAACCCGTCTGGTCTTCACTTAACATGTTAAAACCATCTCAGGGGCACCTGAGTTAACAAAGATTCAGGCTATTAATGCAAATTCCTGGCTTCAGGTTAGCCCAGCACAGCACTTTGTGCAAGGCCTCCATAAAGAGGCTTTTAATTTAGCTCTAATAGGGAGGTTATTGTATGTTAAATAAATACTAATTGATTATTTAATATCTATGCGTGGAGGGTTAACTGCTCTGTAATGAGCTCCTCTCCATTAGTGGAGCTGCTCAACGTCAATTAATATGGGGTTTCTAATCAATTGATATTTAACTTGCCCTAACTTCCCCGTTTAGACTCACGGGTCAGCGTTCATGAAGTGGCCAGTGCCAGCAGTTTCTTTCCAAACTGGAAAATATTTGTTGGAAGATTTACAACAGGGCGGAAATTACGACTCTATTAAAAGCTCAGAAGTCAGCTCCACAGAACAGGACGCAGCAGGGTTACTCTGGTGGATACCAAGAGTTGCACACAGGAGAAACCTCTGGGAATGGGAACAAGGAGCCCCATTCCCTCCACTTCTGCGGGACTTGGGCTTTTTTTCTACAGAGTTTCCCAGGAAATGCTCTGTACCATTACCCTCTCTCCTTACTCAGAACATTAAGCAGTACATGGGATAGAGCTGCGTTTGTCCCCTCTGCAATCCCAGCTTTCCTGTCCAGTTGCACTTAGATACACACTGGAAATGGGATACGCGATGCCCCATTTGGAAATGACTGCAAGGTAAAGATTAGGGACAAGGTTTCCAAGGATGACCAGGGGATTTAGACACACAGCTGCTATTTATTGTAATAGGCAGCATATCTCTGAACTCCCAACTGCCTTTTTAAATGGCTAATGGCCAAAGACTTTATTCCCTTTGCCTCTCCTCCCCAAACACACCCAAATAAATCATGTGCAAGCCGTTTGTGGTGTACACCAGGGAAAAAACAAGGAACTTTCTCATGAAAGGAGTGATCATAACTCATTTACGACCATTATCTAACATTATTTCTTCTCTAATTTCCTTACTTGGCCGCTTTCAGTTCTCGTGATGTGGCAGAGTTTAGCTTTGCTTGCCAAAAATTCGGGCTGGAAGAGAACATACATGGAAGTACAGGATCTTTTCCCATCTGAGAGCTTCATTTTCAGGTTTGCCCTCTCTTGCACCCAGCTAGACCCCTGCACCCTGGCAGGCCACCCCAGAAGCTAAATGTTCCCTTTAAGTATTACTGTATTTCTAATCAGCAGGGCTGGGTGCAGGATGATGGATTCCCATTTCCGTGTTCTCATTCTGGCATGCAGCAGCACTCATTAAAGGCAACTCACTCACTTTGCCATTGTGGGAAGCAGCTCATCTCACCCACACTGTGAGCAGGTCAGCCCATGTGGATTGTCTAACTGATACTAACATCACAGCCTAAATCCTAGCCTAGATAAGGTCCCCGTCTCCCACACTTGCTTAGTAGGCTTTGTAAAATGTGTGGATGTTTTAAGCAATAAAAGAGGGTGCAGAGCAGATGAAAGTGTTGAAATCCCTCCTCTCACTGCATTCGTTCAGCGCTAAGACAATGGAGCTTAAAGCATCATTGCAGCTTTCCGGCGGTGTTATGATGCAGATAATAAAGATGAAGAAAGAACAAAGAGGCCAGATCATGGTTTGAAGTCTACAGGCTGATTTATGTCATCTGAGGATCTGGCCCAGTTAGATCTAATTTTAACATCCTTGACAAATTCCCTTTAATGGCAAACTGTCAAAAGGGAATCTTTTCTCCACCCCTCATCCTTCCATCTCCACGAGCTGTTCCCTGTGACAACACTGTTCTCCAGCAGTAATTGGCAGTATCATTCTATTATCACTTATTCTTAAGGCCTGAGGATTTCATTCCTTGCAATTTTCCTGTTGTGCAAATTCATGTCTATTACTTTAACACACGTGCATGCATTTATTCCCTCTGTCTGTGTGTCTGGGGAGGGAAGCACTACTTAAACCTGAAAGGAGCCATTGTCTTCTAAAAAATCTAAAGGAAGCAAAAGAGCTAATTCCTGACAACACGTTGTTGTGGCTTCCAGTAGGAGGTGCCTCGGTCTCTATTCTCCTTATAAGCATTTTAAATGGCTGATGATCCTAATGAACTTAATAGCATCGCTATCCAGGGCCAGCACCAAGTCGTTGCCATCCCGTATTTTGCAGAAATAGCTCCTCTTTAAGCAGCGTGCCCCTGCTTTGAACAGGAATGGGTTTTAAAAGTGCCTGAGCACACAAAGGCAAAATCTTTTTTGAAACAGGGTGGAATTGGTTGGTGATTATCACTGAAAAGCTGGCAGGCACCAGCTAACCTTCTAACAATGAAATATGGGAATTTACCTTCATGCTTCAGTGCTTGCTATTCAGCTGTCTACCAGGGTCTAAATCAATGATTCTACACCCTCCACTCAAGGTTTCTCTTTCAAATGCTGCAGATATGACCTTAAGTTCATCATCTAAACAATGCGGTTCACGTTTAATTTCATTAATCTAAGATCTTCCATAAAATTGCAATATGGCACCACAGCTTTCAAGTGCCTTCATTAAAATCCATGTTATTTCTAAATCCCATGCATATCTATGAGGTCATACGGTGGTTTATGAAAGTGGGTTTTTGAAAGGCTCACCTCCTTTATCACCAATTGTCAAAAGGTAGTTTACAATAAAAAACAGTCAAAATAAATGCTCTTCTATTGCTTAGGTGATGGACAAATCACCCATTTCCCAAAATTTCCCCTTTTCCTGGTTTTTAGCCTTTTCCCAAGGATTTTACATTTGGAAGGGAAAGGAGGTAATTATGAAACCCTCGTTGCTCATAGATTTTGTGCTGTTTACAATGCATGGTGCAGTGACCCTTTTGAGATGTATGACCCTTTTGAGATGTATCACATCATTCAGGTCCAGTGGACATCATTCCCAAGATTTGCCCCCAGATATCCATATGGCACCATGTTCTCAAACTCCATATTGGATTTTTTTGCTATTCTTGGAATAATACATTGGCACAAGTTTCTTTTCCTACTACATCCCTTTCCCTATCTCTAATCTGTATTATGCATCACTTGGCATTGTGATAACACTTTGGAAGGCCAGTTGGAGCAGGAACCTCATGACAGTAGATGCTGAGAGCATGAAGACGAACCCTGCCCCCCCAAACCTTCTCTCTCAGCACTTCCAACCCAGTTAGAGCAGAAGATATTCAAAGAGAAGACTTTTCCTCTTTATTTTGTGCTCTCATCAAGCAAACACAACTTGTGCAGTAAAGTTCTTACATAATTCAGGTTTATGTGCATAATACAGCAGCAGAAATGCTGAATAAAGAGATTAATCATCTTCCTAATAAGTGTGCTCTGAGATGTGCCTCCAGTGCCTGGATTCCGCAGAGCCCCCATGCACAGCTGCCTTCCTGCACTCAGATCCCTGCAGACTCCCCACCCTCCTCCAGGCCACTCGCTCTTAGGCAGGACTGTTTCCAGGAGCAGGGAATAAACTCCTCCTGAGCTTACCTGAGCTGTGCTTGAGTCTGGGTGTGCACACACACCCCCTCACTGCTTTAGTAAGCAGCAACGCAGCAGGGAAGGGGCTGAGCTCCCTTTGGAAGCATCTTAGAGGTGGGGCCCATTCCCCCAGCCTTGCACAGGAGTTGCCAATTCTCCATCTTTATTAGTGCTTCTTTACTCCCTTCCTGGAATGAAAAGCAAAATAAAGCGCTGTGCAGCATCATTTATTGCAAAGCCACCAAAATCCGCTTCCCTAAGAAATCAAAGCAGCAACAAGTTCCTTAAAACAAGGATGGTTTAGGTGTCCCCCTGGGAACTGGGAAGCAAAAATACCAGAGAAGGCTGGGGGGAAAAATCGGGAGCATTGTAGAGTCTCAGGAATACTCTGCTTTGCTTCAGAGTAACAGGAGCACACTGGGAGCACTGGGGGGGGGGGGGGGGGGGGGGGGGGGCACAGAGGTACCTCAGGTGCTGCTATGAAGCACTCAGGAAGCACTTGAAATTCATTCCTTCTCTTCACAGTGAAGCAGAGTGGTACTGGAGCCTACTGAAGCCACTAGAAGACTTCTCTGTGTGTATGGGCTCAGTTTAGACCTTGTTCTCTAATTAATTGCAAGAGTGGCTACATTGGAGCAACCGTTGCTCCCTCCTTAATTAAACTTGCCACTTAAACCTAAGTTCAGCGCCCGCTCTATCGATCTCTTCTGAAATAAGCACCCCTTAGGTCAGTGCTATACAAAAATAGATCCCTGGCAAAACCTGCAGCAAACATTCGAGTATTTAGGTTTTTCACAAAGGTAAAAAGGACACAAATAATGATCTCTGCGCCCAAAGGAAAATCACCATCCACAATGTTGCCATCTCTTAAGCAAAATGTTACGCAGCCTGAAGAGATGAAGCTGTCCCATGGCCTGCACTCATCTTCTGCACTATTTTACTGAGGCTCCAGCAGGAGACACTGAGACACTGCGATTGAGATGTCACTTGTGACAAACCTTCCACAGTTAATACTGGTTGATGACTTCAACCTCGCCTTCCTTCATCCTTCCAGAAGAACATACCCCAGCTGCAGTACTGCACTGCCGGTGTAACATTACTCTGAGGAAGCAATTACAGAGAGCAGAGCAAGGAACTAAAGACAGGTCACCTAAATGAACTGAGGGAAAAGTACATGAGGAAAACAAGAAAATGTCTTCATCACTTCTCAGGCTTCAAATTGGAAAAACAGGGATCAATACAGCAGAACTTCATTTAATGGTGTGAAAAACAATCCACCCCAAGACAGGCAGGAATCACTTAGTGCAAAACAAACAGGCCAATTAGGCCCGGGCAGGGTGCAGAGGGACACCAGCACTAGAGCCATTCCTCCAGCCTCCAGATGAAGCTGCCAAGGGAGGATGTTCTGAGGCCACACAGCAAAATATCCCCCAAAAGGGCCACATGGCTGCAGTTTGCTGCTTTTCATCCCTTGCACTTCCCATTTCATTTGAATGATGGCAGACACTGGCTGACGGCAACACCAGGAGAGCTGGGCTGGGGAGACGGGGACACAACATGTTCTCATGCATGCTGAGGTTTGACCAGCACCTCTCAGTCTGTCCCCTAGCACAGTGAGGAGGAGGAGGGGGATGTTACTGAGCCATGGGTTTCTGTTGTCCATGATGCTGGGGATGTGCAGGAGAGCCCCTTTACCATTGCTGTCACACCAATACCAGTCCTCATTGAAAGCAGCAGACCCTGCAGAGCCACACTTGCATCCCTTCTGCATCTTTCCTCAAGGCTTGGTCCACCGTGGCCTTAAAACTTCCGGTGTCAGAGTCCAGCACCTTCCCCAGGTAACTCCTTCTGTTGAATGACTGCTTCTGCATTGGGAAGTTTTTCTTCATCTCTAGAGAGATGGCAGCTCCCCTCTCCGGCGTGCATCCAGGACACAGACATCTGCCACATGAGGGTTTTATTGCTTTTACTGTCATTGCCACTGCCAGGTCCTGTAGCATATTAAACAGATTAATTGGAGTGATATAGAAGGAGCATAAAACCCACCAGTCTTCACTGGGGGCAAGGGCCACTGAAACGGAGAGCGACTGAGGCTGGAGCTGACATTTGCAGGAGTAACACTGTGTTATTAAGAGGAGAAAATACGTTTGCTTTGCACTTAATAACAGCTACCAGAGCATATTCAAACCCAAATATTTGTAAGGCAGCAAGTGCATGTCTTATCCCCCCTTTCTCCCCCCCCCCCCCTTGTCAGTCAAAACTAGTCCTGGCCTTCCAGACTCATAGAGCCACTGGTTTTAGAGCACCTCCCAGTGCACTGTGGACACCAGGCCTAAAAGCTCAAACCTAACTTTGCATTTATGTTTGTCTGCAGGAAAATAATCAGCCCTAAAACGTGTGGCCACAGTCCCTGCTGCACCTCCAGAAAACTGCTGTGCAAGGCCATTTTTCTCTCTTTCTTTCCCTCCCTTCTGCCAAAACATTGGTTGTATTTCCTCTTTATTTATTGGAGTGCTAAATGGATTATTTCAGTAATAAATCAGGCCCTTTCACTACATTTTTAAGGTGTTGTCACTGTTATGAAGTACAGTGTGCCATCAAAATTAAGCTCAGACTGCATTACCACCTCTTCTAGAGAGAGAGAATGACTTGATGGGCTTTTTTTCCAGCAGTCTAAGCACTTTGTGTCTTGCCTTCGAAGAACAGCTTGCTCCTTAGATTCAGAAACCTTCCTCCCCAGGTTACGCAGTTTCCATTCAGATTGCCTCCCAAGTACCTTTGCATCAGGTTTGAAACCAGAGGGATGATATTTCTTTTACCCAAACTAACTATTCATGTAAATGGGAGGAACTGTTAATGGGAAGAGGTGATGCTAGAGCAGAATTACGCAGTGTCTGGCTCCTCTCTCACTTCCCGAGGTTTAAATCAGAAGTAATTCCACTCAAGTCAGTACAGCAAAACCAATTGCAGCCTTTGAGTTTTGAGGCAGCCTTTTGGTTTTGCTGTGTTCATAACAAAGGTGACTGAAGGAGATGCTGATTTCCAGGGTAATTTCTAGTTGACTTCACCTGAGCAAGACCCCATTCTCCTTCTCTACTCCAGTGAGCAAACAGAGCCCACATCGCCATCCCCCCGTTGCACGGCTTCAGTGGGGACAAACAGCATTACTGGGGCGTAACAGCCAAATACATCTCCATCTATGTTGAGTATTAGCATTCTCAAACTAGCAATGGAAATGCCTACTTTCGTGTTTGAATCCCATATGAAGTTATGTGAATTTTAGGAGCATCAGTAACAATCAGAACTGTGCATGGTGCAGGAGTGAGACAGTGCAGGGTGGCTTGCCAAATCCAAATTTAAAGCTCTGAGCTGCTATATGTGGTGGTGGCAAGTGACTTCAGATCTCTCCTTGCAGAAGATGGAGCCATGCTGAAGCCCCGCCTCCAAGGCCTGCATGGAAGCCCAGGCAGGAACGCTTGCAGAAAGCTTGTGAGGTGACAGCCTTGGTGTTCCCACCCAGCACAGGAATCATACATGCACCGCGCTTTGCCTCCCTGCTCATGTTCCCCATGGAAGCTGGGTGGGAAAGCCCTATCTGACCCCCCCCTCCCCATCCGAAACCCAAAGCATATCTTCTGTTAAACACTTCAGCTGAAAGGAGCATTAAAACGCTGCTCTATCAAACATATGCTCAAGTTCCAGTGCTTTTAAAGTTAAGTGTGTTATAAAAGGCTTCCTGAATTGCATCTTTACGAGTATTATATTTATCTTAGATGTAAGATGCAGAAAAGGCATCTGTAACAGAGCCAGCGTGAGGAGCACAGCCACACTGCACTGAGGAACGGACTGAGCTGCACAGGTCAGGTAGATCAGGTGGACAGGACCCTTTATCACATAAGTTAAACTCAGACCACTGACCTGTGGTCTCCTCACCACCACCACTGTGATGCTGCTGGTTTTAAGCAATAGCTGGCACTTCAGGAGCAGGAGTTTTCCAGCATTCCTCCCCTGGGCCTTTCCTTTAAATTGACACTAACATTTTTTGCCAGGGTTTTTAAAAACCAGAATATCCCAGATAAGAAAAGAACGACTCACCTGCAAATAATGCAGCCCCCTCCAACCTCCGCTGTGCCTGCTCCTTATTCCACCCCCTGACACAACCTGGGAGCAATCCAAAGAAGTAAGGGACATTATACCGCAGTAGCCTGGGGACACTTAGGCTCCAATCTTCAGAAAAGTGACTGCAAATCTGTGGACAGATCTGCCCAGTGCTCCAAAAGGCATTCGAGAAAACTAGCTCCTGCACATCATGGGCAACACTTGGAGAGCTGCGTGTGTCAGTGACCTGCTGCTGCGTCCCCGGACAGAGCTGCAGAGGGTTTCATTCATCTTCCCTCTCTGGCCACGGCTCTGGCAAGATGAGAGCCTGAAATCTTCTGTATTATTTAATCCTTCTCTTTTTTAACTCCACAGCATCTCTGATTGTCCAGTTTGGGGATGGCCACAATGGGATGTACCATGTCTCTACAGTCCCAGTGCTGCGGCTTCTGCAGATCCTCATCTAGAAGCTGGCTGGTGACCACCCTCCAAGCGAGGTGAGGCTCTGCAGGACTGGAGCAGAATCACATCACAAAATCACAGTCTGGTTTGGGCTGGAAGGGACCTTAAAATTCAAACCACAGGCAGGGGCACCTTCCATAGAGCAGCTTGCTCCAAGCCCGTCCAACCGGGCCTTGAACACTGCCAGGGATGGGGCAGCCACAGCTTCTCTGGGCACCCTCACAGGGAAGAACTTCTTCCTAAGCCCCCATCTCCAGCTCCCCTCTGTCAGCTTGCTTCCAGAACTTCGCCGCTGCCAGGAAACAGCAATGTTTTCCCTTTAGAGCTCAGGGCAGAGTCTCCCTCAGTGCTGAGGTGCTGCTGCACATGCGCGGTGCTGGCAGGGAAGGAAAGGGGCACCCTGCAGTGCTGGCCACCACAAACCAACTATTTACAACTCAGAAGTTTTCTCCTTCATTGAAGACATAGCAGAGGCCTAAGCTGCTCAAGGAGTTAAATGTATTAAGCAATTTACAATTAATATAGAACTCATTCCAGAGATATCTACCAGAGAGTACAACAGGGCAATTAACCCACTAATACACTAGGCTATTACATCGCTATGTCTCTTATTTTAGCCTGAGGTGATTTGAAACGCATTGGATTAAAGGATATTACAGGAGATAGCATGAAAAATAGCTTAATGTAATGAGCCATCCCGTGATGTCTGCTATTAAAGATGATTTGCAGTTGAAAACTACAACATACAGTAGTTCAGCCATTTAGAAACATGAGTAATTTAACCCTTTCCTAGCCTGTGCCCCTTAGATGTGTCGGTGCTCCCTCTCCTCCCCCCCACTTTCAATGCCTTTATCTGAGGATTATCAAATGCACCTTATTAAAGTACAATGGTATCTTTGGGAGATTGGTGCCTGAGGTTGATAGAAACCAGTAATCTGCTAATAACTGTTAAAAATAGATCCCTGAGCGAGTAAATAGGCTGAGGCAGAGGGAGGCTGTTTGACTGGCAACACGTTCATGAGATGGGAACTTGTAGCAAATTCCTAGACTAGCCTTAGGCCTGTCGTATCAGTGTCAAATGGTAACTCAGAACTGGGAAACAGAAGCATCTTATCTTGAAATCTATAACTGTACAGCTTAGCATGGAGATAGCAGCACCCAGGGAGAAGAGAGCTCAGCAGCTGGAAAAGTCCCTGCCTGTGGAGCAGCCTTGCCATGGAGACCTCTTTGATAGCTCAGGCACATTCACTACTGGGTTGGTGCTGCAGGTCATCAGCTTCTCATCTTTAGTTTAGTCTGACTTTGGTCAAGAAGCCAGCACCAACAAGCCTAGGTATTGACTAAAGGCACCTAGGAGTCATCCTGTTCCCAAAGAGAAAAACACACTGGAGCAAACACTCTAAGCACAGAGCTTTGGCCATGGGCTTTATTCATCCTCACTGGCAAGGAAAGGACCGTGCTGCTGATGCGTGAGGGGGATGATGCGCACGTGGAGGTGTTGGGTGGCAGATCCTGCCTGCACAAGAGCCCAAAATCTGCACTGCAGCCAAAGTGCCTTCCCATGAGTGCCTTTAGCACAGTTATACATTAGCAGAGCTCTCTGCCAAATGATGCAGCCGTAAATCACCTTCCAAACCTGGATCTGCACAGAGAGGTGATGGGGGAACAGATGAGGAAAGCAAGGAGGAGGTTCACCGTGCTCCTGCAGAAAAGCCATTGACTTCACAGAGCATCTGGCTGCTCAAGGCCTTCAGATGAATTTTAAACTGCCCAAGGATGGAGATTCCCTCACACCTCAGGTGCTTCTTCCAGTGCTTGGTCACCATCAGCTAAAAAGTGGTTTTCTTACACCCAATCTGAATTGTATTTGCTGTTGCCTCTTCTTTCATTTTATTGAAGACCAGGTAGAAACACCTACAGAAGACCCCTCCAGCCGCTCCATCTGGTGTAAAGAAAGGGGAGAAAGCAAGTATTCAGCAGGAGCAAATGAATTCAGAGCAGAACCGTCCCATGGCCCTTCCCAGAAGCCAGCAGCCTGAGGCTGAGCCAAGGCAGCAAACCCCATCCCTGTCCCAAGCTCAGGTACCCCACTGAGGTCTGAACAACACCACTGGGGAAAGAGAGCCCATCCCTTGGCTTGATACTGGTAACTTTTTATGCTGATCTTCTAAACATAACACAGGCTTTAGTACTTACATCTGTGGGTAGTTCAGCCCAGCTTGCCCCTGCGAGCTGGCATCCTCCCAGCCCAGATGCTGCTGATTTCAGTTCTCAGGAAAACTTAGTGCTGGGAAACAGTTTTGACCTGGGCAGCGTGTGCTTCCCTTGCTCTTGTTTCTGTGTTTCCCCTCCTACCCAGAATGCGGTAAAACCATTGAATTCATGCTGTCAGTCATGATGCTTTTTGTCTACGAGATGGGGACCCCAGGCACAATCTCTCTTTTCAAGAACCCCATTGACACAGAAATAGAGATGAACAAAACTGGCACTTATTTTTCCCCCAGGAAAAGATAGGATTTTTCTCCCCATGTTTCCTGTCAAAAAGTTTCTTTCTTCAACAAACAGAAAGAGAGTAAAAAATAAATCCCATGCAGCCCATTAAAGATATTGCAGGGGGGACTTGGGGAAGAGTTACAACTACATGAAGAAGTGGGCAGGATGGTTTGTAGGCAGGAGGACACGAGTGCTGCCTTGACCCGCACCACCCAAGCATCCTCTGCTGTGGGTGCAGCTACTTGTTTCCCAGGAGTTTCCATGTGCACCAGCCTGGGAGAGGTGGCCCAAAGCAGCATCAGTGGCTACTCAAGGAAGTGCCACTGGTTGTGTTTGCTTTCAGTCGTTACCCTGGGATTTAAAAGGTGTGTGCCAATTCGCACTGAAATTCTGAGGAGGATGGATGCTATCATTGTGGCTCCTTTGAGCAAAGTGCGAGGAATGAGGAAAAGAAACCCAAACGCCAGCTAAAAGCACTCTCAGGCTGAGATTCTCCCGGGCCTGAGCTGAGACGTTTCTGCACCAAAGTGGAAAGAGAAGACGAGAAAAAAGCCATTTCCCCAACTGCCACCCCCCCCCCCCCCCCCCCCCCCCCCCCGAGCATTCAGGGGGGATTTTAGGCAAAGGGTGGTGCTTTCCACAAACCCTTCTGCAGGGGCAGGAGGGAGGAGGTGGTGGGGACCTCCTTCTAATCAAAGAACTTGTCACTGTCACTTTGGCATTAGCAGATGCCATGAACAATAACCAGGATCCCATGCCTCTGAAATGCATTATTAACAGGCTACATTCATTGCTATCCACCCCTACTCCAACCAGCTTTCCTTTTTGTTTCACTCTGGGCTGCCTGCATCCCAAGTGGCACAGGAACCTGTCATTTCTCATTTCCATCCAGAGGAACAAGTGATTTGGGAGAAGGGGAGAGGATGACCAAGGCTTTCTGACCTTTTCTCCTTCAATTTCATTCCTCTCCTCTGTGAGGAGAAAATGGCAATCACACTAGGTGGAACCGACAAACTCATCTCTGTGTCACTGCCTTACGTGTACAATAGCTGTGTCACTCAGAGTCAGGATGAGGAGGCAGTGAGGGGATTAGGGGCCCATGATGGCCCTTACCTGTGGGCAGATTTAAGCCTTCCCACTGCGCCCCATGCTCCTTGGTGCCGGCCAGAGTGGAGTTATTTAATTGTGAGCACGGTGATGTGAAGCACACTAAAAAAATCCCATGTGATTTGTCTGTTCTTCCTTTCCAAGTGGGATCGGTGTCTCCATGTGCCTGCAAAACCCCTCCTCAAGGAGCAAGACCCTGTGGCTTCTGAGATTACTAAGCTTTTCACATCACTTTGTAAATTCAATTGAAGAGCTCTCAGGGATATACTATAGTGATGGGGAAACTGAAGCACAGCCCCAGTAATGGGGCTATCCCAAAGCCATGCCATACCTCTGTGGGTACTGAGCATCCAGGTCCCTGGCTCTATTCCCTCCAAGGCTGTCGTGCAGCCAAGCAGATGGGGACGCACAGTGTAGGAAGGCAGACGGACACCCAGGGGCAACCCCTGCTCTGCAATGCCCACCCTGAGCCACCCCAAATCTGCTCCTCCTGCACCTGCAATTATCCCGTGGGGGGAAGATGAGAGACATCAAATGTCCCCAACACCTTGCAGCTACTGCATGGAGGAGAGGACAGTCTGGAGCATCACAGCCACAAAGAACCAGCCCAAGGCATTACCAGAGTGCTGATGAACACAGCAATTGATTAACCACAGGATTAGCAGTAAAAATGGTTGGACAAGAGGACTCTGTGCCAGGACCGGCTTTGCAGAGCCTCTGCCTTCAGAGTCCCGGGACATACCACTCAATGTAATTTATCTGGCTGGTTTGATGTCAAACGTGATCGCTTGCACAGGAGCTCAGTGGGCTCAGCCCCAGCACGGAGCTGCCACCATGACGACAAAGCCACCATCAGCTGTAGTGCTTGGATGGGCACTGGCAATTCCCACTTCACCTGGTTTGCAAACACACCTTGATTTGGGAGGGGGAATCGTTAATGGTAAATCAGAGACACCACATTAAAGGGGATTTTCCTAAACCATTCTCAGCCTCCAAAGCATAGAGCCCAACACAAACCCACTGGAGACAAGAACAAGAACAACTAGAGCATCATTTCAGTCAACTGTAACTAGTCCTAGATGAGATACGGTGGCGCGGGATGATATATTCCTGGTTGGCATGATGCAAACTGGCTGACTCCTCCTAATATTTGAATGGAAAAGTGCAGGAAGGCAAAGGGGGGAGTGGAGAGAGGCAGGGGAGAAGGTTTGGTACAGACAGCTCTTCCGCAAGAAAACTCCCTTTTTGGAGGGTAGGAGGGATATTAGTTGGGAACAGCAAGAGCATAGATTTTTCAGCTCCTATAAATCATTATTACTGGAATGTCCCTGAGGGGATGGGAAGAATGAATCAGTTACAGCCAAAACTTTTAGAGGGAGAAAGAGTAGGGAGGGAAAAAGGGGGGGAAGAGGAAAAAGGGGGGGGAAGAGGAAAAAGGGGGGGGAAGAGGAAAAAGGGGGGGGGAAGAGGAAAAAGGGGGGGGGAAGAGGAAAAAGGGGGGGGGAAGAGGAAAAAGGGGGGGGAAGAGGAAAAGGGGGGGGGAAGAGGAAAAGGGGGGGGAAGAGGAAAAGGGGGGGGGAAGAGGAAAAGGGGGGGAAGAGGAAAGATTAAAATGAGGGAAAAAAGAAAGAAGAAAAAAAGAGAAGGAAAGAAGAGTGAAAAATAAAAATTGAGAGAAAAGCAAAAGAGGAGACAAAGGCAGGAGAAAGGGAAGAAGAGGGAGAGAGAACAAAAGCAAATGGAGAAGGAGGAAGAGAAAGGGGAGAATGAGAAGAAGGGAATGAATGAACTTTGGAAGCAATTTACAATTCCTTTCACCTATATCATGAATTGAGCATGCAAAAAAAAGGAGGAGAAGGCGGCAGGAGGAAGGGAACTACTGCGCCAGGCATGCAGATTATCATTTGAAAAGCTTCTGTTGCTATGTTTTTGTCCCTGGGTGATGGAAATGAAATTGTCTGATGTGTGCGCCGTGTTAGATTTACCTTTGCAGGGTTCACCCACAATCAGTAGAGAGGGGTCATGCCACAATATGTCATCTCACAGCTCCATCACACCAACTCCAATTTATACGAGGAGGTATTATGCATTTCAAAGGAACCCCCTGCGCGTGGCTCTTGTTACTGATCTATATCACAGCTCAGCTGAGGGAAGATTAGTTCTGCTGCAAGGGCAACCAGACTTATTTGTTTATGATTATATTCCCCTTAAAGACGCACTATTCCTTTTTTTAATGTCTAATTTCAAGTACTGCGTTAAAGGGGTTGGGGAGAAGGGGGGGTTGGGATGGAAAAGGTGAGAGAATTCCACACTCTCCCACAAGGAAACCTAATAGTCCAAGTCTCCCATGCATCCTGCTCATTAAAGCCAAAAAAAAAGCTCCATTTAAATGCAAATGTGAGTTTTAGCTGGGGACTCCCCAAAAAGCTTCTCTTGGAAGCACCAGGGAAATAGGATTCAGGAAGCTAAAATGGCTGACAGCAGCCGAACGCCTGCGGAAAACGCTTCCCATCTAAACGCCCTCATCCTTCCCCCTCCGATGCCCCCTGGTCCCGCATCCTCATCCTCATCCAGCCCGGCTGGCTCAGGCGCAGCATCACTTATCACCGCTCTCCGCTGCAAGATTGTTTTACCTCAGGCAAACACCACCCCAGCGAGCTAAAACTGATAATATTAGCCTTTCAACTCCTGCTCGCTCTTGCTTTAATCAACGTTTGCCCAGAAAGGCGATGGTTTTGTCCCTGATAAAGGCTCTGAAGGATTTAATGAGGCTACCGAGTGCTGCAGACCCCAGGAAGCCCCTGCTCAGCACAGCTCCCTCCGTGTTACTGAACATGGCTTTAATCTGGGAGGCTCCAGATGATAGTGGGCACCCAGGATATCACCAAGCAGCTGGCACTGATTCATTGTGGTCCCTGAGCTTTGGGGCTGTTAAAAATTGGCATTAAAAAGCCAATGAGTCCTGGGAAGTTTTTACAGTGGAAAAGCTGATTTGTTTGATGGGGGAAAGATGCAGAAGGAAAGGACCCTGTGGCCCTGCCTATGATGGTGGGATGTTCAAAGCTGCCACAGCTGCTCCCAAACTTGCCCACTGCAGGGTACCAGGGATGCTGCTCGTGGAGAAAGACCCCACATGATGTGGGGCACTCCCCAAAAGCCAAATATAAAAATGGAACTGGGGTTTTCTAATGGAAAACAGGGGAGATGTGGGATGAGGGAAGTGAGGACACCTGAGCTGCTCCTGCAGTGGAAGGGTATTTGCCTCTACAGTGAGAGCAGAGCAGGATTCATGCCGAGCTCTCACACAGAGGCACTTTTGCTTATCATCACCAGGCCGGTTTCTGACTCCTCTGCCCATGATTAACGTATCACTGCTTATAATAAATAGGCCCATTCCCATCTAGGGAATAAATGGGTCCAGCAGGGACCTGCGAGGAGTGGAGACACGGAGCTGCTGCTCTCTGGCCCCATCTCCCGGCTCCTCTAGCCCCTCCACAGAGCAGAGCCGGCAGCGCTGATGGGGTTCACTGGGAGCAGAACAGCAAAGGTCACCCCTGCACCCCCGGCTTTTCTTACTGTTCTGATGATGCATTTTGCCAGTTTGCCAAATCCAGGCAGAATCAGGAGCATCGAAGCTGCTGTTGTCTTGGCTTCACATCACTGTCAGCCACGTCAGATGTGCAAGACTGAAAGCGATGCCCGTCTCCCTGCGCAGCGCTGTCTGCCTGCTGGAACAACAGATGAACAGATAAATGTATATAGAAGAAAATGAGCAGATTAATTAAGGGTGGAATTGGCTCATGTTTCACTTGAAACCTACCCTATAGTTATGTGGAGTTTCCCCTCATTTGGGGTTTGAGCACATGGTGGGATGACCGTGGTACCCACCAGAATCCCACCCCAAAGTGCTGCCGGTCCTACAATAGGCCCCACTCACCCTGAAGGCCTGATTCTGCTCATCCTCATGCTGGGGGACACCGAGGGACCTCCCCAGCATTACTAAGCCCCTGTGCATTGGCACAAACAGGAGGAATGTTCCCAGCAGCTCGGACCCAAAGTGTTAAATATTTTCTGCTTAAGTGCAAAATCTTTACAGCACAGCTCACTGAGCTCCTTCCTCCACTGGAGGCTGAAAACCTGAGACACCAAAGGCCAGTCACAGGTCCCCAAACCAACGGTCACCCAAACAGCCTCATAGCCATCACGCTCTAACTGTGTGACACTCAATCTGTGCCAGCCACAGCATCGCCTGCACTGCCCTGGGTGAGGAACCCGGAGCCTGGAGCAGGCTGGAAGGCGTCCACCCCATCTTCAAGGGCCAGCCTTCCCTCTGCCTGCCATTTCCTCCCTTGTTCTGCATAAAAAACACACTCATTCCACTACTTGGAAAGCTCATAATATGATGGGTGAAAACAATTAAATGAAATAGACTGGTAATACCCATGGGAAAACATTTTTAGATATGATATTACAATCTTGTTTCAAAATTGGATTTTGCCAAGAGGAAATACAGTTTATTATAAAACACATTTTCTTTTAATTTAATTATATAATCTTTTGGCTTCAGAGAAGGGCTGCTTAAATCAGACCCATTTAATTTTCAAGTGTATTCACCCATCACCCAGGGCAAATTGGTTTAAATTAGTAGGTGACTATATAAGTTCTAGATATGTGTCAGACCAAAATTTATCTGCGAACCCTGTATCAAAGCCCATCTCCATCAGCAGCACAGCAGCAGAAATTACCAGGGATGAAGAGGCAAGCGCCTGAAGAGCAGCATTCGCTCCGATTTCAATGACACCCACTACAAACCCCGATGTGGGGTTATTTATTTGGGCTCTTTGGGAATGTTTTGCCACATCAGTTCATCACGCTGCACGTCTGCACCGTGCCAATAAAACCTGATGACCTGCAGTTAGTTTCTACCAGGTGCATTAAATTCCCATAACGGGAACAGATCTTGCTAAGTCTACCATAGCCTCTTCTTTTGCAGAGATTACATTTCCAACCTAATGACAAGAGTGGTTTGTTCAGACGCTGCAGTCGCTGAACTCTGCCTGCGATCCGTCATGCTGACCCGCTGCACGGCGCGCTCCTGCAACACAGCTCCACATGGACAATACCGTGTGAGTTATAGCACGACTCTCTTCCCATCCCACCCTATTTTTCCCCATTACTCCGCTCCTGGAATCCTGCTTCTGGTTCACATTTAAAAGCGGCCAAAGAAAACGCATCCAAACCCATTCAAACCTGGTTTTGTACAAGCAGCCCTGCACTTAACGGCTCCCAGAGCTTTAAGTGTGTGGTTTAGTGCTGCTCGCTGTGGTTTGGGATAATCACTTGCAAAGACAAGGGAGGAAATTCCTCAGCAAAGGGAAAATACTGCAGTGCAGTGGAGGCTGACTCGGCAGGAACACCACAGTGAGAATAAATAATAATAGGTGGGATTTGGAAGGGGTTTTTCATCACAGGTATCAGAACGCTCCCCAGGAGTACTGGCTGGGGGAGGATGAGGTGCTCCCGAGCAGCCAACCCAGCCTCACCCCCAGCATCCTTCTGTGGGGCTCCTGCACGTGGGTCACATTTGGGAAACCTCCTGCTCCAGCAATGGGCCTGGAGACCCACCTGAGCCCTGGCTGGGTTCAGCCCAATCAGCCCTCCCATAGCTCTGCTCTCCTCAGCAAACACATCCAGTTTTGAACCCTCCAGAAAAACCATGGATATGGTGCCACCAGCAGCAGCACAACCACCCTCACGTTAAATAAACCCCAAAAAGCAGAGGTTTCTGCCCTGGCCCAGAAACCCAGCCAGCGGCAGAAGGCAGCAAATAAAAGCAATACCAACACAGCATTTGGTTATTATTGTTCTTGCAAGGCTGGTTTGGTGTTAACCACAACAAAATATCTATCATGATTCTCATGTCAGGCAGCGGGTGCAGGTCCCTGTAAAGCAAAAGCCTATGAAGGCTCCCAGTGCAGCAGCATCAACTATATATATATATACACACACATCAATATATACATGCATCAGTGTAGGGAAATTCTGAAAAGGTGGTTTGAATGAACTGAAAGCATTGTTTAAGGCAAATACTTTACTAAACTTCATCGAAACATTATCATACAGATAGATACAGGTAAGGAAGGCTCCGTGGAGACCTTAGAGCAGTTCCAGTGCCTAAAGGGGCTACAGGAAACCTGGAGAGGGGCTTTGGCCAAGGGACGTAGGGACAGGACAAGGGGAACGGCTTCAACCTGACAGAGGGGAGATTGAGATGAGCTCTTAGGCAGAAGCTCTTCCCTGTGAGGGTGCTGAGGCGCTGGCACAGGGTGCCCAGAGAAGCTGTGGCTGCCCCATCCCTGCAGTGTTCAAGGCCAGGTTGGACACAGGGGCTTGGAGCAAGCTGCTCTATGGAAGGTGTCCCTGCCCGTGGCAGCGGTTGGAGCTGGATGAGCTTTAAGGTCCCTTCCAACCCAAACCAGTCCATGATTCTATGATTATTTCAACAGGTGTTGGACACCCACCTCCTTCTGGGTCTCTGCTGCTCTCCCATTCACTGCTCACTTTGCAGATGTACCCAACCCATCCCACAAGCCCAAACGCTGAGCAGCGCATCCCTGCCAGATGCTGAGCTGCAGCTGGACTCCAAGTGTTATGAAAACATATGATCTCAGGCATGTCTGGCAAATAAACATTACAAGGGGCTGCTTCAAAGCTGTGTAGTAGCAAATCTCAGCACTTAACTAGTAATGCAATAAGTCCTATCAAGAGCACGCTGAAAGGTGGAATAAATTTCCTGGAGAACAATGCGGGTGATGTATGCACATGACCAACACACAATAAAACTGTAGAAGGGGAGGAAAAAAAATGCACCCAGTCAATACAATAAAATCAGCACAAATACAGGCGATGGAAGCGAATAAATCCAACAATCCGAAGATTTTACAGCACTCTCGCATGCAAAACATTCCTTTTTCCTTCTTCCCCCCCAGAAATCTTAGGGTAAAGAAAAAAATGGGCCTGTTTTGCATCTTGGTGCATTGTGAAGGCACCGGCGGCTGTCGGCACAAATTACCATTCATCTAGGCGTTGTTGTGGAAATTTTCAAGGGATTTGCAGTAATTATATGACAAAATGCTTGCAAATCTCACTCATTGCTGAATGGAAACACACGGGTCAAAGATTGAACACTCTCAGCTTGGTAATTTGTAAATGTCAATCAGACGGGGGCCACGGGAGGCAGCCAGGCACAAGCAGTGAAAGGCAGAGCGATGCCGTAGCAACCAGAGAAAGCCTTTTCACCGCACGGCTCGAAAAGGCACGGGATAGTTTTAGCTCCCAGTTAAAAACCCCAAACTGATCACCTTGCACCAAGAGGAGGAGGAAAAGGAGGGGGAGAAGGGGAGGGAAGAAAGGAAGGAAAAACAGTTTAAATAAAACTGGGGAGATTAAATTAACTGATACATACATTGGCGGAGGGAGACGGTTTGCTCGGTAATAAATACGGGCTCCTATCTCCCCCTGTGCGAGACAGCAAGGAAAGCAAAATAAAATTAAAAGATATAACAATAAAAATTATAAATGCATTGCAGCCCCTCCGAGCAAGAGCCGGTAATGAACCCGCCGCCAGCCAGCGAGAGCCTTATCTCTAGGGATCGGAAAGAGGCAAAGGAAAGCAAGGTGATGGGGTCCGGTGTCCCCCTCCCAAACCACCACCCTCCACAGGGACACAGACCTTGTTTGAGAAGTCAACCCCACCTTCTTCCGTTTCCCAGGAAGTGGGATTGGGAATGGCATTGTTTTAAACTATACAAAAGGAGTAATCCCGGAGTCTCCCACTCCACAGGGAATACATTAAAGCGACCTGATTTGCCTCTAAAGAGAAGCATCTCTGCTCCATGAGGGCTGTTTCAGACACAATCACAGCCCAGGCTCAGGGCACTGGGAATCTGTGGCACTTGCCCTTGGGGCCCTGCAGCTTTTTTGCAGCTTGGCCTCTATTACAGTACTAACAAAAATGACTTTTTTGGTTGAAAATGGGGATGTTCGGGGCTCCTGAGGTTGGCTCCCTTTGTTTTCTTAAAAAGAATGGGGAAAAAAGCCCAGAGAAGACAAGAAGCTGCTGGTTTTGTCCTGGAGACTAAGATTTTAGGGCTGAAAAGCCCACTGCAGGAGAGCTGCAACACCCCAAGAAGCCATCAACATGTTACTATGGATTACTATTGGGTCATGCCCAAGTTTTCTTAAGTTCAGCTTCATTTTGGGTGAGCTTCAAGCACAGAAATGCCAAAGCTGACAAGCTGCAGGGATGTTTTTGCCATGCAAACCATCCCCATGATGGTAGCAAGATGCCATCACACACGGGGAAGAACTGGCATCAGCCTCACTGCAGGGTGAGGAGTTAACACCAAAACCATTTAACACCCTTGAAACATAGAAACCTTGCCTTTGGTACAAGGAATCTACCAAACCAGAAAGGTTACAGTGAACAGAGCACAGAATTTTGTCAACACCAAAGCCCAAGCTGCCAAAGCACCCCTTGGTTTTAAATGCAAGATTTCCCTCCTCCTGGCTCATGGTTAGGGAAGGAAGGAACTGGTTTAACTGGTTCAGAAGAAGAAAATTACCCTAATCCCACCATGGATGGAGGGCACCTTTGAAAGACACTGATGACCCCAAGAAACATTATCCTTCCTCTCCCAGGACTCCTGGGGCCTGCAGGCAACGTTCAGGATCCCTCCTGTGCTTGGCCCTGGGGCTGTTTTGGTATGATATAAACCCTAAGCAGATGCTGCTTCTTTCAGCTCTGAGGCCCCCAACACAAGAGGGATGTGGAGCTGCTGGAATGAGTCCAGAGGAAGCCACGGAGATGCTGGGGGGTTATGGACTGCTCCATGGCACTGGGAATGCATCACCTGCCATTAGCTCCTCCCTCAATGGGATTTAATGAATCTGAGAGAAATTATGAAGTACCATAAAGCCACAAGTATCATAAAAAATCTCATAAAATTGAGAAAAGCTATTAAGTTATAAATACAACCAATACATGCAGCATCACTCAGATGGCAGAAACTAGCTATAAAATAAAGCCATTTTAGACCATCACTCCACAACTTACCAAGTCTTTTAATTCAGAAGTCACACGTCCCTTTATGGCATCCAATCCTCCTGTCTGTAGGATATCTGTCTTCCAGTTAAACATACACAAGCCCTTAGATACAATGTGGAACAAAGAACTTCAATCAGCGCTTTGGTACCTCTTGCAGGAAGTAGCTGGACAGGTCTCCACTTTGTCCCTGTGTGATGTCTTATTTAACCCAACCCCTAA
Organism: Ara ararauna; assembly: GCA_028858755.1. Classification (NCBI taxonomy): domain Eukaryota; kingdom Metazoa; phylum Chordata; class Aves; order Psittaciformes; family Psittacidae; genus Ara; species Ara ararauna. The sequence goes on along the minus strand of CM054389.1, from coordinate 4,493,922 downwards.
ATATCTGCCCTTGAAAACAAATAACTCTAATAAGTTCCTTAGTAAGGGATGTGTGTATGTGTGTTTATATATATATAGTAAGGGATATGTGTGTGTGTTTATATATATACATATATATATGTATGTAGCAACTGCAAACCGGAGGGTTTACAGTGCAGGTGTATTGCTTTTTGCTCACTCAATTCAAAGACAAACCTTTGCTGATCAACCTCCCAATTACTGTGGAGCAATTTCTTCCCTTTATTTACTCTCAATGTCCTGTATGTGATGAATATTCATTGAAATAATTAAACACCCCATTCACAGCCTGTTGTGTTCACCATTAGCCCAATAAAACCCAAACAGGTTAATGATGAGCTTTAATATGGGGATTTAATATCATTTCCCCTATATATTGGCTAAAAGTTTAGCTCCCTCTTTAAGCCTCATCAATTAACTGGAAATAAGTAACCCCCATAAAACCACACTGTGGCTGTAACTCACAGGTACATGTGCTACATGGCTCTATGTATTTATCTTCTGTGCTTTTTTAGCTGAGTTCCTCGTTTTGGTTTTAGCTACAGTATTAGAGAGAGAAAAACTGAGGTGTGATTTCCCCTATTGAGGAATTATTCCCCCATTGAGGAATTATTCCCAGTGCAGTTGGTTGGTGGAACAGGAGCACAGGCTGGACCAACAGTGGAAAAACACCTCGTTACTAACCAAAGACTGTGCCCTAGTAAGGAAGCCTCTTAAAGAACATTGGAATTGGTGCCTCTGTTTTGCCATGGGATGAAGAGGCCACAGCAGCATCATGGGCTCTGTCAGCACCCAAAGCAATGCTGGTACCTGCTAATTAACCTGCTCCAGCAAGGCCTAAGAGCTCCCCATTAGCAATTCAGAGCAGGCTGTCAGAGACACACAGCAAGAACAGGAAGGACCAGAACAAATCAGGAGAGTTTATGAGGATAACTTACATTAATTTTATCCTTTATAGGCAATAAACCTTTGTTGGTTCATTACTGGCCACTGTTAAGTTTCAAGGGAGTTTTTTAACATGCAGGGGAGGTGCTGCCTGTCTCTGCAGGCTTCACTGTGTGCCGGCACCTTGAAAGAGTAAAGGTGGGGTTTGGGATGTGGTGGGGTTGGTGATGGAACAGGAGAGGAGACACTTCCAAGCCTGGAGAGGCTTGAAAGTACAGAGGAAAAAGCACATTGGCACAGGGTGCCCCGAGAAGCTGTGGTTGCCCCATCCCGGGCAGTGTTCAAGGCCAGGTTGGACACAGGGGCTTGGAGCAAGCTGCTCTAGTGGAAGGTGTCCCTGCCTGTGGCAGGGGTTGGAACTGGATGAGCTTTAAGGTCCCTTCCAGCCCAAACCAGGCTGGGATTCTATAAATGCATCCCCAAGGGGCAGGGGCAGTACCTGCTGCTACTGCCCACCTCCTCAGCGCAGGGCACCACCAGCTCGTTGCCATCACACGATGAAGATGAACCTCACTTTATTTGCTGCTTAACTTCATCAGCTGAAACACACAGAAAAAGCAAGTGCCATTAGGTCAGAAATGACAGAGCAAAATACCCATCTGCAAGCAAAGTGATACTAAAGGTACAAAGCTGGAAAATAAAGAGAAAGGAGGAGTAACCTGCACACACCACCAGTGCCGTATCTATAGCTTCATGATGATTAAACAGCATCAACTTGGCTGGGGACTTTCCCTGGGTCCTGAACATTAGAGAAATATTATTCTCAGAATCACCTGAAGTTTTATTTAATGCAATAAAAGCTCATTTTCAATGGGAATTAGTCCTGAAATAGACTATTAAGAAATGCCGGTTGATGCATAGCTCAGCCCTCCGAGCTAATGAACTCCAAATGGTGAAGAGCAGGGGAGGGGACTGAGGGGTGTTTGGTGCCTTTCTGTGGGGGAGGCAGTGAACAGCACAACAATGAAGAAAATGCCTAACTTAGCACAGAAATCAGTGGAAGTCCCAGGATTTCCATCAGCTGAACAGCTACTCCTCAACCAGAGCTTTGGGATTCCACAGATTGAGCCCAAGCAAAGTTCCCCCCTTTTCCAAACTACTCAAAGGAAAAAGAGAAACTAAAACCAAAGCAACACACACCTCCCACCCCAGAAAAAAGACGGAGCAGGGGAAAACCAGAGGTTTTATGGGCTTTTACAAGGCATTTTCTATGAACAGAATCGTTAGCATCATTTAATGACAGATTATTCCCAGGGTCCCCTCCAGCCTTAACCAAGAAGAGAAAAAGAGAAGGAGGAACCAGCATCAGTAGCAAGGGGATGAGACAAGGACAACAGCAAATCTCCAATTCCCTTTGGAAGGCCCCAAGCTGAGGATAGAAAAGGAAATGACTCGAGGAGATAACTCTGCATTTCAGGTATTTATGATCTGCAGCAGTCCTTACCTGGCACCTGGATGGGACAACTGAGGCTCCCAAGGAAAAGCTCCACCAGATGATACCTGGGAAGCACCTGGGCGCTGCCTCCAGAGCTCTTGCTGATGAATTAAGGGATAGGTTCATTTAGGAATCATTTGTTTCTCTGCAGTTTTATTTATCCCTGCAGTGGGTCTCAGCACCGCCCCCCCCAGCAGCAGAAGCTCTTTAACAAGTTCCCTTCAACATTCCACTGTATAAGAGGGATAACAAATCCCATTGCCAGAAGAAACCCAGGCAGTGGGGAGAGGGAATCAGCTGCACTTTGGGGCAGTTTAGCCCAGAATCAATGTGTTTGGTACCAGGGCTGCCGGGAGCATCCCTTCCACCCCAGCTCTGGCATTGGGAAGCCAGGCAGGAATTCCGAGATCCAAAATGGATGGTGTGAAGTAGGAAGAACTCAACCTGGGAGAGCAGCTCCTGTCTGCTGGGTAAATGTCATCTCTTGTGAGGTTGTCCTTTTTAGCTGTCTGTATAAATAAAGAGGCTTCCCCTCGGCTCCATCGTTCCCCGCTGAGCTGCCTGTGTTCATTGTAGCAGTAAATGGAGTTCTTTAAAGAGGTGCATGGGAGCTCTCGGTGCTGACGGACACCATAGATCACACAGTAACACAAAGCAGTGTGGATGCAGGGCCTGATCCTGCTCCCATTCCCACAGGGATGTGGAAAGCTCTGGGAACCTGTGACCTGAACATGGCGAGGGTGAAGCCACCCTAGGAGTCGTGGCGCCTGGAGCAGGACTCAGCTCCTGTGCTGGCAGTGGGAGGAGAGCAGCACTGGTCTCAGGGAGGCAGGATCCCTTGCAGTATCCCTAATGGCATCCTTTGCTGCCTCCCTCGCAGCATCCCTCATAGCATCCTTTGCTGCATCCATGATGGCATCGTTTGCTGCATCCCTCGCAGCATCTCTCGTGGCATCCTTTGCACAGGGAATGGTTTGGCTGAACAGCCCTGGCTCCCTCGTTGCATTCATGTCTGCCAGCATCTCCTGCCACCTTCTGTCTTCACATAGGGCTGCAAAGGGAGAAACCACCAACGTTATTTCCAAACCTGATAACAATGCCAGATGTTGATTTACTTGAGTGAGTTCCCATGTTGGGAGCCACCACGGATGTGCTGGTTTGCACCCTGAGGCTGCGGGTGCTCTGGGAGGTGCTCCTGGCCAGGGCCATCCTCACATTTCACCCAGTTGTAAGGAAATTATCACACGTGAGATTTGGAAAGAAGAGGGTTTTGCACCTCATAAACACACGTAGAAAGGTGAAGCAATCTGGAATCTACCACTCCCATTAATACACTCTCTTATGTGACGAATAATAACATGTATTTATAAACATCTGTTGCTGCACGAATAAAAACAGTTCTAAAAGAGAAACCCAATATAAACCAGAATGACTTTTTAACTTCAGAAATTGAGCTGCAATAACAAGAAACAACCCATTTCAGAGAGCAACAGAGATCTCTGCCTTGTCTCAAACACCAGCCAAGCACCAACCACACAATGAGCAGGAGGGAAAAGAGATCCTTAAAATGCCATGCAGGGCCTCAACATTTCCCTCTCCTCTCACCATCCCATGGTCCTGCCCAAAGGGTGCCACCGGCAGCAAGTGCCTGGATCCTGCCTCCAAGTATCCAAAGGGAAAGCACTGATGAGTGCCAATGATGACTTTCCCATGCACCTCCATACAGGCATTGGTCTGGGCAGATGGAGGGACCACAGCAGCATCTATCACCCATCGCAAAGACAGACCCTCTTTGGAATGACCAGAAAAGGGTTTTTTCCCCCATGTGCTCCGTGCTCTGCTGTGCCCCAGCAGGTTCCTCAGGACAGCCCTGCTCCATCTGCATCTCTCACGGGTGGAATGCGCCATCTCCAGCAGCCACAGAGGAGATGGGCAGAGCTGGACCACGATGGGAGTTTCCACACCCGGTTTGGCCGCATCCTGCCCTGCAACATCCCATGGCTGCTCTTCACCCAAGACCTCGATCCTTGGGGTTCCCCTTTTGCTTCCCATCACTTTGTCCTTCAGGGGGACCGCAGGCCCCCAGGGCTCACCCACGGGTGCAGGTTGGGCACCCATCCCTAACATCAGAGCTCCACCTAGCGCTGTGCAGCCCTTCCCACCACCAGCCTGGGCAAGGGGAGGTGGGAAAAGAGGGGGAAAGGAAGAAAATTAAAACATATTAAAGGTGTTAATAAGCGACTTATTTAAACGGAGCATCACACATTGAGCATTAATCACCCTGCAGTAAAAGTGTAATTAAGGAGTCACTCTGCCTTCTGGGGAAGGCTCGCGGAGGCCGAGAGGAAACGGGCTCTTTATTAACACAAATTATTTTATTTGGCTAAAGGTAATAATTCTAAGTGAGGTCAACGGGACTCGTGTGCACCGAGCAGCGCCGGGCCCGGCCAGCGTTGCCATGGAGACTGAGCCAAGTTCATCCTCACCGGTAATGGCTTTGCTCTGCCACCACCGCTTGGGATTGTTCCTTGGGAACAAACAGGCTTCGAGCCAGCAGCGGGGTCTCCTCACTGGAGAAATCCCCTGGGAATTTCAAGGGGGAGTTTGCAGGAGTGCCCTGTTGAAAGGGTGGAAGCATCGTCGCCTTCCCAGCTGCTCAGCACCAAGGCTCATGGGACGGCGCCCACCAAATGTTCTCCATGTGGGAATGGTGTTCCACGAGCAGGACCAGCACGTGATGCTCCTGTTTTCCAGCACAGCTACCAGGATGGTTGTGGGATGGTTGAAGGACCACGTCCATCCCAGCCACGCAGAGCCAAGCTGCGGGAATTTTCCCACATCACCTTCCCAAGGGGGAGCGGGAGCTTTATGGGGCTGGAGCCTCCCTAGGGAACACCACAAACGCACAAGGAACACCATGCCAGGATGTGACCTGAGATGCTTTCCACGCAGAAACACATTTCCTCCCCATTTTAGCCCAGCTCTAGCAAACGCATTTGATGTCCTAATGGGACCAAGTCACAGCGAGCCATTTACCTGTGAGAGCATTTCCAGGCTCCTATAGTGCTGAGTGCAGGGACCAGCATAGTTAAAAGTATATCTAACTCCCTAAAATCAAACTCTAATAAAGCCACAAGTAAAAACCAGCCAGGATTGGGGCTGTAAAGCCCGTTTTCCCAAGCACATTCCTCTGCTCGGAGAACTCATGTGTTATTCTGTCTCCTGCAGATTATTGTCTGAACACAGCGGTGATTTATCTGTCTCCCATGTCATGTCATCCGTTTATGTACGGTATTATATGTAGAGTACAGCATTAACATTTTACTATTATTCTTACCTTTCAATGCAAAAAGATAAGAGTGTAAATCTGGGAGACAAGGGATGTGTCACACCAGAGCTGAGGCAGCGCTCCCGGGGTCCTCATCCTCCTCCCTCTGTGCTCCAAGGCTCAGTTCACCATGGGACCATGCCTAAGTGAACACAATGGGGATTTCTCCATCACCAACACGTGGCTTCACCCACGATCCCCCCTCACTAAAACCATCCCCTTTAACAGGAACATCCCCCTTCAGCACAAACACAACCCACCTCCCTGCCACACCAGAGGAGCAACAAACAGCCTGCTCACAACTTAAGGGCCCTAGTAACTTATTAGCACCTAGTCAAGATTAATCAAGCAGGGAAGACTAAAGCAGGTCCCTAATTAGTTGCTGATGATAACTATATTTGTCATCCTCTCCCAATTAGTCTACTGTACATTTTGGAGCTTAATTGCACCTTGTTCTTCATTTAAATGTCATCATGTGCATCTATTCTCCCCGTTCCTTAGGAAATTTGAGAAAAATTTGACATTAAATATAGATTATCTTTAGATTTTCATAATTAACACAACTGAACCCTCTTTGGCCTAAATACATCTCCTCATGCTATAAATCTGGCTGTGCTCTTGGAAGCGGGTATCTCCAGGGATGCCACGGATAGGGGTTTGCATCTCCATGGCACTGGGGTCATGCCCAGGTGGCAGCGGTGGCTGTGGTCAGGATGTGGCCTTAGGATCCCCCACAGAAGGAAGGGATGGGGCAGCCTTTGGGGCAGTTCTTTTGGGGATTTTTGTCTCCATTTTCATGGCTGAGAACATCTTAAAGAGCCCGACTGTGAATGGTGGGTCGGATTATGCCCAGGGAAAAGTGAGGAGTCTGATTCACCTCCCTCCATCCCACTGCCAAAGCTGCCCTGGGCAGCCCTGCTCAGCCCTCCCACCCTGCAGCACCCTTAGGACAAGACAAAGCTGCTGCTCAACATGGATCGCACCTGTTCCCACAGATCCAGATTAGAGGATATTCAATATATTGATGTACAACAGAAAGCTCCAGCCGCCATTAACCCATCAATCACTGCCCGGACCTCCCTGGCAGGACTCTGCACCTCCAGCCTCCCCTGTCACCCAGCAAAGATGCCACCAAGGCACCCCATGGGTGCCCTGCATCTGGTCACACGCCTGTTTGCTAACCTGGTGTCCCTGCATGCCATGGCAGCTTGGAGGGAGCAAGACCTGGGGAATGCCGACCGTGAGCCATTCCCCACCATCACCACAGAATTCAAAGCCCCATCTGAACACAGAGCCTCTCTCCTGCTATATCCAACATACCCCAGCAGTGTCCCTACACCGAGCCCCACTGCAAGGGACCGAATGCAAAGTTATGTCCCAATGCACTAGGACTGCAGAAGGGGCTCCAGGGAGAGATGGGATGAGCCAGAATGGGGTCTGCCCTGCAGTGCCAGCATTCCAGCCACCATGTCTGTGGGGTCTCAAGCTCACTGGCTCCCTGGAGCGATGCTGGGTACCAGGACACAGCCATCCATGTACAGGCACACAGGAGCTGCTTCACAGCCAAATCTCTGCTCACGCTGATCAGTGGCAGAGGCAGGGACCAGCACAAGTCCCATTGCCCACCCCAGCCCACCAGGGCTGGGTACAGCCCATAGGGCAGCCTCTTGGGCACCCAGCAAGGTATAGAAGCTGCTGGTGCCCAGCAGCTCTGCCCACAGCCCCTGCCACAGCGATGCTTGCACTGAGAACAACGGCCAGGCTTACAAAGAGGAGGAAAGGAAGGGAAAAAGCAATGTATGTTCCTACCTGTCCCTCAGGAAGAGGCTCAGCGCACAGATCATCCCTACTGCCTATTAAGAGCAAAAAAGCCCACGTCGGTCTATGCATTTCCCAAGTGCTCTGGGGCTCGGCACATCCGAAACAGGGAATGCTGCCGTTCGCTTTCCCGGAGGAGGCTGCTGCTGCGCGAGTGGATGGGGAAGGAGAGGAGAAAGGAAAACTGAGGGGGGAAAATAAATAAATTAAATCAAGGAGTAGCCAAAAAAGTGTATTAGAGGCAAATTTGGAAGGAAATCAATGGGCTGTAATTGGGTTTGATTTTTCTTCCCATTTTGTTTGGCTGGGGGTTAGGTACAGACTCCCTACATGAGCAGAGAGGAGAGATTAAAGCGCAGGGAAAGGTGCCGGCTCACGAGCCGGTGGCCACCAAAGCATGACAGCTCCATCACCCTGTCAGGGGCACGGCAGGATCAACACAGAAATGAATAAAGGGGAAACCATGCAGGGAGGAGATGGGCATTTGCTTATTTACTCTTTTAGCTGGTGCTTCCCTATTCTGCGCACAAGCCCATCCTGGCAGCAGGAAAGGGGTTGTGCCCAAAGCCTGCCCACTGCCCTGGTGCTGGGGGGACCCAGATGAGTCCTGCCCAGTCATACACAATGACAGTGATATGCCTAAAAGCATGCAAAAGGAATTCCATGTCCCTCTGGAAGAGATGCTCCCACATCCCCCCAAGACCTTCACCCATCCTGCTCGCAATATTGGTGTAAGCAGTGGCATGGGTGCATGGTCATTGGAAAACAAGAAGAGAGATCATTTGTGCCAGTTCATCCCATGTCTCCAGAGAGCACTGATACATGCCTTTAAAACACTTGTTTCTGCTGGAGGTTTTAGTTCTCCTCCTCTGAACGGGAGTGATCCGTACAGTGCTTGGGAAGCAAAGCCGAATCCCTGCCCACCATGGTGTCGGCTCCACACAGGGATCCTGGTGTGCATCATTATTCCTTAGGTAAAACAGGCCAACACGAGGGTGAAGAACACTTCCCACACACCATGGTGTGGTTTGATGAACCTGAACTGATGGTGACCTTCAGCTCAGCACATCCAGAAAAAGGACCTACTGTTTTTCCCTTTGTACCAAACCTTTCCAGAGCTGGAAAGCCCAACTCCATATGGCAGAGGGTTGGAACTGGATGAGCTTTAAGGTCCCTTCCAACCCAAACCATGCTGGGATTATATGACAGACATCTCCCCCGTACAGCTTTGAGTGCTGAGCTCCAACCCTCCCTCCTCATCCTCCCAAGCTATAAGCTGTTTTTCCTTTTACCCTTTAACCTTGAAAATTAACCTAAAACACAGGGCCCTGCGCACATGACTTACTCAAATAAATTGCATCCTTAATTATGAACACCCTCGGCTCCTGTGTGCTCCAGGCCACGCTGCCCCAGCGGACACCCCCCTCCTGATGAGTGGTTATTGAACACACGAACAACAATCAACACTAATTAAATACTCAGCTGTGGAGAGGAGACAATGTTTATCAAAAACTGCAAGAGGAGGGGACAGCATCTTCTGTTTGCTATAATTAGTTTGCAATATTCCCCAGGCGGTCTTGGAAATCGAACTCGGGTTTGTTCACATCTGTTTGGCACAGGCAGACAAAGGCCACCGCAGCCCTGGTCCCACTCTGTATGTGTCTCCCCATCCCGGGCTTGCATCTCCAGCGAAGCACATAGGGTGCAGCACCCGCATGGCATCACTGCAGCATCACTGGGTGGCAGAGGAAGGCTGCCTGCTCTCCTCATCCCCTCTCTGTGAGGGTCACCAATGGGGATGACATTCAAGGGGGAATGGGTCAGTGGAGGTATCCCAGTACATCGCGGTCACTGGCAAGCAGTGGTAAGACAAGAGGGAAGGGGCAGAGTGATGGCGCAACACCTTCCCTCACACCCCACACCCCCCCATTAAAACCAAACCCCTCATCAGGAGGAAAAAATCATCTAAATGTAAATTTATACCTTTATAATTCTCTAATTCTGCCGTTTTCAGCCAGGGAAGAGCAGGACGAGGCCGTTAATTTCCCTCTGTCTCACGTTATTACCGGCTTAAAGATCTACTCAGCGGCAGAGGACAGGAGTTAGAATTTCCCTGAAGGAGGGGAAATAAGGCGATTAGTGATCACCAGCCTCTGAATGCTGAAGCCTGGGACAGCTCCAGATAAGAAAATGCTGGTTTCGTAGTAGGTACATGAATGAAGAACAACAGGAACAACAAAACCTCTCTGTCATACTCCACGCTCCGATATTTATCCAAGGGCTGCTGAACCATCCCCATCCTGTAGACCCACCCTAGTATCTCCCGACTTCCTACACGCTGTGGTAGTACAGATAGGCCAGTGCTGAAACCAGGTTTCCTAAAACACCAACCTCAGGCAATGGTCTGAAGCTACTACAGTGGGAGTAGCGGTGAGCCCTTTGCACACACGCCTATAGAAACTGCTAGACCTATAACACACACTGCCATACATATAATAGATATATATAATAGCAGTGTATATACCATATACTGCTACTTCTCATAGGTACCCCCTGCATGCAGACACAATGCATCCAGATGGACACAAGTGCCCTTCTCAAGTCTATTCCACTACTCACAAGTCTATTACACTACAGTTCATCTTCCCAAACACTGTACATGATTCCATATTAAAGAACATTCCCTCTGCAGCATCATCCCCAGCCTGACCCTGGGGCGGCTGCATCCCCTTGTGCTGGGATGATGCTCGGGTGATGCTCAGCATGAGCCCTGGGGACACCCCCACCACGGCACCTCCTGCTCCCGCCAGCAGCCGTTGCTTCCCAGCCTCATCCCTGTTCGATCCATCAATACTGGGCACAGTCACTGGGAAGGGCAGCCCCGGCCCTGATCAATAGCAGCAGCCGCCAGCCCTGTGGGTGCTGCACTTGTTGAGTGAGGCTGCAGTGGAAGAGAAGAAACCACATTGAATACATTCCTCCCCCATACAAATGTGATGGAGCAGAGGGGTAAAAACATCTCTTAGTGCCTTGGAGAGGATGAATAACACAAAAGGAAGTGCTGGGAGCCGGGGAGGAGCAGCGTTCGGGATGTGAGCGCATCTGTATCCCTGCTCTTGGGCTTCATCTGATGCACCTGGCACCACTCAGAAAGAACAAGATTTGGTAGTAAAATACACTGGAGAGAAGACTGAAATTCAGCACAACTCAGTGGTGCTGCTGGATCCCAGCCCTGTGCATGTGCAGATGACAAGGGCTTCGTCCCTTCTTGCTCTAATTGAGAGCAAAAGTTCACTGGGGATCAGAATGCAGCAAGTTTGGAGGTTACAGTAAACAGCAAATCACGTTTTCATGGTGTTTTTCATGCCAGGGAGCTCAAACCAATTCATTAATTATAGAAACATGGAATGGTTTGGGTTGGAAGGGACGTTAAAGCTCATCCAGTTCCAACCCCTGCCATGGGCAGGGACACCTTCCACCAGACCAGGTTGCTCCAAGCCCCATCCAACCTGGCCTTGAGCACTGCCAGGGTTGGGGCATTCACAGCTTCTCTGGGCACCCTGTGCCAGCCCCTCAGCACCCTCACAGGGAAGAGCTTCTGCCTAAGAGTTCATCTCAGTCTCCTCTCTGGCAGGTTAAAGCCATCCCTCTTGTCCTGTCCCTGCATCCCTTGTCCAAAGCCCCTCTCCAGGTTTCTTGTAGAGCAGGAATTAATCCATATTGCCTCCCTATGAGACGGGACATCACTGTGGATGGGAAGGGGACGGCATCAACAGTGAGCCAGGATGAGCCGGGATGGTGACAGAGAAGAATCTGCTGCTGTTGTGGATGCACTTCCCAACTCAGCTTGTGGCATCAGCACTATAGCTTTATATAACCAGACTGAGGAATCAGTACATTGCCCTCGCGCTCCACTGTGATCTACCCTAAATACCTACAATATTTCTGGTAGTAAACAATCTCCAAGACTCATTTCTTCGAGCAGCAGCAGATGGTCAAGAGCATTTCCTGAAATTGAACTTTATAATGAATTTAGGATCGAAAAGAATTTACATAATAATCTGGTTTAGATTCTGATAGTGAAGAAACCTACATAGAAACTGCTTCTTTTCAGCTCTTTGAATTAAAGTATAAATCTCCAAGTACTTTAATTATAAACAAACTCTTCACTAGTCCAGATCCATGAAAGAAATTGAAAAATTAACTACCCAGAGAGACTGAAGGCCACATGTCAGGCTTAATTCATCAGCGGGTTTACCTCTCGTGACCCAATGGCAGGAGCAGGATGCTCAGGGGCCGTGCCTGTTGCAGATGAGTTGAGATGTGGCTGATGCTGTCAAGTCCCCATCAAACGTATGATCCACACCGGCTCAGCTCAGACTGGAAACATGTGGAGCTGCCCAAAGGCAAAAGCTCTTGGATCAGGGTGGAATTATGGCTCTTTAATGTATTGCCATAGGGGGTCCACATGCCAGGAATGGATGGGGTGAAAATAGAAGGGAGGGATTGGAAGAGGGGAGATTCAGGTTGGACATAAGGCAGAAGTTCTTCCCTGTGAGGGTGCTGAGGGGCTGGCACAGGGTGCCCAGAGAAGCTGTGAATGCCCCAACCCTGGCAGTGCTCAAGGCCAGGTTGGATGGGGCTTGGAGCAACCTGGTCTGGTGGAAGGTGTCCCTGCCCATGGCAGGGGTTGGAACTGGATGAGCTTTAACGTCCCTTCCAACCCAAACCAGTATGGGATTCTATGAAGATCACCCTGGGGATTAGCTGTGCCCAGATCCTACTGGAGGAAGCATCTCCAGAACAGGCACGGTCACTGGGAACCAGGTCCCATTGTGCCTTCCTCTTGCTCCCCCCACAGACACAATGGTGAGGCTGTGAAGCCCCTCAGGGCTCATCTCCCCATCGTGGCACCCAGCACAACCCGGCAGAAACAGCCCCATGCAACGGGATGAACCCCTGGGACGAACCCACCACAGGGGCAGCCGATGCTTAGGGCTCTGGCAGACACATCTCCATCCTCTCAGAGGTGCTGGACCACAGGAAGATGCCTTCCCCTCCTCACTCCAGGCAATGCAGAGGGCCTTCCCTGTTAGAAAAGCAAATATTTAGTGTAGATAAGCAACCCTGGGAGCGTTTTCCCCAGGTAATACTAGTAACTAAAATAATCACATTCACTTTGCTGGTTTAATTTTATATTTCCATTTCTACCTTATCTTTTTTCTGCAAGCATCATTAAACCCCACCATAACAAAAATACATGAACTGTTATTCTTTCAAGAGAAGCCATAAACCACCTTAAAGCTTTTCAAGTTTATTCTTATCTCGTACATCTTCGCCTGGTTCTTCCTTTTCTTCTCCCCCCCCCCCCCCCCCCCCCGCATTTCAGAAAGGTAGTTTTCCCTAATGTTAAGAACAGTTGCATTGAAAATGAGATGCTGCCTCTGAAAAGCCCCTCTGGAGGATTAAGTAAGTAAAATATAGCCAGAAAATAAACTGGAACCTCATTAAAATAATTTTGCAAGGAGAAATCCTACTTTACAATAGGTTTTCAATATCACTTAGAAAATTCTTAGAGTCATATATATATGTTCTTAATTCAGGACCTTCCATTAAAAAAGACATTACAGAGGGAACTGAAAGGCCATTTAGTACCCTTGTTTATATAAAAATGCATATTAGGCACAGATGCAATCTCCAGCAAAAGCCCTGTGATACAGTTTGAATAAGCTCTGCTCTGCCGAGAGGTGCTAATGAGGGTTGGCAAAACTGAGAAGGCACCGCCAGACAGCCCCCCCCCATCTATTCTGCTGGGTGACACAAGCCCTCAGCATCACTCCTGCATCCCTCTTGCTCTTAACTGTTCCCTACCTGCCAATTCCCTGGACTGAAGGTGGGTTTATGGCACCAACTTGCTCCATACTCAGTAGACAGGGATGGAGTTGTAAAACTGCCTGATTCACCCTATCTCATGGGAAGGAGCTCATGTGCCAGGAATTATCCCAAATGGAAAAGGGGAAACTCTCCTTGCTATAATTCCATGGCATATATATTTAATGTATGATGCTATCCCCATACAGTGATCGAAGCATGCTGGTGGGACAACCTCCATCCTGCACCACCTGCAGCATCGCTTCACATCCCCTACTTGTTCTCATGCCAGGACCCCCTCACTCCTGTCCCCACTCCCAACCCCAAGCCAGTACCCAAAGACCCATCCCCAACGTACAGAGGAAAAGGCACATTGGAACAGGGTGCCCAGAGAAGCTGCGGCTGCTCCATCCCTGCAGTGTTCAAGGCCAGGTTGGACACAGGGCTTGGAGGAACCTGCTCTAGTGGAAGGTGTCCCTGCCTGTGGCACAGGCTGGAACTGGATGAGCTTTAAGGTCAGGTGCTGGGACATTTGGGCAACACCTCACCAGGACCCTGAACCCACCAGATCAGGCAGATGTTTTATTTTCTGCACAAAAAACCCTTCAAAGGCAGCTCTAAAATATACAAAGAAGGACATTTATACCCAACTGCAGCTCTACAGCTTCCATGGTCATGAAAAGGGAACCAGCAGAGTCAGGGCTGAATTCATGGGATGTGCAGGATGTTCAGCTCTCCAGAGAAAACAGCTGAGCTCTGGCTCCCCAAGCACAGGAAGCACTGCTGAGTTTGCAGCTTCTAAAGCAGGCCAGTGAGAAACAAAATTGGCAGGTTTAACTCTGCATCAATTCAAAGCGTGTTGTTACATTTCAAAGTATATAAAACTATTGATCATAAGCAAGGCAATTACTTCTGCCTGTATTTAAAGCCATATGGAGGGTGATAAGGAGTCACCACTGAACACACCCAGCCCTGTCGCAGGAGGGGGCAAAAACCTCCATCAAAGGGAAAAACTCATGAGCGTGGGGTCCTCGCACATGAGCAAAAAAAGCAAAATAGAAAATAGCAAAAAAAAAAAGAACAGAAATTGCCAAGCTGGGAGCAGTTTTGAACAAATCCGACTTTACAAGAATCATGGAATGGTTTGGGTTGGAAGGGACCTTAAAGCTCATCCAGTTCCAACCCCTGCCACGGGCAGGGACACCTTCCCCTAGAGCAGGTTGCTCCAAGCCCCTGTGTCCAACCTGGCCTTGAACACTGCCAGCGATGGGGCAGCCACAGCTTCTCTGGGCACCCTGTGCCAGCGCCTCAGCACCCTCACAGGGAAGAGCTTCTGCCTAAGAGCTCATCTCAATCTCCCCTCTGGCAGGTTAAAGTCATTGCCTTGTCCCATCCCTACATCCTTTGTCCAAAGCCCCTCTCCAGGTTTCCTGTAGCCCCTTTAGGCACTGGAGCAGCTATAAGGTCTCCCCTAAGGAGCCCTCCTCTTGTCCAGGCTTAACCTAAGATACAGGTGACCTGGAGATGCACCCCCAGAGAACTGACAATTCCCTTATCTCCAAGGGCTCCAAAAGCCATTGTACATGTTTACTATTCCATTGAAAACACACAAACTCCTTCAGCAACCTCCAAACCTTCATAATTTTGAGTTGGGCCTTCAAATAAGTGCAATAATCCTGAGCCTGAAGCCTAAGGGAGGTTAAAGCACCTTCCCTTGAAGCAAAATAACCCCTGAACCTCCTGGTCAGGACCCCCCAGCCCTTAGGATGAAAGAGATCAGTGCAAATCCAGAGCTGTGCAGGCGTTACACACAGCACAGCCACTGCAGAGACACCAAACCCGATTGTACACGATATTTGGGTAGCAAGTTTTGTAGAGAATAAATATCACACTTCAATTTCATGGTAACTTAGGAGGGTTTACTGGCAAATACCATGGCTTTTACATGGTTCTACCAATTACTGAGCAATTACATGTAACCTAGATCTGGAGGACATACAGTAGGGCTATAATGTATTCCTCTTTCCGTTGAAAAGAAGGCAGTTAATAGAAAACACACTCTTGTATTATAAACCCGTCCACAATATTCCTGTGTGACATTATTACAACTCCACATCGATACGAAACCCAAAGCAAAGCCTCTCTTCCCATTAACACATCAGTTGTGGGATGACCAATAAAAACACACTTTAAACCGCACCATATGTCACTCCCCACAAAGTTTTATTATTCAGATTCAGCAGTTGGTACCTCAACCCCTGTGCAATTAAATCCCATTTAGCAGCACTGACCTTCTGATGTGAACTCATTCCTACAGCTGGTTTGGAGTTGAGCAGCGCTTTTAAAGAGTGAAACCAAAATGTCTGTGCATTAAGGGTGGGATACACAGAAGCCTTTGCTGGGAAAGACGCAACAGAACAAGGAGAGGAGAAAAAGGGAATGGAAATAATAGTGCCAGCACATTTTAACATGTTGTAGCATATTTGTAAACATCGTTAATCAGGGATTAGCAGATGGTGATGGTAATTGCACCTGTGGAAGTAACAAGACCTCAAGGTTGATTACATTTACAAACTGGGAGTAGGGCTGTGGCACAGCAGAGGATTCCTCACCACCGGCGTGGAAGGGGCCCTGTGGGCTCCTACACTCAGCAGCACCCCAGGTTGCTCCCTTCTGCCCTTCCAAGCTTTGCAAGGAGAGGTGTTCCCTGTCCCAGATCCAGCCTCAGGAATCCCCATTGTATCCCAGTGATGGATTGGATGGAATGGGATTCCTCCCCGTGTTGTTAATCTGTGCACTAAAGCAAAATCCAGGGCACGAGCTTGTCTTGCAGCCAGCTCTCCCTGGAGGTGATTTTGGAGATGAAAAGGTTTGTGCTAGCCCCTGTCTGAGCGCTAAAAGGCCGAGGCACTGCATGCATCTTCTGAACCAAGGGGGACAAATATTGTGCCACTGTGCTCAGAGACACTTTGATTGTTGAGAAATCATTTTGGAAGGGCACTGACTACATTTTAAACTCCATTTGGTAAATAAGCCTCTGCCAAGCAGCAGGGAGGGAAGAGCTGACTTTCATATCACACATGCACACTTTATTCATATCTAAATATCAAAGAGACTGTACGTACAAACAGAAGTAATAAGGAAGCATGTTTTGATCTTGCTGATGTACACAAAAAATGACAATTAATGTCCTCCTTTCATGATACAAAGCTGGGAGTTTTTTACAGTTACATTACAGGGACAATTATAGTGAAGCTGAAGGCTAAAAATAATGAAAGACTATAAAAACTACATTCTAACATTTAAAAATACCAAGGAAATTAACTGGAGAAGTGGGCAACGATCCAATTAATGGCTCGCATTTATTAGATCAGGGGCAAGTCACACAGCACAAAGCTCCATCTCCAAAGGTGTGAGTGTGCAGAGGTCCCTGTGTTCCTCACAGGCTTCAGCCTGAAGCAGGAGAAAGCATCATCCGTGGCAGATGCAGTCAAAAGCTGGCCAGAGGGGGGATCCCAGTGAGACAAAGTGAGGGCAGAACTTCCCACCGAGGGAAACAGGCTACATGGGAAGAGCAGAGCCATCCAGAGTGGGATTACTGCACTCACAAGAGCCTGTATTGCAGCTCTCAAGCAAAGAAGTCTGAGCTGCAGCCCTAGTTACATGCTTAAATCCTTGTCTCTCAAAATCCAAGCCTTATGCAACTGCCTGTAATCCTTGCCTGATACTCCAGTGCCGAATCAAGGTGCTCCACGGATACAGCAGCTGCACAGGGAAATCTGCAGGGAGTCACTATGATTGATGGACAAATGGGAACTTCCATGTACCACATCACCCTGTTGGGAGAACTGCTGTGGGCATCAAGGTTTCAAAGCTTTTTGGGAGCCTCCTAGAAGTAAAATAGCTGCTCCATCGTTACTCACCTGCCTCCTCATTTGGAATGGCTGAGAACAGTTCTACGGTGTTCAGCTTTCCCAGACACACATGAAGCCAGTGAAATGCCTCCTCTGTTAAAAGTACTGCTCAAATAAGTAAGAAAGTAAAAGGAGAAACAGCAGTTCCTATGAAATTGCAAATGTACATACTTACCTATAGGTCAAGAATAAAGAAATGGCTTTATCCTCATCCCTGCTGCTCCAGAGGAAGGATTCAGTCAGCCTCAAGTGCTGAATCTTTCCTCTGAGAATGAGGAAATCTGAGCCACGGGCACCCTCTGCTGGGGTACCCGAGGTGAGAGCTGCGCAGTAAGGCTGGTCTGCAGCCCCCTGGCCCACTCATGATTTATTTCAGCATTAAAATAGGAAAAAAAGGAAGAAAAGGCACAATTCAGCCCACAAAATGCAAGAGATGTCACCCCAGTGATGACACTGTTATTCAGCGACCAGCTTGCCTTCAGATTCGGGCAACAAAGCCCTGTTTGCCACAACTGCTGTCATTTCAGAGGGATTTGGGGGTTGTCCTTGGAGAGGGCAAAGGGGCAGACACAGCTCAGGATATGTGCATCCATGCCAGGCACCTCTCCATCAGAGCCACAACCACACAAGTGAAGACTCAGCACCTTTCAGGAGCTCCATGTCCTGTCTCATCCCTATCCCAGGCACCTGAGGCATCCCCAAGACCAGGCGTTCTGAGGGAGACGTGAAAAACCTCCACATCCACAGCCGAGTTTACAGACTTCATTTAGCTGAAAGGAAAGTCCTAATTAGTCACTGTGAGTGATTTACTTGTTCATTTGGAAGGGGGAAGGGGGAGACTAAGCTCAATTGTTTGAAATTATCCCTAAAGGGCACTGTAAATTAAGTGTTAATGAGGAATCGTATGCAAAGGGCCACAGCAGCTAAATAAAATAATTAAGGTGCTAAGTGATAACATTCATTTGGTTCTCAGTAATTCAGCCTGGCTTCAACCAGGATATCTGCAAATGAAGGCACCCTCACCCCACTGCCCATGCCATCAGCAGGATGGTGGTGCTGGGACAGCCCAGCACCCAGGAGGATCAGGTCCATCATGGACAGGAAAGTTCCCTGGAAGAAGAGGAATTCCTGATTCCTCTTCCCACCTGAAGGAAGTGCTCTGTTTCAGTAGTCACACTCTGGATTTATGTATGACACAAAAAGGACTGATCCAAGTCTACAACCAATCTTTTTGGAGGCTTTATTGCAATGGGCAGTGTTTTTTCCCACTACAGCTGTTTTCTAACAGCTCATGTCCATCCTTTGGCAGGGCTGCAGACCTGTTTACAACCAAATACAGCACAGGGTGTTCTCAGACATTCAAGCACCAATAGGTAACAGAGAAACCACCTCATCATGAGGAAATGGCTACAGAGTAGTCCCAAATCATACCTGGCTCTCACCAGCACCCTCTCAGCTGCTAAGGGGGTGGTGTCCTCAAGGCACTATCAGAGGCAGCAGTTTCTCACTTAGAACCCAAATTCTCTCCACAGCACAAGCAATGTACAAAGTCCCTGTGTAACAAGCACAAGTCTCAGCCATCACCGGGAATTTTACTGCAAGAACTGAAGGATGTGGCTGTCTGCTTTAAAAAACTACCTTTGCCTCCCTTCCTGACAGCTGCTCCTCTGAGGTGCTGGTGGGAGGTGGTACCCAGTACATGCAGCATTAAGACAGAGTTCTGGTGGTACCGTGTGTCAGCCAAACTGAGCTCAAGTCAATGTCCCTCCCTTGTAACAGTTGCAGTGATGATGAAGACCTTGGAAAGGGCACTTCCATATCCACACCAAAAGAGCACCGAGCAGCTTCCACCACCAAGTCAAATATTTCAGTCATCGCGCCTCAGCTTTTGGCTGCAGATGGAGTGCAGGAGAATACCTGTAGCAAAGTAAATAAATAAAGATATGTTTTAAACGACAAGAGAGTCATCCTGCAGGTCTGGAGGTTTCACTTTTAAACATAGAAAATGGGACTGTGATGCCTTTCTGCTTAGAACTGTTCTCACCAGTAGCAACAGAGACGTTCAGTGATTCGATCCCGGGGTGAAGGGCTCTGCCAGGGGGTATGGCCAGCATCCGATGGCACAGGAGCTGTGTCTCTAGGGAGAGCCCGTCCCCTTCACTACCTGCAGAAGAAAGACACTCAGGTCAGCTCACAGCTGCTGCTACATCCCTTTTCCAACCTCCTGAGTACAGTCCTTACCAAGTACATTCCTAGCCCAAAGCTCACCAGCAACCTCACCACCACCTATGCAGAGACAGCAAAGAACTACCAGAGGTGAGAGGGGCACCTTCCTGGCCCACTCCAGCTCCCCAGATCTGTTGTTCAGTATGTGAAGTGGTTTTGAACAATACCAGTGCACCACACCTGCATGCAGAGCATAGAGCACAGACCCTTTTAGCCTGAGTGCAAGCAGCCACTGTGCCCACATACACAAGCTGCTGCCAAAGGGATGAGGCAGCCAAGAAGCCATGGGCCTGATCTGGTCCAGCAAATCCCACATCCCTATTGATAGCGACGGGTTCAGCCTTTTCAGCACACGGTACCACCATCTGGGTGCAACTTGTGAATGCAGACAGTTTAACCAGAGGCTTCAATTGATTAGTTGTTAAACCATCCAACACCCCTGATATGTTTGGGCTGATACACTAGTGAAACAGAGTTGAAATCTATCCCAAGTCATTAATAGTTGTTTGACTCACACTGTCACAAAGGGAAATGGAAAGGGAGAGGCTTTAAACAATCCTGCACACAGACAAGTGAGAATGCAGAAGACCACAGACCTCCCAGCCTGCTCGGCTCCCCAAAGAATTCTTCTACATCCATTATTTAGAGCTACACAGACAGCTACATGGCTGCAGGAACAGCCAGCTCATTCCAAAGGCTCTGTGCTCACCCTCTGACCAAAGGGGCTCAGCAGCTTGGAAGCCAAATGTTCCCCTTCGACAGCCATCCCCTGACCACAGCTGAAGCTCAGACTTGTGCTGGGACAGCATTACCAGGGGCTTCTGCACCTCTGCCTGTGTGGCCACTGCTGTCTCACCTAAACTTAGATACTTACCTGGAGTTTTAGCAGCACTTTCTATGCCACTTACTCCTCCATAAGGCAAACAAGCTCCTCCCTGGGCTGAGTTGCCACAAAGCTCTTTCGCTGGTGCCTACTTCCAGCACTTCGCCAGCAGATCCCTGTGTATCGATCTGCGCAATACCCCTCTGACCACACAGGGGAGGAAGATGCTGTTATTCCCGTTTCACAGACTGGAATCTTAGACTCAGTTTCACATTATGCTGGCCTGATTTAATTGGTAAGGTGCACTTTGAGTATGGAAAAGAATGCTTTGGGTAACGCATCTTGTATCACCTTCCTGCATGAAATAAGCCATGCAGGCAAGAGCATCCTTTGGCCGAGGTAAAATGAACCTCCAGGAAAACCAAAATCCCACTATTTTCCTCCTGCTACAAGCCAGCAGAGCAGGCAATGCCTGGGTGAGTTATTCAAGGTCACATGAGAAGCCTGGGTGACACAAGAACGGAAGCCAGGCCTCCCACAGCCTGGCCTGCCTCTTCATTGCTAAGACTGTGGTTCTCCAGGGATGCTTCCAGAAAAGAAAACACATTATCCTACTTTTTCCTGATTCAACACAGAAAAGTTTCACAACTTACTGTCATATTTGCCTCCTAAGCCTCACAAACCACAGTCTCATGGGACTCTCCAACAGGGACAGCAGCTACTGCCAGAGGTGGGATGGCTCCTGGAGCATTCCTCTCCTCTCCCTGATAAGAGTCTTACAATCCCTAATAAAGACAGTAATTTTGCTTCCAGCTTTTACAAAGGTTTTTATGGCTCTGGCTGCTTAAAATAATGAGGAACCATAAAATTCAGGGCAAAAAGACTTGCCCAGTGTGACACAAAGGAGGGAGTATTGACTGAATCAGATTAAATCCTAGTTTATACTGGTGAACAAAACCACTTCCCACTTCAGATCCTCAACTCCCATCTCTTAGCTTTATCCTTCACTGACAGCCCTCAAAGAGTAGAGCTCGAGCTTGGACGAAATGACAAACCAGGTTTCCTGCCCCATTTATAATTAACACCAGTGTAACAACTGCAGCTCCCAGTACACGAAGTTCAAATCCAGGCAGAAGAGAGAAGATAAACCCACCAATTCCACAAACAGCCTTAAACCCTGAGCTAAAGACTGAAGGTGTAAGAACAAATTACCCAGAAGCTCTTCTTACACAGACATTTAAGTGCTCCCAATCTGTTCCTGTTCACACACAGCTCCCAGTCTTTTGGGCAGCCAGCCTGCCTATCACCTTCAGCAATGACTCCAGTGCAGACAACATTAAGCTGGACTGTTCAAATCACTCTCTGCCAAGCCAGCAAGTGCCAGCAGGGTGAATTCAAGTCTGCAAATGCTTAACTTACAAGACAATCTGTGCAGTGCTCGGGAGCTCACGACCAAGCTGAATTATCTCTGCTGCAGCTACGCTACATATTCAGATGTAGGATGTTTCTTCCAACAACCTCAGCATCAGACGACTGTAATGTTCAATTTTCTTTTCAGCCAAGAGTTAGTGCTCAGCAGAGAGTTGAAATCATTACTGCTGCAAGGTCCGGGAGCTCTCTTCATGCATCTACCAATCAGCCTCCAATCTCCCCTGACAAAAGGATAGTTGGACTTTTTCCTGGAGAAATCTCTCATAACTCAAGGTAACGACACCACTGCCACTCTCACCCCCTTCCTCTCTCCTGGTGTTGTCGTCATTTCTGGGATGCATTTCTTTGTGGTCCATCAGCAGCGCTGCCAGCCTCCCTGCTCCCTTTGTAATATAGCTCACACATCTTGCAGAGATGCCAGATTTGCAGCGTTGTCTTGTCAGTATTTCTAGGAGTTCAATAAACATTTTAATTAAAGGAATCTCTTCTGAGCCAAGAAAACCACAGCACGGGGCAGGATTACAGCCCCTCGATGGCTCATTGCCAGCGTGACACTACTTCCAAGTGTAAAAGCTCAAAGCAGCTCTTGTGCCAGGTGACACAAAGTGGGAGAGCTACAGCATGGCCACACAACAGCGCCTACAGCAGCACTCTGGGGTGAATTTCTTTCTCTAGCTGCCATGAGGCTGCTGCTCTCCTTCTCTACTGCACAAACCCAAACCCTGCCTACAAAACAGAGCACGGGTCTGGCAGGGAGGTTATACCTCCTCCTCCTGATGGTACCACAGCAGCCAACAGCTCCTGCCTTCTTCTAGGTGTACAAAGCTACCACTGACTGGTCTCTATGGTGGTCTCCATGCCACAAAGCCCAACTCTGTGTTCAGACCATTCCCAGCAACAGCTCCTCATGCTTCTTTCTGGGCACAGATACACATTCCTGTATTTTTAAAGAGCAAACATGACAGAGCAAAGACAAGGCTCAGCTCATCCTTCCAGCCTCAGCACAGCAAAAGCAAACATACTTCCTGGGTCTCTCACTCAGGTTTGTGGCGTGCCAACACAGAAAATCCAGGCTCAAGACCCTAGGAAAGGACTAAAAGCACCATAGAACACAATGCAAAACAACAGCCTGTGGCTACACTGCCCCAGACTTGTCCTGCCACTGAAAATTGCCACCAAGACCCCAGGCAGCTGCTAAATTCCCTGTTCAGCTACAGAGACCGGTTTGTTCCTGCAACTTGTTCTTCTGGCTCCCTATTGCATTTGCAGCCAGATCATTCCATTACTTCTTTCTCAGCTCTTTTTTTCCAGACCAAAGCGTGATGTGATGCAACAGACCCACAACTAGCTTTGGAGTGAAACATCACCCCTGTTGCTCCCTCACACATGCACTTCCACCAAGCCCAAAGCTCAGTCAAATGCAATACCTATTACTATAATAACAGGTTTATTCCACCGAAATTCCGAGCAGCTGATGACAGGGATATTTTCTGCATCCTCAGGCTTGCTGACTGTTCCCAGGACTTCCCAGCCTTCTGCAGCTTTAGCCTAGAAATGGAAGAGAAACAAATGTTAAAAACCTGTCTTCTTTTCAAGCAAAAAAAGAAACTAAGCCATGTATATAAACACTTTTCTTTTTTACAGCAATAAAAAAAGCTTTTCTTTCCCCATAGAACAGTTTTAGGAAGGTTTTTTTTTGCCAGGAAAGCACACAAAAAGAGTAGTGTTAAATAAATTACCACCAGGCTAATCCACAGAGCAATGCAGTGGAAGTTCTTAAGTGCAGGCTCAGCCATCAGAAGCCCATGGCAACGTTTTCAAACACAAGTAAACTCAGATGCCAAAACTCAGCTCATATAAAAGACAGAGCACTCAGTGCCTCACATACCCAGAGAAGCAGCTTTCCCTCCAACTCCTTAGTAAAAAGGGCTTTTATTATTTGCCTTGGAAATCAATTCTAACAACGAAGGAGCTGCTGTTTTTTGCCAGCTTCACTGCCTTTGAAACTGGCACCTTCCACATTACATTATATCACATTAGCACCAGCCAGGCAATGCCAAGGGCTGGGGGACTGAATCTGGGTCCAATTACATGAACTGCTGTAACGGTTCAACGTTAACAATTAAAGATTTGCAGTTACAAAGTGATTCTTTCAGATGTTTCAACTGAATATCAATGTGTTTGATGTATCTTTCATTTCACCATCATCCTGAAGGTGCCACAGACCCATCATGTTTTCCCATGTGTATTCCATTTCCTTTTGCAGCACGTCCTGCAAAGGGCCCTCTCTCATCTCACCACATAGGTACAGGCAAAAAGATTCCCTCAACAGCTCACACCGGCCCTGGTTTCTACTCTCTGCTGCTTCAAAGGCTGCCCAATGCTGCCATCATGTGCCTGGGCCCTGGAATGCAGCCTCCAACAC
This sequence comes from Ara ararauna, assembly GCA_028858755.1. NCBI lineage: Eukaryota > Metazoa > Chordata > Aves > Psittaciformes > Psittacidae > Ara > Ara ararauna. Next base: position 4,469,688 of record CM054389.1, on the reverse strand, counting down.
ACGCAAGACAGGACCTGCTGCAGGCAGCAGCGGCAGCTCCGGGCCCCACGGAGAGGAAGGGACACAGACCTCGTCTTACCGAGCTCGCAGCCCCTTAGGAGACAGACACAGCGTTATCCTGCTCTCGCCATCTTCCGGAACACCCACAAGTCGGACCTGTTTCCCCACCCTTTGGAATGGGGCTGGTTGTGCACCTCCATCAGAGGTGATCCGACAGCACAGACCACCGGTAGCAGAGAGGAATGCAGAACAGGAGCACATGCAAATATTAAGTCCTTTTCCTGTACTACCTCTCTGTTCAACACGTGCAACACCTGAGATTTCTTGATAGGAAAGGGAAAAAATGTGGATCACTCTACCTTCAAAAAGCTCTGGAGATCATCGGTGCTGTAGACATCAAGGACTTCCATAGCTCCAGAGCTTGCTTTGCTCACTGTAGGAGTCAGAGGGCAGCTGCAATGGAAAAAAGAATGGAAAAGCATCACATAAAGGCAAAAAAAGGAAATCCAGGAGAATTTTTGTTTCTCTATTTCCTTCTCTTGCCTTTGGCAACCCAATTCCAACTAGTCCACTAGAGACCTTGCTCACTATGTGGATATATTTTCCTGTGGAGAATAGAAGGGCTCAGAAATTAACCCAGGAAATAGGGTGCAGCTTTATGCACCCATGGACAACTGAAACACAAAGTGGGTTACAATAAAAGGTGCCCAGGGAGGTTCCTTTCCAGCCTGGAACACCACATCCCACAGCCTCCCTGCAGAGTGCTGCACAAAGCAGCAGCTGCCCGAATTCAGCTCAAGCCCAGTCCTGGAAAGCCCTCTAAAGAAGCTGTGGAGCAATGCAGGCTGGAAACCTCTTTGGGAGCCAGCAGGAAAAGACAGAGAAGAGCTGAAGGAGCAAACAACCAGACCCATACCTGTTCCTCTGGCTTGTCACCACTCTGTCCACCCCCAAGAAGTACGCAGAGCGCAGCAGTGCCCCCAGGTTCATGGGATCCTGGATCTGCTCCAACACCAGCCAAATGAGCTGCTGGTTCGGGCTCTCTTCATCCCTCAAATCAGGCTTTTCAGCTTCCGCCAAGCTCTTGAAACGCAGAGGAGTGGCCTCCAAACAAACTCCTTGGTGGACGTGACCTCTGCAAAGAGCATCCAGCTGCTTCCTGTTGACATAGTGCACAGGGACCCCCCGGGCCGTGGCCTGAAGGACAAACTCACTCATAACAAACCGCCGGGAGCCACTGCTCTGCTTGAGGAACAACCTGAACATGTCCCTTCTCGACTGAGAAAGGGCCACGGAACATGGGGAGATCCCAAACAAGATCTCGGAGCCTTCAGTCCTTGCAATAACCAGAGGCTTTCTCTCCATCCTCTTCCTCGCCTTCCACAAGCCACCTTCTCTCGAGCTCCACAGCTCCGCGGCGGCCGGGGCAGCCAGCCTAGCCCCTCTCTCCTGGGATCTGTGCCCTGGTCTTGGCTGGCTCTGCGGGGCCAGGCCCTCAGGTGAGGTGCTGGAGGCCCGACAAGCCCCCGGCAGGGCTGGAGCGTGAAACCGACCGCCACCTCCCCCAGGGCCCGGCGCTGCCTCAGGCCCACCGTTGGCGGAGCAGCCCCTCAGCCCCCACCACCACGGGCCGCAGCGTGCGGCCGACAGCCCCGCGGCCCTCCACACGCGGGCCGTGAGCTCCATCGGTGCCCCGAAGGCCGCTCCACGTGGGACAGGAGCCCACGGGCACCGGGGGAACACACCGGGACCAGCCCCGGCCGCTTCCGGGTGGGCACGATGGCACCACCGAGACGCGGTGAGCGGCCTCCCAGCGGCAGCGCCGCCTGGCGGCGGGAGGGAGCGGACGTGCGGTACACACGGCATCCACCGGGAACCGGGGTGTCCGCTCCCGGCCGCAGCCATTCCATTAGCAAGATCATTCCATCAGCAAGGGCAGCAAAGGGCTGTTTTCTCTCTGACCCCATTCCCAAAGGCGGTGTGTGCTCAGAGAGGCTGTAAAACCCACAATGGGAAAAAGAGGGGAGACTGAGAAAAGGCTCCAAGCATGTCCAGCATGCCCTGTGGCTCCAAACCAAAATGCTGTTCTTCTAATTATGTGCTATTTTGTGTCTATCTTTACTTCATAAATGGGTAGACAAAGGGCAGGCAAACAGGGAACCAGTTCATTCACAGCAATAGGTTTAGGGCTTCCAAGGGTTTATCCCACAGGAAAACACACCTTCACGGACCATGGGGGACAAACCATAATGATACGATTGCAGGAGGATTCTGCAGAGAGAAGCCAGAGTGGTTTTCATTCCATTTCTATACCATTACTCTGAAGCATTAACTTACATCAGGCCTCAAAAATACCATAAAATTGCCTTTACAGGTTCAAAGATCTTAAATAAAATAATGTTTTTCCTGCAGCTTACCAGGGCCAGCTGTACTCATGGTTCCTTCCCCCCAAAAATGAGAGCTGAGACTACTCACCTCATCCCAATCTGCCAGATAATGTTTGCTGATGCAGCTGCTCATGACTTACTGGCAAAAACTGTGGATTTCAGTGACTGCAAACCTGAGCTCAGGAATGTTGCTCTGCACTTGGACATGCTGAAAGGTGATTGGGAGACAAAAATGCCTTCAGTTAACACAACAATAACCTATTTTGCTTCAAGGAGAGACTGGAATAGTTCAATATCCAAGTCTGAGTAGCAACAGCAGTTCATCCCTTGCATAGTTTAGTCAAACCCAGTCCATACCGTCAGCCTACCTTAGGATTTCAGTGGCTTCATTGGAACACGGACGGGCAAATCCAACCTCCACAGGTTATCAGTGAGACAACTGGGTGCTGTTGTGCTCTGGAAAGCAACTATGAAGAACCAAACCCACACATTTCTCTCTGAACTCTTCACAAAAGGTTTAGCTGTGAAGAGTAAAAAGGATTTTACAGCACAAGGATGGTATAGCACAAGAACTGCAACATATACAACACGAGAACCACAGTGTGCCTCTCTTTTTATTCTTTATTTCACAGGTCACAATGAGAAACCTACTGATAAATTACACAGTTCACCCTCCTGCTTGGGGGTTTAAATGCCTTGGAGTTGTGCTGCCAATCCCATCTCATCCCAGAGAGGTGCCACCATGTTCACGAGGCAGAGGGGCCAGACAAACCCCTCCGTGGGCCAAGCTTCACGTGGGAAGTTAATGGGCAGCAGGAATTATACCCCTAAAACCACATTTGAAATGGACAAATATACTGGATATCATTTCAAGGTTACTTTATAGAGTTGCAAATGTTACCAATATTCTTAGGGAAAAGAACAGAGCAAACTTCCAGACAGGTTATATTTGCAGGGAGCAAGTACCCAGAATGGCCCTTTCTCAAGGCCCTGCATCTTAAGCAATTCTCTCCAAATCCTCTTTTACACAGCAGAAAGATAAGTCAGGTCCCTCCTCAGCCATGGATTTCAACATCTGCTTAACTCAGCACACAGTTGCAGCCATCAATACATGTTTCACCAGTGCTATCCCACACCCTTGCTCCTTTTCTGCTCAGAAGTTCCTAATTCCTCAACTCTTTTTGAACTCCCAGTTCAATCATCTTCTCTTAGAAAAAGATGACACACACTGCACAGCACATCTACTGCACTTCAACAAGCTCCTGCAAAAGAGACACTACGGAAAACACCAGTTTTCATATCAAGTTTGGCTGAACATCACAGGGGTGTTACAAAAGGCACAGCAGAGACTGAACCTTCCTTAGCCAAGTGCCTCTGAATGGAGGATCACAATGGCTTGGAGACAGAGGATCTCTTCCAGCTGGCAAAAGGAATTGCTGGCTGTGTGCAGTCCTGGGCTGGCTGTTCCTTGCAGGACATGATCTAATCCAATGCCATGGGTGAAACCCCGCTCTGTGCAAACAACCCAACAGAAAGCCACCACCTTGGCACAGTGAAAAAGGGCAGAGCATTACAGGCGTGCAAGACTTCATGGGGCATGAATTTCACTCACAGCAAATGAAAAGGCCAGCTCCAGAGATGAGGCTATCAGTACTTGCCAGCAGAAACTGGTGACAGAGAAGGAATGAACAGAACACACCATGAGCATGTATTCATAAAGAGGAAAAAAAGGGGCAAATTGCCTTTGTTTTACCATTACAAAGTAAATGTTACCAGTTTTGTCCTTGTATCCTTCTACAGTTGCTCACCTTTGGCACAAGGAATTCTAAGTATCACAAGATTTCATTAATAATAATACTTCATCTCAACGCTCAGCACTTACACAGCGCTTCTCAGATTCAAAGTGCTTTACAAAAGTCTGTGAGTCCTCACAACACCCCTGTGAGGTAGGTAAGTATTATTATCCCCATTTTACAGATGGGGAAACTGAGGCAGAGAGGTAAAGTGATTTGCCCAAGGCTATATAGGGAGTTGAAACTCATGTTGTAGCGGCCCAATTTTAGTCTCCCTTATGGTGGTGGAACACAGATGAACTCCCACTGGTGTAAGCAAATCCCACCCAAGTTTCTCTGGCTCCCAATCCTCCACTCCAATCAACTGACCATTCCTACTCCACCTAAACCAACCTTTGCCTTCCAAAACACTACAGGAAGTCCAGAGACAGCAGGAGCAAGTCTGCAACCTTAAGGCAACATGTACATTAACAGCTCCACAGCTCTGCAGTGAGTTGGACTACACACAGATGTTTCTGCCACACTCCAAGAGTCTTAGGACAACTCAAGTGGTCTCCAGCTCTGCATGTATCAGCTTTGAGGCCAATTATCTTCTCCCTCAAGCTAGAACAAACCCAGAGCAAAACAATGGGGCTGCACCAGTGTAGAACTAATACAAGATCTAAACCAGACCTTTCACCTGCTGCTTTGCAGGCAAATCTTTTCCTTTTGGACAGCTTCAGCATGATTCTTTTCGCTCTCACTCTCTCCAAGTGTGTATCTCCGCATATAAGCAAACTTCCACCATTTCCAGCTCACCAGCACCAGCATTTAAACATCTTTCTAAGACCCATCAATATTTCCAGAAAAGTGTCAATGCATGCAAATATCACATACAGAAACATCAAGAGTGCTGGGAGATGATACCAAGGATAGAGGTGATCACAAGACAGCACACATTTAGTTTTTATTTAAATTACCAGACAACTCACTCTTACTGTAACTATACCACTTAGATTATCATTCTAACCTGCAGAAGTACAGGTGCTTGTCCTCCAACTATCTACCTACCTACCTAGAAAGAAAGAGAAATAGCAAGCACACACATTTGTACTTCCTCAAACTTGGTAGGCATGATCCATGTGAATGGGAAAGGAGGGCTTGGGGAGGTTGGTGAGATTGTACACTGGGTTTAAAGCAGTGGAGTAAGAAGTAGAAAATATCACATGCATCATTACCATCAGTAATCAATCTGATTAAAATAAACCCCAAAATTAGATGGATTCATGTATGACATCTCAAACCCTAAGCACACTGAAGCTGGCAAACACCTTGTGCCACTTCCCCTGTGTCCAGACACAGCATCAGCAAATAACATCAAACAAACCTTATAAAGAAAGCCAAAGGAAGAATAAACCAGCCTGGAGACAACAATCTTCCACGAACCACTTCCCTGCATTATCTGCAAACACATCTTACTCTTAAACAGTGTCAGAAAGGAGTGGGGCACAAAGAGACCCACTACTGTTTTTTCATACACTGGCTCAGCACCAGCACCAACTCAGAGAGAGGGAGAGAAAAACAATTCTTCAAAATGATCCTTGGTACTTGATTAAAACGTTGCCAGCCAGCTGATGGAACCCTGAATTGCCAGAGGGTTCGAAGTGGAGTGGATACACGGTGCTGCTCACAGTCCTCTTCATCTGCTATGATATCTGTTCTGTGGGCCTCATCTGTATATCTCCAATCTAGAAGAAACCAACATAGGATTTTATTGGAGCATTGAGGTTTCATTTTATATCCTGCACTAGGCAATTCCATGCTGCAGCATTACAGTGACAAGCTGCACACAAAGAATGCTCCTGTAGCTAGAAATGAGCTTGCTTAACTGAGGTATTAGAAAGGAATGAAGGCGAATGTGGCTGCTCTGCCTTCAGCAGAAGGGATAAAAGAGTAAACATGGGTAGAAAAGGTGCAAAATGACACTAATTAGAAACTCAGGTGTTTAGTTTAGTCCTGTTCATAGGGGGGTCAAGCAGCAGCACTGCTTGATCAGCCCCACGCTGGACTTTTAATGTTAAGACAAGACAATCAGCTATCCCAGTGACAAGACAGCCACGTCTTGTTCCAAAGGAGCAGAGTTCACATGAGGGGCTGCTAAACCTCTCCTGATCAAAGTTTGCTTTGGCAACAGGAACTTTTTACATATACTAAACTTTGACACTGCTCCTGCCTCCAGCCCAAAGCTGGTCACTCATTTCTTGTTTCACAGGAGGGAAGTCCCTTTAGCAGCACAAGCATCTTACAGTATCCCTCCCATTCGATTGCCTTGCACAGGCCTCCTCCAGAGTCAAGAGCAGCCTTTGCTGAATCCTCCAGAGTGCTCCAACCCAGACCAGCCTACCTGTACATGAGGTGGGGCACTGAGGACATATATGACAGCATTAGCCATATCTTCAGCTTTGAGACACTGCAAAGACACCAAAGAGATTCTCAGTCAAAGGGCACCTCAGAAAGTTAACCACAACATCACTCCTTTCCTAACATCAATGAGTTTCAATAGTGTCACTGGGGCATGTTAGAAAGGTGCCAGCAAGCAGGAAAGTAGTAATTCATTGAAAATTTATCAAAGGACATGTCTGGTGCTGATAATTCTCCATTTGCTGTGAATACTCTTATTCTACTGGCACAGTAATTCTGCCAGGTCAGGCACTGCCACTCTTATCAAAAATGACCAGAGAAGCACAAGAAATCCTGTGCTAGCCACCTGCACAACAACAGGCTCTCCCATCTCTTCTTGTGCAGGCATGCTTGCATATTGTATCTCCTCATCAATAAAGAACTCGTAGCCTGCAAAACATCAGAGCTGACTGGTATTTATTTATAGGGACATCCAAATAAAAGGAAAAATATAGGGAGTTGATAACTGAATCCAAACGAAATTCTAGTGTGTAAATCTCAGTGCTGAGACTTTGGGGATGCTGATAACATCCTGGAAAGCACTGGGCACTCTGCAAGAGCCAGTTCCTTGTGCTGTTAGCCAGGAAACGGCTAAACCGTAATCAGAGCCACTTCCCTCTGTTTCCATTCCTCCATGTCCTACCCGAATGCTCTCGTAGGTTGCAGCAGCTCTCTCGGGGTCATTGTCATGAAGTTTAAAGGCAAATCCTGTTTCCACCAGTCCTGGGGAGATACACTGGAAAAAAGCAGAGCACATCCTAATAGGATTTGTCATTCCCCTTCAGTAAAAGAATAAGAAAAAAAAGAAACAGAGAACACTTTTTTAGCCCTGAAGAAACAAAAGCAAACAAAAACCCAGCCCCCTTTCTATTGTTCTTCTTCCCCACCCTCCTTTTACTAGAGGAGTAGTTCCAGGGAGCAGGCTTTGCCTCAATGATCACTGTGGCAGGTACTTCCCTCTTCATGCCCCAAAGGGATAGAGAAGCAGAGAAAATGATGGAAAAGCCTGCAATACAAATTCAGTTCTGGACACATCACTCCTGAGATGCAAGCTGTGAACAAGAGCAAACAGCCCAGCTGACTGCCTCCTTCCACTGCCACGACGTCCCCTTGCCCCCCAACAAGCAACTGCCCATTCTGTGCATCCAAAAAGCTTATTCCCTGACACAGCTCATTGCTGCCCTGCATTCTGCACCCCAGACTCTCTGCCTGTGAAAGAGAGGTGGCCAGGCACAGCTACCCACAAGACTTAAACATTCCTAGTTTTATACTTCCTTGCCTGTTTTCCAAAGGGAAAAACCTCTGCCTCATAAAGCCTGCCAGCTTTCTACAACCCACAAAAGCAGGAGAGATGAGGAGAGCCCATGGTACTCACTGTAGCTCGTATATGAGTCTTTGCTTCTCTGAGTTCTTGCCTCAGCCCCTCTGTGAGGGCTGTAACTGCGTATTTGGTGGCACTGTAGAAATGCACTACCGACTGCGGCACAACACTGTGGCCATTCATGCTGAGGAGAGCAGAAAGGAAAGTGCTGAGAGATGAAGGCAAGCAGAGGACCAAGAAGAAACCAACAGGATATTCAAACCACGGTAACGAACACAGAAAGAGAGGCTGACACAGTGGGTAAACGAAGAATTCCCTGCTCCTGTAGGAAATGCACACCACCAGAGGCTCCTCTCCAAGGGGTTTGCTGGAGCTGGTGGAGAAGTGTCAATCTTCAACCTTGCACCATCACAAGTGGCTGGCATTATCCTTTTCCCCTTGGTTTGCTTTTTCTTGCATTTAGACCAGCAGAGGTTAAAAACAATGGCTTGAAAAATCAACCATCCCAATCCTTGGAAAATCCATCCTTGGGCACCACCAGTTCACTTCAAGATTAAAGCTCTGCTGCTTAAATCCTTTTTATGAGACAGAGAGGAGGAAGTCCACATGGCTGATCCCACATTCCCCCCTTGCATACCTGTTAATGTTAATAATATGTCCATCATCAATGTTTCTCTCTTTCATGGACTGGTAGGCCTCTCGGGTACAGATGCTTACAGCCATCACGTTGACCTGAGAGATGAGAAAAGAAGAAGAAACTAAGGCCAGCAGCCCTGCCTGGCACCCTTTGACTTCCCCACACATGCACGAAGCCAAGAATGCAAGTTCCAGTCCCCAAACCCACCACAATTCCCACAAACAGAGGGAAATGCACACCCACATCACTGCCACCATGCTGGCTCTCAGTCACAAGGTGTTTGGGCCACAGTCAACCAGTCTGTGAGACACCCGTGGCTTGGTTAAACTCAGCCATATCACCTCTGCAATGTGCCACCTTTAATGCACTGATGCCTTGGGCATTTGCTGACCACAAAAACCAGAGTCAAAGGTTCCAGGAAGATGGAGATATGGATGCTCCCTCAGCTGGAATACAGAGCAGCCAGAGGTATGTGCAAGACTGATGAGCAAGTCATCTCAGCAGCAGTAATTGCTCAAGTTTATAGAGGTTTAGATTTGCAGAAGTGGCTGAAAGGTAGAAAGTGTTTGCTGACACTCCCTAGAAAGGATGCAGCCATTTCAAAGCAGGTCCTACCTAATGGCACGTCACTTTGCCAATTAAATGAGCAGGCCAGGCAGGACTAAAAACACCACTTGAACTAAATACCCAGGAAGAGCTACATTTCTGATGAATCACAAGTCAGGTGCAACTATAAACAGGAGGAGCAGCAGGAACAAGGCCATGTGGCAGTGAGCAAAAGATATGTGAGAGGGCTGGCTATCATCACTGTGAAGCTTATAAACAAGCGTAGGGCAGGCTAACCAGGACTTGCTAGCACAAAAGGATGGCCACCTTATTTTGTAGGCCAGAAGCTAAGAGGCAAAAAAGAACGGATTTGAGATGCAATTACTGAGCAGCACACAAAAGACCAACAGGGTCAGCTGAAGGATCTTCTAGTCACTGCCTTTGCCTCAGATGTTATTTCCTATTGATTACTAGAGGCCCTGCTTGCGAGCTTTTGTCTTGGCACAGATAACTGCATGCTTATCTGATCCTGGGAGCACCCAGGCAACAAGGCATCATCCTCATTCAAGTGCACTTTGGTCAAGCACACAGTCACTGCCGGGTATCTCAGTCATCATACCTAGAACTACAGATAAATTCCCTGGCACTAGGTTGAAGATTTACCTTGACTGTGCAAGGAAGTGTTAGCAGACGTCACCTCAGCACTGAAGCGAAGCCCAGAGCAGGAGGACCATCTGAAGGCTTTTGGATTTCACAGTAAGGTGGTCAAGGAAAGCAGGAATAACCTGCTCCAGTATGAAACACTAACCAAGTGAGAAGCCAGTCTTTCCAGATATGGATCTGGGCAACTGTCAGTATAAAAAGCCTCCAACGGGTTCAAACTTAAACAGGGGAAGTTTAGATTGGATATGAGGAAGAAATTCTTTACTGTAAGGGTGGTGAGGCACTGGAATGGGTTGCCCAGGGAAGCTGTGAATGCTCCATCACTGGCGGTGTTCAAGGCTGGACTGGACACAGCCTTGGGTGGCACGGTTTAGTGGGAGGTGTCCCTGCCCCTGGCAGGGGGGTTGGAACTGGATGATCTTAAGGTCCTTTCCAACCCTAACTATTCTATGATTCTATGATTCTATCCCTGCGTTTCTCCCTGCCTCAAGATATCCTGAACCTACCAGGCACTGAGTCTTTGGTGCAGTCACTTATCAATTCCACTCCATCTCCAGAGGCCACTAGAGGGTAACATCACCCTAAAGCCTGAGACCCAGCTCCACTGCTGTGCCGAGCAATACTTCCTGGTGTGGGAAAAGTTACAACATTGTGACAACTCCTGGCAAAGCAAGATACTAATAACAGCCACCTGGGAAAGTCCAGAGCCTGTTTGATAAGACACCTGGGACAACAAAACAAGCGGCTGAAGGCTGCTGAGCTGGGAATGCCTCACTGCCTTTTGCCTAATAGCACCCACTGGATTTTTAGGTGAAATCCTATTTCAAAATGTGGAACAGGCACTCAGGAACCTAACAAACATGCCTGGAATAATAAGCAAGCCTTAGGGCTGTATCACTTTGAGAAACAATCTAAAGGCTGTTGTCACAAATACCCACACAAGATGGTTTTCAGCCCTGCTCCTATTTTAAGAACAAAAGGTTAGAAGTCCCTCAGCAAAGATAGCCAACATATCCGTGTTCTGCCTCTGCACACATCCATGCTCTGCCCCTGCACAGCACGCTGCAGGTCTGTGACCACCACGTGTGTGCTAATGCAACAGAAACAACAGCAGCACAGCTTCTAGTCATTAATGAGTTCCAATTGCCAGGCTGGGAGAACATAAAAGACCCTGTTACTGGAAGAGCTGAGCACTTTCCAGAATCAGCCTTTTCTACAAAGCTTCAAAATGAGTATTCCAGCTCCTAAGCACATAGAAAAACACAAATTACAGAAAACTTATATACCATCTGTGCTGAGATATAATCAAGAACAACAGAGCCTAGCTGCTCAATGAATAATGCCACAAAGAATCAACCCCATTCAGCATCTAGAGCAGCGAGAGGATGTGTGCTGCAGTCCTTTGTGCCCTGAGCAGTGCAAATGGAAAGTTCAGCTTGAATGCCTGGCTGTAAAGGTCAGTAGGTAAAATGTGAAGGAGTTGTTCAAATCCCAGCGCCTGCAGTCAGTGTGTACACAGCACCCGGCCCCGGCGACTCCCACACAGGTCAGGAACGGCTGGAGGACTTTAGTCCAGCCTCATGTCAAGCATAACCTCACAACCAAGAGGAGAGAGAAGGGGGGAAGCTGTGAGCCAAAGGGTGATGGGCTCAGAACCTGCCTGAGATAACACACACCAGATTTGCTGGCTGGCAGCACTGGGCTCTGTGGTGCTGTAAAGCAACAGAGACACGATTCCTAATCCAAGACTCCTGCAGCTCAGGGAGAAACAGCTTCCCCCTTGGGAATAAATACCAGACAATAAGGAATGGATCATTAAAACAAAGGAGGAATATGTAAATAACAACATGATTTCAACTGTTAGATGTATAGCAAGAAATTTTATGGAACAGGTATATTGAAGAGAGGAGCCTCAAAGCTCATAAAAAATGAATGGAAGCAAAAATCAATTTACCAAAAAGAAAAATATGCGTTTAATTTAAGGCCCTAATGCCTCCTAAATCGATAGATCAATGGCTGTTTAGAAACTCCTCCTGTCTTGCAGCCAGAAGCACAGTGAAACTCTAACAGCATCTCAGACCATGTTGTTCTCTAACACCCTTCTCCAAGGGACCTTTGGAAGAAGCCTCTCTGCTCCTGCCCAGCGATCCATGCAAGGTGCTGGCAATCTTCCCCCATCCTGACCCTCTGAGAGCTTCAGAGCACGTAGAAGAAATAGTTGAGTGTTTCCTCGGGGCTGATGTGCCACAGCAGGGAGACCCATCACTGCAGGTCCCTCCCCAGACCCCACTGCCACAGCATGAGAGATTGCCACACAGGGAGGCTGCAGCCACAAAACAGGGGCACACAGCAAAAAGAAAAACCCTTTCCTACCCCTTATCAGCAGGGTGAAAAGCAAAGCCCAGGCTTGTCAGGCCGCTTAGGCTGAGCTGGGTGAAGTGTTTGGCTCTGCAGTTTCCCAAGGTTTCACCTTTGCATTAAAGGTGTGAGTGTAATTCAATTACACGCAAGTCAAGAGCAGTTGCTGGGAAGCTGATGAGAGGACAAAATCTGCCAGTGAAGAACAAAAGTTTGGGTATCTTAATCTATTCTCTGTGCTACAACAGCATTTTTGTCAAGCAATGAGAGCAGATGCAGCTGCACAGATCACCTCTGGGAATAAAACGTCCCCAGGCTGGTTTCTTAACGCTGCCCTTGCAAAGCCATCACCCTTCCTGTACTCCCACCCCATCCATCACCCCAAAGCAGCTCCAAAGGGTGCACACAGCAGCACCCAGAACAAGGGGGACCCCTCAGGCTTTTGGCTACTGTAAATACCAATGCTGGAGTGCCTCATACAGGGCAAGCCCTACTCCAAAGTATTTCTCCCTAAAAAGTGGTGGAAGGCGGGATAAAGGAAGCACTCCCACCTAAGCAGCCAGGGAAGGGAGCACAGAGAGAGGAAGGGCCTTCAGCTGGCAAAAGCCATGTGTTTCCCCACTGCCTGCCCATCTTATAGAGAACAAAAGGTCAAAAGAACAAAGAAAAATCAGTGCAAGGGACTTGCAGCATCCACAGAGGCCTCCACACAAGATGCAATCACAGTGATCAGGACAAGGGGTTTACAAGGCACAGGCGACCCACAGGGCCAGGCTGGCAGCCAGACAGCGCTGGGGAATGTCCTGCTTTACACCAGCTCAGCCTCAGCTACACTTCATTTTCTTTAAAGACTCCGTGGCAACCGGGACAGGGAGATGCGGCTGTGCAGTGACCCAGGCTGGGCAGCCCACAAAAGCCTGCTTGGGCAGACAAAGCTGAGCTGAGCTTGCTTTGGCTGCAGTCACAGCAACCAGCAGACTGGCCAAAACCCTAACAAGAGCTTAATTAGTCAGGATACAGCAGCTCTTGCCCTGGCAGCAGGAGTTGGAGGCCTCAATAGGCTTCTCTTGCTTTACACAGCCCCTGAAACTACTCCTGATGCACAGCCACTGGCTGCTGCAGCAGCCAACAGACCCCTGCTGACTCCACTGTCAGACATAGCGGACCTGAGCGTCCAGCTTTGAGCAGCTTTTCTAATAGACATGTCTTTTTCTTCACTAGGACAAGCTCTCCTAGCTGCTGGAGGGGCTAAAAGGCTTACTCAAGGTTTATCCAAGGCCATGTTTCAGCATCTCACTGGCCGGAGCTGCAGGATGGACACTAAAAGAGCGCTGTTGCAAGGGTATGCAAACTGGCCTGGGGTCCCACAGCTGTGGCTGCCACTGCTGTGTGCAGGAAGGGCTATCGCATAATGACAAAAGATGGTGAAACCCCCGAAAGATGCAGAGCAGCACCTCAGGGCAGCAAGACCCAGGGAGAAGTGCTGCTGGCACATGGCAAACTCCCAGTTGAGCACAGGAAATTACCTCATTCACATTCAGCTCTAACCAGATTACAGGCAGAAAATTAAGCTATGAAGACAAAAAGCATTACAGCTTTTTACGCCAAAAAGAATCTGCCCATTTTACAACCCACTGCTACAACTAACAGGATTAACTACAAAAGCCAGCGCTTGGCATTCAACTCCCTGTTTTATTGAAGCAAAAAGTGTGAGGCTCATCACCCTTTAGAAAGCCATGCAGTTACAGGGAAAAAGTGCTACTGAAGGTACTGAGTGTTTTCATACTCCAAAGTGAAGGCTTTGGGCCTCTGCAGGGCGTGAGGTCTTTCCACTTCCCAATCAGCAAATCCAGGCCATGAGAGAGCCAGATGGGAAAGAGGTCCTCAGCTTTACATACATGCAATAAATAGATGGAGACAATGATGCTGTTGGCCAGAAGAAATCAGAATCTAGCACAGTTCTCACTCTGTGTGGCACTACTCACATCTATCATCGTCCTCCAGCCCTCTGTCTTCCCTGAGAGCAGGGGCTCCGGGCGAGCCAGCCCCGCGTTGTTGATGCACACATCAACTCCTTGGTGAAGGGTCTTGATGGCAGAGAACATTGACAGGATCTCCTCTTCATTGGAGAGATCACACTTGTATGGGATGAGGGTTCCAGGGTAGCCAGCACTCTGGCATTCAGCTGCTAGTTTCTAAGGAAGAGAAAGGGAGGAAGAAAACAGCCATCAGCCTGATCTCCCCACGGAGCAGCTTATCCAGCCATTTGCTTATAAACACACCCTGGGGCTAACAAAAACCAGCAGGCTTCTGGTGAGCCTGTTTTAAAAAGCAGGGACTAGGGAAGTCATAGGAAATGCTAAGAAAAAAGAAATATCCATATTCATGAGAGTCTGAGCACTTCGGCATTGAAGTTATTAAACTTGAGGACACATTCTGTGCTCATCCATCACCCCAGGCAATACAGATTGAGGTGAGGAGGTGTTAGCAAAATACAAATAAATACTACAATAGCACCGGGCTGCCACATTGCTGTGTGGATAAAGGATGTGGCAATAACATGTCTGATAATGTTACCAACAATTATTCCAAGCATCCACATCTTTTATCAGGGTAGGTGATATAAAGCAAATGAAAGGCCAAGAGCTGTGTTAATGCTGTGGCAGCCACCATGGCAAATCCTCTGGAGGATGCCCTTTAACCTTTGATGTTAATGAGAAGCAACATCTCATCTCCAGTGTGTGGTATTAGCGACAGTGACAGCTTCCAGCGTGGGGAGAGCCACATGATGTCTGGTTTCTGTGCAGACAGACCCTGGCTACAAGAGTCCACCAAATCACTTGAACACCATTGCCCGCAGCAGCTTCACCAACGTCACATCTCAACGGGTGCAGCGAAGCTCTCCCTGACCAGAGGCAGATTTCCCACTCCTCCCCACATACCAAGGACTGCAGTTCCCAGCTGCTTATGAAAGGAGGAATGAGGCTGAGCACAGGAGTCATTCAGCTGGAAGCAGAGGGCACAGGACAGACTGGACATAAACGTGGCTGTTGGAGCAGTGTCTGTCTGGAGCTCATCCAGGCTTGGGTGAAACAAGGATGCAGGGAGGCCAAGACACCAGCCACAGCCCCCCGGGAGCATCCAAAACATCCCTAGGAAGCTCACACGAGAGGGATGCTGATGTTCTTTTTGCTTGCTATGAGGTGCAGCATCACCTCCCAAATCATAACATGTGCTCATCACCAGTGGCTTTTTCAGTGACTAACTTTCTCTTAGCCAAGTTTTACAGAGCAGGGCTGAGCATCCTCACTGGGAGAGAGACAGACAAGCCAGGACCTCCAAACCCCTCTCTGCACCTCAAGCACATACATCTTACTCCAGGGCAAGTGGCCCTGTTTGGTAAATGATTTCCAACTTTTCTCAATACCTAAGACTTCAGAAGTTGGCCAAGACCCTCAACAGTGAGTTTAAGCTTTTCTGATTTGCTTTGCACAGCAATCCACAGCTCTCACAGGCCATAGGCCAAAATCAGCCCAGGTCTATGGGACTGTTCCAGAAGCTGCTCTCCTGTCTGGGTGCAGTTTCAGTGGAGGCATTGCAGTAACACAAGAGTTATTATTGCTCTCACAGCACCAAGCGGAAAGGGGATGGACACACTGAGTCTAGCCCAGGGATCGATACCTCCCAACAGCATCATGCTCTCTGGAGAGCTCTGCTTGGGCTAAGCTAGACAATATTGCTGCTCAACAGAGAACAAAGGTGCTTCTGCGGCTGAATCGTACCTCTCTGTACCTCCTGGGGCTGGTTTCACTTTGCTATACATGCAGTCTTGCTGATCATGTGCTGGTAATAGTAGAAATATATGTACTTTTTAAAGATCAGAGTACCCACATGAGAAAACAGTTGGATAAAAATCTGCAAGAGCAGCATTTAGAAAATTAAAGGCAGCATGAGGGTGCTAAGCCACTCCAGGGACAGGATTTATTCCTGCAAAGATAGTGGAAGGCAATATGGACAAAGGGCTATCAGTCACTTCCGTCATGATGTGGCACCAAGGTGACAGCTTCAGAGCTCTCTCCATCCCACGGCCCAAACTCGACCACTCCACTATAGGATCCACTGCACTCAGTATTTGCTTGTGAAGTACCACAGCCTACGTCTGGTACTTTTTCCTCCTAGCTCACCAGCTGATGGCCAGAAGTATGACCTTGGTATGCACTTGGAAGAGGACTCTGTCCTCTCCTGAAAAATCAAGTATCTCCCAAGCTCCTTCTTTTCCCGTCTGGTGTCTCCCTGCCTCAAATGAGACTCAACAAAGATCCTTTCATCTCTCAGGCTACACTTCTATTAACAAATTCTCTTTGAAATGAAGTGCCAAACACCACTGACATGCAGGCAGAGCTGAACGTGCTTCAACCAGCTATAGATAAAGAGTCATCACAGGCTCTTCAAAGAAACATCAACTGCAGGCAAGTTTGCAAGAGAAGCCACATGTAAAACAACTCTGAATCAGGGAGTTTGCAATATTCCTTCAGAGCACCCATTAAATCACTCAAAGCTCATTCCACTTTAAGCTCACCACAAGCACAAGGAGGGGAAGGAAAAAAAAAGCTGGTTTTCCGGATTTCATAAGCAACCTGAGCGACCACATAACACAACACCAATACAAACGAGGGCCAGTGCACCTCCAGCAACTGAAGATGAAGATGAAGATTTGAAACAAGACCTGAGCACCTCCATACCAGACTGTTGTCACTGGATGCTTGGAAATGGACAGCCAGAAGCCAGAGCTACGGGTACAAACTGGGATAACGCAACATAAAGAAGAAACAGATACCCTGTATGTTAAAACATTTAACCTAGAGCCATCCCCTGCCATGGATGGAAGCCCTCACCCTGCAGTTCTGATATACCCAGCATGAGCACAGTACCCAGCAAGTCAGTTCTCCCAAGAAGGGGTTAATGCTCTTCATGCATATGATGCTTGGAAAAGGCACAGTGCCATGCATTTAGATTCAGTCTCGGTTAAATGGTTTAACAAAACTAACTGATATAAAAATTTAAAGGGACTCTTAAAGAGAGGGGAAAAAAAGACGAGAATCATGTAGAGCTTTATTTGGGAGATGATCCCATTAACTTCAGACACATTTAGTTCAGAGAGATTAAAGCAGAAGAAGCCATTAGGTAATTTTTAATCTAACCTGCCATTCATCACAGGTGTTTGCATCCTACTGATTTAACTTCTGCTTAAATACACAGCTAGACCAAGAAACCAATTGGAAAGAAACCAAAGTCACCCCAATTACTTTTGCTGTCTAAAGGAAATGAAGGAGAAAAAGCATAATGAGCAGCATCACAGTTGTGAAAGAAAACTGGGGGCTCCAAAATCCTTTCATTGTACTGACTGGCAAGTTTGAAGCTTCTTTTAATTGAGATTCCATATCAGTGCAACAACATAATAGAAGAAGAGATATAAAGTGAATAAAGCACTAGACTGGGGTTTATTCCCATAGTGAGCTCTGTGACTATGGGCAAGATTCAGAGCTGATTCCCCATCAGTAAAG
Organism: Ara ararauna; assembly: GCA_028858755.1. Lineage (NCBI taxonomy): Eukaryota > Metazoa > Chordata > Aves > Psittaciformes > Psittacidae > Ara > Ara ararauna. The sequence goes on along the minus strand of CM054389.1, from coordinate 4,451,980 downwards.
AGGGATAATCACACTGAGGCCCATTCCTAGAGCTGCCGGGTACCCAGGGCTTTTTGCATGCATCTGATCCAAGGATCAGTGTTGTTTCACATTTCTTCCAGGTTCTTTTGCCTGGATCCAGGTGCCCAGAGAGGGCCTCTGTGGGAGTCTGAAGTGAGTTTTCAAATGAATAAAACAGTAAAGTGATTCTCCTTCCCTCTCCTGAGCTTTCAATTTATACTTCTCAATGATTGCTTACTGATCCCCACTCCTCAGCTCAGATCCGTGCCTGCTCCAGGACAGACCGCAGAATGGTGGGGATGGGAAAGCAGGGAAAATAAGGTTTAAATGGAAAAGCAAATGTGCAGTACTCAGCTGGGGCACCAATCCCAAAACCTAGCACAGACAAAGGAGAACAAGCACCAGTTTCAGACTGTTTACCTGAAGTACATCTCAAGTACAGGCTGCCCGGTCAGGGAGACTGAACTTTACAGACTGCTCCAGAAACCCACTACCTCTTGGCACAGGCAAAGGTGAAAGAGTGACCAAAACCTCCATATACTTGCCAGACTTCCTGTTAAACAGGGATGTCATGAGGGCTCAACCAGATCAAACATCCAAGATGATTTTTATCTAGCTCATTTAGTTTTAAATTTCCAGCGTCATACAACAAGACAAATCACCCCATTTACACTGCCCTGAACGTTCCTGCTACCTTAAGGCATTCAAACAATCACTCCTTACGTCAAGGCTGAAGGCACTTGTTTTTTTGCTCAGATCACATTGCTCCAGGCTGGCATGTGGGAGGAGGAAACACCACTCTTATGATGACAGCTCATTAGAGCAATCTCTCTTGCTTATTCTGAGGTATGACTATCCAAAACAAGCACCATAGGTGCCTGCCTGCTCTTCAGCTCCAACATGCATAAAGCAGATTCCTACACACCCAGGCATGTAGATGCTTTCCTTCCTCAGAAAATCCTTATACTCCTACTAATGAAACTGCTCTATAGCAGCCATCCATGGTCCTCCTCCAGCCCTAGGCTCCTTCACAAGCAGGGTTCAAAGATCGAGTGGGTCAACACACCCAAATGCCTACAGACAGCAGACCTGAAGCAGTCGCAGGCTGGATCACTGCCTGCTCAAGCAACTGATTTCCAAGGCAACCTGCAAACACAGCTCTTAGGGGGCAGAGCTGAGCCTGAGCTTCAGCCTGACACCCTCAGATCATTGAATCATGGAATGGTTTGGGTTGGAAGGGACTTAAAGCTCATCCAGTTCCAACCCCCTGCCACGGGGAGGGACACCTTCCATAGAGCAGATTGCTCCAAGCCCTGTCCAACCAGGCCTTGAACACTGCCAGGGATGGGGCAGCCACAGCTTCTCTGGGCACCCTGTGCCAGCGCCTCAGCACCCTCACAGGGAAGAGCTTCTGCCTAAGAGCTCATCTCAGTCTCCCCTCTGGCAGGTTAAAGCTATTCCCCTCGTCCTGCCCCCACATACCCTTGCAGCACCCTGATCCCTTCCAACTCAAACCCTTCTGTGACTATAATATTGTCAGTCCAGAAATAACCATTAACACTTCCCACATGGACAATGGCAGGAGCAGGGGTTAAAGCTCAACTTCAGCACAGCCACTACTTTCTGCAGAGCTTGAACTATTAACAAGCCCCAGGAAAACCAGCATTATATTTACTCCCCAGCACTGCTGGTTGCCTCCGGATCTCCCCACCCAGGGACACTCTCAATTAACCCAAAAACCAGGCCAGAAAACCCCTCCATGTGTGAATGCTGCTCCTGTACAACCTTCCCACCTCCCCAGAGCAGCACAGCCAGGTTTGCACAGGGAAACTGAGGCACAGGACAGTGACCTGATCCACGCTGTTACACAGCAAGGCAGAGGCAGAACAAGCACCCACCACATCTCCAAAATCCTGGGAAAAGCTAAGTTATTACTTATTTTTAGAGCTGTAAGCACAGCATACACCCATTGCGAAGCCGAAGGGAACAGGACAGAAACAGAGAAAGAAGAGCTGCTGCAACAGGACAATTTTAAAGCATATTTTGGGGGTTAGGAGGATAAAACCAACCTGGTTTAAAAGCAACTCTTCCCTCAAGCAGCTCCTGGGCTTCAAGGCTGAGAAAAACCATTGGACAGCAAAGCATTTGTTCCCATTACTCAGGACAGCAATTACAGGGATCTCTTTCACATTTACCAAGAAAGGTCAGGGACAAAAGTGGCAATAAAAGCACCTCAGAGGCCTTGAGCACCCACCCTCAGCCTTCACCAAACACTAACCAGGACCTTCCAGAGGCCAAGGAGATTCTGAAGGTCATTTATTTACACCTGACAGTCCTGTGGGATTATCCTGCCTGAAGCTGCTCCTGCCTTAAAAAATAGCTCATCGGACTACTGAGCAGCTCTGCAGCGTGCAGGCTGTGAAAGCAACACCGGAGCCAGGGGAAGAGGAGATGGGGAGCCTCAGCCAGGCTACCCAGTGGTGAGAGCCAGGCACCAAAATTCATCCCTCACATACAGCCATGAGCATGGCACTTTAAGTCACAAGATTAAGACAACACAGGCTTGCAGGTGAAACCTGTGGTTTGGGGAATGCTCTGTGAAACCCAGCCCCAGCTGTAAGGCAGAGGGACAGATCCCACTGTAGGGACATCCACGGTTCAACTCCACAGACGTGACAGCTGCAGGAGGAGGCCAAGATGTTAACCGCTAGCACAGGGTGCCCAGAGAAGCTCTGGCTGCCCCATCCCTGGCAGTGTTCAAGGCTTGGTTGGACAGGGCTTGGAGCAATCTGCTCTAGTGGAAGGTGTCCCTGCCTGTGGCAGGGGTTGGAGCTGGAGGAGCTTTAAGGTCCCTTCAACCCAAACCATCCTATGGTTCTATGATAATCAATCACCTTGCTGCACCAAAGGGATCAACAGTCACCTTACAGCCCAGCCAGGGCCTGGTGGAAGCAATCATCCAGCCCACAAAGACCTACCTGGGATGTTCAGTTCCCAGGAGGAAGGCTCAGCTACTTCTTCCTTCTCCCACACTGCCATAGTGCCGCTCGACAGAGAGAACACTAACCTCTTCAGAGATTGGATAGCTTGAATCTGCAATCCATAGCTCAGCTTATCAAAGGCTATTTCCTGAGCAAGAGATAACCTTCACAATGCAGTCCCTGGTTATAAACGTTACCTTTGATCAATAACTGTCACAAGTGCATTAGAATTAATTGTTAAACCTTGTATTTTAAACCACATTTATTGCTTCCTGCACAGCTCATTCTCCACACACCAACAAAGGAAAAGAAATATTTTTCTTATAACATGACATCCATGATTAAATCTCTCCAACACCTTGATACAGACCATTGCCCAAGGGCCCCTATCTCACCCTGCTCACTGACACAGCCTCTGGAGGTAGGTCCCCCACCAGCATCCTGCCCCTCTGGCAGCACAGCCAGGTACTGCTGCTTCAGGGGATGCTCCCAAGAATGCTTCGTTATTTGGCCTGCTTTAAGCTTTTAAGGTCTCTTCCAACCCAAACCAGTCTGGGATTCATGAAACTCTCACAGGATGAACTGTCACTTAAAGTGCTATCATGTACCAGATGAGCTGTGTGAAGTCATTAAATCCCAGCAAGTCTTCCCACACACTGGAGAACCCAGTGATCAGCAACAGTATCCCTGTGAAGGTGATCATCTAATACGGAGCAGTTTCCACCAAAGCTTGGTCTTACAGGCCACTAGAAGCTCTTGGCTAACTCATTTAAGCACTAACACTTGCTTTTGACTTGGAACACTCATAGGTGTCTGAAGAGCAGAAAACACTGAGCAAGAGAACATACCAAATCATCTGTTAGCACCTCAAGGTTTCTCATTGAAAATAACCTTTCAACCTTAATTATTTCCTGGCATTCAAAAGTATAATAAAGCCATTTGAATGATATTTTATTCCTCGATGTCTGACTATTACAGTTACTGTGGGATGACCCACACGAAGAGTCCCCACTCACAACAGCAGCATGAAAAAAAAAGAAAAAGAGAGAGATTAGCAGTTTTTGTAAGCCATTAACATTTTTATTTCAAAGTCAAATAAAGAGCACTGGAGCCGTGACCAGCTCTAACACCAAACCCACAACTCTGCAATTCCTTCAGTATCTTGCCTCAAGCCCTCATCTGATTTTCCAAGAGATTAAGAAATCTTGACAGAGCATTTATTGCCTAAGTTAAACTCCCTACAAAACATCACCAGTTTACAGGAGGTGATAAAACCATCACAAAGAATGGTTCCAGCCACTTTACCTTCAAATGGATGACTAGTGCCTAACATTAACGAAAACATAAGCTTTTGTGCTACAAAACAAGCTCTGTGTTCCTGGTTTTAAACTGTACCATTTGAACTCTTCCCATTTCAAGCTGCCTTGATTTATTTTGGGGGTTCGTTCCTCTGTATACCATTATCCACAGTGGTATTTATCAAATTAGTGAATTTTAATACAGCAAAACTTATCCTGCAGCAACTACAGCCACAATGCTCTAACCTCCCCTTTATTCACATCCAGCAACACCAAGCCCATAGCTCCTCCATATTTCTCACTCTGGTCCCTCCATCACTGGATATCAGCATCACTTCCCCATCATACTCTTATATGCAAGCTGATCTTCCTGATACCTTGAGTCCCCACCAAGGCTTCCCACAGCGATGTTGTCCCTCAGCTCCCAACCAACAATGACTTGAAAATTCAGGTGCCAGAGATAACAGATAAGTGCATTTTGCGGATAGACCTGACTATACAGTAATCCAGGTAACGACATGCTCGCAGAGCACTGATAGCACAGACCTTCCTCTTTCCTTCCTATATTCAGTGCATCTGAAGCTTCTCTGGCAGCTCCCAAGACAGGATCTGGCTGTGTCACCCAGCACAGTCATCCCCACACACAACACCAACTCCTGCTCCTCCAGATGCTCTTATAGCCATGTCCAAAGTCAAGCTCCAGGTCAGTGAGCTCAATAGTCTGATGCCTAAATTTCTTTTTAAAGAAAAAAACCCACAAGGTGAAGCTCCCAGAGGAAAGCTGTGTTGCAAACAACTCCACTCCAAAGGCATGGCAGGAGTGGGTAAGAAGCTTCATCTATGCTGACACAAGCATCCCTGGCAGCCAGTCTCTGATGGACCTGTTCCCAGAGTGACCTGGCTCCAGCACTGTCCCTTTCCCACATGAACAGCACCTCTGGGACTTTCTTCTTCTTTAAGGAAACATGCTTCACAATAAATAAAACCAGAATAGCAACGGAGCAAAACAGATTGCAGACACCTAACAAAACAAATGACAGTGGGCTGTGAACACAGTTCAGTCCTTGGAGAGGACAAGAGAAAGAACGAAACAGGGACAAACATCAGCTGCAGTGTTAAGCATAAGAGGTTACAACAGTAACAAGAGGCTTGGAAGATGCCCAACAGTCAGCATTGCCCGGTATGTGTGCACACCATGCAAGCCAGATAAATCACCTATATCAAACATGACTGCATTTTGAGCAGGTTCAAATAAAAAGGCAAAGCCTGTAAAAGAGTATTCTTAAATATATACTGTGTTTCTGCCTGAAAGCTTTCAGAAAGGTAGGCTTCCAGGCTTCAGAAAGGAAGGAAACTCCTCTAAAGCACTGAAGGAAAATACAAGTTTCATTGATGTTCTTTACCAAAGAAAATCAAAAGATTTCAAAGTCCAATACTGGAAACAACAGTATTGGAAATGGTTTTTCTGTCCTTTTTGGAGGAGAATGGGAGACAGCATCCTTTACCAGCCTCTTGAAGCCAGGCTGTGGAAGTGCCTTAAACACCATCAGCAACACATGGGAAAGCCTTTGGAGAGCTCAGCTTTTCCTGAAACCACAATATCAGAGCACTGGGAAGCCCAAAAATCAGAAGCAAGCCTCAAACGACAGTTAAATAAGCCACGCTGGGGCATGTTCTCTCCGCAAATGGCATCTTTCTGATTCATGATGTAGAATGGGAAAATTTTGTTTCTTCCAAGTGTTTCTCTATTTAACCCCACTTCTCAGCAGCATTACCAAGCCTTGGTTTCCATAATTTTGGGGGGCACAATTTTTTCTTGGTGTGGTCAACTGTGCAAAGCAAATCCTTTGCTAAGGAAATAGAGACACTGCATGTTCATATCCATCTCCTTCAGCTTGACAAGCACCAACCGAGATGACAATATTTATGCTGACTAAACTTTTTTCTTCTCTCCCAGGAAACTTCCTAAGAAGTAAATAAGCTTTCACTTATGCCATTGTAAGGTGAAACCTACAAATGCATCCGACTACAAAAAAGGGATCCCACAGAAATTATTTCATTTAAGCATCTTTACTTCTAAGCCAACAGCAGGGGGGTTTTGACTTAGTTCTAGCAATGCTCATATCACAGGGGTAAAATCACATTAGGGACTGAATCTCTATTTTAACATTGTCCCAAAAGCTTGCTGTACGTTTTTAAGAGGGTCCAGTCCCCCAGAGGCCAGCGGTGGGACAGAAGTGCCTCGCACTCCACGCACCAACCAGGGTTTAACATGCCCGTGTGGACACTTTTCAGCCCAGACAGGCTCCTGGCGGCGCTCCGCCGGGTCACGCAGATGCTGTTTATACCTTCGGTAAGAAGCAGCTCAACAAAAAAGCCCCAGAACTGAACCTGCTCCTCGGTAACTTCCAGCCAACCGTCCCTGCTCCTCCACAGGGCGAAAACCCCACCGGGAACTCCGTCCGGCCAGGGCAGCCCCCGCGCCGGCTGCACCCGGCTTCTTCCCCGAGGCGGACTCCGGGAACCGGGGCGGGAACACGGCGGGATCAGCCCCCTCCTGCCGGGTACTCTCCACATCCAGCCCCCACCGTGCAGCCGCCCGGTCCGGAGCGCGCCAGGTGCGGCCCCAGCCCTGCTGCCAGTAGCCCTCCCGCCCCGGCCAGGCCCCGCAGAGAGGTGGCTGCTCGTTCCGAGGCCCGCCCGTAGGGGCGGCCGCCACGGAAAGATGCCCCCAAGCCTCCGCCCCGGTACCTCGATCTTGTCGACGCTGCGAGCGCACCCCACCACCTTCATGCCGTGCTGCACCAGCGCCCGCGCCACGGCCGCGCCGATACCCACGGAGGCACCGGTGACCAGCGCAACGCGCCCGGTCCAGCGCTCCATGGCCCCGGCCCGGCCCCGCCGCCGCGCACAATGCACCGCCCGCCCGCCCCGAGGCCACGCCTCCTACACCCTAAACCACGCCTCCGAGCCGCTCGTCACGCCTATGGCCACGCCCCCGGCCACGCCCCCGAGTGTCACACCGTCCCCCCCCGCCGGCCTTGCATGCATTGAGTTTGTGAGGGCTCAGCCGGCGGTAGGTGGGGAACGGTCACAACCAGGTCTGGGTTTGGGGGGGTTCCTCCCCAAAATGCTCCCAGTGAGAAGGGGTGTTTTAAACCCAGAACAGCACAAAATGGAGGCATGAATTCCAGCCATAAGACAATACCATAACCCTGTCACCGCGTTACCTGTTCACCAGCACAAGCAGCAAGGAGGGGAAAGCTGCTTCATGATTTCATACAGAAGCCAAAACACATCAAAAAATGCCACACAGGTTCTGAAAGTTAGATTACATGGGGAACATCTTAACTGCAGAGGAGAGGCTCACACCTTTCCGCAACCTGAAAATCCAGTCCTGGGAAGGACACCGAACAAAACACCCAGCACCAGGCCAAACAAAAACCAAGGCACAGCGATAGGGGATGTGGGAGGAAGGAAAGGTGTTAGGTGGGACAAGGGGACAGAGCTCTGGTGCAGGGTGAAGCGGCTTTGCGGAGGGACTGTCATCCCCAAGGTCCAGGGAGCATATTTAAGTAATTCACAGAAAGTTCTGAAGAAGCAGATTAATCAAAATTGGAGAGACAAAGGTCCAGCTGTATAATTTATGGAGGAAGAACAGGTTGGGATCCAATAGAATCATAGAATAGTTAGGGTTGGAAAGGACCTTAAGATCATCCAGTTCCAACCCCCCTGCCAGGGGCAGGGACACCTCCCACTAAACCATGCCACCCAAGGCTCTGTCCAACCCGGCCTTGACCACTGCCAGCGATGGAGCATTCACAACTTCCCTGGGCAACCCATTCCAGTGCCTCACCACCCTTACAGTAAAGAATTTCTTCCTTATATCCAATCTAAACCTCAATTCTGTATAAGCTCAGCAGAAGCAGAGATCACTTCAGAAATACAGTGGCGATCCCTGGTGAGACCTTCGCTACCTGCTGTGGGCAAACCGGCAGCTGTAAACATCAGGGTGAATAACCAGTCAACTCAGTCCACCCTGTGGGCAGTGAGCGCATAGACCTGGAGGAGAATAAACCACAATTAATCTTTCTCTCAAATCTAAGGTTTTTGGCATCCAAGCTGCACAGATCTCAAACGGCTGGGGGCAGTGCTTTCACCAAAAGGGTGAAAGAACTGGAACAGGCTGCCCAGAGCAGGGGTGGAATCACCACCCCAGTGTTCAAAACCACGCAGACGAGGCCCTTAGTGACACGGGTTAGTGGAACGGTTGGACTTGATCATTAAAGCTTTTTTCCAACTGAGCTGATTCAATGATTCTATGATTATTTAAAGTCTTGATTCCCAAGTAGCACCCCTAGAGCTGCATGGGCAGCCCACCACTGGAATTAAAACACTAAAAGAGGAAACTGCACAGTTACACAGCATCTTTAGGGCTTGTTAAAAATAAAGCAACAGTTGCGTACCTCACGCCAGCAAGCAAGAGGTTCAGAAGGTTTTCCATGGGGAGCTGAGCTCCCCATGGCGCGAGGTCCTCAAAGAGCACTGGGCTCCGGCCTGGGTGCTGGACACAGGAGCTGATGCGGTGAGAAGGGCCCGTTGGCTGTAATGAATTAATCAGGAGTGTTGTAGATGCCACCATCCTGCACACAGCAAACAGCACCAACAGCATCTGCTGATGGCCAAGGGGGTCCTCTGGTCCTCGCTGCGCTCTGCATTGCTGAGGAAGAAGGAAAACAAGTGTGGCAGTCTCTTCATTTATCAGCATCCGTGACTGTCTTGATGGAAAAGTAAATGAAGCCCCCAGAACGGTGCAGACTTCATATGCAAATGGCAGTGGGAGGCAGCAGGGGCCCCACAGTTCCAGCAAAGCGTGCGGAATGTTCTGGAAGGCAGCAGGAGCACAGCTGGGCACTGACAAAGCCCATGGAATACCCTAAACGGCAGCAGAACCTACTGGCAGGCTCCTGCAAAGCCCGTGGAGCACTCTGGAAGGCAGCAGGGAACCAGGGCTGCGGCACAGCCCGCCATCGCTCCGCTGAGGCGACAGGGAGAGCCCCCTTCCCGTTGTAGACGGAGCGCGATGCCGGCACAGGCAGCTCCCCCTCAAAAGGGCGACGAGTTGATGAGTTACGGGGCGCTTCCCCTCACAAAAGAGCAGAAACGCTTAAAACAGATTAAAACAAACTAAACCAAACACAAACCCGCTGCAGCCGCGGCCCGGTGAGGGGCTGACAGGCCGCCCGCCGGTGCCCTTTCCCGCCTCGGCGGCCCCGCCCGCGCAGGACCCGGATGGACCCTACGTGACACGGGAGGGAGGCGGCGGCCGCTCTCGCCGCCCGCTCTGCGGGGCGGGCAGCAGGTGAGGGCGGGCGGAGCTGGGGAGCGGCGGTGCCCCCTCTGCCCTGCTCCCTCCTCCGGTCGATGAGCAGCCGGGCTGGGCGCGGAAGACGCGGCGGTGGCGGCCCCGGCAGCAGCAGGTGGTTCCTCCGCGGCCCGGCAGGGGGCATGAGCGCTCGCCGCCGGTACCGGAGCGGCGGGAAGCGCCTGTCCGGTGAAGGGCGGGAAAGCACCCGCGGCGCTCGGCTGAGGGGAGCGGGAGGGTGTCGGGGAGCGGCGGCTTCCAGTGACTGCTGAGGGAGCGGGGAGCTCCTGCCATGGATAGCGGCGGGACTTCGGCCCGGGCGGAGTCACACCGTAGAAAGCCGACTCCCGCGCCTACAGGTGCTTTGCGGTGTCCCTCTTAACGTTTAGGCTGTTTAAAAGGACTTAGCAAGGTGCTCAGTGTTTAAGTGCCTAATTAATACTTAATTTGATGGAGAGCTGGTTTAGCCACGCCTCTGGCTCAGTTTCTGAGCTACTTTGTGGCTGTGCTGCCTTGCCTGTAAACGGAGCGGTGGGTCCTCACCTCAGAGTGGTGGAACTGGGAAGCTGCTTCGAGCTCGTCAATGCTTGTCCGTGCTGTGAAACCGTAAGGCGGTAGTTGCTGCAACCAGTGAGTAAGTACAGCTTGAGTATCCTTTACCCATGGGTTGTCAGGCAGAAGCTCTTCCCTGTGAGGGTGCTGAGGCGCTGGCACAGGGTGCCCAGAGAAGCTGTGGCTGCCCCATCCCTGGCGGTGTTCAAGGCCGGGTTGGACACAGGGGCTTGGAGCGATCTGCGCTATGGAAGGTGTCCCTCCCCGTGCCAGGGGTTGGAACTGGATGAGCCTTAAGGTCCCTTCCAAAACAAAGCATTCCATTATAATTCAGTTTACTGCAGCTTGGGGATTGCAGCCCTTTTCCAGGATGTTTCTTTGCTATTCTGGTATGGATTCATTAGTATTGACTGAATGTTGTGGGTTTTCCCACTTTGTTCCCACAAGAATATCTCTGGAACAATCTTAGTGGGAGCCTGTTACGTCACATTCTCACAGGAACCCAGTTTCTCTTGAAAAAGGGAGAGTCTTTCTAACAATGCGGTTGGTAGCTCCCCAGAACAAGCATTTGCTAATGAGTTAGCTTTGAATAGCAGGTTGTGTAGGTCTCCTAGGATGGATTTGTACATTAATACCTTTAAACAAGTGCATTATGTCACTATTTTGTAAGTATGTAACTTTGCCAACACCAGTGTAACCTCAGAAGGTATTTTAGAGAAAGTTGTTTAAACCAATACGGAAAAGTTGAGGGCACAGCAGAGCCTTAAAAAACTCTTTTGAATCTTAGAATCAGATGGAATTTGGTGGAGCTTGAGGGTTGCTATTATTCCCTAGGGAATGAAGCAAAACGTGCAGGTCCAGCTCACTTAGTAAGTGTATGTGAGACAGTATCTGAGCTGTGGATATCAAAGTTCTGGGAAGTAATCTCTGCCATTTAAATTACAGGTAGCTTGTATACCCAAAGGAGGTATTTCTGGTAGAGTTGGATGATGCTGGTGTATGGGTCAGTTACACATTTGATTTAGTAATAATGTTGTTTATTGATGATGTTTTCTCATTAATCATCTGTTCATCTGGACCTAGACATATTTGAAAGTGAAATAGGTGTATTTCATAAATAAAACAAACCCTGTAACTTTAAAGAGAGATTTAACAAAGTATTTTTGTGCATAGTTAATTATTGTGCATGCTTTAAGTGGCAGGAACAGGATATTCAGATGGATGCATATTCCTCGTGAAGTGAACTGAAATGAAGAGAACCGAAATGCAGAAGATTGTATGTTGGAAAACTGGTCAGTGATCAGCTTATGTTTGTCTTTCAGGAATACTCTCCGTTCCAGTTGCGTACTGCTGTTTCACTACTCTGTGTCCATGGGTGAGCAGGAAGTGAAGAAAACCTAGAGAGGAGCTTCACATACCTTTTCATGAGCGTCAAAAAACAGGTTAAACTTGTCAATGATCGTTCTCATCATTTTAACTGCCACTAATGTTATTCTTAAATCCTGGACTAATTATGGGCTGAGATCTTGTATGCGAAACATCACTATTTAGGGGATTGCTCTGTGTTCCAATGGCAACGAAGGTTGCTGCTCATGAGCACAACATAATTAATGTATGTTCTGTCACGTGTTTTTCCTCAACCTTGGTGTCATGTTGTAGGAGAATTATGAAAGAGGAAGAAAAAATCCTTTTTCTCAAACTTCTGTTTCTGTGGGGAAAGAGGATCGTTTTGGTACAGTGCCAAATGGATGAACTTGCCCAAAACACATTTTGTGGTCAATGATTGCGATATCTAAATGGAGCTGAATTTGTTTATTCAGATTATACTCTTTTTACATGAAAAACTTTAGATGTTCTTGAAAATTACAGAGAATTAAAGATCACAGTTTGGGTCAGTCTTGAGTTGTTTCAAATAGTCTTAAGAGAACTGGAAATAGAGCAGTCAAAGCACGTGTGTCAAGTAACAGCATTATAAATAATACAGTCACAATAAATACAGGCTCACATTCAAGTTTTACTGTGCATCTTATAAATTAAGCTCTTACAAGCTGTTTCTTGATTATAATTTGTTTACCTCCTTGAAGGAGTCACTGCCAAAATAATCTTTCCTTTATGTTGTGCATGTTCTTTATCTGTGAGGCATAGTTGACTTGTTTTGATAATTGATATCAGAATAAATGTTTCAGGACAAATACTAAAATCATTAATAAGGTGTAGTCTTTGAAAAGACCTTCCATGCTCATTTCTTTACCTATGCATTGTACTATGGTAGAAAAAGGATGATGAAGTGAAAATCCATCTTTCGAAATGTAGGGAAGAGAAAGTTAAGTCTCTGTCCCGAGCCGAGACGAACCTCTTAACAGCAGTTTAAAAGGAAGTGTTTGAAACTGCACAATACCTACTCACCTAGGTTTATTAGGGTGCCAAATAGGATCTAGAATTCACCTCCACAGAACGTGGAGCGTTTGATCTGATCAGTTCTCTAAAGATTATCTATTTTGCCTGGAAGCATCCCAGTTCTGTCTGGGTTCATTCTGAACTTGCAGTGTTCCCTTTAAGAGCTAAGATGTACAGGCAGGCTGATGATGTGCATGATGGCTGCATTAGCAGAGTTCATAAGGCAGAATAATTAATCATGGCTTTTAAAATTTTATGTCATTTCTGCTTTTTGATTTGGATTGGAAGCAACTTTTCTGCAACATTTATTTAGTTAATAAACAAATGTACCAGATGTGCATGTGCAAATACTCCTTTTCTATTTATGTTTTATAGGGATTGAGAGAAGGAGCTTGCAGGGTTAGAGAGCTAGATAAAGCCTCTGGTAGTATAATGTCTTTGTTAGGATGTTGTGATGCCACTGGAGACACCCCAGCAATCCCGTTAAACAGAGGTAGTGTTTACATAATGCAGTGTAAAAAGAACAGCAGGGTTTCTACTCTTTCCTACTCTGCTCTTCTAATTATTGTTTTTATAATGCAATGCATTGTTAGTCCATCCCATCCTCCAGCTGAAGATGGAGCATTATAGTTGGCGTTTCTATGCATGTTTTTTCTGTGCAGGAAAGGAAATTGCTGATAAGCAGTAAAAGCACAATGTAATATGCAGAATTAAATACATGCGTATCGGATGTGTGCGTTTATGTACAGTGTAATGTGATGCAGTGAGCAGGAAAATGTTTTCTCTGTTGGAAAACTCCCATTTCCTCATCTCACAGGAAGTGCTAGATCTGGACAGAGCTGTTACAGTGCGTGTCGCTGTGCATACAGGCTCTGCTCCGTCTGTACAGCTGAAGGTGACAGACCCAGAGCTGGGCTGGGAGCAGCAGTCCGGGTGTTGCCCAGCACCCATGGCCAATGAGAGTGTGTGGTCAGGACCCGCTTGTGCAGGCGGCCTATGGCGATGGATGGGCTGGAGCAGCAGCCACCCAAATTCCCCCAGCAAATGACTTTGTGCTGCAGCAGCGTGGTGGAGCCAATCACACCCGCACCACACAGCCAATGGGCGCCGGTGTCTTACCCAGCCATTGGCAGGGGTTCTGTGACTGTAGGACCTTGGTCCAGCTCTGCAAACAGCCTTCCTGCAGAGACAGCCCCTCTAAGTTTGTCTCAGCACGAGAGCCATCCCTGCTGTGATTCATTTCCCAGGAATAACAATGCCATTGTAAATTATCCGGGGAGTGACGTGCCCTGCCTGCCGCGTGATCTGCCGCTGGTGGGGAGGGCGCCGAAGTCATTTGGGTCTTGTTTCCCATTTAGCATTGCCACGGCTGCCTACCCAGCAGACCTGCCTCCGAGAGCCAGAGGGATGGTGGTAGTTACAGGGCAGAACAAAGTGAGTGGAAACCCGGATGATGCCATGTCGAGCTCGGATGCAGAGGATGATTTCCAAGAGCCAGCCACTCCTACTGCAACCCAGGCAGGACAAGCACTACCTCTGCTGCCTCAGCAGGTAAGAGCTCTCTGCTACTGTACTGATAAGGGCTGGTTATTGCAGCACGTAATGCTCATGTGTCAGAGAATTTGGGATTTCTTTGTTGGAGGATTTATGGATATCGAGTTCAGTTTCCATTAGTAGCGAAATGGCTGGATAAAGCTAAGTCTCTTGATTATTTTTTTTTCACTTCAATAGCTCGGCAGCATTACTCATGTTTAATGTTCCGTCCATGTTTGGACTTGACAAATACAACTAAGTGTTTATTCTGATACCAGAGCATCTTAAGATATGATATTAAGATTTTAGGCCTCCTATATACCTAAATAGAGTCACAGGGGTTTTTTTTTCAGTGTGTAGTATAAAATAGTATGGTATAGTATAGTATTATACAGGAACCAGCAGAGTAGCAACTGAGTGCAAGTCCCAAGGTTGGGGAGTGTGTTTTGGTTTTGTTTTGTTTCCCCAGAAGAGCCAGGAGGAGGCATTCATGCTATTAATGAATATCTGGTATTGAAGCTGAGTGATTACTGCTGCTTCGTATTTCCAACTAACATTAAAACATCCCTGATTACACGCAGAAATCAGCCAGAGTATTCAAGTTCTTAACCCCTGAACCTCACTGCTTTGTGGCAACAGGCTGGAAAAGAAAGCATTTGTCAGACCAAGTCATGTCACATTGGCAAAGACTGCATGCTATGTATTCTAGAGGTTGTAACCCTTTTAGCCTGAACGTGTCTGGCAAGGATTAGGGGCTCATTTGTGCTGATGTGGTTGCTTTTGCAGTTTCCAGAAGTTGTTCCACTCAACGTAGGAGGCATGTATTTTACAACAAGACTGTCGACACTGAGGCGGTACGAGGACACAATGCTGGCGGCTATGTTCAGTGGAAGACACTACATCCCAACAGATGCTGAAGGCAGATATTTTATTGACAGAGATGGAACTTACTTTGGGTATGTGTCCTCAGTAGTATAGTTTAGAATTTGTTAATGAAGAAAATTATTTCTGAAGAAAATTATTTCTAAAGAAATTAAGAAACTATTTGTTTTATCCTTAAGGGCTGAAGTTTTACAGTAGGAAAAGAAAAACAAGTTTTTAATTTGTACATTGTCTCCTTCAGAGTATCTCCTTTCAAGGTATCAAGTTGTTTTGAAGTTTTAAAAAAGAATGTATTTGGCATTGCTTTTCACAGGAAGCTCTTTTGTACAACACGGGGTTTTAATTGATATTACAGTATATATGATAAAGAGGGAACAGAAGGAATGCATCTAGGTTCTTAGCTAGTTGGAAGTATGATGTTTTCAGTGTTTAAATAGGTTATAATGTAGCTGTTAAAAAAGCACAAGCCTCAAATATTATTGCTGCTGATAGTGCCATGTTCCTTCACCTTCAGCATTCCTTCCTGTGTGTTTAGCTTTGTTTTTAATTAACTAACCATGATCATATTAATACTCTGAATTGGCATGAGATCGCTAGCAAAGGTTGGCAGGGTTCATGGGTTAAGGTCTTTGCTCAAAGCACACTTTGCAATTTAATTTACATTTCTTCCTCCTCCTTTGTAGACATTTCCTTAATCTCTTCAACAGAGCAGTACTGAATTAGTTTCAAAGCACATCTGGATTGTGCTGTAATCTGGGACAGAAATAGAGTAAACCACTATATTTATTAGAAAATAATTGTTTCTCTACATTTGGCAATTTGAAAGCGCCTGACACTTTGTTGGCAAATCACTTCATTGGTCATGTTGTCAATCTGAATTGAAAACATAGCTGGAACACAGAGCCAAGTCAGCATGTGCTGTGTTTGTTGACACACTGTTGAAGATTGCAGGAATGCTTTGTTTTATTTGCTATGGTCAGTAATAGCTTTGTTAATGCTTATAAATTGATTTCTTTCCATGCTGAAAAATCTTGTAGCTTAACACTGTTTCCAAACTACAAGGAAGTGTTAGAATCGTTATGATATATACTGCAAGTGTATGTGGCCCTGATCCTGTGAAGAGAAAACTTCCTTTGTAAATGCACCATCCATTCACTACAGTCCTAGTTCTCTGTGGGATGTTGTCCATGTATATAATTCTTCAGGAAAATGGAAAAGATCATTTTGTCACAGACCTAAATTTGAAATACAGTGATTATGTTCTCTTCCCTGTAAAATACTGTCCCCTCTTCTAAGTGGTTACTCCACTCAAACCTTTGTTTAAAATCCGATGGTATTTGGTTTTCAGTGAGTTGTTCAGTGAGTTTGGCAGAAATATGTTACTTAATATCATTTTTGCCCTTCTTTTAGAGACATACTTAACTTTCTACGATCTGGTGATCTGCCGCCAAGAGAACGTGTGAGGGCAGTTTACAAGGAAGCTCAGTATTATTCCATAGGACCATTGCTAGACAATCTAGAGGATATCCAGCCTCTGAAAGGAGAAAAAGTTAGACAAGCTTTCCTGGGCCTTATGCCATATTACAAAGGTAAATAAACAAAGTAGTATTGACTGTTTGTTCCAGCATGATTTGAGTAGTTTAAGTGGTGCTTTCAGCTCTGCTTCAGCTTTCAAACTCCATTGTAGTTGAGAATTTTATTGTGCACTTTTCATGTGCTTTAGATATTTGAGGTTCCACATCAGATTTGTTCCTGCTGCATCCAAGGGTGTGGATTTTTATGCTGCCTTAGAAAAAAGCAAGATCTAGGCCACAACATATAAGGCTTATTAAAAGAGGAGGATCCTCTGTGTCTGTGCTTGTTCCATTAGGATGCAACTGAATGAACTTTGGCACATAGTATAGGGACACGGAGCTCACAAGATGACAGACTGATTTAATTACTATGTATTTAGCGATGTGCAGCTTTATTTTGCTGCTAATATTATGTTAAGAATAACTTAAGCACTGTAGCAATGTTTCACATGAAATAATGGCATTTGTTTTTCTTTTACTAAGTGCTTCAGTGTTATTTTTCAACTTTTTATTCTGTTTTTTAGATCATTTAGAAAGGATCATCGAAATAGCAAAGCTCAGAGCTATGCAGAGAAAAGCAAGGTTTGCAAAATTGAAGGTCTGTGTCTTCAAAGAAGAGATGCCCATCACTCCTTATGAATGCCCACACTTCAATTCTTTACGTTTTGAAAGGAGTGAGAGTGAGACAAAACTATTTGAACATCATTGTGAAGTAGATGTATCTTTTGGGCCCTGGGAGGCTGTGGCTGATGTATATGATCTTCTGCACTGTATTGTGACAGACCTGTCTGACAGAGGGATAACTGTGGATCATCAGTGTATTGGGGTGTGTGATAAACACCTGATAAATCACTATTACTGCAAGCGTCCTATCTATGAATTCAAGATTACTTGGTGGTGAGTTACCTTGTCCAGAACAGTGCAGGGGATAAAAG
This sequence comes from Ara ararauna, assembly GCA_028858755.1. Lineage (NCBI taxonomy): Eukaryota > Metazoa > Chordata > Aves > Psittaciformes > Psittacidae > Ara > Ara ararauna. The sequence continues at coordinate 4,434,463 of CM054389.1, read as the reverse complement.
GACTTCTAGATGACAATTGCTTTTAATATTTTTGCAACGTGTCTCTGGAAATGCATTGCTGCTAACATGTGTTGGAATCAGTCTGCTGAAACGTTGGCTAATGCTTAGCTGCTCAGCACAAGGGAACCTGGTACAGAGATTGGAAAACCTCTGCAATCTTGAGAAACCAGCCTGAAACAAGACTCTTGGCTCAGGTACCTTAACGAGGCACAAAACAAAATCACCTCATGGAAGTTACAGAGTGGAGCATCTAACATCTTCTGTAAGGTGGCACCTTCCATGTGGCTTTAGTATCAGAATCTGCAAAACGGATATTGCAGCTCTCACCTGCATTGTTATAAAGCAGGGGTGCTAAGAATGCTGACATAAGGTGGTTGAATTTTACCCACTTAGAAATATTTTATTCACTACTTAAACTTGCCACTTCCTAAAATCGAGTAACACCCAGCACAGCGATTCTGGAAATGTAATTTTGATGTAATAAATCATTAAAAAAAGCAAAAAGAAAGGCGCATTCCCTATATAGTATTAACTGTTGTCATGATTAAGCTATATTTCTTTTTTAATTAAGAATCTGCATTGTGACTTATAACATTATATTATTTCCATTGTTACAAGAAGGAATAGCAGGTTTGGAATATATTTCTTAATGCTTTTAGGAATAATAACTGTTCATGAAAGACTTGTGCCTGTTTTTAGCCTTAGAAATTCTAAATGTTTACAGTATCTACAAAAAAAAAGCTCTTTAGAATCAGGTCATTTACAAAGGCTTTTGGTAAATGAGAAAACCCTATGTGTGTGTTCCTATAAGCAGAAGTAAGAGGAATATTTAATGTATGTTATTTTATTACTGACTCTTTTTACATTCTGTGGTATTAAACTTTGTTCTAGAGTTAGACTCAAGTGATGATACTAGACAAGTGCTTTCTTCACCTCACCTTCTCTAGGCAATTAAGTCTCATTTTTATCATTCTTGTTGACCCTTCCTGGTATAATATCAGGAAAAATAATTTCATAACCTTCATATTCGAGTAATTCTCCAATTATAAACCAATATATCTGTGTAGTAAATGTCTTTCCACGCTGAAGGAGGCAGACACTGCAGAATCATGTTCTTTTCGGAAGGTAATAGTTGCACTTCTGACATTAGTAACCACATTCCAAGGCTGGATTACTTAATGTCCAAAACTGAAAAGGAGAACTAAACATCTGAAGATATGACTGTTGTGCGGGGGACAGAAAATCAAGTACTTCTCCAAAAGACCCCGTGTGAAGTAGCCTCAAAGTAATCTTAAGGAGAGGGAAAATAAATGTTTGTGTATTGCATTCCATTGGATTAGCTGATCCAAGAATATTGCTTAATTGAGCTTTTGACCAAAACACTTAAGAAATGTGTTAATTAGAATTATTCTTAAAATTACCTCAGGTAACTGAGAATTTTAATAATTGTAAGAACTTTATGATCAAATTGTCTTGCAAAAAAAGAGGCCACTTGTTTGCATTGTCATACTTGTATTTATGTGATTTAGGAGGTTTTAGTGATGTGCCTCTTTGAGGTGGGGGTGTACAGCTCTGATGATCTCTTTATATATGTTTACTTATAGAGAATCATTGTCAAGTGCTGAGGTTCAAGTCCAGAGCTTAGATTTTGAAATGGAAGGAGGGAGGAAATCATGTGCATTTGGATCTTCATTTAAGCTCATTTCAATTGTTTTCTTAAATATTGGCCTTGTGTTACAAGGTGTTGTACTTGTGTTTGACTACCCAAAATTAAAAGTTAAATGAGGCTACTTAAGATATTTAAGTTCAGGATTTACAGTACCAGTTTATATAAAGATTACAATGAGAATTGCAGTGTTACTGGGTTAATCAGTACCCATATATTATGTATTTCCATGGGACATAAGTCTGGTTTGAATTTCAGCACAAATGGAACAGTCTGATTTAACAGCATGTTTTTAGTTTGGCTGTAAGACTCCTGTTACTCTAGAGAAGCTATGATGGCAAAATCCCTGTTTTGATCATGCTTGCTATTTCTTAATATGCACACACTGATATTTTATAACATTCTCATGTTTATTGCTTAAATAGATAAGGAAAACTACCTAAAAAGACAGTTAATCTTAGTTTGTATCAGTTGCATCTCAAATGACACTTTCATCCTTCAGATCCTCCAGAAGACAGCAAACATTAAGTGCAATATTGAAAGAGAAAGCAGGGATTTGAGCCAACATGATTTCATTAAACATGTACATTCTGTGTTGTGACTTGTGCAGGTTAACAGTATTGTTACTGACTACACTCCTTCTAAGCAGTCTTTGTTTACAATGATTTAGATGTTGCCTAATGTGGGTTTATGTTTTGGCAGAAACAGAAGAGTTGGGCAGGCAGATGTCAGGGAGTTCAATCTAATAACTGGTTTATTATTGACTTACCTTTTCTTGGCGTGTAGCATAACTTTTGAATTCTGCATTTGCAACAGAAATGTGAGTAGCTGATCTGCTAAATCCATGTTTAAGATGACTGACGTTTTTGTATATCGTGGCTGCTTTATAATTGTCTAATTAAACTAAATACCTACATAATACTGCTTTTTTCTTTAGGACTTTCCTTTCTACCTGGCTAGGATAGAGGTTTGCTAGAACATATATTTACCCATTTCTTTGTGCTTCTCCTACTTAGCTTCTTTGCCACTTAAGCATCTAGATAACTACTTTTCCATCCCCAGATACCCTGCGTTTGCAACCTGATGCCATGAACAAATTGGTCAGGCAATGAAGGGTCTTGCATTATCAATATAACATTGCTATGAATATCGTGTTTGCAGATAATTAGGACAATGCATGTCCATCCGTTTAGCTCATTCAGTTTGAAGGAAAGACGTGCTCTAAGACAAAATACATGCTATTTCTGGTTCTTTTGTCTATGGTTCTCAGTGTACCTTTGTTTTATCTAGTGAAATCTGAAGTTGCCTATCGCTGCCCCCCAGAACTGAATGCAGCCTGTTCTACATCTGTCCTGTGCATTAGGCACGTGCTGGTTTTTGCAAACATGGAAGAGGGAGGGAATTAGTTCTGCAGTGTGTTTCCTCAGGGACAATCCTCACTAGCTCTGAAGGAATACTTCAGTGGGATCCTGATCCACACTCCTCCACATCTCCATTTGTAGATGAAGGATAAGAGGCGTAAGGAGATTAAGTGCTTAGCTTTAAGATTCATGGTGAGCTGATGACTCTGGATTCCCCCTTGGTCTTTACCCCTTTCTCTAACCTTCAAGATGTACAACTTTATGTGCAGGAAATTTACTACTTCTCTGCTGCTTCCCCAAATTTATTTGCAAGGTGAATATTTAGTCTGGTTTAAAATTCTTTTAATATTACAAAATAGTGACTGATAGTTGCTAATTACTGGCAAAAATACGTGACTAAATTAATGAAAATCCCTTATTTATAGCATCATCACTTTAATTTTACTTTCTGCTTTGTTTTATCCTAAAGGCTGTTAAGAAATGTAAACTCTTACTTCTTAGGGCTTATATCTGTTTCACAGTAATATGTTTTCAGCCTAAGTACTTGTATTTTGGGGTCCCAGGGCCTTGTTTGTTGTGTGCTCTGTGCTGAAAGAGAAGTGCATGATCCCTTAAAATAATTAGTGATATAATTAAAGGTCATTATTTTCATTTGGCATTTGCAACCCCTGGGAACCTTCCTTCCCAACATTATTCTCACCACTCATTCTTGTTGATAGATGACCTAGTTCAGGTGACATGATGAGGAAGATGATGGAAGTGCCAACAGGGAAAGCCTTTTGTCGGAGCTGATTCTTTTCACTGCATTTCAAGATTGTTTCCATTTTATTTCAAGAGGAAGGCTCATCACCATTTATGTGAGGTCAGGCAGAGGATCCAGCCTATCTGGAAACCCGTGTTCACCCATGTCCTGTGTAAGTTCATTTTGTTGTAATGTGTTCAGTTAAGGGGGTGGGAGAATCCAGCGGCTGTGGACTGTACAGCAGTGACCTGTGGGGCGGCTGCAGTCACGCTACTTGAATTTCAGCATCACTCGGAGATCTGAGGATCTTTATGCCAGAGCTTATGCACTGGATCTTTCTTTTCTGCATAGCAATCAAGTTTGAGATGCCTCTCCCTGGCAGGTAAGAGCAGACTTCAGAGCAGAGGCTGTAGAAAGATGCTCTCTTAACGCCTCATAAATCTCTGGGACATGATATTTCTTTCGCTTAATTTAACAACTGCTTTACTCTAGGCAATTTATAGACCACTCAGGCTTTAAGTTATGGTTGGTATTACTGAACCCTGGAGTTGTGTTATCTCTTTGGTTACCTGTAGATAAACAATTGTCAATGTTTTCAGGTTTGTCACGCACAGCAGAGAGGACCCAGCATAGTTCTGACTTTTGGGCTATGGAAACATGATTTAACAGAAAAGAACCCTTCAGTCTTTCACTATCATATTCTGTTACTATCTTCTGTATATAGTCCTCTAACTGGAAATTGCTTCCCGAAAACAGTTCTTAGTCATTTTACTTACACAAGCTTAGTATAAGTTTACCTCCACTTTCACTGTGACTTTTGTAAGTGGATTTCCTTTAGCTGAATTGTAAATTGATTGTGTCTATGCATTGTAACCCGTAATGCCTTTGAAAATCCAGCCCGGAAGCTACCAATCAGGGTTTGATGTTTAAGTAAGTTGATGCCTAATGTTTAATACTGTGGTGTATTATTTCTTACGACGTTTGGCTTTCAGTTCAGGTAATACGTAGTCCATGGTTTTTATTTAAAATACGTAGAAGAAAATGTGGATATAAAGTCTGTGTTGTGCAATAAAAGTACATTCTGCTGAAAACTGCTGGAATCTGCTCTGCAGCTGCTGCAGCTCCCATCCTCAGAGTCCCTATGATTTGAGCTTGCTTTGCAAATGAAAATGAAGACACAAATCTCCATTGCATGCTTCATTTCATGGCACCAACCACTAACTTGTTCACCATCGTTTCCGTCAAAGGAAGGAAATGCTTTTGCAGTGTCTGCAGTCTCCTTGAGGAGATGGGCTGGTATCAGTCCTTTCAGTTCTGCTTCTTTCCGCCTGTAATCTTCTGCTCATATCAGACAGTCCCAAGGAGGGCCAAAGTGTCCCTGCTTGTGCAGTGCTCAGTTTCTGAAGTAACCAAACTACCCTGCTGTCCTTTTGTCTTGCTAACACCATCCCTTGCTTTCACAGCTGGATGTCTGTGTTGAGCCCTGCTGTGGAAGGAAAAAAACCCCAAGCACCAAAACCAGCACGAGAGGACTGTGTAAAGGAGGAGGGAAAGAGGAATAAGGTTCAAATAGCACTATCTATTTCTATTCCTGCTGCAGTCCACATAAGCACATGCTCAGGAGTGCTGCCTGATCTGAGTTTGAGGTAAAAGCAAAGCATTTGTCATAGAATCATAGAGATTACAGACTGGTTTGGAAGGGACCTTAAAGCTCATCCAGCTCCAACCCCTGCCATGGGCAGGGCCACCTTCCACTAGGGCAGATTGCTCCAAGCCCCTGTGTCCAACCTGGCCTTGAGCACTGCCAGGGATGGGGCAGCCACAGCTTCTCTGGGCACCCTGTGCCAGCGCCTCAGCACCCTCCCAGGGAAGAACTTCTGCCTCAGAGCTCATCCCAGTCTCCCCCCTGGCAGGTTAAGGCCGTTCCCTTGTCCCATCCCTACATCCCTGGTCCAAAGCCCCTCTCCAGCTTCCTTACGGCTCAGCCATACCCGCCGGCCTCAGCCAAGCTCTCCCCGGGCTTCCTTCCGGGATCGGGCGCGGCCCCCGGAAGCCGTGGCCCGTCCTTCCGCCGCGGAGGGGAGGGCAGGGGAGGACGCGCCGCGCCGAGGGCAGCGCCGCGGCGGAGAGGAGCGGAGCAGCGGGTCTCGCCCCGCACGGGGCAACCGGTGAGCCGCGGCTCTGACCCCGCTGAGGGGCTGCCGGGCCCCGGCCGGGGCTGCTCGGGGCCGCTGGGCCCGGCAGCGGGAGGGGGGTCCCGCGCTGAGGGAGCGGTGGTGGTTGCGGGCAGCGCGGTCGGGGTCCCCATTGCCCCGCCGCCTGTAATATAAGTCCCGGCGATGCCGTGTCTGGGCCGGCTTCGAGGCCGGGGGACGGGGGGCGAGGGTGTCGTTACCGGCCCCGCCGGCGCCTCCTCTGGAGCTGGAACCGGGCTGAGCGCACCGGGATGCGGAGAACCGTGCTCAGCCCGCGTCCTGTGTGTGCAGCTCCTTGCGTTCAGTTGCTTGTGTATATATTTATCTTAATCCCCGGGGTGTGTTTCGATAGTTAATCAGGGTGAAGGTGCTACTAAAACTTTGCAAGTCGGGGCCCTCTGTTTCCCTACCAAGTTCCTTGCGGATCGAGGGGATTTAAGTCTTTGCTTATAAGCATTCTTGCTGCATGGCCGTCTGCTGTAAGGCTGTGGATCAAAGTCCTTGAAACCCAAACCAGATGGAGTTTGGAGCGTGTTTAAGATGCTGAGCAGCGCATTTTGGATGCTTCTGTGGGTATTTGTCACCGTGTGAGCACCCTGTGTCTGTTCAGGTTGTTCTCTTGCAGCAGGGAGTGGTTGTATATTCAGAGAGGGTGTGTGAGGTGTTGAAAGAGAAATGACACACCTGTAGTGATAGAACATCTGAGGAGGTGGTTTAACTCCGGCTTAAATCCTGCTGGTATGGGTAGGGGCACTGGTGCTTGTGTGAGGGGTTGTTGGGTTAACTGGGGGGGGTTGTTATAGGCAAAATGGAACTTGTTTTGGGGGGCTGAGTGGGGTTCTAATGTAGCCCATTGCTGGGAGTTGGTGGCACTGCCTAGTTGTGGAAAAAGGGAAGATGTGATTTAAATCCACTATCGACCTTCCATACTTCTCTTGTTTGGTCTCATGGTCACAAAGGTATTCTTTGAAGTGGTGCTTTGTATTGGCAGTTCCTCATGGGATGTGTATGGAGCAGCTCTTGGCTTTCCAGTTACTTGAGACTCCTTCGAGACAGCTCAGCACAGAAGGACGTAGGGTTTTCCAGGAACAGAACTTTACTCAGGAGTTGTTGGCCTTCTGGACATGGGTACACAAGTGTTTTGCAGTAAGGAAGGTTAGGAAGAGAATTGTAACTCAATGGAATGCTTTGCTGACAAAACCCTAAAACACACAATAGAAGGGAAGGAAGGGATATAGATCAAGTTATACTGATTCTTAGGATGACTTTATGCAACGAATTATAAGCTTGATGATAGCCCGTGATTCTGATATTTAATCTTGGTTTGCAGTGTTATCTAATCTAGAACAGTCTCAACTCCCTCCTGATGTTTGCTATGTAATGCCCGATTATGGGTGTTATTTCTTTCTGATATTGGACTACTTGTGACCTCAAATGACACCTAAAATCCTGTTTGTGGAGTCCTTTAAAGCACTGTCAGTAACAAGTCAGGTACAAAGTGTATGAGATGTTCTGCAGTTTTTCTGTGAGGTTTTAACCTTTAGTTCTAATCTGGATCCAGGTGAGTGTGGTTGACATCTTGGAAAAAGCACAGAGTGTGTAGAAGCTCCATCCCTGCTGTTTCTGAGGAGGTTTTACAAGTTTTAGCTAATCCTATTCATATTCTTGTTTTCCCAGTCAAACAGCACAAAGCAGTTTTCATCTGTTTCTTGTGATTTCATTTAGAAGCACAATCATGAGTCACATGTAGGTGGTGAGACACAGCCTGTTCATTCATGAATCCATGTTACTCCTGGCTGAGTGGCCAGTGCCGTGGGCTGCAGTTAAGGTTTCAATGTGGACAAACAATACTGTAGCTTAAGGTCTGTACTGACATTTGAGGGGAAAGCACATCTTGAAGTTGAAGTTGTGAGCTCTGTGGGTGGAGTGGTGAAGCTTTGTGGCCATTTGGTTTCAGAGATTTGAAGTGGTGGCTGCAATTTCCCCTGCCAAATTACAGCTCCAAACTGTGGTTATTTTCAGGTGGCTGATGAGACCGTGTGTCTGTCATTGCAGCTAATGACTTCTGTCCTCGGGATCATTAATTAGCAACCTGCACTGTTTATACCAGGAAACAACCACTGCAGCTGAAATGTCTTGATTGCAAGAAGGATGTGCGTTGAAACTGAAGAGTCACACTCTGCAAAGACAGCAACCATGTTGCTTTCCTAATTCCTCAGCTGTCTAATGGCTTTTGTGTTTTCTGTTCTGAGTTTCTTGGATCATGCTCCTCCACCCTTTCCTTTAGAGGAAGTTAGCTCATTAGTTAATTATCCTTCTCATAATTACATGCTGGAATGTTCAGGGTTGCACATGAATCATTCATGTTTCGACACTTAGGTGGCTCTGAAGATTTTTGTGGCATTTATTTATTCTTTGGAATACATATGTGCTATTTTAAGGATGTTTTCCCATTGGCAAAATACAGAGTTTTAACCAAATCTCATCCTTCCACCCTTCAGTTTTGATGCACTTTCTAACCTACCTTGTAAATCTGTGTTCAGTAACTGAAGTTGCATGTGCTTTTAGGTGGGACTTGCTGCTCTTCTGATCTGCTGTCAAGTGTGATGTTCTGTTCAGGCACCAGTAAAATGTAAACCAGCAGCTGGTAGTGTAAGAAATGTGTGTTTGGAGACTTCCTCATTTTTTCTTCTTTTCCTGCCTGGGGATGGCCACTAAGGACCAGACAGTCGCAGAGACATTGTGCACTCTTTGGAGCACTGTGATACTGTTTAATGAGAAGAATGAATGCAAGTTGTTCATTAAGTGTAATGAAGACTTAAACTTGAAAAGCCAAATCATGTTTGCTTCAGTTGCTAATAGTTGTGCCGAGAGTTTCTTGAGAAGACTCTTCATTTTGGGGATTAGAGTAAGAGAAAGAGATGAGAGAAAACAAGCAGAACCCAAACCGAAAGCAGGAGGAGGGATTCAGATGTGAGGAGACATGGGTTTGTGGTCTGGAGTGTAGAAGGCTGAAATAGGATTTCTAGAAGTCAGAGGCAGTTTCATACCTTTGTGGCAGCCTGCCTGTTCTGAGTATGTAGTGTGAAGCCTTTTCCTGTTTTGGGCTAAGTTTAAGGAACTTTGTTACCAATATTGAAAGTCATTCATAGAACAGTCTTATACCACTTTCATTTCCAGTGTTAGCACACAGAGATTGTTAGAACCTGGTTTTCATAGCTTGTAGTAATTTTAAACTGACTTGCAGTTACCTGTTACTAAAGGCATCTATGGACTGATTAAACAAGACCCCTTTCTACTCAGCTTTGATATCTGAGCTTTCTCAACCAGTTCTTCTACCAGAAATGACCCTAAGCAATCCAGGACTGATAAATAGTTCATGAAGAAGTCAGTATCTCCTTGTGGCTGTGGTGCAATCTGCATTGACAAGAAGGGTATCTGCTTACTCAGTCCCTGGGAAGTAAGGTAGGTAGGTACCAGAAAGGAACAAGAAGTACAGGCTGCTGATAAATCTGTACTCCTATCCCTCCTTTTGCACACGGTGGTTTTCCTGAAGCCAAAGCTGTGTCTGCAGTCTTTGGAAACCCTAATGTGTTATGTGTTTATTGCTGGAAAGACTGTGTTACGTAAGTAGAGTCCCTTTCATGTGTGTGTTAAATGAGCCCTTAGTGACAGATCCTCTTTGATGGAGCCCCTTTTCCATACCACATTAAAGCTAAGAATGCACTTGCTCTTTGCTGGGACTATGATAGCTGCTTTAGTAAGTTCACTGTGACTTTTCTAGCTCTTTTATAATCTGGTCTGTATGAAATTAGAATTTGCTGTTGCTGAGAGCTTTGAGTCTGATCTGAAAAGCACAATGTCCTCAAGCAATAATTGCTGCTACTTCAGTCCATAATGTCAGAACCATTATGGGGTTCTGACAGAAATGGCCTATGGATTTATGGACTTATAATTGGAGGAGAGGGCACCTTTTGGACATGTAGAGCTAGTTTTGTGCTTTATGTAACTGGCCTGCAGATCAAACTATCATGTGTGGTCATTGGGTGTTGACAAACTTCTGAGCTCTCTTCTTATGCCGTAGTTTTAATTGTGAAATAGCACTGCTTGTGAAGGTTTTATCTTTAGTCCCATGGGAATGTCATGGAAGATCATCAGATAAAGAAGTAGTGAAATAGCTGCACTCTGTCAGTGCAATCTGATTCATTCTGTGGTGCTGTTAAACTTCACTGTCTTTTTGTATGAGCACTCAAGATACCAGAGGTTGGGTGTCCTCTGGGTGGGATGTGAGCAAGGTGTTGCTGCCTGAGCTTTGGTGACTGTCGTAGGTTGTGTTCTGGTCTCTGTAGCTGTTTCCCAGCATTTTACAGGGAATTAAGATTGTAGATTGTAATCTGCAAATGTTGCCTGAAGACTAAATGCTTTGATGGAATCCCTTTGTAGGTTTAGGTGTATCCTCATTGCTTCCCATGAAAAACTTGGCCTCTCAAGAACTAAAACTAAAAATCCTTGGAAACTAGGATATAGGTTTTATTAACGGCATTCAGTGAATGCTTCTGCCCTTCAGGTCAATGGAAAACACTTCTTAAGAAAACCCTTTGCACTTTGCTCCGCTCCAGGCTGACCTTAACCCTTTCGTTGTTCTTTGGTACTACTTGCAACAAGATACATGTTTCCTGTGTCTTAACTCTTTCTGTGTTTCCTTTAGTATATCTTCAAAGATGGATTGAAGTGTATGAAGTATGCTCACAGGGAAAGCAATGTGGCTGTTGGCCAGCAGGGTTTTGTAGCAAAGTTGGGGTTTCTGATTTTGGCACTTGCATGGCTGCGGTAACTAAAACCCTGTCCTGTTTGCATGTGTGCTTTCAGCTACAGCTTTGACAGAATCACAGAGGAACCATTGGAGAGACAGCTTAAAAATTTAGAAAAAAGGGAAAAGTTCCAAGAAAACATGTTTAGGAATGGAAGATCAGTAAATTACAGTGATTTCATTGCAGAAAGTTGACTTAAGATGGATTTTTCATATACAGTTTATTAAGATGTGTTGAGTTGTTCTGTTAAATGTCAATGCTGCCCTGCAAAAATTGGCTGTGACATTTTTAGTGTAATGCTTGCCTGTGTTTAAGGGAAGTAGAGAGCCTCTGCTCCAAGTGCAGCGTGTGATTCCTTCGTGTTGATTCAGGGTGACCTCTTTTGTCCCTGGATCCGAAACTGATGGAGTTGAAAACGCTTGAAGGAGAGGAAATGGAACAACTTGCTTTCTGGTGGCTTGGCTTTGTGACTATTTACAAATCTGTCCTGAAAGAATGCAAAAAAGAAGAATCTTGCTATTAAGAGACCTGCTTTGCTTACTGCAGGGAAAGCTGCTGAACTTTGACACTGAACAGAACCTTGGTTTTAGTTCTAATGTACATAAAGAGTTAGCAGGGTGCCAGTGGTGGTTACAGAAAGCTAATTCATGGTGATTTGGATAAGAACAGACATCTGAATTCCGGAAACTGGCCTACAGACTTGTAACTTACCCTATTGAGTGGGTGATAGGAGCAGGGGTGTTATTTCCTTGGGTTATAGAGATGGGTGCAATATTTCTTTGAAGCTTGTTATGGAAATAGTTTTACCCATTCTGTATTTATAGCTCCCTGCAGTTTACAATGAAAACATCGAGGCTGATCAGCTTTACATTAATGGCAACAGTGGAAATTCTGTGTGTGGTTTCTTCTAGTACAGGCTCCTCCAATAGAAATCTCTAACCAAAATGCTGCTGCAGCTTCTAGTTTTAGGAAGTGGTGTTTAAGCTGAATCAGCAGCAGCTGAAGAGTTTGAAGCTTTTGCTTCCCCATTCTTTGCAGAGTTGGTGGTAAAGGGCATGTGTGATGCTCTGAGAATGGGCTGTGTTTCCAAACAGTGCCAGCATGCAATTTCCATCCCAGGCTGTGCAGTGGACAAACATTTGCTGTTTGATTTCTGGCCTGGTAGCTGGATTGTTGGTCGGCAGGTCTGTGTATCATTACAGTCAACATAAAGACCTTACTTGTGGAATCAGAAAATGAAGGTAGCACAGAACTAGAATGTTTTGGTGAAGACAGTGTACTGATTTCCCTCTGTTAATTTGTCCATGTGGGAATGAAGTAAGGATCTCAAATGCTTGAGATGTAGTTGGTTGGTTGGTTCTCATTTTGCTTTGCAGAAGCGTATTAATGTCTGTTTAACTGTCAGACATTTCTATGGGAAAGAAAAGAGTATTCAGCTACTCTCTGTCTATAGAAATGGGATACGTCATTATAAATGATGTCATTAAGAAACTGATTCCCTCAATATACCCATCCCTACAATGAAACTATTTTTAGAAGCTCATTTCTTTCAGAGACAAAAAAAGCTGTTCTTGGAAGGAGCCTTAACACTTACATAGATAAGATGGAATATTTAGGTTGTTCCCCTCTCATAAAGATCATGCCCCAGGGATGGGGCAGCTACAGCTTCTCTATGCACCCTGTGCCAGCGCCTCACCACCCTCACAGGGAAGAGCTTCTTCCTTATATCTAATCTAAATCTCCCTCCAGCATTTAAAATTGGAACTAGTTGAAATGCCCTTGGGAGCAAGCTGGCATGTGGGATGGTTTCTGTCAAGCAAGGAAAGAAAAGAGAGTGGTGGATTGTTGGAAGACAGGCTCTGCATAGTGGTGGTGTAGGCATGAGAATAAATCAGTCAGTATATATTAAGTTCTGTAGAGCTGTGCTGTGTATAGGTGCTCAGCTTAACTCTGAAGTAACTTGGGTGTTAAAGGAAATGGAGATCAGCCTCATCCGTGCTGATGTGCCCTGCTGGGTTAGCTATGATACTCCACTGTGCTGTGAAGACACATTCTTCGAGGCCAAGGATCTGTTACCTAGTCTCTGCAAAGTGATTCTTTACAAAGACAGTCTCAGCTTGAAGACAAACCTATTTGGGTTTTGTCTCTTACTCAGTTTGCTTCCTTTGTTGATGATTAACTTTCTGTGTTTCTCTTCCTCCGTTGCTTTGTGCCTGTTGGAACAACGCGCCTGTGAGATCAGAGCCTTTTCCCATGTGTGGCAGTAGCTGGCTGTGACTGGTGCTGCTTTCTAGGCCGGCTGTCTGGGTCTGTTTGCAGGTCAATGCTGTGCAAACACAGTAATGCTGCAGTTGGCTTTGGGGCTGTGTGGTTGTATAACTGCACCCTTCCTCTGCTGGCCTTTATTTTATTGTTATGGCACTATTAAATAATTGAAGCAGATTACTTCTTTCTAAAAGGCAAGCCTTCAAAATAAATGATTTTTAGCAGGCTGCTGTCATGTTTCTGGCTTTAACCTTTTTCCCTTTAAACAGGAAGAAAATGAGCCTGAAATCTGAACGCAGAGGGATTCACGTTGATCAGTCAGAGCTACTGTGCAAGAAAGGATGTGGTTACTATGGCAATCCTGCTTGGCAGGGATTTTGCTCCAAGTGCTGGAGAGAGGAATACCATAAGGCCAGGCAGAAACAGATTCAAGAGGACTGGGAGCTGGCAGAGCGGTAAAGAGCCCTCTTTATTCCTTCATCTCCTACAGCAGGTTGACTTCACCAAATACCATTCCCATCTCCTATTTTCTAGCTCTGTCTCAGTTCCATCACAAGCTCTCAAATTTGACCTTTCCATCAGGAATGAAAATGTTCCTTTTGATGCAAAGATGAATATTTATGATGTTCCAATTTAAGAGTTTCAAAAGAAAGTCTGTGAAGTAACAAATGGAAACACCCCCCCAAGCTCTCAACAAATGCTTTGACCTGATTTGCATACTGAAGTCTGTAATTCTGACTAGGGTGAAAGTGATAATTTTGATTAAAATACCTCTGCCTCTGGAGACCGAAGTTATTGTCTTGAATAGAGCCAGCACAATGGTTTTCCATTGCAGCTACTGAGTAAAAAATGGTTCTAGTCTTGTCTGTTGTCAGTCTTTTAAGCTGAAGAGTTAAGCCCAAAAGAATCGAAACTTTGGCTTTAATAATTTAGGTAAGTTTTCTAAGCACATATTTTCTGCAAAGCAGTCTAGTTTTCCGTGCTTGACCCTGAAAATGGGTGTTGCAGGAAACCTGTACCTGAGTGAGAAAATAAGAGCAGCTACAACTGCTTTTTGTTGTCTAGAAAGCAAAGGGTTTACCCACTGTCTGAGAAACTGCAGAGCGTCCTCTGTACTACAGCTGAAACATCCAGGTGTGAGTTACATGAGATCCACTCTGCCTTAACTGTTTCAGGGTTATGTGAATCCTTGAGATGGAGGAGCATCTAGCTGAGTTGATTGGTAGTTGACTTCAGCTGGCCAAGGCGCTTGTTCATATTGACACAGTTCTCTGTATACACTTACCTTAATATATTAGTTGTGTATGTCTGAACTCTTGAGTGAAATGCCCAAGAGACTTACGTGCACCTGAGTTTGGAACCTTCAGTGAACTTGAGTTACCAAGTGATGTGTTAACCAAGGTCACTGAGGGAAGAAAACGAAAGGAAGGAAAAAAAAGCAGGAAGTGCAATGTTCACATCAGCCTCCCTGAAGAAGGTGACATCTCTGGAAGCTTTCTGAACTTCAGCTGGGTCCAGACTGATGGTTATAGTTTGGAAGCCCAAAATTTGCTAATATCTAACTCCCTTAGACACTTTTACCTTAAGCCTTGAAGGAATTTGGTTTGTTTTAAACTGGAGCTGGAACAGGTAAACTTCTAAGAAAGGTAGAAAGAAGTGCTTGAAACCTTTTCTAGCCTGATCAGAAGGTGCCAGGTAAGATGTTGAATACAGTACAGAGGACATTTTTTGTTTCCTCTGCCCTAAATTTGGCTTTAACACTTAATAAAAACTTAAGTCTTATCAGAGCAGATAGTTACACTGTCAGTCTTAACATCTGCATACAGTAAAGTGGGGTATTTAAGGAATTCTTTATTACGTAACTGTTCAGTAGGGAGATACTAAAGGAACAGATAAGCTCAGGTTGTTTGTAGGAACAGACTTGTCAGCACAGATAAGAGACAATTCCCTACTCAAGAGATTACAAATGATGGACCATTTATGGTCCATCCTGAGCAGGATGGATGCAAGTTCAAAGAAAAATGGCTTAACGTGATAGCATCTTGAAGGGGAATCTAGCTGAACCTGTTTTAATCCTCCTGCATAGGAAGAAAAGTAGGATAGATATGTGTGCCCTCCCCTACTTTCTACATGTAGATTAAAAGATGGGCTTTGTCTCTGCAGGGCACCCGTCAGTGTTGCAGTGAAGTGGTTTGCCTCATTCATTCAAGAAGCCTATGTATTTCCAAGGCTTTGAAAACCAATAATGACAACAGTGATTTATTCCCCAGAATATTTCTGAGGCTGTGACAGGGTATTTCACTTGTTCAGCTGTGAGCCACTGTTTTATCTTAATAAGATGATAGAGTAATAGGTTGTGAAACGTGGAACATGGTGCAGGGAGGAAGGCAACTGAATCAATTATTGGAAGTCCTCCCACAGTCTTTCTCCTCACCTCTACCTGTGTAGATTTGAGTGCTGTGACATGAGGGGAAGGTGCCCATGATTATACTTCAGTCTCCTCCCTTTTGACCTTACTTAATCGTCCTGGGCCATTATAAGCTTTTCCTTGCTTTCATCATTGCAACATGGAAAGAGTGGATGTAGTGTAGTAAACGGAGATGTGGTAGGAAGCAAGAAATGAAGATGGGCATAAAGGAGAATTAGCATGTCAAATGAGTAATTTATTGCACAGGGAATTAGCTTATGTGTGCTGGTTTAAGACCTACGCTTTTCTAATTGCAGGCTTCAGCGTGAGGAAGAAGAAGCATATGCCAGTAGCCAGAGCACCCAAGGGGCACAGTCACTGACCTTTTCCAAGTTTGAAGAAAAGAAAACCAATGAGAAAACACGGAAAGTCACTACTGTGAAGAAGTTCTTCACTGCTTCTTCCAGAGCAGGAGCTAAAAAGGGTAACTCTCTTTTGCTTTTAATGGTTCTGAACAGCACGTTAAGTTAAAAAGTGGTTTTCATGGATGTGTTGTTCTAAAAGGCAGAGTAGTACACTGTGACTTGACTTAAAGAAGTTGGAGGGTGATTGCTATGTGTGAAGTTTTCCGGAAAACACGTTAAAACGTGAGCTTTTGGGTGATACCAAACAGTGTTTTGAGTACAGCAGTGCACATCTAAACCTGTGACTGTGTTTGTGTTAGTTATACATGAGTTCTTCCACTGAAGTGTAGTGTAAACATATTCCTGGTGGTGGTACACCACTGCACTGAGTGGAAGTATCTCATTCATATGGTGCATATTCCTGCTAGATTCATGGGTCAACCATAGCTGGATACTGTGGTTTAGGACTTGAAGGGGAACTAGTTCTTCCTAAAGAAAGCAGGAGAAAAGGGACCGGCTGTCAGTCACCTCAAACAAACTGGTATGTCCAAGTGTGATAGAAATGCTGATATATCAGGTGATGCTGCTATCATGATCACTCCAACAGCTTTAATAGGAAAAAGGGAATGTGTAAGCAGGGTGCCTTTAAATGAGAGTAAATCTGAAAGGAAACTTGTGCTTATTGTGTATGTGGATTGTGAATATTGAGTCTGTGGTCGCCTCAATGTTTATTCTACAGCATGTGTTACAAGTAGGAATGATTAATGGCACTGGAGTCTTTGCATAGCAGTAGCTTACATGGGCAAAAGCTGGAAAATACTGTGGAATAGGCATTCCAGAAGAAAAATCAACATTAATGTATCTTAGCCTTTTAGATGATGCATTTCCTTAATGAGAAATACTAAATGTGCCTGAATTTCATCTTAGACTTTGTCTTGGTGCATGGGCAGCAGCTGGCTAAATGGCATGTTCAGCTATGTATTAAAAGCTTCTTTTTTAAGTTCATTCATTCTCACTTTCCATGTTTTCTTTTTGTTTTTATCCCCTTCACCATCTCTCCTGACATGCTCCTGCTCTTGGTGTCTCGCTTGGCTTTTGCATTCCTTTCAGTGGCTCAAGAGAAAGGCGTTAAGCAAGGACAGCCTGGGAGGGAGCGAAATGCTGATAACATTCTCAGGGATTTGAAAGAGATTTTTACTCCCTCCTGGGAACTGGCTTCCCCTACTGAAGGTAATGCAGTACAGCTTGAGCAAGCTGTCTGCCTGATTTTAGTAAGCTTTACTTCTTAGTTGGGCTTTGCAAAATACAAACTAGGGTTGTGCCAGTTATAACTCGTGCTGTTGAAGATGGAGGTGACAGAAAAAATTCCAACATCTTGAGGGGAGCTTGAATCACTAAACTAGTTCTTCGCTCTTTGGTGGGGAGAGTGTAGGAATAAAGCTGAAGCTTCTGAGCTCTACCTCAGTGCATCATCTAAAGGGTTATGCAATAGCTACATCTTGTGCTGCTTCATATTTGTATCAAAAAATAATCCCCGGTTGCCATTATAAATCTGATTATAAATTGAAACTACTTCAATTTAATACTTGACACTTCCAGAACTTTTGCACTCTCAAAACATCTCCAGATGTTTATTAATCAAGAAGACAGTTTCCTATCAAGAGAGGACACATTGGTTTCATTTAAGCCAAAAGGACACCACAACCCCTGATGCAAACAGCTTTAGGATCTTGTCCTGTGTTATTTGTTTGCAATTCTGCTGTGTTCTGCTGACGAAAGAGATTTGAAGGTGTACCATTCTTTGTAAATTATGAAGAGGAGGAATGGGTGCGTGTTACAGAGCTGAAGTCAAAAACTGTTTATATTCTTTGCTTGGACACAGATCCATGACCATGGCACAACCATAGTGAATCACTGGAGTGCTGATGTTCTGCTGTGATAACTTGCTTCTATGTAGAATGCCTTGAGAAAGAGCTTCATGTTAATAGCCTTTATTCTCTGTAAAGGTGATCCTTTCTTAACTCTTCCCATCCTTTCTTTCGTTTTGGCCTATCTCCTGTACTAGGTTCTCTTTAACTTGTTCAAATGGAATTTCTTTAATCAGCTTCTTTTTAGTTAGACTTAATTCTTCTAGAGTACATGACAAAGCTGAAAACATTTTGTTGATGAAAGTCCATTTGTTCCTGGAATCCTTAGGAATCAGTGCACATTGTGCAGAGTCATTTTCCTTAAACTGGGATTTCAACACAGAGGTTAATGAAGCTGCATCACTTCTGAGTGACAACATGTAGTTCTTGGCGTGACTCATTAAAAACACACTTCATTATAACATTCAATTTTTTAATGCATACATTAGCAGTCATCTGCCTCAGTTGACTACATTATTCGAGTAACTAAAAATAGTCCATTTTAAATCTATGACTGAAAGAGTCATACTCCTTAAGGTCCAATAGTGGAACTCTATTTGATAATACAATGAACTCGGTGTTGAAGTGAGTAATAAAACTTCAACTTCCAAATGAAGTTAGTAATTGTGGAAAAAATAGCTTAGAATTCTATTCCTTCAAAAGTGGATCTGCTTTCTTTGGGTGTTATTTCCAAACTGCTTTCTGCTTACTGGTTGCATGATGTTAAATGTGGCAAATTTAGTTAAACGTACAGGAATGGTTGCCATTCAACTTGAATACTATACATGCATTCCATCTTGAATCTTAAGGATAAAGAAGTTAGGAGGAAATTCCCTCTGGAAAAGTGTTCTTGTGTAACTAGGAAGGAGGTTGATTTGCACTCTCTATCTTGATTGCTACAGCTGGAATTTAAATATTTGCAGAGCCTTTTCCATTCATATCGCTTAAATACCATAAATGTTCTACTGGTACCTGACCAAAGGATTATCCAGAGAAGGTTACTCTGCAAGGTCCTAATGAGTCTTATGATGTGGTCAGATGATCAGTGTTTGTTGGTCACTGGATCGTACAGCTTTGAATTTACTATAGTGCTGGATCTCTTGAAAATCAAATAACAACAAACCAAAGAACCACCAGTAAGTTACCTCAAATCCAAATGAAACACACCAACTTAAATACACTAATCCCATTCATTTCCTTTGATTTCGTTTCCTTCTATCTTGTTCTGCACTTATGCTTATGGAAACAGATGGTTTTTGTTGTGCATGTTTGTGTTTTCAGATTGAAAGATATGTCTGTATCCCATTGACCATGAATATTTTCATGTTTTCTGTCTCTCTGCTGCTTGCTTTTCGTCATGTTCATTTACATCATCTCTGTTCACTCCTTCATTTTGCACAGTGTTGGCTGGCAAGTTGAAAGGTGGGTGAACTAAACTTGGGTAGTGAAGGTATTGGATCAGTATAATTAACTTGCAGCACATGCCTTGGAAAGTCAGATGTGTTTGCATGGAAAAAAACCTGTGGTTGCAGCTGTATGAACTTGCATCCAGTGATGTGTGCAGTCTGGTGTTCCTGCCTCCTCCTTGAGTGTGAAGCAGATTCTTCCTCCAGCAGACACAGTGTTTCTGCCCTTGCTGAAACACAAGCAGCCAGGTTCTCATTTGCACTGTGGGTGTGATTGTATGGCATTTGCTGCCTTGCAAAGAAGGGCTGCTGTGTTTGCACCAGCCTCATTCTCCCATTCCTTGTCTTCTGCTGCTGCTCGTGATGGGAAACCAGCCTGGGGAGCTGATCAAGAGGAAAAGTAACCCCATAAGCAGCACTGGTTTCTGATTAGGACTGCCCCCTGAGCTGGTTCATGAGCCAGTTGAGAACTGGTGTTGGTGCCAGCAAAGCAGGAATGTGAAGGTGAGGGAGAATGGGGAAGGGACCCCTCCATAATGTTAAAGTGCTGCAGAATCCCATTTGGAAACCTTGGTCTTACATAGTTATTTAACCTGGGAATGAAAAATGTAAGAAACCCAAAAGCAAACCCATGTTATGGTAACCTGCTAATATAAAAATGCCATTAAGTGTAAATGGGTATGTGGCTGTAAATGGGTACGTGGCTATAAATGTTTTGCTGCTGTGGGTTGCTCAGTTTCCTGGAGTTCTGTTTAATAATATCCAGCATTTCACTGGTAAAGCTTGAGAAATAAGTGCTCATTCATCTGCACAGTTGAAAAAACAACCTGTAATTTTAAGACATGTTAAGCACTTCCTGCATTCATCCATCAGTGTAAAAAACCTAATCTGATGTGCCCCAATTTTCCCAGCAGAGATCCAAGAAGCCAAGGCTCCCAGCCCTTCTATAAACAGGCAGGCCAGCATCGAGACAGATCGGGTATCCAAGGAATTCATAGAATTCCTCAAGACATACCATAAGCCTGGACAAGATATCTATAAGCAGTGTAAACTCTTTTTGGACACGATGAATCATAAAAGGGTAAGTTTTGCATGCCTCTGATGTAAATAAATGGGGAAATTAGGGAGAGATAGAGAAAATGCTGCCCTTCTTCCAGCAGTTTGGGTTTGATATATTATCTACAAGAGTCTCATATGTCTGATACGTTTAGTCAAATGAAGAACAGTGGCAGTCTTAACTTCTGAATGCCTTGCTTTTTGGTATGCAAAGAAACCTCCAACCCCAGTGTCTCGGGTATATTGAAAGAACTTTTCTTTACATCCCAGATAGATTAAGTCTGACTAAATGCCATATGAATCAGACTGTGGAACAGAAGTCTTCTAGATAAATGACTGGAAATTAGAATTGTGAGTTTTTAGGTATCTTAAGTCTTAAAAAGTTATAAAGAAAGTATCAACACACACATCTCCTTTCCTTTGGGGAAGGGGAATTGACTGTACTTTTTTAATATGGAATACGGGTTACATCTTCATTCTCCATTAAAACAATCTTTAATGTTCCTGAAATATTAATGTGTCACTAGTGCCACCTGTGGTTGAAATGAGTCAGTGTTCAGCACACCTCTTTTTTTCCCTTTCTACCTTTCCTATTTAGTGTGTAGTTAACACAGGTTATATCCTCAAATTGGACTGAAATTAAAGGGAGTTGGGGTGGAATCTGACATGCCCTCCACTTTGAAAACAGCTTGAAGTTTGTTTAGAACTGATTGGTTATAAACACTGAAAGTCTTTTCATTTCCTAGTTCCTTGGTGGTTTGTGCTAGACAAAAGAAGTTTTCCTTAAAAGATATGTTTTGCTCCTACACATAAATCAGGCCTAAAGTGCAGCACTGCCATCAGAGCTGAGACTGCCTCCAAGGTAAATGTCTAGGTTTTGGCCTTAGAGAATTCAGGATCTGAGTTCTCTTTCAGTTCTGTTCTGGTTTTATGTATGGTTTTATACTGCCATTTAATAATGCAAAGTGACTTGATGGGTAAAGTTAATTTTAACCCTTCAAACCTCTGTTATGTACTTCAGTTGCTCAGTTAGCTAATGCCCAAAAACCAGCCTTGTTTCACAAGTAACACTGTGAATATATTTCATAGTAACTTTATTATTGGGAGTCTTTATTGAATAGATATTATTTCAGATTATGATTTATGTTCTTGTTTTTTTGATCTACTTATGGTGTCTCTTTGAAACATTAGAGACAAAATAGGGAGCAAGCATTCAGCTTCATAGTCTACATTGGTTTGTGACCATTACTCAGGGATGTGTGGGGGAAAGCAGCATTCCACCTGTGCAATTTTATTGCTCATATACATCTGTTCAGCAAATGAATGTCTTTTCACATGCCAAGGAGTCAGTGCGTCTTGGTTCTCACATTTTGGATATAATTTAGCCAACAGAAGCACCTCTGATGATACATTTGCATTCTCAGACTGTTACTGCAGCTGGACACTTCCCTTAATCAAACCATAGAGGCACTGCTGTCCTTTCTTCCAAGCATGCACACTTACTCAGTTTTCCATTACAGGACTTAAGTATTGAGGAGCAATCTGAATGTGCTCAGGACTTCTATCAAAATGTAGCAGAGAAATTACAGACACGTTGGAAAGGTATCATTTCTTTCCTTGTATCTTACTGCTCAAAAAGTAATGATTTGAGGGTAAAGCCTCAAGCAGAAACAAAGCATTCCTAACCAGCTGTAGAAGTGCTGTTAACAGATTCTAGTACCATAGTTAGGACTATTCCCAGCAGCACCAGTTCTATGAAGTTTCCCAGTCTCAATAATTTGTTAATACAAATTAAATTGGGTTCAGTTGTAATTTCTTGTTTTAAATTCAATACTGTTTGTTTAAAACTAAAGTTAAATGTGGAGCCTCAACCAAATGAACAGGCTGTGAGCCTATGTTACACTGTAATGCACAAGAAGCCAGTGAGAAAGGAGCTTTTATGTGCCTGGTGTGTAAGTGGCACAGCTTAAATGTATCCAGGGATACATTTAAAGGAGTGAAAATACTCAATTTTTTTAATATCCATTCTATTAACTCAGGTTGGCTCAAGTCAGTAGTACTGATTCGGTGATAATAGGACCAAACTGTATTAACTCTTCAAAATACTTGATTTACAGTATTGGGGGTGGGATTTGTACCTTTCAGTGCCCCCTGAAAAAGTGGAGAAAGCAATGGATCAGATTGAAAAATACATTATGACTCGACAGTATAAATATGTCTTTTGCCCTGAGACAACAGATGATGAGAAGAAAGATCTTGCTGTCCAAAAGAGAATCAGGTAAGGCTTTAAAAGAAAACTATTTGGGTAATCCACAGCCCTGTAATCGAGCATGTTTCAGGCCTGCTGTGTACACAAAAATGCCAGGCTTCTTAAGCAGAGGGTTAAACCCACTTTATTTAAGAAGCAGAAGGAATGAATAGAGTGAATAATGAAAGTTGCTACATTAGGGAAACAAATTGGTTTGGTTTCATAAAATTATAGCAAAAAGAAAGTATTTCTTCTGGAAATAAATTACTTCAGTGGAATAAAGTAGCTTATGACTGGACTAGTGCCTCATTTACACAAAGCACTCCTTGTGTGCCTTGAATTCAAGCAGGAGCTGGTTTCCAACACCTGAATGTCACTGGCATAAAACAATTTAATGGTTTTTTTTTCCTTGTTGCAGGGCTTTGCATTGGGTAACTCCACAAATGCTCTGTGTTCCTGTCAATGAAGAAATCCCAGAAGTCTCTGATATGGTTGTAAAAGCAATTACAGGTTTGTGACCAATGAAGTTTACATTGCCAGCTTGGATTTTCATCTCTTTTGCTCATGGAGGTTATTTTCTGCTGTCATCAGAGGGGGGTTCAGGCTTTTAGATTTGCAGTAGTTCTTGTGGTATCAGACTAGTATGTATCTGTGCAGCAGGGGTAATTGTTCTACCCCAGAAGAATCTATTTGAAATACTTGGACTGAACCAAGAGAAGGTTGAATAAGCAGCTCTTTTATGGATCTGCAAGCACCACAGATAAAGCTGCTGCAATATTAGTATTGTCCAGTAAGTGTCCTACTCATTCAGGTGTCTGATTAATACAGTTGTAGTGGTTGTAGTGATTGGAGAACCTTTTTATCTTACAGATATCATTGAGATGGATTCAAAGCGTGTCCCTCGTGATAAACTAGCATGTATCACCAAGTGCAGCAAGCATATATTTAATGCAATCAAAATCACAAAAAATGAACCAGCTTCTGCTGATGACTTTCTTCCAACACTTATATACATCGTTTTGAAGGGAAACCCACCCCGTCTGCAGTCTAACATCCAGTATATCACACGCTTCTGTAATCCAAGCAGGTTAATGACAGGAGAAGATGGTTACTATTTTACCAATCTGGTAAGTGTAGAGGTTTTACACAAG
This sequence comes from Ara ararauna, assembly GCA_028858755.1. Classification (NCBI taxonomy): domain Eukaryota; kingdom Metazoa; phylum Chordata; class Aves; order Psittaciformes; family Psittacidae; genus Ara; species Ara ararauna. The sequence goes on along the minus strand of CM054389.1, from coordinate 4,410,844 downwards.
ATTGTCTTTTATTTGGATGGAGGGATTCCCAATAAAGGCAAACACAACCTAACATAGAAGGAAAATTTCAACTAATCTTCCAGTAGTGGTTAAGGTTACTCAAAAGTGCATCAGCTCTTTTGCTTTCTGTCTCCTCCCTCTTCCTTCTCTGCTTTCCAAACCAGACAGTGCTTTGCTTTCTCTATAATGTTAAACCCTTCATTTGAACAGTCTGATGCTAAGACAGGCTCTTTAAAGCTTCTGGAGGAGGCATTTATTGGTGTGTGCTTGTTTAATTGAGAAGGAATTATGATTATGAACTTGGCTTCTCTGCATTTCATTGTAAAGCAATTCTTGAGGGAAAATGGATGAGTGAAATACTTGGAATGTTAAAAATTCCTTTGAGAAGAGCACCTGCAAGGTAAGATGGGCATTTGACATTCCTTCCTTCAGAAAATGAATAGAGAGCTTATTAGATCCCTGCTGATGAGATCATTAAATATCAATATAGTGCTTTTGTCTAGTTGCCATGTACCTTCTGTTCTCTCACCTTCCAAATAGAGAGACTGTAGAGGTTTGTGATGTACAGCAGGGTAAAAAATGAAGGTGTACATTCCAGTCTGTACCTTGCAGTGATGCTCGCTCTCTGTTTTGTTTGTAGTGCTGTGCTGTGGCCTTCATTGAAAAACTGGATGCTCAGTCTTTAAACCTAAGCCAAGAAGACTTTGATCGGTTTATGACTGGTCAGACATCCCCGAAGAAGCAAGAATCTGACAGTTTCTCCCCTGATGTGTGCCTGGGTGTTAAGCAGATGTATAAAAACTTAGACCTCCTGTCTCAGTTGAATGAGAGGCAGGAAAGAATTGTCAATGAAGCCAAGAAGCTTGAGAAAGACCTAATAGATTGGACTGAAGGAATTACAAAGGAAGTCCAAGATATTGTTGAGAAATATCCACTAGAAATAAAACCAAAAAGTCAAGCCTTAGCAGCTATTGACTCTGAAAATGTGGAGAATGACAAGCTGCCCCCGCCACTGCAGCCTCAGGTGTATGCAGGATAATTATCAGTGTTACCCTTGAAAAGCAGCATTATTCTCACCTAGTACTATCTGCTACTTGGGGAGGGAAGTAAATCTAAGGCTAAAAAATCAGATGAGCTTAAATCAGTACATTTTTAAAGGTGCATTTTGTTTTGGTTAAGTGTAAGGTATTGTATTTATTTTAGGCAGGTGGATTTCTATTAGGTTTTTGTGGGTTTTTGAACTGAATTTCGATTTTCTACACAAACTGGTGTGATTTTTAAGCAACACTAGTCCATTGACATCTTTCCTGAAAGCTTCCTTCTGGGCATGCACTTACTTGTTTTTAATGGTTAGTTTAACTTGAATTCAAGTTCCAGCAGAAACTGGAATGGCACCAACGTTAGCCTGAATTTCTCCTGTAGCTGTAAAGATGAAATATATATTGTAAAATATGTAAAATTGTAAATAGATTTGAAATCTAATGTCTCAGCTGTGCATGACATCTTGTGTTTGAGTGAAAATGATACCCGAAGTATTCATTTTAACACCTTTTGGTTAAATCCCATTGCAGTATAAAGGCAAGTACACTGTTAATGATTCAATAAGGTAGATGGTATTGATTGAATTAGAGGAAATTGTTGTAATGATTTGAAAACTTCACACTAATCAGTCTGCTCTGTAAAAAAAAAAAGTGCTATTTAAAAGATGGTATTTCTGCACGTGAACGTTCTCTCTGCTTTATCAGTACAACTGATAGCCTTCAGTGGTGCACAAAGTGCTGGTGTTACTGCTTCTGAAGAGGATGTTGAGCCAGGCTTCAGAAATAGGATGAAATATCTGTACTGAAAATACAAATTTATGAGGAGGAGGAGAAGATAGTACAAGAGTTGCACCAGAAGTGGCTTTCTTTCCTGGCATTGCCCATTAGCTTCCATCAGTGGATTAGGTCTTGATTGGTGTTTTGACAATCTTGGTGGATAAGTAAGTTCATATGATTAGAGCTTGCTTTTTAGAAAGCAGAATGAGCAGAAAAGTGCACTTTGCTTTCAGGAAACATCGGTCTAATAATCGTTAGTGGCCCTCCTTAGCAAAGGGACTTCCCTTGCTAAAGCACTGAGCAGCAAGGTAAATAGGGCTTTATGCCACTACAAGTTTAGATTGGTTTATTTCAAGTTAAGACTCACACTGCAGAGAGTAACTTCTTGCAATATAACTTTTTTATGCCAGTGAAACATTTATATATCATTTGAAGTATCTTCCAGTTCAGTTAGTCTGCTGTGACTTGTTGGTGTACCTGAGATAACCCTACATCAAGCAATTTAGCGTGAACCATGATGTTAAATTCTTATCACGGAGGGAAGTACCTACCTCTTTCTTATGTTCTACTGCTTTACAAACCCTGCCATTGAAAACTTGCACTGCAATAATTTCAGACCACAACTGTGATTTGTCCCTTGTATTTAGCCTTATGAACTATGCATTCCTAGTGTTCCAGAGACAACCAGTTACCCAAAACTCCACTGCTGAGGGGAAGCAATGAGTTAATTGGATGATTACAAGAAATTTTATTACTTAACATATCCATGTGTCACTGCACTTTAATTGCTTAAGATCTGACCATGTTTGCAGTAAATAAAACTGTAAAGTCTTTATTTTCTTTAGAAACAGTAGGTGCTAATTCTTATATCCAGGTACACCGGTTTTCCCAAGGGAGGGGGGGAAGAAACCACCAAACTTTGAGCTATTGTGTAAATTGCCATGTTTAAATAAAAGTGTGTACGTTATTCCCTTGTTAATGAGTCCCAGGAATTTCATCACTGGGTTTTGTAGTGCTGTTAATGATTAATGTGAATATAATTGTGGCTGCTTCAGCATTCCCTTCGTTTTGGGAGGCACAGTTCTCAGCCATTCAAGTGCAAGTCTAGGTAACAATGTCTTTTTCTTTGCAGAAAGGTCATTGTAGTGATTAAGTAGTTAAGAACGACTTGCTGGTGCATTTGTAACTAAAGTATCTCATATTCAAATGCCATCCTGTTATCAAGCTACTACAGTGCCAGTGTTTTCAGCAAACAACTCCTCCATAAGGCAGGTAAGATGGATTTCCATACCCCATCTAAAAGTTAGCCAGCAGGAGTAGTTTGCTCCAAGCCATAGTGTATCCTGGGTAGTAAGAACACTCAGAGCAGCTTTCACAGGTTAGTGTTGGAGTAACTCGCTTTAAGACGCTGTCAATATTTTATTAGGCAAATGACCCGGCTGTAGGTAAAACAGGGGGATGTTGTCTTGCATAAAAGTAGTTCAGTTGCTCTAGTAGTAACTGCAGAGTGTCATTCCAGGGTTAACAATTCAGGCTGGCAAGCCCCAGGCCGCTTGGGACGAGGCACTTGCGCTCTTGATGCTCTAGTCTCAGAGGCAATTCAGGGTGAGATACAGCAAGAGAACACCAGTGATGCAAAACGATATGAAATAGTATCTATGGGCAAGTTACTTGTAACCCAGAGAGTTTAGGTGAAATACTACCTTACCGTGCATTGGAATACAGGCTCCTGTGCTTTGGTAACAGCCACAGCATCCAAAACCACTTGTTTTCAACAGCCCACTACTAGTTCAGTATGACTGAAAGCTTGTGCAGCTCATTGCTAGGAATTGGAACTTACATTGTAAACTACTTTGCATGTGAACTCCGTTTTCATTTTGCTGTAGTAAAGGTATTTTAAGGGAGGACTGGTTCATTAAACTGTACAAGGTCTGTGGTGTATGATTTGTTGTTTGAGTATCGTGAGGCTTGCCAAATGTGCTTTGGCAATGCTGCTTCTGCTTTCCAAGCACTAACTGAGGAAGTCAGCGGCTGTCCTTGGCTGTCTTTGAAGACAAACCCATTCCTCACCTTTCTATCTTCATGTAACGACTGCTTCCAAGGTACAGCAACTATTGCAAATGTTTAGGGATGCTTTTCTTCCACTGTGTTGGAACTGCTGTGGAGTGCCGAGAGGGGACCCTGGCTCTGAATTGCAGCTGCCTTTGCTGAAATGGTAATAGTGGAGTAAATGGCTACAACTGGTGATGCTGGTGGACTGGGAATACCATTACCTTTCCTTGGAGCACGTCCCATAGCCACTGTCCCTTCTGCTATCGCTCCACCACCACCATTAACCACGCTTCGAGTGCCTCACGCCTCCCCTAACAAATTCCATCTGGTTTTTAAGGTAAAACCCCGAAGTTTTGCATAGTTTTTAGCGGAAAGAAGGGGGAATGGAGGGAGGAGGGGTCCCTAAGGAACGCAGGAGCGCGTGCTGGGCACCTCGCAGCCCCCAAGCTCCGCTTTCGAGCCCGTCCCCAGCCCCGTGGTACGCGCTGGAGGCTGTTCCGCGCCCGAAGCCGCGCCCGCCGCCGGCTCCTCCTCCCTCGCATCAGTTTTGTCCCTTCCGCGCCGCCATCCGCGCGGGTTGCAGAGGTGGCGGCCGCGTCCCCCGGAAGGAGGCGGGTGTCCGGGAGCGGCGGCGGCAGCGGCGTCCCCGCAGCGCCCGTCCGGGCAGGGGGATGGTGCAGAGCCCGCCCGCGCCGCAGCCCCGCTGAGCGCCTCCGGGCCCGGACCGCCCGGGCCGCCGACCCCGCTGCGGCTCCGGTAAGGCGCGGACGGGGGTGGCTCCGGGGGCTGGCGGGGCCCGGTGGGTCGGGTGCCTCCTCCTCGTCGGCCGTGCTGCCCGGGGTGCGCGGAGCCGGGTGCTTTGTGGCGGACGGGCGGGGCTTGGCTCGGTACCCATGCGGTTCCGCGTCGGTTTTGCTTCGTTATTTACTTCGCGTTCCGTTTCAATAAGGCTGTCGGTGCGAAGTCGGCGTGTGCGGCCTCGCACCGGGAAACAACAGTGATTCCGGCAGCGCCAAACGGGTTTCCTTTCTGAGCAGCGGTTCCTTCCTTGGTTCTTTGCTTTTCCCTTCACATCCGTGTTTTAACGCTTTTACTCTTGTCTAAATGTCTAAACCGATGTTTCCGGTAGTGGAATTTCTGGTGCATCATGCCTAGAACATGGCTGCTAAAGCCGAACGGTACCTGCGAACCGGGTATCGCAGCCGCAGGTACGAACGCAAGGAAACACCTGCAGAAGGAGCAGCTCAGAGCTCCGGAGCAGTTTGGGGTTTTCCACTTTGCCTTTGTTTGCTTTTTAAGGGCTTATCTTCTCCGGGGAAGTTTATTTGTGTGGTTGGCTGTGGTGGTGTCATTGCGGGGGTTAATTTGCACTGTTAGGCAGGCGTTGAGTCTAGATAAGGGTTCATACAGGATCCGTGCCACATCCTCATCCACCTTCTGGAAAGTTTTGAGGTTAAAAGGATATCACAGAACCCCAGGCGGGTTTGGGCTGAAGGGACCTCAAAGCTCATCCAGTTCCAACCACTGCCATGGGCAGGGACACCTTCCAGTAGAGCAGCTTGCTCCAAGCCCCTGTGTCCAACCTGGCCTTGAACACTGCCAGGGGTGGGGCATCCACAGCTTCTATGGGCAGCACTTCGCCATCCTCACTGGGAAGGTTGAACGCCTGTTGTGGTAAATCATTAATGCACTTCTATATACGTTTGAGTTATAAGACATGTGTAGTAATCCTTTTGCATAGAAGCTGGACATACAAAATGGCTCTAAGTTCATCGTGTGAACTACTGCCGCTTCCATCCACCTGCTTTTCCTTTGGTCTCTGGGAATAAGCTGACATTCAGCTTCTGGTCAGCAGGTCTGCAGGAGAGGGGATAACTTGGGCAGAGTGAGCAGAGATAACGTTGGGATGTGCCTCCGAGGCTGATCTTCAACCCCAGATTTAGTCAAAGGGGTTAAGACCTTAGTAGCTTTGTTACCTGCTGTGATCCGAGGAGTGGCTCAGGCCGGTGGAACATCATTCTTCTGCCCCGCTTGAAAGACAAGAACTTGAAATGCTGCCTGATAGCACAAAGCGACACTGTGCTCTTGTCAGGAGAGAGGAACATCTGAGGGCACGAGCAAACAGACCTCGGTGTCCTTTGTGTGAGCCGGATGTGTCCGGTGAGAGCCAGGAGGCTGGCACGTCTGTCACCCCGGGACAGCGTGTTGAGTGCAGTTTCCTCCTTAAACACTCCCTGACAGCCCCTGCAGCTCTGAGCTGTGGTCAGCTTTATTGTCTTTATTAAATAACATACCATAGAAATGAAGCGGATTTATCAAATGAGCTTTAAACTAAGCATTAACCAAACTTGCTGGTGTCAGAATGTTGCTGCCTTTCCCAAATCTCCCCTTGCCAAAAGCAAGTCTGTGTTGGGAGTTTAATTTCTTTGAGGAGACCATTCCGATGTGAATAAAGCTGATTTCCAAACTCGGAACTCCTGGGTTTTTACTTTGGAAGAAAGCTTGTGTCTGTCCTGGCGCATGAGGTTTTGTTAGTTACCCATCTGTGAAATGCAGACTGTACTACTTTAGGTGAGTTTGGGCTAAGGAAATGAAAGTCCTGGTTCCTTTAACAGTGTTGAAGTGTTCAGCATGGTGATATTTCTGCCATATCCTTCATATTTCAGCTATTGCCCAAGTCTCTCATTTCAGTCGGTTTTGCTACTGTTGGTATTTTCTCCTTCACAGCCTCTGGCTGTATTCCTGCTTCTCTTACACAGCCAGTGTTACCTTCTCTCTGCATCCAGAACTCTTTATTTTGCTGTTCCCACTGAAGCTGCCATTTCCTCCACTTGTCAGTCATTTTCTGCTTGTGATTCAAGCTGTGTATCTGTCTGCATCTCTGTCTCCTCACTGTTCTCATTCCAGCAACACTTTCCATTAGTCTGAAGAGCCTTTTCCTGGCATTTTTCTGTACTTTGCTGGATTCGGTACCGCATTCCTCAATGAGTAGTTTAATGAAGTCAACGATTAACCTTCTTCACTTAGTCACTAAACCAGTTTCTGATTATTAAACTGTTCCTGGGGCTTTTCATACTTCTTGAGTAAAGTCTATGAACTGCATTTATTTGGCTATTGTCAGTATGGTAAATGCAGGATTTGATTTCTTACAGAACTTTGGCAGATCTTATAAGACCAAATACTTTTGCCTTCCTCTCCCAGCCTCTCATGCTAAGCAGCAGTAGCCGGAAGAGCAATTTTTAATGCAACTTCAAAGTCCTTGAGTCTAATATTGTATCTTTGATTGTAATCCACATTAGATGATGAGAAGTCATGCTGTAAGTCATCAGTTTAGTATGCAGAAGATGGAAGGTTTTAAAAATGCCCAAGCCAGAGCTCTTGTATGCAAAAGTGAATATGAACTCTTGAATATAAATCCCCTCCCTCGACCTGCTGGTCATGCTCTGGGGATGCAGGCCAGGACATGGGTGGTTTCTGGGCTCCAAGCACACACTGCTGGGTCATAGGGAGCTTCTCATCACTCAACACCCCCAAGTCCTTCTTCTCAGGGCTGCTCCATCCAGTCTCTGCCCAGCCTCTCTTTGTGCTTGGGATTGCCCTGACCCAGGTGTAGGGCCTTGCACTTGGCCTTGTGAACATCGTGAAGTTTGCACAGTGCCATCTCTCCAGCCTGTCCAGGTCCTCATCCCTCCAGCATGTTGACTGCACCATACAGCTCAGTGTTGTCAGCAAACTGATGCTGGGAGTGCACTAGTCCCACTGTCCATGTCACTGACAAATATGCTGGTCCCTGTACCCATCCCGGCTTCACAGCTAACACAACTGTGTTCAGTTTTGCTTTACTATTTTAGTGGTTATGGGGTTAGACATCAGGTTCATTTGAAGAGAAGAAAAACAAATTGAAGATATTTTTGGTACCTGCTACTGTTTACTGTTGTTAAATGGGAGGCACTTTAGTCTGACATCAACACTGTGTCTTTGTTTGCATATTATTTATGGATGGCTTGCTAAGAAAATCATCCTTTGGTTCAGTTGTGTTTATGAGTGTTTCTCTGGCATGTTATTTTCATACCAAGTAGTTAACCCTGATATGACCCATCTCCTAACCCCTGTTGTACTACTAGTAATGGGGTATCTTTGAAAACGTAATTGATTTACAAGCAAACTGAACTGCGCAGTTAAGATTAAGCATCACTATGTGCAAGAGGATGTTCAGGCTTAGAAAACGTGGGGTCTTAATGGGGTGCTGTTGGGATGGGTTAGTGCTGGCCTCCCGTCCTTCTCTTCCACCTGCGGTTTCATTCCTTAAGATATTTCAGTATTTAATTATTTTAATTATTAGTATTTAATTATTAGTATTTAAACCCCTCCACATTGTAAGGAAATTACATTGTTTTAAACTTTCTAGTGGAAGGATGGTCGTTGATGTCATGGCGAGATGCACATAAAGATTGTCAGACATTTGACCTCCTTAAACTCCATGGTTTGGTTTTTTTTCCATGTGGCAACTGCAATTTTACTTTTAATACCTGCTTTAGGACAGCAGGCATCTGTTAGATTGATGTTTGGAATTAGTTCCTGTGCTGTTAAGCCCTGAAATGAGAATATGGTTGACTGCATTGATTTTTCGGTCTTTGCAATAGACTTCATGATTTTCCTTACTTGTTGAAAACCTCATAGGTCTGTTTCAGAAGTTACCTTCTGTGTGTGCTTTCATATAGAAATGAGGAGGGATTGCAAATGTTACTTCTTTAAGGTTGCTGTGTATGGTCTTGGGCTGTGCTATAGGAAGACTCCCTAAAGTGTAGAGTAAGTAACTGTTTCCTCACTTTTTAGGCTCCCCAGTTCTGTGTTTGCCTGGAACTCTGGCATATGAACTGTTGTGCCTTTCCCTCCTTCACCATTTGTATCTTTTTAACTGTGTAACACAATTTCCATAGCTTGTAGGGCCTGACTTAAGAGCAGGGTAACTCGCTTGTGCTTGTTGAGTGTTTCCCGGTGAGTACCATCAGCTCTTACTCTGCCCGACCGTGGCATTTGGTCTTGATGAACACACCTCTATACTGAGCAATGACTTCGGAGCTGGAAGCCAATGTTCCAGGCTGGCAGTTTTAATTCTTCCTGTTGTGCTTGAGCTCCTTGTTAGGCTGACTTTGGAGATTTTTGTTGCACCAGTATGAAAAGGCCAAGCCGGAGTACAGAGAGGCCGCAGAGGTTATTAGAGCTGCTTCCTACATTATTTATCTAGCTAAAAAGTGAAATCTGATCTTGCTTTCTGACCTGCCAATAGATAATAGCATTCAGGTCCTTTGTTTTTTTTTTAACTGTGTGAAAAAGAAATGAAAGTTTAAATTATATTCATTTTGCAGAGGAGGTTGTTAATTACAACTAAAGCTGGGAGAAGAATAGCATTTCCTGGAATCCCAGACCGATTTGGGTTGAAGGGACCTTAAAGCTCATCTCTGTCCATCCCCTGCCACGGGCAGGGACACCTTCCCCTAGAGCAGCTTGCTCCAAGCCCCTGTGTCCAACCTGGCGTTGAACACTGCAGGGATGGGGCAGCTGCAGCTTCTCTGTGCACCCTGTGCCAGCGCCTCAGCACCCTCACAGGGAAGAGCTTCTGCCTAAGAGCTCATCTCCGTCTCCCCTCTGGCAGGTTAAAGCCATTCCCTTGTCCTGTCCCTCCATCCCTTGTCCAAAGCCCCTCTCCAGGTTTCCTGCAGCCCCTTTAGGCACTGGAGCTGCTCTAAGGTCTCCCCTTCAGGAGTCTTCTCTTCTCCAGGTGCCCCAGCCCAGCTCTCTCAGCCTGGCTCCAGAGCAGAGCTGCTCCAGCCCTCGCAGCAGTTCCATGGCCTCCTCTGGACTCTCTCCAACAGCTCCACGTCTCTCTTGTGCTGTTGCCCCAGACCTAGATGCAGGACTGCAGGGGGGATGTCACCAGAGTGCAGTAGAGGGGTTTGCTGACAGCTCCTAATAGAAAGGAGGAGTTGAAGTGAGAGGAACATTAACCAAACCCTTAAATCACGTTTTGATTTCCATGAACTGATCTGATTCGCAAGTTCTTTGATAATTAGTGTTATTTAAGCACGTTATTCCATAAAAAAATCAGTAGTTCTGCAGGCAGCAGGGTGGAAACATTCCTCTTGGTCCTGTCTTACTGCTATTTTCACATCAGCTCTAGTACTGAAATCCACAGTTGTTCCCTTTTCTCTCCCAAATGCTCAAAAGGCATATTGCACTTCGGAAATTGCAGCTTATAGCATTTCCTAATTGCTTTCAAAGCCTTTGAGTTATGGGAGCATATTAAGCAAGCAGCACTTAAAAGCTGGTGATCTCTTACATAAAGATATTAACCCAAATATTTTTATCGGTATGCTTTTCAGCACATCCAGTTTTACAGCTGATTTTAGCCCCTATGGTAAACAAGCATGCTAATGGAGCTGTTGGAAGCCCCTTTAAAAAGGAATCTCAGTGCTGTATATGCTGTGGGTGACATTCAGCTTTGATTAAATGCTGTAATAAAGCCTGCATCTGTGTTGTTATTTTCCAAAGGAAATCCAGAAGGGAACGCTGAACACAACTCTGCTTTTGGTTTATCTTTTGATCTTTTTCCATCTCAACATGTGTCTCCAATGCTCCTAGATGGAGTGTTTGGGGTTTTTTACTAAGGCTCATTTAAGGAATTAGCTGCCAGTGACAAGATAGGAAGCAGAAGCACGGGTTGTACTCAGCATGATCCTGACCAGCACCAGCTCTCCCTTTCCCTCTCCTGCCGCCTTTTAACTTTCAGTGGCCTGTTTGGCCATAGCGCAGCTGGTCTTGGACAGAGATAGAAGTTAAGGTAAGGTACGTATTTATATCACCTTTGCTTTCCTCATTCTCCATCCTTCCTCCACACTGTGCATTGCACTCTCAGACGGTCCTGGGTTCAGCAGCAGCAGTCATTTTTCTCCTTCTCAGTAGCTGGTGCAGTGCTGTGGTTTTGACTTTCGGCCTGGGAACAGCGCTGATAACACCGATGGTTTCAGTTGCTGCTCAGGAATGTTTACTCTCACCAAGGACTTTTTGAGTCTCATGCTCTGCCAGGGAGGAGGGGAAGCCGGGAGGAAGCAGACACAGGACACCTGACCCAAACTAACCTAAGGGGTATTCCATACCACAGCACATCGTGCCCAGTATAGAAACTGGGGGGAGTTACCTGGGAGGCCAAGATTGCTGCTGAGGTCGGGCTGGGTATCAGTCCATGGGTGGTGAGCAATTGTATTCTTTTCACTTGTTATTTCCCTTGTCATTATTACTGTTGGTGGTAGCAGTAGTGGTTTTGTATTGTACCTTAATTACTGTTCTTATCTCAACCTGTGGGAGTTATATTCGATTCTCCTCCTCATCCCTCTGGGAGCAGTGGGGAAGAAGGAGGGGAGTGAGTAAGCGGCTGGGTGGTTCTGAGTTACCAGCTGGGCTTAAACCACGACACAGACACAGTGTGTTTGTGAAAAGAGATGTCTAGCACCCATTCTTGCTGAGGAAAAGTTGCTGGCTTCCCTGGTCTTTGCAGAGTGGATGGAAGTCAGTTGATGGTGCAGTACAGTACACCCAGGAGGTGATCTTGTGCTCTGGAGGGAGCATCAGTTCAGCACGTTTCACCAAGGAGAGCAAGGAGGTGTGTGGGGAGGAGAGGGGAAAGTCAGCAAGCACAGCTCAGTGTTGGGTTACTGCCATAGGACCTTGGCTCCCTTCTCAGGGAGTTGAATGTTCTCCTCTTTGGGCAGTTTTGCAGGTTTTGACAATATTCCTTCTGTTAGGAACAATGGAAGCATTTCTGCCAGTAAAATCTTGGATAGTGTCATGGGTTCAGCAGCAGCAGTCATTTTTTTCCTTCGTAGTAGCTGGTGCAGTGCTGTGTTTTCGACTTTCGGCCTGGGAACAGCGCTGATAACACTGATGTTTATAGTTACGGCTTAGAATGTTTAGGCTGACCGAGGACTTTCTAAGTCTCATGCTCTGCCAGGGAGGAGGGGAAGCCAGGAGGAAGCAGAGACAGGACACCTGACCCAAACTGACCAAAGAGCTATTCCATGCCACAGTACGTCATGCCCAGGATGGAAAAACTGGGGGCAGGAACCTGGAAGAGTTCAGTTCACGGCTCGGTCTTCCGGTGGTGAGCAGTTGTATCCTCTTCCCTTGTATTTCCCTGGTCATTATTATTATTGGTGATGGCAGCAGTGGTTTGTGTTATACCTTAGTTATGGGACTGTTCTTATCTCAGCCTGTGGGAGTTGCATTCTTTCAATTCTTCTCCCCATTTCCCCCCCCCCCCCCCGAGTGGGGGGGGAAGAAAGAGGGTGGAGTGAGTGAGTGGGCTGCGTGATTTACAGCTTAAACCACGACAGATAGACAGAGGAAAGTTGTGATCATTGTAGGATCTGAAAAAGACTTTGTCTGAAGGCTTGGCCTTTTCCCTTCTCTTGCTTTCTTTTAAATCGATAGATCAAAGATCATGCTCTCCCTTGCCCTCTTTCCCAAACCTGTCCTTCTCATCCTCTTACCCCTCCTTAGCCAGGCTACATCTGGACTGTAAGTGGCATGTGCTTCTAGTCAATGAGAATCACCCAGACCTTCCGGGAGCAGTGTCCTTGACTTAATTAAATGTTATCAGATCTTTATGAGTGCTCAAACATTAACCATTGAAGTGCTGAACTCTTTAGATGCTAGTCCTGAAGTTTGCCTTTTCCTATGAATTTGGGCTTAAGCAACACACTGCTCTAAGGTCTCCCTTTTCTAGTTTAATTGGGGTTTAAAAGCTTTTTCAACCCGGATTTTTAGGCAAGACAAAGAGAAGAGCTTTGCTTTAAGTTCCTTCCTTGCAGAGCTCCTGCAGTAGATGCCTCAAGGCTGCCCTTTAACACTGGACTTGTGAGTGGCAGTGGGGAAGCTGATGAAGCAAACTGAGGTTGAGTCTTTCTGCTCTGCAAATGAACATTCAGAAGGGGAATCAGGCAAAGTATAACATTTAAAGTTCTAGATCCTGCAAGAATCACATAAAGGAGGCTTCCAGCCTGCATTTCAATGTAGTTTTGAGCTGGTTCTGACCACAGGATTCTTGGTGCAGAAGCCTTAGATGTTAAGCTGTTTCTCCGTTCCCAGTTTGAAGGTAGAGGCATCTGGGACTAGGGACAGGGTGAAGAAGGAGCTCTAAGGCTTCGACCTCTGTTTTGAAAGTGTATGCAAGGACATAGAAAATTTGATCTCTGGGTTGCTTTGTAGCTCCATCCACACTGTAATTTGATAAATTCAAATATTGCTAGAATTGAGGTGTAGCAGTGCCTATCCTGCTTTTGTGTCTGGGGAAAGGAAAGAACTGGGTTTATTGCTTAATATTTGGCTGTGCTAGAAGTTGTCCTCTTTTCTTCAAATCTATTCCTATTGGTTGTTTCAGGTGCTGAGAGGGTGATGTGGAGCATGTTTTGATTTGTGCTTTCTTTAAGGCGCACTGTGTTCAATGAACAATACAGAGTCATGAAATTGAATCTCCTTTTAGTATATGATCCCATGGTTTGGTGCCAAACTTTCCTCTTACATGTACCAACCCCTACCCTGTCCCACACAGCCCAGTCACCCTTCTGTAATGTTCTTTGCTTTCAGGTGAATAATCAGAATAATGTTCTACATAAACTTGTTGGAGAACCTGAAGGTTTACATCAGCAGTCGACCTCCGCTTGTGGTCTTTATGATCAGTGTAAGTGCTATGGCAATAGCTTTTCTGACGCTGGGCTATTTCTTCAAGATCAAGGAGATCAAGTCACCAGAAATGACTGAGGTAGGTACAGAAAGTTTTCCTGAGCTAACCAGTGGGAATGCTAATTTGAACAACATGCCCAAAGCGAATGAGGTGGGATTTTCACCCCACAATAACCCTCTCATGGGAGTGTGTAGAGTTTAGGAGATTGCCTTTGTTTGTGCTTGCCTCTAGTTCTCTAAGGAAAGAGGTTATTGGTATGAATGTTTGAGTAGTCTTATTTCAAGGGCAAAGTAGAATCATCTGACACAAATCTTCTCTACTACAGCTAGAAGCATTTCTTTTTCTTACTCTATTGCATCAGATAGTTTGTGAAGCTTTTTTATCATGGAATGGTTTAGGTTGGGAAGGGACCTCAAAGATCATCCAGTTCCAACCCCCTGCCACAGGCAGGGGCACCTTCCCCTAGAGCAGGTTGCTCCAAGCCCCTGCGTCCAACCTGGCTTTGAACACTGCCAGGGATGGGGCATCAAGTATTTAATAGTACTATTCCCTAACAAGGGAAACCTTGCTAGAAACTGCTCATATCCTGAGTGTGGAGAGAACACACCGAGTTAGCACCTTCATTTTGTAGTTTAAAGGACGTTCTGCTGCTGCACTGAGCAGTGGTCAGGCAGTGGCTGGGATTGAACACATCTGACTCCTGTAAACAGCTTGTTTAGATAGTGATGGTGATGTTTGTGCTGCTTTGTGAGCCGTGTAATTCTGTTAAATGGCTTGGAACTGCAGATGGGATGGTAGTAGCAAGATCTGCACTGTTCTAGAGAAGTGTGAGCCAACAGTTAAATTACTGATCTGCCTGAAATCTTCATGTTTGTCTTAAGGACTGGAATACTTTCCTCCTGAGGTTTAATGATTTGGACTTCTGTATATCCGAGAATGAAACCTTAAAGCATCTCATCAATGATACCACAACTCCAGAGAGTACCGTGACTAGTGGACAGGCGAGATCTTCTACACAGTCTCCACAGCCTCTTGAGGACTCTGGTCCAATAAACATCTCTGTTACCATCACATTGACACTGGACCCACTCAGACCATTTGGCGGGTATTCTCGCAATGTCACACATCTAAGTTCCACCATTTTTGGACACCAAATTGGACTCTCAGGTATGTGAGACTTAACCTTTATGAATTGGCATGATAACTATATAATCATGTAAAAATTCACCAGCTTGTTATTGTGAGATCAATCTTTGCTTAGAATATATATGTGCTTCCAGATTTGTTGTGAGTATATTCCTCTATAGAGCCCTTCACTTGTTTGCTAGAAACACTTTTACCTGCATTCAGAATGGAAAAGAACCTGCAGGTATGCTGAGATCAGCCTTTGCAGCTTTAAATGATTAATGTACTGACAATGGAAGGTAATTTTAAAGCCAGCAAAACTCCAAGTAGCAAAAGCTTCTACAGTGACTATCTTCAGTTGTGTCTTCATACATCTGCAAGTCCTTAACTCATATTTTAAAGGTATTAATGTACATACATTAGAGATGAAGTACCATGTTGTCTAAAAAAATAGTTTAAAATGCATACATGAATAAGCTTTAATGTTACAGACAGCAACAAATAAGATGGTTACTATTTCTATGGTGTGAAGAGACCGATCTGCTGTGTGACTGCCCACCAGTAAGTTTTGACAGCAGACTGTAGGAAATCAGTAGAAATCAATAATAGAACCTCACTGAGTTTTAGGTTTTACCAGGGTTGCGTTTTATACTAATGCCTGAAGGTGGGTCGAACCTCAGAGACCTGTGAAGAGGTATTTACCATAGCTGTAAATCTGTGTTACTCTATTTTGTTGTTGATATTTTGCTACTGCTTTAAGAGCTATCAAATGCAAGTTCCATTTCTGGTAGCCTGGATTTATTTTCATCCACATGGAGTTCATGTACACTGTTTAAACTGCACCTTTCTGTCTACAGGAATATCTCCAATTTGAAAAGTAAGCATCAGCAAAAGCAAATGTGGAACAAAGTCTTTGGGAGGGGAGAGGCTACAGATCTATGATTTACTTTCTAATACAGTTCTCCAACCATGCATGAATTCACTTAGAAACAGTGAGGTTTTCATTGCTGCAAGAAGCTCAATGACCCCATTTCTTCTGGGGCAGGAGAGGTTACAAAGGCCAACAGCTGGGAGTTCTGTAGCTTGGTGTAGTTTTTAACTTCCTTTTTGCTCTCTTTGTTGATAGCAAAGATCCTGGATGACTTCAGAGGTCCAGATTCAGGGTGCTAGTTGCTGCCTTAGTCATTTGCGTGTTGTCCTTAACCTAGTGATTGTTGCTCAGATACTTTTGTGGATGAAAACCGGCTTTCCTTCTCTCTTTCTCAAAGGCAGAGAATCCCATGAGGAGATAAATATTACGTTCACCCTGCCAGCTGCCTGGAATTCCGATGACTGCGTTCTTCACGGCCACTGCGAGCAGGTTGTGTTCACAACCTGCATGACTGTGACAGCAGCCAGCAATGTGTTTCCTGTCACAGTGTAAGTGCATTTTAAACACTCTTTCATAGGCTCATTACTGGGTGATTGATTCCTGAGCTGTTTGAGGTTGGTACTTCCTCATGAGCTTTAGCATTGACTGGAAACGATATAAGTGCCCTCCTCCCTGCAGTAGGAACCTTGAGACTTTTGCTGTCTTTTGGCAACACTGAATTTCTCTGTGGAGATTTTGAGCTGTTGTCCCTGCCTTTCAAAAGGTGATTTAAATGTCACTGGGAACAAAAGAATCTGTGACTATTTGAGGAAGATGCCCTATAGTTTAGTTTCACTAACTTGTGTGAGAGCTAAGGCTTGACACTTAAGATTTTTTAACTCTTCCCTGCTGAGAGATCAGCGTAAGCCAAATGGTGGCAAAGTCACATACCCCAGCAGGTACAGACCTTTCACCACCTTTTCACTTTGTCTTCTCTAGACTCCGTGCCACTATTCAATGCAACCTGGAAAGCCACCAGATGAGTGTGTGAAGCCTTATAAAACCCAGTGTTGTTCCACTTAAGCTGTGGAATGTTGACTTACTGAAACAACATGCAGTTTAATTCTGATTTTAGTACAGGAACCGTATGGTTTTTATACACTTTTTTTGGTTAAGCTTTAGGTTTTGTTCTTGTTTTGAAAAGTCCAAACTAAACCCATGTTTTGTGCTGCTTGACTCAGTTCTAAATGTTATTCTTGCTGAACATGGAGAATGGCAATTAGAGAGCTAACTCTTTCTGGTTTTAATGCAGTCAGCCACCACACTGTGTTCCTGAAACATACAGCAATGCCACGCTCTGGTACAAGATCTTCACCACAGCAAGAGACTCTAATACAAAATATGCACAAGATTATAACCCTTTCTGGTGTTACAAAGGAGCAATCGGGAAAGTGTATCACGCTTTAAACCCCAAACTGACGGTTATAGTTCCAGATGTAAGTGCTGGGGTGATTTTCTTTGTCATGTTGTATAAATGCTTAGCTCTGGTTTAACTGTTCATGTCTTCAACCAGTCGCACTCGAGGCTGGTTTATCCTGTAGTGTGAGGGCTGGGACAGAGTTAGGTGTGCTTTACCCCTGGGGGGTGTGATGTTCTTCTCGTAACCTCCATGTGCCTCAGCTTTCATTAGCTAACATGTATGTTTTGAAATCATTTGGCAAAAGACACTTCCAGTATACAGGAAGAGATCTCTACTATGAATGTTGAACGTAAGGAGCATTTTGGCTCTTTGTGCCACAATTAGGAGTCGCATCCATTACTCTGCCAGCTGCATCAAGGGGAGACAGTTGATTCATGAAGTAATTTCTGCTTTGATCTGATAATTATTGCTCTAATACAAAATGCCAACTATTGATGCATTGTCAGTAAATGGTTTTATTTCTCTGTGCAGGACGATCGCTCTCTAATAAACCTGCATCTCATGCATACCAGTTACTTTCTTTTTGTGATGGTGATTACCATGTTCTGCTATGCAGTTATTAAAGGCAGACCAAGCAAACTGAGGCAAAGCAATACAGAATTCTGCTCTGAGAAGGTGAGTCTGCGTAATAAAATATTGACTCAGATAAGGAAACATGGGAAACCTGCTTTTTTACATAGTACAGCCTGGTTTCTCTTTTCTCTGGAGATGTAGATTTAATTCCCTTTCAGAGAGACATGTGTGTTTCATTATGGACACTACAGATGGGTGCTGCAAAATGCATGTATGTGCTTTGTAGATCCTCTGAGTTCTATTTCTCTCCTACAAAAGTGGATTATTGCAGTTCAGTAAGTTCTGTAATGCAGCTCCTCTGTTACTTACACTATTTTATATGAAGTATTGAATCGATGGCATGGAGTAGTTTCATTTTTTATCAGAACAGATTGAAAACTGAATAAAACATGATACATGAGTCTAGCAATTGTTACTCAGAATTCATTTAAAACAATGGCAAAGCTGTTGAAACAGCCCTTATTCAGTACTGTGCTGGAGACCTGCACTGTGCTTGACAGATTAAATATATATTTAATAATAAATAATAATTTTCTATAATATATAATATTATTATATAGTATATAATTATATATTGTATTATTATATAATAATAATTAATAATAAAAATAAGTATATTAAATTGTGAATGTTTGCACCTTTTGATCATAATGATATTTTGTAGTATGAGCTGGGGGTTTTGGTTTTGGTTTTAGTGTCTTTCTTAGGTTTTAGGGTTTTGTTTAATTGATTATGCAAAGTACAAACCACCTTCAGACTCACTTTGGTCTCCTTTCCAAGTGCGACTTTTCAAGGTTCTTTGGAAAGGCAAGGACAGATATGCCAGCTGCACGGAGATAAGTGCTATCACTGTTACAGGATTAAGAATCTGAGTTTAATGAAATGTTTTCTTTCCCTTTTGTTTAGGTTGCTTTGTCAGAAGCATAATCCATCGTCTCCTTTGACTGAGAATGACTGAGAACCGAAATCATTGCCTGCTGAACCCAGACTGGGTCTTAACACTCTGTGAATACATTATCTTGCAATGTTGGTTTATTCCAACCAAAGACATTTCAAGTGCCTGTAATTGATTTGTACATATTTATAAAGGTATATTCAGAATAGGTGGGATGATGCACTTGTTCCGCATTGTAGTGCGGCCGGAAACGTTCAGTCTTTACCTGTGGACATAGCCGAATGTTTGTGTAGATATCTTTAGTGATATGGCTACATATAGTCAGAGCAAGATATTTTTGTCTAGCTGCATCTGGGCAGGTTAAGATGCCTTTGCAAGTGTCTCAAACAAACCAACAGATCTTTGTTTTTTTTTGCCCAATGATATGTACAGTGTGTTTGAAACAAGTATGCACCTTTGATAGAATACTGCATTTCCAGTGCCACCAATCTACTACATGAATTACATGTGTGTTTGTGTGGCTTGATACTTTCTTCCGTTTGCTCCTTGCTTGCAAGAAAAGATATCAAGGTTTTAGATACTTTTTTCTTTTGGAAACAAAGAAATACATATTCACATTTTAATAGTGCTGTATTTAGGACAAACTTGTGCTTTTATTCATAGTCAAAAGTTAAAAAAAGAAGTGAAGTCCCATTTTAAAATGTTTCTTACTGGCAAGTATGAAGTCTGATTATTTTGGTCTTGGTCTTTGTCATTCTTTTTGTTTCCTTTGGCTTGCTGAATGCCAGAGAACCGGTCAGCATAGAGACTACCTGGAAAGCTTTCCACTTGAGCTCCCATCCGCAGCCCTCACACCAGGATTGGGTGTCTCTGCTGCAGAGCAGCTTTCTGTAACCTCTTGGTTTTCTTCCTTGAAAATGGAAAGCTAATAAAAAGGTGCATTGTTTGAACAGTCTGATGGGGCTCTGCACGGCCTTGGGCAAGTGCAAATAATGGAAGAATAAGAAATCCCATAGTCTGTTACAAAGCTTCACTTTGGGACTCTCCAGCCATCTCTGAAGGACGGCTGAAAATGACACTTTTATTAGCTTTGTCCCATTTCCATGTAATGCTGTCCACTCAGGGGAGAAGGACAAGGAGAAGACCAGGGCTGTTGTGATTAAGGTCACAGAAACCACACGGTAAAACACATACTGTTCTCTGTGTCCATTCTTAAGTTAGATCTTTTATTCCATGCATTTCTCCCCTTCCTATTCTGGCTTTTGCTGTTTCATTCTGGCTTCTTATTGAGCAGCATCCTTAAGTTTTTCCTGCAGACATTTCCACCACTGCTTTTACAATCCCACTGGTTGCCTTAACTGACCTTTCATCTTGTCTTTGAGCTTTCTTGTCAGCTAGTATAACTGCAGGTCTGCACACATACACAGGGTCTTTTTTTTCCCCTCCTACTATTGCTTTAAACTACACAAAAGAAGAAACCCAAGTCAAATATCTCACGGTCTCAATTATGCTGGCATAAGATTCTTGGTTCACACCCTGTAGTCACTATTTAATGGTATCCTGCTGGTCTTTACGTATGGGACTTCAGTCATTTCACCAGTCTTCAGAGCATTTGAAGCGAAATAGTCACACTTTGTTCAGAACATGTTTCCTTTATAGAATTCAAGTTACTTAAGTGGTATTAACTAATGTGTGTTTTCCTCCGGGGACTTTAAGGCAAAGCTTTAGAGATGGCCTAGTTTGAAGTCTAGGGATAAAATGAAGCTTCCAGTTTTCTCCTGGTGCTGCTACGGGCTCACACTGCTTCACTGAAATGAATCCATGAGGTTAAACCAGGTAGATAGCTTCTCATGGAAACTGTCCAAGCTGTTCCTTATCACACATCCCCAGCCTTCTGCATCAATGCTGACTTGGAGAGTTGCTTATGAGGGTGGCTTGATCTGGGGACCAAAGGCAGGAATAGGAAACGGATTGGGGTGGTGGTGCAAATAGAAAACACCCAACACAACTCCTTTAAAATAGCAGAGCTGAGTCCTTTCTGTTTCAACCAGTTTAAAACCAAACTCCAAACATCCAAACTGGAATTTGGTCTGTTGGGGAAAGCAGATTTATTGGGCTTTTTAAATCTGTTTTTTGCTGTTGGGTAGCTAAAGGAACCTGGTTTGTAACTTATCACCCACTACACTGAAGTACCCAGAAATACTCAGTTTGTCACCCACAAATACAGAAGGGAAAACATAAGAGTTGTGTTTTTTCGCCTTAGTTTACACCTTTGCACCCCTGTGTTGCAGCAGAGAGGGTGTCCATCAGGCTGAAATGCTGCGATACTCAGGAGTACTGGATTGTTCCTAGGCACAATGTACAAAAGTTAAATGCAGCCAAACAGAAGAGTAAAAACTTAATATTAAAGTTCAGATCATATTGATCTTTCCTTTTTTTTTTGTTTTGTTTTCTTTTTCTTTTGAACTATGACTTGAATCAGTTTTGATTCTATTTGTACGTGTTTTCTTGTTCTTAGAAAGCTGCCATTTCCTTTTGCGTTTTCCTTTGGCATTACATAGAAAATCTGAGCCTTGGTTTTCAACCCTCTGCAGGTGATCGTAGGGTTAAGATGGCTGTTTTGGTTTTGTTCTTACATTTCACTTGTCTTGTTGCATGATGGTTAATAGCTGATTTGGAAATGACATTTCTCTCCTAGATTAATTTTGTGTTTGTAAGATGTGCATATTGCTTTGCAGAATAAAAACGATGAAGTTTATTCTCTTGTCTTCCATTTCTACTGCTCAGTTGCTGTGGAGATGGTGTCAATTGCATGTGTTAGATGGACCATTGGAAGAAATTTGTAGTGAAAGTCTGCAGCAGATGGGAATTTCAAACCCTTTCTTTGGTACAATGAGCACTTTATGTACACTTGGTTTTTCTTTTATATATTATGATGTAGGTGCCCATCATGAGAAAAGCAGGCTTTCTGACCTAGACCTATCTTTCCTGTGGCTGCTCCTTCATGATGACTCACTGCAAGCACTGTGTAACTTACTCAGCTGAATCAAAACCAGATGTTGGGTGTTTCAAAGTGCCTGGAGGTGACTGGAGATGGTTGGAGGAGTTCTCTGGGTGGCTGCTGAAGATAAAGTAACTCATTAAGTTCTAGCTCCACTCACTGTGCAGCTGGAATAAGCTGCACCTGCATGTTTTCAGTGCTTGAGAGGGTAGGAACATACTTTGTTTTGCTCTTGGAAGCTGATTAAAAGCTGGGTTTTGTGTATGTGATAAATGTTAAGGCAGCCCAGCCTGTCGTCCCTTTGCAGAACAGAGTTCAGAGCATCCAAATGATGCCTACTCACATGTGGTGGCAAACGAGAGCTTTGTTGAAAAGCAGATCTGATTTGTAAGTTTTACTGGGGAGAGAGACTCTGAGAATTAGTAGAAAAAGGTGATTTTAATAGAGCATTTCTTATGCATGCCCTTGGTTGGGCTGTAGGAAACCTGGTTGAGAAGCGTCTGCCCTGAACGAGCATTGAAGTCCTGTGTTAGCATGGTCTGAGCTTGGAGTGAGGCTGTCCCTACTTCACTTAGCACAGCAGTCATTGGCCTCCACTGAATCCTGTCCTTCCGCCAGCAAAGAGGAAAAGAAAAGCAGTTGGACACGTACCCACTTGTTTATTAAACAACCTCTTTCATAACTCGAGCAGCCACTCTTTGGCGAGTGCACGGCTTTGTTCAATGACTTATAGAACTTCCTTGAATCAAATCCTGTTTTCAGAGCTCTTGCTGCATAGTTACACTTGAGTAAACTCAGAGGAGGATCTACGGTGAGTTCCCACTGGGAAAGAAGTCCTTGGCAAATCAGTATGTGGTTGAATTCACTTTGATATTTCCCAACCCTTTTACATAAGGGAAAGTTGCTGTAGTTTAATGCTTTAAATCAGGTTCTTCCAAGGCTGAGGACAGTATGGGCAGATTAA
Organism: Ara ararauna; assembly: GCA_028858755.1. Classification (NCBI taxonomy): domain Eukaryota; kingdom Metazoa; phylum Chordata; class Aves; order Psittaciformes; family Psittacidae; genus Ara; species Ara ararauna. The sequence goes on along the minus strand of CM054389.1, from coordinate 4,388,348 downwards.
CACTGAATGTCTTACACAGGTGGTACAACGAAGGGGGAGAAAAGGCTGTTTTGCTGCTAATTCCAGGTGCTGGCAGGTTGGATGGGTGGGGAATTCATTTGATAACCCTGTAATCAGGCTGTTTGCCCATGATGCTGGTGTTTGTTAACAAACTGAAGTGAGGGCAATGAAAAATGATGTCAAGCTTGTTCATCTGGAAGAAACCCACATGTGGGGTGTTTGCAGTCACATTACAGCCACCGGCAGCAGCATCTGCCATCAGCGATGGCTTCTCTAATCAGTGCTTTGTGCCAAATACCTTGGTGTTATATGGAAGTGTTCGTGCTGATGAGGAGCAGCATCCTCCTCACAGCAGCACCTTCCCGTGAGCAAATTGAGCCTTCTTATAATACCATTTCAGACAAACATTCTCCTAAGTTCATTTGAAGCTGCACACACAAAGGCAGCTCTGAGGTATCCATTAACTGGGTATCCTTCCCGTTTGCTTTTGCCAGCTCTAGGAACTGACCTTGAGGAGTCTGTTAACCCCAGGGTGAAAACAGCTCCACTAAATAAATAGCAGCCCTGTTGAGTAGCAAGGTGCAAGGCTCTCAGGAGATCAAGGTTCCTTTTTGGGTGACTTGAGCTTCCTGTGTGCTTGTAGGTTTGTTTCTCCTTTATAAAGGGCTTTTCCTGCTCCAAGTGCTGTGACCTTTACTGATGGAAGTAATTTATCCTCTGGCTAGAAAATGCATCTGATCGACCATGCTGCTGCAGGGAGGAGGAAGCTGTCCCCTAACCTGCCAGGCCACCCAGCAGAACCTGTATTCCCTGTTTACCTTCTGAAGGTATTCCTTTACAAGATGTTCAAGAAATGGTTGGGACCTAAGCAGAGATTTCCTTGTGCTCTCTTTATTGTTAGCTCCTTGCAATGTGACTCCTGCACCTTGATGAAATAAATAGAATCATGGAATGGTTTGGGTTGGAAGGGACCTTAAAGCTCATCCAGTTCCAACCCGTGCCATGGGCAGGGACACCTTCCATAGAGCAGCTTGCTCCAAGCCCCTGTGTCCAGCCAGGCCTTGAACACTGCAGGGATGGGGCAGCCACAGCTTCTCTGGGCACCCTGTGCCAGCGCCTCAGCACCCTCACAGGGAAGAACTTCTGCCTAAGAGCTCATCTCAGTCTCCCCTCTGGCAGGTTAAAGCCATTCCCCTTGTCCTGTAACTACATGTCCTAGCAACACACGATACAATCTATAGCTGCAAAAAGAGTAGAACAAGCCATAGACCAGCTTTTTCATGGAATAAAACATAGCACAATACATGACATTATCATCTGTTCTTTGAAAAGGTCCTCTCTGGTAATGGCCTCTATGGTCTATCAAGAGGAAGTGTTACAGCAATATCCTCTCTAAGGTCTTGGTATGAATTACACCATGAAGTTGTTCCATCTGTAGGGAAGGGATGAGAGCCCAGGAGCAACTCAGGGAAGGCGAGAGCCTGAAGAACACAGGTAACCCCATTATGTCCTTGTATAAACCCTTTATGTCCTTGTGCCCATTTCACCCCAGAGCCCTGTATGAACACAATTGGCATATTCTAGACGGCCTAAATCAGAGCCAGGTGGGTTGGAGCCCTGGTCCTGCACAGCTGGAGCAGGGTGCGAGGTGGGGCCTGGCAATCAAGCACAGCAGATACCAATCACCCCTGAGTGCTCCTCGCCTCAGCAGTGAGAGGCTGGGGTCGAGTTGGGGCAGTCAGCATTTGGCAATCTCTGCTGGTCAATGGGGTTATTTGTCCCCCCCAGGGGACCCCGGAGAGGCATTCCAAGCAGTAAATGGATGGCTTGGATGCAATGGAGATGAACAGGCTGCACTGGAGCTACTGGATTCCTCTGGCCCTGGTGAGTCCTGGTCCTTTGCAGGGAGGGGGGTGGTGGGGTGGCTGCAGGGCTGTTCCTTTGGGGTTGTGGGGCAAAGCTGGGCTTCAGAGAGAGCTCAAAGGGCGTTAGGAAACGGTGGTCAGTGATTCAGGGGCTTGCTGTAGGGCTTGGAGCAATGGGGATGGCTGAATGTGCCCCTATCATTGATCTTCACCCTCCTGAAGCCCTGGCTGTTTTTACTAAAGCTCAAGGAGGAAGCAAACAACTTGGAAAGGAAGAATTCCAAGGAAGTTCTTCCCTGTGAAGGAAGGTCATAGAAAATACTGTGTGGATTCGGGGCGAAGTGAAAACTGCCGCATGGGGAAGGAGGGCTGCGCCCCGGGAAGGGGATGGAGGCTGGGAGCGGGGCTGCTACCCTGGGAGGCACCGGGAGGTGGCGACAAGAGCTCGGTCTTGGACCGCAGGCAGCGGGGATCGGGTCTGGCGCCTCCTCAGTCCGCGGAGCCAAGAGAGGCTGCTTCCATCCTTGCCTCGTTTCCTTGCCGCGTTGTGGACCCCCTAAAATTGGGGGTGGGGGGAGGGAATTCATTTAGGAAGCGATGAAAAGTTGTTTTGAACAGCAGCAGTTTTCCAGCCCTTTCCCTTGATGTTCCCAAGTGGTTTCTTAGTTCAGGTGTTCACATGGGCTTGCTCAGAGGAGGCCACGGAGGTGCTGCGAGGGCTGGAGCAGCTCTGCTCTGGAGCCAGGCTGAGAGCTGGGCTGGGGCAGCCTGGAGAAGAGAAGGCTCCTGAAGGGGAGACCTTAGAGCAGCTCCAGTGCCTAAAGGGGCTGCAGGAAACCTGGAGAGGGGCTTTGGACCAGGGATGGAGGGACAGCACAGGGGAATGGCTTTAACCTGCCAGAGGGGAGACTGAGATGTTCATGTTGTTAGAAGCACAACGTGCTCAGGAGCTGCTGTGTCTCTATGGGGCAGCCCAGGAGAGCTCTCTGATGAGAGGTTTCTCCAGTGTGATCTGTCCCTTCTGGGGTGTCTTAGTAATGCATCAGCATTGCCAAATGCTGCTGCTTCCTCCTCCCGGCCTCACTTCACACGGCACAGCTTTGCCCATACACATGCCATTGATTGCAAAACCAGATGGTACCTCGCTGCCAAGAGATTTTGGGAAACATCCCCCCCCAGCTGCCCTTTCCTTGGGAAGAGGCTGCCCTGGGCATCACCCTGCTCATTTCCCTGAAATAGGTCCCTTCCAGCCACAGGCCTGTGGGGTTCCTGCTGTTGTAATGAGGCTGCAACCTTTGGCATGGCTGGGGGGAGAGCCCATTCCTGGAAATGGGAAACTGTCCTGGCTGCCCATCCCCCTCACCACCCGAGCTTCTCCATGATGAGGGTTAGCAGGGGTTGCCTTTCCTTCTGCAAATGGAAGTGTGTGTGTGTCTGTATGAACCTCGTGGACACGATGCCAAGGAGGTGTTAGAGGAGTTTAGTTTAACTTCCTGGGCTTCCAGAGGGTGACTCGCTAATCCATCCCATGCGGAAAGATTGGGATGTGCTCCATGCCAGCACAGCTGTCTGTAAATGGGGGTGGGGTGGTGGGTGTGCGTTTTTGATGCTGACATGAAGACAAAGCAATGTGATTGATTTATCTGCTACCAAAGCCACAATAGAGAAGAGCCCCCTGAGCAGAGCCAGAAACATCATTTCAGCCAGAAATCTCCTAGGAGTCTCTGGATTGGTTTGTGGGATCTGTGTTTAGGGGTCATCTGATGTGGATGGATGGATGGGGTGGGAAGTGCTGTGTGTCCAATGGGAGTGGGCAGGCTCACTGGTTACTTTCTGGGGCTGTCTTAGCTTGGTGAAGTGCTGATGCAGAGCATCCGAAGTCAGGACACCAGCTGTGACGGATGTAGGACCTGACTTCTAAGCCTGATATCTAAGTTACAGGCAGCTTCATGCTCCCCATGGATGGTATTAGCTCCACTGGGCTCTCACCCACCCACCACAGCCATTCACAGTGACTGTGTTAACATGGATGAAACCTCTCTACAGTGGTTGAGAACACAGAAAGAGCCCCAGATTGGGATGGGATTGGTGCTCCCAGCAGGGAAGAGCATCCATGTAAGGCTGCTGTAGTCATAGGTGGCAGCCCCACATCTCTGCATCGGTGTTTGGTAAATGAGAGGTTGTGTTTAGGAAGAGTTTTGGGGTGTGATGAGGTCTTTAAGCCTCCCTGCGATGCCCAGGAAGGAAGGCAGGGTCCTGTGCTTCCACTGTGTGCTGGGTTAACGCTGCTGGTGCTCACTGCTCTGTGCTGTGGCTTGAATCCAAAATCAGATGCCTGGAGCCCTCTCTGCAGGAATTCAAAGCACTCCTGAGTGATTTCAGTGCTCAGGGCTGCAGCAGAGGCAGAGCTGCAGCGTTCTGCTTTGATTTCTCTTTCTTCTTGTGCCCTTTAAGACTTTCAGGCCTGTAACTTTCCCTCCTATCCCCTGAGTTCACCCCGTCACCTCCATATGCTCATCACTTGCCTGCAGCCATCCTTGGCAGCAGGAGTGTGTTGACAAGCATCTTGATAGCATAAGCAAGGGCTGGAACGTGGAGGTCTCCCTGTACTTCCATCAGTTTTTCCTCCTATTTATAGGCATTCCCAAGGGACAGTATGGGGAAACCTGGTGTGTCCATTGCCCATCCATGGGCTGACATTCCAATGACAGCTGTGCACTGGGGTAATGGGCTCTTCTTTCCCAATGTGGGGGATAGGCTATCCGAGGTCACCTAGGGATTTGCCCCCACTCAGATAGAAGGGTGAGATTGGGCACATCTGCAAGATGTTGGTCTAGGGATGTCTCATCCCCTCTAAATAGCCATAGTCCCCTGGGTCACAAAGATTTAACACTCTCATCTTCTTACAGCGCAAAATAAGCTCTTTGCTCAAGAAGCAAAGGCTTTTATGTAGGTTAGGGCAGAGAAGACTAAGCAAGGAAGAGGCCTCTGAATTTGGTCAGGGATGTTTCCATCTGGCACTTGGAGCAGCTTTGTCTATTGTGTCCTGAGTCTTGTTGTGGCTTTGGGTTAATGTGTGCTCATTATGCTGCAAACATAGAAATGAATCAGAGTGTCTGAACTGGTTGTCCCAGGGCAAGAGCTTCTCCATCCCGGCTGCTCTCATCCCTCTGATGGCATCTGGTAATAACAGAGGCTCTGGCTTGTCGAAAAGCGATGTTTGTTATCGTTGTGCTGATGATAGCCCTAAAAATGCTGCTCTGGGCATAGCAAAGTGTTAGGTCTGCACTGGGGAGGGGATGGAGCCTCTGGGTTGAGTCTGCTGGAGCGTGATGAAGGTCTGACCATCAGTGGTTGATTTCTGTGATGTTTTTAAGGTTAATTTTGTTAATTCAGGTAATTTCAGGTAATTTTTTTGCTGGTGGATAATCCTTACAACTGCTCTGAGCTTAAGTTCAATCACTGCATCTGAAAATGATGTCCTAACCTTGAAGTACTTTCGTGTTGCACATGGTATCACTGCAATGCTGAGCAATGCCACAACGGGAGCCCTATGGCAAAGTAGATCCACACTTCCCAGCACTGCTTCTATATTCCCCCCAGGTTTTAGGTGTGCATTTTGGGTTATGGCCCATCTGTCCTTTCTAAAGTGCCTTAAACTGTTGTTGCTCCCACCTATGAAAGGGAAGGGGTTCCTCACCTGCATCCTCTTCCTCTAGCCCTGTTTTTCCTTCTTCCTTGAGGAAGCTGCAGTTTCTTTCCCCCTCTTTACCTTCGTCAGGTGGTTTCTGCTATTATTTTCTTGTCGTCCCTCTGCTTGTCACAATGAGGAAATGATCCTGTTTGTGCTGTTGGAAGAAAGAGTGAAATCAAAGTTGGGAGAGGTGGATTTTGGCTTTCCTGGGTATCACCTGCGGCACGAAGGCTGCAAGAGGCGCTGCCCTCACTTCTTCCCTTCCATTCCTGCCCTTCTGCATCCCCCCCACAGTTGTTTTGTATTTAACATCTTCCTTTTATGAGCACATTTCCCATCTGGGCTGGATTATTCCGGCATCCCAAGGCATGCTTTAAACTGTGTTTCCCTTCCCCCTCTTCCCAGGAAACAAATGCCTCATACAAAAGACTTCACCAGCCCCTTGTTTAGTGCTGGTTAATGGGAATGGGGCTGTGGGATGCAGACAAGCCCGAGAGCTGGAGCTGGGGGTCTGAGCACCTGGATCTGGGCCTCTTGGCCAGGCTGGGAAAGGGAAAATCCTGGGCTCTATCAACTCTTCTGACCCTTTGGGGTGACCAGAGAATGAAGGGGAGTGTTCACCAATGGGGTTAAATCTGTGCCATACCCACTGTGTATTAATTGGGGTGTGGGGGTGGTCTTGGGCATCTTGGGTGGGAATTGGGGCTGATTCCCTTTGCATGTGCTCAGGGACAAGCCTGAGGGAGCATTGGGATTTTAATGCTTGAATAAATCTATTTGCTATGATCTAAGGCCAGGTTTGGCTTCACAAAGCCCCTGCTGTGATGGGAGGGGATGGGGGGCCCTGACCCTGCAATTCCCTCTTAAACACAGTGTGTTTCGTATCGCACAAGCAGATGATGCTGGCTCAGCTCAGCCTGACTCGCATCACCCTTCTTGGCTGAAATGACCCCAAAGTGTTTGATTATGTCAACGAAACGGGATGGAATCTTGCTGCTGGTGTGGTGCATGATGCAAGTTGGGGTTTAGTGCCTTTTTAACCCATGGACAAGGCTTCCCAGTGAGGTTTACCCCTCTACAGACCTTGCTAGGCCAGCTTAGGAAGTGGCATCATCCCAGGTTCATCCCTGGACCCTCCCCAAAAGAGAGGACAAAGACAGAAGGAAATGCAGTATTATAGAGAACCACAGTGTAACGCTGATATCAGCTGCCTTCTTTCTAATCACTTTGTCACAGTAACCCAATAAGAACATGAGTGTTTCCAGAATCCAGAAGTTTTCCTTATGCCAGTGACTGAAAACTGTGATTTATAACTATTCCTTTGAAACTATCCACTTTTTACTCCAGGTTGGAAAGAAACATGTGGTTTAAGCCTCTCTGTGGCCAGGAAGCTTGGATTTAGGTCAGCTTTACCCCATGCTGGAGGGATTTGAACTGCAAACACAAAAGACTCATTCCGTCCCAAAAGAAGGGTCTTTTCAGTTCTATGAATAGAGAAGGTGCCTGAGCTGGATCACAGCATCACTTTGGGAATATCCAGCTCTGGGTGCAGTCCATGCTGGGGGGCTTGGAAGAACATGCCACTCTTCCCTCTAAATGGAGTATAGCGTTCTTTGGCTCTAACAAAGCTAAACTGGGAAGGTTAAAGCTGAATCTTGCAATTAAATTAGGACTGCATTGTGCTGCACATGGCAGAATTCGCTTCTCATAACTGAGAATAACTTATAACCCTACAGAAGTTAGAAGCCTGAATTTCTTGCTCTTTTGATATGCCCAGAAATGAGTTCCTTCATCCTAGGTAAAGCCGGTGATGACAGCCCAGCTCAGTGAGGACACATCAGTCAGTGAACATGCACAACTCAAAAGGGAGATGAAACGATGAGGATTTATTTGTCGCCCTCCCCTCTCCACCTGCATTTCTTTTCCCTTCAGGCTCCATTAGCAGCAGGTACCAGACCTTAGAAATTCCCATTTCTTTACTGTTTTAATCTCGGAGAGCCGCATATTGCAGTGCGGGTGCTGAGGCTGATGGCAAACCCAGGCTAGAAACATGCCTTTCCCTCACCTTTAGCAGCAAAGCACCCCAGCCCCTGCACTGGGCAAAACGAAGGCTCCGAACGCAGGGTTTATTTAAGCAGCTTTGCACAAATAGGATTTGCAGCAGTTTGTTCCTGATAAACAGCCCCAGTAGCTCGAGTGGATGGAGGTTGTTTTGTTCCTGCTCTAAAGGTGCTGTGAGCTCAGCTGGAGCTTATTGTGCACGGTTGTGGAGTTAACGGGGCTGGCACCCCTCTTCTGTGTCCGGTGCTGAGATTTGATGGGGTTGAAGCGGCCAAATAGCAGCAACTTGGTCTTTAACTGGCTTTAAACTGATAGAAGGGAGGCTGAGGTTAGATAAGAGGAAGAAGTTCCCTGTGAGGGTGCTGAGGCGCTGGCACAGGGTGCCCAGAGAAGCTGTGGCTGCCCCATCCCTGGCAGTGTTCAAGGCCAGGTTGGACACAGGGGCTTGGAGCAAGCTGCTCTAGGGGAAGTTGTCCCTGCCCGTGGCAGGGGTTGGAAGTGGGTGAGCTTTAAGGTCTCTTCCAACCCAAACCAGTGTGGGATTCCATGATGATTTTCCAATCTCAGACACTGAGCTCTGGGTCCTGGAGCAGCAGGTGATGGTCAAACAGGCATTAATCCTGAGCAGAAATTGGAGAGTAAATAACCAGAGTATTTAATCCAGTGACATGGGCATGTGCAGAATGGACTCGATAAACTCAAGTGATAGGCCCTATTCCCAAGGCCAAAAGCAGTCAGATCTGGGCTGCGGCAGCAATGGATGGGGTCAGCCCCTCTAAAGCATCCATCTTCACATCACTGCTGGATGCTGGGAAACATTTGGAAACCATCAGAAGCGTGAGTCAAACTGACTCGTGGCTCTTGGCTCCAGCCAGGCGCTGTGCTCGCTTCCCACTCCGGCTTCTCCGGGAGGGATAGATGTGATCCTGGCACCGCACTTCCCAGGCACAGGGCTGGTCCTGGTCCGATGTCCCCTTCCCAGTGATTCACCTCTCCTAGCAAGCAGCAACCAGTTGTTCATCCCTCCATCACTGGATGAACCCCTATAGCGCTGCTGGGTGCCTGCATCCCGTTACGGATGGGTACCAGAGCTTGGGAGGGGATGAGGCTCTGCAGCATGATGCTATCTTCAGGATTCATTTAAGAGCACGCTCCCAGAGTTTTGACTCCCAAATCCACATCAGGATTAGCTGCCTCCCTTGCTGCAGCACAAAAAGAGAGTTCTCCATTAAAACACCCACTGATCTTTGGCACTGCTAAAGCATCTCAAGGCAAGAATTCCCCCTACAGCCCAAAGGGCAGAGAACTCCCCAGGCCTTTTCATTCCTGCTGCAGGGAAAGCAAAGAGTGGGTTTCAGGATGACTCCAAGAAAATATTTGGCAGCTTTACCCTCTTGCTAAACAAGTCCTAGCCGGTGTGTAAACAGCCTTTTTGGGTTTATAAACACAGCATCCAGCTTGTGGAGTGGAAAAAAGCTGGAGGCATCACGTGGAGGCAAGATGGATTGCTTCCGGCAGCTTAAGTATTTCTCTGTGTGCTCAGGGTGAAGGGTTTCAGTTTGGACATATTTTGCATGGGAAATGTGGGAGGAGAGAGGTGAATCTGCACAATGTGGGGTTATGGAAGAGCCTCTGGAGCACGGAGCACGTGCGTGGATCCAACACGCATGGGGATTGTGGTTTGTCCCTGCTGCCCTCTGCTCTAGAGGGGTCAGGGCGGGTGCAGAGGGGTTCATTCACCCAGCACCCTCTCAGCCACCCCTTTTGGTTGAGGACGTGCTTCTGGCATCTAACAGATGTTTTTCTACTCTTCTGATTGGATTCCATGATTTAACAGTTTTCAGTGGCAAAAAATAGCCTGAAAATGCAAACAAATACCCAACCCCCCCAAAAATCCCTACAAACCCCATAACAACCCCCATGTGCTCTCAGGAGATGAATTCAGCCTTTGCTAGGTCGTTTTATGTTAAAAGAGACATGAAAGATACCAGGGGGACCTCCTCTTGTGCTCCTCAGGGTGGTGGAGGAGGGGACCCTCGGTGAGCTCGCTTTGTAAGGGGAAAGGGGGGGATCTGGAGGTGAAATTGGCCAAGGGTGTTGCATGAAGCATCCCTCTTTCCTTCTGTTGCAGTAGAATTGCTTGGAAGGGGTCTGGGGTTTGGTTTGGATGCTAATTCTTTTCTTATAAAACCATTTGTATAAGCACAGTTATTCTGGTGTTATAGAAGCAATGAGGGGTAGCAAATTAATAATGAAGAAGACAGCTTTCCACACTGGGATTTGGGGTTTTGGCAGCTCTGTGCTCCTGCCTGTAGTAACCTTGCTCCCCTGGTACCCAGGCTCCATGACCACATCTCCTTTTTCCTCATCTCTGGCTCTTCTCTACCTATTGTTCCTGAGGTCAGGCCAGATTCCAGGCTGTGAGGAAGAGCAGGAGGAAGGTGCTTCCCCCTATATTGCACTGATATTCCTTTGGCTACTCAGGATGAAGACAGGGATAGTTTTTAATCCTTTTTCTCTTGCCTCTTCTAGCTTAGACTAAATGCGTTGGACGAATTCAAAGGTGAACACAGGAAAACTTCATCCATTGCCTGGAGGAAACATAAGTGCTTCTATAGGAGATTCTTTCATTTCTCCTTAAAAACATCTCTCGGTGCATGTAGTGTTTCTCATCATTAGATTGCCCCATTTATCCTGGAGTTTAGTTCAGCCGCAATTACATCCTGCAGCATTTCACAAGGCCCTTCAGCCCTGTCTCACTGCTGCGCCTTGTCAAAGTGGAATTGAATCAAGCTTGGGATATGGATGGCCTTTTGTTCTCTTAAAATCCCATTTCTCAATTTGCCCTTCATCCCCAGAGAAGGCCTGTTGAGACTGATGCCTCTGCTCTTGCTGGGTTTGATGTTGTCTTACACTAAGGCTGGTTTTTGAGGGCTTTTTGGTTGCTGTTTGTTAAGTAAGAGATGAAAATCCCATTAACTTGGATTCCTTTAAATGCCATCTTGAAAGTAATATTTCTTAGAGTCAGCTTAGTCCTTTCCACATAACGGGTTGCACCAACCTGAATCTGATGCTGACATTTCAAATGAATCCTAATCATTCCATCCCTATCAAGAAAAAGCAAATCCTGCGCTGCCCTCCGAAGCCAGAGTGTGACGAGAGCTTGGCCTCAGCTCAATCTCTGCTTTGAACTCCTTGAACGTTTGGGGGAGGGACGGACAGAGACGGGATGGGGGTGCTCCAAGTGCTTGCAATCGCTGTGGCTTTGTTCCATCCTGGATGAAACAACTGTCCTTGGATTTGGGGGGGTTTCTTTTCTATTCCCTAGAGAAATAGTAACTGTGAGGTTTAGCCCAAGAGCTGAGCCACCAAGAAATGACCCCCAAGACCTGTTGGGTGAGGATGCACTCATGGTCCGCATTGTATCACACTTGTCCAGAGTGGGTTTTCCCTTTTAGGATGGCAATCCTGGGCAAAACCCGGGATCAGAAGGGGGTTTTCTACCTTTGGCAAGCTGGGAAACTCATCTCCCCATCTAAGCCTGTGAGTACAAGGATGGAGGGTTTGCTGCGGGACTTCGAAAAGCACATCACAAAGGACAACGCGAATGGGCTGGCGAGGGAGAAGTGTAACTGGATCGTGATCTGCCAGCGAAACCAGTCAGTGCTTCCTGGAAGCAGGAAGTCAGTTTCATCCGTGACTAATCTGAAACCAAATGTAGACGTGTACGCACATGCAAAGCCGTTTGGTGGTGGGTGCCCACACCTGGGTGTTGGGGAGCTGAGCACAAATGTCTTTGTGTTTCAGGTACTTGCTGCTGGAATCCTGCACTCCAGCTTATTCCATCAGGTTCTTCACTCGTGTGGTATGGATGTTCCCTGGCTTCTGCAAAATGCATTGGAAAGATGTAGTTTCTTTTCAATGTAGAAGTGAGAAAGTGCTTAAATCTCAGGTTTAGGGAAGAGGAGAAATGTTCTTTCATGGGTTCAGCCTGGAGTTCCTTTCTTCTGAAGCATCAGGCTTTTTTAGCGCACCCTTAATGTTAGATAGCAGAAAGAGTGTGGACAGAGCAACAAAAGCAAACTCCCTTGGACAAATGTCAACTGATTTGCAGTTTGCACACATCTGCACTAAGGAGAAATGCATCTTGGCTGTGGAGCCACTGATGAGTTCAGCAGAGCCCATCATGAGTGCTGGGGTCAGGGCTTTTGGCACTGGTGGGGTTGTAGGTGGGTGTTTTGAGTGTCTATGGAAAATCGTGTGTGTGCATGGAAGCTGCACATTGCTGTTAGGTCGGATCTGCAGCTGGATGAGAGCCTTTTGAGGGTGTGGGAGTGAATAATGCTCTGGGATGGAGCATCACTGAGGGACCTGAATGTCTTTGAGCCCCCAGTGCTGAGCCTGGAGGTTACATTTGCACTGCCCTGAGTGGGCATGGAGCCTTTGTATGTGCTCATAAAGAGCTTCTCAGGGTGAGGGAGGATGCTGCAAACTGGCCTTGTGGCCTTGCTCCTGTGGTCCATGTAGAGAAATGCATTACATCAGTTGGCCTTTGGACTTCTAGAAACAGTGACATGGGTCTCCAGCCATTTGGTTGCTGAGGAGAGCTGCCTTTTATTCAGGAACATAACATGGCTTTTGTGCGTTTGGGGATGTGCAGTTGCACAGGATGCAGAGGAAGCAAAAAGTGCACACCTATTGCTTTGGGATCCATTCTAACACGGTTGCAAAATGCCCCCAATAGCGCGTTCCTGCTGCAGGAGGTGACGCTCCCCCAGCCCAGGCACTGCACAGAGGCTGCAGTGGGACTTCTCCTGCCCTAGCTAAGCAGCATAAGGGTGGAGAGCTTGCTGCATGTCTGTGCTGGAAAACAGCCCCTTGCATTGGGAGAGGGTCTGAGGCTCCTGCTGCGGCCTCATCAGTCCAAAGCTTCTCCCTCCCAGGCATTCGTTGAGCAGTGGCTCCTGCAGCAGGTGAGCTGTCCCTGTCGGGAGGAGCTGTTCATCGTGATCTTTATCCGAGAGCTTTAATCCGTGCCCTAAACCCTGCCAGCAGCGGAGTGCCTGGAAGATAAGGAGTGATGGAATATGGGATGTGGAGCTGCTGGAAGGAGCAGCGTGGAGGGGCGGCTGCAAGCGCTGCATGCGGGCGTGTGTGGGTTTGGCTGGGGATGGCAGGACACGAGCGGCGACTTCCAGAGCGCTTTAGCGGCTGCTGGCAGGGATGCAGGTGAGGGGGGGACCAGGAGGTTTTACCGCAGGTAGTACCGCAGCTGCGGGAGCCCCGCTCTGGTGCATCACCGCGGGGAGAGCCCCCGCCGTCGGTGCCTGCAGGTCCTTTGGGGTGAGAAGCACCGGGAACCACCGTCGGGGATACCCCTCGCCGCCTCCGCGCGCTGCAGCAGCCGAGCCCCGCTTCTCCCCACCCCAAACCCGGTGCAACCCCATCCCCTCCGGCGGCGGCGGAGGAAGGAAGAGCCCCGTCCGGCTCCGGCTTCCTCCGCAAGCCCAGCCTCGGAGCACGGTGCCCGCCCCCTGCCCTCCCCCGGGCTCACCGCCCCCCCCCCCCCCGCACCGCACCGCCTCCCGGGCAGCCCCCGCCGCGCAACAGTTGCCCCTAAGTCGCGGCCGTTCTCCCGCGTCCTCCTCGGGGAACCCCCCCCACCCCCAGGCACCGAGGGGAGGAGGAGGCGAGGGGGGGGTGCGCGGAGCTGCCGCCGCTTTGCAGCGCTGAGCCCCGGCCGCTCTCACCGCTCCGCCGCCGCCCGGGACCGGGAGAAGGAGCCCCGCGGATCCCGGCTGCTCGCTTCAAGCCCGCAGCGATGGAGCGGGGCGGTGGGGCCGAGGCGCGGCTCCTCTCCGCCGGGAGCAGCCGTTCTCTCCTCCGCCGGCTGGCACCGGCCCCCCTGCTAGGATAGCGGGGCGCCCAGCTCCGTCCCGCACCCCCGGAACCCTCTGTGCATCCCCCTGTACACCCCCTGAAGCCTTCGTGTATCCCTCTGTGCACCCCCAAACCTCCTGTGCATCCCTTTGTGTCCCCCCATACCCCTTGTGCACCCCCTGAACCTCTTGTGCATCCCCTTGTGCATAGCCCTGTGCACCCCCAAACCCCTTGTGCCATCCTCTCCATCCCCTTGTGCACCCCTTGAACCCCTCGTGTATCCCCCTTCTGCACCCCCAAACGCTTTGTGTCCCCCCCTTCCGTGCCTTCCACCCTCAACCGCCCCTTGCATGCAGCACCAGGGCTGCAGGAGCCGGGGCTGCGCACGATGGGCACCAAGCAGACCAAGGGCTGCCAACCGGGCAGCGCTGCCGAGAGCCCCCCGGCCCATCACCGCAGGAAAGCGCCGCCCAGGGAAAGGGGGGATTTCCTCGCTTCCCTCGTGGTGAAGTCCGGCGAGAAGTTCGGGAAGGGCGGCGGCAGCAGCCTCCCCCCTTACCACCGGCGGATCTGCATGATCCAGGACATGCTGGTGCTGGTGAAGCAGGGGAAGCAGGAGGAGGCCACCGAGCTGCTGAGGCACCTGAGGCAGGTGAGGATGGGCAGGGTTCTCCTTGGCGGGGGGGGGGGGAAGGCAGTTTAGGAGCACGATGCAGTCTAAGAGCACATCCTGGTGTCTAAAGCCCCGTAGCAAAGAGGGGGCACGCTCCGGTTGTGGTGGATCGGGCTTTTGAGGTGCCATTTGGAGCTGCGGGGTGGTCATGGAGGCTGGAGACGGGGAAAAGAACCCCGGGGAGGTGCTTTGCGTTGTCTGCAGCGAGGAACCCTGCTGGGTGCGTGTTTCTCCTTCCCCTCATTGCCTGAGCTGATCGCCCTGAGGTTTGCAGCCCCCTCATGGAGGTTCCCACTCAACTTTGGGGAAGTTTGGTGGTGTGCTTGAGGCAATTGGAGGCAGCGGCTTCTGAGGAGCGTCCCTTTTCCCTGGCTTGGAAGCACCAGGAGTTGGCAGCTTGGCTTTTATCTTTGCTTGATGGAGTTTTGCTGCTGTTGGCTGCCGCTTGGAGAAAGGAGTGTGTGAGACGCTGTGTGGGAGCAGGGAATTCATTGTGTGGAGCCCAAGACCTTTCCCCTTGACCGTCTGTTTGAGCTGGGCATTAGCTGAGGAGCAGCGCTACGGGAAGTTGCTGTGAGCAAACAGAGAGGAGCGCTGCTCTGTGCCCAGCAAATCACTGTTTAATCTCTTCTATTGATAGATGGTGATAAAAACACCGGTGTGCTGGGTATTTGCGGGGCTCTGGGGTACAGGGCTTTGAAAAGCAGCAGGTTTTCCATGCAAACTGAAAACAGACCCATCCTCAAGCTGGATTTTCCTCCCAAGGAGCCTGCAAGGCACCGGCTCCTGGTGTAACCAGTTCTACCACCTCAGGAAAAGCTGCTCAGATCTTCGCTGGGCATCAGGAGCTGTGGTTTTGTCCCGTAGATCTGTCTGTCTGTGGGAGGATGTGGCTGGTCCAAAGTCTGATGGTTTTCCTCTTGGGTTTTGTGTTTGGGTTTTGCTCTTTGCCTTTGTTCCACCTCACTTTCTGGTCTTGTTTATAACTTCTTAGCAAGTGGATGTGTTGCTTGGGGCATTTTCCTGACCCCTTGAGCCCACTCTACCATCAATCAGGGTCCCTCTGACCAATCGGTTTATGTGACTTAAGACTGTCTTTGGAGCAGCCCAGCTGAGAAATCCAAATAGTTTTGTATGTGCTCGTGTCCCCTTATAGAAACCCCTCTCAACCTCGATAATGTGCTTTGTCTGAGATGAATGTGCCCCCTTTAATGGGAATTGGGGGTGTAACTCTTTGGGACAATGACCTCTCCGCTGGGACCTGTGCAGCAGCATGGGCACGTGGCCCTGAAACATGGGACAGAAGCAGCTGGGAGTTGGGCAGTGGATCTGTGCCCAGACGTTGCACCTCTCCGCCATGCCAAAGCGCTATCACTGCATAGCTGCCCATTGGAGCTGGCAGGAAGGCAGGGGCTAATTTTAGCAGGTGTTTATATCAAACACACCCCCAAAAATGGATCCTGTGAAGCACCATGAGCTGCTTCTCAGTTCTTTCTGGCTTCAGATACCGTTTATCACCAGCGATGCTCTGGACCATCCTCTTCCTCCCGTGGGTTGGCCATGCAGAGCATGAGGGATGTGCCCTAATGACAAATCTGATGATGGGGACGTCCCATCATCTGACTGGGGGCAAAAATAACCTCTAGGAATGGATTTTACAACGCTGGGGGAAGCGAGGAGCCTGTTCCAGACAAATGAGTCTTTGTGAGTGTTTCTGAAGAGCTTGCTCGGATAAAATAGAGTGCCAAAATAAGGAACACTTTGTCCTAGATACAATAATAGACTCGAAGCGTGTTTTTAATGAGGTGGTATTATTCCCTGCCTTCAGGTAGCGAATGTGGGATGCCCCACTGAACAAATGCCACTCTGTGGTTTTCCATAGGCTGGCTTTTGGGGGGTGCTGGTTTAGGGGTGCATTGGTGGCTGCAAGGGATGCTCGGTTTGCTCCCAAGGAGCTGGGGCTGTGAGGCTGTGGGAGTCTGAGCTCCAGCCTAAAAAGTGAGGGTCTGGGAGAAAGGATGAGCTTCCCCATGCAGAGAGGGATCAGTGGGTGAGCCTGGTGGGGCAGAGACCTTTTCCTGTGAGCCATTATATGGTGTCCACTGCAGAGGGGCTGTGGTGTTGGTTGGTCCATGGAGTTGCTAACGTAACGTGTGATGCTGCTGCTGCGGAACCCGGGGTTTTGAGCAAAGCTGGTGCCAGGATCTTGGTTGCCTTTTGATTTTCTTCTTTCCTGAAAATCCCAGAGATTTAGGTCACTTGGAGGCTTTCCGCTCACTTCCCCAGGCTCTGAAGCCATTCCAGTGTGCTAGTGAGTAGATAGGTGACAGCATCCCCATGTTTGGAGGTGCTCCATCCTTCCTTTCAAGCAAGGTGACCACGTTGGCTGATCGGCTTTTCAGCTCCCCTTGACATTAGCATCCCGCCCTATCCACCCACTGCAAAACAAGGGTCAGGGGGCCTCTCCTATCTGCCAAAAGCTGTGTTTAATAATCAGCCAAAGGGTAGGGCAGAAACCATGCTGGGGCATGGACATGTCCTGCTGGAGAAGAGTATGTCCTGCCCTTCCATCAGTGTCCAGGGTGGGTATCTCCATCCTTTCCCCCTGAAATGGGAGTGATGCTGTTTGCTTTACAGGCTCTTGTAAGGATTAATCAGTGTTCCCAAGAACACTTAGAGGCTGCAAACAGCGACACAAGTGCTAAGGTACAAAGTGGACTTCTTTGGGTTTAAAGAGATAAAGGATGGGAGCAGCAGACAGACTCCTTTGCTTCGATGCTGCTCCTCAGAGAGGTCACAAGCGGTGTCCGGTCCGGAGGCAACCTGATCCCATTGCCTGCCCTCAGAATAACACTTGTGTTATTCCTGCCTGCCGGAGCTGGCAGCGGCCGCTCAGAGGGTATGTGCTCCTTTGCACAGCAGCCTGATTCAATGACAGGTTCTGGTTGTTCTTTCCTTCTGCTCTGGTGTCAACAGTATGGAGGCCAAACCCCACACTGCAAGAATGAGTTCCCCTCCCCAAAAGGTGCCATTTGCTGCCCTCTTTACATGGGGTGGGTTTTTCTTTAAGCTGTCAAGGCACATAGGGCGCTTTTGGCAATGAAGCACATTGGAGGATAAGCAGAAATACAGAGACACTTCCTATTTTATTGAGGTTGGAGTTTGGGATTGCAGGAAGTGTCTCCCTGGGTACCTGGATGGAGCCGGTTGTCTTTCATGGAAGTAGTTCTTGTACTGAATAACTGAATCCAGTTTCTCTGCTAAAGCAATGTCCTGAGTTTACCTGTCAGCATCTCCTCTGCTTTCTGCTGCAGGGCCTCACCCTATGAGAGGGTGACAACTGAATCTGTTGCGTCCGGTGCTTGGGAGAAACATGGGGCGCAGGGAATGGCAGTGGGTTCCCATCCAAGCCGGCTACCAGGGGTGGGAGAGCTGCAGCTCTGAGCTGGTACCACCAGTTGCAGAATAGCCCAGGCTTTGCTATCACGCAGCGCATCGCTTTCTTCTTGCCCACTCTTGAGTTTCAGTGGTTAAAGCAGCCAAGCGCTGTCAGGTTATTACATTCTGGGAGTGTCTCTGCTGCTGGGGAGAGGATTTGTAAAACAAAGCATGTTTTCCTCCTCGCCGCTGCCAAACGGATCATTTTCCCAAGTGAAACGGTGAAGCGCTTCCCAGCACATTACGTTGCGCTCCAAGAATTTGCCATTGGTTATGGCTCGACGTGGAGGCTTTTGGCTGGGCTGCCGCTGCAGAGCTGAGCTGGTGGGAGAGGAAAGGAGGAGGAGGAGGCATCCACAGGCTCCGGGCATCACCTGCGTGGGGCAGGAGTTGTGCAGCAGATCCAGGAGCTAAAGCACCAAGAGAATAGGGAAAAAGGGGGCAAGGTTGTAATAAACCCCCCCAGGCACTGAGGGTGGCTGGAAGCCAAATGGCAAAGTCCAAGGTGTGGTGAAGCTGCACAACTTGTAAAGTGGGTTCTGTGCTCACACCAGCCTTGCCTGTGTAATGAAGGGAATGAAGGGCAGGGGAAGAGAGGTGTCGGGGTCTCCAGTGGGCAAAGACACCACCATAGCTCCAGTTCTCAGGAATGGGGCTGCAGGCAAACGTGCTCTGATGTCCACTGAGCAGCACAGACCCTGTGCCTGCAGTGTGGGCAGCACCTCTCTGCCATGAGCCTGTTATCCCCGTGTTCTATCCCCCATATATAACCTTGCCGTGGGTACTGGCGTCCCCCTGCCTTTTCCAAGGCTGATCCCTGGGTTTGCAGCCAATGGTTGCAGGAAGCAAGTCGTGACACATCGCAACATCCACTCTGCTGGCTTGGGGATTAAATGCTGCCTTGTGAGCAGCTGCCTGGTGCTATGGGGACTGCGTGGCACAGGGATGCTTTGTTGATGAAATGATGGATATCTTCATAATAAGAAGGTGCTTGGCCAGGGGGGAATAGAGAAACAAATAGATTGGAAGATGGTTAATGCAGAGAGAGATCACTTCAGGCTCTGGTGGCCTTCTCCTGCTGCACCAGAGCAGAGGAGTAAAAAGCAGTTCTTGGGGCCAGACCTTCTGCTTAGTTAACATTAAGTGCATTAAATGGCAGCTGATGCGGAATAGGGCTACTTATCCCAGTTGTCCCAATGATTTATCACACGTGTTCCTATTTCCCCCCTTCCCAGCTCCCCCAGTGCTGGGGATTTTGCACTTTCTGGGGAGGCAGGAGCTGTTGGGGACAGTTTGGAGCAGGGCTCTGGAGGCAGCGAGGCACTGAGGGAGCACTGGGATATCCAGAGGCTGGCAACCGTCCCAGGGAGGGTAAGCACTGCTTCTGGAGCTCCCATGGAGAGCAATGCAATGGTTCCAAACCTTCCCAGGAGGTCAGCTCTGGTATCTCGTGGGTGCTCAGAGATGCTGGGATGGGGAGGGAAAGGTTGACCCGAATTCAGACCAAACTGAGCAGCGTTACACTTGCAGGGGCTGGAAAAGCAGACACCCATGAGGATGCGATTTGCCCCTTTGGGCTAACTTTGCAGCATCAGCCTGGTCTGTGTGTTACGTTTGGTGTGTTACACTTGGTGTGTTGCACAGTGTGCACCTTCACTGTGGGTTAGGAGTGCTCTCGGGGTTATTTATCTCACAGAATCATAGAATGGTTTGGGTTGAAATGGACCTTAAAGATCACCCAGTTCCAACCCTCCTGCCCCCAAACAGCACATAAACCACAGAGATGCTGTTGCATAATAGATCCCCATGGAGGTGGGTATGTTGCAGGTGAGTTAGCAATGATTGCAGTGTCTCCAGCAGCTCATCAGGATGAAGGGGATGGTTTTGATGCTCCTTTGTCTCAGATTCATGCTTAATCCTGGAATGATGCTGGCCTGTGGCTTTGCACCAGCCCTGCCAGTGCCAAAACTGCTTAAACATTCCCCCTTGGCTGTGTGGTTGGGTTTGCTTATGGACATCTAGAGCAGACCTTGGGGAGCAATGTGGTCTATTGACATGATGCAGCTTAGCTGCACCCTGTGTGTGCCTTGTGTATGGTCTGTGCCATTCTGTGCTTGCTCCTGGCCCTGTGCACTCCAGCTGTGGGGCATCATCCCTGTGGAGACTGTCCTGGTGCCCACGAGCAAGCACCTGGTCCCTTCTCCTGAGTGCTAAGAGCAGCCAATGCATCAGAGGTGATGAGGATGGGGTTTCTCAACTCCTCAGAGATGGAGGTTTGCAGCATTGGTTTCTGTGGGTCCATGCAGGGTGGAAGTTGGGTAACGCAGAACATAGGGGCAGCTTTGGGTTTAGCACTCACTTCCTCTACTTTGGGCTGCTGACAAAACCATCAGTGCTCCCCACAGTTACTTTTAACCCTTAGGCTGCTGGAGGCGTGCTTCCTAACCCTGCCTTTGTAGCCTCCTTTCTCTGCTTGCTTCCCATCCTGGCTCCTTCTGCTCTTTTTCCTTCCCCCATGGGATTCGCAGGTGGATGCATCCCTTTTCTGCTTGGCATCCCAACAGCCTGGTTTGAATTAACCTCCTGGAAGGTGACTGCTGCAGCTCCTCTGAAGGCAAATGTGTCTTTGGGGGATGCAGAGAGGGAGGGAAGAGGCAATTCGTGCTCAGCAGCATGGATTCAATCCCAGTATTAAGCTCCCTGTGCGGCAGTGATGCTCGCCCTGCCGATGGCATGGAGCAGAGAGGGTTTTCTCTTCCAGCAGGGATGTTCCTCTGGGACTGGGGAATCACTTGCATAAGGAATGAGCGTTGCTAGCAGATGCATTAATGCAGCGCACGCAGCACACCCGGGCACGCTCTGCTTGCTGCAGGGATGGCAATAAGAGAGCCTGACATGTGCAAGATCCATGTTCATATATCCACTTGCACCTGAGGAATGCATCCTGGGGGACACACCTCCATGGCCAAGTTTCCAAGTGTTCCTGGATCAGCCTTTCTGGCAGTGCTGCTGGCTTGGAATGCTGTGTGCCCAGGGAGTGATGGCTCCCACAGCTCAGGATCCAGGAGGTGATGCATCTGGAAGGGTCAGAGATGAAACTGATAGGTCAGACCTTGGTTTCCTTCCTCTGGACCTCTTGGGCTGGATGCTGCTGATCAAGGGTGCTGGGCAGCTGCTTGCTCCCGAAAGAAGGAGGAAATCCTGCCTGTACCCTCCCTGGAGGCAGAAATATCCATGCTGGGAGACGTTAATGGTTGCAGTTGGCAAGCCAGCCCCTATTCAGCGCTTTATCTGTTTATATAATAGCAGGGATGTGTCTTTTTCCAAACCCCCCTTAGGCTGCTGCTGCTTCCCCATCTGATGTGAAGCACAGGCAGCTCGGGTCTCCAGCCCTCAGACAGCCTCCCATGCACCTTTTATTCCCCTCTTCCTTTCTGCCTTGCTTCATGCTGTAAAATCCCTGTGTATGAGGATGCCTCCTCTCTCTTGCCAGTCTATGGGGGTGATGGCTGTGTTGGGAGAGAGCTCCCTGCAGATCCCAGTGCTGTGATGGAGTGCAGGGGGCCTCAGGGCAGGGATACAGGGGGATGCACTTGGAATTCAGTATATTATAGCTTCTTGATGGCTTTAGTATTCCACGTGTTGGGGGTTTGGTGGTGGTGGCCTCCCTTTAGGAAAGGGAGGTGGTTGTATATTAATATTCATTTAGTTCTCATGTAAAGAGTTGGCATTTCTTAGTGTTTAACTCGTGCAGGTCTTGGCCAAACGCCTGATGTGATTTACTGCCTAATTCCCTTTGTCTCTTTTGTGTATTTGGCCCTCTTTCCCCTCCAGATTTTGAAGGGAAGACCACTGAATGGTAGAGTTAATCCAAAAGCAAAAGCAAATTGTCCTTTCCATCCCTCCCCAAGCAGAAGGGTTTAGCTCCAATTACTCCTGGCTCTGACCTCGCTGCTTTGTGAGCAGGAGCTGCTTCAGCTTCCTCAGATCTGTTCAAGACTTCTTTTACCTTTCAGACTTTGTGTCTTTCAAAGGCAGCAGCAGTCCCTTTGTGCGAGCATTTGAGCACAGCTCATGGGACACGCACCAGAGCCAATAGGAGCGAGCTGCTTCTTTATGCCTTTGGGTATCTCAATGGGCATCTCATTCCTTAGGCCTCTTTATATTATAGTATAACCTTCCCGGAGGCCTCTCTTGCCATCACAGGGCAGGTTTGATATTGGTGGATGCATTGCTTCATGAGACGTTTCTGGGTTCTCCACTGATTCCAGCAGCCTGTTCATCCTTGTTGATCCATGGAGGGTTTCCATGAGGTCTGCGTTGCACAGGCAGTGGATCCAGCTGCTGCTGCCTGCTGCTTTCAGCCCTTTAATGTCTCCTTTGCCTTTGAGGTTGGCTTCTGGGAAATAGCAGCAGCATTCCCAGGGCTGCAGCCCTGCTCCTGCTCCCCACTGGTGCTGCTCCGCCTGCTCATCCCCATGAGGTTTTGCAATGGTTGTGGGTTTGCAGGGGATTGCATTCTCGTGTTGCACAAGAGATTGTTTGTCAGGCACTGTCCCTAAACCCCTAATAGTAATTGAGTTGAAATGAGCGTTAGCTAATTAATGGAGAGCCCAAACCACCAGCCTGCACTCCAAGCAGAACCCTCTAGTGCAGGGGACGGGTGTGTGTGTTTCTTTGGAGGATGGGGAAGCTTGTGCTGGCTTTCTCAGCTCCTTGCTTTACATTCAACTGCAGAAAATGAACAATAATGCCTTTAATGGTTCTCCTGTCTTCATCTCTTACAGGCAGCAATCTTCTCTGTGCAGCAGCAGAGATTCCCTGTGTTTGTATGACTGAAGGGCCTGGAGCTTTAACCAAATCTGTGCCTGAGCCCCAGGTTCCATGGCTGGGTACCACACTGGAAAGCACTCCCAGAGCTGCCTCCTCTGAGCCCACTGGGGGGATGGCTGGAAGCTGAGGAACAAT
Source organism: Ara ararauna (assembly GCA_028858755.1). Taxonomy (NCBI): domain Eukaryota; kingdom Metazoa; phylum Chordata; class Aves; order Psittaciformes; family Psittacidae; genus Ara; species Ara ararauna. Next base: position 4,365,769 of record CM054389.1, on the reverse strand, counting down.
TAATTACAGCCTCATTGTGCAGCACTGTTTCTTTGCCCCCATCCTCCCCGAGGCCAGGCAGATCTTGGCACAATTGAATCCCAGCAGGAGAAAGCAGCATCTGCTGTGGAAGTGAAAGGTACACATGCCTTTTGGAGTCTATGGGGGGAAAGGCTGATTTTAGCCAGAGATGTGCTGAGGGTATTTACTGGGACACCTCTGTCCTATTCCCACCTTGCCTGCAGAGCGCAGTGCTTGTGGTGGGACCGGTACCATCTCTCTGACCATGATTTGAGGCATCCCCACCTCCAATGGGAAGGGCAAAGCAGGAGGTTGAGAAAGAACCATGAGATGGTAAATGTGGTGGTGAGAGCCCCAGGTTGGACCTTTAGGGGTTCAAATGCCAAAGGGAAAAGAGCCCACTGGGGCAGAGCCCTGAATCCCATGCAATGTGTGAAGCAGTTTGGGATGCAGATGTGAATGACCACTACATCCATGGTGGTGGCCGCAGCCAAAAGCAGCAAGGGGGGAATCTTGATTTAAGCAGCTACCTTTTTGTGGGTAGACTCTCTTATTTTTCTGTCTTTCCATAAGAAAGAGGATGTTTTCCTGCTGGGCTGTATAAAGCTGCTTGGTGTGATGAGATACTTCCTCCTCTGAGCAAGGAGCCTGGTGTATCTGGGGATGTTTCTTTAGGCAGCTGTTGGGCTGGGTGATTCTTTTTGTGTGCTTTTATTCTGTTGGGAAATGGTGAATTTGGGGGTTACACAACTTGATTTGTTTTCTTTTGTATTTCTGACTCAAGTTACAGGGAGATGAAAACAAGTTTCAACTGCAGAAAAGGACTATTCCAGTGTTATTTGATGGGTTCATAAACTCAATATGCTGCGTGCGTGGGGCAGACAAACATCTCAGACCATGTTTTACATTTAAAACCAGTTGATCCGTTAATTGTACATAATGACTTACACTCATGGTCACCATAATGAGAGATCTTGGCCTCTCAGGTTGCAGTTTTAGTTGCAGATTGGAAAACAGGCGTCTCCCCATCATACTCCTGATTTGCTTATTGGCTTGTTGAAGTCAATGGACTGGGTGGATTAACTGAAATGAAGATGTTTTCCTTGTCCTTATGAGCCAGACTCTTCCTCAAAAGCTGTGTTTGTGCTTCAGTCTCTTCTGGTTGTCTTTCCCCAAACCTTTGGTAGGCACATGTCTTGCTAACCTAGGCTAGCATAAGCTGTTGAATATTACAGCATGACCGGAGGTTGGCATCACCTTAAATTGCTCGTTTGAAATGTGCTTAAAAGTAAATGTATTGGGTGTTTAAAGCTATTTTAAATAGCAATATTAATTGAATTTGAATGTCATTGAATTGAGTCCTTGTACAACCCATCCCTTCATTCTTTCTTAGTGAGACTGGGCATTTACTAAGCTCTTTGCTCAGCCAAATGCCTTTACCACTGTGTTTGTTGGAAGAGACTTGGAAGAGGATCCCACCACTGTAGCTGCCTTACTTTGCTTCCTATATTTTGGAGGCATCCCAATCCCTTGGTGCTAGACAGGGAAATGACTATGAAAGTCTTCAAGAAAGACTTTTCTTTCCAAGCTTCTTCCCTCTGAGCTGAGTACCAAATACTACATCCCAGCCCGGATCAGTCTTTGCTCTACCTAATGGTTACAAATCCTATGCTGGAAATAGAAACACACAAGCATAGGATAAAACATGCAAAAGACTTAATTTCTTCCCTTAACCCCCAAATCCTACTGGATTTCCTTCAATGTATATTCCTTTTAAGATGGGGGAAGGTTCCTAGTTCCCTGTGGTGTGAATCGCAGCACTGATTGAACCTTGGGGTGGGAAGATAGGAAGCTTTTGAAACACCCTGAGTTAATTTGCCCAGTGATGGTCTCATCTATTGCCTTCCCAATCAGCTTCCCATTTTTCCATGGGTGTTTTGAGAGAAAACCCTCATCTGGGCAATTTCCTTCATAAGTCCACCTGGCAGCCTCTTATATAGCAGAGAAAGATCAATATATTATGATGCGTGCCATTCCCAACCTGGCAAGCTGGGTAATGGGAATTACAGACTGCCTGCCCAAGTGAGCAGGGTGGAGGGTTACAATTATACAGCTGCTCTGAAGAGCTTGATAGCTTTGCGGGGAATTAAGGGCATTGAGCATGGCCCTGTTTATTGCAGGTACGGAGCTGTGCCTGCTGTCACTGCCAAGCGTCGGGCTGTGCTTTTCATCCTCTCTTCAGATTAGAAGTGCGGCTCTAAACCATATACCTCATGCCCTTAAAAGCACTGAGCATCACCAGTGTGGGTGATGCAGACAGGCTCCTTTCATGTCTCTGCAGTGTTACTTGTGGTGGGGCTGTGATGCCCATGTAACAATGGGATGGGAAAGATTCTGACCCAAGCGAGTGCTTGATGGACATGGATGAAAGCCCTATTTCTGCCCCAAACCAGAGATGATGACGTGTTGACTGTGTGCTGTGGCCACTGTTTGTAGCAGAGAGATGCAGCCCCAGCTGATGCTGCTGGGGATTTGTGTTTGTAGAGCTCCTTGTGTCTCGGTTTCCTCCTGTGTAAAGTAGGAGTGTACTCTGGAACCGCATCCAAGCAGGGACTTGGAATAGGGAAAGCTGCTCTTTCCTGGGACTTGCTGGTGCAAGCACACTGAGTGTTCAGCTGAGTTATTTCGCTGATTTGGCTTCAGCAGGGGAAAAAAGGTGTCTTTGAACCATATGTGCACAACATCTGCTTTCTGCGCATCGTTTCCAGTCCTTTCCGTGGGTGAACGCCAGAAGAGGCATTTCTTCTCTCTTGCCTTGTTGCTTTAGGACGAGGGTGTCAGCACCTCTGTTTGCTGCTAGGACTTCGGGTTATCCTGGCTTCTAGGTTGTGTGCATAGCTGTAAGCCCCCTGGGTGCTCCGTAGACTTTCCAGTTGTGGCACTTGGTCATTAAGTGGATAGGCTGAGCTGTAAGACAGAAACAGCACTGGTGCCCTTTCTGAGCTCCTTCATGGGTGGCCTGGGGCTGGTTGGTCTTCCCTCTGTTTTCCTTCTCACCTTCTTGCTGTCCAGGGAAGGAGGGTGGAGGATTTGGCTCAGTGCAGGTGATGGGGTCAGCCTGTCTGCACCAGCCTTAGGTCTGGCTCCAGCAAACCTCTCCATCCCGGTTCAAACAGATGTAAAGCAGTTCTCTGATGAGATTAACTCCCTGACACGTGGTAAGCAATCTCTGCTTGGGGTGCTTTCATCTCTTGCCCATCAGCTGCTATTCTTCACCAACACAAAGTAAAGAAAGAAGCTAAACTCCTCTCCTCCAAGCCATTTCTCTTTTAGTGTTGCCACATAGTGTAAATCAACTGCATTTTTAGGAGTCGTGTTTGCTTATTTGTCCTCACTTTGGAGGAGACATGGCAGCCTGAAATAATCCCAAAGGCAGGAATAACAAGCACCATTCCTGCAGGTTTAGATCATTTCACAATGCTGCCTCTGCTCGTTGCAGAAGGGTGAGAATGACATCTTGCTGCTGAGCACCACGTGCAAGGTCCTGGTGGGACCTGATAATGACCAAGCTCCATCTCTGGATGCTTCATCCCTGGCTGACCCATCCCTGAGCCTGTGGGATGCTGCAGGGCTGATTTGCAGCTCAGGGGCTCCAGCCTGTGCTGCTGATTAAACAGGATGGGTTGCACAAAGCAAAAGGAAGAGGTGGGAAAAGGAAAAGTGGGGTTTGTGGCTGGGTTCCAGAGCAGAACCTGGGCGTTAGGAGCGTCTGCTCTGTGTGTGTGTGTGCAGACCAAAGGAGGGTGGTTTATGGGTGAGATCAGCTTGGCCAAAAGGGTTTACAAGGGCTGAGCTTTAATAGGAGAAGAGCAAAGATGGGATGCAGGCAGATGGGGTCTCAAAGCTCCTCTCTTGCAGCAGCTGGGCACCTTGTGGTCTTTGCTTTCATCATTCCTCCAAAACCCATATAATGAGTAGAAGAATCTCTCCCACTCACTTTGTGGAAGGAATGGAGGGGTAGAAAGTCTGGAGATCCCCCTGATAAAGGGGAAGGGAGTTATCCTTAGAGAAGGGAAAGTTCCAAGAACAGGGATGGTGGTATCCAGAGGTGGCAGAGCCACAGAGAGGGCTCGGGGCAGCTATTCCTTACCTCTTTGTGAGCAGGCACGTCGGGGGAGATAAGGTAAAGGGAAATGATAACACGTTAAGTCTGCTTGTCAGCCTGCCAGCCCTCAGAAGCAGGTTTTCCCAACCTGTTTCCTTGTCAGTGGTGATTTTGGATCAGTGGCATCTTCAGACAGAAACGAGTTTTTTTCTTCTTGTTTAATGTCTTGCAAAAGGAGTCTTTCCTTCAAGCATGAATTTCTGGCATTTCTGGGCTGTGGGAAGAGGGTTCCAAGCCTCATTTGGTGTTATTGTGTGTTAAAATGCTACCCCAACCCACTGCGAGCGCCGTGGTTTGCCCACATCTCTTGTGTGTGAGGTTGTAGGTGTCTGATTCACCCCAGGCCCGTTGCTTCTACACTTGGAAACCAGCCCAATGAGTGTATTAGTCATGGCTCAGCACTGCCTTGATACTGAAATCAGCTGTTTCATGGCCAGTGGAGGACTTTCAGCTCAGGGTTGTGGTTGTCTCAATGGGACTGTAGCAGGGAAGGGAAAACTTGGCTCGGATGGGGCTGCGCAATGAGCTCATCCTGGCTTTGCTCTTGCTCAGCTCATGGGCTTGCATCAGGTTTCAGCAGCTCTTCAGCCCTGTGGTTGTATCTGGAAAGCAGTGTTGAGAACTTGGTCCTGCATCCCGAAGGCTTCAAGGGTTCTTCTTCCTCTGCTGTTAAACTTGAGGAGGAATCGGGGGTCAAAAATATTAGTGTTGGCTATTTTGAAGCTGGCAAAGAAATGCTCTGGGCTCACAGTGCCAGAGCTGCGGTGGGGGTTTCAAGCCAAAGACTTTGTGCTAGCACCTGTGGAAATACTCTGTGGCCGCAGCATTTCATGGGGTGTAGTTTAGTTTTCCCAGGAAGGCTCAGCCGCCCATGGAGAAGGATGAGGGATTAGCAGGGTACTCTGTTACTGCCGGCATTCCAGGCCTCTCCTCCTGGCTAGGGATGCTTCCTGGAATGGTGTCACGTTGTAAAGGAATAGGGAAATAGTTCAGGGTGTGGAGACAGAGGCTTCTGGCTGGGTGCTTTGCTGATGTTTGTGTAAGGGGAGGTTTTGGCTGTCCCTGCAGACTGCATGAGCAGAACTCATGGGTACAGGGGGTGCCAGGAATTGGTGGAGGAGGAGGAAGGATCTGCTATAGGATAAATGAAGGAAAAGCCAACAGCAGGTACTGATAGGCTGGGCAGGCAATGTGTTACCTGAAAAACTGCTTTGCTTCTCTGTGGATGAACACTGCAGAGCATTAAGATGAAGGAGCTGGGGGTTGTCCTGACCAGCTGACATGTTGGATGCTAGAAGCCTTCATCCCAGAAGCATCCCATGGAGGTTTTATGTCAGCATCTTCATTGGAAGGATAGGCTCTGCCATCTGGTAGAAAACCATTGCCAGAAATCCGAGTGAAGCACCAGCCTTTCCATCCGTTCATCCCTCACTGTCACTCTTCAAGAAGAAAGCCCCCCAGCACCCTGTTGGGTACCCCCATCCCCCAGTGGAAGCTCCTCCTTTGGCTGATTCCAGCCTGGATATCTAATGGCTGAGTCAGCAGTGTCTGTTCCGTGCAAGCCATGACTCTTTGCTGGTGTAAAGGCTCGACCTTCCTCACCTCTTCTAGAGCTGCATCCAACCTTGTTCCTGGCACTGAGTGGTAGCCCTTTTGGTCCTCATCTCGGACCCCAACAGTGGAGGTTGGGTACTAGCAGTTGGTGGAAGGAAACTCCTAATCAGGTTGGGAGCTATGAGCAGCAAAAGCCTGTACTGAAACCTGCGCTGCATCAGCTGCAAGTGCAGAAGCCCTGCTGTGACTCAGCAGTGGAAGCTGTCTTCTGCAAAGTGAACATAAGATGTGGTTATCATCACATACAAGCGTCAGCTATAGCGTGCTGCTGTCTGCTGGGCGTTGCACTGCCACAGATCCATCAAGTGCTGGATTTCCTTCACGGAACAGAGGGATGGTTTATGTCCCGAGTTCATTTGGTGCACGCTGCTGGCATCTTCGCTGGGAAATGAAATATCCACAAGAGCAGCTTTAATGGCTCTGAGTGTCAAACAAAGCAGAAATAGCCTTGTTTTTAACCCGGGCACAGGGCCTTTGACACCTCGGATTGCTGCACAAGAGGTACTGCTTGTACTGAACAGGAGGGGATGTGCTTGCTTCTCCCAGCCTGGCTTGGGGGTGCTGCTGTGGGTTTGGGGGTGCAGAGAGCACCTCTTCTCCCCCTGTAGGGTGTCCCCCCCCGTGTGAGGTGTCCCTGCCCATGGCAGGGGTGTTGGAACTGGATGATCTTCAGGTCCTTTCCAACCCTAACTATTCTAGGATCCTATGTAGAGGGCCCAGAGCCTACAAACAAGGCAAGAGGCATGGAGCACCGCAGAAAGGTTGTGTATTTTCTGTGTCTATTCAGCATCCTCAATGAAACCTGGGGTGAATTTCTCTTCTCGCCCAAGTGCAGGGGCTCTCTGGCCCTGTGTAGGTTAATCTGTCACAGCCCAGCCAACCCCTGTGGATCAGAGGAGAGAGGCCAGCAGCCACCATCACCCTCAAGCCTTTCTGCAGTGATGTGTGGTGAAATGAAGAGGAGGATTTAATAGCGCTTACTGGAAACCCTGGCTCTGACAGGGCAGAGAGCTTCCCAGCCCAACCCAGCCTGCAAATTGCCTGCATCTCCTGGGATCTTGTTGCCTGATGCTGTGCAAAATGCTCTTCCACTGAGCAGGGAAGTTGCATTTCACTCTGGCAAGCTGATGTTCGTGCTGTGTCCTGCCCATCGCTTCTCAGGTTGTACCCTGTGCTGCTGTGAAGGGACTGGGGTGGACAGGGCAGCGGAGGTAAGACGTTTTGCTTAGCAAGGACCTTTATTAAGTGCTCTGCTAATCAAAACCCTTTGGCTTCAGTGGGACTTAAACATGTGCTTGTAGTTAATCAGGTATTTAAGTGGTTTTCTGACTTGGCAAGCATGAGGGAAGATATCCCAAAGGAGAAGGAGGAGAGCAGAACCGTGGCCTCGCAACTAAAGGTGTTTGCAAACGTGGATGTTAAAGGCAGAAGGCAGCGGTTGTGAGGCTGGGGACGTGGGTTTAACTTGCTTGGACTCAGTCTCTCCAGTTTGTTCAAGGGAAGACTCTCTGCATAGCTCACATTAGCTTTGAGGAATTGAAGATGACAAGGACAGTGGTTAAGGGAAAGAGGGGATGGGTTGGGGTCAGCGTGTGCCAGTAAATGCATGTGAAGGACAGGAAAGGTCCCACCAGTGGCTGATGAGCTCTAGGGACAGACACCCTCTGCCAGGCACCCAGGGTGAGACCAGAGGGGCTTGAGCAGGGATTTTAAGGGACATTGTCCCCCCTTTCACCTTGTAAAGCTGCTGGGCATGAGGCACCCAATAGCTATAGGCTGGTGCAGTGCCTCGCGGCTGCTCAGGGATGTAAGGAATACTTACCCTTCCCTCACTGATTGTGCCCTGGAGGGACTGAGTAGTGTGGTTATCAGGGTTAGTTCAATAAGCTCACACTGCCCCAGGGCTGGGGACCAGGCCTTTAAATATATGAGGGGGCTGCCTGCATCTTGAGGTACCTTTGCAGCAATGAGCTGCTCGGTTGTCCATCACATTCAGCTCCACCTCATGCATGAGAGTGCCACCCCTCTGTATCAAATATCCCCCCCCCCCCCCCCCCGAGTTTTCTCTGCTGCAGCCCCTTTGTGCACGCATTTATCTGATTCTCTTGCTGGGTATTTCTGCTCTGGCTGTTCAGCCCCAGTCCTGGTTGTATCCCACTAGGAGAATAAGCCCAGCTAAGCTCATTAGGTGGCCTGGGCTGGTCTTGAACATGTCTCCGTATAAATACTCAGCATTACAGTTACTGTGATTATTATGCAAAGCATAGATTATTCCAGCATACAAGTGTGTTATGGATTGATTTGCCATTGCTTTGAATTCCATTAACATGAATCTGCTTTATTAATGGACTTTGTCTGGGCTCGAGATTAACCGTGATTCTGGATTTGCAAATGAAAGAATTGAAATTCATGTTGTCCATATTAATTACTCGTGTGATGCTGGCCTCCTTGGCAAGCTGTTAGAAGCTGTGGAAACCTTTATTTCTATTCCGTTCCTGTTGCTCTGTCTTGAGTAAGAAAACCAGTTGAGTGCTGTGGGATTCTTTGGTTTGCTCCTTTGTTGGAAGCCTCTTTCAACTGTTGAGAGTACAAGAGCTTTACGCTGGGTGTGGAATAGGCTGTGGTTAAGTCAGAGCAAGTGTTAATGCAGAAAGGGAGCAGGGAGATTTTAGTTCAATGTCAAGTTCAACCCTGGTTTTTCATCTCTTGTTTTGAGCCAAAATCTGCCTGTGCCTTGTTCCCTCTAATCTTTTAAAGTGCCAAATCTCTAGTACGTGTCTCCTTGCAGGGATACAGAGCCAGATTCTTGTGTGGAGTGCAGCCAGGTAGCTGGAAAGAGTAACTCCACTGCAGTGCTGTGTGTGTTGCAGGATATACACGTGCTCCTGTGGGATGAACCCATGGGTGCCTATGTAGAGGACGGGTGTTCAGGCTAAGGTGGGAGAGGAGCATATCCATTGCCTTGCTTACAGTGGCATGGTTTTGGCTATGGCAAAACATCTCACCTTCAGATTCAGCCCTGTGTTTGTTTTCCAGAGGTGCTGATGTTAGCCCAAGAGCACAGCAGTGCGTTGGACCATATTTGGTGTCCTTCAGGTAATGCCAGTGGTGCCTGTTGCAGCATCTGGCTCTTCCTTTGCCACTGTCTATGCAAACCCATTTCTGTCCCTGTGCTCCCCTCACCCAGGCTTTGGAAGTGGTATAAAATGGCACAAACAAAGAGGCTTGACATATTTTTATTAGAGTCAGCTGCACTTTGTCCATTGAAATGATCTTTTTGTCGCATTCGCATCATGCAGTGGCAGCCGGTTAAAAGAGTTAATTGAATATTTCTCTCTCAAAGATGTCTTAAATTACTTCCCTTGAATAACCTACTCTGGAAAAGGGCTGTGTTGAGGGATCGGTGGTGCTTAGTTTCACGAACACTTGTATCAATAAGATCTTGGGTTTTATTCTAGCGCCCATCAGCTTTGAAGGATCCCAAAGCAATTGTCAAAGCATTTGTATAGTCTCCCACCACCTAAATTCAGTCCCTTTGAAGTAGAGCTTAGCATTCTCTGGGCAGTAACGATACATCCCTCCATAGCTAATGCAATAATAATCAGCCCAGGGCCTGGAAGTGAAACCAGGTTTTAGGTAGCAGTTATTGGATTGCAGGCTCTTGTATGTGCAGGACCGGATTGATTTCTTTGGAGCAGTGGAGGGGGGGGGAGCTGTCCAGGAGGCTTCCCGGTGACACTGTAACATCATTGCTGATGCTGCAGGAGCAGCGTGATGTGCCTGGGAATTTCAGTGCTTGGGGATGATGCAGGACATGGCTGGCTGTGTGCTCGCTGCTTGGCAGAGCTGGACGTCAAAACAAAGCCCCTGTATCAGATAGGAGCAAGTAATCCCATCGTGGTGGTTTTGGCAGCGCTGATAACACAGCCCTGATTGATCCCTGAAATTATCAAGTTTCTTTTCCCACAGTTAGGTTGTAACAGCAAATCCTGGCTGGGGAGAGGAGGGGGCACCTTCTGAAAGCGGCACTTTGAATAGATAGAAAAGCAAATGTGACTTTTCAACTGTGATTTGCAATTCCTTCTGTATTGGGATCGCCTGGGAACAGTTGATCACACTGTGCTCAGAGAGGGCAGGATTGCACCCTTGTACATCAGGAGGCCCACGCTGACCTCCTCCTGAAACCTCTTACGGTGGCAGCTGCTGGAAATAGGAGCTGGGGCTCGAGTGGGCCAGGACAATAAATCCTGCTTTCCCACTAACCAGAGGCTGGTCCAGCAGGATTAATGCCAGAGCCAGGCTGTGTTGTGTTCATCTGTGAAGTGAGGGCTGGGTTGGAGGGGGGAAAAAAGAGAGGTAAGGACTCCCATGCTCTGTTAGAAAAGAGGGTCCCCAATGCAGGACCAGGGGGTGCTGCCTTTCCTGCAGGTTTATCTTGGTTGTCCAATACATCCACCAAACCTCAGCTCTAGGAAAATCCAGCTTCTCCCAGTGTGCTCCTTGAGGTCTCAGCTAGGTAACCCTGATGGTGTTTGTCCATCCATCTGCTGCCGTGCAGGGTGTACCGCATGCATCAGGATTGTTGGGTTCCCTCCTTAGCACATCCATTAGCAGAGGTGTTTGCAGGGATGTGTAAAGCAAGGGTGTTAGGCTCACTGCTGTTAATGAAATGCACTGCATGCAGGTGGGGGATAAGGAGCAGTTTGAACAAAGTGCTTGTGGACTCAGTGTTGCTCTAAGGACTGCCATCAATCATAGTGTGTGTGTGGAGACTCGGCTGTAATTTCAAACAGGGGAAGGTGTTTGTGAATGCAGGGTTTGTATTGGGAATCATTCACTGCCGGTGTGGCCAGACAGCGGGGCGGTCTCCAATAGGCAGTAGAAATTATGAAGAAGAGTGATTCCTCCCCATCTGACAGTGTTGTCTTCGACTTGGAAGTCTTTTCCTCTTTCCTGCCAGGATCTCGGTTCTGCCTTTTTTTCTCTTTGTTCCTATAAATACTTGATATAAAGATGTGTGTATTCAGTGCTTGTGAACACAACACAGTACAATATCTGTATGCACGCATAAAGGTATTCAATGCTCTTAAGTCATCTCCTATCACCTTCCAAGGACAAGAGTTGTTTGAGCTCCTAACTACCTCCAGCAAAGCAGTGGGGGCCTGAAGCAGAACTTCAGAATGTGACTAGTATTGATGGGTGATCAGCTGCAGAACAGATGGGGCTGTTCTTTGGCTGGAAGAGTGGGTACAAAAGCCATGCAGAGCTCTGCGCTTGCTGTGCTGGAAAACAAAGGTGAGGACAGTGGGATTTTCCTGCTCCCGTTGCCTAAACATGAAATGTCTAGGATAAACTAATTAGAGGGGTTTTTCTTGGCTGGTAACTGATAGCGACAGCCCCAGCCAGAGACTGACTCAGCCCAGCTGCCTTAGAATAGGATGAATCACAGTCTCTGTCTGAATTGACAGTAGGCTGAGCTCAGGGGACAAGTCTGGATCCTTACCTGACAGGAGATGAGGTGTATCCTGCCCTGTAGGTATACTTTCCAACAGAGATCTTGGACTTCTGCAAGGGAAATGAAGTACTTTTTGCATGTGGGGTGACAGGGTGAAGGGATGCAGTTAGGAGCTGGCAGCTATCAGCACAGGGCAGTCAAGGCTGGGGCTGGTGCATAGCTTGGCTAGGCAATGGTGGATCTAAATTGTTTGACTTGCTCAAAGCAAATCCTGGAGTCGCCTTCCCCTGATAGTGTTCCCAAGCTTCTTCTGTACTGGGATCCCACTGGCTCTGTGAATCAAGATGGGATGGGTAGCCGAGTCTATTCTCATTACATATCCACAGACACTTTCCTGAAGAAGCCTGTTAGCCGTGGTCTGGCCAAGCTCAAGTTGGGGCAATTGCATTTGCCTCGCAGTTTCAAACTAACACAGTGTATTCTACTGCAAATTTCTTAGTCACAGTTGTTTATTATCTGGATGGTGGCATCGTATCTCTGCCCATTAATCTGCCTCTCCAAGTTTCTATAATTCCAGCCTCCTGGAGTGGGTCCAAGCTGCCACCATTTATTATTTGAGTCAATCTGCCAAGGAAATGTTTACGCTTTCCTTGAAACATTGGGACTTCTATAACTGTACCCTCACTTCAGGCTTGAATGTGCAATTGTTGGTTCCAAACCAGTATTAACTCTGCTAAACAGAAAATATCCCACATATTTAAACTCCATTTTTTTGCCAGGCTACTGGATTAGACACGGGAATTTGCAGAAGCAATTGTTGGCTTGTTTGGAGGCTCCCAGGGTGCTTTCTGTGATGCTCCATCCAGATGTATTGGTTCCACCACTGGCTGCCCAGTCACAGCCGAACCATGTGTGGATGCTAAGTGCTGCCTTCCCTCTCCAAAGGTGCAAACTTGGCCGTCTTTGCATTGTTGATGTCTGGTTTTACCCAAAACCTGTTGGAGCATCATTAGGTTCATCACTTTCAGATGCTTTACTCCTCTCTCAACCCATGAAATTGGTTCCTGTGTTAAAAAGGGGAAGAGGAGGAGGAGATGGATGAACTGTGTGACTATTTCAGCCTTGTTTCCTTAGGACACCCAGTTAGGAATTAAGCTGTTTATAGCCTGATAAAACCCCTGATTGCAATATATAAATGGATTGTTTATAGGGGGTGTACACAGATGACCAGAGCTGTTGGGCTGCAGGAAGTGTGCCAGGCAGATAATGTTTCCAGCAATGCGCTTCCACATTGCTTGGTCTTATCTTATAGGAAAGTAAAGCAGCACCAAATTTATTGGCTGTGAAGCAAATGCTGGAGGGCTTATCATGTGCAAAACAGGGAGAGGCTGCTTCTAGGCACTATGGCCAGCCATAGAAGTATGGAATCCAATTGCAGCTGGGAAATCCATAAATACTAAGTTTTACGGTGTCTTACTAACCTCATAAGTCAACCAGACATCAGAGAATTTGTGATGGAGTCTAACATCCTAAAGATCAAAGGCAAGAAAGACTTTGTTTGCTTGTTTTCAAGGGCAGGCTTCACAAGGCCTGGGGGATTGAGCAGCTAAACGTGTCCTCCATCAAGAAAAGCAGCCTTTGAGCAGCCCGCACTGTGCTTGAGTCACATCTCACATGCCTGTCCCCCTGATCTGCCCTTACCCACCACGCTGCTAATGCTCACCTCATGAAATCAGTTTTCCCAGATAAGTTGCTGCAGATGATTGATTGCAAACAATATTAATGCTCCTCTTCCTTCACGGTTTATTACACCAACCTCTCTGCTTGGAAATTCATTGGGCTGCCCTGGCTATTAGTAGAGATAAGAAGCCGGTTTGGAGGAGGTGCTGGCCAAAATAGCAGCTCTCAGGGTATTTATGAGCAGTTGTGATTGCAGGAGCTCGGGGTGGCATTTTACAAGGTAACCTCATTTGGGCAGCTATAACTGCCTTCGCTCCCTGTTAATGAAAGCAGCAACAGCATAACCTGCTCCCTTGTATGACTTCTCACATGGACCTGCTGCGTTTTCCTCTCATTGCAATTCAATTTACAGCAATAAATAGTTTAATAGGTGAAAATGGGTTCGATTTGCGTTGTTTATGGCTCCTTGTGGCTTAGGGGAGTATTACACTCTGCTCCACCTCATGGAAACCCAACTTGGAGCTTCAAGAGCTGGTTGCTCAGCTGTTGGCTGTTGTGGTGCAGTTGAACAGGCCGCGGAAGCAGAGGAACAGGTTCTTTTATCTGGCACTAAGGAAGGATAAGCTGGGGTACAGCTCCCAAATGCCTTGCTTGCACTGATTTTTCCCTTCTGACTGGGAAAATGGCATTGCATGGGTAGTGTCTTGGGGAAGTCAATGCTGAGCTCTTAGTTTGAGCTGGTTTTTGGCTGGAAGGGCGGTTTCTGTGATTGTTGTTTGCAGAAGGGACCCAGGCTGAAGAGGGCACCTAGCAGAGCATCAGCTCTGCAGGGCAGCAGGACTTGACCATCCCTGAGCTCTCACCTGGTTTGGTGTTCTCTTAACGCCTTTCCTGGCTGCGGCTGGGAAGTCTCATTTGCTGGCTGCCATGGAAGAAGGCATTACATTTGACTGCTGGAATTCTCTGATTTAAATTTCTAATTCCTTCGCTTTTTTCTGTTGCTTGGGGTTTTTTTTTGTGTATGTTTTGTTTAGGGTTTTTTTTAATCAAATAGCTTTGCATTGCTACCTTTGCAGAAGATTCCTCCTGTGCAGGCTGAAGGCAACTAGTTGGTGGTAGGAGAAATGACCATACTTAGAGTATATTAATGCTTGAAATCACAGTTGGTGCTTGTAACCCACAAGGTAATGAACTGCTGTAAAAGAAGCTTTGCTTCCAGTGGGTAAGCCATCCGCAAGGACTGCGGAGTGGTTTGGCCTTCTCTCAGCCTTTTAAAGTTGGAAACAAAGAAGGTAAATTGCAGGAAGGTCACTGGTGATGGCAGGGAGGATGCGCAGCAAAAGGCGTTCAATGAGACTCTGCTTTTCTGTTCAGCCCCAAAGTGATGAACTCTTCCTACTCCTTAAAGCCTTGCTTTGCCAGGCAAGATTAGCTGGTGTGCTCAGTGAGGGGCACAGTGTGGTAAGACAGTATCAGCTCAAGTTGAAGGGAGCTTCCTAAGGCTGGCAGCTTTTTGATCCACTCACAGCCTTTGGGTTGTGCTCAGTCACTCCTACATTCCTTTCTCTGCTTGTTTTGTGCTGTTAATCCCAAATCCTGCTTGAGCTGGGCGTTAGGAACGGCTTCTTCACCAAGGTAAATGTGCCTTTGAATATGCTGCTCTGAAATGTCTTCTCAGCAAGCTGCAGGGGTTTGGGTGCACCACAGAAAACCACCTTTCCAGCCTGCACCAAAAAAGCCACGGCTCATAAATACCATCATTTAAAACCCTTATACCCTTCCTATTTGCAAACAGCCCTTGTTGTCCAGGTAAGTCCCCTAGGGAAAGAGAACGAGCTGAAAAACCCCAAGTGACTGGGGCCAGATGCTGGGCGTTTACTCCAAAGGCAGTGATTGGTGATTTGCTGCTGACAACATGAACTGGTGTGAAGTTATTAAACTGCAGATGAGCTCATCACTTGGCCTTGGACAAGGCTCAGCCTTGAGTGGCTTGAGAATATGACATGTGGTGGAAAAGAGACAATGCTGGTGTGGCAGGGAGATTAGGGAGCAGCTGAGAAAGACATCTGTGCACAGGACGTGTGCCAGGAGGGAGGAGGGAATGCTTCATGTGAAAAACGTAAGTTCTCCCAGGAGGGAGGAGCAGAAATTCCCTGCTCTCTTGGCTCTCTGTCTTAATTTTAACTTAAGAGAATATTGCTACAGTTTTGAGATGCTTAAAGAGAAGCGGAAAGGTGCTGAGCTTGGGTTGATCCTCAAAGATCCCACTGTGTCACGAGCTGTGTGTGCAGGTTTGCTCCTACCAAGCCCCAGAACTGGCTCCTTCACGCGGTGTTTGCTAGTGATGCCGTATGATCACGTGCTAAATCCAGCTCTCAGTTGATGTTCGCTTAATCCTAATGTTGAGCTCTACCAGATTGAGAAGGTAACATCCGCACTGCTGTTAGGTAGGAGAGGTGTTTCTCTCCCTGAAAGAGATGGAGTTTCCTTTGGGCATCTCCTGCAAAAAAGCAGTCTTCTTGACTGATGATTGCATATCATTGGAAATAGTCTTGGAGGGGGCCTCAGGAGGTCTGATCCATCCCTAGGGCAGGGGCAGCTCGATCTGAACTGTTCCTGACACATCCTTATCCGGTCTCCAATGGCAGAGCTTCCACCCCTTCCCCAGGCCATCTAGTCCAGCACTTTGCTCTTCCCAAATCCCCCCATTGTTTATCCTCCTGTTTCCATTGCTGCAATTTTAGGCTCATTGTTTCCTCCCTATGCACATGTAATATTGCTCCTTTACCCTGTTTTCCATAGGATTTAGGAATGGAGTCGACCTCTCTGGACGATGTCCTCTATCGATATGCCAGCTTTCGAAACCTGGTGGATCCAATCACTCATGACTTGATCATCAGCCTCGCTAGATACATCCACTGCCCCAAACCGGTGAGTACCTTGGTCTCATCACACCTCCAAAACTGCGCTGGTTTGGAAAACCACTCTATTGGGAGCATGAAGCTTCTCCTTGAGTGCCAGGGAAAAAGCCTCCTGGTTACTGCTGTGCTTGTGTGTCTTTGGTCCAAGAGGCCCTGCTCAGAGATCATGGTTTGATAGCACCACATCAGGCTTTCCAGCTGACCAAGTTAGTACTTTGGGTGCTAGCACTTTGCTTTGCACATTATTCCTGCTTTCTGCCACCTTCTGTTTCTGTGTTAAAGACCCTATCCCATCGGGAACACTTTCTGCTTTACAAGGACAAAGCCGGTTCCTTGCCCTTATATGATGTTTGTTTTTCCCTCCTGGAGACAGCAAACCCAGAGCTCACTCATCTGTTGTGGTCTCTGCTGCGGAACTGCAAGGCTTTTGCCCATCTCCTGCCTCCTTTTGACTTTCACATGGCATTTTAAAGCTTTTCTTGGGAAGGGACCATTCATAGGTGCAATGTGACCGGTGTGATGGAGCAGGGCTCCATCCAGTCCAAGCTGGGGCCTGCAGGCATTGCTCTGCTGTGCTTAACTGCTAATAATGGCTCTTTAATTTCCTGTAAGAGTGTATGAAGGGGTCGAGTTATTCACTGCTGCTTCCTGTGGATGTTTTCCTCAATAATAGCCTCCAATAGTATTAAAAAATGGGGGAAATTGCTTTTTCTCTTGATTTTGCTGAGGAAAAGACATGGTGATGCTCAGAGTGTGTCAGCCTGGTCTGTGGTGCGGAACAGGCTCTGGGAGTACTTCATAAAACTCTCTGCACTGTGTTGGGAAGGGTGGAATGGGTGCAGTAGTGTGCATACATGGCCTGGGGACATTAGGGGCCCATATGACCATCTCCAGCCCAAGGATGGATGTCCCATGTCCTACAGCATGAGCTCACGATACGGACACAGTGCTGCATAGCTAAACCTGCACAAGTATATTCCTATATTCCCATCCCTTTTCTTATGGAGAATCAGATCCTTTCCTCTCCTCCCCCACGGGGCAATGAGGTGGGAAACTGGAGAAACCTATTTTGATGGGCACATGTCCCGGCAGAGGCCCTGTTCCCCCTCTGAGGTTACCCCTTTCCGAAGTGTCGTGACTAAGCTGATTTCTCCTCCACGTTTTGCCCTGGGAGACTCATGGTGAGCCATGGCCAAGTGTATGATCTGCTCCCCACAAAAACAACCTAAGGCTGCTCATGCAGCAGCGAGCTGCTCCGCTGCCTGGTACCTGCTTTTGCATGTCTCCCCACACGTTTCTCTTGGCACTAAGGGCTGCGAAGGAGCTCGTGCCAGGGTAAGCATGGAGATGCAATCTGCTAATACTGAATCATAGGGTCGCAGGATGGTTTGGGTTGGAAAGGGCCTTAAAGCTCATCCAGTTCCAACCTCCTGCCACAGGCAGGGATACCTTCCACTAGAGCAGCTCCAAGCCCCATCCAACCTGGCCTTGAACACTGCCAGGGACGGAGCATTCACATCTCCCTTGGTCAGCCCGTTCCAGGGCCTCACCGCTTTCACAGGGAAGAATTTCTTCCTTATATCCAACCTTCTGTTTCAGTTTGAGCCCATCACCCCTTGTCCTGTCACTACAGTCCCTGAAGAGTCCCTCTCCATGTAGCCCCCTTCAGACACTGCAAGCTGCTCTGAGGTCTCCAGGCAGCTTCTCTTCTCCAGGCTGAACAATGTTCTCAGCCTGTCTTCACATGGGAGATGCTCCAGCCCCTGCTCTGCTCTGCATCCCGTCACATGAATATACATAGATATGTAGATGGAGGCAGCTGTGAACTTGCCCACATCCATATGGAGGTGGAACAGATGGGGCTGACCCTGGTCCCTCTTAACCTGCTCTATTAAATATGTGTCTGCTCAGGGTTATGGGGTCTTGCTTTCCTCCTCCCTCCTGGAGGGAACACTTGCCTGACTCTGTACATTGCCTTTTCCATTAGTCTCTATTTATACCACCCTCAGCTTAAAGGTGACCCCTTGGTCTCTCTCCTCTGAGCTAAAATTAAAGTTGAATTGTTTTTCCAAGCTCTGGGCAAGCACATCCTGGGCTCTATGGCCAGGAAAAAGCTGGCCTGGGCCCTCACAGCTCAGGGAATGCTTATTCCAGCGAGCAAATTCAAGGCAACAGCTCCAGCTTGTGCTGGAGGAGCCTGGAGTGCTTTGCCTGAGTGGGAATTGTTTGGGTGAGCTTTCAGGGTATGTTGTGCGAAGGCTGGATCGTGTCTTTCCAGACCCTGCTGAGATCCCAGCCTTCCCAGTGCTTGTGTTAGGTGACTTTGGCTAAAGGAGCCAAGTGAAAACTCTTTTGCAGATCACTTGGAAGTCAGGGTCCGGATTTGGTCCCATCCCAAACGTACAGTGCAGCTCAACCAAACCCATGTCTCGAGTATCGCTTCCTTGGGGGGGCTGGGGTGAACCCGTAGCATCACTGTGTGGCATCTCCAGAAACACCAATGGATCTGTAAGAGAGCCACCAGCCAGCTCTGCTCTGAGGCTTGCTGGGTTGCTGTCTGCTGGGGAAGCTTTCAGGCTGAGTAAATGCTGCCATTGCCTGTGAATGTTGTGTTGAGTGGTGGCCATAGATACTGCGCTCTGTACTTACGGCTTTGTGCAGCTATTGCAAACCTTTGGGGCTTATTATAGAATCACCGAATCAGCTCAGTTGGAAATGACCTTTAAGATGATCAAATCCAAGCATTACCCCAGGACTTGTTAGAAAAGGCAGTTTTGCTCTCCAGGAACCTCAGACCGCAGCAAGTTTTCCAGCACCAGTCCAAGGGGGGTGTTTGCAAAGAATCAGAGACATTTGCACAAGTGTTTTCTTCCCCATGGCCATGACCTTGGGCAGTGTTTTATCACCCTGCCTCTCTCCAGCCCGTGCCGCATGGAAAGGTGCCAGGCGGGTTCCTTGGAAAGCAGCTCAGCCCCAGGCACAGGGGTTGGTGCTGAGGTGCACTTGATCCCCAGGGTGATGTCTGTCTGTCCAGTGAATGGGGAAAGGGAACAAAAGCTGTAACAGAGCTGCATGGCATGGGACAGAGCTGCCCTGGTGCCCTGTATCCTTGCTGCAGCTGCTCAGGTTCCCAATGGGAGTCCTTCCAGGCAAAGGAGCTGAAAACACCAACGTGTAAGGAGCAAAGGGCCCCCATAAAAAATTCGCAGCTCTCTCTGCCAGCAGGAATATCTGGCCATAAACCACTGGAAAATTAAACTGGGTTCCTTTTCCACAGGCCAAAGCCACATGTATGGATGACTGATGGCTGCAATAGGGAGTGAGTCAGGTTTTCCTCTAGTTTGAGGACTTGAACTCAGGATAAGTGCTGAGCAGAGCCAGGGAAGAGGAGAAAGTGAAGGCTTCTTTCCCTTGTGACCTCAGGGTGTTTGCTTGCACCAGCTCTTACTGGCCTGGGGATGTACTATGGAAGTGCCTCCTGCCCCTGAAGGCTGCCCAGAGTAAATACACAGTGAGACTTTGGCTTTGCTGGTCCCCATTCTGCTGCTTTCTGTGAGGGAAAGCTCATAGAAGGGCTGGCAAAACAGCCTAGCAAAACCCCGTCCCAAAGTCCAGCTTTCCCCGGCCATTCTTCTATTGGTGCCTGCACCTATTAGGCTGCAGCTCCACTGAGAAGATGGGTGAAAGATGGGATCCCGGCGCTTAGATATGGGCAAACACCTCAGGTAATGTCCTCAGCTTCCCCACCAAGGTTTGTAGTGTTTCAAGCTATATGGTGACAGCAATGAGTTAGGGACGGCTTTAAAAACTCTTCCGTGCAGTTGGTGTAGCTGGAGCAGTGATTTAGTGGGACTGGAAGTAAAATGGATTTAGCTCTGGATAGAATGGAGATCTATTTTCTTGTTTGCTGCTGTGTCATTTGAGAAAGAGCTGCTCAGCCACGAGCCTGGCTCAGATGTCTTCTGCATGAGCTCTAAATTGATCAGGTTCGCGCTATGGGTTTGATTACACGAATTGTCACCCATGAAAACAAGAAAGCAGGGAAAGGAAAAGTGGTTACTGGGACTTGGATGAACTAAGCCATTTCTAACCTTTCCTTCAGGCCTCTGGTATGAGGATTTCGCTTACAGATGATGATGGATTTTTTTTATGCCCTGCATTTTTAAGATGGAGCTGCGTTGAGGCTAAAATGAGCAATTTTCCCCTCTTATTTACTACCCTGTGTGCTGTGACATGTGGCTAAAACTGGATTAATAAATTCAGCTTATACAGAGTGAATATAATGAGGACACTGTGACCACCGGCTTGGTGCCCCTCTCCCCAAACCAAGCACGTAATCCATCTCCGCCGCTGTACGTGTTGTTATTTGATCTTGAATTCACATTATCATTCCAAGTTTCTGACATCATGCTCATTTGTACAGCTGAAATGATAGGTACGAGGCGATGGCACATGGAGGGACGCTCAGGCACAGTCTGTTGGGTGAGCTTGTCAGCCTCAGTGAGTCTCTTAACCTTTCCCTTTTGCTGTTAGATGTGCAAGATGCATTTTCCTTGCGCATCTTGCAAAGCTCTCAGGTTCCGGATGCAAAGTGCTATGAGAGCACTAAGTATTCTTTGTTCTTTGCTGTAAGGAACAGCATAAAAGGAAGCCGATTTAGGAATGAGAACCCTCTGAAACCTCAAATACCTGATATAAAAGCAAAGGGGGTGATGGGGATTCAACTAAGTCAATTCTGTATCAGGTAAGTCAGTGCTGTATTCTGTATTAACGGCTTTTTTGTTTTGCTGGCCTTGTTCCAAGTGTGAAGATAATTCCTGATGGCTATTTAAGACATCTGCAATACATTATCCTGCAGTATGAAATAGGCTGCAAAGCTCCGACCCCACTAATGACAGCTCTGGTTATTTCCTACCTTAATGTGTCATGCCTTCTGTTCATCTTTTCCTTACAAAGAGAGAGATGTTCTCTAAAGCCCCTCTGTGAGCTAAGGCTGAGCAGAATGCCTTGGAAACAGGGGGAAATTGAACTTTGCAGGGTTTTTAAGGTTTAAGCCTAAAAGGTAATACCAATGAGGTTTAGATGGGTTGTGATGGTACTATTACTGGCAAATCATTCTTTCCTCACTTCATACTTGCCCATCTATGCCATCTCCTGTCAGATCTTACCTGGCCGTTCCTTAGGCCCTTAAGTCAGTATAAGCAATAGTTGTCAGTTGTGTGTCATTGCACAGAAACAGCAGTGCAAAGGCAGGTTTCCATCCCCATCCCATGAGCTGAGCATCCGGCACTGGCCATCCTGCCACACGCTTCACCTGCAGCCTCTCCACTAAGTGTCCCTGAGGGAAAGGATGAGTGAAGAAACAGGTACCTCATTAAACAGTAACAACGTATTTTATTGATGTTTTGTGATGGTAATTGACGTTTGAGTTCAGCTCATTTAGCTTTTAATCAGAACGTAATTTACTGCACAGGAAGGAAGTGTACTGATTCCTGCCTCCTGGTGGGAGCACTGGTTATTTACCTGGAGCACTGAAGAGTGCATGGCGGGGACCTCTCATACCGCATGGCTGGAGGGGTGAACTGGGGGATTTGGGCACTTGGATGGGTATTTTAGTACCTATTTCTAACCTAACTCACAAGCATATGACTACTAAGCAAGCAAATGATCTGCTGGCAAGGTGGATTTGCAGAAATGCATGGTTTAGTAAGGAGAGTTTGAGGGTTTTAATAAGGAGGCGTTTCCTATCAATTGATTGATGACTGAGAAATTGCCCAGCCATGGATTATGGTCACATCTGACCTGGTTTAGGCAGAAAAGTCCCACTCGCCATTTGTCAAGATGGGTGAAAGCGGCTTTAATAGGTACCATGATTCAATCTCAGCTGCTGTCTGCAAGAAACTGGTACATCCGTTCACTTGGTGCCTATGAGGGCCCCACAGTGATTAATGAGCTGAAGGCAGTGTTGCTCTGAGGGTTCTGCCCTTGCCTTGGGATTCGTGTTCCTGTGCCCGCCTGCAGCAGGGAGCAACAGGGACTGATGCCAGGGGGTCGCTGCCGCCCCTTCCCAGGCCCTTATGCACGTCATGGGCTGAGAGCCCCCATGGAATGACATAAATATTTGCAGTGGTATCCCAGGGACACTCCTGCTCTCCTCCAGCCACAGGAACAGACTGGGCTGGGGTTTGCTTCCCGTGGGATCTGGTGCAGTGCAGCTGAGACAGGCTCCATAGGGCTGGGAAAATCTGTATGTGATGTCCTACATCTGGGACACAAATAATCAAATCTGCTTCTGTTTTAACCCTGGGGGGGGTTAGGGTACAAAGAGCAGCAAGGGCTTCCTGCGTTTGGCAGCAAAGGCAGGTGCTGGGCTCCGACCTGCAGTTCCTAATGGGATGCCCCCTGGGAAATGCTGGGTCCTGCAGAGAGTGGTTAGGGCAGGCTCTGGATGAAGAGCCACGTTTGCTCCAGCAGGATAGTGGGAGGTATCATGGAAACCATACCAAGCTCTGTGCACCCATCTCTCTGCAGCATGCATCTGCATCCTGTGTGCATCACCCTGAGAAGGGGCTGAGAGCCTGAGGCCACGTGGGTAAGCACAGACATCAGGTCTGTAGGTGAGGGATGATGCTGACTGCTTTTGGACCATGGCAGTGACTGATGGAAAGTGGCTGAACCTCTCTGGGGTTCTGTGTCCCCAAGGCTCCAAAATCAATCCTCCCTGTCTGTGTGTGGAGGAGGAAGGCAAGTGCCATCACCCACTGAATACATTGACTTCAACAGATGTTAGCGCTTGGCACCTCCAACCTCTCTTCCCATTTGCAGTCCAGTCAGTGCAGCACCTTGGGTGTTTTCCTGTCTCTGCTGTTCCACAGCAGCTATAATGATTAACCATTTCCAGGGGAACGGATGACTCTTCTGGAGGTGCTTGCTTTGTTTTGTGGTAACTCCCTGTGTTTATCAGAAGGCTACAGAAGCATTTGTCATCAAAAGGATGGTCCAGTGACCCTTCAAAGAATGAACAGTGGCATCTAAATAGCTTTCCTGTTAATGACTTTGTTTACAGCACTGAGTGGGTCCAATGTATTTGGCTGAGGATCTTGCTCTGTGTGTCAGGAGCATGTGTTGGTGCTCAAAAGCCTTCTCCAAAGTCACACTTTTACCGTGCACATCTCAACTGAGGCTGCCATCGGTGGCATTAGGCATCACAGCGTGGGGCGATGCAGCTACTGGGTGCAAAGCAGCATGCAGGTTCCCCATGGTGTCTTGACTGCTGCTCATTTTGTGCTCTGCTGTTCTGGGTACCCTCCAGTAGCTCTCACCAAAGAGATTTCTACTCTTTCTTTGCAATTTCTCTTTATCTTACACATTCACCTCAAGGCCATCCATCACCTCGCGTTTTATTGCTGCCTTTAATTGCTCCTCTAAAGTCCAAGTGTAATATTACTCCAGGATCCTTTTGAATGACTTCCTGTGTTGCTGCAATCCCATTCATCTCATGCTTCTGGCTCTCTTGATAAGCCCTATTGTACACTGCTTTTCATTTTGGTGTGTCAACACTGAATCTAATGCATCGCGCTTTGGCCTCTTGTCAAAACAGATGCTGAGCGCTGCGTATAGCGGGGCTGAGCTGCAGAACTGGCTTCCATTTCTTTTCTTTGTTTCTACAAGTGTCCTTTCTCCATGTTCTGCTCCTGCTGCAGCTTCCCCAGCTCCTCATTTGGGCTCATTGCAGGCAGGGTTTCAGTGCTGGGATCCTTGGTAGTCTGTGATCGCCAGAGGTGAGCACTCAGTACTGTGTTGGGCTGACCAACGTAGATGTCTTCAGTCATTGGTTTCCCAGGTTGGGCTTTGTGTTGTCCAGGGCTGGTTTGGTTTTTGTAGGAGTTTAACAGGAGCAAACCCTTTACTGAGAGCAAAAGAATTGACCTTGCTGGTGCTCAGTCTATTGCTGGCTCATCTTAGGGAGGTCAGCATCAACTCCCGTCTCTGCAATCAACATGTGATGGCTAGATGTGGTGATCTTGTGCATTCATAGTTTGGGCCATACTGGGGAGAGGGTTTGCACCGTTGATAGATCTTCCTGGAAGCAGAGGATTTGGGAGGTTTTGAGTCATGAACTTAATGCGTGTGCCACGCTCAGTGGCTGGGTATTGGATTAATTTGACCAAAGCCAGTTGTTCCTTTTGGACCAAGGAGTTAATGAGACATTCTGGAGACCAGTTGCAGTCAGCGTGGTGAGAAGCAATGGGTCAGGCAGTTGCCCTGAGCTGGAGAGCCTGATTGCTATCCCTGTGGGCACCTCCTGCCCAGGCATCCCCAGGTTGAGGCCAACTTAGAGCTTGCACCAGTTGCAGACTTTCTCCCTCACTGAGTTTTATGCTGCTGTCAACCAGGGCGCCTCAAAATGTTAATTACACCATGCTTGGAGCCAGAGCTGATGCTGAGGGCCCTGGCACTGAGTACCTGCCATCTGCTAAGGGACATCTTCAGCCACGGCTCCTGCCAGCACTTCAGGCTTCTCCAGTAAGGTGGTGAGGACCAGAAGTGCTGCTTCAGTTACGTGCTCTCAGCCTGGGGCTTGCAGCTAATTGTGGCCACAACCTATGATTAGGCTTATGTAAAAGCACTTCCAGCTTCAGGGCATGCTGGGGCTGTCATTCCTGTCTCTGCATACCCAGCCTGATCACTGCAAGCTTGGGTGTGGGTTTGGAATTGCACTGGGTCGTTTGGTTGCTGGGTTTGGGGGTTGCCAGGTAATGGGATGAGTTTTCCTCTTCTCAGTTCTTGCAAGGTCCCCAAAATGCTCCATTCTGTACAGAAGGGTTGCTGCTGGATAGGAAGTTTTACTTTCCGATAGGCTTTTACCAAAGTATGATTTATTGCTTGATAGACGACTGGTCCTTCTGCTCCTCTCTTTGCCTTTTATTTATGCTGCTTTAGGCAGCTGCTTTTACCTATACTTTTCTTTCAGAGGGAATTGTTGATGGTAAAGCTTGTATCCTAGCAAACCTTAGGGAATGGAGTAGCATTTCCAGCATGAACATTCCTTATCCAAACATCTGGAGCTGTTTGCTTGGTTTGCATTGTTTCTGTGCAACATCTATGTCCATTTCTATTTCTGTGTATCTTTTACCATACTCTCAGTAGAATTTCCCACAAACCACTTCCTAATATTTGAGATAGTTTCAGATGAAAACATCCCTCTATTAGGTGATTTGAAATATGATAGAACCTTATTTGATGCTGGTCTTTGTCTGTCTACTGAGTTCCTGTGGACCCACAGCGCTCCTTGTAAAATACAACCCTGCAGAACAGAAAGGAGAGCTTTATCCAAGGTGGAGATGCTCTTCTCCTGGCAAAGAGCTTCCAGGAAAGGGAGCCAGCTCTACATGGTCATTTGACAGCTCTGCAAGGGTCTTGCTGGCTGTTCCCAAGTCCATGACCCAAATCCTGCACCCCATAGACCAAGCTCCACCACTGAGTGCCCTTCTGCAGTGGGAAATCAGGAGCTGGTTTGGTTTTGCTGCCTTTTCAAGCCTCCCTCTGCTACGTGGATGGCAGGAGAGAGGACGTAAGCAGAGCTTGGGAAGGACTCTGCAGGGAGCTCACTGCTGGAGCCGTGCTGAGAGAGGGGTCACCAAGCCCAAATGCGCATTTCCCATGCCAAAGAAATGCATTTTTTCCTGTCAGAAGCCAAATGCTGCTTCTCATATGAGAGACCTTCATCCTCTTCCAGGACCAGCTGGTGTCTTCTTGGCCATTTCATGAAGCAAGTTAATTCTGGAGCACATCCTCCCATTACAAAAGCCATTGCGGAGTCTCTGCTGCCAGTGAGTGCTTGGCCCTAACCCTGAGCAGGATGAGGCATAGGAGGTGTTTGGCCACATGGCTGCATACCTGGGGAAAGTCAGAAAAGATCAAGGGGATGAGCTCAGTTATAGTGGACCCTGCTCGAATGACCTCATCCTTGTTAAAACGGCCTTTATTGAGTTTGTTCCATTTCTCCTTGAATTTGAATTAAAATTACCTTCTTTTCAGAAGAGTTTCTGCACCAGTGTATTGGGTGGTCAAATGGACCCACTTAAAGCCATATTGTCGCATTGTTTGGATTTTGTTTTCTTCTGTGTGGGCAAGATACATCGCTTACACCCACCGTGCCCATATCTGCTTGCCTTTGGGCATCATCCACCTCATCGCTCATTCCCCACACGCTGGGATCTCTTCCCAGAGGAGACTGAAGTGATGGAGAGGGAATCGAACTGTCCTTATGATGATAATTTGAGCTCTTCTCTATAGCACAACAAGGATTTTTTTCCATGTGTATTCTCATGCCTTGCCCAAGGAACTCAATGACCAGCCAACAAGAGGAGTTTGTTGCTGGTGTGTACCTGATTGGGGGTGTAGATGGGAGCAGCCACTGAACCTCCTGCAGTGGGACGGTCTCACACCAACCTAAGCGCTGGGTGTTGGCACGTTTTGGCCTTCACAGTGGATTTAAAGCCTTTCCTAACTCCTCGTCTCACAGGAGGAGGAGAGTTTGCTGGAGAAACTCCATTAGGGCTTCTAAAGGGAAGTCTGGCAGTGACTTGCTGGGGCTGGCTGCAGCGCAGATGTCTACATGCTACAATAGGCTGCAGTTTAGATCCATGCTTTGAAAGCAAAGGGGGAGGGAGGGGAGGAAGAAAGAAGAGAGGAAAGTAAAAAGGAAAAGCAGAAAGCTATTAGATGACTTCAGCTCCGCGTGACTGCATCAAAGGGAAGGCGGCCTCAGTTCGGTTCCTGTTAAAGGCTGGGGAGCAGGATGCTGTTCTGGTGCCAGCGGGTGGGGAAAGGTATTCTGGGGCTGCTGCAGGTCTTGGGGGGCTGAGCTTTATCCCAGCTGCTGCGTTGACCTCGGTTGTGGGGGGGTTTGGCTGCTCTGTGCTGGTGGGTGAGGGATGTGGCTTTCATTGAGTCATTGCTTGAGATGTGTCCCTGTGCCTTCTCCCGCCACCTTCCTAGGAGGTGTTCGGAGGTCCCTGTGGCCCATCAGTTTTGGCACGTGTTGGAGATCTCCTGTTGTGTGAAAGCTTTGTGCATGGAGGCATTTCACAGTGCTGACGTAGCATGTCCTCTTCCTTTTGTTGTCTAAGTCTATCTCTCCATCAGCATGGCTTAATGGGGATTTGCTCAGGGGGGTTGGAACTGGATGATCTTAAGGTCCTTTCCAACCTGATTCTATAATCTGTTGTAGGGCTTCCTAGAGCATCTCTTCCTATTTTATGCCTTCAGCTGTGTAATAACTCTGTTTACCATTGTGAGCATAGACTTTTTTCCCTCTCATCTGTTGTTTTCTGCTTAGTAGCCCAAACTATCATCCTATTGTCTTAGTTCATCACCCAAACTAAGCAAGGAGGGGGATTTGGAAAGAAATCCATGATTCTCAGTGTTTTCTGGGTATGAAATAGGATGTTTTAAGCATCATCATCCATTGAACTGTATGGAGAACAAGCATCTTTGCTGAGGGGTATCCATACCAAGTGGGGAATGGTACTTCCAGTATGAGTGCAGTGACCTGTGGCTGCAATGGTTTGTGCATGAGCAGAGCTTATTGTGCATCAGAGCAATGACCACCAAATCCTGCAGCATCCAGAAAGAGATGCTGCGAGTTTGAAAAGTCTTTAAAAGAAACAGAAAAGGAGGGGGGTGTAAATAGATTTTAAAGTCAAAATCATGATTTCAGAGGGCAAATAGGGGACTTCCTGCGGAGATTGATTCTGAGTGACAGAAATGTGGGGCTATGTCATAACACAAGATAAAACCTGTCGCTTCCTCCCACCCCAGACAATGGCTAATTGTTCTTATTTGGGTCAATCCCCTGCTGTGCTGCAGCAGGGATTCCCCACCAGGGCTCCTGAATCATTAACGTTGGCCTATTTTATAGGATGCTTGGCCACTGCGCAACACCCCAGGGCTCTGCACAGCACCAGGGATCCTGCTGCTGGAGGAGGAGCGGGTGATTCATTTCTTAATGAAAACAAATTAATTTGCAATAACCTCTTTATCACAAAGCTCTCATATGGGTTGTGTCCTCCCCGAGCAATCTGGCTGCTGCTTTTGGTTTGTGGATGCAAATCTTACCTCCTTGCATCACCACGTGGGGATGAGAGAGGGGCAGGCGGTGATGCCGTGGTTATTTATTCCCATCAAAACCATGGTCCTGTTCATTCCATGTTTGCTTTCCCATGGTGTCATCCCTCTGCTTCTAATTACCTCCCCTCTCCACTGGCAGAGTGGTGAGGAAAGCATCCAAGGATCATTCATTTGTGGTTAAAGGTGGTGTGCAGATGCTGGTGATGCTTCACCAACAGGGGCTATCATGGGGTGCTGATAGATGCTGAGTGGCTTCTCTCCTACACTACAGGGGAGACCATCAGTGGGATAAAACAGGTCCCCCTGCAGAAAGCAGGGGGTGAACCTGGCTCTTTGCCTTTACCTGCTCTTGTTTATCCCTAGGATTTATCTGATTCCCATTTCAAGTGCTGTTGCTCCATCCCTTCATCCAGAGCTCTCCCGCAGGGGCTGGAGCCAGGGCGATGACCTTGGTGGTCCCCGGCATGTGCTTGGGAACTGACAGGGTTTGGCTTAAGCTGCTCTTTGTTTTCCAGTTGAACGAGGTCCCGTTGGGCTGTGCATCACAGATGGGGCATATGCCATGAAGCCCTCTCCCAGCTGGAATCTGTTAAGGGATTAAAATCTCATGAATCCTGGCAATGAGCAGCCCTCTCCTTCTCCAGAGGGCTGGAAGCAGCAAAGACGGAGGAGGAACAACGGGGAAAGGGGCCCTTTGCAGGGCAGAGCCTTTGCTCTCAGCTTTCTCCTCATCCCTCCTCCATCCCGCGCTCAGCCTCGTGGCTGGTGGCAGGGAATTGCTCTGAGTCTCTGCCAATGTGAAGTAGAAGTAGGCTTGCTTGAGTAGAAGCCAAGGTATTGCCCCAAAATTGCTTTTCTGAGCTAATGCTTGTACCCCTTGTGCTTCTCTTTGTGTCCTGCTGCAAGTGAGGGTGCTGCATAAATGCGCTGTGTGAGTTACGTCTCCTCAAAGCTTTGCAGCTAAACAGCTAAGATGAATGGAAAGAGGGTCCCTTACAGCTGTCTTGCTCCTTGTAGAGAGGCCTTGCCCCCCAGTTGTGTGATGTTCAAAGCAGTTTTGCTGCATGCATGACACAGGAGCTATCCCATGTGCAGGATCATGGCACCAAGGGCTTTTGCTTTCACATGTTTCCAGATGTGCAGCTGATGGCTCTGTAGGGAGCTCAGCTGAGGGCTCAGCAGCAGCTTCTTACCAGCACATATCAGCTGCCTGTGAATGTAGTGCTAAGAGAAAGGGCATACCCCAGCTCTGTAAAACAGGGCTTTTCCTGGCAGCTGGGAAAGCTGAGCTCTCAATGTGGTCCCTCCCATCTCCCCAACCCTGGGATGCTCTGGCGTTTTCCTCCCAGGGCACCCAGAGTAGCAAACACACATTCCACACATGTGCATTGTGAATGTGATGCTGGGAAGGACCAGGCCTTCCTTGGCATCCCTGGTGATGCCTTTGATAGAGATTCATCCTTATGTGTTATTTCAGGAATGATCACTGCTGCCATTTGGTTCTGGCTCAAGACAATATGCTGTGTCAGGGCAGCGAGGTTTAACCTGCATCAACACAAGTGAATTGGGCTGACTTTTAAGCCGACTCAGTTTTCAAACAAGCTCTTGGGCTCCATCCCATCAAGTTTGCATCATCTTCAACCGTTTCTTGATAGATCTGGATCAAAGCCAGCAAAAAAAGCCTTTGTTTAGACCATAAGATGAGGCTTTGGCACTGTATCAGCTACACCTCTGCTTCTGAGCACGTTTGGGCAACTCAGGGCAGCTTCCCTACCCCTGGGGTCAGGCCTGGAATTGCAGGAAGGCACCTAAGCCTTGGGTTCTTGGAAGCAGAGAAGTTTGTGTCTCACCCATGGGCAGGTGGGGTGCAGTGATGGAAGTGAGACGTGCAGGAGCAAGGATACAAGCACCAAAATAGCATCTGAGGAAGCCTCTGAAATGGGCTGTTAATTTATCCCAGTGCTAAACTGGAGCATTTATCTACAGATCAGTGTGGAAAAGACCATTCTTTTGTGGCTGGCTTATACCCTCGCACTGTACCAAGACCAGAAGGAGTTATGTTCTCTAAATCATGTTTTAAAACCCCAAAATAGAAGCAGCCCAGTACTTGCAGTGCTTGTGAGTCGAGCTTGCTTCTGAAGTGCAAAGGGATGAAAGAGTGGTCTGATAGGGATGACCGTGTGCAGGATGAGCTGGCTGTGAGATAAGGGTTCACATATGCTTTATCCTGCTCTAACATCTTTCCTTGGAGCTCTCAATGTGCTCCCTTTTCAAAAGGAGTTTTTTCCATGCAGTGCAGTGAGGAATGAAATGAAATCCCAGGGATGGAATCCCCACCTCAGTGCTGAGGGCGAATGCTGTTATTTCAGGGGCTGCTGCAATGCTTTGCTGGAATAAAATGAGACCCATGAAAGCTGATGGCACCAGGCAGCTTCCTGTGGATACGATGGTTAGAAACAGGGTAGGTGTCAAAACCTCATGGTGTTTTCCTCTCACATCATGCTGATTACACAGTGGGGAAGGTGTTGCTGGCAGAGAGCAAATGGGAGAGCATGGTTAAAGGGAGCAGCCTGTGCTGTTGCCTCCTAAAATAGTTTAACTAAAGCATGGCTGCAATGTGTTTCCAGGCCTTCCAGTGGAAAACATGAAATGAACCCTCCTCTTTCATCATGTTTCTGTGTTAATTTCACAGGCTGAGCCTCCCAGGGTTCCCCCATTCCCAAGCCTGGAGCAATAGATATTCCTTGCCACAGGGTCGCCAGCAGAACGGGGGATTTCGGCATGCCTGAGGTTTAGCATAGGCTGACATCCCATTGAAATCTATGGGACTGAAATCCTTGTTTCAAGTTAAGCGTGGTGATAAATGAGGTGTTGAAAAGTGTGGGTTGAAATGTGCTCTTAGACCCATATTTCCTGGGAATCAGGAGGTACGGCTGTCAAATGCTTTGTCTATGTGAAACGGCTCCCGATTCACGCTGTTTCCAGCTGGTGCGGACACGGTGTTTTCCATGCACCGTGTCCCGCTGGTATCCATGGATCTGGAGTTTCTACCTGAGCAGCTGAAATCATCCGTCACTGTGTGCGTGATGGAGGCGGGTGAGCATTGATGCTGTCACTCCACTGCCAGTTAGCGTGGATGGGGCTGGGCAAGCATCACTCCTGCGTTAAATCAGCTTTTAATTCATGGCAATCTCTGTGGAGGCACCTGGATGTGTCTGGGAATAAACTACCCTGGTTTCTGTCGTGGCTTTGTATCTTACAGAATAGTTTGAACAGAGGAGATATAGACCATGAGTCCTACGCTGAGATTTCTGCTCCAGCCATCTGCAGATGCGCCCTTTCTGCCCTGCTTTTGTGCTGTTTGGTTCCTTTCCCCTGGGTAAACCCGATGTCATTGTTTCCCTGCACACCCAGAGGTGATTTGTCAAAATCCCCACTGCTCCTCACTTAATTCGGTATTTATGATGTCTTCATAAGGCTGGTCCCGCTCTGCCGCCTTGGAGGCGAGGTGGGAGAATACCCTGCGTAAATCAGGCTGCGCGAAGCCTGCGGCTCGAGGGGAGGGTGTGAAAGCAGCAGCAATTGGGTGTCCAGGCAGAGAAGATGCAGCACCTTCCTCAGCATCCCTGCCCAGTAAAACCTTGAGCAATCAGAGTGCATGAAGAGCAGCAGCGGGGCTTATTTTAGGGCTTCCTATTTAGTTTCTTTGTCTTCTCTAAGGTGTTTCATGATACAGCAGATCTATAAATCCACAAATTGTCATATCTTGATGTTTGTTATCACTACTGTCCTTTAGGTAAGGTTAATCTCTGCTTGTGACTTTCCAGAGAGTCAGACAAGTGGAGCAAGATGGGAGGTTTCCATTATTGGATGTCATATTGGGCATTAGTATATCAAAGATCTTGAAATGAAACATGATTGAACAGTCCAGAGTGTGGTATTTGTACTCTGGTTTAGTTTTAGGACCCAAAATCTCTAGAGCCAAATACTTGGATCCTTTCAGAGTTGAAGTTTTCCAAGTCACTCTCCTTTGGGGTGATTTGGTAAATTTTAATCAGAATTGAGAAGAGGTCACCAAATTCCTTGTTTTCCTTGAAGCTTTTATGTTTTGAGAGTTTCTGTTCCCAAGATCTCCATCAGCTCCCAAAGCCTCTTCGTGTTTGCTCTTCTGTAAAGCAGTTTTGAGGGTTATGGATGGGTAGTTTGATTTAGTTAATCACTCTCTGCCCAACTTCAGTGCTGAAAGCTAACAGGTAGTGTCAAATGGTAGCAGTGCTGCTCTGCATGAATTGCAGTGACAACCCGGCCTTGTGGATCCCCTGAAGGGACCTCGTCATCCTTAACCAGGCAGGACTCATGCACTCCTGCGTTCGTTCTCCAGCAGCAATGTCCAGAGGGGTGCAGGATGGGGTGGCCCTTGGTGAAATGCCCCATCCTTGAAGCATCTTAGCAATGAATGGGGATTCTTTTCCCCCCTTCCTATTTCAGTGTGGTTCCTTATGGCTTGCCAGCTCCTAGCGGGGAGCACTCTGGGCTCAGAGCATCCTGTGGGTGTGATGATAACGCTCCAGACACCTTACGTGGTGTCCTCCCTTGTCTTCGCAGGAGGGGGACTCCCTCGGGGCCATGGAGAAGCTTTGCCGGCAGCTCACCTACCACCTCAGCCCGCACTCGCAGTGGAGACGCCAAGGCATCATGAAGAGGAAGCCTCAGTCCTGGTGAGTTCCCACCATGTGTGGTGTGTTACCAGGTTGCTTCGTGCTCTCCCAGAGGCGTTTCCCTCCTTTTCCGTTGCTCTTTCCCTGTTGCATCCTGATTGCAGAGGAGAGCAGCATAATCATGCCTGGGAAGCAGGAATGGGCTGGAAAACCTGAAGCATCTATCCTCCAAACATCCCCATGGTGGGCATTGGAGAGCAGGAGAGAAACTGCTCCAAGACATCCTAAGTAGCTTGTATTTCATGTGCAGGCATGTGTTATTATGCACATCGCGGCTTGCAACGTGCTTGCATGAAGGGAACTGGGTAAAAATAGGGAGTAAATGATCCCGGTCCTCTCCTCACCTGCATCCTCAGGAAAGTCCCAACTATGACATCCTGGATCCATGGAGCTGGGAAACCTGCGGATGAGGCTGATAGGAACGGGAAGAGCACCTTGTTTGCTGTGATGTTATGCATTATATATTTGTTATTTTTGTGTATGGAAGTGAGAAATCCAAAAGGTGCCACAATCTGGCAGGGTCAGGATTTGTATCCAGCTGCTGGCTCAGGGACCCGAGAGAGTTTTGGTTCCTGTTGCAGTAGGCGCTATTCTTAGCCATAGTGGAAAGCAATCAAGTGAAAAAAACAGCCTGAAAAGAGAGGAATAGGGGAGAAAAATGGGCATGGGAGGGAAACAGACATGAGTGAATAAAGGATTATATGGCCAAATAGGATTAGGACCATATTGCCTGGAGAACTGGCTGAGCATACTTGCACCCTGTTGCCCGTAGAGACCTGAATGTGGGGAAACATCTCCTTTTCATTAGCAATGGTAAAGGTATTTTTGTGTGTTGAGTGTTTTTAAGGTGCATTAGTGACTAAAACTTGCTCTGATGGCAAGGGGGTGTAACTGGATGAGCTTTAAGGTCCTTTCCAAGCCAAGCCAGTCTGGGATTCTTTATCTCTGTTGTACAGCCCGAAAGACAAGCAGTGATTTGAGCCACTCTGTCTTTAATTACCAATCCCTCTCCTTAATTATCAGCTTGGAGCTTTAATGGGAGCACATCCGCATGCCAGAGATTTGCAGGTCTTTATCTTACAAGCCTGCTGTATAACACTTGCCTTTCCTAGGAAAAGCCGGGAAATAGCTGAGGTTTTCCATGGTTTTAATAGCGGGGGTGAGGTTTCAGCCCTAAATGAGCCCTGACCGCACAGCAACGACCCTGGGGCTGTCAACACGCGGCGCTGGCTCTCCCCCAGCCAGGGTCTGTAGGATGGGATTTGCCTGGGTTTCTGGTTTAGATGCTCGTTTAGGAGGAACAAATCCACCATGAAGAAGGGAAGTGCTTACAGCTATGAGCCAGGGCTCAGAGGGAGGCAGGAGATCAAACCCTCCCGAGCCCTCAGTTGTCTCCAGTCTCGCCAGCGTTTCCCCCGTGCATGGGGTGTTACCATGCTCACCCAGAGGTGTTTTCCTCCTTTTCCATTTCCCTTTCCCTGCTGCATCCCAGGTGCAGAGGAGAGCAGCGTAATCGTGCCTGGAGAGGGGGAATGAGCTGGAAAACCTGAAGCATCCACCCTCCAAACATCCCCATGCTGGGCATTGGAGAGTAGGAGAGTTGAAGCCAACCTTTTGCTAGAAGTTGAAGTCAGCTTTGGGTTTGGGTGGAAACTGGCCTAAATTCACAACTGTGGTAATAAGCCTTTGGCTATAGTACAAACAGAGCTCAGGGGCCTCTGGTGATGTTTTAAATCATAGATTATTATGGGAAAAGGATTGGAAAATAGACTGTGATGTGCATGCTGTTGTGT
Organism: Ara ararauna; assembly: GCA_028858755.1. Taxonomy (NCBI): domain Eukaryota; kingdom Metazoa; phylum Chordata; class Aves; order Psittaciformes; family Psittacidae; genus Ara; species Ara ararauna. Next base: position 4,331,288 of record CM054389.1, on the reverse strand, counting down.
TGCAATAGTGATTTACTTACCCAAAGAGCATCAATCAGCTCATGAGTTGTCTGTGCTGGGATGGACATTGGGGCTGTCCCTGCAGCTGGGTTTGGGAAGGAATTAGAGGTTAATTATCCCTATGATCAGGAGCTAATGGGGAGTGCATTTGTCAGAATGGATATGCTAGTGCAGTGCTGATCTCTCTCTGATTAAAAGCTTTCCAAGTTGTGGGATCAAAGGGGTCTCAGGCTTTAGTGGGATGTTCTTCTTCTTGCTCAGGGCTAGTGAAGGGAAGGTAGCCTTTGGATGCCTTGTATTGCCACCTGCTGGGATGCCCACAGTTAGCGGGTTAGCATCCTTTCTTCATTACATACCTGCTGGCATTTCCCTTGGGCAGCGTGGGATGTAGCCACCAGCAGCGGGGTGGATCAGTGGATCAATCTCCCTTGGACCAGCCCATCCTGGGACCCCAGGTACCTTGTGCGGTGAACAGGAGTCCAGCACATGGGCACAGATCAGCACTGAGCAGAGCCAAGGAGCTGTAATGAGTCTTAACAGTAACGTGGGCAAATAATTACAAAGGAAAATGGCTTTCCTTTATTCCACAACTGCCGTATTCATTACAGGTGATAATGGGAAACAGAGCAGCTGGAGGAGGAGGATGGGGACAGATGACTGGGAGGGCTGGAGCTGGCTCTGCAGTTGGTAATGCTACATCCAGGCAGCGTAGGCAGAGGGGGAGGCTGGTGCTTTCCCTTTCCACCTCACCCCAAGCATGTGTTCAGCCTCTGTGTGTGCACACAAAGAGCTAAATGGAGGGAGAAAGCTCTCAGCATTGGCTGCCCCATTCTGCTGTGCTGCCAGAGCACCCAAACCTGTGCCAAGCTGCCTTATTTATATATGTATTCTAAATCTGTCTGTCTCTCACTTGCTGTTCCCTCTCTGTGCCTCCCTCTGAATCACATCTCTTTATATTAAGCATACATTGTTTTGCCTGGCCAGGTAGCCAATAGCAGGAGGATGCAACCAGCCTGCTAAAGTAATTTGTACGTCTCTGGCTCTGCCTAAGGACACAATTCCAGTCCAGAGTTTAACTGGCAAGTGTTGAATTAGATCCTGGAATCTCCCTCCTCCTCCTGCTGCCAAGCGCTTGCCTTCAGCATTGGAAAAGCAGAGCTGGTAATCACAGCTCCGTGTGTCTGTGACTGTTTTTGGAGCACGGGCTTGCATGCTTTGAGGGGAGGGAGGAGGTGTTTCCCAGGGGAAATCACTTCCATAGCTTTCCTGTGCCTTTCCCATCCCTGGATTGTGCATTGCCTTTGTTTGCTACTGTGCATGGAGTGATAGTGATGAGCCAGAGGTGCACCAGGGAGGGGATGGATCAATGGTGCCTGCCCCACCAGGCTTAGCAGTAGGCAGCATCTGATGGAATATGGATTATTCCTATCATAATTCCAAATCTATCCCCATTTTACATCATAGAATCATCACAGAGTGGTTTGGTGAAACCCTTTTTCACACACAGTAGTTGTTGATGTCACCGGAATGTGAAGCATGGGGGAATGTAGGGTGAAGCAGCTCAGTTTGAGCACCGGAATTAAATGGGGTCAATCTGGACCTAAATCCATGGGTTTTTCAACTCTATTGTGTGAGAAACCCCCCAAAAGAAGCCTGTGCCTGCCCTGAGCCTAATACAGAGCTTACAGGGGGGATTCCACCCTGGGATGAGCCAATGTGGCACTTTCTTCACTTCAGAAACCCATTTTATGTTTCAGAGCTCCTGGTGCTCACTCATCCACCTCCTCCCCCCAGTGCTGGTGCATGTGAAGAGCAAGGATCTGATCTTTCTTAATTCACATGGGTTTTCCTGGTGCCTTTACTTCTCTCCACTCCACAAGCAGCCACGAGTCAGTGCCCAACCACATTCCTGCTGTGTTACGCATCAGTCTGACATGTCAGTCAGCTGAAGGATGCCATTGCTCCTAAGGCACTGAGCAGCATTCTTCTTTATGCTGATTTCTTGTGTTGTATCACAACAGCCATTGGGTTCTTAAGATAACTGTGGTAGGAAGGGACAAAGTCAGTGTTTGGTGGTGGCACAAGTGCACTGAGAACCACTGAGGTCTTTGCATTTGGAAAAGTCAGGTCTCAGGAGCCTGAGTGTGGATTTAGGACCCAAATATTAGGTGCTTATTCCCTTTACTCTCTTAAAGTTTAAGCCTAACTTCATATTCTGTTGTTTTCTTAACAAGCCAGAGGGACCCAGCCAAGCGCCTATGGGGATGCTCTGCTCTTGCATAACCTCAGTAAGTCATTGCTAATGGGAAAGGTGAGCCCCTAATTCCTTGGCCAAGGGGGTTTGGCAGCCTCGCACGTTTTGGCTTGTGGCTCACCACTGGTTTTTCTCCAGGTCAGACAGTTGTGCGGCTTGAAAGCCTCAGGACAGGTTAGGAAAGTTGTGTCGAATGAGTTGTGATTCTCTGAGCTGGAAGATATATTTAATCATAAATGTGTCCATCAATAGCTGTCCTTTTCTGTCACTCTGTGGGTATGAATAAGGTGAATACAGCAAATGAGTTTTTCTTCTCTGTTGCCATATATTTCTGCAGGGAAACGGTCACCTGTGGCCCTGCTTCAGTGGGAACCGCACTGAGGGTGTAAAAGCCGTTGTCTAATAGGTACTTCTCCATGTAATGTGTGCAAATTACAGGGTTTTGGATGCTAAGGACAGAAAACTGTGTTTGTTTTCTTGGCTTTTCCCAGCTGAAGCAGGGCTGAAAATGCAGCAGCTCTTGGCTCTGGTTTTCTGCATCCCTCGGGTACCAGCAGGACCTGGGGAGGAACCAAGTGATGGATTAGGCCTGTGAGATGCTGTTTTGCAGCAGCTGCTGATGCAGCAACAAGCCAGGGAGGATATTTGGTAGCCTGGGGTGGGAGGTAAACCCTGCTGGAGCTGGTTTAAAGGGCTGGTACCTCCAGCCCCTGGTATCTGCTGTTTGTCCCATAGGCCACAATGTGCCACATCCATAATGCGTCAGCTCCATCAGCATGGAGTAAAATACTCCTGCCAAGGGCAGAAATCCTGCTTGATTCATTGTCCTCCACCCCCTGTTTTGTCCCCAGTGCGCAGGCCCATGGGACATTTAGGACTGGGGACATTAAGTTTGAGTTTGCACATCCATAGGCTTGATGTCTGGGGCTGGGACAATAGGTACTGCCAAAACAGCCGTGCCAGAGAGGATGGGACCATGTCTGCTGCTTTATAGAGGCAGGAATTGGATTCACAAGGAGAAATACAGGTTTTATCCCAATGTGTTTTCCCTCCAGAAGGGTACTGTGTGCCTGGGACAAAGCTACCTTGCTCCCTGCCTGCACAGGAGCTAAACCCCGTTCCTTCAGAGTAGCCAGGTACTGTTAGTGTTAAAACAGAAGAGGAGGGTGTTTTGATTTAGGTTAACAGGGGTTAAGCAGCCTTACTTTGTTGGTAGGAACGATCTTTTAACATCCCACTCCTAATGCCACCAGGGGCACAAACCATTTCTGTCCTGGAGGAATGCTGGGCGCTGATTTTCATACTTGCTTGCAGTGCCTGCTTGTGTTTCCTTACCAAGCCCTTGTGAAGCCAAGGAAAAAGGGAGTTTTTATGGCGGGGAAAGCCTGATGCATGAATAATGTGCCCTTCCTTCTGAAAACAGAATGTCTGTGGATGAAGGTCCTCTGCTGCTGCCTGCACCTTGTGGGCGAGCAATAGAAGTTGTAGCTGCCTGCAACAAACAGTCCCTTCAGAGCATCCAACACGAATGGGGGGGTGGTGGTGGGAGGATGCGGGGCAGGAATTACACAGTCTCTCCTCTTCATTAAAACCCCATCTATGTGTACGTATGTGTGTGCTATAGAAGAGCAGAGGATTGGTGAGCTTGGAGACCTTTGGGACCCATGCGTGGGTGATCTCTTCTGTCTGTGACAGTGGGACTTTGAGCTATGGTGTGTCCCAGAGATCAAAAGGGGCAGCGAACCAAAGTGCGGTCACTGAATCCAGCTCGGGAGGCAGATATCTGCTGCAGTGGTGTGATGGTGGTGGCTCAGGAAGATGCCTCATCCCCTTGGGTGGGACAGGCTGTGACCTCCTGCACCAGAGGCTGCTGGTGTTTGCCTTTGTCCTCGCCGTGCTTTGACTGTGGCTGTAACACAGGGCTCTGTTTGTTTGGGATGATTGCATCGGGATGCGGGCGGAAAGCAATTCATTTCCCAGGGCAGGCACTCAATACCAACTGCTGGCTGCTGGTGCATGGCAATTGCTAATAAGAGCTCTATTGGGGTGGAGCAGAGCTTTTCCCTCTGTGTATCCTGCAGTATTACAAATACTGGGATTATTTACTATGTTAGTTCCGTTCACTGCCCTAGAAACACAAGAGAGGCATTCTCCAAGCTTATTGTACCCTACTTTTGTGATTGCCCCTATCAAGAGGGCTGGAAATTAGGATTTAATCTCTGCATATGGCTGTGGCTCAGCATCCAAATCCTCTGGAAACATTAAATAACCACCGGAAGTGCCCTGCAAGGTGATGTCTGGTTGTCCCTTGTCACCAGCTACTTGTTGGCCATGCAGGAGAGAGTCCCTGGGGTGTAGATCCTGCAGAGATATTTGATGCAAAGGGGTATCCCACACTTAAAAGTATGGTTCTCAGAGGAAGTCTGTGCTGAGATTGACCTAATACAGGATCCAGCCTGGGAGGAAAAGGCATTTAGATGTGTTGCAGAAGGGAGAAGCATTCCAGTGCTGATTGAGCCTGGAGCATCCCCTTGGCAGGGTCCCCTGACACGTCAATCTGCCCTAGCTGGCAGGGTGGCCTGTCCTTCCCAAGAGGCTTGAAAGGAAAGCGCTGGGATGTTTGTTGTTGAACGTAAAGAGTCGAAGCACTGGAATGACCTTTGGTGTGATGAAAACAAGGCTGAATGGCACGCGAATGGAATGCCTGGTGTGGGGGGAAAGGTGAAGCCCTGCAAATCCGGGGGAGAAGATGTTTATGAGGGCTGTGATTGAGCAATAACTCCATAGCGTGCTGTTTGAGGCAGTTTAAGAAGCTGCCATCCTGTTTACTTGGTGCTGATCTTGAGGGGGAATTTGATTTCTTCTGTGCCACCAAGTTTGGGATGGAAATGAGTTGGTTTTGCTGGATATTGCAGCAGCATCTGGAAGGTGGGATCATTGCTGGGCATTGCCCTTGGTCTTCCAGCCAGGGCTGCTCGCATGGGGCCCTGTCTGTGCAATGGGGATGAAGGTACCACTTACACTTTCCAGGTGCTTGTGAGCTGAAATCAGGAGGCTGAAATCAGGTGGTACCTCGGTCTGTTTGTCGCTGGCCAGCAGGTTACTGGTGGCTGGCATGGCTCCAGAGACCACAGTGCTGCTGTGCCCGTGTGCATGAGCAAGGGATGCTGTGCCCCTTCGTGCACAGACCAGTGCATTCAGATCCTGGCCCAGGCTTCCTGGAGAGGTGGTTGGTGCCCCAAGGCTGCCAGTGCTGAAGAGGCATTTGGACAGTGCCCTTAGTAACAAGCTTTATATCAGTCCTAAAGGGGCCAGGCAGTTGGATGAGATCATCACTGTAGGTCCCTTCCAACTGAAACAGTCTAGTCCTATTCCTTTCCATTCTATGCCATTCTGTTCCTTTCCATGCCAGGATCTAGATGATCTTTAAGGTCCCTTCCAACCCAAACCATTCTGTGACTGTTCAGCAGATTTAAATAAGATGCTCTGCAAATGAGAGTTCCCAGTTCTAATCCCAGATCTTATCCTGTATTTGTTCTGGTTTCTATTCCATTGACATGTTCAACCTAGTAAACCTTTTGGTGTGTAACCAGCTGCTTCCCTGGCTTCTCCCACATCATCCATCACCAGTGCATCCCGGCTTTGTTGGTCTTTCTCCTCTGTGCAGCTGAAGGGAAGTTGCTGGTGAGGTGGGATGGATGGCGTCTGATGGATGGCATCTCATGGCTGTCATTTTGTGCATGGAGAGGTTATCCCTCACAGCTCCCTCATCCTGGGGAGGCTGCAGCTCCTTCCTCTACACCAGCCCCATCACACCTTGCTCAGGCAGGAGCTGGCATTAACAAAGACCTGCTTTGGAAGCTGTAAATAATGGATGCATATTGAAATGCCACCCGGGTGAGGGCTGCAGGCCAAGCTGGCCTGTTGGAAGAGGCTTGAGGTTTTCCATTGACTCACTGTGTAAAATGAGCCTCTTGCCCTGTTCATTGCCCTCTGGGAGTTCTCTGCGTTGCTCCAGTATTTAAAGCCCAAACCACAGAGCGCCACGTTTTGTCCCTCACTAATGAATGTGGACCTTGACAAACGCTTGAATTGCCTTTGCTGTTCCTCTGTGAGCAAATGAACTGCGAGCCAGAAGTACTAGAAAATATCCTAAAGCAGGAAAAAACCTGGGATGCGGTGATTTACAGCAGCTTTTTTACCCACTTCCTTGCCAGAGCTTGGTCACACTCTTGCTGTAGGTCACAGGACCTATCTGTGATTTAAACCCAGGATTTCCAGCCATGCTCCTCCTTCCTCCCCCCTCCTGCAACTGGACTGAGGAATAACTCAGTTGTTTTTCTCCTGTCCAATCCAATGGATTGGCTGCCTCATCCCTGGCAGCGTTCAAGGCCAGGTTGGATGGGGCTTGGAGCAAGCTGCTCTAGTGGAAGGTGTCCCTGCCCATGGCAGGGGTTGGAAATGGATGAGATTTAAGATCCCTTCCAATGCAGTTCCATGGTTCTAAATCCATCCTGCTGGCACCACTCCCCTCCCACCTCCTTGCACTTACATGCCTGTGCTCTCCTACGTGTGTTTTCTAGCTCTGATGATAAAAGGCCCCTGACTGTGAAAAGTGGGATTTTTAATCTTATTTATTTTAATAATCACTCCTCCGCTTCCTCTGCTCGTGGGGAGGGTGGGAATCAGCTCCAACACACAGCAGTGATTTCCTGGGCTCTGTCCGCGCAGCTCGGGCTGCGGAGCCGGGAATCAACTGGTGGAAACCGTTATTAGATGAAGGGATCAGCTGGTGAAATAATGAATCCCCACACACGCGCATGTCCTCCCTGCCTTGGAAGGCCTCCGAGCACACAGCGATTACTTGTCTAAAGCAGCCACTGCCTTCATCCCCCTTTAGTTCTCCTGCCACCATGCGCTCCTCAAGCAGCGGTGCCCATCTCATTACCAGGGTGGCTGCCACCCCTGGCTATAGTCCCCAGTTAGGAGGCTCAAGCTTTGTGATGAAGCTTTGAGAGAAGCTTTTGAATGTTGTTTCCAAGCCCTTTCACTTTGTGCATCATTAGTGGTGGTAAATGCAGGTGATCAATGAGCTCGTCCATCACTTCAACTTGGGGCTCCAACCCACTGCCCAGGGGGAGTTTCCACCTCCTGCACACGCTGCTGCTCTCTCTGAATGGAAGGAATGCTTTAAAATAGTGATGAAAAGGGGAATAGTGGTGACGGGAGCACGGGGAACACTGCTGCTCCTTGCTGCCATGGGGAAGGGACCTTAAAGGTCATCCAGTTCCAACCCACTGCCACAGGCAGGGACACCTTCCACTAGAGCAGCTTGCTCCAAGCCCCTGTGTCCAACCTGGCCTTGAACACTGTCAGGGATGGGGCATGAAGCATGTGAACACTGGGAGCAAGGCTGGACCTTTCCTGGCCTGGGCTCCTGCATCTCAAGCCCATCCGACCTCTGGTTACTCACATCCAGGCCTTCTTCATCTGTCCCCTGGGAGGTCCCCAGTCACCCCATGGGTGACCCAGGCACAAACTTGACTCATCTCCAGTTTGACTCTTCATCATTAGAAGTGGTTTATAGGTGGTGGATAGAGGAAAAAAGCCCCTTTGGCCACAGGCCGAGCATCCTGCCAGCACGGGGGAGAGCACAGAAGGCTCTTTTGCATCTCAAAAGGAGTGGTTGGCACCTCTGATGAAAGGGAGACAAATTGCACAGTGCGATTTGAGAGACCCTGCCAGTGTTCAGGTCTGAGCTTCGGGTTTTGCATCTCTTGCCAGCACACGGCAGCCTGTGTTTTGACACATCCCAGTCCCTAAGAAACGGGGCATTCAGCCCCAAGACTGATGCCTTTTGTCTAGCAACGTGTTGTCCAGGGTGGCAATATGCTCTTCAATGTGTTTCACCCTCCTCTTGTCCAGGATTAGCCCCAGACTGGGAAGCTGGGGAAGGGTTTGGGGGAGAAACACATCCCTGTGTGCTCTTATGAAGGTCACTTCTCACCTTGCTGTTAGGAATGGGGATTATTCCTTGACAGCATCTTGGCTAAGAGAAATGCCCATCTGGAGTGAGGCTTCTCCTGTGTTCCCTGGTTTAATCAGCTGTTGGGGTCCTGCTGGCCGCTGAGTGCTAAAATGTGGTTCATTATTCTGAGTTGGAGACTTGGGAAATATATATATATATACATAAATATATATATGTGTGTGTGTGTGTGTTTTCGTGTAATACAGAAAAATTACTTGCCTTGGGATGATCTGTTGTTGGCCACATCTCTCCAGCATGGCTCGTTCCTCTCTCACAGCCAGCTCAGAGCACAGGGACACAAAACCTCCCCACTGATGGCTATGGAAAACCGAGGGAAGGGCAAAATGTTTGTGTTTGGAAAGCTGAACTGGTTTGTGGTTTATTGATAGAGCTGATAACAGAGCCTGGCCTTTAGCAAATGGGTTACAGAGCCAGCCAGGGGGAAACCAGGGAAGGTTTTAGTGGTTTTCCTGCTTGTCCAGCAGGATTTGCAGTGCCGTAGGGATGAAGGCACTGGGCAACAATGGTGTTTTGCTATGGAGAGCAGCCGATCAAGTTACTGCTTTGTTCTACCCAGCTGAAAAGGCAGCCTAGGCAGCCAGCTTCACCTCCGCTATTAGCTCTGTTTCCATCTTCCTACGGGAGGTGAATGCTGAAATCCTCACCCTTGGTGGGGAATAATGTGCCAAAAGCAATGAAGTGCTGGGGGAAGAGAAGGTTTTCTTTGGGCAGTTAAAGCCACTCAGCGCCTGCTCTCTTTTGTTTGCCTTTGCAGCCCCGGCAATGGTAACGCTGCTTTCTGCTGACCTTGGGCTCATGGAAGGGGTCTATTAAATGAAAGAGCTTTGTGAGCTGCATGAAAAACCATGGCCAGGCAAAGGAGCCTATAGGATGCCAACAAAGCAGGTTCAAGCCCCTGCTCCAGGGAGCTTGTGGCTGTGTTTACAAAGCAAGGAGGACATGGGTGCTATTGAATCTCATTGGAACAGAGTAGGAGAAAGCTGGGGGAAAAAAACATCCTTTTTTCTTTTGAAGCCACGAGCAGGGAGCCAGCAGTGGATCAGGTTGTACCCTGTTAGTCCTCATCTGATGAAAGCTGAGGTTACAATGGTCCCTCTGTTCTGCCCTGCTGAGTGGGACCCATTCTTAGTGCACAGTAATGTAAAGCAGATGCATCCCCCATCACAGGGAGGTCTTCCTTGGCCAAAGTAATTTCTGTTGATTGAAAATCACACAGAACAGAACTTTTTGGGCTTGATAGATGTGCTAATTGCAATTAGAAGCTGATAGCAAGACTTTAATAACATCAAATGCAAGGCATTCATGTTGGTTGTCTCCATTTGCCTGTATCTTCTTCATTTGGCAGCTGGTTACTCTCGCAACCAAGGCTCCCAGGGATGCTCCATCCCTGGCAGTGTTCAAAGCCAGGTTGGACGGGGCTTGGAGCAAGCTGCTCTGGTGGAAGGTGTCCCTGCCCATGGCAGGGGTTTGGAACTGGATGAGCTTTAAGGTCCCTTCAACCCAAACCATTCCATGGTTCTATTTATTCTATGAGACCTCCTCACTGCATAGAAATGCTCCTGTCTGTAAATAGGGTGCTCACAGTAAGAGCTGGTGTGGGGTTCCTGACCTCCTAAACATGGTTGGAGGAGCCCCATAGCAATGGGGTGGCTGTAGGCCATGGGCAGCAGTACATGTCAGCTATCTGAAACAGAAGGAGGTGGTTTCTTTTTGACCCACTTAGGAGCGCACTGGGAGCTGTGTTGGGATTCAGAATCTCTTACTGGACACCAGAGGTGTTGGGCTGATGATGCGAAGGGCAGGGATTTGGCTTGAGATGGAAAATGTGCTAAGGATTTGAGAGGATAAGGGGAGAATAGGAGGTGATACCAGCTTCTAGCCATGGAGAAAACATTATCCCAATGGGTGTGAGGGACAAGCAGGGACCATGGGAGCCGGGCTGGTGGCTGTGATCCCATGCTCTGGCTCTCATTAGAGCAGCCTAGGCCATAGGGGACCTCTGCCTGCATAAACTCTTCCACATGTGATCTATGCTCCACTAAAATAAACAGCTTAGGGGAAGCAGAGCCCCCGGCACACACTTTGGCAGCAGATCATTCCCAACTGCAGGAAGAGCAGTTGGGAGAGGGGCTTCTTTTGACTCTAAGGGCTGATTTCTGATGAGAAAACGGGGCTGGAGGATCAGAGTTGAAGCTTTTTCCTTAATCCCCTTCCCCCAGCACAAATCCTGTGTTCTGCCCCTTTGTGTTAATGGAATCCAACTTATTTCAAGGAACAGGAAACACAAACAGCCTCTGCAAAGTGTGAACCTCAACCTTTCAGTGAAAGCCTGTTCAGTTCGACTGCGGGTGTTTCTTTCCATCCCAAAGCTCCCCAGGCCCTGGAAAGGGATGGATGGGAGATGACTAAACCCAGCCCCTTTCATCTGCAAATAGACAAGATGTGCCAAAAGTCAGTTCTTTGTCCCTAAAATCTTTGGTGAGTGGGACACAGAAGGAGCAGTCAAGCATTGACCCATCCTGCTTTTGCAGGAGGAGCCCCAGCCAGTACTTCTTTGCCCTGCTCCATCCATCTATCCCCATGGATCTCCCATCTCTGACCATTGCACCCCTTCCTCTTGCCTCTCCCCCCCCTAATTCTTTTCTCCTCCTTTTCCTTTCAACTCACCAGTTTTGGAACGGTTTTAAACATATTGGCAGCGAGTTGTATGATTTTATGAGCAATTTACTTGTGATTTCCTTTGGCCTCTGCTTTGGGCATTGAGGGCTAGAATTCAATTCAAAGGCCCTTTTCCCAGTCAAACCAAAGCACATCAGCTTCGTTTCTCTCAGTGAGGAGTTGCCTTTGTAAATCCAACACTTCCTTGGGTATTTGTTGGATACCAAATCAAAAATCCCCTTTCCAAGAGTCTTTTCAGCCTTTTCTTTTAATCCTGCGTTAGAATGTAAAGAAAATGTTGTTTATTGAATCACCAACTGTTGTTTGTTAAGATGCAGATTTGAACAATCTCTCATTCTGCTCCAAGCCTCTTCCAGGAGGTCATTTCCAGAAGCACCAATCCCATCGTGCTGTCTTCCTTTACGTTTATGGTTGGTCTTTCTGTTGGCACTCACGCAAATGGCCTTTTCTGCCAATGCACGTTGTTAATGTGGCCTTGGCTGCGGTTTCTTGTTGCATGGGAATAGAGTCCGTTGGATGCATTCCAGCAGGGTTTCACTATAGGAAAATGCAGGTTTCTAGAGCAAAATGTATCATAGGGAAGAGCATATAAATACATTTGGTTTGGGGGAGGATGGGGCTGGAAAAACAGAGTATTCCAACAGCAGGATAATGACATTTTCTGTTTGCAAGAAGTTAAATAGAGTTATAATTAGAGCAAAGCATTTTGATGGATCCCAACGGCTTATTTTTAGTGTTTTGTTCAGCAGGAAATTGAAAACAAGTTGGGGGAAAAGAAATCCCTGTTCTTGTAGCACAGAAATGGTGGTTGTCATACAGAGCTTCACTGAATGCTTGAATCTTGACTCCTCAGATGTGGACCGTGACAAGAAGCTGGCGGAGCAGCATCAAATGAGAGCAGTTCTCCTTAATTCTCCTGCTTAATTATCCCTACTGGAGATAGTTCTCAAGTTGGCTCTTCAGGGAACAGAACTTCATTTTCCAAGAAGCTTCTTGCTTTTAAAGGTTTAATTGGGTCTTTTGACTGAATACCACAAAGATGCTGTGAAATCATGACACAGCAGTAACCCCACAGCTATAGGGCAGGGGAAAGCTGCAGGATGGGTTGCTGAGGGAGCTTGGCCATGGGAAGGAATGGGTGTGATTTTGGTCCATCCTTGATGTTGTTTCTTTCTGGTTTAACCTTGCCATGGGATCTTCTCTAGGGGTTACCATCATAGGGCCCCATGAGCCGGCTGTAGGTCACCAAATAACTCCAATAATTGGACCTGGGTGGACTTTCCTTGATTTCCCAGGTAGTGGATCTGTCACTGTCACTTGGTTAATGTTAGGGGTCAGATTTATGTGGTTTGGATTGAAAACCAAAAACACTTTATGAGTTTTTCCCCCCTTTTATATTCATTTCAATAACTTGTTCAGTGTGTCTGGCTCCTTTTGTATATTGATGTTTTTCTCCTCAATGCAGATGTATATCAATCCCAAATCAGTGCGGCCTTTGCACTTCCAGCAACCCACGAAAGACAGGGCAGAAGCCCTGCTGCAGTTTTGCCCTGACCTTCCTTCACTTTGCTTTCCCTCCTTGGTGCTAGCACAGGATTGAGGCACGTTGGCCTTAGAAAGGGACTAAATATCACACTGCCAAATGCTTAATGCCAAGAAAAATTGTCCTTTATTTCCCTTCCTCAGGAAGATGATCCGGGGTGGAATTAGAGGCATTTTGGGAGATGTTAAAGTAAATCTTTCTCTTCAACTCTTCTTTGTTTCTTTCATTCCTCATCCTCTTCTTCTCCACTCTGTTTCTCCCCAAGAAGGTATTTTGGTGCTGATTCAGATTCCTTCTTCCGCATGCACGTTAGTTGGAATATTAGGGTGTTTAGCTGTGTTTAGAGGTGGATCTGGGTCTTGAAAGCCTGCCTGCAGCTATTCAAAGCCATCATGAGCTCTTGGATAACTCTGCCTATGTGACATACCCAGCAGAAGAGGGCAGGTAGGACATCTAATGAGACCGTGACATCTCATCCCTTCACCACACCCGGGATGAGACAGTGTCTGCAAGGTGGGAACACATCCGCAAGGTGGGAACGCATCTGCAAGGTACAGTTCTTGGGCTGTGTCCCTTCTGATGTGGGTTTGGGGTGATTTGCTGGCTTTTGGGCACCAAGGGCTGGGTGACACTGCTCTCTAGTGTATGGCTTTTCATCAAACGGGTTGAGATGAAGGAGTTGGGGTTGGTGGAAAGGGTCGGCACCATCCAGGGCTAAAAATGGCTTTTTCTTATTTGTATTTTAGAATGTAATATGTGTCTGAGGAGACATTGCAGAGGTTTGGAGTAATTTAGTAAAGAAATGAGTCAATTTAGCGAAGAAACATGAATTAATGGGCTTTATCTCACTGCGATGAGACACTGATCAAGATGTTTCTGATGCCAATGGTCCTTCCACTACCGCACTGTGGCTACAGCCACTAGAGCCATATCGGTTATCCTGGTGCAGGAGATGCTCTTGTGTGAGCAGAAATTACTCTCCCCATCAAATACCCCGTGCACTTACCAAGCTTAATGGGATAAGGAGGAGCAGGCCTGTGGAGCTTGGTGCGGAGCCAAGGAAAATGGAGTGGGGTTTGGAAAGATGTGTAAACAAAGAGCTATTCCTGGAGCAGCTTGGGCACGCAGAGGGCTGCTGTGAGCATCACACACCATCAGCAGCAGCCTGCAATGATGGGATCCTACTGCAAGGAGAACGTGCAGGGAACATTTCAGCATTCCCTCCAGGTGTGCTCTTATGATGCTTGAAAACAGTCTCTGCTGGAGCTGGGACGTAGCCCAGGGTCCGGTCTTGCAATGCCAATAGGAAGTCTTGTTTAGGATCTCTGAAGGAGCAAGTTGGACTTCTGATAGCAGGGAAAGTACATTTCAATGGGGATGTCCAGACTTTATAACATTAGAACTGCAAACCTTAGCAAAGCTGGAAGGCTCTTGGCATGAGAAGAGCCCAAAATAACAATTCCCATTGGTACTTTTCCTCTTAACAGCAAAGACTCAGGAACTGTTGATGTGGTTATGGGTAAGCTTGCAATGGGCTCTAAACTTGCATCTTTTTATATTTATACCTTTAAAAATCCTCTTTCCCCTGAATCTCTTTAAGTAGAGAAGTGAAATCTTTCCATGCTATTCCTTTGTAAAGGCTGTGAACAACAGAGACTTTAAACTGTGCTATTAATAAACCTCTACTTAGTGTGGCGCTAAACAAGGAGCTCAGGAATGACAACAGGACACACACACATAGCAGTGTCAACGTAAGGATGAAGTAAAAGGTGGGCAGGAGCTGTGGTGGTCCCATGTAGGAATGCACGGCTCAGAGCTTGGGTAAGTCCAGTCCTGACCTGGGCTCTGTCTCCATTGCTTTTGGATTTTGTCTTTCACATTGGGGTGAGTGTTGGGTTCTGTCGAACAAAAGAGGAGGAGGAAAAAGGGAGGTGTCCAACCAGGCAGCATCACAAACCTGGGAACAGGAGCTTTTTGCATTCAGCTTGGGAAATAGGGTCATTTCCTTGCTCCTGGTGTAAGCAGAAGCCTTTTGCTCTGGCCCTTTCCTTAGTTTAAATAAGGAGCAGCTACGAAACAACATACACAGCACATTTGTGTATGTTCTGATATGCTCCCAGGCTCCTGACCCAGCCTTTGGAGCAGCATTTCGGGGTCTCATGACCACCAGCCCTTTTCCAGGCTCCTGCTGATGGAGGGAAGGGGCCCTATTTGAATTGCAGGATTTCTCCTATTTCACCCCAGGACATAGATGCAATTTCCTTTCATTTTCTCCTGTTACATCCTAACAAACATGACTTCTGATGTTCTGCTCTGGACCTCCCACAAAGCCCTTGATCTCAGTGATATCCCCTGGCTGGGGCTGGGGCTTCATCTGAGCTCTGTGTACACGCTCCTTCCCTTTTATCCAGTGGGAGTTGAGTGTTTGAGCATCAGTGGCTGTCAAAGAGACAAAGAAAGAGCAGCCTATCCTCATCTTCTCTGTTTTATTTATCCTTACTATTACATATACATTCTATATACACAGAATATAGGATATATATTACATACACCTCCATCACATTCCTCATTGAAGCTAAATAATTAGATTTTCTTGTCTCTGGCCCTCCTGTGAGGCTGAGGGAGTTTAACCCTTTTGTCAACACTATTATTAACAGCATTTGCTGCATTTCTTTACGTTCCTTCCTTTCATTCCCAAACTATCCCAGTCTTCTGCCTGTCATTTGAAGCAGGAGTAGGGGCATTGAAAAAGCTCTTGAGGACTTACCTTGATCCCAGCAGCAGTACAGGACAAGTCTTTTATCTCAGTTTTTTCCTGATGATTCCTCAAATTCACTCATTTTCTGCTGATGTTTCCAGTACTTTTCTCACCAGCGGGATCCTGTAACTCTCTTACTGTAATTCTTCACTCTATGGGGCTGCCTCTTCCTTCTTCTTGAGCTATTCCTTTGCCCACCCCTAAGGAAGTGGCTCAATAGCCCAATTCTACTTTATTACCTGCCACATGGGCGACTCATGTCCTGATCTGTGCAGTGCTTTAGAGCAATAAAACCAGGAGGAAATCCCTTTCTTTTAATGCTCTTTGATGCAAACATCACTATTCTTGTTCAGGGGGACATGTTCTGGCTTGAGTTAATACTGCATGCAAACAGCTTTCACATCAGCGTGTATAAATCAGCATCCTGCCAAAGTGTTATCAGGAGTTTAGTGCATGATTGTATACCCAATCCAATCATTTTGTTGGTCAAAACCCCATGTAGTGTTTCCAGATGGGGAAAAATCTGTGTCTTTCCCTGTGGAATATCCTTATAAAATGAGAGGATGAAACCAAGTGGGAGTAACTGGATCCTGCACTAGAGCTCATAGGGATTTGTTTAAGGGTAAGCTCTTCCTCCATAGCTTTGGAGCCATTCTGCAGCAAACCTTATGGCAGGGCTGAAAGTTTTTACAGCTGTTTGCTAGCAGAAATCCCCCTCATTTCCATGAGGAGCTGTGGAACATCCACACAACTATTCGTATTAAATCAGGTTTGGGATTGCTTTGTCTGTTCCCCAAGGGACAGACTGAGCGTAGGCTGCTGCGGAACAGCAAACCACCCCCCAGCACAAGCACAGAGGCTGCTCCAACCCAGTGATTCCAGACATTTCCTCTGCCATGGATACAGACTGCACAGCATCGGGGGGAAAGGCTATTTATACAAGATAATCAATCCATTGCCATAGGTATCAGCTAAATCCCTCTCAAGGGGAAAATAGATAGAGCCCTAGTGAGGAATTCTCTTTTACTTGCTGGCAGAAGTTGTCTGCATGCCCCAAGGAAAAACCAAAGAATGCGAAGCACTATTGAAAGCAGCTCCAAACAATACAAGAGCTGCCCTGAAGTTATCCCTATTCCCCTTTTGTTATCCTCATGGTTTTGCCAAGTTAAAGCCCCACAAGCAGTTACATGAAGGCAGGCGCGCAGCATCACTCCATGCTGGATAAACCAAGGATCAACCCCTAGATGCTTATTTTAGCCATGCTATTAAATGGTTCTCACTTCTTTGCAGGGAAACTGTGCTTCCTTTGACAGCGAGATCGCACTATAACCAGCTCTGGTGCTCAAATGCTGCAAGAGAAGAGTAATTTGGTTTTGATAGGTGGGAAGAGATTATTACTGAGGCATCACCCTGAGGCTCCAGCTTCTCTACACCTCGCTTGCTGGGGCTGTTCCGGCAATGATGCAGTGGTACAGATGGGAGAGCAGTAGCTGCCAAAAGATGAACATCACTTTATTTCTTTTAATAACAAATACACTATTTCATTGGTTTCTCCCCCCCCCCCCCCAAAGTCCCAATTGAGAGAACCACGTCACATTAACAGCTATCTTCCTGCCCACATACAGGTTAAATGAGCCCCTCTAAAGGGATAAGTATAGATCGTGTTAAATTACTGTGGAGGTGTGCGTTTGAGGTTTCAGCTAAGCCAGCAAACCACAAAGTGCCACGAATAGCAGTGCCCCTGCAATGGGTCCCCAGGGCACAGGGAAGTTTAGGGAGAGTCCAGATTTATTGATCTCCCCCCTGGAACTTGGCACTGGATCATTTAATGACAGTTTTTGCATTGCCATAAGAAAAAGAACTACGGAAACTTCTCATCTTAAACAAAAGAGAACTATCAGTAGTTTAAGGTTTTGAAAGCCTTCTTGTTCTGCTACCAAGGTGTGCTTGAGGATGGATCCCTGGCAGTGTTCAAGGCCAGGTTGGATGGAGCCTTGGGTGGCATGGTCTAATGTGAGGTACCCCTGCCTATGGCAGGGGAATTGGAACTGGATGATCTTGAGGTTCTTTCCAACCCAAACCACTCTATGATTCAATGGATCCTGCACCCAGGTAAGTTATTTCTACCAGAGCTGTTTGGTCCTGCAAATTTGGAGCTATTTTCCTATGTTAAATAAGCTTTAAGGCTAAAACTGACACCGTTAAAGCGAGGGCCTCACTCTTTAGACGAAGGATGCTTAAGGTTCAAGGCCAGGTTGGACAGAGCCTTGGGCAACATGGTCTAGCGTGAGGCATCCCTGCCCATGGAACTCAATCATCTTAAGGACCTTTCCAACCCGAGCTGTTCAGTGATTCACCTTGTCACCATTGATTTAAAACACCCTCTCCTTTTCTTCCCCCTGCTCCAGCTTGAAAGCTGTCCTGATGGGAAAGCCTCAGGACAACACCGTGGACTTGTCGGGCATCCCACTGACCCTGAAGGACCTGGACCGCGTCACGTCCTACCTGCAGCACAGCTCGGAGCACATCGACACGGTGGAGCTGTGCTTCACGGAGCTGACGGATGACATGCTGCTGCAGCTCCTGCCTGCGCTCTGCGTCCTGCCCCACCTCACCACCCTCTCCCTCAACGGCAACCGGCTCACCAAAGCCATCCTACGGGACCTCACCGAAGCCCTCAAAGACCCCAAGAAGTTCCCCAGCGTCACCTGGATCGACCTGGGTAACAACGTGGACATCTTCTCTTTGCCGCAACCCTTCTTGGTCAGCCTAAAGAGACGCTGTCCGAAGCAAGGGAACTTACCAACCATCCTGGAGTTTGGAGAGGGGCAGGTAAGCGATCTGGAGAGCCAGGATGGTCTGGCTGACAGTCAGGAGGACCTGCGAGCTGGACCAGACAAGACTGACACCATAGGCTTGCAGCAGACAGACAGAACAGTCGAGGTTGGGGAGCTCCCCACCTCGGAGCAAGGTGCTGCTACCCCACAGACATGATGTCTGGCTCCGTGGCTCTTGGGTGGGCACGCTGAGCAAGGATGACTTACAACTGAGAGCTCGGTGAGGAAGGTTGATCCATACGGCTTTGGGAGTCCAGACTGCTGCCTGCCTTCTGTTCCATGAGTGTCAACTTGTTTTTCCTTTCAAAGAACACATAAAGGTGATCATGTTGAATACTTGTATGTTATGGAAGCTAGGCAGGTATTTTTAAACACGAGGGATGCGCTGTGCTTTTTAACCTCTCAAAAATGCATCTCCAAGGTGGTGTAAGATGGGGCTCTTAGAAGAAATAGAGGGGAAGAAGTGCCCAGCCTTTGCAGAGGACTCCTTAGCACTTTCCTTAGTGCTGGGTCTAAGCAGACCCCAGCTGCTCTCCCATGTGTGATGGACAATAGCAGTCACCCAAAGAGGACTGCTGCTGTGATAAACCTTAAATCCTTTCCAATCCTGACTTCAGGATGGCTGAGGAATGGTGTCATCTGCAGAGACACAACAAGTCTGACCACACACTAACTGGGGGTGTTTGTCTTAACATTGTGAGCCAGCCCATAGGAAAAGCTTTGCTTTCCTAGTGTGGAGCTAAACCCTATCCCACAGTGTGCCTGGACACCACTCACCCTCCAGCCTTACCTGGAGCAGGCTGGTGCTTGTGCCTGCCCGGTACTTACTCAGATGTAAAACCCAGTTTCCCCGCAGCGGTGCTGCTGTAGTAACTCCAGAGCTTTTAATGTGGTACCTGGAGCAATCTGGGAGGATCTGATCTGTTCTGGGGAGGGATCTGCGGGATCTGCAGCCAGGGCTCAGCTCGGGTTCATTCCTGACATAAGAGAACACAATAGTGGTTATAACAGGAAAACGATGCTGGGTTCATCCCTATGCCACTGCTGGGTCACTCAGCTGTGTCCTTTGCCCACTGGACCAGAAGTGCTTTGTCTCTAAAACGCAGTTTGGGGATTTTACCCAAGAGCCATGGTTTTGATGTGATTTTCGATAGAAAACGGCTCAGCGCAGAGCAGCAGCACCGCAATGTGCGCTTTGGCTTTTGAGGCAGAATTCCATTTGATCCCGAACCTGGCGGAGGGCAGAAAAGGCTCAAAACCTTCCTCTCCCTTATGTTCAAAGGCCCAGATGTGACTCCCTTGCCTAACAGGGAGCCCCCTTCTACCTGTTCAAAGCCCTGACCAGCTTTACCCTGTTTCCCTGGCTCGCAGCAGTGTCTCTGGCTTTGCTTTCTCTGGGTGCAAACATGGACTTTTGGCCATCTCCTTGGCTCTGTTCGTTCAACATCACCGCACCAGGAAGCTGTTTCCACACTGTCAGTGGTTGTAGGTATCTTAGAAGAGCCTCTGCTACTCGTTTTAATACACTTGGCACCATTCAGTATGATTTGCATGTATCCAAGCCTTTTTCCTTCTTTTTTAATGCTAACTCATCCCAACAGGCATGAGAAAAACACTGCAGTGAATAAACTGTTCTGTTTGAATTAAGGAGATATCCATCATCTAAATAAATGACAATGTTTAATAAAGACCCAGCATTGAGTTCTGCCTCTGTACAGGGTGAATTCCCAACTGCCAGCCCAGAGCATCCCAGTTATGACCAGAGGATACAGCAAGTGTTAAGTGATGCAGGGCTCGTTCTTCAGGGGGCTTAAGGGTCTCTGTCGGTGGCTGGAGAAATCAATAGCCCAGTTTATGGGCTGGATTCTGCAGGGGGAGCACAAGGTGGACACTGAAGCATCATAAAAGCAGTGGTTAAATGTCAAACGTCACCAGTGTGCAAAACTGATGTGGGAGGAAGGAACCCTGGGAATGGCAGATTGCTCCACACCGAAGGAAAATGGCTTTTTAGTTGCAGCAGGGACTCTATGATCTTTGTTCCAGCACCCAGACCATGGGAGGGGACAGGACATGAGAGCAGGTTTGTCCTAACTCACAGGAGACCCCTCCTGCAGCACTTAGGGGCTATTTCCACCATTGCTACAACTTTACTAAGGTATAAATAAATATCTTTATATATATATAAAAAGTATATATATTTTTATAAAGTATAGAGATATTAAAAATACAGTAAAAATATAAAAAGTATTAAAAATATATTTTACATATAAAGTATATAAATTCTATTTTTATATATGTACATTATTTACACATACCAGGAGGTACAGATGAAGCACCAGGCTGACCAGATCTCAGCTGCATCCTTAACCATCAGCCCATCCTTGAGGGAGGTTGTGCCTCTCCCCCTCCCCAGGATGCACACATGGGGATCTCCTCTCCTGGGGCAGGCTGTGGGATGGAACCTATAGAAGGTGTTTTGTTCCTATGGGAAGGCTGACAGACACCCAGGGACAGGCAATGAGACACAGGCAGCAGATCCACCACCACTTCTCCATCCACCACATGCACACATGGCCCTGCTGGGCCAGTAGCACTTCCCTCATGGAATGTTGTTAACATATGGGGTTTTATCAAGAACAAGATTTCTCCTTGCAAAGAAGAAACTTCATCAATTTGTTCTATAAGAAGGCAGGCCCCGGTTTGCTCAGTACCTCCGTGCTCAACCCCTCCTCATGCACGGCTCAGGCCCCTCTGTTTAAACCCCTTGCTGCAAGCTCTATATTTTCAGCTAAGTATTTGCACAGGAACCAGTCACCCTGGGCCTCAGCATCATCTGGACCCCCAGTTTGGCCATGCAATGTCGTAAATCAGAGGCCCTTTGCCTTTAGAGCGCTGCATCATTTACTGATGCTCTGCACACTCAGCTCCCTCACTGACACAAGCCACCCAGGAGGTTGGTCCTGCTCTGCTCTTGCTGAGCTTCTACCTGCTGTGAAGAGCATCAATCAGGAGACACTTTGCACTTACCAAGTTCTTTCTACAAGGGGTTGCCAAAAAGCCAACGAAAAGCTCCACTTTTGGCTGCAGAGGGCTTAATGCAAGGCCCTGTCCCCAGTGCTGCTGCTGTGAAATGCTGTGATTGCATCCCTTGGGTGGCCACTCAAAGGATGAGCCTATGGAAGAAGACCCCACATCCCTCTTTGCACCACTGGTACAGACAGGCTGTGCCAGTATCTCTGTGCTCAGCCAGGCTTTAGCCCTTCTGAGAAAGGGAAATAACTAAAAAGGGCTTTTTTATCACTATATTTGTGCATGTTGAAGCACTGCACCAAGTTACTGACTTTCATAGGAAAAGAAAAAGGCCAACTCTAGTAGAGACAGTCACTATGGTATAAAAACAGGAGGCTGGAGCTGATCAGTCTCTTCCTTACAGTGTGCATTGGGTCAATTAGGCATTTATTGCACTTCAGGATGATGATGATCCTGTGGGCTCAGTAAAGAGAGGGGGTTTTTAAGCAAGCAGCATGAGATGCTTCCTTTCCCAGCTCATCAGCATCAAAACAAGCTTGGAGCTCACTCCATATATAATCAATGTTCCCTGTGCTGCTGCTCCTGGTCAGAGGCTTCTAAATGGCCCTAGGAGAAGTATGTGAGTACTGAAAATCACTGCTGTTAGAATATTACAGTTACAGAGGTCATTTCTTGTCAAAGAGGGGAGAAAATGGCCACCATCAAGTTGAAATGGCCACAAAGCACCCAAGCCCGGTTTGGTTTGTTATCTGTACCGGCACCGCACAGCTCTGCCTCAGAACTGAGAGCAACTGGTCTGTGGGAGAAGATTTACACCTTCAGCAATGAAAACGTGATCGGAAATCATCGTGCACAGGTTGAAGAGCTCACACTGAGGGGATGCTGAATGGCAGGCGAGGAATGAGAGAGGCCTGAATGGGCGGATGAGCTCCAGAGGGCTCATTCCAGCCGGGTTATCGCAGGTTTGCACAAGTCCTGTTTGGGTTTTGAAGGTGATTATTCATTTAAAATGGGGCTTGCGTTCTTGGAAGGAGATGGTGATGGTCACCTCCAAGCATGGACTGCACTGGAAAGCAAGGAAGCCACAGAAAGCATTGCTGCAGGCATCAGGAAGCTCAGAAATACACTGGCCAAAAGCATGGCTTGCTGCTTGCCAGCCCTTTGGAGAGGAACAAAGACTGCGAACACCTACCCAAACCTATCCAAACCTCTCCAAACCCTTACCCAAACCTCTCCAAACCCCTACCCAAACCTCTCCAAACCCTTACCCAAACCTCTCCAAACCCTTACCCAAACCTCTCCAAACCCTTACCCGAGCCTCTCCAAACCCCTACCCGAACCTCTCCCAACCCCAACCCAAACCTCTCCAAACCCCTACCCAAACCTGCCATAGAGGAAAGGCAAAAAAGTCACCAGGGATCATTTGTGTCCTCAGAAACCCCAATACACCCATGTTCCATCAGCTGGGAGCTCATCACCAATAGCTGCCATTGCCAAGGAAACAGATTGACCTTATTAGCAGTATTCATGTATTAATGCTGATGAGAAAGGGAAAAAACACCCAGCCTTGCCTCTCCAGTGCAGCGCTCCTGGGTAAGCAACAGATTTAATCTCTTCCTAATGGAAACATTGCACTGATCCCATTCTGCCTTTGCTCCAGGGGCAGCTGAGTTTTTAGCTGCCTGGGGGCTGTGTTCCACCAGCAGATACACACAGCAAGAGATGAGCTTTCCAGCTCTATTAAACATCTTGAACATTAAATCCTGCAGGACAAACGGGAAACCAGATCAGTCACTCACAGCCACCCGCCAGCGATGCGAGGGGCACTGCTTCAGAGAGCCAGCCCCATCTTCACTAAGTCTTGTCTAATGCTCAACAGTTGGAAGCAAAAGATCTAATGACCCTGCAACACAGAACCTGCTGGGCTCTGGGGATTCAGCCTTTCCATGCCTTGGAGGAATAGAAGTCTTATGAGATGGAGTTAAAGCTCAGTGGGGATCGCTCGCCTCCCTCACAGCACCCCACAAGCAGTGATTGCCCACATTCACAGCATGGGTTTGCAGCCACATGCAGCACATCATAACTGCTATTTATTGTCTAACTTTGTTGAGAAATAAGGAATACAACAGGTTTGGGTCCTATGATGTATTATATACATGGGAATCAAGGCATCAGTCACTGACACATACAGCCCAGAGCATCCTTTGCTCTCACATTCACCCATTTTACTTATACCATTACCCCCACCTTCCCCACATCATCCCTGTTCTTTACTCAGGAGTTCCTGTGCACTCTTGTACGTACACAGGAGGGTGTTTGGCCTGGGAACACAAATGGCTTTGCCTGCATTCACTGAAGAGCTGGGGTTTCCCTGACGCTGCCTCCTCTCTGCCTTAGCAAAGCCCGGCTTGGGTTCTATTTATTTCCATTCCCTTCTTAAGCTTCAAGAAACACCCATTTGCAGTCTGCAGCATGCGGAGGATTTCCCATGTGCTCCTCAGGGGCACACAGCACTGCAGGGGAGAACTGAAACAGTGATTGAACTGGAAGCAGGGGGGTACGGGCTGGGGGGTTTCCTTCCCTCCATCTGCATTTTGCAGCCTTTGGGTTGTAAAGAAGAAGGATGGTGGGAAATAGCTGTTTATGGGGAATGGGGGAACGGAAAATAATCCCAACTGCTGCAAGGGGGGGTTCAATGTGAAAAACACGGCTTTCAGACAAGTAGAAGCAAAGCCGGCTGAGAACCCAGAGAGCAGCAGCTTGGCTGACTCCTGCTGCCACTACAAACATGGATCGGAAGATGCAGAGCGTGGGAAGTGGGAAGAGGGTTTTCACAGGGACAGAGAAGGGTTTCTCCACTTGTCATGGGAGACGTGTAGTGAGCACCCTCCTGGGTGCAGATACAACCCAAGCTGTACAGGCAGAAGCACACCAAAAGCAGCCTGGAATAAAGCCACATCGAAATCTCATCCCATTAGCCCAAATTTAGGAATGCCGAGCTGCCATTTCCCTGAGCAGACGGGTTCAGAGCAGAGCCACCAGCCCCACATACACCCCAGGGTAACCTCCTTCCAAAACCTTGAGTCACGCCACATGCATCAGGCCATTCCCACCTAAGACATAACATCCAGGGATTGCTTTTGAAGGCTGAGAGCCAGGTCATAACAAAACCTCTTCATACTCTGCTTCTTGGGAGGAAAACCAACTCTTGAGGGAGTGCTCCAGCTGCAGCTGGTTAAATACAGAAGAAAGCAGCAGGAGCTCAGGAAGATGTTTGCAGGACGCTGTTTTCCCAGGGAGAAAGTGACTCTGGAGGGTTTGCAATAAGGGATACGAGATCGGAGAACACAGAGACAGAGGCAAATCTCACCCACAACATCTGGGGTTAAAACCCATCCACATAATAAGAACCCAGTAGGAGGTTAGGCTGAACCTTTCAGCTGCTCCCATGCTACCCAAAGCCTGGTATTTTCCCCCCTTATAGAATAAGAAGTCCTGGGTAGGAGAATCTGTTGCATTATTCATCAGCAGCTCATGCTGGTGTGTTTAGTGCTGGCCCTGGAGATGGCAAAGAATCTGCTGGAGCTCAGCTAATGGGCAAAACTTATATATTGGCACCTGGAAAAGTAAGTGTTATCACTCAAGGAATATGTGGTTTATATACAAAACACTGAGCATCGTAAGAAACCAGAGATGCTTTAGCTCTTGCTGGTAAAGAACTCTGAACCGACATTACATTGCAGTTCAGATGGGTGCAGGTCTTGGAATCATTCTTCTTGATGGGGTGATACCAATACACTTCAGGAGCCAGGAAAAGTGCCAGATGCCAAGTACTGGGGAGGAAGAGCCTCCTGTGAGCAGGGACGGATGGATCAGACCACCTTCCCCTTGCAGCCCATCAGTTATCTCCCATATTTCAGCAAGTAAATACCACATCCAACTGTGAAATCTCCCTTTTACTACAACCATAAATAATAATAATAACCTGATAGATCCTATTTGTTGATGCTTATGGCAATGCTACAGGTCTTGGCCAGGATGAGGGCTCTCTAGCAGTAGACGCTGTACAAACACAACAGCCCTGACCACAGGCAGCACAGCATCATTTCACCACGCACTCAAAGCTAACAACCAGCAAAAGTGAGCCCCCCCAAAGGACTTCTTTAAAAGAAGATGGATTTGGAGACCAGTTTTCCTGATTTACACTGCCTTTGGAATCACACTGCAGATTCTGCTATGTGATCCCTGGGCCCTGCGCTAGTAAGAGCATCGAGGGGGAGCCTGCAAGGCTCACGGCTCCAGGTATTAAGTTGGCAGATGAGCCTTCAGAGGTCACAGCTAAACTGAGTGATTTCATTGACTGCACCATTAATTGCCTGCCCAGCAGAAAGCTGCTGCATGATGGACAAGCAGTTAATTTACAACAGCTCTCTCCTAGGAAGGTTCATTACAGAGAAAGGCAGCAGCAATTGGCCAGGCAGTAGCAACTCCTGCTCCTCTGCTACCTGGTGAGATGGTCGAGCTTATAGCAAGTTTACTGACCTCCTTTTCCAGGCACTGCAATAACCAGTGTCTCCAAACAACATCATAAAAGAATGGCAAAAAAGAGCTGCACGACCAAAATCTGTGATTTATAGAGCTGAGTGCTTGCTGGGAATAAAACGGGGATGTCAGTTCGTTTCTTTGAGCAGCCATAATCAGTAAGCTGGTGGGGAAAGGAAGCATTGCATCTGCTTTGCTTGTGCATCACCATTAACAAATGCTAGTGCAGGATGTGGCCACAAGAGCTTTGCTAACTGGAAAAGATGGAAGTGACTCTGTGTCCCGGGCTGGCACTGCGGGATAGGCATTTAGGAATACAGTGCCAGCTTTTTCCATTATAACATCACAAGCCCATGGCTCAGCTACTCCTGATGGATGGGGAATTGGAGACACTTTGTTTATAGTCCCTTCTGGCAGTTTTGGGCTTGCATTTTCTATCTTCTCTTCTATAACCACACAGAGGAGACAGCTGGTTTTAACCTGGGCTTAGTTTATGGTGGTACATAAAACAAGACCTGATCTAATAGAGTCAGAGAAGACGCAACCTGTTCACCATCACCTTTAGTCATTCGTGCAGATTTCTACATTCATGCCCTGAGTTTTCTGCTTCCTAATAGCTTATTGATTCCACGGCCTCTGTGCTAGTCAGTTAATTCAACCCGAGGAGAAAATAAACCTGCAGAGCCTATATAGCATCCTTCAAGAAGGGGTCCCATCTGGCAGGCTGGGCTGCGCAATCGGTTGCCTCTTGAGTAAGCCTATTGCATGCTGCATCTCTTAGAGTTGTTAGTGGAAACAGAAGCAGCTTTTGAGGTTTACAAAAGAGAAGCACAGGGCCACTGCTCTGTGCTGTGCCAAGAAGCTTGGGACAAAGATTGGTACAGGACTTACTGAAGATGTGGCCCATGCATTTAGCACTTGTTTTACTAGATATGTGCTTCTCTATTTCTGGCTCTCCCCATAGCTTGCTGTGTTACCTGTCAGGTGTGTCCTTCCCTAAGGGAAACCAGTGCTCCCCTTGGTTTGTGCAAGCTTTTATGGAGGTGCTTGGCAATTAGGATTTTGCATCCCAAGCAGCAGCACCACAAGTGACAGACACATTAAATACAATAAAAATCACAACTACATGCTTAAACCTCAAACAAAGCACCTCATTAAAGGCATAATGGATAAACAGAGACCCAGGTATACATGGAACACCACGAGATAAGGAATGGACATTGACTGTAACACATATGGACAACCTAGCTGCATCACTACAGGAATAAGCTGCCTCTTTGGCAGCTGCCTCTTGTCTTGCTGCTACCTCCAGGTAAGCCCTGCAATTCCAGCTGGTCATACATAGATGAAATACAAGGCAGTATAAAAGCAACCTCTGAGCACTGTGGACATCACACTCTGGTACACGATTCCTGCTGAATCCTGCACAGGAATGCAGGCAGAGGTGGACAGATTATCAAACACACAAAGTAAAAGGCATTACTTCAGACTATGCCTTTATATATCACTTCCCAGTAGAACATCACCATTCCATGTTTGCTTTATTTCATCTCCTTCACTGCTTGTTAAACGCTGAATTCAAAGGATAAGCACTTCTCCAACCACTCTGGGGGAAGCTGTTCCTTCTTGCAGGCTCAGAGCTCCCCTCCACCACTTGCACTGGGAACAGCACAGAGCTGCAGGCTAAGATGCAAAGTTCAGCCTCTCTTTGTGCCCTCACTCACTTCCCTTTGCCATGAAAAGCTGCCAACTGTGTTCAAGTTCATTGCAAGAGATGGAAAAAGATAAACAGGCAAATTATAAGGGGGAGATCATCAGAAGAATAAAGCGTTTTCTTCTCCTTTGCAAGTGTGCTCAAAGCCAACCGGAGATCCACATTTTCCCAACAACTGGAAAAAGTTACTGTAAAAATCACCCCATTGTTCAGCCAGGATTAAAAGAACAATAAACCAAAGCAAGCAGCTTAAAGCATTGCAACAGTCAGGAGAGACAAGCTGGGTTTCACTAAAGCTCCCTTTAGAGCACAGGTCCAAACCTCAGCTCCCATCAGAGCTAAGTCAGGTAAAGCCATTTGGTGGCATGGGAAGACATCTGCAATGCAATAAATGAACCAGGTCCTCAGTGTTGCTGAGAGAAGAGCTGGCACCCATCTCAGAGGTAAACTCAGTCTTCTGCATGCGTCTGCTCTCATTCTAGCTCATTAACCAGAGTGGGTATTGCTTCTTTAAACAACAACACTATTAAGAAGCAGCAGAAGGCAAGAGCTATGTTCCTCACACTACACACACTGGAACTGCAGCTCTAATCTAGGAGGTGCAGCCCGACCTTAGCAGCTCAGGTTTGCACACCAGCAAAATGACCCATCTGACGGGCAGAGTCTGCTCCAACTTGCCAAGAGAGCCTCATATTAGTTAGTCCCACACAGATTCATGGATTAAACCAGCCTTCTCGGATAAGAACTGCAAAGCAGGAGTCAAGCAATTGGTAACATCTGATAGGAATTAAGCAACACCATATACTCACAACAAAGCATCACCTCTGCTGCACAGCTCTTACATGTTCAAGTTTCTAAAGGTCTTCAATGACTGTGTTCCTCCAAATCATCCATTTCTTTCCCCTTTTCCTCCTCACCCACCCAAACTCCTTCCAAAGTACCAGACACCAACAGCCCCTTCTTGCAACCCCTCTGTGCAGAAACAGAAGGATTTCCCCATGAGCAGCAATTATTTCCATCTCCCCTCTTTAATTCCTAGGAAAACCTGAAAAGCGTGACCAGGATTTCTCCAGGAAATCAGGTTTTCTTACCTGATTTCATTTTCTCTTGTAATGGATGTAGGTGCCACCTCTTCCTCCTCCTGCAGCCATGCGCTTCTGCCCTCAAGTCTACATCCGCAAAGGCTCCTTGCTTAGCCCTCCATCAGAAATGCATCCCTTCCTCCTTGACTACTTCCAAACCCACCCAGCACTGCCCAGGAGGTCGCTATTCCTTCCTTGGAGCACAATAATTCAGTATTACTTTAATAAAGTATTGGCTTTTACTAAGGGAAGAAAGAAAGTGAAAGAAAACCCAAGGTCCTCACCCTATGCACGAGCACTAAATGGGAGGTGAGTGTTAGAAACAAAATGGAGATAAACAGCCCCACCTGAGGCCCCCAACAAGCACCAGCTGCTCAATCACTGAGTCAGCCAATGGCCTGACCTCCAGCCAAGCCCTGCAGCAGCCTTCAGGCTTTGAATTGCATTAATCAAGCTCTGATGTTGCTCAGCACAGATTGGGCCATCCCTTCTTGCAAGGACCTGTTGGTTTTCAACAGGTGACCACGTTATGAGGGGCTGGGGGGAACTGCAGGTGCCATTTTAATCCCTCTGATGAAGAGCTGTGAAGGTGAGAAGTGTCTGACAGTTTAAATCTTACAGTTCTGCACAAATATCCCCTCTGAAGCAGCCAAAACTCCACTCCCACAGCGACTGGGCTCCTGAATGTGCTTCTCCAGAGGATCTAAGGGGGAAGGAGCTTCCCCAAAGTACAACTGTACTGCCACTTTCCACTTCAGTTTGATCCATTTCCTCCATCTTCCACAATCTCCAATTTCCTCCATGTACTTCACACATCCTTTTGCAGCATCCCATCTGCAAACCCACTGCCTTGACATGCTGCTCCCTTGGAGTGAGGGGTTCTGGAGCAGAGCTGCCTTTTCCACCTCACTCTGTACCAGAAACTCTTCCCATAGACACAAGCTAATGAGTGTTCACTAAACCACTGAGAAACTGACCCCAAACCTTCACCAACAGCCACCTAGAGCAGTGGCAGCCATCAGATCAGAGCTGTGCCTCCACCCGTGTAACCAGCTCCAGGTACCACATCAGGTGTTATTGCTGTTACCTTAGTCCTGCTCTTCTTCACCCTGAAACCCTTCTTCTTCCTCCTCTTTATCTCTGAGCTGCCAAGAGACATAGCATTGCTGCCATATTCAAAGTCCTGTTTGAAGCTTTAAAGCAGGAGCTTTCAAATACCTTCTCCTTGCCGTGGTCTCCTGTTTCGGACTACCAAACAGCCTGGTGCTGACACAAAAGCTTTAGATTGCCCCTATAGAGTATCTTCCTCCCCCAGTGCAGAAGCATACAGGCTGGTTGAGAGATGACTGGATACAGACATGATCAAATTGGAAGTGCACACACCTTGGTGCAGCATCCTCCCATTACCTTCAGAAAGCACTGCATTTCGAAGCTCCCCCCCTCACCCTTTGCCTTGACACAATTCTCATCATCTTCACAGCAGGTATCTCCTGTATTCACATCCCCAGGAGCACTTGGCACAAAGACTTTAATTATTTCCTGCTATGGTTGAAGGTAATAAACACCAGACTGGACACAGCTCAGTAAAAATGCTTCATCCAACTGACCAAATGGGCTTCCCTTTTCTCACCAAACCAGCAAGGCTCTCACCTCCAGCTTCTTCATCTGTAATGAGGAGGTAAAACTGCTTTATGGGAATGCTGGCAGATCAGTTCAAGATTATCTGATGGAGGCATAAGAGATGTAAAGCACTACATAAAGCATTTCAGCTCCTGTTGTTGTGGGCCACATCATACTGCTGTGCATATTCACACATCACCGATACTGCCTTTGCTGTCAGATAAGGCCTCTGAGAACCAAATACCACTCAAATCTTGACCCAGGTATTTATTAATAAAGTTTAAGCTGTTCAGGAATATTTATTATGGGGGTGATAAGCTTAGACTTAGCTAGGAAGGAATCTCTGAATATCCTATCAAACCTCAACCCTATTCCACAGCTGTAACTTCAGCGATAACTGCAGTGAATACAAACCCATAGGCAGTGCAAACAAATCAAGTGCAGCCAGCATGTGTACAGAATACAAGAGAAATGAAGAAAACCAAACCTGGAGAATCCTCCTAAAGGATAAGGAAAAAGCACAAACAAAGAAGTCATTCAGAAGACTAAAAACCAAATTAAAAGTACTAAAAGACCCCAGAGCAGCACACCAGAAAGCCATAAGCAGCTTTAGAAATATGGATTACTTCATTGTTTAGAGAGCTCATGGTGCAGCTGTGCTATGCAGTTATTTTACCACAAACCATTACACCTAAAAACGCTGTTACAAAGAAAATCCAAGTATTGACTTGCAAACATTAGCAGGAGTCCAACACCCAAAAACTAGCACGTACAGGAAAGGTCTGAATTCTTGCAGCTGAAACTCTGAACGTTTCGGTTTGATTCAAGCAGCAGGATGCCAAACCGAATCTGCAGTCTAGAAATGATCCTCTCGTGCGTGTTCTGCTCAGAGTTTACAGCTCCACACACAGGTACTGGGCTGGGAGGTGTTTATCGACTTCAGCTGAACTGATGCTCAACACGCACCACCAAGGAGCCACAGCAGAGCTTTAGCAAGCAGCTGGGCTGAAGTCTCTCCAATCACTGCACTGGAGTGAAAGGCAGATAATCTTTCACATAGTTATTTTTACTAAAGATCCTGAATTTTAACTCTTTTGTCTTCTACTTGTACAGTTTATTCACACACTCTTATGTCACTGATGTCTGCTTAGACCAAAATCACTTTGGGGCTCGGACTGCTTGCACAGCATCAAAGAAAACTTTGCTGGTGCTGCACTAAGATCCATTAAAAGCCAGATATAGAGGGGTATTTTCACTGTGCAAGGGATGCTCTGCATGTTAAAGCTGCAAATCATATTAGACAACCAGGAAGGAACCAGCAGTAAAACTGTGTATCTCCAAACAAGATTCTTCCAAGGCTGCAAAATCTTCCCCTACAATAAACCTGAATTTGATCACTACACCACCTTGTGGGCTCCAGCTTCAGGAGGTAACACAGGGCAAACATTATCCTCCCCCTTCCTGAATTAAGAGTACAGGAGCACAAAATGCTTTTTGTTCTTTAGTTCTGTCCTTCTTTCGCATGGTTTATATCAAGTTCCACCCATTAAATTCTCACAGTTTGAAGTATTGGGAGCAGTTGGTAACATTTGTCCAAAACTGATTTTAAGCATAAAATTGAGACACTAAATTACATGAACTGACAAAATAAGGTGCATGTTTGTCATCCTACCAGACCACTAGGTGATGTGTCAGCCTCGTTCTTCATAGGAATACATGCGATGTGACAATGCTTTGGCAGCACAAGGTCCATCAGAAGCTACAAACAGCACTGAGCCCGCATGAGAAAGGTCAAACACCCCCCAGCTGTTTTGAGCCTCCACTCCTTGCTCTGAATTGCCTGTAGTATCTGAGATTGCAACAGACAAATTATCTGCTAATGTGGCATTTGGAAGAAAACAAACTCATACATTTCCCTGGCACAAAACTAATATCTCAGTTGTGTCTTGCTAGAGAACAGCAACTCCTCTGATGGTGCCTTGCTTCTCTTTCACCAATTTAAATAAGGGAGAGCAGAGGTGAAAAATTAACTGCTTTTCCATCTGCCATCAGAGGAAAAGGAGTGAAGCTACTGAATTTAGGGCCTATTTTGTTCTGAAAAGGTAAAATACACAGTGCACCCCTTCCTCCCTTCTTATTACATGGCTACGGCCAGCTAAAACTGATTCAGCTGAAACAGCAGCTACCAAGCCAAGAAAGAATATCTTTAGATTTTAGCTAATAGCTGGGATATATTAATTATAGTAATTTATGGGTTTGCATGAGTGACTTCAATGCTGATAGAGATCGGATTGCTTTATATTACTAATCAAGAAATAATGATGATAACCAGCACTTATAGGAAATGTGAAGCTTGTGATTTACAAAAAGCCAAACACTGGCAAGTCATCCTCTAGACCATCTCATACAGAAGGGAAGATGCAAACAGTAAGGCTACTACACAGAGCAGCTGCTCTCCATCAGGTCAGCAGTCAGAGCACGTATTCTGCAGCTAACACGTAATCACTGTGTTTTCTCTCACAAATGAATTACTACATGACGTTGCCATCTCTCTTCTTGCTAAGAGCTGGCACCCAGCCACACTGAGCTTCGCTGGTTTTTCTTTCTGCTCTAATCCTCTCATCTATTTCAGATCTATCCATGGCTGTTGGCTGCTGTTGAGTGCCAGGGCCTCCTGCCAACTATTCTCTTCAACCTTTAGAAAAGCCAAAATAATTGTATTTTTAAATCAGGATCTTTTTATTCCTGTTGCTTATTCCCCAACACTGTGAAGTTGATGTGCTTCAAATGTAATCAAAACAGAATGACTCCATTTCTCCTCCCCCCAAGCACTGTGAGATTATCTGAGCTCCCCTGAAAGATCACAGTAATATGGTCAGGTCCTCTATTTTGTTCCATATTCTAATAGGAATAACACTTTTCCATTCATTCCTTTTAAAACCCCAGCCTGTTAGAGGATCCCTGCTGAAACTTTGGTTTTGATGAACACAATAACCAAGTAATACTAAAATGAAACTCATGAATGTTAACTATAATAGATACCAACTTGTAACCTCAATAAACCCAGACACTTTCCTGTTCACAGTATTCCCAGATCAACTGTTCTCTATTTTAATAGTTCTGATCCATACTAGAAAGAACCAAACAATTAGAAAACCAAGCTGCAGCAAACCCATCTTGAGCAAACTGGTCACACAAGAATTTGTTGAGTTGCTCCTGTTTACTGGGGGCATTTTGCTCTGAAACCTTTAAAACCATTTTTAGTTCTAATGCGTATTATACCATCTAAGCAAGATCTTCTGTTGACATGTTCTAATACACAAGCTCTTAAAATCAGGCAAAAATAAGTTCCCTTTAAATGCTGGGAACAGAATGCAATTCTACTTTAAAATGTTAATTAAAGGGAACATTGGAGTAACCTGTTCTTCCAAATGCATCAGACAGATAAAAAGAAACAAATTACTTCCAAACACACTTTGCATACTCCATGGTCATCGCCTTGTGATGCCAGATGGGGAGCACTGAGTCACAGCACCTTCCTTCTTCCAGGTATCAGTCAGGAGGTGAATCAGACAAGAAAACAGATTCAGGTGTTTGCATCAACTACACAGTTGGGGCAGTCCCTGAAGCCTCATCTGTGACCGAGGACTGGAGTTAACATTTATGTTCCACTGTCACCACTTCTCTTTCCCATGTCCCATTGTGAAAACAAGCAAGCTTGCATTGCAACAGTCGTTTTATGGACTACAAACCCCTGGGTAATATCCCTGCTTTGTTTGATGACAACAAAGAACTGTTAATCTAAATTACTACAGTTAACTATTACTCATGAGAAAATACCTATTTTTGACTGTTTTGTTGCCTTGTCCTGAATGGCTTTTTATAGCCACACCCCCTCTGGCACCATTCCCAACTGGGTCCAAGTTTCATTGCTTTCAGAAGGAATACCAAAGTAGCTTCTACCTGGAGCTGTACAGTTAACATTCCTGCAGTCCTTGCTGGTACAGAACAGTGTGTGCTCAGAAGGAATTAGTATATTACCACCAGAAAGCACACTATAAGCTCTATTAAAACCTTTCACTTGCTGACACCAAGTGGTCAAAACGATCAGTAACAGCCGCTGGACATGCTCAGTCACTCCAGGTTTGATGAGACTCTTGCATTCCACACCTCCTGTAGTTGTGGAGTATGAGCCTCTTTTCCCTTTCTTTACATCTGGTGATTAATGTTAAGATTCACACATTTGGACCATTACTTAGCTAGAATGCTATTGCTGCAGGGACAGATCCTGCTACCTCTGTAGTAGACTTCAAAAAAGATTGAGGGCAAAATAACAAAGAAAAGGGCTGGAAACAAGCTACAGAAATACCTGTGCTTGCTCTTCTTGCTGTAGAGGTATTTAAGGCCTCATTTCTCCAGTAATTACAGCAGCAGTGTGAGAATCACTTATTTAAACTGTTTAAAGCAAGTACACTGCCAAATACCAGATAGATGCCGACACAACTAAAACCTGATTATCTGCAGCAATTATACTGCAGTGTGTATACATCTACTTTATATTATAGGGAATTCTAGGAGCTCTCAGCATGGCTTCTAAAAACGTGTTGTGTAATGGAAAGTCATTCCTTAGTGCATTAAGTGACAAAACCAGGCCCAGTTGTTTGTTTTGAGATAGGATTTTAATAGATGTGTCATCAAAATATTGTAACCATTACCATTTCTTAACATCTTAGGTACAAACACCGGTCTCCAAGCTCACACACAGGTTTTGCTGGATGCCTTCTTCCTCAGACAAGATGGTCTCAGCATAAACACCTGTGATACAACAGCATGGGTGAGTTAACCATTCACAGCAAGTATTAAACCATTTGTTGATGTAAGGGATATCATCAGAAAAACCTTGGCTCACCACCAGTCAATCTGCCGGTAATTCCAGCAACTTGTGGTTAGTTTCATCACATGATATCTTTAGGTAAATTGACCCATTTCTAGCAGAAAGAAGACCTTTATTCCTTTGCTCTACAGAGCCATCAGCAAAACTGCAGTGCAAAAGACAACTGCTCTTACACATTTGCTGCCCATGTTTTATTGTAAACTATTTTTTGGCCTACAGCTTCAATTACTATACTTCTAGAGCTAAGAATATACAGACAGAAACACAGTCAATGAGAATGTTCTCAAGCAGGTCATGTTAAACTAACAGCACACCAAATATTAAACTCACCTAGAAGTATCTCCTGCTCTTGCTGTCTCACTGCCTTTTGCAGGACTTGTGAAGAGCTATAACATCACCTGGTAGACATGAGGAACAATTAGTACATGGCAGCAGAGACCTGCAAGCTACACCTAAATATAGAGATACCAGGAAATAAGTATCAGGCTTTGAATATTGAGGAAGAGAGGAGGGAAAGCGGATCCATTCATTTATTCTCAATTTAGATCCCACATGATATAAAACTCTACATGAGTCAGTGAAATTCATCACTTACCTTCACATTAGGGCCATCTCCAAAGAGCAATCTACTCCCTGTGCCACCTTCATCTGAAAAGTCAGGCTCTGCAGACAGTGACACAGATGGAGACGGAGCTATGTTAAGATACTACAAGAGCAATTTTCACGGACAGCAAGTGTAATTAGGGGTTGCCCCATTAGTTCTAGAAGAGAAGCTTCCAGAACTCAAACTCTGCAGGCACACAGCTGCGTTTCAGACAAGTAAGGATGTTATCGTCAGTTCTCGCATCTGACGGCACTTCCTATTCAGGGTTATCATCATCAACAGCCAAGTTCTGTATCTGAGCCCCTCAAACACTGTAAAAGCACTTCATCCTGAACCAACAGTTGTCCATTTCCTCCTTTGTTTATAAAAGGCATTAGCTCCTAATAATATGTAAAATGAGTTTTGAGTTAATCTGCTTCAAGATGTAACTGCTCCATGTTATTTTTTACTGACTGCCCTGCATTAACTGCTTCACATCAACAACTTTTCCTACACCTTAGTACAAGATAAACTTTAACTTACCTTTTTTACTTCAAGCCATCTTTCTGCTGTAGGGACAAAGCGAAAGCAGCATTACTGGAAGAGTCAGCAGCAGTAAGTTTAGGAAAAAAAAGTAGGTTTCCAAAATAACAGTTTATTATAAAGTAGTTTTATAAAGTAGGTTTACACAGGAAAACAAATCAATCCCAACTAAACCAGAACCTCAGGATCAATGGCCTAAAGCCATCACCCCGTGTCCTGCAGCAACAGGCCCTGATAGTCTCTCCCCACCTTTCTTACAGCCCCTTTTAAGTACTGAAAAGCCACAATAAGGTCTCCTGGGAATCTTCTCCAGGCCAAACCACCCCAACTCTCAGTCATTCCTCATAGGAGAGCTGCTCCAGCCCTCTGATGGAGTGACCGTTCGCTAAATACATCGCTATAGAACTGAAACCCCACAGAAGGCACGGGAATGCCATGCTCTAACTGCAGCGTTACCTCCACTTGCCCCGCGCGGGGCAGGGCCTCTGCCCCAGCAACAAAGGCCTCGACCGAAAGCGACCGGAAAGCTCATGAGGAGGTAACCGAATGCGAGCAGGGTTTAACTCCTACGTTGTTCTCCACATGGGAACACGGCTCTCCCCACAGCTCGGGCATGGCGGTGCCGGGCGCTACCGCACACCCACCGCCATGCCCCGGGGCTCCCAACCGCAGCCGCGTCCAACGTACCGAGGAGCCGTTCGCACCGGCCCCTCTTCACGGGGTACCGGGGCCCCGGGGCCGGTTCCCGCCCTCATGTCCGGCCCTGTGGGGACGAAGGAGTCAGCGCCACACACCGAGAGGCCGCAGCCCTCCCTTACCCGCGGCACGGCCCGCACTCCCTCTGCGTCCAGCCCCCCCCTCCGCTTCCCCGAATGGTCGGGCCCAGCTCCAGAGGCCCTGCAGACCGGGAGGCAGAGAGGACACCACCACTGCCGGGGCGGGGGTGTGTGCCCCCGCCTCATGGCCACTTCACAGCGTGCCGCATGATAATGGCGCCTCTCCCTGCCCACCTCTAACGCCCGACCGTCCTCACCGACCGCCGGGCACGCAGGGGGAAAGGGAAGAAACACGGCGGTGACCGCTTATAAAGGCTTGGAACGTACCACCTCGCGGAGGGGGGGAGCCGTACCACTGCTGCAGCAAGGCGGGGGTAGGTGGAAGCACCCATGTACGGCAGAGGGGCACGGGAGGGAGGCGGGACTTGGAGCTGCGTCGAGCGTCGCCAGGCGGGTGGGACACTGATCGTGGGCATCCCGGAGGCAGGAGAGCGGGGTGGTCACGGCTGGGGTGGGACGGGCTGCACCCCGAAGTGGGGGTCCCCGTCAATGGGGGTGAACAGTGCACAGATACAGCAGAGCAAGCCACGAGGATGCAGAGGGGCATCAGTAAGGGCATCGTCAGAGATAAAGGTGTCATTGTCCCACTCAGTGCTTGTTGAGCCACACCTGGAATACCATGTTCAGTTTTGGTCCTTGCTATGCAAAAAGGTGTGGACAGGCTGAAGAGGGTCCAGAGAAGGACCACATGGATGATCCAAGGACTGGGAAGCGTGTGAGAGAACAGGAAAAGCTGGGTTTGTTCAGCCTGGAGAAAAGAAGGCTTAGGGAGGCCTCATCATCATCTTCCAGTATTTAAAGGGTGGCTGTAAAGAAGATGGAGACTTGTGTCTTACACACATGGAAAAGGCAAACGGTGATGGGCATCAGTTACTCCTGGGGAGATACCGACTGAACACAAGAGGAAAATCTTTCACACTGAGAATAACCAGCCACTGGAATAATGATGGAATAGCTTGGGATCACCCCAGGGAAGTGGCGGATTTCCCAAGATCGGATATCTTTAAGGGGTGTTGGCATAACTAGTTTGGGTCATGCTTACCTAGAAAGGTTGGAACAGACGATTCTTGAGGTCTCTTC
Source organism: Ara ararauna (assembly GCA_028858755.1). Taxonomy (NCBI): domain Eukaryota; kingdom Metazoa; phylum Chordata; class Aves; order Psittaciformes; family Psittacidae; genus Ara; species Ara ararauna. The sequence continues at coordinate 4,293,244 of CM054389.1, read as the reverse complement.
CAACCTGGGATTCTGGCATTCTATGATCTTGTCCCCAGAAAGGCACAAACCCCTCTTAGGGCAGCCAAGGGAGCACCCACAAGCTCCTCACAGTGAACTGATGCAGCTCTGCTCTGTATCATCTGTGTTCCAGCAAACTGGGATGGATCAGCGTGATTCCAGACCACTTTTATTTGGGACAGAACAGCTGCTTAAATATAAGATTTGTTATTTTCACATTTTAATGTCATTCTGAACTGAAAATAAGGGGTTTACTTTGCTTTCCTTTCCCCTGTTAAACACATGGGCCATCATCTTCGAGAAGAAAAGCAAAGCCCTCTCTTTCAAGTCTCACATCAATGTCACACATTGAGAGTCTGCCTGAGGGCAGCTGCAGGCACAGAGCCTGGAGCCCCCACAACTGTTTCTTGTACACAGTCAAATCACCTCATAGAACAAAAATAAAACCCCATAAAATCCAAAAGACCCTTTTTTAAACAGCAAAACCTTCCCGGAGGAAGGATTATGCGGTCCTGTGCGGAGTCACCCAAAATTCAGACCCATCTTTCCCTCCAGCAAAAGCCAAACTTTTCCTTCTTGCAAGTCTCAACACAAGTTCATTTTAGTACCATAGAAGGGGACTCGGAACACAATTCTCCATACAATCTCTCTCCAGGTCAAACAGGTTTCAGTTAACTGCGTCAAGGACAAAGCACTCACTGAAGATTCAGGGCTCATTGTGAACAAGCAAAACCCAGCAGTTCATGTGCAGGGAACTAAAGAAGACCAAAGCTAGAATTCCCGATACCAGTAAATATTTCTTAAGGCTCCCCTGTGTATGACCCAAAAGCAATACCAGGCAAACAAGCAGAAAAATCCCCACCCTATAGGTCCCTTCAACACTAACCTCTATTTTTCTTGCAGTAAAGCGACTGTGGTGACATTAACACACAAAACTCTCCCTTCTAAACCATAACTGCAACAGACCCAACCAACGTGGAGGCATTTTAAGGTGTGTTTATGACTGTGTGGAAGACAGAACCAGTGTTAACAGCTCCTCTTCCTCAAACACAAGCCTTTGCCTACATTGCTGGTCTTGATTTCACACATCCATGAGTTCAGAGCCTTTATATCACAGTTAAGAGATTCTCTCTTCCCATTGTGCCCTTCACCAGGCTCAAGTTATGAGTATCCACATGGAAACACAGTGGTTATCAGCAACACCCACAACCTGTGGCTGAGCTTAAAAGCATGCAAGGGTCCACAACAACACAGAAGCCTGTTTTCATAGGTCTGGTGCATGATTCACATCTACCATCTCCTCCCAGGAAAAGGGAAGGCCATAATGGGAAAAAGGAAGGTCATAATGGACTCAGAGCAGTAACACAACAAAGGTTTACTGGCAAAAAGACACAGTTAAATAAATTTTTTCAGTATGTTGAGAAATGGGTATGATTCTATTTGAAAACTTTGGAAGGGGTATTGATGAAAGCACACATTAAGATGAACTCTTACAGTGATCAAACATTACAGTCATTTACTCTCAACAGGACTTTTATGAGACATATTTATATAGTCAATAATTAAATAGAAAACCAAGGATGAGCATCACAAAAAGAGGAAATAATAAGGCTTTAAGCCCAGTCAGTCCCCAGATACCTTCTAGTCACTGTACCTTTCATTTTACCTTTTGTTTCCCATGCTGCTATTCTTTATCATAATAAAGCAGTAAGAAAAGTTAATTGCAGATTTCTTGTCTTTGGGAAGCCTCAGACTTACTTCAGCTTAGTACAAAAACAGGGAGGGAAAAGAGAAAATGTTTGTTAAAAAGCAGGAAGGGGAAGAGAGATTCAGAGACATTTTGGACTGAGAACACAGGAAAGAGGAACAACACAAATTGATTTTCAGCCTATCCAAACGTAGCAATGCTTTTGCTACCTGTTCTGTTTACCAGACTGTGATGTGCTGCATCATTCCTTATTTCAAACCACTGGCAATGCAAATATATGCCACAGGCAACAAGAAATTAAGTAATTACAGTTGCACACTGACCAAACCTTTTTCCTACCTAGAGAGAGGATGCAGGTAAAAAAGCTGAATGTAACAAGTCAACCATGTCCACACCCACATGAACTATACAGGAAGAACATCCAAAAGTATTGACATGAGACAGTGATCCTAGAGTTTTCCTTTTCTCTTTCAGTTATATATATATATATATAGTTAAACAGCATGTAGAAAAACACTACTATAGCTTTCACTGTGGCCAACAGGAAAATCCTCACACGTAGAAAAATGGATGCTTTTCAGTTGTTAGATTTCTTCAGAACATAACACAGAGGAAATGAAAGAAATGGGATTTCTCATTGTGTAACAGCAACAACAAAACCTGAAACCCTTCGCAATTTACACAGTTCTCAAACCTCCAACTTTGCAGTCTTGAACATCTCAATCCCTACTACAGCAGAACATAGTATCACCCAAAGAAACAAGCAGGATTCCTCAAGCCGTGATTCTACTTGGATACTGTGTGAAATTTCACTGTACTAAAATGTCAAACTTCCAATTCACATCCAGCATTTCGGAGGAGGGGAACGTGACAGTCCCGTTCAAGCTTATCCCTGCTGGCTGCTGCCCACCCAGGAAGGGCATTACTTGTCATTACTTCAAGAGGAAAGGAAAGGTGCTGGTAAGAGCCAGAAGGGCAAGACGATGATTATGAAATGCCCTGTTCTTTGGAAGGACTGTGTAAAATACGTTGTTAAAAGCCTCCATGTTAAAAATATTAAGAACAAAAAAGGTCTTAAAAATACAGAGCATCTCTGCCTCTTCTTTAAAGTTCAAAGCTTGGGGAGGAAAGTGTTTTGCTAGAATTAACTACAGGTTTGCTGTAATAAACATATATGACAATGCCCCACATAACACAGGGCCAACCACAGACTCCAGACAAACGTGATTGCTTCAGGTTTCAAGTGGTGTTTGCATCTCTGGTTTGTATAAAAGGAACAGAGACACTTCTGGAACCTTCACTGCAGTCTTTGCCAGTGTCCAGCTTTTGGGCAGAGGGTATCTTGCCACACTGCAGAGTTCTAAGGTTGAGGATCAGGATGTAAACCTGATCATGACTCCGAGTCTGATCCCGAGCTGCTTTCTCGGCTGATTTCGATTTGTAGGGATGGTAAATTATCCAACCGGCTCTTCTTTTGCCGAGACTGTTCTTTTTCCTTTATGAGAGCCCCCCAAACCCGCTGGAGCTCTGAGTCATCCTCCTCTGCAGCTGCCACGGGTTTTTCAGGTTTATCTGAAGTCTTTTCTTGTGCCTTCGGAGCAGATCCTAATCGGGTCCATAAATTACCTGGTCAGGTGGAAAACAAACATCTTTTAGGAAGACAGAACTAAGAGGAATGCTGGAAGAAGTCTGAGGAACCTCGGCTTGAATGCATTTAAACTCCTCATCCTTCTCCCACCGTAATGTTTGGCATGGAACTTACTATGCTTTGAAGCAATACTTGAAACTAAAATAAGGGAGGTCTTGTTCCCCGCTTCCCATTTGCGGAGAATGGTACATGCAGGTCTGAAGCGCCACTGCATTCATTACACTTGGTTTAGTGCCCTGTTTTGACCTCAGTTTTAAAGTAGTCCCCTACTTTAAAGCATACCTATATAAAACTATTACTCTTTAAAATACTCAGCTCAACCTACATCTGTTTACATTTCAAAGCTCTGAACAAACATTTGCTGATTCAGTGAAATTGAAGAACATCCTTTGTGATTTGCTGCTGACATTTCTCTTACACTCTAAACCCAAAGGAATTGCAGTATTACATTTTCTCCACAAAACTAACCTGACTTCTTCTCTCTGGTATCAGAGTAGAGGCCTTTAACATCTTGTTTGGGGATTCCTAACCGGCTGTGAACATCTGATATCGGCTCTCGACGAGAAACAGAGGTACTACTTGGAGGTTTAGTTTCTGGAGAATGTGGTCTCTTTCCCAGTCTTTGCCGCACATCTGGGGATATTTTCAAGTGATTAAAATGACACAATCCATGCTGCATCTATTCCAGCTCTACCAGCTAGTTTTGTGCTCATTCACTACGTGTACAACTTGAAAATAGACAGATTCTCTGGTCTTTTCTGTAGTCTTTTAAGTCTTTCATACTCGGATTTCAGCCCTGGCAATGGCTGCAATACAGTGTATCCAAAATTAATCTTTCTTTTTTCTTGGCAATAAATTTGACATTTAATGCTTTCAGGTTGGGCTCTATCCAAGACAATTCCTTCCAGATAAGAGATACCTTGCTTCGGACTTCTAATGCTACTTGGTATTTTGCAGAAGACAACAAAAACAAGAACACAAGGATCCTAAATATATATATATATAAAAATATAAATATATATATATAAAAATTGTTATTTAACTCACAATGTGAATCTTGCCTTCTGAAATTTGCCAGTTTTAGCTGGATATTTCTTGTCTTAAAGGAGGCTCAAACAAAAGACGCAGGCAAAGGGAGTTACAGGACTTACGTGCCAACTTAAACTGCATGAATGCAGAAACTGCTGCTGAACAGAACTCCCTCAGGTTACTTGTAACGGAGCACAGATATAAAAGGAATATATCCCTCTTAATGAGCCAGTCAAGTTCTGCACAACGTAGGAGTTTATAAGTACCTGATTTTACAGTGCTGTTTGGATGATGTGGCCCACTGCTGTTCTGACGTTTTTCTTCTAACAGTAGTCTCACATCTGCCACCTTCTCTAATGATCCTTTACTGCCGATCCGGTTTCTGATGTTACTGGTTGCTATGCTATCTGCTCGCATGGAATTCCTAAAGAAAATAATAGATTTCACATCCCTTAAATGAAATCTAGCACAGTTCTGAAGTCCTCTTGAATGTAACATTACATCATAGGGAACAGTAATATCAGGATCTCCAAACCGAGAAACAGTGGTAAAATGTGACTTGGAAGAGCTCATGTTCCAGTCAGAATCCAAGTTTAGCAACCATCACATGAATACCTCAGTATCTATTGCAAAGCAAATATTGACTTTGCTTCCTTAAGGCTGTGCCTCTGTGTCAAAATTCAGCACAGCTATGCAGCCTCAAAACTGTTAGAGGACTTGATGTTATAATGGAGTCTAATGACACTACTGAAGGGACACATTAAAGTGATTTCAGTAATCTAGAACGTAAGTGATTTTGTCATCAACACTGGGGGGTTATTCTTCTTTCTGAGGAAAGAGGAAGGAGTAAAGGGAAAAGAGAAAGAGCAGTTTTTGAGTTATTTCTTCCTGGCCTAGCTATGAAATGCAAGAAGTTAATTGTGCCTGCTTGCATTAATTTCTATTGATTCCACTTTGAGCTCCATCATTATCAACAAGGAGGGCACCAGAATCTGCAAGGGAAGCTGTATCTGAAAGATGTTAATTGCAATTAAAAGCCTGTATCTCTATTTGCTGTATTTCATGTTTATCTTTAATATCTACTACAAAATTAGGTTAAGAAGTGAAAAAGTAGCTGTGACAGTTTGCCTTTAAGCTGCGACAGCTCTGTCACTAACTCAGAATGCCCTTCCACTGATCCTTTTAAAGAAGAAGAAACTTTTACCTAATGTTTTTCAGTTGTGACTCCACCTCGTCTGCATACATTGTCATTTTCATGCTCTTCTTGGGAGAGGGTGTCGATATCATTTTCAGTTCAAGATCATAGTCCATTTCATCAGAGTCAGATGCACTTGCACTCGACCTTCGGGCTGCACTGCGCTCTCGGGACTGCTTGAAAGCTTGCAGCTCATCACGGTACTCTACCACAACTCTGTCATCTTCATCCATAACCTGATCTTCTTCCTCTTCTTCTTCCTCCTCAATAGGCTCTTCGGGAACATTTACTAAGCCTGTAGGTAAAGCAAATTGCTTCTGACAAACTGAATTTTATCATTCATACAAAGTACTTTAATGTGGGGGAATCACTACAATTAATGATCCACTACAAATAAGTCTTTGTGGTTCTCTAAGGCAAAGGGAGAACAGAGTGTAATATAGAGTGGCAACCATATTACAGAATAGCCTAAGTGGAAGAAAATCATCATAGACAAAAGCAGTCCATGGTGTTCACTATCTCAGAAGCCTACTCAAGCAGAAAGATGGATTTTGCTTCCATGCACTACAGGGATCAGATGAAGGACTGATTAAGGCTATTCCCAGCCCTCCATTCCCCAGCTGTGTTCTTAGGGTTGACACACTGGCATCCATTACCTGAGTGACGATGTTTATAAGGAGTCAAGCCAACATCATCCCCAATAAGTGTCCTTTTCTTTATCACATCCCGATGGATTCGGCGTGAATGGTACCTTCGTTTCCTGAAACACCACAAAAAGAATGACATTCCTGTCACAGCAAAGGCACAATGAATGAGCCATATTCAGTCCTGGATTAAGCATACACGGTTATCACTCACTTTAACAGCAGACAGACTTTTACATCAGAAATCTGTCTGCTTTGAATATAGACATTCTTCATTTTCATGGGAAAATGCTCCCCTTGTACAGTCATGTTGTAAAAACACTATTTACACATAAGGAGCGTCTACATAAACCAAACAGAAAGAAAATCCACAAATTAAAACCATTTCAGACTCTCTCATCCTGCAGTATTCCAATTCCTCTATCCAATACTCACCATGAATTGCTAAGAATCCCCTTCATGCCTCCATAGTTGGGATTGCCATATTTCATGTAATACTGGCTTCGCCTTGCAGCTCCCAGCTCTTTTTTATCATCTGGAAAAAACATAAATTAAAGGAATATTTCTCTCTTAGAATGTATCTTACAACACCAGCACAAAAACACATAACCCTCCATCAAAGACACTGAGGGAAAGCAAAACTACGTGTTACAGATCAGCACTACTTCTGTCTCCTTCAGAAGGGTACAGCTTTGCTGACACCTCTGGAATTTCTCCTACCACCAGAGTTTTGTGTCTAGAAACTTAAACCTAGCAAGGCTGAGTTTCCACATATCATTCCACAGAGCATTCCATCCCCCTGTAACTGCTGGAGGCTGTACTTACCTTCTTCATGACCTTTCTTTTCCTTATGGATGTGTCACTTCCCTCATGGTCCAGAAATCATATGGATTTTCATTTTACTCATAAATATCACTTAATATCTCAACTGTATTTAGAAAGAATTTCCACTAATATCTCATCAGCATCTCAATTAATTTCTTATTAATAAACCATGAAGTTTACCCTATGGAGAAGGGCATCAGAAAACCTGTTCTATGGTATTTGGAAGAATGCCCTGAGCCCAAGATGTAGGTACCATAGTTTTCATACAACTTGAACTGGATTTAACTTACACATTAAATGTGGATTTATTGCAAAACCTTAATACCTAACAATTAGCAAAGAAACTAACACTTGTGCAAATAGAAATGAGGTACTTTTGAGTCAGTGATTAGTCAACAAGTAAAACTACAACAAGCAAGAATTCATTGTGCTTGTTAAGCTGGTCATTTACCTTTAGTAGCAAATCTCATGAATAGCTTGTTTCCTTTAGCCAGTTTATTGGCAGGGCGAAGATCATTACGCAGGAGAGAATCCTCTTCTACCTGGGAGAGGGCATCCAACTTTGGGGGGCAAAAGAGGTATTTTGGACTCAAAAATAAGATTACTGTTGAATGAAAAGGGGTTGCTTAGAGAGCAGCAACCCACTGAGTATTAAGAAAGTTACTTTTCAAATTATGTTCAAATAATTTGCTTTTTTTCTTGACAAACTGATGTCAATTTGTGAGTAATTTGCCCTGAAGATTTAAATATTTCCTTCTCTTACTTCATAACAATCCCTCAGATTATTAAATCCAGTCATTTTCAAATGACGCTATCCTAATGGCTGAAATGCAGACAACAAATAACACAACTTGGACACTGAGATTTTTTCCTTTTTTGCTTGTTTCACATCTGAATGGTTTCACTAACAGGTTCTCATGCCCTCATGCAATAGCTAAAAGGTTTCCTTTTCCATTTATATCTGCTTTATGGAAACTGAAATTCAGACTTCCATGATGTACGAGTGTTCACTAAGCCATTCCTAAAGGAATTCTAATCACACCTATTCTATATTCAGCCAGTGAAGATTACATCATTTACAAAGCATCAATGTGTGTGCTGATTCCCACAAATACCTATGGTCATTCTAAACCCTATTTGTCTTTTTAAGCACTGCCTTTGCCTGCTATTATCGTTCTTTCATTGCCTCCTCTCAGCAGAAAAGAGCAGCCAGTCTGGCTCTTACACACTGGATGCCCCATCACTCTTCACAAAACACCCTATATTACAAGCTATTCTCACCAACAGCATACCTGCACTTCTTGTCACTTCCCCATCTGATTTACTTTGATCATTAAATTGTGAATTACAAATATATATGGTTAAAAGTGTAATGTTATGAAGGCTTCACACCAGCCAGAGCCAAACTTCTATAATGGTGTTTTCACTTTCCTTTTGTACTGACCTCAACATCACTTGGATTGTCATCCTCAACCTCGCCTTCTTCTGTCTCATCATCAGAGGTATCCTCCTGTTTTTCTAAGGAGGAAAATAATTGGGGGGGGGGGAAATAAACTCCATTTAGCATGTCAGTTATATTTAATTATTATTGCCTACAGTCTCTGAAATCAAAGGGAAGGTGTTATCCTTTCTTCTGTACAGCTGAGATATAGTCAAAACAGTAAACATCTATAGAAATGCAAAGCACGTACGAACATGGAATACAATGAACCAGGCAGCCACTCTGCAGATAAATGCTTGCAGCAGCACATGTAGATTAATTTAATTCTCTGAAAGCAAACGAAGTTACACTGCATTTCAGGGTACAACAGAGGTCAGCAAGGCCAAGACCATAAAAGGCAAATAAAAGCTTATTTCCTTTAGTTTCCCTTTAAAATGATGTGAGTACCTACAAGTATCCAATACTGACAAAGTAAACCAAGTGATCATTCAAAAGCTTAGAATATTCTGAGAGGAGGAGGGAAAACCCCAAACCAGCACCCAAGTGACTTCATTTCAGAGTGAAATAACTGACAAAAGAGTGCATGCTTTCAGAACTACTGTAATTGTGGGATGCTTATAGAGTTTTCAGGGTTCTTTTCAGCTCAGAGTAAAAAATTCATATTAGATTACCCCCCCCACCAAGGGATGTACAAGGAATGCATCTAAGCCAGTTACTCCCGTGTATCTGGATGCATCTCACACCTTAAGCTGTAAGTGAACAGTCTGTACTTTATCCAATATCCCACTTTTCCAGCTGAACAGGATTAATTTAGATGACAGGTTTTGTTTTGAGATGTGGTGTAATGAGAACACAATGTGTAACTTGTAGCCAAGAAAATTAAATACATGATTAAAACGAGTGGTGTCCCTCAGGGATAGGCGCTGGGATCGGTCTTGCCCAAGATCTTTGTTGGTAACATGGACAGTGGGATTGAATGCACCCTCAGCAAGTGTGCTGATGACACCGAGCTGCGCAGTTCAGTTGATATGTTGGAGGGAAGGAATGCCATGCAGAGGGACCTTGACAGGCTTGTGAGGTGGGCTGATGCCAACCTGATGAAGTTTAACCATGCCAAGTGCAAGGTCCTACACCTGGGTCGGAGCAACCCCAGGCACAGCTACAGGTTGGGCAGAGAAGAGATTCAGAGCAGCCTTATGGAGAAGGACTTGGGGGTGTTGGTTGATGAGAAACTGAACATGAGCCGGCTGCAGTGTGCGCTTGCAGCCCAGAAAGCCAACCGTATCCTGGGCTGCATCAAAAGGAGCGTGACCAGCAGGTCGAAGGAGGTGATCCTGCCCCTCTACTCTGCTCTTGAGAGACCTCACTTGGAGCATCGTGTGCAGTTCTGGTGTCCTCAACGTAAAAAGGACATGGAACTGTTGGAACAAGTCCAGAGGAGGCCATGAGGATGATCAGGGACTGGAGCACCTCCCGTATGAAGATAGGCTGAGAAAGATGGGGCTGTTCAGCCTGGAGAAGAAAAGGCTGCGTGGAGACCTCAGAGCAGCCTTCCAGTATCTGAAGGGGGCCTATAGGGGTGCTGGGGAGGGACTCTTCATGAGGGACTGTAGTGAGAGGACAAGGGGTAACGGGCTCAAACTTAAACAGGGGAAGTTTAGATTGGATATAAGGAAGAAGTTCTTTACTGTAAGGGTGGTGAGGCCCTGGAATGGGTTGCCCAGGGAAGCTGTGAATGCTCCATCCCTGGCAGTGTTCAAAGCCAGGTTGGACAGAGCCTTGGGTGGCATGTTTTAGTGTGAGGTGTCCCTGCCCCTGGCAGGGGGTTTAGAACTGGATGATCTTAAGGTCCTTTCCAACCCTAACTATACTATGATTCTATGTATTTACGCTCTATTTAAACAAGACAGTCACTAATCCCTGACTTTGTAATAAGTCTTACTTGAAGCATTATCAACATTTGCCCCAAAATTAAAGCCACATGGATGGTTGAGGAGCCACTGCATTGTGGAGAAAAGCAACAAGAAAAGGGAATGAATTAGAAGGATCCACATTTGTTTATAAAGCATGTTGCATTTTGTTCGTAAAGCACGTTTAAGGACAATCTATGGAAGAGTTCATAAATGCATCTCTCTTTGCTTTGTACTGCACGGTACAGTGCTTGGAACCACAGCAATTTATCACACCAGCCTAATAGCAAATTGTCCTAAGGTAGCAAAAGCCTGATTCTTCACTTACACCCATAAAAGTAAAATCAATTTACAATTCAGGCATTTGGGTACCAGATTTAACACCACATTCAAATGTATTTTTACTGCTTTGCTCTCGTATAACTGATCTTTCAGTGTGCTGCTTTCTGGAAAGTTTAATGGCCAGATTTAGAGATGATGCACACAGTGGTGAAGTGATAACCTGTCACACCAGCGTGAACGATAAAGGATGGTGGCACATCAAGAAAGGAATCAACTGTGGTATTTCAAAACCAGGACATTTTCTTACACCTGCTTTTTCCACACTTGGAATTAATTCTTTTACTGCCACAGACTTCCTTCTGTGCCACAAGTACCATTACAAATATCATATCTGTATATGACCCTGTATCTAACATGTTCAGTATCGACTGAATGACTGCTTTTGGTCTAGCTCCAACCCACCTTTTAAGAAGCAGCTTCTTCAAAAGGTTTCCAAGATGAAAGCCTTTTTTAAAGTGGCAGAATACATTTACCTGAAACTATATGATAGAAGCTCCTTCAGTAATTCAGATTATGCAGTATCCAAGCCCAAGTTTAAAGTTGCTCTGATTTAACTGGGTGATATCTATACATGCATATCTCAATCTACCTTTCTTGGCTTTTTCAGCTGTCTTCTCTTCGTTGTTTTCTCTGCTTTTTGTTTTCTCCTGATCAGGTAAGGAACTCATATTAATCAGAGCCCGTGTTGCTGTTACTTCATCAAGCCAGACCACATTACCTGTGACATGTAAAAGCACACACAAAACCATAATGCGGTTTGTATATTCAGTCACATACGCTGCCTTACTGGAAACTGCCAACAGAAGTTCAGAAACACTTTCCTATGGTGATATGAGAAAAGAAGGAATCAGATACACCTCCTGCAGGGAAAGTCATTCTTGAACACACATGGGAAGCTGCAGGACACACACAACAACTGATTCAAACCAGAATGACTGAAATGCACGATCATATGTATCAAAGCCTGCTTCCTGAGTGTAGGATATTGGATCAGAGTCGGTGTATTTCAAGGGGGGGGGGAAGAAAGAAGCCTTGATTTTTTTTTTCCCTTTGGCAATTTAACACAACTTTGGACTTTACTATGGAATTCTGTTAATCTTTTCCAAAAAGCAGGAAAATAGGAAAGCCTACACTTTGCACTGATCATCATGTCACAGGTTAACCATATGATTCAGTACATGCCTTGCACATACCTTGTATCAGCAGCTGGTACTAAAATATAACTTATTAAGCCAACTAAAAGCATTTCATAAACATCAAAGTTGAAAAGAGCTAAAACTGCTTAGAAACAGGTTTTGAACAAAAGCTTTCTGCATTCAGTGCAAATACAGCAGTAAATGTAATTTAACTGCTCTGCAGTTAAGCAGAGTATTCAGCTATCACAAGAACTATGCAGTGTCCCAGAAGAAAAGACTCTCTCAAATTACTTGAACAGACACAATTTACAAGGTGAAGAACACCCACTTTTGGTGCTAACTTCAATGACTGGCTAATAACTTTCCATTTCTGCATGCCTACCTGCTCTTCACACCTCCACATTCAAAGCCTTTATCATTTTATGTTCAATTTGAAATACGGAACACCATCTAAATCCACCTCTGCACTAAGACACCTCCAGATATAATTCAGTTGGGAATGTGACACCTTCTGCCATGCTGGGACACAAATCTATGCTGAAAAGGCAGTGGTTTTTGTTGCATTTTCACCACGTAGCTGCCATGCTAACTCATACAGCATGAAAATTAATCACTAAAGAAGATGTGTTTTAACTGTAACTGGATAACGCATTGTTACGACTCTGAAGCCTGCATTTCTGCACTGCAAGCTCACTCTGGTTCCACACTAAACTTACTCATGTACTACTTAAGAATAAGGATAATAACACAGAAAAAAGATAATCATCAACCTTAGAAATGCAGCCTCAAATACAGAGTTAGGCTGTGCAGATGCCTCATCACATGTGCTTATGCATCATCACAGCAGCCCTTTGGCCACCCTGTGCTCACTCTGTTTCAGGTTTTCTGGCAGCTTGTGGCAGCACCTCAAGCTGTCGTGCACAGTGACTCCAAGGTTACCGATAGCACACCATGTATTTTGTCTTGCACTGGAACATAATTCCTTCAGGGTCATTCCAGGGAACCAGGCTACTAATTCTCAAGTCTTAGCCATGCTCGTTAATAAGCCAGTTTCCAGCAATCCCAATCCAATTGGAAAACCTGCACTGGCTCCTACTTTTTACATGATTTCATTTACAGCCTTTCTAGCCACACAGCAATCTCAGAGCCTTCCAGTTCCATGATCCAGCACCCACCTGGAGCAAACAACTCTTACAGTGTTTAGTATCCTGAAGAAAACATGGCTGTCAACAGCCCTCTATCTTCCTGGCAATCTCACTGCATTATTACTCCCCAAAACAGCCCTTGCAACATGAATTTACATTCCTTTTCCAATCTATGTAAATCACATTCAGCCTCTGCCTTCTTCCACCCACTGATTTTTCCTTGAGAATGCACTAAATAAATATGGCAACAAGTCTGCTCCTCCGCAGCACAAAACCAACCTGCCTAACTGCACACAGGCATGTCCTCTCAGTGTTATCTGCTGTGACACTCACAGCAAGGATACTCTGTCAAGATGTAATTTTAGACCTTTTTTTCCCTCTTAGACGCCTGCAGGTTGTTTTGTGCTATCTCTTTCCAATAGCAAATGTTCAACCAGATAGTGGGTTTGATTTTCGCTACATACTATATACTTATAGTATACTATTAATATATTATTTCCTTCTAAATCTTTTTTACTAAGGCAAATGACAAGAAAACTAACACACAAAGATCAGTGACTTCGAAAGCCACTAGGACATATGAGGTACAGCTACTACTGGCATTAAAACATGAGTAAGACTTACAGACAGAAGACTGTTTACTTACATGATGTATCATCTAACCACTCAATATGAGCAGGAGGATACTCCTTGAAGTAGGCAAAGATGTCCTGTGTACTCATCTCATCCACTCCACAAATGTAAATTGTGTCTAGTCTCACTTTAGGAATTGCTGTACAAAGGAAGAGGTGCAAAATTGGTACTTATTTCTATAGAGGAAGCTGTTGAATTAGCAATGTATGAGTTTATAAAGCAAACATTTTAAATAAGCTAGATGGAACTGATTAAAGCAAAATATGAGGTACACCATTCTAAACACCAGAACTTGAATTATTCTTCCACAATGCAAAACTTTGATAAATTGAGAATTAAAAAGAGGTAACAAGACAGGCATTGATAGATGCAGGTACTGCACAGCAATTAAACTGCCTTAAAAGCTTCACTACTTGTATCACCTAATGAGAGCTGCTACAGGCCACAGGGCTTAGCAGGTCCAACTAACTGGAAGCCAGAAGCACTGATCTGCTGTGCATACACTTCCTGGCTGATCTGCTTCTATTCCAACATGCCCAGCTTGCCATCTGAGGGCACAAGCACAGTCAGCCCAGCTTCACTCTGTGTATGGCACAGAAGCTGTTCTCGCTGCGCACAGGACACTGTGTGCTTCACTTGCACACACAAACAGTGCTCAAGGTCTGGTCTGTTCACAGAATTTAAAGGTTCTTAAAGCAGCACTGAGCCAGAAGATGAATCCTGGACATGCAGCACTGGGTAAATAAAGATAAATATAAAATTGTCATCTTCTTTCTGGGGTTGATAAAACAAGGAGTGAACTGAGAACAGCCAAGTAGCTTATAAAATAACAACTTTAAAAGGTGAAAAAAAACCAGAAGTGATTTCTTTTGGCAACAATTTGGGAAAACCTCTGGAGGTGCAGGGAATATTACAGGATAAATCAAGTAAAGGAACTGTGAGGAAGTAAACAAAGGGATCTTTTCTTCCTGGCTGCTTGATAAACTCCTACCTTTCTTCATCATGTCCCGATCCAGAGCCACATTCCTTTGAGCGAGATTCACTTCAGCTCGAAAATGAAAGCGCTTTGCTCTTTGTTCCTTCTTCTCGATGGCTTCCTGGAAAATGCACAACAATACACTCAAACCAGGAATCTCAGCAGCATTCCCAACAAGTGGCACTGAAGGGCCAGATACTTAAAATCTACCCGACACCAATAATCCATATTAAGAGGTTTATTCATTCTGAAGAGACCTGTGAGTTTCAGAGCATAGAAATAATTCCCTAAAACATCTCTGTGCCGCTTAACAGTTTTAATGTAGGACCAGTAACATCATGGATGCTCTCAGGATGCATGGAAAACAAGGCATCTTGGACCATGCTCAGACTCCATGATGGAACAGTAACATTATCTTCTCTTTTCTAACAGATGTACAAAGGCTGCACTCAAAAATAAAGCTCGTTTAAAAACAAACATTTACCCCAAGTGGAAAATTCCTGTTTTAAGATACAGAGGTTTTTCCCTGATTTTTAAATATATACAAAACAAAGACTTGTCTCTCTCCACATGGATTTAGCAACACAAGCTAGAGTGCTGACTATCAACATCTTTACACTGGCAATTCAGGCTGCTTTAAACAGCTCATGAGCAACAGCTTATGCGGATCTTGTGCAAGCTCTGCAACCAACTGAGAAGCACTTTGTTCTGCAGAACGTACCAGGAAGCTTTATAGGGTTTGGGATCTTCCTAACCAAAGTCAAATTCGGAACACAAACTGTGCTTGATCAGAACCTGCCACCGATGACAGCCAAATAAACACAGGTTTTCACCACTTTTTAAAGGTTGCCACAACAGCTTTGGCCACATTTCTCCAAGTGTTTTTCAGAGTTGCATCATTAAAGAACATCACAAAAGATGACAGCTAGGCCCTGACTTGGGAAACTGCAAATCCTTTACAGAGTTACAGAACACACAAGCTATTGAAGCCAAAAAGCTGATTTTCAGTCCTCAGCTCGAACCCTTTCTGTACTCTTTGGTAAATACAAGCTTCACTAATGCAAATGGGCGTATGCGATTTGTCAGCACACTGCTGTGGTGAGGATTCATATTGATTAGAACATGCAAAATCGTATCAGTCCTGTAAAGTATATGACCAAACACTTCTTCTCTACTACTAAATACCAGATTTAGTGGTCAATTGTACAGTATGAAACAGCCAATTCACTATTAAACGTATAGAGATGAGCTGTAGGATTAAGTTTCTGAAGTTCCACGGAATTATGCAACTTTCAGTTATTTCAATGCAACAGCTGCTCACATTCTTCAAGCTGTGTCTTAAACAATTAAACAAGAAGATGCCCTTGGAAGATACAAAGCAATGAAACTTGATTTTCCTGCCAAGCACTTTTCTTCCTTATGTCACGCTCCCAAGAGGAAAAGCCACAGCTGACTTGTCTCTAAGGGTTTGGCTTTGCAGTATCGACTGGCACTGAGGCAGTTGCAACAGAATCATGGTCAGGTCTTGGCACACAAGTTTTTGTAACTTAAAAACACCGACTGTCACAAGTTTATAAGGGAGATCAGGTCCTGATGCAGGCCACAGCTAACAAAAGGAGAGTTAATTCCCTAAGTGTTGAAAAGTGCAGCTCTCTGAACATGAAGCTAAGCTTTTGTTCATGCTGGGGAGGCAATAATTCCCAGTAGCAATAATTAGGATGTTGAAGTACGTTGAAGAACCACAGCAGAGAAATTACCTTGGAGGTTACATCTATGCCAGTAATGAAACTTCCAGCTTTGTTTTCGTATCTCCTACTAGTGTCCTGAAACAAAGGGAAATGGTGATGAAATCTCAGTGAACATTGAAAGCAACATATTTGCTATGCTGAAAATAACAAAATCTGGCCATTTCTATGAGAAATACATCCTCTTCTCCTTGAGCCTTACTCCAAGTGACACCTCTAGTACACAAGCAATGATTCTTGCTGATGACAGTGAAGGTAAAAGCATAGGAGCTGAACCAAACTTCCTTTACTCTAAGGATTCATGTGTTTTGCACAATCTAGTTTCTGTGTCTGCCTCTGTGAAGGCTTTCACTCACTCTCTCTCAGCAATGCAGGGGAAGTCAAACATATTTCCTAACCGAAACTTCCACAATCGTGGCTTCAGAGCTAATTTCCTTGTGAAACAGAAAAGACTGAACAGTGATACCCAACTCCTGAAGCGTCAATTTGCAGCTTTTAGTCTCAAAAGTCCAACCACCAAGACACAACCACACTTAAGTAACTTGTTACTCCTGTCATTACTTCAAACCCAATGTCCAAATACCTGCAAGACAAAACATTACTGTTTTGATACAACGTGACCGATAAAGAGCAAAACCAGAGAATGCTGAGTTCACTAAACCACACAGACCCCTGACCAGTGACTCAATTGTCCCTTCCCTCGTCTGCCTGTGTAAAAACAGCACCACCTCATCCTGGCACCCTCAGGACCATCATCTGGCAAAAGTCTGATGCTGGAAGGACACATCTTGCTTTCTTTAGGATTAAATACGTTCTTGACATTTGTGCTGCGATAGTTATTTTGGCTAGAGGTCCTTTTTTCTACAAAGTAGGCCGGGCTCGGTTTAGAAATACCAAAGGACACACCATGTAACTGCCTTGCTTAGTAACAGCAGCAAAGTTTGTCTGAAGTTGCCAAATATCCAGTTATTGAAAAGAAAAGCAAAATAAGCAGTATTTTTGAAGTTAAAACCCTACTGTCTAGGGTTGACTCACGGAGCACAAGAAAATACAGAAGGGTGCTGTCATTTAGGCCACGTATGTGGTAGAAGCTCAAGCATGGTGGTAGATCAGGTAATGAGAGACCAGTTTGTAAAGTCATTCCCATACAAGTTTTGAGAGCGAAAGACTAGTGAGGAGTTTAGAGGAACTCTGACCCATTTTTAGGTATTAAACCTAAACCTACTGAAACTTGTACAGGAACAATTAGGGACATTGAAGAAAGTGGGGGGGTGGGGGGGGGAACGGAAAGGAAACACTCAAACCTCACGCATCAGAGCCCCATTCCCAGCGCCTCAACCCGAGCTCTCCCACTGCCACCCCCAGCCCTAGGTGCACCCTGAGCTCCTTTGACACGCTCCCACCCACAGCCCTCCCCATAGTCCATCCCTACCCCCCAGATCCTCCTCTCCACCACCTTCTTCATCCCTCCGAACCAAAGCACACACTGACGACCCGCTCCCTCCCCCCTCACCCCACCGCTTCCCTCACGCACCCCCCAATATCGCCCCTTTTCCCATGAACGTCCCCACAAACGCCTTTACAGACACCCCCCCCAAACCCACACCCCTCACCGGAACGAGCTCCCGCAGCGAGCGCCTCACAGGGACGGTCTCCAGCTCGCCCTCCTCCACCTCCATAGGCTCAGGCTCCGTGCCGCGGGGCTCCGCCGCCGACTCCGCTTTCACCGAGACCCGCAGGCCCCGCACGGCCGCCATGGCTCCGCCACAGGCCCGCCCTGCGCCCGGACACCGAGACGGTGCCCGCGCGGCGCAGAGAGCGCCGCCGCCTACAGCCACCACCGAGACGACGGGGTGGGTAGAGCGCCACACGAGGCCGGCGCCGGGTCGGGGCCCGCAGCCTGAGAGGCCATAGAGAGACGGGAACAGAGCGGCGCGGCCGGCGGTCCTCCAGGCTACGGCGAACGGGAGGGCCGGGGCGCCATCTTCCGCGCCATGGCTCCCCACAGGCTCTGGCTCCCCTTGTGCCGCGCTCTGTTACTCTCTCTGCGAAGCGCATTCCCAACCCAAAGCGTTGGGCTGCTTCAAGAGCGGAGTCCCATCTCCCCTTGGCCTAAATAAACCGCATGGGTTTTACTTGTCTCCATCGGACAAGTTTCTCGTTCCCTAATTACGGTAATTAGCTCCATCCCCTCACACACAACGAACACAGATCAGGTCTCCCTTCTGCCTTGGCACCATTATGTCCCCCTCGGGGGCTCCACACCTCATTGTCACCAGCAATTACCGCCTTTTCCATCACACCCAGTGGTTTCATTACAATTCCTATTATTTTACTGGAGAAATCCCACCCGGGCTGCTCCATTCCCGAGTTCTGCACCATTTCCAACCCAAATCCCACGTTTCTGTGGCAGGTCATGGGGAAAAGAAACAAAGATGCACCTTTTCCTCCTTTAGTTTGAATGTTACAAGTGGGGTACAGTATTGAGCTATGCGATGTACACCAGGTTTACACAGCCTCACCCTGTGAGTCAGGCCAGGATTACCGTGTGCAGCGCTGTGTCACACGCAGCGCACCCAACAGGTCCTGCATCCAGCTCAGGGGGGAACAAGAGGGACGTGGAGCTGTTGGAGCCAGTCCACGGAGATGCTGCGAGGGCTGGAGCAGCTCTGCTCTGGGGCCAGGCTGAGAGAGCTGGGCTGGGGCAGATGGAGAAGAGAAGGCTCCTGAAGGGGAGACCTTAGAGCAGCTCCAGTGCCTAAAGGGGCTGCAGGAAACCTGGAGAGGGGCTTTAGGACAGGGGCCTGTAGGGACAGCACAAGGGGAATGGCTTTAACCTGCCAGAGGGGAGACTGAGATGAGCTCTTAGGCAGAAGCTCTTCCCTGTGAGGGTGCTGAGGCGCTGGCACAGGGTGCCCAGAGAAGCTGTGGCTGCCCCATCCCTGCAGTGTTCAAGGCCTGGGTGGACACAGGAGCTTGGAGCAACCTGCTCTATGGAAGGTGTCCCTGTGGCAGGGGGTGGAGTTGGATGAGCTTTAAGGTCCCTTCAACCCAAACCAGGCCGGGATTCTACTCCAACTATCAAAAGGAGCACCTTACACCAGGAGCGTTCTCCATCCCCGCACCCCTGACCAGCAGAGGGAACTCTTGCTACAACAGTCCCAACTACTCGCAGCAAGAGCCAGACCGCAGGAAAACCTCCACAGACTTCAGCAGTTTGATGTTTCAGCTGCAAACAGCGGGAGATGGGGTACAACGGTGGGGAACGGGAAGCGAGGTGTGTGGGGGGGAGCATACCGTGGTCGAAAGGAGACTTTTTCGTCAGAAAAGTATGGTTTTAGACAGAAAACTATGTTTTTTCTGCTGCAGTTTTTTGTCAGAAGAACACTAAATTTCACCATGGTAAGAAACCTGATTTATTTGCTTGAAGTCTGTGAACAATTGCACAGGAGGAACGGCCTTTTCTTGCCGCTGTGATTTAATACTCCTAATAAACCACCACAAGATACAGGCGCCGGGAAGCCACCAGCGAACGGGGACTCTCAGGGTGCTGCTCTGCCCTCCTAACGGGAGGCAGAGACGAGTCCTGACCCTCCTCAGCGGACAAGCGCCGGCTCCCCGGACCCTCCTCACGCCGGTCGGATGTGAGCGCCCCACGGGGGATGAACCCCCCCAGGAGCCCGGAGGCAGAACACCCCCCCGAGCACAGCGGAGCGCTCCCCGGTCCCTCACGGCCGCTCCTCCCCTCAGCGCCGCCTTCCCGCCTCCTCGCCGCGCGGCCCGATGACGGCTCGCCCCGCCCCGTGTCTCCCGCTTGCGCTCACATCCGGTAGGTGAGGTCAGGGCAGGGTCCGCCATTTTGGGTGGCGGGGCTGGGCGCGGAGCGGGGGCACCGGCGGCCCGCGGGGGGGGGGGGGTGCCCCATGGCCGGGCAGTTCGACTCCGAGGACCGGGCGAGCTGGTACTGGGGGCGGCTGAGCCGGGCCGAGGCGGTGTCGCTGCTGCAGGGGCAGCGCCACGGGACCTTCCTGGTGCGCGACTCCGGCACCATCCCCGGCGACTTCGTGCTGTCGGTGTCCGAAAGCTCCCGCGTCTCGCACTACATCGTCAACAGCCTGGGGCCGGCGGGAGGCCGGCGGGCCGGCGGAGAGGGCCCTGGGGCCCCGGGTGAGTGATCCCCACCGAGGGCTGGCGGTGCTCCGGCGGGGAGGGCAGCCGGGCCCCGGTGTGCGGCTCCCCGCGGGCGGCGGTGCGGGTTGCGGAGCTCGTTGTGTGATTGGAGTTGTGCTGCTGGGGCTCCTGGCCGAGCTGAGCCGGCCGCCTGCACCTGCCTGCCGGACACCGAGCCCCTAACGGTTAGGTGTTGCCTGGAGTTGAGCGCTTGTTGGAGCCCTCCTGAGAGATCCTGCAGCTGTAGAGCTCACCCATTCTTTTGCTTTCATTAACCGGTTAATTATAGTCCATAGATCTTGTGTCACTTCAGCCGGGACACGGCTCGGTGGAGATGTCGCCTAAATGTCTGCGTTCTGACTAGATAAGTTTTGTATTAGCAGAGAGTGAGGCTAAACTTCAAGTTACGAATCAAAGGGGTTTGCGGGTGGTTTGACTAGTGGAAACTCTTAAGGAGTATAAGTCAGATGTGAAGTTAAGAGAGGATTTCCCCTCTGTGTCTTAAAAGGGAATGTTTGATGTTATTCCTCAGCCTAACATCTGACAACGATGTGTTTAAGTGTGATGCTTATGGAGCAAAGGATACTGATTGTGCAGAGGAAAAACTACCGTGGGAAGCAGCATTTCTACATGTGCAAGTGAATGAACAAGAGTCCCCAGCAGCATCCTCGGCTGTGTAAGAATGTGTAATACAAAGGCAGTGGCGTGACTGAAGTTATAGCGGAACTGCTCAAGTTTGGATACTAATGCTGCAGAATGATGTGGGTGTGTTGCTAGCATCTCAGAGAGGAACCAGCACATGATTTGGAAGTGTAGTAAACCTGTGTAACAAGAGATCTCTTGAGCTACTTTGGCAGAGTAAGCAGTGTGTGAATTGTTCTTTCTGGTGTAGCGCTGGTTATAATAAGAGGCCTATATTGGGAAGATGCAACAGTACTTGTGGGAAGGATTCTTCAGCCTCTGCACAAGCTGTAGCTAAGAAGGAGATAATCTAAGAAACAAATTTGTTGCCAGTAGGTTTGCACTGTTGCACAGTAATTTCCCCTGTTCAGGGGAACATTTCCTATTGGCAAATTTGGGAAAGCCCAAAATCATCCGTGTTTGTCCCAGGAACCTCTGGCAGAGCGCACCCAAGGCGTGAAAGCTCCACAAGGTAGAAGTTAAAGGTGGCTGAATTCAGCTGGAAGTGGAAGTCATTACTGCTGTGGGTAGTAAGATGGTTTGCCACAAGATGTGGTGGGTTGTTCATGGGTTTGTGTCAGAGAGGACAGAGGTTTATGTGTTGAATTGTTGCCATGCATGACTGGTGTTGCACAGAGCAGAATAAGTTACCAGGGTGGCTTGTTCTGGAATTCAGCCCAAGAGGATTTTAAGGACAGTAGTGATGAACAACACTGGAGGATGTGTGTCTGTCACTTCTGGGCAGTTGTTTTCCACTCATCTCTGGAAAACCAGTGTTTTCCATGTTCCTGGGGTATCCCTTTAGTACCATACCCATCCTCACTTTTAATTGTGTTACATTCTTAAGCTCAGTAATGTTTGTGGCATTCCATGGCCTGGTTTATGTTAAAGGTGTTCAAACATTTTGGAGTTTTGGTGGTGTTTTTAAAAATCACTAAATCCCCCTTAGCTAATTCTCCTCTGTTTTAAATGTTTATCCATTTTAGAAGAGTGGCTGCTATTGGAGCCGCGTAAGCTGTTGACACAATAGGCTTAATAAATGTTAAACAGTATAATTATGCTTTAGTTGGTCTCTTTTGATTTCCCCTGGATGTATTGAGGATGGGTGATGCATCACTCCTGCACCACAGATACTCCAGTGCTGAGATTTTAGTAGCTCCAAATAAATCATGTGTCCATGCATTGCTTTCTTTTCACGCTCAAACCAAAGAAGGTCCTGGGGTGGCTGTATATTAAACTTCAAGTGTAATTAAGATTTTCTTCCAGGAAAATCTTTACTGTGTTAATTGTATAGTTTTTTAGCAATTGGTTCTCACTGGGAAAGCCAAATATGCCAGATCAGGTTTTTAGATTGGCTTTTGTTAGTCACAGTATGTGTGTGTGCAGTTCATGACTGCTTTAACACTACTCTGTACAGAATGAATGACATGAGAAGCTTTGTCTTCCCTAATCTAAAAGGAAGCCAAAAAACCCTGTGATACTTTCATCCATTTCCAGAGTATACAACAAACTTGGTAACTTTTTGTTAAATTCACCTTTTGCCTGACATGCTGTAGTTGGTAACTTCTCACAGGTGATTTTTCAGCATGAGGAATAAAGAACTTAATAGAACTTCTCATAATAGCTACATCTTCCTGATATGTTTTTAAGGCCATTCAAAGAAAACAGAGTAAATCACTGGATTATGGGAAAGCAAAACACTGTTTCCAATGGAAATTAACAACTGAATCAGAATTAGCTATCATTTGTGTTGAAATATCACCGATTAGCAAACAAGACAAAGTACTCCATGCAGGCATTAGTATGGCCATGGACAATAGAGGAAACATTGAAATGCATCATATGTTTGCAATTTAACATATGAGTCCAGGGTAAAAATGTATGATATGCACTAAACCAAAATGCCTAAAATATCTACTGAAAGATACGCTTTCTGTGGAAAGTACAATGTAATACAGCTGGAAACCTTGTAGTGTTGTAAAGTTTGTCTCTAAAGCAGGAAATTATGACAGATACAGTGTAGAAGGTGGTGTTTTCAGTAAGTTTGCATAGTAAGAACATGCTGTTTGACTTACATTTCTAAATCACTTCCATTGTGACTATACTTCCTGGAATCAGATCATATTTACATAATGATATCCATACTCAGCTCTGTAGGCAGTGTCTTTAGATACGTGTGAGCAGAATAATCTAATTCTGATACTTGAGGGTTTTCTAAGGGTCGTTTTTTGCTATTTGTTGTTACTTCTGGGGGGTTTATTTTTTACATTAAGTTCTTAAAATGCGAACAATTGGAAGCTTGGAAAGCGTATACATAGGCATCTACTTTAATCCTCTGATTATCTGCAGAAATGGCAATATAACTCTTGTAAGAATGTTCTCCTGCTGTGCTTAGAGCTCTTCTCAGGAACAGAGAATGGGGTTTTACAGGTTTCATGGTGTGTTCTTGGGTACTTACTTGTTTTACTCAGGCTTGAGTAGGGAGGTACTTGAGAACAGGGAAAAAGGTGTCCCTATGGGGGTGGGGAAACACAGGCTGGAATGTGATGCCTTCATAGCAGGGTTCCCAAATGCTCCAGGAGGAAACTGGCTTACATCACTGTGATGTCTTGCTTTGAAATGAGAGCCTCCTGTCTCTAGTACCTTGCAATATAAGAACAGCTTTTCTTGCCCAAACATACTTTATAAGTTGGGGAAAAGGGTGCACCCTTATAGACTAGATCTAGATACAGAAATGAAAGCCTCTTTTTGGGAGGTCTTCCCTGCACTGAAGAGGAAAGCTTGCCAAAGCTTAGGAATAAAGAGTAAACTGTCCCATGGTACTAATACAACCAGAGTGAAGAGAGAAATATAAAACCCTTGAGAAGTCTGAGAAAGTGAGAAGTTACTCTGGTTACACCACCTGCCCACACTCCCAGGATTAGAGTGTTGGGTGGTTTATACCTCTGCTTCCCCAGTATCTGTCCACTATTTAAAACGTACATAAGCAATCTTTTGCAGACTGACGTGAAGCCAGGACAGTGTGAAAGTGTTTTGTCAGGAAGGAATGTGCATCATAAACAGAGAACTGACAGGGTCCAGATTTGAAACTTTCATTCTGGGACACTTTGGATTTTAACTCTTTCCTCACCTTCCTGAGAGCAGAGGTTTCTGTGGCTCTTCTGACATGCTGGAATGGGTGGAATCAGGTTAAGTCACAGTGCTGATGGAACTAGGATGGAATAAATAAGAAAGGTGATACTCAGCCCTTTGTGCTTCTCATTTAAAGGAGACATCTTAAGAGCTGAGTGGTAGAAAGAAACTGAGGTGCAAGCTGTGAATAGCTGTTCTTCCTTTGGTTGTGCAGAGCTGGGAGAAAGGAGAGTTATTCCTCCTACTCTACTGGTTGTCCAGCTTTAATAGGAAGTGACTAAAGTTCCTCCAGTAGCTAGGCTTACCTTTACACGCCTTCTCTTCTTCCTGAGAGCCCTCAGAAGATGCAATGTGCTGCTCAAAGTTGTGCCTTCAAGAATCCCAGAATCATCAAGGGAAACGGCCCTGGCTTTCCAAAAACCATTTCCTTTGCTGCTATAACTTTTTCTTGTGGTACATCTTGCCTTAATTTTTCCATTGCTCTACAGGTATGAGAAGTGTTGCAGCTCAAACAAGAAGCTGAAGAATTCCTCTGAGCCTGAAATCTGTTAATCTTTGCATTTCATTAAACCAGGGAATGACAAAACTTGGAAGCCCATAGTGAATAGAATTATTTCCTTGCTACATAAACGAGCATCATTCAGCTCATTTCCTTGTAGCCAAACAAGAGTATACACAAGAGACTTAAACAGATGGGAAGTTTACCACTTGCTTGGTAAGGTGTAGTTGTATTTTATTTCCAACCTGTGTTTTCTTTTCTTAACTGTGGCTTTCAACCATTTTTGTCCTTTTTATGCCTATTTTATCTGAATTTAGAAGCCTTCTCTTTAAATTCTCAGGCACTGACCAGGGCACTGCCCTTATGTTCCCTGATTTGGATTAATCTTGTAGATTTTTTTGTTGTGAAGAGGTTTGTTTGGAGGATCTCTATTATCTCACTCCTATCAGGTTGTGTGAAATGTCTGTTAGAATGTGACTTTCCAGGATACAGTACACTGATCTCAGTCACTTCTTCCCCACACATAAACTTCCAGTGGGTTTTCCTCTTGGAGTCCAACTTCAGATTTATTCAGGTACATTTGGCAGCTATTTCAGGCTGTTACGCATTAATTCAAGAGGGTGAACCTGTTCAAGAGAAAAAGGGGGGGGGGGAAAGGCATCCCAAAAACCCCTTGTTCCTCATAGTGATGACTTTGGTGCTGACAAGGCTGATGAATGTTACTGAATTGCTCATTTCCTGTGAGTTTTAAAGAGACTTCTGTGTGTACTTTGCTGATGACTGAAGATCTCAGCCTTCTGAGTCAGTTTGTAGCAGGTTTTACAGAGGTGAATTAGAGTTTGAGGTTGTAGATTTCTGTCATGTGTAAGTTCTATGTCCACAAAATTACCTGAGATTCAGTTTTCTCCTTATAAGAAGACTCCTTTAGGACTTGTGGTCCTCCTAAAGTTTCCTTGATTTCTTCATTTGACATAAGTGTCTACACAAGCCTTGATCCTTAAAGGTTCTCTTCTAAAATAGCAACAGAAGTATGCTGATGTTTGTCACCAGGTTTGTCTGAAACTTGATATCTATACCACTTGTTACAAAGCACAGTTTCCTGCTTCCGATAATAGCGGAAGCACAGCATTCCCAGATCATATTATATGCTTATGTAGTGCACATAAGCTGTTGTGAAGCGGTGTAGGGATGCTGCTTGTCCAGCCAGAAGTCATCTCCTGTGAGACCACAGAGCTAAGAACTGCCTCTGAGGTGAAATTCCAGAGTTCTTGCTAAGTCTGGAGCTGTAAGTTACATCCCATCAACAAAACTTGAGGGGGGGTTGCATCTTTTCAGCATGACACTTTGGGAGAATAAGGTGGAATCTTCCTTCTCTTTCTACACTGGGTTCATATTTCTTACTGATACTTCCATTAACTTCCTTATCTCTTGTGATGCCAGTTGTGTTTTGGTTTTTTGTATTTTTTGAGGGTATTGCTTCTGGGTTTTGGCACATTGCATGTGTGCTCATTTCTTTTGCAAGCCTTTCAGGGCAGTTAATGCATGCAAATGGACATTTTCCAATGACTTAGTTCTGCTGCTTTGAATTCCCTGGAATCAACTTCACTAATGTGCACGTTCCTTCAGGATACTTCAAAACTTATTTATCTGGTGTATGTCTACGTGGATTGTATTGAATTTGCCCTTTTCTCTATTAGAACCCCTTTTTAGTCTCTTGCACTGTTGGCTTTCCGTGCTGACAGTGCTACTTTGAAGGGGGTTTTGGATCAGTGACAGCTTGAATTCTACTAGCTTTGTACTCAAGAGCTCAGTCTCAGAACTGTTAGATATTCCCTGCAGAGAACCAGACTTGCAAAGTAAGCATCTCTTTCTTGCTAAGAGTTACTCATTAAAGCATCAATCTTTTTCCTCTCCACTACCCTCCCCCAGCCTTCCACAATCCTTCCCATAACTGATTACAGTGTATGGGGCTTGTGGAAATAGAACATCATGTGTATGGTTTTTCCCCAGCTGAGCTTGAAGAACATAAAACGGAAAAAAGTGCTGCACACAGATTGAAAACCAATGGATATCTGCATGTTGATACTTCTGATGACTTGAATGTGAACATCATCTGTATTTTAATGTATTTGAGGTTGAGATTTATAGCTTAGGCTCCATCTGACAAAGAAACTACAAGACTTGAGATTAAAAGACTAAATTACACCCGTTATGAAAACATACATTGTTGCTTTGCATTGCATCAAATAGGCATAATGTTCTTTTATGGTACCTTTTATCAAAAAGAAGCACATTTGCTCAGTCACGTAAGTTGTTCACTGCTGTGCAAAGCAGTTTTCCATGCCTTTAGCCCAAGATCCATTACAACAGGTAAATAACCATTCCTGCAGTGATGTCCTTTTGGAATAACTTTAAAAAAACCCAACTGCCTTGAAATTGCACCAAAATTCCATTTGCTTCCTGATTTATAGTATAAAACAGGAAAAAGGAGATTGTCTGTTACTGAACGTACAAGCTCCTGAGAAACTCAAATGTACCGAACATTTATATCTGTTGGTCCATATAACATCCAAGGAAATGGGGTATTTTTATCCTCATTTGGGATGTTTGGCAGTGCCAAACAATTTCTTTTTTCCTCCTTTAACAAAATTTTTACAAATAAAGCTCTATCCTCACGATCATGATAGTGCTGTCTTTGATTAGAAATACACAGAAGAGCTGAGCAGGGTAAACGTTGATCTAAAGATGACCAAATTCACTATCAAGTGATGTATCTGTAAATGTAATTGTCTTCCCAACTGTTTTACTTGATTTTAACTGCTGTATGCTCTCTTTGACATGTTACCTTCTTCTTTCAGGATTGAATCCCAGCCGATTTCGAATAGGTGACCAAGAGTTTGATTCTTTGCCATCTTTACTGGAATTCTACAAAATACACTATTTGGACACTACAACCTTGATAGAACCAGTTTCCCGATCCAGGCAGAATAGTGGTGTTATCCTCAGGCAGGAGGAAGCTGAATATGTGCGAGCTCTCTTTGACTTTAATGGAAATGATGAGGAAGATCTTCCATTTAAGAAAGGAGACATACTGAAAATCCGGGATAAACCTGAAGAGCAATGGTGGAATGCAGAAGACAGCGAAGGGAAGAGGGGAATGATACCTGTTCCTTACGTCGAGAAGTATAGACCTTCCTCTGCTTCACTATCTGCTCCGATTGGAGGTAACCAGGATAGTTCCCACCCACAACCACTGGGTGGGCCGGAGCCAGGGCCCTATGCCCAGCCCTGCATCAACGCTCCGCTCCCTAACCTTCAGAATGGCCCTATTTATGCCCGGGTTATCCAGAAGCGAGTCCCTAATGCCTACGACAAGACAGCCTTGGCTTTGGAGGTACATAATGGGCAAAACGTAGAAAGAAGAGATCTGTTCAAGGGATTTCCCTTTCAATCACGTTCTAGTTTTGTAGGAATAAGAAAGGGAAAAGCATTGTAATACTGGTTTTACATCATGATTAATAAGTTATGGATAAAAACTTTTTTTGAATTAATAAGTGACTAAAGTCACTTATAGACTAGAGTTTGATTGTTGTAGCATGTTCAGGTTACTGTGTCTTTTGTCAAACATCACTAACATAAGTGTTTCCCCATCCATGTTTTCACTTCTGAACTCTTTATTTTAGGGGGGAGGGAGAGGGAGCAGTTCATAAGTTGTGTGTCTGAACCCGTGTTCACTGTCTCTTGCCTCACCCCTAGCTTTAAAAGGTGTGCTGGGTTGTTTCTTAGCTTTTTTTTCCCCCCTAATCTGTCAGCAGTTTAAAAGCAATCGCTGGAAGCATTGAGAGTTACTTAAACATTACACAGACTGAAAGGATGATGATCATGCATTGGTTTCTAATTGGTGAAGCAGGAACACATAGTTCATCAGGGAGGTCTCCTGTAAAGCAGTGATTGATGGAATATGATTTGTAATAAAGTAGTGATTGATGGAGTATGATTTGTAATAAAACAGTGAGTTTCCCTAAGGTTGATTCACTTCCTGACACAATCAGTTACTCGACCATGCCCCTTTTTATTGCTTTCTTCTTAAAAGGAGACTAGAGTGCTCTATCTCTGCACATCAAATAGTTACCCCCCAAGTTATAGTTGAGGAAACTGAGACTTAAGGTATTCTCAGTGGCAGACCTTTCCCTTAGGATGATATGTAAATTGATTCCTTTAATCTGGGCTTTCTTTGAGCTAAAGGCTCTGGAATTTCCTGATACCTAATTGACTTCCTGTTTATATAACATTTTAAGTACTTGGGAAAAAACAGTTTCTGTGCTGAGTCAGAGCATCTCCTCTTCACTCTCAAATACTTCATTTAATTGTGTGGAGCACAGAAGGCACTTCAGTGATGTGGCAACTGAAGGTCTGTGTCTTTAGTACAGAATTGGCACATGCAGCACATTCTACAGACCTGATGATGTACAACCTGGGAGGTGGGAAATATCCTCATTGTAGATAAAATTTGGCTAGGGAAGCAGTGTAAATATACTCTGAGGTACTGTTATATTTGTGAATTGAGATTGACAGGATACAGCGTGTAAATTTTGGGGTTGAGAAGCAATGTCTAGAAATTCATGCCAACTCACTAGGTTTTGGAGAATGTGGAGATTTTTAACCTCAGGCTTTATACAGCCCAAACCACCTTCTCTTTCCTTTTTTCTCACTCTCTCCAGCCAGCCACCTCCTGAAGCTTGGAAATATTCCTGCAATTACCAGATGTTAGGTTTTCTTTGAGCTGCATATTTATCACAACCTTTTAGGTGTCTTTCTGGCTTTTATTTATCAGTGTACTAGCAGTGTTCTCTTAAGCTTAACTTTACATTTTATTTCACTTAAAGTGGATCCCCACAACCTTGCCCAACTCCCAGTTTGGTAGCATGAAGAGGGGTAGAGTGAGAAAACACTGATAATCCAGGCCATTGTGAGCAACTTTGAGTGAAAGCAAAATCCTTTACACACCGAAGAACAGCTTGTGATTGCCACAGCTGAGCTTATGTTAGTTCAGTCCTCTCCACTACAACCCACATGATCTGTCAAGTATGCTGTGCTTTAGTGTCCTGGGTTTGGCTGGGGTAGAGTTAATTTTCTTCCTAGTAACCGGTGCAGTGCTGCGTTTTGGCTTTAGTCTGAGAATAATGTTGATAACACACCCATGGTTTAGTTGTTGCTTAGCAGAGCTTAACCTAATCAAGGCCTTCTCGGTTTCTTATGCCCTGCCAGAGACAGGACACCTGACCTGAACTAGCCAGAGGGACATTCCATACCATGGAATGTCAGACCCAGTATAGGAACTGGGGGGAGTTGGCTGGAAGGGGTTGATCAGGCATCAAGGGTGAGCTGGGCATTGGTCAGCGGGTGGTGAACAACTGTGCTGTGCATCACTTGTTCATTCCTTTCTCTAGTATTATTACTACTGTTATTATTTATTATTATTGTTATTTCTCTACCTTTATATTAGACCAGGGGCCTTCGTAGTTCTTGTAGACTTACTTCAATACTTCTCAGTTGACATTCTCTTGGTTAGAATGATACATTCCTGTCTTGCTGCAGCTCTAGATTTAAGAAGAGTAATAACAGTGATGGTTCTTTATTCTGTATATAGTATTGCATGATTATATAAAGTGTGAGCCATTTGTCACTGCTTTTCATAGTCTTTCCCAGCTTCTTTGCAGCTTTTATCATTTCAAATCTCAATGTTACCAACTTGCTTTCAATGTCTGTACAGGGCAAACAGCAATATGCACTTTCTGCAAGTTTCTCTTCATCTTGTTTATCGAGGTACTGTTTCTTGTTGTCTTCTATTTTCTCATTTCCTTTCACTTCATCCTGTTCATTCTCTGTTTAGAGATCTCTTCTTAGATAGCTTAGTAGAAAGCATTATGTGACTCTTATCAGTCCATTTTTGCCCAGACCTCTTTAATAACTATAAAGATAGAAAGTGGGATTCTTTCCAAATTAAAACTCTTATCCTTAAGTCTGGCACTGTTATGGGTGGGGGTGGATCATACTGTTGCTCTTAGGAAAATACATTCTTAATATCAAACATTTTTGGTCCAAACTGCAAACAGAATATCTGTCCTCTTGAACTGACTTGGTTTTAAAGAGCTCAAGGAAGGAGGATCAGATGTTTAATAAGTGCTGTGCTGTGTTATGGGAAAAGATTCAGCAGGAGATAACTTTGCTTATATCTGGACCTGTTCAAGGAGTTGTCAGTCTATATTAATTAAAAGATAGGAGAAAATGAGATCAATCCATTGTTTTTCTTTGTAACAGTAGCAGAACTCTGCCATCTTGACCTTACCATTGGACTACTTGGAATAAAACCACTGCATTAAGAAGTCTTCACATAAACCTTTAGTTTTGCTTTGAAGCATATGGGATATATTTAGTTTTAAAACTTCTAATGAAGACTGAGACAAATATGGCCTTTTAGCAGGAGGAATGTTATTCCTGAGGTGCTGTACTTGGTGGGATGACGTGCAATAGACAAATGATACCATAAATCAACCTTAAAAGTGAGAAGAGTTCAGAGAGAACATCCACTTCTAGTCTAAATGCTTTAAAACTCCTGCACTTGTAATAACAAGTGCTCTCTCCTTCTTAGTGACTTGTAGGTTATATTCTTTTCTGTTGAAGGCTGATACATAGATTATATCCAAGTCTGAAGCAATTCGTAGTTATCTAGGATAGTGTTCTGGTGATGGTTATGATTAGGAAAGGAGATTTTCTTCCTTCTAGTATTGTCACAATTAATCTTCCCCTTGTTAAATTATAGCTGATGTATTGGTTTGCTCAACTGAGGTTGGTATAATCCCCCAGTGATTATTTGCAGTAGCAACATTATCCATCCTGCTTGATTAAACTCCTCAAGAGCAAAACCAAGCATTCAGTAGTCCAGGAAGGCTTCCTTTTGCCTGTAGCAAATAAGTAAGAGGATTTTCTTCAAAATATGATTCATTAAAATGTCTCTACTAATGGCTACAAAAGGAAAAACTGGAGTCCCAAGCGTGCCTCTCATTACCAGAGAAGTAACCATCAGAGGTATGGGAAGCTTAGTTAAATGTCCATGGAGTGGTTTGAATTTATGAACTGTTAAAAGCTGTTCTGGCGAAAGATTGCAAGTAATTAAAACATTTAAAATTAATGGATATTTGTAACATTTTAAATTGTTTTCCTTGTTCTTCATTCACTGTGTGGCAAGTGAGAATAATGAGATTCTATTTTGGATGAATTTGGAACGCAGTGATGAGCATCTGTATAAACTAGCAATTGTATATTCAGTGAATTTCTGGATGAAATGTGGTAATGCTTGTGGCTGTGCCTGGAGAGTTTATTTACAGTATTAGTGAAAGAAAATAGAGTGTATCTGTCCCAAAAGCATTCTCCATCTGTAACCTGGGAAGAGTTCTGAAAACTCCTGTTTGTTACTTGTAACTAGGATTACTCATAGAATTCTACAGAGGGGTAGAAATGGGCAGGCAGCTTTTCAGTGTTGCACTTAACACCTCTCTAGTGACAGTCTTTACAATGTAAATTGTGCTGCCTTAGGTTGTGTGAGTGCTCCTTAATTAAAGTACCCTTTAAGATTCAACAGTTTTAGGGACTGATTAGACCTAGACTTGCAGCCCTGACCTGAACTACCTGACTGCCCAGCCTTGGGAAAGGGACTGCTGTACAGTTCTCCACCTTTGTCAGAGGGAGATGGTACCTTTAGAACTGGTTACGTGAATATTAGGTTGGAGATGAGACTATGAGATACCTTGCTGTGCTTCTATTTAGCATGGTACATGAGAACTGGACACTTTTAAACTAGACCATATTGTTCCATCAGTCCATAGTAACCATTCATTTTGTTTTTCTAGCCAAACAATTCAGGTATAAGAGGGAAAGGGCATTAATTGTCTTTACCCATGGTATAGTAATAATCCGTGGCTGGATTCTATCTATCTATCTATCTATCTATCTATCTATCTATCTATCCATGTCCCACTTACCCAGATCTTTTCCAATACAACCTGAAAAGCATTTAGTGGAATTTCCAAATCAAGGAGCTGTTTAGCTTGCAGATTACCCCTCCTTTCCCTCCCTTCATAAGGTGGTGGATGGAGCACAAGCAGAGTGCAAACCTCTGTCTATTCAGTGCCATGCATTTATTGTGATGGTGCTCTGGCAGGTTGGCATTGGGTTGCAGGCTCTTCAATTTAGGTAGTGCTCACCTAATCTAGGTACACTTCTTTCTCTTCTGCTTTCTTCAGAAGTGAATAACATCAGGTGTAGGCTATAACATGGTCAAGACTAAAACTACTTTGTATAGAAGTATATTTGGTCCACTTGGGTTTTATAATTGTAACACATCCTTATTTCCTACCCTGCAGGTCGGTGAGCTGGTAAAGGTCACAAAGATTAACGTGAGTGGTCAGTGGGAAGGAGAGTGTAACGGGAGACGTGGCCACTTTCCATTCACACATGTCCGCTTGCTGGATCAACAGAATCCCGACGAGGACTTCAGCTGAGTGTGGCTCAACAGTTGCGCTTCCAGATGGGAACAATCTCAACTCGTTTTTATTGCAGATGCCATCAAGACTATGTTCCGACAGATGTTGAAAGCGGTATCGCTTGTCTAAGCGTTCTGATAACCTGCAAACCCCTGGGACTGAACACCACCATTCCTTAATCAAGGGTCATGTAATTCAGGGTACGACAGTAGATAACTCGTGTGTCAAGTGGCAGAACTAGTACATGATTATAGGTTGTAATGCCTGCTTCTGTCCATGTGCACAGCAGACTGGACCTTGCCAGCAGCAGCAGTTGGAGAAGGCAGTAATGTAGATGTTAAGGTAACATTTATAGCTCTCTCCGGTCCTATTGCTTATGTTGCTTCTTCCTCAGGCAATGAACATCAACCTTAGACAATTCAATATATAGATAGAAATGTCACAAGTTTATCCTGGAGCTTTCTCCATATTGTTGTTTTTTTCCATCCTGAATCCTCTGTCCTGGAAAGGCTGTGGAGTACTTTGCGTGGTCAGTTACCTGTGCGCAGTATAGATCCACGTAGAGCCCATTGAGGACAGCCTTATGATTTATCGATGCTCACCATTTTAATGGTAAATGACAGATCAAATCAACCTTGGAATTCTAGAAGTTTGTGGACACTAGATTGATTCCTTCAGTACTGTTGATGCTTCAAACATAGCAGCTGATTTTAAATTAAATTTTTCTATTAACACACCAATATCTTTTTATCCACAAATATAAAGCTTATGGAAGTGTAAACATCCATATCAGTGCTGAAACATACGTGCGTAGCACTTTAATGCATAGCTTTAAAGCAGTGTTTGAGTCACTAAATATACTAAAACATTGACACTGCTTTCCAGTAAGATTAAATTATATAGGGCCAGTTTAATTTTTCTGGAGTTCTTCAATAACTCCTCTTGTTCAATACTCTTACAGTACAAATCAGTGTCAAACATGGTGAACTGACAAACCAAATAGTACTTTTTATTTTAAAGTTACTCTGGGGACTCTTCTGGTTTAATTCCCATCTGTAAGATATTTGATAGTGAATTCACAAGGACTTTATTTTTAATAAACTAATGGAAAATACTTGTGTGCTTCTGGATTGATTCTCAAAAGGCATAATAGAGTAACTATGGCTTCCTAGCTCATAATGAGAATCAGTGCATTGAATAGGTGGTATTATGCACTGCTTGGTTTTGGTTTTTAGTCTGTTCTTCTAATTATCTGGTTTTCTCTAACATAAATCAGAATGGATTCAGTAAGTTTTGTAAACTGAGATGAAACACTGAAGTAACTCCCCCTTGCCCGTACCCTGGATTGCTTTCCAAGCACAGCACTCTAGTGACCAAACTTAAGCAAACAGATCTTATAACTTTGCCTACAGTGTAATTCATACACAACAGTTTTTCTGAATAGTAGCAAACTGAAAATGTTCTTTGGGTTCATAGAAGCCATGTGCTAAAACAGCTCATTGGTTGTAAATGCTGCAAGGGCTGGTTCGCATGGCAAAGGCTATTGCTGCAAGGCACCGACCCGGACAACAGAATCCTGGTAACACTTTACCTCAGAACTGTAACATGCTGGAAATCATAATATTTCTGTTCTATTTAAGTACTAGTTGTTTTACTTCAAAACTAATCCATCAGCAAGCCTGACTAATTTTCAGGTAATGGGCACTCATTAATCTGTAGCCTAACAGCAATGTTCATCATGCTTTTCCATCACCAATCTCATAAGCACTACTGAAGATGATGAGAAAACTGACAGTGGTGACAGAACAGTAATAGAGAATTGCAGTACTACTAGTCTAGCTCGGGGTGCTCTTCTGGTTAGAGTGATCTGCCAGTGATTGTGGGATCTCTTCTAGCTTAGGACAAGATTTACTTTGAGGAAAAGAACTGAGAAACTAACTCTAGGTCCTGTAACACATTGGTTTTGTTAAGGCTAATTTGTATTTTTCCTCTCACCTGGATATTTACTATGACTATTTGTTTCTTCAATAGCTGCATTCTAAATAACAAACTTAATACCAAGTTTACCAGTTGCCCATTTAGGCTTAGATTGCAAAAGAAACATAATGAACTGTGTGTTCTTACAGTAACATGGTTTGTTCTGAAGTATTTTTTTCCAGTTGCAGCTGATGAAAACCCAGATGTTTGAACCTTTCCAATCACAATTATCTTAAGATACCAAAAGAACATTTTTCACCTGGTTTTATTATGCAAATCTTGCCTTTTTAATACGAAAGACACAAATTGAATCAAGTAGCAGATACCCTGCAAACTTTGTAGATGTGGTTTTGTCAAGACTGTATAAATGGCGAATATTTGTACACTTGGAAAGAGCTAATAAAAGCAACTAGAGGAGTCTTAATAGCTGCTGTTGCACTAGAATCTGAAGTTCTTGTCAAGCAGCTTCTTAGGCAACTGATACGTTAACGCAACTGTTTTTCACTATTCAGTTCTAAGCCGAAATGTGATTTTTATTTCATAGGTGATAGAAATGAGTATGTTTGCTTTCGGACGAGATAGACATTTCAGCTTCTCAAAGCTCTTAAAGGAAAATAGGTAGAACCTATGTTCATGAACATGTAGATGAAATCCTTTTGTGGCCTTTGTTTAATCCTCTTCTGTTTGTTTCCTCCCGGATGCGTGCAAAAAAGAATCATTGCTAAGAATGTTGGTCACAATCTTTTGTCTTGCTTTGGCTGTGGTTTTGGTCTCTTGTGCATAGGCAGGTGTTAGAACTAGAACAATCATTTCTAGAAATACACCGTGAAAGCAGAATGCTCAAGTACACTGTGTTCTCCTGGTGCATTTACACATTATATCACACTAAAAAGTACAACTGGCTGCTATGGTTTTTTAATCTCTCTTTCATTTTGGTAAACCCCAGCCTTTTTACTAATATTTGCCCTGGTTAAATCTTGTTAATCTGTTTGAATTGTATTTGTTAATAATGCAAATATTTCTAATCATCTTAAAACACTTCATTGTTTTTGTTAATGGTTTTGGAGAAGGATTCTAACCAAACCAGTTTGAAGAAAAATATGAACATGTGCCATTGTATTATAACACTATCCACTTTCTTGACAGTTAAAGTCTTTTTTTATTTTTTTTGTAGCATGTAATGTATATGTTCATAGTCCGTGAAGTAAATAAAAGTATAGCCAAAACTTTGACTTGGTGTCGTTCTCAATCAGCTCTCATTGGGATACTTGCATTAAAAATAGAGGAGTGGGTATGGCATTTTGAATTGGCCGTACTCATATGAAAACAACGTAGATGTAAGTCAAACCGAGGTAACTAAAGTAACTCATAAACCAGTAAGAAACCAGAAAAATAGAGGTTTTATAGTCAAGTAAAATCACCAGTAAAACCAAGGTGATGTTCTGTAATCAAATGAGTTGCTTGAGTCAAGGGGGTGGGGAAAAAAGTGTATCTCACTGCAAAAGAAGACTCGAGAAGAATGTTAAGATGGGACTTTGTAGCTGTTAGTGTCACTTTTACCTCCACAGGTGTATCAGGAAAGAGTATGGTGATTATTTGGATGCTGTGTGACAGTCTGGAAAAGTAAAAAGCTATTTAATCATTCCTAGAATTGTCAGTAAAAACATACATTAAGTTATACAAATTGATACCAGAGAGAATCTCATACGGGAGTGGTCAGGATGACTTCTCTCTGAGGGTGGGAGAGCAGTATTTCAATGAAAACCTACAATGTGCGGTCTACCGTCAAAGGAGAAAGCACCAAAAATGAGGACCAGAATGTCAATGTCCCATGTGGGAGAACATTTGTGACATGAACCTGCATTAGACCTACTTTTGCCATTGTAATCCTTAAAAACTGCAAGGGGACAGTGGCCTCTCAAGCACAAGGATAAGAATCCTGGTGGCAATACTGTATATAAAGCCAGTTTAATTTGGGGTGTGCACCAAAGCACAGCTCCACGCCAGTGGGCTCCTATTAAATTTTCATAGGTAAAAGTGCTGCCCCAGCTTTGCTCCAGTGTTCATACAACTTGGCTGCAGCAGAGCTGCAACCCAAGAGGGCCTTTTAATGAGATTTCCTGAGATAATTCAGTAGGAAGAGGTTCCATAGACCCTTCCACACTCCCCCTCTGCTGCTTAACCTTGGCCTGGTATAAGTGTCTGCTGCTGCAACACACTGCTCACACAGAAACCTACTGCCCCTCCTTTCCTTTCCCCCTCCTTCCAACAACTGTTGTCAGTGTAGCAGTGGTAAAAGTTGAGGGTGCAAGGGACAAGCAGATTGCATCAGCAAATGATGCTGCATTTCCCTGCATTAGACTGCTTATTCCTTGTGATTGCCAAATCCCTGACCAATTTCCAAATGTTTGCATGCCCTCTGTAACAAGTGAATTCAAATATATTTAGGGCATTTAGACAATAGGTTATCATTTAGCAAGTGTATCAGTTTTCACCAAATAAGCATGTTTAAAGTGACCTCGTTTATATGTGTTGTTGAGGTTTCTACAACTCGAGTAGCTGCTGAACATGAGGATCACAGAAAAGTGCATCTAAATTGATGCAAATCTAATTTATTGTGGACAGCTCCCATATAAAACTAAGCCTCAGTTGCTAAAAAATAGACTTTCTGTGCTCAAGATTATGACGTGCAGAGGTGATTTTCCATTTCAGAATGAATTCTAGTATATTGATGCAAATATATGGTGACTCTGTATATTGCTGGGGTCTTTTGGGCGCTTACCTGAACTGCTTTTGTAGTAGTACCACGTATTTACAAAGGATTCAGAGGTAAATATGTATAATGAGTCCCAATTTTAACAAAATCAGCATATTTTGATCATATTTTGACTACATTGAAAATAGCTTTTTTTTTTTCTTGACATCTGCTTTTGACCTTAGTCCAGACACACCAATATCTTTGTTTTTTCTTTGGGGGAGTTGTGATTAGATAATCCTGAGATAAGAAAAAGAGTTGAGGGCCAAAATATCCCCTGGAAAGAGACCACTGATTTTGTGGGTTGGCAAACAGTGATATAAAAAGAATTCCATTACAGTTTTAGACTTATTTGTAAGACACCCGTAAGGTTCTGTTCATTTTACACACCCTAAAGCTCTTGTTCACCAACTGAAATACTGTGTCAAAATGAATCAGGAAACAATAGCCTATTAAAGAATACATGCTTTAAACGGTGCTTTAGGTTTGTGCCCTCAGTTACCCATCAGGAGCCTGTGTCAGTGGGCACAATACAATGGAGCAAATAAGAGGGTACCCGATGCTGTGTCCAAGAGGTGCCAGCGCTGCACAACCTCTGCTGTGTAGCAAAGGCTGCAAAGATCTTTGTGCGCTTCCACGCCTCGGGAAGGCCGAGTCTTTATCCTGCTCCTCCGGAGACACTGGGAAAAGACAGATACAAGACTTCATTCCCAGCTACCCTCAGCAAATCTTTGACGATTAAATTTATGCCTCATTCCCTTTCCGTTTCCTCAGACCATTCTGATTTCAGAAATCGAGGCGTCATCTCAATTATTTCAGAGCATTCTCCGTGTTTTCTTCTTCATAAGTACTCTGTGAACTAGTGAAAAATGCAATTTTAACTTCCAGTTCTCCCAGCCTCTTAAAACTGTGAAATTACCATGTCCTACGTCAGGCTCAGCACTGGAGGTGATACTTGGCGTGAGTAAACAGCCTGGAGAAACCGCAGCAAGCTGCCAGATCAGCCCGCCTGCCTTTCATTGCTAGATTCACCATTGTGCGCGGAGCACAGCCGGTGATCTGTACGAAAACACACACAGAGGTATTCAAACAGCGTTTGAGGGCGGCAGAAACGCGCTCCCTGAGAGAAAGAGGAGCGCTGAGGGGAAAACGCAGCTCTCCACCGGCACCCTCACCCTGAGGGCTGGCGGCCCACCCTCACGCGAGGCACGGCCAGCGGGGACCCCCCGGTCCGCCCAGCCCAGCCCAGCGCGGCCCCAGCCGCCATCGGCAGCCCCGCACCTCGCCCCTCCGTCTCCTTTAGAACAACGGCGCCCTCTCGGCCGCGGCCCCGCCACAGCCGTGCGGGAAAGGGGGGGAGCGGCGGCGGCTCCGTCCCCGCCATCCCCGGGGGCCGCCTCACGGCCGTTGCTAAGGAGCCGCCGTTGCCATGGGAGGCCGCAGGACGCATGCGCGCCCTTGCGGAAGTGCCCGGATGCAGCGGGAGGAGGTGCTGGCGCCATATTTGCCCGGAGAGCGGCGAGCTGGTAGCTGCTGAGCCCCCCCAGACCCATCGGCTTCCATCCGCCCCGTGCAGCCCCCCGACGCCGCCCCTCCTGCACGACATGGACGATCGGGAGGACCTCGTCTATCAGGCCAAGTTGGCTGAGCAGGCTGAGCGCTACGATGGTGAGCGCCGGCGGAGGCCGTGCGAGGCCAAGGGGAGAGGGAGGGAGCGGCCACAAAATGGCGGCTGGGCGGGGGAGGGGGGGGGGGGGCAGGGGCGGAGGAGGAGGGGGGCGCAGACAAAATGGCGACAAGAAGCGCCCCGAGGGGGTGGCGGAGCCGGGGGGTGGGGGCCCTGATCCGGTGGGTGTCTTGGGCCGGGGCGGGGCCCGCTTCGGGGGGCGGTGGCGGCAGAAGCCGGGAGTAAAATGGCGGCCGCGAAGGGCGAGTCCCGGGGGGGGTCGGGGAGCCGCCCCCCCGCCTCGGGGGGCTCCACAAAGGGACCCCGTTACCCTTCGTCGTGCCGCCGGGCCGCCGCGGCTTGAGGCGGTTCTGTTGGGGCATGGGCCTCGCGTAGCGCGGCGGCGTGGGGCTCGGGTCGGCTCGCCGCAGACAACGCCCAGCGCCGTGCTCTCCGGAAGGTGGGCGCCCGGCTCTGTCGGCCCCTCGGGAAGGGATGCTGGGGAGAGGCTCGCTCGCCGTATGGGGTCCCGGGCTGGGGGCGTAGCGCTTTCCTTTCTCTTCCTTTGCCTTCGGTTGGAGATACTGCTGCTCCTGGCAAACCCAGAGGGAGCGAGCTCTCACCCTGGAGCGATCGAGTACATGATACCTCATTGCCTAAAGGAAACGTGTATGCTTTATTATGTGGTAGGAATTATTACAGAACAGTTTATTTTTCTACCTTCGTCTTTTCATCCTTTTCCCCCTGTAAGTTTGGGCACAATTCCTGATCATATCTGGCTGAAAAGTGGCAGAGTGGAGGAACTGGTACCCCTGGATGATGTCTCTAGCTCCCAAAATGTCTGTCTGATGTCTGTTTCATTAACCGTGCTCCCCTTGCATATAATAGAAAGGGCCTTTAATTTTCTCAATAGTGTTACTCTTCGGGGACTGTTACTTTTGCCTTAAGGCCTTATGCTTACTCATTTAAAGTGAAATAAATCCCTTTGTATGTTGTACTTCCTTTAGAAGTAGGAAGGCGCTCCACATATTTGCTGTTTATAATTTTCATAGACAGCAAAGACAAAATTTACCAAGTTCTGGCCAGATGACATGTTTTTACAGAGTTGTGCTTAGAAAGCTCCCAGTAACACTGTTGCGGAGCACCTGAACAATGCATGTTTTGGGGAGGAAAACAGAAACTAACGAAAAAAGAGAGCCTAAGTGGGACTCCCTTCTTTGACTTCCAATAGGGAAATGAGGTAGAACTAAGAATTCCATTACGTGGGAAGAGTCAGTCTTCTCAATAAGTAAGAAGTAACAGAAAAAATGCCATCCCACCCCCTTCCCGCCCCATCCAGATATTGGGGTGCAACGTAATTGACTTGGAGGGATACATGCAGTTCCATAGTCCACAGTAAGTGTGGACTTACTGAGGATTTGGATTTTTTTTCAGTGTCATAATTACCTACCCTAAAGGATATGAGAGGAGAAGATGCATTCCCTCCCCCTCTGGTCCCCAGTCCCAATTCCAGTAGCATTCCTGGGCTTGGTTTGGTGGGTAGGGAGGAAAGAGTTCTCTACCTGGTACAGATGAGTCAGTGCAACTGAAAGTGTTGGCTTTGGTTTGAGTGAAAACCCAGGCTGGCTGCTTGGCCAACGTCCTGGAAGATTCATCATCTTTGGAAGTTTTTGGGGCAGGACTGTCTTTCTGGTGTTATGTTAAGTCAGTGGTAAATCAGTTGTTTAGAAAGTAATAAGATTCTACCACATTGTAGAGATCTACAGTGCAAACCAACCAGACTTCTGTCACCTAATAAAAATTGATTGGTAGGGAATTGCCTTGGTGCAGCGTTTCCCTCAATGGACTTTCTGTTCTACCAGCATCATGGATATTGGTGAAATAAGGCGGCTAGATGAAAATGTGAAAGGCTTCTTATGCAGTACTGCATCTGAATAGTGATGAGACTGTTATCATTTAGGAGGAGCACTAAACTTAATCAGTGCCATGGTTTTTATACTTGCAAAGTTTGCTGGAATCAGGCTGGGTAAATAAATTTAAGGTGCACCCTCCAGTTCTGCTCGCAGTTCTAAATGCATCTCCGTGGCTCTCATATCCAAGGCCTGGAAGAATATGTACTGTAGGTACTGTTTCAGCATCTAATTCTGTATTCTTGTTCAGTGAAACAGTAAACTATTGGCATAACTCTTGTTTATGTGAAATACTGAGTTCTGCCAAGATAGCTGCTCAGTAATTCTCTGCACGAAATTGTTGGGAAGCAGTATAGTGAAATAAGTTAGTCTTAATTTTGCTCTTCAGTTTGATCTTTGAGATAAATGGCCATAAAGTAATAGTTATTAATTGACCTGCATAAAGTGGTGTGGTGGTAAGTACTGTCCACAGGTATGTGGGAATACAGATCTCTTGTGTAACTTGAGTATGAGTGTGGAATGACCATATTTCATGTTTAATAGTAGGATAGCATTAAGTTTTGTCCCATCTTCCTCTAACTTCAAAAGGGTGGTGTGTGGTGGGTTGCTTTTTTTGTATGGTTCATGGTATTTATAGCAGCACTTATGGTGGGCATCTGACTAGCTTCTTTGGTGTTACTTGCCTGACCCATTTAGAGAATTTGTGAAGTCTTGGAAGCTGTATTTGGGGAATGGTTGGGAGTTAATCCTGTATCTGTGCTGTCCTCAGTATATTGGCCCAGATTAAGGGGACAACTTTCTAGGTACTTTTGTGGAGTAAGTAGCACTTAAGCCCTGATCTCCAGAGATATTAAGAGATTTGGGTAACTGACTAGCTTCACAGATCTGCTTAAGCATGTCATGACAAATCGCCAAATGCCCGGAAGCTTACTTAGAATACAGGAAGGTTTGTGAGAAATCTCACTGCTGTTCCTTCAAAGACTATTATTAATAGAATAATACATTAATTATAACCTATTTTTTTCCCCCCAGAAACAACCGGAGTGGGTAACATGTTGGGTTTTGAAATTGTCTTACACTCTTTTATTTTTTTTACATAAATGACTCAAATGTATCTTGATCCTTGTAGACTGCTGCTGAATGTTGAAACCATTTCTTCATTGTGGAAGCTAAGTAATATCTTTTAATCAGGAGAGAAGCAAGCTATGAGTTTAAGCAAGAACTTAGAGCCTGAACAGCAGTTTTGTACTACATGTCTTGAAGTATATGGCTTAAGATTTACATACAGTGTAATTTGGGCGAGGTGAAAGAAGTGTGGGCAGGTTGTTTCCCGCAAAAGCAGATAATAAGTCAAGGCACAGGTAAGGGAAAAAAAGCCGGAACTATTGGACAGCTCTCCTGATTCCCGATACATCAGGTTAGTAGCAGACTCTTAATGTCTTTAAAAATCATCTATCAGGGAAGTGGGTCTATTATGAAGGCAGTAGGGTGTGCAGCAGTGGACTCCATTCAAGATTTGAGCTCATTAATATCTGTTTGCAGACATATCTGTTTGCAGACTTGTCTCTTTCAAGAAAATACCAAGCACACTTTGTGTTGTTTGACTTAATGTCGAGCAGCAAGGTTGGGTTTTGTGCCCGTTTTTTTTTTTTTCCCCCCTTCCCCCCACGTTAATGGTTAATACTTACACCTGTCTGTCAAAGGGTTTACTGTTCTAGTGACGTGAAATATGACTGCTCTCTTTGTGTCAGAATTGGGTAGATGTGAAAGTGCTAGAAGGCAGAAAAATCTTAGCACATCCCTAAGAAATGTAGGAGCCTAAGAGGTAGATAAAATATGGGCAAGACAATTAGATTGGAATTTGGAGGAATTGGGGTTTTTTTAAGGGAAAATTGTTCACATACTGGGCCATAAAAATTGACTTTTCCTTACAAGGAGCTGTGTGAGAGGACCTTCTAGAACTGGCTTCTTGAATCTCCTCAGGTACCAAGAGCAACCAAAGGAGACAAACATCTATAATTAGATGGTTTGGTTCTCTGCAAGGAGTCCAGAAGCTGAGTAGGTGTCCATTACATTTGAGTACACTTGAGTGTATTAGCAGATTAGTTGGTAGCAGATCTCAATCAGGCTGAGAAATACACTCAGTCTTTAATTTGCCTATGTATTGCTTTAAACTAAATCTTTTGTTACAGATACCAGAAACCCCCTGGTTTAATTAGAAAAGCACATGTTCACAGCTTGAAGAGGTGATAGTGATGACTTAAATCACATTCATGTTGCAAGAAAGACTTGGGATAGTCCATAGGATTGATTATTCAGAAAATGCCACTGTTGCTTGGATAAATTAGCCGTAACCCATCTATTTCTCCGAGTGCATAAAGGTACGAGTATGCTTTCTAGAACTGTATATTGCAGAGTCATGCAATCAAATGTTGGCAGTATCTTGGCTGTGCCAGCTGTATACAATGAATACTAGTATAATCTGCTGCTGTCTCTGCAAAACATAGTCTAAGCCACTGCGCAGGATGGATATTCCTTGGTATTTTTTTCCTCTTCTGCCTGTTGGTTGTCTTAACTTGTGGGCATGTAGCTGTTGGGTTCTTTCATGCTTGTATAAAACTTGTACATTTTGGTAAATGTGGCATGCTGTAGGTAAGGAGTTTAAGATTGGATTATCAATTTTTAGTGCCTCAGTAGTTGCACCCTGCTTTCAATGCTGACTGTACTTAGGATGCTTCAAGCATGTGCAAACATTGAAGAAAAAGCTCAAACCTGTGTAGTGTATGGGGTATGCTGTAAATGGGTAAATGTAAAGGGTAAATGCTGTATTCATTTTATGCTTTTGGAAACATGGT
Source organism: Ara ararauna (assembly GCA_028858755.1). Taxonomy (NCBI): domain Eukaryota; kingdom Metazoa; phylum Chordata; class Aves; order Psittaciformes; family Psittacidae; genus Ara; species Ara ararauna. The sequence goes on along the minus strand of CM054389.1, from coordinate 4,248,679 downwards.
GCAGTGCTGCCTAGTGGGGTGAGCTAATCTGACAAGCCCCCGTTGAAAGAGGGGTGTCCTCTCTTCCCTGGCTGTTTTTCTCTACTCTGACTAGAACTTGGGTTCTAGTCTGACTCTTAGAGCCTGTTCAGTTCTCTAAATTACAAGCTTATTTGTTGGTTTTCTGAGTAGTTGTTTTCTGATCTGGTGACCTGAACCAGCCAGTTGAGAGGTCTAAAGAAGTGTTTAGCTGTGAAAGCTGAGAATTGACAGGGATAGAGGGAAATCCTCCCCCTCAAGCTGCTGGCAGGTTTAGCTATCTCTTAAGTCTCACTTGCCAAATGCAGGATTTCTAAAGAGAACAGGAAAACCCAATGTGGGTAATGTAATGGTGTGTTCAGAAGAAGAGTTCCTAATGGATGAAAAGATGAGCCTTGCCTTCTCTTGGCTTAAATTTGAAGCTAATAGTTGCAGTGAATAGGATGGTGCCCACTGATGCTGGGTGGAGGCCTGCAGTTGTAGAAAAACTCCATCTATAGGCATTAATCTTTACAGATGCACTCATCACTTAACGAAGAAAATAGAATCACAGAATAGTTAGGGGTGGAAAGGACCTTAAGATCATCCGGTTCCAACTCCCCTGCCACGGGCAGGGATACCTCCCTCTAAACCATGCCACCCAAGGCTCTGTCCAGCCTGGCCTTGAACACCGCCAGGGATGGTGTTCATGTACACTTACCCCTATTTCTTGCACTTTCTTACCCATATTATAATACACTTGCCCCTATTTCTTCAGCTCTTCTTTTTATTTGTTCTTAGCACTTTGCTGCTTCTGCTAAGTTAGTACTTACTATTTCCTCCCATTTTTCTGGATTACAGATGTTAGTATGTTCCCAGCACGGATCACTGTGTGATTCCACTGGTGATCTTTCTAGTTTTGAACACTTGAGTTTTATATTCATACCCTGTTTCCTGTCTTTCAGCCAAGTGTTTATCCATGTGAGGACTTTCCTTCCTATTTCATGGCAGTTGAGTTCCTCAAAGAACCTTGGGTGAGGGACCTCGTCAAATGCTTTTGGGAAATCCAAGTAGACTATATCAATCCATCCTTCCTTGTCCATATGTGTGACTCATTCAAAGTATCACAGGAGATTTGTGAGGTATTACTTGCTTTTCCAGAAGGCCATGCTCTACCTTACAATGTTTATGCATATACCCACTCATTCAGTAATTCCTGTTAGCTTAACCTCTTGTGAGTATTAAGCTAATGGTTCTGTAGATCCTCTTGACTGTCTGTTGGAACCCTTCTTGAAAATTAAGATAGTGTTACAGCTGCTTTGTGTTTGCTGTTGCTATTAAAGTCTTAAATGAGACATTATACTAAACGGTTTAGAATGAAATACTTTGAGTTCTTATGACTTACTTCTGATCTTCCTTCATTCATTCCAAGAATGAACAAGTACAAGACTAGTACTGAGTCTTCTCTGAGTACTGGTTATGGTGCATGATCTTCTGTGGTGAACACATGTGGGAAGATTCCTTTCTGCTGTATTCATATCCTCGCATCACACTCAGCTTTTAGTAGCTACTGGCTACTCCTTTGGTATGATCTACTCTTGCTTAAGTTTTGTATCCTACATTGCACAGATTTACCTAGAAACTTCCCCATCGACTATGTCCTTTGTACAAATTCTGTGTTGGCCCCTAGCAGGTGGTTATCAAACATATCCTTCTCAATACTTGTAAACTTCCCCATTGCTTTTTAGCTTAGAGTAAGGAATAATCATTTGTCTTTCACATTAAAACAAACAAAAAAACCACAATCCCAAGCAATGTACCAGGCTGTTTTTACTGGCTTTCTTAGGTAGCACTCAGTGTAGTGGTGACCACTGTCTAGATCCTTTGTGCTTTCCAAGCTATGTATGCATGTCTCCGCTGTTACTCCACGGTGGCTGGAGATGAGTCCGCTGTCTTTGTGATGAGGCGCACCTTAATCATAATAGTAGAATTTAGGAGCTTTAAAAAAGGGCATGGGCATTACTGTGGTTTTGTAGTATCTTAAACAGTTGCTTTGTGTCTTAGTTAAATGCCCTTTTTTGCTAGCATATACAAACCTGATCAGACCAGATGTCTGTTTATTGTGATGCTTCTTGTAACAACCAGCAGCAAATGCCTGGGGAAGAGTATAAATCTAGGGTGTGTCATTCTCCAGAATATTCCCTTATCCTTCCGCATCTTGCACATTGGGGATTTCTTGCTCTGATGGTATGATCTGACAGTAGTATAATAAGGTGACAGCCACAATCAACTGAAAAAAACTGTAAGGTAGCCACTTAAACAACAATATTTGCCTTTCTGAACCTGCATAACACTAGTTTTTCCATAATGCAGCATAAGCATCTCGGGACTGTGAGCAGTGAGCTGTCATTGCTGCAGTAATCCTTATTACTAAAATGTAATCTCAGATTTGCATTTTGTCTTGAATGGTCTCTGAGGTTTTCACATCAGGGTGAAAGGTAAAGCTGCACTTACAACGTAAATTATTTGTTCTGTTAGCAGGCATAGATGGCTTTGTTAGAATTAGTTCTCTATTGGAGAAGATACAGTTATGCTGTCCTTTTGCTTTTGTATTGCCTGAGTGATTAAAGGCTTAAACTTTCAGGGCTGGATTATTGCTTTACTGTGGAAGACCAAGGTATGTGCATAATATTACTTTGTCTTGTTGAAATATCAGCGCAGATACTTGCATTCTAAGTAGAATTTGGTTCTTTGCTATACCAGAAACATTCTTCTCCAACAGCTTTGTAGGTAGGCTGATAAATCTTTTTTGTTTGGGCAAGATTCTTGTTTATGGGTGGGATTCTAATCTGTAATGTGTGCTCTGCTCAATGGAAAAAGCACAGTTTGTAAAGGTTTTGTTAAATCCTTGGTAGATTTTTTTTGTTACTGTCTGTGATTTGGAGAAGCAAAATCTACTGTTAGAGGTAGGGATTTTCTCCCCCCCTCTGGTAAGAGCGGAGTCACTACGGAATGTGGAGACCTGTTGGAGACTGATAACGTTGTTCCTGCCGGGGAAAACGATCAAGCCTACGGTTTCTGTTGCTGATGTGGCTTATACCTGTGAAGATGGTGAGTTTTGGCACCCAAGGACAAAAATGACAGTTAAGTTTCATTAGTTTCCCACTGCTTGTGCTGCCATGACACAGCAGAACATAATGACATCAAATGGTGGGGGTGGAATGATGAATAGGCAGGATAAATAGGCCACAGAACAGTGAGGCAAGTAGGCTATGTCGCCCTATGCATCACCATGCTTTTAGCAGACTCTTAAGTAGTCATTCTAGGGTCCCAGTACCTGGCGGATAGCTGAGAAACTGTTATCCTGTTGAGTAGGTGGTGTAGTTGGATCTTAATCTCATTCATCAATGCTCTTCTTTTCATCTCTGGGATTCCCAGGAGTTTGAGAAGCTAGAAGGTAAATGGTGAATGAGATGAAGCACCGTGTGGCAGGACAAAACCTGTGACTCCTGCGTGTCTCATCCTAGCCCCTCAATTAGTGTCTATTTAACACTTTTGTCTTTTATTTTTCTATGTCACAAGCAATCGTACTGTGGTTAGGTAACGAAAGGATTATAACCTTCCTTAAGTGGTTCAGGCATTTGCGTCCACTCGAGTAGAGGAAAGCGGTATTTAGTCATAATTGTTTTAACCCGAGGTTTAGAAGTCCTTTCCAAGAGGTTTAAATTATAAATATCAAATACTTCATATTTTGTGTGTTAATTTTCAGTGTAAGTAGCTGCTTGGCATGGGTAGATATGGTTCCTCTGGGTATCCTCAGGATGACTGTTTTGTTGCTTCTCTAAGTGCCTCATTTCTCATTTGGTGGTTCCCTTTGGCACCTTGACTTGCTTTCCTAATGACAGTACTCACACTTCATCTATTCAAATCTGGATGTTAGACTGTATTCCAGTTGACACATCAGTGGAGCCTTCTGTACTTCTTCAGTTTATTCTCACTGTTCTGAAAGCCAGGTTATATTTGTTCATGTTTTTCTCACTATTCATTGCCTTTTCTGAAGCACTTTGAAGAACTGGCATTCCTGTAGAATTGGAATGGTAACTCTCATCGCTGTGGAAAACATGCTTGCTGCTATATCCTTTTGTCTGTCTCTTAACAACCCCCCCAAAACAAAACCTGACCTATCTCTAAAGGTTTTTTTGGGGGACACTTGTCAAATACATTTAAAAGAACATCACATACTTCCTTTGTGCCCATGCTCATTGATTTGTTTGGAACACTCCAGCATAAAAGTGAGGTATAACTGTTTATGAAAGGAGGAGGGAGCCTATTTTCATAAGCTATCATTAACTTACAACTTGTATCAACTGGTTTGACAGATGCTTCAGCTCTGAGAATAATTGTCTGGCCTTTTGCTCCTAGAAATGGTTGAGTCAATGAAGAAAGTGGCTGGAATGGATGTGGAGTTGACAGTGGAAGAAAGAAACCTGCTTTCTGTCGCATATAAAAACGTGATTGGAGCCAGAAGAGCTTCCTGGAGAATAATCAGCAGCATTGAACAGAAAGAAGAAAACAAAGGTGGAGAAGACAAATTAAAAATGATCCGGGAATATCGGCAAATGGTAAGATGTAGTTGGTGTTGCAGCGTAATGCCACTTAGTTATGGTCCAGTTTTGTTATCCTTGCCGTAACTGTCCTGATAGTCTAGATTGCTAGCAGTGTAGTGACCTGTTATAAGGTGACTGTCTTGAGAGGATGAAGCTTTTCCTTTTCTGGAGAATAAATACACTTAGTGAAGGGGAGAGATTGGGTGTTTCTGTGTAAACACTCCCAGGGGCAGTAGACTGGAAGGAGAAGGGGAGGGGTTTTCCTTCAGTGCAGCTATTATTTGCTCAGCATTTGAACTAGGCTGGCACTTTCTCTTCCTTGCTCAAGTGTGAGGCTGCGTGTGCTCAGGAGGCCTTTTTCTTTCCCCTCCAACCTGATTTTCCCCAACCAGTGTTGTTTTGAAAATTAACTGTGTCAAAGGTATGTTTGGCTGTTAAGCTGCTGCTTCTGATAAAAGTTGCTTTGGATCATTCAGACTTTGACACTTGGGGCTGTTGCAATACTCTGCCCTACAGAGTGCAAAGCATTAACACTGTTAGTTGAAATGCCAGTGGGAAAGGATCTTCAGTGTTGTTCTTGGCATAAAGATGGGCGATGTGAAGCCAAATGGCCACTTTCTTTGACTTCTTTACACTGTGATGCGTACATTTCATGTACATTAGCCCTGTTTTCTTCCTTCTTCCCTTGGAACTAAGTACTTAGCAGAAGAACAGTTGCCTGGTTAGGCTTGATAATTGAATGGGCAGACCTATTATTTATTCAGACAGCAGTGCCTATGTTGAAATGACAATTGGCTTCTCTGACAGCGTCTCATTCTTAATATGTAGAATTTGAAGGTTCTTTTTGTCCTAAACTGGTCAGCTACACTGATACCAGTTAAAGCATTCCCATATTCCTTAAGATGTCATGGTCATCTTAACTGTGAAACTTGCATGTATAATAACCTCTGGGGCGTTGCTGCTTTCTTTCTTTCTTTCTTTCTTTCTGTCTCTCTGGAGAAAAATGGATCCACATAACTTCATGCTGACTCTAGTCAGTCTGTGCAGCTTTACCTAAAATGGAGAGCTTGGAGCAGGCTTTGACTTTTGTCAGGAAGGGCTAATGAAGCCTTCAGCTATAAGAGCAGTCAGCTTTGTTTCCCTCTTCCCCACCTTCCTTAGATGATGGTTTAGCACAGCGCAGGCATGCTCCTGTGTTTAAATCCCCCACGTTTCTGCAGATTTCTTGATCTCCATTATTTTATGACAAGTGCCTCCACATGGTTCAGCTCTTCACTCAGGGAAACAGTGGAGTCTATTATATTCACCTGGCACTGATTCATATACCACCAATGGAAATGATGTTGGCTTGGAAATCTTTCCTCAGGAATGGCTCTGGACTGCTTTCTGTTGACTCACAGGGTTTCTGTTGCTCCATGGAATTGTTCAAGTTGTGAGTTTCTAATTTTATGCTGGCATGTTGATGGGATGAGGCTCTGCCAGTTACATAGAGTCCCAAATACCATTTCTTGATGGGTGTCTGAAATCTTCCTACCAGAACATATAAGACAATAGCTATCAGATGATTGTTTAAATTTGTCTTACGCTGTGTGCTTCCAGGGTTGTTTTTGCATAGGGTTTTGCGGACAATTACTGTCTTCTGCCAGAGATCCTTTAATAGTGAAAAGATTTGGTTTTGAAAGGACTGTAGAAAAGGCTTTGCTCTGTATCTCTCTTTGTGGAGAGAGCAAGTACCATGCAGAACAGACTGATGGGCAGGAAGTGTATATAGTCCTTAAGTACCTATTGAGAGAGAAGGCCAAATGAAATGCAGGGTTGTGCCAACAGTATCTTCAGCTGTTAAATCCTTAAAGGGAATAGCTATGACGGTTGCTGTCGGTGGAAGAGTGCTGTGGAGAGCTGTAATGTCTTTTCATACTGGAGAAAGATGAACAGTGTCAACTCTAGCCTGAGTTTTCCAAGAGGCTGTAGACTGTAGCTGAAGATCAGATCCTGTTTGTAGCTGCTGGGAGACTTACTATGAGTTAGCAGCTGCTGTAAGGAGAGTGTTAATGAGCTTATCAAGATGGCATGGGAGCAGTAAGGGTGCAGGGGACATACTGCAAAGGTTTGGATGATGCTTCTTGCTGTCATTGCTGGAACAGTACCACAACTGCCCTGTTGGTCATGCTCGGTGCTTCTCTGCAGAGATGAGGTCTTGTGCAGGCTCAGCCAAGTTCAGGTTATGGTTCTTGCCTTGTCCACAAATACCTGCTCTTGTAGCATTTTTCAGAGTAAGTTCAGTTGTGTGGGGACTGAGAGGCTGAGCTGAAAGCTGTGGAGAGTTGGAGGGAAATAACATCTTCAGAAAAACACCTACCACCTGAACTTGGGTGTCTGACCATGCTCAGCTATAGAGTGCTGCTCAAGTTGAAATGGAAGGTGTAGTTTGTGTGAAAGTAATTATTTGATGGTGTTGGTGTACATCAGTATTTATTGCAGCTTAGCACGTGGCTCTTAAATGTTTGGAGTTTGTTTGAGCTACTGTCCAATGTGACTTGGGGCAGAACTCGAGGGATGATGGTGTTGTCAGAAGAGGGCTGGGCTGGTTCTGTCTGAGGCATACACTAGGCAGTACTGAGAGGTGATTGGAGATGCCAGGCTGTGTCTTTACCCAAACCACTAAAGATGAATGTAGCAAAACACGTACATAGCCATTGGGGGAAATAACACTTCTTGCTTCCTTAGAAGGCAAGCTGCTTTTCTGGGTCCTGTGGCCGTTTGAATACACAAAAGTAGAGCCCCTGGCTTTCTCTTCTGACTGCATCTTTGTAGATCAACACAGGCATGTGTCCTTCATCCTTGAGAGCTTGGTGTATGTCTGCATGTAATGCAGCTCATTTCATACAGTAAAACCAAATCCCTTCCATAATAACATAGGAGAAATAACCTTCCTTTTACTGGTCTGTATGAGTATGTGTGTTTGTAGTGCTCTGGGTTGTATTCTGGGGCAGCTGCAAGGCTCTTCTCCTTCCCTCCTACTTAGAAAGTTGAGGCTATGAATTGGCACAAATGTGGGTGGTTAGCTTGTTTGTTTTGGCAGGGCTGGGAGGGGGGTTGCAGGTTTTAGCAACTGCTTCCTACGTTCTAGTTTCGTGTTGCATCTCAGTTGTGAGGTGCAGCTATTTTGGGGGCTACGTACTAAAACAGGTCAAAGAACTAGTGCAGGTTACCCTTCCCCTGGTTGCTTCTAATAAGTTTCCTTTTTTAGCTCACCAGGTGGTTTACAAGCTTTTGTATCTTCAGAGCTGAGAACACAGTCTGGAGTCTGATTAAGCCAGCACCATCACTGAATAGAGAGGCAGGGTGCCTTATGGGGGCTTCTGTGCACCCTTTGGGGTTGAGCAGTCTTTCCTTCCTGGTCAGAGCCTGTAGTACGCTGTGTTATTTGGAGCTAGAATGGTGATAGACCCTAAACCTATAGTTTCTGAATGCTCTGTCAAGGTTAGTGTGGGCTCTTGTGCTGCTTTGCTGCTTTGAAGAGCTCATTGAGACACTCTGTGTACACCAGATCCTTCTTGTAAAAGAGCTTTTAGGGTTTTGGTGGGGGTTTCTTGTTTTGTTCTTAACTTCATTTATATATAACATATTTAAACTAAGCTTCGTCAGGACATTTGCCCTGGACAGCAGCTGAATCTCTAACTTGTGTGAATGGTCCTTTAAGCAAAGCTGTAAAAGGTCTGTCTGAGCTGAAATAGACGTTTGTACGTGTACAGTTATTTAACAAAAGAGGATTAGAAACTGATTTAATTCTTTGCAGTTTTGCTGAAGATCTCTCTGCAAAAGAAGTCATTGAAAAAGAGGATCAAGAGGAAAGAAGTTTGCAGGAACTCACTGCTGGCTAAAGGTTTTCTAGCTTTTGTAGCCCAAGAACATATGAAGTAGATTCTTCTCAAGTGACCGTATTTCAGCAACTTCCTTAAGCATTTGTCACATAACTTTATAGTATCTAACTCCTCCTCTGAATGTTAGGGCATTCTGACATTGTACATGACATCTGCTGTAGATAAATTCCTGTAAAGGAACTCTTGCAAATCTAAGTCATTTTGTACAAATCAGTCTGTGTATGTATGTGCCACTTTAACATCTATTTTGGATCTGTAGCTTTAACAGCTTTTGAGGGTAGATGTGGTGGTAACAAACCCTAATAGCTTGGGAGCTGTATGGTGATAAAAATATTACATGGCAAGAAAAATGCTTAAAGAAAGAAAACTGCATGGGTGGGAGGATACAAAGGGATTATGGACTAAGTAAGGCTGCTCTTGTGATCCAGGGCATGCAGTTTCAGGTAGTTTCTTCTAACTAAATTGATGCCTTTGCTTGAAACCCTCTACCTCATCGTGCATAAAAGTAGCTTGAGCCAGTGAACCAACCCCTGCTACTGTGAAGGACATGGGATACTCGGAGCAAGTCGTCTTTTGGCAGTGTTGATGTCAAAAGACAGGGTTTAGCTTTTTGGGTATACTTAGTTTCTTTGCTTTCAGGTGTGAAGCTTTCTGTGGTAAACCCTTAACCTCAGAGACCTTGCTTTATATTCTAAACTAAAGGGGAAAATGAAGGTGCTGTGACCATGTTTTCAACTTTGGCTATTAAAATTCAACATCTGTTTTTAAATAACTCCTTATAGATGGGTTTTCTTTGGCCACAGATCTCAGTGTTGATGATTCCTGCTTTATCTCCGAGTTGGTGCACTCTGCCTTTTTTTGCCTGCTTCTGGAGTCTTTTCCTCTCGTATCTGACCTTTTTGTGTGGCACATCTTTATTCTCTTCTGATACTCCATATTTGTCTTAAGGCTCTTCTGTTAGAGCTTTGCCTCCCACGTAGTCACTGGAAACTTGTTCTGAAGGTGTCACTTAAACTCTAGGGTGCAATGGAGTTTAGCTGATTTGTATTAATGACCTTCAAATTATCCCCTTCACCAGTGCTGCTTTTAGGGCAGCCTTCCAGGATCAAAACTGTAAGGAATTAGGAGTTGTGTAAGCCTTGCAGTAAGGAATTATATAGCCTGAGACAAACTTAATGCAACAACTGTCTAATGAGGTGTCTTCCATTATGCAGTTATACATTTCATCACACATCAGCCCTTGCCTCTCTTGTGCCAGCTGATTACACAGAACCCTTTTGCTTATTGCACTTGTGGAGCAGCTGAATTCTTATTGATTGTTATTGTTCTTCTGTCTTCCCACTTTGGGGTTTCTGTGCTGCTGCCTGTTTTGATTTTTGGATGCTGTTGAAATAGCTCTTAGCCTTACATGCTAACCTCGCCACTTCTTTTCATTTTGGATGTGTTTTCCTTTCTAGGTTGAGACCGAGCTGAAGTTAATCTGTTGTGACATTCTGGATGTACTGGACAAACACCTCATTCCAGCAGCTAACACTGGCGAGTCCAAGGTTTTCTATTACAAAATGTAAGTAGTAAATGTCTTAGTGTGTCTGAACTAGAGACGGAAATAGAGTGATGGCTGCCATGTAGTATCGGCTTCAGAATTGTATTATCAGGTGAAACTTGGCCTTGGAGTCTGTTGCCGTAGTCATTGGTTTGATGCATATTTTCTGCTTTCTGAAGCACAGTTTAAATCTTGACATGATCAGAGCATTCTCCTCTCTGGCTGAATTACCTCTATCTTTCTAGGATAGAGACCTATCCTGAACTTGGCTAGTTTAGATGAGATGCATTTGCAGAGACACAGTTTAATAATGAAGAACGTAATACTACAATTTTGTGTACCAATTCAAGAAAATAAGTGAATCCAAAGTGTTTTCCTGCATGATGGTTTCAAATTCACTCCAGTACTAACGCACTGTTGCAGTAATTCAGCAGCAGTGTCCTTTGTATGAATACATAAAGAGCAGTTCCTGAACTCGACTGTTAATTTAGTGGGGAAATAAGCGCTGCTGACTCCTTATTGCTTCTGTTTCCAGGAAGGGGGACTACCATAGGTATCTGGCTGAGTTTGCCACAGGAAATGACAGGAAGGAGGCTGCAGAGAATAGCTTGGTGGCTTACAAAGCTGCTAGTGACATTGCAATGACAGAACTCCCGCCAACACATCCCATCCGCTTAGGACTTGCGCTCAACTTCTCTGTATTCTACTATGAAATTCTTAATTCTCCTGATCGTGCCTGCAGGTAAGTGGTGACTGGGAAGACGGAGATGTGAATACCAGATAGTTGTTAGGAGGCACAGGTTTAACTTGTGCACTCCTGGTTTCTGTTGAGCCGTATGTTAAATCTGATTGATTCTGTGCTTATAGGTTGGCAAAAGCAGCTTTTGATGATGCTATTGCAGAACTGGATACACTGAGTGAAGAAAGCTATAAGGACTCTACACTTATCATGCAGTTGTTACGTGATAATCTGACACTATGGACTTCAGACATGCAGGGTGATGGTAAGTAAACTCTCCTCTAAAACGCTGCTCTCTCCCGATCTCTGTCCAGAAATCAAAGCATGGAAATGTGGATTGGTTGGTGGTTTACTTCTGTCTTTCCTAATAGTTGACCCTCCTGGATTTATGTCCTTTCTTAGCACTGGATTAAGTTGCTAGGGGTGACATTGGCTTCTGAAGCCTTCCACCTCTCACTTGAAGGAAGGAGGTGTCAGTAATGTCGACTTTCTGTTCCTCCCATCAGGCTGTTTGTGATTATTTTGAAAGCAGTGACCTCACTGAATTCAGCTTTTCCTTATGGCTCGTCATGTTCATCTGTGGTTGTCATTCTAAGAGATGTGAATTGCCAGTGCAGGAGCAAGTACTGCAGCTCATCTGCTTGCCCTTCATTTTTCAGGTCACTCAATGTTTCTGTTGGCACTTTAGTGGAAGATTTAATGCCATCAGGGTGTAAAGGTGCAGAGATCAGTAATTCCCATAGCTTCTATTCTTACAAAGAATTATGGAGTATGAAGGGAAGAGGGGAAAAGGGATTTTGTAAACTGCTTTGTTACCAGAGGAGGTGATGTAGAAGAAGCTTTGAGAAATCTAATTTCCTATTTGAGGTGTTTGAAGGACTTTCTTTAATGCTCCCCAAACCCACTATGTTATACCTCCTAAAGTGGGCCATTGCTTTAGCAAATAGTGTATCCCCTGGCAGTATCAGAGGGCGGGACACTGCTTCTGCTTACTAATATCTGATAGTTAAATTATTAAGTGTCCTTTTGGCATGCTGATGGACTTCTTCCTCTTATACTTTCACATACATGCCAAGTAAAACTTTACTCAGTTAGTTCTTTGCATTAGGCCTTCTGTTTCACTGATCACTGGTAGTGAATGAAACATATGTTTGAATTATGGCCTGGAGAGAGAAGTGGAAAGAGCTGAATTTCTTTAACTTGGAAAGCGGGAAGAAGTGTCAGTCCTGTTCAATGTACGTTAGGTGCTTAGAAATGCAGAGGTTTGAAACATCACTGCTTAACCCAGAAAATACATGTCTTAAGTACTTTAATAAGATGTTACTTGAAGCATGGTGAGAGCCTTATAGAGTTACTTTGGAGTACTTTAGTGGTGTAGTGTCCATATGAAAGCAGTTGTGGAGTCTCTTTATTGAGTACCTGGTTCGTGTAGTATTGATGGGTTAGTTACCTGAGAGCTTCCAGCTCTTTGCATAGATCCCAAGGATTGGATGTTGCAGGTCGAGTTTGGGATGTTTTTTTTAATGGAGCCCAATATCCTGGTGCCATTTCAGTGCAGTGTAACAAGGCTGGATGGCTGTTGTGAGATAGCAACATCAGAACATCTTCCACGAGCTGGCTTTGTCTGGGAGCTGCCAACATGTCTCGTGTACCTCTTGCGTTGTAGATGTTCACCAAGGTTATGTACAGAGGCTCTGGATGTTTCTTTTTGCATAATCTAGATTGACTTCCCTCATAGTGACCTCCATAGCATAGCAAAGAGATAATTCTGCCCTTCTGAGGCATTTCAGATCACCTGGTTACTGTTTATGATGAGGGGCAGGAAGAGAATGATCACAAAGCTTAACCGCTGCAGAATGAGTTCATATTGTAGTGTGGCTCTTTGGGTTCACATAAAACACGGTGTTCATGAGTCATGTGTAGGCACAGGTGTAAAGTTTTCTCATCCCTCACACCATGCTGATGCACTGAGTGCATTTAGAACTGTTGCTTCCAGAACTCCATATTGCCAAATCAGGCTATAAAGGTTAATAGTGGCACTGAGGAAGGAAACTGGTTAAGGGGTGGGGGACACTCAGACAAAGGTTTCTCTTTCACATTCAGCTTCTGCCTGTTCCCATCTCAGTTGTGTCAGTTTAGGGAAGGACTCTGAGCCGAGGTGTTCCTCAGCTGCTGCACCTTCCATCTCATCTCCTGTATCTTTTAACCATCTCATAGGCCAGCTGTTGAGTTCATTTTCATGCTTGTGATGTCACCTTCATGATTCCTGTTCTCCCCTTCTTTCCCACCGTATAGATTCCTAAAGGAAAATCCAACTGTTCATTTCCTAAAATCTCTACTTTGTAAGTCTCTGTCATGGCTGAATGAAGTTTCCAGTGTCGGTTTCCTGCAGTCACTAATGGTGCTTGCCTCTGTTGCTCCTGCTGCCGATAAACTGCTTGTGTCTGTGACTCCATTGCAGGGCTCAGCTGTGACCTGCTGCCCCTGCCCAGGTCCAGTGTGCTTGACTAAAGACCCAAAGTAACTTATGTCTGGGGATTGAGCTGCGTTCCTGGATGGATATTAAGAATATCTGGGCATGAAAAGTACTTTCACAATTGCCTGTTACAGGAGCATTTGCTTATGTGTGTCAACTAGAGCATGCTCAGATCCGTTAATCCATCTTCCCGGGTTAGAGCCTCTGCTTTCCTCTCAAGTGATGTGCCACGTAATCCTGAATGTAGATTTGACTGTTGTTGAATGTCAGATGTCTCATGTTCCTAGAAACCCACCTTGCATTGTACCTGGGGCCAGTGCTGAATCTGGACATGCTTGGAGCGTGCCAGTTACGTGCTGGAAGTCATTAGGCTCATTGGGTTTTAGTGCAGATCAGTCTTTTTAATGGGTAGCTTTTCTTGCCCTCCAACCATCTCACATGGTTAAGGGTAATTGTAAAGAAAACACTGTTGGAGTTTCTCTCATCCATTAACTTACTCGTGCATGGCAGTAGCTGGAGGATGTTAAACCTTTCTTCTTGCAGGAGAAGCCAGGCGAAGCTGTGCAGGAGGCATTGCTTTGCATGCACCTCACCTGGGCAGCTTGAGTGTAACCAACACTTAACTACAAGAGGCTTTATGGATAGATTTCATTCCACTGCGTGTTGCAGCCGGGGTGGATAGGTGCAGACCGGCTGTTTTCAGGAGAACACGAAACATTTAACACCATCAAGTCTGGGACTTGAAGTTGGACTTGAAGCAGGGATGTGGTTTTAGACTTCTTTTGGTACCTTTAATAATGCCTCATCAGTGTTCTTTATAAAATTGACTGCAGGACGTCGCTGGTGGCGAGACTTGAGTGGATTTGGGTAGAGAAAAGCTTGTTTTAAACCCTGTATTTCTGTAGGTAGCGAATAGAGGTCCTCAGGGCTTTCTGGTGTAGAAATGAAGGGTTTGGGAAGGTATTTTCTGGTTGGAGGATGCTGAGGCACAACTGCTCCGATGCCTTTTCTCTTGGCTGTTGATCCCATGCACAGCCTGTTTTCAGGACCAGTGGTTTGCTGCTCTTTGTCCTTACAACAAGAGCCTTCTAATAGCCTGTGCTGCAGCTCTCTATGAAATGCACCGAGGTGGGGATGAGGCTTAATTCCCATGGGAACGCTTCACTCCAGACCTGGCCGGGTGACAAGTGTGTGTGTGTGTGTGTGCCATTGATGTGAGCGTGTGTCCCGCATGGAGCTGTTAATCTCTGGATGCCTGAAGAGCTGCTCCGTGTGTTTAAAAGTTCCCCTCTTCCTTTGAACCACTCCACAGGTGAAGAACAGAATAAAGAAGCGCTGCAGGATGTGGAAGATGAAAACCAGTGAGACACAAAGGCCAACAAGAGAACCCATCTCTGACCACCCTTCCCCTTCCCCACAACAACCCTCAGTGTCACTCTGAGAACCACCAAATCTGACTTATACATTGGGGCTCAGAATTTAGGTTCCTGCCCTGTTGGGTTTCTTTTTTGTTTCGTTTTATTTTGTTTTGGGGTTTTTTTTGTTGGGTTTTTTTTTTTGTTGTTGTTTTGGGGTTTTTTTTGTTTTGTTTTTTTGGGTTTTTTTTACACAATTTAAAAGTTCTTAAAGGCAAGAGTGAATTTCTGTGGATTTTACTGGTGCCAGCTTGTAGGTTCCCTAAGACACTAACAGGTAAAGGCTCTTTCAGCATTACTGTATTGTCTCCCGCCACATGGGGCAGGTGAGAGTGGACGTTCCACCTCGCAGGGCAGGGATGTGTCGCAGCAGAGGAGCGCTCGCCTGGTGGCAGTTCCCTTTCTCTTTCCTTTTATAACTGTTTCAAGTGAATTTTATACCGCCGTTTCGACTCGAGGGGGTGTTCAGCTCGAAGGTACAGCTTGCTTTTTGGGACATAGACTGTAGTGGTTTTACTGTATCGAAACACCCGAGTTTCCCAACTGCTGAAACCTTGCTGAGAATCATGGTGCTGGTAACAGTTCAACAATCCGTGGCTGCTCATTCTTGCCTGTTCTTTACTTTTCCTCCAAGCAGGTTAGCATTGAAGGTGGCATTGATAAAGCCTGCATGCGTGTTCAATATTTTTTCTTTCTCCCTCCCCTGTCCCCATCTCCCTTCGCTCGCTCTCAACCTCTTTTGTTCAGTATGTGTAACTTGAAGCTAATTTGTACTACTGGATATCTGACTGGAGCCACAGATACAGAATCTGTATTGTTCTTACTGAAACACAGCATGGAATTAACATTAAACTTAAATAAAACAAACCTAAATTAAAAATGCCAAATATGACCATGATTTTCTTTTCTAGTTTACTCTCAGCAAGAATAACTTGGCTTTGGTGCTTGCAATAGGAGTGTTTGGAGGGGGAGAAAGAAGTAACGGCATCGTTCTTCATACGCAAGTAAGATGCCAAGCTAATGTGTAAGTAGTGTAGCTGCAGCAGGAGGCAGCAGCTTTTCCACGCCGTTTCCTACCTGGAAGCACACACTCCCCTGTGATCTGCTCGGTGCATTCTCCTCCCTTCTCTTAGAGCATTCCTCATCCAGTGATGCGGATGGAGAAGGGCACCATGGTACTTTCGTGTCCACCTTGCTTAGCTTGTATCCTAGGAATCTCCTTCTAGGAGTAAGCTGCTCCTTGAGGAAAGTTTCCAGGACAAAGACAGGAGGGGGGAGGTTTCTTTTCTGTAAAAATTTATTCAGTGTAGTCTTGAAGAGGTTACAGAACAGCGGATACAGCAGCCGATGGTATATACACTCTAGCATATACAGTGCGGGGTGTACGTACTACAGTGTATACAGCAGCTGATGGTATATACACTCTAGCATATACAGTGCGGGGTGTATGTACTACAGTGTATACAGCAGCCGATGGTATATACACTCTAGCATATACAGTGCGGGGTGTATGTACTACAGTGTATACAGCAGCCGATGGTATATACACTCTAGCATATACAGTGCGGGGTGTACGTACTACAGTGTATACAGCAGCCGATGGTATATACACTCTAGCATATACAGTGCGGGGTGTATGTACTACAGTGTATACAGCAGCTGATGGTATATACACTCTAGCATATACAGTGGGGGGTGTATGTACTACAGTGTATACAGCAGCCGATGGTATATACACTCTAGCATACACGGTGCAGGGTGTATGTATGTACTACAGTGTATACAGCAGCCCAGGACTGGGGCAGTGCCTGGGAACTGCATCATAGGAGACTGAGCCAACTGTATGCAGGTGGCAACATTTGGCTGTATTTTACTCAGGGCTTACAGTAACTGTTGTTGCCACACTGGGATATAGGCGGAATGCGAAGGATTCCTAAGGCAGGTAGAGCTTGGAAATGGGTCTGGGGCTGTGATGGGTGCTCAGCTGCCCACCCTGCAGCCTTGGTGCTTGGTGTTGGCCTCTGGTGCAGGCTGAGACCGTGTTCAAACCAGGTTAGACATGAAGTCGGGAAGATGCTCTCCTGGGAAGGAGCCCTCAACAGTGGGGCAGCGCTGAGCCGGAGCCCTCCTGAAGGGAGCACCAAGATGTGGCAGGGAAATGAGGAGCTTTAGTGCAGGGACTCAACCTTCCTTCCTTCCAGTTATTGCTAAAACCAAGGAAAAGCGGTTTTGTCTGAGCGGAGGCGCTGCGTGGGGCAGGTCCTGGGATTTGTATTTACTGACATCTCAGTGGGGTGTGGGTATGGAAACAGTATAAAAATACCACTACAGAGCAAGGAATGGGATGGGTGACTTCAGAAGGTGTAAGAGCTGCTGGATCCAGATGAGTGAAGAAGCTATATGATGGTTTCATGGGTTAATACCTTATAATCATGAGCTAAACCCAACAAAACCTCCCAATCTAAACCATAAAAGTTTCCACATCGACTCCCTCCCTCGTAGTGCATCTCTCATACTCAAGTATTTACAGGGGGTTTCTTACTCATTTACATAATATGGCTTTAATACCTCAGAACACAAACACCTCGGAGTAAAATTCTTCATCAGACATTCTTTCTGGATATAAAGTTTGGCATCTCTTGGATTGGGCTGACAAAGCAGCAGAGTTTTAGGGTCCCTTTGCGTGTTTGGATGGTGTCAAGCACAAGGTTTGGTCGCTACCTCTTCCCTCAGAGCCCACGGTTCCAGACGGTGCCTTGGACCCACGCCTTTGCTAAGGTAAGGAGGAGAAGGCCTCTCTTTTGGGATGGGATATTAAGAAAGCAAGATGGATTTGTGGGTTTCTGGAAGTGCAGGTCTTTGGTAACAATGACAGGAGCAAAGCGAGGAAGGAGGGGGTTTGCTGGGAATGATCCAGCCAGTTCTGTGGGGAGGAGGAGAAGGTCCTGGCGTGGTGGCACGTTATCATCGGGAGTTCAGACGAGGAGCAACCTGCAGGAGGAGAAGGATAAGCTGGGAAGGATGTGGAGACGCTGCAGTGCTTTAGGTCCTGAAGATCTTTATGAGCCAGCCTCCGGCGTGCTTTGGAGCTGAGCTGTTAGGCCACAGACCGTGTTAACGCTGTTAGTGCCTCACAGGGATCAGAAGCAGGAATGGGCCATTCAGAGGAGGGAGTTGGAAATGGAAATGGCCATGGCTGAACACATCTGCGTTTATTTCTGCATGACCTTTAATGTGGCAAGGCACAGATCAGCTGCGTGGCTGCATCTGACCAGCAGGAAGCCTCAGAAGGGAAAAGGATTTTTCCCTTAGCTTCCTGTGTTCCTATGTCTCAATTTGATGTGCAGAGCGCAGAGTTAAAGCTGGATCTTGGGGAGGGGAATGCAAGTGACTGATAGGCACTGGATGAGTTTGAGCAAGCCTGGCTGGCTCTGGGGCCTGCAGGCAGAGCATGCAGTGGGAGCTCCAGCTGGGGCAGAGGCTGAGCATCACAGGGCACATGTCCATCTGCAGCAACCGTGGTTTAATGCCCAACCTGGGGTTTGGAGCTGCTGTAAGTGAATCAGTGCCCTTTGTTACCAACCCCAGAGGTACTCACCACTGTTAGATGGCCGTTCTTGGCTTTGGCTATGAGCAGTTCTGATCCTGATATGAAGTCAATGATCCCTTCTTTGCCTTGTCCAACTGTAAATTTGATGCTATGAAGAGAAAGAGGCAAGGAGAGATTTGGTGAGCCCCTCTGCTAGCTTAGTTTTACCCTTTTGTGGTTAAGTGGCTGATCTGTATTGATACTTGGCTGCAGCATCTGCCATGTGCATAGCTAAGATGTACTGGATATGCTTTGATGCACGCAGGGATGTTTCTGTAGCCCTCCAAGGCTGAAGCAGAGCTCCCTTTAGAGCCTGGAGGGGCTGAGCTTCCCTCACCTGCCCTGGTTGATGTTGACGTTGTTGACTTTGCCTGCCTGCATGGCTGTCTTGGTGAGCGTCTCAATGACGTGATCACTCTGCAGCACGACATCTCCCTGTGAGGAAGGAGAGACAAGAGTTGGGATCATGGCTTTACAGTGACACTGCACCTAAATGCTGCTGTTAACAGGGACAGGACCAGCTCCATAGCGTGGAAAAACACTTCTCCAAGTGGACCAGGCTTGATGGGCATCTCTGGGGCCTCTGTTGTGGGTCACACTGTACTGGGACCATTAATTGACAATGGGCACAGGAGGCAGCACCAGTCCTGTTGGTGAACTGCTGAACCCATTATGAGCTCAAGTAAGAAGAAATGTTACTTGGAGCTGGCACTAAGTCAATTACAGCCATGTCACCATGTGTGCCCTCCCCACCCAGCTGCATCTCCTGCTCTTTGTGCTTCAAACCCTTTTCAAGAGGCAGTTGGAGAAGTGATGGACGAGTCCCAGTACCTTCTGTTTGTTGTCCTCGCAGTGCACGTGCAGCACAAACAGGTTATCGCTCAGGCTGCTCACAGAGATGCCTGCAACAGAGAACAGCCACTTGGCACCCAACACAAGGGGATTCTCACAGGAATGCAGGTGATGGACAATAGGCTTAAACTGCTCTTTAAGGTGGAAAAGACCCTTCCAGATGCCTCTGTCCATCAGATGTAGGAAGAACTGGTTACAAGATGTCCTGGCCTTGGAAAGAGAGAGGTAGTCTGGCCCCTTCAGGGACCTGTGATCAAAACTGTGCTGGACATGAGCTTCATTCTAGCCTGGGAGGTGGGTGAGCGGTGTAGCTACTGGGATACACTAAGGATTACTTTGTGTACTTGGCACTAGCTCCAAACCGGATTAGCTGTTTAAATTGAGCATTAGCTGTTAAAATTGACCTGGTCCAACATAGCAGAGATGAACACACATCTCCAATAGCATCTTATGGGTGTCATAGAACCCCAAATTAGTGTTGCCCTTGGAAAACACTTCAGATGGTGACAAATGCAGCAGTCGTCCCATCAGGGCTCACATTCAGTAGTCACTGAATGATTGGCACCAGAACTGGAGCCGGGAAGTGAGAGGTTTCAGACAAGCCAAGTAACAACTCCAATGCTCCACCTCCTCTCAGCAGTTCTCCCCCTCTGAGCAAGGTCTCCCTCTAGAAGCATCCAGGCCATGGCAAAGAGGGCCCTGAGCAGCTGCTGTGCACTAATGGTGCAATTCCCTATGGCAGAGGCATGTGCTGGGAAATGACCGAGGAGGAGTTTGGGGAGATGAATTGAGCAATTTTGGTGACATTTGATGAAGTTTCTTTTTAGGAAAACACAGTTTCAGGCTATCACAAACTTAAAATGCTTCTTATCAGTAACCAATCATTCATTCTTGGCCAGGACAAAGCCAAGGTTATCATATTAGCACTTAACTATGGCCAACATGAAGGCTGACCCAAACCCCGTCCTTGCTCAGATCCCTACCTGTCAGATTGCCGTAGTCGATCCGTTGTTTGATTTTGGACTCCTCGATGATGATGGCTGCGTTCTGGGTCAGGAGCAGCTGCCGGGCTCTTGCCTTGTATCCTTTCCGGTCGTACTTGACCACAGGCACTGCATACTGAAGTAAGTGTTAACAGTGCTGAAACTGCACTGGTTCCATTGGCAGCTGCCTTGGCCCTAGCCCAGAGCAAGAGGCACTGACAGCGCTTCGTAAACGGAGACCAGTTCTGACTCCCGTTCTCAGGTCCTTGCTGACCTGGAGGGGTCCTGAGCAATGTGATGGCTACAGCCAGCTTGGAGAACCCAGGTTTAGTTTCAGTCTGGGTGAGTTTCCCCTTTCCTCTCCTCGATTCTGAGCTGATGCAGTTTGGACATATTTGGACACAAGTAATCTAACCTGATATTCTACTGAGTAACTCTAGAAGCTTGACAAAAGTATTAACACACAGATCTCACCTTTATGGCTTCATTGTCTAAAGCCTGCAGGACTTTAGCATTTATCTCTTCATTACCTGGATTAAAACCAAAAAGATGGGGTCAGAAAGAAGCTTCTAGCAAGAAAAGAGCAGATTTAATCCCCTCCATCCCTTCCTCCTGTTAAGCTCACCCAGGCGCGTGTTGATGAAGAGTCTTGGAACACTCTGAGGGTAATTGTCCTTCTTACCCTTGAAAATCTCACTGGCGATGACTTTTTGTTCCAGCTGCAAGGACAAAAAGAGATATTCTTAATCAAAAGATAAACTTATCTTACAAAAGATGTTCCTTTTGCTTTCTTTTAAGCACTTGGCATCTAGTTCTGACCTTCTGAATCACTTGTCACAGAATTATACACACTATCCCATACTTCCCTTACCTTCCCCCAGCAGTGACCCTGTCTTTAGGCCAGAAAGTGGTGTTTTTTCCCTTCTCTCTCCTCTCAGAAGTCTTGTTATCTCCTGTTGGAATTTACCTGGACCTGGCAGTCAGGCTTGGGGTTTTGGTAATGCCCATGTTTAAGAATTACTGACAAAGCAGTAACGGCCTTATTGGCACCAACACATCTGTGACAGCACATTACACGGTATGAAGAACAAGTGAAAATGAAGATATAAGGTATTTATTTGGGAGTCTGGTTTGCTGGGGAGAAGCAAGTGTCCAGCAAGGTCTCCAGCTCAGTGAGAGCCTGTGTTAATCCCATGTCCTTAATCACAGGCTCAGCCACTCACTGATCTATAGCACTTTGCTAGTAACACTCTACAGGCATCCCCCAGCAGTAGGATGTATGATGTGATAATGACAACTCTTATCACCACCTCCCAACAGTCACCTGTAAATTGTGCCATGCTCACATCTCCCGTGTGAGCATGGCACATCCATGTGTCCCTTTACCGAGCCTTTGGTTAATATTAAACAATAAATCCCTCCCTCTACCTTTCCATGACTCAGATGAACCAAATCTCAGGATCTTTTTTACTCTTTTCAGCTATAACAGCAGCTCCCAGTGTGTTCATGTGACGTCTCTGTTTGGAAAATGACTAGTTCTG
The DNA here is from genome assembly GCA_028858755.1 of Ara ararauna. Taxonomy (NCBI): domain Eukaryota; kingdom Metazoa; phylum Chordata; class Aves; order Psittaciformes; family Psittacidae; genus Ara; species Ara ararauna. The sequence goes on along the minus strand of CM054389.1, from coordinate 4,227,053 downwards.
TGTCTGCAGAGTTCTTAATCTCAGTCTCTATATGGTACAACCAGGATAATGCCGCTGGTTACACTCTTATCTTCCATGGGAAGAATGATGGAGCCTTTCAGTACAGACATTATACAGGGACATGGAGATACAGCACTGCTCCAATAGCATGTACTGGAATAGGTGTACAATGCTTTGTCTTTTATGCATGTCTTGTCTATTAGTTTTTGGTCTTTAACCTAAAAACACCCCCGAATGCTCCTGTGGAGCCATTAAATGAGCTCCTCCACCTCAGCCCTGCTGCAGGGAGTCCCCTTATAGTAGTGCCTTTGTCCCTCCCCTCCTGGGGACACCGGTGTAGGCTGGGAAATAACATCAAGTGATCTCATACCTGCTGCTTCCACTCGGGGCTGATTCTCTTGCAGTAGGTCCAGACCATGTTCTGCATGCAGAGCTGGCGCAGGAGCTGGGAAGCCTGCAGAGGAAATCACACCAGGAAAGAAAGGAGCTCAAAACTGCTGACAAACCAACTCAAACCGTGAGGACCATCACTGAATTCAAACAGCATTTAAGCACTGAGAGTTGCTTCTAAAATTCAATACCTTTCAATATCCCTTTCTAAGAGGGTTTTCCTTCAACATTCTCCCCCTGCGTTAGACTGGAGAAGGAGCACCCATATGCTCCCCTTACACTGCTGTGCCCTGCCTTGCATCCAGTGCCTGCAATTGAGCAATCAAGGGCCTTTCACTGGGTGAAACAACCAGGACTTTCTGCTATACCTTGTTTTGAACAGATAAAAACCCAACTGAGGGATGGAACTGGATGAGCTTTAAGGTCCCTTTCAACCCAAACCAGTCTGTGACTTTTGATTCTAAAATGGTGCTGCCATAGCACTGCACTCACAATCTGTCAATACTCCAGCTCCAGTAACTACATCTTGTGCTGTAATTACATCTTGTGATGATGTCTGGATTAATTCTACCAGTAGAGATGCTGATGATGTAGATAACCTGTGTGAGAGCCTGGCTCCTCCTTGCACTGATAGTGGAGGGTCTCCTCACTTCTCCACCACTGCCCCAGTGCCCTCCACCATGTACCCACCTCACAGAGCGATGGAGGAGGAGTTGGCCAAGACTTGTCCAGAACATTCTTTGGCAGGTTCCGTTTGAGGTTCATGAGGAAGGAGAAGCGGATGTAATCCAGGAAATACTCGTTCTCTGGGCACCGCGGATGGTTCCGGTAAATGAAACCTTTGATGAACCTGAGGAAGAAGAAATGTTATTATTAGAACAGCAACCAAAATCAGTGCTATTTGGAACCTGCTTCTTGCCAACCATGTTCTGGGCTTCATTTACAAGTTGGAACTTGTTTTAAAAGTGCTTTAGTGACAAGCAAGTTTATTCCTATCATCTCACTGCCAAGACCTAAGTATCCAGTTGATGGCCTGGGTTATCCTTCACATACCTTCTGATAGTCTCCACTGCCCACTTTCTCTTGGCAGCTTTCCGGCGCCCCAGCGTTCCCCGCCACCAGGACTGGATGGCTATTGCTAAAAGTAATACAAAACAGCAATTAAAAGCACTGGCAGATAGGAACTGCTGGGGGAACATGATTGAGTTTGCTTCTCCTGCTCAGTCTCCCACGTGGAATCACTGGGGACCACACCAACACCTTCCACTCTACTCCCAGCAAGGCTTTGGGGATGAAGACCACCTCTGACAGCAGCAGCCACCTCAAACCATGTAATTCCCAGCCCTGCACTTGCCTTTCTCTCTCTTTTTCTCATACCTGAGTGTTTCATGTGCAAGAATTTCTTTCGACGGTAGAAACCTCTCCACGTCGCCTGCATCTTTGTGGCTGAAATGGCAAGAAAAGGAGCAGTTGGAATTGGGACCAAGCAAATTTTAGTAGAAAAAGGTTCTATTTTTTAAACAAAAAGCAGAAAACCATCATCAGAACTCAGCCATCCACTGTCCATGAAGCTGCTGCGGTGTGTGACTCACCCAGACTCTGCTTCCTCACTTCCAGAGCATCTTCCGTTGCAAACAAAGTCTTGGGAAAGCGGATAAAAATCTTTGTTCTAGAAATAGAAATGCAGAATGATGTTTGACAAGCTGGAGGAGTTCACTTCCTGCCCTTAGCATCCCCTTTGGGCTCTCTAATCTCACCCGTTAGAGAAGCCCTATTTAAAAGCAATGACATGGACGTCCAATGATTCATCATCTCAAACGAAGGAAATAGCAGAACTCACCGTCCCATTTTGTACTCTTCCTGTTTGTAGCCCAGATGCTTCACCAGCACAGCCACCCCATCATGGGGCCGCCCGTCCCACGTGGGCCATGTTTCTGGACAAAGGGATTTGTACCTGGGAATTGAGAGCAGAAGGAACCTTAGGGAGAGAACAAGTCCAGTCCCTACAGGGAAAGAGAAGGGAGAGGCCACGCTTCTTGCTCCCTGTGAGGTGTGAGAGCTGCCCTTTGCTGCTCTGAGCACCTGTGGGACCAAGAGCAAGGAGAGAGCAGCTCAAGGAGGTCCTACCTCTGCAGGAAGACTTCGTATTTTCTCCGATAGGCGAACCCAGCTCTGCGCACGCGGAGGTTCTCCATCAGGCCCAAGTACTTCACTTGGTGTCGGATGAGAACTTCATCGAATCGGTCTTAAGAGAGCATGAAAAGAGAGAAACACGATCAGTATATACCTGAACCTTCATCTGGAGAAGGGGAATGGTCAGTTCTTATGTGCTACACAATTATCTTTAACCTCTAACCCATCCTCATGCTGCAAGTCCCATATCCCGCTTTACTCTACATTTATATTTAGTTCTAAACCAAAGTTCTCCTTTAGGATGTTCTCTGCATGCAAGGAGGAAGAAATGATGGAGAATAAAGGTCATTACGAGGAAGTTATGAAGGTTAATAATTACTCACTTTAAATGTGACTGCTCCACCCAAGAGCAGTGCTCCCACTGTGATTCCTGTGCCATCACCTCCCCACAAGCAGCTCCAGCACCAACCCCAAACAACAGAATCTCACAGTCCTTTATGGGAGCTCCTTCCTGTGCCTCCCTGACTGGGACCTAGTGTCTATGTAAGAAAAGAGTCACCAGGGTCATACCCGCCTGTTTTGCATCATTGGGTTTAATGCAGCGAATATAGGAGGGTTCTTTGGACATCAGAATTTCCATGAGCTTGGAGAGGCTGTTTTTAAACTGAGTTGCTGCCTAGGAGAAAAGAAAGAAAACTCCTATGAAATGATAACTTAGAGCTAGTACTGTGACCACAGAACAAACCTCAGTCTCCCAGCTTTAAACAGAAGAGGTTTGCCCCCAGATCCCAATGTTAGATAGGATATGTCTTAAAAAGAGGGAATAGCCACGCTTCCAGCCAGCTTTGTGTCCTTACCGTTTCAGGTCTCTTCTTGTCCGTCAGCTCTGTCCTGTCAAAACACTGGTTTATGATTGGATTCTCAGAGTTGCACATGGTCTGCAGAGACATTGTCAGAGAGAAAGCACGGGGAATCCTTCAGAGAACTAGCACAAATGAAACGTGGCACAAAACTGCTTGTTTGGGGGCTTTTTGTTCTGATTATTAATAATAAAATGAACTTTGGATGCCTCAATTTGTCTTTTGATAGTGCAGCGCTATGGACATGCGTTCACCAGGTGGAGTCTAGAAGAACCTTTTCCCCCAGGTGCCACCCCCCATTTTAAACCCAACTCCTCGTTCTGCCGAGTTGGAAACATCCTCCATCCACACTCACCTCCTTCAGGTTCCGAAAGAGAAGGTCATTGTTTTTATCCAGAAAACCTGGAGGACAAAAGAAAGGGCTCAGGCTGCCACCCGTGTTCCATAGGAACATCACAGCAGGCCAGGAGTTCGAGATGGGAAATTCATCTGGTTCAGCAAATGAGGTGTGGATGTATTCAATGCCCAGGTTTTTCTTTGCTCTACAGTGAAGCTGTTTGAATTCAAAGGGCAGGACAGGAGCAGGGGAAGAGGGCGAGAGGCAGCAGAGATGATGCACACACCGACCTGCAACGCTGTAGGTGACCTCTCCAGCATAGTGCAAGAGTCTGAACTCTTCCCGCCCCAGGGACTTGCGGGTCTTCTGGTCAGCGAGTTTGTGCCTGGGGAAGAAGTGAAGGGGCTTTAGGAGGAACAAACCTCTGTTTCATGGGGTATCCTCCTCATAAAGCACTACAGCATCTGATCCAGAGTGGGACTGTATGAACGTGGATGGGAGCAGGGAATAAACCCCATTTGCTGCTTTTCAAGACCAAAAGTGAAGAGGTCTCAACCAGCAAATCATAGCAATGACAGAAAATGGATTTAAGTTTATTTGAACAGGATGAACTTTCAGCTTCCTGGCGAGGTTGGGGGGTGGTTCTGTGTGCACATGAAGCTAGAGGAGAGGCAGCAGGCAAGAGGGCAGAGAGATGCTGGCAGCAGGCTGGCATACTCATGACGTTGTACAGATCCCACTCTGAGCATAAGCAGAGCATCCAGTAAGAATAAAAAGACACTTGGAGCTCCAAAACTGAAGTAAGCAATCTGAAAGGTGAAACATGGAATTGTGCCAGGAAGAGGTCAGTCAGTAACCAGACTTCTGTTGCTCCTGCTTTAACCTAAAGCATACTCTTGAGAAGAGCAAGAGAGTTGTGTTGACAACTTACTGTTATCTTAACTCACAGTCAAACCTCTTTGCAAAAGAAAAACATCATCTTTCACATGGGACCCAGTACATTTTGGATGCTGCTGCTTTACACACCAGGAGTTACAATGTTCTCTAGGAGTAATAAAGGTCTGGACTCTATCACACACTTGGATCCTACCACTGTAACTGTGTGAACACTCACGTGAGAAAATGAGGATGGTTCTTCACAGTTTCCTCCAGTTTCTCCAAGAAGGTCGTATCTGTGGCATCCCCAGGTCTCAGGCACTCTTCATCCTACAAACACACCCATTCCAGCGTTGAGTTCCTACTGTTCTCAGCAGAGCACAATGACGCAACATGTCACTGTTCAGTGTACCAGTGCTCTTCCCACCTGCTCAAACAGCCCTTGCATAAGATGAAACCATTCTTTTCTGGGTTCTTACCCCTGTTTTGCATTACACTGCCTCTGTTTTTTCATTTAAGAAGGTGTTGTCAACTCACCAGAATAGAAATGATGCCTTTGAACTTCTCCTCCACCAAATCACAGATTATTTTGTTATTGAAATACTGAACCGGTTCCCACTGCAAAGACAAGAAACCACATTTGGGTGAAAACCGTCCTGGACTGGAAAAAATTAACATTTCAGAACGTTTCAGGCAGCACCTTACTAAAAGAATCTTTCTGTCAACTTGGAAACAAAGCTTTTTCACTCCTGAATTTGTCTTCCTAAGACTCCCTTTAGAAAGCATGGTTTTTTTAAGCAGAGACAAAGACTGCAATGGCATTACATATTTTCAGCTGTATCACACAAAGTGCTTCAGAAAGGAAAAAGGAAAGCGCTTTAAATTCATTTACTTTAGAGACCAGGATAAATCAGCAGCTCCTTTTCTAACCTGAGCTCTGGCCTGCAGGAGATGCTACAAAGGAGATAGTGGAAGTGATGATAGTGGCTCTTACCGCTATGCCTTCTGACTCGTACTCCTCTTGTTCTGACTTTAATGTGAGCTCTATGAAGAGCTGCTGCAATTTTTCATTACAATAATTAATACAAAACTGCTCAAAGCTGCGAACAAAAATCAGAGAAATAATCACTAACACTGTACCACAAATAAAAGAAGCTCTAATCAGTGGGCAGCAGCATGAACCTCTCTGTGCAAATCAAGAGAAATAGAAGAGATTGGGGAACTGTTTATTTATTAACTATAAGTTAGATCTTAGGAAGAAGTTCTTCCCTGTGAGGGTGCTGAGGCGCTGGCACAGGGTGCCCAGAGAAGCTGTGGCTGCCCCATCCCTGGCAGAGTTTAAGGCCAGGTTGAGCAGGGCTTGGAGCAAGCTGCTCTAGTGGAAGGTGTCCCTGTCTGTGGCAGGGGCTGGAACCAGATGAGCTTTAAGGCCCTTTCCAACCCAAACCAGTCTGGGATTCCATGATTAATTACTTTGTGTGAGACCAAACCCAGATGGCCTCAGAGACAGCTCATTTCACAATGGAGAGAAACACTACAATGAATGAAGTCACAAAGAATTTACTCAAAACTCAGTGATACGGATTGAAACAAACCTATTGTGCTGGAAAACCTCAAATCCATAGATATCAAGCAACCCCAGAACTGTTGTGCTTCTCCAGCCTGGAAACTTCCCTTCCTGCAATAGGGCAAAAAAAAAAATGTTGCTATGTACTAACAGCTATGATCCATCACTGGATCTTACCCACTTAGTTACAGCATTTACTCCTCGCCCTCCTCTTAATGGCAGACAGACTAGTTTAGAAACCTTTCTATAGTTTGTAATTTCTTTGCTTTGCAGCTGAAAGATGTAGAATTTCCTTTCACATTTGGTTCGATACCAGCAAACAAAAGGTTCATTTACCTCATAAGCCAGAGACTTGTTAACCTTGTTCACCAGCCAGGAGAAAGTGCGCCCGTATATTGCCTTGGCAAGAGCATCCCTCGCGTAGGCTGCCTGCTCCAGGTTTAGGGGGCTGATGAGCTGTGTGCAGGACGAGACAAAAGCCACTCAACAGCCATCCCCCTGAGGGACTGAGTTTCCCCTAGTTCACTCCACAGCACCCTGTCCAGGCTCAGCTCCCATCACTGTCATCATTAACTTGTGGGATCCTGCACTGACAACCTCCTTCAACAAGTGAGGAGTGAAACGTTCAGTTCTGGTATGAGCTGATGGTGTATCATTAGTTGATTTAATTCCACATGCCTCCTAGATCCCCAGATCATGTTCTTACCTCTTCCCCTTTGGCTATGATCTTCTTGTGGATCAATGCATCTCGAAGAACAGAGCCTTCAACTGCTAGAAGCTGCAAAGCAGTGAAGTACTAAAGTCATTAATGAAGCATTACATTCTATTTATTAGTAATAGTTTTAAGACACCAGAAGAGCTTATCCTAAAACCCCAGTGAAACAACCCTTTATTTCCCATTCACACTGCCAGACGTTTGCAACATCAGTCTGCCCTGTTCGTTCTGCACACCAGCAGTGATATGACCTAGCACATAAACTGGCTTGATTGTTCTGGCATAAAGAACTGAGTAAGCAAAGCCACGAGGGTTCTTCTTTCTTCAAAACTCCTCTCTGGAGTAAGTCTACTCCTATCCCACTGCCTGAAGGTGAAAACCTCAAGTCAGCAGTGGATCATACATGGATAAGTTGTCAATTAAAGGGTTTTGATGTTAAGATTTGCACTTCGTTTAGGTCAAATAAATTTATGAAAACTTCTAAATCATATTCTAAACGGGATCAAGTTCTAAATAAGGAAACCTCCACAACTGATTTTCCTGCAATGTCTCTCTCACTGGTGATACTCACCCTAGCCAGGTATTTGATCTGATTCTCTGTAGTGACCTGAGCGTTTCCTTGCTCATCAGCAGCAAACTGCACATTCCCCAGATGCAGAACACTAGCCACAATGCTCAGCAGATCCTGCGGAGCAACAGTCAGGAATCAGGATGATGACAAGAACCCACAGTGGGAAGGGGCAGTAAGTGAGATTTTTGTGTTATTAACATTCTACGAGGAGTTTTTGTGTTTCTTCAGGGTTTTTTTCAGAGAATACGTTCCATCTGAACACTGCAGAAATACCAGATCAAAGCTGAAAACATTCCTTATAGGTAGGAAAAGCAGCTCTGCTGTTCAACATGTCTTACCTCCACCTCATTGTCCTTGAAGCTTATAATGGACAGGGCTCTTCGCACGATCTTCCAATCATTTTTATCATTTATGGAACTGACCCTTGCACAGTGACCCTAAAAAGACACAGTTTGATCTAAGTAAGTAAATTATTGTCAAAGATGCGTTACTCATGTTCAACGTGTTTCTTTTTATAGCAATGTTATTTTTGAAGGGAGGGAAGGAAACTAGAAAGTCAACTGAGAATATACTGATACTATAACAAAACAACATTGTAAGAGTTACTGGTTGGCACACACCTTTACTAAGTAGTGATACTGTTGTGGGTTCTTCTCAAGGCCCAGCCTTCGCAGTAAGTCCTCCTCCCCTCCTTCTAGCAGCTGGTAGAAAATGTGGAAATTCCTCTCTCCGTGATTCTGGTGCACAACTCGGGATTTCTCCAGGAGGTAGTTCAAGATGTGGCCCCCGACAGGAGCCCCCTAAATCAAACCAGGTACATTGAAATTAGCTCATGAACACAGAGGAAGCCATTTCTGCTGCTTGGTGGGCTATTCAAAGACAAACAAGATAGGAAACAGAAAATAAGCTGTCATTTTGTATCACAGTGGCAATTTGAATTCTGAAGTGTATGCAAAATGAGCTGTCAGGTGACAACAATGTGCCATTATACAGGTCATGGCTACAGCACACACTGAATCGGATCCTGTTTGTGTAGAATTCCTTCTCAGAAGGAATTCGACACAAAAAAAAAAAAGCAGCAGAATTGCGAGTGTGGAGGGTTATGAACTGAGATGTTTAAATGACTGCAGCATGGTGAGCTACTCAGTTCTTGCACTACTTTCATCCCCACAGTGTGGGGCAATTTGGATCAGAATGGAAGGAAACACTGTACAAAGCTACACCTGACAGAGGTTACCTTCAGATCACAGCTGGAAACAGAGACCTGCTGGGACAAGGACAAGTTCTGAAGTGTAACACAGACATTAAGTTACCCTGTAATCAAACTGCACATCCATGTATTTCCCAAATCGGCTGGAGTTGTCATTCCGAAGGGTTTTTGCATTTCCAAAGGCCTGAAATGACAACAATTCAGAGAAAAAGGAGTAAGCATCAAGTAAGATTATTTATAAACACTTTGGTGAAGCTGCCAGTTGCTTATTTACAGCTATTAAAGCCTTGGGTTTTCCTTTTTGCAAAAGCAACCAAGAAGGAAACAGATTGCAGCCCAAATTCTAACACTCATCATTATACCCAGCGCAAGCGCTGCAGATGGAATATCCCTCTGAAAACATTCCCATCACCCCAGCAAGCTTATTTTAATGCCAGTTCGCTGCTGACAACATATGTCATGTCTGACAGTCTTTTCAAAGCTTCCTCTTTGATGACAGCTATTTGCTTTCAGTCACCCACAGCTCTGCTCACAGTAGGCAATGTCCTAATGGGCTGGGGCTATTCCCTCTCACAGGGAACACCTTTCCCAGTGCATGCAGCACACGTTTGATACAGAGCTGAAATATCAAAGGAAACTACAAAGACAGCTCAGGACTGGACACTAGAGGACACCACAGCACTGGGGAAACGCACCCAGCAGCTGCCCACAGACCATGTGTCCACTTGTGGCTTTACAAACTCTTCCCACGCCAAATGCTTCTATCCCAGCAACCCAGCTATTCCAGAATTGCTCCTGGTGGACCGGAAAGGGTGAGCTCAGCTGCAACGGCCCCATCTTTGGCTTGGAAGCAGAGTGGGATTCCCCTGCATGTCATGTGAACAATCTGCCCACATACCATGAACCAGTGTTCCCAGGATATGCTATCCCACCATCCCACTATCCTCTGTGCACTGACAGCTCAGTTCTGCCCACAGGCATCCATCTGCCCCCACTTCCTGCGCTGGAAAATGTGAGTGCTGCTGGTGTGACTCAGTGACTCCAGGTCAAGCTTCCAGCCTTACCTCCAGGACTGGGTTGGATTGTAACAGTCGGTCCTTCACGGTTTCCACCTGCTGACTGGCTGGGCAGGTCACGGCATAGTACTGCAGGATCTTCTTGGTGGCCTCTGTCTTGCCAGCCCCACTCTCCCCGGAGATCAGGATGCACTGATCCTTCCTCTCCGTGCGCAGGGAGCGATAGGAGTTGTCTGCAATAGCGTAGCTGAGGGACAATGACGACAAGGGGTTAGTGTGTTTCTACAAGTGAAGGGCAGAGACTCCTCAGCTAAGGCCAATCCACAGAGGAAACTCCTAGTAGAGGCACCTCATATGTGTCCATGGGCTGCGTGCTGCTGATGCCATCTCTATACACATCTTAACCACTGAGCCAAGTTTCTGCAGGGTCACAGCCCAAATCTACCAGATTCCTTTGAAAACTTCTTTTGATTTTGACAACAAAAGTTCCTGTGGAAGACGACTAAATCATGGAATCCCAGACTGGTTTGTGTTGGAAGGGAGCTTAAAGCTCATCCAGTTCCAACCCCTGCCATGGGCAGAAACACCTTCCACTAGAGGAGGTTGCTCCAAGCCCCTGTGTCCAACCTGGCCTTGAACACTGCAGGGATGGCGCAGCCACAGCTTCTCTGGGCACCCTGTGCCAGCGCCTCAGCACCCTCACAGGGAAGAGCTTCTGCCTAAGACCTCATCTCAGTCTCCCCTCTGGCAGGTTAAAGCCATTCCCCCTTGTCTTGTTCCTACAGGCCCTTGTCCAAAGCCCCTCTCTAGATTAATGGTGCAGATAATGGTGCAGGCAGAGTTACTCTTCTAAATATACAGGATCTCTCAACACTGGCCCTGCAGGACAAAAAAGTCTTACATTCAGGAAACATCTTGCTTCCCATCAATCTTTAATCCAGCTTATCTTTGAAGTGATGACACACTCGGAAGGTCACAACTGCACTTTCCTATCTGGGTGGCTCCAGAACAGCCCAACCTCTCTCAGCTACTCTGGGATGGCAGGAAGAATTGGATGAGCCAGCACAGACTAAGCAGCATCCTGGAGGCTACATAACCTGTCACCAACTCAGGCCAAATACTACCCAAAATACCGGATGGTTCCTCCTGCCTGCACCCAGACAGGTTTATTGCTGCTGGCCCTGGGCCCAGCTTCCTCCTTTGCTGCTTTTTCTTTCACTTCTCTTTTCCTCCGCATGCAGACAGGATCTCCTATCAAGCACCACACACACTTTTCCAACACCAGGAAGCAGGAAGATGAATCTGGCAATGGCGGCAGCTGCTTACAGAGGGAAAGAACCAGACAGGTGTGATGGAAGAGGTTAAGAGAAGAGTATCAGCCCTTCGGAGTGCACTCATAAGACCACCACACCAATACTTTCAGCTGGTGATCAAGCAGATATCCTACTTCATGCACTTCACAACCCTTTTCTTTAACTCTCATGCTGTGAAATTAATTAGAAATAATCATACCAAAATAACTGCCGTGGCCTTCTCAAGTCTATTAATACTTGGTGCTAAGGCAACACCAACGAGCTACCTAGCAACACAACTGCACACTAACCCCACTGAGTTCAGCAAGTCCTTCTCTTCCCATCCAAGTTCTGTCTCCAGGGTGTGTTGAAAACAGTTGAATAAATGTAAATCTAATTAAAGAACTGCCTCTAGACTGCATTGGGGCTTTCATAGCACTGGAAGGGAGCAGTCCTGCACACAGAACCCCTTTACTTAAAGATGTTTGTGGCCCATTCCCAGTTCCCATCTCTGGCAGTTTTCACCATTCCATTAAAAAAACATAACAGACACTGGCACAGGGTGCCCAGAGAAGCTGTGGCTGCCCCATCCCTGGCAGTGTTCAAGGCCAGGTTGGACACAGGGGCTTGGAGCAACCTGCTCTAGTGGCAGGGGGTTGGAACTGGATGAACGAGCCAGGTTTAATCATCCCCCATATAGGTCCACACAAAAAGCCTGAAACACAATAAAAATCCCATTTTTATCCTTACAAACACAACTTCAAATGCTCAGACTTTCCCAAATGATGGTGTTTCTCTCCCTCTCTGTGCTTGCAGTGCATTCTCTTTTGCTTACTCTCTTGGGCTGTGTGCCAATAATAAGAAACAACCCAAATAATTTGCTCAAAAATAACATCATTTACTCTTCCAAGACCTCTTTAAAGAAAAAAACCCCACAAAGAGGTGCTCAGAATTTGGTCCTGAAAAAAACCCCAATTTGGAGCCAAATGTCCTCAGCTCTCGTCATCTTTCTCTTTCAGTCAGACAACAGAAAAGTCAAATGCTTGCAAAAATAACTTTAAACCTCAAAGGTTTTTTTTTCTAAATGGGAAATTGGGAATGCTCAGCAGGCCAGACCATGTAAATAAATACATTCCTTGTTCCAACAGGCTAGTTGGAACAGACGGTAGCGTAGCAACCAGGGAAATACCAGATAAATAGTGGTCAGGCAGTAAGAGCCAAGGTAGGAAAGAAAGCACCACACTCACACACACAGTCCTTAGCCCTGTGCTGAAGGAGCAGTGTAGAGGAGGGAAACACAGCCTGGACACACACAGACCCCAAGTAACCCTGGAACAATGAACTCCTGTCCTGCCAGGACTGGGTAAGCAGCTCTGTTCTTCCAGCCAGGAAGGAACCAACTCCCTTTCCAAATACTGCTCTTGCAAAGGCAACTCATCCTCTTTGGAGAGAGGAACAGGAATAGAAAGAGCTGTTCACCACACCCTCCGGAGGAGCCTTTCTATCCCTGTGCTTTTGAGTGCTTCTTGTGGGATAAGGAACAGTCCTCTGTGCTTGTTTTCACATGTCATTCCTGCACACGCCTGCGTGGGAGCAGCAGAAGAGCACTGTTTACCCACAGGCCACTCACAGGTGAGGAGAAACTTCATAGAAGCTGACGCCACGGTATCGCTCCATGTTCTGTTTGCTGTAGATTTCCAGTTCCTTGTACGGATTAACAGACACCAGAACTGAGCCAATGTACGTCTGGAAAAGAGAACACGAAGCAGAGAGGTTACAGAAGGTCTGGCTGCAGACGCTCCAAGAGACCAGACTGCTCTGAGGGCTGGGTGTTGTTGACAAGGGCTGCCTGCCCCAGTGTGCTGGGGATACTGCTGAGGGCTTCCGAAGAGGCCAAAGCTGCTGAAGAAGTGACCTCTTAGCACAGTGAGAATGACACTGCAGGAGTTACACTCGACATATTATCCTTGCTAGATAAACAGCACCTGCAAATGGTTTTAGTGCTTCTAACAAGCAGGAAGAGTGGATTATTTCTGATATATCGTTCAGGACTGAGTTCAAGCCTGGGGCTGCTGAAAGCCCACCACAAAGGGAATTTATGAAATGGAAGAATGTGGTGTGAGTTGGATTTTCAGTGCTGTAAAGGCCAGTAGACCTCAGCTAGAGCATTGCAGTGAGCCCCTACATCGGTTAATGCAGCAGGAACCCACACTACTTCTGACACAAGCAACCATAGTCTATTAAAGCCGATAGCACCACCTCCAAATCCAACTGCAGAGCAAAGCTATGGCACTTCGTCTGCAGCAGAAGCCCCAGTGCAGGTCACTGAGGAACACTCTGGTGTCTGTCATTCTGCTACTCACATAGATCAAGTTCTCCTTGAAGCGCTTCCGTAGGTTCTCAATGAATGCTGCTTCACTGGTGAAGTTCTCGAGCAGGACAAAGTCCTGGACCCCCACCCGGTCACGGGCGGTCAGAGCACTCTCCATGGTCAGCCGAACGCCGTTGGCCCCTGCTCCCTGCAACCAAAGCAAAGCAAGGTTGGGATATCCATGGTTTCATCTGCAGGTCACTGAGTCCACAAGAACCATTAACCACAATTACCCACGGACAACCTATAAACAGGAGAGGAAGTTAGAAGAACCCCGCTACTACTCCATGTTGAGCTACTACGTGGTGAAGACGTTGGTCACCACACACTAATACTTTATCAACTGGTTCCTACTAATTGCTTTGATGGAAAAGTTATTGCTAAATTTCTAATAACTTTAAATCAATCATTTCATAAGGAGAATAAAACTTGGATTTCCCTTAGCAGGAGTGGGACTGAAACGTGTTCACTCTGCTTTTCTCTCTCACTTCATAACGGGAAGTCGTTTTGAGGCGAGGAATCTTTTATGACTAATGGTGATTCATCTCATGAGCAAACAGCTTCACGTTGCTGACCAAGTTAAAAGCTTTAGCAAAACACCCAATGGGAAAATTCAGAACTAATGAGAAGTGGGCGCTTCTGCATCCCATGCCACTAAATCTAGGCTGTGACACTAACATCTACCCCATGCATCGAGCAGCTTCTGCTCCCTGACCCTCTTTTAAAGGTTACGTTTTCAACATGACATGGTTCAGATACAATTATGTCTGCACGACACAGGTCTGCTGACTTCTTACTCCACTCAGCCTCATGTACTACAACAGGGAGAGGAAATGTGCACCAAGTGACTCAGTTGCTGCTTGCAGGGAAAATTTCTACACAGCAGACAGATGATGTACAGGGCACAGGAGAGACACTCTAGAAATCAGAGACAGGAGAGCCAACATATTAAACCATTTGCTTCACATCAGTGCTGAAGGATCTGCATTTCCTTATCACATTCTTAAATCCCTCTTACTTTGCAAACTCCTCACAGCAATCACCCTTCTCCTAAATCATTTCCCTACAGCACTAATGCATTTCAGAGAATCTATTATTATACTCTGGGATGTTGCCATCACTGGCACAAGCACCACTGGTGCCTGTTCCCCACAGGCTAACAGCAATACCCAGGCACCTTCTCCTGCAGCAGCATTGCAAACCAAGAATGCCAGACCCCTACTGCAGCACTATCATCCAGCCTCAAAACCCTGCACGGTGATGGAGATGTTTTTGCTGACTCACGTTGTCAGGTAGTTCCTTTCTGCTCCTTCTCAAGCTATAATAGTGGTCAGAGCACGGGGGCTGATGGAGTGCAGGAAACAAAAATGAAAACAACCTTGGTCAGAAGAAAATTTACCTTCAGTTTTTTTAAGTAGTAATAAAGGTAAGACCCAAGCAAGTAAAAATTTGGGCCCAAACCAGTGCAAATTCCTTCAATCTGCAGTTGTTCAGACTTACCAATCACTTACAAATGCAGTTTTACCTGTTCCTTTCAGTTGTAATTATCTTTCTTCCCAGAATCCTGGGCATAAGTGATTGCACGGAACTAGCAGCTTTCAGGAAGACATATCAGTTCCTCCTGGAACTCTCAAACCCAGACCCACTCTAATGGCTCAAGCACCACAAAGAAACACTCATTTTAATTCCCTTCTTATTTTTTCCAAGTAGTCTCCTGGATTTCTAAGCTTTGAAAGATGCCATTTGGGAGGAATTCTGCAGATACTGTCACTAAGTAATCTTCCTAAAATGCCCCAAACTTTCCAAGTCAATTCCTCCACATCTTCAGCAAAGCACTTTGTTGTCTTCTTCAACCCTCTTTGCTAAGGTGAAGAGGAGAGGGGGAAGCCCTGGAGAAGGAAGGTGGTGACATAAAGGACAACACTAGCAAAAGAAATAGAGAACAATCACATACAAATAAGCTCTGCCTAGAGCAGTGCAGTCCTAAAGCAGATTTTGGGCAAAGGTAATGGGAACAAAGGGAAAACCAGAAGAAAATCACCAGTTTAAGTGGGCAGGGTTATGAACACAGCTTGAAAACGACTGAGAAGCTTCCACCCTCACACACTTAATTCAAGTTTATATAATCCTAAAGACTTCCACAGAAAATGTCACTTTGCAGCTTCAACAGCTCTTTCATCAGCCACTCCCTCAGCTCAGGACACACTGGTTCCAGCGGCACACATCCAGCCTGAGGAAGGAGCAATCCATCCTTCTCACAGCACACAGACTGCTTCCTCTGGGACAGGCAGTTAAAGGCTGAGGCGCTTTCAGTTTCTTCTCATTCAACTCCAAGCTCTCTTCGTGAGAACTACCTCATACCTGAAATCTGCAGTCCAAAACACCCCAAAACCCAAAAGCAACTTTTCAGCAGTAGTTTACTGTGACCCGGTTACGTAGTCAGATTCTCCAGAAGATCATTTTAACCACAGTGTACCCTCCCCAAGCCTAAATCCAATGCAAATATGAAGAGCAGTCATAAACCACAGCTGAGCAATATGTGCTTCTCCATGCCAGCATTTGCTCATTTGCTTTATTGCTTATGTCCAAGTCTGCCACCAACTTAAAACATCAATGTTAACTATGTAACTGCCAGTAACTTCAACAGATGCAGGGTAAAAGGAGATGAAAATACTCTTCTTCTTGCGAAATGGAAAAAGAACAGTAAGAAAGGGGGGAAAGAAGACACTATTTAGCAAAAACTAATCACAATGATGACCATATGTTCCTGCATATGATGAGTGTGACAGTAAGGCCCTGAATACATTAAAATAACTGAAATGTGAAGTATCTGGTGCTAGCAGGCAGCCTTCAAATCTGGTGGCTGTAAATTAATGCTAGAAAACCCAGTCAGGGGGCTTAAATAAGTGAGTGAAGCTAATTAACCATTCAAGCAGTTTGCCCACAGACAGCACGGGCTCCCTCAGTGCCTTTGCAGTGGATGGATTTCTCTCTGCCAAACCACCTCCGGGTGATGTACAGCTCATTTCCAACATGCTCTGCTCTGTGCTACGGGAGAAATCAGCTTGCGCAACTCTGAAAGCCCTGTGACAGGGAGTGTGTACTCCAGCTAATGAGGAGAATACAGGCTGTGAGGGTCTGATTAGATCCTTCCTTGTGAAAATCAGTTCTTGAAGCTGCTAAGAGAGTTCAGTGGTAAATGAGCTGCTGTGACAGTGAGAAGACAGGCAAAAGGCCCATCCCACAGCCCTCTGTGCAGCTGCACCCTTTGGCTTCCACCAGCTCCAGTGCTTGTGCAATAAGCTACCCTGGAAACCTGACATGGATTAAAACTAGCTTGGGTTTGGGTTCGGGTTCTTTTATTAGTATTATTTTAATCCAGGCCATCTTCCCACACTGGTTCTACACATCATCACTTGCAGCGGCTGACAGGTGATGGTGGCACAAGATTGGGAACCACAGTGGAGATTGAGAGGAGGGAATATTGCAGCAGCAGGGCCAGTTCCTGCTGGGTTTAAGTGCTGGTGAAACTACCACCAAAGAGGCAAGTCAGGTGTAGTCTAACAGCTCACCACCATCAAACCACACACAGCCTTAGCCTCCCTGGCATGTGTTCATGCAAACAATTGCCTGTCTTGAATCAATGCAACTTGCTAAATCAGCTAAATAAAGCACAGGAAAAAAAAGAAGGTGGTACCTTCCTATCAAGGTAGTGAGCTGAATCACCATAACCATGGGATCATGGAGTGTCAGACCCCGGGCAAGGAGGGAAGGGAATGCAGGTGCCCATTGACAGTAATAACCCATTAGCTCTACCATGAGCAATTTGACCCTGCCCATAGGAACCAAAAGGAGAAGCAGGCTAAGGATCCCAACCTTCCTAGGATACACCACGCTAATGCCACCCCGACACAGGCTGCAAACAGGGAACTGCAAAAATCTGAGCAATCTCCAGCTGATCTTGGTGCCTTTCTCCCTCAAACTTGCTTAAAATCACAGTCCTTTCCTAAAACCACATCCTGATGGTCACTCCTACTTGAGAGAGTACAACCTGCCACAGCATTTCTCATACCCACCCCAGGGCACAGCTCCTAGGGACTCATTCCCACACTATTTTAACCCACTTTTTGCTTTTAATCTCTTCTCCAGAGCCGTTAGTACAACAGTGGCTCATGGCCAGGAAAGGAAAAGCCGTCGCTCCTGAATGGTGGGGCCCAAGCCAGCGCAGTTACCAAAGCGGCACCACTTCCACATGCCTTTCTCTTCCGCGTGATTAAAACTTTGGGAAAGATTTTCTGCTGGTGTAAATTGGTGCTGAATACAGCCTGCAAAGCCAGGTTTACCTTGGCTCAGGTTCCAGCTTTTCTTTGTATTCATACAAGAGTCAACAAGACCAGAAAATACCCGCCACTAATGGGAGTACAAAAGCACTCAAGACTATACCAGAGAGTCTCCTAAAGTGTACTAGGAAATCTCTGCCATGCTACTGTGAAGGTGTAAACCAGTAGTTTTCTTTTTAAACTATGCTAAAAAAGTATGATAAAGACTTTCCTCTGCTTAAGATTTAAAGATCTAATCACGGGATGGTTTGGGTTGGAAGGAACCTTCAAGCTCATCCAGTTCCAACCCCTGCCATGGGCAGGGACACCTTCCACTTGAGCAGGTTGCTCCAAGCCCCATCCAACCTGCCAACCACCAGGAGATGAGGAAGCACTCAGTAGCTCAGGCATCTCTCAGTCCTTCCTGGAGCATCCGTGAGTGATGCTTGTGGAAACAGCTGAAGCACTCCAAGTGAATGGTCTTATATGGAGCAGGGAAGCATTATAGTCATCTGATATACAAAGAAAAGTCATACAACAAACATGATTTCTGCTTCAATGTCTAAAGATGTATGTTTGACTATTTTCCTCTGACAAGGAATTAATCAGTAGCCATCCAGCAGAGCAGGAGTCTTGCACTAAACCCCCCTCAGGAAGCGGGTGCTGTATGGAAAGAGGCAGCATCTTTATCTTGGTATGGAGTGCAAGATGATTGATCTGTAGGCTCCAGAAATAGTTACAAAGCCGGGAACGGAAGAATAGACAAGAACCAAGTAGGAGTGGGAAGGGAAATTCAGATTAGATTTGGGAAGACAATAAGGAGTCTGAACCAAGAACGAACTTCTCTTGGGGAGGTAGCAGAGAAAACACATTTGTCTCCTGGATAGTCTGACATTCCTCACTGTCATGCCAAAGCTGCAGGAAGGAAAACAATTCCTCTGATTTCTACTCCACTCTGTAGTCTGAGAAAGGGTTTGGACAGCCTGGGCTAGACAGCAGGGCAGACAAAAATCAACTCTTTCATCCAGGGCCTCAATTCCTGAGGTGCAGAATGGGAGAGCTCCTCATTTCCTTTTACACAGAGAAAGCAATAATGAAAACAACTGAGGTGGACCACAATCAAGGGATCTTAATCAAGCACTTGTTGCCTGCCAGCAAATCCCTGACAGACTCAAGTGCAGCACTTGGGATCCTCCTCCCTCTTGCCGCACTGAAAATGAGCTGCACTTTTTGGACTACATTAGTCAACAGCAGGGCTGGAATAAGGGATCCCTGAGAGGCACCTCAGGTCTCCAGTAAAAATCCTCTCCAAACAGACACATGGATTTATTTGCCCCTTCTGAAGCCACCTGAGCTCAGACAATAATTCATACATCACAAATCCCATGTATTCAGCTTGTTCAGTTAAGAAAATGAAGTAACAAAAGCAAATGTTCCATTTTGATGAATTCTGTAAGCCCAATGAAGTTACTTCCCACCAGGTGTAAGCTTGTGGGAGAGGGGATTTGGACAGGGGCCTGTAGGGACAGGACAAGGGGAATGGCTTTAACCTGCCAGAGGGGAGACTGAGATAAGGTCTTAGGCAGAAGCTCTTCCCTGTGAGGGTGCTGAGGCGCTGGCACAGGGTGCCCAGAGAAGCTGTGGCTGCCCCATCCCTGGCAGTGTTCAAGGCCAGGTTGGACACAGCGGCTTGGAACAACCTGCTCTAGTGGAAGGTGTCCCTGCCAGTGGCAGGGGGTTGAAACTGGATGAGCTTTAAGGTCCCTTCCAATGCAAACCATTCTGTGGTCCTGTGATGATTCTATGAAGCTGTTCTGAGCAGACAACTTAGGTAAAATCAGGAGTGTCAGATCAAACAGAATCAAAACCAGGTAACAACTGATGACACAGACCAGTGGAGCTAAAGGAACAACTCGAACTTACAAACAAGTCACCACTTATAGCAGAATCACTTTTCTATTCCTGCTTCTTTTAGACCAATACTTGGCCAGCAATGGAATGTGGGAGCACTTGCCCATGCTCAGAGCCTGCTTCTCAGATACTTCCCTCCTGATCCTAAACCACATATTGGAAGGATCTAACAACAGAATACACTATTCAAGAAATTATATTCAAGAGAAAGAAAAGCTATTTCCTTGACTAATTCTTGTAAACTGTTTATTTTGAGGTCTTCCATGTTTTAAGTAGGGACAAACTGGAATACATTAAACCATAAAATAACCAGAAATAGAGGGGAAGCAATCTCAGTCTGCTCTCACAAAGATTTCTTGCATCCCCACTAGCAAATTGCCTAGAAACTAAAGTTCTGCCTCCCTCACTTTACAAGCTATGGAACCATTTCATCTCTGAACAAAATGCAAACCAGAATGGGAAATGGGAGCAATGGATCACCCTGTGTGCATTACTTTAAGTATCTATCAAATACATAGGGGACAGAACTGTGAAAGCAAAAGTTTCATCTTCTGAAAAGCAATACTGCAGGGTGCAGATGTTGCTGCAATTAATGATGACTCAATATAGTAACCAATGATGTCTGACATTTGCAAATAGTAAGTATTTAGAATAGTAAGAATCCATCTAAGGAGCTCGAATGTAAATTCCAATGGACCAGAAACCAAAGCAAGCCATGGAGATTCAATGGCAAGCAGGTAACATAATTTGTTTCACGTTTATAAAGGAATTATATCTTCTAGGCTTTACTTTTTGGGGGGATAAGGAGGAAGTTAGGGAAAAAGAGATGCAATCAGTAGTGAAAAGAAAAAGGGAGTTGTAAGAACTGATTCAAGAGAGGGAAAACATTTACCCCTCAGAGGGGCTGCTGATATTTCAATCAACAAGCTAAATATAAAATAGCAGTAAGAAAAATGAACCAGAGAAACCAGGAACTCAACCAAGGCTGGAAAAGTAAATACACTGTATTTCTATATTTAGGGAGCTGACATTTTTACTCCTGAACAGCTGGTGCTGGTTGAGAGATGCTGCTGATCACTCCTCATTGCAGTACTACCTGTGCCCCCAGGGTACAAGCCTGGGCATCCCTCAGTAGCTGCAGAAAACAGAGAGCACAAGAAGCAAAATCTCACATCATTGCCCTTCCAAGGAAGTTTTGCCATTGCCTGAGCTGGTGAGAGGAGCAGAAACCCAGACACCAGCCTACAGGTAAGAACCACAGGATGCATGTGCTCCCCCTGCCTCCCAGCTTGCAGCAATGGGGTACCCACTCTGCATCCTTATTCACTGCTCTGGGATAATACTGTATTTCCCTCTAAATCCATGCATCCCTTCATCTCACTTCCAACCAATACTGTGCGTTACTCCTGCAGCACTCTGCCCTTCCCCACACCAGAGGTTCCCACCTTCCCTACACCCCACACAACCATTTCAGACCATGAAGTCTTTGAGAGATAGTAAAACTTTCCGAGCACAAGCCCTCCAGAGCATTCCTGGGGCATGTGAAGGGCACTTCCACACCCATGTGTTCTCTTGGAAAATATCAAGCACCGCCCTGGACAACAGCACTTATCACGCTCTATCACCAACCTTTCTATTTCCTGCCATAGGTGAGTTTGCTGGCTCCATCATCCTCCATGCCAATAGAAGCCCGAGCACAAGCCTCTCAAGCACTGTCATCTCTACCTTCGCATGTGCTGTCACATCTAGGCAGGTTCTCCAGAAGCTCTGCTCTTTCCTTCATCACCAAGGCCCTTTCTCAGAGTGGTCAACACTAGACTATCTGTGAGAACACATGACGATCTCTACACTGAGCAGGAATGGGATACTCCAGCCCTTGCTACTGCTTCTTCAACAGAGAACTGCTTAAATCCACAGACATAATGTTTTTAATCCTCCTCTTCCTAAATTTGGGAAGTTGTTGCCAATTAGAGCCCTGAACATTCTCATCCAGCCAAAAGCCCACGTACACTTTTGTTATAACATTCCCCCATTCTTGACCTCAGCATCTTCCAACGTCAGTGAATTCCATGGCCCAATTATGCATTGTACGAACATAATCATTGCATCAGTTTGGCAACTTCTAACACAACTGAATGTCCCTCTTCCTATGCTACAACACAGAAGAAAGGAGCTCATGATCAGTCTTCTCTATGGCATTATTGTACATGTACTATTTTTCCTCCTCTTTTACTCATCTCTTTCTCCAGGTACTAATCCTGGTCTTCTCAAGCTTTTGCCACGTACTTTTCTAAGCTCCTGGTGCAATGCAGTACACAGAGCCAGGCTTTCTGGTTGCTGCTAAAACATGGACAAAGTTTGATAAAGTAAATACACCCTGGAGGAACCGAGTGGCAATGAGTCCTTAAGCAGGTATTTCCTGCCATTCCCGAGGGTGGTAGTCAGACAGAAAGGAGCCCATCATGGCCCTGGGAAGGACACAGCAGAGCCCAACACCAGTAGGGTACGTTCACATCCTCAAGCCCCTTCCACCCAAGCAAAGGCTCCACCCTTTCTTCTCCCCTAATGCAGAGCACAGCTTTCCCCCCTCTCTTCCCACTTCCTCAGTTCCCACCTTGGCTTCCTCCTCGAAACATGCATTTCCTTGGGGTTTTATCCCATTCCAACCCCTTCCAAATCACTTTCCAATGAAGGGATCTCTTGCAAAGCATTTCACTTCCCTGCTGGAACCTTGGCAACGTGTCTCCCTTCTCCTCAGGGCCAGATACACATCCGAAAGCTGCAAACCCACCAAGAGAGCTGAGCAAATCTTACCGCGCCTCTGAACTTCATCTCTGCCTCCTGGCAGCTCCCGCAGAGCCTGAGTTCACCCTGCTGCAAAAAGCAGGAATCTGAGGACAAGTTCTCCCTCCTGTCAGTTGCCTTTTTTTTTTCCTGACATTTTCGGTGCAGTCACAACTCCTGCCCTCCCACCAGCTCCTACTGGAGCATCCCAGAGAGGGCGTTTTCCAAGGAGAAGGAGAGGAACTCTCCTCCCCTCAGCAAAGAGGAGAGCCGGGTGTGCAGAGCTCAGGAGAGGCAGGCCAAGAGCAGTCAGCTGTCCTCTGCCTTCCCTGCAGAGTGCCTAACCACAGGGAAAAGCGGAAAGAACAGTAATCCCAGGCGCTGGAAAAGCTGGTGCAGAGCCCAACACACAAACCCACAGTGGCGGGACAGGAAGAGGTGCTCCATTACAGCAAGTTTGCACTGAAGCGGCAGCAGGAGCAAGAAGGTTCCCCAAACCTGCTCCCAACTCACCCCAACAGCAGCAGAATCAATCTCCTGGGCTTACAGTTACACTTGTAATTATGCTCTTGGTGAATCAAAAGACCACAAAGAGTCTGAGGACAGGATGTAGTTTGACTTGACTGCTCTTGCAAAGACTTTTAGCGTAGGGGCTCAGGAGTATTTTACTCCAGGAACATTGAGACATGCACCCTCAGAGCACCCACTCTATGTGGAGGTCCCTGAGGTCCTTATGGCAATATAACCCATACTACACCAAGATCCTTCCTAGGGCATACAGAAGCCACTGCTGCCCTCAGTCTCCAATCCTTGCAAACTGTTTCTGTCTGAGGCCATCTGGGTTTGGTCACACACAAAACAATCACAGAACCACAGCATGGTTTGGGTTGAAGGGACCTTAAAGCTCATTCAGTTCCAGCCCCCTGTCACAGGCAGGGACACCTTCCACTAGAGCAGGTTGCTCCAAGCCCTGTCCAGCCTGGCCTTGAACACTGCCAGGGATGGGGCAGCCACAGCTTCTCTGGGCACCCTGTGACAGGGCATACATGCAGCCTCTGCTAGCATTGGGTGGAAAGTGAAAGCAGGAGAGGCAATGGGAGAAAGCTGGAAGAAGGGAAATTCCAATGAGATATTGGGAAACTTGTTTTTCCACAGTGAGTGCTGTCAAATATTGGAACAGGGGCCCCACAAGTTGTGAAACTCCATCCTTGGAGACATTTAAGACTCAATCAGACGATGCCTGAACAACCTGACTTAAAATTGGCCCTGTTTAAAAGCGGGGTTGGATCTGAGATCCTCACAGACTTCTTCCAAACTAAAAAGATCCTATGAATTATTTTGCTCCTCTATGATCTAAGCTGTGTCCATACTAAAATGAATTACAGGTACAGCAAAACTGGACTTACACCTGAAGTTAAAGAAGGTCTCAAACTTAGTCTAAGCCTACAGGTAAGAATATAAATTTTCAGAGGTCACTTGCTCTAAATGCATGTGGCCACATCTGCACTGAGCAAACATGAGCTTGATCCAAAAAACATCTAATTTTCCATAGGAACCTTATCAAAATGAATGGGAATAGAATCTTGCCTGCTGTGCATGGGGCCTTCTGAAAAGGAAGCGCTGCAGACTCCCTTGCATCTGCTGAACATCTCTTGCATGCTTCCGAAATCAGGTATCACACTGTCAGCTATCATCACCATAAGCAGGTGAGCAGAGGCGGCAAACTCAGTAATGCCCTTTTGTCACCATAAGACTGGGAGGATATTACTTTGTTACCTGTTTCTCTGTTTTCTAAGTGGGGAAGGCTTTTCTCATGGTTGTAGAAGAAAGAAGAAAGTAGACATAAACCAATCTCCCTTCTCCAAAAAGCCTCTTTGACCTTCAGGTTTATTAGTCTCAGATAGCTATGACTGCAGGACCCCAGGCAGTGTGCAGCACCACTGAGTAAGCCCAGTGCTATCAGTACTCTCAGTTGTTGGAATCCATTTACAGTGCTTCCTCATGACAGTCATCACCCAAATCCTGCAGCACCAACAGGCAGATTCTCCAACTATTGAACACACAGAGTCATGAAACCATTCCCAACCTCAGCTGCTGATTTGGGGTTGCTTTGGGTTTTTTTTTCTTCATAACCAAATGAACACTGCCCAGCTTCTATTACAGAAAGGGTAAAGTCAAACATTAAAGAGGTTTAAACCAAGAAGCTGAAAAGCTTCAAAAGTAAAGCTAAAACAAGTAAAGTAAAACAAAACAAGGACACTACTCAGCCAGGAGGCTATTTAAAACCAAAGAAACACAGTAGATGTTTGTCAGTGGTTCAGTGCAATGCTCCCCTCTCATTAGCTCTGACCCAAGGCACTGAGCCCATGGTGGATGCCATTCCTCACAGGAAGGATGTGCCAACCATTGCAAGGATTTGTGATGAAGCTCTTCTGAAGGGTGCTATGATGCCACTAGTGCTTCTGCACTCATCAGATTCCATTTTGAGAAATGATTGAAACCTTACCTCCCAATTCTTACACAACTCTCTTTGGCATGACTTTTACTCACTCCTTTTATCAGCCAACTGAAGAGTTGGGTGAATTATTAACAGAGGCAGCCTCAGGACATGTTTCAGAGAGGGGTTTAGCATTGATCTATGTCAGAGCATTGAAAGAAATAGACAATGCTCCAAAGCCCTGCTCAGTGCAGTAGAACAGCTAAGATCTAAGGTAACATAAGCTCTGTTCCCCTGAGCCATATGAGCCATCACTGAGTCTCAACAGCAAGCCCTGATCCAGGAGTTTTCCAAGTATAATTAGAGCAGTGGCCTGGCAGCTCCAGTTCTTCAGCAGGAGAATGTCAGTTCTCCACCATCATTCCTCAAATCAGTCCAACTGCAGCCAAACAACAGCCAATAAAATTCATGTTAAGTATTAGTAGAGAGTTATCTTCACATTAACACCTTCACCTTTCCCCTAGTTCACACCTCCTAACACTTGTCAGGACACACCTCAGCACTGGAAATGCTATTTCCTTGCAGGAGAACCCTTTATTCACTGGGAATTCCTTTACTCAAAAAGCTTTTTTCTGCAGCCAAATTACTGCCCAGCTCCTGGTGGCACGTGGGTTAGCCTAAAGTAGGAGGGAGGAAAATATGATTGGAAAACAGAGATAACCAGCATCATCTTGATTTAAAAGACCTTGATCCTGGATTATTAAGGTGATAAAACCAAGCTCTTCCTTTCCAGCAATGGAGCCCAGCCCTTGCCTGTGATTTCTGCTGAGGATGGCTGGCTGGGTCTGTATCACCACTACAGGCAACTACAGGCAGAGGTATGAATCAAGTTTTCCAGGCCTCACCAGTCAGAAGTGACTCATGTAAACCCTGGATTAGAGCACTGGGATTGCTCTGCTCGGTGCTGATAAGCAGCTGATTCCCTGCACACAATTCCACATTCAAAGCAAGGGGACTGGAAACCTTTCCTGTCAGCCCTGCTTCGGCAGGCTCACAGAGAGCAGTGTGTGACCTGCTGAGCTGCACCCACAAGCAGTGGCTCTGCTGGAAGAGAACAGTTTAGTCCCATTAAACCAGTCTAAAACCAGTGAAACCATGAGCAGACCAGTGCAGATTCCACTGCACAATATAAATCTGGAGGTAAGAGATGCTGGTTTGGGTTTATGCTATTCCAAAAATCAATGTGGATCACATCTACGTTATTCCAAAAGCAAAAGGTGTCAGGTGCATCTATCAATGTATATCTTTTTTATCAGGATTTCTATAATATTCACTATTTCTGCCTTGCAAAACAACTCCAGAATAACACACATTCCATAATTAGAAAGCACTTGGCAAAGATACCATGGGAAAGAAACCACCCTCGACAGGCCAGGAATTCAAGGGTTGTTCCTCTTGCAGGTCAGAGGAACATCTCAGAAAACAGGAATTTCTTTAACCTACCACATGTGTCCTGCTATCCAGACTGCGCTGATCTAAAGCTGATTAAAATGCCTCACGTTCCTAAGACACCCTATAGCAGGAACTGGAGGTTCCAAGGGACATCTGGATCACTCCTTAGGCAAAAACCTCTGTTCTAGCAGAGACGGCCATCTGACTGCACAATAACTGCATAAACCAATGCCCTGCCAAAGAATCAGCAGTAAATATTGTAACAGGCTCTACAAGGAGGCAGAACCTCCTCCCCATACCATCAGCCCTGGTCAGAACTGCCTGGTTTCAACCCTCTTTTTCTTTGTGTTGACACATCTCCTCTGTCCCCATGCAGACAGCAGCCAGAGTCCCCCAAACAAGCAACTAGGAACAGAAGCCTAGGATATAGGATATCTGTCCCTAGAGACACAACTGGTCACTTCTGGAACTGCAGACCTATGAAGGTTAAATCAAAAGCCCATTATACTCACTCAGAAGGTGTCTCAAGATGGCAAAGTTCCTCAATTTTCCTGCAAACTTCATGACATCACGAGTTCTCGGAATGCTCTGATTCTGTGTGGATGTGTTTGCACGTTTATAGACAAAGGCTGAGCAGTATGTTAAGGTGTGGCCAAAAGGGTTCAAAAAACCAGAAGACAAAAAGTATATTTA
Organism: Ara ararauna; assembly: GCA_028858755.1. Classification (NCBI taxonomy): domain Eukaryota; kingdom Metazoa; phylum Chordata; class Aves; order Psittaciformes; family Psittacidae; genus Ara; species Ara ararauna. The sequence continues at coordinate 4,200,119 of CM054389.1, read as the reverse complement.
AATGATTCTTTTGGATTCTAATTTATGCTTTGTAACACCTCAAACTGTCAATACTGGTTTTGTTTGTTTCCAGAAAGCTTCAGCAGTGAGAACACTAAACTTCCTTCCTTCCCAAGCTCGGTCTTTCACCGATAAACAAGAATATCACCAAAATATGGCATATTAGAAAGCATGAAGATGGAGACATACCTCTCCTGGGACTCCTACTCTGTCTCTGTAAGCACCAGTCACTATTTTGCTACCCCTGATGACAGATGCATTTGAGGCACAGCAGTTTAAAAGCACATGCACTGCGCTCCTATTTAGTCATGGCTCCCGCACACACACAATAATTCTGGGTTTGTGACGCGAGTGAAAACCAGAACTGGGTTAATCTAACAAATTGAGATAAATTTTCCTTGTTGTTGCTCTCTGCTGAAGCAGTGAAAGAGAAATGGATGAGTGGCTTTGATGATCAGAGCAAAGTCCTGCTTTATAATGACCAGATGCCCTTAATATGATGCCAGTGCGTCTAGTGCATGCGGCTGCTCTCGCTCCACCCCTGTTACAGCTCTGGTGGTTGTTTTACAGGGCAACTGCGAGACAGCTGATTTACAAACACACTCTGTCCATCCTGAATCCAACAGTCATTGTTGAGCTCACTTCAACAGCACAGAGTTTGAAACAACAGTTTATTCAGCTGGTTTGTTTTGCCATCACTTTGATACCATCGTTTCAAGCAGCTCCCCTGCAGCGTCTGTGGCAAGAACAAGAAGAGCCCTTTTGGAGGGAGCTGTTAATACAAACAGCCTGACTCAGTTCTGCTGATGTGCATTCCTCCCAGCTGACTTTCTAAACAGTCCCTCCCAGTGGCAGGACCTACATCTTCCTTTTAAGGGGAAAAAATGTTTTCACAGGAAAAATTAAGTGTTCAAAGCCGTGCATATCTCTGTGCTTTCTGTGACCATCTTCTCCCTTAAAAACACGTTCTCTTTGCATGCAAAAAGAAACTTCTCATTCATATAAAGTTGTTTCTCTTTTTTAACACAGCCATGAGCTTTGTACCAATGCCCTCACAGATTCAGGTGAAACATCCTATCATAGTAGTCAAAATGAGTAAGAGAATTGGTTATCCAAAGCATTAGGACAAGTAAACCTGAGAGTTGAAACAGAGCTCAGAAAGAACAGGCAGAACATACAGGCTGTGGACAATGCTTTACAGCTCACATGGGTGGTTGACAGCTCCTATTCCTTCAAAATCCTTTTCCTGCATTTCTGGAAAGAGGTTTAGTGTTAGAAAGGAATTAAGACTGGAAAGCATATAATAACAAAAACTTCTTGTTCTATCACCACTAGATAAGGAAAGAGTGAACAGTGGTGATCTGCCTGCACGCTAGATGAAGGAAACAGGATTTCCCTCTGCTACTCCCTGAGCAAGATCCCAAGGAAACGTTTCTAATAATAGGAAATGACTATATAAGGCCAGATCAGCACTAAACTATTTGCAGTCTGGAAGAGAAGAACATAGAAGCGTACTGAGGAGGGACACAAGCCGGACCCTTCACACATCAGTATTCTCCAGGAAGGCAGAATGCAGTAACTTAAGGTTCTCCCACCAAAGGTGGGCAGCATTCAACCTCTAACTCCACTCTTCTGAGCAGAGAGGGACCTCTCCCCAGCCCAGAATAGAAAACTGAATGTACAGATTAAAGCTGCTGTGTCCTTTTTCTATCACAGGAGGAAAAAGATAGAAAGACAACTTTTAAATCTACAAAACAGCGCCTGCAGAACAAGGCTGAGCACATCTCTGATATGAAAGGGCAGGAAAAGACACAGCCACATCCGAAAGCATGACGTGGCCAGTGCTAACGCAGAAGGAAGGCTGACAGCTCCCCTTCCTGCCCTTCCTGGGCAGTCAACCCATGGAGCACAAGAGTTTGTGACCAGGACAGTGCTCTCTTGCTTGTTTGAAAATGTGAGGATGTTGGGCACACGTGGAAGAAGCCATTTAACTTGATTTTCAAACTGTTCCCACACAGTTGTGTGCAGCAATGTCTCACAAACAAGCCAGCAGTTCCAGCATCAAGCAGTTCCAAGCAGCTACAAGCTGTGAATGTCTCAGACTGACTTCTGGATGGAGCTGGAATTGTAGCTCCAACACACACTTCTTCCTGTCACTCCATCAGACACAAAACCTGCAAGTCCAGTTAAAGAGAGATATTCCTTCTTCATATACAAATGAAACCACACTCACAAAGCCCTCATTTGGATCAAGTGATGTCACTGGAACATTGCCCTGTGATCCCCAGTGAGGGGTATCTTTCCATCTCTGCTTTGCCTTTGGATAAGGCCAGCTCCCAGCGCAGAGAAGCTTGCTGAGCAAACACAGTCGGACACAGTCCCATAGCTGCCATGGAAATGAGCACAATATACATTCCTAGACAGGTTTATCACCCAGACTTCTATTTCTGAGAGCAAAAGATGGGTTGTGGCAAAATGCACAAATCATTTGCTATATGCAGCCCTGCTCCATCCTATGTCTACAAATCCAGAGTTGCACAGCTTCTAGCGAACCAAATCCCAGCCAAGATTTCTACTGTGTTAATTAGTTAAGATCTCCTTGAGCTGAAATAGTCAGTTTGCCACAGTAACATTAGGCTGAGAACCTTAAAACGCAGCAAGCCAAGTTATCCTTGTGAAAGACTCACACATGAGATGTAAGAGAGAGTTTTAACAGCAGAAACACTCTTCTACATCACAGCATCAGGAGCTTCTGAGAACGTAGCTGAGATTTACAACTCCCTGTATTGTCCCAGAGGATTGCTCCAGTGTAACCAGGCTTTCAGGTACATTCCTCACCAGTTGCTCATACGTTGCCCTTATCCTCACACTACCGGGCCAGAAAAGGGTGTGCACCCAAGGGTATGTTAAGCTTTCCTGGGTATGCAGCAAATCTGTCCCAAGAGGATGTTTCATATTTGGCTTATCTCTTGGGACATCTCGATTCCTGAAGCTTTTTAAACTGACCTTTTCATTTCTGACCAATTCAATACTGACAATTCCTGCCTGCACAGAGAGGGGGAAACAAGTGCAGCAACAGGCAGGTTTTCTTCAGAACCAGGAAATGTGAGTGGTTATGACTTAGGGAAAACTAACTGCAGAAAGAATGCCTTTTAATACCCTTATACCTCTTTTCTCATGTAATAACTGCTCCATAACCATTATAAGGCTCTAAAAAGGGAGAAGAATCGTGGGTATGAGTCTGGAAGCAGAGATCAACCATCCCTATGAAGGTTATATTGACAGGATCCCAGGTTTCCCCCACGCCACCAATGATGATTCTGGAATTCTTCTCTAAATATAGGAACTGTCTGTTCAGAACTTCTGACACCAAACCAGTTAAGTTTAAGCTGCTTTCTTTTCTGTAGCAGGTTAAATCTGAAACCCAGGGGAAGGCAGTCTGACATGTCAACACCTATCACACAGAAATCCAAACAAGAGCTTTATCTACTCTATCAGACTGCTTTATAGGAAACAACTAAACTTGACTGACTTGTCCTAAGCTGTCCTTTTTTCTTGGAACTGACAACTTTCATCAATGTAGTTTTGCATTAAAGCAAACCACACCCAAACAGAGACCACTTGGTACTGTGGAAAACAGTTTAGAAAGGAAATACCTCCCTCCAAAATAGCCAAATGGAATTGTTTCTTTTAGTTAATGTGAAGCTTTTCCTTTTCATAAGGTCTGAATAAAGCTATTGTTGAACTCCTGGTTTGCTGTCAAAACCAGGAACTTTTCTGCTCTGTGGAGAGTGGAGCACAGGTAATATCTACATTAAATTAGCATATTCAAGCTTCCAATGGCAGAAAAGTAAAGGATAAATGGCTAAAACTTTCCTGGAAAGCACAGGGAGAATATATTCCACATACGGAATATATTGGCTGAAATTGGAGGGGGATGTTTATAAAATAGCTTGTACCCAAGTGATGCCCCAACAGCTACTCCATCCCAATCCTGTTTGTGTAATAACAAAATGCTAAGTATGGAAATCTTATAGTAGCATAAATCAGTATAATCTGAACCTCAAATTTAGGGAAGTGCTTCATATGGTTCAGTGGCATCTGTCAGGGGGTTGTTGTATGTAATGTCTACAGGTTCCTTAAGGAAAAGACGGATCCAGCCCAGTCTGCCGGTACTCTTGCGACACTCAGTTCTGCTGCCTGGAGCGGGTGACACCTGGGAGAAACAAGTTCTTACTTTCCTCCTGGGTGTGCCTCCTCTTTAATGCAAACTTTGCAATGCTGAAAGCAAACTACAAACTAGAGTGGAGCCACTCTGCCAGCCCAGAGAAAGGGCACATTCAAGGCTTCAGCCATTCAAACAAGTGGAGGAGGTTTTGATTTGATGATTTACAAGCATGGAGTTTCCAGGCACAATCTGTACTTCCACCAGGGTTTCTTTTCCCCTCTGTCCCAAACTGACTTTGTTGGCCTGAGGCAGGCAGTTATTTTGGGACAGTGAAAAGTTATAAATAAATCCTAATGAAACTATTAGGAACACATATGGGACTGAGCTTCTTTCAAACCCTTCTTTGTAAGGGAACAAAGAGCTTTTTACATTTATTACCATGGCGTAAGTTTTTTATGAAAAGTTGAAGAGTTTCAACAACAGTCTGGAGTAAAACTGGATTGTGAGCCCAAAATAAGACTATCCAACAATGTGTAGAAATTCCAGATTATGCTAAAAGCAATGGCCTAAGCAGTTTCCAAAAGCAGACCAAAGACAAGTACACACGCAGTGCAGACTGGCTTCTGGCAGCGTGTCAGGCTTGAGGCCTGGCAACCAACAGGGAGCACGTGGACAGATGATGTTGCAGCTGGCTTATGTCTGAGCAGCTTCCCTTTACCCTGTTGCTTCTGAAAAGGAGGGTAAAAGCCACCAGATGAAGGGTATTGTCTGAGGTAATCTCCTTCTGACCAGTCTGACAGCACCCCAAAGATCCCCCAGTGAGCAAAGTCTGTGAACTGCAAACAGTTTTATCCCAAAATAGATAAATCTTTAGCTAACAGTAAGCAGGGAATGATGAGCTGCCAATCATGTTGGTAAGAGTATTCCAGGATGCCTGGAAAATAGCGACATCATTACAGAAGGACATCCAACATCCACCAGCATCAGCCTGCACTCCTCAAACAATCCAGAATATTCATTAAAAAGCGATACTCCCATTGAATCACAACTGCATTAAGTCAAGATTAAAATCACTGGCTTGCAACTCAGAAGCACCCATTGAAATGTAAGGGATCTCTCACCTCCAAGACACGGTTTTGGTTCCCTGCTCACTCAGGTGAACTGCACTATGCTGCTAACAGTGATTTCAGCATTTTCTGCATCATCAGGACATCAATTTAATCAAACCCAAAGACAAAACACACACTAAAGAATAACCACAGAGCCCATTCCTTTGTGGCTCTCAGGAATGCACGTTCCACATCTGGATAAACATGGGCCTATGCAGTGAATGGAAACATTCCCCAGCTGTGGTCAGGTCCAAACCCTTTTTTTCCTCTCTCTCTCTGATTTACTTATCGTCCTACATTGTGTGGTTGAAAAACTGCACAAATCCTGCTGAGGCAGACAAAGCAGGTAGTCCCAGGCAGGCCCTTTACATCTACCACATAAACATAAACTACTTCTGGGCTGTGATCCTGAAGGAATTCCTACAGCTGATACATGCATCATTATGCTCCTATAAACTTTCCATACTAGGGATTGGGAGATCTCTTGGAAGTTGGATATCTTTTGTTCTGACGCTGTCTGAGGAAACCCTCCTGTCCACGGCAGCTGGGATGACAAGAGGAACTGTCAGAAGCCTTATTCCACTGGGAAAGAAACACTTTCCTTGCTTTGATTCAACAGGCATAGATTCTCTAGGTGCCCTTGGGGAAAGTGAGGCATGCAGGGCCACGAGGGAATGTGAGCTCTAACCTGACAGAAGGGTCCAAGAGTCTCAAGAAAGGTCGTATTAAAATCAAAGCCTATAATGTCAGAAATACATACGAAACACAGGCAGCAGCTTTGGTTCCTTTGCTTCCAATTCCTGTTCTAACAGACTTCAAACACTGCCAAGGCAGAAGCATTTGTGATCCTTTAAATCACCTAAAGAAAAGCATTAAAGCATGAGGGTTTGTTTCAGGAGCTGTTGTTTGTATGGCTGAACTAGAAGAACAGAGAGACACAGGGCAGTTCATCATTGTAAATTATTGATCTGCTGCTTTCTAGACACTGAAACTGGTAATTAAACAAATGGTAAAAAGATACTTCATCAATTATAGAGGTGTCACTTTCAATTACACTTGCTCCAGGATTAATAAAACACAGAGGTTAAATGCTATCCATGCTTCTTCATGCTGGCTTCTTGTTTAAAATCCTCACTATAACGCTGATTCCAACCCTCTTGTATCACTGCATCAGAGCTGCGTGCTCTTTGCTCACATTATAGAATCATAGAATAGTTAGGGTTGGAAAGGACCTTAAGATCATCCAGTTCCAACCCCCCTGCCATGGGCAGGGACACCTCACACTAAACCATGCCACCCAAGGCTCTGTCCAACCTGGCTTTGAACACTGCCAGGGATGGAGCATTCACAGCTTCCCTGGGCAACCCGTTCCAGTGCCTCACCACCCTTACAGTAAAGAACTTCTTCCTCATATCCAATCTAAACTTCCCCTGTTTAAGTTTGAACCCGTTACCCCTTGTCCTCTCACTACAGTCCCTCATGAAGAGTCCCTCCCCAGCACCCCTATAGGCCCCCTTCAGATATTGGAAGGCTGCTCTGAGGTCTCCACGCAGCCTTCTCTTCTCCAGGCTGAACAGCCCCAACTTTCTCAGCCTATCTTCATATGGGAGGTGCTCCAGTCCCCTGATCATCCTTGTGGCCTCCTCTGGACTTGTTCCAACAGTTCCATGTCCTTTTTATGATGAGGACACCAGAACTGCACACAATACTCCAAGTGAGGTCTTACGAGAGCAGAGTAGAGGGGCAGGATCATCTCCCTTGACCTGCTGGTCACTCTCCTTTTGATGCATTAAGCTAGATAATGGGAAATGAGACCTTTTGCTTCACCCAGCTTTTCCCCACAAACTTCAGAGAGCACAGTTTCATGCTCAGGAGAATGGACTCGGAACCAGGAATAGTGGGATGGAACCCTTTTCTGTTCAACATGGTTAGTTACATGGCCCTAAGCCAAGGCCACAGCCCCTGAGGAAACAGCCTGCCTCAAAAATCAGACAAAACCCCCTCAGTTTTGTCTATTAACAAAAAGTTGTGAAGTCTGTGAAGTACTGGGCAGGCTCTTGATACTGGTAGGTCTTATATACATGTACATTCCCTCCACAACCAAAACTAACACCGGCAAGCTGCTTCAGAAGCAGCATGATGATGACATCCAAGATACCCTGCAAAGCAGAAACCATAATGACCACTCCAATTTGATTTAAGATACATTTTTTCTATCAGGGTTTATGCCTTACTACATCAAGGTTAAGGTTATCTCAACTTCGTATGTTAAATATTATATGAATGTAAAAAGTTACTGGCTCTAATAATCATTTTGAAACAAAACCAACATCCAAACAAGAGCTTGGCCATCTTGTAATTACGGGCACAGATGCTCCCTGGAACCATTATTACATCTCTTAAATGGGCGGCACTCTGTGAAAGCACTTATTGAAGGCTGAGTTCATCAATTGATTAAGAAGGGCCATGGAGTAGAAATACTCCAAGTGGAATATGTAGCATAAGCAGACAGCTTAAAAGCACATGCAATAAAGAACCCCTTACAGTGGGTACAGCCACATCCCTCAGCAAGCAGAAGCAGCAGTAACGCTAAGAGGCAAGATCAGGAGGCAAAACCAGGGAAACCCAAGTTGCTGATGGAGCAAGAGCAATCCTAGAAGTGAAAGAGCTTGTCCTTGCCCCGGTGAAGGCAGGAGTTCAGAGAGGGGAAGGTGATGAACTGAAGGAACACACTGTGGATGAATGCATCATCAGGTGATGGCAACAGAGTAGGAGATGAAGGCTGGATGACAGAACTTGAACGAAGGAAAGACCAGCTCTTGGTAGGGGGACAAGACAATCAAAAGGCTGAGCTGACCCTGTTTACCACTCCCCAAGTAATGAGGCTGAAGCACAAGGAGAGCAAGCTCTGCAGCAGGCCTGATGCCAGCTGCTCTAGGAAGCTTTCCTTGCCTGTTTTAAGTAGTTTCACAACATAAAGCTTTATGAATAAGTGCCTGATGGCATCCTGGGCATATAACAGCTCTTACCAGCAGAACAGTGTTTGTGGGAAATGTTAGGAAGAGCGTCTAAGAGAGATAAAGCCTCTGAGTTGCAGACGAAGCTGCCAGTCCTCATTTCCAGCTTGTCAGAGCAAGTCCTTCTTGAAGTCAGCAGCCTGGAATGAAGAGAATCTGGCATTTGGGAGGCATGTATGAGGTTCAGACAGCCAGGGCGGAGCAGCTGACTTTAATCATACTTTCCACAATGGGGGGGGGAGTGGCAAAGTACAGTGAGTGATGGGCGTTATCTGCTATATACTCACAAATTCCTCCTCTTTGGATTTCAAACCTGATCTCCTTTCCTTCTTCCACTAGCCCCCGGAGGAGGAGAGGAAGGGCAGGCACACAGAGCTGGGATTCCAGAGTCCTTTGCATTCTTGGGATTCCTGTATCCGTGATGGGCAGGCAGCACACACTTGTCTGCTGGAACAGCTGATGGGTCACAGGAGTAGCTACATGCAGGTATTGCCCTTCCGGCAAAGCTGAACCTCATCATTCCAAAATTCACTAACCCAGGTGCTAACCCATTGCTACCTCTGCTGCTCCAGTTTACCTGCTGGGGGATATTTAGTATACACATTCTAAAGTTGTTTCTTTGTCTTTTGCCAGAGTATCTCTATTCGGGGGGGGGGAGGAATATCAACAGAACATCTAAAAGTATGGGCTTGCACCAACCACTGCCAACTTGTTATGAAGCCTCTTATGAAGAGTGCTAGTATGGTATCAAAAAGGAGTAAAGCTCCAAAATAGCTCAAACCAGCTGCCTACTACAGCGTTAGCAACAATACTCTATAAAGAATTCCAGTCCAAACCACTTTTGGTTGCCTTCTGCCCTCACAATGAAGCTACAGTCCACTGAATCACATGGAGCTTCAATTCCATCTAGAAATAACCTCTTGAAGTTCCTACTGCAGGATGGCATTCCTCAATTTTGTTTACTTGGGTGCCACTACTGGTGGTGACAGCAACAGCAGCTACAGACTGCAGGAACCTGCGTGGACACCCAAAAAGGGCACACATTCAGATCCAACCTCTCACATGAAAGGTTTTGGCAGCAAAATTATTTCCTTCTCCCTCACCCTTTCTGCCTGTGTCGATCACATCACACTCAGATGCCACAAGCCAGTAACCTTGTCCTACTACCCCATAGAGATACCTTGCTAGAGCCCCACAGGGCTCAAAAGTTCTTTGAATCTTTTGAGCCGTGGAAGAGCGGTGCAAAAGAGAGCATTCAGCCTAAGAAGGCTCTAAGACCTTAGAGCATCTTCCAGTGCCTAAAGGGCACTGACAAGAAAGCTGAAGAGGGGCTTTAAACAAGGGCCTGTAGGGACAGGACAAGGGGGAATGGCTTTAACAGGACAGAGCGGAGATAGCGATGAACTCTTAGGCAGAAGCTCTTCCCTGTGAGGGTGCGGAGGCGCTGGCACAGGGTGCCCAGAGAAGCCATGGCTGCCCCATCCCTGCAGTGTTCAAGGCCAGGTTGGACACAGGGGCTTGGAGCAAGCTGCTCTAGTGGAAGGTGTTCCTGCCCATGGCAGGGTTTGGAACGGGGTGAGCTTTAAGCTCCCTTCCAACACAAACCATTCCTTGACCCCTGCATACCCAGCTGGGCAGGGTATCCTCCCTCCAGGCTCCCATTGCACCAGCTCTCCCAACCTCCTTCCACAAACACTCTGGGAAGCAGCAGAGGTGCATCTGTTCCAGAGGAAGCAAAACACTCCAGACATCAGCACCCCAGTGACCTGCTGATGTGGGCTCCCTGCTTGGAACCCAGGCACTCTGTATGCTGCTCTGGCAAGCAGCAGAACAGACACCAGCTTCCCCTGGCTCAGTGTTTAAGTGTGTGCTCTCCATTCCTGACCTGATACCACGTAATGGGCAACAGCACTGCAGGCACTCCAAGGACAGATGGTTACTGCACTGCTCAGGAGCTATAATAGGTATCATAGCTTGGGAATCCCCACTGCAAGAAGTGGGGTGAAGATAGTATATTCTATTCTATTTAGAAATCTCAATAAAGCCAACATTTAGAAGACAACTAATTACCATTCATGCTCCAAACATGTGGCCTAGCTCCACAGCCAGTTTGGGAGGGTTTAGTGCCAATCACCCACACAGCAGGGCCCAAAAGTGCCCCCAGTGTGACTGCAGAACCTTCTAGCAAACTCCTCACTACCACTGACTTCAAGGATCACAACCCAGTAGCATAAGAACAGCTACACAAGCCATCATTCCCCCAGCATTCCATTCCAAGCACTTTTCCAAGACAAAAAGAGCACAGAACATGTCCTCCAAAGCGTCAGAGTGCAGTCCCAGGCTGTAAGTGGACTGTGATGCAGGATAAGCCCACCTATGCTTATCATGGTCCTCCCCCTCCTCTGTCGTGGGACTGAGATCTGCTCAGCTCTGTCATGAGACAGAGAACTAAACAAACAGAAGAGTCCTTTTTATTTCATCACTGTATTCCAAACTTGGTTTCAGTTTGTGCAGGGAGTGGAGAACTACAGCAAAACCAATTTAAACAGAACTCCATGTCAGTTCAAGCTCGCCTCAGTTACTGCAGGATTACACCCTTCTGGCAGACAAGAAAGGGCATTTCAGTGAGAGTGGTGCGGATGAAGCTCTGATGCTCTGGTTGCTTGCTCCATCCCCTGCTCTTACACATACACATGCCTTCAAACACTTAAAACCTTGGGAATTGATGCATTATCAGCACCAGTGGCCTCCAGGACAAGCCCAGGAATGCCACAGAATACGGACTGTCAGTTGTAGTGTTCCACAATTAGGGAATCAGCAATATAAATTACCTGGTGCACATGGGTATGCGCCCCACCAGATTTGCCAGCAGAATCACACCCAGCTAGCACTGGTCTGACATTCATCAGGACTGTAAAACAACTGACACTTAAAGATGAGGGTTGGTGAGGCTGGACTCTGACTGCACACAGGAGGGATGAGCTCACTCCACACATCCCTGTGCCACTTACTGACCCAAATGAACCTTCCATTCCCTATCAGTCCACAAATCTCTACTCAGCCCACACTAAACACTGACTGATCTACTGTAACAAGCACTGTGCCACATTTGTGTTGACTCACCATCAGCTCAGATAAGTGGTTTGTAATTACAATAACATGGTTTGGGGCCAGTGAAAGTGTGGCCTGAACAGCACTTTCCAGAGCTCAGCACAGTGCTAGAGATCAACCAGAGAAATTCACCACTCAAACTAGGAAGGTACCAACCTGACAGCTACTTTTAGACCTTTATACCAGAATTTACCTTTCCAGCCTATCCAAAATAAAAGCAAGATTTGCTACAACAAAACTTTTCCTTGGAAAGAAACAGCTTGCTTGTACAATGCTTGGAAATGATTTCTTTCCAAACATATGCACTCAATGTGCAGCAACACTGATTTTCTTCCACTCCCCACTTCCACTCAGGTGGCAATGTGGTCTTTTCACGTGCTCCCTATTTCTAATGGCACAGAAATGCATTCAGTGACAAAGAGCCAACTTAACTGAAGCCTCTAGAAAGAAGTAAACAGTTACATGAGTGCAGCTTTTGAGTTCCATGGACTTCAGCCTGGACATAGTTCACATTCCCATCCTACATGGAGCCACTTTGTGGAATATTCCTCCCATTGCAAACTGAAGCAGGGAAGTGGTTCGGAGAGCAGCAGCTGGCAGGTGAATATGTTCCAGGCTGAAGGTTGAAGGAGCTCCATTATGTCCCCACCTAGACACAGAATCATCAGAGCAGAAACAGACACTTGGCAACCAGTCAAGCTGCAGTTTAAAGAGAGATCAAACATCCCCCTTTGGCTCTGCAAGGGGTTTTTGCATACAGAACTCTGCATCTCTTGAAGCATTTCCTTATCATGTGGTGCCTTCATGACCAATGTGCCACAAGTCCTCACTCCCAGCACTCTCTACCTGCCAGGCTCTCAGCTCCAGCCATCCCTGCTCTGGTAGCTCTCACTGACACAGTAAAGGAAAGTTTCAAGGTGGTCACTGTTTGCAGCAGTCTCCAGGAAGAGCAGCTCATCTTTAACCTTTCCTTTATACTTCCTTGGATCAGGACACAGTTATCTCAAAACAGGTTACTTTATACTTGGGACAACATCTGAAAGCTTAACCCAAATATATAAATGGTCCATAGCCGTCAACCCATGTTTTAATTTTATCAAGCTAAAAGAGAAGAGATTGTGCTCAGACCATTATGTCTTCACATGTTTTTCTTCAATGTTCTAAGGACTCCAACAAATCTTGTTTAAACAAATATAGATGTTCCAGCTTTGCTAAGAGCTCCAGAAGCTGCTCCTAGTTCCTATCCAGCAGCTTTCCAGACAGAAGATCAGCAAGATTAAAGTCATCTGCATTCACACAGTGTACTATGACCTGGCACACAAAAACACAGGCTGCGCTTCTCTGCTATCGATTCCCTCCCCTAAGAGCAAAGAAAATCCATGCACAAATAAAATGGGGATGTTGGAAGTCACATATTTTGTATTTGCCCTCATTTTTATCCAAGACCTTAAGCTTTCCATTCTATTTCAAATAAAATTGTGCCCCCAAAAGCTTGGGGCTCAAGGAGAAATCAAGAATGTCCATTCTGAATACACTATTTCAAATGTGGCATGTGGCTCACTTGAGAAATGCAATAGGCACTTGGTTTTGTTGGTTTTGGAAAGGTGCTACAGATAGAAAAGCAGTTCCTCACGATACATTACTCTGCTTTTCCAGCGTTCATACTGCTCTGGATCCTCTCTTCCAAGCTGCAATGTTGTTTTAGTTACGTGGTGCTTTGTAGCTCGGGAGGAAAACAAGAGAACTGAGGGTGAAATTCAGAAATCCATCAATCCAAAAGGAAGAAATAGCTTCAAGGTTGCATTTGAATGGTCCAAACACCCTTCCCACGCAAACCAGGCACGCTCAGCTAACCCCCACTTCATTCCCACAGGAACAAAGCAATGGAGAAAGCCAATTATATTGCATTGTGTGCACTTGGCGTTGTTTGGTCTGCACATCAAAAACAATCAGGGATACAAACCCTGATGGGTGTTATAATCTTAATAAATGTACTGGTGGGTAGGAAATGTACCTGTGACACCTATGAGACAATAAGGTGCTAACACAAACCAGCAGGTAAGGAGGGAAGAAAACTGCTCACAGCTGAACTTAGTGTTCACATAAGGCAGAAGAAACATCTGCTTTGCTGTCCAAGTTCCAGCTCTGCCAGAGAAGGAATTCCTGGCTTCCTGGTGCAAAGGTGTGGCTTTCCCTCCCAAGCTGCAGAAGAGGCAATTCCGAACAGCCTCCAAAACTCCTCAGAGCATAAGACAAGCTGTTATTTCAAACAACAAGCAGTGTGGACAGAGACTTTCCTGGTCTCTAATTTGGGAAGTTCAATAAAACTCTAGGAAAAAAAACAACCCAACAAGAATTTTGTGCAAGAAATCTTCCCTCTTCTCAAAACTGAACCATTAGACACATCAGCCTTTGCTGCAGTCAGAACCTGAACTGCAGCACTACTATTTGTAACAGAAGGTTGTATGGTGATGTCTGTATCAGGTTTGGGTTTCAAGATGCTGATGACAGTGTGCTACCTTGTGATGTGTGGAAGTGCATATTTCAGTTATTAAAGTTAGCAAACAAGTCTGGCTGTTGAGAGTCATTTCCCTGAGTAAACAATGACTCAGTGTGGGCTGTATAATGTAGAAGTTATTAGTTACTGTTAGTGAGTTGAAAAGATCCAGCTCGCAACAACTACACAAAGACACACTTCAGGATGGAAAATAGTTTTCCTCCTACTTCTGTGGTGCCAGTTCTACTGTTTCAGTGGAATTTAATTTGCTTAAAAGCTAAACAGATCACTGTCTCCTTGGGACAGAACTGGACATTGACTTAACTGGACCCTTCAGCTATGAACAATGAGCGCACTGAGAGTGGAGTTTCTGGTCTCAGTTTGTCATTATAACTCTAATGTAAAGACGATTCTTTCTTGGGCAGGAATAACCCATTTAGAGCAGGTGGTAATGAACACAGACAGAAAGACAACCAGGATATATTGACTATATGGTAATGAAGAAGAAAAACACAGTTGTAAGCTCACCAATATCCTCTGACACTGCTCTCTCGTTGAATTACAGCTCCTTCCATAATCCTCCTCTTCATTAGTAAAATGGCCCAATACACCTGGTGATTGTCAGCTGGCATCAGGCACCACAGATCACTCTAACTAATGAAATGCAACCTCAGCTGCTAAGGCACAAAGGTTTCCCTGAAGCCTTAAAACCACTACAAAGGCTGTTTCTCCAGCGATGAGTCTACACCATCTCAAAGATTAGGGCCCCATCTCTATTACCTTTTGTAAGGGTGAAATCTCGGCTCAGATGCAAGAACACTACAAGGAAATGCAGAGTCAAATATCCCCAGTAAACTTTAAACTGCCTTCAGAAGAAACTGCCAAAATAAATTTAAAGGCACAGCCTTTTAAATCAGCTGTAGCTTGTAAGGTTCAGCCTGCATCCCAACAGCAAAACTGTGGTTTTACCCACATGCATCTTTTTGCTTAGCAGTCATTTTAGAAAGCTCTGTTATGGAGAAAGGAAAAAGAAATTATCTTTTTAGACAGCACAGATGGATGATGGCTTTTTTTTCTCATTCATAGACTATCCATTTTCTGGCTAAAATCAGAACACATTTTGACATTCTTTGCCACTAACAATAACACTGCCCATTTGGTAACAAAACTTCCCAATAACTGCAGGCTGGCGTATCTCACAGCTCCAGGACCTTGCTGCCTACAAGGCAAATATTGCAGCAGTCCAAAGGTACTGCCAAATGCTAAAAATCCATGTGCATTTATTATCAGGAGCTGAACAGAATCACAGGAAGGGCGGTGGCCAAGCTGGACCAAGGTCAAGGTACTTGTTATAGAGCTGAGAGTGTCCCAGTGAGGCTGTTCATTTAGAATCACAGATGGTTTGGGTTAGAAGGGACTTTAAAGCTCACCCAGTTCCAAGCCCTGCCACAGGCATCTTCCCCTAGATCAGGTTGCTCCGAGCCCTGTCCAACCTGGCCTTGAACACTGCCAGGGATGGGGCAGCCACAGCTTCTCTGGGCACCCTGTGCCAGTGCCTCAGCACCCTCACAGGGAAGAACTTCTGCCTAAGGTCTCATCTCAATCTCCCCTCTGGCAGGTTAAAGCCATTCCCCTTGTCCTGTCCCTGCATGTGACCAAGTACTTTCCTAAAGAGCTGCCAGGAAGAGCCAGCCATGCATGCATGAGTGTCCCAGGAGTTCTAACTACTAACCTTTATTGCCTTCCAGTACAGAGATTTAATATAGGACAGACTACACTGAAGATGCATATAAACAGACAAGGTACTGGCCCTGCTGCTCCTTGAAGAGCATTTAAGTAACACAGGGCAGGGCTTTAAAGACTACCATACCTGCCACCCCCACAGAACATGACTCAGTTGCGACAAATGACCTGAGATTTGTCCACTCAGAACCTTCTGTCATTACAAATGTATTTACCTTTCAAATCTACCCACACTGCTTGCTTACATCTTTATTAATGCTTTCTGGGAAGAGCTGGCCACCTTACCCTGCTGATGCATCAACAAGGAGTAAGGTATGCAGAGGAGGGCAGAGGATATTCTCCAGCAGGGAAATCATTCTATCAGTCCAAGTGGCTCCCTCCAGGCAGGAGAATAACTGCTACAATCTCACAAAGACAACCCTGCAAACCTCATCCACCAGAAAAGATGACAGAAGGTGAGGTGTATGGTTTCTGTCAAGGCCAGGGGGAGTAATCCTAGTGAAAGCCAGCCACATCACTCAGGAGTTGCTTATAAAGCAGTGTATAACACAGTAAAACCCCTAATGGAAGACGAACATGCTGTAACTGCAATCACTTTTTGCCAGTACAAAGCTTTGCTGCTACCACCAGGGCAGTCCCCACCTGATCCCAGCCATTTCTTTCTGTGCCATTGTACTCCTTGTGCAGGCAGAGGTGCTCATGCGCTCACACTGAGCGCCTCAAGAGGAATTCCCTATTTGTTTTGCCTGCTCTGTTTCCACTTGGATCAGTTCTGAGAAGTGAACCACAACTGGCTGTCATTGATACAGGTAAGCCAAAGCACAATACAAATGGTTTTCCCCACAGCAACGTTTTAGGAACACACAAATAAGCCTTTAAGAATGGTTCTTTAGCTTGTATGAAGGAACAAGTGATTTAGTTCCACTTGCATCACTTACACAGGCCAGTAGGACACATCATAACTAGGAAGACACACTGCACTTCACATTTTCTGCACCTCCTTTTCTGCAGCACCAGTAACTCAAGTGTAAATTTGTCCTACAGAAGGCATTAGCTATTTGAAAGCACACTGTGAACATCCCTCACCCATTCCTCCTTTCAGCCTGGGAGGCAAAGTACTCCAGCCCAGTGATCCTCCACATTTTCCATGCTGGAACAATTCAGAACTGCCAGGTAAGAGCACTCGGCTGAGGGAGCAGGGAATGGACTGAAGCACACGGAAGATGCAGCTCAGATGTTGCTCTGTGACTGTGCCCAGCTGCTGCAGTTGGTTTCTCCTACATTTGGTACAGACTGTCTATTTTGATAGTGATACAGGAATTTGTACACTTCCTAGAAAGCAATTCCCAGCACAGCAAAGCTGGGTCCCATAAGAACATGACACTACAAACAACAGGAAAATCCCAAATGTCTGAATACTACTGGAACAAGGCTAAAAACATTTCACCTTTGCATAAAGGCATCTACACCTATGCATCCTTCATACCATGATAAATCAGGACAGATGAGCACAGCCCAGCACTCCACTGGTCCCTGCCAGGCACAATAGGAGAGATTTATATTTGCACAGCCCCTCCCTACAACACAGGATTACACCCAGTATCATCACTGAAAATCCCTCAGTGTTATGACAGTGGTTGCCATATCAGGGTACTTAAAACTTAAGAACTCTTAAGTTCTGCAAGGCTTAAGTAGATTTTGAAAAGGTGCTGACAACTGGTAACTGTCTATTGCTCCAAAAGGAGATGAAAGACTAATGTTTTTCTTCCCACTTACTCTAAGATGTGGCGCTGCTTTCACAGCTTGTCCCACCAACCAAGCACATTTACTCATTTGTCACTATCTAAAACCCTAAAACCAGGCAGCTGCCACCTACAAGTCATTCCAGAGCAGCTTTCCACCTCTAGCAACTGCCACAGGAGTAAATACCACAGTAATCTCTGTATTGCATCTCACAACCACTTTCCTTCTGTAACTCTCCCAAGCATGAGATGCAGATCAAGCCAGCTTACGCAGAACATTCAAGTTACTAGAATGTGACATTCATTCAGCCCAGAGTCAGATTCCTTCCACGGATCCCTGTCACTTAAAGCAATTAACTCCAGGTACATTGTGATAAGGGGAAAAGTAGCAAAGAAAGGAGCACAACAGATGGGGACCCTCCAGTGTTAGTGGGGATGCAGACCTGTGGTCTAAGCTGGAGAAGTTACAGCGTTCAACACCTATGAGAGGACTAAGAACACAGAGCTTTCTTCACAAAGTGCTTTTAGGCACCTGCGCACGCACTAGCAAATAAGGAAGAACTATTCCAGTGTACATAAAGGCAGAATTGTTCTAGTATGAAGCACTATCATACCGCCCACAAACACACAGCATGAGAACCTACAGAACAAGTTCGGTACGGACAGAAAGCATTTCTTAAGGAGAACCGGGAAGGTCCTCCCAAGCACACCGGCAACGACACGGCCCCGTCTCCGCTCCAACCTTCCTCCTGCCTCGGCAGGGTTCGCCCCGTCCCAGGCAGGGAGCGTTTGGGAGCCCGTGAGGGAAGCGTTACCGGAGCGTGTTTCAGTAACGCTACGGAAGGGGAGGGCAGGGAGCGGTCCGCTCTGCCGGAGCCAGGATGCCGGCTGCTCTGAAAGGGTCATTTGTTTCTACCGTGGAAATGTTAGTTTCCGGGAAGGTCGCTGACTTCGGGGGCACGGCCAAGCCGCGGCTGTCTCTGTCCGTCCGTCTGCTTCTCGCTATGTGTCCGTCCTCCCTCCCTACCCCAGGGCGCCGTCCGGTACCGCCCCGGCCCCCCCCCCCCCGTCCCTCCCGGCGCAGCCCCCGACCCGCGGCCATGTGCCCGAGCCCCGGCGCTCCTCAATGAGCTCAGGGGCTGCGGATGTGCGGCCGCGGTCACCGCTCCCCCGCGCCCGGCCCCCGTCCCGCCGCTCCGCACCGCGCTCACCTGCGCTCCGCGCCCCCCGGGACGCGCTGCTAGGGGCCCTGCGGCGGCTCCGCCAGCCCCTCGGCGGCGACTGCCCACGGGAGCCCGCGCCGCGCCGTGCCGCTAGTGAGCATGTCCGAGCGCCGGGCATGCGGAGTGAGCGCGGGCGGCGCGGCCGCGGCCCTGCCTCCGCCCTCACCTGCCGTCAGCTCCGCGGGGCGGGCCGCCGGGACCCCCGGGAGCGCGGGGCCGGAACCCGGCCGCGCTGAGCGCATTGTTCGGCACAAGCGCATCCTGCTGATAAGCGGGTGGGGTTCCCGCTGCTCCCAAGCGCGGGAGCACCTGCCTCCTCCAGCTGGACCTTGGACACTGATGGTGATTCCCTCCGGGCTCGGGCCTGGCTGCGGGAATCAGCAGCAGAGTGTGCTTACGTGAAGGTCACTCTGCAGTGACTCCCCAGAGGCAGAGAGAACTCCACAAGTTCAGGTCTCTGGCTTCTCCAAGTGGCAACAGGCAGCCTGGTTCACCTCAGCCATATGTGGGATACCGGAGGCAGTCCGGGATCCACAGGGAGTTCTGCACACATTGAATTCCAACAGCCTGAAGCACACTGAGCTGCAACAATGAAGCTTCGCACTTGCCACTCGTGCAGCAGTTTGAAGTACTGTCAACCACGAGCTTCTGTTTGTGCCCAGCACATCAGACCCTTCCCTCCTCTGGCCATTCCTGCAGCACCAGCAGCACTGGACACAGACTGCTGTGCTCAAAGCAGCAAATTAGAGTTTTATGGGCTGTTTATGAGTACTTAAAACTTCTTAGAAAGCTGAACTAATACATTGTCTCTCTGAAGTCTCCCAGGATCCCCGTGCACTTACTAGTTGGGATACTGTTTAAAGGAACAGTTCCCTCTGGGAAAGACAGCTCAGTCCCACCAGCGTCCTCTTACTGCTGCTACAAGTCAGTAACATTCCCAGATCATTTACTGAAATCCAAAGAATATCAGAATCATCCCTCTCTCCAATTCTGAGAGCACTCGGGTAACTCTGACTCCACCCAACAACTGTCATCGCCTGCACAGTCAATGTCTTTGCTAACTTTCAGGTGGAGTTTCACATTAGTTACTAGAAAGACAACATGAGGAAAGTGGAGCAATGCACACAGAGGTGCACGAGGTGCCTCTGCCCACCACAACCTGCTGCCACAACTGAACTCTATGACAGAGTTTCTAAGCACCTCTTACAAAAGAGATATAAATTAAAAGCTTCACTTATGTATGTTTTTAAAGTGCTTCTACACAGTTCCTTCTCTTTAACCTCCTTTAAAAAGGACACAAATCCAGTTAGAAAACATCCTGCAGCAAAACACACAGATTACCATTCATTCCCAATACTGAAATCTGAAATTGTCCTTAGAAAAGCACCTAACTCTTGATGTCCACCACATCAAACCAGAAATAACCAGCTCAAGGATTTTCCATTCCTCACATACAAACCTGGTCTAGTGAAAGGTGTGCCTGCTCATGGCAGAGGGCTGGAACTTCCAACCCAAACCATCAATAACACTCCACTTCTACCACTGAATTCCTGATGTGTGAACCTTCCTATCACATTCAGGGCACGAACCCAGTGACAGCATGGACAATCAATATTGAAGAGGATCAAAACACTCTCAAAAGCTCTTTCCCTTCCTTTGTAGTTGGAAAGTGCCTCCAGAATTCCAATAGAATGAATATGGCCAGGCCAAACACTGACTGCAACTCTGGTACACCCAAGTGTTTCTATAGGAAACACTCTTTAATAGTTTTCTATACTCTCAGTCACTCAACGTTAACATTCGTGGCTACACACTTCATCCTAGCGAGAGAAAATGTTCACAACACAGCGACAGGCACCCCAATGACCAGCCAGTGCTGCAGAAGCTGCACGGTTTTGTGCCAACATTTCTCAGTTCAGAACAGGAGGGACCAAGTCAGTTATCAGGTAACTATCACCACGAGAAGGTCAAAAAGAGAATAAAGAAAACAGGCTTACAGTCTTGCATCCTCCATTGCGACTAACCACACGGATGATTTCTCCTGTAGGAATAAGTTCAATTTGCAGCTCCATTTTTCCCAGGGAAGTTAGTACATCTCTCTATTCTTTATGGATAGTTCTGGTTTCAAAGCACAGCAGCACCTGAGTAGCCTGGGAGAAGACCTTGAGTAACTGCAATCTTGGGTTCAGAGCCCTGTTGTGAGAGGAAGAGATGAACCTCTGTATTTATACCAAGTGTAGGTGTGAGCTGAAACAACAATTAAGTTCAAGACTAGCTTTCATGAGTTACAATGTGTTGAGACAGTTCCAAGAAGCCTGAATTTATGTTCGTGTTTATTGCTGCAAACTGTTGATGTTCCACTTTAGTCCCAGTGGGCTTAGAAAAGTCCGGATGCTGGTTCAGAGGTATGAGCACGAAACAATCATATGTCAGACTCTACACGTCTACCAAGACATTTTATGTAGAAAAGATTCTTCCTCTCAGCCTCCCAGATCCTTGGTTTAGAGATAGAGCAATGGAAAATACTGATTGCTCCCATGGTAAGTACAGGAAGTTCCTCAAATTGCTGTAGAACTATATCATTATTAAGTGAATCTTTGATCATGGCAAAGGAAGTTAACTTGCACTTTGCTGCACAAAAATTCCTGCTATGAACATGAGGAAAAGTAATCTAGTGAACATTCACGTAAGACATGTCATCAACTCATACAGTATGTAATCCTACCACCCCCCTTTGCACACCCTCAACAGATGAAGATGTACTGCTTGTGATCAGGCTAAATGTCAGGTATTTTAAGACCTGCTGTGAGGAGACAATTCCTTCTATCTTCTTGGAATAGCCATGTTTGAGTTTTAACTCTACTACAAACCAATTCCAGATGCTGCTTGTCAAAAAGCCATCTAGTTAAGATGAAGGAACCCCTGGCCATTCCAGAGCAGACACAGGGAACACCACTCTGCTCTGTAACTGAAAAAAGATGGCTTGTCACTGTCCCATGTTTTGTACCTGTAATTACTTTTAACATCCCTTAGCTGTTATATACAAGACTGTTCCGGTCCAGTAATTATTTCCTTAACCACTTCCCAATACCGAAAAAGATTTTATCACATCTGAAGAAACCATCACTGTCACTTCCCCAAACAAACCCACCCAATTCTAAGTAATGTGGAGCAACACATGGAGCAAGAGCAGATAGCCTCTTATCTACCCTTCCTATGCAGAGAAATGACAAAGAGGAGTAGTCCACAACAGCACAGCTGTTTAACTGGAATGATTCTGTGACTCAGAGACCAGAATCACGTGCAAAAAAATCCCTCTGAAAATGGGTTACAAGTGAGAACAAGAGGGAAAAAAGGCAAGGATAAAGGAAGCAGACAGAGGGTGAAAAATGTAAGAGAGAACAAAACAGAAGAAGGGAACATGGTGCACGGAGACACTTTCCAACTGCAGTTACAGTGAAGCTCCTGTCTGATAAGCAATTCTGAACCGTTCCCTGCTGGCGCTGGCATTTGATAACTGTCAGTTTCCAAGAAAGGGTCACAGGTTAATATGTTTGTTATCATGTTTTTCTTCTCTTTGTGTGCCAGAAAATTCTCATTTTCAGGATTTTCCTGCACCTCTGCATTTCCTCACATTTGTTTGCATTCTGAGGTTGTCTTCCAGGAATCCTTCCAACCTCAGCTTGACTCTCCCACACAGATTTCTCTTCCTACTTTCTTGATTGCACATAGATGTTCTTTTAATTGCAGAGACCTTGTAAGTGGAAGATGACAGCTCCACTGTAATACAGGGAGTGGGATGCACAAACAGAAACCTGATGTTTCTTCAGTTGAAGCAATTAAACAGACAAACTCAGTGTAGTTCCCAAGTAGATCAGTTTCCAGAGGAACTAAATGCGCACTGCATAGATCCATTGGGTGGGGATTGCCGTTGCCTTGGCTCAACAAATTAGCCACACAGAGTAACTTACTCTGCACTACTGTGCCACTACACAACTCTCCAGTGTTTGAGCTTAGGCCTGAAGAGAGTTAGAAAGCAAGCTGTGCACATAGAAAACTGGCCTCAACCACTTCTTCCATATTTACACAAACATCTCCATTCTTTTTCAAGACAAAACAGCTATAAGGAGACTAGGATA
This sequence comes from Ara ararauna, assembly GCA_028858755.1. Taxonomy (NCBI): domain Eukaryota; kingdom Metazoa; phylum Chordata; class Aves; order Psittaciformes; family Psittacidae; genus Ara; species Ara ararauna. Next base: position 4,177,370 of record CM054389.1, on the reverse strand, counting down.
TTGTCTGCTTAATGCATGAGTTGTAAAGTTAAAAACCACCACGCAGTGATGAGTACCAGGATCTGTGATCTTTGTATCTTGCTACTACAGAAGAAATTGCTTCATTTCAATCCCTTTCAAGTAACAAGTCCCTATATCCAAGGACAAAAAGGGCCATCGGAAATACTCTGTCAGTAAGGCAGAGTTCTCAAAAGGCTTTCTCTCTCAAGGAAAACCTAGTTCAAGCTTTGTTCAAGTGGCCTTTCCACTGCAGTATATTAATTCAGACAAGTTCATCTGAGTGTCACTCAGTGTCCAAGAGCAGAGAAGGAAGCAGTGGTAGTAGAAACAATGGGCTTTATCTGCACGTATTTTTAGGGTCTAACAAACACGCAAGACATCTTGGAAGTATTTCCTGTTTACAGAGAGCTGCACTATCTATGTGCAATGATACCCTGCACATCCTGAGCTAGCCATGAATCAGAAATATATGGAAGTCAAATGAGGCTATACTGGACAACATTCCTTGGTAGGCATATAGAATCATAGAATGGTTCGGGCTGGAAGGGACCTTCAAAGCTCATCTAGTCTAACCGCTCTGCAATAAGCAGGAACAGCTTCAACTAGATCAGGTTGCCCAGAACCACAAGTTACCCTTAGATGGAAATGATGTGACAGCAAATGTATATTAAAACATATAAAATTTGAAATATGAAGTATGAGGTAGCAGATCTTTCACAGAGACAAGAACAAAGACATCTCAAATCAGGTTGTGAAAGATTCACTGTGAAAAGGGAAATTAGAAGAACCTGGACTTCAAAATGGAGAAAGCAATTTAAGTATTTTTACAAGGAAAATATCAAACCCCCTCAATCCAAACCAGAATTCCATTCTAAAACACTGGAATATTGTTGTATCTGTGCATTAAACATGATCCAAGTTACATGGAGACAGGTTACCATGCACCAATTCATGCTCCCCCCCCAAACCAACGTGTTCGTTCTCAAAACAGTCGAGGTCACGTAGAACACTTCACTGCCAGGATTTATTTCAGTGGTACATGAAAAGAAACCATGTGAGTATAAAAACATTTCCAGTGGTTATAACATCCAATGAAAGGTGTTTTAAAAAAATTTCATCAGGAATTGCATCATTACAGGTGATGGAATAGTTTGGAAAGCTACCATAGGTAACAGTAGTAACAAAAGTGCCCCTGTGTGCATAATACTGAAGAAAGAAGTACCCAGTTGTGCGCGGTGTCCTACTACCACTGAAGCAGATTCAATCACAGCTGCTGTGGGCATTCTCAGTGAAGTCCTGTGGGTCAAAGGATTAGTTTACAAAATGCAGCTTCTGTGTCCAGTGATTGAGAGAGGGTTATCAGCTCTCACATGACATTAAGGATCTTGAGTTCCTTGCCCATGTAAAGCGGCTGTGTGGCTCCCCCTCTGAGCTGCTCATGAACAGCAGATGCACCCTGATTAGAAGAAACTGGATCTTGGTCCACAATAAATCACCAGCTGTGGTCTGGAATACAAAGACCACTTTTCTCAGAGCTCTCCACACAATCTCCTTGCATGGAGCATGGTAACACAGTTCCACAAGTGAAATCAGAGAGTACAACTTGAGAACTGCAGAAGTCCTTTGCAATTCAGTAGGGATTTGTCTGATGTCCTCAACTGCCATAAAGTCAAATATCTGACAGATTCAGTGCAAAAATAATTCTTGTAAGATGAGGGCAGATGTGAAAACTGTTTCTCCTGTTGTTCCAAAGTGTAAGAGGAATGTATAGAGTGTAAACCTCAAGTTTACAGTTTTAATCCATGCAGTGAACACAGTACCCTCTGAGTGTGCCCTCACTACTTACAACTGGAAACAATTCCCAACACCAAGCATTAAGGCTGAGATACCACTAACTAAAATGTACAGTCAAGTGTTCTTAAACTCCACACTGCAACTGCCTACCCAGTTAGCCTATGTAACAGTTTCCACAGCATACAAAGACATCCAGACCCCAGAAGACTTTATACAGTGAATGATGTAAGCAAGTAACTGTAAACCAAAAGTCACATCAAGGTGTTAACTTCTGATCTCAAAAGAATCCTGTAAAAACTAAGGCTTTGAGGAAAAGAGCACAAAGGAATCCATTGGGTTCTGAAACAATATTCCAGCATAGACACAACAACATCCTTTGCTTTTCTCTTCCATGTGAACCAAACTTTCTCTCTTCCATCCATAAGCAACAGAAGAGTGTTTAGTAACTAACTCTGCTTACCACACATAGTAAGTAGCTTGAAACTGCGTATCTGCAACATGGGAGACTCACAAGTGCTCTTTTCCAGCACTGCACTCTGAGATTCTATGGAGTGTTGGTGTCTCTTCCAATTCTTTCTAAAGACCTCCGTTTCCTCGTCAAGAAACAAAACCATTTCTGAAGCTAACTACCTACCTTCCAGCTTTTTAAAGGTACATAATGTTTCTTAGTCCATCTCCACCCTCCAGTGGGAGGATACATTAAGGTTTAAGCACCTCTAGAAAAACAGGAATTTTCCAGGCCCTATATTGCTATAAATTGTAGAGATTTACAATTTTCATAGCAGAGATGATGCCATGAGAAAGAATCTGTTCCACAGAAATTCCCCATTTACAATTCACATCATCTCTGTAGCATGAGTAGCAATGATATGGCAGGATGGCACCAGGGAAGTACTTAAATTTGACTCTACATTTCCAAACTCACTATGACAACAGAAACCAGTTGGAGTTAACACCATGAGCTCTGCCACCCAAGGCTTCAGGAACTCTGCTCTGCTCACCTGGTGTCAGAAACTGTGGGATCCTGGTTATTTTACTTCTCTTGAATCAGAGCGAGAAATGCAATAGGCAAATTGCTAATTTGCCTTATAAAAAGAGCAGGAAATGTGCATTTTGATAAATGTACCTCAATTTGGAAAACTGAGAACTGGAAAATCCTACATACAGCTATCAGTAAGGCATGGAGAAAAGGGATCTACCACCAAAAGAGACTTTACACACTCCAAAGATGTTTTCCTGTGACCTGTTGCTACATGTGTTTCCCCAAAGGCAACCAGCTAACGTTTGAAAGGCAAATAAACTTTAAAACCTGCTCTATCTAATAAATAACTTCTTAAATAACTTCATTTAGACTCAAAATCTGGAAATCAAAGATTGAGGGGTTACAGTATAGTAACTATTGTGTCATAAATAAAATATCCTCTACAAAAGAGAAGCAAGCCCAAAAATCTAACGAAGATCACAATTTCCTTAGCTTAAATCCTTGTACTAGAAATGTCTCTCACCTTAAAACATACAGCAGTCAGCAGGTGCTACTTCTATGGTTCTTATCCAGTGCAAGAGAATTACTCTCTCCATACCCATAAAAATACCTGTTTCTGAAATAAATTATCTCCTATGAGCTTACAAAGTTTCTGAACAATCCTACCTGTCTTACTCCATCTTCTGATTAAAAGCTTTTATTCTTACTAAGACATAAAGAATCATCTCACTCCTGAATCGGGACCACTAAATGCCCTTTCTGCTTCAGAACTCGTCGTGTGATTCCAGATTGTCAGGTCTCTGCATCCAACTGCTCTCTTCCTGTGGCAGCTCCTTTCCTATTAATGTTCTGTTAGGCTGAATCTGGAAGAAAGACAGCAGTTAAAAAACAAATTAACACATTCAGAAACACTGGCTTGCCCTATACTAACAATACACCATTAGAGAAAGATGTCTTACACACTTGCTAGAAACTGAGGAAATTAGAAGTGATGCATCTAAGCAGCAATTATGGAATTAGGAAAATGAAAATTGATACCACTAAACTGGTATCAAAGCGTTAAGTGTCATGCAAAAAAGACAGGCAGATGGTGTGTTGTATCTACATACAACTGACAACCATCCTGCAGAGTGCGTGGCAGATATTAAGCTCAGAAACAACAGAAATACTGGTCTCTGTGATGTTTCTCACCAATGCAGAAAGAAAAATATGAACAGTAGCACTGAGATATACCAGGAACTTTCATTACTGTAACCCCTAAGGTAATGGAGTTTCACTAAGTACACAAGAAACACTTCTGTGCAAATCTACCACAGAACAGAGCACAAGGAGGAGCCTGTCAGAAACTTGACAGCATTTAAGGTAAGGTAAGCTCTCATCTTTATAGAAACTAGGGAGCTAACATGCCAGAGCCTGAAATTCCAAAAATGAAAGCTGACAGAGAGAAACTCCTCTTATTTCACTACAACAACATGTTATTATAATAGTTACTCAGAGTCTTCTAGCACATCAGCAAATTCTTTCATGGGATGTTAGCCAACACATATCCTTTGTGCAATTACTTCTGCTGCCACCTCTCCCAGGATTAACAGAACTGTACACACCTATGTTCAGATGCACACAAAATAAAACTCACATCAACATTAAGCAAAGCTTCCAAGTTCATTACCTGAAAAGGCTGGCTGATACCAACTACTGATTGCAGATTATTGCTATAATAGCAAAGCAAGAATTCTCCTCCCACATCTGGTATTTCTGCAGCACTCATGTAAACCTGTCAACAAGAGCAAGAACAGGCAATGGGCAACTTCCACAAAGAAAGAAGCTTACAGAAAAGCAATTTATGCTATTCAGGACACCACAAAAGTTAGTAGTTACTATTTACAAGCAAGTGTAAAGCTAAATGTAAGCTAAAAAAGGATGAAGACAGAAGTAACTCATGAAGGGAATATCCCTTCCTACGTTAGTGAGCTGACTGGGTTCAGCAAGAAGAAAACCAGAGCTGTTGCAGGGGAAGGCGCAAGGCCACACAGGGAGAAAGAAGGGAGATGAGCTGCCTCCTGGTGGCAATGTATTACATGGAAGAGCATAATGAACATAACATTATATACTTACAACTGTAATGAAAATCACATAATAAATATTTAGGCTACATAAAGTAACTTTAAAAGATGAAAAAATGGCCAGTTACTTATTTCAGTGGCAGAAACAGACCAAAATATAAAAAGACAGTAGTTTTTAATATAATGAAAAGTCACTACAGCAATAAATTCCTTTTTCATTAACTCCCTTAAGCAACATGATCCCACCTGAGAAGGTGTGCTACACTACCTGAAAATTACTAAGAATTAGGAAGAGGGATTTTAAACAATAATATCACTTCCAATTTGCTTTGCCTGGGAAAGAGGATATAGAACATGCAGAAGGGGATATGGAACAAACAGACCTTAAATACTACTCTAAGGGAAACAGCATTAGAAAGAAATACCACTGGCTTACTTGTTTACCATCTTTGTTGGAAGAAATTTCATCATCTTCTACCCAAGAATAAGTAACATAGTCATTCACATGCTTGAAAGTCACCTGCAAAGAAAGACAGAAACCATCGGCCTGCTGAAGGAAACAAAAATCTGCTACCTGGAAAAGTCAAAGTTCTGACAGAGTTGTGACAGAAGACTATCAGCTACCTTCTCCAGTCATATTCACCATCTTCATTAAAGAGCCACGATGCGGTAACATTACCTTGAAGAGGCCAATCCAGTCCCAAGCACTACTCGGGAATTCAGACACTGCAGAATAGTTGATGAGAACATCGTGTTCCGCACTCCACTCGCCCTCAGGACTCAGTGTGACCAAAGGTTCTGATACAAGAGGCTTCAACTAGACAAAAGAAGAGAGTTTCAAGTGAGTCACGTTTGTCATGCTTTCTGTTATTCAAGTTATTCTCTGCCACATCTGCTGTGGGACCCTGAAATGAATAGAAATAACCTGAAAGCCATTTGCAGCCTTCACTGTAATCAGAATGAAACAGAGATTATGACTTAAACCCAGCTTCCAAAAGGCAACACTGAGTAAACCCAACTTCTTCTTAAGGACATAAGTGGGACAGCACCTCAAGGCCAAACGTTCCTGTAACAGGTTTGTGATCGCTGATGCCATAGCTCATGTGACTGATATAATTATTCAAAGTAACAGAAATTGTCTGCTGTTCCTCAGAGAATTCGCCTCCTTTTGGTGCATGCTGGCAGAGGTTCTTCACTCTCCAAAGGATTCTGTCTGTCCACGCTGGCTTTCTTTTCTTCTCACTGCAAGAGTGCAAGGTAAAGGCAAAATGAGAAGCGAAAAAACAGCTGCCAAAAGCTAAAACTACTGAGAAAGCTCTACTCAAAGTTGAAAGATTGTCAGAAGTATATTAATAAGAGAAGGCAATCACATCCAGGCTTCATTTTACAGCTCTGTTTGATATACTTTACAACCAGGCTTTCCTCAACTTGAACTCAACTCCATTTATCACAGATAAGTTGTACAGGTTTTTGAAAGAGGAGTAAAATGAAGGGGAGAAGGGAATTTCAGTGGGTTAGTTGGCTTCATACAGGAAATGATACTTTCTCCTAAACCACTCCACAAAAACATGCAAGAACACTGAGATAATGCAGCAACTGCCCCAAGCTTCAAATGCAGTTATTCAGAGAAAATGGGCATAACCTTATGGAGGATGTAGAAAGAGTGTGAATGATGTTTAAAATCACTGAAAACATTTGAGAACAGGATTCTTTTAACAACAAAAAACAGGCAAACTCAGGAAGCTTGAACTAATCAATGCTGTATTTCAAGTTCCACTACATTGCACTAGCCTGCATTTCAAGTTTGCAAGCTACTGCTGTCTCACCATAAAAGAATTCCATCATCAAGACAGTTGCGCCTGCAGCCTGCAAGTGTGCTACACATCGAACTGTAATTACAACTCAGAGTTTCCTTTTATACCATATCAGTAACAACAGAAGACATAAGCCTTTCCTGGGTCTCTCTGTAGTGGGAGGAAGACTTAATAGCAACTCCCTGTACGGATGTATCACTTCAAATTGAAATGGAGAAAAGATCATACCCTATGGAAGAGGAATTAGAACGGACTGGATTGAATTATAGAAGTTAATGAGCAGGATGTGTAAGGAAAACTGTCAGTTTAGTATCTATCAGAATCAGCATAATCTGGAAATGCCATTTAGTTCTTTTTGGTTTACCCCTTCCCATATCAAGTCTGACTCACCTTTAATAAGGTGGAAAGATTTTAAATGACTAAACTGCAGGAATTCTATAAACCGACAGAAATCTTTGAGCTCCCAGGTGTCTGCTCTGCTGCGCAAGAAAATACCAAACCAACAGCTTAAGCTAAGACACTCACTGTTTTAGAGAAGAAAAGGTGTAATAGAGGGGAAACAAACCCTCAAAATCCACACTGAAAGTAACAAAATGCTGTGTGCTTCATATAATGCACACTTTTTAAGGAGCTCGCCTTGACGTCTACTGAGCACCCCCATCCAACCTGCTTGAAGAGCAGCAGAATGCACGCAGTATGCACAAGCATGTTTTTTGTTCTTTAACTGAGCCAATACAGGCTACGGTTCTAGGAATCATTCTTAGAATGTTTAGGTTTGGATTATTATAAGTACTTTTTGTTAACTGGATTTACTGCTGGTTCCATTATATCTCTTCACACTCAATTACAGTGTAAAATGTCTTTGGATCCAAATGAATAAGCTTCCAATGTTAAGCGCAACAGCAGAGGAGATAACACTGAAGCTTTCAGACAGGTTCAGAAAATCCCTGAAGAAAATCAGCTGTCATCTGATTTTCAAATATTTCACAAAAATCAAATCAAAAGCTCAGGAAGGAGCATTGCTTTGATTTTGAAATATTTACTGATCTATGAAATCCAGAAAGTTCTCTTCTTACTTAAACCAAAAGAGGGACTTCTGCTCTCTGGAAGTAAAGAAAAAGATCAGTACAAACCCCCTGTTTGGACAGGAACTTAACCTTCTGTTGAAACATAAGACTAATACTTTACAACAGATTTTAGTGTCAGAGAAAAACTTTGGAAACTTCAATTAACCAGTTTTCAACTTAAAATGATTTATAAAGACATTTACATTAATTTGTTGTCAAATGAATTGCTTAACCAAAAATTGCAGCCAGTTACTCTCTTCCCCTTGCTCATTTCTGACACCAGTGGGCACTTTCAGTATTAACAAACAAAAAAGAAGTGGCTTAAGCAAATGCTGGTTTATTCTGTTAATCCAGTCTTTCCAAAAAGAAAGCTGGGTTGTTTCACCACTTCCCTCGTGCAATCAGCAGACTCAGGCTTCTTCAACCAGAAATATTAATTTCTTCTGATTTGACACCGAATGAGCCTAACAGAACTGCCCCACAGCCCAGGTAACCACTACACTCATTACTAAAGTGGTATTTGGCCAAGCACTACATTCATTCTAATATTCCATGTCTAAACTCATCTGTTATGCTTTTACCTTGTGTCATATACATCCGAATAAAGGTCAAACTTGTAGGTAGGTTTAAAGTGCAGAGGACCCTCTATGAATTCCTGAAGAAATGCTTCCTTCTTTTTAGCCATATTTAACTGCGGAAATAAAAAGTAACTTTTAAAGATTATGTTTAAAATCAGAGCTGAATGGGCAACTGGGAAAGGAGATGAGAAAATGTCTTCCAAGAAGAATCCAACACCTCGGTCAATACAATATAGGTGGAAAGGTAAATTTAGAATTGCTTCTTTGCTACTGCCAGAACTCCTGACATGATCTGTTTAAAAGTTCTGTAGCAGTTCCATTCAAAACAAATTCCAGAATAAGCTTCTCTTAAAAATAATTCTTTGGAGAAGAAAAAAAGGAGAAGACATTAAGGTAAGGAACAAATCACAAGCCATGATGTTCAAAGAACACTTCAAACACAAGCATTGTAAATGAGTAGGAAACTAAAGAAAAGCAGAAATGGACTGCAATCAATTGGGGGTTATGCCTGAGAAGGGAGAGAGTGAACAGCCAGATTTGTTCCACCTCATGTGTACTCTGAACTTGTGTTCTTTAATAGAAATTAGAAACTCCAGAGGTAATGTTAACTACAGTGTTTGTGTGCATTAAAAACAAACCAAACCAATCCCCCAAACACATTAAGACATGGTACCTGGTCCTTTTCCCAGAGCAGATTGTAACGCTTGTTGTTTATTGATTCCCGGACAAAGTGTATGCCGTAATCCGCAATCCGGAAGTTCAGATCTCCAAACCAGAAGAGAACACTTTAAAGAAAGGCAAAAACCCAAGGAAGATTTATAGGAACCCATTAGCAGGAGGGAAAAATTCAACAGAATACAAGCCATTACTCTAATTAGGTACTCTAATCACGCTACTTAATCTGCAGTTTAAACAACACACATTAAGGAGCTACAGAAAAACTCACACAGCGATCACCTGCTGCTAAATAAAAACTTAAGGGAATTGAAATGTGAAATAGATCACTTGAATTCTTGCTGCTTGTTCATTACTGCCTGAAAATTAACTTCTCTTAATGACTTCCGTCTCCATCAGAGACAGAGTTAGAATTAAGTTTTAACGGTAGGTAAACTCATTCACAAAACTCTCAACCTTTGCAGCAGTTGGTTATGTTAATGCACTAACTCAAGAGCTCTGGTTTAGTGCCTTGGGAAAGCAGGGATACAGCTTGGGTTTTCTATAGTTCTTAGGAAAAAAAATTACTCCAAAGCACTGGAGTGCGTTATCAGCCATGTGTTAAACAACAGGAAAGCTGTTTTTTCAAGTAAATTAACTCCTCTTTGAAAAGAATGGAGGAAGATAAACATTTAATAGCAAGCTTTAGGATTTTTGGTATAAATGGGCTTTAGCTTCTGAAGCTTTCTAGCACCAGACGTCCAGTACATACACTAACAAATTTAGTGCAATTCAAGACTGGAAAAGAACAGTCTTCCAAAACAGACCTCCATCTTTCAGGTTACCTTTCCCACACAGGATTCAGGGTCAAGGCTGAAAAGGCATTCAACATAAAAATGACGGACGAAAACTCCAAACCCCAAACTCTTCGGTGCATGAGTCTACCATAGAACAGATAAAACCACTTCAGCCAGAAGAGGGTCTGAACAACTCACTCATGTTCCAAGGCACTTGGAATATTCTCTCCTTCAAACTGCATTTCCAGAATTTTCTCAAAGTCATCCAGTCGCTGCTCTGTGTTTTCCATGTGAGCTGGCAAGTGGCAGTTCATGAAACAAACAGTGTGACCATAGAGGGACATGCGAATGGTGACCCCTCCTTTGTTGCCCTGGTATGGAAGATGAACAACATTCTCTGAAACTACAGTCAACACCTGCAAATGTAGCTATTACTACCACCTATACGTCTTTAAATCTTGCTACTTAGATTTAAATGAGTTGAATTCCTTCCTACACAAGCTGCATATCAGTTAATAAGGTAGTAAAATTATGGTCTGTGCTGTGCACTTGCACACAAGGTTCAAACAAGTGAGTCTCACTGATGGACAGTGTATCCATTTTTAAGTAACCCATCTATCCTCCTTCCCACCATGAAACCATTCAGAGGCACAACCACATAAGGAACCAGGTAATCAAGTCTCAGATACTTCCTCACCCAGTATCCATAGAGACCTGTGCGTGTGAACTGGGTATGAAGGTCCCGTATGAAAGGCAGGTGGACATGCTTCACAAAGATCAGAAGTAGCAATCCCTGCATGCGAACTGAGGAGAGCTGGAAGAGACACGAAAGAGGGACAGGTCATTTCTAGGGAGGTATTTGGAATTTGTTTGGTCTACTCCATAAGAGCTTTTAGGCGCAGAATACCATAGCAGAAGTCATGCAACTCCCTCACCAAGCCAGGCTTCAGCACTGTGCTGTGAAGAACACATCCTTATGGTACACTTGCCTATGAACAGTCCTGATGAATCTCTCAACTAATCAGTTGAGAGAGTAATTAGTTGCAACATTATGTTACAAATCTGAAGTGGACCTCAAAACACGTGTATTTGCCTAAACATCCTTAAGGACCTTTCTTCTGCCTCACCGACCTTTTGTTTCTATCTTTGTCTGTCCAGGAAGAACCAAATCCTTGATTTTTCACCTATAATAACTGAACACCTACAAGTCCTCCAACAGGAGCAGCTTCTTTGAATCGAAATATCATTCAGCAGAAAACTCATCATTCAAAACGCTACTAAAATGCCTAAAAAGCACAGCATTTAATTCTGGGTATTTGCAAAACCAATAAGCTGCAAATAGCAGTAACTCTCGCCTGCAATGCCTGTAAAAGCTGATTTACCAAACAGTTCCAAAGATGTTTAAGTTCTAAGATACTGTTTGGGTTTTTTGTGGTTTGGGGTGTTTTTGTAGTGTGTGTGGAAATAGTCTAAACAATCATGTTCTTCATTAAAAATGCATGAACTTTACAATGGTCCTGGCATGAAAGACAAAATTCATTTTAAGCGTTTGTTTTAATTATAATGATTCAATTTCAAAGACAGATATTGAAATAGATGAATTGTAGGTCAATTTTATGCTGGATGAACTCAGAGAAAGACTACATTAGGATAAAAGGTAATATTAAGAATAACACTGTCTATGCAAATGCTGGAAGTACAGAAACTCAGCCCCAATTTAAAACAGAATTCCTCCTTTCTTTGCTGCCACATCTATACAATTAAATGAGTTCAGAATCTGCGTTAATGTTTTCCTTCAACCCAACAAAATACTAGGCAGTATATTGAAATGATGGATCACAGTTACTAAGTAATGCATAAATATTTGTGTCTGTTCAGACCTTTGGAGTAACCTATACTCTCCTTTCCATAATCATGCTCAGGAGATACCAAGATCTTTCAGTTCTTTTATTTGCTACATTTTATTCTGCTGTGGGACAGTTCTCACATATTTCTCAAGATTCATATGAAGCCTCTTGTCTCTGTAGGTCTTGAACATCCAAACACAATGGATCCCGCCTCTGCTGGAACCAGGGCTGTTCCCACCAATACTAAGTGCCAAATTAAGCAAAGAGCTTCCACAGAGCGGACATGATTCTGTTTACAGGGAAAGAAATGACTGACTCCAGCCAACACAGCACTCTGAAAACAGATCCTGCTATTGAAGGGGTAGAATGCCTCAAGGATGACAACTACCCTTCTACACCCAGCCTTGTCACAGGTCAGCAAAGAGTGGGTAACTGCACCTCTCCTCCTCTGCCAGCTTCCCAGACAAGTCCTAGCAGAAGCTCTCATCACGGCCTGTGTTGATTCTGACCTGGCCTCACAGTTGCCTTGGGAAGAGATGATCAAGTCCTGCTGAAAACCATTAGGTGGCAGCATCCTCTCATCAGTGTATCCAAAGTACCACATTCCTAAATTGGAATTCAAAATCAACCATGCATTCCACAAGGAATTCTTTAACTGCCTGTACACAGGGCCTGAATGTCAGCCCACAGCCAAATTTTGACTGTTTATCAGCAGTGCCTTATACCAGAATGAACAATGTTTTTTTCTTTCTTTTTATAAATCCCAATGGGACCTCTGTTTTGTTTAATTACAGTTAAAAGAATGGCACAACTACTGAGTCTGATTGGCATGCAGGCAATAATACAGTAATACAGTCATCTCAGCAAAATCACCCTGAAATACAGCTTTAGAAAACCAATATAACATTTAAAAGGTTTCTCTATATTAGAGAAATTCAGGATATCCTCCTATGTTTATTGTTTGCATTATTAAAATAGCCACTACTTTAGCTGATCTTATGCCCCAGATACTACCAAAAATCTTGTAATTTAAACTACCAGAGTGCTGCTGAGCGTAAGTTTACATCATATTTCATTTTAAATCATCTTTATTACTCTGTTCCTTGAGAATGTATTTATATTATGACAGAGGTATTTTTCTATTTATCACAGGTCCTGCAGTACTTTCACACGCTGTTGCCAGTGTATCTGAGTAATGTCCTGCTGCTTGTCATCTGAGCTGCAAAAGCCCCAAAATTGCCCAACTATTCCAAATGAGAACTAAAAATCCATGTCCAATTGTTACTGCTAAAATTAAGGTCACTAGTATTAGTAGAGAAAAATTAAATTGCCTTTATCAACAAACCAAGACAAAACAAGTGTGATGAGGAATCACTTCTAACATATGTGCACCATGGAATTGATTGACACCTGCAAAAAACACCATCAATTTATCTTTTATGGAGAGTTTGACAGGAAAACACATCTATATGGAGCTGGGGAAGACATTTTCCTTCACTGCTGTGACACTTAAGAGATGGCAACAATTACCTTGATATATCCCAACGGAGACAATACAGTCATGAGGAAAATGCTCCATGGATCATCAAATGCCAAGTCAGACAGGAAATTCGTGATTTTTGAGTTTACCTCCTGTAAGCTGAAGACATCAAGATCACTCACACTGTATCACTTGGTTTTGACAGCATTCATACAGCCTTTTCAGAACACAGACCACAGCATCCTAACAGGGCTCTCTCAGCATAACTCAGAAATGTCTTGCTGTTCAGCTTCTCACTGACAGGCAGTTTAACCCATCCACAACCTAACACATCTAACATTAGGAAAAGCCAAGCTAAAGCATCTTACATACAGCTGAAAACAGAGTTTAAGGCAATGCTAGACTCAAAAGATGTTATCACAAATAACCTGACTGACAGGTCTCAAAATCTCAAGAGAGTTTGTAAAGCATGATGGCAACTTGTGCCTAATAAGCTTGAACTAATATGTTTCAAACATGCTAAAGTTTGGATAACTTTCATATCAAAATGAATATTGCCTCCACAGGCTAACAAAGAAAACAGCAGCCAATGACTGTGTTTGGAAAAGAAGATATTCCATATTTTGTCACAAAACAACAGCAGAAAGGAAAAGCTGCTCTTGCTATAAATCATCTCTGTTCTAAGTCACTAACTCTAGTCTTCAACTTCTGTTAGCAGTAACGTTAAACCATCTCCTAGACAGTGATTCATGTTGCACAGTCATCCCAAAGCAGACATAAAGCTGTTAAAACTGAGCAGTACCGCAATAAACTTACAAAGCAATTTCTTTAATATATATAAATATACACTTACCCTATAACATACATATCCATAGTTGCACCCAGTGAATCGAGCTGAAGTAAACTACTGACATCAGGAGGTGGAGAAGCTGTGCCCACATTCCAGGTAACCAAGTGTAGTCTATAAAGTAAAACCACACAAAACCAGTGCTAAAACTGAAATGTGAACAAGTAACCAACCCTAAGAGCACCTAATTTCCCCACAGAATTTCTATCTACAGAAAACAATAACTTTCTGTCACTTTTGATCAGTTAGAAATCTATTTATCAGCTAGCACCACAAACTCAGTCAACTAGAGGGAACAAAACCTGAATTCCTGCCATTTATCCTTCAGCTTTTTCCCCCAGATAAGAAAAGCTTCATCCAGAGTGCGGGAGACTTCTTCATTAATTTCATCATCTGAGCTGATGTCCTCTACACAAGCCATAAGCTGGGCTACTCGCTGTCGGAGCTGCAAGCGGCCACTGGACCCTGTGCTGCTGAAACTGGCGGACCGGCTACGGACATGGTGGAAGCTCTCCAAATCGGATAGGGACAGAGCTGCTGAATCTTGACATGCATCTTCACTGCTGTGGGATGCCATGTACTCCAAAAAGTAACTACGCTCTGAAGGACCAGCTCCTTAAAACCGTAAGTATATAAGAAGCAGATGGCCCAGGATCTTCCAGATCAAGTCTGCACTCGTGTGAGATTCTTTTAAAGCAACAGGACAAATGTAGATGCAGCAAGGCTGGAAAAGCCTGTAGCATTACCACCACACTCAGTGGGTTGTTACAAAAGCTGCAATCACATCCTATGTCACACAGAGAATTGTTTTTTCGTAATAGATTTAAGGTGGTTAATTCTATAAGCTCAAGATTTAAAAGAATTTATTGCTGATTTGAATCAATCATGTGCTCCAGCTGTAGACTACCAGAAATGTAATCTCCAGCTCCCAAACATGCAAACACACAGTTCCGACCAACAGCAAGCAGAGCTGCTGCTCCCCTCCAGCACTGTCAGAAACATTCATGTGTTCTCTGACTTGTTGTTTCCTAATAAGATGGTAATTTCAACATCAGAGCTTCTAAAAAGGGGATTCATTTTAAAGTCAGTCTTGTTACAGGTCAGACAGACTTAAAAGATAATAAGCTGTTAATTTTTCATCCATCTTAGGGTCCTATATTATCAGTTAATAGTTAGCTATTAAATGACAGTTAAATAGTGAATCCCATCAATATATCTACTGTTAGGGACGTGTTTTTTTCCCACAGCCTACCCAAGGCAACACAATGTGCAAGGGCTGGAAAATGACCTTGCACACCAGCCTAAAATGATCCGTTATTTCTCTCATCAATAGATTCTCTTTGCAGGACTACACTGAAGTCAGCCAAAAGCTCTTCTAAAACACATTTCTAGGGGAAAAAAAGATAGGAAAAGGTATTTATGCTGCAAATTTAATTCGGCCAGAGATGTATCACTTGGGAACACTGCACTTACTATTTCTGTAAAGGCAATAACCTGATTAAACAAAACTGAAATAATAGTGAGGGTATCGCTTATTACTGACAGAAATTCCTCAAAGTGCCCAGTATCCACACTGGAAGAACAGGGGAAAACTGCAGCACCAGAATTTACGCCAAAGGTATAACTGGTAAAAATGTCAAGAACATCCCTGATAGTTCAGTTTCACTGAAGGTTATGATGTCTGCAGGAAAGACTTTTAATCGTGAGGGAGCCTTGGGTGACATGGTTTAGTGCGAGGTGTCCCTGCCCATGGCAGGGGGTTGGAACTGGATGATCTTAAGGTCCTATCCAACCCAAACCGTTCTATGATTCCATGAATATCCATGCACCTGCAAAGCAAATAATCTGCAGCATTACGAAGTCCCAAAGGTCTGCTGATGCTTCCTGAGGCCACAGCAGTACTGCCCATGGTAAGGAGGGAACATCGGCGACACCACGTTTCACCCGGTGCCACAAGAACAGCCTTTATCAAAGGGAAAAGGCTCAAACTCTTCCAGAAGCTTTCCCTACCACCAGAGCCCAGGCTCGGGTACACTCTCTGCCAACAAGTTCCTAAATACAAGAAAACTACTGCTTCATGTCACTGATTCCTGAAATGATTCAATAATTAAGAATCTTTTAGGGTCACAGTGTTTATAATACTACATTAATGCGAATTTTAATATCTTTGAGCAAATGTTAGTGCTGTTTGGTGTTCCTTTATTTTCCCAATAGACATTATCATTTAAGCAGCATTCCTCCACAGAACCAAGCCCATAGTGTGAGACACCGCAAAATCCATCACCTCAGGAGATGAAACTTATCACCTCATGAGGTGCAACACGAAGACACAACGTAAAATCGCTGTAAAATCAGAAGCCAGAGTTATTTGAGCTCCTTTTCCTCACAAAAGCGACAGATTTGAGACAGCAGCTAAATTAATCGCATTAATGCCCTTATTAAACCTAAGTAGGTCTCTGACAAGTCCCAAGGACCTAAACAATACTCAGTAAGCCTCCCAGTCCCGACGCTTTCAAACCAGATCAGCTTTTCTTTACTCCGTATGACTATGTAACACCGCCAATTAGCGAAACTCCCTCTTAATGAGCAAAACCCCAAGTTTCGCTAATTCCGACCTAATTGCGTAACGATTTAGCGACTTTTCCCCCCGTACTCACCCAAGCTCCGCTCACCCCCACCCCCTCAGGCCGCCCCGCTCACCTCAGCTCCCTCACGGCGCCGCGGTGCGCCGGTTCCATGCCCATGGACCCGGCTGGGAGGCGCTGGGAAGGGGACACCGGACCCCCCCCGGGCACCACTCCCCCGTCCCGGCCAGGCCCGGCCCGCGGCTCCCCTCAGCGAGGCCACGCCCACCGCCGGCAGCGCCCCGCGCCTATTGGCCCTCGTGACAAAGGCGGGACGGAGGAAGGGCGGCGGCGCCCCCAAGCGTGTGGGAGGACTCTGGCGGGTTTCGCATACACCCCCCCCCCCCCCATCAGCGCCCAAAACAAAGGAGAAGGAGGCGTAAAAAGCTCTGTCTAGTATTTTATTAGATTTCGTTTCCAATATGCCTGTATTGGAAGATTTAGGAGACAAAAAAAGGCACAAACTCACATTTAAAGAAACAACGAGATAACCTAACCCATCCTACAACGTGTGTGTTGCGAAAGGAAAGAGCACGATGATGAACCCAGCAGAGAGGTGCAGCGGGGATGGACAAACCAGCCTGAGGTGAGGTACCAGGCTCCGGACCCCCACTGTGGACCAGAGAGGGGGTCCCCAACCAACCATCACCCTACAACGGACCAACAGCCCCAGCAACAACCGCTCATGGAGCCAGCAGGTTGAGGGTTTCCTGCTGAAGCTGATGAAAGACACCACGCACCGAGGCAGGAAGGTTGTGACAGGATTTGTCTATCCCGAGGCTGAGGGATGCTTTCACTTTGGATGAAACTGGAAGGACAGAAAGCAAAGGGGCAGGGAAGGGTGGAAATACCCAGGCTGGAGTTCCCGTGTCCTGGTTTTTTCCCATTTTTCCCACTAATCAGGAAAGCTTTGTGTAAAAGCTCTCACTCGGAAATCAGAGGATCAGAAAAGGATTGCAGGGTGGAATGTTACAATCTGCTTCCATAGCGATTAGTGGCACCGGCTCGAAAGCCTCTTGGGTAACAGGAACTGAAAGAACAAGTGTGCTGTGTCGTATTCCCAGGTTGTCCTCAAGTGTAAGAATCCCTCGAAACGTAACAGACAAACAGGAACAGAAGTCAGTGCATGAATTCTCTGTTAAAAACACTCGCAACTCAAAGAACTACAACTGGGGCCTACGCTCCTAGAATACTTCTGCAACAGCGAGAGGAGATGCCATGAAACCATCCTGGTCCCAAAGAGCCTCGCGGATTAAAATGCGGTTTCTTTTGAAGTATTTTACATGAAATCTGTTTTACTTGTGCCTGGTGAGAGTGCTAAAAACCCCTCAGAGCCCACCCCTGCCCCACAAAGCCAGCTGAGGTCACTGAGAGGAGCCTGCCAGAGTTACTGGTACAATTCAGAGCTTATTGCACTTCGACATGAGTAAGGCAAACAGAACAAACTAAAACTAAAGGGATAAACTGCCCCCCTCCCCCAGGAACCAAGTGCCATCCTCTCCCCTTCAGGGCACACCTCATCTTCCCTCGCTCCGAAAACACTTTGGATCCCTTGTTCAGGATCATTTCAGGATCTCCTGCTTGCAGGAATGTGAAGGGCTGAAGGAGCCAACGCCACAAAGTCTCCTCAAAGGTGGTGATAGAGCCACGACTGTGCTTGGCACTGGGTATTTCATCTTAGTGCCGCCAAAGACAGAAGTGGAAAGTAAAGTGATTGCTACTAGGAAAACATAAAGGATAAATCAAACATTGGGCCTTAGGCATAAGCAAGGAAATTGGGTTTTCTTCTTATATGTATTTAATAAAGCAGCATTTCTTTGATTCTGATCTGCTTATTTGATTGTCTAAAGCTGATATCAACATAAAGGATAGTTACAGTAAGAATTTAAGTTCATTAAATAACCAGAGCTCTTTACATGAACAGCGTCCTTTGTGATTTATAATAACCAACAGATATCCTAGAAAACAACTACAGGTCTTTAAAAGTTGCTCTTTTTGTAGTCAGAAAGGAGATATTTTAGTCAGTCTTACAATGGGAAGAATATTATTGCTGAGCAGAACCACCAACCCAGGCATCTGGATGGACTCAGATACCAAGACTTTACTTGTACCCCAGCTTTTGCTACATCCCAATTTGTCTCGGAAATCACATTATTATATTATTGAGCCAAAATCATTTTAGCTTTGTAAGTTATGGGAAGTTTTAGTAAATAACGAACCAGGAAGAAGCTGCAACATGTGCCAAGCAACTTTCCATAATGACTATGTAGAAGTGACACATGCAGCTGAAGGACAACAGAGTAACAGAGGCCAAAGGGACCACATGCCCCTAAAGTGGAACTCAACAGTTACGTGCTGAAGGCCCAAGTACAGGGATGCTGCTGCACGCAGCTTCTGCACAGTCTTTAATTCATGTGTGCTAAGACAGAACAAAGTAACACCGTGCAGAAGCCACGGCTCACAGTTCATCACAGACCAAGAACTATATCTGGCTACTCCTGATTATGTATTCGGATTACATGCCATGAAATTTCTTACCCTGGGAGCAAGGGTCAGAGCATAGCATTTTGTGGAATAGTTCTGCACTCTAAAATACTGACAGTTTCCCTCTTCAAACAGACTATGCAAAGAATGGTGAAGGGCTGGGCAGGAACAAAGGTGGCAGTTTATCCCACTTGGAAAAAAAAAAAAAAAACAAAAACCAAAAACCATAAAAAAACCAGGGGGAAAAAAATAATAATAAATCTAAGTCACCACATCACAAGACTATTTTAGCTAAAAATGTCACTTGGAAATCAAACAGGGCCACATGGAAATTGGTCTGAACACAATGAAAATAAAGGAGGGAGGAGCCGTAAATACAGCGATCTCTTAAGTCACACGTCTCCAAGGAGCTGCCTCCTTCGTACACGTGCTAACGTTGGAGTGCTTAGTACCAGACGGTCTATTTGCTCACAATATTAAGGGGCATCTAGAATTAGCTATGGGAGATTTAAAATCGCCTGCCGGTTGGATAGAGAAAGGCTTGATCCAGAGATGGTCCGTCAGTCAGAGTGTGGATTCCCTGGGCCTTCCTGACGACTGTCTTGCAAACTACAAGAGACAAGAGGAAAACGTTTTAGAAGCACTTGGGAAGAGCAGCTGAACCTTCAGAAAGCAAATGTGGGACACACTGTTACCAGGCAATGGCAACACACCACTGCATCACTACCCTTCAGCACTGATCCAGAGCAGAAGTTACAACACAGCCTCAAAGTGACAAACACAAGTTGTGATTTAAACAATCTCACAAGTCCAGAGGCTCTGATACAACCACCAATTCACTTCTCTAAGAACTGAGCATGAATCAGGAGGGAACTAAAAAGCTTTAAGTTGTATTAAATAAATGATGTATATCTATCAGAAGACACTCCTTTGGATACTCCCTCACACCTTATGTTCCCCACCACCAACCAACCAGCAGATAACAGAGGACAAGCAGAGATAAACAGAGAGTCCTTGACAGTGCTATGGCTGTGTCTGACCCCATTCTTTCCCAGCATAGCTAGGATGGTGTTTTACTGCCCTGGAAAAGTTGTGTCTAGTGACTTGGATATCTCTACCTAAACGCGCCATCTCTGCTTTCTCCTGCCTTCTTAATTCCCTAAGGCTATTTCTGCACAGTATCTAAGAAAAATTCACCAAAACCAAACCCAAACTGATGACTCAATTTAACAGAATAAGGTTGAATATTCTCAGCACTGCTCACACGTTACCATGCAACACACAGCCTAGAATGCATCTTGGGGACTTGGCCAACAAAGGCAAATTCATACATGCTCTCCAGTGTGGCAGTCCCTCCCATGCCAAGTTAACATACTCAGAGGGAAAGAGATGAAAAACAAGCCAATAGCTTTTAAACTGTCATTGCTGCTTCTCCTGTGATGTGCAAATATTGCTCCAGGCCTTGCTCCATTAGTAACTACTGTTAAACAATGCAAGAAATATATTCCAAGCATATCTGCAAAGGAATTTTCTATTTCCAAATATATTCTAAGCATCTGCAGGTCCAGCTTACTCTTTTGGGCCTGACAAAAGTTCCTCTGCAAGTCATGGGAAGTAACACATGCATTGCAGAAATAAGAATAGTGGTGAAGAATACAAAATGTACTAACACATTTCTCTTACACTTTTCCCTCAGGCATTTCTTTAGGATAGCTCTGAAACGAGACAGTAAAGTCACTCCTCAACCCAGCAGTGACACAGGTTCACTAAGAGACCACACTTAATACCAAGATTTGCCTGCCAGAAGCTATGAACAGGATTATTTCTTACCCAAATATTTATTTTTTTTCTCCTAAATAAAGCAACACAGAGCTTTATCAACCTCTTTTGATACCTACAGTGCAGAGGAAGAAGTCATGTTAGTCATCTGCAGCCGACATTCCTTTCACTGGATCTTTTTCTCTCATCTGAAAGAAGAAACATTATTCCAGTGCTGATTCTCACATGATGTTATCTCAGGATTTATTGGTATGGAACAAATTAAGCTACTTCCTTTATGTAAGCCACTGATTATATCTGAGCATCCCAAAACAGTGTTTGGACATATGCACGTGCAGGGACCATTTGTGGTTACTAGGATCTGGGACCATTATCCAAAGGGCAGAGTGTACACGAAGCTATGATGACAAATCCAGAGGCATGAAGGAAGAGAAGGGTGCGGTGCAGGACACAAATCACAGAACAATGTACTCATTCTTACCAAACCCTGTTACGTACTCCCAGTACCTGCTTATAGCACTTAAGAGCTAAAAATCCTTTTACTGAACTGGTTTTTTGGAAATTAATGAGGACAAAAAGTGACCATTCAGCTTTGGGTAAAAGCTAATAGAAGATATTACAGCAATAAAGGAATCATTGCTACTCATACTCTCGTTACCTGTGGTTCAACACATTTACTAGCTCAACAACAAACAGAAGGAGAAGTCCATAATGATTAGAAGGAGATGCCAGCACAACGGAGTCACAGCCAATCATTCAAACCACAAGCAGCATGACCTAAATAGCAGCAGGACAATGCACACTATGCTATGACAATGCAGCAGTCTTTCTTCTCTCCACTGTACTGGATAGCAGCAGTGTCTCACCCAACCCACACCTGCCCTGCTTTTCCACTGACCTCATCCAGCTGTCTCTTGGTCTCCTCTTCCATCCTACGGATGTCCTCCATAGTCAGATCAACCCACTTATCCAGCCAGCAAAAGAGCTGCCGATGGAAGTTTGTGAAGAGACGCTTTTCTTGCTGCAAAAGGAGGAGGAGGGAGGAGTAAAACATACAAGGAGCTTACTCAGAGGGCAATTAATATGGATCTAACCGGATTGTAACAATTGTCAGAGATGTGTACACTGAAGCACTGGCTCCCTCGCCCACCTTTCTGTGTCGCTGCCACAATTGGAAACTGGAGCTAGCTCATTTGTATTCCTTTAACAGAATATCTACAGCCTCAAATCCACAGAGAAATGCTTTTCTTTCTCCCCCAAGCATTGAAGGAATTAGTGAATGCTTTAGTAATTTCCTTTGATTTGACAGTATTGTTCCGACTGAATAAAGCACTTCAGGTTGGGTTTACTTAAAGCGCAATCGTTGGCCTGAAGGTGCAGAAAAAAGGAGGAAGAGAATAGAAGTATTTCTTAAGACACTCATTGCTAAAAACTGGAGGTTACCAAGTGTAAAGGGTTCGTATGCACTTATCTTGCTTTTTTCTTTTACAGTGACCTAAAAACAAGCCTAAACTTGTTTTCCACACCCTAAAGCCTAATGTGCAGGAGCTACTTCAAGTTAGGAGCAATTTACTTCCATTTTATAGGAGCCAAAATCATTATATTAGACAGGGGTACACAATGCCTTTTGGAGAGATCGCATTAAGGAAGGACACTTCAGCTTTACCAATTGTGGTTTCACATCTGATAACTTGCTCTCATCAAAAGCAGTTTGACTACTTTGACACAACCGTGTAGCTGAAGAGACACTCAGGAGGAGAAAAGGATTCACGACACTGCTTTGTTCACAGCTTTTGTTACAAGCATTTGAAATCCTGCAGCAGCACAGTCATTCCCCTTCAGGGTTCTCTTTAGGTTATATCACCAGAGAATTGCTTTTGCAGAAGCAGCACTGTACTTCATTACTATTAACCGCTGAGCGGTCTCCATGCTCTGAAGTCACGGGCATTTTATGAACATTGCACCTACCAATTCCCAGGTCCAGCATCCTTCTGCAGTTCATGGGTTAAGAACTCTGCTGCAGAAAAAGCTCTTTTCAGGACACCAACTACTCATGGTTTTAAGTAATGAAATTTCCCACCATCTGCTTATTTTTTAACACAGGTTTTTCAAGCAGCAGAATAGGAGAGGAAAACATGACTAGAGCTGTAGCACTTGCCAGAAAGATCCTCAGCTGATCAGGACTGGATAACTGAAGCTGTAGGTATCTACCCACGTCTTGCCCCTGACCAAAATAACCCTGGTATATGTGCATCATCTCATCATCCACAAATCAACTAGCAAATGACCCCAATTCTCGCGCTGATCTATTAAACAACACCAAACAGCCAGTTTACCTTCATCACCTTCTTACATTAGAGTGAAAATGGTTCAATAGCCAATTCACAGAACAACCAAACTGAATCCAACTTTAACTGCTTGCAGTGTATCAGGCAGAGGCCTTGACTGTATTGCCTGAGGAGACATGACTGGGTTTCAAGTGAGTATCACCAAGCAGAATACACTATTAGCAGAAGCTGAGGTGCCAGAGCAGGTGGGAGATGATGCCTCATTTCCACATCTCTCCCTATCAAAGAGCTCACTTACCTTCTGTATAAAGTTCTCGACTTTATTTTGCAGACCCCACCACTTGAACTTGACTGTTACCAGTTTGTAAGCACACATGTACGGACAATCTGTCTGTTTGCCCAGCTCCTTCTGCAAAGACACAGAGACATTCGCATCAGGACTCGGGTCAAATGTCTCCAGGAAAGCAGCTCCTTCAGTCATAACTACGAATTCTTTCCACAATTCCTCATATTCATCTTGCATCCTTACACCTTACCTGTTTTTTACTGACAAGTTCTGTCATATCTTTTTGCTCACCCCTTTTCCATGATAATTAAGATCATGATGAAAATCAACCCTAGTTTCTCCACAGATGGCCTTCCCTCCATTTTGAGAATGGATTATTCCTTCCTCTCCTCGATTCTTTCTTCCATTGAATTTATGTCTTTCAGTATCTTCACTGTTAATGCCACAGCAACTTAGTTTCCTTAAAAGTCTTCTGAAAAAGTCCCTCTCTAAAACCTTTGCCAATAGATGATGTCATCCAAGTCATCCACATCATTATCAAGCCTTAAAGGAAACTCCACAAGGTTTGCAAGATGGACTTCCCTGCTTCCTTTTACAGGAGCAACATCCACTCTTTCCAACCTCAGCTTCTAGGTTGACCTGCTAGAGATCAGACTTGCACACTCATAGCTCCCCAGATCCCACTCAGGGTCCCTTTTAAAGACTGGCATCATATTTGCTCTTCTAGAGTCTTGAGATTCCAAGGATTTCAGTGAAAGGTTAAACACTGCTGCTCATAACTCTGCTATTTCATCCCTGAATTCTCCTGGGTGAACCCTTGGGCTGAACACCAGACAGCCCCAGTGATTTCTTGGGACTCATTCTGTTTGTACCAAACTCTTCCATTTCCTTTAACTCCAGAAGAGATCAGCAGCTGAGTCCTGCATTTCCTTCCACAGAAGTGAATCCAGTGGTTTAGATATCTATCCCTGGCTCCAAGCCCCAGTATCAACGCTTCAGTCATGTAAGCTGATACAGCTCCTGATCTCATCCAACACATACCTTCCAGTTGGGACCCAAAGGTCCACGTCCAGTCTTGACAGACTTAAATTTTGCTGGATCTTCTTCTGCCTTGTAATCCTATTGGACAGACACAGGAGATTAAACACAAATTATCCCACTCTTACCCAGCTGCTCACCACCACAAAGGATTTGTTTCTGGTGGGCAAAGACTAACCTCTAACTGCCTTCTCAAGAGCTACTGTTTTCAGACTTCAACATTAGGTCAGGCACTCTTCAAGGAAACATATTTCTCCCCCCTGTGCTGTGTCCTAGACCTATGTGAAGAAGTGGTAACAAACTGATATGACCTTTGCAAGGACTCCTTTGGGGTAAATCTATCAGAAGATGTGTAAACCTTCAGGATAGGTTTCCTATAACCACTCATTCTTTGGCAGCTAAATACTGCTGCTGCAGAAAATAGCTATGTTTTCTGGAGCTGTGATAGCTTGGATTTTTCATAGCACTACATCAGTATGATGCTCACATATTGCGCACCAGGAGACAAGTACAGACAAACTCACAGCACCACCAAAAAGAAAGAGGCATCAGTTATGCCCCCTATTGCACAGGAAATAATTCGCAGCATTCCCCTCCTGCATTTGGGGTGTGTGCTCTACTCATACTCCCAGTTCAATTAAAATGAAACCAAACTCAAATCATCATTAGTTTAGTGCCAAAAGTGATCAACTTGTAGCATCTTCTTCATGAGTCTTCTGCTCCAGGTGTATTTTCCTTGACCAGTAAAGAAACATCCCTTAGTTTCTTACAGTAACTGTGGTGACTCTCAGAAAACAGGATTAGCTACACGAACTCAAGACACACTTGTGAAGCCAGTGGTCAGTTTCAAAAAGGAGGCAGTTTAAAAATGACCCTGTATGGAAAGGGCAGTGCAATTTCTTGCTATTCAAGCATTAAAAACAGCTGCCGTGCTGTAGAACTACATACATACACTGTTTTACAGACAGCATTAACATAGCTTTTAGAAGAGCTCTTCCTCTAGCTTGCTTAAACACATTTAAGGAACACTTTTCCTCCTCTTCCCATCCTCTCATTCGTCCTGTTACCTGTGACCATCCCTGAGAACACAGTGTGTACATTATCTCTCTTTTAGCACAAGGCCTCCCACACTAGGGAGCTCTTACCCACCTACCATACCTTGGGAAGTACTTGACTCCGATCAGCAATGTCTATATAAATAGCTTCTACACTCTTCCATACATCTGGCTCCAGTTTATGAACCTGCAGTGAAAGCACAAGACTAATGTAAATGATTCCACCACAGAGCAATCCCATTCTAAGATCATAAAAACCCAGATGGAGATGGACCCAGTGTTCCCTGTCCACATACAGAGAGCACACTGTGGTAAACACACAACCTTCTAAAGAAGTAGAGGTGCTCACACAGAGCAAGTGCTTGGGGGACAGTTTTGTGCAGCAGATATGATAAGCCAGCAGGAGAGAGTCTCTGCCTTGGTAGTGCAATAACACAGCAAACAGTTCCACGCAGCAGCTATCTAATCTAGCGTGGAAAGCAGCACTGTGACATTAAAGAGATGAATAAAACACACAACACAAGTACTTACATTCTCTTGTGTTCCGAGATCTGATATATGCCAGGTTTCGATTTTGATCAGGAAATCATCCTTCATATACTCATTCTGTCACCAAAATAAAGCTTCCTGTTATTCTTTGGATATGTAACTCTCTTCCATTAGCTAGATAAGCAGCAGGAAAATCAACTCCAAGAATTATACTTGACTGGGGTTTGATTTAGGGAACTTGAGAATTATGTGTAAACACATCATTGCTTTTAGCAAAATTGTCTGATCACTAAATACATAAGATCAAACAAACCACAAGTCATTCACTGAAAAAAAACCCCATAAATTCCATTGTTTTAGCAAAACATTTGGGGTTTATAAGTAGCTTTTTCTTTAAAGGACAGTATCTGCCACTTCGTTTAGAGTTTAGAAGGGGTAACATAGGTTAAGTAGGCAAAAGTTGTCTTTTCAAAGAGATTATTGATCCAGCACCGAGTACGTATTTGTACACAACTCTTCAAATGAACAGTATTAAACTGATGCGTTGAGAGCTTTTGCCACTGGAAAGGGAAGGGACAAGAAGCACAATAAGCAACACCACTTTCCGTTTCTCATGATTACTGTGAGTAGAAAAGGACTTCCAAAGGTAACCCTATCCTCCCTCAAGGGAGCAGAAACAAAAGCACAAGCCAGCAAAACACTTGGCATGTAAAAAGGAAATATCAAATTCAGAAGAAGGTTATTAAAAGGGACATAACTGTATGAGCTAACTTTCTTTTAATCCTTCATCTAGGCAATGGTACATTCCTATTGTAAAGCTGAGCGCTGCTGCAAGAAAGATCTCTGGCCCTAGTTACAAACTGTTTGTGGCTGTGCCACAGTTGGTAAAGGAGTTTAATCTACATCATTTTACAACGACAAAAGCTAAAGGGCCTTTAGCTCAAGCTGAAGACCTTCTCCTACCCAAACACTTCATTTCAGACATTACAAATGCTTCCACAGAGCATCAGTAAAATCCATACTTACTGTAATAACTGGTCCAAGAAATCAACACATGGAAAGAAAAAGATACAGTACTTTAGTGCAAAAAGAATGTACAGCAACCACTGCCCTCCTCCCACTACCAGCAAACCAGGGACAACTTCAGCTTCCCAGGGGGCTGCTGAGACCACCCTACAAGTCAACAAAGCCCAGCTAACTTCTCCCTCTTCTCCTCTGGAACTCCTCAGACTTGGAGAAACCCAGAGGAGCAGCAATTAATTATGTACTGCTCCTTCTGCTCCCTGGCCTCCAGCCAGCTGGATGGGAAGATGGAATAAGTATGTTCAGCTGATGGGATATTACCAATCCTTTCTCAGCTTGCAGATAAGAAACCTCTCCACAGATCTGAGGCAAACACACGCTGGGTTTCAGGCCAGTGCAGACCTCATCACTGCTGCCCGCAGTAACCAGAGCCTCTGCATCTCTACTGCTCCTGGTAACCGAACTCCCTGGGATAGTAAGACTCAATTATTCAACACAGAAAAGCAATTTAAGATCCCATAACAGTCAGCATCTGCCCTACCTGAGCCATCATGGCACGTTAGCAATTCTACTCGAGAATAAGGGTGTCTGAAGCTTTGCTGGTTTGTTCTGAAGTTTCACAAGCGCTTTACTGAGAAGGAATTCTGGTTTTGGGGCACTATTACAACTTGTGAGTTTCCAACCCAACATCATGTAGACAGAACCACCCCGTATCACCTACCATGCACATCCAGCTATCTTAATTCCCTACTGCTGGGCCTTGGAGTGACCTAAACCTTTAACAATTTGAAATGTGCTTTTTATAGCAATTTAAATGAAGAAGGCTTCGTTATTTAGCCTGACATGTAGGGATGGAGGGAGAGAACAAGCAGAGCTGAGGCCAATCTCTAAAAGGCTGGATTTCATCTCAAAGAACACTTCCTTATTTCTCTAAGAAAGAGGGGATTTTCCTGCTAGTCCTAACAAAAACCAGTAGTAATTGTAAGCCAGTGTCTTCCCACCTTCCCATGTCTCCGTGCCATGACTATGCAGCTGCCTTAAAACAGGTTCCTACACCTTCTTAATCTCTGTGGGGAAGACACCTCATTTGGAAAGCAAATAAACGAATCCCTTTAGCAATGTCTATTAAAACTCAGATGCTCAGCTTTTTACAAACCAGGGCCTGGACTGAGGCACTGCAGCAGCAACTCCCACACTCTTCAGCTGCAGTTCTAACTCCTCAATTGCTTGACATTTGGCCATGGGCCATGCTGACACTCAGCAGAGCGGAGCACACTTTCAATTGCTTTTCTACCAACAGTTAAGAAACATTAATATTTAAGTTAGACTGCAGAAAGAGAACCAAGAACACTCCTTGGCACCAGCCCACAGTTCTAACTATTAGGCAACCCTCACTTCATTTCTACTGGAGAAGTTGTAAATGTGTATGACAACAGTCTCATTTACAGTTCATGCTCTCAAAGGAGCTAAGCAAGGATTCCATTCACAGCACAGAAAAAGCCCATACCACAGCACATGCATGCAGAATTGCAGGGAGGTATAAGCTAGGCATTTAAATTCCCTCAACCTGCAGTACTTATCACATGGCTTGGGTTGGAAAGGATCTTAAGATCATCCAGTTCCAACCCCCTGCCACGGATCACATTAGATCATGTCACCCAAGACTCCATCCAACCTGGCCTTGAACACTGCCAGGGATGAGCATCATCCTTCTTTGATAATGGTATATAATATGCATATTAAAGTAATTGAGCTTTCCAGAGGAGGTATAAGGAAATGTAAGAAGGATGATCTCATCTAATTAAAAAATACATACCATGAGGCACGATTAACTAGAAGTATGGCTTCATTCAAGTTTAAAAGGCTCTGTGTAGTAGCTGATGTGCTCCAGAGAACAGCACGCTAATTCACCTTGGTCCAGGAGGGCACAGGCACAAGTACCACTAACTCCTACACAGCCAAATCAGGTTCAGTTCTTGCTGTGTCCCTGGCTCTTAGATTTCAAGCTCTGGCATGGCTCTCAGCCCTCTCACTACTTGGTGTAAGCCAGCCTGGCATGATCAAAGATTCACATGAGGCCATCCAAGTCTTCTCACGTAGGACCAAAATACCCAAAGTAAAATGATAACGCACAAGCAGCCTACACCACACACAGGCTCCTCCCTCCTGCCCAGTGCTAACAAGTGAAGGTTGCAGCAACTTTTTGGAGCTTTTCTTGATTCATGTCAGGCTGGCAGATTCTCTAAACAGATTTGTCAGCCTCCGCAGAAAAACTGCCTTCTGCTCCAGCCCCCACTAACCAGCACTTTATCTCATCTCCTAGCGGTGTTTATTACAGTTGAGGATTTCTTTTGTTGGGTGTTGTTAGCATTTCTAACATACCAAACCCTTTGACTGTGTTGGAAAGTCTTGTACTTGATTTTAGTATCACTTTTAAGTAGAGTTTTAGCAGGGTTTAACTGAAGGATATGCAGCTAAGAGTGACAACACAAGCTAACGCCATACCTTTGTTTCAGAGAAGAAAAAGAGGAAGAGGAGGAGATGGGTAAAGCATTACTTCTAACAAAACCTACTGCAGTCAACTCAGATCTGTTTCCACAATTTAAAGCATTAAAGGAAGAGCTATTTGCGTTTAAAGCAGTTCACTGTACTTAACATGGGAATAAACCAGACATCTACTGGCTAATTTAAGTAATATGCAACCAGAAAACTGCATAAAAATGAGAAAGCCCATGGCAGGGGGGCTGGAACTAGATGATCTTAAGGTCCTTTCCAACCCCATCTACTCTATGGTTCTATGAATTAATGTTGTTTCAGCATCTTGAATTATGTGACACATTAAAAACTTATTCTGCAGTTGATGATGGATTTTGTATTTGAAATATCCATTCCACTACACTGCTGCTGAAGTAACATTATCCTCCCCCTCTCAAAGCTTTTTCCTGCTTTTAAAAGACTTCATTTTAAATTCTCTCAAGTAAATGGTTGAAAAAATACATTTTTTCTATCTCGAGTTTCAAGGCCAGTTGGGATTTTTAAGTTTACAGTTCCCATAGCAACTGTGCCACTACCAAACAGAAGAAAATGTATCCTTCAGATACACAAACAGCATAAACCACAGCCAGAAACACTATGTGAGTTAGGAGGCAAAGTCAAATTTGCAGCTCCTACAGCAACAAAGACAAGAAAAACAACAGTGGTTAAACATAGTAAGGTTTGGGGTGGAAAGGACCTTAAGATCATCTAGTTTCAATCCCCTCCATCATGGCTGGTAACTTCTATGAGGGTTCAGTGTAACACATCTGTGCCTTTAGTAGGACTAACATTTGTTTCTTGGTCTGTTCTTTCCCATTGTCATTCAGCAGCAGCACATGAGACAAGGGCATTTCTTTGAAGTTCACAGCATTGTATTTTGCTTCTCCTGACCACAGAAAGGGCTCAGAAAACAGAAATCCAAGATTTAAGAGCTGAAACAGCTTCCTTACTCGTTGTCTCTTTCCTTATCCCCTCCTACCCTCTCCTCCACCCCCAAAACCCGAACAAGCCAGCAATGCACAGTCCTTCCCCACGCACTCACCAGTTCTGCAGTAGGGGTAAGCATTCCATGCTTTTTCATGTATATTCAGAGCTCCTTCAGGGGCCAGCATTCTCACAAATGTTGGCACTTTGCTACAGAATTCGGGAACAGGAAGAAAGGCATTGATAAGAACTACAGGTAATAGGTGTACCAGTGATGCTCACTTCCAGCTGTACAAGTGCCATCTGCTGTCATACTCCTGTCTTACCTCCACGTCTGTTAGCTTTCACATAATCTGTGATTTACAGTCACTGCAACCCTATTGTATTTTCCTTCCTTGAGGCTCCTGCCTCAAGAGCCTTTCCTGATTCCAGGAATAAAGTGTTTTCATACCTCTGTAAGTGGTAGATCTTGTGTGTGTACTGCCCACGCTCTCCATCTCTCTCATAGGGTTCGTTCACCAGGACCTCCACTCCTTCACCTCCACCAGTTTCATTTTTGCTGGCTTCTGCCACAGAATACAGTTGTCCCACTTGATACTAAAGAAGTGAAAGACACGTTATTGTGATAGCCATAATGTACCAGAAGTAATAACTTTACCAGAAGCAGCCAAGGATAAATTCATTATCTGGGGAGAAGGCAGAGAAAGGGACATCCACTTGTGTGTCCAGATAAGCATCTCTTTCAATTTCATTTTGATATAGTGGTAGTTAGGAGGAAAGCACTGCCAATAGGAGAGTTATCTTTAACTCTTCAATCCCAAGCTCCAAACCAACACAACTTCAGGAGAAAGTAAAACAGATTAAAGGTGTGTCAGGACATTTAAACACAGATGAAATCAGGCATACTGTAGAAAAATCCATTGTTTTCCACTCTTTTTGGCACACAGAAGCATCAATTGTTCAGCTCAAATGGAGAATAACACACTGCCAGTCCTAGGTTAAAAAGCATAAAGTACTTTACCCAGGAGAGCCCCAGAGAACTTCACATGAAGTTCTCTGGACAATATGGTAGGTGGAAATGAAGGGCAGGACTGCAGGAGGGAGGCAGAACATAAAGGGTACTTGCACCACCTTTTAAATGCTTTGAGAAACATACTTGTTAGATGTGCACAGCTTAGGAGCACAATAGAGTCAAAGATGAGTGCAGTTGAAAACAACAAAGAAGCTTGAAGGAGGGTATTTGCCCCCGGGAGTCTTCCAATTAAATGCTGCTACATTTTAAGGCTAAATAGACTGAAATTACCCTTCTCAGCTTTTACTACAAGGCCTACTACCACAGCAGCATGATTAAACATCTCTTGCCAAACCTGACACTATGATCAGATCAGGTCATTTCTCCCCAGTGAACACCCATTTCTCTTCCGAACCTTCATCAAACTCTGTTCTGTCCCATCCTCTACAACCAAGCCTTTTCTTCCTTCCCAACTGCCTTTATCCAACCCTAAATGTTGTTTTACCTCCACATAACTAAACCCATTCTGAAAGCTTTATCTAATGAAATAACTTGACCAAGAAATGCCCCAGATGAGCAGCTGATCCATGCTGGCACTGCTCCCCCCTACTATTTTTGGGTTGGGTTGGGGTTTTTCTCTATCAGACTTCCTCTTAAACCATGAGCATTAAACCACTAACAGGGAGAGCACAGAATTTCAACATGCCATAAAATTCTTACCGAAAGATCATTTTTCACACACTGGGCAGCAACATTTCACTCAAACTACTTGACACTACACAATCTCTTTCATTAGAAGCATGCCCAAATGTTTCAAAGGGAAGAGAAGAGGAAAAATCACGAACATGAGCAAAAGAGAACACTCTTTTCTGTAGAAGATGTACAGACGAAAACACTCTTGCCTCTGGCAGCAGAAAAAGGGGATGCAAAGCTCAAAAGAAACATGATCAAATGAAGAAAATTCATGCAGGTGTCTTTGAGGTGAAGTTAGATGAGCAGACAAGGTTTGAGGATGAAGAAGTTAAAGCACTAAGTCAAAAGGAAGTGTTCTAACTTAACAGAGTTAAGTCTTCAGAACTGAAAGTGAGCAAGACAGCAACCGTTGCCAAAGGCAGTACAGAGAGGCAGTCTGGAAGGGTAATGCACAAAGAGTTAGGCATCAGAAGTGTAATGATATAAACCCCCCCCACCAAACCCTCCAAAAACCTCCAAAACATAATTACAAAGCAATGGAACACTGCTTAGGCCTTCTTCCTTTTCCCCAGCATAGGATCAGGAATAGCACCTAGCACTCCATACACTGAAATCCAGGCTGGAATAGTGTTAGCTCAGAGCTAACAGCCCAGAAATACATCTCTGGCTGGTTCATCTGCAGCAAGGAAGATAGATTTCTACAGTGGTTAAGTGTTGTTGACAGAGCACCCAAAATAACAACAGTACCCAAGCTCTGAGGTTTTGTACCACCTGGTGCTCACCAAACCCAAGGAAACATTTATTCCTAGTGGAAGAGTAATACATAGCAAGCCAAAGCAGTAAGTCTTGAGGACAGGACATCCAGGGGCAGGGCAAAAAGCATCCCAGGCCACTTTTGAGCTAGGAGCAACAGCTCTGCTGGACCTACCCAGAGGGTACTGGGCCAGGTTATACAGGCTCTCCTCACTTGGCTAGACGGTTCCCGCACTGTCTCCAGCAGATTGGGTTTCAGTCTGGAGCCTGCAATACAACTCTTTGCCTTTTGACATTTCATACATAACACTGTAGATGACCCATATGAAGCAGAACACTCACCTCCCTCCAAATGAGCAAAACATGAGAGCTGGGAAATCTTAGGAGCAAGTTGATTTAGTGGAGTAGGAGCCACACATACACTCAGAGAAGAGAACATATCATGAGTTTGGCAGCTACAATATTAAAGGGGAGGACTGAAGTCTCAGGACAGGTCTCAAGGGCACAAACTAATTTCTCTTCGTAACAGCCATTTGCTCCTTCTCCCTTCTAAATACATGGGTCAAAGTTCAGACACTAAGAGGATAAGCCCTTTGGTTTAGCATCTTCACCATTTAATCTTCCCTGTTATTTCTGATCCTTTAATCATGTCGATAAAAGGAGGGAAAGGCACAAATAAAACTATCCTAATGAACAAATCCTACAGCATCTGCCTGCAAAAGTTAACAGAAAACCACATTCTGTGAAGCCCAAAGTGTCACAGACCTATTCTTGCAGACCCAAGAGCCCCAAAAAACCTTCTTCTCCTTCCACAAGAAGTTATCCAGATCAAGAGGATCTGTCTCATAACACCTTACACAGCTGATAGCACATCTTCATTACATCAAATTTCTTTCAAAAGGCCTAATCTCTATGTAACCATCTTCAAAACCAGTCATTTCCCTGAAAGCAGCTTTGAACACAATTAATAAATAAGAGCCCTTTGTGTTTGGCAAGCTCCTTCCCATGTGAAAGGAACAAAGAGGCAGCACAGAATGTGTACACACAGCTCTAATCCATACCAACATTTCCAAGTGGCAGCTGGCAAGACACCCACACAGCCACTTAAGACCGCGCTCTCCAAGCTGGCACCATGCAACCTGATGTTGGTCAGGGTACAAAAGTAAAGGTTAGCCCCTAAGACACAACCAGGTGGTTTTCTTCTTTCTCCTTGCAGTGTGACAATGTATAACCCAACAGAGGAGTGCAGCTTGCAGCCTGCACTTAAACAGGACCATGTTTTGGCAGAGTTTCCCAGCAGAAGACAGTCTGCTACAGTCTAACTCCTACATCCTAGCCTTCAAGTTTTAGTCATCTGCAGGGCTCCTCTTCCACTGTTTTGTTCCCATCTTAGCACTTACTTGGCTAATCATTCACCAATGATCTCTTCATTAAGTTCAAAGCCTTCCTGATCACTAGTTCTCTCTTGAATTCCTTACTACTGGTTAAGCTCCATTTGGAAGGGGTGAAGGGACTGAACACACAATCCCTGGCATATCAACAGAACACCACAGCAGACTCCATCAGCCCTATTACAATGCCTCAAAGTCATAATTAATTTCATTCCCTGTGTTACACACTGGGATCAGACTTTTGGCAGCAATTTGCATGCAGAAGGCATGAGCTCTTCAGTATTGCAAGCAAAAATTGCCCATATTAAAGGGAAATCATAAGCCTTCTTGCTAGCCAGAGATGCTTAATGAGCAGCTACGTGGTCAAGAGCCACAAGAAGTCCCCAGAGCCCTATTTAAGAGGAAATCCTTGAAAGCAATGAAGCTTTAACAGCTGTTTTGTAGTACAAGACAGCAATGCAGCCACCAAGTGATGCACAGATGTGTCAGCATCTTTCCACACAGGAAGGGGGACGAAGCAATCCACAAACCCAAAGCAGGAGTCATCCTTTGAGTCAATATGGAAATAACATTTCTGCTTAAGCATACCTTTAAGACCACCACATCACATAAGTACTTATGCAAAGCTAAGTGAACTTTAGAGCTCTTCCCATTTCAGGAACTGGTTCCTGGAATTCTGGTGCATCACAAGAGAACCACCAGACCTTGAAGAAGGGCATCACTCAGGGAACACAGGGACAATACATACGTTTGGAGATAAAGTCTGATCAAGTTGGCACATATTAAAGTGTTCTCTTTATGATTTTTGTTCCTTCTCTCCTAATGATGTTTATTTGCTCATCACTTTATAGACTTTTCAGGTTACTCAACTCTCTGGAACAACTCTGATCCAGAGGAGAGGAATACACCTCCTGAAAGAGACAACCCCAGGGCATCCACAGACAAGGAGGTTGCTATACAGATTTACATACTGCCGGATCCCTCAGTTCCCCACATAGGCAGCCTACACACAAGGCTCAAACGCGCCTGGCACTGAACAGCCAGCCAGGGAGGAAAAAGAGCATAGCAATGGACTCGCTTTAACTGGATGAAGGTTAATCCTAGTATCAGAGAACTTGGAAAAACCCTGTGCTGGGCTCCATCCAGGCTAACTCCCTCAAAGATACAATCTGTATACTGATGCTATGACTTTGTCTT
This sequence comes from Ara ararauna, assembly GCA_028858755.1. NCBI lineage: Eukaryota > Metazoa > Chordata > Aves > Psittaciformes > Psittacidae > Ara > Ara ararauna. The sequence continues at coordinate 4,141,876 of CM054389.1, read as the reverse complement.
TACATGGCTTGATACCTAGGAGGCATATCAGTATGAGGCAGGGCTCCTGTTATTCAGGCTAAGGTCTTCTGTTTATTGAGCTCTGGAGTACCTTACCCTTTACTCATAGCTTTTGCTAACTTGCAAGTCTGCATCCTTTGCTTCCTTGATAAAGCTTATCATGTTAGTCCTTTCTTTATCAAGGACTTACCCACACAAGCAGCACTCAGGCACAGTAAAAGAGCCAAACATACCTTCTGTTAATACTGCTTGAAACAGATTGATGGAGAAAGCATGTAAGTCGCAGGTAAGGAGTAAGCAACAGACTTGTAGCATTAACAGCCTCATTCCTGCACCAGCACAGAACACAGATCTAAACCTGTTCTCTGATCAGAGGTCTAGGCTTTCTGTCAGCATGCGATGCCTGTCACAGCAGACTGATCCATAGGAACAAGGAATTCAGCTTTAACATAGTTTTTCTATTACTAGCCAGCTTCATGGCTGCAGAAATACACTGTGTTCTGTCAAAAGAGCAGCGAGTTATAAAAGGGATATGCTTAAAACAGTGCTGCCACAATCCAGCTCACCACTGTCTGTGCCACAGTAGCTGCTATAGTCAGGGGAAAGAAAAATGAACAAGAGTGCTGTTACCACAGCTCTCGCTGAGAGTCAGAACAAGCTCTTGATCAGAGCTCACAGACCTCAGGCTTCCAGCCAAGGATCACAAGAAGAAAAACAATACATCTGGAAGAAGGAATCTCCTACAGAAGTGCTATGGACTCTGCAACTCAGTCATTTCAATTTCTCATCTCCCTTGCTAGTGTGAACATTCAGAAATGGAAAACACTTATATGGTCAAATTCTCTGCAAGAGTGGTGTTCAGTGCAGAAGGAAGGAAAGGCAAGCTGCAGCTCTCAGAGAGAACAGCAGGGAATCAGCCACAGACACTGCACAGCCATTCACCATGTCCGTTATAAACTACATTTATTGTCTCGATTACGGCTTTACCTAGACAAAAAGACAGTTTTCTTTCTGTAAGAGCTATAAAGATCTTAAATAGTCCTAGGAAAAATATACACAATCTTTCTTTAGCTAAACCAGCCTCACAAATCAGAAGTTGTTGGTCTTTGTCTAAAAGTTTCAAACAAAAGACTTCCAGCAAAACACAGTTTAAAGGGTAACGTAAATTTGTACTAAAGCTTCCTCTTTGTGTTAAAAAAATAGAAGAACAATAGTATTAATCAAAAGGAAACAGCACTTTATAACAGTCTGAGCAGATATGTAGTCAACACATCTGAAAGTACTTTATAGGAGAGAGAATCAGTACCCTCAGGCTTAAAGAAATTCAATTCTTTGGTCAAAGTGATGGTGAGTGAATAACAACACACAGGGGTCCTGAAGACAGTTACATCCTTCTCATGCATCTTCCAGTTTTTGTTCATACAAACTGCTTTGATCACAAGTTTATTTACAGTCCTAAAAGAAGGAAGCAAGAAGAAAAGGACTTACCTCCTCCACAGACACAGGCAGGATAACACGGCTGAAAAGGGAACACAGAAACAGCAAGTTAACAAATATCCCTGCAGCTGCAACATTCACATGACACATTCCTCACAGCAAAGGCTACACAGCTCTGTCCCTGCAATATTCCAGCATCCACCCAGTGCTGGTATCCATAGAGCTTACTCTTTAGTCCCAAGATTATACAATAGCCTCAAAGAGAATCAATACATGATATAGTATAATTGCAATCCTATGTTAAACCTGCGCAGTGTTCACAGACCCTTGCTGGTTATAGCAGCCTAGAAGTCTACACAGCATCAAAATAGTTTTGTGGGCCTTCTCACAACATCCTTTCAAGCCACATCTTATTTCTTATCAAGCTGTTGTAGAGCACTGCTATGTGCTTCAGCAGTTTTGCAGAGATCTGTGACAGTCACAAGCCATTTGCTTCCATGTCCTATCCAGTAGGAAACAGCACTAACTAGAGAACCGTATGGAAGGCTTTCTCAGAGCTAACTGCAAAGGAAGGTGTTGCCTCTCTACAGATGAGTCACACATTCACATTGTGGTTTCCTGAATGCCCCTTGGAATCAACTGACTGGACCACAGAGCAAAGACTGCCTGAAGCCACACTGAGATTTTTGGAAAAAGACAAGAATAAAACTCAATTTAAAGCTGCTAAAAATACAGGTTAAGACCTTTAAAAATATTATTTATATGTATATGAGCTCCAAAACTATATTTGCATTTGACCTCTGCTCTCAGTAACAATGATGGTGAAACAAGGAACCAAAGCGTGACACAGATATGACACAGATATGGCTACCAGGGGTGGAAGAATTCCAAGTTCTTTGGGAATTAGTCTCAGAGATATCAGGATATAATGGGATCAGGAAAAAGGCCTCTGCATTAATAAACTGATTTTTAAAAAGCACTATTGGTGAAAATAGGTATTTTTTCCCTTCATTAGATGAATGTTACCAACAAGATACTGTAAGAACAAACTGCAAGAGGGACAAAAATCAGCAGATTGTGTAAGATTCCTTGTGACACTGAGAACTGCAGGTGACGTTGGGTGGCAATAAAAGCAGAATTATGCATTATAGACACTGGTTTTCCCCAAACACATGGGGTTAATAAGGCCCAGATTAGCCATCACCAACAAATGTCTTGGTGTCCTGATGGAAGAGCATCTGGAAACATCAGTTCACTGGTAGTTCAAAAGCAAACACGACATCAGAAACGGGAACACCACACACACACATACCAAAAAAAAGGACAGTTATGCCACTATAATCTCTCATGCATCAACATCTTGAATACTCCATACAGTTCTGGTCACCTCACCTTGAATATGATACAGGATACAGAACATATGAAGGAAGGCAAAAAAGATGATTGGAGATAGGAAGAAGCTTCTGTATGAGAAGAAAGCAGATAGACTAAGGCCTGTCAGCTGAGAAGAAAAACACCCAAAGGGCTAAGAGGTGGTGGAGTGTGAAAGTCATGAATGGTGGGAAAACAGTGAATGAAGAAGGAAGAATGACTTTGTCTTACAGCAGAAGGAAAGAATAAAAACAGGCAACAAATTTAAGACCGATGAAGTGTATTTCTTCCCATTATGAATATCTAAGTTGCAGGATTCCTTGCTAAACACAAGAAGTATAAGCAATTTTAAGATGGGATTTGATCAATTCATGGAAGTCCTTATGCCACTTACTGGTAGGATATACTGAACAATCCTACTCACTATTTATATATTGTTTCCTAAAAATACCTGCTAGAAGGCAAGATGGAAGAGGGCCTTTGATCCACTTCAGCATGGTATTCCTTACATTAGGAACAAAGAAAAGAAAATGGATTTCTACAGGTAGACCATGCCATCAAGCATTAGGTTAGTTAACCGGCATAAAATGATTGATGTAAGGTAATAAAATTACATTTCTGGAAGGCAGTAGATCTGAATATTATCTTAGAGGTCAATGTTCATGAACAGAAACACAGGGAAGATAAATAGTTTACAATTCACTTAGCCTAGCAAACCAAGAGTGCAGGGGACGACTAACACTTATAGGTAGCCAAACAATAAAGGAAGAGGAGGGAAGACTACTCAAGAGGATGGATTCAGAAGAAAGGCTTCACAATGGGAACAAAGACTCCTAATGTGGGGACAGAACTTGATCAACATACCAGAAATTATATGATTTGGTTGGCCTGAAACTGGTGAAGAACATTCAACATCCCTCCTAGATTAAAATCTGCCTCAAATGACAGCAAAGGAAGCACAGCTGCAGAGGAGGTCAGTGTCATTGTCACTTCACAGGAAAGGGAAGTGAGTCTTTACACTCTGATTCTCCTCAAGGTCTTCTGATGCAACTGAAATTGCAACAAGGAGAACAAGCACCATCTACAAACCCTGAAACAACAACAAAATCCAAACCCAACCAATGATCAAAACCCATGCAGCTTATATGTAGCATGGACAGGTAGAAATGAAAGATGTCTGAGAAGACATCAGATGAAAACGTTAAAAGCTATCTCTGCATAACCATCAGTACAAGAAAAGATGATACAGATTGACTGACAATAAAAGACGTGACATCAGGTCTTTGTTGTATTGCTCTATGTCTGTAACATCTCCTACAATACGTATAGAGCACATCATAAAACCCATTTGATTTCGTAGGGAGGATGTGGGGCCTATAGAGATGCTGGGGAAGGACTCTTCATGAGGAACTGTAGTGAGAGGACAAGGGGTAATGGGTTCAAACTTAAACAGGGGAAGTTTAGACTGGATATGAGGAAGAAATTCTTTACCGTAAGGGTGGTGAGGCACTGGAATGGGTTACCCAGGGAAGTTGCGAATGCTCCATCCCTGGCGGTGTTCAAGGCTGGATTGGACATAGCCTTGGGTGGCACGGTTTAGTGGGAGGTGTCCCTGCCCCTGGCAGGGGGGTTGGAACTGGATGATCTTAAGGTCCTTTCCAACCCTAACTATTCTATGATTCTATGATTCTATGTGACAAGTGGTCTCAGAGATGGAAGAATAATCTGCTCAGATGCCATGCAGCTACAGCTCACTCATATTTTTACCACCTACACTAAAGTACCTGTATGCGCTGTTGAGGCAACCTGAACTAATCCAACAATAGCAGCAAAGTCCTTCAGCTAGACAAGTCACACCAAAAAGAGTGGGGTTTATATGCTTTTAACAACTGCTTCCTGGAACACGAGATTTAGTGAAAAACCATCTCAAATAGCATGTAAAACGGGCAACTTCCACATACCACATCAAGGAAGATTTAGATCAGAACCAAGACATGGCTTAACTCAATGTGCAACTGTTATAACCAGTAGGAAACCCCAAGAACTCAAAAATAAATGCTCATTTTAGAAGTACGGTAGCAACCTTGAATGTCCTTAAAGTCACATATGTCTTAATAAAGACACAAAGAAGGGAAGAAAACAAACAGGACGATATAACTAATGACAAGACTTTAAAAGTTTGGTGACCCTTTTGAAAAGAGAAACAGAAGCCTGTAAAAATAAAGCAAAATTTAGGAATTCTGGTCTTTTAACCTTTACTCTGATTATTTACACTTCACATTTTGGCTCTGAAAGAGGCAGTGTGAAAGACAGGTAAGTATGTCGATTTGCTGAGGAAAATAATATCATCAAAATGACTTGTGGAAGTGATGCTCACCCAAATGAGCTTTTGATACTGCCAGAAATCTGAAGATTCAAAGTATGTTTGCTCCTGTCTTCACGAGATGCCCTGTAGGGAGCTTATCTCACTGGCAAGTGAGCTTTACTACAGTACAGGGCAAGAGACTGTAAGCAGAAGCATGGAAAAGATATATGAATGCAAACACAAATAAACCAGAAGGGTGTTATAAGAGGAAAACTTACATTAACCAACCAAATTCATAGGAAAACCTCAACAAAACAGATGTTATACAAGCAGTTAAACATCTTTTAATGCATCTGAAACTAAGAACTCAGTCCTGGCATCTGTCTGCTATCCAGCTTAACACTGCAGAAGGTAACTGTGTCTCTATATTACAAAGGCCAGCTCTGCTGCTGCTCTTAAAGGCTACACCCTTACTGTTGGCTAAAAATAGAAAGAGTTTAAGGATTGGTGGGAAAAGAAGAAGTTAATCAAGTTTGAAGACAACTACAAGGATCAGTACAACCCTCAATGCAGTTCTAACATTTAAACCCACACCATGGTCCATGATCTGGCAAAGAAATTGCTATAAAGAGGACACCAAGAAGACCTGAAAACCCATTTAACCATCGGGATCACAGCTATCTTCTATGAGGGAAAAAAGAAGAATGCACTTAAGTTAACCTTAAGAATTCAGGACAGAAATACGTGCAGGACTATGCAGAGCTGAAGACGCGGAGCCAAAGTGCACAGGTCCAAACAAGTACACCACGTTACAAGGATGAACCAAAGACTACACAGGGCAATGCGACCAGCAGTTACACTCCCCCACAACAGATCCGCCTGCCTGTTTTCCACCCCATCGCGGGGCAGAACAACCGCAGCAGCCTCAGGGACAGCAAAGAACTCCAAGGCGAGGTTTCCACATCAAAAAAGCCACGTCGGAGCTATCTTATTTCTGGCATATTCACTCTTATTGGAGGCTCTAGTTAGAAATTACACAGCTAAAGGAGACGAAGGGGGGCAAAACCCGCCTGGCCACTTCCCCCTGTGACAAGAAGGGGGCAAGATGCCGCTGCCTCGCACAGCACCCACCGCGCACCGATCCCACCCGGGGTACGAGCCCAGCAAAGCCCTTGGCACCATCAGCCCCCCCCCCCCAAGAACACGGGGACCCCCCCTCACTGCGGAGGACGAAAGGCCGGGAGGCCACGGGGGGCACGACCCGACCACGGCCGTGCACCGGAGCGCCGCCGCAGCGATGCGCAGAGGCAGCGGAGGGGGGGAGCCGGAGGCCGGTGCCCGCCAAGCGGAGGTGCCGCTGGGCCCCTTCCCCGCCGTGACCTTCACTCCCGCCCGCACCGGCGCCGCGGCCCTCACGCAGCGCTCTCCTTCCCCCCCCCCCCCCCCCCGCTTTCCCTTCTCCCTCCCCGCGGTCCGGCGCTCGGCCGCAGCGCAGGGCCAGGCCCGGGGAGCGGGGGCACAGGCAGAGGTTGGCGAAGGGGACCGGGGCGAAGGCAGAAGCTCCCCACACTCACTATTCCTTGATGAGCACCATGGCGGCGCCGCACGGGCCGGCCCCGCTGAAGGTGACGGGCGCCTGCGGGCCGCTCCGCTGGGCAGGGCTGGGCCGGACCGCGCCGCACCGGGACGGGGCGGGAGGGGGGGGGGGTGAGGGAAGGGGAGAGCCCTGAGGCGGCGGGAGGAGAGGCGGGGCGTTACTGCGGCAACGGCTGCGTCACGGCGCCACGCAGGCGTGCTTGCGTCACGGCGTGGTGAGGGGTTTACCTCAGGAGCGGGGTGGGAGGTGGGGCGCTCCCGCACGAAGCGCGGGCTGGTTGGGGGGCACGGAGTAAAACACTTGGTGTCGAAAGGCTGGCAAATGAGCTAGTTATTAACGGGCATGGCTAGAGGTGAGTCAGGGCTGCAGTCAGAGGGGGGCGAGTTCAGCTCTGGGGTCCGCAGTAGAGGAAGGACATGGATCTCTTCAATGGACAGTAAAAATGGAGCGCTTCTCTTAGGATGAGAGTTGGGGGTGTTCAACTGAGGAGATCTTACAGAGGCATGCAATGGGTTGAGTTGAAGGGATCTTAAGCTCATCCATTTCCAACCCCTGCCACTGGCAGGGACACCTTCCACCGTCCAACCTGGCCTTGAGCACTGCCGGGATGGGGCAGCCACAGCTTCTCTGGGCACCCTGTGCCAGCGCCTCAGCACCCTCACAGGGAGGAATCTGCTCCCACTCTTCCCTGCTTATTGCAGCCTTTCAGTACTTCGAAGGGGCTTGTAAGATGGCGAGAGACTTTAGAAGTGCGTGTGTGACAAGGGGGGATGGTTTTAAACTAAAAGAGGAGAGACTCAGGCTGGATGTGAGGAAAAAAATCTTTACAATGAAGGTGGTGAAACACTGGTACAGGTTGCCAAGAGAGGCGGTGGATGCACCATCCCTGGAGCCATTCAAGGGCAGGCTGGATGTGGCAACCTGGTCCAGTTGAAGATGAAGGGATTGGACTAGATGAGGTACAAGGCCCTTTCCAACCCAAACTATTCTATGGTTCCATGAAGAATTCCAGCAACAAAGCTCCTCCTTGTCACCAGATCACGAGCCACAGCGTTTTCAAGGCGTCTCCCATTTTCATTACTACTCCCAAGCAGCACTGTACGTGGCATTACGAGTAACCCCAGCTAGTTATGACAAGACAACTGCAAAAACCCTTTTACAGGGCTTGTACTCAATAAAAACCAACTAACAAGCACTAGTTTTATTACTTCTGTTACTGAAATCACAGAGCAAGCCTTCTTTTCATGCTATTGGAAACAAAATGCCATACATCCAGTGTGGATAACTGAGGTGTGTGGCTTTCCTGCATCTCTCCTGTAGCACGTTGTTCCTCTTTTGCTATTTGATACCTATTCATGCTGTGGAACTGAGCTGGGTCTCTTTCTCAACTTGCTGTCTACATTACTTAAATGTATATATTTAAGAGATTATTTTTCTAAGAGCGATTAGTTGACAGCTGGCTGTTCACACCTAACCTGACAAGAACCAGTCAAGGGCAACACTCAACATGGCTCATGCCATTGGGCAAATGACACCATGTAAAGCATTCTCATTAAGAACCAAGCAATACCTGTATTACATTCAGCCTCAAAAGGAAAACTAGTGATTAACTTAATACCACCTTTATTTGTAGATATTACTGCAAGGGTGCACATCACCTTACACACACAGAGGATGACACAAGCCTGCCACGAGGAGCTTACAGTTCAACTTTGACAAACAGCACATCAATTCTGTGAGCAGGAGGCATTGGGAGAGGCTAAAGCTGGCAGGTTAAAAAGACAGGGCTTCCTTTAAAAGGGGATTGTCCCAAGAATGAAAAGTGACAGAGTCAGGCACAAGGAAGTGACAAGCAGCAGTGGGAAGGATGACAACATGGAGCACAGGACATGATAAAAACAGATTGCACAGAGACAGGCAGAAAAACAAGGACCTGTAGGGTTTATAATTAACAGGTAAGAATGCAGCTACATAACACAGCATTGGTTCAGCCAGTCCACAGAAGAGAACCTGGTGACATATAAATCAGAAATGGCCTTTCATTTTAAGAAAGCAATCCCTTTCCTATCAGGACTCCTACTGTAATACTAATTTCTATTATGAGTACTTTGCACTTCTAAACTAGGAAGTGGGGAATAGCAAAAGCTCTGCAGATATAGAAAAGACTCAAAGGAAACCAAACCAACCCAACAAACAAAACTCAAAACTTGCCATTTTAAGTATTTCATTCTTTTTACCCTATAGTATCTGCTTTATTATTTGTCGCATATTTTCCAAATTAGCAGCCTGTGAAGAAGGAAATCTCCCACTTTAAAATGTTAGTGATTTACTGACTGAGTTAAAATTTCATTATCCTACAGTTTTCCTTTGTAGACGGAGCATGAAGAGGCCACGCTTTGGTGTGGGAGTCAGACATTCACTGCCTGTAGCAGCATTGAAGTGGAGTCTCAGCAAGATTCGCCTCTTTGTGTTTTTGCAGACATCTGTGTCCAGTTTCATCTCAAGGATCCCGACTCTCTATGTCAGTAACTGAATAAAACTGTAAGTGCCCTATTAAACAGAACAGTACAGATTTTCTCTGCTACTCTTGACAGCATTGGTGCTATGAAGACTGTGTCAATGGTACTGACAGATTAGTGAAAGGAATAAGCTGTCACCCTCCTTTCCCCACTCAGTTTAATTCTTAGTTTATTTGCTTTAAGTATGGATACATATAACACACATTTTAAAGTCTGTAGAGGCCAGGAGCAGCGTTTCCAGAGGTGCAATCACCTTTACACAGCAACACTCTTGAGTCTGAGGACTCCTCCTGTGAGCAAGTACTCATATACCAGGTTTCTGCTTCATTACCTCTATCTGGGCATGTGCTACAGAGGAGATAAGGGTTTTTCCATCATCACACTTTGGTGGCCCATTAATTTTTTTTCCACAAGGTGGCTCATGTCACATAGAAAAAGCACATCAGGAATTATCTTGGTCCCACATCACTTGGCTAAGAAAGCAGCAGTGCTGTTTTCTACTCCAAACTCCAGTAATCCACAATTACACTTCCATACCCGCCAAAGATCAAGGCAGGCTGCCCATGAACAATCACGTGTAACAGGACTATCCCAACAGTGTTCACTTCTGCACCACGCAAAACAACATTTAGAAGAGACTGAAGCCACAATACTCTATCCTCCAATGGGCCCACCCTGCAGGAGGTACAGTATTTAAGCAGTTGTGCCACAGTTGGTGGAGTATTTGCACACCCTGCACACAGATACAGGTTTTTGATAGATAAATTTGGGACTGCTTTTTAAAAGTAGTTTGGTTCACAATTGTCAGAGTAAACGAAATCCCACTACATCAGACCAGTTTTTCACCTAGCCCAGCATTTATTTTCTCCATCTTTGACCAATTCTTAAGAGACAGAGCACACAGAAAAGGAATATTTCCTTGGCATAACCTCCTTATACACAGCAACTAAAAATCTCCCTGAGTTAACAGATATATCAGACCACTTCTAACCAGCCCCATTTTGAAAAATAGACTCACAGAATGAGTTGAGGGGACCTTAGAGCTCATCCAGTTCCAACCCCTGCCATGTGCAGGGACACCTTCCACTAGAGCAGGTTGCTCCAAGCCCCTGCATCCAACCTGGCCTTGAACACTGCCAGGGATGGAGCAGCCACAGCTTCTCTGGGCACCTTGTGCCAGCGCCTCAGCACCCTCACAGGGAGGAACTTCTTTCCCAATATTTCATCTAAATACTTATACTTCTCATCCTACAACTTCCTTGTGTACCCACTATTCCTGGTGACTGCCAGCTGAAGGCACACTTTACTCTCTATCTGCAAACAGAGCCTGAAACTCCAACTCAAAAGGAGTCAGGTTCTATTCCTCACAGCTGACCAGCAGCTTCTAAACACCACAGCCCATCAGCAGGGATGCTAAACACATATATCCACCATTTTACCAGATGAAACTGGGTTAGAAGCTATTCCACATAAAAGGCAGGAACTGGGAACTGCAGTAGGGAGGTAGATCGCAGAAGTAAAATGGTGATGTTTAATTTAGCTGCACATACTTCACATGCAGCAGCATCTCTCCTATGACTTCCTGAAAACAGACCACTATTCCAACATTTTGCAGATATTTCTATGGGGAATTCAAGTGGCCAAAGAGTGGAAGCTACCACATTTGATGTTCTGAATGTGAGGTGGAAGTAATGCTGACTCAGCACACCAACAACCATCTCTGTTTTAAGACACCTCACCAGTGTGAGGACACTCACCTGTCTGAGCTCTCACTGATAAAAGAAATAAATAAGTTGCATTTAAACCATTATTGTCATGTCACAAATCCCAGAGCACAAGTTGGAATCTTCACAATATTTAGGAGTATATAATATGAAATGCAGAAATCCATAGAAAGCCCTCTGGAAATCTGGGCAAGCTGGTGGTCTCCAAACATGTACTTGAGAAAATGCCAGGTGAACAGGAAAATGAATTAAGACTCTGCCTCTTTCATTATTGCTTGACACAAAAGATAGGAAAGCTGGGACAGTGGCTAACTCATACCAAAGCTAGAGGTCAACAAAAGACAAGAAGTTGTACAAGAGTGAAGTGGTGACAGCAGGCAGTAAGGCTGTCATGGAACAAACACATTTAATAAAGGCAACACATTAAAAAAACCCCACAAACGTGTAAAATACTCAAGTGGTGAGTTATTTCCAAAGGAGTGACTGAAGACTAAGAGGTACCATGGGGTGGAAAAGCATCTGAACTGCCCCCAGGAGCCTGGCTGGAGATGGCGCTGCTGCCCCACAAAGCTGCCTCCTCCTCCTCCTTTGCTGGCAGGGCTTCCAGCCGTCTAGTCCAAGAGGTCACCAACCTTCTGTAGGAAGCGTGAAGACCTGGCTGGGCTGAGCATCTGCATGCTCCAAGCCATCTGTACAGGGGTTAACACCCAGTTTCCAGGCAATTTCCCAAAGGAAGGTCCGAGCGCACTGTTGTTTCCAATCCCCAGCACTAACAGGGCAGTGATTGAGTCTTGGACTTTTCCAACCAGACATAAAGCAGTTGAATGACTTACCCCCTGCCAGGCTTTGCAGTACCACAGGTCAGAAAGCACCACCACTGCAACTTCAGAACCGTTTTGTTTCTGCTCCCAACCCTCCCACAGCCACTAGCTCAGCCCAATGCATTTGGTGCTGCATGTCCACTGGCAATATCCACCCTCGACACTGCACCTTCCTGCACCGAGCAGGTCCAAGTGGTGCAGTGGTTAATGCTAGTCGCAATGCTATAAGAAGCTGAGCTACCAACCTCAACAGAAAGGTTAAGGACAGAAGAAAAAAAAAAATCAAATTTAGACAAGACTAAGGAAAACCCCTATAAAAATAAGCAGGTTAAAAATTCCCTTTATATTCCCTCCATGGTGAACAGACCTGGGGGCACCTTTACCCACATGTATTGCGCTAAGTCAGCTTCAGCATACAATCGATCACCATGTACTCTGTCCAGACAGAGCATCAACATTGTAGAAGGTTCTTAATACAGCCAAACCAGCAGCTTTTTGGTCAGTCACAGTAACCTGGTGTTCAGCAGCTTGGGGGCTGTTATCAGAATGGTGTAAATAAGCTATGGCTGGAGGAAGAATTACTTCACCACATCACCCATATGTCCACAGGATCCAGTTACCAGACACAAAGGAGTGTTCTGCACTCGTTGGCTCTTTTCCACATCAAGTCAGCTCACACCATGTGAAAACCAAAGTATTTGGAGCCCCAGAGCTCAGCTTCAAGAAGCTTTTCCACCTTTAGTACATGCTGCTGCTCCCCTCCCAGGGTCATGTTGGAAGGAAGAAGAGGCAAAAGGCAACAAGTCCCAAAGCACTTCATCGGTAAATGAGATCCAATTCCTATCTCAAAGGTTCCAGGACTGCAGACAGTTTAAAACACATACAGGTGGTTTATGAGCCAGGAAGAGGAGGAATTCCAGGCCTTTGAAAGCCTGATCTAGGACAAAGCAGTACACTAGGCTCTTCATTTCAGTGTGGAAGGCAGATCCATTGCTCACAAGTCTGTGTCATTTGCAGTAATAAAAGGTTTGGGAGCTGTCAGTGCTAGCAGCCAACATTTAGCAATACACTGAAGCTGTGCTCATACACATAGGAATAAAATCCCCTTCCCTGCTTCAGGAACAGTCCAGGGTGCATCTGGATAGACAATAAAACCACTGGGTCCAACTACATATCAAGCAGAAAGACCACTATGAAGCCTCAGGGAGGGAGGAACGTGCAGCTTGCATCCAAGACAATGCCAGCCAAGGTTGAGGGAAGAGGAGGAGAAAACAGACTTCAGTGTGCTACCTTTGCAAACTCAAGTTATGATCTTTCTTCCCTCTTCCCCCATCCCTCTATTCCTTCTCTCCCAAGTTTCCTATGCAGAGGCTCTGCCACTGGAGAGTGTGGTCAGGGGATAGTTTAAGACACAATATCTGCGTGGCCTTTATAAAAAGGGAAAGAGTCCCATGTTCTGGAATAAGGAGTGGGAAGTCTCCTCCTGCCACATGTCTGAGGAAAGCTCAGTCATGATGTCCGGCCCTCACTCCAGTGAGGAGCAAAGACTGGCAGAGCCAGGGGAGAAAAAGCCTGGCTTACACCACAGGTAGAACCCACGGATGTGGTAGGAACCTGTACAGGGGAGGTTGGTATTTGAAACAAGAGTTTAAACAAAGGCTTCCTCATTGGGAGTGCCATTGATTTTGAAGAAGAGTTTGGCATCCTCCATCTTCTGCTTTTTTTCTCTCTCTAGCCTGCGCCTGTAGCATACCAGGTAGATTGGAAGGCAGAAACCCAAGAAGCTCACAGCAAGCAAGCCAACATTCACCTGCAAGGAAGAAAGACAAAACACAATCAGGCAGGCTATGAAGACAACCCAGTCATGCATGCCACACTGTCAGAACCCAGCCCACGTTACCCAGCTGTGGCCAAACCGGGAGACGCCCTGCTCAGTGTATTGACAACAGTCTCCACAGGATTGTATTTACACTGCTGTGCCCAGAGCACCACATGTAGGAGCTAAACGCTGTAAGAGTTTGAGGCTCAGGATCATGGCTGCAATAGTCTTGCTCCACAGAACAGGCAGCAACAGCCTGCTGGGGTGGGCACATAGCAAGAGTCCTGGTCCCCAGGCTACAAGACCCTCCCCATGTCATGATTTTATTGAGCTGCTCAGACAGGCTCTCATCAAGACAGAATATTAGCCCTACCCTCAATAGTCATGTGGCTTTTCAGACATTAGCATCAGCAACCCCAAATTTACTGGTAATCAGAGCTAATAGCTCACAAGGGAAAGGCTATTTCTATGGCACTAAGGTCCACACAGATTCACTCACTTTTACTTGACAGGTTTTGACTTGCCACACAAACTGTTAGCATAAAGCACTCCTGCAGCCTTCTCACTCCCTTTCTATACACCAGCATAAGGGTTAATGGCTTTCCCTCCCAGGGAATCATTACCCACATACAGGGAAGTCTCCTGGACAGTACCAAGGTAACTGCAGACTAAAATTCCAGCTGGTTTTAACCTTGGTCCACGCACAGGAGTTCTTTTGTTTCCAAAGAAATGAGCCCAAATCATCTGAAGTGCTAAGCTTTGACATTAAGTTTGAGAAGAACTTGCCCAGAGAGGGTCTCCTTCCAAAGGTCCCGTCAATGCCATAAAAAGAGGCTGCTGCAGAAGGGCGAAGAGGGCACTGATCAACGACTGCAACCCTGTCAAGCTGCCAAACTGGGTAGAGGGGTATCTGTCAACAGAGAAAGCAGCATTATTATATGTCACCTTGACTGTTCACATCACCCCGGTCAGATTACATTCCCAGTCAACTCCCACAACATAACACAGACCCAAGACATGCATAATACAAAGAACTTCTCTCCCTTGGGCTTATGTATAACTACCTCTTTGTATAGAGCGTGTAGCTGTACCCCATGGTGTGCACAGTGCCTTTCTCTCCAGACTGTTCTGATCCTGAGCTCTCAAACTTAAGTAGCATCAGATCCAGCACTTGTTTTGTTTTCCAGCTGTACTGCAGGCAGGTGGAAGTGCTTATACAACTACTGTTTCTATTGCAAAGGGACAAGAGTGTTGACATTTACAAGCTAAAAGCAGGGCCTCTTTATCCAGATGATTGCATTTGTGGCTGAGCAATCACTGTCATCTGGTCATAACAATTTGCTCCCTGTAGAAGTGAGTGAAACCGGCACAACAGGTTGGTATGTGTTTTCCTTTTTAGAGGACAAGTCTGGTCCTAAGTCAAACTAAACAACACTGTTGATTGGGAAGTGCTGAATATCAGATACTACTCATGGAAAAACAAATTTCAGGAACAGCCTAACATCTTTCTCTATCTGTGACTGAGCAGTGTTTAAAAAGGGTCAGGTTAAACTAAGCTTGGAAAGAAACGAGTGGATCCAAACCTTGAAGTATTCAAAGAGGTCACTCTCAAAGCAAAAATACCTCAGTCCAGGAAGTTCCAGAGTTGCAATAGTCAAACAGGGTTAGTTTAGAAGCAAGATGGTACGTACAGTAACAAGCATTTATCTTGCCCAAGATAAAAATATTTCACTTCTAGCTGTCAGGGAACCAAAATCTTGTGGTTTTGAAGCAGAATTTTAGGCTGGTTTTCTAGTCTGGATTCCTCGGACATTGGGACCAAAACCCTTGACAGAAGGAATCTGTGGAGTCTCAATCCACAGAGATATTCAAAACCCAACTGACACAGTCCTGGGCAATGTGCTGTAGCTGACCCTGCTTGAACATGAGGGCTGGACTCAATGGTCTCAAGAGGTCCGTTCCCACCTCAACAATGTCTGAAGGATAACACCTTCTTTCTGTTCCTCAGGACAGAGGGGCAGATCTATTCTCAAAAACAAGAACTTTGCTTCATAACAAAGAGAGTATTTAGATTCAGCTATTGATAGTTTGGTGCATTGGAAACAGGATGGGTGATGTCCTGGGAAAGGGAGTAGGCATCACTAATGAGATCTTGAGCAATGCTTTACCCATATGATATCAGAGCAGACCAGTAGCAACGTATTATGTTAATGTTTTACCTGGACACATAGCTACTCATTATAAGACAAAAAAAAGCCTTGGAGATTTTACTATATATAACCTTAGTGTCAATAGCCTAGTGTCATACCCGAGGCCCATTTACAGCTGTTACTGTCTCATTGCAGTAGCTGTGCCAAAGGGATTAGCTGTTTCTGAACAAGCAAAACATCAGCTAGGTCTTCAGTCCAACTATTATCATAGCCAGTGGTGACTGAGGAAACAAGTTGCATCATTTTTCCCCTATGACCACAAAGACTTCATATCCTGATCCCCCTCTCACGTGAGCAGCTTATCATCCCAAACCAGTTTACCTGGCCAGCCATGTATTGTAGACAAGCAGAGACTTACACAGCTGCATAGAGGCCTCCCGCAGCCGAGTGGATGAATCCTCTCACGATTGTGTGCAAAATGAAGGAAAGAATCTGGAAAGAGAAGCAGAAAGATGTCACGTCCTAGATTCCACCTAGTTGTACCATACCCCAACATGACACTCCTAAAAGCTGCCCTCCTTTCTAGTACAAAGGTGGGCTTGAGGAACCCAGAACCAAAGCCTCAAAGATCAGCACAAGAAGCTTGTATTCCTCCCTAAAAGCTCTGCTTTTCCATACTTAGCGAAGGCTAAGACACAGTGCCCACTGAGGTTAAGCACACACAAGACCCACCTCACTTGTAATGTCACCGCTGCAAGGACATGTCCCAGCAACCCATGGCTGGTGTCACAATCCTCCTTGATTGCTCTTGGGGATGGTTTAGTTAATTTTCCACAAGTTATTGCAGACAACACATAAGTATGAGCAAACTGTCTGTTTGCCTACGTCAGAAAGGCACGTTGAAGGATAACATAAAATCACTAAACTCCTCCACCAAAACCAGATGGTGCCACAAAGTAAATACTCTTACAGGTTTATAGTCCCATGGGTACCATTGAGCACAGCGTTTGATGCAGGAAGAACCTGCTGTAGAGATACATATATCAGATATATCAGTGTCATGCTTCTGCAAGCTTTCTGACCATGAGCAGATTAAATCGAGCTCTGGTTAAGTGCACACACACTGCTGAGAGGATCTTGGTAGGAAAGTATTTGTGGTTACACAGCTCAAGTGTGAATAAATGGTGCATCAACTCTGACATTTTAACTACAGCTGCTTCTTTAGCTTCTCTCAAGGGGTGTAAACTGCACGGTACTACTTGGTTCAACTCTAACACTGGGGTTCCCCAAGGAGTATAGAAGCCTCCCAGCCCTCTTGCCTCTAGCTGCTTCTGCTGGCTCATAGGATGTCCTGGCACTGTCCGGCCTGTCACTGTGCCAGGACACACACACACCAGCCCCTCCATCACACCCATCTGTTTGGCCTATTCACCTGCAGTTGTAGATTGGGAATAAGACAGGTGATTCCAAATCCAACCAGGAGGACGTTTGTGAATGCAAAGGCATTGGTGGCATTGGTGATTTTCTGGATCTGACGATCACGCTTTTTCTTTTTCTTGTCACTTCTGGAAGGACAGCAAAACCAGTGTTACAAAAAGCACATTAAGCAGCTACTGGAACTCACAGCAAGATTCTCCACGTATCACATCAACTCTATCTAAATGGGTTCAGCTATAGGTCTGCCTAAGGAGGTGGTGGGGTCTCCATCAGTGGAAGCTGAGGAACATCTAGGCAATTACTTCAGTGCTGTTACTCTTACTGTTAGGCTAGAAAGGAAGTCTGAACCTCCCCTGCTACGAGTTACATTGGCTCTTCTTGACTGATCTCAGTGGACATGGAGGGCAGTTTGGTCCTTTCCTCTGCAATTATCAAGTCTTCCTTCAGGCTTTCTTTCTATCCTGAAGAACCACCATCCTTCTCAGTCCTTCATCACAACACACATTATGCAGAGCAGAGGGGGGCCTGCTACGTGGCTGCATGTCCCATGTGGAGCACACTACGCACTGCTCAGCGTTGCTCTCCTCAGTCTCTTCTGAGCCATCATCGCACTCTTTCAGCCTCCAGTCCATGATGTATCCGATCACAGGCGCTGTCAGCAGGCACAGAAGTTGCAATACCCCAAAGATGGAAGTGTAGAGAGCCACTGCAGGGAAAAGAACAGAGATTTAAGGAGTTGCCAGTCCAAGTGATACCATAGCAGCAAGAGAAAAGAAACTGTTCCTCCCTACAGATCACCTCTCATTAGGAACCCAGACCCAATCTACTCACCAACTACCAGGCAGGGCTTAAGGAAATGAGGTACCAAAACCCCATTCCATCATTTAGGCTCCCAGAGGCATGACATTAGAGTGGACATATCAGGCACACTTGCTTCAACCATTCTAGTGATCCTGCATCAGCCCAACAGCAGGTAGGGCTCCAGAAATGGGATGCAGCTACTGCTTAATGCCAGTGAGGTTTATGCTGGTTCGAACCAAAAGGGAAAGTTCTTACCAGCAAGACACCCTGCACAGCCAACCCTGCATTAGTCATCCCTTCTCCTGCCTTGCTGGGAGCTGCAGCTGCATCTTCTCCAGCAAGGACAAGCCAGGCCAGGGAAGTGAGGACTAACCCATTTGGTGCTGAATGGACAAGTTTGGAGGCAGAGGAAGGGGAGGATTAGCAGCAAACATACCCACAGCATCATTAAAAACCTCAAACTGATGATAACTCCGCTTTTGTTAAAAATGGGAGAAGCATCTACACAGCTTGCTAAGGGAAAGCTGATGCCAGCAGACTTAGAAGAAACCATCCCCTCATGTTACTGAACAGTTCCCCCGTCCTGCAATGCTGCTTCCACTTCCCCTCCGCAGCCCACGTGATGGGTCTGGGCATCACACAGCAGTGTGGTGAGTCACTGGTGTACCACAGCTCTGGAGGAAGGATTCTGAAACTGCCCATCTCAGCACAGAGTGTTCACCAGCTACAGCACTGAGAAAAACAACCAAGAATGTCAGCTTGTCCCTCCCAATGCATTTCTAGACCTACCCAAAGAACTGGAGCCAGGATTTATACCAGAGTTATCTCAGTAACGGAGAGAAGTTTCCAATAAACCTTTCTCTTAAGCTGCTGCAGCACACCCCAGCAGGGCACCTGATGATACTTTCCTGGCTCCAATTGCTGGCACAGGAACCAAGAGGCACTTCCAACTCCAACCTCACATTCATGCCCCCATTACCTCCTCAAAGGCAAGCCCTGAAGTGGCCCCACATCCCATCTCATTATAGCAACTGCTGTAGCCAGGAGAGGCAGGTGGCATCACCCTCTACAAACACTCCTGAAGCTGGTTTGCTCTTGTCTGGTTATTTTTTAATAGAGGGTAAGAAGCAAGCCATGCTGTCATGCTTTGCCTCTCCATGCCATTCTGAACACTTAATCTTGGGCTCTACACAGCAAGGGCAGAAGCCAATGTGAAGCAGGGAATGAAAATCTATGGGATCAGCAAAAAAAAAGAGGAGAGATAGTAGCTGCTATAAAAAGCCGCCTCAATTTATCTATCATCTTAAAAAACATCCTTCCCTAAGGAGAAATGAAGCAAACAATACCTAGCAAATACCACCAGAAGTAGATAGGATAGAAGTAGAAGCCTGAATAGAGCAAACAAAGGGTGCATACGTGGGGACAGCCCTTTACATCCACTGTTCTGCATGTCTTTCCCTCAAAGTTCTCCTGAGCAAGCACCCCATACAACCAAGTTTTCCTTCCCTAATTCTACCCGAGGCCTCCAAGTATGACTAATGAATTGTCACCTTGCCTTCAAATCTAAAGATGCAGCCAGATTTCAGGTTCTAGACATCAGGTCTACCCTCTCCTGCCTGCTTTTAACACTGTTATAGGATGATTTACAGAGCTACCAAACTCCTTTGCCTCTCCCCCATCTTCTGGGGGTTTTCAGAAGTAGCCACAGGCTGACTGCTCTTTCCATGTTTAGGTTTTATAACATGGTCTAAGTCACCATAATCTGCTTCAAGGACATGGTGCCTCACTGCAGCTTAAAAGACTTCACTGCCCGAGTGATTTTCCCCACATCCTTCTCTCCCGCTCACCAATATTCACGTTTCCTTTGACCATAACACTTGCAGGATTGACTCAACTCTCCTCTTCCCCTGCTGAGTGCTCCCAAGAGCAGTTGCAGGTGGAGGGAGCCCTCTAAACAAACCATGTTCAAGTAAACAACTGCAAGAAGAACAAGGAATGCAAGGGAGCAGCATCCCATCCTCTCCTGATCCGCACAGATTACAGTCTAGAGAGCTCCACATGTCTTGGAACTGCTCTCACAGGCTGACACTGCTGCGACGAGACAATACCACTGTTTTGCTGATGCTATGGAAACATTAAGACATTGGACTGCACTGTGAGCCCAGGCTAATGCAGGGGGAGGAGAGGGAAAACGGGAAGAAATCTTAAAGGTGGCACAGAGAAAATGCAAGACACCCAAGGAGCAATCCCTTTATTAACATGGGAACTTGATCTAAAGAGAATTGGCAGCACATACATAAGTCTAAAATACCAAGGAGGGAAGGAGAGGGGAAAATGAAAGAGAAATAACTAAAGCAAGCCAGGGGAAAAGGGGAAAAAGGAAAGAATCTGGGTGGAAGAGTTACAAGGTAAGCAGAAAACTAAGCAGTGTTAGGCAAGGCAGGCAGCTGAAGTTTGTCCTGTTTACTGTTTAATGTCTAAATGAGCTCTTGAGCCAGGAGATAAAGAGCTGAATGCTGCAGGCTGTCAAAGGCTCAAGAAACAAAGCGATTCAGGGAATGCCAGGCCACTTGGAGTTCCCCAGTTCCCGTCCCTCCCCCAGAGCTCACTCCTGTTTTCAGAGGCGTGCCTCCCGATTTATCAGCTTCATGCAGTCCAGATTTAACAAGTTCAAACTGGATCTTACTACAAAGGACACTCACAGGAAAAAAAAAAAAGGCTAAGTCCTGTTTTGCAATCCTGGGTATTTTCAACAACAGTAAGCTAATGTATTCCTTCCCGTTTGCTCCATGTACTCAATCAGAGCTATAAATACAAGGCCAGGGCAATGAGTGGCCCTGAGCCTCCCCAGCACACAACAAGCCGCACAAAACAGCCATGACTTCACTTCTCCCACCCCTAGCTGCCGGGCTGAGACACCTCTAAGTCCGACCATTAGTCACTGGAGTCAGCTCCGCCGTCCTTTGTGCTTGCTTAGGATAACCAAAGCAAACACCTGATGAAATAGGTTTTCCCATGAAAACAATTATGACAGTGCAGCCCCAGAGGCTGCTTTCAACAGCCCATCAGGGGAAATAACATGGAATAGTGTTTAACAGGCACAGGGCTAAAATTAGCTTGACATTCAAGTGTCTGCCTCCCTGCCCCGCTGCCCTGGGCTGGCTCCAGCCCTCCGCTAGACCCAACCAGCAGCTGTCAGCCGCACTCTGACACCACTAATGGCTATACACTGTGTATCTGCTGAGTAATCAGACTTGCTGGCCTCTTGTAAGGACCAAGTCCAGGTCAGGTCCCACTTCCAAGGAAGCAGATCAATGTTTTCAAGTTAACCTTACCTTGATCTTTATCTCCAGACAGAAACTCAAGGATGGTGTTCATGGCTCCCATGTAGAAGATGAGCCGCAGCTGAGTGACACACATGGTGACGAGGCTGAGCAACAAGATAGGACTGAAGACACTCTTCATGAAGGAGGGAGAAGCTGCAGAAGGAATAATAGAGTCTCTGAAGAAGGCAAAAGGAAGCTTCAAACCACTTACTTTCGCCATATCACTGAGTAAGGAAAGGCTTGGTCATGATGGCAACAGTCTAAGAGACCGCAGTGACCATGCACTGTCCTTCTGCAGCCACACCAGTCACCCATGCTGTTGTTCTCACCAGTGACAACACCATATAGTACATTCAGGCAAGTATATAAGAACAGGAATCCTTATAAAGCTGAACTTGTGTCTAAATACTGGTGGCTGGCACATGGCCCTGGCAATGCACAGATCACATGTATATCTCTTACAAACAGGTCTGGAGCCAACAGAGAGGCCAAGAGGCCTTGTGCCATCAGAAGCATCCCACTCATAGAACCACACCTGCATTGTCAGGCTGGCACTTCACTTCCAGGTCCACCGTGGACAGGCAGAGCTTGTTGTTCTCCTGCAAGGCTGTTGGCTCCTTGGGGCCCTTCATGGAGCTCCCCACGCTGAGGCGGCGTCCCACGGTCGTCACTTGCTTGTAGAACTGTTTCCCAGTGATTTTGTGGTCAAATCCCAGCCAGCTGAACTTGATTTTCACCCTGTTGGGTAGCAAAGAGCATAAGAGCTGCAACACAGGGCAAGGAGTCAGAGGCAGTTAAAGCTGCAGGATGAAAGGCTATGTGCGGATTTAATGAACTAGTTTCCATCTACAAGCCTACAAATGGTCTGGAGCCAGAGCACAGAGATACTTCCCCAGGGCCAGTTTGGCATAGGTCGATATAGACATACTTATGACTGCTGACAGATCATTTTTCCTTCATAATTCCTATACTTTGGAAAGTTCCACTTCCCACAGATATCCACCAGTCAAGACGTAACACTAATGGCAGACGTAAATCCTCAGCCTAAGAAGTGGCAGCAATAAGCAACATGCAAGGGAGTTCCCTGTCCACCACTCCAAATTAGTTGTGACAGCACTTCCTAGAGGATTAAGAATGGGATCGGCCCTCAAGGCCAGTCTAGAGAACACTTACGAATAGTCCATGTCTTCTGGTCCTGGGAAAGGCTCCAGGGGCCAGTTGAAGAAGCAGTTGAGGAAAACTAATCCTGCACAGCCTGCCCAGACCAGCAGAATAAGGATGAAGGAGACCCCAAAGTCATATATAACCTGGAAATCACAAGGGAACATGGTTTTGGCTATAAGAGCAGAAAGATACTTCAGTAGTCTTTGAATGAGGACTGAGAGGAAGCGGTGGGAAGGAACATCCTACATGTAAAATGGGTTTAACTCAAGTAGTAACAAAAGCCAGGTTTGTGACACGCAGCTTAGAAAGAGAGGTGTATGCACATCTTTAACAGCTGCTATAGATGGAATAACATTCAGTCCTCCTTGGAAAGCCAGCAAGAACTTCCCTGCACACTTGAAGCTCACCTTTACTATATCCCCTTTATGCTAACACCTTGGTTCAGAGCCACTATTGCTCCACCAAGGCAGCCCAAGTGACCATCTCCTCTGTCCCTTCAGTGCAGTTTGCTCACCCTATGTTCGAAGCCAACCACCATTAACAGTCACACAGATTAAATACACATGGGTATTAAAAATACATATATATACATTTCTTAGAAGAAAAAAACCCGAATCTTTCATAAAAAAAAAATCTTCAGTTTGTCACTCATTTACCGCCTTTAAAATACTACTGTCTATTAGTAGTGTAATAGTAGTAATAATGTCTATTATTAACAGACCCTTCTCTTTGCAGTAGTTGTTGCATTCTTGAGGCCATCACTTGGGAAATCTCTAACTGAATCTTGCAAATGCACATCTCCAAGTGGTTTAACAAACAGTCCCTTTTTCCTTGCCATATCATTGCTAAATGGTGCAAGATGCCAGCAAACACCACCAGTCCTGAGTCATTATCCCATAGCCTCACCTTGATTCCTGGAAAAGTCACAGCAGAGGAAGCATAGGAGCCAATCATCAGGGCAATGAACGTGGAACGAAGGTCACCAAACATGTTGGGCAGCTGGGGAAGGAAAAGATGGGCTGAAACAGGGAAGGGAAGGAGGCTTTCTTGAGAAGATACTGGCATTTAGGATAAAGACTTCCGGATACCACAGTCTGAAGCAGCCAGTTTTACTCAAGACTGACTTAGCTCATCAGGTTGCATTGATATCTGCAGCATCAGGGAATATCTACAGTCCAAGATTTATGGGCTTAATGGCACTGCTTCTTTCCAGCCTGGCAGCATACTTTGCATCAGTTACCTTTAGCACACGAGGGTTTGCTCCTGCCCTTGTGCTTTCTTTAAGAGCTCCTTACCCCAAGTCCATAGCCACCACCACCTTTCCTGTCCAGGTTCTTTTATACATCACCCTCGTCATAGCCAAGGGCTGTTAGGCACAGGCTGTGACTGCTGCACAGCCTTCAACACACCCTGCAACACCTTGAACTGCCAAGTTTGTTTATGCACCTTGGGTCAGCACCCGAATCTTTGTAGACCAGAAAATTCCTGTTGCAACAAGAAGGAACAGAGACAAACACGAACTGTGTTGCTGCTCGAGTTTCCATTTCAAGCTAGGTTGCTGTCTCCTTCCATGAAAGGAGACTCTCTAGTAGAGAGGGGCTAAAGCTGGTTATTTCTGCATCAGCTGCATGCCCAAGCACACTATCGAGGAGGCAGGTGCAGGAAGGCAATCACAAACACTGAACATCCAAGGCTTTATTGCCTGGTGCAGGTATGAAGCTGCTGAACTCTGCATCAAGCAGCAGGCAATAGCACCTCATGCTCCTACCCCCTCCCCATTTCACTGCCTGGCCTCCTATCAGATATGATGGCATTGCTGAGAGCAGACCAGGCAGGTTCTGCAAGGAGCTATTGGGAAAGCAAAGCTCTCTGTAGGCACAGCTAGAAGCAGCCCACAGCATCCAATTCTGCCACCTCAACACCAAAAGCACTCCCAGGCCGGCTCTCCAGCTCCTGCTTCCACCCAGGACCCAAAAGCACAGTGCAGAAGGCAGAGCACAAAGACCTTCCCACCCTCTTGGGGAAGGATAAACACCCCATTTCCCAAACCACCGTAATTTAACCAGTTTCCATCACTAATGCAGGCCTGCAAGCTGGAGATTAAAGGGAGAAGCTTTGAAGTGGCAGGCTGAGAGCTTGGCTGCTACCTCCTAAAGCTGGTCAATGCACAGAGATTCTGCTGCAGGATGGCAGATTCCCCTCCCACCTTCTTTTTTGGGTCACTCCATCCCCAAATTCACATGGGCATCGCTACCACGTCAGCCTCAAGAGGGCCTCAAAGCAGGACACTGCAGGAGCCTTCTAGGACTAAAGGCATAACCAGCGTTTTATCTGTTTAAAGATGCTGCTGAACAAAAATCATCCAGAGAATATTAGATGGAGCCTGAGCAAGCAAACGCTGTCATCACATTCCCCTTCCCCTGCTGAAAAACAAATCCATCTTTGCCAGGAGCAGCATATAAGGCAAGCAAATCTGGCTTGTGTCACGGCAGGGCCAGCGTGTTTACAACGCAAGTATTCCTGTGCAGGAACACTGGAGGATCCATCTGGCTGTTTATCATCCCTGTCTCACTGCAGAGCTTCCTATGCAGTGCAGTCTCCAGGTCCTCACATAACCCCAGCCAGGGAGCAGCACAAATGATGCTGGTGGTGAACCCCGAGCAGAGGCAGAAAGCACTGCACTGCTCTGCAGACAGCATCCATCCCCACACCCAACCCCGGATCCCTGCATGCGGGATGGCTGCCAACAGGCTGCTTTCAGGAGCTGCAGGCAGGAAACGGCAAAGGATCCAAAGGTCTGCTACCAGGCACCAAAAAAAGTCTCTTCTTGGAAGCAGCGGCCTAAATACACACCCCAGAAAACAGCATCTGCAGCATACAAGGGCTGCAGGTTCCAGAAGGGCCGGTCGCTGTCACCAGGGCAGGGCACCGATTTAACGCCAAATACCCCAAACCTAAAGCAATCTCCAGCAATGACAGTAAGCAGCAGGGAGCTCAGAGCAGGAGCTCCACAAACACAGCTGCTTCTTGGCTCAGGCTGGTTTTCCCCAGAGATCACAAAAAGCCTTTTTCATAACACACAGCTCCCAGCTGGATCCTCCTGCTCTGAGGGTCACTGCAGACATAGATAGGTACTAAAGCAAGCAGTGACAGCCAGGAAATCCCAAGTGTGCTACAATAGGAGTCCTAGAAATGCTAAAGATTCCCAAAATCCTCTTTGAAACCAAGTAAGCAGCCAGATAACAAAAAAAAGGACATTGGAGATTTAAGGTCTTATCCAACCCAATCTAAGGGGAAACTGCCAACATTGAGCACTTGGGAGGAAAAGAAATCTGAGACTATCTGGAGGAGGAGAGGGGAAGCAAATGGAACAAGTAGTCCATCCTTAGATAGAAAAACAACTAGTAAACCAGCTAGTAAAATAACACACAGATCTGCTAAGCCATTTTCTCATGTTGTCTTTATAGCAGCAAGAATTGGGAAGAACAAGCCACAGAGCAATTGGCCTCTTTGTTTTTCTGCCTCCAAGAGGATGTGACCCTCATTCTGATCCTATCCCACAACCAGAAGGGATTCCTCCACCACCTTCTGCCCATTCTGGTACAACAACCCCAAGTCCACAATGACAGAAACACGTACTCCTCCTGTTTAAAGGTCAGCAATACTCAATGTATTATTAACTTCATGCCCTGTCCGGAAGATAATGACTGAATTTTGCCATACCTTTATTACAGGTATACAATCCTAAACTGATAAAACAGTTTCTTCTTGCAGATTATTGTCTCATCTGTCCTATAACAAGTTTAAGACCTTAAAACTTCTTATTTAAGTAATTTTATCCCCCTTTGTCTGAAGGCAACCCCTATACAAGTTACCACAGCAGTATTACCAAACCCAGCTCCCCTCCTCTTGCAAGGGCTCTTTGGAATAACAGTGGAAGAAGTCGAGGGATTGAGAACTAGACCACAGGGGAACGGTGGTTTTGCTCCAGCTAAGCTGGGTTTTCCTTATCAGGGGTATATTTGGACACTAAAAATATGTTCTCCAGGAAAGCCTCAAACCGCCCTCTTTATCCAAAGCATATGGAAATTCCTGTTCCCGTTCTCCAACAAAAAGACCACAAAGCCCTAAGTTTTCCTGCTATCTCCAAGCAGAAAATACTCCCTGCACAGAGATGCTCTCCTGCTCCAACTAAAGGGTGCTGTTTGCAGCTGAAGAGCAAAGCAGCTGTGATTCTTTGAAAGGAAAACAGGGCAGAAAACAATCTATCAAAGGCTCTTTGTGGTAATTTATCACACATGTTTGTTTCTCCGCATGAAACAGCTTCAGAGCAGAACCAGCACCAGATTCCTGTGCTGTCAGAGCCACCAACACGGATCTGTTTCCATTTCCCATCCTCGCTCACATTGGTTCAGACCGAGTCACGAGGCAGAAATCTCCCCTCTGCATTTTAACAACAGGCACAGCCTGACCTTGTTCCCAGAAGCAGGAACACCGCCGCTCCCTGGCTCTCTCTCCTCCCCAAGCCACAACACAGGGTACCCAGAAACAGCAGCTTGCTTTGGCTCTGCATGTGCTTACGTGATACCCAGAGGATTCGTCACTGAGAAAGGCTTAGAAGCCAAAAGACAAAGGGAATACTGTCCCAGCATTCCTTAAAGATCCTGTTTATCCCTTTTACAGGCATTTTATAGGCTCTGCCACCAGATCACACCATGCCCATGCACGCAGGTATCCCAGGGAGCATCCCAACTCCCGCCTGCGGTGGCAGAGCTCACTCATCAGTGGGTTTGCCCCGTTTCCTGGAGCACATCAGGACACTCATGGCAGGCAGGAGAAGGAAGTCACCTTGCTTTGACTCCTGGGTGCACGTGTGTGCTCGGCAGCCAGTGCCTGTGGCAGCCAGAACAAGCTCACTTGGCACCACGAGCTGCTCAGTGCTCGCTGCCTCCATAGAATGAAGGTCCTTACAAAGGTCTTTGAGTCTCCTCTTTCAGTGCTGGCTTCAGCCTCTCCTGGGCACAGCGTCATCCCCATGTCCCTGCCTGGCCATGCTCCCTGTCCACGTGTAGAATGGACCCACAAGAGATCCCCACGTCACTGCAGACACCACGAGCATCCCAGCTTGCAGGTAGAACCACGGAGGGACAAAACAGGAAGCTGACAGTGAGCAAAATACACCTGCATTTAACAGCCACCACCACAGCTCCATTATGATGTGGGTGAAGAACTGCTCCCCTCCCACTGTAAGCTATTTATAATCACATTCACATGCCTCAGGTACCAAAAAGCCTTTGCAGGGAGGCACAAGCAGCTACATCTGGATGTGAGCAGCCAGGCCTGAAGCCACCTCAGCTCTTTACAGAGCACACTGTTGTTGTCCAGAGGGCATGGGCTCCACCTGAGGTCTCCCTGCAGGAACTCAGAGCATCACTGCTTGCCCCAGGCCCCCTCAAGGCTCGGATCTCTTCTTGGAAGATGTGAGCTTTTTTCTGCTGCTGTACCTTTTTGTCCTTAGTGCTGTGGAACAGGCTCACTAATGAGAGAGCTAACAAGTAAGTGGCTTTGCTTACTTTTTCCTGTGCTAAAAGCCACAGTACAGCACACCCAATACATATCAGCCCTTGCCCTTCCTCCTCTCCTCACCAGTGGCTCTAAAATAACCCGTGACCCCTTAATAACAACCCAGAGAGACAACAGCCATCACTGGCAGCAGCAGGGTGGGGAATCCTCTCCTCTCCCATAGCAGCACTGCTGTGCTCTTCTCCTTGCTCTCATTTGAAGCGTGGCGGGATGACATTTGCCCCATAGTTCTTGGGAGCACGGCCAAGGCTTCCAGTGAAGACCACCACATACAGAGCAAAGCCTGACAACTGCACGGAGCTTTGGAAGCTTGGAGTATGTGAAGGCAACAGCAACCTCAGTACACAGGGATCTGTAAACCCAGCCTCTGCCAAATTCAGGTCTCAGGAGCTCAGGCAGTGCCCGAGCCCTGCTGAATTCAAGGTAACCTTAACAGAAGGTTTCATTTCAATAACAAGTTCAAGGTAATGAAGTCCAAATCTGAACATTTTCAGCCACAGCTCAAGAAGCATCAGTGCTTTGGGAGACTTCCCACCCAGCCCTGTTTCATCCACACTGACAAGGATCAGAGTAATGAGGTAGAAAATGGAGCAGCTGCCTGAAGGACAATAATGCCTCTGTCTCTGAGCAGCAAGAACTCCAAAACAGAGATCGCTGACAGGGGCTGACCAATGTTTGCAACACAACCCATGGGCTAAACGGATCCAACTGGAGCTGGGTGCATTCAACAAGGCAGCATTTCTAAGGAAACCCAGGAGGGAATCTCACCCTTCTTGAGAGCAAAAGCTTTTGTGCTCAAGAACAACCATTTCCCAGGGGTGAGATGCAAACTGTGCTTGCAGAAAGCTGGTTGCACCCAGCTGCAAGGGGCTCTGCCCTGCTGAGCCTTCCTGCAGCGCGTCAATGCCAAATCCAGTGCAAACACATGTCCAGGCTGCGCCAGGTAGCTGAGCACTGCATGTATAGGTACGTGACAATGGATAACACCATTTCCTTTTCTTTCCCCCTGCCTTCACCTGACATGCAGGGTAAAAAAGAAGGACTGGGTGAAAAAGAAGCCTTAGAATAACCACCTACCACTCAGCCTCACGGGTAGCAGGGACTGACCCTTTGTACCAGACAAAATCACATGCTATTCAAGCCACAGGCAAGCAATCCACTTTGTTCTTCCCTGCTAGCCCAGCTCACAGCCATAGTAAGGAATAGAATAGAGTCAGGTAATAGCTCTTCACTTACCGTAAGCGATGTGAAGGTCATACACATCCCCCCAAAGCCATTCAGAGCCAGCGCAATGAATATCAGCACTGACAGAGCTGCAACAATAAAAAGCCACCTTTAGCTTTTACTGGGGTGAAGAGGAAGAGGAGAGCCCTGAGGGCTTCGGTCCTGACACATAAAAACCTCAGTGGGCCCTCAGGATGTGCCTCATTGTTCCTGACCCAGCACCATTTCCCCAGCCATGCAAAGGAGGGCCAGGGCTCTCCTCCAAGAGAGAGTTCAGGATGGGATCATCTCTTCAGGATGGAAGGGTTTGGTTTCTCTAATGAACACACTTGCTGATGCAGCTTCTCTTAATGGGTCTTAAAAGGAAGATTTACTTGAAAGAACTGTAATTCAAACAGCCATCTCACTATCTGGTCTTGAGGAGCAAAGGCTCCATCCATCCCTGGCGAGAAAGCCGATTACACATTGCTATTACCCATTACACACTGCTATTACTTCTTTCCCAACCCTGAGAAAGCCATGAACTTGTTTGGAATTGCTCTTTCACAGGACCCAGCCCTGCCCAAATGCAGAGCTGAGAGGCCTGGCTATCTCAGACACTTGGCCCTTGCTACACTCTCTATTTAGCATTGTGAAACACCAGCCCTTTCCAGAGCCACTCAGCTCCTACAGGCCAGCAGATGCTTTGCTGTGTCCTCAGCAGGACCCCATTGCAGCACTGGGGATGTGCCAGCGAGAGCGCACAGTGCTGTGTGTGCTTTCTGCTTCCCTCCCAGAAAACCCCAAAGCCACAGCCCCAGATTCCCCCCAGCTCAGAGGAGAAATTCCTACTTACAGTCCGGGTTACTGGCACCATAGGCGATCAGCACACAGGACACGGCAAAGCAGGCACTGAAAGGGAACCAAACCCATGAGTTTCTTACAGCCAGCCCTATACACAGTAAATTATATCAGCTTCCACCTCCTGAGCACCTTGTTAAGAAATCACAGAGCGATTCCTGTAACAGGAAGGGAAGAAAAAACCCAAGGGAATACCCAAAAACCACAGGCAAACCTTGCACAAGGACTGAGGAAACAGCCTCTCCTCCCAGTACTGATGCAGCTCTTGCTGGACCCAAATTCCCCACTGGTTTTCCAGCACACAGCTTTGCCAGCCCTCACCTAGAGGTGACCAAAGACCTTGGTCCTGAGACCCAGCTGTGGTCACAGCACTCGGAGCCTATTCACCGGCTCTTCTTTGGTAAGGTCTGAGTCAGAGACTTCCCCCTCTGCCTCCAGACCAGCTCAGTTTCTGATAGGGTTTTAGTGCACTAAAACTCAGCAGCGCTGGGGTCTGCTGTCCCCAACAAGTCACTAATCCCTACCCACCATGGAAACAGCCAACAGCTTTGCTACTTGAGGCAGGAAACAAGGCAGAGGAGGCCTAGAAAAGACAGGCAGGACATGTTTATCCCTAAGTTAAGTCCCCAGCTTGCAAGCAATGATGTAACATCTTGGTTTGGTGCCTCACAGGACATAGATCCCAGCTCAAGGAAAAAGCCACCCTCTGTGAGTCACAAATGACTCCGCTCTTCCTCCAGGCTCCATATGGCCAGGGAACACAGAGCAACACTGGAGAGATGAAGTGTGGACACATAGTCCTGAGCCCTTCCCTTATGGAGCAACTCACTGTACTGGCCAGAATCCAGTGTCCTGTGCAGGGCCAGCAGCTCCCAGCCCCATCCCTTGGGATGCAGGGACCCACAACAGGGACAGCACCCAAACAGCACCCACCAACCCCATACAACACTTGCATTCACCCCTCAGCACACTGGGGAGCCCAGGACACCGACCTGCCAAGCAGCCGGAGCTTGCGAGGTCCGTACTTATCCATGACAATTCCCAGGGGCAGCGTGATCGCACTGAGCAGGAAGGACCCAATGGTGAAGGCCAAGTTGAGCATCTCATCCTGGGCATTGCAGGAAGGCCATTTGTGCCCTGAATCCGTGCTGTTCTCCTGGTCAGGGCTGCTGGTGGTGTTTTCTACATGGGATGATAGAGGATCCTTATTACAGTGTGTTAGGGTGAGGCTTGCAGTGATGCAGGAAGGAAAAGAAAAGCCCCGTATTCAGGTGCCACAACACCCTGGGAATACACCCTTTACACTCTGTATTTATCATAACTGGCAAGAAATGGAGAAGGGAAATAGCAGCAGGACAGGGGAAACCAGTTGGGAGCAGGAAAAGGACACACAGGCACGCGGGGGACACATATCCCAAGCAACAACAGGGTGACAACCTAAGGACAGAGATTCACTATGAGAACAACTATAGGGCAAGGCCCTGGTAATTACAGGGACCAAACCCAGGACCCAAAGGGACTAATACAGAAATAAGGACCTTCTGGTCTATACCCAGCATGTTCACAGAGATCTTTCCCCTGACTAAACCAGGCACAATAACCACAGCTAAGGCAGTTATATATAGCCAGACATTGAGTTGACAAGGGCTGGCACAGAGCAACAGCCTGCTGAAATGGAAAGCTTCCTACCCTCACTGCAGGCACTGGGATGAGGGATGGCTCTGCGGCAGCCACCCTGCTTCCCGACTGCTCTGGCTCCGAAACATCCTTCCTGGATTTAATACCCTGTTCCCAGGAGGGCCGGCAGCTCACCTGCCTTCTGTTTGCCACAGGATTGAGGCATCTTTAACTTCTGCCCCATTTCCTGTTCTTTCCCAGGGGGTTTAGGCCATACGGATCAATTCTATCTCCAGCTTTCTGTTCTTGCCCTCACATGAGGAACTCTGCAAGCTCCCACGCTGAACAGAGCCACGTTGTGTAACAGAGGCAGAAACAGGGCAGTTTAAAACCAGAGGAAGAAAGCACAAGTTCCCTTTTCTTTGCAGCAGCAGTTTTAGTGCCTTGTGTTAACTCTGCTCCTGTTACAAGCCTGTCCCATTCGAGCACATGCGCCTTTAGACTTTCATTAACCCTATTGCACTCCACCTCTCCTCCTCCCGGTGCTTATCTGCCTTTGTAGCCTGTGCTGGTATGACAAAGCACTTGCCTCCTTACTGCTGCCACAAGCCAGCAACGTAAAACCCCTCCATATTTAATAATTGATTTGATAAAGTTCAATATTAAAGGAGGAATAGAGAGAAGTCGCTTACATCCGCATGGAGCAACACCAGAGAATCCCAGTGAGCCCTGGTTAGTGAGTTAACTAAGTAGGAATCCCTCACGTACAAGTGACTTCATGTTCGCTGCTTGGTGCATCTGTGGAGGAGATCCCCTTGGCTGCTCATGCCCCCCCTGAGATCACACAGCCCCATCTGCAGCGCCTTCCCTTCTACCCGGTCCTTGGCAGCACAAGTCACTGGTCTCACCTTGGCTCTCCCAGCTGCTCAAAACAACCCTCCCAGCTTTGTGTCCATTGCAAACAAACCCCGCTCCACCTCCCTTCATGAGGGATTAGCAGGAATTCAGACGCTGGCACAGACGCTGTCCTGCAAACCTTCCTCTGTCCCCTCCCAGCCCTGCACGGAAGGCACGTGCCATTTCTCTCCATTGACATGGCTTGGAGCAAGCTGCTCTAGTGGAAGGTGTCCCTGCCTGTGCAGGGGGTTGGAGCTGGAGGAGCTTTAAGGTCCTTTCCACTCCAAACCATTCCATGAATCTCTTGACCTGTCCAGAGTAAGCAACAGATATCCCACATGTTCCCTCAGCATCCCTTCTGCACGGAGGGCACAACTCCAGCCTGAGGTTCCCACGTCACATCCGTACTAATCAGTCCTGGACAGACACGGGAGGCTCTCTGCAGCTTTCATGCTACATCTCCATCTGTTCCATCCATCTTTCCCTCACAATCTCCTCTTGGTGTTGCCCAGGATCTTAAACACCAACTTGTGATCAAACACCAATCTCCACGAGGCAAGCACAGGCACACAGCTTCACCCACAGCATCAGGGCTTCTTGGGCTCCCCACAAAGATAAAATCCATAGGAAACAGATGTGGGAGAGAGGTTAAACTTGGGAAAACAAGGAACAGGAGGGAGGGGGAAACTGACAAAGGAGTTGTGGTTTCCCTGTGTCAGCATTCAGATAGCTCAGCTGCAGAGTGGAAGAAGGGTGGAGGGATGTGGACAGTGCAATGACCTTTAGCTCCTGGCTGTATGCATTAAGGAGCCTGTCAACCCTCCCCATAGAGACCTCAGACCAGAAGCAGTCAGCATTTAAAGCCTGAATAGATGAATTACTGTTAATGTATTGATGGCTATAGTTACAACATGACCCTGAGGAGCTCCCACAGCATCCCCCTGCTGCAGACCCTCCAGTGGCATGCACAATGAGCAGCAGCACCAGGAGGCAAAGAGGACACAAGTGAGGGAACTCAGACCTTCCTAAAGGCTTCCTGCAGCCAGGAAAGCTGGACACACGGCCCCAGAGTGCAGCCCCTGCTTGTCCCAAGCACCTTGTTTACAGCCAGCTCCGAGGAGGGGCCAGGCCACTGTGCTGTGTGGAAATACGAATGGCTTGTGAAAATAGAAGCAGCCCCTGAGCAACAAGGGAAGATCCACTGAGATGTAATGGAACCGATTCAAGCAGCCCTTGGCACCCTGACATCCTCTGATCCATCTCCACAAATAGAACACATTGGAGGGGCTGCAGGAGCATGCACCAGGTCCAGCCAAGAGCCACCCCACTGCAGAGCACAGATTCACGTGCCAGCGGGTCAGCAGCACATGTGGCAGCACATGACATGCACCTAGGAGGAGATTAATGGGCAGAGAACCTGCTTAACTACTCACCTACCTAATGCACCTGGTTACAGCAAACAGCACTTCCCCTCAATCACTGCTCAGATCCTGTTCCAGATCAGTGCACTCCACACTCCTAAGGAAAAGTCTCCTACGTGCCTGGCTCCATCTGCATCAGCGCTCTGGGGAAGGGCTGTCTGCGCTGACAGTGATGCCACCCCCAAAGCCTCTTGCCAAGTCCACCTGCATGCACGTGTGCCAGGTCTGACACACAGCAGAGCCACCCAGGCTCCATCCACGCGTGCTCACTGCCGTCTCCCCGAAGCTGGAAGCAGCTCCAAGTCTTTATCGGCAATTACAAGAACATCCTGGCTGGTTTTACAGCGCTTCCCCCCACAAGCAGCAGGATTTCTACTGCCCAATTAGTAGTTCAAGTTACTATTTAAAGAATGACAGCTTCGGCTGCCTTGGTAATCTTTTATGTCAAGCTCGTCGCTGGGATTTGTTCAGGCTCTTACTGGAACATTTAAAGTCATCCTTTCTCCCAAATTAAGTGCTGTGCGTTCTGTAAGAGGGTCAATCATTAACTACTCTTTACCGACCTCTTCCAATCCCAAGCACACACCAGAGGAATGAGCCTGGCTCTTTCCAACACTACCTCCCGGCTCAGACAGCAGAGAGGAGGCTTCCTTTCATCTTGTTTCATGGATCACACCGAAACAAGCAGGGAGGACACCCCAGCCACCCTCGCAATAGCTCTGTGGGGCACAGCCTCACCTTCCCCTTTGATGGTTACAGAGGGCAGAGAAATAAATCGGGGCCAAACAGACTGGGAGCATTGGTTAAAATAAAGTCCCAGTGAAAGACGTGTGCAAACAACTGAGCTGCAGCCTGCCCACATAGGAACATGTTTTCTCCTCTCAGGATGGTGTCATACTTCTGGGAACTGGGAGGAGATGTTCTTGCCTTGTACCACTGCAAACGTGATGTATTGGGACGTCCCTCCCTGCTTGCACCTCCAGAATCCCCCTCTCTTTGCACCCGGATGAAAGCCTCCATAACAGAGCTAAACTCGGTTAAACTCTCATTCTCCCTCCAGCTGTGGTTTCATTTTGCACCTTCTCGTGCAGCTTCAAGAGCACTGAAAGCTGCTGCTCAGCACACTGCCGTTTCCTGCACAATGAGCATTTAGCACATTCACTCTTTTCCTGTTTACAGGGCCACATGCACAGCCTGTCCATGCATCTTGAGAGCTTGGAAGGGACCTTCAGGCTGCGAGTTCCCCACCACAGATCACATACACAACAGCAAACAGCTGTAAGGCAGCACCTATACCCTGCTGTAAGTGAATTAGCTTATCATCCCTTGGGTTTTCTGCAGCCCTGCCTTAGAGGAAGGGCCTCTGTTCAAGCAGCCCCTTATCTCTGCTCTTTGTGAGCAGGTTCAAGATTGCTTTTCTTTTAAGCATCTCAAACCCAAGCCTTGAGCTCCTTAATCCCAGTAACATCACAAAGCCATGACCAGATCAAGCTCCCCGACAGCCGATAAGGCCCAAATCCTGATAAAGACTGCAGAATCAGCACTTCCACCAAGGAAAAGATGCTGCTTCAGTTGGTTAAAGGCCAAGTCGTAGCGTAGTAAAGTTAAAACGGGAACAAAGTGCCATGGCCAGCCTCTTTGTCAGCAGATTTTAAGCATACCTCTTGGGATGTGGTCAAGCCCGCCACCAGAGCGGATACACCCCCCTCAAAGCACAACTGCTTTAAAGGTACATGGTGCCTGGATGTGCATTTCTCCCTAGGAGTCCATCTCACAACAGAGTTAAGAGCTTGGCAGACCCCGCATGTTTGCGCACTGGCTGAGTAAAACCCAACGGGAGCCAAGGGCAGGAAGGGAAAAGGGGAATTTCAACAGGAAGACGAGGAGCCCTTCCTGGATTGCAGTCACTTTCTGCTACCTTCACAGAGGAGCCTGCAGAAGGGACAAGGTCTACACTTCACTGGAAGGCATCACAAAGTGCAAGAGCTTTTGCTGACGAATGGAGAGCCCTGCCAAGAACCTTTGGCTCAATAGGAAAAGTCTCTTTTCTTGTTGCTGTTGCTGTTGTTGCAGTTCTTACATGCACAACAGAATTAGCAACAAGTGCCCAGAGGCTACCGGTTCTAATGTGTGTGCACCAAGCTTCAAGCCAAGGCTGCGGGATTCCATGGGTTACACTAAGAAAGGCAACCACCTGAGCCACCCGCATCCCAGCCAAGGTCAAACTCAGCCTGGTGCTGGTCATTCAGTGAGCACTGCAGGGCAACTGCATTCCCCCCACATGGAGCCAGGGGTCTTCCCTACCAAATCACTGAGTTTATTACATGGAGGACAAAAACAGAGGAAGGGAAGTGAGTAAGCAGGGATAAAGGAGGAAACCGGTGTAACTGGTCCTCCATGCTCATCACAAGGCACCCCTGGGTTCAGCAGTGATGACCAGATACTCGAGGACAATGAGAACATTTGACTACATCAGTTTCTCTTCAGGGACTCAGTTCTCTTGCCTCAGGGTACAGTTTGGTCGCTGGGAGGAAGGAATTGCCCCCAGGGCTGCAATTTCACCATAGTCCAAACATCTGCATTATCCCTGCGGTCCACAGCACTCCCATGGGGAGAACCATCGGCAAACGGGTGAGGAGCCGAGGTGAATCTTGATTTGGGGCAAAGGTGGATGAATTGAAAGCCATCAAACGAAAAGGTGGGCCCCAAGGGAAGCAGGGCTCATCTCGGGAAGCAGATAGGAAAAGGGCTGCTTTAGGAGACAGTCAGCATTTGCTTATCAACCCTTGCGTGCCTTATCTCGGTGGCAGAAAGCCTCCACCTGATAGGTTTAATGGGATCTCTTACACAGGCTCATGACACAGTCACCATGGCTTGGGGAGAACACAAGTCCTACCAAACAGTCTCCAGTACTAAGGACTCCTCCTCACCACCCAAGTGACATGTACACTTTATGAGCAGGGCATAGGATGCAGATTAAGCAGCCAAGCTGGTGGAGGACTCAAACACTTCCATGGAAGTTTAGATGGGATATGAGGAAGAAATTCTTTACTGTAAGGGTGGTGAGGCACTGGAATGGGTTGCCCAGGGACATTGTGAATGCTCCATCCCTGGCAGCGTTCAAGGCCAGGTCGGGCAGAGCCTTGGGTGACATGGTTTAGTGGGAGGTGTCCCTGCCCATGGCAGGGGGGTTGGAACTGGATGATCTTAAGGTCCTTTCCAACCCTAACTATTCTGTGACTCTGTCTGCCAAGTGCACTAACATCTCACTGCATTTCAGACTTCCCCCTCTGTTCTCAGCCATTGCCCACTGAGGGTCCATGCACTTATTTCCAACCCCTTTTCTTGCACTTATGCTTCCTCCTCCATCCCCATGCTCACCATGGGCCGATCCACCTGCACACAGCCCAAACACGTAGCTCCTGCCTCTCTTCTCTCTGCTATTCCCTTCTCTGAGCACATGCAAACCTTTGTCACAGAAGCAGCTTTCCAAACCCACACCACACCTTTACCCCCAGGTTGCTTTTAACCCCCCTGTGGGACACCCCTGACCACAGTCCCCGCCATGCTGAGGCTGGGATATACATCCATCTACACACTGGTTTTCCCAGGGTTATCCTTCCCACACCACAGAATCACCTCCTTCCCTGCAAGGATGTGACTGCTGCACAGACAACTGCTTCCTCTGCTGGGGCCAGAAGGCGGATCTCAAGCCCTCAGAGACACAACCTGGTTTGAGCACATCCTGGATGTCTGAAGAGGGAAGGGAACAAAGCATCAGCAGCATTTACTTCTGCAGTGTCTCCTCAAACAGCAGCACTGGGCTCCACTAATCTTGTGGTCACCCATGCTCTTCTCCTACCACGAAGGAGGGAACACCTATAGCTTGCTTCTACAAACTCAGAACACCCTCCCCTCAAGTCACTGTCTTCCAGATGCACAGGAA
The DNA here is from genome assembly GCA_028858755.1 of Ara ararauna. NCBI lineage: Eukaryota > Metazoa > Chordata > Aves > Psittaciformes > Psittacidae > Ara > Ara ararauna. Next base: position 4,103,877 of record CM054389.1, on the reverse strand, counting down.
GACCCCATGGCCAAATGGAAAAGGCTGTCAGAAAAGCCTTTAGCTGATCAATAAGGCTTCTTTTCCAGTCACTCTGCAAAGCAACTACAGGCACATCACAGGATGCCATTGGCTTTAGAAAGGAGCACACATCCCTTCCTTCTACCCTAGGACAGACCTGGAGCTCAACCCTGCTCCAGTCAATCCCACAGCACCAAACCTCATCAGCAACTTATTCACACAAGCCTCCAGAGCATCCTTACCTGACTCATAGCACAGGTAGGAATAAAACCCTTCTGCTTTCAGCATGATGAGGAGGGAGCCCCAGCCCAGCAGGACAGCAGAGAAGAGCAGGCTCTCAATGATGGCTGTGGATGCCATCCACCAGCGCCGGCGATGGGCGGTAGCCAGCGTGGGTGCCATTGCTGGGTGGGATGATGGTCTCGATCAGTCTTAACCTGCAGGGACCAGAACAACATCCATTATATACTGCTCAAAGAGTGCAAACCAGCCTGGTTTAAGAGACGTCTCCAGTGGAACACAAGCAAACCTGCCTGCGAACACAAGGCACTCAGGTGTCAAACTTGTTCTTGCAGGTACCAGCTTGCCAAGTTACCTGGAGGGATGGGGGAGCACGGGTGCCCTTGGAGCAGCCCCTCTGGCGCACACAGGGTGACAGAGGAGCCTTCAAGGACTCCGTTCCACCTCCCGAGCACCAGGTATGGAAAGGGAGCAAGGATCAACTGCCCGGAGCCCACTGCCCATAGCCTGCATGGGGTGAGCAGCCCATTGTAAGGTATTAATGAATCAATGCCAGAGCAGAGGGCTTCAGTCTCTTGTCTGCTTAAGGGAGAGGCTGGGATCCCCACAGCACTACAGTAGCTTTAGTGACCCACCAGGCCTACTCTGCCCCATGCAGGAGCACAGAGCTGCTCTGGAAGGTGACATGGGTCCTATACAGGATCAGAATCAACCAGGTCGGAAAAGACCTTTAAGATCAAGTCCAACGTTGCTGTGGCTGCCCCATCCCTGGCAGTGTTCAAGGCCAGGTTGGACACAGGGGCTTGGAGCAACCTGCCCTAGTGAAAGGCGTCCCTACCTGTGGCAAGGGGGCGGAACTGGATGAGCTTTGAGGTCCCTTCCAACCTAAACCATTCTATGGCTCTATGGTTACCCCAGGACTGCCAAGTCCACCACTAAAGCTGTACTATCAGTCCTAGAAATGCAGTTTATATATGATTATGCATATACTATATACACAGATGGCTCATCAAGGAGCCCTTTTTGCTAACTACCACACTGCCCATCCAGGGGACAAGGCTGCCCCATCCCAGCCAGCACACGCTGCTCCACCTTGGCACACTGACCTGCCCTATGGATGCTGCAGAGGGATGAACTGCCCCCAGCTCCCAGTTCCTAGTGCCCATAAGGATGATTTGGGACCAGACCAGGGGCTGCTCTGGAGAGCCTCGAGATGCAGCAGCCCCAGAGCCATGAGGCAAGTGGCCATTTTAAACAAGCTGAGCCCCTTCACAGCCCAGAGCGTGCCCCAACCATGCACTAAGGGGAAATCCAACTGGTACCACACAGCCTAAGGCAGCTTCTCACGGCTTTCCACAGCACAGAGGCCCCAGCCCCTGTGGCTTTAGGTAGGGGAGGACACAGGGACCCCCTCCAGTCACAAAGGCTGCTGCAGAGACCCCCACCCCGGGAAGCAGCCTGCAGCCATACCCCCCCCCCCCCAGGCTCATTTCCTCCTCCTCTTCCTCACCCCTGCGCCTACAGCCCCGTCCCCAGCCCCACATCCCCCCCGTGCACAGACCCTCCCTTCTCTCCCAGTCACCCCCCACTCTCCCAAACGAGCCCCGCTGCATCCCGCTCCCCCCATTCACCCCGCTCCCACCCCACCGATCGCTCCCATGCACCCGCCCCGTCCCCATCCGCCCGCTCCCCCTCCGATCCACGCCATCCCCACCCGCGAACGCCCCCTCTGCACCCCAAAACGCCCCATTCCCCCCCCCATCAACCTCCAAACCCCCCCTTCCAACGCAGCCCCACGCAACACCCCCCATAGGAGCCGCGCTCCTCCCGCACCCCGGGCACCCGCCCGTGCCCCCCGTTCGCCGCCGCTCACCCTCGGCCGCCCCCCGCTCCGCTCCGCGCCGCCGCGGTCCCACCCCGGGCTTTTTATCCGTCCTGCGGAGCAAACAGGCGCCGCCGCTGATTGGTCGGCGATCAGCCAATGGAAGAGCGCGCCGCTGCTGCCGGCGCCCGTGGCGCGCCCCCCGGTCCCCCCTATAGCGCCCTTTACCTCCCTATGAGCCCCATATCCCCCCTATAACCCTCCGGTACCCCCCCTATAAGCCCCATATCCCCCCTATAACCCTCCGGTACCCCCCTATAGCCCTTCATACCCCCCACATAACCCTCTGTATCCTCCCCATAACCCCCCGGCGTCCCCCGATATCCCTCTATAATCATCCGCTGCCGCCCTATAACCCCCCGGTATCCCCTCCCCGCGCTCTCCCAGCACAACCACACGCACCCCAACGTTGTACCCGTTGTTTCCGCGGCCGGAGCCGCCGGCGGAGCTCCGGGGCTCGGCAACGGGGGACACCCCCGGGGGGGAGCGGACCCACCGCTTAAAAGCGGGTGAAAAGGGGCAAAACGGGAGGTGACGGTGGAGCGGGACGGGATGGAGCCCCACCGCCCGCCCATCTCCGCCTCCGGCTCGGCGGGGAGGTCCCTGCGGGGTTTGGTACCGGCTGTTGCCGGTCTCGACCGGCTCCTGCTCGTACGGAGCGCGCGGAGCTATTCCAGTAGCAGCAGCACCCGCTGCTGTCTCATCCGCAGCGGTTACGGGCACCATGCCCCCCCGCTAAAGGCCCGTTTTGGGACCCAGCACTCAGCCCGGGGCTGACCGGGATTGGGGGTAACGAGCCTGGAGCCCCCCGGCCCCCAGCACCAACTGTTCAATTAAATAAATCAGATCATTGCGGTGCGAGAGCGCTTTGCATCCGAGCGCAGAGCCCTGCCCTCTTCTTACATCAAATTATCTCCCAGAGCATTCCTTTGCGGGATTTCCAGTCCTGCCATAAACCCATCACTCATCAGCCGGGCCCTGGGCCAGAGGAGGCGGACAAATATCCCTGGAAATCATGAGAAGGAATGTTTTCCCAGCCAAAGGAGATGGAAACAGTGCCTGTGGCAGGTAAACATCTCCCAGACGGATACCGGACACGCTCCCGCTGCGGCATCCGTGAGGAAGGGGCAGGCAGTGGCGGGGGGGAAGAGGAAGCTCCTCAAGCTTGGCTGTGGGAGGAGGGTCAAAGCCTTGCAATGGCTGGAAAGTGGATTTAAGCCAAAGCAAAGAAACAAACAAAAACAAAGCCCAAAGAGAACAGGGAGCCTGGAGCTGTGCGTTGGGTTGAGCCCATGGGGGACGTCAGTACCCAGATCTGCGTCCAAGAAACATGAACGGTGATGGGAAGGAGCACGAGGAGGGCTCGGGGCTATCTGGGGACATGGGAACCCTTTGGTACAGCGGGAGCATAGGGGGGTTTGGTTTTCCTCTCCTAGAAGGAGCAAAGGAGCTATCAGGTGATGTGTTGCCAGCTATAAATACACCCGGGGCCTGAGTAAACACCACGGAGAGAAGAAAAACAAAGTGGAGCTGAAGGACATCATTGACACAGAGAGACATTTATAGAAAGCAGCCAGGAATGAGTTTAGGCTGGAAGGGAGGTGATGGCTCCTGCCCGGCCACCCAGGGAGACTCGGATGTGGTCCTCTCCAAAGGCAGGGCTCAGGCAGTTTAGAAGGAGATGATGAGGCTGCAGTGATGGGGACAGAGCCCTGTGGCCACTGGGGATGGCTTGAGCCTGTTCCTACCTCTGCAAGGCCAAGAGCTGCCCCAGCAGAGAGCAAGGACACCTCTTTGCTCACAGATAGAACCAGTACAGGAACAGCTTCCCAGGGGCTGGCTTCAGCAGGATTCAGCCATAGATCCAGCACGGGAAGATGTTAACTCCTCCCTCACCCACCAGCCCTGACTTGCAGCCGTCCCTCATTCAGCATTAAAACCACAGCAGGAAGCATCCCTAGCGAGAGGACACCAGCGCAACCACGCTGCCGCTGTGTGCATGGGCAGCCCCATATGGCAAATCCACCTCCCCACCTTCAAGCAGGGGCCACATCCTGCCTGGCACTCAGCCCCTGAACGTGACAGCAGATTTTCTCAAGGCCAGGTGCTTGTTTCCACACCAGGGAAGGCTGTTGTCAGCTCTTCACATGCTGTACCCAGGGTGAACCAGCTCGTGTGACGTTTGCTTCTGGCACAGCATCGCTGTGCTCCCAGGCTAGAAATATCCAATGGATTAGGGCAGGAAAAATGGCTGTTTATAAGTAACATGTGGGGCTGTCCCTGCCTCTGTCGTATCACAGCGTCAAAACAGAGCGGGGCTGTGGGCAGGTGGATCCTTGGGTCCGGCCAGGATGAGCGGTTTTAATCCTATACCACAATATTTGGTGCTATAATGACAGCAGTGAGTGATGCCACTGCAGGAATGAGTGCTGCACCCTGCTGCTCATTCACGTGAGAGCACGGGGATACATCCATGAAAAGCATCCATGAAAAGCAAGAGGGAAAAAGCAAACCCCGCTGGTGCTGGAACACCCCAACCCCCAACTCAGCAGAGCCAGAGCAGGGTTCACACAGAGCTTTGCGCATGATGGGAGATACAGGCTGCAGTGTGGGTGCTCTGGATGCTCCAGTCTCCAGCACGGCTCCAGGTTCAGCTCCCTAAGTGAGACTTCAGAATTCAATAGAACCAGAACATTATTAAACCCAACAATAGCTTAAGGCTGTTGATCGTTTCTACACTTTAGAGAGTATTTCTTAGGGGTGGATGGGAAACCCAACTCCTAAAGGGCTTTGGTAACGTTTAATTTTCCTCCAGAGGCTTTCACACCACGTGAAATAACAGAAGAATAGACAAGAAACTTCTAGACTTAGATACATCTAAAACAAGTCCATGCTGCAAACCCTCTTTGGCATCTTGAATCCCTTGTGCCCATCTCGCTGTGCTGCTCGAGGTCCTCTGGCCATGCTGGAGATGCTACAGCACCTTCATCCCACCTCGCCCGCGCAGGGTGACACGTTCCTGCAGCCAGGATGAAATGTGGGAGATGGCACCAGTGGCGATGTAGTTTTCCATGCATGTAATGTCCTTATCAGTGCCATGTGCAAGGACAGGTCGATGGCCATGGCCCGGGTGCCACATTTGCTCTTGCAAAACTGGAGCCTGGTATTGCATGGAGTTTAAAAGGCCGTTGATAAATTCCACGCCACTCCACGAGCCTTGTTATGTGCTGCGCATATAGGAATGAATGAAGGCAGCCACTGCCACCCACATAAACCTCTGCAGACCCAGATACCCTTCGAGATAAGCAGCTATAATCAGTTTTCACTGAAGCTGCTTGTGACAGCCCATCACCTACCCCCAGCCCCTCTCCACAGCATAATCCCTCCCAGTAAGAGAAGCACCTTTACAGCAAGAGGCTCCAGGCAGCTTTATGGAGCTGGGACAGGGAAGGGTGAAAGCCAATGGGGTGAAGCTGGTTTTTACCTATGTGTGACCTCCAGCAGCCCCACTGTCATTCATGAGGAAGATGTGTGCCCCCAAACCCAATGCTGATAGAGACCAGAAGGTGCCACTGCTGCATCCAGGGCATCATTGTGTTGTGGCAGGTCCAAAGTGAAGCACACAGGACAGGAGGGAGCAGAAAACAGCCCTGAAGCACCAGCTCATGGGGCTGCCGTTGCTGTGGCTCTCAGCATCACCCATCATCGCATCACATCACCCATCATACATCACCCATCAAGGGTCCACCCCAGCAACAGGAAAGGGATCAATGGGAATGCTCAATGCTTCTCCAGTTCAAGCTCAGAGGGGGACCTCAGCTCCCACACTGGGATCAGAGATGCCATCAGTGCTCCCGCTGCCCCAGCGCAGGCAGTGGTGGCTCAGGTGGCCGCAGGGGTGGCCGCTGGCCCCTGGGTGCTGCTGGGGGGTGAATCAGTACTGCTGCTCATCACATTCTCATACTTGGGCTCTTCCTCTGATGCAGCCGGTGGTCCCTTTGCTTCGAGGCTGAGGGCTAACTCAGGGCTCTTACCCCTCTCTGTGGCACCCACAGCATCACTGCCTCCATCCTGGTCCCCGATGCTTTTCAGTGAGGGAGATGCGAGAAGGAAGGACTGTCTCTTCCCAGGCTGATGCTTGCCGCTTGGCTCAGCGGGAGCCCCAGGGATGCTCTCCCTCTGCTTGCAGCTATTCACTGAGTCTCTGCGCTGCCCCAGGGCCCGGCGGGGCGGTTTCTGGATGACCTCAAAGCTCTTCCTCACCTTGGGCTCCTCCTTCGCAGCCCATTTGCCCCTCTGCAAGCTGCCCAACCGCTTCAGCACCGCCTGGACCGGTCCCTCGCCACCTCCCTCTGCCTTGGGCTCCTGCCCGGCCGTTCCCACCATCATGTAGATGGTGGTGACCTTGGGATCCTTCCCCTTCTCCTCCCAGCTTCCCGACCTCGCGGCCGCTTCGAGTGCCTCCACTCTTTGTGCCACGTGCCTGGTGCTGGACACCACGCGCCGGCGTCCCCCTGGGGTGGCCCTTGGGGATGGCCGGTGGCTTTCCTCCCCCTTGCTGATGGGATCAGGGCTCTCATAGCAATCACTGGCCGGTCGCTCAGTGCAGGGCTCAGATTCCTTGTCCCCCAGTGGTTGGGACAGCTTGGATGGGCCCCACGGGGCCTTGGGCTTCCTCCCAGGGCTGGGGGTCTCCATCATCCCAAATTTGGTCCCCTCGGCAAAGGACACGGAGGGACGCTTGGCCTTGGCGATGCTGGAGGTGCGAGGGATGGCGAAGGGCTGCGAGACATCCTCGGAGTCAAAGGCGGATGGATCAGGGAGCACCTCGCTGATGGGGGATACCCCATCCTGCAGCTCAGCCCCCCCCAGCAGTGGGATGCCTGCGGGAGAAGGGGATGAGTTAGGGCTGATGGAGCCCAGGGACACACTTGGGACAAGCAGGAGAGAGGCTGACGCAACAGGGTTGTCCCTGGGGGTGTTTTCCTGGGAAGAGGTTGTGAAACGGGGCTGCCCATGCCAGGCACATCCCACCACAAGAGGCCAAGCATGGGGTGTCCTTACAGGCAGGAAAACGAGAGCATGAAGACAACCACTGCCCGTGCCCAGCACCCAGCCCTTGGGCACCCAAGGTCGGCAATGGAGCAGGATTGACCCACAGAGGAGGAGCAGGTCACCTTCTCTGGGAGGGACGGAGTACTCGGGTCCCTCGTTGTCAGTGTCAAAGGAGGAGAAGGAGCTGTCTGAAACCCACGCAGCCGATGGTGGCTCGATGAAGCTGGGGTTGAAGGGGATTTCTGTGTCGTGGTGGGAAACTGGGGAGGAGAAGACACCCAAAGTGAGCTCAGACACCCCCAAATGGTGACGATGTGGGGTGAGAGCTCCGCTTCTTTTTACCTGTGACTTTGGGGAGTTTAGAGCCACCCAGGTTGAAGCAGGGCATCATCGCGCTGAGGTTCGCCAGCACCCCCTGCACGTGGTGCTTCATCCTGGCCACCACGTCGTCGTCCTCCATGGCTGCCCTGCACAGGGATATGGACATCAAGGGATGTGGGAGATAGGGTTTTCCATCAAGGATTGGCAAATAGGAAGCAATACCTGTCCCTGGCGTCTGCTGGACCGGCTCCGCAGCAGCAGCAGGCGATGCAGAGCAGCAGCAGCAGGAGGGGGATGAGGATGGCGGCTGCAAGAGCCCCGTGGTCCTTTAAACCTGTGTGGAGAAGATGGGCTGAGTCCAACACTTCGTGAGGCTGCCAAGCCCAAAGAGCCACCCCACAGCTCACGGTGGGGGCCATGAGGCACAAGGTGGGACCCCAGCAACATCCACAGCACCAAGCACTGAATCTGAGGTTGCCCTTACTCAGCACACAGTCGCCCCGCGCAGGGTCGCAGGTTCCCCGGGAGCACTCGCAGGATGAGGAGCAGTTCACTCCATAATATCCCTCCATGCAGGTGTCATTGCAGCTGGAAGAGAGAGGAAAGGAGGGAAACACCCCTGGGACGAATGGGGGACCCATCCCTGCCTGGCTCCCGGCATTACCTGGCTCCCCAGTAGCCAGCCTGGCAGATGCAAGCTCCTGACACAGGGTCGCAGCTCCCCATGACACACTCGGGGCACAGGAGCTGGCATCCATCGCCGAAGGTGCCCGCGGGGCAGGAGATGTTGCAGCTGCCAATGCAAAGAGGGAAGCATCAGCTCCCTGCATCCCACAGCGCAGGACCCGATGCTGCGGCTCGGTCCCGGCCGTACCTGGGTCCGGTCCAGCCGGGCTCGCAGCGCGGGCAGGCGCCGGTCTCCGGGTCGCAGGCATCCCCCTGCCGGCAGCGGGGGCAGCGCAGGAGGCAGCGGTCGCCGTGCGAGCCGGGCGCGCAGCGGTGCTGGCAGAGGGTCCCGTTCCAGCCGGGCTCGCAGCCCGGGCAGAGCCCGTCCACGGGAGAGCAGGGCCGGCCGAGCTTGCAGCGCCCGCAGCTGCACGGGCACAGGGGCAGTGAGGCACTGACACGCACCACGGAACCCCCCCAAACGCAGGTTTCGCCCCCAGACGGCACCGAGCATCAGCTGGGATCGTGGGGGAGCAGCCCATAGTGCATAATGCTCTATGGTGGCAAGAGGGAAGCAGAGAGATGCTGCTTTACCACACCAAGGAATGGGAACAAGGACAACCAGAGTTTAGGATGGTACCAGTGCTTTCTGCTGCCGTTAGCAGCCTTCCAGTACTTAGAGATGGAAGAAACCTGGAGAGGGGCTCTGGACAAGGGCCTGTAGGGACAGGACAAGGGGAATGGCTTTAACCTGCCAGAGGGGAGGCTGAAATGAGCTCTTAGGCAGAAGCTCTTCCCTGGGAGGGTGCTGAGGTGCTGGCACAGGGTGCCCAGAGAAGCTGTGGCTGCCCCATCCCTGGCAGTGTTCAAGGCCAGGTTGGACACAGGGGCTTGGAGCAACCTGCTCTAGTGGAAGGTGTCCCTGCTCATGGCAGGGGTTGTACCTGAGTGAGCTTTAAGGTCCCTTCCAACCTAAACCATTCCATGATTCTATGTTTCTTTTGGGACAGCAGGGATGCTGCGCCCAACCAGGGATGCTCAAACCCCCCCAAGATGGTCCCCAGCCAAAGGGACAGGCACAACCCTGATTCCACCCCCCCCCACAACATCTTATTGCACCCCCTGGTTACCTCCCGCATCCTTCCATTGCCCCCATCTCACCTGTGCACGCACTGAGACCCATACTTCCCAGGTGGACACAGATCCCTGCAGCTCCTGCCCTGGTACCCAGGGCTGCAGCTGCAGTGCCCACTGACGGGGCTGCAGGAGCCGTGGATGCAGTCGCAGCGGCGCTGGCACGCGGGCCCCCAGAACCCAGCCTTGCACTCGCACTTGCCCGTCTCCTGGGCGCAGGGCGAGAGGTTGCAGGAGCACTTGAAGCTGCACCTCCTGCCCCACCAGCCGGGCAGGCAGCGGCAGTGTCCGCTCGCAGGGTCGCACTGGGAGCTGGAGGGGTTGCATTGACACTGCTTCTTGCAGGTGGGTGCCCACCAGCCCGGCTCGCAGCGGCAGGCGCCGGTGAGGGGGTCACAGTGCCCATGGGGACCACATTGGCAGGAGAACTGGCACAGGGCACCCCAGTGGTTGGGGTCGCAGGTACAGCGCCCGCTCGCCGCATCGCAGCGCCCGTTGGGGTGACATGGGCAGCTCCGCTTGCAGTCGGGGCCCCAGTACTGCTCGGGGCAGGCTGTGGAGGGAAGGAGGTGGTGAGGATGATGGGGGTCATAGGGAAGCTTGGCAGCTCCCCCCAGGGATGGCAAAGGGGAGGGGGGAGCCCATGGGATCTACTCACGGGAGCTGCAGTCTGCCCCGAAGAAGCCGGGTTTGCAGAGGCAAAGCCCAGGTCTCACGCACACCTCATCCGCCCCACAGGCATCTTCCCCCTCGCACAGTGCTGTTGGTGACAGGGCAAGCATCACATCAGGGCACGATGGGGTCCCCTGGGCTCACACCCCACTGCTGGACCACTTCCCCTGGGGCACCATGGGCAATCCACCATCCCGCTTCCCGCTCCATCCAAGCCACAGCATCAGCAGCTCACTTGGTGGGCACTTGGGGTCCCCTCAGCACAACACCCCAGCCAAAGAGAGCTATGGGGCTTCAACCACCTCCCAGCTGTGAGCTCCATCACCCTCCATCACTCACCAGCCGTGCATTCCCGCCCTTCCTGCTTCCAGCCGGGACAGCACGCGGGGCCGGTGGGGAGCCTGAGGAGAGACCCACAGTGGAGCATCCGCAGGGATGAGGGTACCAGGGTGGGCTCACAGCATCGCTTAAGGCGCAGCGAACACCCTGGCTGGGTCTGGCAGGCAGAGGCAGTGCGGCCCCGGGGGCTTTGCTCCGGAAGGAAACCAGTAAAATAGAAGGAAATTCAAGAGGCTGCAGCCTGGGCGGGCAGTGGGGCAGGGAATGGGGCAGGCAATGGGGCAGGCAATGGGCAGGCAGCATGGATCTGCCACTGTGGAGCCTGTATCAGGTCCCTGATGCTCTGGGAGCAGCTCAAAGCTTCACCACCACCACAGAAGAAAGGCGCTAAAGTGAAGGCGATGAAAGGCGCTGCCATGGATGGTGAGACCAACGGGACAGGCAGCAGCAAAGCAGAGGGATAATCAGCTCCAAAAGCTCTTTAGGATTTGCTGTGCCTATGTTCCCCATTGGCACTCAATGGGAAGTTTCGCCTATGCTCCCAAATCCTATCCCAGTGCCCTGCGTGAGAAGTAACCCCTGGAGAAGATTAAGGAACATCCCTGGGTACCACAGCTGCACTCCCCAGCATCGCTCCCAGTGTCTGCATCCACAGAGTGCCAAGCAGCAGGTCGCTGCCCATGGAAGACGGACAATGACGCCATGGAGCTGTCGAGAGGCCCCATGAGATGGAGGAGCACAAGCAGGGGACCCCCATGGCACCTACCTGCAGACGTTCCTGCCATCGGGATCGAGCTCCTGCGCAGAGCTCTGCACCCACAGCCATAGATGGAGGCAGAGGATGTGCCACGCGCTCCCCATCCCACCCGGGCGCGAGGGCCCAAATCCCTGCAGCTCCCAATGCTGGCGTCCGCCTGCCCCGTCCCGTCCCGTCTGTCCCTCCCGTGCCGCGGCCTCTTCCTCCCGCCAGCCTTGGGTTTCTTCCTGAGGAAACGCGGGAGGAGGCGCCGCGATCCCGACGTCAGGGGATGGGAGGCAGGGAATGCCGCCCCAGGGGCTATTCCTGGCCACTGGTGCCACCCCAGCAGCAGGAATGGTGTGCAGGGGCTTGGTGCTGCATGAACATCGCACCCGCGGTTGTCCTGCTCCCCCTGTGCCATCCTCCATCGCCCCCAAAGCTGCTTTAGCCAATGGCCCCCCAACCCACGTGAGGTCTCTGCTGCATCCCGCTGCCCCAACCACTATGAGCTGCCCCGTGGTGCTGCTGACCCCTAGTAGGAGCTAAGTGGGGTCCCCACGTCCCCCATGGGGACACTGTGTTCCCTTTGAACCGCTGCTGGCCCCTGTCCCACCTCTCCCTGTCCCCAGGAGCTTTGTGTCAGCAGATGCACAGGAAACACCTTTTTCCTACCCAAGGCCAGCTCAGCCGGGGGAATAACCCAGGCTGGAAGCTGCTCCTCACACTTAACTCCTCCATACCCAGCACTGCACCCATGGAGCCACATTCCCATTGGAGCCGACCCACTGAAAGGGTCACCCTTTGCATGGAAAGTGATGGAGAACAGGGATGGAATCCCAGCAGCATCATCCCAAGCAGCAGGTACCTCGGAGGAGAAAGGGGACTGATTTATTTCCAACTCCAGCTCTAAAGTTAAAGTACCTGAGGGGACTGATGCTTCCCTGTGAACATGAGGATTGCTCCTGTCTTCCAGTTCCCAACAACAGCAGGAAGAGGTCCCAGCACAAAATGGTACAGAGTGGCACTGATGGTGCTGATCCCGGCTGCTCCCAGCTCTGGGAGCATCCGGACACCCGGTGCAGTGTGTGCAGCCCTTCCAGCTGTGTGGTGATTCTGGATACCCCAACTCCACCTTCATGTTGTAGGGATGAACCCCATCAAAACGGGGCAGGATCTGGGAGAGGTGTTTGGTGGAAAGAGGGTGCAGACCCCGGTGGTGCTGAGCTGCAGGCACAGAGAAGTGGAGACCCCCATAGGTTAAGCCATGGGCACAGTGAAAAGGTGGCTGATGGGCAGAGATGCCCGGAGGTGCTGATCCAGGCTGGAAACCCACAGCCAAGCGTCCCAGTAGGTCATCCCCATGTGGCATCCCCATCTCCATGGCATGGGGGAGCAGCCAGTGCTGCTGTGCCACCAGGAAGTGCTGCAGTGAGGCTATTCCCATGGGATGAGGGGGGTGGCGTGGCTCTGTCGGGGTTGCTGGCTGCGGGATCGCTCTCCGGCTCCAGCTGCGTGTCCAGTGAGTCAATGACTTCCCAGGCTACGGGGCTGTTGGATGTGGGGGGATCTTTGCTGCTGTCCTGATACCACAGCCCGAAGCTGCAGAGAGAGCAGATAACAGCCGTGGGGGAGAAGTCTTCCCAGGGAATGCGATTGAATCCCGACCTCCCCATCGGTTTCCCAGCAAACTTACAAGCTCCTAATTTTGGACTCGGGAGGATGAGGATGAGCATCCACACAGTCTGTGCCGCGGGCTGGGAGCCAGGAGCCCTCATCTTCATCGCTGCAGCACAAAGTGAGTTACGGGCTCAGTATGGGAGGAGACACCCCTCAAGCCAAGCAGAGCCAGGGACACACGGACCAGAGCTGTGACCTGCTGCAGAGCCACAGTGATGCTCACGTCCCGCATAGGCTTTCTATGTCAAGCGCAGCCCTGCCTGGGTGATCTCAAGGCTCTTTAGACACCAGCCTCAACCCCAGCGCTTGGTCAATGATGTGTCCCCGGTTGCCACATCCTGCTGTAAAGTCTTTGAGCATCAAACCCCACATGTCAAATGCTTCTCTGGGGGAACAGCCCAACAGTCAGTGCTATGGGACCAAGACGGGCAACATCCTGGCCTTGCAGGGAAGCAGGGAACATAGGAGATGCAGCATTCACGTGGCAGCAGCCATCCTCACCCGGCAGAACTCAATACCCCTGCAGCCAGCAGAGACCCCACCACAAGCAAGCAGCAGGCTTCAGTAGCACAGAAGAGCTCAGTCTCCTCCAGACCTTTATTAAAGCCCCCAAAAGGCAGTGAGATCCAGATCCAGCTCCCCCCGTGTCACACAGCACCTTTAGCACAGGCTTCGCCCCCCCATTGCCAGCGCACAGGCAGAGCTGGGGCTGCTGCCCAGCAAGGTCCTGCCCTCCCCACAGTGACAAGTCTGTTGGAGCCAATGGTGCCCGTGAACGTCCTGCAGAGCCCCCGGGGAACATCTCTGCTGTCATCTTCAATGGCTCTCATTGAACAGCCTCCAACCACAGCGCCGAGAGCAGCAGCCCCACTGCCATCACCCCACCTCCCTTTTGCCATATCCACGCAGGGATGGGAGGCATTTGGGCAGACCATGCGTGACTGGTGACAAGAGGCGCAGCAAAGAGCCCGGCCCCTGCGACGCTCCCAGGGTGAAGCCAGAGCAAGATATCAGCTGCAGACGTTAAACCTTTGATCTCCAGATGGAAGCAGGGAGGAGGCAGCTCCATGCCTGGGGAATTCCCTTGCAGGGTGTATGGAGCAGGACTGGACTCACCTGCTCTCCGACTCCTCCGTCGTTCCCAGCATTTTGGCTCTGATTTTCTTCCTCTGCCTTTTGACAGTTGACTTCATCGCATCCAAGAAGAAGCTGGGAACCCTCTCCTCATTCAGCAGCTCCCTGGGAAAAGGGAGCCAAGTTAATGGAGAGCTCGGCACCCCGAGCGCCCCAGGAGCAGGCTCTGATGGGCCATGGGCTGCAGGGACAGGGGGCACCTGACTCACCGCTGGTAATAAGCCAGCTCCTCTTGCACCAAGAACAGGTTGGTCTTGAGCTCGTTCCGCTCCTGCAGGATCTGCTGCAGCTCCTCCTTGGAGAAGCAGCAGTGAGCAGGGCTCCTGCCCGCATCCTGCTGCTGCGGCTCCTCTGCGGGTGATGGAGCTTCCTCCTGGAGGGATGGAAAACGGATCAGCAGGAGGCAAAGACCCCAGAGTGCCCCCCCTATGGCTGGGTGCTGTGCGCAGGCAGAGATGGGAATGTCTCGGGAATGACGCTGCTGGAGCCTACTGCCCGTCGCCACACACGACAAACCCTCCTCATCCTCTAAGCCCCACTTGGCTTTTCCTCCCATCAGCTCAGGCTTGCACTCACCAGGCTGGGCTTTGGCTGCTGGGTCTCAGAGGGGTTCCTGCTCCTCCTGCTCATTTCCCTCTGGGTCTGCAGCACCGCAGCCTCCAGGTCCGACTTCTTCTCCAGCGTGCTCCTGAGCTGCGCCTGCACCACAGCCACCTTGTGCCGCAGGTCCTCGTTCATGGCCATGAAGCGGTGCAGCTGTTCCTGCAGCTGGAGGGCCCAGGGAGCACAGAGTGAGGCAACAGCAGCAGCTCTGCGTCCCCAACAAGGGACATCAGCACTGGAGATGGATCTGGCCCACGGGGAGGTGACACGAGAGGGGGTCCCCGGAGCCTTCGCACCCCATCCACTCACCGCCTCCGTGTCTCGGCTCTTGCAGACGATCTCATGGGCCTGGGCACGGAGCTCATCCCGCTGCTTGTCCACCACCTCCTTGAGCCGCAGCATCACCTCCCGCTCCTTCCGTGCCACATTATCTGGGCACGGACACACGTGGACAGGGCTGAGCAGCACTGGTACCCGCGGCCTCCCCAGCCCCCCCCCCCCCCCCCGGACACCCACCTTCCTGGGACTGGCTCTCCGCAAGCTGCCCCAGGAGCTGCCGGTTCTGCTCCTCCAGGCGGGACAGGCGCGCACACAGAGCGCGCTCCCGGCGCTCGGCCTCCCACAGCCGCTGCTCCGGGTCCTGGGGATGGGGACAGCCGGGTCAGAGCTATCCCATAGGGGACAGCCAGGTCAGAGCCATCCCATAGGGGACAGGGATAGCGAGGTCAGAGCTATCCCATAGGGGACAGCCGGGTCAGAGCCATCCCATAGGGGACAGGGACACCTGGGTCAGAGCCATCCCATAGGGGACAGCCGGGTCAGAGCCATCCCATAGGGGACAGGGACAGTCGGGTCAGAGCTATCCCATAGGAAACACCCAGGTCAGAGCCATCCCACGGGGCACAGGGACAGCGAGGTCAGAGCTGCCCCAAGCGAAATGGGGACAGCTGGGTCAGAGCCACCCCAGGGGATGGGTGCAGCCAGGCCAGAGCCATCCCATAGGGGACAGGGCCAGCCAGGTGAGAGATGTCCCAGGGGACACTCAGGTCAGAGCCACCCCCATGGGTATAAGGCACAGCCAGGTCGCAGCCATCCCAGGGACAGGGATAGCCGGGTCAGAGCCACACCAAGGGACGGGGACAGCCACGTCCCCACGGCCACTCCTGCGAGGACAAGCGCGGGTCAGCGCCACGGCAGAGGGGACCCCGAAGGAGGAAGGGTCCGAGCCCTTCTTCCCCGCTCACCTCCGCTTCCTGCCGCGCTCCCGCCGGCACCGCCGCCTCCCCCTCGGCGCCCGCGGGGGCCACCAGCGCCTCCAGCAGCTCCAGCAGCCGCACGACGGGCGGCACCAGCCCGGCCACGGCGTCGGGCCCGAAGCGGGCGGAGAGGCGGCGCAGCTCGGCCCCCAGCGCCCCGGCCATGCGATAGACGTGCGGCGGGGCCAAGCGGCCCGGGGGGGTCCGCCACAGCGCCTCCGCCATCGCCGTCCTGAGCCCCGCACACGCTCCTCCTCCCTCGTCCCGCCCCGTCCGGGGCCGCCCCGTCCGAGGCGGGACTCAAAGCCGCGGTCCCGTTCGTACAAAATTTATTGAGACACTGAATGGGTACAGCGAGGAGGGGGCAAAGGGCAGGGGCTGTGCGGGAACGGGGGCCAAGAACACGCACGCTGTTGAATATCAACAGGACGAGGAGCCGGGGCGAGGGCAGCACTAGGCGTACAGGTCCTCCCGGTCGGCGGAGTAGACCTCCCCTTCCTGCAGCAGGGCAAAGTTGAGGAAGTGGGAAGGACGATGGACCTCGTGGTAGAATTCCTTGGGGTTGGCGAGCTGCAGCTCGTACTTCATGTTGGGGTCGTGGCGGACACCTGGGAGAGAGAGCCCATCACCCACCTGAAAGGCTCCTGCCTCCAGCACCGATGGGGAGCCTGAGGAAGCCCTCTACCCGCACACGACCATCTTTAAAGCAGATCATGCTTAAAGAATGGGTAAAGAACACATCCCTGAAGAGCTATTTCCTTATAGCGTCACAGCCTGGTTTGGGGTGGAAGGGGCCTTAAAGCTCCTCCAGTTCCAACCCCCTGCCACAGGGAAGAGCTTCTGCCTAAGAGCTCATCTCAGTCTCCCCTCTGGCAGGTTAAAGCCATTCCCCTTGGCCTGTCCCTACATCCCTTGTCCAAAGCCCCTCTCCAGGTTTCCTGTAGCCCCTTTAGGCACTGGAGCTGCTCTAAGGTCTCCCCTTCAGGAGCCTTCTCTTCTCCAGGCTGCCCCAGCCCAGCTCTCAGCCTGGCTCCAGAGCAGAGCTGCTCCAGCCCTCGCAGCATCTCCATGGCCTCACTCCAACAGCTCCACATCCCTCTTGTTCTGGGGGCCCCAAGCTATCCACACTGCCTCCCCTCCTCCCCCTCTCCCAGTGTGGCAGCTCACCCATGAAGTTGTAGTTCCAGGACCCTTGTGCTGGGACCATGAAGAAGCCAAGGAAGCGATCAGAGAGCAGCATCTGCACCCGCTCGTAATGGGATGGGAGGTAGCCCTTGGGGTTGTTCCCCTTGTCCGTGTTCTGCCTGCCCCACTCATAGCCGCTCGGGGTCAGTTTGTAGGCTGTCAGCGTGCAGGAGCCTGGTGTAAAACTGGAAGGAAGAAGAGATGGGGGAAGTCAGACTGATCCAGGGCAGAACAGAGAAACCAGGAATGAGCCAACACTCCCTTTCTGCCAGATGTTGAGACCTCAGCATGTTCCCAAGCACTGCAAGCTTGGCAGTGAAGGCACAAGAAGGCTCCTGCCTCTCACCTGCAGGTGATGATGATGGTCTTCTCCCCATCCCAGGAGGGGTTGTCAGCCATGACCTTGGCATGGGTGGTGACATCCTGCGGCGAGAGCTGAGGGGACTCGTTTGGTTGGGTGTGAATCCACCCCAGAGGTTCCATTTCCTGACGAAAAGAGTTTGAGAGAGGAATAAAAGGCACTTAAAACAAGACCAACACGTACACAGGGAGCAAAGGCTTCCCTTTGCCTGCTCCCAGACCAGGCTGGCCTCAGGCCAAGCTTTCCAAGTCCCACATGTGCAACAGCTCAACTCACCTTGAGATACTCATGCTGTGGCAGCTGCCCTGGGAGGTGCACAGTCTGGTGTGTGCCCCACTGGGGCACCATCACAATGCACCGGATCTCCTTTACCTGGGGGTTATCAGGAGGGCTCACTCCATACAGATAACCTGCAATCTAAGAACAGACACTCGCCTTAGAAGCCTAGATGAGAACTCTGTGTAACTGTGTGAGAGCCCTCAGTTCCTCAGGAGCTGCTCTCTCAGCCCATAGGCTCTCACTAGAGGAGAGCATCTCAGTCTGGTTACATGCTCAGTTTCCCCTCAAGCCTGGGCCGCAAGGAACCATCTGGACCCATCTAGAACTTGTGCGCTCAGCTGTATTGCCAGTGTCTGTCCCAGCACTAGTTCCTGACTGCCCAGGGCTGGTGTGTGCCCCACGAGAGTGTGGTACAGCTGTAACAGACTCCTGCACGCTCACCTGGGCCCGCAGATCTGAGATGCAGATGAACTTCTTTAACACATTCTTGGGCAGGATGTACGTGTAGCCCGTTTCCTTGATATCATCTGATGAAACATAGATGTGGTTTGTTCGCAGGTGCAGGTTGGCAGCAGAAATGGCTCTGTGAAGAGGAAAGATGATGATTGAAGGGTGCACAGATCCCTTCCTGAGCACTCTGACCTTCGCCACCACACAACAGCTCTGCCTGCTTGCCTACCTGACCCGCCACTCGGTCTTGGAGGAGAACGTCTGGGTTTCATAGTTGCTGGTGGTGGAGGTGATGATTTCATCCCCGTGTTTGTTCACAGTGCGGGTCTGGGTGGCTGTGAGCTGTGACTGCTCCTTGGTTTGCTTCTCAATTTCTGCTATCTGCTGCCTCTGCTGCGAGGGGGCAGAGATCTCCATGCCCAAGATGATGTCTCGGATCTCTGACTGTGTCAGGGATGCAACGTTCACACTGGAAGGGGAAGAATACCCAAGTCAGGCATTTCAAAGCACATTCTGGACCCTTGTCACTCGAGCACAAGCTCAGAACATCCACTTGGGGCACTGTGAAAAATGAGACCACAGTTATAGAGGCGTGAGGGCGGAAATTACAAGATGCATGGATCAGAAAGGTTTGGTGCAGACATTTTTATCTGCCTTAGTAGAAAGCAATTAATAATAACTCTTCATCAGGGACTGCAGTGATAGGACAAGGGGTGATGGGTTCTAACTTAAAAAGGGGAAGTTCAGGTTGGATGTAAGGAAGAAGTTTTTTATTGTGAGGGTGGTGAGGCACTGGCACAGGCTGCCCAAAGAAGTTGGTGAATGCTCCCTCCCTGTCAGTGTTCAAGGCCAGGTTGGACAGAGCTTTGGGTGACATGGCCTAGGGTGAGGCATCCCTGTTCATGGCAGGGACTTGGAACTGGATGATCTTAAGGTCCTTTCCAACCCAAACCATTCTATGATTCTGTAATGATAACCAGTTTCCCTACAAAGCTCACAGTTCACTGCAGAAGGCCCTTGTAAGTCTGCTCTCCTCAAGCAGCACTGTGTTCACACAGTCTTTAGAGCAGGAAGGAAAAGCTGACAGGATCATTGCAGCTGGACAGTGACTTACTTGTTCTTCTTGCCATAGTCAGCAAGGATGAGATCCTTCAGCTGCACCTCCACCTTGATCCACTCCTCATCTGTCAGGGTTGGCCAGATGTGGTGAGGCTCTGTTATGGTTGTCTTGTCTGGTTTCAGAATAACTTTGGCTCGATCGTTATTCACATGAAGTGCTCGGAGAATCAGAATCAGACGAGAGAATGCCTTGGAGGAGAAGAAGAGATGCAGTTAGCACAAGGAAAACAAATACACAAGGCCCTTAAACAATACACTGTGGGCATGTGGACACTGCATGGGAAGTGCCAATAGAATCAATGTGAAGGGAAATCCAGGCAGACTCAGAGTCAAGTGCTCCCAAGCAGCAAATCGTGAAGGATCTCTGAAGCCTTGGCTCCTGCCTCATGCATCAGAGGCAAAGCAAAATGCAGCCTAGGCATGCTGTGCTCACCGTGTAGGAAGAGATGGTTTTCAGCCAGTCGTCATAGAGATTGAAGAGAACCATCTGGGGTTCAGTAGCCTTCAGGATGAGATCCCCAAACTTTTCCACTTTCAGACAGGCCTGGAAGGGCAGCTGCAACTCTGAGCCTTTGATCACGATGTTGGGGAAATCCAGCAAGTGCACCTGGGGTTTATGAAGAAGAGGAATTAGCTCACAACTACCGCAGAACATTGGTCCAGATGAAATCCTTCACAGGAACACGGGACTGTCTTGTCATCTGTCTTCTGCATTCTTACCTCAAGTGGGTCCAACATGCCCTTCCGTGTCACTATGATCTGCTTAGGCTGCTCCTCCACTGGCAGCGACCGAATCAAGGCAGCCACTTCTTCAGCAGTCTTCCACTTGGCCAGCTACAGGAAGACAGCAGGGTTAGAGACATCTCTCAGCTAACAGCAGCGTCTCCATGGGAATTAGAGAGACTCAAGCCAAATTCTATAAATACACCTGGAATTTACGGCTTGTTCCAGACCACTGTCAAGGCCCAGCATTTCCTTCTTACTGGTCTCAGAGTTCCTGTTCCTGGAGTTCAGTTACCCCTGACTGGCTCAGAAAAAACAGCTGCCTACACCACCTCCCTGGCTCTGCCACCCGAGAGTCTTCTCACTGCACTGGATGTACAGCCAAGTGCAATGTGATTTGCTGTAACAGAGAGCACAGCCCTGTTTCTCAAACCCTGCTTGAAGATGTCAGCTCTTTACACCTCAGCGCCTCAAAAACCTTGCAACATCAATGCCTGCTTTCTTTTACTTTTATACCCCAAGCTAATGCTTCCCTGAGAACACATTAGACACCAGACACTGCAGCTCCACACTTGTTAAGAGGCAGGAAGATGAAGATTCTCATGATGCTTTCTGCTCGAGTGAGTGTCCCAAGCAGTCAGAGTCCACCCCCAGCTCCCAGCTCAAAGCACAGCAGCAGCCAGACCCTACCTGTCCTAGACGTTTCTGTCCTGCCCATACAGAGGTATGGATGATCTTCAGGAAGAGCTGTCCAGTTCTGGGATTGAAGATGAAAATGGCTCCATTGATAGGTTTTGTGGTCAAATTCCCTTCAAAAGTCTGAGAAAACAAGCAAAAGTCAGAAGTAGAGAGAGATAAAGCCTCTACAACCATCCCAAGCACAGGACATTGCCTTTCCCCCCCCAGGATACTCCTCTGGCCTTACCTTGTGGATGGTCACTCTGTACACATTGGTGTCATCCACAAACCAGATGATCTGGTTGGAGAAGAGCTCTCCATAGTTCTGGGAGGAGAGGTACGGCTCTGTGGGCTCGGATGAGTACAGCTGCAGCCCCTTGCGGATTCGTTCTCTCAACACATACAGCGCAGGATTTGCTTTCATGATTTTGGCCATAGCCTGCTGGATCAGAGGTTTGCTCCCAGGGAACCAGTTCCCATAAGCGCTGAAGAAGAGAACAAACAGAAGATGCAGTTGTTGCTGTCAGCTGTGAGATGAAGAGACAACAGCCACACATCTTTCCATGCAGCAGGCAGGCACCCTTCTGCCTGATGAGTACTATGGTGTGATTTCTCTTCCTATGTCCTTGGGAGCTGCTTACCTATTGCTCTTCCCTACACCTCCTCTCAGTGGGAAGCCACAGCACGCACAAGCTGCAGCCCCAGAAAAGCCACGTCTCCTCTAACAAATATACTGGAGCAGAAGCCTGCTTGCTGGGACCTGAAACCTTCCCTCTGCAAGTGAAGAACAACTATCCCCACTTGTGGGGAGCCTTAAAACAAGGCCTGCCCTTCAGCTCCAAGAACAGTCTAATCTCTTAAGAAAACAAGTTATTAGTGAGCCGGGAGAACAGAACCATTATTAGGGAAGGAGCAGACATGGGTCAACCTGAAAGGACTGACTAGGTGTCTTATCCCATTCACTGCACCCCTCCAGCTTCTGCTTTCTCCCCTCATCCTCCTGCCGAGGATATAACCCAGTTTGGAGACACACTAAAACACAGCCACAAACTACCAACTACACTTAAAGATCTCACCTGTGCAAGTTATAGGCCAGATCAATGGCAATAAGCACACCAGTAGGGGATGGGTAGATACTCATGTTGTCTGTGGTGTAGTCCAAGAACTTGGCTCTTGCATAGCGCTCGATATCATGGGAATCGTAATCTCCCCAGCGCAGCTGGATATCGATCCAGTACTTCTGAGTGGTGGTGCTGTCCATCACATCTCTAAGGAGAAAGCAAACCAGAACAACTTAACCTTGCACAAAACTCTCCAGCAGTTGCTACATGTCTTTGACAGAGGCAAGCTTCTGAAGCCAGCTGCTATCTGCAAACCATCCTGAAAAGGGACTCTACTACTCCCTTCACACAGCAGCTGGATGCAGAAGCAGTTAAGAGAAACCCTCAGACAGTGGGCTTCAGCTGCAGGTTTAGACAAAGCAGCAGAGTTACTCGTCTACTGTATAGTCATGAAGGTCATCTCCCCTAGGGATTGTCTGTTGAGGATTCAAACTGAACACAGCACAGGCACAGAACTGGGTCTAATTCACTCCAAATTCTGGCCCTAGGACACCACAGCTTTGTGGGGTTTCCTGAAGAACACTTTAGAGCTCCTGAGCTCTAACTTAGAGGAAGGGTAAACTGGAGGAGAGAACAGGAGCAAAGAGTCTTCATGTTCTGCACAAGGCTGTGCTAGAAGGTGCTGCAACCATCTGCCCAAACGACCCCTGGACTTTGCCAGGCATGTCCTCATGTGTCCCCTGTGAAAACCAACCCTACGTGCCCAAGAGATAGAAAGAGGCTTTGGCTCAGGATGACAGGCTCAGCACCTCTCCTCCACAGCAAGATCAAGAAGGAAAAGGGAAACACTCACTTGGAATCTGCAAGCAATGATGGACGTGACACATTCCACTTATAGGAAGCAAACAGAAGGATATCTGCACATGAGGAATTCATCTTGTATGACTTCCTGGGATGGATTGTCTCTTTCTGCACTGTCTCAATCTCCAGAGCATCCAGCTCTTGATCAAACACCTGGGGAAAAGGTAGTCAAAGATGAGTTGCGTTCAAGCAGCCTTGCTAAAGAATCTATCCTCAGCACCGAACTAAAACAGACACACAGGAAAATCCCACCTCCTCCCCTTCTCTGTCAATTAGGGAAGAAGGGCCAGGCCTGCTACAGCCCTGGAATAATCTCTGGCACTAGCAAGAGGCCGTTGGCACATGAGGAGCATATGTGCACTGCACAGAAACAAACCAAGTTAACACACTGCTCACCTGACACAAATCCATTACGATGCTCTCATGGATCTTTTGCCACAAGTGAGCTCGGAAAATCTGGATGAGAGAAATCTTCAGCGTGGGGATCTTGCCGTGCATAAAGATGCCTGTCAAATCCAGCTGCACCTGAAACCCAACGTACACCTGCAAAGGAAAAGCAGCTCTGAGAACAAGCAATACCACTGATGAAGTTTAGAATACAGAACAACTAGTGTTAAAGAGGTTTAGTTCATCTGTAAGACATGTTCTCAAGAATTAGATCTATTCACTGCTCTTATTCCAGTGGCAGTTCCTGTAGATACAAACTCCAGGTACTTACATTGGCTCTGTTAATGGTAGGAGACCACCACAGGGTGAATCTTCTGTTTGGAATTTGGTTCAAACCTGACCTCTGGGCATTTGTCAGCTTCTTCCATTTCATAGACTCCTCAAAGCCACTGGCCTTCTCCCTAGAAAGGGCAGACAATCAGTTGCATAACATGCGGAACATGGCAGTTAGCAGAAACAAGGGACAAGTAACAGAGGCAGGGAACACACACAGAAGGAATGGGGAAGATTGTTTTATGTAAAGACACGGATTCACATGCTGAAGTTCAGCTATAGCCCAGTCCCAGGTACTCTCCTAACTGAGCTATATATACAGTGTGCTCAAGTGATGACTGAAAATAGGAAAAGACTCAACAGAATCAGTACATCTTGAGCCAAGGACTCCTCCTGATCACCAAATTTGCAAGACAAGGCAACATCAAGTCTTCTCTTACCAGAAGAGACCCTCCCATGTGGGGAAGTAAGTGCCCTTGAAGAGAGTATGCTCCAGGATTCCTTCCACTCCACCAAGTGCCTGGATCATGTCTGTGCGGTAGTTGTTCAGGTTCCAGAGTTTGCCATCGTGGCGCTGATGCGTCCACCAGAACGGGTTCTGTTTCAGGACCTGGAGACAAGAGCAGACTAGTGAGCAGCTCTGTATTCAGATCATTTAACCTGGCTGCACTCACTGCAGGAACCAAGATGATGATGATGATAATGTCAGAGACCAAGTGAAAAGCTTCATGCCTTCTGTCCTGGAGGATACAGCTCACCTACAACATGAGTTCAGTCA
The DNA here is from genome assembly GCA_028858755.1 of Ara ararauna. Taxonomy (NCBI): domain Eukaryota; kingdom Metazoa; phylum Chordata; class Aves; order Psittaciformes; family Psittacidae; genus Ara; species Ara ararauna. The sequence continues at coordinate 4,079,944 of CM054389.1, read as the reverse complement.
GCACTGCTATGCAATTCAGACTGGGCAGAATCTAAGATGATGATCTTTCAGGGGCTGACCTTCTAAAGAGCTATCATCACAGGTTTTAAATAATGAATTTTTCCACTACGATTAAAACTTAACATTTTGGAATGTTTGTTTTGGGGCCTATTTTCCCCTCTCCAGAACTGATCTCTTAACACTCAGTTGCACAAAGACTGGCATTCCCCAAGACACTGTAATCCATCCAGACACTTCAAAAGCAGCTAGCTACATATTTTGGAGCATCTGGTTTTCAACAGCCTCTACCAGTGCCAACACATGGCTCTAAAAGTTCTTCCTGCAGCTGACAGACAAGGAAGTGCACTCACAACAATGCAAGGTGAAAGGACACGGTCTGGAACAGGTACGTGATCCTCACACTCAGCCAAAGAAATCCCCAGTCCATACCTGATACTGTTTGAAGTCAGTCCTGACTCTCCATCCTTTATCATAAGCTAGGGTGTGCCGGTCCTTCTGGAATAGGGTGTTGATACGAGGAATGCCCCTGTCCCATGAGTCCTCCAGATCCTCCAGTGTCAGACGCCTGGAAAAAACACAACTCCCACTCTTTATTACCTCTCAGTGTTACAGCAATTCATTTATGAGCATTTCAGGGGAGGAGATGACAGAAACTGCAGAGACCTTGGGGCTCTGGAAGGAGATGCTCTATAATGCCAAGCACCAAGAGGCTCAGCAAAGTGCCCACAGCCATTGCTATGAACATGCTGGTGTCAAACAGCCAAAAGAGACTGCCCTTGTAAGTGTGCAGAACTAACTGCAAATGTGTCTGATGCCAGCTTCTGGCACCACCATTCCCCTTGAACTGTGTCACTGATGCACTTTCTCCATGCAGAGTCCACACCTCCTCCAGAGGTAAGACAGAAGCTTTGCAGGCAGCCTGTGGCATGTACCACAGATCTCCAGAACACCAAGACAGTGCAAGACTTCACACCTCTGCCCGTCCTCACACACAGAGAAGTACCTGCAGACACAAACCCACCTGTTCTGGGCTATAGCCTCTTGTCTCTTCAGGGCATATTCTGCCCACACCCTCTGAGAGTCAATGAATTCACTTTCCCATGGCTGGATGTAACGATACAGATTTGGGATCAGCTGGTCCTCCTCATGACTCATTCCTGAGCGGAAGTGAGTGATGCCAACATCTGTCTGCTTAGACCACCTAGAGCAAAGAGGCGCAAGAGTAAAGCAGGAGTGACAGGACTTTACAGGTCACATTGACATTCCCTGCTGTAGAAGCAACATATCTCTTTAACACGGCATGACTCAGCAGAATCAGGACTTTTTATGGGAAAGAGCATCTAACAGAACATTCATCCCATGCAGGCACTAGAGCAGGACAACTCACCTCAGGTCAGACTGTGGGATGAGAACGTGGCCCATGGACAGCATGCCAAGCCCCCCCAGCTCTTTAGGGGTGTAAAACACCACTGGTGGGAAACGACTGGGCATTTTGGAATTCAGACCAATTTTGATTCGAGTCTGGATTTTATTCTCACACTTGACCAGCAAATCAAGCAATTCCTGGGTATTTACAACAGCTTCTCGGAAATAGGTCATCAAGCCAATGAGAGCTGTATTCCATTTATTGACAATCTAGAAAGGAAAGCAAAAATCAGTTCTCAGCTTCTCCAAGCATCTGTAGAAAAGCTCTGCCACCCATCTCCTTTCCACCTTACCTTAGTGAAGGTTGTGGAGCCAGATGCCATGAGGATCTGCCTCACTCTGTTGTGGAATCTCTGCATAGACTCGTCATCCACACGCAGGAAGCACTGAGCTGTGCGCTCCTTGGTGACCTGCAAGAGCACAGCTCCATCAGTTCCTTCCTGGGGGCCCTCTCTCCAATACCGACAGTAAGATAAGCTCTTGCCATCAGGCATTTACGTAACACGAGGAGGAGAAGAGGCTGAACAGCACCTCTGCACCTTTAGGACCCCCATCATCCCCAGCCAAGGATTTTCCATCCCTCCCAGCAAGGAAAATTCATACTGAGTTCATTTGTGGTCCCCAGTTATGCAGCTGGCAAATAGCAGTTAGCCCCCTCCCATAGGCATTTACAAGCTCTGCTTTGATGCCGGGCACAGGCCACACAGGGATTGCTTTTCCAGCCTGTCAAACCCTCACCCTACCTCATTCTGCAGGTTCCAGACACCATCCTTGTGGGTGAACTCCTCATAGCTGGTGCGGCACTTGGGCAGGATGCGGCACTCAAACCCACACATGTTAAACAGCAAATTGGGGTTATCCTTGCTGTAAACGGATACGAAACTGTTCTCCCACTGCACTGTGGTGACTGAGCGAGGCAAACGATTCTTGATATCCCAGAATACAGCACGACCCCTGGAAAACAAGATGTACACAGTGACAGGCTGTTAGTGAAGAGGAACACTATAGCTCTAACACCTATCACTCTCTGTCAGAACTAAAGCACAGACCCCTCACCTACTCTTATTTTTCTTCCTATCAGTCTCAAACTGTTATCTATTACAACTAATTTTTCCCAGGGTGCAGCACTTACAAATTCACATCGTGTTTCATGAGGCGCATCCGAGCATCCCGGGGCCAGCACTTCTTGTTGTTGTAGCCTACAATGTTCTCGTTGTTGGGATCTGGATGCTCTGTCAGGTAGCGCTGAATCAAGTCTCTCGCCTCATCTGCTGTAAACCTGGAAATGCACAGAAGATCTGGAGTTACATGATCAACTTCTCATAACACCAGACAGATAAAGACTTGCCTATGGACTGCTGTTTCCCACAGCATGTTTGAAGGTAACTATCCATTTTCTGTATCCTCCCACTGAAGGCAGCTTCAGTTTCATTAGCTTACAACAACCCATGACTATTTGGGTTATTTTTCCACGAACAGACATAAAGTTCTATGTCCACTTGCTGGGAAGCCACAAAGGGCTTATTTTAGCAGTGGAAAAACTGCAAGAATACAACATATGACATCGCTGTTTTTCTACTGGTCCAGTGATGCTGCAGGACAGTGAACTGAGAAAGCAAGAGGAGGCATGCGGACACCCAGTTCTTCTGGGAAGTCTGTAAATTCCAATATTCCTGATCTTTCTGAACAAAAACCTGGGGTAGGATCACACTAATTCCCATTTCCACAGCATCTGCTGCAAGATGCCAGAACACAAGTTCACCTGAGGAAAACAGGGTCTCACCTGAAGAAGATGTGAATACGGTCAATATATCTGCAGAAGAGGCGAATGGGATGGGCCACCTCAGTGGCAATGTCTTGGAAGCTGAGGAAGTCATTTGGCATCTGGGGAGGCCCAGCCATTTCACTGGCACGATGCAGACCCAGCACCAGTAGGTCCATCACAAGCCCATAATACTGGACAATGAAGGATGCAAACTGCAGCCCACGAATAATCCCATAGGAGTTTGTGTGATTCATGTCCTGAGGAAATAAAAGGGAATTGTGAGTGGCACAACACATCAGAGACCTTTTACCTGAGCAGCTGTTCTCTAGCAGGACCCAGAAGGGTTTTCTTATTCCCTTATCACTTCTCTGGCAAGTCTTGCATCCCCTCCTCCCCTCTGGGTCCAAAACCTCTCCATTTTACAGTCCTGATGGCAATCATCACCTTGTAGTTGATCACCACGTTGTTCTTGGCTGTCATGTAGTCAGCAATGTTGTGATCAACAATAAGACGCAGCAGCCTGTTGAGCAACGTCAGGTCAATCTTCTCATACATCTTCTCAAATCGAGACTCCAGCATCACGTTGCATTCACCTTCACTCGTTTCCCAAACATCTTGCAGATTATTAATGCCTGGGGAGACAAACATGCATATCATTTTATCTGACACGTCAGAGTGCAGAACATACTTCCTGTAATGCCCGATTTTTCAGTCTCCGGTCCCTCCAGTCTATCCAGAACATAAATATGTAAGTCAACCACAAATGCTATGGAGGTTCTTATCCTCCTCCAGTACATATGCAAATGTATTAACCTACAAAATATAGTGTCTTATTGTAATGACTATTGATTACAAGTTGCAAATAGGAAAACTCAGCTCCCAAGTCGACTTAAAGAAAGCAAGATTCCCATCAGAAAACTCATTTTTGCATGGAATACAAGACCCCACTAACCTTGGCACCACTTGTACACCAAGAGTGGAGGAGGTTCAGTGTCAGCAGGTTTGATCCATGGAGGGAAGAGTCTTCGCTTATCAGCTTCATACCACAAGTACTGATCCAGATAAGCATCTGTGATCTTCTCCAAGGGCTCAACATCATAAACAGGAACTAAGTGGCTGTAGAGATCCATGAACTCAATACCCACCTAAAAAAGAAGAGGCAAAACTGAGACTTACAGCTGACAGAAAACAAAGTCTTACCACCATTTTGCTCCTGAACACAGTGTAACTTAGAGTATGGTCTGGTTTTCAGCAGGACACTTACCTCCTTGAAGGCTCTCTGAGTTAAAAGGTGTCGCTTGATTCTGGACAGAGCTTCATGAGGATTATCATAAGCCTGTTCAATCAAGCCCAACTCCTCTCTCTGTGACTGGTTCAGGCGAGATTTCACACTGGAAGTGAGAAAGAACAGGTCAGGCACCTAAACATGAACAAACTAATGGCCACCACCACATTAAACTGATGAAAGATACTGTTCAATGAAGCAAATCAAGATAGGATTTCTAACTTTTCACAGTCCACATCCCCAAGCTTAGAAGTACAGTATTGATGTTGCTCATTCCTGGATTAACAGCTAACAAAAATAGCTTCCGCAGCCTTTCCCAGTACAGATGTCTGTCCCTGCAATCATTCCCCACTGCTTACCTGTAAGCTTCCTTCAGCCTCTCCAGGGCTAATATGAGCAACTTGGTGTCATGTTTGTAGGACAGTGGAGGGAAAGGAATGGGCGAGAACCTCCTGCTTTCCAGCCAGTGCACTGTGGTTGTGTACACAGCAACAGCCTCTTCCGCAGTGATGTAAGGCCCATCCTGCAGAACCAAACCACCACCATTAGTCAGTGAAAGCTTCCCTACAAAAACAGCATCAATTTCAGCAACCTCAGGCAGAAGTACCTTCAAGTAATTGTGCTGCCGTTCCTGCTCAGCTTTCAAGTAGAGTCTGGTCAGTCGGCCCAGATTCTTCTTACAGACTGTTTTGTCTACAGTGGCACCCCGACGGATCCGCTCCCTGTTGTAGTGAGCTGTGTTTGTCCACCAGTCAGCTTTTGCCTTCACGTACCTCAGGATCATGTTCTCAATAGGAGTTGGCAGCCCTGGCACCTGGGGAGGGACAGTAACTTGAGGGATGCAGCAGTGGGAACCTTCAGAAGAGCAGTTCCAACTGGGAGACACTAAGATTGAACCAAAAGGCCAAGCAACACACTTACCTTCCAGGGAATATTGGCCTTCCAGCACCGCCAAGCCTCGCTCAGATGCTGCAGGATGGTTCTGGCTTTGTTCTGTTTGATTCCTTCTGGCATCATGTCCAGGATGTCATGCATAACAGCTGCCCTCAGCTCCAGGTCAAAGTGAGACTCCACACGCTGCTTTGTGACAGTCTTTGCTACACCCTTGGAGTGACGGCCTGGAAAAAGCAAAGTACTTCAGCAGTTCTGACATTACTAGGCAGTGCTCCTCCTTCTTTCCAGTATGGGTATGTGCAGAGGTGCAGGATATCTGAAGAAATTACATCGCTACATCACTGATGAATTTGGAGTAGATGATCAGGAGGCTATAGACCCCACAGTGCTACGGAGGAGGGAACCCCACTTCCATTTGTAACCCATTTTGGGGGCAGTAGTCTCATAAGAGCTCTAAAACATGGATTGAAATGGAGCATAAATACAGACCACGACTAGGAACAGAAAACTGGAGTTGGAGCTGGGAAGCAAGCAGTATTAATCTTTACCACACACGCCTCCCACATCCAAGCTTTACACAGTGTGCTGACCTTCAAACTGCCTGGCCAGCAGATTCCCCAGCCAGCGTTCCAGCAGTGGCGTGATGCCCCTCATGAAGAACAGCCACACTCTCCAGCCTGGAGCCCAGAAGCCACAGCCGGGACCTTTGCCCACAGGCCCCTGGAAGAACAGAGACATGGTAAGAGCAAGTCACTTGCTGACACTCCACAATCTCTGCCCTGTTGCTCAGTTTACGTAAGGGCACCACCACGTGGAATGATGGAACTTACTGTGTTAAACCTGTAGTAGATAAGATGTTTCAGGTCCTTGCACATACGAATCTGTCTCATCAGCTTGTACTTGTATCGGTACATTCCTGTCAGCTGACCCACATGAGCAAAGATGTACTGCAAACCATCTGCCAACTGAAAAACAGGGAGCACAGTCAGAGATAGCAACAAACATTATATGCATTGCCTCAGGTTTATTTTACAGCCAGGAGCAGAGTGTATTAGACCATATAAAGCTCCTACCACTGACTCATACAAGGCTCAATTCTTATAAATCAGGGTAAAAGAATGACATGCAATGCTACACGTTTTCATTGTTCCAACCTCTCTTACACTGTGATATCCTGTAGAAGCCATCCCAGATATTCCTCTCAATTTCCCCTCTTTACCCTAAAAAAGCCAATAACAGTAATATAAAACTGAGCCTACCTGAAATGCATCCACATTTCCAAGTCTGTACTGGACATGGCTGTCCACCACCAGCTTAGTGAGCCGCAGAACCTCTCGGCACAGATGGAAAGCATTACCGAAACGAGACTTCTTCCTTTCCTGGAAGAGAGAAAACCCAGAACTGATGCAACAATTGGAGTGAAACAGCTTCGATTTGGTCAGCCTGCACAACATGCAGATGTCTTACCATACTAGCTACTTAATCTTGAGGTGAACTTTCTCAACAGCATATAGATCAATACCTTAGTGGTGAGGGTCTTCACGGGCTTCAGGTTGAAGTTGTAATCCAAGTGAAGGTAGTTCAGGTTCTTTCTGTGGATCAGCAAGTTCAGCATGTTATAGCCCTGGCGACACACCTGCAGGCCGACCTCCACCCAGTCCAGCTTTGTGGACTGGAAAAACTTCGTAGCCTTGAAGGAGCGGAACAGGTATCTGGAGGGAGCAGAGACGACAGATCAGCTGAATCCCCATCACACATCAGCAGTTCCCCGCTGAACAGACCCCCACTTACCTCTTCTTCTGGGCCTTGGGAGGTCTGTGCTTGAGAGCATTCAGAACATAGTATTTCAGTAGCTTCTGATAGGAGACTCGCACTTTCACTGGCTGGCCTGCTGGGCAGTGCTCACGGTACCTAGGGAGAAACCAAACCTCATTTATTCAGGTAACCCACATTCTTTAGAGCACAAGTCACCTGCAGAAACTCTCCTAAAGCCTCTAGAAACCAATCACCACAGAATGCCCTTATTTTCATTGTAAGGTGACGATTTTCAGCCAAGATAACAATGTCACAATCACTAGAACAGCCCTTCCCCTAAGAAATAACTCACCAGTTCTTGACCAGTGGGATATCAAGAGCTCTGCGGGTCCTCCCAGACCTCAGGTTGAAGGGCCGTGGTGCCCACAGCAGGGCAATGCCATTGGCTGTGTTATCCGTGTACAGTGGGGTATCCTTCAGGAAAGGTTCCACGAACTCTGGCAATTCAAACTCTTCATCGTCATCAGGCAGTGGTTCCTGACTCTGAAACGCAGAAGCACCACACTGTTTCCTGGTTCCTCCAGCTCAGCTTTCCAAGTTAACCAAGAACACTTCTTTGCTCTCATGGAAGAAGTGGGATAGTGCTGAGTATCAGAGAAGCAAAAAGCACTCTACAAGGCAAACTTTGGCTGCTAGACCCTGAGCCAGGTGTTATGGAGGTAACTCAAGGGAGTTCAGCTCTATAACCATACCAAGAGCATCCAGAAAGATACATAACCTATCAAAAGACTCCAAAAGAGTACTTTGACATTAGGCTTTATCCTACAGAAATCAAAGGAGATAGCTTTGTGCAGCCTCAGTAGAAAATGACTAAAATGATAACCATGGAGTTTTCTGTGAAAGGGCTTGTGCTTACTCCTGTGTGCTGCTATCAGAAGCAAGGTTACAAGCAAGATGCTAAAGCCCCATCACTTCCACATAGCCGAGCTTACCACTGGCTCTCCTCAACAGCAACTCACCTTGACAGAATGTCTGTGTGAAATGGGGTTGATCAGTGGATCAAAGTAAAAAGCTGGGAGATCAGGATCTTCTGTTTTAATGAAAACAACGTTCGGAGTATGATACCTGCAACACAAAATATGCATTAAAGCATCCTGACAGCTTCCCCTCCTCTGCCTGTTCTCGAGGGTGCTGCACTTACCAGGTCAGGTGGACATGGTGTGGCAGGTTATTGTACAGGTATGGGAAAGCAATTTTGTACTCTGTCCTGATTGGCTGCCTGATGATAATTTTATTGATGTCATTAAATTCATTCCAGTCTTCATCCCTTAAAAGAGACAAGAAATGATTACATGAGCATTCAGGGGACTGAAAGGCAAACATTTTTGATTGAAGACATGATATCAACACTTTTCCTTTAGGCTTCTCTTCACACTAACAACCACTTAGCGTCCAGAGCAGCAAGCACATCACAGACTTAATGCTAAAGAGAGTGAAGACCCAGAAATAGCTCACCCAAGGAAAGACACCAGACAACAGATTAACCCTCGAGCCCTTTCCCAGATAACCACTTATCTTCTCTCCTAAACCCAACACTTACTGAAGATTGATGTCTCTAACAAGAGGCTCAAACTTGGGACCTCCAGGAATAGCCATATTCAGTGCCTTGGAGGTAAAGAAAGCTTTCAGGTCAAACAAATAGAAGTAGTTGTCATCCACAAGGTCAGTGAGCAGCTGGTTGGCCAAACGGTATAGTGTGGACATCATGGGGAGAGTGAACTGCCAGCGCTGGTACGTTGAACCGTTCACATACCTGTGAAAGAACCAAGCACAGACACTCAGTTCACTGCCAGAAGGCAACTGGGCCTTTACCAAAGGACCAGAAATAAGCAAACACCTTTCATGACCCATCATTTGCTGAAAACATTCAATGACAGCTAACACATGCACCCCTCCAGACAGAAAGAGAGGCTGCAGGACTGCTAAAGACCACTACAGACTTATCTGCCCAGAAAATACTGACTGCTCCAGTTTCTCTCCTCCTCCATATCCAAACTGACACACAGCATATATGCACTCTCAGCAAACATCAATTCAAACTGCAACTAGACAAGACAGGTTGTCATCTTTATGGCATGGTAAGAAAACATCAGTGTTAGCAGTTAAACAGGCAGCAGCTCTCCTGGACAGTGAAGCCTTGTTTCCCATTGCTGGAAGCTGCAGACAAGAGGTATAGTTTTATAACAATCAGGTTCTTCCTCTCATCCTTGAAGGCTTTTCTCTCCCCGCCATCATATACAGCCCAGCATAGCACAACCAAAGATTATATACTGCTGTATATAGGTAATTTATGTAGTGCATCTGTTTTCCTCCTCTCGGTGAATTGTGCTACCAGAGGCACATACTTCCTGTTGTCTTTCAGCGGCTGGTGGTCATAGAACCAGTCCAGCACTGGGGCATCTTCCTCTGGATCCAGCTCAAGCTGAATGGCTTCCAAGGGTTCCACATCCAGGATGTTATCAGCATAATCCAGAGGGGGTTCTTCATCATCAAATGGGGGGAATCTCATCCTCTTGAAGTGACGCCTATCCCTCTTCTCTCGCCTCATCATAATCCACATCGACCTGGTAGAAACACAGAGGTCATTAAATATCACTTTTATTATGGATGCACAAATATTTACTCCCGAGTTCCCACCAGGACGAAGGAAGAAGGCACTTACCCCCACTGAGCAATGTACACCGGCTCTATGACCCAGGGGATCTCATTCACAAAAGAGATGGCTCCTGTGATATGATACAGGACTGGAACATCTCGGATTTGCTCCCAGGGCATGGGCATGTTCTCCAAGAGCTTCAGTACAGCATGAGGCATGTACTTCAGAGCACTGCAATCAGGAATCAAGGAGAATGAGGGCTGGAAGGGACTCTCAAGCAAAGAGCCATCCACTGCTGCAAGCCAAATTACCTCCACACCTTTCACTGCTGTAAACTGCTCATCTAACCTGCTCGTAACGGCCTACAGTGATAAATCCATGTACCACATACACTATCCTTGTACTTCATGCATTGCACTACCAAAACCAGTTCTACTGTTTTGGCTTCCAACAGACTGTACACATTAAGGATGTTACAAATGGAATCAGTGAGTTTCTGGAGGTTTTACGGGTAATGGTACACTAGTGCAATGGATCATGAAATGCATGAGATAAAACTCTCTCAACCAGAATAACAAACAACACTCACAATGCCTTTTAACATCGCAAAAAAACCATCTGCTGCCTATTTCACACTCTCCCCCAGCTCTTCTAAGACAACATGTGGAACTGGATGATCTTAAGGTCCTTTCCAACCCTAACTATTCTGTGATTCTACATTAACCAGAGTAAAGTGCTTCTCCTAAATTCAAAGCGGCACTTCCTACCCTGACCCCCTTCTGCACTGCTACCCTTACACAACCGATTATCCCATCCTCATCAACCTGCTCTGCACACACAGCTGACACGGAAAGCCCTTTGGAAACACCCTCCAAGGACGATCAATGAGCTTCGAACAGGCAGCAAAGGCCCCACATCAGCTCTCCGTGCATCGCACAGCCAGGGGCTGCCTTACCCCAGGTAGACGCGCTTGTCGTGCCGGAACTTCCTGTTGGTCATGTCGCCGTGGTCGCGGATGATCTTGCGGACGTGCTCGGGGGGCATGTCCTCCTTCTGCGCGTCCACGAACCCGAACTTCCTCTTCTCCGCATAGCGCTTGGCCTGCAGCTGCTGCCATTTGCGGGCTGCACGGACACAAAACCGGCGGCATCAGCCCCCGCCCGGCTCAGGAAAGCGCCGGGGCGCCGGGACCGCCTTAACCCACCTTTCTCCTGCAGCTTCTCCTCAGACATGTAGTCGGGCAGCGGCGCCAGCGGGGTGGGCACCGGCGCGCAGCCGCCGCGGTACGGAAAGACGGCGGTCATGGCGACGCACCTACAAGGAGGCGGAGGAGGGATCAGCGCACGGACGGAGCCACCCCCGGCCGCTCCCCCTTCATCGCACCGGCGCTCCCCGCACAGCCCCGTACCCCCCTGGGTCCCCGTACCCCCGTACGCCCCCAGGTCCCCGTACCCCTCCGTACCTCCGTACCCCCCCGGGTCCCCGTAACCCCCCGTACCTCCGTACCCCTCCGTACCCCCCCCGGGTCCCCGTACCCCCCCGTACCTCCGTACCCCTCCGTACCCCCCCGTACCCCCATACCCCCCCGTACCCCCCCGTCCCCCCTCACCGTCACCCCGCGCCTCCGCACCACAATGGCGGCCCAGAGCCGCCGCCGCCACCACCGCGCCTCGGAGACCCGGATGCTGCCGGGGCGCGCACGGAGCTGGGCTATCCAATCAGCTTTCGGAGACCGCAGGCGCAGCCTATCAGAACGCGGAGGAGGGGAAGGAGGCGGGGCCAAGGGCGGGACAGGAACGGGAGCTGCCTCCGGAGCTGCCGCGGGGTGCCCGGTTCTGCCCGGTCCCGCCCCTTCTTGCTTTTGATTGGTGGAGAGAGGCAACGGGAGCGCGCGGAGCCGGCTCTGATTGGACAACTCCTGGCGCGGATCACTCGGTGCTGCCTATAGGGGGCACTGTGCGGCAGGCGGTAGAGGAGGTGGTATGTGGGGGGGCTCGGCTCGGCTCGGCTCGGCTCGGCTCGGCTCGGCTCGGCTCGGCTCGGCTCGGCTCGGCTCGGCTCGGCTCGGCTCGGCTCGGCGGGTCCCATACGCGGTTGAGGAGGGGGCCTGAGGCAGAAGCTGTTCCCCGTGAGGGTGCTGAGGCGCTGGCACAGGGTGCCCAGAGAAGCTGTGGCTGCCCCATCCCTGCAGTGTTCAAGGCCAGGTTGGACACAGGGGCTTGGAGCAAGCTGCTCCAGTGGAAGGTGTCCCTGCCTGTGGTTGGAGCTGGATGAGCTCTAAGGTCCCCTCAACACAAAGCATCCCATGATTCTATATGCCTGGGGTACACGACATCCACATAACAGAATCCAGGATGAGAAACATGGGCAGAGGCTGGAGGTCGTTGCCATGCTAATGATGGAACAGCTCCTGAAAGACTGGGTGTAAATGGCTCAAACCAAGGAGAAATCCCTGCCTGCCTCTGGATAGGAGCCATGAGAGGCACACCTCCCCTTGGGAAGCAACAACCCCAAACACCAACAGGCATCCCCTGCAAGCTCCCCTGTGCTCTCCGCAAATAGAAACCTAAGCGGCTTTGGCCACAGGCTGCCTCCAGCCTCCCACTACCAGCACACATCGCTTGTCTTTCCCAGCCCAGCGCAGGGATGTGTCTGCTCCCTGATGCTCCTCTTCCATCCACTCCCTGCGATGAGTTGTTCCAGCCCGTCCTTGGCTTTTCAAAGGCGAGGAGAGGGTTTGAGTTCAAGGCCGTTTGACGCACACGATGAACACAATGGGTTTCTCCAACCCAGTATATGTAACCCTGAGTGGGATGGCTTTGATTCTATGCACGGTGCTGCACTGCTGGGGAGCAGTTCAGTGTGTGGGAAAGGAAACATGGAGTTAAAAACTAAAGGAATTCTGATTCCTTGTCCTAGGAAGCTTCCATAGGAAAGAAAGAGGGGGAGAAACCCCAAGAGGGAGGTAGGCTGTGCCAGTGGACAGTGTATTTTCACTCTGATGGGGAGACATAGGGTAAGAAGCACTGTGCTAAGCAGTGACACCCCTGGAGCACTGGGTCCCTTTTTCCCTCTGAGCCCTTTTCCCCTCAAGCTGTTTCATTTGCAGCCATTTATTAAAAGCTGGTGTTAGTAAGAGCATTACACTGGGCTCAGCAGCAGAACTTCCCATTCCTAATAGGTGCCTATGCCTGAAAACACATCCATGGGAAGCGACCATCACATAGCACCATCCTGGCCAGTGACTAACACTCAGTTATGGGCACTCAACATACCTGGGAACAAAACAACATGGAAAATGCTCCACTTGTTGAGAAGTTGGTTCTCCATCCCCAAGCACAGCGCTGCCGGTCCCTGCTCCTGACCTGGGCATCCAGGCGGGTCTCAGCCTCCCCTCCATCACCCCCATTGGACAAGCTCCTCGGGGAGGACTCATGAGTACAGGGTTTGGCTTTTACAGGGTGAAGCCTGGAGCGCCTCCCATGGGAGATGCCACAGAGAACGCAGGGCTGAGCGGTGTTCCCTGGCTGATGAACAGTGCAGCACCAAAGGGGTGAGACACACACTGTGCTGTTTGGATGTCCAGAAGAGCAGTGGGGAAGCAGCGCCCTTCTGCTCCCTTCCCAGCTCAGCAGTGGCTTGGGGAGCTGTGAGAGCTGTCGAGCTTCTCTGAGCAGCTCCAGGTTATCCAACCACATCATCCAAAGGCATTGGGGGAGCAGAACCCCAGTAGGCCATGACCCAGGATCTGCAGCCACAAGAAAAGCCTGGATGCTGCTAGTGTGGACCCTCCACACCGAAAACACCCACATTCACTCTCCATTGCACTTTGCTGTCCTCCTCCATCCCTGTGGGAATGGGGCTATTGCTCCTTCTCCCACTGCACATCCCGGCTGGACTTGAAGAAGTCACTGCGCAGCAGGCGGTAGAAGAGGATGATGTTCATGGGTGTCATGATTGCCATGCCCGCTGTGCCTATAGAGTATGTTGCCAGGGGCACGTTCTCTCGATTGAGGAAGAGCCACCGGGTCATCCAGGCCAGCGTGGCGATGCGGAACACCACGTAGGTGCCCAGGTTGATGATGCTGTTGAGGCGGTAGCACGGGGTGTGCACCAGGTTGGCCATGAGCAGGATCTGCCGCAGGTGGAGGAAGATGGAGTTAATCTCCACCAGTAAAGCCACCAGGGCAAACCCGATGTACTGATGGAGCAGCACTGCAGTACCAAAGCAGACAATGACCTGGGAAGGGGAAAGAAGAGAGGTTGAGCCCAGGGGCTGGTTTCTTTCTGCTGCAAGCTGGAGCCCTCCATGCCTGGAGCAGAAGTGGAAACAGTTCTCACACCAGTGCTAAACCACTGATCATCATCGCACACATATCTCTATCACTGCAGCCTCCAGCATGAGATAAAACCTCCCCATTGTTGAATGAAACATGAGTGTTGGGTTGGTTCTTTTTCCAGTGGGAAGCGAGGGAAACACTTCTATAAACTCCAGGCTGGCAGAGGAGACGGAGCAGCCAGACCTAACCCTGCTGTTGTGGCCTGGGAATGCAGCTGGTTGTGGCTGAGCAGGTTCGTCCACACTCAGTAAATGACTAAATGGGACAGGGAGATAGGGAGATGCATAGCCCAGGGCTATGGTTGCTGCTGGCGCAGTTTTGGTGCATCAGCGAGCCCCATGGCATACCCCAAGCCTGGCATGAAGCACCCTGGGGATGCTGCCGCAGAGGATGGGGCTGTTGGGTGCAGAGATTCCTGCCAGATGGGAGAGCAGGCTCTGCCAGCCTGCGCTTTAGCACACTGAGTCCTTTCTTCAGTTGATACCATTAATGTTGCTCTCTGTATTGGCTCTTTAATGAGATTATCTGCTCCCAGCTCGTTAAGTCACTGTCTTGGCCTGAATTAGCTCTGTTGTGGATGTGACCTTCTGACTCACAAGCAGCGGCCGGCATTGCTGCAGGGCTCTATGAGACAGCAGCTCTGACCATCGCCTTCCCCGTCTCATCCCAGTACATCCCAGTGCTGCCCCTGTCCCTCATCCACAGTAACTGCAGACCCTGTATACCCCACAGCATCTCTGCTGCTCATCTCCAGGCTGTGCCTCCCCCCTGCAGCATCCACAACCATAGAGCCCTGGTGGTGCAAGTGCCAGGGTCTGTCCCTTGGAAAGCAGTCCCTGGACTCACCACGGAGTGATGGAAGAGCAGCTCCCAGGACTGGTGAAGCTTCTGATTGCACAACATGTCCACAAAGTCTTCGAGGAAATAACCTGGGATCAGAGAGGCCATGAGCAAGGAAAGGGGATGGGAAGGACTGTGCTAAGGGACCCTCAAACTGCACCTCAATGGGCTGTTTGGGCAGCCCCTCCAGGGAAGTGATGGCCACAGCAATGTGATCACTGGGATCTGTTCCTGGAGAAGGGATGAGAGCGAATGGAGCACATGGACCTTCCTCCTATCCCACAATCAGATCCCTTTCTGCCTGGAATCCTTAAGAGCTGCAGAGTTTGCTACCACCAAGCCAACCCTTTAGACACTCAAACCTCCCTGCTGAGCTGTAGCCGTGCTGGGAAGCCCATTAGCACTGACCACAGGGCTGGTGACAGATCTGCAAGGAGGTGACAAGGGGAGAGGGAGAGGAAGGATTCACACAGCCAGAGGGCTCAGAGCTCCTGGCTCCCCCAGTGACATGGTCAGCTTAAAGCTCTGGGGTGATCTGCACCAACCCTGTATCATGGGCACTGTTAGGATGCTCCAAGCCCTGCATGCTCCATGAGGATGGTGGTGGGCAGCCTGGAGCACAGTACCTCCTGGCTGTGGGTGCTGTGCAACAGAAAGGAGTCACTGTCCTTTGCCAAGAATAGGGCGATTGTCTGGGGTGCCTGAGACATCTCTGCCTGCAACGTGGCTTGAGGGGCTGGTGTCAGGCACCAACGAGCCCCCGGGGACCCTTTGGTGGGGCAGAAGAGGGAAAAGAAGAGGGGGCAGCCCTCTTCCCACTCACCTACAGATACAGCGACCAGGCTGTGTGCCCCGGGTGGGTGCGTGCCCACCATGTCCTCAGAGAGCCCGGGATGGAGGCAGAACCTGTGGGGAGCAGGATTGTGAGTGTTGGGAAGTGCCTCGGGTTCGGTAATTCCCTGCCTGCATCCTTGGTACCCGCCTGGTGCTGCTGAAACCCCCTGGAGCCTGCCCGTCCCCCGTTGTCCGCCCATGGCCGTCCCTGCCCTCCTGTTTCCTGGGGAGTCTCCCTATCCCTTGCTGCTCTTGTCCCTTGATCCCTTCTCCACCGCTCAGTGCCCCCCACTTTCCAGGTCTACAGTAATCCTCAGGGTCCCCCGACGCCCCTAATCCCAGCGTCCATACGACCCCTGGTTCTAGATTCCCATCGGGGGTCCCTCGACGTCCCCGTTGCCCTCCAGTATCCCCGGTCCTCCCCCCGTCCCCAGATGCCCTCCGGGTCCCCGCGGTGCCGGTGCCGCTCACCCGGCCAGCGCCCCGCCGCCGCTGAGCACGCTGTGAGCCAGCGACGTCCAGATGTTGCGCCACTTCCAGCGGTTGCGCCGGGCCGACGGCGGCGGCGGCACCAACCGCTCCATTCCCCGGTTCAGCAGGCGGAAAGCGGCGAAGGATCCGGCCACCACCAGCAGCCCCGGGCTCACAGCCATGGGCACCCCCCGGCCCGCTGCCTCCCGCCGGCTCCCATCGGCACCGCCGCCCGGCGGCTCCGCCTCGCCCGGCCCCGGAGCCCGCCCCGGGTACCGGCACCGCCCAGCCGGGGAGCATCGGGGATGCGGGAGGCACTGGTACCAGCATCCCTCCTGTCAGAGATGGGGACAGTGCTGCCCCTCGGAGAGTGGGGGAAAGGACCCCAGAGAGCACATCAGCCGTCCCTGGGCGGCACACAGCAAAGGGGATGTCCCAAAAGTTGGCCGCAAGCATGACACGGAATGGGGGCCTGGGGACCCGTCACTGCGCGGGAGCTGGGGACACCTTCCTCATTCCCCTGAGGTTCCTCCTCCATCGTGGTGTCACCCATGAGGTGCTGCAGCCCATGGTTCTTCACCCCAAGGCGTCCACAGCATGCGAGGTCAGCAAGGCTCTCACACCACTGTGTTGTGCTGGGGAGCCCCGACTTAGAACACCCCTCAGGCATACACTGTGGGGTCTGATTGCACATCCACAAGCAAAAAGGCCTGACTTCCCCCCCAAATGAAATGCTATGTCCACAGCACTGCTGTCCTCCGCTCCCTGTCCTACAGCTAGTGCCAAGAGGAGCTCCCTGATGTCTGGGGTACCCAAGCTCTGCTGTGTGGGGTTTGTGGGAATTCAGGAAATTCAGGATCCTTTACCCACGACTTCTTTAGTTCCATCCCACAACTATGCTGCTTTTCCAGCGCCCTGGAATTCAATTGCTCCCTCGTTGCTTTTTGATGTCTCCGCCAGCAGCGTGGCTGCTGCACAGAGCTCCCTCCTCTGCTGCAAATGCCTGAGTCACTGTGTACTCACTGATCAGTGTCAAACTGCCTCTCCTTTGAGGTATTCATCTTGGATGAAACCTTCTCCTTTCTCTCTGCTGAAGCAGAAAGAGTGGAGCTGAGCCCCCAATCCCTGCCCTAGCCGGGGTGATGGACAGGAAAGCACCAAGTAATACATTGCTTAAGGGATGCTAAGGAGGAGAGCAATTAAATCAGCCCTGAAGGAGAGGGAGGAGAGCCTCAACTGTTCATGTCTGCTTAAAAGATGGGCAGGCCAAAGTAATTTCATCGCAGTTAAGTGGCCGGGAGATGCTTCCTGAAGTGATCAGCAGAGCTGATTGCTCAGGGGGATTATAAGTAAGCTCGTGTATTAGGACTTGAAGGATCACACAGGCTAAGCTGTTAGTGAGAAGGCCAAATGCAAAGAGATTTGTGTTTAGCATAAGATACGCTGAGGAAATGGAGACATTGCCTTGGAGACAGTCCTGAGGAGTCGTTTCATGATTAATTGCAGTATAAAGCTGCACAGAGCTGATTTCCTACTGGGAAGTCGTCAGGAACGGTTTAACCTCAGAATCCTGAGTGCCCCTTTCCATGCTGACAACCCTGCCTGCAGGTAACATCCATGGAATGCCCGCAAGCTCGGCCCCATTTATCGTAGGGCCTCTTCCATTTGTGGTGTTATTCTTCTGTTATTTGGCCAAGGGACAGGAATAGTTAAAATGCTTCTGGATGCTGGAGAGTCTTTGCCTGCCACTTCCACACGGGAGGAATCTCAGCCATGATTAACTGAGCCTCTGGGTCAGGGGCTTTGATCCCACTGCTAAAGCGGTAGTAACAGCCACACAAAGACCACATTTGGGATCATTTTAGCCCAGATTTTACTCAATTTTACCCGTGGCGTCCTACAAGCCCTGTTTCCAGCTTTTCTCCTTGTCTTCCTCTGCAGCAGCAGCGTTAAGTGGGGACGGTTTTGGAGCTGAACACTTCCAAACCCTGTTACAAACAGGTCCCTTGACACCAGATCAAGCCAAATAGGAGCCAACAAATCCTGATCCCCGCATCCCAGGCTCGGAGGCCGGGCTCGTCCCAAAAGCGGCCGGATCGGAAGAGCAGGGACGAGGATGCTCTCGGGTTCAGCCGCCACAAGAGGTCCCTGCGCGCCCGCTGGAGCGCCGGGCGGAGCGGATGGGATTCCTTCACCCCTTATTTGGAGATATTGCCCTTTTCACCCAGATTTCCAGTTGTTTTCCAGCAGTTCCCAAACAGCCTCATTCTCTGCAGGGAGGCTGGTGGCGGCTCCAGCAGGGAAGGGGATTCCTTCCAGTTACCAGCACTAGGTCCACCCCGTAACGCCCTGGGGACCACAGCCAATCCCATAGCAGGGATGTAAATTGAGGTTACAGCAGTTTCTTCCATAGCTGGACAGTGGCTTTTTGATCCTTTTCACAGATCGGAGTTTCTCTTTGGCACGTAGGAGAGAGAAAACCCATTTTCCACAATAAAGAGCCGGCAGTTTATTGATAATCCCCCATAGGAATTCTGCCCTAGATGCTCCCCCCTACCCCTAGACGGAGGTTTGGGTGCCCACTCTGCTCCCAAACACTTCCCAGTGCTTCCCATAGCCAAGAGATGGGGGAGCTTCTGACCCAGCACAGTCCCCCTGGCAAAAGCCTTGCTCCTTTCATCTTCCTCTCTCCAGCCAAGGAGCCATAAAACCCATCTGCTCATCTAATGCCAGACCTGGCTCACACCTCAGATAATGAGAGGAGTCTCCAAACAAATCAAGCCTCTTGGCTTCCCAACTTGGAATAGCTGCTGTCTCCATCCCGCTCTGAAGTGTGTCATCGCTCTATCTGCGAGGCCACAGGAAGTCAGATGACACAGGAATGCTTTATATATCCACATTTTCATTCAGAAAGTCTCTAACTCCCCACTTATGAAAGGATCCACTGTGCAGAACGCACGCCGTGTATGGCAAAGCACGCCCAGGCACTGCAGAGGTAGCTGCGAAGGGAGCTCAAATCAATGCCAACTCCAGCATTCGCCTTTTCCAGCCAGAAACACCTTCCTGATGTGGGAGCTGGATACTCTCCAGGTGGAACTGGGGGTATAGTCACTGCAGCCACAGGAGAAAGGCTGACAACACAAACCTCTGACAACAGTGTCCCTAAGGATGCTGCCAGCTCAGCTGTATCTCAAGGGCTTGGACTGGACCAGCTGCCATGATGCAAAGGATGCGCTTTCTCCTTCTCATTCCAGTTGCAGATATGCCATGGGATAAAAACTTCCATTGACAGACACTGATCAGCAAACCCCCTCCACAGCTTCTCTGGGCACCCTGTGCCAGCGCCTCAGCACCCTCACAGGGAAGAGCTCACGCCTAAGAGCTCATCTCAATCTCCCCTTTGGCAGGTTAAAACCATTCCCCTTGTCCTGTCCATGCAGGCCCTTGCCCAAAGCCCCTCTCCAGGATATCCATGTGTTTTCTGGCTATACCATGATGTATTTATGCCTGCATGCTTTCTTTTGCAATTCAGACAGTTTCAGAATGAGTCCTGCAAGTTGGAAGCGCGTCTCAGCCCATGCACCCACTGCATGCAGCATCACACGTTGTCGAACCCACTCAATCCCTCCTGCGTTATGAATATGAGCACAGGAGCTTCCTGACTGCATCTCCCGCTGCTGTCAGCTCTGCAACTTGGAACAGGTTCCCCCCTGATTTCTCCTGTTATTAATATCACAAACCAAGCTGTTCCGAGAGCAGTGTCCCATTAATCATTTCAGCTCTGCTGCAGTTTTCACCGCGCTTCCTCTTCCTGTGCTGGAGCAGCCTTCAGTCACATCTGACTCGGAGGGTGATGCTCGGTTAAACTCAGCAGCGAAGGACCCTGACCTGAGAAAGATGGGGCAAGCGAAGGTGGGACAAAGATGCATCCACACCTCCATGCCTGGATTAGAGCATGAACAAATGCAATGGTAGCAGGGACTTGAAGGGGAAAGAGCAATTCCCCTTGGATCTTTGCCTCTGAACTTGCATTCTGTGTAGAGCTGACAACACTGGACACACACAGAAGTGAAGGCACCTCATAAAGCATGAGCTGCTCATGTGAAGCCACCCCAGTGCAGGCAGCAGGCCTGGTCAGAGCTTTCTGATGCCCACCTGGGCTTTGTTTGTGTTTGAGGGCACTGCTTCCTTTTGCGCTCTTCCATCCTATGGCTAATCCTGCTGTGTGTTACAAGCAAGGGTCAGAACCACCCCGAGTATCTACCTCTAAAAGATGCCTACAGAGCATCCTCCCAAATATCTGCCTCCAGGACCATCGCACTGCTGAACCCCTCGAGGATATATTGTGTGTAATACGCAGTAATACCACAACCCTGCAGCTAACCCAAACCTTCCCTCTTCCATTCAATGCCCTTTTCAACTTTTAATCCTTTACCATCATCTTTGTCCCCATCAGAGATGGGTATTTTGTTTTGCCTTTATCCCTTTGTATTTACAAAAGCCCTGCCCCAGGTGCTTGGCAGCTGAATTGGTGTCTCAGCCCCATAGTGTTAATGTCACTGCACAGCACCACGCTCATCCGGGCTCATCCCAAAGCCTCCCCCAGCTGTCCACCTTCCTACCTGCCACTTTTCCAGCGCACTGCAGCTTTCATCCTTAAGCAAACAGCGTTTTCCAGCCATTTCTGCTGAGTCAGAGAATGCCTCCACGAGCGCTGCTGCTGCTGCTCCATGTGGGAACGTGCTCCTGGGGGATAATTGCAGACAGTTTAAACAGGGACGTTCGGCAGCCAAATTGCTTCACATCCAGGCTCCGAGCCAGGAAGGCAGAGCCCAAAAGCTGCTGTGAGAAAATACCTCGCACCTGCACCCATCATGGGTGTGCACTGCCTTTGGGCTACGATCACTCCTTACACAGCAGCACCCCAGCACTGACAGCGCACAGCTCGGTGGGGCCAATACTGCACAAGTCAGCACACTTACACTTCCAGAGCATCCCTGCGCATCCCTCTTCTCCCGGCCGTGCCCACCAAAGGATCTTTATCACCCTCCATGCTCAATGTGTGAACATGCTGCGTGGCAAAAAGCCAGTCCCTGCGAAGCCCTGGCTCTGCAATGGAGATGATGGAATCACACTGGGAAGAACTTCTCCCCCTCCCCAGTTTTGCGGCATATTTTAAGGTTGCGAAACAGATCGACTGTGAAACAGAGATAAGAACTGGAGTAGACACAAACAGCGTAGGAATGACTCCCAGCCTCTTGCGACTCCCACTCGGTTGCAAAAATAGCACCTCAAGAAGCACGCTGCTCTGTGTCATCCTTCAAGGACCAGGCGACGAGGCCTGGACATCGTGGACCGAACCAGGAGCAGCGCTGGGATGTAAAGCACATACGGAGGTGCTGAACACTTTGTGTTCATTAAAATCAATGGAGGGAGATCTTAATGAAAAGATCAAATGAAATCATTGTAAAGATTATATATAAAAAGTAGTAATATCATCCCAAAGCGCTGCAGAAACATGCTGCGCTGAGCTAGGGCACTTTACACCAAGAAAAGGGGTGAGAGAAGCCACGGTGGGGTACCACTGCATCCACTCACGCTTCTGTTCCCATTGCACATGATGCACCCGCTCTTTACATCATTCCTCCATGCCCTCAATCCTTTTGCAATCCTACACCCAAACAAAATACGCCTTATTAGGTGCAGACCAGTTGCAGAAATCAGGTAAGGCTCCCTGACAAGCTGCCGCTTCCAGGGGATGTCTCCTGATGGATAAGGGATGTTGTGCAATGGAATGAGTGCATCACCCAGCCGTGGGCTGGCATTGCTATTGCAAGGCACAAGGGTGGCACTTTGGTGGAGGAAACACTCACAGACGGCAGCACTGGTGGCTTTCTGACACTGGGAGAGGGTGCCTGAGCCCCCATGGCGGGACTGGGTGAGTACAAACCAATGCTTCTCCTAAGGGACATGGGAATGGGCAGCGGCGCGGTGGGAATTTGCAGGAGCCCTGCACCGAAACTTGCCTCCAACCACCTTCCTTTGCTCCATTTCTTGCCTTTCTCCTCCAAAAGGCAGAGGTTTCCAACCAGCCTCTCAGCTGATTGCTAAGGGAGGGACAGCGCTAAGGACTGAGGGGTTTGGCTCTTTTCTCACACAGAGGGCATTTTGGGTAGAGATTACTGCTTTCATGGCAATTGGCATGGTAACACCTCTGCACTAACATTGGAGAGGTTTTGGAGAGGCTGAAGCAGCTCTTCAGACCCCAACTTGGTTTATAGCAGCAGCACCTCCCTATAAATGATTGCGTTTACGTACAACAGTCATTAATCACATCTGCTCACGAGCTGCCATTGAGTTTAATGGGACATGGGGCTGCAAACAAGAAGTTGGCGGAGAAAAAAGCAGAGGAATCGGTTTTAGCTTTGGACGCAGAGTTAAAGAGGGTTTTCCACCAGGTGAAGGGGTTTTCCTTCTATACCAGGAATTTGGGACCCCCTGAGCACACCATTGACCTGCTCGCAGCTGGGGCAGGGGTGGCCCTTGCATTGTGGGGTGGGATTGTGCAGTGATGGCACAAGGGTTCCCTGGGGAGCACCATCTATCTACCAAGAGGCAACAGCATCCACGGCAGCCAACCCTTCCCTCTGCACACCCGCAGTCACCAGCACGGATGGCAACGACACCATCACCACCGAGGTCTGCAAGGAGGCTGATGTTGGGGATGGAGAGTGAGTACACAGCAGCAAGGGGGCCCCTGCAGCCAAGAGCAGACACCAGGCTGCTCGTCAAGGGAGCAGCGCGATGGGGTGTAAGGGGCCAACCCACCTCTCCTCTGCTCCCACAGGCTCCGGGAGGTGCTGGTGGCCGGGTACCCGGTGCTGCTGGTGAGGAACAAGCAGGAGTTCAGCGCCCTCAGCAGCAGGTGCCCCCACTATGGTGCCCCGCTCAGCAAAGGTAGCCCTGGCTCCCGCAGCGGGGAGAGGCCATGGCAGGGAGCTGTGGCAGGGAGCTCTCAGCACCTCTGCTACCGCAGGAGTCTTCAGAGGGGAGAGGCTGCGCTGCCCCTGGCATGGTGCCTGCTTCAACATCAAGACCGGGGACATTGAGGAGTACCCATCCCTGGACTGTCTGTGCTGCTTCAAGGTGAATTCTTGTCTCTTCCTCCTCCCGTAGCATCAACCGGGTTGGAAAAGACCTTTAGGAGCATCACGTCCAACCTTTAAGCCAGCTCCAGCACTAAACCGTGTCACTGATGACCTCCATACCATTCATTCTCACAAGCTCCATGTCCCTCGCACCAACTGAAAGCCCTGGCCACAGCTCTGTGGCCCAGGTCACACAGAGCTACAACGCATGGGATGACTTATTGGGATCATGTTAGTTCCAGTCCTAGAGCTTCTTTCAATCAAAGGTGATGCCGTACATCCCGGTATCCCTCACAGCTCTTCGGCAAAGAGAAAAGGAATTACACCTCTTCCTGAGTGCTCTTGGAAGGAGGGGGAAAGCTCATGAGCTCCTCAGCATCATTTGCCACCCAAGATCCCTACAAGTCACTCTTGGGGTATCAGAGCGATCCATTTGCACCAGAACTTCCTGGGAAAGCTCCTACCTGGGAATGCATGCACTGAGATGCGCTCTCCTTTCACCCCTTCAGGTAACGGTGGAAGATGGAAAGGTGTTTGTTACAGCAAAAAGGAAGGTATGGACCTTACCTGCAGTCACCAAGCGCAAGCAGCACCTTGGGGCAGGTAAGATTTCAGCATTCCCTACTTGCTTCCAGGATCTTGAAAGCGGCCTGAGGGTGAAGGACACAAGCAAGCGATGCCCTCTGAGCCGGGCCACGGTGCTGCTGCTGGGGGGAGGTCAGTGAAGTGGTCCCCATGTGTGCTGTGAGCTGCTGCTCTCTTCTCCGGGCAGGACTCACCTTCCTCCTGCTCCGCAGTGTAAGAGATGAGCATCTCTTGTAGGGGTCGCAGCTCTGGTGTGTGCAGAGACGCTTCGCCAAGAGGGCTTCACGGGCAGGGTCATCATGGCCACCAAGGAGAAACACGTGCCATACGACAAGTCCAAACTGAGCAAGGTTTGTATGCGAAGGGCATGAGTAGCTGGTACCACATCAGAGCTAAGGACACAGTCCACACTCAGAACCAGGCTGAGCCATTGAGCGAGCTGCTCTGGCAATGGAGCGCTGCGGCACCCACAGGCAAAAGGGGGATCATTTCCATCTTCGTCCTCCCAGGACATCAGAATCCACCATAAGCTGATGGTTTATCCCCTGTCACTGAGCTCTCCCCGCTGGAGTTTGTGTGCATGGATGTTTATGAGGGGGGACATGAAGAGGATGGGGCAGTGTGAGGAGCTGTGATTTACTGACGCAGAGCGTAGCCCTTGTGCAAACTTACTTCCCGGTAAACGCTGCAAGCATATCGCTGTCTCTATTTCTGCTTTATCTCCAGGAAATGAACTTGAAAGCGGAGGACATCTACATGAGGACACCTGAATTCCTCGATGCTCACGGCATAGAGCTCTGGACAGAGAAAGAGGTACAAGAGCAGCTGAGCTCAGACCTCAATGGGTGGTTGCGTTCCTGCCATGGGGGAGCCTGGCTCTGGTGCTGTCATGCTTAGTGCTCCTAAAGCCCAAGACCTAGAGGAAGTGAGAGAGAGGACCCCAGCATCCCTCATCTCACCCGCGTGTCCAGAAAGAGGGCAAACAGGACGGATTGATGTGGCAGGACACCAGTGGACCAGAGTTACCGTGCGGTCTTTGCCTCCTTTCTCCCGCAGGCAGTGTCGGTGGATTTCCAGAGGCAGAAGGTGCACTTCGTGGATGGGTCCTCCCAGAAGTACAACCAGCTGCTCATTGCAACGGGCTGCCAGTGAGTGCGCAGGGCATTTGCCATTGCAGGCAGGACAAAAGGGGGCAGCCCTGGGGTGTGAAGAACTCGAGGTGTGGAGGGAAGAGGCGGTAGGAGATGAAAGGACAGGATGGGATGACACAGCCCAGAGGTTGCACAGACTTCTGCTCTCCCCTCACTGTTCCATTTCCCATGATGGGATGTATCTGGATTCCCTCTTTCAGCTCCAGCCTCCTCAAAGTCCCGGGAGCAGACCTGCAGAACGTGTGCGTGCTCCAAACCCCGGAGGACTCCAGCAAGATCTTAGAGCTGGCAACTGGGAAGAACCTGGTGATCATTGGAGCTTCATTCATAGGTACCAGGCTGGAGAGGGCATCAAATCATCAGCGATGGCCTGAACCCCACCTGTGATGCACGTGCACTTTAACTGGAAGCCCTCGGGGCAGGGATGCTCATTCGCTGCCTGGCTGGGTTCCTCCCAGAGCCCTATGGCCGGTGGGGGTATGTGTTACACAGCACACGCTGATGCTTTCCTCTGATAGCCAGAAAGCTGTGAACAGTGCCAGGTCAGGAACAGAGGGATATGCGCCTTAGGGAAAGGTCCCTGTGCTCCAGAGGAGCTGATTCCCCAGAAGCACAAGGAAAACTGAGAGATAAAGCACAGGATGGGCGCTGTCTTGCGCACAACCAAGAGCTGTTCTTCGCACTAACACCCAGGTCCGTAGCGCACGAGAACAAAGAGCAGGGGAAGAGCTGAACACCTCAGCCCAGAAACACACAGAGGAGCAGTTATGCACTGGCGATGCATCACATTTGTTCTCCTCACCTGGCAGGAGAGAAGACTTCCAAGGAGCAGGGGGCAGGTCCGTGCTTGCTCACCTCGGGCATGCCTTTCCCTTGCAGGGATGGAGGCAGCCGCCTTCCTCTCAGACAAGGCTGCTGCCGTCTCCGTGGTGGAGAAACGGGAGTTCCCTTTCCAGAGGGTGCTGGGTCCTCAGGTCGGCGGCGTCACCATGAAGGTTAGGAGAAGCTGGTGCCCATTCCTCGGATGGGGGACACACGTTATCCAAGCAGCCCCGAGATCCGCAGCCCAGGCAATGGAGCCCCGGCGCTGGTCACACCAAAGGAGCTCTGCACGCAGGCTGGGCCCGACCTCCCTCGCACACTTCATGCTCCCCTTCATCCTCAAGCCCTTCTTCATCCCAGACCCACACAACACAGCAGAGCCATGCTTCCAAGCACCCTGCACAGCCAGAGACACACGTTAAACCTCTCTGAGCCGTATTTACAGCATTCCAGCTGGGGATTTCCTAGTGACCGCTCCCCCCATCCTTTTCAGATGCTGCAAAACAAAGGGGTGAAGTTCTTCATGAAAGCAGAACTCCGCGAGCTGCGAGGAAAGGATGGGAAGGTCGATCCTGCCGCTGCCATCCCAGAGCTGCTGATCTGGGGAGGAAAAATCCCAAACTGAGGATTAACTCAGTGCCTGCATCCGGGTTTCCCCTCCCGCATCAACACCCTCACATTTCCTTCCCCCGAGCACGAGCCCGGGCTCAGAGGGCCCCAGTTTGTGTTTGTGACAATGGTTTGGGGTTTCTCTTAGCGCGCAACGGGTGGAAAGGTGATCCGAACCTGGGGAAGAAAGGGAGGCAGCAGAGAGGCTGCGAGAATCAGGACTGAGCTTCCAACCCTCTGCTAACGGCTCTCGCTTCCTCCCTAGGTCACAGAGGCTGTTCTTGCCTCTGGAGAGAAACTGCCTGCAGATGTGGTAGTGGTGGGAATAGGTAAGAGACCCCAATTGGAGGGGGAGGCAGCTTGGGGAATGGGGGGGGGGAACAGGCAGTGAGCCCAGCTCCTTCCCAAGGCATTCCCGGCGGTCTCTTTCCCACTGTTATCATCCAGCCCTTCCTCTTGGTCCCAAACACATGGGGAAAGGCAGCGGCCCATGAGCAAACCCTGGCAGGAGGACAGCAGTGACCGTGGATGCTCGCTGAGCTCCACAGGGCACTGCGGTGCTTCAAGCAGGCACCACAGGCACGTGCTGAGGCCAAGGTTCCTCCCTGCCTTTGCGGACCTTTGCTGCTCTCATCCTTGCTCCTCTCCCTGCAGGGACATTCCCCAACTCAGCATTCCTGAAGGGCACCTCCATTGCCAGAGATGCCAGCGGCGCCATCCTGGTGGATCTGGTGAGTGCCAGCCACACATTCCTGGTCCAAACCTCCTCCCTGCCCTCTCACCATTGCACCCATTGCTTTTTGCCCCTTTAGCACATGCAAACCAACATCCCAAATGTCTTTGCTGCTGGGGATGTGGTCTCCTTCCCTGTAGCACTGCTCAATGGGGAACGGTGCAGCATCCATCACCAACAAGTGGCTGAGGTCCATGGTAAGGCGGAACATCCACCGCGCCTCCCACCTCCCATCCCTAGGGATGGGTATGGAGGGGATGGGGCATAGGGAACAGCAGGATAACAAGAGGCAGGGGATCTTTCACTGAGGACCTCTGCTGATTGCTCACAGGTCACACTGCTGCCCTCAACATGCTGAAGAAAGAGAAGCAGTTGCACACCATTCCCTTCTTCTGGACCACGATGTTTGGGAAGAGCATCCGCTATGCAGGTAGGGGGCAGAGAGATGAGAACAGCAGAGCTGCTGCCCGGCCCATCTGCTCATCCATGAGCTGGGGCTTAGAGACACAAAGAGCTCCCCTCAAGCAGCCCTTTGCAATCCGTTTCCAAGCCAAGGAGAGGCCCTGGGTCAGTTCTGCTTGTCCAGGGTCTTCATGCCTACTCCCCAGCCCGGGCCCCAGTCACTGTCCCCCCTGCCCTGTGATGCCAGGCTGTGATGCCCTCTCTTGCAGGCTGTGGGATGGGATACACGGACACTGTTGTGAAGGGCAGCCTGGAGCAACACAAGTTCCTCATCTTCTACATCAGGTGAGTGAATCCATGGCCAGTCTGTGCCTCAGGAACAGGGCACAGTCCCCTCCCTTACAGCAGGGACATCACCTCCGATGACCACACACTGCAGTCACCGAACCAGCAGCGAGATGGTGTCAGAGCAAACCAAAGCAGGGAAGGAGAAGAGGATGAGCTCCAACGGGGCCACGAGCTGGGCAGGGAGCCTGGGACACATCTCCCCTCCCTCTGCTCCCAGGCACGGTGCCCAGCTGCCTGCAGCACCAGGCGATGTGCCACAAGTCCCCATGCACCCTGCAGCAGCATCACCCTGCCCTGAGCCTGCAAAGCACGGGGTGCCACGGGGCTGCTGCTGCGCTCAGTTGTGTGCACTGGAGAGATCCACGTCCTTCTGCTTTCTCTTCCAGGGACGGTGTCGTGCGTGCAGCAGCCAGCCTGAGCTGTGACCCCATGGTGGCTCTGATCGCTGAGGCTTTGTACACAGGGAAGCACATCTCTAAAGAAGA
Source organism: Ara ararauna (assembly GCA_028858755.1). NCBI lineage: Eukaryota > Metazoa > Chordata > Aves > Psittaciformes > Psittacidae > Ara > Ara ararauna. Next base: position 4,051,396 of record CM054389.1, on the reverse strand, counting down.
AGCAGAGTAAGCGGCAGCCGCTCTGCATCCCCCTCCCAGCAGAGCCCATTGAGAGACACGGAGCCGGAATGAGTTACTGCAACCCCCCAATGCACCTCTCGTTTACAGGGCCTGCGACATCAACAACGCACCCTCGCTGGCAGAAACCTGAGCTCGGTCCGTGCCCTGCTGTGAAGGGCATGGAGTCAACCAAGTGTTAACAGCTCCACATCGCCCTGTCCTGTCGCAATAAAGCCATGAGCAAAGCTGGACCCAGCCCTCGGCTGCTCACTTGTGTGCTGGGGCAAAGCATAGCACTGCCCGACCCTCACTTGAAGGCAGTGATTTGCTGGGCTGGGTAAGAGGAGGATGCCCACATCCTGGAGCTCAGCTGAGGGTGGGAGCAGACAGAAGCAGCCACACATTCCCCATACCCACCAGCCCACCCTGCTGCTCTTGGCGTCGGCATGGAGCTCCCATCCAGCCCATTGGACACGCTGACCTTCAGCTTTGCAGAAGCAGAAACTCAGAGCCAGGGGAGCTGTGACAGATGGAAGCAGCTCCCCCAATGGGAACTCAGTCTGCGTGCAGGAACCCACAGGAAACACCCTACCCCTAAGGACAGAGCTGCATCTGACCTCTGAGCACACAGCAACCTGCTGGCACTGCTACAGCCGCCTTCGGTACTGCATCAGTGAGTGCCTCCCACCCTGACAGCAGCCAGCCCAGGGCAGAGAAACCCCAGCCATGCTCGGCATCCCCTCTCCTGCCGCATCCCTGCGCCCTGGATGCTTCCAGGAGGTGGCCAGATGCTGCAGGAACCCGGAGCTGATGCTGCAGGAAGGGCTGCACAGCAGCAAGGGCTGCGCTTGCTGCAGGAAACGCTGCTCTTATTCACCAGTCACATGAGGCTCTGCAGGAGGAAGGGTAAACCCCAAGAGCCAGGCAAGTTCCCGCAGGGACACTTACGTTGTCAGCCTAAAACCCCTCTGTTATGACATCCAGTGTGGGCCAGGCACAGCCCGAGCCTGTGCGCTCAGCAGGTGAGACGTTGCAGTGCTCGTTTGGTGTTAAAGTGTTCATCCTGGCCCCTTTTTAGGTATGAATTTGACCCAAAAGTCAGCAATTTGCACTTCCTGAGCCCTGGGGCTCGGTGCTGCTGCTCAGGGCAGCTCCGCCCTGAAATAACCACATCTTACCAGGGAACGAGCTGGTTTGCAGCAGAGGTCGGTCCTTCGCAACGGGAGGAAGCGGCAAATCTAAGCCTTACACTGAGGCACATGGAGATGCTGGTGGGCTGGAGCACGCAGCTCCCCTCATATCCAGCGTGGGAGCTGCTCCTCCTTGCCCTCGAGCATCCAGCACACACACAGCCCATGACTTCTTGCCCCCTTGGTGCACTCCAGGACTCATTGAGCGCTGAGCAAGTGCCAATTGTTCTGTATGGACTTGCAGCAGGGCAGCTGTGGTGGGAGAGATGGGCTCTGCCTCGAGCGGGAGGCGCTCATCCGCGGTCCTTTCTGCTCAGAGCACGACTTAAGGGTGTTCGGTTGACAGCGACCCTGAAGAATCTCAGCTTCTCCCAACCATCAGCAAGCGCTCCCAGCAGAGCGGCTTTAAATAAGGAGGAAGGGACCCAGGGTCACCGCTCTGCTCCGCTGCCACCACTTAATGGACACTTTCAGCACATCACCAAGTGCCAGGATTTGGTAAGAGCCCTGCCCCGGGCAGCTGGAGCCTGGACAGGCACATCCAGTTGAGGCTGTGCAGACCTGTGTCAGCACAGCGCTGCTCCTCCCTGCCCTCCCTCACAGCAGGAACAAGCTGTGCTCTTGGCCTCAAACAGAAGCCCCCAGCATCCCCACTGCTTCCCAGCCACCGAGGGAGCAGCGCTGGGGCAGAGGCAGCTCCGAGCCTGCCAGGAGGTGCACACAGAGGCATCCACCCTGCTCCGAGCTGCAGGAGGGCGACAGCTCCCATCTTGCGCAGTGCAAGGCAGGGGGGTCTCTAATGCTGGAGAGCAGCTTCCAGGTCCTGTTCAGGGCAGCCTTCTGCTGCTGTTCACCAGCAACGCAGAGCCTGGACCATGGAGAAGCCCTTCTCCCAGTACCTGGAATCCTGGAGCTGCTTCAGGGCTGCCCAGCCCTGCAGAAGGATGGTTCCTGGAACAGGCTGTGTGTGACTCGGCCCTGAGTCACCCGTTCCCAGTGGCCCACACAGGGCAATGTGGGTGTGGAGCTGGCCCCATCCCACTGCCCAGCTCATGGCGGGATTCATCCTGCTCTGGGGCTCAGCAGCAGGTCAGGCCTATGAGCTACACCCAGCCCTGGGTCACCTCTTGCTCTGGACAAACTCAACACCCAACCCTTCACCCATGGACCATGGCATGGCATGGGGTACATTCCCCATCCCAGCACCCTCCTGCCAAGCAGGTTCAGCCACCCCATAGGCAACAAACTCCCTAAAACCTGAGCTGTTGGGGAGCACATAAAGTTTAATGCCTCTTTTGGTCTTCCCTAGGTGTCCCTCAGCTCAGCACCACCGCGCTGGCAATCCTCCAGCCATGGCTCTGTCTGAAGGAGACTCCTTCATCCCGGTTACACTCATCCTCAGCCTTCAGACGCTGCGGAGTGGCTCGTCCCGGTTGCCGAGGGCGCAGGTCCGGCCAGCATCCAAGGTCCCGGTGATGAGAGTGGCTACATTCAACAGTTCTTCAACTGGCAGCTTTAGCTACTAGAGAAGGACATAAAGCTTGCCACTGAAGAACTGGTGCTGGTTAGCCAGGAGCGGGGCGCTGGGACAGCACCTGAGGAGGGAACACACACGGTTAGAGCCAGGATTGAACCGCACCGAGCGGAGGCATCACCCGCAGCAGCCACCCCGAGCTGCTCCTCATCCCTACCCCAGTGCCGAGCCCTCATCCACCGCCTCATCCTTCTCTGCTGAGGTCCCACAGGACACCCCCTTGCTCATCACTGGGATCCAGAGGCAGCTCCAGCCTCGACCTTGACTCTTCCCATCCCTTCCCTCTCCCAACAGAGCCGGTGTGAGAGCTCCAGCACTCAACTGGGCAGGGAAATCCAGGCCCTTCGTGCCGGGAAAGAGCAGATAAGAACCTGCTCCGGCATGGACCGCAGGTAGGGGTTACGGCATTCCCTGCCTGCTCACCTCGGGCATCCGAGCTGGCATGATCCCACCTGGCTGGGGGCCAGCGCCTGCCTGCCAGGGAACACACTTTGTCAGGCAGCTGCTGCCAAGCCCCCGGCGGGGGAATTTCGGGAAGCGCAGCCTTATTCCGTGCCATTTTGATGGAGGACGAAGACACCAACCCTGGGGCTGGCGCGGGACCCTGCTGCTTCCCGATCCGCCTGGAAAAACATCCCTTTCCCAGCGTTTCGGATGGTGGGGATGGAGCTCTGGGAAGCCCCCAGCCCCGATGGGGGGGACACCCCGCTTGGCCACTGCCCCACAGCATCCCCCCCCCCATAGGCACTCAGCATCGCGGCCGGCCCCAAGCCTTGGCGGGGTAAGGCCGGGTCCCGGTGGGGCGGTGCGGGGCCGGGAAGCAGCGGCGGCGGCGGCGGGGCCTGGCGGGAATGCCGAGCATTCCTGGCGTGCCGGGTACATCTGGTCCGGATTCCAGCGAGCGGGTCCCGGCCCTGCTCCACCCCCGCCGGGCCGTGAATCAGCACCCGCCGCTGAGACACCGGCACCGGGGGGGGGGGGGGGGGGGGTACCGGTAACAGCGCTCACCCCCAGCCCCACTCGGTACCGACAGACCCCATCAGCACCGGGAAGGGCCCCGGTGGGAACTCGCCCCGTTAATAGCACCCATCGGACCCCCACTTCGTGCCCCCCTCCCGCTGTAACCGGGTCACCCCCCCAATGCCTCTCCTCTCGGTAGAACCAACTCCCTCCCCCCCGCAAATGGAGACCGCTCCCCCCCCCTCCCCCACCCGGTAACCTCTGTCCCTCCACTCCCCCCGGGGGGCACCCCCCGGACCCCTCCGCCCCCGGGATGCTCCGGTCCGTGCCCACGGCGGGGAGCGGCCGCGGGTCAAAGTCTGCCCAGCGCGGTCCAGAACTGAAGGTCACCCCCGGGGCGGCCACCGCCCGGCGCGGGGCGGCCTCGGCCGCTGCCCCGCCCGCCCCACCGGGACCCCCCGTGGGGCGGGAACCGCGCCCCGGTGGCGCTCCGCACCCCAACCCCCCCCCCTCCCCTTCGCTCCGCCGCTACCGGCGGCCAAACCGCCCGGCGCAGGCGGCGCCTGAAGCGCTCCGTATGGGTCTATGAACCGAAGCGAGCCGGGTCCGACCGCACCGCCGTACCCCGGGGAAAGGTGACCTTCCCCGGCAGGGCTGCGGGGCGCGGCGGGGACACCGGGACCCCCGGGGGGGGGCTCAGCTGCCCCTTAACGCCTATTCCAGCGCGGCTCCACCGGACCGGACCGGACCATACCTGAGGGGCTCCGCTCCGGTCCGGTCCGATCCGATCCGATCCGCTCAGGTCCCGGTGCCGCCGCCTCCCTCCCGCCGCCGGCGGCTCCGGTCTCGGATCAGCTGGCGGAGTCATGACGCAGCCACCCACCGGCCCCACCCCTGACCAATCACCGCCCCGCCCCAGCCTCGCCCCGCCCACCGCCGCGATGGATGCGCAGCCCAACCAATAGGGACGCAGCACAGCCCGGCAGCTCAACCAATAGAAAGCGAAGGCGGTGCTTCGCCCCGACCACTCCCATAAGGAGAACACCGGGCTCTCCCCCTCCCGCCCAACCGGCGGTTGCCATGGAAACGGGCGCGCCCACCCCGCCGCGGGGTTTGGCGGGAGATGTAGTGCGGCGCGGCGCTCCCGGCATGCCCCGCGCGCTGTGAGTTGGCATTTTCAAGGCGGGGGGGGGGGGGAAATGGTGGCTCTTAAAGGGCCCGACCCTCCCCAAGCGGAGCGGGTCCCTGCCGGGGGCGCGGCGCTACCGCGGGGCCACCCCCCTTCCCCTGCCCCTTTGGACCCTTCCATCTCTGGGGCCGGCGGCACAGCCCCGAGCGCGAGAAGTTGCCGTCTAAGTCGGCAGCCAATCAGAAGTGAGAGCTGTCCGCATGCACCAATCGGAAGGCGCGGTGGGCGGGGCCGCGGGAACTCGGCTGACCCCGATGACTTGGCAGCGCCGGGCGATGACTGGACAACTTCTTTAAAGGGGCCGCGCCCTCCAAGTGCTGTAAGGGGGGCGGGGGCCGCAGGGATGGGACCGCCCGGCAGCCGGGGCTCAGCACCCAGGGCCGGCAGCCACGGCGCTGCTGCCCCGAGCCCGTCGGGAAAACGGTCTGGGGATGGGGGGGGGGACACACACACGGCGGCTGCGGTGCCCCTTTAAGGCCGTTTCCTGCCCTTCGCCCCAGTAACAGCTGATTGCAGCGGGCAAGGCGCGGAGAGCCAATAAGCTGCTGCGACGTCTCACCCATGTGACTCCCACGCGCCACCGCCGCGCCATGCGGCGCTGCCCCGCGGGAGCACCCCCAGCCCCGAGCCCTTAAAGGGGCCGCGCTGGGTCCGGGCTCGGATGGGGGGGGGGTGGGTTTGGGGGGGGGGTTGACCGAGCAGATCCCACCCCGCTACCCCCGGACCGCGGGGGTTGATTCCCGGGGTCATGACCGCTGTTTGCCCGCAAAGCGCGGGGGAAGCGGCCGCAGGACCCGGCTGGGCTCATAGAGCCGGGACCGGGCAGTGCCCGGCCGCTCCGCCCCGCAGCCCCACGGCGAGGCTCCCGGGGGGGGGGGGCAGCTGAGCCCCGCTCCCCACCACCGCCTCCCCCGTGCGCTCACCTTCCCGCCGGTGGGGTCCACCCGGAGACCGCGGAGACCCCTTTAAGACCGGCTGCCTCGTCAGCGCGCCGGGCTCCAGCTGACAGCCGGGAGCGGCTTTGACGTCGCCGTGACGTCAGGCACCGCGTCACGGACCGTGCCTCGCGCGTTCCCGCGGTCCCGGGCACATGGCGGCGCGCCGGCGGCGGGGGCAGCGGCATGTGACCGCTGTCACCTGACCAACATGGCCGGGCAGCGCGGGTGAACGCGGAGCCGCCGCCAGGTAACGGGGGGGGAGGGGAGCGGGGGTTCCCCTATGGGGTGCGGGGGTCCCCCATAGGGTGCGGGGGTCCCCCGTGGGGTGTGGGGGTCCCCTATGGGGTGCGGGGGTCCCCTATGGGGAGCGCTGTGCCCCTCGGGGCTCGGCCCGGCTCCGATCGCCCCCACCCCGGTGGTGAGGGCCCCGCGGGGCTGTGCGCGGTGCTGAGGGGCGTCCTCTTGTGTCACCCCCCCCCCCCCCGCCGTGGGTCGGGGTTGCAGAGGTGCCACAGTGTTCCCCCCCCATAGGTCCCATCGTGTTCCACTCTATAGGGCTTATGGGGGTCCCGTCGTATTTCCCCACCAGTCATAGGGCTGCAGAGGGGCCACCCTGTCCCCTCCACCTGCGTGGGGCTGCAGAGGTGCTGTTGTGTCCCCACATTGTTCCCATCGTGTCCCATTCCCTGGCTCTATGGGGGTTCCATCCTGTCCCCCCCACCAGCCTTAGGGCTGCAGGGGTGCTGGTGTGTCCCCTCTGCCTGCCTCTGATGCTACAGAGGTCCTGTCCTGTGCCCCCTCCACCTGCCATCTGGTCCTACTTCACTGCTATGGAAGCGCCGTTGTGTGCCCCCACGTTAGCCCTGGCCCTGTGGAGGTCCCATTGTGTCCTCTTCCCCAGCACTTGAGCTGTGCAGGTCTCATCACGTCCCTTTCTCATCCCTTCCCTGGCCATGGAGCTGTGGGAGTCCCACCGTGTCCCCCCTCTATGGCTGCAGAAGTCCTACCATGTCCCCCCTCAAGCCAGGGCTGGTCCCTTCGCAACCCCTACCCCCAACACAGCATCTTTTAACCAAGCTTCTAAAACCAGCTCTTATTTTTCCCCCAGGTGACAATGGGGAAGTGAGACTCACTGCGTGCCGCCTGCTCTGCAGGAGCTGGGGAGGACCAGGACAGCACCGCGCTCCTCCTCTCACTCCTTCCTCCCTGCAGGAGCCAGCATGGATGGCTTCCTCCAGAGCGTGGAGAAGGACCTGAACATCGACCGCCGGCAGCTGGCTGCTGCTCCCGACAGGACCCACGTTACTGCCTTCGTACCGGTCAAATGGCTGGCGAGCCTCAAGGAACGCCGAGTGCTTCCCGGGCTGTGCCCGCGCCCGGAGGGGCTGAGCGAGGTGGAGGTGAGGACATTCCTGCAGCATTCCGTGCAGAAGCTGCCTGCGGGCTGGACCCGGGTGGAGGTCCATGGGCTGCGGAAGGAGCGGCTGCTGTACCCGCTGCGGGTGCAGCCCCCCGGCTCGGAGCAGCGCGGCGGCAGCACGGAGACCCTGCACGGCTTCATGCAGAGCGTGGCCACCCAGAACTACCGCAACCTGTGGTGCCGGGCCCACCGCCGCTACGTGCGGCCGTACCGGCACGCGGAGGCACCGCACACCGTGCCGGCGCTGGGCGCGCTGCGGGCGGCCCTGCACAAGGCTTATGGCTGCCCCGTGCTGCAGGTGGGCAAGGCTGCACACGGTGCTTCCCCGGCCAAGGAGAGCCTGGTGGCCGCCAAGGCTTGTCCCAATGTGCTGCAAGCTGAAGCTCTGCTCGAGTCGGCCGATATGGTGTATATCATCTACCCCTACGTGCAGTACTGTTTGCATGACATCGTGACTTTCAGCCCGGCCAAGCTCACCAACAGCCACGCTAAAATCCTCTTCCTCCTCTTCCACGTGCTGCAGGCCATGAAGGCTTGTCACCAAGCGGGTCTGGCTTGTGGGGCCTTTTCCCTGCGGGATGTGGCTGTGGATGAGAAGCTGTGCAGCCAGCTCCGGGTGAACTTCAGGGAGTACGAGGGACCGGCGGAGGAGGAAGTGAATCAGGAAGCTGGTCTGGAAGGAATGAGTGAGCAAAGCAGTGCTGGTGTGCAAGGGCAGGAGGCGAGGTGTGCTGCCTGCCAGAAGGACCTCAGAGACATGGTGTTGCAGTGGGTGCACGGGCAGGTCAGCAACTTTGACTACCTTATGCGTCTAAACAGCTTGGCTGGAAGGAGAATGGGAGACCCCAATTATCACCCGGTTCTTCCATGGGTTGTGGACTTCACTACCAAAAATGGGAAGTTCAGGGACCTACGGAAATCCAAGTTCCGCCTCAACAAGGGGGACAAGCAGCTGGACTTCACCTACGAGATGACCAAGCAGGCGTTTGTTGCTGGTGGCTCAAGTGGGGAGCAGCTCCATGTCCCCCATCACATCTCTGATGTCCTTTCGGATATCACCTACTACGTGTACACGGCTCGGAGGACACCCAAGGCAGTGCTGTGCTGCCACGTGAGGTCCCAGTGGGAGCCCAACGAGTATCCAGCCAGCATGGAGCGCATGCAGAGCTGGACACCGGATGAGTGCATCCCAGAGTTTTATACTGACCCTTCCATCTTCCGATCCATCCATCCCGATATGCCCGACCTGGACGTGCCCTCTTGGTGCAGCTCCTATGAGGAGTTCATTGAAGTCCACCGCATGCTGCTGGAGAGCTGGGAGGTGTCTCAGGACCTCCACCATTGGATTGACCTCACTTTTGGGTACAAGCTGCTGGGGAAGGATGCTGTCAAGGAGAAGAACGTCTGCCTCCACCTAGTAGACAACCACACGCATCTGACCACGTATGGGGTTGTGCAGCTCTTCGACCAGCCACATCCCAGGCGCATGGTGGGACCTGCCTATACACCGGCTGAAGCTCCAGCCATTGCCCGGCCTCTTGTCCAGAACATCCGTGAGGCTGTGTTTATGGAGGATCTCCAAGTGACGGAGGCAGTTAATGGCCTGGTCCTGGAGGCGACTCCCAGTGAAACCAGCTGGTCTGGGGAGAAATCCATGGCTGGTGAGGATGATTTAGAGCAAGGCACTGAAGCTTTGGATTCAATTCCTGCTTCCAGCAGAGCTGCTGATCAGCCCTGTGCCACGGTGCCACCAGCACAGCCCTCCACCCTCCCTGCTTATGCCACCGAAGGCAAAACCTCAGGGGTCCGACCTGTCCGTCGGAGCAAGGTGGGTGCTGTGGATCAGGCTGACATGAAGATCACACTTCCGGAAGGCTTCAATCCGCTCCAGGCCCTGGAAGAACTGGAGAAGCTGGACAATTTCTTGGTTAAAGGCTTAAGCAGTGAGATGCAGCTGATGGAGCAGCCATGGGAAGAGCCCCCGCTGAGTATCTCGGACCTCTTCCAGAGGGACATGCAAGCTTTGGGCATCCTGGTAGCTGAGATTATATTTGCACCCAGGATTCGTCCTTCAAAGCCTGACGCATCCTTGTTGGAGCGGTTCCTGTTGGTGCGTAACCTGTGTCGCTATTATCCCAAGGAGATCCCGGCCCCGCTGCAGCACGTGCTGCATGTCCTGCTGCAGCTGAGCGTGCCGGTGGAGAAGCTGCTGAAGACCAGGCTGGGCAAGGGCACGGTGCAGTTGTTTGAATACAAACCCATCTCCCAGGGCCTCCCTCCACCCTGTCCCATGCAGCTCCTCAGTCCCTTCAGCTCTATTGTCCCCTTCCCCACGTATTTTCCAGCCCTGCACAAGTTCATTTTCACCTACCAGGAGAAGAAGATAGAGGATGAAGGACAAGGCCGCGAGCTTGTTTTCCAGCTGTGGCAGCAGCTGGAAGGGATCCTTTCTGAAATCACTCCTGAAGGCTTGGAGATCCTCCTGCCCTTCATATTATCACTGATGTCTGAGGAGAACACCGCTGTCTACGCAGCGTGGTACCTCTTTGAACCCATAGCTAAATCCCTCGGCCCAAAGAATGCCAATAAATACTTGCTCAAGCCATTGATTGGAGCATATGAAAGCCCTTGCTATCGCCACGGCAGGTTCTACCTCTACACAGACTGCTTTGTGGCCCAGCTGATTGTGCGCCTGGGGCTGCAGTCCTTCCTCCTCAACCTGCTCCCACACATCCTGCAGATTCTCGTTGGCATTGAGAGCTCACGGGAGGAGAGCAAATCCCTCCTTGGTGCAGCTGAAGATGATGAAAGTGGAGGGGAAAGCCCGGTGTCATGTGTGTTCGGGGAGGAGATCAAAATGGATGTGGAGCACAGCTCGGCTGCACTCGACCTCCTCGACTACACCTCTGGTGTCAGCTTCCATGACCAAGCCTACCTGCCTGAGAGCGAGGACTTCCAGAGTGGTCTCTATGTTGGGGAGTCCCTGCAGCCTCAGGAGCAGGAATCGCTCAGCCTTGGGCGGCTGAGTGACAAGAGCAGTGCCAGTGAGGTGTCCCTGGGAGAGGACAGGCCTGCGGATGGGGATTCCCAGAAGGACAAGAGCAGCTTGAAGTCAATGGACAGCAGCCAGGACCTGAAACAGAGCGAGGAGTCAGAGGAGGAGGAAGAGGAGCACGAGGAAGAGGAGCAGGATGACTCTGCAGTTGATGCAGAGCTGACGGTGGCCGTGGATGCTGGTGCCTCTGTGGATGTCACCCTGGCTGATGACAGCAGCGAGCCAGAGGATGCAGAGGGAGAGGAGCTGCCGGATCACGCTGATGACAAAGAGCAGACAATACTCCTGGGTAAGACCCTGCTGGTGTTGAGCCTTTCTGTAGAGCAGGGAGTGGGAGAAGGGGAAGAAGTGGGTCCAGGTTGTGGGGTATATGGGGACAGTGATGACACCAGTGTAAAAGGCAAGGTCTGCACTGAAGTGTGTGGCTCTGAGAGCTGAGGAGCTGCCTGCAGAGCAGGCAGGGTCTGGGCAGCAGCCCAGCGATAGCTCTGTCCTTGGGGCTGTTTGTGTTTTGCAGACACAGCCTGTAAGATGGTGAGGTGGCTCTCAGCCAAGCTGGGCCCTACCGTCACGTCCCGCTTCATCGCCAGGAACCTGCTCCGCCTGCTCACATCCTGCTACGTTGGTAATATCTGCTCCTTGGACCCCTGGGGTGGGCTGTGCCCCAAACCAGCCTCCTGGGTGCCTTGGTGGTGGCTTGGGTGTATCCTGCTGCTTCAGCTCATGGTGTTGTCTCTGGGCAGGCCCTACCAGGCAGCAGTTTGTACCAAGCAGCGATGAGAACAGTCCCCTGAGCACAGGAAATATCTATCAGAAGAGGCCAGTGCTGGGAGATCAAGTGTCCAAGCCAGTGCTGGCCTGTCTCCTGCACGTGGCATACCTGTATGGAGAGCCTGTCCTCACCTATCAGTACCTGCCCTATATCAGCTACCTGGTTAGTATTGTCCTTCTTCCTCTTCTCGCATGTGTTGGGGTGGGAGCTGTATCTGGGCACAAAGTGGGGATGCACAGAAGATCATCTCGCTTCATCAGGAGCCTCTTGCATATATACTTGAGCTTGGTTAAGCTCCATCTTGGGCAGCATGGGCTGAGCAGATCTGGATGTGTTGGATGAGAAGAGCTGTGCTGGTGCAGCTGGAAGAGGCACATTCATTCCAGTGAAGCTCTTCAGCAAGCCATGGATCTACACCAGGCTGCTGCAGCCCCTCCTTCCCCATTGCATCCCTGGGAGGCTTTCCCTATCACAGTGGCATGTGTGAAACCAGAGAGAAAGGTTTCCTTTTGCTTTACTGGGCAAGTGTTCCCAACAACAGAGCTGCACGAGGGTGGGATGGTGATAACGGGCTGCAGGAGCAGCTTGGGCTGCTGTGGGATTGCTGGAGCGAGTGCTTTGGAGGTCTGTATGGGTAGATAGGGGAGGAGAGGTTTCAAGTGGATGAGAAATACTGGCAAGGCTTTTCAGCTTGAACTCAGAGCTGACAGCGAGGAGAAAATGGGTGTAGCGCAGCTGGGTGAAAACCCACCGTTTTCATCAAAACCTCCTCAGTTTTGAATGTTTTTAACAGGATCATTTGTCACATTGCTTCCTTTTTAGTGGTTCTGAACACTTCCGTTATGGATTCTTGTTTTAATAGAAAACTGATAATTTAAACATAGAGGAAAAGAGGCCACAGCCGCTCATTTCAAGGAAACAAAAGGCATTGTCAGTTCTTCCAGTGTCAAAAGGGAGATTTTTCAGGGGCAAAAATCCCATTTTTCAGCAAAATCATTCTCCACCCAGTTGCAATCACAGCTCCAGCTGTGCTGCTTTGCTTTACTGAACTCATTCCTCGGGGGCACCGGGGGGATTAATACCCCTGGGAACAGCGTTTGGCAACCTGATATTAAAGCGATGAAACGTAAGGGTCACGAAGAGGATACGAATCCTCCTTGTAGGATTTGGCAGAGCGGATATTTTGGGAGAGGAAGAGCCTCTGTGATGAGCTGGAAGATGGCAGGTGTACAAGAAACAGAGTGGAAACTGGGATGTGTTTGTGGGTTTTGTTGTTGGCTCTCTCTGTTCTTGGGTGTTTCATTTGTCTGGGAGTTAGGAAATAGGACAATCCAGAAAGAAATCTCTTCGTGTTGCTGCTGATGCTGTTAACTCTCTGGCATTGCTGTAGTCAGCATCAGGATGGTGTCAGCAAAACCAGGATGTGCTCTTCTGTCTCATGAAGTGATCAGCAGATGCATTTCTAGATGTTAGCAGCAGGTTTGCCCATGATTTGTGCTTGGATATTTCGTGCAAGGGCTGTTCCTTTGCAGTCTGGGCACCCAGGCTCAGTGTGGTGTGGGGTGAAGACACTGATTCTTAATCTAAGTATGACATAGGTTTCTCCTCTTCTTAGGCTGGCAAACAATATCCAGGCTGGTGATGGTCTGGGGTTGTCTCTTTGCCCTCTGAGTTTCCCATCTATGGGAGCATCCTGCAGGGAGATGCTCTCCAGAGGATACCTGTGACCTTGGGAATGTTGTGCCCCATTCTCTTTAGGCTCATTTCTTGCACTGACATCCATGTGTCAGTTTTCAGGCCCATCCCTTGATGTTGAGACTCAGTGCTCAGGTTCCTCTTCCTCTTGAGGCTGAGCTCGGGTGCTCCTGGGATCACCCTTGATGCGTCCTGCTTGGAGAGGTGATGTCCCTGGCCCTCAATGACTCCCTTTGCAGGTTGCACCCGGCGGTGGCTCCGGTGGTGGCCGGCTGAACAGTCGGAAGGAGGCCGGGCTGTTGGCTGCTGTGACACTGACACAGAAGATCGTGGTGTGTCTCTCGGACACCACACTGATGGACATTCTCCCCAAGATCAGCCAGGAGGTGATGCTCCCGGTGCTGGGCTTCCTCACATCAGCAGCCATCGGGTGAGTGCTGTTGTGCCTTCAGCATGGGTTGGCACAACTCAAAACCAGGGATGCGAAGATGGTTCTGTGAGGGTCTTCGTGCTCCTGTGGTTGTGGGGCTGCTGCTGCCCTGATGTGCACCTTGCACGCACATAGAGCTTGTGCTGCTCAAGACCTTCAGATAACACAGACGGAATAGGAAGCATGGAGTAGAGAAGGGGAAAAAGGGATATGGGAGGGCAGGCTGGTAATGGATGTCCTCTTCAGTTTCCCCAGTGGTGCCCAGGCCCGTATTGTCCTGTGTGTTAAGACCATCAGCCTAATTGCCCTGATCTGCCTGCGGATTGGGCAGGAGATGGTGCAGCAGCATTTGAGTGACACGGTGAGGAATTTCTTTGAGGCCTTCTCACTGCTGCAGGAGCTGCAGGACCAGGTCAGTGATGTGGGAGAGGTCCTCAGTCATCCCCCTGTACCCAGATGCAGGAATGTGGTGGGAATACCTGCATGCACCACTGTTGGTGTCAGCAGCATGTAATTGTGCTTCTGTAATTACATGGTGAGAACATCTGATCTTGGGTATCTTCTCTTGTCCAGAGGACGGAGTCACTGAGCAGCTGCGAGGTGCCAGTGATGGAGATGCCCCTTTTGGATGGGAAGCTGCTGGATCCAGGCGTGCTGATGGAGTTACAGAAGGTGTTTAACCCTGAGATGGCCTACATCACCTACATCCCCTTCTCTTGCTTGCTAGGTACGGCTTGGCCACCATCTCCTGGAATCTGTGCTTGTTGTTTTGGGAGCCCACTTCAGGATGCTTTAGCTGGGAGCAGCATGTGGCTGGCTTGTGGGGAACGCTGTGTTCACAGCCCTGTGCTGACCCTCGTTCTGCTGTTGGTGGTGCTGGGTGGTGGTGGGGATATTCTTTCCCTTGAAGCCACGTTCCCTCCCTTCAGGTGATGTTATCCGCACGGTTGTGCCCAACTACTCGCTGGTTGAGAAGCTGGCCAGCCTCTACCTGGAGAACGTGAACCCCAAGAGCCTGCAGGTCGTCAGCCTGGAGCAAACACCCACTGTGGTGGGCTTAGACCAAGATACACGAGGAACTGAGCCCTTCTCTAGCCACCACGAGGACAGTCACTCGGGTACCTTTGGGAGCGTGCTGGTAGGGAACCGCATCCAGGTCCCTGTGGACACCCAGCGCGAGGGTCTGGGCTTACTTCGCCTCAGTGCTGGCACTGATGGCTTCATCCCCAGCTTATCCAGCGAGGAGAACACCCTGAAGCACGACCTTCCTCGCAGCACCCACATGCTGTGTGGGAACTGGCTGGCCTACTGGCAGTATGAGATTGGGGTGAGCCAACACGACCCCCGTTTCCACTTCCACCAGATCAAGCTACAGAGTTTCTCAGGGCATTCGGGGGCCATCAAGTGCGTGGCACCACTCAGCAGTGAGGACTTCTTCCTTAGTGGCAGCAAGGACAAAACCGTCCGCCTTTGGCCCTTGTACAACTATGGGGATGGCACCAGCGAGGTGCCACCACGGTTTACATATGCTGAGCACAAGAAGTCTGTTTTCTATGTGAGCCAGCTGGAGGCATCACAGCACGTGGTGAGCTGCGATGGGACCGTGCACATCTGGGACCAGTTCACAGGTAAGAGGGGAAAAGGTGAGGGTTGGTTGAAGTGAACTGGTCCAAACCTTAAAGGCAGAGAGGTTATACTGAGGATTGATGGTTCCTGTGCAGAACGGGAGATTTGCTGTGTACCTGCTCCCTCCATCTGTTGCCATAAGGTCTCTGTTGTGTTTCCACAGGGAAACTTCTCCGGACTTTTGATGAATTGGACAGCAAAGTCCCCATCACGGCTGTGACCACCATGCCACCTCCCTACCACAGCATCTCTGTGGCCAGCGCAGACTCTGTGCTGCGGTTCATCGATCACAGGAAGCCGGGATTACAGGTAGGGAATCCGGTGCTCTGCGATCCACCCTCCTCCATCCGTGTGCTTAATGATGGGATCGCACCTGGCCCAAAGCCAGCTGTGATGGGTCCATGATCCCAGGGGCTCTTGTCCCCTAAATGCCAGATCCCCCCTGGTTTTTGTCCCCCAGTAGCTGGACTCTCTCTTGCAGCACGAGTTTCGCCTGGCCAGCGGGGTGAGCGCTGGGCTCATCCGCTGCTTGGCTGTCAGTCCCAATGGGCGCAGCGTTATGGCTGGATTCTCCTCTGGCTTCATCGTCCTGCTGGACACCAGGACAGGACTCATCATGCGGGGCTGGCCTGCCCATGAAGGGGACATCCTGCAGATCAAGGTGAGAGCTGCGATCAGGGGCTGCTCTGTGGTCCTCACTGATCCTCACTGAGGTGGTGTGGAGCATCCTCCTGGCATGTGCTGCTTGGCAGGGCTGTTCTGCTCCATCCTCTGAGTGTTCCTTCATCACTGCTGTGTCCCTAAGAGGCTGCTTAAGCTCTTCTCCCCCGTAGTTAGTGCTGTGAGCAGCTTGCTCTTGTTCCACCCTGTGCTGAACAGAGATCAGCCCTCCCAGGTGTCTGCAGCAGGGGCAGAGAGGAGCCACGTCTCCTGTGAAGAAGCAGATGTGTTGCTTTCACCGCAGGGCTCTCAGCTCCCCTGGGAGAGTGTCACTCTAATGAATAACTCTTGTCCATATTTACCCACCCTCAGGGAGCGGGGCTGGGGCTCCTGTGTCCTCGACTCAAGCGCAGGTTAAACAAAGTTCAGCAGTGCGGGTTGTTTACCCTCTCACTAGCTAATAAGCAGCTCCAGGCTTCTCCTGCCCTCAGCAGTGTTCTCTGCTGTGAGACAGCCTCCTAATTCCTTTTCCTGAGAAGGAAAATCATTTGGCAGGTTTAATGGAGAGGGAGACTATATCATAATCTCTATAGAGATGATGAATTAGTTGTGTTGGGTATCACAGTGTTGTTAAGAGGCACAGCCTGTCTCTGGAGGATAGCAGTAGAGGAGGTTGCCAGCTACCAGACAGTCCTGTAGCTTGCAGTGTCCACCTGGATGCTTTGTTAATACTGCTCAGTATCATCACTTGCTTGGGAGTGGCGGGGACTTTCCCAATGGATTACACTGTGAATGTTGGATTATTGGCAGCTAACCTCATTTGCAGGTTGTGATAGAGGCTGGGAGCTTTTACCACACCACTTGGTTCACTGGCTTTTCCTGTCCTGCAGGCTGCAGAGGGCAACGTGCTCATCAGCTCCTCCTCGGATCATTCCCTGACTGTGTGGAAGGAGCTGGAGCAGAAACCTTTGCACCACTACAGATCTGCATCTGAACCCATCCACACGTTTGACCTCTATGGCAACGAGGTTGTCACGGGCACTGTGGCCAACAAGATCGGTGTCTACTCCATGCTGGAGTCCTCAGCGCTGCCCATCAGCACGACCAAGCTGAGCTCTGAGAACTTTCGGGGTACCCTGACCAGCCTGGCAGTGCTGCCCACAAAATGCCACCTCCTGCTTGGCTCAGACAATGGCATCATACGCCTCCTGGCATAGCTGTCCCCAGCCTGGGAGCATGTCCCATGGCACTGGTGGCAGAGCTGAAAGCCGGTGGCGTCCCTTATGGAGGAGGCAGTGAGATGTGTGTGAGCAGAGGATGCAGGGGGAGGTGTGCTGTTAGTGGTAAAGCATCTCTAACCTCTTTCTCTTATCTCTACAAAGAAAAAAAGCCATAACTGAGAAACCTCCACTGCTGCTGGGAGAGATACTGGGCGTTGTAGGTCACTGTCACCCCTGCAGAGAGGCCTGGAGCTTTCCATACCATGTGTGCCTGATCCCCAGGGGACTGTGAGCTGCCCTCCAGAGTAATATGGACCACAGCTTTCCCCCTCCCTTTAATAAGGGGTAAGAGGTGCCCCTTGACAAGAATACAACAGTATAGCTACTGCCATCTGCATTTACCCTTCACTTCCACTCCTGAACCACTGAACACTCCTATTAGGATAGCATAAGCTGGGCCTGGGAACTGCTGCCTTCAGGGCTGTGTGGTGCTGGGCATCTCCTCCTCCTGTGGTCTGTGTGTGAAGCCCAGACATGCACTCTGTTAACTTTATGTTCTGCCAGCTGAGCTGGAGCCTGTATGGGAGGAGGAGAGGTTAACTAGAGCCCTTCTGCTGCCTTACTGGCTCCAGGGCAAGGACTTGAATGAAAATCAGCCAAGGCACAAACCCCATCTGCTTTGCCATTTCATTTAGGAATGGGCTGCTGCAGAGGGATGGGAACATGACCCTCCAGGGAGGCCAGAAGTACATGCTTCCATGTGGATTTTGCCTTCTGGAGCCGTAGGGTAGGGATGGCCTCTTTGTTGGTTCCTGCCCCAGGAGTGCTGCATCCCATGGTTGTGTGAGGGGTGAGGAATGCCCTGTGTGCCACACACTGGCAGGGGTTCTCAAGAAATCCTTTCCTTCGTGCTGGTCAGACTCCTGGGAAGGCAGGACAGCAGAAAGGTGCTCAGTTTTGTCCCCTAGTGCCCTTACAGCATGGAAACCAGGAGGCAGGATCCAGCATGGTGTCATTCTGACCTTCCCTTTGGGACAGCACCCTCTGTTCCCACTCCAAAAGCAAGGGGAATGTTCTTTGACCCAGCTGTAGGAGCAGCTGCCTCACTTCTATTGCAGCCCTTTTCCCATCCATCCTTCAGCCTAATCAGAGCCAGTATTAGGGAGCGGGAAGCTCTTACCTTGGGCAGAGGAGGAGCCTGCTGTGGGTTAGCCTGGGAGGAGAAAGGGCTTTCATCCAGCCGCTGCTTCATGTCGGGAACCCGCAGTTGGGAAGGCTGCCTTCTGCTTCCAGGCACGGTGGGGAGGTGAGCGGTTGGCCCTTGCTATCCTTCCCTACCCAAGGGGAGCTCTCAGTCCCGTGTTGCCTATTAACCATTTGCAATAGATGTAAATACTTACTTCTAATAAACTCTTTGAAAGAGATGCAGAGATGAGTGTGTGGGGCAGCTCTGTTCTGGAGGGGCCCAGGTGTGGTGCAGGGCTGGTTGCAGCTCTCCTGCTTTGGCAGCCAGAGCTCCAACTCTGTGTTCAGGCACCTCCTGGGTGAGCTGGAGGAGGGATCCTGTGAAGATGCCCTGGATGTAAGGTAGGACCTTGCTGCACAGGGACTTGGATCTGCTTTCCAAGTGGAAGTAGCTCTTAAGTTGCAACAGCATATCCTAAAGTAGTTTCTGGTTGCAGAGCTCAAACCTGCCTCCTTCCCAGTGTCTGGGGTGTTTGGGAATCGAAAGCTGCTGCAATCCCATTAGCGTTCCCTACTGCTCCTTAGTGACTCTTCTCACACTGAGGGCATGGACAGAGCTGGGAAGGATAACAATGGCTTCTGCATATCCACTGGAGTTCTGCCCATTCCCAGGGCTCTTCCTCCATGTGTGTGCTGTGGAGCCCTGGTGCTGTGCCCCAGGGGAGATACCAGCTGCTCTTGGCTCAGCTCATCCTGAGCATCACCACCGCCTGCTCTGGTACATGGTCACAGGGCCTTGGGCATCAGCCATCTGCAAAAACTGGTGCAGCAGCTGCAGCTGGGATAGAGAGAGTAAATTATCTGGGGGTTTCTGCAAAGAGACTTCCAAAACCAGAGTGCCCTGTGGCAACAAATACAAAGCCCTGCCTTTTCACTAAAGGTTATGAATAAAAGAGCATATTCCCAGCACAGGGAGTATATGGAAAGTAGAGTCACTGCTAGAGACAACGGACTTCACGTGTTACTTCTGCTGGTGGGAGTTTGAAGCTGGTAAACTCTGTGTTACCACTGTCTTGAGCAGCCCAAAGTGTCTGCAAATGCACCACAGATCCACTCCTATTCCCCCAAACCAATGTTTAACCGGATGCTGTGGGTCAATATTTGCCTCAAACAGGGGCTGGTGCCGAAGGTCGCTGTGGTGGGGAGGAGGGATGAGCTGGACAAGCTCCCCCACACAGAGCCATCGGCCACGCTAAGGCAGGTGCCAGCTCCAACCTGGACAACCTCAGGTAAGGGGCAAACGAACATGGATTTGGTAGTAAACAGGGGCTTCTCCAATGAGCCATGGTGTTTCTCTGGGAGAGAGGGGTGAACTGGGCACAGTGATAAAGGATGGGCCAGGGAGGAAAGGGGGATTCAGGGTTATCATACAGCTGCAGGATTTGGGATGAGGAATGAAATGACCTCAAGTTTTGCTTCTTCTACTTGGAAATTGGGGTCACAGCACAGTAGTTCTGGGTGAAAGCTCAGAGAAGGGGAAGCAGCCCTAGGAATAAAGTGTATGGCAGCTGTGTTGAGAGCTGCGCTTTGGGATGGAGGCTTTATGTCAAGAAGATGATCTGTTATTTATATTGGAAAGGGAGAAGTGGCTGATGAAGCAGTGGCTAGGGAATGAGTGGCGTTTATCCATGGCCCTGGAAGCCCTGCTCCCAGTATCCCATACTGGAACTGGAGCGCAGGGGTGGGAGAGGCTGTGGTTTGCCAGCCAAGGGGGAAGGCAAGTGCTGGGAAGGGGAGGACTCTCTATTCCAGCACATATTTCACAGAAACTGCTCTGCTATTGCAATTTCTATGTGCAAAGTCCCTCCCAGACAGCACTTGCTGAGTGCCCACAGCGCCACTGAGGCAGGTTAGTATCCCTCCTCCCAAGAGCCGAGGATGCTGTGCCCATACCTTTGTGGTTTGCACGGAAAGGAGCAGAGGCTCTCATCCTCTTCCAAAGGCACAGTGTGTGCAGGACTGATTAGGGAATGACCATTTGCAATCCAGAGGAATAAGGGCAATGGGGTCCGAAATGCAGCATCCAAGCAGGAGAGTGTCATGGAGGAGCCTGGCTGTGGTTACAGCTCTGCTCCGGTGCGGGTCCCTGTTCCTCTCTGATTTCCCTGCCTTGGCGAAGGACCCAGGAGCCCTGTGTTGTTTCTTTGCGGCATTGTTCATCTCCCTGTTGCTTTCTGCAAGCTCCTGCGCCAACCTGTTTGGCTAGGTTGATCATTTTCTCCCTGTAGACCTGGATAGGCTCAGCTTGCTGCTGCCAGGCAGCTGGAAAGAGCTCCTCTCTCAGCTGGTCCTTCTGTTCCAGAAACATGGTGTTCCTCTGGGGTCCGTGGCTGCTCTGCCTATCTGCTCTGCACAGTCACCTAAGGGTAAGTCGTGATGCTGCGGGGGTCTGGCCAGCAAAGGGCAAGGGGAGCAAAGTGGGTCTTCTGCACCAGCCCATGGGGCAAATACTGACTGAGGCTTCTGGAAGCACATCGATGGAGGACACTGCTTCTCTGCTGTGGGGTTAGCCCGTGCCCTAGGGCAGGAAGGTTTCTGATCTTCTTTTTCCCAGCTAAAATAGCTGTGGGTGTTCTCATTATTCAAGTGGATTTCTGTAGAAGCTCTTTGGAAACTTGGCTTCGACTGTATTTAGTGTCCATGACCTTCAGGAGTTAACAGGAGGTTGTTTAATAGCAGCTTTCTTTTCGCCCCCATTTTCAATCTGGATCCCTGTCAGATCTGAGATTGCAAAACTGCACTGCTCACTCTCTAGGGGATACATGATTTTGTACCCTTCTGGCCTGGTCCCTTTCCAAACAAATCCACTATTTGCAGCCTCTCCCTGCTCCTGCTCACTTCCACTTCTGCACAGCGGATCCCACTGCATCAGGGTGTGCATTCTAAAGCTGCAGCCACACTGGTGCCAGCCTCTGACCTGGCCCCATGGGAATGTGTTAGGAATGGGAGGCTTGAGGAATCCAGAGGAAATTATCTTGCACATGACTTTGTTTCTCTGTTGTGTATTTTCCCCTCCCCTACAGTTTTCTTCAGTACAAGCCATTGAGCAAAAGCGTCTCTTCTTAGACGAGGATGGGGACCTGAAGGTAAGCAATGACTGGTTCCAGCAAGGGGACCGAGGTTATACTGTGCTATTTGCAATGGTTTTCCTGAGATAGGAAGGGACAAGGCAGTGCAACCTAACAGTGCCAGTGCAATGAGAAAGTCCATCTATCTGCAGGCTTCCCTCCCGGCTGCTGCCAGTGCTGTGCTCCTTCATGCTGGAAGCGTATGGAATACTCAGTAGCCGGAATGTACAGGGACTGGCAAGTGGGTTTAAGTTCTGATTGATAAGGGAAGATGAGGAAAACAACTAGCTATGAGGATAACAGGGAGAAAGACCTGGAGCTGATGCTGCCCATCCAGCCTGGCTCTGACAGTACAGCAGGGGAATGTTATCGGATGTGTGTGGGAACAGGGGGATCTGAGGGAGAAAACGTGTTTCAGACCATGCAAATGTGAGGACAGTGGTGGCAGTGCTGTAGGCTACAGCTTAGAAAGATGTAAAATGAGGAAATTTGGAAAGAGGAATGGGATGGAACAGAACAGACAAGGCAGATGCCTAGAGGAGGATTTGAGCCAGAATGGATCCAGGCTGTGACAGCAGTAGAGGTACTGACCGATGCACGAGTGCTAAAATGTGTGAGAGGAGGAGGTGAAATCAAGGTCGAGGATGATGGATCTATAAAAGGTGAAGGCAAAGGACATGTGCTGAGCAGGTCATGGTTCTTGCCCTCAAACCATGCCTCTGGGCTCACTTACCTGGGGCAGGCCCTGGGAGCAAGCAGAAAACCACTGCAAGACCCTCACTTGGTCCATTCCCACAGGATACAAAACCTTCTGTGTTCCAAACTCATTGAGGTGCTTTTAACCTCCAGGTTAAAAGGCAAACTGAAGTGAACACACCACCAGAGCAGAGGAGCTGGAGTTTTCTGAACCCATTTAGGTGTGCAGTAAAGCCTATGAGGGATGGTATTGCCCTGCTCCTGCTTTCCCAGCCCTATCCTCTTTGTTTCTCCCTAGGATGTGAAACACACTGGAGTTGAACAGTCTGCTCTGCTGGGAGCAGGGGGTGTGCTGAACACAGACCTGGCAGACTTCACCTATGACACCTTCCAGGAGACTGATGGATCCATGTTAGCCTTCACCACCAACTCGCCAGGCATGAAGAATGACAGGAACACAGAAGATGAAGCCGTAGCTGGGGCTGTAGGCTGTTATGAACAGCAACCATCTGGGGAGATTGCCTCTTCTTCAGAAGAAGGAGAGAGTGAAGATAAAAGCTGTGAGATGACTTGGAAGAAGAGCCAGAGGCTAGCAGATGGCTTGATGAGATTCAGCATCGATCTCTTGAGAGAAGTCCAGCTGGAGTCCAACAGGACCAATGTGATCCTGTCACCCCTCAGCATCGCCCTCGCCTTGTCTCACTTGGCACTGGGTAACTCGTTAGTCACAAAAGCACCATTTCCTGTACCCCCTCCTAGGAACCAGTGTGTAAAATGCCAAGATTAAATCCAGCACCTTCCACTTCATCTGACTCCTGCGGCTTTAATTAGGCACAATTACAATTGAAGCTGCCCTTTGTGGCCCTGCTGAGGCTCCTATGCTTAGGTTTCTCCAGCCTCTTTTGAAAGGCACAGGCTGTTACTAACAGTGGGAAGCTAGATCCCTGTTTTCCACTACACGGGCATGACCTAACAGGAATCTGACTTTGCTTTTTAGGAGCAGCAAATCAGACAGAGAAGCACTTGCTGGAGGTGATGCATCTGGAGTCTGTGCCCTGTGTCCACCACATGTTGGGCACCCTTCAGAGGAGGCTCATGGAATCCACCCTCAGCCTTGCATCCCGTCTGTACCTGCAGAAAGGTGAGAGGAGGGATCCTACTGGCATGGGATAAACCTCTGCTTGACAGAGTGATGGAAGCACACTGACATACCGGGAGTCATCCCTAAGCAATCCTCCTGGGGGGTGTCACACCACTGGCTGAGCCACTGTCTGATAACTTTATGTGGAATTCTTCCCTTCCACCAGGATTTGAGGTGAAAGAGAAGTTCCTGGAGGATTCAGAGAAATTCTATGGAGCAAAGCCCATGACCCTTTCTGGGATCAATGAAGATGACCTCACAGCCATAAATAAGTGGGTAAAGGAAGCAACTCACGGGCAAATACCCACCTTCCTACAGCAGCTCCCTGAAAACATAGTGATGCTCTTGCTCAATGCCATCCATTTCCACGGTGAGGCCTTACTTTTCAAGAGGAGTAGTTAGAAATGTACCAGTTTCCTGCAAGCACTGTAGCTGAACGGCATCTCCTTTCATTGCTTCCTGCTAGGCAATCTGCTTGTTCTGTTCTTGTACATCTGCTGTTCCTCTTGCTTGGATTTCTTTACAGCAATGATTCCCAACTGCTTCACATGTGCTAAAAATGCTACCTGACAGCAGAGCCAGAATGCAGGAGGTGAAACCTGTATTTTTGCCTCCTTATTCAGGATCCCAGACAGCAGCACATCCCTGCTCAGCCACATCAAACGCAACTCACTACACAGCAGCCACCGAGCTCAGAGGCAGCACAGTGGTCAGGCACATATTCCTCTTTTAATTCCCTGAGGCTTCTGCATTGAAACACAGACCAAGCACTTGCTTCCAGTGTAAATCTGTGAATCTTTTATCTTGGTCTTGGAACACTGTTTCACCCTGCACAGCACAAAGGCTCTTCATTTTTCAAAGCACAAACATCCTTTACTTTATCTTCACAGCCTTCAGTAATCCCCCACGCTGAGGCATGAGGATTAATCCTTGTTCTTTGTGTTAGTCCATCGTCCCTCTCTGAAAGATAAGAGCTTCCTGCTGTTAGGGCTTTTCCAGCCCTGGTACTGTATTTCACAGCCCTCTTCACTGTATTCCTAGTTACCTGGTCACTAACCTGCCTTGTTGGAGAAGTTATGATAGGAAGGGTGTCAGAGGGGCAGTTTCTATTTTCCTACCCAAATTTAACTGTTGATCTCTAAACTTCTATTTTTGTAGGGTTCTGGAGGAATAAGTTTGATCCCAGCTTCACTGGCCCAGATGTATTCCACCTTGACAATGAGTTCGTGGTCCCAGTTGAGATGATGAAAGCCCAGAAGTACTCCCTGAGCTGGTTTACACTGGAGTCCCACGACCTTCAGGTAGAGCTCCACCAGGAGCACAAGTTTTGATTGGAATTACCTCTTCCTACAATATTTTACTGGCTGCAAATATTATCTCCCAAAATCCCAAATGTCTCTTAATACGCATAATACGCAAAAACTTAATAAGCATCCTTTGCCCTAGCAAGAATGTTCAACCTTCATTCTCAGTCTATAGGGGAAAGGTAGGTAGGTAGGTAGATAGATAGATAGGTAGATAGATAGATATTCCCAGTAAATGTGAATTAATGGAGCTTAAAAAATTAAAGATAAATGAGGAAATATGGAATATATGGGAAGGAATTCCCTCAGACAATATTCTGTTGGAGCCCTTCAGAACACAGGTGCTGCCAGAGTGGGTACAGTGTTTGTGCATGTGGGCTTCCACTCTACCATGTTTTCAATCTCTACCAGTCAGTGGCTAAACACTAAAGCCTAATGCTGTTATTCCAACAAACTTTGTCCAGATTCCTCCTTCCCAACCGGCAGTTCTCATCTCATAGGGAGTCTGGCTCTGTAGACCAAGTGGAAAAAGGCTATATTAAAAGCATCACTTTCTGGACTTGCCTTTCTCTTCCCTGATTCTGGTTGGTTTTATTTCCAGGTGGCTAAGTTTCCCTTTAAGAGTAACATGAGTTTTGTGGTCATTGTACCAACCCAGTATACTTGGAATACCTCTCACATGCTGGAGAAATTCCCTTATGGACAACTATGCAGGCTTTTCCCCACAGAGGTACCCACTGCAGTGAAGATCCCCAAAATAAAATTGGATCACCACCTGGAACTCAACAGGGTTCTCAGTCAAATGGGTAAGGATTTGCATGGAGTAAGTGAAGCTGATCAATCTATATGGCATCTGTTCGCTGACACCGAACCCTACCATCCTTGTTTCTAAAGCTGTGCCTCACAGCTTGCTCCAGATAACATCCAAACTCTTCCATCTTTCATTCCTCTCCTCCTCCTTACTCTTTGCTTTCCTAGCACCAAATGTTTGGCTCCAACAAGATGATACTATAGAGGAAGCAGCATTCACAGTTCCTCCCAGTCTTTACGAGTTCTTCCTATTCCCCTATTTGTAGCCAAGACCAACATCCTCCTGCATGTCAACCTTTATCTCTTACTTTGTCATTTAACAGCATCCAGGACATGGAAATTGCCACCAGAGAGGATGCAGATCACACTTACTGAAATAGAACACCATGACCTGCATTTCCAAATGAGAATTAATGAAGAATTCACTTTGTTTTGCAGAATTGCTTAAAAAATAATACCTTTAAAAGTGTTCCCAGCCAAGCAAGAAAGAGCCTTCAGCCTTGCTGCTGCTTTTAAAGGATGACTTTCAGTTCTTACACTACTGTTCTGGTTTTGGCACCCTCAGCTCTCCATACAGAGAGGGACTGGCTGGATTGCAGCTCTTGTTTCTGTTGCCTGCCAGTTCTCCAGTCCTCCATGGTGGACAGCACAGATGAGGGAATTGCCTCCTTTGGACAGAGCTGGTGGCACCAACTGGGTTTACTAAGGTTAACTTGGTCTCATTTCTCTATAGGCCTCCAGGAGCTGTTCACAAGCCCAAATCTCCAGAAGATCACAGAGGAGCCTCTCTTTGTATCCAGTATACAGCATCAGTCTACCCTGGAGCTTAAAGAAGACGGGGTGGAAGCATCTGCTGTGACCAGTGTTGCTATGTCACGCTCAGTCTCTGCCTTCAGCCTCGACCGTCCCTTTGTCTTCTTTATCTTTGAAGATGAAACAGGCATCCCGCTTTTCATAGGCAGTGTGCAGAACCCAAACCCCAATGCTGCTCCCCAGCTCAAAGAGCCACAGGACTCATACGAAGCAAAGGATGTCAATGAGTACCCCATGCCCAAATAAGAGAGGAGCAGAGCTTTAAGCATTCTGAGACTGCTACCTGACCCTTTGGACCAGCTAAGAGAGGCCTTCTGTCCTTGGAGACCTCCTTCTGAGGCTTCAGGAGGCAATCCCTTGCTGTTTTCCTTTACAGATCCCTAAAGACCAGTCCTGGGATAGCCCATTCCAGCCTTGATGAGCTTCTCCAGGCTGGGGTTCCCCTCTGTTGAACCTTGAAAAGCTTGTTCTGCCTGGATTTCCCTTCCAGGGCTCTTAGTCCTCGAAGGGAGACTTCCTTGTCCCCAGACTCTTATTTAGAGTCTTTATTAAGCTCTTACTAGAGCCCCCTGTAGCCTGGAATCATCATTAGCATCTGGCAGCCTGGACAGCAGCCAGAGATATTAATATGGCTCTTCCTTCCGCAGTTCCTGGGAACATGTCTACTTCCAAGTGTTCCTCTGAAAACCATCTGTACCCACCTAGAAGCAACCCCTAGATCCTCTGGACTAGGAACTAGTTGTCTCCTCTAGGATGTGTCACAGCCATTTCCAGGCACAACTCTTCTCAAAGATTCCCTTTTCCTACTCCTTGGCTATTGGGATCTGATGGGGGAGTGCCTGCAGTTGGGAAACCCCTTTGGATCCTTATTGGAAGCCCTTATCCTGGGAAACTAGGTTCTTGGGTAATGCTAGATTTTGAAAGACGTATTTTATAGTGTTTTTTAAGTAATTTTTATGTTGGCAGAATAATAAAGAGTAAAGCAGAATATATTTGCTTAAGGTGTTACATTGAAAGACCCAGCAGAGAAAGGGAAAAGGCACGCAACTTGGATAACAGCAAAGACTGGGAGGAAAACAGCATCCATAAGGTGAAATGGCTCATCCATAAAGACTGTCCAAGGACTGAGACCAAGAAGCTTTAGGCATCTCACCTGCAGGGCATGCAGGGAACACTCACTGTCAGAGATGGCTTTGTGAAATGGGCAGAATTCCTTGCATTAGGAATGAGCTCAGTGGCACAGGGGCAGGACAGTATTCTGTCTGTGAGCAGCAATGCAGTGATAAGCAGGGATGTGACAGTCCTTAGCCTTTCTCTTGGGTAAAACCTGACCGTTGCTGGTATCTATTAGGAGGTCCAAAGCTGCTGATCTGACATCTGCTATCTGTAATTTGTTCTTCTAATGGGATACAACAGGATGCTATGGATGGTTGGGACAGCTTCCAGAGGAACGAGGAGCAGATTTTGACACCTGTGGCTGATTTTGCCCTGTTTCTAGCAAAAGGCAATGTCCTTTTACAGCTCCACTTCTGGGCACAGCTCCCCGGGTCCTTGTTCTGAGGTAGCAGAAATAAGCTACCATGAAAGAATCTTAGGAACCCTCTATCCAACCAACCCATCCGAGCACTTAAGAATATTAATCTAACTCACCATAGCCTGCCATGCTGCTATTTCTGTGCAAAACAACTGCTATCCATAGTAGATTCTGCTTCCAAACTCTCTCAGCTTCTGGGAAGAAGGGATGGTGCTCTGGATTTGAAACACAGCAGTCAGAGAGCACAAGGGCCATCCTCCTGGCAGTGTTTTCCTCATTTGGGAAGGCTGCCTTCCCTCAAAGGAAGGAGCAGAATGCTTCTGGGAGCCTCCGTCCCTGAATAGTCTGCACCATCTGCTGGAATAAGAGAAGGACTGACTCACTAACCATGAATTTTGGGGATGCAGGAGACATTGGGGAATAAAAAGTCCTGGCTCTAACCTGCAATTACACATTTCTTGCAGTCTAAAAGGGGAAAAACAGCTAAAGATAATATCTACCCCTCTAACCCATGCAATGACACATAGCCTTCAAAAAGAGGGTGTAATTACAGGGCCATGTAATTCTAACAAGTAAACCCACAAGAATTCAACCCTACTCTGAGGGCATAGCTTTAGGCCACAGGGAACATTTTAGCTTATTTATTTATACAGATTCATTCCTAACATTCAGAAATGCCATCCCATGCCTTAGGTAAGTATTGCTGCAACCTCAGCGTTCACCTCCCTGAACTCCACTTTGTTGCACTGCAAAAAGCACAAGTCTTCCTTTTGAAGCCTCTGCCCTCCAGCTCCCCCTCTTCTATAAAGTTTCCCCTCACTCTCAGTTTCCTGAACAGCTTGCTTCCTATTTCCTATTTTCTGCCTTCCTTCCATCCCTCCTCCTCCAAGCTATTCTTGTCAAACTATTAATTTCATCTCATTTGACAGTACAGCAGCCCTCCATGACTGTGCTTTGCTCAACAAATTATCAGTTACATCAACCTTAAGACTCTTTTTCACTCCAGTGACTCTCCAGAAGAGGCAGTATGTAACATGCAAAGTAATATTAATGTCTGTGCTCAGGAATTCCCACTTTGCATTGCTAAGCTTTCACTTTGACTGAGCTCTCCTCTGAAAAGACATGACTAGCAAAGGGAGGCTGCTCTGGAGCTCATCTGCACCACTGGCTGAGAATACCAAATAGGTCTCAATATCTTTAATAGTAGATGTATTTTTCCCTTGCTAAAGCAAATTCATATGAACATGATCAGTATTTCCATAGGTGAACATTGTTCAGACAGCATATTGCCTGCTTTCTCGACTGCAACCCAGAACAACAATAAAATGTATTGATTTAACAAAACCCATCTTGTTAGATGAGTATAATGCAGCATTTCAGGGATACCCATCACCTACAGGAATAAAGCTTGCTTTGGTCTATAATAACACGCTGTACAACTGCTACTCTGATTTAAATGGTTTAAAACCAAACCTGTATTTAAAGAGATGGGCTTTCATTTGAAGATACAGACGAGATGTAAAAACTTCTCTAGTGGTCCTTCCAGAAAGGGCAATTTAATACCACAAATAAGGTATCAAAAAGAGATGCGAACCACTAGAAGATCTTTCCACAGCCCCTCCTTGGGCCAACAATGGAAGACTAACAAGTACAAACATCTGTCTACGGATGATTCCTCCCAGAGCAAGATAAGAAGCAGTTGAAAGAGGAGCTGTTTCTCTTGTTAGAAAGGGTCACCTTTGAAGCACTGACTAATCACAAGGCAGGCTACCTGCTTTGCTTTCCCAGCTTGCAAAAGCAGCAGCTAAAGCTTCTCTAAACCCATCCTTTCATCTTTGCTGAGGGACTATATGAGCTCAGGGCCAGCATGTACGGGTAGCTCATCCCTACCTGTTAGTGGTGAGGCTGGCAGCCCAAAAAGCTGTTCTGGGGCAGGACCAGGCTGGGGGCACTGGCATTACTGGCTATAATTTACTTTCAGCATTCCCAAGGAGACAAACAGCTACCCTGACCAGCTATGTATCCAGTTATCCCAGTATCCTGGGTCTCCCAGTAACCAGTAACAAATGACAGGGGGGTGGAAAAAAGGCCAAGAATAACTAGGGACAAGGAAAACCAACAGCTCTCTGGTGGTGTCACCCAGCCTGACCATTGTTAACCTTCAATGGACCTGTCACCCACTCATTTGATTTGGGTTGGGGTTTTCCCCTCACAAAATCTATATTTCATCTTCAGCAATATCTAGTTACAATGAGTTCTACAATCTAATCCTTATGAAAAATGGACTCTCTTGATTTAAACATGCACTGATGGGTGCTCCCCTATTGCGAAATAGAACTAAACCCCTCTGCCCTGTTGCCTTCTCCAGATCATTCATCATTCAGTAAGCTCCTACAACAGTCTGTTAATTCATCTTCTTTTACCAAGGCTTTTTAGCCTCTTTCTTTTCAGCCCAAAACTCTAAGCCAGTTATGTTAATAGCTTCTTGTTAACCAGTAACTACCACTGGATAGAACCACTTCTGACTGTCTTCCCTTTAACTGCGTTAAACAGCAACAAAATCCTGCTTCCACTTTACAAGTTTCTCCCTTAAATGACAGATATAAATCCATAAATCTACTAAACACTGCTGCATTAACCATACCTCTGAGGAAGAAGAAATTCCCCCAAAACTAAGGGGATAACAGACTTGCTCAAACAACACAAGGATCATTCACATCTCTGACCTGTGCTTTACCCACCAGACTGCCCTTATTACATTTAACTTGGAAGGCAGCGCTAAAAAATCAGTGCAATTCAGTGTGAAGGTGGCAACACTGGAAAATGGGAGCAGAGCACTTTAAGAGAGCCCCGGGAAGCTGTAACCTGAAGCCTGCCGAAGGCTGGGCTGGGGGAAGCAGCAAAAAGCAGATGTGGCTGCACCAAACCCGCACTGTCCCCAACTCACACCGGCTGGGAGCCTGCGATCAGAAAAGCCCAAGGTAAGGGGCAGCTCAGCCCTAGCACTGGGGAAGCGGAGTGCAGAGGATGAGGATGGGGAGCACTCAGAGGACCTGGGAAACAGGGGACAACAGTTCTTCTACAGGTGTTAATGGATGGGATTCCCACCCAAAGAGAGATCTCACCAAGGGTTGGGAGCCACCAGCATCCTTGGGTACCTCTTTGCCTCCGGGGCTTGGGAAGCGGGGTGGTTTTCTGCCCTTCAAGCATCTATGTTGCAGTTGGGAACATGCTTTTTCTTTGCAATGGTGACAACTTCGGTGGTGGTCCAGACCTGTAAGAGCTAGCGGTTGCTAGATGCTTCAGAAGGAGTTAGCGCTGTGGGGTGGAGCAAGCTCTTTGAACTCACGGGTGATGTTTCATAGCTCCCCTAAAATCAGAAGTGTTTATAAATGATGTGAGACTTGTACTGCTATAGATGGAAAGCTAAAGATTTCCTTTGCACCTGCAGGCCTCCAGAAACAGCCAGCTCCCAGGCACAAAGTTCCTTCTCAGCTCATTTCTCAAGGTTTTCTTCCTGTACCTTCCTGCCTGTAACATCACATGCTGCTGCTTCTTCTCTTTAAAGGCAGCCCCAGATAGGAATATCATGCCTGAAACGATCCCACCTCTGTTCCAACCCAATTCCTTTCTCTGCATTTCTGGCTGGGAGCTAAGAGATGTAGAAATAGAATCCAGATGTTCAGGCCAATGCAAACGCAAAAAGGCTTTGTCTTTCTAAAATGGAAATTGCTGTTTTGGCAAAGCCTGAGAAATATGAAGCTGGTGACAGTACTGGCAAAAACAATAGAGATCTGCAAAACCAATCTCCGCTCGCATGCTCCCAGGAGCTCAGGGGAGTTGGAAGCAGAGGTTGTGTCGAGATGCTGGGTTTTGTTTGCAGAGAAAAGGTTATGCGCCATGGAAACCCTTCATCTCTAAACTAAACTGAGCCAAACCTCTTCCGCTTGGTGCAGAAAGCCCTCTCTAGGATCTGTTTAACTTAGGCTCAACACAGGGCTCCTGACATCTCTTTCAGCCTGGGGTCTATTCATTGTAAAACTCTGCAATGATAAGAGCAATCCCAACATCATCATAGCCACTATCACATCACCAAACACATTGGTTTGTGCCAGTATAGTAAATCCTTTTGATACACATCTTCTGCACCAGAATAGCTCAGCTGCTTGGATAGCAGCAGGATGCAAGTGCACAGGGAAAAGAGGGTATCACTTCTGTGTTACCCAGTCTAAACATAGATGAAAACTTAAAACCACTGCTGTGACACCTCTTTCTTCAAGGCAAAACTGTCACCAGAAGAAAAGGGGTTTAGCAGGGAAGGGAAGCAGTGAACTGCCTTTCACTGAAGCAGAACCTCTGCCTGCACAGCCTGGGTTCCAAACTGGGGCTGTTGTAGCCACGTGGCTTTGTGTTGTGTTTCTACCAGCAGGCATGTTGTCTTTACAGCTGAAGTTAATCTGAAACACATGTTCTTTCTCCTGCTTCACTGGATGCCTGGATCACAGGGGTTAGCTAAATACAACCCTCTTCCTTTCATTTCTGGGAATCTCTACAAACATTGCTTCAGATCAGCCGCGGTGGCGTCTGTTCTCAGGGGCATGACACTCGTGCAGTAGCTCTGGTTTACCCGCAGTGAAACCCTGTGTTACACACTGCCCTTTGGACCAGATAGATCTGGTCTGGAAGGGTCACACAGGCCAATACTGCAGGGATTAAAAGTGGATTCCATGATCCACAGAATCATTCTATGATTCCACAGAAGGCACAGTTTTGGGGAGTTTAGTACTTTTCACCCACTTCCGTTAAAATGCTGAATAAGCCAAGCTCTGTCTTTCACTTCTTCTCTAGATCTGGCCTAGGGTTAGGTATTTACTCTCAGCCCCTTTCCTTACTGCCTTTTAAGAAAGCTCTTTTACTTGATCAAATTGCAAATAAGCAGCAAAGGATGCATATAGGCTCTACAGCCTTACAGACACAAGAAACATGACAAACTACTGCCTGAGGCAGGTAACTTGTACAGCAGAGCAGTAACCAGTCTGGTTTGCTTTCTGCTCCATTCAACAATATGAATTTGTTGCCTTTTATAAATGAAGTATTTATTTTTTTTTAAAGTCTAAACCCCAGGAGATACGATTTAGTGCTTTTCTGGACCTTGGCACTCAGTAACTGCCAGCATCAGTGTGGTTTGGGCCACACGTATCTGCTTTTGTGCTCAGGCACACCCAGACATGTTTACTTGCCCAATTTTAAAGTCATTGGGCTGAATATTTCAAACCAGAGAAGAAAACCCAGCTAAGATCAGGTGTGTGTTTCACAATTGGAAAGGACAAGCAGCAACATGTGTCATTCCAGTTTCTGACACAATCAAGTGAATAGCAGTGGTTGGAGATGTATTTGTTTGGTTGCTTAAACTACTTCTGTTGTGTTCTTACTCTGTAGGTTCAGGCATGCAGATTCCAGTGGTTCTCCTCTTCTTGGGTCTCTTAACTGTCCCAAGCAGATCCCAGAACTCAGCTACTGAGCAGGTGAGTAGGAGACAACACAAAGAGAGTGAGGGAGAGATACTTGGAGCAGGTAATTCAATTTTAGAGAATCTTAGGGAAGGATTAAGCACTACCCTGGCAAGTTACTAGGATTTTATTTAGCAACATAATGAGACTAAGTCCTGCTTTATCTAGATAAAGCCTTACGTCAGCGGATGACTGTGAGGCAGAAGTAGTGGATTCCAATCTGAGCACTGCCTTCAGCTTTACTAGGACACTTTGAAGTAACTACATTCTCTGTTCCTACACTTTAAAGTTCCTACATTCTCTATCTGTAAGATTAGGCCAGTCTTCCTGTAGCTCACAGAAGAGGATCTGTAGATTCCTTGCCTTTGAAATACTTATCACAACTGTACCTACCCTTGTAAACTAAGTCTAACCAGAGTGCTCCCTGTACCTGCTAGAACTCCGCCACTGCTGATGGAGCTGGTGAGGTTGAAGAGGAGGATCCATTCTATAAGAGCCCTGTAAATAAGCTGGCAGCTGCAGTCTCCAACTTTGGCTATGACCTGTACCGGCAGCAATCTAGCCGGATAACCACTGCTAATGTCCTGCTGTCTCCATTCAGCCTGGCTACAGCACTTTCTGGTCTATCCCTTGGTGAGTTATTGCCCCTTGCCCACACGTGGTGTTGTGCTTGACAGACCTTCCTCACACTGTTTGTCCTTGTTGTTGACAGGGGCTGGAGAACGAACAGAAGACGTGATTTCTCGTGCTCTCTTCTATGATTTGCTTAACAAAGCTGAGGTCCACAACACTTACAAGGAGCTACTGAGCAGTGTGACTGGGCCAGAGAAGAGCATGAAAAGTGCCTCCCGTATCATCTTGGAGAAAAGTAAAAGTCCTTCTTCTCCTCTATCAAATCTCACCTAAATAACTAGCAGCAGGTAGAACACACTGAGTAACACCACACTAACAGCTTTGGCTCTGACATACTGTTAAGCCAAGATGCAGACAGTGCATGGAATGCTACTCCTGCTCCAGTAAAGCCTGGAAGGTTTATGTGCACATAAACAAAGACTTACGCGCACAAAGACACTGGTGACACAGCAGCAAACACAAGGAAGACCTAGAATAAACTTGCTGAGGATTTTGCCTTCACTCCAGGGTTTCTGGCAGGTGTTGATAACTTCCAGGAACCACAAATCCCATTTTCTATTTGTGATAGCATTCAGCCATATTCCTTTGTTTAATTCCTTGCAGAACTAGTTGAAATGTCTGCTTTTGGCATGAAATAAACATCTGCTCAGACAGCTAAGAGCTATCTTTTGGAACCTGCTGGTTCCAAGAATCCAATAGGTTGAGTAAGCTGTACTTTTAAAGCAAGCTGGAGAAAGAAGAAAGACTGATGTGCAGGAATAGCTGTGTCCAAGCCTTCTGTTCTTATCTTCTCTCTTTACTTTTCAGAAAAGAGTTATGCCACATTCCAGCAAAGGGTGGCTATAGGATTTGGATCAGTTTCCTCAATGCGCCTTCAGTCATTCTTCTTCAAAGCAGGTTTCTGTATACACACAGCCTCAGATGTTTTATGAGAGAACTGCTGCTGGGCTTTGGATTGCAATCTGCTGCCTTGAGATTGTTGTGATAAGGGAGCTAGCTGCAATATCAATGTTTTTTGTTCCCCAGGACTGAGGGTGAAGCCTGGATTTCACAGCCAACTGGAGAAGTCCTACAGGATGCGTCTGAAGGCACTAAGTGGCAATACCCAGTTAGACCTCCAAGAAGTCAACAACTGGGTACGACAGCAGACAAAGGGCAGGATTATGCGGTTTATGAAGGACATGCCCACAGATGTCAGCATTCTCCTTGCTGGGGCTGCTTACTTCAAGGGTAAGAATGTTGCGTACTTGCTTACAGAAAGGGTCTATAAATTTGTGTCAGAAGAGGTAGGAAGGAATGCTCCCACTTCAAATAGAGCAAACAGACTGTCAAAGCGACAGTGTAAGAAGAAAGTGTTTGAGAACACTCAGCCAAGAAGAAAAAATGCGTGCTACCTGAAAAGAGAGAGTCCTCAAGGGAGGAATCAGTGCTCTTGGGAAGCTGAATCTTGACCTGTTTGCAGTAAGAGATCAGAGAAGAAAGCTTAAGCACACAAAACTCCACAGCAGGAGTCGGAATATTACCATTTAGGGAAGGCACAGCTTAAAGAGTGTACTAAGCCTTTTTACCACTGTAGAAAGGGAGATAGTAAAGGCTGTTCTAGAACATGGTGTAAAGCAGTGTCCTAGAGAATTATTGCTTAGAGACAAGGACCAAAATAAAGGGTGGGGAGAGAAGCACTTTATATGCATTGACACAACTGCTGCCCTTTAAAATAGTTTTGTAATTACATAAGTACAAATCAACTACTCAATAGCTACTCCACCCATACACTGGCTTGATTTTTTCATTTCCCATTTAGTCAATTCTCAGATGAAAAGGAGGAGCCAAAGAGTGGCAGTAAATCAGTAGCTTTAATCAGTATTTCCATCCCTATCATCATTCAGTTATGCCTCCACTCTTAAAGCACAAATACTGTATATATAAAGCACAAGATTACTCAGCCACAGACACAAGCCTGGTTTCTCATGCTATTATTCCAGAAATTCCTGCATTCTATCTTTTTAAAAAACAGGGACCTGGAAAACCAAGTTTGACACCAAGAGGACTGTCCTGAAGGACTTCCATCTGGATGAGGACAGAACTGTGAAGGTGTCCATGATGTCGGACCCCAAAGCCATACTGCGATATGGTTTTGACTCCGAACTCAACTGCAAGGTCAGAGAGCAAATATTGCACAAGATCTCCTAAACCTACTGAGGCACAGGCTCAGCTACACTTACCTGTTAACCCACTCCAGAAGACAGCCTTGCTCCTCCCATCAGCCTACTTTTGCAATCCCTATTTTGAAAGGCTGCAAGTTGATTCTTTAGAATATCCCACTTCTATGTTGGCTATGTGACAAGCAGGCCAGAACTTAAATAACACACTGGTCCTACTACCCTGTATTGCTTGACTGAAAGTTGGGCAAGAAGGGCAGGGCGCACTCAGCCAAACTTTTCCATCTCTACCTCTTTCAACCAATCTTTCACTGTAGCATGAGCTCAAAGGTGTTCCAGATGAGAATCCCCCAGAGCAATACTGCAGTTCATTACAGGACTCAACAGAGGGGAGACAACACTTGCCATGTAATAGCTTGGGTTGATGAAAGCCTGGGTGCCAGAGAGGTCAGGAAGCATCATGTCTCATAAAGCAAACAGGGAACAAGACCAAATGTTAACTGGAAAGCCTGACCAGGCAGTTGAGATTCAGGCCTGGTACAGGATGTGTAAAACTGTTTATTATTGATGTCACCCTTTCTCATTTATAATTTGCCTTCCAGATTGCCCAGCTCCCACTGACAGAGGGAATCAGTGCCATGTTCTTCCTGCCTACAAAAGTGACCCAGAATATGACTCTGATTGAGGAAAGCCTTACTTCTGAGTTTGTCCATGATGTAAACAAGGAGCTGAAGACAGTCCATGCTGTGCTGAGCTTGCCCAAGCTCAAGCTGAACTATGAAGAGGCACTTGGCAGCATGCTAAAGGAGACAAGTATGTACATCACACACTCTCTACAGACTGCCGGGGCTCAAAGCAGTGGGCAAGTTGCTTCCTGCTCTCAGAAGAATATGAAGCTGGCAGGTTATTAGTTAGGTCCTGCTGTCTGTGTAGAGATTTCACCAGCAACTCAATCACTTTGGTCCAGAACTCTTCAACTTTTCATCACACCTTTCCACCAGGCTCATACAATGCTTCTGATACTAAGAGGGAGAAGCTCAGTAGAGACAGATTTAAGCTTCTTCCTGTTACCTCCCTACGAGAGCACCTACGTGCCCTCCTGGATCACAGCATCAGCAGTACTGCTCCATCTGCAATCTATGCTTTCAGCTAATGGAATTTTCTTTCTTTTCTCCAGGGCTCCAATCACTTTTCACATCACCTGATTTTACCAAGATTTCTGCCAAGCCTATTAGCCTATCTCATGTGCAACACAAGGCAGTTCTGGAGCTTAGTGAAGATGGGGAAGGATCCACACCAAATCCTGGGGTGAATGCTGCTCGTCTGACCTTCCCCATAGAATATCACGTGGACAGACCCTTCCTTCTTGTACTGAGAGATGATACCACTGGAACCCTCCTCTTCATTGGCAAGATCCTGGATCCCAGGGGTGTTTAGATCCCTTCACAATAATCTGCAATGGTAGGGCCCAAATGGAAAGGGTGGTACTGGGAGGGATACTGGCTCCCTGCTCTGCTGCACAAAGACACAACTTGCAAATCTTATGCCTTCATGCTGCAATAAAAGAGCTTTTGCTATTAATCTCAGTAAGCTTCAGTACTCTCCCTTGAAAGATTGTCTGCCTATGTCATATGCCTTCACACTCTTATTTTCCCTAGATGAGCCACAATTCAGTTCTGTGTGCTACACCATCTGGTGTATACTGCATTTTCCCATCTTTCAACCTGATGCCAGGTGTTTAGACTGAATCCCTCAGCCCTTCAAGTTCTGCAGTGCCCCCTCCTATAGCCTGTAAGTTTGCAATTCCCATCCTGTTGCCTCACCCATTCCAACCATTTACATTTCGTGCTGGCAAGAAGAAAAGTGCTTCATAGCATTAGAAATAAAAGGCAGTGTGCTCTGGATGTCTGCATGTTCATAACCATCAGGGTACAACACATGGGAGATTCCCATCTCTAGAAACACAGGCATATACAAGCATCTCAGATGTTTGCCTCAAAGGCAGGAATTATGCAAGAGCATCTATTCCCACCGTACCACACACAGACCCTTATGTTACAACTGGTCATTTTATTTACAACAGTCTCACTAAAGAGCATTTCAGACTTCATTCAAGTTGTTCCACATGATTTTCCAGCTTGTACTACACAACTACCTTACCACATGAAACTTAGCTTTGATGAAAGATCACACTGCAGCTTCCTTTGACAGGGAAATTAAGTTCTCTGAAGGATGCTTCTGGGAAGCTCTAACAGGCAGGTCTTCATCTCTTGTAGCTCCTGGATCTGAGTACTCTGTGGACCACAGTGCACCAACAAAATCTCCTCTGCTCTTTGAATCACGCTCAGTGCTTCAGAAACTGCAAATCTGAAATAGGAAGAGAATAAGAACAGAGTATAAATACACTTAATTCAGCTCTTTGACTTACAGAACCTTTAACCCCTCCCAAACAAAAACCTAAACCTGTTCATGGGTACAGATCCTACCTCCACTGTCATTCAGCACCAACTGTGCACTTCAGCTGCAAAGGGAAGATGGGGAGGGGAAAGGTAAGGAGATGGACAAAAAACACTTAAAACATTATCTTGGTACTCACTACTTCCTCACTGCAGCTCCCACTAAAATCAATTCAGTTACAGGGAGGGGTTGTGAGAAGATTTTCAGAGGCAGCCAGGGGATTTGCTTGCCCAAATAGAGCAAGAGGATTTTGTTTCCTCCTTTGAAAGGATGTCAGCATTATTATACAACTGAGATATACAAACCAAGGATGGGTATTTGTCAAAATAATAGGGCAGGGAATAAATGGAGCCAGTGAGAGGAAAAGAATAGACAGGGATAAAGCAGAGAAATGAATCCAAAGAGAGTCATGAGGTATAAGTGATCCCCAGTGGGGTTAATGAACTTGCACTTGAGTAATGGCCAACTTTTGTCCCTGTGCCAGCCTGGCTGGGGTCCTGTGAGACACTGTGATGGTGCCAAGGACCACTTCCCATGATGCTGTGTCAGACACACAGGAGTGGGGCAGGAAAGGGATGGGACAGAGAATGAGAGCAAATTTACCCATTGAAGAGAATTTGGGCCAGCTTGAAAAGTTCATGACCTATTTCTACACTTGATGGTCCATGATGCATTTCCACAATCTCAATACTCCTCTGCAGGTGTGTGGCTGCTTCCTGCCACTTCCCTGATGGGAAAACCACAGCAAAACAAGAAATGAGTCATTAATAAATACTTTCTAGAGCTACTGCCACCCAAAGAATCTGACATTATGCAAAATGCAATGAACTATGTCCACAGCATTCTTGGGAGGCTGCTGACCTCAGAACAAGGACAGGGGATCTAGAACATGAGATGACATTAATGTTCATTGGCTGTTGGGGATGCAGTTTTGGCCAAAGCAGTCTTTCCAAAAGCCCTGCTGTCAAAACCAGAGAAACAGAGTAGGAAACAAGGGCTGGTCAGAGAAAAGGCAAGACATGTTAAATTCAAAGGTCAGAAAAGTAAAGCTAATGAGAAGACAATGCCATACCAAGAGTAGCATAGACCTGTGCCAGATGATCCTCCATCTCTCCCATCAGCAAATGCTCTGGAGACAAGAGGTTTCCAGCATCCATCTGACACTTCTGGAGCATTCTAATAGCCTGATCTACAACAAAACAGGGTATAAAATTAATCCTATTGGCCAGTTTCTGACTTTCCATGACCCAGGAACCAAAATCAGTCCAATCTCATCTTTGCATCTTAAACAGCTAGATTTGGATTCAACATTGACTTCTTCTGCAGCCCTGTTTATTATAAAGCAGTGTTGGCCTGATTCACCCCAGGAAAGCAAGGCTTGGGAATGTGTAACTCCAATGTTACCCTGAGTTCTTTAGGTTACTATGGAACAGCATGTGACTTAGACTAACACCCAGATCAGGGGTATAAAAAACCTAAAGCTCAAGTCCCCAGGGACACCAGGCTGTGTGCCAGGAGACCCCAACTGGATAAGCAACAGTGCCATCTCATGGCTAGAACTACACCTCCCGATGTGTATTCACTAACTGCTGACCTTAAAGCTGAGCCTTACCAGCCTTCCTGGCTCTTAGCTGCTCTAATGCATTCTTGATTTGTTGCTGAAGATCCTGCAAACGGTGTGACAGGCTCTCTCTGCTGACTGAGATTGCACAAGCTTCATTTGAACAGCAAAGCATGTCTTCCCCCTGAGGAAATCATCCCTGTGATCACTCCTGTTCAACTCAAAGCTTACCATCTCTGTTATCTCTGCACTGTGTTACAGAGATGCTAAATTGTTTCTCAGTTGCATTCATTAAACAAAGTGACTTCCTTTAAAATTGCTATTGAGTTATTTGATTTGATGATAAGCTTCCAGGAATAGCTATGACTACGTGAGCTATAGATTAGGCCAAAGCAGGGTTATGTGGTACACAACTGATGTTCATACAATACACGTACTGCCTTGGCTTCTCCTCATGTTTTAATTCACATCCTGTGAACCGCAGAGTGTGACTTGCTCTACATACAGCCCCTGTATGCACACCTTCTATTCTAGGCTCCAGGCCTCCATTTTCTTTCCTAAATATCCCCCTTCCCCTAGAGTCCATCATCCTGATATTCCCAAGCTCCTTCATCAAGTTCAAAGGGCTTTTAACTTGCTGTTAAAGGCATTATCTTCCCTATAATGCTGACATACAAGAACACTACAGGAAAGCTGCTAAGCACAGTGAGATACTCTCTTGACTCTACAGGGGCTTTTGCCTTCTGAGCAGAGATCACAGACTGAGCTTTTTAACTCCTGACTTTCCCAAAGACCCAAACACATTTCTGTAAGTTATACAATCACAGCTACGGAAAAACTACCTGCATTGGAGCCCGGCAGCTGGGGCAGCAGAATGAGTTTCTCACGGCCGCCACACTCTTGATATCAGACTCTAACTCTTCCAGGCAGGCCTGGCAGCGACACTCAAAGAAATACTGTCTGAGAAGCTGTTGTCTCTCAGCAACCCTCATTCTACATTGATGAGGCCCTGCAAAGGGAGGGCAAGGGTAGAAATCTCCAAACAGGTATGGTTCTTAACATCAGACTAGATATATCTCTGTTATATTTGAGACTAGACATAGCATCTTTTGGAGAAGACATCATTGAAGACCAAAAAACAGTAGGCTCAGGATATATGATTTTACATTGACATCTTTGATCAAGGCTCATACATAAACAACATTATACTGTGATTTATGATATTAATAGTAGTAATCCTCAGTTAGCATACCAGTAGAGGTGAGAGGATGTTTGTGCCTTGAGACAAACAGAGAAATAATACTTACCATAGCAATGCAAAACTTCTTGGCCACTGGGGATTGGCTGCGATGCCCTGACAGTGGCAGCTGTGCCACTAAATGACACGCTGGTATTGGGCCAGCAGGAATGGTTCAGGAGGCTGAGGACAGGAAAGAAGGCTGTCGCCAGGCGCACAGGCTTCTTATTTACAACAGCACCATCTCTGGACCCTGAAGACAGAGGAAAAACAAGTAGGTTGAGAAGGAAAGCTCAGTAACCCACACAATTTCTGCACGAGCACTGTGACCGACTGCAGAGAGTGGTAGAAAGGTTTCTGGTATGTTGCTGCAATAAATAATAGCTAAATACCCTCTACCTGTGCAACAAAGAACAGGCCAGCACGGGACAGGCCACACATTTTAGGCAAGGCATTCTCATCTGTAAAGGGAGCTTTTCAGAACTGAGTATTCAATCTCTTTACACAAGCTGGATAAGCAACAGTAACAGAGAAGGGCTTAAAAGTTTTTATCTTACCTGACTCCTGCATCACAGTGATGGCTTGTGCATTACATTGCAGCTGCAACACATGCCTCAGCATCGCTTCTGCCACAGTCTTCAGCTCTGGAGACAATTCACCTGATGTTTTTTTACATGTCCTCGGTTTGGACCACTTCTCAGACGATTCCTGATTCAGAACAGCAGCCTCTAGGCCAGCTTCTTGCAGTTGTTTGCATATAGCTACAACACTCAGCATGCAAAGGAACTTATGTTCAGGGCTGTGCTTCTCAGCATGTGGCAAAAGGTTGAACACAGCCTGGTAAGAACTCTGGTACCGACCACTGTCATTACAACCAGGGATACCTCTGGTACCAGCTCTTGTATCTGCTGCCTCACTAAGATGTTTGCATCTTGCCTCAGGGTTATGAAGGTCCTTGTCACCATCATGGGACCATTCCACCAGCCTCCTAACCTCTGGAAAACCTGCCAGTAGAACAGTCCTCAAGGCAACATGGCAGAAGACCCCTAATGTGAGAAGCAGCGGTCCCAGGGAGCACTCTGTCCTGTGGTACTGCTCCCAGGCCACATCTGCACACTTCTGGCTGCAATATTTTGCATAACTGCACCCACAGCAAGGCACTGAGGCCAGAAGCTGCCTCAGACAACGGTGGCAATAAAGATCTGCATTAGTGACTCGAGTATCCCACACTGTTTCACTGCTGTCCTGCAGAAGAAGGCTCTCCCCTGGGCAGAGCACGCTTACAAAGGCCTCCTCTTTCAACAGGCTCTGTCCTGGCAGGATGTCCTGGGAGGCCACCAAGTGACGTCCTCTCTCTGTATCAAAATTCAAGCTCAAAGATGAAGATGCTCCTGAAATGCTGTCATTCTCTTCCCAGATCTCTGATTCTCTTTGAATGTCACCACAAGCTTCTCGTGCAGGCGCTGGGCAGCTCTCCTTCTCCTGTATTTTAACCTTCAGTTGACTTAACTTTCCTAGCAGCGTCTGGTGTGTAGGGCTCGTCACGATCCCATCCATAGCAACTTTATTCTCTGCCACACTGAGGGCATCTGCTGCCTCCTGTAACCTCCCCAGACACAGCAGACATTCAGCCTTCCGCAGCAGGACCTTGGGCAGCAACCTGTCTGGGTAGCCGTGACTTTCTGCCCTGGCAATATCTTCCAAACAAACCTGGGAACAAAGACAAGGCCACCCGAATGCAATTGAAACCAGCTGAGACTTGTACTCTTCACTCCAAGATGCAGAGTATTTTAATAGAACCACAGAATGGTTTGGGTTGGAAGGGACCTTAAAGCTCATTCAGTTCCAAGGCAGGGACACCTTCCACTAGAGCAGGTTGCTCCAAGCCCCTGTGTCCAACCTGGCCTTGAACACTGCAGGGATGGGGCAACCACAACTTGATGACCAATTTCCACGCACATTTGCTGGCCAAATAAATCCTCCTGACACAGAGCAAGAAGCAAAGAAGGAATCCTTCCGAAAGTAACGACGGGTGCTTTAAGCACAGCTTCGGAAGCACATCTGATCTATTCCAACAATCAAATACTGCGGGGTTTGCAGAAGCACCCACCCGAACCCTGTGCGCAAACACTGTGGTAACACCTCAGATGGTGCTCGGCCTCATTCCTCAGCCCCACCTCTTAACTACCCGAGGCCTGAAGCCATGCTCTGTGCACGCAGGCTTGCTTGGGGGCACCCAGGAGCTCGGCGGTGGGGACGGGACTATGCCGGACCCGTTTCCCCACCACAAGTTACCTCAAAGCACCCGAGGTGGAAGAGGGCGGCGGAGCGGTTGGCGAAGCACAGGGACACCTCAGGGCTGCCGGGGAGCTCATGGGACGCCGCCTGTGGAGACCACGGAGCTGC
Organism: Ara ararauna; assembly: GCA_028858755.1. Classification (NCBI taxonomy): domain Eukaryota; kingdom Metazoa; phylum Chordata; class Aves; order Psittaciformes; family Psittacidae; genus Ara; species Ara ararauna. The sequence goes on along the minus strand of CM054389.1, from coordinate 4,008,133 downwards.
TGCCTGAGCGGGAAGGGCCCTCAACGGGGATCCCCCTCATGGGTGCGTCCTTCGACTGAGGGCCCCGTCCCGAGGGCTGCCCCCGCCCCACGTACCTGCGAGTAGAGCCTCACGGCGGCACCGTACTGCCGGCGGCCGAACAACCGGTTTCCCTCCTCCCTGTAGCAGCGCGCTGCCGCCGGCTCCTTGCCCGCCCGCGCTCGGCGGCACAACCGCTGCAGAGCCGCCACCTCCACCTCAGGCCTGCAGGACACGGGGGGTCAGCTCCACGCTCCAGCCCCGCCGCGCCCCGTCCCACCCCCGCCCCGCGGCTCACCGGAGCAGGCGGCAGCCCAGGCGCACCGTATCGTGCAGCGAAGCCTCCGCTAAGCGCTCCCGTAGCGCCGGGTCGAGGGCTGCCCAGCACCGGGCAGCGCGGAGCCGCCACTCCTCGACGGGCAGCGCCATCGATGCCGCGATGGCGGCGCCCAGCTGCACCGCCAGCAACGCTTCCGCCGTACAACGCCAAGCAGCCAATCGGAGCGCTTGTGTGGCCGTCAGCCGGGACGCGTGCGGTGTGGATGTAATCGCGCACCGGAAGGAGGAGGGCTGGCTCCGGGCGGCGGGAGGATTTGGCGGCAGCGGCGGAGCGCGGTTGGGAAGGCGGCAGCATGAGCGTGCGGCTGAGCGAGGGCGCCATCGCGGTGAGGGGCTGCGATGGGGCGGGCATGGGGGAAGGTTTGTGGGGTCTAAGCCTGGCCCTGGGGAGAGCCGGCCCGGCCCGGCCCGGTCCTGAGGTGGGAAACCAGGCCCGCAGCGGGGCCTGGGCCTGGGGGGCAGCGCGGGACGTGCCCGGTTCCAGCGGGGGTGGCAGCTCCCGTGTCTTTGGTGGCTCCGAGGCATTTCCCCCCTCAGCTGTGGGTCTGGAGCGCTCCTTTCTGAGGGTCTCCTTTTCTCTTCTCCAGGCCATAATGCAGGGGGAGAACGTCTCCAAGCCTGTGCTACAGGTCATCGTGAGTACACTCCATTGCCTGTTGTCCGGTCCTTTAGTGAGTGTGGGTGCTTCCTTGTAGGCTTCCGAGTGCAGCCGAGCTTCCTTGTCAGAGGAGCCGAGCAAGGCTAATGTACTTGTTGTTTTGTTTTGCATGGCTATGCTTTTGTTAACAGTGCTTGAAAACCCCAGAACTAAGCTGAATAAAAGGTCACTTGTTCATCACTTCATGGTTTCGAAGGGTTTCTGAGTAAATAAGCATCAATAATCTGTTTTTTCCTCATAGAATACACGGGCTATTGCAACAGGAAATGGGCCACCGCGTTACCGAGTGCTGATGAGTGATGGGGTGAACACACTGTCCTGTAAGTATGGCAAACTACAGTAAGTGCTTTGTAAGTGTGGAGGTACTAAAGGTGCTAAAGTTCCTGGTCTAGTGCCTAGGTGCAAAGTGAAATGAGAATTGAAGGAGAATGCGGCTTCTACGGGAAACACAGACACTGGAGCATGCAACTGTATTTTAGCATTTAGACAGACATTCTCTTCTGAGACTTTCTTTGTGAGTTCTAAGCTCACAAAAAAATAATGAAAATATAGAAATCTGTGTGTGTTTTAATAACAGTTTTAAAGTAATTTAGCTTAATATTTCTCTGACTTCTTTTGGTATTCAAGCTCTTCCTGCACCCTGAAGTTTGGGAAAATAAATGCAATATAGCTTATGCTTGGTTTTGGTATCTTGTCAGCAGTTACACTGTTTTCTGTGTGTTAACTAACTGAGCTAAGTTATAGATCTAATACAACACTAATTTGGCTGGGAAAGTTGTAGCCAGCCGTGGCAGCCCTTTTTTACGGCTGGAATGTTTTAATTGTTTCCATGTTTCCTTTCTATTTCTGCAGCATTCATGTTGGCAACGCAGCTGAACTCTCTGGTGGAAGAGGAACGCTTATCAGCGCAATGTGTTTGCCAGGTTAACAGGTTCATTGTCAACAGCCTGAAAGATGGAAGGTAAATATGTTTCTTTTAAGCCCAGGCCTACAGAGAGGCAGCTGCACTTTCTGTAAATGCTAAATGCTTTTGATTGGGATTATCAAATGATGATGAAAATACTAAGGTGCAGGAGGGAAAGTGCACACCACAAGCAGTAGCAGAAACAGTGTGGCTGCAGTGGGTTCAGATATGTCTAGTACAGTGGTTTAATAATGTGAAGTTCAGTTGGAATACTCCAAATTCTATGTAGTTTTATTAAAATTCACTTAAAATTACCTGCTGTGGAAAAGAAACTGAAGATTTTTTGTTACCTAAATGTTGTGGAATCTGGTCTTTCTTTTAAGAAAACTTGAAGGAAGTGAGGTAGATGCTGCAAAACAAGGAGGGATCTGAGTGGAGTGATTATAGGAAAGCTATCATAGAACCCCAGACTGGTTTGGGTTGGAAGGGACCTTAAAGCTCATCCAGTTCCAACCCCCTGCCATGGGCAGGGACACCTTCCATTAGAGCAAGTTGCTCCAAGCCCTCTCCAACCTGGCCCTAGACTATGTATGTGTCTAGGAGAATATGGACTGAATTTGTATTTGAGAGAGGGCTAAGGCAGAGCAAATCTTCCAGATTCCTCATCCAAAGAACCAGCTCCTAATGGTGGGTTCTCTTATCTGCTGCAAGGGATATTCAGAGTATGATAGACTTGCAGAGGGAAGTCTTTATTGCTGTCTATTCTGTATTTGTAGGAGAGTGGTTATACTGATGGATTTAAATGTTCTGAAAACTGCTGATAAGGTTGGTGGGACTATTGGCAACCCAGTGCCATATAATGAAGGTGAGTGTCCTCTGTAAACAAATATCTTTCTGAGCAGACTGTCTGATATGATAGCTTTGAACTGGCTATTTCACTTTAAAAGCAGCAGTCAGACATGCACAGCTTTCTTATGCCTGCAACAGATGTCCAGATCTTGAAATCCTTTCTGTATAGGCTGAGAAAGTTGGGGCTGTTCAGCCTGGAGAAGAGAAGGCTGCGTGGAGACCTCATAGCAGCCTTCCAGTATCTGAAGGGGGCTATTGGGATGCTGGGGAGGGACTCTCCATTAGGGACTGTAGTGATAGAACAAGGGGTAACGGGTTCAAACTTAAACAGAGGAAGTTTAGATTGGATATGAGGAAGAAATTCTTTACTGTAAGGGTGGTGAGGCACTGGAATGGGTTGTCCAGGGAAGCTGTGAATGCTCCATCACTGGTGATGTTCAATACCAGGTTGGACAGAGCCTTGGGTGGCATGATTTAGTGGGAGGTGCCCCTGCCCATGGCAGGGGGGTTGGAACTGGATGATCTTAAGGTCCTTTCCAACCCTAACTATTCTGTGATTCTATGTGTAACACAAAATGGGTTTTGTTTGTACTTTAATCAACTCTTCAACATGGCTGAAGATTCAGTCTCTACATGGTATTGAGAAGTATCTATACCCTATGATAACATCGACAGGTTTTTATTCCATGTTAATGGTCTCTCCCTAGAGTTCCAGTAAGTATGCAGCAGCTATTCTGTGTCTCCTTATAATGAGTAATCAAATAGATTATAATTTCTTCTGTCGGGAAAGAAAACAGGAGGAGGAAGATGTAATAATGATCTATAAAAGTATAAGACGGTGTGGAGGGGTTGAATAAAGAATGATGAATCTCTCTTTTCTGCATTCATTTGATGCTCTTGAGTTCTCCTATTGTCAGGTAGTGGTTTTAAAACAAAGGCTGTACCACATCCCCCTAAACTGCAGAGTTAAATTATGGAACTTGTTGAGGTAGCTGCCGAATGTTGGCACAGGTTCAAAAAGCAATTAGACATGAAAGAAAAATCCATTAAAGGCTGTTAAACATAACAATACATTCTTTGCATGAATGTTGGGTTCAGGAAGCACTAAAACTTGGATTGCTCAAAGTACATAGAGGAGAGGCTGGTATGAAAACACAGGCAGCATACAGACCAGACTTTCCTAAGCACCTATTCCTACCCTGCCACCTGGAAATCCATGATACACTGGGTGCTGCCATGAATCTTTTGGGTTTATTATGTTGCATAAGTAACTGTGTTGTTCATTTGCATGTGCTGAGCGACAGTTCTCAGGCAAGCATTTGTTTGAATTGATAACGTATATATACATATATATCTCTTCCCTTCCCCTGAGATACATCCAAAAGTAGATTCTGTTCTTCAAATCCTAATCTTTAAAGAAGAGAGAGGGTAATAAGCACTTAAATAATATATTTGAACAGCTCTGTCATTGATGTATGTACAGATAATTGCTGAAATTTAATAGCAAATTGCTTTTCTTGATCCCACCCCAGTGGAAGTGAGCAAATATCTTTTTATTACTTAGGGACCACGCATCAGTGGCAGAAATTGTCTGTAGGATATTTTGGACAGACAGTAGTGGTAGGTACACTGCTATTCTGGTTAAAAAGCTCCTTTACTAATAGAGGTAGATATTAGACTTAGTTGTGAAGGCAGAGACATCTTTATTAACTTTTCTTTTTTCCTAGGGAATTAAAGGGGCGTTTGTTAAATGAGCCTAAAAGAATCCTTTGTTCCTTCGATAGTTACTTAGCTAATTGCTGTTTAAAAAATGTGTTGACATCTCAGATTTTATGGTTTAATCCCACAGTTGCTGTAGAGACCAAGATTTTCAGAATAGCTGTGGAGCAGACTGTTTTGTGCCTTTCTCCCGTTTCCCTTGCTTGTGTGGTACAAGAGCTTGTGAACTATAGTGTTTTTCAGTTATATTGTTGCTTAGAAACGCCTGAGAATGTGCTATGTTACAGAACTGAGCTGAAAATATACCTTTAAGACTGTAAATTTTGGTAAAATTACCATGACTTTGATCAAAGTTGTGTTCTTTGTGTGGGTTTACAAAAGTACTCAGCGATGACATTTTCAAATCAACACTTTTGGAGATGCTACGGGTCTATGAGCATTGTGTGGTGTTGCAGTAGGTAGTTAAGAGATGCTGGATTTGAAGTGTTGTGCATTTCATTTTAGCTAACTTTATTCTGCAGACCTCATACCGTTTTATTTGATACTAAGGTTTCAGCTCCAGAGGACAGTAATAGTTTAGACGAAGTGTGCTTAACATGCTTCTGCTCTACAGGGCTGCTTCATTTTGTCGTGGAGGCCTTGCTAAAAATGGCAGAGGTATATTTCAAGTTGCAGATTCTTTAAGTTCCTGTGTATGTTGAGAGATTGTGTTTCTGAGAAACACTCAGCTAAAGCACAATGAGTCTCTAAAAGCACTTTGTGGTTTTCATGGAAAAAAAAATCAGGTATTCTAAAAATCCCATTTTTGGTCTCACTTGAAATACAGATGTCAAGTTGCTAGATCTAGGATTAAGGAATAGTCTTTCTTTGACTGTAATACCCCAGTAGGACCCAGGGAGTAAGAAGCTGGCTTTTGGCCACTTTCCACTGGAGCAGTAGGTGGTTAATCTGCCTAACAAGGAAACTGGAGGCACAATCTTCTTAATACGTATCATAAGAAACCCTTTTCAGGCAGTATTTCATAATAGTATTGAAAGTGAAGACTGAGCAGGTTTTCTTCTTGTTGAAAACTAGATGGTAATGTTATTACTGTCATTAATCTCATTCAAATTACTCTGGTGCTGGACTTCTTACTATGACAATTACTTGCTAACTTAGGTTGAGCTTCTGTCATTAATCTTTCAATGTTGAAATGTTTGTATACTTACACCTTCACTTGAACTCTCTTCTTGCCCTTCCCACCATTGTGTTTTGGTGTACATGCTTTCAAAGTGTGTTTTCTTTCCTTCTTTTCCCCCTCCATCCTGCTGCTCAGTTCTGGGACTGGTTTTCTGTCACCATGGCTCTGTAGCAGTACCTCCTGACAACAAATTATTGGAAGCAGAGGATGATTGTTCTACAGCTATTAAATAAGAGTGGGCTGTGTGACTGGCTTTAGCTGAAAGTCTTGGGTTTGACACTAACTCAGGATATAGAGCAGAAATGTCATTAGGTATTTCAAGTGTTTTCAGCTTCTGGTGATAAAAACTAACAGTGAAAACCAGGCAGAGGAGTCAGTTTTGTGAGCACCCTGAGTGATCTGTAGGCCACCAGCCACCAAAAATCATAGTTTGAGTCCTTAAACTCTACAAGTGAGAAAACTGGAGAGATATTTCTGCTACTTCTGTATTTGAACACATGCAGAAATGTGTTAATATATTCTTAATCTGTTGAGAAACACCAGCTATGGGTAGGCAGCCCTTGAAATGTGAATGTGTGTTTCATAACACGCAAAGGTTCTAATGTATGTAGTGGTCTTTGGTTTAGTTTTTGGTGTTTGGTTTATTTTTAAAGCCTAGGGGGAAAAAAACCATTTGGAACAAAAGTAGCAAGGAAATCTCTTGCTGTTTCATAGGCACATCCTTCTCCTGACCAGGCATTTTCCTTTCAATGTGTTTTGTTGGGTTTTTCCCTTTCTTCTCTCCTTACGCAAGATGGGTTTAGGGCGATGAGCACTGACCCTACCTGCATCCTGCCTGTACCTGAGGCAGCTGAGGAGGGTGAAATTTGGTTTCTCCATCTAGTGGATTCTGCAGTAAGTACACATTGCTCTTTGACGTCACTGTTGCCAGGGAGATTGCTGTCACCAGCTCACCGATGTGACTCTACTGCGGCAACTTAGAGGAGCAGACTGGGTTTAGTGCAAGGACCTTGTTCTGGGTTAAATATAAGCAGAGGGTTACCTTTGTAGACTGTCCCACATCAAGTGATGCTGCATCAGGGTGTCCCTATGTTGCTCCTCCTTCTGTGCCATCCTTTCTTGCCCTTCTGTATGGGATTCTGTGCTTTTGCTCCTCATGATGCTTCAACTTGATCTTGACCTTCTTTATCCACTTTCTATGACTGTCTTCCTCGCATCCCGAAGCAGGGAGGTTTTGCCTGCTCAGGCCTAGGACTTCCTGCAAACCAATGACTTAAGCATTACTTGCCTTCAAAAAGATGGGAAAATGTTGGTTATTTTCTCATCTGGAGGCAAAATAGGATAGGACAAGTATTCTATAAAGGAATTTAAATTTTTGAATGGTAGATTAGTCTTCTAATATACTATTTCTCTAGATAAGTCACTGTGCTCTTTCTTGTGTAATTTATCATCAGGATAAGGCAAGTGAAAGTCCTGGAATCTGAAAAATTGAACAATATGTACTTACTATGCCATCGCTTTTCTCCCTATGCAATAGACTGCTGTGTCCCAAGAGGGACCCTGGTGAATGCTGAAGTGACGACTCCATCACACCCACGTTAAATATCTTCATATTTTGGCAATAAAATATAGCAGATGTTTTCTTTGTCTTATATTAGCTTCAGGTTTGACTTTTCCCTATGGGTTTTGACCATTTCTGAGTTTCAAGAGGGAATTCTCCTAGTGTTTTTTTTTTTTCTTAGCTGTTAGGTAGTTACAGAAACTACCTGTCAGAGCAGTGGAAGCCTATCACCACTGAGAAGTTGTCAAGATTACTTCAGTGCTGTCCTTTTAAATAAGTGTCAACCCTGAGTTCTTTCAAAGTAGAAAGCAGTTGCTTGAGGAAAGAGATCTGACTGAAGTTTCTCCATGGTAATATGGTTCAACAAAGAGCTTGATACTGCTGTGTCTAGAACACTTGAATTTTAGCATGTGTTCTGTGTTTTAAATGAACTTTTCTTCATGCCAGTCTTATTTGCTACCAGGGTTTAAAGGTAGTTTTAATTACTGTGCTCCCTGCTGTACTCTATGGTCTCTCTATTTGATTACAGGGCAAGGGCAGCAACGTTCTTCAGCTCCAGCGGCAAACCCAGCACCCAGCAAACCACAGCAACCAAATGGCAATTTGTCAGTGGCAGGTAAGAGTAATCCTGGGCCAGGGATTCTGCTTTCCATTTATGTGGTGCAAAACTGTGGTTTAAATTAGGAAAAGAATGTTTCTATGATGGTGTTGCACAAGAAACACTTCATTAAACACTAACCCATAGCTTGACAAGATGAATTCTCTCAAGAGGCTACTGTACACTTGGATTTAATAATAAATTCTTAAAAACAGGGGGAAAATCTGTTCTGCTTCCTTCTTCTTTCCCAAGGGGGGATAAAAGGGAAAAAACTGATAGAGCATTGTAAACTGAACGTCTAGTCTGATTGAATTGTGCTTTCTTGAAACAGTGCTCTATGGACACCCAAGCAGGTTGCAGCATGGAGCTGGCCAACAAATGTGTTACTGATGCTGAGGCCAAACAATTTTGGGTGGTACAGGACTGAAGTTACTTGGTAGTGTATCTATAAATACAAGGGGTTTTGATCAAGACTCTAATGAGATGCTGAAAAAGGCTGTCAATTTAAATGTCAGCTTGTAGACTTTTTTTAAAGCAAGAAAGATGTCAGTCCTAGCTCTTGGTGCTGCTTTAACTTGTCTGTATTCTTTATCCATGTGTTTAAGAAGTATTTTAAATAGTAAAATTTTGACACTTGCTTATTGCAGCAGAAAACAAGCTCTTCCTTCCTGTACTTAAAGCTGATTGTTAGAGTTTTGTGCTTATACATTGACAAGAATGAGTTTAGAATTAGCAGTATTGCTTTGTGTCAGGAAATTATTTGATTATTTGATAGTGGAGTACTATTCCTTAGTTACTCCCTTAAATGGCGTTGATCTAATGTTTGATGTGCCATATTTTAGATGATTTACTACTAACTAGTTGTTTCCCTCTTAAACATGGTTTTAAGTGATTGACTTTGAACACATCCCCACTTCCAGTGTAAGTACTGCAAAGGTCTGAGAGTGTCTAGGAAATACTTGTGACCAAGAGTAGAAATGATTCCATGAACTGTTAGCCATGCTGTGGTGTCCATGTGAATGGAGCTTTAGGTGTCTACCCAGTGTTAAGTCTTCTGCATGACTCCCCATAGCTTGGAGGGAGTAGTTCTGCCTCACCTGGCACCATGAGTTGGCTTTCACCTGGCTTTTTTCTGCAAGGCTCAAATTCTTTGTGCTTTGCTGTGTTCTTTCAAAGGTCCTGCTGCTCCAAAGTACCACCCTCCCTCAAACCAGTTTGGTAAAGCAAGTGCTCTCAGCACCATGAAGACACCAGGAGGATCACAGGCCAAAGTAGTGCCAATTGCCAGCCTGAATCCGTACCAATCAAAGTGAGTTATTGTGGTGTGCCAGGTATTACTCAATGTCACAGGCATGAAGGAACAGTAGCTTCTTTTTGCTTTCTCATGTATGACTCTCTGTCAAATCATTCTTAGAGTTCTTTTGACTTTATTGGTTAACTTTAAACAAATGAAACCAACAATAACAGCAAAGCCACCCAGAGAAACAAACAAAAAAATCCCTTCAGAACTGCATGGGCTTTGGTTTGGGTTTTGTTCCTTGTTTGGTGGGGGGTTTTGTTTGTTTTGAGGGGGGGGATTAATTTCATCAAGGCTCTGACAATTTAAGGTTTGCCTCTGCATTGTCTCGGTGAAGTTCCCCTGCTGAGCTTGATAGGTTCTTAATATTTTAGTTGAAAATCAGTTGACTTCTTTTTTTTTTTTTTTCTCCTAAAGCAACCTTTTTGGTAACTTAATGACAAAACAGCTCAGTAAGCTATTCACTTCGGCTACTGTTCTGTTGAAAAGCATGAGGATGTAATTATGTCGTGAATGACATTTTTAAGTTATGCAAACTGATTTGATTACCCGAGTTAAATGTGAATCCTATAATTGAGCTCTTGAGTTTTAGCATGGCTTTTCAGAACAGGCAAACTGCTGTCTGAGAAATGTACCCTGGAAGAGTCAAAGATTTGAGATCTGCTTCTGTGCAGAAGGATTTTTCGCCACTATTATCATATGAGATGCTTTATGGCTGGCTTTGTTGCTTTCTCTGCAGCTTTCTGCCTTTAGTAGTTTAGGCCATTAAAATGAAAAGCAGCCAAGAAGCAGGTAGAGTTGCTGAGGTGCAATGGGAAGATTCTGGCTTTTTAAAAGAGACATTCCAGTTCTAAAGGTTTGTCAATTCAATCTGTTCTTAATATAAGAAACAATACACAGAACACTGATTTCTTGCATGATTTCAGGTGGACCATCTGCGCTCGTGTTACCCAAAAAGGCCAGATCCGCACATGGAGCAACTCCCGTGGTGAAGGAAAGCTCTTTTCTGTAGAGCTAGTTGATGAAAGCGTAAGTGTCGTACGTTGAGGAAAAGATAATGTATGCCAGATGCTGATGAGCCCTTCATAAAAACAGACTAGGGGAAATAAAGTGCATTATAGGAAATGGTGCTTTTTATTACAACTGAAGCTTGTGTTTCTGTATTCATTAATTGAGCATCAACGATCCAGTTTTACCCAGAATAAAGTCTTAAATGTCTGGTGTTACTGATTATTTTTCATCAAAATCTATTGTCTGTGACTGAATTTTTGCAGCTTCAAGATATAGTTGTTTATGGAAACTGACAGCCTAATATTCAGGTTTGTGGTGGTTTCCTGTGGATTGAGACTGAGGTTTCATCCTTGCTTAGATCCACTTCCCAAAACAAGGAGTGAGAGGAGCATTGCCTCCGAGTTATTATAAGCTTTCATTTCCATGAGGAAATCAGAGTGCAAATTATTGTAATACTAGGAAATTTCATCTGTGGTTTGTTTGGGGAATGGTATCTGGTTAATCTAACTAAACTTGCGGTTTGTCAAACCTCTTATCAGATTACAGCCTCCTGTCATGAAAACAAACAAGATTCTGCTAGATTATGTTTAGTATAAAATGCAAGGTTAATAATGTAACATGTTGCCATCAGCTATTTGTTTTCTCTGCATGCTGTCTCTATTCAGATGTAAAAAAACCCCAACCCAATATTTATATCAAGCAATTTTATAATTGTTATTAATTCTTACTTAAAGACTTGACATATCATGTGTGAGTGGGAGATAGCACAATATACTGTGGGCTAACTTGTGGAGCTGTGTGATCTATTTGAATTTTCTCATTGCATGTAATAGCAATCAATGCCACGTTTATGGGTACCTCTTCAGAGGTTTATATATACATAGCCGTTACGCATTTCATTCTGAAGCTCAAGATATACTAATGAGACTTGAAAAAGAGATTTGATGGTCAGGTGTTGAGCAGGTTGTTTTATCTGTAACTACAAATGTGAGGAGAATGTTGTTTGTTTCTCACATGCCTGGAGCGAGCCTGGCAGACCACATTGTGTCTTGTAGAACTGATGCCACTTAACATTGCAAAGATTTCTTTTTAGTTTGTTTTCATGCTGAATTTCAGCTCTGACCAGCTCTCCTACTTTCCTGCAGGGTGAGATTAGAGCTACTGCATTCAATGATCAAGCAGACAAGTTCTTTCCACTCATTGAATTGAACAAGGTATGGTAGCGTTGTGCTTTCACAGACTGACATGAGCTAGAAAAGAGAGAGGATTTTTAAAGGTGAACACAATCTATTTTCTGTCTCTGACTTCTGATAATCTCCTCTGTTTCATTGCTTTCTCCTGTAGGTATATTATTTTACCAAAGGCAATTTGAAGACCGCTAACAAGCAATATACAGCTGTTAAGAATGATTATGAGATTACATTCACTAATGAGACTTCAGTTGTGCCCTGTGATGATGCCCAGCATCTTCCATCTGTTCAGTTTGAGTTTGTATCCATCTCTGACTTGGAGAACACACCCAAAGACTCAATTGTTGGTCAGTCTAAGTAGCAAAATGGCAAGCTTTAAAGCTTTGAAGTTTTACTTTTGTGTCCTGAATGCTGGGGAGGTAGTGAGCATACAATGCTTCTAGTGTCATGATCTCTTAGGCAGCCAGTGGTGGTTGCCATAAAAAATACCTTGTGCAGCCTTCCTGTTAAGATGCCTTTGCCCTCTTCTGCTAGCAATATATAATAGTTTTTCTTCAAACTCATGCTTCAAACAAGAGCCAGTAACTGATACTTGTTTATTGTACTATGATTACTGTTTTGCACAGAAAAGGGCTGAGAGAAAAATGTCCTTGCTCAGCACGTGTGCATTTCATACCTTCTGTGGTCTTGCTTTCTTTCACTATCTAATTATCTCTGTAGTGATGTTGGCATGATTCGTTGCATCCAAGTCCAAGTTGCATGACTGTTTTGGCTTGCTTTGTGAAGTATTGGTGGTTTGTTTTTCTGTCATTGGTTGGGCAGAGTACTCCGGAAAATCAGAGGCTGGGGTGGGGGCGAGGGTTCTCAGGTTTCTCAGGCACAAGATACGTGTGATTCAGAGGCTTTCAGCTAGCAATATTAAAGGTAGATCTGTAATATCAAAAATAGGATATATTTAAGGGGTGCAAAGAGGATGGTGCTATCTCTTACTCACCCAAACATGCAGACTTAAGTTTAAATTGCACATCACAGTCATGGTGCTACAGTGAAGGCACCAGCCAGTTGCTTTACAGTTGTGTTACAGTCACTTTGAAACCTCTTGCCTGAGAGACTTGTGTTTAAACAGCAAGAGTGAGTATTACAGGATCAGGGCTGAAATCCTTTGGCAGAATGTGACGGGAAAAGATAGTACAATGCCTTGATCTCGCTAATGTGGTGAGGCTTGCATTCATGAATATCTTAATGAATTCATCAACAAAATTAAAGCACTGAAGAGTTCTGTAGTGGAGCATTCCTACCATAATGTGCTTAATTTCCATATCAGATTTGATTTGAATAGGGAGCTAGGATACAAGGTAGAAATCTGACAGTAGGTTTGAATTCTTTTCTTGTGATCTTGTATTCCTCAATTGTGACCCTTGGGTAACTCAAACTCAATTGTAACTGTTTTTCAGATGTAATTGGAATTTGTAAGAGCTATGAAGATGTCACTAAAATTATAGTGAAATCTAACAATAGGGAGGTATCAAAGAGGAACGTACATCTGATGGATACATCAGGAAAGCTGGTGACAGCTACGCTATGGGGAAACGAGGTATGTTCACTCTTACCTGTTCTTAAGCAAAGGTCTCTTTGTGTAGGGTGAGGAAACGAACGTGCTGTTGTCATCTCAGATGGACATAGCACTGAGACGGAGTCCTGGGTGCTTAAGGATCAGGGCAAAGAGAAGGTGAAAGACTGACTGGTTTCACTCAGGTGTGATGTTCTTAACCTTTCTCTGACAAACTGCTGACGTGATCTGACTAATGTGTTCTGAACAACTGCAGACATTATGTCTCAAACCAAAAGACTTAAGATAACAGGTTTTTGGCTTAGGAAAGGATATGAGTTGCAGTTTGATTATGAAAAAGCCTGGTGGCTACAGTGATTTCGTTTGAGATGAATTTTATTCATAGGGTGGGATACATGTTACCATGCATAAATTGCTGCTTAACAAAGGGGTTGAGAAGCTGTATCCCAGGCTAGTTTAAAGCATCAGAGCCTTAGAATTTCAAGTTTGAGTAGTTGCAGTAAACATGCTGCTTTGTCCTGTTAACAGGCTACTTTGTTTTCCACTGGTGGTGTTAGATACTCAGGGATTTATGTTCCAGTCCATAAAATGGGAGTGATCCTGCCAGCTTGACAGAGATGCTTTATGGCTAAATGATCAAGTGCACTGATACTGGAGATAGCTAAACATTGTTAACCATCTGTTTATGTAACTGAAGTAAACTGAAGTTCAATATCTCCAAGTTTTGAGGCTGAACAAGGTTGTTAAAGGAGAAGCTACTGGTGATCAGTTCCTGCCGTAAATCTTCCAACAGAGATCAGGGTCTGCATTTTACACAGTCAGTGCCCTAAATGCTGAGATATGTTTTGTGTTTTCTGCATCTCATGGATACATTGAATGCTACTGCTAACTCCAGCTTGTTCGTCATCTTTAAGCACATGACCCTCCCCTTGCTTGCTAAGTGATGTGGGGTCCAGAAAATCTATACCTTTCAAAACCTCTCTCATGCCAAGAGGTTCTTTGTTAGCGGCAGACTCCTCGGATAACAAACTGATGGCAATTGAACAACATTAAAGCCACTATATGAGATTACAAACAGAAAATGGAAAGTCGGGAGAAAGCGTTTGGTCAGCACTCCTGCACTTGTGCTGTTTCAGTTGTAGTAGAATAGACATGACTGGCACAGTCAAGCCAAGTGAGTGGCTTCATGTCTGAAGGGTCTAATCTGACCAAATAATTCCTCCTTTTTGGAGAAACCTCCATTCCCATAACCCATTCTTCTTTCTAAAATCCTCCTAATGGAGGGGACTAATCCTTTTTTTTCCCCACCTGGCGGTGTGACTTAAGGATCTCTCATTCCCTAGGAAATGTTAGGATTGCAGCTTTATTTGTTAGCTGCTTTAAACTCCCAGTGATACCTTATCTTCTAAATACAGTAAGATAGTTTGATTCACATTTGATCTCTTGTGCTCTGTGAGTTATGACCACAAGTTCAGTACCTTCACTGTAGCACACTACTAATGTTTTCTGTTTTTTCACACATGCAGGCTGAACAGTTTGATGGTTCTAGACAACCTGTGATAGCCATCAAAGGAGCCAGAGTCTCTGATTTTGGCGGTAGAAGCCTGTCTGTACTGTCCTCGAGTACAGTTGTCATCAACCCTGATACCCCTGAGGCTTTTAAGCTCCGAGGATGGTATGGCTGTGTGTTTATGTTGATATAAACATATTCATCTGCTGTGGAGTATTTGTTTTACTGCTTTTCTGTATCAGAGCAGCCTGTATAGTACTGAAGAAAGGTAGTAAAGGAGATGGGTTCCAAGGTTATAGACACTTCTCTTCCTTGAAAGCACTGGAGCCTGAAAGGCTGCCTTCAATTCAGAAACTTGTAATTCCATGGACAGACCTTGCAAAATCGAAATGGGAGTAGTGCATAGTAACCCAAAGCTTTGGAAGGCAGCGTGAAATCAGACTTGACCAGCTCCACTTTCTGAGGCATGATCTGAGAAAACACTATTTTATTCTCAGGCTTGTCCCATAGTGTGGAATCTGATACATGCTCTGTATGGACTGAAGGAGCTATGTTCCCTTCTTCCAGTGCCTTGGATGGCATGGTTTAGTGGGAGGTGTCCCTGCCCATAGCAGGGGGGTTTGAACTAGATGATCTTAAGGTCCTTTCCAACCCTAACTATTCTATGATTCTATGATTAGATATTTTTCAGATAGCAAACTAACTTTTTTATTGCTGTCAGGAAAACAGTGATTTCTTGGTGGTTTGTAGCTTCTGCTAATTGTTGCTGAATTGTCTGCTGTAGCTGCTAATATGATGACATGTAGCATGTGTACAAGTAGTGTTGAGTGCTGGCAGCATCAGATTCGTGAATCCTGGGTTTTCAGGTTCTAGTTATATCACCCAAACATGGATAAAATACAATGGCATCCTCCATTTGTCATTGAGCTGTGGCTCTCCCATATTTGTTGAAGGTAAGATTGGTTGTGGGTCTTAGCTATTACTGTCACACTTTAAGTTAGTTTTTGTGAGTCTCACTGGTGTGTTACTCAGATCACAGAAGAACCCCACCATAGCAGAATGGCAGCACGACCTCTGGCTGCAAAGCTGTCCTTTCTTACTTCAACAGAGAAAGCATAATCTTTTCAATGCTCTTTGCTTTTCCTTTCGAAGCTGCTGTGGAGATAATGGTAGCGTGTAATTTAATTTTAATTATGGAAATATCTTGATGCCCTTAAATCTTGTTATCTGGCTTCCTTTAAGGAGCGTGCAGTGCGTGGTTTGACCACTAGCTGGCAAACAAATTGCAGTTATATAGAACAAAGCTTGTCCTCTTTTTGTGGGTTTGTAAAATACAGCGCTAATTAAGTCAGACTATTAACTTACTCCAAAATGCTATTTTTGTTTGCAGTAGACACAAATTATTGTAATAGTTTCCTTTGCAATCATTGATAAAAAAATCCCTCATGTATTAAGTCCATGGAACTAAATGTGAGCTTTTGATAAGTCTGTATGGACTGCTGTCTGAAAATAGAAGTGCATCTCTGTGGTTCCAGGTTTGACTCGGAGGGGCAGCTTCTGGAATGTACTTCAATCTCTGATGTGAGGGGTGGGCCAGCACCTGGAGCAAATACCAATTGGAAGACTTTGTATGAAGCCAAAGCTGAGAACTTGGGCCAAGGCGATAAGGTAAAGCATGGCCACTGAGTGCAAGCCGTGTGGATTGGGGAGAAAATAAAAGGCTAGACTTCAATAAACAGAATGCCTGCATGAAGTAGTCCAGTTGTTGAGCAGTATGGGCTTATTCTCTCAGAATTTATGCTAATAAATGTACTTTTTCTGCTTCAAATAAATTCAGGCTTGTTTCTGCTGTTGCAACATGATATTATGTTTGCAAGAGATTTTCAGCCTTGTATAAGTGGGGGAAGGAGGAGTTTGCCCCAAAGATTGTCATATAAATAGCACAAAGTGTTCTAGAAGAAACTGGTACATTAGGAGGAAGTGGTTTTCAAGGGTGCATGCTTGGTCAATAGAAAAGCTAGGAATAAAACTAGGTCTTTGGCCTTCCAGACCAGTAACTTCTAGGCTTATACTGCTTTTTGACTGCTTTTTAATTATTTTTCCCAAAAAGCTTAAATGCTAATCTGTTTGGGATATGCAAGAGCTTCTTCATCAGGGATTGTAGTGATAGGACATGGGGTGATGGGTTCAAACTTAAACAGGGGAAGTTCAGGCTGGAGATAAGGAAGAAGTTCTTTACTGTGAGGGTGGTAAGGTGCTGGCACAGGTTGCCCAAAGAAGTGATAAATGCTCCATCCCTGGCAGTGTTCAAGGCCAGGTTGGACAGAGCCTTGGGTGACATGGTCTAGGGTGAGGTGTCCCTGTCCATGGCTAGGGGGCTGGAACTGGATCATCTTAAGGTCCTTTCCAACTCAAACCATTCTACGATTCTAAGGAAAAAATCTTACCTGTAATTCAGCTCTTTTCTGTGCTTCTTAAGCAGCCTCTGTTTATCTGCTAAAAGACTTGAGCGTGGCCTTAAGCCATTAGGATGATTATTTTAGTATGGTGAGTGGGTATTTTGTTCTGCAGGCTATAGTTTAATCAAATGCTTATCTGTAATACTACACAGGAGCCTTTCTGAGTTTTGTATTGGCTCCCAAAAGCAGCATAGGAAAGCAGAGAATCTTAATCCTGTGAAAAAGTGGAGATTTGAACAGACACAATGGTGAAGCAAATATGCTTTATCTAAAGAAAACCCAGCAATTGGAGTTCCCTGCGATGGAAACACAAAATCATCTTGCTGTAGGGGCTTTAGTTAACATAATGGAAGCCTGACAATTATTGCAACAGAGGGCTTGATTTCCAGTTTCCCAATAATCCGGGGCTGTTAAGCTTTCTAATCCTAAGTATCCCAAGTATGGGGTGTCTTGCTTTGTCGTTAATTCGGAATTGGAAAACACTGAGTATTTTGAGGCTAATTTGCACACTCACTCTCCTAGGCGGATTATTTTAGCTGTGTGGGCACAATCGTACATCTGCGCAAGGAGAACTGTATGTACCAGGCATGTCCCTCTCAGGATTGCAATAAGAAAGTGGTAGACCAGCAAAACGGACTGTATCGTTGTGAAAAGTGTGACACTGAGTTCCCCAACTTCAAGTACCGCATGATGCTCCTGGTGAGTAAATGAATTAGAGGGAAGAGTGTGTTTCTTGCCCCTTTTCCTTGTGCAATCCGAGCAGAAATCTTCTGAGAGAATAAGGTGTTGGAGTATTGTGATGCCTGTGAGTTTGAGGGTATTGAAATGGCTTGTGTGCTGTACCTGAGTGAGGGATGTTTCATTGAGCTGATTAGCAGTTTGTTTTCCTAGTACTCCAATTAAAAGCTTTTTGCTTTGCCAAAAAGTTGATGCTAGCTCAGTTGCTTCTGGTTTCCAAGTGTACTATGCAGTGCAGAGTACAGATGGCCTACGCCTCTTCAGTAGTGAAGATAAACTGAAGTAAATGGCATTTCTGGAGAGCAGTAATTGCACTTTTACAGCTGCTACCTATATTTAGTACATTCTTTTTTTTTTGGTAGGTATTGTTCTATCTCATGTTTTAATGGAAGCTGCTTCAGAAGGTTGTGTAGGGATCATTATTGTGATGCCCATTTATACCATAAGCATTGAGCTTTGTTCTGATTTACATTAGAAGTTAGAGTTGTATCTGCTGCTTAGAAGTGCTGTGCCAGGTGGGCATGCAGAGAGAAGGGAACTATCCCTTCAGCCTTGCTAAAACACAAAGTGCTTTGGAATAATTTCTGGTGGATAACTTCTAGGAATGCAGAACTGCTTGACATAGCAGAATCATTCATGTAGAATATAAAGGGGATACCGAGGGTACAATCAGAACAGTGTGTCTCCTATTTTCTCATTCCTAATTGTCAAAGCAGCCAGGAAATGCATGTTAAGCTAGTACTTGATCTTTTTACTGTTCTATCTTGTCCTTGAATGTTTTGATAGTTTCCTCATAACATAGTATTACATGTCTTAAGTACTCAGGTATGTACAAAGTGAAAGCAGTTTGCAGTATCACTGGTGTCCTCCTTGGAAGTGGCTGTTCTGGGCTACTTGTTCTTGCTCGCAGCTCATCTGTGACAGCAGAGCTGAATATCCCATTAGTATGTACCATTGTGATGTTGTTGGCCTTTTCTTGTGACACAACAGACTGTCAATACTAACTTGAGTTGTTACTGTGACATTCTATGGAGCTTTAAAAAAGAAGGTATAAAGTCAGTGCCTTCCACCCTCGGTGATGGAAAGTACCTGCAGTACACAGGGCTCTCATAGTTACTGGAAATCTAAAGCTCTCTATAGCAATGAAATAAATTTCTCTTCTGTACTGTCCTCCTTGAGGAATAGGCAAGTGGGTGAAATAATCTTTTGGGTTTGGTTGGTTTTTAGGTGACCATTGCAGACTGTCTGGAGTATCAGTGGGTGACTTGTTTCCAAGAGGCAGCAGAATTCATTCTTGGACAAAATGCAGCTTTCCTGGGAGAATTGAAGGAAAAGGTCAGTCAGTAAGCTTATTTTTAGTGAATCTCTGGAAGTTGAACTGTGTTCACACATCCTGCTCTTGGGCTGCTCACATGTTTCTTGCTTGCTTTGATCCTCTTGGTAAGGAAATGTTCTTGTAATATTGACTTCGAGACACTGGCACAGGGTGCCCAGAGAAGCTGTGGCTGCCCCATCCCTGGCAATGTTCAAGACCAAGTTGGATGGGGCTTGGAGCAACCTGCTCTAGTGGAAAGTGTCCCTGCCTGTGGCAGGGGGTTGGAACTGAATGAGCTTTAAGGTCCCTTCCAACCCAAACCAGTCTGTGGTTCTGTGATATGATTCTATGCACACCAGTACTGATTCATCATTGAGTGTGATCTCATCCTTGTGTCTGCACATACAGCGCTCCTAAGTCAGCAGGGGTGGCAAAGGCAGTGGATTATGTTGATGTAATGCTGTGGAAATTAACAGCATTATTAAAGAGTGCCATATGAAAGGGGTGTCCTACTTCATTTGGCCAGAGTTTGATGTTGCCCATTCTCTGGGTGATAGGCCAGCTCAGAGCCTGCCAGCCTTGGACTGTTCTCCAGATGTTGGGCTTCAGTATCTTTTACAAATTCACAAATCACTGCTTCTCCCTAATCCATAGTTCTTGGCAGGGACTTGTTTACTCTCCTCAGGATTATTTTCCATGGGCCATCTGCCTGGAGAACAGAGATTTGCTTGGTTTCCCCCATAGTTTGCTCCCACAGGCAGTCTGTCTACCTCTGAGTTCTTTCGGCTTTGAAAAATGAGATCAGCCTGTCCTTATCACCTGGGACCTTGAGAGACAACTGAGTCCTACAGCCTTTAGAGGGCTTACAGCTTTAACACACGTTAAACTCCAATAGAAAGGACAGGCTGTATTATCATTGTACCTACATTAGAAGCATCTGCAACAAAATTGGTTTAGCCCTGAACATTAGCAACATTATCCTTAATGTGTTCCAAAAAATTGTTTACAAAGCCAGAAAGTTCCAGAACGCTTTGTATGTATCTTTGTAAGTGGGCAGGAAGCTTTTTGAACTAATACATTTTAGCCCACTGCTGAAGGCTCTTCTCCCTGAAATACCACAGAAACTTTGTGGGTCATGTGAAAACGATGTCTTCTAAAATAGGTCATTGGCAGAGATGCTCAAGTGATCTTTCCTTGACAGATTAAAACAGTTAAGGTTGTAAATCATTAAGCAGTAACATACAGTATGTTTTTTCCCTTTGTCACTGTGTGCTTCTCTGCTGCATTTTCCTTTCTTGCAGCCTAAATCTTTTCCCGAGTTTTAGTTGTCTGCTATATAAAATCTGTGTGGTTTCATTTTGGTTTTTAAATTACGATCTAGAAAGCAGAATAAGTTCTTGAATTGCATATGAGCATTGATGTGCTTCCAGGCTGGATCATACTGGGGCTTCATAGATACACCAGTTGTTGGTTAACCCATTGCTTGGCTGAGGGAGGGAAATGAAGCAGGGAGGGGTTGTTAAGACTGCTGTCCTGCTTGTCCTGAGACACTGTTATGGACCTCATTGCTTCTGAAAAGCAGGGCTAGTTGTCCAGTAATACATGTACAAGAACGGGTGTTAGACACTCCTGCACCTGGCTGCCTAAGGTAAGTGGTACAAAGCTTGTGACTCTGGGATGCTCAGGTTTTGTGATATTATGAAGGCTGGACACCTCTGTTCCGAAGGAAGCTGTATTGCTCTGGCATTCTAATTAGATGCACTTGTGCTTCTGCATTTGCATTCTCAGACATTCTTAACTAGTCAATATTTTCTTACTTCACTCCTGCTGAATCTCTGCTAGAGTTCAAACAAAATTTCTTAGTCACCTTTAATGCTGAAGAAAACTGGGTGGGGAAGGAGAGATAGCAGATCCTATGTAGCAGTGCAAACATGTAATGTCTTTTGAAGAGCTGCCTAATGGAAATGGCTAAGGGTAGAAAATGGAACATAATATGGAATGAGCTCTTGAGCAGGAATGCTTTGTGTTCCAAGAGAAATTGGTTTTGATTTGACACTTTTATGAGCCTTTAAAAATGGTACTTGATGCGTTTTCAGTGAGCTTTTCTTAGTGGTTTTTCTCTGAAGACCTGATGCAGTACCCTGTGAAGTTGATGGGAGTCTTTCCACTGCTCACAGTGTATATTGGGTCCACACACAGGCAGTGACCATGCTAAGCATAGATATGCATGGAAGGTTTTTCATCTGCTTCTCCGCTGTGCTTGTTACCAAAGGAGGTAATGTAGGGTAGCAGTGACTGGTATGCTAACGGCATTTTCCACTCACTAATGGTTAGCATTGTTTGTGGCAGAGCTGGAAACAGAAGCCAAATGCTTTATTAAGGGAGTTTTCTTATCCTCTAATCCATACAATGGTCAGAAGAAGGGGTTTTTAATATTCAGGAAGGATATGCCTGAATTCTGCAGGCTGTGAAACTGACTACTCCTGTTCACCTTCATTTGTTGTGTTTTTCTAAACCTTCAGAGAATCACTGTGTAGTGTAAAATAGTGCTGGGTGCATTTAAAAACAGCAGATGTGACACTTGGAATGGGAGTGAAACTGAGGTGGGTTCAGCTCCAGATCAGATGCTCTATCTGCTGCTGGAGGAGTGACTGATGAAGTCAAGTGCATCTGGTAGATAAATACATTAATAATTACTTGCCTGTATCATCGTGGGGCTGCGGAATTGTTGGGGAATGTCAGCAAAGGTTTTTTACAACTAATTTTTACCAAAATAACTTTTTTTTCTCCACGGTCTCCACAACTTGTCTGCTTCTCTTCTCCTGTTTTGACAAATTGTCTGTTATAAATGGTGATGTTTGGTGTTCATATGGTAATTAGAAGCAGCTTATGTTATAAATATGAGTCTTCTAATGGTTATAAAAGCACGTTTGGAACATGCATCCACTCTTTTTTTTTATAGACTATTCTCTTAAATAGGTCCATGTCAGCATGTGAAGGATAGATAGAGCCTTGATGGAGAAGCAGAGAAACAGAATGCCTAATGAGACAATTAATGAGGAAATAATTAACTCCATCAGTGTTTGTGGTCACAGCAGAATATCAGAATGGGCCAGTTGAGCACCATGAGAGAATCTCATGTAGGTTTATTGTATTGTCATTCTGTACACTTGGTTACACGTTTGGTGCAACTATGAGTAATTTTGCTTAGGGAGCTAAAAAGCCTTCACCTTGAACTTAACTTTTTCTTTAAAACATGAAGTTATGGTTTTGGCATCTAAACTGTGATGGAAGATTCAGCTCTGCCTCCATGATCCAGTTAGTTCCACTGTTTTGCCAACCTCAGCAAAAGAGGAGCTGTTCTGAAAGTTCATGGCACTGTCGGAAGCCTGGAGTGTCTGCAGCTGATATGTGCCTTTGTCCTTCTCACAGAACGAGCAGGCCTTTGAAGAAGTGTTCCAGAATGCAAACTTCAACACATACGAGTTCAGGATCCGAGTGAAACTGGAGACTTACAATGTAAGTAACCCCCCCCTCAAAGGCAAATAATGCAGCACGTGGCTTTTGTAGGTTGACTTGTCTTCGTTGGAGGTGGCTTCCTCCTCTTCGTGGGGAGAAGTTTCCAAAGATACTTGCTCTACTGTCAGTCTTGAGCACTAAAGGAGGGATTCACTGTCACCAACACTGCTCCCTCTCAAGTTTATCAAACCTGACTTGTTTTGAATGAAAACAGTGTGGGAGCTCAGGGAGTCGTGTTTGTACTCCCAGCTAGCCCTGGTACCAAGAGCAGTACATGACTGGGACAGAAGGAGGTTAGAACCAAATGCCTGGAGTGCTCAGAGTTCTTTTCCATGCCATATTTCTCTTTCACAGGATGAATCTCGTATCAAAGCTACAGCAATGGATGTCAAACCTGTGAACTACAGAGACTACTGCAAGAGGCTGATGGCCAGCATCAGGAGAAATGCTCAGCTATGGTGAGGAGGCTGGTGCTGAGTGAAGCTAGGGCTTCCAGGAAAAGCTCAACAGATGATATTACACCATCTTTTTCCCCACTCTGTGTGTGACAATTTGGCATTAGTTACACCGTGCATGGTAGTGCAGTGTAGTGGGCTAAGTGATTTAATGCATTTCTCTGAAGATATGCACTTGGTAGGTCAGAGTGCACTCTTAATGGCCATGATCTTGTAGCCTGTTGTTATCTATTAGGCTGTGACAGCTCTGAAGAGGAATCTCTAGACAGATTGCCAGGGTCTTTAGACAAGCCATTCAGAACGTCTGAAGTAACTTTGCTTTCTTACAGTATGTAAAGCTGAATTATCTAACCGTTGTGTCTCCTTTGCAAGAAAGTAGTGGCAACCTTGACACTTGGACTTGTTCGGCAGAGGGCAGGAGGAAGATTGTCATACAACTTTCAGATCTGGACGAAGAGCGCAGGTCTATTAGTGTGAGCTAGTTCCTTTCCCTAGAATTCAAAGGCTTTCTGTTTCCACAGGTACCATGCATTTGTTAATGCTTGGAATGGCAATATGGTAGAATTATTAATCAAAGACATATCTCTTGTATCTGAAGAATATCCTTCCTTCAGGGTTTAATAGGCTGAGTCAGATGGGTCTGATATTAATCAAAATTGTCTCTTCTGAGGAAGGCAGATAAGCATTGACTCTCCATCCCCCAGGGAAATCTTGGCAACTACAAAGCATTGCTTTAGTTTTTCTTCAATTAATGCTATGGATTTTTGACTGATTTTCCTTTTTTTTTTAGCTCACATTTCCTGCCTATACATACTTTGTATGTCTGTATGTTGAGTTTCTTTGGGTTTATTTGTAATGATGTTAATCAGAGACAGGTCTTTAACTGGGGGGAAGCTTTGTTTCAATAAACACTTTTTAATTCCTGTGTAGTGAATTTTGCTTTCTTTGAACACCAAAGACTTCTCATTACTGGAAAGCAATTAATTAGCTCTCATAATAAGCATTCACTTGGGGCAGATGTTACCTTATTACAAACTCTAAGGTTAGACTGAAGAATGGAGACTTCTTTGCCTGATGTTAACAGCATGGAAATGCAGTGATATTTTCACCATTTCTGTGCTGAGAATGCTGATGAACTGGCACTTCTGGGATTTTTATTGACGTTTACACAGCAGTCTAAAACTAACCAGGCTTTGAGATTTGTTCAGACATAGAGCTAGTACAGAAAACAGTAATTATGCTACTGGGCTCTTCAGTCAGCAGAGCATGCTAGCTCTGTGTGCTCCTAATCACATTAATTATGTGTTCCCTGGCTGCAGCTCACAGCTTGGCATTTGCTGCACAGCTCCAAGCATCCAGGCAATGCTGCAGTGGGTCTCTGGTAGCAAACCTGCAGCTTCTTTTGCATCGTGGAGTGCTGTCTCTTCATGCATGCAGTTGGGTGCCCTTTATTTCCCCATGATTTCCTATTTGTCATCTTAAGTCTTTATGTTTAAGCACTGTAAATGCCACTTCCATTGATGGACATGAAGGATGTTATTCTAGGCCCATTAATTGCACAAACAACCCCTTCCTCTTGGATTCTGAGGATCATGACTGGCTTCTTCTGCTGATGTCTTGCATATTTTTTATTGTGGTGTTTGTTCCCTCTGACCTTGCTTATAAAGCATTGACTAGAAAATTACAGTCTTCAGCCTGGTTCAGGATTGACAAATGCTAACAAGTGGTAATGCAAAAGTGTTCCTTGAAGCTATTTCTGATTGTCAGGCCCATATAGACCAGGAAGGTTTTTATAGACCTTTCTGTTAGCACGTACTTGCTGGCATTGCAGCTTTATGAGACGAGGGTGCACACCTGCCTCTGCTGGGGCAGCTCATTCTCCCAAAGGGAATTACTGTGCATCCCTATTGCTGGGTTTGTACCATCAGCCAGAGCACTAGAGATGGAAGGTATCAATACTCAAGAGTCTTAAGGTATCTTAGAGGATCAGCTGAATGACCTTGAGAACTAGAACAGAAAATCAACTTGAAACCATTTGTGTGAAAAGTCATTTATTGAGGACTAATAAAAAACCACAACCTCTGCTCTAAAGTGGATGCTCATTAGTGACTGAGGAGTTGGAGGGTTTTAATCATGCTTTAATCAGCTAGTATATGATAAAAACATCAAGCTATGTAAGGCAAGGTATTTCTAGTCCAGCTATACAAGTACCATAGCATTATATAAGCCTCTGCTGTGAGAGCTCATCTCAAATGCTATGTACAGTTCTGGTCTGCTACGTGGAGAGGCAAAAAAGAATCTCAGCTGGGGCGAGTACAGAGGAGGACTACACCACTGAGTAGGAGAATGAAGAGCTTTTTTAGGAGGGGCCTAGAAGAGTGAATTTAGCAAATGAATTCTGTGAGGGGGGGTATGATTTCCCACTTACATAAACTGTATATATGTGTATCTATATCTTGCTTGCTTCCCCTGGTCATAGGCTATAGAACTTTTGAAGATAACTGGTCAATAAATGGTTTGTCAAGGAGAAGAAAGTGAGGTTCTGAAGCAGGCAAGTAGCTGAGGAGGAGGGCAGGGAAGATGTGGAGGTGTCTCCACTCTCCCACCCCGTGGCCAAGTGGCCATGACCATCCAAACCCTGGTAGATCAGTGCAGCCACCAACATGGGCCATAGAAGACGGAGCTTTTCAGAAGGCTCCGGGCTCTTTTGACTGTGCTAATTAAAGAGGAGTGGGCTCCCTATTCTAATTGGGATAAGTGGTAAACAGCCCTATGTCTTCCTTCCCCTTCATCTTAAGTCTTCCCCTCCTAGTGTCCATGTTATTGCTGGGTGGCTTCAACCATTATCTGGGCTTTCAGCCTTTGCTAATTGAAAGGATGCTGGAATACCTCGTAACTAGTTCTCTGTGAGGTGAAGATCCCTGTGGCTGCTAATGTTCTGCTTTATATTGGCTGTACAAAGTGAAGATGAAACTGGGAGCTGCTGGTTTCAAACAGGCAGGTAGGTGCAAAGGCCATTACAGGAGAACATCAAGTTCTGCACGGCCAAAGGAAGATCTGGAGCATGCTTTCACATGTGGCTTCCAGGTAGGTTGGTGTTAATTCCCACTGTTAGCATTCAGCTATGTTTTCACTTTGCATGAACTTTATAAATTAATTGTTAGTGACCCTTTACAATCTTCTGGAGGGGGGATTGCATTTGAGTCAGCACCAGGGTTTTAAGATGCATCAGGTGGTTTGTTCTTTTGGGTTTGTGTTTTTATTTCTCCAGAATAAAGCTTTGAGGAGCAAGTTACTAAGAGCTGTTGTTTAAAACTAAATGGTGGTCTTTCACACATCAAAAGCAGCTGCTCCCTGCGTGTTTGGTGACTGGTTGCTTTACGCTGTGTGTGCTATGCCTGGCAGCTTGCATGAGTGTGTGTGTGTGTGTGGGCTTCGGTGTTCCAGCATGAGGGGATTGTCCTTTTAGTGCAAGGAGTGTGAGAGTGGGAATTGGTGAGCCTGATTTGATCCTTGGTGATGTTTGCTTTTGCTGTCCAAGATTACAACAGAACACGGCGGGGGGGGGGGGGGGGGGGGGGAGGGAAGATGGACTTTGTGTCCTGTTTTATCACTTTTCCTTTTGTCTTTTTCCAGCCCTCAAACTTGTCCCTTTGGAGAAGAGCAGCCACCCCATACAGCTTCCTCCTCAGCATGGCCAGCCTCACAGGCTGGAGGAGTTGCTCTAGGGCTGCTTAGGTGACTCAGGTGGGACAGAAAGGGAGATTTCATGCCGCTTTGTATAAAAGGCTCACAAAACCATGAAGTGGAGCAGGCTGCCTACTTCCAAAGCCTGTGTTTAGGGAAGGGAGTGGTCTGCAGCGTATTAAGCATTATTAATATTGGAGTAATGCAGTAAGTATCAATAATCCTATTACAGGGAGTGGAAATACTCTTTAATATATTATCAGTGAGGAGGCAAGAGACCCACAGCCTTTCTCTCGGGTTTTTAGCCTGTTTTTCATGTTTACACTTTTCCATCTCATTCATAGGGGTGTTTGTTTTTCCTTTAAGGTGGTTTGAATTGCCAGATGGATTTTTCATGAGGACTGATATGTATTTTTCAGTTGATTTGGTTTGAATACTGAGGTGGCTGTGTTTGGGGGTGGGGTGGTGTTTGTTTTGAGTTTTTTTTACTGTTTATAGTGCATTGATTTGTTGTTAAATTCAGCCGCGCTGCCATGCCAGAAGCGTGCCTTTGGGAGTGTTTCTAGGCTGCCTGTAGTACTTTTCTTCTTCCATCCTTGTAGATAACTGTTCTTGCAAGTCACTTAAAATAAGCCAGACCTTGCAAAGGTTTTTATTTAATCTTTATTTTTAATTTGCCTCGAACCTCTTGTCCTTTAGAGGGAGATTTTAAACAAAAAAAAATTACTCCTGAGCTCTTTTTCTGTTGCCTGATGTGATTTTGGAATCATAGAATCCCAGACTGGTTTGGGTTGAAGGGACCTTAAAGCTCATCCAGCTCCAACCCCTGCCATGGGCAGGGGCATCTTCCACTAGAGCAGACTGCTCCACTCCCCTGTGTCCAA
The DNA here is from genome assembly GCA_028858755.1 of Ara ararauna. NCBI lineage: Eukaryota > Metazoa > Chordata > Aves > Psittaciformes > Psittacidae > Ara > Ara ararauna. The sequence goes on along the minus strand of CM054389.1, from coordinate 3,980,672 downwards.
CCTGGCCTTGAACACTGCAGGGATGGGGCAGCCACAGCTTCTCTGGGCACCCTGTGCCAGCCCCTCAGCACCCTCACAGGGAAGAGCTTCTGCCCAAAGAGCTCATCTTAATCTCCCCTCTGGCAGGTTAAAGCCATTCCCCTTGTCCTGTCCCTACAGGCCCTTGTCCAAAGTCCCTCTCCAGGTTTCCTGTAGCCTCTTTAGGCACTGGGAGCTGTTCTAAGGTCTCCTTGGGCTCAGCCTGACTGAGCTCAGTGAAGGTCCCGCATGAGTTTGTTACTTCTCTGAGGGGTGTATTTTCTACGGATGGTACAAGTTATGATAAAGACACCTCAAAAGCTGCACTGCAGCAGACAACCATGTGGGGATGCTCTGGAAATGGGCTCTTTGCTCTGTGAGTTCATCCTTAGGAAGTTGCCTGGGCAGAGCTGCTTTATCTGATGTAGAAATGAGAGATGTAACTGTTTGTCATGTCCACTCTGACATCGCCATTGAGCAATTAAGAGAAAGAAATCTAATTTTTTTGCCATCAGTTTAGCTCTTGGAATTCCCTTATGGCTTATTGCACAAAAGCCTGAAAAATAAGAGTAATAATCAGATTCTTTTCCCTCTGTTTCTTGTGTTTTATGTTTTCCATTAAGGCCTGGCTGCTTTGCTGCGCTGACTTTTTGAACTGCGGGATCAAACAATACTCCTCCCTTTCTTTTCCCCTCTTTTCCTTTGGTGAAGACTGTCTCTGAGAAGGATAAATATTATTGACTGAGGTATTTAATACACTAATGAAACCCACAATTATTGACTAGGTAATTAATATTGTGTCCAAAAGTAAAGTTTGACAGCGCATACAGAAAAGCTATATTGACTCGCGCTGCTTTGGCAACATGCCTCGTAGGTTTTTATTTATAGGCACTGAAACACGTTCTCCTCCAAGTAATGATTCAATCCCACTTTCTGCTTGCCACAAACTAGGAGGCTGCTGTTCTTGCTGACTGTAAGGGCTTTCATATTATCAGTGGGGAACAAAAATTTCCAGCCTCGAGCTTTGCTACCTCTTGCATTAGATATCGGAGCTGGAGCATCCATGTGCACCACGCCGTGTTTCTTGCAGCTGGCAAATCAGACCTTTCCCAAGCAGCTTTCTGCTTTTGGTAAGCAAGTTTGCAGACTTCTGTTGACTTGCTTTTGGTTTTGCTGACCTTGGCAATGCAAAGATGGGAAATCCAAGGGACATCTTGATAGACCTGGAAGGGTGCTGTCAGACAGAGGATTTGCTATGATATGCCTCGTTATGGTATAGCTGCTTGGGGAGTGAGTGCTCTGGTTTAGGCTCAAGGTGACACTTGGCTTTGTTCTAAGCTAAAAGGGCCTTTCTTAAGCATTGCAACAAGATTTAGCCTTCTTCACTGAGCTCACAGATGATCTACAGCCTGGTCTCTGTTCCTGCCTTATTCCTGGGCATAGTGGTGCTGCATCCCCATCCTTTTGGCTGGCCTCAGGGCGGTAGCTCACATCTCCCTTAGCTTTCCTTGTCTTCCCACTTGCAGCCCAGCTTCGTGTTCTTTACTGCTACTTAAGTTGCCATAAACTGTGTTGAAATTGCCAGGAAGCTGAAGCTGCATTTATAAATGGCTGTGAGTTGTTCATGTGCCCTGTGAAATGTTCAACTTCTTAGCACCAGGTGAAGTTATTTACATCGAACTCAGAAGCTGAGAATGAAGAAGGGTTTTTTTTAAGGTTTCAAGTGATTTGAAAAAACCTTCCAAATCCCAAGTGTATCAGCCTGCTGGTAATTGGAGCTTGTGCTGTCATTAAAAATGACAGCTTTCTCCAATAACATTCTTAGTGCTTGTAAAATGCAGCTAACATAACCTATATTTAACTTGTATTAGCTAGAATTTCCTTTCTGTGCTTGCTTACTTTCAGAGCTCCGGTGTGAATACCAAGGTCCTAATGTATTATTTTACCTGGTTGGAAGAACTGAAAGCTTTTAAGCAGGGCTGGACGACCCAGGTATTTCTGTCATGGTTTTTCTCCATTGAAGTTTTATTTCAGCCAGCAAGTTGAAACCGTTCTTTGGGCAGAAATAAAACTGAAGTGATAATATGTGTTGCAAGAAAGCCCAACTTGGCTGAAGGTTAACAGAAAGCTCCTATTCCTTAACCCTACAATACAAACGAAGCATCCCTCCTTCATTTTTCCACCCTCTTTTTATCCTCTTTTTCTCTGCGGTCAGTTAACAACATTTGCATGTGGAATCGTTAAGGCGCTGTCCCGTAATTGAGATGCTGGGTAGCAATCTGCTCCCCTCCTCCGCCTGGAAGTGTTCCACACAGAGCCCTCTAATTAAACAGAAAATGGTTTGTCATGTGTAACTGCCTCTTCTCAATGTAACAAACTCATTTCAAGACATGCCAACACCATCTTTATAGCTGTTTTAATACCTTCTCTTGAATCGGAGAGGGCTCTAACCTCATATTTCACTTCACCAGCTGTTTATTTTGCTTTGTTGTTTGAGTGTCTTTTTCCCTCCTTGCACTACAAATGTGTAGTTTTTGTGTGTGTGTGCGTGGAAATCCTCATTAGAGTAACTGAGTTTGTGAAATAGTCTGTTAGGGCTGCTGCTTTTAAGCATTACTATTTACAGTGGGAGCACGTGCGGGCTTTCAGATCCGAGCCCTGTCAATCACCTGCCTGTCACGCTGCGAAGGAGCCTGAACAGCTCCGCTGCCATCCCTTTTTTGCTGGGGAACGGAGGTGTTTAGGCAGTTTCCAAAGCTAACATCTATTTTGCAGACAGATGTGCATGCCACAGCCACCTTCTTTACACGCCTGTAATAGAAACCATTAGTTCCTCTGCTACCCCAGCGCAGAAGAGAGCTGCAGTGGATTCTTAATGCCATGAAGTGTGTTCTGGGTAGGACACACAGAGTGTAGCAGATTACCAGGTAAAATTGGCTTTTACCTCTCCCCCATCCTTCTCAGACACTTCCCTGCCAAACTTCAGCTTTCAAGTCAGCGCTCAAAGAAATTCTCTCTGTGTAAAAGGCCTCTTGCTGCCTTTTAAATTGGCTAATGTTTGGCAGAAAACCCGAGTAGCAGGTACAGTTATTTAGTGCCTTCATTACTTACTGCCTGGAGACTTTCTGTGATACTAGTGGCTCCTGTTTATTCAGGGCATGCTTGCCTCTCTTCTGCCTGTCTCTGGGATAGGTGAGGACGTGGAGGGGAGGTCACAGTGACATGCCACAGTGCTGTATCCCAGCAAAGTGCCTTTTCCTATGGACAATCCCCATCCCTACGCTGAGAATGAAGACCCTCCCTTGCCGTAACAGCTTACTTGCACCAGTTAGGAGACGAGGAGCAGTGTTCTTCCAACAAGCCATGTTGTTAGCATCCAGCTGGGATGTGAAAATCAATTCTAGGTTTATATCTCTAAATATTGCATGCCTGATGCCACCATCTTCAAAAAGGAAAGGAATAGCAAGCCGACTCCTGTCAGTTTGTTAGAGCATATTTATAACTCAAATGCTAATTCCTGCTCTTGACTCATAATAGCTTCTGAATTCTGAATCTTTAAATTCCGGATCTCATGTTTTGAGGTTAATCCATTCAGATAGATTGGGAAGCAGAATTTATAATTTGGAGAAGTAATGTCAGCCCTCCTTTGCATCAGTCAGTCATTTCATGTTGGCAGTAGGTCCCACCAGCAAGCCAATACTTGACCCTTCCTTATAGACTAGTCAAAACCAACTTATTCATTTCATCTGACTTGATGCTGCAGTTTCCTTTGGACTCATACCTTGGCCTGTAAGCTTAAGAGTTGCAATAGCTGGCTGTCAGCATACTTGCCTGCTTCTGATTTAACTCATTCAGCTTATTGTGAGCCTTAACCTATTTTCCATGCTGTCTCCAAGCGTACAGCTACTGCAAAGAGATTAATAAGACAAAACCATATATCTTAATTTTCCAACCTCTCCCATGAAGCAATACAGACTTACAGGGTTTGAAGAAAGGCATTAATATACCACCCAGCAGTGGACATGGCCTTTAGCATCGATCCTTAAGCCAGCCTTTGCAGTAGGAAGCCTGTATCACTGCAGCTCTCACTGATGCTCAAGCTCCAGGAGCTGTCTTCACCTTGCAGAAAGCTTTGCTTGACTTGCTTTCATTATGCTTTAGTCTTGTGTCAGATTGCAGACAGAGCATGCTCATTGCTAAGCAAGATTTAAGAGAAAGAATAACTTTTGTTTTCTCTTTAAGAAAAATCTGTACTTTGGTTAGAATTAGAATTCCCATGTTTGGAAACAAACACAAAAACGTAAAGCAATGGATGTGAATTTCTTTTTGGAACTTTAAAGCTTTGCTTCTGATGTTTGGCAACAAAACTGGTGGAAGATCACAGTGTTTAAATGATCCATGTTTGTGTCATTTCCTATGACTAATGAGATGTCATCTGGTGTTAATGACAGGTCTGGTGCCCAAGCAGCCACCTCTTGCCACACTTTGCCTCCTATTCTTTGAGCGGTTCAAGGACATTTGGTACCTCATAGCAGGAGGTGCACCATGTCCCCTCTTCCTTGAATGTGTCAAACCTGAGGTGGATGATCTAGCATCCCCCCAAGGGATGCTTCTGAAAATAAACTTTAGACTCTGCTTTATACATCTTATTTTACTGTGGTGGGTGCTCAGTGCTTACAGGAGGGCATTCATCCCAATTGAGGCTTACAGAACATAGTGTGCCAGCTGTGTGTGACTGCACCCATAAATCCCCCTTCCAGGAGTTCCTGGCTGTGCACTTTATAAGGAGGCTTGCAGCAAACACCTTGCAATGCATATTCATTATCTCAGCTTTGCTTAATGCATGAGGCTTTTGGGGGGGAGAAGGAGGATGCTTCTCTCACCAATTTATGTTCCTTGAGTTAATCCACCTCCCCTGCTTGGCACAGTTAACTTTTAGTTGCAATATTGTGTATCTCACAGAAGCCAGCTTTAATTGCACTACACAAGTCCCTTTCTGCCAGGAGTTCATTAGACTCCATGAATGCTGCAACTGAAGAAGAGTCTCTCTGGATTAGCATCATCTTCCAACACACCCTTCTTGTTGGATCGCTGTCAGGCGAATTGATGAGAGAATGTTTCTGGATTGAGCCAAAAAGCACTGGGGGTGAGGTACAACAAGCTACAGGCTTCCAGACAAATGAGCAAAGCCCAGGGAAAGCCATAATTCTGCATTCAGGACGTCACAGGCATGGCAGGAGCTTTGGAAGGTCTAGAGTGAAATGGAGCTATTTTTCTTCAGGAAATGGGAAGAAGGGATTTGGTGCCAGTCAGAAGCAAAGCCTACCTGATTCAGGCAGGAAGCTAAATTCACTGCAACAGTTCCTCTAAGAGCTGGAGAGCAGCTGCAGTGCCTGATCAGTAGGCAGAATCCAGAGGTGCTGGCAACTAATGCACCCATAGTAATTAACTCTGAACTGTCAGGTGTGTGTTTGAAACCCTTCACTCATCATCCTAGGATGCAGCGAGCAGTTTTATGCAGCTAAGTGTTACCTTTTCCTCTCCCATAACGTTAGCAACCCCAATTTGCATCAGTGGGGCAAGTGGGCTCCATGCTGCTGCTAAAGCTGAAGGTGATCCAGCAGCGCAGCCTCAGGAATAACCCTTGGAAATAATAGGGTTTAGGCTGGAAACCTTGTTTCAGCTCTCATAAGAGCTGTTCATCCTGGGAGGCAAGTCACTGCACGCCTGTCTTGAAAGAAAAGACTGGCTCAGCTCTTGTCTGCATAAAATCACCTTTGTTTATGAAGCATCTTCTAATGGCTCGAGCAGCCGAGGAACATTTAAATAAGTAATTATCGTGCAGGAGGCACACGCTCAATGGAGCAGTGCCCTGGCTGCTCTGACCTCCTGCCTGCACTCGGAGCACACGACGAGTCCCTCGGTAAGCAGAGGGGTTCAAAGAGGCAAGTTTTGGCAGCTTGAGCACCTTTTACTGCTCAAGAGCAGCCGAAGCAGACTTAAATCAGCTGAATCATTGGTGCAGCCTAAGGAAAACATGGACTTAGAGTGTGGGGAATGGGGATTTGGCAGGGCGTGTTTGAGCATTGTGGGGTTTATTTGTTGGTTGGTTGGGTTTGGTGGGGGGCATTTTGGTTTGGTTTGTGGTTTGGTTTGGTTTAACACAGAAAGGGAAGAAGTGCAGAAGTTGGGCTTGGATTTTTATCCCACTAATGGAATACACGGATTTTAAGTTGGTGTCCCTTCAAGAACTGAAGGCTTCCCATAGAAACAGCCTGAGACAGCTGAGTTGCTCAGGCTGGATAAGGCTCAGGGGAGACCTTAGAGCAGCTCCCAGTGCCTAAAGGGGCTACAGGAACCCTGGAAGAGGGGCTTTGGACAAGGGCCTGTAGGGACAGGACAAGGGGAATGGCTTTAACCTGCCAGAGGGGAGATTGAGATGAGCTCTTAGGCAGAAGCTCTTCCCTGGGACGGTGCTGAGGCGCTGGCACAGGGTGCCCAGAGAAGCTGTGGCTGCCCCATCCCTGCAGTGTTCAAGGCCAGGTTGGACACAGGGGCTTGGAGCAAGCTGCTCTATGGAAGGTGTCCCTGCCCATGGCAGGGGCTGTACCTGGGTGAGCTTTAAGGTCCCTTCAACCCAAACCATTCCTTGATTCCATGATTCTTCCGGAGCCAGCAGGTGGAGCTTGAAGAATAGCATCAATTTCCAAGTCCATTTGCGCTGGAGCCCATTGAGTGGGAGCTATCAGCTCTGAAATCCTGATTGAATAAAAACTGTTCATTATGCAAACTGTCTGGTTCAGTACACAGAGGCAGCCCCCAGGCACAGACCCCAAGTAGCTGCTTTCTCTTTCCCCAGATTAAAACACATGAACTGCTTTGATGTAATCTGATAACAAAGCCTAATGGACATTTTATATCCTCTGAAGTTGACTGTCATTTCTCATTGCCTTGCTTCCTGTCCTATTAATACTCCAATCCAGGGAGCACTAGCTGAACTTGCACTCTTTTTGCTCTCAAACGCTGTATGCTTCCCCATGCAGGTTTTATGTTTTTATTTATGTTTAAATACTGCTAGATTACATTACAGTATGTTTAATCCCTTGTTTTTTCCATGGCTATTTATCATTTTAATGGAATGTTGCGGGATATTACATTGTGCAACGTGTTTAAATTGATAAATTGTATTAGAAAAATATTGGATAGGGTTTTTAATGGTAAGTGGGGCCTTAGTAGATATATTTTCTCATTAGCAGACTAGCTGCACCCAGGCTGCATGAGGCTGGAATGTTAAGGAATTTGGGATAAGCTATATTTATGACTTATTTGACTAATTAAGGCAGAGTTTTATCACAAAGTTTTACCCAGACTTTGCTGAGCAGGAGGGAAGGAGGAAAACTTGCCCCAGTGCAGTTACTCTACAGCATCAGTTGCCATAACAACTTCATGTAATACTATATTTTTACTTGAAATTCCTTTTAAGACCCAGTTGCTGTAATAATTTGTTTCAGCTGCTAAAAGGCATGTTTCTCTTTGTGGTGGTTTCGAGGCTCTCATTACAGTAACAAAAAAGTGGTTGTGTTAATATAGACTCTTTTCATTCCAACATATGCAAAGGTTCAATAGACTCCAAAAATAGAATTAAAGGGTGGAGGTGATGAATCTGCTATAAAATCTCTTCCAGTCTTTAGGAAAGAAGAATGGGTTTGGCTGGTGAAGGTGAACTTTTATTAACAGCTTTAAGGAGAGATGCTGCTGCTACTCCCTATCCATAATTATGGCACCCAGTGGGAATCTCAATGTGCAGCTTCACGCTGGATGTCTCTCTGCCTTGCAGCGGACCCATGCAACTCAGCTTCAGCTCTCCCAAAGGGCTGAAGCATCAGCCAGTCGTATTTCTAGTGATGCTCTTGGTATTTGGGTGAAGCTGGTCCTGAAGTGTTTGGGAGGAGAACAGAACAGGGCTTCATCTCCTCCTAATGCATCTGCTCCTTTAATTCGTTAAATAATCACCTCACACTGAACGTATATTGTCTAGGTTATGGCCACGGGCATACTGGAAGTGCACAAGCAATTTCCAGGCAGCCTGGAGCGTTGTCTGATTTCCGATGCCGATGTTAATTCAGTGCAAGGCAAGGAGCGCATGATAAGAAAGTTCCTTGCTTTTATTTTTAACCCTTTCCCAAGGCTTTGGCTGTTGCTTCGTTCCAGGAACACTCTGTGCTGTAGCTGCCCCTGCCCGTTAAAGCCAGCCTTGCGCTGTTCTAAATCCCCCATCTGGCTTTTGGCATCTCACGGCTGAAGCTGCGATTCCTCAAGTTCTTGTTCTAGTTCAGCATATGGGCCCTGTTTCTACTGGTGCCAGGCAAATAACAAAGTTTCAAGCTATTTGGTTAATTGAGGCAGACAAAATACAGCTCTTTTTTTCCATCGTCTCCAGGCTTCTCAGGTCCGTGGAACAAGATGAGGAGATATCCCAGTTATTTCCTCTTCTCCTACGGATGACGTGGAGGCAGAAGGGGAATCTGCTGCCTCCAAAGCTTGTCTGTGTGGAGGCTCAGCTGAGCTGGTGCTTTGATTTTGGTGCTACCCAAATGGATCGTGGCCTTTCTAATGCAGCCCTTTTGGAGCAGGTTGTGCTGTTGAAGGTCATGAAACCACTTTTCTTCCAGGAACCAGTGCGTTTGCTTTCTGGAGCCAGGGGATGCAGAGGGCCTAAGCCCACCTTTACTCCTCGGCTCCAGAAGGCAGAGAGCATCCACCCTCAGTGCAGGAAGAAGGAAACACCAAACCTCTTAATCTGTATAGATCCCACCCCTCCATCTCTTTGACATGATCCTGAGCTCTGCTCTGCCATGTTACACATCTCCAGCTGGATTGTAGCCTTCTAATACGCTTATGACTCTGCTTTTTTCCTGCAGTGTGGTCTTTTCCCCTCTTTTTTCTAACCCTCTCTCTGGTGAACTGAAAGGGTTAAAATAGCCCTATTTTACATTCATTCTCTCTGGCCCATTCCAACCACGACCCTCGGATTTTTAATAACAGCGGAGATGATGGTCATTTAATGCAGCCCCCTGCCTGCAGCAGAATCCTCATCAAGCTTTTCCTGCAGCCTCCCTTGGGCAGCTCATCTCGTCGCTTTAATTGTCTTTTAGGCTCCTTCACAGCTTCATGTTTTAACCGTGCTTCCCTCCAACTGCAACTGTGTGTGGCTCAGGAGAGTGACCCCTTTACAACTCGGTGTCTGCCAGCCCTGGCTGTGAAATTTGGGCTGGGCAAATTATTTTGGGTGAGTAGAGATGATAGAAAAGGGCATGTCTCACCATGAAGGATGAATCATTCCTTTGCTGTTTTACTCCTTGTTGTAGCAACGTTATTCCTTATTCTTTTTTTTTTCTCTTTTTGGCTATTTATGGGATTGTCAGATGCGATTCCATCAGAATTACAAAGGAATTCAGCACGAATTAGTGGCCACTTAGTGGTACAGAGAGCTGCAATGTAAATGGACTCCATGAGCTCATCTACAACTCGGTCCTTAGCGGATGCTTCAAGGTAGACTTTTTTCCCTTGTAAAGTGGTTATAAATTGCAACCAGTCATTGGACTCCCTCCAGTCCTAGAGCAATTACTGGGCCAGTTCAGCTGAAGGCTTTGATCAGGTGTTTTACTAGCAGGATTTTATTTCACTAAATGAACATCTCCTAAAGAAGCGGGAATGTAATATTTACACGTTAAAGTGCTGCTGTAATGGCACTGCATTTAACTTCACTAGGAGACCAGGAATCCCATGGTAAAATGCCTGATAACTGCTGCATTTACCAGGGGAATGAATTTATAGCAGCTGAATTTCCCCAGCAGAACAAAGGGCTGCATTTTGAAAGCATCCTCTTCTCCCTAACAAAAGCTTTGAGCCAGTCCTGTTTCTTGCTCTCGGAGAAGGTGTGGTGCTGGTTTGCATCACTGTGGTTGTTGCCTTGCCTGACTGCCTGGAAGTACTTTGGAGAAGTAAAAAGAGGGAGGCTGTCATCCCTCTGTTCTACCCTCAGCAGCTTGCATATGACTTAATCTCGTTTGGGAATTCTGGGAGAGGTTCTCCATGGAAAGCTGCTATTACATATGAGCTCAATATGTGGTGTGGCAAAGCAGACTGGACTCAAATCCACCTACTTCAGCCTGGAGTACTTGTCCTCCCAGCAAACAGGAGTGCCCATGACACAGCTGCAGAGGTTTCCAAAGACCATCCCTCATCCATGGACCATCCCATCCCCTCTTCCCACATGTAGGGCTTGGGATGAGCGTGCTCACGCCGCAACACCATGCCGTCTTTACTCTTGGCTTGCATTACCCACCTCTGCATTAATAACTTGTGTTTAGCGATGCAGCTTCCCTTTCCCTCTGTTTCCTTCCATTGATATTAATAGTAGCTAATTATTGCTTTTACTATTAGGTCATGTGTTGTAAATATACTAAGTGAGGTGCGCAGCGCGCCGGCTTGTGTGCTAATGCCTGGCTTCTGCCTCGTAACATGCAGCCTAATTGCCTGCTTGCACTGTGCTGCCTGGTTTGGGGGATAATTGCTCCCAAAGTCTCTGCATTTTAATGCAGTTGGTATTACATGGTGTAACTAATAATTGTTCAACACAAACCTTTGGGTCCTACACCAGAAGAAACTGTGTCAGAGCTTCCTGGGAAAAGCAGAATGCTTTTCCTCCTCTCTTCTGTCCTTCTTCCCCTTCTCTCTTGTGTCCCTTCTCCCCTCCTCTGCTCTTCTTCCTCCTCTCCTCCCTGCAGCCCGCTGGGAAGCCATGTGCAATGGGTGGCTGTGCGATGAGTCAGTGACAACCTGGTCACTAGTGAAAAATCTCTTTAATTATTAAAGTGGTGGTAAATGCCTGCTTTTATTGGTATGGGCATAAGCTGTAGCTTCGCTAATTTTCCTCTTTAATCTCTCCTTGGAAGTGCTGAGTGCCTGCTCTCCTTGGCATTGTGTTTCCCTAAGGAGGATGCTTTGGAGAAGTCAGCTCCCTGCTCCAGAGGCTGAAGTGTATGAGTCCCTCAGCACATAAGTTTCAGGCTTTTGCACTAAAAGCACTTGAGGGTTATTTGCGAGTGTAATGTCAAGACAATCCTAATGGGAGACATGTGCCCCTTTCCGTTTTAAACCGCACAGCTCTTCAGGCTTCCCAGGTGTGGTGTTAGTGCTGATTTTGCCTTTTTCCTCCACTTTCCATCTGGGAGGTGGGATAAAGCAGAGCCTGGCTTTGCCTTTCACAAGGAGACAGTCTCCTCTACTGACAGCTCTGAAAGAAACCTTCCCACTTGTCTTTATGGGACCTTTAGCTTCCCCCTCTCTGGCCAGTGATGCAGGGACTGCTCCTTGTGCATAGATGTGCTCACTTCAGCAGCAGCTGCCTATGGTAGAAGCAAGGTGAAAGCTTAGCTGCACTGCTGCAGGAGAGCTGATTTTCTTCCCTTTCCCAGCCTTTGGGGCAGAGCAGAACATATGTGCTGTTACCTCTTAATTCTTCTGTGGAGCACTAGGACTAATAAAAACCTTTCAGGGTTTCTGATGTGAGAAGCAGCTGATGTTGCATGCTAGGAAACAAAGACAGGTTTAAAATAGAAAGGAAAAAAGCCCAAGGTACTTCTTCCGTGTAACAGCGATGGTGAAAATGCTTGTGACCCCCTCCCATGGCAGGTGATACTCCTCTTTGCTTGACTAATTGCATTGGGTCTGCATATTGAGGCGATAAGGAGGGACTGGAGCGTACTCTTTAAATAACAGAACACTGAAGTGTCATTGCTTTTGTATTTGTCTACTTGCTTCTAATTATTGGAGGCAGATGACTTTAAAGCATAGGCCATTTCCTCCCCTTCCGGCAGCGGGGTCATAACAGCTTGTTTATATACTCCTAAGCTGGCTTGCTGCAACAGATTGTGACTTGAAATAGAAGGTTGCTAAGAGTGAGGTAAGGGTGCCAGGAGAAATGAGCTCTCCTCCAAACAAGTCACTTGGTATTTAGGTGAGATAGGAGCAGCAGTCAAAGAAGCATCAGCGGAGAGGTGAAGGATGGGTGGCTATCGTTGGCGTCGGTGTTGCAGGATATATAGAGAGATACACACACAGATGTATATGTTCTCTCAGAAAGCAGAGGGTAGCGTGACTGAGCCACCCATGTACTGGGGAAACCTCTCCCAGGATTTTCCTGGACCATCTCACGGGACCACGCTATTACTGGCTGTTTATTCATCCTTGGAAAATGCCAGCAGCTCCTGTTTGGCATTAGGCTGAATATCAGGAAAGTTGATTCATTGACTTAAAAAAACAAAGCAAAACCTACACTGGACACATGCTAGAAAACATGTGTTGGTAAAGAGGTGGACTGAGTGATGAGCGTGTTTTCTCTCTCTGATTTCTCTGACTCACACGGCTCTAGCTTAGCAGAGATTTGATTATCTTATCCAACAATTAATTACCTACAACCTTTAATTTCATCTTTATGCACTTTGAGATTGTTGTTTTGTCTTCAAATGCCTCTTATCCTCTCCCCAGCAGACTGATGCTGCTAAAGAGATGGGATTATTTTCTTGGTGGCCACGCCAGATTTATTCATACTGCTAAGCCTGCTCTACTTGGGGTGAACACGACTATCAGACTATCAAATTTAGCTTTACCCCCTCGGATTTAGTCCTTGGCAGCCTTCTGCTAAAGTCTTGGAAAGAAAAATTCATTAGATGAACCTTAGCATGATTTTTCCATGGCTTTGATTTTAATCAAAGTGCGGATTTGAAACAGTTTTATCATTAGAATCTGTTGACTGAATATCAGTGTGAAGCAATCCCCCCCCCTGCCTGGTGGAGAGTTGCATCCCGTGTGCTTAGGTAAATCCCAGCCCGGGAGATCGGAACAGCAGAAAGGGTAGGAATTAGCCTCTGAGGCTTACAAATGCACTGCAGGCTGATGTCTTTTTGCATTTCAAGGACCTAAGTTCAATTGCAAGGCTGTTATTTTGCTTATCCATAATGGACAAGCTAATCAATTAAAATGGTCCTTCCTTAAGCCATTGCAGAAGGGGAGGCTTGTTTCACATAACTGCCTGGTGAGGGCTGAAGGATGCAAGTTAAACATTAACAGCCTTTTATCTCCACATCTGCAAAATCAAGGCAGCAGTGTTTTACCTGGAAGCACAGGGAAGAGAAATTCTGGGGAAGCTCTTTAGTAGGTTACTAAAGAGTGGTTTTGCATAAGGAGAAGGAGTTGCTTTTCTCCAAAGACCAATTTACACAAGCCCCAGCGACTGCGGTGAGCCTGCAACTCCCAAACCTCAGGGCTGCTTCCCAGTATCCTAACAGGAGATGCTGCAGGGACCAGGAGGGAGGGTTGGCCACACGCATGGTTCTGTTATACCTGAGGATGGAAACCTGTGTGTTCCAGAGCTTGTGAGCCTGTGTTTTCTGTAGCACAGGATAAAATCCAAACATTCTCTATGTGTATATTTGAATTTTAAAGAGCTTTTTCTTTCCAGATCGGGGCAGAGCCAAACTTGGACCCGACTTCCTTGTGAATGAAAAATGAGAAACAAATGAGAATAAGGCCATCTGCATGCTGCTTCAGCTTAGGCTGTCAGGGTATGCTGACCACAGCATCATCCTCAGGGTAAGCATAGCATTTGGCTCCAAAGGCTGCAGGTAACCTCCCTCCCCGGCCAAAACCCACTGTGTGACAGACAGCACTTTTCCTTGCTTGCAGGCAGGATGAGGTCAGAGCATCCTGTCTCTGGGACCAGTATAAATCGGGAGTAACTGGGCTGGAATTGGTGGTTGCGGCGCTGTAAGAAGTGGTGTAAGGCAGAGGTGAAACCAGACCCTAATGACAGCCTCTGCCTGCTCGCTGAATTCTGCATAGAGATCAGCACTTCCAGCAACAAAAGAAAGTAGGTCAGTGGCAGGTCCCCCTCCCTGCCTGCGCGCTGGAAGCACATGTGTTGGATTACACGCCTGCAGATTGAGGCAGGAGTGACTGTGATGGGGTTTCTTTTCCTTTGGGAAGGTGCGTGTAAAAGCAATTCGGCGCTTGACGGCGTGCCAGTGCGCTCGCTCTCACTGTGTGGTGTTCATTGGAGCTGCTGCTTAGGGACCTGTTTGAGTGTTCATATGGCAGAGGAGAAGCTCTCCCCGTACCCCAGCGGGTTGAGGAGGGTGTGAGGCCAGTGGTGTCATGCGGGTGTGCTGCTGGTCCCTGTCCATCCCCTGCTCCTATGCCTTTCCTTGCCTTGCTGCAGGCACGAAGCTCTGGCTCGACTTGAACGATTACCTGACAGGTTAATTGGGACTCCTGCTATGATTAAAAAGAAATTCCAGATTAAGCCTGCCATGCTGTATAGCTCAGGAAGAAAACATCTCTTTAGAAACACAGCAGGAATGTAGGGACTCCATTATTACCATTTGCTTTGAACTTTGAAGAAACTGGCTCTTGCTGCTGTTTTGACCACACGTTGACAAGTGTGGCAGTCGCTCTGCCATAGTCAAAGCTGAGCGGAAGGGATGCTTGCAGAGGGATGAAGTTGAAGGGTGTTTTCCTTTCCTTCTTGCTTTCTTTCTTTCCTTCTTTCTTTCTTTCCTTTTTTGCATTCCTTCATGTGATAATCGTAATGCATTTATCTCTGTAGACGTCAGATCCTGTCTATATGGGTGTCTGCAGGCTCCAACGCTCTTGGGAACAGCTCTTGTAGGTTGAACAAACCAGGTGAGTGGGCAAGTATGGTCCCAGCTCCGAGGAGCAGAATATAGTATTTAGCATCTTTAGTTCATTACACAGCCTTTGCAGTGCAGCTCTGAAAGCATCTGCAGTTGCAGTGTACATGGAGAGAGTCCTCAGATGAGCAGTGTTTGGCTGTTGGTCCTGTGTTATTAATTGGAAGGGCGCTGATGACCATGTGAAGTGCTCTGGGACTGATGCTGACCTCTTAAATTCCCAATATAGGCACTATTTGGAGCTCAGTTTGGAAGGTTTTAACCAGAATCCATCCCTTCTCCACCAAACACCGCCTTCTGATGGAGTCCACTGAGGATGTCTCCTCCTCAAATGATGCTTTCTGCGTGCAGTGTTATAGGTAGGACCTGCTGTAAATCCTGCTCAGCAGAGTTCATACGCAGCAGGGGCATGGGGAGCCTCATCCTGCCCATCACACAGCGGGGGACCAGCTCCAGCCCTTTTGCAGCACCAGGAGGTAACTGTGTATGTTCAATATCTGGAGCATGAAGCACTGCAGGTCTGCAGCATCCCAGCCCTGCCTTTACTGCGTGCTGGCCCTGCTGCGTCGGTAGGCAGGGGCAGCAGTAGATTATCCCTTGCTTTCCCCCTCTGCTTTTTCCCTTTAAACTTACCTTTTGGTGTTCCAGCTGAAGCAGCATGAGGTGAGTAAACTCCAGTGCTCAAAATAAGAGTGGATAAGCCCAGTTTACTTGCATTTATTCATGACTTCACCACTCCACTGGGGCCTGAAAATCAGAGCCAAAAGGAACTGCAGTGAAAATTGGCCTACATGCAATGGCTTTAAATAATCTGCCCTTTTGCTCTAGTTCTGTGTTGAGATGTGCTGGAAGCCTGAGGAGCTGGGATCTGACTTGATGGAGGAGCTGCTTCTTGTGTTCTTGCCCTAGTGTTTGAAGCTGTTGTTGGTTTTTCTGTGGCTGGTGTAACACGGGGGGGGAGCTACATAGGAGGGGAAAGAAAAAGGAATCTATCTTGGAGTTGTTGTATTTAGTGCATGGCTCGGAATGATCAGGATCAGCACAAATGAACTGGCTTTTATTTCCAGAGAGGTGAAAAATAAGGAAGAAGGGAAAATGGCAATGAAGTGATTAGCGTCTGTCACCAGTATTGACACCCAGGGACAGGGAATTACATTGGGCTGAAAAGCAGCCCTGCTGGAAGGAGAACAGTTCATGTTCATAGGGAATTCTTGTTTGCACTTGTATTTGTGAGGGTCGTTAAGGCAAATATGATTCCCAGATGATGCGCAGTGCATGCACGTGCCTGACACTTGGACCAGCCAGGGAAGAAGTCACGCAAGCCTTTGGAGAGCAGAGTGTGCTGGGTGAGGCTGGGCTTCAGCATCCGAGCAGGAGCAGATCCATTTGCAAACCAGGTCATCGCTGCTCTTGTGCTTTTTCTCTTGGGCCCCCTTGAATCACATCATGATTTCTTCCAACCCCCCTTCCTTTGCTCCCTGCAGCTGGGATTACTTTCCATGTACTCTGCTCACATAATTGCCTCTAACAATTTCTCAGCTGGCTTTCCTTCATCCTTGAGTCAAATATGACCACCTTTCCCTTTCATTTCCCCCCTTTACAAGGCTGCACACACCTGCTTCAGCCTGCACATACGCTCTCCTTCCCACTGCTTCTCCTATGTGGTTGCTTCATCTCTCACTGTGTTCTTATTGAGAGTTCCCATCTCCCTTCCTGGAGCCCCATGGGGCTGATGGTGAGGGCTGCTTCAGCCTTTGTGTGCTGTGTGTGTTGGTCCTGGTGCTGCTTCCCACCCAGCACTCCAGGGAAGAGGGCTCCTACAAGGACACAGGAAGATGGAGCATCACAGAAGGAGACACTGCCAGGCAGGGCTGCTGGGTGTCTCTTTGCTATCGGGAGGCTGGCAGTGATGTTTCAGGGCAGTGCTGTGCTGGCAGCAGTGTTCACAGCACTTGCAGAGGGGGATTTCGGAGGTTTCCCATGTTTGCTCTATAGAAAACCCTTCCAGCCACCCAACACACAGAGTGGTTGGGGTCCTGCCATGCCTCTGAAGTGCCAGCATGTTGAGGCAGGCTGTTAGCATCCCACGGTATATTTAGTTCAGGTTTAACAGGGGCTCCATATGTGTGTGTTCTCTTGTTTCCTTTTGCTTTCTACGTGCTAAGTAGATGCAGGGATGAGGTGAGAAGTTGTCCCACGATGTCAAGGATGTGGTTTTGCCGCTCCACGTGCTGCTTTCCTTTGCGGGGATGCTTCCAGGTTGGACAGGGCTTGGAGCAACCTGCTCTAGTGGAAGGTGTCTCTGCCCATGGCAGGGGGCTGGAGCTGGGCTTTAAGGTCCCTTCTAAGCCAAACCAGTCTATGACTCCCTTAGCTGTGCATTAAGAAAAGCGTAAGAGCTGGAGAGGAACAAGTGTTCCATGGTCTCCTCTCAGGACCCCCTGGAAATGTGGTGAGGTCTCTCCACTGACAGGCGCAGTGGAGATGGGGCTGCGGAACGGTACCCTGCAGGCAAAGACTGATGGGTTCAGCATGTTTGGTCCCTCTCAGGCCCTCTGGCAGGCTCTGTGCCGAAAGGGTCACTCTGATTTTCCTCTCAATTCTGTTCTTTTTTCAATTTTTATATTTCGGAATGAGGTGAATTGAGAATAATACAGAAACTCTGTGAGCTCCCAGGGAGGTTAAACAGAGCTTCTGCAGAGGACATGAGGGCATGCGAGGCAGCTCATGAGACAGCCCACCTAGAAACGTTCCTTTAGAGCAGACCTGTGAGCAGCCAAGACCTTTGATTGCAGGCTATTTTAGCTGTGGAAGGATGGACTGAAGGAATAACTAGGAAAATCTTCTCCAGGGAGAACAATTTGTATGCACTATTGAGAAATCAGGTCTATAGGAGAAAAAGTATAACCAAGTCCTGCTGGTAGGCTTGAAGTAGAGGTGTTAAATCTCAGCTATGAGGTGGGGAAGGTGCAGCACAAAGTCCTGTGCTGGTGATGCTGCGGTACCTGCCCATAGGAGCTATGGAGCAGAGGGGGCTCGAATGGAGCTGGTGCACTCAGATTGAAGCAAGCCAAATACATCCCTGGAGGTGGGAATCCTTGCTGGGAATGGGATCAGCTTCTCTGGGAAATAAAGTGTGCGGATGCAGGGGAAGAAATGGAAATCTTTCCAGGTGAGTCAGCAAATGGCCATGAGTTTCGTTATTCCATCACGGCCTGGGAAAGCTGCACTCTGCCATAGGAACAGTTCTGTGTTTTAATACAAGTGGCTTGCTTTTGACCCTGCGTGGCAGAGCAGCTCTGGCTGTTCCCACTGGGTTCTCGTTTTCCTCCTTCTCCATTGTTTTAATCTTCTGTCCCCACAGCAGGCTCAGGTAGGCTCGGCACTCAGCACGGGTGCAGGCGCCTCACAGGGTGAGGCAGGGTCTGGTTTGGCAGGATGGAGGTGACAGACAGGGATGCTACGGCCAGGGATGTTCAGGTGGCCAGAACGTTGTTGTTAATCATGATTTGGGCATTTAGGCAGCAGCAAGGTGCCTCCATAAGCATTGGCTGTAAGTACAAAATAGCTCCCATCTCCCACAGCTTCTAAGTACCAGCAATGCCTTTCATCCCTCAGCAAGATGGAGAGCTGGGATGCAAGCACTGACTTCTACCTGGACCCGTGGTTGCTTTGCCTGGGCAATGACCCAAGGTTTTTCATCTGTATGAGGTGCGTAACTTTAAACCCGTGATTTAGCATCACCCTTTGGCATCTAAATCCAAAGCATCTGGTGGGTCCCGCAGTGCTTTGTGAGAAGGAGACAGCAAACAAATTGCGACGAGAGGTGGAGAAAGGGAATTCTGAGTAATTTTAGGAAGCCTTTAACAAACAGCGCCTGCCTGACCTGCAGCACGAGGGCTTTGACACGACTCCCTGGGAGCAGGGAGTGCGGGAAGCTGTCCATAAATCACGAGCACTGAGACTATCATATTTGTTTGTTACTCGGGGTTATGCCTCTGTGTTCCAGTCATGTAGCTGTTGTGTTTCATTCCTCCAAGAAACATCAGAGATTTGTTGGGACAAAGCAGCACCATTCCCTTTATCCTTTGAGTCTCTTTTTGCTTTTAATTCTTCCTTCTTATCCAGGAGGTAGCGGGTGAGCTGTGGTGGTGTTAATGTTCTGCAGCAGGAGTGAAATAGCCTGGAGATGTGCAGCGAGAGCAGGGGCGTGTGCCCTAAATAGGAGGGTTAAACAGGGCTTATTCTGAGGCAAAGCAGTAATTGCAGCTTGCGTGAAGCAGTAATATCCTTTTGTGCATTATTTACCCAGGAACATCTGCTAATACATATACATTCCGTGGTGCGTGTAAACAACTTGTGCAGGAAGAGGATTAGGAGGTTTATAAAGAAATTAGAAGCGAGTTAAAAGGGCAATTAGAAGAGCAGAAAGAGAGATTGAGCAGTGAATTAGGGAGGATATTTTAACACACAATCAGAGCTTCCCGAGACGGATTCAGAGCAGGGAGAAGGTAAAAGAGAAAATTGGCCAATTACGACCTGATAGCGGGGAATTGGTGACATGAGAGAAGGTAATGGCTGATTTGTTAAACAGTTATTTTGATTCTGTTTGCACAAAGGAGGAAGAGGATGGAGGGCAGCTCCGGGAAGGATTCGGGTTGTGGGGCTGAGCCTGAGGAGGGATCAAGATGTGTCTGCAGAGCGGATGGATGTGGGGAGCATTTCACCCCTATTCATAGGGTGGGGAGGTAAATGGGTGTTAGTGAGCAGCTCCTTAAGCAATGAGCTGGGTAGTGAAGCCTTGCCTTTGTTTGCCTAATCGGCCACTTCTAAGCAGGGATGGGGGACTGAGATAAAAGATCCTTCTCCCCTTTGAAGGCTGTTTCTCCAGGAGAGGGGAGAATGGAGGGTGTTGGGATATAGTGAGATGGATGGGGACTGTGGAGGGGTCCTGCCCCTGGGACTGCTATTATGTGGGTAGAGAGGTGATTTGGCACCTTCCCCAAAACACACATTGCCAAACATGAACACTGCTGCAACCCTCTGTGTCCTGTTTTCACAGTTGCTTTTGCTTCCATCTGTGCCTCCAACACAGCAATACAAGAGCATCCCTGTAATCGCTGATCCCATCAGCAGCGTCTGGTGTCAGCGATGTCCTGTTCCACCAAAGCAGTTGTGAGCTGGATGGGTAAAGGCAGAGAGAGGGCTGGTGGAGCAGAGGAGTGATGTCAACCTATGAGACCTCAAGGGGGTAATAAGTGATGGAGAGGGAAATGTTCTTGGTCATGCAGTGGGAAATGGGATCTTGGCAAGTGTTCCTGGGGATGTGGTTGAAGCTGAGGCAGGGAAAGCATGCACAGACAGGATTTAGGGAAGGGTGAACTTGAAGGACCACAAGAAGTGTTATTTAGCTTGTGAGAAATGTGAAGCGATGCTTTTGATCTGCTCTGTCTCTCTGAAGGGGGTAAGAGCTGCAAAGCAACCTACTGATATAAGGGAATGGTTTGGAATTGGTGCTGGGGGGGGGCACAAGTGTTGCCTGGGAAGCGATGGGGGATACAGGAAAACTGTGGAGTGATGGTCTTGGTTTGGACTGATAAACTGGAAATCTATCCTCAATATCCGAGGGGTGTTTGGGTTTCCTCCTGCCTGGGAGGATAAAAGAGATGCAGTGTGGTGGGGTTCGTGTTTTCAAAGCATGCACGGAAAGCTCCGTATTAGCAATTATGGGATGAAACTGTGGAAAAGCGGTACAAAGGAGAGAAAATTGGCTTTGACTCAGGAAACGGGATTCTGCTGCCGGGGGTGAGTTTCCAGAGGCACAGTCTGGGGTCTTTTCTGGGTTCTCTTTTTAATGGGAAGGATTTGCATGAACAGCCCGAAGTTAGAGCGTGAAAGCTCACTGATGTAAATAGGGGGAAGGCAGGGACAGGGACTTGTCTGCTGGAGCACATGGAGAACACTAAAGGAAAGGAAACCCATGAGCAAATAGACACTTGAGTGACACATTTCCCAAGGGAAGCATGTAGAGCTTGCAGGGAGCTGCTGGGGAGCAGCATCCAACCACGCTGGCAACAGGCAGCCTGTCTGCCCACACTCTGGATAGGGGAATCAATGCATGGCCAGAGGTTGAGTTTGTGATAGTGACTGGCACCAGTTCACAGTTGATGTCCCCTCACTGGGAAGGGGCACTATGGCACAGGCGGAGCTGTGGAGCATGGAAGGGTTTAGGTTTATAGGGTCACCGGATCATTTTGGTTGGAAAAGACCTTTAAGATCATTGAGTTAAGCCAGCACTGCCAAGGCCACTAATCCATGGCCCCAAGCATCAGTATCCAACCCATACCTCCCCTGGCACAACTTGAGGCCATTTCTTCTTGTTCTATCACTTGTTATTTGGGACTAGAGACTGACCTCACCTCACTACATCCTCCTTCCAGGTAGCTGTAGAGAGTGATAAGGTCCCCCCTGAGCCTCCTTCTCTCCAGGCCAAGCAACCCTAGCTCCTCATCAGACTTACGGTCTGGGCCCCTCACCATCTCCTTTGCCCTTCTCTGGAACCACTTCCCAAATTTCTCCAGCCTGAGCCACACTACCTTTGCCAAGTCCTGGTTATACCTCCATCCGCTCGACTGGAATGATGTGTGCTTTGAGCTTGTGGGACTGCTGCTTCAGAGAAGAGGGGATTTATGCCAGCCCTCAGAGCAGCATTCAGAATGCATGAAGACATACTGTATGAAGGGATTTGGGGGGGAAAACACCCGAGAGTGAAGCAGGGGCTGTGCTAGAGCTGAACCATGCAAATGGGGAGGCAGTTATTGAGGCAAAATGTCAGAGCATGCCAGGCAGATTCAGTTTATCCTCAGAGAGCTGCGGTGGTGGAGGAAGGATGGGTACAGGAAGGGATGGCACCTAAGGGAAAGGCAGGAGGAACATCAGAAACCTATAGCCTCAGTATCCTGATTTTGGCTGGGATAGAGTTAATTTTCTTCCTAGTAGCTGGCACAGCGCTGATTTGGATTTAGGATGAGAATAACACTGATAACGGGGATGTGTTAGTTGTTGCTGAGCAGTGCTTACAACAAGGCAAGGATTTTTCAGCTTCTCACCCCACCAGCAAAGACATTGGAGGGGGCAAAAGAAGCTGGGAGGGGACCCAGCCAGGACAGTAGAGCCCAAATGATCCAGGGATATCCCACACCATATGATGTTCTGCTCAGTATATAAACCAACGGGTGGTGAGCAGCTGTGCATCGCTTGTTTTCTACATTCTAGTTCTTTGACCATCATCATCATTATTTCCCCTTCCTTTTCTATCCTATTAAGCTGCCTTTATCTCAACCTATGAATTTCACTCTCTTTTTCCCAGTTCTCTCCCCTGTCTCACTGTGGGGAGGGCAGTGAGTGAGCAAGTGCTGCGTGCTCTTTAACTACCTGCTGGGCTGAAGCACGACACCATGTCAAGTGACATCTCTTATTTAGCAGCGCATCATGTCTCCATTCCGGTTTTTAAACCAGTAGCCTTTATTGCTAGGAGTTAGAGCACTTGATTGACAAGGCTTGTAATACACCGTGGAGATGCCTTTATTTCTCCTATGTGTTAAAGGAAAAGATACTAAAAATACAATTAGGGTTTTGAGCCAGGCGTAATCTGTTCGGCTATAATTCATCTCAAAGGCTATCCATTGTGCCTGCTGCACCCACATCATTTATAAAGCATTAGCATCTCCTGTGCTGACATTTCACTCCTATATTACAGGAGTTACACACAAACTTAAAGAAAAATGTTAATAAAGTGCTCCTCTCCTTCATTCTCCCACTGAGAGCTTTGATTTCCAGCGTGTGGAACGAAATAACCAACATAACAACATTCTCCACTTCTAAGGGACAGTGCCAGACTCATTCAGTTGCTATTGGTTATAGAGAGTAGGACATGAGGGAGCTATTTCAGACCACGGATTATTTGTTCTGGCTGCATTGGACATCCCTTTAGTGGAGCTTTAGAGCTCTGTAGACAGAGAAGTTTGGGGAGGAGCTGGAAGAGGGTTTGATGAAGTAACCTCTTCCTTTCTTCTCCTTGCCATTTCCCAAGAAGGGTGTTTAAAAGTGAGGCGTCCAAGCCCTTGTCCCTCCTCGCTTGTGAGATGGGCAGAAGAGGCTGTACCCCCCCCCAAGCTGCCAATTCCCTTTTCATTTCCAGATACCCCCAGGGGATCTGCCACTGCATAAATACCCTCTTCCATCCCCACAGTCCTTGGGAGAGCCAGCCTGTTCTTCCTGAAGCTAGTGCTGGGTCTGATGGCAAAAGCAAGCACTTTCCTTTGGGCTTTGCAGCCCCGTACATGAGCCACAGGATAAAAGCGTGCCACCGCTGGGATATGGTTACAAAATGCACAGCAGCCTTTTCTTGTCCAAGATCACTTTTATTTCCCTTGTTTCGTTAACTTCAGTGTCTGTTTGGTCTCGCACATCCACGCTGACAGGGAATTTGCACCTCCTGGGTGAAGCCACCAGCTCTGCCGTGCCCCCGACCAGCAAACGCATCCCTCTGCCGCAGAGTTGGATTCAGGATGAGGGGAACAAGCAGATCTGCTCCCTCTGCTCCACCTCTCCTCAACCTGCTTTGTACAGCTGCCTTGGACCGTCTATTTTTCCTTCCTATGGTGGACCAGAAACCCTGGGCTCTGTGCTTCTCACCAGCCCTCTATGAGCTGTTGGTTATCCCTTCTCTGACTCTTCCCATGACACGACCTATTCCTCTTAGGAAATCCCTCTTCTGATGCTATCAGGACTATCCACAGCCTTGGAACTGCTCCTTGCTGCCCCGTTGAAAACCTTAGTCCAGCTATAAAGGTCCTCACGCCACCGTCATGGCTGGAAGCCCCTCTCTGCCTCCAGCCCCCCAAAAGCCCCTTTCCTCCTTTGGGGCCTTGCACCTCTCTCTGGAGACAGAGCTTTATGGCTCTCTTTATTTGGACTAACTAATCTCTCTCTCCCCCCGGTTACAAATTAGGATGTAAGGGTGAGTTTTGGCTCTCTGGATATGGGCTTTGCTGCGTCTCATACAACCACCCCCCTCCCACAGTTTAGTGCTCTGAATGGCTGAGAATACTGGTCCTGGTTCCCCTCGCGCGTACTGAGCCCGCCCGATGGCTTTCAGCATCTGTAGGCACTGCTGCCGGTTGGTTGTCTTGAGGAAAAGAAAAAGGAAAATCATATACTGGTCTGCTATAAATTCAACAATACAATCCTTAGTTCTGAAGATATAGTTTCCATATAGTTTATAAACATTATAAGACATACATATGGATAGCTGAGGGGAAGAGGGGGGAGCCTGTGCATCTGTTGGGTCTGGGTTTATTTTCCGGTGTGTGAACATGGGTTACAAAAAGACGCACCTCCTGCAGGTACCTCATTTCTGTAAGTGTTGGCTTTGTTGGGGTTTGTTTTTTGTTTCGTTCCACCTCGAATCAGTCTTTCCTTTGGTTGTTGGCTACTCCAAGCCCAGCAGGCAAGCCCTGTTCTGCTGTAATGCCTGAGATATTCAGGGGGTTGAGATTGTCTTCTAAGAGATTCCCAGCCAACTTTGGCCTCTGGGTTTGGAGCCAAAAGGGCTAAACCATGGGAGAACCAATGTCTTTATTACATCGATGTCCATGTCCTTGCACTTGCTTTCAGAGAAACAGTGTAGGCTTAATCGGTGATCGTCTTTACAGCAGTTATGTTCCTTTCAGTAATTGGAGGGGGTCGTTTCAGCACGAACAAGATGTCACAAGAGCATGGATACAGTCCATGTGTCCGGTTGTTGTCACCGACCAATTGGCTACCATCCCTGCTATCTGCTTGTTGTAAGGTTGGCTTTGTTGTTTGTTGTTGTAGGTGCTCGGTTAGGCTGTTTGTGACAAGGTGTGATAATGCCTTTTAATCCGCTCCCGCTGCGTTCGGCACAAGTCCGCGTTGGCAGCCCTTCCGGGCACGGAGAGAGACCATCAGAAGCCGAGACAACGTTCTTCCCTTCGCCAGGCCAACGCTAGCCACGTACAAAAAAAGAAGAAGAAAAGAAACTCTGGTCCTTTGTAGATTGGTGGCAGTACAGGCTCGCGCCGTGCTCAGCGGATGACGGCCGCTAACACCATCATAAAGACCAGGAGCGATGCCCTGAGCCCCGAGCAACCGGCTGCCTGCTGGACCCCGCTGGGTGGGCGGATGGGGGTCCGCCGGGTGCACTTACCCTTGCGTTTCGTGGGCAGCGTTGGCATCACCCCAAAGCTGTATTTGTGCTGATAATCAGGCACATAGTCTGGAACCTCCTGCCCGTTTTTCCTTGGTCCCAAGGAGCCCGGTTTGGAGGTTCGGTTACGGCTTTTGTGGCTGGTGCAGTTCTTGCCGGGTTTGCGATAGCCCGGCCGGGAGCCGGGGGGGACGGCAGGCTGGCTGCTGTGCAAACTGTTCTCAGCCCCTCTCTCCTTGCCCTTCTCTTTGGAGGAGTGGTGAGGGTGATGCGTTTTGGAGGCTCCTCTGTCTGCTGTGGAGAAAGTGTGTGTTTTAATCTGATGGAGCGACTCGGACCCTGAACAGTTCCTAAAGTCTTCTGCTCTTAGCACCTTGAGGTCCTTGCCATGCATCTGCTCAGGGGACTCGCAGATGACGCTGGAGCTGGAGCCTCTGAACCTGTGCAGCCATTCCCAGAGCGAACGGGCTTTGCAGTCGCAGCTCCATGGGTTCCCGTTCAGCCTGAGAAACTCCAAGGCTCCCAAGTGGGCCAAGCAGTCCCCATGCAGCTCCGAGAGGCTGTTATTGAACAAGAAAAGGGTGGTCAATCTTCGGAGGTCATGAAAAGCCCGCCTGTGAATCCACTGCAGCTGATTTTGATGGATGAGCAGCCGGTCCAGGTTTATTAGTCCCCTGAATGTGTTCTGATGGAGGCTCCAGAGCTTGTTTCCATGGAGAAAAAGATGGCTGAGGTTAACCAAGTCAACAAAAATATCGTCCTGAAGGAACTCGATGTGGTTGTCTTGCAGGTAAAGGTATTGCAGATTGTGGAGGCCACCGAATATCCCGCTGGGGAGGGAGCTCAGCCCGCACTTGTACAGATACAAGGCATGGAGTTTCACCAGCCCTTGGAAAGTGTCTGCAGCTAAAGCCCTTAAGTAGCGGTTATCCCCAAGGTCCAGCTCTTCCAGGTTCACGAACCCATCGAAGGTGTTGGGGTCGATGAAGGTGATGTTGTTGGAGTAGATCCAGAGGGTGACCATGGAGGGGCTGAAGTGGCCCCGCAGCAGCAAGGTGATCTGGTTGTTCTGGAGGAAGATCCTCTCGCTATCCTCAGGGATGCCCTCGGGGATGGTCACGAAGTTGTGAGCCTGGCAGCTGACGGTCATAGGGGACGGGTAGCACACGCAGTCAGTGGGGCAGCCCAGGGCGCTGGGCACCTTCAGCCCCAGCAGCACCAGCAGCAGCTCTGCAAACCCCCCTGTGCAGAGAGAGGGGAGAGCGGCGTCAGCGGGGACCCGGGAGCCTCCCACCCACCCATCGCCTTCCATAGGGACTATTCCGGGTGAGAAACACTCCCTATTAACTCAGCCCTCCTCTCCGCTCATGAGTTACCCACGCTGCTGCGATGAGTGGTAGTTTAAACGTGATGTATGGAGTACTCCCTGCCTGCACCAGGCACGTGGTTGTGCTCCCAGCCTGAAACAGGCAGGAGAAACCTTCCCAGTGGGAATCCACAAGGAGCAAAGGGCCCTGCCCGCAGGCAGGCAGCACAGTGGAGGAAATGCCATGGTGCAAAGGTTTGAGAGCAAACAGAGGAGGTGCAAACCCTCGTAGGTGTCCATCCCTCCTGCGATGCATCTCTTTAATCACCTGCGCTTCCATATGAGAGAGGAAAAGGCACAGAGCTTTAGTAATTCCCAGCAAATCACCTACAATTCCAGTGCTCAGCACAGACCCATCCCCACCATCTCTTTTTGCTACAGTTGTTAGACACCACTTTCACCCACCCTGAAACCCAAGTGATTTACAAGGAAATATGTTGTCAGCAGTTGGTGGGAAAGGCTGAGCCAAAAACTCCGCTTGGGAGTGGGCTGCTCAAGACATATCTTTAAATGGATGTCCTGTGGCAAAGCACACTGCATCCTCTAATGCTACAGTATGTGCCTGTGACCGTGGCTTTCTCGCTGCAGAGAAGGCAGTAATCATCCCCTCCCTCTGCTCAGCCCTCAGAGTGCTGGTTACGCCGCCCCATTCCCATCTCGCTCCCACTCCTCGCACCAGGCTTGCTTTCAGGCTATTCCTTCTGCGCCCGGTGGCTTTTCAGACTCATAGCACCAGACCTGTCATTTTTCATTCAGATTTTCCTCCTAGATCCGGCTTTTCCCCCTCCCCCCTCACACACAAAATTTGCTTGTGTCTAATGAATTCTGCCTCTGGACTTCTTACAGGGGCAGGGAGTAACATGGGAGCAGCGCACAGCTGCCGGAGCCATCCTGCCCATGAGTCCTGCTCAGCTTGTAACAACGTGAAAAACAAGACTGGAAGTGAAGTTCATCTCTAATTACTCCACGTCGTTATCACCAGCGAGTCCATGAGCCTGGACCCCTCGGGCTTGTTCAGTCCCTCTTTCGAGTGCCTGCAGCTGAACGCAAGTGGGAGGCAAAACCCTCTCGCTGTTTTCTTATTAATTGTGTTTGAAAGATAACTCTGTGGTTACCCTTGCCTTTTGCCTGGCATGGAGATCTATTGCCATTTAGTTAACAGCAGGTGACACCTCCATCTGGACTCATCCTTTCAAGGCAAAGTTGTCCCGTTTCTAGATAAACAGGGTTATTCAGACTCTCCATAAATCATCAGTAAGAGGCAGTCATCGCTGACTGGGCTGTTAATAGGGAAATAATAGCATCACTAGCCAAAGCGTTGGCCCAGGCCTTGGCTGCGATGAGAAGAGGGAGCCTTCTTCCAGGCACTGCCCTTCAGAAACTGAGCATTGGCCACCAGGACTGATGTCTCATCCCTGTGCCGCTGCCAGCAAGGGGCTGTAAGTCACCAACTCACGACAACTCCTACGGCTGTGTAGGAGAAGGAATGTTCTCCAAGTCACCACCGTAGCATTTTGGCTTCGCTATCGTGCCTTTGCGATGGGAGAGGGGCTGTGGTGGTGGGAGCATCCATTGCCAGCGCTGACTACCAAGCAGTCCCTGCCAAAACAGGAGCCCTCGCTGTGACTCGTGCGAGCACAGCCCGGGAAGCAGCAGTATCCTGAGGATATTGTGATATCCAAGTGCCAGATAACAATGGTAAGGGTAAAGCTACATTTGTAGATGTGTTCTGCTGGGGTGTTTTTACCCATGGATGTGCTTCGCCATGGTAGGACGGCTTCATGTTCCCCGTCTTGCCCCGGTGACACCAAAGCACGAGGCCTTCTGTAGGTCTGATGTTTATTAGTAAGATCCTGCCAGGCACAAGTGCTGTGACGATCTCCCACATGCGGAGTCTGTTATTGCAAATACCAAATCACAAGGGTCTGAATCAATAAACCATCTCCCAGCTATAAGCAGCAGGTTGGAAGATTACATATTGCTTCCAAACAACAGTTTTATGCGCTCTTCCGTGACACGACAGTTGCCAGGCTAACGGGATTACTGACAGGAGGTGGAGCCGGCCAGGGATCTGGGAGCATACAGGATTTCACATATAGGGATGGTGATGACAGGCGGCTGTTAGCAATGTGTGGCGATGGATGAAGGCAGCTTGGGTCTCCCTGGAGCACGGCCAAGGTAGAGGCTCCTGCCGAAAGGGAGCACGGTGGTTAGCAGCTCCCTGCCTACAGGGATAACTCCAGAGGTAAAGGTCAGAGGGAACTGAGTCCATCTCTTTAATTAACAGGTTTTGAGTTAATGGCGGCAGTTCCTATGGAGAGGGAGACGTAACTACTACGGTTGTGGGGATAGTCTGTGGTGTTATTGGTTCTCAGCTTCCCAAGGGTACAATGGTAGGAAGAAAAGCCAGTGATATCATTCTACCTATGTGCTGGAATTCAGTGGTAAGGAGACCTGGGAAACAGAAGGATGGGTGCTTGGAAAAATAACAATTAGGTGGGCAGGACTTGGAAAGAGGAACCATATGGACTCCACAGTGGATGCACTCATGGCACATGGTCTCATCAAGGATGTTTTCCCTCCAAGCCCATAGAACCTGCTGGTTGCCTAGTGTTGTAAGAAGCTGCTCCCGGGACTGGTAAATTTAGATCCAGAAAGGAGACCCCCAAGAAACAAAGAGGATGTGGTCACGGAGCCATGAAGCTCCTGAGGCTGGTGACACCAGCATTGCAATGGGCAGCAGCTGAGCCCCACTGGGATGAGACAGGCAGGAGCACTGAGGTCTCGCTGGGCTTCCCAGGCTGGAAAGAGCAGCAGAAGAGGTCCCAGCCTGACTCCCCGGGGAGTTACAGCCTGTCTAACTTGTTGAGCTTGTTATTCCTGATACAGCCCTTTCGACTTCTCTTGTAAAGGTTGCGAGGCAGATGGAGGGTCACTAGCGCCTGTGTCAGAGCTCGACAGGGAGGGAGAGCTTCAAAAGCATGGAAAAATCCTACGGAATCCTGCTAGGGAAGTGAATAAAAACAAAGCCCTGATGACACGGATAGAGCCAGCAAGGGGGACTTCATCTCCTGTCTTTCTCCCATGGACACTGCACTGTCACCTCGGCTTCAGCTCGCCGTGTCCTTCTGCTACCTCCTGCTTTTGACTGAGGTTTCAGTGATTGGAATGAATTCATCTGAGTGTCCAAACCATTTCCCATGTAGCATCTCTTTAATTGGGCATTAATTAGGCATCAGTTAATGAATGCTCAAAATAATTTATCTTTGGATGCGTCCAGTTTGCAGTCGTACTTCTAACAGCATTAGACTCGTTATTAGATTAACATCGTTATAAATGTTCTCCATTACCTGCTTGTTTCCATTGTCTTTGCCTTATTACTGAGAGTGAAAATCACTCCTCCCGCATGCATTATTGATGAGTAAGGACTTTCTATATGTAGCACGGGATTAATTGTTATACAGCGTAATGCATTTAGCGTGAAGCCTCAATTTGTGCAAGAGCTGAAAGCAGCCAGAAGAATGCAGACACCCGGAGCCAGTGTGCTCGGCCAGACACAGAACATCTCTACGAGCCCAGACCAGGTTCCTCCGGGCCGGTGCCAGCACAGAAAGAAGCTTAAAGAAGGCAAAAAAGAAGCTGGTTTGATACCCAAGATCAAGGGGGGAAGGTTCAAAGGGCTGGAGCACTTTGCTGCCACTGCAGCAGGGATGCTGGCCTCAGCTCAGCCCATCCCCAGCGCACCCAGTGTCCCTGTGCTGGCAGTTTTCTTGTATTCTAAGCTGTATAACACTTCACTGTGTCTCCAAGTGAGGCAAAACCTTGGTTTATTTGGGAAGACATGGTGCCACTTGTTTTCATTGCAGTCTCAGGCTCGAGGGGAAGAACTAATAGGACTTACTATGACTTAGGAGGGATGCAGCTTCAGAGCTCCCCAAAAGGCAGCCTCACCACAAGCCCTTTCCACCCCATGCCCATTCCCTCTCTGTAAGCTGCTGTTCTCAGATGGATGCTTCCACCTCTCCACACAGCCAAGTTTATATGGGTCATGACCCGTCTAAATCTCCGGCAGGATCTGGTCTAGAGGATGGAGCAGGTTGCTTCCCTTCCAAATCTCTCCTAAACCGCCATCTGCTTTGGGAGACCTATCTTAGCTCATGTCTACATGCAACTTGACTGCCTGCTTACTGTGTCCATTACCGGTGCTGCTCAAGCCGTTAGATTTATAAGCTCTTTAGAGCAAAGCCCTCGTCTTCTGGTTGCTGATTTATGTATCTTTACTGCCATAAAACACTATGTATAGCTACTACATAATATAAATAATAATACTTAAGCAGAGCGAGCTACAAGTGGGGACAAAACATCTGTCTTCTGCTCCAGCTGGGATTATCAAAAAGGCAGAAGTTTGCTCATCACTCACCCTCTTCTGAAGCCAAATTCACACCTGGTGTAACACCACCACCTCGCTGTCAGCGAGAACCAGAGAGACATTTCCTGTCCCATTCACACCCTGGAGCTAGCAAAGGATGGCTTCTAAATCAGAGTGAACTGGGGCACGCTGCTACAACCCCTGGGCAAAATACACTTTGAAACTGGGAGCTAACTCAGGGTGGGACCGAGAAAGAAACTGCTGCTTAAGGAGAAAAAGCAGCCTCAAACGTTCACAATTCCATCTGTTGGGTGAAGGACGATGAAAGGCAAGGCCAGAGCAGTGGCAGCAACTGGGTGAGAGCCAAGAGCAGAACTTCAGATCTGGGACAGTGCGACACAGCGGTGTCAGACCTGGGCTTAGGAGCTGCACGGGGGATTTTTTGCCTCTTCCCTCTCTTTTCTTGCCACACAGAGGATAAAACAAACAGCCCATCCCGCCCGTCACCAAGACAATTCCCCAGTGAGAGGCAGCAAAAAGCCCCTTAGGTGCTACCCCGTGGTCCTGCGGTGCTCGCAGCAGGAGCATCCTCAGCGGGTTTGCTCCCTGCATCTCGGTGGTGACATGGGACAGGGCTCTCATCCTGCCCGAGCCGCCTGTCAGCCATCGAGTGGCAGCCACCCGTCCACCTTCATCATCTTTTAATCCTTTTCCCTCTTTCCCCCCCCCCCCCCCTTTGCAAACGGTGTCATAAATAACTGACAGATCCCAGCTGTTTGGAGTTATGGTTTCTGATAGAGTGACAGCTGCTCCCAATCCCCCAGTCATCACCCCGGCAGTTCTGGAACGTTTCAGCAACATAAAAATCATTGGAGATCATTCCGGTTTTGCATAATTTGGTTAGGCAAGCTGTGATTTAATGGCAATTATGACCTCCGAGGCAGAAGATGAGCTTGGAGGCTACCGGCTTCACACAACTTTAGCTCCGGGTGCAGTGGCAGGGATGTTCCAGGGAGAAGGTACTACAAGCGAAAAAATCCCTTCTCCAGCTGCTGGAAATTGCCTTCCTTCACTGGCAAATGACAAGAATGTTCCCAGAGGAAGAAGCATGCAAGGAAATTTAGAAGCAATATTGCTAAGGAAAGCTTCGGGAAGAGGCTGATGCTAAAAGATGCATAAGCAGGTACCTTTTAAAGAAAAGCCAGGAAAAGGCTTTAAACAGGGGAGTGCTGTAGCCCCTACAAACCCTTCTGTGTTAGTGCTATCTAATGTGTAAACTGGTAAAAACCTCCTCTTGGTCACCCTGATCCTCACTTTGGTAGCCCCAGCATTAAACCCAAATCCTCCTCACACAACTGCAATGGGAGAGCCAGCCAGCACTGGGAACGGGCCATGCCCTTTGCAGGCACTGGCCACTGCTCTTCCCTCTTACAGGGTTTTTCTTACTTCTGGGCGCTTCTCAACCATTCTGGAGCCCCCAGTTTGCATTTCTGCATCAGTAAAGGATGGAGCTCCAACTCCATCCAAACCCTTGGTCAGCCAAGCTGCACCAGGAGGGCAGTTAAGGATGGAGAACCATGCTCTAGAAGCAATGAGAACACCATGGTGCTTCTGGCTGGAGGCTTCAAGAGGAGCAAAATGATGCTTAACAGCAGCAGCAGCTTTTGTTTGGAGCCGAGAAGGTCCAGTTTCTCCCCCTCCACCCTTGGTGTCAACCAGTTTGGAGTCAGGGCAGAGACCTGGGGTGAGCAGCACCCCAAAATCACATCCTTTTGGGTGTCAGGAGTTTGTTTTACATTTGCTGACCCATCCTCCAGAGCTTTTCACCTTCCTCCCCAAAGTCAAGGCCAAGGTCACCTGGAAGTTTCTGGATGGTGGTCATTAACTCCTATTGCAGTTTGAAACCAGACCATAAATTTCGTAGTGTAATAATGTAAAAATCAATAGCTCTGTTTGAAACAATAGCTTTGTCTTCCATTTCAGCCGGCTCTGATATCTCCCCATGGACCGCGTCCCTCTGAATCACACACAGAGAGAGGAGCGACGGGTGGTGGGGCTCCTGTTCTCCTGCTCTCCTGCCAGGTGCCTGGCCCCTCTGTCATTACAGATCCAATTAGTTAATTTATTCCTCTCTTGCAGTTAAACTCCAGGATGATTTAAAAGGGAAGAATACGAAGGAAGCTTTTTATGCTCCGTCTCTTTGACATCCCATCCGATGCAGCATCCCTGAGGCTTTCAGTGCATGGAATGGCCAAGCCCCTGATGCCCATCACTACAGACAGCACAGCCAAAGCCCAAAATGCTCCTGGAAAGATGCAGCACCAACTCACATAAGCAAGAAAAGAATCAAAGTCCGCTCTTTTCCAGCTCTGGCTCTTTGGATGAGCGGGGTCTGGCTTCCTTTGCTTCCTTATTTTTCATTGTTTGCTGTAGCACTGACTCGAAATATACATCGAGAGGCAGGATTGTCTTTCACATGTTGGTGGATGTGTGATCCTCAAAAACAAATTAGTACCGATTCACTTCTATATAGAGTGCAGCCATCAGGGAATCACTCCTGAATTCACAGCGAAGGAAAGTAATAATGCTTCCAGCGTGCTAATCCTCTCCGAGAGCAGCCCCTGAACTCTCTCCTGGTGCTGGAGGCACCACTGGAAATTACAATTGTACTGCAAAAATAATAGATAAATACAGAAATTGGCAGGGTTTGTGCTGGTCCAGAGGATTTGTACCCTAATGTGGAACTCCCTGTTTAATTAGCACTTCTCTCTGTGGCTGCATCTCCTCCTCCTGCTGCTTCAGCTAACGAAAAAGGAGGGGGGGGGAAAGGAGGTCAATGGTGGAAGTGGCTTTGGGATTGGAAACTCAGCTATGGAAACTTGTTTCATTTAAATGCTTGTTTCAGGACTAACTATGCA
Organism: Ara ararauna; assembly: GCA_028858755.1. Classification (NCBI taxonomy): domain Eukaryota; kingdom Metazoa; phylum Chordata; class Aves; order Psittaciformes; family Psittacidae; genus Ara; species Ara ararauna. The sequence goes on along the minus strand of CM054389.1, from coordinate 3,947,017 downwards.
GAAACAGAGGGAGTGTGGAGTGTGTTTTCCCTGTGTAATCTGCTCTGCTTAACCCCAGTTTGCAGCACGCCTTCCACTGCAGAGATGCCCTTGGAGTGCAGCTGCAGTCGGATGCTGCTGGTCCTGCGGATGCAGGCACGGGGCACAAACACAGTACCATGGTGCGGAACATAAAAGCCAGTATTTGGGTGACTAGATCAAAGGCTGGGCTGCTGCTTGCATGGGGTTGAAGGCAGACCGATAGGATAGGACAGGGCAGAATAGGAATAGAATGGGTATAGAATAGAGTATTTCCATTGGAACAGACTTACAACCATCACCTTGGCCAGGGGCTGACCAAAAGTTAAAGCTTGCTATTAAGGGCACTGTCTAAATGCCTCTGAAGGCCTTGGGGCATCAACCGCCTCTCGAGGAAGCCCCTTCCAGGATTTAACCAACCCCTCAGTAAAGAAATGCTTCCTAGTGTCCAGTATAACCTCCCCTGGTGCAGCTTTTAACCATTCCCACATGTCCTATCCCTGGATACCAGAGGGAAGAGGTTGCCTTCTTCTCCCAAGTGTCCTTTCCCTGCTGCCGGAGGGTTTATCACGCCCCTGTGTCTCATCCCATTGCACATGATGGACCAGTGTCTCAAAAGGACCTTCCCAGAACAGTGGCCCACTGGAGGGGAATGGCTCATCTCTGTTTACACATGGTCCTTGGGTCCTGCTGCAACTGGAGGTGTCAATGGACACTGCGATGCTCCTGCTCCTCTGAGAGAGGACGGCATGGCCCATGGGCACCCTGAGCATGGCATGCATGGATACTGCAGGATTTCAGGCACAGCCAGGGGCTTCACCAGCTCCTGGTGCTGCCATCCTGACCCCCAGCAGGCACCAGGCATCCTCTGCTGGTCCCCAGCAGAGGATGGGGCTCCAGCAGGATGTTCCAGCAGCTTGCAGCAAAGCCAGGACGGGAACTGGCAAAGGATAGGGACATCTTGAGGTCCTTGCGAAGGGACTGATAATTCCAATTGCCCCTGAGGAAAGAGAAATACAGGAGGATGACTTGAGCTTAGTGGATTGTCTGAGGCTCTCAGGGGATCCTCAGATGCTTCCACTCCCTTTTTGTCCTGAGGTGACAAGTTTCCCTTCCCATTCACAGAAATGCAAAGTAGTTCATTCACAGTAGTAATAAGAACGGGTGTCCTTTGTAAGCGAAACCCTCCAGAGGTGCTCCACAGCAAAACAATTGCAGATGAAATGACAAAACCCACCCCAGATGAGCACCAGCCAGATCCGTATCAAATGCTGAACAAGCTCCTCTGTAGCGATAGCAGATTCACCAGCTCATTTCCCCGCCAGCGGCTGGCTAGGATGCATGGAGGGCTCCTTTAGGATCAGAAATGCAGCCAGAACGGAGCCCATGTGAGATGGAAGAGCAAAGTGACAGCTGCCTGGGTGCACGCTCAGCTGCCCTGTCACCCAGCCCGCATCCACAGGAGATGCTAAAACCGGAGGCTGCAGGAAGCCAGGGATGCGCTGGATGGACCTGTACCCGGATGGAGCAGGTAGTGGCCTGGAACATGGAGGCAAAGGGCCCTTCTGCAGTGGTTTTTATGCTAGCATGGATAATAGGGAGAGCATTAGCTCTATAAACATGTAATCCTGCTGAGGTCCTGACCCCAGCAGTGTCCTGTGCCACCGAGATCCACAAGCCAATTACGTACCGTGCCGCGTGGGCTCCCTTTCATCCCTTTTCAGTCTTTTTTGCATTCCAGATTTATTGGATGTCCTTGTGTTCAGTGGAGAAGAGGGCAAATTGGAGCCTGTCATGTACCTTCTTCCCCATTCAGCGGCACATCATTCTGCCTGCAGCAGGGGGGAAGGAGGTGGATGTGCAGGCATCAAAGCCACTGCCTCTGTCACATTTTCTTCTCCCCAAAATATAAAGGAGAAAAAAGAAGGGATGGCGTCATTTGGAGCCTCAGGCCTCAGTCCCACATCCAAATCGGGTAACAGCACCCTTCCCAGGCCCTTGGTCTCCTCACAAGGTGGGTGCGTGGCGCAGTGAGCCCTCCAAGTGAACATCCCTGTGGGTCAGCAGCCACGCGAGCATCACAGACAGCAGCAAAAGCCCATCCCTATGGGAGCTGTGGCTGCCTTTCAGAGACCTCTCCTGTGCTTTGCACTCAACTTTTTGCCAGCTCACAAAAAGCACAGTGATAAAAGCAGAGCCATGTGAATAGCTGCGCTCTGCCACTCCTCTGCCCGGCGTATGCCGCCGACCTGTGCATTGCACGGGGCTGTTAGGAGGTTTAATGAGCCGGTGGGGAGATGCTGTGTGCCCAGCTGGATGTTGGGCATTGCTGTGATCCTATGTGGCTCTCGGGATGTGGGAGAGCTGAGGCTACAAGGGGTCACCACTCACTGAGCATCAGCACTTCGCCAAGCCCCTGAAATCTGTGCAGTTGAATGCTGGGAATGAATGTGCAGCGATGAACAGGGCCAGGACACGGCGCTTTGCTAATATCCTGCTTTGTCTAGCTCCAGCGCTGGCATCTCATCCCAAAATATCCCTCCCCGTGCATCCCCCTGGGAGTGGACTTGGTGGAGATGTTGCACATCCCCAGCACCACGCAAATGCATTAAGAGCCTCATAAAAATAGCTTGTGAAGAGGATGCGTTGCCATCGCCGGTGGCTGCGCCTTGAGTGCAGCAAGGCCAAGTAATTACGGGATGGGGGCTGCAAGGTCTCAGCAGTCTCATTTCTATTAATTATAGCCCATGCACGAGCCACGCGCAGCGGGGAGACAGGGAGATGGGAAATCAATGGGAAGGGAATGGGAGATGCTGGGAGATGGTGGTGCCGATCCGGCAGCAGCCTGGACATGATGGGGAAGTATTTACAGGAGGAAGCAACAGGCTGAGCTGTATGGACTGACAGGGATGTTTTACCTTGGCATCCTTGTGATAAATGCATGTTTTGCAAACTCAAAGCAAATGATAAAAAGCAGAAATTGGGGTATATTTTAGGGAGAGAAAAAAAGGAAGATTTTGGCAGAAGGATAAAGGAAGGCAACGGAGATGCTCATTAAAACTGAGGGGCTAAGTTTCCCTATCCAAGCGGCCATGTCTTCTCTGGAGGCTCCCAGATGCTTTGAAATGCCTTGTCAGACAACGCCTTTCATCCTACCCAATTCTGGCTAAACTCATGGACCCATAGATTTGCACTGGAAAAGGGAAAGAGGGAGCAACTCTGTTCTGACTTTTCACTTCCCATCTGATCGCTGTTGATACAATTTCTTCCTATGACAGCATCTGCTGCTTTCATGGGGTTTTCATTCTGAAGTACAACTCGTCTTTCTTAGTCCCATTTTCGGGCCTTTCATCATTTGAGTCACAACATAAAAGGCATTTAAACAATCCTGCTTGGAAACCAGGCTGGGGAAGAGGAATGGAGCAGGGAGACACCATGTATACCCAGCCCTCCTCCAGCACGAGATGGGGTATCCCAGTGCATCACAGCCTCAGCCTGCTTCTCCCATGCTGTCTGCTAAGAATGGCAACGATGGGGACATTGTGTTTCCATTTCAGAGTGATGCTGTGAAATCCAGATGTGGTTTTCAGCCACGGCTTTGAGCAGAGCCCTGCATCCCGCATCTCTGCTGGGGCAACATCTCTCCTCGCCACCACCAACGCTCTGTGTATTCCCAGGGGCTCAATGCCCTCTTCATCAGCCAAAGCTCTTGTTAGACAGCTAATTGCCAGGCTGTGGCATGCATCTTCCTATGCCCCCCTGCCATGGGGGCTCTTCTACCCCTTGCTAACACACATAGCCCCTCTGAACTCACCATAGCCTCTTGTCTGCCCTGGTATCTACCAAGCTCCTGGAGGCATCAGGGAGTTCACAGCTACCCAATGAATCCTACTGGAGTCTAATAATAGCGCCCTGGTGTCGCACCAGCACAGAGCTGGAGCAGCCACATCTGGCAGGGAGAGGCCACCCTTGGCTGCCTCTGCCTGCCGGTGCTGCTGCCTGCTCAGCTGGAAGAGAAGCCACTGAAGCTGCAGAACAGGCAGCATCCACCCCACCACGCTCCCAGCTTGACACTGGTGTGAGCATCCTCGGTGCTCGGTGGCCGGTCCCCCTCCTGCTTTGATTCCCCTGCTGTGATTTTCGCTCCAATAAGTGCCGAGCTTCTGCCAGCCTCCGACAAGCTTTTTCTGGGGCTCTTACAAAGAAACCCCCACCACATCTTCCTGTGCTGTTGCTCTCCCAGCAAGGGCACACAGCAGCCCCTGTGTGCTGCAGGCATTGCCGGTGCCTGAGCATCCTCAAACAACATCCCTCATCCTCTCGTGCTTTATCCCATCCCTCATCCCCCACCTCTCAGGAAAGCCAGCACAGCTGGAAACCGTGCTGGCACTTACTGGAATAACCTTTCAGGTTTCATTTAGCACTCCTCACTTCCCACCCCACCTTCCCATCATCAGCACTTTGCTAATTACAACTTTTAACTCACTGCACACAGGAAGCCCGAGAGCAGCCGCTGCCATAAGGGTTCCCTTTGCTCCCTCTCACTGCTCCATCCCCAGATGAAGGGCCAGCCTAACGAGGGGTTGTGCAGCACTGACTGCAGCCTGGTCCCACTCCCAGCTCACCCCGCAAGCTTCCCACTTTGGGACCAGAGCAGTACATCCTGGCTTACCAAAACTCCCAGGCACAATCCCTGCTGGGAACATAAATCAGTGTGCGGCTGGGCAGGGAGGAGGCAGGAGGTCCTGATGGCTATCCGAGCGCGCTGTCTGCCTCAGCCTTATTCAATTATAGCTCTCTAGTTGAGCATCTGAGCCCGGCATGGCGGGGACCAGCCCCGGGAGGGAGGTGGGTTACAGCTCCTAATTCAATCATGGAGCAGAGGCGATGGCTCAGCGGTGGGGGAAAAGAGCCATTGCTGTCCATGCAGAGAGCTACTTCCAAAGCTCCCAGATGCATTTCCTCATCCACCGGGAATGGTTTCATGCCTCTGCTGAGGGCTAGGGGTGGGATGAAGCTGCAGTCCCAGGTCTGGTCCAGCCCTGGTGTTGGTAGAGGGGAGCAGAACATCGGTGCCAATGCATGTGTTTGCACTGATAAAGGCCACTAGCTCTAAAGGTGGGATGCTTCTGGCCCTGCCAACCCACAGCTTCCAGCACAAAGAGGAAAGAGGCCAAGGAACCCTCATTTCAGGGTGGGTCTGAGGTGTTTTTTACCTAAGTCCAACCAAAAAGATGAAGTTCCATTTCCCAACTGACACTGTGAACCAGCGAGCGTGACTAAAGCTTGGGGGGGGTTTGCACAGCATTTCTGCTGTGCTCAGGGGTTCAGGTGGTGCGCATGGCAATGAACCTTCCCCAGCTACTCAGGGAGATGAGGACAGAGGGACACAATCAGGTGAGAAAGAAGGAGGAGGGAGCTGGGAAGGCAGATGCTTCCCCTGCAAGCATTTGCAAGGTCAACAACTCAAAGTGGGGCAGAGCAAGGATCTGGCCCAGGCAAAGGAGCCGGACCACAGCGGGATGCTCGGCTGGAGGAAGATGAACACCCAGCTCCTTCACCAGCACTAAATTACCCAGCTGAGGGCTAAGTGAGACACCGAGACAAGGTCGTGGTCCCACCGGAGCTCCGGCTGGGCCGCCTCCTGCCTCCGCGGTAGCAAATCCAATCGCGGCGAAGAACAGAGTGGAACAAAACCCTGCAATGCAATAAAACCTCCTGGTGTCTTGTTCACCTGAAGCAGCTGGGGCTTGTGCAGGAGGCAGCACGGCCTCTGCGGGTAACCCAGCGAGGGGAAGGGAGGGTTTGAAAGGGACTTTGGGGTGCTTTTCATGGGTAACGGGTCACCCCGCTGCCCCCCAGGCTCCTGGGGACAGCAGTGGGGCTGCCGGCTTTCCCAGCAAGGGGGAGATGCTGCTTCCTTAAGAAGCAGGGAGGTGAAATCCAATTGTGCAGCATCCACAGCTGCCATTAACCTGTCTGTGTACTCCTGTGGCTGCCCATTCCTCTCCTCCTGACAGCCGGGGTGCCCCGCACACGCTGGGGCGGTGTTTCTGCCTGATGAACTGTGCCACCGGTGCTTCTGTGGTGCTGTGCTCTGCTTCCAAAGTGGAGAGCTGGCTAAATATCCCCTGGGGAGCTGGTGGAAGTTACCAGGGCAGGAGAAATGGTGGCAGGACATGGTTGATTGCTACAGGAGGAGCAAATCACAGCTCCAAACCTGAGGCTGGGAAAGGAAATGGGTCCTCAGAGGAGGATCCTTGGGATAGTTGGCATAGAGGGGAGATTGAGATGAGATATTAGGAAGAAGTGGGTGCTGAGGCGCTGGCAGAGGGTGCCCAGAGAAGCTGTGGCTGCCCCATCCCTGACAGTGCTCAAGACCCAGTTGGACACAGGGGCTTGGAGCACCCTGCTCTATGGAAGGTGTCCCTGCCCATGGCAGGGGCTGGAACTGGATGAGCCTTAAGGTCCCTTCCAACCCAAACCATTCCATGATCCTATGATACGGTTAATAGCACCACCTCCATCCAGCACAGCCCATGGGACACGGCAGGGCTCTAAACACTCGCTTTTGCTGCCAGTTTTGGAATCACGGGCAGGTTTATGCTAGGATAAATGTATTGCTGGAGGCGGCCCACAGACCGTTCAACCCCACACTCACCCTGGCCCATGGAGAGAGGCTGAAAGCAAGCTAATGGAGCGGGCAGGGGAAGGGGAGGCAGAGGGGAGGTGGGGAGCAAGGCGGGAGGCGCTTCCAGCCGCAGCAGCCACCTCTCCTCTCTGCATCCCAGCTCCATTTGCAGGTTTATTAAATCGGGAGCCAATTTCAACATAATTCCTTTCAAGCAGCTCCACCTCGCAGGTGTGCGGAGTTTAGTGAAGATAAAGAAAACCATTACAGAGAGACAGCAATCTTCAAAGCCCACCTCGCGGACCTGGGAGAAATAAAAACACTAGCCCGTGCAAATGTGCAATTAAGTTTCAGAATGCTCCTGTTCCATGCAAAGCTCCGTCCCTGCAGAGAGCAGGCCTTTAAGGCAATTTGCCCACAGCCTGCTCAGCACTCACTCCAAAATGCCTTTTAAAAACAACATGCGTATTAGTTTTCCCCCTCTCTGCTTCCTTCCTCCTCCCTCTTTGCGCTTGCTCCATCGCTCTCAGATGGATGCAGACAGGTCTGGAGGGGATGAAGCTCATCCTGATTTGGGGGGTCCAATCTGCATGGGGCATGGCTCTGTCCCATCCTCTGGTCATGTCAGGTCCACGAACCAGGATTCTTTAGAGCTTATCCAGGGAGAGCAATACCGGTGCGGCTCCGCCTGGGGATGTTTCACCAACTATTCCCAACTGCCGGAACTTCGCATCCCTTATTCATGGGTCACTCTCTGCTTGGTGGTTAATTAAAAATGCATAATTAACCTGTGGAACGCACTGCCACAAGGTATCGGGGAGGCCAGGAGCTTAGCGGGATTCAAGGGAGGATTATACGTTTAAATGGATAATGGGAACATCTGCTGGTACATTAACAGGGATCAAGTGGAATTAGGGAGAAGAGCCTGGGTCTTTGCAGGATGCGGGAGGGCACCCCCGGGGCTGGTCCCTGACCTCGGCAGGGACACCAGCACATCCTTGGGGAGCCAGGTTTTGGGCTTAAGTGGGTATCCTCAGGGATGAGGCAGTGATGGTGCTGTCACTGCAGGCCTGGTTGCCTTCAGGCTGGAGGTGGCAATGGGATGGTCACTTCACCATCAACTCCTTGCCTGCAGTCACCTCTTGGACACCCCAAGGACACCCTGATAGCTCAGCCACAGCATCCTTAAAACCCCAGGGGAGCATCCATCAGCTGCAGCACCTCCTGCCGATGACACCATACAAGGAAAAGCACTACTCTGCTACTGCTATTGGTGAGCTCCAGAGTTACAACACACAACTGAGAAGCCAAGGGAAGTGCAGGAGATGCAAGACCAAGCCTTATCCATGCTGGCCATGAAGCATAACCCAGCTCCAGACTGTGCAGCCCATGCAAGGGGCAGTTGCTGGAGGTCTCCAGCCTCCAGACAGCACAATGCTCTCAGAGCACAGATGCTTCTGCCCGTTGCATCATGCCCATCCACACTGGTACACAGACACCTCCCGCCATCCCCTCTTGCACAGACCACTCTGCTTCATTTTTATCCGCCAGCCACAGAAGTCTCCTTAGAGAAGCCAGCAACTGCAGAGCAAACTCCAGTTGATAGCAGGATTATTGTATCCCTGTCAGCAAACCCCTCTAGGTTCAAGTGGTGGCTCTTTTGCACCATAAATCTGATGCTCCATCATTAGAATGGTTTAGGTTGAAAGGGAGCTTAAAGCTCATCCAGTTCCAACCCCCTGCCATGGGCAGGAACACCTTCCACTAGCACTAAGTGATGGCTGCAGAAGACCTGGGAACCATGATGTTTTGGGGTGCAGAAGCATTGAGGACCCTCAGCAATGTCCCTGAGACCCGGGATGGGAACCTCAGCCCTTCATCCAGCAGCATGACCTGGCACAACTCCGGCTTTGCAGCAGCTTGGAGTAAGAAGAGCGTCATCCCATACCTGGGGGAGATTCTGGAACCCAGGGCATGCTCAGGGATACCCAGGATGCTCCCACTCACCATACACATCATTTTGGAACTCACCCCACGGGTGCAGCAATCTGGAGCAGCTGGAGGCACTTTGGGCATCACGGATACCCCCTCCATCCCCAGTGCCCACCCTATGGGATTGAGATAGCTGCAGCACATCGTGCTCAGCCTGCCGAGCGCCGAGGGGACCTGCCGGGCCGGGGTTAATCTCGTTGTCACACTTTCCCTCCCTTCTTGCTGGCTCGGCTCGCTTTGACCCGCTGTGAAATTGTGGCCAACAGCACTGAATATTTTAAGAGCAGCAATGCAGTGGTGGCCGCACGGAGGAGCAGCAAGGCAGGCCGGGAGCTGGGCTGGGCCCTCGCCTTCCCCCCCTCCCTGCCACCACCAACCCATTAGCACAGTTCAGGGAAACCTAAAAAATTCAGAAGACACTGAAATATGCAGCATTTTGCTCTCTCTGGAAATGACGCGCTTCGCTTCCCAGATGCTCCCGAGGAGGAGGTTGTAAATAAGCAGCTCTACGGCACGGGGGCTGCTGCAGAGCTCCCATTGACACCCTGCTCCCCATCCTTGCTCCGTGCGCACGGGCACCCACTGGCACTGCCACCCATCCTTCCTAGTGTGATGTGGAGGTACCAGCCATTAAAAGACCTTCGCCTCTTTGTCCCTGTGGGCTGCTCTTTGCCCCTTTCCCTATAGGATATCTCCTTGCTGCATCCCTCCTCCCTTTGGTCAGCAGGGTGGCTGGACGCTGGTGCCGCAGGACCGGATGCAAACACCTTTCCTCAGCACTTCTGCTATCTGGGGCACAGCAGAGCAGCAGCAGCAGCAAGGAATTAGAACAAAAAAAAAGGAAAAGCAAAAAAACCCTATTTGCATAAACCTCCCAAAAAGAGGAGCTGGAGCCTGAGAGTGGAGAGCGGGTGCGGCTGCGAGCATCCAATGGGGACCACTGGAGCTGACAGCAATAGTAAGGAGTAAAGGAGCATCGTCTGGACCAGGGGATGTTTTGCCACTGGGTGCCTGCACGTCCTCAGAGTGCTGCCCCAGGGCTTGACACTCCATCCGGGAGTGACACTGGGACACTTGTGCATTCAGGTCTTCAGAGGGCAGATTAATCGCCGTGTGCTGGATCTGTCACGCACGGGGTTATATATTCCTGTTGGAATTTACAAGTAGTTCTGTCTGAGAAATAAACAACTGGAGATAAAAATTACATTGTCACTGTGCAGGTGTGATCGATGGAAGAGACAAGTCCTCGGAATGCCGGCGAGGAGCCACATGGACAACGTGCCCAGGAAGCACTGGTCAGAAGGTGCCAAAGGGGCTCGGAGAAAGAACAGACCCCAGCTTGTTGTGTCCCCATCCCAAAGGGAAAGGTGGGGATGGCCGCTTAAGCCATTCCCAAGTGGGAGAGATGCTGAATGCTGGAGAAAACAATGATAGGATGGGTGATCAGGAGGAGGACCTGAAACACAGCCATGGGAAGGATGCCTGGGGCAGAGCAGTCAGCAGCAAAAGGGACTGCATCCCTCAGGTCAGCACCCACTTTGGAGCCCCCAGCCCTCCTCTCCATTGTGTTTCCAAGGTCAGCGATGGGCAGAAGTCAAAGGCAGGCAACCACAACCCCTGGGGACCGAGCTGCAAGGAGGATTAATGCCCTCTGCACCAGGCCTCTTTGCTTTAGTTTCTCCTTCATCTTTCGCTGCTTCCCATGGCTGCATTGGCTTTGTCATGGTGTCACGGAGCACATCACTTGGCAGGGTCACTGCCACTCCCTGGGGAGGGACAGACATTGCCTCCTTCACAGCTTAAATCTGCACTGGAAAAAGCACCACATGGATCCTCTTCCCAAGGAGCCAGGACCCTGGAGATGTCAAAACCAGCTGTGGACTCCAATGGCGGTGCCTCGCTCCAGGCTATCAGCCCAGCAGCCGGTCCCACAACTGCCTTCAGTCTATTAATAAACCCGGAGCAGCTGCTGGAGCCTCTGCCGAGCCGGTCCTCGGGATTTATCCACATTACTCTGCCTTATCAGCCATGCTTTTCACAAGCACTTAAATTCAGGAGGAAAAGGGAAAAGTGAAATCAGATAGAAACGCAGGTCTGTTTGCTGTTTTCTGCAACGAAATGGTTCTGGGTAAACAGCAGACGCCTTTGATGAAATCCCAGCAGGCTTAAACAATAAAGCTGGTTACAAACCCAATCTGGCACAGATATCAGATCTGAAATTGTTAAAAAAAAAAGCCCAGAAAAAACATGTCAACATTTTCTAATGCTGCTGCAAAACTTCCTCGGCACCTTGCCACGAGCCTCTGCCTCTGCTGATGCAGGACCCGCGCCGCTGCGGGCACCCTTCCCACGGGGAGTCCTGCTTCTGCACCCTCCTGTATCCCCCAAGCTGCAGGAGGATGCTCAGTATCACTTTGGAGACATGAGCTGGACCATTCCCCGCTTCGTGCCCAGGTTGTTTTCCAGCTGTAAGCACATTTGCCATCCTCAGGCACAGCCTGGCTGGGACATCGCGATACTGGAGGTTTGGCAGGGTTGGATGTTCCTTTTGTTCCATCCCAAGGATAGCATTCAGCACTGGGTTTATCCACCAAGGACAATTGGCTTTTCCATGGAAAAACAATTTGCAAAGCACTATGGTGGTAGGGAAGTGCATCCCAGTGCTTCTCTTGAGTTTTGCATCCAGTGTGCCACATCTGCATCCCAGGGCAGGCTGAGGCTGTGTGGTGATGCACGGGTCCATCTGACGGAATGCCTGGCTGGGACACCGCTCAGCCCCAATCCTAAACCCATGGCACAGGCTGGTGGGCACAACAAGGACTTGTCCAGCTGTGTTGGGGCAATAGGTGATGTGGCAGCTCCTGTTGATGAGTGTTGGAGCAACAGGGACCATCCAAGCTCAGAAAACACATGGAGGCAGAGCACAATGAGGCAGGTCCCACATTGGCATTGTTGGGGATGGCACCAGCACTTCCAGAACAGTGTCTCTAGGGGACACCAGCGATGGAGGTCCCCATTGAGGACCAAGGCAAAAAGGGCAAGAGGCTGATGAGGAGGAGAAGGAGGAGCAGGAGGCAGCAGGTATGGCCACACCATGAGTGAGGACAATGTCCTGGCACGGGTTATGAAGCCAGTGCCAGCTCTGGGGGTGTCTGGGGTCCCACACCTCCATCCATGAGGGAGCTGCTCCTTTAGTGTGGGAACAGAACTCCAGCTTTCCATGCTGGACCCAGCCCTACACATGCCCCTGCAGAAGCCCCCAGCCTGTAGCTGATACCCAATACAGCTTATGTCCTGCGTGGCAGCAGGACACGGGATGGCTGTGCTGGAGCAGCAGAGCCCTCATCCCTCTCACAGCAGAAGAAGACAAAGGGGATACAGCAGAGGAAAAGCAGCGCAGGAGGAGGAAGAGGAGGAGGAGGAAGGCAGCAGCCCTGGGGGGCACACGGGACCAAGCCTGAGCTCCGGTGGAGCACACACGGTGGACCTGACCCCTCTGCGGAGGTTGCCTTCGCCATCGATCCCTGCTGCACTCAGGCTCATTAGGGCTTGGGAGCTGCTGCGAGCGGCTGCTGGAGGAGACAGACGGGGGGAGCGCTCGCCGTGGCTCCCTGGATCCTATTAAATATTTACTTTGTTTTGTTTTGTTTTTTCCCAGCTCCATTGATCTGAGATGGGGCTGGGGGGGTGGGGGGTGGGGGGAAGGCGCTCGGATGCTGGGAGGGAACAGCAGAGGCAATGGCTGAGATGCAAAAGGGGGACAGACCCTGCCAGGGCGCTCCCACTGTCCCCACGGGCATCTTGTGCTGTCCCTGCATAGAGCTGCTCCCCCCACATCCATTCATCCCCCTCCAGCACCGGGATCACCAGCACAGGGAGGCTGTAGCGATGTGGCTCCCCCGCTCCCCATCCCACACCAACCCCGTCCCAAGGGATGCAGCATGGAGGGATGCCCAATGAGATGGGAGCACATTGCAGGGGGTATTCCCATACCCAGGGCTGGGATGTGCCCCGTACAGCCAGGCTGGGCCCCGAGCTTGGCCACAGAGCCGGCGCTGTTTCTATTTTGAGAGGAGCTCTACTGGAAAAGGAACAAAAGCCAAGGGAAGCTATAAATAGCCTCCTCCTTCGCACCAGCGCCTCCTCCACCCCAGCATCCCACGGCCAAGGGGGGGTCCCGCCGCATGCCCTGCCACCAACCTCCCCCCATCATTCTCTAGCCAACATCCCCATCTGAAACCCAGAGGGAATTAAAGCACTGAGGACTATTCACCGCCGAAGCAGAGCTGCCTGGGAACAACGGCTTTGCCAAGTTGCCCAGTGGCTCCTGAGGGATTTGCCACTGCCCATCCAGGCTCTGCACCCTTCGGGATGGACTCAGCTCCCTGAGGATGCTCCTATCACCCAGCGCATCCCTCCCTGGCCCCGGCTGCGATTGGTGGGGAGCAGGGAGAGCCGGGCGGCTCGGGCAGACCTACTTTCAAGGCTTTAATCCTTTTTGCTTAAAGGATCTTTTCTTTTTTCCCCCCTCCCTCTCTCTCTTTCTTTTTCTCCTCCCTTTCCACATGGCAAAGATGGGGTCTGATCAGAGGAGAGACGCAGGGAGCTGACAAGCTGCAGCGTACGGAGAGAAAGGAGAAAGAAATACATATTTATTACCCTCAATTATTAAGAAACAGATAGCAGCGGATCTTAGGCCCTGGCAGAGGCACTGCGGAGCCGTTTGGCTGAGGACTATTTTGTTTTTTAAATTCCATTGAAATTATAATACGCCGGGCTTGTTAGCACAAACACCCCGGCACATCCCTGCTGAGGGGGCTCATCCCGGCCCCGCTCCCGCTGGGCTGCCCGTAGGGTGCTGTATCCCGCCTGTGGGATTTGCAGCTCAGGAGGGCAGGAGCAGACTTTGCCCCCCTTTGCCTTCGTACTGGGAGGGTCAGAGGGGCTCTGCACTATGCAACTGCATCCCCGTGCCCATTGATACCCGGTTGGGTAAAGGTTTTGTGGATGATGGAGCTCACCACGGGCTTGTCACAGGGATGTTCTCCATGCTCAAGGATGGGCTTGGCACCCCGGAATGGCACCATAAGCGTCCATGGCCACGGGCAGGAGTGGGGTTTCCCTGAGCAAACCAGCGCAAACACAGCTGGGAAGGGAAAAAGAAGCAATTCCCAAGTGCAGCACAGGGGCTGGCAGAGCCGCTGGCACCACCCCTCCACTTGCAGGGCTGTCTCTGTGAGGAGCCCTGCCAGCGCAGCAGCCCAAATCCCTCCTGCTGCTGCTGCTCCCCAGTAAACAACGGCTGCAGCCTCCCCGTGTGAGGGTGATGCTGGGACATGGGATGCACAGGGAGCATCCCTGATGCCGTCCAGCTCTGGTGCAGCGCTCTCCCCATGGCCAGGCACCGCCGGGATGTGATGGACTGCAACGGACACCCAGCCTGCTGTGCCATCGCCTCGCCAGGGCCCAAACCTGCTGTTCCATCCTGCTGGCCATGAGCTGGGAAGAGACACTGGAAGTGTCACAGAGCTACCAGGCATCACAAAAAGCTGCTCACCAAAGCCAGGCTGACTCCAAGCTGCCGTGCCGGCTCCAAGCTGCTGTGCCAGCACCGCCGGGAAGCAAGCAGCCGGCGGGCACATGTGCTGTTGAAGAGGAAAAGGAGCTTTCTGCACCAAATGGAGCATTTTCTGCTTAATAACCCCCTGCAATCCTAATCTACACAAAGAAGATTGTCCCCCTTGCATCTCCCCATCCCGCATCTGCCGCTGCCAGCACTTAACACATGGGCAGAGCCACCGCTGCCCCATCAGCTGCTGGGAAATAGGGATGTGATGCCCGGTGCTGGGCACAAGCGTTTCCTCTGTCAGTGCTGAGCATCCATCATTTGTCATCAGTAAAAATAATACTCCTAAAAGTGTCCCCCCCTGATTGCCAGGCAGCAGGCGCAGGGCTGCGGGTTTCCATGGCGATGCCGTTCCGCAGGGATGGTACAGGGGGGATCAGTGATTCCTCAGTTTGGGAGATGGGACGTGGTGGCGACATCGGGAGCGGGGACAGCATCGGCTGTGTTGCTGGTGGAGGGACCTGAGGCCAAGCCAGGTCATCCCCTCCTTGGACTCAGGCAGCATCACCCAAAAGCAGGGAAGAACCTTGCCGGAGGAGACAAGGATGCTCCTGCATCCCAGAGGTGTCCCTGGGGCCGTGCCCTGCATCGCTTGCCCAGGCAGGAACATGGAACCCCAGGCTCCTCCTCATTGATTCCCATCAGCATCCCACTTGCTCCCAGACCCACATCACCCTATGGCCTCCCACTTGTTGCCTCCCCTCTTAAATCAGACTCCAGCCTCCTTTGGTGGGTGCTGAACCAGGGCAGCACCTCACCCATCCCAAACAACAGCCACCATTGCTCGGGTGCTGGTGCCTTGCCTGAGTGCTGCTGCCTGCTGCTCCGCCGAAGCTCTTTTAAAGACATAATCTGCTGTTAATAACCACTTTATACCCAACGTGGCTAAACCCTGGGATTGCACTTTGCAAACAAAGCCTGAGTTTTCTGCTGGAGCAGCTCCATGGGCTGGGAATAGGGAGCAGCATCACCCACGTGGGGCAAAGTTGGACTGCTGGTTGCCCCCCCAGTGCTGTGGGGCTGAAATAACCATGTCCTGGGTCACTCCTCTGCAAGGCGGGTTTGAGCCCGTGCTGCTCCAGGACTGGACAAGGGCATCACTGGGAGCTGGGGACATCCCAATGGGGGGTATCCCTGACTGCCCATAGCCCATCATGGCTCTCCAGGCTCCTGTTCTTCCCTGCCTGGTTTTTGCTTCCAAATGGGGTTTTGGCTCTTGATAAGGATGTTTCCAGCAGCCCTAGTCCCTGCCCGGTCCCCAGGGAACAACATCACACTTGTGGCCTCATCCAGCAAATCACAGGGACCCAGTGCCCATGGCTCCAGCAGGATTAGGTGCCCTGGGGAAAGGTAGGTGTGAAATCACACCACAAAATGCCTATTTTGAAGTTTCCAGGTTCACCGGTGCTTTTAGGGTAGCGCTTTGAGGCCGCCTGGAATGTCACCTGCAATCTCAAGCAGCCGGATGGGACCACAGGGCACCGGTGCAGCACTTTGGGCAAAAGGTGGGAATAGCGTTTATCCAAGCATGGACACAGCTCTGATCCTCCCAGGCTCCATCAATGCGGGTCACTGAGCAGCGACGGCTCCTTTGCATCCCGGCTCTGGCTCCAGGCAGGTCTCGCCTGCCCAATCCCCCTTTTATTCCCCTCCCCCCCCCCCGCACCACCACAAGGACAGCCTGGACCACATCCTGACCCCCCCCCAGCCACCCCCCTCACTTCGCCAGGCACAGAGAGCTTGTGGCTTCCTCTCAGCTCTTTAGGAGATTAAACTTTTATAAGCAGAAAGGTTTCTGGGCTCTTGGCTCCGCGGCACAGGAACCGCAGCCCAGCCTGTGCCTGCACCCTGCCCACCGGCTGCTCCCATTCAGGGATGGACAGGGCTGGATGCCCCATCGATGGGCTGAGCAATGGTAGGGACATGGCTGCCCATGACCTTGGTGGCATCCTTGACCTGGAAATCTCCTTCTCCTGCGTTGCCAGTGTTGCACTGCTGCCTGCCGTCACCTCAGGCAGGGTGCATGGAGCAGGGCTGGTCCTGCTGGCACCCTCACCCGTGCTGTCACCCACTGCCATGCCACCAATGATGTTCCAATGCCCCAAATTCTCCCTGGATCCTGCCCAGTGCCTCCGCAGCTGGAGCTCTGGGGTGCAGGAGGCCCAGAACACCCATAGGCATTGCACTGCTGCCACAACCATGCTGCCACCCGACGTGTGAAGCCATCCATCCCCCGGAGCAGGCACACGGAGCTGCTTCCCCTTGGAGACAACCACTGAGCTCAGCTCCTGCTGCCCAAATCCTTCCACATCCCTCATCCCTGATCCCAACAATAGGATGGGGAAGGCGGTGGCAGTGCCACCATCAGACTGCATCGCCTTCCGCCAGCACAGCCTTGTGCTGCCACGTCCCTCAGCAAAACCCTGAGCCCCACAGAGGGGTTTGACCCCTGTCCTGCACCCCGGTGACAGCTCTCCCCATCTCCCCTCACCTCACATGTGGGGTGTCCCCTCTGCACCCCAATTAGGGCAAATGCTGGGGTCTGGGGACATCCGGTAACGGGTTGAGAGGGAGGGCAGAGCCTTTGGGTGGGATGGAGGCCTCCTCTAACTGCCTGTTGAATTATTCAGGAATGGCATTAACTTATAAATGAGTGTGTTTGACTGATTTTGTGGTTGGTGTACAGATAAATTCTAATGAAAGACAGCTACAAGATTTTAAATTATTAATTAGACTGCCACTTAACAAAGCCTATTTGGCACTCTATTTCCTTGCTTAACAAGACAAAAACTTTAAGAATAGGTTGTGCATTAGCCCACAGGCTCTTCAATTTGCATTTTGTTTTCCCAGCTCCAGAAATGAAAGCTGTAGATCTTGACCTTAACATCCCTGGTGGGATGCAACCCTGTTGGCAGCCCTGCCGCCTGCCTCTACCTCAGGATCCCAGTTTTCCAGCCTGGATGATGCTTTTTCTCCAGGTAGCAGCATCAAGGCTGGGAACTGAGGCTGGGAACCGGAGCTGCTCAATGGGCTCAGGGTCTATTCCCAAGACCGCCAGCCTGGCTGGGTTAACCCCCTGAACAAAGCCGAAGCGGGAGCTGGAGAAAGGAGCATCCAAGCCGCAAGGTGACATTCCTCCCAGTGGGATAAAGCTTCCCAGTGGGAAAAAGCATCCCCTGGATGGCAGCGGGGTCTGTGCCGTGCCTGGAGGTCCGCGCCCCGATGCGGGGGGTGCGGGCGCAGCATTGGTACCTTCTCCCGCTGCCGGAGCCTCGCTGGAGAGGGGCATATGGTGATGGTGGTGGTGAGGGCTGGGCCCGGGGCTGTGTGGTTCACCCCAAACTGGGGCGTGGGGTGGGAATGGGGGTCCGGCCGGGATCCCCGCCGCTGTCCGCGGTATCTCCCCAGGACTAGCCGGGGCGCAGCGGGGCCGCGCGTCCTGCACGCCCCCCATCCCACCCCGGACCCCCCGGGGGGAACCGGCTTCTCCTCTCGCTGTGATGTCAAAAAGCTCCCCTATGATGTCCCAGGCGGTTGCCATGGAAATAAGCGTGATGTCACAGCGGAGCGAATCTCCTCGGGGGGGCGGAACGGGACAGCTCTCCCCAACTTCCCCACCGACCCCCCCCCGCTTCCCCCGCTGAGCCCCGTTTCTCGTTCCCTCTCTTCAGAGGACGAGCACCGACGCCCCCCCGCGCCCGCCGCAGCTCCGCTGCCTCCGGGACCCGCCGTACCCCGGTACCCGCGGGACCCGCCGCGTCCCCGGTCCTGCGGGACCAGGCGCCTGCCGCGCGTCCTCCCGCTCCTCCCGCTCTCCCTCCTTCCCGCCGCGCTGCGCTCCCGCCGTGCGCCGCCGGTGCCGCTACCCGGGGACCCCAGGGGGTACCCGAGCATCGGCGGCGGCGTCCGTAACGCGGCGGCGGCGGGGGGCGCCCGGCGGCGCAGCCCCAACTTCGGCGGGGAGACAAACTTCGGGGCTGGCCCCGCTGCCCCCGGTGCCCGCGGTACGCGGTGCCCTCCCGGTGCGGCGCTCACCTTGGCGGAGCATCTTGGAGCCGGGGCGGGCGCGGTCTCCCGGCGGCGGCGGCGGCGGCGCTCAGAGCCGCGGGCGCGGCGGCGAGCGGCAGCGGCGGCGGTAGCGGTGGCTGCTGCTGCACCGGGAACACGGAGCCGGGGCCCGGGCGAGCGGCCCCCGAGGGGGCATGGCGGGCCGAGCCGCAGCGGCACTGGGGAGCGCCGGCCCCGGAGCACCGGGAGCGCCGGCCGCGCCTCTGCCCGCCGCGCGTCCCGCCGCCGGCTTTTAGGGGGGAGCCGCCCCCTCGGGGCTGGGGCCGCCGCCGCCCCCCACCCCCTCGGACCGAGCCTATAAAGGGGCGCCCGGCGCCGGTGCCGCGCTGCCTGCAGCGGCGGGCAGGGCTGGGCAGGGCGGGGCGGGGCAGCGACGGGGCGGGCAGGACCGGGCTGGGCTGGGCTGGGCTGGGCTGGGCGAGCCCGGCCGGGCCCCCCCTTTTCCTCCGCCGCCGCCGCCGCCTCTCCCGCCTCCCGTGGACAGTTCGTGAAAGTGCCGCTGCTCCCGTTCCCCGCGCTCCCCCCCCGCTACCCCTGGTCCCCTCCTTCCCACCGGCGGTCACAGCCCAGCGCTGCCCCCCCGGGGCTCTGCGGTCCCCCCGGGACCGGCTGTCATCTCCGCACCACCGTCGTCCCCTCCGCCGTCGTTCCGTGTCGTCGTGTGTCCCCACCCCCGGTGTCCCGGTATAGCATCGGGGGTCTTCTGCCCCACCCGTGCGCGCCTGCCGGGGTCACGGCTGTCTCCGCGGTCCCGTCTGCCCAGCGCCGGCCATGCCGCTCTCCGGGGACCTGCGGTCCCTTCCGCCTCCCATCGCTCCCTCCGTCCCCTCGTGTCCCTCCTCGTCCCGTTACCAGATCGGTGTCCCTGCTGCTCCCTCTATGCCCTCCGCCCCGCACAGCCCCTGTCACCTCCTACGGTGCTTTCCGCCCCGTATCGTTCCCTCCGCCCTACCGGGTCACTGCTATCCCACCGGGATCACGGATGCTCCACTGGGAGCTCTGCTGTTCCCTCTCCCCTCCCTGGTCCCTGCTGTCCCCGCACTCCCCACCGAGTTCCCAACGTCCCACTGGAGCTTCGCTGCCCCTGGGCTGTCCCTTCTGTCCCTCAAAGGTCTCTCTCGCCTCCTCCCCTCTGTCCCGTTAACCCACCGGGAGCGCTGCTGTCCCCACCGCCCCGCCCGGGTTCCCGCTATGCGCGGGGACATTCCGCTGTCCCCCCGGTCCACTGCCGCCCCCAGGGGTCCCTCCTCCCCCCCCCCCTCGCATGGCCTTGGCTTCTGCTCCGTGACACGGGTGGGAGAGGACGTGGCAACAGCTCCGGTGCCTTCGCCCCATCCCTGTGTTAACGTTGCCAACTGCAGCCCCGGGAGCCGTCATCACCGGTATGGGGACGCGGGGGGGCCACATCCCCGATGCTGAACGTGGCATCCCAACGCTTAACACATCCCACTGCCCACCCAAAGGCCCACGGGGCACCGCGTGTGTGCCCCATCTCTCCCCTCCCCACCGCCCGTCCCGTCGGTCGCCTGCCGGTTCGCTCCCCACTCCCCCCCCCAACACACCCTACACTCGATCTCTCGGCCGGCGACTGCTCTGGCTTAGCGCAGGGCTCGCTTAATGCTGCCTTCCCGCCTCCACGTGCTTCAGAGCAATGGCGGCCTCCGTGAGGGTCGGGAGCGCGGCCCCGGTGCCCGCCTCAGGTGGGCCGGGACCGGGGTCAACGCCGCGCCCCCGGCGCCGTTACCGCGCTCCGGTTCGGTTCCTCGGCTCGGGGAGTCCTCCCCCGCCAGCGGCTCGGCCCTGCTGCCCCTCTGCCGGTGCCGCCGTGGGCCGTGCGGGGAGGGCTCGCTGGCTCATGAGTGCTGGTGTTGGGCTGGGAACAGTGAATAAGCGCCCTGCTGTCACTCCCCCGCCGCGCTCCGGCTCCGCCGAGCTGCGGAGAGGCGGGTGCCGGCGGGGGCCGGCTCCGGGATGAGCTTCCCCCGGGGCGAGCTTGGCTCACCCGCTGCTGTTGCCGTTGGTTTTTCCCCGCAGTGGGGTAGCGGGATCCCCTGCATAAGGCAGGTTGGACACCCCCCCCCACATCCCCGGGGTGCTGTGGATGAGGCATCGGGGGTTGTGCCTGCTGTTCCATTGAATTAGAGGGAGCCAGCCCCCTCGTCGTTATAGGGGTGCTTTGTGGGCAAAAAAGAGGTGTTTTCAGCCTAAAAATGCCATAGGGCTGAAACTCGCCCCGTCTGCCCGCTTGTCCCCACGGGTGCTGGAAGGGCAGTGAGGATTGTGCCTGCTGTTGGGACCTGGGGCGAGCCAGCCCCGCTCATAGTTATAGTGGTGCTTTGCGGGCAAAAAAAAGCCTGGTTTCACCCCAAAAATGCCATAATGAAGGGCAGAAACTCCCCCCCTTCTGCCCGCTTGCCCCCGGGGGTGGTGTAAGGGCAGTGAGGATGCTGGAGGCCCATGGAGTATGGGGCGTGCTGCCCTCCCGGCCACTCCTTTAGGCCACCCCCTTTGTCCCGCAGCCCGAGGCCGTGCACGGCACGTGGCGCAGCAGGTTCCCGAGGAGATCCTCGGGAACGTGGAGCTGCGGGAGGCGGCGGAAGCCCTGCCCCGAAACTACAACTTTGAGATCCCCAAGACCATCTGGCGCATCCGGCAGGCTCGGGCCAAGAAGGGTGAGCACCGACCCTTGGGAATGAGGGGTTTGGGGCTGCAGTGTGGTGGGGTGGTGATGCTGAGCCCCTCGGTGGCAAGGGTTGCTGCTTGGGGAAGCTGGGCAGGGATGATGCTGAGCTGCCCTGCATGCCCTGGCGTGTTTGAGCTCTGTCTTGGCGAGCTCTCCTCCCCTTGAGGGGCTTTAATAGATCTGTATCTCTGGATTATAATCACATTGGACAGGACAGGTTGAGCTGTGTGGACCTGTCAGCCTGTGAGATGTGTCTGGGATACCAGCCAGGTCCCTGCTGCTCTCCTCTTTCCCTGCACTTTCCTGCCATACTGCTGGGGCCGGGCAGAGGGAGCCCCACAACTCCCAGCTCCAGGGGGTCTGGCAGAGAGTTGTGCCATGCTAGAGTCTGGTCTTAACCCTCCTTATGGGCTTGTTGTAGCCCTGGGGAGGTGGAAAGTGGCCATGGTGGCCCTGGAGCAGGTGCTGTGATGCTTTGGGGTGGTGCCAGGGATGGTGTGCCCCCCCCCCCCCCCCCCAACTCAGTATGTGGTCAGCTACAGACATCATGGCATGGAGCATCTCTGGGTGTCATCAATGTCCCCTCCCTCGCTTCATATGAAGGCAGGGATCACTCACAGGGTTGTTGGTGCTAGAGGCTCCAGGCAAAGCCAGATTTGGAACGCTGTGTCCACCTGGGAATGTCTCTGTCTGCTGCAGCCGAGCTGGCAGCATCACAGGGGGTGTTCCAGGAGCTGCTGCTGGGCTGACCCGAAGGACTGGAAGCTGTGGGGCTGCCCGGTCCATCCCGGCTGCCGTGCAGGATGCGGTGAGGCTGCCCGTCCGTGCAGCTCTGGCTCTCCTTGCTGTGTTCTGCTGCTTGGCATCTCCTAATTAAATGTAAATATGCGTCTGGGATTTAGGTTTGGGAGCTGGGATTGCAGCCTGTCAGCCAACCAGCCGTGCTGGGATTTAAAACCCTGCCTGTGCACAGCCCAGCCAGGGGCTCATTGCTGGGGGAACGCAGCTTCCCATCGGGATGCAGCCAGCCCTCCCCGTGTCCTGCATGGAATGGGGCTTGGGGGGGTCATCCTTTCTCCCTATATTCCGTGCTGGCGCAGAGCTGCCTATTGCCTTTGCTGGAAGAGGTTTGCAGGTCTGCTTGTTGGCAGAGATCTGGGGTGGAGAGCAGTCCCAAATGGTCCTAAATGGGATGGGGAATGCCACAACCCTGATCCAGGGTCAGGCAGGGGTTGACAGAGCGCAGCCAGCTTCCCTTAGGCCCTCTGGGTTGGAGCAGTGCAAGATTAACGCAGTTTAGGCCAGGTCTTTACATAGCTCCATGCTGGCCAATGGGCTGGGCTTGGCAGCACAGGGATTTCTGCTGGAGGGGGATCTAAAGAGGATGCTTGGATAGATACCACTGGGATCGGGAGGTGAAACAATGGGATTAATGGGGCCTCCTCCATTTATTTCCTCTTCCATAGTCCCTGCTCCTTCCACACTGCCCTGGGCAGCCTGGGGGGATCCAGACGGGGCTCCTGCCTGGACTGCAGGCATTGGGGGGCCCAGCTAGGCTGCAGAGGGATTGTTCCAAGCTGTGAGGAAGGAACAAACCAGGCAACAACATCATTTGTTGATGAATGTATTCCTGCTAGGCACAATGCAGCATTGTTCCCAAAACAGGGAGGGAAGCAGGGAGAGGAGGTGTGGAAAAGGGCAGCGAGGATGATCAAAGGTTTGGAGCGATTTCTGTACAAGGAGAGATTAAATAGATTTAGATCCTTTAGCTGGAAAAGAGGTGAACGGAGAGGGATATGATAGAAGGATGTAGAATAGTGAATGATGTGGAGAGGCTGAATAGGGGATGATTATTCACTCATTCCTGTACCAGCAGAACCAGGGGCACATTATTAGGAGCAGGTTTAAAATAAACAGAAGAAAGTGCCTTTTCCTGAGCAGCACATAATTAAAATGTAGAAGTCATTACTGAGGGAAGCAGGAGAGAGTGGCAGTGTCAGCGGGTTCCAAATGGGATGAGGGGCTGGATCCAAGCAGAGGGACTGATACAGCCCAAAGCAGGACCACGTGCAGCCTGGCTGCCAGAGTCACTGGGGTTTTGGGCCGATTCCTGGCTGGTTTGGGTTATTCTGTGACCTGGCTGGTGCCCAGGTCCCTGCTTCAGAGTGTCCCCTGCAGCCCCTCTTAACCCTGGGGCTGTTTCTCTTCCCAGTGGCCCTGCAGATGCCAGAAGGGCTCCTCATGTTCGCCTGCACCATCGCAGACATCATTGAGCGGTAAGATGACAGCTTTTCCATGCTTCCCTGCTCCAGGGGCTCCCGAGGGGACGGGGCTGTTGCTGGGAATGGGATGGCTGCTGGATGGGGCTGCCTGGGCAGGATGAAGCTCAAAGCTACTGCTGAAAGGGGGGCCCAGTGTGATTGCCCTCGCAGGGACACCTTGGCTACATCCTAGCATAGGCAATGCTGTGTCCCTATGGCAGGTCACAGGGACCTGCTGCCAGCCCTGGGGACAAGGGACAGGCACTGTGCCAGCCTGGTCCTTGCTGCTGTGCTGGGAGCAGCTCGGTGTTGGTGCTGGAGCCGGGAGCAGCCGTGTTAACAACCGGCTGACGCCAGCGAGGGGAGGGCTGGCAGCGGGGCCACCGCTGCGGCACAGGTCTCCTGTCCTCCCTTGTGCCACCATCCTGTCCCTGCAGCCCTGCTGCTGTCAGGGAAGGCCTGAGGCCATGGTGGTGGCCCAGAGAGGGGGTCTGTAAGCAGCTCCCGCCGAGTGGCTCCTTTCTTCATTCTCAGTGCCACTTGGGAGGTGACACCGGAGAGCAGCTGGCACCGCGCTGGAATTGGCTGTAATCTCCCTTCCCTGCTCCCTCCCCAGCCCCTCTCTGTTTTTACCCAGTGAATTAGTGCTAATAGCACCCTGTGCCTCGTCTGCCATCGGGGTCGAAGCTCTCATTAGCGAGCTGCCTCCCCGCCGCCGCCAGCTGAGCAGCCACTGCCGTGCCGGGTGGGAAGGCGGCCGTGCCTATGGCTTTGTCCCTGCTTTGCCATCGTTTCCCCCGCGGGATCGTGGCAGCCCCATGCTCGGGCTGAGCGAGGGAGCTGTGGGAAGGTGGGTGAGGGCAGGGGATGGGTGCGGGGGGCAGGGGATGGGTGCGAGTGTGGGCAGCTCCGTGTGGGTTTGTCCCTTTAAGTGGAGCTGCCTCCTCTCCGGCTTTGGCACCCAGCCGCTTTCATGTCTCCGACTTCAAAGGCAGCGGATTAAGGGGTTTCTTTTATGTGAATGAAACCTTAAGCCCCACTTCCCAGTGGATGCAGGGTGCTGGACTCACCCTCCATGCTGGGGGTGCTCCGGAGGGGTGCTATGTGCCAGGGTGAGAGGTTGTGGATGGAAATGGGTGCTGCATGGATAGAGGGGCTCAGCCAAGAGAGGGGACATGGCAGCACCTATGGGCTGGTGGTTGGGTGGGAGATGGCTTCAAGGCTATATCCTTGCCTCACTCCCACTGTGCAGCACCCCAGTGCCAGTGCCTTGCTGGGAGCACTGGGTGCCTCATTCTGCCTGTGATGTGGCCAGGCTGGGTACCAGCAGTGGGTGCTGCAGGACTGTGGCCGTGGGCAGGATGAGCCCAGCCCTGTCCCTGCTCCCATGGGGACATGCTTGGGACCCGGTTGCATGGCTGTAGTTGAGGTGTGAATTGTCAGGTGGCCTCCTTAGTGCTGCCTCTTCCTGCTATTATTATTCATCACAGGCGTTAATATTGCATGGCTGCTCCTGTTGGCCCTCCTTACCCCCTCCTCACCTGGCAATGGGGCTGGACAAGCCTCTGACGTGAGGGGAATTGCTGCAGCCACATGTGGGCGGGCTGAGGATGAGGGCTTGGGGTGCTGTCACCCCTGGGGGGGGCATGTTCCCTTCCCACTGGGGATAGAGTGGATGGAGGACTGATCGTGCCAGGGATACCTGTGCCCGCGGGGGGCGTTGCTCAATGCAGCCCCTCTCCCAGCCCATCCCTGCAGCCTTCTGCTCCCTCCTTGTTGTGGGATCTGGGGCTTGGGGATGCCAGTGAGCTCCAACTCTGCTGTGTGCTCTGGTAGGGGCTACAGAGCTGAGCCTGGGCTCACGGTGCCCATCCCTGTGTGTTCCGGCTCGACTGGAGCTGTGTCTGCTGCCCCTCGGAAGGAATATTTATCCCTTCTGCTGGAGCTGCCTTTTGATACAATACGTGTGCCATGGCCCTGTGGTGCTGGAGTGCGAGGACGTGGCCTCGCTGCGCTGCATGCAGCACAGGTGGCTTAGGGAGGATGCGATGCTGTGGGTCCATATGTCCCTGTGCATGGATGGCAGTGTCACCACATCCCTCACTGCGATGTGGAAATCAGCAGGCCCCCGGCAACCCCCCCAGCGTCTTGTCTGGTCTTCCCAGCATTGCACTGGCACTTGCCAAGCCCCAGGGGGCTGTGGGGATAAAGATGTAGCTGAAGTGTCACAGTGTCACTGCTCTGGAAAGGAGTCTTTGAAGCCAAGAGCACTCACAGCATTGACCAGTGTGTGAGGCCCACTTAATTAGCGTTAATAGCTTTGTCATTAGGGAACCCACACTGGGGGGAGCAGCTGGCTGCGGGGGGGGGGGGGGGGGGGGGGCGGTGGCAGGGCCGGGGTCTGCTGAGCTGGTGGTGGGTCGGTGGGCTGCCAAAAATGCATCACGACGCTCTTGCAGCACCTTCCAAATCGGCTCCGTTTGTCACGGCTGATGCAATCCGGCGCAGGGTAACTCGTGCTGGGGGGCGGCAGCAGGGAGAGGAGCGTGGGGGGAGCTCGGACTGCGGCTCGGGGAGGGGGCAGTGCCCCAGCCCACCCGCTGTCGTGCTGGGGAGGTGGCAGCGGTGCCCCCCGCACCTCCAGCTCAATGGGGGTCTGTGCAGCGAGGAGCGGACCCCTCCTCTCCCCAGACCAGGAAGCATCAGTTGGGGTTTTGATGCCGTGTTAGTAAAGTCAGCTCTTGGGCTTCCCAGCTGCTAATCCCTCTGTCTGCCTGTGCCACAACAGGGTGAGTGGCTCCTGCTGAGCAGTCTGCGGGGATGGGCAATGGTGGAGGGGATCAGGGGTGTTCTGATGTGCCCTGTCGCAGCCTTAGCACCTCCTAATGGCCTGATGGCTTTTGAGTGTCCATGTGAGGCAGTGCTGGGAGTGCACAGATCATCCTGGTGACCATGGTGCCACGGTGTACAGGGACGTTTCAGAGTGATGGGGGTCTTGAATCATCTCTGGTTGATCTGTGTAGAGTTAAACATCCATGCACGCAACCCAGTAGCTTTGACATGGGTTTAAGTGCCTCACTATGGCCGGTGGTAGTGACAACAGGGACAAAATAGCCCCTTAGGGCTGGTCTCCAGTGCCACTGAGCACTGTGGTGAAGCTGGCAGCATCACTGAGAGGTCCCAAAGGGCCATCCTGGGACACTAACACAGGTCAGGATCCAGCCCCAGATGCACAGAGCCGGAGCTGGCCCGGCCAGCGCTGCCTTCCCTTCTCCCCTTGTCCTTCAGGCACAAGCTGGAGGTGCTGGCAGCGGGTGCAGCACCGCTGTGCAGGGGAATTTAATCACCGTCATTAACCGCACAACAGCATCATTAGGGAGAATGAAGTTCTCACTTCATTGGAGATGTTTAAAACCTCAGCCCGGGTGATGATGGTGTGGGGGGGACGTGGCAGGGGGGAGTGTGTGGAGCCTATATTGCTGTCACCTCCCAAGGCTGTGATATGCCTGTTGTGGTGTGGTACCCACCACCGTGTGCCCCACACCACCTCCTTGTGTCCCCATGGAGCTGACACCAAGGGGCAATGCTATGGCCTGGCCATGGAGGAGAGGGGACAGGCACCTGTGTGCTGGATGGCCGTGGTGCCTTTACCACACTATGCGCTGTGCCTTTGGTTTGCCTTACTTTGTTCCTTTGCAGCTGCATGACCAGCAAAGCTGGGGTAGCCCCGGGACATGTCCTTTGGGATAATGGGGCTGTCCCTGGCACTTCCTGTGGGGACAAAGGGGGAAGTCCTGAGGGAGATGGAGATGGGTGCTGCACCTTTCCCTGTCCTGACCCAGCAGCAGTGATTGCCCAGCTGCAGCAGGGCTCTTCCAGGGCCATTTGCAGGAAAATTGCAAACTCATTATTTTAATTAGGTGCAGTCTTCCTGTGCTAATGAAGTTGGGAGTCTGGTAATGGGGCTTGGTGGCTTCTCCACTAATTACACGCATTGTTCTCAGCTGGGGCTGCGCTCAGCCCCCTGTGCCCCAGAGAGCAGCGGCCCCTGGCACGGGCTGAGTTTGGGTGCTGTGGTGTGTGTAGGTTGGTGGGTGATGGTGAGGCTCTGCCTTTACCCTAGGGGAGAGGGCGTGGGGTATTTGCAGGGCATTATCCCCAGGCAGGGAGGTGACAACACAGCACAGTGTGACTGTGCTGTGAAGAGCCACATGCAGATGAGGCAGGTGGCTGTGATCCAAGGAGCAGCCCACTCTGTGTCCCAGCAGAACACACAGGAGCCCCAGCCCCTCAGTGCCAGCTCCATCCCCAGGGCTGGCTGCTTTCATGCCGGTCCCCGGCAAGGGCTGGTGGCAGCAGGCACAATGGATGTGCCGGAGCTGAGGACTTCTCTCTGGTGGGGAGAGCAGCTCAGCTTCACAGAGTGAGGACCAGCACGGTATCATTCACACACTGCTGTGGTGTCAGGGGACCCCATGCTCCTGCCAGCAACAAACACTCCCATTTATTTGTCTAGGAGCCGGGATAAATCACTCCTGCTCCAGCCTGGCGTCTGCCCTCAGGTGATGGGGACAGGCTGCCCCATGCTTAGGAACATGCTGGCCCTATATCTGCTGTCTCTAGCTCCCAGCTTGTCCCTGGGTGGTTGTTGCTTCCATTCTGCATTGGCCAGGGGAGAGTGGGGCTGGAAGGGTTTGGGGATCCCAGTGGCCGGGTGGGCGCTCATCCTGCCAGTGCTGAGCATGGTGCTTTATAAATGGGATTTTGGGAGCCATCTGTTTAAAAGAGGAGGCAATGAATTAGGGGGAGATGAGAAAAATGCTAAGGCCGGGTGGTTTCTCAGAATGAGCCGAGCTTTGCGGGATGTAAAAGATGAATAACCTCCCCATGTGTTCAATATTCATGAGCTCCCAGCTGTAGTGAGCAGCTCAGTGCTGAGTGGGGACAGCCCTGTCACCGTGTCCTCCTGCCAGCACGCTGCTGGGACCTCTCCATGGCCATCACGAGTTGCAGGGACGCAAAACACCCTCAAGGATGCTCCTATGGCCACCTCTTTCCTGCATCCTGGTCTGGCCTGGTTGGTGCACAGCTCCCTGACCCGCATCGGAGGCAGGTTGCTGCTAATTGATGTTTCCTTCCTCTGTAGTTTGATGAAAGGCTCTGGCGACACCGAACTGATTAAAACATCAAGGGGAGGCCGACGCACTTGCCTTTGATTTGTCTCAGGGGATGATTGCTGCTCTGCTCCACCAGCCAGCCCAGCCAGCGCGGGTGACCCTGGTCTGTCCCATCCTGATGCCTTTGGGCTGCTTCTGGGCACCCTTCCAGCCTCACCAGCCACAGTGGCAGCACCGTTGGGCTCCCTCCTCACCAAGCATCATCCCAGGGCCTCTTCCCTTCTTGCTCAGCCGTGGCTCTGCTCCCTGCACTGGCCTGGACAGGGCTCAGCCACACCTCTCCCTGCCTGCAGGCTGGTGGCCATGGAATACCGGCTGCAGCCTCACACGCTGGGCAGGGGCCACGGGTGCCTTTGCCCTCCTCCTTCCACTGTTGCTATTTCACTTTCTTGCTTTTCACCCCCAGGGACTTTCTCTGGGGTTTGGGCCAATTTGCATACATTTTAATCTATAAAAAATTAAGCGGCGCTGGCTGCTGCTCTGAGTCAGACCTCCCCGTCCTGAATCTTAAGGAGCTGAATAATTTTCCACTTTTGCTGAGATGTGTGGAGTCTGATTCATGTTCATCTCATCACCTCTCATTAGAGAAGGGGGCTGGGGGCTCGGGGTGGGGGGGGGGGAAGAGCCTTCTCGAACCTTCCTAGCAGCCCCCAGCCACACAGGGTGGCCATGCAGGAGCAGAGGAGCCGTCCTCTCGTTCCTGGAGGTGAAGGACCACGGGATTTGGGTGCCGGCTGGATCTACTCCATCTCCTGACGGTCCCCAGCTCTGTCCTCAGCTCTTGGGACATTGCAGGGAGCGGGAGATGCTCAGGCTGTATGTGGGAGGTGGGGATGGCTTTGCCCTCTCTCCGGGGGTGCTCCCAGCGGAGCTACTCCCTTGTTCCCCTCCCCGGGCACTGACGGATGGGCCGGAGCTGCTAATATTCAGCACGCTCCACCATTTCTCCACCTTCTGCCATCTGCCCAGCTCTGCCCACCATTTCTATTCTTGCCACCGACGTAACGCTCCCAGCCTGGCACTGGAGGGGGGAACACGCAGGACCCTGGTCCCCAGCCAGCACCGTGTGCTGCTGCGGGGTGATGCTGTGCCAGGGTGTTCTCCTCCCCTGGCGTGGCCTCTTCACCCCAGCCCCATGTCAGTGTTAAGGGGGACTCCACTGGCATCGGGCTACAGCCTCTGGTGTGACCTCGGAGTAAATAAGGAATTAGCATCTGGTTTAAGCAGCCCTTTCAGGCTCAGGGCTTTGTCATCACAATACCTGCTTGCATCCGTAAAGTGCCACGGCAGCTCCCTGGGAAGGCAGCCAAGCTAATAATCCCCCCAAGTGGTGCCATAAAATACCCACAAAGGTGGCACCTTTAAATCACGCCAGAGCCTCAGCTTTGCCACCTCGTGCCCCTCAACCAGCCAGCAGTTGCCAAGTGGGCTCAGACTGGAGCACTGGGATGTTGGAGCTGGGACAGGGAAACAGCAGCAGCTTCATTCAGTGCTTTTCCTTGCCAAGTGCCAACTAAGCACTAGCTGGTCCTGGAGGATCCCCAGCTTGGCCAAACTGGCACCCATGGGTGATGTAGCCAAGCACAAGCTAGGATACAGGGGGCTGGTGGCTCAGCCAGCCTGGTTGGCACGGCTGGGGATGCCAGTGTGGCTGTTCTGCCCATCCCAGTGGCTCTGGTCCCCAGGGCTGGCTGGTGGGAGCTGTGGCACCACGCTGCACTGGATCTCCCTCCGCTCCTCTCCCTGCTGGAGCATTAGGAAGCTGGCAGCGTATTGTTTGATGAGCAGATAATCCGCTGAATTGCAAACAGCTTTACCCAATTGAAGAGGCGGATTACTGCTCTCCAGCTTAATCATGTTGACATCTCAGAGAGTAGCCAGTGCTTGTCCCCTTCAGCGCGTGGCGAGAGGCTCGATGGCAGTGCGGGGTCCCCCAGTAGCGATGCCTGCAGTGGGGCAGGACATGGGCTGTGGTCCCACAGCCTCCCTCACTGTTGTTCCTCCCCACAGGTTCACCGATGCAGAGGCAGTGGTGATGGGTGACGTGACCTACGGTGCATGCTGCGTGGATGACTACACAGCGCGGGCCCTGGGTGCTGACTTCTTGGTGCACTATGGACACAGCTGCTTGAGTAGGTGACACTCGCCCTGGGGCTGTGCTGAGGCAGCCATGCATGGTGGCACTGCAGAGACTGCCACCATACAGCACAGAGCAGCTCCCCGCCCTGCTCAGCGCCAGCTCGGAGATGTGGTGCCAAGGGCTAATCCCTTCCCAAAGGGATTTCTGTTCTCCAGCCTCGGTTGCTGGCTTTGGATGGGGCCAAGCTGGCTGGGTGGCTGCCCGCAGGCAGGATTTTGGGGGCAGCAGGGCGTGCTTGGTGTGCTCAGCTGCGCGCTGCCGCAGCACGCACATCGCAGCACTGTGCCCAGGAGCAGAGCAGCAAGGCCATGGCTTGGTAGGACCGTGCTCACCCAGGTTTTGGGGCTGCTCTGGTCCCCCTGCCCCACAGCTCTGGGCTTTGGGGGATGTTGGGAATGATGGTAAAGGAGAGCAATGTGCTGGGGGTCCCGCTCATCCCGAGCTGGGGAAGGCAGCTTTGCGGATGCAGCGCAGGTTGGGCGGGGAAGGGAGGAGGAGGCTGTGTGCTCCCCAGGCGGACAGTACTCTGGATCCAGTTGCCATGGAAACTGCGCTGCTGTCCCAGATGCTGCTAACTTTGAAGTCCACCCAGGATGGAATCAGCCCAAAAATAACAATAAGGCGCTCTGGGTTTTAAGGTGGAGCTGCAGCATTGTCACAGCGAGCAGCAGGAGAGTGCATCCCTGCTGCCACCACGCTCCCGGCACCTGGCAGCCCTCCTGGACGTTTATGGGGCCGTATAAATGGGTTTGAAGAATCACATCAGGCTCTGGATGAAATACTGACTCCCCAGCTGAGAACTCTGTCCTAAAAGCTTTGTCGGCGTGAGCATTTGCAGTGATAAATATCTGTGCTGGGTGCTTTGTTATGGAAGACGAGTTACGGGCACCACTGGAACAGAGACTATAAACCCTCTAGTTTGTAGCCCGCTCTTCATGAATGAACAGTGGAGAGGGACCCTGTCTGGTGGTGCTTAGGAGTGTGCCAGGGCAAGAGCTGAGCTGTTCTAGAAGACAGGAGTCACATCTGGAGCGGCTCTTGTCACCAGCTCAGCCACTGTCCGCTGCTTGTGGCTCCATGGTCCTTGCCTGCACAGGGCTGAACGTGTCCCAGGGTGCTCACAGGGTGCTGGGCTCTTTTAGGGCTGCCCATGGTGCTTCTGTCACCGATGGTGGGACATGTACCCATGCAGCACACCAGTGCTTGCCATCTCCCTCCCGGCCCCACGTGCCCCGCGGGAGGGAGTAATTTGCACCTAATTGTGATCAGGTGAAGAGCGCCAAAATGGGAAGTGAACGCGGAGCCATGGATCGATGTGGACTCTGTGTACTTTAATTATTCACTTAATCGTGGTGACACAGGCTTCTTAGCGCCGGGGGTAATTAGATTTGTGTTCATTGATTCCCCAGGCTGCCATTATCCAGGGAGAAACGAGCAGGTGCTCTCCATGGCTCCCATCTGCATGCTCTGCCTGGGGTGTCAGCATGGACAGAGGGGTGGCTCAGCGCATCCTGGGGAAGCTGGGGCACAGGGAGCCCCACAAACGTGCTTTATCCCCCCAACTGCAGGCAACAGCGGCCAGGGGCTCACCAGGGCCCTGGGTGTACCCCACACTCACACCCTTTGTCTTCCTCTCACCAGTTCCCATCGACACCACGCAGGGGCTGAAGATGCTCTATGTGTTCGTGGACATCAAGATCGACGCATCCCATTTCCTTGAGACCATTCGCTTCAACTTCCCAGCGGGCACCTCGCTGGCCCTCGTCAGCACCATCCAGTTTGTCTCCACGGTGCAGGTGAGATGGGGGCACCCGGGCGGTGCAGGGCGCAGGATGAGGCTCGTGTCTTCCCCCACCTCGACCCTGCTGTGTCTCTCTGGCTGGAGCAGCTGCCCCAGGGTGCTGGTGGTGACGGTTCCCCTCTGTTGAGTCACTGCCATAATATGCTGCTGCTGTAATGTTGATCAAGTACTTTATAATAACTCTGATCAATGTTTCATGGCGGCACCCTCCCTGCCTCCCCCGGGAGCTGCTCTGTAAATGTCAGGGCAGGCAGTGGAGCACTTGGCATTTTGATGCAGTGCCGGCAGCGGCAGGGGAAGCTCCGGAGGGTCTGTCTGTCTGCCCCTGAATAGCCAGCTGGGCAGGACGGGAGGAGATGAATGAGCCTCCTGAGCCATGTCTATCTAAACACGGGGCTGTCGAAGCGTTGAGCGTTTTCTCTTGTCTTTTAATTGGTATGTTGGCTGAGCCTTGCTGAGCGTTTTGGCTGTGCAGGACCATTACCCAGCCGGGTGCTGCCCTGAGCAGACCGGTTCCCCTCGACTGCCATTGTGCTGAGGTACAACAACTGTGACTGCCAGGGCTGGGGTGTCCCCAGCAATGCCAGGGATCACCAGCCTCAGCCACACTCGATGCCACGGCCTGTCCTTTGCTAACCCCACATCTTCCATAGGCAGCAGCACAGGAGCTGCGCTCCCAGTACAAGGTGTGTGTGCCCCAGTGCAAGCCACTGTCCCCAGGGGAGATTCTGGGCTGCACATCACCACGGCTTGCCCAGGACACAGATGCTATCGTGTAAGTACTTGGGATCCTCCAGGACCTTCCTGCCTGTCCCCCCTGCCTGTCTATGGTGTGATTCTAGGGGGACATCCGTGGGCATGGATGGGCCCCCTCCATCTCCCTGTGCTGCTCTGAGTGGTGTGTGCTCGTAGCACAGAGGAAATAATTGAGTCGTATATCAGAATAGATAATAGATGGAAGGGCAGGTGGATAATTGGAAAAGACAAATGGCCGGGGCCCAACATCACGGCAACATTAATTTTATTTAAGGACAGCAAATTAGAGGGAGCACTTCGCTTCCTATCACCTAATTATTTTAGGTAATGGAAATGCTTAATGTACTGTGAATACAGTGTGCTCCAGAATAAATAAACACAAGGACCCCACCCCTGGGGGGAGCCGGGGAGCCCCAGTGTGGGTTTGGGAGTGCTGAGTCCAACGCTGAGCAGTGCTGGTGCATTCCCCAGCATGGCCATGCGGGAGACGGGACTTAGGATTGCTGGGCATGGGATACGGGGGGTCTTCAGCTTCATCCTGAGCCACACCGGTGCCAAGGGCGAGGTGCTGCTTTCCTGTCTCCCAGGGGTGTCAGAACAGGCAGGGCTGGGCAGGCTGGCACTGCATTGGTAAGAGTGGGTCATTCCCAGTGCCGATGGAGCTGTGGTGCTCAGGTGCACGCGTCCGCTGTACCTGCATCCTCCCCATGTTATTATTTTCTTCTTGCCCCCACGTCTCTGGGGCTAACTTTTGCAGACAAATTAGCTTTGATCTCCCAAAATGTCATTCTCCAATTAAGGGCAAAATCTAGTCAAGTTTTACGTCTGAATTCATTTTCCAAGCCCTCACTCCATTAGGGCAGCTGAATGAAAGGCTTTGAAATGTAATTGCTGACTTGAAATCTGATTAGAAATGGAAGCAGCAACATCTGGAACCAGGCATTGAGATGGAGCAGCTCCTGGCCACCAGGAGCTTTCCTCTTCATTTCTCTCACCCCAGCCTGCCAGGGGGCTGCATGGAGATGGGGAGCTGTGCCCGCTGCCCTGCATCCCAGTGCGGGAGCTTGCATTCCCAGCATCTCCACACACCGTGGCTTGGGAAGCCAGCAGGCACATGGATGGGGGCTGCTGTTTAATGGGTACCACAGCTTTTTCTTCCCTCTTGGCAGGTATTTGGGCGATGGGCGCTTCCACCTGGAGTCCATCATGATTGCCAACCCTGGGATGCCTGCCTACAGGTACGCACAGCCTGCGGGTACCACTCTGGTCCCCATAGTGAGGAGCATCCCAGTTTCCCCGGCATGCCAGGGACCAGTTCTCCCCACCATACACCCCACAAACACCCCCAACCTGAGGGCTGAGCTGCAGGCAGGGGCACAGGCAGGCAAGGGGTGAAGAGGTGCAAGGGGGTGATGAACACCAGCCATTTACTCCGCCTGAATATAAACATTTTGACAAGTACCTGTGAAAGCTCGTGGAGGTGCAGCCATTAAAGCCCTGGCTGCTGCAGGCAGAGGCCATAAAGTGCGATGATGAGGCTGCTGAAAGCAGATGAAATATCAAGAGTGAAAGGCTGGGGCCATTTGGTGAAATCTGAATTTCCTAGTAGGTCGTTTGTTACTAACGGGAGGCGCGCGTCAGGTTTATAGCACTTGGTGAAGCTGCCGAAACCCGAGTGGGATTTGATTAAAATTCTCCTCGTCAAACAAAGCAACAAATCAAAGATTTCTTCATAATTGATGAGCTGGGATGAGGGGGAGCTGTGCACGGAGCTGAGTGCGGAGCCCAGGCTCTGCCAGGTTGGGGGGCTGACGTGGGACACTCACCTCGTCGCCTTCTTTGTACCCTGAATGAGCTGGCTGAGCTCTTCAGCAGCCAGAGGGAGAGATGCTGTGGGAGGCAATTAGTGCTAATGAGGGAAGGGTATAATTCGGGGCCAGCATGGAGGGAAGGGGTAGGTGATGGGGTATGTGTGAGCCTGGCTCTGTTTTGCAGGTATGATCCCTACAGCAAAGTGTTCTCCCAGGAGCACTACAGCCACGAACGCATGCACCGTGCTCGGCAGGATGCCATCCGCACCGCCACCAGTGCCCGCTGCTGGGGGCTCATCTTGGGCACGTTGGGGAGACAGGGCTCCCCCAGCATCCTGCAGGTACCAGCCCCATCCCAGTGGACACTGGGCACTGCCCCTGGAAGGGGGAAAGAATGGTACCACTGGCACAGTGGCCTTGCTGTTGGGGTGTGGGTAGACCTGGCAGCCCATTGCTTGCCACTGGCCCCTAAGCTGAGCAGGCAGAGCAATTAGCAGCTGATGAAGGGCTTGTTAAACTGGCCCCTTGCTGGGGAGACCTTGACAACCCTGGAGACCCCCCCTGCATGGGCAGCTTGGCAATTAATTCCCTGGATTTGCTTTAATTGGATGAACTTCCAAGAGGGTTCATTATCCCTGCTCAGCCATCACACTGGCACTTTCTGCACCCCAGCCGGGTGAGGGGAGTTCTGCCCCATGGGAGCGGGGTGCCCTGAGCCCAAGTTTCTGTGGAGCTGCAGGTGAGATCTGGGGCAGTGCAGGAGCAACCAGTGGGCAGAATTGAGCGGTGAGGGCCCAGCAGCTTCTGTTCTGCAGTAGCAGGACACAGGCATGGCAGGGGCTGGCTGGGCACAGGGTTGGATAGTGCCAGCTCCGGAGGACAAGGATGTCCCTGACCCCTCCTGGGCCATCCTCCTCCTCCCATAGCTCCTGGCTGCAGGCAGCCCGTGGCAGTCGGTCAGCCCAGGGAAGGCAGCTGCTAACGAGAACAGATTGTTGTCATTGAGCTGTAATTACTTCATTAGGCTGAGGCACGCGCTGGGGAGAGCCAGGATGGAGCTGGAGCTATGGCTGTGATCTCTGTCACTTCGTCTCGCCTGTGACTGCCTTGGGGATGAGGCTGTGGGGCAGAGCTGGGACACGCAGAGGGTCTGATGGCCAGGAAGGGGCTGTAGGGGGCTTGCCAGGGGCATTTCTCTGGGCTCTCCTAACCCTGTGGTGCCTTTTCCCCTCCTGCAGCACCTGGAATCGCGTCTCCATGCCCTGGGTCGGCCCTTCATAAGGGTGCTGCTGTCTGAGATCTTCCCCAGCAAGCTGCAGCTCTTCCCTGATGTGGATGCGTGAGTGCTGCTGTGCCCCCTCAAACTCCCTTCTGCTGGGATCCCCAGGGTGCCTTATCCCTGTCCAGGCCTCTTATTCCCATTGGAAGGTGCCCTGCTGGTGCTGTGCACCTCTGTCCTTGCTATGTAAGGACGGGATGTGGATATCCTTGGCAGGTGGCTCTGGAACAGTAGGGGCTTCATTCCCTGCCTGCTCAGCTTCCTTCCAGGGGGCTGCTGCGGGAGTTCTGTGGGGCTTCTTCATCCCAAAATGCTCATCCCCATTTGTTGCCATGTGTTTCCTTTCCAGGTGGGTGCAGGTAGCCTGTCCCCGCCTCTCCATCGACTGGGGAGAAGCCTTCAACAAGCCCCTGCTGACACCCTACGAGGTGAGGACTCCCAAAACAGCCTTTGCCACTGGGATTCCCTATCTCACGTGAAACCAGTGGGATTCCCAGTGCCATGAGCTTCACTGCAGCAGTGCCCTGCTCAGCACACCAAGCCGGCACCTCTCCTGCACTCTTCCTGTCCCCTCCACAGGCCATGGTGGCTCTCCAGGACATCGAGTGGCAGCAGCCTTACCCCATGGACTTCTATGCCAGCCAGTCCCTGGGGCCGTGGACGGTGAACCACGCCGGCACACAGCCCCTGCGCCGCAGCAGGGTGGCCCAGGTGGGCAGCGTGGTGTCACCGGGTCCCCTCTCCATCCCTTTGCCATCTCTCTTGCAGCTCTTTGCCTCTTGGTGGCCATGTGGGGTGGAAGGGACGGGTGTTGGGAGCATTGGCACGGGTCGAACACCAGTCCTTGTACGGTGCTGTACGGTGCCATGCAGTGTATGCGGTACAGTGCCTCACGGTGCCCGGTGCCATGTGCCAAAAGCGCCACCCTGTGGCTTCATTGGGGGTGAACAGTAAAGGGGCCGGTGCCAGCCCGGTGGAGAGGAGGGGAACTCGAATCCCTCCCCCAGTCCTTACCGGGGTGAGCACCCATCTGTGTCCGCGGCTCTCCAGGAGGGGGGATCCCCCCCAGTGGTGCCCTATGGGGTGCTGTGGGCTGAGCACAGGCAGGCTCATCACAGCTTAGGGCAAGGCTGGGACGCAGTTCTGACTCCCCGGTCTCTGCTGCAGGGGAAACCACCCGTACCCTCTAACCCAGTGGAGGACGGGCAGAGCACCAGCACCCCAGCAGCCTCCTAAGCACAGCCTGCACCTCAGCCTGCTGTCACCATGCTCCGGGACCCGGCATGGGCTCAGCGGGCAGCACTGTCGTTCCCCCCCCTTCCTCGACGGTAAGGACCGCTGGGGGCTGCCGGTACCAGCCCCGGGATGGATGGGGTGCACCCCATTCCTCGGCAGTACCTGGACGAGGGTGCGATGGACGACCCCTTCCCGCACGGCCGTTCCGTGCCGCAGTCGGTGCCCCGGGGGTCCCATCCCGCCCCACCGGCGTCCCCATTCGCTCCGCGACCTCCCACCAGGGGGGGGCGCGCTCCGTTCCTCCCAACGAGCGCGAAGCGTTTCAACGCGAAAACGGGTGGGAGCTGCCGGCAGCGCCTCAGTCGGCTTCCGGCGGCGGCCGGAGCCATGTGCGAGCGGAGGCCGCTGCGGCTGCTGGCGCTGCACGGTTACCGGCAGAGCGGCCCGCGGTTCCGGCAGCGCACCGGGGCGCTGCGCAAAGCCCTGCGGGGCCGCGCCGAGCTGGTGCCGATCAGCGCGCCGCACACCGTGCCCGGCGGCGGGGAGGGCAGCGACGGGGAGGACCCCCCCCGCGGTTGGTGGTTCTCCGCTCCTGGCACCTTTGAGGCGGCGGAAGCGGCGGCGGAGCCGGCGGGGCTGGAGGAGTCGCTGTCGGCCGTGGCGGCGGCGCTGGCGGAGCGCGGGCCCTTCGATGGGCTGCTGGGGTTCAGCCAGGGCGCGGCGCTGGCCGCTATGGTGTGCGCGCTGCGGGCCCGCGGGGATCCGCGCTTCCCGGTGCGTTTCGCCATCCTGGTGGCCGGCTTCGCCAGCAGAGCCCCGGCGCACGGGCACTTCTACCGGGAGCCCATCGCCCTGCCCACGCTGCACGTCGTGGGGGACACTGACGCTGTCATCGCAGCCTCTCTCAGCAGGGAGCTGGCCCAGTGCTTTGTGGAGCCTGTTGTCCTCAGCCACCCCGGCGGGCACTTTGTCCCTGCGGCTGCACCACAGAGGAAGGTGTACCTGGACTTCTTGGACCGATTCTGCCCTGGGCAGGGAGAGGCTGAGCCCCTGGAGGCTGGGGCAGTTTGATGACAGGCTCTGTAATAAATGGTGCTGTAGTGAGCCATGTGCAGCTATGTGTTGGTGTCACAGATCACCGTGTTTGTGAGCTCCAGAGGGGCTGAAGAGCCCTTGTCAGCTCACTGCTGCTCTGCAGTGTTAGCCCAGGCTGAATGGTTCTTTGTTATCTCCCTGTTGTAGACATGTTATAGATATGAGTGTGTGGATATGATGGGGTTGAGGACAGGAGGGTGACCCTGTGTTGAGGCGCTCTGAGGCTTAATTCAAAGTTAGGGTCCCCCAGCTCAGCCACAGCAAAGGTCTGCAGAGCACCCAGCCCCTGCAGCTCTTACCCCAAAAGTTCATGTGCTCTGATATCGGTTTAAACCAACCTTCCAGCTGGTCTGGGTCTCTAAAACCTCTCATGTGTGGCTGGTGTTCCTTTCAGGAATGCAGTACCTGCTGCTGGTTCAGTGTGCTGGGACCTTTTGTGCCTTCCTCTGTACAAAGTGCCTTTGTGAACAAGAAGAACTTGTCGCTGTGCTTTTGGTTCCTGTGTTTTCCAGGAACACGGAAACCTTTTATTATTGTTAATAATTCCAGGTGTCCTGCTTGACTGCTGCTCTCTGCAGCCCAGAGGTACCGTACCCAGGTCTCTGCTCACAGGGCTCCTAACCACGGCTTTCCGTATGGGAACAGTGCAATATAGTTGGTAAAAGAGAAAAATTAGGTGAAACTTCTTAATTTGCCCCTTGTTTGTGTGGTGTGGGCACTGTAAGGGATGAAGGATGCTGTGGATGGGGCAGGCTTTGGGACAGGGACCAGCAGCACTTCCAGTGTTCGCTCAGCCAGGAACAGGCCTGGGAGCTGCACTGGGATAAAACCAGCCCAGCAGAAGCAAGTCCTCGTGCGTGTGTTTTGCCCTCTGGCTTGTTGCTGGTCCTGTGATGTGGCTGGTTTGGGGGGCTCAGGCAGAGCCTGCCTGCTCCATCACCTCACAGAACAGCACTGTGTCGCCTCTGTGCTGCCTATAGGGGTGCTGTGAAGGTGTGTGGTGTCTGTCACCCCTTGGTTACCA
This sequence comes from Ara ararauna, assembly GCA_028858755.1. Classification (NCBI taxonomy): domain Eukaryota; kingdom Metazoa; phylum Chordata; class Aves; order Psittaciformes; family Psittacidae; genus Ara; species Ara ararauna. The sequence continues at coordinate 3,907,419 of CM054389.1, read as the reverse complement.
TCCTGGGGACGCCAGAGGCCCCTTTTTGGCAGGGGAGGGATGCGCCTTGGGCCCGTGTCCCTGCTGCTGAGGCAGGATGGCAGCAGAGAGCTCAGTGTTTGCTGTTCCATCCCCACAGCGGCGCGGTGGAGGCACTGCAGCCCTGGCGCCTGCACTGCGGTCCTGCAGCCACACACCGGCGTCTTCCCGCCGCAGCTCCCTGCTGTTTGGGACGGAGCCCGGCGTGCGGTGAGTGAGCAGAGCCCGGCTCTGCGGGGAGCTGGGGCAGGGGGGTGCTGCGGGGCGGGGGGTGCTGCGGGACCTGCTCCTGTACCCGTTTAAATGCATAAGCACAAATAAAGGTGACCCTCCTCTATGAGAGCAGCAGGGGAAGGTGGTGCTTGGCCTCTGGTGGATGGCAGGAGGGAAGTGGCTGCTGTGTCCGTCACCAGAGGGATTTGCCTTGGGAATGCCTCTTTTTTTACCTTCCTGCTGGCCCCTGTCACAGATCCAGGTCTGGGCTCTTGCTACCCATGGAGTTGAGCCTGGGAACAAGTGCCCGGTGTCCTCCCACCCCTCAGCTTATGGGGTTTCGTTTCCCCCCACCCCACAGGGCTCAGAGGAGTTGGGTTTTCCCCCCAAAACGCTGTGTGGCAATTGGCGTCCCTGAGCACGGGGGTGACAGAGCAAGCCCCATCCTGGGGACGGCCACCAGTGTTACCCAGCCTGGTGCTTTGGCAAGGAGTGGGGGGCCACCCATCTCCAAGCGGGGTCCTTCCTTACCCCAGAGCACCCCTAGCCCTGTCCCAGCATCCCAGGGAGGGCAGGAGGAGCCCAGCATGGGCAGGAGCTGCTGCCAGTGCTGCTGCCACCCCCAAACACCCACATCCCTTTCCCTGCGCCGTGGCTGACTCAGGCCCTCCTCCACTGCCCACCCGGTGGGCTCCGGGTGTGGATCCTGGTGGGTTTGAGCCTTACTCATCTCACGCTCTTCCTCCCCTGTCCCCACGAGAGGCTCTGTGGGGGGGTGCTCCAGGAGGGTGATGTGTTCCACAGATGGTTACACAATGCAGCTCCCCCCCAACAGGAGAGAGCCGGGGCCATCCCTGGGACCCGCTGCCAGGAGCGGGACCAAGCCTTTGGGAACAGTCCCCCCCTCCCCTTGTCTTGCTTCACCCGCAGAAGCTTCCAGTTGTGGCTGAGTCACTCCCGCTGTAGCTCCTTCTCTCCTTGTTTTGGATGGAAGTTTTCCATGGAAACCCACGCTGGGCCGGGCCGCGGGCTGGGATAAACACGGCTGAATCACAAAAGCTCCTTTCGCCAAGAGCTGTCAGATGGCAACAACAGCGCGTGCGGCGGGCGGGCAGCACCCCTGCCTTCATCGGGGGGCAGCAGCGCCTCTCCTGCACCCCTCAGCCCACCCCACATCCCCACCATTCCCACACGGATCCCCCTTGGGAGCAGATCACAGGCTGGATTTCGGGACCACGTGCTCTCATAGGGATGCACGGAGAACTCCCAGCCAAGGGGGACACTTGTAGCAGCTCAGTCATCAGCCGTGGCGCTCCGTAGGGTCACGGCTGCTGGATATCCCCCTGGAAAATCAATCCCACCCAAGCACGGGGGTGCTTGCCGGGAGCCAGGCTGAGGTTTGCACCTCACTGAGCACTGTCCCACTGTGGAATTGGTGAGTTCCTCCCTGGTCTCCATGCTGAGGAGGAGCACAGGAGCTGAACAGCCTTCATCCCCCGGTGCTGACGGCTGGCTATGGGCCCGGCGGCTTGGAAGCACCATTGGAAGACAAATCCCAGTGTCAGAAATCCGGGATATTTTGAAGGACTCTGGAAGAAAAACTTCATTCCAGGGCTGTCAGCAGGAGAGACTTGGCCTTCAAAACAACAACAGCGCAGGTGGAGCCTTCCCAGGGCTGGAGCGTGGGGTCCAGGGGCCACGGTGCTGCCCATGGGATGTCTCCCATCACCCATGGAAGGGACCTGGATGCCACAGCCCATGCAGGGAATGGTTTTTGTGGCCAGGAGCAACTTTTGCTGTACTAAACACAAGTTGTTCGTGGCTGTACCTGAGCAGTGGTGGGGCTGCCCCAAAATCCCCTTCCTGGAGGTGTGCGGCCCATGGCCAGCTGCCATCCACCGCAGTGGGAAAAGCGGGGAGCAAAGGGAATCACTGGTAGGAAATGGAGCAGGACACGGCAGAGACCTAGCGCCTGAGATACCCCCTTGCTGTGCCATGGCCCCGGGGGCCCCAGCAGTGGCTTGTGCCCCCCTGGGTGAGGACAGAGCTGATGGGTGCTCCTAAAGGGGAGCATGGGCAGAGCGCCCTGCCTGGCGCAACCCCTGGCTTAGGGAGCACCCCATGGGGACCAAGGGACACCCAAGGGACCCCCTTGCTGGAGTTGCAGCACCTTTGGGGTTGAAAGTCCTTGTTTGGGAGGGGGCCGGGACCTGTGCCCCCAACCCTGGTGTCCCCTGTACCCCCCATCCCGTCCAGGGTCACTAAGCCCCATCCGGCTCCATCTCCCGGGGCTCTGGGTCCCCGGTGGCCCCTGCGCGGGGCCCTGCCCGGCCGGCACCGGTCGCCGCCGGCCGCCGAGGGCCCGGTGCCCGGTGCCGGGGCAGGCCGGGCCGCTCTGACTTCGCCGCTCAGGAATCTCCTGGCGGCGCCGGGCGGGTTGTGCAACCTGCGCCCGCCCCCGGCCGCCGCCCGCCCCGGACCGGCCCCGCTCAGTCCCGCCGCGCCGGCCCGAGCTCCGCTACCGAGAACGGCCCCGCTGCCCCCTCCCCGTGCCCCCACCGCGGCATCCCCGGCGGCGACACGGACGGGACATGGGACGGCGGCTCCGGGAGCCGCTCACGGATGCGGAGGGCAGGTGAGGGGCTGCGGGGCAGGGGAGGGACAGTGATGTCGATGCACGGAGGGGTCCCGCCGTTCCCGTTGTCCGAGGAGGAGCCGCTCGGCGCCCGCCCCCCCGAACAGTAAGAGTTGATGTGCGGTGAGCTGCATCCTGCATGTGAGCTCCTACTGCCCCGGGAGGCGGGCCGCCCCCGACGGTACCCTAACGCTCTCCGGTACCCCCGAGGGGCTAAAGGGGGGGTATAGGGTGACGGGGGAGCCGGTGCTGCCCGCGGTGCGAGGCCGCCGGGCCCGGCGACCATGGCTGTAGACTGTTACCCCCCCAGCGGCACAGTAACAATCTAAAGCCACGGTCGCCCGGGCGGCGTCGGAAGGGGGGGCGGCGGCGGGGGGAGGACACACAGAGCCGGTGCCTTGGCGACGGCGAGGAGGCGGCCCCGCCACCGCAGCGAGCGCGCCCGACCGCCACCGCGGCTGGGGGGGGGTGGGGGGGGCGAGGGGTGTCCGGTGCTTAAAGCGGAGGGGGGGGGAGTGTCGGTACCATCCACATCCCCCCTACATCTCCCTCCCCGCCGCCACCCGCCCCGCCGGGTGGGACCCCCCCTACCTGGGCTGCAGCGGGAAGGGGGGGGCGTCCGCCGTGGGGTGTCTGCGGGGGGGGAAAGAGAGAGCGGGGTCAGGCGGGCACCGGGACACCCCCCCCATCCCCAACCCTTTCTTCTGCTTCCCCCCCCCCAACGCGGTGGCGGGGAGCGCTCCCCGACGGCTCAGCACCACGGACAGCTCCCCCCCCCCCCCCCCCAACGGCGCTGCGGCGGGGCCGGGGCCGGTGCCGGCGGTGGGTCATGCTTCAGTAGCCATGACTGTAGACTGTTACTGTCCTGTCCCTACGCAGCAGTAAGCAGTCTAGAGCCAAGGTGCCGACGCGCTGACTCGGGCTCTCCTCGACGGGGGTCTCCGCGCTCTTCCGACGGCCCCCCCGGGATGAAGGCGATCGCCCCCCGGGGCTGCGGGGCTGGCAGCACCCGCTGGGGGGGATTGCGGGGGACCCCGAGGGGTTTGCGGGGTGCTGGGCACGGCGGGATGGGGCTGGGGGGGGGGGTTGTCCCGTCTGGGATGGACCGGACAGGCTCGGGGCGGGGGGGAAGCAGGCGCCGGTGTCACCGGAGCGGGACACACACACGCGGATGCGGTTCCCCGTCCCCCGTCCTTTTCCGTGGGGCAAGGTGCGGACGGTCGGGCCCCTCCGTGCTCCCCCCGGGGCGGCTCCGCCCCCCCGGTCCCGCCGCCCCCCGGCCCGCACGTGGGGCTGCGCCAGGCGGTACCGCGCCTCCCGCGCCCGCCGCAGAGCCCCCCCCCCCCTCTTTCGCTCTGGTCCCCCCCGGTTCTCCCGCCCCGCCTCCCTCCTTTACCCCCCCCTCCATCTCCGGGGCGGGCAGGTGCAGCTCCCGGTGCCCCTTCCCGCACCCGCACCGGGCTCCGTCCCTGCTTACCTGCGGGCCAGCCCTGCCGGTGTCTTACCTCCTGCGGGCCCCGGTGCGTGCCGGGGCCGGTCCCGGTTCCCCGCTGCTGGTCCCGGCGGGGGACGGCGCCGGTGGCGGTGCTGCGCTGTCCGCAGCGCGCGGGGCTTTTATAGGATCGGGCTCGTAGTAACGGGGATCTCGGCTCATTCATAGAAAAGCATCAACCTACACAATGACGTGAGCGCTACGTCAGCGAGGAAATTTAGGGAACGGGAAGACGCTACTATTTATATCGGCGCGGGGGGAGGACGAGCGGCCCGGAGCTGGGCAGGGGGCCGGGATGCACCGGGACCACCGAGACCCCCCCCTTCCCTGGCTCCCCCTGCAGATCCCTTCGGTCCCCCCGGTCCCCGGCTCCTCGAGGTGCTCAGCATCCAGCATCCCGCATCCCGCATCCCCGTTCCACCTGCTCCCGGCTCGGGGCCGTGCACCCATCGAGGCACAAGCAGAGGGTCCCATCACGCCGAGGGCTGCGCTGTGGGGCAGCCCCTGCCCCAAACCCTCAGGGGTCCAACCGGGCACCCAAAGGAGCCAAGGGCACCCGTTGGTCCCTGACCACCGCACTGTGCAGGAGCGTGGCCCCCATCCCGGCCTTGTGGTGTGACTGCGGGGCTGGTGACATGGAGCTGCTGGAGACCCCCATCACGGGAAGGGGTTGCACAAGTCCTCAGGGGTCCCTACACTCAAGTAATAGGCTGAGGGTGCCCCCGTGTACCCCCATCCATGGCAATGTCCTGGTGAGCACCTCCAGCCTGCCCCTGGGAAGAATCCGCCTCCCTCCAGTGCCACCAGCACCCATGGGTGCCAGCCCAGTGTCCTGCAGGAGGATGGAACAGCACAAAGTGCTGTGTGTGGGGAGGTGAGTTTAGAGTATTGAGGGAGGGCACCCCATTGCTGCACTGTTCTGCCTTGTCCCTTCTGGCCCTCACAACTGGGTCTGACCAGGGACTGGAACCCCAAATCCATCATTGTCCCAGAGCCAGATGGGTTGTAGGTTCTTGGCTGAGTGAATTCTGCCCTCCCCATCATCCCAAGTGCCAGGCCCCTTCAAATAGGGGGTATCCAAGGGGACACGGAGGCATCCTTTCCCCCCCCTTATGCATCCATCCACACACCCCCTCCCCAATTCCTGCTGGAGCCGTCTGACCTCACTCCGCTCTAGAGAAGCATCATAGCGGTCTCCACAGCAACAGCGGCGTTGTCATTGACAGCAGCATCCGCGCCCGCCAGCATCCGCCGCTGCGCAAGGCCGCACGCTGCTATGGGGACCCAGGCCACGACCACCCCCCCCTTTCCCATACATACACCCCCAAATACCTACGGAGCGATTCTTGGAATGACCCCCCCAAAAAATACCCCATCAGCATCCTTTATCCTCTGTCAACTTAGTGTGCTTTCCCCCTTAGAACCCCCCAAAACTCCTTAAACCCCCCATGAAGGGGATATTAGGGTGGTGTCCTCCTTTGCACCCCCCCGCCCCCCCATATTCCCGTCGGGGTTCTCCGTTTGGGAAGGGGATGGAGGGGATGGGGCGTGCGCTGCCGCAGCGCTCCCCGCCGCAACCGTGACTCAGCCCCGGGATTAGTCAGCAACTGGGGCCGGCCCACCCGCAATCGGCTGCGTAGCTCCGCTGTTGTGTCCCCCCCGTCCGGAGCCGCTTTATTCCCCTTCCATCTCCCCCCGGTACCCCCGACGCGCACCGAGGTGCGCGTCGGGGGTACCGGGGGGAGATGGAGGGGGAATAAAGCGGCCCCTTCGGGGTGTGATGGAGAAGGGGGGGGAACATCCCGGAGAGTGGCCCGTTGCTGCCATCTCGTGGGCTTTCCACTCATGACTGGATAATGAAGGGAGTCCCGTTCCCTCGGGAATATCGGCTGGTAGGGATGCGTGCTCTTGTTCGGGTGAGCATCACTCGCAAAAAGAAAGGGGGTGCAGCATCCCGTTGAGCATCACTTGGCAGGGGGCTCATCGTCCCATCAAGCATCGCACCATAGGGATAAGATACTCACCTGCCTGTCAGCTTGCAGGGAAGGGGTCCCATCACACCGTCAGGTATTATCCCGTAAGGAAGGGATCCCATCACCCCATCAGACAGCACCGCACAGGAAAGGAGACCATTGCTGCATTAAACATCACCTGGCAGGGATGGGTGTCCCTGTTTGGCTGAGCATCACCCCAAAAGGAAGGGGTCCCATCACCCCGTCAGGTATCACCCCTTAAGGAAGGGGTCCCATTGCCCCATGAAGTGTCATCCCATAGAGAAAAGCTCTCATCACCTCTCCCCCCTCCAAATATCACCCCACTGGAAGTGTTCCTCACTCAATTTGAGTATTGTCTCACAACGGGGGTCAATTGACCCACAGGGAAGGGGTCTCATCACCCTGTCAGACAGCACCCCACAGGGAAGGGGTCCCATTGCTCCGTGAAACATCACCTTGCAGGGATGGGTGCCCTTGTTTGACTGCCCACAAGGAAGGGGTCCCGTTGCCTCATGAAGCATTATCCCACAGAGAAGGGGGTCTCATCACCTCTCTTTCCCCTCCCCAAGTATCACCCCACTGGAAGTGTTCCTCACCCAATTTGAGCATCATTCCACAGGGAAGGGATCCCACTGCCCCATGAAATATTACTCATAAGGGAAGGGGTCCCATCCTCCCACCAAGCATCACCCCACAGGGATGGGATCCTCACTTGCCTGCGCGTCACCCGGAAGGGATGGGGTCCATCACTCCATCAGGTACCACCCCATGAGGAAGGGGGTTCCATTGCACCCTCCAACTGACAAAGACCTCAACAAGGGAAAGTTCAAAGCCTGAGGGAGGAAGGGACGTAGGGATCAGGAACGTCCCAGAGGCCACAGCAAAGACCCCGGAAGTTCTGATAACCACGAGCCAGCAACGTGCTCCTGGGGTAAAGGAGTTGAACGGTGCCTCGGGCTGCATCAGGAGGGCGAAGATGAGGATGAGGATCCCTCCCTTCTGCTCAGCGCTGGGGAGGCCGCTCCTGGGTCCCCAGTACAAGAGGTGTGGACAGACTGGAGAGAGCCCAGTGCAGGACCACAGTGAAGATCAAAGGACTGCAGCATCTCTCCTATGGGTGAGCTGGGGCTGCTTGGCCTGGAGAAGGCTCAGGGCACTGGGTCACCGTACGTACATCCTGGAGCGAGGGTGCAGGGGGATGGAGCCAGGCTCAGCTCAATGGTGCCCAGTGCCAGGATGAATGGCAATGGGCACAGATTGACCCCTGGAGCTCCTCACTGACCAGCAGCAAGCACCTTTCCCTGTGACGGGAGCCCTGGCACAGGCTGTCCAGGGCGGTGGTGAAGTCACCATTCTCAGGGATGGCCAAAAGGCACCTGGGCAAGGTCCTGGGCAGCTTTAGCTGAGGGTTGGGTGATAGCTCCTGCGGTCCTCAACCTCAGTCACTGTGTGAGTCTGTCCACCTGAGCATCCCCTCACAAGAAAGGGCCCCAGCACCCCATGAAATCTCACCCTGTGGGGTAGGTACCTTTGTCTGACAGAGCATTTCCCGCCTCCCCAGTGTGCCCATTGGGTTCCCATTGCCCCACCAAGCATCACTCCACAGAGACATGGCCTCCATTCACCTGAGCATCACCCCAAAAGAAGGGGTCTCCTTGCCCCCCCCCAGTGGGTCACCAGAATCCGCTCCAGCCTGGCTGGTGGGGGGGCTGTGGCATGCCAAGAGGAGGGGGGTCTACCCTTCCCATCACCTCGCAGGGATCCTCTCATGTGGGGGCACTCCAACAGTGTCCTGTGTCTCAATCCAGCTTTAAGCAGGCAGGGCTCAGCGTGAGCATCCCATGGGCAGGGTGAGCATCACCCATTCACCCCCAGCTCAGCGCTGTCACGAGCTGCAAGGCCTCAGCCCGGCAGCGCAGGCAGAGGCGACACAGGGGCTGCGGTGCTGGGCCGGGGGGCTTCCATAGCCCAGCTCCATCGGGAGAATGAAGTGTGAGCAGGCAGCGGGGGCTGAGGCTGCCGGCGGTGCCGGATGCGGCCCGGCTGGCCAACACGCCATAATGGAAGACATGTGTGTGGGCTTTGGGGAGAGGCTGCGCTGGGAAAGAGGGCCCTGCAGAGACCGGGGGGCTGTATCCTGTCCAAGAGCCCAGGTCCCACATGAAGCCAGGCATGCGAACGCGATCCAAACCACAGCTGGATTTGAACCGAATCTCCCGGCATCTGGGCTAATTTGCTGCAACTTTGATTGATCGTGGGGAGGGGGCACGGGCGGGAGACGCTCCAGCTCAGACCTCCCAACAGAGCCAATGACTTAACCAGAGCTGCTTCCAATCTGCTCAGCACATTGAGGCGAAAATGCCCCCTTTTTTTCCCTGCGCGTTCCCATTCCCTGCCCGCGGCCCCGCAGCTCCGCCATTCCCATCCCTCAGGGCTGAGCGGGAGCCGCAGGTCATAGAATCGAGGAATCCCGGAATGGAACAGGGCCTTAAAGCTCATCCAGCTCCAAGCCCCTGCCACAGGGACACCTTCGCTAGCCCAGGTCGCTCCAAGCCCCATCCGACCTCACCTATGGGAACCCCCAGCAGGTTTTGGGCTCTGGGGTTGGGATCCCCCCACATGGTGGGAATGGGGATATCAGTTGCTCCCCCCCCCTCCACCTGCACCCATCCACCCCTCCTCTGCTGGGAGAGGCCGGGAACGGGGGAACCGCTGCCAAAACGGGTGGAAAAGGTGAAGGTTTTTCCATTCCCCCCCCCTCACACACACCTTGGTGGCTGCCCCAAGGGCTCGGCGTCACTCAGCAGGTAGCTGGGGCAGGCGGGGGTCCCGGCCGGCCCCGGGGGGAGCAGCTGTCTGGGAGCCGCTCGCTGCAGTGATTTATGCAGCTCAGCCCCATAAATTACCGGGACGGAGCCCGCGGGAGCCATCGCTCACAGCGACGTCCAGAGCTCGCTGCCAGAACCTGAAACACTTCCAGCCCGTAATTGAAGGGGGGGGGGGGGGGGGGGGAACAGGGAAAACGATAAAGGGAGGGGAGGAAATTAGTGCCCGGGGAGTTGGGATTAAACCACGGCTCTGTAATGAGGGTCGCCCACGTCCCGCTCCCAGGATCCCGATGCTTCCTGGAGGCATGAGCCAAAGATGGGGAGCAGGGAGGGGGGTTTCTGAGTGGTGCCCACGGGCAGTGTCAGACTGTGCTGGTCCGGAGGGTGGTGTCCCACGATGAGCTGGGTCCAGTGGGAATGTGAGGATGAGTCCCAGATGAGGGATGCTGAGCGCGGATGCAGCTACCGCCACCTCCATGCCAGCACCCGTCCTCTTCTCTCCTTCATTCAGGGCTGGCCAATTCCTGTCCCAGGGGGCGGGGATCCCACTCAGTGAAGGACCGGGGTTATGGGGTGAAACCCCACAGCACCCGGCGCGTCCCCATCGCTCGGGGTGCCCTGCTCAGGCCGGGGGGTGCCAGCGGGACCCCCCCGTGGTGAGCGGCGGGCCCGGAGGTGCCCTTCTCGCTGCTTTGCTGTTGCGCAAGAGCCTGCGGCCGTGAGAAAGGAGAAGCGAAAGGGCGAAGCAGCGAGACGCGGCTCCCACCGCGCCACGGGGGGGGGGGGACCCGAGGCTGCACCCCCCCGGCCCAGCAGCCTCTTAAGGGACGGAAACGTGGTGCTCCCCCCCTTCTCCTCCTCCTCCCCATCCCAAACCACCGCAAGCCCCCGGCCCACCCTGAGCCGCCGCTGCACATCTGGGCGCCAGCGCTGAGCCCCCCCCCCCCCCCCCTTTGTGCCTTTCCCCACCAGCAGCAAATTAGGGCCGGCTGCTCCTCCCCCACCCCAAAATCACCTTCCACACATCACTCGCACCCTTTGGGGTCCCTCCTCAGCGCCCAACTCGGCACCCAATGGGTGCTCCCCCCCCCGTGGGTCAGCACCGAGCCCCATGCAGCGAACGCAGCAGTCGGACCCTTCCCCACCGCCCGCCCCGTCGGGTCCCACCGCGCACCTGCGCAGGGAGGAGCCGCCTCCGGTAACGGACGGCGGTGGAGCGCACCGGAGCCGCTAGATGGCGCCCTGCGAGCGGTACCGACGGGGCGGGATGGGGGGGGGACGATACGCACAAGAGCGTTTACCCGGAGCCACCGAGTGGGGCCGGGAGCCCCCGGGGAGCCCCGGCGGGGCGGGAGCGCGGTGGCTGCGGGCAAGGGCTGATGTCCGGAGGATGGAGACCCCCGAGGGGGCGGCGGGGTCGGGGCGGGAAGAGACCGGGATTGGGGGGGGGGGGGGACGGGTTCGGAGAAGGAGGAGGAGACCGGGATGGGGAGGGAGGGGAGGGAGGGAAGGGGGGGCCCGGCTTGTCGGTGCCCCGCCCGGGGATGGGAGGAGGAAAACCTCCCGCCGTCCCTTTAACAGCCAGCGGCGCTGCTCGGAGTTCAGGCCGGGGTCAGGGGGAGTTCGCAGCCCGGGTTTCACCTCCGAGCTGGCGGCGTCGGGAACCCCGAGGAACCGCTGCTGCTTCTTCCACCTCCTCCTCCTCCTCCTCTTCCTCCTCCTCCCGTTCCGTAGGACCGGCCGGGAGCGCGGGGTATGGAGGAACAGCAGCAGCAGAAGAGGAGGAGGGTGGAGGGAAACAGCAACCGGCGACGGCCCCCCCGGGGCTGAGCCATGAGAGTTCACCGAGACCTCGGCTGGTTGGCGGAGGCCACCGGGCGCCCAGGTAAAGGGGAAAGGGGGGGGCACCAACCGAACCCTTAAAGATAGAGGCAGAAACACCCCGAAACGCAGCTCCGCGGGCCCTCGGCTTTGCCCACCTGGGCGGGGGGGGTCCCGGCACGGGACCGGAGGCGGGGAGGGGAGGTCCCGAGGTGAGCGGGGGAGGGGGTGTGTGGAGGGGAGAGGAAACGGGGGCGGGGGGCTCCGGTGGGGGGGGCACCACCGGGCGCCTCCCGGGGCCGGGGCGCATAAGAGGCGGGAGGCGCGGCGGGGAGTAACGCGGGGCAGCGGCGCTGCGCAGGTAACGGCGGGCGGCGGCCCCGGGGGGGCGGGCGGAGGGACGCGGGTGTGGGGGCAGCGGTGAGGGTCCCCCCCGCTGCCGCAGGTGGTCGCGGAGGTGCCGGGCGCTGGCGGGGCCGGGGCGCGGCGCTGGCGGCGGCCGCGGTGATGTCACTTTCTCCAAAAGCCTCCGGGGGTTTTCACCCCCCTCCCGTCCGTCCCCGTCCCGTCCCCCCCCCCCGGCCCGCTCCGAAAAGAGCCCCCATATAAGCGGTGGCACCGTCCGAGCGGCCGCAGAGAGCGGCCGGGGCGCAGCGGCGCGCGGGGCTGAGCCCGCGACCCTCCCCTTCCAGCTCCCCCCCTCACACACACACACACATGGGTTGAGCCCCCCGACGTGTGGGTCAAACCCCCCCCCCCCCCTCCAGGTCCGTGCCGGCGCTGACGGACGGGGCGGTGTGTTGCAGGGCGGCGGGTGAGGAGCGGGATGCTGGACGCCATGGAGGTGCCGAGCCACTCGCGGCAGCTGCTGCTGCAGCTGAACACGCAGCGCACCAAAGGCTTCCTGTGCGACGTGATCATCGTGGTGCAGAACGCGCTCTTCCGCGCGCACAAGAACATCCTGGCGGCCAGCAGCGCCTACCTCAAGTCGCTGGTGGTGCACGACAACCTGCTCAACCTGGACCACGAGATGGTGAGCCCCGGCATCTTCCGCCTCATCCTCGACTTCATCTACACCGGCCGCTTGGCTGAGTGCGAGCCGGGCGGCGAGCAGAGCCTGGGCGCCGTGCTGGCCGCCGCCAGCTACCTCCAGATCCCCGGCTTGGTGGCCCTGTGCAAGAAGAAGCTGAAACGCAGCGGCAAGTATTGCCACTTACGCGGGGGTTACGCGCCCTACAAGCTGGGCCGGGGGCTGCGCGCCGCCACGCCGGTCATCCAGGCCTGCTACTCGGGAACGCCGCGGCCCGTGGACCTGCCGCCCGTGGAGCCGTCGGCGCCGCTCAACACGCAGTGCGGGGAGCTCTATGCCTCGGCCGCCCAGGGCACCCCGCTGCACCCCCACGGGCTGTGCCCGCCCGAGCGCCACTGCTCCCCGCCCTGCGGCCTCGACCTCTCCAAGAAGAGCCCCACCGGACCCTCTGCCCAGCTCCTGCCCACCGACCGCCTGCTGCCCGGAGAGCCCCGCGAGCCCTCGCTGCCCCCCCGGCACGACAGCCCCCCCGTCAGCGCCGGCCTCCTGGGCGGCCACGCCGCTGCCTACAAGGACTCCCCGCCTGGGGGTGAGCCTGGGGGGCACCCGCACGCGCCGGACCCGTTCCGCAGCACGCCGCCCTGCGCCGAGCCCCCGCTGCCCCGCGCCGACGGGCGCGAGCTGATGTACCGCTGGATGAAGCACGAGCCCCTCGGTCCCTACTTGGACGAAGGGGAGGCGGAGAAGGAGCTGGAGCGGGAGGAAAAGGCCGAGTCACCGCCTGCGGCGCCGCAGCCTCGTTACCCCAGCGTGGAGAGCAACGACCTGGAGCCTGACAACAGCACGAGCGAGGAGACGGGCAGCAGCGAGGGCCCCTCGCCCGGGGACGCGCTGGACCGCTACTGCAACCACCTGGGCTACGAGCCCGAGAGCCTGGGTGACAACCTGTACGTCTGCATCCCCTGCGGCAAGGGCTTCCCCAGCTCCGAGCAGCTCAACGCGCACGTGGAGGCCCACAACGAAGAGGAGCTGTACCACAAGGCAGCGGCCGAGCAGGCTGTGCCCTTCCTGGACAAGGGTGGCCCGGGGCTGGGGGACATCCTGCGTCCCTACCGCTGCTCGTCCTGCGACAAGTCCTACAAGGACCCCGCCACGCTGCGGCAGCACGAGAAGACGCACTGGCTGACGCGCCCCTACCCCTGCACCATCTGCGGCAAGAAGTTCACGCAGCGCGGCACCATGACCCGCCACATGCGCAGCCACCTCGGCCTCAAGCCCTTCGCCTGCGACGCCTGCGGGATGCGCTTCACCCGCCAGTACCGGCTGACCGAGCACATGCGCATCCACTCGGGAGAGAAGCCCTACGAGTGCCAGGTGTGCGGCGGGAAGTTCGCTCAGCAGCGCAACCTCATCAGCCACATGAAGATGCACGCGGCCGGCCCCGACGGCAAAGCCAAGCTGGACTTCCCCGACAGCGTCTACGCCATGGCTCGCCTCACCGCCGACCAGCTGGGGCTCAAGCAGGAGAAGGCGGCCGAGCTCCTCTCCCACACCTCGCACTTCCTCAGCGACCCCAAGGCCATGGAGAGCCTCTACCCCTTGGCCAAGTTCACGGCGGAGCACCTGGGGCTGAGCCAGGACAAAGCAGCCGAGGTGCTGGTGCAGGCTCCGCACCTCCACGCCGAGGCTGCCCGGACCATAGAGCGATACTCGCCGCCCTAGCGCCGGCGCGGCTGGGGGGTGAGGAGGGCCGTGGGGTCCCCTCGCTGCCCCGCCTGGAGATGGGGACGGGAGGCGATGGGTGCTCGTCCCCCCCCCCCCCCCCGGCGCTGCCGATGGGCCCCCGGAGAACTGGCTCGAAGCGGAGGGTCCCATGGGAGCCGCATCCCGCCACGGGAGAAGCGGGGAATTCAGGGACTGACCTTGTGGTGCGGCTCCCCCCTTGGCACAGGGCGCTGCCGGGAGCGAAGCAGAAGCTGTGAGGCTGTGGAGGACATGAGCCCGCTCCTTACCTCAGGGCCACCCCGAGCGAAGGGGGACGCTGGCGGTGGCTGCCCCCATCACCCCGGCGCTGCCGCAGCGGGACCGGGACTGCGCCCGTGAGTAGTTGATGCGTCGCGGCTGGAGCGATGCCTCCGAGCTGCCGGCAGCCTTCCCGATGGGAATGGTGAGCGTGGGGCTGGGTTGTGCCTTCCTAACACCCCCCTCTATGGCCATGCTGGGGGCGCGGGGACGGACGGACAGAGGGGGACGGTGCTGGGGGTCCATGGGGGGGACGGCGGCTGAGGCTGGGGGGTGGCCGGGGTACCCTCACCAGAGCAAGCACTGAGCTCCCAGCCCCATCCCGGCCTGATCCCAGTGGCCCCCCTGCTGTGTTTTGGGGAGCTGGGCAGGGCCTGACACAGACTGAGCCCCTGGGCCCTGCCCCAGCCATCAGGGATGCTCAGGGGGGGGACCTGGCGCCTTCGCCATCGCCTCGAATCCTCTGGTTTATGGTTATTATTTGCCAAAGATGCCCGTTCCCAGCGTGGCCGGGCTGGGCCGGGGGGGGGGAGGCACGACAAAGACAAAGCAGTCTGGTTTGTCAGCTATGGGGGTGCGCGGGGCTGCAGTGACCTGGGACCCCCCCAACCTCACCTCCTGCTCGGTGTGGGCAAAGCTCCCCCCACCCCAGCCCGGGCCCTGACCCCTCTGCCTGGGGCTAATGTGAAGCTTCTCCCCTCCTCTCCTTTGCACACGAGGCCCCCGTGGGGGGGGACCGTCCTCGAGGCCTCGCAGCCACTGTGCCTTAGCCTGAGTTGGCCGCTCCTGCCCAGGGTCCCCTCCTGTCCCCTCCTTGGGGTCCCCAGGGCTGGCAGCACCCGAAGCACAGCTGGCAGCCGCCGGCCCCCCTCTGTATCACGTCCAGTTTGTACATGGGCTCCTTGCCCCTCTTTTTTTAATATAGTCGAAACCAAATGAGCAATAAAGTGACATTAAACGTGCGTGGCCTCATCCTTCCCTGGGGGGGACCCTGCTCTGTGCTGAGAGGTGACAACGGGAGAGGTCAGGCTGTGTGGGGCAGGTGCGGAGATGCCCAGAGGGGAGGTGAGGGGCTTTGCTGTGTATACGGTTTGCCTTTGCGGATGAAGGCGGGATAGAGCCGTGGTTATCCTTGGAAGCACAAATGGGTCCTCCCAGTGCCACCCCCGCCCCAACTCCAACAGCACCTCACCTGCTGATGGCAAAGGAGAGGCCGTGTGCACAGAGAAACGTTTAATACTAAAACTGATCACAGCCATCTCACCAAAACCACCCGAACGCTGCCCCGGACACGGGCCGACGGCCCCAGGCTGTTGTGCCAGCTCATCTGTGGTACCCAGACCTCTTGTGCCACGGCTGAGCCCATGGTCTGTGTCCCTCCAGGGTACCCCCGGAAGGGGCATGAGAAGCAGCCCTGGGGCAGCTCTGTTAGAAAACATACATTGAAACCCACCCAGCGTGGAGGAGGAGGCAGAGTCTATGATGCGCCGCTTACAACCGGCGCTGGGCATGGCGCTGGGGTGTGGGTGCTGTGTGTGCCGTGGGCAGGGTTCTGTGCACGCCACAGCAGGCGTGGGCACAGCGAAGTCTCTGTCAGCCGGGCTCTGCCCTGCAGCACAGACCCTTCCTCAGGGGCAGTGAGGCTGGGGTGAAGAACAGCACAGGTTAATGAGTACAATCCCGGCTGCCTCCGTTGCTGCCGAGGCTCCGGCAGGGATAACGCCGTGCTTCCTGATGCGGACACCGGGATCGAGCCACCCACACAGGGAAGGAAAGCGCTGGGCTCCATCCTGCTGCTTCCTCCGCCACCTCTGACACTGCATCCCACGGCTGTGGCACCCCAAACGGTCACTCCCACTCTCCGCTTGTGGGACTGGGGCTTGACAGAGCTCCAGCGGCTCCAGTCTGTGGGTTAATGCTCCCTCTTAGCTCCTGTATCTGGTGTGTAACCGGGCTGGGGCTGGGGCACGTACTGATGGGACAATGTGGTGGGGCTCAGCAGCACCCCAACGCTGTAGTTTAACCCAGCGATAAGGCCCTTCGCGGCTCCATCCATGGTGAAGGGGCAACCCAAGAGGGGAGCCTCCCAGCCATGGATGTCTCCAGCAGAAGCAGGGTCCCACACATAAAAAGGAGCAAGTGGCAATAAAAGGATGCATGGGATCTGTGGGACGACTGGTTCTGGGGTCCCTGGAGAATTCTGTTAGCATCAAGCTGAGTCTTGGGTCAAAAACACGTCTAAAGGGATGGGACTAAGGGGTCTGGGGAGGAGGGAAGGGGCTGGGGTGGGCAGGAGAGCAGGGCAGAAAGCAGCTAGGGGGAACTGGGGCTGCTCAAAGCCTCCCCCAGCAAAGCAGGCAGGGCAAACACCTGAAAACTAAGCTATACCGAAAGAAATGAAACTCAACAAGCAAACCCTGCAGCCGGGAGAGGACAAACACCTCCACAAACAGCACTCCGTGTGTGGGGTGGGCGCAGGGTAGGGAAGGGGCTGCCTGGGCCACGCAGGCAGGGGCAGGAGGGAACCTGCCCTTGGTGTCCATGGCCTCTCCATGGGGCTCAAGCTACACTAAGCAATCCCAAAGTCCGCGTTGGCGTGTCCCTGGTCTGTGCCCTACACAGCCTTCCAACCCGAAGAGCCACCAACTCGTGACTCGAGCTCTCTGCAACCAAGCAAACTAAGCAGAAGGCTGGTGATCCGGGGCTCACCCAAAGCTTCCCTCGCCAGCAGGGCTCACCAGCTCCACTCTGGCACTGCCCCAAAGGCCGGTGGGACCCTGAACGTGCCGAAGCCTCCACGTGAACCATCCACAGCAATGACCTTCCTGGCTGGTCTACCCTTGGTGGGGGGGAACCCCTTTCTAAGCTTGGCCATTCTGGGGTGGGTTGAAGACGTGGCGTGTATTGTTCATGGTGGGCTGGCAGGCGGTGGAGAGGTGCTGCCGCTGAAGCCGGTCTCCCACCGTTCACAGGCTGCGTGACTTGCTCGGGGGCTGCTCGGCCCCTTTCAGCCCTCCTGAGCCCACTTGAGGAAGGTGGGAATGTCCCGCACCGGCACGTTGCGGGTCAGCGCTTTGACTCGTAGGTTCCGGTCGTCCGTCAGCAAAACCACTTCCCTGAGCAAATGGATGGGATCATCTGCAACGAGAGAAAGAACAGCGGGAAGCTCAGAACCGTCCCACACTGGGCTGTCCCCATCCCGTGCCCCCCAACCTCCTTGTGTGCTGCGCCCTGGGCATGGCAGGGCCACCCAGCACCCCGGCAGCGCTCCCAGCTCCCTGCTCCTTGCCAAGGCTTCCCAGCGCGGTTTGGAGACAGCACTTCAGCCCAAAGCTGCCTTCTCCCCCCCTCTCAGTGCTGGCTGGGGGATGATTTGTGATCGCTGGGGCTGGGAAGGCCGTCGAGCAGCACCGAGGGCTCCGTGCTGCCCACATGGCGCAGCGCACCAGGCAGGGAACAGGAGGTCCCTCTGGCTGACCCAGGCCAGGAAGACGTCCCGCGACCCTGGCTCCAGCAGGAAGCTGGTGCTATTATTCTGGTGATCTCGTTATGAGATCTAAAACCACCCCTTAGTTTTTGTGTGTGAAGCTTTTTTGGAGTAGCCACTGACACCGAGGCGTTCCTGGCTGGGGCTCAGACAGCCAGGGAGGGTCGGAGCTTGAGAAAGAACCGAAGGGATCTTGCCCCCAGATGGATGAGCTGCCCCGCACGCAACGTGCCGGGCTGGGATGTGGGAGCCACGCTTACGTGTGTGTGAAGCAGGGGAAGCATATGGGGTATGTGTAAGCAGCTGGGTCCTGTGACCAGAGTACTGTTCCTATGAGCACAGGAAACACAGTGCCTCCGAGCCAGGACGGGAATGGAAAAAACAGAGTTTATGGGAGCCCAACATGGGCCCAGATTGGCTGCACAGGGAGCGGCAGGACAAGGGGAAGGGGAGCGTGGCCAGGAACGCGGGCTACGGTCACGGTGTTGGGGCTGAGCATGGCAGGGTGAGCACCTTGGCTGGCCCATGCCATGAGGAAGAGGAGCAGGGGCTCAGAGCAAGGCCAGGCCTGGGGCTGAGGGCTGCTGGAAGAGGGATGGGGTGGTTTTACGCGGACACTTTAAGAAATGTGTAACAATAAACATCCTCTGCTCCGCGCTGGTGACGCGCCTCCTTGTTACAAACCAGAGGCTGTCAGCTTGTCAGGCCCCATTCCCCATAATCCACATGATTTCAAAATTCAGCATCATTTGCACATAAACATTTGGTGACGGTTTCTCTGTGAATCTGACAAGTTAAGCTGCTAAGAATTCGCACTGACAAATGCGGGTTGATTTCTTGGGCGGCTGCTGATGCGATTCCCATTCCCACTGCTCTGGCAACAGCCTGGGGGATGGCTGATTCCTGCACACGTGGCTGATGCCAATCTGGCACCGGGAGGGAAAAGGGACCTGGGCAGGAGGCACTATGGTTCAGGAGGAGGAGGCTCTTGCTGGCCCTTCATCACTGCTGCCAGCACCACAGAACAGCTCTGTGGACATTCACAGTGGGCTGCTCACAGACTGGGGCATCCCCAAAGCACAAGTGAGGTGCACATTTGGCAATGCAGTGGGAGGGCCACAGCCTGGGGCTGATGGGAGGCAGGAGGTGGCACCTTGGTGTTGAAAGAAGCAAAACGTGGGAGAGATCATCGGCTCCAAAGAGAAAGGAGGGAGAAGAGTCTGTGGAATGCAGCAGAGAAGGGACAAAGGGGATGTGAGGATGTCCTACCTTTGTTGGAGGGCATGAAATCCTTGGCCTTGTCATTGCAATAGTGGAGGCAGCAGGACAGAATCAGGTCGTCATTGTTTCCCTGAAAGAAACGGGCAGTGTTACCCTGGCAGGAAAAAAGCCTGCAACCCCATCAGCGCAACTTCTGCACTGGCTCAGGACACCCTGCTAGGGCTGCTCTGAGCCAAAGCACACCCAGCCCACAGGAGCGTGCACAGCTGCTGCAGAGGTGGGGACAGAGCCACCCCCTGCCCAGAGCTCATGGACCCCACAATCCCTGGTTCCCCCCAAGGAAGTGATGGCAAAGAGCCTCCAGCCTTCTGCAGCACTGCCTCTGTGTATGGGATGCTCCTTACCTGCTGGCCAGTGGTGTCTTCACTGCGGAAGGAGATGGACTCCAGCTCGTTGCCTCGGCTGGTCAGAGCCCTCAAGCAGTTGTCCCGGCTCTCAAACCTCTCCTCCAGGAACTCGATGGACTTCCTGGCTCTCTCCTGCACTTGGCGGGCATAGCCTGCAGCCCGGTGCTCCATCTCCGGGCCCTTGGCCAGGCCATCCAGCTCGTTTATCACTTCAAACAGGAAGAGGAGGTACAGTTACTATGGGACAAGGTGCTCCCGTGACCTGCTGCTGAAGCACGCAAGTTGCCAAGGCCTCAGGGCCGGGGCACTGGGAGCTGGCTCAGGAAATCTGGGTTCAGCTGCTGCTGTGTCCCTGTGCTCCTGGACTTGGCTGCGGGTCTGGAAAAGCTTTGCTGCCTTCCACCTCCATGGGTCACCTGGCTCAGCCCCGAGGGCATGGGCACCTCGCCCCTGCAGTGAGGAGGAACACTCCCTAAGGACACCTCACTCTGCTCTGTGAGACACTGGGAGCATCACTGTGCCCCCTACCCCACGTTCCTGCAGCACAACCAACAGCACATCCCTGTGTGCTCCAGGGTGTTGGGAAATCACTGCTTCCTGCAGCCTGCTCCTGCCCTGCATTGCACTGCTTGGCTCTGCACCTCCCAGCTCCCTGTGCTTACAGCTGCTGCAGGGGTGCCTGTGGGAACGATCACATGCAGGATCCAGCAGCTCCCAACCTGGCACTGTTTCCCGCACAAGTCCTGGCCCCATTTTCCCATCTGTAGCTGCCCTCTCAGGAGCACTCTCTTTAACACCTCACCCATCTGGGTTTGTGCATCTGTCCTGACAGATGCTGCTCAAGGCAAACCTAAGACTGGGATCAGGCAGATTCCCAGCCTGTTTACCTGGAGCCCTGCTGCCAAGCCGCTCCAGCCCTCTGAGCCCAGCAGAAGCCCGAGGGACCCCTGCAGAGCTCCATGGGGGACCCACTCTTTGGCACCGGGGCTGCTGGAAAAGCCCCTTGATCCCGAGGGGGGGGGCAAGATGCCACCGAGGCGGGTATGAGGCACAGGAGGGTGCATCCAGATGTGCTCAGGAGCATCCCCGGCTGGGAGGGTGCACGCGCGAGGGCTGGTGCGCACGTGTGCGCGAGGCAGGCTCTGCGCGCACAGTGTGTGTTTTAGCCATGGCTTCATTTCTGAAGATTGTTTCCGAGCCTGGAGCCAAGTCCTGAGTTCAAGTGGGAACTATGCATTCCTTGGGGGTTCGGGGAAGAGAGCTCGGGGTCTGAGGCCTCTCCCCAGTGCTGTGAATCACTGCCCGGGGAGCCTGCGTGATCGC
Source organism: Ara ararauna (assembly GCA_028858755.1). Taxonomy (NCBI): domain Eukaryota; kingdom Metazoa; phylum Chordata; class Aves; order Psittaciformes; family Psittacidae; genus Ara; species Ara ararauna. Next base: position 3,886,928 of record CM054389.1, on the reverse strand, counting down.
TCTGTTCCATGGTGAGGCTGGCACTCACTGTCTGGGTATTCAAATTAAAGCTGCATGGAGCTGCCTTTGCTCTTTGCTGGCCAAAGACTCTTCTTGCTACCGACCTGATGCTGCCATTTCCACACAATGCACGCCTGGGCCCGGGGTGGGGGGAGCCGTGCAAGAACGGAACATCAAACAGGAAAAGCTGGTATTCCCTCCCGAAATCCGCCTTCCTGCTTCCAAGCTAAACAGGCTTCAAAGGGGAGGCTTGTTTGTGCTTCTGCACCAGGCCTGGCTTCTCCATGGCGGGGTCAGCCTCAAGGAGCACAGAGCAGGTTAAAGAGCAAGAGAAACAAACCCAATGAGAAGCTGCGTGCTTAACCCCTTGCTGCATCCCAGGGAAGAGCAGGGAGGAGTGTCCCATGTGGATCTCTGGTCCAGCGATGGGGCATAGTACCAGGGCCTCTGCTCTCAGCACCCACGGGCCCCTGGCTTATCCCTGGGGATGGGTTCTTCCTGCCTGCACCCGGGTCTCAGCACTGATGGCTTTCCTGGAGGACAAGGGGGAATGTGATCAACAACCAGCATGGACAAGGAGGCACTGGTTTCAGGGTGCGTCAGCAGTGGCAGATGAGTTACTCTGCGCCCCCTGTGATGGGCTGTGCAGGGAGGCAGCAGGACAGGAGAACACTGGCGGTGCTCAGTCTGCTGCTCCTCCTGCCCGTGGCAGGCCAGGATCCTTTTGATCCTTTTGCAGGTTGAGGGCAGCAGCATCTTGGACAAGGACAGGACCAGGGTTTTCAGCTCTCCTGTAACTGCTGCCCCTGGCTGGGGCTTAGATGGGGAAGCCTCAAGACAACCACAGGAAGACACTGAGAGGCAGAGCCATGGCTCAGGGCAAGTCCCAGCTCTCTCAGGTGTTAACACACTCCGCAGCCCTCAAGGCTGCCCAGGCTCTGCTGGTGCTATTGCCTTCCTTGCCTTCCACACAAAGCCCTGGCACTGCAGTGCCAAGCCACGGAGCTACTTGGCAGCTCCCGTGCTGAGCTGGGCAGGTGCCCAGCCCTGCTCCCTGCATCCAGAGGTCTTGTCCCCAGCCCCAGGAATTCCTTCTGAGCCAGGCTCATCAGTCCATAGGGAAGGGCAGCAGCTGGACGTTGGCTCTGGGGCAGGCAGAGCTGTCTGCTGGACACCAGGCTTTGAGAAGGAAGCCGCATCATGGCTTGGAGGGCAGGCACCCCTGTGTGCTGCAGGCCGGGAGATCAGCACAAGTGTACACCTCACTACCTGGATGCTGGAGAAGCCCATGGGGTAGAGCTGATCCCCGAACTCCTGGGGCTGCAACTGGGATGAGGCAGCCTGTGGGCTACGTGAGGCTCATCCCTGCTCCTGTCCTGTTGCCCTCTGGGATCATTTGAATGCCAGGTTGGAAACCGGGACACACCGGGTGCCGGAGTGACACTGGCCGGAGGAACGGTACCTCCAGCCCGGATCAAACAATCCCAGCAAAGGCATCCAACCAAATCCTGCCGCCACCCCGGGAGACCACCCAGCAGCAGGGCTGTTATCTGCCAGGGTGAATGTTTACCAATAACGGGAACCAGCTTGTGTTTTACTGCGAGCTTTATAAGGATAAAAAGAAGGGCTGGGCTTGAGCAGCTCGGAGACGCTGGGACCCAGGCTGGCCATTTGCTCGGGCTGCCTAAGCCCCAGCTCAGCTGGGATAAGCTATCTGCTCTGACTGTTTAACAATTCCTCTTCCTCGCTCCCTCCAGAATTCCCTCCAAATCCCATTTAACACCCGCCTGCCTCTCCCAACCCCTGGCACCCTCAAATGCACCAGGAGGAGAGGAGTTTGTGGAGTGCTGCGGACAGGAAGGGAGAAGGGAAACATGGTGCGAATGCTGGCCACAGCTGGGATGAGATGGGGACAGAGGCCAGCCCCATGGCAGGAGCCAACAGGCTCCAGACCACACAGGCACTATGGGCATGGAGAGAGGAGCGGAAGCCCCCACCATAGCACTGGCTCTACTCACCGATGAGGGGCACCACCAGGATGAACTTCCTGCAGTCCAGCAGCGTTATCAAGCTGCTGAGGTGGTCAATGAACCCGTTGGTGTCTGGCACCAAGAAGACAGGTCTTATCTCCAGCTCCATCTGCCTCATTTGACTCTGGTCTTTCAGCACAGCCTGGAGGAGAAGGACACACGATGAGTAAGGAGGACGTCAGCCCTATGACCTGTGGACTCTGAAAGCAGAATTGGAGCCTGGTGGCACACACACCTCCTGCAGCAAGGGAGTTGTGTGAAGGAGAGCGGCTGGAGGTTGCATCCGTCCCACCTGCACACCTCAAACAGCAACTCTTGCAGAGTTATACAGCACATGGGAATGGGATGGCAAAAGCCTCCAAGACAGCACAGACAAACAGGCTCAATGGAGAATTGGGACCAGTCTTGAAAAGTGGAGGTGTTTTGGGAATTGTCCCATTTGTGGGCTGGCAGTTGCTAGGATCATCTGCATCAATGCCAAGAGACCAACCCTGAGAGAAAACAGCAGGAAGAAAGCGGGGCTGGAGGGTGAGGGTTCTGGGGCTCCACATGGAAACAGCTCAAGGCAACAACAGCCAAAACAAACCAGTGTGGGACACACAAGTGCTGCCAAAGGCATCCTAACACAGGGACCCTGAGCAGGCAGCCAGAGGGGAGGTCTGTGGGGTGGGGATGCTTGGCTGAGTATCTCACTCCCTGTCCCACCAGCTCCTGCATGTGCTTTGCCTTTTCCTACTCGATCCAGCTGGGAAACCAGGTGGGTTCCAGCCCTGGAAACTCACAGCCCTGTCCTTGGCAGAGAGCAGAGATGCTCACACTCACATGAGGAGGGTCTGCTGGGTCTCACTAACAACCCCTCCGGGGTTGCACCTGGATCTCTGGTCAATGCCAGCTGCCAAAATGGGACCCAAGAGCTCATATCTTGCTTTTGACGCTATCGAAGGACTTGGGCTCTTTAGTAAGTCACAGGCTTAAAAAACTCAGGATGCTATTCTAGTGCTTCCTCTGCTTAAAAATAGCTTCCCTGGACTCGCTGTTTGTTGCCTCTAATAGGAACCGGTCACCCACGGAGCACAGCAGCACTGCTGTGGATCACATCCACCATGCAAAGCCTGGTGAGACTGGGCGTGCACCCACTCTTGTGCCCTGGGGACAGGAGGTGACTGCAGACCCTGTTGTGCCTAATGTTAGGGGAGCTCCCCCTGCCCAGGGTGAGGATCTGAAGCCTCCCATCATCACGCCAAAGCCTCGGAGGCACTCTGGAATGACGAGCTGCACGGGCCAGCAGTGGCCATGGAAAGAAGTGGTTTTTAATCCATTTCCAAGTGTTGTCATCTGGCTTTAAATCAAGGCAGCTTGATGCTGCCACCTCCCCCAAGTGCCTCCAGGCAAGGCAGCAACCATAACCTCACCACGTGCCTCACACCCTGCTTCTGGCAGCACCAGTTTTGGGGCTGCAGCTCTCACTGAGCCGAAGGGGCGATGGGCAGAGCAGGGAACATGCCAAGTCCTGTCTGCTGTACATCAGCATGAGGATACGCCTGCCCTATGGCACCAGGGCAGCTGTGATGGCACCAGTGCCACCATAGAGATGCTGCCATGGCCAGCCATGTGCTGGATGCCATCCCTGCCTGCACTCTGCCTTCACCCAGGGGTTTTAGCATGGGAAAAGTCGTCCTGGCACCTTCACCATGGGGAGAGCAGGAGGTAGGGTCTCTCCCCAGGGTTTTGAGGATGCACAGGAGACATTTGTCCCCACTGAGCTCCACCAGAAGGGCCCTATCGGTCAATGCAGAGACCCAGCTCGGAGTTGTGAAGCAGCTAAAGAGATCAATGGCCCCAGAATTGCAGGAAGGGGAGGAGAGGCGTTGTAACCATCCAAACTCCAATGGACAACACCAATCCTACAAGAGCAAGAGCCAGTGGCAGACCCAACCCTACACTCCAACACATCTCCCTGACCCCAACAGCTCACCCTGGCCACTAACACACAACCTCGGGAGCACGGCCCTCGCGGGCAGCTCACCAACCCCTCCAACACAGGGTGCAGGGGTAGGAACCTCCTCGTGTGTGGCATTGGCTTTTCGCAGGCCGTACCCAGCCGGTTCCTGGCAGCCGCTCGCGACGCCTGTGCCGGCCGTCACGTCCCATTCCGCTCGCCGGGCCGCCCGGTGAGAGAAGGACACAGGATGCGCCGGGAGTGAAAGAGCGAGGTCGGCGGGGAGCGTGCCAAGTCCCCGTTGCACAGCTCCGGGCCGCTCGGGGAGCCAGAGGGAAATTCGCCTTTGCCGAGTTCAGAGGCCGGCGCTGAGATTTATTTTTGTTTGTGTGAGTAAAAGGCTGCAGAAGCCTCCGGCCAAGGGGTTTGGGGGAGAGAGGAGTGGCCTCTGATTCATTCGGACGCTGCCTGGCCCCACGCCAGACATGAAAGGGAGCCCATGTGCGAGGAACCGCTGCCTTAACCCTTCTGCTGGGGCCGTGGGGAATGGACCCCGTGGGGAGGAAGGGGAGTGATGGGGATGAGGATGGGGATGGGCATGTTGAGGGCTTGGCTTCTGTGCCGTGATCGCTGCCATAAATGAGCTCCATTTCCCATCCTGGCCCTGCTGTGCCTCAGTTTCCCCGATGTGAGGGCAGGGAGATGGTGCCCTGTAGGGAGGTGGGGTTTGGAGAACACCCTGAGGAGGATGGTGTGGTTAAAACAGTGGCGGTTTCAGCTTCACCCTGACCCAAGTGCTCTAGGACAGGCAGATTTTAGCCTTGTCTCATTGGGGTTAAGTACACTGCATAGCTCAGCGGCAGAGCCACACTCCTGGGCTGGCAATGACCTCTGAGGCCGGGGGCTCCCTGCTTCCCTAAGGATGCTCCCTGAGTCCCACCTCCTGTCAGAGCTGCTCCCACCGCAGCCCCCTGCCCATACTGCAGCTCCGGCCATGGGGGCTTCTCCCAGGCGCTGGGCCGGAGCTGCAGTGACTCCCTCAGCTGCCCCAGCTGGTGGCAGCACTGAGAGCCCACACTCCTGCGCAGTCCCAAATTCCCAGCTCATCCATCAGCTGCGATCACCTGGGGGATTCCCAGGAAACGATGCCTGGCTAAAGGCTTCCAGCGTGGACAGGGGACAGGTCTCCCCATAAGCCAGGCCACTACGAGGTACTTTCTAAAGTGCCAATGGGGGAGACCTGAGGGTCTTCACCACAAGCATAGAATAGAGGGGGCTCCATATGGAGTTTCGTACGCAGATTCCAGATCTCCCATGCCCACGGCGCAGCGCTCATGGCGAGGCCTGGTGCTACGCTTGGACTAGACGAACACTCCACCGCCTTTGGGATGGGTCATACAGGGTCACAGCACTCTGCCAGGACGGATGGGCCGTCACCATCCTGCCACCACCTCTCCTCCTCTCCAACCCACGGGGGGAAAAACCCGGCGCCTCTGCCCCTTCCCAACCCCGCGCGCTCTCTCCGCAGGGATCGGAGGCGGATTTTCCAGCGCTGAGAACAATGCCTTTCTAGTCCCTGCTCCGGGGCTTCCTCCTCCCAAGGCTTCTTCTCCCACCGTCTTCCTCAGGAGTGAACGTGCCCCGTGGCTGGTAGCTCCCCGGGGCCGCCGCCGTGGCGGAGCCGCGCTGGGTGGGTGTCTGCCTTCCGCAGGCTCCCGGGCAGGTGCGTGCCGGCGCGTGTGCATTGTCCCTGCTCGCCCAGGAGAGCGTGAATGGGACACGGTTATATTTAGCTGCTGAACTCACATCGCCACCACCACCACACAAAAGGAGCGGCTGCATCTTAAAAGGGGGCGGCCGTGGGCTCGGAAGGGACAGGAGTGCGGCTATTTTTGGGAAGACATGTCATAATTGGCCCGTCCCGGGTTTAAGCTGCTTCTGTAATGCTGAGTAAAACAATAGCAGCATCCAGAGGAAGAGCCTGTTATGTTTCAGGTGGGATGTTTTCAACCGGGCAGGAAACCCGACCGCTCCCAACGCGCAGCGGCGGCACAAAGGACACTGAACAGCATGGACCAAGGGCTTGGCCAAGCAGCAGGGAGCACGCTGCAGGGCCTGGCGCTGGCTGAGGACAGCCCTGAAGCTGCTACTGCTGCCTCCTCATGTCCACCTGCCTCCAAATACCTGACAGCACTCAGTTACGTGCCTGGTCTTTCACTGCGTCGCTGCTGTCACCAGGCTGTGACAGGGGGCTGGCAGGCGGCTCCACTCCAGTCTGGCAAGTGTAGGCTGGCAATGGTGGCAGGGAGCAGCAGCCAGCCCATAACCCAGGGCTAGGCAGCAAAGGGCAGCCCAGGGACACAATGGGCTATCACCTAACCCTACTCTGACCTATCAGCCACCCCTCAGAGTGATGGTTTTGGGGTCCAAGCTCACGTAGCAGAATGGAGCTGAGCTCTCCTGTTCTCTCTACATCTGGGGCTGGCCGAGGGACACCACCATTTGCCACTTCCCTGCCAGGACCTGCACCCCCAGAGAAGCTTGAGCCACAGCCCTGTGCCAAGGCAGGGACTTAAGGAGCACAGTGAAGATCAAATCCCCCCCATGAGGTGTAAATGTGATCCCAGCACACTGGGAGCTGCACTGAGGACCTGCAGGACAGGTAAGCAGCAGGAGTGAACTTGGGACAAGCATTGGGCGGATGATGTCCATCAGCAGCAGAGCTGGGCTGCAAGAGATGGGGAGCACAGGAAAAGCAGGGATAGTGCTGGGGAGAAGAAAGTGAATTTAGCTGTGAGAAGCACAACTCTTGAGTCCCAGATGAGGCCATGACACTGCGGTGCCTTTGGGCACAGACAGAAAACGGATGGCCAAGAGATGAAAGCTTTGCCCTGGCTCCCTGCACACAGCATCCAAGGCTCTATGGGAGGCAGCCATAGCACCTGGGCTCTCTGGACCTGAGCCCACCACCACGCAGGCACAGCCACACTGCTGCGGGTAGAGAGCTGAGGCTCTCAGCCCTGCTGAGACAGGAGCTGCATCTGCTGGGCTTGGATGAATACATGGAGCTGTGGCTTGTCCCTAAGGTAGTGAAAGGGGGACTCAGAGAGCAGCTGACGTGTGAACTCCATAGGTGAGCAGTGAATGAGAGGAACAGGCTCTAGCAGGGAAGGCAGGTCCCAGGAAACACAGAGTCTCTTTGGAAGATCAGAAAGGTCAAGAATCACAGGCCAAAAGAGGGGAAATGGAGGGGGTGGATGCTGTGCTGGCCTCCCCAGGCAGCACTTTCCACCCGAGCTCAGCCGTGTGGTCAGTACCAGGGCAGGGAGAGGACGGGGGCAAGCACATATGTTCTGCTGCGGGCTGTTCCCAGCTATGCGCTGGATGACTTTAGTGAAGCCCCGAGGACTTCTCCTTCCTCCACCCCGCTCCTGCAGACTCCAAGTGCACCTCAGCTCTCAGCTGTGCAGCCCCTGAAGCTGCCCACACCCTCGTTTTGACCTCTCTCTGCCTGCGAGCATCGGTCCCAGCACGGCTTGGGGAGGAAGGGAGGAGCACGCCAAGGGGGGGAGAAAGCCCCTGACAGCATCAAGCAGCCCCCACTCTCCCTGCAGAATGGGCAGCGGCCATCCCGGGGGGCCCTGCTGCAGCTGGGCTGGTCGCCGGGGCCGGGATCTGCTGCACGCTGCCCTCCCTTCAACATGTGCAGTTCCTGTTTGCTGTGTCTGTACAAGGCAGTGGGAAGTGGGGAATTTACTTACACCTCCCGCTTAACAACCCTGGGAGGCTGGAAGGCTTCAGGCCGCTTTAATTTACAGCCCATCTCTCCAATCTCTCACTCAGTTCGCTGCTGCTTTTCTTCCTCCTTATATTAATGGGAACCAAGGTACCTGCCAACAATAATGGACTTGCTGGTGGGGGTGGCCCCTCCCTCCCGGCACAACTCCCTTCGCCTCGATCGGAATTGCTCAAAATTCAAATGAAAAAGTAAAAGAAGAAAAAAGGGTGAAATCTGAAAGGTTTGGGGTGGGTTTGGAAAAGTGAAGCGCAGTGGTTCTGGGCCCGGCGCCAGTAGCCCGAGGGTACACATGTGCACGCTCTCCCAGTAGAGCCTTCAGCAGCCCTGTTTTACAACCACCTCGGCACACACTGCAGAGTTCACGCATATGGCCAGACAGATGTGTCTGGCTTACGTTCAAGGCTGGAAAATGAAGAATTATGGAAGTGAAGGGCCCTGGGCATTAGAGAGGGCGGAGGTGAGGGGGAGGGGAGCCAGGGAGGATTTTTTCCTCTGCTGAGAAATCCTCATCTGGGCTTTCTTGCAAAAAGGAGGTTTGGAGGAAGAAGGGTTGCGAGGAGTGAGGCAGCCAACAGCCATGCATGTGAGATGGCTCTTAAAGCAACAGCGTGCATCGCCAGGCATCTGCTCCCAGGCCATTCAGTTTACTTCACCAGCTCCCACTTGGAAACGTGCTCAGCTGAGGCCAAGGGCAGGACAGGATCACCTGTATCCCGTCTGTTTGTCCCCATAACGATGGCAACGCTCCGCAAGCAGCGCTCTGGCTGCAGCAGCCACTCACAGACTCTTTTTCCTGCTGCTGGCTCCTGCATGAACCCTGCTGTTCACGTCCCACCCTCTCCCCTGTCAGCCTGTGCCCTGCTGCACAGGAAAGCTGATTTCTCACTGCCACGGAGCCTCTGCCCCGGGGCCAGCTCATGGCCTGGCACACACCGCATTACATCCGGCAGCTACGGGTGTCCTGGCAGCTCCATGGAGAAGCTGGGACCCTTCACAGGAGTCCCAGAGTCCCCAAAACATCAATCTCAGAGCCTGGAAAGGCAGATCTTACCCTGGGTGGGGACAGACACACTGATTTGGCTCTTTCAAAGGGCCACAGCTAAGCTTGCTGCTGGGTTACACAGAGGCAGCGCACGGCACCTACCCCCTGGAAGCTCAAGTGACATCCTGAAGGTCCTGGAGCATGGTAAGGAAGTGGCTGTGCACCACAGGATCAGCCCATGTACCAAAGCAAAGCAGCTCCTCATCCGGCTTGGGTGCTGCAGTCATACAGCCCATCCTACCTGAATCTTGTCTTGGCGACGCTGCTGCTCAGCTACTTTCCTGGCCAGGGCTTGCTTCTTGGCTCTGAGCTCCTTGATGTCCATCTCTCCTCCACTGCCTTCAGCCTCAGAATCATCTTCAAATGCCTCAATCCTCACATCATCTTCCTTCTTCCAGGAAATGCAGGAAACCAAAAAGAACAGGATATAAGTCAGAAGGGGACTGTGCTTGTTCTGCTCTTTCCCTTTCAGTAGGGCAAATCCCTGCCAGGCATGGTCCATCACCACTTGATGATGAGTGACTATTCCTAAGCATCCAAAAGAAGCAAGCAAAAGAAAATATAGTAAATATCCAGGAAATGACAAGGTGAGACAGCAGGCAACAGGGCAGGAAAGGCAGTGACCAGGCAGAGAAGGGGTAGCCCTGCTTCAAGCTCTGCTCTAAAATCAAACCCTCTTCACCTTGGTAAACTCTTCCTACAGCCTTGGGTGATGTTTTATAGGCTTCAGTTCTGTAAGACCATGGTATTCCCAGGTTTGTCTGCTTTGCCTGGCTGTTTAGGCTGCATATCCCATCGAGCAAATGCTGCTTTTCCCTAATAATGCTGTTCTAACACTGCTGCCCCATCGGGTTCTTAGGCACAAATGCGGATCATCTCGACAAGAAACTTGGATCCAGGAACCCAGGAGACCAAAGAGCCCATTCCCCTTCGCCATTCTGATCTCTGGACAGGCCAGAGACATTCCTGCACCCACCCCAAAACTTCCAGCTGGGCTGGAGCAGATGTTTTAGAAGGAGATGCTCAAACTTGATTTTAAAGCTCCACATGATGGAGAAGCCACTGTGTCTTGAGGTCAGTCATTTCAATGGTTAATGACTTCCTCTGTTAACATCTGCATCCTACTTCTAGTCTGCCTTTGCCATGCTCCTGATGGCCTGGAACCTTGTATGTGACGAACTGAAGGGTTCCAGGTTCCCCAACTTCATGCCCACAAAGGAATGTCTGGACCATGTTGCACCTTCACCCTCTCCTAGAGACCCTTGTCTGCAGTGCCTGAACTGGAGACACTGGGATGAGACATACTGTTCTTACCTCACATGAAGGCCACACTGGCCTTTCCCCATGCACCCAAATCTTTCACAGGAGGATAAAAAAAGCCAAGGGCTGTGATGGGGCTAGGAAGAGTTTCCAGGTGGCACCCAGGCAAAAAGACCTGCTCTGAGTCCCCAGAGGGCTGCAGGGATGGCTCCTGAACAAGAGGAACCCTTGGAGAGGTAAGAGCATCGTTACACTCCCTGCCCTGTGGAGGCTGCCATGGCATGTGTCACCAGCAGGGACTCATGCAAGAGCTCTTAGTCTTAATTTAGACCAAGCCCAGCACTGCAGAGTCGTGCACTCAATCATTTCACCCAGACCACACGCCCACCTGGCCACAGAACTGTGCGCTCTTCTCTCCTTGTGACTTTTTAGCCATGGGAAGGAGGAAGATGGAGCCCTCAGGCTCACTTCCCTTTGCTGGGACAGCCTGGACCACAGGGGATGGGGGATGCTGCCCAGAGGGATGTCAAAAGGGCCTTGGGGAAAAGCATCTGTTGGATGCAGATCGGCTGTGGTGGGGTGGGATCCGCTTGCTCAGGGTGACGGTGGTCACGCTGGCAGGCTGGAAGCTCCCTTGCGACTAGAGCCCAAGGAGGAAGCTCCAGGGTTGTGCAAGTTGCTCACAGAGAGGTTCCCACAGCTGAGCACAGACTGTGGGACAGGGCAGGAGGGAGCTATCCCTCCTGTGCTTGTTCACAGCACAGATTGGAGGGACCAACCCAGCAAAAGGGATGCTCTGGAGAGCAGGACCATCCCTTCCATGACACTGGATAGAACATTAGAGATCCCCTTATATCACATGCCTCTGCTGGTGCCAACTTGAAAACCTCCAGAAGATAAGGATCCAGATCTCCCACCTTACAGACACATCACTTGCTGCCTGGGGTTTTACCTGAGCATCAGTGCAAAAACATCACCTAAATCAGTGCCCTGCTCAGCTGGACCTGGCTGGGACAAGGAGGGTGCTGAGCACGTCCTTGCTCTGGGTTCCTTTGGCTGTCAGCTCCCTGGGGTGCACAGCACCATGGGGCACCCAGACACAAGGTGCTGTCCCCTGCATGGGGTGACACCCGCTCTGGCTCTGCAGTGCTGGTCCCCAGTGCGAGGAGGGGACGCAGAGCGAGCCTGGGCAGTGCCAGGGCCACCCAGCTCCCTGCTCCCAACGCCTCTGCCCCTCTCTCCTGTTTCCTTGGCCTTTCCAACTGCAAGATTAAACAGAAGAGCCAACCTGCAGAGCGGCTGGCAGGGCCCTTAAGCACACACACGGAGCCTGGAGTGAAGCAAGGCCTACAGGAACAAGCAAGGGCAGAAAAACAAGAGCTGAATTCCTTAATCACATCAGGATGTGAGAGGCAGGGGAGGGACGGGGCGCCAATGTCAGCTCTTCCTGTACGTGTGCTGGAGGCTGGAGCTCAGGCCTCTGCCACAACCAGCTCCACAGCTATAAACTTGATCCTGAAGCTGAACCCTGACACCCCCTCGCCCACCTCCTCTCCCAGGGGCCGTGGTGCTGCACATTATTAAAGCTTCCCCCCCCCCCCCCCCTTTGGGTATGGAAAAGCAGCATCTGGAACTCATAGCAGCACACGAGATAGAGGCACGCGGGTTGGACTGGCAGGAAAGGGCACGAGGGAAGCACACCCGGGAGACAAGGGCTGTGCACCATTTGTCCCCCCTCTGCCTCCCCCCCATCAAATGCAGACCACAGCAGCTATAAATAGCGGGAGCTGCAGGGCAGGCAGAGGCTGGGCCCCACAGGGCTGATTCTTCCTTCACCGAGGCGCGCTCTTCCCGCACGGTACCTGATCTTCCAGTTGTTTTCCCTCTTGGCTTCCCATTTCCTTTCCCATGGTGTCTGGGACGGGTGCCACTGACACATATTTTCCACCCTTGAATGCCAGCAAAGGCTCTTCTTGTCCACAAAGGGCTTCCAGGAAATACTTCAGAACTGTGACCCTCTTGCAGTCGGCTGCAATAACCTACAGGGTGAGGACAAGGGGGTTGGGGAGAGGGGAAGGAAAACAAAGTCAGTGCAAAGGGGACGCAGATGGGCAATGGCCAAGGGGGAAATGTTTGGGGCTAGAAGGCTCTGTGGGATTCAGGCAGCATTGCACAGCACCGTGGGGATGTGTGGTGTGCGCCTCTTCTTCCAAACAGGGATGGAAGGGGTTTGCCCATGCCTCGTAGCCCACTATCCCCAAGGGAAAAGGAGGCAGGCGAAGACAGGACACTCAACACCAGTCCCTGTCCTGCCTCCTCTGTGCACCCCCGGGGCTGCAGGGCTGCTTAATGGTGGAGAAGTCCTGCTGAAGCATGAGAGGTGAAGGATGTGGCTTGTCCTCACTGCTTTGTTTTTGGCTCCATCACCAGATTCCTCCCCACAAAGCCAGGGGGGATGCAGGTGTGAGAGAGTGGGCGGTGGGGGCATTCGATAGAAGCCGAGCCCCTCTTTGCCTCCAGCACAACCCCATCCCATGGGCCCATCTCATGGACCAACTGGAGAGGCTGGGATGGATCTGGCCAGAAGGAAACCCAATAGCTTGGGTAATTATCCAATTTATGAGGCTCTCAAATGGAGTTTCCAGAGCACAGGAGCCCGGTGCCTGCGTGGCCCCATCCCATGTGGCACAGCCGCTGCTGGTGCCTCCACCATGACCGACCTTAGCTCAGACTCTGTCCCTCTCAGTGGGGTTCTGCACCTGCAGAGCTCTCCTGTGGTGCTTCCTGCTGACCAGCAGATTTATAGGGAGAAAGTCAGCAAACTGCAGCTAGAAACGCTACACGCTATGGAGACAAAGCTCACATTGATGCTCGAGTTCCTCCGGACCCCTCAAACCATTCTGGTTTTGCTCTGCTTGTACAAACAGAGCCAAACACCCCTGTCCCAAAGGCTCCCAGGACAGGGACCCCGGAGGTGGGGACCGGAGCCAGACCCCATCAAGGTGCCTCAAGCAGAGATGCTGCCTGCTCTCCCCCTGCGTGCTCACACTGTGCGATCCCAGCCCCGGCTCGGTGTGTGCCCTGGCTGGGGCTGTGCCGTGGGGCTGAGGGCTGGCAGCGTGCACCAGGCTGCTGTGAGAGGAAACTTCTGCTCTTCCACAGCGCTGCCAGTTTCCTCTCTGTGGGCTAATTTTAACCATCACGTCGCTGCAGTGCATGTCACAAACCTGAACCTCCTCTGACCTCCAACCTCCCACCTCGGCTACTGCCTGAGTGAGGCACCCTCAGGGACCAGCACCAGGGACCCTGCATCCCCCAGTACCTGCATTGCTAAGTGGAGGGGAAGGAGAAGCCCCTTCCTCCCCTATGGAGAGGTGGGCAATATGAAGATGTATTCCAGGGGGAAAGGACCCATATCCACCTATTTTGCTCCTGAAAATAGGACAGAGGTGAGCACAGGACAAAGTGATGCAGGCTCAGCAGCCCCAGCAGCAGGTTGGGCTGCTGAGGACCCTCATTCCTGCAACAGCTCTTTGCTGTTTGGGACATGCAGCCAGGAGCAATCCCAGCAAGTGTCACCACAGGAACATTCCCATTCTCCTGGCTCTCCTTTAGGAATGATTCTGCGCAGGGGAAAGTCAAGAAGGAAAGAGAACAGGAGCAACGTGAGAATGGCTGTCATGGGAAGCATCCCTCTTGAGAGCTCCAGGCTGCTCTGGCCCAGGGGAAGTGGTGGAAAACCTCACTGCCTGCTTCATCCCCAGCTCAACAGGAAAGTGCCACGGAGACCTGGCCTGACTCACACAGGGTGGCTTCAGAATAGGGATTTTCCAGTCCTGGATCTGCAGTCCCCTTGTGCCCAGGCTGCTGGGAATGTGCCTGTGTAGTGGGATGCCAAGATGTGGCCAACAGCAGCATCATCTGGGAAGGGGATGCAGGAACTGTCTGACTAGGCTGGGAAAAGACAGGAACCCCATCCTGACACCGTTCCCAAGGGATTTCTCAATATACCTCTAGAAATAAAAGCCACCTCATCTAGTTTAGGACCCATGAGGTTCTCATGTACGCATGAAGGGCTGGGTGCTGACACAGCTGCAGTGCAGCCTTCTGCACAGCAAAGGCTCAAATGCCACAGTGAGAGCCTCAAGGATATTGGGAATGATCAGACACATTGCAGAAGAGCTCCCTTCATCCATGGCTGGGGACAAGGGCAGGTGGGTTTGCTCCTTCCTCTCCTGAAGAGGGAACAAGTAGGAAACACCACATTTCCTGCCAAGCCAGCACAGCACATGCTTCAATTCAGCTCATCTGCTGGAGAGAAAAGAGCCCAAGTGCAGAACCATGACATAATGCCACAGCAACTCATCTCATGAACACATTTTTCCAGCCCACATGAATGAAAAACAGGGAAGGAGCAAATGCTCTGCACATCCCCATCACGTGCAGCCCCGCTTGAGGAGGATGAGGCCATGGGGCAGCCCAGCCTCTGAGATGCTGGGAAAGAAGTGACCTGTGACTGGCACCCAGGTCTCTCTCAAACACTGAAGCAGGACCTTGCGTGCCACAGAGCAACCCACTTCTGTCACAAACTTCCTGTTTTGGAGTGGAAATGTGAGTGCCCAGGGCAGTGGGAATGGATGTGAAGGTGCTCTGCATCCTCTGGAGCGGAGCATGGGGAGGATGCTGGGAGCTATACCCATCCTTCCCAAAGGAATGGCGAAGCACAGAATGACTTCTGTCGGTGTCTTTGGTGATGTGGCAGCAGACACCCTGGCCCCAGCAGGGAATACAGCCACCCCTTATATACCCTTCCCCCTCCAAGCAGCGCAGTGAGACAGCAGGAACTGAAAGCCTGGCTTGGAGTCATGGCGGGGTATTAAAATAGGCCTGACACGCACGCAGCCGCTCTCAAAGGAAAACTGAAACTGAGAAGTGCTGAAGTGGTCTGGTGCCCCCGTTTGTGACCCGGGCTCAGTTCCCCAGAGGAAACCAAGGCACCGTGCAGCCCCTCGCCACTGCGGTGCCTCCGGGAGGCACGTGGCTGGGGAGCAGGCACGGGGCAGAGGTGGCTCTGGCTGCAGCAGCCCTGCTCGCCAGCCTCATTGCATCACAGGAGAGGTTTGTAATCTCCTGCTGCATCAGACATTAAAGCACCGGCGCCCAGCACCAGCCACCCACGGACACAGGGCTGAGAGGCTCATTACTGCTCTCACTGCTAATTCATGGGTCATACATTAACATGCTGATCACCGAGGAGGACACAGCAGGACACGCATTAACACACACTAACTGCCTGGAGAGACACACTGGGCTGCATTAACTGTGCCAGCTGCTGTGCTCTCAGAGCCACTTTGCAGTGCCAGTGCCATTACCACCCTGTGTGTGTCTTGTGCCAGCAGCAGCCAGGGTCCAGCAGCAGGGAGGGGTCCCCAGATCTAATTAACGAAGCTGATCCCCTCTGTGGCCTTGGGTTGTTGATAAAACAGGCTGAGGAGAAAAGCTTCAGTGTCTGGGATGGGATCTCACTCCAGGAGCTGCAAGTGCTGTGCCCAGGGGGGACCATGTGCATGGTGCTGGTGGGGTGACACCATCAGAAACCAGCCACGGGCTCACTGTGGGTCTCATTTTGGGTCAGAAGCAGGGCTGGAGCTGGGGGAAGCAGGCCTGGCCCTGCTGCTTTGCTTTCCTGCTGCTAAGCAAATCACAGTCACACCCACCGCCGCCTTCAATCAACTTTTACAACTTGTTAATTTTACACAGCGTCCTAAAGAGCAAATAACTGTGAGGAGGAATGCAGACTCCTTCAGCTAGGCCAGAGAGCCTCCTGCAGCCAAGCCAGCTGGCCAGGGGAGCCCTGCTCGGCCACGGGGACCTGCAGCATCCCAAAGGGAACTGGTCCAAAGAAGGATGCCCCATGGCAATGTGCTGCTGGTGGTGTGCGGAGGGAACCAAGCAGCTTGAGCTCCACAGGCAACGGGAGGCAGTGGATTTGGAGAAGGCTTTGCTCAGAGGACAGGCTGCCACTGCCGCCTCTGCATTCCTGTGTGCGAGGGGGAGACACGAGCACATCCTGACAGCTGGATTCAGAAGGGGAAAAGGACATGAGAAGTTTGAGTCATAGCGTGGAGAGATCCCATCCCAGATTCAGAGATGGGAACAGGATAGGACTGAGACTCAGAGCCAAGCTCCAGCAGGATCCAGGATGAGGATAACGCTGTTTTTGCCACATGGGTTTAAACACAGCCCAGCTGAACGATGCTGAAACCAAGTGAGCCCCAAACAATCTAAACCACGCAGTGTCTACATTACCCAGCTGAACCATCTGCACTGACCCTGCTAAAGCATCCACTCAGCCCATGGCTAAATGCCTCCCAGTGCCCTGTGCTCCCTCCTCCCATCCCTGGGGAGCCAGCTCAGTGCACAGGAGCAGGAGCACGGAGGAAAGCGCCCACTTTGGTCTCATCCCTTCTGTGTCTTCATCCCATAGGTTTGCACATAGAAGCTGGGCTGGGTTTAACGCTGGACTTAGCACAGCTCAGTCTCTCTGGACTCTCTCCCCAGCCCAAGGAGCCCCTTGCCTTGCCCAGTACCAAATGCAGTTTGAAGCCACCAGGGTAGGGAGGACCAACACATCTGTCACGGCTGGGCAGCAGCACTCAAAGCAGGATCACAGCCCTGGTTTCTGCAGCTGAGAGCTGGCTTCAGCCACACCTCCTTCTGCTTTCACCTAACCCCACAAACAGGCTCATTGGAGGCTGCTCCCACATACCTGCAACACTGTGTGTGAACTGAGAGAGCAACTGTGGCTTCAACGGGGACCACACCAAGGCACCGCTCGCTCTGGTGTATCTCTGATGTATGCCCTGGCTCTGCAGCACCCAGTGCCAGCATGGGCAGCACCTAGCACCAGCTAAAGAGAATACACAGGGAAAGCATCCATCACATCCACGTCTAATGCTTCATCGGAGCAGAAAGGTGCATCAGAAAATACCCAGGGAAGACAAGAGAAGTTCAGAAGAACCACTCCAGTTGCTCTTCCCCATTGCCACTGCTGGAGAACCACTTTCTCTGCAAAGAAGAGGCTTCCCAAAGACAAAGCACTGCCATAACTAAACCTCTCCCCAGCACCCTGAGCCTTGCAGAGGCTCAGCTCCAACCTCTGCACTGGTGTAGATGTGCTTTGGGCCTGGCAAACACCTCCATCTTTCCAACCCTGGCTATGTAACTCAGCTATGGCCTTTAAAACTGGAAAGTAGCATGGAAAGGGAGCCACCTGCCCACCATCATTACAGTGTGCTGGGCTTCCTTGTCCCACACAGTGATGCAGAGAAGACACATGGCTCATAAAAAGGGGCAAAGTGATTAATCTGAGCTGAGGCATCCAAGTTTTGGTGTCAGAGATCAGATGAAGACCTGAGGAGCCCGCAGAGATTCCCACCATGAAGGTCCTCCAGCTGCACCCAGGGCACCTGGCAGCTATAGGATATGAAGGAGACATGCAGCAACACCAGCAAAGCTGTGAGGAGTTGTAGGCTTTGGAGCCTGCTCCCAGAAAACCCTCCCTAGAGAAGGCACCAGCCTTCCCCTTGCCAGAGGTCAGTTCTCTCTCCCTGACTGGCACCTAGTGGCTGTGGGGCAGGAATACAGACTGCATCTCCACTCCTCTAGGCCGGAATACATCTGAGGGTGCTGCAGGAACCTTTTGTGACTCATGTGGAAGAGTCAACACCAAAGTCACCTGAAGAAGATGCTCTGGATGCAAAGCCATCCTCCAGACCTCTCCTGAGCTCCCGTGCCCATGACAACTCCAGGCCAAGCACAACTGCTCCTCTCAAGTGTGAGGAACTACCAGCCCAGAGAAGAAAGCTTCTGATGGTTTCCAAACCAAGCTTCTGGCTTTTGCTGATCCTTGGGAAAACTTGCCCTGAGGTCTTATTCACCTGCTGAATGTGCTAAAGAACCTTTCCTTTGCTCATCTCTCCAGTGAGCAGCAGTGTTTGCAGTAGGGAGCAGTTGGATCCAGCTACATCCAACACCTTGTAGGCAGGAGATGTGTGACTGGCCTACTGCATTTTACTCTCATCAGCCCATTCCTATTGGGAATGCCCCTATTGGGGCAGCAGCAAAATGAGATAAAAGCATCACTTCAGTCTGGATCAGAAGTCCCAAAGAAGACAATGGGGTACAGAAGGTCTCCAGAGGGTGATGGAGATGTCTCATTTGGTTTGTGAGTGTGGCTCCAGCCTGGTTCTCATTGTGTCTTCAAGCATCACTGCCAACAGCTCAGCAAGAGCTGCGGGCTTCCCCACATTGCAAAACCTTGCCTCCAGTAAGAGGCGGCAGGAATTTCTGCAGGAATTTCCATGGGAGGAAGCATTTGCTTCCAAGCCCTGCGGCCACATGCCCCAGTGCCGGGGAAACTGATCCCAGCAGCAGTGAAATCCCTGGGGCATCCCTGCTCTCCAAGGTGAAGCCTTGAGCACAGGATCACACATTTACGGGGAGAAGAGGCTAAAATATCTCAGCTTTGGGAGAAACCTGTGGAAGAGGCAGACGACTCCGGGACAAACAGCAAATCACAGCCAGGGACTCCCTGTTAGAGCCATCTTGGTGCTCTCCTGTCTCCCATCCTTGCTCCCAGCCCATCCCCAAACTTCCCAGGGGAAAAAAGAGAAACATTCAGACCATAAAGCCAAGCGCAAAGGACTCTGCTCCACTCCTCCTTTACGGATCCTACTGGAACACTAACCAGGGAAGACAAGTCCCTGAAAGCGTATCTCAAGCCGGTGGTCCCAGGCTAGGGAAGGAGGAATTCAAGATCCATATCCTCAGTGAAGCCCATATGGCACCACCGTCAGCTTTCCTCCCTGCTGCAGGAGGCTCTTCCTTTCCAGGGACTGGGGGAATTGATTTCCTCTGCCATTTCGGAGGATGCCTGCCTTGCCAGAGATTGTTTTGCAGAGTTAAGGAAGATAAGAAAGTGGTCAGCAGGCTCTTTGGTGGAGGAAGGGAGGATTGCTTAGTAAGGGAAAGGGGACCGCTCCGTGCTCAGCATGCACACGCTGCCCTTCCTCTGAGGCCACAGCTCTAGGAGATGCTGATGGTGGGAATAAGGCTGGTCCTTCCCTGCACGTCTCCATTCCCAGTGGTTCTTGGGTACATCTATTTCACTGTGCTGGTGACCAGAGAAGCTGTTGCTACACCAGGGTAGGATCTGGCTCTCCTGGAATGTGGGAAATGCGGCTGGTGAATGTTCAATCCAGTATCTCTGCTGCAAATCTCGATGTTGCTCTTGCAACAGTAAGAGCCCTTTTTGCAGGATAGGTGGAAAAAAGGCAGGAACCAAGTCCAGGGCTGCTGAGCGTGTCCATTCCCAGCACGACAACTCGTTGCAGTGCTACGTGGAGGTTCAACTCAGCTCATCCAGATCCTACACTGAAGCAGATGAAGGTGGTGTGCACTAATGTGGGGCAGAGCAGGTATTTTGCCCTCAACAAGAAGAGCTCTTTCACAAGGACTTCCCCATGGAGACAACCAGACATGATCTGACCCACAGAGTGATTCCTGTTCCATGGGAGAAGACACCAATGTCTGGCGCAGCAGAGGGCTGAGACAGCGGGAAGTTGGGTGGTAGAAGGAAAAGAGTCACAACACAGGGGAACAGGGATGAGGATCTACCACTCCAAACCAGCAAACACTGGTGCAAACCCCTCCAGCATCCACCTGCCCTGCTCTCACCATCCACCTCTCACCCTCCCAGCGTGACCTCTGCTACGAGCAGCCAGGAAACCACAGTGTTAGCTGCTAACACCCATGCACGGTGGACTTTCACCCCAAGAGGTGTTAATGGGCTGTTGTGTCCATCACAAATCTGACTTCTGACCTCGGCAGCGGGAGGGAGAGGAGAGGTAAGAGCTGGACTGTTCTGCCTGGTCCTGGAGGAGCTGGCTGGGAAGCTGCCTCTGTGAGTTTACACAGCTTATACGTTCTCCATGCAGTTCCTGGACGCCTTCCATGGCAGATGAGAGTTTTATGTCGAACTTTGAGTTTGACCACAAATATTTAAACTTCCTTGCACCACAAATGCTCTATCTTCTTTGTGGTTTAGTTGGCACCAAATGAGGACTTACAGATCCCTCTCTGTCTGTCATTTAAATCTCCCATGGAGGTGCCAAAGGCTTCAGAAGTAGAGGGGGCTCCTCGGGCAGATTCCCTGATTCCCCCTCTGTGCCCTGCATTAGAAACTGGCCAAGCCCTTGCAGAGGGCACAGCTGCTGCTGCTTTGAGCATTTCATACTTGCACTCCATTAAGCTTGCTCTTCAGAGGCTGTCATCCGAGCTCCCACTCTAACTTCCACAGCTCCGGTGGATATTTGAACTGGGATGAAAGTCTTTGGAATCTTCTCCTCTTCTTTGAGGAAACTGAGTCTCCAGGAGCCTGTTTTAATGAGAACCACTGAAAGCTCCTCAAGCAGCACAGCTCCCACCTGGCTGCTGCTCACAGCCTCCCCATGGGGGGTTTCACTTCCTCAAATACAAGCAGGTGACAATCCAGACCTGCTGAACTGGGATCCTGTGCTGGGGAAACTGGTTCCAGTGGTTGGTCTCAGTGGCAGAATCATAGGGAATTCAGGGAAGGCCGCTGAGCCAGGAAAACACAACTAAACACTGCAAAAGATCCCTCCTGAGCACCCCATGCCAAAGGAATTTGATGTTGCTGCTGCACGGAGTTGGATGGGGAGCAGAAGGTCCCTGGGTTGGTACCCAGCTGGGTGGGTGAGTTATGGGGAGCAGCAGCCCAAACCCCAAGTTAACGTGCTCAGGGCGTGTGTGTTTCATTTCCTTCAGACTTTTCAGTCCAGGACACAGATTGGCCACTTGCCCCACTGATTTTAGGGGAACGTTAGAACATGTGGTGGATGCTGCTCCTGCAACGCTGCTTTTACCACCCCTTGGACCCAAGCCACCGGCCGACTGTGGCAGCACTGGGGGAGCTCTTCACCATCCCTTGGGAGACATGGGGTGATTTCAAGCTCCAGCGAGGGCTGCCCACATCAGAGGAAGCAGATACCTGAGTCAGAGCAATGCGATGCAAAACCTCTGCCCCACAAACCAGAAGCTAGACTGAGCAACGTCAGCGCCGCGCTGCCCCACATGCCTCACCAGCCCTGGATGATGCTCAGGGCACTCCAGCTCCACTCAACTTTGCAAGCTGGAAGAGAAACAGCTTCGCTTTGAACTCAAAAGCAAGCAAAGCCCATGTGAAAGGGCAGCTAACGGGGCTGAGGGATGCTGAGTGCAGGGAGGAGTTCCTCCAACCACCGGCTCCTCTGTCCGGGCCACTATTAAATTCCCTTGAAAACAGAGGGTGGGGATATGGAAGGCAATGGAATAACACCAGAAAAATGCCACCACAGCTGGGTCGGCGGCAACACCGCAGCCCCAGAGGCCTTGGCAAGCCTGGCATTTCCACCCACCGCAGGAACCACAGTGGCAGCGCGCTCCCGGCGCTCGGGGCAGGGCGGGAAGCGGCTCACACCACTTCCAGCAGCCACTTCAGGGAGGGACAAACGCTCTTATTTTGCTTTACAGGGAAATGCTGCCACTTAGGGGACTCCCGATGACGTTCTTGTGCCTGACAGCCCATGTCCTCTCCGAGGAGGGGTTGCTCCGGGTGAGACACGCTCCCTTCACCTACCAGAGAGGTAACTTCATGCACTGGATGCGAGCTCCATCCTGCACAGATCCTGCTCTGCCTCTAAGGAAGCAGCAAGCAGAGCTCTGCTACTTATACCCAACGCTCAGCTCTTTTGGCAGATGATTAAAGGCCCAAGTCTTGCAGCTTCCAGCGGGCTGAGAGCTGCAAGCACACCTAGGGAAAGGAAGGAGGAATTGGAGCGGCGGCTTGGTGGGGAGAGGAAAACTATTCGCTGTGCCTTTGTTTTCTGCAGAGCTCCTCCTCCGGGAGCGGGATGCTGAGGGAAGAGCAGGGCCCCTGCCCCGAAACGGAGGAGCTGAACCAGAACAATAGGGTGGGGACTCTGGATGGCCCCTGACAAGTGGGGTGGGCTGGATCGGGGGCACTGATCCATCCTTTTGACTTCATTCACACTTACAGCTGCAGTAGAGATATTTCCTGAAAGCACAGTAGGAAGAGAGGGGTATTCGCTCACTCCACCCTCCATCTAACACTGTCCTCGCGATCCAGCCGTGCACCCAGAGCCAATTCTGGCCTCTGGCAGAGCTGCAGGCCAGACATTACGAGTGCTGGTGTGAGCAGCACAGGTCCCCACCCGATGAACAGCGCGCAGACTTGGAGCAGAGAGGAGGGGTGCTGCAGCCAGCCAAGAAATAACCCAACAATGTAGGGAAATAGAGAGTGTTTGAGCATGTCCAAGGTGGACAAGGAGGTGTCAAGACTGAGACTGGAGCCTCTGGCACCAGGACAAGGAAAGGTGCACCCGCTGGCTGATACTACATGAAATGAAGAAGGGTTCGCTCCACTAAAGGGGAGCCACAGCCACGCTGCACAAGGACCCTGAGGCAGGATCTGCGCCACAACACTCCCAACCCAGGGGTGACCATATCACCATGCCTACAACATGTCACCTCCCAACGATGCCATGACCTGCAGTGCAGAGCAGAGAACTGGGACCAGCCCAGCGAGCCCTGCGCCTGCCCCACTGCGGCCCCGGTGCATTGGGAGCCTGAAAAACAAGTGTTTCTCTTTGGTTTTCCCCTAAACCCACCCAAACCCCATCTGCCCTCCTCCAGTGTGGACTCGCTCAGCCTGACTCACGGCACGGCTCTGCCTGCATGTACCTGCAGTGGGTTGTGCAGGCTTCGACGTTGATACCCCACAGCAGGAGCTGCAGCGCTTCCCCAAGTGCCCACAATTCAAGCGTGCTGCAGCCAAGCTATTTGCAGCTTCAAACTTCAACCATTTTTGGTGAATCCCCAAATAAATTAAATGAAGAGGAAAAAAAAAAAAAAAAAAAGAGGCTATATATTTTTTTTTCAAATGGGAAAAGTATTTCTTTCATTCTCCCATCATCCGAATCCAGCAAACATGAAAAACATCGCCCCAAACCAACGCTCAGACATCACATCTGGGGAGAGAGCGAGCATGGAAAATTTTAATCCAAAGGTTAACGTTTTGGGAAGCTCCGAGTGTGTGAAAAGAGGGGTTAGATGGGTGCTGCTCCACCAGTTGTTGCCGCCAAGTGGCGGCTTTCAAACGGTGCCTGCCTGCCCCAGCCCAGGCACTCGGGGTCAGAAGCTAAAATAGAAAACAACTGAAATCACTGCAAGCAAACAAACAGGCACAGCAGATGCTGGAGAAAGCCAAGCGAGGAAGGAGCCAGCAGGATGGAACGCAGCTCCAGCCCTGGGACTGGAAACAGCCTCCTGACTTGCCCCGGGTGAATGGAACCAAACCATATGGATGTGGTGGCCCTCAGCATGCTCTGAGCTCTCCTGTGTCGCTCCTGTCCCTGCTGTCACCTCCATCTCCTTTGCAGGATCACGCTCTGGTGTTATCACATCTGGGGCTGGTTTATTTCCAGCCCTCAGTCTGAATCTTCACCATTCCCACCCAGAACAACCGTCTCCTGCTCAGAAGGGTGCTCTTCACCCTCACCCCTGGCAGCACACCTCCCTGTCCCTGCCCAGAGCAGTGTGTCTCTCCTGCTCACTCCTGCCTTGCACCCTGAGCTGCTGGGCTCCTCTAGAATCATGGGATCACAGAATGGTTTGGGTTGGAAAGGACTTTAAAGATCATCTCTCCCCACTCCAGCTGCAGATGTGCCCTCTGAGCTTGTCATGCCCCTGACTTCCCCACATCCTGCCTCCGAAATGCCTTTGTCTTCATCTTCTGCATTAGATTATGCCCTTTCCAGCCCGCTCCTTCCAGACACTAGAAATCTCTCTCCCCCCAGCTACAACAGAATAGCATCCTAATTGCCTTTGTTAGGGATGGGGCCATGCTTGTACAACTGCCACGTCTGCTCGCGGGGCAGTATCAGCACCAACAATAGCTTAAAAGCTACAGGAGTTATAACATCGAGTCCTCCCACACTTAACTAAACACAGAGAGAAGGGACCATATGTGTGCACAAGCAGCCTTGTCAGGTGGGTTGGATCCCAGCTCCCCGGGGGTGGGAAGGGAAGACAAGGCACCGGGCAGGCGTGAGAGCATCCGGCACAGCAGCACTGCGCGCTGCTGCTTGTTTACAGCATCCCGAGGGACGCTGGATGGGATGTTTCCTGGGATCAGCCAGGGCAGAACTGCCCCCTAAGGTAGCAGAGATGGGCTTCAAAGAGCTTGGCTTCTCGCCTTGCTGTGCCCTGCTCTGCTGCATCTGCCCACCCAGGGGGGCTTGGGAGGAGCAGAAGGTGGGAGGGTCTTCCAGGCACAAGCAAGCTCCATCTTGGGCTGAGATGGACCACTCTGCATCAATAGGGAGGTCCAATCACATCAGTGTACCTGGGTCACTATTGCTCGCAGGCCATGGCCACCTCCTGCAGGTCTGCAGAGTAGAGAGCCCAGATAAACACTTCCTGGAGCCATGGAAGGTTTGGTTTTCAGTATATTGCTGAAGGATGCAACAGAAAATGCCTGTGTCCTGCTGCAGAAGGAGAGGAGGAGAGTGGCATCTCCCACACAGTTGGGATGTCACCCACTGCTCCCCTCAGAATGGTGGTGATGGGCCAGAGTAGCACAATAAGGAGGAGAGTTTGGATGGATGATGGGGTTCATCTCCAAAGATGCTGATTTTGAACAGGCACAAAGCTGCTTGAGATGTCACACACAATCAGGCTGCTGGGGGGCACACAGAGAAGGGAAAGGGGGGAACTGTCAGTTGTTAGCAGAGGATCTCTGCAAAAAGATGGGAAGTCCATGAAATAGTGCACAAAAATGTAAATGGTCCTTCAATAAACCACTGGATAACCCAGCTCCAGACCAGTTCCGTGTGTACAGTGCCTTGCTTGGCTGAGACAGGACCCTAAAATCCAGGCACCTCTCAAACACAACCACACTCCTCTCTGTGCAAGGAGAAACCTAAATCTGCTCATGACTACAGGCAGAAATATGGAGGTAAAGACAAAGCAGGAAACAGAAGTGAGGCTGAGAGGAACACCAGGCATCTCTGTAGACACCGAGTGTTCCTCTAAGCTCAGCTCAGGAAAAGGGCTCTGCCGAGCAAACACGGAAAACCTCTGACTGGGCTGGGGAAGGGGCGGCAGGGGAAGGACTGTTGGGAATGACGATGCCAAGGGAAGAGCCTGAGGAGGAGCTGAAGGAAATCATGGCAGGGCTCACCTGGGAAGCGTGTGATGAGAAACACAAGGAGCAGAACTGGCAAAGACAAGGCTCAGGACCGGGCTCCCTCGGGGTTCATGCTCATGGAAGCGTGTGCTAGCACGCTCCGAGGAGTCCCACAGAGGCCAGGAAGCTCCAGCTGCCCATGGACCAGAGCTCCTGCTCTGCACCCTTCAGCCCTCCAGCCAAGGGGGGGAATGTAACCAGAGCAATTTCTATTAGCAAGAATATAAAGACTTGGAACCTCTGGGCTGTCTCTTGACAACTAATTAATTACCAGGTAGCATCCCCTTGAAGCTGCCAACACAACACGCACAAGTTCCAGCACGATTTTGGGAGAGAGATGAACTTTACAACAAACTCCAGGATTTTACTTCATCTCCCGCCACCATCTGAGATCCTGGGGGAACAGGAAGGGGTGGCAAGAGGCAAACTCTGAAGCCATCTGGGATCATCATTAACTCATTCACTCATGGCCTCTGAAACAAAATGCAGACCATGCTGGGAGCAGCAGCTTCGAGCCAGATGAGAGCTCCTTGTGTTAGGCTGCAGTTAAGCTCTTCTGCCAGCTGGGGTGATGGGGTGGCCACCCCCTTGCAGCCCTCTTGTACCCCAGGGCTTTGGCCATCAGAGCAGCCAGGCTTCAAAGCCAGTAAGAGCCGAAACTGTATTTCAAATGGCTGTAGGTGATATAACCTTCACTAACAGCAACAAGAAGGAGCAAATGAAAGTATGTCAAAGAAAGCAGAGAGAACACAAGGAAAAGGGCAAGAGATGGGCAGAGGGACTGTTGCTGACAGAGCTTTTGTGGGAAAACACAGGAAAAAGCCCACAGTGGTAGAAGGTGCCAGATGTTAACTCCAAGCACCGAAAGGTCTGGGCTTGAGCTTATTGACCTCACTGGTGCGGATGTGCAGTGCCATCCCTCACCTCCAACCATGCCCCACTTCACGCTGTCCTCACCAGAACATCCCTTTCCAGTTGATTAGTTGCTAATTATTATGGGGCTGGTGTATCAGGGTATCACAGTGACCCCCCACAACTACACTGTGCATCCCAACATAAGATTTCTCAGGCTCTAGAGACACAAGGAGATGGGAGATGCTGCTCGGGTTGGCACACATGAAACAAACTACACAATACACAGGTAGCATCTCTGAAGGCTGGTTCTGTCTGTGCTCAGAGGGGTATCAGGCCATCATACCATGCTGATTAACCATAGCAGCATCCTGAACAGCACATGGGCACAGGGTTACATTTAAGGACTGCCTTGAGAAGACGTTTTACCTGTGACAACGCTTGAGACACCCCTGGGAGCCAGCCTGCCTGGTGGGCAGCTTCTGGGACCAAAGCCTCCACCTTCATGCTCCAAGACCACAGCTCCGTAAGTGGCTGTGGATTTCTTCCTCAGACACCAGGACAAGCCCAGGTCATCTTGCTCAGGTGCAAACGTTCTAGGCTAAGCCAAAGCATTTCTTTTCTTAGATTTACTTGATGTAAGTCCAAAACCTGAGATGACATCAAAGAGCCCATTGAGCAGATCCCCTCCAGATACACACGGGGACTTTACCTCGTTAGTACTAACACAGCTCCCCTGCGGACTTCCTGGGAACAGCTGAAGCAGCATCACACTTCAAAACCCAGCCTGCACATCACAGGGCTGAGGAGGAGTTCAGGTCTGGCCCTGGATTGTTGACAACCATTTCAAAGGCCATGCAGGATCACACACTGAAACTGTCACAGCCCTGGAGGGGGGGAACAAGATTATCTTTGTCTCTCAGGAGAGGGGCTGTAGAGGCAATGGCAAGGGTAGGAGCTGTCACATGAAGCCATCAAGGAGGGTCTGATTTAAAGGAAAGGGAAGATTCAGATGATGGAGTTATTTACCTCTAGAACTGGTCAGTGATTGTTTCCCATGAGCTACAAAGAGGGATGTCCCTTCAGGATTTCAACCTGTGGCAAAAGAGTCCATCTTCTTCTAAGGGATAACTGCCAGCAGTTCTGTTCCTGCTTGGGTCTGAGGTCACTTCCAGAGGGACAAAGGAGACCTGCAGGAGCCCAGGCTCAGCCATGGCACCAAGTGACAATGAGGAGATATGCTGCTTCCTGGAAGAACTGGAACTGATGTGCAAATAATGAGACTAAAATGTGGGGCGAGGGAGGGTTAAGGAGAGATTAGTCTGGGGCACATTCTGGGAGATAGATACACAATGTTAAGTATGAGGGCAAAGGAAATGAAAACTGGAAACTCAAAACATAGTCAAGAATCCAATCCCAGCCTGGGCAGGAAGTTTACACTCTGCTTCTAAATATACATGTTTTTAAATCAACAAGCTTTCTTGCTCCTCAGCTCCACTGTACAACTACACAGGAGAAGTAACCGGAAAGAGGCACTGCCAACCTCTGCCTGGCCAGGCTTGCTGGCCCCAAGTGACAAGGAATGAGTGACAAATCCAGCCATGCCCCAGCAGGGAAGCAAAGGCAGGATCCTGAAGAAGCTCTTGGAGAGCAGCATTCCCAGCTCCAAGCGCATTGGCACCCAGTCCCTCGCACATCCTCCTGTTGGTCTCTCAGTACCATGCCCAAGGACCATGAGAAGGAAAGGAAGCGATAACCTGTGAGCATGAGTGAGATGTGGTGCCTCTTTCCTTCCGGCTCTCTGGCCACTGCATTCATGCTCAGCAGTGGGCTAGTCCCATATATTTTTAATTCGATATAATTATCTCCTAGAAATTACAGTACACAGAAATCACAGCCTCTTGGGATCTAAAGCAATTAAGCGAAGATAAATTTCTTTCATGGAGCAAGCTGTCAAAGGATGAAGCAATTTCATTCCCCATTTGAAGTGGAAGCTTTGGGTCATGCATGGTTTATTTGAAACAATGCCATCACCTAAAGCTGCTGATCTTATCTGTCTCCCTCTCTCAGTCTCTCCATTTCAAACTGCTGAAGATGTGCAGCGTGGCACTGCCTGAAGTGATGACATCTGGCACCAGGCCAGCTACAGAAACAAGCAGCTCCTCCCCGAGCCGGAGTGCAAGAGGCCAAGCATTCCTATTAAAAAGAGGGAAACCAAGGTGAAATCTGGGAAGAGCTGGAAAGTGGGAAGCCTGCCCAAGGGAACAGGAGATCCATGAGTTACAGGAGGAGCGAAGTGCCTGCAGGAAGGGGCGGCACTGCCCAAGACAGGATGGGAGCACGTAGCACATCTCTGAGGGGTAACAGCCTACCAGGCTTCCTCTTCATCACTAGACTGCCCTGAAGCCATCTGAAGCAGGTTTGGAGGATTTCATCACAAGGAGCAGCCCATGCACTTCAGCATGAGGAGAGACATGACAGGTCAGAAATGATATCCCGTTAGCACACACGTGCTAATTCTCAGAACTTCCAGCATATTCTCTCCTGTCCTCACATTCCACCATGCCAAGATGTTTCATTTTAGACAAAAAAGCACATAAAACATCAAGTAACTCCTTTCAATGAACCATTCACCAAAGTGGTGGCTTTGATGCTGAAAAGGGGAGGATGAAGATCATAGAATACTGAGGGTTGGAAAGGACCTTAAGATCATCTAGTTCCAGCGCCCCTGCCATGGGCAGGGACACCTCCCACTAAACCATGCCACCCAAGGCTATGTCCAACCTGGCCTTGAACACCACCGGCGATGGAGCATTCACAACTTCCCTGGGCAACCCATTCCAGTGCCTCACCACCCTTACAGTAAAGGATTTCTTCCTCATATCCAATCTAAACTTCCCCTGTTTAATTTTGAACCCGTTACCCCTTGTCCTATCACTACAGATCCTAATGAATAGTCCATCCCCAGCAAGCCTATAGCCCCCTTCAGATACTGGAAGGCTGCTCTGAGGTCTCCACGCAGCCTTCTCTTCTCCAGGCTGAAGAGACCCAACTTTCTCAGCCTGTTTTCATACGGGAGGTGTTCCAGCCCCCTGATCATCCTCGTGGTCCTCCTTTGGATTTGTTCCAACAGTTCCATGTCCTTTTTATGTTGAGGACACCAGAACTGCACACAATGCTCCAAGTGAGGTCTCCAAGTGAGAGCAGGATGCTGTGGAGCAAAGAGTGGCCATAATGAGGGCTCTGCTACCTCCATGGGTTCAGCACTGGTGATGCTCAGATCCTCCAGTAGAGCAGGTTGCTCCAAGCCCCTGTGTCCAACCTGGCCTTTAACACTGCCAGGGATGGGGCAGCCACAGCTTCTCTGGGCACCCTGTGCCAGCGCCTCAGCACCCTCACAGGGAAGAGCTTCTGCCTAAGAGCTCATCTCAGTCTCCCCTCTGGCAGGTTAAAGCCATTCCCCTTGGCCTGTCCCTACATCCCTTGTCCAAAGCCCCTCTCCAGGTTTCCTGTAGCCCCTGTAGATACTGGAAGGCTGCTATAAGGTCTCCCCTGATAAGATAAGATTGATAAGGGCATTTCACCCCTCAGGTTTCTGCAAAAAACCTTTGCTCACTGGGACAGATGCTGAACTAAGAGAAGTTGCTGGTACTAGAGGGAGCTAAAAATGTAAACCGGCAATGGGTACAAGTTCAAGAAGCATCAAGAGCACAATATGATCTTCAAAAGTGACTTCAGCACCAGAAATCACTCTATGAACCCCCAAAATGCACATCAGCCATGTCCATAACCATGATATCACTTATGCTTAAGGTAAATACAGAACCAAGTTCACACACTGAAGAGGCCAGGCAGGTAATAACTTCTCAGAGCTCAGAAAACACATGTGCCTTCGTAATAGGAATTTGTGTCTCTGTGCAACCACCTACCCCAAATACAGTGAAGTTTTGAGAAAGTTTAAAAAGGAAATCAATAAAATGACTGGAAATAAGTATTATTGTTGCTATTTATACTATATAGACAAATATTTGCTGCACATGGTGGAGAAAATGCTTTATGTAAAGTGCTGGCATGCAAAACGTTATGGCGAGTTTTGTTAGTTTCAGCAAGATATAGGCTTTACCTTATGTTTAAGGAAACATATGTAAATATGGGGAAAAACGAGATTAAATTCTCTGGATTAAATATCCTGCATTTTTAGTGTCCCACCACAGACACAGTCAGAGCAGCAGCAGGAATACTGCTCGTGCCAGGCCTGCGTTTGGGAGGAATGTTAACGCTTCCCAGTGAACCTTCACTCAGTACCCCCTTGTCTTCCTAAGGGACACGGGTGGCCTGGGGCTGAGGCACTGGCCTGAAATCCTGGGTATCAGGGGTTTGTTCTCATCCTGAAGCTGAGGTTTCCTGTGGGACCTGGGTCAGTCCCTCAGCCCTGCGTACCTCTTTTGCCAATCTCCAATGAGGAAATTGCTTTTCCTTCTGTCCCAACGTGTTGTGGAGATATGTTCATTAATGCCTGGGAAGTGCCTGGACTTCAATGACGGCGAGGAAAGAAAATAACTAAGACCACGGTGGTGTCTTCTCTTTCTGATTTGGGATGTGATGGAAATGAGGACACCGAGGGCTGAGGCTCCAGCCTGCAGCGGGAGCTGAGCTCTCCATCCTCACCAGGACTCAGCCCAGTGCCGGCAGGAGGATTTGGCATCCACAAAAACAACGGGAGGTCCAGCTGGGAGCAGAAACATGGGGAGCAGACTCCAAGCTCAATGACAGAGGTCACCTTCCGTCTCCCATAGAGACAGAGTAGATCCCCATCTGTTATTTGGGCTGACCACTCCCTGCATTCCACCCAGTCCACTTCTCTGGCAAGCTTCCCAGGACGTGGATCTTTCTTATTCAGGGTAACAATGAGGAGTTATTAACTGGATCTTTTTTCAGGCTTCCTGAGGTCCTTCCAATAGCTGTGTTGGTGGATACCACAGCCAGGTCAGCTTCAGCAGGCGTGTTTTAAGCATTTCACTTGGCCAAAGATAGAACAGTGCTGTGAAACAGGGTCACCCCCAAAGCTAAGCCACAGGCAGGGATGAAGAGACTGAGTTTAGTATTGGAGTGCAGAGTCTAAGTGGTGGCAAAGTATCCAGCATGAGGCAAAGAGGCAACCCTGAGTCCCAGGGACCCCTGCACCATCAGAAGCACCACATTAACTCTTAAGCACCACAACGGCTGTCCAAGAAGGGACCAGCTCGGTCAGGCAGAGCAGCCCTTCCATTTCCTCCAAGTTTCTCTGGGTAGCAATAAGAGATGGCTTATTGGGAGGGGATCCAGCACGAATGGTGTTTTAATGAGGCCTTTCAATATACTTACAGACTAATCAGCGAATTCCATAAGGTCTGGACTCTAATAGGTCATTCTGAGTACACTAAAGGCATGGTGAATACCTCCTTTATAGCCAGAGCCATGTACTAGGCCTGATGTCCTGTCAAGATGTGGCAGGTTTTATGTCATCAGGGTGCTGGTGCAGCAGAAGCAAGACCATTACCTGCTGAAGAACCCCGAGGGAAGTGAAGGTGCAGGCAGTGTATCCTGAGGTGCTGCTGCACAGGAGACTTCATGGTTTGACTCTCCTTTCCTAGGTCATTCCATTGATGTTGACTCCAGGAACACACGGTCAGGGTCGCCCAAAGAAACTAGGGGAAGGTGTCGCTGCCCACGGCAGAGGATTGGAACTGGATGAACTTTGAGGCCCCTTCAACCCAAACCATTCTACGGTTCTACGACATTTCGCCTTTCCCAAGAGTCTGTGCCTCTCCAGTGGCAGCTTTTAGGACAAAAGGACTGAACCAAGGCAAGTTTTCCATCTCATTGCAAACCTGGCTTGATGGTGAGAGAAGCAACGATCTTCAACAACAAGAGTCATCTGATCTGCACAAAAAGATCCAACGCTGCCTGAAACCAGGCAAGGGACAAGGCTGACTTCTCCTGTCAGTCTCTGCCTGGAGCTGATGATCACATCACACTTCCAGCCTTTTGCTGACACCAGAGCCAAACTGTGCAGCACTGGCTGAGGAACCACACACGTGCTGGTACATGTGCACGGCTCACACCCAGCCTGCCTGAATCACTTGGAGCCGAGAGTGGCTAAAGTGAGCCTGGAGGAGAGGCAGAGGTGGCTCCAAGGCTGGCAGCAGGCAGGGGAGGAAGGGATGGGAACATCACAACCCACTTGAGCAAAGTCCCCACAGCTTCCCCATGCACTGGGGTATTGCTCACTCCCTCCACATGCCAGGAAAGAGGAATCTGCAGAGTAGGGAAGGTTGTTTCCACCAACTGCTGGTTCTTCCCTCTCTACTTCCCCTCCAAGATGTGGCTGCCTGGAAGAGAGCACCTCGTACTTCCCTGCGAGCTGCCTCCAGACCACAAAGCCACTCTCACACTCACTAGCAGGCACATGAAGAGGTGCTGTAAATGGATCTTAACACGTTGGCAGGTGGTTCCTCACCTCGTAGTGAGACTGAAGTTCTCACACAGCAGCTCTCAGTTTCAGGACGGGAGGCAAAGCAGCAGGACTCTGCAGAGGGGGCTGCACTGGAGGCAGTTTGATCTGCTCCCCTTCAACACCATGCCAGGACTATGGGATCTGTTAATACTTGGCTGTGGCAAAGGAGCTGCTCTGAACTCCTGCTGCCTTCAAGGCTGTTTCTGCAGCTCGATGCCATGGCTGTGCGTCATCAGGCAGGCAGCTGTCCTCAGCCTGAGCACTCTGCATGGCTGGGACGAGAGGATGTGAAAAGCTCCTATGCCCCAGAGACTGCAGTGCACAGGATACGGCCTGGATACAAATCTGGTCAACAGAGGTCTTAAAATGTCAGCGTAAACAGGAGGGCAAGTCCTGGCGGGGAAGCTTGCTTGGGCTTATGCTGCTTAACAATAGGTTCAGTGACTTGGACAAAGAAAACCTTTACTGATAAAGCCTGCAGATTAGACACCAGCTCCTGCCCTCCTAGTCTTTGAAGAGAGCAACTCACCAATGGATAAAGACTGAAAGCTGCTCAGTTGTCTTCTCAAGAGCAAACCCCGCACTGTTTTAATACAGCTCAACCCAAAGCCGTGCCTTTAGGAGAGCAAAGGCTGCAGGACACTGGTGGGTATGGAGAGCAGAAGAGCGCAGTGGTCACTTCCACCTCACAAGCGGCTCACGGAGCAATACATGGAGCCTGGAAAACCACTTAGAAGCACCTGAGAATGGCTCAGGGCATCCAAACCATGTCCCTCAGTCCATCTATTCACTTATTGATGGGATGGGGGGACTTGAGACACATTTACGTATCCGAGTCAGAGCAGCGATGGAGAACGTCCCAACGTACAGCAAACCTCCATTAGAGCGAACTGAAACAGAACAAATTAAGCCCAGAAATAACACACACTTTAAACAGTGATTGGAATTGGCTCCCGGGACACTTTGCTGAGGATCCCAATGGATTCTCAGCCTTTCAAAATCAAGGCTCAGTGCTTCCTACAAAACCTTGCTCCCTTGGAAATCTCCCTGTGGCTTCCTGAGGGAGACGGCCACAGCTCCCTTGGCTTCCCAGCACACGGGGCTCTCCCAGCCTGGATTCCCCACTCCCAGCACTGACGCACAGCACCGTGGGCTCCTCTTTGAAGACAAGGGGGTTATTTCTGACCCGCGCATTCCTCCCAGAAGCTCCCCGACGTTCAAAGCACCTTGCTGACAGACAGGCAGGTGTGCCTGTGACAGTGGCCACCTCCTCACAGCCCCAAAGAGCGCCTGGGGGAGTTCTCGGAGCCCAGCTGTGACATTTCCTTTCACCTATACCTGTACAGCTGTTTCCTACAGGGCTGCAAGCCTCCAGTGAGATGTGTGAGGCTTCTGTAGGTGCTTGGGAACAAGATGGAACAGAAACGCTTCACACCTGGCCCCAAAATTACAGCACTGCTGGAAGGTGGCCAACACAAACTGGCAGAGTACCAGTTGCAATGGACATCAATTAAGCAGCCTGTCATCCTCAGACTGCAAGGTTTGCTTCTCTGCGATCTGCAGCACTCCTTAAGCCTTCAGCAGCACCAGCACCGGAGTTTTCCAGATGGGATCATTTCCCTCAGATTCCACTCGCTAGATTTATTGCAGTATATAGGGATTTTTTTTTAACCCACTCTCTTTGCAGAGCCTGAGCTATTATTCCACATTGTGGATTTCTCCAGGGCTGTATTCAGTGTCTTAGGGCTTGTTTGCCACGAGTCCCCTTTACCTTCAGCTGGAGAAACATGGTTTTAAGAATATGTCCAAATCTCTTGGAGCTTAAAGAGTGATTAAAAGCTGAGACCAAATGATAAATGAAGATAAAACCTCTCTGGAAGATGCCCCACATAGCCCCAGGAGATGCAGCAGCAGCCTTCATGCCCATGTGAATGGAGACAAGCTTAAAACAGCACAACAGACACCAGTGCACCCTCCTCTGCCACTCAGACATGGGGACAAGGACTCAGTTTGACACTTCTCCCTGTGCTAATGACACTCGGTAGAGGCAGACAGGGGCTCCCGTGGTGTCCACACAGTCCGTGGCACTTGCAGTTCAAGGCAACACCAAGGATGGACGAGGAGTTCAAAGCAGGTGACGTTCTGCACTCTACCTTCATGGTGGCATAAACCCCAGCTCTCCTCCATCACTCAATGACATCACCTTCCACCATGGCCCATAATTTAGCCTAATTGACTTTTACAATCCAAAGGCACCACATGAAAGGGAAGGTCGAGGCTGGGATGGAGTTCAGATACTGGTCAGAAGATGTAAACATTTCTCACTGCTGCCTCGGGGCTGCCAGTTCCTGCCAAGTCCCCGCTCGGAGCAAGGCTGCCTGGGGCAGGATCCTTCACTGCCTGTTTGGAAACCGAGGCAGGCAGGAATGGAAGGAGTTTTTCAAGGATGACTCCTCCTTGGGGCTCCGATCTCTGCTCATAGTTTCCCTTTTCCTCTCTGGACTAAACTCCAAGCTGGAAGCTCTTGCTCTCATGGGCTGAATGCGTTCGCCTGCCAAGCTGGAGGGAGATGCTCCAAGGCTATGGAATGGGAATATGGAAAGGATGCTGAGAAAACAGTTACATTTGCTCACTGGGGTTTTCTCTTTGCTTACAAAGAGTTTGTGTTCACAGAGTCTGGGTCTTGCTACTCTTCCTCTGATGTCTTGCAAGAAGTCCTCCCAAAATCCCTGTAGTGTGGCCACGCTAACCTGGATTTCATCCCTGGCATCCCAGGAGTCATGAGGTCTCAGAAAGGACAAACATCTGGTGTTTAGAGACATGACAGAGCCTGGTCCCTACGACA
This sequence comes from Ara ararauna, assembly GCA_028858755.1. NCBI lineage: Eukaryota > Metazoa > Chordata > Aves > Psittaciformes > Psittacidae > Ara > Ara ararauna. The sequence continues at coordinate 3,851,337 of CM054389.1, read as the reverse complement.
GCTATTCCTCCTGGGCTTTTAAACCTGGGGCTCCCTTTCCAAGATACATCAGACAGGGCTACACATTGCCAAGAGATATCTGCAAATCTTAAGAAGACTGAAATACCACAAACAAGTGAAGTAAAGAATAAGATAGGACTAATTTTAGCCCAAGTCTAAATAATATTAGCTTCTAAATAGGCTACCACCTCTGCAAATGTAGAGTACATTGGCGCAACTAGAGAAAGGGTCCAATTTGGACTGTTCACCTGAGCTGGACAGTGCAGAGGAAAGGGATTTGTGGTTTCTAAGGAGAGCAAAGCTTGCATTTTAGGCTACCTGCACTAACAGGTGAGTAGTGCAACCAGCAGGAAGCAAGTACAAGAACAGCACCAAGTGTGTGAAGCTAACTGGCCACCCTGGAGCTGGAGGAACCACACGGTACCCAGTGTGCAGGGCTGCTATACTGCTAAGTTATTCTTCAGAGCCTTGAAGTTCCAGGGCTTTCATTTGCCTGGTAAGGTGACACAGGGTTGAGGCTAGCTGAGTGCTGAGTATCTGACACAGGCCACTCCACACATGAGCATGCACATGAAGGAACACAGAGAAGTGCCTTGCTGTTGGAGAGGAGGGAACCACAGTGACTAGCCCTATAAGCATATGTATTAATCATGCACCGTCTGGTTTTAATCCACACACTGCTGATCCTGCGTCTCACTGTATTGTTATCAGGGGAAGGAGTATTTCTCCTCAATCTTATTCACCAGCCAAAAGCCTGAAAATGCAAAAAACACATTTGTGAAGTGCCTTCCCAAGGACCCCGGGCCCCGGACCTGGTGAGCTGGGGCTGCTGCTGCCTTTTATTGGCTTTAAAAACCTTTTATTAACGTGTGTCAGGGCTGGGGGAGGAGGGAGAGGTTCAGGTTTCAGGACCCCCCATGCAGAGCGGTTTATTGTGGGAAGGGACATTAACACTTTCTCCTCCACATCTCCCTGCCTTGGGCATGTGGAAGTGTGTGGGGTTGGGTGATGGATGCATCGAGCCCATGCGGAGCTCCCAGGGATGCGGGCAAGCGGTGGTACCATGGGCCTGCAGACAGGAGAGGGACCTCCCTGCTCTGCATCATGCTGGGTGAGCTTCCAGCCTTGCCACCAGCTCCAGGGGGTCACTGCAGAGTAGGCTGCTCCAGAGACAACAGGATTCAGGGGGAGCTGAGCAATCCAGGACATGCCCCATGTTCCCAGGGCTGCACAAGAACAGATCTGGATTCACCATCACCAGGACTTGCTTTAGCCTCAACACAACCCAAGTGTTTTCCACTACAAGTCCCCTGTGGCAGCACCACCTCACACCACCTGATGAATCCACAGTTGCAACCTTCCTTCATCCTGAACCTCAACTCAGCCATGCAGGTTGAAGGAGGTGACCCTGCCCCTCTGCACTTCTCTCGTGAGATCCCACCTGGAGCAGTTCTGGTGTCCTCAACTAAGGAGGGCAGGGAGCTGCTGGAGCAAGTCAAGAGGAGACCACCAGGATGATCGGGGCTGGAGCACCTCCCACAGGAAGACAGGCTGAGAACACTGGGACTGGTCAGCCTGGAGAAGAGAAACTGCGTGGAGACCTCAGAGCAGCCTTCCAGTATCTGAAGGGGGCTACAGGGATGCTGGAGAGGGACTCTTCATCAGGGACTGCAGTGACAGGACAAGGGGTGACAGGTTCAAACTGGAAAAGGGAAGTTCATGGTAGATATAAGGAAGAAGTTCTTTACTGTGATGGTGGTGAGGCTCTGGCACAGGTTCCCCAAAGAAGTGGTAAGTGCCCCATCCCTGACAGAGCCTTGGGTGACTTGGTCCAGCGTGAGGCATCCCTGCGCATGGCGGGGGGTTGGACCTGGATGATCTTAAGGTCCCTTCCAACCCAAACCGTTCTATGGTTCTATGTTGCTGCTCCCTGCTCTTGCCTTGGGTGCAGTCCTGGGTGAGTGTGGTCCTGGCAGCATCTCCTTCAGCTGCAAATGCTGCAGACACAGTCTGACAGCTCAGGCACCAGGCTGCATAGTTTGGTGTTGACTGGTACATTCAATGGTGTTCCATCACACAAGCTGCAATGGCTATCTGCCCAACATACGCCCAGGAAAACATCACCAAGTTACGCTCACCCCGGAGCCAGCTTTTGTTGGTTACAGCTTCAATGCCAGTGCAGGAGACGATGGGAAGCTCCCAGTGTCACGCTGGCTCCAGCAGGAATCCGAACGCGGAGCTTCATGGCAACGAACGGAGTCAGAACATTTGCACTCAAAATAAGAGCCAGGCCAAATGCTCAGAAAGTTGCTGAGAAACTCCAGCTGAGCGCTGCACTCGCTCTGCTAAATGGGACATGGAGAACAGAAAGAACAGGGAAGCACAGCATTTGTCCTACAGAGGTTATAAACCAAGCATCCTCTTGGTAGAGCAAATAACCGAACACCATTTTGAGCCCAATGCTTTCCAGTCGTCACAGAACCATGGAATGGTTTGGGTTGGAAGGGACCTTAAACCCAGTTCCAACCCCTGCCACGAGCAGGGACACCTTCCACTAGAGCAGGTCGCTCCAAGCCCCTGTGTCCAACCTGGCCTTGAACACTGCAGGGATGGGGCAGCCACAGCTTCTCTGGGCACCCTGTGCCAGCGCCTCAGCACCCTCCCAGTGAAGAACTTCTGCCTAAGACCTCACCTCGGTCACCCCTCTTTCAGCTTAAAGTGTTGCCTTCCAACAGATTCTTTTCCTCCAAAACGTTACAAATTCATTAAAAAACTATGGTGCAAAAGCAAGGGATAAGGATTTGGAGCATCAGCAAGCAAGGTGAGGTATTATCCTTGCAGTAATAAGCCAACCACCTCTTCCTAGCCATGCAAGTGATAGGAAAGGTCCCAAAGCGTGCTTCCCAGAGCCACTTTGGCATAGACACAGCAAACACTACAAACAGCCCAGAGACACATCTGTGAGGAGTCAGGTTTATCTGGGCTCTGCAAGCTAACAGGAGGGCAGGGAGCAGATGGTGGCCTTGGGACCACACACAGGGGTCCCCAGACAAACTGGACTGGGGCTTCTTGGCAGGGAAGGACCTTTTTGTATCTTGCCCACAGTCCTTTGTGAAAGGCCCCTCTGTCACACCTTCCTGGCTTGGGCTGCACTGCCTCCTACAACAGCCCACTTCTGGGGAGTCACATCATTCACTTCATTAATACCTTAGTGAAACAAAGTCACCATTTGACTGCAGTGACACCACTGCCACTCCAGTCCCATCACAGCAAATGGGGTAGGAGCATCCAAAGAGGTCACTGTGCCTCCTTGGCCAAGGTGGTCACCTCCACTCAAGTTACACCTGAGAGAGCCACCAACCTGCTTTCAAACATCTCCAAGGCTGAAGAGATCCTGCAGAGTCACTAAGGAGCCTGCTTTCAAGTGTTTAACTACCCAAAGTAAGAAGCCTACCCCCCAAGTCTAGTATTTGCTGCAATTTATGTCCATTCCTTCCTGTGCTTCTCAGCATGGAGCTGGAGGTCAGTTTGTTCTGCTCCTCTCTGCATCAGCTCACTGCATTTTACCCATCTCCTCTTGACTGAACAGATCTTCCAGTCCCTTGGAAGTCAGGCTTGGGAGATCCCTGCTTTGTCTCACTGGCCTCCCCTTAACCCTCCTATGTGTCCTCTGCACGGTGAATACCCATACCTGCTGTTTCACCAGTCTGACCATTAGGTTAGTACTGAGTTGAGAAGACACCGTGCAGAACCCATTGCTCCTGCTCAGTGTGTCCTGGCGACAGCTGGTACCAGTGGGCTCCTGTGTCTACCTCCATGAGATGTGTCTGGCGCACAAGGCACAGACCAGAAGGCGGCACAACACAACTGGGACACAACAGGGGCTCGGACAACACCCCAGGCTGTTGGGTGGGATCATGGTTCCAAAGTCAGTTGCTTTCAAACCAAACAAGAGACACAGAAGTGGAGAAAGGGAAGGGAAAAGGAAAAAAGAAGGGAAAAGAAAAAAGAAAAGGGAAAGGAAATGAAAAAGGAAGGGAAAAGGAAGGGAAAAAAGGGCAGACACAGCCAGGCCTGGCTCATTCTCTCTGGGATCTGTGTTTCCTTTCCAGCAGAGCTCAGCTGATACCACTGTGCTGTTAACCCCGGATGCTCGGGTAGCTGCTGCTGAGCTGTGAAGGGCACCAGCTCCTGCCAGGAATGTTGGAGTTCCTTTATAAAGCCCCAGCACCGAAGGGAACCAGGACAGAGAGAAAACTCAGCTCGGAAGCTCAGGTGTAGCTGCAGGACAGGGTCATGGTTCCTCTCTTACAAAGATGAGTGCAAGTGCCTGGCAGGGCAGGTAGATGGCACTCCGAATAAACCAGTGTGTGGTTACAAGAGGCAGAATCCAGGGAATACCAGCCCTTTCCCACAAGTTATGGGGCACCAGAAGGAGCTGCTCAGCCCCCTCACTTACCTGTTTGGGCACTGGGGAAAGAGTCCCTGTGTAGATAACGGGGCACTGGGGCTGTCCCCAGAACCCCAGTGAGGACAAACTGAGGGCAGCAATGGCAACCACATTGGTTTAACCCCTTCAAACAGAGCCCTCAAAATCCATTTTTCCATGGGCAGAGAGAAGCGAAGCAGGAATCCACACCTCCTGGGTCCCTCTGTGAGAAAGGTCCTGGATTTCTCACTGTCATTTCAGGACAACGCCAAGAAGTGGCACACGGGAAGGCATATTACCACCATCACACACAGGCTCTCCACTGAAACCAGCCTCTGCATCTCCTCTTGGAGCACCAACCTCTTGGGAAAGCTCTTCCCAGATGAGCAGCGCTCCTGCCTCCAAGCAGGAAACAGTTGAGAGCCACTCTTATCCTGCCTTGCCTCCAAGGGAGTGCAAAACAAATGCCATTGTGCCTCTTCCATCTTCCCCCCTCCCCGTTCTTCCTTTCAGGTTCAGACACGTTATCCAAGTGCAGCCCCCGGGTCCCTCCTGGCCAGGTGGTGGCAGAGAGCAGCCCCAAAACCCCACATCAACAAGGGAACTGATTTCATTATTCTAAAAACAAACAGCCAAAGGAAAGTTCAGGCGAGAATGGGCTCCTCGAGCAAAGAAAGGAAAATAGAGAGCAGGCAGTGGGGAATGCTTCATATTCCTAAAAGCCTTTTGTACGTTAACACATGGTGTCTGCTTCTCTCTAGTCACCTATTTATCACTCTCCTCTTTAGAGAAGGGAAAAAAGTCCTGGCTGCCTTCCTAAGGCAGAGTTTTGTGGCCGGGGGGAGGGGGAGGGTGCTTTAAGCATGATGCAAACCATTTGGAGTGCACTGAGAGCACTGCCAACACAAGCTGCACTATTTAAACAAGTGAGGAAATGATCGTATATACAACATGCCAGCGAGCACACACACACCAGAGGAAGTCGAGAGGGGTTTTCATGACACAGAGCTGGATGTCAGCGGCTGAAAGGTCGATATTTTCCCTTAACACCCTTCTCAATGACTTAATCGTGTTCCGTTTGCACAGAAAACTTCCCAAGAATAAAAGTCTGTGGAGGAATCGAAGGGGGGATGTTTGGCCTAGTGCTGACCTTGTCCGAGGTCCTCTCCACGTAGCAGGGCTCCTGGGGGGCGACCAGCAGGGGAACGAAGCCCGAGAGCAGCCGATCCTCTTCCAGGCTTAGCAGGGCAAGGTCATCATCTGGGTCCTTGTACAAGGGCACCTCCGACTGATTCACTGTGGTCAGTATGTTACAGAAGTCAGCCAGCGTCGCCCACACATCTACTGAGACCCTGGGAGAACGAGGAGAGACGTGAGCAATTCCGGGCTGGAATGCGCTGGGAGTTGCCTGCAATGCTGCAGTGAATACCAGAGAGGTGAGGCGAGGCACAGCCATCACCACCACCGACCTACCCCACCGGGAGGGCTCCGGCCGCAGCTGCGCTGGCACCGAACCCACCAAGGGCTTGCAGCCCATGACATCGACCACCCCATGTCCTGCCTCCACCCCCCTGGATAGGGAACAGCTCCCAGGATCTCACCCTTCCCACTGTTCTGCCCACTCCTGCCCGCTCCCGAGCCGGCACATGCGCGGGAAGCAGCTTCCCCGTGCAGCGCCAGCGGGAACCCGGCTCGTTCCAGATGGGAGAAATGATGCTTGTTACTCAATTTTAAGCCTGTTGGGAGGACAGAGCAAGCAGCCACACTGCTGCGAGGCAAAAGAGGCGTCTGGGGGGGTCAAGCCAAGCCTGGGGAGGGTCCAACCCAGCCCAGGGGGCTCCAGCCCAGCTTAGGGCATCCTTCTCCTTCATGCTGCTGCACCCATGTACCCTAAAGCACAGAGATTTTCCTTGTTAAACCCCAGCCCCCGTGGGAATAAGCCAGGTTTTCCTTCTGGCCACAGTTTCAACACTCACAACTGACCTGCAAAGCTGCCTCTGCGGTGCATCACCTTCCCAGAGTGGGAACATGAGGCCACCAGCAGCCCTGGACCGCATCCCAGCACACATCCCCATTGCTGAGCACACCCTGGGGAGCACCCAGCACCCCAGGGAGGGTGAGCGTGGGGGAAGCAGGGAACAAGCACAGAGCAATGCAGCTGGATGGGGCTTGGAGCAACCTGCTGTAGTGGAAGGTGTCCCTACTCAAGGCAGAGGGTTGGAACTGGATGAGCTTTAAAACCCTTCCACCCCAAATCATCTGTGATTCTATGAGGCTGCCCTGCACTGCATTTCTAAAAGCACTCAGATAGAGGGTTTTTAGTGCATTAACTGAGCTGAAAGCATGAAACAGGGTAAACTGGGGTTGATGTGCTTCTGCTGGTATCAAGGAGTGCTGCTCCTCCACCCCTCTGGGGCACCCAAAAAGCACAGCATCACCAGGGCTGCAGCAGTGACCGGTGCAGCCCAAGGCAGCGCAGGGCTGGAGGGAGGCCCCCTGCTCTTTGAACTGCTCCAGGTGGACAGAGTCTGCACTGGGTTATTTACGGGAATCAATGTACCAGGAAAGCACACTGAAATGAAACATCTTGTTTTCAAGAGCGTCCTGGGAGCCAGGCAGAACGAGGAGCCATTAATCAAAGCCCGGCACGTAATCAGCACACATGTACCGCAGAGTCGCCCACATCCCTAAGCCAGCCCCAGCCCTGCGCTTCTGCAAGAGGATGCGAGGGCCTTCAGAGAGAGCCCTCTGGTCGCAGACACCAGGAGCTGGGTTCATTCACAAAGCTCCATCGCTTGGCTCAGCCAGGTCTGGCTGTCAGAAATGTTTAAATATGGAAAAAAATAAACAGTTGCAACACGTTTCTTCTTCTTCTCCTCTTTTTTTTTTCGGTGCAGGGATCTGTCCGAGGCCCTTTGTGATGTAATGGGAAACGCTGCGTTTGTGCTACCAGCTGGAAAATAAACAGAGCTTCGAGGGTTAAAAGGAACTGAACTTTCCACGACCCCTATCTGCAAAAGAAGAAAATAATAAGAGGAATGATCCACTGCCCCACAGCCCTGATAGTTTATCCTCCAGCCCTGGCTGCAGAGACAAGCACCGGATGTGATAGGGCTGCTCTGGGCCACCTCCAAGGCGAGCTCTGCCCATGGGAGATGCGCAGGGCTTGGGAGGCTCAGCCCTCCCCCAGTGCCCTGCTGGCAACTGGGCTTGGCTGCCTGCGGCCGGTCACATAGCACTGGTGGGGCCCCAGCATCGGCTTGGATGAAGGAGGTGCAGAGGCATCAGCGGGGGAGAGGTACAGGGAGAGCGGCTGCAGGACAGAGAACAGGCGCACTGCACTGGGGTGTTGGGGACAGGCAGAGATGCAGAGGATGCTCCCAGAGGGCATCTCAGCCCAGTGGAGGAAAAGGGAAAGAAACACATTGAAGAGATCTCGCTGGTATTCCCTAAGAAACAGAGCTGGAGGCAGGGGATGGAGATGATCAGTGAGGGTGTGAGGGAGGCTGAGGGTAGCAGGGGGATGCTGGGCAGGACTGGGATCCACAGCAGGACAGAGGTAAAGGAGCAGCCCAGATGAAGAACAGGGAGCCAAAGGCAGAAAGATGCCATGTGAACAGTCACCGAGCTGATGCTAACACCCCTGCAGCCACCCAGCCCTGTGGTCCCTCTCCTCTCCGCCCACTGCAGCACTGCAGCCCCTCACCCCCTCCTGAGCACCACAGCAGTCCCTGTCACTTTATCCCCTTCATCCCCAGCTCCCTCCAGCTTCCCAGTGCCTTGCCACATCTGTCATTCTGAATGCGTTAAGTTTCCATCCTGAGCTTGCTTCAGTCAAAGCAGACTGTGCTGGCCCCCCAGGTACCATCTCACTGCAACACAGCCCCGAGCATCCTCTCACATGCAGCATCCTTCAGAGCCTTCAGAAAGCCAACAAAGATGAAGGTGTTGGCATTTCTGCTCCTGTGATGCAGAGGCAGCACTGCAGAGAGCAGGTCTGAAAATTCCCTGCCTTCCCTTTGGATGCAGCTCCTCCTCTGCAGTGCACCACCAAGATCATTTACCAGCTGCCACCCACCGGCAAAGCCAGCAAGGGCTAAGAGCTCATCCTGACACTGTGCAGCCCCACGGATCTCCTGCTGGGACATGCACTTGCCCTGGAAGGTCGCACAACACTCAGGAGTCCTGTCAGGCTCCTTCCCAGGATAACACCAAGGCCACCTCCAGGCGTTTCTGGCTTATGTCACCTCACCGGAGCCTCTCTGCAAAGCCAAGACAGGTCCAGGTGCCTGGAATTGCTGTATCCACACAGTGCCATGGCTTCAGCATCCCTCTGTGGAGGGAGGCTCTGTATTACCGACACTGAGTCCAGGCACGCAGCTCCCAGGTACAGAGATGAGGCTCCCAGAGCTTTTACCCAAGGAAGCGAGCAGGGGGTTAGCGCGAGGTCTTTCCTCGGAGCGGGGGGTTCATTCCCTTCCCCACAGACACATTTACATTTGCTTATTCCACCAGGACGGGGAAAAAAAAATAAGAGTTAATTTCTTTTTTATTGCCTCAGGATTCCAGGTTTAATGTAGCTGTCAGTGCGAGCGCAGCCCAGCTGCAGGCCGACAGGACACAGCCCGGCCAGGCAGCGGTGGGGAGAGCACAAGTGTGCGGTCACAGCACAACTCTGCCTGGGGACAGCTCCTGGTAAAGATGATGCCCACCATGGGCATGAATCATCCCAAGGCAGAAGGCACAGAGAGGAGAGGATGTGACACTGATGCTCACCGAATCCCCACTGGCGTTACATGGCACAAGCCACCATCTTCACCGGGGGCTGCCTGGTGATTAATATCAAGCACAATGACCCCATGTTCCAGGCCTGCGGGGGCCTGTGGAGGTGGCCATTTCCTGTGTAATACCAGCTTGTTTAAACACTAACAGTCCAACTCCACAGCTGCAGAACAAACCCGGAAAGCGCGGAGCAGAAGAAGCCCTGCATTGTGTTCCCCGGGCGCCAAGAGCCGCGCTGCCGGGCAGATGGAAAACACCTCGGGATCACTGCAGCATGGACACGCCGGCTCCCGGTGTGAGCAGCACCACTGCTCCCCCTGTACAAAGTGCTCTGCATCCCCCCCTCCTGAGTTTTCCTCTCTCCTGGCCCAGGGGAAGGTGAACTAAAAGCAGCTCCTGTTTTAGGAAGAAGCTCTTCCCTGTGAGGGTGCTGAGGCGCTGGCACAGGGTGCCCAGAGAAGCTGTGGCTGCCCCATCCCTGCAGTGTTCAAGGCCAGGTTGGACATAGGGGCTTGGAGCAAGCTGCTCTAGTGGAAGGGGTCCCTGCCCGTGGCAGGGGGTGGGACTGGATGAGCTCTGAAGTCCCTTCCAACCCAAACCATTCTATGATTCTGTGATTCCTCTGCAAGGAACAAAAGGGGCTGGCAGTGGGAGCTCTTCCCAGGGTCCACCAACCATGTCCTGGACTCACAGTTGCCCAGAGCAGGGATGAGGTGATCACAGCCTCTCTGCCTCATGGCATCAGTGCTTCCCCTACTCTGCTTTGCACACAGTCCTTCTGGCCACCCAGGCATCCATAAACCCATTCCTCTCCTGGGAACCTGCTTTTGGAATCAGAGGGAGGCTCTCCTCAGAAAGGTGCAGTCTCCTCCCAGCCAGCTTCTGCTCTGCCACAGCCCCCTTCTCCACAGAGACTTTTGGCTTCTGCTTCAGTCAATGCTACCTTCATTCTCAGCCAGGTTTACACCATGGAGACACCTCGGAATGCTCACTTTGATGTCTCGATAGGCACACTGTGGTGGCCAGCATTACTAATGAAGGCTGAGATCTGCAAAAGGGATTTTCCATTTAGTCTCCAGCAAACTCCAAGGTCTTGGCACCCCTGTCCGAGACTCTGTCCATCTCTCCCAGTGGGAGCTGCCATCTCAGTGACACTGCTCTGCAAGAGCGATGTGATGAGAGCGATCTGGCACATCTCTCTGGGAAGGTAAGCTCCAGAATGCGCTCCAAGCTTTTGGATTTCATTTAATACTTGGTTTAAATTAACCATTTTTAAATGCTTGCAGACAGACTCCACAAACCAAGAGGCCCTTCCTTCGCCTCAGCATGGAAGGAGCACAGATCTGCCAGGGGCAGCCCTGCAGCAGTTTGTCTGTCTAGCCAGTGGCTTCTCCATCGATTCTTGTGCTTCAGTTAGCCATGGACTCACTGCAGCAACATCACAGAGCAAGGAGAAGCTTTTGCTGTCCTCTGCCTAGCCCTCTTCATAGCCATATGTCCCAGAAGGAGATGGATTCACTTGGAGATCTGCCTTTCGCCCCATCTGCTGCTAATATCTCCGCCTAAGGAGATCCACCCTGCTCCCCTCTCCCCAAGGCTTCCTGCTTTTCACACCCTGAACTCTGCAAATGACTCCAGGGAAAGTTGGTCTCAAAGACTCTTCTCCAACCCAGTGACACGTTAGTGCAACTGCTTTAAACTGCTCAGACCTCAACGCAGTGTTTGCCATGAAACATGCAGATATAAATGACTTGTAAGATACAGAAGTGACTGTTGCTGGCTGCTACAAGACCTGGCAACACGCAATCCCTGAGCCACGGGACACTGCTGCGCTGAAGAGAGATGTCCATGGTCAGCTTTAGCTCTTAATCTGGAAACACTTGAGGAAAGAGCAATGGAAAACTCGCTGAGCCCCTCTCCCAAAATCACCACTCCAATAAATACAGCAGCCCCAAGAGAGGGATCATAGAATGGTTAGGGTAGGAAGGGACCTTAAAGATCACCTAGCTCCAAAGATCATCCAGTTCCAAATCCAGGCAGGCTGTCACCTCTCTATAGCCCTCTGGCTTGAAAACACATCGCAACGCAGTGACCAAGAGCTGGATGAGCACTTTAGACCAAGGAAAGTGGTTTTAGGGAAAGCTGTAGCTTCTCAGTCGGGTTGGATTTGGAACCACTGAGCCCCCAGGTAGCAAGAAGATGCCTGTCAGGAGCCGGAGCTCATTGCCAAACCCCTGCCATGAGAAGGCCCTGGAGGATGCAGCCTCCCATCCCACTCCACAGAGCCCACTCCTGCACGGTGGGTTTCAGCACCTCTCACCCCTCACACCTTTCCCTCCACCTCTATCCAAAGGGGGAAAGCAGCGAGCTGAGGAATTTGGTGCGGGCTTTTGCAGTCCTCCTTTTCTTTTTCGCTGCAAGGACTCAGATCCAGCAGTGTGATAAATGCATCCGAGCTACAATTAGGAAGATATATAGCATCAGAACGCGAAGGTCTGGGCAGCGTGGTGAAACGCGGGCTCTCCAGAGCCCCAGCTATGTTTCCCATTATGTAACCCTGGTCATGGGCAGACAGCCAGACTCCAAATGAAAAAGAGACTCTGGCTTGGCACGGGTTCTATTTTCCTATCCTCATTCGGGGTCAGCGCAGTGTCATACAGCTGCAGAGAAAGCTCCGGGGATTAAACCTGGGAAAGACTCCAAGACCAAGGACCCGGGTTCAAGTACCAGCTGAAAGCAATAAACCAACTGCCACAGCTGGGCTGAGTTTAAACGTTCTCAATGTCCCCCCACTCCTTCAGCTCTCTAAAGGAGGAGTGATCCCAAACATGGCGAGTGCAGCGGCCTTGGGATGTGCGGCGCGGGATCCAGGCGCTGGTGGAGTCTTGACAGGCTGCCCCGCTGGCCCTCAGCCCAGGCTGTCATCCTGGCAGTGGTGCTGGCCCCGGATGAGCTGCACTTTGATGCAAGCTCTGGGCCAGGTCTTTGCTGCTCTGGTGGGGCTGCCAGGTGGGTACTGGGGGCCTGGGTTTTCCAGCAGCTTGAGCACATTCATGGCATCTTCGCAGGGCGTTTTCTGTGCTCCAGGGTTTGTGGGGGTTTTTTACTGTCCCTTTTTCTGTGCCATCAATGACAAGTGATGGCTGCAGAGCGCTGGGAGGCAGCTTCAGTGTGTCCAAGCAGCTTCTCTACTGGTGGGGACCTTGTGGCACATCCCATCACCATGTGGGAAACAGCACAGGCCACTTAGTCCTGCAACTTGGCATCAGTGCTTGCTCCTTGCATGTTCTCTCTGTTCCTGAGCTCACCCTGCCCACAAACCTTGGCTTACTCCAACACGCCTGCTGCTCTGACCCGTGTTTTACTTCCAAACTCCTTTGAAACTGCTCCTATCTAAACCCCAGGACTTGGTGACTCTACCTGGTTACTGCACAGCCCCAGGCCAGACAGCAGCCTTATGTCAATAGGGAGCTGAAACACTAGCCCAGTGCTCCTTTTTCCTTTCCCACCTCCAGGGAAAATGCTGTAAATCCCAGGTCATGCCCAAGAGCGGAGCTGGTTCCCTGCTGGTCATCCCTACACACATCCAGGAAAGCTCAGCCACTGCTGTTCCAGAGTCCTGGACCACTAACACCCATCCACGCAAGAGGTCTGGGCTGAAAGAGCACCATGGATAAGACAGAGCCAAAGAGCACCAGGATGGAGGAGCTGGGAGCCAACATGAGGAAGGCTGCCCATGCCCTGGAGTAAGGACACAGTGGGACAAGAGGGGCTACCTGCTCCTTCTCCATGGAGAAGGCACGATGGGGAAGCAGCTGGGCCTCTGCTCCAAGATGAAGACCCTCATTCCTCCACTGAGCAAACCTTGTGGAGCAGAGCCCCTCAATCCATGCCTGCTGCTCCCCTACCACCACCTTCTTCTCCCACCCCATGGGACACACAGGAGCCGGCACCTGATCCATAGGGACACAGCCCCATGCCCTGCAGGAGGGGGGAGGCAGGCGCCGAGCGCTGGCTGCGCCGAACCCCATCAGAAATTCCATCTTGGCTGCCCGTCGCCAAGGGCTCGGCGGCGTCTCCCTGCGCAGGGAATGGGGGGGACTGGTGCAGGCGGCTTCACGTGACAGATCCCAGTTTGAGTTCCTGCCCAAAGATGGGCAGCAGTTCACATGAGCAGGCAGCGGTCCCACACCGAGCAGCCGACAAACAGAAAACAGACTCCATCTCCACAAAATGAGGCCCAGAACTTCCTGTGTGAGATTTCCATTTCCTCAGCCAAATGAAAAAGAACTGGAGTAAGAGGCAATAAACCGGGAGAGCGGGACTGGACCTGACGCACGGAGTGGGGACCCATTAATGGTTAAGCCACTTTGCTGGATTACTCTTAATGCGCCTTTCCCATCACCCTGGGTTCTGGCTTCTTTGGATTAACAATAAGACGTGATTTCAGGCTCTGGATCCGGAGTACCGGAGGCAGATGGAAAATCCTGCGGGAAAGCAGCTACGGAGCATGCTCAGACACTCTTTTGCATACTCCATACTTGGCCCCTTCGCTTGATTTTCTGTCCAAAAATATGCAAATTGCCTAGTCCACATTATGGACTAATGGGCTGGAATGAGCCAGTTTGGAAGATTAACCCTTCTGTGTGGTGCAGAGGTGGAGACAAGCCGGGTCTGAAGCTGAAGGGAAGCCACTTTTGGAGCTCCAGGAACAGACAGGCTGCTCCAGGCCAGCCCAGCCTGACGAAGGTTGGCCTCATTCAGTCAAAAGGCAACAAAGAGCTTATGCTGGAAATGGACTTCCCTCTTGTAGAGGGGAAGGTCCTGCCTACATGCAGAGCACATAAAGATGTATCCCAAGAAAAGCAGATGCACATCCTAAGCTGAAGGTAAAAAGAGGCCATCTCCTAACACACAGAAGCAAAGGGCACTCACCAGGCCCCCTCAGAGACACTTCAGCCCCATCCAAGCATCAATGAAGAAGTCATTGTCACCAACGGTGACAATTCCCTCCCAAACAGTGCAGCGCAGTGAGCCTCTCCTGGGGGCTCAGGGCAGAGTGCCACAGCCAGGAGTAAGCACGAGCAAAGGGGGAAGGTGGCACAAGGAGGGAGCAGGCACCAGAAGACAGAGGAGAGGATGCACGTACTGTTTGGGGAGCTCCAGAGAGATCGGAGGAGGATTCCATGTGTCCGGGTGGCCGAGCATCCAGTCCGACCAGACCTTCACACTGGGGAGCAGCTCCTTCAGGTCCTGGGGCAAGGCAGAGACCTTGATGTCGTCCTCCTCATCCTCCTGCTCCACCTCTCGTGACTGAACTGCAAATACAAGATGTGAGAGCTGAGGAAGCTCAACACAGCCAGGAGCCAGGCTTGGGCAGGGACTGGGGATGCACAACACTGATCCCAACATCCCAGCCTTGGATGCACAAGGGAACAGCCACAACCCACAGCAAGCACAAAGACAGATCTGTTCCCCCTAAACAGACTAGCCAGGGGGGAAAACTGGGATGTCTGTGATCCCTTTTATAGAGGGCAGTGGGGTGCCACTGCACCAGCCACAGAGGGCGGATTCTGAGGTCCCACTTTTGGGAAGGCCGGCTAAAAGTATGCCTTAAGTCAATCCCTTTATTCCAAATGCTTCTGTCTGTGCACACACGTCAGTCTTCCTGCCAGATGATCCAGCCATAAACTGGGCAAAACTTGGAATGCTCAGGGAGAACACAAGGCAAGGGGAAGGGAACAAGGGCCTGAACCCCACCAGGCTGCCTCACGGGCAGCTGCATGGATGGTTCCTGCATGGAACCCCTTACCTGGCATGCATTCCCTCAGCAGGCTGGTGCACCTCCTCACCAAGAGTGCAAACATGGAGAGCCCCAGGGCTGTGGCCTGTTCCTGGATGACAGAGCGGCAGTCCTCAGAGACACACTCTAGGAGACAGAGAGGAGGTTCAGAGGGGAGCAGGTCAGATGCTGCATCTTCCTTCTCCTTTGCAGCCTCCCTTTCTGCATCCTGTATGGAGCAGGGATGGGTGATTCCCACCTCACACCTGCCCTCAACCCAATTGCTCCGTATAGAGGAGGAAAAAGGTGATGAGTAGCTCTGGAGTGGGAAGAAGCTGCAATCCCAATGCCCACATCACACCTGACCTACCTCATCCCATGAGCTGAGCCAGCCTGGTCCAACTGACACGGGGGGGGGATCCCAGCACAGAAGCTGCTGCCTTCCCCCTGAAGGAGGGGGGTATGTTTAAGTGTTAAAAGGGTAATTAGCTGCATGTTTGATCTCTGTCCCTGCTGGCGTTTGAACCTCAGCAGTTGAGGAGGGGGCTCCTCCCATTAGTTCACCAGTCACACAACAGCTTGTCAGGAGAGTTTAATTGAAGCTGTTACTCAAGTAGATGCCACACGACCACAGCTCTTCCAAACAGAGCTGGCTGGGAGTGAGAGCAAATCCCCCCCCCCGGCACATCTACACCCAGCCAGAAACCACTTCTGAGGCTGCTGAGAGCAGCAGGGAGCTGCACTGGGGGAACTGCCGGGAGCTGGTTCCACTTACCCAGGCCAAGAGCCCCTGGGGCATGCCAGGCTGCCCGCGCTTGCCCAGGCACCGCGCTGCCTGCTCACAAGAGGCTTTTAAGCCTTAGGGGCAGCCTCTGCCCTCCAAATCCCCTCTGCCCCCCAGTTCACATCCTCCTTTGAGAGCAGCTGGCTGGGGGCTTCCCTGGAGGGATGCAGGGAATGCAAACACCTAAGCACTGGCTCCAAATGGGTGCCCATGTGAGTAAAGCTGGTGCACCGGGATGGGGAAGGAGAACAAGGAGAAGGTGTTGGAAGGAGAAGCCCTCTGATGTGGCAGGCCAGGGGGTTTTGAGTAAAAGGCAAGAGAACTAAAGCAAGACATTGAGAGCCTGTTGCTCCCAGGGCTAGCGAAACATCTGAGGCGCACAGAACAAACAGTGGGGTTTTAAGTGCAAATTATTTCAGAGCAATAGGCTGGGAGGTTAAAAACAACCAGGAAAAAGCTAAAAACCACCTAGAAAATACAGGGAAGAAGCTCTGCAGGCAGATCTGGGCAGTTCTTCCAGCTGGCAGTGATTTCAGCACCCGGGGGGAGCCCACTGAGGGTAACCCAGGGTGGCACCAAGGCGCGTGGTAGCGAACAAGGGTTCCCAGAGGCAGGGCCGAGCTGGTGCTGCAGAGCAATGGTAGGAAGTGCCGTACTGCAGGGGCTGTCAGCCTTTGGAGGAAACATAAAACTAAAGATGTGACCACTCTGGGACAGTAAATCTCTCTCATGAAGCCTTTCCCACAATTAAGAGTGTCAGTCCCAGTGCTCTGGCCACGGTCCAGCGCAAGAAATTACAGTTGTCTGCCCCGTGCGCCCTCCTCCCGCGCTCGGGCGAGATCATAGAACCATGGAATGGTTTGGGTTGGAAGGGACCTTAAAGCTCATCCAGTTCCAACCCCTGCCATGGGCAGGGACACCTTCCACTAGAGCAGGTCGCTCCAAGCCCCTGTGTCCAACCTGGCCTTGAACACTGAAGGGATGGAGCAGCCACAGCTTCTCTGGGCACCCTGTGCCAGCGCCTCAGCACCCTCACAGGGAAGAGCTTCTGCCCTAAGAGCTCATCTCAGTCTCCCCTCTGGCAGGTTAAAGCCATTCCCTTGTCCCGTCCCTACATCCCTTGGCCAAAACCCCTCTCCAGGTTTCCTGTAGCCCCTTTAGGTATTGGAAGGCTGTTATAAGGTCACAGACACTGCAAAACCCTGATGTAGTACAGAGATCAAGTATAAGTGCTGAGGCAATGCTCTGCAGTGGCCACGTCCGGGCTAGGAACCAGCACCTCAGCCCTTCCCACTGCCACCAGCAGCTCTTCTTGCAGGCTACAAGCTCCCAAACAACATTAAACAACCAAAAGAGAGTAAAAATGTTCCTTGCACATGAGCTGTCACAGCTACAGTCATCTGTGACCCGCACTACAGCCTCACCTCCAAACATCTCCTATTGCTACACACACGAACCACATCCCCACCAGCTCACACCCAGCTTACACAAAGCCACGGTGCTTTCATGTACAAGACACCCAACTCAAGGTAATTTCCTCATGGTTCCAGCTCAGCTACTGTGGACGTTGTCATCTCATCATTAAATTATACCAAACTACCCTGGTCCTGAAAGCTCATTCCCTGGCCAAGCTTCATCCCAAGGGGGCTCCCCCAGCTTAACCACTGTGCAGGGAAGGACAAGCATCCCAGTGGGTGCTTGTTCAAGGCCCCTGAACATCCACCAGCTCTGCCAGCAACAGCTCTTAAGAGCTTAATCATAGGACAAAGAGGAAAGAGTCATAAATCAAGAGAAACTTTCTCTTTGTGCCTTTCATCACATTCCTTGGGAGGCGGGAGCCTTGGATTTCATGGAGCTGGGAGCTTGGAGCCAGTGGTCACAATTGCCATGGGGTAGCAGAGCCCAGGCTGCCACAGGAGACAGTCAAGGCGAGGGTATGAGCAAAGGGCTCATGAAATTGGGGTGTTTAGATAGAACTTGTGGAGTGTTTTAGGTGATGGGCAGTAAGGAAATGAGCTCTCAACACCCACTGGCACTAAGAGAAAAACAGATGCGCTGAAAGGTCGGTTGGAGCCACATATCTGCTGTGGAGCACACGGGGCATTGTAACCTCTGAGCTGAGCAATGTGCTGCTGGTCATGCACGATGCATTAAGACATGAACTTTGTGGAAAGAGATGCTCGTGGAGGTTGGAGTGACACTTGGATGACTCCTGTCCCTGCAGCTGAACAGCACTTGTATAACCTGGCGACACCACTAACAAGAGCAGGCAGAGAGGTCCTGACCACGCAGGTCAGGGCAAACCCTGTCATTTCCCCGTATCCACAGTGGGTGCAGGAGAAGCAGAACTGCAGCATCAAGTCCAAAGGCAATCCCATATCCCGTCCCCACAGACAGTCACCAAAAGCTTGACACCAGCTTCAGGAGGTATCGATGGCATCCCATCAGCTAAAGCTGCCACTTCCAACCCTGAGACCCCAAATCAGGCTGTAATCAGAAATCCCTCCTTTATTCCCATCATTGATGCCACACACTCAGGGAACAGTGCAGACAACAGACAGGGATCACATGGAAAAGAAGGTGCCACACGGAGATGTGATACTCCACAGGAAACTATCCATCACTACACCAGGCTGTGCCCCACCAACCACAACACGTTCCCCTCCACCTTCTCTCCTTGCAACCGGGCAGACACGTCCTGTTAACACCGGCATCAGCTCAACAGCTCCTGTCACCACGTCACCTCCCAGCTCCCGCCTGCGCAGCCACCCTGTGAACCGGAGCGCGCAGCTTGTTGGAGTTACAAATGTCACCTTTCAGCGGTGCCATCGCCATCAAAAGTGCTGGGGGGGGGGAGAGGAGGCACCAGTACCTAAATAACTGCTGCTAAACCACAATATAAGCTCAGGGCTTTGGGACTTGCAGCTAAGACTGACTTGGGGTGAGCCCTTACCCTTATGTGCTGCACCACCACCTCCTGGAGCAAATAGAGCCCATGGAACCACGCTGTGGTCACAGCAGGGAGCTTTCTCAGGCTGGATCTGTTCCTTGGTCACTTGCAGCCCCACATCAACCACACCAGCAGAACCCTTGAGGTACATGCAACACTGCACAGGGCTAGGAAGGAGCAGGCAGAGTGCGTTAAAGGAGGAATGTCATCAACCCCTTGCAACCTGAAACAACAGGCCAGCTAATGTGCATTACCCTACACTTTATAGGCTTGAATTTGCCTCCAAGACCTGTCTTTCTGCACCAGGAAAGTAAGTGAGAGCATCTGTAAACCCCCTGCAGATGTCAGGGCTCCAGATGCTGGACATGAGCTCTGTCTTTTGCAGGCAGAGCTTTGAGCACCGTGTTATTAAGCCTGCCTGACACAAGCCACTCATAAGACCCTTTTCCAGTTGGCTCAGGCTTTAACTATGGGAGCTGAAGTTTCCATGCTGGGTGCCTGTCTCAGCCCAAATTCTTCTGGAAGTCTATAGCCAAAAGAGTTCGGCTACTTGTGAGAATGAGGCAAGGAAAAAAGATAGTGCCTTCCCCTTACCCTTGTGCTTGCAAAACCCCACTTACAACCTTTTCCTTGAGCTAATCTAGCAACTGCAAATCCTGGAGAGGGGATCTGCGACTTTGCTGCAGAATAACCCTTTTAGCAGAGAGCTTTCCTGTCCTACTCGAAATCTGTCCGCACTTGGCCAAGCTATAAACATCTGAAACACAGCAGTTTTTCCATATTCAACAGGAATTCACTGCAGCAGCTAAAACCTTCTAAGGTTTCACCTCCCTGGGCATGCTCCATCTTCCTTACACCTAACCTGCGCTACACACAGCAGAACAACCTCCCTGCTCCCATCCAGCACAGAGGGACCTCCAAATGTACGTCCTTGGGCTAGTACTGCTGCTTGCTGCGAGCTGGAGATGGGACCCAGCTTCTTCCAATGAAGCCCAGGCTATGTGCTCTGAAGCAGAGGCCAAGAACGAGAGGAGGGAGAGGGGACAGGATGGAAAAGATGGAAGTTGATGAGCATTGGACTGCGAGCACAGAGGAAAAGCAATTGGGAACCAGGGGTGGGTGGATTTTCTGATGCTCACAAACCCCTCTGACCTGCAGCAGTCCTCCTGTTTCTCTGCATGTAGGAAAGAGGAGTTTTTCCCCTCCAGCTGGGTCCTGGTTTGCTCAGAACATGCTGTTTGTCTACCAGGAGGCAGTTTCCTCTGCACAGAGCCTGCCACAGCGCCCTCTGCAAGCATCTACCTGGGCTTTCAGCTGCATCCACCCAGGGGCTGAGAGCTCTGCTCCGGGCCAGGCTTTCTGCAGTCCTAAATTTCACAGGGAAAAGGGTGAGTGGGGAGGCGGGGAAGAGAAAGAGACAAGAGAGAAAAGGGACTTTTCTGTAACGGGGAGAAACTGCTGCTTCTCTGAGCACGTTATATTCATGGAAAACATAAACCAACTGTCGTCAAAGTCGTCTGAGCTCAGGAAATGGAGCGGCCGGGAGAAGGCTGCCATGTGGCCGGATGTTATGTATTTCTAATTAGTGCTATACATCTTTCAGCAGCGAGTGTCCTTTTGCTGGGAAACACAACGCGTTGCCCTTGTTATTGTAACTGTCAGAGAGTGCTTAAACAGATAATCTCCAGGAAAAGTGATAAACACATCCCCTCTCCCACTAGGGTGTGCAAAACAGCAATGCCAAACCTCTCTTAGGGCAACGCAACCAGCCACAGGAAATGGGAATGGGAAAAAGAGCAGGCGATGCAAAGGGATGGCTGCCTCCGAGGAGAAGGATTTGCTGGAGGAAGCTTCTCCAGTGCCATGTGCCGAAGGAAATCCTGCAAGGGACAATCAGGACAAGTACAGGCCACGTGGCCTCAGCCAGGGGGGTACTCATGGGGACGGGATGGGGGGCTACAAGTGAGGGTTCCCAGCTGCTCTGCTCCAAGCACGCTATAGGCAGCGGTGGAAGCCAGCCACAGCAAGCCCTGAGCTCACAAGCAAGCAGCAGACATGCTCCTCCATCCATCCCAGCTAACACAACACAAGGAGTGCTGAGTCTTTCGCTGTTAAACACCAGCCAACAAGCGTTAGAGTCTCGAAGGAGAACTGATTCCTTTGATTCAGGCAACAGGGCTGCTCCAGCCAAGGGTCAGGAGGACTCCAGTGAGTGTTTCCATGCTGGCCTCTCCATCCTAACCTGAGCTGCGGCTCCAGGCTGGGAAGCCTGGAGCAGTGCCGGCAGCAGGTGGCCCCAGAGCAGGCAGAGAGCAGCAGGGATGTGCTTTGCTCCAGAGGAGCATCAGCTGAACCCACCTTCCCTGCAGACATGGTAAGGGACCATAAGAACCATCAAAGGAACAAACAGGTCTCCAGATACAGTCCCAAGGGTGACATAAGGGGCTGGCCAGGGGATGCAAGAGGTGGAGGAGCTCCGTGAGTGCAGTCCTGAGGGTGAGCTGTGCCCGAGGCTGATGTGTCAGCAACTCACAGCACAGGCAACTGAGTCACCAGCCAGTGCTGCCCTGCAGGGCAGGAGACAGAAGCTGCTCACCCCTGAGCTGACACCACCTGAGCACTCTCCGGCTGCTCAGACACACCAAGTGCTTTCCCTGTGAGTCACTCCCTGCCAGACACGGCGCTGGCAGGGTGCAGGGCAGCCCACTGGGATGGGGCTGTCTGCAGGAAGAGGGTGAGGAGAGTGCTGCTCCCACCCGGCCCAGCCTCCCTGTGGTGAAAACAGCACAAAACAGACGGGAATACAAAGCAGGAAAACCAGGGGGATGCTCACAACTGTGGGGCATGTCCCTGACATTCCATCGCAGAGGAGCTGTGAGTCACGGGCACTCCTGGTTCTCCATTCCCAGTGAGTCACACACGCACTCTTCTGCCCCTAAAAGAGCCTGGGAACATGGAGACGCTCGCTCAGGTCTGCTTAATACCCTGCAAAGAGCCTGGGAATGATGGGTAACTTTCCTGGAAAGATGCTCCTTGACTGAATTTGCAGACAGAGTCATAGGATCCCTGAGTGGCTTGAGTTGGAACATCCAGTTCCAGCTCGCTGCCACAGGCAGGGACACCTTCCACTAGAGCGGCTTGCTCCAAGCCCCTGTGTCCAACCTGGCCTTGAACACTGCAGGGATGGGGCAGCCACAGCTTCTCTGGGCACCCTGTGAAGGCCAGGGGTTGTGCTGGCCTCCTGGTACCCTGTGGCTGAGCTGGACACCACCACCTGCAGCACACGGGGCTGAATCCCTCCCAGAGCAATCTGGATGGCCCTAATCCACCTCCCCACTCCAACTTCTCCCCATGGAGAAGCAGGAAGACCCCAGGGTGAGGGGAATCTCTGCTGCAGCACCCAGACCCGGCAGCACTTGCTGCACATGTTCTCAAAGCAGCCAGGGCCGCCCAGGAGCTGTAGCTCCCTCTGCTCTGTGCTGAAACCCGTCTTGTCCGAGGGAGGGAAGGAGGGAGGCCTAGGAGGTGAGGAATGCCGGGGGCCTGGGGAGGATGGAGCAGCTCTCCCTGTGGAAGCCATTAGATATTCAACACTTCATTTGTTTCCAGCCGTCCTGGAGTGCAGCACTGGGCTCTAGGACGGGAGGCTCTTCTCTGACGTAACCAGGAAGCAGCTGCAAAATTAAGGAATCCCTCATGACATCATAAAAAAGGGTAGATGGTTTACAGGGGAAGGTATAAAAGTTAATGACATATTCCCACCCGAAGCAGCAAACCTGCCCGAGAGCCACAGGGGAAGCCAGGTTCTGCCCGACACCAAGGGGCTGCCTGCCCAAAGGGGGCCAGCTCCCTCCGGATGAGCCAGGAGCTGCCCATCCCCATACACAGGGCTGGATCCTTGCACCTGGGGTGTGATAACCAGCTCAGTATATCCTTCCTGACCCCGGCAAACAGGGCTTGGGGCTGGGCAAAGGAATGACTTGACTTGTGTGCTGGGGACTGGCCAGGAGTCACCGACAAAGAACATCATTGTGAAGTGAGTCAGGAAGAGATGTTTATTCCTTCCCAAGGGGAAAGCAGACACGTGCACAGAGTGCCCCCAACACCCCCATTTCTGCAGCTCTGGAAGACCAATAGGTCCTGCAAGAGGAGGTCACAGCAGCAGCACACTGTCCCTCCCCACCAGGCTAGCACAGAGAGAATGACATTAGCCTCGAGGACAAGCCCAGAGCCATTTCCACTTGAAAAGGGAAAAGGACAGTGGTTTAAAATTAACTGCAGCCTTTTCCAGGAAATATCAGTGGAAAGAAGCAGCCATTTTTAGAACTGTTATTCTCAGAAATTTCCTGAAAAGACCCATCAGTCAAAACACAGATTGAAGCCATTTCCACTTGCACTAAGCAGCATGTCGGAGCTCTCCCTCCATGCTTGGGGTGCCTGACCCAGCTTGGCAGGATGCTGCTCTGCACCCTCAGCGCCAGCGAGGCTGCAGGAGTCAGCTGTGGATGTGAAACACCCCACAGAGTGTCAAACACTCCTCCAGAAACACATATGCCTCTGTTTTCAGTAGCCACATTCACACTAAGACACACCAGCCCCCAACCATCATAGCTGGGGCAAAGGCACCTCCAGTCTCACCCACACTGGCAAAGCCTGAAGAATCATCAGAGGAACTTCATTCTCAAGCACTGGCAAAGCTGCACCAAGTGACTGAGGTGATGTTAGGACTTCCAAAACAGGCACAGCAAAACCTTTACTTGCCTCAAGGCTCTGCACAATCCCCAGAGCCATTGGTTCTGCTGCCAGTGACTGCCAGCAGCACGAACCTGACCTGTCAGGCAGCTAAAAGACTGGCAAACCCACCTGTATGTCACTCCCGGCTAGCTTGGAAGCAAGTCTGTCCCTCCAAGCTGGCAAGGCAGCTCGTTGGCATGTCCAGAGCTCCTGACCAGCCTGGCACCAGCTGTCTGCTGCTGCAGAGGGAATATTTGCCATGAGATGCACAAGCAGGATGTGACTGGAAGTGGCTGCAAGGGCCTGAAGGCAAACAGGGTTTGGTATATGTGAAGGGCATCGGGATGAAGCAGGGAATACAGCACCTAAAGAAGTCAAGATGTGGATGGCAGCGGGATGGGAACTGGATGATCTTTAAGATCCAAGCCAAACCATTCTACGATGGAAACGGTAGGGCACTGCAATGATGCAGCTCTATACCAGAAACCCCCTGATAGCCCCATCCGCTGTCTGCAGAGCTCTATCAGCCTTTCTTGAGGAAGCCAGCTGCACAGCCAGAGCCCTGAACCTCACCCCAAACGGGGCAGGGAGGAAACCAGGCTCCTCAGCACATGTGCTGGAGGGAACACGCTGCCATGGAAGCCCGGCTCGGTGCTATGCAGCAGGCATGGCAAACTGCTACTAGCATCCCACCCAGGAGCTGCATGCGCCCAACCATAACTGTGTCAGATGTTATTTACAACGGGGGAGGAGGTGTGAACAGGGCTTCCCAAGAGATTTACTCCAGCCCGGAGTGAAGTTGTACCAGGACAATCGCAGCAAATAAAAGGCAGCCTTTTTCCACCCTCTCCATGCTGGAGGTGGGCATGTCTTTGGCAGCAAATGCAAACAGACAGCCTGGAACATGCCTCCTCTGGTGTGAACCTTGGTGAGAGCTTCAAGCTTGGAGGGAAAGTTAATGAGAGAAAGTGCCTGCAGACAGGCACATTTGGAGAAAGCAGCCCTTTGATGGGGCAGGAACAGCAAAGTGCTGAGCTTCCGTTTCAACACATTCCCTCCTTTGCTGCTCTTCTTTGTACAGCTTCTTGAGGGCCACTTTGCAAAGCAAATGCCAAAATGTAAAGCAAAACTCATGGAGCCCCCTCACTAAAAGGTCCTCATTGGATGCTGCAGGCCTGAAGTCCCTCCTCACCTCCTGTTCCAGCCCCCAGCCACCTCCAGTGTCCCTGGGTAATGCCAGGGGCATCCTCAGCCTCAGCCACACAGCCCAGCCACTGTGCCTACAGTAAAGCTTACCTAAGACTTTCCATTCTAAGACCTTGGGTTTAGTTCCGAAGGACTCTGCCAAACTTTAACCATTTAGGCTGCAATCCTTCGTGCCAAAAGCTTTCTTCGAGCTGAATTTATTGGGAAAATTTCATCTACAAAGGTTGAGGCATTTGCCAGAATGAGGTTAGGGAAAATAGATTGTTCTTCTCAAGTTAAAAATCCTTTGACCACTGCAGTGAAATCCCTCTCACCTTCACACTTCAGAGCAGGAACCAGGAGTTTGGCAAGAGACGGCGACAGGGTCTGGACATGCCTTCTGCCACCTCCATCCACCCCTGCTTTGCCAAGGTGGGAGCCTATGGAAAGCTGGGTGCTTGCTATCAAATAGCTCTCATGAGCCACTCCAAGTGATGTCTCAGTTGGTTCATCTGCTTGGATAGACAAGGGAAGAAGAAACCAAGCCTCTGGGGCCCCCAACACACAAGGGATGTGGAGCTGTTGGAGTGAGACCAGAGGAGGCCACGGAGATGCTGCGAGGGCTGGAGCAGCTCTGCTCTGGAGCCAGGCTGAGAGCTGGGCTGGGGCAGCCTGGAGAAGAGAAGGCTCCTGAAGGGGAGACCTTAGAGCAGCTCCAGTGCCTAAAGGGGCTGCAGGAAAGCTGGAGAGGGGCTTTAGGACAGGGGCCTGTAGGGACAGCACAAGGGGAATGGCTTTAACCTGCCAGAGGGGAGACTGAGATGAGCTCTTAGGGCAGAAGCTCTTCCCTGTGAGGGTGCTGAGGCGCTGGCACAGGGTGCCCAGAGAAGCTGTGGCTGCCCCATCCCTGGCAGTGTTCAAGGCCAGGTTGGACACAGGGGCTTGGAGCAAGCTGCCCTAGTGGAAGGTGTCCCTGCCCATGGCAGGGGTTGGAACTGGAGGAGCTTTAAGGTCCCTTCCAACTCAAACCAGTCTGGGAGTCTATGATTCAGGTGGGACACTGGAGAGGGAAAGACAGGCCAGGGAAGGTCAGCATGTATGTGTCCCTCACTTGCCGGCCATGGTGACATGGAGATGCTGCGCAACTCTGCTCTGAGTAGGAACAAAGGCAGTTCCTGAGGATTATGTGTTTCGGAGAACTCCATCTCCCGTCTCTCAAGGTGAGCGGTCAAGAAACTAGCAAACCTGTTCTCCTTCAGCTGCATTTCCTAGCTGTGCATGTTAGAGATACCATGCAGAAAGCCATCCAAGCCAGAGATGTTTTAAGACAGAAGCCAGTGAGTTTACACTATCTAATTATTTGGACCTGAACCGTCCAGCTCTTTCCTACGCTCCATGCGGCACAGAGCATGACGATAACACTTCATCAGCGACTTCTCTGTAAAACTCCCATGTGAAGGGAAAGGAATTTTACAAGCAAAAGGACAACAGGAAAATTGAGCCCAGGATCTCTTTGCCACGTCATCATCTCATCTATCACAGGAGGCCTTATCTGCATTTCACCACACCTCAAGTGCATGGGAGTGCCGCTGAGTGCTGGCTTTGAGGCTCGCTGGGTTTGGAAACAACCTCTGACAATGGAAAGGACAAACCACATTCACCCACCTGAGCTCTCGTGGTGAATGGGGACCACGGTCTCCTGTGGAAATCTGGAAGGAAAGCTGTGCCAAAGGGAGGTTCTCAGGTGTCAAGCGAGCGATTCCCTGCGGGAAGGGCTGAGACCACAGGCAAAAACCCACAGCACGCAGAGAACCCATTCCAGGAAGTTTAACATCCGAGCCCTCCTGTTAGCAAATATGATCTCAGGGCTCCAACAGCTCAGATGGAGCCGGAGCCTCAGGTCCCCAAACCCCATTCAGACGGCAGCACACTCACCCCAGCTATTGCCCCCCCTGCCACAGGACTCAGGAACTAAAAAGCCTGAACCTTCTACATTCATTAACAACCATAAGACATAACGGGTTTATGCCAAATTCCTCTTTCCCCCCGTGATTTGAGATAGGATTGGCATGCCCATGAAGTTCCCTGCAGCTACCGTTGCTGCACCATTCCCAGCGGGCCCATCCACAGGGAAAGGCTGCACTGGAGGGCAACGGGATGCCCGAGCACCCCTTTCCTTCGCTGTTATACACCTCATGTGCGGAGAGCCCGAGGGATCCTGCTCTCCCATCCAGCCAGCGCCGTGCTGTTTCCTGCAGAGAGTTGAAAACCTGTTGTAGTTCCAAAGCGAGCTTCGGTTTCACTGCGAGCAGCAGCTCCGAGCCTCACAGTTACTACACAGCCGAATAAAATAGTTTTTCATAAATTTAACGCCAGCATGTCTGTGTTTGGAAACTTTGAAAATCCATGTTGTATGGTTTACTGCACTGGAAAAGGTGCCAACAGAGTTTCAAAGGAAGGGAAGTGTATAACTGTTTCCTTTCAAATGCATTTTCCAATGGGATCCATTGAGGGAAAAGGCTGGAACTAACTAAAACATTATTAAAAACTGTTATGAAAAGAGACAGAGAGATGGAAAAAGATAGACAAAAACTCCAATACACAGCCGAAAGGGAGGGAGGGAGACAGGCAGGAAGAAAGGGGATACGGGCAGAAAGACACTTTGGGTGGGGAAAAGCGGGGCGAGACGGGGAGTTTGAACTGGCAGTCGCCCTTCGTGGTTTCATATTGTTGCAGATCAATTGATCAGGATCTCAAGTGCTGCTGGCCCGGTGGCACAAGGCGAACCACAGAGCTGGCTGCGAGCGCGGCGCTCGCGAACTGCTGACCTTCACTTTTCAACCCAGAAATATTCCTTGGGAAACAGTTCCCCCCAGGTTCCAAGCCGAGCTGCCAAGCGAAAAACAAGCACTCCTAACCTGAAGTAACACCCTTCCACCAAAGCAACAACCAGGACTAGTAACCTGAAGTAACTCCCGAGTCTGATTCAACTAGCAGTAACCCAGCGTGACATGTGCGCAGGGGCTTGGCTCTTCCCTATTCCCTGAGTGGAGCGGTGAATTCTCCAATCCCTGACACCAGGGATGCAGAAATCAGCCCTCGGACCGCTCCAATGTGTTGGCCACGCTCGAGCTGCTCTACCAAAGTCTATAAATACCAAAGTAATCGGGTCCATATAGCGCGGTCACAGCCCGGGTCCAAAAACCACCACTCCAACTCCACCAGAGCTCTGGGTTTGCTGCCCTGCAAGCAAAGGGGGAACAGAAAGAGGATGAAAACATACATCAAATACTTCAGTGCCCTGGACATCGGGTTGGGGCCCGGCTGGGAATGGAGCCGGATCTCTGCTGCTCTGCCAGGCTTCAAAGAGCCAGGCTGGGGGTGGGCAGAGCTCGGCATGCGCCTGCAGAGCTCCAGGCCTGTGGTTCTGCGGGGTGCAGTAACCCTGGGCTGTAGCACACATGTCGAGGGATGAGGGGGAAAAAAATAAACAGACAGACAAAAGAATGAGGATGCTCTGCCAATTCCAATTGTGCAGCTTTTATTTTAAATGCTTATCAAGCTGAGAAAGAGCAGAGTTCTTGGAAAACAAGGTTTCCTTTCTTCCCATGCCAGTGTCAAACACCCTCAAGGACGGGTACAGAAGAGGTGCTCGCTGCCGGCCGCTCTTTCCACAGCCACTATCCCATCCCATCTGCCTCGGGAAGGGTTTGCGAGGAGCAGCCTTGGGGTTTCTGCTGAAAAGATCTCTGATTTTTAGGAGGGTTTTTTATTAATCTCCAATCTGGCTGGGTTCAAATTATGGCCAATTCCCCACCAACACTTCTGGCTAATAAAAATCAATTTTTACAGGCCCTAATTACTGCTTTCGCCGAACTGCTCGACAGGAAGCTGAAAGGCTGCAGCTCTCCAGACAGCAGCAGACAGTAAAAGCAAGGCACCCGTGAGTAAAGCTACAACAGCGAGTGACTCAGAGGAGACGAGCCGCCGGAGGGGCGGGTGCAGGGGGGGGGGACACTCGCGCCTGGCTGGAGCGTGAGACACATCAACGCACCGTGCGCACGGGTCGCCCGTCAGTCACAGCACCCACTACCTGTGACGCCAAGGCTGTTCCCAGCGGCCGGGATGTTCCGCAGGGATGCTGCGGATGCGAAGCGCTGAGCAGATTATATTTGGAAAGGGCTGCATCGATCGTGTGCGGGTGTAAAAGAGAAAGAGCTGCTTCGCAGCACGGCTCGGGGACAGGGGATGGAGAGGAGGGGGCTTTGCAGCCCAGCTCCCACCTTTGGTTCTCTCTGTTACAAACACAGTTAATTGAAGGAGGCAGAAATAGCACCATAGAATGGTTTGGATTGAAAAGCACCTCAAAGCTCATCCAGTCCCAACCCCCTGCCACGGGCAGGGACACCTTCCACTAGAGCAGCTTGCTCCAAGCCCCTGTGTCCAACCTGGCCTTGAACACTGCAGGGATGGGGCAGTCACAGCTTCTCTGGGCACCCTGTGCCAGCGCCTCAGCACCCTCACAGGGAAGAGCTTCTGCCTAAGAGCTCATCTCTATCTCCCTTCTTTCAGTTTCAAGCATAGCAAGAAGGCAGAAAATTCCCCTCAGAACATGAAGCATCCAGCCTGCTCCCAGCTACATGCACAGTCCCACCAGCACAGCACAGCCCCAAAGGGCTTCCCAAGCATGAAAAATAAGCAGGAACCCACTCAGTCACTGCAACCCACAAGCATCCCAGCCAGCGAGCTCACCCCATCCCCGCTGCTCTGCATGGCAGCAGGGAACACCTTCCATAGTGCAAAGCCACCAGCCCAAAGCACAAACCAGGGCTGCTGGAGCCCTTCACAGCCGCGCAGGTATCCTGGCTCGGCAGGGGAAACGCTGTTCTGTGAGACTGATTAATTCTTTTTCCCTTTCTTAACCAGGATTACTTTAATTTTGGAGGCCTAATGGAGTCCAGCTGCGATGGGGAGGCAGCGCTGCAGTAGTACAAAGCCAGACCTTTACATGCTGGTGCAAGCTTGTACAACGGCGAGCGCGCACACACACAAAGCCCTATAAAAAGGATGCACTGCACCGGGATATTTTTAGTCTTGACAATGCAGCACTAAAAATACGACTTTGCTAATACATCACTACAGAAATATTCCCAGTGTCCATTCAGGAACGGGTTTAAAACATTTATTTTTGTTTCCTTTTGCAATGGTCAGAGAGGAGGGAGAAAAATAGAAACTCATTGATAAGAGGAAACGAGAGAGACATGAAAAATTGAAAACTACCTAAAAGCTCATGGAGAGGTTTATTTTATTAGTTCTTAATAAATATCTTGCAGATTTCCTCAGGAAATACACCAGATCACATGTAAAATAGTTTGGTACTGATGTCAACTGTGTCAGCATATGAAATCTATTAGGGTGAAGCCACAGCAGGGTGATCAGCGTGCTGAAAAACTGCACGGCACAGAGGCGAGGGGGGGCGGGGGGAATCTCACGGCCCTTCCAAATTCTTCGAGAGGTAAAAAAGTCAGCCAAGACGCAGAGAGAGAGAAAAAAAAGATCCCACATCCTGCTTTGCGCTGCCAGTAATGTGAAGTGCCCAGAGATTAATTCTATGTCTGGCCTGGAAATGTGACTTTAAAGCATTGGAGGAGGAGAAAGGAACGAGAAGGCCAGGCGAACCGGGACTGGCACCATGCCACAGACCCCCCCCCCCCCCCCAAACCCTCCTTCCCAAGCTGTGTTTCAACGTAGACAGCAGTAAACCCCAACAGACAGCAGCTCCCGAGGCTGCCAGGGCCTCGCACCAGCTGGGGTGCGTCTCCTGCTCCCTGTGCAGATGGACCTGAGAGCATCCCTTCCGCTCCTCCTGCTCCTCAGAGACACACACCAGCCCATGTGGCAACGTTTTGCTGGTTGGGGCCCCCCGAGCGGGATGAGCCCCTGCGCTCTCCCAGCACCAGGCATGAGGTCTTCTTGTCAGACCTTGGCTCCTCGGGCCCTGCTCGGAAGGGTTTATGCTCTTCCCAACCCGCCTTTGGCAGCCAGCGCCTCCTTCTCCGTCTCTGTGCCATTATTCGGAGAGCAGGCGCTGCTTACGCAAGACTGCTCCTCTGCTCCTGGGTCTGGTGGAGAAGCACTTGGAGTTCACCAAGGCAGGGTCAGGAGAAGGAGGAATGAAGATATCCCCCAGCCAAAGCATCTCCCAACCCAGAGCAACACTCTCCTGTCTGCCTCTTGTCACATCCCATAGGCTGAGGGACCTCAGAGCACACGCCAAGACCTGTGCCAACCTCAAACAAATCACTCGTGCCCTCACCATGCAGGTGTCACCTACAAGCCAGCCCTATGGTCAACTTTAACCACATCCATCACAAGCCACATCAATCAGCATTAAAAATAACCATTAAATCAAAAGAAGGGCCACATATCTTCAGTGCCATCACACAGGCAAGGTTCAACTGCCCCAATGCATACTGGCTGTGAAGCTGCACTGAGCATCACGTTCCCAAGGTGACTTGTGAAGGTCACACTCAAGTCCTCACCTTCCTCCTGACCCTCAATGAGTACAGGCAGAGCTGGTGCTGCCAAAAACCTGCTGGTTGGGCACACGCGGTCTCAGGCAGACCCTAATTAGGGAAAATAAAAGGTCTCCATACATAAACCTGCTCAGGGTCACGTCCTGCCTGCAGATGCACTTGGGAGTGGAAACACGGCCTTGGCTATGCTGCCATTCCTGATCCCAGCATTAAGGCAAGAAGAGACCCCAACAAGCCCCCAAGGGTGCTCACTCCCAGCTGAAGCCCCACAGGCACCAGGCACCCAATTCACTGAGAAGCTGCAGCCCATGAGCAGGATGGATTAGATTAGATCTCGAGAAGTTCTTCGCTGTGAGGGTGCTGAGGCGCTGGCACAGGGTGCCCAGAGAAGCTGTGGCTGCCCCATCCCTGCAGTGTTCAAGGCCAGGTTGGACACAGGGGCTTGGAGCGACCTGCTCTAGTGGAAGGTGTCCCTGCCTGTGGCAGGGGGTGCTGGATGAGCTTTAAGGTCCCTTCCAGCCCAAACCATTCTATGATGCTATGACAGAGCAGACACCGGACAAGCCCGTGGGGCAGCCCCTATAAAGGAAGCCACCCTGACTGAGCTGGCAGGCTGCATGGGGCATGGGGGCAGGCAGCCCTCCCTGCCTACACCTGGCAGGTTATAAAACAGCCCCGCAAGCTCAATCAGGAGTTTTACAGCTTCACAAAGCAGCATAATTAGCCTAATTATACAATGTTCTCTCTTAGAATTAACCAGGAATACAGTAATTGACTTGGTGCTGTTCAGAAGCATGAGGAAATCAAAGGCTCAACGCACATTAAAGAGTCAGAAACATCTCTTTAAAAGCAAAAGGATTTCCTGTCATGCTGCAAACATCTAAAGCTTCAGCAAAGCCGCTGCACCTGGTGTAACCCCACTCAGGTTCCCTGGCACCCCTCTTTCCCCAGCACCAAAGCAGGGGTGAGGCAGAGCCTCAGGCCAGCAGCCTCAGGCACCTCCTTACTCATTTTACAGCAGGACACACGGACACTTTGTGCCAATGCTCCATTTCCTGCCTTTCATTTCACACAGCAACACTGCTGCTTCATCACAATCATGGTCTTGCTTCAGCGTTCATAGAGCTGGTCCATGCCAGCACGAAAGCCCCCTCCAACCTGACCTCGCTTGTTACCAGCTCCGTCCTGACTTGCTGCTGGGGCTGCCGAAGCTTGGCTCTAAAGCAGACTCGAGCTTTGTGATTACAAATCGTTTCCCCTCTGCTTGTTGCCCTGAAATGAGATCTCGGTATCGAGCCTGCATTTGGTGGAACAGTTTCAAGAGCAGGCGTAAGGATGTGCTTGTGACAGGCAAAATCAGAGCCTGCTCATCCAACCCTACTCAACAGGGGCTTTTGCTGCCCTTGGGTTGGACTGGAGAGCCTGACGCACCAGCAAGCTCTTGGTCCTGCTGGCAACCTTCCCCTTCCCTGCCACAAAGCCCTCCTCAATCTTTTGCCTCCGAAGCCAAGGTCTAGATTTCAGAAACCTGACCTGCAAGTGGAAATTCCCTGCAGCGCGTTGAGTATTGCATCTCCTGCTGGCACTTGCGGCAAGGGGAAAAAGAGTCACAGGCCTTTCTGGACACACGTTTCACTCAGGAGTCTTGCATCAGAGGGCAGAAGCCAGCAGCCAGGAAAATAACTCCAATTTACGGTAAATAAATCCCCAAATATGTGACAATCTGCCTTTTAAACAGGAAACAGAGGGGAATAAGCAAAGGAAGACTTTGGTCTAAACATTGCTGCCACCAGCCTCAAGAGCCCAAGAGGGAGGCTCTGAAGACACATCTGGGCCAGAAGCGCTTTACCTGAACTCTGCTGATGTGTCTCAAGTCTGAGACAGTTTCCTTCCCCAAGAGGAAAGGCGCCGAGAGTTCCTGGCAACTGTGCCAACCTCCAGCATTCCCAACTGGCTCGGAAGAGTCAGCTGCCACCTCCGGACACATGCCGGCCCCTCAGGACACCCAGCCCAGCACAGGAAGCTGTGTGGCTCCAGAGGTGAGCAATGCAGGTATTGCTCCTTGTGCTGTTTCACCCTTCTCATCCTGCTCACCCTGTGCATGGGCATAGTGAGTAGCAGACATCACTCAACAACAGGTTAAGTTTAAAAGCCTGTTGGCCCAGCTCAGCACTTGCTCGCTCTAGAGCCTCTGTGCAAGCCAGACAGCATGGGGAAGGATGGACACCAGAAGCAACCAGCCCTGCTCTGGTTTTCCTCTCCTGATTACAACTTAAACCTGAATCAGACTGGTTTGGGTTGGAAGGGACCTTAAAGACCATCCAGTTCCATGCCCCTGGTGCACCTTCCACCACACCAGGTTGCTCAAGGCCCTGTCCAACCTGGCTTGAAGTGAGTAAGAGCAGCAATGGGAAGGAATTTAACATCCAGTTCCTCCAAATGTAAGCCTTTGGGAAGTGCTCAGTCTTAACACCCCCTTGCTGAAGACACCACTGCCCAGCCTCAGAGGGAACCCGCACACCAGGTGCATGCTGGTGAGCTCCGTCCAGACACTTCAGTTCACGCTTGCTCCATGGCCAACAAAGCCATGGAGAAAACCAGCTACAACACTGCTCAACTCCATCCTCCTTGCACCAAGTGGGCTGTGTCTGCATTAAGAGTCCTCCAGGCAGGTGGAGGGACCTCGGGCTCTGCTCTTGATGTGGCACAGCACTGCAGATGCTCAGCGACCCCAAGACACAGCCCCCTAATACATTATCTTCACCAACCTCCCCGTTGTTGTGCCCAAAGCCGCCATGTCCCACAGAGCTCGAAGGTACCAGCTGGACTCTGCTGAAGCACATATTTACCATGCAAAGAGGGGAATTCAAGAGAAAAGGCCTCAGTTGTGCTCCCCAGACAGGGAAAGATCAAGTTGCTGCTTCTGCTATCTACAGCCTGAGGTTTATGAAGCTTTGCTTTGTGTCTAATTTTAAAACCACCAAACCAAAGCAAACCGTCCACAGCACTGCTTTATTTTTAAACCCAGTCAAGTGCACTGGACTCCTTTGCTTTCGACTCCCAGCACCTTTTGTCTGCTCCAATATGCAAGATGTGGTTAGAGCTTCATGAAAAGCCATTGAGATGTGGCTGCAGCAGAAGAGCGGTACCTGCTTCTGCTGAGGCTTTTTCTGATGCTGCAGTTAAGCTCTTAGAGCAAAGCTGGGACCGAGAAACCAAAGAAGAGCTGTGGAGATGGTCAGAGGTGAGGCTCTGCCGGGGGCAGGCACCACCAGCAACAACTCCGGGGCCATTTTAAGGGTTCAGGCTTGAGCTTGCAACCAAAGCAGCTGTGGTCAGCAAAGCGAAACGCGCTCCATCCGTGCACAGGGTGGCAGCGGAGCAGGCTGCTGGTTGCAAAGCACAGCCTGATTTTGGGGGGGGCTCTTTGGGTTTGATGCCTCCTCTTCAACCAGGCTGGAGAATACACATCCAAAAGGGGTACCCCTGTACTGTTTAGTTGGTTTGCACCAAGCTATAGATCCTTTGCGGTGTCTATCAAGACCTGGGAGTGATGAGCATCTCAGAAGCTGGTATAGGTCTTGGAGGAGCGAGCAGGACCATGCACACCAGCAAACCCTTGCAAAGGCTGTAGTTAGAATATGCTCACTGTGTAAGAACAGTTCTCTGCGAGCCAGGCAGAGTTTGTCTACACCCAGTGGCCTGTGCAGTACTGACCTACTCCACACTGGTGTGGTGGTGCAAAGGGGACAGACACTGCTCTGAACTCGCTGCAGGGAGCAGGATGTGAATCCTCCCTTTCTGCGCAAGGTTTCCCAGCAAACTCTATTGCACATGGAAAACCCAACCACCTTCCACTTGAGAAGACAGACCAAGGAGCACTGACCCTGCCACACTACCTGCCCTCTTGAACTCTCCTTTGGCAGTGATACTGCTGCTCAAGTGGCAGGTTTTCCTCCTCCTCCATCAGCCTCCAGGCTGCTCACCCGGCTTTCCCTGTGGTTCAAACACAAGCCACTTTCCCAACCCTCAGCTAAAGCTTGGCCAGAACCTCCCTTTGCCTCCATGCCCTGACTCTGCTCGGCCCCAGGGGGATGCAACTTCATCCCCTCCATGTGCTGAGGATGCACATATGGCAGCCCCCTCCCCTCTCCACTTCCACCTAAGCCCGACCTCCTAACAACCTCCACACGGCACAACGCGCCTGGCCCGAGATGCCAGAAGGCATCCAGGTGCTGCAGCCTGATGCTTCACACCCACAGCCAGGCAAATTTGCTGGGATTTCCGGGAAGTGTCTCTAGGGTGCCCCGTGCTGCTGCACCCCCAACTTTGGTGAGCGCTTGTTTGGAATGCGGGGCCATTGGTGGGGGGGGGGAAGGAGAAGAGAGGGGAAGTTATTCTGGTGGTGGCCTATGAATAACATCCAGTGATTTATAGGAAGTATAATCCAATAATACAGTAAAATAAAACAGTGTGTCTGAGATGGGTTTGATTCCAGGAATTATAAAACAAATTATTAAAGAGAGAGGGAGCCTCAGAGAGGCCAGATCGGAGTAAATTGGGCACAGATGGGGCTGGGAGGGGGGTTCCTCTCCTTCTCCCCTCACCGAGATGCCCCTGCCGCAAGCACGGCTTCAATTAGGCCTTTCACAAACCAGAGTTTTATTTCCCCAAATTACAGAATTAAAAAAAAATTAACATTCTTGGAGTGTTTGTGGTCGGGATAAAGGGATCCAAACTTCTCCCCGAGTCGCTTGGTGCAGATGGCTACCAAACTGTTCAAACGGGCCACCCCACTAAGGTCCTGCCCCAGCCAGAGCCCCCACAATGGCCCATCACTGTGCCTGTGTGATGACGGAAAGCTCTACTAACTGCATGTCTTTGCCATGTAGAGTGGGGGTCCCTCCCCTGGGTGAGCCCTCCTCATCCCATGGGTTTGAGGACTCCAAGAAGCCTTTTCCCACCTTGAATGCTCCCAACAGGAGGTCAGAGGGACCCTTGCTGGCCACACGCCTCCCTGCACCGTGGGGAGAGCATGCTGTTTGATGCGGAACAGCAGGGGAAGCACTTCATGTGCGAATTCTTTGGCTTCCTCTGTCAGAGAAAACAACAGAACCAATCCATCTCCCAGGGTCTGCCCAGTGCTGCCCGGCTGCACAGGCAGCTGAGACCAGCTCCAACGTGCCTGGGGCTGGCCCCTGGGGACAAGCACAGCTCTGCTGCCTGCACTGCGCAGAGTCTGTGGGGCTCTGGGTTTGGGTACTTGGGGCTGCAGAAGCGACCTGCACTGGGAGGTGGTGCAGTGCCACGTGCTGCCCACAGCTGGCTCTGAAACCAGCTGAAACACCCACGTGCACCCCAAAAAAGGCCAAGAGAGCAGGGCTGGTTCAGCCTGGAGAAGAGAAGGCTCCAGGGAGACCTTAGAGCAGCTCCAGCGCCTAAAGGGGCTACAAGAAACCTTCGGACAAGGGCCTGTAGGGACAGGACAAGGGGAATGGCTTTAACCTGCCAGAGGGGAGACTGAGATGAGCTCTTAGGGCAGAAGCTCTTCCCTGTGAGGGTGCTGAGGCGCTGGCACAGGGTGCCCAGAGAAGCTGTGGCTGCCCCATCCCTGGCAGTGCTCAAGGCCAGGTTGGACACAGGGGCTTGGAGCAAGCTGCTCTAGTGGAAGGTGTCCCTGCCCGTGGCACGGGTTGGAGCTGGATGAGCTTTAAGGTCCCTTCCAACTCAAACCACTTTGGGATGCTATGATTCTATAAGAGCACTTGTCAACCTCACACAAGTTGATTTACAAAGAAGTGGCATCCACCAGGAGCCAGAAACACACAGGAGGACACACCACAACTGCCATATGGGGGACACACACCCGGGCAGGAACATCCCTGAGGGACCACAGCCAACCCACACCACAGCAAAAGGGAATGAGTAAAAAGCAAAGAGCAGCAGCATAAAGCATTAACACACGAGTCCTCAGCCTCCCCTGCTGCCTCACTGAAGCAACAGGGACAGACAGAACATCACCTACAGCAAAAACAGGGGAAGCAGAGACGGAGAGGAGGCAGGACTGGTGTTTGGTATAAGCCTGAGCAACAGGGAGGAAAGGTGTAGCTGTGATTAAAAGGTTGTGTTCATAAACATAAAATGCTGTAGAAGTTCCCCAAGTCAGGACTGGTTTAGTGGCAACACTGCCCCACAACTGCTAGCACCACTGGAGCACAGCACGAGGGGGTCATTAGACACCAGACACGGCGCAAGCAACAAGTTTACAAGTTTCTCAGGAATAACCATGGCTCCAAAGACCTGGAAACACATGGATGGGAGGGAGGGAGCAGCTATCTCTGGGGAAAGCTACCCTGAACAGTAGGGAAGGGAAGATCTCAGACCACCATCCCTCCCTGGCCCCAAACCCATGGATCAATTCCTGCTACTGGGAGCTCACAGCTGAAGGTCAGACAGGCCCGTGCGATGGGAAGGACACAGACACGCTCTGATCCCAGATTTGCAGAAGGGTTTCAGTAGGAGGAGATCTCTGGAGGCTGTTTGGTCCAACGGCAAACTTAGATCCAGCTCTACAGACCTGACGCAGCCAAGCTCTGACTACAGCGAGCCTGGCTCACGGCTCCCCAGTAAACCCTGGCAATCGGGATGCAGGCAGGGAGGGACTGCTCCCTGTGCCCCCCCCCGGCCTCCCACATCCCCACAGGGATAGATCAGCACCCTCTCCCACCACTGCCCATGTTACTGCCGCCCAGGGAGGTGACTCATGTGCTGGGAAATGGAAACCTGCACCTTCCCAACAGCGTTCCTGCATTATGCTCCAGCCAATGCTCTGCCCACAGCAACCCACACGCTGGGGAAGGAGCCAAGACCCTCTCTTTGTGCTGGGCACTTGGTAATCATTCAGCAAACGTTCTCACTTGCCTTTTAAACCCTTTCCTTTTCCTCCCTCCCTTCTGCACCCAGCTCTTCCCAGTATCACAGCGCCAGCACTAAGCCAGCACTCGGCTCACAGACCATGAGGGCATTTGTACTGACAACAGGATTTGCTTTGCCAGCAATATTCCCAGTGATATTTTAGGGTCACCAGAGCAAGGAGCCCGCAGGGAAATCCCTGATGGGCACCAGGGATCAGATGGCAGAGCAGTGCCATCCAACCTGCAGGCATTGCACGAGCACTGCCACCTACTCCACAGCCCCCAGCAGGACCAGCTTTGCTTTCTCCAGAGATCCACAAGCTGGGAGCAGCTGGCAGATACCTACACAGGAGGCAGAAAACTCCAGGAATACCGATTTTTCCATATGAGATAAAAAGCACTCACTTCCTACCACTCACATCCACAACCTGGCTATACATGGAAGAGCAGAGGCCAGTGGTCCAAGAGCTGGGAGTGATCCACAGGGACTTGCCACACAGCCTAGCCAAATCTCTTCCTCTCTTAAAGCACCCGCTCCCATCTGCAGCACAGACACTGCTCATACACCTACCAGGGGCCACACAGAGGCATTTGCTCATAATCATAAAGTACTTTGCAGCTCAAAGATAAACACGCTGTCGCTGGCTGGCATCTAGCAGGAGGGAGG
The DNA here is from genome assembly GCA_028858755.1 of Ara ararauna. NCBI lineage: Eukaryota > Metazoa > Chordata > Aves > Psittaciformes > Psittacidae > Ara > Ara ararauna. The sequence goes on along the minus strand of CM054389.1, from coordinate 3,812,574 downwards.
GAGGGCAAAGCTGCTTCCCAGCAGGACTGACAGCTTCCCCTGGGAAAGGAGGGTGCCTGCAGGGCTGGCCGGGCAGCAGGCACACAGGAGCTGCTTCCCAGCCTCCACGGCTGGTGCTGGTTCAACTCCATCAGCTGATCTTGGCCACTAACCACCAGCATGACAAGTGGCCAATAGGCTCATGAGGGAGGAATCTGCCAGCAGCAGCTCTCAGGGGCTGGGCCTGATCACCCACATGGTGGCTTCAGCTGAAATCCTTCAGCTCAAGACTTCCATCTCTGGGATCTAAATCCCAAGTGAAACATTGCTTCCTCCCACCCAGGATGCACAGCTGCATCCCTGCTCGAAAACACAGACCTGGGTACCTGCTGCCATGTGTGTTGGGGGGCCACACGGAAAGACACATCCCTGGAAGCATCATCTCAAACTCAATGGAAGAGATTGGTTTGGTGGCATCTCTGCCGACCAACACGTTAAACTCAACAATGACAGAGACCACATGGGCGGATGGAGGCGGCGATGGGGAGGAGGATGAGTAATACCAGATCTGCTTTGGTCTCTGGGTACCTCAGTGTGGGGCATAGCCTCCAGCCTGACCTTTCAGGGAGCAGCATCACATCACCCAGCCACCTGCATAAGCAGTCACAGACAACACCACTCTCCCAAGAGCCAGTGGCTCCCACATCTTCCCAGCCCTTTCAGTGCAGCACAGGCACTGTGCAGGGCCCAGCGGAAGGCGGAGCCATGGAGCAGTGCCTTCCTTCTGCGCTTGATGATTCAGGCTCCAGGGAGATGTGATGCCTCCTCGCTCCTCAGACACCTGCAACCAGCTCCAACCAAGGTCCCTTTGCTGTCCCTACATCCTCAGGCATTCAACCACCTCACTGCTCCCTCATCCATGGCGAGTCCCCCCCTCCTTGCTCCACACAAGCAGGCTGATCCCCAGCCCGGTTCCCCTCGAGCAGCACGTGGTACCTTTGGGCTGGGAGTTGTACACTGCAAACATGTTGATGGCCACAAGCTGGAGCATGCGGGTGCTTCCGATGGGAGGGGGGCTGTGCTGCAGCAGGACCTGGAACTCCCTCAGCACCTCCTCAGCCACCGCAGGGAACGTCTCCATCCTGCAGACAGAGAGAGAGTCTCAGGCTATGCCCAGGGGTGCAGGGTGCTCTGTTGGCACTCCTGGGGAAGGGGAACACCCTTGGGCGCTGTGTCCCATCCAGGAGCTGCAACTGAGGCAGCTGAAGCCTTCCTTAGAGAGAGGGTAGCGAGCGATTGCTGTGTGACCAGCAGGCAGCATTCCTTTGGCAGGAAAACACGGCCTTTATGAGTCATTTCTGACCAACCATTTTTTTCTACTGACTTCTACCAAGCTGGGAGGGGTGCCAAGAGGCCAGCAGCTCGCTTGGACCAGGAGCGGCCCATGGGACTCCCAAGAAACCCAGGCTGCAGCAAACTGCACACACTGGTGCCACATTGCGGATGTGGCAATTCCAAGTGTGTTGTATGTTGGCCAGAGAATGCTTCCTCCGCAAGAACAGTGCCTATCCCTGTGCTCCTCACTGCAGGAATGGATCCCATGGCACTGAGCCCAGTGCCCTCAGGATACACGCTGTGATTGAGCCCCTAAACTTCATCACTTAGAGCCCCACAGGACAGGGACTCGCAGACTAACAACTGCTGCTGGAAACATCAAAGCTGGAGCTGGTCCCTGCAGTGCGCGGCGCTGCTGTCGCTCATCAGGACACAGCAGCCAGCGGCTGCAGTGCCACGGCTGGGGATGGGGTGAGCTTTCAACACTGCTCGCAAGCACCCATGTGCAAACCTGACGCATTCATCCTGCTCTTCATCTGACACCACTGAGGGAATTAGATGAGGTTACTGTTGGATCCTCAGCAACCTCCCTAAAGAAGTGGGGTCAAACACTGGGCAGCAATCTCTGCATGGAAACAACTTTTGGTTGCCCGTAACAGCCCTACCAAAGAGTCCTCCCCTGGTATTCCATGGAGACAACTTAATAACCAAGAAACCTGAGAAACTATTGAGGTCCTCCTGTCCCACCACCTTTTCTGCTGAGCTTTCTGTGCTACTTCGTGCTCCTGCACTAGAAAAAGCCACAGCTACAGTCAGCAAGATTGAGTATCTCACAGCAAGCATCCGCTCCAGTTACCAGCGACACTGCACTGCTGTGCCCACATGGGAGCAAAGGAGCCAGACTCCACAGCGGGTGAAGCATGTGGAGCTGGGGCAGGCAGCATCAGAGGCCTCCATAGCAATTTCCTCTATGTTCCCCCAAGAGATTCAGATCTTGTGATATCAGCACGCTACAGGCTGGATTAGCAAGCCACTTCTGGTAAGCCACATGGGCAATTCTGCTGGGCTTCCCCAACAGCCTTTCAGGGCAGTAATACGCTCTATTTTTAAAGACAGAAATGGCTTGCTGCTTCTGAACCATACTTCACAGATGCCTTTCAACAAGAGGTTCTGCCTATAGCAGCAGGGGCACCCTCTCCCTGGGCACCGTTTGCTGGAGCAGCTCAAGGTCCCTGTTACCTTCACACAAATATGGGCTGTGAAAAAACAAGCCCCTTGTAACTGGGCAGAATGGAGCAGTTTCCCTGGTACGTAAGCACTGCTCTCCCTGGAAGAGGCAACTTCCCTGGATTTGGGGTGCAGCCAGGGAATCGGAGCAAACTGATTGCTTCTAAAGGCTTCAACAACATCCTCCTAGCGTAGATAGGACATGGGATAGAAGAGCCCTTTGCAGGATGAGTTGTTAGTGAGCAGATGAAAATTACTGCTATGGAATAACAAGAAGGAGCGAGGGCTTCCTCAGCCTCGCCAGCTGCGCTTTGACAGCACAGCACATCTGGAACAGCACAGTTGTAACCCCACTGAGCTCAGAACCAGCAGGTCAGGAGCAGAGCGGAAGCGTTTAATAAAGTGCTTACCTGTGGGTTGAGGAGCAAAAGAGTCCAATTAGGGCAACATCATCTTTTCCGTAGTTTTTAGGGATAAATCACTAAGATCCTGCCCAAGGAGGACTCAAATTATTCCTCACCTTTTACCTATTTTAAGCACGGAAGCTGTTTGGCAGGGCTGGACCATTTTCTCTTCCTGTGTCAGGGTATTACTTTCTAGTTCCCTTCTAAGTACTTCAGGGGATATTCTACCATTAAACATACTTGGGTTTTCTAAATGACTGTCCTGGGAAGCAACTGCCTCAAACGCGGCATCTTAATCTCAAAGTCTCAGGAGCCAATGTGCAAACAATCTCTGCAGCATTCCCATTAATCCCACTGCTGGGATTAGCTCGGATTCCCCACAGAGCCAAGGAGCAGCAGCACCCTGGATGCTCTGCCCTCCAGCACAACCACGCTGCAGTTAACAAACCTTCCGTAGGCTCTAACAGCTCTCCTCCTGTTTTCCTATGTGCAGGAGGACATCCAGTTCTGCCTCCTCACTGCTGCCCACGAGCACATCATCAGTGCCTTGTGAGTCAGGAGTGATCAATAGCACCAGCAGTGAGCACACTGCTCTCCCTCTCGCCCTCACACTCTCCAATAAAACTGGCCAGCACAGCTCCTGCTTCCCATTGCTTTATGAAAGGTCCAAAGACAAGCACACGCCACCCTTGACTGCTCATCCCATGGATGGAGCAAGCCCCGAGGTTTTAGGCTGCATGGCAGGATCGGTGCTTCCCTGCTCCGGGAGGGAAAGGGGACAGGCCCAGAGGCAGGGAATCCAAGTCAGAACCACATCAGTAGGGACAAGATGCCACTTTGCAGCCACATTACCTTTACCTAATTGGCCCAGAAAAGGTCTCTCAGCTCTGAAGCTTGTAGCCAAGAGTTCCACGAGAGACTGAGGGAGCCAAAAGAGCTCATGAGACTACATCTGCTCACGAGGCACTGGCAGGCTCAAGCAGAGACCACTGTTGCCAGAGACTATCTGGACCTATGTGAGGTCTCTACACCAGCTGACAGCAAGGGCCAGGGACAGCTCCATGGGGATGTTGCTCATCAGCTGCGAGGCTGAGCTCTGCTCTCTGGGTTATGAGGATGTCCCTGAGGCTGGGATCTCAGCCCAGGCCTGAACCAGGCTTGCTTTGCTTCAAGGGCAGCTCTTCAGTTACCTGAAACCAGCTTCTGACAGACATTGCCAAGGGCACTGTGTTGAAACCAGCTCCCACAGCCAGAGCAGCTCTCAGCTATGAGGCTAATACTGAAATGGCAGTGAGAAGACGAAGGGCAAGGCTTGTCTCAACATGCTTCAGCCACCACATGGGTCTGCCTTGATGGCTCTGTGCTCCTCACAGGCAGAGGCACCTCTCAGCTGGCTAAGAGCAGGGGGGGATGGAAGACTGAGGTAAAACCAGGAATTAAAGGGAGGGAGGAGGGTTAGGTGATGGCAGAGAGAAAACAGCGTCTAGTCCCTCCTGTGTGTATATCAGCCATCAGAGCTTATCCTCTGCCAGAGGGTCCTGGTGCACGGGCATGACTGGGCCTTGAGGTGGGGGAAGAAAAAGCCCAAACAATAACCAGTGTGGATGTGAGGGAGGGTAAGGAGAATAAGAACCAGGAGGCTAGGCCGGCAAGAATTCACACCCTGTGCCCTCAGCTCCAAACACAGCTTAGTTGCTAACAATATTAAATTCCAAAAAGACTTGTAATGTAGGAAAATAAAATAAACATCCTGCACACTTACCCAATCCTGGTAAACAGCTTCCCATGGGCATGGAGAAAACTGAGGATGAACCTTTTGTTCAGCTGCATGGGAAAGGAAAAAAAAGGAGAGAGAGAGAGAGAGGAGAAAACAATTAAACTCTCTCTGATTTCCTGTGAATTAAGAACGTCCCCAGTGACAGAAGAACCTGGCCTGGATGCTGGGGGTGGCACTGGAGATGGGAACCAAATGGACATGCCCAAAGTCATACCAGTGACCCAGCGCCAAACAGCTGGAGCGGGATGGGGCGGTGGAGACACAGCGCCCTCTGCTGGGCCCTGCGCGCACAGCACCCGAACCCAGGGTACCCCCCCGCGGGTGTCCAACACAGCGTGAGGGTTACACAGGAGGAGCCCCCTTAACACAGATGGCATTAAACACGCAACCAAAATAACCCCACACAACCAACAGGAGCTTTATCAGTGCTCTGAGTGTCCGGGCAATGAGGAGGAGCGCGATGTCCGCATTGATGCTCTTCTGCTGAGAAGCCAACACAGCAAGTTCAGCACTTGTGCCCTCTCAAGGAGCAGCTTTCAGAAGCAAGGGAGCACTGTGAGGGTGCTGAGGCGCTGGCACAGGGTGCCCAGAGAAGCTGTGGCCGCTCCATCCCTGCAGTGCTCAAGGCCAGGTTGGACACAGGGGCTTGGAGCACCCTGCTCGAGTGGAAGGTGTCCCTGCCCATGGCAGGGGGGTGGAACTGGATGAGCTTTAAAGGTCCCTTCCAACACATTCTGTGACTCACTTCACTCCCACTTAAGCAATTACAGAGAGGGAGCCGGTGTTCAGATGTACCCAAGAAGCCCCTGAAAGCCTGCAGCAGCAGAACTGCTGGTCAACAACCAGAACAACCTGGAGCTAAGGGGATACAGGGGGAGCTGGCTGCAGCACGCAGTGTGAAGCAGCTTCCTGCCGCGCTTAGGTCCAAGTAACACCAAAACCTGACTTGAATAATCACTGCTGCTCTCAGCCACCTCTGCTAGCTCAGCAGAGCTCTGGGCTTTCCCAGTCCTTATCTAACTGGCTTTGAAGAAGGCTGGGGGTGGGTGAGGAGTTGCTCTGCCTGGCTCTGGAGGTGGCTGTGTCACACACTCGGAGCAGACTGGCCTTGCTCTTACCTTCCCCACAGCAAGAGCTTTCCCTCTTGTGCCTGCACAGCCTCAGCACGCTGAGAAAAGCCAGAATCTGAGCCAGGCTCCAAGCACTGCGTGGGGAGACGCTGGCCAGGAGCAACCCATTCACACCACACTTTCATACCTTGAACTCCTCCAGCGAGGTCAGCAGCACCACTTCCATTTCCAGAGGGGGGGTTAGAGGCATGGAGAGAGGATGAGATTACCAGGCAAGGCTGTGGCAATGCCCAGCCAAGGGCCAGGCACAGTGAGAAGGTGCAAGACAGGCACCAGCCGATGGCTGCAGGGGATGGTTATCACAGGCAGCCCTGGCTCTGGCATCACTTCCACCCTCAACCCCTCACCATGACTTACACCAGCTGCTCCATGAGGTGTGATTCCTCACTTAGGTGTAATTAACCCGGGCTGTATTCCCAGAGGACCCATGCAGCAGAATGATGCCCTGCTGCAGAGTTGCTCCTGGGCCATGTGCGAGTTTCAACATAAAACCTGTCTCATAAAACAAGCCAGACCAATTAAACTGGCCCCTGCAGCAAGGGGGTTCTTGCTTACTCGCTGTTTTACTGCTGCCCTAAAGAGCCCTTTCCACTGGAACTCGAGTTGATTTGCCACCATTTTATTAACTCTGCAGATGAAACCCAGAAGAGACCGGGGAATACTGGGACAGCACAGCAAAGCCCTTCATTGCTCTGCCAGGGAAGCTTAGATGCAGCTGCTGCTCCACCATCCTCCTTAGGACACCAAAGCAGCTCAGGGCTTGAAACCTTTAACACCTACTTAGCTTTTAACTCAGGCAATGGCTTGTAGAGGGAGAAAGGTGGTTTGTGACCAGCTCTGTGGCTCCAGCTGCAATCACATCCCCTGACAGAGACAGCCCAATCTGAGTCCCTAACTCAAGTGCAAGAGCCTTGGTGGGACAGTGCTGTGCCCCACATCAAGCAGGAGCTGGAGGAGGTTTTTGATGGGGGATATGGAAAAGAACAGGAGCTTGTGGCTTTCCATCTCTACTGGAAAGACTGCATGTGCAGAAAGGAAGAAACTGGGGCACAAGTTTTCCCCCCCAAGGCCCACATTCACCCGCAGTGCTCACCCTGCAATCCCCACCCCACGTTCCCGGCAGCGGGGGAGTACCAAAACTCCCCACTTGGAATGGAAAGTGACAGCAGTGCCCAGCAGGGACGTGCCCAGAACATTCCCACAGAGACACAATGCTCTGGGAGGGCTCACCAGGATGTCACCTTCACCCCATCTTCCCAGGGCAAGTTTCTCCCTCAGCCTTTTCAATCCCAATCCTAAGGACTCAGCAGTCGCACTCCACAGGAACCAGAGCTGAACTGGGACAGAGATATCTGTATATATACATATACATATATATTTTCTTTCAAGCGGGATACCTGCCTCTAGGAAAGAATATTTAATTCCTCCTGACAACTTAAGCACGAACCCCGCAAGCCCAGGCAGAGCCCCGTGTGCCCCAGCACTATGGCATCTCAAGCAGGCACCTCTCAAGCTTCTTTCACCACTTTTTCTCTCACAGCCTCAAGGTTTTGATGAGCTCATCACTTAACTTTGGACCTTTCATCTCCGAGTTCATGCTAAGGCCACGGGGCTGCTTTGACTGGGCTTCTCTCTGAATGACTCCTTCTCTAGTGACTCACCTGTCCCTCGCTCTCCCTGCTCCTCCCATCAAACACTGCTTCTCACGGCCAGAGGGAAACAGTGACTTCCACTGAGCTGTTCTGCATTCACACAGGGCAGGGGAACGCTTCCCCAGAGCCCTGCTAAGCACTGCCTGCCCTGACAGCGCTAACATGAGACCTGCAACAACTTCTTGCCTTCATCTCACTCCCTGTGCAGCCCAAAGGTGGCTCCACTCCAAAGGTTTCCCGATGCGCTGATGCCATGGGAAGATGGAGCTCCCTGTGCACTTCCATCGCTCCCTTTGCTCTTAGGGATAAGGAACCAAACCTAGCTGGTTGCTTGAGAAAAGCCCCCCCAGGCTCATCCAACCACAAAACTGTGTCAAGAAAGAACAGATTTTAGCCCTTCCAGTTGAAAACGGGCATCAGAGATATGGAAGTTATGAGCATATAGTGAAGGCATTAGTTATAAAAACAAACCAGTTGTCAAGAAGAAGGGGTCCCTGCACACAGTAGTGCCTGAAGCTGAAAACAGCTGGTTTAACTGTCATGAGTCAGCATGTGCAGACAGACTAAATCCACCTGGGAAGAGGCAACCTCACCAGAGGAAGCAGTCCACTGCTTCTTGGGGAGCATTCACACACAGCACCGCCAGCTAAACTGGATGTGTTACCATGGAAGGAGTCAACAGTGACTAACAACTCCTCGTGGAGCAGCAGAGTGCAGAGATAGCAACAGAACAGGAAGAGCCAAGCTTGAATCACTGAGAGGCCATGAGGAGTATGTCCTGACAGCACACAGAGCAAGGGCAGGCACACAGCTTCAGGAAAGCTTTGTCATGTCTTGAGCCAGGAAAGAAGAAAGCAAAACCCCAACCTCAACAGACCATTCCCTGAGCGGAACGGGTTGTAAATAGCGTGTCCCACCCCAGCATGAAAACACTGGGAATGCCACCAGGGTGCACAGGAAAAAGAACACAAGGATCCAGGGCTGGGAAGCAGAGCTGCTGCACGTGAACCCAGCACAGACCCATCTGGCTGAGGGTGAGGAGTGCACAGAGCTTTGGCACCTGAGCATCAGTCCCAGCTGTGAAGGAGGCACCAAATAAGGGAAGGATTCTGGAGCAGTGACTCCTGGGGAAATAAAGCGTTTCAAGTTCAAAATTGTTACTTCAGGTTTGGAAGTAAATTTCAGGATCTGGTCTTTATCAAGCGAGGCAAACTTTCTTCAACATCAGCAAAGCATCTGCGGAGCAGAAAGTGGTGTCAGAGTCAAAATAGGCTGCAAAAGACAAGTCCATTAATCAAGAGACCAGATGCAAAACTGCCTGTAACAAACGCGCTGTCTCCACTGGAGTGGAAGGGGCTGGAGCACAGCAGGATGTTCTCCCGAGTCTGGAGGTCTCCTCAGTGACAAGGGGTTGGGATACAGACCACAGAGCCACACAGCTCTGCTTCAGAACACGTACCACACTCATCCCGAGTATTTCCCAGCTTTCTTGGGCAGCCAGGCTTTTCCAGGCACAGCTTCCTTGCTGAGATCCATGTGAAATAATATCCAGGCGCCCAAACCATGCTGTATTCTCACTTTCAGCTCAAGGGCTGGATATACCACATTGATTATTAATCATAGAACGGTCTGGGTTGGAAGGGACCTTAAAGCTCATCCAGTTCCAATCCCTGCTACAGGCAGGGACACCTTCCACTAGAGCAGCTTGCTCCAAGCCCCTGCGTCCAACCCGGTCTTGAACACTGCCAGGGATGGGGCAGCCACAGCTTCTCTGGGCACCCTGTGCCAGCGCCTCAGCACCCTCACAGGGAAGAACTTCCTCTATTAAGATTCCTTATTACTTATTAAGATTCCTGATTACTTATTCCTTATTACTCCTCACTTTTGCAGGCAGCTCCTTCAGAGCCTTCCACCACCCAGTCCAACAGCAGCAATGAGCCCACTGGAGACAGCCTTACAAACATAACCCTGAGCCTTTATCCCAAACCATCCCATCATGGCAATGCACAGCTCTTGGCTGGTACTTTCCAGGGCAATATCCCAGTGAAACAACACTGAGCACTGATACAGAGCTTCCTGAAAAGCCCAAGACGCTGCAGTGGGTGAGATACCAAGAGGAGGTTTTTACTGCTACAGGTGCAGTCCCTACAAAGTGCTGGTGGGAAGTGTTTTGTGCAAATGGCTACCCCCTTAAAGGAGAGGAGACAAAAGGGCTATTACGGCTGTCTGGCATTTCTGCAGTATTTACAAGGTACCCACAAGAGCTGTGGGCAAATTCCAGCTGGGTTAATTACCATAATCATTCCTCTTCATATCCCACCTGCAACCACAAAGGGATACAGAGCTTGCCTTGCCTGCTTCTTGCCACATGTTCTACTGCAGGTTTCTGTTGAGCAGTCACAGTGTCCTGCCCTGAAACAGATTTATTTCTATGGCATTCGAAGCAATTCTGGTGAAAATCCGGATACCCAACACGAGACCCTGCACAAATATAAAATCCAATTTGCTGTGACATGAAGGAAGGGGAAGCCCTGTTGTATCCTGGCCTTGAGGCACATAGAATCAATTTAGCGCTAAAAAGATCTCAAGAGGCTCCTGCAGCTCCCTCATCTCCTGCAGCGCAGCAGCTCCAGGACACATCCCAAGGCAATAAGAGTTACAAATCAGCAGCCCAGCAAGAGAAGAAAAGAGGCATTTAGGAAGCCCCTCAGCAAAACCAATGAGCTTTGGATTTTCCCCTTTATCCCTGCAGGTGAGATGAGAAACGTAAGGAAGAGGATTGTCCACTTTAGTCATGTAAAGATCAAGCTGTGGGAACTTCACTGCCTTCAAAGCAAACGTCCCCCCCAGAAATAAAATCAACGCTGTTTAATAACGAACTTACCAGCAGAACTTTCAGTTTAAGGCAAACAGGTCAAATAGACTATTTAGATGTATGTTATTTCCTTTCCAACCAAACCTGTATCGAAGTTTGGTTTCTACAAATCACTAATACGCAACATTTATAGAAGGGTTTGGGTTGGAAGGGACCATAAGATCATCCAGTTCCAATGCCCTGCCATGGGCAGGGACGCCTCACACTAGACCATGTCACCCAAGGCTCTGTGCAGCCTGGCCTTGAACACTGCCAGGGATGGAGCATTTACCACTTCTTTGGGCAGCCCATTCCAGTGCCTCACCACCCTCACAGTAGAGAACTTCTTCCTTATATCCAAACTGAACTTCCCCTGGTTAAGTTTGATACCATCACTCCTTGTCCTATAGAAACAGTCCCTGAGGAAGAGTCCCTCTCCAGCACCCTTGAAGCCCCCTTCAGCTATTCTTGACAAATATATTACCACCAAATATATTAAAACCTGTTTGACCTTTTAAAAAGCAGAAGGCTTCAGGGCCCCTCACTGAACTGGATGGAAGACGCTGGTAGAGCCTCAGTAGTGACTTTTAATCAACAGTGACTTGATTCCCAATGGAATGCCCAGTGAAAAGGGTTAACTCATCCCCTGGATGCACAGGCAGAGAGCAGGCACTGGACGGCATGTTTACAGCTACATACAGCCCTGGTGAGGTTGACACTGAAGTACTGCATCTAGTTCCAGTGTTCTTTATAAAAGGATGCTGAAAATTTGGGAAGGGGCCAAAAACCAGCCATAAAAGTGATTTAAAGGCTAAACATGATTAAACAGCTCAATCTGTTTAGCGTATCAAAAAGGATTTGATTGCAGGGTGCAAAGTACCTCCATGGTACTTAAGAGCTCTTTGCACTCGTGGAATAGCAATACGCAAGAACTGGAAACATTCACTCCGTGCCTAAGTGTTTCAGAACCAGTGCAGTTATCACTGGAACAAAGTCCCCAGGAAAAGGGTGGATTCTCAAGACTGGATGCCTTTCTGGAAGTTTTACCTTAGCCAAACATAAGTTATTTGGCTTCATATAGGAGTAGCAGGGTGAAATTTAAGGACCTGTGACATACAGGAGATCAGACTGGATGATCTAATGGTCCCTGCTGGCCATAAACTCTATGAATCTATGCAAACATGCCAGTGAGTCCTCAGCTGAGGTATCAAGTTCACTTTCAACACAAAACTCTTCACAAATTGGCTCTGGTGCTGCAGGTCATTTAGGATACAAGCTCGGCTCTTCAAGGCTGGATCTAGTTAAGCACTGAAAGGAAGATGACCCAGGAAGAGCTGTTCTTTGTCCAACAGGTAACGGGGAGGCCACATGCTGTGCACTGCAGCAGTCCCAACCAACTAAAAAGCAGCTTAGACTCAAACACATACTGTTTGCCAGGAGTAAACAGCGTCTCCTTCCTGTAACAGAAGATTGACACCACTAAATGTGTGATGAGTTCTGGTCAGAAGACATCTGGTAGTGTAGCTCTGGGTGTTGCTCTGAGTAGGTTCTACACTGGAATAGATTATTTGTGGGGTTAAAGCACAAAGGAAGGAGGTAATGTGACAAATCAAGAAGGGTGAAGACTGAAGCACCCTGAAAGGCTTAAGGTGGAGTTAGGCCAACAGAGAAGACATTTGGACAACAGGCTGAGCAGAGACAGAGCCTTCCAGAAGGATGACAGCATCGTATCACGCAATCTTCATGCTCTCGCTCTCCCAGCCACGCTCACCAATAGGGATGGATGCCACGAAGGCATCTCCCTCTCCACTGTGAGTTACACAGCAGTGAAGTCTGCTGGGGAGGAAGAGTAGAGCCAAGGACAGAGGAAATGACACGGATTCCAGCAGGTTCCACTCCCTGATCCTCCGGAAGGAAGTTTCTTTCCTAATACCCACCTCCACAGTGGCTACGAAACCTGGAAATGGCTCATTCAACACTGAAGAGAAACAAAACATTCCCCATGGCAGAATTAAGAGGTTTGGCTGTGGAATATGTGGTGCCCATCCCAAAAGAGCATACAACAGACAGCAGGAAAAGTTGGCTTGGGCCAACTTTAGACAATGCACAAGGTTAGACTAACAACAAAAAAGGCAGCTCAAGAGAAATCACTGTCTACATCCTTCACCCTGCTCTGGGAAACTTCTCAACCCTCCCACATTAGGCACTGGACTTCCTTTACCAGTCCTGCAGATGCTGGCAGTATCCTTGTCTGAAGTGCAAACCCACCCTTCCCGACCCCACTCTGCAGTGCATGGATCATCAGACCCGCTGCCACGAGAAAGGGCTGATGTGCAGCAGCAGGAGGGGGGTTTGGTTACACACAAATCCCTGCCTGATCAGCTCCAGCAGGAGAGGAAATGAGGAAAGAGTGACTGACAGAGAAAGGTGGTTTCTGGATGATTGTACTTGGGTTTAGGCTATGAGAAACTTGTTGGAACTTGAAGTCTCCTTCCCCTCACCACAGCCTCTCTGGGCACTGGGTTAGAGCAGAGCTCCTCACACAGGCATAAGTCACTGATGTCTTCATAGTGCTCCCACCTCTGATCCACCGTACTTCTACACACATTAGCACCAGATGCCTGTTACCGGAAGGAGAACATGTTGGTGTCTCTCCCATCCAAGTAACATCAGGCCCTGCCTTGTTCTTCACAGTTAAATAAAACCACTAACACAATCCTATTCCCCCCCCCTTCTTTCTTAGACCAACACCAACTTCTGGAAACTCTTACCAATAGCTCAGCCTTCACTTTCTGGGTAGTGACAAGAGGTCAAGTTGCGCTGGAAAGCAACATGTGGGTTCTCCACAACACGCGTGCACAGGCTTAAATCAATAACCAGGCTCTATGAGCTCTGCTGAGCTCCGGGAGCTTTAGTGGAGCACCACTGAGCATCCACGGAAGATCACAAGCCCAGGCAAGGTGCAGCAGCATTTCCGATTGATTTATTAACACACAAACTGCAGCTGAGAAGGATTTTACCTGCATTTTACAGTAAAAAACAGAGTTTATAATGAAAAACAAAGTGCAAGCAAGGAGGGTGCACAACCAGCGGGCAGAAAAAAAGCCAGTGCTAAGCTGCATGGCTGAATGTCACGTCTCAAACCCAGAGAGGCTTGGAGTGTGGTTTGAGTGTTTAACCAGTTTCAACTGCAGCCTGGCACTCTTTTACTTCCTCCGCAGAGAAGTGTGCTCAGTGCGAGGGGAGAGAAACCAACCTCACCACGCGCAACAGAACGGCTCGAGTACAAATAAAGCCCCAAGGTGGTTTGGTGACCGAGGTCATATTAGGAAGCAGAAGGGTTGCAGGCTGGGGAAGGCACTCAGAAGTACTCACGCTGCCAGCCAAGAAAGAGATGACAGAAAAAGTGGCAGGGCAGAGAATCAATGTGAATCTAGCAGTGAAGAAGCCTCTTTCGCACACCACCAGCTCCCCCGTGCTCAAAGCAGTTTGTAAACTGTTTCCTAAACACAAAGGGAAAAAACAACCCCAGACCTAGTCCTGACCTCCACGAATGAGTAACCAAACTCAACAGCTTCCTGCAGGCTTGTGGGGAGGGTGAGGAAAGGAGGCTGTCCAGCAGGACAGAGGGAACTCCAGGTTTCTCCCTCTCAAGTCCTGCTTCAGGCACAAACATGAAGGATGCAACATCTCTTTGCTGCTTTTTCATGTGGGTGGTGGATAAAGGACAGAAATAAGGAAGGTAAGCCTGGTATTCCCACCCCGGAGAGCTTCCCTGCTTACTTTCATGCCGCAGGGGAGGCTCAGCAGAGGCTCGCAGCACTGCAGAGGTGGGGATGAAACACAGCACAAGCAGTGGGCTGGAGGGGAGGCAGTGCCGTCCCTTGACAGCAGGGGCAGAACACAACGCAACAGACCACAGGCTAATCAGTGACATCAAACACTAGAGAGCACCTAACTAGAGAGCACCTAACACAAGCCACCCTCCTGCAACCAACAGCAGCCTGACCCAAGGTCCTGCTGTAAGACCTGGTGTACGTCCCACCACCAGCCTGCGCTTTCACGCTGCCCTCCTAAGCCAGAGGCACAGCCCCAGGTGCTTGGGCTTATCTTTTAGGAGCTTCTGGTCTGGAAAATGGCCTTTCTGCCCATTGACACCATGGAGGGAACTCTGTACTATCAGCCAGCAGGGATTATTCCCAAAAGGCTGTATGGAAGAGAAAAAACACCCAGCCATGCCAGCAGTGCAGAGAACTGCTCCCAAAATCCTGTCAGCATTGTTAGGGGTAGACACCGCAGAAACAACGAGGTCCCCAAGCAGCTTCTTATCCATGCATCCATATGGAAGAACAACTGTAATCCCAGCAACACATCATTTCCACTTTTGCCTGTCACTTATTTGTAGTCATGTGTGATGGAAGAGTTACAAGGTGAGAGCACAGGGAGCCCCTCTCAGCAAACAGAGGTGCCCTTGTGGTGTAGATGCAGGTGCCCAACTCACACCAAAACAGCCTTTCAGCAACCCAGATGCTCCTAGGGACAGAGGTAGTGACATCAAGGCCACCAAACTCTGAACACAAGTCAGTACCACTCCTGTGTGTGATTCTATGAAGTTGCCAGTCAACTGAATCCTGACCTACAGAGGAAGATAAAGCAAGACAGCTTTTACAACCTCAGTGACACCTGTATATGCAAGATGTGAGATGAATACTGTAGGTAACAAGGAAGAAACCCTCTCTATACAGTGTACTGATAGAATCATACAATAGTTAGGGTTGGAAAGGACCTTAAGATCATCTAGTTCCAACCCCCCTGCCATGGGCAGAGACACCTCCCACTAAACAGTGCCACCCAAGGCTCTGTCCAACCTGGCCCTGAACACTGCCAGGGATGGAGCAAAACTTTGGCCTCCTTTTCCTTGTAGGCCTCCTGGTGGCATTTACTGCTGAACCCTGATGCACTGTGTCCCTACTCCCTGCTGCTGGGAAGAAAGCCTGTGTAAAGAAATGGAAGCTAAAACCCACTGAACTTCATAGCTCATGATTCCACCCCCATTTCTCTGCTACAGCCAAGGGGCTGTTGCTCTATGGGCACAGCAAATGCAACACCTCCATCCCTATCCAGGCTCCTGCAGCGGATACTCAAGGCTGAGAGAGCAGATCTTGACTCTGGCCTTAGTTTTCCCAAGAGCTTTTTGGGTGGCCCTACCAAACTTTTGATGGCTCTAAAAGGCTGACCTCTCACAAAGAGGCCAGGAGCCTTAATTCCTTAATGATGCTGAAGTATTCAGACATCTGGAGAGACGTATTCTTCAATTACTGTCTTGCCAAGGGAAAACCTCTCTTCCCTAAGCTTAGCTGCAGCTATGGAGTAATCTGTATTAGTGCATGCAGTCTGCGTGGTAACACAAGGAAGTATCTACTGCAAAGCATGGGTAGCAACAGCAACTGTGGGAACCTTAACTCAGCATTTCCTGACTGGAGTGATTAAAATCTCAAACTCAGTGTAATATTAACACTTTCTCAAGAGCCTGACAGTACACTTGCCCTGCTTTCTTTCCCAATGCACAGTCTGTGCAGTAGGTTGCATGCGGTACAATCAGATTTAAGATTAATACAGTCCCACAGCAAATGGAAGCAGTGGCAGAGAAGAAATAGCAGAGATTCAGCTCCTCAGCCACCTTTGCCCTATCCAGATGTCTCATAACAAAGCAGCACAACTGCTCACAGGTTCAGCCTCCTTTTCTGCACTTCTGACTGGGATCCCACCTGAAGGGACCTTACATTACCTTATGCTACTAAGCAGTCAGGCTGGACTCTCCTGCCACTGAACACCAAAAAACAGGCAACGTACAAGAGACCACAGAGAGAGCCATTCACAGAATGAAACCCCAAAGGGCTGCAGGTGTAACAGACAAAACCCTGAGCACAAACCAGCCAGGCTGCAACCCAAGCGTTTCTTCAGCTCGCTCTGAAACCACCCCATGCCCTCCAGCCGGCAGCGCCCAATGCAGTTACTGAGGAAGGGGACAAATGGAGACGAACACCCCTCATTGTGGACAGATGCCATGTTCTTCCAGTTCTGCATCCTCCAAGGAAAAACATAGCAAACTGTAAAAGCAGCAGCTATGCCAAGTCTCTACCTAAACACACAGTGCACCACAAGCTGCCAGCTCTGCACACCACCTTCCTTTGTCACAGCAAGGGCTGCAGGGTGAGCTGGCCTCTTGCAGACTTGCCATCAACGCTTTACTAACTCCATTCAGTTACTAACCCTGAAATAATGATGTTTGTGTCTTTGCACAGGGCTGCAGAAGGAAAAACCAAGTCAGCACGGAGAGGAGATGCACAAGCATGTGCTGAGCAGACTCTGCGCCCGCTGATGGGGACAATGCGCACATCAGCGGGTCCTGGGAGAGAAACTGCTCAGCATCTCCCTGCCAAATGTGCCACATCACAGGACTGGCACCTCACCACCTGCACAGCAAGGACAGAAAACATCCCAGCTCAATCTCTTGTCACCTGTGAAAGAGCCAACATCTCCATAGTGAAACCATAAGTCACTGAGAGCAGCAGCCTCTGTCTGAAGGGTGCATGGAACCTCTCTCCCACACTTCTGCCCAGTACACATCCAGAGCCGTGAGGGTCTATACTGCAGTGTTTATCTGCTTCTGATGCCTGAGGAGTTACCTGCAGAGCACACTGTCAGTACACACACGGCTTGCCTCAGCCTTCCCAAGGGCTAAAGCTGGCAAGGAAGGGACCATTTAACCTCACTTCCCCAAAACCACATGTCAGCGCTGGCACACATCCCCTGGGAGAAGAGCTGTTCCCTTCCGCCCGGCTGCGGGATGTGGGACAGAGGTGCTGGTGCTGCCAGACCAGGGCTGCTGCCTGCCCCTGGCACAGTCAGGGCCCTTCCGAAGCCAAACAGTGCCACATAGCGGCAACGCATGGACTGAGTCGCTCCTTGCCAGAGAAGGAGCTGAAACCACCGGGAGATGCAGTGTGGAGGAGGGTGAGAGGCTGTAGCTTCAAGGAGAGAAGAGTCCAGAGCTTCCCGAAGCACTGCTGCCTTCATGCAGCCCACAGCTCGGGAGCTTTGGCACAGACGAGGGTTTAAGGTTTCCTTTTCACCTGGTTATTTCCAATGCACATCAGTTCGGTGACGTGGCCACAGCACAGCCCCATCAGCAGCTGTACCAACACAAGTGCAGCACTGCACCACAGCAAAGTACAAACATCTTGGCTGCCAAAACCAGCACTGCCCAAACCTGGGCCCTCAGCTCCCTCTGCCCTTGGGCCATGGTACTTCTGATTCTGCAGCCACTCCATGATGAGAAAGCTCGTGCTTTCCATGAGCCAGTGTTTCAGCGATGAAGAAATCAAGACAAACAGCAGTAATGAGACATACAATCTGTACAAGCATCCTGGACTTCATAACAGACCAAGGGCAAGTTCTAGCACACAGCACTGTGGACAAGACACCACGGCCCTCTGCTTTGCTAGTGCTACACTGCCTCACATGGGAGAAACAGAAACCCCCCAGTGCCACAAAAACACTCATCTCAAAGCATCTTCATCAGTGATTTATGGAGAGGCGAAAGCTTGGCGCGTTCTTTTCAGTGATTCTGAGGAAGCAGAGCTCTCCAGAAGGAGAAGGAAAACAACCAAGGGCAGTAACATCTTAAATATGCTGCAGCAACGTGCCAGAGCTTATCTCTCAGAGCTCCAAGACTTCACCCCAGTTCCACCCAGCTGAAGTCACAAACTAGCTCTAAAAGTGCAGTTGCATCGGAGGAGCTCCAGGCCCTGGAGAAATGCAGAGAAGGTCTTCCCAGTGCTGCTAAACTCCCATCCTCAACAGCCATTTTAGGACAGGCAGCCCAGAGCTCCCTGGCAAGTCCTCCTGCAAGAGGCATGTGCCAAAGCAGTGCAAGGATTCCTAGAGGATGAGCTCCCAACCACCACTGCCTTTGCCTGCATTCCTGTGCCTGACAAGCAAAGTTCACCCAGGCTCCCCTTGCAAGGTACCCAGCTCCAACAGGCTGAGAGATACCCTCAGTCACTTCTTTATTCATTCTTGCAAAGGAAAGGCACCAGTCTGGCTTCTCAGCAGAAGTCGTAATGCAAATATAAGACCTACACTGGAAATTAAATCCATGGTTTTCACATTCCCAGTGCAAACATCCAATCATTTGGCACTGAAACAAGTGACCCACATCCAGAACAAGCCTTAGAGCTCACAGGGTCACTGTTAACCCTGGTCTTCAGCATCTGACCTCATTTCCCAGCAGCAACCTCACCCAAGTTAAAGCCTACAGAGGAGAGGCATTTCACAGCATCTTCTGTTTGTGCCTCTCCTGTTCCATATCAGCCACGCCAGCACAATGCTGCCAAGAAATGGATGGTAACAACATGCCTTAAACATGAGAGGCACGAGGTCACCAGCTCCTCAGCTTGACCCAGGCACAGCTCCCAGAGGGGAAGCCAAAACACTGGAAAATTTAGCAACAGGAAAGCAAAACAGATCCAGTGTCATTCCACTGCATTCCAAACACATGACACCAAAGCCAACTGCTGCCTCCTGCAGTACTCACATCGCTGGGGCTGAGGTTCCCAAGACCATTGTCCTGCTCAGAATCCCGGCCAGATTCGTTGCCCTGGGAGCAGCGGGGGTGGGAAGGATGGATCCAGATCTCCAGCCGTGTGGCATCGTCTCCAACTTGTCGCAGCGTGGATTTCTTGCCCTTTCCCCGCCGGCTGGGGCTCACATCCAGCACCTGATGTTTCCTCTGCTCCATCTGTTCAGCCTGGGTAGGCAGAACAGACTCACATCACCCAGAGATCAAAGGCCAGGAAAAGTCTATCATTTCATTTACATTGAAAATCAGCCCTTCCCCGCTTCAGAAGCACAGTAACTCACTGACAGGGCTAGAACTTGGTTTCTGACTCCCTAGGACAGGGCAGCTGAGAGGTTTTCAACTCCAACTGCCCCAGGGTAAGAAAAGCTGTGTCCAGCCCTAGATGTGTGACAGCCAACATGCTGTATCTTTAATTCAGGTGACCCTCTAGGGCACAAAGGCACTGCAGCCCCTCTTGTCAAGCCCCGTAAGTGTGGGACACCTATGGGATAAGTCAAAGATCATGCCAAGGCCATGCCACAAACCACAGCAACCTACAGCCCTTGCTGAACTTGACTAGTTTATAGTTTGTGACCCAGAAACAAGAGATTCAGCTGCCCAAACAACCCCAAACAATGTGAGGAGAGGCAGGAGGACACCATCATTCTGAAGGCTGCCTCTCTCTCCACTCCCAACATGGAATTTCTTAGAAGCAAGACTCCAAGTCCAAAAGCCACCATCACTTTTCTCTCTGGATCACAACTCTCCAGCTCAGGACAGTTGCACGGGCAGCTGCAGCATCCCACAGCCCAGCTCTGAGGCTCACCTTACGCTTTGTCTCTTCAAACAGGCTCATGAGGCTCTCCTTGGCTGTCAGGATGGGGTTGCTCGCAGCCAGGCTGCGCATGTAGTAGTAGACAGCATCCAGCTTTCTCCTCTGCAAGAACACAACCAGACTCAGAGCTGGCACACGCTGGGGCATTCAGAGCCAGGCTCCCAGACTTTACCTTCCCTGTCCCTCAATACTGCCTGGGACAGACACACCAACAAGCACTACGACAAGCAGAACCTTCAGCTCTCCATCCACATTCATAGCTATCAGCACAAAGTACAAGCTCACTGCCAGGGTTAAGGGAGTGCAGGTGATACCACTGCCCTGAGGCTTCTACAGCTGCCATCAAGCCAGAGGTTCACACAAGACGGTCTCTCACCAGCCATCGTGGTAAAGGGCAAAGGTATAAATACTGAATTCCTGAGTTCAGGAAATAACATTACTATGAATATGGAAATGACTCCATGTGAGTTTTACAAGGAGCAGAGGGGCAGGAAAACCAGAGGGTTTGCCAGCCTCCTGCCAGCAGATCCCTGTCAGCCCATATCCCAGTCTGATGCTTTCATTATCTGCTGTCACATCCTCCTTGAAGTAAGTTTTCCCATGTGGCTAGACTAGCCAGCAAGAATAAAGCCTGTGAAAGCCACATGTAGATGCTGCTTAGACCAGTGCTCACAGGTTCAATGAAAACACAGCACACAAACAGCATCCTCATGACAGCATGGCTTTGGGCACAAAAAATCTCATGCAAAACTTGAAACACAACCCACTTTTCAAACACCTGCACTCTCAACAGCCCACGGAACAGTCCCCAGAACGCCAATAGCCTGAGAGAGTGGTGTGTATCTAACAAAGCTGCCTGAGGCCACAGCAGCTGGAACCCACACAGTACATCCTGCCATCAGCTTTCTTCTGCTTAAAAGAGACCATCTGGGAGCACTGCCCTAAACAATACCTTCCTCCCCCAGATGGAATCCCACAGCCCCCCCCAGGGGCTCTCCCTGGCCCTGCTGGATGAGCATCTTACCGTGTAGATGGCCAGAAGTGCCAGCTGGTTGTACGGGCGGCCGTTCTTGGGAGCAATCTGCTGAGCCTTCAGGTACCAGCTGAAGAGGGAAGAACCAGAGAAGAAGGTTTACTGACAGGACACCAAGCTGCCTTCCTTGCAGCTTGCTGTAGAACTGAGCAGAATTCCCCTTGTTGGCAGCCCTACAGGGAACAAGCCCTTTGCACAAGTGCCCTCTGCCTGCAAGAGCTTGCACAGGCAGTGAGCCAGCACCTGACTTGGAGGGGCCGATGAGGACCAGGACAAGAAAGGGGCAGATATAGTTCTTGCCTCAGCCTGAAGATGAGCATTTAGCCAGAGGCAGTCCCCTGTGCAGCCTCAGGCACAGAGAACAAGCTGTTCAGCGAACATTTCTCTTTCAGACCCCTTTTTAGCTCCATGGCAGCCGAGAACAAACCCTTCCTGTCCCTTAGCTTGTCCCCCAAGATGCTTACTATCTTGTATTTTCAAGATACTTCGTTATCCCAAGAGAAGAGGCATCCATTCATCTTTCTACTCTCTATTTAGCCTCAATTGTATTATCCACTCCCCAGCCTGTATCATGCCACACAGATCCATCAGCGCTGTTCAGACACATCATGAACCTGCTACATTCCCTCCAGATTCCCTGAGACCTCAGCATACTCCACAATGCCCACACACTCCAAAATCAGCAGCTTTCCCTGCCCTGCTCTCCAAACTTCCATGGACTTCAGTGCTCCATCCCCTCTGCTGAGCTCACTTGTGTCATTGCATTCCTTCCCTCATCCCCAGTTTTTGCCTCAGAAAAAACAGAGTGACAGAAAGCAACAAGTGCCAGAAACTCCCAAATCAGTCAGAACATACGGACACATACAGGAATCTGTCCTAGCTGCAAAGCTACCACAAAATGCAACAGCCATTCTGCACAACAGCATCAACCCTCCCTGCTGCAGGATCAACACAGGAAAAACTTCCATGCTAGATGGCTTGAGGATGACTCTCTGGGACAGCAAAACAGCCTTGGCTACACCTTTCAACTTCCCAGGGCTGCAATAACAGAGAGGAGGAGAAAGACTTATTTGGCTAGAGGCAAGTTTAAGCATGAGAGGAGACACATCCCTTGCAGAGAGAGGAAGAGCAGCCCCAGTGAGGAGCACAGTACCTGCGCGCCTTCCCGTAGTTGGCGGTGTCGTTTGCTTGTTCCCTGTATCTGCAGATGTCCCCTTGGCAAATCATACATCTCTGAGCACTGATCAGCGCGTACTTCACCTGCAAAGCAGCGTTTGGTACATCACGAGGGACCTGCACAGCCCCAGGGAGCACACAGAGAGCAAAGAGGAGGCCCCTGACACACTGAAGGGCAGCAGAATGAAATGACAAGGCTCCATGGCACTGGTTCAGAAGAGAGTTGTTCAGGCTGTGACTAATTTGAGGACAGCTGTTGGACAAGCACATCTCTCTGGGAATGAAGCTGGATTAAACCATCCTTTCCCAGCTGTCCCTTGCACCTGCACTCCCAGCTCAGGGCAGAGTGCTGGCAAGTGTCAGGGAGGCAGCACAACTGCGGCTTTCCTCGGTCATTAGTCTGCATTCCATGGGCAGAAATAAGAGATTTCAATATCTAAGGCAAAGCCAGGATACCTTTGGACACTTATTTCCCTTCATCAGCCCTGAGCTGGTACAAAACCAAGTTCTTTGCAAAGGAAGCTAAGAAATGTTAATGCATCAGTGTTGGTTCAACAAGGGCTTTAGCAGCTGAGAAAGACTCCCTGCAAACACAGTGACATCTGTTCAGGATGAGAAGTCTCCAGGAATGCCAACCTACCATTTTCCTCAGGGGCTTGCTGCGGATGGCCATCCCGTCCATGTAGTCCTCCAGCTTGAACTGGTAGGACACTTGGAGCTTCTGGAGCAGGCCATCAAAAAAAGCAGTGCCCTGTGAAACACACAATATTTGGATGTTACAGTCTTTGATGATGAGCAAAAAACCACCACACCATCCCTGCCTGCAGGAAGGTCCCTTTCCCTGAGGTCTGGGCTGTTTCTCTGCAGAGAACAAGGAGGTTGGAGGATTTCCAGCCTCGGAGGTTTGAGACTGAGCTAGACAAAATCAAGACTGACCTGATCCAGTGTGTGAGGAGTCCTGCTTTGAGCAGGAGGTTGGACTAAAGCCCTCCAGCAGTCCCATCCCACCAATCTAATCCTATAAAACACATCCTCTTGGATCTGTCAGCCTACTTTCTACAAAGAGCAAACTGAGCTGCACAGTTTTACAGTATGACTTTAAAGCAAATTATGATAAAGGTGGCACAAACATCTCCAGGAACACCTCTGTCTATTTCCACTTCAGGGCATTCATCTCATTTTAGCTTAAGACAATTTCTAATTAATATGAAACAAACCAAAACAAGCCTGGTTTAAATTATAACAAACATCCCCTGGACCTCCACGTCCTACACTAACCCATCATCTGTCTGAGCAACCTCCTTGTCCGAGGATGGCCTAAGGCACACACCGATACGAAGAGGACCAGGAACACCAGTTGCCCAGTTACACCATCCCATTCTAAACACCAGCCAATCCCACCAATTCCAAAGCTTTAGTGGAGTTTGGGGATGTTTCTCTCCTCTCACCTCATCAAGAAGCTGGAGCAGTTTGTTCCGAATTTCTTGGGCATTTTCCCCCTGAGGATCCTTGAGGAGCTGTCGGAATTTCTCTATCACTTGGTAAAAGGCGTTCTTCCACAGCAGCTGGTCCACGTTCTGGGTGTCAGAGAACTCAATATCCATCAGGATGCATCTTTCATACAGCTGTAGCATCTCCACCCTACAGGGAAGATGTATTACCAATTAGTTAAGACAACAGCAACTGCCCAGGCCTGAGCTGCCAGGGAACACGTGCTGAGCCATCTGCAGCTTTTCATCCAGCAAGCACCAGGCATGAGCACTTCAGCAGCTCACACCATGGAAAACTGATGCTTCCACACATATCCCAGAGGGAAATGGGAGCTGTTGCAATCAAATACACTTCCTGCTCCAAGAGGGTAAATCTCAAAGGACCACCTCCCTTGTATGTATGCATTGGAATGGATTAGGGCCTGGCAAAGAGCAAGAAGAGCTGCTACAGTTCTGCCAAAGGGACAGCAAAGCACTTCCCTCTCATTAGCTGGTGTCACCAGGCTGCTCCCACTGGACCACTGTAAGGCACAGCATCAAGTGGCGACAAGAACAAAACTACCCTGCACTTGAAAGGCACCGTCCCTGTCACACAGCTTGAGAATCCCACACCTCTCTTTGTAAGCGCAACCCCTGAAGCCCACAGTGCAGATCACAGATAACTGAGGCCAGGTAAGGAAGCGGAAGTATTTCAGCAAATACTGAAAGCATGTGAGAGCACTGGAACTGAGAGAGAGCAGCTCCAGCAAGAGCAAAAAGAAGCCAGGAGCTGCAGTGGGTGCTTGTCCTGCTCCTCCATACTCCTGGAACATGGGCAAGGCATTTTCCATCCACAGCTTAGCTCTCAGCCCAGGTGAATGGTGTGTTCACCCAGTTTCCTTTCAATACCCACACGAGACAAACAGACCCAGAACACGAGAAGCTTTTGAGCTACTACCCCATCTCCCAGTCTCTGAGACACCAACATCTCCAGCATATCAAACCCCCAAGGAAAAACCATTCCCTGGATAACAGCTAAGTTCACTCTGGAAATGACTCAGACCCACCTCCCTCTAGAGCACAGCCACATACCTCAGCTGGGCCATCTTCTCCAGCCCCTCCGGGCTGATGCGGTCTCTGGAAAGCAGGTTGCTGAGCTGCTGCTCCTGGTTCCCAGCCTCACGGAGGTGTTTGCTCAGCTCCTGCTGCTGCATGTTCCTCATCTGCTGCTCCATCTCAGGACTCAGAGGAGTTGGGGGCAGTGGGCCACACATGTACTGCCCTGCCTGGCCGGGGTAACCAGGGTAATAGGCTCCTGGGTACACACCATTGCTTGGACCCATGGGATACTGCAGGGGGTACCCACCATAAGGATACTGGGCACCTTGACCGGAGGCACGAGGGTAATAGTAGGGATTATCAGAGTTTTGGAACTTATAGTAGGACGTCTGGGCCTGGCGGGCTTCCCCCCAGGAGGTGGGGCTCACTTCATCATCCGTGTCCAGGAAGTGGAGCTGAGCAGTCTGGCTCTTCAGGGCGGGTTTTTGGTCCGGGTTATTGGGGTCCCACAGCCTGCGAATGGTCCCTCCCCGGCCCCTGCTGCGGGGGCCTTTGCTCCCAGCCCCACCGAGCAGCAGCCTGGGCCCAGGGTGAATGGCTTCTGGGGAGCCCATAGTGCTGGCAGAGAGGTCGGTGCTGGCAGGCAGGAACAGGATCCCACGGCCTCTCCCTTGGGGCTCTCTGCCCCGGCTCCTCACCTCTGGAGCCTCAGAGTCCTTGTAACTACTAAATGCCTTCAGGGGCTTTTTTTTCTCTGTGTCTGCCAGGCTGACATCCCTGCTCATAGTCCTGCTGTCAAATGTGACTCGAAAGGATCCCTTCCCTTCCCTGCCATTGCTGCTCCATTCACTCTCACTCCTAGAAGCTCGCCTCTGCTCTGGATGCTTCTTCTTGTCCAGATTCCTGCTGGAGACATAAGCTTCTGCCTCATTGATTCGGTCATCATCCAGGGAGTCAGTGGAGGACGCAGAGAGCTGCTTCCTGGGACGTAGCCTCTCTCTGGCACGCTGCTGCTGCTGCCTCTCCACCCCATCCAGGAGTGGGGCTCCATCTACACTGTTGTTGCTTCCGGCTGAGCTCGTGCTGCAGGTGCGGTACCGGCTCCGGCGCTTGTCAGAGCGGGAATACCGCTTGGTAGAGCCCAACTTCCCTTCATCGTTTGCTCTCCTCATCCTGTCACCTCGCTCCAGTCGTCTTCCTTTTTCTCCCCTTGAGACTTTCACTCCTTCCCCTGCCTGGCTCCCCTCTCTATCCTCCTTGGTTGATTTGGGTTTCCTGTTGCTGTCTCTTCCAGTACCTTTCTCAGCCTCTTCATCCCTCTCAACCTTCAGCTGCTCCATCTTACTGGTGACTTCCTCAGTCCCTGACCTCAGGGATGGTTCCTTAGCAGCTGAATGCAGGCGTTTTCCAGGCTGGTAGATCTGCTGGTCTGGCTTCTTGGTTTTCCTGGTGGCTTTGGGACACCATTCATCCAAGGCTGGCTGCCTGGACAAGTTCTCTGGGCTCTGAAGACCACCTTTAGCCTCTTTGTTCTCCTGCAAAGGACCATTCTGCTTGGGGCCATCGCCTTTAGGGAAATCCTCCATGACTGGAGCCCTCCCTCCCTTGTCACTGGGACTCCCTTCCCTGCTCTCCTCATCTCTGCTCCTCTCCTTCTCCGAGGCCCCAGGCTTTGGTGGCACAAGTTTGTTCCTGAGGCGGGAGAGCCCAGGCTTGTAGATTTCCAGGTCTGGGCGCCTGCTGTCCTTGCGGTGCCTCAGCTCCTTCACTTCCTTCGTGTTTTCTGAGGAGAAACAGACAGAACGACGTTATTCCCACCACTAACCAGCCAGGAACAAATAAACATAAGGACATATACTCAAGGAGAGGACAAAGAACCTGCCACCCCCAGGGCAGGAACAAGAGAACAGATCTGAAGGTCAAGGTTTACAGGAGTAGCAAATGAGACAGTGTAACAGAGCTGAGCAAACCCTTGGGCTGATTCACTCACAAAACAATCCCGCAACAGCTTTTGCCTCAAAGCGTCACCAAGACGAGGAAGGGGCAAAGCCCAGTGTGAAACGGGAGTACGTGTGTGCGAGTACTGGGAATACTTTTGCTGTTCCGGGTTTCAGCAGCGGTTGCTGTTGCTGCGGGAGCCTCTCTGGCTGCAGGGCTGCCTCCTCCAGCATGGTTGGAGTCCAAGAGGTGTCCTCCCCCTTGCTCACAACTCCGTAACGCTTCCCTCCTCCTCCCCGTAGCTGTATTTACACAACACCTCCTCAGAGAGCGCAGCCCGGACAACGCGCACCCAAACACCGCGCTAAATCCCGGCTGCGTTACCTCAGCTCCTCCCTCCTGTCACTAACCGGTACCACCGAACCTCAGCCCCGTAACCACCGCCACGGGGGGGGCTGAGCCCCGCGGGGGTCCCGAGCGGGCAGAGCCGTCCCAACCGCGGGGCAAAGCCGCGCCTGCAGCCTCCAACGGCCGCGGGGTCTGCGCGCTCACGGCGGGCGAGGGCCGCTGAGGGGAAGGGAAGGGGAGGGGAGGGGGGGGAAGGCCCAAACGGAGCTCCCGCCTCCCCCCGCCCGCTCCCGACCCCCGGCTCCCGCCGCAGGGCCCCCGCCCGCCCTCACCGCCGCGGGCAGCGCGGGCCTCCGCCGCCACCATGTCCCGGAGCTCCGCGGCCGAGACGCGGACCCGCTCCAACCCGTCCGCCATCTTCCCTCCGGCGGAGGGAGGGAGGGAGGGAGGGACGGCGGCCGCGCAGGGACAAACAGCTGCGGGTGGTGCATGCGCGCACAGCCCGCGCCGCGCCGAGCACTTGGCGGAGCCGCCTCGCCTGGGGCTGTGCGACGTGCGGAAGGCGGAGCGGCGGCTGCGGGAGCGGCTGCGGCGCACCCCGCTGCTCACCTGCGCCGCCCTGGCCCGCCTGGCCCGCCTGAGGCTGCTCTTCAAGTGCGAGCTCTTCCAGAGGACCGGCTCCTTCAAGGCGCGTGGGGATGGCGGCGGGGCGAGCCCGTCACCCGGCCTCGGGGCACCGGTTTCTCCTAGCGCTGGAGGGGCTCGCTCTCTGGTGTCACCCCGCCCTAAGTGAGGGTGCTGTGGTGTCCTCGCAGATCCGCGGAGCCCTGAACGCGGTCAGGAGCCTGGTGGAGGGAAGCGAGCACGCTGGAGGGGAGCTGCCCCGCGCCGTCGTCACGCACAGCAGTGGCAATCACGGGCAGGCACTCGCCTGCGCTGCCCAAGCAGAAGGTAATGTGGGTCCTGACTTTGAGCCCCAGCTCAGAGAGCGGACAGGCTGCGGGCCTGGGGCTAGGGTAAAGGCAGAGGTGGGTCCTGGGCAGAGGGAGCTCCAGGCAAGGAGGAAGGTAAGCAGGGCTGTCCCTCTCCTTAACACTACCGTGACAAAGCAGTCATGCAGCTCTTTCGCTGTTGGATTTGCCTCCTCCTTCATCACACAGGGATTCCTGCCTACATCGTGGTGCCCCGCACAGCCCCACACTGTAAGCAGGATGCCATCCGCAGCTACAGTGCCACGCTGGTGCCATGCGAGCCCAGTGATGAGGTAAGGCATGGGGAAGACCGGCAAGAGCATGGCCCTGCCAGATCAAGAGGTGACATCTGTGCCTTCACTTAGTCCAGAGCTGAGACAGCAGCTCGGGTGGTCCGGGAGACAGGAGGAGTCATGGTGCATCCCAGCCAGGAGCCAGCAGTGATCGCTGGGCAAGGCACAATCGCGCTGGAGGTGCTGGAGCAGGTGAGGGGTCCACACTGCATGACACCAGACCCTACTCATAGGCAGGGGCACAGCAGAGAGGGGTACGTGAGTATTCACACTTCCTTTCTGCACAGGCACCCGAGGTAAATGCAGTGGTGGTTCCCGTTGGAGGTGGAGGAATGATTGCAGGAATAGCAATTGCCATCAAGGTAGGTGACCCTGGGAAGCAGTGGCTGCGTGTCCTGGTGGGAAGGGTAGGGTTCCAAACCAATGAGCAGCTTTTCTCTTTAGAAACAGACCTTGCTGTGGAGATCCTTGGTGGCGTGGCGTCTGCATGGCTGTAACGTAGCCCCCTGCACCAGCAGCAACAGGGGACCCGCAAGGAGGACTTTCAACCAAGTGGCTCTTCCTGTTCTCTGCAGGCTCTGAGACCAGATGTAAAGGTGTTTGCTGCTGAGCCATGCAACGCAGACGACTGTTACCAGTCCAAGATGAGAGGGGAGCTGACCCCCAGTCCTCACCCACAAGAAACCATTGCAGAGGCAGTGAGAACCAACATCGGCCCCAACACATGGCCCATCATCAGGGACTTGGTTGATGATGTCCTGACAGCCTCAGAGGAAGAAATCAAGGTGAACACTCCCAGCCCCCTTCTCCCAACAAGCTCCATCCATTCTCTTCCCATTCATCCAGCTCTGTCCCAGGGATAAGCTCCCACAGCAGCACAACCCTCACCCCACCGCAGATGTCCAACACGCGCATCTCCAGCTGGAAAGGCCTGGGAGAAGCTCTGCTCTCCCAGTGCCCCTTCCCCAGCCCTGGAGCAGCCGGTCCTTGCTGCTGGAATGACAGCAGCTGCTCTATCCCAACAGCGAGCCACGAGGCTGGTGTGGGAAAGGATGAAGCTGCTGACTGAGCCAACAGCAGGTGTGGGAGTGGCAGCTGTGCTCTCAGAGCGGTTCCAGGCATTCCCTCGGGATCTGGAGCATCTGGAGCACATTTGCATCGTGCTGTGTGGGGGAAACGTGGACCTGAGCTCCCTGACCTGGCTCACAGAGCGCCCTGGGACAGCAGAATGAGAACAGAGCCATGCCTCCAGCGATGGGAACCTCACTCTGGGTTTGTAGAGTCTGGTTCGTGTGCTACTGAAAACAGATAAACAGCCCCAAAGGTTTGAAAGGGTTTTGTGGATGGGTAAAGGAAGCTGGAGGGCACTTGGTTCCACTGGGGGTCTGGAAACAAAGCATGGCCTCTTCTCCCCTCCCAAGTGCCCTGCTTTACGCTCAACCACCCCTCCCTTCACCTTTCTCGGTATCACAGTAACTTCTAGCAAACTCCTGTCCTTCATACAGCAAAATCCCTGCACACATGGTTGGGGAAGACAACAGCCCCAATGAGCAAGGGGTACACACAACCTCCCCATTCAGCCTCCACCAAGACAGGAGCACTTAAGAGGTTTTTGAAAACACTTTCCATTAAAATAAATAGCTGTAGCTGGTACCTGAGCAGCAGCTGGTGAGAGAACCACCCCTGTACAGACCCCAGCAGTGACACATCCACACATCAGTGCTGTCCTCACTGTGCACGGCCTGAGAACAGCATCCAAGGAGCTAAGGCACCAACTCCAGCCACGCTGGAGTTATTCCATGTCCACCTCCTGCACTGGCAGCGTGCTCTGGCTCCTCACCCACGGCACAGGCTCTGGAACGTGGGGATCATAAGTCCATCTAGGAAAAACCCGCTTGTAGAGGTTCAGCAGCACTGTATCCTGGGACTTCAGCTGTCCATCAAACTGGCACTTCATGTGCCCATGGGTTCCTAGGCACAGAGAAGAGGCCATTAACTGTCTCTCCTGCCCAGGACAAAGTCCTGCCCAGCATCACAGGGATAAATCCCAAATCACACCTACCTAGTGGCTCCTTGATGTGTCCTCTACGGCCCCACTTTGTCCTCAGCTCCACTGGCTTAAACCACATCACATCCTCTGGAGATCAAAGCACAAAAGGCAGGTAAGGAACAGGCTTTGCTGCACCAACACAGGAGTTCTGCTTCCACATCCCCTCTTCCCACCACACAGAGCTGAGCTGTACCTCTGTTAAAGAACATGTATCTCACAACAGCCATCTTGGTGAAGATCTTGAATGGGTGGCCACTGAGCACGAGGCGCTTGATGACAATCCTGTCAGGATCCACAGACAGCAGAGAACCAGTGGCAATGAGATCATGCATTCCTGCAAGGCAGAGTCACTGATAACGCCTCTTCCACCCCACCAAAACTCCCTTCCCCAAATGATTCCAGGCCCAGAGCAAGCCCAGAACAGGGACAGCCAAAGGTGCCAGTGATAATAGGGATGGAAATACATGAATCTTCTCAAATAACATGAAGGGGATGCCTTTTTCTGGATAGATGCACTTGTAAACGGGGTATGGGAACAGCTTGCTCATGTTTGATTCCCAGACACTACCTCATCAGCACTTAGAAACTTACCATTACTTCTCTGCTTAAAAAGCAGCACTGAAGCAGGAGGGAAAGTGATGGGAGCATAAACAGTCACCACCGTGGCAGCATCTGGGCGCAGGAAACGCTCCAGCTTGTGCTTATCAGCTAGGAGAGAACAGCAATGATCAAGTTCAGGCTAAGAGCAGTCACCAGAGCTCTGGGAAACCCCACTGAGGCCATTATCCCTAGCAAACAGTCTCTGTGCTTTAAGAAAATGGGTAACAAACACCTCTCCTGTGCTGATATGAGTGTCTGGGAATGAAGGTGATCCTATGAGCTAGCAGCTCACTGCATGGAGCCTGACACCCCTTTCCCTGGACCAGTCCCAAGCCCCTCCACCCCCCACTATTTAATCCTCCCTGGAAGCCTCAGAGCCTAGGAGTGAGTCTTCAGAAGAGTCCTTCAGCCAGGTTCAGACACCACGGCTAAGACATCATTGGCTTCCTCTGCAAACGCCAGCCCCTGTGGTCCCTCACGAACCTGAGGTGTGCTGGGAGAACAGGGGGGATGTTCGGAAGCGCCGGAACCCGCAGTGGAAGATCAGCTCTTCTTTGGCCCTCACTGGATCGCTGTTGCTCGCGTGCCGGCGCACCAGGAAGTTCAACACGGACATCTGGAAGAGAAGCAGCTCTGAGAGGGGCTGACACATGGCTGGAAAGCTGGAGCAGAAAGCAATGGGACACTGCAGCAGAGATGAGTGCTCTTGACAATGACTTCCCAAAGGATCACTGGTTACCAGTGCAGACATCTCAGCCAGGCTCAAGACACTCGAGCCCAAACACCCCCTGCTCTGACCAAAGGGAAGGCCCTACTTCGAAATGCAACAGGGGGAGATTTCAGCCCAAACCCTCCACAGGCAGAACCTCTCCAACCCGTGAAATCAGACAAGGAGCTGCAAGATATCAGCAGGACCGTATTTAATCACCTTTTGCTCGTGTGGAAGCAGAGAGAACAGGACTAAGGGCTTCCCTTCTTTGAAGCTCTCCATCACCGAGACAGGGACATTGCAGAGGTGAAGTGTAACGTACCAGCCAACCTGCCAGGAAAGGACTGGTTGTGAATACTTCTCTTAATGGAAGAGTGTCAGGAATAACGTGCCTGGGTTAGGGGGTGAACTTATGGCTTCGTGCCAAGAACCAGCTGCCTGAAAGATCCACCCAGTTACCTCCCTGACACATCTTCCCTGTTAGGAACAAGGGAACACAGTAAGGGAAGGGATCAGAAAGACGGAGTTACCGATGCTCCTTCAGTCTCCTCTTTCTCTATTTGCCGGAAGAGGTGCTTTCTGGTCCGGGAGAAGTCCTGGAACTGGAAAATTCTGGCATAATCCCTTGGGAGGTTCTCTTTGGGGTCCCATGGAGAAGTCCGGAAGCTCTTCAGCCCCCTGTACTTCTGGAACCTAGGGAAGGGATAACAGGAAAGACAAATTACTTCATCAGTCCACGTGTGTGGCCAGCAGCCTTCTGTGGTCCACATGGACTCACACCTTCAGAGAGGGCAAAGGCAGCAAAGCAAACATGAGCTCTCAGAAGGGATCTTAGTGCAGAGAGAGGCAGAAACAGCAGCCTTGCATCCAGGCTCTGCCATCCTCCTCCCTTCTCCTAGGTAAGATCCCAGCTTTCCCTGCCCAGGCTCACCCACTGCCTCCAAACTGCTGCATCCCCTGGAAGCCTCAGAGCCTAAGAGTGAGTCTTCAGAAGAGTCCTTCAGCCAGGTTCAGACACCACGGCTAAGACATCACAGGCTTCCTGCCCTCACCAAACCAGACAGAAGGGTGCTTTCCAGTTCCTCTCCCAACAAAGCGTCCCATTTCTCACCTGATCCTGGCAGGAACATCCCGTGGTGTGTCCACCTCATCAGGAAACATTTCATCCATCCTCTCCTGTTTGTATCTCTCCAACATCTGCTCATCTTCCTCCACCTTCTCATCATACTGTTCATCCCGCAGGCACTCAGAAACGGTCATAGTCTCACACTCCTCCTCTGTAGGTTCCTCCTCCTCCCCACTGCTTTCCCCCTCCTGACACAAAGGAAGCCAAAGAAGCAACATCAAACACGTGACAGATTTAACAGTGGAAATCCAGGCAAGTCCTGGCTCTTTGTGGTGCCCTTGAATGGAGGAAAACAGGACAGGATTGTCCTGGAATACACAATAACACCCTGGAGATCACCTGCAGCATCAGCTCTTGGATGTACCTGGGAAACTGCCTCTTCCATCATATCATCATCAATGTCATCATCTTCATCATCTTCATCATCTTTCTCACTGCCTTCTTCATCATCCACAATCCAGGCAGCCTGGTACTTGGATGTGCCTTTGGGGACCTTCACCACTCTCCTGTTTGCCTTCAGGGAAGCTGTAGGATTCCCAATGGTTAATACAGGAACGATTCTCCTTTCCCTCAAAGGGATTTACACAAGACAGGTGTAAACAACAACCGAGGGTTTCTAACAACCCTCAACAGGGACAAAGGAAAGGTACAGGAGTATTGCTGCTACTCACCCTCTGCTTCTTGCAGTTCTTCTTCAGTAGGCCATGTCTGCTCCCCTTCCATAGGATCAGGAACCACTTCTGACTGCAGAGACTCCTGCTTGCTTGGATCTGCCTTCATCAGGACCTTAATATCTTCCTCCATCTCATCAGTCCCATTTACAGAGTCATCCTGGAGGGCAAGAGCAGAGTTCCCAGCTGTGAACACTCCTAACTCAAGCTGGCAATGGATCTTAACTGCAGTTCCTTTTCGTATCATGTTCATTACGTGCTGTGGGTGAGGAACCTCAGCTCAAGAGCTGGCACGCATACAACTCCTTTTCCCCTCCCTTTGACCACGTACACCCAGTTGTACTTTCCTGATGCAAGTTTTGAAACACAACCAGCAACGCCCTGACCTCCCAACACACCTGCACCTCCATGTCCTGACTCCTCTTCTGTCCTTTAACCACTCGGGGGTTCAAAGAGAGGGGATCAGGGGGAGCATCCACTTGGCTCATCTGGAAGTCTCCATGCCCCACAACATGCACCAGGCTGTTCACATTGAGGCTCTGTCCCCGCACGAAGCCAGACACCTTCAGGGTCCCAACCAGGTCACCCTCCTGAGCAGGCACAAACTCAGCAGCGTGGGCAAGCAGGTGAGCACGCCGGTCCCGGAAGGCGAGGTGCCGCTGCTTCTGTGTGGAGAGGTGCCTGAGGAGTAGCGAGGATTCCTGCTCCGTGTTCAGCGGGAAGAGCCTGGCCTCGGGAAAGCGCTTCTCAATGGCTTTGGAAAGCTTCTTCTTGGCATCTATCCGCTTCTTGGGTGGTAAGTCAGTGCCCCCTGGGACAGCGAGAGCTACCGAGCAGTGCATGGAAGAGGTCAGGATCAGAGCATCAACCTTAAATCCCTCCTAGTGACACACACTCAGATAGCAGCAATCAACAAGCAAACAGATTCACACCATGAGGTGCAAAGGCAGTTTCACACGTTCAAAAGAACACCTGGAGCAGAAATCCAATATTCAACAGCGATAAGATTTTGGGAACTCAATGACACCATGGAACTGAACTAGTAAGAAAGCGTCTGAATCCCTTCTCTCTGCACAGCTGGATAATGACTGCAGTGCTGACCCCACCACGCACCCAGAAGCCTAAGCCTAGAACACCCCTTATTATCTCCAGCACTCTCCAACCAGGTTAGTAACAGCAAAAGGCAGTACAAGAATGGCATTCACCTGATTGATCTATGCTCAGAAACAGCAATCAACTGCTGATCCCCTA
Source organism: Ara ararauna (assembly GCA_028858755.1). Lineage (NCBI taxonomy): Eukaryota > Metazoa > Chordata > Aves > Psittaciformes > Psittacidae > Ara > Ara ararauna. The sequence continues at coordinate 3,778,064 of CM054389.1, read as the reverse complement.
TTAATACATGGAGATTTAATTACTACAACAGTAAACCTCCACCAAGCTGCCCCTCACCCTACACCCCACTAGAAGCCCTAAATGTTTCTCACTTGCTCACCGAAGGTGGGGAGCCCCTGTGCAAAGAGGCAGGAGAGGCAGTATTCCCCTGCATCATCCCAGCCTTCTGCAGGATCCAGGATGAACAGGAGGGAATCAGCAACTTTTGCCAGGTCTAGGACAGTGTAAAGGTCCCCTGCAAGTAAAACACCTCCATTACTGGGGCTTGTCCGGAGGCACTGAGCCAAGAACCACACCAGCAACAGCTCCTCCTCACCTGCCTGAGCTGTCACGAAGCGCCAGCGCTGCTTGAGCCGGGGGCAGAGCAGCGCAAAGCCGCCAGCTCTGCCCTGCTCCATGCGGACCACAGCCGCGTCCTGGCTCTGCAGCAGGCGCAGGGTGTCCCGGTCTGCGGCTCTGCAGTGCAGCGGCACCACGACCACGAGGTGCGGGGGCCCGTCCCGGCTGCCCAGGCCCCGCTTCTCCGCCAGCACCTGCGGGCGGAGCCGCAGCGTGAACCCCTCCGGTCCTCTCCCGCCCTCCCAGATCCACACCGGATCCCTCCACAGCTCAACCCGAACCCCGGAACGCTTCATTGTTCCAAACCCAACTGAGCCCGGCGTTTATTCCCCTCCCCATCCCCCGCTATGACACAGACCGCCTCAGGCCCCGCAAGCACCCGCACCGTCCCCGCTGGATCCGCACGGACCGGATCCGATCCGCCCCCCGCTCCCCCCTCGGCCCTCACCGCCTCCTTGCGCTGCCGGCGGAGCTGCAGCGCCTGGTGCCGCCGGTCCACCCTGCTGAGGTCGCGGAGCCGCCGCCGCGGCTGAGCCTTGACGGACACGCGGCCTGCGGGGAGAGAACGGTGAAGGCGAGCACCCGGGCCAGAAACCGGACCGGGCGGCGGGGCGGGAGCCGCCTCACCTCCGGCGCGGCGCTGCGAGGTCCCGCTGTGCTTGCCGCCCTTGTGCGCCTTGTTCTGCTGCTTCAGCGGCCCGGGCCGGTGCGCGCCCGCCGCCGCCATGCTGCCGCCTCCTCCTCCTCCGGGCTCCCGCGGGCAAAGGCGGGAACGTGGTGAGGACCAAGATGGCGGCGGGGGGCGGGGCGATGGCGCCCTGAGGTAAAGGGGCGGAGGAGCCGCGGTGGGAATGAGAGGCGGGAGCGCGGCCGTTCCGTGGGCTCTTTATTGCTTGGTTCTGGGCACGGGTATTTACACGCGAGGGAAGGAGCGGGGCGGGGGAGGCTCAGCCCCGCTCCATAGAGGTGGATGGAGCGGGAACGTTCCTTTGTGGCTTCATCCCAGCCCCGTTTGTCGCTCGTTATCAAGAGTGGCTGTGCCCAGGTCTGGTGGAATGCCCCTGGCGGAGCCCAAGCCCCCAGGACAGGGATATAACATTCCCTGTGTGTTACTGCAAGCCCCCCCCCCAACCACAGGCATGTGAGCAGCAGGGTTAAACATTGACAGCAGCGTGCAAGTGCCGGGAAAGCCGAGCCAGTGAGCCAAGGAGAGACAGGGCAGCTGCTGCCAACAGAGGGACTGCAGGGGGGAAATGCAGGTTCTACAGGCTCTGGTTCCTCTGAACTCGAGGCATCATCCCCCCGCCTCCTCCTGCAAATCAATCATGCAGCAGCAACAGCGGCCATGGGCTGCTCTTTACAGAGCCTTTTCCACCCCGGAAAGCAGGCTGGCTGAGCCTTTCTAACTCTAGGAGCATTTTACATTGCATGTCCTACCTGACAGGATGGAGACCCAAATCAGACCAGTGACGGATAAAGCTACGCAGGAGGCATTGAGTCTCTACACAGGTACCCACTGGCACACGAGTCTGTCCCACTGTCATTTCCAAAGGGTGTCCGTCAGCTGTGGCAGCCCACAGCACTGCCAGACTCAAAGGGGCTGCTCAGGGAGCACTCAGGGGGAAGAGGGAATAATTGGGATACTTCTCAGTCAAGCAGAACAACAGTCCTGTGGGTTAGTTACACCTCACTGCTTCAGCAAGACCAGGCAGAGGAGCAAGGCTTGACGCTTCCTGCCAAGGGAAAGAACTGCCTCTGTCCCAGTGAATCACCCAAAACCCTGGAAACCCAGAGGCAGGCAGAAGGGTCCCTTCCGAATCTCTGGAATCCTGCCGAGAGCTGCTCTGGCTTGTAGGAAGAGCTAACGCTGAGCTGCACTGTGGGCTCCTTTGTGAGCCCTGCGCCTCTAAAAGCGGGATTCCCACAGATCCACGTCAAAAGCTCCCAGGTATTTCACTGACCGCTGCACTGACACCCAAACGGACAACCCAGCAGCAGGAGCTAAAGCCAAGCACTGCCCCACCACAGCTGGGAGCACCACGGGTTAAAACTCTCCCTGCCAAAGCGGAAACTTCCGAGGAAATACAGCCACGGGGAAGGATGCTCCAGCACTGAGATGTGAAGAGCCTGCCCTGACGTGGGGGTGCACCTCTCCTGTACCATCAACACAAAGCTTATACGAGCACAAGACAAACAGCAGCCCTGCTCAGCACCTCCTGCCCCCCCTCTGTCTCTATTCTCCAACACAAGAGGCTTCACTTGGCCCCAGCACAGCACAGCCAAGCTGAGTGATGCGGAGTGGAGCTCCTCCGCGTGCTGCCTAAACCCTAGAGAGCAGCTGAGCTCATTCCTGCTCCCTAAACCAGCCTCACCGCTGCCTTCCTGAAGCGCTTCCCACTCTGCACATAGGAAAAGGGTCAGGGAGCAACAAGCCAGGGCAAGCTGGAGGCAGGAACCAGGCCTGGGTTTATAAAGGAAGAACTGGTTGCAACTGGAAGGACCAGTTTATTGGAGAAACCTCACATTGCAGAGAATTCACAACACATTGGAAAGGGTCCAGTCCTGCTGGGGCAGCCACTCTTCAGCAGCTCAGATCTGTGTCTCCCAGCTCCAACCCCAGCAGGCACCCCAAAGGGAAGGGTTAACTGGAACACAGCTTATGCTTACAAGCAGCCTGAGAGAGCCAGGATTAAAGTTCAAATAAAGCCTCCCCGTTAGACAACAGTTAAAACAAAAATGGGTTTCAAATGTGTAAAAGCTCCGTGGTGTTGGCTGCAGCGGAATGGGGAGGCCAAGGTCGACATCACACACAGGCCTGCGGGCCTCGGCACTCGCTCTGCTCTACCAGTGAAGTCCGGAGGGGGGGGTCTTCTCGTCTTTGTTGCTTTCCAGAGAGAAGGGTGGGATTCGGACATCAAAGTGGGAGCCATCAGGCCTCTCAAATCGGAAAGTACCCCTGCAAAACAAGAGCAGAGATCACAGCCAGGCCAGGGACACACAGCCAGGAGTCACCAGCGAGAAGGTAACACAGGAGCTCCTCCATCACCTGTGCAGGGACTCTGGGGCTGCATTTGCAAGGGCCAGCAGCAAGGACATGGGTTTGGCAGAGGGACATCTCCCTGGCAGGGTGACTCAAGTGACTGGAGGACTCCCGGGTGGTTCACATCCCATCTCCAATACACATTCCCTGAATAAGGATGTCCTGACTGGAGCCCTCCAGGAGGAAATCACACCACACATCTGCAGCAGCGTTTAACTCCCACTCCACAGGAGACAAAACCATTTGAGCTATTTCTACAAACTGTTTACACATGGAGAAGCCTGTGATGGGATGAAACCCCACCATAGATGTCACTTGGAATAGCTTCTGGTTTGCTTTTCAGAACTGAATCTGTGTCCTACAGGTTGTGTACTGCCTGTAACTACAGATGGTTGTACAACAAAACATGGCATGGGCAAGAGGATGGTGGAGATAAACAGGTTCTTATGATGGAGAGCACACAACAGAACACCAGAAATCAAACTGAGCAGCTTCTGAGCTGCAGAACCTTTCTCTCTTTCTCTTTAGGATTCATGTAGAGGGAAAAACTACCAAACAAGCTGGTTTTATTCCCCAGGGTTAAGTGTCTAACCTGGCAAACAGGGATATCCCCTACAGGCAAAGAGCTGCTCTCGTGTTTTTCCCAACTCAAAGGCAGTTCCAAGCTTAGCTCTGAAACAGACTGACTTCAAAATGCAAGGCAGAAAGACCCGGCATACCGAAGGCAAAAGGCGACTGTGCATTTCCTGTCCACACAGAGATGACACTAAACACACTGAATCAGCTGAAATGGAACACTGAGGGGAACTGCTCTAACCGTGAGGCACAGAAAGAGAACAGTTCAGCTGAGCACTTTCCTGCCTGCACTTACGGTAGAGGAGACGTCAACATCAGTTAAACCAAAGGTTTTAATCGGCCTAAACTGGGAATAACCCCAAGTGCCAATTCCTTGTGGACACAGAACTGCACAGCTTCACTCAGGGATAGAATCAAAACCCAGTTCTCTTCAAAGAGTACACATCCCTACTGCCAGGGAAGCACTAGCATGAAGCTGAGCCCAGCAGAAGCTGACACAGAACTGCTCCATGTCTTCTCAAATCCATCCTGGCACAGACCACAGGATGAGGATAAATTAGCCTGGAGCCTCTCTTGGTGCAGCGAATCATCTTGTCACTAAGTGGGATACTGCTATAGAGAAGCTGTTACTATCAAACACATCCAGTCACTTCCAGCCACCTTTCAGCCATAACTCCAGGTTCAAACCTGGTCCCAGCTCAGCGCTGTGGGGTCCTATAGCTAAACCACTACTGCAGTAATAAGTGCTTCTTACCACATGTGACCACTGGATGCCTGCAGGGAGACGTGGCTGCTGTACTGAAATGCTGGCTGCTCTTTGGATAGAACTGGCTCCTGAGAAGAAGAGACCACTGCATCAGCAACAGATCTCGAGGTTTCTCCATAGACAGGGAATTTATAGAGCAAGAGAAATGGGGAGATCCACACCTGAGTATTGCTATCAACTGCACAGAAAACAACTCACCCAGTGAGCAGTGCCAGAACCAGGTATCATTCCAGTTTTCCCATTACTGGTCATTTAAGATCATTCTCTAATACTCAGTGTGAAGCTTTGAACACTGCCAGGGATGGGGCAGCCACAGCTTCTCTGGGCACCCCGTGCCAGCGCCTCAGCACCCTCACAGGGAAGAGCTTCTGCCTCAGAGCTCATCTCAGTCTCCCCTCTGGCAGGTTAAAGCCATTCCCCTTGTCCTGTCCCTACATCCCTTGTCATGTCCCTACAGGCCCTTGTCCAAAGCCCCTCCTCCAGGTTTCTTGTAGCCCCTTTAGGCACTGGAGCTGCTCTAAAGCCTTCCCTTCTCCGGGCTGAACCAGCCCAGCTCCCTTAGCCTGTCACTAACAACAGATTTAAAGCTCCTATGATCCCTTTCCATTGCCATTTCCCCACTCCACCTATTTCTACTGCCCTACCCTGACGAACCCAAGTGAGAGGCCTCCAGCAGAGCTGCACATCCCAAAGGACACTACACAACACTCACCCTTCCCACCACGCCGCGGCCCCTCACTGTTTCCAAGGTGCCCGACAGGCTGAATATCCTCCAGTGCCGCTCTCGGAGCTGCACCACTTCACTGTCCAGGTTCTCCAAGCGGATACAGTAGCGCCACTGGACACAAGAGACTGATATCAACAAGGGAAATCAGCTGCAGACAGTGGATAACCCATAAGTGATGCTGGGAAACATCATCCCTCAGATGCTTCTCCCTCAGAGCTTATCACACAGCAGTGATGCCACAGCAAATCAACTCCTTCCCTTCTAGTTGCTTGGTAAAACAAAAGGCACTTACCCAGTAGACATGGGAATTCTGGGCTTCCTGTCAATAGAAACAAAAGACTTTAGCAGCTGCCCTTCAAAGCTTTAGTGCCAAAACCTCTTCAGCTGTCAGCACGGCACAAGCAGAGGGGCTCTCTCCAGGCCAGGCTGACGCGGCCAACTCACATGAACACAGACAGCTGCTCTCCAAAGCAGTCCCAGCAGTTACCGCCTGGCACTGGCTCTGCTCTAGACATGGAATCATGAGGTGGGAGGTATGCAGGGATCTTGTGACCGTGGAGGGTTCATCTCCATGTTAATCACACACTGTCTACACATCTAGAAACACCCGTTTCTTTGCCTTCAGGCACCCGATTTCCTGACAGGGTTATGACAAACAGCAGTTGGGCTCCACAGAACTCGCAAATCCACACGAGGCTCCATGGCAGCTCTGCTCATCTGGCCTTGGAAATCAAACTGCTGCAGCAGTTCCCAGCCCTCCCACTCGGAAGTATTGGAGCTTCATCATTTTGGATGGTCCAGATGAAGTTCTTACACTATAAAGAGGACATGGTTAGCAGCTAAATCCAGAAGGCTTTAGCCAAGCCCACATTAGAGCCAGGAAACAGGGACAGACACCCATCACCAGGCAGGATAACAGACACTGTCATTACAGATGGCTTCGGTGCCACTTGACACACACACCTCTGAGGCAGTAAAGGACCAATTCAGAACCCTTCCTAAAACATCTTGCTAACACTGGTCTGCAGAACAGCACAATTCCCCATCCTGCAAATAACACGGAAAAGCCAATGTGCAGGAGCCGTTTTCCAAAACTCTACGACAAAGCCATGTTCATACCTCTGCCGGACATCGTGACAATGAATCACAACTGTGATTAAAAAGTCATTCAGCAGTAAGCACGTTAAGCAGATCACGGAGCCACCACCAACATGCGCCCCAGACCTACCCTCATGCCCATATAGAACGGGATGACTGTGACTCGGATGTTCTCTGTGGTTTCTCGGTGCACATCAGAGAGCTCTAACCAGGGGTGGTTCTTCTCCTGCCATGCACACAGTGTATCCCTTGCTACAAAAGGTGGAACTGTGGGAGGGAAAGAGGAGAGCTTAGGAGGAGAGGTCACTGCATCTGCAGTGGCCTCCCCTCAGAGCAACTCCTTCAACTGTTACATAAACTACTTAAAGTAGGTTTTACTGTAACCCAAAGCAGACCATGATTTATATACCGTATCCAAGGAGTTGTGGGTACTTGTTAGGAAGTACCGCAAGCATCTGGCTCTAAAGAGCTCCCTCTGAAGGCAGAAATTACCTTTTGTCTGGTCGTACATGAGAAACCTCTCAAAGAGCTCATGCTGGATGGGCACTTGATCAGTGGAGCTGTAGGGGAGGATATCTTCATGGCTTACGTAGTCTAAACCTGAAAAAGAAACCCCAAAGCCATTGAGCTTCCCCAGTGAAAAGCAGCTCAGAAGTCTCCTGGCAGAAAAATGGACCACACTGCTGAGAATTCCAGAATCCCAGACTGGTTTGGGCTGGAAGGGACCTCAAAGCCCATCCAGCTCCACCCCCTGCCACGGGCAGGGACACCTTCCACTGGAGCAGGTTGCTCCAAGCCCCTGTGTCCAACCTGGCCTTGAACACTGCCAGGGATGGGGCAGCCACAGCTTCTCTGGGCACCCTGTGCCAGCGCCTCAGCACCCTCACAGGGAAGAGCTTCTGCCTAAGAGCTCATCTCAGTCTCCCCTCTGGCAGGTTAAAGCCATTCCCCTTGTCCTGTCCCTACATCCCTTGTCCAAAGCCCCTCTCCAGGTTTCCTGCAGCCCCTTTAGGCACTGGAGCTGCTGCTGCAATGGCAGAAGGCGACTCCTGACCCTTCTGAGCTCAGCTCACGACAACCCACATCTCCAGAGAGGCCGGAGTTTGCTCACCTGGGATGGCATAGAGGGCTCTGCTGTCATCGTGGTTTGCCAGGAACGTCACCGCTTCTGTCTGCGACCTCTGGGACTGAGGAAAAGGAGGTTTATGTCTTCCTGTGGGGACTGTTGAGGGCCAGTTCCCACCCTGCAGGTTACTGCTGTGCTTTGTGAAGTGGGTGGCATTTGTGTATTTAACCCATTCGCCCACATCTCCCTTCCGTTCCTCTGCACTAATTCTCCACACAAACAACTAAAAAGCATCTGCAGTGCCGTAACCCACCTCCCTAACGACCTGCATGCGAGAGCAGGAGTGGCAACAGGCTGAGGAAAGGAGGCTGGAACGGGCAAACGTGACCCAGAAAACAGTCCTATGGCATTCCAGAGTCTTTCTCAGGGAAAATTCGTCTCGAAGAAGAAATCTGTCCCTATATTGTGAGCCATCCAGTCAGCCATCGCAGCCATTTGCTTTCGGTGCCTGTCCATCTGAAGCATTCATACAGAAGGTATTTGAGTTTCAATACCAAGACTGTTACTTACTATATGTGGACAATCCCGGGCATCTATTAACACCTGATAGTAAGTATGTGTTTTGCCCTTGACCTCTTTGGAACCATGGCCTGCCACGCTCTCGCTCCTAAGGAGAAAAGCAGAGCACTGAGCTGAAGCCCAGGAAGCAGCAACCTCCTGTCACCAGGACCAAGGGAAAACAACACATTTCACAGCCTGTAACATTCAGCTCCATCCAAACTAAACCCATGTCAGCCAGCCCATGACAACAGAGGAGCTGAGATGACAATCAGTGGTGTTTGTCACAGGCACAACCCTGTTCCCAGATGACTCGGAATTCCATCATGCTCCATCCAGTCTCCTGTGTGGGGAGGGTGCCCCTGATTCTCTCTTTGCTTACTCCTCATTCCTTCCCTCCAGCACAGGCCCCGGAGGAAGAGCTGAGATCTTTCGGCACAGCGGCTGTCGGGCCAAGCCAGCATCAATACCTGCTGGCATTCCCTGTGATCCCAGCCTGCTGTCCCTCCTCCACACTGTTTCTGGCATCCCCATGTGTTAAGTCCCTGCATGTATCCCGCTGCTGCCTTAACTCTTGTGGGAAGAGCCGCTTTGCTCCCAACGCCTAAAAGGGCTACAGGAAACCTGGGGAGGGGCTTTAGACAAGGTCCGGTAGGGACAGGGCTGGGGAGGCAGCTGGGAAACCCTGGTGCGCTACAGGAGCACCAGGCTGCAATTCTAACACAGGAGCCTGGCCCCAGCTCAGACAGCAGCACGGGGGGGGGGGGGTTCTTTATATTAATACATGCCAGGAGCATGACTTTATTACCGCCATTATGTCCCTCACAGACTCAGCCTTCCCATTCCCATCCTGTCTCCAGTTAACACACAATTCATCCTCACGCGCCACCTCTCCTTTAAGCACCTCTCTTCTATTCACAGTCATGCAGAAGAGCCTCGTACCAGGGTCCTTAAAATGCCTTGGCTACCCCAAGCAGGAATCTCACTACCAAGTGCCAATGGAAGGGTCCAACAACAAATAACCCCGGACAGTTCCTTACTTTTCTGTGACGGGAGAAGCTACATCCCGGTCGTAGAGCCTGGCTTGCCAGGGAAACAGGACTATTCCTCGATAACCAAACACGCTGTGAAGGAAGAGCTGGAAGGAAGCAATAATTGCAGCTGAATACACGGCAAGCTGTAATCAAGTCGGATACCACACAAAACATGAAGCCAAAAGCCCTTTTCTGATGAGATGTACAAAGTCCTGTCAAACGGGGAATGTTTCTAAAGGGTACGGACACATGGGATGGGAATACAGAGATCTGCAGCGAGTAAACCCAGAGCAGGAACAAAGAGGGGACAGAAAGAGGCTGGGATGAGAGAAGTCAATGTCACTGTTATCCCATAGAAGTAACTAAACCAGTGATACAGTGACTGAGCAGCAGGAGGGCAGGAAGGGGACGAGCGCTCGGAGCACAGCAACGGCTGCGAGCAGTGAGCAGAGCAGCGCCCGTCTCAGCCGTCGATTCCCAAGCTCAGGAGCATCTCTTCCGCCCCTGAAGGCAGAAACCCCTTCCCTGAGCCCCGCGCAGCAAACGGCACTCGTGTCGCGCTGCAGATCCCTATCGGAGCGCCGCTGGGACAAACCGCGGGCACAGCACACGGGGAGCGCGAACTGTGACACCTCCGGCTCCGCGCCGCGGCCTCCTCACGGCAACGCAGCGGAGCGCCCGACCCCCGCGGCCCGCAGCCCCTTACCTGCCCGGTCTCGTATTTGCCGTGCTGCTTCGGCGCCTCGAACACCCCCACGGGCTCCAACACTTTGCCCTCCGCACGGTTCCTGGGGGCACAGCGGCGGTTTGGACCGGACCCGGGTCGGGGGGGGGGGGGCGGCACACACAGCCCCGAGCCTCGGGCGCTGCTCCCGCACATCCCCGTTACGCTCACGCCCTCCCGGGCCCCCCTTTGCCGACGGTACGGACACCCCCGGCGCTGTCACCCCCCCCGCACCCCCTCACCGCACCCCCCCCGGGCCTCACCGCGACGAGAGGTGCCTGCGCGGCGGCAGCAGCTGCAGCGGGAGGGCCGCGGCGCCCCCCGCGCTCAGGGCCCTCAGCCCCCGGGCCGGGACCGGGACCGGGACCGGGGTCGGTTCCCAGAGCGGAGCCCCGCGGCCCCGGGCCCGGCCCAGCGCCGCCGCCACGTACCGCCGCGCCGCGCCGCCCGACATCCCGCCGCCGGCCCACAGTGCACCGCTCCTCCCTCCGCCCTCGCGGCGCCGCTCTGGAGCGGCGCTCGGTGGTGGCGTTGCCGCGGTGACGCCGGGGCCGAGATGGCGTCCGCGGTGCGGGCCGGGCCGCGGCTGAGGCGGGCGGCGCGGGGCCGGGAGCTGCGGGCGCTGCCGCGGGCGCTGCGGGACGAGCTCGGGGCCGCGCTGGCGTCCGAGGGCGCGCTGGTGCCCTTCAGCCTGCTGCGGAGCCTGCACGCCGCGCTGCGGGACGCGGGTAGGCAGCGATGCGTTGGGCCCCCCTCCCCTCCGCTCCTCAGCGCCGCCGCTGACCGCCCGTCCGCCCCGCAGGGTCCCCGCTGCGCCTGCACGAGCTGCTGGAGGGCAGCGAGCTCCACCTGCCCGAGCCGCCGGTGCCGCCGCGGGTACGTGAGGGCCGGGGGGGGGGGGGGAGCGCGGCTGCAGGCGCGGCGGTGCCGGTGCTCGCGGAGCTCTGCCCTTCCCTCCCCGCAGAACCCGGAGCTGGAGGCGCGGCTCGAGCGGATCAAGGCCCGGCTCGCCAACCGGGAGTACCGGCGGATGACCCGCGATGTCACGGGCCGGGTGAGCCGCGGTGGGGGGGGGCACAGGCTGGACAAGGCCGTTGGGATGGGGCCGTGGAGGTGCGGGCCTTGGGGACGGTTCGCTGTGACACAGACCTCGGGTTCGGGGCTGGGAGGTCAGGAACGTGCAGTGAATGTGCCATGGGGAGCGCTGGTGCTGCCGTTACCTGAACGGGTCCGTGTTTGCTGTAGTTTAAAATGAGATCGTTCGTGTTAAGGTGAAAGTTGAAGGAAGGGGGTAATGGATCCTGCTGTTGGGTTAACGCTTACGGGAAGGGCTGCTTTGCGCCCGGTGCCTAAAGGGGCTCCGGGAAACCTGGAGAGGGGCTTTGGCCAAGGGATGTAGGGACGGGACAAGGGAATGGCTTTAACCTGACAGAGGGGAGACTGAGATGAGCTCTTAGGCAGAAGCTCTTCCCTGTGAGGGTGCTGAGGCGCTGGCACAGGGTGCCCAGAGAAGCTGTGGCTGCCCCATCCCTGCAGTGCTCAAGGCCAGGCTGGACACAGGGGCTTGGAGCAAGCTGCTCTATGGAAGGTGTCCCTGCCCGTGGCAGGGGGTGGAGCTGAAGGAGCTTTGAGGTCCCTTCCAACCCAAACCATTCCATGATTCCATGATCCATGAAGCAGAGCAGCTTTAGCAGAGCCGGGTAGCAATGACAGCAGCGCTCCTCTCAAACAGCAGGGAAGCAGAGGAGCGCATCCCGTGGGCTCATCCCACTGTTCCCTGCCTCCCCCCAGGACGTGGGGTTCCAAACAGTGTCACCATGTCCAGGTCAGCACAGGCTGTGGGGAGCTTTACGACATTCAGCTCTTCCCAGAGGCATGAACACGATGGCAAGGGCAGACCCTTCAGTGTCTCTGTTAAAGCGAGACGTGCAGCAGGGAGCCCACAGGCAGGAAAGCACACCCTGGGAAGCGCTGGGATGAGGAATGTTCCCTCAATATGCTGGAAGCAGATCCCACGAAACTCCCAAGAAACCTGAGCGCTGCCGCTCCTCTGGGGCCGCTGGGCCTCACAGACAGGGCATCGGGGCAGCTTTTAGTCCACAGCTTCCATTCAAACACAGCTGATCACGCGTTGGTTTCATCCCTTTAGGAGACGAACGGGGCGCTGGCTGAGTTCGGGAGGCAAGGTGAGCGCTGCTGGTGGGTGCTGCTGCAGCTCGGGCCCTGCTGCTGGGCTCGCGCAGCCTTTCCCTCTCCACGCTCTCCCGGTGGGTATCTGACCTCAGGAAGCGTTCCTCGAGGACAGGAGCAGCCTCTTCGTTGTCCCTGGAGCGCAAAGCCTGCGAATCCTCCCCTATTCCCGCAGGAGCTCCCGTTAGCGGGATCTCGGCTTCCCCCCCGCCCCACTCCCCATTCCCACCTGAAGCCACCCTCTGTTCCCTGCAGTTCGCTCCGTCAGAGCCGTCGTCATCACCGTCTTCAACTTCCTGGTGACGGTGGCGGCCGCCTTCGCCTGCACGTACCTGGGCAGCCAGTACGTGTTCGCAGAGACCGCGGCGGTGAGTGGCCCCCGGCGCGCGCTGCCCGCGCTCCGAGCTGGCCCTGCACGCGCAGCACCGCTTTGTTCTCTCTCTGCGTCCCCAGCGGGTGCTGTCTGCGGTCATCGTGGCCTCCGTGGTCGGCCTGGCCGAGCTGTACGTGATGGTGCGGACCCTGGAAGGGGACCTCGGGAAACTCTGAGCGCTGTGAGCTCCGGCCCTCCGCTGCAGTCGGAATTGGGGGTGGGTTTGTCTTCTGCTGCCTCGTTGTACCTGCTGCCTGCAGAGATGGCTGCGTCCCTCCTTCCTGAATCAGGGAGGAGCAGTCCTGCAGCGGCCGCGCAGGAGAGGCGACGTGGATGGACCGTCGTAACCCAGCACAAAGAGGGGTTCAGCTCCCACTGTTCCCCTGCTCCTGCTGCCCTTTTACCATGGAAATAAAGGACAGTGTGTAACCTCCTTCCTGCCTCACTGGCGATGCTGTTGCTGCTGGGATGCTGACCTGCCAGCGAGGAGGCACCACAGAGGGCTATGGATCTTCCCTCTCCCTCTGCATCCCACTCCAGCTGCTGCTGGAGCCTCCCCTCGCCCACTCTCAGGAGAGCATCTCTCCACCCAGCCCAGCTCATATGTGGGGATGAGCCCTTATCCCATCCACTTGAGCAGTTCAGGAGGATGATGGTGTCCACCACAGCCACGACGGGCTCGGGGATAGCTCCCTGTCCTCACAGTGGGGCTGCCACGTGGCCCAGCCCTCCGATAGCAGGATGAGGGATGCATGGACTGCCAAAGGATCCCAGCTTCTGTGGGTAGGGAATGGTGGCACTTCCACACCGAGCCCAGGGGCTTCTCAGCGGCCATGGGGCAGGGAGAGGAGCCGGCTCAGCGCACCCACAGCGGGGAGGGGACCCCCTAAGGATGCGGCCACCGTGCGGGCGCCCTGCCAGGGCCAGACACGGTGATTAATGCTCTGATGGCAGCTAAGCCCCGCCGCAAACACGCTTTAATATCCGATACGGGGGATCTGCCGGCACCTGGGAACGTACCCACGGATTAGGGGCGGCCGCACAGCAATCAGCCCTGGAAGCGGCCCCAGATTAAGGTATTGTCATCCAAAAGATTAGTCGGCATTAGGGGGCTGATGGGGCCTGGCCCCGCCGCGGGGCTCCAGCAGTTGGGGTCTGAGATGACATCCTCGGGACCTGCGGTAATTCCACACCCTGATGAAACCGTGGTGCTGAGCCGGGGGGAGTCCCCGTCACGGCTATGGCTCGCCCAGGTTGGTGATGGCCGCGCTGTAGATGAGGTCGGAGATGGAGCCCAGCGAGGTGGGGAGGCCCGGAGTGGGGCTGCGGGCTCCCGGTGGAGGTGCGCTGGGGGCCGGGCCTGGGGCGGTGCCGTCGGGGGGTGCTGTGGAGGGACCCCGCTCGGCGGGCGCCGGCGGAGGCTGCGGCAGCGGCTCCGGTTTGGCGCTGCGGATCCTGCGGGCGCGGCGGTTCTGGAACCAGACCTGGGATGGGGACACGGGACCATGAGACACCGACGGGGCGGCCCCGGGGCAAAAGAGGGGTCCCGTCCGCGCTCACCTGGATCTTGGCCTCGGGCAGCTGCGTGAGCTCGGCCAGGCGCTCCCGGGTGGCGATGTCCGGGTAGGGCACGGCGGCGAAGGCCCGCTCCAGCTGCGAGAGCTGCCCCCGGCTGAACGTGGTGCGCCGCCGCTTGCGCGGGCCCCCCGGGCAGGGGCAGGGGCACGGCCCCGGGGCTCGGCTGCCGCCCGCTCCTCCCGCCCCGCCGGGAAAGCGGAGCAGTGGCTGCGGGGCGCGGGAGGTGCCGGGGGCCGCGCTCATCCTGCCCGGCTCCCGGGGGCCCGCACCGCCGACCCGACTTTTATCCCCCCCTCGACGGGCTGGGACCGCCCCGAGCGGGCGGCGCTGCCCCCCCTTATCCCCCCTCGGGGACCCGCGACCCCACCGCTGCCCGCGCTGCTGCGTCCCCCCCGGCGGGGCACGGTGGGGTCCGTGAGCACCCCAGGGCTCGGGGGCAGCCGGTGCCGGTGGGTCGGGGCCCCCCGGGTGCTGCCGGAGCCCGGGGCCGAGGTGCCGCCCCCCTGCCTCGCCCCCCGCCGCGGGGGCCGCTCTCCCGCGGGGCTGGCAGCGGTCAATGTTTAACCGGAGCGGTGGTGCCGGTTGCGCGGGGCAGCCCGCGCTGGCCGGGGGTGGCTGCGGCCGGGAGCGCCCGGACCCTGAGCGAGGGGCGAATGGAGCCGGCGGGGGAGCGGGGCCGGGAGCCCCGGCCCGGAACACGGCCCAAAACGCTCCCACGGGGCCGGGAGAGACCGTAAGCCGGGGGGGGGGGGACATGGAGGGGACCGAGGGGATGGAGGCCTCTGGGTCCTGGAGCAGGCAGGGCCTGGGCAGCGCTGATGCAGCTGCCTGGGCAGGCAGCGAGGGCCTGGCAGCCCAGAAAGGCTGGGGAGGGACAGGGTGGTCCCTCTGCAGGGACACGGGGACGTTTCACTGCATCCGCTGCCAGGCCCTAGGGCACAGCGGGGACGGGAGGACAGGGGGAGCACAGCACGACCCTGGCTCCCCTCCTACCCTGTCCCCCGGGATGCCCATGGGCATTCCTCCCCTGCCTGGGGGGCACCCGCCATCCCGCTGCCCTCTGTTCCCAAAGGAGCCCTGGAGAGGAGCGGGGGGACCCCCAAGCGGGCAAAGAAACGCGTCTGAGAGTGGTGCTGAGGTAAGCGGGGACGCAAAGGGCTTGAGGACACATCGGGGACCCTCCTGCCCAGGGCACGGGCACAGCGGCGCTCCCCGGGGCCCCCACGGCCCCATCCACCCCACACACACCATCAGGGTCCGGCCACTGACCTGCTTGGAGACGCGGCGAGGGGACCGGCGGGTTGTGCACAGCCTCGGCGACGGCACCGTCCATGTAAGTGCCACCTCCCCGCTGGGGCCCGGCTGTGGGGGGCGGCGTTCCCCCCTGAGCCCCCGCGGTCCCCGGGCCCAGGTGAGTGCAGCCCGGCAAGATGCCACCTTCGGGTTCAGCGCCGTGTTTGACGCCGGCGACTCGCAGGAGGCTGTGTTCGAAGGCAGCGGGATGAGGCAGTTGGTGGAGCTGGCGATAGATGGGTGAGTCCCGAAGAGCCCCGCACGGACCCCGACCCTCGGCCCACCCCGCCCGGGCGGGTCTGCAGTGCCAGGGCCGTGCCGGGAGGTGGCACCCCTGTGCCACCGCCTGGGGCCGCGCCTGAGGCTCAGCATCTCCCGCAGCTTCTCCTGCACCGTCTTTGCCTTCGGGCAGACGGGCTCGGGGAAGACCTACACCCTGATGGGCCCCCTCGGCCAGGTACAGCACTGTCCCCCCAACCTGACCGGTCATGGGGGTGGGATGGGCTCTTCTCACCCGGTCATGGGTGCCCAAGGCAGGGTGACCGCTCACCTCCATCCTGGCATCTCCACAGAGCGAGACCCACGCAGCATCCCCAGCCCTACTGGGGCTGATGCAGAGATCCTTCGCCTGCCTCCTGGAGCAGAGCCGGAGCCGTGGCTCTGACCTGGCTCTCAGTGCCTCCTACCTGGAGATATACAATGAACAGGTAGGTGCCGGCGTGGCCACCCAGACCAGCGCCGCTGGCACCCCGTGTCTCCAGTGCCTCCCCTCTGCTATACCCCCTCCCCAGATCCGAGACCTGCTGAGCCCAGGGCCCCCATGTACCCTGCCCCTGCGGTGGAGCAAAACCCATGGTTTCTATGTGGAGAACCAGCTCAGTGTGGACTTTGAGAGCCTGGAGGCCATCGCCAGCCTGCTCCTGCAAGGTGCTGAGCCCCAGACACCGGGCTGGGGCGCGATGAGGGGGGTCATACCTGCTATGGGGAGGCTCAGCCTCTGCAG
This sequence comes from Ara ararauna, assembly GCA_028858755.1. Classification (NCBI taxonomy): domain Eukaryota; kingdom Metazoa; phylum Chordata; class Aves; order Psittaciformes; family Psittacidae; genus Ara; species Ara ararauna. The sequence goes on along the minus strand of CM054389.1, from coordinate 3,761,699 downwards.
ACAATCTCCAGGGGTGGTGGGGCTCTGGTGGCAGCCGAGAGGGGCTGCAGAGCACAGGCAGGGTCTTGTTGGGCTGGGGGTGGGCAACAGCTCTCAATCCCCCTTGGCAGGATCCCAGAGGAGAAGGACCTCAGCCCATGCCCTCAACAGGCACTCGAGCCGCAGCCATGCTCTTCTGACCATCCACATCCGCAGCCGGAACGTGAGCTCATGCCCTGCTCCCGGGGGAGGGCATGGGGGGGACGGTGCTCTTTGTGGGGGTACAAACAGCCCGGGGGGGGGGGGTGTCATATCCTTCTCCCCAAGGATTGTTGGTGCTGGTGGGGTGAGCAGCAGGGAGCCAGATCGCAGAGCCAGCGGCTGGGACACTGCTATGGGCTATGGGAATAGGGTGAGGGTGGCCAAAGCATCACCCCCACCATGGGTCCGCCAGGCCAGCGCCTGCCCCAGCAGGCAGGGCACCCTGTGCTTCGTGGACCTGGCTGGCAGTGAGCGGGTGAAGGAGACGGGCTCCAGTGGGGAGCTCTCCATGGAGGCCAACAACATCAACCGCAGCCTCCTTGCACTGGGTAAGAGCCGGGGGACCCCCCATGAGCTGCTGGTCCCCATCAGAGCCCTGTTGCACCCCCTGTGGCTCATCCCCCATAGGACACTGCATCTCCATGTTGGCCAAACCCCGTGGGAAGCGGACGCACATTCCCTACCGGGACAGCAAACTCACCCGGCTGCTGGCTGGATCCCTGGGCGGCTCCGGGGTCACCCTGATGGTAGGTGGCTGGGCAGGGGTCTCACCCCGTGGAGAAGGCTGGAGGGGAACGGCTGACCCCCTGGCAGGAAAGCTGCAGCTCTTCCTCATCCATCGGCAGGTCGCCTGCGTCTCCCCATCCTCACGCTGCCTCTCAGAGACACTGAGCACGCTGCACTACGCCAGCCGGGCACGGAGGGTCACCACCAGGCCCCTGGCCAACAGGGTATAGCGGGGGCTGTGGGCAAGGTGCTCTGTACCACTGCTGGGACCCCTCTGAACCACTTCCTTGTGCTCCCAGGTATCCCGGCAGAAGCTGCTGCAAAGCTTGGAGGAAGAAATCCATGCCCTGCAGCTGGAAAACCTCTCCCTGCGCCAGCAGCTGGGCCTGCCCAGGGTGCCCATGAGAAGCATGTTGGTTCTGGGAACCCCAACGAAGATGGGGACTTGGCCAGGCGTGGGAGGCAGGTTTGGCCCCACAGGGCTGCATCAGTTCCCTCTGGAAGGGCAGCCCCCAACGGAGGGAGCCCCAGCCTGGCCCAGCCTCTACAGCCTCCTGAGGGACTTTGTGGTGGAGAATGAGCAGCTGAGGTATGGGGGGGACACACAGCACCCATGAGCAGGACTGAGGCTTGGGGGCTGCCAATGCCCTGCCTTGCTTCCTCACTGCTCCCCAGGCAGCCCCGGCTGTCCCCAGACCCCAGTGGTGATGTCCCATCCTGCAGAGCCACCCGCAGCTCCTGTGACACCCAGCCCCTGCCACGGAGCGCCTGCACCCCTCGTGTCCCTCCTGGCCACCCCACGAGGCCCCGGCTGCCGGTGAGTATGGGGGGACCCTGGGCTCCATGGGCATCCTCACGTGGGTGTCCAAATCACCCAACCCTATGCTAAACCCTCTTGTAGAAGCTGCCTCCTGCCTCCAGCCACCCCAGCTGCCCCCAGTGCTGCCCGGGGATGGCTGATACCCTTGTGTCCCAGGTACAGCCCCGGGGGTCAATGTGGAAGGGGTGGCACAGCAGAGCACAGCCTGACCACTCTGCTCACCCTGCAGGCACTGCCAGGGCTCCCCACACTGCAGCTGGGGCCTGCTGAAGGAAGCACCAGTGCTCTGCCACCAGGCCAGGAGGACACAGCTCTGCCCGGCTCCCATCAACCTCCTGGGAATCCCAAGCCGCCCAAGGGGAAGCGGTGAGAGCGGGGGCCTGTGGGCATCATGCAGCTCAGAAGCTCCTGGGGTTACAGGGGGTGGTGGGGCATGAGCTGGATTTGTTCATGTGTCCTCGCGGCAGGAGCCGGGGCAGGAGCAGGAGCTTTTCCTACCGGCACCCGCTGCCCCAGGAGCTGCCAGGCCCTGAGCGCTGTCCCAGCCCTGAGGGAAGGGTCATCCCTTCGGCACCGCCGTGGCCGGGATTGCCGGAGCCCAGAGGTGAGCAGGGCAGTGGGGAGGGGGGGGGGCCAGGTCCCCCAGGGATGAGCACCCATCCCAAACCCAGCCACTAGTGTGGGGCTGTGGAGCTGGGGATGCTGCAAACCTGACCCTGCTGTCTCCTGTCTGGCAGCCGCTGGCACCGTCCCTCTCCTCCAGTTGGAAGAGGCACTGGACTGGCTGGTGGAGCAGATCTGAGCAGCACAGACACAGACAGGGCTGGCAGCAGGGATCTGGCACAGCCAGCAGGCAGTTATTAGACATGGGAGGACAACCACGGCCTTCGGGGACAAGGACCGTGCAGACCACAGGATGGATGGATGGATGGATGGATGGATGGATGGATGGATGGACGGATGGATGACAGACAGAGCTCTCCAGCCTGCACGGCACTCAGTTTATTTGTCTATCTAGGGGCTGTGCTGCTGGTGGCTCTGATGCAGCCCACTCAGGTGCTCTCCTCCCCGGGCTGCGGGCAGTCCAGCCAGTACTGGGCGATGGAGCGTGGGTAGCGGGGCTGCACCAGGTCCACGCGCTTGGTGCGCAGGTTGACACGGTAGTACTTGTCTGGGAGGAAGGGCAGATGGCAGTCAGGGCTCTCTGCCAGCCCTGGGCATCTTCCCATTGCATCCCAGAACTCAGGGATGTGGCAGCATCCCTGGATCTCCTGCTGCCCCAGACTCACCTCCTACAAAGAAGTAGACGCTCTGGAGGGTCTCGCACTTGGAGCCCGACAGCCAGTCGCTTTCAATCCCTGCGGAGTCGGAGTCGTTTTGCAGCCAGCTCCAGAAGCCCAGATTCAGCGAGCGGTGGCTCTTGTACCTCTTGCGCTGGCGGCGAGACTTCCTCCTGCGGGGCTGCTGCGAGGCCACGTAGATCCTGCCGGCCATGGCAGCGTCCAGCCCGCTCGGTACCCCCCGCCAGTCCCTGCTGATGTACCGCGGGCTGCTCGCCCCGGCTGCAAGAGAGCCACAGGACAAGTGAGAGCAGCAGCAGCAGGGGGAGCTGAGCCCAGACCCACAGGGATGCTCCAAAGGATCCCAGCTTGGATGTGATCATGATTAGACAAAGGACCGGCAGAGCAGGGATCAGCCCTGTGCTGCTGAACCCCTTTCTCTTCCTCCTCCCCATCTATCATTTCCCTTGCCCAGGGCTGGAGTTTTCCTAAGGCATCTCCAGCTGCAGTGGGAATAAACAGACCCCAGCAGTGACACTGTGGTGTGAGATGGCTGGTGATGGGTTTGATAGTGTGGGGCATAAGGGCTGCAGAGATTTGGGATGCTGTAGGAGATGAAACTGTGGCCTGGGGAGCTCCTGTCCATAGCCTGGGCTGCCACCCAGCACAACAGCTCATCCAGCTTGCTCTCGCTCCCAGGCATTGCTCCCTCCTGCCTGGGTACCTGCACCCCTTTGCTCTGTCAGTGTGGGCCCAGCCCTTACTCATCCTGCCGCCAAAGAGGATCTGGAAGACATCCTCCCAGCTGTCCCGGTTCATGAAGGCGTAGTGGTTGAACACGGTGGAGGGGGAGGACTTCTCACAGTCAGCCTGTGTGGGCTGGTTGGCAAAGTCATAGGACCAGTAGTACTTGTCTAGGAGGGGATGTACAGGGCATTAGTGGGGAACACACCCTTGAGGGGGAGCAGGAGCTAGACGGTGTCCTGCCCATGCCCACTGCCACCACGCCGTGCCCCTTACCCTTGAAGAAGTAGACTCTCTCATTGCCGTGGTAGCTGTGGGCAGGGAGGGCGAAGGCTGCGTCAATGTTGTTCGGGATGCCTTCAAAACCCTCAGAGATTGCACGAGGGTACTCGGGGTCCAGGGTTCCATCATCAAAGCGCCAGTACTGGCTGCCCTGGGGGGTGCAGGACAGAGGGAAGGGGATCAGGGGGCTGGGTGCAGCACCCCAGCATGTGAGTGGGTGCTGGGAAGCCCCATCAATGAGGCTGTGGCTGCCAGGAGCCCAGGATATGGGTATATCTGGCAGCCACTGTGCGTGCGTGTGCATGGACAGGTGGGTTGGGAAGATGTATCGGCCCCTGCAGGAGCATCCCCAGCCCTACAGCCAGGCTCTTGCCCACCTTGAACAGGTAAGTCTTGCCCTGGCAGTTGATGCGTGTGAAGGCTGCATCAATGGGGCCCTCAATGCCCCAGACGTCGCTGATGAGCTTGGGGTAGCCTGGCCGCACGCTGTTCTCATCCAGCTCATAGAAGTACTTCCCTAGGAAGATAGGGGTGGTGGGAGCAGCAGGAGGGACCTCAGCCACCAGTGTGGTCTGACATTGTCAGACCACAGAGCAGCATATCCCATATGCCCAGGAAACGTCCCCAGGGTACCTCGGAAAGCATAAAGGGAACCATTCTTCAGGTCAGTGAAGGCATCAAAAGGTTTCCTGCTGCACAGCTCCTCGGGCTCCTCCACGGGCTCCAGCTCCCCAAACCCATCCAGCACGGTGCTGTGCACCTCGGGCAGTGTCTCCTCGGGGTCTGGTTTGCTCTCCAGTGTGGGCTGTTCTGGAGGCAGGGAGGTGGGTAGCTCTGTGGGCAGCTCTGTGGGGGCTGCCCTGGTGCCTTCTGTTGGGCCCAAGTCGATGGTGAAGTTGTAGTCGAGGTAGTCATCCTCCGGCAAGGCAAACACGTCTCCCCGGGTCACTGTGGAAGGGAGCAGGTTGGTTCCAGAGAGCCCTGCGTGTCTCCCATGGCATCTGGGTGCAGGAGCTGCTTGCTCCCAGGCAATATGGATTTGCAAGGACCCCACAGTGCAGCTGCTGAAACCCCTTGGTGCTGCAGCACCAAATCCTGGCCAGACCTCACCCTGAGGACTCGGTAGGTGCAGAGCTAACCCATCCTGGACCCCTCTGATCCCCCTCTGTGTTGGGCATCCACAACCACCCCGTTCCCCTGGCTGGGACAGTGCCATGGGACCAGTACCTTTGGCTTTGCAGACGGTGGAGTAGTCGCTGCAGCAGCTCTGGTAGTACACGCAGAGGGCGTCACACTGGCACTTGCGCTTCGCATCGAAGCCATCATCACAGTGGCCCACACAGGAGTCTGCAAAAGCCACCCCCAGCACAGGAGGAGTAACAAAGGGTGGGCAGCGGGGCCAGTGCCTCCCCCCCAGCCCAGCTCCGGGGGTGAAAGCAAACACAAACACATCCCAACTGAGGAGATTCCCACCTCTTCATGGTCAACCCCATCACCAAGGTCTACAGCAGCACCTCACTCTGCTCCAATCCCAGGTCCTGCTGGGATGGCAGCCGTAGACCAGGTTGTGCCAAGGCCCCAGCTCCACGCTGGCAATCCAGCGGTAGGATAACCAGGGATTTGCCCAGGCACCACCAATACCCCTGTGTTGCCTTTTTACCTTCTCCCAAGGCGTCGCCAATGTGGCCCGTGGCCATGGTCACTACCTGATTGTCTCCTCACACTATCCAGTCTCCCCAGCCCCTCCATCAGCCCAGGACCCACAGACACTCCATCCTCACCCTGCAAGGGGAAGGCACATGGTTTGGGGCTGTCTCACCTTCAGCAGCACGGGCAGCAGCAAGCAGGGCCAGCACAAGGGCAGGGAAGAGCAGCCTCATCTTGCTCGGTGGGAGCGCAGCCCTCCTGTGACTGCACAGGCTGGAGCGTGGCTGCGGCTGGGGCCCCGGTAGCTGCTGTTTGCTCAGCCTGCCCCAGTGGGAGAAAGCAAACAGGCCAAGGTCAGAGCAGGGGAAAAGGGGCAGAGACATTCTCCCACCCAGCATCCCCTGCAGTCCATAGTGAGCTGGGTATGTTTTAGGGGGAACAGGGTTTCCCATGTGTGCAGGCAGCTTCTTCCCAGCCTGGATGCAGAGAGCAGGGGGGGACAGCAGGCCAGAGCCAGGAACCAGTTCTGAGGTGCTGCCATGCTTATTTCAGAGCAAACCTTGCGGTATTAAAGCTGCAATTCAAGGGGAGGCCATTTCCCAGCCTGGTCTTGGCAAGACAAAAACCATAAAGAGAGGGGATGGGGAGTGATGCTCTGAGGACAAAGGGAGAAGCTCCATCTGTCACCGTTTCAGAGGACGTGCTCTTGAAATTGTGGCTTTCTCAGCGTCAGCAGGGCTGGAAGCAGACCTGGGGAGCCCCAAGGTACCGCAGCTCAGGATGGGGCTGATGCCACCTCTGTGTAGAGGGACCAGGGGCCAGAGGTGAGCTGCCGGGAAGGGGGGAGGAAGAACAGCAGCCCTCTGCACTTTCACTGCAGTACACAAACAAAATCCTGTGTATTTTGCTCCCATCGTTCCCTTTCCAACCAATCTTTTTGGTTACTAATTAATGTAAACTCAGATCTTTGGGCAGCTCCTGATAACTCTGGGATGTTTATTTAATCAAGGGCAAGGAGCAAACGCACACGACACTACAGAGATACTGCCCCTGGCTGCTTCTGCTGGGGCAGGAGGCTCACCTTCCCATCCATCCCACCCCCCGTGCAGCTCTGGGCTTGGATAAGTGATGAAAGATTTGGGATGAGAAGAACCCAAGCACGGTGCCCACTATTCCAGGTGCCTCATCTCTGCCAGCTCGGACACAGACAGTTCCCAGCACTGGCTGCTCCCACTCTTACTGGAAAGAGCTTTGATTTGGTTTCAAGAAAGGCATTTTCAGGGGGAAAGCCCCAGTGAGTTGAGGGCAGCCACCAGACATGGGCTGTTGGGGCAGGACTCCCTCCTGCAGCTCCCTCCTTGCCCCCTGCCCTCAGCTATGGCAGGGCTGGTGTCATCCCTGGGTGCAAACAGCCCAACATTGCACTAAATCTTCAACCCATCCCTGTTGAATCGAGCCTGGGGGAAAAGAGTCCTGAGCAGACACAGGGTTGCGGAGAGACTGCAGGGGGGAGAAGGGCTGGGCAGTGTCTGAGCTGCTTTGGCTGATCAGCTGAGACAAAGCTCCTTCCTGCTGCTCCAGGCTCCCATCCACCACCTCACACGGGGAGCCCTACCCTGGCTGCTGTGCTCAAAGCATGGCAGGAGGAGACCCCAAAAGAGGGGCTGGTTTGGGTAACAGGGCCATGGGAAGCACAGGGGCTCAGCAGAGCCAGCAAGGAGAGCTCAGGCAATGGGGCTGATCCCCCAGGAACCCCTGCCACTCCCAGAGCTGGTGCTGGAAATCCCTCCCGGAAAGCAAAGTAAAACTAAAAGCAAAGCCAAGCTCTCTGGGCTTGTCAGGACAAGCCTTAGGGAATGGTTTGAGTTCTGCCCCCCACAGAGAGCAGCTTCCTCCAAGGCAGTAAACCCCTCAGCTGTGCTGCATCGCAATAGCCCATTTAATTTAATTACCCATGTTTAACAATAATTTAGCAGGAAAATCCTTACTGGTTCTGTGCTGAGCCTCTCCTGCAGTGCTGTGCTGCTCAGGACGCCTCGGTTACCATCCTTTGCTGTGAGCTGATGTCCCTTTCTCCTGCCTGTCCCTGTGTAGTGGGTTCAGAGAGGATTAAAAGAGGCTGTCGCATCAAAACATCAACTTGAATTAAAGACTCAGTCTGAGCTGGCAACAACCTGGGTTTGAAGCCAAGGATTTAAGCTGCTCCTCCCAGCACAAGAAGTGGCCAAAGCATTTCTGCCCTGAGCACGTCCGGCCTGGAAAAAGGAAAAGAAAATAAAAGGGGCCCAGGCTGCCTCTGCTCTTTGTTTTCTCATGCAAATCCAGAGCCCACCCAGAAGAGCTGCTCTGAATCTCTGCCCTGCAAAGGCAGCTATTTAACCCCCTGCACTGATACAAACGGCTTCAAAACACAGCGCCAGGATGGCCACAACCTCACTGTGACCACTGTGGCCATCAAGGTGCCTGGCTCTTTACTTCCATTTTGTGGCCCTTTCACTAGTCACACAGGGTCATGGAGACCTGCTGCAAAAGCAGCGTGGGGGTCCCTGCCTGGTGTGGAGATGACCACAGGCTCCGCAGCTTGGGCAAGGGGAGGGATATGTGCCATGGGGACAGAGGGACAAGCCCCAGCTCAGGCTGGGCAGCAGGGCTGTGGAAGGGTCTGGGGGGATGTCAGAGCATCTGCAGAGAGGAGGGGGATGCTGCTGCCCAGACATGAGCCCCTCCTTGGAGAGGCGGCGCCTGCGCAGGGTGACATCAGCCCCTGAGGACCCGGGATGCTGAGCCTGGCTCTGGGAAGGCGGCTCCAGCCACCGCTTGCAGCTCCGCATCTCGGCCAGGCAGGGACGGGGGAAGGAGCCAGCAGCCCAGCCCTGTTCCATTCCTCATCCCGTGCCACCCCCCTCTGGCCACCTCGGGTCCCCCCAAGGAGAGTGGTGGCCCTGCCGGGGGGCTCTAACAGGCTGGTGACCGAGGATGCCGTGCTAGGAGATGCCGATGGTGCTCACCCTGCTCGTCTCCCTCTATAAACTGTGCCGGTTCTTCACCATGTCCGGTGCGGAGCAGCTGGAGGTGCCAGAGTGCGTGAGTCAGGCTGGCAGCTGGGCTGGCAGCTCCAGGGACCACCGGGTCTCCCCCGGGGTGAACACAGAAGTACGGGCAGCCCTGGACCGCATCCTGCCCACCCTGCACGGGGCCATCATCCATGCCAAGCAGGCAGCCAGCCCCGTGGAGCTGAGCAGGGCCATCACAGAGGTGTTCCAGCTGGTGGAGGAAGCATGGGGGATGCCCACACTGGGGAGGGATGTGGCCAAAGTGCTGTGTGATGTGATCCGCCTGGAGGGAGGCCTGGACCTGCTGCTGAACCTGCTGTACACAGCGGAGCTGGAGACCAAGTGCCAGGCAGGAAAACTCCTGGAGCAGATCCTGGTGGCAGAAAATAGGTGAGTCTGCATAGAGCCCCCCTGAACAGCAACAGCTCTCCCCACTGCAGGCTTGCCTGCTGTCCTGCATCTCCTCCACCCATCCTCCCCACTCCCCAAATTACCCTGCTCTGGGTGCTCCTGGTGCATCAAACCCCCTCGGCTCTGCACCATGTCCATCCGTGTCCTTGCACAGAGGGATCCCTACTTGCTGGTCACACCCAGGCAACGACATCCCTCCCTGACTGGAGTGAGGAGGGTGAACCCCAGCTCAGGGATGGCTGGTGAGGATCCGGGCATCCTCATGAGCCCCCCTCAGCCTGGGGTCACCCACACAAGACATCCTTTGTGGCTGAGCTGGGTCAGTTTGCCTGGCACAGAGCATCTGACCCAAAGGACGGGACACTACTTCCCCTTAGCCATAACCGCAGCAGGAAGAGGAGGACAAAGCCAGTTACCAGAGACTTCCTGCTGCTGGACTAAAGCCATAAGGAGGGGGGCAGCATCCCTTGGAGCCCCTCAGCCCATGGCCCCTAGCTCAGAGGCTGGAAATGCATGTGCTGCTCCCTAGGACAGCTGAGAGGCACTGGGCTGGCCCTGCCAAAGCGTTGGCAGAGGTGGGGTGGAAGCTTGTGTACAAGTGTGTGTACAACGGGGCATGTGCGCATCCAACACATGCAAATGCACTCCCACAAGGTCCCCAACAGCAGAATTCTTCCCTCTGCCCCATGCCTGGCTTGACATGCCCTGGCAGCACCGCACTGCAGCATGCTGGTCCCAGACAGAAGCCATGTACTTGCCATGAGCTGGGTCAGGATCAGGCCTTTCTCTCCTGGTATCCCACAGGCAAACACATGACTCTGACAGCTTGGCTCTCCCTCCATGCTCCCAGGTCCAGCCAGGGCCTTTTGCGTGTGTGGAGGAAGTCTGACCTAAGTTTAGGGTCTTGCTCTGGCTTCCTGGGTGATGTGCCTAGCTGTAAGGTTGTGGACTTGCAGCCTGGACCTCACTGCATGCATTGGCAGACAAAAAGAAGCAACAGCTAAATCAGGAAAGTCCATTAGAGTGGAATTAATCCCAGGAAACATCACTGGCATTGTCTGAATTCAGCACTTACTTAGCTTCCTGGCAAGAGAAAGCAGCTGCTGGAGTCACCATCTCTGCTCCAGAAGCAGTTCATGGGCCAGAGTCTCAGAGTAGCAGTGGGCTCCCAGCCCCTCACTCCCCACAGCCTGACCCACCATCAACCTCTAAGTGATGTTAGGGAGGTATAAGGTCCCCTCAGGGTCCCAGTCTCTGGCTTATAGGCCTCTCCCACCATCTGTGTGCGGCAGCAGCAGTGCTCTCCTGGGAACTGGACCCATCCTGGCTCCATCCTGTGACCTGCTGGGGGCTGTGTTTGTCATCCAGCTCTGAGCTGAGTCCAGGCTTGGAGCCAGTCCCAGGCTGGGGCTTTTTTTTTTCCAGAGCTCTCCACAGTGTTTGCTGCCAAACCCACCCCAAGGTCAGCGTGAGCCATGCGGGCCACAGGCTTCCCAGAAATGCTCTTCCTGCCTGTCAGCACAGAGAGCCTGACATGCCTTCACCCCACCTTCGCCTGGACCAAATGTGCTGCTGTCCTCATGAGCAGCACAGCATGGAGCATCCACATCAGTGCTTGTGCCTTGGGAATGGAGCAGCTCCACCAAGGCACCAAACAGGTCATATCTAAGGGCTGAGACAGAGCTGCCCTCTCACCCCTGGCAAACTCAGGGAGGGCAGCCAAGAGCTCATCATTTCCCCCTTCCTCACTGTGTGCTTTTAGGGCACAGCCCCATTCAGGTGTCATTTTAAGACCATTCTCACAGCAGAGGGCTCCCAACGCCAGCCATGACTGAGCAGCAGCTGCTGGCCAGCAGCTGCCTGCCCCAGGCTCTTGCTGTCCTCTTCTAGGAGAGCGCAGGACTAAGGAAATACACAGGTTTCCTACATGCTGTCATTGCAGGACAGGCAGACCTCCGTGGCCAGTTCTGTGTGGTTGCTCATACAGATGTGAAACCCCTGTCCTGGGCTTGGCACCCATCTGGGGAACAGCCAGAGGACAGCGCTAATTAGAGCCAAACAAGTTTTCACCCCCAAACATTAAGCAGCTCACACACCCCCAGCAAAGCTGATTAAGCAGATCTATTTCCATCCTGGCGGTGTTCAAGGCCAGGTTGGACATAGCCTTGGGTGGCATGGTTTAGTGGGAGGTGTCCCTGCCCATGGCAGGGCGGTTGGAACTGCATGATCTTAAGGTCCTTTCCAACCCTAACTATTCTATGATTTTATGATTTCTAGCCTGCCATTTGCCTATCACGTGCTGTTGATTGCTATTTATGTCTTACCTCGAGCATGAGAGCCTCTGGTGTGGTGGTCCTGGGCTATGCACCCCATGTCCTGTCCCATCAGGAGCTCTTACATCAGCCCCAGACAGGTTCTTCCAACAGCAGCCTGTCACATCTCACTGCATCACATCCGACAGCAAATCTGGCAGCTGTGTCCCATAGGGAAACATCTGGCTTTCATGGGGCAAATGCCACCAAAGCATGAGCAAATTAACACGCCAATCACTGCTCCCAGACCCTACACAGCCATCTGCCCCTCACCTGCCTGTGCCTCTCCTTCCTGCAGGGATCGGATTGCTCGGATCGGTTTGGGAGTGATTCTGAACTTAGCCAAGGAGCGGGATGTTCCCCAGCTGGCACAGAGTGTCTCTGGTATCCTGGAGCACATGTTCAAACACACCGAGGAGACCTGTTTCCAGCTCATCTCCGACGGAGGCCTGGATGCTATCCTGTACTGGTGTCGCTGGACGGACCCCATCGTGCTGCGGCACTGTGCCATGGCCTTGGCCAACTGTGCCATGTATGGAGGGCAGGCCAACCAGCGCCTGATGATTGAGAAGAGGACAGCAGAGTGGCTTTTCCCCCTGGTGTTCTCCAGAGATGATGAGCTGATCCGGCTGCATGCGTGCCTAGCCATCACAGTGCTGGCCACCAACAAGGAAATCGAGAAGGAGGTGGAGCGGTCGGGGACGTTGGCTCTGGTGGAGCCATTCATCGCCTCACTGGATCCGGAGCAATTTGCCTCTGAGATGCTGGACAGCAGTGACAATAGCCAGGGGAGGACGGCAGATGACCTGCAGAGGCTCGTACCTTTGCTGGACAGCTCGAGGCTGGAAGCACAGTGCATCGCTGCCTTCTACCTCTGCACAGAGGCTGCCATCAAAACCAGGCAGAAGAAAACAAAGGTAAAGGGTAGGTTGGCCTGCAGGAAGCAGATGCAGAAGGGAAGGGTTGCCACAACTGCATCTTGGTGTCTTTTGCTCTCTAATGAGCTCCCCAAGTACCCTGGTCCTCAGCTGGCCCAGCACAGGTTGTGGGGAGGAGGAGGGAAAGCAAAGTGGTGTGTCCTCCCTTTGTGTCCCCAGATCTTCAGTGAGATTGGGGCTACTCAGAGCCTGAAGAGGATAGTGTGCTACTCCACCAGCAGCACCACCTCCTCCCTGGCCAAGAAGGTGCTGCGCATGATAGGGGAGGAGGTTCCTCGGCGCATCCTGCCCACGGTTCCCAACTGGAAGGCCTGTGAGGTGCAGACATGGCTGCAGCAGATCGGATTCAACAGTTACTGCCAGAGGTTCCTGGTAGGGCTGTGTGCCAGGGGAGGGACACCTGAATGGGCCCTTTTGCCCCATCTCACAGCAGAGGTGTAAACATCTCACCCAACAGCTTTTCCAGCCTGGATTTCTCTTGGCAGGACCACCAGGTGGATGGTGACATTCTCCTGAGGCTGACAGAGCAGGAGCTGCAGAAAGATTTGGAGATGGACTCCAGTATCACTCGGAAAAGGTAGGACTGCCACCAGCATATGCTGGCCTCCTTCATGGTCAGCACCACAGGTCTGTGCCTTTCCCTTCTTGCCAAGACAAGAACAGAGATCCTCAAAATGCAAATCCTGGCCTGCCAGGACTTTTCCAGTGCAGTGTGCAGTCCCAAAGGGATTCTGGCAATGGGGAGAGGTGTGGGATGGGAAGAGACTACTTATGGCATAGGGGAGGTGGGATCCTGCAAGTTACCCAGAAAGATGGGTACTTACCTGAGCTTCTCCTCCTTTAGCTGAATTCCTCATACCTCTGCGTCCTGAAGACCAACAGTCACACAGCTTTTCTCCTTTTCTATTCCTTCGGCTCACTCTTCACCATGGCACATAGCTGCACTCTCTCCTGTGCAGACAAGAAGACGTGGTACCAAACGCCTCTTAAGTCCTGCTTGCCCCATCAGCCTCCTTTCCTCACTCCATGCTTCCATTTGTTTCTCTGCCAGGTTTTTCCGGGAGCTGACAGAGCTGAAGACCTTTGCAAACTATTCCACGTGTGACCACAGCAACCTGGCTGACTGGCTGGGCAGCATCGACCCCAAGTTTCGTCAGTACACCTACAACCTGCTCACATGCGGCATCAACCGCAACTTCCTGCACCGGGTGACAGAGCAGCAGCTGCAGGAGGACTGTCACATCAACACCGGCTTCCACCGCGTCCGCATCCTCACTGCTGCAAGGGGTGAGGGTCCCGCTGATGTTCAAGGGTGGGGGTGAGTGTGGAGGGTTGTTTGGGATGAGCTTTTTGGTGGGTTTAACTTCTGGGTGCTGTTTGTTCTGTCTAGAAATGCTTCATTCCCCTATAACGCTGCAAACAGCATTCAACGGCACTGATGTATTCATCAGCTACAGGAGGAGCACTGGGTCGCAGCTCGCCAGGTGAGTGCTGCAGGCAAGGACATGCTGGTCAGCTGAAGGCTGGTGATCAGCTGTGGGAAAAGCATGGAGCTGGGAAAGCCACAGGATGCAGAGGAGGAAGAGGCTGCCAAAAGCTGCAGTGCAAACGGGGACAGCACGTGCCATACGCTGCATGGTGGACAGGCTAATTCCCAGTCCTGTCACTGCCACCCTGTCCTTCTTTGACACTGACCCTGTTCTCACGCTGTGCTCATAGGGCTGTAGGAGATCACAGCAGGGAGTTAATGTCCAGCTCTCCTGTAAGGAGGCTGGGCTGGCAGCTGGCATCTCAAGGACCATGCTGTTCTCTGTCGGAGCCTGTTCACTGCTCCTCTGTCTCACCACAGCTTGCCTGAGAGCGTGTGAAACCCTGTAGCTCTCCTCATGGTGCTGTTCCCTCTTGCCACCAGCCTTCTGAAGGTCCACCTGCAGCTGCACGGCTTCAGTGTGTTCATCGATGTGGAGAAGCTGACGGCAGGGAAGTTCGAGGACAAACTGACCCAAAGTGTCCTGAGTGCCCGGAATTTTGTGCTGGTCCTCTCACCCAACGCACTGGATAAATGCATGGAAGACCCTGAGTGTAAGGACTGGGTGCACAAGGTAGGAGATGCTATTAAGTGAGAGGTTGGTGGATGTTGGAGCAGGAAAAGGCCCACGACACAGGCCATATCCTGAGCACTTGTATGTTCTCGCAGGAGATTGTGACAGCCCTGAACTCTGGAAAGAACATTGTACCTGTTACAGACCATTTTGAGTGGCCAGATCCAGAAACACTTCCCAAGGACATGAGGGCTGTTCTGAAATTCAATGGTATCAAGTAAGTAAAAGGCACCTGTACCATGGGTTTCCTTGACACTTGGAGAGAACAGCTTGCATAAGCAGTAGCAAAGAGCACAAGGAAAGAGGGAGAAACAGATGAGGGAGGCAGAACAGGCCAAAGGAGAGCTGAGTCACTTCGGGTTCTCCACTGCATGAAGGGAGCAAAGGTCCCCACCATAGGCCTTCTCTGGTTTTGTGCTCAGGGCTCCCCTGGCTGAGAGCTCCAGGCAGGAGTGATGCCGGAAGGTTCCACAGCTCCCCTGGGCTCCTCTCACCTCCTGCTTCCCCTGGGATGGCATCCCAACCTGCTCATAGCCTGCCAGCTGGACAGGCACAAAGGGGCTTTCCAGTAGAATCCACTTTCCAGTGCTCCTGCATTTTCCATGAGGAAAAGGGAGGTTCCTAGGGAGCTGTCGTGGAGGAGAGGGCTCCCTGGCTCCTGGTCTCAGTTTGAGCCATCCTGTGGCATCTCACAGGAAGGAAACATTAACCCAAGTTCTCCCCTTGATCTCAGGTGGTCCCACGAGTACCAGGAAGCCACAATCGACAAAATCATCCGCTTTCTGCAGGGACGTTCCTCGCGGGACTCCTCAGCCGGGTCGGAGAATGGCCTGGACTGCTTGTCCTCCCTGGGGCAGACCTAGAGCCAGCACAGCTGCCTCAGCCCCTCAGAGACTCCCCAGCTGACCCCTTTTTATGTGGGGCCAGATTTATCCCTCTATTTTCCCTATCTTAATACCCTGGCTTGAGACAAGGCCTGTGGCTCATTACCCCCCTTTTGCCTTCCAAATGCAAGCCCTTGGCACTAAAGGACTAGTACTCACATGGTGCCTGGTGAGCCAAGCTAAGGTGGACTCTGGGATGGATGAGTTGTCTTCCACATACTCCATTGGGAAGGCAGGACACATAGGCTATACCTCCTGCAGTGCTGGGGGTGCGAGGAAAACATGTCTGAAGAGGAAGAGAAACATGTCCAAAGAAAACGTCTTCTGAGGAACCAAAACTTGGGAATTGGTGAGGCATACATCACAAGAGGACATGCAGGAGAGAAAAGCAGTTGAGAGGAAGCGGTCCATAAGCATCACGTATGGCCTCTGCTGTGCGCTGTGGGAATATCATGGTCAGAAGGCAAGAGCAGGAAAGGGCAAATAAAAGCTAAGCCCTAATGAAATCCCTATGTTTGGGAAAGATAACACAGAGGCCTTCTCAACGGCTCAGCAGCAGCTTTCTCTTTCCCAGTAACATCCATTTATCAACCGAGCTCACTCCCTCCTTTAGGGCTTTCCACCTCCTAATGCTGCAAAGGCACTTTGTGTTTTTAACTCTGGCAATGGAAGTTTGGGGTTATGACAAATCGTTCTTTTCAGACAACAGATCACGTGAAGTTTCTGCAGGATCTTTGCAAAAAGTGCTTTTAAAACAAGCCCTCCCCACCATCTGGTGCCTCAGCTTTACCACAATATCAGGTCTATATTTACAGGGCATAGGAGGCTGGATCTCTGGAAAACATATCCATGTAAATATGGAAGATGCTAATTGCTGTTCTGTACTTGTGGAGTTAAACACTGGCTGTGTTTTATTCTGTTGGTGCTTCCATGGTCTGTTCCTTCAAACAGGAGCTGGTGTATCTCTTTGCTGACTACCACCCACCCCTGACAGCCCTGGCTAAGCTCTTCAGGCTCAGGTTTGTCTCTAGTCTCTGCAGGATTCAATACCAAGTAGTATTTGTTTGTTTCTACCAACCTCTCCTCAACACCCACCAGGTATTTTTGCAGTTACTCACCCTGAAACATCAGGAGTGAAGCTGATGCAAAGGGTGGGTGAGGGCTGCAAGGTGTGAACACCATCTGCAAGGTGTGAACACCATCTGCAAGGTGTGAACATCAGCTGGGAGGGGGACTAACACTCAGATGAGGAACCAGGGGCACCCTGACACACTTCCCCACCTTCTGCCCTCCCAGCTCTACCCTGCTTCTCCTGCCTGCCTTGGAGGGTGAGCAGGCTCTCAACAACATGCCATTTTGCAACTAGGACCAGAAATTGCAGCTCCTACCTGAGTTTGTCTTTTCTGATGCAAAGGGAATAATGCAAAAAGACATCCTTTTTCAGAGCATGCACAGGAGGAAGATGAAGCCATGGCCAGGGAGCACCAGTCTGCCCTGATGCTCTGGAGACCAGGCTGAGGTACCCCCCTGCACAAGCAGCAAACTCCTCTGCTCAAGAGGTAATAACGAATCTGAGTCACCTTGTCCTTCTCCTGGCTCTCCCTGAACCCTTGCTGCTTGTCTTAACTGTCAGAAACACAAACCCATTTCCTTTTGGCTTAGATCCATGAACATTTGAGGGAAAAAAAAAAAGAAGTTAAATTCTGGTGCTTAATCACAGCTTTATGGATAGTTCTTATCAGCTCACGGTTAATGGCATCTTTGCTCTCCAGTGAAAGGTTAATAGCTGCGTCTGCCCAGCATTCATCACAAATACAACCTATCTAATCTCCAGATTAAACACAAGGAAGCCAACAGATGAGCCCAAAGGTGAATCTGCCAAAGGATTAAAGCCCCTTGTGAGCTGCTTCAGGGAAAACTCCAAGTACTGACTAATTGTCAAGGCCTCCATGGCCACTGAAGGAGTCCCACACAGTCTTCCCCACAATAATACACAGTAAGATCATTGTGTTTCGTTTCCCAGGAGCTCTCTAGCAATCCTCCTCACCCACCATTCAAGGTACAGATTTACTTGCTCTCTACAGCTTGGGTGTCACCTGCAGTGAGATCCCATCTCATGCTCCAGCTGCCCAGACCCTGACTCTTCCTGTTTCCCCATCATTCAGTTATCTTCACCTTAAGGAACTCAACCTGCTCTTGACAAAGCATCCCATACCTAGCCCCTTCCAGCTGGAGCAGTCTTAAGGAAGTGAATTCTTCTGTTCCCACCCTTCCTTATTCCTTTGCTGTGTCATGTCAGAAAGTGTTTAGAGTTGTTCTTTCAGACATTATTAATAAATCTGGTTTACACTCAAAACTCCCACCTCTGTGTGTGTCACATGCTTCTCTCCCTGCAGCCTCCTCTCCCTGGATCTCTTGTTGTCATGCTTTCTCATTCTCTGATGGGGCAGCAGAACTGACATCCTCCAGGCATCATTCTCTGTGGGGACTCATGCTTCACACTCATCCCTGCATGGGCTGCTGTAGCTTGCTGCATCCCCAGGGACTCTCTGCCTGCTGCCCACAGTCACGATGCATGGATCACGTATTTGCTTCACGGCTGGAGTTCTTGGAGGAGAGCCTAGAAAAACTTTGGGGTAATTTTTGTAATAGAGCACAATAGTTCCTATTGAATTTCTCCTTTGCAAATGCCCTGACACAAACAGGAAAGCAGAGGCAGTGCAGGAGTTCCATTTCACTGCACTTGCTAGCACTGGTGTCCATAATAGAGAAGACTTAACTTCACAATCCGTTCAGCTACAAACATTAACACAGCACTCACAGCATGCCCTGTTCCTCGGGGAGGCTGATTCTGGGCTTAGCCCGTTAATCTGACACGTAACTCCTGCCTATGTCCACAGCCATAACTGCACAAAGCAAGTGGCATAACACCGAGTTCTTACAACCTCCCTACTTCTCCACCTCCTCCTTTCACCACAAGCTCCTAAGGAACAGGGAACAAAGCTGTATGTAAGCATTCCATATTTACTGCATATTGAAGGACAGGCCACAGACTAAGCACTCCCACTTGCTTTACTCCAGTGCTCATGAAAAGCAAGCTTTAGCTGCTTGTAAGTCCCAAACCTGCATTTCTCCTGGTTCTGGACTCTCACATGCTCCCTTCTTCACACTGCAGGTAACTTCCTGCTGCGGCTGCTTTCCTGCAGAGGCTTCAATAAATGAAGCAGAAGGAAAATAATGGAGACAAGCAGAGAGTGAGGCAAGGACAAATGACGTGCAGAGCTCTAAGAACCATAGAAGACAATGGAGGCTTTATTCCCTCTGAAAGTAACATGTCTACCAAGCAACTGCACAGAAATGACGATTGCATGTATCTGAACCATGTGTGCAGTGCAGAGTACACAGAACTGCCGGTTTATGGCAGTTTTTAAGAGAACAGGATTGAGGCAATAGAGTTAATGCTTTGAAAAGAACAATTATGAACTTGGGGTTTACTTGCTGGCATCAACATATTCTGTGAAGGGCAGCAGAATCGAGGTCAATGACACAAAATTACACTCATACGATGAAAGCAAATTACCTTCAAGGGCACTCATCCTGTCCCTACACCAGCTCATCCCTCTGTAGTATTCAGAGGGGCACGTTTGGCAATTAAAACAGAATTCAGCCTTCTCTCACCACTAAAAGCATGAACCTTTCCTGCTCACCAAACCCCAAACCACTAACCAGCCTTGCAAATGGCCAACAACAGCTTTTACTCTTGACTGGCTTTTGGGTCTCTTGGGTTTTCTCTGTCAGATGAGCCAACACAACAGTGAGGAGGCATTGACATCTGCAGGTCAAGTTCTTACTGGTAGTCTTAACCACAATTTCAAACTATCTGGCATTTAAAGATTAGTAAGGACAAACAGGGTGTCCCTCCCACGCTGATCTGTCCTTCAAGGCATGTATAAAGAGCAGTCTTCAGATGGGCACTACTGAGCTGGCCAAGTCCTTGTTGCTAAGTTGCTTCTCAGCCATCTGCAGGGGACAGGGAAGCATCTGAGAAGTGACTGTAGTCGCGGTTTGAGTCCCAGATTTCTATCCACCTAAGAAAGAAAGAACAGTCAGAGCCTATGGAGGCACACTGGCATGTTGCTGAATGAACTGAGCTTTAAAGTTTCAAAGGAACAGAACAAAATGATCCTGCCAGGAGCTGCTGCACTTTTACTGCAAATCTCAACACATTCTCTGTCCTAGGACTTACCAGGGGATTTATTTTCTATCACGACACAACTTTTGCTTTGATTACAGAAACTGCAGGAAGAGAGACCACTAAGAGAGCTCCATCTCCCCCATAAAGGAAGACTTTCAAATTCAAGACTTTGAAGTGCTTTTAACATCAGCAGCTACGTTACTCAGGATGCATCACGGATCCTATCACTAAGATTCAGATGCCAGAAGAAATAGACCTGCTCCTCTGCCTAACTGGGGCACTAAACACCCTCTCATAAGTATAACTTAAAATACACCTTAAAAACTGTGAGCCTCTATGCAAAATAAATGGTTATTTTTCATATTACACTTCAAAGGTCCTAAGGCAAAGTTTAGGCATTTGAAGTAAATTACCCAATAATAGCTGCTGGAATAAGGAGGATTATAGCCCCAAAGAGAAATGGGAATCCCCTCATGAAGTGCAAGCTGGCAGGGTAGAGAGAGTTGAACACTCCTGTAGCCACAAGTGAACACAGCGCTTCCACACAGGCAATAGAAGCAAAGAGAGCACCTGAAAAACACATGGAAGAGGTTAATGGCAAGAGAGCCTTGCCTACAAATGCCTTTAACACATCACCTTCAGTGGGACTCTGTCCATCTTAGTAAAGATTTGCACTTCCCATCAGAGAATTGGTGTCTGGGTATCATGCGTGGTAAGAAGAGCTGAGAGCAGAGAGCAGGCACACCGCACTGGCCTGGCAAGTTCAAACTTGTCAAGTTCAGCTTCCCTGACTTCCACAGTTTGTATCACTGGGACTGACCAGGGATACTAGCTATCAGCTTCATCATAAATGCTTCAAGACAAGGCTCTGTGGATTTGTTTACACCAAGTACATCTTATTGCCTGTTGGACATTAACTACAGCAGAAGACCACACTTTATAGACTTACATCATAAATGTGGTATCAAGTATGTGCCATCTTCATTATAATATAAGAAACACAAATTGTACAAAGTCACCTCCTCCCCTCTGTCTGCCTGCGGAGTCATTCCAGTGCACTGTTAAGAGCAAGTGCAAGCTCTACAAATAAATTACTGGAAGGCAAATACACTCCTCTGATGGGTTATCCATGATCTTTCCCCATGGTCAATGATACAACCAACAACACTGGGTTTCCTCCCACTGTTACTGATCTACAGAAAGAAGTTCTGGTCAGAGACTCACTACTTTCTGCCCATTGTATAATCCATTTTAACTCTTGCTCCCTGCAAAAGTTTGGAAACAAATAGGATGAACAAACTATTATTGAGTGTGAATGCAATACTTTCCGTCTTGCTTTTCTTCCCTTGCCCTTATCTTGAAATGTAGCATCTGTATCAGCGCTACCATGGGCCTGAGGGTGAATGTGGGAGCACAGGAGGCCAAAGGAGCCAGGGAAGTCCTAACCTCCCAAAGCAGTTTGGTTTCACTGTTCAAGAAGCCAGTGTTTCAGGATCTGGCTTAAGCATACTAACTCCTTACCCTGTTCTGTCTCACTGACGAGCTTGGAGAGCTTGGCTCTGATGACTGGAGTGGCTGCCATGGAAAGGAACAGAATCCCATAACCTGTGAGCAAGATACAACACATTAGGGAAAGCTCAGCTGAAAAATAAAGTCTCCAAAGTCAATCCCAGAAATCAGTAGCTCCAGACAGTTTCTCTCTGCTATATTTAGACCAAATTCACCCTCCTGCATCTGATAATGCACTTCAGTCTATGTCTGTAGTGTAATACAACTTACGGAAAACTTAATATTCTAGAACTATATGGTTGTACTTTCAGCTTCGGTGTTGGAACAGCTTTGCTGTTACGAAGGCCCAGTTTTCAGTACATGAGCTGTTCAATGCCAGGTTGGACAGAGACTTGGGTGACACCGTTTAGTGTGAGGTGCCCCTGCCCATGCCAGGGGGGTTGGAACTAGATGATCTTAAGGTCCTTTCCAACCCTAACTATTCTATGATTCTATGAGCTTGAAACTACCAGAAACATCTCCTGGCATCTCTAAGCTAAGAGCCTGAGACAGAGGCATCACCTGTAAACATCAGTGGTGTCGTAGCAGCAAGAGAAATCACAACCAGTCCAGAAATGTTGGAGATCAATCCTATCTCTGCCACCCAAGTGTCTTCAAGGCAGAGCTGCAGCAGGCGCAGGCCCCCCAGGCTGCTCAGGTAAGCCAGGTAGGTGGCAGCTGAGCCGTACCCAATTAGGTCAGCAGCCCAGCAGAGAGGGGAGCCAAGCTCATACAAAACAAAGAGGTCTTTGGCTCCAAAATGCACTGTGACAAGAAGAAAGAAAGCCAGGGTGTAAAGAGCGAGCTTCCTCCTGGAGCTTAGGTTTTCTGGGGCCATGTACAGCTTGTAGACAGACTTGTAATGACTGAGTGTGAAGAGCTTGGCTGGTTTCGGCTGCTTCACCGACTCCTGGAGACAGAAAGCGGCGTAGAGAGTGGCAGCAAGACTGGCAGCGAGCACGAACCAGAAGGGGTTGATGTAGCCCTGGGCCTTGCGCCACTGGCCACCACCGATGCTGGCCAGCATGCCCGCAGCGCCCAGGCATGCCTCCAGCACGGCCACGCGGAACGTACGTGCGCGTTTATCGCTGGTGTCAGCCACATAGGCGAAGCAACTGGCCAGGATCAGGTTGTAGTCTCCCATGAGGCCACTCAAAACACGGCCAAAGAGAAAGTAGGCAACATGCAGCTGGAGGTACATGACAAGGAGGTAGATGGCCGCTTGCAAGGCCATACCCAGCGCCGGAAGGATGAGCGCAGGACGGCGGCCTACGCTGTCGCTCCATGGTCCAAAGAGAGTCACTGAGAAGACACCAACAAAGAAGCCTCCCAGGTTGATACAGAGGTTCCAACGGGAGACCAGCACTTCCACCTCCTGCAGGAGACACGCACATGAGATCCAGGGCCAGCAGCACCCACCACCACCCCAGAGCTCCACCCCCAATACACACACATACGCCCTTCTTTGCTCTCCCACCTGCTGCAGGGGGTCGGTGGCCGTGCTGCCGTTCCCGCAGCCGGCGGGCCTGGTGGCGTTAGGGCCGCTGTAGCCGCGCTCGGCTCCCAGCCGGTCCCAGAGGTACTGCGTGGTGAGCGGGCCCTGCAGGCCGAGAGACACGGTGGCCAGGAAGAGGAGCGGCTCGGCGGCGGGCAGCGCCGGGGCGCAGAGGCGGGTGCGGGACGGCGGCGGCGCGGCCATGGCTGCGGGGAGCGGGGCAGCGCGATCTCCCCGGGACAGGAGGCTCCGCTCCGCCCCCCGCCCCGCCGGGGAACCGGCGCGGGGTTCAGAGCGCTTCCTTCTGCAGAACGAGGGAGGGATCTGTGCGATCTGCCGCGAGAGCAGGCGCCGGGGCTGGCGCTTGCATCCCTACCGTGCATAAGGCTTTCAACCCCGGCGGTGCTGTTAATCGATGGGTAAAGAAATTCCAACTTAAACCCTGTTTCGTTTCTCTTATCTCCAAAGGAAAAGTTATAATCAACGTTTCAAAGGAGTCAATTTTTCCCTGTGAGGGTGCTGAGGCGCTGGAACAGGGTGGCCAGAGGAACTGTGGCTTCCCCATCCCTGGCAGTGTTCAAGGCCAGGTTGGACGGGGCTTGGAGCAACGTGATCTAGTGCTAGCTGTCCCTGCTAAGGGCTTGGAGCAACCTGCTCTAGTGCTAGGTGTCCCTGCTCGTGGCAGGGGGTTGAAACTCGAGGTCCCTCCCAACCCAAACCATTCTAGGGTTCCATAAATGCACTAGGATCTGACAACTGTTGCGGTTTGCAATGTGTAATCACTCCTATTGATTCACAACACATTAGAAAATACTTCTTGTTTTGAAAGGACAAAATAACTTAGAGCTGCAACACAGAGGTTTTGCCTGTGCTGTTTGGTTCCCTGCTGGGCTTGGTCTGGCTGGAAGAGCAGATCAGGAAGCAAAGACCAAGTTGTTTTTTAAATTCCAAGGACCCAATTCAGTGTTAGATTAACCCGTTTGCATAAACTGGGGTGGTTCCAAGTTAATGCAAACTGGCATCAGTCCTTTGACACCACTGAGGGAGTGTTAATGGGCTACAAGTGGAGCTCTGACCAATCCCCCTGAAAACATAAGGCAGTCATTCTGCAGTAACACACTTGCAGAGCCTTGTTATAGCATCTGTGCAAGCAATAGGACTCACCTTCCAGTGGAGACAATCCCTGTGGATGTGCTGCTTCTGAGGAACAGGAAGGAATCATTCCACATTGTTACTTATTCCTCCTTGGCCAGGCTGCAGCTGGAGGCCAACCTTCATAAGAGAGATGTTTAGATTTTTATTGCAAACTTAGGGCATACGAGTAGAAAGCACAACAATTACTTTGCCATTGGCTGATTTTGTCACTGCACCTTTTCAGCCACTAATTCAACAATAAATAGAAGCAAAAATATGAATAAAATTCATTTGAAAGTGCTTCCTCATTCCATTTTGCACCAAGGGTGAAGTGCTAACTCTCAGGACTGGCAGTTAAGTTACATGATGCTGTTTCTTGTGACCTGTATGCCTAAATCACGTTTGCAAGGGAGCTGTGAGTTGGCAGCTGAAACCTCACTGGTTTTCAATCACAAGCCCTGGCAGAAAAGGGGTGAGAGAAGGAAAGAGCAGAAGCTCTTTGTGGTGCTGACATCAGATGACCTAATGTCTGTGCTCCTCTCTCTCTCCTTGAGTAAGCTATAAACAGAGTTGAGACAATTTATACCAATAAAATGGAAATGTTGTAATCATTATCTGAAATATGTACTTGCTTGATCTACCAAATAAAGACATCAAAGTGACATTAACAAGAACCCCTTTGGGACTGGAAAGTCTAGTTCCACTCCTGCATATTCACAGAACCAAGTAATTCAGTGCTTGGATTTGGAGAGTTTCTTGCTAAAATGCCCAAGAACTGCTGGTCATTTAGCACTCACCTCCCTGTCCAGGACACCCTGCAGGCTACCAAAGCTCTGTATATAGGCCTTCAAGAGCGAGGTCAAGAATCCCCAGTCTGATATCTGCAAAGTGATGCACTGTGGCCAAGTCTTTCCCAATCCACTGAGATACAACAGGCTACGTCGGAGTATAGGGTTCCCTCTCTGGCCCTAAGCCTGACTTATAACCTACTGGGCTGCCAGGTGGGAGAAACTGAGTTCTGACCAGACCTCAGTATTTTCCCCGTTGCTTTATGAGTAGAAGAAAGAGGGACTGTCATGAGGGTTGTATTACACAGATGCGTGCTCCTGCTCTCAGGTGGTGAGGACTGTGAGTCCCTTTCTCCATGGGGACTTGATGTGGCATCTGGTACCGGAAGCTCTGTCCTAGTGGGTTTTGCTACCCAAAGAACTTCTCGGTGAATACAATGATGTGTACATAATGCTTCTTGACCTTTCCAAGCTCTACACTTTGAGTACTGCAGATCTTCAAGCTATTCTGAAGGAGCAGTTTCTGGTTTTTATAGAAGGAATAACAGTACCTACTCAAAGAAGGCATTAGACAAGACATTAACGTTCTATTGAAAAGCATAGGTCATTTCAGGATGCTGTTAATAAACCTACTTGGTCCACAAGGAGTTAATTCTCTACTGGATTTATCAGTTATCAACAAGATTGTCTGAAGAAAGTACCTGGTCTGACACTCTTTTTTGCTCTCTCCTCCCTTCTTTGTTCTCTTCCTTCTTTCTCGGATTACAGTTCCAAAAACAACACCCAGCCTCCCGAGGTCAATGGTTAATATCCCCAAGTGTTTATATAGCCTCCAGCAGCAGAGCTCGGGTCCTTCAGCGCTGGGCCAGCTCCAGCACCATGCCTAGCTTCTTGCAGATTATCCTGGCCTGCAAGAAATACCTGCTTGTGGTGCTCATACCCCTCTTGTTTCTTCCCCTGCCTCTGGCTATTCCTACCAAGGTAAGACATCTTTAAATTGAATTTGAGAGTCACATCTCCAAATCTCTCCTTAGAGTTGTTCCTTTTAAATGACAGAGCTGAGGAGAACATAGAGATCCTTCCTCAGAGACACTTCATTTATGGCTTGAAGATCTTTTTTGTTTGATGAGCAGACTCCTTTGACTACTGGTAGTGAGGGAATATAGAAACCATGGGATGTAGATGGACGAACAGGTACATCTGTGATAGCATATTCTAGAAGAATGCTCAGTGCCAAGTGATTTTGTAGCTTTTGCTTTGCTTCTACCTGATGTAGCAAAGGACTTTCTTTGCTGAAGCTCATACATGTAAACCTAAGATACAATCTAAGGCTCAATTTTTAATTCCCCTTCCGATTTCCTAAAAGAATGCAGTCCATATTTTGGGTTTTTTCCTTTCATTTTTTTTCTCTTGTTGTCACTGTCTGATAGATGAGGCATTTTCCTTAGTCAGAAGAACAAGGCACTCTGACACATGAGGATAAAGTAATAAATATTTCACTCTTTCTTTAGCATATTCCTATAAGAATCTTTCCAAACAGTGATTTAAAATTGAAATTGTCCAGCTTCGGAAGACACTTTGCCTAGAATTCCTTCATTAACTCCAAATCCCTGTAGCATTTGTTGAGGTATTTCTGAGGCACTGATCATTCAATTGCAGTGCGCTGAGCAGGCAGACTGTCAGTGCTCTGACTTGTTCCTCAGCCTCCTAATCTCTTCATGCAGACATATCTGATCTCTACTTTTCAGGTCTTTTAGTGCTGTCCCAGCATTAGTAAGTCTCAATCTACGTCTCCTGTCACTGCTCTTTGGACATCAAGTCCCAGCTCTTTCCTCCAGTCTCTGCTTGCCCCCAAATCCCTGCTGACTCCCAGTTTCTAGTCTCCTTCACCAGGCTCCATCCTCACTCCAGTAGTTCTTCCTTGTCCTTTCATGCAGACTGTCCCAAAGCCCTTTCCTCCTCACAGCAGTCTTTTTGGAGCTATGTTACCAGAGACTTCAGAGCTATGGATTGTAAACAAGAATGAGAGCATGGCACTGGCTTGATGAGAAATGTGGTAACTGATGAGGAGTGCCCTCTTATTCCCATGCAATGCAAAGAAAATAGCTTAAAGTATCACTTAAACCTTTCCTAAGAAGAAAAAACAGGAAAAAGAATCTTATTTTGCTAATTAACATTCCATAGCCAAAAGGATTCCTGAAGTTAAAGAGATCTGGCTCAGAACAGTTTTAAGTAGCCAGAAAGAGAGAGATGGGTTTTCTTTGTCCTGAGGCCACAAGTTCAAAATGACTTATTGTATGGTAACAATGACTCCAGCAAGTCCTTTGTATTGCCTGTGAAATATTTTGGTTTAGTTCCTCTTTCAAAGTTACTCTCTTTGGTTTCTAGGTAGTCACTTACAACACAATAAATTCAAACTGTCCTAGACTTTTCCCTTCACAATCTGTATGACGGTTTCTTGTGTTGGAGTTGTGCATTGAGGTATGTTAAGCAGGAAAAGCTAGTGCCTCAGCAGGAGGAGTTGTGAGCACACAACATACAGAATGGAATTTCACATTTTTCTCTTCTGTTGAGCTATTAAATTGCACTATAATGACAGCTTTGGGCACTAAACTATTAGAAATGAGAGCAAACAGTGCTCAAGGTTTTGTCTAATGACAGAGAAATGGCCTTACAGGGCAACTGGTCATGTGAAAAGCCTTGTGCCAGCTTCTACTGGGAGCCTGTGCACAGCAGGCTGAAGAGAATAGCACTGGGCCTACAATATATGTTCCAAAGCCCTGCCAGGATCTCTCAAAAGACATCCACTGGTGTCTATTAGGATCAAAAATGGGAGAAAAAAGGATCATCAACACTGAAAACTGCTTTAAGCATTTGATGGGATGTGTAGTTAAGGTTTTGAATGCTATCATTCAAAAATAAGGCTCAGAAAGGCATCTTATACTCTCGTCATGAATCTCTTTTGGGTTTACTTCTCCAACTCTGCAGCTTTGGTAATTTACCACCTACATTGTGATCTTCTTCTTTCCTCCAGACTGCTCGGCTCCCCTGTTCATCCTTTCCCTTCACCAGCTCCATAACTTCCAGGCCATGTCCAGAAGTCCTCAGCATGTTCTGAAGCATCACAAGTTTGATCCTGCAGGCAGGCATTATCTCAGCTCCTCAGTTTAATCCTCTGTAATTTCACCATTATGACATCCATCTCTTCATTAATGGTTTCCTTACTTAGCATCACTACATTTTCATTCAGATGAAATCAATTTCATATGAATTTCATTCATTCACACCCATTCAAGCCCACACAACCGCTGTTTTCTTCCCATGGATCTGCTGGTACCCATTATTGTGCCAGTTGCAAAATGAGGAAGACACTGTAACCTCTAGTGTTACTTTTCCTTGCTCTCTTCATCAGCCCATATAGGTGAGAGCCTGTTGTGACAAGTTATCTAGTGTATAGCGACTGAGTTAAATATTTGTGTATAAAGCTTGGAGTGGTTCTCCAAAGAATTAAAGTGTTTTCTAAGAAAGAGAAACATGAAATAGGGGATCATACCTCCTTCAAAGAAACAAGATAGTCAGTGGAAGCTGAAACTGCTCTGTGACTGGTTTGTCCGTGAGCCTTTCAAAGTCTACTAAGCTAAAAATCCAGTGAAGAACAGATAAAAGTATTTAACGTACAAGGAATCCAGGCTGTTGAAATGAGTTGTGGTTCACCTGAGCCATGTCCTGAAACACGTGGAGAAAAGGGTGGGGAAACCTTGGCTGGCTCAGTACCTGTTTCTCATCTCCATCAGCAAAATTCCAAAGCCTGTGCAGGAACTGCCAATCCTTATCATGAAGGGTTCAAAGTCATCAATTTGTTTCTTTTCCTATGGTCCTTTGTTTTCCCCATTGGAGGCCCCCATCTTTTCCTCACAAGGTTGGTGAATTGCTTGTCAGTTGATTATGATCTGCATAGGTAGGAGGATAGATAGGAGGGGAAGACAGAGAATAACATTTTCTCTAACCCCTTTATCAGGCAGTGAATATAATTATGGGCTGTTGCTTTCTCAAAGCTTAAGTAAGATGGACAGTCTGTTCTGATTGCATGTACTCTTCTTCTGTCAGGAGGCCCAATGTGGTTATGTTATCATAGTGATGGCACTGTTTTGGTGCACAGAAGCGATACCGTTGGCTGTCACAGCTCTCCTCCCTGTCCTGTTCTTCCCGTTGATGAATATCATGGATTCAACAACAGTAAGAAATCTTATTCTATACATGGTTGCCTGTGTGCTTGTTGGTCAGCTTGTTTGGGGCTTATTTCTAAGATGATTTTCAGAGCAAAGAAGAGCAAATGGCAACTACTGGTACACAGCAGTCATCTGTCCTCTCCATAGAACAGGACTTGCATGAGCCTAGAGTGAACCCTTGGTGGAGCTGCTAATCTGAATCAAAGCAAATCCACTGTTGAGATGCAATCCATAGTTACTCCATGCTAATGTCTCCAGAACGAGATCCTCCCTCAGAAGATGCCTTCTTTCTTGGCTCCTTGTCACTATTTTCTCTCCCTTGTTCCATGTTCCAGGTGTGCCAGGAGTACCTGAAGGACAGCAATATGCTTTTCATTGGGGGATTGCTGATGGCCATCGCTATTGAGAACTGGCAACTACACAAGCGCGTTGCTCTGCAGGTCTTGCTTATCACTGGTGTGAGACCAGCCCTGTGAGTAACACTGTGGGATAAAGGACTTTATGGCATTAGTTGCCCGTCGTCCCTCATGTGAATCTGCAAGTCGTGTCCTACAAATGCTTTTCTACGGTCCAAGTGAGTTTGTGCCTGAGCAGACCTTGCAAATGAGGATCCTTTGATGTGTTACAGACCTGCTGTGTCTTTCTGGGATGCCAAATGGCTTTAGGTGGAGAAATAGCAACAAGAGAGTCAGTGCCAGAAAGACAAGGGTGCTGCTAGGCTTGGCCAGAAGCACAGCTTTAGACAGGAAAGACTCCAGCTGAAACACAAAAACATACTCTGAGAGAGAAGAGGAAATATGGGGATGCTTGTTTTGAAAACAATGAATGTTTACCAGACTAGAAGTTTAAGCTATGCAGAGCCTTCATGGCCCTATTTAATTTGTCTCAGATCATAAGAGGGAATAGTGAAGGAAATTACAAAGCAATAGAATAAAAACGCATACAAGATAAAGCCCTTCTCATCTGATATATAATCTACGTCTCATCTACAGAATTTTGAGACAAATAACAGAGTAATACTGAAACATGGATTAGAATTTTATATGAAGAAAATCTTAAATAATAGAGGGGATAAAATGACAAAAAAAAAAAAAAGATATCTTCTTTACGGCTTAAACTAATTGCCACTTGGGATCAAATTCAGCTTTCCTCTTTGAAATACATGATAATACATTAACATGTGTTGTTTAGGTGGAATGTCTTCCTCAGAAGCATGTAGAATAAGCAGGACACTGATGGGATAAACTGCTTCAAGCTCCCAGCTTCCCCTTTCCTAGTGCTAAGAATGTAAAAACATAACTGGCTGAAACTGTTAAATCTTCCTGTGTCATTCCCAGAGCAGACCAGGGTAGGAGGAACCACAGGGTGTGAGTTACTAAGCAGTTTCCAGAACAAAAGCTTTGTAAGCAAAGCTTTGCAATGAAGAAAGGGCATCACAGAGCTGAGTTCTGAACTGACTTTTCCAAACCTTTTCATGTCAGACTTCTCATGGGCTTCATGTGTGTGACTGCCTTCCTGTCCATGTGGATCAGCAATACTGCCACCACTGCCATGATGGTCCCAATAGCACAAGCAGTGCTGGAGCAGTTGCACAAGTCAGAAGTAGGGTCTAATTCACCCAGCCAAACATCTGAAAACATCAATAAAGCCTTTGAACTGCAGGAAGAGTCAACTAAACCAGGTAGCTCCAAAGAAACAGAGGGAAAAGGTGAGTGGGTTACGTGCGGTTTTCTCCTTGGGTAATGGAGGATGACCTGAGGCCTTCTTCACTGTCATTAGAGTTGTTAGCAAATTCTAAAAGAAGAATGTACCCAAAGCATTCTGACTGCATCCAATGGCATTTATGAGGCTCTTCCCTGAACCAGACAAAAGCATAATAAGATCTACTGACTTGGCTGAAGTTACAAATACATTGGAAAGATGAAAAATGATAATTAATCAGTAAAGCAGCAAAATGTGTAAATTCTCACTTACCAGAAGCCTTTATATTAGGTTTGATAGTTCCCTCTATAGTTATATTAGTTCTATTATTATCTACTGTGTAACTTATCAGATAATAGGAAATTCCTGAGGGAAAATTTCATGCCAGAAGGGTAGAGATTAAAATGATCTTTCTAATCCAAAGATATGCAATCATACAACAATCTCTCTTTACCAGCTGTCTTGCCTTCTTCCCCTCTTTGAGACAAATCAAAATGCAAATCACGTGCCAGGAGTGAGGTGCCAGTACAGAACAAGTTCCCTCCCCAGTTCAACTCCTCTGGCTCTGTTTTACCTCCTGGAACTCTTTGTCTATTGTGTCCTAGCCTTGAAATA
The DNA here is from genome assembly GCA_028858755.1 of Ara ararauna. NCBI lineage: Eukaryota > Metazoa > Chordata > Aves > Psittaciformes > Psittacidae > Ara > Ara ararauna. The sequence continues at coordinate 3,730,774 of CM054389.1, read as the reverse complement.
CTGAATTATGCAGGCAGAAGATCTTTTCCTACCCAATCTAGCTCCTGTAACACTTGCTCCTGTCTTGGGACCTAGGTAATAGTTATGCCCTGGCAGTCGAAGAAGACAGGAAGAGAAATGAAAGTTTGCTAGAGGAGAAACACAAGAAATTCAGCAAGGGAATGTCTCTCTGTATTTGTTACTCAGCCAGTATTGGAGGGATTGCAACTCTAACTGGGACGACACCAAATCTGATACTGCAAGGACAAGTTAATGAGTAAGTCTAGTCTGGCTGAATTTGGGGTTACATACTCATTAAAGTGCATCATTCTGCCACAGCTGACTTCCAGCCAACACAGAGAAGGAAAATACCCATTTGGTAACTTTCTGGGAAGTTAGCTTCTCTTCCTTAGCGGGTCTCAGTACCTCTGCTTTTTTGAATCACTAAATACAGAAGAGTGCAGGATTTTGGATGCTAACAGCCATCTGCATTCTACAGGCTCTTTCCTAAAAATGGCAATATCATCAACTTTGCCTCTTGGTTCTCCTTTGCCTTTCCCACCATGATCTTGTTACTGGCTTTGACCTGGATTTGGCTGCAGATACTGTACTTGGGCTTTAAGTAAGTACCCTTTACACACTGAATTACAGCTAACAGGCCTGTTATCAAGTATTCATTACATGTTGGAACACAAGTGATGCTTTTATTGATGAGCTTATGCTTGAAAGTCAGACAGCAATCGACAAGTCACACATACAACAGACACTACCAGAGCAGCATACTAAGTATCTATTAAAATACTGTAACTTTGCCTCTGAGGAATCTGATCAAACCCCTGCTAAGTACACTCTGTAGATGAAAACATGAAGTTAAAACTGCATACAACCTGTTCTGCAGCATTGCTTTCAGGTCCTGAAAGACTGTTGTGCTTCAAACCAGGAATTTAATTTCTACTTACACTTGGAAATACCTTTGTGACAAGAATTGCTCCAGACCTAGAGGATTTGTATTGTGCCATTCCCAGTGCTAATCACCCCATACCACCAGCTTGCATTACCTACCACTTTAATACTTAGCCTATCACTTTTGTATTATCCCCATCCTCCTCTTTTTTAAATTGAAAGAGTGCTGTAAAACCTGAAATATATAATATCACCACTTTCAGCTGGAAATTGCACTTTTAAAACTCTCCTTTTCCATCATTTTAAAAAGCTTGGCAACTGTGTACTTCATGGTGATCATGTAGTCTTGTCACTCACACCAACACTGCCATTATTTCCCCATGTGTCCATATAGCACCCCTGCCTGTCTGTAGAGGATGAGTTTTTAGGGGCAGGAAGCTTCTCCCTGGTCATCTTGGTAATACACAGTACAATGCAGTTACTATCCAACACCTATGGCTGCTGATGCAGTGATGATAATATATATGATTTCTATATGCATATATAAATACATCTGTCTAAAAGACAATATGACCGTGTATAACATTTGGGTTCTTACCTCTAAGGATATCTGGCAAATTTCTCTGATATTTCTTGTCCATTTCCTTCTAGTTTTCGTGAGAACTTTGGTTGTGCTGCAAATGCCTCTGCAAAGGCAAAGGAGCAACAGGCCTATGACATTATCAAGGAAGAGAGAAAGAAATTGGGCTCAATGAAATTTGCAGAAATAGCAGTTTTGGTCCTCTTTGTACTACTGGTAGTGCTCTGGTTTACGAGAGATCCTGGCTTCATCCCAGGCTGGGCAACAGTTCTGTTCAACAAAAACAACACAAGGTATAACCCCTTCTCCTCCTCACTTCGAATAAAGCAGGCCAGATTTAATGAAAATGAGAACAGAGCTGGACTGAATATCTGCCTGATCTCTTGCAGCTATGTCACTGATGCTACAGTTGCCATCTTCATCTCCATTCTGTTGTTCATCATCCCTTCTGACATGTCAATCAGTTTCAGAGATGAAGACATAACAGGCATGTTTACATTAAATAAGAATTCAAACTGCTCTTCCTGCATAGCTGTAATGCTTTAGGCTAGGCAGGGCACACAGCCAATGAAAGTTCTCTGGTTTTGTAATTTAACTAAGTAGGAAACACTTATCCCAGGAACATTCTGGACACTAGTACACACATCTGTAAAAGCTGCTGGAGTCTTCAGGAGAGAATACATGACTTACCAGACATGTTGCTGTCCTGGGTTCAGCATTAGCAGCCATTTTTTCTCCTTAGCAGCTGGTGCAGTGCTGTGGTTTTGACTTTCAGCCTGGGAACAGCTGATAACACCGATGTTTTTAGTTGCTGCTCAGTAATGTTTACTCTGACCAAGGACTTTCCGAGTCTCATGCTCTGCCAGGGAGAAGGGGAAGCCGGGAGGAAGCAGAGACAGGACACCTGACCCAAATTAACCAAAGAGGTATTCCATACCACAGCATGTCATGCCCGCTATAGAAACTGGGGGCAGTTACCCGGAAGGGTTAGATCACTGCTTGGTTGAGCTGGGTATCAGTCAGCGGGTGGTGAGCGGTTGTATTCTCTTCCTTTGTTATCTGCCTTATCATTATTATTGGTGGTGGCAGCAGCAGTGGTTTGTGTTATACCTTAGTCACTGGACTGTTCTTATCTCAACCTGTGGGAGTCACATTCTTTCGATTCTCCTCTTCATTCATCCAGGAGTGGGGGGGAGGAAAGCGGGGGAGTGAGCAAACGGCTGCGTGGTACTGAGTTACCAGCTGGGCTTAAACCACGACAGTTGCCATACTTTTCCCTCCTTCTTACCTGTACTCTACAATGCCTTTTGGAGCAGCTACACATCACTCATAAGTATATTTGCAAGTCAAGTTTTAAATCTTCATTGATGATTGCTTTAGGAGATAATTCCAGTCTACTTGATCTTGCTGGCAGAAGTGTTTCCTGATGTTCAGACTAAAGTCACCTCCCTCCAAGAAGTTCTCTTTTCTTTGGAGGATGCAACATGGCTTACAAAATATTTCTGGATTTTAGGCGGCAAGCCAAAGATCCAAGCACCCCCAGCTCTCCTGAACTGGAAAGTGGTTCACCAGAAAATGCCGTGGAACATTGTGTTTCTGCTGGGAGGTGGCTTTGCCTTAGCCAAAGGCAGTGAGGTAACACTCCTCTGCTTACCTGGTGTTTGTGTCTTCCTGGGTGTTTTCCATCTTGCTTTCCATGAGTGCTCTCCCAGAACACAAGAGGGCATGCTGGTAGCACTAAACATGCATCTCCTCAGCTAGTGGCAGTAGGACAGACTTCCTTAGGAGGAATTCTGTGATGAGAACAAATCCTTATTGTTGCTTGTGCAACTGGGATGGTACTACCAATCCAGGCAGCACATTAACTGTGTTTCTAGAAGAGTGGATGATTAAGAAACTACCCCAACATGTTGAAGGTTTTATTAAATAAACCTTAACTGATGTGGCAAGAAGGAGGAGATGATGTGCCCAGGATGGGTCTCCAAACTATTTCAAACTAACTACTTATGGAAATAGGATTTAAATTAAATTAGAAGACAAATGTAGAGCAAGCTGGAGAACCTTCAGAAGCAGATAAAAACGTTTAGATTAAAACAAAAAGACCTGAATATTGATCATGTGTAATAATGACCTGACCAGAGAAATAACTATTTGCCATCAATAACATACTATAATGCAGTATCTTTTTCTTATTTCAAATTCCTTGGAAGGGAAAGCATGTTTATTTTTATTTAACCTATCAAATGATTATATCTATGAGCATTGCCTCTTACCTGTTCTACAGAAAGCAGTTTGCATGAGAGCTTCTATAAGAAGGGAAGGTAGAATCAATATGAGAAATGTAACTGAACAGTGATGTGGCTATTTCTTCTCCAGCCTACTATCCTGACAGACCTCTTTCCTCTGTTACAGGAGTCTCGTCTGTCCTTATGGTTAGGAAGCAAACTGAGTCCTCTGCAGCAAATCCCTCACCCAGCTATTGCTCTCCTGTTGTCTCTCTTTGCTGCCACTTTCACTGAGTGTGCCAGCAATGTGGCCACCACCACCCTCCTCCTCCCTATTCTGGCTTCACTGGTAAGTTCCAGCATTTCAAAACACTCTTATAAGATCAGCTTTCAACTCTTCCCCAAGCATACATCTGCTCAATTATAAATAACTGGCTAACACAGCCAAGCACTGGTTCATGTATCTGACCAGGGATACAAGATTTATAATCTACATATATGTATGCGCATGCATATATACTCACACACACTATGCTTAGTTCAACCTTTCTAAAACCATTGCTGCTGAAAAATAAAGGGATTAAATTCATTGGCATGTTAGACTTTGCCTTCTGGCCTAAACAACTTCATGAGGTCACTGCCAGCTGTACTTGTTTTTTCCTATTTGTTCTGCATAGAGACAGCACCAGCAGCAGCATTTGCTTCCCTGCAACATTCCATTACTGTATTTCACTCCGACAACTGGCCTTCCAGAAGTCTCTGAAGGTGATAGCATTAGTCAAGCTCTATGACCTAATTCAGATTTTTGCATTTCCACAGGAGATTCCTGTTGCTGGGGTAGACATAGTTCTGCAGCATGAAAAGCTGGTTCCAGACAGAAACTGGAATAAGCTCCACCAGCATCTGTTTGCATAGGCCACAGTCTCCAGCTAACCCCCAAACCACTCACCTTCAGAGCTTGTGCTACTGTGTTTCTTCTGATAACTGAGTTTTGTTCTTAACCAGTTTAAGCAACTCTTCATTTTTTCCTGTTTTTAGAGTGGAGTACACCATTATTATTAATTTGTACTGCAGGAGCAATCAGATTCCACCATCAGGAACACAAAGCACTGACCACAGAATCACTTCTTGCATTTGCTGCATACAGACATTGGCTGGAAGCTGCTAAAGCAGAACTAGCATTTCAGTGGCTGCAGTGTTTGTAAAAGAATGAGGTTTCTGACATGACAAATACAGACTCTGCCAAAATATTTCTATGTGGGTTTGTCTATCAAAACCATCATATTTGCTCTCCCTCCTTGCACAGGCTGAAGCGATCTGCCTCAATCCACTCTATGTCATGCTGCCCTGTACACTTTCTGCATCGTTGGCATTCATGCTCCCAGTGGCCACTCCTCCTAATGCTATTGTCTTCTCATATGGACAGCTCAAAGTGATAGATATGGTGAGTGAAAGTATGTTCTTTTCAGAATTTTCATCATTATAAAGAATAGCAACACTTATAAAGATGCCCTTGAGCTTTTAAAGAACAGGCAAGGCCTCTTGAAGATGTTCCAGTAAGATCTTGCTGTCAATGAGAAATGGCAATGTCTAACTGATTGAAAAGGCCAAAGGTAGATCATAGAGATGTGAGAGTCCAACCACACGGACAGGATACCATGTCTCTTGATAACTTTTCTAACCTATAATTGATCCAAGAAGAAGTCTAAAGTAATATTAGAGACAGACGTCAGGTCAGAAGAGAAAGTCCCACAAAAGTGGATTAAAAGGATTTCAGAACTTCTAGTTTTACCCAATGGAAACTCATTTTTCTCTAATACAAATTATATTTGTGAAGGAAACCAACTTCAGTGTAATTGGATGGAGTTCTGCTGGAGCTGTAAAAAAGGTCAAAGATAAAACCTAACCATACACAAAACCCTAATCATGAAGGAAGGAAAAAAGAACTCAGTTCGACTCGTAACCTTTCTCTTTTATAATTCCAGGCCAAATCTGGGTTTGGACTCAACATTCTAGGAGTTCTGATGATAAATCTAGCCATCAACACCTGGGCTTCATCTTTGTTCCAACTGCAAACTTTTCCATCTTGGGCAAATAGGACAGGTACATGCCCGTAATATGGAGAGGCAAGAAACCAACAACAGTTTCTGTTAGAACTGCAGGGAGAGCAAAACTATCATCTACATGTGTTTTGCCAAGGCACTGGTTAAGAGACAGGCCTGTTCTGTGGAAAAAGACAAGCCACCGACAAGCAAAATCACTTGGTTGGTAACACCAATAAAATTGCCTAACAGTGCTGTTTAGCTGGCAGTTTCGTTACCCCAGACAAGGTAACCTTTGGCTTTCCAACTGTCCCAGGTATCTTCAGGTTTTCTGTCTCTGCAAGGGTAGGTTTTCCCCAAGAGCTCATTGCTTTTCCAGCTCCTCCTGCACAATGTGAAATCTGCAGTGAGAAAGAAGAGAGGCGTGTATATAAAGAAGAGACTCTACCTTGCTGGTCTCCCGATCCTGATGAGTATACAGTCGGCTGTGTATATGTTCAAAATGTACATGACTGTTAAATTCTCTGTGGGCATTCCCAGCAAGACATGTGCTGTATGATTACAGACAAGTCCCATATTGTCAGCCCAACTCTATTACTTTGAAACATATTTATTTGCAGTCCACTTATGAATGTAAAAAACTATTTTATTCCTAGAACGCCTCTCCCATTGTTATTTATGTAAGATTACAGCTTGTGAGGTCATGATAAGAAGAGCAATATTTTTTTGAGAAGGAGAGAATCCCTGTGTCATAAAATACACATGATTTAATTAAAGAGTTTTTTATGTACCCCTGTGTTATGAAGAATGTGTCTTCCATGTACCAACTGCTTGTGTGTGGGCTTACTTAAAATATCTTTAAATCATCAGAGAAGTTAACATAAATGATTTACTCTTATTGTTAAAGTAATTATTACTTCATTATTAAGAGTCCAATTTTCTTGAGATCTCAAACCCAAGATCTTCCTTAACAAAAGCCTCTAATACTGTTAAATATTTAATCCTATTCTACTGGAACTGACTTGCAGTTCCTAATGACTGAATCGGCAAAGATACTAGAATATCCAAAGACACTTTGTCAAATCAAGCACTTAGTGCCATAAATGGGCTCAGACATACCAGTTATACAATAGGTGCCCTTGAACCCTGCACTAAATGCTTTGTTTTGTTGTTGCCTGCACAAAGTCTGTTGCATTTCTGAAGTCCCACTTGAACCCTGCAGGTTCAATGAGAGTGAACGTGTGTGAATTTCACTCTAAAATAGCATGCATGCTCTTCAGGATCTTTCTTCTTTCTTTCTCTATGGTAATTATGAGGTGACAAGGACAGAGTGCAGTGTACATTTGATTCATGACATGTTAGAATTCACTGACCTGCAGTAGTTTATTTCCAGTTCCAACTGTCAAGGCAATTCTTGTATCTGCTGCTCACTGATTCCCTTTGCACTCATGGCTTCATTGCTCCGAAAAATCACCTACTCAGAAAGAACAGTTTGATATTAATCCTTCAGTGGCTTTGAAAGATAGTGTTTGATTTGACATGTGATAGGGATCCAATAAACTATCCACAGCACAAGAAGGAAAGGCATTTATTCTCTTTTGCTAATGAGCTCCTGGGTAATTGATTTCAATCACATAATGACTTGCTCAGGCCACTACTAAACCACTCACTCACCTTCTTTCCCTTTGCATTTACCTCTATCAAATAACATAAATCTGTCTAAATATTTTCATTACCCTGCTCACCCTGTGTCTGAGCACCCAAAAATGACAAACTCAAGCAGATGATTTGCTGGAAGCCTCTCCCTTCTTTGCTCTTTGTCTACAGCATCAGGGCACTGTGCATAGCTTTTGTTTGCTTGTTGTTTTCTTTGAAACACTTGCCCAGAGTTTACATGTCCTTCTAAATTACTGCTTAGCTAAGCAGGAAATGGAGAATTCTTATAACGTATCCCATCAGCCTCTCCTTCCAGCCCTTTAAAAGTGTGTTATGATTCTTTGAAGTCTTTTCTATTAGTCTACATTATTCAGAGGCTGTGGTGTGCATAAGTACACGCAGGAGCACAGGTGCAATCTTTATGGCAATCTCAAGAAGAAAGAAGAGAGACATCAAGTAGCACAGAGTGTCATGGGGCCAATGCAATAACGAGGGTGTTCCAGGTTCATTAGCATGTATGAGTATATCAAGGTTAGCAACTTACCAGAAAAGGGCTGCAGTGAAAGTTACTCAAAGGGGATGTACAGACGCTCAGCTCTCAGAAGAATAGGGGTGAAAAGCTGTAATCTGGAGACAGAGAACTCAACAATAATGTCAGGGTATAAGGAGAATGGACAATTTCATTAATAGTTTCCACCTTGAAGTGATGGCAGTAGCATGTATGCACTGGGCAATTTATTGCCATGGGTGTGTCTGAGCACAGGAGTAGTTGAGGTGCAGCTAAATATAGTGTGCTTGTGCAAAACCCAGTAACACTATTAAAAACGTTCATCATTTTGTAAGCAAAGCAGGTAGAAAGTGTTTCTAAGCCCCATTATTACACAGATCACCTTTGAAGGGTGGCTCCCCATTATGTTTCCAGATATTGCCCTCAAGGAGTGGCTCTACTTCCCATTGTGTGATCAAATTTCACAATCTTCTGTGAAACTGCCAGCTCAGCACCTGCTGTACTTAGGTGTGATTTCCAATGCAGCTCTTCATTTTGGGGTTGACACTCAGTTGGTTTTACATAGGAGCTGTAAGTGATAAATTTGTTAATGAGAAGGGGCTGTCTGCCTCCTTGCCTGCCTTGTCTAAAAAGCAAGTGCTCTACAAAACCACAAAATACAGGTTTCCCACAGTATATGCCAGTGAGTAAGTGGGTGACTCGCAGTCACCTCCTCCATTTTCCCTGGAGTTATGGTGCTGTCTTGCCTTGCCTTGCCCAGACACACGCACACACATACGCACACACACACATTCTACAGGCACATACATGTACACCTAAGAGAACGTCAAGGATTTAGCCCAGTAAAACATATGCATTTCTACAACCTATGGCCCCACAGAAAACCAGCCTGATGTTAAGCAGGCTAAGACAACAATGAAAACAGCTTACAAGTGAGAAAGGCACTTCATCATAAACATCTTGCCAGCAATTTGTAAAGTGGCATTTAAGTGATGCAAGGGTCACTTCAGCAAGCACTGGAATCATAAACAGACTTAACAGTCAATTTTCAAGCCAAAACAGGTTAAAGTTAATCCTCAACTTGGTTTGGAGAAACCAAAAACTTGCTCCCAGTCACTTAAAAGGTATTAAAATGAACTTTAAGGAAGCCTTGTTGCAGAGCACTGACACCTTGAAATAATATCTAGATCTTACAACTTAATTCCTAGGCTTTCATTAAATGAAACAAAAAGTGCTTTGAAGGAAACTTTATCATATAATAGACATGAAATAACTCTCAAACAGATGAAAAACATTTCAGAAAACAAAAGACAAACCCACAGAGACATGAAGGTCCCGTGTTTTATCCAACAGCCATCAGCATGTATGTAAATCTGGGCCTTTCTCCCGGAGCTGTAAGAGCAGCTCCCCTCTAATGCTTGGAGGCAATTCCTCCCTCAGGTAACTATGGCATGCAGTCAGCAGTGTGCCCAGGGGCAGGGGGTTGGAACTAGATGATCTTAAACTCCTTTCCAACCCTAACAATTCTATGATTCTATGATCTTAGTGCAAAACTCCAGCTCTCTCCATTTGGATATTTGTTCAGGAACACAACTCTCTGCTTGCAATTACCATGTTGGGTTTAGTGTTTGCAAAGGCAGAAACAGAGTTTAGTTATTCATCATTGCAGAAACGATAAACAGAGAACAGAAAATAGACATAAAAGGGCTTAGGAAATACGTAACCTGAAATCATCAAGGAATTTCACAACCCGCCATTTTATTCCAACACGGAACCAATAAAACTATTTACAACTTGATTCACTGAACTTTATGATTTGAGTTAGTAATGACCAAGTGCCAAAGTCTGGAAATGAAGTGGTTTGAATGTACTAATCATCTGGTGTCCAGAATAACAACTGCTTAATACAACTTAATCACTACTGTCAATGCTGTGCATTTTCTCCTATTAAAGAAACATTTCATATTATTTATCCTTTAATCATACTTAACAGACTGAAAATGTCAGGTTGCTCTTCAGGGTGTAGAGTCCCTCGCCCTGTGCCATCTAGTGGCTGCAGGCACTGCACCAGGGCATGCCCAAGGTTCCCAAAACAAGGCCAAGCACCCAGGCTGGTGTTGATCTTCCTTGGAAAACACTTTTAAATAGCTAAGGGGGAAGTCACGGAACAAGAGGAACACTTTTGAAAGGCAGTGCAGGACAGGAGAGCTGCAAAATTAACGTAATTAAGTCAAACTGGCAAAAAGAAAAAAACCCCAAAGCAACAAAGCACAAACTAACTTGAAAACAGAGAAGGAACAGAGCGGTTAATTCAAGGGTTCAACACTTCTGTCTCATTAAACATGATTTAGATCAGACCAGAAGCAACTGCTTGAAGGCTCAGACCTTTTGTGCCTGTGTAAGGCATCTGTCTTGCTAAAGCTCTAGTTGTGATTGCTGTTAATTGACACTGTGCTCTAAATACTATCAACTAAAACATCAAAACTTCACACTGCTTCAAGTTTATGCTATTCAGCCAACTTCAGGTTGGTATTGAGGCTCTCTTGCCACTCCAGCAGGCTCATTTCCCTTGATCCCTGTCCAGTCTACGAGAAGCAGAGGGATTTCAAGCTTTCCCAATACCTGCCACTGGGATCTGGGACTTTCCATGCTTTGGAAGGAAAGGAAAGCCATAGGACACCAAATGTCATCAATTCTGCTGATTACAGAGCTGATTTCTTTCTATAAAGCAAAAGTGGTCAGAGTTGTCCATGAAATTAATGTCTGTATTACTGTGGAATTGCACAACGTCAGAAGAGCAAGTTGTGTGCACCAGCAGAAGGGGAACGCAGCCTGGGTACAGTTAGCGGCTACAGCAACAGTTTTCCAGGTTGCCTATCAAAGAGATCTTACACAGTGAGTAGTGGTTGTCTGGGGCAGTTGTAGTGCCTGCAAAGGGAAAGACACATCTCCTTTTTTGCTGTAGGACTCTCCTGATGAGACTTGCCAGAAAATTCAAAAGGATCCTCTTTCTTTTTTAAGATGTCTGTCACCTGAAGGGAGGTTGAATTTTCCTCTTTATTCTTACCCCTGGCAATATCATTCCAGCTCCATGAAACATGCAATCATAAATCACTTGCCTGCATTGCAGATAACACAGTTGTACAATGCAACTTCCTCACACCTGTGCTTTTTCTTTTCTCCTTCAACCTAAGCAAGTGGTGTTGTGGTATCTAGAGTTACAATTGGTACTAAAGAAACAATAGTCTCAGAAGATACCACCCAGTCAATGTGAAATAATCACTGTCATTCCTTTAGTGTTACATCTTTATAATCCAGGCTACATAAAAAATAGTGACATCATCATGACTTTGAGAGACTTGCAAGCTTAGGGATGAAGACAGAGCAGTTCTTCCTCTAATTAGTGGCAAAAGGCAACCACAGTGAGCACACGAGTCCTTCTGCATAGTCACAAAAGAGCAGAGAATGGCACAAAGAAACCAAACTCCTCTGTCACCATCATACATTATGTCTTCATTTAAGATGCTCTGACAGTGGACAGAAAACATGATGTGTTCACAAGACAAAAACAAACCTCTGAAATGCATTCAGCAAAGTGTAGCTGCCAGAGGGACGGGTGCCATCTGCCATCCTGGCTCCAGACTCAAGAGTCTTTCTCCCCACATGTTGTGTGGAAGCGCAGGAATTTTCTCTGTTTTGGCACAGATACTGTAAGGTAAAAACCATGCACTTTATTAGCCTAGAAGAAAACTCTTTGGTGTGTTTACACTGTAACCACACACCTGTATCTCAGAAATACGAGACAACTGATGGGGAAAGAGGAGGGGACTGACATCTTTAGCTTCCTCTGCACCAGGTGCAGTCAGGTATGTAATAGCTTTTTAGCCACTATTTTGAACCAGTGCCACTTTTGGCCTACTGTACCTGCTGAACAGCCCCTGCAGGGAATAACTCCAAAACATGCCCATGCTCTCTGCTCCAGCAAGATCAGTTCTTACCTGGAGCCCTGGCGGGTGCATACATAAGTCAGCCAAATCCTGAAACCACTCTAGTACAGCTGCAGTTCCTCCAAGTCACAGAAGGACAAAGCCACTAAATCTTATTCAAAATGTATGGATGCATTTTCCTTATAGGATGCTGCCAGTTTACGTTCCATTTTTACAGGATGGAGATGTGGCATTAAGGAAACCTGTTGTCTTGTCCCAGCATATGTGTGTCACAAAACATTAATGGAGGAGACAGAGAAGACTGTCCCACCTTCCTAGTTCCTCAAACTAATGTATAAAACAGTAAAATCCAGTTGGATTAACTGTAACAAATCTAAGTGTCTGGTTCTCCTGGATAGGATTGTTTGATATTCCTGGGAAGACAGGGAAAAAGCAAAGATATGCAAAAAATACATGAAAAGAATAAATTGATTTGTTTTTTTACAAGAACAAGTTTCTTTGTGTCAGGAGGACAACATGAAAACATGGCTCCTGTTTAAGACAGTAGCCACACGACTAAGAACAAAGTAGCTGTTATTGCAATACTGATTACATGAGACCAAACATAGAATCATGGAATAACTTAGATTGGAAAAGACTGTTAAGACCATGAAGTCCAACCATTAATCCAGCACTGCCAAGCCCACCACTAAACCATGACCCCAAGCGCCACATCTACACATTCGTTAAACACCTCCAGGGATGGTGTCTCCACCACTTTCTTGGGCAGCCTGTTCCAATGCTTGACAACTTGACAACTCTTTTGGTAAGGACACTTTTCCTAGTATCCGGTCTAAACCTTCCCTGGCGCAACTTGAGGCTACTTCCTCTTATCCTATCACTTATTACTTGGGAGAAGAGACTAACCTCACTACCACTTCCTCTCAGGTATATGTAGACAGCAATAAGGTCCCCCCGAGCCTCCTTTTCTCCAGGCCAAACACCCTCAGCTCCCTCAGACTCAGCCCATTGATCCAGCCTGCTCAGATAGCTCTGTGGAGTCTTCCTACCCTCAAGCAGATCAACACTCCCCCCCAACTTGGTGTCCTCTGCAGCCTTACTGAAGGTGCCCTCAATCCCCTCGTCCAGATCATAGATGAGGATATTAAACACAACTGGGCCCAGTACTGAGCCCTGGGGAACACCACTTGTGATCAGCCACTACTCTTTGGGCTCAGCCATCAAGTTTTTTACCCTGTGAAGAGTACACCCATCCGAGCCATGAGCAGCCCATTTCTCCAGGAGAATTCTATAGGAAACAGTGTGAAAGGCTTTACCAAAGTTTACGTAGACAATATCCACAGCCTTTCTCTCATCCACTAAGCGGGTCACCTTGTCACAGAAGGAGATCAGGTTAGTCAAGCAGGACCTGCCTTTCATAAGCCTGTGCTGACTGGGCCTGATCTCCTGCCTGTCCTGTACATGCCGCGTGATGGCACCCAAGGTGATCTACTCCATCACCTTCCCTGGCACTGAGATTAGACTGACAGTTCACCAGATCCTCCTTCCCGCCCTTCTTGTAGATAGTGTGTCACATTCACTAACCTCCAGTCAATTGGGACCTTCCCAGTGAGGCAGGACTGCAGAGAAATGATGGCAAGTGTCTTGGTGAGCACCACCCTTCCACCGGCTCCCTTAGTACCTTGTGTGTCCAAGTAGCGGAGCAAGTTGCTGACCATTTCCTCTGCACCCCAAGAACAACTGGTCTTACTATTAAAGGCTGAGGCAAAGGGAGCATTAAATCCCTCAGCCTTCTCCTCATCCTTTGTCACTGCTTCCCCTGCATCCAAGAAAGGATGGAGATTCTCCTCTGCCCTCCTTTTGTTGCCAATGTACTTACAGAAACCTTTTTATTGCCTTCCATGGCAGTAGCCAGTTTAAGTTCCAGCTGGGCTTTGGCCCTTCTAATTTCCTCCCTGCATAAAGTCACAGTGTTCCTGTAGTCCTGAGTTTCCTGCCCCTGCTTCCACAGGTCATAAACTCTCTTTCCCCACACCCACCGCCCCGAGTTCCTTCTCTTCAGTAACAGTGTGACATGAAATCATTCGGTATTTACTGAAGCAGAATAAGCAATGTGAAACTGGTTTAAGAAAGTGTGTCTTGCCACACAATACATGACAGAGCAAAAGGCATGACCTGCTTTATCAGCTATTCTGGACAGGTAGCGATGACTGGAACTGTTCTGTGTGGCTCAAAAGGGACAGCATGGAATTGCATTAGCTAATACTGAAACACACATGGTATTTCTATCCTCTCTACTTCTTGCATCTGATGGCATTCAACCCTACAAACAAGAGAAAGCAAAGTCTCTATGTTTAGAAACTTAGATCTTCATTGGGAAAGGGATATTAAGGTGGTGATTAACCTAAACTCTGAGCTAGAGTTTATAAATATGATGAGTCTTAAATTTACATAACAAGTAGAGTAATAAAGATTAGAGGAAACAGCTTGAGAGGGAGGGAGAGATACCCTCATCTCTAACTTAGGCTGCTAACACACTCTCATTACAATTGGTCTCACAACAAAATCTTTCAAGAGTCAATATGTTTCAGCTTAAGACATAGAAATAGCAAATAGCCACGTGTCATCTACACATTAGAGCAAAGAATGCCCAAACCAGTCCTGCAGCAGAATGCCTGTTTCTTCTTTAAATCTTACTCTGGTTATTTTGTGTCATGAAAGCAGTACCTGCATCTTTGGCAGTTGTAAAAATATCAGGCATGGCACCACCTGCCAGACTAATAACAATAATTAGAAATGTAATAAACTGTTCATTGGCAAGGTAACAAATTGTCTTATCCTTTGAAAGTCACACTGGCCCGAGGCAATTCCTCACAGACATTGGCCACTGATGTCACAAGAGCCTGGCTGAAAAGCACCGCGTGCAGAACAACAAGAGAGGAAAAAAATGAGCAAGAAAAATAAAAAGGCACTGACAAAGGGACACTGAAGCAATGGGGAGCAGCTGCTCCCATCCTAGCAAGCAAACCAGCAAAACTAAGGAGTTCACCATGAAGGTGAATCAACCCTACTGCTTCCTAAAAAAGCTTTCAGACTGGAGCACTTGGAGGATCGCATGAACTCCTAGCACTTGCTTAAGAAGATGAAACAATTTCAAGTGAATTTAGAATGAAAACTTCAGTCGCAATTACTTCTTTTCATCCTCCTGAATTCTTTTCATCTTTTGTACAATGATCTTTCATCAAGTAATTTGCACTGGATACCTTCCATAGTGGGTTCCTCAGCCTCTTCTGTCTCACACATTTAACTCTAAGCCTGGCAATCTGAGATCAATATGTCTTTAGCGCTGAAACTCCTCTAAGTGCTAAAGCAAACTTGGTTTGTCTGCCAGATAGCACTTAATGGCCTGTTCAGGATTTCTCCCTCCCATTATTACTTTCCATTTGAACAGACCACACACAATTTAACACTGCTTGTTTTCTAAGAGTGTTTAAAATCATCCTCAGCAATGAAAGTCTGGTTTCATATTTTCATGACCTTATAACGTTTATGCCCTCTCTTCTGTGCAATATGGTTTCTCTCTAAAAATCCAGTTTCTGAAATGTGTGAACATAAAATAGTTGCTTCAGTCCCTGCCCTTCCTCATCCATCTTATAGAATATATGCGCTGAAGGGAACACAGCTACCGGTTCCCTGCTTACAGAGAAGTGGAGAGAAGAAAATCAAGTCATAAACGCTGCATAAGCACTTCTTTCTGAGGCTTCTGATGATTTCACAGTCCCAGTAAGTCATCTAGGAGGGGCCCATGCCAGGCAGCAGCCTGCTTTTGTTCTTTGCTTTGTACTAAGAAGGGAGGGACATTGCTGAGGTACAACACTTTGAGTATTTATATGATTCATTCCTTCTTTCATTGAATCATTTTCTAGTTTCTAAGATAATACCTCTGGGATGATTTCAACTGCTGTTTGCGGAAGCACAAGGTTTTACGTTTTCCACTATTGTGTGAAGATAAAGATGAAGGAAGGATTGCCCAAGCAAGATGTGAAAATGGTTTGGACAGGATGGGGGAAACCTCTCTTCTGTAGCTCTCATTATTAACCGTATGGCTCTAAAGCCATGCACACAGGAGCTTGGCAGGTTAGCTCAGAACCCTGACTACCAGCCAGGTATAGGTCCGTAACCTTCCTGCTAACATGCTGCATATTTCCCCAAATCCAAGCAGTGCCCTAAACAGTGTCAAATAATTCATCATGTGTTTGCACATGCCCATATATGCTATTCCTTTTGAATGCCCGAGGTAAACCCTTCCCACTTTTTCTTTCTGTTTCATAATCAATACAATAATAGGTGGTAGAAGCTGAGGCAACACCTTGGAGTGGTGGTATTAAGCACCTATGAGCTTTGCCTATAAATACTATAACTATGTTCTAATGAGCTCCTCAGAAACTCATGTTTCAAGAACTAAATTTGAGTCATATTCCTAAAACATCTTTTTTTTTCTGCAATACAACACTATTAATCCTGTTTATGTACCTGGAGTTCTGTCATTGTCAGTGCTTTTTGGGAAGCTTGGGACAAATGTTCCACCAGAAGTCTATGGAAGTGGAGAACTGCTCCAAGGGCGTGCATGTATTGGCACTAGCTGCTTATGGAGCACTGTAGTTAGGAACATCCAAGCACACTCCAAGAAAGGAAGAAGACAGACCAGTTGTACTGGTTATTAGACATGGTTAAGGGGCTAAAAAACAAGAAAGAAACCCAACAAAAACCCTAAACCAACACACACACGTTTGTGCCAAGCCAGTTATAAGAAGATAATCATGTGCTGGCCTAAGCCTCTGGCAGGAGTAAAACACTGTTAGCTGTCTTCTAGTTAGCTAAATATTAATCATCCTGTTTAGAACTAATCATGTCACTAACTGGTTAGAAACTTGGTTAAAGGTTGTGGTGCAGAGAAGGTGCACTGGTTTAGCTCTAGCTGCAGTATTCCTAGACTTCTACATAGAATGTGCTGAGCAAGGCAAATACAAGAGCAATATTCCAGTTGTTAATAAATTCATAAGCTTTTTGAAAGTGACACAGGAGGTTCTGAGCGTGCTCTGCTGTTCTGAGAGAGCCTGAAACAACCCAAAACAGATTCTCTTCAGCTGCTGTAAAGGAATAGTGCAAGAATAGAATGTGTTTCACCTTGGCTTGCAGAGCAAGTAAGTACAGAGTAAGTAAGCACAGTAAATTGCTAACATGCTTCATCTGTACCACAAAGCAAGACTGCCTGTCATTCACAAACAAATGTTGTTTCTAAGCTCTGTCACAGCTCCAGAAAACATGTTGCATGTTCAAGACAGAATGTCAGCAAGGAGGAACAGACCAGAAAATAGCCTGAGACCTAAAAGATGTGCACTATTTGGGGAAGGTGTGGGTTATTCAACACCTTTGAAATCATCTTGCAGCTTAAAATAAATGGAAAATCAAAAGAGCAGGCAGCGAGCCTTAGAAGCAATAGTATGAAGTAATGTATGAGTGATCATTTCATTGCTTATGCCTTAGCACTAAGTGGCCAAACCTGCATAACATATTCAGAACCATGAATGTGACAGGATTGGGTTTGGAAGACTCATACAGTTCAAAGGCCTCACTTGTAGCTCCACATGTTCTTGAAACTCCCACAGTCCCTCAGGGCCTCAAAACCAGAATGAAATAGCATTCTCCTTTGAATCTCATGTGGTCTGACCTTTAGAAAGTCCTATTCAGAGAGAAGAGAGGTGCCTAAACAGAGAATCAGGCAACTGTTCTTTTCTCTCTGGTATCAATACCAAAGTTTCCAGAGCCACTGCCACTGTCAGGTGGTTAATGAATTACTGCAGGGATTCAGTCACTTGTGTTCTGACACTGGCCACACTCTTCTACAATCTTGACTTTGTCAGAGACTGTGGTCAACAAATGACCATGCTCTGGAAACTGGTGTAAGGCAACTTTCTCCTTATCATTGCCATGTCACCAAAACTCCCTCAGTAGCCTCATACTGTGCTACTCTGTGATGTTAGGAAAAGCCTGGCAGCCAAGAATGAAGAAGACAAAAGAGCAAACAAACAAAGCCAGGCTGCCAACTTGCCACTTCTCCAGCAGCTTCAGGCTAGGAAAGCTTCTCTCTTTCTGTTAACCTTGCAACAAAACGGGGAAGAAAATCATGGAAGACTCTTTCTAAAGTGTAATGTCAACAAAAGAGGGAAAGTTGAGAGAATGCTGCCAACTCTTCACACATCATGTTTTGTGAGAAAAGAAGAAAGTTTATGATATGTTAAAGGACATTTCAACCTGATTTTGAGGTCTGAAACTTTACATGTATACAGTGATCAGCTCCAAAGAAGAATAAGCATTCCTCCCTGAGGACAGGAGGAAGGGCCAGCTGCCCTGGAATAGTGCAGGGTCCTGACCATGGCATATAATACTGAACAGTTATGAGGAACAAACCACTATGCACAAGACAAAGTAAAACAGTGGGAAGAAATGGAGATTATTACTCCATTAGCCCAATACCTGTCTTAAATTATCTCACTCCTGTATTGAAAGTTGCATACTAATAGCAGTCTTGTCAAAAAAGCAAAACAAAACATCCTGCTAGATGACACAATGCCTGTAACGTGTACATCACCTCCCTAAATCTTACCTAGAGCAGAAAGGCACAGAGTCAAGTCTAACGCCCCGTCTTGAGCTCATCCTCCTTTCTAAAGTAACAAAACAATAAGGGCTTATAGTGGCTGTCACATTACTCCAGATGCTCTGCTTTATAGGCAACACTAAATCACTGGTCAGGAAACAATATATCATATATAATAATGGTTCTTTATATTGTAATTTCAGATTAAACAATTAACAAACAGAAAGTGCTGCAAATGCCAACAAAAGAGCATCGTATGGGCGTGCCAGATTTGGAGGCTGTAATTCACATCTCCCTGGTGAAATTTATCCTTCAGTCTCCAAGAGAACACTGCAACTCACAGCCCCACTAAACATAACAACGACAGGGGAAAAAACCTCAGATGTCTGTTTTGTCACAAGAAGAGGCTCAGAAGGGAATGAGAACAATATTCTCTTTTCTATATGGAATGCTGACATAAGTGCAGTTGACCAGTGTGTTTTCCTATTCCCATTAAACTACCAGATAAATGCACTTGGGATTATTTCTCGGGGACAAATATGGGCCGAAGTGTATGTAGGTTAAACCAAGGTGTGTATTCCCTAGGGATATCTCAGAAGATAAAAAGCAAGCCCTGACTACTATTTAAAGGCAGCACAGCAGACGGTTAAGTTACACCCAGGTGTGTCTTCCCTCGGGTGATCCCAAGGGAGAGATGCTGGGCCACTTTTCCTAGTTAATGGCGGCAGAATAGCTGGTTAGATTATGTCTGAAGTCATTTTGTAAGCTTATCATCCAAATGTTAGGATACAAAACTTGTAAGCCTCCAAAGCTATGTATGATAACAAATGCTGTTGCCATCACTGCATAAGAAAATACAATGTATGAAAAAAAAAAAGCAATAAGGCCACTACTAAATTAGATAATATTTTATCAAAGGAATGAATTGATCCTCTGGCTGGACACAAGATGTAGGAAGTTCATAGGGAGACTTCCTCACTGACACATTTCCAGATCAACAGGACCACTCTTGCCATTTTTAAACAGCAGGAGGGGTCTATAGTGAGGTCAAAAGTGGTTTTCTGTGTAAGGAAGCCCAAGAACAGCTTATGGTAAAGTTGATCAAACATTCTGAACTGGACACGAAGTCTCATGTACACCTTTGAGCTCAGCTTAGCCATTTCCAGTGCTTTGAAAAGCACCAGCTAGTCCAGGAAAAAAGGCTCAAACTGTGGAACATAAGAAGATAATCAGATTTTTTCAACTTCTTTTACAAAATGAACTCATATACCCATAATGCAGCACTACAGGAAGCAGATCAGGCAGGATGGATGACTCCCCCTAAGCCAGAGAAACAAATAGGGAAGCAGGAGCTTGAGCCACTCGTTCAGGACAGATTACAAAGACATCCCGCCGTGGCAGTCATGCAGATGGGCATTTCTTTACCCTCTGCTGTAACTGCCTGTATGGATGCATCAAACAGTGCTACCACTTTAGTAATCTTCAATGGGCAGCGGAGCCTTCAAGAAAGGTGATCAGAGCCATTTCCACCTGTTGACATTATTACTTCAAACTCTAGTCTCAGTCAGACATCACTGGATTGGTTCCACTGACTCACATTATGAATATTTACTCTGCAATGTTGATGGCTGCTAATTTTTTCCCCCAAAAAATGGAAGATCAGCTCTAGGAACAGAATTTAACAGTTCAGAATCACTGCCAGTACTGAGGTACTAAACAAGTACATTAGTCTTTCAACAAAAGCTCAGACCAAGGAGAAATGTAAAGGTAACTCATTACAATAGGCCAGTCTGGATCTGAAAACACTACGTTTGTTCTGATGTAAGCTCCTTGATCTTTTCTATTCTTTGCTTGTGACATATGGCATCATCTCCTGAATAGCAAACTGGTTTACTTTAACAAAACTCTTCACGTTGACTGCAAGACAGCTTTAAGGAAAAAAAATACTCTTTAAATTCTACAGAACTCTTCTGCTACTCAAACGATAAACACTATGTAGTACTACTGCTGGGTGAGCTACACTCTCCATGTCCACACAGGTGGATATTGATAAAAGGCTGTGATACACATTGGTAAGAAACAGGAAAAGTCTGCAGCAAATAGTGACACCCCCTTTCCTCTAGGAATTTCCTCCTTATAGTTATCCCAGGCAAGAAGAGATAATGCTTGCCAGTCAGTGGTTCACTTTCATTCAGGATCTTATCTCCGCACTGCAATCGACCTGCGACGCCAGCTCAAGTAAACACACGCAGCAACTTAAACTGCCTAACTTAGGTACCAGTAACTACAGCACTGCAGCAATCTGGGTTCCATGGCAGGCTGCAAAGCTCCCTGCGGAGACTGGGTTAATAATCAGGCCATTAGCCTGCTTTGGTTCTGGGCTAGTGCAGTTAGTACCTAAGTTGCTAACATAAAACCACCTCAGATTTGTCTGTCTCAGCCATCAGAGTAAGAATGGTTATTAAGGGTAGTCCAGAATTTGGGAATAATGAAGGAAAGGGGTTGAGTGTAGCACAAACCACCTCAGAATCTTCCCTGCCAGCTTTAGACGTGGAACCCTGAGGAACATTAAATATGAAACTCCTTGGAAAGGACAGGTAATTATCCAGCTCTATCTCTGAGATCAGGAAAGAGCATATCCAACAACACTCCATGCCCACTCTCTCTACAAGATCCAGCAGATAACTTGACAAAGTCTTTTTTGTCAAGTCTCAGAAGTTCCTAATGGATTAATAAAATCAAACTGGCAAACTCTTGATAGGAAATAATTCATCATAGGGAAAAACATGGCTTTTCTTCCACCATTATTATGACACACAGATGCCATGGTAGATCTTTTCTATCACAAACCTGTGTAAAGTATTCTGCACCAGGAATCACAAAACCACTTCATGAATAGCATGAACTTAAAGTGGATATAAATACGTCCTCCAAAGCAGAGAACATGTTTTTATCAAAGTTTCAAGACCTTATTCAGTATCTCACCATAATCGTGGGAGATAAACATGGGTGTACCTATACAATAACCTGGGGGCCGCAAAGATGTTTCTACTGTTTTGTGGAATGATGATAATTATATTTAGCACTCATTCAAGGCTTTTCATCTTCAAAGCACTTTACAAACATTAATTAATCCTCACAACACCCTATGAGGTAGGTAAGTGTTATTACAGTAGGTGTGATCAGGTTTGTGTAGGGGACTGTAGAGTGTGCACAAAGCCAGGTATGGGCAGCAGGAATACCTACTCTTGCAATTGCACATTTAAACTCGTATTCCTCTCTACATACCTGCATACAAAAAACAAACCTCTCCACATAAATATATATACATACATGCCCACATGAATGCATACACTCCTCCAATCTAGTTCTATTTTTATGACTGTGTTAAGACACTCCGTTTTGGGAGAAGAGTATTACCTTGAGTATACTGGCCTTGTAGTGCTCCTCTTACATTGAAATGGTGCGACGTGGTTTGACATGCTATGGTGGAGCCACAGGTCCTTTCCATGACAAGAGTTCAGACTGAACAAGTGCAAGACAGACATCTATTTCTGGCAGCTGGATGCTTTCTGGTAGTATGGCAAAATCCATGCCAGGAAAGAGTGTTTTTAATAACCACAGGTAGATAATAGGCTTGCAAAACACAGTAACAGATGAGTATTTGAATTCAAAAGAAAACCAGAGAGGTTGAGAGGGAGCAGCACTCTCTTTCCAGACAGTTAGAGCTCAATACCTGCCCGACTCCTCTGAAGAATTACCAAGAGAACAAGGAAAAAAAAAACCTGCAGCTTAGTCATATTTGTATTCTTATTAAATGCAGGACTGCCCGAGGCCAACAAGAGCTGATATCATAATTATTGGCTTGCCCAGCCAGCTGCCTTCTCTCACCTGATGTAAGATCAGATCTTTCCAGCCTTTGGAGACTCTGTACCGCTGAGCCTCCACTCTCTCTGCAGGGCTGTTTGAATGACCTAATCCTGTCCTGGAGCAGCAGCACGCCGTTTTGCTTCAGTAAAAAGGTAAGAGGAAACCTCTGACAACTTCATATGGCTTTTTAGAACTCAGCCGTGAAAGCCAAACGGAAGGGGGAGCAGAACTCTTTTGCCTTGGCTCATCTATTTAATCTGAAGTCCCCGAGGCTGACTTTGAAGAACTTGAGGCTGAGGGAAGGGGAAGGTCAGCGCCTACATCCCGTTCCCCGGCAACTCCTATATGTATTTATCGGCCGCGAGTGCAGAGTAGCAAGAGAAGGAGTCAAGAAAACACCAGGTAAGTTTAATAGATCTATTGGTCTAATACTGGGAGAAATGAAGACTTGTATGTGAATTCCTAAAGGAAAAGCTCTTCTTGTCTCAGATGTAGACCAGCTTAATGTAAGCTACTTTGTGTTAGTTACAAAGAAAGCTGGAAATGTTTACTATTACATGGGGTAAAAAGTAATTAAATAACAGAAGGAAAAACTATGAAAGTATTTCCAAAAACAAAAAGTGTGAAATCTCAAGTCTCACAGATCCATTATAGATTTATCTCAAACTTTTCCAATAACAAATCAAAACTTGGGAAGTTGCATGTTGTGAAATCCAGTTTGTTTTCACTGTGGCCTCTGTTTTCAGTCTGTTGCTTTTGCCTCATGTGTTGTGTAGTAGTAGATGAAAACTTTTTTAGACTTGCTTCTATATGACAAGGTGACTGAAGTGACATCCAGACAGGAGCTAGGATGTGTTGACTGCAGAAAAGACTGAATTTGAGTATTGTCAATGGAAACTCGTTTGTTATTTCTTTATATACACAGGAAGTCTATCGCTTTCTTTTCACTGCTTAGTTTCAGACTGTTAGACTGCCAGCAAGAAACGAACTGTTTGTGTTACAAACACAATAATTATCAAACCTATAAATAACAAGTAGCTGCCATTCACTCCTAGCCCTCCTGCCAGTTTACTGAACATCAGATTAAATCCTGGGGAATTAGACTTTATTCTATAAATGTTTGGGTTTATCTGACTCATGTGTGGCTAACTTGAATGCTGATGTAAGTGCATGGGGTTTAGGCTGAAAATGTATTTTGTGCACAAAAAGTTATGAGCATAGAACAAAAAATATTATACATTTAGAATGCATATTTCTTAAAGAGTAAAGGATTGTGTAGCTTGCTTTCAGCCAGGTAATACTCTGTATTCTGTATGCAGCCAAGAACTAAATATACAACTAAAGCACATTGTTTACTTCATCCTGGTGAGGGGAGATGAATATGGGTACAAGTAGTATTAAT
This sequence comes from Ara ararauna, assembly GCA_028858755.1. NCBI lineage: Eukaryota > Metazoa > Chordata > Aves > Psittaciformes > Psittacidae > Ara > Ara ararauna. The sequence continues at coordinate 3,707,004 of CM054389.1, read as the reverse complement.
GTAAATAAAGTAAGGGGCTGCATTCTCATCATTTGAGCATCTACACTCACCTCAAATGTTGTACTGTAGGAAAGTACAAGCTTGTACACAAACAGTTGTATAATATTGCTGTGTTCCTAGATACAACCAGAGCCATGTGTCAGTTACTGAGATAGGAGTCAGTAGCATACTCTGGGGAGTAAATGGAAGTATCTCTATACCACTGTGATAGGTGCAAATAGGAATACACAAAGACACTTGCCATTACTGCAAAACACTGAGCTGAAAGAGGAAAGTGTAGAAAGAAGCTCATCCATATGAAGCAATGCCTTTCTGATCCATTCCTTGTAATAACAGGCTTTTCCTTTTATAGGACAATAGCTTGCTGCTCAAAGAGGGGTTTTGAAGGGGTTAATAAGAAAGACACATAAAAAAACCCATAAAATACACTATGTCCTTTTAGAGCATCTACAGCACCTATTTTGTAAAAACAGAAATAAAAAGAAAACATAATTATTGAGGATTTCTGGAAATTAAACATTAACCACAACAATATTCTATCCTTTCTGGCTGCAAACACCAGAAATATAAACCAAGCAGTAGTGTCATACAGAACTACTTTAAACCATGAAATCACTCCCATAACCTTGTTTCATAGGCTGTTAAATGACCAAGAACAGGGGGACAATGATATAGTCTCCAAACAAGCTGAAACAGAAACTTCCACGTCCTGCAAAAAATAGAGATAATTGATTCACATTAGAACCAAAGGAGACTTTGATGGCAACCCTGAGTGGCCACAGCTAGATCTGAGGTCCCAAGTTCTGCAGTAATCTGTGCAATAACATTAAAAGGCATAAAGTTGGGAAAAAAACACCACCAAAACTGAAATCTGAACCAATCCTCCCCTCCTTCCCCCATATTTAGCCTTTAAAAGGTGGGGACTCAAAGCACTGAAGAGTGCATAAGGAAGAATTTTTACATGTATTACTCTGTCCTGCTTAGAAACCAAACAATTACAGATGCAAAATATTCTAGCAGGTTACACCTCACTCATGCAGCAATGTTGGAAGCTGGCTCTTTCTGACTGTGTCCATTGAAAACTGAGGAAAACTGTTATTTTGGATGTGGCACAAGAAAAACAGTATTTGATAGGTCAGTGTCCATAAGCCATAGAGGTAACTTCCAAGCAGATAGGATTTATTGTTTGTGGCCATGTCCTCTATTGTTACTCACATACCCTGAGCTTTATGATTTGGGTCAAACACACCTCTGTGCTCTTCTGCACCTCAAAAATCATTAGGTCAAAATACCAAGAGATTAATTATGGAGATAATGCAGATTAAGTGAGAGGTACAAATAAAACCCTTCTCTCTCTCATCCATCTGTGAGTATGGCCAGTGCCACATCTTCCCAAACCACTTCTTCATTGAGTTCAGATTTAAAAGCCAGGTGGCAGTTCTCAAAAGCTGTGTAAGGCTGAGACAGGCTGGAATACCCTGAGTAGGAGCCCATAAGTAAATACCCACAGACTGGCATCATTCTGAATACCTCAGGAAGCAGAGCTGTGAGGTGCTGCTCTTTCTCCTGAGTCACTATTGAATCAATGCCCTAACATAACATGGTGCTACCAACAGGATGCTGTTTATATTCAAGACTAAAAGCTAAGTCTCAGCAAATTTATTACCAAAGACACTATGAAATTTTTACTAAGATTAGGGAACAATTCACTCTTTTACCACATTTCAAACATAAATTCAAGTCATGCCCTCACAATCACAGCCCGCTGCGCTGCTGCTTCCCTAGCTGGCTCTTCACCCCACACACATTCTGGGCTTTGTTGTTTCCTTTTAAATCAGTTAAGTCCTGTACAATACAGCCCATTTTTGCAGCCCTCTTGTGCAACTAAGTCTCCTGGTCATATATGAGATACGACCAGGGATATCTCCCACAACACTGAGAAAACTGAGAGCCCTCAATGTAAACTAGCATGTTGTGCTCACTAACTTCCTGCAAAAACCCCCTTCCAAATGGCCTAGATGCCACTATTCTTCCTTCAAACCAATACTTAAAAGAGCCACATACTCCAAACAACTGCAATAGAATATATTATTCTCTGTTTTAATTTGGGATGCAAGACGTTTAGAGTTGTCCACAGAACAACATTGCTTTTTGCATCATATAAACAAAATAATAATACATGAGATCATTATATGTATCTTACCTAAACTCCCTAACATTTTCAAGTGAAACCTGCATTCTTTGTGCCCTGTTGAATGTTGCAGAGTATTGAAGTGAGCTGCTAAATGTGTGGTTAGCGAAGTGATCCCTGCAGAGGCTTTAGAAATCTCAACAGCGTTTTTCTGAGGCTTAGTAAATATATGTAAAATCTTTTTAAGATGTTTGGATGAGACAGGGCTCCTGCAATCCAGAGCATTATTATCTTTCTGTTGGTGAAGTGCTCAGAAATGAATGAAGCATATAGGGTGAGGTTCCATCAGAGTCATGTAATGAAGCTAAACATGCTGTCATTTTAACCCTATTTGTTTCCCTCTGTACTGCTGCCTCACCAGTTTGTTAGAGCCTCTCAAAGGAGCTCACCTAGTGTCAGCTTACAACTTCCACACCTAGCCCGTACTTTACTCCTGGAATGGGTAGGTATCCCTGCCCTGCAAACTCTTAACTGCTGGTTCAACAGACCTGCCAGGACAGGTCCCTGCAACATTCCCCTCTGTGGGCAAATGGTAGGATGCCAGAAATATTAGACAGGAACCTGTTCTCCCAGGAATGTAAGTAATTCATAGAAGGAAATAATTTACTATTTTCCCAGCTGGAATAATTAAACAGCTAGGCACTGTCCTCCCAAGCTGCAGAAAAGAAGAGCAAAGGAGAGGGGGAAAAAAAGAGCTGGAATGTCCTTCAATATAAATTCTCTTCCAGACTAAACAACTTAATTCTGTGAAGCTTTCGTCATAAGCCACGTTTTCTGGGCCTCTGAACATTCTCACTCCTCTCCACCTCCAAGCTGGAGGTTCAAAATGCAGTGACCAAAACTGGACACAAACCTTCAGCTGATGCTCTTTCAAGAGCAAGATGAGTTACTTCTTAAGTCCCACAGGATATATTTCTGTAAGCACCTTGTACCTGCTAGTACATCTGCCTTTTACATTATGGCATGATATGGCTTATGTAGCTCAGCTTGTAACCTATTAAAACCTCTACATCTTTGTATACAGTCACTTATTCTCATTCACTATCTGCAGGGTTTATTATTCCTGCCAAGATGTTGAACTCAATTATCACTGAACTGCATTTTACTTTCTCCACATCATTTTTCCTGACTCCTTTTGAATATTAATCCTCTCCTCTAAATCCATATGCAAAGACTTCCATCTTCATGCTGTCTCCAAATATGATTAGTGTTCCTCTCTAGTCTGTCATGGGAGTCATTAGTGAAAATCCCAAGTAGTAACAGACTCCAAGAAATCCACTCAAAATACCCTTTCATTCTGACAACAAACAGCCAGTAGCAACTCTTAATGTTCTGTTCCACCCACCTTTACCTCCTCTCTAGTAGAATTTTACCTAAAATGCATGTTCTTAGTTTGCTCACGAGAACATCACGGGAGACAGTGTAGAAGCCTCAGTAAAGTAAAGCTGTATTACCTGTAGACCTTCTCCTCTTCCGGCAAGGCCAGTCTACAGGGAAACTACCCTGGTATGACAATTGCTTAACAAATTCATAATAGATTTTACTTTTGCCTTTTCTTCCTTACTTTGGTGTTTTGGTGTTTGCTCAGTTTCTGACGCTTCTGGGAACTCAAGTTAAATCTGCCACCTGTAATTCCCTCACTTGCTAGTTTCCAGACAGGCACTGTATTTACCTCCTTTCAGTGCTGTATAGTGCACTGACACTCAACGCATTCTCAAAGACCTGCAGTTCTGCAGTAATTTCAACTGATTCTCCAAATTCACTTGGATGAAATTAACTGGGGCGACTGAACCTGAAGACGTCAAAAGGCCTCGGCCCTGTCCTCTGGGAGGGGAGAACACCCGTAGCCTTCAGTGTATGAGATCAGAGGCAAACAGCATTAATATTCCAGGATTTCTCATCCTCTGACTTGGCATTGCCCCGTTAGTTTTCCATTGGGCTTAAAGGTCAGTAATTAATGAATGTCCTACTTTTCCACCCAGGAATAGATTGGGGATGGTTTGTTTTCTTTTTCTTTGAAATGCAGAGTGTCTAGAGAGCACCTGCTCCACCACATGGGGCTGGGGTCAGCTTTGTGCTATCTGAATTCTGGTTTGGTAACACCCAAGAGATCCTATTGTCTAACATCTTTTATACGAACCTTTCAAAGCACTGAAAAATTACATAGTAGGACCAGCATTTTCAAGATTAGCCATTAATGCAAGGTGCTGTTTGGGATAGTCTACACACCGCCTTCTCAGGAGTTGAGCAATAGTCCCACTTATTTAAATCTATGGAAATTTACTGTCCATGAGTATACATCAGCTCAGTGCACAGCTTAAAATACCTGTACTCAGATGGAAAAACTCCTTGCATCACATTTCCATTCAGTGCTTAAGACTCGCTAGAAAACTAGTAAAGGCTTCCTGGATTTCTGTCCATCCTCACATACATAGGTGAGTTCCCTGCAGCCTAATTTCACATGCATTGGCTGGCAGCAGCTTTCAGCAGCCAAACTGAACAGCTAAAAATCAAGTGGGGCACAGCATAACTCAGTCACCTGTTCTTTTTTCCTCTCTGACTCTATAAACAGGAAAAACTAAGCCAGATGTATCGATACATTTGTGTGCTGTGTAGAAAGGCTCAAAAGGAGTGCAAAGGGAGCTGCAAATTTTGGCTCAAAGTGATGATTTTCCTTATTGTTGAAAGCCTCCACAGAAAAAGTAATTTTAAAGAGCATGTTCAATAAAAATAGGAAAAGGTCAGGTTTAGAAGGTTTTCCCACATATAGAGACACATACAGATTTGAGAAAGATGACAAACTGAAATTTGAGAGAAGGGAAATGTGGAAACTGGAAATAGCATACACTGAAACTGAAGGTAGAATGTACCAGGAGTGAACTCCTTGAATTGAACAGTATGGATAATCAAATCTTATCATCATGGAATTCTGAAAACAAGCATGATGGATTTATGCTACTTGCTTACGGGTTTTAGACACCAAGAATCAAGTTTCCACCTTTATTTTTCATACCAATGGAAAAACATGTGTTATTGACAAAATTGTGTTAAAAAAGTGATTTTTGTGTACTCACTGTTCCAGCAGCACTGAGCTTCTCAAAAACTGTAAGACAGGTCAAGAATTACAATAAGAAAAGTGAGAAATGGCAGTATTTAACTTGGATAGGGAGAAGGAAAGGAATAGTTGATAGAAATCCAAATCAAGAGCTCATAAGAAGAATTCCTTTGCCCTAGTTTAGCAAGTCAGATTTGACAATGCGTTCATTAGTGATGTTTAATGTTCAAACAAGCATGCATGGGTTTTGTAACAGACACAGGGCCTGATTTCCCTGACAGAAGAGCTAGGCATGTGCTTTTCATTTTGTTTTCCTGCTGATACTCTTCACTTCAATCTAGCTGACCTGGCATTGAGCAGGCAAGTTGGACTAGATGAGCTCCTGAGGTCCCTTCCAGCCTCAGCCTTCCTGTGACTGAATCTTTCCAATGGTATTCCTGATGGTATATAGATCTTGTTATGGATTGGAAACAATAGCTGTGAAAACCAGGCACCTCATATCTCTGCTCTACTCCCAACCACTGAGCTAAATGGCCTTTGACCATAGCATGAGAACTACTGTAGGAACCTACTGTCACCACAAAACAAGCTGACAAAGACAGCAAAGTATGAGGTTGCTTCCAGCAGCTGAGTGGCCTCTTCACCAGCAGAGAGTAATGAAAGCTGACAAAAGCTTCTCATACAGAAATTCACTTCACACAGCCTCAGATACAACTAATCCCAAACACAAATCTTCTCCTTGACTATAAAACGCTTTGCTGACAGCTACCACAATGTAAAATTCTGTTTTCCACAGGAAAACATATTAAATCAGAGGGAATAACTCTAGGAATGCAAAAAAGTCTAGAATTAAACATGTTCCTTAATTTCAAGACTTTTCTTCATGAATAAACATCTAAAAAGTATCCAAACAACATGCTATTTGCTCAGGACCCTGCTTTTCTTGCTGACATCTTTATTTTGCTCTTCTACATCTGTAACACTATGCTCTGTTTTTGCGTTCCAGTCTGTAGTCCCCCCAAACACTTTAACATCATAAATGTAGTCCTGCACTCATTTAGTCAATCTGAAAAAGCTCAAACACTAGAAAGAGTGAAAAACTGTATTACAGAGAGATCTTTACAAGGAAGTAAAATGTTGAGCTGTTGCTGTTATTGATGTTGATGCAGGTTGGAGGGGCTTACAAAACATAAATATCTTTTAATATCTCAATTTGCTTTTTTCTCCTGGAATTACTATTAGTAGCTCCAGAGTTAGCAAGAGTATGAAACTGCACTTCCAGACCCTTCATGAATATTCTTTATCAGGTGTGTGTTGGAAACAAACACCTATAAAAAGTTTAATTTGCATTATTTTTTATGTATAAGAAAACAGAATAGCTTTTGGAATAGGTTTAGTTTTACATCTCTTTCTTTAATGTGGTAATCCCCTTAGTTCAGTTCATTATGTTTTATGTATCACTGAAATTTAATACTTGAAGAGAAGAAATGAGCATAGTTTCAAGCTCTTTATAGCTGGTTGCTCCCAAAAATGCAAGATTCCATTTCACTAAAGGAGTTAATTTTTCACACTAAGGAGAAACTGGACAAAATCCCGGTTAAAGGGGGCACAAGTCCCTCAGGAAGAATCTCATGTATTTCAAAAGCTGCATGATGATACATGTATGTCAAATGCAACATGAGTATAGGGGGAAATGCAGGACTTACATAATTCCTGTTTAATTTTAGCTTTTTTCTCATTTCTAATTTTCAACTCTATTAAGGATTTTGAAAGAGCATCACGGATGTGTATTTAATTCAATACACTTGCTTATGTGATGCTTCCTCCATGAAACAGAGACTGTTTATTCAGACTGTTTATTGCAAAACTGTTTCTGTACACGCTGGTTTTGGATGGCTCCAGTTTCTGTGAAATTCCAGTCCTTTATTTCAAGGGTGGTTTTGCCTTATGTTTTGTGATGAAAGAAATCTCTATTTTCTAAAGTCACTGTGGTCTTCCTATAAGCAAGAGATGGGGAAGGCTACTTAATTGTGGACTAGAAATTAATTTCTCCTAAAAAAACCTGCAAACTTCACATTTTCTAGATTTTGTGATTACTTAATCTATCTTAAATTATTCTTTTTAATATTTTCCCAGAAGATATTTTAATTAACCATAATTTGGGACAGAAAGAATTAAAAACCTATCAGGGGCTGTAGCAACAGGACAAGGGGGAATGGGTTTAAACTAAACCAGGGGAAGTTCAGATTAGACATAAGACAGAAGTTCTTCCCTGTGAGGGTGCTGAGGTGCTGGCACAGGGTGCCCAGAGAAGCTGTGGCTGCCCCATCCCTGGCAGTGTTCAAGGCCAGGTTGGACAGGGCTTGGAGCAACCTGATCTAGGGGAAGGTGTCCCTGCCTGTGGAAGGGGATTGGGACTGGATGAGCTTTAAGGTCCCTTCCAACACAAACCATTCTATGATTTTATGATTTTATTTGTTGTCTCACTTATCAGTGAGACAGACACACCTGAAGGAATCAACTCATGAGATGGACACACAAGCAGAATGTGGATTTTGTGAAGTAACAGTGGAAAGCAGAGGCACTATTTTGAATACATACATAGCTCTTGAAGGAGATTCTCTGTTATTTCAGATACTCATTTAAAAGTCAAAATACTTAAGCATGGGAAAGGCCACTCTCATGGTCTCCATTTCTTAGATACTCTATTGATTGAGCACTTTGGAGATTTAAGATGGGCAATGAATCCCCTCAAGAGGGGAATGCAGGTCAGATTTGTGCATTTTCTTCTCAGTGGTTTTGCTGAGCACAGGGACCATAATAAATTCCTTAGTTCTGCTCTCCTGTTCAGTCAGATAATGCCCAAATAAAGAAAACAGTATAAAAGCACCTCACGCTGCACAAAGCAGATGAACCTGGCTGAAAAAAAGTTCAGTCTAGATGAACAACTTACATTATTTTGCATCATTTTAAGGCATGCTGGCTTGAACAATGTGCTTTTAAGCAACCAGGAATGTAGAAGTGGGGAAAGAAAATTGGCTTTGTATTTCTCCCCTTTTAATTTTCACAAAGCTTGGAGGATTTTCCTAAAAGGGTTAAAATAGATGGAGAATTAGATAAAATTAACTTAAAAATTCAATAGGTATTGTGGATAGCTTTTCCTTTATGGATGCTTTTACCAGTCAGGAAGCAGTGTTTATGAAACAGATATAAACTCTAGGAATAAATTAGGCACTGGGAAAAGAGGTGGGTGTAGCAGAGGAGTGAGCACTTGGAAAGTGGGGAGGGTGAAGGGAAGAACAGGCATCGGTCACTTCACAATGAAGCAGAGAAGAAGGTCAATTGGGTGAATGAACTTTGGTGCAACTTTGTTGGATATGGCCAACAGTCACAGTTTTTACAGGTTCTTATGCTGTCTCACATCACTGTAAATGGGGATGGGTTTATCTGTGCCTATTCTCTCATAACTTCCCTCATTTTGCTATCTTTCTTTTCCCTTGGGAACTTCCTTTGTACTTGTACTAACAGCAGACTAAGTTTTCCAAGGCTTACAAAGAATTAATGCAATCCTTCCTGGGAAGTCTAATGCCTTCATGTACAACTCCTCATTTTGTTCATCCTATTAGATTTGCGTTTCCTTCCCCATCCCTCCTTTATTTAGTCTTCCTAATCTCAAGTCACTTGTACCTCATCTTGTTCTCAGCAGTTACTCCTTCCTAAAGGATTAGCTTATTTGTATGTTACTCATTTTTTGCAAAACAATGTCAGGCCATATTTTCCCATAAGGTTCTTTAATCTCCAAACTGTCCCTCATTTATTCTTCTGTCTCTTGCTCCTCCTGGTATTCCAAAGACAGTGTTTTAAATTACAAAACTAACTTCTCAACTTGATGCTGGGATGTGAATGACTTTGTAATGTGGGGGAAGGGAGAGATGAGGCTTAGGATAATCAGGTGTTTGCCTTTTTATTTCTTCACCTTGATTTTTTTCTCTCTCCTTTTTCCATAACTGGAGTGTTTGTTCTATAACTAGACAGCTGTATCTCTACAAATATGTTACCTTTACACTGCAGAGAATTTACGCCACTGGAACATGAGACATTGTCTGGGTTTATGTCTTTAAAACAGTGCGCAATGCAGTGCACATGATACCGAAACATCCATCCTGGGTGAAACCAAAGGCCCATCTAGCCCAGCATCCTATTTCCAGCAATAGGCAAGACTAAACATGAGAGGAAAGCACAGAAACAGTAAACATAGTTTGTAAGTCACAGACCTCTGAAGTCAGATCTGATGTCCATCCATTGAATAAGCCACAAGGGATTTTCCTTTCTATGAACTTGTCCAGCCATCCTTTGAATCCATACAAAGCCTCTGTGGTAGGGCCTTGCACAGCTCAGCTACACACTGTGTGAAGAACCAACTAATTTTGCTAGTTTCAAATCTCCTTCCTACCAGGCATTGGAGTTGTTGAGTTAGGAATACGCCTTCAATGCCTGTTTACCCTCCCTGTGCCATATGGGATTTAATACATCTCTTCCATTCTTTCACTATCAATTTCTTCCAGGCCAAAGCCACTTACTCACATATGAAAGCTGGACCAAACCTTTGACCAGACTTTCAGGCCTCTCCTCAACCTATCCTATATAACTGCCTCCTTTTCAAGACAGGGAGAACCAGAATTGCGCACTGTTCAAGACAGCAACACACCACGGGTTTTATACCGTGGAAGAAACTTTTTATCTGCTAGTTCCTCTTTTCCTTCCCATGTCTTTTTATTGTTCCTTCCCCTAAATTTTATCACAACTGCTCAGAATAACAGTTATCATCTGCAAATTATCAGCCCAATTTCCCCACATACCTGTTTGAAATACTCTAACTTGCTAGCCAGTATTGACTGCTGCACATACAGAAACAACACTGAAGGTCTGGGGACAGAAAGGCTATTGCTAGGACTGGAGAGTGGATTCCCTCAAAAGAATAAATATCATTCTCCATTATTTGTCCCTGCATCTTTACTACTTTATATGCAACATTTTTCATGCATGCTTAGGAATAGGTATCAGCAGAATACATCACTCCAAATCAGCTGGGCTTCTGTGAGGAGCTGAATTAGTTACCAGTTGCAGGTGAAAGACCTTTGATCTTAAAAAGCCCAAGTAAGAGCTTGAGTCTTTCTTTGGGTTTGTTTCTTTCTTTTCAAAGCTTTCCCCAGAATCTAAATGCTTGAACCAGTGCTGCATTACCTCTGAGTGCATACTCACCGAGAGTCAGAGGCCTGTGTAAGCTACACTGCAGAACCCAGAGAGTAAAACAAGGACAAACTGTAGTATGCACTGATTCAGTTTAATTCAATGTAAAACTAACAGAATTGTAACTTACAGCAGCTTTGCCTGCTGACGTGAAGAACTCGGAACAGGAGATAACAGGTGAAATTCCCCTGTTATACCTGTATTGTAGTCAGACATTTGCAAAGCAAGAACTCCAAGCCCACTTCAGTTAAACAGCCCCTGAACTATCTGTGTGTCTGCTCTGTCTGCTTAACACATCCCTGCTCAGTGAATCAGTCAAAGGTTTTTGGTTGGGTTTTTTTGTTTTAACATACTCAGCTTACGACTGTGCAAATAAGATTCCCAAATCCATTCCTCAGATCAAATAAAGGTAATTACAGAGCTTACTGTGGGCGATTCCCAGTGGGAGGGTGGGAGTGGCCACGGGTGGGGCTGCAAGGTGAATACTGTACATGCACAACAGAGAAAATGGGAATGTACCACACCCATCATAAAACATGCTGCCACAGCCAGCAACAGAAACCATTAGGGTGGATCATCATACACACCTTCTCATAAAGACAGAAAGATGGCATGAGATCCCAAGATGAACTCTCAAGTCACAGGGAGATGAGCATGACTCACTGAGAGAGAAAAGGAACGTAAAACAAATTATGAGACTGCTGAAGGATCTATGCCATGTGTCCCCCATGTTCCCTCTACACGATGTTCCCCAAAGAGGTTGAATAGGGTACACCCCATTGCATACAGCCCTTAAGCCATCAATAGGTAACTCGTGGGAACAGCTTACTATTAATCACGTGTATTACACCAGCACACAAGCAGCAAGGGACAAGGCCACAAGATGTTACATCCTGGGTACAGAGTAGCTGACAATTCCTGACCCATGCTATGTATTATAATGGTTCTTGCATTTACTGCAATGTTAACCAATGTCATCGCTTTAAAACCAACTGACATTTCAATTAAAATCTAAGAATTCTAGAAAAAGAGATCTCACAGAAAATGCTGTTGACAGCCCATGGACCACTGTGTCAACCAGGAACTAGAATAGTCATAGTAGAAGGGAAGGGGATACATTGGAATACATCAGAAGAACAAGGTGATAGAAGAAAGTAAAGTGACGTGGACTGTCATTGCAGGGAGCGGGAATGAAAGAGGATGCTCAGCAGGTGACAGCCTACACAGTAATTGCAGAAAGGGACACCGAATGGAAAAAAAGACAGTGCAAAAGAGGGCTATTATAAAAGATAAGAATGAAGCACAGGTGCAGGAACTGAGAGGGATACCCGGAGAAAAGCAAAGGGATAATTCCCAAGCATATTTTCCTTGATTCCAGCATCTGCAGTTCATTATTTTTGATCCAAAGAAGGCATCTAACTACCATCCAACTTAATGGCTAGCAGCTTTCTGCTTCTTCCTCGGACTTTTCTATGTCCCATGATTGCACTGATCCCTGCTATAAATGTTGCATCTACATACTGCCACTCCCCAGACCTGCTGCAGAGTAAAACTTGCCCTGAATTCAGCACAAAGAATTCAGTTACACACTTGCTACAATCAGCCTATGAACATGCTATGCCGTTATCTCCTGCGCTGGTTTGACCTGCCAACCAAGTTGGTTATTCATGAAAGAATCACAGAGTTTCTGTATCATATTAACTACTTCAACTCTTGGAACTGTGTCTGACTTCATGCTTAGATGTCTAGTATAAAGCAATGAAATTTCATACTCCTCATTCAGGAAACAGCGTAATCATTCATCCAGAAAACAGGACAGGGTATGCAAAGGGTTTGGAAAATACCATCAGAATTGCTGGGCTGGTAGGGAGAGGTAACAGCTTTTCTTATTAGGTTAGCTGGTGTAGTTGGAAAACATATTCGTGTTTATTATGAAGAGGAAAAAATTCAAATGACAAACTCACCTTCTTAGCGAAGTTTTCCCACACTTGGCTTCTGTTCTGAGCTCCCTTTCTCCTGAGCTCATTATATACCTGTGAGGGGCTTTTCTCCATCAAGGGCTTGCCAGGTGACGGGGCTGATCAGTCTACAAGAAATAGTGTTATCTCAGCCATACTGCATGAATTTCTGCCACGTTTTCTATTTGTGCATAAATGAATACTTTAGCATTAGAGATAAAATAGATGCCCCAAATCCATAAAATACGCTAAGGAGAAATCCTGCAATCTTCTTTTCTGTTTTGAGTGAATTGCTGTATACTTGGGGAGTACCTGCTGTGTAAATAGTGTGGAATGCCTACATCTTGAATGCTACATGTTGTTTTGGTCCCAGAAAGGTGTTAGCAGAAGTAAAAGTTGTTCAATGGATGGCTGCAGATATAACCAAAAGTTTCAGAGTGAGGATTTACTAAGGAAGTTTCAGCCTGGAAAAGAGGAAAATGAAGCATAGATGTAATAAATCAGAGCCTTCTGCAAGGACTTTTTGAAGGTTGTTTATACAAAGAGCTGTAGTATTTTATAAGTGTGTTCCTAGAGCAGATTAAAAACCTGCTGCAAACACCCCGCTCTTCTCTCCACCTACCAGGAAGCTCCTCACCACTTCTGCTTCAGAGCACATCTGGACACAGTGGCAATTACCCTAAGTCTCTCTAAAGCACACAGTGGTATTCAGCCTTGCCTACAGGTAGCCCTTGATGAAAAGAAATAAACCCTGATAATTCAGGAATGATCTCATGAAAAAATGGCATCCTTCTCTTACGTGAATTCACCTTGATGTAGGTGACCTGAAATTTTGGTAGACTTCTTAATGGCCTGTGACACTGCAGACTGCTTCACTGTCTATCACTCTTCAGGTTCTCAGAGAATTGCTAGATCCAGGCTGCTTCCTCATCATTTTCCCATTTGTCATTACATCTTTTGCTATTTCATAATGCCACCATGTTTCTAGCACCCACTTCCCTTCAGTAATATTTGTGCTAACAATCTTAATTTACTACTACATGTGGATGTCATTAATTCATTTACTTTCTCTCAAATCTCTAATGAAAATAATAAATTACAGTAGACTTAATGTTAAACCCTAACATCTCCCACTAGACAAACCTGCTCAGTTTAGACTTAGCAAACAAAGTTCATCATTATTCTATACAAGTGTCAGTTCACATAACAAGCCTCAAACCCAAACCCACATGGGATTATTCCACAACCAGATTTACTTGAGTAGAATCCACACTTCTATGCAGTTCTGAAAACCAGCTACAAACATGTAAACTCACTCACTGTTGTAACATTCAGGCTATTTATAACACTCTCAGAGTAACTATTCCATAGGAATTGATTCACATGGAAAGATGTAACATCATGCAAGCTGTAAAGCAGCTGTAGCCAGATGCTTCTTCCTCTCCAAGAGCAAACACATCCCATGTAATATGATGCAGAAAGGGTTTCATGGTTGCAAACTTTCTTCACCCGTAGTTGAGATTATCACTGCTCTGGCCCTGATGAATTAAGCTTGTTAACCACATGCTCCTACTAAATATGAAGAAGGCATTGCCAAAGATAGCTAAATGTGGGCAGTAACCACTACCTAACCATGAGAGGATTGAGCTCAGAGACCTTGAATAAGAAAGCAAAAACAGCATAGTTAGAGAGACTCCCAAACAGATCTAAATTCAGAAGAGAATACCACCCTTAGAAGCTCTGTAGCAGCTACTCAAGTATCTTATAATCAAGGTCCAACACATACTATTAAGAGAAGCAGAAAGCAGCAAGAAATTCTAACCAGAATTTAGTGCTGTGCTGATTGAAATCCTGCTCCTGAAAATGTCTTCTGAAAATAGGGTAAGCCCTAGGGACAAGAATGTTAGAGATCAACAAATCCATCACCAACCACGACCCAGCACGTTTGGTGTCGGTCTGTCAGCAATAAGCTTAGAAAAGTCTTGAATTCATTGTAAACCACAAAAATTTCTGATTCTCATTGATAGATTCCTTTTCTTCTGGAAGTTTCCCACATAAATTATTGCATGGAGAAATATTCCTGTCTCCATGGCAAGTGTTAGGTACAAAATTTTGGTCATTTCTACAATATTTGGAACTTGACATCATTGAGAGACAGATTTTTAACTATAAACTGGCTTCTCTGACTCCTTTCTCATAAGAGTCAGGGAAAAAAAAGTCGCAAATAGTTACTGCTTTCTTACAATGAAAAGCATCAGTATGATGAGGAAAGGAAAAAAGATTGGGGAGGGGGTAGAGAAGAGAGTAGATCACAGAAGCCAGTGTCAAGCAAGGATCAGTGAGCTGCCTAAGGCATGCATGCAGAATGAATTATGAATTGGGGAACATCCAAACACACCTTCCTCTCATGAAAACTGATCTCAGCCCCAAGGGATGAAGAGGGCATTTACAGTAACATGCAGCGTTGAGTGCAGTTCAGATTGCTGAGGCCGAGCTTTGATGAAGTGTATCACCAGCAAACTAGCCAGAAAAGACACAAACCCCAGAATTGTTTAAGCTATGGATTGCTGCCACAGGACTTCAGTCATGCAGAGCTAATAGATCAGCTGCTGCTATCTTGCTTATCCAAACGCTCAGCTGAGGTTACAGTTTCTCACTCTTTTCTTCTTGGAAGATAGTTATCACATCACCTGAGCCCGGGATTGTCACGCAACATTTACAGAAGTCAAAATGACATAAGCTAGGGAGAAACTGTTCCAGCTACATCTGGGATAATCAGACACCTTTTTCCAAATCAAAGCATCATTGTTTTCTTTAACACGTCCTCCAGCTTGACAACCCACAATTTCCTTAAGCTCTCCGTCTCCCAGGAACACTTTATTGTAAATGATTTCATGTAATCCCGATTACTGACAACCTCCACTGACTGTAATCTCTTGTCTTAAGGAGGATTTGTCAGTAAGTGGTCTGATTTCTCTTTGCTAAATTCTCTATTAAGAATGCAAAGTGGTTTTGCTGTTTGGGGTTTTTGTTATATATTCTTTCTACAATTAGTGTCACAAAGGGACATTTTAAAAACAAGAAAATGAGATTTAAAGAACTGCAACATCAAAGGGTTTTCAGTATGTTAATTTGGCAGTTTCTACTTAATCTGTATTCACAGCCAGTTGTGATACATACCAGCGCAAGTGAGGCTGCAAATGGCTTTTGGAGTGAGAAGCTTCGACTCCAAGAAAAACTAGGAAGTCAAAAGTATGTGGCCAGAGGTTTTTCTCTCACAGCAAGATGTATCCATAGCATGCCAGCTCCAGAATAAGGATAACTCAGAGAGGCAGCTATTTCTGAGCTGCTGAAGAATGGTGCTGATCTTACTGTGTAAACTGAAAACAGCACTGTGGTCATAGGCTTGGGATTTTTCCCCCTATGGGAGATCCCTCTGAAACAGATTCCTGACAAAGGCATTAAGTAACCACCACTGAATGCAGACGATCATCTTGACATTGTTTTAGTACAAGGTTGCTTCTCCTTTAATATTCAGCAAAGCACTTCCACTATTCAGGGGGGATTTTTATAGTTTTAAACCAGCAGTAAAATGCCTCATTTCTCATCAGCCTCCATGAGAGAAAATTAAATTCATAAACAAAAGTCTCTGAGGGGAGACACAATAGCAATTTGGTTTTCCTGGTTGTTTTGTATTGGCTGTCCAAATAACTATGATATATTCACTGTGTTTTCAGAGAGGAAGTCTGGTTGCCTTCAGTAAGCACAGCCAGAGCTTTCTAACCTGTTGAATTAGCTCTTTAGATAATGCTTCTTTTTACCTGCCTCTATCACAGAAACGAATGGTAAACACAATGAGAACAGAAAAGCTTCAGGCATTATCTAAAATCCAGAGCTTTTAGACTTACCTATTTTGTTATTTTCATTAACCTGATTTTCTTGAAGTGAAGCTCCTCCTTTTTCTTTACTTGTGACTATTTGACAAATGTCTCTTGCAATGCAAAAGTCACTGGACAAGAATCCTAATTTACAAAAGCTTTTCATAAAATTCTAATGCATAAGACCACAAATTAGAAAGCTAGGTTGAAAAACTGCAGTATAAAAGAGAGGTCAGACACAGCTTTGTATAACCTGAAGATAAGTGGAAACCAGCACTAAGAGGGCAGACAGTGTGGAACATTTACAAGTATACACACTTGTATTTCCTAGTTGTCAGTTTTCCCATCTGCTTCTTTCCAGGCGAGTCAGTAGGAAGTCTGTCACCTCACCAGCCCCGAGAAAAGAGACTGCACCTAAGAAATCTCTGAACTTTATCTAACATCGTTTTCCTGATATACTACCATAGGTCTCATACTTGATTTCCAAGGCCCATTGTGCTTTATCCCCTCAGGCAGTGCAGTCTTACTCAACATAAATACAGATTTATCTTTGAACTATAAAGACAAAAAGGTTTTCCACATTTCTAGGTGATGTATCTTTGTTAACCAAACCTAATAAAGCCCTTAGTTATTTACCTAACAGCCATTTAAACGCATGGCAAAGACCTTGCAAATTAACTCTTGAAATGGCTTTTTCCCCCTGACTTGTACACCTGAAATGTAAAATCTAAGCTATATACACAAGAAATCTTGACATAGGCACGCACTTGGTGCAGGGTTATATGGATGACATAAGATTGTGTATGGTTGCAGTGCACAAGGACTGGGAAAACACATGTTAAAAACCAAAATCCAAGAAGATTAAATGTGTTTCTCTTAATCCAAAGAGCACCATTAGATATGTCTCACATATCCAAAGATCAAAGATTGGGAACTTGAGAGGAGATCCAACTAACAAAAATAGGTATGGAATGATCGAGTTATTTACATCTCTCAGGTACATTTAATAATGCAAAACAGAATGAAAAGGCTGAAGGGATTGGTAGTAATGAAAAAGTAAAATGAAACCATCAGTCTGTAGCAATCATCAGAGTAATGCCATCAGCTTGAGTAATACCAAAACCCTCTTCATTTGGTATAGTCCCACAGAAAACAACGGGGTGCATTTATATTCCCATATCTCAATAAAGTAATATTGCTCAATTTGCATAACACCAAGGTGATACATTTTCATTCATGACCCTACAGAAAACAAATTAATGACTTATTTTTATAAAAATCATGTGGTAAATCCATCTAAACTCTGTATCAGAGTTCATAATCTTTATAATTGTAATTACATCTACAGAACACTTCTTTAACAGAAAAAAACAGATAATTCAACTGAATTAGGAGTTCATCAGGACAGGGACTGTCCAACTGCATGTCTGACACTGCCTCATCACTGCACATAACATGGTGGCTTCTTTTACAGTTTAAGTTTTAGAAACTATTTATTGTCATTTGCTTTTGTCCTGACAGGGTTTCTGCCTGTGTGGCTCTGGTGATGGTTTCATTACTCCAAGATCAAGCAAATATTAAGTTTTCTTCTTCGGACACTCTGGAAAGGGACCAACAAGACCTCATGAAGACACAGGGGGACTCAATATCCCCAGTTCAGCCAACTGTGAGTAAGGTGACCCAGTTCTGTTCTCTTTCTTCAGAGGCACAAGTTCAGATACACCACTCAGCAACTGCTGTGCGAAATCTCAGCATTCTTAACGGGCATTGGAAGTTTTACTCTTGAAGAGTAGAAATCTGAGTTATTCTTCTGAGCTAATCTTAAACTCCCTGATAAGTTTCCTATTTGATTGCTTAAAAATCCTATTACTTTTAAAGCAGGAAATCCATCTAGCTACTAATCCAGCAAAAATACTACATTTAAAGTAATGCTCACCCTGTTTCTAAAATAAATAAATAAAAAAGCAGACAGACAGAAAGACATCAGAACTCTTTGTTTACGCCCTGCCAGTAGAGGATACCTTCAAGCACTTCAGAATTCCTTGGGTCTTGTTTGGAATAAAATGATCTCTCTCCTGTTGCCTGTATATTCATCATGTTTACCTTTCCTAACAAAAGCATAACTGAGAATAGTGGCTTTCATCAAGCAACAGCCAAATAACCACTGTCATAGAATGGTTAGGGTTAGAAAGGACCTTAGGATCATCTAGTTGACACACTGCCATTCATATGACTTAATATAATTAAATCTAGGGGGGGTGAAATCCTTATTTAACTAAAGATATCATAAACATATGTACGTAGGATTATAGAGAAGATTGAGGAAGCAAGAAATAGGAAGTTACAAACTGAGCAAGTTTGCATTCATGTGAGAAGACAAAAGTGTCACGAAGTCAAATTTGCTTTCTGCAAGACTCTGTGACAGAACATAACATTAACAGCTTCAATACAGACCCATCTGCAAGAGAATGAAGAAGCTGTACCATGCATCACTCAGAAAGCACTGGCTTTTAGGCTAACTTCCCTTTGGGACTTCTTGGAATGTGGTTCTTCCATGAAGGCACATATTCCTTTACCTGCATTTGGAGGGGAAAGAACGAAAGGGAACACTTGAACATCTGGTCTGACTTTTCGTGTAACACAGAACATTATATTTTCCCCTTCGCTGAGCACAGTAACCTGCTCTTGACTTAAGCACGTCTTGTCAACAGGCATTCAAGTTGTTACTCATCCTTGATGTCAGGGAAAATATGCATAATTTCTAAGCTGAATGTGTTCAGCTCCAGGATCCAGACACTAGTTCTTGTTAAGCCTTTCTCTTCTAGGTTAAAGAGCACTTCAGTAGCTGTTATTTTCTTTTTGCTGAAGTGCAAAAGGGAAGGGAGGAGATGAGACAGGAAGAAGGTTCAGATGTCTGCCTAGAGCCTCCCTGTCTCACAGAATGAGTGTGGCTATGTTAATGAAAGGAAGTGATGTAACTACCAACATATCTGGCAGCTTGTAACACCATCAGAGAATGAGATCAAGCTTATTTGACTTGTATATGACAAGACTTGCACTTACCATATTCCTGTCATTTAATCTTTCATCATTTGATCATACATCATCTTTGCCCTGAAATGGTCAGACCAACTAGTCAATAGTTATCCAAGACATCCTGTTTTTCCAAGATAGTTCAGTCTTCTCAATGCTTTTATTAATTTACTTTTGAACAGGTTTAAATATCAAGTAACCAGAAAAACCCTTAGAACATTTAGGGCTTCTCTGCGTGAAGGTGGTTGGGACTACTAATTTTATACTTCTAATCAAAAATATATTTTTAATATACTTTTTTGGTAAATAATGAAAATAATATTTGCTCATGCTAATCCTAAATAAATGCCAATAATCCATTGCAGGATAATCCCAGTTACACTTGCCAACCATACGAGTCAGACTGCAGGACAGAAAGGAAGAGCTCAGAGTCTTCTCACAGCCCCAGCCCAGCTTCTCCAGCCCAGGATCAGATTCATGGGAGATATCCTACAAGCCAAGGAATTCACTGTGGCAAGAACAAATTTAAAGCATCTTTCAGCACCGAGAAGTTCAGGAGGTTCAGTTATGAGGAAAACACTGCAGGAAATTATGACAGGTTTCTCAAGAGCAGCAGAAATCCCTTTCACCCTTACAAGAGGCAGATCAGTGAAGATGTCTTCCAGGAAGCACATCAAACCCTCCCACCAGAAGCTTCACCCTTCAAAAATGCCAGAAGCATCGATGGGTTTGAGGGTCTACAAGGATCTACAGTTCCTGACGAGTCAGAGTCATTTCCTACACACATTCCAAACATCTCCACAGAACAACCCTGGTGTAACAGCCTCCAGTACAGCACCACAGGTCAAGATCACACTTCACAAGTCATGGTCAGTATTTTTTTCTACTTTTTTTTCCTGTTTTCAATGGCAAAAATATACTTTCGGGATTATTTTCTTATCTCTTAATGTGACTACCTGGATATTTAGTCTCTTGTCAAATTGCAGGCTGGAGCTCAGGATAGACAACCATATTTGCATGTTGAAGTTCTCTATTTCATGGCCTTTTCCTACTGAAAAACAGTCCTCCAAAAGGTGCATAAGGACAAATGATTTTCCACTAGACACAATACATGAATACTGAATATCCAGATTCTTCCTGACAACAGGTATAATAGCAGTAATTATCACTAACTTGTGTTTTCAAGGGACAAAAATTCTCAACACAGTATTTTTCACACATACATCAGATTTGCTACAACATGCTGGCTGAGCTGCAAATAGAAGAGAAACTCCAAGACATCAGATTTACTTTAAATACAAGATCTGTTTATGGTATGTGCAGTGCAAAGTGAACAGGGCTAATTCCCATGCTGGATAGAAGCAAGTGTCTAGTTCAGGCAGCACACAGATCCCTGAAAAGCAAGGCAAATTACCCTCCAGTATGTTCACAAGGTATCTCTGCTGTGATCCGAAGTGTAAAGCGTATCTTTACGATCTAGAGCAGACAAAAACAATGACTACACCTGCCAGGAGAGGGCCCTAACCACTGGTTCTAAATGGCTGCTGTGAGGCAAAGAATTTGAGGGTTACCAAAAGAAAGAGGGGTTAAAAATACCCCCAACATCTCACCTGGATTAAGACGGTTTACCAGGGAATGGAGGGATGTTGTCAGGGTACATACCTGGGGATTGAAGCCATTCAGGTTAAGAAGGAAATTGATCTAAATCTCTTATTTCCTGCATAAATACACATCTAAGTCAGATGAGTTTAATGCAAAACCTGTAAGCCATTGATGAAAAAAAATCCCTATTTTCTTCCCAAATCCCCAGGCTGCAAATCGTAGGGAATGTAAAGCCAGTACAGCAGGAGCCCTTTACCACGTAAATGTGAGTACTCAGGAAAAGACTGGCTGCTTGTTAATGTCTCCACTGGTTCAGTCAGCAACTTCAGATCTCTTGAACAGTTTACATGCTGCTGGCAAGCTGACATTTCTGAAAGACTTCATTTTACGGTCACCAAAACAGCATGGATATTTGTTAACACTGGCTGTGGCATTTGCTTCGTGCCAGGATATCAAACCAAGTCTAACATGCACCCCCTACACTAACATATACCATGAAAGATGGTATTTATGGCCTTCCTTGAAATAATGTCAACGACATGAACTTCCAGAAGAAAATTCCTGGCCATTGATGTGAATGAGAAAGAACCTAAAGTCAGTCACCAGATGCATGGATAAGGACGCTGCTCAAGACACATCATTCCCTGCACTGCTGGAGCTCTACCTTAGCTCTCTGCTTAGCACGCAGTTTGTTTGAATGGCTCTTCTAAAGCAGATGGTGTTACTACACATGCCATATGGTGCACTCAGCATTCCAACTACACAGCAACTTTTAATACTCAGGAACCTTAGCCCTTAACAGAACGAAGTCCCATGTGGAATCCAGGACAGGCAGCTGGGCAGACCTGGGAAAAATTAAGACTTGATCAACTTCTCTACCTTTATTTCCACAGTTGCAGAAATAAATCCCATTCTTATGATGTTTCCTGTATCTTGATCGAATTCAGTAGTCCCCTTAGTTTGAGTCATCTCTGCCACCTCTTTCCTGCGGCACCTCACCCTCTAGCTAATGACATAACTCCAGCATCAGCTCAAGGGACTGACAGTCTGCAAGATAAAATCAAGGAATATGAAGAAGAGACAGAGGCACATGTGCACACTCCAGAAGGAAAGCTGCAGTATGCAGTTTGTATGTAAGGAAGAAAGATAAACAGAAACTGTCATTTTCTGAATTGCTCTTTGGATGCAATTTGGGTTGGGATTTCCTTTTTTAAAGTAGTAATTATATAAACACAGTAAATGTTTCTTCTTGTATGCTAGAATATAAATCCAATTCTATTTAACACTTACTGTGACAGAATCAAGTCCAGAAAGGTATAATGAAAGTAAGTATAATGAAAGACAAATCAGAATTATACTTAACAGAATTCCTCTATTTTAAGTAGAGGTGTTTTCTCTAATAACTCTTCCCTCAAATATTTTCTAGCAGGATTCAGACATGAAGCTCAGGACATCCCCCCTGGAAGGGCAGCCTGGTTTGTATTGCTATCAGCCTCAAGTGCAGCAGATGTATTGCCCCTCACATCCTTTCCATCAGGTCAGTATGACATAGTGACAAACCTCCTGTATTTCTAGTACTATAATGATACAGTGGTTATGGTAGTAATACGAAGAGACAGATGAAACAATGCCTGCTAAATTGGTGTTTGTGGGGCCATGTTGATATATATACATTCTTTTTATGACAATGAGATCTTAAAAGAACCACATCTAAATACATTTTTAAATATTAATCCATGGGGGGAAGAGAAAAGGGAAAAAAAACTTCATCAAATGGAATCTTAGTTCTGCTTATTTATGTTTTCACCATCATGCTCAAGAAAATTGGCTTTGAAAGCAGATAAATATCAACACAAGTGTTGGCATTTCAGGATCCCAGGGAATTAACAGTGCTTTAACTTCAGAATAAGAAATTAAATATACATGACTGCATACTGAAAATTCAGATAAACATAGAAAACCACTCTTAAAGCAAGACATTAACAGCAGGAGAATGCTCGTTCTCCTTGTGCTTGACAGCACACACATCTCTTTTGCAATCTTTTGACTGTTACATCATCCCCTGTGAAAGATTATTCAGCTGAAGCATAATTGGCAATAATGCTGATGATGCATGAGAATGCACAATATTAGGGTTGTTCTTCTGTCATGTAACTATATTATTAATACTAAAAATGCACGGGAGTAACTGACACCTTGTTCTTGAGTGTGCTTACATGGCATTTGAATACAGGTCAGTTCCTATTTACAAAGATACTGTATATATACTGCTTTGAAAGATCATACATATATACCTTAATCCTTAATACATGTGATCCTAGTACCTATTTATAGAGGTTAGCGAGTGTGGTCTACTGAGCTTTGAAAACCTGTCATAGAGGGAGCCTTAGTGCCACAAAGTCATTTTCATGACTCTGAAATGAATTTAACTAATTTCCTGTAGATAAAAACGGTGGTGCTGTACAATGCATTGAAAACATTGCTTGAAAATCCCTATTTAAAACAAACAACCCCAAAAATTTATTTAAAGTGAAATTAAGGCAGCAAGGATTTTACAGCTTTAGAGGCAGAAATCCATGTACAAAACCAGCACAATCACTATAACTCCCAAACTTTAGAACTGAATTAAACTTACAGCAAATTCACAGATACAAAATATTTGACCATAAAAGCTCACACTTGAGTTAGGACTCCTTTGATCCCAGTGGCTGATGACTGATACTGTGAAATCAACTGTACCATCTCATTCAACTTGCTCAAGAAGTATAAAACCTGTGACTAACTGAGCAGTGATTTCAAACCGTGCAAAGAAAACAAAGAGCAGGATACTGTATGATATTTCACTGGGATTAATTCATATGGTGCTACTAGGCTGAAACACTGAAATAATAATCATACCATTCATCACCAGGATTTAGTCCCTTATGAGGAAAAAGAAAGGTTATTTCTGGCATGATTTTCTTATAGAGGTAAGTAACATCTGAAAACAGATGCTGGATGACCATAAAGAACAAGAATACATGTATGTTGGAATTTTATCAACATTGATAAAACTAAATCAGCTCTCACAAGTGACTGGTTAGGAATTTAAGTTGTTTGGTAAAACATGACTGAGGAAGTATGATAGAATTCTGTTCTTAGTAGCGGATTTTCATATTTAAGTGCGTATTTCTCATACTTACAAATCCCCCACCTGTCTACCAAAATTTAAAGAAAGCTGTTTCATTATTACAGTAGATAACCCATCAGATATAGAATGGAATAAAACAGGGACTGACTGTATCAACCACTAGGAGAGCTTTTATGGCCCTTCCAAACTTCTAGTGTCTGGGACAGTTAAACTGATCCACAGGCTCGTGTGACAAGGTTCACTGAGCACCCTCAAGTACCAGCTTCTCAAACTCAGGCTCCTTGTCAAGTGTACAGCTGCTAAACAGATGTGAGAAGGCATGAATAACAGAGAGGCAGTTCTCCCACACTGAGTCAGGAAGCATGGCTACAGAATCATCTCACTCTTGGCTTTTTCTTTCACCTACCACTCTGGCATTCCACCAGCCAGAATTTACCAAACCTCTTTTTTTCCCCTATAATGTGGCAAAAAAGTAACTATCTTTTCCGTTTTATCAACACCATCATAATTAATTTCCTTGTTAGACTAAAACTCCCTAGAAATGATAAAAGGTAATAAAACAGAATAAGAAAGGTGATATTACACTATCATTCTAACTTACAAATTGTATTATTTCCTTATTGTTATTTTGGAAGAAAAGGGTCCCAGAGGAAGGATTATCCTGCTACAAATATAAACTAGCTCCCCACACGGACTGCAGTACAGGCATTGTGGATATGCCACAGCACCACACATCTCACAGTATAAATGTCAGGTTGCTTTAGCAGAAACTCCGGCCAGCTGTTAACTCAGTGAATATTTCTAATTTCTTTATTTATCCTATGGCAGACACTCCTCCTCTGTCACTGCTGAGTTCACACCAGAACTATTACTACACATTGGCATTAACCACATTCAAAAAACCTACAAAATTAAAGCTGAAATACACCTTCTGGGAGCTGCCAGGCAAGATAGAACAAGCACTAAGAGGAAAGGCTTCCATCCACCTGCAGGCTGGCACTGTGACAGATCTCTTACATGCAGCAGGTTTCTGTTAGACTTTTCAATATTCGTGCTTCTTAATGTTATTATAGTAAAAGTATGGCAACATGTTCTACTACTCAGAGGAAAGAAACAATAGACATAAGCAGCCAGCATCATAACAGGCAGAATTGCTGTCTGTATGCCATAATCAGATACTGGAAAATGAAAGAACATGTGATACAAGACAGAGGAGAAGAGGAATAACATCTTTTGCATGAAGCAGCTCTATTATTAATACTTTACATTTCAAATTTGAATGGAGCAGTGCAATTAAAATCACTAGGAAGTTACACTCCAGAGAACGGGCCCTTTAGCCTGAAGTGAAGGATGTGCAAACTACACCTCATTTTTCATTACAGGGATGAGAGACATCAACTCTTTGGTTAATTTTGTCCAAATGATAAAATGGCCTCACCTTCCCCTTTGCTGGACACAACACAGATGATGATTCATAGGAAAAATTGCTTCTTGTTGACCTGAAAGAAGTAGCAGACACTTACTGAAGTCACTTACCCACCCACCATAAAACATGGACACCTTTCATGCCAGTTGTGCGACTGTAAAACCAGCTCAAGCCTGTCATACCAGACCATTCCCCAGCCTCTGTTCCCTCAAAAAGAAGTGATGAAACCAATAAAACAAAAATAATCCTTAAAACACCTAGTTCTTGCTCTTGCTGATGACATCACAACCAGCCCCATCATTGTATTCTTTCCATTCAAAGAGCCACCAAGACTAATAAAATCAAAATCATTTGTATGAATTACCCAGTTTTCTACTCTGGTGCAAAATCCACACAGTATGCAATAAACCAGGCAGCACAGAACTGCGCATGAAAAATAGTTCAAGGTTAATGTGGAGACTGCCGTTTTGCCCAGGATTTAGTTTAACAAGGCAGGACATGATGAATGAGTATGTACATCTCATTTCTTTCACCCTGCTTACCATAGCAAACAAATTAGTGTATTCAGTATGTTTGTCCACATTCCATTTCAGGCAGTTCAGTGTTAGAAAGATAAAAGCAAACAGACAAAAAACTCCAGCAAAAACAGTAAAATTACTTAGAAACTGAAATAAATTATTCAGAATCCAGAATAAATACATAAACTATGAACATTTTGCAAGCACATGATAAACTCTCACATGCATTTTAAGTCAACAAAGACCAAGAGCAACAGAAGCTATTGGTCTGAAAATACGAATGACAGTAAGAAACTAAGGAGATGTATAAATTACCAAGGAGATTTTCCCAACCAGTCTCAAAAGCTACATTATAATCTTTCAAAGGAGCCATAAAACTCTCATGACACAAGATTTCTAGAGCTAAGCAGTAAAACACTGGAACAGGGCTCAGCAACCTTTGAGTACTAGGGAAGGCATGCAGGTAGTTTTTTAATAGCATATGACACGACTCCTAATTTTAGCCATGCCCTAGCCCTGGCATCTGCAAAGATTCATCTGTAAGAGGCAGAAATTCCTCTCACACTGAGCTCTGAGTTCAGTGGGAGCCTTTGCCTCTCAGAGAGCCAACTGATGGTATCGCACCTCAGCAGCAGTGATTCTTTGTTCTTGAAAGTTGCTCACTAGCAGGTTTAAACTGTAATTTGGAAAAGAAAAAGGTGACCAACTGCTGCATTAAAAAATTGAGAGCAAACCTACAGAAACTCTGATGCAATCCAGGCTCTGCGTGTTATCTTCCCTCTTTCACCTATTTTTTTGCATGGGCATATCTCTATCCTGGTGATTGCATGATAGGCCAGTGATTTCTTTAGTATGTCTTGCAAGTGGGACAGGCTTAGACATCTCCTGAGGAGACAGCTTAGCACTTCAGTCTTGAGGAGCATTCTGCTGCTTGTCCCAAGGGGTGGGGTGAGGGTAGCACAAATGCTGTCTGATTTCAGGTGTCCTGGCTAATCTTTTTAGCTTTCTGATATAGAAAAGGTGGGGGGGGAGGAGGAGAAAAGCTGCTTGAAGTGGTGGTAACAGCACTCAGACTCCCAGCCCCTTGGAGAAGGCTGTTTCTTGCCACTGACTACGAGAGTAGCCTCACAGCATCACAAGGCAGGCAATATGAAAAACACCTATGAGAAATGTCTCATATGCCACTTGTCTGTCCCCTGGAATGACACTACTAACTTATTCTATAATAGCACACTCACTTTATGTATACATCCACTACAGCTTTGGTGGTTGTTGTTTGAGGTTTTTTACTACCTCACCTGGTAACAGCAATTTGAACTTATGCTTTGGGATGCTGTTATGAATTTTCTGGAGACAATTACTAGAGTTCAGTTAGTCCCATTTTTCACAAGAACTCAGTAGCATAACAGGCAATAAAAAAGTACTTTTTTTTATATCCTTCAATTTGGAACACAATAAACAGCATCTGGTAACAGTCAACATATCAGTGAGCTCCTCCTCATCCATGCCCTGTTTCTTCTCCTTCTTGGGCATGAACTAGTAATATTAATGTCTTCCAAAACCATGCTAGAAAAACTACATCTGGGTTGGCACAACAGGTATGAAACACAGGCAGAAGACATCCTCAGAGCTAGCTTAATAGTGTTATTAAGTATTTTTGAAAGCTTGTTGATAGGCCAAGTAACATCTCTTTTATTCCACCACCAGTATCCCTCAGGAGGCAACTATCCTGTGACTTACATTACTTCTTCACACTACCCCTACCAACGAATCGCTCCTCAAAGCAGTCAAGAATCCCAGCAGCCTCTGTTTCCCAAACCCATCTACTCCTACAGGTAATAACATACTTTCTCAAGTTCTAATGTTACAGGAAATACACTGTTTACCCATGGCCTATTTCCAGCATCATTTGCAACAACATGCTTATTCTTATTTGTCTTGCTCCCAGTGTGCTCTGTCCTGTTTGTATGAATCACAACATGTTCCAGGCTCTGGGGCCAAGGCAGAGGGAAATCCAATGTAAAGCTTTGTGAACAGTTTTAATCACCTCACAACAGCTAGATGTTTCTCCAGTATAAAATCTCAGGCACTGCAAATTTCATCAGCACAAGACTAATCACCCTTAGTTGTCTTCTCCAGGACCTGTATTAAATCTGGTGCTTTTTCTCCAATTATTATGACAAAGAAATGCGTGAAAACCGTATCAGATATGCCAGTTACCACACAGGTTTAGCCCCCAAAGAGCAGCTTAACACAGTAGACCAGACAATTGCATTTTAGTTGTACGTTCTTTCACTGTCATTTTGACACTCTTGTTGTAGCCTTTATCATTCAAACACAGCCTTACATAAAAACACATTAGCAGGATTTGAAGGCTGCAGACCTGATTCCAGTTTGCATTACTTTATTTCAAGCCCTGGCTGGACCTTCTAATATGTGCTTTGAGAATTACCTCCAGAAGTTAAGCAGTGTAAGGAGACTGATTGTAAACAACTGGGTGGAAACTTTGAGTATCATCATCGTTCATGCTCAGACAGTGCAAGCCACAGTAATTACACACACTATGAAAAACACTCTTTTTTTCTGCTTCTGAAGAGTCAAGCAGAATAAGCTAAATTTTTTTCTTTCTCTCTCTGAAGCATCCTGATCTTCATGGCACTCAAAAACAGCAAGACAGGGAGTTTGCCTGTCAGTGAGATTTACAATTTCATGACGGAACACTTCCCTTACTTTAAGGTGAGTGCCAAGGGGATGGGGGGAAATCTCTCTCTCAGCTTACCTAGCGGCAGAGGGAATAAAGAAGGGGATTCGATCTATGAAAACGGATCATTTCTCAGATAGATTAATATCAAATCTATTACACACTATATACCTTCATGATCACAAACCACCCAGCATTTTAGGCCTAGGCAGAAACCTGAGCATGATATGTAGCGATATTTAACACAGAAAGATATTAAGAACTGTTCCAACTTTGAGTTTGTGCAGATAACAGTGGCTGTTCCTCACAAACAACTCACCAAAAGGATAAATACTTTTAAAAACATATCCATTCCCTCCTCTCTGATCTCAAATACAGGCAGAACTGGTCTTGTGGCTTCTTCTGCCATCAGCAGCACCTTCAGACTCATGTGGAAGCAGAGGCTCAAGGTTATCTTGCTCTGTTCTGGGGCTGGGATATCAGTCTTGGGTAACTTCATCACTCACATACACTGTACAAAGAGAAGTATAATATGTGATAAATAGTATTAAGCTGATAATTACACAGTAATGTTGGTGAAGGTGAGGGTGTATGGTTAGCAGCAGTTACTATTGAAATTTAAATCCATGCTATAAGAGAATGGTTTCTTGCACTTAGACTGCAAGTGGAAAGAGATTAGTCAGGGCATGATCCAAGAGCAGAAGGATTACAGTGAAGGTTTTAAAAAGAGCTGTAATAGAATCATCAACTGCTACCCAACACAGAGCTTTATTATTGCTGAGCCTTCAGAACCATCTCACTAAAAAGTCCAGACCAGGTGACCTGCAACTGTTCACAAGACCCAGAAATGAAAAATAAAGCAACAAGAGTCTGTTAAGTTTCCTACTGCAAATAAACATGCAGCAATTCAACCAAATTTAAAGCAGCTATAGAAAGGCAATTGAAACTTTTGTATTCCGAACACTAAGGATGACTAGAAATCAGTGTTCAGATACAAGTTTGCAATGGTTTTGGACAATAACTGAGGATAAATAATGCCCAGAAAAAATTAAAACTGAACATGTCAGTAACCAGAGAAATAGAATACACATGAGCTATCATGAAGGAAGAACTGTTACAACCCATTACACTTCTGCATTCCCAGATTTCCTCCCAAGGGTATCACCAGCTGCTCAATTGTTTGCTACAAGCAAGAAAAGGGAGGAAAATGAAAAAGAAAGAAACATACCATCACAATTCAAGCCGTGTTCCATCGCACCATGACTGCTCATAACCCACTGAAACAAACCTGAAACACTTCAAGTCACAGGGACACAACAGATTTTTAGGCTAAACACACAGAGAATTCAGCAATGAGAGTCATCTGAACAGGGAAAGGAAGAGCAGCAGAATGGCATGTGACAAGAACATAGTAACTGTGAATTTTCTGTCATTTTCACAAGAGTAAATTTAAACATTTGTATTTTGTCCCTAACAGAATAATAACTCTATATCCCATGCATTTACCACTAGCTGAAAAAAAATACTAATAATCCAAAGGAAAATAGTTTGAGGATTATGGAAAAGGTGCTGGGCCCCAATATCTCAAAACTGGTATTTTGTGGAGCTCCACTCCCCAGTATAACACCCAAATCATGGAATGCATTCCATCTGATCAATGTTTTCTGGAAAAATAACAGGAATTTCAAGCAGAGAGATGGGAATATTAAACATATGTTTTACAGACGTCCACATTTATTCATCAGACCAAACTGAAGTTAATTCTCCTTTGTCTTACAACACAATCCATTATAAAATTAACTAACCAGCAGGTTGCAAACCAAATGCTGCTGCTGCCAACATGCACAGAATTCCTCGGACACGAGACTGTGGCTCTGCAGGCGTCACCTTCCTTGTCTTGAAGTCATTCTGACACAGCAGAAACATTAGGAAGATACACAGCCTCTCCTCATCTGTATGCTGCATGTAAATATAGTGTATTGTAGATACTGTGATATTTTGTGTGCAAACATGTACAAATAGGTGTGTTCACGTCTGCCTGTGTGTATACAGATGTGGATACACATGCTCAGCTGGACAGAAGGAACTTCTACTTTCTTACTTATCAAAACTTGGTCTTTCTCTTAATTCATTTAAAAATTGATGAGAATAAGGTTACTGCTGCTATCTGCATCATAGAAAAAGAATGATGCAGGGGGTACTACTGGAAAGTTTTTTGTAATTGTCATTATTTGGTGACAGCTTTCTGTTTGCATTTTACTTACAAATACAGTCTTCAGCAAGATAAAGGATTATAAAATCAGCAAAGAATATCTTGTTGTTGCTACCAGAACTCTCCAAACAGCAGGATATAACAGGGAGAGGGGAAGCAATTAAAGTTGGAGAGAAACAGAGTACAAGTGTACACAGAATCTTGCTGGGAGACATTAGATGATACAAGCCTAGTCAAATTAACTTGTATTCGCTGCCACAGCAAATTTAGTTTCTATGATGCAACAATCTCATTTCTAGTTGAAACAGAGCAATCCAACTCCTACGTCCTAAAAAAAACATCTACGCAGCTAAAGTTGAATTACTCTTTGATGTACCTCTCCCTTCTCTTGAGACCTAGATTTAAAGAGAAAGGGTTTTGCAAGATCACTGAACTCTTTAAACTTCAAGAGGCGGCCAGGATCAATGGGTCTGTGCAGTAATATTTTTTGCTTGTCATCCTTTTTGTCTTTGTAGTGATTAGTGAGTCTAACAGAAAGCTTTAATCTTGGTAATTGAAGTTATTGCAGTGGTCCGAGAGGTTAGGAAGGTCTGTGGTCTGATGAACTTAGAGCAGCAAGTTGCAGTGTCCAACTCTACACAGCTTCATCCATGCTCTGCTGAGTACGGCAATGGCAAAACCAAGCCGTGGCCAGGAGATTCCAACTGTACAAGGGTAATGCAGGAGCCAGAGCTCAGTTCTTTAACAAATATTAACTTAAACTACTAACAGAGCTGTAACATGACCATGCTGCTGGAGTGTTCCTTCAGGGCCTTCCTGGGTAAATGACTGGCTTTCACTGCTCAGCAATCCCAAGTTCAATGCAAGAACCTGCTCATCTTGGCAGCAATCTTCAGCAGAAATCTGTGTACTTTTTGCTCTTGGGTTTCTAAAACTACCTCATAGTTTACACCCCCACACATTCTGAAAAGCTCTGAGAAACACATGCCACTCCCATCTTCCCTAGTGCTTAGCAGAAACACTAATTATCCTGTCTAGATACAGCCTCCTGTGCAGGGCACAATCATGAATATTCTTTCAGGTCAGCTTCTTCAGTAGCTAAGCACGCATCTTACCTAGGAGCAACAGTTCTATTTACTTTTGGAACTGCCAGAAAGCAACTTGAGTATGATCTGCAAAGGAGAAAAATTGATTAATCAGCTTTAATATTACCCTGTGGCAGAAAGAGTTTAAAAAGGGAGGTTTTGCCCCTTTTTTTGTTTAAACAGAAATGCGGTGTCCCACCTATGGGACCGGCTGACAGAATAGTGAAATGCTAACATCAGGTGGGCCAAAAGGGTAGAAATAGTGCTGTTATGAAGGAAAAGTAGCTTCTTTTTTAGTAACTAACATGTATTTAACTTCCACTACTGATTAACTTTTTTAATGAGGAGAGCACGTATTAAATTTGACCCTGAAATTCTTCAGTAAGGCTTTTAACACCTTAACTCACCAGATTTTGCGTTCCTGATAAAAGCAGAATTTCTGTCAAAGTATGTTCAAAAATGCAGGGTGTAGCATGTGAAAGCAAGAATGGACACAAGCCCATTTATAAAAGATGGTCTCGAGGAGATCTGTTACTCCAGGCAACACTTAGCTGCTTTCTGTAAGTGAATGATCCTTATAAATAAGGACTAAGAATGGAAAGGAAACTTAATGTACATAAAAGGGAAATTTTCATTTTTAACCTCTTTAAAAATACTATGGAAAATCATTTTTATTTCTTGGGTTCTCTGGTCAATAATTCCCTGTGGTTGATAAAAACAGTTGCGACAACCAATATTTTACATCCATGAATGTGAATTAATAGTGGCACACAAACAATGCCACCCACCTTTCAGTGAGCTGTTTGATTTCTTTTAACTCTTATGACACACAGCTGAGGATTTTCTGGAAACAAGAAAAAACATCCAAAACCGATGAAAACAAAACAAAAAGGCCTCACATACTCTACACACCTTGTAACCTGATGAGCTCTGAAGTCTTTCTCTTGAGCTTTCTCATCTCTGCAAATGCAGACCCTTTGGAAAGAATCATTTGACTGACACAGATAAAGCTACAATTCTGGGCTTTTAACTGGTCCTACGATGACAGAGGAGGTGTAGCTGGACAAGCAGTTGCACCTGCTACAAGGAAGCTGGGTCTCTCAGGTTGATTCCTACCATTACATAGCAAGTCATTTTTCCCACTCCCTTTTTTTTGAGCTTACAGCGCAGTGGCAATGAGCTAAGACAGTTCTATTCAGATCTGCAACAAACAGCGTCATACAAAACTTACCAAACGAAAAGCAATGAAGTGACATATCAGGAATTCATTGTAGGAATCTTCTGATATGGATATGCATACTAGTTTACAAAGCCTTATGGTGATGGGCAGCATTTTCTGGCTGGATGACTAAGGAAACAGAAATGTGTGAGATCAAATAAACACACACCAGAAAAACTGAAATGCAATAAGAGCATACAGTCCTGTTTCTTCAAGATCAGCATTTCAAGACTAGCAAGCAAACAAGCATTTCCCATCAGAATATGAGCATGACTGTTTTGCTAGGTAGTTCCCTCTTCATTCCTTACAGCAATATTAATTATCAATATTCTTCTACAAGCAATCAGGGAAAACAGAAATATTGTAAAGATTAATTTGTATAAACTGAGGGGTTGCACTAAGTTTTCTTTTCTGTCCATTCTTGCAGTTGAATGCAAACCCTTCCTTAGAAAAAGGAGGGAATTTTGTTTCTCTCATCAATCAGAAACATCCTAGCTAGAAACAGAGGAATCATTTTAATGAAGCTCATATGCATTGTTCAGTCTAAAGAACCTTCCAACTTCCACTACTGCATTAAAAATAAAAGCAAAGCAAGAAGATACAGTGATCAGATGTACGAACCTGTATCTCATCTGCTGGGCTTTTGATTAAACCATGTGGTTATGTAATTGGCTACACCTCCAGCAGCATGCCAAAACGCTTTTGAAGTCTGCCTGGACAATTCATCTGAATCCAAGTGGCACATAGCCCTTCAACTAAGTGTTTGAAATATTTCTAGGTGTTCCAAAAGGGATTAAGAGATTTCCTGTTAGTTCACAGTTCTGGAATATAATTCTTTAACACATTTAATTCTTGTAATTTGCAAATTCACTCTCAGACATTCAGCTGCCCCTCTGACAAGGCCAAGCTCCTGCTTAGAAGACCAGTTACTATGTTATCTGATTCCTCTCTTTCCACACAACACAACTGTAACATTTTTGTGGCTTCCTAATATGGTACCAGTTTCATATTGTAGAAAGTATAACCTAACAAGTCAAAACAGAGAAATATATTTGTATTTGTTCCTTGAAGTTCCATTCTTATACTGGTTTTGTTTTTCTAGACAGCTCCAGACGGCTGGAAGAATTCTGTACGCCACAACTTATCTTTGAACAAATGCTTTGAGAAAGTTGAAAACAAGTCAGGCAATTCTTCTCGGAAAGGCTGTTTGTGGGCTCTGAATCCAGCCAAAATTGATAAGATGCAGGAGGAGCTTCAGAAATGGAAGAGGAAAGACCCAGTTGCTGTAAGGAAGAGTATGGCAAAGCCAGGTCAGTAATATATTAGTGTATTTGTTCCCAAACAGTGGAACCCAGAACTTTTCTTTGCAATAGACATCAAGCTCTATAAGAGAATTTATACAGGATTTAGGAAAGCATTTAAGAATTTTCCTGGTTATAAAGTGGTTGGCAAAAAAAGAATAAAAATTAAAATCAGAATTAGATAAGACCTGGTTTTGCAGGAATGCTTCCAAATAGGCATAAAGAAGCTTCACCAAACGAACATTTTCTTTTGACATCTCATTAAACTTTAAAGTAAAACCAGCACTAAAATAAGTGCTAGATAATAAAATTTGAAATTAACTGATAGTATCCAGCCTTTAAACACAGAGATGCAATTTACTATATACTCACTTGGCAATGCTAATTTAGAAAAGCATTTCAGGCCTTAAGAACAATCATAAATGGGTTAGCACTAGTTTGCCATTCCACTCCCTCATTTCCTAAAGAACACTAGATTTCCAGCTGCAAGCTCTGAACACTGAGGCTCTGTTAGGAGTAAGTTAATCACGGACTCTTTTCTTGTTTTGTAGAAGAACTTGACACACTGATAGGCGACAAAAGCGAAAAGCTGAGATCTTCAATGATGTCCTGTAGTCCGACTGGCGTTGCAACTGCATCCCTTTCCAGGCAGATGGCAGTCCAATCCCACTCCTTATGCGAGCCCTCGCTTTCCTCCGGTGTACCACAGCCATTACATAGTATCCACGCATCAGGAGCTCTACATGTCAAGAGCCCATTGCCAAATTTGCTCGGGGGGCAGCAAACTGCGTGCTATACATCACCACAGGGTTTTCCTCAAATCTCAAGTACATTAATGCAACAGCCACCCGACCCTCAGACCCTTTTTCCTTCTGCGGAGGCTCAAAGTGAACTCAGAACTCAGCCCAGCATCACCCAGGACTCACCGCTGCCGGCTCAGACCCCCCCAAGCTGTGGAGTGAAGATACTGACAGAGCACTCTACAGCCAGGACAATGCAGGACACGCTCATGCAGGAAGGAGATCTCAGCAATGATATCGATGCTCTTAATCCATCCCTGACTGATTTTGATCTCCAAGGTAGGCATCTCAGGCATTTTTATTTTGTAGAGTCAGGCTTATTACATCACATCACAACTGGCAACAGATGCATGCATGTCCTTCTTTCTTAACTACGTGTCCTTGCCACTGCTACCAAGACTTGCTTACCAGGTTACACGATTTTCCACAACAGATTTATATCCAGAGTTTTAAAAAACCCAACTGCTTACTCTTGATTACAACTACTGATATTGAATATTACAATACAGTACTTAGAAGGTATTTTTTAAATTAATATTTCTCACTTAAAACTACTCAAGCAAAATTATTTAGTGCACGTCAAGAGAATTCTCATGTGAGAGGCACAAAGAGAAGTCATTTTGATTGAATTAACACGTCAACATTTTTCTTTATCAATATTCAAACTCCTTCCACAACTCTGCTCACAGGAATGCTGTTTACACCTTCACAAGGCATTCATTCAGGGCATGATCTATGCCCTGGACAATTATATTTTCCGAGGTGTGTTCTTAAATACTTAAGTCATGTGATGCTGACAAGTAAATGGTTTTTTAATGTGAAATAACTGAATCACCTTGAATGGACAGGATTTTGAACATTAAGAACTCAGCTTTCCATTTAAAATAAGGGAGAAAAAAAAACCCATCACCATGTTTGCATATGTATATACATATATATGTATTTATATATGTGTTTATATATAAATAAAACCTGCAGGTTCCAAATGATAAAGCCCTTGCTGTACCACATAACATGCAAGAATTGCCTTCCTATGCAGGCAAAACATGATACAAAAGCAACCTAAAAACCAGAGCAAAAGAAACCTCCATAATCTATCTACATGACTCAGCAAGTGCCTTTGTGCTGTCACAACTATTCCACAATCCTGCCAGGCCCAGATCACTTACTAAGATTAACAACAGTTTTTTGAATCTTCAGCTTCTTCCTCTTTCAGGCATTCCACACATTTCTCTGATCCTCTTCCCACTTCATTCAGTTATTCTGGAACATGCTCATTTACACCGTGAATATTCTTCACCAATCTGGTACAATTCCATCAAAATTATCAACACTCAAATTAGAATTTAAGGCAAGACCTGCACAGCTGTAACAAAATCATTATGCACACACACATTAAAAATAATACTTTTAAAAGTCAGAATTATTCTAGCAAATGGCTAAATATGACCCCATTTGACAGTCTGCAGGCAGTGGATATTGCTTTAGAGCAAGTCTGTCTGCTACAGTCCCCACAAGGAAATCTTCAATGATAACTAGGAAAAATATAGCCCTCCTGCTTTCGCTGTGATATGCACAGAAAAATCAGCAGAAAGATGAGAACTGTTTTGGTACACATTAGATAAAAGCCCCATTTCAGATCTTTTGATTTGTCAGGTCAATCAGATACCCAGTGATTTAGTTACCAATTCAGAGAACACTGCACCATAAGAATGCAAGAAGGCCAGTCATAAGGTAGTATTATTTGCAGATTTGTCCCATAAAGTGCCATTAGCTCTTCCTTAAAAAGATAACAGAGGCAATTTCCTTTTTCAAAATCAGTGATTTGGATTGGGTTTTTTTTTCAAATAGAAGTTATGCTTCCTAAGTACACATTTTCAACAGAATTTTAATTATCAAGTGAAATAATTTTCTTAAACTAATGCTGCTTTCTCAGATGTTAATTTAAGGTGACAGACAAATAATAACTAGAAAATAATCTAAGCAATCTTTTTCCTTTCTCAGTCACAGGTGATTAAGGACACCTACACACACAGCATATTAAATGTATAATTACAGACTTCTGTAAAACAATGTTCAAAAAGCATATATGAAGAAAGTTGACTCAATCCCTTTTGTTTTGTTATAGGAAACCTTTGGGAGGAGCTGAAAGACGACAGCTTAGCTGTGGATCCCCTAGTTCTCATCTCATCATCCCCAATGTCTTCTCAGTGTTTCCCTTCTCACTGCCAGATGGAGAACACCAGCAGCAATAGCATCAACATCCAGAATGGAACCCCACACAGCAGTGTGCCTGACCTACAGCTCACTACTCTTTACTCTGCCTTTATGGAACTGGATACAGTGTCTCCTGCCTACCTAAGTAATACTGGATCCAAACCTATAGCACTAATGTGAACCACGCACCAACCTAGTTATTATTACTTGGTCTGAATACAGTCCTAACCATCCCACACACTTACCCACCTGATTTATGTCAGCTGAAACTGTGTCCATTGGAATAAGAATAATCTTTTTCCAGAACTCACCCGCAGGATATGTAGCTTTACTATGACAATTTTCTACAGACAGATACTAAGAAAGTTTAAAAGACTATTTAAAGATAATATTGTTAACGGCTGAACTGGTCAACACCATTTTATCAAGCCACTCATCTTCTCTATCTTCCAGAAACAAATGACTATAAGAGGAAAACAAATTATTGACATTTTTCTTTTCTTTTTCGAAATGAAAGCTGCTTGCAAATGAACACAGAAGCCAAAGCTAACAATAATGTAACTTATTTCTTGGAGCCAGTGATGGCCACAACATCTTCCGCAGACAACTCAAAACCAATCTGCATATTAAAACATTAATAGTCCCCTTGAAAGAAGTTCTGGGGGGTTGGTAAACAAGAACATAAACTGAAAACTCTGCAAGTATTAGAAGATAGAGGACTAGCTGCTGCCAGACTAAACCAAAGTAACAGATAGAATTTAGCAAAAAATCTAAGATTTACTGTGTTTAAAAAGAAATTTAAAACATTGCTTTTTTAATAAAAAGAACAAAACAATTTAGTAGAATCTTTACTTGGCTGAAATTTATTCACATTCATTCCTCTATTTTTATTCAC
This sequence comes from Ara ararauna, assembly GCA_028858755.1. NCBI lineage: Eukaryota > Metazoa > Chordata > Aves > Psittaciformes > Psittacidae > Ara > Ara ararauna. The sequence continues at coordinate 3,668,533 of CM054389.1, read as the reverse complement.
ATAAATGAACAGTAAGATGAGTTATTGAACCATTAAATCAAGATTTTTAAAAATGCTAATAAAGAGAACAACAATAGTTGTGGTTAGCCAAATCCAAAGAACATCTGTTTTAACAACCAGCTGACATCTGATGCATCCAACAGGGTCTATTACAATGCTGAATTAACCCTTGCGTTAGAATAGTGTCTGGTTCCCACCGTGAACTAAACTAAGGCATTTCAGTAGCCGCTTTCTCAGGAACATACTTCTCTCTCTGATTTACCATAGAGGTGCTGCTTGTGACATGACAGAGCAGTGGTTTATCTCAAGTGAAGCAATCTAAACCCAAAGCAATCTAAAATCAAAGCAGTCTTGAGCAGGAACCTTTAACAGCACAAAGGAAAAAAGCCTAAAAATAACCAAAAAACCCCGAAGTGTCTTGAATGACATCTCTGTTCACATATTACAGAAACTTGGGAGAAACTAAGGAGGTTAAAATCTGCATCAGATTGGGTCACTTACACTATGAAAAAGCAACAATAAATTGCAAAGAAAAGTACGGAGCAGGTAGAACACTGTGACAGTATTGTCAAAATAAACGCATGTGGGTTTAATAGCCACTTTCTCATAGCAAGGTACTGCCATAAGATGCCGCCAGTTAAGGCTGAAGCCAAACCCAGGTTCAAATCAACAGCCTCAACCATGCCTATTAGCCCAGATTTAAACCAAAATCAGATTAGGGGTAGACGGATAGAGACAATTTAGGAAGAATGCATGATGCAACTTCATAATCCCTGATGCAGCTACCAAGAAATCCTTGCTTGACTTGAGCCCTTCTTCCTCTGCATTTCCTACAAACAGAACATGCAGTGTGAGACATGAATTCAGTTTGCCAAGCTGTTTGTTGTGGCTTAAGCAAAAAAAACCCAGCAGGAACAGAGTTCTGCAAACATACTAGAGCTGGGTAAATCAATTCTCGACCATCCTTACATTTAGGTAAGGAATAAGGAAACAAATATGCCACGTCACTAGAAATGTGCATATTAAATGATGAGCCTTAGTAAGTATAAAGCTGCTAAACAACATATTCAGCATAATTTAAGAGTTACCATGTTACAGATGAATAACTACCAAGCACAAACTTTTAAGAGCAATAATATTATGCTAAATACCTTTTTTGGAAAAAGAATCAAATATATATATTTCCTAATTTAACCATGCATTGAGGGAAAGCAAAACCAAACTGACTCCCTGCCCTGCGACAGAGAGCTACTATCATTCCTTAAAATATGCCAACATCACTCTTAAGCCAAAAGTAATATTTGGTAAATAATGTTATCTATAAATAGTAGACTGTTTACAACAGGTCTGACATGTGCTGTAAGATTGATTTCCAGAGCACTGTGTGTACACTCTCTCTCTGGCTTCAACAGAGGACTCCACCACCATGCCAGCACTCCCACCACTAGGGTAGGACCATCTGTCCAAACCCTCGCAAATTCCTCAGATACATTTAATTCCAGTGACTACCACTGACACCAGAGGACTCTGCATACAGCTGCCTGTATCCTAAAGCACTTTTCAGGATAATCGTCTATTTAGAAGTCCTTCACTGGAAACAGCGAAGAGCTGGTACAGAGATCAGCATTTCCAGAGGCCTAAGGGAGATACTGAGTTCTTAATTACTTTCAGTCACTGTTTGCATCAAATTCTCATCAGCCCTTTTTAAAATCCTTTTGATGACACACACTGATAGCACCATGTATCACTACAGAGAATATCACAGACCCTTGCAAAGTATTACCCTACAGAGTTAACCATCTTCCTAATATTTTGCATGTGGCAGAGGGGGACAATGACAAGACAATGGATGAGAACATGCAGGTGAAGTCTACCAGGAAGGTCCATCACTCCAGAAACATAGCTAAATTGTAATAAAATATTTGTAATTAAAGCAATTCCACAGCACAAATCAACAGTGTGATTCTGGACAACACTTTACCAGGATGAGCTAGATATTTGCTACAGAAATACAGATTTTTAAAAACAATAAAAGCTATGCTTCTTTTTCTGTGTTAGATTTCTACTTTATGGGTACAGCAATTCACTTATTTGTAAATTCATATGTATCTTTCAGATACTACATGATCTGTGCTGAACAGGTGAGGGCATTCTCTCAGATGCACCAAGATATTCCGTGCTTGTGACCATGCACATGATCACAAGGTGGAGAAAGAAACAGAGGAAGAAATCTACATGTCACGCTGTATTCCATATTTTTCTTAGTAATAAGCCTTTGAAGATTGATCAGACAAAGAACAAAAAGGGGGAAAAAAACACTTTAAAAGCTTTTTTCTTTTGTTTTGCTTGACTTTCTTGACATACTGTATCTATACAAGAAAGGTTTGTCATCCCTATATAAAATTATTTATTCTAAGCACCTTGAAGTATTTTCTCCAGTGAATTCCATTTGAATATGGTTGGACATTTCACAGAAGCTCCAAGGAAAATCATGTAATGACTCATATTAAAAAAGAGTCATGTTAAAAACAAAAACTGCAAGTTATTAACTATTATAAACACTCTGGGTTTCCCTTCCCACCCCCTTGTATCTAGAATTTTCTGGTCTTGGTTCAGTTAAGCATTAGCAATTCAGGTACACATGGAAATTGAAATATGGGTGCATGAGGAAAGAATCATACTGTAAATTATAGTTCTGGGATAATTATTTTTTAAAGAAGGTAAAAAATTATTTAACTACTTTAAGTTTATATAGAAGAATGATCCTTATCTTGTGCAATCCTTATCCCATACTTTTAATATCATTTTTACAGCCCCTGATAGCACAGTAAAAATTTTCCTAGAACTTTAAGAGCAGCTGACACCTCACTTCCTACCTCCCATAAAATAAGTCTTTTGCACACATTGCAAATCTATTGCAGATACATTTGCATTAAAGACCATTTTAAATAAGACACTGAAAAAAGGAGAAGGAAGAAGGAAAGGAATGAAGCCTTCTAAGGCCAATGATGTTTGCTTCATCAGCCTAAACCAAACACATTATGCAAACAGCTATTTCTGTCAGGAGAAAAAAATAAAAAACACCAAAATCTGAAGTTTAATTACCATAAAAATCTCTCATTTCCAAGCAGAAGAAAGTGTTCACTGTTGCCCTCCTCAAGTTATGATTAGGAAAAAATTGCATTCTAAAGACTAGGATTCCTTAGTTTAACATGTATTTTTTTATTGTATGTTTCAGAAAATATCGTATGTAACTTCAGAAAATTCAAGTAATAGCAATTTCTATTGGAACTACGTTTTCAAGCCCTTTTTGCTTGACATACCTAAATCTACTTAATGTTCCCAAATTTACTGTTACAAGACTCCTGCCTAAAGCAGGCTGCCTCCCACACGTTTTCCTGTTCTTGATATAGAACCATCACCTCTGAAGATTCATTTGCTTCTGTTGATACAGCTCTTGTCAGATAGATACATTCATATCTTTGCACCATCTTTCAAAACCCCAGTGCAGCACTAAGCTACTTGAACCTGACAGTGATTAACAGGTATTATGGAACAGATACAAGTAGTCAGCGTTACTTTGCACCTCTAACTTCGTACACAAAGCTTGGAAATAAAAGTGAAACTGATGTATCGGCACTTTCAAGTAAGTTTAAACTACTGGCTGAATTAAATATTTGCATTCACAGAATCATAGAATAGTTACGGTTGAAAGGGACCTTAAGATCATCCAGTTCCAACCCCTCTGCCATGGGCAGGGGCACCTCACACTAAACCATGTCACCCAAGTTTCTGTCCAACCTGGCCTTGAACACCGCCAGGGTTCCAAGACTTACAAGTTCCAAGACTTGTAAGTGCTGGTGCCCTTTTTGTATATTTCAGGCTTCCAGATACATGTGTCTGTGTATATTTATGTTTATATATGTATATTTATCTATATATGTATGTTTGTGTTTAGACTACTAAGTGTTAAAACCAGTAAACACTTCTCCCACAAGCTTTTTCTAACCCCCTAATCCATTTCTGGTCCAATGCAAACAAAACCAAACCATCCAGGAGCTGAAGCAGAGCTGTATGGTTCCCCATACAGCCCCTCACTGCAATAATGGAAATGGAAGCTTTATAGCAGGGCTTCCCACTTATGGCCACAGCAAAGACTGAACTGAGGACTGATTTGCTCTTCACTAAAGTAATGAAATAAGTCAATAAAATAAAATATAAATACAGTTTAAATCAAATTTAAATCCAGTCCTTTTAGAAGCAGAAATTGCATTTTTAATTATTTTTATCCAGGCAAAGAAACAAACAAAACTTGTTTGCACTGAAAACTCCGACATCCTGAAAACTAACATCAGCAGGAACACCATTTATGCACATTGGATTTGTTTCCCCTGGGTGCTTCTCAGTGATGAAAAATCTCAGCTATTAAATACCAATATAATAAACACTGACTGGAGGATAAACTGCCAGATCTCAGCAACCAGCCACCAACATGAAGCCACCACCAGACAAGAGCCTTCCCCAGTGGGAGGCAGTGGGAAATCAGCAGTCGGTGCTCTTCAGCCTTCTATAATAACAAAGCTTTGGTCTTTTGCTACCTCCACATCAAGTCTGGGTGTCTTCCTAGCACAGATTTCTCAGCTTGGGCTCCATACAATAAAGGGCTCAGAGACAAGCAGGAAGCTGGACAACCCAGCAGCCTTTTCTAAGCTTAACCTCTTAATCAAGGGCCATGAGATGACAACAAACACTAGAATTAGTTTCCAAGAACTACTGAGCTCACATCAACTTCATGGCAAACCATTTTTAAGCACAGAAAGCACATGACACACCTCAGGGCCAATAAGCAACTGCAGCTGAATCATGGAATCCCAGACCGGTTTGGGTTGAAGAGACTTTAAAGCTCATCCAGTTCCAGCCCCCAGCCACCAGCAGGGACACCTTCCACTAGAGCAGGTTGCTATGAAACCTCCATAATTCAGCCAGTGAATAACAAAGGGTCAAAACACTTTGCTATATTGAGGAACTGAAGGCTTCCTATTCTGAATCTATTAATTTTTGACCTGGCACAGAAGAGACAAATATAATCACTAAACATTTATTCCTGACAAGACCTACTAGGCCCAACTGCACAGGCAACATCATCACATTAGACATATTATCCCAGTTTCTTATTCACACTATCGTCACCGGGAAATCAATCACGTCAGATGAGCAGAGGCGGCGGCAGCCCCCTAAGCTGCCACGGAGGTGATTTACCGAGACCCACCTCGCTGACACCACCTTGCCACAGCCCGCAGGGAGCTGCCAAGCCACTGTTCCACCGTGCTCTATCGTATTCCACCGCCTTCAGCGAGGAAACGAGGACAACCAGCCCAGCGGAAGGGCTACCGAGGCGCGGAAGCTGCAGCCACCTCAGAGCGGCTGCGCCGACCGTTAGCAGAGGGCGCCCACCGAGCCCGCTGATTGGCTGATGCGTGGGATTTGAACGGGAGGGCGGGAAGAGCCGTTGGGCGTGAGCCGCTGCCTCAGAGCCGAGGGCGGGAAGGGCCGTGCCTCATAGTGCCGGGGAAGGCGCGTTCGGTGCGCTGGGAGGTAAAGGTGAAAGGGGATGAGCAATAGACTCGACGCAAGGCAGATGTGGCTCTGCGTTTCCTCCGGGCTTCTTTCTCCGTAACCCTCCATGGAGGAGGCTGACCAGATCTGTGCTGTTGGAAGAGTGGTTGTGAGTGGCTGAGCTCTGAGGTAGAAACACGGCAGTAACAAAAACCACAAATTAAAGAAGGGAGTTTACATGATTTGGATGAACAAAGAATTCCAGCTCTCACTGAAGGATTTAATTTCAACATGAATAAGCCCAGCGTGTTCGTGCCTGTCTGAAGCACCCGTGATTACTTGAGGCATTTATTACACTTACCTTTAACTCTGTGACTTCAGAGCATGAAAAATTAAACCAACCGAACCCAAAATGGAAAAAATATTTTACCAAATATCCAGTTAATCTAATAAGATAAAGTGCTCTGCTTTTAGCTTCGTCTGGAAATAATAGGATCATGGAATGGTTTGGGTTGGAAAGGACCTCAAAGCCCATCCAGCTCCACCCCCTGCCACAGGGACACCTTCCATAGAGCAGGTTGCTCCAAGCCCCTGTGTCCAACCTGACCTTGAACACTGCAGGGATGGGGCAGCCACAGCTTCTCTGGGCACCCTGTGCCAGCGCCTCAGCACCCTCACAGGGAAGAGCTTCTGCCTAAGAGCTCATCTCAGTCTCCCTTATATCCAACCTGAACCTCCCCTGTTTATCCTCATTTTAGCTTCTCATAGAGAAATTTAAACATTAGCTGAAATAATAGTCTTTAAAAGTTATCTCAGTGGTGACACTTGGGTTTGTGCTTCCTGCAGACGCCTCTTGCCAGGGAGCCACAGGAAGCGTGTGTGTGTGTTTGTCACTGCAAAGAACAGCTTTGGACTGTTAAGTTAAATTCAGTTAACGCCAAATGCCAGCTGATGAGCTCCAGGCAGGGAATGGCTTTACAAGGTGTGCGATGTCCTGGTGCTAAAGAGGCTTGGTCTGTCTGGGGCAGAAAGGTTTATTTCCTCTGAATGTATAATCTCTCCTTGCACGCTCTAATTTCAGAGGACATCGTGTACCCTGTGATCTCCTGCATTGTGAAACTACAGCCATCAAAGCAGCCAGCTTTTAATTAGACAGTTACGTGTAAGGGTGTTAAAGTATGCATTTGCGAAGTAAAAACCTGATTTTCAGATCTAGTTGTATGCCAGGGAGCAGAGTAACATTCGTGTAAGTGTTGTATGCCATGCCTTTCACAGCATCATTAATAAAGAAAGTGGGTTTGGGTTGAGTTTTGGTGGTTTGGGGTTTTTTTCTAACTAAAATAGGTTCTGGATATTTCTAGCTTTCAGGTCTGGTGCATGTAGCACCTTTCATAGCTGAAACTGGGTCTGCGTGTGCACACTCAAAGGATGCTTTGTACCCCTGTTCCTTTGCTTGGCTGCATGCCTGAGGGAATACACTTTACACCATGCACAGGGCTAGCAAGTGATACATAAAAGTGACAGTTGGATATTTTACTGAAGGCTTTACGATATTTTACTGAAGGATTTACTTATTACTGCCAGTTTCTCTTTGGCCAAGCATTGCTATTCCATAAAAGTACAACTGCGTGCCTAACTCTCCCAGGAAATACAGTAAACATAGCATATTCCAATCAATCATTATCTGGAATAATTTGTTACTCTATAGCTGAACTATAAAGATTATAAAATACCCAGTTTGCTATTCTGATTCATTTTGTCATTCAGCAGCAAAGGAAGACCCGAAAGCATTTGGAACTCATCTCTCCCTCATGTATTAACTTCCTTTCCGAAAGTAAATTTCATTATATGTTCTCTATATTGCTGTTTGTAACTTCCCTGCCTGTTTTTATTCCTTGCTACAAATCACTTTCATGTGCAAGCTTCATTAACATGCTTCACATCCTCTCCTAAAATAATTTAATTACTTTTAAATAAAACAGGCCTTTGTTATTGAAGGTCCCCTGCCAGTTTCCAAAATAATGGCTGGGAATCATTGTCGTCGTTTAAGTCCAGTCAGCCACGCAGTCCGTTCCCTCACTCACTTCCCCCTCTTTCTTCCCCCCACTCCCAGAGGGATGGGAAGGAGAATCGAAAAGAATGCAACTCCCACAGGTTGAGATAAGAACAGTTTAGTAACTAAAGTGTAACACAGATCACTACTGCTACCACCAATAACGACAAGGCAAATACAAGGAAAAAATACAATTTCTCACCACCTAAAACCCAGCCCGACCATGCAGTGCACCCCCACCCTTCCGAGTCTCTGCTCTCTGCTCTTCCAATCCTGGGCATGACGTGCTTTGGTCAGGTGTCCTGTCTCTGCTTCCTCCCGGCTCCCCTCCTCCCTGGCAGAGCATGAAACTCAGAAAGTCCTTTGCCAGACCAAAACATCACCAAGCAGTAATCGAAACACTGGTGTTATCAGCGCTGTTCCCAGGCCCACAATCAAAAACACAGCGCTGCACCAGCTACCAAGAAGCAGAAAAATGACTGCTGCTGCTGAACCCGTGACAATCATCCAGCTGCAATTATGCTCTACCTACCTAAATTCTCTTTGTAGTTTTAATTAAAATACATTACCCAGCATGATTTCACCTCCTATTTTAAGTTCTTGTCCAGCACTGGTTAAGGAAAAGAAGTTATCTCTGTGAAGTGATTACCTCTTTTTGTGGGCTTAAATAGGTTGAATAAATAGCTTTGTTTTACCCTAGCACGCAATGGTAGACTTCTTTAATCTCTAAAACTTCCTTTAAAAATAAGATATGTTGTCTTACAGTTTTACATTGGGAAACTTGGAGTAGTATATCGCCGGGAAATGTTCCTACTACTGTTAAGAAATGTTAAGGGAATGCAAGTCACAGATAGATGAATGCCCTTGGACAATGACAGAAGAATTAGAAGCATGGTGTGAACACGTCAGATTTTCCACAGTAGCTAAGCAGCTGATAAGTACCATAAGAAATCAGAATCAGAGAAGAGGCACAGAACATCTCTAGGATGATTAGGCATATTTATTAATAAATGACACTGACATACCAGCTAAGTATATTTTTGGCAGACATTGAACACTGGGAAATTTTCTTTTGAATAAAATTTGGATTTATTTTTTAAAGGTTCGCTTCAACCCCGAAAGTTTTTCAAGGAGACTCGAGCATCAAAGAGAGGTTTTAACCTGCTTATTGGAGTTATTAATACTGATTTTGCTATCTCATCTCTTCAGGTGTTCAGTGAAATCAGTATCTAGGCCTTTCAAGAAGTCTCAGAAAATAGACCTGATGCTTCCAGTTATTCAGGTAATTCCAAAAGTGAGGTTTAATCAGAAGAGAGCATCTAACCACAGAGAACCTGTACAGGCAAAACCAGAAACTATCCTCTGCTTTACAAGAGCCTGTAAGAGAACTGATATCTTCATTACAGATTTCAGATGAGTGATACCTCAAAAACAGTCATGTTACCAACCTGAACTCAAGGTCACCACCTTATTGCAGGAATCAGGGCAGGTATTTCATGCAGCTCCAAGTAATAATCCAAAAGTTAAAGCCTTGTATTAATATTGTTCTTCCCCAAGTTCCTGTACACAGGATTTGTTCTGCTGACACAGTGTTAAGGCATCCCCTTTAAGTCTGAGGAACCAAAAAAACCACAACCTGGTTCACAACTGATCTGTGAACTCCAAAGTTCTGTTCATGTACTTTGAAAATCATTTAGTTTAATTATTCCCCAAGATGTTTCTGTATATTAGAAAGCTGAATCCCATTTAAACCCTTTTCCTGTAATTGCTTTACTCTTGTAACTACACAAACCACTGCAGAGTTTTCACATGTGCGTTGCTCAGTTTATAACCCCCAGAAAGTGAAGCTGGTTACATCCATTTGCACAAAACTGGAGTTCTATTATGGATGGAAGACATCTGAAATGGAAATTGGAGTGGTTTTCATGTGCTAATGTATTTAAATGAAATAGAGAGCCACCCTCATGTCTAGGATCAATCATTTATTGAGCTTTCTTACATTTTGCAGTTTGTTACAGGAGAGAAACACTTGCTAATGAAAGTGACATGGTTTGTAACTGTTTTCCAAGGTAATGGAAAAAGTTAAGCAGATTCCCTAGGATGCACATTGATGACTAAGCTGCCAGTATTAAATCATTTTAGGCAAGTGTACCCCTATTTTATCCTTGTATAAATTAATTTCAGTACTCTCCTTCTCCTACAGGAAGACTAAATTGTAGCATCTAATTTTCTCTATCCTGAAGTCTCAATCTTTGCTCTTGCTAATTATCTAGCTGCAAACAAGTCAGACAGACTAGCTACTGAAGACAAAGCCACAGAAGTGGGTTTTGGTGCTAAGGTCCTCTCCTGGCAACCTACTCAGTTTCCTACTCTCCCAGAAGGAAACAAAAGACTCCCAGTTTTCTGAAAACCAGATTCTCTGCATAACAGTGCATTGCATTGCCTCAAAACGGGCCACAGTGGATGTTCTTATAGGAAACAAGTCAGGTAACTAACAAGATACAAAGAATTATAAATGAACTGGGTAAAAATGTTCCTAACATTTTTTTCCCCAGTGGTATATTAACTAGAATCCTACTTTTCTTCCACAAAAAATATATTTTTTATAAATACATTTTAATACAGACACCTCTGATTCTATGCAAAAAAAGTCAATGTCACATTCAAACAGGTTTTCTCAGTGTAGCATTAAGACACAAGCAGACATCACAGCAGGCATTAACACAGTGATTCTAGGGAGGCAGTTAACTACAGCTTGTGAACAGATACAAAACCACACAATTTCACCCGAATATTCAGGCTGTGATTTAGAAAACAACCGAGCTACAGCTTGAGGCCTAGAGTACCACACTCTCCATCTTTAGAAAAATGATACGAGCTGTCAGTGAGATTTAATATCTGATTAATATTAAAACATTTGTATAAACTTAGTGCTTATGCTGGGGGTATGGAAAAGAACTGCTAATGGGCATTACCAGATATCTCAAACTTCAGAGAAAAAGCATTACACATTCACCATGGCCTTAAAGCTCGCGGTTCCAATTAGATGAAATTCATTCTTTTCCTATCTTTGTCCCTTTCCCTTATTGTTTCCCCAAGATAACTTTAACCACACGAGTCAACACAGGCAAACCTACTGAGCTTTTGCGCGATACATACAGTCCTAGATGCTGTCCCTGGCCCCCCTAAGGGATAGCAATAATCTATAGTTTAATTTCTAGCCAGATCTAATTAAAACAGAGCTGTTAACCGTATTTTTTCAAATTATGAATAATAAACAGAACAGTTTTATAATACTAAGTACAAAAGTTGGTTATCAGCCTTTTTTTACCGTAAATAGTCCCCAAATCACCTTTGTATGAATAAGTGTTCCCTCTAATTTTTGTCACGAAGATTGGAATTTAGTTTTTAGGGCTCAACATGCAGCACTATTTCTCAATAAACTCTAATAGACTGCTTGCTCAAAATGAAGGAGTTTGGAACTTGGCAGCCTGCAATGTTTCACACACAGCCACGCTACTCTGCTCTAAAAGAAGACATAGAGACTATGAGCATGGCAGTTAACCACAAGTGTATTACTGTTGCTTTTCTTTAAAACCCCTGAAGTTTACAGGAACCCAAAACTGAGAAAGCAGAATATGTTGAGTTATAATTTCCTTGTCTCAGAAAAATTATATTACTATTAGCACTCACAGAGACTTAAGTTTCTTTTTCCAAGATTGACTCATAAAGTACACGTCTACTCCTGCCTTATGACAGGAAACAGCAAGTCATTATTAGCAGATAATTTTGGTTAGCTCTTAGATGTTTTCTTTCACTTTCAGAAAGGCAGATCCTGAATTTCCTGACTGCTTTGTTAAAACAGAGCCGTGGTGCTAATTAAAATAGTTTTTTAAATACAAAGAATTCTTTTTCCAGAGCCAATGGTGATTTTGGAGATGAACTTCCAAAGTAAACCCAGTAATGAATCATATTAAAATATAAACCAGTAACTAGTCCAGGAGATTAACAAATTCTCCTGTGAACAATGCTGCTAAGATTTGATTTTCGACTGGTTTATAATAAAAATCAGCTGTCAATTTAAGGGAGAAAAAAAAATTGTGGGTTTCATTCTACAACTGACCTGAGAGCTCTCAGCTCCCTTTCAGATGGAAGTTGCTGTTCAGTGCTGTACAAATCATGGCCTTTAACATTAAATACTGCATATAGTTCAATGCAAAACAAGGACAGAAGTGGCATTAAAACAGCAACTGCACTGCACAAGTCTTTGAAGAAACGCTTCTTCTAGTGCTGTTTATGTACACAATACAATGGCTCTTGTCAACCCTACACATTATACTGCTGCATAAGCAGGGAGAAAGGAATGGCACCTTTCCCTTGGACAGTGACTATTCCCCCATGTTTGTAAACATGGGTGTAGGTGACCTTAAAAAGATGCTAACAAAGTGTTTCTATGTGAAACAGAAAGATTAACAGTGGTAACTGTTGTAGAATAAATTAAAAAGCACCTTTATTACACTCCCCACAGAAAGTTTTGTCACTTGCTGCGGTTTAAGAATCTGGACTTGTTATTTGCAGCGAACTGCAGGGACTTTTTAAAACAAAGTAGAATTCTTCACCCTGAAAAGCTAAAGCTAAAATAGGTAGAAATTTATTTTATTGAAAATGTCCAATATTTGTTCCTGGTTTAGAGTATTTCTAGTAATAGAAGACAACAAATCCACTCAATAAAAATATTTCCTATGTGATTCACACTGAATTCTCTGTTGGCCTGAAATTATTACCCATTGAACCTGAATTATCAGAACAGCAGCATCCAGGAGAGCAGCAGCAGATAGTTAAGTCTCTTAACCTCAAACCTACCACAAAATGCAGAGTGTCAGGAAGTCCATTCAGCAACATACTGCACTATTGGGAACATGGTAACTTACTGTAGGTTCATTTTTAAAGGGGCACATCTACCACTCAGGTTTCTGTTGATTATAGTAATACTTTTATGGAATTACTTTTGGTTTTGAAGTCCAAAGTCTTAAAAGGAGGTAGCATAAAAAAGGAGATGACTCTCTCAGATCAGCTGTACAGAGAGGATACTCTGTACAATAACCCAAGAATCTGCATCAAAGTACAACTGCTCTCACCAAAAATATACCAAGATTTATACTTCTGTTTAAAACATGCATACATTTGAAAAACCAAACGTATGACTGGCAATCCAGGGCAAGCACCATTGCTAGACAGCTTTGAAAATCTTATGCACAGAAGTGATTCTTACAAACAGCAGGTGAGAGTTGAAAGATACCCTGAAAAAAACCTGTATAGGGTGCTAGTTGTAAACACACAAGCTGCCTTGTCTTCAAATCAGTGTGTTTTCTCCTTCAAGAGTTGGAATAAAATTCATAAAGACTTAAACTTGCAGAATGTCATTAAATACATAGATAGTTTAACAGCCCTGATGCAAAAAACAGAGGGTTGGGGGAAAGACCTAGACTTTTGGAAGCTATATTCACCTTTAGTAATTATTGTGCTATAAAACTTACTGATCAGGAGTTCAAAGCATCATACAAATAAAGAGGAAATTCTTTTACTTTCAGATAAGCTGTAGGCTAATGTATGATTTAATACATTAGAAACAAAAACTAGTGATAAATACAAGTCTTGCTGTGCTGATTACGAGATACTAGCTGTGTAAAAGTAGTGAACTTTATGTACTTTCTTAGCTATGACTCTTACAAAAAACCTGTGCTGTACCCTAAACTCGCTTCTTCGTTAGAAAACTGGATCTTCGCTCAGAAGTAAAGAAAGCCAAGCCAAATACAAATGGTAACACATTTAATAGTGACCACAAGCCCAGACAGAGCACAAACCCCTCCCTGCTCTTAGGCAGACAGCTACAGTCGGAACCGTTTGCAGTCCCAATCAGCTGTGACTAGAAAGATGTTTAATCACGACTGGAAATGGCATTTTATAAAAATCATTACAATCACACCTATCTGAGGCTAACATAGAATGTTCCACTTCAACTCACAGAATTAGACATGGAGACATCAAGTATTTATAGAAATATCTACAAACTGCAACTGCAACTGCCTTTTATTGGTTTAAAGTATCAGTGAACTGAACTTTAGAGTAAGGGTTTCATGACAGCAGGCTACCCCCCCACAGCCTTCTCAGCTTTTGCTTTGCATACACTAATTCACTCCTTTGATGCTGCTACTTCTTTGCATTTCTAAGAAGCACATGCTGAGAAACTTGGGAAAAAATGGTCTTTAACTTCTTAGAGTCTGAAAAGAGAGCTCTTGCTCAAATTTTGCTGTGCATAAAGTCCTACGTTATAGGCTTACTGTTACGTTAGACTTAATGCTAGACAGTAAGCCTGACATTATTAGACTTACTGTTTCCCCAGTATTAATACCCAATGCAAAACATTTTTAACAAAGGGAAAACACTGTCATAACATTCTTCAAATTCAGATACAAATGGAAAACTGGAAATTCCAGCACTCTCCAACTGCCCTAGACAAATAAAGCACTGCTCTAACAAGCAGTGCTGAAGCCCTTATCTTAGTATTGAGCAGAGATGAAAGAAAATAGATGTGGAAAACACATAGGACAAATGGGCTGAATGCTAGCTATGTAAAAATGTTAAATAAAGCTAAAATCCTTCAAATTTTCCTGATTATTCTGCAATCAGTTTGCAAAAACTGAAATTAGTGGAAAAATGCTTATGGAAGTTCATAGACCCTCAAGGCTATTCTGCCTTCATCTGAAATGTTTAAGGACAGTACCTGGTTTAAAACAGCTCTGTCACTGAACTATCAGTCTTCACTGCGAGTTTCAGTGTTTCCGCCAATAAACAGAATATTACTAGGACCAAAACTAAAGGATGAAATCTCAATTTTCGAGAACTAATCTAAAAATGAAACGTGCTTTTATAAGATGTTACACTTGACATTTTCAATGGGATGCACAAGAGAAATTGACCCAGAGAAACAAATCAACAGAACTCTGCATTTGCATCCATCCACTCAGGTGGTTTCTCAGATCACATTCTTTATGAAAGCAACCATGTCCTAAAAGATATTTGAGGGCAAGAACACAAATCCACAGAATTAGGGCAAAATCCCTCAGGTCCCACAAGGCCATTTTCAGAGCAGACACTGAAAGAACTCAGGGAAGTGGTATCCAAAGACCGTTTAGAACCGCTTAAAGTTCTGAAGAACTGGGTCTGCTTCAAAGCTCAAAAAAGATGAGACTGACAAATTTAGTCATGAAACTCCTACTGTGGCAAAGAGTCCTTGGGTTGTGGGTCCTTGTCCAGCTGACATTGTAGGCAACGGAACTGGAGGTGTTGCTATCCCTGACGGCTTCGATAGGAAGGGGAAGGCCAGCACGGGTTGGCTGCCCATCCTGTGCTCAAGGTCCTCCACTGTATGAATAATCTGCCTTGTTGTGCATCACAAGCTTGTTGTCTACAAAGTAGAAACTGTCCGACTGTGTCTCATATGGATGCAGGATCATCTCTCGAACTGCAGGGGAGGGAGGGGAATAAAAGAACACATATAAATTGATCATGTTCCACAGAAACCTCACTGAGGGCAACATCCTGCGTGGGGTTTCATCACATTTAATAGCACTGCTCAGATCGCAGCAAACTCTCAAAACCAAGCTAGGAACCTATCAAACCATTTACTGACTTTCATCTTTTAAATAACTCAAACACAATCAAAGTATATTAAGGCACCATACAAATTGTATGTGCAATACCTAACCTCAAAACAATAACACACTAGAGTTTGGACTGGGGATTTGCTTTTGCTTTTAAATGGCAACTCAAAAGAAATTGGTTCAGGTGTGACAACAAGTAAGCAGCAGGGCATTGCTGTTTTCTCCACAGACTGAAATATTAGTGTTGACATAAGTGATTAGGGGTTGTAAAGAGCATAAGATCATACGGGTTTAGTACTGCTGCTAAGAAGTAGAGAGGAAGAGAAAATAAAAGGAAGAGAGGAGAGAAAATAAAAGTTACGTTCCCACTAAAACCTCTCAAGCTATCAATGCAGAACATCAAACATTAAACCAGAACATAATGTTTAAGCCATCCATTCATTGGATGTCTTTTTAATCCTCTTTTTCTTGGTTGTTTTATAACATAATTATCTTTCTGTCCCCCTGACACTGAAGCTTCCCAGCAACTGTCTGGTGGGTGATGAGATACACGCTGCTAGAAGGCAAAATCTGCATTAACACATATGCAAAAGCACCTGGAAGTCGTCTTCCTACCCACTTTCTACAGTCAGCTTTTAGGAAAGGGCTTGCTCAAAACACTGAGATTAGCATCACTGTGTGGTCAGTCAGCAGTCAGTAATTAAAGAGCTTACTGAGATCCTCGGAGAGCTGTGGGAACTCATAGATGTGCTCACAAGTATTTTTACTGCTGGGGATGCAGAACCCAAATTCAAAATCAAAGCTCTTAAGCAGCTGATCCCGGAAGTAGTGCCTCTCAATCATGCGGAAGTTATTAATGGGTTTGTCTCCCACTGTGAACTCCACCCTGAAAAAGAAGAAGATTGAAATGAGCTTTCTCACTTAAGCAAAATTTGCAACCCCTGCTGAAAGGTAGAAGAGAGCTCTTCTGAAACAAACACCAGCCAAAAACATAAAGCAATGGTACCAACCAAATCATCATTTTTTCTTAAAGCTACATGGACACAACAGAGCATTACAAATCATAGATGATACTAAAGTTTGATTCTTTTCACTCAAAACAAAAGACATGCATGGCAATTTTACAACTAAACTCATCTTCAGTGAAGGAAAGATCCCTCCAGCTACACCATAGGCACTTTACTACCACTCACTACCAGTTCCTTATCGCTTTGGGGTTTTATACAAGTTATTTGGGTGGGTATTGAAAAAAAAGCCAAATCTCCATGGTGTGTTTTATTGATGGATGCAAGCAGTACTACCAGCCACATCAAGGATTATTTGAGTACATATTGCATTAAACATTACTTCACCATTTCACGTGCATCTGCGGATTAATGGTTCTTTGGGAATGCAATGGTGAAGGCTGCAGAACATCTTCCAAAGCTGGCACAGCCTCTGACAAACTGTAATGCACAGAAAAGCACTGGAATGTCTGGTACCCTGTCCACCTTATTTGGCACCTTTGAGCATGAATCTCTTTAACGCCATGCCTATTCCAGAGGTAAATAAACAAGCTAAAGGGATGGAGAAAGCAAAGAGGCTTGGAAATCCTCCTAACAACACAAGGTCCCCATTAAATCAACTTCCTGACAGGATCAACAAGCCAGAGCCATTTTTTAATAGGATTTCAGTTGTTTCCTGTACTAGAAAATGCAGCCCAGGAGCAATTACTTACGTGGCTCCCACTTGCCGAAGCCTGAGAAAAGCTGGAGTAAACTGATAGCGAACGAACCGTCCAGCATTGGGATCAATGTCCTTCCTGTCATTGTGTTCGCGCTCTGGAAAAGCACAAAGTAAAGTCTGAGAAACAGAAACGCAGTGAAAATGCCTGCAGTCACATGTTATTGAGTCATAAACGCCAGGAAGCTCTTCTGAGGAAGCCTATCCTCTTGAAGGCATCAACTACTGGATGCTCCGAGACAGAGGATGGCCCTTTGGTTTGATACACTTCTTATGTTATACAGTGACTTACTGCTCCTACCTGATTTAGGACTGCAGTATGGCACCGAACAAGCCATTTCACCTGAGCATGTCTGATTTGCTAGCTACACACTACAGAGAACTTCCAGAAACCTTCTTAGACGGGTGCTTGATCAAGAGAAGAACCGCTGCTCTGAGGTTTTATTACCACTGGCAATAGGTAACATTTTGATAGTTATAAGTAACACTGAAAAATTATGAAAAAGGGAAAAAAAAGGCAAACTTTCAGTTCGTCTAATTTGCACAATTGATATTTTCCTTTTTGGAAATACCATTTTCCTGATTCCTGAGGGAAAGATGTTAGACTTAAACTATGGACAAGGGAACTCAAGCTGATGAACAGCCATGAAACAAACACGCGGTGACCTCCTCCTCCTCTTCTGTTTCTGTTTACAACACCTATCTGTCCCTTCTCATCACAGATGGCAATCATGAATACAGCAGCAACAAGTTCTGCTCACTGTGTTGATACAAAGGGACACCTGAATGGTACTTGTGGTGCAAGCTGGGCCTCTAGCCCTCTTGCAGCTGAGAGTATCTCCTGTTTCGGGGAAATGTATGGAGTAAAATGAGTAGGAAAAGGCAAAAGGAAGCAGACACTAGCGTTGGTTTGGCCATGAAAATAATATGTTGTGTGTGCACTCACCTGAAGCTGCTGGTTTGGTGATTTCAAACAAGACTGTGCCAGATTCCATGTCCCGGATTTTGAACCTGGTGAAGTCTATCTTGTAAACATTTTCCTCTGGAGTGCACAAATAATCTGCAGAGGAAAGGAAATATAAATGAAGGTTGCCCACAATTACCAAGGTATTTCTGGCTATTCTCTAAAGGTCACAGCCAGCAGTGAAAGCAGCCCAAAGGCATCTCCACTACTACTGTTTGTAATGCAAAAATGATGTTTATGAAGACAGTCTCAGGTCTGAATGCTCACACCGCCCTGCTTGGACAGGACAGGAAGGTCATCACCTTTTTCCAACCCTGTGCCAGCATCTTCTGCATCCGTTTCTCCTCAGGGCCTTGAGAATAGTCAGCACCTCCATCAAATCCTACCCTTTTCTGTGTAAGAGGCTTTGCCTGGTTTAAAAACTGCCCTCTGGCAGAACACAAGTGCTAAGCAGCTTTGTGAGCACTAAGCTGCACTTAACTGGAACAGGAGTGTCCTCCCTTGTGCCACCTCCCCTATCTCCAGCCCTCTGCAGACAAAGGATGGCCTCTTCTCTGCACTGATGCTTGTCCCAGGCAAGGATTCTATTTCCTCAGCACTGAAAATGGTGTTGAAGCTTTTCCCTGTAGCAGGAAAACAGTCTGGGAACAGAGCCCTTCCCTGCTTCCACCAGAGTTGGTATCCCTGGGAGAAAGACATTGTGGCTTCAGCCTTGCTGTGCCCTGAGACTGCTTCCTGCCCAGGGTACCAGCCTCCTCTCTGGGTAAAGAGCAGTGGTACTTCATTTTTACTGCACATACAAGCACAGAAAGCAGCTCCAGTAACTTACTTTATCCTAAATAAATGCATTTAAATAAAGGTATGGACACAAGCCAGGTTAGCTTTTGACCAACTGTGCATCTGCACATTGCAGGAGACTTGGAGGTTCTCAGGTGGAAGTAATACTTCAACATTCTAATTCTAAAGCTTTCTCAGCTACTAATTCCTGCTGTTACTCTGAGTTAATCACTTATTCCTGTCTGCTTTCCTGTTCCTAAAATTCAAATACACCCATCTACTCAAGGCTTATTCATTGATGATCTGAAAACAAAGGGTGATCTGTTACTCAGAGATCACACCTAACCCATCACAACCCTTACTTAGGTGTAACAAATCTTACATCATGGTTGGGGGTTACAGGTCGAGGGCAGTGGTTAGCGCATCCCATAGATAAGGAGTTAATAAAAGATTGCTGTGGTGTCCTAAGAGAAGATCCCAAAGGCCACACATTGCAAGTACCAGACAGCGAGGCCCACATGCTGGGATGTGTAATTACAGCAATCAGGTCCCTCTGTAGGGAGAGACAAAGATAGCTGTAGTCAGCACTGGGGAAGATTGCTCCTAGCATGAACTGCACATCCAGCACCTCTACTTTCCTAGAAGCATTTTAGTCTCTGCAAATCTCCTTAACTTGGAGGACACTCCAAGTGCTCACCGGTACAAGGAACAGAGGTGTTAAATGTACTCTCTGAACATTTTTATTGCCCTCCATCATCACCACCATCGGGTGAATACTCAAAGGTTTCGCCTTTAAGAGAGAGGACTGCGTTCAAAGCATCTCTGGCATTTGGCAGGGAGGTTTCCCCTTCCTGTCAACACAGCACAAAGGAAAACTAACACCAGTACCCAAGCTGTCAGCGAGAGCAAGATAAAAGCTCAACCTTCTTACTACCACAAGAAAGCAGTAATGTTAGACAGAAGAGCCTAAAAACAGCACAAAATCCTCTCTTTAACAGTAAAGGAGGAGATGGGACAGAAATCTAAATCAACCCATTGCCTTAAGCCCCGAGGTTTAGCAATCCTCAGGTAGGTGTCCTGTAACTACACAATGACTTTAGGTCCTAACACATCAGCCAGCCCAAATCCTGAACCCATCCCACAGCTTCCCCCACTCCAAACAGCAAAGCACAAACTGGCAGAAGCAGGAGCAGCTTCCCATGGCCTCAGCTTCGCTTCCCTTGGCCCACGACCACACTCAGACCAGCGAGGGACTGAAACAGCCTGGTTCAGTCGCCCAGGAGCCTGGGACAACTTCCCTCCAGCACACAGGCAAGTCTGAGGCTGCATTTGTCTGCAAGTTAATTATTAAGTGTTTTTACTCCTGCAGAATTCCTGCCCATCCAGCACCATGGCAACAGCTTTATCCCCCTGCTTGGCAGCAGCGTTGCTGCAGTAACAGTGTCCATGACTCATCTGGAGGAGAGGATTGCCAAGCAGAGACACCAAAGAGGAGTAAACCCTGGGCACAAGCCCCACCAGGCTCCTGCTCATTGATGTCTTCACCCCAACTCTTTTTGCACTGAAAATATTCTAAACCTTAATATTTCAAACCCATTTTTGGTTTTAAGTCAACATGCCAGTGTCTAACTGGATGACATCTGGGAAGATCAGCTGCCAGAACACTGCAACCAAGTGGTTTTCCTCCTCTGGCAGTGCCCAGTCTCCTAGCAGGAAAAACAAAGAGGTGCATATATATATATATATATTCCTTTCTGTCTATATTACATTTGCTTGCTGCAATTCCTGTTCAAAAATCAAAGTAGCCACATGCTGGGGTTTTTCCCCCCCAATACATTACAGAATCCCCCAGCTGCACTGGAAGGTGTCATTGGGAACTGGCTGCTTGCAATTGGTGGGCACTTCTGCTTTGCTGAGCGCTGTCAGATTTGCTAATCTCACCCCAAACAGACTTATTTTTAAACTGCTGTAGGGCCCAGTTGCCCACACTTCCGTGACGCATTTAAATGCATCATGTGCTTTCATTATCCTAATTCACCGTCACCACAGTTTGGGATGCGGAGACAGCATCCATGCCTATTTTAGTTAAATAAATACTAGTTAGTTAAATACTATTTAGTTAAATAAAAACTCAAACCTTCACTGAGTAAAGTGGATTGTGGCAAGGAAAGTAGGCTTGGTCTCTGAGGACAGTTTCCTTGTTTCTTCCACTACTCCTGAAGCAGATTTCCCCATTAAGAACCAAATAATCACAGCATCTCCCTGAACAAGCCTTCAGTGCTCACCTCATTCAGGCCTGATAGAGAGCACAATGTGAACAATGAACGAATGGATGGACATATCAGCACAGTCTTGGGAAACCCAAGAGATTGGCTTTTGTCCTGAAGTACCCACATTAACTAGTGCAAAAACAGGTCACAAGAGAGGAGCATTTCCTACTCCTTCCTAAAGCCAGGTGAATTCCCACATCCCCAGACTTCCTGGAAAATGTTTCCCAACTGAGTTGAATTTGTTTTCACAGCAAACTCCTGCAACTGGCCCAACCCTGGTATTAGCAGCTGCTTCTCACATCACACATTCCTGCTGGTGCCTCTGCAGCTTCATTCCCACAATCTCTGTGTCACTCCCCAAGATGTGTACCTCCCCACCATTAGAGACATTCCCTATCTGAAGACCTATCATGGTTTTGAAGAGTTTCGAAGCACAGCTAGCATCGCCGTGGCGGTCTCAGGAAGCAGCAGAGGTGATTGTGAAAATTCCTTCACGAATTCCCCTATTCCCTTTGTATGAAAAAGTGATTCCAAAACAACCCCCAAACAGCAATCCATAGCAAGGCATTCATTCAGAGATCTCTAGCTTTGCTATCAGACACAATGATGCTCGTTCCCTGTTTACAATTCCAGAGAAGAGCCAGTTCTCCTCCAGGAAACCTTCCTCCCCTCCCCAAACCAGCCAAGATTGCAACAGAAACCGGCCAAACAGCCTTAGACAATGAGAGCAGGCCCAGCTTATTCTCTTGCAAACAATGGTACACCCTGAACCCTGGTGTGTATTTCCAGCCAGTGTATTTTAGCAAGCTGGTGTTACAAAAGAGCACAAAAGGTGAGGGATAATACAGTGCTAGATAACACAAGATGACAGCTAATGAAGGCACTTTCTCCTAGCCTCTACCTGTTATTTCAGTTATCCACTGGATGAGATTAGGTGTTTGATCCTTGTCAGAGAAAGCTAAAGGTCCATCCTCTCTTTTCAGATTTCCATCACAACCACCCCACCAGACACATTCTACCACGAGGAGTTCATGGGCAATAGGTTAGCACTTTCCTTTCAAGATCCCTTCTTCTCTGCCACCAGGACAACGCATGTGTTCCCTCTCACAGACACTACAGATATTTCTGCAGGGCTCATCGGAGTGCCTAAGCTCAGATTGGGTTCCTATTTTAGCCCACAGATACAAAAAGAGTGTACCTAGGGTGAGAAGGTGCTCAAAATCCAGTTAGGGAAAATGGGTGTAAGTCATAAGGATGCTGTAGAAGAAACTGATGCAACAGCAGTGATTTGCAACAGGCATGTCTCTCCCCACCACAAGCAACAACAAGAATGTGGGGAATGAGAAGGCTCCTGCAGCTATGCAGGCCTCTTTCTTAACACGCATTAGCCAACAAGGTCAGAAGCTATTTTGAAGACAACTCCCAAGACATAAACCAGGTATAAAGCAAAGGCAAGTGCAGCTGAATCGCCAGGAGCTGGAGATTAGCAGATTATCAGATTGAAGAGTCTCAGAAGGAAGCGAGCAAAAATAGAATGAACCCCATGAAGATGCAGAGCGGTGACGCAGGACAGAGCGCAAGACCCTGAGGGTAAGGCAGGGCACGTTTCAAGCAGTGCTGATATGTCTGCTTAGACAACCAGGGTTCAATCACAGAAATACCCAAACCATTTCCCCTGCCCTCTGCCTCAGCAGTTCAAGGCTCATAAAGGCAGAGGCAGAACGAGCTAAGCCAGTCAAGGATCCACTCCAGTCCTAAAGCCGTTGGGTTTGCATAAGCAAAGACCGGGGGTAAGCAAAGAGGGAGGTACCTACAGCCCTCCTGCTTATCTCAGTAATGAGCCTGCTTTGAAAATCTCACAACTAGGAGGATCCCATGGGATATTTTCCTACAGCACCCAATCCACTGACCAACACTGGGGATGGAGCAGAGGGATGCAGCCCAGAAGCTCTGAGCTGGGGCATTTACCAAGGTCCCTATAGCCCATAAGATGCACCCAGCTGGCAGCACTCTACGCACCAAGTCCTGCTGCACAGCTCAACAGCTCTGCTTTTTGTGGCAGCCTGCTCTTTTTTTTCCCCATCTTTTTTTAGCTAAAGCTTTCCAGATTTCACCCTCTCTCCTTTCGTTTGATCACAGCCCTCCAGGCCTCTCTGAGGAAGGATGGAGCTGCTCTTCTCCCATTCCCAAGGCAACCAAACACCCTTTCCTGCCCCCTTCTTCATGCTGATTGCACTCAAAGTCTGAAACCATGTGCACAACATTATCAAAATCAGCTGCCCTTGCTCTTACAGAGGGCAATCAGGCCCCAGGCTGACTCTCCTAGTGTATGCCACAGCTTCCCTATTACAGAGTCATGGAATGGTTTGGGTTGGAAGGGATCTTAAAGCTTATCCAGTTCCAACCCCCTGCCACGGGCAGGGCCACCTTCCACTAGAGCAGGGTGCTCCAAAGCCCATCCAACCTAGTCTTTAACAGGGAACTTCCACTTAACTCTTATCTTCGCTATTTCCACCAGGAATGGCCCAAACCTACAGCACTGGCAGAAGGAAGAACCCACTGCACTACACACACACACACACCATGTGTGCAGCCCCTGGAGGTCTTCACAGCCCGTATTGTGCTGTGAGACTACTAAAGAAACAGCTCTTCATCTACACAACACTTTGAGTTGTGTGTTATCACAAAGCCTTGAAAGGGTTCCCAACATATGTGGTGTTGCTGGGGAAAGGAGTGGTGAGAGCAGCTTGACACTGCTCTGGCGTATCGCTCTGTGACCAGAAATCAACATAGCGACATGCTTTAATTCATCACAGCCCCAAACAACTCAGCACAGTGATTCAGACCCTCCTCACAAACACTCCCAGCTAATCACAGCTCCTAATACAATAAATATTCCTAATTAATTGGGGAAAAAAGTGATGGCCCAGGAGGGGCTTCCTGCACATCCTCCTGTTAATGCTACCGGTATGGGAGCCACCCATTAAGGCTCTACCCTGACTGACCCACCGAGGCAGCCCTTTGCCAAGCTGGCCTTTAGCTAAAGCTGCTGAGAGAAGACTCAGAGAAATCCTAAATGACAGCTCAGGGAAGAGATTAGTTTCAGAAACAATTAAGTGCCTCTTCTTTATTTTTAGGTTTTGTTTTGTAATTGTTTCCAGGTATGTAACCAATTATTTAACCCTTTGCTTTGCTAAAATAAGCTTTAGAATAAAGCTTAAAATGTAAGCCCTAATGTAGTATTATAGAAAGTGTGCAGGTGCCTGAAGCTGTGATTTGCAGCACAGTCTCAGGGGCTTTCATAGAATCATAGAAGGGTTTGGATGGGACCTTAAAGCTCATCTAGTTCCAGCCCCCTGCCATGGGCAGGGACACCTTCCTCTAGAGCAGGTTGCTCCAAGCCCCATACAGCCTGGCTTTGATCTCATCTCAGGTGGCTCCAGGAGGCAGCACATGGCATTCACAGGCACCGACATGCCAATCACCGCAGGCAGACTCCTCCGATCCTCCGGCTGCTTCAGTAATTAACTGCAATTTGAACTGAGCTCTGCCCCTCTCCTTTATGATCTTAAATTAATCACATCCTAAGGTTTTTCCTCCTTTTGTAACCGCAGTTGTGTGAGCAAGCAACAAATCCTGCTAATTGCCAAGAAAACGGCTCATTTGCCTCACACCTCATCCAGCTGGAGCAAGGCCAGGGCCAGCCCAGCCAAAAGGCACAGATATTCCAGGGTAGCATCCCAGATCCATGAGGCTGGACCCCGGAAACGTTACAACACTGGAGCTGCTGGGGAATCGAGCATTGGAAGGATGTAGCATATGCAGGGCAGTTTGCACAGCTCCCCCTTTAAGCTTATTAGAACATTAAGAGCAGAACCCAGCTGGCTCTTGTGGCTGGTCACAGACCAGGTTCCTTCATGTTAGCACTAAACATGCTCACACCATAGAGCTGCATCCTGCATCTCCACCCTCCCACCCTCATTATTTGGTCATTTATCAGCTATTATTTACCTATTGGAAGGGGAAAGCCCATCTGTGCTTCTTGATGCAATAGCAAGGGCTTTCCCTAGACCCAAAATGCCAGAGCAGGGCTAATGTGCTGCCCTGTCAGCAGGTAGTGATGATAAGCAGCAGCTTGGCTCCACAGAGACCCAGCCCTTCTAGGGCTGAAGGGAGAACAGATTCACCTCCTGTATCAGGAAGCATTGAGGAGCTCCACAGCAGTTAGAGCAAAGGAGAACACAGCAAACCCTGGCTCCAAAAGAGCGTCTGCACCATCAGCACACCCCAGGCACATGCAGGGTTGCAAGAGCCAGCTTAGGTGTGAGCATGGAGCCAGGCAGCCATGCTATAAAGTCCTTTCTGGACCTGTACGGAGTATCATACTCCATACAGTAGCCAGGATCCTGCCTCTCCCCACTCAAGCTGGAAGGCCATTCAGAAACACACAGGGTACTCGTGGTGTAAGCATCCCTGCAGTCCAAGCCCTGCTCTAACGTGGTTTATCCTGGGCTTCGTTCGCTGGAGCAATGATAGACTACAGCCAGACCCTGGGCAGCACATGGCTTAACATGTCCCTCAACACGTTACCAACCCACAGGTTTGGATAGAGATGAATTATACTCCATCTGGAACAACCAAGGATGTCCAGGACACTGGGACATTTCTGCTGCACCTCCACCACCAAGTCCTCCTTCAACTCCAAACTGGAGCACCACAACTTTGGGCACCAAACCCAGGATTGCTGAAATAGGACATTGAGTCTGCTCCAAATCAGCATCTCCATGGGAGACGTTGGGGCTGGGGGAGCTATGAATGTCTCTCCTACAGTCTGTTCCTTCCTCCTCCCTGCAGCATCCTCCGCTCGGAGCAGTAGACTGGAACAGTTTCACATTGGTATTTTTGGCAATCTGTTTTAGGAGCTCACTGGTGTGTGGAGAGGAGAAAAGGACACAAAGCGCCCCAAATAACCATCAAGTGTTAAGGGACAGAAGAACATTCTTGTACCTTTTCTCCCTGTACTAAACTCACCAGGTGGAAAATTGAGCTTGAGAAGAGGTGCTGCAAAACATTCCCAAGGGATCAGATACAATATGCTCAATGCGGATGTATGTATACCCATATCCCCCAGTGCACACTGAGGAGTTCAGTACAGACAGCATTTATTGGCTCCTGTGTACCAGCCCAGCACTTCTCATGGGAAGGCATAACCCCACTGGTCATCACAGTGCCTGGCTCTTGTTGGACACGACCCATTGCACTCCCTGTACCAAGTCCTATAGCAGAAGGAGAGCAAAATACCCTCATGCATTTCACATCTCCCCTGTGTCCAGTGGTTGAAAGAGGCAGGCAATCACCAGCCTTGCTCCCAGCCTGGCTCTGAAGCCAAGGTGACCATCTCAGCCCTGCCTCCACATTGGGAATGAGCTTACCAAAAGCCATGCACCATCCACACCGATGCCATGTGGGGGTATGGGGCAGCCACATGCCTGCAGCCCCTGTACACGGCACTCCCATAAAGCAAGCACACAGAGTGCTCAGTGCTTGGCTTCACCATCTAACTGGCTCCTCTGAGCACACTCCAGTGCCTGCTGCACGGCTCCTCCTGCCACAGAGGGCCTGGGCACTGCTGCAGCCCATCAGAGCATCCCTGCTGGAAGAAAGGAACCCCAAAACCCCCCAGCACCAGCAGAGGAGCCTCCGTAACCCCTTTTCCTGGGTCCCTGCAGGGCTTCCCTCCCTCCCTGCTCACACACACAGGCCCCCAGCGCTGCCTCCACGCACGGATACCCGCAGCCGCATCCTTCCCCTCCCGGCAGCCCGGGCCTGCGACACGAATCCTGCTCCAGCGCCACGCCACAGAGCGCTTCAAGGCAAAGAGCAGGACATCCACACCAGCTCCATCCTCCCTGCCCCAAGTCTTCTCCCCCTGCACAACCTGCTGCGGGCACAGAGACAACCCAAAGAGCCCTGGACATGCAAAAAGGCCTTTTTGGGGGACAGTGGGGCAGGAGACCACTGGGCATTGCTGGCATGTGCCTTCTCCCAGCTCGCTGTGCTCCCTGGTCCTGAGTGATCATTCTGCCAAGCACAACAACTGCCCCCACAGCCACCACGCTCCCGAGGATGCTCTCAAGACCAGGGATGCTATGCTGGGAAAAGGGAAACTGGGGCTGCAGAGAAGCCCCCCTTGATGGTACCCCCTCAGCCCCACTGATGTGGGGGTCATCTTGGGCACAGAGAAGACAGGTGATGAGGAGAGCACCCAACAGCATCTCACCATCTCTGACCCCAGCATGGGGGGGGGGTGGGTGGGGGGTGGTTCTACAGCTTGTGCACCCCTGGGAGGAAGAGGGAGGACAGCAGCATCCCCAGCCGCGAGCCCCCAGGTCCGGCATCCTATGGTCCTTCGTGGCACCCAGACCCTCTGGGTACCCCATACCCCCGGGTACCGCATCCCCGGTACCCACCGCTGGTGACCCGCTGCAGCCCCAGCACGTCGTCGGGCCCGATGAGCGCTTTCCGGCCCAGCTCCTCCTCGGTGCGCGCCGCCGCCGCCCCGGCCCCGCCGCTCTTCTTCACCTTCATGGCCCCTCCGCCTCCGCCGCCACCGCCGGTATGAGCGGCCCCGGCCCCTCTGCGCGCCGCCGTCGGCCCCGCAGCACCGGGAGGGGCATCGCCGCTCCGCCCCCCGCCCGGCCCAGCCCCTTCGCGGGAGGAGAAGGCGCTTCCCCCGTCAAACCCCGGCACCGGCCGGCGCAGATCTCGGTCTCCCCTTGTCCTGTCCCTCCACCCCTTGTCCAAAGCCCCTCTCCAGGTTTCCTGCAGCCCCTTTAGGCACTGGAGCTGCTCTAAGGTCTCCCCTTCAGGAGCCTTCTCTTCTCCAGGCTGCCCCAGCCCAGCTCTCAGCCTGGCTCCAGAGCAGAGCTGCTCCAGCCCTCACAGCATCTCCGTGGCCTCCTCTGGACTCGCTCCAGCAGCTCCACGTCCCTCTTGTGCTGCTGCCCCAGAGCTGGATCAGGGCTGCAGGGGGGTCCCCCAGAGAGCAGCAGAGGCACAGGATCCCCTCCCTGAGCTGCTGCTCGCACTCCGGGGGTGCAGCCCAGCACACGGGGGGGTTCTGGGCTCAAGCACACACCGAAGCCAGGTCATGGGGACCAACATCAGCTGACAGCCCCAAGTCCTTCTCCTCAGGGCTGCTCAGCGCCATCAGCCCCATAACCACCTCCCCAGGCCTTAGGCTAATAGTGACCACCCATTAACTGCCCCAACACCCACCAACAAGATGGACACCATTAACTGCCCTCCAAAAGCTGAACCTTGTAACTGTCCCCCATACCAAGTGCTTCGGACTCAACAGCCCTAAGACAGAAGCTAGACCCCGTAAGTCAATAGTGGGGCAAAGGGGGTACCCACACAGAAGCGGTTCACACAGCCCCACACCAGCCCCCAAGCACAACCGTGGGTTTGTCTTTATTTACAGAGCAGCTTGTTCCAAACAGAGCACAGGGTCCCTCCTCACTGATCCCTGCAGATCCAGAGCAGCTCCCACCCCTCAAAGCAGCCTCTTCCCCCTCCTGCAGCTTGGCCACTGTAGGCCTGAGCCAAGCTGCTGCGCCCGGCCCTGGCACCATTGTAGGACACCTTCTTGGGCCACTGCTCCATGACAACAGGCTCCATGAGGCAGGACAGCCCCAGCCCTAAGACAGGGCACCAGGACAATGGGCTCAGTCCATCTTGGTGGGCTCCTTCTTCTTCTGCCTGGTCTCCCGGATGATCTTGGCCAGGGAGAGGAGGATGGGGACAGCCATGGGCAGGAAGAGCGGGATGTAGATGGCAAATTTCTGGTCATCAGGGAAGTAGAGGAGATGGAGGAGAGATGGGTCGAAGAAGGCTCGCTCCGAGGAGGTGGCTGCCTCCTTGCTGGCCTGGAAGGCTGGGTGCAGATGGCCTGTGGCCAGCTTGTCCATGGCGCTCTGCGCTGAGGCCACTGCTCGGTACACCTGCATGGGAACACCACCAATGGTCAGGTCCCGGACAGGGAGGACCAGAGGAGCCTGGGGGCTCACCCACAGCAGCACCCAGACCCCACCTCAGGGTGCTCCAGCCCTACCTCAGAGGCAACATCATCTTTGATGACAATGTTCCCAATCTTGTCCAAGAGCTGTGCCAGCGAGGTCAAGGTGGTGGACACGGTGGCGATGTTCTCCACAGTGTGTGCCCAGAGCAGGCGGTCCAGCTCCCAGTCAGCCAGCCCCTCATTCCCAGGGCTCTCCAACAGGAACTCTGGGGGCAGCTCTTCCCGAGATAACCCAAAGAGTAATCTGGGATAAAAGGGAAGGTTCCAGCCCTCATTACAAGCCGGCAGACCCACACGTGCTCCCTGCTCTTCCCTTTCCCCTGCTTCATTCAGTCCTAGCAGGGCTCAACTGTGCCTAATGGCCTGGCTCCAACCCCACTGATTTCCACATGTGCCATGGGAGCACATGTGCCTGGGGAGGGAAGAGAACATCCTCACCGGAGCTGGGCCAGGAAAACCTCCATCACTCGCGCCATGTCCACATCCACGTGCAGCGGGAGGGAGGCTTGGGGGGAAGCAGGAGCTTCCACATTGTAAACCTGTAGAAGAATGTGTAAGTGAGGCACTGGAGCCCTGGGGCTGGCAGGGCCACCAGCACTGCGAGGATGAGGAGCCAGCACCACATCTAGCACTCCGAATGGCCCCTTACCACGATGCCGCCCCAGCGGGGACTGTGGAAAGCATTGGTGCTCACAGGGGCTCCATCCTTATCCTGGATGTACAGAGGAGAGTGGGAGCGCTCCGGAATGTACAGCAGGAAGTTCAGCACAGGGTAGAGTGAGGCAGCGCTGGAGCCTGCAGTGGGATAGAGTCAAAGAACCCCCCTGGATGGTGGGGATGGTGAGGGAAGAACCCAGCCCTGCTCCTCCTTCCACAGCAAGACACTGCTTGCTCGGTCACCCTCACTGCCATAAGGAGTTGCAGGGCATGGGGGACACCGGGATCGGAAGGGGAGCAGGCCATAGACCTCAGCAGAGCCTGGCCAGGAGCACAGTGCTCACCCAGCCGGGCCTCCACAGGGTTGATGACGTGCGGGAGGCTGTGAGCGCTCAGGAGGAAGCTGGAGGACTCCTTGTCATAGCGCGGCGTCACTCCTAGGACAGCATAGTACAGGATCTGCAGGCACACAGCAAAGGCGTTGCTGGCAGAGCAGCGCGTCCCAGGGCACGCAGGGACAGCAGGGCTGGGCTCTCCCCATCGCCTCTCCCAGCCCTCACCTGGGAATCAACAGAGAAGTTGGCCACCCAGCTCAGTTTGTCCAGGACGGGCTGCACGTAGCGGGTCACAGCATCCTCGATGGCCCAGTGCACATCGTGGGACTTGGGATCGGGGTTCAGGAGGCTGAAGGTGATCTCGTACCCTGCCAAGGACACACAGCCTGTGAGGCACCAGCATAGGCAGTGCCTGTGGATGCGGAGGCTGGGCAAGAGCAGCAGGACCTGACACCCTCCTCCAAGCTCCCACCCAAAGTGGGGTCACGGACCAGTGTCCCAGCACACAGCAAGGGCAGAGGGAAGACCGTAGGGTCTGTTACCCCAAAAGACGGTACAAGGACAGCAGGAATGGGATGTGCCCCAGAGACAGAGGTCAGGGAATGGGGCTGTGGGGTCACATCCATACCCAGGCTGGATTTCAAGTTCCTCCGGGCATCGGGGCCAGGCTGGCCATCGGGCACACGGTCTGAGAGGGCAGCAGTGATGGAGCTGGCAGTGAAGGACATCACCTGAGTGAGCTGCTGGAGGCGAGAGCGGAGGGCGGGCAGTGTTCCCGTTGCCCTCACCAGGGCACTGCGGTGCTTCCCCACATAGGCATTGATCCCCTGGGAAAAGGGCAGGGATGAGGGCTTGGCTCCTGCCAACACGGTGGGACAGCCTGGGGATGGATGCCTCCCCAGGGCACCTCTGAGGGGTGAAGCATGCAGAGGCTGGCACCCCAGGGTGCTGCTCCCTACCTGAGGCAGGAGAGGGGAGGTTTCAGGAACCACGTACATGGTCAGAGAGCCCAAGGAGGCATCCTGCAGCGGGTGCAGAGCAGCGTCAGCCTCTGGGGAAGACAGAGGCTTTAGAAGGGCTGGGAATTCCACTCCAATCCCCATCCCACAGCCTCTGAAGGAGGAGGTTGCTCCCCCAACCCCTCATCCTGATACCTCGTGCAGCGGCCGCATTCAGCGCTGCCTCCTCCTGAGCCGTGGTGCTGCGATAGAGCATCTCATAGCGGGACGTGACGCTGGTTCTCACTGACAGGGAGGGGAGAGAACCTGAGTGAATCCATTAATCCCAGCTCCCTGCTCCTTTGGAGGACTAAAAGGGACAGCACAAGGGGACACATGCCACAGGATCCTTTAGGCACCGACCCCAGGTGAGTGACCCACGTAGCCCCACCTGGGAGCGCGGCCCCATGCCACCAAGGGCACATCCCACCCTCCACTTTATCCTTATCCCTAGGGAAGCGAGCTGGCTTATTCCCTATGGCACCCTGGGCACGTTGCTGTCCCCATTCCTCCCCTGCACAGCACCGGGCCCTGCCGGTGAACGCGTGTCCGGGCCCCCCCCCCCAGGCGGGCCGGTCGGCGCAGGGACACCCGCAGGGTCTCACCGTTCACGGGTATCTCCATCTCCTGCACGTCCCTGAACGGCAGCGGCCGCAGCAGGTCCCGGGGCAGCGACCCCGGCGCGAACACCACAGCGACGGGCACCGAGAGCTGGAACTGAGCGGCGGCAGCGTCAGCCCGAGCCGCTGAGCCCCGGAGCCCCGCTCCCGCCGCTCACTCACCGGCAGCCGGCCCAGCCCCGCGATGTCGCCGTAGGGCAGCGCGGCGCGGTACGTCTCGGTCGTCCTCCACCACAGCGGCAGCCCCAGCGCCACGGCGATGGTCGCGAAGGACAGCGCGGCCCGGCGGCCCCGCGCCCGCTCTGCGGGGACAGCGCTCAGCACCGGGGCCGGAGCGGGGACCGGGGCACAGCGAGCGGGGATGGGGATGGGGATGGGGACGGGGACCGGGATACAGCGAGCGGGGACCGGGACCGGGGCATAGCGAGCGGGGATGGGGATGGGGATGGGGATGGGGATGGGGATGGGGACGGGGACGGGGACCGGGACCGGGGCACAGCGATCGGGGGCCAGGGCCGCCGGTACCTGCTTCATCCGCCACCACCGCCGCCGCCATCCTCCCTTCCCGTCTCAGCCTCCGGGGCGGTGCCTATGTCAAACTCAGCCATTCAGAGCGCCCGAGTCCTTACAACAGCCAATAGGCGTGGAGATCGGCGAGAGGAGGTGTAGACGGGCAGGTAAAGAGACCAATCGGAGCGTGGCAGCGGGGCTGAGGAGGCGGGGCTTGGCTGCGTGGTCGCTATGAGCCGTGAGGAGGGAGGAGCGGTGCCACTGCGGGCATCTGAGCACCGCGGTTGGGAATGGGGCGGGGAAAGTTGGGAATGGGACAGGAAAGGTTGGGAATGGGGCAGGAAAAGTTGGGAATGGGGCGGGAAAGGTTGGGAATGGGGCAGGAAAAGTTGGGAATGGGGCAGGAATCGGGGCAGAGGCTTCCCAGGGGCTCCTCACCCGCCCCATAGCCCATAGGGAGCTCCCAGTCACACCCCCCCCCCCGGGCTCCCATAGCCTCAGTGTCCCCGTGGGCTGACACCAGGCAGAGCTCATCGCACGTGTGAGCAGAGCCGGCCGCAGGTCGTGCCCGGAGGGACGGGGCCGCGCACGGCGCCCGGGTGCCTCGCGGCGCGGGAGGAGGCGGCACAGCGCTGTCTCTACCGTTTATTCGTTGTTAGGCTATTTGGTACACATGGGGTGCACATGGCGAACACAACACAGGCGCCCCGAGGGCGGCAGCAACCGGGACTGCGAAGCTACGGCAGGGCAGGGGCACCCCCCCCACAGACCTCCCCTCCTGCCCCCCCCACGCGGCCTGGCCGGAGCCCCCCACACCAAAAGGGGCACCCGGGTGTTTCCCTTCAAGGGGGCCGGGTATAACCAGGGCCCCCCCTCACACACACACACACTTCATCTGCGGCCCCCGTGGCGTGGGGCCGGCCCTGGGGCGCGCTCCCCTTCCCCTCCCCGCGTGGCGGCTCCCCTGGGTGGCTGGGGGGGAAGTGGGGTGTGAGCGGTGGCGGGGGGGGGCCGGTGGGGTGCACGCAGGGGCTCAGTAAGCGTGGTTGGCCACGTAGAGGGACTGCCCGGCGGCCCCCGAGTCGTCCCCGCTGCCCTCGTACTTGCCCAGTGCCGCCAGCCCGTTCACCTGCAGGGAGAGGAGGCATCAGTGACCTTCACGGGTGCAGCCCTTGGGGTCCCCCAGGCCTAAGGGCACAGCCTTCAGGGGCCCCAGCTCATGGGGACACAGCCCTTGGTGTCCCCTGCACCACCACAGCCCTTGGCCTCCTCCTCCCAAGGGGGCAGAGCGCTTGGCATCCCCCATCTCACCAGGCACAGCCCTTGGTGGAACCCATATTACCCCACAGGACGCTGCTTTTGGTATCACTCTTCCCATTCAGTTGTCAATGTCCTGTGTCACCCATGGGGACACAGCCTCTGGCATCCCCCTTTTCCCACGGGGACCCAGGTCGCACTGTCTCCCATGGAGACAATACTGCACCCCCTCCATGGGGACCATGGCATCCCTTGTCCTATAGGGCACAGCCCTTGGTGTCTCCCATCACCTTCACCATCCCCTATCCCAAGGGGCACCATCCCTGGTGCCACTCCATCACCTCTGCGCGCTTGACGAACTCCTCGGTGGCGGCGGTGGCGTTGTCCCTCTGCCCGCGCCAGGCGCTCAGCGCCGATGCCTGCAGTGCCCGCCCATAGGAGAAGGTGAGAGCCCATGGTCGCAGCAGCGGGCACGTGTTGATGGCGTTGAGGTTGATGGAAGCCTCCTCCTCACTCTGACCCCCGGACAGGAAGGTGACACCTGCAGACAGCAGGGTTATGGCTCACCTTGAGGGGCTGCAGGGCATCCGCCTTTTGGTCCCCACTATGTCCTGGTGCTGGTACCTGGCACGGCGGGGGGTACGGTGCGGCGCAGGGCAGTGACAGTGGCCATGGCGATCTCCTCAGGGCTGTACTTGGTGGGGCAGGAGTGCCCGGGGGTCACCATGTTGGGCTTCAGCAGGGTGCCCTCCAGGTAGACGTGGTGGTCGCTCAGTGCCTTGTAGACAGCTGCCAGCACCTAGGTGGGGATGGGCAGCATGGAGCCCCTCTGGCACAGCACAGACAGTGCCTGCCCTGCTGCCCACCCCAGTACTCACCTTCTCCGTCACATACTGGCAACGCTTGAGATCATGGTCACCATCAGGCAGGATCTCTGGCTCCACGATGGGCACGATGCCGTTCTGCAAACACCATGCAGATGCCATCATAGGGATGTCCCCATGGGGACCAATGACTGGACCTTGGGTGGGATGCTCAGCCCCGAGGCCAAAGCCCACCCTTGATGGTGATGCCCAGCCCCATGAAGCAATGCCTGATCCCACGGGTGATGCCCACCGCATGGGGCAAACCCTGATTCTGGCAGTCAATGCCCATCCATGGGCAGTGTTGCCTAGCCCATGGGTTGATGTCCAGCTCCATGGGGTGATATTGAGGCACAGGGGCAATGCTGAGCCCCAGGGATCCGTGGGGTCAACACCAACCCTATGGGTCAATGCCCATCCTGGCTACAGAAACATACCTGCTGGCAGATGCTGGCATAGCGGGCCAGGACGTTGGCGTTCTCCATGATGGCGAGTGCAGAGGGGGTGTTGTCACTGATCTTCAGCACACAGCGCCACTTGGCAAAGTCAGCCCCATCCTTCTTGTACTGGGCACAACGCTCCGACAGCCCATCCAGACCTGCCAGACAGCGTGTCAGCCCCACAGCCCCAAATCCCACTGTGTGTACCCCGCTACCCACTGCACCTACCCTGCGTGGTGGTCTCGCCATCGGTCCCAGCCAGCGGCACAACACCCTTGTCTACCTGCAGAGAGAAGGGGACGGTGGCGCTGAGCCCCACCAGCACCCTCCAAGCACCCCACAAACCCACTGGACACCCCCCAGACCTTGATGCCCACGACGATGCCCTTATCCTTGATCATCTGCACGAAGGGGGTTCCGTCATCAGCCTTCTGGTACATGGTCTCATGGAAGAAGATGACCCCCCCAATGCACTTCTTCACCCGGCTGTCAGCGCTGAAGAGGATCTGGCGGTACAGCCGGCGGTTCTCCTCCGTGTTCTCCACCCCAATCTGGTTGAGGCGCTTCGCCATGCTCCCTGCGGGCACCCAGCACCCTCATCAGCCTCGGGTGCAAGGGATGAAGGGGCGGCAGGACGGATTCCCCCCCAAAACCACTGACCTACGGACTCATCAGCAGCCAAGATGCCCTTGCCCGGGGCCACGATGCGCAGCGCGATGTCCGACAGCTCCTTCTTCTGCTCGGCCGTCAGCGCGGGGTATTGGTGCGTCATGGTGGCGGCTGCGAGCAGATGGGCTCTGAGTCACGCACCGACGGGGCGGCACCTCCGTCTGCCACCGGTACCGGGGACCCCCCCACGGGGCGGGCGCGTTGCATCAGCAGGCGGCTGCCCTCACCCCGGCCCGGCCCGGGCCTCGTGGAGGATGCCGGGGAGCTCCCAGCCATTTTGCTGCCTGCTCGCCCGCCCCCAGCCCAGCCATCTTGAGGGAGCGCAGCACCACGGGGCAGCGACAGGACACGGGGGGACCGGGGATGGAGATACCCCGGAGCCGGGGGTACCCCGCGGGGAACGGCGGCAGCGCGGGGATGGGGATACTGCGGAAGGGAGAGGCGGAAATACGCCGGGAATGGCGCTACCTGGGGAGGGATGGACCCAAGGGGTGGCAGCACCCGAGATCTGCGACACCCCGGGGTTTGGGGTATCCCGGGGATGGCGCCGTCCGGGCCCGGTGCGTCCCACCTGGGCGGCGATCCCCGGCCGAGCCGCCTGGGCTCGGGCTGCGCCAGCGCAGGGGCGGGCTCTGGGCTCCCCCCCATCCAACAACACCCCCCTGCCCGGGGTCCGTCCGCTCCGGAGCCCCCCCCAGCTCTGCCCGACCCCCGGATGGCGTCGCACGGATCCATCCCGGAGCCTCGGCGGGGCGGCCGGGTCCCACCGATGGGATCCCCCCCACCCCGGTTCCCCACCACCACCCCCAGTCTCCCGGTCCCCCCTTACCGTGCAGGGCGGGCGGCGGCGAGCACGGACTGCGGGCTGCGCGCTCCGGCCCCGCGGTAAATGGGGCTGCGGTGCCGCAGAGCTACGTGACCGGCGGGGCGGCACCCGGCAGGACCGGCCCCCCGGCCCGCTCCGCCCCCCCCCCCGCCGCCGCCCGCACACCCCCCGCTGGCGGCAACCGCTGCTCCTGCCGGTGATGGGGACCCCGGGGCTACAACGCCGGCTGGGACCCCGATGTGTCCCCCTGGTGCCGCTGTGCGCTACAGGCAGGGACCCCCCCAACCCCCTTGTTACCACTGCCAGCTACAGGTGGGGACCGTCCCCTCATCACCCCCACGGCAGGGACCCCCCTGTGCCACCCTCCAGGCTGCGGCCCCCCCTCTCTGCTCCCATATTACCACTATCAGCTACATTCAGGGACCTTCCCCCTCATCCCCTCCAGGCCAAGGACCCCTCTGTACGCCGTTTATTGCCACTGCCAGCTACAAGTAGGGACCTTCCCTTCATCACCGCAAAGCCAGGGACCCCCATGTTCCACCCTCAGGCTGGGGACGACCCCACTGTGTGCCATCTTACTGCCACTATCAGCAGGCACCTTCCCCTCACCACCTCTAGACCAGAGACCCCACTGTTCGTCCCCCCCCCCATTACCACTGTCAGCTACAGGCAGGGTCCTTCCCTATCACCTCTGGACCAAAGACCCCCCTGTGCCACCCCACTGCTGCCACTCCATTGAGATCCCCAGCAGCACAGGCCACGGTGGGGGGGTTCTCTGCCCCCCAGAGCCGCCGGGAGCCGGAGCCGGGACAATAGCCGTGTCCGGGCCGGCTGCCAGCACCCGGCTCTGCTGTATCCCCGCCGTAAAAGGAGGGCTCAGGCGCCCTGCATGGCCCTAATCCCGGGAATAGGAGCGCATCTCCCCCCGCATCCCAGCTCCAGCCAGCCTGGCATCTTGAAGGGGGGCTGAATCCCACCCCCTGCAGGCAGGGAGAGACACAATGAGGAAGCAGCGAGTGCTGCTTCCCCGTGATCCATTTACACACCCAGGGAACAGAATCGCAACCCTGAACACCTCCCTTTCCTGGGTGCAAGGGTAAATAAAGGTGCCAGCACCCTGGGCGTTGCGACGCCCGCCCCAGACAGGGCGCAGGGCTGCGGCAGAGGGCAGGGGAATGTCATATCCCCCCCCTCCAGGCATGGAGAAACAGGTCATTAAAAACCAGAGCACTTGTTAGAACGCAGCTATTTTGGGCTGTGACAAGGGAGGGAGGCGCTGCATGGCCCCCGTGGTGACAGGGAGCATCCTTGGGGTCAGGAACACCGGGAGGGGGATCCCGCAGGAGATGCCCCAATAGGGAAGGAGGGAGATGAGGGTGGAACCGCGTAGGGAGCAGGGGAGCCCCTAAGGGAGCCCCCCGAGCAGCAGCAGGGGACAAGGCGGGGCTGGGAGCCGGAGCTGGCTGAGCTCCCAGTGCTTGGCTGGCAGCTCTCAAAGCACCCAGGGGATGCTGCGGATCAGGTCAGGCACAGACAGAACTGGGTCTGGCCAGGGGAGGCAGAGATAACAGAAAGGGCTCCTATAGGTATATTGCTAACAAAAGGAAGTCTGGGGATAATGTGGGCCCTCTCCAGAAGGAAATGGGAGAACTGATGACCCTGGGTTTGGAGAATGAGTCTTCACAATGCTTTGGCCACACTGCTCAAGTCCTGAAAGGCAGACGCAGGGACCGGGAGAGGATGAGGTTTGAGCTCACCTTAGAAACCTGAATGTGCCCAAGTCCATGGGACCTGATGAAACAGGTTTAAACTGAAACAGGGGAAGTTCAGGTTAGATGTAAGGAGGAAGTTCGGTGGTGAGATCATGGAGCGAGCTGCCCAAAGAAGAGGT
Organism: Ara ararauna; assembly: GCA_028858755.1. Classification (NCBI taxonomy): domain Eukaryota; kingdom Metazoa; phylum Chordata; class Aves; order Psittaciformes; family Psittacidae; genus Ara; species Ara ararauna. Next base: position 3,630,381 of record CM054389.1, on the reverse strand, counting down.
AAATGACCCATCCCTGTTCAAGGCCAGGTTGGAGGGAGCCTTGGGTGAGATGGTCTCATGGGAGGTGTCCCTGCCCACTGCAGGGGGTTGGGACTGGATGATCTTAAGGTCCTTTCCAACCTTAAACTTTATGATTCCATGATGCTTCATGCCAGAAGCACACTGGGAATGGGGAAAACCATCCCCCCCCCCCCCATGCTGGAGGTGCAGGATCCAGCCCCGGGTATCCCCCACAGTGGGGGGGCAGGACAGAGGCACAGAGGGAATCTAGGGCAGGAGGAGGAGCCAGGCTGCTGCCTGGGGAACACGGCGCCTGTTCCTGCCAAGCAGGAGAGGCCCTGGGGTGGCAGGGAGCTGTGCCCATGGCCCTGTGACAGGGATGGAGCGGGAGCAGGCGGCACAAGCCGGACCAGTTGTCCCCACCCAGGGCACCGGCAGCTTCCTGCATGCAGCACACGGGGCAGGGTGAACGCCAACAAAACTTTATTCAATAAATAATTACAGCATTAAAAGGGAAAGATTTCACCCCAGGGGCTATAGCGGCTCTGCAGCGTCTTTGCTGACACTCTCTGGCTTCAAGCCCAGGTACCGCAGCAGGCTGTGATGCTCCTGGCACGCCACGGCCACGTCAGGGACAGCCACCAGGACCTGGGGACGGCAGCAGCATTAGTGACAGCGTTGGGATGAGGGGTGATGGAGCTGCAGTCACAGCTGAACAGCCCTCACCTCCTTCATCTTCGCCTGCATCTCCTCATGGCTCCTCAGCACTTTCTGGATTTGGTGGAGCTGCAGCTCCAGCCCCTGGATCTGTAGTGGGAGATGCCTGTCAGGAACCTGACCTAAAGCTGGGCAGGGAATGAGGGACTAAACCCAGGGCTCCCCGTACCTTATATGACAGCTGCTGGCTCTCTTCCACCTTCTCCACGAACAGCAGCCGCAGTTTGCCTAACTGTAACAACAGCAAAGCATCACTGCAAGGCAAGAGCCAAGGGGGGGGGCCCTGTCCATGGGGTCCTGCAGGATGGGACATGACAGCAGTCCCCCCCCAGCCTCACCTGCTGCTGCTGCAGCACTCGCTCCTGCACATAGACAGTGTCCTCTTTGGGTCTCTGTTCCCTCATCTCCTCCCATAGCACCTTCGCCTCTGCCTCTGCACGCTGCAGCGAGCGCTTCAGATGGAAAACCTCTTCCTTCAGGCTCTGTGAGGGAAAGGAGGTGCTGAGAGGGGGGTCCTGCAGCCTGCACCCCCAGGCACGCAGCCTGGCACGGCCCTCATCACACACCGTGACTTCCCCACTCTTGTCGATGAGTTGCAGCATCTTCTCTTCCTGCCGTTTCACCACGTCCTGCAGCTCCTTCTCACTCTACAGAGGGGGAAGAAGCGGAGTCAGGCAGTGCCTGGCCCTGGATGCCCTCAGTGCCCGGGGGGGGGGTGGGCAGGTTTTGTCCTGTTCCAGAAGGTCAGATGAGCCGGGAGCACCCATGGGGCACCTCCACATTCCTCCATGTCCTAGATCAGTGCCTGCCCCAGTTTGGCTCTGCCCTGGCCTGAGTGCTGGCCCACTTCTGGCACCAGCTCACCTCGAGCTTGCTCCTCAGTGCCTTGTTCAGCTTGACGATGGTGGCAGCCTGGGCATCGATCTTCTCCTGGCTCTCCGTTGTCACCGACTCCAAACGGAGCTGCAGGTTGGAGCTGGGAGAGGACACCAGTGCTGAGGGGATGGGGATCACAGCCGAGCACAGTGCTGGGTACCAAACCCCCTCCTGGGCAGCCCACCAGCTGGAAAAAGCTATAACCCAGGGCTGGGGCAAGAGCAGGTCCCAGAAAGGCTGCTCATGCCCATTCCTCAACGTGAGCCCCACTGAACGCACATCTCTGTCTGCAGCGCCTTGAACTCGCTCTGCTCCAGGTCCTGGACGCGGCAGCTCAGCATGGCGAGGTCGGACACCACGGATCTCAGCTGCTTCACGCTCTCCAGCAAACCATCCTCAGGCTCTGTGGGCAGCGCAGAGGGGACCCGGAGCTAAGCAGGAAGGTGTCCTGACCATCCCTCATGCAGAGCCCAGGGCAGGGTGACAGCCCCAGTACCTATTGCCTTTGGTGTAGCAGCAGCCTTGTCCTTGGTAAATGCACTCCCAACTCCAATGGCTTCACCAGCATCTGCAAGAGGAGAAGGCAGACGCTCTGTGCCTTGTGTGCTGCAGGGAGCACAACTCGAGCTCACATCCATGCCAGGATGCTCAGAGGAGACCCTGGATGCTTGCTGGAGCCATGACCCAACCCATAAGCTGCTACAGGGGGAAATCCAGGCACTCCCAGTGAGGAGAGCAGGAAGGGATCCCCATCCCCGCCATGCAGCAGGTACCAGCTCACCTTCCCCGGACACAGCTTTCAGGACACTGCCCACAAAGGAGCTCCGTAAGGCGGAGCGCGGGGTCCGGAACACCGGTGTGCGGCAGGCAGGGGTCCGGGCACGGTACGGGGTCTGCCGGCCCGGTGTACGTGGGACAGGGGTCCAGGCTCTGCTTTGCGATGGGGCAGCATCATCATCGTCCTTCAGAGGGGAGGAAGAGCAGAGCAGACAGTGACAGCTCTGCCATGGCGGCAGGGGGCTCGAAGCATGGGGCATCTGCCTCCTCCTCGGGCCACCCCCAAGGCAAAGCTCCCACCTCCTCCTGCAGAGCAGCCCTGAGGCACTCAGCGAGCTCCTGCAGCCGCATCTTGCTCTCCACGACGTCCTTGGAGCACCAGGAGACTTTGTTCCTCTTAAGCTGCAGGTCGAGGAGCTTGGCCTTGGTGGCCTCCAGCTCCTTGCTGAGGGCAGCCTGCTCTTCCCTGCGGGATGGCATCAGCCTCAGTGGGAGCAGCGTTGCCCTTCCTCAGTGTGGGATGGGGACGTTTCCCAAGCCTGCCTCCCACCGTGACCCAGGGCTGGTGCAAACCTTCTGGATTCAGGTAGTTTCCCCCCCCAGGATGGGGTGTCTCAGCCTTTCCCACAGCCTCTTCCACCCGCCTGGACAACCACACCAGAGCCGTGTCCCGCTTTGTATCCCCCACCCTCCAAAAGGGGCTCGATTCCCCCAAACCAGAGGGGTTCAAGTAGAGGTGTCCATAGCAGGGTCAGTACCGCAGGCGCTGGTGGGAATCCATCAGCTCCTCGTGCTGCAGGCTGTGCTCCTGCAGCGTGTCCAGCGTGGACCTCAGCCTGGCCTCCACCTCCAGCAGCTGAGTGCGGGACATGTGGTTCTCCTGCTCCAGGAACTGCAAGAGGATTGGGGGGCAGAGCCATGGATGAGGGGACCCATTGGCACAGTCCCATCTCCTCCTCAGGGTGCTGTTTCCTATTAGAAGCAGCTTTACCCTTGGAGACCAGCAGGGACATAGGACAGTTTGGGGGGACAGCACCACATCTGCATCCAGTGGGAAAACTATCCTGGAGAGCTTCCTGGCCCCCCCATCCCGGCAATCACTGCTGCAGGATGAGTTGCTGCACTACGTGCAAGAAGCCAACCGCCCTCATCCCCCTGCTGTGGAAGGGCTGATCCTGCTCCTGGCCAGCCTCCAGCATTCCCGTGAGGACACGATGGGAGCAGGCAGCGCGTGATGGCGTGGGCAGGGTCAGGCAGCTCCTACCTCCCGGCACTCGGTTGCCTCCCGCAGCTCCTGGCACAGTCCATTGCGTTCCCGCTGCAGCGCTTCCCGCTCCCGCGCCAGCCTGCAGGGATGGGATGGGATCAGGGATGGCAGGAGGTGTCTGTGGGGGCACACACACCAATGCCCTGCCCCAGGGCTCAGACCCACCGGGCCATCTCCTCCCGCTGCTTCTCATTCTCCTGCTGCAGCGCATCCCGCTCCTGCTCCAGGTTGGCCAGACTGGTCATCAGGGAGCGGTGGCCTGCAAGGGGCAGAGCTGTCAGTGTAGGGGGGGGACACAGGGGCAGCTCCACCCCCACATCATCACCCATACCTGTGTTGAGGTTCGAGTTGGCCGCTGTCAACTGCTCCAGCTTAGCCACTGTGTCCTGCAGGGCCACGGAGGTCTCCTCCAGCTGACGAGATGCCTGCAGAGACACGGTGCCCTCTGGGCTTGCTTTGGGATGCTCTTCCCTATGGGATACCCCCGAATCACCCCATGCCTGAGGCCAGCCCACACAAGGTAACACTCTACCTCCTGCTTGGCTTGGAGGGCTTCATCCGCTCGCTGCCTCATGGCATCCCGTTCCTCCAGGCAGCTCTGCAGCTTGCTGGGAACCCTTTCCAGCAGGGCCTGCCACCGGGACGCCAGGGCCCTCACCTGCTCCCGCTGTGAGAGGAGACAGTGACGGGTACCGGTGATGCCTGCTGTGTGCACCAGTGTCCCCCAGATCCATGGGGAAGGGGTCCAGCCCAGCTGCACGGGGTCTCACCTCCTGGCCGAGTGCTCTCTGCTCATCCTGCAGGCTCAGGAGAGAGGCATCCACGCGGCTCTGGAACAGGAGGCGCTGCCTGCTCCAGGCACCCTGGGGAAGGGACAAGGACACCAGTGCTCAGGCAGCGCTCCCGGTGAAGCAAAGGGACACACACACACACACACACACACTGTGCCTGGTTGAGGCCCGCTGCGCTCATGGCACAGCACGCATCCAACACACACCATAGCCTCGACAGCCGTCTTCAGCTCCCAATGCAGGTCCTGCTCCAGTCCCCGCTGCCGCTGCAGAGTATCCATCCTCCTCCGCAGCTCGAGGTAGAGGTTGCGGTAGATCTCCTCCTCCTAAGGCCATCACGGCAGAGCAGAGGGGGCTTTGCACCGGCCCTGCTCCACCTGGTCCAGTGGTTAGCCATGACCCTCCCATCCCGCCCCCAACATGTGCTAGGGATGCTTCCCTGCACAAAAGGGTCAAATCCAGCAAGCTCAGCAGGTTGAGTCAGGCGAGATAACGCGGCTGGAGCAGCGCTGGGCGCATGATGCTGTGCACTTTACTTCCACTCCACTGGGCTTTGGAGCCCCGGTCCCATCGGCAGCACCAACGCTGCAGGGAGCAGAGTGGCATCGCCCCACTGAGGACTCTTACCCCTTTGGGGTGGGTGACATCGGTCTGGGTGAGTGCATCCCTCTGCTCGGCCGGCCCCACACCAGGCAGGGACCGCTGGTTCTCGTTCCAGCCCCGCAGCTGGAGCGACAGGGCCTCAATGATGATGAGGGTGCTCTCCAGCCTCCCCTCCAGCTCTGCCCGTGGCAGGGACTTCAGCAGCTCCCGGGGACAGCTGGGGACAGAGAGAGGGCTCGGGGCAGGGACAGCCCACGAGTGCCATAGCCCTGCCCCGGGGGATGCTCGTCCCCACACTTACTGCCAGAGCAGGGAGTCTGTTTCGGCAGCGCTGTCCTTGGCACAGGGAGGGGGACCTGTGGATGTGTTGGTGCTGCTCTCCCGCAGGTCCTGCGGGGTCATGAAGGTGCCGGTGGCTGTGGTAGGCACAGGGGTGATGCTGGTGCCAATGGTCGCGGCAGGTACTGGGGTGACACTGGTGCCAATGGTTGCAGTGGGAACCGGGGTGAAGTTGGTGCCAGTGGTTGCAATAGGCACTGGGGTGATGCTGGTGCCAAAGTCCCGCCGTGGCAGGGTTAGGCTGTGCCGCAGGGACTCCAGCACGGATGAGGAGTTGAGGCTCTTCTCCAGCCACACCAATGGCAGCACCCAGGACACAGCATCCAAGGCAGCCTCAGGTGAGGGGACAGGGGTGGCTGTTCCCTCCAGTGCAGCAGGATCTGACCTACCTGCCTCAATGGGAGGGGATGCGGGGGGTCCCTGCTCTTGTGGGGCAGAGGATGGGGACTTGGCTTCCTTAGAGGTGTCTTGGCAAGGCAGGGAACCAGCATCCTCATCTCTAGATAGGTCCTTGGGGGCCATGGGGCTGAAGGAGAAGTCAGAGGGTGCCGCTCGCCACCCATGGAAGGTACCTTCCTGCGGGGTGGAGCTGGTGCCGGGGGGCCCTGGGGTACAGGAGTCTGAGCTGGTGTTGCCTGAGGGCCCAGGGGTGCAGGGTGCTGTTGTGGTGTTGTCTGGAGAGTTTGGGGGGCAAGGCACCAAGCTGATGATGCTAGGCTGGCCTGGAGTGGGACTGCTGGGGGGCTCTGGGATGCAGGGAGCTGGGGTGGGACTGCTGGGGGGCTCTGGGATGCAGGCAGCTGGGGTGGGACTGCTGGGGAGCTCTGGGATGCAGAGATCTGGGGTGGGACTGCTGGGGGGCTCTGGGATGCAGAGATCTGGGGTGGGACTGCTGGGGGGCTCTGGGATGCAGGGAGCTGGGGTGGGACTGCTGGGGGGCTCTGGGATGCAGAGATCTGGGGTGGGACTGCTGGGGGGCTCTGGGATGCAGGGAGCTGGGGTGGGACTGCTGGGGAGCTCAGGGCCGGTGCAACTGGGGGGCTCAGGGGCACTGGGCATGAGGGTGGGAGTCTTGGGAGGCTCCAAGACACTGGGACCCAGGGTGAGAGTCCCAGGGGACTCCGGGATGGTGTTGCTGGGGGGCCCTGGGGTGCAAGGCAATAGAGTGGTGCTGCGGGGGGGAAGCAGGACAGCACTTCTGGGGGGTCCTAGAGCACAAGGCACGGGGGTGACACTGCTGCGGGGGCCACGGGTGCAGGGCACTGGGACGGCACAGTCACGGTGGTCCTACAGGAGATGGGAAGGGGGGGGTCAGGGTGGGCCTCCCCTTGCCCCCAGCACCCCAACTTCCCCATTGCCCCCACCCCAATACATCCAACGATCCCCCTATTGCCCCCCCCCCCCAACCTCCCCTCCCGTTAACCCTTCCTATCCCTCCCTATCCCCCCCCATCCCGACCTTGAGCCGCATCCGGCGGAGCAGCGGGGTGAGGCTGGTGTGCTCCGAGCCCGGCTGCAGCCGCAGCTCCTGCAGGGGGGGGCGCCGGGGCCGCTGCTGCGCCTGGGGAGGAGGCGATGGGGAAGGGAGCACCGGAGGAGCAACCTCCCCCCCCCCCCATACACACGCAGACGCGCACCGGAGAGCTCCTGCCCGCCCCAGGGCAGCCCCGCACGGTCGGGGCCGCCCCGCTCGAGGCTCCCCCCGGCCCGCACTCACGGCGGGGGACTTGGCGGCCTGCATGGCCCCGCTCCGGGGCTCTCCCGATCCCGATCCCGATCCCGGTCCCGATCCCGGTCCCGATCCCGGTCCCGATCCCGATCCCGGTCCCGGTCCCGGCTCCGCTCCCGCCGCTTCCCGCACGCCGCCGCCGCTGCCCGTTTGAAAGCCCACTCTGCGCTCTGATTGGCTGTTCAGGCCAGGCGGTTATAGGCGGGGCTTAGGGCGAGACCACGCCCCCCTCCCGTGCTGCGCGGCTCCGGGCCCCGGGACCCGTCGAGGGCACCGGGAGCGGTCCCCCCCCCCCGCTCCGGTGCTTCCCCGGCCCTCCCCCGCGTCCCCCCGCAGGACGCGCCCGCAGCGGTGCCCGCGGCTCTCGGGTTTATTGCTCCGTGGGGCAGCGGTGGGGTACGGGGGAGCCCGGCCCCGGAGGGGGGTTAGGGGGGATGTCCCTGAGCGATGCCGGGGGGGGGGGGATATGGGGCGGCTCAGCCAGGCCAGGGCCGGCCTGGGGGGGCAGTCCAAGGGGCTTCGAGGTCGCAGTCGAAGTCATCGAAGGTGGTGGGGTCTGGCGGGGGCTGCTCCGGGGGTGGCGGGGCCACCGCCACTGCCACCGGGTCCTTCTGCAGGAGGTCGGCGTCGAAGGCCACCCCGCGGAAGAAGGGGTGGCCCTGGAAGTGATGGAGGTAGCGCAGGCGGTGCAGGGGGTTGTGGCACAGCAGCTGGGGATGGAGGAGGACGGTTGAGCAGGGGGCACCCCAGTGTCCAGCCCGGGATGGGGCGGTGGGGACCCCAAATCCCATGCGGGAGGGTTACCTCGGCCATCAGCCGGGCCAGCGCCGGGCTGAACGTGGGTGGGCTCTGGTAGCTGCTCTGCTTGACACGCTCCAGCATGGCCACATGGTCCCCTGCTGGTGCCACGGGGAACTGGGAGGACACAAATGGATTTAGGGGCACCCCACGGGGCCCCATTATCCCCCCTACCCCATGGTCCTCACCTCCCCACTGGCCAGAGCGAAGAGCAGGACACCCAGGGACCACCAGTCGGCTGCATGGCTGTAGGGCCCCCCGCTCAGCACCTCTGGGGCTGTGGGGATGAGTAGATGAGTGCCTGGGGGACCGTTTCCCCCACCACAGCCCCTCATTGCCCCTTACCCATATACTGCAGGGTGCCACAGATGGTGTGGGCTCGCTCGCCCCACTGCAGGTGCCGGGAGAGGCCGAAGTCAGTGAGCTTGAGGTGCCCTGTGGGGCAAGACACCGCGTGGGGACCAAATGGGGTGTCTCCACGGACAGGGTGTCCCCAAGGATGATGCATCCTCAAGCCAGTGCCACCGGGTTCTTACCTCGCTCATCCAGGAGGATGTTCTCCATCTGAAATGAGAAGGGTGCTGGGGTGGCCTCTCCATGCTGGGGGGGTTCAGAGACCCCCCAACCCCATCTGCTGACCCCCCATCCCCGCTGTCACCCACCTTCACATCTCTGTGTATGATGCCCAGGTCGTGCAGGTACACTGGGGGGAAGATGGAGCCATCAGAGCCATGGGTCCCCACCCACAGCACCCTGCAGGTCCCCATCCATGGGGATCCCTGGGTGCCTGTCCCCAGCATGGTGAGCACTCACCCAGCACCAGCACCAGCTCGGCAGCAAACAGGCGGACGGTGGCCTCGGTGAAGCACCCGGCCGCACGCCACAACGCGTGCAGGTCCCCAGTGCTGCAGTAGGTGCACACTGTGGGGACGGGTGACATGGGCATGAGAGACATGGGAAGGGGGATGGCATGGGTACGGGGGGGCAGGGGGGTCAGGGGGGCTGTGCACCAAGGTGATGTGGCCACTATGGGCATGCGCCAAGGTGATACAAGCCCTGGGGATATCAGGTGGCACGAGCAGCAGGGCAATATGGGCACCAGGACCAACACATCAAGGTGACACGGTATGTCATACTTAGTCATACTAAGGCCACATAGGAACATGCAAGTACCAGGGCCACGTACCATGGTGACGAGGAGGACTGGGAACAGGCAAGCTCCGAGGTGACAGAGGCACTGTAGCCACATGGGGACCAAAGTGACGTGCCCCCCCCCCGGGGTCATACAGGCACCAGGAAGGCAGAAGCGACAAGGGCAAGGAGGTGGCACGGCCATCAGGGCCGCCAGTGCCAGGCAGGCACCAGGGCTGGGGCTCCTCCTTCACCCCCCCCCCCGTACATCCCTGCCCCAGTGCTGCTTGTCCCCATCCGCATCCCCTCCATCCCTGCGGGGTGGGAGCCATCAGCCGAGCGCCTGCATCCCCGGGGCCGTGCGGGGGGAGCGTGTGCGGGGACACGTGTGCTGGCGGCGGGGACACGTGCGCGGGGGGGGCCGGGGGCAGATGGTCACTCACTGATGAAGAGGTGGCGCTGGCCCTGCCAGCTGTCCCCCAGCCCGTGCACAAACGGGTGCCTGACCTGCCTCTGGGGACACAGAGCAAAGAGGGTGAGAGGGGGGCCAAGAGGGGGGGACATGGGGACCCTCCCGTTGGCCTCTGCCATCCCCATGGGCCCCTAACCTGGATGCTGACTTCTTCCTTGCACTGCTTGAGGGTGTCTCGGCGCAGCACCTCCACTTTAGGCATGACCTGGGGGGGGGCGAGGGGCTGTCAGAGGGGGCTGAGGGGAGGCAGGGGTACACACGGGTCCTGGGGGCAGCACCCACCTTCACGGCGCAGACCTTCTCCCGCCCGCAGTCCAGCACTTTGAGGATGGTCCCAAAGGAGCCTTTGGCCACGAAGCCCAGGATCTGGGGGGGGGGGGGGCGATCAGGGTCTGAGCACCCCATGGAGATGGGATCAGGGTGCTTGGGGTGGAACAGGGCACAGGGTCCTGTGTAAGGGGAGGTGGGGTGGCCCAGGGCACACATGGCAGGTGATGGGGACACCAGGAGGACCCAACAGGGACACCAGTGGGATGCAGGGGGACTCGGTGTGGGGCACATAAGGATGGAGAACAGGGATGCAGTAGGACACACGGGGACACCATTAGGGTGCAGAGGGACCCCCGGTAAGACTCACAGGGGCTTCACACCGGGGCACGGGGATCCGGCGGGGGTAGAAGGGGACCTGGTGGGACGGGGGGGGACTCCGGTAGGATGTGCAGGGACGGGGCACGGCTTGCGAGGAGAGCCAGGGAGACAGTCGGCGATCCCGGGATGGCGGCACGGAATGCACGGCGGGCGCGGGAGGATGCTCGGGGCGCCGGGGGACCCGGGTAGGACGTGCAGCGGTCCCGGTAACGGGGTGCGAGGGGACGCGCCTGTCAGGGCGAGATGCGCGGGTGCCCAGAGGGGACGGTCGGGGACCCCGATAGGATGCAGCGGGACCCCGGTAAGGGGATGGGAGCCCCGGGACGGCACCTTGAGCTGCTGCTGGCGGGCGGAGGGGCGCACGGGGAACTCCGGGAGGAAAAGCGAGACGAGCTGCGGCAGCGGCCACCCGGGCAGCGGCGGCTCCTCGGTGGTCCCCCGCGGGACCAGGGCGAGCCCCGACCCCGGTACCGGCCGGGGGCGGCCCAACAGCGCCCGCACCCACGACCCCACAGCGCGGCCCTACGTAACCGGGGGGCAGCGTCAGCGGGGAGAGGGTGGGGGGAACACCGGGAACAGGGAGAGGGGGGGACCCCGGGGGCCGCCGCACGCACCTGGGGGGGCCGCACCGGGGCCGGGCCGGGGCCGCTGCTCGATGCTCCCATCGCGGCGCCGCCCCGGGCCCGGGCCCCGGTAATCCGCCGCTTTACATAACCCCGCCGCCCCGCCTCGCTCCGCCCCGCCCGGGTGCGACAACCCCCGGCCTCGGGGCTGCCCCTTGCACCGAGGGGCACTGATTCCCCCCCCACCTCGGGGCACGTCTACAGCCTTCGGGCCCCCCCTTGCACACTTTGGGGGTCCTCATCACCCACTCGTCCTCCTTTCGCACCCCGTGCTCCGGGGTACCCGGGGGGGTACCCATAGTCCCCAACACCGGGGGTGATATGGATGCTGCACCCCCGAAGTGAGTGCCCCGGGGAAGGGCAGGAGCTGAGAGCTGCTCCGAGCACTGCAGCGGGAATGGGGACACATGGAATGAGCCACCAAAGGGTTCCAAATTAAAAACTCTTTTACTTTAACTCTCTCCCGTTCCCCCTTCTCCCAGCCTGGAGCCATTCTGCTGCTTCCCCAGGCCCAGCACCCGCACAGCAGGGAGCGGGGAAGCTCATGGGGCACCATTGGCACAGGGCACGGAGGGGTGGTCTGCACCTCACACAGCAGCCCCAGAGCACGCTGCGCCCCACAGCCCCGTGCTGCTGCCCCTATATCCCGCAGCAACAGCGCTGCCAGGGGGCTGCATGTGGTTAATCCCCGCCTTGGGCATCAGCGAGCAGCACGGCCACCCCTCACTGCCATAGGGGAGCATGGGGCACCCCGGCCCCTTCCCGGCCCCTCGGGTGCTGCCGTCATTTGCGCCGGCCGAAAATGGACTTCTTGCTGGGGTTCTTGTCCCCCACGCTCAGGCCGATGAGCAGCCGAGCCTTCTCGTCCTCCTCCTGCTGCTGGATGGTCCCGTCCGATTTGCTCTCCAGCTTCCCCCGGGCCTCTGCGCCCGCTGCCGGCTTCAGGCGCAGCTTCTCCTTGATGACCTGCCCCGGGATTTAGGGGGCTCAGCATCCCCCATGGATGCACCCAAGCCCCTCCACATGGGTCAGAGCTGGAGCTGCTGTGCCAGGGAAGCTGCTTCCCCCTCTAAGGAACATGCTGCCCACCATGCCGCGCATCCCGGGACCTCCACGCAGCTCCAGCAGCCTCCCTGGGAGCAGGAAGGATGCACAGCAAGATGGGACCCCACGTACCTGCGCCACCAAGGCTTTGCGGCTGTCCCTCTTCACCGCCATGGCAAAGTCCAGCCACGTCCACGTGTTGTTGTGGTACTCCAGGCACGGCAACACCAGGTTCAGGTCGCCCCAATCCACGCTGTTCTTCTCGCCCTGGGTGACCCACAGTGTGGGATGATGCCCCACGTCCCCCCCAAGCTGCAGGGGCTGTGCCCCCTTCCCCAGCACACCCCCTCCCACCAGCCCCACACCTTGTAGCTGACGCAGAGCGGCACCTGCGGGATCTTGATGTAGATGAAGGAGTTGTTCATGGCCGCGCGCTCCTTCATCTTGTCGATGTCATCCACAGGATGCTGGGGACAGAGCAGGAGCCGTGAGCAGAAGGGCAGGAGAGGGGACAGAGCCAGGAAGCAGCAGGGAAGGGACAGCCAGGCACTAAGCCATGGCATTGCTTCATGGGGGAGTGGTGAGAGCTGCTCTGGTGTGGTGTGAGCAAAGTGAGATGCTGCAGAGCCCACATCGAGCGTGCAGGGGCTTGGGGGTAAAGGATGCAAAGCCTCCAAATCCCCCCCAAAGGCAGCAGCAGGTACCTCTGGTGCTTTCCGGAATGATCTCCTGACCCCTGACGTCCGATTCAGTCCCTGAGCGACTCCTTTCCCTGGGCCCAGCGAGTCATCAGCCACAATGAGCTGCCGCGGCTTCACCACAGGGATCCCTGGGACAAATGGGGTGGGAGATGGTGGCCGGTGGGGGTTATCCATCACCCAGACCCCTCCTCTGCTCTACCTGCCCACAGGGATGACCACAAGTCCCTGTGTTCTGACATATGTCCCACCAGCAGCTACCACAAACCTACGGAGCTGCTCAAGGACGTTGCTCCAGTGCCATGAGTGGTGACCATGAGCCTCTTACCTGTTGTCACCAGCTTGGACTTATCTTCTTCATCCCCCACCTCCTCCTCCTCCACATTGCGGCCGGGGAAGAAGAAACCCATCATCCTGTGGAAGAACTGGTGGGTGAGCTGGATGGTGAGAGGTACCACGTTCACCTGCGGGAGAGAGGCACATCACACCCTGCCCATGCCCTATGGGGACCTCAGCCACCTCCCAGCCCGTCCCAAGCACCTCGAAGTGCTCCTTGATGGAGATGCCTCCAACGGGCGGCCGGACCTTGCTGAAGATCCTCAGTGCGAGCTGCCGGCCGGACTGGCAGGAGCTCTGGGGACGCAGCACCACCTGCAGGGGATAGGGACGGGTGGCTGCGATGAGGACGGACCACCTCATCCCGCCTGTCCCCAGGGATACAGGGCTGCTCCTTGCCTTGTACACAGCGTTGGGCAGGAGGTTGTTCATCGTGACCCAGCCCAGCTCCAGCAGATGCTCGGCTGTATCATCAGACTTGTTGACCTGCGCACATGGATCCATCAGCTCCGGGCGCCCCAGACCCCAGTTTGGGGGCTGTGGGTGCCACCAGCCCATCTCTACCTTGCTGTAGAGGAAGCGCTGGAGCTCCAGCTCGGCTATGCCCAGCTGCCCGTCCTCCTCGGTCAGGCGCCAGCGTGCCTGGGCGAAGTAGAACTCGGTCCGTCGCGCCACGCTCACGTCCTCCGGCTGCTTCCGCAGCTCCATCTTGTTGGCTCGCTGCAGCTGGAAGTCCTTGAAGCACCTGCAGCACACAGGGGAGCAACGGGATGTTGAAGCCACGGAATAAGGGGGACACAACACTGGGGAAAGCCAGAGACGGGCTCTACCTGATCAGTATGTTGAGCTCCTCGCTTTCCAGCTGCAGGTCAGCCTTCTCCTGGCTGAGCTGCTGCTGCAGCCGGTGGTTGAGGTCGAGCAGGCTCTCGTTTTTGCTGTCATCCTGCAGGGACTGAAGGACGCACAGCCCTCAGCACCCCCTGCCCCACAGCAGGCAGGCAGGCCCTGTCTGGAGATGGGGCTCACCTTCACATTGGAGTACATCTGCTTCTCCAGCTGCCGGATCTGGGCGACGTGCTGCCGCACAGCCTCCTGGAGGTGCAGGATGCTGCTGCGCTGCTCCTCGGGGTTGCTGGAGATCTCCAGCTGGAAGCGCACCCGCTGCTTCTTCTCACTGTGCTCCTGGATACGGGGACAGGGGAAGGTTAGCGTTGCCCTGGGTGCTGGGGGTGACACAGTGACCTGAAGCCTCGTGGGTACCTTGCGCTTGGGCTCCACGTGCAGCAGCAGGTTGTTGACTATGTCAAGGATCATGGCATACTGCGCGGGGTTGGTGGAGATCTCCAGGTCGTGGTGGATCAGTGTGAATGTATCCACAGCTCCTGCAGGGACACACAGGGGAGCCTCAGCATGGCCAGAGATGGGATGCACGTGGGGGCCAGCCAGAGATGGAGAGAGACAGGGAATAAACCAAGGTGGCTACACAGGCGCAGCATGTCCAGCGTCATCAGTCTCCTGCCACATGGCTGGGGACCCCTCCTGTGTGCACCCCTCTGATCTCAGCAGGGCAAAGACAGGCCATCCCTGGACTTAGCTGGCACTTATGGGTCTGCCCCCCAAGGCACACTGCCTGCGTGTACCCACCCTCCTGCTTCTTCAGCAGATCCTCCTTCTCCTGGTTGGCGGGGGTCTCGGGGGGCTTTATCTGCGTGGCCAGCTCGGGGTCGATATCATGGCTATAGCTGATGTAGTACATGCGGCAGCTGCAGCGGGAGATGATCCTCTGTACCTGCTGGGTCTGCTGGGCTTCCGAGGGCTGGTTCCAGTCTGGGGACAGGCAGGGGGACCACGGTCAGAGCACCAGGCCCTGCCACACTGGGGCTCAGTGCATCACCCAGCTCCTGGTGCCATGCTGGGACAGGCCAGCCCTCAGCTTCACCAGCCCTGGGTCACACACGAGCAGGATGGGCACAGACACAGCAGCCACGCTGTGGGCAGTACCTGTGGTGGTGCTGACCATGCCCCCCACCGCCTGCCCACTCTCCATCAGCTCCTGCACCGAGTCCAGGCTCCGCTGCCGATGCTCCTCAATGTTTTTCACCTAGGAAGGCATGGAAGCACCACTGGCTGTCCCTGCTGTCCCTGCCCTGGCCAGTGCTGCCTGCTCCCCATGCAGCCACTCACCTCCAGCCAGAGCTGCCCATGCTCCCTCTCAGTGGGGCTGCTCTCCGTCGTGGCGAAGTACTGCATGCCATCCAGCAAGCAGGTCCAAGACGTCTTCTGCTTCAGCGTGTCCCCATACCAGGCAGGGTGGTGCTGGCACTGCAGTAGCTGGGCTTTGGCAGCAGACACAATCACGCAGCCCTCGGTCTCTGCGCCGCGCAGCACCATCTGCAAGGGGGGGGTCAGATGAGCCCGTGTGGGGCAGGGACAGCCCCTCTCCCAGCAAGGCCATGGGGAGGACAGGTACCTGGCAGTTGACCAGCTCGATGAGGCAGTTTCTGTTGTAGATGTCATCGGTTTGGCAGGCAGCGATGCCACAAAGCTGCTCACTAGCTCCCGACTCCTCCTCTGTGAAGACCACAAACTTGTCTGTCTCCTCAATGAGCTTCTGCAGCATGTAGGCCCCTGGGGAAGGAGAAAGGGTCAGCGCAAGGCTGTGTGGTACGATGGGGTGAAGGCAAGGCACGGCTTTGGGCTACCATGCACGGTGCCAGTGATGGGTTTTTCTCCTCCTTGCCATGCTCACCCCCTGAGGAGGCTCTTTCGGGACGGCCACTGGTGATGGGAACAGTGACTCTGGCAGGGATGGAGTGAGCAGAGAGCGGGCCCCGCTTCAGCTTCTTGGCTTGGAGCTGCGTGTCGATCTTGAGCCCCTTCAGCGCCTCGGTGGACAGGTTGCGCTTGAGCACAGCCGCCTTCTTGTAGCCATCGTAGAGGCCAAAGGCAATGTCCCGGTTCGTGGTGGTCCAGGACGCCCGCAGGTCCACCAAGTGCAGCTGATGCGTGTGGAAACCATCATCCCCATCCCGCAGGGGCAGCTCCTGCACACAGAGGGCGAGAGCTTCAGTGAGGCGCAGCCACCCCCAGGTCCCTGCCCCTGGGGCTTGCACCCAGGGGCTGCCATGCTCTGCATGGGGACCACTCCACAGCCCTCACCAGGGATGCTGCGGCTGGAACAGGGTATCCCTTTGGCCAGGCACTCAGATCAGAGGTCTATCTCGTCTCCAGCCAAATCCCTTCCCCATTGCACCCAAAGACCACCTTGTCCCAGGGGGATGCATGTGCAGCAGTACCTCCTCTGCTGTGCGGTTGCTGTGCCGCTGGTAGGTGAGGGAGGACAGGCTCAGCAGATGGGTTTTCTTCACCAGGGTGTCGAGCCGGTGGTCAGCGTTCTCATCGCAGGTGGAGGCCATGAGGTGCACGGTGACCTGGCTCAGGTCGCTCACCATCTGCGTGATGCTCCACTCCGAAATGAGGCGTCGCATCACCGTGCCGGCTGGAGGACGAGGAGAGGGGTCAGCCAGGACCCTGTCCTGCTTGGAAGTGCTGCCGGCAGGGCCCCCACTCACCTTGTGGGATGAGTCGTTGCGTGCCGCGAGTGAAGATGTGCCCCTGGCAGCATTCCACTTGGATTCCTCGCTGCTGGGCGAAGGAAGCCCAGTAATGAACCTGCAAGGGAGCAACTACAGGCACTGAGAGCCGAGTGCAGGCAAAGCGGGTTGGCAGCAGCAGATCCCCATGCCCAAGACTTGCCTGCAGCCGGGGGAAGAGCGCAGTGTAAGACAACTGCTTGTAATGCTGCCCCAGCTTCTTCTTACTGGGTTTCATGTTGTTGAAGAGCTTCCCGCGGCAGATGGGGCGCGTCACGCTGGTCCACGTGGCCCAGAAGTTCTGCATCCAACGCAGGGTGCTGCTGTAGAGCAGGATCCGGGGCTGGGAGTGCTCTGAGGATGCACCCACCGTCACTCAGCACCACGGGGCAGGGACACAGCGGCTCCCAACCCAGGACTGCTCAAACTAAGGGATCCCCGGGGTGCTGTCACCCACCCTCACCGGGCCGCGTCAGGTCCATGCGGATGGAGAGGTTGAGGTTCTCGGAGCGGAAGGCATGGTAGGAATCGTACTGCTGCCCCACGGGCACCTCAGGCAGGAACTCGGGGGAGCGCAGCACCACGCCGTGGTGGTCATGGGGGTTCCCATGGCACAGCCACTGCAGGTCCAGCGTCATGCACAGGTCAGGCAGGTGCAGGAAGCAGCAGTCGTCATACCTGAGGGGGAAAAGAGACCCCATTCCCATTGCCACCCCGGTGGCAGCCCCTGCACTCCCGGTCCCACACTCACTTGGAAGCTGTCCGCACATTGATGTCCAAATTGCCCTTGAAGACAAACTGCCCGGGCTTCCAGTGGAAGGAGAGGTGGCTCCACTCCCAGTGCATGTTCTCTGTGGTGTTGTAGGGGTCCTGCAAGGACAAACATGGGATGAGGCAGACGTGAGCTGACGCCACATCGTGCTCTGCTCCCTAGCTGGGCAGCACCCACCTCGGTGGCCAGCTGATGCAGGTTGGCCTGTTCAACATCCATGTGCCAGTCCCCATGCAAGAGAAGGCGGCTCTTGTCCCACCAGGGCAATGGGGCGCTGGGGTCCTCTGAGGGCTTGGTGAGGAGATCCACACACTGGCTGATGAGGGTCCAGGCTGGGTCCCAGCAGGGCCCCCACACGATGGTGAACTGGGAGATCTCAGCTGAGGACACAGAGGTTGGCTCAGCCCTTTGCGTGTCCCCCACAGCCCTGCCTCAGAGCAACCCCGGCCCTCCAGCTCTTACAATGGAAGTCATGGTAGAACTTCAAGGGTGGCATGTTCCTCTCCACCGTGGCATCCCCCCAGGGCAGCCCCAGCTTGAGGAGCTGGCGGCGCCGGGAGCAGGCCTGGCCGCACTGCTCGGCTCCGATCAGCCGCCCGGAGAGCTGCCAATTCCGGATCTCAAAGAGGTAGCGAGGGTAATCACGGATCCGCACTGCGGGGACAGGAAGGGCTGAGATGGGGCAGCAAAGGGACACTGCCCCGGTGCCCCACTCTAAGCCAAGGCAGAGGCGCTGTCGTGTCACACCTCTGCTCCCTTCCCACTTCCCTGAACCTCCAAAGCTCATTTCCCCTCGCTCGGTCACACGTTCCATGGTGTCGGGTCCTGGGAGCCCAGGCCACACATCCACCCCGCTGTCCTCTAGGAACACCCTTCACACAAAGCAACTCACCAAAGAAGCTGCCAACTCTGCCCTTCACCATGCGGCACCACTGCGTGACCATCTCCAGACCCTCGGTGGGAAACGGGCTCACACCGTCAATGTCCCTCATCTGCTCCAGTACATGCTCCGTGCCATGGAAGGACTCATCGGCCATGGCCACCAGCTCCAGATGGGCCAGGGTCCAGGTGAGGAGGGCTCTCCTCATGGGTGTGTTGGCGTAGAGGCGCCGCGAGCGCTGGATGTAGATCTCAATGTTCTTCTTCTCCAGCGAGGCGTAGAGCTCCTCGATCTTGCGTGCAGGCAGCAGCTCCCCGTGCTGCTTGCGCAGCGCCGCCACCTTAGCATCCAACAGCTGCAGGCGCTTGGCGCTCTCCTTGCTCTCATCCTTCATCAGCTCGTAGTTGTCTCGCAGCTTGACCTCGAACACGTCATCGAGGAAGACCCAGGAGAAGTGCGTCACCTTGAGCAGGAGGTCCGGGGGCAGCGCGGTGCTGGCGGGGCGCCCGCGCCGGTGCAGACCTTTCAGCCACTTCTGCACACCCACCGCAGCGTCCAGCGTGCGGGAGAAGTCGTACTGGTAGGGGAACTCGATGCTCACGCTGGCGAAGGAGAAGGCCCAGCCGCGGTTGCGGAGGGTGCGCAGGGTGGGGAAGGCGCAGCGGTGCAAGACGACCTCCTCCAGCTCCGGCAGCAGCTTCACCTCCGCCTCCTTGAAGCTGAAGATGCTGTGTCCGTCGAAGCCGGCGGCCAGCTCGGGGCAGTAGCCGTGCAGGGCACCGCCGTGCCAGCTGACGGAGGTCCGCTCGGCAGCCAGGCTGATGTAGTTGGCTTCGGAGACGAAGGCTGTGAGTTTGGCAGAGCTCAGCTCCACGGATAAGGACAGGAGTCTTTTTGGGGGGGTCCCATCTGGCTGGAGGGGAGTCTCAGAAGGGGTGGTGGGGTGGGATGCGGGGCTCTCCGGGGGTAAGGAGGGAGATGTCCTGCGGCCGAGGGCGCTCCGCAAGGCTTCGTGGCACTGCAGGGTGGCCAGGGTGTGATGGTACAAGTGCATGTGGTCGGGTGGGCTCCACAGCACTGCCAGCCCCTCGCCGCACTGCAACTACACCAGAGAGCAAGCAAGTCACTGCCAGGCCCAGCACAGACGTGTTGTCCTCTCCAGCACCGTTTAGTGCCAATCCTCCCCCTGCTCCATCCACCCCAGTCCAACAAGGACAAGATAAAGCAGAGACCCAGTGCCCAAACCAACCTCCAGGGAGCGGATGCTGCTGTGGTAGGTGACAGAGAGCATGGAGAGGTTGGCCACTGGGTTGGGGATGGCAGGAGCTTTGCAGCACGGCTGCATCTTCTCTATGATGCTCTTCACCAAGGCCAGCACCATGCCCTGGACGCTGACTGTGCAGCTCTCGGCACTTCCCAGGACGGTCAGTGTGTCCAGCCGCAGCTCCAGGGCCCCTAGAGAGGTGGCACGTCAATGCTGGAGGCACGGAGGAGGCACAGCACGACGTGCCAGGTTCCTCTGACAGCCATCTGGGACCAGCTTGGATGCTACTTACCCACCAGGGCTGAGAGTGTGAAAAGATTCACATCTTCCACCTTCAGATCCACCTTCCAGAGCAGCCCCCAGGGCTCGCTGGAGGCAGAAGGCGGCTGCTTGGCAAGCTCAGCTCTACCAGGCCGTGAGCAGAACAAGGGCAGGACCCTGGCGAGGCACTCGGTGCATGTGTCTGACGACTCCACTTGCAGCCCTCGGATGGTGCAGTCCAGGAAGAGGGTGTCTGACTGGGCGCTGGACGTGCCCAGGGGCTGGTTGTAGCTGCCCTGCAGGATAAAAGAGGATCATGGAATCACAGAATGGTTTGGGCTGGAAAGGACCTTAAGATCATTCAGTTCCAATCCCATGCCATGGGCAGGGACACTTTTCACTAGAGCAGCTTGCTCCAAGCCCCGACCAACCTGGCCTTGAATACTGCAGGGATGGAGCGTCTACCACTTCTTTGCGCAGCCTGTGGCAGTGCTTCACCACCCTCACAGTAAAGACCTTCTTCCTTATCTCCAACCTGAACTTCCCCTGTTTCAGTTGAAACCCATCACCCCTTGTTCTATCTCTACAGTCCCTGATGAAGAGTCCCTCTCTGGTATCCTTGAGGCTTGCCCCTCACCTGCAGGTTGAAGGAGTCAAGGATGAGGGCTTCTCCCCACACATGCATGTTGGGGGGATGTGGGGCACGCTGGATGTGTGAGTCGTTGCCCACACGCCAGCAGAGGTGGTCCACGGCCAGCACCGCTCGCTGGTGCACGCTCTGCGGCCGGAGGTGCTGGTAGTCTGCAGGCAGAGAGCAGGGGATGAGAGCAGGCAGGGATCAAACACGGACAACCCAGACACAGCCAGGCAGGGGTTCACAGCCCCTGGCCCTCCCCATTCCCACCACTGACCCCCAGGAAGAGCCCAGCAGCCACCCTGGGGCCAATACCTGCAGAGACGGAGTTGAAGCCCAAGGCGAAGGGTGGTGTGTCCCCCAGCTGCACTGACACATTGACATTGGACAGCGAGGCACACAAGATGATGGGCGCTATGATTTGGGGATAGCTCCTGCGTGGGACAAGCAGGTATGGGCTGTTATTGGGGTGCTGCCTGGCAGGGAGCAGTCTCACAGGAACCCCCTCTCCACAGGGACCCCCCAACCATCTGCCACTCTCTGTACCACCCTCCCCATCCCACAGGCCGTGCAGAGGGCAGAGAAGATGCTGGGTGCCCGGGCACCCTGCCAGAGCAAGGCAAGGGAAGAGGAAACAAGCTGCGACACCAGCAGCCACGCAGAGGCCAAGTTTACCTTCCCTTGTGCCCTTGGCTGGGGACAGGCACTGCCTGGCACCTATATTCCTGTGCCAACAGGCCCAGCCAGGGAGAGAACTCTTGGTGGCGGTAGTGGATGATGCAGGTGTTGAGCAGCACAGCAGCCGAGAGGTCGATGGCTGTGACCTAAAGCAGGGAAGGGGCCGGGTGGCAAAACCACTCATGCCAGGAGCTGGATCAGCCACCCCAGGGGACAGGAGGGTGCTCAGCCACCACTCACCTGCACGCTGGTCTTCAGGGAATTGAGGCACACGATGCGCTGGCGGCTCTGGGACAGGAGAAGGCCATCTGGGGACAAAGAGGAGCACAAGTGAGGGGTGGAAGAGGGCAGCGATGGCAGCGGTGTCCTAAAAGCATCCTTCCTGGCTACTTGCCCTCCAGCTGGAGGTCTACACTCATTTGGTCCAGGTCTGAGGTGGGTGTGAAGTTGCGCAGGGGAATCTGCTCCTCTTCACGCTGATATAGGAACTGCAACAGCTTCAAGCTCCAGGTGAGGTGCCTGTAAGAAGCAGGGAGTCACCGCCAGAAGGGAACTGCACTGTCACATCTTCCATCTCCCCATCTCTCATCCCCAGCTGACTGGTACAAAGACACCAGCCAGCACACAGCTGCAGCCCAGCCCAGCGCTCTCATCCCATCAGCAGAGGATCCCATCATGCTGTCCTGCTGGAGGACCAGCTTACGTGCCTTCCTCCTTCCCCAAGAGTCCCGCCCCAGGCCAAGCTCAGTCCTTTCTACTGGCTCTAAGCCTCAGCATCTGTGGTCTAGCAGAGCAGGGGATGAGCAGTTGTTCCCAAATCCATGTCCCCAGCACTAGGACAGCTTCCCTCTGCCTCCTCACCTCTTCTGGCTGTTCATTGACAGCACCGTGCTGGTGTTCTCCAGCTTCACCTCCACCCTCCTGGGGATGAGCTGCAGCGTGTCCCTGCTCAGCAGAGACAGGGACTTCAGGGGCTCCTCTGGGCCTGGAGAGTGACACACAGAGTCACAGGGAGGCTCCTGCCCAAATCCCCACACGACGGCACAGCCAAATCCCTCTGGCTCCAGTGCAAGTATGGGTGCTGCCAGCCCCTGCCCATGTCGCTGTGCCCATCCCTGACCTGTGCTGGGCTGTTCCCCTGCAGTGCTGTGCTGGGTGCTGGCAGTGATGCGGTGCAGCAGCGGGCTGCAGAAGAGCCCTTCATGCAGCTCTGCCTGCAGGGACCGGACACGCAGCCGGACCCCCACCAGCCGCCACTTGCTGCTGATCTCCAGTGAGAGGGAGAGCGCCAGGGCCAGCTCTGCCAGGCAGGTGTCACCCTATAAGGGGATACAAACACGGAATCATAGTCAACAGGGTGGAAAAGACCTTTAAGATCATTGAGTCCAACAGTCACCCAGCACTGCCAAATCCATCACTAAATCACATCAAAGGAGGCACCCAGCTGCCAGCTGGTGGATGCTGCAGGTGAAGTGCTGGGCACAGCACGGACCCCAGAGCCTTGCAGCATCACCCAGCCTTGGGGACACGCTGGAGCAGGTCCTGAGGGTCCCACAGAGCTCAGGTTGTAAGGGTTGGATTTCTTCCTCCCCCAGCACTCACCAGCTGGCTGCTGCGCAGGACTTTGCTGTTCACCTTTGTCAGGCTCACCTCGCAGGTCAGGCTGGGGAGAGCAGAGAACAGACAGAGATGTGGAACATGCTGCTTCCAAACCCAGCCCCTGCCTTCTCTTTCACAGAATGGGTATGGTTGGAAAGGACCTTAAGATCATCCAGTTCCAACCCCCTGCCATGGGCAGGGATGCCTTACACTAAACCATGTTGCCCAAGGCTCTCACCACCCTCACAGTAAAGAGCTTCTTCCTTATATCTAAACTGAACTTCCCCTGTTCAGGTTTAAACCCATTACCCCTCGTTCTAAACCCTTTGTCCTTGTTTCTCCTGTGTGACACAGGGACCCCAAGTCCCTGCTTCAAGGCCTCCCAAAAGCAGAGCTGAACTCCATGCACAATGCAGCAACTCATAATTCGGAGAACACATAACTTGAGCTTCCCATGAAGGGAAAAGGGACCAGGCCAGCTTGGGGGAGGTTAATGTGTCACAGCACAGGTGACATGGGATGCTGCTGAGCGGGACATGAAGAGGTGAGATGCCAGACTGGGGTCAGAGGGCCCCAGGGCCAGGCTGGGGAAGCAGAACAGGGCTGAGGACAGCGTTACCTCTTCCCATCACCATTCAGGAGGAGACGTATCTTGCTGGCCTGGATGTGCCAGAGAGACTCTGAGGTGGCCACGTGCAGAACCATGATGTTGATGGAGTCCATGTGGATGGAAAAGAGCTGGGGGGGAAGATGCTACTATGAGGGATGTCTGACAGCGACACAGCCCATCACACAGAGCCAGTGCCTCACCTGGCTCAGGAGCCTCAGCAGGGAGGGTTTAAGTGTCAGGTTTGCTCTGCTCTCGCTTCCATCGCCTTCTCTGGGAGCCTCTGGGATGGGCGGCTGGAACCCAGGGCCCTTCTGGAGATCCGTGCGGATTCGCACCTCGCCAAAACATAGCTCAAAGTAGCGCCTACGGAACAACAGCACCGGAGTTTGCACACGCAGCCCCATGGCCGGGGATGCTCTCACCCTGGGGACATGCAGGACCAGCACAAGGGCACCCACAAGACATTGCCACCTCAAAGAAGGGGATTCACTCACACACTGAGCAGACCACAGGGACTGCAAGGAGGTGTAATGGCAGCAGGACAAGGGATGAGCCAGACCCCCAAGAGAGGAAGGAGGGAGCTGGGGCAGGGATACATACGGCAGCTCCCGGCTCAGTTTACTGGAGATCCAGATGTGGTCGATCTCCTGCAAGGATGCACAGGTAGATCAGAGAAAAAACAAGCCGGCTGTGCCTTGTGATGCTCATCCCAATGTTCCCGCTCCACTCCCAACCTGGCATCACACAGGGAGCAGCCAAAACCCCCAAGTCTGGCTACAGAAGGAAGGGCCTGGCACCAACTGTGGGGCAGGGATTTGCTGCCAGCCTGGAAGCAACCCCATCCAGCCTGCCTGCCTCCACTGGGGGCCACCCCTTGCCGGGTACCCACCACAGTTTGCTGCTCCCGCTGGAACTTGAGGCTGATGTTCTGGGCCCAAAAGAAGCCAAAGGAGCCGATCTTGAGCTCCGCATGAAGCTTCTGCCGGCACCAAGTCACGGCCAGGCGACAGGCCAGCCACCTGCACGGATGGGGGGGCCAGGGTCAGCTCCCCACTGGGGATGGGGACCCCCTTTGCCCTTCGAGCACCAACTCCAGCACCCACCAAGCAGGTGCTGCCCCCGTGACTGCTCCAAGCTGGAGCAGAGACCCTGCAGGGTCACCCCCCCCTTGGACTGAGGGGCCCCTTTGACCCCCAGACTCCCTATAACCATGCCTGTGGGCTGCCCTGGACTACCGCAAGCCCCTGGCACCCGCCCACCCAGCCCTAGCAAACCCCCTTCCCAGCCCTATGAGCCACCCCAGACTCCTGACGCTCCCCAGCCCTCTTTATCCCCCTTAACCCCTCATTACCTCCCTCCCCATACCCCCAACACTTCACCCTCAGCCCCACGGGCCCCCTCCACCCCTGACACTATCCCAGCCAGCCCTATCATTCCCCCAAAACCCCACACCCCAGTGCCATCCCCATAGGCCCCCCATGGACCTTTACAATCTCTCCCCCCCAAGCAGACCCCCCCGAGCCTTGTCACCCCCCAAACCCTCTTGCTACCCCACTCCCACCCTAATTTTTACGAGCTCTATCACCCCCCCCAAGCCCCTGCGGGCCCCAAAACCCCCCAACATCCCACTGCCACCCCCACCTTGCCCTTTACACGCTCCCCTCCAAGCAGATACCCCCCTACACCCCTGTCACCCCCCCGACCCTTACGCACCCCTTTACACCTCTATATCCGCTGCACACCCCCCATAACCCCTCGGGGCCCCCCCCAACCCCGCGTCCCCCCCGGCCCTGACCGCGCCAGCAGCCCAGCGAGCAGCGCGGCGATGAGGAGCCCGAGCAGCGCGGCGGGCAGCGGCATGGCTATGGCTGGGGCTGGGGCTGGACCCGGACCCCGGCCCCGCTGCGGCCCCGGTCCGGTCCGGCCCCGCCGCCCGTGGGGCCGCGCACCGGGAGTGACGGCTGGAAGGGGCGGGGACCGACGGCGCTTCCCGGCAGAAGCAGCGCCCCCGCCCGGGCTGGCAGCGGGATCGGGCCCCGCTGGTTCCGGCGCTCCCCGTATGAACAGGCGCACGCCGAGCGGATTCGGGTCTTTTATGGCCTCAAGGTAGAGGGTATCGGGGTACAGAGGGAGCGGGGAATGGGGCACCGGGTAGTGCTCGGTGGGAGCTATGAGGGGAGGACTGGGGAGTCCGATCCTGCTCTGGATGTTGGGATCTGCTTTTTACTGCATTTGGGACATAGGGAGCTGGTTTGTGCTGGATTTGAGATGCGCAGACCTGGTTTGTGCTGGGTCTTGGATGCTGGGCTCAGCTTTGGGTCAGGTCTGGATGCTGGGATCTGCTTTAGGCTGGATTTGGGACATGGAGACCTGGTTTGTGCTGGGTCTCGGACGTTGGACTCAACTTTGGGTCAGGACTAGACATAGGATCTGATTTGGGCTGGATTTAGGATGTGAGGACCTGCTTTGTTCTGGATCTTGGGCTCTGCTTTGGGTCAGATCTGGATGATGGACCTGCTTTGTGTCAGATTTGGGACAGCAGGATCTGCTCCACATTGAATTCAGGACACTGGGATCTCCTTTGTGTCTGGGATGTGCTTTGTGTTAAAATCGGCGCCCTGTGTCCTGACATGCATCAAACCCCAATGCGAACAGGGGCCATCCCCTTGTCTGAGCGGTCCCAACCACCTCCGGGCAGCACCCAGAGGCAGTCTGTGTCCATCACAACTCAGCGTGGTACTGCTCCGCTTTGAAGACGTCACTGGGCTGCATGAAGATGCCCTCCATCACCTTCCAGTAGTTATTCTGGCTGGAGGTGGCCATGCCGTGCACCTCCTTCTGCCCATGGATGGGGCGCCCGTACTGCTCCCCCGTCACCGAGAGGAAGACGTCGGTGGAGGTGTGCTGGAAGCGAACCTCGCTGTCCCGTGACCAGTAGGTCCCAGTGCACATCACCGTCCAGTCGTCCAGGTAATCACCCTCACCGTCCTCCCCGAACGCACTCACCTCCTGTGGTCAAAAAGAGCTTATTTTGGGGGTGGGATGAGCCCTTGGGGGTGCTGAGCTCACCCATAGAGTGAGGAGAGGGCTGAGGGGAAAGGAGGGACCTTGTTGGGACCTGGGGCTTTGTGGGGACATGGAGGGTCTGGTTGGGATTGGGGTGCTGGGGAGGAAACAGGAGCCCATCTCAAGGACCTGAGAACAAGGTGGAACTGGGAAGAATCCAGCTGGGACCAGGGAACAAGGGGGCACTGGTGAGGATGTGGGGGGCAAGGGGGATGTGTTTGGGAGTGGGGAACAAGGTGGGAGTGGTAGGGACAAAGGGAACAAGGAAGTGCTGGCAGGAACATGGGGAACCTGGTTTGGCCTGGGAAGCAAGATGGAGCTGGTGGGGAAAGTAGGACAGATAGGACCAAGCAGGGAGAACCTGGTGTGGACTGGGGAATGAGATGGGGCTGGGGACCTGGCAGGGACATGGAGAACCCAGCCTGTCCTGGAGAGCAAGACGGATCTGGTGGGGACAAAGAGGACCCGGCAGCGCCCAGAGAAAGGATCTGCTCCCGTTGGACACGGGGCATCCCGGTGTGGCCGCTGCCCCCGGTACCTGGTTCCCGGACAGCGGGGATGCGAAGTGGTGGCTGTGGAGGTTGCGGCCGGTACCCAGGTGCGTGAGGCGGATGCTCTGTCCGCACCGCACCGGCGTGCCGCGCTCGCAGACCCCCGCCGTGCTGGCCCGCACCCGCCAGTAGCTGTTCCCATCGTCCGCCGCCGATACCCCGGTCACCGACTGCTGCCCGCTGCCTGCGGCCGGGGCGAGAACCGCGGTCAGGGCCGGCTCGGAATAAGGGGGGGGGAACGAGGGGGGGGGGAAAGGGCGGGATGCCCGGTTACCGGAGCCGTAGCGGACATCGTGCGAGTGCAGGCGGACGCTGTGCCGCACGTTGAGCAGCTTCACCACGGAGCCGCAGGTGACGAGCCCGGCTCCGGCTCCGGTGCGCACCGCAACGCCCAGCGCCAGCACCAGCACCGGGGCGAGCACTCGCGGCCGCCCCGCCGCAGCGCCCCGCATCCCGCCGCCGACGGAAGAGGAAGTGGCCCCGCTCCGCCCGCCCGGAGGTCGCCGCTCTGCTGCTCCGCCTCCCCTCGCTCTTCGCCGCCGCCACCACCGCCACCGCCGCCGGGGCCTCCATTTTCTCCTCGGCGCTCGGGTAAGGCCGCACCGGGGCTCGCGTCACCCCGCGGGGAGCTGTTGCCCCGGGAACGGTGGGGCCGCGGCGGGGCTGGGGCGGCTCCGGTACGGGCCTGTGTGGCCTGCGGCGGGGCCTCCGCTGCCCGCCCGCCCGTGGGCCCGGCGCTGTGGGGGTGCCCGTGGTGAGGAGCTGCTGAGCGGGGCCCCGGGGGCTGTGGGGTAACGGGGGCGCGGTGGGGAGCGCTGGTAGAGGTTAGAGGTGGGTATGGGGAGCGTGGGTCTGGTTCCCGGAGGGGGGAGCAGGCTCTGAGCCCGGTGTTCCGCGTTGCCCTGCTCCTCAGGTGTCATTCCCAAAGCGTTCCGTTTGGGTTAGCGAGCTTGTGATAGGGTCTTCCGTGAAGGTCCGTGGGGCAGCAGCCCGGAAAGGCCCTTTTGGGGTTTAATGGCTGGCTAAAAGGTGGCAGAAAAAGGTAGGGATGATGGAGTGGAGCCACAGTGGGGTGAGGTTACTGTGGAATTTCATCGGCATCTCCCCTCTTTGTTTTCCTGGATGTGGTGATGTGGAGAAGGAAAACTTAATCCTAAATTATTTAGGCTGCGCTTACCTGCAGAGAACAGGTAATGCGGAGTGGCTGAGGTGTGATGGATGAGATACTGCATGTGTAAGGAAGGTGACGGGCGCTGCAGAGACTGGCTCTACATCAGCTTTTACTACGCAGGAAAGAGCTGGTGGTGCCTCAGCACTTTCTTTTAAAGCATCCATCACCCCACTATAGCCTGATGAGCAGGATTTGGAATTGCTTTAAAGGAGCAGAAACCGAACAGAAGACATTATGTTGCTGTGCGAAGCGTTGGCACGTTGCGCCGTGGCTCTTGCTAGTGGTTCTGGTTTGCCCATCTCAAAAGCGGAGCAGTGGAAAAGGGGCAGGAGCAGCATGGATGAGCAGGTTTGGGGCAGGTGAAGCTTTCCTTCCCTCACCATAGGGGAGAACTTGCTGATGGGGGATACAGATCAGGTGTGCGAAGTCCCGTGCAGGTCAGAGAAAGCGAGGAGGAAACATGAGTTTTCAGTTTCTTACAGGAAATTCTGATGCAGCAGGGCTAAAATAAACAGGAGGAAGTGCTTTTTCACACAACATGTTATTAAACTGTGCCGGAGGATGTTCTGCCACCCAATAGCATGGGGGCAGTGGGACCAATGGGGAGCATTAAAAACTAACAAAGTAGGTGTGGGAAGTTCCAGAGCTGCAGTGCTTGGGCTTTCCCTGTCGCAGCATCTTGGTTTCTAGTCATCATTTCACCCCTACACTCCCTGTTGTCTTTTAGTCCTGCGGATGTACTTAGGCCAAGGTAAAACCAATTTCATGAGCATTTAATAGGCTAAATAAATAGATTTGCCTTCCTTAGGCTGGTGTTTGCACTGAGTCAAGTTGCCAGCCTCTTATTCTCGCAGAGCTTTCTGAATCCTCTCCAGCTTAACTTTTCAAAGGTAGACTGAGAATTAAGAACAAACAAGAACTAAGCAAAACTGTTCAATGGTGGCTTTGGCGATGGATCTATGTGACCTTAAGTGGACTGTGAGTTGAATCATGACATGGCAAAGGTTAAAACAATCCCTGCCCAAACCCTCTCCCGCCCAAAAATACCCCCCCACAGAACCAGTGTTAGCGTGGGTCAGGGCCTTGATGTAGTTTCTCACACAAAGAATGGGGAGAAGCCAAGAACTTGCTTCTCTTCAGCACCCATGCTGTAGCAAAGCCCAGATTAGCACTTGGTTTTTCTGTTTTGGGCATCAACAACGATATGCTGAGGTTGATTGCTGAAGAATAATCAATGTATCTTGCTGTGAGGACGCTCCTTGGTTATTCTTGGTTGTAACCGCCGTTCCTGATGCCATCCTGCCCATGATTATGGCCCTGCCTTGCCAGATGACCACCCTAACTGACATGGAGCAGAAGGTTTTTCCATAACGCTCTGATATTCTGCAGGTACTCGCAGTGTATCTCTGTTTCTAAACCTGATGAATTAAGTTTTGCTGAATTAAGTGCTCCTGCCTCCAGCACTGCCATGTTTTGCAGTCCTGAGCAGCCAGCAGCTCTCTAGGTGCATGGCCATGGCTTTACAGGTGTCTGAAAGTCTGGTTTCCAGGTTCATTACAAAGCAACTCTTGTTCTGAAGGCACTGCCTGGCCCAACGAGGGAGGCAGCCCACAGTGCCTGTGGCTGATGTCTACCCTGGTCCTGCTGACCTGATGTCTGCAGTCTTGGTATTGACAGCCAAGAGAGGCTTCCGCTCAGGGTCATCCCAGTTAAAAGGAGCCTGTGGACTCTGGGCAATCGTCACTGTGCCTTTGAGCTGGGCAAAATGCAGACACCCCTGGGTGAAAGCAGAGGTTGTGTAGTTGCTCAACCCTGAGCTGATCTGGTGTTGATGTTGAGTGGAAGAGGCCGTGTTCAATGTGTGGGCACCCCTCCTTCCCTCGCTGGCTGTTCTGGTGCTGTCACAGCATTGCTGTTGTCCTTGATCCACCTTGGTCAGTGTCTAGTGGCTGTAATGTATCTTTGGGTAAAGCGGTACGTATATATCACCTGTAGGAGCCTGTCTGCTTGTGTCCAGGTAAGCGTGCAGGATTAGGCATGGTGTGCCTGTGGTTTTGATGCTCTAGTGCAATTTAGTACTTGCTCCTCTGCTGCGGTGTTGCAGGAGCAGGGATGCTGCTGTGCTGCTCTGAGGAAAGGCCCATAGCATGATACAGCTGAGCTGGCCCAGTGCTTATCCGTATGGAATATCTAAACCCTCCTGTGTGACACACAAGTGATGCTGTTGGAGTGGGGCTCTCTCTGTGCAACCCAGACCAGGCAGCAGTGCTGGTCTGAGCTCTGTGTCTCCACCAGCTCTGGCTGCAGTCTCTGCCACCTTCCTCTCCTGTTTTATTTCAAAGGAAGGCCTCTCTGGCACACAGGGTGGGAGAGGCACCTTTAGTCCATATCTGGTTCAACATCTCCTTGGTAAGAGCTACCCTTCCCTTTGCTGTGCTAAGTGACATCCCTGCTGTCCTGAGCTGGATCTCACTGGAGCCAAAAGCACCTGGTTTTGTGGGCGGTTGGCTTGTGTGGAGCCTGCTCAGCTGCGTCATTACACGAGATGGGTTTCCTAAGTCCTAGTCATTCCGTGTGTCCAGGCAAATTTGATTTGACATGAACTGAAATTGCCAGGAAGTGGTAGAACAAATCATGACAAAAAAAGTTGGAACTGTGAATGAAGTGGCAGAGAATAGTAAAATTGTCTGTGATGCTGTGATGGGGGGGTTCTTTCATCCTGGATGTGGGTGTTGTTCATGGACAGGAGAGAGATGAGGTTATTAAACTTGGAAATGCTCTAGGAAAAGCCACTTAGCCTGTTATGTATGTTAATACACCCTGACGGATACCTGTAGAAGAACTGGTGAGAAAATGTGAGGTTGACATGATATTCCTACGCAGGCTGGCGAACATAACAATTCCTGTTCCTCTGCTGTAAGCTACGCCATTCATCAGTGGTGTTTGCTTCAGGGTTTAACTAGCATCTGTACTGCCCTCTGAACAGTGATTCCTGAGAGGGATGCTTAAATGCACCTGTGTGAATTCTGTCCTCTTGAGGATGGGCATCACCCTGTATGTACGCATGCATCTTGTTTGGGTGCAGAGCAGTAGCGTTGGCCTGCTGCAGTTTCTGCCTGTCTGGAGCATGGCAGATAGATAGATGTTGGCCACAACCACGTAATCCACAGCCAAGGAGTACCAGCTGCTCTCTGCTTGTGTCTGAAACTTGGCAGAGGCCTTTCCCATGTCTTTGTTGTGGGTTTTCCTCAATGAGATATGGCCAACGTGCTCCTTTGGAGCTACTGGTACTTTAGGACGTAAAAGATTACCCAATATCAGCCTTGCACCTTTTTGTTGCTTTTCTTTAAGTGAGGAATAAGTCCCTGGTTGTCCCTAAGTTGTGTTTGTGCACCAGATGTGTGGATCTCAGGGTGGAACAAGAAGTCCTGCACACAAGAAGTGTCGTGGCAAAGCCTTGATCAGGTTGTTCCGTATGGGACCCATTTCCTTCAGCTGTTTGTTTGCAGTGGGAAATGATTAAGGAACATTTTGAAGCATGTTTGTTTAAGCATCGTTCCCTGGCCTGTGGAGTTCTCGTCTTTTTTCCTTTCTTTTTTGGTGTGTGTTATATTGCATCAGATGTAATTTCACATGAAGGGTTTGGCTTTAGATCTGACACTTCCTCTGAGCTGCTTTTTGTACCTTCCCAAAGCCTGGTGGGTCTTCCTGGGCAGGAGTTTTCATCTTCACTCCCATTTGAGGGATTAATTTGGGGTTTTTTTTCTCATAGCTGACTTTGTGAGCTGCTCTTGTTTTGATGTATGTAAAAAGGAACCCAGAAATCCCTTTGGAAAGCTTGGAAATGACAGCAAGTTTTGTAACCGCAAGAAGCGGAAGCTCAGAGAGGCAGAACTTGAGCCATGTCTTTATGGACACGCACTTTCCTTTGTGCCAAGCTGGATTTATACTGCTTCCAGAAACCCCAGCTGGGGAAAAACATCAAACAGAAGGTTCTGGGTATAGAAAACACCCCGTATCTGTGGTCTCTTGTTATTTATTTATCTCTGGAAGAGACTCTGGCTCTGCCTGTGTGGGCCAGTAGAGTTGGGCAAGCGGCAGCTCGTAGCCCCTTGTTTGCTCCTAGGCCTTTTGTTTTGTCCCGTGGGGCTCCACAGAGCCTTGCTAACATCCTCCAGTTCAGTCAGGGCCCTTCTCAGCGTCACCCTGGCTTCATTAACTGAGTGAGGATTACTCACATTAACATCCTCATTGGTTGGACTGTGTGCCCAACACCCTGTGGTGTCAGTGGCAGCACTGGGCTGCTTTCCTGGCTGTGTGGGAGGGTATGGATGGGATGATGGGCTTTGGCTGCATGTGCTGGTTCAGCCTCAGCCCAGAGCTCAGCTGCGCAATGAATGCTGCTGTGACAGGTCCTGTCCTGCTTGCTGAGACATGGGTTGACAGGAGCTGGCAGCATTTGGCCACTGGCTTTGTTTGCCTAATCTCTGGTGACAGGGATGTCCAGGCAAGGTGGACCCTGGGTAATTCAGGGCCTTGATAGATAATTTCAAGCCCTCTTGCCTTAGCTGACTTCTCTCCAAAACCCTGTAGGGGGAAGTGCTTGTGTTTTGCTCGCTCAGCTGATGTGATGGATGTTTCCTCTTCCCCCAGGTGCACTGGAGCCGTGTGTGAGAGCCTGCAACCATGTCTGACTTCGTAGAAAGTGAAGCAGAGGAGTCAGAGGAAGAGTACAACCAGGATGGGGAGGTTGTGCCCAGAGTAACCAAGAAGTTTGTGGAGGAGGATGAGGATGGTGAGTCTGCCTGGCAGTTCTGAGTTTGCTGAGTTGTCTGCGTGCCTCACTACTCTGTTTCACATCGCAGGACTGCAGATGGAGCCATAACTGTGCTATAATAGCACAGCCATCTGTGGTTGATCATCTCAGCTGTTTAAGTGCCTCCTTTCCTTCAAGTGCTTAGGTGGTTTTATATTTGGCAACAGAAAATACAGCGCTTCACCCCCGTGGCACTTGCAGGCACACAGTTTGGTAGTAAACAATAGAAGCAGAGGGTTGTCTGGTATGACCGCTCCACCTGTTCTATCTGCAGCAAGAGCATGAAATCACGAGTCAAGAAGTGGGGCTGTGACAAGAGCAGCTGCTGGGTTCTGCGTCAGTAGAAGTGTTCACTTAAAACTCTCTGTGTGGATAGTGTGAAGGAGTCTTGGCAGATAACCAGTGAGTAAATGTTTAACACTTGCTGCTCTTCATCCCAGATGAGGAGGAGGAGGAGGAGAATCTGGATGATCAAGATGAGCAGGGGAACCTGAAAGGATTCATTAACGATGATGACGATGAGGAAGAAGAAGAGGAGGAAGAAGCCAGTGACTCTGGAGACTCTGAAGATGATGTTGGCCACAAAAAGAGAAAACGCAGTAAGTTTTATGATGACTGTTCACAGCAGGTCACAGTGTAATGCTCTCGCACTGTCCTGCCAGAGAGCAGAGCTCTCTCTCTGCCCTGGGGGTCTGCATGGGCTGGGTGAGCTCTACCCTTCTTACTGCTGGTGCGTTTCCAGCTTAGTAGAGTGTAACTCTTCTCTACTTTCTTCTCTCAGCTTTTGACGACCGCCTGGAGGATGATGATTTTGATCTCATTGAAGAGAACTTGGGCGTTAAAGTCAAAAGAGTGAGTTGTGTTCCCATGCTGCTGTTAATGGGGTGGTGGGTCTTAGCACGAAGGAGCCTGGAGTGAGCAAGAGGTGCCTTCTGTCTGCTCCTACCCTCTTGGGGAAGAGAGAGCTGAGTGCTTGGAAGTGGGATCTTTCCCTGCCCAGGCAGCTGGGAACTGGCTTCCTAGCGTTTGCAAAACACTTCGGGTTCCTCAGATCTGCTGCGCTCCTCCCTTCCCACCTCTGCACAACAGCCAAAGGAGCCTGTTTTCCAGTAACATTCTCCTGCATGGTGCTAACCTCAAAGTCACCACAGGCTATTATGGACTGTCAAGCTCCTTCAGTAATGCTCGCTAGAGGCACACCAAGCCAGAATAACACTGGTGGTGACAGCATGCAAGTGGCACAGTCCTCAGCAGGCAATTACGTTGTGTGCACACTGAGCCCCATGAGTACCTGCAGCAGGGCTGCCAGGGGATGGCCCTTCTCCCCTGTGTGCCTTTTCTGGGCTCCATCCTGCTCCCTGTCAGAGAAGTGCAGTCATGGCCTGGCAGAGGCCACACTGAGCCCAGTGGCCATGCTAGGAATTGTGGGCACTGATGAGCTGTTCTGCTTGCAGCAAAAATTCAGGCGTGTGCGGAAAATGTCCGATGATGAGGATGATGAGGAGGAAGACTATGGGAAGGAAGAACACGAGAAAGAGGCCATTGCTGAAGAAATCTTTCAGGATGGCGAAGGCGAGGAAGGAGGGGAAGCTGTTGAAGCTCCTGTTGCTCCACCAGAAGAGGAAGAGGAGGAGGAGGAAGATGAATCTGGTGAGTGTGGCTGGTCAGTTACGTCCAAAGCGTAAAGCCCAGGAACTAAGTTAAGGCT
Source organism: Ara ararauna (assembly GCA_028858755.1). Taxonomy (NCBI): domain Eukaryota; kingdom Metazoa; phylum Chordata; class Aves; order Psittaciformes; family Psittacidae; genus Ara; species Ara ararauna. The sequence continues at coordinate 3,595,930 of CM054389.1, read as the reverse complement.
TTCTCTGAGCTATAAGTAACTAAAGTCTGTAGCCCCATCGTGGTAAAGCTCATTTTCGTCTGATTAGCACAGTCTTTAGAATGAAGTGTTTCTGAGTGGCAGAATTAGTTTGCCTGAACCCCTTTATCCAGAAGCACATTCCATGTGCTGAGGTGTTGAATGTTTCTAACATGGAAATGCTTCAAAGGAAGGAAGTCAAGGCACTGTTTAGTACCTAGTAGCACAGCACATGGCACATGCCTGCCTTACTTCAGCATCAACCCATTGCCACTGCTAATACCATACGGAAGGAGTGTCAAGAATTCTCTTGTCTGCTGCCTGAAGCAGCAAGGCCTTTTCTGGCTGCATTTCAGTGCACTGAGCTGCAGATAGCTGCCAGATGGCTTTGCCTGTGTCTGGAAGTTCGTTCTAGCTTGTTGTTGTGGTTCAGGCTCCTGGAATGTTTGAGGTTGGTGTAGGAGATGCTGTGGGTAGCTGGGCAGACTGACAGCCAGCGGCAGCCTAGGCCTGTGGTAGGGGCTTGTAGTTGCATTGGCTGAGTTGTGAGAGGTACCAGTTGAATATGTGAGGTCCTGACTAGTAAATTGTTTTCCTCTGTCCAGACATTGATGACTTCATCGTGGATGATGATGGACAACCTCTGAAGAAGCCAAAATGGCGAAAGAAGCTCCCTGGATACACAGATGCGTAAGTATTGATTGGAAATTGGCCTGGAGCCTCAAAAAACGGTGCTCAGCTTGAGTCTTGCAACTGCAGGGTGATTCAGCTTGTGGTTGGATACTGCTGGTGTCTTTGCCTAAAGGAACCTGGTAAATTTAAACATGGAGCGTTTAGCCTGTGATTTCTTAATGTCTGACTGGTTCCTTTCTCCCTGTATTTTTTATAGGTATACCAAAACCAGTCCCTTAAGAGAGGTGTTTGCATGTAAAGCTCAGAGTTCTGTACCTATCCATGATAGGTACACGTGATGGGGGAAAAGTAAAACGTAGATTTGGGTGCTTTGGCCTCTTGTGTGTGGCTAGAAAGGTGTTCTATGAACCGTACCATGGGGGTGAGCCATAGTCTTTGCCTTCCAGTGCTTTGCAAGAAGCCCAGGAAATCTTTGGTGTGGACTTTGACTATGATGAGTTTGAAAAGTACAATGAGTACGATGAGGAGATGGAGGAGGAATATGAGTATGAGGATGAAGAAACTGAAGGGGAGACCCGTGTACGACCCAAAAAGACTGCCAAGAAGCGTGTCAGCCGACGAAGCATCTTTGAGATGTATGAGCCCAGTGAGCTGGAGAGCAGTCATCTAACGGACCAGGACAACGAGATCCGCATGACAGACATGCCCGAGAGGTTTCAGGTGAGGGAAGAGGGAGCCGGAAGGTGTTTCAGGGTTCCATTGTATCGGTGACATTGGGAATTGTGTTAGCTGTGGAAGCCCAGTTTTAGCGCTGATCCTAGTTTCTCTTTGGCCACTGGGTGCCAGTGTTGCACTCCCGGGCTTGTGCTCTGCTGAGATGTCCCTTATGCTGGATGCTGTTAGGAATCCCTTGAGTTGTACCTCTGGATAACAAGAGGTACAGTGCCAGAGAAGGTTTGCTGGAGTTTCTAGACCATCCATTTGCCAGCCAACGCATACCTGTTCTATACCAATTGTAAATCACTTTAATCCAAGTGACTGGGACTTACACTGCTCTCAAGGCAGAGTCCTGTTTGTGCTGCTGGGAATCATTCTGATATTTCATGTGTTTGTCTTAATTTTACCCTGTATTCATATTTTCACTGAACAGTCCATCTCCCTTTATGTTAATGTAATTCTGTGCAGAGACTTGTTACCCTCCCTTGTAAAAGGGACAGCTGAAGCTGCCGGCTCTTCAGAAAGACCTCTTTTCTCATGCCAGTGTGCACAGCACAAGGGAGTGCTCTTTGGAATGTTTTCTGGCTGTATGCGGCCTGTTCAGACATTCTGTCATCCTCATGGATGTTGGTGATGATTAGAGCAGGCTCCTGAAAGAGAAGTGTCTGAGACTGAAAGCCCAGAGAGGGTTTGGAGCTGCTTTATGTTCTGTTATTCTGTGTCTGCAGCAAGGAGAGTGATGATAGAACAAACAGATTGAAGCAGAGGATGTAACTGCAGAGGGTTTACGTCTGGTAGGAAGAAGGGGGTACCCTGATTTGATCCTCACAGAAGGTTTCACACCATTGCAGGCCTTTCCACAAGCCTTTGAGAGAACTGTAGCTGCCTTTACTGGTGTAAAGCTGATGCAGGTTTCTTGCGTGCTCAGAAAATGCAGATATTGAAGTGCTGTCCTTAGCAAAATCCAGTGGGTATGGGAAGTACTGAGGCAACCTGCAGCTCGAAATAGTAATTTCCAGGCCTCTTGGAGAAATGGTAGCATGAATCTTGGTGTTGCACATGCCTCTGCTCATCCTGTTGTCTCCCCACAGCTGCGATCCATCCCGGTGAAGAACGCTGAGGATGATGAGCTGGAGGAAGAAGCTGATTGGATTTATAGGAATGCATTTGCAACACCCACTATCTCCTTGCAGGTAAAGGACTATGCCTGGGACTTGTGTCCTACTTGACTTCCAGATTTCCAGTCTGGAGGCGTTGTTCTAGGAGTCTGCAGAGAGGAATGTGGTGCCCAGTATGTTTCTTTCTGGTTTTCAGCAGGTTGTTTAACATGCACGTCTTCATTTTTGCATCCATAAAACAGGACAAAAAGGGCCACCGAGAAGTTGCAAGAATAACTAGGAATGATTGAAAGATCTCTGAGCCACTGTGCACTTATGTGTTTCTCCATTTTAGGAAAGTTCTGACTACCTCGACCGTGGACAAGCCAGTAGCAGCTTCAGCCGCAAGGGGCCCAGCACCATCCAGAAGATTAAAGAAGCCCTGAATTTCATGAGAAATCAACACTTTGAGGTAATTTTGCTCTCTTGCCATGACGAGGTCTGAGTTGCTGTCTCCTTATTCAGACAGCATTAGCAGAAGGCCTGCTGGGAAGCATTTAGGGCAGCAAACTAGAAGGGACTGAGATACCTGGTTGCCTCTGCTGTGGCTAAATGGTACTTCGTTGGTGCAGCTCATCTTCTATGAGCTGTGGCAGCACAGGTTTTTAAGGCCTGTTTGACTGGGCTGCTGTCATGGTATTTCCCTGAACCTGAACAAATGATGTTAACTGAGATGGAGGAATTTCAGACTCTCTTCAGTCTTGCTTAGTCCATTCAACCTCTTCTCTGAGGTGTTGCCTGATGCTGCAGAAGCTCTTTTGTTTATGTGGTGTGTTCTTTGGTGGATCAGTCGTAAGAGCTGGGGCATGGCTTGTTGTATTTCCTACACTGCTGCTCCATTAGCTTGCTCTTCCACGTGGAACAGGAGCATTCTTTGGTCTTCCGGCTGCCAGGAACAGCCTGGTCTCCTGCATGGTGGTGACGAGTCTCATTTCTGACCCAGGTCCCATTCATCGCCTTCTATAGAAAGGAGTATGTGGAGCCAGAGCTGCACATCAATGACTTGTGGAGGGTCTGGCAGTGGGATGAGAAGGTGAGGAGCGTTTTCACTGCTTGTTATCCCATCGATATTTAACACGTCTTCCCACCTAGCCTGATACTTTCAGCAGATTTTGTTATGGCTGTGGAGACCTTGTGTGCTTTTTTTACCCACGTTACATGCATGTTTGCTGTCGTGGTGGTAAAGGGTTATCTGACAAAACAGGATTCAAAACAGTCCTTCCCTTCACCAAGTTCCTTTTGTGTAGTGACCTTCTATCAGGAAAATCCAAACCTTGATTTATTTTCTTCTATTACTGCAATCCATCTTTGAGATAGGACCTGCCGTGTGTCACATCTGGGCTTGGCTGTGGGTAATGATTTTGATGATTGTTTTTGTATGACAAATATCCTGTGGTCCTGAGAGCCCCTGTCCGGGAAGGGGGGAGACAGATGTGATGCACTGTGATGGTGCATTTCACTGGAAGTCTTTTGTTCTCACCTTAGTGGACCCAGCTGAAGATCCGCAAGCAGAACCTGACACGGCTGTTTGAGAAGATGCAGGCCTATCAGTATGAACAGATCTCTGCTGACCCAGACAAGCCCCTGGCTGATGGAATCAGGGCCCTGGATACTACTGACATGGAGAGGTATGCTTCCATGACTTATATTCATTCCAAAGCAATTTGAAGTGTGTGTTGACTTCCCCAGACAGCACAGGCTGTCTGGCCACTGAAGTGCATTGACTTTAGCCTCACCACAAAGCCGGTACTGAGAAATATTTAAGTCTCTCTGGGAAGACGAGCCCAAGTGCTCCTTCTGCCTGTGCCCTGTAGCAGAGCAGGTTCCTTGAGCGTTCTGACCACGGCTCAGCTGCAAGCAGGGTGTAACATGCTGGCTTTGCATGCCGTAGGCTGAAGGACGTGCAGTCCATGGACGAGCTGAAGGACGTGTATAATCACTTCCTGCTGTACTATGGGCGAGACATCCCCAAGATGCAGAATGCTGCCAAGGCTGCTCGAAAGAAGCAAAAGCGTATCCGAGAGGATGGTGAAGAGGAGGAAGGTTTGTCCCCAGATTTGATAGTCTCCTAATTGTGGGCTGGTTGAAAATCCTGGTTCGAAAGAACGGTAAGGAAGTTTGTTGAAAAGCCCGTGTATTTGCACAGAGCAGCTCTGCTGTTCACTTCTATCTCAGCTTAGTTCCAGCTCTTTCAAGCATCTCTGATCAGCCACCTTGATGTGCGTTTTAATGTGCAACCCAGAGATATTGCTATTAAAGCCGCAAAAGAATGAAACTGAAGAGAAGATACTGTTTTCAGGGTGTTTTTTCTAACCCTGAATCATTTTAGGACTGTGACCTTTGAGATGTGCTTGTGGAATTTAGGAGCTCTAATGCACAATGTAGGTTGTGTTTAATTCCTTTGCTGTACTTCTGACACACTGCAGCTGTCTGGATGCTTCTATAAAGAGGCCTTGCTAAACATATCCTTCCCATAGGTGATGGGGAGGATGCAGAAGATGATGAGCAGAAAGGGCCTGAGCTGAAGCAGGCTTCCCGGCGGGATATGTACACCATCTGTCAAACAGCTGGGCTGGGTAAGAGCTCTGCTCTGTCATGCTGAGCTTGTATTGGCTTACCTGTAGAAGGAGAACTGATGGTTATGCTCAGTATAAGCTGCTTGTCCTTATTGGTTTTGTTGGTTTTCTGTTGCCAGATGGCCTGGCTAAGAAGTTTGGATTGACTCCTGAGCAGTTTGGGGAGAACCTCCGAGACAGTTACCAGCGTCATGAGACAGAGCAGTTCCCTGCAGAGCCCCTGGAGCTGGCCAAGGATTATGTGTGTAGGTCAGTGGGGGGATGTGACACAAGGGAGGGGATCTGGGAGCATTCTCAAGTCCTAAGCCTTCATGTTGCCTTTTTGCTTTTAGTCAGTTCCCAAGCCCTGAAGCTGTGCTGGAAGGAGCCCGGTACATGGTGGCTTTGCAGATAGCCAGGGAGCCCTTGGTCAGGCAGGTCCTGAGACAGACTTTCCAAGAAAGAGCCAAAATCAACATTTCACCAACCAAAAAGGGGAAAAAGGTAAGGAAGGGGAGCTCTGACTCTGTGAGTCAATTCAGGGAAGGCTCTAAATAACATACAATGCTCTTTTTGCATCTGAAACCTTCTCCCATGTCAGTGGCAACTCAATGAATCTCAGAGCAGCGTGTGAGCTGGGCCAGCGCAGAGGCCAGCTCAGCAGTGTCCTGCCATTTTTAGTCTAGCATTTCATCAGACCTGATTCTTGCTGTGGAGATGCTGCCTTCAATTACTGGAACAGTCTCTGTTTCTCTGGGACTGGGAAGGAATTCCACTGTGTCCTGCTGGGGAAGGAAATGCAGACTGGCAGGCATAGGGGCAACAGGGTATTGAATAAAACACATTGTCTGCTGTGGTATACTGAAGGGTCTTTCTTCATGAATGCCTTGCATGCATGCTGACTTGTCTCTCCTCTCCCAGGATATTGATGAAGCCCACTATGCCTATTCCTTTAAATACTTGAAGAACAAGCCTGTGAAGGAGCTGCGAGATGACCAGTTCCTGAAAATGAGCCTGGCAGAGGACGAGGCACTGCTCACTATAGATATCAGCATTGACATGAAAGGAGTGGAAGGGTGAGTCCTCACTGGCTGTGCCATTCATGCCTTGGCAGAACTCATTCATCTAGTGCTGCTGTGCTGTTAGAGCTCTTCCATAACCCAAACTTCCCCTGGAAGTCATGACCTGGTGCTTTCTTGCACTTTAAAGTCAGGCAACCTCTTAGGGTCTTGTCTGCCTAAGTTTTCATTAAGATGAATTAAAAACCATCTCCCTTATTAATTTGAACCCTGAAGCCTTTAGGATTTTTGTGAAAGATGATGCTTTTTTTCCCCAACTGCACTCACTCTGTGCTCCTTGGTTCTTTCCCTACACATCTGAGGAGCCACACTGTGCAATGTGGTTGTGGGCTGCCCTGTGTTGTGCTGATCAGGCCACCAGCATGGCACTTGGCTGTGATCTATCTCACAGCATAGCTCTTGCAACTAAAGGAATGCTTGATGGAAGGATTGGCTCTCCTCTCTAATTTCCAGGCATCTTCCTGAAGCCAAGGTGCTGCTATTGCATCCCTCTGCAGGAATCTGCCAGTGGTATTGTCAGTGCAGGCATTTGAAGCCCTTTTATATCTTCTCTTATTTCTTGCAGCTATGGTAGTGACCAGACATACTTTGAGGAAATCAAACAGTTCTATTACCGGGATGAGTTCAGCCATCAGGTGCAGGAGTGGAATCGGCAGCGTACGATGGCCATCGAGCGATCCCTCAACCAGTTCCTATACGTACAGATGGCTAAAGAGCTGAAGAACAAGCTGCTGGTGGAGGCCAAGGATTACGTCCTCAAGGTGAGATGGGAGAGCTGGGGTTACAAATGCTAACAGTCCTGCAGCATGCTGGAGATTGCCGCTGACAGGCCGTACACAGGCTCTTTCGTGGGAAGGAGGATGAGGAAGGCAGGGGTCTGCATCTGGTTCTTTCCCAAGGTTGGAGAAGAAAAGCAGGCATCTCAATAGGGAAGGGAGATGGGCTCCATCGTACCGGAGAGCCGGTTCCAATCCTGGCAGAGTACAGTCTTGCTGCCTTGAGCAGTCCATGACTGCCCCATCCCTGGCAGTGTACAAGACCAGGTTGGACAGAGCCTTGGGCAACATGGCCTAATGTGAGGTGTCCCTGCCCATGGTAGGGGGTTGGAACTGGATGATCTTAAGGTCCTTTCTAACCCAAACCATTCTATGATTCTGTGACTTTCCTTCTGGGATAGGGCTCTGCCAAAGCACCTGCAGTGGATTTTCTCACTCCTCAGTCTCCTTTGCTGTTCTACCAGGCTTGCAGCCGGAAACTGTACAACTGGTTAAAAGTAGCTTCATACCGTCCTGATCAGCAAGTGGAGGAAGATGATGATTTCATGGATGAAAACCAAGGGAAGGGGATTCGAGTGCTAGGCATTGCCTTTTCCTCAGCCAGGTAGGAGGACAGGAATTGCCTCTAGATCCATGTACAGCTTTAGCAGTCCACCATGTCTGAGTGATTTCTATTTTTCAGGGACCACCCTGTGTTTTGCGCCCTTGTTAATGGAGAGGGTGAGGTTACAGACTTCCTTCGACTGCCACATTTCACTAAGAGAAGGAATGCCTGGCGTGAGGAAGAGAGGGAAAAGAAGGTGAGCCTTGGTGCAGCTATTGTTGGAATGAATGTCTGCATGTTGGTTTTGGTACCATGCAGTCCACTGTGGGCTGGAGAGGAATATTTGGTCTGAAGACAGCTCAGGCCTTGCCACTCTTGCATGCAGAAATACTGCCTTTTCCCCACCCTGTAATTTTCCTGGCAGAAGAGTTGTTTCCAGTTATATTTCAGTTCATATCTTCTGCTCCTCTTATGGGGAGTGGCAGTTGGGCAGGCTTCTGACTTCCATTCTTGCTTCCACTGATTTTCTGTAACAGCAGAGTGCAAAGCCATCAGTCTTTCCTCTGCAGAGCCTTCCTGTCTGACCTTACAATGGTGAGGAGCAGCAAGGCTGGCCTGCAAAGAAGACGTTTAGCCATGTTCATGGCATGGTGGCAGATCAAGGTAGCACTAGGGGAGGATTTACCCTGTGAAATAGGAAGCCAGGTCTGGTTCAGTACCCAGGACTAGCTCAGTACAGAAACCCTCCAGCTTTACTGCTCTGACCTATCTCACTTCCCCTTCCAGGCCCAGGATATTGAAACCTTGAAGAAGTTCCTTCTGAACAAGAAGCCTCATGTGGTGACAATTGCAGGCGAGAACAGGTAGGTCTTTGTGTTCCTTCCACTTCCCAGTCTCCTTGCAGTCCTTCCCTCATGCGTGTCCACATTTCACTTGTTTCTGTCCATGGAGTTAATCTCCCAAAGTGATCCCAGGACCCAGCTTTGCGCTCTCCCCTCAGTCTCCTTGGCTGTCTCTCCCTAGGGATGCCCAGATGCTAATGGAGGATGTAAAGAGAATTGTTCACGAGCTGGATCAAGGGCAGCAGCTGTCCTCTATTGGAGTGGAGCTGGTGGACAATGAACTGGCCATCCTCTACATGAACAGCAAGAAGTCTGAGGTGAACCTTCTGTTATTTCAGCTATCCCTTAGTCTGTTGTTCATTTGTGCTGTCTCATCCTCTGTTGTGCTGGCCCTGCCTTGCATCATCCTCTACCCTGTGTGATTCATTTAGTGACATACTGATCTTTGGATCAAGGCTCAGCATCTTACTTAGGCTTCCCTGGAGAGATCAGCGCCAGCAGATGTACAGAGTAGATATTGATGTAGTCTGAAATGAGTCTTGCTCAGCTGAGTGAGTGGGGTTGTTTCATTCCTACTTGCAGCAGAGCTCTTGGAAGCCTCTGACCTCAGCTCTCTTTGTGCTGAGCACCAAATGCTTCTCTTGTTCCAGTCCCTATCTGATGTGTCTTTGCTGCTTGTGCTACAAAGTGTGAAAACACCATCAGGGTTCTCCCTGATTCTCTTGCAGAATGAGTTCAGGGATTACCCTCCTCTGCTGCGTCAGGCTGTCTCCCTTGCTCGCCGCATCCAGGACCCTCTCATAGAGTTTGCTCAGGTCTGCAGCTCTGATGAGGATATTCTCTGCCTGAAGCTCCACCCTCTGCAGGTAACTTCTTCATGAGATCCTTGGGCAAGGAAGATCTTTCTCTGCAAGAGAAGGTTGTCTGGGAGGCCTGGGACAGTTTGTCGTCAAAGAAAAGTATTCCAAATTGAAGTGCATGTTCTGCCTGTTTTATGCAATATTCAGGCTACACAGCACCTTTTTTTTACCTCTTTTTAACTCGTCTGCCTCCTGCCTTTAGGCTGTTTCAGGGGTAACTGAGGTGCAGCACAACTCCCGAGAGCCAGCGTGTTATGTTTGACACAGCTTGCTTTATGGTGAAGTGTTGCAAGCATCTCCTTGGGAGGCTAACACCTCTCATTTCTGTCAGGAGCATGTGGTGAAGGAGGAGCTGCTGAATGCCCTCTACTGCGAATTCATAAACCGTGTGAACGAGGTGGGAGTGGATGTCAATCGGGCCATTGCTCACCCTCACAGCCAGGCTTTGCTGCAGTATGTGTGTGGCCTGGGACCACGCAAAGGCACTCATCTGCTAAAGGTAAGGAGGCTTCTGTCCCTGCCTACAGGAACATGAGTGGCCTGACAGCAATGCTTTTAGATGAGTCGGGATCCTGTGTGCCATTGTCATGTGTTCTAGTAGGTGTTTTCTCACTGCACCCAACCCTGAAGCTATGCAAAGACTTGAGTCCTTGATAGACCCAAGCAGGTCCTTCAATCCTGTGTAGCTCCTGAACCCACAGGGATGAATGCACTGTTACGGTAGCAAGATTCCTTCATGCAGTAGAAAACACAGGACAAAAGGCCAGTGCTTTTCCCAAAAGTTGGAGCTATTCCGTGGGGAATCATCTTATTTCATACATGCAGGCAGAGAGCAACAACTTGAGTTGTTGAAGCTTATATCGGACGGTTTGAACACTGCAGTGTCCAGTGTGAGTCCTCTGCTTTTCCTGGAGGAGCCCTGTGTTTGAATAGCAAGGTTTCTACTACTCCCTGTCTTTCCAGATCTTAAAACAAAACAACACCCGTCTGGAGAACAGGACCCAGCTGGTTACCATGTGCCACATGGGACCCAAGGTGTTTATCAACTGTGCTGGCTTCATCAAGATTGACACGGCATCACTGGGTGATAGGTAGGTATTGGGGTGCATCTCGTGTCGTACAGGGTATGGAGTTAGCATGAGCAAAGGCTGAAGCAGTCTTGTGCCCTGGAGCCCATATCCCAGGAATTTCTGTGTTGCCTCTTTGATTTCTGGCCAAGTTCAGGTATTGTTGGTTATTAATCTGATCCCTGAGTGCAGCTAAACTCGTACAGCAGTGTGAGCTGCACAGCATTAATTATATAGGTTTGAAAGACCCTTTGTGGTCAAGAGGAGCTAAACTAAAACCAGTTATTCCCTAATGCAGGAATGTCCATCAATAACCCGTGTGCACTTTGGCTTAGCTTCTGCTAGTCCTACCAACAGTGATTTACTTCAGGAAAGTTCCAAACTTGAGGAATAACTCTGCAATTCAGCTTCCTCTTAAGCTAGCAGCAATATTGGGAAGTTTGTAGAGCATTAGGTTACTGGTAACTGAACAAGAGAGAGGTGTTTGGAGGACAGCAGTAACCTAATTTCTAAATCTCTAGCATCCAAAATGCCCGGCTGTATCTTTGCAGCGCAGGAGCCGCAGACTGGAATTTATGTCTTGCATTGGTTCCTGTTGATTAGCAAGGAAGAATTCCTTGTGTCCTTTTTACTTTGCTCCACAGAGGACAGCGGTGGCAGAGCAGATATGCAGGCAGTCGTGGTGCTCAACAGTGTGCTTTATTATTGAGCTGAAGGAGGTGACTCTGGACCCCTGCAGAGCCCTTATCTGAATCTTGGTTTATTTCAGCACTGATTCCTACATCGAAGTCCTAGATGGGTCCAGGGTCCATCCTGAAACCTATGAATGGGCAAGAAAGATGGCAGTAGATGCCTTGGAATATGATGAATCAGCAGAGGATGCTAATCCCGCAGGAGCTCTAGAGGAGATCTTGGAAAACCCTGAGCGTCTGAAGGACCTGGATCTCGATGCCTTTGCTGAAGAACTGGAAAGACAGGTGCACTGGGGCTTCCTGGTGCTGAGAATCAGAGGGAAGCTCTGCTATCCATCTCAGTTCCTTGTGTTTTATAGCTGATGGCCCTTATCTTTTGGAGGAGCTGAGCATTTAGCTGTTGTAAAATGTGTAAACAGCCAGTATGAGTAGTCAGTGTCTGACAGTGGCACCTAGTGAATGCTTACACGTGGGGCGGAGGGAGGAAGGAGGCCAGAGACAGGATTTAGACCATTTAAGCTGTTCTCCCTGAAATAACCTGAGTATTTTCTGAATGTATTGGTACTTTCAACCTCAACATCCTGTAACTGAGTTTGATGGTGGATTCTTCTTTGCATTCCTCTGTTTTTGAATTTGGTGTTTGATGAGTTCCTTGAGTTCTTTAATGACTTACACTGAATTCCATACTCGCCTCCTTTCTGCTGCTCATGGCTTTATAACCTTTGAATACCACACAGGGCTATGGTGACAAGCATATCACTTTATATGACATTCGAGCTGAACTAAGCTGCAGGTACAAGGACCTGAGAACCCCGTATCGTTCTCCAAACACAGAAGAAGTCTTTAATATGCTGACCAAAGAAACTCCAGAGACTTTTTACATAGGTACATCCCTGGTTTCTGTCATCCTAAGTTGACTTAACATGTAAAGGTGGGGCAGAGGGATCTTAGTGAGTGTGATGCTGGGATGGTGCTATGGTTGCATGTGTCCGAAGTAGCTTTTCTGGGTAGTCTTCTAACACCTTAATGTGCAACGGCCTTAGATTGAGGGCTCTCCCATTTCCTGCAGTTGGCTTGCAGTTGTTCATTCTTCCTTTCTCCTCTCCCATCACACCACAGGTAAAATGATCATCTGCAATGTGACTGGCATAGCCCACAGGCGGCCCCAAGGAGAGAGCTACGACCAGGCAATACGGAATGATGAAACTGGCCTTTGGCAGTGTCCTTTCTGCCAGCAGGACAACTTCCCTGAGCTCAGCGAGGTGGGGCTGCTGCTCCTCATGGGTCTGCCTTTGTTGAGAGCCTGCAATCAGCAGGCTTGAGCATTTTGTAGGGTTCTTGGGAGACAAGGTACCAGAGCCACGGTTGTGTCTGCAGTGCCCAGTCTGAATGTGGCCTTTGGCTGCAAATATCTGTTCCACTTTAGACTAATTGCTTCAGTATAGATTTGACAGCTCCTTTATAGCTACATTATGGATTTTAGTGAATTGGGCTGGGAGGGAAATGGACCTGGGGGTAAGCTGGCCAATTCTTTGCAGATACATAAAGCAGGTTTGTTCATGGTCTAGGATTGTGTTTTACATAAAGAAACTGCCTGTGACGCTGAGAACAGAAGGTTGTTTTGCCACCTCCTCAACTTCAAGAACTTATCTGAACTCCCTGCTGCTTAATGCAGCTGTACTTTAGGTCTCTTCTAAACACTGCTGAATTCCAGCTTTGGTAATCCATGGCTTTAAAACCCCATAGCATATATTAGAAACCAGCCCTAGCTGCAGGCATGTGTTCAGGGTCTGAAAATGTTCTGACCTTCCTGGTTGCAAAGACCCATAAGCTGAATAGAACCGAAACAGGGTAGCACACGTTGAAGTCCTCTGTCCCCTGCCCTTCCACATGTCTTTGCTGGCTGCACCAGTTTGCTGACACAGCTTTTAGACTTGTTTTGAGTGTTCGCTGCTGGGGCTATTTTGTTTCCATGCTGAATGACTTTTACTTTTGCCTTGCTCAAGGTTTGGAACCACTTTGACAGCGGTTCCTGCCCAGGTCAGGCCATTGGAGTGAAGACACGTCTGGATAATGGTGTCGCTGGCTTCATCCCAACAAAATTTCTTAGTGATAAGGTGGTCAAGCGGCCAGAAGAAAGAGTGAAGGTATGGAAGCAGTGGATTTCCACATATCCAGCAAGAGCTGGAAGAGCCTGGAGCCACTACCAAAGATTCAGGGTTTAGTTAATAACACTATTCCCTAAATGACTTTTCAAACCTTATTTTTATTGAAGGACTTTGAATCAGCAGCAAGTTCAGGTTCTGGTTGATGTCTTTGTCCCACAGTGCAAATCTCTCTTGGCAGCTGGTGGGAACCACGTTAATCAGTTAACATGTTGCACTGCGGAAGGATTTATTATCATCTGGCTAAAGTCTGGGTTTAAGAGACCAGAAGGCATTCTAATGTAGAGCTGCCCTTGTTTTGACTTTCTAAAGAGTTCACAAAACTGCCGCTAGGTATACAGGGGTCACTTTCTTCCTCTCACAGCTTTTTCTTCTGTCTCAATTCACTTGTGGAGGTCAAAGTTACTGCCAGAGTTACAGGTCTTGCTCAAGACAGGGACTGGGTTCTGGAAGGCACAGAATCACGTATTTTTATCACACGATGAAATATAGGTTTAAAATCTTTGCTGTCTTTCGGGGTCCCATGCAGGTGATGGATAATCCTGAAAGCTCAAAGGTCTCAGCATTTCTTTCAAGAGCCTCTAACTTCAGCACGGTCAACTGGACTAAGACATTGCACTGTTTGTGATGGTGTTTTCTTTCCCATTTTATTACAGCAGTCTTTTGGATGTTTTCCAGTCTATTTCAGAACAGACTTAACTGCTTTCTTTTACATACTGAAGTCCGGTTTTGCAGTTCCCATTGTTAAAGATATGTAAAGCAGCAAACTTTATTGTCCTCAGCCTCCAGACATGCAGTTTCCTGTGTGGTCTGGAGCATAGGTAGTAACTTGATGGAGAACCGCCCATTTTTCCTTTAATCTCTTTTGAATCTAGTCACCTTGGCATCAGTTGATTTTCACTTTGAACTGAAGGCTCGCTTTTAAATGTTGTATCAGTCTGAAGCAGGTGAGGTAGTTTGTCCCTCCTGTTGGCAGCATGACCCCACACAGGCTGCTCTTTAGCGCAGGGAGGCTGATGCATCAGCCAGACCTGCTGATGAGCTGTGCCTGCCCCTCTCCTGTAGGTGGGAATGACCGTTCACTGCAGGATTATGAAGATTGACATCGAGAAGTTCAGTGCAGACCTGACCTGCAGGACCTCAGACCTGATGGATAAGAACAATGAGTGGAAACTGCCTAAAGATACCTACTACGACTTTGACTCTGAGGCAGCAGATCACAAACAGGAGGAAGACATGAAAAGAAAGCAGCAGCGGACAAGTGAGCCTCTAATTTTATTCTCCTTCTTAATGCTGACCTTCTCAGGGTGCTTCAGGAGAATAACCACAATTAGGCATGTAGCTGTAATAAAGCAGTTCCTCTTGGAAGCCTGAACACTCCGCTTTGTTCCCTAGCGTACATCAAGAGAGTAATTGCTCACCCATCGTTCCACAACATTAGCTTCAAGCAAGCTGAGAAGATGATGGAGACCATGGACCAAGGGGATGTGATTATTCGGCCAAGTAGCAAAGGGGAGAACCACCTGACTGTCACTTGGAAGGTGAATGATGGGATTTACCAGCATGTGGATGTCCGGGAAGAGGGCAAGGAGAATGCCTTCAGCCTGGGCTCCATGCTTTGGATTAACACAGAGGTAAGAGCCCTGCAGAGCATCTTGCTGTGCAGGATATATGAGAGCTGTATACGAGAATAAGAGTTCCTCGTTATGCACCCTGTATTCCTCTTTAAATGTGTTTCTTCAAAGGAGTTTGAAGACCTGGATGAAATTGTTGCTCGCTATGTCCAGCCAATGGCCTCTTTTGCTAGAGACTTGTTGAATCACAAATACTATCAGGACTGCAACGGTGGAGACAAGAAGGTAACCTGTCCTGGGATGTAGGAGCTTCTGTAGGAGACATAGGAGTTTTACATAAACTTCTTCATCTCAGAACAGGTCTTAAACTCTTTGTGTCTGTCAGAAGCTGCTGCTGGAGGGAGCTCTCTGGTCTTCCTCTCGTTGCCTGGGGCTTGGCAGTCACTTTCCAGCTATAGCTATAGGAGATTCTGTCTGGGAGCAGTGGAGATAGGAGAGCAATAGGAGTATGGTGTGCTGCCAGAGCAGCAAAGGGTTGCCCTATCAGCAAATGTCACTGAGAGTAATTTGCTTTCTGTGACCTGCTGACATTTGTGCACCAACTGTGTGCAGAAGGAGTGTGGTTGGTGTTCCTTGTTGGATTGTGAGCATCAGGGCTGGGAAGAAAAAGGGCTGACCACAGCATGGAGGGAGATATCCATGGGCTCTGTGTGTTGCTGGAAATGTAGACTCTCCTTGAGCATTTCTCTTCTTTCTCTCTTTAATTAGAAGCTGGAAGAGCTGCTGATAAAGACCAAGAAAGAGAAGCCAACGTTTATTCCCTACTTTATTAGTGCCTGCAAAGATCTACCTGGCAAATTCCTCTTGGGATATCAGCCTCGAGGCAAACCAAGGTAAATGAGAGGCAAGCCCAACATCTGCAGTTGAGTACTGCCAGTACCACACCTCAGCTTACTGCTGCCAGTTTTCCTTCTAGCTCTGTCAGTATCCCTGTAAAAGTCATGCCTCCCTTACCCAGGCTGTGGCCTCCTGACAGTAGAGGACCCATGAATGGAGTAAATCTTACCCCAGAGACTTGTGTTTCTAACCAGCTGGCTGCTACAAGCAGTACTGCCCTGTGCAGGGGATGTCACAGGAGTACAGGCAGAGATTGACAGATTTTGCTTGAAAAGGAATGGTATTTTGGAGCAATTGTTTGACAACAAAATGGGTCGGTCTGACTGTTCACTGTCAGTATGGCCATGCCTGTTCTGACTGTGACCTGTCAGTGTGAGGGTGCAGGTATGGCTCTGAAGCAGTCTGCAACCTCACGTCCTCTCCTGCTTTCACCACTCCTCACAGGATAGAGTATGTGACAGTGACACCAGAAGGATTCCGCTACCGGGGCCAGGTCTTCCCTACTGTGAATGGACTCTTCCGATGGTTTAAGGATCATTATCAGGACCCTGTTCCAGGTGAGCATCCCAAAACTTGAATGCGTCAGCTGTCTTGCCTTTCAGCCAAGTAGCCCTGCAGCAAGTGTTGGGCTTATCTCTTTCTTTTCCCTTAGCCTCCTGCTCACATCATTCCCTGGTAACATAGCCTGTTGCCTGCTTATTCAAATCCTGAGTTTCAGCTGCTCTTCCAGGAGAACTAATCCATCTCTCTTGGTTTGTATTTCATACAGGTATTACCCCAAGCAGTAGCAGTCGGACCAGGACTCCAGCCTCTATTAATGCTACTCCAGCTAACATTAACCTGGCAGGTCAGTGCAGGCCTTTCCTGGTTGGAAGTGGGATGCAAGTTCCTCATCCAAGCTCTGTTTTGTCTAAGTGGTGGATTTTTCTTGCAGACCTGACCCGTGCAGTGAATGCTCTACCACAGAACATGACTTCCCAGATGTTCAGTGCCATTGCTGCTGTGACAGGCCAGGGACAGAATCCAAATGCCACCCCTGCACAGTGGGCATCCAGTCAGTATGGCTATGGAGGCAGCGGAGGCGGCAGCAGCGCGTACCACGTAGGTGTCACTTAAGTGTAAAGGTTGGACCAGATGGTCCTTGAGGTCCTTTCTGACCTCAATTCTGTGATTCTATGAGGTTCGTGAGAGGAGGTGCTGCATGGCTTCTCCTTGTTGCTAGAAAGCATCCCATGGGAGCTCCACTGGGAGCCTCAGGGGTTACTTGTTACCTGCGTCCTAGCTGTGGTACCCAGTGGGAGCCTGGCTGGATTCTTGTACCAGGCTTCTTCTTGCCTTCTATGGCTGAAGAAAGAGGCCCATAACACAGCCCTGCTCTGGGGAGAGTGGAAGCAAGTAGCAGATCGGCCCCCAAGGAATGTGGCAGGGTGGAGAGGTGGGATCCAGCAGTGAGAGTGCACAACCTCCTGATTGTGCCCCTGAACTGGCAACGTGAGCTGCCAGGGGAAGAGATTAACTGTGAAACTATGTGCTGAGTTTGCAGGGCTTTTCAGCTCAGCGTGCTAATCTCCGAGCTGCACCGGCAGAACACCTCAGCCTGACCCAACACCCAGAGGCTTTGTAGGGAATAAGATGGAATTGGACAGTTTCAGCTTACACTGAAGCCTTTCCTCATGTGTGCTGGCGCCTGCCTCCTCCCAGCCCACACTGCCAGCTCAAGGCTAAATCCAGCTGTAGAAGGACTGGGTACAGAAAGCACACCCAGCCATTAGAGACCTTATCAAGAGGTGCTGCAAGACAAGGCTTGCAGGGAGGAGTGATCCTCTTAGACCACCTTGAGAGGCTTTCATGGAGTTTGGCACAGCTGACACTATGCTGGGGAGAGGCAGGGACTGTGCATAACCCAAAGTGTTAATCATCAAGACAATCTAAAGGAAAAGGGAGATGAATACCGGGAGGCAGAGACTAAACACTCCATTGGACTGAGCCAGACAGCTTGGGATCTGGGAAGGAGCCATCTCGGAAGCTGCTGTGCTCACAGGGGAAGAATTAATCTGTTCTTCAAGCCCAGTGTGGGACATCATTCCTGTTAGCTTGCCCCAAATGTCACTTGTGCCCATCTCTTGCAGCCCTTACTTCGGCTTGGTTTAAGCGTCTCCCCTTGTACCCTGCGTGGGGTGAAGAAGGAAGGCAGGATGTGGTGTCCAGGTTGGGAGGGAGATAAGGAGATCTCAGGGGAGCAAATGCTCTCTGCACAGCAGGGTGTTGTTCCTTCTGCCCTGCAGCCCCTATTCTGTGGGCAGCAGTCACTGCAAACTTCTCCTTGTCCAGATGAGGGGCTCCAGCAGGGCTGGGAGTGCACAGTGAGGACATGCACCAGCCTCCTGGGCCAGCAGGGCAATGCAGAGCCCAGCAGGTTTTGCCCTCTGTTCTAACACCATCTGCTCTCTGCAGGTCTTCACAACTCCCGCACAGCAACCGGTGGCCACCCCGCTGATGACCCCCAGTTACTCCTACACTACCCCCAGCCAGCCGATCACAACACCCCAGTACCAGCTCCAGGCCAACACCACACCCCAGTCCACCCAGTCCCAGACACAGTCACAGCCATCATCCAGCTCCAGGCAGAGGCAGCAGCCAAAGTGAGTGACCCGGGTGCTGCGTGCGTGTGTATCTGTGTATCCCATCCTGATTTCTGTGTGGTGGGGTTGCCTTGCACCTTTCCTGCATCCTTGGATCCTTGGGATGGGGGGGTTTTGGATCTGTCCTGCCATGTGCCTGACGTTGTGCCCGTGTCATTCCAGGACCACCAATCACGCTGCCATCGACTGGGGGAAGATGGCCGAGCAGTGGCTGCAGGAGAAGGAGGCTGAACGGAGGAAACAGAAGCAGAGGTTGACTCCTCGCCCGTCTCCCAGCCCCATGATCGAGAGCACACCCATGTCCATCGCTGGGGATGCCACACCACTGCTGGATGAGATGGATCGATAGGTGCTGCTGGGCCTGACCTGACACCTCCACTCTCTTCTGGGAAAGGGAGAAGAGAGTGAACAGTTGAAAACAGCTTCTCTTCCCTTAGCCACATCACTTCTGTTCTATACGTCGTGGGAAGTGACTCTTAGTGACGTGCACCTGAGCAAATGGACTTGGCAGGGCTGGTCTAAATATATATACTATATATAACAAATTATATCATAGGAAGGGACACTGCAGTGGTCTCTGTGTTCTAGGCCCTGGTTCACCATTTGGGAAGCTCAGCAAAGTAATTCTGATGTCAAATGAGTCTGTTCTTGTCCATGCACAGCCGTTCTGCTTTCACCACAAAGACTAGGAAGCAAACGTTGCTGGAAGTGCAGACCATGAGCCTAGAGTGAGCCTCTTACATCTGGATTCTCCCAACCCCTGACTGTCATCTCCCCGAGCCCTGGGAGCACAGAAACCACAGGGGTTGTGACAAGCAAACCCAAGTTCTCAGTTTCTGTGGTTGGTTTGCTCCACGGTTTCATGCTCTGCCAACCCCTGGCTGTGTTCACAGGGGTCCAGCCCAGCAGCTCTGGAGCTTGGAGTGTTGCTCTCGTACCAAAGGCTTGCTCCTTCCTTTGGCTTCTTTTTGGAACAATATTTATTTAGTTTTGATTTGTTATTTCTTTTCTAATCAGACTGCAAAGCAAAACCCCAGCCACCAGCTGCGATCCCAAGCACGGGACAGACACGTGGGGCCGGAACGCAGCTGCTCCTATGGTGGAGAACACGAAGCAGCCGGGAGTGCATGGCATCCTGCTCCGTATCTGCTTGACCCTGCCCACTTGTAACCAAGCGGGGTGAATAACTAGTGTTCCTACTGAGCTCTAGCTGAGAGGTTTCCTGCCTGCACCCAGTGCTGCCTGCCTGCCCTCTCCTCTTTGGCAATGGATTTGCTTAGAAGCAGAGTTCAGTGGCGGAAGTGGATGCTCCTTCTTCCTTTTGTTGCTTGGAATGTGCTGAAACTCGTGGAGAAGCTGATTTCTGTCGTGCTGAGGAATAATGGTTTGGTTTGGATGCATCCTACAGAGACATCACATCGATATCCAAGATACTTCCTGGAATCTTGTGTCTCTCTGGCTGGGAGAGGTACTGGGGGGTGCTTGGGAAGGGGCAGGTAACGTTGGATAACTTTGGTCATGTCAGAAACAGCCCACTGTAGTATTGCAGCACCGAGAGCCATTCCCGAACTGGGACTTTCCCCCTGCACACACTTGGCCTCTCTCCTGCTTTGTTAGTAGGGATTTTCTATGGAAGCAGAGCCTTTGTTCCTTCCCAGGGCTCCTGGTCAGGCTCCTCTCTCTAGGAAGTGAGCAAGAACAGCAGATCTTAAGAAAACAAAGGTCTTTTTTGCATGTAAATGCTCCTGAAGAATGGCAGCGACCCAGGAGACAAAGCAAAGCTGTTTCCACAGAGAAATGCAGGTCCTGCCTTGGTCACCATCTCCTCTGCAGTACTTGGGGGGCTGACACGGTGCTGTTCCCCCCCCTGCAGCCCCGCAGGCCGGGCTGGGGACGTGTGGGGCCCGGGGCTGCTGCACTTGCAGCTGTACTAACCTTAATGCTATTTTTTTATGTTCTGGACTCTGTCTGACGGGAATGGGAGCGGGAGCAGCTCCTCCGCAGGGAAGCGTCCGACCCAGGGGTGAGGGTCGGTTGTGCGTTGGCTGCTCCCTTTTCTTTTGGCTGTCTTTTGGGTTTAGTTTCCCCCTTACCCTCAATAAAAACTCTACTTTTGGGACGCTGCCTCCGTGCCCCAGGTCTGCACTTGCTGTGGTGGCCACAAGGACTTTGCACCCATTAGCAGTGCTCCAGAGGGTGGGATTCATCCTACACCCTTTGGTGTTTCCCTGCCCGCAGGCTTATGTGGTCTGCTTATTTCAGGGATTGGGGATTGCAATGTGTGGTCCTTTGGGAATCGTGGGGTTTGCATGGAGCAGCTTTGCTCTCTGGGCCTCTGGCTGATCTTCCAAGGATGTGTGGCAAGATGGGAGGCAGAGCTCCTCATGCTCCGGCTTTTTCCTGTTGTGGAATGTGGTGTGGGAAGATCTTTCTGCTGGTCTCACTGGGGATGCTGCGCTGGGCCGTGCTCCTCGCTCAGAAGCACTTTGCAGGGTGTTACCCTCAAACTCTCCACTATAGGAGCCTGGTTATGAGCAAAGGGACCAAGCCCAGTGGTAATCACCATCCACGGACATGGGCAGTGTCTGCCCTTGTCCCAGGGCTGGAAAAGCTTTTGTTGTCCCTCTTCACAGAGCGTTTTTATGGTGTTTGAGGAGACAAGGTCCCCATTCCTCACTATTGCTGGAGGTGTTGGTGCCAGTGTGGGAGCACTGGGACAAAGCTGTGGGTGAAGTGCAGGAGATGGGGTGATGCCATTCCTGGACAGTTCGCTCAGGGAAGAGCAACCCTATGAGCTGGGACGTGCAGCTCTGTGGCAGGGGAGATGAACCAGGGCTCTGCCCCATGCTGGTGTGGGGACAGGAGCTGTGTCCCCCGTGCCCAGGATGATGGCACAGGTCAGTGGGAGCAGCAAAGAGCAGCTCAGACCCCTTCAATACCCCCCCCCAGCTCCAGATGCTCCCTTCCCACATCCCCACAAGCGGGATCAGCCCCAGGGTTTCCCTGGATGCTGACCCCGGTGTGATGTTCCCTCCCCAAGGAGACAGGACCGAGGCTGCACCATCTGCTTGAACAGATGTGACTTTATTACAGAGCCAGGACCCACAGAGGGGGATCAAGACCGCGGCTCTCATGCAGGCTGTGCCTCAGCTCTGCCCTTCAGCCTCTTCTTCCTGTTCCTCTCCTTCCTCCTCCTCTTCCCGCTGGTTGTTGGAAGCGGGGACGCGGTGGCTGGCGCTGGATCCCTGCCCAAGCCTTCCTGCACCGGGGCATCACTCAGGATGGCATTGGCTGCTTCCAAATGCAGCAGCGGGACCCATGGATCCTGCCCTGCAGTGGGGTGAGGTGGGACAGCAGCTGCAGCATCGCTCAGCTCCATGTTTCCGGAAGAGCTTTTCTTTCTCAGACCTTTCCATTTCTTCTTGTCCGCCTTCTTCCTTTTCCTTTCCTCCTTGGCTCTCTTGCGGGATGGGGGCGGGTGGGCAGGCACATGATGCTCCCCTGGGATGGCTCCTCCAGCAGTGCTGCTCCATGGGGGGCTCAGAGGGACCCCCACGGGCCTCGCTGCCCGGTCAATGAGCTCCCCACCAAACTCATACAGCACCGGCTCCCTGGGCACCGCAATGGCCACTGTGTTGTATGCCTTACACCTGCAAAGAGGAGCCAGAATGAGGCGACGCCAGGGGGCTGAGCAGGGGGGCAATCCCCGTGGCAGGGGGCACTCACCAGACATAGAGGTAGGGCTCCACACACTCCTCCTTGTAGGTGAACTCAAAGCAGGGCACTTGGATGACGTTGAAGAAGGCCTGACCCACTACTCGCGAGGCTGTGTCATTCACCCGCTGCAGGCACTCCTTTAACCTGCCATAGGCAGAACTGGGGTGAGGGAGGATTCCAGGGGGCTGGAACCTCTTTTCCCCCTGTCCAGGGATGCTGGGGGATGCTCACCTGTGGTCGCAGTCGCAGTGGCTGATGGTGTGCCAGCGCAGGTTGCGGTACCCGTAGCGCGCAGTGAAGGGGTGGATGACGTGCTGGCAGTGGTCATGGTCCCGGCAGCACCGGTCTGTGTCCCGGTGCTCCCCTAAAGGGAGGGATAAATGGGTTTTGGGAATGGCTGGGGCCAGATGGGTTTGGGATCGGGGCTGGACTGGGGCTGGGATAGGTTAGGACTGGGATCGGTGTTAGAGTGGACTTAAATAGGGCTGGAATCATACTGGGATGGGCAGAGCTGGCACTGGGATGGGGACTGGGGCTGCAGCAGCATCACAATGCGGATGAGACTGTGATAAGGATGGAACCAAGACCAGGAGAGGGACTGGGAGGGGACCAGAATGGGAGCAGGATGGACCAGGGATCAGGCTGGGGACAGAGGATAGAAAAGGACTGGACCAGCACCAGGATGGGGACAATGATGGTATCAGGATGGACCAGCCTTTTGACGGAGACTAGATAAAGGTGAACTGGGACGGGACTGGGGCAGACAGGGATTGAACTAGCATAGGGATGGGGACTGGAGTGGAACAGTGCTGGGATGGGACTGGACTAGGATGGATGGGGACTGACCCAGCACTGGGCTCTGAACTGGGACTAGGCTGGGGTGGAGCAGCAGCAGGCTGGAAATGGAGTGGGAAGGGATAAGAAGGAATGAGAAAGGATGAAAAGGAATGGGAAGGGCTGGGATGGGAAGGCAAAGGGAAATAATTGGAAGGGAAGGGATGAAAAAGGAAGGAAAAGGGGAAAAAGAAAAGGAAAAAGGTGTAAAGGAATGGGAAAGGTTGGGGAGGGAATGAGTGGGATGGGAAAGGATAAGAAGGGATGCAATGAAACGCGAAGGGATGGGAAGGGAAAGAGTGGAAAGGATGCGATAGAAGGGGAAGGGATGGGATGGGAAGGGACGGGACAGGCGGGAGCCCCCCCGCCGCCCTTACCCAGCTGCTCGTAGGCATCCGCGTTGCTGCCGGCTCCGCACCACAGCGTGCCGGGGTAGGTGAGCCCGCGGCGGGCGCGGGGCCGCCCCGCTCCGGTGCCGGGGGCCGCTCGGGGGGCGGCTGCCAACAGCAGCAGCAGCAGCAGCAGCAGGAGGCGGCGGAGCAGCCCCGGGTCGCACATGGCACCGCGCCGTTCACCGCCCCGCGGCAGCCTTATAGCCCCGCGCAGCCCGCCCCGCGGCGCGGATTGGCACGGCCCGGCACGGCCCGGCGCCGTGCGGAGGGTCCCGGAGAGCCGGGTGCTGGAGCCGGGCCCGCAGCCCGCGGGGAAGGGGTTACCCCTCCCGGTGGGGCCGGGCCCCGTTGCTGTGGCAGCCGGTGGGGTGATGTGCGGGGACCGGTAACGCAACGAGCCCGCCCCGTGACGCGCCGGACCCCGCACGGCCCCCGGCCCCGACGGGACAAGGAAGAGCCCCGTAGCCCCGGGTCCTGTCCTACAGATGCTCCCTGTATCCCATCCCATGGACGTTCGCTGCATCCCTTTGTGCCGATGCTCCTAGCGGCCCCAGGTCCTGTCCCGTCGATGTTTCCTGCATCCCATCCCATGGATGCTTCCCACATCTCGTCCCATGGGCGCTTCCCACAGTTCCACATCCCGTCCTACATTGTCATTCTCTGCAGCCCCATGCCCCATCCCATGGATGCCCCACGGTGCCTTCCCAAGGGGCAGCCCCAGTGCGCAGCCGGGGCTGGCAGCCCACAGGCAGCTCCCCACACCACTGCCAGAGCTTGTCCCCTTTGGCCAGCTCCCCAGCCGCGGATCCCATTGATATTCCAGGCACGGACCTGGTGCATTGGGCAGCCGATGGAGCCAGCGCTTGGCCTGGCAGGACAATGCCCCAACACCCCACGGGGATGTGCATGGCTTAAGAAAGTGCCCTCACCCCCAAGACCCCATAGGGGTGCATGGCTGCACCCTGAGCATCACCCGAGCTTGCTGACCCTTGTGCCAGCCTTGGTGCCGGGGGCCGGGTGCTGGGGACACCCCAGTGCTCCCCACCACGTGCTGGCCTGGCTGGGACAGCAGATCCCGGTGGGTGCCCATCCCAACCCATGGGGCTGGCAGTGGTTCAGGGCCCGGCTGGCCGAGGGTGCTGGCGGGGGCCCAGCACCGCAGGGGCTGTCCCTGCTCAGCTGTCGCTGTCTGTGACGCTCCCCATGACGGTCCCATCGGCTCAGCCTCGCCGCCAGCACCCAGGTACGGAGCACGCTGGGAACCTTGGGGTGCCCACGAGCAGTCGTAATGGGGGCCAAGGGGGGCTCCGTGCTGGGGGGAGCTCCACGGGGTCTGTGGGTGTGGGATCTCCCCCCTGTTGCATGCTCAATGCTCGCAGTGCCCGCAGTGCCCGCGCATGGACCTGTGCCACGTCCCTGTCACCCAGGAGAAGGGCTGGTACCTGGCGCTGATGGCCCCCAACGTCAAGGGTCCCAACTACGCCTGGCTGGACCCCTCCCGGCTCTATTGCCACCCACAGGTACCCAGCACCCGGTGACGGTGGCACCCATGGGGGGGCTGGGGTGGGCTGCATCTCTATGGGGCTGCCGGGGCACCCAGGCGTGCCCATGGGTGCTGGCAAAGGGGCTGTGGGCACCCAGCACCTCTGTTCCCTCCCCAGGGCTTGCAGGACTGTGTGGCTGACCTGCTGCAGCCCTTCCAAGGAGACACCATTGACATGGTGGCCGGTATTGATGCCATGGGCTTCATCCTGGGTGAGCAGGGACATTGGTGAGCCCAGGGTCCCTGTCTCCTGTCCCTGGGGGGGTCTGACAGTGTCGTGCCCTACCCCAGGCTCTGCTGCTGCCGCTGTGCTGCAGAAAGGCTTCCTGGCCATCCGCAAAGCCGGGCACCTCTGCGTGCAGACGGTGGCACAGCCCTACACCGACTACTCGGGCAGAGAGAAGGTGATGGAGGTCCGCACCGATGCCATCTCTCCCGGTGAGCCCATGGGGTGCTGCTGCCTTGGGTTGAGGGGCTGCTGGTGCGGGGACCGGGAGCTCAGCGCAGCCTCTGCCCCGTGCCAGGTCTGCGCATCCTCCTCGTGGACCAGTGGATTGAAACCGGGGGCACCATGAGAGCGGCCATTCAGCTGGTGGAGCGGCTGGGGGGGGTCGTGGCAGGTAGGGTGCACCCATGGGTGCAATGGGGCTGCCATCGCCATACCCCGTGGTGGCTGTCCCCTCTCTGTGTCCCCACAGGCATCGCTGCCATCTGCATTGAGGACAGCGAGGGCGGGCGATGGATCCAGGAGCGCTACAAGTGCTCCCACTGCGTCCCCCCGCGCCTGCAGCCCCGCTTCAACCACCATCAGTTGGGCTGGAACTGATGGGGCGGCTCCGTGTGTGGCCCCTGCATCCCACATGGGGCACAGGGATGCTGGCTCTGTAGGACAGGGATGACAGAGGCACCCATCCCCTGTTCCCAGCCTCTCCTGGGTGACAGCCACCATCCTCCTCCATCCTCTCCCTTGGACGCAGGCTGCACCCAGGGCCAGGGGAAGCCGCAGCCAACCCAAACCTTTCCTTAAAAAGCATAAAAAAAGGTTTTATTAAGACAAAGAGGAGCCCGGGGGCACCTCCCCCTGCGAGTACCTGTGATTGCATAGCAAAGGGAGCCGCACTGCTCCTGCCCGCCCCAGCCAAGGGTGCCCATGCTGGGCAAGCCAGAGGGGCAGCAGGGATGGCTCCTTGGGGCCGGCCAGGGCCACCCCTCTTTGGTCCAGAGGTGTGAGCATTGGGGGGTCCCTCACTGGCAGCACTTGGGTTTCTTGCGGGGTGCTGATAGGTACAGGTCGCTCTCATTGCTGCTGATCCCTGAAGGGGCAGGAGGAGGGTGTCAGGATGGGGACAGTGGGGGATGCCAGCACAGACAGGGGGCAATGGGGGGCACTGGTATGGTTCTGGTGGGGGGCACTCACGCACGGTGTCACCGATCCTGCGGGCGCTGCTGCGCTCCAGCTCAGCCAACACACTGCTCTCGAAGGTCAGTGCAGCCACACGGAAGAAGAAATCCCGCACATTCTCCCCTGCACCATGAGATAAGACCCCCATTGAGTGTCCCCCATCACCCAGTTGGATGCTGGGGTCTGCATCCGCACACAGCCAGGGACCCACCAGTAAGGGAGGAGACAGCCCAGTACTCTGCCTGCATCTCCTGGGCCACCTTGAGAGCATCCTTCTCCATCAGGTTGTACTGTGCTGGTGTCTGTCAATGAACCAAGAGGTGGAGGGGTGACAGGGACACCCACGCTGAGCACAGGGAGCCCATGGGAAGAGGGACACACTCACGCTCAAGTCCTTCTTGGAGCCCACCAAGAAGAGGATCACGTTGGATGGGTCATTCTCCTTCAGGGCATCAGCCAGCCATTGCCTATGGGAGTCACCAGCCAAGCGCTACCCTCTTGCTCACACGCTCTAGTATTGCCTCCATCCCCATGACCTCCCGCCCAGCTTCACCTCTCCATCCAGCCCCATCATCACCCATCATCCCCAGTCCCACCTTGGCCATGTGTCACCTACCGCGTGTGCTCCAGGGATGCCACATCATTGACATCAAAGACGATCACGATGGCTGGAGGGGGGAGGAAAGGGGTGAGATGGGGACGGGGGCACCGTGATGGGACACGATCATCGCGGTGGGGACCTCACCTTGTGCTCCTCGGTAGTAGGTGGATGCGATGCACTTGAAGCGCTCCTGCCCAGCCGTGTCCCACCTTGGGGGGGGTGCAGGAGGTGATTGGGGGGGCCCGGGGGTGCAGAGGGAAGGAAGGGGGGGCTGGCACCTCACTCACAGCTGCAGGCTGAAGGGCACCCCCAGCACCTCAAACCGCTCCATCTCGAAATCCACCCCGATGGTCGCCTTATAGTTCTTGTCAAAGGTGTCCTTGCAAAAGCTGGGGCGGGGGGGAAAGGGTGTCAGCAGCCCCCCCAGTTCCCCCACCCCATCACTGTGGGATGCCCAGCACCACTCCAACTGGAATCAGGCTCAGCCCAATCAGTGCTGCTGCTCTTTTAGGGGGGGTGGTCTCTTCCTCTGCCCCCTCCCACCCCGTTAACCCCCCCGGGGGGGTCCCGTTACCAGCTAATCCCAGTTACCGGTTGATCAGACACGTCTTCCCCACTGAGAGGTCGCCCACCACGATGATCTTGGAGATCTTGAACCTGCAGCACAGGGGGGCTCATGGCTGATTATTGGGGAAGGGGGGGCTCCCTGCTTCCCCCCTCAACCAGCCATAGGAGCAGAGGCGTTAATGGGGTCGGGGGGTGCCACCCCACAGCCCCCCCGTGCCCCGCAGCGCCCCACATCCCGGGTTTCCTGCCTCCAGCCGCAGCCCATCCCAGACCCCCGTGTCCCCCCCGCGCCGCATTCCTGCGCCGTGACGCAGGGCTCGGCACACGGCAACGCAGGCAAAGCCACGCGGCGCCCGCGCTGGGGACCCCCAAACCCGGGGGCCTGGCCCCGTGTCACCCCCTTCACCCCCATGGTGGGGACCCCACAGCACCCCCCCTGCTCACCCCACGGTGCCCGTCCGCTGCTCCTGGCAGGCGCTGGACACGGTGGGGTGGAAGGAGGAGCGGGTGTGCAGGGCGGCCTCCTTCCGAAAGCACTGCGGGGGGACGCGAAGGGGGACACCGGTGTGACCATGGGGCTCAATGAGGTCACCCCGCGGCCGGTGTGTGTGTGTGTGTGTGTCCCCCGCTCACCGGGGGTAGGTCGGTGATGACCCTGTCCCTGCGGACCGGAGCCAGGATGTTCATTGTCCCGCGGGGGTGCTGGGGCGGTGCTGGGTGCCTGCGGGGCAGTGGGGATGAGCCGAGGGCCACTGCGGGGCTTGGGGACAGAGGGAGAAGGGATGGCCCCGTGTCCTGGCTGTCCCCATGTCCCATGCACAGCAGCCTGGGGCTATCCCTGTGTCCCCAGTGGGGCTGTCCCCTTATTCCAGTTGTACCCACATCCCTGGGACGTGTCTGTCCCTGTGCTCTGCCTGTCCCCGCATCCCCAAGCATGGATGTCCCCCTGTCCCATCCCCCTTAAGCCCCCCCAGAGTGTGGCTGTCCCCATATCCAAGCCGTTCCCATGTCCCAGCCATCCCCACACCCCAAATGCGCCACCCCCACCATACAGCCGCCCCCATATCCCTAACGTGCCATCCCAGGGCATGCCCGTCCCCACGTCCCCCCACCTCCCAAACGCGCCGTCCCGTTGCGCTTCCACCCCTCATCCCTGCGCTCCACAAATCGCACCGTCCCTATCTCCCGGAGCACGACCCCACATCCCGCGTGTGAGCGTGCCCTCCCCGTCCCATCCAGGGGAATAGAGCGGGGGGGGGGTGATCCCGTTACCGCGAACCTCCCGGTAACGATAGCGATGCTCGGTGCTGCACACCCAGCCCCGGAGGAACCGGCGTCCTGGCTCCTCCCCGCCGCGACCGCGGCGGGGAGGAGCCAGGACGCCGGTTCCTCCGGGGCTGGGTGTGCAGAGGCGCTGCCTCCACGATGGGACCCATCGATGCCCCCCCACACACACCGGGGCTCGTCCCGGTCCCCACCGTCGAGGCAGCGATCGGGACCCCGTTGCTTCTGCGGACTACAACTCCCATGCTACCTCGCGGCGAAAACAACTCATCTGCGCATGCGCGAGTGAGGCAGCCACCGAGGACTACCATTCCCGGCATGCCGCGAGAGCGTGGGGCGTGAAGAGGGGGGTAAATCTCGCGAGATTTGAGGGTATAAGCCCGTGCGGTGCGGGGCGGGGAACCCCTTTCGGCTTCCGTTCGGTCGGGATGGCGCCCAAGGCGAAGAAGGAGGGTGAGGGCTTGAGGCGATGCGGGGCTGTGGGGTGCGGGTGTGCTGAGGTGGGATACGGGGGTACGCGGGGAAGGTCGGGATGAGCCGTTGGAAAGGGGTAAGGGAAGCCTGGAGTCCGGGGCTGTGCCGCGGACACGTGGAGGTGGCGGCGGGAGAGGCCTGCAGCGAGGCGGTTATCTGAGGGGGGGAGTGAGCGCCTTTGAGGTGCTGAGGGGTCTGTGAGGGAGATAAGTTCGTAATTGAGGGTTTGTGGGGGGAAACGTCAATCATGGAGCGTTTTGGGGTTGGTCTTGGGTAGATGAGGGAGCATGGGCTGCTTGGAGAGGTCCTGGGTCTCCGTTGGAAGCCTTCCACTGATGAGATCCTTCCCCCCGGGACAAGGGGGAGCGACGGCCCGTTAGGGCGGGCAAAGGAGTGGATGCTGGCCCCGCAGGTCCTGGTTGTGCTGACTGCTTTGTCATCGTAGCTGTGCCTCCGAAGACAGAGGCAAAGGCGAAGGCGCTGAAGGCCAAGAAGGCCGTCCTGAAGGGGGTCCACAGTCACAAGAAGAAGAAGATCCGCACATCGCCCACCTTCCGCAGGCCCAAGACCCTGCGGCTGCGGCGGCAGCCCAAGTACCCCCGGAAGAGCGCCCCACGGAGAAACAAGTAAGTGTGGGGTGCGTGGGGTGGAAGCGGCCCTGGGCATGGGCCCTGTGGGCTTTGCTGCAGGTCTCAGGGTGAGCCCTTGCCAGTGCCCCCCCTTGGGAGCTGAGCAGAGCCGCGGGGTGTTTGGGGTGCAGGTGATGATTTCAAGCGACCAAAGCCTGAGAGGCTGTGATTAGAACTTTTTTTGGCAACTGATGCACCCCCAAGAAGGTCCTTGAAGAGCAGAAATGGATTCTTCCAGCCTTCTGTTAACCGCAGGGTTTCTCTCCTGCAGGCTGGACCATTATGCCATTATCAAGTTCCCTTTGACCACAGAGTCTGCCATGAAGAAGATAGAGGATAACAACACCCTTGTTTTCATCGTGGATGTCAAGGCCAACAAGCACCAGATCAAGCAGGCTGTCAAGAAGCTTTATGATATTGATGTGGCCAAGGTCAACACATTGATTAGGTAAGAAAGGGGAGAATAGGTCATTGGTGGTGATTGATCGCTGTGGTGTTTCACTGTTAAAGCTTTGAGACATGCGCTTTGTGACTGAGCACATCTCAGTGGGAGTGGGAGATGTTGGCAGACCAAAGGGACTTCACCAGGGAGCTCTTCTAATACCCAGGGAGCCTTGTGCAAATGATGTAAACGTTGTTATTCACTGAGTGTGGTGATGTTTCCAAAGGAACCACTGATGCACATTGGTATAGTGGGAAGGGGAGCATGTGGGAGTTGTTGTGTGCCTCTGTTCTGATGTCCGCTGTTCCACTCTAGGCCTGATGGAGAGAAGAAGGCTTATGTCCGACTGGCTCCAGATTACGATGCGCTGGATGTAGCCAACAAGGTGAGAAACTGAACCTTTTGCAGCTTACATTGGTTGTCTTGCATCTCCTCTGCCTGATTGTAGTGGTGTACGCATGAGGGATTGTGCTTCAAGCGCAGTAGCACTTCGGAGTATCCTTGTAGTAAGACAGGATCCAAGGGTTCAGAAGCAAGACCACTGCTGTGTTGCTGGAAGTGGTGGACAGTTTAGTCCTCGAGGTGCTTGGGGTAGGCAAGAGGGAATGTGACTTAGTGCAAGTTACTGTGGTTTAAATGCATAAAGCTGTTGCATAAGGGCAGGTCTGGGATGAAGAAGCCTGTGCTCAGAGGACAGGAATCCTGGGGAGATGCAGTGATGTCTGGTGGAGGCTCTGCCTTTCTGCCTCCGTAACATCTGTTTTAACATGCTTTGCTTCTTTCCAGATTGGAATCATCTAAACTGCATCTGCCGAGGACTGTACAGACAGAATAAACCTTGTGACACCACTGAGGGGCTCTTGTGTTTTGTGCCAGCACAGCCTGTGTGAAAAAGAGCACCCAGCCAACTTTTGGGGTTCACTTCAGTGAAGGGGGTTCCTCTCTCCCTCCCTGGCACTGGCTGGGCAGAGCTGCCTGCTCCCTGGGGGATCACACGGGGAACAGTGCTCTCCTGCTGGTGGGATGTCCTGCATCTCTGACTTCTGCTGTGGGTAAAACATGAGCTGGCAGTCCCCCAGCTCTCAGATCTCTGTATTTACCTGAAACCTCTGGTATGCTCCTGTATTTTCTTGCACTGTGCAATTAGCATGTGTTTGTGGTTGGTGTCCTTCCCTGTGGAGCGTATCCCAGGCTATTGAGTGCCCAGGAGGGAGGCAGTGACCACAGCAGAAACGTGTGAATGCTTCAGATCTGGCACAAGCAGAGTGTCACACCACTTCCTAATTGGATCAGCTGTTTGCTGTGCTTCAGGCTTCACTTGATGAAGCCCTCAAGCTAATCCAATAGAGGTGCTGTGGTTTTGTTTCCCTGGCATGATCTCTACTCCCCATGCTGCAGTGTGTGCATCGCAGCCTGGTTTCCGTGCGCGCTGTTCCTCTAACCCCACAGGTTCACAGTCCTCATCAGGGCTGTTTTCAAACTGTTCCTGCCTTGGTAGTCTTTTACTTCCTCTCAAAATTGTAGATGAAACCAGATTGTCAGTGTTTGGAGAGTTGCAGGAATGTGGGTGAGCAGGAAAGGGAGGTGAGGAATGGATAAGCTTTTAGAGAGGTACTTGATAGTAAGAGTGGAGTTAGACCTGAGTAAGAAGGGTGTTCAAAGCTGTGCCCAAATATTGATCGGGCTAATCGAGCTCTTGAGGGGTGGGACATGGAGTTTCTTGAGCCTCTCAAGAGTCTTGGGGTGGTGGTTTGTGTGTGTGTGCAGGAGAGGGGTGGATGGGAAGGGGGAGCTGCTGCCATAGGGGTAAAGATCTGTGCTATGTTGTGTGGCCCTTGGTTTGAGACCTTTCAACCTCGTGTTCGGAGCTGCCATCACATCCTTACCTTGTCTGAGGAATTGGGAGCCTGGGGTTGGAGGTGGGAGCTGCCTGGAAGCACCCCCTTCTCCCTTCCCCCTGGCCCTGTGGGATGCTCAGCCAGGCTGGGAGGAGAAGCAGGAGATGAGGAGCACGGCTTCCCTGGATGCTTCCCAAGGGGTTTGCCTCAGCCTCGTGCTGCCTCCTCAGCTGTAGTCACCCCAAGAAAGACATAGGGGGAGAGGTGTCCTTCCTGTAGCAAAGCTGGTACTGCCGCTGCGGTGAGGAGCGGGTTGTGCTGCAGCACAGACACTGGGGAGGGATTTCACATCAGCATGACTTGCAGCCTGCCCTGACCCTGCACTGTGGCTGCTGCTGGCTGGCTCTTTGCTTCCCTGTGCTTTGCCCCTTGCTCCGGGCTGGCAGCTGGGCTGCTCCACAGCTGCCCCAGCATTGCTGGGAGATGATCCGGCTGGAAGCCAGGAAGGGAATGGGGAAAACAGGGCTCCCTGCTTTGGGAAGCTTTGTCATGCCTGACCCTTCCACGCTGCTGTAAGAATGGTGAGAGTGTGTGCTGGTGCCCTGAGCTGGGATGGAGTCATATCTGCTCCATGTGGAGAGACAAGGGGAAAGGTGCAGCAACTGGGGTGAGGAGAAACCAAGATCTGAGCTTGTGTGGGGTATCTGTAAGTGGAGGTGGTGCACAGAGGCCATGGGGCTTAAGCTGCAGCTGGGCAGATGTGTATCTGTCAGGATAGGCTGAGGGTGAGGCTGTGCCCTGCTGGGGCTGCTGAGCTCTGTTCTGAGGGGTTGAAGCTGGCAGAGGTCCCTGCCCACATCCAGAGTATCCTGCCTCTGCTCCGGCTGCCAGGCTATTCCCAGCACCTTCCGTGGTGTCAGTGCATCAAGGGAGCCCCAGCAGCATCCCAGCCCTGTGAGATTCCTCCACTGCTCCCACTTAAGCACCAGCTTATTCCAGTTTATATCTGCCTGTGCTGAGGTGGTGGTGGGATTGGTAGGATGGATCCTGTCCCGGAGCTGAGTCCCTTTAAGCCATATTGCTTATGCCAGTCCGATGTGATCCCTGAGCTGTCACGTCAGCAGGATTTGCCTTCCCAATGCTCTGGTGTTCCACAGGACTGGCTGGGCTGGTTCTGGCCCCACTGCCCCAGGGAGCTGAACCCCCCCCCCCCCCTCCTTCTGCTGCTCTGGGGGTGCTGCTGGAGCCAGCCTGGTCCTGCCGCTGCAGGATTGGACCCAGCACCCTCACGGGAGGCTGGAGCTGCTCTGTGCCAATGAAGATCACTCCGGGGGGGATGCAAACATGCAGCAGTCTTCCAGGAAGAGCCCATGGCCTCACACGGCTTTCCCATGCCAGCTCCACTTCACGTGGCTGCAGGGTGAGTCATGCAGAGCAGCCAGGCTCCGCGCCGCCAGGCCGGAGACAGGTCAGGGACTGCAGCAAGGCTCCATACCTCTCCTGGCTCCCTTCCCCTGCTCAGCTCTCTGGAAGATGAGTGAGGAGGAGAAGAGGGATCTGTCCATGGGAGGGATGGGGTCTTGCTTAAAGGCTCAGCTGAGCTGGTAGGACCAAGAGGCTTGAGTGCATCTCTGGAGGGTCCCTAGAACAGAAAGGTGCCCTCTCCGTCCCTGAGGACTGCCAGCCCTCCTCTGGGAATGGGGGCACATCCTTTCCCATCACTCTGTTTCCATCATCCTCTCCCTGACGCTGCTCTGCCCCACAGAAGAGCCAGCCCAGGCGTGCTGCGGCAGCAGTAATCAGACTGATTTTAATGCACATAACACCCAACATCACCATGGGAGGGACTCGTCCCTGCCCTCGCAACCCTCTGAGGCCATCAGCTGCGGAACGCAGCCACCCCTGGCCCTCCAGCTGCCCGCGTGGAAGCCGGCTTGGGCTGCTTCTCCATCGGCCATGCCCGTGGTTTCGGTGGCATCCCTGCCGTGAGGCGAGGCTTTCGGGCTGGTCCGGCAGGGAAGTGCTTTTAGGCAGCAGAGCAGGTGAAGGCAGAGCCCGGGGCTGCAGAGCAAGCCCTAAGGCACATCAGAGCAGGATGGAAGAGCCCAAAACCTCCAGAAGCCAGAGCCTGGGCACCCCTTGGCGCGCACGTCTCAGTCTATCAGAAACTTCTCACCATCCACATCTCTCCCCGCAGAGCCCTTCCGCAGGGAGGGGAAGAAATCGGAGCGAAGGAGGCGGGAGAAGTACATGAGGATCATGGCATCAAGCAGCAGGAGGTTGGCGGTGAGGAAGGCACCCTGGCCCTGCACCTCTACGTAGCGGAGGAAGTACCAGGTGAGGTAAGCCTGGGGCGCCAGGCGGAAGGCGAAGTACATCACCAGGTTGACGTACTTGTTGGCCTCGTAGAGCGCTGGGGAAGGCACGTTGCTCATCTTCAGCAGCATGCGGATGGTGAGGAAGATGTTGCTCACCTCCACCAGCAGCAGCAGCATGGCTGCCACCAAGAAGCGGCCCGTGATGATGAGTGAGACAAAGGCAGAGATGGCCTGGGGAGCACACACACAGAATACAAGGTAAGCTCTCCTCGCCCTGGGGAAGGTGACTCCTTCCTCGCCTTGGTCTGGGTGTACCCTAAGCGGGACCACACAGTGCTGCTCCCCACACACAGACATCCCTGTAGCCCCCCAGGCACCTGGAGAACCAGTCTGGAGAGCCAGTTCCCCCAGGACCAGATACACCTCCCTGTGCTGGGGAGCTGGGACCAGCCCCCAGCTCTTCCCTCACTGGCGCGGCAGCCTGTCTGGCTCCCAGCGCTCCGAGCCGACGCTGGCAGGAGTCCTGCCCCACCAGGCACCCTTGCCTTGATGTGCAGCCTACCTGGCAGCCAGGGCGAGGCGGAGGGAAGGGCTCCAGCTTGCCCTACCATAGCACCCGAAACCTGCATGGGCTGAGCTCTGGGGTGTGTGGTACCCCCTGTGCTGGCCCCTCACCTCCCAGGGGTTATACTCACCATGGCGTGGTGCACCAGGTACTCCCAAGATGAGCGGGATTGATGGTTGAAGATGATGTCAAGGGTGTCATGGATGAAGTAGCCTGTGGGACGAAGGAGAGCACTGAGGGGATCTGGGTTGTGTACAGTCACCCACAGTGGTAAGGGGGAGCAGCAATGAGGAGGAGAGTGCTGTGAGTATGCTCCGTGTGTTGCACCTCCACCCTGTCTGAGCGTGGGGTGATGGCCAGGCCCCAGGGGCTGGAAGTCTGCAGGCTCCACGCTCATGATTAAAGCAGGAGGTATGGAGGAAAGTTGCCTGGCCCTTAAGCCAGAGAGGGATTGGGCAGAGTCCAGGGAGTGATTGCAGCCTTCGCTCTGCCCGGCTCCTTACCTGAGGAGAAGCAGACCAGCAGGTGCCCTGAGACGCTGTAGCCGTCCTGGATGTCAGAAAACAGCTCCGGGGCGTGCCAGAGGCTGAGGGGTGAGGACAAGAAAGGAGGGAGGGGGTCAGAGGCAGGGCGCTGGGGGCCAGGGGGACCCGGGAGCTCCCGTTTCGCAGGGTGTGCACCCCCTTCCCCTCCCAACTCCCCGGTACCTGAAGAAGGCCCATAGCCCGGCCAGCACGGAGTGTGCGAAAGAGACGAGGAGGTTCAGCCAGCGCCAGGCGCGGCCGGGGCGGCTCCGCACGGCAGCGGGCCGGGGGAGGGCCAGGGCCACCCGCCGCAGCCCCGCGAAGATCGCCACGCTGCCGGCCACCAGCGCCGCCGAGGGAGCGCGCCAGCCCGGACCCATCGCGCCCTGCTCCGGCGGCGCGGCCGGCTGGCCACGCCCCCACTGACCGCGCCTCTCCCCCTGGCCACGCCTCCCCATTGACCACACCACCGCGTTGGCCACGCCTCCCAAGTGACCACGCCACCTCATTGGCCACGCCTCGTGTGGCCACGCCTCCCCATGGCCCACGCCCTCCTGTCTGCGCGGGAGCGGGTGCGCGGGAAGCGCGCACGTGTGTGTGTGAGGCGGGGGTTGCGCGCACTTGTGCAAGGCGCTGCGGTTGTGCCTGCGCCGGCTGGGGGTGTTGCGCGTGTTCCTGCTGCTGTAGTGCGTGATTGTGGTGCTGTCTCCGTGCGAAGCGTTGTACGCATGTGGGTCAGGTGTGGCACACGTGTGCGGGGCGCTGGGTGTCCGTGCAGCACGTGCGCGGCAGGCGTTGCGCATCCATTCCGGGCTTCGCACATCTGTCCCGGTGCTGCACAGCTGGCGTGAGTCCCGCACATCTGTCCCGGGCACCGTGTGCGTGTCCCGGGCACGGTGTGGCTCTGCCGCCGGTGAGCTTGTCGCTAGATGGCAGCACGGCCACGTAGCGTGCGGTTGGCAGTGCCGGAGCGGTCCCTGTCCCCGCCAGGCCGGGTGCCGGGCGGTACCCAGAGCCGTGGGTACCACCATAGGCGGGGGGGCCAGGTCGCCGCGGGGCGGCATCACCCTCCCCTGGTAGAAGCGGAGAGCCCCCGTCTCGTCCCCCGCTAGCCCTAGACACATGCACGGCCTGCGGTGTTTTGTCCGCCCGCGGCTGCTGTAGCAACCCCCGGAAGTGTCTCCAAGGAGACAGGAGGAGGCTGGGCCCGGCCGGGGCTGCGATGGAGAAATACGAACGGATCCGGGTGGTGGGGAGAGGCGCCTTCGGGTGAGGGAGGCTCCGGGGCGGGCGGGAGCCGGGGGTGCCGGAACGGCGGCGTCCCGGCTGTGTGCGGGGAGCGGCAGTGGGAGGCAGGCCGCGTTACCGTGGCAACAAAGCGTCGCCGTGGCAACGCGGGGGTCAGCCGGTATGTGGTACCCTAAGGGAGGGGGGTGTCCAGTTTCTGGCTGTTGCCATGGCGATGGGGTGACGCAGCACTGGGGTGCAGGTCCCGTTGCCATGG
This sequence comes from Ara ararauna, assembly GCA_028858755.1. Classification (NCBI taxonomy): domain Eukaryota; kingdom Metazoa; phylum Chordata; class Aves; order Psittaciformes; family Psittacidae; genus Ara; species Ara ararauna. The sequence continues at coordinate 3,559,099 of CM054389.1, read as the reverse complement.
CAACGGGAGGGGCAGGGGCCACGTGTCAGCCCGGGGTGGTGGCTGCATGTGCCCTGCACTGAGACCCTGCCCGCGTCCTGCAGCATCGTGCACCTCTGCCTGCGCAAGGCCGACCAGAAGCTGGTGATCCTGAAGCAGATCCCGGTGGAGCAGATGAGCAAGGACGAGCGGCTGGCGGCGCAGAACGAGTGCCAGGTCCTCAAGCTGCTCAGCCACCCCAACGTCATCGAGTACTACGAGAACTTCCTGGAGGACAAGGCGCTCATGATCGCCATGGAGTACGCCCCAGGTGGGCCCTCATGTCCCTTGTCACTGGTTCCTTGGCAGTTGACCATGAGCCAAGTGACCGAGCACTGGCACAGGGTGCCCAGAGAAGCTGTGGCTGTCCCATCGCTGGCAGTGTTCATTGCCAGGTTGGACGGGGCTTGGAGCAGCCTGCTCTAGGGGAAGGTGTCCCTGCCCATGGCAGGGGTTTGGAACTGGATGGGCTTTAAGGTCTCTTCCAACCCAAACCGTTCCATGAATCTCTGATTCTGTGCCTTATGCATGTTAATCATATCCAAAACAAAGAGATTTCTAACACCTCTGTCACCAGTAAGCGTGCTGCCATCTGCCCTTGGCTTAGGTTTCACACCCGTTTCCCTGTGTCAGCTCTCGGCCGTGCTGCTGGTCCCCCAGCTCTGTGTGGGAAGGTGCGATTTCTAATGAGATCTGCTGTGGAGTTGCAGATGAAATCAACGTTTGCATCAGGGTTTCTTAGAAGCTGTACGTGAGCCCTGAATCTGCACCTTCCCTTCTCAACAGGGGCCTCTCTGTGCCACGTGGCCTCTCGGACAGCAAGAATTCCCTTCTGCAGAACAGGCTTATCTTGTTCTGCTCTTGAGGTTTGTGTCCTCCTCCAAGAGCTGTAATTTTAGTGTTTCTTTTCCTTCTGCCTTTGACAGTATGTCAACAGTAACTTCTCTTTTGCCATTCCGTTGCCCCACCGACTGTGCTGCCATTGTTCTCTGCATGGTCTCAGGAGCACTGGAGGACATGCTGCATGTCCCACCAGGATGTGCTTGGCTTAAGATGCCGTGGCTAAATCCCACTGGATTTGAAGCTGGGCTTGTGCAGCCACCCTTGCTGATAGCCCTTTGTTGTTCTTCACAGGGGGCACACTAGCAGAGTTCATCCATAAGCGCTGCAACTCCTTGCTGGACGAGGACACCATCCTGCACTTCTTCGTGCAGATCCTCCTGGCTCTCCACCACGTGCACACCAAGCAGATCCTGCACCGCGACCTGAAGACTCAGAACATCCTCTTGGACAAGCACCGCATGATTGTCAAGATTGGAGACTTTGGCATCTCCAAAATCCTGAGCAGCAAGAGCAAAGCCTACACGGTGAGTGGCCTGGCTCTGCAGGGGAACTACTTAGCACCATGGCAGCCAGCTGGAAACTGGGCTTGGCTCAGGATAGTCTCTTGGAAGCTGGCAGTGAGGTTGGATGTAGCACACTTGCAGTAGGCTACATCCATGTGTCGTGATGCTGCTTTGTTCCTTGGAGTTTATATAAGCTGGTGTCTTCACACTCAAGTTTGCTGCAGCTCTTGGGGTGCACTGGTAAGGGGAGACAGGGTTCCTCCCCCTGTCACAGTGGGAGGGGTGGTGTTTGCAGGCTTGTCTGACACATACTTGGCAACAGAATTCCTGCCAGTGCCTCTGTCCTGCCTTGACTTAATCTCCTCTCTCTGCCGGAGTATCATTCCCCACCTGGTCTAATCTGACTAGACGGTTATATCACGCTCATTGCTCCAGGCTCTGATTCTCTCCAGTGAATAGGAGCAAAATCAGAGGTAATCTCTGTATGAGCAAGGGAGGTCACCAGAAAGGCAAATCCTCATGGTTTTTACTGAGATCCTCAAGCAGATGTTGATGCCAGGGAACAAAAAGCCCAGCTCCACTAAGCTTTGCTTGGTGGTGCTCCAGCAGCCTGCACGCTGTGCTCTAAACTGAGCCCTTCCCTTTCCACCTCGCTGCCCCAGTTTCCCAGCATCATGGTAAATTTGTCTCTTCTAGGTTGTGGGAACCCCGTGCTACATCTCCCCCGAGCTCTGTGAAGGGAAGCCTTACAACCAGAAGAGTGATATCTGGGCTCTGGGCTGCGTGCTCTATGAACTCGCCAGCCTCAAGAGGGCTTTCGAAGCTGCGGTAAGAGGGAGGTGGTTTACACACAGGACTGGGAGCTGTGGCCTCTCAGAGAGGTGAAAATGCCTGCTTGGATCGCTTCTCACTGAGCCTGGAGGTGTGAAAGCAGAGAGCAGTGCTGAGAACTTCCTGCTCCTCAGCCTCGCCTCTGACCACCCAGAAACTGTATGTGTCTCCTGTTGTCTCTCCAGAATCTTCCTGCCTTGGTACTGAAGATCATGAGTGGGACGTTTGCCCCAATATCGGACAGATACAGCCCCGACCTGCGCCAGCTCATCCTTAGCATGCTGAACCTGGATCCTTCCAAGCGGCCCCAGCTGAATGAGATCATGGCCCAGGCCATCTGCATTCGGCCCCTTCTGAACCTCTACACTGACGTGGGCAGTGTCAAGATGAGAAGGCAAGTGACAATGTCACCTTAGTGTGCCTTGGACAGGCTGCCACAGCTCGCACGTGTCTGACCAGCTCACTGAGCTCCAAAGAGCGTTTACCCATGCAGCTCTCCTGTGTTAACCAATGTGCTGATGCTGCAGGCCAAGCCTGGCTCAGTGGCTCGAGGCCATAGCAGGTGCCACGGCAGGAATGAACTTGTCATTGGGGCACAGTTGTGAGCTCAGGGGGAAGCAAAGTGATGCCAACTCCCTTCTTAGGTGGCTTCAAGCACCTGCCGAGGCCGTTCAGCTGTGGCTTATGCTGCAGCTCTGCCCAGACCTTCTGTGATCCAGGGCTCTGCAGGACTTCTGGACTAAGCTGATGTTAAGGGCTGGATTTTGATTTGGCAGGCCTGAAAAACCCTTGGCTCCGGTGCCAACAGTGACCCACAGCCGGACAGGGGGACGAGTGAGCAGTGCCAGGCCGAGGGGTGAGTCCTGGCACGGTGTGTTCAACACAGCTCCATTCAGAAGGACCCTTTCCTCTGGATGATGGGAGGGTCAGAGAGGCACTAGAGCTTCTGGAGAGAGGAAGTTTAAGAGATGTCAGCTTCCATGAGCCCTGGAAGAGTCCATGGGCGCCTGAACCAAGTTTCTGCTGTTCCCAACAAAGGCTGGGAATGAGCCAGGGGGATGCTGAGGGGGTGTCCTGGTACAGGCCAGGGCAGCTGGCATTGATAACAATTAGGATAGAGCTGTTGGGCTGCCACTTCCCTCAATTCTGGGGTAAATACAAGGACCTGTTCCCAGCCCTGGCTGGGAGCTCTGCAGCAGCCCCTTGCCAGCCTTGGCCCGGCACTGGTCTGGCTCTGCTGGCACCCAGACTGGCTGGTGTCTTCTCTTCCTGTGGGAAGAGAGTCGTGGTCCATGTTAACGATTTCTGTATGACCCATAGGTGTTCGAGGGGGCTCAGCCAGGACAGGAATCCCTCCTCCACTGTCATCCATCTACACATGGGGGAGCGGGATCACCACCCCTCTCCGGCTGCCCATGCTTAACACTGAGGTGGTGCAGGTGTCTGCAGGCAGGACCCAGAAGGCTGGGGTCACCAAATCAGGAAGGCTCATCATGTGGGAGGTGAGTGATGGTGACTGATGGCTCAGATGCGTGAGTTCTGAGAGCACACTTCTGCTCACTGCATAAGCCCTCGCACTGCATCCTCCAGCACCACTGTCCAGTCCAGGGTGCAGGTAACACTGTGGGAAGGGGCTCCTCTGAGGTCTCCAACCCCACCGTGGATGACACAGCTTCTGTCCACCAGGCTCCCCCGATGGGTGCTGCAGGAGGCCCTTCCCTCCCTGGAGCCACTGAGCAGCTCCAGCCTCAGTTTGTGTCCCGCTTCCTGGAGGGTCAGTCTGGTGTGACCATCAAACACGTGTCCTGTGGGGATCTCTTCACAGCCTGCCTCACAGGTGAGCTGCTGCCTCCTGCCTTCGCCTCCCTGAGTGCCAGACCCCTCTGCATGGCATCAGGCTTGCAAATGTGGTGTCACTGCCCGGGGAGCCTGCACAGAGAGGAGCCCCGGAGACGCTGGGATTACATGAAGGTCTGGGCAGCCTCTCATATAACATTAGCTGTGGGGTAGAAATGACAGGCATGGTCCTCCTATGATGCCACATTCATCAAGATGGTCCCAAAGGTGTGTCTGGTGTGGGGAGAGCCACAGATCTCCTCGGTTTGTCATCTTGGCTGGTGTCACCTGAAGCCAGGACTGACCTGTGCAGTGGGGACTGCAGTGTGAGGAGCATCTGGGAAGTTCAGCCGTTCCCTGTCACATACTTTGTGTGATGCAGACACAAGCAGTGACCAGCAAAGACTGGCGTTGCAGTGAGAAGTCAGTGTGAGCTCCTGCAGCACTGGTTGTCCTCAGCTGTAGGAAGACAAGGTCTAAAGACCCCTCAGAGTGAACCAGGCAGCTTCTGGCTGGGAGAGGAGCACACACACCAGCTTGAGGCTGTTTGCAGAGCAAAGCCCTCCCAGCAGTCCTTTTAGAGCCCTGTTTGCACTCCTGCTGGTGATCGGGGCAGCAAATGACAGACATGCAATAGGCAAACTCTGCAGGCATGGGTTTGTCCTACCTGCCCGTGGTGTTTCCTGCCTCCGCTCTGCTGGCTGGCTGCTCAGTGGGTGCCTCTGTGTGTTTAACACCTTGACCCACGGTGGAGTTACGCAGCTGCAATAATGTTATCTCAGCTCTCTCCTATCATCTGCTCTTTGTTTGGTGAGTTGTTCCAGCACATTGAAGCTGCTGCTCTCTGGGAGCTCCCTAAAGGCTTCAGGCCCCTGCAGCAAGTTATGGAATCATACAGTCATAGAGTAGTTTGGGTTGGAAGGGAGCAGGGTGGGTGCTGGGAGCCACAGCCATCCCCACAGCCTGTGTGTGTGCCTTGCAGGGCCTCATATATGCCAGGAGCACAACTTCTCTTTGCTTTTCCAGACAGGGGGATAATCATGACCTTCGGCAGCGGCAGCAATGGCTGTTTGGGGCACGGAAACTTCACGGATGTGAGCCAGGTTTGTCGGGAGGGTGCTGCGCGTGCTGCTCCCCCAGGGTACAGGATGGCTCCCGCCTTCTGCGCCACGTGAGAGGGCTCATCCCAGCTCCAGGGATGTGCATCCCAGCCGTGCTTTGGCATCCACCCCCCTCCCCTTTCTCTCCCTGTCACTGCGGGGTTTAAAAGACCCAACCTGCGTCTCTCTTTCTTTCTTTCTCCCCCCCCTTACACAATGATCCCTTTGAGCGTGGGGGAAGTCAAGAGCTGCCTTGTGGTTGCTGTTGGCAGGCTCCCAGCTTGGAGCCTGCCTCCAATCACACACCTGCCTGCTCCACTCTTGGCCTGCAGCTGCCAGGGTTCACTGAGAAAAGTTGCTTCTCAAAAGCACCACTATTTAAAGAAGGGCCGTGTGCTTCCGATGGGCTCCGAACCCCAGGGCCCTGGGCACATCGCTCCCTTCCAGCTCCCTCCTCGGATGTGGCAGCAGCACGATGGCTTCCAGCCGAGCACAGGCACTGCTGCCATTTGTCACTGTGGTCAGCTGGCTCCATCCGGAGCTGAGCTTATTGCCGGGGAGGGGGGAGAGCAGTTGGGAGCAGCAGCCAGATCCCAACAAATGGTGCTTTTCACTCTCAGGAGATAATGAGGATGAGGTTCGCTGGGGCGAGGTGTCAAGTCTAACAGCAGGTCACAGCAGGGGCTGGCCGAGACCTGGAGACCCTGGTCTCTCCACACCCTGACAGCTCACAGCTCTTGTAACAAGAGCCTTTCAGCCAACACATCCTGCACCAAGCCCCTGCCTGCTTAGGGAGTGTGTTACAGCCCCTGGCACTCCCCCCATGGGCAGGGGGGCGAATCCCAACCCTTCCCTCTCCAAACCGTTGGTGCTGGCTGCTTTCTTCTGCCCCAGAGATGTTTGCGTTATCTTCTGTGCCGCGCGCACGTAGTCTCTGAACCCTTTGAAGGCTGTTTGGAACTAGAAACCCTTCCCTGGTGTTTGTGTTGGATGAAAACCGGGATGCTGCCAGCGCTGTGTTGAGGCTGGGGGGCCGGGTGGGAGGGATGGGGCTGGCTGGGAGGTCTCGGCTGACGGCTGCTGCTCTTCCCCTGCCAGCCCAAGATTGTGGAGGCCCTGCTGGGCTATGAGATGGTGCAGGTGGCCTGTGGCGCGTCCCACGTCCTGGCAGTTTCCAACGAACGGGAAGTGTTTGCCTGGGGCAGGGGGGATAACGGTAAGAGACGGCTGCTCGGTAAAACAGGGCTTGTGCTTCCCATTGCCTCTTCCCACTCCTCTCACCAGCCCTGCTTGCCCACGCTCGTCTCCAGATGTGCCAGGGTAGGTGGGTGCGGAGGAGCTGCAGCTGCTTCACTGCATGCCGGTGCCCCTGGGGTTTAGATTTCGCTTCTATGGCTCTTGCAGCAGCTACGCTGATGCTCAGGTTTGTGCATTGCCATCAGCTGTGTCCTGCTCTGTTCCCTCTGCAAGGTCGCCTCGGGCTGGGTACCCTGGAGTGCCACAACTCGCCCCAGCAGGTCACAGTCCCGCCGGAGCATGAGGTCCACAGAGTCATCTGTGGCATTGATTCCTCCATGGTCCTCACTGTGAAAAGCCAGATTCTTGCCTGTGGGAGCAATAGGTAAGAGGGATGAAGGTTTGTGCTCCAGAGCTTGTTACAGCCTCCTGGGCCTTTCCATCTGTGCCCAGCCCAGGAAGAGGGAGCAAGGGGCTGTAGAAGACATCACTCACTGTGTGGTCCTATTCCCCAGCATCATGCTCCTGGTGGTGTGGTTATGCCAGGGCAGGGTTTGTCTCCATTCTGCCAGCTCTGAACTGTGCTTTTCCCCATGCAGGTGCAACAAGCTGGGCCTGGATCGGATCAGCTCAGCACAGGAGCCCTCCCCAGAGGACCAAGTGGAAGAGGCCGCTGTGTTCATGTGTGCCCAGTCAGTCCCCTTGAACCAAGAGCCGATCGTGTGCGCCGACATTGGTACAGCGCACTCAGCTGCAGTCACAGGTGAGGGGAGTGTGCCCAAATCCCTGACTGGGGGGCACCTGCATTTCTCCATCCTCCTGCCTCCATTTCCCGTGGGCTTCAGAGGAGGGAGACACTCTGCTCCTGATGCTGGAGCTCTGTGGAGCAGGATGCTCAGCATGGTACAGAGCAAAGAGCTTCAGTGCATCCTCAGGTGACACCCAGTTGTTTCGCTTGTCTCTGTTGTCAGCTTCTGGCCAGTGTTACACCTTTGGCAGCAACCAGCACGGGCAGCTGGGCACCAACTCCTGCTGCAACAGCCGTGTACCCCACCTGGTTGTGGGGCTCCAGGCGATGAAGGTCACTGTGGTGGCTTGTGGGGATGCCTTCACTGTGGCCATTGGTGCAGGTGAGAATGAAACCCCGATGTTTTGGGCTGCAGCAGACTCCAGCTTTCCTCTCCCTGGGGTCCACGCTGTGGTCAAGGAGATAGCCTGGGGTGGTACCAGGGAGGCTCTGTGTGCAGTGAAGTGATATATCCCTTTGCAGATGGTGAGGTGTGCACATGGGGGAAAGGAGCCAGGGGACGCCTGGGCAGGAAGGATGAGGAAACAGGAACACCAAAGCCGGTGCAGCTGGAGGAGACACATCCCTACCTGGTGACCTCCGTTGCCTGCTGCCACGGGAACACGCTGCTGGCAGTAAAGCGTGAGTAGAGGCTTTGTTACTGTGATGCCTGCCATGACAGCCCAGCCAGACACAATGCCTTGTGACTGGAGCTGTCCCAAGTAACCCTGGCATGTGAGCTCTGTGTTATTCTAGTCCCGCTCCAGCTGTGGGTGAACAGAAATAACTCGAGGCCCATAAAAATTCCCCTTCAGCACTGTGGTGCTTCCGCTGGGCTGGGAGAGCAGAGGGACAGCAGAAGAGGTTCTGCGCTCCCACAGAGGTGGGGAGCTGAGGATCCAAAAAGAGCGGCTCTCTAATTGCTGCTGCTGAAATAGAAGCTGAGATTTGAGGCGTCGTTTTGGCTGCTGCCTTTCCATTGTGGTTTGGAAAAGATAGCGCTGGTTTTGTGGTTCCTCTCTGCTCGGCCCAAAGGCAGCGTCGCTGCGTGCTTAAAACGTGCCCATGGCACGACCTGCCCTTCTGTTCCCTGGGCGTGTGATGGGAGCCTGGCCCACGCTCCCGGAGGGGCCTTTCTTCCTCCTTTCCTGGGCTGATTATGGCCTCAGTGCTGGGCTGAGGGATCCCAGTCCCAGCCCACTTCAGGCAGGCTAATTACACCCTGGAGGGGAGGAGGCCGGGCTGGCTGCCCCAGCGCAGTGCAGTGGGCCGTGGCTCCTGTTGTTCCCCTGCAAGAGCCGAGCTCTCATGTGATGTGTGCTGCCACGTGAAGGGGACAGGGAATGGCCGAGTCCCCGGGCTCAGAAACAAGGAGGACATTTGTCATGGGAGTAGAAGGGTTCTGTGTCTGCAGCAGGCTGCTCTCCCCTTCCGGAGCTGGTTTGTGGGCTTCCACCTGCAGCGCCGTAAGTGTAGGGACTGAGGGTGTAGCCCCATTTCTCTCCTGCACTGCCCAGTCTGAAACCTCAACCTGCTTGCCCTGGTACTGGCAGCGCAAACTCAGCAGCAGCAGTGTGAGGGCAGCAGCCTGGCCTTGCTCTGCCTATCCCTCAGTAACCAGGGTGCAAAAAGCATCGGGAGCTCTGTAAAAAGCTGAGATTTGGGCTTTCACACAGCTCAGTCTGCCTGGAAGCTTCTCCAGAGAGCACAGGATTGCTGGTGACACGTGCGGTGTCATTGCTGCTGTCAGCTCCGGCTGTGACCTGGCCCGCAGAGGCTGCTGGCACAGGCGAGCAGGGCTCTACCTCTGGGGCAGCAGTTCTGAACCGCTCTGCGGCTTCCTCCCGTGTGGCCAACACCGTCTGTGACTGCTTTGGGCTTCTGCCCACTTCATTGTTGAGGCTGCTGCTGTGCCCTTTGCTCGGTCCCACTGTAAACACAGGAATAACTGGGAAAAGGCAGGTGTGCTGGAAAGGAGGAGGAGGAGGGCACAAGCTGCAAGAGACGCCTGCTTGGGCGCTGTGTGCTGGGCATTGCCTCCTGCTTGTGCCACGACTGAGGTCTTGCTTCCTGGGATAGCAAGGCAAGGACTGCAGTTGCCCGTCTCTTGGGTATCCGGTCTGTGTGGGGCAGGGCACTGCTCCCTGTAGCTTCACCAGGATGGTGGCTTGTGGCTTATTCTTGGTCCTTGCCCTTTGTGTTTCAGCTGCTGTGGAAGAGTCGCCTTCCCAGTGAGTTTGAGTCGAGAGCTGCCTGGAATGCCTTGTCCTCTCAGTGCTTCCTGATGGCTCAGCCCTGCATTCCCAGGCTCAGGAGCTCCAAACAGGAAACGGGGAGCTCCCAACGATGGTTCCCATGGAACTGGAGCTCGTCTCTCTTACGGAATCAACAAGGGTCACTGTGAACCTTCAGTGCCTGAGAGCTGCTGCCCTGGATGTGCCATGGGGTGGGCATCCCCAGAGCTCTGCTGCTGCTGTCAGCGGGGAAGCCTCCCCACTGGAAGTGCCTGTGTGGAAGGGTGAGGAGCACAAAGGTTGTTTTCCCAGTGGAAACTGTCTCTGGTTACACAGCCCAGGCTGACAGCTCGGTGTCTGAGAGAGCTGTCAGCCTGTGCACAGCAGTGTCTGGAGTTAGGGCCCCAGGCACTACTCGGGGTGACTAAGTGCAAACCTCTTTTCTAATTAGAGAAGCCTGTCCTTTCCCATCCCCCAAAGAGCATTTCACCCATTTGTTGAGCTGTTTATCATGCTTCTGAGGGTCCTGCTCTGTGCAGCAGGACGATCCCGGTGTGAACAGCCCCTTTGTGCAGCACAACCTGGTTTGCTCTCCCAAAATACAGCCTGGAGCTTTCCAATTAGAGCATCCTCCAGCGCCGGGAGCTCACCAGAGGATCCTCCAGCTGACATTTGTCCTCAGGCCCCTAAATCCTGCTGCTGACCAGCTCACAGGCTCCCAGCTGCGCTAGCGGAAGGCAGTGAAACACAGCGAGTGATTGTCAGCACTTGAAGGTTTTTAACCCAGATCTCTCCAGGGGGATGCTGAGCTTGCACCAGGGATCCTTTCTGTAGGCAGGCGGGGGCATATCACCATGTCACAGACAGGAGCTGCAGTTTTTATCTCCAGAAGGGTCTTTTCCTTTCCTTCCCCCCCCCCCCTTTTCTTTTTTTAACTTACATCTGCCCTGGGCCATTTTTTGATGAGCTCCTGCCTCTGATCTGCCTGACATTGCAAATGCTCCTGCCTTTCACATCCATCTTTGTGCCGTTGCCAATCTGTTGTGTATAAAGTCAGGGCTTTCATGAGCTGGCTGAGATGAAATCTCTCTAATTATTTCTGTGATTCTTTCCTGTGTTCAATGAGGGGAACCTCGCCGGGCCCTGCTAGAAGCCAACTGATCCCTCTCTCATGTGGAAGGTAATGAATCCCGGCAGCTCTCCTGCTCTTTCTTCCCTTCACCTCCCAGGCTCCGGGTTGGGAAGGGAGCAGGTCCTGTCCGGCCGGGAGAGGGGTGTGCCCTGCCTGCAGACGCTGCCTCCCTCTTTGGCTCCTGCCAGGGTGGGAGCGGGGCTTTTTCCCTGCTGTGGAGCTGCCTTTCCAGGCAGTTACGCCCTGCGAGCCCTGGAAGCTCGCTGGAATTCAAAGGCCCTGCCAGTCCCTTGGCACCCACTTTGTGCTGCAGGTTATAGGGGTGGCTCCAGCAGCCCGGTGTCAGCGGAGGTGAGGGTGTTCTCCACTCTTGGGCACCAGGGTGATTGCGGGGCTGGATTAAATCACCTCAAAGCCCCTCTGGGCTGCTCCCTGTGCTGAGCTGGTGGCAGCAGCAGCTCCTACAGCAACAGATATCTCTTGCCTGCGTTGTGCTCAGCTCCTTGGGCTTCCCTTACCCTGCACCGCATACAGGCACATCCCATGAGAAGGGGCTGATGTTCTGCTACTGCCTCGCCAGGGCCGAGAGCTGATTGGGATGGCAGGACAGAGCTCTCTGCCACCCTTTGCATTGAAGGTGGTGGCACCAAAATGCCACTGCTCCATGGGATGTGAGCACAGAGAGCCACTGGGATCCCGCTGTGCTGCCAAATGGAGGGGTGAGCCTCTGTCAGCCCCTTTTTCCCACTGATGTGCTGCTGTTAAGTGGGTTTTATGGCTTAATGATGCTTCTGCACCGCAGTGCTGAGCTGTCATCAGCTTGATCATGGTCGGAGGAACCCGTGTGGAGCAGTGTTAGTGCAGGGCCCGGCATTGGAGCCCTAGGGATTTTGCAGCCTGCGTGCTCCGTGCAGCAGCTCAGCTGGGAAGCCCAGCGAGATGATTTGAATAATTTAATACCAGGCTGTGACCAAGCCTGGCGAAAGGGTAAAGGAAACAAAGAGGCCCCCAGTCCCAAGCAACAATAGCTCTTGAAACGACAAGCCGAGGCATGTCCGCGCTGCCGCAGGCACACAGCAGCCCGGGCAAATAGGCCACTTGCATTCCTCACGTCTGCTGCTTTGTTTCCCCGCAGAAGCTCCCGCTGAAAGCTGCAGGTCTTGGGGCTTCTCCCTTTTATCCTTGCGGTGTTCCCGTGTTCTGGGGAGCTGGTGGTGGATCGGCTGTGTCCCTGTGGCTCTTCTAGCTAAGGAAGGCCAGGGGTGAAGGGAGTGCGTAGGGGAGGTGATGCAGGGATGCTTTGTGCGTCCCGGCTGGTGTAGGTGCCCTCTGTCACTGTCTTCCAGGGAAAGCTCATTCCTGTTGCTCCATAAGATCCCAGTGACCTGGGGCCACCGCTGTCAGCAGGAAACAGCCCCAAACCCCCTGCTGATCCCAGGGCTGATTTGATTTGATTCGATTCTGGCCCCTCTGTTGTGGTCACATCCCCATTCCATGAGCCTGTGTCTGTGTCCAGCCGCCTCGCTCTCCTTACCCCTGCCTTTCCTGGGCACGAAGCAGGAAGAGGACTCTCCCTGCTCCTTTCCCCCCGGGCAAAACGCTCCGCCTTAACTTCTTTAGAAGCCGAGGTTTGTTTTCTGTCCGTCCAGTTTAAGTTAAATACAAGGCGGAGGGGGGGGATGGAGCAGGGGTGCAGGGCAGGGAGAGGCAGGAGAAGGCCTCCCAAAGCCCAGATGGGTTCAAGGACTGACCCATCCCTGAGCGGACAGCGAACATATCGCCTCCACAAAGGGAATTGCGCTGCTCCGAGTGTCGCCTTTGTGCGAGACAAACGCCCCGGCTGTAATGCTGAGAGCGGGGAGGGCTTCCCTTAGGGAGAGGGGGAAAAGGGAAGGAGCTTTGTTTTCAGGGTCTGACACCTCCCAGCCGTCCTGCCGGCGCAGCCAGCACCTCCTGATGGCTTTGTCAGCTCCTGGCTAATTAGCAGAGGTGCTCCTCAGCGAGGTTAGGAACGGGAAAGGTTTAAAACATCAAAGAGAAGTGGTAAATAGTGATAAAACAGCGCTGGTCCCTGCCTGTCACGGGAGATGAAGGCTTTTCTAAGCTCATCTAAGCAGGAGTGATGCAGGATGGGGCTTGGAGCAACCTGGGCTTGTGGAAGGTGTCCCTGCCTGTGGCGGGGGTTGGAACTGGATGAGCTTTTCCAACCCAAACCGTTCTATGATGATTATGAGTGTCCTACACCTGATGTGGGGTGGCGCAGGGGGTCCCCTCACCCCGTGGGGTACCAAGGACCCATCCTTTTGGTCTGAGCCCCATCCCATAGCAGTGTCCAGGGCTGGTTTTTAGGGCCCGGTCGAGGGTTGTTCAAGGCAAGCCCAGCTCCAGGGCGTGCTGTGCCTTAGTGGCAGAACCAGACGGACCACAGGGCTGTTTGTACATCCTGCCCTGGGGGGTCACGGCTCTGAGTTAACCCAACCCCAGGCTGCCCCCCCTAAGACAGCTCCGAGGTAGCCGGTGCGCCCCTGTGCTTCCTGTACTCTCCTGTTCCTACACGTTGGCTTTCCAGGCTCTCCTGGAGCTGGTTAAAGTTTAGCTCAGTGCCCTCCACTATCCGAGGCTGTCAGCTCCTTACATCCCTCAGACAGGACCCTGGGTGGCTGTTCGCGCTTCACGTATGTTGGTACAAGCTTCCCTGCTATTTGGGTGTCAGGAGTTAAAGCCCTGTTGCAGCTCAGGTCAGGGTAACCCCAAAAATGAGCCGCCCATCCCCTTCTTGGCAGCTCGGGCAGCAGGCAGGCAGCCTGCCTTCCCCCTCGGGCTGTTGGAGGGGTTTATTTTAAGCAGAGCCTCTCGGGGAGAAGGGTAACGTGAGCTCCTTGAGTGACAAGTGATAGAGCTTGACTTGCTTAGCGTGTCCCCCAGGAATCCCCCTCCTCTGCCATTTGCTAATTGAAAACTGCTAACATTTGGGGCTGGAGCAACTGCCGCCCTTAATGGGAAGCTGGCTGGAGCGTGCGTTGGTGGGACTAACACATGCTCGCAGCCTGTCATCTGCTCATTTCCATCTCTAGGGAAAGGGGCAAATACTCCCATATGCTGCTCCGGTTTCTGAAAGAGTGAAGTGGGGGCTGGAGCCAGACAGATTTGCTTTTATTCTCCCTCCTCCGAGCTCTTGTGAGGAGGTTTAGAACCAGGGGTGGAGGGATGCTGTTGGGGCATCAGCTCTGAGCAAGATGAGGCCGCAGGAGCATGGCATGTGTCCCCATCATGCCTGGGGCATATGGGGGGGATTAGGGAACCCCTCTATGTCCTGTTGCTGCCCAGCAGGAGCGTGGTACCCCCAAGGAGGGGACACTGAGGCAGTGAGGACAGTACACTGTGTGCCCCCAGCCTGCAGCCAGAGCCCAGCCTGGGCCGGGGGGGGGGCTGCAGTTGGGCTGGCACCGTATGATGTGATTGATGGGATGTGATATGCTATGACATGACATGATGCTCCCCAAACTCCTGCCCAATGCAGGGGGTCTCAGATCCCTTCCAAAAGCTCTGTGCCCCATGCAGGGAGTTCCAAACCCCCCCGAGGGGCTGTATGCTCTGTGATGCTCCCCAGGGTGTCTGTACCCAGTGCGGTGCGTCCCAACCCCCCCCCACCCCATCGTAGGTGCTGATGCTCCCCGAGCCCCGCGGTGCCGGGTCGGGGGGGAAGGTGCGGGGAGGCGGAGCCGGCGCGGGAGGCGGCGGAGCCCGGCCCCGGGCGCGGGGCGGTGTCGGGCCCCTTCCACCGCCCCGTCCAACCCCCGGGCGGAGCCGGGCGCGGAGCGCGGAGCCGAGCGGGGCGCGGAGGAGCGGAGCGGGGCGGCGGGATGCCGGGCTACGACTACAAGCTGCTGGAGCGGCCGCGGCGGCGGGTGCTGTGCCCGCTCTGCGGGAAGCCCATGCGGGAGCCCGTCCGCGTCTCTACCTGCGGACACCGCTTCTGCGATACCTGCCTGCAGGAGTTCCTCAGGTGAGCCCCGACGTGGCCGCGCGAAGCGCACCCTTTCCCCCTATGGGGTGCCCCGGTCACATCCCGGTCCGGAGCTCCGCAACACGGGGGGCATCGGCTGCTTCTTCGCCCCCCGCGCCGTCAGTCCCGCACATCACTACCGGGTGCGGGACCCCGGAGAAGGGTGCGGGGAGCCGCGGGGTGCCCAGGACGGGGAGTTCGGGGCGGCCCTGGGGAAGTGCAGAGTTGGATACGGGGTTACCCCGTGTTGTGGGGTGCTCTGGGTTGAGGCGAGGGGGTGCGGGGCTCGCCCAGCCCGTGACAGCCGCCCCACGGGGTGCAGCGTCCCGTGGCCCCTCTCGGTGAGGAGGAGGAGGAAGAGGCCGGGTGAAGCCCGCAGCGGCGAGTTTCGAGCGCTCGCGGATATTTGTGTTTTACCCCTTCCCCCCCCGGCTCCACAGGCGGAAGCGATCGTAGGTGCGGGGGGGGGGGGGGGGTCGGCTTCCCCGGTACACCCGTGCCCACGGTGACCGCTGCCCGGTCTGTGTGTACTCGTAGGGACCAAGGGGACAGGGCCCCTTCCCAAGGACTTGCTGTTTACCGGCCCCAGCCCAGGTACCGGCCCCGGCGCTGCCCGTTGCTGCCCGCGGGGCTCGGTGCGGTGCCGGGGGTCGCACGGTGCCCGGTGCCGGTGTCCCCCCCGGGCCCGGGCGTTCGGCGGTGCCCTCGGGGCTCGGTTTCCGCTGCCGCCCCCGGCTGCACCTCGCCCCAACGAGGCGACCTTTGCCCGGTGCGGGGGCCCCGCGGGCACCGTCACCGCGGTCGGTATCGGTGAAACCGGGCGTTCCCCGCGCCTGTGCCACGCAGCTCCGCTCCCCCCGCACCGTCCCGCGGCGCTATCAGCGCTGTCAGCGCGGTCAGACGTGGGGGTCCAGCGCTGACCCCCCCGCGCTTGCACCAGGTCAGGTTTGGGGATCCCATGGGCTGAGCCATCCCTTCCCACCGCTGTGCTCGGGGGGGGGGTTTGGGGGGGGTTTGGGGGTGCTGGGGCTCCCCCACCCCATCACCTCGCTGCTCCCCGGCACGCTGCGAAGGTCAGAGGCAAGGACGGTCCCCCCAGGCGCTGCCTCAGCACATTCCCTGCCTGGCCAAGCGTGAGGAAAGGGGAGGCTTTGTTGGGGATTAGGGGCTGGCTTTGGGTCGCCGTCCCTCTTTCCCTGCCAGCCCCAGCACCCCAACACCACCCATGGGGATGCAGGCAGGGCTGGATGCCCCCGGGAAGGCGGGAGGGTGATGCCAGCCATGGGGCTATGGCATGGGCTCCCCGGAAGGCAAGCAAACAGAGCGGGCACACGGATGGGACTGTGCCCCATGGGATTGCACTCACAGCTCTGGGCTGCATTCACTGGGGGGATGTCACTTTGGGGGGGCACAGGGATGGGGGGGGGGGGGTCTCACTGCGCTGGGCCCGGTCATCCCAAGCCAGCACGTGCCAGGCGGCACTGCTGGATCCATTGCACCGAGTCACATCCGCTTGGCAGCGCTGGTTGAGGCCACGCTGGCGCCTGCCAATGGTGTGCAGTGATCAGACGTGGAGGGGTCGAGCGCAGGCAGGACAACCTTGTGGCCTCATCCAGAGATCCAGGGTCCTTGTGCTGTGTCCCGGTGTCCATTGGGAATGGCGCGTGGGGTGCCAAACTCATCTGCCCCCCGGCAATGTCATGGGGGCCAAGAGGGATGGTGGCTCATGGCCAACTGTGTCACCGTCCATGCTGCCTATTTGGCTCCATCCCTGTCTTTCCACCTCATAGAGGTCGGGCTGAGCAGAGTCATTCCCTCTTCAGGGATGGCTCTTGGGATGAGCACCCCATCCTGGGCCCCAGCAGGATGGGGACCCCTCCAGGACAGCTGCCTGTCCCCATATCCTGCCTCACCTCAGTGGCTGGTGGGGCCATTTCCTGTGGAGCAGGAGCCCCAGGGCCGTGCATCTGGGCTGCACATCTGCTGTCCAGCTGCGGCCTCCCACAGCTCCCCTGGGCCCCGGCATCTCGGGCTGGGGGTGCCCATGGTCCCCACCATGGTCCTGGCCACTGGCGCCCTGCTGTAATCCCGGGGGAATTGGGGTGGGCAAAGGGGGGGATCAGGGTCCAGATGGTGCCGTGCTCACAGTGGCTGGTCCAGGTCTCTGGGGGCAGGGGCAGCCGTGCCCTGCCCGGGGGGGGGTGTCTGGTGGGGGCATTTCCCAGCTCAGACAGATGGAGCGGGATTAGAGCTGCAGCTCCCCACGGGCTGGATTTGGCGCAGGGTGAGCGCTCAGCGACGGAGGGTCAGCACCAGCTCCATGGGGTGGGACGATGGGGACCCTGTGGGACATCGTGGCTGTGTCACCAGGGCAGTTCCCAGCCCTGCATGACCCCGACCCTTCTATCTTGCAGCGAAGGCGTCTTCAAGTGCCCAGAGGACCAGCTGCCCCTGGAGTATGCCAAGGTGAGCCTGGCACATGGATGTGATGCGGGACATCCCCATCCCTCTATCCCCCACTGAGAGGCCATCCCCTGCCCCGCACTCCTGCCTGGCACAGCCGCACCAGCCTGGCACGGGCACCCGTGCGGAAGCAAAAGCCCTTTGTGCCGCGGAGCCGGGAGCGGAAACCCATTCCCGACAAAGGGAGCTTGTTCGTGTGCTGGCGGGGGGGGATCCGGCCCCGGCAGCGTGCCCATGGCTCCCAGCCAGCCCGGGATAGGGGTCCCTGTGCCCCCCCCCAGCCTGCTTTGGGATGCTGATGCCATGGCGCTGCTATCCCAGATCTACCCCGACCCGGAGCTGGAGGCGCAAGTGCTGAGCCTGGCCATCCGCTGCATCCACAGCGAGGAGGGCTGCCGCTGGAGCGGGCTCATCAAGCACCTCCAGGTAGGGGCCAGCGGGATGGGGAGGGGGGGGTTAAGGGTGCACCCCATCGACCCCCATTCACCACCCCTGTGCCCCCCAACCCAAGGCCCATCTCGGTACCTGCGGCTTCAACGTGATCCCGTGCCCCAACCGGTGCAGCGCGAAGCTGAGCCGCCGCGACCTGCCCGAGCACGTGCAGCACGGCTGCCCCAAGCGCCGCGTCAAGTGCGAGTTCTGCGCCAGCGACTTCACCGGGGAGGCCTTCGAGGTGGGCACTGCTGGGGGCAGTGCTGGGGGCAGTGCTGGGGGCAGCGCTGGGGGCAGTGCTGGGGGGGGCAGTGCTGGGGGGCAATGGTGGGGGGCACTGCTGGGGGCAGTGCTGGGGGCAGTGCTGGGGGCAGCGCTGGGGGCAGTGCTGGGGGGGGCAGTGCTGGGGGCAATGGTGGGGGGGCACTGCTGGGGACAGTGCTGGGGGCAGTGCTGATGGGGGCAGTGCTGATGGAGGCAGTGCTGGGGGCAGTGCTGGGGGCAATGGTGGGGGGGCACTGCTGGGGACAGTGCTGGGGGCAATGGTGGGGGGGCACTGCTGGGGACAGTGCTGGGGGCAGTGCTTGGGGCAGTGCTGATGGGGGCAGTGCTGGGGGGGCAGTGCTGATGGGGCAGTGCTGGGGGGGCAGTGCTGGGGGCAGTGCTGATGGGGCAGTGCTGGGGGGGCAGTGCTGGGGGCAGTGCTGGGGGCAGTGCTGATGGGGCAGTGTTGGGGGCAGTGCTGGGGGGGCAGTGCTGGGGGCAGTGCTGGGGCATGGTGGCTATGGAGGGGACACAGATGGGCAGGGGTGTTACAAGCGGCGTGGCCATGATGTGGCTATCATGGGGGTGTAGCCTGGTTGGGAGGAGCAATGTGGGCACTTAGATGGGCTGCAGGGCACCGTGGGGACACAGCCTGGCCATGAGGATGTATCCTGGCAATGGGGACACAGCCTGGGTGTGGGACACCATGGGGGACACAGCCTGGGTAGAGGATACC
Organism: Ara ararauna; assembly: GCA_028858755.1. Classification (NCBI taxonomy): domain Eukaryota; kingdom Metazoa; phylum Chordata; class Aves; order Psittaciformes; family Psittacidae; genus Ara; species Ara ararauna. The sequence continues at coordinate 3,540,678 of CM054389.1, read as the reverse complement.
ATAGCGGACACATCCTGGGTTGGGGACACAGGTTGGCTATCGGGTGCATGGCACGGCCCCATCCCTGCCCGGGCTGGCCCATGAGGGCAGCCGGAGGGTGACGATGCTGTCCTGGTCCCCAGGGCCACCAGGGCACGTGTCCCCAGGAGAGCGTGTACTGCGAGAACAAGTGCGGGGCCCGCATGATGCGGCGCCTGCTGTCCCAGCACGCCCTGACCGAGTGCCCCAAGCGCACCCAGCCCTGCACCTACTGCGCCAAGGAGTTCGTCTTCGACACCATCCAGGTGAGACGGGGCCCGCGGGGACCCCTCATCCCAGCTCCTGTCCCTGCCTGACGGCCGCTCTCCGTCCCCAGAACCACCAGTACCAGTGTCCCCGGTACCCCGTGCCCTGCCCCAACCAGTGCGGGACGCTCAGCATCGCCCGCGAGGATGTGCCCACGCACCTCAAGGAGAGCTGCAGCACTGCCATGCTGCTGTGCCCCTTCAAGGAGGCTGGCTGCAAGCACCGGGTGAGTGTGTCCCTGTGAGCATCCCTGTGCTGTCCCCATGTGCCCCATGTGCCCCATACCTTCCTGCTGTCCTATCCCCTCTGGTGTCCATATTCTGCTCTGTCCCATCCATGGCATCCCCATCCTTGTCCTGCCTTATCACTATTTCCCTTTGCCACCCCAGTGTCTCCATGACATCCCAACGAGGCGTCCCTGTGCCACCTCTATGTCCCTGTGCCATCCTGCTGCAGTACCACCACACTCCAACGCCATCTCCATGACAACCTCACAGCATCCTTCTCCCATCCTGTCCCACGTCCCTGCTGACATTCCCATTGTCCCCGCAGTGCCCCAAGCTGGCCATGGGCCGTCACCTGGAGGACAGCACCAAGGTACATCTGGGCATGGTGTGCGCGCTGGTGAGCCGGCAGCGTCAGGAGATCCTGGAGCTGCGTCGGGACGTGGAGGAGCTGTCGGTGAGCAGCGACGGGACCCTCATCTGGAAGATCTCCGACTACACCCGCAAGCTGCAGGAAGCCAAAGCCCGCAGCAACTACGAGTTCTTCAGCCCCCCTTTCTACACCCACAAGTACGGATACAAGCTCCAGGTCTCGGCTTTCCTTAACGGCAACGGGAGCGGGGAGAGCAGCCACCTCTCCGTGTACATCCGCGTGCTGCCGGGCGAGTACGACAACCTGCTGGAGTGGCCCTTCTCCTACCGCGTCACCTTCTCCCTGCTGGACCAGAGCGACCCTTCGCTCTCCAAGCCCCAGCACATCACTGAGACCTTCCACCCCGATCCCAACTGGAAGAACTTCCAGAAGCCGGGAGCGTCGCGCAGCTCCCTCGACGAGAGCACCCTGGGCTTCGGCTACCCCAAGTTCATCTCCCACGAGGACATCAAGAAGCGGAACTACGTGCGGGATAACGCCATCTTCATCAAAGCCTCGGTGGAGATACCCCAGAAGATCCTGGCCTGAGCCCTTGGTGCTCCGTGGGGGGACGGGACATGAGGTGGGCACCCGCCATGGGGTGCCCCATTTGGTGCTGAGCCCCTGCCTGCCGCTCGGGTGGGCGGGCATGGGGCTGCTTCCCCATGGCCATGCCAGGGCTGGGACCGTGCTGCAGCCCCTTTTCAGGTGCTTGGGGGGGTGTTGGGGGGCTGGGACCCCCAAGCCCCCTCACGGGGTGCCCGGTCTCAATGGGGACCCCCTGCCCAGAGCCATATTTTGTAAGCTGCTGCCCCCCGGGAGCACGGTTGTTATTTATTACCCCGGGCCCCCCCTCCCTGCCTCTTGTTTTTGGTCAATAAACGTCTCTTGTATTTATTAGGGCCGATCGAAGCTCCTTCCCCTGCCTGGGCAAGGATGGGGGGACCCCTGTGCACTGCCCCCCCCCCAGCAACAGTGTGCTCACGGTGCAGCCATGGGGCTGGGGGGCTCGGAGGGGGTAATCCCTGACCCACATCCCGGCAGCAGACGGGTCAGATGGAGACGGATAACTCAGTAATCACCAGCAATGGGAGGTGCAGGGGGTGTCACCAGGCCTGGGGTGTCCTTCAGCCCCCCCCCCCCCCCCCAGCCAAGCCAATTACACCCCTGGGGGGAGCAGGGACTTAGTACAAGGGGGTGGGTAATGGTGGAGGGCACTGGGGGTGTTTTGGGGGGGTCTCAGAGCTCACAGATGCGGTGTCCTCCCCCCCAGAATCACCCCAGCAGCAACGGAGGTGTCACATCTCTGCAGCCTAATCCCACAATTGCATTAGTGCTGCGCCGGCTTAATGTAATTAGCGCCTAATTAGCTGCACCCGAGGCTGGGCTGGGCTGGGCTGCAGGGCGGAGGGCGATAGCGCTGCTACGGTGTGCCCACACCTCGTGTCCCCCCCCATCATCAGCCCGTACTGTAGCCCATTGTGATGCCAAGAATTACCCTGTTTTGGTGCCCAGCATCAGCCCATACTGGCGCCCAGCATCAGCCCATTCTGGCGCCCAGCATCAGCCCATTCTGGTGCCCAGAATCGGCCCATACTGGCGCCCAGCATCCGCCCATTCTGGTGCCCAGCATCAGCCCATACTGGTGCCCAGCATCAGCCCATTCTGGTGCCCAGAATCAGCCCATACTGGTGCCCAACATCAGTCCATTCTGTGGCCCAGCATCAGTCCATTCTGGTGCCCAGAATCAGCCCATACTGGTGCCCAACATCAGTCCATTCTGTGGCCCAGCATCAGTCCATTCTGGTGCCCAGAATCAGCCCATACTGGTGCCCAACATCAGTCCATTCTGTGGCCCAGCATCAGCCCATTCTGGTGCCCAGCATCAGTCCATTCTGGTGCCCAGAATCAGCCCATACTGGTGCCCAACATCAGTCCATTCTGTGGCCCAGCATCAGTCCATTCTGGTGCCCAGCATCAGCCCATTCTGGTGCCCAGCATCAGCCCATTCTGGTGCCCAGCATCAGCCCATTCTGGTGCCCAGAATCAGCCCATACTGGCGCCCAGCATCAGCCCATTCTGGTGCCCAGCATCAGCCCATTCTGGCGCCCAGCATCAGCCCATTCTGGTGCCCAGCATCAGCCCATTCTGGCGCCCAGCATCAGCCCATTCTGGTGCCCAGCATCAGCCCATTCTGGTGCCCAGAATCAGCCCATACTGGCGCCCAGCATCAGCCCATACTGGTGCCCAGCATCAGCCCATTCTGGTGCCCAGAATCAGCCCATACTGGCGCCCAGCATCAGCCCATACTGGTGCCCAGCATCAGCCCATTCTGGTGCCCAGAATCAGCCCATACTGGTGCCCAGCATCAGTCCATTCTGTGGCCCAGCACCAGCCCGCACTGCGCTCCCCCCTCTTCATTCCCCCGGCTTCCGCCCAGTGCTCGACTCGGTGGCGCCGCCTCGCGGTGTCTTTTGGTTTCACCCCAGACCCCGCACTCGGGCCCGTTCTCGTTTGATTTTGTCTCCTACAGAGCCTTATGCTGCTGTTTTACCTCTTTGTGAGGGACCTCCCCGAGCTGGGTGAGTGCGAACCCATCACCCAAACCCTCTCTGCATATATCTCACCTTTATATATGCATTTATAGTTTATATTTTTTATATATATTATATGCATCTATACACATAATCGATACACACACATACATAATGTATAGACTTACATATATATACACACGCATCTACACGTATGTACACACACACTGTATAAGAGCTGTCCCATTTATACACCACAGCAGGGTGTTGGCAGTTCCTTGTGCATCCCAATTATTATTATTAATAGTAATATTACAATATTGTATAATATGTGCTATTATGAGATAATAATATAATAGTTATTATATACCACACATATTATTATATTATACATGATATATAATAATTATTGTATTATTAAAATAAATATATATATATTATAAATAATAATAATAATGAAGAAACCCCCCATAGAGTTATTTGTGACCTAAAGGCTTTATGACCTAATGCTATTGTGGGCAGCGCTGTTCGCTGAAGCCTGTGCTCATTCGAAGCCCATGCGAGGGGAAAACCAACCCCAGGGAGCTGGGAGCTGCTCAGAGCCCCGGATCCATCCCTCTGCTTCCCCTGCTTGGGGTTTATTCCCTTTTCTTTCCCCTCTCCAGTCACTAACGTGCTATTTGCCATCAGGTGCCGCTCTCCAGTAGCTCTGATGAGCACCACTGCACAGCTCCATTTATCCTGGCACGTCGCAGCCGCAGCCACGTCTCCGTGCGGTGCCTGGCTGGAAATGTCAACCGGATCTTGAAGCACCTCTTAACCTTCACGCGTTTGGAGCAATTCCCCTGCAAGCCCCTGTTTGCGGAGCAGGAGATGCTCTTAATATTCATGGGGGAGAGGGAGACATAAAATGGATTTGCTACTAAATTTAGCCTCAAATTTCGAGCTTAAAAATACACATCCTGGGAAGTTGTTGGCTTGAAGGTTTATTCCAAAGGCCCAGCAGCTTTCAGCATGGTCCCTGGGCCAACACAGCTTGGACCCTGGGCGAGTATTACACAAGGTGCTCAAGGCAGTGGGGAAAGTGTTATTAAATACCCTGGAAATTGAGGGGCTGGAGCTTAGTTTAAGACCCCAACCACACCGAGATGCTCCTATTTAACTGAGCACCAAATCCTTTTCACACCTTACAGAACCGTTTCTATATAGATAAGGAGAATTTTTGGCAAAACCCACTTCATCTGCTGCTCTTCATCCATTGCCGGCAGAGCCCTGATTTGTGCCAAGATGCAAAACCAGGCATTAATATTTCATCAGGACAGAAAACACAAGGGCAATTTGCTTTCACATCCTTTATTATGCACCCCAGACAGGGTCCCTCCCGGTTTGAGGGTGGTGAAGGAGGAAGGGTTTATCCCGGTTAAATCCTGGTGCGATTTCATCGCTGAGGCCATCGGAGTTAATGCTTTGCACCCGATTGCCTGGAAATGAACTGAAGTAGATTAAATACTCCAGTAATTTTATTGCGATTCGGCCTTGTTGACCCTTGGAAGAGCATCCAAAGGCGGCTGATGTCCAACCCAAGCTTCCCCAGCCAAGTCCTGAGGAGCTGATTTCAGCATGGCCCTTTCCTGTGACTCCTCTTCATTGACCAGATTCCTCTTCGTCTCCTCTCCATCACAAGGCAACGTGCTGCTGGGTTGTGGCACAGAACACCTCGGGGTGTTGCTGACCCCTCAATGTTCGCATCCTTCTAACACCTACCATGGTACAGTGAGCGCAGTGTAGGGGGAACAGACCAAACACAGCCAGGAAATCTTCAGAAGAAAACCCTGTTTGGCCCTAAGGGATCTTACTCTGTTGTATGCCAGAGGCCTTACGCTTAGTTGGGCTGCAGGTACCTCTGCTCACACCGAAGTCCCCCACTGGCTTATTATTGCTCCAGTAAACAGGTCTAACTCCCTGCAAAGACAGTGTAAGAGTCCCGCAGAAGGGATTCCTCCTGCTGGGGGGGCAGATGAAGTGCTACCAAGGATGCTCCAGTGATTGCAGGATAGAGGATTCCGAAGCTCCATCTCTGCATGGCGGGCAGAAGGACGGGGGGCTGCTCTAAGCTGCCTGGTTTACCCCAAAAGTCTGGAGGAGCACGTGCACTACAACTACATTTCCTAGGATCTAGGAAAAGTGGAGACAGTGGGAAAGGTGTTAGCTCGGTGTCGGGCAGGTTCTGCCACTCCAGCACACAGATGGAGCATGAGCTGCTGCATCATTCTGGGATGAAAGCATAGGTTAAATTAGATGTACAATCACTAGAGGGGGGAGAAAACCTTCCACAGCTGCAGAGGGGTCTCCAGAACAGGTCTACAAATGTAATGAAACCCCTTTATAACCTGGTATGATGTCAATAAGCAGCAGTGAGTTCATTACACACACACTGGTGGGTCAGCACTTCCAAGGGCGGGCACTTCTCAGTCCAGCTTTAGCAGCCCTTATCTCCCTAAGACACTCCCCTCCTGGCCAGGGAAGACCTGCCAAAAACCTCTCCAAGTCCACCTTGCCAGGACTTAAACCCCTCCTGGATCCCTCCTCCTTTCAGGGAAGTATTTCAGCCCCTTTCTGGCTCTGCCATTCTGTGCATCTTCTGTTTCCCCAGCCCTTCTTGATGCTTTGATCTGAGAAGGCCGCACCTGATGCCTTCACACCCCAGCAGCCCACGGAGGCCCCTCCCCACACTCCCACCCCATGCCACCCCAGCCCCATGCACTGCATAAACCCAGCAGAAGGGGCAGAGGGACCAGGTCTCTCTCATTTTCCCTGCAGACAAGCAGGAATTGCGGCTGGACCTGTAGCACACAAGCAGCACTGTTTATAATGTCTGTGGTTTAATCAAACCCAGCAACAATTCCCACTTCTCTTCCCAGCAACCATTCCTGTCCGGTTCCTACAGGAGTCCCATGGACATGAGTTTTCATAGTGCAAAGCTTAAGGAAAATGCAGGAGTGTCTATAAACTGTTAACTTTGGGCTGTAACAAAGCGGGTTTGGGATTTAACAGCTTCAAAGCTTCTGCTGGAAAGGTATGTCAGAAATGGAAGCTTCCTCATGGAAGGGTTTACACTGCTTTCGTGTTCATCCCTCTCAGCATCTATGCAACGTCCACTTCCAGCTGGAGGAACCATCAGAATGATGATGTTCCGCTAAATCAGTGTGGGGCTGTGAAGGGGAAAGATTTCAGTGGTGATGAGGCAATGGCAATAGCTGAGGAAAACATGTGGCAACACCTTAGTCTTTCCCCAAGGAGCAGAACTGCTATCTCCAAGGACCCGTGAGGGGAACAGGAACCTTGTACTGGAGCTGGAGGCGAGGAAGCCACCAGCCTACAGACAGACAAGCCGAGCATCGCGTGGAGCCCAAAGGCTTGTGCCGATCTGCACCAGGGAGAACCCAGGGTGAGGATGTGGCCCTGGCCTTTCTCTTTACTTCTACACTACACCAGGCAGTGTGAAATAAGCCCATGTGTGAGCAAGGGATTCCAGCAGGGCACAACTCCTGCCATATACTGGACCATCAGCCTCGGGCTTGTGCCTCCTGTGCTCTTCCCTTTGGGAGCGACAGTGGCACGGTTGGACCCCAAAAGTGGCACCTGGGAAGTAGGCAGGTCACGGTTTGCGCTTCCCTTTACAGAAGATGCGGTGGGGAAGGCAAAGGAAGGAGGAGCCGGCCGGCACCAGGCTGCGGCTGAAGTGAAAAGGTCGCTTGGAAAGACAAATCTCACTCCTAGAACAAAAGGCAATATTTCAGTATATTTTAATAGTAAAATGATTCCCATTTTTCAAGCAATGTCCCACCTGGATCAATCTCAGGAGTATTTTTGCTTCCCGGTCCTGCTGCCCCGGGGCAAAGTCTCAGAGGTCACAGCTCTCCCTGCGCCTGCCCCTGCAGAACGATCCCAAACACCTCCCAGGCCTCAAAACCACTTCCACCAACAGCACGACCCGGGACTCCACTTGGTCTCTCTCTCGCAGAAGAGCAGGAGGCAACAAAATCAGCTTTTAATAACAGTCTGGGTTGAGATTTGCAGCAGGCTACTGAACAGAGGAGATGCCAGTAGTTTATTGAGTAAAAAGGAAAGGGTTCAGGTAGCAGAACTAACTCAGCAGGTTAAAGTCATCGCACAGCCCTAGATCGGTTCAGGAGGGGTAGGATGGGGGGAGACGGTGGGGAAGGCCGTAAGGGGAGCAGCTTCAGACTCAAACCTTGGCTTCCACTATCATGTACTGAGAAAAATATTGCATGAAAAGCCTCAGGGTTTTAGTTCTTTCATAGATGTATATTTACCAGTTTTCACACAGACTGCAGGAATACGATTATAAACAATAAATTAGGACTTCATGTTGCTATCATTTGGCATAACACAATCAGGCAAGTCTTCCTTTTCTGTTTTTAAATATAAGGCAACACAAGCCAACACATAATTTAATCCGTCTTTAGTCAAATTGCTTCACTTTGCTAAAAGAGTTCCCACTAAAGAACGGTTTAGAGTACACTTCAAGGGATTTAAATAATGCCATAAGTGTACTAACTTACGCAAGGAGGCAGGAAACGGACTCTGCTAAGCTTTGAAACCTAAGGAGTTGTTACAGCCCAGGACTACACGTCTAACTTAAAAAAACACAAAGAAATGTCTCCTAATTTCTCCATTTACCAAAAAACTCGGGAAGAATTTCTAGCCAACTAGGACGCCCCTTCCAAACTGGTCACTTCTCTTCGTTTGGTGCTCTTTTTTGTGTGTTTTGAACTTGCGTATGGTGTCTTTTAAGAGCGCGCTTTTTCTCGCTTTGAAACCATGCTCGTGGAGGAAAAGTTCAAGGAGCAAATACTTAAGGCTTTGTTTGTTTCCAAGGGCTGTGAGGGAGGCCAGTGGATGGCAGAGGCCAAGTGGGTTCACCCATACACAATGCTACTCAAACCCACACTACCAGGCGACATTCATACAGAAATATTACACTTAAAAGTTACAGTGTAGAGCAATAGTTTTTAGCCAGTGTACATATAAAGAATCAATGCATTTATTTTTTTTATTAATTTTTTCTTTTTTTCTCTTTTTTTTTTTTTAATTTCCAAACTTGATTGTGATCATTATGTTCAAGTATTAGTCTCATTAATAGAGATGGAGAATTTTCTACTTACAAGAAATTGGCTGTTAGAAAGGAAAAGGTGTGTTGCGGTAACGCTAAGGGGAACAAGATGCTGAGGTTACTCAATAGTTAGTGTCCTACGGTCACCGACTCGATTAGCTGCTGGAAGTGATGTGGGAAAGGAACAAGAGGAGTTAGGCACCGAGACCCTGGGATAAAGGGATGCTAGAAAGAGCTTTGCCAATCCCCAGGGAGAGGAATTGTTCTGTTAAACCTGCTGTGGTGTTCTGAAGGAGAGGAATACGGGACCACTGGTCCCATGGTGGCTCATGAGCAGAGCTTCACAGCAATGGGACTGTGCCACGCTGCCCTGAGCACTGATTATGTCTCCTCACCCTGAAATTCATTTTAGCTACCAAAAAGCTGAACCCTTTTTGGAGTTGTCAGTGGGTCTGGATTCCTGCACATCAGGACAGCCAGACTCCTAGCAGCGAGGGGTTCAGACAAAGCTAGCTCTTAGGCAAAAAGGGAGCGGGGAAGGGAAAGACGATGCAGAGAAAAGGCAGCTACCTATGGCAGCTATGCTGCCTCCTAAACCCACCATGCCCCCTTCTCCATACCCTGTCTGCAAAAGAAAGAAGTTATCAGAAATACCTGCCGGAGACTTTTGACTTTGGACAAAGTCTAAAATGACAAAGGTGGGCAAGGAAGAGCTGAAAAGCTTCTTCCTATATTAATGCCCAAATACATCCCCGTAGCTAGCTCATTTCAAACACAGGCTTCTTTTTCAATTAAACAGGCCTCTAGACAGTGCAAATGGTCAATGTTTAATGCATTAATGAAATGGGCTTTCGGTTGAAAATAAGCCCTGCTTCCTGACAAATCCTCTTGCTCTTAATCTTCAGAGGAAATGGAGATGGAAATTTAAGCAGCTACACTACCTCGCTCTTCATGGAGCTGACAAAACCCTGAAGCAACTCAACATCAGTCCAGCAAGGAGCTGCTAAGCAGAAGCTGCACAGAAGGGGGGGGTCTATGGTGAGGAAAGGGCTGTGGTGTGAAGTAGTGCAATGAAATCCTCTGACACAAAAGGCGTGTTAAATATCTGATACAGAAAGGAGACGGGTAACAAGCAAGCAAAGCTTTTAAATATACAGTATGTCGTCTTCTGATGGTTACTATAATGATCACACAAGTTTGCAAGTTAAAAATGCCTTGCTTATTAATTAAAATTAAGACTAAACCTCTATGTTTTTCTGTCTGTGAAAGTGACTGCAGCCTATCTATACCCTGGGTGCTGAATATGAAGATTTCGACTATCGGTTGGTTCAGGTGCTCGGTTCATGGGAGGCCGATGGACTTTTCCCAGCACGGCCATGCTCTGATCTCTGAAGCAGGACTGCTGGAAGTCCCCACTTAGGTAATCCATGGTCTGCATCACATTATTCTGGCTGGATGGGCCAGCTCCAGCTCTGTAATGAGTTCCTCCTGCACAATCTAGCGGTGCTCCTGCTGGCTGTCCCCCGTGGAAAGGCATGGCGAGGTCCTGGGACCCAGAGCTGTCACTGTTGGGTGTGGGCAGAATGTTATTCCAGATGGGCTGGAAATAGTGCCCATTGGTATATGGCAGGGGTCCCTGCAACCCGTTCACAGGTGGAGAAGGGGTAGGCTTCTCGATGGGGGGCTTCAAGCTGAAGGACTGGCCCATGCACAGTTCTTGAGGGTAGTTTGAAGTTTTGACAGGGAAGCTCTGCCCGGTGATCTCTCTCTGAGGGTGCTTCCCTGCGAGTCCAGCAGGCCCAGCAGCATCCCCACACATTTGCTGCAGATGCGCAAGCTGGTGCTGGTTCCACGCAACCGATTTGATTTCGTTCTGGTACGCGGGTGGCACCCTGTTAATATTCACCATGGGCACATTAACAGAGGCAGGAGGAATAGCAGCAGCAGCATGATCTACAGGGTTAACTACACAGGAAGGCATGGGTGTAGGGACATTGTGAGTAGATACCCTGGTACTTGCATTGATAAGCAGGTTGCGACTTATAGGGCTGGGGTTTGCAATCTGTCCCTCACACACTGAGGTAGTGCTAATGCCAGCTCTGGCCTGGCAGAACTGGTTAATCTGGTGCACAATGCTGCTCAGGTCCGGTGGCTGGTTCTGCTGCAGGGTGGCAGCCATAGAGAGGGGAATGGTTGAGGTAGACACGGTCACATTCGGCGGCGCGTCTGCATCCGGCATCTTTCTGCTTCCATGTAAACCCGGCTGCAGCAAAGGATTTGGGGGGTGCTGCAGAGTCTGGTGTGCCATGGTCTGAGGATGCTGCAAGCCCTGAGGCTGCTGCATGTTCTGAGGGTGCGGCAGCGCCTGCGGCTGCGGGATCCCCTGAGGGTGCGATAAGCTTTGTGGCTGGGGTATACCCTGAGGGTGCTGCAAAGTCTGTGGCTGCGGGATACTCTGGGGGTGCTGCAAAGTCTGTGCATGCTGGAGAGCCTGCTGGCGAGCAAGCGCCTGGGGGTGGGTTAAAGTGCTAGGTGCAACGTAAGGGGTGGAAGGGGGATTCATCATTGCTTCCGGCAGCAGACGCGTGCGTGTCCCGTCAAAGTCTTTGATAATTCCTTTTGCTGGAGATTTGACTATCGCCAGGAGGCCTGTTTTGGTGGTGGCCTGAGATGGGTAAGGACTGTACCTCTGGCCCGAAGTATCAAGTCCGTTCACAGTACGGCGTATGTGTTTCCTCTGGGGAACCTTGACACTGTTTGGAAAGATTTTTATAGTCAGTGGGTTGTTGGCGACCTTCTTAGCATAAGCATCCAATTCTGCTGGGGTAGGATACTGTGCAGATCTCATTTTCTGTGTAGTGTCCCCTGTGGAGGAAAGGAAAATCATCAGTACTGACCCTGGCAATCAAAGGATCAAGCCCAGGGCAAGACAGTTGCACAGCAAGAGGAGAAAATCTCCAAGGAATCAAGAGGCAAGAACCTCATCTTCCCAGACCAGCGGGTCACGTACCAGAGGCCTCATTCCCTTTATTACCTGGTGACCAACACAAGCCCCAGTTCAGCTTAAGGAAAGACCTGCCTATGGGAGCAAAACAAAAACTGTTTTCATCAGAGTATGTTTATAGTTGGGCAAAACCAGGTAACGTGCTATGAACATTGGGTTGTCTCCAGCTTGAAATACTTCTTACAGCTCGTGGTAGTGGCCTACTTTCTAGTTTCTTAATTTAAGGCTGCCTCCCCTACGGCTCTTCAAGCCGTTCTCAGCATCTTTACCATGTAACTGAAAATCACAAAGTTATGAATTAAACATTAAACCCATATAACGCTGAGGTGGGAACCATACTGCGGTGGGTTGGCCCTGGCTGGACTCCAGGTGCCCACCAAAGCTGCTGCACCATTCGCCTCCTCACTTGGACAGGGGAGAGAAAACGGAATGAAAGGCTCTTGGGCTGAGATAAGGACAGGGAGGGATCACTCAGCAGTTACCATCACAGGCAAAACAGACTCGACTTGGGGAAACTAGTTTATTACCAATCAAATCAGAGTAGGAAAATGAGAATCAGAAACTAAATCTTCCCCCCCAGCCCTCCCTTGCTCCAGGCTCAACTTCATTCCTGATTTTCTCTACCTCCTCCCACCCAGTGGTGCAGCGGAACTGGGGTTGTGGTGAGTTCGTCACACATTGTCTTGCTGCTCCTTCCTCTTCAGGGAAGGACTCCTCACACTCCTCTCCTGCTTCAGCATTGGGGTCCCTTCCCATCAGACACAGTCCTCCATGAACTTCTCCAACATGAGTCAGTCCCACAGGCTGCAGTCCCTCCATAACACACTGTTCCAGCATTGTCCCCCCCATGAGGACACAAGTCCTGCAGCAAACCTGCTCCAGCATGGGCTTCCTGCAGGGTCACAGACTCCTTTGGGCATCCCCGTGCCTGGTGTTGAGTCCTCCATGGGCTGCAGGTGGATCTCTGCTCCATCATAGACTTCCATGGGCTGCAGGGCACAGCCTGTCTCACCATAGTCCTCACCATGGGCTGTAGGGGAATCTCTGCTCTGGCGCCTGGAGCATCATCTCCCTCCTTCTGCAGTGACCTCAGTGTCTGCAGAGCTGTTAATCTCACCTCTCTCCGGACGCAGTTCTGCAGTTTCCCCCTCTCCTCTTCTTAAATACATTATCCCAGAGATGGTGCCACCATCACTGATGGGCTTGGCCTTGCCCAGCAGCAGGTTCCCCTTGGTTCCATCAGGCATAGAGGAAGCTTCTCACAAAAGCTATTCCTGTAGCCCTCCCCCCCACTACCAAAACCTTGTCATGGAAGCCCAGCACACATCTGAAACCCTTCAGCTCAAGCTTCCATTTACATCTGTGGTCTTTTCTAGATGCTGACATCTGAAAGCACTTTGAGTGTCTCTTTGTCCATTAAGAAGCCCTTGTCAGTCCAAGTTCAGCAAATGGAAGGAGGCTCCACATGCATTATTTTATGTCTTGCAATTATTTCTTCAGCATGGCACCTAAGCATCCTCATAGCACACAGCAATCTGACATGATATCCTCACAAGATTAAAGATACGCTACTGCCCAGACACAGACAAAAGACTTGTGAAGACAGGGGTGGGGGGTTACTCTGATTTAGCAGATACCTACCTTGCCCACAAGCTCCAACTGCTTCTGGAAAGAACTTTAGACATGTAGGGAAATGCCTGTGCCTCTCTTGCTATAATCATATTCCAAGCAAAGCTGGGCCATTCCACCTCTGCTTCTCTTAAATGATTGCCTCCAAAAGACTCCCGAATACAAGAGTACCAGGCATTCCTCTCTGCATCCTGCAGCTTCCAATCATCACAGGTGAGGGAGAGCAGCACTGCTCTAAGAGGACTCACTTTCAAAAAGTTAAGGGTCAGAAAATGGATACCCAAAGAAAGGATAATTACAGAAATGTTAAAAGTGTCTTTTGTGACATAAGCAGCTTTGCAAGCAGGCTGTCCTGCAGCTCTAGCACAGCACGTACCACAGCACCAGTTGTACTCTTACTCCCTGTGCTGTCCAAACACCAGCATTCACCACCCTTTCCCTTCATCAAAGGAAATGCTTGTTTGATATCAACCTGAACAGCCCCTCTGTTCATATCCCTGTACCTGTCGCTGCAGGCAGGTGGTTTACATCTATCCTTTTGAGTGAGCTCCCAGTGGAGAGAAGAGCTTCGGAATGGCATTTACCTTTCCTCAAAGACAAAACCTTCGTGAACTCCCAACCTTCTATTCTTAGCATTGTCCATGCTCATAAAGTTCTGTTTCTTGCCCAAGAGATGACCTTTGCAACTCACCATCAGAGGAGAACCACTGACAACAGACAAAGGAACCCACATTTGTCTGTGTAATGGTTTATGTTATGCTTGCAGCATTGTCACATGAAGCTTTTAGTTTCAGATGAAAAACTAAGCAGATACTTCAGGACACCTTCACCACCAAAATTTCTCAGCCTAGTTTACATTCCTATAGGCGTATTATCAAATGAGGTGGTAAACAATAAACAGATACACTAAGTATTCTTTCAGTCAAGGACCTATTCTGTTATACAAACCACGATGGAAGCTTTTAGAAAGCAGCTAAAACATTGATGTTTGAACAGGCTGCAGCTATCAGTTGCAACACATCTGTAATCCCAAATCTGGAAGTGCTCCTTCCTCTGATGAAAGAAAATAACCCCTCAGTTAAACTTAAATGACGCACTAACATCAAGTTTGGCATCCTACCAAATGGCAAACCATCTTTTAAATCCCATTCATCACTTCAAACAGCGCCCGTTTTGCGTACAGCTGAGATTATGCTCCTTTTACTATGAACTAACTCAGTCATTCTACTCAGGCCTGAAGATGATGTATTTCTGAGTGCCCCAATGTGCTGCTTACAATGTGCTTTGCTAGTAGTTCCATAGGCAAGATTCAATGACTGTAATAATTAAGACAGCAAAAAATTAGGAGAAAAGCATTACAGGATGAGCAACAGTCTGAGTATCCCCTACAAATACCCTACAGACCAGTAAAAATCAAGTAGGTCTGGTAACTAAGTGAATGGAAAACCAGCCAGAACAGACCAAAAGGAAATGCTGGTATTAGAATATGCTCATCATTCATGTGCAAGAATTCAGGCCATCAAATGATGAGGCGGATGGCAGATAAGAAACTACATTAAGAAAACAAAGGGATGAGCTCCACAAAGCTACCTAATGGTAAATGCCAGGCAGAAGACTTTTGTTGGAAAGTAATTATTTCATGTGTACTGTAAGGTAAAGCTGTGCATGTGAGCAATTACCCCAGTAAATTGGTGAGCTGCAAGTTCACACTCCTGCTAATCCCGTGGCAACCAACTCATCTAGTCACAGCCCTATGTACCTCTCACCGCTGGAGCTATTTATATCATGAAATGAGATTTCTCTGCCTCACCTCGGCACCAATGGAACGCCTTTTAAGTGCATTTCACAAGAAGGCTTTAAAACCCACTGCTTTTCAAAGTGCCCACGGTTAAATTTTCATTAACATTAAATAACATACAAACAGGCTTTCAGGATCCCTACCCTAACGAGAGCATCCGCGCTTGGATGAGCCAAAGCCTGCTGTGTCCATCTTCTGCATAAAAATCTCAGTTGCTACAGGCTTTACAGAAAGAGACCTCACCCCTCAAAAGGACTCTACTTTGGTGATGACCCCAGATTCAGCGCCAACCTGCTCTTTTCTGTCCATCCATCCCATCCCCCTCAACAAGAGCTCTCCAAGAAGCACCTTTCACCTTGACTTTACACCACTGTTGTAAAAATCACCCTTTCCTTACTCAGACCTTGCATCACTGCTTCTATATGTGACAGCAACTGCAGAAACTGCCCAAACAGTCTTGAGCATCCCGATTGAGCGGTCAGGTTTCTACTGGAGTCACTGAGAAATCCCCTGTGTGGATAAGGATGAATTTCAGGGGGAGCCTTTCTTGTGGTGCAGACTGGAATTCAAAGTAAAACACTGGAATTGGAAGTCCTGTAGTGATCACTTTGAAAGGAAAAAATATGTGCATATTAATCTTCAAAACTCCTACTGCACAGACCAGCTCTAAGAAAAAAGCCTCTTATTTGAAAGGGAGGAGAAAAAAAAAAAAGCTAATTGAGCTAATGTGGATTCTGAAGCATTAATAAAAAGTCTAATCTGGAAAACGACACTTACAAATTATTAACACAAACACTGTAAATCTGAATAAAGGTTATCATGCGGAGTTCTGTGCCCTTCATAAAGGCAATAGCATTATTATTAAAGCCCACTTCCAGCCCCCCAAAGTCACAAGTCACTGTTCATTAAAAATGCTCATTAAGTCAGCTCTGCTTTGGCCAGGGGCTAGACTGCTTGTGCATATACAGTATGGAGAGAAACGCACCAATTAATCTTACACACATCTGCAGCAGGGGTGAGCAAGGTCTATAAAAGCAGTTTCATTTTCCATATAAATCAGAACAAACTGGAACAGCTGAGCATTCCCACTGCCTGCCAGCTACTTTATGTCCTCAATTCTTTCAAATGCAGCACCCGGAGCTCTTCCTTAAGCAGGATACAGAGATGCTTCCAGCACGGGGATAAGCAGTTCTCAGAAACAGCATCAGGTACCCTCAGATTAAGAAACTGCCCACGTATCAGCACGTTGCCTTGTAATTAGCAAATACCTGATTTATGCACAGCTACCCTCACAGGAACCTCAACAATCTGCTTTCAGAACTATGCTTTCTGACCCACCAAAAGAAGCTTCATGCGATGCAAGGACCTCGGCACGTTTTCACCACAACAGCCTACCTTTTGAATGAACATCAGTCAGCAAAGCTTGAACTGGAAATGGGAATGCCCAGTTGCATGCCACCTAAGGAAGTCCTTTTGTGAGTAAAGATTTTGACTATTGCTGGAAGTGTCATTACAATTACCAAGCCTTTGGAGTTGGCATAAATGCTCTGCAAGTGCTGAGGGGGGGCACACGTGTACATGAACAGTGTCACACATTTCTGGCAGGATCAGAACTTTGAGCATGTCACCTTAATTGCAAAATTATCTTACCTATTTTCATCACAAGCCTTAAATTACTAATGATTTAGCTACAAATGGACTGTAAACTGCTTGGGTTTCAAAGAGCAATGAGTCCATCAGCAAAATGAAGGTACAGAGATCTCCCAATGTACATATCAAACACGACAGCCAGGTCACAGCCCTAAGAGCCACGTACACAGATCTTACGTAGAAACCTTGGTATCTCTGCAACTTCAGCTGAACAATCAATGTGCAAAAGAGGAGACACAGAGTGAGATTTAACACAAATCTCTAGCCAGTGACCTTGCATTCCCAAGCATAAGTTGCTCTAAAAAACAGTACTACACCCATCAAAAAAATGACTGGAGGTATCAAAAAAGGATTCTCAGAGAACTCTGCAGACATCTTTTCAGAGGCACCAAAGAGACGTCAGAAAGAAGATGGAAACTTTGAACTCTAGTAATTTGGGCTAGATCACTAATATTTGCAATATATGCCCCAGGTATGTAGAACAACAGAGCTGCTGACCTCAAAAGGTTTGCATTAGCCTGGTCCAACTTTTATTGGTTTCTAGGAGTAATTAAACGACTGGAAGTGAAAAAGAGTCAGGAAAAAGTTGTGTGAAGAAGCAAGTCAGCTGGCACACTTTTAGCACAAAATGTTTCCAGCAAAGAGGCACGAATCTCACAGAAACCTCACTTGCATTTCATCTTGCTGTGGTTAAAATTAACCTTTATAAAGCCAGGAAAGTGGGGGGAGAGCTTGCTGCACACACGTGAACCTCCACAGCCATTTCTCAGAGCCATTATTGATGGATGCCTTGAAGGCATAACAAAAGAAAGACTCTAACATTAAACAGTTTTTCCACTGTACCCTAAATGTTTATGTCAGAGCTGTACCAGAGCCAGATTTAACAGTTAACCACATCCTGCAGACAAAACGTCACTCACATTTCTGAAGTCCAGTGTTCATCTGCGTGTAAGAAAGAAGCTGAAAGGAGAGGTCACCTGGTCCTGGCAGACAGGCCAGCATGGCAGACAGGCACTAACACAACATGGGGCATTCACTCCTCTGCACACTGCAACAACAGAGAGACAATTCAAAGTTATAATACAAGGAGGAACAGAGAAAAGAAAGCGGCAAAGAGCCATCCCTGGGTGAAGGCCTGACCAAGCACAGGTGTGCAACCGCTGCTCCAGCCCTTTCTGCATCTCATAACAGTAATGGCCATGATTCAAGAAGTGGGTCACCTGCAGGGTTGTAACTAAAATAGCTATCTCACTCTCCTCTACTGCTTGACACACAGAGGATAACCCATAACTCCATCCTCAGATTTCAAAGGTGCTTGTTATGAATGGTACAGAAACCACCATCACTCATTTGCACTGTATTGAAATGTGCTGGCTACCAACCAAGCGTAGCCAAAGCAAGTCCTCTGGAGAAATCCTGTCAACTGCTCTTTTACATTTAATAAAAAGGCACGCCATGCATAAATTGAAGGCAAAGTATGCAGCACTCTGCCTCGTGGCAAGATTAAGCTGCATGCTACAGCTTGTAATTTCTGTGGCCCATTAGGCTGGAAGATGAATGGCTACAACTTCCTTCATTTCATAGGAGACTCGCTAACCTGGGTTAGACAAACAGCCAGACGTGCCTCCTGCACAAAGCAGCTGCAGAGGTGCCACCAGCCTCTGCCGCAGAGGTTCAGCAGTTAGGAAATCAAACCTCAACACAAATGCACAGAGCACTAAAGCTCTTTTATATACAAACAGTGCACTGCTGCCCTCACATCCCATCATCGGTGTACAAAGAAGGGGGTCTCTCAACAAACCTCATTCAGGCTCAAAGACTCCCAGCTAGAATTATGGAGAGATATTCAAGGTGGAACAAGGTCTCAAGAGGCCTCCTGGTCCAGGACCCTGCCCAGATCCCCTCTGCCACAGTCGCTGGGGCAAGCCACAGCCAGCCACAAGCACTTTAGAAAGGTCTGGGAAACAGGGTGGCTGAGCCAAACTGGAGAAATCAATTGACTTCTCTTCTGTGCCTAAGCACTGGTGCTGCTCTACAGGGAGTACTTTTGCCAAAACACCTGAGGAACAGCCAGAAAGGCCTTGGGGTTTGTTATGTGACCCCCAAGACACGGCAAGAGTTGAAAGCTTCAAAAGTCATAGGCTGATTTAATTTCAGACAGTTTCATAAACCCCAATTCAAGCAACTGGGTAGGCATTCAAAGACCAAAAGATGAGAAATAGAAAGCTCAAGACTGGTGCGAGAAGCCACAGAGGCCACTTCTGAGTCACACTGCTGAGGACTGCACAAAGAACATAAACCCTTTGGATGACACCTGATGTGGCAAAGGCAATGCTGTGTCCTGGATAGCCCCACCACCTTCATGCTCCAGAAAGCTCCAAAATCAGACTTCTCTACAGGGATGTTTTAATGACTTTAATTCGAAATTCACCCTCAGACCACCCAAGGAACACTTGCACCAGTGCAGCAAACAGCATGGACTTAAAGCTTTCCTGTAGCACAGCAATTACTCGCTGTGTAGAATTCATTAGCTCCGTGTTTACATCCTTGGTTCAACATGCAAAGGTTGATTAAGCCAACGGCCAACAAAACCTCACACAAACATTAATTTCTGAGAACTTCTGCATCTTCCCTGTGTGAGAGCTCTCGAATCTGAGTGTTGCTAAGTGAGCCCGCTGGGTGCCACCGAGACTAACAATTAAAAATAGGTTTGGGCACTGAATGTCAGCTTGACAACTCCAAGCTATTGCCCATTCACCCTTCCCACTCAGAGTAACAGTGACTCAGGGCTGTGAGAAACAAACACACAACCTCAGCAAGCTGCAGGGTCGACAGCTCAACCACCAACATGTTTACATCATTCTCCATTTCATTCCTAGGAGATAGTAATGATCTCCACTACCACAAGTTGAAGATATGTAGCTGTAAAACCTTGTAAGATAGATCTAAACCCAGCTTTTCTTCTCATCCTCTGTAGGAGGTGGAGTTCTTGGAGTCTTTCAGAAGGTGTTCAGAAATGATGGCTGAAGACCTGTCACATCCACAACTTGAAGGAATCGCTTTAGGAACTGAAAAGTTGGTCAACCTTTACAGATGAGACTCATTCACCACTCTGTATATATATATGTGTATACAGATATATATGGTCTTATATACATATAGTATGAAGTGTCCAGTGAAACTCTGCAAAAAGCCTGTGGACAGCAGCTCCTTGTCCCAGATCATGCCCAGCACGACCAAAAAGACAAAATGAGAAGCCAGCTCTTTTTTAATCAGAAGACAAAAGCACCGCATGTTGCCAGAGCTTTACCTTAGTAAGCAACAGAAACACCCACGGTCAGCAAGAATAAAGAGTCATTGTATTTTCCTTTTTGCTTCATTTCATCAACTTCATAAGACTGGCAAAAACAAGACCTATTTCTCAGTGAAAAGCAGACAGACAAAATTAAGAGCCTTCCCTGTAGTCAGAAAACCATCAGGTCAAAGCATTCTCTAATACTCACCTAGTATTCATACTCACCTAAACATCTACCTTTTCCTCCAGTAACATGTGACGCCAGGCCAGGATTACTCCCCATCCCTGCACAACCAAAGGAGCTTGGTGTCTACATTACTTAACTGATGACAAGTTTGTGTGCAGCCCCAACAGAGGGAAACAGCACTGCACTCAACGTGCTCTTTGACTGAACAAGGAGCATTTCTGACAGCAAGATCCGTGGTGGGTTTGCTCACCTGCTCCTTCATTAACGCTCATTACAGCCTCAACACTGCAGCTCTTGGAGTAAGCCTCTTGCTGAGAGGCTGAGCACCACAGACAGGGCAATAAACACAATAATGGCACATTAGGAGAGAGAACAAGTGATTAAAGAGTGGCCACAGCATTCAACTGGGAAGAGTTGGGCTTCAGTGATAAGACACAAGTATTTCCTTGAAGGTCAAAACATGTATTTACAGGAGCTTTAGCTCCAATACAGACAGTAACGTTTTAGAGAGGGTTATAAAAGCAAGCTGTTCCTGCAGGCAGATAATCATTTTAGGTGATACCAAAGGTTCATAAGGACTGAGGTGGCAACAATAATTTGAAAGAAAATACTAGACTTATAATTTTAAGTAGAAGCATAATATCATTCTTTTAGCTTGATTTGCAATAAGCAAATTGATGCCATCTAGGTCACTGCTGAGCATTAAAAAGAGAAATCCAGACTGCTACAGAAGTGCTGACCTTAACTCCATCACTGAATCCCGTAATTAAAACCCTGCTCCAATTTTTGTTCTCTATGAAATTAATGTGCTTTTCAAAATCAAGATCTCAGTAACAAACGAGCCCATTCAGGTTTTTTTGGTTAAGAAATTATTTGACATATATTCCCTTTGAGATACTCAGCACCTGACTGCTACTTCCTCACTGGCTCTTCTTCAGCATGAGCTAACGCAGACAACTCCAACATACCACCCAGCTAACCTGAACTGAACCCCCCCTTGGCACTGTGTTTGGGATTGAGGTGAGCACTAATGGTCATCTCAAACAGTTGGTACTCAGTCTCAGGTCAACAGGGGTCTTCACATGAAGGCAGCTTGGCCCATCACCCCCTCCTGCACTTGGCTTTATTGCTTCTAATTAGTCCAGAGTAGGAGATAAACTGAACTTGGCACGTCAAGACCTCTCACTAGCAAACTTGGCTTCACAGCAGCAACTTGTGTGGGCACCAGCACCTGCAAAGCTGCCCCAGTCCCTCCAAGGATGGGTGGATGTTACTGGGGGAACTGGAATGGATGTAAGGAATTAGGAACCAAGGGGGGTTTGCACTGTACCAGCCTCAGTAAACCAGTCAGCTGCAAACTGGAAAGCAAGGCCAGTAGGCTTTGGCACCCAACAAAATGTGGCAGCTGTGAAACCCTTACCTTTCAAGTCCTCAAACTGTATTTTAAACTGATTGTGTATGCTGCCAAACACAGCCCAACGAGCTCTGTCTTGGAAATATATATAAAGTAGATTTCTGGATGAAAACAATCATCAGATGGAATAAATAAATAAATACCCTGCTTTGAAGTGATTTTAATCTAATTTGGCTGCAGGACAGAATTTTAACAGCTCACGTACTGCAGGATGCTCTATGAAATAGTTAGCAGGTTTAGACACATGAACAGAGGGTTTTTTTTTCCTTCTAAGATTTATTAATCATCAAATCAAAGCATGCTAAGCTTAAGAGAGATTTGCAGTGCTTGGGATTTGGGGGTCACTGTCACATCCCCACAAGGACTGTTATGTTCAGCCTTACCTGCACATCAGGGTCCAGGCAGCAATGTCCCATGCACTGGTTTTCAGAGTAAGTCCTATCACCACCGATGTTCACCAGGCAGGACAAAGAACTCACCTCCACCCATTGCCCAGCGACACCCTGCCTGCAGAGCTAAGAATCAATTACAGCAAAATTTACCATGATATTGCTTTTCTGGACTAAAAAGATATATTCTTTTCTGCCTGATATTCAATGTTTAGCATTGCTTCTGCCAGAGCCAGTGCTCCCCAGGCCAGGGGGTACTTTTACAAGCTAGAGTAAAACGTAGGTGTAGAGCAACGTGGTACTCCCAGGAAACTTCTAACACTCTAACACAGCTTTAGCATTATATAAACAGACCACATATGCAGAGCTATTGCCAAGTTTTAGCTATGGCAGTCTCTGAAGCTCCCAAGAGGCCTTACAGGGTAAGCACACAAAGGAAACACTCCCTGTAAACCATCCTGGACCGGTGAAATATGGGAAGCAGAGCTGGTTGAGACAAAAGCAAGCTGCTGAAGTCTAAAGTTAGGTCCTGAACGTAAACATGCATGTTTGAAATTCCACGATTAACTGCAGGAATTGTTGACAAAGCCTGGGGCCGGGAGGAAGCAGGAGCAGCCACCTCCACACAAAAGAAAAGCTCCAAACTATTCCAAGTTTCCAGCACCCTGGGGTCCCATAAGCCATGCGAGTGTTGTTAAGCACTTGGAGCTGGTCGATACACTTTGTTTCTCCTTATTCCCAAGGTAGTTCCATGAAGTTCCATACCCGCCAGCAGGATTTACAGTGCATGTGGCACGTTCCAAGTTCAGCATAGCATAAATGCTGCAAACAAAAACCAAAACTAACTCTGGTTGTGAAGCTGCTTTGGTACAAATGTCTGTTAGAGCTTGCCAGAAAACATAATTGAATCCTGGCCAATTTTCATGCTCCAAGGGAAACTCAGTGTCTCATTTACCCCCTGGCAGGCTGCTCAAAACCAAATGAGACTCATTCCTCTTCCACCTCCTGAAGTAACCTAAAATCTAAGGGGTTCAAGAAGTTGTTTGTGTGACCTGCAGATGCTGAACCCCCAAGACCAACCTCAGCGTTCAACATGACTCCTTCCAGTCAGCTATGCCTCAACTGACAGATCCCACAGGCCTCCTGCCTTAAAACTCCCCCTTTATTCACGGGCAGTTCCCAGCATGGCCCTTTCCCAGGATTGCTGAAGAACCAGAGATAAATCTTTCTGTTTCCTGGAACAAAATTACCAAACTAGCCCTGTATTCATCACAGACTGGTATCATATCCTCTTTAATGTTTTATAAATGGAAAACTGCAAAATAATGTGCAGAAAGGTAGTCTTTTGAGATGGCAATAAATCACAAAAGCATTGAGTGTACTTGGGGAGAAATAAATAGGAAGAGTGAACAATAGAAAGTCGCCTTCTGTGACAAGCAGAATGCACTGTCAGCATCCGCCAGCACAGGACCTCTTGGCTTTCTGCATTCAGACAGACCTTTGCTAGAGTTTCCATCAAAATCAATTTTGGCTCCTTGCAGTTTAATTAACTATGATTTTGCTTGTAAACCATTTCAGCTTTCAGGCTGACCTCCATTTATAATGTTAGTCAGGCAACAAAATTAAACAGTTTGGAGGGGAAGGCAGCGGGAATTTAAATGTCTGTGGGGTGCTTTGGGAGAAGGGAGGCTCCTGCTGCAGCTCTGCTCCTCTCCCCGAGCTGCGATGCCAGCGCTCAACAAGGAAAGAAATGAAACGGCTTTGGGGCAGCAGCACTTAAAATGGAATATTGTTCATATCACACTCCTCATGCCCAAGGGCTACCACTAAAGGCTTCTAGGTGAGCAATTTTGAACAGGACGTTGTGCAGTAACGAAAGCCGAGGCGGTGGCTCCCAGCTCCAGGTACTGCCACATGTGGCATCAGCTCCATCAAATTCCCTCTTTGGATAAAACCACAGCAAGCTCAAGGTTATGATCTTAGGAGTTTAAAAAGCCTGGGTTTTTTTTTTTAGGTCAGTCCCAAGAGATTGTTTTAAAACACAGTCCTACGCATCTGCCGAAGAGGAGAACAGTTGGCTTGAATTGTAAGATGGATTTTTACATGGCTTCTGACCTTTCATCTAATTGAGGCCTAAAGAAGAAGGAAAAAAGAGGAAAAGCGATATGTCACTTCAGTTATTAAAATCCATCAAGCTCAGACTTTAGCCTTGGGATAACCACAGCCAAAAAACTGACTTGCAAGTAATTATCACTGCTATCTGCAATAAAAGTTAATTGGACATAATTGAACTAAAGCCCTAATCTGAATGAAGCTGTTGCTGGCAAGCAGCCTGCTCCTGCCTGCACTCTGCAAATGGAACTGCTAGCAGTAAAATGGACAAACACGAGGCTGCCTTTACAGCAAATCACAGCAGTTCTGCAAACAGGTCTTTAGCTGGGCCAAGATAAAGCCATTAAGAGGGCCCGTCCTCACCAAACACACCCTGCGACGCTCCCCAAAGCTTCAAAAACAAGTTTCAGTTGTACTGACCTCTTTAATTACATGGCCTGAAACATAAGATTCATGTCACGAGACGCCGGTTTCATCAGCTCCCCGGCGCTGCGAAGAGCAGTACAAATAATGTGCTTTTCGAGCACATAAAGATACCAACTCGGTTTTCAGCGCTGATAATTTACCACCTTCATGCAGTTCAATAGCCTTTCCTGTTGTAGGACCAGCTTCTTTCATCTCCTCAGCAGAGCAGACAATTAGCTGCTTTCTCTCCTCAGCCCATGCAGGTGGCTGGGGGAAGGGAGCGTTAAACTGAATTCCTGCTGATTTGTGCATTTATGTTTTGCATTTTTGTTAACTAACAGACCAGAAAGCAGTCGTCATCCCCACATACTACTTTAGAACTTCCTTCCAATTTTAATTATTAACACTCTGCCCTTCACCAAAGCATATCAAAGCACTTAACAAACATTACCAAAGCCACATAATCACTCTGAAACGGGCAGAAATTGCACATAACTCCTTTTACAGGGGCTTAAGGTTATTTTTGACCAGATTCATGTTAGAAGACTGGTCTCCTGATTACGGGCTAGTCTGTGACAGAAAAGATTGAGGGATGTATCCAGCTCACCACAGGCTCCTGACATAGTTTGGGATGAAGCATTTAATCACCTGATGCCACGGTCGCTGCTTGTTAAAAGGACAGCAGAGAGTGACAGTTTTCTGCCTCGGAAGAAGACCATGAAGATAAATGAACTTGTGGAGCATTCAATACCACCTTGGCTTCTCACGTCAGGCGTACAAAGTCATGTTCCAGGCAGTTCCCTGGGGAGAACTGAAGCAAACCACCCCTCCCTGCCCTGCGTGCCATTTGCTCACTATGGCTCCTCTGCGTTTTCACAGCTCAGAACAGATCTTCTTCGCTCAAGAAAGCTGCGACAGAGAACCAGTGACATCAATTCCCTTTCATGACCCAAATCAGTGGCTTACTTTACTTTGCTCAAAGCCCTCACCTCTTTTTAAGCCTATTTTTAGATTTAACTCTCTATTCTGCAGCGTGGCAGGAGCTGACAGACAACACAGGCACTAAGTAGGTCTTGCCAGGTGTTTCAGGCTGCTTCTAAAGGTGAAGAAAGGATGTAGAAAAGACAAGTCAGGACGATTGCAGGGCCTGGCCAAAGCTTCAAAGGAGCATTTTCTGGCTGTGCTTGGAACATATATGCTAGTGGTCAGCTATGAGACAGATGAGATACTACTTTTACCATGGGAACATGCAAGAAATAGGAAAATCCACCTGCCTGAAGTCAGAAGTGATTTGAATAGCTTTGTATCTGCCTCCTCTGAATTTTTACTACACTAAAGCACTCCTCCGACCTTTAATTTTCTTTCTCCTTTTATATGGTAACTTCCAAGTTTTTAATGTTGTATTGGTGGGAAACAGGGATGAAGAAATAGCCTGGGACGTATCTTAGTTGCGTTTCACAGTACATAATTCTGCATGGCTATTTAGGAGAAGGAGCAAAGGATGCTAAACTTTAACTACAGCAGTTAAGAGCAGAGGCCAGGTAGATACAGCATTGCCATCAAAATTATAACGTGCCCAGAGTATTAGCCTTACATTTGTATTTTCAAAATGCAGAACAGATTCCCTACCCATCACTTAAGGTTCATAGAAGATACCATTTTCTGCAACAAGATACTGAGAGGTGTAAACAAACATTCCTTCCTCCAAAGCATCCATTATCCTTCGAGCAACCTAAACCCAACTTCTTCCTCTATGCTCCAGCAACCATCTATAACATCACAGCAGCTACTATAAAATAGAAAACAGACTTACAGATACAAGCGTGCATGTTTTCACATGGTACTAAGGTTAGCTGCGATGACTTCCATCCAACCCAGCACAGCCCGGCAACTACCAAACTACAGGATGCTGCTAACACATACCCCAATGGAGGCACCACACATTCCCACCAACAGACATTCTCCATCCTCATATGCAACTTCCTTCTGCCTTCAAGTGATAAGAAACCAAAATACCCATTGACCCCTTTCCCATAGCAGAGAGGCTGCAGTTGTAACCTCAACATCCTTAGCAAGAGCCTGCACCACACTGGCGCGACGTGCAGCTTCCCTACGTGTTCGATGTCTGGGAGAAGCACAAGGATGTAATTCTGGGCTTTACTTTGCCACAAAGGACATGCAAGAGCTGTGAGCTTCCTCATGCTGCTCTCAGCCAGAATTCCTCCCTCTCAACTTTCTCGCCTTCTCAGATCTGAAAAGGAAGCTGTTCTTAAGTGCAGCAAACAGCAGGCTAGGCAAAGGGGAAAGGAAACATGACACAGCTCCCTCTCTAGTGGCTGCTTTGCACAGATCTCCATTATCTTCACTCCTTCCACACTTACTCTGTAAAAGCCTAGAATTAAAGCCTTAATCATGACTTACAGAAATCCTTGTGGCTGCACATGACACCAGGATGACAGTTTTTCCTTCTGGAATATCATTAGAAGTCACAGATTATGACAGTTCCCCAAGCAGGGAAGAAGCCACCTTCCCCTGTTTATTGCAAGCTGATTATTAAAAATACACATATCATTTCAGAGCTAACTCTGAACAAATTCCACCTCTATGCAACACACGAACCACAAACCAGGCATTGGTTAGACACTGAAAAACACGCTTTGAGTCCAGTTTTAAAAATAGATTCACTTGAAAATGAGAAATATTTGCAAATAAGGTCAGAACGAATGAGGCTTCATACAGAACAGAAAACTGAACTTGCACATCAATTAAAAAAGTAAGAAGTGACTCACTTGCAGGCCAGGAGCACTGGTGGCTGTGAACACCAGTGGGCAGCTCACAGGGGATGGATTTCAGTTTGCATTGGTTATATGTGTGTACCACTTTGACCTGTCCAATCACACTGATAGTTGCTTGGGTTTGGTATTTAGCTCTTTGGATATTGAATTACGGTCCCACCTATAGTGAAATTTTAACAGCCCATTTACAAACCAAGTGGAGAAATATACAGCAAATTCATGTGTAAGATACAAAACTGGAGAGCTCTGCCTAACTGCGCACAGTGCCAGAGCTTCCTGCAGGACTGCGGACACATCAGCTCTTAGATACACATTTTACCCTTTGTAAGGGCAAGATAAGACCTTCTTCTGTACTTAAGAGATATTGTGCAGCCTACTGTAAAGATGAAAAGCATTCTAAGAGCCTCAAACAGAAGCTGCCACGCAGGTACAAAACCCTCACCAGCAGCAAACACAAGCCATCAGGTGAATACCGAAGAGCTGGACCAGGCACTGGGATGGTGTTTTCCTGCCAACCTTCCAAACAAGGTGCTGGTGCCCCCCTGGCTTGTCCTGACCCAGACCTCACGTCCTTATCAATCCTCCAAGAAATTTAAAGGCCATCTCATACCAACTCAACAGAAGAAATACATTAATTGCGAGCTACTATAAAAAGTCGCTGCTGGTCTCAGTGCTTTCCCGAGAAGCATGAAACCTGGCCAGCTGCAGTGCTGGCAGTTCAAAACAGCCACAGGGAATGCAACACAAATGTGCAAGATGTTCTCAAAACCTCTGCGCACCACAAGCACCAGAGGTTTTTGTCTGCAGACCTGATAAAACACTTCAGTGGGATCTCACCCGATTCCTCCAGATGCTGCAAACACATTGCCTGCATCCAAAGTTTACACACACAAAGGGCTTCTATTTCCCACAGTGAGTTTTACTGACTACAGGTGAGCAGACTTTAGTTTGCTTCTGTCCATCCTTTCTCCTCTGCACTTGCCTTTTTCTTAAGAAACCCCAAAACAAACCAACACCAGACACACAGATATACACAACTTGTATAGACAGGCCACAAGAGGCAGCTGTAACTGTACTACAGTCAGTGAGACATCCCTGTGCATGGAAAACACAACCTGGCTGTGTGGGCAAGAAGAGAACAAATGCTGCTACCACAGCCCAACAGCAAACACAGCACAAACCCATCCACATGAATGCTGAGCTCCTGATAACTTGGCCTGTAACAGCCCTGACCTCCATACAGCATCTCGCACCAAAGGGCAGCACAGCCCCTGCGAACACCGTGCGAGACACGGTTACTCAGGCAATCCCCAAAGTATTGCTTGATTTTAACTTCCAGGCAATTTGTCTTTCCAACCATGGAATTGCTATAGTCACCAAATTCAAAAGGTAAATTTTTCTACCTTCAGTTAACTGCATTAGCACTGCTTATAACTGTGTGATTGAGAAATGCTTCACAGAAGCTGTAATTAATGTATTTTTTTTCCTTGGAACACACACTGAACCCCTTGGCGCTCAGACACTTAATGAAAAGCAATTTATCAACTTGCTTTGAATAGCTGAATCTGACTCCTTAGTGCAGAGAGAAGCACACTTTGCTTTAAGCACTACCACTTTGAAGAGGTACCACGTACTGTGACATTACAAACGCCATCAGACACAGTGCGGATCTTCATCGGGATGACAGTGACCATCTTATCTCACTGAGAAACTAGGTACAGTTTAACATGGCTTAGCTGGGATCCCTTCCCTGGGGTTGCAGTCGAGCGGGAGATGTGCAGATGTGCTTTGCCAGGATGGAGATTAGGAGTGTTTTTTCAGGATACTGGACAAAGTTCCAAGTTCTGTGTGGCCGGGAGCTGCCTCACTGCTGGGAAGCAGCAGCTCAGTGTATTTCAGCCTGGACATGTGTTCAGCCGCTCACAAAGCGGACAAAAATAAAGTGCTTACAGAGTGCTCATTTCTCAAATCGTGTTGCTTTGTATAGTTGACATATGCAAAAAAACCCCAAACCAACCAGTATTTAGAAGGCAAGGGCTGACATCACAGGAAAATTTATGTGCGATTAACCAGCCTTCAAAGCCTAAAACCTAAACTCACGTTTCTGGGAGTATAGGCTACAGATTTCCAATGCAGAAACTGGTCTGTACTCCATGCGGCAGACTGAACCTAAGGATTACATATTCCCATTGCACATGCAAGTCTGTTTCCCATTCCTGCACTGTCTTGCTCTCTTCCATTTGTCTTTTGATGCAGATAAAAGCCAATGCAGATTGCAACTGCTGATACAGAGAAAGGCGCAAGACACAGTGTGCCTTTGGACTAAGGCAAAAGAAAAAGACTCGGGTCCAGACTGCTAGAGCATGTCAAGAGATTGTCTTTGAAACTACAAAACTAGGACTGAAAGCGCTGCATTTGTATTTGATTTGATCAAAGGGACTGGAGGAGAGGGGGGAGAAATCACATCCTACAGATGCAGGCTAAAATTTAACTACTTCACACATAATGTGGGACCAGCTGATCCTGTACAGACATAAATAAAGAGAGAAAACAAAGAAGTAAAGTCACTCTTGCTCTGAATATGCTGCTTCCACAGACGGCTGCTTCAGGGTCTGCCAAAGAGCAACAGGAACCCATTTCAAAGCCAGAAAGACAGAGGAAGCACATACCCAGCTCTCTCGTCATGGGCACACATTTTCAGTCTCCAGTGAAGAGTAGAGGAGTGAGCTCCTGGCAAATAAGAGAAAACATACTCCAAACGTAATGGCTATTTGAATAAATAACTGATTACTCCCTGTGGGACACTGCTCCACTGATCTGACTGTGGGGTGAAGGCTAACAGTGGCAATCTTCCGGAGGAGGGCTTTGGACTGCAAGCTGCAAAGGGACAGGAATGGTATTCTCTAATAGAGCATCCACTCGGATACATGCTCAGCCCTGGGAGAACGAGGTTTTGCAGCAGCACAAGCTACACTACAGGTAGCAGCCACGCAGATCCCAAGTAGCATCACAGGAGAAAGAGATACCTATCACTGCCATGCTCCCCAGGAGAAAGGATTTAGAACACTTGCGGGATAGGCTGTGTGCTCCTGGAAATTCCTAACTGCAGAAGGTGAACCATTTAGACGGCCTCTGGGACAAAAGGATTGAGGTCTTTGCCTTTCACTAGAAATTAAGCAGAAGTCATTTTAAGGAGTGAGGCAGACAACAGTCTTGCACAGGAGATCAAAAAGCCCTCCAGATGTTTATTTTAAATGAAATTCAGAAGCCAGTATAAACCAGATTTCAAACACTCAATAATCCTTCCCATCATTTGCATGAGAAAAAACAGGGGAAAGGTTCCATCCTGCTGCTCTGAAACTCTCCAGGAATGTGCAGGATTAGACTTTGTTCCTAGACTCTTCAGATGAGAATTTGAAATATGAAGAGCTCCACGCCGCAGTCTGACGGCACTTAAGCATGTTGCTCCCCTGTGCTATATGTTTTGATGGATGCTTAGCACACACATATGGGGCATCCCATGTGAAGGAAGCCTCTAACCTTCCTCCCCAAGACTATTCAAAATCATGGACTGAAAAGTGTCTAAAAATGTCAGTCCTAAATCTTCAACTTTCTTCTCCTCTTGCTGCTTCACTGAATGCCTCCTGATTGTGCAAAAGCAGAATATTCAGGCGTCAATCTAAGTAGCTTGGGCTGACAGTGTCTCCGGAGAGAGGAAGAGAAGACAGATTTCCAATAGCTCAGATGTAAAGAAAGCTGCTACACAGGAGGAGAGATAAATAAAGAGGGAAAGTAACACACCAGACAACTTTTACCAAGGTCACATCAGGATGCTGAACACTACCCATCTGCAGGGGAAGATTTAGATGCCTATTCCACTACACATATCCATTCACCTGCTGGCAACAAGAGCCCTCAGTAAACCAAACCGGTTCTATCCATGAAAGGAGGCCATTGGGAAGATGATATCAGCTAACAAATACAAAAGGAAAACCAACAGAGCTGGTCCTGGATGGGTGCCCTCCACGGCAAAACCCTTGGCATGACTGGGAAACAAACAACACAGGATATAGCAGCCAAAAGGATGGACAACTCTGCTCTAATCAATGCTAAGGGCTCCCAGCTTGCAGCAGAGGAGATTCGGCACCCATCTGAGCAAGAGCAGCACTGGGATCCCATCAGGAACCGGAGCTTTTTGACTCTGCTGCCTCACAGGGTCATCTACAGGTTGCAGTTCCTCATTGCTTTGACATCAGGGCTGTGGACACGTGGCAGGTTGCTGCAGACAGACTGTACCATGAAGAAAAAGCTCTGCCCCCAAATATTCTATCAGTTACTGCTGTGCCCTTAACAGAAGGATTTTTTGCCCGTTTCAGCGATCTGAAAGACATGCTGGGCAAAATTTCAAGCTCTGACAGAGTGATCTTATCACTTCTGTGCTGTTCTCGCTACACAAGCCCCTGATTCAGCAGCGTGTAATAAAATCTTCATTTGCATGAAAAGCACTCTCTGATCACAAAGTCTTCTGTTCCACAGTCCTCTTCCCATTTAGAGCGTCAAGATGCAAGCACCACCGTCATTTCTGCTGGTGACTAAGGTGGAATATTTTATTTATGCTGTATTTGGAGAGGCTCTCAACATTTTAATCCCATCTTTTCCTAAAATCCTAACAATATTTTTGACTAACACAAAAGCTGCACACATCCAAACTAGGCAAGCACTGCAAAGTTCAGACTATGCTTTCACCTCCACTTTAAATAACCATGCCACGTGAAGCACACTTCATATCAGCACACAGTGACCACAAGCAGCTCTAAAATGGTTTCAGCATTCAACAAGTCCAATCGTTTCCAGTTTGCATTTACAGTGTCATGACACACAGCATTGGCAGAGGATGTATTTCAGAGGATAGAAAGGTGTAGCCATGCACAGAACAATGCTCTCTGCTGCAACATGATTAATCTCTGTCATGGAAAACTAATAAAATCAAGTATCTCGTTATCTTTCTTTACAGAGAGACTGTTAAAGCTTAACTGTGTTGGGAAACTTTTTCCTTTGGACTAAATCACGAGCCTAATGTATGTGGGCAACACACATACCAGCATACGCAATTAACTGCCTCTCTCCTGATGCTGCAGGAGAAAGTCCACCAGCTCAGCGGCAGGCTGCAGCCTTCAACCAACCAGCCCTCTCCCCATCAGAGATCTCTCCCCAAGGCCAGCCTGTGCCAGGTAACACCACCTCCCATATTCACCTGTTTGCCAAAGTTAATCACATCCCCCACCTATACCCCAAAATCCCGCCTGGCTCTGAGCAAACTCAGCCAAAACAGAAATACCTTTCCTCACGTCAGCAGTGCAGTCCCCATTTAGAAACGTTTTCTTTCACATTCATCCAGTGCCAAAACGTTATGATGTGTGTGTGCTGCGCTGATCCAGGAATGCTGCTACTGATGCTGCTGCCTCCTGTCTATCACCAAGCGTCTCATCTAGCGCATGGCCATGCGACAACAGGCACTTGAAATTGGGCAGCTCAGCAACACATGTACACTGAATTTTTTGAGCAAGCTATTCTAAGCTGCTTTGCTAGCAGTTTCTGGCCTGTGCAGTTCGAAAGCACACGGTTCTGGCCCTCACAAAGAGCAGACCTGTAAATGACATCTTGAGGATTAAGCTGATTGAGATGCAATTTGCCTAGCAACCATTCATTAAGCAGAGTTCAGAAACAGGCCAGCAATCTATTCCACCTCCTTATCTGAGCAGTAAACAGATAACAATCTCTACTGTGTCCTCTACCCTCTGGTTCAGACACACTGTAAACAGATTTTTCAGAAGTTTCAACTCCTACAGGAAATCTCAGAGAACAATCCTGCCCCCCAAACACGAGGGATTCGGTTTCACCACGGCCCATACAAGCCTGGAGCAGCTCTAGAATGAGGATGATGCAAATCAAATTGCAAATGCATTTGCAGTTCCTGTGCCTCCAATATCTTCTCACATAGAGCACTAAGAGCCCATCCTAGTTGTTTAAAACTAAAATCTTAATCACACAAGCACTTGGCATTGCTATTCTGATCACTGCAAAGGACTCAATAAAAATCTTATTCCCTTCCTTCATCTTTTGGAAGGAATCGATTGGCACTTCCAATGTCTTTGAGAGAGGTTTCCCCCCCTTCAGAGGAGAAAATGAAAGTCATGTCCTCCCTCCCATTAAGTCTTTTTTCCCCTCATTAAATGAGCAAGTCAACGTCATGAGGGAAAATCAAATCAGCTACCCAGCTTGAAGAGTTAAGCTGAAAAGGTTAAGCGAAATCATGATTTTGCATAATTGTTTCCCTGCAAGAAACATCTGATGATATCCTGCTCTGCTCCAAGATTAAACAACAAAGATTAGCACGGACATATTTAAGACTCTCTACCTGAATGGTTTTCCTTTGGTGTACAGTTCTTCTGGGAAATCACTGCGACATACAGCATGCTATTACAATTAAATATGCAAGAAAGAAGAATTAAACTGACTATGAATAATTAATACCCTACAATACTACTTCATAAGGAAAGTCTGGCTGAACATTGCTGCAGATGAGATGTACCTAAATACAAGGCATATCAGAGCTGGTAGCTTTACTTTTATGATGGAGTCTAAACCAGTGACTAACTTCATGGCTGCTACTCAATTCTAGACAAGCTGCTGGCCACTTGTGCCTCCCTTCTTCTACTTGCTGCCCCTGGAGCTGCAGAAAAGGAAGAGAAATAATGCAAGTGTTGCAATAGTTGCTGCACTGCTCATGTCACATTAAAAGGTATAAAGCAATTATCTGACTTCCTAGTACAGAGAATAAAGCAAAATATGATGCAACAATCACTGATGTGATAAGATCAGGTGAAGGTTGTGAGAAAAAACAATTAAAAAGGCTTGCAAGAGCTAAGGAATGCAGCTTATTTTCCCAGAAT
This sequence comes from Ara ararauna, assembly GCA_028858755.1. NCBI lineage: Eukaryota > Metazoa > Chordata > Aves > Psittaciformes > Psittacidae > Ara > Ara ararauna. The sequence goes on along the minus strand of CM054389.1, from coordinate 3,506,455 downwards.
CTACCTTAATGAGAAAGATAGCATCAGCTCACACAGCAGACCTTCCTGTTTCAAGTTTACTGTTTCGGAGGCTGCAGAACATCAACCGTGGTAAAGTCACAGTTGGGTGGCTGGGTACAAACCCTCCATCTCCAGTAAAACTCTCCTTTATCAGCTCCTACTGAAAACAGCAATTAAAAATACCCTAAATCACCTAAATGAATATGCACTGAAGTCCTCATGAAATTGGTATTCAACTCCTGGCATTTTCCACTAGGCACCAGTCAGGTCAGCTCTCTGCTGATGGACACACCATGCTCTTGTTGCACCCATTTACCTGGACAACCTCATCTCCCCTCACTTTATCCAAGCAGCACAGCCACAAACACCACCACGCTGCAGAGAGCTACTTTGAGAGATATATATTTGAAATCCAACCAACATTTGTGATCACTGAAGCAGATCAGGGCATTACTACCGTATTAGCTGAAGGTGACAGCCCTACAAAGACATGTGCCCCTGCTCAAAGCCCCAAGCTGCTCCAGCTCCCTCACTCCTGCAGGATCCAACGCTTTTCTCCTCCAAAGCAAATACAAATCATGAGGTCTTTCTGCACACAGGCAAAGTCATGTCAGAAGTATGCTAGCTTAATATTAATTTCTTATTAAAAATTAATAGGATTAAATGAAGCCTGCGAGCCGGCAGGCACCCAGACAGTCATTCTGCCGATGCTCTCGTTGGCCGGAGGAGAGGGATGCAAAGGATGGGCTGCAGTGTTCTGCAGGATCCACGTGCTGGCCAGGAAGGGTAGCAGGGGGCTCTTCCCCACATCCTCAATAGGACCCCGTGTTCCACCAGTGCTGTGCCACTCTGTCGGTGAGCAGCTCATCCTCTTGCCCAGAAACTGATGTGGAAGGTGGAACCCATGAAGATCATCCTGAGAACTCCAGCATCTTTTCACTTCAGATCCGGTTTTCTGGCCGCTGGCTCTTACCCTCACCCATCTGCATGTGTTTCCCTTTCTCACTGCTGGAATTAATCCCCTTGCCAATAAGCATCTGCAAATACCCAGAGTTTACAGAAGTGAAGTTTAACCTTCAGTCCCTATTAATGTTAACAGAATAGGAAAAAATTAACCACAGCACAACAGAAAAAAGCCTGTACCTGCATTTCTAATTACACAACAAAACACAGCACGTGGCAATATTTCCAAGCACCTTGCTGGGAATAAAATAGTCAGTGGACTGCAACTTCCATTTTGAGCAGTGGATGCGAGAGCAACGGGCACCGAGGTTGTCAGTGTTAGGGGATGAGAATGAGAGATTTAAGGGAGATGAAGTGACATATGTAAATGATGGTAACAAAAATGCTCATACCTAGAAAAACAGTCACCTTAAACATTTAAAATTTCATGATCTCTCCTACTTTTTAATGGCTTAGCCTACTTTTTCCAACCTAATTTGCATGATCAAAATAGGCCTCCTGCCAGGAAGCATTAAAATGGCAGCCCCCCCATCGAGACCAAACTCCCTTCACCATACGAGACTGAAGGACTAATAACTATTCCTAAAAACATTTTAAATCCATTAATGGTGTTTAGTAAACATTTATTTAGAATTAGTGCCGTTATTGGGATTTTCTTTATCTATGAAAGTGTTTTATAAAAGCCTTTGGTGGAGGAGCAGGTACCCCCCAAACACCTGCACCATCTCCAACCCTCTCCACAAAGCCAAGCATCCTCACGCTCCTGCTCTGCACTGCTCTCAACATCCAAGAACCCCAAATCATTCTCCAATATGAACCAGACAATTCCCAACAGCTGTTCTGGGAAGGGTGGGCAGCTGGAAGACCCCCCACTAAGATGCAAGGAGCAGCCAGGCTGGAGTTTACCAACCCCACCAACTTCTACACGTGGTATTTAATTCTATATGCTAAAAACACCCCCACGCTAGTACCATAGTAGTATAAATCTCAATATTACTGAAGATTTGGATTCTGGTACAGATACATGGTGCTTTATACACATTTGTCTGAGCTATGTGCTATCCTTCCAGTGCCATCTGCACAAAACCAGGGTTTTATCTAAGTGTTGGAAACTAAAATAAATCATTTCCTCCATATCTGTGATCTAGCTGGAGACAGACGCCACAAGCCCGAGAGCTGGCTAGTGCAGGCTTGCCTGGTTAGAAACAAAATTATATCTGCATCAATGGGATTTATTTTTAATAAAAAATGAGGCAAACCAGACCCTTAATATCAGAAGAGTCTCAGCCAGCACCCCCCAGCCCGTAGAAAACATAATGTACGGTGTTAAATTGATATCACCGTTTCCCCAGCAAGAAACACCACAATCAAGAGATATATTTTAATTGCCACACCTAATGAAAAGTACCTGCTCATCCTCCATTTGCTGTATTTATTGCTATAGAGTAGAGGACCACAAAGCTTGGAGGGATGTTTTCTGGTACTGTTAGATTTTTGGTGTAGCTGTGCCCCACCAGAATCGTCAAGAGTGAACTCAGCCCCTCAACAATGCAATAAATGATGCATCTCTGTCCATCCTGCAGGAACCACTTGAGGTTCCAGAGCTGCATTTCTCAAAGGATCTCATCCTTGGCATCCCCTGTGAGTGGGGACCTCACACCAAGTAGCACATTCTGATACTGGAAACTCAACTAATATAAACACTGATCCCTCAAGACAGTACAACCCACAACTGGAGACGTGCTATTCCCACAAGACCCATTGTTTTTACCTCTCAAAGTCACCACCAAAGGCTGGTAAATAACTTATATTCTCCAAAAGCATTGCAAATAAGAACTTAATTTCTCCTGGTTGAATAAAAGAACCTTTTTGAACCTATACAGAATCACTGAATACACCAAAACCGGTTTATTTTCTTACACAGAATAACTTCTACCATCTGAACTCGCTGCTGTGAGGTTGTAATGGGTTTTATTCAGCAAGCCAAGCCATCTAAACCACAGATTATAAAAACCAAACACTAAACATTTTTAGACGTAACTTTCCTCCACGGACTGTGTTTTATGCACTTTCCACTGGAAATGTTACCTCAGAATAAAATCAGATTTAATTGGCTCTTAAATAACTGAACAGGCACTTTAATTTTATTTCAACAGCGATAATTCATAAATCAAGCAGCTGAAATCCTGGCACAGAATGTCAAGTAAATAGAGCAGAACACACTGAAGGAGAGGATGAGCATCACATGGTGAAAGGTGATTTTTCTTAAGCCTCCTGCATCGCCATTTTATGGACATCACAAAGCTACTGCCACAATAAATACTTAAGAGCTAAAATCTGCCAGCTTGGGGATGCTACAGTTTATCAGCAGGAACTGCTTAACAAAGACCAACGGGTGAGATGGCCCTTGTCCAACTGGAATTGCCTGGAGAATGCTTAGGATTTGAACTGTGGATGCAATTTCCCTCACGCACACTAGATGGAAGTATGTAAAATCTTAATTCTTCCCTCCTGGAAATTGAGGTGCTTGCAATGTTACGCCTTGCTAACACGTTTTGAGAAGCCTTTTTTGCGTTCTTCAGTGGCAACTTCATCGATAATCTGTAAGAGGATGCCCCGAAATATTAAACTGTTGGAAATTAATAGCAAACATGAGAGGATATACATCAGAAATATTAAATATGTTATTCAGACTGATTTCCAAAGTAGATGCATTCCATTCCTAGAGTGCTTCAACGATAATCACTCATGAGGTCCTTCACAGAAACTGAAATTTGTATTTTTAAACATTCAGGCTGTTTTAACAGAATAATCATTCTGAAGATTCTACCCTGTCTCAGAATAGAAACAGGGAATAGGAAAGGTATAAAAAGCTTCATAAATACTGCTGCAGTTTTGAGTAGGAAAAAAATCCCCAATTTCTAGATAACACTGGCAGAGGGATAGGGAGAAAGAGCAACCTAAAGCCTTGCAGAACAAGCGAAACCCAGATCAGAGCAACAGAGCGGCAGACCTGAAAGGGATTAAATTACACACAAATCTTCTGGAAAGGATCTTAGAAGTGACTCGTTCCCAAACAAGCCATTTTTAAATTTAAACCCTGAAGAGTTCACAGACAGGAAAACTCAGAACCAGGCAGTGGTGTGACCAGGAAAAAGGTGCTGGAAGAGCTCTCTTCCCTTGCCTGCTCTGGCCTTTTCACATTGATTTTCCTCCATGCTCATTCACAAATGCTCAGCATAGCTGTGAACAATTTAAAGCCAGAGGATGTATGAATTACCAGCTCTAGGAACACATTACCCATTCCAGGCAGAAGCTGGAAGAAAAATGAACCAACCTAGAATCAGAACAGGGTGACAAGCTGGAAGTGAAATAAAGGCAAGGAAATACCTGACTTTTCCTGCCCATAATGAAGCCAAAGCACGTGATATACCTCTAGTTTAGAAGGCAAAAAAAAAATTAGACAGAGAGTGACAGAACAGGATGAATCAAGAGCAAGAACAATAAAGAGAAGAACAATAAAGTAGGCATGAAGGGCTCCCCTTTCCAGCTGCTGAAAATGTATGCTTTTTCCATTCCAGATTCCAAAAAAGATGAGCAGAGGAGGAAGTTTCCTTTGGAGAGTGGGAGCATCTCTGCAATTTTCTTATTTAAAGGCTCATACAATGCTATTTCTAGCCAACAGAATTTAAGCTATATATACACATGGTATGGGCTCAGGTAATCATATGGTAATCATATGATAGCTTTCAAAGCATTCTTGCATGCACAAAGTGCTTATGGAAAGGAACAGAATGAGTGACAAGGCAACAACCACAGGAAAGGGCAGGACTGTGATATGTGAGTGCTCTGAAACACACGCTCCAAGTTTAATACGTGGAAGCAAGAAGAGGGACAGCAGGATACAGCAAAGGATATGCCTGGGTCAGGAAATGGGAATAAAAACCCTGCACAGCACTGCACATTGACTTGTGCAATATTTTAGCAAGTAAAAACATGCTTTTTTTTCTCTTTCCCATTGTTTTTGCTATAGCAGCAACTATTTTTTTTCTCCACCAGAAAGCCCAAACCCACCAGATAGGAAGAAATCACCTGGGAATGCTGTGGGTGGCTGACATCTCAGCTGAGGAGCACAGGACAGGGAGATTGCCCATGCAGAAGTGGAATGACACATGGGGATGCTAAATCCACTCTGAACGGCAGAACATGTCATTTCACCCATTTCCACTCGCTCTCCTGCGGTTTCTAAATCAGAAACAATCAGAATCCTGCTGGAAACAATATACAGCACCTTAACTGGGTTGGCTGCACTACAGACATCAGCAACGTGTCACTTGGTGGATTGCTTTTGTCTCTTTTTTAATACTAAAAATAGCTTCACTTTCGTGGTTCACCTTTTCTCTATCACATTACTAGAGACATCGTAAGAAATTACAAACCTTTCTTACTTATTGCACACTGATGCTACAGAGCCCGTTCACACTGGAGGCAGGACCTAATTCAACAGAATTTTACTTTGAAGTATCTCACCAATGCATCGCATTTACAGAAAACCTGTTTTCTAACACATTTCCCTATAGTACATCCGTCAATACATCCATTTAGAAGCTTGGAGCAGCTTAGTTATCTCTAAACACATCAATAATCCAGACGCACAACTCAACTGCTCCACACACAACATTCAGCAGACCAGAAGCACTGCATGGGACTTGAAAACTTCCATTAAAATATCTCTCCCAATCCCACCCCAGCACACTCCTGCTACCCCATACCAAAGCCAGACCGCAGCCAAACTTCCTTGTGAAATGATTCCAATTCTGAAATATCACCATTTCCTTCACAAACCCTGGAAACTTGGACTAAGCTTCAAACACAGTATAAATAAGTTAAGCAATGGGAATATGTAAACTATACATAATTCTTGAGCACAGGGGGAGAATAGTTATAGCAACAACAAATCAAATACAAAATGAGTGGGGAGACATGAAGAGACACCCAGAGAGAATGCACTGAACTAAGAAGAGGGGCTCACAGAGTCTATAAAGCCAGATCAGCCATGGGCCATCATCACTGTTGGTTTTTAAGTGCCCATTTAAATCATAGAATCATAAAATGGTTTGGGTTGGAAGGGACCTTAAGAATACCCTGTTCCAATCCCCTGCCACAGGCATGGACACCTTCCACTAGAGCAGGTTGCCCCAAGCCCTGTCCAACCTGGCCTTGAACACTGCCAGGGATGGGGCAGCCACAGCTTCTCTGGGCACCCTGTGCCAGCACCTCAGCACCCTCACAGGGAAGAACTTCTGCCTTATATCTAACCTGAGTTAGATCACTAAAAACATGGAAACCAGCAGCTTTTGAGGAATACAATCCATTGGAAAAGTATTTCTGGACAAAGCAAAAGCTGCCTGCTCTGGATGCCAGTCAGCAGAACGTCTTTTCAGGAGCAATGTTCCTGAGCAGCTGAAATCAGTAGTTGGAAAGCAATTTTTTGGGGGAAGAAAAAAGATGAAGAGTGTGACAAAACTCCTTTTAGCATTCATATGCAGACTAAGGATCTGCAATCGAGAGAAAAACTGCTCCAAGACCGTTACAGTTATGATTTTAATAGGAGTCCCAGAATACAATGGGAAAGTGGGAATATGGAATAGCACACAAAGGGTAAGAATTTGAATTATTCACTTAACTTCCCAGTTTGGAAATGTTTTAAAAGCTGAAAATTGGGAGTGGTGGGATGATACATTCCATGAGGAAAACGCTGAAGCTTTTACTCATCTTCAGGAGCATCTTACCCCATAAACAGCTTCAGGACTCAGCAGGCCCCTGTTAGTCTACAGCCTGACGGAGTGACCTGCTACTCCACTGCTGGGTGTAGTATTTCAGTGAACTACATGTTCTTAAAGCAATTATGTGAAAGTCCTGATCATCTGTTAAATAAATCAAGCAAGTCAGGCTGTGGCTATGTTCTCACTGGCGTCTTTAATAATTCCATAAATCCCAGAATCCTGGGAGTTACCAAGCTTTAGAGAAATGTAGAATGGACATTACTTCATCTCCCATCTCCATAAATCAGCAAGTCCGCTCACTGAAGATGAGCAAGCCAGCAATATATAGGATGCAACACATTTCTGTGACAGAGGCTTTGGGGTGGGGGCAGTTAGGGCAACCACCTCTACTGCTTCCTCTCCCCATCTCTGTGTGTCAGCCCAGGTCAAAACCAAAGCAGGACAAAGATGAATGGACAAACCAAGGCGAAAAAATACTGCACTGGAGAGGAAACTATACAAGTTTCTATCCCATACCCAGCAAGCGCAGGTGAGGATACGAGCTGGTGCTCCTGTACATCATGCAGCAGTCTGCACCTCTGGCAAACACAGATACTTCAGTCCTTGACCAAATCCCTTCCTCGCCTCTTGATCTACTTACAGCTCCCAAAAGCACATGTAGATCTAAAAGCTTATCTATCAGATGACAACTTGAAACAAATACAAATAAGACTTAAATGAAGGCAAATATCCAAGTTACAGGGAACATAAGGGCTCCTTAATTTTACATTTGGAGAGCAAAAAACCCTCAATACTATGTGGCCATTCTCCAACTTATTTTTTAACGTTATTAACAGAAACAGCACCCGAGGCTGTGCTCAAGCAGAAAAAGTGTGAATCTGTTTGCAAATGTGAAGCGAAAGGGGGAACAAAAATACCATCTTATTAAATGGTATTTGTTTGGTGCTAAGCCCACTATTTATTCAATTGAGAAGCTCAGGAAATGACAGAGAGGGAACAGCAAGGAAGGTCACTACTTACTGTCAGTATCAAAGCTGATCCTTAACAGAATTTAAGCACCTGTCTTTTCTTTTATCTCAGCATCTTCTTTTCCCTTTTCTTTTATACACTTCCAAAGCTGTGCAACACAACACACATGCACCAAGCACGAAGGAACAGGGAGCGTGCCGGCTTCTTTCAGCAATCATCTTCTCCCTTGTCATCCATTATGTCAGATTTCTCTATTTTTGCTTAATTCCTGCTCCTGCTTCCTCTCTCCAGACTCTCAGGCTGGTTGGGCTTGAACTCAATATGGCTTCTTAAAATAGTTGAGGGATACTGAGAATATCTGAAGCCATGCTTTTAAACCGTCAGCCTGCTCATCAACCCATCCTCCAGCTCCTGTGACTCCCCTAGGAAAGGGTCAGCCTCCGATTTCTTCACCTCAGAAATTCTGCTCATTGTAAATACCATATAAAAAATAATAAAGAGACTTTCTTTAAGGGATCATTTTTCACTGAAGGCTTAGATCCTGCATTTATTGCACATCTTACCCTCTGTTCTGATGCTTGCTCGTGATCCAAACCTTCCTGTGCTAAAAAAAATCACCAGTTAATTTGCTTCTTGCTTTCTCTTGCTGTTGCTTTTCCCTTCCCTGACTTTTCAGACCCTCTGGGCTCGCTTTCCAGGACCGGAATGCTTCCCTTACAGCCTCCACTCCCCAGACTGCTGGCTACAAGAGCCTGCTCCCACCTCCAATACGCTTTGACAGCATCTTTCCCACTACTTTATGCATTTACGTCAATGAAAGGACTCCAACAAGTTCAAATCCTTTAGGTGGAAAAAAGTCATGAGCAGAAACACATGCGCTGAAGAGGAAAAGCAATTCCCATCACTGTGTCCCCTTACTGCCTACTCCGCTCCGATCACAGAATCTTCCCCGTTGGCTGCTGAATCAGACGAAGTTTCTCCAGCGCGCACACACACACACAGAACCACGGAGCCCGGTAGGATTTATTCAATCACAAAGTCATGGCCAGCACCAATGACATCACTCGGGAAGCCAACCTCATCCCCATGCAACAAAGAACAGGGTTTGTGCAACACGCAGCTAGGAAGTATCGCTGCAAAGAAAAGTTTGCTGGATAAACTTGCGTTTTCTTGATGTGGTACAAGGAAACGAAGGGCTGCGGTAAGAAGTGAACGGAATGAATGAACACTGCCCTAACCCAACCTGCACTTGTGATTTACCCTACAACTGGTACCGAGCAGCGGGAGGTGATGCAGGAGGAGGATGGAGGATGTCCAAGAGCCCTCGCAGGTGCTGCTGTGGAAGCTCACACACTGCACAACCGGCAGCATCTCAAGCCCCTTGCTCGGTAAAAGGGCTGCGAACGGGAAACCGGAGCTCCGCAGCTCTCCTCCAAACACACGGCTGGGGGGGGGGGCCAAAGCGCCCCGTGGTTTACGGATACCTCTGGCGAGCAGACACTTTCTTGGGAAGGAATTACACAAAGGATCCGCACGCACAGCCACCGCAATGCCCCTGCTTCCTGAGGGCACTCCTCTGTCGCGACTGACGAGGTCATATCGCGATTCCCGCCGTGTATTCGCTACCGGCGGGCAGGCGCTGGCAGTGCCGGGGGTGCAAAGGGCCTGGCCGGGCTCCCCCCGTCCCCTCATGAGGATGACCCGGGGGGGGGGGGGCACAGGGCTGAGCGGAAGAGCCCCCACGGTGGGGGGGAGGGGTAAGAGGGTGAACTCCGTGAGGCGCTGTCGCGACATGGGAGGGGGGGGGTGTCACGACAGCGGGAACACCTCACGCTGTGGGGGGAGGGGACCCCGGGGAAGGACAATGGGGGGGGGGGGGTGTGTGAGGGCCGCGCCGGTCCCGCTCCCCGGTGAGGACGCGGCCGCCCCCTCCCCGCCGCAGCCGGGACTCACCCTCGGTGCCCCTGCCCGGGCCTCATGGCTCCGCCGCCGCTGTGCCCGTGCCGGCCCCGCCGCGCGCCGCCGCCCGCTCTCGCCGTGGTGGCTGCGCCAGCCGCTCCCGCGCATGCGCGCCGCCCGCCAACGGACCCGCCGGGCCCGCCCCCCCACGCATGCGCGGGAAGGTTACGGGGGGGGGGGGGGGGGGCGCTCCGTGTCGCCCCCTGGCGGTGCCCGAGCATCGGGTGTTTGGGGGCAAAGTCAATTAAACGCTGCCGTTAATGAACCCTGTTGTTAATGTCATTAATCAGGGAGCTCACGGCTGCCTATACCTCCGTCACCCCCCCAAGACCACGGGTGCCCTGCTCCATCCCTGCTCCTGCCGGGAAGAAGGCTCCACGTGCCTCATCCCAACCCCTCCATGGCTTTCCCCTCATATTCCCATCCAACAAGGCACCTCCATCCCCTCCATATCCACTTACGGGGCTCCTCCCTCCCCCAGGGTGCAATCTTCAGGAAAAGGATCTAAGTTAAACTGGGAATAAAGGAGGAAAAAGCAAAGAGCAGCCCGGAGTTAGCGGGAACAAAGCACAGGGAAGGTGATGGCTGCTGGGGGGGAAGAAAGGAGATGGGAACAATGAGCTGTGCTGTGACCTCGCTTTATTGCAAGGCAAACAGAAGTTGGACAGCAGTATTCCAGAGCCCCCAGTGTCCTGGAGGCAAGGCAGCCCAGCACCGGAGGCTTCTCCGCCCATGATCCATGATGCATTCCTGGCAGCAGGGTATCGTCAAGCAGCTCCCAGTTTCCATTTCCCAATGCTGTTAAATCATCTCCCTGATCTTATGCTGGTGGGTGCAGGATTTGCACAACAGGTTCCAAGCAGGAGCGGAAGCTCCAGGTCTCCTCACTGCCGGGGCAGCAGCCTGGGCTCTCCTCCCTCAGGGATGTTAACAGCACATAGGGATTGGCCTGGATTTCTGTCTCGAAACAGCTGAGCACAGCTTCATGTGGAGGGGAAACTCAAGCCTCCAACCACCAGATGCATGTGCAGCTCAGGAGGGTGCTGGGCTCCACTGTCGTCTGTGCCAAGGGCTACATGGAGGGGCAGGTCTGAAGGTCTGGGCCATTCCCACAAAGAATACTACATTCTACTCCAGCCCTCTACCCTGATTCCATCATTCTCTGCTTCTGGATTGAACAAAGGTGCCAAGATATCCGCAGGGGAAAACAGGACCGGTTTCTCTGCACAACCAGAGAGCTCCAGTCTGTTAAAACATGGGCAGAGAGCTCAACTCTTCACCTCCACCTTGAGCTTCAAGCGGACATCACACAGGAAAGCATTCATCAGGTCCTGGCCAGCCTCCTGAGCAATCCTGCTGATGACCTTCCCTCCTCTTCCGATCAACATCAGCTGCATTAAAACCCAAAGAGCAGCTCAGCATACTCATCCTGATGTTGCTTAACAGCAGGAAGGAACTGCCCAAGAACACAACAGGGGATACGGCCGTGAGAGAAACCCCAAGATCAAACCATGGGCAACTTCAGAAAGGCATAAGCATGAGCAGCCTGTGCCAGGCTGAAACCCCACAGCTGAGGAGGGGGGATCACCGCAAGGATGCACACACGCTGCAAAGGAACCTCATTTCACACTCCCCAGCACCCATCTGTCTTCTGTCACTCACCATATGAGACTTCCTTGGGACCAGGAGGTTCTGCACAATGAGGAGCTCCCCACTCTGTCCTTCCTCCCACATCTCTGTCACCTGCAACATCAAGTGAGCACTCAGCAGTTCCACAGAGCTCCTCAGGAACCACAAATGCTGCTCCCTCAGAGGCCAGCTCGACTCCCCAGCCCCTTTCAGCACACATCAGGTGCTGTGAGAGCCACTGCGTAAGTCCCAAGTATGGGGCCTGTAAAGGGTCTGGCACATCTCACAGCTTCAAATAAAGGGATTCTCATCCCACACTCAAAGGCAAGTCTGCTTCTGCATGCTTCCCACCTGAGTCACACCATAGGGCACTTCCAGTGGCAGGTACTCCAGTATCTTCTCCCTGATGATATTGTTACAGACCTCCTGAGGTGACTGGCTCGTCAAGACCCCGCTGTGAAACTCCCAAGGACCTGGCTTGGCTTGCATGAGGAGGTACCGCTGTTACACAAAGCACACATCACTCCATCAGATGTCACATACTGCTCGCATGGTGCCACCAATCCCTGTCCTCATCCTGCTGCGAGTCACTATGAGGATGCTGCTGCTGGTCAGGCATCAGAGCATAGGATCATGGAATGGTTTGGGTTGGAAGGGACCTTAAAGCTCATCCACCTCCAACCCCTGCCACGGGCAGGGACACCTTCCATAGAGCAGGTTGCTCCAAGCCCCTGTGTCCAACCTGGCCTTGAACACTGCAGGGATGGGGCAGCCACAGCTTCTCTGGGCACCCTGTGCCAGCGCCTCAGCACCCTCACAGGGAAGAGCTTCTGCCTAAGAGCTCATCTCCGTCTCCCCTCTGGCAGGTTAAAGCCATTCCCCTGTCCTGTCCCTACATCCCTTGTCCAAAGCCCCTCTCCAGGTTTCTTGTAGCCCCTTTAGGCACTGGAGCTGCTCTAAGGTCTCCCCTTAAGGCGCCTTCTCTTCTCCTGGTAGTTTAGTATCTTTGGTGGGGAAAGGAGAAAGGGAGGCATCTGAAACTCAAACCCTACCAAAGGATCACACCTCCCCAGAGCTATTTGTACGAGTTACAAAAGCCCACAGTATCTTTTGTAGCTCAAAGATAACGCATTGGGTGGCCCCGTCTTTAAGAACAAGTTGCTGTTTGGAGAGCCCCAAATAAGAGTTCTGCACAGAGAACCCTGGAGGTACAGCACGGACATACTCCACACCGACAACACTTCCCCCACATCCCGGGCAGAGAACAGCAGCTCTGCTACTTCCCCAGAGGACATGAAGCTCAGCAGGAAGCACTGGAGTCTCACAAGGATAAGAGCACGCCAGCCTCAAAGCGCAGTAGAAGTTCAGACTGCAGTTACCTTGAGTGTATCCACCTCCTCCCCAAGGACAGCTGCCAGCATGAAAATCTCCTGGAAGCATGGCCAACCTTTCCTGGCTTTCAGATCTTCGGGTCCATTTCGAGTCGGCCCTTGCGGTTCCCCTGGGACAATGCTTGATTCTGAAGCCTTCACACCACTGTGGTTTTCCAAGCCAGAGCCACCTCGGGCTTGATTTGGGCTTGACTCAGGGGCCCTGTTCTCAGATGGTGAAGCCTGAGTGATCCGAAGAGGAGACTTTGCTGAAGAACTGGAATTCTGTTCAAACGCCGCTCTCATGTCCAGTTTCTTTCCATTTACAATTCCCTCCGTCAGCTCATTAACTAGCTCCAGCAGGATGAACTTCTTCTTTAGCAGATCCACCTGAAGTGAGGGAGAGAGGCATCAGGGATTTGTCCTAAACGAGGTTGGCAGCGGGGCCCTGGATCCAAAGGAGCCAGAGGAAACCACCCAAGGGAGGAAGCTGCTGCAGGACAAGGCTTCTGCAACAGAACTGGACAGAAACACACCCAGACTCAGTGACCTGGACACACATCACTGCTGATGGTGCTGTCTGAAGACATCAGCGTAAACCACGGTAGAAGGCAGTAGGAAGAAGCTCCTCATTTACCTTGTTCAGAACCAGGACACTGGGGACCTGGGGAAACTCAGACAGACACTTCAGCACCTCCTTGCTCAGGGAGTTTCGTGTCCAGTGATCAGACACATCCACCAAAACCAGAACTGCCAGGAAAGAGGGAGGGGGATATAACGAACCTGCACTATCCAATACGTTCTCTACAGTTTATGCTGCTCTCCTGCTGCTACGTCTCCCTCTTCTAAAGGGAACCACACAGATGGAACCAAAAAGGAGAATTCTAGTTGACAGAACTATAAAGCGCAGTTTATATCTGTCATCCAAACACCACCACATGCTAAAACTTAACATCCAAGCCCAATTATTAACCCAGGCTGCTCCTCCTTGGCACCAGGCAATTCTTATCCCCTCCTGAGCTCAGTATTCAGTCTTTTCACCACCCTTCCCTCCTGTTACAGGCTCCTGAGGCTGCCTTTTCTGCCCAATAAACATCCAGATACCACAGCCATGGGGCTATGAACTTCTGTGGCAGATAAAGGGCTCGGGTTGACCCAAGAGGAGCTGAGCACCCACCTAAATCCGCGTGTTTCATGCTGTCCCATGGGTCTGTCAGCATGGCTTCATCCAATTTATGTCTGAAAGACAGATGCAAAGGAATAAGCCAGATGCTCACAGTCATCTTCCTTCCCCTCAAAGGGGCAGGGAAAACAGTGCTTTCCATCGTCCCAGCGGACACGAGGCTGCCTCAAGGGCTGTGACATCCCTTGTTACGTGCACATGCGCAGAATCAAACACAACAGGGCTCAAGGGACACCACTGAAACTGCAACAGTAAAAACCTCAGAGACCAAACTGACACTCCTGTTTTCCAGACTCAGCACAGTGGAATCGCTCTGGCTGTATCACACCTCAGTGGACAGGACCCTCCCTGCCCTCTCCACACCACCAACGATACCTTTTGACTTTAAAGCGATTAGTGAGGCCAGGTGTGTCCAGAATGATCTAGAAAGAGGAAAGACAAATCTTGTAAGTTTGCTTGCGGCTTCTGACCAAGCTAAACTTCATATTTGTGCCCTCAGAAGGATATAAATGGAATCTCCGACACAAACGAGAAACAATAGGATACAAATAGAGAAATATAATGGGTGTAAATGAGAAACCCCACACTTCTGCCCAGCACTTCCCAGTGCCCCAGGCAGAGCAGGGCAGCTCACCAGCTGTGTGTCCTCATGGGTGATGACGCCCCAGGCCTTGCATCGCGTTGTGTGCACTTTCTTAGAGACAGGGAAAACCTGCAACAAAACAAACCCATCCAACACCCCGAATGTGCATTAAGGAGAGCGATTGAACACCCAGCACATAGAATCACAGAATAGTTAGGGTTGGAAAGGACCTTAAGATCATCCAGTTCCAACCCCCCTGCCATGGGCAGGGACACCTCACACTAAACCATGCCACCCAAGGCTCTGTCCAACCCAGCCTTGAACACCGCCAGCGATGGAGCATTCACAACTTCCCTGGGCAACCCATTCCAGTGCCTCACCACCCTTACAGTAAAGGATTTCTTCCTCATATCCAATCTAAACTTCCCCTGTTTAAGTTTGAACCCGTTACCCCTTGTCCTCTCACTACAGTCCCTAATGAAGAGTCCCTCCCCAGCATCCCTATAGCCCCCTTCAGATACTGGAAGGCTGCTCTGAGGTCTCCATGCAGCCTTCTCTTCTCCAGGCTCAACAGCCCCAACTTTCTCAGCCTATCTTCATACGGGAGGTGCTCCAGTCCCTGATCATCCTCATGGCCTCCTCTGGACTTGTTCCAACAGTTCCATGTCCTTTTTATGTTGAGGATGCCAGAACTGCACACAATACTCCAAGTGAGGTCTCAGAAGAGCAGAGTAGAGGGGCAGGATCACCTCCCTCGACCTGCTGGTCACACTCCTTTTGATGCGGCCCAGGATACGGTTGGTTTCTGAGCTGCGAGTGCACACTGCAGCCGGCTCATGTTCAGTTTCTCATCAACCAACACCCCCAAGTCTTTCTCCGCAGGGCTGCTCTGAATCTCTTCTCTGCCCAACCTGTGGGCACCAGCTGTGCCTGGGACTGCTCCAACAAGACAGCGACTGAACACCCAGAGCATGCCTTAAGGAGAGCGACTGAACACCCTGAACATGCCTTAAGGAGAGCGACTGAACACCCCGAACATGCCTTAAGGAGAGCGACTGAACACCCTGAACATGCCTTAAGGAGAGCGACTGAACACCCCGAACATGCCTTAAGGAGAGCGACTGAACACCCCGAACATGCCTTAAGGAGAGCGACTGAACACCCTGAACATGCCTTAAGGAGAGCGACTGAACACCCTGAACATGCCTTAAGGAGAGCGACTGAACACCCAGAGCATGCCTTAAGGAGAGCGACTGAACACCCTAAACATGCCTTAAGGAGAGCGACTGAACACCCAGAGCATGCCTTAAGGAGAGCGACTGAACACCCATAGCATGCCTTAAGGAGAGCGACTGAACACCCTGAACATGCCTTAAGGAGAGCGACTGAACACCCATAGCATGCCTTAAAGAGAGCGACTGAACCCTGCCCCGGCCGCTGCGCCCCGGCCTCACCTTCCTGCCCAGGAGCTGGTTACACAGCGTGGACTTCCCCGCGTTGGGCGCCCCGAGGATGGCGATCCTGAGCACCCTGGGGTGGCGCGGCTGATCGGGCCGGCCCCGCAGCAGCCGCTCCTGCTCCTCTATGGGGGGAATGGAGAAGGTTGAACGCCGTTCACCCCCCACCGAGCTCCGCGATCACGGTCGCGACCTTCACCGCTCACCTCTGCTGCTGGCAACGGGCGGCGGGTGCCGGCCCAGCGCCGCGGGCGGCTTCTCCGAGGGGACGCCCAGGATGCTGCCCAGCGCCGAGCGGCTCCCGCTGCAGCGGGCGGCCCGCGGGAGGCAGCCGGAAGGGGCTGGAAGGAAGCAGCGCGAGGCATGGACCGGGAGCCCCCGGAGCCGCGGTGCCCCCCCCGCACCCCGCACCCCGCACCCCACCCCCCACACCCCGCACCTCGGCGCAGCAGCAGCGGCCCCGCGGCCGCGGCCCAGCGTACGGAACGCGCCGCCATGGGCGCCGCCATCGTGGCCGCCGCGGGGCACGGCGGGAGCAGCGGCTCTCATTGGTGCGGAGGGGAGGAGTGGAGAGGGGGAGGAGGGCGGGGAGGAAGCGGGAGCGGGAGGGACTGCCCCCTGCTGGCCGCGCAGGGCGGGGGGGACCCTCCCAGCGGTCCTAATGCCCCCCCCCACCTCCCAGTGCCCCCATCACACAGCCCCGCGAGCCCCGGTGCCCTCCGGAGCACACCCCAGTGCACACAGTGCTCCCCACAACACATCCCAGTGTGCCCCAGTGCTCCCCACAGCGCTCCCCAGTCCATCCCAGTGCTCCCCACAACGCTCCCCAGTCCATCCCAGTGCTCCCCACAGCGCTCCCCAGTCCATCCCAGTGCTCCCCACACGGCTCCCCAGTGTGTCCCAGTGCTCCCCACAACGCTCCCCAGTGTGTCCCAGTGCTCCCCACAACGCTCCCCAGTCCGTCCCAGTGCTCCCCACAACGCTCCCCAGTCCATCCCAGTGTTCCCCACAACACATCCCAGTGTGTCCCAGTGCTCCCCACAACGCCCCCCAGTCCATCCCAGTGCTCCCCACACGGCTCCCCAGTGTGTCCCAGTGCTCCCCACAATGCTCCCCAGTGTGTCCCAGTGCTCCCCACAACGCTCCCCAGTGTGTCCCAGTGCTCCCCACAACGCTCCCCAGTCCGTCCCAGTGCTCCCCACAACGCTCCACAGTCCATCCCAGTGCTCCCAACAGCGCTCCCCAGTCCATCCCAGTGCTCCCAACAGCGCTCCCCAGTGTGCCCCAGTGCTCCCCACAGCGCTCCCCAGTGTGCCCCAGTGCTCCCCACAGCGCTCCCCTGTCCATCCCAGCGCTCCCCAGGATGCCCGGAGCCCCCCACAACACCCCCCACACATCCAACTCCTCCTCCGTGCTCCCCAATAAGCCCCAGTGCTCCCAGTTCCCCTCTTCAATGCATCCCTGTGCACCCCAGTGCTCCCCCTGCAATACACCCCAGTGCTCCCCAAGTCTCCCCACAACACCCCCCAGTGCCTCCCAGTTCTCCCCAGTGCACCCCGCACCTCTGTACACCCAAGTGCACCCAAGGTTCCTCATCCCACCCGCACCCAAATGCACCCCCGAGCCTCCCAGTGCTCCCAGAGCCCGCAGGGGACGTGGTGAAGAAGAAGAGCCGGATCCATGGTGCTGTAACCCCCTTTATTGCTCTGTGCCCCGTTCGGGGCTCCATTGCCGTGTCCGTGCCACGTCCATGCCGCGTGCCTGGCCGTCAGCAGAACCGTTACCATTACTAAACTCAGTAATGGTAACGGTTTCCCCGCCGGCCGCAGGTCCTTGGCTGCACCCATGGTACCCCCATCCCAACCTCCCCATCCCATGTCCCACACCCCCCATCCCTCCGTGCCCACGGCGCTGGTCCCGGGTCTGTCGGTGCGTCGCTCGCTCGGTGCTGGTGCAGCGCGGGGGAGTACATCATCTATACTGTAGTGTCTCATAGTGAACTTACAGTATATGATGATATCCTGCCCGGGGCGGCGCGTGCCGTGTGCCATGGGGCGAGCAGCAAGCACAGCCTGGGGGGGACAGAGCTGTTAGAGCGACCACCTCCCCACTCAGCATCCCCACTGTGCCATCCCTATCCCCCTGCTCCCACTGCCCTGAAGCAGGATGGAAGCTCAGTGTCCTCCCCACTCAGCATCCCCACTGTGCCATCCCTATCCCCCTGCTCCCACTGCCCTGAAGCAGGATGGAAGCTCAGTGTCCTCCCCACTCAGCATCCCCATTGTGCCATCCCTATCCCCCTGCTCCCACTGCCCTGAAGCAGGATGGAAGCTCAGTGTCCTCCCTACCCTTGCATCCCCATTGTGCCATCCCTATCCCCCTGGTCCCACTGCCCTGAAGCAAGATGGAAGCTCCAGTGTCCTCCCTACCCTTGCATCCCCCAACCCCGTCTTTATCCACCCCAATCCCACCACCGTGGAGCAGGATGGAGGATCTCGATGCCTCCCCCATCCCAATATCCCCCCTACCCCTTCCTTGTCCCCCCCAGTCCCATCACCCCGGAGCAGAGCAGCAGCTCCCGGTTGGTGGCACCTACCTATGGGGGTGTCACCGCGGCTTTGGGGGGTGCTGGCTCTGCACCCGCCTTATAAAACCTGCTCTGCCTCATCTGCATATCTCACATCTGCACTGCACAGCTGGACGGAGCCCTTAACCCCTTCATGCCCGGGGGGGCACAACCTGAAACAGCTCCCACCCAGCCTGGCATAGCCTATGGGGTTCTTGAGGATGGGGGGGGGGCCTTCAGGGTGACACCCCACATGCCAAAGGCATTATGGACACTAATGGTCCCTTCCTATACCTGGGGGGACCCCAAACTGGGAGCCACCCATTGCAAACTGGTTCCCAGTTGTTGGACATGCAGCTGGGACACGGGAGCCCCGTGGGGGTGGGACCCAGGGTGACGGTGGGAGAAACGTATGTGTGCAGGGGGTCCCCCTAAGCAAGGCACATGGATGTGAGGGTGAGGACCCTGTGCCCCGGGGGTGGGTGGCCTTCAAAGTACCACATATGCTGCCATGAGGGACATGTGCCCCAGCAGTGTGTGCCCCCCCCCCAGAAGACGTGCCCCCAGCCTGCAGGGACACGTCCCATAGGAGCACATGTCCCTTGCCTTATGTGCCTCCTTCCCAAGGGGATGTGTCCTCATAGGACATACCCCCAGCCACTTGTGTCCCCAGGGGTCCTGCGTCACCTCCCTGCGCATGACCCTGGTCGTACTTGTCCCTGCTGCAGCCACTGGCCATAAATGTCACCCTGGTCATAGGTGTCCCCCATCCCCATTGCGGGGGACCCCCTGTGTGTCCCCCCCGTGCCACTGCGCCCCGCTCTTTGCGCCAGGACACGCTGCTGTTCCTGGAAGGCGCCTGCAGGGAGGTGATAGCCCCCTGCCAGGGCCTGCATGGGGACCCCGATAAGCAGCAGTGTCCGGCTATCGGGGACCCTGCCCTGACACATGGGCCGTCCCCAGGCCCGCTGCCACCTCTGGGTGACAGGAACAGGGGCAGCATCACCCACGTCCCCCCCGCCTGGCCAGGCCATGGCAGGAGGGGAAGCCCCAGCTCCAGCCTGTCCCCAGGCATCAGGATGCCGGGAGCTGGGGGGCTGAAAGGGACGGTCCCCTCCTGTCTTCAGTCCCTGCTGTCACCCAGAGGTGTCCCGGGGGGGCTGTAGTGCTCCCCAGAGTGTGGCTCAGGACCCCAGCACATAAAGCAGGATAAAGGCAAAGTGCCCCCTGCCAGCCCCATGTGGGTCCCGTGGGATTACCCCCATCCCGGCCAGCCCCGCTGCCTGTGGGTCCCCAAACGCTGCCCTGTGCTGTAACCCTGCACCCTATGGGGCACCATGGAGCTGACGTGGGACCCCCGGAGGCTGCTGCAGCCCTCCCGCCAGCCGTGCTCCAGGGCAGTGTGTGTGGCTGCAGATAAGAGCATGGGGGCTGCAGAGCTGTCCCCACCCCCCGTATCTGCAGGGCCACCCTGCTGCAGGGTGCAAGGGACGGGGCCTTCTGTCCTGCCTGCGCCCCTGTTCAGAACAGGGGGGTCTTGAGGAACTGCCTTTGCTGCAGGGAGAGCAGTGGGGCAAAGCCCCCCCTGTGGCTGCTGTCACTGCTCCTGCGTGCAGGAAGGACAGGGACCCCCCGAGCCACCCCTATGTCCCTCAGCACAGGGTGCATGGGGCTGGGCTATAGTGGGACATGGGGGTTGCATGAAGTGGTGCCACCAGCCCGGCTGCATCAGCCCTGCTCCAAACCCCGGGGTGCTGCTGGTTGTGGGGTGCCCCCACAGCAACCAGCTCCTGGGTTAACAAAGGTGATGCTGCGCAGATCACCACCACCTTCACCCATATGGGAGCAGGACAAGGCTCTACCCTCACTAAGAGCAGCCCCAGGCATGGGGCAAGGAGCCCACAGTGACACGGTGACCCTATGGAGACCACAAGCCCATGGGAGCTCTGTGGGGCAGCGGGGGCTGGGACCTGACTTCCACGCACCCCTAATCCCCGTGGGACATCCATCTGCTCCAGCCCCCAGCCAGCCCCATGCCGCAGTGGGCCAAGCACCGCCACTGGGGAGATGGGTGCCATGGTGTGAGGGCAGATGGGTGCAGGAGGCACAAGACAGAGCCAAGGGACACCGTGACAAGGCTTTATTATCATCCAGCAGTGAGGGCGGCAGGGACACAGCCATGCACAGCACAGGCAGATAGGGCACAATGCCCGGCACACCCGCCAGCACCACCACACACCAGGGGCTGATAACACCATCCCTCCCCACCCCGATGGCAGGGAGGGGGACAGGGTGCCACCGGCCCCACAGCACCCACCTGCGACCATAGGTCACTCCTGGCAAAGGGAATGGCCAGGAAGGGGCATTGACAGGAGGTGGAGGGGACCCGAGTCCCTGCGCCCACCCTATGGCAATGTGAGGGACCCAGCGCCCCACAGTTGGCTTCACACATGGGTTTGGCAACAGCCACACTGAGCACAGGCACGGAGGGGACTTGGGCCAGCGCAGGGCCCTCTACGGGACACACACAGGGGACAACCTCTTTCACATTGTCACTCAGGGCAGCAAAGCCACTGGGCTTAAAGGCGAGGGGACTGAGCGAGGTAGGGGCTTCTGCACTGCCTGCACTGAGAACCAGCCCTGGGCGCTGGTCCTGGTCCCCAACCTCCCTCTGACCCAGGAGCTGTGGGGAACAAGATGTGGGGGCCTGGGCACAGCCCCCACAGTGCTTTCACCTCCCTCTCGGAGGACGGGGTGGCTTTGGCAGTGCTACCTTCTGGCGTTCCTGGTGGTGGGACCTCACCGAGCCTGGCTCAGAGCGGGCCTCAGTTGGGCTCTCCCCACTCCAGATCCCAGGAGGAAAGTTCCTGGAGGGAAGGCAGCATGGAAGTTGACACCACGATCATTGCCATCCCTGGGAAGCCAAGCCAGCACTGCGGAAGTCCCGAGCCACTCCAACAGGGAAAGCCACAGGAACAGGCTGCGGGCAGAGGCAGGGGTTGGGCAGTGCCCAAGGAGGAGGACAGGGAGTCAAGAGGAGATGGGTCCTGGCTGTTCTCTTCCTCCAGCTCCGCATCCCACAGAGCCTCTGCTCCGAGGACAGAGAACAGCAAGGCCCTGGGATTGCAACACCAGACAAGCTGCCAGTTGTGGCTGGGGGTTGGATCCAAACCCCAGCCGGGTACAATACAGTTAATAACAAAATAAATCCCCCCCCGTTGTAATAAAAAGAGCAGCTGATCGGACATGCAACCTTCTGGCCCTACAAAATAAGGCACCAGAGCTTCGAAATGAAACCCTGATTGTCTTTGATATAAAAGGAATTCCCACGTGTTGAAGGCAGTTGATGTCTGAGTGCATTAACAGGGAGTGATCTTCACTAGCTTTGGCCTGGCCAGCCTCATGCCTGGGCTCCGGTGGCTTTCTGGATCAGGGGAATCTGCAGGAGGGCAAAAGAAGCTGTTAGGGCTGGAAAAGGGAGAGGCAGGGAGCTCCCTGCACCCTGTGGCTGGGCAACGAAAGGCTCCCTATGAGTCTGGAGGCTTTCAGGCAATTCCCTATGCCCTGAAGAGCTGCAGGAATCGCAGGCGCTGGCGCATGGCTCACCTTTGTGAGGTCCACACCGGTGATGGCACGCACGGAGGCGGGGATCTCGGCCAGCAGACGGTTCACCTCCGACACGGTGGTGTTGCTCTCTCCACTGAGGATAACGATCTCATCCACTTTGGAGAGGGGAGCAGCCACTTTGGCAGCGATCTGGGGAAGCAGGGAAGCAGGGTGGGATGAACAGAGTGAAGGAGCTGCTCGCCAGCCTGCTGGGCAAAGGGCTCTACACACCACAGGAGACCTGGCCCAGCCTGGGTTCCCCCGTGGAGCAAGGGAATGCTGCTCCCTCCTCACCTCAGGCAGCGCATCCAGCACCAGAGCCAGCTGGGCAGCTTCTCCATACTTCTGGAGCGCTACAGCTTTCAGCTTCATCCGCTCAGCCTCCGCCATCCCGATGGCCTCGATGACGAACGCCTCCGCTTCCCCGATCTTCCGGATCTTTTCCGCTTCCGCCTGAGCGAGGAGGACCTGCTTCACCCTGGCAAGGGAAACGCAGCCCTCCAGCAGCCCGGACCACTGCACCGCTTCCCTCCATCCCTCCCGCAGCCACAGGCGCAGGGCTCACTCACTTCTCGCCCTCGGCGATCTGTTGGATGCGGTACGCTTCAGCCTCTGCCGGCCGCTTCACGGTGGCGATCAGCTCCTTCTCCATGCGGATGATCTCCTTCTCTTCCACATCAATCTGCTTCTTGCGCTGCACTACCTCGATTTCAATCTCCTCCTGGCGGATCTTCTGCTGCTCCCGGGCGCTCTGGAGCTCGTAGGCGAGCTGGGCCTCTGCAGTCTGCACACAGGAGACATGAGAGGGGTCGTGGCCATCCTCCCCTGTGCATAGACATAAGGGCCCTTGGCAAGCACCGAAAGCAGATATAACTCCTGCTCCCACACGTCAACCCAGGGGTGACATCCCAGTCCTTAGAGCTGCACTTGCTGTCGTTCCCAGCGCATCCTTCCCATAGAATTTGAGCCCCACCAGCTCTAGGTTCAGCATGGATGACCCCATCCTTTCCTCTCCTTGTCCCACCTCACTGTTGTGAACAGAACCCAGGTTTCTGTGTTTCAAGCTGGATTCCCCACCTCCAGCTCTCCTAACACGTGCAGGAGGAGGAATCTGACAAGTCCCAGAGCCACCAGTACCATGAGGAACCAGGCAGGGAACAGCAGTGTGCTGTCAGGCACCTCTCACCTTAATGTTGACCTCCTCACTGAAGGCAGCCTTCTGCAATTCAAAAGCCCGTCTGGACTCTGCTATTTTGGTATCTGCCATGAACTTGACATCCAGCATTTCCTTCTTACACTGTGCCTCCTGCAGAGAGGAAACAGAGAGCAAAGCTCAGCTGCAGCAGAAGAGGCTGCTCTAGGGAAGCCCAGCATGGGTCTGGACTCACCCGAATGCCAGCATCTCGCTCAGCCTCTGCCACCCCAATGTCTGCATCCCTTCGGACAGCCGCAGTCTGAGTCTTCCCCAGGGAGCTCAGGTAATCCACTTTGTCATAGACATCCTGGAGAGGGGGAGATAAGTCACAACCACTTCAAATGAATGATTCCATCCTGCTCCCTTCCCGTTGAAGCTCAGAGCAAACACTTGTGCGGTTAGGCCAGGGTCAGAACGAGCCATGTCAGCCTGCTGCCAAATCAAACAGGGGTGACAGGGGGAGCTGGGCTCTCCTGACATCTTCCCTCTGTCTCCCTAGCAGCTCAGTTATCAGTGAGCTCCCTCCTCAAGCCATGTTTACAGAGGCAGCTAATTTAACTGGGTGCTCTTTGCCATCTGCCTGGATACAGGACAAGCAGTGGCGGCTGTCATGGAAACACCCGGAGGGCTGGAGCAGGCTGTGAGCTGGAGTCTGTCACCTCACTGCAGCAGAGCAGCCAGGGCCAGGCTCTGTTCTGCTGCTCCTATAGCTCTGCTGGGTGCCCCATAGCACAGCACCCTACACCTGAGCATACCTTGATGGTGAAGCTCAGGATCTCGATCCCCATGCGACCCACATCAGGAGCTGCCACCTCCCGCACCAGCTTGGCAAACTGATCCCTGTCCTGGTAGATCTGCTCCACTGTCAGGGTACCTGCAGAGGGGAGGAAGGTGAAGGGCTTTATTTGGAACAGGTAACACATAACAACATGGGCCTAAGCTCAGCAACATCCCTGTTGTCCCTAATCTCCTCAGGCCCGGGCACCAGGGCGTGCACCAACATCTCAGTGTCACAGCACAACCACCACACACATGTGCCACCTGGAACCCATGGGGACTCAGACATCTCTGAGTGCAGGCACTGAATCTCATTTATCACAACACCCAGGAGCTGCTGCAGGGGTGGAACCACCTCAGATGTCACCTCTGCAGCCAGCAGAGGAGGCACCCGTTGTAGGTGCTGTGGTGGCAGCAGTACTGCTGGGAGCAGCCAGCAGAGAAGGGAGAAAGCTACTCAAGATGCCTTGAAGAGCGTGAGTCCCCTCACACCTAGGATGGAGCGCAGGTGTCCCTCCAGTGTCTGAAGCACCACGTTCTTCACATCCTGCACGTTCTTCCCCAAGAACTGCTCGCAGGCCACAGCCAGGAGCTCCTTCTCGGTCATGATCTTCACCTAGAGAAAGGAGACAAAACCAAAGGGGCTGAAGGCTGCTGTTCAAAGAGGCACAGGCACCCAACAGCAGCAGCAGCAGCAGAAGCAGCAGTACCACCACCAGGCTGCCCCCATGCTACTGATGCTCCAAGGAACCATGAGCTGTCACCACGCTCACCCAGGCCACCAGAGCAGCCACTGCTGCTGGGTACAGCCCTGCTGCAGGCACATGCATGGGGCAGACACCTCTGCAAACCCCACTGCAGCTCAGTGTGGAGAGGTGCTCCCTGCAGCCATCTACCCCCCAGCAGCAGCCATGGGGTGATGTTGGGGCAGGTCCCACCAGATGAAATCCCTACCAAAAGAGCCCTGAACTATTGCACCAACACCCGACCTAGGAGGAGAGGGCTTTCCAGTACTACCCCTGTCCAAAAGCCATTCTGTTACCTTTCTCTTCCTCCTCCTTCACTAAAATTAACATTTCTGACACAGGAAAAGCAGGGAACAAGGAAGAGTCTCACATGCCCAAGGAGCAGCTTGGGAACAGGGGCTCCATTCGGTGTTCCCTGCAAGGAGAGATGAGATGAGATGGCCATAGCGCACTGGTTTGCCCTTCTCGTGGCTGGGAGCTCCCAAGTGCACTTTGCAGTGACCCCAATGTGCTATGGCCAGGACCTGGCTGTCCCACTCTGCAGGGTCAAAGTGATGATAAACCCCAGAGGTGGGCCACAACTACCCCAGCACTGCTTCCATCTCCCACAGCCAGAGCCAGACATAAAAGCATCCCTAAATCCAGACGTCCAGGGTCTCCAGATGGTCCTGCTGGTCATGGGGCTGCTTTTGTAAGGCAAAGTGGGTTACAAATGAGATGCGTGCTCACGGAGCTCTACAGGATGCAGCTATGAGATACAACCCATCAAAGTGGCAGCTCCTGGTGACCAGGTCCAGTCTGGACATAAGGGTGTCTCTGTGGCAGCACCAGAAGGAAGCAGGGCCATACGAGCCACACACCTCGGGGTGCTGAGCGGGTCCCACAGCACCCTCTGATGGAGACATCTGGGCTGGGCAGCACCTCCGGTCCCATGAGATGCTGGCGGCACCCAGCACAGGGCCCTGGCTGCTGCCTGTGATGCCAGCAAGGTCCTGGCTCAGAGATCTAATCAAAGCTGCCCTCTGATGGGTCCACAGCCTATAGACCTCATCCCTGATCTGTTAACCTGTGAGTCCAAATTGATCCTGCAGCCTAACCTCTGGAGCCAAACAGCAGCACTGCCAGAGAGCAGGACAGCCGGGCCCAGCCACCCCTTCCTAAGGGAGATCCACAGGGCCAGGCCAAGGTGATTTCTTGTCCCTGCACCCAGTGCCAGCAGCGTGCACTTCCCGCACAAGGGGCAGGTGGGAGAGCTGCTCACTGAGCTGCACCCAGAGTGTGGGTCCTGCGCAAGGCTCATCCTGCAGCAAACAGGAGGCTTTGCAATACCAAACCCAATCGGACTCAGCAGCAAGGTTCATGGTGTGCATGTGCCAGCAATTCCACCTCTCCAAACAATCCCCATCCTTTGCGAACTGCAGACAGGATGGAGCAGGGTGTTGGTTAAGAGAGTCCCTGGGGTGCTTAACAGGAGCAAGAACAATTCAGGCCCTGAATAAAGCCTGCACCAGCGACCCTGGACAGCCTGAAGGAGCTGGGCTGAATATGGATGCCAACCTACAAAGCCAAAGGTTGCACAAAACAAGCCAGAGTTGAGCAATCTGCGCTCAGCTTGCTGCCTGTTTCAGGCAGGGCACAGCGACCCTGGAGGCTGCTTCAAATGTCATTCACATCAGAAAGAGTGGAGCTGGCAGGAAATCAGAGAGCTTCCATAAAGCAATCCCATGTGGATCGATAGCGGCGCACCCAGCTCCAGGCAGCTGCAGTCACGGTGAGGGCTGGGCAATCCAATTGGCTTGAGGCTCAGGAATGGGATAGAGGGATACAAAGCCCAACGTGGCTTAAAGCAGCAGCACCCCAAGCACTCAGCCAACACAAGAAGGAAGCTATTGGTGTGTCCTCCTTACACCAAGACAAGGACAGCATCCTTATGCACATTAAGCCCTTTATTAATACAGCAACCACTTTTAAAGGTGTTAAAGGTCTCTAGGAATCATTTGTTGGTTTTTTTTCCTTTCTTGCACAAGCCCTCAAAAGGTTTACTTCAAAAGTACTTCCACAGAATCAAGGTAACCTCTGCCATGCACAGCCCCAAGTGCCTCAAACCTGCTTTCAGCAGGGCAAATCCTTGCAGCTCCCAAGCCTAAACCTTTAATAACAATTGAGAGTGAAAGAAATGAACAGTGAGAAGAGAGAATAACATCAATGAGATGGATTGGGAGCTGCAGTTTTAAATCCAGGCACCCAGTGATCCAGCCTTCTGTTACCATGTACCCGCCTAGACCATTCCGTAGGCAATGGAAGGATGTCCCAAAACTGGGTCAAAAAGGGATGCTGGCTTCAGAGAAATACCTTTTCCAAATAGAGAAGGAAAAGCCTACGCATTTGCGAGATGTGTGTGAGGGGGGACAAGGGTACAGGCATTTTGCCAACCATGCAAAGACTGCTATGGTTATGTGATATAAATATGGATATAAAGAACTGAACACCAGGATGAGGCCAAGATGCTGGCTCCTGTGCACATAGCTGCTCCCCAAGAGCAGCAGGGTGATGGGCAATCCACTGTTGAGTCATGCTCCTGCCCAGCCCTTCTGCTGTCATGAGAATCCAGAAGCCACTCCTGGCTGGATTCCCACCCTCCCTTACACAGACACAGCCCCTCTGCAACATCAGGTCAGAGCAAACCAATGAACCTGGGCTGGAATGCATTGCTCGGGAAAGCACTGGGTGGAATGCGTCAAGCGCTTGGTCTGAAAAGGGCTGCAGCAGCCACAGTGCTCTCCCTTGGTGGGGCTTTAGATGCACATGGGACTTTGGTCACATCACTGCATCGCTCAGCAGCTCCACTGCTTACCTCAAGGAACGTGGCAGTCACCTCTCGTGCAACAACAGACCCGGACATGCCTTGGACACACGGTGACCACGGCCTTGTGTGCACTGAGAACCACTCTCCTGGGTTTCCACCCCCCCGAATGAGCTGTCAGAGCAACTGTCAATCAAAGCATCCAATTGCCTATTTGTGGAGTCAGGTTTTGTCAAGAGCTAACAACATTTTCCTGACAGCATCCTCCCCAGGGCAGGACTGGGACACAAGACCCTGCATGAGGACTCAGAGTCGAAGAAACTCAGGTGTTTGTGTGTGTCACAAGCAGCAGGAGCTGGGTTCCACATAAGAAGAAGGCTTGAGAGAATCAAAATTCAACTAAAGCCAGCAATTTTGCACACAAATTTTAGTGCCTGGAGGGATTAAGCTCTTTTTCAAGCTTTAACTCACCGTGAAGAATTACAGGGTCCACATGCTACTAATAATAATCCAAAGCAACATAATGCTCAACACTACCTCAGGAGCGAGCGGCTCAGTGCTGCAGGGTCACACACAGCTCCACGGGCACCACAGTACATCAGCATTTCACACACAGGTCAAGTCACCCACAAACAGCTCATTTGCCACGTGGACAAAAGAGACACGAGAAAAAGAGGAACGGTTTTTGGGAAGAGGAGGAGAGATCACAACCCCCCTGCACAACATGGGACGTGTCTGAACCAACAAGGACAGTGTGTACAAGGATTTCAGAGCAGTTGGCTTCTGTTTCTGGACAACAGCCACCTCTTAAGGGAGAAAACAAGGTGTACTTTAGAGACATGCATTCCTGAAATGACGTTTGGAGTTACTGTACCTGTGCCACACCTGTGACAGTTAAAGCTACCCCCTCCGCCGTCTCTACGTCCTCACACCTGGGCTGTAACGTCATTATCTCTAGGGAAATCCTGCCAAAAAACGTAAGATATTTGCACGTTTCCAGGTTACACGCGCTCAGCTCTTCCCTTTGCACCTCCTGCCCCGGGCGACCTGCTGCACTCAGCACAGGTAATGTAAGACAGGCCCAGAATGCAGCCGAGAGGCTCCACCTGTGACTGGAGACAGACACTTTGGTCAAGAAATAGATTTTCAGATAATGCTTGAAGGCAATTCCTCAGCAGAAGAAGGCTGGGAGCCAGGCTAGAAATGAGACCACGACCCTTTCCCTTCTGCTGGGCTAGAAGGAGACCAGAAGCTGGCAGCTTTGGAACCACAAAGGGCCTCCCATCAGAGGCTTGCTGTGCTACACTGCCCCAGTGCTCTCGCTGGCTGCTGTCACTGGTTTAAAAGCACAGCATGGACCTGGGGTGCTCCTGCCCCATGGTGCGACCCCCATGGAGCCCAGGGCACGGCAAAACCTGGTGCTGATGCTGCAGGAAGCAGCCCTGCCTTTGCCCTCGCTGAGTCAGCATTAACAAACACCTACCTCCTTATCTGGTTCACCTCTCCTGGTGTTATTCCTGTATCCTGTGATCCAAAGGCAGACAGAAGTGAGTCTCCAGCTCTTTAGGGCTGTGCCTGCGTAGTATCAGGCATCCAGGAACAAATCAATCACAGAATCATGGAATGGTTTGGGTTTGAAGAGACTCTAAAGCTCATCCAGTTCCAACTCCCCTTCCATGAGCAGGGACACCTTCCACTAGACCAGGCTGCACATCCTGCAGCTCCAGAGCTTTCTCAGTCACTCAAGGTGAGCTCAAGTTACTGTGGCCAGAACTGGCAACCTGCAGGACACGGTTTGGTGAAACAAGAGACACGCTTGGCCATGGCAGGTTCTGCTGCAGGAAGCAAAGCCTGGCTCTCCCTTCAACCCTAACAAGCCAGGAAGGGATTGGGAGTCAGGACGAGGAGCCACAGGGCAGAGAGCTTGTGTCGGTGAACATTAGGTCAAACCTCTGAACCATGAAGGGGCTGCACTGGGCTGCTGAAGTCGCTGCAGGATTGGCTGCAAGTGCTGAAATCTACCTCTGCAAGTTCATGCCTGCCTTGGCCACTGTCCTAATGAAATTGGCACACAAGCTGGGAGCTGA
The DNA here is from genome assembly GCA_028858755.1 of Ara ararauna. NCBI lineage: Eukaryota > Metazoa > Chordata > Aves > Psittaciformes > Psittacidae > Ara > Ara ararauna. The sequence goes on along the minus strand of CM054389.1, from coordinate 3,476,776 downwards.
TAAAGCAGATCCCACTGTCCAGGATGCACAAAGGCATTTTCTGCATTCACAGCTTTAATCAGCTAGTGCAGGATTTTAACCTTCTGAACACCTAACCTATACTTTGAATTTAATTGACAGTGCTGTTAGCCAGCAAGTCACGGGGATGCTTGGTGATTACTGTTACACCAGTTCCTAACTGCTCGCAGCGTAAATGCCAGTCCTATGTGCTGTAACTCATCCAAGGTCTCTATGCTGTACTTTCAAACGTGACAATATCCAAACCAGGCACTGTCTCCGTGTAGAGGGAGAAGGGCTGAGTGGAAACCCATACCCAAAACTGCAGAGCCAGGTACAGTTGCCGTTTCCCCATATGTGTACAGGTTTCTTTTTGAAATGGCACAAAACCTGCCTCAAATCCTGTACAGACCCAATCTGGCCTGCTTGTGGCTCCACACAAAAGCAATGCCCTTCTGCTCTCCACCAAGCACACAGTGGAAACAGTGCTGTCAAGTAAAGGTTTACAGCTGGGGTGAATGTCTGCAGCATTATCAGAAGGAGCCAGAACAGCAGTGCTGGATTTGGGACTTGCCAAGTGTGCATCTGTCTGCATTACCTATAAGCCGTGGAGTGCACCCCAGGGCAAGTGCCAGAGGAGGGGAAGCAGAGGAGGGTATTGAGATTTCAACTGTCCCGTTAGAAAACCATTAGTTTCTACGTTATCCTGCTGCTGCTGCTGCTGTTGCTGCTGCTCAGAACAGAGGGATAAAGTCAGACACAGTGTTAGGAAGCTAGTGGATCATTACCTGTGCAACCCCTGTTACGTACAGTGGGACCCCCTCCGACGTCTCAATATTCTCACAGCGACAGAGGATGGTCATAACCTCCAAAGACAGTCTGAGCAGCGAGGAATAAGGGTAGGACAGCAAATACACAAAGCAGTTATCAGAGAGTAAGACACTCATTGCAAAGGACAATACGAGACTTTCAGGTTTCAGCTTCTCCCTGGTCAGTTTGCCTTTCTCTCACCTATTTCTCCCAGGGCTCCATAACACTGGACCGGAGCAGCTCCCTTCCTCACAGCTTCTTTCGATGAGGATGAAGGGGCTCATCTGAACCCTGTGTGCCACGAGTCACTGCAGATGAAACTGAACCTTGTATCCCACCTGGAGTGACACCCTGCAGGAATTTGCTGCCGGAAGCAATCTTCACACACAGAAAATTCCTTTCTGTAATGATTCAGATGCTTCTATGCCAACATTTAAGAGAGGACAGGAAAGTTTTAAATGCTAGGGGTCTGGCTACCCACCCCTGCCTCAAGCACTGATGAGAGAAGGTGCCTCCAAGTGCTGTTCTGAGAAGCTGAATAACACCATTTGGCTCCCCCAGAGGCATGCAAGACCATGCTGCCTCTCTCTGCTTTTATTCCTGACCCTTAAACAAGGACAGGACTTTTCCTTTCCTTTTTTCCCCCCAGTCCTCAAGGTTGCAGCAGGATAAGAGCCCAGCACCCTGCCAGCTCTAACTGTTCCTTTTGTTCCCGGGTTAGTGCTACCTGGCAGGACGCTGCTGACAGGAACACAATTGCTGCTGCCTCTCTTGCTTTCAGCACTGGCAGCCCCAGAAAAGATGCCCTAATTTCAGGGGAGGAAATCTGCTTCACTCTTCATGTTAATGCAGCAGGCTCCATCTGTGGCACGGCTCATTTGGGAAGGGTTCTGTTTTCCGAAGGAGAATTAAGTCCCACATCCCATGGTGTGAATCAGAGGATAGATTTTAAAGTCAAAGATTTGTTTGGGTGCTGGAATTGCTGCCAAGAGCCCCGTTTGCTAAATAATGCACAGACCTCTATCATATGACAGCTCACTCCTGGCAAGCAGCTCTCGGCCCTGCACTCAGCCTTTGCTTAACTTAATAAGTGAGCCTCCTGAATACATCTGTTATCTCCTGCACACGGCAGGTCAAGGTCCTGCACTGTCCTCTGCGCTTCTCACACAAGAGGAGGAGCTGGAACCACTCATTCAAATCAACCATTCTCCCATGAGATACCTCACAGAAGTTTGGGAATGAAGCTTGTCCGGATCAAATGCAATTATTAAGGACTGAACCCACAGGCTGGGCCTTTCCTTCCCCTCCTGCCTCATATGAGCATCACTGGAGAGCCCACCGAAAATGCGTGGTGTTAGCTGAGACCTCTTCATGCTCTCACAGCAATCCTGAGTATGAGCAGCCTAGGAGAGGACCTGGAAGCTGTCACCAGTCAGTTGCCAGCAGCAGCCAGGACCCCTTTGCACAAGGCAAAGCTGCCTGCTTCGAGGTGAAGAGCAGCTACAGCAGTGTATCATCTGCAGAGCAAGGGCAGAACATGCTCACTTAGTCTGCTGGTGGCAACATGTGAACAGGGAGAAGAGGTGGCAAGATGGGGCAGTAAGGGTTAACTCTGACCATCACTCAGAGCAAAACCCAAAAGTCCCGTCATTATCCTTTTCCCTGCTATTTTTGTTACACAGATGGAGGAAACCTGCATCAGTGAGCATGGGGGAGGTGTTGAGAGCAACACACCCACAGATCCTAAAGACAAAGAGCTGTATTAGCAGGACAGCAGCACTGTCAAAGTATGTTAGTTCGGAGACCAGTGCAGGAAGAAGCAGCAAGCAAAATCCATGACTGAGGAAAGGCAAAGAAAGGAAATCCTATGGGTTTAAACGGGAACACACTCTGCTCCCAAGGTGAGAGCAGTCAGCACATCGTTAGAAACAGAGACTGGAGGAGCAGGAAGGGGCACTGGCCGCTGCATGATACAAGCTCTGGTGAGCTCAGGGATGAGCCAGCCCAATGCTTTGCTGCCCAGCACCTCTGTGAGAGCCTGGAGCACAGCAGAGCAGAGCAGGGCTCCTGCCTTCCTCAGCACCAGCACAGGATGGAACACACTGACCAGCCAGGCTGCAGCCCTCTCAGCTTGGTGGGGTTTGTGTAAATAAACAACTGGGATTGAGGAGAGGTCCCATGCTCCCAAAAATACTGCTGACTGCCCCACTGGGATGGCTTTGCCTAATTCCTACTCCAAAAGCACAAAGAACGGGGGGCTCCTTACCTTTGGGTGTCAGTAATGCACCACCAAGCCCAGGCCCAGCCTCCATACACATACTGCTTGACATCAGAGCCACAACAGCCACCTGCAGCACAGCAGAGAGGTTACACATACAAACCTGATTCATGAGCACAACATCATAACAAGCCTGCCCAGCCTTGGGGTGATGGGGAAAGGGCATCCTGAGCGGGGGTGTCATTGGTTCCTCCAATCCCTTGGAGCACAGGAAGCACCAGGGCTACCAAGCCAAGCTCTGCAGCATGACCCAGACGAATCCAAGGATGCCTGCAGGATCTGGTGAATAATGAACACAGAAAACTCTTTCCAAGATCCACAGCAGCCCTGGAACACCCTTTGGTCAGCCGCAGTGCAGCTGGCTACCGGGAACCAAACACTCTTCCTCACCCCATGCGCCCCACGCAGCAGTCTTCCAAAGGCAACCTGTGTTTTCTAGAGTTGTCTTGTAAAAGTGGGAAACAGTACTTGTGATAATTCAGTGTGAAGAACAGTAACACACAGAGAGAGACTGGATTTCAAACCAGGATTTTATTTAAGCTTTGTTTAGCAGTTTAAGCACTTTCAGCAAAGACACTTCATTCTTCAGTATTTTTAACCGTTGATGCACCGGCTCTGTTATGGAAAGCCACACAGGAAATCCATCTCCTTTCCCTCACCCCCCACTGCAAACCACCCTTTAATCCACCCAAAAGCTAGCAGTCAGTGTTGGAGGAGGGACGAAGCTTGGAGCTCCCCAAAAACATTTCCTAGTTTGGGCTCATGCAATACTACAGTGCCTGAAGCTCTGATGGTCCATCACAGAGCTGGCTCTGCACAGATTCAGGTCAGCTTCCAGAACTCCTTTGATGCATTTAAGATTTGACCCCAGTGAAGCCAGAAGATTCTCACATCTCTGATTCAAGGAATGAGACCCCTGCTACCTTCCAAGGAGCACCCTGCCATGACCAGCCCCAAGCTTAATGCCTGGCAAGAGAGGAGCTCTGCAGCTCCCTGGCTTGGACCAGGGCTGTGAGCCACCTTCTCCCAGGCAGATAAACCCAGCAGTCCCTCCCTAGTCTGTCATCCACAATCACACTTCTTACAGCAGCGCCCCAGGGCCTCAGCAAGGCGAGCACTGCACCGACAGAGCAGCAGCTTCAGCCCTGGGGGATGTATCTACACAGGCAAGGCAGAGGCAGAGCTGGCACACCAGGCTGGAATGCCGTGGGAGGGAAAAGGGAGAACTCCGAGACCAGCAGACAGCTCTTTCAAGAGAGATGACACACTAAGTTTGCTGCAATAGGTCAAAACGAAGAAGCAAAGGCAGCACACATCCAGGCCAGTGTGCTGGCAGAGCTCTCTGCACTACAGGAGAGGCCTTCTGTCAGTCCCATCCACAAGTGTTTGGCCATCTTCTGCTCTCAGCTAAAGGTACCACCTGCTTCACTGGCTTCCGTGCAGTGGTTGATAATCCATAAGCAAAAGCCCCATCTACAATTCTTCACCTTCCATTACCAGTAGGAAGTAAACACAAGCGGGAGATGGGTTTACACACTTTTCAGGTCTCCCATGCTCCACAGCCCTGAGGAATATTCTCCTGCCACCTCCAAGAGAGCCTCTTGATAGCTTCTTCAGCCTCCGGAGAGCTTCTTCCTGTAGCTGGAAGACTATTTCAGCCAGGCAAGCAGTTACAGAAGCTGATGATACAATATCCTGCAGCATTTCAACCGCAACACCTCTTAACTTCTCCTGGGGGACGTCAGCCCGGTTAGCTCAGCCCTTTAGCCAGGCCCTTGTTTTCCAAGAACAGGAAGGGAGGTGTTCCTGGCAGCTGGGAAAAGCAGCTCCACATGGAAAGGTATTTTATTTCACAGGGTCTATGTGGCCTTTACCAAACCTCTGGTAATTGCTTTATAATAATGTTCTGAGAAAACTCTGCACCCTCAACCCACTGCTGTCACAAGAATGTTCCTCTCCACACAGATGGCTCTTCTCTTCCGCAGGAAATACCTTCTTTGGCATCACATCCAAAGCGAGCGCCGTGTTTGCTTCCTAACACTGCTCCACAGCACAGTTTACGCAGCTAGATTATACGTCAAAAAGTGCTCAAAGCATAAGGAAAAGAGGGGAAATCAAGACATTAAACAGGAGCAGGATGCCAGCTGGTTGCTTTCACGCAGGCTGGACGTCTGAGCGCAGCAGAGCTCTGTCCTGGTAACACAAGTCAGATGAGCTGAACGCTCATTTGCCATTGCAGTCCCGCAGTCTCTTTCCCAAGTCTCAAAGAGCAAGTGAAAAAGGAACCAACAAAGCGAAATCTTTGCAAGGCTAAAGAATAACCCCTCTTGCACAATGAGATTTGGCAGAGAAATTGCCTTTTCCAGCTATAATACACCCACTGTTCCAGCAGCCCAGGGCTCACAGTCGTTTGGCCACAGCTTCCACAAACATCCACTGCCTCTTCCGGGGCAGTGTGCAGCAGCCAGGCACACTACAAACACAGGATTCATCACCAGGAAGCTGCCATCCAGTCTGGCCTCTTCCCAAATGAAGGGGTCCCATGTTCAAGCAAGAATTCCCAGAGGCAGGAGAAAGCACGTTGTCTGTTTGGGTTTGGTGGGGCTTTATAATGAGATGAGATTCATCACTTGGGACTTTGGCGATTAATGGAGCTCTCAGCAGATGCAGGAAGCTGCTGCCCTGATGGATGGCATGCAAGGAAGAACAGGAGCCCCAGCAGGGACACAGGGCACAAAACAGCGAAGCTGAGACAATTGGAGGTTGGGAACAAACTCAGTGTTGTTTGCTCTCCCAAGGTAACTGGAGGCAATGAGCTTGTATTCTGGCAGGAAGTGGTGAGTGCTCAGAAATCAGGTCATGGTAAGCCAGCTGCTATGATAGCTTGATGATGATATTCCTTCCCCGAGACCGCCACAGGCTGAAGACAAGAACAAAGCAGACACCATCACCCTCACCTGCACAGGGAGAGCTCTCATCTCCACACCTCGGTTCAGGGCAATCTGTGCTGGACTCTCCTCCTCCAGGAGGACCCATCATCTAAGCAGGGAATAAACAGCTCGGTCCAGGGAGACAGAAGTCAGGTTTGTAGAGAAATGGCCCATGTCATGGGGTGCTAATAAACGAGTGCAGAAAGGGGGAAAATGATAACTGAAACCAGTTACTGACAAAAGACTTAATGGAGATTAGAGAAAAGGCAAAGGCATAAAGAACATCATGTAATAAAGCAGGGTCTTGACTGAAGCCAGTCTGGTTCTTAGGCCCTGCTGTGCACAGAAATGAGGCTTTGTCCACATGCAGAAACGGGACAAGGTTAACAAAAATTAATTTAAGAGAGTGCAGGGTTCTGAGCTGAATCCATAAAATCCTTGGATGGTCACTACAGCAGACGAAAGAGATGCTGGATGCGAGCTGTATCAAAATGACTGCTTAAAGGCTGGAAGTGTCAATGCTCAGAGCAAGTTTCAAAAGGCACATTTAGTTTAATTCATCTCGTAAACAGAAACTCACAGACGACACACCGCAATGAAGTCACACAACAAAACCACGGAGATCCTACCCCAGAATTCCAAAGGGAAAGCCCTGAAGCCATTCTGTCCAATTCCTTCTCCTGCATGCTTTCAGATGAGCCATCTGCAAGTCTTGGACATGGAACAATTACTGACAAGGGAAATCTTGAGCCCCACCACCTGCAAAAAGCTGAAGAACTACCTCCAGAGAAGAAACGACCTCCCCATATGCTGCGTTTTGAGCGCCAGCAATCCTGTGGTACAGACTTGAAACGGGGTGTGAGGCTGCGCTCTGGGCAGCAGCCACTGAGCACCCGAAGAACCTAAGTGCAGGAGCACTCAATGGCAATGAGTGCCACTAGAAGTTTCCTGCATGGCTTGCCTGGTGTGAGAGGTAGAAGACCTCACCCTCAACCCTCAGATGGCTCTTGCTGCTCACCACATCTTTCTGCAGGACACAGCCTGGACCTTCTCCTTTCATTTTCTTGCTATCGACTGTTCTCACCCAAGCATAGTTCTCTGCATTTCTCCTTGTTGAACTGCACCGTATTTCTTCCAGGTCATTCCATCACTCTGTTGAGTTTGTTTTGATTCTAATCCAGGCCTTCAAAGCTCTCAAATCCATTCCTAGCTCAGTACTGTCTGCAAATTCAATAAGCACATTCGCAATTCCATTATCCAAGCCAAAACAAGGAACGTACTTGATAAATCCTTTCAGCTGAACAGTGAGGCACTGTCAAGTCCCCTGGCAACCCTTTTCCAGGCAGTTTCATATTAATCTTATAGAATCTGAGAAAACAGTTCCTCCTTGCACTGGGGACTGTAGACCTCTTGCAGGAATGGCTTGCAGAGCCTCAAGAAGCCTTTATTTTCAGGCTTTCAGCTTAACAGAAATACCATGAAAATGGCACAGTGACACTGGCTCCAAATCAGGACCAGTTCTTGCAGGAAAAAAAGGGATGCACGAGCTTAGAGCAGCTCTGGAAGGGTTAAACTATCCCTGGCAGTTGGGGTGTATCAGGAAGCGTTTACACGAGGAAGGAATTAACTGCTAGCTCTTCTTTTACTCTGACAGAGATCAGGGAGCCTCAAAGGGTGACGCAGGAAAGCAGAGTTTGAGAAACTGGGCTGGGCTGTGGTTCTCCAGCTGAATTCTGAGAAATCCCATGTAACAAGCTTTAGTGCACATCAGCGCCTTCTCGCCATCCCCTGCAGTGCTAACCCACCTGACGGGGAAGTCAGACTAGCTGGACGTGGCTCACACACAGCAAATACAAGGAACCGTTTTCTTGGAGGCATTTACAAGCTGTGTCTCAGTGCTCTCCCAGGAAATAGAGCCAGGTTGACCGGGCAATTCCCCTGGACCTTTTTTCCTCCTTTCATACCCTGAACTAATGCCGAAAGAGCAGTTTGTTCTGACCCGCAAATATGGGTGCCAACCTTCCCCTGGCACCTATCTCCAAGGGCTCACCTCAAAGCTCCTCTGGCTGCTGCACCATTGCTGTGTGGCGCTGCCCCGCAACCCTTAACATTCCCAAAGGAAAATGTTCCAACTGTAGAGGTACAGAACATATTAGTTACTTACGGCGACTGTTAAGATGAACGTGGCCATTACAAATTACATCTCCTTACAATGAGACTGCAGAAAGCATTGTATTTCATAATTAGCAGATTGATCCTTGGCCACAAAAGCTGCATTCAGCCAGACTGCAACCCAAACCCAGCATTATGCATCCAACAAAACCTACTTAGCTGCTGGGAACATTCTGGTATCAGGATGAACAGGTACTTTGTGTATTGCCCTGAAAACACGGCTGGCTCTTGGAAGCCTCAGTGATGCCAAAGCCTCCTCAGAACTTGCACCAAACCTTGACAGCAAAGTTAGCCCCGCAGTTTGGAGACACCATCATTGCCTCTGTAGGGTTTGTGGAGCACTCTCACAAAGCCTGGGTTCTACACTTCGTGGACAGACTGGCCAAGAGTGCAGTTCTTAGAAGGAGATCAATATTGCTCAACAAGAAGGATGCAAGTGCCACCAGAGTGCTGACCTGTGCCCGGGAAGCAGCTTCCCAAATAAGGCTGCGAAGCTCCTGCGCACACAGCCATTCCCAAGGCACGGCTGGCTGCTCCTGGAGCACTGGAGGAACTAAAGCGTCTTACAAGAGAGTGAAAAGAAAGAACACCATTCCTCAGAACCCCCCAGGTGCCACCCCAAACTTCAAGAGCCACAGGCTGGCTTTACAGTAAGGAAACTTTTCAATAAGCTTCATGATTTGGAGGTGCCTTCCCACGAAGTCCTTCAGATAACATTCACATGGCCAAGTCGAGACTGTGAGCCAAAATCTTGCTTTCAATATGATTTGCTGCTGGTTTATTCTTCCCTTCCCCTCCTCTCCCCCCGCTTTACCCTGGAGGGACATGGCTGAAGTTCCTGGAACTACAACTGCTTGTCGTTACACGCCTCCCACTAATGCCTTGGCATTCACTACGTAAGCACGGAGGAGCTGCAGGCCCTGCAGAGCTCCCACAACCTCTCAGGCTGCCTCTGAAGCTCACAGCCAGTGCTCTCAGGAGACAGCAAGCGCTTGCAGACCATGCTGGGCAGCAGCAGAGGAAAACCACGTGCGGTGGCAGCACAGAACCCAGTTCTGACCTACAGAGCCTGGCACGATCTACGCCTCCTTCCCAGAATGGGGTTGTACATCGAGGAGTGTCCTCGGCGGGCTGCTCCCAGCTGTGGGAAAGCCTAAGGCTTGGAACCGCGAGCAGATGCCACAGATGCCTGCTGGCTCATCCTGCAAGCTGTGCTGCAAACTTCAGAGCTGAACAGATGCAAAAACCCAGCTCTGTAAAGGCTGAAAGGCATCCCGGCACACCTGGAGCACGGCTTCCGGAGTCCTCCCATCTCTGGGCATGGCATTTCTCCAAGCAGCACTGATTCCGATGGGGGTTTCTCTGGAGGGAAGTGCAGCACCAGCTCTAGATCCCAGCTGGGAACTGCAGAGACGTGCAGACCAGGAAAAGCGCAAGGAATACTGCTGCTCCAGGCAGCGCTGGGTGTGCTTTGTAACTCAGAAGCAGCAGCCACAGCAAGCACCGTTGTTTCCAAAGCCGCAGCCTGCTTCTGGCTTCTCCCCAGTAATCCCCATAACAGGTTTGTTATCCAAGAGAGATGGACTGATAACAGAGCAGCCAGAAGCAAGCGCCGCAGCCCGCTGGAGGCTTTGGCTCCAACGCAACATAGTTTGACATGCACAGCAGAGCGGTGACGGTAGCACAGCCTTGACCTTCACATGCATTTTCCCCCCCGGGGTAGGTTAGGTCTGAGTATCACAGCTCCTGCCACAAAACTAGTTCAGTGACGACAGAAAGGATGCAACACGACTGAGGACACAAGAATTAACCAACATCTTGCACTCGGCCCCAGCCTGTGATAAAGAGTGAAGTATCCAGCTCGTACAGCAAGCTGTTGCATCTCCTAATGGTCATTAAGTCCCGTCTGCATAGAGATGCTGCGCCAAAGAGCTTCGTCTGAGTATTGAAGCAGCTACAGGTGGAATGAGACCTGATGATTGCACTACAGGTTTAATTTAATCCTGACTTAAGCAACCAGCTCACCTGCCGATAACATTACCCACGTCTGACGGGCACCAACTGCGCCCATTGTCAGTGCCAGTGGGACACGATGGAGATGGGTACCACAAGGGCCAGGCCCCAGTGGGATGCTCACACCCGGCTCTGCTTCCCAGCAAAGCCATCCCGCCCCCGGGAACAGGGGAGGCTGCTGGTGATCCCAGCCAAAGGCTGCTGGCAGTGTCCCAGAGCCCCGCGGGTGCCTCGCAGCATCCCCGCATCCTCACCCACTGCGCCCCACGCCGCAGGGAGCTGCCCTCTGCCCTGCTCGATGGGGCCACCCGCAGCACCCCGGTGCCCACCATAGCAGAACACCCCAAAGAGCCCCCATGGCAGGGACCCCCCCAATGCCCCATCAGGGAAGGGTTTCCCCACACGGCTCCTGCAGGGACCCCCCCTCAGACCACAGGCGCCCTGCAGCACATCCCGCTCCCTCCCAGGTAGGGTACCCCATTCCCTACCAGCTCCCCGCGTCCCTCCACCTCAGGGGCGCTCCCCAGAGCCCCCCACGACGGGGTCGCCCCTCAAAGCACCACCCAAGTCCCTCCATCACGCCTCCTCCTCAGTGCCCCGCAGCCCCCTCACCACCGCGCCCATGACAGGGACCCGTTACCAGACCCCGTTACCAAAGACCCCCCTCCCCGAAGCCCGCAGGGTCCCCGCTCCCGCCATGACACGGCCCCCGGCCGTACCTGACACGACCAGCGCCTCGTTGGGCCCCACCGTGTGGCAGTTGCCCATGGCGCCCACCGCCGCCTCCTCCTCCTCCTCAGCCGCCGCTCCCACAGCCCCGCGCGCCGCCCGCCACACCCCAGCGCGGAGCACGGCCCCGCGCGCCGCCACCTTGGGGAGGTCCGGGTGCCGCCGCCATGTTGGGGAGGGCGGCGGTGGGGCCGCCATGTTGGGTGTTGTGTGTGTGCGCTGCGGTGTGTGCATGGGTGTGCAAGGAGGGATGTGTGTGCACTGCAGTGTGTGTGTGCACTGCAGGGTGTGTGTGCACTGCAGTGTGTGCATGGGTGTGCAAGGAGGGATGTGTGTGCACTGCAGTGTGTGTGCACTGCAGTGTGTGTGTGCACTGCAGGGTGTGTGTGCACTGCAGTGTGTGCATGGGTGTGCAAGGAGGGATGTGTGTGCACTGCAGTGTGTGTGTGCACTGCAGTGTGTGTGTGCACTGCAGTGTGTGCATGGGTGTGCAAGGAGGGATGTGTGTGCACTGCAGTGTGTGTGCACTGCAGTGTGTGTGTGCACTGCAGGGTGTGTGTGCACTGCAGTGTGTGTGCACTGCAGTGTGTGCATGGGTGTGCAAGGAGGGATGTGTGTGCACTGCAGTGTGTGTGCACTGCAGTGTGTGTGCACGGGTGTGCAAGGAGGGATGTGTGTGCACTGCAGTGTGTGTGTGCACTGCAGGGTGTGTGTGCACTGCAGTGTGTGTGCACTGCAGTGTGTGCATGGGTGTGCAAGGAGGGATGTGTGTGCACTGCAGTGTGTGTGCACTGCAGTGTGTGCATGGGTGTGCAAGGAGGGATGTGTGTGCACTGCAGTGTGTGTGTGCACTGCAGGGTGTGTGTGCACTGCAGTGTGTGTGCACTGCAGTGTGTGCATGGGTGTGCAAGGAGGGATGTGTGTGCACTGCAGTGTGTGTGTGCACTGCAGGGTGTGTGCACTGCAGTGTGTGCATGGGTGTGCAAGGAGGGATGTGTGTGCACTGCAGTGTGTGTGTGCACTGCAGGGTGTGTGTGCACTGCAGTGTGTGTGCACTGCAGTGTGTGCATGGGTGTGCAAGGAGGGATGTGTGTGCACTGCAGTGTGTGTGTGCACTGCAGGGTGTGTGCACTGCAGTGTGTGCATGGGTGTGCAAGGAGGGATGTGTGTGCACTGCAGTGTGTGTGTGCACTGCAGGGTGTGTGTGCACTGCAGGGTGTGTGCACTGCAGTGTGTGCATGGGTGTGCAAGGAGGGATGTGTGTGCACTGCAGTGTGTGTGCACTGCAGTGTGTGCATGGGTGTGCAAGGAGGGATGTGTGTGCACTGCAGTGTGTGTATGCACTGCAGTGTGTGCATGGGTGTGCAAGGAGGGATGTGTGTGCACTGCAGTGTGTGTGTGCGCTGCAGTGTGTGCATGGGTGTGCAAGGAGGGATGTGTGTGCACTGCAGTGTGTGTGCACTGCAGTGTGTTTGTGCACTGCAGTGTGTGCATGGGTGTGCAAGGAGGGATGTGTGTGCACTGCAGTGTGTGTGCACTGCAGTGTGTGTGTGCACTGCAGTGTGTGTGTGCACTGCAGTGTGTGCATGGGTGTGCAAGGAGGGATGTGTGTGCACTGCAGTGTGTGTGTGCACTGCAGTGTGTGTGTGCACTGCAGTGTGTGCATGGGTGTGCAAGGAGGGATGTGTGTGCACTGCAGTGTGTGTGTGCGCTGCAGTGTGTGTGTGCACTGCAGTGTGTGCATGGGTGTGCAAGGAGGGATGTGTGTGCACTGCAGTGTGTGTGTGCACTGCAGTGTGTGCATGGGTGTGCAAGGAGGGATGTGTGTGCACTGCAGTGTGTGTGTGCACTGCAGTGTGTGCATGGGTGTGCAAGGAGGGATGTGTGTGCACTGCAGTGTGTGTGTGCACTGCAGTGTGTGCATGGGTGTGCAAGGAAGGGGGTGTGTGCACTGTAGTGTGTGCAGACGTGCAAGGAGGGGTGTGTGCAAGGCAGGGCCTGCACTGCAGCATCATTATAGGTGTGCAAAGCATAGTGTGAGCATTGCAGCGTGATCATAGGTGTGCAAAGCATGGGGTGCACACCACAGCCTGATCATAGGTGTGTATGGCAGGGTGCGCGCACTGCAGCGTGTGCTGCGTGTGCAAGGCACGGCGCGAGCCCCGCAGCACGACCGCCCCATCGCAAGGCGTTACCGGGGGCAGCTCCATTCACCGCGGTCCCATTCAGCGCTGCGCTGTGGCAGTGCCATCCCCATCCCCGCACAGCCCCAGCAGGCGCTGGCTGCTCTCCCGCAGCGCCCGCGCCAGGCGCTCGTCCCCCCCGGGCGGGCAGGGGTCCCTTGGGGCGCAGTCACTGAAGTAGCAGCCGCTGAGGGGCTCGAGCCCGCGCTGAAGGGCGCAGTGCAGCGGCGTCCGCGCACCCTCGGCCACGTCGCGGAAGAAGAGCCGGGCCAGCGGCACCAGGATCGGCTTCAGCCATAGCGGAGAGTGCCGGAACAGCTCCGTGTCCACCAACCCTGCGAGGGACGGAGCGGGCGCGTCACAGCCTCAGATGGGGGGATCCGATGGGGTTGGCCATTGGGTGCTTGGCACCGCAAGGCTGGTGCGTGGGGGAATGGGGCACGAGGGTTCATGGGTGCGCTGTGCATAGGGATGGACCCTCCATAGGGACGCACCATGGAAGGGGACGTGCCGTGGGAAAGGATGCTCCTGGGCAGGGCCGCGCCGTGCGATGGCATGCTTCACGCCAAGGGCGCTCTGTGCAAAGGGACACGCAAGAGAAAGGGACAACTGTGCAGAGGTGCGTTGCGTGCCGAGGGCCACAGCAAGCGCAGGAACACGCCGTGCAAAGGGGTGTTTCATGGCAAGAAAGCGCTGGGCAAATGGACGCGCCATGCTATGGGACGTGGCATGAAAAGGGACGCGCCGTGCAAAGGGACAGGCCGTGGACAAGGGCACGCCGTACGAAGGGATGTTTCGTGCCAAGAGCGTGCCACGCAAAGGGATGCAGCATGCGAAGACACGGGCCGTGCAGGGGCATGTTTCGTGTAGAGACACGCTGTGCAATGGCATGTTTCACGTAGAGACATGCTGTGCAAAGGCATGTTTCATGTAGAGACACGCTGTGCAATGGCATGTTTCACGTAGAGACACGCTGTGCAAAGGCATGTTTCACGTGGAGACATGCTGTGCAATGGCATGTTTCATGTAGAGACATGCTGTGCAAAGGCATGTTTCACGTAGAGACATGCTGTGCAAAGGCATGTTTCACGTGGAGACATGCTGTGCAAAGGCATGTTTCACGTAGAGACACGCTGTGCAATGGCATGTTTCATGTAGAGACATGCTGTGCAAAGGCATGTTTCATGTAGAGACATGCTGTGCAAAGGCATGTTTCATGTAGAGACATGCTGTGCAAAGGCATGTTTCATGTAGAGACATGCTGTGCAATGGCATGTTTCACGTAGAGACATGCTGTGCAAAGGCATGTTTCGTGTAGAGACATGCTGTGCAATGGCATGTTTCATGTAGAGACATGCTGTGCAATGGCATGTTTCACGTAGAGACATGCTGTGCAAAGGCATGTTTCGTGTAGAGACATGCTGTGCAATGGCATGTTTCGTGTAGAGACATGCTGTGCAAAGGCATGTTTCACGTAGAGACATGCTGTGCAAAGGCATGTTTCGTGTAGAGACATGCTGTGCAATGGCATGTTTCATGTAGAGACATGCTGTGCAATGGCATGTTTCATGTAGAGACACGCTGTGCAATGGCATGTTTCATGTAGAGACATGCTGTGCAAAGGCATGTTTCACGTGGAGACATGCTGTGCAAAGGCATGTTTCACGTGGAGACATGCTGTGCAATGGCATGTTTCATGTAGAGACATGCTGTGCAAAGGCGTTTCACGTGGAGACACGCTGTGCAATGGCATGTTTCATGTAGAGACATGCTGTGCAATGGCATGTTTCATGTAGAGACATGCTGTGCAATGGCATGTTTCACGTAGAGACACGCTGTGCAATGGCGTGTTTCACGTAGAGACATGCTGTGCAATGGCATGTTTCATGTAGAGACATGCTGTGCAAAGGCATGTTTCGTGTAGAGACACGCTGTGCAAAGGCATGTTTCATGTAGAGACATGCTGTGCAAAGGCATGTTTCGTGTAGAGACATGCTGTGCAAAGGCATGTTTCACGTAGAGACATGCTGTGCAAAGGCATGTTTCACGTAGAGACATGCTGTGCAATGGCATGTTTCACGTAGAGACATGCTGTGCAAAGGCATGTTTCATGTACAGACATGCTGTGCAATGGCGTGTTTCATGTACAGACATGCTGTGCAATGGCGTGTTTCATGTAGAGACATGCTGTGCAATGGCATGTTTCATGTAGAGACATGCTGTGCAAAGGCATGTTTCACGTAGAGACATGCTGTGCAATGGCATGTTTCACGTAGAGACATGCTGTGCAAAGGCATGTTTCATGTACAGACATGCTGTGCAATGGCGTGTTTCATGTACAGACATGCTGTGCAATGGCGTGTTTCATGTAGAGACATGCTGTGCAATGGCATGTTTCATGTAGAGACATGCTGTGCAAAGGCATGTTTCATGTAGAGACATGCTGTGCAATGGCGTGTTTCGTGTAGAGACATGCTGTGCAATGGCGTGTTTCGTGTAGAGACATGCTGTGCAATGGCGTGTTTCGTGTACAGACACGCTGTGCAAAGGCATGTTTCACGCCAAGGACGCATGGTGCAAAGCGACACGCCGTGCAAAGGAGGGACAATGTGCAAAGGGATGTTTCGTGCGTGTGCAGCAGGAGCCGCCACGCAGAGCCCCCTCCACGCAAGGCACGCTCCGTGCCCTGGCATTCTCCGCGCCAATGCCGCACCACGCAAGGGGCCCCCGTGCAGACCACACTCCGCGCCAAGGCCGCCCCGCACGAGGGGACACCCCATGCAAAGGGCACCGTGTCCCTACCTGGGTGCGCGGCATAGCAGGTGACGCCGGTGCCCCGCAGGCGCGCGGCCAGCTCGCGGGCATGCAGCACGTTGGCCAGCTTGCTGTCGCAGTAGTCCTGGAAGGCGCCCAGAGGCCCTGGGGATGGGCTCCCCAGGGCGCCGAGGCGCAGGCGGGCAGCGCGGTGGGCGCTGGAGGCCACGATGACCACACGGCTGGGCGCGCAGCTCCGCAGGCGCTCCAGCAGCAGCTCCGTCAGCAGGAAGTGGCCCAGGTGGTTCACCTGGAACGCCAGGCTGAAGCCGTCCTCCGTCGTGCCCCCGGCGCTCACCCCTGCGGAGGAGGCGATGGGGGCACGTGCGGGGTGCTGAGGGAAGGGGAAAGGGGGTCAGTAACTCACCGGCGTTGTTGATGAGGAGGTGCAGGTGGGGCTCTTCACGCAGGAAGGCGCTGGCGAAGGCGCGCACCGAGCGCAGGCTGGCCAGGTCCAGATGCATGAACCGCACATCTGGATTCCCTGTCTCCTGTGGGCACAGCACGGCCTGGGGCAGAGCTGGGGCACCATGGGGTGGGGATGGATCCCACCCGCGTTAAGGAGGGCTGCAGGGTGCGATGTGGTGCCCCGTGCCAGCGCTGGGGGTGCCCTGGAGTACTTGGAGGTGTCCCATGGGGCTGCCCCTGGGGTGCTCCATGCGCTGTATGAGCCTCACCAGGGGAGCGCTATGGGGCTCTCCTCGGAGCGCCCATAGGGGTGCGCTGGGGGTGCCCCATGCGATGCCCCGTGAAGCCCCATGGAATGCCGCGGGGTTATCCCAGGGGGTGCCCCGGCTCTCACCGTGCGGATGCGGTGCGCCGCCGCCTCCCCTCGCGGGGCGCTGCGCGTGGCCAGCACCACTCGCGCCCCGCCGCGGGCCAGCTCCAGCCCCGTGGCCCCGCCGATGCCGCCGCTTCCCCCTGCGGAGCACAGCGGTGAGCGGCGGGGCCGGGCTCGGGGCGCTGCCCGGCGCTGCCCGGAGCTCACCGGTGACGATGGCGGTGCGGCCGCGCAGCGCGGGCCGGGCGAGGGGCGGCGGCGGCGGCGGCGGGGCTCGGCGGGGCCGGTACCGGAGCAGCGCGCCCAGCGCCGGCCGCCACATCCCGCTGCTGCCGGGAAGGGAAGGGAAAGGAAAGGAAGGGGCGGGGGAAAGGGCCGCGGCCGCGCTGCTCCTTTCGCAACCGGAGCGCGGAGGCCTTTGTCCCCGGTGGGAGCAGGGACAGCGGTCGAGGCACGGTCCCGGCTGCGTGCAGCCCGTCACCGTGGCACTGGGCGCCGGTATCCCCACGGTCAGATCCCATCTCTCTCTCGAGTTAAAACCTCTCTGCAATGAGGGTGGCAAAACACTGGCACAGGCTGCCCGGAGGGGTGGTGGATGCACCATCCCTGGAATCGTTCAAGGCCAGGCTGGATGTGGCTTACTCCTGATTTGGTTGAGGATGTCCCTGCTCATTCATAGAACCATAGAATAGTTACAGTTGAAAGGGACCTTAAGATCATCCAGTTCCAACCCCCCTGCCATGGGCAGGGACACCTCCCACTAAACCATGCCACCCAAGGCTCTGTCCAACCCAGCTTTCAAACCCCAGTGATGGAGCATTCACAGCTTCCCTGGGCAACCCATTCCAGTGCCTCACCACCCTTACAGTAAAGAACTTCTTCCTCATATCCAGTCTAAACTTCCCCTGGTTCAGTTTGAACCCGTTTCCCCTTGTCCTCTCACTACAGTCCCTAATGAAGAGTCCCTCTCCAGCATCCCTATAGGCCCCCTTCAAATACTGGAAGGCTTTCATGAGGTCATTGCAGGGGGGCTAGAACTGAATGGGCTTTAAAGTCCTTCCCAAGCCAAACCAGTCTGGAATTCTATGATCCTCCTGCTCTTACACCCCATCCCTGTCAACATCCAATACCAGGTTGGACTCAAGGAAATCGGTGCCTTCAAAACCATCCTATCACCCTCCATCCCTCCTCCTCTTCCCTTCTGGACCCCCACAACTTTCCCATGCCTCCAGCCTTCCCGCAGCTCTTCCGTGGGCAGAAAGCTCCATGTCGTGGTGACAAGAGTTAAAGACAAGACAGTCAAGAAAACAGAATGTGAAGTATCTTTTTTTATATACAGAATACAGGAAAGTTTTCTGTAAAGTCTAAAACGTTACAATTACTATGTACAGTGGAACTAAGCTGTTCTGCGGGGGGGTGGCATCGAAACGAAAAAGGAGACAGACAGGTTACGACAAACGAGCTGCTACAATAGACAATTTGAGGAACGTCATACCACATGTAGCACTGTACACAGCTTTAAAACATTGAAAAAAATGCCATCACTGATGTATTTACACAGAATCCCAACGCTTTTCCTTTGTCTGAAAGAAAAATTAGGATGGACACCAGGAAAAGAACTCATTTCTCACTGCCCGTAATACACAGTAGCTACTTGTAGTGCAACCATAGCAGGGAGGGATGGGAGAAAGAAAATAACTGTGGGTAGAAGAAGAGCGCTTCTTTACATTAAATAAAACAATGATATTGTATAGATTTGCTGTATGAAAACTGTATTTCTCTTTTTTTCTTTTTTAATATAAAACTATTGTCACTGGCACAAAATAGAACAAGTTTCTGATTATTTTACAACTGCATGGGAACTATCTGTCAGGGAGAGTCCTCGAGTCAGACAGCGGTCGCCCCTCGCTCTGACGCGGCCTGCTCTCGCTGCAGTTTTCCTTTTTAAAATGAAATGTATAGTACAAATATATGTGCAAATGCCCCTAAAACTTGAGCAAAAAAAAAACCAAAAAAAAAAAGGAAAATAAAAATTAAAATTAAAAAAAGTTAAACGTTCTTCATTTCATGCAAACGGCGTGGGAACAGTCTCTGGGCCGACACGCAAAATCCCACCTCGGGTTTGTACAGTTTTGCATTGCAAGAGTCTGACGGTGCTCTCATTTTCCTCGACTCCAAAAAGCTCTCTTCCTTAAAAAAAAAAACCAAAATAAAAATAAAAATTCCTAGGGAACGGAGTTGGACCGCAGCACGGGCACCTGGTGGGGTTTCAGAGAAAGCTTCTCCTCCAAGTCCATGTCTTGTACTAAGGCAGTGCCCCCCTTGGGCTGTTTGGTCGCAAATTCAGTGATGCTGAAAACAAACTGCAGGCAGCCCAGCTTGATGTAACTGCCGTGGTGGAGCAGCGCTGTCCCCTCCCAGCCAGCCCCGCTGCCCCCTATTAAGCTGGAGCTGCTGGCTTTGCAGTTACAGGGTTTCCTATGCTGTCCTTGTGCCTGGGAACTCATCACAGCGGCTTCTTCATGCAGCTCCTCTTCTTGTTTTCTGCTTTTATGTCGCTCTGGAAAAGGAAAGTGATACGTGTGAAGTTTGGGTGGGTCGTGGCAGCTTGTTTTCACCAACAGGCCTACTGCTGAGGTGCCTTGGGTAAGATCCTCCAGCAAGAAGGTGTTTCAGTCCGCTGTAGGGAGTGGTTGATAAAGGGAAACTGGAATCTCCCCACAGCCCAGAGAGATAAAGGCATTTACACATCTATTTTAGCAGCCAAAACAAGAGGGAGCTGATAAAGTGGAGAGCAGGAGTAAGCCATGTGGGGATGGAATGCCCATAGCAACATCCCAGATTGCTTGCTCACAGCCCGGAAGAGGAGGATGTGTGGGAAACCCGCTGGTCCACCTTTGAACCAGAGCTGATGTTGGGCAGGGACCTCAGCGTGGTTTAACTCTGTCACTGAAGGCACGAGCAGGGTTTAGAGCAGAGCGCTGGGCACTGCCCAGGCTGCAGAGGAAGGTCTTGTGCAACCCAAGCTGAAAGCCAATGGAGAGGTTTCTCCTTCCCAGAGAAGCTGCGGCTGCCCCATCCCTGCAGGGCTCAAGGCCAGGTTGGACGGAGCTTGGAGCAAGCTGCTCCAGTGGAAGGTGTCCCTGCCCATGGCAGGGGTTGGGACTGGATGAGCTTTAAGTTCCCTTCCAACTCAAACCATTCCATGATTCTTGCAAGGGGTGCACCAGCTGCTGCAGAACAAGGGCCATCAACAAGGAATTGACCTATACCTGCTCCCATCCCCTTCTAACAGCTCCCTGTGATGGCACGTGGGGCTGGGGCTGTCTCAACACTCACTTATCACACTCTGCACTTTGGCAACAATACTGCTGGGAGGAGTGGGAGTCATCTTCTCCGAGAAGTCACACGAATACAGAACGTTGTCCACGGTTGTCCCATGCTCACTGTAGTTCAACAGCTCGTAATGTTTCGTATTCTGAAAAGAAGAAAAAGGGAGGAAGTGGGAATAAAGGCATCAAGTCAGAAAGGCTTCTGCCCATGTACCCTTTTGGAGCACTGAAACACCACCCCTCTCTCCCTCCTGCTGGTGGTGGTTAAATAAGAGCAGTTAAAACATCCTCCAGCTTCAGGGACCGCCAACCCGACCCTTGTGAACGGCTCATGCTGACAGCACAGTTTTCCAGCAAGAGTTGGTTCTCCATAGGGAAGCAAAGCCAGAGCAGCTTTGAAGAGAAGCGAGTCTTCCTACTGCACTTGGACCAACAGATCTTTGGGAAGCAGGGATTCAAGCTGGTTCTCCCAAAGCGAGCGCACCATTTTAACAGGCACACTAGATGCAAGCCTGGCCTGAGACCTGTGCCTAAGCAGGCAGGAGATGCACTTTGGAAAGCAGACACAAGATGGCAAGAGGGATGGCAGCGTGCTGCAGCAGCTGCAAGATAGAGGCAGTCTGAAACGCCAGGAGACATTACCCTGACACACAGCATTACAGCAGCAGCGTCACGCGCAACTGAGCTTTGCAGAGGATGTTGACAGAGCGGAGGAGGTTTCAGGTTAGCCCACAGCAATCGTATGAGGGCTGAAGACCTTGTCCCCCAGGGGCTACAGAGCAGTTACAAAAGCTCCTCTTGCACAGGGGAGTAAGTTTTCAAGTAACCTGTTAAGCTGCAGAGACCAAGGCAAGCATGAGCTGCCAACGGGCAGAAGCAGAAAGAGCAAACATTGCTAAGGAAGGGAAACTCTCCTTCTAGAGCAACCACAGCCATAGGAGGCCTGCTGGAGTACGGAAGAAGTTCAGTGCCTAGAGCCTGATTTAGGATTGACCACTGTGAGGAGATGCTTCAACACAGATTTAAGGTCTGGATCCCATTACCGAGTGTGTTCTGTAACTTGTAGTGCACTGGAGGAATGGCTAAAGCTGGCTGTGGGTTAATCCTGGATGCTGCTCAGTAACTGTTTGACTCATGGTGATATAAAAGACTCTATCTTGCTTCAAAGACTGTTTCCATGCTAAGAGACATCTCCAGCAGCGCTTTTATTGGCAGCCCCACCGGCCTGTTTACTTCAAGAACAAACTAATCTCAGGCCGGTAGTTAAGGAGCAACTGTAGACCTCTGCTTATGCTGAGAGCTTAACTGAAATCCAGTTAAATAAATAATTTAGAGTACTGCAGACAGCATGATCGCTCAGCAGCACTGCCACACCTGAGAGCAGAGCTGGGAGCAGTTCCCTGCCTCGCTCCAGCTGAGGTCTGATGTCGACACGCAGCTGGATCAAAAAGCACCAGACCATTTCCATGACTCTTTCTTTCCCTGGACACCGAGCAGTGACAGGGCTTACTTGTGGTCGGGCTTTGTCCACAAGCAGTTAGCTCAGAGGGGTCACGCTGGCAGAGCTCTGGGCTTCAGAAAAGGGGTTGAGAGAAAACGCTGACGCAGCCTTCGCTGGAGTGAAACCATTCACAGCCCTGGCTCCTTACTTTGTAGTCCACAAAGGAGCCCCACACAAAGGCAACCTGCTGCCTGCATCTCCAGCTCTCCCACTGCTGTGCATGCCAAATAACAAACCCCCAAACCAACCAACACTCAAGCACTCACCTCATCATAGAATATGCAGGCATGTTTGCCAGACACATAGTTACAGTGACCATAGCTTGTAAGGCACACATCCATATCAGCTCCTGTCAATGGCAAGGACAAAACAGGCTCAGTTCATTCCAGAGGCAGAAAAAACTGTCAGGCAGCAGAGAACAACAGACAGAATTAAACTTCAATTAGCAAAACAACAGGGGAGCAACTGCCTTTGTCTGAGCTCCTGGGCCTGCATGAATAATGCCCTGATAAGCCACAGAACAAAGTTTCAGTGGGGGAAGGGAAGGCTAGCAGCTCCAGGGAGGTTGAAGAGCATTTCAGCTCTTGGGTCTATCCAGAGCACTACGAGAATCTAAGCAAACACATGAAACCTGCAAGCAAACC
The DNA here is from genome assembly GCA_028858755.1 of Ara ararauna. Lineage (NCBI taxonomy): Eukaryota > Metazoa > Chordata > Aves > Psittaciformes > Psittacidae > Ara > Ara ararauna. Next base: position 3,454,592 of record CM054389.1, on the reverse strand, counting down.
ATAAGCTCTTCTCTCCATCAGTCGGGCATTACAGCTCCAGGAGAGCCACCCTCTGATACCAGCCAGGTTACAAAGGTGCAACCCCACAAACATTCCAGTGGATGGGGAATATTTCCATGTTTCCTGGTAACGAAGAATCCCAGCACCAGCACACCAGTGTCCAGAATGGGTCTGTTTCCTTCCGCACCCACTTGGCAAACACTTAGGGAGAGGTCAGGGAGAACCACCCTGATTCTGCAGGGTCAGGCCAGGGAAAAGCTACTCACCTGTCCCAATGTAGAGGGTTCGATAGCACATGTTGACTGCACCCCCCAAGCCCATGAGGGGATAGAACACCGCCCGGGCTTGCACTTCCTTTCTTTGCGCTGCAAGATAAGAAGAAATCACCTGAAGAATGTTATCAGCCACAAAGGCTGCTTGAGCCCAGTCCCCAGTGCGAGACTCTCCAAAAAGCACAGATCCCGAAGAGAATGCAGTCAGCTTTGTCCTGAACTCCAGCTCCCAACCCTCTAGGAATGTTTGTGCATTAAACATCTTTTTGCCAGTCACCAGAGAAAACTGCCCTCCCCCATCACCCACACAAGCCACGCAATAGGGGAATGTTAATACCGAGTGTGCACAATGGAGCCACAGTGAGGAAACACCAGCTTCCTACCACTAGTTTCTTTCTCAATCTCTTCCACTTTGGATAATCAAAGAGCTGAGCCTTAAGAGTCACTTTGACATCAAAAACCCTACAGAGCTTAGGCCTCTCCTGACACCACATCTGCATGGCAGTTTTACACCAAGAGCGTGAAATCAAAGAACAGAACACGAGGGTTATGAGAGATTGTTTCCAGAGCCACCTACAACAAGGGCACTGGCCACATTGAGTGGCATCACTGGACAGCCAGCACTCGATGAAGCTGCAGTGTGCAGATCCCCACCTCTGCCCTGCACAAGTCCTTTGAGCTGTTTGGCTCTGCTGGCTCAACAGGGCTCACTAAAGGCCTTGTATCAAATATTCCATCAGCAATTCTAAGCATTCCTGCCCCAAAAGGGTGATGGGTTAAGACTGCTGAAGAATTTCCAGACCTCATCTGTTAGGAGCAGCACAGGAACACAGCTCATAGCACAGCTGCTGTCCTACAGCAGCGTTCAAAAGAAGACTGACAAAGCATTTAGAGAATGCTGTGATGCTACAGCAGCAGAGCAGGCAAGCATGGAGTTTCAGAGGTTACTGACTGGTAGCAGACTTCCAAAGATCTTATCTTGGATATTTACCCCCAGGCCTAGCAGAGAGGGAGCAGGCAAGAGCTTCCACAACAAGGCTGTCCAGTTAGTGCTTGAAAACAGATTAAACTGACTGGGAACAGAAGCCAGTTCACCCTGCAGCTTTAGGTGTTAGCATGCTGATACCAGCGCCCATAAACAAAGCCACTGCTGAACTTGGGAATCTGGAGATTTCCAACAGTAGAGCAAGCTGCTTTCCACTGTTTCCATTAGCTGCATTTAGTGTTTCAAGCTTGCCAGCGATATTATCCTGCACAGCAATGACAACGCACATATTCTGTGCCTCACATCCTCCTGTTTGTGTCTGTCTCACAAGCAACTTCTCCAGAAAGAGGGAGCAGGAATTCACATATTTCTCTTGCCCGTATCAAAGGTGAGGACAAAAAAGCAAGCAGCTGAACCTGCCCATTGCTAATTGTAAGATGAAGAAAACACAACTTCACTAAAGATTTCCAGCAGAAACTTAGGAGTTACTGAAGGTATTTCCATTGCCATAGTCTGTAACTAATTAAGCAGAGGGACCTGAAGGAGTTTCTGGTGAGTGGATATCCAGAGTGGGGGGGACGAGAGGAAAGAAACATGAAAGGCAGCATCAGACAGATACCAGAAGATGAGAGAAGATCTCCTTCAATGGACAAGCAAGGGAGTGCCAAAAAGCTATGGCTCAACATCAACCAACTATTCTAGGGCTGCTCTTACCTTCAATGTGGTTTCCCACAGGAGATTGCTGATGGGAACTGACACTGCTTGCTAGAGACTGAGCTTTGGAAGGAAAAAGCTGATGTATTCTCTGCAAGGCCAGAAACTTGATCAGCTGCTCATCCAGCATATTTATCTCAATCTCTGTTAATAAACAAAAAGCAATTAGTGAGTTATTCATGGAAAGGATGCAATCTGAACTGCAGTGGATTTAACTGTCCCACTTTCAAACGTGCCATTTGCTTCAACAGCAGACTTGACAAATTCTGCAGTATCAAGAATCTTACATAGAGCTGACCTATTACTTCTTATCGTCTCCTGCGAGCAGTGTGCAAGGAGAGCACTAACCATGGCCAGAGAGCTACAACTGAGGCTGCAAGCAGAAGTTTAGAGGAACAAGGGCTGACAAAGTTGAAAACCTGCTGGTCTGGCTCAGAACCAACAGATCTGCAGAGGTGGACATTGTGCCCCTTCAGGCAGCAGGTTGGGTCCTTCTTGGGAAGCTCCATTATCTAGTTAGAAAGTGTAACCCTATGTTACAGAGGAAAGGTGTAGCCACCTTTGAAGCTGCTACAGGCTCATTTTTGAGCCACGGGCTTTCATAACAGGGTCAGCTAAACCAAACAGGGCAATTCAGACACTATTATTGAGCTTTAAAACAGATCTGTGGCTGATGGCTTTGAAGTATTGACATTTGAAAAGCCCTACAGAGGTCTGCTTTCTAGCAGCAAGCAGGCTGGCTAACCTCTCCTTTCCAAGAGCTTTCCCCACACCAACAACAGGTAAATGGCAAGCAGAAGAAGGAGAGCTTTAACAGCCTTTCCTAGTGGCAGAGAGGTAGCTGGGGCAGGATGAGGAGTTGGGTTCACCCAAGAAAAGAGGGTCAACACTGGCAATGCCAGAAAGGCTGCTCTTCAGATGTAGAAGTTGTCTCTGGCAGCAGCCTCCCTATGCTACTGACGATTGCTGTTCATCAACCTCCTCCTCCTGGAGTCACTCCACTAAGGTTTAGCATTTCTTGCCAAGTGCAACAAAAGGAAAATACAAAACAGCCCAGTCTGGAAGACTGACAGAAGCAGAAATAAATCACAACATTCACTGACCCATTAGAGCATCACTGCTCAGGTGAGCGCTCGACTGTAAGACCTATTGTTACTGGACTTTACATCCGCCAGGAGCAGCTCTGGATTGCACAGAGCACCACAACATGGCAGGGCTGCAGGTCTGTGCATGTGAATTCCACCTGGAAAGCTGCCCATGCAATAGCTTTGTGATCATTCCCCAGAAAAGCTCCAGGCAGAAACACTTCATTGGCCTTGCTGCCTTGGCAACACTACAAGTAGGGAAGCATGTGACATATTTAAGGTAATGTATACCCAGCTCCACCCTCACCTGACTGCAACCCTTCTTTACCTCTGGATCCTCTTCCTTAAGGAGAGACAGAATGCTATCGGGAAGCAAACAAACAGATACTGATAACAAACTGAATACTCACCGCCGTCCATAAATGCTTTCAGGGAACTGGTGAGGTCCAACATAGCTGCAGAGTTTGAAGTGAGTGATGAGGGTAGAGTTAAAGCGCTTCCTATGGATAAGGTGCTGGGACTGACCTTACCATCTACAGAGAAAGACGGTGTAGAGAAAGAGATGTCACTGTGACGTTCATGAGACATGCACCCAGCCCTCAGGCTGCACTTCCCTTCCAAGCTGCTCAGAATGACTAATTTTGCTCATAGCCATGCTCTGAAAATGGACTGAATTAGAGGCCATTAGCTTTGCTCTGCTCACAGGACTCGTGTGTGCCTCCAACACAGAGCCAACTGCCAGCTCCTGCCTCTCACATCCTGCTGTTAGAGGAATTCTGGACCTATACATTTATGCTCCTACCCCCTGTTAGAAGCAACAGCAATGACAGACTGTAAATGATGTTCTACGGAGACTGGGAAGATGAGCACCAAACCCCCAGGAGCTGGAAAAGCTAACTAAACCCAGGGACATTTGCCAAGGAGCTCGTCTAGGTCTGAACATGCCTAAAAAGTACAAACAGCCCCATTTTTACTTGTGCAGAATTCTCAAGGGCTGTACTTCACTGCCCAGTAACAACGTGACAGTTAAAAGCAGACTTTATCATATGCAAAATAAACCCCTCCTGCTTGGGCACTGACCACGCAGCTGAAAGAGACAACGGCAAGTGCCAGGAAACAAAATCCCTCTAATGCCTTGTTGATACCAGATCTTCTTGAATTGGTTTGCTCAGAGCTACTATAAGCCTGAAATTTATGGCAACAACAACAAAAAAAGGTCATGAATGATTTGTGTTTTTGTACTCAGCAACAAAATCTGCACAGTCTAATTTAGGATCTGTTGTAAATCTATATCTGTACATCATGTTAGATGGGGAAGTCTAAATATTTACACCTCTCCCGAGAGACACTGCACCAAAAGAATGGTTTAATCTGCATTTTGGAGACTGCAGCAAAGGCAATTAATTAACATCTTAAGTAACTGCAAAATTATGTAGGGTTTGCAGCGCTCTTCAAACCACAAAGCAAGACGTTTCCTATAGTGGGGGCTCATTTCCACTCCCAAAGCTTCTCCCAGTCTTGAGTTTCTAAGCAGGGCATGGTCAAACTAGCAGCCTCAGAGTAACCAAGTTTCTTCGGCAATAAGCAAGGAGGCCAAGTACTCTGGGAACTGCTTCCAAACACGAGGTGAAGCGCCGAAGTTACTCATTAAGGAACTGTAAGGATAAAAGGCTGTTGCCTCTGTTGCTTGCTCAGACCTAAGCACTGCATGCAAGCCTGCCACTGAGCAGCTGGGAACTGCAAGAGACGTAACGGAGCTCTATCAAAGCCAAATCTGAGCAATGGGCAGTTATTCTGACAGCTATCAACATCTCGGACTTGATGTTTTTATACTGAAGAATGGGTATATACACTTTAACAGCAAGGTTTTTGGGTACAACCTGGGACAGAGATGGTATATCCAAATCCATAACTTCCCTGCATGAACAGACTGGCAGATACTAAGCAGACTACAGCTTCTGAAGTCGATCCATCTGTAACACCAAGGCTGTGCAGCTAAAGAGTTCAAACACATCTCTGCTAGGGGACAGAACCATTGCCAGAGCATTTACTGGGTACACAGATCCCAGGATCAGGCTTATCCTGCAAGAACTGCCTTGCAACTAGCGCTTTAAAGCAGCTTTAGACACAGTAGCCAACTGATTTAAAACTACTGCTTTCCAGAATGAAACTGATCTACTATCCTGCTCCTCAGATATATGCAGGCAGCAAATTCACATCATGTGGCTCCCATGAAAGGAGCCAAGACAGAGGAGGTAAACTTCTCCCAGCTCTCCACAGAAAGCACAATTCCCAGTTAAACACGGGAATACCGCTACAGCCTTGAGGCTCAGAGTAACATCGAGCCTGAACACTTTCTCAGCCTCAGGGGGGCCAAGATCAGCTCTTCAGCGGGTACCTGAAGGTGGTGCTGGTGAACAGAATCTGTTTGTGGCCCCAACAGCAGAGATCCCATCTCCTGCAGCCTGCGGCGGGGTGAGAGCCCTCGTGGCAGTCAGAGGGGAGCCCATAGATCGCAGGTCTGCCGTCAGCGGCGGTCCTATCTGTGCCTGCACATTCTTCCTTTGCAAAGTGCTGGTGGTCTCCAGGCTGGCACAGGAGCTTGATATGGACGTAGGCATACTTGTGACCGGCACAGAACCCTTTTGTGCACAAGAAACAGGTCCTGCTACGTTCTCCGTTTTGACAATGGTTCCAATGGTGTGATTCACAAGTCCACAACTCGCTGGGGGTGTGAGGGGCCGAGGCCACGTTTGCCGATGGGACAAAACAGGGACTGTGTTACCAGACCCGACCAGCCTCTGGGAGTCAGTCAACTGTGCTGAAGATTCGGACGCAACGCCATAGAAATGAGGACCATTGACTTTAATGTCAGAGGCTGTCGGCCCATTGGAAGTCCCACAAGAAGACACCTTCTTGGATTTATCTATACAAGAGCTGCAGTTGACATCTTCCTGTGACAAAGTCTGCTGGGATTGCGAGGAGCTCAAGGAATTCTGGGTGGTAATCCCTGAGGTGCAGGACGACATGGAATAGAGGGAAGGTGTGGGTGCCTTGTCAGCTGCCTGGTAAGGGTTGGCGAGTGAGCCATCTGCCACAATAACAGGCTTAATATCGGCCTTCTCTGTTTGTTCAGAGTCCCAAAGAGAAGTCATCTGCTTAGCAGATAAATGTTTCAATATGCTGCACTGGAGCGCAACAACACTACAGAGCCACTGGGAGGAAGGAAAAAAGCACAGGTTAGCTCCACAGGCAGACAGTGCTCCAAACCTCAACAGTTACTTTATGGTTCACCCAGCTCAAAGAGACTCAGCTGCCTCACTGCGCTGCTGAGCGCTTGGATGCAGCCTGGAACTACAGCATCTGCTTTGACACTCATCTAGAATCAGGAGAAAGTTTTGTCCAGAGGTACAAAAGCACAATCAAAGTTACGCAGTGTTTATCTCCAGGCCAGGGACAGTACAGAGAGGAGCAGAGATGAAAGGAGGGAGAAGGCAGCAGACGCGCTCCCTCACCCCCAAACTCCTCCTTCCCCTCTTCACTTGTGTTGCAACTCTGCAGCTCATTACAAACACATCTTTCACTGATCCGGGCTTCCATCCAAACACAATCCTCCAGCTTTCTCTGTAGCATGCTGGAAAGATAAACTAATCTACCCCATGTTACAGGGAGTCACCCACCAAAGCTGGGGTGGAGAACACCTTTCCTTTTCACAAGGTAGAGGAAGACCAAAAGATTTATTCCCAGTTTCAAGCTGCATGGTGAATGCACACCCGCCCCATAGAAGAACCCTGCCTGAGCTAACAGAAGGACATGACAACACCACTGACTGCAAAGCAACATGCCTTCCCGTTGCAGAATCTGGCAAGAAGTTTCATACAAGGTTTAAACACTCATTTGAGCTTAGTTTAAAAGTCCAATTCTCACAGCAATAAAGAGCAGGCCAGAAATGCGACGTTAACATACAAATAAATGTGTCAGAGAGCGGCCTAACATAATCAAAGTGGAAAGTATTTCCCCCTCAGCTAGGAAATAAAGATGACATCTAGACAGAAAGCCCTCGACTCCACTCTTAAAGCCAGAAGACTATTTCACCACTCCCCTGAAGTGTCAAGTGAGGAGTTTTACATTTCACCTGGAAAACCAAAATGAAGTTTTAATGGGCAAGGGTGTCAGAGACAAGACAAACTATCACCTTCAGACATTATTTTGAGACTGGTTTCCTAGACAACTGCTCTGATCATGACTGAAATGGAAGAGAATCTTTGTACCAAAGCAACTACAGACACAGAGTCCAAACATTTGACTTCATTTACCTCCTGTTGTTCTGTCTGGCTGGCTAAGTGCTCAGTGTTCAAAAGGTGCTTCTGCAAGGGCTCCTCAGGGATCCCGTTACAGATCAGCTCGCCGTCTCTAATTGCTGCAGGCGCAAGTAACGGGGGTGGAAGCCGGTATTGGGACTTTATAGCATCAGGAACCTACATTGTGGAGAAAGAAGATCACACATGAGAACAGTTACTCAAGAATGACTAGTTAAACAAAGTGCCTAACCACCACTCTGCTTCATCTTCACTGCTTCCTGACCCAAAGGAACCCTGCACACAATACATTAGCTGTTTCAAGGACTGAGTACTTTAAATTGATGCAGCCATGCTGAAATTAATAGCTTTTATTCCCTTAGGTCAGGCATGACTTCAGCACAACATGGTGGCTACGGCAGAAGAGAAGTCATGCGAAAAAAAAAAAAGGCCACAGAAGAAGGGAAACCTGGATGGCATTTTTCAGGTGTTCTGGCAACAAATACTCTTTGAGGTTTAACACAGCAGCCCCAATTCTGACTGTAGGGTCACCGTCAGGAGGCGGTGTGTTGTACTTTTTATGCTTGGGCTAGATTTAAAGGCTTAGTTGTAATCGCTGAGCCTTACGGCTGGCAGAAACACGAGGTTCTTCAATTCCACACGTAGTGAAAAGCAACTGCTGACTCCCAGACCTCTCACCAATGCCCCCATTCACACCCCACCCTCTTCCTCCTGCCCTGAAGGCTATCCCTGCAGGGCGTGCCGGCTTCCCTTCCAAACTGGAATGCACGCACAGGGATTTTCACCGCCACCCGCTTGTTTACACGTACCTTCAAACCTTTCCTCTTTCCTGACTGAAGAACTCTGCGATTCGGAGGATGTTTCTTATGGATTCGGTTTAAGAAATCCACTTTGACAACGTGCTGAGATATGGTGTCCTGGAACCGGTCAAATACTCGGCACCGATTACTCAGGGTCAAGTTCTTCTGGTTCAGCTGGGTGATCAGATAATGCCACAGGAGTTAGGGATCTACAGGTCACTCTAATGTACCCTAAGACTTTCATAACGCTTCATAGCACTGGCATCAGCTCAGCTTTAGACTATTTGTTTCCTGCAGCACTAACCATTTCTGTTAAAGGGCACATTGCTGGAGATGAATACAAAAGCATTTAGAGGCCTACTAAGCAGCATCAATGCTCTCAGAAGCAGTCTGTCTGGACACAAGCCCTTTGTTTCAGCCCCCTGTTTCCTGAGTATTTAAGTCTCAAGCACACTGTTTTTCCACAAATGAGAACTCCCATTTGGAATGAAAGCTTTTTGGGTTAAGCATGCAAAGAATTACTTCCTCTATTTGAAGCACTGTGCTGCTTTGTATCACAGTTCTGGAAAGCTCATCTAGATCATCAGGAGTCCAGTCTGAAAACTGGACAAGCTGTCAGTGAGCCGCAGTCTGAGCTGTCAGCGAGCCACAGTCTGAGCTGTCAGCATCAGTTACAGGAAGGAGTTTCCCCATCTTTACATTTTATTGCAGATAGCAGCATCATACTCCTTTGGAGAGCACGTTGCTTGCAGCAGGAGCTTTACAAGCTTTACAGGGAGCTATAAGAGCTCAGAAGCTGTTTTACATTTGCTGCACTTTGTCCTTTAAATGGACCTGCCAGGTTCCACTCCAGCATCCAGTTACCATACTGCAGTCATAGTCCTTGCTTACCACCACATGTTCTATGTGATTTGGACACATCCATCTACCCAGAGGCATGGCAGTAAGCGGTGGCTCCAGACAATCCATGTGGAACAGGAGTGGGCAATAATCACACTGAATGAGAGGTGCCACTCTGCAACTCCTGCAAAGAGAAAACCGTATCTTATTCCCCATACAGAATATAAACTGAACACAGGCAAGCTTGGCTAACCACTTGAGCTTATCTTTCCCCACCAATTCCCCTACACTACGTTACTTGCAACTAAAATGAGGCTTCTGATCTGTAACTTGATCGTTGTGGACCTTCTGCAAGACCCACTGAAGGGAAAAGGAGTTGCCCGAGCACATGAGGGTTTCTCGCGGCAGAAGAGGTCCCGTGGCAGAAAGAGATGCTGGTACTGGAAAGCTGCAAGTACCTCTCAGGTTCACATCAGCAACTTTTCAAGTTGACCTTGTCTGTTAGCTCTTAGTGGCTTCGTTTAGAGCAGAATTCAGAGATCAAAAGGAAATCTCAGGTTTAGGTTAATGCATTTTTTTTCTCAGGTGAACCACGTGTGAAGTTGGGACATTTACTTCAACAAGATGTTCCCAGAACAGGCCTCAAACTCCAAAAAGCTACATCTGATTCCCCAGGCTTTAAAGTCCTCACTCTATGACAAAGTCACCAGCTGTTCCCCACAAAAGCCCACCTGAGTCTCCAGCCCACTTCCAGAAACCCACTGACTGGGGTCCTGAAATAGAGCTTTTTGTTTTCATTCTCATTTTGCACCAGGAGACAACTGGGTGCCTTTTTTTCTGCAGTTATAAAAACCTGCAGTGTTTTGTACTGGGTTTCAGATTTACTACTTCAGTACAATTTTCCTGTTTGCCTTGGGCTTATATCTCTCTCAGCAGATTCCTATTTCCTAAAGGTCACCTCCTCGTATACGAACCATAAACAAATACCTCTGTATTCTACACCATCATCACTTCAGAAAGCAGAAAAATACCCAAGACAAGCTCACACTCCTCAAGATATGTTTTAAAGCCTTTTACAGCCACACAAGGCTGCAGGAGCCACACCTACCCTTGCCATGGTTAAACATCTGTTAGTTAGCAATGATTATTCCTCCATTTGTTTAGAGGATTGTAAGCAAGTAATGAAGGGGAATGAGAAAGGGAACAGGTCATCTGCATTTTTCCATCAAGAACTTTGCTCCTGTGAAGGGTGCAGCTACACCAAAGAGCTTCCCTGGAAGAGTCACCTGTTGCATGTGAAGCAGACTTTCACCGGCAAGGGAACCAAACCATTGTGGTCTAACTCGTGTTGTGCTTTCTTGACATTCTTTCCTGTGGTTTCTTCCTTTCTCCTCCTCTTACTAGTACCTGAAAGTAAAATTTGACAGGCTTTGGGTTACCCACATAGCGATCTGCTTTCTGATAGATGCACATAATCATCTTGGGCAGAAACAAACAGAAAAGGCAAAGAGAGCTGCTTAAGGAACCCTTATCAACCACTAAATCTAGCCTTAAGTGACAGAGGCTGTCTTTAAAGGCAGGTGGCTTTTATACTTAATCATTTCAGTGACATCCCATACATCAAGTCATTACTTTGTTACTAGATTATCATATCATAAATCAAAACCGAGTATTTTGACAGCTGGAATTTATTTCTTCAGACTGATGATCTAGACCAAGGTGACAACAGCAAGCATCTATCACAAGCGCTGATGGAGTGCAGCACGCAGTAGAAGTGTCCCCACAGCTCACATCTGAAAGGCCACCTACTGATGGAGAGCTGGAGGAGGACCAAGGGTACTTCTGTACCAGCGAGAACCACTGGAGCCACAACTACTGAGGAGTAAGGAGTGGAAAGAGGCAAGATGGCAGCAGGAGGCAGCTGCAGACATCTTCACCACCACTCACTGGACAAGCCATCACTCACCTGGAAGTGCTGTGGTGCAGGTCAGTTCATTCGGCAACTGGAACTGCGTTGGGTTCCTTTCCATGGCAGCAGCAATAAGAAGCTCAAAGGGTCGCTTCAGCTGGGGCTGCCCACAGTCCATTTCTGCAATGGCAGAGTCATCATCCACGTCAATTATGTCCTCATCGACATCATTCTGCTCTGAGTTGGGGGTCTCGGTGCTGGCATTGGATGTGGGAGTGCCAGGCCGGCTTGCTCTCCTTTCCAAGATCCTGGCGTGTGCATTAGCCCTGATGCTGCTGCTAGACCTGTCCAACAGGTCTGCGTCACTGGTGGGGGAGGTGGTCCTTTTCCCAGATTTGTCCACCAATCCATTTACCTGCCCCAGCTCTTTCTTCTGCTCTCGCTTCTGCACGACATGAATAGGCAGGCTTATCATGGAGGCCACAAACAAAGCACATCAACCTTGACAAATATGCAATCGAAGACAAACAGCATCTGAAAAGGCTTAAGCCACTTCCTACAACTTCCCCCATGAAGCTTTAACTCAGCAAACCCCATTTGACTGCAGCTAACAGACAGATGACAAAACAGCTGAAGGGAACCAAGCCTGGGGAAGGAAATAAGCATGTCTCTCTCCTTTCAGGACAGCCATATTTGAGCAGGACAACATTTCACATCATCTAGCCCTGAATACTCGACAAATCAGACAACTCTGTTTACTTCGCTAACCAACACGGAGAAACCCCACAGTGGATGGTTATTGTCAACGCACTCTATTAACCCTGTCAGCGCATCCAAACCCATGACAGAACAAGAAGATCAGCTTGAGAATACAAGCACAAGATACAAACAACACTCTGCTACCTCTTGACAACAGGAATCCTGAATGAGGTGGGCAGGGAGAACTGCAGCAGAGGAAAACAATACATTGGGATCACTGCAAGGTCCATTTTGCAGCAGGAGGGGATAAGGCATGGCCTAGCATGGACAACTGTGCACTGGTCCAGCATCACCAATGTGGATGAACCAATCTATCTGATCACTAAAATGGTCTGCAAAAGGAGCAAGTGTGTCAGTAGGCAATTTCTAAAACAGAGAAGTTGGGGATTGGTTTTCCTTCCCCCCCCTTTTTACTTATTGTCATATTATCATATTTCAATTTGCAACCTTCATTTTAACTGTTAGCAGATGGCTGAACAGCACCCTGGAAACAACAAGGCAATCCATTCAGGAACAAAAGGCTGAATACACAGTTTTCTTCCAATCTGTTTTGGGTGTCACTTCAAGGGAACAGTTGCTAGATAGTTTGGTGCAGTTTCTAAACCCTCTGCTACGCTGTCTTACGTAGGCACAGCAATAAGATGTTTACATTGTGCAAGACAGCTTCCTGGAGAAAGAGCATCAAGGAAAAAAGACAAGCCACAATCTTGCTCAATCACCTCCTTCCCCTCCTGCTCAACAGCCCAGGAAATCATAACTCACTGTGATTTCACCCTCTGCTGATGTGCAACTGCTGCAAAGTCACACTTCAAGACAAACCCCTACACGTTAACCAGAATCACAGCCCTGGTGCCAAAGCTGCATTAACGTGACTCCTGTTTCACTTGCAGACAGCTCACCTCCTCAACCACGGGAGCCATTCCCATTTCCTCTGTGCCTCAGCTCTCCCTCCCTTCCAGAAGTGCATGGGGAAGGAAAACAATTTAAAAGGCACAGCCTGACAAGAGCATATCAGGCACTTCAGTTCTGGTTCCTAGTCTGAGGTTAAAAATACCAGCAGGGTCTCATCAAGACCCTTTAGCTTTCTTTAAGCCCCTTCCTAACAAAGCCTTTTGCAACTGCAAGCACAAAGAGTAACTCTGGTGGTACATATGCACAAATTATGAGGAGAGGAAGCTGTAAAACACTGGATTCACATTTTGAATAGACAGTGTTAAGGGCAGGGATCATGGCTGGTAGGAGAGGCTTTACCTTGCGGCGTACAGTGCAGCGGTGACACATCCATTCCCCCGGCGGCAGCATTTCCTCACTCAGCGGAGGGTTGCTACAAGAGAAGCACAAAGCAATGCTTTATTGTTATTTCTGAAGGTCTCTCCTCATGGGCACCAGCCTGAGTCAGGGTAGCTTTGCAGGTTCTGTTCCCGACAGATGCTCCATGGTTTTGTCACCCCATATATCCACTTAGAAGGACACCTCTAAGAAGCCTCCCACGACACCCATCTCATCTCCCCAGTTTCAGAAGACAGCCTTACAATCGAATAGCAAAGATAAAAAGATTCACTTGTGTGCAACACATACACCTCCATCCTAACACCAATGCCTCCTGAAATAACTCGATTACTCCACGTAAGACTACACAGGTTCCCATGCAGCAAGCACGGTCATGTATCTAGGCATTTGCATCCCCTGGCTTTGCAGTGAGTCCAACTGAACAAGCTGCCATGAAGTCTACACACTACTTCCCATGTACTCCATCCATGGGCATGCTTATTTAATGGTGGAAACCACATTCTATCTTAAGACAACCCAAATACTCTCAAAGGCATCACCATATACAGTCTGCCTTGGCTATGAAGCACAAGATACATCCTACTCATATGGATCTCTACTTACTATAAAAGCTGTATCACATCGAAATGGCATTCTCATTTGGATGCTAGAAATAAACCAAAGCAACTTACATGAAGGAGTAAAGAGGATTATTTCGAGAAACACTTCTCCTCAGTTAGAAGCAGAGCAGCATATGTTAGATGATACTTTCCTTACAGATCCTACTACTAGCCCAAGAACTTTCCAACACCTCTTTATCATTAAGATTTGTTATTTCAGCAAAGTGCTGACTGTTGCAGAAGAAGTGTACATGCTGTCAGAAAAACAGGCAGTTACCATGCAGCGGGGCTTAAGATAATACTTTTAAAAGTTCTGCCTACTGATGCAGAATGATGACAGTTGCATAGCAAGAGTGCTCCCTTGTGCTCAACACTCAACAGAGAGATGTGCTATCACAGGACCTAGAAGCTCCATTTCCCACTGACTGGGACATCATAGAATCATGGAATAGGCTGGGTTGAAAGGGACCTTAAAGCTCCTCCAGTTCCAACCCCTGCCACAGGCAGGGACACCTTCCACTAGAGCAGGTTGCTCCAAGCCCTGTCCAACCTGGCCTTGAACACTGCAGGGATGGGGCAGCCACAGCTTCTCTGGGCACCCTGTGCCAGCGCCTCAGCACCCTCACAGGGAAGAGCTTCTGCCTAAGAGCTCATCTCAGTCTCCCCTCTGGCAGGTTAAAGCCATTCTCCTTGTCCCATCCCTCCAGGCCCTTGTCCAAAGCCCCTCCAGGTTTCCTGTAGCCTCTTTAAGCACTGGAAGCTGCTCTGCTCCCCAGAGCCTTCTCCTCTCAGGCTGAACAACCCCGTCTCTCTTACAAGCTCACAAGACCAGCCCAAGAAGCCACATGAGTGTGAGGAGCCAGACTGTGGTTCACTTCAGGAGTCTACACTGTTTATTTCACCTACAGACAGTTATCAAGCCAAACCCAAGCTAAGCTTTCAGAAGTCTCCAGCACTAACAAGCCGGCCACGATAAGACACGTATTTGTTGGCCGGTAAGAGCAGTGCTCTGCAGCAAAGGGAGAGGCTGCCTTCCTCGAGAATCTTGCTCCTAGCACAGGGAAATGGCTCAGGATCCCAGCCCAGGCTCCCAAGCTTGAGCTGTAAAAACAAACACGCTTCCTTTGTTTAAACAGAGTCCCGGCGAGCCTTGCCCCGAGTGCACCAGTGTGCCCACAGCAAACCTCTGCAGGTACCGCAGCCACCCAGGGTCACTCTCGGTCTTGCCTGGAAGACCGAAGGAAGAACGCAGCAAGAACCAAAGTGGCAATAACCTCAGCATTTCTGGTGTCAGGCTCCAGGGAATTCAGTAGAGCCAACACATCTGGCAGCCATTTTGAGCAGGAGAGCAGGCTTTCGGAGGCCTCCGTGTTCCAGGCGCTCCAGAAGCGCAGTGCTCCGCGTATGCGCGCAAACATACCTGCAGCTTATGTTTCTCATTTCCTGGAGGACTTGGACGAACAAGAGATCAGGCTCTAGAAGAGAGCACCAAAACCTCGACTACTGGCTGCTTCACATGAAGCCTCAAGCGTCTGGCTAAAGCAGTGAGCCCCAAACTGATAGAAGCAGGGTGGAAGGAGGAGAGTAGCAAATGACCCCCGTGTGCTTGCTGCTGTGCAAATCCATTCCGAGCTCTAAGGTGGATCCCGCAAGAACTCCTGCTAGAAACAGAGCTCTTAGATCCGCAGCTGCAGGGATTCATCAGGCTCATTCCCCCCCTCCCAACACCTCAGGGGGAAAAGAACCCACAGAATTTGATTTGTTCATAGGGAATTCATCCCTCTGAAGGGACCGACAAGCGTGCCTGAACTGCTGGAAACACGTCTTCCCCATTCCAAGCAGCGTGCCATGGATCTGCACGCTGCCAGATGCCTCCTGGTTATTTGTTTTAACTGTTACCTCAATCTTATGCCTCTTACAATGAAACAATTAATGCCACGGTGAATCCTGAGAGGTGCCGAGGAGAGTCAGAATGCTTTTCTTTCTCAGTGTGTATGTTATTGTCCCATTTGTTATGCTGAACTATCTGCTCAACCACCATGAGATCCTACATGCACAGTACTCTTAAATGACAGCTTGGAGAAGTGTTTTAATGAATGCTGCCACGCAAAGGCTTGTGGAAGGAGGGGGAAAGATTAGCTTCACACCAACAGCGAGGTTTTAGCTCTCAGAGTAGCCTCCTGAGTTTTTTTGCTCGCTGTCAGGGCCTAACTGCTATACCAAGTGTGTTAAAAGACCGCCTCTGCTTCTCTTGGTTAATGAAGTGTTCATCAAGGCAGCCTGCTGCACTAACAAAGACTGATGAACACTGCTCCTGCACCACTGGCCCCTCTGTGAGCACAGAGCGTTTCCTGGGTCTTAGGGAAAAGGCAGGGAAGCGCTAAGGAACGCTGTTTTAATTGAGCAGTTATGACCACATCTGTCAACCTTTTACTGTAAGCATGAGAGAAACTGATTTTTAAATCTGAACAAGATATTTGATCTTCATAACCACCGTAAGAATTAACACTTTGGCAGGAGCACCACAGCCCTTTTCTCCTTATCTTTCATAGGTTCATCAGCACACAGATTTCCAGTCATTAGTGCTGGCTGCCAACAGGACCTGCAATTGTACAGCACCAACTTTATCTTTCTTACAACACATCTCCTCCCAACCACACACCCACCAGTTGTACTGCTCTGTTCCACTGAACCCTTGTTTCAGGGTTTCCCCTTTTGTCATGACAGGAGAGAGCAGTGACCAGCACTGTTTTTACCTGGAAGGTTTGGTGTGCCCCAAATCAAACATGCTTCTGAATGGAAGACAAAGACAGCTCTGAAAAACTGGGGCTGGCTTTCAGAGTGAGTATCTATACAAACACCTGGAAAACCAACTCATACAAAGCACCTGAAAATCAAAGGAGATATTTATCACTGCCTATTCAAAGGCCACTACACTGATAGGAAGTCATTTGCCATATTATCAGCCTCATGGCTTTTTTCTAAAGAAAAACCATCTCCATGAAATTCAAACCAGATTTGCATTGTCAGGATTTGCTCTTCCATGGTCAGAACATTACGCAAAGCCTCCCTTAAACAAAGTTTAAATGGCTATGAAGAAATAAAGAAATCTTCAAGAGTTACCTGCACATTAGGAGTTTTTATCAAGCAAACAATAGCATGAAGCCACTTAGCTTTTCAATTTCACACTCCGGAGCTCTCATACATCAGATGCCTGCTGTAGTCTGAATCCCATAATTACTCTCCACTTTGCTGACCTCAATAAATAAGTAAATAAACACTCCAAGGAATGGCACCCTCTTCACTATGAACTGGGCCACGGCCCTCAAAGGAACCAGCTAGAAGCCAACCTGAAACTATTTACACACAGCATTCCTGGTGGCCATCTTGTGTCAACGGCACGTTGACACTGCTGAGAGCACGCTCCGGACCCACCAGGATACAGCCAGCTATGAGGCTGGGATCGTGGCGGCAGGAAAACAAACCAGTGTCTGGGGAGGCCTTCTTGAAGAGCTTGTCTCTGATGTCAGTTGGTTTCAACATCTGACATAGGGTTTTCTTTTCTGTGCAGAGGAAGATAGCAACTCCATGAAAAAATGTAGGCAAGAACATTTAATCTTCTAAATAACTCAGTGACAGGCTTATAATGAAGGATGCTGCTTATGTTTGCCAGTTAAAGGAAGAAAGCTTTCGGCTCTTCTATTGGACTCCTATTTATCCCAGTGATGGATAGAGCTACAGCTGTTCTACCAGCTTCATAAAGAACAAGGCTCCCCGGCTTCCTACAGCAGGGCCTCGATGGCAGCCGCAACTAAAACAAACCAGGAAACCAACCTCACTGTCAGGGCATTACAAACGCCCCATTGAGAAACAGAGAAAGACACAGCATTTACAAATTCAGGGCTTTGAAACAGTTTTACTGCATCCGAGTTACACACTTCTGCCCACAGCTGCTCCAAAACAGGAGGAGGACACCAAGAGCCTCTACCTTACGCAGAATAAAAGCACATGAAACAAGCTATCAGCTGTTTCAAGTTTTTCCCCACTGCAACTCTCTTACCTTCCTATTGCAACTCTTGGATCAATGGGAAGTTTACTGTTTTCTGAGGACAGAAGTCAAGATTCCAAGATGGTCATTAGGAATAGCGTCAGCTCTCACCCCTGTTCCAGTAGTTTCAGGATTATTCTTCAGCACAAACTACTCAGTGAAGGTCTACAAGTTCTCCTCATTGACATGGATAAAGTTCCAATGCTCAGGAGTACAAGAAATGCCCCATCCCTGGCAGTGTTTAAGGCCAGGTTGGATGGGGCTTGGAGCAACCTGCTCTAGTGGAAGGTGTCCCTGCCTGTGACAGGGGGTTGGAACTGGATAAGCTTTAAGTTCCCTTCAACCCAAACTATTCTACAGTTCTATGATAAACAGCCCCCCTGATGATGCTGAACATTTCTCAAGCACCAACGCAGACACCACCAAACCTTACATAAGCCAGGCATAATCTTTGCTCTTTACAGACCTGCAAGCATGACCTGATCACATTAACTCCTACAGAGTTTCAGGAACTTTCTGGTCTTGACTAGGCTTGCCTATGAAGTTATACCCACTTGAAGCCAGTAGTGCAACTCACATTGCCGACAGAGCGTCAGCCACTAGACTTTAATCTGCAGTGCATCTCCTCCTGCAGGAACTAGTGAAAAACACCTTAATAGCAGCCAGGGTAACTTTGCTCACATTGAAGTGGAAGCCCTGAGAATGCATAGAAAAGGTTCTAAATTAGTAACATCCAGCGAGGAGACCTGGACATCACTGGGCAGATCAGTACGGGGTTATTTTGGCTGCCACTATGCAAGGAAGGGAACTGTAGTGGCCATTTCACAGGTCACCAACTACCCCATCATCTGGAACACTGCATCTGCTTAGCATGCATCTTTCCAGCAGCATGGCCAGAGTTGGAAATAAGGGTTCAGCAAGAGACAGGGAACAGAAGCGTGATTAAAACACCATTTTATGGCCAGACAGTGAGCAACAAGATGCACGCAAGGAAAAATTAGACTAACACAATCTGTCCATGTGCCAGTACAAGAGTGGAGGAAGACTCTTAAGTCTAAGAAGTAACATGGACAGGTATGCTAAATCCCGACATTTCATTTACTGTGTGCTTATCTCTACCTTCCAAACCAGACAGTGGTCACCACTGCAAGGGCAGAACATCATTCAAGCCTCTGGCAGCAGAAAGAGCCACAAACCAAAGCACTGATGCATTGTGAATTTGAGTATTTTGAAACCAGTGAAGTTATTTACTTGTACCCATCCTCAAACTGTTACTGCTAGTCCCATCCTGAGAAGGGAAAGCCAAGTACAGTGTCATGGATGCACGTGTTATCCACCTTACCTCACTTCCCTTCCTACCGTCACCAGCGTCCTCCCCGTGCACAGGCAATCCCAAGGAATCAGGAAAGTTCCCTCACATGGGATGAAGCAGAACATTTCTGTCTCAAACTTGACAAGCAGGAGAGTCCCATACAGTGGATAAGCTGCATGTAAACACGTGATTACCTGATGTAACTGGCGACTTCTATTTATGGAGAGAACCTGGCCCACAGAGACCGTTCCACAGACAACCCATTATTACCTCATTAAAAGCTGATAAAAACTACTGGGTTTTAACATATTAAACTTCCATGAAGGTATAAACCCCACCAAGTTTATGTCTATATAAATAAATGTGCTTCAAAAACTGTATAATACCACCTGAGGCTTTCTGATCTTGTTTTCCAGTAAGTTTGGTTGGTTATCAACACTGATATTGGTTATGAACTCTGATATTTGTGACATATCTGCTAGGGAACCGTGCAGCTTTGTATTTCTAAGCAGAAATCATGGAATTCAATAGGAAGAGTTGTTGACTTCGGAAAATTTGGGTCAGATGCAGAAATTCAAGCATTCTGCACATCCTGACTCCCGTTTCTTTCCCATGTATCACTCATGCCTGCACTGCAGACAATAGCAACAATAGCCTGAATTCAGTGTCCAGGTTCATTGTTAAGTGTTCAGATCTTTACAGCACCATCTTCTTAACAGATTAGAAGTCATCTTCACAAAGCAGGATGACACACAGGGCAGCATCAGGGAAAAGAAAGAGGTCTGAGGAACAACACAGCTCGAGTGAGAATCACTTCATCCAATTTTGTCTTTAAAGAACAATAAATGAAGAGACATCTCTGGGGGGGGGAAGAAAAAAATAATCAAAACACAGGTCTGAGAGGTTTCAGAGGAGCGAACAAATTCAGCCCCAGCCATCCTGAATGCGCTCAAAGGAGACAAGGGTGAAAGGCCAGAAGCAATAAGGTGGAAAAAAAGGAAAGCAGCACATCAGAAGAGGATGAAGGACAGACCCATAAAAGCAAAAGGATGAATTTGTCTTCACACAGGCACAAGTGAAGTGCAATTCTGACATCTCTATGTGGATGAGGCTTTCCCATGAACACAGGGGAAGAGATGGAAAAGAGCAGCAATAGAAAAACCCACCAAAAGGAGGGCATACATTCTTCCCTGCTTTTTCCAGATCACCTTCATATCCTGCTCCTGTTGCTATTCTAGACGGAGATCACTGGGAAGTTCACATGCTGCTTGCCCAAAGTCAGAGGCTGTCCAGGCAGGTGTTTCACACCAATCACTGGCGCCTGCCAGAAATTCAGCATGGGGTTTGCAGCCTCCTAAATTGCATCCTCAGGCCACTGCTTTCTGCAGGCTTCAAAGTGGGTAATCTCCAGCTCCATCTAGTTTACTTCAAGTGACTCGTGCAGAGCAGACGTCAGCAGAAATAGGTTAGAGCTGGGTTCAGGCACCACGTTTCTCTCCACTGGCTGAGATGCTCTTTGCCTTTTGTACTCAAGATCTGACAGACCAACTGGAAGAATGACTTATAGATTCTTTTTCCTTCATTTTTGGCCATAAGAAGCATTTACTCCATACCCTAAAAAGGTATGTAATTGCATTACGTCTGACATCTGTCAATCCCTTTATTAAAGGGAAGGCACGACGCTATTTTTACTCAGCTTACAGCTACTGGATACCACAGCATTCCTTTGAGGAAGCTGGGCAGACATCCTGAGAGCAGTGGAGTCGGAAGCAGCATAAATTGACTACAAAAAGGAGAAAAAGCCAGCTCTGACATTCTGACCATGTCACAGAAATCACAAGTTTAGCCAGTAACCTGACATGACAAGATGCTTTTTGCTTACACTCCCTTCTTTTCAACCCAGTACTTCATTCCCCTACAACAAATCCATACTATAATCTCGGGTACATTAGCGTTCTCACAAACCCTAGCTTACTTCCTGACTGGTTAAACACAGGTACATCCTCCTCACATGTGATTTATATTGCAACAGGCAGCACACCCTGAATATGCAGACTTTGTAACACTTGCTCTCAGGAAGATACAACCTCCTTCCTGCTCTGGAAGCTCTCTTTCTTCTTGGCAGATTCCTCCTATTTGCAACTGACTCGAGGATTAATAAGGGCTCCGGAGCACAGGAAAAACTCAAGAACCTGACACCTACCAGTGAGTCAGTCCAGCAACAAAAACAGCTCAACATCCATCCACTTGTGTGGGTCAATAAACGGAATTGATGTTAGTGCCTTTATTATGCAGAAAGGCTGTTTCAGTATTGATGCTACAACTGAAATCATGAATTGACTCTGTTCTATACAAGGAACCAGCCAGGAGCCTTGCCCTCCATGCGGAGTGTTCTTCACACCATCACAACAGCACCTACAAGCCAAGTCAAAAAGGTGAGTTTCAAGAAGAAAAAGCAGCATGTTTGGTCCCGACTCCTACCAAAAATACACAGCTCTGTTCCTGACAACACTGTGGGGGCTCTCCCCACTCAAGATGTCCTTCACACCCTCTGTAAGAGAAGCACAGCCTGATGCTAGACATGCTCATCATTACCATTTCCCATTTACTACCCCCACCTAAAGCAATGCTGAGAAATGTAAAGAGAGGGGAGAACTATGAGTATTACATGATTTTGTGTCCTAAACACAGTCCTCCCATTCCCAACTCCAAGATCCGCAGGCGGGTGTACAATCTTAACAGCTTGTCCGTGATAAAAGACATGAGGCAAGCTAAATAAGGTGAATATATTTACAAGATAGTGCTAAGATCTCCATAACAAACAGTCATTAGCAGATTAGTATTATGAATCTAATCCAATTAAGAATTTCCTTTGCAAATGCCTGGAGGAGCTGGAATTCCTCTGGGAAGACCTTTCCATGAGTCATGCCTGCAGGTCTGACATACCAGGAAAGACCAGCTCTGAAGCAGCATGAACAAAGCCCTGAACCCCACCTCAAAGCCACTGCAATCCACTGAACTTCAGGAGTCCACAAAAGAAAGAGTCCTCAGTCCCACAAGTGCCAGTCAACAAAACTGGCACTTTCCCAAGCAAAGGGACAAAACAGCAGAGAACTTTCCTTATTAACAGTCTCATACCGTGCCCTTTAAATAGCTCCAGTTCATTATGGGTGTTTGACATAATGCTAGTCCATACAGCAGCCACGCCTGAAGACAAAGGGTTAAGTTAAGCAGCTAAACATCCCTGCTTGACTGGGTCAGAACCCTGATGCCTTGCTCCTACCACTTTGTGCTGATATTGATAGCAGCAGCAGCAATCCACAGCTTGATCTGAATGCCCAACTCTTGCCCATGCTGCAAAATCTGCTCACTCTCAGCTTAACACGAGCACACACAGGTGAGAACTGTGGTCTGTAAGCCCCAAAGTTAGATTAGTTCATCAGATTCTTACTGTGAATGGTTTTCTGGTGCCCTCAGCTTACATTGGTAGATTTGGGCTGACCTTATCTGCCTTCGCACGGAGCGATTTAGGACAAAACAAGGAGAGGGAAAGATCTCATTGGTACAACTTTGCTCAACAGAACTGCAAAGACTGATCATGTTACCACATCTGCAAGCACATGCGCAGTGACCCTCCACAGTAAGGAGCCAAGCCAGTGCCACTGCTTCCTTCTGGTTTAGGATAAAGACCAGGCTGGCCCCAATGCTATCAAATATCAGAACCAAAGACACATAAAACCCAAACTTTAGGGGGCTATTAAAAAGTAGATACTTAAAACTATTGTTTCAACAAACTATCAGTAAAGGTGGATACGTTTAAATTAACATTTGCAACAGAAGAGCATACCCTGATCTTCAAAACACAATCACATAAGCATTCAAGTAGGTGTTCTGCCAGTTATTTAATGTAAAAACAACCCAGAAAGCCTCAAAATACAAACTTTCTGCAGTTAAACCACAAGCTTTCGAAGCTGTCAGAACTGCCAGTGACACAATGAATTCAATACACAGAAACCTGCTCCTCTGTAGTTCACGGTTAGGGATAAAGTTAACCTCTCCAGCAGCATTTCTGGCCATCCTGCCACTCCTTGCAGCAGCAGAGGCTTCAGACCATTCAAAGCTTCACCTGAAACTCTGGAGGCAGCCAAAGATGCCCATTAGAGGAAGGATTAGCTAACACAATGGACAGGCTAAAGTTTCCCTCCCCTCCCAGAGAATGGATATTTACGTAAAAATCCCAAATCCAGACCAAATGCCAACATAAAAGCAGGACATTTCAGACCTGAGAAAAGGGGGGAAGAGTTACAGATGTCCTACCTAACACAACTTTTTTCCACTCTTTGTGCAAAGCACTCACCCACTGTGACTCATAGAAAATATGCAAAACTCAGGCTAGTTTAAGCTTCACTCCTTCTCCTTGCAGCTCTCTTACTCCAGTTCTTCGACAACTTTGGCAAGGACTGCCAAACTGGAGGAGAAATGGAGCCAAAGGCTCCAAATATAAACATGGAGAGGGAAGTGTTGATGGAGCTAGCAGGCCCTAGGATGGGTGCAGCGTACCTCTCCCAGCAGCTAAGGAAAGTGTTCTTGCTGGGCAGTGCCATCAAACTGGTACTGTCTGTTTAGGGTAGGGGGCAGCTTTAGGTACCTCGGGTCACTTTGCCGTGCTAGCAGCGCCTCACAGCCAGCAGCAGGGATTTGTAAGAGGGACATGAAGAGCAGCCTTCAGCGAGGTTGGTGATTTTGGGCTCCTCCAACCAGAAACTCAGGCAGTGAGACTTAAAAAACAGGGATGAAAAAAAACCCCAACACAAAACTGTTCTGTGTTAGTTCTCCCTCCTGTTGTCACTCCCCTCCCCTTGCTTGTTAACTAAACTTTTCCTCTCCCAGGGATCTTTCTAATCCTTCAGCGAAGCTGTAATGAATTTGCAACATCAGGCACTCTGCAAACGGGCTTCAACATGAATCGAGTTTACCACGAGCTCCAGAAAACACAGGGAATTCTAACAATCACATAGCCAGAAGGAGGATATAAAAGGGGAAGAATAGAATAGCACTGGAAAATTGGGTTTCAATCATGTAAAGAAGGAGCGTACACCATTCCCAGGGGCCTGGGTTAAGGCAGAACATCAGAATGGAAATGCAGGCTGCACCATTACCCAAAGCAGCGGATTACGGGCAAACAGCATAACCAAAAGCAGACTTAAGAGCTAAAAACCCTTCGTTCTGTTTCAAGAATTACTAAGGACTGAAAAAAACCCAGCCCTCTCTGTAAATTCAAACCTGAAGACAGTCACCTGACTGCAATATTAATCCAAGTATGTTGAAACTAAGTGTCTGGAAGGGATTTTACACTTTCCTGTATCCCTTCCACCCAGCCACTTTATCTGCAGCCTGGCTGGTGATCCTCTGCTCCATGGGCTCTCACAGGACCTGCAGGAGTTTTGTGCTGAGCTAGAGGTTCTGAAATGGAGCTGTGAGAAGAGCTGACACGCTGACAGATGAATGAGGAAGCCACTTGCACGTCTCAACAGAACTTGGTATTGCACATCTCTGATGGTAAATAACATCAGGCTCGGAAAGTTTGGGGGATTTTGGCTGAGTGTCTTCTGTTTCCTGCAGAAGACAACAGGTTCAGGTCCCAAGCTGAAGTTAAAGCAAAGTGCTGAAGTTTGAGCACCACACGCTTACCTAATGAAGCCAACTTGCTCGCTACAGGTTCAAACAACACGACAGAGAAGACTTCCCTACACAGGAAGACACAAAACTAGTTTATGGGCTACTGAGCTGGGTTAACCCCTGGGTTTGTCTCCAGCTGCCTGCGTGACTTGGGCTGATCACACCCTTGTCATTCATTGTCTTTTATAGTATGGTCCCTCTACACAGCTTTAATCAACTGATTACAAACCCCAGACCAATTAAGAGCTGCTCTTCTTAATTTCTCTTTAATTTTTTCTATGCTGATGATAAATGCAACCTCGTGCTAAAAAGATTGCAATAAACATTTAAAGTACAGGTAAGCTATCGACACTATTCAGCTACTATGCCCCAACAGAACATTTAAACTGCTATTCAAATGACTTCAAACAAGCATTGCATTACAGCTGCTACTCTTAAAATACAAAACCAAAAGGAGGCAGAAAGGAAGTTACAAGTGGTGTCTTTATGCCCAAGTTTACAGCCAGAACAGAAGCTTACTTCAAAGAAGATGCAGGTGGTAAAGGGAAGAAAACAGGAAAACAAAACCTGAGCATCCCTTTGAGACAACCTGGTTCACAGGAAGACCTTGGCCAAGACACGGACAGGCTTCCAGGAGCAGGGAAGCAGAACCAGACCCGAGCCGGAGAGCTTTAGGTGAAGCCTATCGCCTGTGCCACTCCAAACCATGCCACATCCCACAGCAGGGTCTGTGCCATTGTCAAAAGGATACCCCAGGAAAGGCAACAACTGAAGTGAGAAAGCGTCATCACAACTGCTCCTTCCATTTCTGTTCCCAAAGGTGACCAGCTAGCCAAAGATACGTATGTTTTAAGTAATTATAACACAACTAACTCAAGTACAGCCAAAGCTTTACCGGTACCCGATTTACACGACTGCTTCCCACTCACCAGCTACAAGAAACTTGCCAAATTAAGCCATGAAATTCAGCCAGATTTAGCCATGCACAAAGCGGTCTCATTTACGGTTAGACTGAACCAAGACTCGGAGTCAACCAGGAAGCCCTACAGCATTAGTCACAGCTCTTCCACCTCAAAACGTGAAGCTTTAACCATCGCTCCAGCCTCGCTAAGAGAAGGCCCAGGATGCGCTCAGCAGCATCTGAAAGCAAACACTGAGTTTTTAAGCAACTATGCCACGGAGAAGTTAAAAAACCACCCCCAAAGAACTTAAAATTAAAGCTCATCAAGAATGCTGGACAAAAATAATTAAACAATTAGTGTCCTCCTAGTAGATGTTAGAGGATCTGCACCACCACCAGTAGCACTTCCTGAGGGTAGGAGGGGATGATGTCATGGCTGCATGCTACAGCATTGTCGGGTTCGTCTGGCTACACGCTGCTAACGGGACACTCCCTACAGAACTGTGACCACACACTCGGCTTTCCTGGTATCAGCAATCAGTTTAATAAGTGTTCAGAGACCTGCAATTAGCATAGAAACGCAGTGCAACCACCAAGCAAAAAAGGGGGAGAGAAAAAAGCAAAGAGACAGCTGTAACAGGGTGGCAAACAAAGCTCCAAAGCATGAAAGAGAGAAAGGAATGTGGTTAAAAAATCTCCCCTAAGGAAGAATACTCTCTACGCCCGAGCTCCAGCTGTTTGACTTGCCCCGCTCCCTCCTCCACTCCATTATCCATTCTGGCTGTGCTAATTTAACACAAACCGCCTGCGTCAACTGTTGAAGGGGAGATTCGGGTAAGGCAGCCTGGGATGCATCCAGAAAAAGGGGAAAAACTTCGGGATGGAAAGTTGAGGTGCTTTCTGGTGCGGGGCAATTTGTGCCAAGAGCTCAGGAAGCTGCGAGGGAAGGCAGCGAGAGTCCTTCCCCGCTGCAGCCTGCACTGACCAGAGCTTCACCGCTGCCTCCACATGCACCTCGGCCCTCACGCTGCACCCAGATTTGCACGCAGGGAGATCTGCCTTCACCCACAAAGCCACCCAACGCCCTGCAAGAGGAGCCTAATGCCCCCCAGTCCACAGCAGACACTGCCAGAGCAGGTCTGGAGTGAGGAGGAAGAGGTGGAAAAAAAGGAGGGAAAGGAATAAACCCGGCCCATCTGAAAGCCTGGAGGGCCAGATTGTCCGCAGGGAAGGTGCTTTGGCGTTGGAGGGAGCGCTGCGAGGGTTTGGAAGCCACAAATGCAGCCAAAATGGCGCTGAGAATAAAAATATAATTTAAAGGAAGGTCGCCATATTGTAAACAGAGAGGCAGGGAGACACCGAGACAGCAACCTCCATTATTCCCAGCAGCTGCAGCAGCACGGAAGCGCTGGGAATGTCAGGCCTGGCGCGGAGACGCCACGGCCGCTTCCTTCCCTCCCTCCAGCCACAGCGCACCGGAGGGTCCCTCCCCCCCAAAGCAAAGCACCCTCGGACAGGGGTGAGGAGGGGAAGTTACCCGCTGGGGAGGGTGGAGGAAGGCCGGGCAGGGGCAGCAGCAGCGCGGGCAGGCCGCGCAGCAGCCAGCGGCCTCGCTCCTCCTCCAGGCCTCTCGCCCGCTGCTCAGCACATAAAGAAAGGAGGGTGGCGGCCCCCCAGCCGCAGGGAGGGTGGCCAGAACGCCGTGCACCCCCGGCTGCTGCGGATTAACCACAGAGAAGGGGACGGACACGAGCGGGGGGGCTGCAGGTTCGCACCTCCTTTTTGTTCCTGCCGGGCACCCCCCTTTTTTCCCCAGGGCGAAGCAGGGAGCTAACGGGGAGCAAAGCTGCCGGAGGGAAGGCGCTGCCTGGATCCGGAGGGAGGACAGCGCCGAGCCTTACCAGCACTGGAGGTGGAAAGCGGCGGGGCAGTGATCGCAGCACAGCAGATCCCCTCCTTCCTTGCAGCTATCGCAGCTATCGTGGTTAGTGGCCCTGCCACTTCGCCTGGGCTCCTTCTCGGGCCTCCTGCTCTTCTTCTCCCCATCTTCGCTCTTGGGGGGAGCCAGGAGGGCCTGGATTTGCTGCACGGACAGACACACAGACAGCGCCTCTGAGGGGCTGGCACCCACCCTCACCCCGAGCGCCCCTCTCCCGCCTCACCGACGAAGGGAAAGCGGCCCCGGGGGGGGGGGGGGGAAGGACGGGACACAAGGCCTGTGCCGGGCCCGCCCCGCCCGCAGGGCCCGTGTCCGGAGGGCCTCTCCCGGGGATTGGGCGCGCTGCCTCCGTCCCTCCGCACTTCCTTCTATGGCCACGGGGCTCCGGGGGGTGGGTGCCCCTCGCCATTTTGCAGCCTCCCCCCCCGTCCGTCCGTCCGCCCGAGCCTCACCTCCATGAGCCCCCCGGAGGTGTCCAGGTCGTAGACGATCGTCTTGGTCTCCATCTTCTCCCACATTCATCCAGCCCGGGAGCGGCCCCGAGAGCCGCCCCCCCCCCCCCCCTCCAACCCCCCCCCGGGTGAGAGGGAGCGAGGCGGGGACGGCGGCTTCTTATGAGGGGGGCGAAGGGACGGGGAGGGGGGGGGTGTCCCCTCAGCGGCGGCGGCGGCTCCGCGTCGAGGCGGCGGCGGGGGGGGGGGGGGCGGGCGGAGCCTATCCCACGGGCCGCTGCCTCGGGCGGCCGCAGTGGGGCCCGGGGGCGGCCGCGGGGGTCCCCGCTCCCGCTGCCATTGCCGTGAGGGGGACGGACACGGAGGGGAAGGGGCGGCCCCGCGCCCGCCGCCGCCGCACACGCACCGCGCACGCACCGCGCACAGGCGGCGCCGAACGCTCCGGGCGGCACCGCGCATGCGCGGCTGCGGAGGGCAGCCCTCGGGGGGGGGGAAGGGGGCCGCCGGCACGTCCGCCGGGTGACGTCACGACGCAAGGGGAGGGGCGGAGGGGGAGCTCTGTCCGCCCGCGGAGGGCGCGCCGGCGCGGAATCGTTCCCGCGACGTCACCCCGCTGAGGCCACGCCTCTTAAAGCGGCAATGTCCCTCCCAGTGCGGAGCGACGGGGGATGGTGTCTGGGGCTTCGCGGGTGGCACCACCACTCAGGGCTGTCCCTGCTGAGGAAGACGCCACCGCTTCTTCTAAAACACCTGGTTTTATTAATGAAACAATCAAAAGATGGGGGGGGGGGTCCTCTCCACCCCAGGGACCCCCAGCCCCGGCGGGACCCATCGGGGGGTGAGCCACAGCCATGCCCGGTGTCCCCCCTCCGCGCCCGGGTCCGTCCCCGGTGGGGTGCCGGGGCAGGCGCGGTGGGGGGCACACGTCGGTGGTGAAGGGGACGCCCCAGGGAGGGAGAAGCAAGCGGGGGGCCGGGGGGCACGCAGCATGCTCGGTGGGGGGGGCACACGACACGTCCCTGCGTGGCGGCGGTGAGAGGCACGGGGGGTGCAGGGGGGGCAGGACCTGTGCTGGGGTGGGAGAGGTGGGGGGCACCCCCATGGCCACCCAAACCCCTTTACCCCCCCCCCCCCCAGGGGCTTTGCAGGGTGTCCCCTTCCCCGCTGCACCCCCTGTGTTACCCGGGGGGTCCCCGCAACCCCGCTCCGCCTGCCTGGGACTCTCCTTCATTGTGTGGTTGGGGGGCTCGGGGACACACCCCCCCCCCAGTTCAGCACCCCGGGGTGGGGGTCGGGTGGCAGTGGGGCGCAGGCAGACCCCGCGGGGGTCCGGGTGGGTTGGGGGTGCAGGGGGGTGGCTGGGTCTGGGTCTGGGTCAGTCCCACCAAGCGCTCGGCTTGAGTCTCATTGGGAAAGGTGGACACAGCCCGTGCTGGGGGGGGCTGGTGGGCACGGGGGGGCCCGGGAGGGGTGGCTGCGGTGCCCGGCTCCACGCTGCCCGCTCCTAGATGGACACTTCATATTCCCTTGTCTCCTGCAAAGAAAACAGACTGCGAGGGGTTGGACACTCGGCGCGGCGATGGGATGCTCGGGACCTGGGACAGGGCAGCTCCCACCCCATAAAGCCCTGGGGGCACAGATGGCCCTGGTGATGCATGTCCCACCCCATATGTTGTTCCTGGATTGATGTCCCGTGTTGTGAAGGGTCCCTGGGTGGATATACCATTCTGTGGATGGTCTCATCCCATGAATGGTCTCTGGATGGATTTCCATCCTGGGGAATGATCCCTGAATGTATGCCCCATGCAATCAACAGGCCCTGCATGTATATTCCATCCTATGTGTGGTCCCTGCATGGATGTTCCATCTTGTGAAGACTCCCTAGATGGACATTCCATCCTTTGCACAGACCCCGGATGGATATTCCACCCTATGTGTGGTCCCTGGATGGATATCCTACCTAAAGCATGATCCCTGCAATGCATTGCCCCATTGCACTGCTCCACACACTGCCTCTGGCGCACATGGCTGATACAACGCAGGGTCCCTGGGGTGCCCAGCTCTGGCTGGGGGGACCTGGGGGGCCAGTACTTACTCCTGTCTCATAGGTCGGGTTGTCAAAAGCTGACTCCACGGTGATATGGTCGTAGGGGTGGGAGCCAGCGAGGGGCAGCTGCAGGGACGGCTTCCCCTGGAGCCTGTGGGGAGCGGACAGATGGAGCAGGAGGAACACGGTGACCCCATGGGGTGGTGGGGGCCACCCGGCCACTCACTTGGAGAAGTAGAGGTAAATGCCCCCGATGAGCAGGGCCACCACCAGGACGGGCAGGAAGACAGCGATGGCGACGTTGGTGCCCTCCAGCGCTGGCCCCGATGGCACAGCCTTGGCCACGGCTGCGTGGGATAGTCGGCTCAGAGGGGGGGCCACCCGCATCGGCTACACCCCGGCTGCTTACCTGTGCCCCATCACCCCCTTGCCCTTACCATCCAGGTTGCGGTTGCTGTAAAACTCATCATAGGAAGCTGAAGTAGGAGGGGAAAGAAAGAAGCCGGGATCATCAGCAAGAAGTGGGGTGCTGAGGGGTGATGGGGAGTGATAGGGAGTGCTCTCACCCGCCTTGCAGATGGGAGGGGAGCTGCTCCAGCGCGACGGGTGCCCGGGCAGGCAGCGCAGGCTGCTCTCGCCCAGCAGCGCCCGGCCGTCGGCGCACGAGAAGCGCAGGGTGGCACCCGCCGGGTACAGGCGCCGCTCGGGGCTCTGCCGCCCGCCCGCCGGCACGCCGGGGTTGTGGCACGGCTCGTAGGTCTCCGCTGTGGGGCAGGGGCGCGGTGCCATCAGTGGCCGTCAGCGCCCATCGGCGCGGGGGAACGTGGCTTGGGAGAGGGGACCCGACTCACGGATGCACTTGGGGAGGCGGTCGCTCCACTTCGGTCCTCCCGCTGCGCGCTCGTGGCACGTCAGGGTCCCGCTGCCCGCCAGGATGTAGCCCTTGTCGCAGATGTACTGCACGGTGCCTCCCACCGGGAATCTGGGGCTGGAGACCACCCTGCGGCTGTGCTCGGCGTCCCCGGGGTCCCGGCAGGAGGTCACTGCAGGCGAAGGGACCAGTGGTGATGGTGGCTGCTGGGGATGTGCCGCAGGGCACAGGGATGCCAATGGGCACCACTCACCCCGTTCGCAGGTGGGCAGGTCGCCGCTCCACGTCAGGTCCCAGTGGCACATCAGGAGGTCAGTGCCGGTCAGCTGGAAGCCAGGGTAGCAATGGTAGGTGACCACGGTGCCATGGAGCAGTTCCGGCTGTGAGGATGTCTTCCAGCCGTTGGCGATGTCTGGCAGCTCGGGGCAGGTATCGTTACGGGGGACCTCTGTGAGGGTGACAGGGTGAGTGGGGTGGTGTGGGACACCAGGGACAATGATGGCACTGTCCCATCATGGACCTCACCGGAGAAGTGGATGACAAAGCCCTGCCGATAGGCAAAGGCACCAGCACCAGGGTCAGACTGGAACTGGACGGTGACATCAGCAGTGGAGGCGTAGAGCTTGAAGCGGCCGCGGGCGCCCGTGTACTGGCCCAGGATGCGCGCCGTCAGGTCGTCCCCATCATAGAAGGTCAACACATCCCCTGAGCCCAGCCGCAGCCTGGGGGAGCAGGGTGGTGAGGGCAGGGGGGAGCATGGATCCCAAACCCCTCCATCCCCGTGGCCAACCCCGCACTCACACGCGGACGTCAAGCATGATGCGCTTGTCCTCCTCCACGTGCAGCCCCCAGATGCAGTCCTGGCCCTTGCCGTACGCCTCTGGCCAGTTGGGTGATAGAACCACGCCGGCTGCATCCGTCAGCTCCCCGCTGCACACCGCTGTGGGTGCATGATGGGCTCAGCATTGTTGTGGAGCACCCACCGCAGCACCCACAACCCAGTGTCCAGCACCCACCATTCCCATTAGCTACGGCTACCGCAGCTCCAACACACACCACAACACATCCCTCCTGCTCTATCCCCAGCTCCATCACCAATGGCACCCCCCAAATCCAGCAGCCACCAAACCCCATCTCCAGCCCACTTCTTCCCTGCCCCAGTGCTGGTGCCCACCACGGCATGCTGGCTCCGTCTCATTCCACTGTGGATCATTGGGATCGACACACTCAATGATGGTGGAGCCCTGCTCCAGTGTGTAACCGGGGTCACAGCTGAACTCCACTGTGGTGCCCACGGGGTACCGGGGGTCGCTGGCCGTGAAGTTCCCGTACTTGACAAAGGGCTCGTAGCAATGCCCCTGCTCGAAGGCTGTGGGCACAGGGCAGAAGGTCTGCAGGGGCCAGGCAGGCATGGGGATGCCTGGTTGCCCCCCTCCACCCCGGCCTCGTACCCTCATAGCGCAGCGCCATGCCTGCAGCGGCCCCACTGCTGTCGGTGGTGAGCTCCACAAAGAAGTGGCGCCCGGTGCTGAGCAGCCCCTCGATGGGCAGGTACTCCACCTCGTAGGAGTCGTACACCGGTGGTGCCTCCACGTTGTTGCCGTTGCGAATGATGAGCCTGGCAAAGCACGGCAGGGGCAGGGTGCTGTGGTGGCCATGGCCAACAGCACCCGTTCTTGAACATGATGAACGGCACCCACCCTTGGCTATAGCCAATGACACCCATCCTTGAACATGAAGAATGACACCAACTCCTGGCCATTGCCGATGGTGTCTTCTTCGAACATGGCCAACAGTGCCCACACTTGAGCATGGCCAGTGACACCCATCCTTCAACATGACCAACAGCGTCTTCCCTTGGATATGTCAAATGACACCTATCCTTGATTATGACCGATGGTACCCATCTACAGGCATAGCCAACAGCACCCATCTTTGGGTATGGCCGACAGCTCCATCCTTGGACGCGGCCCGCTGCGGTGCTGCTCCACAGTGCCCTGGTCCCTCCAGTTCCCCCCTACCCTGTGGCCAAACCTGTCATCATCCTCTGCCAGCGAGACCTTCTCGAAGTGGAGGTGCAGGCGGTGTGTGGCGGGTGCCTCCAGCAGCCAGTGGCACGTCAGGTTGTTGCTGTAGTTCCCGGGGAAGCCGGGCGAGACGATGCGTCCCACCGTGGCGTTCCGGACCACCCCGCCACATGCCGCTGCAGGAGAGGGACCATCAGCACCCGGCTGTGCCACGCCGGCTGTGCCGCATCCCCCAGTGCCGATGCTCACCGAGGCAGAGGGGCTCGCGGGCGCTCCAGAAGGGCCGGGTGGCGTTGAGGCAGGTGATGTGGTGGGTGCCCTGC
The DNA here is from genome assembly GCA_028858755.1 of Ara ararauna. Taxonomy (NCBI): domain Eukaryota; kingdom Metazoa; phylum Chordata; class Aves; order Psittaciformes; family Psittacidae; genus Ara; species Ara ararauna. Next base: position 3,421,421 of record CM054389.1, on the reverse strand, counting down.
AGCTGGTAGCCGGTGGCGCAGCGGAAGCTGGCGTCCCCGCCGGGGTGCAGGCTGCTCACCGACACCTCCCCGAACGCCGGCCGTGCCGGGAAGGGGCAGCTCAGCACATAGGCTGGGGGCAGGTGTGGTGTTACGGATGGGGATGGAGCCCCCTAAAGAGCCCAGCGCACCCAGCACCCTGGTATGGGTGCTGCAGGGCTGGGTGACACGCTGCCTATGGCTGTCTGTAATCATACAATCAACCAGGTTGGGAAAGACCTTTAAGATCAAGTCCAACCTTTACTGCCAAAGCCACCACTAACCCATGGCACTGAGGGCTCAGCTCCACGATGTGTGAACACTTGCAGGGACGGTGACTCCAGCACTGCCCTGAGCAGCCTCCCGGTTAATAAATTGTTCCTAATATCCAGTCTAAACCTCTCCTGGCGCAGCTTGAACCTGTTACCTCCTGTCCTAGAACCTGGGAGAAGAGACTGACCCCACCTCACTCCATCCTCCTTCCAGGTAATTGTTGAGAGTGATAAGGGCCCCCCTGAGCCTTCTCTTCTCCAGACTTAACCCCCCCCACGTCCCTCGGCCATTCCTCATCACACTTGTGCTCTAGGCTCTTCAACTTCGTTGCCCTTCTCTGCATTAGTGTTCTTCACCCACTTAACCCACCATTGGCACAGATGAACGCTGCTGCCCATCACCATGCTCTGAATTAACACTGCACCAGCGAGGGAGCCCCTGGGAGGTACCAGGGTGGCGGATGCTGCCCCATACCTTGGTATCGGAAGTGGTAGGAGCTGGGGCTGTGGGGCCAGGGGCTCTGGAAGCGCAGGGTGAGGATGTTGGCAGGGCTGCGGATGACCTGGCCCCGCAGCAGGAAGGACTCATTGGCCAGGAGGGTGGGCTCCAGCCCCCCCATGCTCTCCACTGTCAGCGTCTCCCCCTCTGCCAGGCTGATGTTGTGTACCTATGGGGACAGCCAGGAATCACCACGCCGGTACCTGGCTTGGGGCTGCTCCATGGTTGATAGCGCATTGGAGAGTGCCCGTGCAGGGCAGCACCTTTCAAACATGGTTACCAGCACCATAAATCATCCTGCCCTGCAAAGAGTGAGCCCACCACGGCGCAGCCAGGCCCACACCGACAGCTCCAGCCCTCTGGAGTGATTTGCAATTAATGATGGTAATTAAGCAGTGGTGTGTGGTGACGGAGGAGCCAGGGCTGGCTGGAGGTGCTGCCTCTGGCTCAGCACCGGCTTTCAGCAAGCCATGGGCAGAGGTGGGGACGCACATCCATGTGCCACCGATGAGAGCAGCGTGTGGCCTCAGCACCAGCCTCTGGTTCCAGCAGATGGGAATTGGGTTTTCCTGGCCCTGCACTACAGCATCACTCACACCTTCTCTGTCAGTGCTTCATTAATTAATCCTGCAGCCCTGCTCCTGTGCTGAGTACCAGCCATGGCAGCTGGTGAGCACAGGGTATCCTGGGGCATCGCACCAGCTCCTGCAGCTGCATTCCTGCCCCAGGACCCAGCTCTGCTGGCCTGGGGACTTGGGAATAGGGACAAGACTATGTGTTTGCTGCACTCCACACAGTGATGGCACAGAGCAGGAGACATGCCATGCGTGCCCGTGGGCACTTGGCACCCCATCCCACCCGCAGTTCCCATCTCACCTTGAGTTCCACGCCATAGCCAGGGTAGACGGAGATGGTGTAGGTGCAGTCCAGGCTGCCATCATAGGGGACACTGGCCAGCTCCGGGGACACCAGCCAGCCCTCAGGACCTGCCAGCGTCCTATTGCAGGGGGCTGTGGTGACAGAGGAGACCCCTGCTCAGCCCCACTTCACCCCAGCTTCCCCCAACTCCCTCCCCAGCACTCACCAGGCCCCTGCAGTGTGGTGACAGTGGTGGTGGTGATGGTGGAGGTGGTGGTGGTCCCCTCCTCATCCCCATGGACCACAGCATCCCCAGTGCGGGGTCCTGGAGAGGTACCGGGGGTGATGGTTGCCTGGCTGGGGGGAGATGTGGGGCTCGATTCCAGCACCTTGGCAGGGGACCACGAGGGATCAGCAGCTGGTACAGCCCCCCACGCATCCCCCCATGGCCCTGGGTGCCCCGCTGGTGTGGTCAATGGGTCAGTGGGGAAGGCAGCCCTGGGCAGGGCAGGGGTGCGTGGTGGGGGCTCAGGGGCTGGGGGGCCAGGGTCTGGCTGCAGGGCACCAGCGGGCAGGACGGGACCAGGCCCCCCAGGCAGGAACGGTGCCTGGCCCAGGTAGTCCTTCTTGAGGAAGGCTTCGTGCAGCAGGTCCTCCAGCAGCGGGTGGTGGTTGAGGAGCTTCAGCGTGGGCGCTGTGCTCACAAAGCGAGCCTCTGCCTCCCGCTCCTCTGGTGTGGGCAGCGCCGTCGGCTCCCTCTCGGCCTCAGCGCTGTCCCCAGCTTTCCTCGCCAGCCCATTTAAGCCTGTGGGGAGGAGAGAGTGTGGGGTGCTGGGGACCTGTGGATTGATGCTGGGTCATAGACTGATGCTGCATCAGGGACCGACACTTCAGTCTGGACCAATGGTGCACTGTGGACCGATGCTGTATCATGGACTGACATGGCCCTGGGGACCAGTGATGCACCAGGGACTGAAGCTTCCTCACAGACTGATGATGTGCCCAATGTGGCACTTGGGACCAAGACTTAGACATGGACTGATGCTGCATCAGGGAGCAATGCTGGTGCGGCATCAGTCCTGTGCTGCACAGGGGACCAACCCTTCACCATGGAGCAACACCTCCTGCTCACCGATACTGCACCAAAACCAGGATGACAAACAAGCACCCTGACCATATGCAGTGGGACCCTGCCCTGGGGCAGCCCTGGCAATTAAGCCATAGCTAATTAATGCATAACTGCAGCTTGTACCCCATTAAGGGGTGCTCACCCCTCCCATGACAGACACACAGGGGATTGCCATGGCTGCCATAACCAGCTGCACCGGGAATGCCATGGCTCCTCCGAGCATTAATCCCTGAGCAAATCCCAGACGCTTACAGCCTTTAGACCAAAACCAAAAGCATTTAATCAGCCTTAATGAGCCACCAGCATCTCTCCCTGGTGGGTCTGGTCCCCTCTCCCAGGGGGGCACAACTCCCCAGCCCCACCATGCCATGGCAAAGGGGGATGCCACGGTGGCGGGGATGCCACGGTGGCAGGGATGCTACGGCATCACCCAGCATCCCTCTATGGCCAGTTGGGATGCCACAGGAGCACACAGGCATGTCCCGCCACCGTGCACAGGCACTGATGACATGATACTGCCAATTACCGGGTAATTATACCGATCTGTAGCAGGGCAGGGCCCCACGAAGATTAATTACTCTGTGACTGCTGCTTTTAAGGGACTATTAAGAGACATCAGCTTGGGTGAGCGCTGTGGGGGTGCCGGGAGGCATCCCCACCACCACTGCATCCCCTTGGCTCCCCTACCCTTCCCTGGGGATGGTGGCAATGCCCTGGGCACAGCAGCACGGTGGGAGGTCAGTGTCTGACCACACCGGTTCCAAAAGGTCCACTTGCCCCCCAGCAAGGCCTGAATTATTTTTTAATGGGATTCATTTATTTGAACATAAAACTTAATGAGTTTGTACTGAAGGGCACCAAAACCTCTCTTAGGCTTTAATAGCAGATTAGTGCTCAGGGACCAGCTCCTCAGAGCGGAGGCTGGAGGAGGGATGCCTATCCTGGCCTCCTGCACCCCTTGCCCATGACATCTCAGTTGCCCGGGATTCTGGGAGCATGGTGGTCCCCATTGGGGCTGCTGGATGAGGCGGGACCCCACAGCAAAATCCCCACAGCAGGTCCTACCTGCGTGCTGTGGCACCCTGGGCTGGGCAGTGCCTAGGCAGCGGGGGCTGCCCTGGGCTCTGCGTGGTGCTATGTGTACCACAGGATGCTCCCAGCACCATGAGATATTCCTGACACCAGGGGATGCTCTGGGTATCACTGGATGCTTCCAGCACTACAGGATGCTTCCAGCCCCTGGGGATGCTCAGAGCTGGAGATGCCCTTGGATGCAGGATGCTTGGAGCACTGTGAGAAGGCAGCAAGTGCCCAGATGTTGCCACCTGTGTCCCTCAAGCACCACCAGATTAGACCCTCCACCCCTACAGATATCTCTAAGCAGCTTATCTCCAGCATCACATCTGTGTCCCTCCCACATCCCCAAGGAGACCAGGGGCTGGTGACATTAAATCCTGCCACCTACCACCCACCTCCCAGGCCCTGGCATCCCTTCTGGGCTCAGGGTGGGCACAAACACTTGCAAAGAACCCATCAAAACCCCAATAGACGGATGCCCATGGGGGCTGGAGCTGGATTGGGGTCCTAATCCCTCACATTGGCTATACCAGGCAGGAGTCTATTAACGGGAGCCTGGGAGATGCCAGAGACTAATGGGGCTGTGGTGGCGGCTGCCGCCCCCGTTGGGAATCAATGTTGCTGGCTGTCACAGATACATAAATAAGGCAGCACATGGCCTCCTGGGGAGCAGCGATCAATGCTGCCCGACAAGAAAGTAATAACACAGCGGAGGCCATGGGTCAGGGCCCTCGGCTCTCCCAGGAGCATTGCGGTGCTGCTCCGTGCCTCAGTTTCCCCATCGGGAGGGGGGTGATGGCTGGCGGGAGGTGCAGGCAGCCGGGTCCGTGGGGGCAGGGGTTGGGGCTTGCAGGAATCCAGGTTTGTTTTCCAATTTAAACTCCAATCTGGTTTTGCCCCCGCGGCCAGGGCCTGCAGCAGTGATGAATGAGCTGTCAGGCAGCCGGCGCCACGCTCCCCCCTCCACAGCCCCTGCACTGGGTACAGGATGTGCCCGCTTGATGCCAGATCCCCATCTCCATCCCCTGCTCTGGTAGCCGTGGGGAATGGGGACCCTCGCCACCAGCAGGCAGGGAATGAGGGCGGATGGGAAGGTGTGGGCAGTGTGATAGCACAGGCAGTGTCAGGATGCAGGCAGGAGCAGTGGGTGGTGTAAAAGCGCAGGCAGGGATGGTGGGTGGAAGCAGTGGGTAGATGAGCGCAGGGAGGTGCACACACACAATGTGATGGTGCAGAATGGATGCTCAGGCAGCTCCCTACACCAACACCACTGCCACGCAGCCAAAGCACTGCCATACAGCAAGCTGGGCTCCCCATTGACACCCACATCCTGCTACCCCACGGCCTCCTCCATGCCCTGATGCCCAAGCCAAGGATGCTGGAGCAGCTGGAACCAAGGGGCTGCCCCGGTGCCTGGGGACACTGCTGGTGAGCGCGGCCGCCAGCCCTGGCAGCTACCAGAAGAGCTCAGTTTAATATTCATGGCGGCGCTGGCGGGGAAGCGTTTGACCTTGTATGTTCTGCGATTCTCCTTGAATTGAACAGTCATTTACCCGCTGACACATGTCACATGTCACCACAACCAGCTCCCTGGAGCACCGCGGCTGTGGCACACTGAGCATCACCGACACCGAGCAAGCACGAGGGCAGAGCCCAGTGGGCACCGGCGTGCCCATCCCCGGGGTCTCCCTCCATCCCCACGCCTGCTGAGGGTGCCCCCATCCCCTCCTCATTGCCCACAGCCTGTGTAATCTCGCTTTCCCTGTGGAGCTAATGCATTTGTACAGCAATTTCCCTGAGTGGTGGCGGTGATAAATTGTGTGCTTGCTGCTATTTCGGACCTGAGCACTGGAGCCATGCGGTGCCACATCCCTCCTCCCCAAATCAGAGCCCAAATCAGCCCCATCCCAGACATGCATTGGTATCGCCTGGGATGGAACCCCCACTGATGGGCAGCACCCGCTCTGTGCCACCCCAGGGTGCCCATGGCATGGGTACCACACCCCCAGAGGGCTCTGTGCCAGCCTGGGCTCCACAAGGACACAATACAGCTCATCCCCTTGCACACCAGGGTGGCAGAGGGGGCACCCACCCTATTGGGCACCATTGGGTGCGTGGCTCCAAGCAGGAGGCAGCAGGGAGAGCAGAGCCCCACTGCCCTCCCAGCTCCCCTGCCCTGTGCCTGATGCTGGTGACAGTAATTGAAATGTGCTTGTCTGGCTCTGTGTTGGGCTGCTCAGCCGTGTCACCCTCCCCGCAGACACCATTCCCTCCCAGCAGGTGGGAACCGTGGAGCATCACACCAGGGCTGGCATCCCAGCTGCCTCCAGCCCTCGCCTTTGCCCCCCTGGGAATTCAACATGAGTATCCCCTTGCCAGCAAACCTTGCCCCATCACTGCTCTTCATGTAGGATCCCAGACTGGTTTGTGTTGGAAGGACCTTAAAGCTCATCCACTTCCAACCCGTGCCACAGGCAGGGACACATTCCACTAGAGTAGGTTGCTCCAAGCCCCTGTGTCCAACCTGGCCTTGGACACTGCCAGGGATGGAGATGAATCAAAGCCACCATCCCCTCCCATTGCCACCTCCCAGGGCACCTGGGGACCCCCAGAGCCCGCCCCGCCTGGGCACCATCCCCATGCATTGCCCAGCATCAGCTAACCCGGTTTTCAAGCACCTCTCTCCATTTTCACAGGGTCACAGCAGCGCTCTTGAAGCTGATTAATATTTGATCCCTTCAGCACAGCTCGTTACTGCATTTAAATTATATATGTAATAATCCCTGCTGGCATGGTGAGCGTGCGGGCCAGTGCCTCGTGCTTCTCACACAGGCTGGGCATCGAGCCATTCCCAAGCGGATGCTCTGACACCTCAGAGGATGCGACAAGGGGGGCCAGCTCTCATTGCAGGGCAGGCTGGTGGGGAGCCAGGGAGATGGAGACATCCCCTGACAGGTGCAGGCAGCCCCTTTGCCACCCAAGTTTGTCCATGGAGGGAGCAGTGTTGGTACCCTGGCTGGCTTCATCTCTCCCCCAGCCAAAGGAAGGGATGCTGGCGCTCTGGAGCTGCTGCCTGTGAGTAGAGGGAATCCATTACCTGCCTGGTTATAGGCAGCTTTCAAAGGCAATCTTTCAATTGTGTGCATTTAAAGAATTGATCGGAGGTGAAATTATCCTCTCCCGCCAGAGTCGCCGCAGACACAACTTCATCCACCTCCCCTGGGGCCTTCCTGCGCTCACAGGGGGCCTGGATCCTGGGATCATCCCTGGCCTTCACCCCAGCACAACCCTAATGAGCCCTGTGCCCATCTGAGGGTCCCTCCACTGCTCTGCACCAGCCCTGGGGGTGCCCTTGCTGTGCCCTTGCCCCTTGGCACCCCATTTTCCCCCCATGTTCCCACTCTCCAGCTCTGCCGGGTGGCTGCACAGAGCCTGGGGCCGCAGCCCTGCTCGGTGCAGCGCCGTGTGCCAAATTCATCCCCACCTGCAGCAGGTCCTGCGGCAACCAGGCTCCCATGGGGATGGGGGAGGCGGCTGGTGCAGCCCTGCATCCCCGTGGGCACCCTGCCCTCCCATCCTCGGGCTTAAGAGCATTATCCACATAATCCCAGCCTGGCGCACACAGTGTGGCAGTGATGAACTCCTCCGAGGCACGCAGGGGATGAGCACATACGCCGTTAATTACTGTAGCAGATCCTGCTCCCTTCCCTCTCCCCTCTCACCAGAACTCGGAACAGCACCCGCATCCCCAGGGATGTCTTGTCCCCACATCCTTTGCTCCTATGAGCATGGTGAATGTGGCTGACACTGTATGGCATGGCACAGCTCATGAGGGCACAGGCAGGCCCTGTGCCACCCATCACAACCCACAGGCTGCAAGAACCCCAAATTACAAGGAGGTGCCTTCAGCACAGCAGAGCTGATCCCCCAAACAAGCTTTAGAGAGCTGGGAAAGGGGGGTGCGGTGGGGCAGGGTGGATGGAGCCATGCGTGGCACTGTACCCCGGCTGCTCAGTGCTGTGGGGCCCAGACCCCACTTACTCCTGTAGGCACTGGCAGATGGTGCTGCCCCATGGCTGGGCCAAGCCTGCAGGTCACTGGGTTCTAGCCCCACAATGCCACCATCCAGGGGACCTCACCAATCCCCTCAGCCTGGGTGAGGGTCCTGTGAACCCTGTGCCCTCATCACCCAGACCCACAGCACATCCCCGACATGCTCCAGCCCATCAATGCCAAGTCAAGGCCATGGTGACAAGGTGGTGCTGTGTGGAAGTCAGGGTGCTGTGCTGGGAGCCCTGCCTGATGGGGGACAGGGAGCGGGTGGGTGAGGGTCAAGGGCAATGCCCAGCACATGGGGGGGGCACAGGGTGAATGGGACCCCACGGCTCCCAGCCCTGGGAAGAGCCTGGCACCTTCCAAGGCATCCCTACCTCTAACACTCTGGGAAACGCACGTACAGAGTTTAATTAACTTTATTGATATTCAGAAATTAGGGGACTGACTAGAGGTAATTGCTCATTAGAAATCATTAAACTGACACTGTAAGCACCAGCCTCCCTTGGGGGAAGCCAGAGCCCTGCTCCCAGGACAGAACCAGGCACACAGACACCCCCCCAACCCCTCTGCACCCAGTGGGGTGGGAGATGTGGGTGCCATGGCCTTGCCCCACTTGCTGCCACGCAGACGTTCCCCCATCCACCCTCTCCACCCAAGCAAGAGGCTGTGGCATCACTCCTGGCAGCAGAACGAGACGGGAATAGCAGCGGGCACAGGGCCACGACGCCCTTCCCCGGCTGGGCTCTGCTGCCAGATGGGGAGTTTATGTAAGTCCCTGCACGGCTGCTGCCTGCAGCTCGGCCGAGCAGCGCAGGCAGCCTGCGTCCCCCTGCCCGCACCCTGCCAGGGCAGCAGGGATGGACCCCCATCTGTTCCTCACCCTGCCCGTGGTGGACTGGGGCAACCCAAGCCCCGGTGCGTCCCCAGCCTTGGGGTTTGGGGCAGCAGAGCCGCAAGGCGTCAAGGCTGCCCGTGCCCCACGGGTGGCAGAGCTAAGGAGCTGAGCTGGGTGTTGGCTGCTCTCCTTGGGAAGGACCAACCCCCGCTATCCCTTCATCTCCCTTGCGCCCTCCCCATAGCCAAAGGGGTCACCCCAAGCGAGCCAGATGGGAAAGAGGGGACAGAGACGAATACCCCCAGGCCCCACAGCACGGGGGGACCAGCTCGCATCCGGCGAGGGGTGTCGAAAGGCTTAGTGCTGAGGGCGCGGGTCCCCCCCCCGTGCTAGCGGCAGAGGGGCTGCCGCCGGAGCCAGCCGGGGGCGGCGTTGCACCAGCCCGGCTGCAAACAGCTCTGCGCGCCCCCGGCGGCTCCCGCTCCCCGCGCCACCGGAGGAAGGAGGGGTGGGGGGGGGTGCGGCGGATAACGGCGAGGTGATGGCGAGAGCCCTCCCGGTGCGGCGGGGTCGAGCGCAAGTTGGCAAAGTTTAGCAGCGCCAGGGCTGGGGCCCCCGGTACCGGGGGCTGTTGGTGTGCATGGGGCGGGTGACCGGGACGGGAGGGTGTGCGGGGGGGGTCACCGTTGTGAGGAGGGGAGCGGGGACCGGGGGGGGGGGGGGTGTGATCGCGGTCCCGGCGCTTACCGTGTGCGGTGGCCCCGAGCAGCGCGGCGAGCAGCGGCAGGAGCCGCGCGGGCGGCGGCGCGGAGCCCATGGCCGGCGGCGGTCAGCACCGCGGACAGCTCCGCGCTGCGGGCACGGCCGCGCCGCAACGCTCCGAGCGCGGCGCCCGCCAATCCCGCGGCCGTGGCGGGAGTCGGAGGGGGGGGGACGACGACGACGACGACGACGGACCCCGCCGTAATGCTCCGAGTGCGGCGCACACCGACCCTGCAGGGTGGAATGGGGAGGGAATGGGGAGGAAATGGGGAGGGAACGGAGAGGGGGGCTCCTCCCTGCCCCCCCACCCCCTTCCGCGCCGTAACTCTCCGTGCGCGGCGCCCGCAAACGCTGAGAGATGGGAGCTGGGGGAGGGGGAATCTCGTATACGCCGCCCTTCCCGAATATAAACGGCCCTCCAGAATGGGGGCCTGGGGGAAAGCTCAGCGGTGCCCATCCCGTAGCATCCCCTCCCCATGCTGGGTACCCACCCCTTTCAGCCGCCCTTCTCCCTCTCCTCCTCCTAAATAGCCCCAGTTAAGGCTGAGCTCATCATCCCTAATCAGGCCAACCTGGGCCGAGGGCAGCCCTCGCAGCTCGGTGTGGGGGGGGTGTATTCTGTGTTGCAAGGGGCTCACACCCCTTCCCCAGCTCGCTGGCTCTCCGGGGAGGGCCGGGGGTGCCGCCAGCCCTGCAGCAGGCAGATGGCGTTGGCACCGCTGCCGGACGGCTCTTGCGTGGGTTAAAAATAAACACAAACCCGGCTCTTTGTTGAATAACCCCCTCCCTATCTCCACCAAAGCCCAGATGGCTTCTCCTCCCCGCGCCGACGCCGTGCGCCGCACAGGGCCCACAGCCCGGCCAGCCCCGGCCCACGCAACCGACCATCGCCCCTTGGGTTTGCATTTCTAATCCCAGGCCCTGGTTTGCCAGCACGCACCAGGAGCACGGCAAACCTCGGCTCGGGATGCGGGCAAACCCATGCCTGCGGTGGGACCGATGCTGTGGTCCTCATCCCAGGGGGATGCGGGGCAGGCAGGGGGCAACTGATGCTTCCTGCAAAGTGCTTTCACGCTCTAAACCCAAAACTTTGATCTGCCTGTAGCTGCATCAATGTTTAATGCACCAAAGGCCTGGTAGGGCTTGGAAGATGAACATTTTGAGGCCAAATTGAAGTTTTTTGATATTATGATATTCAAATTATTTTTAAGCAGCCCAACGCTTCCCCCAGCATGTACCTGGACTGCTAATGAGGGGCTGCCTCCTGTTTGGGTTTGGCACAAAGCAAACAAACCCTTTGCAGGTGCCTTCAAAGCATCCAGATGGGGAAATAAATGGGGGTGAACGCAGCACAAGGATGCTGTGCTCCCCAGGGAGCATCCTGGCTCCCTAATTCTTCCTTAAGTGCCAGTTGGCACTTTGATGGAGTATGTATGAGGCTGGCACAGCCTGGCATGAAGCACTTGCACGGGTAGTGATGGGCTTTTGGGATACTTCAGCTGCCAGCCCAGTGTGCAGTGGGTGCAATGGGTGCAATGAATGCAATGGGTGCAATGGATGCATTGGGTGCAATGGGTGCTGCGGGTGCAATGTGTGCAATGGGTGCAGCAGGTACAGAGCTCTGAGCTGCTGAGCCCTGCCTGGCCTTGGCCAAAGCTCCTCATTCCCACTTTGTCCTGCTCCCCATGGATCTGATCCAGGTTCAGCTCCCGCAGCCCAAGCCAGGCTGTTCCCTCATCAATCCCACCCTGTGCCAGCGCCAGCCCCGAGTTTTCCCATCCATCCTCCCAGCCTGCACTGGGAATATTCCATTTTTACTGTGCTCTCCTGACCCGCGCCGGCTGCTTTGGGAAATGGATTTCTTGCTATCTCGAGCATTGCCTCTGGTTAATTCAAACCCAGGACAAGAGGCAGTGGTGATGGAGACCATGTTCTCTCTCCTATCCAGCACAGGGCTGAAGTGGCACCCCAAAAGTTCACCCCAATGCAAGATGAGCCCATGCAGCTGCTTTTTGGGCTTTGGGGTATAGACATCCCCAAGATGGGAGCAGCCCTGGCTGGGATCATCCATGCCATGAAAGCGATGATTTAAGGGGTCCCACTGAGCCCTGCAGATGGTCACTGTCTCCTCCAACACCAACAACCATCCCTGCACCCCACAACAGCCTCCCCGGCTTCACAGCATCGTGAGCAAGGCTTTTCCAGCCTGACCTATTAACACACCGTTAACAGGAGAGGAGTTCATTTTGCCATGTAATGTTTCACAGATAATTAATTATTCTTCATCTTCCCAGCAAAAAATAAAAGGAAGAGCAGGTAAGAGGTGCTGTTCAAAGCACAAAAAAGCCAGCTGAAACCTGGGGAAACTGGTGAATTACTCGCAACATCAAAGGTGAGGGAGGATGTGCTGATTTAGTGGGGCACCGCGTGATGCAGAGCCCTGGGCATCAGAGCGATGCTGAGGCCAGCACGTACTCATTGCATTAGTGGTCCTGAGGAATAGCATGGACGAGGGGTCTGGGAGGGACCCCTTCCTTTGCTTGTGCTCCCCATCTTCATCCCATCACCTCCCCATCCCTGTCTGCTGCTGGATCTGCCTTTGCATGATGCTGGGGTATCCCCGTGACCCAACTGAGCACCACGTTAAGGGGGGGAAGGAATTCCCCCCAGCCTGGTCCCCAGTGCTTCATCCATCATTGGATGTGAGCAGCAACATAAGTAATGATATTTAACATTTCATAATAACGACAATTAACCAGTGAGTAACGCCTTTTACACCACGAAAGCCAGAGTAAATTAATTCCCCTAATTAGCTGTCAGGCAGCACAGGGGCACTGGCAGCCCCTGCCTGTGTTATCCCCCCCCAAAAGCATCACTGAGTGTCCTCAAACCCCAAATCACACCCCATATTTTGCACCAGCACCAGTGGGACATGGGGCTTCATATCCCGGCCACTCTGAGCCCTAAATCACCCTTATCCCCTGTTAAAAACATAGCAGCAACAACAAAAAGATGGCACCAAAATGGTTTATGGCTGTAATAAATTGTGCTGGAGGGAAAAAAACATCCTGTTTGTCTTGAAGTAAGCGGGGGGTACCCATTGCACACAAATGGGAGTGTAGCTGAGCCCCACGTCCAGTGACCAGCAGGGAGGGAAAGGGGGATTTATTGGAAACACTTGTCCATCACTTTTATCCCACCCTATTGCTCTGATCCTGCTGGGGGGGGGGGGGGGGGTGAGGGTGATGGAGGGGTGCAGTGCTCTGTGGTACCCTGGGATGCAGGGTTCAGGCTGGTCCCGGTGGAAAGGATGTGGCTCCCACTGTCCCTGTTGGGGCTGGAAGGAGGCCAAAGCTCCACCACCAATGGCTGGACTCTGCCCCATCCCTCCCCTTGGCTCTGCTCCCGGCTGCCAGCAGGGATGGGAACAAGGGCAAGGACGGACATGGCTGCCCCCAGCCAGCCCCCCCAGGCCACCTACGACGCCATCGTCATCGGGGCCGGCATCCAGGGCTCCTTCACCGCCTATCACCTGGCCCAGCGCCACAGGGACACCCTCCTGCTGGAGCAGGTACCGTGCCCCCAGCCCTGACGTGTCCCCAGCTCCACTGTGTCCTCAGTGACAACGAGCTGGGGTGGGTGCCTGCAGACCTGGATACCCTCTGCATGGCATGGAGTGGAGCTGCCACATGTCCCCAGTGCCAGGACACCGGTTTCCCAGCGCCGCAGGGCAGTCTGTGTCCCCAGGTATCAGTGGGGTCAGGGGGTGGCAGTAACCCCCATGTCCCCCTGCTCCACAGTTCATCCTGCCCCACTCTCGGGGCAGCTCGCATGGGCAGAGCCGCATCACCCGCAGCGCCTACCCCCAAGTGCCCTATGCCCGCATGATGCCCGACAGCTTCCGCCTCTGGAAGCAGCTGGAGGACGAGGCCGGCATCAGCCTCTACAGGTGATGGCAATGGGGATGCAGCCCCACTGGGCACTGTCCCCTCCACGTGGGGCTGGGGGCTGTGGAAGATGTGTGTCAGGGATGGATAAGGTTGCCCCGGCAGCAGCTGCCAGTGCTGGGTAATTTATGGTGCTCATAAGGAAGCATCACTAAGGAAATGAACATCCAAATGATCCTCTGCTGCTGGGGTCAGGGCTGACAGCAATGGCTGGACTTGGGGTGGGGGTGAGTGGGATGCTGGCATCCAGATCCTCCCCATGCATCACCCCACATACCCGTATCCCCATTATCACCTGTATAGCCCGTATCACCCAGCATGCCTAACATCAGGCATTGCACATCACAAGCATCACCATTGCCTGTGACTCAACTTCCCCCAGGGGCAAAGCAAGGGGGGTCAGCGCATGGAGGGGGAACTGATGTGGCTGATGGGACACAGGCGGACGGGGCTGGTGGTGCTGGGGCCGGCGGGTGACCCGGAGCTGGAGAGCTGCCACCAGAGCCTGGGGGACAACCACGTCCTTGATGCCGTGGAGGTGGCCCAGCACTTCCCTGGCCTCCGGCTGCATGCTGGAGAGGTGGCCCTGTGGGACAGCACTGGTGGGGTGCTGTTTGCTGACCGGGCACTGCGGGCGGTGCAGGTGGGTGCTGCCAAGAGGATGGAACGGGGTAGGATAGGATAGGATGGGATGGGATGGGATGAGATGGATGGGATGAGATGAGATGGAATGGATGAGATGGGAAGGGATGGGATGGGATGGGATGAGATGGATGGGATGGGATGGGATGGGATGGGATGAGATGAGATGAGATGGAATGGATGAGATGGGAAGGGATGAGATGGGAAGGGATGGGATGGGATGGGATGGGATGGGATGGGATGGGATGGGATGAGATGGATGGGAAGGGATGGGAAGAGAAAGGAAGGGATGGGATAGGATGGGACAGGATGGGATGGGATATGGTGGGATGGGATGGGAAGGGATGGGATAGGAATGGGTGGGGATGGGAAGGGATGGGATGGGATGAGATGGGATTCTATAGCGAGAGATAGGATGGGTGTCCTCTGGCTCAGTCCCCGCAGCCACCTCCTGTCTCCATCCCCTCCCAGGATGCCTTCCGCCGGCACGGGGGCACCCTGCAGGACGGGGAGCAGGTGCTGCACATTGAGCCTGGGGCCATGCTCACCATCACCACCACCGCCAGCGTGTACCGAGCACCCCGGCTCATCATCACCGCCGGAGCCTGGACCAGTGCCCTCCTGGCACCGCTGGGTCTCCGCCTTCCGCTGCAGGTGAGGGTTGGTGGCACCATGGGGTGGCACCAACATGGCCAGGACTAACACTGTGACCCCAGCCCCTGCGCATCGACGTCTGCTACTGGAAGGAGAAAGAGCCCTGGAGCACAAGCAGAGCCAGTCCCTGCTTCATGGCCATGGGGCTGAGCCAAGCCCCACACGGCATCTATGGGCTGCCTGCCCTCGAGTACCCCGGCCTGGTCAAGGTGAGCAGGGTATGGTGGTGTTAGGGGGATCCCACAGCCAGCCCCCCTGACCAGCTGCCCCCCAGGTTTGCTACCACCACGGCAGCCCCACGGACCCCAATGAGAGGGACCGGGCGCCCCTGGGTACCCCCCGCCCCGATGTCACCCTCCTGAGCAGCTTCATCAGAAGCTACCTGCCCTTGCTGGAGCCCTGGCCAGCTGTGGTGGAGACCTGCCTGTACACGGTAAGTGTCCCCCAGGGGCATCCAACCCCAAGCTGGACCTTGCCGTGCCTTCCCCACAATAACGGGTCCAGGAGAGGACCCCTGGCCCTGCACCCTCACACCATGGCTCCCCCAGAACACCCCGGATGGAGACTTCATCCTGGACTGGCATCCCAAGTACAGCAACATCATCATTGGGGCTGGCTTCTCAGGTAGGTGAGGGCACCCAGCACCCCCCAGTGCCCAGATCTGGCCTGTGCCCCCCAACCTCTTGCTTCTTCCCACAGGCCATGGGTTCAAGCTGGCACCAGTGGTGGGGAAGCTGCTGTGCGAGCTGAGCCTGGGTGAGGAGCCATCCCATAGCACTGCTCCCTTTGCCATCAGCCGCTTTCCCGGAGTGCTCCGGGCTGCACTGTAGGTGAGGGGCCCTGGTTGTGCTCACACAGCATCACAGTGACCTGCAGCTGTGCTCCTGCATCACAGCGTCCTTACATCCCGCTGTGCTAGCGTGCCTGCATCCCCACGCATCCCCACATATTCCCATATCCCTGCATCCTGGTGTCCCAGGATGCTGCACCTCAGCACCCCTCCACCCCACACCCCCATACTCCACCATCCCAGCACCCAGTATCCTGGCACCCTTCCACCCCACACCCCAGCACCTCTGCATCTCCATATCACAGCATCCTGGTCCCCCTCAGATCCCAGCACTCCTACCTCCCCCCATCTCAGTAGACCTCCATCTTGCACCTTAGCACCCCTGCATCCCCATAGCACAGCATCCTGCCAACCTACATCCCCAGATCCCAGCACCCCGGTCTCCCTCCATCCCCACATCCCAGCATCCTGGTACCCTGCCTTCCCGCATCCCAGCATCCCCCACGCTGCGCAGTGCCAAGCTGTCTCTACCAAGCACCAGCTCCCAGGAAACAAATTAAGGAGCCTTGTCAGCCTCATGAAGATGGAGCTGGAACAGTGCAGAGACGCTCTCGCTTAGGAGTCAAGTTAAATGTTTTAATGTTAAATGTGCCATTTTATTATCATTAGATCGCTCCCACTTAATGAAAGCGCATTAGCGCAGCGTGGCTTTATGGCAGCGAGCGCAGCGCTTCCCCCATTTGTTTCCAAGAGATGCTCGGGAGAAAGGATCAAACAACCTGGTTTGTGGGGTCCGCGGGGGGGGTCCCGGGGATGGGGGGAAGCAGGGGCAGCACCCAGAATCAGCTGGTGGGCGCTGGAGCCGTATGCAGCACAGGCGGCCAGCGCTGCGCATCACCATCTCCTCCATGTTAAATAATTAACTGAGCTGAGGGCTCCCATCCCTGCTGCTCATCTGCATATGTATGAAGACTGATAAATGATGCAGTGCCAGCACCCACGAGGGCTGTCTCCACTCCCCATCACCCATGGGTGCAGCAGGCGCAGGGCTTGGTCCCTCCATGCAGCATCCTCATTGAGGCTGGATCCATCCCACCAACCCCATCACCCCCGAAAACAGGGTGACCCCCCCATCACATGGAGCGGCCACTGCCACCAGCCAGAAATGACGTTTATTTCCATACTGAAAGTAAAGGGGATGGGGGGGGGAGACACACACGCACAGCTGGGCTAGTGCAAAACAACCAGGCAGGGTTGGGGGGTGACAACAACCCGGACCCCATCCCCATGTCCCCTTCCTGGCTGCTCCCCAGGGCCTGGCCAGTGAGAGACGTCTTTGGCTCAACTAAAAGGGGTTTAAGAGGACAGTGGGGTGCCTGGGGAAGGGGGGGCGAGTTTAAGTTATAAAATAAGGAGCCAGCAGGCACTGAGGAATAACAAACCAGGATGCCGGAATGCCCGGCTCCGCCGCCGAGGACAGCCGGGAGGTGGGAAGGTGGTTTGGGGGCTGCAGCCAGCGAGCCGGCCGGGCTGCTCCCCCCATAGCAGGGCTGGGGGGTGGCTGCGTGCGTGCCCCCCATGTCCTGTGCATCAGGGCAGCCCTGTGGAGCTGGGTGTCTCTGGGGCGATGGTGGGCTCTAGGCAGGGGTCTCGGCAGCCCGGCTCTCGCTGGGGGAGCTGCGGGATGAGCGGCGGGTGCTTTCCTCGGCGTCCTGCTCCTCGTCCCATCTGTCGTAGGTGAAATGGTGCCGGGAACTTGGGGGGCTGCGGGAGAAAATGGGGTTCATGGGGGCTCAATGCCGCTTGCATGCTGCAGTGCTGGGCTCAGGCCCCTTGGGTGAGCCAGCAAGGTGGCAGCCAGACGGATGGAGCCTCCGTGACCACCTTTAGTATTGTTCCAGAGAGATTTGGGGTATATTCCACAGCAGCTCACTCATTGCCAGGCTGAGCTGAGCCCAGTGGGTCAAACTGGGCCTGCCCAATGGCTACCAGCCCCATAGCCACCCAGCACATGGCTGTGGATGCAAACACAGTGCTCATGGACATCACCGCTTGAGGGTCCTGCGTGCACCAGAGCCCATGGCTGGGTCCTAGGGGTGTTTCTCCCCACCACCATCACCTCATGATGCCTTCCCTGGCCCTGGGTCAGGCAGCCCAACTGTGACCACGTTTCTGGAAGGCTTTTCCTTCCCTTTCCTCCAGCTCTTTTCCTATTCAAGCCATTGGAAAGGATAAGCCCGGCTCTGAAATCATGGCCGGAGACCCCAGCGCACCCATTTGCACCCCAAATCCCCATCACAAGCCCCTGCACAGCACACGCCAGCAGGATGTGGCTGCCAGGAGTCCCAGCCATCCACTCCAGCACCCACACGGTGGGTGCTGCCCCCTCTCCATGCTCACACACTGCGCTGGATGCATGTTAGTACCCATCCCATTCCTCCCCAGTGCCTTCGGGATCCACCACTGTCCCCAGGGTGCTGAATTCCCTAGGGCAAGCCCTTAAGTATCGTGAAGGAATAAATTCACCTGCGTCCCGGATGGTGGCTGGGGAGCGGGAAGGGATTAGCGCCTCCCAGTATCCCATGTGCCACAGCTACTAATCCCAAACATGCTGCTGGTCCTGCTGCGGTCATGCCCCATGGCTGGAGATGTGTTGGGGATGCCCTGCAGCACCTCAAAGGCAGGGCTGCTCTGGACAAACCCCAGGGAACCTGGCACAGGTGGGATCCATACCCGGGGCCAGGTGAGGATTAGGACGAGCGGTTAGTGGCACACGGGGAGGCTCATGCTGCACAGCACACACCGCTCCCACCTCCTGCCTCAGTCGCTCTTGGGCCGGTACAGATACTTCATCATCAGGCTGTCAACCTGCTTCTTCCTCTGCTTCTCCTCCTTCTTGCCCCGGCTGGGGTGTCCCTGCTCCTCACCCCCCGCTGCCTTTGGGCCCTTCTTGACACTGGAGGTGCTGCGGTAGGAGCTGGTGGAGCCGGAGGAGGAATCGGAGGAGGAATCCGATTCGGATGATGATGACTCCTGCTTCTTCTTCTTCTTGGATTTCTTCTTGGACTTCTTGGAGCGCTTCTTGGAGCTGCTCTTCTTCTTCCGCTCCTCCTCTTCCTCAGAGGAGCAGGAGCTGCTCTGGCGCCGGTGATGCCGGGAGAAGTCGAGGGCAGATGCGGAGCGCCGCAGGCTGCTGGGATTGGGGTCGGCAGCACCCAAGGGGGCCGCGCTCCGCACACTCCGCATGCTCCGCACGCTCCGGCCATCATCGGAGTCAGCATCAGGGCTGGAGCAGCCCCGGGCCCGCACCGGGCGGTAGCTCAGCACCTCCTGGATGGCAGCTTCCAGGTCGGGGTCAAGGTAGGAGCGGTGCCCCACGGGGCGGGCGTCCCTGGGACTCCCCTCTTCAGAGGCAGCGCTGCGGGGCCGGGGGGGCACAGAGAAGCTGCGCCCCAGAGGGGGCTGCCCACGGGACCCCTCGTCCGCCTCTTCCATGCGGCTGCGGGCCAGGGAGAGCCGCGACTCGGGGCGACCTTCAGGTCCCCCACGCCGGCTCCTCAAGCTGCCAGGGCTGGAGAGGGCGAAGCTGAGCACTGAGGACCGCTCATCCCCTGCCTCCTCATCCTCCATCCCGCGCCAGGAGGCTGAGGATGCCCGGCTCACCGGGGCAGAGGCGACGGAGGCTTTGTCTCCATTGGCAGCAGAAAGGGACCAACGTTTGCCCAGGCCTTGGCGAGCCCAGCCGCTGGCATCGGCGAAGGCACGGGCGATCACAGCCGCCCGGTCCTCGGGCTCGGTGCTGCGGGCTGCCCTGCGAGCAGCACGCTCAGGGGAAGGCGGCCGCTCTCCCAGCGCACTGAACAGCGTCTGCTCATCCCCATGGCCACCTATAGAGTCCTTGAGGCCCGGCCGCTTCCTATAGCTGAGGCAGCTCAACACCGACACCGGGCGCTCCTCACCCTCTGGACCATCCGGTGGGGCTGACCTGTGCCGGCCCCACGCACGCACAGGGGAGACAAGAGAGAGATGGAGATGAGCGGGTGAAGCGGGGCCGTGGCGCTGCCTCGGCAATGTGCGTCAGTGGGAAATGGCACCGGGTTAAAATGTCATGTAAATGGGGGAATTGTTCTAGCCCAGCACTTTGATTCCCCTTTTCAAGTGTTGCGTTCAATGTATTTCATTGTCGGCTACCTGGAGCCGCGGCGTTTGATTCCCGACTTCAGAATAGGTGGAATTATCCCCCATAATAAAATGGTTTACATCTGCACCGCTGAATAAATTAAACCAATTAAGAAACCCCGGCTCAGATCTCCCCCCTCCTGCTCGGCAGAAGGGAGGGGGGAGCCCCCTGGGATTCCTAGAGCCCAGCTAGGAAATTGGGTTTGGATAAAAGCAATCTGCACGCAGCAGGTGAGCGCTTTCCCTAGTGAATGGGAGTGGGGACGTGTGCCCCAGCCCCACACTGGCCATGAGGGCACATGGGCATGGCCCTCCCTTTCTGCTGGTGATCACTGAGAGGTGTGGGGAGGATCCAGCCCCGGAGAAGGGGGATGATGCACAGGAATAGAGCCGATTATTGGGAATGCTGGGGAGGCAGATGGGCTGGGGGCTGTGATGCCCATGTGCCTCCACAGTGGTGCAGCAGGGGGAATGATGGGGAGGGGGACCCTGGAGGTCCCTCTGGGTGGGGGGACATGTGTCCCCAGTGGAGACTGAGCTGGCCACCACATTAACCTTTCCCTGACCGGCAACACAAGCACAGCACCCAGAGCGTGACATCCCGTGGGTGCTCCCCCCATACCTTGTCCATCCCCTGGTACAGCTCACCCTGTCCTCTGCCTTCCAGCCCTGCACCCACCTGCTGCCCTTCAGGCTGCCGTCATCTGAGAGTGCTTTAGAGGAGCCTTTGTTCTTGGAGAGCCAGGACTTCACCCCATCCACGCGCTCCTCCAGCTCCGAGTCCACGTCAGAGTCACCGTCGCTGCCGGAGGAGGGGGTTGGGATGACAGAAAGCAAGATGTGAGCATGGGGCAGTGAGATTTTGAGTGCTGGAGTAGCAAACTGCACTGGTGGGCGCTGAGCCCCCCCAGCACCCACTGCCTGGGTACCCTGGCGTGGGCAAAACCTCATCCCATGGCCCTGCGCCATCTCCAATGTGCATGCGTAGGGGTTCCACGAAGCTCAAAGCCCCAAACCACCCCTTTGCCCATCCAAGGAGCTCCTGCACCTTCTGTCCAGTGTGCCCCCCTGCCATTGCATAGGGCAGCAGGCAGGGCACAGCTCCAGAAACACAGATTTCCAGCCCTAGGGCTGGGAAGGAAATAAGTGGGTTCGTTTTATAGGCCACCGTCGAGTGCAAGATTACAGCGAGCAGGAGCAATGTTGATGGCCCGGGGTAAACAGGAGTTTAGCAGGCAGAACAGAAACGACCCCGGCAAGGCAGGTAGATTTACAGCCCTGCCGAGCCTGGAGCTCCTGATTTACATCCCAGTGTAAAAAAGTCCTGTCTGGCTTAAACAATCTAATTTATATCAGCCGTTCGTAACCACATTGATTGCCTTTAGAAAGAAGGTGCCGTATGCATTGCAAAATCCATTCCTCCACGTTAAAAGCATCCCTGTGTAAATCTCCCTTAATACCTAACTGCTTACTGCTTTCATTAGGGTTATGGCAGTACTGGCAGGATCCATAAGGAAATCGAAGCGGCATGGCCCCCTCTCCAACCACCCTGCCGTCGGCCAGTGAGAGGTGAGGGATCCCGCCAAGGATGGGATATATCATATCATCTTAAAGAGCTGTTTTATCCACCCAGCTTCGGGCTTATTCCCTGCCTGGGGCTGGCAGCAGACAGCACAGGCTGGGATAGACCCTGCACATGAATCTTCCTCTTTACATGCAAAGCAATTTGCTGCGCTCCATCACGTACGCGTCTCCCTCCCCTGCAATATATCCAGGCAACGCTCAGCTTGGAAGAAAAACAAACAAGGACCCACAAAATGACAACAAAACAAACCCCAACGAGCCCCCTAAAACAAACTCTGGGGGCAGCTAAGGTTTTATAACCACCAGAATTAAACTCCACATCAAACACAGTTTATATCCGTGCCGTTAGTTAAGCGCGACCCGCGGCGTGGTGCAGCGACCACAGTGGGGATATTAATAGTGGGTGGCAGCGGGGCTCCATCACTGCTCCATACCAATGCACTCACCATTAGCCATGGCAGAGCATCCCCCCTGCCCCATCCCGGGGGCTCATCCCATCCCCCCTGCATGGGATGCAGTTATGTGCCGTGCTGTGGGTGCTGTTAGGGCATGCGGAGATGGGCCAGTGGCATGCGGGGCCCCGGCCCGTGGGGGTGAGGTGGGGGTTAGGGGAGGTGGGGAAGGAAAGAGAAGCTCCTCACAGTTTATTCTTTCTTTTCTGATACTTTGCCACCATGTCCTGCAAACTGGGAGGGGTTGGGGGGGGGGGGGGGTCGGGGTGGGGAGAAACACAAAAGAAAGGAAATCAAATCAAAGCAAAAATAAAAGACCAAAAGGATGGGGAATAAATGGGGGTGAAGGGCTTGGAGCATCAATCTGAGGAGGAACTGCTGAGGCAACTGGGGGTGTTTGGCCTGGGGAAAAGGAGGCTTCGGGAGAGCTTCTCACTCTCTACAACTACCTGACAGGAGGTTGTAGTGAGGTGGGGGTCAGCCTCCTCTCCCAAGTAGCAAGTGACAGGACGAGAGGAAATGGCCTCAAGTTGTGCCAGGGAGGTTTAGATGGAATATTAGGAAAAATGTATCCACTGAAAAGGTTGCCAAGCACTGGAACAGGCTGCCCAGGGACGCGGTGGAATCGCCATCCCTGGAGGCATTTAACGGACGCGTAGATGTGGCACTTGGGGACATAGCCTAGTGGTAGACTTGGCAGCACGGGGTTAACATTATGACTCCATGACCTTAAAGGTCTCTTCCAACCCAAACGATTTTACGATTCCATGATTCTATCCTGGGCGGGATTCCAGTGTCCCAGGCTGGGCTGGATCCCAGCATCCCGGATCTCCTGCCAGCCTGCGCTGCCCTGGCTCCTGGGACTCCCTGGTAGATTCCAGCCAGCCAGCACGGCCCTGGCTGCATTTCAGGCACCTCCACAAGCGAGTGAAGCTGCACGAGGGCTGTGGAGGGAGGGATGCATGGACTGATGCGTATGTGCACAATGCATGGACGGCCGGATGCATGTGTGCATGGTGCATGGAGGGATGGGTGGACAGACGGCATCCTGTCAGGGCCAGGCAGAGCCAAGGGGTCCCAGCGACATTTCAGAAGTGGTGAGGAGAAGCAGTGAACCCCGGTGATGTGCCTTGCACAGGGGCCAGGCCCAGGTGCTCTTACCTGTTGATGAGGTCCTCATTGCTGTCACTCTCCATCTCATCCTCGATGGCTGCCTGCAGGTCCCCGATGCGCTTGAAGGCCAGCTTCAGGTCCGACTGCAGGCTCTGGTTGGCGGCTTCCAGGCTCTCCAGGTCCATCTCCTGCAGGGAGGGAGCAGGATGAGCTGGGTGCCCCAGGGAAACCCCCCCGTTCCCCCTGCCCAGCCCTGTTGTGGGTCCCTCACCAGCTCATGCTTCTTGCGGCTGGCCTCTGCCTCCTTCTTGGCCAGCTCGCCCATCTCCTCCTTGACATCGCGAAGCTGCCGCTGCAGCCGCTTGTTCTGCTCCTTCTCCCTGTTCTCAGCAGCCGCGCGCTGATCCCGCTCCTCCGTCAGCTTCTCCATGTTCTCCTTCAGCCGTGTGGCCAGGCTCTGTGGAGCAGCAGGCATGGGGTCACCCTATATCCCCCCATGGACCCTTCCCCCTAGAGCAACACCCACCAAAGGCTCACGCAACAGCGGCTCCCATCCTCAAGGGGATGAAGGAGAAACCCCCTTCGCAGGGCCAGGGAAGGGGCAGCACAACCGCGAGGGCTTTGTTGAATTGGAAAAATAGATTTAACTGTGTGTGAAGTAATTAAAGTGTGTAACGTAGGGAAAAAATAGCTCCATTCTCCCCCAGCCACTGAGCCAGCCACTGCATATTTATGGCCCCGGCAGAGAGAGCGGGGAAGGGAAATAATAGCTTGGAAAATATTAAGAGGAGAGCTAAGCTGCTCCACTCCCCGGCAGAGCTGCAGAGGCAGAATATAAAGCAGGCTGCGTTTAGCGGGGCCGGCAGAGTCTATAATTTCCCTAAGTCAACGCAGGGAGAGAGCAGCACTTTGCCGGGCTGGGCAGTGGATTACTGTTATCGGCGCTTGCAGGGAGCTTTCCCTGCAGGAATGGGGACAGCTGCCAGCAGGGGAGGGCTGCAGCGTGGGGGGCCTGGCAAGGGGATGGTGCGGATGCGCTCAGGGGATGCCCCGGCCAGCTCCTCATCATGGTCCTGGTGTATCCCGGTTCCATATGGAGGGACCTACCTCCAGGCGCTTGACTTGTGTCCGCTCGAACTCCAGTCTGGTCTCCAGCTCACGGATCTTGGCCTCTTGCCGGCTCACCAGCGACTTATCCACCATGGATTGCTCCAGGAATTCCAGCTGGCTCTGCAGGCCTTGCAGCTGCAGGGGAAACACAGCCTCAGCCACAACCTCCCTGGTCCCCCGCTGCCAGCCTTGCTGCTCCCATCCCAATGGAGAGCTCCCCATGGGAATGCTCTGCATCCCATACTGTGGATAGCAGGGCTCTGGGTATTCCCATGTGCCCCCTGGCTTCACCCATGGTGCATACTCATGCCCAATGTCAGTGTTCCCTACCTTCTCCTGAAGTTCCTGCTTCTCCTTGCTGACCTCCTCCAGCTGTGCCTGGAGGTCGCTCATCTGCGCCAGGTCCCGGGATGCCTGTGGGACACATGGAGGCCATAAGCGGGGACCCCGCTGTGCTGGCTCCAAGAGAGAAGTTACGGGGGGTACCGTGGCCGCTGTTCCCCCCTCACCTGAGCCACAGCTGCCTTGTGCTTCTTCATCAGCTCATTCATGTCCTCCTGGTCCTCCTCCAGCCGACTCTGCACCTCGTTCTTCTCCCGCTGCAGCCGGCTCAGCTGCTCCTCCAGCTGGGGGGAACCACTTGCGTCTCCCACTGCACCCCAAGAGCAGGGCACCCACCCCCAAAGCCACCCAAATGGTGTGGGGTCACCCTGACAGCATGCATGGTGCTGGCTCTCCCCCTGGCTGCAGGTGGGGGAGGATCCCATCACGATGCATTGCACCCCAAACCCCACTCACCGCTGCCTTGGCCTTGGAGAGGTCATCGATCTGCAGGTGAAGGTCTTCGATCTCCACCTCCATGGACTTGCGGGCCTTGACAGCAGCCGCGCACGTGAACTCCGACTCCTCCAGCTGCGGGGACACGGCTCAGTGCCCAGCTTAGGGATGGGGACACCCCGTGTCCCTCAAGGGCTGGGGGTTTGGGGGGGGATCTGTTTGCTCACCTGGTTCTTGAGCTGTGCGATCTCCCTCTTGCTGGGCGCGTTGTTCTTCAGGTGGTCCAGCATGATCTGTGCATCGGCCAGCAGCGCCTTCGTCCTCTTCAGATCCCGGCGCAGGCGCTTCTCCGTCTCAAAGTCCCGCTGGTTGGCCTGTGGCAGGGGGGGATCATTCCAGGACACTGCCAGCAGGGTGCCCACCCCACCAGGGTGTTCCCAAAGCCACCCTGCACCCTACCTGCTCACTGACAGCAGACAACTTGCTCTCCAGCTCCCGTTTCTCTCTCAGCACTTTCTGCTTGTCCTCATACTCCTCCTCCAGCTGCACCTCCATCTGCTTCAGCTGCAGGACAGCCCAGGCAGCCGGTCAGGGCAATGGGAAGGGGCCGGGACCCCTTCCTCTTGTGTGTCCCCACATTCTGGGCACTCGGGGTGACCCCATCGTCCCGGTGTTTGCGCAACCACAGGCACAAAGCCCAGTGTGTGCTGGCCCGGGCAGCGGAGGGACCGGTCGGACTCGCCGGGCCAGTGGAGCCGGGCTGCGGCCGGACGCGTGGGAGCCTGGTACTGCGTGATGGTGCCCGGCTGGCAGCTCCCAGCATCCGACCAGGGCACAGGGACACATCCTGGACAGCCCATGGGCAGAGGGGCCGCAGCCGAGCCCTACCTTCTTCTGGCACGACTGCCGAATCTCCTCCACCTCCTCATCACGGCTCTCCACCTCCTTGGCATGGGTCTGCCGCAGCCGCTCCATCTCCATCTCCAGCCGCAGCTTGGCCTGCAAATGGGGAGGGGGGATGTGGTCAGAGCAAAGGGGACATGGGGGGACCCCAACGCCATTCCCTGGGTGCCACTCACCCGGAAAGCCCCCCGGTCTGAGGCCGGCCGGGCTTCCCGCCCCACAGTGACCTGCCGCGCCATGGCACGGAGGGCCAGGAGCTGCGGCGGCACCAGCGATGCCTGGCCCAACACCTCCTCTTCCCGGGCAAGCCCGTCCCAGGTAATAACAGCCCTGCATGAAACCACCCCACCCAGAAACCTCACCCCTCCCCGCTGTACCTGCTCCAGCATCTGGATGGTCCCAGCCTGCTCGTCCAGTTCCTCCTCCTGGTCTTTGACCTTCGCCTCCAGGTCCCTCAGCTGCTTCTTCACCTTGGCCAGGGAGGCTTCATCCTTTGACTCCTGGGAGGAGATGTCCTGCAGCTCAGCCTCCAGCGCCTCTGCCTTCTGCGTCAGCCCTGCGATGTCTGAGTCCTTGTCCTGCAAAGAGAGGGGGGCACCGTGAGCCCGGGACACCCACTGGCTGGGGGACTGGGGAGAGGACATGCGACCACTCACCTCCAGCAACTGCTTGAGGCCAAAGACCTCGGCCACCAGCACGTCCTTCTCACGGCTCAGCTTCTCCCTCTGCAGCCTCTCCCGTTGTGCTTCCTCGTGTGCCTGAGAGAGCTCACTATCAAACCTGCATGGGGACAGCAGGACAGGCACTCAGCACACTGCCACGGGTACCAGGAATGGCTCCCCAGCCCTGTGCCACCAGCACCGTGCCGAGCATGCCCATCACACACCAGCAGGCACTAAGAAGGGCAGCGTGTCGCTGACTGCTCATTTGAAACATGCTGTTGATGAGCTTTTAATTGCCAGCACGGTGGCATGGAGTCACTTGGAGAGACTCCTCCCAACGCCTTCCCTCAGTGGCTAATGGAGAGTGCAGCACCCACAGCGGGGCTGGTACGTGCTGATGGGGACACTCTGCTAGGCAATAGACACCTAGGGACACTGCACTCTCAAAGCAGGACATGGAGGGGCTGCAACACATGGGGGTCTCCAGCAGAGATGGGCTCCTGTGGCAGCTCAGCTCCACGAGATGCAGCCCAGTGCCATGGTCCCATGCGGGATGGCACTGGTGCCATAGCCAGAGGGGACAGGAGCTCCTGGGGGGGGACAGCTCATGGGGCAGACTTTCCCTACGCCCCTGAGATGAGATCAGTGGGGTTTGTTCTGAAATTGCTGCCTTTGGGGCTTGGAAAACAACCCTGTGTTTGAGCTTGTGACCTGCGTTAAACACCTCGGCAGCTAATCCCCTTTCTTGCTCGCGCTGGGTAATAAACAGCTGCATTAACACAGGCTCCAATCCATGGAAATTGAAATTAATTAGATTGGATTCTCTTGCTGTATTTGTGTGTGATCATTACCATAATGAGATGAAAGCGTCCCTGCTGCTTAATAACGTTAGCAAACTCCGGGGCTGGGAGAGGGGACGGGATGAGAGCGAGCGCTGAGCACAGCAGTGGAGCTTCAGCAGCCTCCACCATAGAGCACGGCCCCACACAGGGGGATCATCAGCTCTGAGCCCCCCAAAATAGCATCAGAATCATCCCCATCATAATAAACACCCGACTCGGGCAGCTCTATCCCACTGGAGACACCTCAGCCAAGCGGCAGCTGGTGGAGTGCCCAAATCCCTGCTAAAATGGTAACGCCACTCTGCAAGAGGCTCGCTGCGCGGCGAGGATGCTATCCCCGCTGTGTCCCAGCACCGCCAGTGCGCGGTCCCCACCTCCGCTGCTTCTTTTCCAGGTCATGGTTCCGTCCCTGCTGGCCCTCGAGGTGCAGTTTGGTGTCCTGCAGCTCCGCAGCCAGGCGCTGGCACTTCTTCTTCAGCTGCTGCAGCACCCGCTGGCTCTCCTCGCTGTCTGCCTGCAGGTCTGTCAGCTACGGGCAGCAGCAGGCAGGGTGGTGAGGGCTCTCACTCATGGGATGCCACCATGTCCCCCCTGGCCATGTGTTCCCGCAGTTCTAAGCTGCCCATCTCCACGCTGAGTGGATAAAGGGGTCCCCTGGGGCTGAGCCCCGCTCACCTTCCTCTCCAGCTGCCTCTTGCCCTGCTGCTCCACCTCCAGCTTGTCCTCCAGCTCCTGCTGCAGCCGCTTCTTGGTGAAGTCGATCTCTCGCACCGCACGCTCGTATTTCAGGCGCCATTCGCCACCTGCAAGGGGAAACTGGGTCACCAAGGGGCTGCATGGGGTGGTACGGGGCCACCACGGAGAGGGCAGCACAGTGCTGTGACCACAGGGCACCAGGGTGTGCCAGCAGCCAGCACTGGAGGCAGAACCGTACCAGAATCATCATCATCCAGCTCCCCGTTGAGCTCAGCCGCCCGGATGAGCCGAGCCTCCATCACCTCCATCTCCATCGACTCCATCTGCTTCTTCAGAGCATCGTACTTAGCCTGAGAGGGGACAAGGCCATGGTGAGCACCAAGGGGTGAAGGAGATGCTGCATGGCTGTGGAGAGGGACACTTACCTGCAAGTCCTTCATCTCCTTCTCAGCCCGCAGCCGCTCGGCTGTCTCGGCGTCCAGCAGCTGGGAAGCTGACTCTCCAGTGTTCCGCTCGTCCGTCAGCTCCGATGTCAGCTCTGTGATCTGGGGAGGGGAGGGTGCAATGGGTCCATGGGCCAGGGCACGGCATCGCACCCCCTCCCGGTGCCGGCAGGACCTACCCTGCTCTCCAGGCGGTCGCTGTTGAGCCGCAGCTCGTTTCGCTCCTTCTCCACCTTCTCAAGCTTGCTCTTCAGCTGCTGGATCTCTTCCTGCAACGGAGCGGGCAGTGAGGGAGGTGGCAGAGCAGGGCAGGTCCCTGCAGCAGCCCCCCAGCACTGGGTGGGCAGAATGGGGGCTCCCCTGCCGAGGGCTGGGCAGGGAAATTCCCCAACGCTGCCGTGCTGGCTCCAACCCCATAAATGGTGTCGAAACACCAGGCAGCCCCAGCAGAGACAGAGGGGTCTCTGCATCCCCTTGGGAGATGGGGTGGGAGCAAACCCACTCATCGGCAGCTCAACAAAGGGTTCGGGTGCACCCAGCCCAGGTGGGGAGGGAGGGGGCCCAGCAGGATGCCTGGGGACCATGGGCCAGCATCTTTCCCTCCCCTCCTCTGAACCCAGCACAGGCACCCATGAGGGTGAAAGCTGATCCAGGCTCCGTGCTGGTGGGATCGGCAGGGGCAGGAGTGTCTGGTTGCCAGCATGGGGCGGCCCCCGCAGATGCCTCTCAGCACACGGTTTCATTTCCATTCTCCATGCTTTGTAATTGGGCTCAAGCAACAGCTCTGGGGATGCTAATGACATGCTGATGGCAAATGAGGGAGCAATTCCAGCCTGGGGCTGATGGGAGAGGGGGCAGCCACGGTCCTGCATCCCTCCCAGCCATGGGCCATTGCATCCCATCCCACTGCGGGATCCTGCATCCCTCCCACCTGTGGCCTACTGCATCCCACCGCACCATAGGATCCTGCACCCCACCCCACCACAGTATCCTGCATCCCAATCCATCACAGGATCCTGCATCCCACCCCACTGTGAGATCCTGCCTGGGACCAGCCCCCCCACAAGCCCCCCTCTGCCCCATTCAGCATCCCCCAGCACAGAGATACCCACGTCTTTGCCGCGGATCTGGTCCTCAGTGAGCTGCACCTCGATGAGGGGCCGCACCGTGGTGAAGAGCTTCCACCAGGGCCAGTCCTTCACCCCCTTGTTCTTCTTGATGTTCTTCTGCACGCACCGGATGGCCAAATCCTGGATCTGGAATCACCGCAGGGTATGGCGTCAGTGGGACAAAGCAGGGTGGGTGCTCAGCACCCTGGCACGCTCCCCTTTGTTAGCACTTGGGCTAATTGCACCCAGCTCATCCGTTTGATTCTTTCCAGCCCCTCAATGCTAATCTCACGGTGAGGAGCCGCCAAGATGCCTGCTTTACACCCTCTCTGCTATTAAAAGTAGGAGCTGATGCTCTGCTCCATCCCACCGCAGCGATGCCCGATGACTCCCCCCCGCCCCCCCGGTTCCCCCTGGCCCCCCACAGCTGGGCGGGCGCGGGGGGAGGCGGGAGGAGGAGGTGCTGGCCCAGGAGGCAGCAGAAAGGCTGCGCTGCCCATTTTAGGTGAAATTGTGCAGCAGAGCTGGGAGGGGAGAGCTGCTGGGACGAACCTTCCTCTTCTTGAACTGCTGCCGTGCCAGGAAGCCCCTGCAAGCTGCCTGGAAGAGGGTGATGTTCCTGCTGGTCTGTGTATCCCGCTGCTCCTCCAGCCTGGCCAGCGATCCAGCCCGGAAAAACACCTGCGGGATGGCAGCAGGGTGAGATGCCGATGGGTGCCGGCATCCCTCCGGCTGCTCCGGCTGCTGGGGATGCAGCTCTCCCCTCTGCAGCCTCTGCTCCTGTCCCGCCGTGGGGGTTTTATACCCCAGACAAGAGGAATGTCGTAGGTGGGAGCAGACAGTGCTGCCCTTGTACTGCGGTGCCACGCTGTGCCATGCCATGCCACCCATCCCTGCCCACGCCACAGCCAGTGTCATCATACCCGGCTCAAACCCATGTGGTAGCTGCTCTTCTCCAGGTCCAACGACTCCAGGAGCTCCTCCACTGCCTGCAGGGAGGGAGAGGTGTCAGGGCTGTGCTGGCAGCAGCCTGGGGAGCAGTGGACCCCTGGGTGCAGCACTGGTCCCAGCACAGGGCACGTACCCGCTTCTCATCCACCACGATGTAGTTGCGCCCATGCTTCTTGGTGAGGTGAGGGGCCAGGACGTCAAAGCGCCGCCTGAACTCCGCAAACACCATGTGGTCAGGGTACCCTGCGGAGAGCAAGGGGGATGTAGCAGCAGCCAGGACACCCAGAGGATGGCCGGGGACAGCCCTATGTGCCCTGACTTGCTGGGGATCGTCTTTTGGGAGAGCTGAAGCTGTCACCCCACGCGGCACAAGCACGGCTGGAGAACCCCATCCCTTCCCAGGAGGTTCTCCTTGGCTGTGTCCTCCAGATATTTTGGCCAGCATCCATGGAGAAAGTGGCCAGATCCTGCCTCAGGGGAGCGCGGGGACACGTGTGTTGCTTGTGCAAGCAAACAGGCTCCTTCCTGAGCTGCAGCCAACTTCTGCATCATGCTCACGGTGCTGAGCCTCCACCTCTTAATTAGTGATGGGGTACTGATGGGGCTGCTGCCCCTGGCACAGCGGCCATCGATCCGGGCGGCATTGATTCCCGATCGCGGCAGGAAGGGTCCAACCTCCAGGCAGTAAACCCTTGGCTGGTCAGCCAGCCACGTGCATCGATAAATGCTTTGCTGTGCACGACCTGGAGGCCCTCGTCCCAGCGGGACTGGGGCTGGCTGCCAGCAGGAATGCTGCCAAGAGCCAGCGGCACCAGCGGAGACACCCTATTAAGGCCATGCCTGTCCCCAGCACAAAGGAGGGGGGACAGGACCACGGTGGGGGGATGCGCTGGGACTTGGAGTAATGGGATGTGCCAAAGGGGGTCCCTGGGTAGGGTTTGGCTCCCCACGGAGGGGACACATCCAGGACCCATCCCTCCCAGGGGACGTGCACCCCGCAGGGTGCCGCACCTCACCTTGGCGGTACATGCGGAGGGCATCGAGCAGGCGGGAGCCGCGGAGCTGGGCGCGCAGCAGGGGCACGTCAAGCTGCATGAGCCCGGCCTCGCAGTGCTCCGCGGGCAGCTCCAGCTCGCTGCCGCTCACCCGCCGGCACGGCACGGCACGGGGGTCCCCGCCGCCCCCCGCCGCCTTCGGCAGGAAGCAGTGCACAAAGTGCAGCTTGGACTTCTTGATGCTGTCGATGAGGGCATCCTGCAGGCGTGGGAGAGGGAGGTGAGTGGCGACAGGCAGTGATATCCCCCCAAACCTGGTGAGCCATCCCCTCCACGGCATCCCCTCACTCACCACTTGCAGCTTGATCTGGATGCAGAGGGACTTCTTCTTGACAGCGGCCACGCCGGTGGTGAAGGT
This sequence comes from Ara ararauna, assembly GCA_028858755.1. Taxonomy (NCBI): domain Eukaryota; kingdom Metazoa; phylum Chordata; class Aves; order Psittaciformes; family Psittacidae; genus Ara; species Ara ararauna. Next base: position 3,389,648 of record CM054389.1, on the reverse strand, counting down.
CTTGCGCATGCTGGTGGCGCGGCGCAGGGCGAGTTGGGACCCCCCTTCCAACCCTGCCACCGAGCCTGACAGCACCAGTGCTGACCCACCACGGCCAGCAAACAGGCTGCTGATGACCTTCCTGTGGGGCACGGAGGGGATGTCACCCTCTAAATCACCTCTTACCCCACTGTGATCCCCCCTACCCCAGGACCAGACTCACTTCTGCGACTCCTGCAGCAGGATGGAGGCATTCTGGGTGGCTGGGTTGTGCTTGACATAGTTGAGCCAGCCCGTGGCATCATACTCAACCCAGTTGGTCCCTGAGCTGTGTCCCAGGAGGAAGTGCCGGGGCTTGTCACTGGGGAGCAGTGGGTTGTGCCCTGTGGGGAGATACGGCACTGCTGGGCACAGCCCCATGGACCAGCACTGATGCACGGCCCCATGGTGCCAGGCTCCTCCTCACCTTTCTTGCCTCCTTCCTGGGGGCCGTAGTAGGAAAAGAGCCGCTCCAACAAGGTGTCCTCATTGCCACCTGGCTGCAGAGCCTCCTCCTCCAGCAGCCACAGCAGCCCCCGTGCCTCATCCGTGCGCGCCAGTGACCGGACCTGCGGGTGAGACTGCGCTTGCATCCCATCCGGCATGCTGGCATCTCCGGGGGGACACATGGGACAGAGGCCACCCTGGGATGCAACCTCGGCTGCTGTCAGCGGCAAAGAGATGGCCCCTGCTTCATGGAGACCCAGCAGGGAAAGTGCCTGCAACACTCCAGGCAGTGCATGTGGCTGGGGTGGAAAACTGATTGCTCAGGCAGCCATGGGCTGAAACCCAGCGCAGGGCTGGTGCCAGCAGCCCCCCATAGTCTCTGCAGCCTCCTCCAGCAGGGACTGGAGCACTCCAGGGACTGGGGCACCCTGAGGACCAATGTACCCTGAGGACCAGAGCATTCAAGGGACTGAAGAACCCTGAGGACCCATAAACCCTGGGGACCTGAGCGCCTCGAGGACTGGTGCACCCAGGGACTGATGCACCCCAGGGATCACCCAAGATCTCTGCATCCTCCTGCCTGCAGCACAGGCTGCTCCCGGAGCTAGTGGGGACACCATACCAGTGCATGCACCAGGCATGTGGGCTGCATGCACACTTGCAGATGTGCCCTCATAGCCAAGCACTTAGGACAGCCCCTCTCCTAACCCAAACTACTGCCAAAAGGCCAAGAAAGCCACTCATCACTGCCTCATGCTTCAAACTGCCACGATGTGACCAGAAGGAAGTGCAGTGTGTGCTTACCAGTGCCTGGTGTGAGGGCTGGTCTACAGCAGCGACAGAGCCAGAGGAGCTGGGCTCAGCATCAGCCAGGGCAAGCTCTATGTTCTCCTGGTGAGGGGGAACAGAGGCTCAGTCAGTGACCGCGCAGTGGGGAGGCAGTGATAGGGACTGGCAATTGGTCTCAATGGGGTGTAGGAAGGAAGCAGGACACTCCCAGCGTCCCACTGCTCCACAATGCTGGGTGCCAAGGAGGGACCAGGACACACGGAAGGGTCCCCCTGGGCTGTCGTGCAAAGGTGGAGCAGTGACAGTGATCTTCACCTCCACCACCACCCATAGCCTGGCACTTTGACGAAGCTGCTGGGATGGAGCTGGAGCTGCCAGCAAAGGTACTGTCAGGATGGGAGCCCCGGGATTACCCCGGCTGCACAGAGCATCATCAGAGCTGCTTTGGCTGGACTGGTCCAGAGCAACCATAGGGCAAGAAACCAGGGGGGAAGGACACAGGATGCTCATGCAGAGTGCGGAGGAGGCGATGGCAGCCCTTGGGGGTGTCCCTGTCACCTCCTTGTAGCGCTCCAGCTCACGGGCGAAGGTGCGCTGGTGGAACAGGAGCTGCAGGCGCTCCTGGGCATAGTTGTGGCACAGCTCCTCGAAGGTGGCTCCTCGGCTCTGCCCTGACAGCTCCGGGTTCTGTGCCCCGGGGGTGTCCACCACCGTCACCGAGCACACCGAGTGCTGGCTTGACTTCAGTGCCCTGCGGGGACAAAGGGGCAGAGTGGGGTGCCTGGGTGCTGTCGGGCCACCCCGCACCTCCCCACTCACCCGGCACGTACCTGTTGAGGAGGGAGATGAGGAGGGTGAAGAGCTCGGAGTACAAGCCGGCTGCCATGCCCTCCAGGCACTCCAGTGCTGTCAGCTTGGGACCTGGCCAACGCAATGCTTAGTGCCCCCATCCTGGTGTCCCCTGGGGCTGTCCCCACCATCCCTCACCATACCTGTACTGCTGTCACCCAGGGGTGGATCGTCGGGGCCCTGCCGGAAGGAGGTGGATCTCTGCAGGGTGCCCTTGGGCTGGTGCTTGAAGATGGAGGAGGAGAGCTCCTCCAGGCTGCAGCCCAGCAGATAGGCGGCTTTCTGAGCCCACTCGTGCCGTGCAAACTGCTTCCTCCCGGCTGCAAGAGGGGGGAGAAGGGGGCTCAGCACCGGCCACAGCATCCCCCTAAACGGGGGGCACCTCCAGCCAACCCTGGGATGGGCTCAGATCCCCTAAAACAGGCTGGGAATGCTGTGCACAGTGGGAGCACATGGCTGATGCAGGAGAGCTGGGAAGCATGTTCTGGGGTCTGATTAGAGCAGATGGGGGATGAATGGCTTTGTGCCTCTGCAGGGCTCAGCCCAGAGCCATGCTGTGGGTCAGACAGTGGAGGTCACCCCTCACTGCCACCACCCAGGGACCCCTGGGGCCTGTGATGGTGTGGGGTTCTGTGACACCCCAGCATGGGGACGCATCCCTGCTTGGCCACATGCACTGAGCATCCCCCCTGCAAAGGGGCAGCACAGACACAAGCACAGGGATGCTGGGGAAGGGCAGGTGAGGCGGGAGGTGGTTAATGGTGACACGCAGGGACACGACAGTTGGGGGGGAGAAACCAGAGACGCGCCGAGAACAGGACTTTACCTTCGTCGGTGTCTGCATTGCAAAGGGGCAGCATGCACCATGCGAACAGAGACAGGGTTAGAAACAACGGCACACGCGGCACGGGGACACCCTCACGCCACGCACGCGCCAAGCCTGGTCCTCCCCCACGCATCGCTGCAGTGAGACCCTGCGACCCAGCACAGGGGCCCTACCCCTGCGAGCCCCAGCCGCGCTGGTGGGCAGCAGCCCAGCTCTGCCATGGGGAGCTGCTGATGGATCCAGCCCAGTAAAAGTATAAAGGAGCCAAGGAAATAGGGGCTGGTGCGGCTGAGCTGGCAATGAGCATCCCCATGGGATGCAGCACAGAGCTGGGGCTGGGATGCTTCCCCCCAGGCAGGATGTGGGGCTTCTCCCCCACCAGACCCCCATGAGGAGGCTCCAGAGCTCCCCAGGCGTGGCTGCAGCAGGGCCCTGCTGCCCTCTAGTGCCTTGGAGCACCCCAAGAGCCAGCACCGCACCACACTGTGCCCCCGAGATCCTCCTGGTCTCTCTCTTCCCATCCCCAACTCATCTTTTTCCCCTGGTACAGCCACCAGCTTCAGGTGCCCATCTGGGTTGTGCCCAGGCCCTCCTGTCAGCATGCAGCACCATGGGGGCTTCCACGGTGGGAAGGTGAGAGCCCCAGAGGGAGAAGAGCAGCCCCATGAAGCCAAATTCACCACCCCCAGGGATGAAGAGTGAAGCTGGCGCCCATCACAGCAAGCCCTGCAGCCCATGGTAAGCTCTGGGTGCTGGTGCCCGCACCAACAATTGTACCAACAGAACTGGGCTGGGGGGCAGCAAGCAAAGTGGAGGCTGCCAGGACCCAGACAGGGATCAGGGCTGGTCCCAGCACACCAGCAGCATCCCAAGCCCCCATTCCAGCCCCAAACCCAGCACCACATGGCACCACCCAGAGCAGAGCCCCCACGGCTCCCATTACCGGCTCCATCTGCCAGCGGCTCTGCAGGAGGACAGGGGAGAGATGTTACACTGGGGACAGGGACACTGGTACCCCCGACTCCCTCAGCCCCAGCCAAGCTCCTGATCCCCCAACTTGAGAGGGGCCAGCTCAGGGTCTGGGGGTGCTCAATCCCCACCAGCCAGTGGGACCACCCCAACCAAGGGGGCAGAACTGGGTGTCCCAGAACACCCAGCGTGGCAGGGCACTGTCCCCAAGTGACACATCCCAAACACCCCCCAGGGCTCAGTCACACCAGGATGGGGCTATTTACAAGGTGCTGGTGATCACTTCAACCCCACGCAGCCATCAGCCCCAAGCCTTGGCTCATTAATGCCTCCCAGGATACCTTTCGTGGCCCCGGCAGCCCCCAGGTGATAAATGGCACCGAGGACGAGCCAGAAGGCTTTCTGCTCATCACTGGAGATGCCCATCACCTTCATGGCAGCCTGCAGCTTGTTGAACTGCTGGGTTGCCTTCTGCTTTTCCTCCGGCTGTAAAAGCAACAGGAGCCATCAGTGCGGGAGCCTGGCTCTGCCTCCCTGCGCCCAAACGGTCCAGGCAGTGCCATGACCCCCACCACAGACCCCCCATCCAGCCCCATAGCAGCGACCTTGGAGAGGGGTGTGATGCCGAAGACGTTGTTCTCTGCCAGGTGGTTGAAATGAAGCTCAGTCCTATGGGGATAAACACCAAGATTGGCCCCATGTGGGAGACCCCAGAGACCCCCCAAGCCAGGACCATGGCCTCACCCCCCAGCTCACCTCAGGGCACTGTCAGAGCAGGCCATCAGGTAGTAGAAGACATTGAAGGTGGCCTCGTTGGCCGGGCGCTTGGCAACACGCAGCTTCTCCAGCAGCAGCGTCTGGTGAATGGGAGGGTTGGGAACCATCCCCAAGGACCACCAAGGCTCCCACCAAGACCCAGCCCACCCCAGCCTCATTCTTACTGTCTGCCCAAGGTCCCTGTGGAGACATGAGGGTCTCCTACCCACTCCAGGGCATCATATGAATGCAAACATCATCCAGGCAACCCAGAAGCATCTCCTCTCCTGGGGTGTCTGCTACTACAGGAGCAAGAAGCGGCTCTCTGGAATTAAGGGCTCTGCTGTTATCACACCAGGACAGTGTCTGGAAGGCAGAGAGCTGCTAATGCAGCGAGGACATCTGATGTGTGTGTTGGGGTGTGAACAAAGATGAGAGAAGGATGCCTGGCTGCTAAGCGCTGCGAGCAGGAGAAAACACCTCGTGGAGAATGGACCAGCTCCTGCACAATGGGGAGCTGCCTTGCTAAGGGTGGACTTGGGGGGCCACCCCGGCCCCCTCACCTGTACAGAGGCAGATGCCACCTGCCCAGCCTGGTCGAAATCCAGAGAGATGATCTGGGAGAAGCGAGTGGCGTTGCCATTCATGCCGGTGCTGCTATTGCCAAAAGCCTCCAGGATGGTGTAGAGAGCCTGCCACTTCTCCGCTGCAGGAAGAGGAGCGGGGTGCTGGGGTGCAGGGGCTGCGCAGCCAGAGACAGCACCGCCAGCCAGGCAAGTGCTGCTGCTCCTGTGCCATGCTCCGCGCCACGGCCACCCGTGGTAAAGGGGTCGAGGCGACAAAGTGAAAGCGCAACGTGTGGCACGCGTCTGCCCACAGCAGGATGCTGTGACCACAAAGCAAGAGGCATGCGGGGACCCTGCAGCACACCACGGACTCACCGGAGAAGACCTTTCCGGTGCTGCCGGCGATGGTGGCGAGGTACTGGACGAGGTGCTGGCAGTTGGTGGTTTTGCCGCTGCCGCTGGCACCCAGCAGCACCACAGCCTGGTCCTGGCGGCTCATGAGCATGCTGCGGTAGGCAGCCTGAGCCACCGCGTAGATGTGCGGGGACGCGTCCTCCCTGCGGCACCCCTTGAACATGTGCATGACCTGGTGCGGACAGCAGGGAAGGGTCAGCACCCTGCTCCCTGTCCCTTCTGTTTCCCCCCATCAGCAGCAGCTTCACCTTCTCGGAGTACATGGATGGGGAGCTCAGCGGGTTGATGACGACCATGGTGGGGCCGGCGTAGGTGTGCAGGAGGTTGCCGCCGTAGCGCTGCCGCAGCGTGTGCAGGACACTGGACTCGTTGAGGTAGAGGAGGCTGGCGAGGTCCTCAGCACGGTCACAGGAGGGGGGGTTTGCCTGGCAGCAAGGTGAAGGGGGGGCATCAGGTGGGAAATGAGGGGCTGTGGCACTACTCCCCACCCTGTGGCCTTACCTTCTCCACATCGTCCTCCTCCACCTCCAGGATGGCTCCATCGTGGTCCAGCTTCACCTTCACCTTGCCCTCGGGCAGGGGGCTGCCGTCCTCCGGCCGTAGTTGGCTGCCTGCAAGAGGCACGGGATGCTCAGCAGGGCTGTGCCAGCAGCACCCTGCGGTCCCCGCAGCCATGGGAAGAACAGGGAGTGCTCCATGTCCCCGTGGCACCAGGCTGATTCCTGACTCACCCAAGGAGAAGCCATCCCTGTGCACCAGCCACACCTTCTCGGTCTCATACCAGGCCTCCTCGGCTGCTATCTGCTCCTCTGTCTTTGCCTGTGGGGACAGCAGGATGTGGGGTGATTGTGGTCATTTGCCCCACCTCCCATCTCACCCCCTCCCCATGTCTCTGGGGCTGAAGGAAGCAGCCTGGCCATGGGGCCGTGTGCTGGGCAGCCAAAAATCACTGCACACCCCAGCTTGCCCACTGCCCCTGGGGCTGCAGAGACCACCAGGGCCCCGCCACAAACACGAAGCAACAGTGGCCCATGAGTACATCCACCGTGGCCACCTTGGAGGGGCCAAACCCCCAAACCACAGCCCAGAGAGCAGGCACCCATGCCAGCCAAGTGCCAGGATACAGGGACACCAGGCATGCTGTGGGGACATGGGGCATGCTACACACTCGGGACGCAGGAGACACTGCTCAGACGTGACAGAGGGACACAGGACGTGGCACAGTGACGCAGAGTTCTGCGGTGTGGGAAACGCCGGGCTGGCCTTGCCAACACAGCGGGAATGTCCCCACCAAGTGGGAGCAGGGTGAGCCCCAAAGCCAAACCTGAGCTGCAGCAGGGACGGCGCCAAAGGGGGCTGCTGGGGCATCATCCGCTTGACCCTGGTGAGGTCGAGAGATGGCGGTGAGGGCGAGAAGGGTTAATCTCTGCCCCACAGACAGCACGGGAAGCGGTGCCGGTAAGCGATGGGGGCAAAGCACTGCTGTGCCAAAGCCTGCTCCTGTGCCACAGCCACCACTGTCACCAGTGGAGTGGCAGGTCCAGCGCAGTGCTGGGGACACACGGAGCCAGGAAGGATGCTGGCCATGAAACTACCTGCCAAAGCCCTGGGAAGCCACTGTGCCAACCTGCTGTAAGCTCTGCCAGCACTGGCGGCTTTGGCATAAGCTATGCTGAGTGCTCGGCCCCTTTACATTGCTCTGCACCCCTGCCCGCCCCAGCTGTGCCACTGAAACCAAGAGTACCCTCCCAGGACCCCTGGCTCCCTGGCCCTGGGGAGAGGGACCCAGCCCCGGCCACCCTGGCACCACGGAGCAGGGTGGGATGGGGAAAGCCTTACGCTCCAGCACGAGGCGCGGGCACAGACGCCAGCCCAGCGGCACACAGAGGATGGCGGGGGGTCGCTGGTAGAAGCAGGGGGCTCCTGAGGACAGGGGTACAGTACCTGGCTGGGTGCCGGGGCGGCAGGGTCCAGCTAGCAGCAGCGAGGAAGAAGAGAAAGGAGAAGAGAAGGGGTGAGAGGCAGAGAGCAGCAGAAGCACCGTGATGTGCCACAGGGCCTTGGCACGACCACAGTCCCCATGTTACCACCTTGGCATCATCCCAGCCACCAGTGCCAGGCTGCCAAGGGGATGCCACCAGCAGGGCACTGCAGCTCCCCATGGCCCAAACCCACCGGCAGCCCCTGTCATCCATTCCCTACTGCCAATGCCACCCAGAAAGGAACCATGATACTGGTGGCCAGGCGCAGGGGTACAGTCACCCCATACAGAGCACACAGCACAGACACTGGCCATGCCTCCCCATCCCAGATGGATGGCATGCGAGCACCAATGCCCCTGGAATTACAGTAGCGGTGAAGATCCTCTCCAGTCGGCGCTGTGCCTCCTCTGACGGGCTCAGCTGGGATGCGGGGCTGGGAGCTGCCTGGAGGCAGAGCACTGTTAGCACCAGAGGGGCTGTCAGAGCGTTGCAGCCCACCAGTGCTTGGAGGCTGGCACAGTTGGGGTACCAGCGGGTACCCCCAGTGCCCAGGGACTCTGGTCCCCACTTCCACACACACCTGCTGAGGGGGTGCCGGGGCACTTTTCGTGGGGATCGGCCGCTTCTCGCTGGGCTGCTGCTTCTTTTCCACATGAACCAGAGGGGAAGACAAGGGGTATTGTGATGGGGTGGCTGCAGGGCACACAACTGCCCCAAGAAGTGACCCCCACCCTGCACCACACGCCCCAAAACCACTCCAAACCATGCGGGTGAGCTCACACCATGCCTCGCCGGGCAGCACAACCCCACACCGCTGTGTTAGAGCATCCCTCGCCGCTTGCACGCACCGGTACCTTGTGCCTCTCCAGGGCGGTGGGTTTCAGAGCGGGCGCCTTTGCCGGCTCTGCTTTCCCTCCTGAAGGATGCCCCAGCGGCTCCGGCTTGGCTTCAGCACCGGGGGACAGGGACGGCTTCGCGTCCCCCCCCGCCGGCTCGGGGGACTTCTCCTGCCTGTCCCCGGGCCGGAGCCGCGGCCGGTGCTCTTTGGTTTTGCCCTTTGCCATGAGGGTTTTGAGCCCTGCTGAGATCTCATCCTTGGGCTCCGGCTTGGCGGGGGCTGCTGGCACGGCGGGGGGAGGCGGCGGGGCAGGAGGAGCTGGGATGGGCGCACGGCCCGTCTCCTCCTTCCTCGGGGGTGGCACCGGCTCAGGACCTTTGGCATCGCGCCCTGGTTCCTTGGCACCGCCGGTGTCCTCCCCGGGGAGGACTTTGCGGACCACCTTGCGCACCACCCGGACCACCCTGCGGCGGGACAGCCCCTGCCCGTCATCCCCTTGTGCCTCGGTGGCCGGACCCTCCAGCCCGTTCACGGCTGCACCATTCAGCACCGGCTCCGGGCTCTTCCCTTGCCCAGGGGGTGGCTCCGGGCTCTTCGGGGGCTCAGGTTTTGAGGGCTCAGTTTTCAGGGGCTCAGGATTTGGGGGTGCAGGCGCCGCATCCTTCAGGCTCTCTGACTGCAGCCACAATGACACTGGTGTGAGTGGAGCTGCGGTGGTGCGGCGCCTCCACCGCACGCACCCGCTGCTTGGGATATGGTGATACCCAGCGCTCTGTGCCCTGCCATGGGAACACAGCTCCCAGCCAGACCCCTTCCCCAGCCAACCTACAGCATCCCAGGGGGATGCTGAGCCCCTGCTGAGCCCACAGCCCAATATGATGTCCCCAGGACCCTCCACGATGTCCCCAAACCCTTGTACAGGGTCTGTCCCCATTCCCAGCACAGCTCCCCCCTGCCCCTGCCCTTCAACACTTACAGCCCCATCCTCCTTCCCAGGTTTTTTCACAGCTAAAGACTTGTCCTCGTCCTTGACCTGAGGGTCAGAGAAACAAGAGGAGCGTGTTTCAGCCCTTTGTGGGGCCTCGCTGCCAGAAAAGCCACAGGGACCAGAAAAAGCCATCGGGATCATCACTCCATGCCAGGGGGGCAGGAAAACAAGAAACAGCCCCAATTTGCAGCCTGTTGCAGCCCCAAGGGTGAGGACATTTGTCCTTCCAGGCTTCCCAGGGACTGAAGCACAGAGATATGTCCTGGTTATGGCAAACCCCAGAAGTGGGAAAGGAAAGGACCGTGCCCACCTGGTCCCCTCAATGCGTGCGGGCAGTGAGTGAGCTGGTACATCGAGCCCGTCACCACTCCCATGGGGGCTCTGTCTATCTGCACGTCACCCCATGGGTGTCACAGCACGTTTTAAGCGTCACCAGCTAATCACTGCGGCAGCCCCACCATGGGACGTGCCAAGCAGGACAAGCAGGAGGATGGGGCAGGGTGGGCAGCCAAACCCTCCCCTGCCTCTGAGCTCCAGGGCTGGCCGGTGGCACCGAGGTGGCACACACTGTGTTAGGGGCTGCTCGCAAAGGGGTTGTTAGTGATGGTGTTAGTCACTGCATGCGTGGCCACACCGGCGACCGTGGCCATGCTACGGTGAGGCTGGGAGTGCCACCGCGAATGCATTGCTGGCGCTAAGGCAAACTGGTTGGCAGCATATGGCAGCGCGACCCGAAGGTGGGGTGCAGGCAAACAGGCAAGAGACTTCCCTTCTGCTCCCAGAACGCAAACCGGGATGAAAACGCCATGGCGATGTCTCATGGAGCCGCAGCCTGAGCTGGGGAGAGAGGGAGAGGTGAGACGGGCCCAGGACAGCATGCAGGATGGCAAACCATGGCAGTGTATAAGCCCTGCTGGCCCTCGGAGCCTCAGGAATGGGGGTCTGAGACCACTTGGCCCTGCTCAGCATACAGAAGTCTCTGGGGACAGGCAGGCAGCCAGGCTGAGACCGGACAACGCTCACTGTGCAAAAATAAGCCCCTTTAGTCAGGCTGCAGGACCGTGCCCCGGTCCCCCCCGGGTGGGCCAAGCCCCATCGCAGTAAGCAAATGCCAGCGTGAGGAAAAGGATATTTTCTCCCCTGGGCACCCTGCTCACGCTGACAGCAGAGGTTTATTCTGAGCCTGACCCCGTGCCAGCAGCCGGGCAGCCCCAGTGGGACCCATTGCCCCAGTTCAAGCCGTGCTCTGAAGCCCAGGCGGGCTGTGCCCAGGGCTGCGGGGGAGAACTCCCTGCTCCAAGGCCGGATACGGCACGGGAGATCACGCGGCCAAAAAAGCTCCCTGTGCGGGGGTGCATCACCCCATCCCCGAGGGGTCCCCCTTCTCACTGCAGCATGAACCACCAGTGCCCGGAGCTGGGCATGGGGGTCCCAAGATGAGCCTGCCTGTGATTTAGAGCCCCCAGACCCTCTGCCCACCGCGCTCCCACCTCCAAACTGCCTGGAACTGCCCCAAAAGACCCTGACAGAGCACCGGTGCGGGGGTCCCGGTGAGCACCACCAAAGCACCCCATGGATGGGTGCAGCTTCCAGTGCCAGGGGACCGTCCCCTTTGCGCTCCCCCCACGCGGTGCTGCTCGCGCCGGGGGTCCCCACCTTACCGCGAGGGTCGTGGTGAGCCGGGAGCCGGGTTTCGGCCGAGGCGAGCGCGGCACGACACGGTGCGAGGGGCCGACACGGTGCGAGGGGCCGGCGCGGGGCGGCCCGGGGACAGCTGGGCTGATAGGGCCACCCTAAAAATAGCCTGAGGAATGTGAGGGCCCCGCCGGCGCGCGCAGCACACGGGGGGGGGACACGCGGGCAGCGGGGCCTCACCGCCACCACCAGCACCATCACCACCAGCACCACCGCCGCTGCGGCCAAAGGAAGTGATGTGGGAACTGCCCAGCATCCGTCCCACCGCCCGCCCCGGGGGGAGCGAGGAAAGACACCCCCAGGCTGAGTGCATCGTGGGGTACAACGAGAGTCCTGTATGGCGAGGGTCAGCGCTGCACCATCCTGTGCCCCACGGTGGGGTGCCGGGTGCGGGAGCGGGGCATCCGGCATCGTGCCAAGCGATGCGGCCTTGACACCGCTTTTGCTCCTCCCTTTGGTTTCCCGTGAACACGGCAGCCACCCGGAACGCTGCTGGGGATACATGGACAGAAGGACGGAAGCGGGAAGCGTGCCAGCCCGGCAGCCCTGGTAAAGCCACTTCTGTGGCAAAGCTGCCTCTGGAGGGTCAAGGGCTCCCTGGAAACAGTAGGGCAAGGGACTGGGGGCCTCCCTGCGCGGGGACTGCCGGGAAGAGGCCGGCAGCAGGGAGCCGGGAATGCCGGAGGCACGGAGCGGTGGTGACTGATGGGCATGGGCATGGAGGGGACCTCAGTCAGAGCCTAAGCGGGTCCCTGCATGACAGATGTGCCCCGAGCTAAAGAACACCTCCAGACGGAGCAGGGGGTCCCAGCTTGACTGGGAGAGCCAAACCCATGGGCAACACAACGTGGTCCTGCCTTCCCAGGGTGTCCCAAGCACCCCGTGGAGCCACGCGCCGGGAAGGAGTCTGGCACCCGCGGGGCTGTTCAGTGGCTGCGTTTCTGCCTGGCCAGCAAATTCCTATCGTTCCTCCTCCAGGAACTTCAGCAGAGACATCCCTGCGGCTGAGCCCACCAGACACAAACCCTCTCCCCATGGCCACGGGGGACCCCCACGGTGGGGCACCCCAGCAGCACCGTCCCCATTCTAAGGGTAAAAGAGCCAAACTGAGAACTTTCGGTGGAAGAAGTGTGGATAAATGAAGCAAGTTCCTTCGGCGCAATGGGAATAGCACAGTCCCCACCCCATTCCCCCCCCCCAGACCTCATCCCGGTTGAGCACAGGGCCCAGCAAAGAGCCGGCACCGTGGCACAGTGGCCCTTCAAGACACAGACCTTTGGGAACCACGGTGCCGGTGGCACGGGGTGAGCGTGGCACGAGGGCTGTGCCAGCGCGGCCGCCGCACGCCTGTGGCCCCACCGAAGCGCTGGGGCGGTCAGAAGCGCTTCTGGAACATTTCTGCCAGAGGAATTTGGCCGGTAAATAAATGAATAGGAGCATGGAGCTGAGGCAGCCCGGCTGCCCCGCGCCGGGAGCAGCGCCGGGACGTGGAGGGTGCTTTCACCCTGCTCCTGGTCACGGCAACACCGTGACACCGGCGGAGCCCACCAAGAATGCTCCCAGACACGGTGCTGCCGCTGCCTGGCTTCAGCATGGATCCACAGGGATAAGGATGGCGCAGCACGGCCCCCAGTGGGGGGGTTAAATCCCCCACGGAACACAGGGAGCCCAGCGCCATCCCTACTCCAGCCAGGGAGGGGCTTCCAGAGCCCAAAAGCCCAAAATATGTCTATAATTTCCTGTTTCCAAAAGGATCATTTTTATTTAAATTAGGACCAGAAACATTCCAGGGAGCTTAGCGGGGCCTGGGGGAGAGCCAGGCCTCCCTGTGCGCCGGCACCTTGCGCTGGGTGAGGGACCCCTGACTGTACCCTGCACCGCAGCCTTGCCTCCCCATCACCGGCAAAGCCCCATCGGGCTCCCTCGGTGCAGCCTGCACCAGGAGGTGCCTGTGCTGTGGCGGCAATAGAAGATACCACGGATACGGTTAACGCAGCCCCTCTGGCTGCTTTCCTGTGGCTGGTGCTGTGTAACCACCCCAGGACCCAGCACAAGGCTGTACAGAGCAGCCTCTCCCCCGCAGCCCCAAGGGCACTGGAAACTCCTCTTTCCCCGTTCCCTGCACTCTCAATGCTCACAAGCACATTGCGGGCTCCAGAACTGAACACGCACATGTCCCCCAGCCCCACAGCGTTATCTGTTCAGGGTCATCCCCATGGCACTGCCCTGCGGTGCCCCATCAACCTCACCGTGGCCACCCTCCCTTCACCACGCCGCACAGCTCTCCCCGATGCCGGTGAGCGGCTCTGCAGGCACAGGCACCCTCCTCTCCCTAAGGGAGGCTTAAAAATACCCGAAACAGACCCAAAAGCAACGTCACGCTGCTGCTGCCCCTGCCGCCACAGGGGAGGTCAGGCCTGCAGGGTCAGCAGAGCCAGGCAGCTCGGACAAGAGATGTGGGTCACCCAGCCATTAAGTTTCTATTTATACAGCACCAGCACGGGCTGCACACGCCGGCGGCAGCTCCTGCCCCCCCAGCACATCGCACTGCCTGCTCCGGTCCCTGGGGAGGGATCCAGGGGGAAGAGGCCAATGTGGGCAGTGGGGCAGTGCCACTCCTGCAAAGCAGCAATAGGGATTTCATGGCAGTGAGGAGCAGAGCTCCTGTCCCTGCTGGACTGTGCTCCCTAGGGATAGACTAAATGCAGAACTGGGCTCTCTCGGAGCCCCTCCGGCAGGAGGAAAACCAAACCCAACAGCATATTCTGGGGGCAAAACCTCCCGGTGCCAGTTCAAAACTGGTGCCAACCTGCCCTTGTAGCCACTCTGTTGCCCCGCGCTTGGGCATCATTCCTGCATCCCAGCCACAACCTCCTGCATCGCTCCTGGCTGCATCAGCCCCAGCATCCACCACACAGTCCCTGCCAACCCAAATACCCTCAGCGAGGATGCTGGTGGCCAGCTGACCCCCAGGACACTGTCCCCACGGTGAGGATGGCATTACTCACATCCCAAGCAGCACGGCGTGTCCCCTGGCCACCCTGCAGCCAGCAGCGGCTCAGCTCGCTCAGCTCCAGGATGGGCTGCACCTTCAGCTGCACCGTGTCCCCGGACTGCCGGATCATCTCCACGATCTCATCCCGGGATTTGCTTTCCACGTTCCTCCCGTTGATTTCCACTAGCCGGTCCCCCGGCACCAACCCCAACGCCAAATCTTTGGTGCCGGCTCCGGGTTCGGCGAAGTGCACGACGCGCCGGTACACCTGCCCATCGGGCGCCCGGTCCAGCATGGTGGTGCGGCGCAGGGAGAACCCGAAATCACCCGTGTTGCGCCTCTGCAGCTCCAGCTGCCGTGGGGTGGGAGGCTGGGGGGGCACCAAGGGGGGCAGCCGCAGCTCGGCAGGGAACCTCTTGTCAACGAGCTCCGGCACCCTGGCACGCAGGGATGCAGCAGGAGGGGTACAGGGGTGTCCCATAGGGACCCCTTGCTTGGCGAGTTGGGTCTCCAGCGCGCGCACCTCAACCTGTGGGGAGGGCGCTGCTGAGTGCTCGGAGGGGGTGGATGTCTCTGAGGTGCTCTCATCCCGGCTCTTCTGTGAGAAGGAGAAGCGTTTGACAATCATCTGGGAGTTCTGCTTGGCCAAGGAGCCGAACTTGGCCGCTCGCTGCAGCACCGAGCCCTTGAAGTTGGCATCGTCCACCTTGAGGTCGTCGCTGGAGCTGGCCGTGCTCAAGTGGCCCGAGTCCAAGATGACACTGCCCCGGTTGCTGTCGGAGTCAATGTCCGTGAGATGCAGGTCGGAGCCACTGGCCACCTTGATGGGTATGGGGTTGGAGATCTCCAGGCGGGTCTTGGAGTCCCGCTTGGAGGCACGGTTGAGGTTGAAGAAGCCCCGGCGCATGCTCATCTCCTCCAGGCTCTTGAGCTCAGCCGCCGACATCCGCTCCTTCTTCTCCTTCTTTTCCTTCTTCTCCTTCCGGGCCCCATCCTTCTCTTTGTCCTTCTTCATTAGGTTGAACATGGTGGAGGGGAGCTCGGGGCGTGCTCACCCCCGTGGCAGGGCGCTGGGTTGGGGGTGCTGGTCACGGCACGGCCGCCTGCCTGCAGAAGGACAGACAGGCAAGGGTGCCATCAGACAGCAGCATGGGTAGCACCCACCCCACCATCCCTCAATCCACCCCACTGAGACCCCAGCCCTGGGCCATGTCCCAGCATCCCCACTATCCCCAGGGTACCGTGGGGCTCTGACACTGCCCTGGTCATCAGGTCCTTGGCCTGGCTGGGCACCAAGCCCTAGGAACGCACCAATGGTGGTGCTGTATCCCTAGGGAAGCCCCAAAAGAAGCTCAGAAGCCTGGCACCCCATTTATCCCCATGCTAGCACTGGGGCTGACTGCAGGCAAGATCCCCATCATGTCCTGCAGCTTGGGAGCAGTGTTGGAGCAGCACGGGCAGGAAGGGGAGGGAGGCATCCCAGTGGCATTCGCAGCGGTTACCACCACCACGGATGCTCCAGGCAAAACCACCCACCCCTGCCGGCTGCGGCACCGTCCTGCCCACCAGCTCAAAAAGCCCCTTGTTGAAGAAACAGAGGCCTCTCTGCTGCTTGTCCCAGCCCTGGCCACCACAAAGCCGTGGGGGACAGCCATGGGCAGTGTCCCCAGCGGGGAGGGAGCCGGAAACGCGGCCCTAAGCAAAGGCTGCCGTAATAAACAGGAACCTGTAAAATCACATTCCTCCCAAACACTGATAAGTGTCTAATTTTAGCACCGGCAACGCAGAATCTCGTGACGCTGCCTGCAACCTCCAGGAACAGTCGCTCTTTCATTCGGGCACCCCGTGCAGGGGGGAGCAACCAGCCACTGGCAACGCCAGGGCCTGGAACAAGCCTCAGATCCCTCCCTGGAACACGATGGGGACACCCATAGGCTCTCCCCACATGGGGCTGCTATGGGATCCATCTGTCCCTGGGGCAACTGGTGCCCCCCCAACCTCCACCGAGCGCTCAGGGTGTGGATAAACAACTCCCAAGTGAAGCAGTGGGCTGGCAGCGTGGTGCGGGACAGGCTGACAGCTATATATAACAGGGCAGGAAGCTGCACAGGAACTTAACCTCAGCACAAAGGACAACAGGAAAACTCCCTGTATTCGAAGCATCTGCTTTAGAGCTCTCTGATGGGTGCGGGGATGAGGTTTGGGAAACCCACGGAGAGGGATAGTGCTGCTCATGTTGGCAGTGCACGCTCTGTGGGCACCCTGGGATGCACGGATGCCATGCTGTGCCAAGCTGCACCTGGGATCCAGCACAGCATCAGTGCTGCATCACCACCACTGCCTGGCCACGTGGCCCCTGCTGTCCCTGAATGCACCCAGGGGGACATAGGGAACCCATCATCCCCTTGGCAAAGCCACATGGATTCAGGGATTGCCTGAACCCGGGCAGGAGCACACGTGCCCAGGAGAGTCCCAGCCACAGGGCAGGTGAGGGCAGAGCTCTGCAAGCCATGGCAGATACAGGATCCAACCCAGGCAGAGGTAAGCAGTTGGAGGGACAAGGTCAGGCACGGAGCATGGCCGGGTGGCTGCATCCATCAGCTCAGAGCCTCCAGCCCATGGCCACAGGGGCTGCCACGGCTCTGTCCACACAGCTCAGCCCCAGGGCTCTGTTCTGCCCTTCCCTGCAGTACCTGAGGCTTTCCCTATTCTCAGGGCCAGCACCTGGGCTGAGCAGCACCCCAAGACACAGGAAACCAAGCCAGCTCCTTTCTCCTCTCCCAGAAACACCGGCTGCAGGGCGACTGCTGACCCAAGCCTGGGAATGGCACAGCTCCTTCCCGTGACCCACAGCAGGTCCAGCCAGCAAAGGGCCCCACATCCATGCCATGATGGGCTCTCCACCGGCTCCTCCACAGTGACGCTGGGACCTCAGCACAGACAATGGCAGGGAGAGAACAACCTGCAACTGTCCCTGCTCCCCCTCCATGCCGCCGGTACCCACTGCCTGGGCATGCCCAAAGCGGGGTGGCCTGGGGGGTGCAGAAAGGGCTGCACCCTGCGCTCACCCCATGGCAGGAAGGGGGATGCTGGAACACCTTCCGTGGTCCATGGGGAGGGACCCTTGGGAGCAGAACTGCTCGCTGGGCTGGTGCTGGTTAGAGCCGAGGCGCTGCAGGCAGGCGGCCAGCACTCTCTTTGTCCTCGGTGGTTTCTCTCCCCTGCACACACGCTCCCTCCCGGCCTTTGTATGCTCAACAAAAAGGGGGAACAAGCGTTACCATCTGCATCCCTAATCAGGCAGCGGACCGGCCACATAAACCCCACACAAAGCCACTGCAGGCAGGAATGGGGCAGGGGGGACCCCGGGTGAAAACCCCAGCATCCCCAGCCCACGAGGGATGCTGTTGTGGTGCGCTCCCTGATCCCGGAGGAGCCTCCCGCCCGTGGCACACACACACCGGGGATACCGGATGGGTGCAGCCCGACGCCTCCTGCTCGAGGCGGCTGCTGAGCGTCTCCTTGCTCCTGAATCAGACCCAAGGCGCCTTCCCTGACTCATCCCGGGATTGCTCCGGGATTACCCATCGCCAGGCGTGATCGGGGCAGTGCCGTGTATGAGCCACGAGAGGGGAGGGATGGCACGCAAGGACGCTGCTGGGACACCTTGGCTGGCAGGGCACAGGGATGTCACCCTGCAAGGGCCTGGGGCCAGAAAGGGAGACGCAGCTCCAGGCTCCCAAACCCCAAACCCCTCCTTAGGCCACCCAAGCAGCACTTGCCGGGGGTGAAGCTTCCCCTTTATCCCCCCTTCATGGCCATGAGCCCCCCAGGTCCCTGCTGCAGTTTCATGCAGGAGGAAGGCGTTCACTGAAACTCCAGCCACTCCTTCCCTGCCTGACACAATCTGGTCCGACACGCTCCCCGCGCAGGGACCTGCGCTGCAAGTTTCCCGGTCTCCTGCCCTGCTCCCTGCCGCGATGCCGCCACCAGAACCTGGTGGCTGTCACCTCCTCGGACACACCACGGTGGGGCATGGACAATGCTGTGGCAGGAAGGGGGTGCTGGCGACAGCGATGCTGAGCAGCCAGCCCAGCTCCCACACAGGATGACCTGCGCCATGGCTCCCCGCCTCCTTGCCAGACACAAGTTATCCAGAGAACAAGGAAATTCAGGGGGTTTCCAAGTCCTTCCGCGCTGCCTGCCCTTATGGACAGTGCAGGAGGAAAACAACCCTGGATTTACCTGAGTCACAGCTGGGATGCATTGCTAGACTGTCTCCAAAGCGGGGTTTTGGGTTCTGCTGTGGGAACCCCACTTCCAGCAGCAAAGGT
The DNA here is from genome assembly GCA_028858755.1 of Ara ararauna. Taxonomy (NCBI): domain Eukaryota; kingdom Metazoa; phylum Chordata; class Aves; order Psittaciformes; family Psittacidae; genus Ara; species Ara ararauna. The sequence continues at coordinate 3,371,182 of CM054389.1, read as the reverse complement.
GACCCAGCCAGCATCGCCCTAGGCTGGTGCTGGAGGCCAGGAGGGTACATAGGGTGTAAGCGTGGGATGCAGGTACCCGCCTGGCCCCAAAGCCGGGCAATAAACCAACCCAAAGAGTCCTCACAAAACAGAGGTGAAGGGGCAGCAATCACTGCCAGGCTCTGCCGGGTGGGAGCTAAGCAGGACACAGCTCAGTGCCCAGCCCGGGGGGGGACAGGCAGGTCACAGCCCCTCACCACTGGGCCCGTGCCACCCCATAGCCCTTTCCTGGCCCCAGATTTACAGCCTGAGCCCGTCACAGCCCAGCCCATGACAGAGGCGATGGGCTGAGCACAGCACATCAGTGAGCAAAGTTCAGGGCTGGCGCAGGCTCTGCGGGAGCGCCTGAGTGCTTACGGGGCACAGGGTGACGGGAGCTGCTGGCCGGGGGTCCCTGGGTCCGCCCAGGGTGCAGAAGCACAGCTCCCGTGTGCCTTTGCTCACCCGCCACGGGCCCACGCTCTCCTGTCATTGCCCTAAGTTTAGCTCTTGACCAGACGATTTGCATCTGACAGCCCGCCTGGAAACCACACTGTTCCCGGCCGCACGTCCCAGCCCTCACCCGCTGCTCTATATATTCCTCTCCAGGCAAATGAACATGCAGGCAGGCGCCGTGGCAGCCGCAGGCACCACAAGCCCCCGCCGCCCCCAGCACGGCAGCTTGATGCGAGGACACCCACCCGCCCTGTGTGCCTCCTAAAAGGGACCCAGGTGCCAGTGCCACCGGCCCCGGTGGTGATGCGGTTGATGGTGAGCGGGGATAATGGCTTTGGATGCAATTCCTCAGCGGTGCAAGAAAGGCCCAGGCTCGTGGGTTCTCCCTGGCAGCGGGGTCGGTGCCAAGGAGCTTCACTGCAGGTGCTGGGGCACCCATCATGAAGCATCCAGCATTGAACACCCATCATTAGGTACCCAACACGGAGTACCAAACATGGGGCTCCAAACAGGGGGCACCTAACATAGGGCACCCTGCATGTGTCCCACACCACACAGGGGGTTCGTACCCCCCCAGCACCCCCGGTGGAGTGCACAAACCCCCAGCACCCCACTGCATGAGTAGTAAACACACAGGTGCTGCAGCGCAACGCGAGGGGGGGGGTGTGTACACACCAACGCAGCCCGCAGCCGAACGGGGGGGCGACGCACAAGGTGACACAATGGGGCCGACACACACATGCACATGCACACATACATGCACAGCCACACCGCAAAGCACCGGGGGATGCACAAGCACGGGCGCTGCAAGACAACAGCGGGCCATGCGCATACCCGCACCCCGCAGCGGCACCGGGGGGGCGGGCACGGGCACCCGCACACACCCCGCTTGTGCAACGGGGAGCACAGCCCGGCCCGGCCCGCTCCGGGGGAGGGGGGGGGGGGTGTGTGTGCGGTGCGATGCGGACGGCCCCGGCCCCGCACGGTGCGGTGCGTGCCGCTGCCCCGGGGCCGGTTCCGGTACCGGTGTGCGAGGCTGCGGCGGGTACTCACCGGTGGCGGCGGCGTTGCGGGGCCCGTGGCTGGAGGCGGCGGTGCCGGGCCCCGGCGGCGGCGCGGGGCGGAGCGGGGCGGGTCCGCACCGGGGCGGGCACTGCCGGCTGTGCGCGCGCCGCTCCTCGCGGAACGGAGCGGTGAAGCCGCGTTCGGCGCATCCGCCATCAGCGGCCCCCGCTGCGCATCCCCGCACGCGCCGCTGGGGCACCGTGCGGGCGGGCGCTGCCCGGCGCGGGGCCGGGGGTGCCCTCGCCCTGCGGCACAACGCGGCGCACACGCGGGATGCGCTGATGAGCGCAGCCCTGTGCCTCGCACCGCTGCGCGCACACGCTCCTGGGGTTCCCCTCTGTGGAGGGATCCGAGAGGGAGCTGAGCCCGATCCCACACGCGGTGGTTGGTGCCCGTTGGCAGGAGCGCAAAGCGGGGCGCCTGCAGAGCCGCGCTGTGGCTGGTGCTTCTCCCCATGCTTCTCCCCATGCTGCGTGTCCGCAGGGAGGGCTCTGAGCAGACCAGGATGGTGCCTTGGCCGGGAGACGGCACGTGGTTAACAATGAGCATCACCCAGCAAAGCCTTTGTTACAGTCCTTCCACTCTTGTCCAGCTCTGGGACATCGCACTGGGGTCACTCAGACACAACCGGAATCCTGCGGACCCTACAACCACCAGCTCTCTTGGGGGAGAGGTTTCAGGACAAGCTCTGCAGTCTCTGAGCTGGGACAAGCGCCCTTGCCGTCACATGTGGGAGCAGCCAGGCCACCTCCAGGCCCTTCATGGGACATGGGTGACCCAGCAGGGCTTTGGGGAACAGGGACACCAGAGATGGGTATCCGCGAGCTCTTTCCGAAAGCTCCATCAGGGTGCCTGTCACCTCTGCTGGAAAGCTCCAGATGGACAGAGTAATCTATGGGCACAGGGGTCTGCCCCCAGCACCACCGCTGCCACCTCCATGGCCCGTGCCTTGCCCTAGGGCATCCAGAGCAGTCCAAAATCCTACCACCATCCATCAGAGGCTGAGCTGGACTGAGCTCTGTGGTCCTGGCTCTCCTTCTATTAGGCTGTGAATGCAACAGCCCCACCACCTTCCCTTGCTGTGCAGCCCTGCTGGGCTGTGTGCTAGCCAGAGGCTGAGCCCTGCCACGCTCCTGTCATCCCCTGTGCTCTGGGAGTAGCACCAGGTTCACCCCACTCTTAGGACACACTTGCCTGGGTGCCACAAGCCCCATTCCTCGCAGCACTAAGCCCATAGCACGTGCCCGGGACACAGCAGCAGAGCAGCACGTGTGTGGGAACAAGCTGGTGGCCATACGAAGGGCGCTGCTCTGGGCCCTGTGCTGAGGGACGCGGTGCTGGAGGAGATGCAGCTCTTGCAGCAGCAGAGGACGGCGGCAGCGAGCGCAGCCGCCTGCTTTTGTCACACTTCCCTTTGTCCCAGGCACGTGGTGCCAAGCGCAGGGAAGCACAGCGTCTGGAGAGCAGGGATGGGAACCGATGAGCTGGAGCGGGGGCAGAGCCCTGGCTCAGCTGCCAGGGGGGTTCCCAGCTGCAGTGGTTTGGGAACACGCTGTGTGAGTGCCCCTCTGCCCTGCCTTCCCCAGCACAGGAGGGTGAACAGCCGGGAACAGCCTGCGGCAACGCTCCTGCTTCCTTATCATGCAGGGCAGGCGGTGGTGGCGTGATGCCGGTTGGAACTGCCGAGCGTTGGGGTCTGTGGTGGGACACAGCCCTGCCACAAGCAGTCACCCAGTGGTGCCACCCGCCTGCATCTTCCATGGGGCTAAACGCCTCCATGCTTCCCAGCAAGGTGTCCGTAAGATCCCACCCAACCTCACCAGCCTCTCTGCTGGGACCAGGCCACCTTGAGCATCTCTCTCAGTGTAGGGGGGGTTTACAGGCACCCTATGCCCAAGTAAAGCCTCCGTGTTGCCCCAAGCATCTTAGAGAGAAGCGGGACAGAGCTCCGGTGCCCTGACAGATGGTCGGCCGGAGCACTGAGGGCCCAGAGCCGGGCTGGGAGGGAATCATCTGTTTCTCAGCACCGTGGGGTTTCCTAAATAGGTCACTGCTTTTTTATAGTCTCTGGGACCTAGAAAAACCAGTTGTTCCGGACAGCCCGAGGACCTGCCAGCATCGCCGCAGCGGTGCTCCCCGGGCGCTCACTGCCATCCCTCCCGGTCCTGGCAGGGGGGACCTGTCCCACCAGCGCTGCTTGCTGCGGGCAGGGAGAGCAGCCGGGGGAGCTTAAGCCGTCCGCTGGGGTCCTGTTCTCTGCCCAGGGTGACCATCCCTGGCCGTGCCCTACGTGGGGTGTGCAGGGGGTTCCCCATACCCTGCTCCCGGCTGTGGGCAGCTCCTGGCTCCAGGCTTTGCCCTGGCACTGATTGGAGCTACAGGCAGCGCTTCCCCTTTAGCAGGGGAGCCGCGTGCCCGTGGGGGGGGCACAGGGGCGAACCGCGCGGTACCGCGCCGCGCACCCGCATGCGCCGGGCCCGCAGCCTGCTCGGGGCGAGCTCTCCCTCTAGCGGCTCCTGCGGGAGCCTCCGCACCCCGGGGCGGCCACAGGCGCGGCCGGGACGCGTCGCCGGGTCCGACGGGAGCAGTGGGACAAGCTCCATCCCCTGGCAGCCGGGATGCACATAGCAGGGTGCGCAGGGGTGGTACCCAGTGGCTTTACAGGACCATTCCCACCACCAGCCCCACATCTGCAGCACAGGTTGCCCTGCTCCCCCTTTTCCCTCTGCCGCGGTTGCTGCTCATCCATCACGCCCAGGGTGTCGGTGTGCGGCCTCAGCCCCACAGCTCTGCCTCCCAGCGATCCCCCTCCTTTGCCAACTCCATCCCCATCCCCTCCATCGCCCACTGCAGCAGCCAGCGACGGGAAAGGCCCTCACCAAGGCTTCCCCCCCGCCATGGCAGCGCCCGGTACCCCAATACCTCACTGTCCCCGCCGGCTGGGCCGGTGCCATCGCTGCAGCAGGGCCCCGGCAGGGTCCCCCGGGCCGGGCGCCAGCCATGCCGCGGGCAGCGCTGACGGGGCGCTTTGCTTTGTGCCGCTGCCCGGCGGGGAGACAAAAGGCGCAGTCAGACGCGGGCTGGGATTGTGCTGGCAGCCATGCGCTGAGGCAGCAGCCCCGCACCGCCACGCTCGCCTCGTGACCCGGCAGGGACCGGGCCTGTGCCCACCACCGTGGCACCCGGGGACTGTGCCCACCGTGGCACCTTGGGTCTGCCCTGCCGTGGCGCCTGGGGGTCTGCCCCACCGTGGCATCCTGAGGCTTGTGCCCACCATGGCACCCCAGGTCTTACCCCGCCATTGCCTGGGGGAGCCCCACCACAACGAAGGGAGAAGAAGGGCGCTGGACAGTCAGAACCTGGTTGTCATGGTTACCGTGAGGCCTGGGGCCTAGCAGTGCCACGTTGCCATGGTTACCGCAGGCCTGAGGCTTCCCGAGCCCATGGCGGCTCCATCCCCAGCCACGTGGACAGGGATGCATGGAATAAGGGGACAGCACCAGGGCTCGGAGTGGCCATGGCAACCGGGTGATGGGAGACCCCACACCAGCAGGGATAGGCAGCATCACAGCCCCTCTTACCCACCATAGGGCCACAGCGAGCAGAGGGTGTCCACACCAACACGGAGGTGGAGACCCACCAAGGCAACGGCAATGCCAGGTCTATCACCTAACCAAGCCCACCACACACAGGGTCTCACCGTGAAGCCGCCTTCCGCGCCGTGCCAACCAGCACCCTGTGACACCGCAGTGCATTGCCCCTGGAAAATGCCAGAGCGGTCAGAGCGTTGAGTCATTGGTGCCAAGCTTATCTGTGTAAACAGCCGCCCTGATTAGGGGAGTTTTATTATTATTATCAATTTGGTTTATTTTTTCTTTCTCCCCAAGAATGTGGCTCAGCCCATGGGGATGAGCAGCTGAAATCTCCGGGGATCAGCAGGACAATGCCAGAGCAAGCATTGTGCTGACGGCTCTGCAAACGCTGGCACCGGCTCCCGGGCAGCAGCACCCTATAAAAGCCGAGCCGCTGAAGTAGGCAAACATTACATGGGGGAAGCAGCAGTAACCGCCTGAGCTAGGTGAGTCCTGGGGCCGATCCGCACCTCTCCCACCTCGCCCCTGCCGGGCAGATGCCTGCCTCCTGCCTGGTGCCCAAAGACATCCAGAGGGACCATTGCCCTTTCCCATGGCAAAAGACAGGCTCACACACCCCCACTGGCATCCAGGGGGTGAGAGCCCCTCTACCATGGAGCATCCCACTCCTGGTACCCACCTGGCCCATGGCACAGCGGTTGGCATATCCCATCCTTAGTCAGGGCTGTCCATGGGAGTGCACTGGGCCTCCCAAGGGAGGCATTGCTGAGATGCTGGGGCAGGGAGAAGAGGCAGGGGGTCTGTTGGGGACCACCAGACACAGGACAGACTATGCCCCATGTCGCAGCTCGCTGCTCCAGCTCAGGGGGGTTATTCCTAGTGATGGGAGGGGGTAAGGGGAGGCAGACAATATGCCAGTGTCATGGCTGGGAGAAGGAAAGGGACACTGCGACAGTGAGAAGGGAGCACCATGTTTTAGATGTTTTCCAGAGCCCTCCACCATGTCCCCAACCCCATCCTGTGGCCAAACAAGAGGGTCTCGCTGTGCCTGGCCCCAGTAATAGGGCAGCTGCCTTCAAAAAGGCACTGCAGGCAGCGGGCACAGAGCTGTCCCCAGCCCCAGGAAGGGGCAGCCGGGAAGCACAGGGACACACTGCAGTGCCAACGGCTTTTCCTTCCTTTCCAGACACCGTTCCGGCACCAAAGATGGCTCAAACAAACCCTCTGCCTGTCCCCATGGGCCCGTGGAAGGTACGTCCTCGCACCCCTTCTCTCTCTCTTTTCCCTATGTTCATGTGGGGGACAAGGAGAAGGGGAAAAGCCAGTCCTCCAGGAGCAGGGCAGTGAGGCAGGGAAGGAGCACAGGAAGGACAGCACCCGTCCCCCTTATCCTCTGCCTATGGGAACGTGCCTCCCGCCTGCTCAAACCCCTCCTGGGCGTTTTCCATAAGCCTCTTCTTAGCCCTGCTCTTACCAGTGGTCCTGTGCCAGGGAGTTAGAGCAGTCCCGAAAGCCCCACGCCGTTATTCGCCCTCCCGTCAGTGCAGGCAGGCAAAGGGGACAAGGGACACGGCAGAGATGCTGGGGAACAGCCCCGAGGGTCTGGCAATAGCTCCGGGCACACAGCTAAGAGGAGGGAGCCGAGATGGAGAAGCACGTGTACCAATGGGATGCGCCGCACCGGGGCTGGAGCCTTCGGGGAGAGGACAGCACCATCCGCAGCCCGGGGGAGCCCCCCCCCGGCCCTTTCCCCCCCGCGTTATCCCTCTTTGCCCTAGAGCGCTGGGAGCAGAGGCCGGGAGAACCGCCAGCCGCAGCCCGGCCACCCGCCCGTGCCAGCGCGGCTCCGCTCCTCCCTCCGGACCGCGCCGCTGCCCCGGGAGCCGACCTCCGCTGGGGTGAGCAGGAGAGCGGAGCGGGGCCGGCACCGAGGCGCTGCGGGGCCGCGTCCCGGCACAGAGATGGAGCGCGACCCTCTCAAAGAGGGGCTGAACCGCCTGCGGCCGGTGCAGGGCTCTTCCCAACGGCGCAGCTCGGTCTGCGTTGCAGATCACTGTGTACGATCAAGAGAACTTCCAGGGTAAGAGGATGGAGTTCACCTCGGCCTGTCCGAACATCATGGAGTGCGGCTTCGACAACATCCGCTCCGTGAAGGTGGAGTGCGGCGCGTGAGTACCCGGCAGTGGGATGCTTCCCTGGGGGGGGTTGGCTGGGTGAGGGGTGCCTGGGCTGGACGCAAAGCGCTGCAGCAAGGGGAGGACAGGGGGAGAGAATCTCACCCTGACAGGGTAGAGCAGGCAGCCCTGGCAGGGCCAGAGGACAGTGGTGATGCTCTTGGCATCATCCAAAACTCCCTCCTGCAGTCTTGGAGCAGCCAGGTTTGGAGCTCACCAGTGCCCCACGGGGATGCTGCCCGAGGATGCAGCGAAGATCACTACTAAGCAAGGTTCTTGAGCTCAGCCTAGTCCCCATCCTGCCCGTGTGACCCCATCAAGCACCTAGACAACCACAGCTGCCACAGTGCCCAGCCCTGCTTTACCCCATGCTTTCCCCGCATGGCCAGAGTAGAGCCTTCCCACAGCCTGCCCAGGGCTGCCCCAGTCACTGGTAGGGATCTGGAGCAGAACTGGGCTCCTCTCTGAGCACAGGAATCTTCCCTGGCATAGACAAACCATGTCCTGAGCTGCTCCAGACGCTGTGTGTAAGGATGGTCCCCATGGTGAGCATCCTGCTGGGGCTGGGAAGCAGACAGGATAGATTTGTGCTGCTATATTTAGGGTTTGTAATGCTAATGGGATTAGAGCTGCGTGCGTGCTCACACCGTAATCAGCTCGCTGCTCCAGTTGATGTGCTCCTAATCAGGCTGTTCACCTTACACAGGGGAGCACGACTGTGGGACACACGATTGGGGCTCAGTTTGGATCAGTTGCATGGGGCTCACTGTGCACCTCATACCCCCTAAGCAGGAGGCTGGGGTGTGCACAGCCTGTGCCATCGCCTTCCAGCCCCCAGCCCAGCCTCTGCCTCCCCACTCAGCTCCAGTTGTCCCATCCCATTCTCCATTCAGGTTATGTCCCCACCCCAGGGACAGGCAGGATCTCGTATGGGCAGCACCAGGGCTTGAAAACGTGTCCTGCAGGATGAAGGCATCATCTTCTCACCTCTCCTTGCTTATTTTCAGCGAAGAGGGGGAGCGAGAAAGGGCAAAGGATCAGGAATTTGGGTCTTTCCAGCTGTGTTTTCTGGGAAACAAGAAATGAGGCTTTTTGAGGGAGAAGGGCAGCAAGGCTGTCCTGGGGCATCCTAATGCGATGCTGAGCTGTGCGTATAACCACAGAGCAGTCAGGGGCAGGGCAGCCGCAGCCAGCACCGTGTCCTCTCCTCCCCGCTGGTGGGCAGAGGCCGGACCCCAACTCCTCCTCGCGCCCACAGCCGTGCCCTGGTGCCAGGCGCGGGCAGGACCCCATCGCTGGCACGGGGGGCCCTGGCACGCTCTGTCTCCGCAGCTGGGTGGGTTACGAGCACACCGGGTTCTGCGGGCAGCAGTTCATCCTGGAGAGGGGAGAGTACCCGCGCTGGGACGCCTGGAGCGGCAGCAACGCCTACCACATCGAGCGCCTCATGTCCTTCCGCCCCGTCTGCTCCGCTGTGAGTGCCCCGGCTTCCACGGGTGTCCCTCATCCCATTCAAGTGTCCCAGGCAGGAGCTCCAGGCCAAGGGAGCAGGGTCAGGAAGGGCAAACAGAGCTATGCCAGGGGCTCTATGGGTGGCAGAGGCTCCTTGGGATGGGTTCAGCTCTTCCCCTCCCCATGCCCAGCAGGATTTGCTCTTTTTGTCCTGTAATCTAAAGCTCTTAAGGGGATTTTTGGGCCACTGTATGGGAGGAAAGATGGGGGACAACTCACCTGAGATGGGAGCTGTGGCACAGCTCTGACACCTCCTGGCCCAGCATCACCCTGCTGAGCACCTCCACACAGTCGGGCATTGGGAAAACCAGCCTCCCCCTATAAGAACCCATACAGCCCCGGGTCTGAGCACCTCCCTCCCCATGAAACCCTCTCAGCAATGCCACACGGAGGGACGGCCCTTGCCCCGTGTCCCCCTCCAGGCCAGGGAGGGAGCAGCCCTCCCCATCACCCCTGCTCTTCCCCCAGAACCACAAGGAATCCAGGATCACCATCTTCGAGAAGGACAACTTCATCGGCCGCCAGTGGGAGATCGCGGATGACTACCCCTCGCTGCAGGCCATGGGCTGGGCCAACAACGAAGTGGGCTCCATGAAGATCGCGTGTGGAGCGTAAGTGACGGGCAAAGCATCACGAGCAGCAGGGACAAACCACAGCCATCGCTGCGCTACCGCAGCCGGAGGGGGGACACCCCGTAACCCCCTTCTTACCTCTCATCCATCTTAATGGCTGCCTGATGACTCCTTCTCTTCCAGCTGGGTTTGCTACCAGTATCCCGGCTACCGTGGCTACCAGTACATCCTGGAGGCTGACCACCACGGAGGAGACTACAAGCACTGGAGGGAGTGGGGTTCGCACGCCCAGACCTCCCAGATCCAATCCATCAGGCGTGTCCAGCAGTAGCTCCCCACTTCCCACTACATCTCTGCAAGGTTTCTAAAGCTCACCGGCTCCCTTTTGGTGCTAATACTCCCCTCCTGAAACCACCACCCCTTCTTGTACTGCAACTGCTTATGGAACAACACCCCCCAACGGTACCGACTGCCACGACTGCCAATAAATGTGACTGAAAGAAAGAGATAAACCAGCTTGGTGGGGGTCTGCTGTTCATAGAATCCCACACTGGTTTGGGTTGAAGGGACCTTAAAGCTCATCCAGTCCCACCCCCTGCCACAGGCAGGGTCACCTTCCATAGAGCAGGTTGCTCCAAGCCCCTGTGTCCAACCTGGCCTTGAACACTGCAGGGATGGGGCAGCCACAGCTTCTCTGGGCACCCTGTGCCAGCGCCTCAGCACCCTCACAGGGAAGAGCTTCTGCCTAAGAGCTCATCTCAGTCTCCCCTCTGGCAGGTTAAAGCCATTCCCTTGTCCTGTCCCTCCATCCCTTGTCCAAAGCCCCTCTCCAGGTTTCCTGCAGCCCCTTTAGGCACTGGAGCTGCTCTAAGGTCTCCCCTTCAGGAGCCTTCTCTTCTCCAGGCTGCCCCAGCCCAGCTCTCTCAGCCTGGCTCCAGAGCAGAGCTGCTCCAGCCCTCGCAGCATCTCCGTGGCCTCCTCTGGACTCACTCCAACAGCTCCACATCCCTCTTGTGCCGGTTGTGTGTCGGGATTGCAGTCACACATCCCCATTCCAGCCGCAGGGACCAGGCTCCCTTTCAGCCCAACTCTCACACACACAAACACAGCAGCCAAACCCCTGGTGTGGGCTTCTCTTCCCCCCTGCCCTCCCCTTCCCCTGCCATGGGAAAGGACACTGAGCTCCTGGTCCCACTGAGCATCCATGCCTCCACAGAGCCACCTGCACTGCTCATGGGCTTCATGCTGCCAGCCCTAAGGGACCAGAAGCGGAGTCTCCATGGCCGCAGCATCCCCGGTTCAAGGGATGCTCCCCGAGAGCGCGGAACAGAACCTCACACCGACACCCACAAACTTTAAAACTTTTATTCAACAATTTACATCACTTATTGTCTGTCTTAACGTAGTCGATCTACACAAATTTCTGGGTTTTCTGGTTTTTTTTCCTGACAAAATAATAAAATTTGGATAAATTTTGAAGACCTGTTGGTGCAGAATAAACAAAATTCCAGGGTTTTTTTTTCTTTTTTTTTTTCTTTTTTTTACTTTTTTTTTCTTTTTCTGTTTTAAACATTTAGTGTGAAGTATGACATCATTGGTAAAGATAACATCATGCCATTACAGCTCATGGACATTACCTATCCTTACAGTCCGTGACATCGCCCATTCCAGCGCAAAGGGCTGCGCCAGACACAGCTACAGCAGAAATTCCACTAACTCTTCCAGCCACCCTCTCACCACCGGGAAAACGCCAACACTTTTCCAGCTGGGCACGCAAGGGTGCATTAACCTCATCAGGAATAACCAAGGGAGAAGGAAACACAAACTACCTTTACAGACTCGTGTGGTCGCACACAACCAAGAGGGGCTGCGCCACTCTGAGGGTCAGAGATAACTCAGCACAACCCCTTTGTGGTGAATTGGATACACAAGGAAAGGAAAGGAAATGAGAACTCGTGGATGGGGGGGGCAGGAGGAGGCAGGCGAAGCGCACGGTTGTTGTTTCGCATCGCCCTTAACACTGGAATACTCAGGGGAGGGGGACAGAGGGGGCACCCGTCCCCCCAGTAAACAAGTTGAGGACCTCCAGAGCGAGGCTGAAGGTGTGGAAGTACACGTGTGTGATGGTAGATAGAAAAGCAGCCCTGTTTGGTATGAAAGAAAGCTGTCAAGTTAGTACAAATTGCTGCCACGGCAAAGGGAACAGGAGGAGGAAGCGGTCAGGGTCCTTCTCCTGGCACAAAATCCCGCCTCTCCTGCACCAAGGTGCGGGGATAAGCAGTATCCTGGCTAAGCAACACGTTTCCAAAGGTGGTACCTGAAACCCAACACACCCAACTCGTGAAAACAAACCCCAAATCAAGCTCAGAGACCAAAGCGAGCTCACCCTCCACGCCAGGGACCACAGTGAGGAAGCCTTTCCCCCACCTCACAGTGGGAATACACAATGGTAGAGTTAATTCTCTCATTAGAAGCCTCCAGCAGCTCCATGTCCATCCCCTCCTCAAAGCTGTGTGCTCCCCATCCCCATCCCACCCGCACACCCGGCGGGTACCACTCTCAACCAGAGGAATAAAGGGGCACTCGTCCATGCGACACTAGGAGCGTACCTGAACCGCAGGGCAGCAACACACCGCTCCCTCGGATCCAAGCACTAAAGCAGGCTCTTTAAAATAAAAAAATAATATATATATATTTATATAGCTATACAGAGACAGCGAAAGCCAAGGAGAGGGGAGAGGCTACTAAAAAGAATCAAGAAGCGCCAGTTTTCTGCTAGAGCTGTCAGCAAAGAACTGTCACCTTACATCAGACCCTGCAGGGCGGTGAAGAGAATGCAGGCAATGACAGCACAGGAATGCAAAAGAGGGCAGATAAGTCACTTCTGGTAATGAGACACAAATTAAACTTTCAAAACATGTGCATAGCTTTATTCATCTGCTTCAAACTAACCTCATCACGGAGCCTCGGCGAAGCCCCAGTGTGCAAAATGCATCTCTAGAAAATAATGCAAGCAAGCGTTTCACATTTACAGTGGCAGGAGCACAGAAAGACTGGGACAGGAGCCACACATTGGGGTGAGGTGGGAGAGAGATGAAGGAACGAGGAATTGCACAGCTTCATATTCAGAGTCGCTGACTGCAAACAGAAGCGTTCCTATTTTGTTAACTTCAAGCAAGGTGTGTCTTAATTCTGCTTCACGACAAAAAATGTAAGAGAAAAACCCCACAGTAACAAGAACCACAACCTGGAAGGGAATAAACCCCCGGATAATGGGATCCCCGGTGCTGCAGAGCCCTAACTCCAGTGCAAAGCCACTTGCAGACCATCACTGGCCCTTGCTTTGCAGGCAAAGCATTGCAATGCTTGGTTTTGACCACAGGAGAACAGCAAAGCAGCCTCTCTTTCTCTGCCCCCTCCAAAGTCACAGGTGCCACCCCACAGGACATCACCCCCAAACCATAAACTGGGCCCTTTGCAGGCTCGAGCCCAATCCATCAATCCAATAAGTCATTGGGACAGTAACGAACCCTCGGATGTGCAAAGGGCCCAGCCGTCCCAGCAGCTCACACACCACCACCAGCTCCCTTCAGAAAGAATAAGCACACGTGCAAGGCACATTTAGTCAGATGGACACACACAAATACGTGTGTAAAACAGCAAACGCCAACCAAAAAGAACTAATGGATGCTGAATAAACTAAATTAAAGAGGCAGAGAGTTCTAGCCTATGTATTGATATGCTATTTCCCAGGCAGTTGTAATCCCCAAGTGTTTTTCCTACACGACTTTAGACCTTCCTCATTCTTTCCTCACTTTAGAGATACTATTTTTCCTAAAGGATCTTCTATAAATAGTCAAGTACATTCCTTTTTTCCCCCTCCAATGAACTCCTCCTGCAGGGCCGCATCCCTCCATGGTGATCCTGGTCTGACCCATTAAGACAAGAGGTTCTGAACCTGCTCGTGCCCTGTGTTAGCACCTCAATGGGCCAAGACCTCCCTCACACCTCAGTCATCAGGTTTTGGCCGGTTAGATGGCCTTTTTCCTTGGAAAACAACCCAATTTCAGGCACCAAACATTCTGCAGCACCCAGAGGAGGAGTCTGTCACTGGAATGCTGGGGGTGCAGGCAGGAAAGAGGCCACACAATCTTTAATACTGCTGGTTAACTTCACATTGAGATCGAGCCTTAAAAAGATCTTTTTGCAGAGATGAGCAATTTCCTTCCATAGAGAGATTCAATTAGAAAACAGAAGCACTAAAACCAGAGACAAGACATGGATTGAGATTCTTCTACCTCACAAGTTACTTGGGCCTCTTTCCCGCATCACCAGCCAGGCAGGAAGGAGAAGCTGAAAACCTCAGGGATTTGCACTACCCTTTCCAATAGCAGCTTGAAAAAAGGAAGGAGAGAAAAAGCAACAACGAAAGGCAAATGCACAGTGTTCTCTCAAGTTAAGAGTTCTCCTTTGCTTGCGTTTGCATAGAAGTTCCCATAGATCAGCACCAAAGTCAGGTAGACCCCATTCCTGGACCCCGCTCTTGCGCTACCCGCAGTTAGTGGCTGTGTTACACCAGGGTTTAACTACTCGCAGAGGAACTATATGGTCATGTAAAAGAAAAACAACAAAAGTGCATCACACATTCTTGATTTTCAGGGTTACTTATAGCAGCAGCAGCATTAATCCAAGACAATGAACAGTTGTAGAGTCGTTCTTAAATGCAGCAACACTTAATGAAATGTCTTCAAGGAAGGTCTTAAGAGGGTCTTTCTCAAAAGGATAAAATGAAAATGAGACTATTCAATAGACACACAAAGGAGATCCAACAAAAATTAAAGACATCGTCTTATTTACATCAAAAAAAAAAAAAAAAGGAACCCAAACAACATTCTTGTTAAAATATCTTTACAACACCAAAGCAAAAAAATAGGTCTTTTAAGAATAAAGCAGAAACTCCTAAAGCAGTATCCATTTTTGGAACCCTTATTTAGCACCTGAGGAAAGACCGTATGGAAAGCAGACAGGTTATTTTTTGTTGGTTTTGCTTGTTTTGTAAGAAAACTGAGTTGTGTGTTCATGTTCGCAGCACACAAGTTTCATACCACAGACAGAAATGAACTATTTTTTTCTCCTTTTAAAAGATACTCTACTCATCAATAAGGCTGTAGAAAAGGGATACCGCTATCTTACAGCATGGCTTTAGAGCGCTGGACATGTTACACAATGCTTTCTGATTAACAGTCAAGATGAACACAGCTCAGCATCCCCTGGTGAAAGCAAGGGGATGACTTTTGCTCCTGTCCAGGGACAGCAAGCAGTGTGCCAAGAGGGTCTCATGTCCTCAACGCAAGGCCATAATTGAGCTCTCCACTACCTCCCCACACGTCCGCTTCCAAGGCTCTGGAGCAGGATACAAGGAAGCAGCCTTACCCTGTGGTGTAATACATCCTGTGCAAACATCTAAATCTCTGTGATCTCTGGAAGGCAGCCTAGACCGAAATCTGCTCCTTCACACCAGACCAGGATCCTGCTTCTCATGGACAAAATGCTCTCACAGTGGCCAAAGCCAGAATGACTCTGGCTCCTCCAGCCCCAGCCCTCCTCCTGCTTTATGCACTGGTGTGAAACGTGCAGCTTCTTCAAATCAGGTGTAGCCTTGCTCTCTCCCCTCCTGACCTCGAGCATCTCCCTTGTAAACAGTTTCTGTAAGGAAAAGAAATCACTAAGGACCTACATACAGAAAAGTCTTCTAGGGATGAGACTCCTGAAAGCTTTGGACACCACAGCAACTGACTGAAGATGCTGGATCAGAACTGAACACACAGGAAAACCACCTGTGAAACACATCTGTGAATGCCATAGCTCCCAGATGTCCCGAGGTCACCCACTGGCTGGAAAGGATGCAATCGGGCTACAGCAGCCCTCTCTTAAAGGTGAAAAGCACCAATTACACAGAACTGAGAGGACAACTTTCATCTCTCCTTTTTCCTGTTGATTCAGCTAAGCTGGTTCACCCCATCGCCCACTCCCGTGGTGTACTCACAACCTAAGGGGAACTGGGGTTCTCTTCAATGTTTCAAACAAGTTCACAGCAGCTATAAAAGGCAAACAGTGGGATTTGCCCCAGCTCATCGCAGGGGGGTTGAACAAAATGACCTTTGAAGGTCCCTGCCAACCCAAACTGTTCTATGATTTATGACTGAGGGAGGGTGATGGTTTGAAGCAGGTTAGTGACAGAATCTATGCCCTGGAGCTACCCACATTGCCAAGGAGATTTCCAACAACAAAAACAGGTGTCAGGGACAACCAAGGACAAACCCAAACCAAACACCAACCAAGCCTTGAAAGTCATTGCATTGCCAATCCACCAGACAGGTGGAGAAGGGAGCAGGGATGCTGAAGGTCCCCAAACCACCGTCACCAGACAGGAGCATGAAGCAGTTTCTAACCCATCACTTTGAGTGGACCAAAAACTCCATGATCCACCAGAGAGAAAGCAGATCCCATGCTGGATCTGGTACACACTCCACAAGACCCTGTACAAGAGACCCAACAGGACCCATTGCAGAGGAACAGTGGGGAAAGACCAGAGGAGGAAGAAGCCAGCCCTGCCCGTGAAGGAAGCCTTACCCCAACAGACAGCCTGGCAAGAGAACCGGAGGAAAGGGACTCATCAGGTCAACAACAGGAACAGAAAAGGGAAAGAAGCCTTAACCTGAATTAGTATCTTCATAGCTAATAAAAAAATAGGTCATGATCTCACCTTTAGTGCCACTTTCCAATACCACACATATTTAAGGGTTTTTGTTTTAAAACTTTACTCAGTGTAATGAAAACAATGGCACAAATAAATACACGCTCACTCTCCTACACGAGTAAGATGCTCGCACACGCAGTGCCAGCTCCTTGCCCACAGACACCCTTAGGTGCAGCCCTGGGAGAGGCTGAGCACCCCTTCCTGGGCTGTATTTGGTTTATGCTACAGTACTAATACTCTGAGTCAAACAAAAAAAACAAAACATGAGACTTATCAGTAACACCTTAGCATTATTTCAATGTGCTAAATTAGTCACAGCTCCATTTCTTTTTTTCTTTTTTTCTTTTTTTTTATAAGTTTACACAAAAATCATCAGAAAACAGATTAAATCTGAAGAGATGTTTAATAAGTGCTCAGTAAAGAATTGTGTGAGGACTTCAGGAGGACTGCAGACAGCGACAGGGCAAGTTACACGAAAGCACAAGGAAGTTTCGTCATGGTCCTGCCTGGCTCTAGGCAATACTCCATCCCCAAAACACCACCTTTGCCAGTGAGCCGGAGTTACAGGAGCTCAGAGAGAGGAATTCCTAACTGCTCAGCACTGAGCACATGCCATGGAGCTCATGAAGACAGACATTTGAAGAGAGGATGGTCAGAAATACAGCAGAGAAGCTGCTGAGAGTGTTTCTGGATGGGTCCCAGTGGCATGGAGCCACGCGCAGCGAGGCAAAGCAGCAGGGATGAGCATCAGGGGAGAAACCAACCCAACCCATGGCTTGAACTGTGCTCAATGCTTGTTTAGAACATCAACTGGACTAGGCCAACATGAGCATCCTCAAATACTCAGCAAGACTGGGATCTTTCTAAAGGCGCAGGGTCAGATTCAGCAATGGGTTATTGCTGCTCAGCTTCTGCATCACAACAGCCGAGAGAGTAGATCTGGGGCAGGGGGGGACCAGGACAGCGCAGAGCCCAGGGGAAGCAAAGAAGGGTTTGGATTTGTCTTTTTTGTCTTTTTGTTTTTAATGGAACCCAGCCCTTAAGGCGACAAGTGACTACACAAGGCAAATAAATACACAGCAGAGCCTTAAAGCCAGTAAAACAAACTGGAAACTTTGCCATTAGCCTTCACCCTGTTGAAAATAATCAAAACAAAAAACACCCCAAAACATTTCTTCCACCTTAATTTCCCCAATCCCACCATCCAGTTTGTTCAACACTTTAAAGCTCAGGAATGCCCCAGCTCTTCCACAGTGGAGCTGAAGGCAATTCCAACTTTTGGCAAGCAGTTGGGAGACTCAACAGAATTAGAGATAGGAACGTTGAGGACTAGATGTGGGGCACATCTGTAAACATGTTATACATCTGAAAGTGACACACACCTGCAGAGGTGGTACAGTTTGTAGGTGAAATAGAAGTATTTGCGACTGGCCAACCACACATTTCTGAACCTGGACTGGTACAATACATGATCACTATATAGTATTACACTACAGTATTATACTATATAGTATTTTATACATAAAAATGGGGTAGGCAATCCATAATCAAACTTGTAAAATGAAGCGTGGCAGACAGCTAGCGATCTTACAGAAGGTACAGAAGAAGTTCCATTGTCCCACTGTGAGCCTGAGCATCCCGCTCAGGAACAATCTTATTAAAACAATAAGCAATTAAAAAACATGATACACATTCCTAGTTAACAGAAAAACAAGTGGCTATATCTAAGCACAAGGGGTAGGCAGAAGTTTTGGGCTTATCTGCTTCCTTAATGCCCCATAGGGTCCAGACTGATTTGCTGCTGACCTTGATACCCAGATGTATGTGAGCCACTAATCGGCCACAAACACTCCACATTGGATACATGTAGAGCTTGGGTAGGTCAAAAACCCCAGTCAGACTTTATTTATAGCTCCCTCTTGCACTGGACCCTGTGAACCT
This sequence comes from Ara ararauna, assembly GCA_028858755.1. NCBI lineage: Eukaryota > Metazoa > Chordata > Aves > Psittaciformes > Psittacidae > Ara > Ara ararauna. The sequence continues at coordinate 3,353,091 of CM054389.1, read as the reverse complement.
TCCACCTTTAAGAATCAAAAACCTGGAGAAACTACCCAACCCCAAGCTGATCTGGATGCGCTACACAAGCTGCAATGGGACAGAGCGGGTTACACAGCTGGAGCTGCAGTCTGCTTTCTCTACCACTGCTATAAGGAAGCTTTCCTTCCCTTGGGATTTATTGATTTCCTTTTTTTTTATTATTTTTTTAAATTTTAATTATTATTTTAATTCCTAAGTAATCCATTTTTTTTGTAATAAAATAGATTTTTATTAAGAGATCATCATAAGCAGAGCCCGGAAATACACAGACTGCATTAAAATATAAAAGAGCTTTTCCAATGGGCAGGTGCAGCCATTGGAGTTCCATGGACAAATTGAAAAGGATTCAAATTCTTTTTTTTTCTTTTTCCTTTTTTTTTCCTTTTTTTTTTTGATTTTTTTTTTTAAGAGAAAAGAAATAATTCAAGAAAGGTGGAAGTTAGCAGAACTCAATTCCTCTTCAGTTTTCCAATGAAAATGGGAAAGAAATCCAGCACATTTAGAGTGTTAGGAGACAGACAGAGCAAATATGAAGCACCTACAGTTGAAAGCAGAAGGTATTTTTTTTTTGCTCCCAGTAATACAATGGCATTAACCTGTGGGAACAGTGGGTTTTTTGTTTTATTCCTTATTAAATGCCTAAACAGACTGCTTATTTTTGCACGTTGTCTTTTAAAATGAAAAGAACTCTTCAGTTGCAATAGTCCAACGTGTAACCGGAGCCAGGTCAACTGTGTGACTTCACCATGCATCCCAGAACTGCAGTATTACCCCAGAAGAATGATGCTTTAAGACAATATTCCCAGCATCAGATTGCTGCTTTACTCCTGGCAAAACATGCGGATTATAATTCTCTGGATAAAAAAAAAAAGAAACTGCAAACTTCAAGGTGTTTCTCCAGCATTCAATGGGAAACAAAACAGAAAAAACACAACCAACTAGAGGAGGTGGAAGGGAAAGGGGAGATGAAGTATGGTGAATCATCCTGATTTCCCTGTGATTAGTGTGTCACTACAGTCACAGAACGAGAAACAGAAACCTCGTCAAGCGGAAATGCCTCTCCAGTGGGTTGCTGTGGCCCATTGCAGACAACAGCAGGAACTTTAGAACCGGGCTTGTAAATTGAGTCTGTGTTAATCACTTGCATTCACTCCTTAACCAAAAAACAAAACAAAAAAAGGAAAAAAAAAAAAGAAAAGGGGGGGGGGGGAGAAAAAAAATCTATTCAGTACCGGAGATTAAATAATCACGTGTGTAGTCTCGTTGAAATAGATTTTCAGATTCCTTAAGAAGTCTAATTACTTTCAGTTGCCATTTTTAAATAACTATATATATATTTGTATATATTATCCTGTGATTCTAGTTACGGTTCCTCTGCTGCACTGAAGATTTAGAAGGAGCATAAAAGCCTTTTGTCCCCCACGAACAGCACAAATGCTGCAGAAAGGTTAGAACAGGCAGTCTCGTCTTGCTACCTTCATTGATCCGGGCGATCCATGGCTTCATCGTAAGTGATTATCCTTTTGGGATCTGGAAAGAGAGCACAATCCTAAGTTTCCCACAGGCTACTTTCAGGACCTATGGCTGAAGATATTCTAAAACTTATTCTTGGTCTGACAGCCAACACCAGAAGTAGAAAGCTGCTCCATATACATATAGGGAAGACTCATTAAATCTGAATTTGACACTGGTTTTATTGCTCTTTGAGACACTCTGCTTCTCTCTGGACACCCCAAAATTATAGTAAACCTTACTGTTCTGACTTTTAGCAATACAAAACACAGGTAAACCCAGACTACAAAGAGCAAGCACTGAAGAACTAAACTCGGGCATCTCCAGACACCAAGACCATCCACTCTCATCACCCATCCCAACAGACAGAGGAAAACAGAGCAATTTAGCTTATTTATTCTTCCCAATAATCCTTACCTTGCTTCTGCAAATTCCAAACCAATTCCATTTCTGTGGAGGCAAAACGAGAAGACCATTGTTATTATGCAGATTGATGCTGCCGTTGGAGACAATTCCAAATATACTTTCATTTTTCTGAGCATGGCGCAACACTGAGGCTTTCAGACAATGCCAACCCCATCCAGCCCAGCCCCAACTCAGCCCACAGGTTTGCATGAACGGGATGTGAATGATCTGGGAATAAAAGACTGCAATGTAGTCTTCAGGGTAAGATGGCAAAACTGAGCACCAGAAATGTCACCGCCATTCTCTGCTCCTACACATCACAAACGTTGGGCTTTACTACTCTGACTCCAACTTGCAGCCTCAACAAGTAGTCTGGCGAGATGATTTCTGTGAGATCAGAACTCATGGACAAAGCAGGTTTCTCATGCTGTACCGCATGCATCTGTTGAAGCACACCGTGCAAAGACACTGCTGCAAAACTGCTGCCAATGTATCACCTGAGAACAAGGTGTGATGCCCAGGACACCCAGCTCCCTGCTTGGCTGGCAGCTCTTTCCCTAATTTACACACATTTGTGGGCTAAAGACAAACCAACCCTCCCCAATTCTTGCTGAGAGCACATGTTCTTGTTCAGCTAAGAAGTAACAGTAAAGTTAAATGTTCTTTTCATTCACTTTAAGAATCAGAAGGTTCCCCCCACTCGCAGTCCTATGACAAGTTGGACAGGCCTTGGAGCAAGCTGCTCTAACGGAAGGGGTCTCTGGCCATGGCAAGCGGTTGGAACTGGATGAGCTTTAAGGTCCCTTCCAACCCAAACCATCCTGTGAGTCTATGATTCACACAATGAAAATATCCCAAATTAAGTCACATCTTTGGAGACCCATTCAAAATAACTACATTTAGACACTCGCAAGTTGGAATTTTGTGAGCTGGAGTATCTATGAAGGTACTAACAGGAACCTGCACCCAAGTTTAAGAGACATAAATATAGAAAAGGAGCATTTAGTAGGAACACAACCTGCAAGAACAATCTTTCAAGTTCTCCCTTTTGCCAGAAAGGAGGGTGACAGACCTTGGCAAGGGCTGGGAACAGGGAACAGCAATGGATTATTGAGCTACATGGTATGTGAAGTAAAACACAAACCAAGGCAGTAAGTAAACTAACCAGCATGGGAAAGGAAGAAGAAAAACCCTACAGAAGTCACAGCCTCAGCACGATGAGTGCCACCTCCATCAATCACTTCCATGTTTGCATCCCTTCTCCAACCCTTCATCTGTTCTTTGTCCTCTACTATCCCAAGCTCCCTGGGGCAGGAAATTGCATGCAAATAAATATTGCCATCCCCCTCTGCACAATTAAGCCTTTTGTAAGGAAGCCCCTGACAAGATTTTACGAGGTCTGTTATTTCTGTGTCAGGGTAACAACAGCCAGCCTGCACTTCCATCAGGGAAACCCCAGTGCTTTGGGAATAGCAACCAGCCTCTACTACCCCCAGGGATGGATGTAAGCAACCTAGCAAGGGACTCCCTCATCCGCCAGATGCAGATTCCCCAGAAGTAAAATGAACCAGCTACTAAAATTACCTCCAGCAGAGCTCATTTTCCATTCAGTGATGTTAGATGCATCATTTCCTAACAACTAAAGGACATCACCTATTTTAAGAGCTTTCCCCAAAGGCAGGGCTCAGAAAACTACTCTCAAGTTGTTGGTTCCTCCACATTAGAGCAATGTTTGAGCATCGAATACAAGGCAGAGGCTTGAAGCACTGCTCACTGCTGTATCTCCAGGCAAAAGATAATGTTTTCGTTTGCACTTCCATTTGGCCTTAACTTTGTGGGACACCAGAAGAACGCGAACTGCTTGTATTAAGATGCGCCTGACAATCAGATAGACAGGGAGATACTATCAACACGCCAAAAAAACCCTTAAGTTGTCAAAATTCAGTTTTAAAGAAAACCCTAACAAATCAACACCCAAACTCCCCAACCCCTTCAGGCTTCAATCCTCCTTCTTCAGAAAGAGAGGCAGGAGAGGTTTTGTAAATTGCCCTGTAAAGCATACACACAGAGGCACATTGGCAGGGAGATGCTCAGCCTGACAAAGCTACAAACCCAAAGCCCATCAGAAAACTGGATGTGATATTGACTGCTACTGAGTATTGTCAAGTGCAAGAGCAAGGTCCTCCTCTGTACCTGGCCTGCAGCACATGGATACAGGACCGCAGCACAGGTTCAGCACATTCACCAACTGAAACAACTTCACAAGGACAAAAACATGAAGTCTTTGGCTAACTGCAACACAGAACCAGGAGAAAAAGACTTCAATCTTAAGATGAAATTTTGTGATTTTGCCTGTTTCACCTGGCAATAGAATGAATTTTCTTCCTGCTTGTGGACTGGTTACAGGCTGCAATCACCTATGACTGTCACATGGTGCTGTGACAAGTACCAGGACCACTATAGCAGTGGTTGGACAGACCTCAGTTACTGGAACTGCTGCTTTCCAAAGCACAAGGTGGTCGAGACCTGACCAACAGAGGCCACCATTCCCAATGCAGGACACATGGCCAGGGAAATTGCATGCTTCCTTCTCAGCAGACTCCAACCCAGCTGGAGAAAATGCCATCAACAAGGCCTTGCACAACCCAGCATTGAAGCCAGCCCTGCTCCAGCCAGGGGCAGAACTAGGTCACCTCCTGTGCCCCTTCCAACCTCGTGTTTTCCAGGATGTTTCTACTGTTGGCCAACCTCTCCACAGCCCTCTGGGATCATGGTCTGCAGGAGCTGCCTGCAGCAGACAGCCCCAGCCATATCCACCTAAGGAGCTCCAAGGAGAGGAACCGCTTTTTCTGGGAACTATCACCAGAACAAAGGGTCGGTGGAGAAAGGCTTTGATGTGAGGAACAGACTAAAGGTGAATTGTGCTGAGATGACTCATAAGTCAATAAACTTCATAGCTGGACTGGTACATAACCTTGGAGAGGAAAGAAAGAAGTCTCTCTCCAATAACTTGTTAAGACAGGCACTTTTACACACATTTACCTTGCTAGAGAGGCTGCCTCCGCAAACAGAAATGTCTGCACAATACCATGTTCTTTGTTCTTATAAATCTAACATATAAAATGAGAACAGTCCCTAAACTGAAGTGCTAGAAAACAAATAATAGAGAGAGACCATCCTCATCTGTTCTTTCTAGCTACAGGACACAATGAGTAAGTTATGAGATTGCCCCTGAAAGCAAAGACTGAAAGTTCAATGCTGTACTGAACACACTGCAACTCATCCTGACAACTGGAAGCAGCAGAAACTTGAAGAGCTAAATCAGCTTTTGCCTCAACAGCTCAGGCCTCACAAGCAATAGACTGAGCTCTAACCCCTTCCCACCAAGGGGGATGGGAAGGCAAGGCACTTTCCCCCCCCCCCCGATGTAAAGGATGAGAATTGCTGAACTCACAGCTCCGCTATTTCTTCTGACCCAGTTCACCACTGCGGCGCACGCCACTCCTGGCTGGCCCACGCTGCCTTGCTCCATTTTCCACGCTGCTCTTCTGCTCCTTCACGCAAGCAGAGATGCTGGCGTGACAGAGATGGAACAAAGCAGCAGCACAGGCATGCACTTGGGGGCAAGACAGAAGAGGAACACGCTGCAGTTTCCTCTCCTCCACCTATGTGGTCCTTGCTACTGTGCAGCTGAACTGCAGATCTTACCTGCTTTTTAGGTAAGCAAACTACTGAGCTTCCCACTTACAGAGTGCGCCACGTAGAGCCTGGTGTCAGTGACAGCGTGGCCTGGAAGACTGCAAACGCCCAAATATGAAATCCTGCGAAGTGTTGGTAATTACCCTCATATGAAATGGTTCATCTATCTGTCTGTAAAAGTACGACCAAAGCAAGAAGATACTGATTTCAATAGAAGTAAAGCTGCTGAGATACAACCAGTAGGCCCACCAGTGCTCAACTAGATCAGATCTACCTTGTACATGGTACATCAGTATGTATATGGTACTTCAGGTATGTCACCTGTGAATGCTTCAAGGTACAGCACAAACACCGAGTGGCACTTGCTGTCAATGAAGGCAGCCACACTGAAGGATCATGTTTTACAGTCAAGCAGATCAGATGAGCAGGGTAGTCCTGCCCTTTAAAAAGGAAGAAAAAGCAAGGCACGAAGCAGGGGCACAGAAGAAAACACATGAAAAGCACCCAAGAGAACAGGAGGCTGAATCTCAATCTAAATCTCCCCTCTGTCAGTTTAAATCCATTCCCCCTTGTCCTATCCCTACCTGCCCTTGTAAAAAGGGCCTCTTCACATTTCTTGTCAGCCCCTTTAGGTATTGGAAGGAAGCTGTGAAGCAATTACAATCTATCATGCCCCTTGCAATCACTGGACAACCATGCACAGGAAAACCTGCTTTGCTGGAACAAAGCTACTGAGTAAGTTAGAGGCTTTCCCACGGCTTGCGTGCAGCCCAAGATGAAGATCCACACAACCTGATCACAGCTACAGACACAAACAGCACAAAAGGAGGGCAAGCTTGGGACAGACACTGCAACCACACACACGAGAGCCCATTCCTCACTGCAGCACCCAGCGCTTCATCCTTGCATTGAACTACCGCACACAAGAAGCTCACGGTAGGGAACACACAAGGACCCCACCAGTGCTCCATGCTCACCCCATCCTTGCCCTGCAATCATTTCTCTTTGTGTCCATAACCCCAGAGGCAGGGCAGATCTGAAGATCAAACTATTGAGACTTTGCTCAAAAGCAAACAGATCGATCTGAAGAGGGAGAAGTTCACCCTCCTCTCGAAATCGAAATCAAACAATCTGAGGATCCAACTGCCCGGGACACTCGAACACTAGCCCTGGCAAACCCGCAGGGACGAGAAGGCAGCTTGTGAAAAATAAGCAAGTGAAATCGTTTCTTTCCCACTGCAGAGAAACCAGCTGGCCAGGAGTAGGACCTCAGGAAAACAGCCCAAGATAAACGGAGAGAACGGTGTGGGAATTAACCACTGCACTGCTGCCCTGTGAACACCCCAGCAGCAGCGTTTTCTGGATGTTTTGCAGGACTCTGGCTGCAGGGTCACCACAATGAAGAGGGGAGAGCTATCTCCATCTGCTTGGGGCAGAAGGCGGCACCGTTCCTCCCTCTACCCCCTAACCCGACCCACCCCAACAGACCTGAATACACGCAGAAACACCCCAACATCACCACAGAAGAGAAACTAAGACCTGGACTACCTCCTGCTTTGTACACCAGTATCTGAAGTAGAAGAAAAGCCCAAACAGTTTGGAGCACCCCTATCAGTGTGTTAATGACAGTACTGATTAGAAACATCCATCATCTTTTACCCACAAGTAACACCTTGAAGCTGCTACTGGCACAGCAATGAATGGGCAGAGGAGGGGTGGGGTTGTTTCCCCAGGGCATGACAAGGGCGCTTGCTCTGGATGCTCAGAGCAAGAGCATTCACATGCATAAGGATGGAAAGAGAAGAAAAAGAGCAATTTAAAGAGTGCTTTAGGTGTCCATTCTTGCCACTGAATGTAATTAACGCCTGTGTTTAGGAGAACTAAACACAGCCAGACTTTGAAGTTAACACCTCCTTAAGAGAGGACATGGGAAGGGAGTGTTCTTTATTTTCCTGTTGTTACCATTGTTTTACTGGGGTCTGTCTTTCACACTGCTAGTGAGAAAGGGAGAGCTGATGAGTCTCTGCAGCTGTACAGTTGCTTTTCTACAAGAAAGCTAACAAAAGGCTGACAAAACCAAAGAAAAATGAACTTAAATGTTGGGAAAATTTGCAAACTCAAGAAAAGGATTGCCTAGGACTATGCTATGCTTCCTGGTACCCCCGTTTTCTGATGGCAAACTGGGATTTAGGCTGCAGGCAGCCACAAGAAATGAGAACAGAAAGCTTGCTTTAATACTGGAACAGGTTCAGCACAGGGTAGAGGACCCAGATAAAAATCAATTGATGAACGCTGTTCTCAAGAATGCTAGAGCTTAAAACGTTAACATCATGAGTGAGATGACCTGGAAAAAACACATTTGGAGCTATTATTTTTAAGTGACTGGGCTTGCTATTACTAAAGGAAGGCATCTGAGTGTCTGTCTGCTACACAAAGGGTTTGTGAACAGGTAATTTAAGAACTTAGCAGTAGGTCAAAACACAGCAGATTTGCCAATGCCAAGCAACTACCAGCCCCTCTGCAGAGGGAAGTGAGACATTATCCACATATGTATGTGGAACAGTAAACAAGAAACGCGTGATCACCTTTTTCCCTTCAGGATAAGGGGATGGATGGATGCAGGGAGAGGGAAGAGGGTGAATAAAAAAAATAGGAACTGCCCCTGTGTTGTCAAGACTGTGCCAAAAGGGAACTCACAACCAGGCTCCTGTTAGAGACAGAGCCAAAACCAAAAGCCAAGAACTGCCACAAGACCTTGCTGCTGCTGGGGCTGAAGCTGAAACCACACACAAGCCAGCCACAGGCTTCCTTCTCTTCATTCCCAGTTTAAGGCATCTCTATCATGTCTGAGTCATTTCAGTCTCAAAAAAAAAAAAAACCCAAACCACAAAAACCAACAAACAAAACAGGGGGAAAAAAAGGAGCTGGACTACAAAGGACTCCATGAAAGCAATAAAATCATCTGGAAGATTTGGCTTACAAAGACAATGAGAGAATTCAATCTGTACCCTCCAGAAGAGTTGATAAGCAAAGATTTGTCTTGCTGTTGCTCCAATATTCCAGAAGGGCAGGAGAAAAGAGGGGTGGGGGGGTTTGCTCAGGAAATTAAAATAAATCACACCATGAAAAGCTGTAGGAATAATTTGTCTTCCTTCAAAGCTGTGATTTCAGGGCCTCATCTGCCCAGGGGAGAAGCTGCAACACTTTGGCGGCAGAGGTGTGAGTACAGGCTATGAAGCCTTTCCAGCGACAGAATATCACCTGGTAAAAGCTGGAACAGAGCTGGTGAACCTACAGATTTAACTCCTTCCAATGCTGGGAGCTCGAGGAGGACCCGCTTCTTCCGTGGGAATTAAAACGTAAACCACACTTGCTGTATCATCACTTACCCTTGTCCACAGAACAGGGAAACAAGTACCTCTGAACAGTAACTGAACAACTGTTTGAATAACTTCCCCAAACCACTACTGCTGTTAGAGATGTGCAAGCAAAAAGCTCATTTTTAAATCAATCAACTGCTGTAAAGAATAGATCACGTTAGAATACTGCATTTAAAATAATAACATAAAAAAGAGAAAATGCCCTTAGGCAGCAAGCGAAGCCATTACCTTTAGTGTGATACATAATAGCAGCCCTCAGGTCAAAAGAACCCCAGCTATCTTTCCTTTCTAGGCCTCTCTGGTACCTCTGTTCTTTGGCAGAGGCTAGCAAATTGTTCGTGGGAGAGGCCAGAGGATTCTCTATTTCATAGTCTTTTGAAAGAAACACTAAAGCACCTTGGCTACCGGTGTCTGCCTTTTGTAGGTCACCTGTGTGATGCGACTCCAAAGCTAAGACACCACCCTCAACAGCAGTCCCAGGCTTAAGAATAGCACTAAGAATTTGAGGGCTAGTCCGTTTATCCAGCTCATAAGCCTTAGGAAACACAGGTTGTTCAGTTCCTGAGGGAATGATTTCAGCACACTGCGAAACCAAAGTGGCAGGATATTCCCCTTGAAATGTCACTTCCATTAACTGATTATCCGCGGATTTCCCCACACCAGTTTCAGGTCCAGCGCTGGGCTCGTTGATGAAAGACAAACCCCACTGATTCTGGAAAATATCTCCCAGGTTCTGCTGATTGGTCTGCGATGGGAAACTGGCTTGGGTTGCACCCAGAAGCACAGTTTGCATATTTGAAGGGTAGATAAAAAGGCCAGATTTCTTTTGTTCGAGAGCTGCTGAAGGTGTACTCATGTCCTGGGGTCCTGACTCAGAGGAGGTGGATGGTACAGTACTAGCAGCAGATGAGAGCAGTGGCTGGGTCCCTGGGGAATACACACTTCCATCTGTGCCTGCCAGGATGGGCCCATTCGAGAAACTAGCAGAAGTAACAGATTTCATAGCAGACATGGGGACCTGGGACAGTCGACTTGATGTTTGGGCCTGAGTTTCCCCGGCAGATGATGAAGATGATGAAGACGATGTGGAAGGGGTCTGAGCTGCTTTGTTGAGGTTCTCTTTAACTTTACTTGCATAACTTATTTTGGGTACGATTTTAGCACTGCTATTGTCCACTGGAAAAACTGGAGGTGGTTTAAATAAGGTCCATGAGTCCTCTTTAGATGTAGCTGATGATGCATGCTTCCCTTTGGGCCGGTCATCAAACTTCTTGCTGCTAATCCCAGGTTTGGCATCTGAGTTTTTTCGCTGTACATCCCCAAGCCCAGGCTTTCCCCGTCCTGCTCCACCAGCTCCAGCCTCATATTTCCAAACTGGCTTAGTATTTTCAATTCGGTTCCCCTTTTGTTCGCTATAATCAGGCTTGAAACTCTCAAGTTCCTGTTTTAAGGTTGGTGCATTGACCTCCTGTTGCATTATTTTATCCTGAACTAGATTCAAGTTCTCACAACCCTTGGCACTGTTGCGCCTGCCTTTCCGCTTCTTGGGCGTAGTGTACCCACTCTCGGAGCCACTTCCATCGTTATCGGCCCCTTTCCCTACGTAGCCATTGGTGATATAGCTGGAATTATTGGTTACCACACCATTTGGAATAGGCATTCCCTCTGGCTTGTCTGAGGACTGGCTTTCTCTAAGTTTGTTTTCGTAGGACTTCTCATTCTTTTTGTCCATGCTGTTTTTCTGAATGAAGTTTTTGGGCTTGATTCCAGCTTTCCCCAAAGCACTGGCCTTCACAGTCTGCTTTGAGGGCACGTTAGTGTCTACGAGCTGCTGGCTGCCATTGGGTACCCTGGATCCTGGGGTGGTGGTTTCATCAGAGCACAGGCCCTTTAATGACACTTCTCTTTCTCCTGCATTACCATTTAGCTCTCCATAGCCTAGAAGGAAGCCAAAAACAACAAAAGGCAAGAATTAGAATGTGAAACGTTAAACTTCTGATGGCAGAAGGCTGTAATCAGCCCCAAACATATCCAGTTTCCTCAAGCAGACATTTTACAGTAGGAAAACCTTTAGTCTCCCATATACAAAAGCAAACGCTTATTTGCTGGAAGCCACAGCACAAAGGGTTAAGCAGAAAGTATCAGCAGCCACTGACTCACATATACAACAGGGTGACCTATAGATGACAAAATACAGCAAGACTATTCAGATACCAGATAAGGAAAACGGACTGTACTGAAGGCCACTGGCAAGCTGGAGAGCTATTTCATCAGCTACTGTTTCCAGGTCATGCAGAGGAAAAAAATGGAATTCCCAGGATGCTTCAAGACAGAGGGATCTGCTACCTTTGTGATGAGATGTGCTGAGGTTCAGGATCCATACAGTGAACTAGAGCCAACTCCTATCATCTCCATCAGCTCCCAGGCCTGCAACACTAGCAGCCCTCCTTCCCACTCTCCTCCCAAATGCCATCTCCAGTAAAGGGGAAAAAAATCCCTAACAAAACCTAAAAAAGCAGCTCTCCAAGAGGACATGTGCAAGTCCAGTTGGAAGGAGGAGGGAAGAAAGGGTGCCAGCATCCCCTCACTTCAATACAGCAACCAACACCTCCCTACATGTGCTCTTTAACATTGAGAAGGTGATAAGAGTAGGAAGAACCACATCCCTGCAATGAGCCTTCACCACTACCAGTGATTGGTCTCCTGCCTACCGAGAAACTTGTCCTTGGGAGACCCGCTCCTAGCTTGAGACCCAAGGAATAAAGCCCTGGCTGAGGGATCCGACTCATCAAACCGTGAGATTATGCTGTACATTCAGCTTTCCTTCCTCCTGCAGTTCATTTCTAGGCCTTACGGTTCAAAGTGAATCTGGAGTGTGCAATTCAAGGATCTGGAAGCTCGGAACAGTCCAGAACCACCTCAACTTCCTGCCAGTTTTGTTTTCTTTGCAAACCCTCTGGCCAGAGACCTTTCACTTTCAAAGACTTGGGCTACAATGGCCCAAGAGAAGCCTTGAAATCCCACCACGAGATGGGAAGAGGACTCTGTACCCAGCTCAACAAACACACTCCAGCTGTGCATGGAGCAGAGGGACCCGCTCCTCCAGGAAGAGTGATATCCTTGCTCCTCCTCTGACTCATCCATCCTCCCTCCCGAGGGTGGAAAGCCTGACATCTCCTGCAGCAACTGACCCACCTAAGGCTTCATCTGCAGCCATGGTGGCACCAAGTCAGTCCCCCAAGAATGAGAGCAGGCGAAATTCCAGCTTGAAAAAGAATGTTTTTGTTGTTGCCAATGTTGTTGAAATTAACTGCTATACCAGAAATCATTGTTATCCTCACATCCTGGAGCCTCAGATGTCTGGCAGATGTAACTGCTCAAGTTCTGGGTAAGCTGGGAACAGAAGAATCCTTGTAGGAATCTTTACAGAAATTCCACAATTGAGTTTGCTGAGAGGGATCAAAAAGGATTTTACTACACGCAAGTATCTGTAACCACCACTCTAACTTTCCAATGGGCTGTTAAGAACATCAACCAGGAATACTTCATCCTGGAGAAAACTGATGGAATGAGATGAAGTCAAGGACTAAAAAAATCAAGTATTTGAGAGGAGGCCCTTCTCAAGACCAACGTGTTACAGCTGACCTTGTATGACTCAAGACTTCTGACACCACTTGCTAACGAAACAAAACAATAAGAATGGTCATAAGACCACTGCAGATAAGGAGCGAAGGAATGAAAAGAAGAACAAAATCCATCTCAGTAAGTCAGTGTGTCAGCAGTTTCTAGTTCCAATTTTCAAGTATCCACAACTCGGCTACCTGAGTCTTCTCCCAGTCAACGTTTGGCACAGCTGGCTCGGGCCTGGGCACAGAGGGGCAGCGACCAAACGTTTAGAGGGGGAAAACGAAAGGAAACGGACGTCGGAATGCGCAGGTGAGGAGGATCCGGCAGCCCCCCGGCTGGTTTCATAGCTGGGAAGGGGGGGGTGTCAGAGCAAGCGCGCCTCAGAACCCCGGGCACACTGCGAACGGCGAAATGACTGCTCAACTTATTTTTGCTCGGGAACTTATTTTAGCGCTGGCCGGGGCCGGTCCCTCCCTACCCCCGCTCCCGAGGCTGCGTGCGTGGCTCCGGCGCCGCCAGCCCCGCTGCCGATGCCGGCCAGGGCCCTTCCCTCGTTATGTAAATGAAAATCTGGAGGAAACCCATAGAATTCGTGCATTTGTACGGCATTTTAGGCGCTGCCGCAATCACACACTTGCTCTGAACCCCCCGCACGCCCCTCTAAATGCGATTATTTCTCAGGACGCAGCAGCCGGGCAGCGCCCCAGGGTGAGGAGGGGGGCTCGGGAGCAGCTTCCCCCCGCTCCCCGGTGCCGTTCAGTGGCTCCGCGCAGCCCCTCTCCCCGCTCGGCCCGAACCCCGCGGAGAAAGCGGCCGAGAGAACCCCCCCCCCCCCATGCAGGCCCCTCCGCCTGCTCCGAGTCATTGATCGGTTCCCCCCGCCGCCTCCTCGCCCCCCGCCGCCCCCCGGGCCCCGGCAGCGCTCCCGGTGCGGCGCGGCCCGGCCCCACGTGCCCGGCGGGCCCCGCGGCTCCCGCAGCCGCGCCGGCCCCAACATGGCGGACAGGAAGCTGCCCCAGCGCGGCGGAGAAGCTTCCAGCCGGGCCGGGGGAGGAGGCGGCGGCGGAGGAGGAGGAGGAAGGCCCCGCCGCCGCCGCCCCGCGAAGGTCACAGGCCCCGTCCCGCCGCCCTGCCCCGGACCTGTTCTCCGCTTGGCCGCCTCTTGGTGCTGCGGGCCGCCGTGCTTGTGCTCGTGTCGGAGCGGCGGCTTGGGCTGGGCTCGGCCGTCGGACGGCGGCAGGTAGGCGCTCTGCGGGTGGTGGTGGTGGTGGCCGCAGTAGTAGTAATGGTGGTGGTGATGGTGGTGGGGCTGCTCCTCCATGGGGGGCGGCTGGCGGGGCCGGGCCAGGCCGGGCTGGGCGCTCGCTGCTGGGCCGTGCGGCTCCGGCGCTGGGACGCGGCGGACTGGCAGCGCCCGCCCTGCAATCAGCGAGCCGCGCCGCCGCGCCCGCCCCTCGCCCCGCCCCGGCCGCCGGAGGGGAGAGGAGAGGAGAGGCGAGGCGGGGAGAGGAGAGGATATGGGAGCCGGCCCGGCCACCGCGGCACAGCCCCGCCGGCCAACCCCTCCCCAGGTGAGGCCGGGGGCCGGGGGCGCTTCACCCCTCTCCCCCGTGCAAGCGCGGCCGTGCCGGAGCGCAGCCGCCTTCCGCCGCCTTCAGCGCTGAGTCAGGCCTCGGAGCTTGGCGAGCGGCTCCCCCGCGGAACCGGGGCGGTGCACGCACAGCCTGGCTCCGCAGCCTCACCCCCCGCGGGAGGAGGGCGGCTCGGGGTGCAGCAGAGCCCGTAAAGGAGCGGGTAATCCCGCGCAGGGGCTGCAGCGGGCCGGGTTAGCGCAACCGCGTCCGCAGGGCTGCGCCGGACGGGAGGCGGTCAGCGGGAGCACCGCGTTACAGACGCAGTCACGGAGAACGCGGGAGCAGCAGAGCGCTGGGAGCGCCGCCGGGTCCCCGCTCTGCTCCGGGGCTCCGCCCTCAGAGCGGCCGGGACGGAGCGCAGCACCGCTCTAGCGAGGGCCCAGCAGCTCCACACACCCCACTGCTCGCTTTTGGGAAAAGCGCTAGAGATGAGGAACGATGCTTAACAAAATGCCAGTGGTGGTGTCGGAAAGCCGGGGACGAGAAGGGGGAAACAATTTGGACCTTGTCAGAATTTGCCCCAGATTCTCGCCACTGCAAACCTCTGCTAATCCCCACTGGAGCGTGTCCTGTGGGGGGTTTGCAGCCAAGTAGTGACCTCGACTCCTGCCTCTGCTCTGAGCATGTCCCTTCACAGGAGGAAAAGGCCAGCAAGACTTTCCCCTCCACCTGCCTTTCCCCGTTCCCTCGCAGACGCAGGGATTCGCCATGGACAGCAAAGGGTTTGATTTGGACACAGCAGTGACAATTGAGGCAGGAGTTAAGAGGGTAGGAAAAGGGCAGCAAGAGGGATGGGGAGACCTGGGATTGGCACAGGCTGGATTCAGGGGCAGAGTCCTGCTCCGAGTTATCCACTACTCCGATGTGGTTTATTACCTGCAGATACTCAGAGCATGCACCACAACAAACAGGGAGCATGAGTGACAAAACAGGATCATGCAATTAAAGACGCTTATAATTAATATGCACAAAATAAAAAAGGCTGCACAGACAAAAATAGTATTTCCTCACATCTCAGGGCTTGCAGTTGCAGCTTTAACATCCTGCTATATATTTTACATATTAATATATAGTAAACAAAGTTCCTGTGTGCAGAAAGCTCTATGAGGCCTCAGCTCTCTACAAAGGACAGTCCTTACCCAGAGATTTTAGTTTCCAGTTTCATTTCACCAGAACATAGCTGAAACTCTGTGCCTCAAGCACAGCTCCCCCTTCCCCCCTCTTTCATACCCAGGAGGTAATCCCTTTCCTACCAGAAATACCAACTTCTACATGAATATAGAGGATTTTTTCAAGGTTTGAGCTGTCTGCAATCCTTACCAAGCCAGCCCCACAATTAGCATTTCATTCAGCATAAAGAAAAGTGATTCAGAACACTGAAACCGTTGAAGCACACACCTCTGAACTTAGGGCTTTACCCATGCTCTCAGGAATAACGGTCCTTTCAAAGGCTGACTCAGAGTGACCTCATGCTGCTTAGGAGACAAGTCTTAAAATGAGGAGTCAGGCTTTAATCACGCTTGACATTTTATTGCTGGCTTGGAAGAATTTATTTTTAATATAAAGAACTGGCTTGAAGACACAAACTGCAAAAGATTCTGGAGAAAGCGAACAGCGATGGTGGACAGATCAGCTCTGTAAACACACATACAGCAGAAGTTTAAGTATTCTAAGTACAGAGTCCAGAGGAGGCCACGGAGATGCTGCGAGGGCTGGAGCAGCTCTGCTCTGGAGCCAGGCTGACAGAGCTGGGCTGGTTCAGCCTGGGGAAGAGAACGCTCCTGAAGGGGAGACCTTAGAGTAGCTCCAGTGCCTAAAGGGGCTACAAGAAACCTGGAGAGGGGCTTTGGACAAGGGCCTGTAGGGACAGGACAAAGGGAATGGTTTTAACCTGCCAGAGGGGAGATCCTTCCCTGTGAGGGTGCTGAGGTGCCCAGAGAAGCTGTGGCTGCCCCATCCCTGGCAGTGTTCAAGGCCAGGTTGGACAGGGCTTGGAGCAACCTGCTTTAGTGGAAGGTGTCCCTGCCTATGGCAGGGGTTTGGAACTGGATGAGCCTTAAGGACCCTTCAAATCCAAACCAGTGTGGGATTCTATTTTGTCACTTGTAAGTGTCATGTCGGCATTATCTAAAGCTTGAAAAACACATTTTAAAATCCAAACTAATGCATGCCCTCCAGTAACAGACCAGGCACACAGCACAATGCACCATGACACAGCTCTCATGGCTATAAGAGGGGGAAACACTGCCATGCTTAATGCAGGCAGGCATTTTAAGGGTACTACAAGTTCCAGCATGCAATGTTGCGCCATGGGCTTGTGTCTCATACATGCCCTCCTGGGACATGTAGTCTTGTGAAGCTCAGCTCCGCATTAATCCCATCGTTGACACAACATCACCCTAGTTACACTGTGTATTAATATTCAGTAGTTGTTCAGGATGTGTTCTCAGTGGAGAAGGGATACCAGAGATTTCCATGCCTCCTCATCCACAGTTTTCCTTCTTGCTGCCCTTTGATTTTGCAAGCCAGCAGGGTCTCAAGCAAAGGGAAGAGGTAATTTTCCTTAGAATTCCACACCCAGTGCTAAGTATTCCCACAGCCAGCATAATTCCGTCATTTATTCAAAGCCTTAGTTTATAAAGCTTTGAAGTCAATGGCTTTTCAGAGAACCTGCCACTTAAAGCTGCAAAATGAAGGCAGCAAAGAATGAACCAACTGCTACAGAAACCATGAGAAAGTTTTCCTGGAGAGCCCGACCTGAGACGAGCTTTGAGTTCATACGAAAATGCAGTTAAACTGAGAAGCTAATCTAGTGATTTTCTAAGAACAAATAATTTTTCACAGGCAATCCTCTTTTAAGACATTACATTTAATTTCCATTAAGTGTGTTCAGGTAAGTTCAAACTGAAGCTATAAAATTAATCCATGAAAAGAAAAATGTCTTCGTATTTCTTGTGTCTGTCTCCTAGTTAAAACTCAAAAGGGGGAAACATCCAAATTACCATACTTACAGATAGTGGGAAGGGCTCTCAGACAAAGTGTGGCATTTATTTACCTTTTTTTTTGCCACAGGGTTTTCATTTATAGCAAGATTCAGACTCTGTACCCCAACACGTCCAACCTAACAACGCACTCGAGCAGATGCTTAGTTCCAAGTATGTTTATAGCCATATTATTCAAGACCTTGATACATTTAGCCCCTAAAATCTAATGTATTTCAGTCCAATGCAGTCGTGATCTAGCAGCTGCTATTCGGATGTTGGAAGAAGATGTAGATCTCAGAAGCAGTTTAGTCAAGATGGATGACAGGGTGATAGTGCTCCCTGCAGCCTCCTGTTTGACCAGCATGCAGCTCACAACCGGCCTTTGCAGTTACCTTCAGTTAAGGTGGAACCTCTCTTTCACTCTATTTTTGTACTCACTGTGTACATTATTTATAGGTTCAGAGCTGGTCTCTTGAAAGATTCCTCTCTCTAGAGACAGCTGGATAGTAGACTTTGGGTTAGAGGTCTTAAAAAGCATCAAAAGAAAAAGAAAAGGATTTAACCCCTAGCTGAATTGTAGGAATGGGTACCATACACTTACCTTTCCCATTCCTAACAACTTAAGCATTTCCATCGAATAGCACATGCTCAATTAAGATGTTTTTTCCTCCTGAAAAACTTAACTTCCAAATGCCATAAGCACACTATGTTAATCCTGCATTCACTCTCCAGAAAATTAAGGCAGCCCAGCACCAAAAATAACCATAGGGCATAGTTTTGTGAGGCAGCAAAACTGACGTAATGGCTAGCTGCTTCTGAAAGGGAAGGTCATCTCTGCCTGTGCCTGCCTCTGCCCTGCCCTTGCAGCAGCACTGGTGGTTCTCAGACCTTGCTTGAGAAATTAAGCTAAAATGCAATTCTTCAGATGAAAAAGTGCACATTTTATGCTGGTTAAGCTTCCTGAGGAGCCAGACAAGTATTAACACCCTTAAGAATGGGCTGTCACGACAGCAGTTCAGGAGTTGCCTTCTGCAGCTGAGGGATGAGCCCTTCTGGGAATTGGGCAGTGGGAACACAGGTGGGGCTGCAGCCACTTAAGCCATCTAATGTTATTTTGCTCATACTTGTGAGTCAGTCCCCTCAAGTGCTCAAAAAGGGATGATGTGATCACCCTTCAAAGTGTTTTGAGTGAGCTGTAACAGAACAGCTGTAAGCAGTGGGACCTCCTTCTGGTGGCTACATCTGTTTTTTAATGGGACTAGGTCTGAGAAACATCACTGTTGTAAACACATTGAAGTGTTCACTCAGGCAGGAGTAACATTTGCTGCCCATATCTGCATGAAAAATTGTTTACTAGAGTGCAGTCATAAACTGGAGGCAGCTTCTTGGATACATATAAGAAGCAGCACTGGAGGCAGGCAGCAGGTTAACCTCAGCCAAGTCTCTTGTTACTAGTCTGGGATTTCAAAGAATCCTGGCTCTGGGCTTTCAGACAGTTCTGGATCTCCTCCTGCTTCCTTGGATCACCACAGGGACCACAGAGAAATCCACACAAACACCTTCCAAGGTGTTCTTGCAAGAACTGCCCTGCATTTAGGGCCTGACACACAGGCAGCCCTCCCTGACTTACATGAGGGATTGTATCAGTCACTGCTCGCAGTAGACTTTGACCTCTGGAAGACAAATGAGAAAAAGCTCAATCCACAAATCCCAAGTACTTTTTATCTTGTTATACAACACAGGAGTCACAAGGTCGCCGGTCACATTTCATTCTCATTCCATTTGGATACCAAGCAGTTATTAGTTTGAAACAGGGTTGGGATTTTTTTTAGTCATTATTTTTAACATAAGCATTGGGTATGTCTGCACCTGACACATGGCGAGTTCAACAAGTGTTTGGACTTGGGGTCTCCAGCCTCACAATGCACAGCAGTAGAAGAACACTGCCTCTGGAAGGGTTTTATTTGAGTTATTACTAAAGTTGTTGTTTCATTTTGTGACACAGGGCAATGAAACTTCACTACAAGATTAGGGATTGAGAAGAGCCCTTGTCTGGGGGAAAATTAAAAAGACTGGAACCATTCACCTCTGAGGAGGTGAATCAAAAAGTCCACAGGGAAGGTATTACAGAATGCATAGCCTTGAGATAGCAGTTTGAGAACTTTTGTTCACCCTATCTCAAAACATAGGAACATGAAGGGGAGGAGGGGAAGGTAAATTAAAGGATAAGCAGCCACATTTTAATGCTTCGCATAAAAAAATACACGGAATTCATCAATACACAACATTATGAAGAGTAAAGTATTATGTATTCTCAAAGAATGGGCATCATTCAGCTAAAAGTAAACATCTGACATCTAAATTAGGAGATTTGAATGGATTATTATCTATCATTCTTCAGGGCACAAGTGAGCTTCTACCTTAGGATTTAAGAAGCTATTTCTGTGAGGTACCCAGCACCTGGAGAGCTCAAACAGAAGTGGGGAGCAGAATTTACTCATAATAAACCCATCTATTCCAAAGGAATCATAAACACACAGCTGATGGCTCTAGCTAGGCAGGGAGAAAACACAAGGCGCTAGAGACCAGTAAGGACTGGCAAGGCAAGCACTGGTCACTATGCAGCAGATGCCTGTTAACATCTGGATTCCACAGAGGGGATCCCACAGAGGGGTTCTTATGTCCTCGACTTAATGGATCTAGGCTCCAATTTCTAAAATCCAGGTATTTTAGTTACTAAATAGTTACACTGCAGAAGGCAAAAGGCTACCTCTCATCTTTTTCTTGGAATCTGGTCCATAGCTCTTGTGCTCCCACGTAGTTTCTTTACTTCACTGCTTACCTACTCATGAGGAGGCATTACAGGAAAAAGGCTTTTGTTCACAGCAAAGGGGTTGTGGAACAGCTATTCTGGCACAGCTCCCCAGGTGGGGATACAGTTCATATAGGCAAAAGAACTCACTAAACCATCTCCTTAAAAGGCAAACTACACCATCATAATAAATCATGTCTACATCTTTTCTTTTTGCATGCCATCATTGCTTCAGGGGTAACTCTGGAGTTTTTACATTCCAACCTGCATAACTATTCTGGCAGGACTAGTAGTTCCTTGACCAGGAAGACAAGATGCACCAGGAAACAAAGAGCAGCAAGCAGAACTTAGCAAAGTGTGGAAGGTGCTTTCTTAACAGCTGCATTTTCTTGTACATATTGAAAGAGAAGAATGAACTGATGAGCCGTGAGCTTGGCTCTGTTAACAATGAGAAGGGAACTGTGTCCACAAGTCACCTCTGGGTGGAGAAGAGCAGCCGAGTAGCAGTACGCAGCAACACCTACAAAAGAATTTATTTACTACATGTATGGAACAAGATTTATACCTCCTAATGAACCATAGAGAAACATAAGTAAAATCTAAAGACATAAACAACTCATCTAGAACTGAACCAGAATTCTAGATATAAGACCCCCTGCTCTCCTGGAAATTAGCCCAGCAATTCGCACACCAAGTCCAATTAATAATATTCATTCTTCATTATCATCTTTACACTGCAATAGACCTCATGGCAGCCCCAGGAAACGATATGAGTCAATCCTTGACTGTCTCTGATTCATTAAGGAACCAACATGAATAAAATCACTCAAGATAAAAAAAATGCTAAGGTTTGCCTGGCTGATAATTTATCTAATGGCTGCTAAGATTGGAGTAATGGGAGAGGGATGAGAGGGAACAGCACTACATTGCTATGGAAACCAGAATTTTCAAAATAAATACCTTTGCAGAACTGAGGTTGCAGATCTAAAATAATCCATACTGGTTTTGACGTGCCCTCCCTTTGCCACAATGAGCCAGACAGGCTGACCAGCCAGGGTCAGACAAAAAGCTTGCATGTGGTGACAGAAGATGTCCCATGGTTCATGTTCCTTATCCCAGTGCAGGATGGGCTCTGGATAGAAACCTCAGTGTTTGGTCTGTTGCCTGTGCAGTTTGGGGAGTTTTCCTGCCATGTAGCCAGTCTGGTCAGGCCAAAGCAAAATGAATCCGTAAGCACCTGAGGGGGAAAGTGTTACCTTTATCCTACTCTACTGATAATAACAATAATAAAAAAAGGACTCTGGAAATATTTATTAAGTGAACTAAGATAACACAATATATACAGCTTTATGAAGTTCTAATCGCCTCACACTTGAGGAAATTCCTTACACACTAGGAAATTCCTGACGCTGCAAAGAGCTCCAGTGCAGTTACTGTTCGGGGTATCCCTGTCCTTTGCTCCCTGTTAGTCCCATTTTTGAAAAACAGCTGGTAACTTCCCCACTTGTGCCTGGGCAAAGGGTTCCTCATTTTAGACACACACGTACCTCCACACCCCACCTACCCAGCACCAGCTCACTGATTGCTGCTGTAAACAAGTCCAGGCTCTAGGAATGCTGACTCACAGAGCTAAGGCTACGGGAAATATTTAGAGTTGCTAAAGAAGTGGAGCTCAGCAGATTTCCTGCCCTTCCTCCTTATCTGTGAGCCCCTTGCCATGACAGGCTGTAATGCAGGACCTTGCTTCCTCAGAGGAGGCAAAGAGTAGGTACTTGCTTCCTAAAGATAGCCCAGATTCCTCCGGATTCCCAGTTGCTTGCTAGTAATTGCAGGCAGGGGAAGAAACCCCCCAGTGCTTGCAACCACAGGGCTACAGATGTGCAGAGATTAATGGCTCTGGGGTAGGCTCTCTTGCCTAACGCAGCATTGCTCACTTCAGTGCACTTCCTGGGATGTACTCGAATTCCTTTAAAACTCCTCAGTATCTGCTATGGAAGGCTATGCTTTACCTATAGACTTTACTGAACCGGATTTAGCTCCAGTTCCTGCCTTCAGCAGAGCTGAGTCAGTGCAGACAGGCAAATCACTGTTTGCTTTGGGAGGGTTTGCCACCAATCGAGACACAAGGACTGGGTGCAAATTATGGTTTGCTGTGGGCATGCCAGCACAGGTGAGGAGAGGAACCTGTGCTCAGGCTGAGCTGCAGGGACATGGAGCAGTGCAGGTAGATGGGTGCTATCTAGATGGGAGCCAGTCTGGGTGCATTCTGCCTGTGTTAGCACACTGCTGCGCCCAAACTAATCAGCTCTGGATTTTATCCAAAGGACAAGCTGAGTGCCTCCCAGCCCATTTTCCCCACTGGGAAGTGACCTCCTGTTGCAAAAGAGCATTTAGGGAAAGAAGAGTTTTATACCCACATAATTCACGTGGCAAATAACCCCAGAAAGCCTATGAGGGAGCCTTTATGACTGGCTGGGATGGGCAGGTTGCTGAGCCTCAGCCTCCTCCTCCTCCTCCTCTTACCTACACAGCTTATTTGCAAAGAGGCAGAGGCTGATGAGCTACATTTGCAAGCTGGGCAGGGCAGACCAGGGAGCAACTCTGGTTGAGGGGAAGGAGCAGGCGTGGCCGGAGCTGTATTGCAGTGCTGAGAAATGACTGTGCTAAATGGTCATGGTACTAGTATTGAGTTGATTTTACCTATAACCTAACTACAGTCCACAGTCAATGTGGCCTGTAGCTTCAAAATGCACCAGAAGCACACAGCTAGGGATGCAGCGCTTCCCATTTTATTGGCAACTGAGTTTCAGCTTAGCTGTAAACCAAATGAAATCCTCAGCAAGCTGATCTTGCGCATAATTCTCTCTATACTTGACAATTTGAAGATGCGTTTGGCTGAAGTCTCCCCTTTTCAAGGCAACAGGAGCCATTTTGCATAGATGGAGGCTGAGGCTGGTCCTACAAGGCCCTCACACTAGTTTAAGAGGAGAGTAACTATAGTGCTTTTGCCCTATTTATAGCCCTTACTCAAAGCCAACCTGAGGTCCTGTCAGTCCTTCATCTCAGCTAACTGCTGTTACAGTGAAGCTGGCTCAGTGTGAAGATGGCCCCATACAAAGAATAGATCAGATCGTAAATACAGAACAGCTGCTTAAGCAGAATGCAAGGAAAAGAAGCAATGATGTTGCTGGGCAGAGAAAGCACTGCAAGAGCTCACAGATAGCCTCCTTTCTCCAAAGGCACATGCGCACTGCTATCATTCAGTCACATTTCTCTCAAGCTTCCTGGTAGCAGCATCAGCAAGTGTGCTCTGTCACATCTGACTGGCTGGAGGACCCTGTCCTCATCTGACAGCAATGACCTGGCCTCAATTTTTCACTGTTTTGTCACCTCCTTCCTCTCTTTCAGCACCATAAAAATCAGTGGGCATGAAACCTGCAGCACAGAGGCAATTCTCGCTAGCGCAGCCTGCTGCAGCACTTACCTCATCACGCAGGCGGCTGCAGGGATGGCAAACCCCTCCTAACCTACATTAGATTCCCATAATGTTTCAGATCAGGCACTTTACTTCCAAACTTGGCTGAGATTTATTGCCATGGCCAGACTTAAGATGCACAATAGAGACTTCAAAATCTGAGGGTCATGGTGAGAAGCTCTGGTAAACTGTAATGCTTTACAATAACAGACAGTTCAACCCCATAAGAGAGCCCAAAACCAGATACTAAAACCCCCTAGAATGAAGGCCACCCACATTTCTCCACATACAAACTGTGCTGTAAAACATCAACTCTGGTTGAATGGCCACAGCAAAACACACTTGACATTGCCATGGCCATAGCCATGCTGGCCAGAGCTGATATCATGGGCTGTGCTCACTGTCTGGAAATGAGGAGCAAGGAACATGCTGCTCATGGCTGCTCAGTCCAGTGACACATCCTGACATGGGCCACAATGAGACCAAAATGGGCAGTTAATGCCTTTTAAACATAATGGCAATAAAACCCCAGAGAGAAGCTGCGTACAAGCACACTGACTTGGTCAGTGGCAGAGGATCTGCCCAGGCCTTTCATGCTTTTGTCCACCTCTTGCTGTACCTCCTTAGTACTTCCCCACCCCTTAAGACCTCTCGCTCCTCAAGGCTGCTTAGATAATTAAACTGCTGCTTTTTCCCCTTTGTTGGCTCAGTTCTACATACCTGCACTGAACACCAGCAAAAGTGCTCTCCCATTGATGTCACCACTACCTTTAAGGAAAAAAGCTGACCTGTAAGCTATTTTTAGCCATGTTGTAAAGTTGTGGAGCTATTTTGGTCACATCTCTGTACTGGAAGCTGCAGGATGCTGACAGGCTCTGTGTTTGCCTTGGGAACAGGGACTTTAACTGTGAATGAGAATGGCTTGTGACTTCACACCAAGGCTTCTCTGCCCTTCCTGTGCCATAGGACTCTTTACACCAAGACTTGATTCCTCATCAGTTTAGAAGAGCAACACATCCTCCTGAACTCTGCTTGATACCAGAGGCTCTGTAGGGCCTTTGCGCTACTGTCCTTTAGCCTGCACTGCTTCTAGGTCTGCAGAGGGTGCTGCTTATTCTGTGAGCTCCCTCACTCCAATTTGCCTAACTCCCTAGCAGGGGAAAGGTACAATTATGAGTCCACAAAGACACTGCACAAGATTTTATCTATCTTCCTTTGCAATAAGCATTAGGCTAGTGCCTGCTGACAAGTCGGATGCATGTAACTCTGTAGAGGTAGAAGGAAGAGCAGAAAGGAACCATTTGCATAGCAACATGCTGTTCTGCATGCAGACTAATGCCTGAGAGCTCTGGGGTACATCCAGGGCACCAGGCAGAAGGTGCCTGGTCTAGACAATTGTTTTCTCTAGAGTGCCCAAGGGTTGGTTGCCAAGTTTGCTGGGGCTATGTAGCAGGTGCAAAGCACAGGCAGAGCAGAAGGCAAAGCAATTGGATTTAACAGAATTAAGCCCATAGATACAAAAGGAAGTTTGAAGGATATGAAATATGAAGTAGATGAAAGAAAGGAAAATACTGCAACTGGTGTGTTTAGGACAGGGGTGGATGAGTCAGATCTATAAAGGAGGAACAAGGGAATAACTGTATATGCAAGTTTTTGAACAGCTGTCAGTCTGAGAAAACTCCTCTTAGGACTACTCTTAGTAGTATTTCCTCTTAGACATACTGCTGTCTTCAGCTATAGTTCACATCTTCCCAAGACACTTCAGACAGTGAGTAGTACTAACAGTCACACAACAATCTTGTTTGGGTCAAGCCTCTTATGTAGCAAGAGAAACCAGAATTTCATCAAGTCAAGGTCTATCTCACATATTTCCCCCCCAAGCTTTTCTCTAAAGGCTCTTTTTAAGAGTTCTCACACCAAACCCTACATCCTGCTCCTAAGGTGAGCCACTCCTTACTCCACTGACGCAACTTGCACCTGTTTTTGTGAGTCAGCACAATCCACGTATCTCCTCCAAGCAGGACCAGTGCCTGCTATAACAGGATGGACCATCCCAGGCAAACACTAGCAACCTGTTACAAACAAAGTCGATTTACAGAGCATCACTGTATTTCACTGGGTGTTTCAGTGGAAGGAGCTGTTTTATCTCATCTGGTCCCAGGCAGGCATTAATCTGTGTTATATACATCACAATCCTCACACCAGTGAAATCAGCTAACCATTAACTAATATTTTATGACATGGAAATTAAAACCAGCTTAGGAAGAATGTAACTTTTTAGTCAATAGGTGGAAATGGCATGGACTGAATAGTATTGTTTAATATGTTATTTTAGCAGGACAGAATGGAAGTGCTGCAGTCCAGTTCAGACACAGAGCTGTGTCTGCAGCAATGTGTCAAGACCTGTTGGTTCAAAAAGCTCAATGAAGTGTTCTGTGTTTCAGCTTCCCCCAGAGAAGCCCAGCAGCACATTCCATAGTGCAGACATTTTGGTGAGATAACATAGAAACATGTTGCATTCTTTCCCTGCCCAGCTTCAGCAGCCTTCTTTTGGGACACTGGGAAGCAGGGTAACAAACACATTTGACAGAATGGACAGAAACCTCTCAGCTCCTGCATGGTAAACCCATGCTCCTGCTAACAAAGCTTTGCCAGTGTGGGGAGTTAACTATTACTACCTTTCATCACCTTCTAGATACTTAGATTTCATCTGTTTTCACACAATTTATCTTACTGTGAGAGCATTACTGGAATCATTACTTGTCTCCACCAATTAGCTAATGAAAACATCCTATCACCATCTCCACAAGGCACAGATTTTACCAGTAAACATAAAGAAAATACATTTTTAAATATGCCTACACCTGCTCTATTTTCTGGTTGGAAACACCAGGCGTACAGTAACAAATCACAGGCAGCTCACCCCATAGACGTAGTCAGAGGTCGCCAACCAATTGTGCGGATCCAGGGAAACGCACATCATACGCGTTCGCTGACAACTGCAATTGTTCCGAGCCTCCTCTAGGGAGTGCAGTCGTAAAGGGAGAAAGGAAAACTGCAGCACACATGCCAGCTGGTAACCAGTGACTCAGGATATTCAGGCCATCACAAATGGTGTCTGTCCATTTCCAGCTGAAAACAGGGAGCAGCAATAAGGTCTGAGGTTAACATAACAGCAGGATTCTACTAGAACCTGAGATATGCTTTAGCATGTGAAAGAAAAGTCTGCCAAGATACTAAAAATCAAGATGTAAATTAAGCAACAGGATTTCAAATACTGAATCAATCATTTAACCCATCACACCCACAGCTGAATGCAGCATGGACAGCACTGCAATGGGGCTTCCATCTCTTGCCCACTTGTATATCATGCTGCATATCCATCAGATCATCCAGGGAAAGCCTGTTCAGTCTCAAAACATCATTCAGGAGGCCTTGGCCTCTGTGCAAAGAATAGCAGAGACACATTCATTTCCAGAACTGGCTTTATTCTGTGTGCATGTGCACATCTCTGTACTAGAAACTGGGCAGAGCCACCAACTTCACCCCAGATTTACAAAACAGCAAAGCAGATAAGATCTGGCTGATCTTCCTGGTGAGGAATCATGGATTAAAAGGCATAAGGTTGACTATTTCCTCCTTACAAATCCCATGCACGCCTCAACTCTACAACCTTCTATGCCTTCCCCAATGAAGGACCAGAACATGAAATGAATCTGCTCAGAACGGGATCTTAACCCCCCAAAATAAAATCCATATTCCCAGTCTTCAGAAAACCCTAAGTATAATCCCTTAGTGTCACCAGGACAACTCACCTTTAGAAGCGGGGTGTCTTTCTGTCCCACTATACCAGACATTCTTTACTTTTCTAGGTAAGTGCTACATAAGAAGCTGTTGTCACAGTGATTAGAAGATTGCACAGTGATCCACTGAAGTAGAGATCTTCTGCAAGATTCTTACAGGGTGCCAGGCTCTGGGTTGCTCACTGGAGCTAGAGAGGAGCAGCAGCTCAGAGGACAGTGGGTTTGGGAAGCCAAGGGGCAGCAACCATTGCTGCTTATGGATAAAGTTGCCAGGCTGACACAAACATTGCCACATACAGAAATCATCTACAGAAAACTGGAAGAGATATCCATGTATCCCAAGCACAGCAACGAGACCAGTGGCCAGGGATTTCACTTTCAGCCCAGCCTTCAAGACGCAGCAGATACCTGTAGGGCAATGCTGGTCTTGTGCTTTTAGAGGCTAAAAGTTCCCTCTGTGTGTGTTACTAGATGTGGGTTCTGCAACGAAAATGCCAGCAGCTTGCTCAGTTTAGGCTGAACAGCATTGCTAGTATCTGCTAGTACGTAACAGCCCATGGGAAGGGGGTAGAGGCACTGAGCACAAGCTTCATGTTTACTCAGCAGGCACCAGCTGAAGAGAACCATCTGATTCCTAACCTCCTGTTGCCTCCCACTTTTTGTCTCATCTTCATACTACATATAAGCTACACATGAAAGTTACCACATGAAAGTAAAGTGGTAACTTTCATGTGTAGCTTATATGTAGTATATGTAGAAAGCCAGTTCACTCACCCACTCCCTTTATTATAGCCCCTCTTGCTGTTTTCTCACCTGTCTCCCTCAACCAGCCTACCAGAAGTCCTACATATTGACATAAGGAAAAAAGAGCAAAAGCCTCTAGAAGGTGTGATAAATAAAAAAGAACCATCAGCTCCTTTTTGCCCTTGCAAAGAACAGAGTATCTCCTCCCTAACCTCTCTCATTCCCTCTTAAGCACTTATTTCCTTGGCTGTCTTGAATAGTTACAGGTGTTTATTTAATAGAAGCATGGGAAAAGAAGACTTATTAAAAGATACTCAGATATCTGCAAGAATATTCCTGGTGAGGGCACATTTGGTTTCTAGGGGGATGTTGAGGATGTATGCATCATCACATCTCAGAACTTCATCCTCCACCTATTTAGGATTCCCACACTGGATTACAACCTGCCTTCACATAGGAGAGGAAGCTTTCAATGAGGTCACACCAGACACTGACAAGCACTGATGGGTGAGTCATGCTGCAGTAGCCACAGATACTAGCAACAGATTTGTTAATCTGTATGCAGCCTAACTCTTCTTCTGGTCTATTCAAGAGTGGAACACAATGGCTCAGAAACAGGTGACTGCTGAAGAGCAAGGCCATATTTTCACAATTGCTTTGTGGATTATAATAAGAACCACCTCCTGCCAACAATGCAAACTGCATCATTTTACCTGTAAAATGGAAAAGATCCAGATGGGCTCAGCAGTAGAGCAGTTCATTGGAGGTCACTGGAAAAGCCACCATGCTAATAGGGAATCTAAGGGTTCTCAGAAGAGTTCCACCAACTCTTGCTCCAGCAGTTTAAATCATCTCCTCTAGCAAACTGCTCTTCTAGAGGCTACATCCCTGTGCCAGGCTCAGCACCAGCCAGTCTAGCACAAAGGCCAGTGTAGTAACAGCATTGTTA
Source organism: Ara ararauna (assembly GCA_028858755.1). Taxonomy (NCBI): domain Eukaryota; kingdom Metazoa; phylum Chordata; class Aves; order Psittaciformes; family Psittacidae; genus Ara; species Ara ararauna. The sequence goes on along the minus strand of CM054389.1, from coordinate 3,324,046 downwards.
GGCTTGGACTGAGCTAAGACATCTACCATAAACCAGCAGGGTCAGGCACAGAAACTCTCTTCTGCTGGCTTTGCTACAGGGGAGAAACCTGTGGAGGAAGACTAGACCAGACAACAGCAACATCCTGAACCACCACAGCAAAATTCAGTAGATCTTGTCCATGAAGTGTTCGGAAGTGTGACACACAAAACCATGGAACAAGTGAGATATGGAGACCAAGTGCATGACAGTGGAAAACGTTTCTTCATTTTGGCTAAACTACTGGGCAGCCAGAAAAAGAACCAATAAGAAATGGAAGAGGCAAAAGAAATTCAAAAAGTTCTGTAGAGAGAGAACAAAGAAATGAGGTGCTGTTATATTTTCATTGTTAGGGAGCTATAGCAAGCTTCCAAAGTCAAGCAGAGAAATAATTGTTTAAGACTTCTCTTCAGAAGACAGTGTGAGCAGCAAATGCCAGTAGGACAACTACCAAAAGGTGTCTCTCAGAGAAAGCAAGCCACCTAGGGATTGCATAACCGTAATGAATTTCCTCCCAGTTTCACATTATTAGTCACCTTTCACCCTTCTCTGCCAAAGGCCTTTTCTTATCCATCTATCCAAGGGCCAGAGCCAAGACACAAGCCTTTCCTGTCCTGCTTCTTTCCATCAGTTGCTCTTCAAGGTCAAGGGTTCCACAATACTGATCCTTGCTGCACAGTCCAGGCATTTTGAACCAACTCCAGAGTAAAACCCTCTTCAGCCCTGTTTTGATGAACAGATTCTCCTTATACTCAGTTGTCATGGGCTGGAAAAAATGGCTTTTGGACCAACATGTTTTGATTTTGCTGTTAAAAGGAGTCAAGAACATTGTTATCTATGACTGTGTTTAAGAGGCACCCCAACACACCACTTATCTCTAAGCATCTGATCTACCAAAGCGCATTGCCTCTTGTTGTGCTGTGTCAGTCACAATATGTTTTACTGATATTCTGGAAGTTCTTCCTAGCATCAGTTCATTTGCCATTTATGTTATAAGCTATATGTAAAAAAAGGCACCTGAAAAAGGACACCTTAATAAGCTTATTGTTATTCTGTTGCAGAGAAAGATAAAAAGAATTCCTGGGTGTCCCTGAGCAACATATATTACAAAAAACCCTGAAAGAAATCAGGGGAAATGTACATTTGACAAAAAAACAAAAAAATAATAAAAAATTCTTTTTCAAGTTCTGAAAACATTGCAAAGCAAAACCATTGCAAAGATCCATCAAGAAGCCCTCACCAACAGAAGGCATGCCTACCTAGAGTCCCTTGGAAACCTGATTGACTCAGGTGGAAATGACCTACTGGCATTTATTTGTAATTGCCCAACATGGCAGTCGCTGAGGAAGGAAAAGCTGTTGAGTCACGCTGCAAGCCACTTTTCCACTTTGGTCTGGTTGCCCAGAGGGTAGAGTGGGACAGTCAGAAAGCTCAGATTCTGTTTATGCCTCTGACACTGACTTCCCATATGACCTTGGCAAGTACTTCTTCTTGTGCCACTGTTTCCCCATTTCTTAATAGATAAAACCACTCCCTTGACTCATGGGACAATCATAAGTGCAGAGTAAGGAACACATTTATTTATCTAATAAAAGACAAGAGAGAAAAGAGTGAAGTGTTATTCTTGTTGTGCTATAATACAAAAGCAGTTATGTAACAACATCAGTATTGCTTCATTTTTGTCATTACGACATAACAATCCATCAGAGGGATGCTGTCTGACGTGGTAACTTCATCCCAGTGAAGGTACTGAAGTTTACCTCATTGATACAAAACCAGATTATAACCATCTGGAAGACTCTACCTCGTTTATTTTGACCAGCCTTTCTCTAGAACATGTTTTTCCTGTATAACCTCCTAACCCATAATAATGGCCCAAACTGCGGGTTTCATGAGCTAGTAAAAGCAAAACAATTCCTTGCTTGTGCATTTCACAACTAGTCACACACTAAAACACACGAGTGCTTACCTTCTCTTGAACAGAGAAGCTGAAAGTTAGTTTCTAACTCCGTACATAAAACATACAAAGGGCACATTCTAAAGATCTCATTGCCAGGAAAGAAGTAAAAAGAAACCTCTCTAATTTGGCTAAATTATATTCTGCTTGCATGATATCAAAATACCTAAACCAAAAGCATTGACAACTGCAATTCATAACTGCTATCACAATTAATAACCAAATTTCATTATTTCAAGTTCAACAATTTATTCTAAAGTCTATAATTGGTCACTTAGAAAGGGTCAGAGTAAAGCAGCATGTGGACTGGAGGCTAAGGAAGGTAGGACTGTGACTACAGCAGCTGAAACTCTGCCCTAATCACACTCTTATCTTTCTTATCTACTAAAGTATTTATAAAGCAATGATTACTGTACTAGGCCCCATCACTGCTCCCAGTTAACTCTGAACCAGCACCTTTGCATTGCTGTAAGTAGTTTATACTGCTAAAGGTGTTGTCATTCTGCTGAGACAGAAAGCCAAGCTCCTCATCACTTAAAGTCATTACAAAAGGTAAACTATGACACTTCTAAAGAAGTAGGGGTGTTAACCCCAATGTCCTGGCCAAAATCCCAGCTGGAGTAATTACAATGTGCCTTGAATAAATTCTTGCCACAGTTTCCGTTGGACATGGTATTGTTCTCTACTTCCTCTCCTACAATATTGTGGAGTGCTGATGCACGCTCTTAAAGGTCCTGTCTATGCTGGAGTGTCACGTGGGTCTACCCCCAGACCAGCTCTGGGGCACCACATTGGGAATGATGTGTTGAAACCAGTTCTGCCTGGCAGCTGAACCTCTAGGCAATCTGCAGTTTGTATTTATTGATGTTCTGACATCTCCTTCTGATGGAATTAACTTTGGGTACAGCTATTGGATAAGCAGATGGGTGCAAATGCCAATGCAGACATACATAAACCTGCTTAGTTCTTTAAGTGAACTAAATTTGCATCAGGAGACTAAGCCAAACTAACTTTCTAGATGCCTACCATGATCATCTGAGAAGGCAGCAAGAGCATGCCTAATAGCACAGGGCTAGAAAAGCGCACTAAAAGTGCCTGTTTAGCTGGCGACAATAAACACCATAGTTTTCATGTTGGCTGTTCCTTCACAATTTCTGCTTATTTTTTAAGCTATCACTGAATAAGGATCAAATGCAAATCTAGTATTTTCAGTAAAATACTTGATAGTTAATGGTAAAGCATTATTCACATTTTTCTGCAGCCACCATTAGAGATGCTGAGGATTTTTACCTAGAGCTATCATTGCCTTTCTGTATGTGTAACAGAAAGAGCTGAGGCCCAGCCGCTGCTGGTGTTTGCTGGGTTAGCTTTACAGACCTCACTACTTGAAGATTTTACTCTCATCATTCATGAAGTTTAAAGGCAATTTGTCTGCTGGAAGAAGTACAAGATCAAGATTCAGAAGAACCTGATTCTCAATTCCACCTTATTACCCCATGGGCAGATCACTCCCTCTTACTGCTCCATTTAGTTCTCTCATTGCAAAAGCAAATGATACCCACTCTTTTGCAAAACAAGTACAAAAACAAATTTATACTGATAGGCCATGCTGGGCAGATTCGGCTCAAACACCATTGTTCTAACATATGAAAATACAAATATTTACCTTTCAAGTTCGTCCTTAATTTCCCCCAAAGCATTCCTCCAAACCCATGTTATTTTAGAAAGACAGAAAGTGGAGGGTTTTATTTTTGTACTATTACAAAAATGCCTTTTAACTTGTCAAACGATACGCTACAAATATCTTTGGCAGATGAATGAAACCAAGTTTCCTGTCATAGCTGCCAAATTTAAGGTTGAGATAATCAGATAAACCTTTAGTTTGCCTTTCCCCAATAACTTACAACAACATATGTTTGAAGTGATCCACGCTTGCCTTACTTTTCCCATTGGGATTTGAAAAGGCAAAGTATCAGACCACTATGTGAGAAGTTTGCAGAACTCTTAGATGTGGTCCACAATTATTACAGCCAACTTCTGTTCTTATCTTCCCTCAGGTTTCCCCCACCCCAGCTTAAACAGTCCCCAGCAGCTCTGCTTGTCGAAAGGTAAAAACAAAGTTTACATAAATAGTATCCAGCATCATCCTCAATGCTTGCTTTACAAAGCCTTTTTACAGGTACAAACAGGAATAAAACACCTGCTAGTTTATGGGAAAACAGGATGGAAATTTGTTTTGCTTGTTTTATTTCAGCAGTAATTCTGGATTTAGAATTGTACTTTTTCATATCAGAGACTTCAGAACCATGAATATTTGGAGGGTACTTTATAATGTTGTCCCCTAAGCTATAATCCTGAAATTAAAAGTGCAAGCAATCTGTGCAAACACACCTTTTACAAACTGTGTCTTATGTAGCTGTTTCTAACAATTTATTATCAGGATGTCAGTGCAAATTGTTATTTTGATGATTCCTTGCCCCCATACTTCTGAAAGGGAAAGCAACTATAAACACAGGGGAGACTGACCTCAGTGATTTCCTCTGTTCAGGCAGGAGCACAATGCGCTTAAAACACCATGACAAGCAGAGGTGGACTGTTTAGCATTCCTCCAGCTGTAATCTACAGTAAAACCAAATAAACAAATACATGACTACAAGACGTGATAATTAATCCCTGCATGAAGCCAACTGTTATCTCTAGTTCATAGATAGAGATACCAGAGCACACAAAGGCTCAGAAACCTACCAAGTTCAAAACCCACCACAAGACTACAGCTCAGGAGACTCTGTGCTTGGCCTGTGAGACTTTTACTATTAAACATTCCTGGCCATACACAGGACACAGTTCAGCCAAGGGCACACAGTCAGAAACGCACCCACTTGGCCAGGCCAGTCGCACAAGAGTCAGCACAAGCAGACACCTACCACCTTCCTGGGATTATGGCCTGTAGCTGAGCCGCTCCCAGCCCGTGAAGCGTCTCCCCTCAGCCGATATTCTCATCCCCAACTTGCCTACCCCAAACCCACCCTCCTCTGACACAACTGCCCCTAATAGGCTCCCACCTGCCTTCCTTCTCCACCTCCTCACCCACGTCCAGGCTCCACCTGCCCTCTCCCCAGGCCTTCCTTCTCTCTGCTCCTCCCCAGAGCACCCAGCTAAGCTTCCTCTTGCCTTTCCTCAGTTTCCTCATTCCCCTACACCTCAGCAGCACCCCGCACCATCTTCTCCCTCAGGCCCCTCTCACCCCTCCGGGTCCCCACGGGGTCCCTCACACTCCCCTCAGTCCCCTCCATTCCCTCAACGGCCCCTCAGCCTAACTGCCCTGAGCCTACCCACAATAGCTCCGCTCCCCCAAAACTGCCCCTGCTCCCGCCACCCCTCATAACTGCCCCTGCCCTTCCAAACCCTCACAACTGCCCCCGCCCCTCACAACTGCCCCACCACGCCTCCAACCCCTCACAACTGCCCCACCACGCCTCCAACCCCTCACAACTGCCCCTGCCCTTCCAACCCCTCACAACTGCCCCACCACGCCTCCAACCCCTCACAACTGCCCCTGCCCTTCCAACCCCTCACAACTGCCCCTGCCCTTCCAACCCCTCACAACTGCCCCCCCACCCCTCCAGCCCCTCACAACTGCCCCTCGGCCCCGCCCCTCCTCATCCTCCTCCCCACAACCGCCGCCCCCCGCCCCTCTCGCGCGTCCGCGGGTGGGGGGGTGGGGGGGGGAAGAGGGCGGCGAAGTCTCGCGAGAGGGGCGGGCGGGGGCCGCTGGCTGCGGGCAGCGCGAGCGGCGGCGACGGAGCAGCCGGAGCCCGGTTGGCGCTGAGGGGAGGCGGCAGAGCGGGCAGGCGGTTACCCCGGCGCGGCCCGGCCCGGCCGAAGGGACCCGCTCCGCCGCGGCAGGCACGGCCGGCGCCGCCCGCCCTCCCGCACGCCGTGCCCCCGCGGCGCGGCCTGGCCGCGGTTCGGCGAAGCGGGGCCCAGGCGGCGGCGGCGGCGGCGGCCGCGGCCGCGGTGGTTGGTGGTGGTGGCGGCGGCTGGGCGCTCCGCCGCGCCTGCCCTGCCATCTTAGGTGCCGTGCCCCGCCGCCTTTGTGCCCGCCGCGCCCGGGCACCCGCGGGGGCCGGGCCCGACGCCCCTCCGGGGGCGCCTCCCCCCGCGGGGCCGCCGCCCCTTGCCCCGCTCCTCCTCCTCCTCCTCCTCCTCCGCGGGGGGCGACCGGCGCTCCCAGCCCGGCTGCGGCGGAGGGTAAGGCGGGCATCGCGGCGGGGGGCTCGGCCGGGGCGGGTCGGCGGCGCCCCCGGGAGGGCTGAGGGAGGACGGTTGAGGTGGAGGGGAAGGGGGGGGCCCGGTGGGGCCAGCGCCTCCCCCGCCGCGCTCTGCGGCAGTGCCGCAGGACTCGGGGCCGAACACCGGCGGGGGAGCGGGAGGCGAAATGGCGCTTCCCTCGGAGGGGCGGCCGCCGCCGGTGGGGTGTTCCCCGCTGTCAGGGGCCGCCACAGGCCTGGGGCTGGGGCCGGGGCTGGGCTGTCGGCCCCACGGGCCAGGCGTGCCCTGCGCCTCTGGCGTTTTTGTCTGCACGGCTCCGGTGGGCTTCGGTGGACGAGCCCTCAGCCACCGAGGGGTTGGGGGGTCCCTCGGAGACCGGCGGATTCCTGCTTTCCCCCCCTCCCTTTTTTTTCCTCCTTCCCTCGAGATCCCTACCCCTCGCTCCTCCCCAAGCGGTGAGTTTTCCGTGTATATACCATTTTGTTAGGTGCTGGCGTGGGATTTGGATGAAAGTGACCTATTTTAAAGACCTTTTCTTGATTCCCCCTAGCATTGCATGTGGTGGCCGATTCCGTTAGCCAAATAGCGTTTCCCAACCATTTTAATTTGTCAGGTTAAAACATCTCATGGAGGCTAGATTTCTGCAAGCCGCGTGTGGGTATGGCTTTGGGAATACCGTTCACCCTGCTTTGCTGCAAAGCATCTTTGGAGCATTAGAGTTCACCTTTGTCACTGTGGAAGCAGAAACAAATATAAAGGCGATACCTGGGCGCCTATAACATACAGTTGTACCATTGTGTTGGGCGCGGTACAAGAAATGGGGAGGGAGAGGGGGGAGAGAACCAGGGATTAAAATGGTTGTTGTCAAGTGTAGATCTTTACGTGCCTCAGGAAAAAAATGACAGAACGGTATTAGCCTGGAGGACTTGAATTTATTTTCTCAGGAAAAACGCTTCGTGTTGATCGTGCCTTGTCTCTGCTGCTTATCATGGCATGGAGTATTTCATTAGGTGGCATTTTAGTGGCTGAGTTGGTTAAATAGCAGTTGCATTAACTAGTTGAACAAATTATGTCCTTCACCTTTGACTATTGCATTTTGAGAACCCTTACAGCAGTGTGTCTGTGCATACCAAGGGCAGATTAATAAGATGTTACCTAAGGTTTGGATGTTATTGATTCCTTACTATTAATGCTATTTATAGTGCATTTGACATGGCTCTTGCTTTATGTATTTGGATAAAGGTTATCGGCTTGGAGTGCTTCAAATGGTCCCAAAATACCACCCCGAACATTACATATATATTTATATTGTGGAACAGTGTTGTTGGATCATCAGTGTCTGAAAAATGGCTTTAATAGATAGCACCTCATAATAGTGAAAACATGGTGGAAAGCTGTTATGTTTTGACACTAGGGAAGGTTTGGTTTCATGTTTCAGGATTCCAGAATAACAACTTCTGTCGCAATAAATACGATTTTAGATCAATTTTTCTTGAAATTACTTTGAGCCTCCCTGTTCCTTGCCTTTGTGCCTGTTCGTAGCAAGCGTGTCATAGTTTTTGCTACTGAAGTCCAAGGGCAAACCTAATCAACGACTGGCTTGAGCCTTCATATTAGATTCTCCACAACATTGGCCTAGTTCTGGCTGGTATGTTTGCCATTTTTAGGACTCCTCTTCGTTTTATCTGTAGACTGAAATACATTGATAAACTTGAACCTTAATTTGTCCTTTGAACTTGAGAGAATGTTTTTTCTCCTCTGTTAAGAATGTCTCACTGAAGAGAAAGTGGTTGTGGTACAACAGCTTAAATTAAATGTAATCCTCTGGAAACACCGCTGCCTGAAGTAAAAACTCCTTGGATAGTTTGCTATTTTTCTCTTTTTAACTAGGCTGAAATTAAGTGCTGCGTGTAGAGGACCAGATGTTGGCATTAAAATTGTGTACAGATAAGGTGACTTAGGCCTCAAGTTAGGCTGTTGGAAAAAGTTACCTATCATATGGCCTTCTGTTAAATTCTGCTCTAAGGCTGGAGAATTTTAAATGCTTACTTCCACCTAAGTAACATTTCCATTTGTGCAGTGTTCATCTTTGCCTGTCCATTATAATTCATCAGGTTTTGTCACTGGAATAACATATTTTTTAATGAGTTGTTAGCCTCAGTTTTTATGCTTGGTGGGACACATTAGAGGAGAAGCAAATATCACACTAATAATTACATCTTCAGATGTATCCTAGTAGTGGATTTCCTGTAATGAGGATGTTTTGTAGAGAACAATAGATATGGCAGCGAATTCAGAGATTTGTTTTAAAGATGTTGTAGGTAGCTGACTCTGCAGTAGTGAGATCCACTTGAACACAACCCTTCCACACTCAACTGGAGCATTAGGTGGTTTCCAGGTACTTCATTTTCAGGTGCAAATTCTCTTTCTGGCAAAGACAGATGGACTATTGCTGTTGTCTCTCTCCTGTCTTCTGCAAGCATATACTTCTGGTCTGACTTAATAGATACTTACAGTCATTTGCAAAATGTTCCTCATATAAGTTTAGTTGGCACTAAGAATGTTTTGTCAAATAAAATGTTCAGAGTTGTTCTGGTTCTCTGTGGTCGAGAAGTGGTGAGACACTATGATAAATACCACTTGTCTTGTTCTATTCTCAATGTATTTTGGAGAACACTTGCATAATCACTAAGATCCTATCTTGGAAGTATTTTCTGTTGTGTTTCTGTTCATATTAAAATCAGGTAAACAATGTATTGTTATGTTGAAGTGGGTGCTAGCAACTACAGAAAATCTTTGGTATTACCAGTGGGCTCTTGTCTTATGAATTACAATGGTCATGGATGGCAATTAATTTTTCTGTTCAGATATGCTATCCAGTGTGAAGGTTTTTAGTTTTATTTCTCTTTGTGAACCTGAAGAGTTTAACTTCTACTCTGGACTTGAATCATCTCTGGATTAGAGTTATCCTGGGTCTGACAGCAGGGTTTCAGTTAAGGGGAGCACAGATGTCCTCCTTCACTTGACAGTGTTTGAGACAAGCTTGCCTATAGCAGTACAGAGGGATGATTTAATATCTTCTGAGACTCATGGTTGTCCTTTTCTTATAACCCTTGAATGTGTCTTGCTCTTCTCCACAAACTGCTCATTCTTGACCAATGTGACACAGGATGACACCCGGTCTGTGCAGTCTTGCGCTCTCTGGTGAGTTCCTGTTGCTCTAGAAGTTGATTCAGGTGTGTGGTACCATCCTCCACCTACCTTTCCACTTATGTCATTCTACTGGCTCTGGTCTTTGATCCTGCTCTGAGCCACACCAGCAGAAAGCTAACCTAAGGAAGAATGGAAGGAGTTTTGTGTCAGTTTGGTGGTCTTAAATGTCTCAGTGCATGGTTAGGTGATGGTACAGACAGCCCAATTTATATCAGTTAATTCTGCCATGGAACCACAGCTTGTTCAAAGAGAAATGTGTGGAGACAGAGGTGGTTGATGGCACTTTTTCCTAAACCTGTCGTAGTTAGGTTTCAGGATTCTTTTTGTTTTATTGTTCTTTAAGATGCTGAGGAGCTATTCATCATACATTGATTTCTGTGTGGAGAAGAGACTGGAAAAAAAATCCAATGGATGGAGGGTCAGAAAACCACTAATCCTCTCATGTGAAGTTCCAGAGGGAGCTCAGCTGTGCAGAGCTGTGAAGCAGAATCCTTCCTGTGAAAGCAGAACTTAAAATACAAGAACATGAAACTAGAGGTGAAGTGCAAAGTGTCTGAGGGGAAAGTGTGCCCAACATGGGAGGAAAGGATGGAGATCTGTTTAAATGCTAGACAGTGTTCCCTCCTCCTTGTCTAAGTGCTCATTTACAGTACAAAACATGGAGGCAGGAATACTTTCTGAAGGCCCTTAGAAACACAATGGCCATTAGACAGCACAGTGGGTGCTCCAAACATGGTTTCTTAAAGCAGTTTTTAAACAAATATTTGGTGATCACTGGAATGACAGTAGTTTTTTAATTACCAAAGGGGAAACCATTGAGAACTTTTAATACTTTGTCAGAAATTTAGAGCATTTTTACTCTTGACTGTTATTATTTTTTACATCCTTCTAAGTCCTGGCTCCTTTGCCATCAGAAAAGGCAAGGTAGCCACTGTAAACAGAGGGTGAAATGGTCACAGCAGCAGTAAGTTTTGTCTAAACAGAAAAGTTTCTCCAGTTTAATCCATGCTTCCTGAGTCCAGATCTGCAGAGTTAGTTACACACCTACAACGTAGTTTAGAGATGAGTTTTTCCTTCTCTTAGGGGTATGGTGAGGACTGTCCAATGTGAGTTACAGAGATGATGATGGCTGCTTAATCCGAGTGGACAGTAGCTAATAGGTTTGCCTGTTGTATTGCTTGGCTGGATACAGTTTTGATTTTTCTCTAGGGGTCAGGATGGGGTGACAGCATGAGATTTACATATTGAATGTTGTCCTTAGAATGGAAAAGGCTACAAATGGTTTGGGGAAAACTTAGATCTTGAGGAAAGAAGTAAAAATCACAGCCCTCTGAAGCTGGCAGGCTCCGCCGTTTTCTGTGCCTGTGATCTTCCACTGACCCTTATTACACTCCTGGCTACAGCCAGGCAAATATTTTCTTTAGAGTGAGATGTCATTTTATAAAAACAGTGTTCTCCTACGCTCATCAAGTGTAACGTGTTTACAGGGCAGCCTTCTAGTGGGATGTGGGTGCGTGCTGCCTGTGTGTTTGGTTGGAAGTTTTTGCTGCGTGTCAGTTATGTCAGGCCATGGTTGAAAAGGAAGTTTTGAAGTTTAATATAATATTAATCTCAAATTCTTGTTCATAGCGTTCAGACTGAAGGACAATGTGTGTTGCACCTGACTTCTTAAATGTGAATAAAGTTGCTTTCAGCCTTTTGCTTAGTTAGGCTGAACTTCAAACCCCTCTTTTCTTCCCTGTAGTCTGCTGCCATTCACTGGGCATCAGCAGACGGTTTTTGAGGGGCTAGATCCTTTAGGAGCAGTCCCCCTGTTGTTTGCTGGTTCAGCTTCAGTTCGTTCTGGTCTGGCTGATTCTGTAACCTGGGGAAAGCTCTGGGATCCAGGAGCATGGGAAAGTGGAATATGTGAATGCAAGTATGTTGAAAGGGTAGGGAACATTTCTTGTAACGGTTTTTGGCTTGTTCCCTGTCCATGTGTTCAGTCAGTTTTCCAAGCATCCAGCAATCCTTCCTCTTCCTTGACATACTCAAAGGCAATAAGAGACCCAGGAGCCTGTTCCCAGAGAATTGTTGTGTTGGGATTTCTTGGAAAGAATCGCATGTGGAGTTGCACATGTTTGTTATTTTTGCCTTCTTCCCCCTTCTTAATATGCAGTTCTTACTTCCCACCTCAGTCCCCTTTTAATTGGTGACTGTCGCTCCCTGCCCCAGCTGAGGAGATGGGAAAAGAGGTTATTTTTGCTAACACTGTTTCTCAAATAGGCCACGGGTGTACAGTAAGTAGTGCAGCAACTTTCTCCATCAGATACTGGGATTTCTCAAGCTGTGTCCCGATGGCAGCACAACATGTTTCTGCTTTAGTTCTGCCTTGCAGTTGTCACTAGGATTAGCTCCTCCCAGTTCCTTGTAACCCAATCTGAATAAAGATCATGGGATTTGAATGTGCTTTGCTGCTGCTGCTGCTCTGCATGTTTGGGTTGTCTCCGGGTTCTTCGTACCCTGTACACTGTGATCTTTGCTTTTTGGCTTTGCCTGTTCCAAAGAGCAGTTGACAGTTGTTAAAATCAGTTCTGGGCCAGCCATGATTCGATGCGATTAAACTGTGTTAAATGTGTTCCAGAACTGTTTCTTGGCCTAGATAGCAAACTAGTTAAACCCTGGTTTTGAAATCTATTTATGTATGATTCGGCTGCATACCCCTAGGTGAACTGTCATCTTCAAGGGTCAGAGCACAGGATCTAGGCATAGCACGTGATCTTCATTAAATCCACCTTTAAATCCACCACCCTCCCACATCTCCCTGGGCTTTTTTTATTGCCCTTTGCATATTGAAGTCTTATCTTGGGAATTATGTACCAGACTAACTGTAGTAATGCAGTTTCACCACCCATAAAGACTAACTCTGTTGCAGTGATATGATTTTTCCTGGCATCAGCCGAACGAGTGCAAACCTCACTTTCTACTTGCTCAGTACATCCTAGTACACACGCAAGCTCCTAGATTGAGGTTTCTATGAAGGTTTCCAACTTTAATTAAAAAAGAGGGTAGCTTAGGCCTTGACAAAGTTTCATGCTGGCTTCTAGAAGTGCGTATCAAAGTTGGGAAGGAAATAATGATATGTTTCAGATGCAGGGCCTTGCTAAGAATGCCAAGCTCCATTTTATTAAGGTTAATTGCCATATAGGCAAACCCTGAACTCTTACCTGGGTTTCTGGCTTAATTTTCCCTCTTCCCTTTGCACACAAAACCCCCTCTAACCCATGCTTTGAAGTATTTAAAACTAGGTTAGTCTCTGGCTGGAGGTGTGTGGTAGAACCTCCTGTTAATTCTTGCTGGGACCTGCCCGTTTTGCAGCAAGAATGCAGGCGAACCCATCCGAATGCTGATCATCTGTCCTTTGTGGAGGATGGAAGATTATTTCTTCCCTTCATTTGCCACAATACATGGGTGAAGGAATTCTAGGGCATCTCTGTCCCAAAAGCCACCTCAGGCACCCAGACCCTTACAAGGAGTGCGTGCCCATGGAGGAGGAGGAGTGCTTTGTATCAGGATGCTTGGTGTGAGTTCAGTTGATTGCATGGCTGTCACTGGAGATACTTCCTTCTCCCACTCTCAGATGTTGCTGTGAGCTGCAAGCTCACAAGTTGACCCTGTTCTTACCTGATCAACCTACACAGCAGTCCCAAACTGACCAGAGTGTTCCAAATTTCACTCCTGCTGAGTGGGGAGAGAGAGTGCAGGGTTCCAAACTCTTACAATAACCTGTGCTTAAGAAAGGGTCGATATGTGTGTGCTTTTAACCTGGAATAAAATGTTCCAGAAGCAGCAAGTTCTCATCCTCCCCATTACCTTTGATTTCATTGCAGTACTGGTGTTCTAAGTTTGTTTGTGAAAGCAAGACTGGGTAAAAGATTTGTTCCTGATTTGACAGTCACAAGCAGAGCACTTTAGATACTAGAGTAACATGAAAATAATTTACTTATAAAGAATGTGATTTACCTGCACTGGCGCATGTAGGAAGTCACAAAGCCATAAAGAACATTTAAAGAATTAGTTATTCGTTTATTGAAAAGTCCTTTTCCAAAATACTTTAATGGTAGGTGCTTTTTCTGAAGTAGCTCCTCCCTCTTGAAAATATGAATTCACGTGTTATTTTAAGTACCTTGTATTTTCCCCTGTTGCAGGAGTTGGTGGCTGTGGGTGACTGCAGGCAGGCCATCACCTGGGCTCCAGAGTCTTTCCACAGTGGCTGGTCCAGTACCAGCGTGTTTGATCCTCATTTGAATAGTCTTCCCATTGCGCACCCTGGTACTGAGAACTAATTACTGTAGTGACTATAAACTGGTATAATCACTATGCTGCTTGTAGGTATTACAAATATTTTTATGTTTAAATAGAAATAGCTATCATTAGTATGATGAGAAATGAAATATTAGTACACAAATAGAAATCTAAGGAAGCTATAACACAGATTATTTTACCTATGTGATGTTTCTGTACTTTTCTCTGACTTGGCAGGATAATAATAGTAATTCCCGGTTCTGAATTTTATCCATAAATCTCAAAGTATTTTAAATGGGTGATGAATGCACTTTTTTTTTTTCACACTTAAAAGGTGGAGATGCTGAAATAGAGGTAGAGGAATGATTTGCCCAGCATGAGTGTTGACAGAGGTAGAAGAATTTGTCTCCTTGGTCCCCAGTTAACATGACTTCAGTACCCCCAGGTTGTAAAGCAGAAGCAGCAGTGTAGAAGATGCTGTGGAGGGTGTGCTGTGCCGGTGTCCCAGATCTCTTCCTGCAGGTCTGGCCCTGACCTCCTAATAATGCAGGGGATTGGTTTTTTTTGTTTCATTATATGAGCACTGTGTGGATTTTTCTTCTCATAATGGCACTTTGATGGTGTTCATTAATGACTAGCTAAATCTTGAATTTTGTGATATTCTGTGTTACTGTGATGTGCTGGTTGCTGGTTTTTGTTTTTAAATAAATCTGAAAAGGGCCTTTAATGTATTGTAAATCAGTCCCTGAACTGGATAACAACAAAGTCTTTCCATTTTGGGAATCAGTCACACAGAGGGATAACTGAGCACTTCACCTAAGTAAAAAGTATTCTTGTGCATATATAATTGCAAGACTTGGGGATTGTGTGGACATTTTCATGCAGCTCTTTGGAGGCAAGAGTGTATCCTGTTATCCTGTTTGTGCAGTCTCTGCTACTGCTCCATCTCGCATCTTCTTGAGGGTCTAGTTAGCGTATAATGCAGATGTTTACTGTAGAAACCTGGGAGTGTTCTCACCTGGGAAGGAAGAAGAGCTTTGAGCCTCTGTAGCATCAGTAGTCTCTAAGTACTGCAGAGCGAGCCATTGCTCAGCTCATCACAAGTAACTTTCATCTGTTCTAGATTCTACTTCAGCTGTGTCTGTGGAGAGGTTTGCAGTGTTGGTATTCATTTGAGGCCTATCTATGCAGTAAAATTGCTGGGGCTTATTTGGAAATAATAAAGCTAAGGATTTTGTTCCTTTGCTCCTATTATTTTGAAACTAGAATAACCCAAAAAGCATTCAAACCTTGAAATTTGACTGCCAGTGTTGAAGCGTACCTTGGTTTTCTGAGGGATTTATGTTCAATGTTGCCGCAGCCATGGAGTATGAAATTTAGCAAGCGTTCTCCATGATATGCTTTCAGCTTTGGAACTAATGCTGCCTGTGCTGGTTTGCAGTAGTTCATACCTGTTTATCATGCACATTGCAAAATCTACCTACTCATTTATATAGGTGTTGGGGAACCAAGAATGATAGGGACGGGCATGAGTGGTACGGAGCAGCATGAGTGGAAGGAGAGTATGGTGTGAGTTGTGATTCTACTTGTCTGCTTATGTTCTGGTTAGGAGGCAGAGAGCACCTGCTGATGTAGGGGTTTTCTAGATGTGATTTCATGCCTGTGATTAGCATTTCTAAGGACATGACACATACGGTCTCACCACTGAAATACGTTCTGTAAATATGTAAACAGAAAATTGCAGAGGTGGTCACCGTCCGTCTGTCCTGACAAGTCTCCAGAGGTAACCCAGCACGACTCGGCACGCTCCGCTGAGCCTGGCTGATAGAGCAGATCAGACTGCAAACCTGGGAGTAAAATCCCTTTTCTGAGTGGAGTTACCACCTCCTTTGATGCTTCCTTAATGTCTCATTTTCTTTCTCTTCCATCACCAGGAGATTGAGATGTTTGGGTACCCTGTCCCAGTGTCTTACCATTTTACTCTTTGAAGTCTTAAAGTCCAGCTCCATAGAAAACTTCACCTGCTTCACTGAAATCTGTAATTACATTTTAACCAAAATCAACCATTTGTTATGCCAGAATCCCTTAAGGTGGACGATGAACAGTACTCAGGACTTCTAAGTTCAGGGGAGGTGTGAGATACTGTGAGATGGGGTCTCCTAAAAACCCTTTTCTGGACAAGCTCTGCAAATGGGACCTGGTTAGTTGATGTTTTTGTTGGAGCATTGTCCTAAGTTGAGAGCAAAGCTGTGTTTTGCCGCTTTGAGAAACTATTAGTATTCAGTCTGAATGGAGTGGGCTGCTAATACTGATTAGCTTGTGCATAAGGTGGAGATGACAATCTCTTTAATATCGTATTTAATTACCAAAAAAATCATAGCAAAGAGGTACTGAATGATTCGTTGTTGCTGTTCAGTAGGAGGCAGGTGACCACTGGGTATTTAATTCCCTTCTATAATTCCCCCTTTTTTATTGCTGTTTTTTCATTGTTGCTGTTTAAAATTAAGTCATAAATTGTGAGGAGCAAGGAAAATGGTCATGTACCATCAAGTTTGGTGTCCAGAAACATCTTGGAGATTTGCTTCCAAGGTTTTGCAGGTCTTTCTCACTTAAAACCTATTATTTCTGAGCTTGCAAGTCGTGTCGAAGTGTTGAGTTCAGGTATTACATGAAGGATGAATCTCCTCATGACGTGGAGCAGTCAGTGCACGTGTCCTGGCATGGGCCTCTCCTGAGCTCTAATAAATGCAGACAAGGTATGAATGCCTCTTTACTGCAAGAGGCATGTTCTTTCCCTCTGCAGGTGCTACCTTCTGCATGCATACACATCCAGCAGCTCCTCTGTCCTTAGTGCAGTATGTGAACTTCTTTTGCAGGAAGGATGCTTCTCAGAATGCTCACCTCATATGGAAGGAATAACTTCATAAAGCCTTTAAATGAGAGGGGCTTTGGACAGGGGCCTGCAGGGACAGGACAAGGGGAATGGCTTTAACCTGCCAGAGGGGAGACTGAGATGAGCTCTTAGGCAGAAGCTCTTCCCTGTGAGAGTGCTGAGGCGCTGGCACAGGGTGCCCAGAGAAGCTGTGGCTGCCCCATCCCTGCAGTGTTCAAGGCCAGGTTGGACACAGGGGCTTGGAGCAACCTGCTCTAGGGGAAGGTGTCCCTGCCCGTGGCAGGGGTTGGAGCTGGATGAGCTTTAAGGTCCCTTCCAACCGAAACCAGTGTGGGATTCTGATTCAATGAGAGCAGTTTCCAATTTACAGTGACTTAAACATACTATGTTTTATCATGGTAAAGGCCACTTGCCTGTATAACTCAAAACCTATGATAAAACAGGCATAAACAAGCATCAAACGATGTAGTGTTCAAGATATCTCTATAAGTAAACACCTTTTGACTTGATCCTCGTTGGCCTGGGAAGGATTGGGCTTGTCGCATTCCACATTCTGTTGGGTACTGAAGGGAATATTCTTTCACCCCGTGACACTGTTACCCAGGGGTAACAGCCAGAAGCAGAGCTGCTGTCCTGAGCTGCTGAGCGGTGCTCTGAGGGAGAGCTGAGCCCTCCTCTTTGGGCTTAGGTTTTTTGGTGGATGTGATGTCATCATTCCGCGAGGTCTGCGCCGCTGCTGCCGCGTCCTCCAGGAAAACAAAACAGGGGGGATGAGACCTGAATGTCAAATGGAAAACACAAGCAGATCTGATGCTTCCTCTCCTCCCTCCCCCTTTTGCTTTGAAAGGAGCTTTCAAGCTGACTTTATACAGCAGGAATTAGCCTCCTAGAGAAAAAAGAGAGCAGGAGAAGCAGTTAGTTCTTTTCAGTTGTTACTATCAGGTTCTCGAAAATAACTTCTTCCTGCCTTGTGGGAGGATGTGATGTATGTGATGTGCCAGATGCAGATGTAGGGGCATTTTGTGAACACCGAAGTTCTCCTTGCTTCAGGGATCTGTTTTATTAATAACCTTTCTCTTTTTTTTTTTACCATTTGGGTGATGCTTAAAGCACAGTGATTTCTTGTCACAGTTGTGTTGGTTTCTTCCAGAGAACTATCCCATCCACTTCAGATGTTTGTATAAGTACCATGGCAGTACTAACACCAGCCTTCCACTGAGATTACTATTGGGCCCTGGCCAGTGTCAGGGGAGCAGCCAAAACCAACTGCAGGGCTGATAGAGCCAGGCTCATTTTTGTTCAAGCCTGTGGAATTTGAGTGTATCCGAGTTTCTCCTTTATGGAAGCCCTTTTGTGGCCTAGCAGCAACTGGCTTTCATGCAGCTTGTTAGCTGCACTGAGCAATGTGGTTCATGTAAATATGGGCAGGTTTATTCTTTGTCAGGCTAAAGCTTTAGCTATTCCCTCATTCAAAATGACTTTGCAAAATAGTCTGCAGAGAGGTGGATTTAGGTATTTGGAAGCTACAAACTGAGCATTGGTTGTGGGTGGATAGACTGGTGGTCTATGAGAGGTTGTCCCGATGTAGTAAGAGCTTCTGGGCACTGAGCAACACTGGTGCTGATATTCCTTGCCCTTTTGTGTTCAGGAATCTTGATTACTTCTTGGTTGCTCTTTATAGCTTGGATCCAAAAAGTAAATACTGTTTTCTGGCATGGCATGTTGAGTTCTCCGTGTCCAGCTGGGCTGCATGGGTGATCTGCATGTGTGATGAGGGAGCAGCTCTTGCTGGGCAGTTGTTAGGGTGTGTATCTGCCCAAGGTATCAGGAGGTTGTCCTACTTTTCCCAGCTCAAAAATCCAAGATCCTTAGAATTTCTAAAATGGACACCTGACTTTCCCTTTGTTTAGGAAGCAGAAGCAGTCAGCAAATAGATCTTCTAATAAGGGAAATGTTGCTCAAAACTTTGCTGTTGTTTTTTCCCTTGCTCTTATTTGTCTGTTCCTACTGACAAAAGGCATAATCCATTATTCCAAACTGTTGGAAAAGAGGTTTCAAGTTGCCAGGTATGAAATTATGCCGCTCGCTCAGTTACCAGCAGGAAACGGCATGTGAGATGTTTCAGATCCTACAAAGGCGAAAGTTCTTTGTATGTGTGAATTTAGGATTCACAAAAGGTGTCAGACTGACAGCCTTGGAGATTGTGGAGATGGGAATTTTATTTATCCCTAGAGTAGGTGCTGAGCAGAACCGCGATAGTGCAAAAATGTCCTGTATTATTCTGCTGCTACACTCTACCAATGCCCTTCGCAGGCAGCCTCTGGGGTGAGGAGCTCCTTTCTCTGTGCCCCTTCAAACAGTTGGCTGCCAAAGGGATGTGAGGGTGTTCTTTTATGTGTGATGTGGGTGCTTGTCTCCTGAAATCTAAATAGATGTGAAAGGAATTTGATAGCATTTACCTCTATCCAGCCACTGGAGCAGAGACAACCTGCAGCCTCCACGTTCTCCAGTTGTATGCAGACTGGTGGTCTCAAGGCAAAAAGGTGTTAGCAGTCGTGAGTCTGTTATTCACTGATGTATATGTTCTGCAAAGGTTTAACACTCTGTCTTGTGATAAATGTAACTTATATTGAGAGATATGATTATAAAATCAGGTAAATAATTCTACTCTTTGTTTTAATAGACTGGGCACTGGATGAAACTTAAAAAAGAAGCACAGACCTTGTGTGTTTAAAGGTTGGCATAAGAAATGGGATGTCAGACCTTTGTGTTCTTGCTGTGAAGTCGTGTGGTCTTGGACAGGTCACCCCTTAGTCATGTAGTTTACGTGTTTGTAAGGTAAGGATGTTTGCTACAACTCTGCTACGTACTCAGCAAATACCAGGGCTTTTTAAGCCTTGGTAATGAAAGTATAGGTCTGATTTGACACTGCGAGTTTTGGCTGTTGAAGAATATCCTCTTGAGAGAAGGAAGGGAAATGGAGCAGCCTTTGGTCTTTCCACACATTTCCAGACCCAGCGTAAGACCTGAGAAATGCCAGTGTGAATGGAGACGTTGCAGGTGCAGTCCTTACCACCCTGTTGAGCTGAGGCAGTTGGTCAGTGTCAGTCATGCAGAGCTGTGTCCTGCAGGCTGTGAAACCATCGTCCTGAGCTGTGATTTGCTGTCTCCAACCTGTATGGACAATATATGGTTTGAATCCCAAGGACTGGTAATATTTCAGCGAGATGCTTTTCTTTTACTTTTCACCAACAATTAAATACCATCAATCCCAGTGCAAACCATCACTTGAGTCCCAAAAGGAAAACCTCTTCTTAAAGGCTTCTGCTGTTCACCAGGACAAGATTTCTAATGCAGATTCTCAGTATAAACTATCTGTGGCATGATAAAATCTAAACATGCATAGGTGTCATTAATGAAGATGGTTTTTAGGTAACAGCTGATTGTCTTCTCATGTGTTCTTTTACTTTTTAAATTCCATGAACTTTCTTCAGATTTAAATGGAAAATGCTGCAAGTTTTTCTGCCTCAGCACAAGGACTTCTCATAGCTCTGCATAATGCAGATACTTCAATGCTGTAAGGAAGAGAACCATTTTAAGGGAACCTGGATAGAAATGGTGACAGTATTGAAACTCTCATGCAGGCGATTTCTCTTTTTTGTCTAAAAATGTTTGATAAACTCGTCAGAGAAATAGGAGGGTGTCTGGGAGGTGTCATGTAAGGAAGGCGCAGTGTTTTCTGTGTGCTGTCCTTTTGCTAACATGAAAATGTAGAGGGAATACCAAGGCCTGTTTAGAGGGCAAGAAAACCCACAAGTAACACCAAAACAAAGCAGCAGATGATTTGCTTCTAATGTCCCCCTGGCAAGGTCTGTCCCACTGTTTTCCTGGGACTGTTCTCATGACTGTCCTTGTTCCCTGGTGCTTTACTTCTGTATCTCCATAGCCAGACCCCTGCGTTGTGTATTGTAGACCATTTTAGGTAAGTCCTTCAGACCATGCAGCTTAATCCTGCCTCAGCTGTACCATGTAGCTATAGCTCTGGGTAGTAGTTTTTACCATCTCCATTTACCATCCTTCATTAGATGGTGTTACTCTGCCTCTGAGTAGTATGGTTTGACCAAGTCACTGATTGCCTTCGGATCAGAGACTCCTCACAACAGCCACCGCTGCCATCCAGCAAGGTGCTGTTCTGACAGAGGCCTTCCAGCTCCATCCTGCCAGCAGTGAGTGCTTAAGGAGAAATGTAAGATTATTGTAGTTGTATTTTCTTTGCAGGTCTTATACCTTTACAGATCAGACCTGGAAAAGGCACCTGTCTGCAGCTGCCTGCCTCGCCTCATGCAAAAGCTGAGGCAAGAGTCCTTGAAACAGGCAGGACAGCCTTGTTTTCAGAAAGCCCAAGTGTAAGAGCAGGTTCCACCGTATCTCAATTAACCTTTTATTTAAAGGCACAGTTTGGTCCATCGACCGAAGCAATCCAGTTATTGTTCACCCCAGCTAAAGGGTAGGGCTGGAAATGGTTGCTGATGATTTCTTTTCCGTTCATTTGCTTTTGTGAATGATTGCAGAGAACAGCTGGATTAAGCAGCTTTGTGTGCCAGCGCACAAAGAACCTGTGAAATATAAAGGTGTTTGGATCTGTGCTATTGGAATAGACCCATTTCTGATTAGAGTTTTGTGTCAAATTTAAGATGGATGTGTTCTTATTTGAGCTGAAATTGCCTTTTCAGCCTTAAAACACTTTTAACACTTACTTTGTACATTCAAGCGTCTTAAGTGCTTCCCTCCTCTCTTCAGGCCAGAAGGAAGTGCTGTATTTCTCGCTTGGTGACCAGAAGAAAAATTGTTTAAATACTCTCAGCAAGAGTCAACCTAGGCAGGATGGACCTTGGGCATTAAAACCTGCTTTGTGGGCCTTGTTTCTGAATTGTTGTTCCAGCTATTTGCTTCAGGTGATGATGGTGACCTACCTCTTTCATCCCTTGTATTGAGGACAAGTAGCAATCCTGCCAAAACCAGAAAAGAGCCAGATGATTTTTGTTTAAGCAGGTTTTTGGAGAAAAGATGTAGTCATTTACCTTCTGTGTGTGCACATGATGTATTGACTTAACCTGTCTTTCTGGTGGAGAGGCAGCCTAGCAGTAGGATGCTGAAGTCTGTGATTTGATGGACCTTTTAGTAAACCTTCTGTAAGGAGAGATCCGAATTTCCTGGGTACATTCCAGTGCAGTGAATTCCATTCCTCACTTCTATAGTGCTTGCAGATGTTGGTGTTCAGAGAAACCACAACACTTGAGCATTAATGCGTGTCTTCCTCCTAGTGAGATATAGGTAAATAATGATGGGGGCAGGTAAAGCATAGAGGTTAATTTGTTTTATATAAGTTCCATCAAGATGGAAAATCCCTTTGTATTGCAAAACACCTCCTGGTGCAGGGGCTTTTCCTTAGCGGACCCGCTCTTCAAGTGCAATGATAAGAAGGTAAACCAGTGCTGTGCAGGGGGTTTTCCTCAAAGAGCAGCTGAAGATGCTCCAGCCCTGGGCTATAGGAGATCAGAAGGACTTTTCCCTGCCAGAGAGGCTTCTCTTGTTTCCAGTTTCTAGGCTGTTGGGAATCTCTGTCCTGTGTTGAATGAATCATTCCTGGAGAGCACCCAGGCAGTGTGGAGGAGGAAAATGCCTGGTGTGAATGCAGGAGGCATAAAAGTCAGATGAGAGAGGAGAGATAAGAATCCATCCGGACAGAAGTCTAGTGGCTGCAGGGGAATCGGAGAGGAAGGAGCTACAGCTGGTGGAGAAGTGGAGCCGGAGGTTTGCAGGAGAGGTGACTCGGGGGCCTGGGCGATGGAGGCAGCAGGAGAAGATGAGTTGGCAAGGGAGATGGCAGTCTGAATTCTGACACTTTCTAATTCTGGAGTGCTTGCCTTTGTAACCTTAATAATTTTGTTCTAATAGACTAGATACAAAAATTGCATTATATGTTCTGAGGAATTAGGTTGCTATGGTGATCGGTATAGAAGTACATAAGAGAGAAGATGTCAGCAAATGGAACAGCTGTAATGTGGCACACGAACCTGTGACTGCCTGGATTTGGGAAGCAGGCCTTTAGGAACTTCTCCTTCAGACTCAGCTCTCACTGCAGGGATGCCTGTTCCCGTGTGAAAGTGACGTCAGAGCTTCCACAAGAAATCTTCCGGGTTTATGGAATTTCAGATGGGCCCAGAATTTGTGGGCAGGCAGAGCAAGTATATCACTTCTGTGCCACGATGGGGAGGTCTCTGTTCCACCCAGCAGCTGGAAGTGCAGGACCAGTCGGACCACGAGTGTGCGGGATGGGAGCGGAGTAGGCAGGCATCAACACAGGAGTGAAAGTGTTGGTGGTTGTCACACACCTCTTCTGCTTTCTCCCATCTGCAGCAAGGATACCTTTTGTATGCCCACCCACACCTCCTGATTTTAGCACTACTTGTACAGTGTTTGCCATGCTTGGGGAAGGATGGGTTGTGAGCGGGGCTGTACTCCGCAGGAGAGGGTTGCTGGACAACTGATGGAGCAGGACAGTGGCCAGGATGGAGGAGCTCTGCACGTACAGTTTATTTCACGCAGGTGAATGTTGGTACAGCACAGGGCCAACAGGACGGCATCATGTGGGAGGCTTCTTAAAGCCAAATGTGGTGTAGTGGGTTAAGGACTGGCTGCTGGGAGGTGAGTTAGTGCTGTCAATGGAAGAAGTATGGGCTAAAGGGAAGCTGCTGATAGTTTCCAAGGGCCAGTCTCCAGTTAGTTTTAAATGGTGTTTTGGGCTTGATGTACATGTGAAAGGACTGTAAACGTGTTAATAAAATTTGCTGGGGTAAAGTTGTGGGTGTCATCAATCCAAAGAAGAGCTGGAGTCTCACTCGACAGGATGGAGTGAGCTGAAGGATTTGCAGTAATATGGATGTAAGTGGGATAGCACAGAGTGCACAGTCATGCAGTATCAACAAGCATATCATAATATGTAAAAATACATATTGTATGTATGTACTATATGTAGGTGAAATACAAAAGTGTGGTTTATCAGAAATGGAAAGATGTTGAAATACTTGAGTATATTCATTGATACAATGGTGATTTTAAAAGGTTAATGCTATATGGCCAGGAAATAAGCAGATGTGGACAATTTTATTCAGGGATGTTTAAAAAAAAAGCCTTAATTTGGGAAAGGTGTGAGGAAGGGTTGTTGGGATGTGTTGGAAAGTCAGTTTTCTCCTATATCATAAAGGGAGACAAAATTGGCTTGCTTTTATCAGCTAAGAGGACACATTATATCTCTGTACTTGTGCTTATTCCTCAATATGGAAAAGGGAAGAATACTGTTTAAGGACAGTGTGGGGAAAAGAGTAAGTCAGTGTAAACTGACAGATAATAAACACAAACTGTAAAACAGTCTAAATCAGTTCTTAAATCAGAATGGGAGTGGGGTTCTGGAGCAGCTTTGTAACCAGAGGAGTGGCTTTGAGAAGTTCTCCAGAGTTGGTTATGTTTTGATGATTGAAGTCTATTATATGGTTGCTTAAAATAGCAGGAACAGGAGTTAATAGGACCTTCAGTCCTGTGATCTTGACTATCCAACTGAGACATACTCTGTACCTGAACCACCACTACCTAAATTGTTTTGTATATTAGTTGAAATGAGCGTTTGTTCCCATGAAAGCAGATAAAACTCACCAAATTAAAAGGCTTGTTATCTTAATACATATTGAAAACTATGTTTTGCTTGAAGTGAAAGGCAGAGAGAAGTACTCTAGACCTTGTAGAACCCACTGGTGAGGCATTCCTTCACGTAGGTAAAATAGGTGGGTTTTGATTTGTTGTTGTTTGCTTTTGGTTGTTTGACTCATCCCTTTGCTGTGTGCCGGTCAAAACATTGTTCTGCTCAGTCATGTGGAGACAGGAAAAAGAAATACTCAACCTGAGCTGGAGTAAAACTGTACAAATTATCCTAACTTTGGGGAATTCCAGCAGGAAAGGAGGTGCTCACTCTAGAAATGCATGAAATAATAGCTCAGTAAAGGTACTCCGCTTGTGGGTACAGTTGGACGGGGCTTGGAGCAACCTGGTCTTGTGGAAGGTGTCCATGGGGGGGGATTGGGACTGGATAAGCTTTAAGATCCCTTTCAACCCTAACACTTCTTTGATATGATTATTTCTCTGCAACCTTTTGATAAACCTTTTTTCTGTTTGTGATAGTAGTTGTATATTTTATTAACCCGTGTTAAACAAACTTGACCTTTTTCATAACAAGGTATGTTATGGTAATGCTGGTTTGACCCTGGAAGAATAGCTGTATAAAAACTGTCATCCAGAATACATCACTGGTCTGATCCTACCTGCAATGGTAACGACTGGATGCTTCAGAAGAGGTGCCAGGAGCATTCAGGAATACCTTACCCAACCTGTCTGTGGATGTTCTTACTCCTGTGTATGTCTAATTTAAAAAGCAATGTTTGTATCTCTTGGGCTCAGCACCTTGCAGTCATTTCTGCAGGTTAATTTTCCTCTTTAGAGCTCGATTGGTTGAATTCCTTCACTCTGTTATAAATATGCTGCTCTTACGTTTTATGGATTCTCTCCTTTTTCTTGAAGCCTGAGCACCTGACATGGCCTTCTTGTGTATGATTTTTAGCTCTTACACCTTTTCTCCTCAAGCTTAGGTTGTCATCTTGGACATTTAAGGTTTCCTATCTCTGAGGCCTTTTTGTACTGTATTTTGATTTTTATTGCTAGATGTGAGTGAAGAATAATAGCCGGGAGCAGCGCATGGCAGAGACTTGCTTAGTATATTGTCAGAAATTCTGTGTTATTTTCCTAATAGATTCTTCATGTTTAGGACTAGATATGTGCTTGATGGCTCTTTTTGCCCTTTCATCTCTTGCCTTCTTGCTCATGCACTTTGGTTTTTAAGGTTCCTGTGTAATTTCTGGTACTGTCAACTGCCCTAAATAAAACTTGTCATGTACCTTTCCCTCCTATTCCACATCCTAAATACAATACTACGCAGGATCTGGGGTCACTCTGGTTGCAAAGGCCTTTTCCCTTCCTCCAAATGTATAATTGTGCATCTGACCCCTTTCTTTTTTCAGAGTTGTGTATCCATTCAGAGGTGGTGTTTCTGTTCTCTTCCTAGGACTGATGAATACAATAATTCTGTATACAAGACTTTGCCCACTTCTTGTTGAATATCCTTTCGAGTTGTTCTGTTATTTTAATGACACAGTCCAGTGCGTAAATGTTTGGCTTGTTAGTTCTTAGTGTGTCACAGTCACCAAGTGATGAGCATGTTACTTCCACTAATTATTACTTCGATTAATTCCTCTCTTTAGTTTGGCTGCAGCCACTGTGGGAGCTTCTGGAGCAGTGGCTGTTGGAGGGAACAGTGGTTGTGACAAAAGGAGATGTCACTCTGGAGCTATGTCAGACCTTAGGGCAGCTCCTTACTCATCTCCATAGTTCAGTAATGTTTAATGTATGAGTTTATTGAAGGACCAGCTTTCTTGCTGTATGGTCTGTGACAGCACTATACCTTATACATAGTCATCATCTTTGTGCAGATAATTTGCCTTCTTTCCTGTATCCTTGTTCTCCTGTGTGGCTTTTTTGGTACCTTGGTAGTGGATCAGGCTGGGGAACAGCTTGGTTTTTAATATTATTCCCACAGAATCATCCAGTTTTCTCTTGGATTTCTGTTGTATTTGACTTTTTTTTCTACCTTTGGTCCTTCCAATTTTGCCAGGTTCATACTTGCCCAGAGAAGGGTCAGACCCATGGGCTGGTGGGTTGGAAGCTCTGGGGTGGGCATGTGTCCTGCCCTCCTCCTGCGCTCCAGGGAATTCATTTGCAAACTTAATTTAAATGTTTTTGTTATTTCTTTACTGATTGGTCAGAAAGACTTTGAATTCCTTCCTTTCAGGCCTCCCTTCTAAGGCTGCCTGTGATACTGCTACTTTTTAATCACTCCTTTTCTCAAGGGTAATTATCTATATTGTGAGCTTTAGTGGCTTATTTCTGGGTTATTTATGCCGAATCCAAAATAGCTGATTTGCTTACGTTTACTCTATTTATTGTTCTGGGGTGAAATTGCTTTGGGGTCAAGAAAAGGTTTCTTCAAACTCAAGTCCCATTAGGATATCTGCCTAAATTTGTTTTCTTATGGGCGGCTGGAGTTTCATAGTATTTTTGCCTCTAGATTTAGTTGGCTCTCCCGAGCTGGCTGCTCGCTAACCTCTTCCTGGCCAGTGGTTTGTAGCATTATTCCCACAGAGTCTTCCAATTTTTTGGATTTGACTTTACTTTCTACCTCAGGTCTTTCCTGCTGGCTCCAGTTTTGCCAGGTTCATACTTGCTCAAATGAGAGTCAGACCAGTGTGATGTGGTAAAGGACAGGAGTTGGCAACGACTGTGAACTTAATGAATTGCAAAAGAAGGGGGACAGTGGATTTAATTTTTTCCAGTTGCCTTCCTCATAGCTTTGCTAGCCTAAGGAATCACTAAATTTAGAGCTGACCTTCTTAATAAATGTACCAGAACTATCACAAGCAAAGTCATTCAGGAGATGTTAGTGTTGAGTATGTCAGGGTATGGTTAGCACTTCTTCAACGTCCATGATATTGGTCTTTGAGAAATGAATGCTGGCTGTTCTTAAGCTATTCTGGTTTATCCCATGAGGTGTTCTGTTTTAAACAGGAGAAATAAATACAGGATGCTTATTGGTACTAGAGTGTCTTTTGACAACATTGGTAATGTATTTTATTTGTGTTGTTTAAGTGGTAGATTGGTGTTTCTTGGGTGAGTGACATTGCAAAAATTGCTGGTGATTTAAACTAGCGTTTTGAGGAGTGCTGGTAGTGTTTGGTTTATTTGTGCTTGCATATAACTGGCATATGTAACTTGTCAAAATAGATGCAGTTTGTTCAGAATAGCTGTCTGTAGCACAGGAATGGGCTTACCCAGTTGTTACTTTTTCCACTACTTACAAAACTTGGAATATTATCGAAATAATAAAAAACACAAAAGATTCTTTCCATTGTGTTTCAAATGGAAAACATGGGGTAATTGTTGCACTGTTGGCTTTACTGCTGGTGTGGATCGTCCTAACAAATACTTACACCCAACCTGGAAACACACCCTAGGCTTGTCAGTAGAGGTTTGGGAAGCTTAGATTTCTGACCTTTTTTGCTAGTGACATTCCTGGAAAGTAAACATACATCCAAGCAGAACAGCTCAGCGGGATCAGAAAGTATGCTGGGGTAAGTAATGCAGGGAGGTGATGATGGACAGTTTAGTGTCAGAATCTTGAGAGGAAATCAAAGAAAGCCACAGTCTACAAGTACATGTATAAGAGAAACACAAGCGGTGCTGTAACATGAAAGTGTCTTCTGGAGGCTATTCTATGAAAAAGTAAAATACAAGAGAAAAAAAAGCACAGAGAAGAAGAGAAAAAGAAAAAAAAAATCTGCAAAGAGTTTTTTCCAGGAGAAAATCATTCCTCAAAAATCTTCTTAAAAGAAATTGTGAAAGGAATCTGACTGGAATGATAGGCTTGCTCTTTGTCAGGTGAAGAAGAATGTATGTGTTGGGGAAGAAAAGCCTCTTTGAACATAGGGTCTCACACAGACAAAAAGCTGCCAGAATTCACCATAATATCCAGATGCAGGTTCATCTTATCCTTATAATCTATTCCTTCTAGAAGTACGTAGCTGAGGGAATGTGGAAGATAGCAGTGGGACAGCATTTGATGACTATTCTTTGCTGTGAACTTCTGCTACAGAGGAGGATCTCGGTTCGTTTGCAGTAGGCAGTACTATTGTTACATGTTGTTCATGTAACATGTTATATATGTGGGATTTTAGACCACGTGCAGTGCTCCTGTCATAAGACAAGTTATGGAAGTGTCCAGCACGGCTGGGCGATCTCGCCTGCTTCAGGCTTTGGCAGTAGAAGGGGCTCCTGATTTGTAAATGGGGTGATCTTGGCTTTTCCCTTCCTGTGGGGATCAGCAGGAAAGCAGAGGAGCATCTTATGAACATAAGTGTGAGGGTGAAAAGTGATGTAGATAAAAGCAATGTCTCAATGGGGCTTTCCATGGTCCACAGTTACCCTCCACAATCCAGTTTTCTCAGCCCATTCCAGGTGTCTTTGTTCTGCTTGCATTTGGCACTCTTTCAGGATGGTTCCTTTTTTAATCAGTTTTGTGACAGCATTTTGGATTTTTTCTGAATATTAAACATTTTTCTAACAGTCTCTTGTAGAATGCCATTCATCTGCACCTCCCCTTTCCTTAATGACAGTTAGTCCTAATGGATCCAGGGTGGAGAACACGGGTACCAAAAGGAATGATTTTAGGATAATTAAGAGAAAGGCAAGTTCATTACTTTGCCAGCATTTTTCATCTACTAAGTGGTAGAAGTAAGTTAGCAGGATCCTGAGGGAGATGTTCCCCAGTGCCTCTTGCCCCTTTTGCAGGGCATGGGAGAATCTGGGTGCCGCTTGCTGCATCTCCAGGTTTTGCTTGTTTCATTTCTGGGATTTTTTTCCCCCTTAATTACTACTTCAGGACAGTTTCCAAATGACAGAACTAGGAAGAGAAAAAGTAACATGCTGTTAGCTTGGTGGGAGAGGCATACCCAAGTAGTTTGTGGTATGTGGTTTCACACAAGTCAAGTGACTTAAAATTGCTGTGTATTTGCAGAGGCTTGGGAGTACTGATAGACTTTCCATTGTGATAGTCACCTAAATACAACTATCTTCACACCATCTGCTGTGGTGTAATTGAGCATGGACAGGAAGCTGATTTTTAGCTGATCAAGGGAAATACCTTATTCTGTGAGCAGAGAGTAATTGGTCTTCCATGTGTGCAATGCAACACACTTGAGAGTTGCTCTGCTGTTATTAGGACAAGAAGAAAGGGTCAACTGGGGTTCCAGAGCCTAGGTTAAAAGAGGTTTTAAGGAACATCCACAGCACTTGGTGCATTGCCAGGGCATCTTTTATAATTGGAAAGCAGTAAATCCCATGTTGTAGTTTTGACAAGGTTGCTGGAAGGAGAAACTGGGTGCAGTGATCAAGAATGTGCTTTCCCAGTGATCATGAAGAACCTGATGAACACATGTCCTTGCGTTTGAGATGTGCACAAGGATGGATAGAAGATGATCCCAAATTTGGCAGTATTGCACGGGATGAAGATCCCTTGAATTTCAGATAATTCAAATGAGCTTCTGTCTGTGCCCTTACAGAAAGGACCCACTGCAGCATCCTGGCTGATGCCTGGCTTGTGGTGAACAGCAAATAAAGTGATAGGATGTATAGTAGGTGATCTCTGTGTGCCCTTTATCTTTCCGGATGAGGTAACTCCATGCATAGAATTCATCAAGATAAAACTTTTAAGGCTGATTTATATGCAGATCACAATATAAGATTTATATGCAGATCACAAAATAAGTCAAAGGTGGTAGCATCATTCCTAAAGTCACATATATCATCACTGTCTGGTGTGACAAGAGTTCATTTCATCCCCCATCCCTGGCAGTGTTCAAGGCCAGGTTGGACAGGGCTTGGAGCAACCTGCTCTAGTGGAAGGTGTCCCCACCCATGGCAGGGGGTTGGAACTGGATGAGCTTTAAGATCCCTTCCAACACAAACCAGTCTGGGATTCTTCTGATGCTGGGCCTTCATCATCTGTTCTGATATTTCCTCACCAGCTGTACAACCCTTCCGCTTCCAGTACCAGGTTAGAGTCAAACCATCACACATCCCCATGGGATTGAGGGTGGGTGTTGCCACATCCCATTGTTGCCTGAAGAGAGTATTTTACTCACAATCACATAATACCAGAACACAGTCTTCTGTGCTGGGCAGTGCAGACTTGAGCACATGGGAACGTGCCTCTTACATGTTGTGCTGCAAGAACCTTTTTGGTGTCTCAAATATATGTCAAAGAAGCTTCCTTTCCCCAACAGGCAATATTATGTTGTACTGGAAGTTCAGCTGAGGTTTCTTCTGTGTGGTTTATAACCAAACAGCTCATATGTGCTGATATTTCTGGTTGTTATGCTAGAAAACTTTCATTTGAGTTTAGTTTGGGATTTTTTCGCCTGAAAATGCATGGAATAGTGACAACTTCACATTTTGCATACCAGCAGAAACTTGCATTCTATAATTTTGCTTCCTTTTTTTACCTTACAGGCTTTTATTCAGAGTTTGTCCAAAGTGGGGAGTGATTTGTCTGCTACTTCCAAAAAAATTGTGCTTTCAGGTCAAGCATTCAATGCTATAGAGATGTTTAAAAGTCACTATTTTAAGCATTCTCACCCTTTCACTCTCACTTTAGACATAATTGTAAAAAGTAAAAGGAAAAAAATAAATGACAAGTCAGTTCATTTGTTCCTTTTTACCGTATTTATGATGGTGGTGGAAATTTTCAGCATCAGCTGGAATCCATTCAGGAAATTTCTAATAGTGTGTTGAGGGGGTAGTTTAATCTCAGCTTCATACGCTCCCCGGATCAGACCCGGATGCAAGTAAGAGAAAATCCCTTTTCCCTGTTTCGACAGTTGCATGCTGACACTCATTCCCCATCTATTTGATGCTCTTGCATTAGATCCTGCCGGAGGAAATGACGTTAAAATCTGGCAGCCGTTTGCACTGCATGCAATGCAGATGCTCTTATAAAAAATCTAAATACCAGCTTCCAAATGCAGTTGTGTTGTGGTGGGCTCTTGGGTTTTGGTGCTGGGCTTTTGTTGTTGTTTGCTTTACTTTTGCTCTGGCTTCGAGTAGGACCTGCAAAGGACCAGTTAGTTTCTCTGTTGATTAATCACTTTATATCTTTGCTGTTAGAGCAGGCAGCTCTAAGGATTGTAGGTGCTATAACTGGTCTCCTGGTTAGTTTGTTTTTAAAGTGTCATGTATATTCCATCAGGGGAGAATACATGGAGTAACCTCCATTTGATACTAAAAAGAAGTGTTTGTAGGTTTTACTATGCCAAGTGTTTTGTATAGCAGATGACATGAGTATTATGTCTCATATTCCAAATAATCTGTTATTTATAATTCAGGAACAGAGGGCAGCGCTGCTGTCAGCCTCATTAGCCATTGTAGGAGGCCATGTAGTGCCTCTTGGTACCCAGGGAAATGGAGACAGACACAGGATGATGGATGCATAAATTTCTTTGTTGTTTCCATGATGTTATCACATGGTGTTTGTTTAACTCTGGTTATAATATTCTTGTGTGTAGAAGCTGAAGGATGTTGAATATGGTGATTCCTTGAAACTTCATTTGTACGGACAAGGTGTGCTGCTTTTTAATGCTAATGCTCTACAAGTAAGCTTATGTTGTACTTTGGTGCCTGCAGACTTTTGAACCATCTTCTGGAGCTGCAAATGCTTTGATGCATCTCATGGTTAGTGTAACTGAATGCCTTCTAGTTACCAGGTTGGTCTGGATGTGAACTGGAGAAATAATATGACTGATAGGTGGAAATCTCAGTGAATAGGTTCACTTTGCATTTGCAGGGAAGGATTAGTACATTCTCTTCTTAGTACTTTGGTTTATTACATGAAAACAGTTATATCTGACAGCTCTCAGCGTCATAAATTTTAGTGTAGTGAGGAGGGATTTGAATTTCTCTAAGGTCTCCTGGCATAAGGCTTAAACATGCACGTTAAATATGGCAACTGACCATTTAGAGCTTTGCTTGTTCTGCTCTGCAGGATCCCAGGGGATGTTAGTCACAGGGGTGGGTCTTACTTCAGCTGGAGATGACATGGCAGGGAGGCAGAAAACTGAGAACAGGTCTTGTCCCGTCCTCATCTTCAGCTTCCTTATGTCGGTGGTTCAAGGTGTGTGTGTGTGTGTACATTTAATATAGCCATAATTACAGGGAATGTGACATCTTACTGATTCATAGACTTTTGTGGATGTGTGCATGTGGTTTCTACTAACTGGTCGTTGTTCAGATGAAAGTAATTTGATAAAACGTTTTGTCCTGTATTCAGTGTTCTTTAAACTAGTAATGGTTGCCGCTGACTAAATGTAGTTACTTCAGCCTGAATGGAAGTAGAGTTGGTCCAGTCTGTGCTTCGGTCATAGAAACATAGAATCCCAGACTGGTTTGTGTCGGAAGGGAGTTTAAAGCTTGTCTTGTTCCAACCCCCTGACATTTGCAGGGACACTTTCCACTAGTCATTCCCTGTCTTACTTTGACTCTCTCTCATATTCCTCCATCACCTTGTTGGTTGTGAGTGGAATTGATGTAAGTACCAGCAGTTGTGTTTGTGCAATGCAATATTCTCTTTTTGTATGAGTGACAACTAGGAAGAAATGTGGAATTTATTTCATCTAATTTTAGCAGCCTGCAAGGTGGCTTGTAGGTAGACTGCAGAGACATGAGCGCACACAGGGGATGCTGATTCCTGGTGCAGTGCCTGTCTCTTGGCCACAACCAGGATCCAGTTGCCTGATCTGAGCTAAGGTGAGATGATCCATCCATCCATACACTGGGGACAATTGTGTTTAATGGTATAGCTGCACCAGTCCAAAAAACCTACAGTAAAGGGACTGCTTTGGTGGAAGAATGTGAAATACATCAGTGCAACTTGACTGTAATTTAGAAAACCAGCTGCCTGCTGGTATATGATTGAATTTTCAGTGCTATTTAAATGCTGGGTTTTGGGTGTTTTTAATCTTCATTCATCTGTACTTTTAACACATTTAAAATAATGCAATAACCACATTGCATGCCACTTCTCCTAACTTCACTTCCATTTCCCCAGAGCATCCAGGTGTCATTATTGCAGGCAGAGCATCTCGGCTGCTGGCACTGTTGGGCTTTGGCAGGCAGCACGTGTTGTCTGGGTAAAGAGAAGACTGAGGGAATTTAATATTGGAGCATCCATAAAAAATGGGAGCACTTTATTAAGGAAAGGCTGCATAAAGCTTTCTTATGTGTGGAATTTACATTAATGCATTTTATTGATCCATCTAAGCAGATAAAATGATAACCGTAGTGTCATGCTCACGTCTGTGACTATCCCGTTAAATAGGTTTTAATACTTAATGGTTTTATTCTCATTCATTTCAAAGCAGCAATTATTTTCAAGAATAAAGATAATTAAATTTGTCTCAATGTTCTCAGGATTAATGGGGGGGGAGGAAAGCTGTATTTTAAGGTGTATCACAGTGGATGAGGAGTTCTCTGTTATGCCATTCCAAGCCTGGCAGTGCAATAGCCAGTCCCATACCACTTCTGCATGTATGGTAAAGGAGCCTGGGAAGAGTTCTAGCAGCCATAAGAAGTGCTGCCTGTTGATGGCATTTCAGAAGCATGCTCCAAGACGATGCCAAGAGCGAGTCTGGTGGCTGGTTTGGCATCGGGTAGGTGGGGAGCTGTAATCCATCTCAGCTGCTTGCGCTGGGGGTTTCCTGCTCTCCCTGGCTCCCACTCACACGCTCGCTCCCGGGGACATGTGACTTTGGGCCATATTAGCAGGTTTATCCAAGCCTAGCCCCTCTGACTAACAGATGTAGGGAAAAGGGCATTCTGGGATTGCAGCAGTTGCTTTTGAACAACAATGTCCTTTTTGTAAGAATCTGATGCTTCTTAAAAGATGGAACATGACATCATTACTGTCGATCCAAGAAGCATTCCTTCAATAATACTGAGTGTGCTCTGGTTATCAGCTCCCTTCCCCCAGCTCCTCTCGCGCGCTTTTCTGACTGATGCTTTTTGTCTATTGTTTCGTCGGGGGCTGTAAATGTGAAACAGTTGTCTTTCAGTCTTATGTGCTTGTTAGAGCTGGAATCAAGTGGAATATTGTTGGCTTGTTTGAAAGAAAAAATAACAAAACCCACCACTTTTCTTTCCAGTCTTCATCAATGTAGCGTGTGCTTCAGGTACAGGCTGAATTGGAGCTAATTATTTCCCTTCCCACACGGTATTAGTTACTGTGTTATGCAATGGAAGGTGGAGATGTCCCAGTCCTGTTCCTGTGCATCTCACTCAGCTTCGTTGGCAGTTGGTAATGTCCTGTGCTGATGTCGCTTGCTCTGAAGGCTCCTATAAACGATCCTGCATCGATGTGCAATGTGCCTTTGCGTGCTCACCGGTGCAGTATAGCAGAGTTGTGGACAGCTGCATATTTTCTATGTGTATGTACATGTATTGGCCTACCACTGGGATTTTAGAGGAATCAGGAAAACCGGAGGCTCTTGCAGACTTTACAACTGGGTATGTCTTGGCTGTCTCTCACCCCATTGTGCTCTCCTCGTAGTTATTTGAACTAACAAGGAGCAGGCAGTCTTTGGCACTTTCACATGCTGCAACTGTCTAGAGAAGAGTACCACAGAGCATAAGCATGCAGGAGTATGTCTTTTTCCATGCTTGTAGGAATTGCTCCATAGGGAGGGGAAAACAAATGATTCATTGATGGTTTAGAGGGTTGGAGGAAGGTGGAGTTTATAGAGTCCAGGAAAGGAGGATAAATGGACAGGGATAAGGCCTCAGGTTTGTTGTATTTGTTTTCTGGTTTCTAGAAAAACGAATTTGAGCTATGAAATGTGAATTTAAAAAAGCACCAGTCTTGGCCAGACAGGGATTTTTGGGAAGAAGTGGGCTGTGTGATCAGCTGTTTGCCAGTCACACAGAATGCTTTTATTGGTATTTACAGGGACTTGAGAGGAAATCCCAATACCCAGGCCCTTCCTTTTTAGCTGTGTGTGGGGAGAAAGGTGCATTTTACTTGTAATGCTTGTTTAGCTTCACCTGTTGTGATGGTACAGTATGAATTTAGCACCACTTGAAGGTATACTTTTGTTCTGGATAGATTCCAAGGCACACTGAATAAATGAAGGCAAACTCATGGTACAAACAGGATTTTGTGCATTCCAAATAGCGTCTGCAGTTGCAAGTTCCTCTGAATAAACTGTTTGCCGGTGGGCTCTGGACCACTGTATCCTGTACAATGATGATTAAAATGGATGTCTACTCTGCTGAAGCAGAGTGGAAAGACGTATTATGTGTGGAATGGGGTGTCTCCTGTTCTGGATGCTGTTCCTCTAAAGAAGAGGATTGCAAATCAGGCTCTGAAGAGCAGGCACTTTACAATAGAGATAATGAATTTAGATAGGAGAAAAAACCCCAAAAGGACCATGACTGACTAAGTTGTAGAAGGAGAAGCTTTAGAGAGGTCTCTGTGTATGTGCTGAAATGAATAAAAACTGATTCCTAGCTGCTTCATAACTGGAGTGCAGTTGTAGAAGTAAAAATATAAATACAGATCAGTAAAGGGCAGTGGTGGTTCCTACACTTCATACTTGTACCATACATCTTGTCTTGCAAAGACAATAGGTAGAGATATATATAGATAGAGATGTGCAATTGTGTCATCCGCTTTAAGACACAGTGGGTGTAACTCTTCAGAGGGAGGGTGTCAAGGTAATGTGGGCTCACTAGTGACAAACTGGTTCTTGCTGTAGGTCAAAATGATTCTGGTGACTGCTCTGCAGGGGACTGAGCAGATGCTGGAGCAAGGCATGTGTCTCACTTTGTCTTTTGACTTTGGTTTGTGTTCTGTAGAAATGCTTGACTGGTGTCACAGTGGGACTGTGACATTATCCCAGCAGATAGGTTGTGTTGTTTCACACAACAGGGGTGCATGCTCTGGAAGAAGTGGAAAGTGCTCTGCTGTAGCTTTGTTTCTGACTCTTTGAGGAGAGGATAATCAGTGAAGGATTGCAATCTTTCTTACAGTAATCCATGCTGAAGAGGCTCCATTCATACAGATGAACCAAGGGTTGAGGCAGCACTTTAAACCCAGATAGTCGGTCGGCTAACTGCCCAGCAGGATGCCATCAACCAGCCGAGCGGGCAGCCTGAAGGACCCAGAAATTGCAGAGCTCTTCTTTAAAGAAGATCCAGAAAAGCTCTTCACAGATCTCCGAGAGATTGGCCATGGAAGCTTTGGAGCAGTTTATTTTGTAAGTAGCTTTGTGACTTGTGAATTTTGGCTGTATGTCTTTTTATCTTTCAACTGTGGGTGTAGACTGGTTTTAAATGTATTGAGGAAGAGAAACTACTGTGATGGTGTGTGTCTGTACAGTCTCAGTCCATTCACAGACTTGCAGTAGCTGTAAGGTGTTTGTATATGCACTGAAAAGAAAACCTGGAAACATGGCCCTTGCCCAGTGCATTTGGGTGCATCATTATGTTGCAAGCAGGGATTTATCTGCTAATTCAAATATTACTTCTCCTCCATCAGTTCTGACTGGCAACGCCATTCTCTTGGTCTGATCATCTCCTTATCTCTTAAGTTTTCTCTCCCTTTGTGCATGCCCTCGGGCTCCCTTAAAGCCATTCTTTGTGTTTGACACCTGAGTATTGGTTCTGTCACATCCTTCCCTACTTCAGGCAGGAATCACAGCAATCATCTGCATGAGACTTTTGGTGTGGTCATTTGGACAGCAGAATTTTTCCCAGCTGATACAGTTCAACTGGAGGTGGGATGCCTCATGGTAGCCTCATTTGCAGGTTGCTGTATGTTAACCAAGGTGCATCCTCTGAGACTTTCATTTAAAAAACCCCATTTTCCTCAGAAAACCGTTTCACATTTATAATTATGGGAGGTGTGGCCAAACCTGCCAATTTTCCGTCAGAAAGCCATTTGTGTCAGTATTTTATGAGATGCCTATTCATTGTTAATAATTGCAGCAGACCATGTTGGGAGCCTTCCAGCACAAATTTAATGCAGCACAGATGAACTAATTAGGAAAAGCTTCTTAATTTTGTTCCCTGCTTAAAACTATGAGCTGCCACTGTCTGGTAACAGGTCTGGGGGAGGAAGAGTTTCCTAAGGAAACAGTACTCACCTCGTGGCCTTTAGTTCATCTCGTTCACTCACTTTGGTTAAAGAGTGGATATAAAAAGGACATCACACTGCTCCAACCCATTTGCAGGCTTTATTTTTGTCAAGTGAGAGTTGTAGCCTATAAGTTTTGTATTACGGTACATGTTACTACTAGCAGGCCTGAGATCTGGAATCTGAAGCTGTTTCGTGTAGTGTACTGCATAGCTCAAACAGAAGCCCAAAAGATGAGAAGGACAAAGTGGAGGGAGAAATTTAGCGTGAATTAAATAAACGTAAAGAACTGAAGTAGGCGAGTGTATGTCTTAAATCCTTTATTCTTCTGTAACGCCAGGGAAAAAACCTGCTCTTAAGTTTCTTTAACAGC
Source organism: Ara ararauna (assembly GCA_028858755.1). Taxonomy (NCBI): domain Eukaryota; kingdom Metazoa; phylum Chordata; class Aves; order Psittaciformes; family Psittacidae; genus Ara; species Ara ararauna. The sequence goes on along the minus strand of CM054389.1, from coordinate 3,286,140 downwards.
GTTTTGATTCCGCTAATGCAAACAATGAAACTTTCTCTAATCAATGTAATTAGTACTGGATTATAGTTAATAACTGCTTAAAAGCATATTACCAAAGCCGATGACACACTCTACCTTTTCTTTGCTCATGCTTTAATTCTCTCATTGGTGATTTTACTCTGGTCACCAGATGTTGATCCTTTGCGTGGAGCTTTTGGAGGAAGGCGGGATGTATGTACATAAATGTCTGCCATGAAACAAGTCTTGTTCATTTGGATCTTTTAAATCTTGGAACATCTCCATGGTCTTTGTTTAGGAACTCTCTTTTTTCAGTTATTCCAGATCGCAAGGACACTGAAAAACCAAACAAAACTCTGTAATTTTAACGTTGATGAGGTGTCAGCTGGGATGGTTCTCTTCCTCCCAGCTTGGTTTCAGTGTTAAGCAAGCTCAATCGGGAGTTGCTTGCTTGGGTCCTGTAATACATAGCAACCCCCCTCACCAGCCTGCTTTCGTTGCCTGCAGCCTGGACCAAAAATGTTGATGAGAAATAGATGCAGGAGTGATTAAAAGGTATAAAAATCCATATAATCCCGAGATGTCTTCCTGCCTTTTTAAATGCAGTTTACTCTTTCTGTGTTTGTTGTACCTACTTTCCTTTCCTTTTATCCCTGATCCCAAGAAGGGGTGATATGCTACGTTACATGATAACTTACTAAGAGTGTTCACTCCTGTCTCTTTGTTTCTATTACATCCCGCAGTGGCAGAAGGTTTCTGCTTTTCCTTTAATAATTGTCATGGATTTTGCTGGTTCACCTCATGGTTTTAGTTTGTAGAAACTGCAAGTCTGGCACCTCTGAATCATTTTGGTATTATCCTTACCCTACTCTGCAGTGTAATAATAGCTTTCACTTGACACAGGAAACCTACTACACTGGAACACTGCAGATGGAGCAGAAGAATAACCCACTCCCTTTTGTTAGAGCTGTGCTCCTTCTGCTCTGCTGTAGTATTTGGCTTGCCTGGTTTGTTGCAGTTCTTCGCTGATTGGAACATTTCAGAGATGGTCTATAATTAGTAAAGATCTAGGAGTCAGAACTTTACTCTTCCTTTTTCTGGGTCTCAGAACCCAAGTTTAGTCACCCCCCAACTTTAGTGTCAGTGAGACAGGAGGAAAGATCCTCTCAAACAGATAGAAAACTAAAAATAGGATTGGTTCAAGCTCATCATAGCTGGTTGAAGTAAAGACTGTCAGGGAATTCTGGGAATCTCTAATGGACAGCAGAAGTAAAACGTGGAAGAACCTTCTTACGAAAGGCAGAGTCCTGGTGCTTCATTAATCCATGTTCTGATAGGTTGTGCTTCATAGTGCAAATATATCCAAAATCAGCATTTTCCTCAGTCGTCAGTGAATGCTGTGGTGCACATTATTCTGATTTATATGGTCTGGCTTCATACCCAAGGTGATTATTCTTACCGGGGAGACTCGGGGGTGTTTTCCTCTATCACCCTCCTGTGCTGCTGAAATCCTTAACAGAGGAGAGGCTGGGGTCTGGTCTGGAGCCATCCTCCCCACAAGGTGAAGCAGCCCTGCTTCTTCTTCTGCCAGGAGGGAATGAGCAGTTGCCTTGGTGCTTGGTGCTGTGTCCTCATCCTTCCTTTAAGACACAATAGCTGATTTGTGGGAGCACTGGGGAGAAAGGTACTGGTGTGCAGAGCAGGTATCTACTGTGCCCCTTGGTTTGTTTGGAATGGAACAAGGGGGTTGAGCCTTGCTTCTGTTTTGTCTGGAATTGACCTGAGCAGGGAGAGAAGTTGATTTAGGGAAAATCAGATCTACTTGAGTCAGAGCTGCTTTTATAAGCTATGATTTTTAGTTTAGAAGTGACAGTACATGGCTGCTGCAGAAACCTGCTGCAAGCTGAGCATGGAGAAGTGTCATACTTTGTCTCATGAACAGGAGGGTGATCTTCAACTTCTAACAGATGCAGCAGGCACACCCCTTGGATGATAGTTTAGTTAAACTCTCTGCAAAAGTTAACTAATGAATAAAGATTGGGGTTTTTTATGGATATGTTTGGTTTACATCTCATTTGGAATCTCGGTCTGAAGAAACTGATGCATTGTGTTTTCCCGTTACAGGCACGTGATGTGCGCACCAATGAAGTGGTGGCCATCAAGAAAATGTCATATAGTGGGAAGCAGTCCAATGAGGTATGTAGAACATATTGCATGTTAAATCTTGACCATTGCAAATATCAATTATATAGGATTATTTTAATTGGCTTGGGTTACAGCAGGAGAAATCTTTCCTTTAACTGTACAGGTGAAAGAGGGTGCAGTGAAAACAAATCGGTTTACTGTTCACAGTGTATTTCTGCTTAATCTGCTTCTGGAAAAGATGGGTAGGATTCTTTTCTTTCAGACAGAAAGGGCTCTTTCATGGGACCACATAAATGTGTAGAAAGCAATAAAGAAAATTAAAAATGGTACGTTTGTATATTACAATGTCTATTTGCCCTTAAATGTTCCCTTTGAAATGCCTTTCAAAGTGACCACGTTGCTCATTGGACAGAGGAATAATAGCAGCGGATGCAGTGGTGAAAAATTCCGAGGGAATCTTGCATGTACAAAGTAGTAAGGCGGAATGCATCCTTCCCTGGAATGACTGTGCTGATGAGGAGCTAAAACAAAAGCAAACCAGCAGTGAATGAATGAGTGTGAAAGTCTGAGCAGCAGCATAATTACGGAAGAGCTGCCAGAGCCAGGGATTAAGGCAGTCTTTGCAGAGGTCTGCAGAAGTAGGCCTCTGAGGTTTAAGCATTAAGTGTTTTCATGGCCACCCCAGTTGTGTGTTTTTTCCCTACGACGCTTTACAGAGATAATAGATTTTATACTTGGAATGTTTAAGTGCTAATGCAGATTCTTGAAAAGCCCAACATGACATGAGCAGCCCATTTGGTGTTATTTCTGGTAAACGACATCCATCAAATCATGGTGTGATTTTTTTTCCTCCAGAAGTTATTTATTGTAAGACTTTGTTCAAGGCATTCATGGTTCCCTCCCTCCATTCTCTCTATTCCAGTCTTAGAAGCAGTCTTGCTTGGATGAGTTTGACTAACAACTTGTTGTTTTCTGTGCCTGCCTTTTGTGTATTGATCATCTGCGCTACAAGGAGCTGAGCTGTTCCTTCCTTTGTGTGTGTGTGTGTCTGTGTAGGAGGTAGAGGTGGCAGTGTCTCTCCAGCAGTCCTAAATTCTAGCTTCCCAGTTAAATTTGCTGTGTGTGCTTCTATTTTGTCACTGCGGTGACTTGTTTAACTGTGTACTGATGAAAGAATAATTTGTACTTACTACTTGTCCCACTGTTTTAATTACTGTGAGCTATAAATACTCAATTCACATGAATGAGACAAACTGTGCATGCTTCAGAAATAGCTGTTGTTTGTCTTCAATGCGTATGTTTCTTTATTTTGAAGAAAGTAATAAGACCAGGAATGAAATGCGTTCTGTTTTACCTCTATATTTATTTGTTTGGTTGAGAAGTTTGCTAGAGTTAGGAACTAGCCTATGTAAAGAAATTAAGACCATTCTGGTATCGTTTATGTTTACTTTGTCTTCCTAATAAGATTTTATCATTGCTGGGACCAATTATTCTCTAAGGATATATTTTATAGTAAAAATAAGTTGGAAAACCTTTGGAATCAGTGGTATTGTGTACTTTGAAATATGTAGTACTGTAATGTTAAGTACACATCTTAATGTGATCCTGGAGGGCTTCTTTAATGCAGGAAATCATGAACACATCTTGATTAACGTATCACTTGTCTCTTCCCAATAGAGAAGGTTAGCATGGTGCATTCTTGGTTTGGCTTTTATTGCTTAGTACCTCAAAGCCTTTGGGGCTGAAAGTAAAAGGCAGCTAAGTTGTTCTTGTACTGGAACAAGGGTGTCAGTGAGAGAGCTCACATTAGAATAGCTGCACTAATGTACTTTTAGTGAAATTCCTGGTATTGAGCAATGCGTAGTCAATTGGCTGCCTCAGTTGTGGCCACCATGTTCTCTGGTTTCATTTGTTTCTCTAGCCCTAAAATGTTTATTGAGGAGGATTTGGGTTTTGCACGTGTTTTCTAAAGCATTTGGGTGTATGGGACCTCTGTCCATCTGTGAGTCCGGGCACATACAAGGAAGTGTGCGCTGAGAGATTAACAGGACCTGGAAAACAGCTTTTGAACCTTTTGGAGCTGGTGGATGTGCGGTGAATGGGAACACTTGGTGGTTTCCTCCAAGGAGAGTAACGGCAGTCTCTGGGCGCACATTGGAGCATGACATTTTGGCCTATTCTGTACTTCAAAGTTGCACTGGCAGAGCTCTCCTTTTATAATGGTGGATTTTATCTGTTTGCTCTTTCCCTCCTGCAGAACCATTCCCTTATCTTGTAGGTAACTCATTTTAAATCAGTCCTTTGACAAGACTAAACTAGTAATGGAGGAACATTATCAACAGAGTCAGCTATTGGGTGAATGATAAATGGAGCCTCAGCCAGTGTAATATAGTTACTAGTAAGGACAGGTCTTTCTGTCTACAAGGGTTAAGGGAGCGACATCTGATCCTGCTGAAGGATACTTAACCATCCACATCTCTTTCAGGCTGGGATGTGTGTTTGATTTGACAACAGAAATGATATCCCTTAAAAAAGGAACACTTCTTTTATGAGGACTTGCTCCAATATTGTTTGCCAGTATAGCCTATGTATGCATATAAAGTATTACACTGATGAGAGATCCTTACGTACAGTCTAATCAATCAACATCTTATTTTGTAGATGTGTTGAGGAGTTAAGCAGTGAACATCATGGTGTTGATGTAAATCTATTTTGATTTGGAACCTTAAGATGATTTTGCCTCTTAAAATAATTAAAATGATATAATGACTTAACAACAACCTGGAAAAAAAAAAAGGTAACAGTTGATAAAGTCTTTCTGTTCCTTTTATTTTCTACAGAAATGGCAGGATATTATTAAGGAAGTCAAGTTCCTCCAAAAAATAAAACACCCTAACAGTATAGAATACAAAGGCTGCTATTTGCGGGAGCATACGGCATGGGTAAGCATCTGCTGCACTCTTCTCTTGTCTTGGTTAAGGGCACTTTGAAATATCTTCAGCTGGCTTTCAAGAGGCACCTGAACACTTGCGTTGCACAGACTCAGCTGAGGGTAGCCCAGGACCTCACAGTTGCTCAGCAAAACTGTGTAGTTTTTGGAAACAAGGTTTAGGGAAATTTTCCCTTTCAATTGCAGAGTAAGGGGGTTGTTTTTCTAGTGTATTTAGCTTGATGGACTGAGTATTTTAAATTAATAATAATAGTATAATATAAATAAGTGTATTTTGAGTTATTAGTATTTCTGTTTAACTGAATTCTACTGTTGTATAGTGTTCACTTCGTTGTTATTTCTGTCTGTGTGTTCAGGTGACAAAAACAACCAGCTGGTTTTATCTCTGGCTGTTATCTCCTAATTCATTACATACATTTGATTTAAACAAACAAAACGCACTCTCACACCCCAACTAAATTTGGGTTATTTGAGATTGTGTGCATAAAAATGCCTGTGTAGGAATAGATGTGATTGGCTATGCAGAGTAAGCATTTTGTCAGATAAAAAGTGTAACGTACTCCTCTCATAGATGAAGTTTTTGTAGTGTGATATACTAAAGAATTGATATTGTTGAGCTAATAGTTGAAATTGTAAATACTGATCTTGTGTTAACGTCAATAAATCCGTAGGACAAAGTTTTAGTTTCTTTTTTTTGCAATCTGACTGGGACAAAATCTTAAGTAAATCCCTAAATAGCCCTTTAATACTCTGATAAGCTTGGTAAGTGCAATTTAACATTGCTGTTAAGTATGTGCATATAAAATAAGATCTGTTATACAATACATAACTGGTTCTGAACATGCTTTTGTGCCTTCCTATACAAGTTTTGTGGGTTGTTATCTTACACAGGAAGGCTGTGCTAATTCCAGTTAGAGCTGTCCTCGTAGGAGAGGTCAGTGTGACGGTTCTAGAATGGGGCTTATGTTACAAGCAGTACTTGGTTTGTTACGGCAGTCTGCACTGAATGCACCAGGGAATGTTTCTAGATTTCTCCACAGGAACCTAGAAAACATACATTTACTATCAGAGATTTTCTAACAACTCTTTTGATTTCTCCCCATACAGCTTGTTATGGAATATTGTTTAGGATCAGCATCAGACTTACTAGAAGGTATGTTATGCACATTTACTTGATCGAAAGTCAGGAGTAGAGTGCTGAAATAGGAGGTTACAGCATCAGAGAGTTGTCTCTGAGTGGATAGTTTTATCTGTGGGCAGAGTGTGTGTGAGCAGGTTCAGTTTCTCAGGTTCTTGCCTGGCTGTAGTGGTTTGTGTCAAACACCAGCTTTGCTAGGGGCCTGGTTTCTCCTTCGTTTGTATTATTTTAAAGTTGTCAGTCAGCTTTTTTTTTTCCTCTGAGTTTTAGGTTCTCCTGTCATGACAGTTCAAGATTTATTTCTGCAAGCCCTTGCTGTTGATCCTAATGCTTACTAACAACTGTAGGCCTGTTGACTAAAATAGCACTGCTGCAGTAGTAGGGTTTTGCCAGATGAGGTCTGTTGTTAAACGATCATTTTTCTATCAAGCTTCTTGAAGTGAATTTTCTTTGAAGATATATGTGTGGCCAGTAAGTTGTTCATCTCCTTTTCTTGCCAGCAGCGTTTCAGGGCAAAAGGCCGAGCTGCCAGAGTCATCTGTATTGCTACAGCTTATTCATGTGTGCATTGTAAAGTTCTAGGGTTTGGGATTTAGCTTCATTAACAGAAAATGGAATATTGAGTCTCAAATAGGTGTTTGGGAGGATGGTCACAGAACTGACAGGAAAACAGTTTACAGCTGCAGAGTAGTCTCTTTTATAGTAAATAGGTGCTGGTTTACAGTTAGAAGATTACATCTGATAATAGAATGTGCACTGAACTAATTTTTACATTTGCTTCTCAAACTGAGCATAGTAACAATGACGTTTCAGTATTTTCTTGCTGTTTATGTTGTTAACAGTACTCACTTGCATGCTGCAAACCGCAGTGTTTTCTTTAATATTGAATTTTAAATAAATTCTTTCCTTAAGTTCATAAAAAGCCATTGCAAGAAGTGGAAATAGCAGCAATTACCCATGGTGCTCTCCAGGGATTAGCATACTTGCATTCTCACAATATGATCCATAGGTAAGTGGTTATACTTTTGCTGTCTCACACACTTAACAGGTAATTTATTTTCTTGATTGTATTCCCTTTCATCCCAAATTCAATATTTGCAAGCAAGAGATTTTCTTTTTGCTCTGCCCATCTGCTCCCCAACCAGTGATTTATAGTAGATGAATACTAGCAAGCTACATATCTCGATATGCACTATCTCTTACAGCTGGTGTTCATAATTTGTGCAGAATTGCTTTGAATCTACTAAGCTTTTCAATACTTGATACGATGCTGATTGTTCCCTAAAGCTGTGAATAGCAAGGCAGGCCCAGTTCATCTAACTAGCTTGTGGCAACTGCAAGGCAGAGATTGCTGGGGTGGGGGGAGCACTTGTACCTCAAAAATCAGTTTTATATTAACACACCTGTTGAGAAGCGCACAGTAAGTATGGGATGCAAATGTTATTTGTGTTTAAAGGGCCTGCTGCATTTTAGTAGGCAGAGGATTTAAATAGTTACATTATTAGGACTTTCTGAAAAGCTTTGGTAAGGGACATGGTTAGTTGAGGTTTTGTTGGACTGTAAATGAAGCTTAGCCAGATGTGGCATTAACCTAAAGATTCAAGATCCTGTATTTGGAGACAATCGGATGTGTTTTGTAGTCTGTCTTATAGAAGATTTTATATTTTTTGGAGAAGAATAATCCTGACACTTGTATTCTGTAATCAGAGATATCAAGGCAGGAAACATCCTGCTGACAGAGCCAGGACAGGTGAAACTTGCTGACTTTGGGTCTGCTTCCATAGCATCTCCTGCCAACTCATTTGTGGGGACGCCATATTGGTAAGTCAAGCGTTTCACATATTTCTGGCTTTGTGAAGTGAAAAGATTGTTTATTGGGTATTTAATACACTTGGGATTTATTGGAGCTAGCTTTGTAATCTTCCAGGTGTGTAGTGATAAAATGGACTTTGCCAAAGATTAAAGAGTAAATAGGCTCTGAGCTCAAGTGGTTGTGAGTTCTTGTATTTAGAGTTCACAAACAGTAATAAAACTACTGTTAGGCTGGCTTTAAGTGGTAGAGGTAGGATTGAATCATCTCGAACATATTTTAATCACTCCCCCTCAGTGGTTTTAACAACTCATATGTTCTCACTGCGTCTGGTTGTTGAAAGAAGTGAAGTTTTTTTTCGTCCATAGGAAAGGCCAGGTTCATTGACCAAAACCCTTTGCAGATCCCTTGCATGCTTTTGATCTCTTACACCTAATCTGTGGTGTTCACACAACTGCGTGCTCCAGTTGTTTCACCACAGTTGGCCAGCCAGCTAAATTGTTGTGGGAGGGCAAAAAGCTGGTGGTGCTCAAGGATGGAGACCTGAGCAAAGCACAGGAGAACAGCACATAGCCTCCCCACAGGCTTATGTTAGTGTGGGTGCCTGGTCTTTGTTCACGGTATTCCGTATCCATGCCTGATACCTTGGGGAATGATTTGCTTATGGTAGCTGAGATCAGTGAAGCAGCCTGCTTCATTGGAATACTGAGGCTGATATAATGTGTGCCATTGCCCAGAATTTTATGAGCATCAATTTCCTTCTCAGGATGGCCCCAGAAGTGATTTTAGCCATGGATGAAGGGCAGTATGATGGCAAAGTAGATGTTTGGTCTCTTGGAATTACCTGTATTGAGTTAGGTAAGTTATTTTATTTGAAAAAAATTAAAAAAAAAATGTAGTTATTTGATACCTAGAACTTATTCAGCTGAATCACAGTGCAGAAGATCTCTGCTTCTGTCCTTGTCCTGGTTTCTCTGGGACTTAAGTTTTAGAGAAAAGGGCTAAATGGGATCTCTAGAATTCAAGTCTCCAATGTGATGTTTATTGAACTGGTGTTTTCATTACCTGAAGAAAGAGTTAGGTAGGCAAAGAAAATAGCCAAACAGTATCACTAAAGATGTTCACAGTCTGTGAGAGAGGCAGTTCTGAACTGAAAACCAGTCTGTTTGCTGAACTGCTTTAGAAATGAACCATTACAAGTACCAGGGTGAAAATCTACTTAATGATAGAAGTTGATACTGTTTGCATGAAAATCTAAGATACAGTCCTGCAACAATGAAGGTTTGGATCGACAGCTTCAAAGCTGTATTCAGTGTGTGTTGTCACTTGTGAATAGATTTGGCTGGGAAACCTCTGAGTTGTTTTAAGGAAAAGGTACAGACTAATCCAATTTTGAAGTGGAAACCTATAAATCAGTCACCAAAGAAATGATGGCGTCACCATTAGAACAGACTCCTTAAAGCAGAACATCGGTTTTAAAGACCCGTGTTAGTATGGCATTCTATTTAAAAGCATGCAGTATTGGAATAAAAATACACTCACTGAAGCACAGCACTGCTCAGGGTCCAGTCAGGATCCAGCTCTCTGGAAGCACTTAGCTGTAAGTTTTACTGGGGATGGTGAGGTTTCACCTGAGGCTGTCCTACCATCCTTGTCAGATCTCATTGCTCGTACTCTGAAAGGACTTTGGTGAAGGAGCAGCCGCGAGAGCTCTCAGGAACACGTTAATCCATGTGAACTGCACAGTTTAGCTAAAAGTGCTGTCTGGCATTCCAAACTGTCAACTTCATTTTCTTCCAGGACGTGAAATAGATTCTTTCTACAGAGCAGAGATTATTTTTTTGGGGGTTGCCAATATAAAGCAAGTTGAAGGGGTGTGACTGTCATGACAGAACCCTGCTCCAAGTGTGGAGTAAGGAGACTTGGCTGGCTGCAGTGCTCCAGGAATGCAGTGAGCTCATGGCCACCACACCCCCGGGAGCCTTCCTGCACGCTGCATGTTTGCAGTATGAAGTGTTGGGCTTCGTCTATGGCTTCTTAGTGTAGTGGGAGGTGAGGCTAGGTCAGCATGGTAGAGCATTGGAGGCTGGGCCGGTGTGGTTGTCTCAGTTGGGATGGTTTGAATAAGCATGGGAGGAAAGCAGGAAAAGAGGATGGCTGGTAGTCTTCTCAAATGATCACTTAGTCTTAGAAATGGCTTCATTGAGGGCTCAGTTTCAGTGTTTCCTGAAGGTTTCTGTTTTATTCAGTGAGTTAAGAGGAAAAAAAAATGGGGAGAGCAGTCAGTTAAGATTAAAAACATATAAGGGGTCAGTTAAGAGAGTTTAGTGGATAATGAGCCTGATCCTTGATGGCAGCAGCTGGTTATCTGACAGACCACAGAAGGTAAAGTGCTACATTTGAGGAAAGGCTTAACTCCACAATTTGCCCATTCTGGGGAATTTGTAGGGCTTAGTCCATGCTGTGATAGTGATGAGTGAACTGTGATCTCTGATACATAACTTACTGCTACTCTGCAGCTCAAAATTGAACAGCAGAATCAGAAAACAAGCATTATCTTTCCTTGTTTGGGTTTTTTTTTAGGAAGGAAAAGTTTTCTGTTGCATTTTTCACTCATGTAGGAACGGCCTTGTGGCTTGACCAGCTCCTCTGGAATGTTTATGGCAAGGCTGAGCTTTATAGGTTTACCCCATAAACATTCTGATGAAGCTTCAGTTTTGTTGTTCCAGTGAGATCATCTCCTTCCTCATTAAGCTTTCATGCTGTGTCAGTCTATAAGAGTAACACAAGCTTGAAAGGCAGAGAAGAGCCAAAGAGAATGCAACTCTCAAAATAGTATAAAGAGTTGGCCTGTTACTGACTTCCTGCCCATGTGCTTAGTCAGTTAAGTGTGATTTGATGGTTCTTGTTACCAGCTTTTTCTTCATCACTGCTGTCCTAGAATTAAATATTTGTTAGCTTTTTAGCAACTGTAGTTAAAAAAAGGGGGTGGGGGGCAATGAAACCAAGAATGCTTTGTGGCTAAACACCGACTACAGAGCTTTCTGTTAACTTACTCCTATTTTAGTACATTAAAATGAGTCAGAGAACTGAACTATGATAAACCACGTAATTTAAAAGCTTGAGAGGATAAGGCATTTGATCTTCAAAGTGCTTTCATCTTCTGCAATGGTATAGGACATATGCCAACATATCTGTCTGATTGCAGGGTAGGGTTGGTTTGGGGTTCCATGTTCAGGCAATAGTGATTCTGCTGATGTGGTTTTCTTTTTAAAGGGATGTAAACTAAAATAAAGAGCAAACCCATGAGACTGTCTCCCTGTATAAAAACTATTTTCTTTTGTGTGTAGCGGAAAGGAAGCCTCCTTTGTTTAATATGAACGCAATGAGTGCCTTATATCACATAGCGCAGAATGAATCCCCTACACTACAGTCTAATGAATGGTGAGTATTACTGAGGGAGGAATGTTGCAGGGAATTGCTGTAAATGGAGTGCTTTGTCATGCTGAGTTCTTGAAATGGCTGGATTCCTGTTGGGAGGATGTGAGCTGGAAGGTTCTTATTAGGTTCACTATACATTTTATATACAAAACTGACCCATCACTAAATACGCATTTTGAGACTCCAGACTGTGGTAGAAACGGGACACGTCACTGGGAGATGCTGTAAGAAATTCAGTTCAAGGGTCAGTAAAGTTTTGTAGTTCCCAAGCGAGCCAAAAATGTGGGGTTTAGTGTTGTTTTATCACAAACCACAGTCAGTGCTTAAATCTTGTTGAAGATGAAGACACTGCTTGTGCGTGGCAAGTCTCTGTCGCGTAAACTGCAGAAGAATAAAGCACGTTTTGTGCCTCCGAGCCCCAAAGCTGTCTTTTGAAACAGCAAACACAGTAAACTGATTTCGGAAATTAAAAAGTCCCTAATTGTGGTTTTCTGAGCCACAGTCCTGGGCCTCTTAACACCATACATTGTACCTGAGTTTTAGATTACTTTTCACTACCTCTGAGGTTTTTCTGTTGAGGCTGTTTCACACCCTGGTGCTTGATACAACCTTCAGCTCCTTTTATGCATTTTGGTTTTTTCTGACCAAAAAATGCAGTAATTTAATTTACTAGAAAAATTACATCATGGGGGCAGTGGGGGAGGAAGGAAAGAAAACCTGTACAACTGATGTGCTGCTGTTTTCAGGGCATAATCCTGCCCTGCTGAAAACCTGTGTGCAGAGGGGAAAAAAGGGCAAAATATAGCATTTTTACCTTGCAAAATAAGAGAAGTTACTGAACAAATCATGACCTTAAGTCTTACCTGTGACAGATTGCATAGTTGTGTCTGAGGGGCTGGTGGCATTCAGGAATTGTGTGTTAATACAGCCAGTGGATGAAACACCAGCACACAAAGGTGGAACAGGGCAGAGGCTCTGATTAGACCGTGAAGAGTCTGTGCAACATAGAATTGGCCAGGTTTGGTGCTCACACTGAGCTACAGGGGTGTCTGCCTTTACATGGAAATATCCTTCCTCTGGGATTTGTTCTTAAGCTTGAACATTTTGTCTGGAAGCTGAGGTTAAAGGGCTCTCCCTACTAATGGTGGACTTTGGTTTGGCCAGGGCTGTCAGAGGCTGTAGTATGCAGTATGGGGTCTGTGTGGTTTCTCCCCACTTTTTTCTGCTAGGGGCACTCAGATGTTCCCTGCCCACTGCAGGGGAGTTGGAACTGGATCATCTTTAAGGTCCCTTCCAACCCAAATGAGTCTGAATATCTGGATTCCTTAAGGAATGAAACTGGGTCGTTAACTCAGTGGGTTTTTTTCTTTTCCTTTTTTCTTGCCACAGGTCGGATTATTTTCGAAACTTCGTAGATTCTTGCCTCCAGAAAATTCCTCAAGACAGGCCTACATCAGAGGAGCTTCTGAAGGTTGGCTTCCTTGTCCTTTTTGTTTTCCACATAGTATTAAAAAGGGGCCATGCCCTATGATGTTCTTCTGTCTCGCCTACCGTACTAGGCTACGGTTAATGATGCGTTCTCTGCCTGTTACCTGTATTACCTTTGAGCTGAGGGTGCTGTGGAGGGTACTGAGCCAGCTGTCCTAGCTTCATTTTTCCCTTTTCAGTGTCTGGGGCAGTTCCCTAAGTGACACTCCAAGCCAGCCTTGTTCTCACAAAAGGACACCCCATCAAGTGACCCTGGATGACCATCAACTTGCCAAGAGTTTCAGCTTAAGCTCAGTCTATGCTTCCAGTGACTATAATTAATCCTGACAGAGCTGCCATGCATTACTTAACAAATACATTTCATTATTTCCCTCTATTCTGTGTATATGTATACACGCCCACCCCCCTCAAAGGCTTTTTATCCTTTCCCATCACCTATGTGCTTTATACGTAGGACTGAAATCTGCTGTTCTAATGGTATCCCTGGGGGAAAAGGAGCGGGGGAAAAGCAGGGTTTTTTTCCCCCATACTTTTTCTTGACATGATTAAACCTCAGCCTTCTGCAGGTTTCTTGCTTTATTTCTTACTTTGGCTTCCATTTGTGCTCCTGTGTGCTGCAGACACTTGGTTTTCCTTGCCTTAGTTTGGAAACAAAGCCAACCTTGCTAAAAGCTGACGTGTTCCTAAGTGAACGCAACTCGCATAGAAGTTGGGTGTTAGAGCTGCTTTATTGTAGGTGGGATTTTGATGGATTTCCTTTGTGGCATCAGGTGGCATTCAGGATTCTGCTAACTTGTCACTCTTTTTACAGCGCTCGTGACATAATTTTGGGGTTTCTTTATTTTAATCCTGGCCATGTTTCTGCTCAGTGTTGCTCTGAAGGAAAATGGGTGCTATTTATGAAGGTTTTATCATCCCCTTTTTTGCATGTTTTTACTGAAATGGTTCAGAGGACTTTTGCCTCTTCAAAAAAGAAAGCCTGTATTCAGAAAGTAAATGCAATTATCCAGGAACGGGTTCGGTGTGGGAGTGCAGTCCTGCCATTTCAGAACCCTGCAGATTGGTTTTATTTTGAGCAGTGCACTGCAATTAAAGAGAACATTGATGGAAATTAAACGTTTGTGAATGTATTCCTTCCATATCTATAGTCTGAAACAGCTGCATCCCACTTTACAGGGACAGGTAGGGAATGTGACATGATGGTAATGGCAATGCAGTTCTCCAGGGGAACAAAATGAAACTAGTGGTGGTGTTAATAATGACTCATGCTTGCACAGCACATTTCAGCTGGAGCCTGCAAAAGGTGCTTCTGACATAGACAGGAATTGTTTTACCTATTGGCAAAGTGCAGCCACCTTTGCAGTGCAATGCAGTGAATATCTCCCAGAAAAGAACATAATAGGGCTAACTGTTCTTCTTGGACCAAGCTTGAAGGTTCACAGCCTATTTTATGACCCAGAGCTGTGTGCTGAGTGTTTGATTCTCAAGCTTTTCTAAACAAGGAAAAGGTTTTATAGTGAGAGTTAGCTGATGAGTTGATTAACATTTGGTTAGAGGTACTAACCAGCTTAACACCTTCAGCATTGATAAGTTATTTGTTGCTCTTCCCTCTTTAAGCCACAAGTAGAGAACATTTCTAGACACCCTAATACCCAAAGGAGTCAAGGTTTGAACTAAACCTGTTTTCATGATATGTGAAATACCATTTTTGGGGGGTTTTTTCCACATCTTTCCTTTTTGGTGGATATCTCCCATCAGAAAGCAATCACCACGAAATCTGTCTGGGTTGCGAAGTCTGCAGATAGTGCCAGCGTAAGCTGCAGAGGTCTTCTCCTGTGCAGGGAAGAGGGCTAACAAACCCAGATAGAGTTCATAATTGTATCCTCAAAGCATGTGTACTGGAAGCATAAGAGGTCACTCACCTATCTGTGTGTCCTACAGCATATGTTTGTTCTTCGGGAGCGGCCCGAAACAGTGCTAATAGACTTGATTCAGAGAACAAAGGATGCGGTGAGAGAACTGGACAACCTGCAGTATCGTAAAATGAAGAAGCTCCTTTTCCAGGAGGCACACAATGGCCCCGCAGTTGAAACACAGGAGGAGGAGGAGGTGAGAGAAGCTTTGGGTTTCATCACTGAACCAGGGAATGATGCTGTCGTTCAAATAACCGCAACTCAGATACTGCTGAAACCGATGGAGGCTGTTTACACACCTGGCTGTAAACTGTCTCTTCCTCTGTGTGCTTGGAATAAAGCTACCTCAAGGCACAAACAGGGTGGTAGATGCCTCATGCTGGCAAGAAGCTGTGCCATGTATTCATGCTTGAGCAGTTAGCTTCCAGTTCCATAAATTCCAGCTTTTTTTGCCTGTTTATAAGACTTCATGAGGACTCTTTCAGCACCTAGTTAACCTCTATTTTGACCATTTGTACAAGGCCCTTAACAGTCCTCTAGTTTTGGCTGGAGAATGTTGTTCTAAGGCATAGAAATTTGTACTTGGTTTAAAAGAAGAAGGGTCAAAAAAAAGCAGTCAAGGAAATCAGTTTGGTTTTGGGTTGCAAACTGCCGTCACCATGCAGAAATTGAGACTCTGGACTGCAGTTCTCATGTACAGAAAGAAACTGTGTGAGATGTAGGGTCCCAGCCGAGCACCTAAGTGATGCTGGTGTCAGAATGTTTTCTGGTGACATGCTGTTGCTGATACATGATCGAGTTCAGCTTGTTAACAGGCTCTGTGTTGAAAAGAATCTGACATCAGCCAGTTAATCCTGACAAGGATGATTCCTTCTCTCCCCTTCATCCCCCAAGAGAAATGTTTCATGGCAATACCCAGAGGGTGGGAACTGCCATGATGAGGCAGGTAGATGCCTTCAGGAAGAAATGGATTGAACTTTTCATTTGGTCATGTCCATAGATACAACTGTGATGGGTTTTGACTTCTCTTAATAATTCCTATCTCCTAGGAGCAAGATCACGGTGTTGGCAGGACAGGAACAGTGAATAGTGTCGGAAGTAATCAGTCCATTCCTAGCATGTCTATCAGTGCCAGTAGCCAAAGCAGTAGTGTTAACAGTCTTCCAGATGCCTCGGATGATAAGAGCGAGCTGGATATGATGGAGGGGGACCACACCGTGATGTCAAATAGCTCTGTCATTCATTTAAAGCCGGTAAGCGCTGGATTTATACTGGGTATCTTTGAAGGTGTAAAACAGGGAGAGGATTTGGTTGGCACAATGACCAAAAGTTCAGTGTTTCCTATCCAGGTCATTACCTGCAGGTTATAATGTTGTGCCCCAAATACGTTAATGTGCACTGGGAACTTTGGAAGGTTGCTATAAAAATAATTTCTTTCTGTTGATTCACTAACAATTATATTACTAACTGTTTCAAAAGCAGTTTGCTCTACTGTGAGGAGTTGCAATGTCAGGTGGTGAATAGGTTTATTTAGTGGATGCTTCCAGAGTACTGCTTCATGGGCCAAAAGGATGAGTTCACCCTTTTTACATCCTAGTTAGTGAATTCTTAAGTACAGAACCCAGAGCAGTGGCTGAAATCTGTTCCTGGAGCACCCAGTTTTGCAGCACTTGATTCAAATATGTGGATGCATGGAAAAAGAAACACAGCACTCTGGCCATGGCAAGGTGTGAAACCACTTCTCCTGCTTCAACTCTGCACAGTGAAGGATAAACTGAGGAGCTTCCCACTGATCTGTACTGCTCCTTCTATGGAGGGGTTATCACACGTGTTCTCAAAGCAGTAACGTTCCCTCAGCTAATGATAGGTGTGGTTAGAATGTTTTGTTCTTTGCCCAGATATGCACCAAAGACACAGGTATTTCCTTGGGGAGTTAATTACTGTATCATATCTAACTACTAATCGCTCTGTGATGAATGACAAACCCAAAATAAGAGTGTGGAATACACCGTGACAAATCCTAAAATTTCCTTTGAGGTATTTCTGTAGTGGGTGTAGTGAAAGTCTTCCTCTGTCTTCCAGGGTTACAGACATTCTGGTTTTGTCTTTCAGGCTTGATACCATCTACTTTATAGCTTTAATGTTTTGTTGAAGTCAACTAACTTGCTTTTCAGTTTTACAGTCATTTTTCTCTTTTTCAGCTTTAACTAATCATTTTCCTCTCGGTAAGAAAAATGCACAATGAAACTCCCAAAAGCAGAGATCCTAGATCAGAGCTCTTGATGCACTCTATTCCTTCATCCATCTTATTGGCGGGACAATCTTTCAGGGCTGATGAATGTAAAATGGTTTTTCTTCCTTTTAGTTGTCTTTTGAACCAAACCCAAGTAAAAATCTTGATTAACACAGCTTCTCTTTATTCTCTCACATTACTATTTGCTGATAAGGAGGAGGAAAACTACAGAGAGGAATCAGATCCTCGAACAAGGGCATCAGAACCCCAGTCTCCTCCCCAAGTATCTCGCCACAAGTCTCATTATCGCAACCGAGAGCACTTTGCTACTATACGCACAGCGTCGCTGGTACGTGAAGGTGGTGGTTTGGATGGAGTTGTAGGGGAAGGGACACATTTGAATGTAGCTCAGTGACACTAGTAGAGCTGTTAGGATTTCATCAGAATACGAGCTATCTGCATTGACAGAGACCTTATCACTGAAATAGTTGCATGTAAGTTAATAAAAGCTTAAATATGACACCTGGGCAAATGTAATTTGTGCATATTAGAGATTTTCAAACCCAGGAAACAGTTTATAATAATAAGCTGGCTGTTCTTTTCATGTGCGTATTATGTGTGTTTGTATGTATATATATATGCACCCTCATTGCAGTGGGCTAAAAGACATTATTTAGTATCAGCTTTGTAACAGTTGTACAGTTTTTCTGCTGGCGCCCAGCAGAGCTTATCTTCCACAGCAGAATTCAGTTCTGAATCTGCTCTGCTGCCATTAGGATGTGTGCTTTTCTTTACAACAAAATGATATTTCTATCCTGTATAGCTTTCTTTTGTGGTTTGAAGACTGCTGAAAAGCAGATTAAGCAGCATTAACTTACTTTGGCCTGATGTGGTTATCTTCCTAGGTGACAAGGCAAATGCAGGAACATGAACAAGACTCGGAACTCCGAGAGCAGATGTCTGGCTATAAACGTATGAGACGGCAACACCAGAAGCAACTGATGGCATTAGAGAATAAACTGAAGGCAGAGATGGATGAGCATCGCCTCAGGTTGGACAAAGATCTTGAAACACAGCGTAACAATTTTGCTGCAGAAATGGAAAAGCTCATTAAAAAGCACCAAGCAGCCATGGAGAAGGAGGTAGGAGATCATGGTTTAGCAGACCAGTCCGTATTGTTAATGGCATTGAATTGTCCACTGCTCCTCATTGATGAGAGATGCTATTGTAGACTTACATGTCTGTTTTCAGGAGCCAAGCAAATTGCTAATTAGAAAAAGGCTAATACATCGCCTCCTTACACTAAGGGGTTTACGTAACTAGAGGAGAGGTATGTCCTTCATCACAGTGCGTTATACTAAATGTTACTGTATTGACCCCAGAAAAAATACTGTGAGGGTTTTCCTTTCTTTTGCCATGCATATGCTGCCAATAACTGACTGCCATCAAGTGTTCTGGAGGCAGATCAGCCTGCAGAGAAATGTGCCAGCTACACTTAAATGTTCACTGTTGAATTGCTTATGGATATGGTATTTTTTATATGTTTTTAAATAATTGATAATGAAGTGGTGCTGCCTACAGCAGTTATTATTGATTCTTTGTTCATCTTGGGTCTCTCAGTGGAGGGCTGAGGATATAGTTTATCATAAGGTGTTGACTTTGTTAGGCAGGACTAGCTGAACAGTAGGGCTGAGAAAATGAAGCACTGAAAAGAGGACTCCTGCCGGGTGTGTTGATGGGGGGTTGGAATGAGAAGAGAGTGAGGGCAAGCTCCTGAGGCTCGTGCTTATTCAGAGTCATGGTGAGTATCGTGGTGACTGTACCAAGAGTTCTGGGTCTTGGGCTGAAATGGAACATGAGCTGTAATCCATCGGGACGCAAACTGATTTGCTGCCGGATTTGCTGTAGGCTAAAGTGATGGCCAATGAAGAAAAGAAATTTCAACAGCATATTCAGGCCCAACAGAAAAAAGAACTGAACAGTTTCTTGGAGTCCCAGAAGAGAGAATATAAACTCCGTAAAGAGCAGCTGAAAGAGGTAACTCATCTGTGATGAGAAATGTGAATGTAGTGCAGTGTATGATGTTGTGTGAGAGCCAGTCAGGGAGAAAAGTGACACTGTGCACAAGAGATCTTTCACTGGATTGCTGCAAGTTCTGCATTTCATGAGCAGAGTCCTGTACATGTGTTTGTTGAGCTCTTTGACCTTAGACTTAGAGTGTTTATTCGTACGTTGGCACCTTCACATTCCTCTTGTGAAAGTACAGCCTCCTCCATTGTTTAATATTCCTTTTTAGCCAGAAACATGGAAAGTTGGCAATCCTAAGGAACAAAAAAGGTAGAAAGGTCATGAGCATTTTTCACATACCTTTTTGCTGCAGATATTGACCACGCACTCCAGCAGTTATTGAAGCTTCTTATCACTTAATGATGTGTCTGTAGCAGCAGCAAGAAAACAAAACAGTAAAGAAAACTGCAGATATTCTGGGTTTTTTTAAAGGAAAATATCTATAAAACATTATTTAATTTTAATGGAGAAAGCTGTGTAATAGTTTAAAAATCAGCATATTGTGGTGAAAAATCATGACCTTTGTGAGAGGCAGAGAAACTGTAGAATCAAACTTCCTGATTCTTTTTGCGGAGTGGTTGAAACCATAAGCACTATAAATAATTCTTTTGAAAGAACCATTTGATGCTTAACCATCAACTTGTGTGACGCAACTTAGGAACTTGCTCCAAAGGGGGAATATTCCCAAACATAGACATTTCCCAGGAGATAAAAAAAAAAGGCTAAAGAGCAGCAGAGCCAAGAAAGATCTAACAAAAACTGTAGTAGAGTGGGCTTTTTGTAATAACATAGAGTCTTTTTCTGAGTGGGCAGGAGATCACAGAGCACCAAGAAGCACTGGTGAAATACAGAGCACTTCTATCTCATGTTGAAGTTGAGATGTATCACAACAAGCCTAGTTACTATAGGGACACCTGTAGTATACAGTTCAAGCAAGCAGAGTCTTCTGCTAAAGGTGCTTCAAGTTATGTGTTGTATTTAGTACATACGTGCCAACTGTGGCCTTAAGTTTCACCTGTGAACTTCTTTATATTGTTTATGGAAGTTGCGGTGGCTCTGCGTTGATGAGTTACTTGTAAAATGTGTATGAGTTCTGATCAAGCAAGACAAACGTTTTCTAATGTGCTTCATGGCTGGGGTTTGACCAACAGGATGACAACACTTTGCTTCTCCTCTCAGTCCTTTGGGAGCCTGTAAAAACATATGTCAGGCTCCAAGTGTCTTTGTTTTCAGTGGCAAACCATCACTTTTACATTTTGAGCTAACGTACATGTCTGGAAAGTGTGGACATGAACCTGCAGTTTGGCCAGCTAAAATGCCAATTCAGAAAACAAGTTGTAGTTAAGTTTGGTTCCCTGCGAATTGTCTCCTGGTGCTCCCTTAGATCTGTGATAGGATGCATTTTGCAAGGCTGGGATGGTACAAGGAGGAATGGCTTTGAAATGTATTTTATTAGGCAGGTCTGTCCAGTTGTTCAGGGCCAAGGAGCTTAAGGTGACTATTCCACGATTAATTACCTTGCTGTTATCAGGAGCTGAATGAAAACCAGAGCACTCCAAAGAAGGAGAAGCAGGAGTGGCTCTCCAAGCAGAAGGAGAACATCCAACATTTCCAGGCAGAGGAAGAAGCCAACTTACTGAGGCGTCAGAGGCAGTACTTGGAGCTGGAGTGTCGCCGCTTTAAGAGACGGATGCTTCTTGGCCGCCATAATCTGGAGCAGGACCTGGTTCGGGAGGTAAGAGAATAGGCAGAGATGAGACCTGGAACCACGTGTGTGAAATGCGTCTCACAGGAGCACCTGCAGCCCAACTTGAGTCTCTCTGGAGTGTTAATTGCCACATCCAAAGTGTTTTTGGTAAAATAATGGCTCGATGTGTTCTGCAACATTGTCTGGTAATCATAGAATGGTTTGGGTTGGAAAGGACCTTAAAGCTCCTCTAGTTCCAGTCCCCTGCCATAGGCAGGGACACCTTCCACTACACCAGGTTGCTCAAAGCCCCCTTGTGGCGTTTAGGGAACCATGTGGAATGAAATGGTTCAGAATAGTGTCCTATTGTGGGAGAACTGTTGGATCCAAAAAGTCAGCAGTTATGGTCCTTTCTGTGCTTACTGTGAATGCTGTTGAGCATCTACAACAGGAAGCAGAAAAGGGAAATGAGGAAGGAAAATGACCATTGGCAGTGCTGTCTGCTTCTGATAAGACATGAAAACTCTGTGCTCTGTCCTCAAATGCCTTGGCAAGAGAGAAATGTCCTTGTGAACAAAGTGAAATGTCACATTGTGAGCAGAAATCCAAGTAAGTATGAAGAATCTAATAATTCCCTCTGTCCTCCTGGTAGGAGTTAAACAAAAGGCAGACACAGAAGGACCTGGAGCATGCCATGCTGCTGCGTCAGCATGAGTCCATGCAGGAGCTGGAGTTCCGCCATCTCAGTACCATCCAGAAGATGCGCTGTGAGCTGATCCGGCTCCAGCACCAGACCGAGCTCACCAACCAGCTGGAATACAACAAGCGCCGGGAGCGGGAGCTGAGGCGTAAGCACGTCATGGAGGTCCGGCAGCAGCCCAAGAGCCTGAAGGTACTACATGATGTAGGAGCTCTGGGCCTAAGCTACTGGTGGTAGTGAAGTGGTACATTGCGGCTCAGGTCTTATTTGCAGTGTGTGCAGGTCCAAGGTATTTTGAAGCTCATTAATTCAAAAAGGTGTCTCATTCTGTAATGAATACCTTCTTTAAAAAGGGACGTATCTGTCAAGTTGTGTAACTGCCAGGGTGCAACTGCAGCCCTCCAAGTACCACATGTATGAACCATAACAATGGTGGCCAGGATTGCAGTGTATTATAGGCAAGCCATAGCAGTACTATTCCTTCATCTGATTTGAAAAGCTGTGGTTCTCAGCAGTGTGCCTTCCTTTCTGAGGTAGTTTAAAATGCATTTAATCTTTGTTTCCCCCCCTCTTCCTCTGACACTATTTTCTGATCCTCTTCTCCCGCCATCTACAAGAATAAAATCTATTTAAAACCAAACAAACAGAAAAGCTTTGTGTTGCTGTGTGCATCAAAATGCACTGCACTATCAGTCTTGGCTAACCCACCTTGTATTGTTTTAGATAAAGGCTGGTATGTTAGCAAGTGTGGGGGGAAAAGAGAGACATCAACTGCAGTGTCCTCAGGAAGGTCCTAGCACTGACCTTTGCTGTGCTCTCATGGGTTTCTCATGCTGCCCTTGTAGCTTCGGTGGCAGACCAGAACTGTAGGGCCTCTGTAATTGAGGCTTTTAGTGTTTTCATTGTAAGCCTTCACTTCATCCAAAGGAGTCCAGTGGTTTATTCTGAAGTGTCTGAGAAGGGAGTATAAGGCCTTTCACAAAGCTGCCTGGTACATTTCCTTTGAGGAGGCAGACTTCTTCTCTCCACCCAGTGTTCAGCTGTGCCAGTAACAAAATGAGTGTATGGCATACTGAGCATGGGGTTTCTTTGTTGTTCTAGGTCTTTCCTCTTCGTGATATTTCCCATCTGACTTAGTTTTCACCATCTGCAAGTTATCTTCTCACAGAGAAAATAACCAACTTGAAAATAGAACTTCAGAAGGAAAAAAAAACCCTCACCACCTGATTTGTCAATATTAGAATGAAATTAAGTAGTGAAAACCTGGCTTGTGAGAACAAGGGACCATCTGATGGCTGTTGAGAATCTCCAAGGATATAGTGTATAAATAGCTGATGACTTCACAGGGAAGCTGTGCTGCACTCTGAGCTGAATAAAACTGAAGCAGCTGTATTAGGCTGATCCTTCTGAGATTAGCATGAATGAGTTCTGCCTCCCCAAGGTGATGCGGTGCAAACACGAGTGGGCAGCGAGTCCGTTCTCACTCCCTGGCTGGCAGTTGGGACAGCAGGATCTGCAGTCCCTGTGGGCTGCAGAGGCTTGGCTCTCACCTCTGCACACTCTTCAATCCCTTCCCTTTTCCAGTGAGGGCAGGGCTGAGTGGTTTTAGGAAGCATGGAAAGCTTGCGCTTCGCTTTGCATGGCTGTTCTGCGATTAGCAAAGGATTTCAGGCTTGAGCTGTCAATCCAGCACCTTTGCATGCACACAGTGCTAATAATGCAGCCTGCTGGACAAGCGTTCAGTTTGGAGCACAATCCCCTCTTTATTGAGGCTGTTCCCTGGTGTTATTAACTCCTTCTCTTGCTTCTGACTAATGCAGGCAAGTATTCTTCATTGAATAGATAATTTGACTATTTGTTCAGTTTCTCTCTCCAGCAACGTTTTCCCTCAAGGGCACATGTTTCAGGCTCTCCCTTTGTTATTTAGCGAGGTCCTTTGTCCTGAAAGCTGAGCTTTAACGGTCAGTGTCTGTTGCCACTCTCACAGCACCAGAAGGACCCATAACTTGAATTCACCCTTCAGTGCAAACTGCTCTGTTATTATTTGGAGTGTGTTAATTGTGATGCAAATACCCTCTTGCTGGTGTTTCACAATTCTAGGTCAAAATGATCTTGTCAGAAGTCTGACTGGAAATCTTACCCCTCCCTTCTGTTTCCTGTTGTTAAAGCCTTTGGGTTGGAAGCCTGTAAATAGTCTGGTGTCCAAGCAAGACTCCACAGAAAGTGAGGACAAAACAGATTGCAAGTATTTTGCTGTGACCAGGTCCCTGACAGGAATGTGTAACCTGCTGAAACTTCCCTTAAGGGCACAGAGGAAACAACCTTAAAGGTTTCCTGGAGGGAAATAACTTTCCGTGAATTTAGAAAGGGTAAAAATGATGTATTCCTCTCCGTGATACGTGTTTTGGTTTGAGTGAAACCCATCTTTGTCCTGTTTTCTGCCTCAGGTTAGCAAAGTGGAATTGTTGGTTTATGCAGCAAAGCATGCTGGTGTCTAAATTGGGCTGGATATATTGTCTGATCCCACTGCATCTTTCTAGGTGGCTACAAGTGCTGTGCTTATCACCTACCCTGCTGAGCCTTGAGTTAGTGCCAGAGCAGGCAGTGGAGGAGCTGACAGGAGGATGTGCACGTGTATGTGCCTTGCTGGTTCAGAGCCCAGAGCAATTCCAGCTTACACAAGGGACAGGAAGATGGCCCTATGCTCTGTTAGTGCTTTGGGATTTGACCACGGTGGCTGACAGTGAGGATGGCCCAGAGTGGTTTTGTTGTTGATGTTGGGTTTTACTTGTTTCTTCTTACCGTAGTAAGACCGGCACAATGCTGCTGTTGCTTGTGGTGTGTGTTTTCAAGCATCTAATCTTTCCCAGCCATTTTTTAGTATCTTTATAAAAACCAAGCTTTTAATATTAAGGCTTAGAATACATTTTATCTTCCATCAAACCCTCAATGGAAAAAGTGTTGCTCTTTTTCGCTGTCCCTTCTCATGCACCAGATCTGCTTCTTTTCATGACATTAAGCACTGTCCGTATGTATGTGTCATACAAGCACAGTCATGTGTAAGTATGGCTTTTGGTGCTAATAAATTAGTCCTGTCCCTCAAGAACTTTTTCTTGAAAAGCAACACCCAGGACTGGATCCAGTCCAGTGACAAATGTGAGGCTCTTTGTGCACAGACAGCTGTATTTAGGCTGGAGCTTTGTTATAAAAGTGTCTGTATTGTAATTGTTCCGCACAGTAGCAGTGTCAAAGCAGCTGCAGCAGTAGTCGTTGCCTCTTGTGTATTTTGCTTCCCTCCTTGCACTGTAGATGTGAATATACATTTGTGGATTCTTGAACTCATATCCTTAATGTAATTGTAAATATCCATTTGAATGGATATTTCTCTCATTTGAAACACGCTGGTTTTTTTTTTTTTTTTTCTTTGTTTGTGTCCCCTCCATCTTTCCAGTCAAAAGAACTACAGATAAAGAAGCAGTTTCAGGATACATGCAAGATCCAAACCAGACAGTACAAAGCACTGAGAAACCATCTGCTGGAGACCACGCCAAAGAGTGAACATAAAGCTGTCCTCAAACGGCTCAAGGAGGAGCAGACCCGGAAGCTGGCTATCCTGGCTGAGCAGTATGATCACAGCATTAATGAAATGCTCTCTACACAAGCTGTGAGTCGCCTCTGAGGGACCCAGGGTTCCTCAGCCAAATAGGGATGTTTGCATTTGAACTGATCTGTATCCTGACAGCAGGCTGTCTGCTTCCTTGCTACACGTGCCATACCCTGCACAGTCATTCCTCTGTGTTTAAAAAAAGCAGCATTCAAGCGCAGAGGAAAGAGGTATTACCCCCTTCAGGCAGGTTCGAGTTGAAGCGGCTGTTGCAGAGATGCAAAGTGATGCATCTGTGTGGCCGGAGGACTGCTTTTGCATGATGTTTGACAACATAAGCATCCCTGCTAGACTATCGTTTAAATAACATGCAGCTTGCTGTCTCAAGTCATTTAGGTTTTGATTTGTCAGTGATACCAACCAAAGCATGTGCCACTGGTGGAAGATGCTCATTGGGTCATGGGGGAGTCCAGAGTTTTGAAACAGTGGTAACAGTGTTGTGAAAGTTCTGTGATTCCTTCTTTAAGAGATGCCTTCTTTAAGAAATGACCCCATGAGCAGTGCTTTGTGTCCTTGCTGCAACTGAATGTGCAGTTTTCTTTGCACTTCTTGCATATTGCATCCTGCTCACATCGCTCTGTACAACTTTGTGAGGCAGGGTAGTTGGCTTAATTTATGTATGGGAAGGTTGAAAGTTCAGTATCATACTGCTTTTAGGTTTATGTCATCACTTTCTTTTGCCCAAAGTCCTGTATTGGCAGGGGTATGGACTTAAGTCTCCTGTGTACAGGTAATTGGTTAATCCCGTTGAGCAGAGCAAGAGATCTTCTCTTTGGCCCTGGCAAAAGGAGAACTGTAGATACAGGCACCTCCAGCAGTCTGGTCTCTGCAGTATGGATCATGGTTCCTGAGGTGCTGCTGCTCATCAGCATCACTTGCCCCAGAGCTGTGGGCTCACTGTCACCAGTCTTTGTCACTATAGGTCCTCTGTTCAGTGAAACGAAGTACAATAGAGACCAATTGTATTGCCAAGAAAACAAAGTGCCATCCCATTCTCTCCCCCTCCCCACAGTCCTACCCCAGAGTGGTTACCCCATAGTGAAACGTCTCTATTGTCTGTCTTTCCCAGCTGCGTTTGGATGAAGCACAGGAAGCAGAGTGCCAGGTTTTGAAGATGCAGCTGCAGCAAGAATTGGAGCTGCTGAATGCGTATCAGAGTAAAATCAAGATGCAGGCAGAGGCCCAGCATGATCGGGAGCTGCGTGATCTTGAGCAGAGGGTGTCCCTCCGCCGGGCCCTCCTTGAGCAGAAGGTAAAATGGGCATGTGAGCATCATTAGCACACTCCATGCTTCAGATCTTAAATCGAATACAGAAAGAAAATGCTTTTACCTTGCTGTACATAGTAACACAAATCATTTGGGTATTTGCCTCTCTGGGATGATAGCTCAGTGACACATAGGCTAAACTTTCTGCCAGCTCAGCCATTCTGTGTGAACAGCTTCTGGCTGGGATAGGGCTGCTTGGAGCGTGCCAGAGGGAGTCGTGCCTCTCCGGGCAGGAGGGAAAGAGAACTGTTCTTTCCGTCTCTGAGCTGCAGATTACCTTCCCCAGCTCATTGGAGGACAGACAGTAACAACCCGAAGCTAGCAGGGGGGCTTTTGGAGTTTGCATAGCATCAGTAGTAGGTATCCTGGGGGGGGGGGAAAGGAAGGTAAAATGTGTTTGACACCCTGTGTTTTGCAGTAACATTATCTTATGGCAGATCTGCTCCATTTGGCAGTCTGTGCAGACCAGGTTGCAGTTTCCCTATGAAATTGTGCCTGTTATGTTTGTTATTCGTCAAACGGAAGTAGCCAGACCAACAGGCATGGGTGACCTCCTGCTCCCCAGATTTCAGCTTGTAATTGGCTCTGTGTATCAAGGTGTTCCTTGTTGAAGTATGTTTTGATGTGCTGTGCCAGACATATGGTGTGTATAGAAATGTTGAGTGGCCTACACAGACCAGGGGAAGGGTAATTCATCAGTCAGGGAAAGGAAACACACAGTCAGCCTTCTTTCTGCAGATTTTCCCCCCTTTGATTTGCCCTGTGGTGACAGCCATCGCCATTCACACAGCAGTTCCCAACTTTGCTGATGGGCGATTATTAAATTAGAGCAATTACTCTGTGGCCTCGAGGTTCTTTACACTTAGCTTCTCCCAGAAGCTAACAGATGGATGCTGGGTTGATAGAGCGCCCTTGTCTGCGTAAAACTGCTCCACCTCACGGTCAGCTGAGGAAGCATCTCCGAGGAGACAGTTCAGCCCTATTGTCCTTTGGTCTCCTGCAAGGAGACATGGATCTCTGGAAGTAATTTGGTTTGTGGAAACAGAGTTCCCGTGTGGTGCCCACTTGTGTAACAGCTCTTTAGACCCCATCACTAGTTATTTTGCTCCATCCAGAAGAGGACAGCTCCATCTCAGCCCTGCATTTGAGGGTGTATTGCCCTCTGGTGGCATGATCTGCCCAGAGCTCTGGGATGAAGGGTCCCACAGAGAGCCTGCTACTGCTCCTTGTCTATGGGAGCAGCATATCTTGTATTGCATGTAGTGTTATGTTAGAAGTTGAAGTGATGCCAGTGACTTAAGGAAGTGCACATTAACCAGTAGTAATGTTGTGTAAGTCTTTTACTGGACCAGGGTTGAAGTCTTGGCATGTAGAAAGCCCCTGCGAAGCATTTGGTATCAGCAGTGGTGATAGGAAGCTTAGCAGTACTACTTAACAGATAAAAAAAAGATGTAGCATAATATTTTGTGTGTGTTTGTGTCCCTATGTTGCTGTGGGATAGCAAAATATTGGATGGTGCTTCAACTCCCATGGGTTTATTTAACGATACGTGCAGTCCTGGCACATTGCAAGTCACAAAGTCATGGACTAGCAATGAGACTGTTTCTTGGTGGGGTCACAGTCGTTCAGCAGCAACTTGAGGGAGAATGCGGGAGCAAATGTAGATGCATCATTCTTTCAGAAGGAGGGGTGGTGGTCTGTGTTTGTAAGAATTGAGAGTTGTGAGTGTTCTGGTGCCGGTCGTTCCGAGCTGTCACCTGGTATTTGCTTGCATGTGCTAACTGAAACTGGCAGCCAAAGAAAGGGCAGGTATGTGCACAAGATGAATGTCTGAGTTTATATGCACAAATATATACATAGCCTGTGGCAAAGTCAGTCCCTGTTGTTCAATAATAAACCAGATTCCAGACATTAGTGTGTGCCTAGAACTCTGCTTCCTTCTTAGCACATTTTTGATGGTGCCCATCACCACAGTAACTCACTAGAGCATACAAGTCTGACTGAGGCTAAGGAGGGAGCAGCCAGCCTCATCAATGCACAGCCTACACTGACTGAGGCACTGTACAAGCTATACTCCAGTGCTGTGTTGTTTGTGTTGCACCAGTAATGAGTGTCCCAAGAGAGTCTTTAAAAGACCTCTGATGTACTCATTTCCTTCCCACGTGCCTTAGACTCCTCATCTTCAGAGTCCTGCGTCCTGAGGTCATTTCTAAGGGATATCATTTTAATGCAATGTGCTAGGTATGTCTTTCTGTGGAGTTCAGTTGCATGAAGTCCTGCATGTTATGCTGTCATAAAGACTGAAAACTGTGAAGCTGTGCTTGCTGAAGACACTGAAAAAGGAGGATTCTGCTGAGGCAGCAGGACTGGAAAAAACCAAGTGGAGCATTTTAAAGAGCTAACATTAGAGAAGGCACCTTCTTCCTCTTCTGCCTTTTCCAAGCTAGCTGGCCACAGCGTGACTTTCAGCAGGAGTGAGGAGGGCTGCTCTGTGGAGTCAGTGTCACTCATCCAGCACTAAACCCAGGCAAGTGGATAAGGCGGTTTCTGAAAGCCCCAAATGGTTCAGGAGATGACTCACCCTGGAGCAGATTGTTTCCGAAATTCCAGATGAAATCACTTTGCATATTCCCTGACTAAGGCAAGAGAGTGCTATGCTCTGCCCAGTACCTTCAGCACAAGATAACACCTCTTGGCCGCGTTGCTGCTGACAGCAGGGAGATGCCAGTGAGCTATGCTCAAACACTTGGCTGCTGCTTTGTACCCATTTGGTCTTTTTCACCAAGGCCAAAAGTAGCTTTTCCAGTGCTGGCAAGAAGATAATGGAGTGATTCTTTGGTTCTCCACCTGACTGCAAAGATTTCAATACGAAAGGCGTTCATCCCTGCCTGATGGGTGTCAGGAGGCTGTAGCTCCATGATTTCTTTACTTAGCTGATCCCGGTGCCCCTACCGAAGTACTGATGGAAAATGATTTGTAACAGTGCTATGGAGAAGAAATAGCAGTTGCCAGCTTGCATATCGTCTAGCTAATAATCTGCCACACAATTCAAACATCACTGCTTGCTTTCTTCAGCCGCACACCCTGGAGAAAGTATCAGGGTAATGAAATATGAGAAACCAATTTAGGAAAGGGTTATATAGGAAATGATAAATATGAGCTAGGGAAGTCTGGCCAGTGAAGGAAACTGAATGTGGGTTCATACATTGAATCCTGGAGAAAATAGCAGTCACCGTCATCAGATTCAGCTACAAACAGTGAAGGTCACATTAAGCTGTGTTGGCAGGTATTTGACTGCATAGGCGCTGTGCTTGGCTGTGTCTGAAGGTGCTTTCCCAGTAGGCTTTTATGGAAGCTCTAGATTGCTGCATCTTTAAAGATTAATCTATGTCAGGCTGTTATTATCAGTGCAAACTTTGGGTTTGCACCCCTGAAGCTTCTGTATTCACCAGGGAACAGGGGCCAAGACCCTCTCACTGATATTCCCTATGCTTTGACTTGTGCAGGTCTATAAGACTTACCCTTTTGCCTTCAGAACAGATTGTGTGTCAGTGGATATCTGATCTAGATCCAGTCTCATGTATAACCATGGGGAGAGAAGGTTCCTGACTAGCCCTTCAGGGACTGGAGGCCATGCCTGTGAAGGGGTCCTGCCACTACAGACTCTCTCTTCTTTTTTCCTTCCTAGATTGAGGAGGAGATGCTGGCCTTGCAGAACGAGCGTACCGAGCGGATACGAAGCCTGCTGGAGCGTCAAGCTCGCGAGATTGAAGCCTTTGACTCAGAAAGCATGAGGCTAGGTTTTAGTAACATGGTTCTTTCTAATCTCTCCCCCGAGGCGTTCAGCCACAGCTACCCGGGAGCTTCTGGCTGGTCCCACAATCCTACTGGGGGTGCAGGACCTCACTGGGGTCATCCCATGGGTGGCCCACCACAAGCTTGGGGCCATCCAATGCAAGGTGGACCCCAGCCATGGGGTCACCCCTCGGGGCCCATGCAGGGGGTACCTCGAAGTAGTGCTATAGGGGTCCGCAACAGCCCCCAGGCTCTGAGGCGGACAGCTTCTGGGGGACGGACGGAACAGGGCATGAGCAGGAGCACAAGTGTTACTTCACAAATATCCAATGGTTCACACATGTCTTATACATAACTTAAACAATAACTGAGGGTGGCAATTCCACTGGAGCTGTCTGCCAACAGAAACTGCCTACAGACACCAGCCCAGCAGCCTCCTCAGTGCGGTGCTGACGTGTGGAAGCTGGGTGCACATGGAATATTGTATTCATTTTGTAAAGCATTACGTTTTGTGTTTACTAACTGGGATGTCATAGTATTTGGCTGCAGGGTTTTGGGGGGGGGGGTGGATTTTTGTTTTTTGTTGTTTTGTTACTTTTTGGAGGGGTCGTGGGAGGGCGTCTGAGAAATATATGCAATTAGTCAGGAGAGTTGGCTGGTGGTGGTCACACTGACAGGACAGAAGGGCCTCAGACTGCCCTTGTCATGCCATCCGTAGGAAGTCTGAGGAAGAATGGAGACCTCCTCCCATGTCCCTAAATTTCGAACTGCCACCCTGCAAAAGCCAGGCGAGCTGCCTTTACACCAACATCCAGGGGAGGAACAGCTGGATCTTCTGTTCCCTTTTTATTTGTCACTAAATTGGGTAAATCGCTAGGGTATTGCCTCTGCCAAGAGGCATTTCTAAATTGATAGGTGAGGAAGAAGGGTGAGAAGAGAGGCCAAGAGACACCAGGGCTCAGCAGGGCCCTTCTACCCAAGTGCCCGCTCCTTGTCGTGTAAGATGTGATGTTCTCTCAGAAGGCCCTGGTCAGCTTCCCCAGAGCTGTGTAGGTAAATCTGGCTGGAGGGAACAGGCTTAGAAGTGTTTGAAAGTGAATCCCTGCTTTGGCACTCCCTGACTGTGCTGCTGGTAGCTCAGATGAGGTTGGGCAGAGGAGCATAAGTAGTGCACTTGTACGGCTAATACTGTGACATCTCATTTTAGCTAAGCATCAGAATAATTCTTGGAGCCCAGCATAGTCCTTTTTGCTCCATTCAGAAATGTTTAGACTTTCAGCCAATCAATCTCAAATGCCAGAGGTATTTTGAAGGATGCCATAGTCACAAAATGCCATCGATCGGGTTTTTCATTATTACACTACATCCACCAATTTATTACCTTTTTGGCTTGTTGCAATTTCCTGTTTACATGTAGAGTGTAGCCAACTGTTTAAATGTTTAGTTGCCACGGTGTACCAGGAGGAGCTGAGCCAATGACTCTTTCCCAGCTGATGACTAACCCACATCACCACTGTAGATCTTGCTGCATGTGAGGCTCCTTTATATTATTTCCATTGCTGCAATACTTCACAACTCTTACAGTCCCTTGAGATGCTGTGATATTTTGGCAGCACACCATGAGAAGGCACTACTTCCAGAGGCTCATTGGAGCTGCTGTACTACTGAAAGGAAGCAAAGGAGGTTGTGAAATCCATATGGTGTAAAGGGGTCAGGGAGTCTCGTTAACAGAGTGACTTGGTTGCATCATGTCATCCCTTAGCGCTGGGAACTGGAGATGCCCCCGTGCTCTCCTGCCAGTGCAAGCTCTGGTCAGCCAGCACTGTGGGGTGAGGGGAAAGAGCAGGTAGATGAAGTTTGGCTTGAGGCAAAGGTTTCCGTCTTGGGGGGCTGACCAGCCAGGGTTCTTTGTAAATGTTTTTCCTTGCACACTAATCATCTTGAAGAAAACACTAGCTGCTAACTCTAGGATTTGCCTTTAATATGTTTATAGGGCTCAAAAGCGAGGTTTTCCGAATGTGTTTGTCCATGTGACATATTTATATAGTAACTACTCTAGTGTCTCGCTGCTGTTCAGTACTCGACAGGGCGACGTTCTTTCGTTAGCTAAATTAACATCCACTCCCAATCCTTAACTCTCTGCCAGTGTCCGGTGAATCCAACTGGGATTTCTAGCATCTTGACGTAGCATATCACTCGAATCAAAGATGGAAACTCCACCAAAACATGTGTGAGCAGCCCCTTAGTAAGGAGCTTTGTAGTACTAACAGTTGTTGGAAGCCTGGAATGAGGCGGTAGTCCCATGGAAGTGACTGTGGTTGCTCTCCTGGGGCAAGTGGTGACTGTGAATTGTCCTGTTCCTCTGCTATGTTTTTATGTGGAATTGGATGTTTTTGGGGTCATTCTTTTGCATTGCAGTGTTGTTGAAATGCAGCGAAACTGATTTAGGAAAGGTACCTGTGTTTTCCTGGGGTTAGAAAGACAGGCAAACATGAAATGAAAGGCCAAAATTGCATTGGGGCTTACCATGGGAGTGTAGAGGGTGTGCCCAGAGCATGGTGCTAACACAGCATTTGGAAGTTCAGCTCCTCTGTCACAAACCGCAGCAGCGGCAGCGGGGACAGGCTATACCTGCAAGTTCAGTGGGTTCATTCTTTTGCTTCTGTTATGGTTTGAATTTGGTCAAAGTCTCTGGCTTAAATTGAGCTACTTCAACAGAATTCTCTCAACCCATCTCTTTGTGTAATGTTGAGCATGACTGAATGCTGAATCCAAATGATGGCTATCCCATATTGGCTTTTTTTGTATTCAGAAAGAATTGTGTAGTAACCATTTTTACATGTATATCATGTGCAGACCTGGACTATTCCAACAAGTTAATATTTTAATTAAAATAGTTTGCAAAAACTGATTCAGATCAACTGGTCTAAATGTGTGTGTGCCTGCGTGTACGTGGCGGAAGGAAAGGTGTCCCAAACCAGCCTGATCTCCAGGGGGAGCACCCCATTATGCAGCTGTAGCCAGATGGGTCAGGCTGTGCCTTGGAGGTGTGTGAGGAGGCCCTTGGTGTTGAGAATTTGAATGTATCTTGGGTACGTCTCAGATACATGAGCAACACCACACCAGAGAGATGCAAACACTCTCTCTGAATCAGTTTGCAAACTCTGTTTTTTAAAAGTAAGCCCAAGTGCTCGTTGCAGTCATGCCCTAACTTTGGTTTTAAAAATACTGTAAATTGTGGGAACTACTCCAGTACCTCAGCAGAGATGTTCTCTGACATCTTTTACGTTCGTATTGTAACACTGGGGAAACTCTTCTGTGTGGACTACTTTGCAGACTTCACTGAGTGTTTTCACTTGACCCCTTGACCAGCTTGACTCCCGAAGCTGTTATTCTGTGGTTGTTTTTCTCTCCCCTTTGCAAAGACCTGAAGTTCTGATGTAGTTTAGCCCAGAGATGAAAACAGCAGAGGTGCCAGCCTTTTAACCTCTTTCTGATTCAAATTTCTTTTGATTTTAATCAAGATCAGTGAAAGGGACCACGTTTTTCTTGCTTTCTGTGGTCCCAGGGAGTCAGCAGCCACCTCTCCCTTCCATGTTACATGTTTTCTTTCTCAGATGCAGCACTGAGATGGAGGCCACAGCTCTGTTTCACCTGCATTCACTCCAAGCCCAAGTGCTTCAAAGGGGCTGAAGAGCTAAATGTGGTATGATACCAAGCTTTCCACAGAAAATTATCCCCTGCAGCCGTTCCTTGCCTGGCTTGTGTCCAGGCTGGCATTGCTCTATATCCCAGCCATCCCTCCCACTCCAGAACATGCATTGCACACTAGCTGTAACCTGCACGGGGTGCATCCCGCTCCATCCTGGGATGATGTTTTTCAGTAACACCCCCAGCTTCATGTGCCATTTCTTGAGAGGCAATAAATTGCATTGTACCACTGTCTCCCATTCCTCTGTTGAATACGCACATCTCTCTGGATATATATATATATGGTATCTCATGTGTATATATTTACTCTGTACGTACGTGTGTGTGGGTGTACGTGCACACACACCTCACGCTGTGCATTTCTGGCAGGGCACTTCGGTTCTGCTGTTCTATACACTCCTGTTAATGAGCAAAGGCAGCCCCTGCAGCAGGGCTCTTGAGGGTGAGGGCATGAACATCTGCTTCAATACTGCCCTGCTCATTGTAGCTTGCTGTTTCTGGAGCACGGGAGGGTGAGATAGCTGCTGTGAAGGACAGAAGGGAGCTCCTAGAAGGTACCAGAAAGTCAGAAGACAGCAGAGAGGAAAACACAATGGTTTAGCAATAGAAAAGCAGTGGAGGTGATGTAAGGATCTGCTGGGGAGGGGGCTGGGGCAGTGCTGAGCTCCCAGTCCCCCCCAGAATCTTGCCACGAAGGATCACAAGTCTTGGCACTTTCTTTTGGCATTCCTGAGTTGAAGCCACAGCTAACTCCAAACACTGTCTACTTTTGTGTGCGTCTAACAGCTGGAGCAGGTTCTGTGGAGGTTCAAAAGAGAAGCTAAATTGGAAGGCTTAATATATGTGTGTGTGTACAACATAGACATGTATGTGCACACACAGGCACTTTAGGTCCATTCCTTATTCTGCTTAGGCATGTGTCTTTGGTTACTTGGTGGCAGAGGACAGTCTTGTTCTCCTCCTGGGTGCTTGCTCTGCATTTCTAGTAAAGCTTGCCCTGCTCTCTCTCGTAGTAGAGGGGTGAGTGCCATGCTGGCCACCATGAGCTCCTCAAGCTGTGAAGATCCTTCTCACCTTCTCCTTTGTCCTCTATAGACCCCATCTTAGTGAGATGTCTGGTAGTTTGGGGATAGATGGTTCTTGCGTGTGTCAGGTCACAAATATTCATCCAACTGCAATATTTACCCGCAGGGGAAGCCCAGCCAGCTCAGCAGTGTGCCAACACGGGCTCTCTTTGTGCTACCAGAGACTTTGGAGGCAGTTTTCCCCCACATCCCTTTTGGAAGGTCTCCTGTGAGTTCTTTAGGCAAGACTCGGGTTTGGTTGGGACATCCTTACCCTTTCACAAGGAGTTGTGTCGTCTTGAGCTGTGGGCAGCGAGCCCAGAGCCACGTGCCAAGGCTGGAGGAGTAGGGCATGCCCGGACAGGGCTGCTAGTTGGTGTCCCTCTGCTGTGTTGGTTTCAGTTTGCACTTCTTTGAGTCGAGTCGGAGTCTGTTGAGAAACACGTGTGAGGCGCTTCGGAGGGTTGTAGGTAGCTGTTTATAGCCAAAAAACCCCACCAAAAGCCAGCCTGATCGGTCCCGTGGTTGTAGTAAACATCACCCCACCAGGGAACGATGGCAGCAGATAACCCTGGTTCCTGTTGCACAGTGAGGTTCAGCCAACTGGGGCCGTGACGCTTCTGGCTGCATCCCTGCCCCTTCTCCTGGGGCAGGAGAGGCCTTTGTCAGCTAGAGAGGGACTTGGTAAATCAGGTTTGCTGGCAAACAAGCACCTTAACCACTGAGCTGTGGGTCTTGATACTTGCACTTCACCTGAAGGCTCCTTTTGGAGGGGGAGGAAGGCAGTTTGGTACGTGACGGTTGGCTTTGCACCCTTTCAAACATCCTAAAGCCATGTCCTAGGGAAAAACCAAACCCCACCATCAGTTCCCTCTCTCCTTTGCTTTCTCTGAGTGCACACACTGAGTCCAGGAACCAGAAGGGCCGAGCGTTGTCCCCACGGATGTGAACAAACCCGGGGGGACCTTCGCCCCTCCGGTCCCCTGCCCCGCTCCCCACCCTTGAGTACGGGTACCTCAGAACATGCACAGATTGACTTTTCACTGACAATGAGCTCAAGTTATTGTGAGTGAAAAGAGTTGTAATTACCTGTAAATATGTAGTTAACAAATTGACCTAGTTTCTGTATTTTTTAAGTTTTTGTACTAAAATTTATAGATACAGTTATGTGCCAGCTAGCAAAAAGCTACTATAATTGCCCGTCGTAGTTCAGCATGCATCTAATCCCAAGACTTGTCCAAGTGATGCCGTAAGGAATTGTGCTTAAATATTGTGAGCTGAGGCCGATGGGGCAGTGGGGGGGACGGGGAGGCCAGTGGCCACTCGCCTGGGCTTCCAGCTTCCAGCCTTCAGCCCCGTTTTCCATGTGGAATGTTCCCCCCATTGCGCTGTGTGCTGTGTATGGGGCAGTGCGAGGGATGGAGCGGTGGCTTCGAGCTTTCTCTGGAGCTGAACTCAACCGAGTTCAGGTTCTTTGCTGCAGTTTAATACCGGCTTAGGACTCTTTTATTTTTCAGCCCCCTCTAGAAACGATCTGTTTTCCCTTTCTGACTGCTTTTGTCTTTAAACCCGAGATCATCGAAACCTACTGGAGGGGAAAGAGAGAAAAGGAACAAAAAAAGGAAAGAAAGACTTTCATTTCAGGTCGTTGCCTGCTTTCAGTGCCAGGATCACGCATTTCTATGGCAACTCTGAGCTCAGCAGAGTTTAGGAATCAGCACAGGGTTGTGAAGGAGCTGAAGTGCTGCTGCTTCTGCAGCAGGGCGAGCCTGTGGGTGCCATGCGGAGGGTCTCCGTGCGCCATAAGCCCTGCTGCTAAGCGAGGGGTGGGCTCCTCGTGCTTCCTAGGAATGGAGTAAGGACCTGTGCTCCTTGCCTTGTGGCAGAGGCACGTCTGCAAGTCGAGATGAGCTTTGCTGAGCAGCCCGGGAAGCTGCGGGCAGAGGAGTTTGAGGTCCGGTCGTCCTGGAGGTCGTAGGGGAGATGGGAGCTTGTAAGGATTCATGGATCACATACGGGTTTGGCTTCTGGCAAGCAAACCACCCGCTTCCTTTCTTCAGCTTTTCTTCCCTCCTGACCCCCCCCGCAGCTCTTCCCCCTCTGCTTGCTTGGAACAGGAACATTTCTTACCTGCCTAGAAACAGCTAAAAGATATTTGGGGAGGGGTGGGGAGGGAGGGTCAGCCCTGATGTAAATAATTAACGTTGCAAAGTGAAGTGTGTATAACATAAAAAGGCTACAGCCCTTTGGTGACTTGTATAAATGCTTGAGAAGGTTGTGGGAGGAGATGGAGGAACAGAGGGACCTGTCCGGGGCAATGCAGCCATCGCTGCCCCACCAGCACCGACACCAGTGGGTCGGGAAGCGGGGACCTCGTGTCCCTCAGTGTGGGATCCCCCGTGGTTTAGAGGATGGGATGTGTGTGATATGGATAGGAGAAGCTGTGTGAGGTGTGTATAGTGTATATTTTTTACAAATAGCTTGCTTGTATTGTGAAGAATTTTAAAGACAAACTTGAGAATTCTAGCCTAACTATTAACACAAGTTTAACATCAGTTACCCCACTGGGTTCAGAGCCTCTTGAATGTATATTCCTTTTTGTAACCTAAATGACCTATTCTTCTACCAGTCAGCCAGACATCCTATTTATATTTTTAATTTTATATATTGCTTTTCCATTCGTTCTCATTATTTCCAGCATGTTTCTGGGTTTGGTTTTCGTTCGGTTGGGACAGTGGGGGGGAGGGGGGGGGTGTTTCTTTTTTTTGCACAAGCATTGTGTGAAGTCAAGGAAATATTAACTCGAACCTGGTATTTTCCAACCTGGTCCCCCCCTTCCCCTTCCTCTCCTCCACCCCTGGTGTGTTCTTTTTTTCCCTTCTTCCAGCACCAGGTTGGGGTTTTTCCGGGCTGGGATGCAGCGGGTGGGAGGAAGGGGATGGCTCTTTTTCCGTTCACAAATGCCAGATCTTTTTGCCGGTCAGCTCAAAAGCGCTTCACTTGCCGATTGCTTTAAAAAGAAGAAGAAAAATAAGTAAAGTAAAACAAAACCAGAACCTTATCAGTGCGGGAGGAGGGGAAGGGCACACCTGTAGCCACACAACTGCTTTGGCTGCGAAACAAGTGCCGACCTTTCCTGGCGAGCAGGTAACCACGAGGCAGCTCTGACCCTGTTCATGTGCACAACCCCAAGAGCTGCCTCTGACAGCAAAGGCTCTTGCTGCTTTTCCTCTCCCCCTTCTTCCTCCTCTTCCTCTCCCCCTCCATGCGGAGGTCCCAGCTCACCACCAAGAGCTCGCCCAGCGCCGTGGCATCACCCAGCTCTAGCAAACCCCGGGTGCCACATGGGTTTTATTGGTGCCAGAGAGCATTAGCGATTAACCAACCACACACACATATCTGCTGTTTTACTATGAACACTGGTCTGAGGTTTCCAGGCCCAGCGCCACGGTGATGGGCCCACGAAGGATTGAACATGGGGAATTAAAAACTCCTTTCCTGCTTCCGTGTCTGGTAGCACCAGCTGGTATGAGTGAACCTACAGGTGTGCGTTTTCCTTCTGGTAGAAAATGCCACGAGCACTAACTGGTAAGGCTTAATGTACAGTATATTGTCAGTATTCTGGTATTCTTCTGGTTCAGCATACATTATAGCTCCTATATAACCTGTATTAATTGTATAGATTGTGCATTTAAAAAAAAAGAAGAAAAAAGCTGTTACCGAGTTGTCAGAAAAAAAAAAAGAAGAAAAAAAACAAAAGAGAAAGGAAAACCAATAAGGTCATATGTAATATTTTGTTTGTAAGTATCCTTTGTATCATAGCAAAGGAAATGTTAAAAACAACAAAAAAAATCAACTGTAATAAAGTAATTTTAGTACACGGAGTGTCTGCCTGCCTCTCTCCGCCTGCCCTTACCCACAGTGGGTTACCGGGTGTAGGACCTTTGCCATGTGAACATGGGGGGCTCCACAAAGGGACCCCCCAACCTGCGTGCCCGCGGCAGCCCCTTCCTGCGCTCCTCTGCCCGCAGGAACTCTGCCATGGCCCTGAAGTACTCGAGCACGGCCTCGTGCCCCCAGCAGCGCCCCGGGCCCCGCTGGGGGAAGCCGCAGTGTCCCCCCTGGGGGGTCAGCAGCAGGAAGAAGTAGGGGCTGGTGCGGAAGAGCTCCAGGGGCAGGCTGCGAGCGGCGGCGCCGCGCACGGGGTCATCGGCGCTGCAGAGGCACAGCACGGGCACGGCCACCTCGTCCGCGTCGCGCAGGGGCTCGTTGCGGTCCCAGTAGGTCTCCCAGCTCGTGGAATGGGGCTTGGTGCCGCAGAAGAGGGTCTCCTCCAGGTCCCGCAGCGAGCGGCTGCGCAGCAGCTTCTCCGTGTCCACCACCTCAGCCAGGGACCTGGAGTACCTGCAGGGATGGGGCGGCCGCCGTGGGTTGCATGCATCCACCTTGGTGGGTTGTGGCCATGGCCCTGCACACAGGGAGTCGGGGGGGGGGCCTGCAGCCCCTTCCCGCTGGTGCTGGTGTCGGGGTCCCCAGCCCAATGGTGGGGCGGGGTCCCCACAGTGCATCCTGTGCCAGCGCCAGTACCATGGCAACGGGAGGCAGCCAGCGCTGTGTTGCCATGACAGCAGCGGTTGCAATGGGTATCAGAAAATAGGGGGGGAACACCGTGCTGCCAACCCCCCCCCACGAGGCCAACAGCCTCCCACCCCTCCCCAATACCCCCCACACCCCTGTAGTAAGTCAGTGGCCTGTTGCACCACCTGGGCTTTGCTGAGGATTAAGTTCCCCCCCCCAAGTTTTAGGCTTTACCTGTATTTTGGGGGGGGGAGCCCTCATTTGCCCCCATCAGGACCCTTTTGCCCCCCTCCAGGCTCTCAGCAGCACCCAGGGAGGTGCCACTTGCTCAAGGCCTTGGCATGAGGCAGTTTATCTCCTATCCCTGCCCCTGTGGTGGTCTCAGGCAAGAGGAACCCAAGACCCTTGGGGTTAATGGTCATAGACCCCCCCCAAAGCCCACAAGGGTTGGGTTGGGTGCAGGGGAGGAGGTGTCCCCCCCGCTCAGCCCCCCCAGGGTCCAGCACAGCACAGGGGCTCTGCCAGCCCATCCTCCTGGTGGCATCTCCTACCCCAGGGACCCCTGCACTCAGCCCCAGCCAGGTCGGGCAGTGCGTGGTGGCCCCGTGGCAGCCGGCTGCAGGCTGGTGTTCATTAACCAGCACATTTTGCTGCTCTCAGCACCTCTGTCCCCACGCTGGGGCTCCGTGTACTGCCAGCAGCACCCATTGCATGCACCCCCCCCCTGGGGCTCCCGGGTACCCCCTCCCCAGGACCAAAGGGCCCCACTGACCTGCTGAGTCCCTGCTTGAGGTGCAGGAGCAGCGGCCACTCGTAGAGCCAGGGCATCCCGGACTCAAACCAGTCCCGGCCACGGAAAATGGGGGAGATGCAGGCGGCGGCGGCCAGGCGGCTGGAGGAGCCGCTCTCCCCCAGGTAGGCAAGCAGCAGCCCCGAGCCCGAGCCCTCGCTGACGGCCAGCAGCGGGGCGCCGGGGTGCCGGCACCGCAGGTAGGTGATGGCCTCCTGCAGGTCCCGGGGGTCCCCGAAGGGCTGGAGCCGGGGGGTGGTCAGGGGGCAGCCGTTGTGGCCCCGGCGGTTGAAGACGACGGGGACGAAGCCCCTCTCCAGCGCCCGCAGCCCCAGCTGCAGCAGCCCCCCCGTCACCTTCCCGGCGGCGTTGGGGATGAGCAGCAGCACCGGGCTGGAGCCGCCACCCCCCGCAACCCCCCATGGCCCCACCAACCAGTCCAGGGCCACCAGTCCGGTGTCCGGCATCTGCAGGAGCTCTCTGGCCACTGCCGGCTCCGGCTCGGGCGGCTGCAGGAGCTGCTGCAGCATCTGGAGCCGGGGCCAGCGTGGCCATGGCCAGGGGCCACCCCGCAGCGCCACCGACCGCCCCAAGACACGCACCAAGTGCTGGGCCAGCGCCGAGGGCTTGCAGAGCAGCCGGCAGCGCCCGCTGCCACCCTCGGTGAGGAAGAGCATCCCCTCCTCCTCCTCCTCCTCCTCCTCCTCTCCCCAGGCTCCAGCCAGCTCCACCCTCCCTGCCCAAAGGCACAAGGCCAGGAGGCCCAGACCCACGAGCAGCGCGGCTGCGGCCACCAACCCCTCCGGGGGCACCATGGAGGCGGCGAGCGGCAGCCCCGGGGCTCGGCGGGTGCCGGAGCGGCGGCGGGGCCGTGCTGGGAGAAGCCCAGCCCCGGGGTTGGGCAAGCGGGGGGGCAGTGCTGGGGCCAAGGGGACTGGGTGAAACGGGAGGGACACGTGGCTGAGCGCTGCCTGGTGCCGGGGGGGTGAATCCCATCGCAGCCATAACCCCCCCCCCATCGCCGCAGGAGCCGGGTGCCCGTCCGATGCTCACACCTTTATTGATACAAATGTACAAGGACACATCTTACAGTAGGGAGCGTGGCCCCAGGGGGGGAAAAGAGGGGCAGGACACCCAGGGATGGGGGCCCCATGGGTGCCCCGGTCCAGTGTAACACCACGGGTGGCCCCGGGGGTACCGGCCGCCCGGCGAGGGGCTGTCTGGGGAGGGTTTGGAGGGGGGGGGGTACATGGCCACCGCCGCCACGGACACAGGCTATGTACAGGATAAGTTAGGTGCGGCCAGGGGCTGTACAGGGGGATGTGGGCACCTACCCCCAGCGCCTCAGTGGCGTGGGGGGCACAGAGGGGGAAGCTCACCCCACACCCTGGCTCCCCATGGGCCACGTGCAGCCGCGCTCACCCCAGGTGCCAGAGGGGAAGGAGAGACAAGAAGAGAGTGGAGGGGGGGGCGCGGGCCGGGGCTCACTGCTTCTTCTCACGGGTGGTGATGGTGACCAGCTGCTTGGCGGCCTTGGCGATGTCGTAGGCACACTGGATGACCTGCTGCGTCAGGAGCTGGTAGTCCACGGCGGCGCCCGGCTCGGGGGGCACGGTCTTGCGGCACTCGCTCTGCAGGCGGTAGGCGCTGGCGTTGAGCAGCCGCAGCGAGCTCCGCACCGTCTCCAGGGCTGGCTTCTGTAAAGGAGCAGAGGGAGCATCAGGGGCCGTACCAGGGGAAATGGGTGCCTCGTGGGGACCCCCCCCCCGGCCAAACCCCTTCCCACCTTGGGGAACAGCGACGCCATCTCTGTCACAGCCAAGTGGATCTTCTCTGAGCAGGGCATGAAGCTGGGAGCAAGGAGAAGGGGTGAGCACCGGGGGATACAATAACTCCCACCCATGTGAATGCAGCCCCGAGGCCGTGCTCCAGCCCTACCTGTCGTGCTTGGACTCCTGTGCTGCCCGCAGCAGCTCCTGGATGTTCTTGGTGACCTGCTCGGTTTTGAGGATCACATCCTCCGTGCTGGGCAGCCCCGGGTCCAGCTCCCCGTCCAGCGGGTCCAGCTCATGCGGGAAGTCCTCGTCCTTGCTCAGCTCCACAAACCGCTTCCCCTCCATGCTGCGGGGATGGACCAACGCAGCCGGGTCAGTGCCAGCCCCGTGTCCCTGTGTCCAGGTGTCCCCCAGCCCCAGAACTCACCTGATCAGGACCTCACCCGCCTGCGTGTTGTCGTAGTCGCTGTCGGTGCCGCTGCCGTGCCGGTCCAGCTTGCTCTGCAGGGGAGAGGCGCAGCGTCAAGCCCTGCCCAGCCCCATCCCAGCACAGGGATGGGGGTCTCCCCACCCCAAGAGCTTCCCTTCTCTCCCACTACATCACCATGTGCCGGGCACCGTCAGGCGGGCAGGAGAGCAGCGGGGAGGATGGGGGAAAGGGCACTGAGGAGGCAGATGGACCTTTCCGGATCTGGAGGGGGATAAAAAGGGTAAAACAGCACTAAACAGGGTGCAGAGGGGTCTGAAGCCAACCCCGGTGATGTGCAGGGGAGGATGAGCAAAGGGGACACCGCTCCCTGCATGCAGGAACACCCCATGGCTGCTGTTCCCTGGGGATGTCCCCAGCCTGACCTAGGGGAAGTGGACATCCGAGAGGCCACATCCCATGCAGGAGCCATCCCCACCGCAGCCCCCTTACCCGGTACACGCTGGCCGGGATGTGCATGGAGTACAGAGCCTCGTCCTCCACCTCCTGTGGACACACGGAAGGTTACGGCCCCGCGGGGACAGGACCCAGCGCCCCAAACCCCCCCCTCCCATCCCAGCACGCTCACCCCAGCTCCAAAGGGCTGCAGCCGGGTCACCAGCTCCTCCACCGGCTGCCCAAAGGGCTTCAGTGCCGAGCCCGGCTCATACATGGAGAAGGCCTGGCGGTCCCTGCGGAGTGGGGGGGCTGTGCCCGGGGGGTGTCCGTGCTCCGGCC
This sequence comes from Ara ararauna, assembly GCA_028858755.1. NCBI lineage: Eukaryota > Metazoa > Chordata > Aves > Psittaciformes > Psittacidae > Ara > Ara ararauna. Next base: position 3,242,723 of record CM054389.1, on the reverse strand, counting down.
GCTCGCTGGGAGCAGGGGTTGGGTGCGTGGGACCAGTCTGCTGCCGGATCTGCGTGTTCTCTGCCTGCAGCTTGTGGATCTGCAGCCAAGGACGGGAGGCACCAGCGAGGAGGGGGGACATAGCAAGGATGGGGTATAACAAAGGCAGGGGCCTGCCGGTCCTGCACCCACCTCGCGCTGCAGCCGGCGCAGCTCATCGCTCAGGCTGTTGTTCACCTTCATCAGCTGCTGCACCTTGGCCTCGGAGGCAGCCAGAGCCTTCTTCACTTCCAGGTACTCCTGCAGCGTGATGGGGCCGTCCGAGAGGTCGGAGGAATCCATGCTCTGTGGGGACACAGGCTCAGTAATGCAATCCCAGCAGCGGGGCTGTGGCCCAGGATGGGGATCCAGGCTCACCCGGGCACGGTTGTTGCGGGACGCGTTGCGCAGCAGCTCCTGGTCCGTATCCTCGTCGGAGGCGACGCTGTCGTAGTCGTGCTGGTCGTCCTGGTCGCTCTGACTGCGCAGCGAGTAGTCGAGGGCGTCTAGGGGAGGGCAAAGGGGGTGCTGAGCACAGGACAGAGGGGAGATGCTCAGCTGCCCCCATCGTGGCCCCCCATCCCTCACCTGTGGGGCTCAGCAGACTCTTCCCTTGCTGCCGGCGCTTGGCTTCCCCGAGGATGTCAATGAGCAAAGTGGCGAATTCCCTGGCGTTGAACCTGGCCAGCTTCTGACGGCCCTGGCACGGGACGGGGGGAGGAGGGAGTGAGCAGGGCTCTGGGTGCAAGGGACGGGGGGCACAGGGCTTTGGTGGGGACCTCACCTGGTTGCGCGTGGCCGAGTACTCGGGGTTGACGGGCAGGAAGGGCACGGCGCTGCGCTCCGTCACCAGCGTGCTGTGGTTCTGTGTCGTCAGCCACACTGCGGGCAGGCATCGGGGTCAGACCCCTAAGGGGGGGCTACAGGGACTGCACCCCCCCTCCGGAGCAAGCTGCAGCCTGGGGCCGGCAGCGGGGCTGGCAGGACGCAGGCGCGGGCGCAGGGCCAGGCTTGGGCTGGGAGCGGAGCCCGGCCGGGATGACGGGAATCGCCTTCCCCGGCCGCCCCACAGGGCTGGGGGCCCCCCCTAACATAAACCCCCCCACTCCTCACCCTTCGGGGCACCCGCTCTGCGCTCCCCATGTGTCAGGGAGTGGGTTTGGCACCCTTATTGGTGCCCACCCCCCATGGAAATGGGGTGACCCCCCCCCCACCACCCCCCCCCCAGCTCAAGGGCACCCTCCAGTCTGTGCCCCCATCCCCGGGGGGGTCCCGGCACCCACCTCCAGCAGCACCCCAAGCCCCGGCACCCAGCAGCGGCCCCTCGCACCGAGAAACCCTCCCCGGCCGGAGGAATGAGGAAGGAGGGGCCTGCGGTCCCTGCGGATGCATCCGGATCGGGGGGGGGGAGCGCTGGGCTCAGCCCTGGCCCCACCGCCTGCTCCTCCCCATGCCAGGACGCCCGCCCAAGCCCTGGGGGGGTGCTCGCTGTGCCCCCCCCCGGCTCACCCGCGTCGTTCTCCCGCCGGTCCACCTCATCATACACATCCATGGCCAGCTCCTCGAACAGGCGGTTGCTGAGCTGCAGCGGGAACGGGGCATGGCGTCAAGCGGGACAGGGGGAGCAGACGGGACCCCCCCACAAAGCCCTGCCCTGGCTCTAACTCACCGCTTGCAGCTTCTTCTTGGCTGCCTTGGCCAGCTCAGAGAGGTCCAGGCTGGGGGTGTGCGGAGAAGGGGGAAGACACTGGGGTTATCCCTGTCCTGCCCCCGCTAAAACAGTCCCCAACTGCACCCCCCTAGGACAAGGACCCCCCCAAGGGCTGGCGAGCAGGCACATGGGGACGAGGTGGCAAAGGGTGAGCTGGACCCCCCTCCCTGGGTGCCCTCCAGGCTGGGCAGGGGGGACCCATGCCAGCGGCACTGGGGGGACCCCCGGAGCCAAGCAGACAATACCTCTGTGCCATGCACTTTGGGCGCACCCTGCGCTCCGGAGAAGGCAGCGGAGGGAAGAACAGGATAAAGGCGGATGTTAAACGCGCGGGCACGCGGACCCCCCCTTTATACCCCCCAAAGGATGCTCCAGAGCCAGTCACAGAGAGGTGACCGCGGTCCCCCCCTTCGGCCCAGCGGGGACGCCGGGGGGGGCCATGGGACAGGGCAGCAGGGCTGCGGGCACGGGGCACTCACCTATCAGCCATCTGCGGGATGATGTAGTGCCCGTTCTTGTGGTCTGAGCAAAGAGAGCGGTGGTGAGCAGGGCCCTGTGGCCCCCCCCCCCGGGTAAACCACCCCCAGGACCCCCGTGCTCACCCGGCTTCCTGCCGCAGAGGTAGAAGGCCAGCCGGTCAGTCAGCTCGTACTGGCACTCCACCAGCCGCTCCGCCAGCTCGTGCTGGGCTGCCTGCCTGTGAGAGGATGGGCAGGGGTGATGCACACCCTACGGGGGTGCAGGCAGAGGGTATCCCCCCCCCCATTCCCCACCCTCACCTCGCATAGTCAATGGGGGTCCGGCCGTTCACATCGGGTGCCCCGGGGTCGGCGCCATAGACCACCAGCAGCTCTGCCTGCAGGATCTGGCCGGCCTTGGCCGCCACGTGCAGCGGTGTGGTGCCCTTCTCCTGCGGGCATGGGCAGCATCAGCCCCGCATCCTGCCCGCGGGATGAGGGTCCGGAACCCCCCCCACATCCCAGCACCATCCCCAGACACCCCCAGCCCCACCAGTGCTCACCGGGTGGAAGAAGTTGGCCTGTGCGCCCAGCGACAGCAGGCGCAGGCACGTCTCCAGGTTGCCCGTCCGCACGCTCGAGTGCAATTGCTGCAGAGGAGAGAAGGGGTAAGGGGGGGAAATCTGTCTCCAGCACCAAGGGGGGGTCCCTGCGGCCACACTCCACCTTGCTGAGGTCCTTGGCAGTGACACCGTCGTCATCCCGGCACGGCAGCTTGTGGACAAAGGCCAGCATCTGGTACTTGGCGCGGATGAACTCTGACTTGGTGGGGCTGGAACAGGTTGTGGGGTGAAGGGGGGGGGCCTGGCCAGCACTGACCCCCTCCCCACGGCATGGGGGGCACTTACTGCACTTTGTCCTGGGGGTTTGCCTTCCGGCGCCCGCTCTGAACCTGGGCTGGATCCAGCAGTGAGTGCTCCCAGATGGAGTTGGCCCCGTTGCTTGCCAAGGTGTGCACCATCTGCGGGGGACAGGCAGAGCACAGTGGGCACGGGGGGGGGTCCCTGCATGACCCCCCCCATGTCCCCACGGGGTCAGCACCCACCTGGAGCAGGGTGGCGGGCCAGGGGCTGTGTCTGAGGTGCTTGACGATGGAGATGTGGCGGCCCAGGCTGCGGTGCACGCTGCAGCACTCATCGCAGATGAGCACCCCGCGGTTGATGGATGCCCAGCCGGGGTCTGTGGGGTGGAACAAGGGGATGTCCCCGGGGGTCCCCTCCCCACGCGGCCCCCTCCCCGTCCACCCCACTGCTGCTGGGGGGATGCGTTGCCATAGTGACAGTTTCCCCAGTGACAGTGAGGGGCTCAGCCCATCGCCAGGGGAAACCCACAGGTTTCCCATAGCAACCAGCACCAGCCAAAGGGGGGGCAGGATTTGGCCTCCCCCACCCTAAGGGCAGCTGGTGGCAGGGATGATGCCAGCTCAAGGGCAGAGCACCCCAAGCAGGGGTCCCCTGACTCACGGCAGCACCCCGTGAGGCTGCGCACCCCCTCAGCCCCCAGCTGGGCATTTGGGGGAGCCCTGGATAGGGGGGAATGTGCCCCACAATGAGGGGCACCCCCAGCCCATGGGCTCCCACCCATGGTGGTCACCAGCTCTGCAGCCCCATCACTCCACAGCAGCCCCACAGGGCACCCCAGCTCGGGGGGCAGGTGCCATGGCCCCCCCCACACTTCCAGCCCCCCCATTCTCGGCCGCTATCCCCTGCCCGGCCAGACTGGAGCCCTTTGTGTCCCGCTGGGAACAAAGGGCTGCTTGAGCCGCCGCACTGGCCCCACGCTGGCACCAGCCCTGGCACCCGCGGGGGCCCCACTCGCGGCAGCTCCCCATGCACGCACCCCAGGGATGGCTCCTGGGGCTGGGCCGGGGGGAGATCCAGCCCCATGGGGGGGCTGTGGGGCTGTAACTGCTCCCAGCAGCACTGAGGGCAGGATTTGGGGATCCTCAGCTGGGTCACAGCCCCCTCCCATGGATGATGCTGAACGGTGCTTGGGTGCTGCATGGGACCCCCACCACCCCCTGCCAGCCCCACCATCCCTTGTTTCTGAGGGCCTACACAAACACCTCCACACAGATGGGGGGAGCCCCAAGCCTCTGTTCTCAGGGTGATGGACCACTGTTGGGGTGCCGGGACTCCTCAGGGATGATGGGGTCAGCCTGGAAGGGTGTCCTTGAGCTGGGGTGGGTGTGGGTCACCCCATTTCCATGGTGGGGTGGGCACCAACAGGCACGCCAAACCCACTCCCTGCGAGGAGCTGGGGGGGGGGGGGGGGGGCACTGGCCAGAAACAATGGTCCCAATGGGGTCCCAAATCCCCCCTCCTTATCCCCTGTGGATGCAGTTTGGGGTCACGCAGCCCCGCAGTGCTGCAGTGCCCTGGGGCCGAGGTGGGGTGCCTGGGGGGGAGCCTGGCAGCGCTGTGCACACAGATGGCAGCGCCTTGGCAGCCGGCGCGGCAGCATCTGCGCCTTGGCGCCCGCTGCCCACGGGAACAGGACGCTCCGAGCAGGGGGAGAGGCCGCCCCGGACCCCGCTGGTCTCGGGTACCCCGGGGCAGCACCCCAAGCACTGCAGGGGCGGACGGGGTGCGGTGGGATGTGGGTGGGACTGCAGCACCTCGGGGAGCGCTGGCGCTTGGGGCACCCCAAATCCTGGGAGGATCACGGAGCTTAAGGGAATGCCGGCACCTCCGTCCCTGCACCGGGACCCCCAGCACTCAGCCCAGCGATGGTGAGCAGGGGGCTGGGGCTGGCTGGCACCCCTGTACAAGGCGGGATTCAGCCAAGGGAGCCTGGGTACAGGGACCAGGACACCCCAGCGCACAGGGCCGGGCAGCACATCCCCGGCGGGTGCTCCCGGCGCGGTAGGAAGCGGCCTCTGGACTTTATAACTCATTTCCTCACATGGCTGCCAGGCGATAAGAGATTGGAAGAAACTGGTTTCCATTTCCCCCGCGCCCCGGCAGGGAGCCCTGGCACCGCCCCAGGCAGCCCTGTGCCCCCCGCTCGCCCCCAGCACGGGGGATGTGCCCGGAGGAAGGGCAGCCCCGGCCCCACGCGTGCCGCCGCTTTCCTGGCAGGATCCGGCCCTTGGCACGTGGCCGGAATCATTTCGGCCCAGCCTTGGCCCGCGGGCAGCTTTCCGGGGCCGGCTCGAAGCGAGAGCCCGCACTCCCGGCCCTGTTCATTCATTGCCATGGGGACCCCCGCGCTGGCCATGGGCAGGGCTTGGGGGGTCCGGCCCTACTGTGGGCTGGGTTTATGGGGTCCAGCCCCACTGCAGCACCCATGGGCTCGTGCCTGACGTGGGGGCTGTGGGCACTGGCACCGTCGGGGATGCGAATCGTCTTGCCCAGGCTCAGGCTCTGGCTTGCAGCGCGGCCGCCGCCGCCAAGAGCGGATCCAGGCGGTGTGGGTGCTGGCTGTGGGGTGCTGTGGGGTATCCCTCCCCTCTCCATCCCACCATTTGCAGTGTCCTCGGTGCTGCTGGCACCCACTGGTACATCCCCAGCCTACGCCAACAGCCCCCACGCTGAGGGTGCAAAGGCTGCATGGGGGTGATGGGTGCAGCGGGGGCACACTGGGTGCTCAGGGGGGAATCGGGGTCACGTTTGGGGTGTGCTGCGAGATCCCTGGAGGAGAGAAAAGGGGGTGCACTAAAGCGTTGCATCAGAGGGCTCCTGGGTGGCAAAGCAGGATGCAGTGGGGGTCCCCGGGGTCTGCACTGCAGGGTGCAGAGGGGTGACCGCGGGAGGGTCCTGGGGGCACGCGGGGGCCTCACACTGGGGAGCAGAAGGAGATGCAAAAAGGGCTCCGTGGGCGCATCCCGAGGGGATGCGGAGCGGGTGCACGGGGGGCGTACCGCGGGGCGCAGCGGGGCCGTACCGGAGCCGTACCGGGCAGTGCGAGGCAGGCTCTTCGGAGGGGCGGGCGCCGGCGGTGGATGGGGCGCGCCGGGGGGTGCCGCGGGGTGCGGAGGGGCCGCTCCTTACCTGGTGCGCTGCAGTCGGCGCACACCTCCGCCCGCGGCGCCTTCCGGGACATCCTCAGCGGCGAGGCGGGCCCGGGCCCGGGCCTCTGCGCCAGCGTGGGGCGGCGGCGGCGGCACCCCCGGGCCCGCCGGGGGGGGAGGAACGGGGGAAGGGGAGGGAAGGGGAGGGGGGAGCCCTGCGGCGGGGCTGGGGCGGGGGGCGGCGGGGGCCCGGGGCCGCGGCACGCCGGGGGCTACCGGCTGCTCCCTGCGCCCGGCGGCTCCGCAGGAAGCGGCGCAGGCCCGGCCCCGGCGGAGGAGGGGCCGCACCGCCCCCGCCCCGCACCGGCAGCGCCGCCTCGACCGCCCCGCACCGGCACCTGCGCCCGCACCCGCGCCCGCGCCCGCACCCGCACCCGCACCGCCGGCGCCCATTCACCGGCGCAGCCCTGCGCAACCCTGGTCCCGGTCCCGGTATCCCAGGTCGGGTCCTGGGCGCTTCCCACGCCGGTTCTGGTTCCAGTCCTGGGCACCCCCTGGTCCTGACCCCAGTGCTCAGTGCCCTTCTGGTCCCGTTCTCAGCACTGTCCCGGTCGTGGTCCCAGCCCTGGTCCTGTTCATCTCGCCCCCTGGCTTCAGGTCCTGGCCACCCCTGTGGTCCTTGTCCTGCTCCCAGCCCAGCTCCTGCACACCCCAGTCCGAGCTCTGGGCACCCCCCGTGTTGTCCCAGATCCTGCTTCAGGCCCCTTAGCACCGGCTCTGGCGCTTGTCTTGCACCCAGCCCCTAATCTTTGCACTCTGGCACTGTGCGCCACACTCCTGTGCATCCATCCCATCGCCAGGCGCACTATGGGGTGCAGCGCAGGCAAGCACGGTCAGGTTGGGACCGCAGGGCATGGGATTCCTTCCCGCCCCAGTAGTGCGGGCAGGATACTGCACTGTGGATGTGCAGAGTGGCCCACAGCATTCCCGGTAGATTCATCAGGGAATTTGGGGAGGCGGGGGGGTGTGAGAGGGTACTGGATAGACCCATTTATGGTCTATCCCCCCCCCCCCCGGCATCCTTTAAGCACTTGGAGCAGGGGGGACGCCCCATTGCGCAGGCAGCTGCAGGGGTCAGACCCCCGCATCGCGCCCACCCCATGCAGCATCCACAGGACCGGGGCCGAATCCTGCCCCCCAGCACCATGGGTCAGGCTGTACACGGAGTGACCTCCCCGAGGGGATGGCCCATGACGTCATGGGACAGCGGGGACATGCGGGATGCTGTGCGGGGCGCGGGGCAGGGGGATGCGACCACCGCCACCGCCGCCCGCATTGGGGCTGGATGGGGAATAACGAGGGGGTTCAGCCCCATGGCGGGGCGGGGGGCAGCGGGGGGGGGGCCGGGAGCGTGGCGCCGGCTGGAGGCTGATGCAGTGGCTGAGGCCCAGCCTCGCATTGTTCTCGGGCAGCAGCCGGAAAACGCGACGCCCGCCCGGGAGAAACGCAGGCGGAAAAGGAAACCGGGCTGGGGGCCCTCGGCGGCCGCTGCCCGGCATGGGGGGGGCTCGGACACCCCCCCCCCCTTCACCCCTGCCCTGCCATGTGCCCAGGGCCAGCACGGGGGAAGTAGGAGCGGGGAAAATCAGCGTGGAGAGAGGACGTTGGGGGGCCCTGAGGGTCAGCGGGTGACACTTTGCAGCCACCCCCACCCCCCCCCACACACACACACAGGGTCGGAGGCCTCGGTGATGGGCTGCGCGATGCGGGGCTTGGGCAGGGCCCGAGGAAGAAAAAGCGAGGATGAGGAAGGGGGCGACCCCGGGCAGGGTGACTACAAGTCCCATGAGGCCGGGCGGTGCGGGGGGGCGCGGGGGAAGCACCGTGCGGGAGGTGCCGGTTCCTCCCCGCCCCGCGCCCCCCCCGCGCCCCGCTCCGCCCCGCGCCGCGCCCGCCGCGCCGCTCCAGCATGCACGGAGGATGCTCGCGTCTTGCTCAGGCAGGAAGGGGCCGGAGGGCAGGTACCCGCTGCACTACCTCGTCTGGCACAACCGCGCCCGCGACCTGGACCGGGAGCTCAGCGCCAAGCAGGTGGGGGGGTGGGGGGGGGAAAGGGGCGTGCCCCCGGGCACGGCCCGGTTCGGCTCGGTTCAGCTGATGCAATGCTGCCGGGCTGCAGCCGGGCTCCTGCTCGGGGCTGGGATGAGGATGGAGATGATGGTGGTGATGATGATGATGGGGTCCCTCGCGCGGCTGGCAGGGCTCTGGGGGTGCCGTGTGTCCTCCCGCACGCCGGGACTGTGCCGGCTGCCCCCGGGGCCGGTGTGGAGCAGTGGGTACCACCCGCCGGTCCCCTGCATCCACGGGCGCACGCAGCCCCAAGCATCCCTCCCCACGTGTCCCCTGCTAGGCCTCTGCAGACCCGGCACCCCGATCTGCACCCCACTTCTTGGGGTGCTCACAGCCCCACTGCAGCCCCCCAGCTCCCCACCCTCAGGCTGAGCCCCTCTGGGGAGAGACACAGGGCCCTGATGCTGCTATGGGGTGCAGACCCCAGTCCCAAAAGGCCGGTTGGATTCTTCTCAACGTGGGGGACCCCCGGTGTCCCCCATCCCGGGAAGCCCCCAGCCGGCGGGTGGTGGAGCACGTCCCCAGGCGGGTTCCCAGCCTCCCTCCTCCCCCGTGGCGTTGCAATTCAGGTAATTAAAACCCAACCCCGAAGACGCAGGAAACCGCAGGCGCTGGAGGGAGGCTGACGGTGAGGCTGTGCCCAGCATCCCCGCTCCCTCGGCCGGGCTCCTGGCACCCCAGGGTGCTGAGGGCCGCGCCGGATGGACCCCGCTGATGCACAAATCAGGGGGCTGCTGTACCACGATGCTCCCACCGGGATGCAGGCGATGGCTCCCGCCACACCCGCCTCCATTGTGGGGGCCAGCCGGGATGGATGCGCCGGCATCGCCCCATCGCCGGCACGTTTGTTCCCGTGGTGATTTGGGGTCGTTTTTCCCTGGGGCTCGGTGTGGTGCAGCTCAAAGCTGGGTGCAGGCGGTGGCGGCGGCTCAGGAGATGCTGGGGCTGCAGGGAGGGTTTCCAAAACACCCTGAGCCCGGCTCTGGAGGGGCTCTGACATGGTCCCTGCTGCCATTTGCAGGGTGAGAGCAAAGCCGGCTCCGTGTGCACCCATGGGTGCTGCAGGCCAGACCTCAGGGCAGGTGGGGGTTTGGGTCCCTCCCAAGCTGAGCCCCCTATCCCTATGCAGGGCGTCCAGGGACACGGCTCAGTACACGTGCAGGTGTTTGGGTATGGGAAATGCTGGGGCAGCTGACAGCATTGCTCCTCTTCACGTCCCCATAAGGGCCCTGTGTGGGTCACCGTGAGCTCCTGTCCACACTTGCCTCCACGCGGTGAGTGCGGGCCAGCGGGTCCCTGTGGCAGAGACAGCACAAGGAGGTGGCAGGCAGTGACACAGAGCCCATTGTACCAGGACATCCCACACCACAGCCTGCCCTGTCATGCATGGCCGGGACCCAGGGCTGTATAGGGACAGCAGCGCCCAGCGTCGCCTCGCCATGATGGCCCGTGTCCCCTGATGCCACCCAGCAGCAGACACTGGGGTCCCCCACCCTGGGGACAGCCCCGGCACAGGGGATGCTGTGTGCCACGTCCCGGCTGGCACGGGAGGAGCAGCCAGAGCTGCACCGCTGCCACCCCAGAGCCATTCCTGTCCCCATCCCCAGTGGGTGCCACAGCCCCAGGGCGGGCAGTGCTCCGAGGTCTGTGCTGCAGCCCCTTGAGCTGGAGCTGTCCCAGCACCAGGCCCAGGATCGAGCTCTTGCTGGTAAAAACTGGGTCACGCCGTGTCCCCCGGGGTTGGCTCCTGTGCCGCATCCCCGGAGCAGGGACCCTGATCCCACCTGGCACTGGGGCAAGGCTGTGGCTGGGGAGCCCCCCCTGAGCCTGCAGCACCCGTCCCCCAGCTGGGGGGCGATTGCTTTAATTAGAGTCATTTCATTAGCGCAATTAAGAAGCAGCAGTCGCCTGGAGAGCCTTGGAGCAGCGCGTTGGCTCCTGGAGACCTGGGGGTTGGTTTTGCTCCAGTGGTGTGGGCAGCCTGGTGGGGGTTCCTCCTGAATGGTGAGCCCCTGGGGGTGAGGGACATGGGGATGTCCCAGAGCAGGGATGGGGAGTCCCTGGGGCAGAGGGAATGCAGGGTGTGCCCAAGAGAGAGGCAGGAACTTGCTGCAGGCAGGAGCCTGGGTTTGGAGAGCCCACACCCCAACCCTTCCCAGCCCCAGACACCTCTGGGGTGCCTGGTCCCATTTGGCACCTTTGGGTCCTGCACCCCAGCTTTGTCCTCCCCAAAACCCATGCTTTGACTTGTGGTCCATGCCGCTGCCCTCTCCCCTGGCTGCATGCAGCTGCCCCTCTCCAGGCACAAGGTGTTGGGGGTGCAGAGGTTGGTCCCCCACTGCCGCTCCATCATCCCCTGCGCCGTATCCCCAGCCTGGGGCAGCAGTGCGATGCTGCACCCCACGCGGGTGCTCGGGGCGCCCATCACCACCACCACCACCCCCCCACGAGGGATTCCTCGGGGCTGGCCGGGTGCCCGGCTCTGGGCTTGGCACAAACAATGGCAGCCCCAGCGTGCGGCTCCCCAGGGCCGGGGATCCTCGGAGCAGCCGCTCCGCTCACGCAGCCGCCTGCAGCTCAGGCAGGGGAACACGTGCGCCCGCCGCAGCCACGCTCCGGGCCTCGGCAGAGGGGGGCTGCCGGCGGGGGCTGCCTGGCAACTGGGCAGCGGCACCCCCCCTGCATCCAAACCACAGAGGTGGGGGCTTTTCCCAAGCTTGCGGCTGCATCGAGCCGTGCGGGGCTCCGTGCGCTGCGCCTGTGGCATCTGTGCACCCCAATGCCATGCCCCATATGGGTGGGTAGAGCCCAGCCTGACCATGCTGAGCTGTGCTGGGTGCTGGCAGCACCACTGCGCTCTCCCCATGGGTCTGCGGTGCAGGGAGAGCCTTTTGGGGTGCGTCTCTCTGCGGGAGCTGAGGGGATGCTCGCTGAGATGCCATCAGATGTCAGCTGCTTGCGGGAGCTTCGCATCTGCATTGGAGGGCAAGGTCTGGCCACCCCGCTGGTCCCTGAGGCCCATTCCCTCCTGGCAGGCTGACATTGAGCAGCTGGACCCCCGAGGACGCACCCCACTGCACCTGGCCACCACGCTGGGCCACCTCGAGTGTGCCAGGGTGCTGCTGAAGCATGGTGCTGACGTGGGCAAGGAGAACCGCAGCGGCTGGACGGGTGAGCCTTGGTCCTCCGTCAGCCTGCCCTGGCTTGGGCATGGGCATGGGCACGCTCAATGGTGCAGCTCCCCAAGGGACGGCTCACACGGTGGCAGATGCATGTGGCCACCTCTGCAGTGCCACAGCCCTGGGCAGCTGCCCTTCTCTGCCCCGCAGTCCTTCAGGAGGCTGTGAGCACCCGGGACCTGGAGCTGGTGCAGTTGGTCCTGCGCTACCGTGACTACCAGAGAGCCATCAAGCGCCTGGCTGGGATCCCCATCCTGCTGGAGAAGCTGCGCAAGGTATCCCCATCCCTCCATCCCATGGGAATAGTAGGGTGGGATGGCGGGCAGGGGGATGCTGGCCACAGGCTCCTCCTGACCCTGTTGGGCTCTTGGCAGGCCCAGGACTTCTATGTGGAGATGAAGTGGGAATTCACCAGCTGGGGTAAGCTTGGAGTAGAGCATTGCTGGGGAGGGAGTGGGAGTCCCCCAGCCCCACCATCCATCCCCATCCCCGGGATGGTAAACACTGTCCCACCTCTCCCCATGCACCCCAAGCTGGCAGACCCCTGTTGCCAGATGCATCCCCCCCAGCTCAGCGCTGTCAGCGCACTCGGGGTGCAGGTTGGCCCCATCCCTGGCTGGGCTATCACCGTCTCTCCCCAGTGCCGCTGGTGTCCAAGATCTGCCCCAGCGACACCTACAAGGTGTGGAAGAGCGGCCAGAACCTGCGGGTGGACACCACGCTGCTGGGCTTTGACCATATGACGTGGCAGAGGGGCAACCGCAGCTTCGTCTTTAGGGGACAAGGTGAGACAGCCCCAGGATCCTCCTGCGCCCTCAATGGGAGCCCTGCACAGCACCCTGGGCGCGGGTGATGTGGTTGTCCTGACCCTGCTCCCTGCAGACACCAGCGCGGTGGTGATGGAGATCGACCACGACCGGCGGGTGGTGTACTCGGAGACGCTGGCCCTGGCCGGCCATGACCAGGAGGTGCTGCTGGCTGCTGTGCAGCCCACCGAGGAGCAGGTGATGGGGCGGCTGACGGCCCCCGTCGTCACCACGCAGCTCGACACCAAGAACATCGCCTTCGAGAGGTGGGCTTGGGGCAGCACCGGGCCCGTCCCTAGGGATGCGCAGCCCCGCAGGCTGGATGAATGAGACCATCCGCTGCTCACTGTGTGTCGTGTCACCCAAGGAACAAGTCCGGCATTCTGGGCTGGAGAAGTGAGAAGACAGAAATGGTGAATGGGTACGAGGCCAAGGTGAGGGGCAGGGGTTGAGCTGCCTGAAGGAATACAGCTGGTTGTGGGTTGGGGGGTATCCACACCAGCCAATCCCACCTCCTCATCCAGGTCTATGGCGCATCCAATGTGGAGCTGATCACGCGGACACGGACCGAGCACCTCTCGGACCAGCACAAGGGCAAGAGCAAAGGTGGAGCTAGCACAGGCTGGGTGGGCAGAGCATCATGCCCGCTCTTGCCCTCACCCCCTCATGTCCCATAGGCAGCAAGACCCCTCTGCAGTCCTTCCTGGGCATCGCCGAGCAGCACGTGGGGCCCAACAACGGGGTGAGTGACCCATGAGTCTGGGGGGTGTCTTCTCAGTTGGACACCCCCCTCACCCCCCTGTGCCATCCCATAGACGCTGATCACGCAGACGCTGAGCCACGCCAACCCCACCGCCATCACCCCGGAGGAGTACTTCAACCCCAACTTTGAGCTGGGCAACCGGGACATGGGGCGGCCCATGGAGCTCACCACCAAGACGCAGAAGTGAGGGGGAAAGGAGCAGACTGGGGACCCCCCTGTCCTTCCCCCCATCTCCTTGCCCGCTGCAGAGCCCCCCATGGGTCCCCAGCCCGGTGCCTGTCCCCGGCAGGTTCAAGGCAAAGCTGTGGCTATGTGAGGACCACCCGCTGTCCCTCTGCGAGCAGGTTGCCCCCATCATTGACCTCATGGCAATAAGCAACGCGCTCTTCGCCAAGCTGCGGGACTTCATCACCCTGCGCCTCCCGCCCGGCTTCCCCGTCAAGATCGGTACGAGGGGGGGTCTTTAGGGGTACAGGTGATGCAGCCGGATTCCCTCCCTGCTTTTTATCCCTTTTCCCACAGAGATCCCTATCTTCCACATCCTCAACGCCCGCATCACCTTTGGGAACCTCAATGGGTGCGATGAGCCCGTCAGCTCCCTGCGGCACAGCCCCAGCAGCGAGGCCCCTTCACCCAGCAGCGACTCTTCCAGCGTCAGCAGCTCCAGCTCCCTGAGTACGTAGGGTTAGGGGGGACACGGGCGGTGGGGCTGGGGGGGACACGGAGGGGTACCCAGCCTTTTGGTGCCTGTCTCCCATAGCCTCGTGCCGGGCGTGTGAGATGGACCCGGCCCTGTTCGAGGTGCCGCGGGGGTACAGCGTGGTGGGGACGCACCAGGACGCCCTGCGGGAGGATGAGGATGATCTGCTGCAGTTCGCCATCCAGCAGAGCCTGCTGGAGGCAGGCAGTGAGTATGACCAGGTAGGTACTGACACCCCCCCGCCTCCCATTGCCCACCCCCCCCGATGCTGCTGCGGGAGAGGCTCATCCCACCTTGCCCCATCCCTGCATCCCATGGTGATGGCTCAGCACTCATGCCATGGAGCTATATTTTGGGGTGCTCAGGGCAAGAGGGCTGCCACCCTCTAACCCCCCCCCCCCCCGCCACCATCCGTAGGTGACCATCTGGGAAGCACTAACCAACAGCAAACCGGGCACCCACCCCATGTCCCACGAGGGCCGCCGGGGAGACAGGTTGGTAAGGTGCAGCCAGCCCCCCCGGGGCAGCGGGAGCGGGAGCTGCCTCCACAGGGACCCCCACTGAGACGCTGCCACCCCCCCCAGGACTCCCCAGCACACAGCAGCGCCCCGGCCCCCCGCTGCCCCAGCGCCGGGGGGGGGCCGGGGGCCCAGCACCCTGTTCCCCAGCTACGCGGAGCAGTTGCGCTTGGCCATGGCGCTGTCGGCGCGGGAGCAGGAGGAAGCCGAGCGCCGGACGCGCCAGGAGGAGGAGGATCTGCAGCGGATCCTGCAGCTCTCGCTGACGGAGAAGTGACCCCACACCCCCGCTAACCCCCCCCCGACCATCCCTATGGGGATGGGGATGCGGCCGGTGCCGTGTATGGGGGCGCAGAGGGGGAGCGGGGTGGGAGGAGGCGGCCCAAGCACTGCAAGCGGGGAAGGGGGTGCAGGATTAGGCCTTGGCGTGGGGGAGGTCATCCCCATAGCTGGGGTGCAGGGGGGGCACCCCACAGCAGGATGGGGTGGGGATGGGTGGCAGCCCTGCAGAGGGGTGGCAGGGACCGGGGGGGGCAGCCCTACGGACTGCACCCACCCCTGGGACCCCCGACCGCCCTATGGGATGCTGCTCGGCCGCTCACCCTCGGGAGGCGGTGGGGGGCCCATCCTGCCCCAGGTGGGGGTCTGCAGTGCTGTGGGGTCCCGGGCTGCCCCCTGGAGCTGGAGGGCTCTGCGCAGCCCCCCCGAGCCCCCTCAGCCCAGGCGCTACCAAGTGCACTTACCCGGGAGCTGCTCTGCCTGCCATGGGAGGGGCTCAGCCCCACTGCACCCCACAGCCAGCGTGGGGACCCCCCCCCGGTGCGGGGGTCCACTGGGGCAGCCCAGGGGGTGCCTATGAAAGGCCACCCGGTGTCACCCCCCCTTAACCCACTGCTCGCACCCCCCCTGCCCTGCTCGGATGCCCCCCCCCCTTGGCAGCGCTGCACCCCCTCATCCTGGGCACTGACCCCGAGGAAACCTTATGTCAATGGTGCTAACCCCCGGCCCCCCCTGCCCCAGGCTGCTCCTCCTTTGCACATGGGGGGCTGGGGGCAACGGGGGGGGGCTGGGCTCGCTCCCCTGGGACTTTTCACAGCCGGTGCCCCCCCCTCCACCCCATGCACCCCACAAGCGACATCGGGGCCAGGGCCGGGGGAGCCCGAGCAGCTCCGACCGCGGCCAACACCAATAAATGCTCTTTAATGTTTGTCTCTCTCGGCCTCTCTGTGCCTGCCCTGGCGCAGGGGGGTGCAGGCAGGGCCCCCCCGGCGCGGCAGCCCCATGTCCTTGGTACCCGCTACACAGCCATGGGTGGCTGAGCCCTTTATTAAAGGGGGACCCAGGAGCAAGGAGCCGGGTGGGAGCAGCCGCCGAGGGGGGAGATGGGGCAGCGGGAGGCAAAGGGAGTGATGGAGGGGGATGTAGCACCGTACCCTAGCACATCCTGGCCGTGGGGGGGGTCCGACAGCTCCCTGTGCTGGGAGGATGCTGGCATCCAGCTTGCAGGTCCCTGAGGAGGGATGCTCAGCAGCCCCAGCCTGTGGGCGCTGAAGCGGGACACCATCGGAGCAGGATGTGACCGATGCCACTGGGGGGGGGTCCAGGGTCTGATCCCCTCCCTGCAGCCTCTGCTCCTGGGGAAAGAACACGGCTCTGGGCTCCTGCCCTCTGCGGGGACTCGGCTTTAATCCCAGGGGGGCCGGGGCAGTCCTCGCCGTGGCCACCGCCTCAGTCCGTGCCATTGGTGAACTGGCAGAGTTTGTTCTCCAGGTCGGAGATGCGCTTCTCGTGCGCTTGGACCGTCTCCTTCAGGGCGCGG
Source organism: Ara ararauna (assembly GCA_028858755.1). Taxonomy (NCBI): domain Eukaryota; kingdom Metazoa; phylum Chordata; class Aves; order Psittaciformes; family Psittacidae; genus Ara; species Ara ararauna. The sequence goes on along the minus strand of CM054389.1, from coordinate 3,226,609 downwards.
ATCTCCTCCAGCACCTCCTGCAAGGCTGGCTGCTGCTGGGACACACGCGCAGCGTCACCGGGGAGCCCCTTCCAACCCCACTGCAGGCAGGGGAGAGCCCTGCTGCGACATCCCCATCCCCAGGACACTCACAGAGACGTTGGGGTCGCAGCCGGAGTGGCTGCGGCGGGGGCCGGGGGGGGGTTTGTTGTCCAGGATGTTCTTCTTGACCACCTTCAGCTCCCGGTTCTTGATGGGGACGTACCCATCCCGCAGCGAGATGAGGATGGGCTCCGCATCCTTCCCGGACAGCCACTCATCCGCCTCCAGCGCCGGCTCCGGGCCCGGCGTGTCGGGATACAGGTCGTCCTGGAAGAGGTCTGACTGCGGGGCGAGGGAGACTGCAATGAGACAAGGCGTCCCCTCTTCCCCCCCCCGTCTCCCCTGGGACCCAAGGGACTCACCTTGCGCGGCACCGTCATGACGATGGGCTCGCACTTGCGCTCGTGCAGCTTGAAGAACCTGCGTGGGGCAGAGGCAGTCAGGGTCCAGCCACCCCCTTGTGCCCCCTCTGGGTCCCCTGAGCCCCCCCAGGCTCTTACCTGGCGATCTCACACTTGCTGACGTCCAGCCCACGCTTGGGCATGAAGCCCATGCCCCGCTGTGGCTCCTTGCTGCTGTAGGTGTTCAGGTAGTGCACGTAGGGTGCCTCATCCGTGATCTCGAAGTACCGGATGCTGCTGTCGCCCTGCAGGTACGGGGCCGGGTGTCAGCCAGCCCTGCCACCCCCAGGGACACGGGTGACATGGGGGGGGGTGCACCCCAGGAGGGTTTTACCTTCCCACAGAGGTAGACGATGTTGGAGTCAGCGTCATAGAAGGGCAGCAGGACCCCGTTGCTTGTGTCCATCTCCTGCAGGGCGATGGGCTCCTCGAAGTTATTCTGTGGGGCCGGAGCAGTGGGGGGTGAGTGGCAGTCCCCAACCCCCCCACCCTGGTTAGTCACACATTAGCCACAGCACTCTGCGGGGACAGGGCTTGTGTCGTCCCCCCCCGGTACACAACCCCCGGGCACACAGCTTGTCATGCCCCCTGCCCCAGCACACCCTGCCCTGCTCCTGCTTACCTGCATGACTGGGTGCGCCCCAGCCTTGTGTTCCTCCCCCCCCAACACCCCCAGCACTCCGTGTACCCCCATCCCCAGCACACCACAGCACACTTGGGAACTTGGCATCTTTATGGGGGGATGCAGCAGGTACCCCATCCCGGGGCAGGGAAGGGGGCAGAGGTTTGGGGGGGCCAAGTTCCCGGGGCAGCACTCCATGCGGCCTTGTTACCGGGTCCCACAAGCCCAGCTCCCGCTGGCTCATTCTGGTAAAGCCCGTGGTAAAGATGTGTCCTTCCCGCGTGAAGATGGCCCGCACGGGCCTCAGCCCTTCGTGGGGGGCAAACCTCTCCTGGGGGAAGGGGGAGAGAGTCAGCATGGGGCATGGGATGGGGGGAAAATGGGAGGGGGTCCGGATCTGTCCCCCTGAAGAGATGTTGAGTCCTGCTGCAGGGGAGTGCATGAGGCTCCTGGAGTGTGTGTGCTGCTGGAGAGCATCCCTGGTACCCAGCGCATCCGTGGTACCCAGTGCGTCTCTGGTACTTCGAGCATCGCTGGTACCCAGAGCATCCCTAACACCCGGTGCATCCCAGGCTTGGCTGAGCTCCAGAGGGTCCCCAGAGCGGTGCTGGCCTGGCAGGAGCCGCTGTCTCATACCAGGTCCCAGAGGGCCAGCTGCCGCTCGCTCATCTTGCTGAAGCCGGTGGTGAAGATCTTGCCATCGGCCATGAAGATGGCGCGGATGGGGCGGACGCCGTCGTGGGGTTTGTCTTTCTCCTGCGCCGGCCATTAGCGGGTTAAAACCAAACACAGAGACGCGCGGTGCAGGGGGTTAGTAGGGTCAGGCAGGCACTGGGGGGGACCCTGCGGCGGGCTGGTGGGGGGGACACGCTGGGGACACTCACCGCCACAACCTGCTGCTTGCGGGGGTCGATGATTCGGACCTTCTTGTCCTTGCAGGTGGTGACGAGGAGGCTGCCGTTGCGGTTCCAGCCCACGTTGTAGATGAGGTCGGTGTGCATGTCATCCAGCGCCAGCAGCATCTCCCCCGTGCCCACGTTCCACAGGATGACCAGGTTGTCACAGCCTGTGGAGGAGCAATGGGGAAGACAACGTCACCCCATAGACGCGCCTCTAAACCCCGGGGAGGTGACCTGGGACCCCCTTTTACCTGCGCTGAGCAGCACGTTGCGGGCGGTGGGATGCCACGAGATGATGCTCACGCCGCTTGGAGTGTCCCTCCAGCGTCACCACCGGCTCCGTGATGTTGCGCATGGGGACGTAGTCAGGGATCTGCCACACCTTGAAGGGGGAGGACATAGGCAGCGGGGTGTGGGATGGGGGGGATCACCCCACGCCTGAGCACTAAGCGGCTGAGGGCCTCGGAGCCAATTAACCTCATCCTTAATCCCGGCTCAGGCTGCAGGAGGGTGGCAAGGGGACAACGGCAGCGCCTCCATCCTGGGGTGCATCCCTCACGGTTGGGGTTCTGATGGGCACAGGGAAAGGGGCGCACCCCCAGTACCCCCCCCCCCCCCAGCTATTCCTGGGTGCTGAGTCGCCCATGCGGGTATATTTAGCACAAAGTGCTGCATCATGGAGACAGCAGCCGCCGCCAGCGTGAACGCATGGCACCGCCGCTAAAAATAGGCCAGTGACACTTCACAGGCAGCGGGGTGGGGGGGCGATGCCCTGCACGGCTCCCCCAGCGCCCGCCGCCCCCCTGCCGCCCGGGTCTGCCCCTCACCATGACGGTGGTGTCCTCCGAGGCGCTGGCGATGACGTTGTCGTTGTGCGGGCACCAGTCGATGTCCAGCACGGGCGCCGTGTGCCCCGTCACCAGCGGGTGGTTCTTGTCCACCCGTCCCGTCTGCAAGGCCGAGGTGCCCCGGTGAGTACCCAGCAGTGGGGGGGGGACGCTGCCAGGTGACCCCCAAACCGCAGCGTGGCCACAACGTGGTGCTGTGGCACAAGTGGGGACATGCGGGGGGGCAGAGCCCTGCACCTGCCTTGAAGGGGGAAACTGAGGCACGGAGTGGGAATGGGCTCACTTAGCATGAGGCCCTTAATGGGACATGGAGGGGATCAATGTGACCCGGGAGAAGTTGTTTTGTGTCCTCCCTGATGACAAGGAGAGGTTGGGGATCCCCTCCAAGCCCCTTTGCTGGGGTGGGCAGCACAGACCCCCACCGCCCTGGGATGCGCCCTGCGCATCATGTGCTCCCAGCGAATTCCGGCTGGGCAGAAAGCAGCCAGGGCTTTCCTGCATCCCCTCAGCTGCCCTCGGGACATCCCTTTCACAGATGCAGATCATTCCCCAAGCACCCGTGAGAGGATGGAGATACTGGGGCAAAACTGAGCAACTCTGAGGCCACAGCAGCCCCCCAAAAGCAGAGCCCATCAGCACATCCCCTCTGATACATTCCATCAGCGTTCAGCCCCCAGCAGCCTCCCCGCTCACCTTGGCAAGGGGCAGGACGATGAAGGCCCCCCCGCCACCGGACTCCACGATGATGGCCACGAACTTGGGGTTGACGGCGCAGAAGGAGCTGTCACACGTCACCTTGGAGACGCGGATGTCCTCGTACATCTGGTCGGCCTTCACCGGCTGCCCGAACACGTGCCGGAACTTGCTCTGGCGCACCACGCGTCGGCTCATGGCTGGGGGGTGCAGGGTCAGGCCATGACCCCCCCCCCGGCACAGCAGGGAGGGGTTTTGGTGCCCTTATCCCCCTGATAAATCACCCCTACCCTGGGCACAGAGGGAAGCCGTAGGACATGGAGATGGCAGGGGATGGGGACGCAGGGTGGTGTCTGATGCGACCCTTATCCCATGCAGGGAGTGGGGACAGCCCCCGTGCAGGCGTGTGTGGGCGCTGCAAGCGCTGGGGATGGGCATCTGGTGGCCAGAGACACTCGATGGTTGGGCGGTGACATGGTCATGCCACGATGCGCTGCTGTGCCCTGCGGCTGCGCCGTGTCCCAGGACCAGCACTGGGGTTGGCACATGGGCAGCTGCAGTAGAAAAATGGGGCTGAGGAGAGCTGAGGGTGGACGTGGAGGTGCCACGCACCGGGTCACAGCTTGTCCCCTTGGGCCCCATTCTGCATCAGTGGCCCAAAGACACCTGGCTTGACACAGCAAGCAGGAGCGAGGCTGTGCATCCAGCACTGCTTATCCCACGCCTTCCCCATGGGCTCCCGCACGTGTCATTCCTTCTGCATCCACAGCCCATTCCCCAGGCACTGACCCCAGGCCAGGGTTGGACCTGGCACAGCCATGTAGTCCTGTGGGCACCCCGGGGTGCAGAGGAGCCCCCTGTGCTCACCAGGGCCCCCGGGGGGGTCCCATCCTAGCCGGGCGCACTGCCCACCATCACCCATCTCTGTTCCAAGCCTCTGCTGCTCCTGGGACCTGCTGAAGGGTACTGAGCCCCTCAGGACCCCTGGAGCTGGGGCTCTGCAGCACCCATGACCAAGGACTCTGCTGTGCTCTCTGGGGGCCTCAGCCATGGTCAGGGGCCGTATCCCGCCACCAAACCTCGTCCAGGAGCACCAGGCAGCACTGCTGCGGGCAAGATAAAAGCAGATCTGCTCCTCCGTGCCCCGGCCGGCGGCTTTTGGCCAGGGCACGTGCAACACTGAGCCAAGCCACATCTGCCCCGTCCCTGGGTGTCCCTGAGGGCTCCTGTGGCCCTTCAGCATCACCCCTGGCCTGGCAGAATGGGCCCTGCGTTGGAGCCTGGCACCGCTGCTGTCACCCCCAGGGCCTCAGACACAGTCCCCAGCCCTGGGGAGGGGTGAGTGGGCTCCGTGGGACACCCTCCGGGTACTTTGCAGCACAGTGGGAGCAGAGCTTGGGCTGTGGGGACACAGGGAGGGGGTGATGGCGTGGCTGGCTGGGCAGAGGGCATGCAGGGTGCAGGCAGGGTGCAGGCAGGGCGTGGGGTGCGGGAATAGTGCAGGTGAGGAGCAGATGGGGTGCAGGCAGAGTTGAGCAGGGTGCAGGCAGCACATAGGGTGCAGTTTGGGTGCAAGCAGAGTTGGACAGGGTGCAGGCAGAGCTGAGTGGGGTGCAGGCAGAGTTCAGGCAGGGTGCTGGCAGGGTGCTGTCAGTGCTGGACAGGGCGCAGACAGGATACAAGCAGGCTGCTAACGGTCTGCGGGCAGGGCGCTCGCAGGCTGCAGGCATGACAGCTGGATGGGGCGCAGGCAGGGTCGGATGGGGTGCTAGCAGCATGCAGGCGGGGTTCAGGCGGGATACAGGCAAGGTGCAGGCAGGGTACAGGCAGGACACAGGCAGGATACAGCAGGACAGCCCCGCTCCCCGCTCCCCGGCCGTGCCATTACGTTGCCACGATTGAATCCGCAGCGGCTGCTCGGGAACGACCAGAGGTCACTGTCCAAATATAGCCATCCCCTGCGGGGCGGCGGCGGGCGCCGCGGGGCCGGGGTCCATCCGCACCCCCCCCTCCCGCCCCGCTCCCGGTCCCCGCTGCCCGCGCCCCGCTGCCCGCGCCCCGGCTCCCACCTGCGCTCCGCGGCTCCTGCGCGCTGCGGGCGCTGCGCCCCGCTCGGCTCCGCCCGGCCCGGCCCCACTGCGCTCCCCCCCGCACACCACGGCCCGGCCCGGCCCGGCCCCGCTCCGCTCGGCGCGGCTGCGCTCGGCTCCGCGCAGCGCCGCTGCCGCAGAGAACAGCTGAGCCGAGCCGGGAGCCGCGGCCGCCACAGCCCCCCCCGCGGAGGGCACCGGGAGGCGGGGGGGGGCCGGCCCGGCCCCGCCTGTCCCCGAACCCCGCCCGGCCCCCGGCCCGGCCCCCTCTGGCCCCGAAAGCGGGGGGCTCGCACCTCCCCCCCCCCCCCCCCCCCCCCCCCCGGTACGGTGCATGGGACCCCTGCGCACTGCGCTGCCGCGGGATGGGGATGGGGAGAAGCTCCTTTCGCCCTCCGCGTCTTCCTACAGCACTCTTGAGAGACCACCGCGGGTGGGTTCACCCCCCAGCACCCCCCTTCCATCACCCCGGGGTCACTTCTGCCCAGGGCTCAAGCGGGCACAGGGCTGTTGGGCATCCCTGCATCCCTGCACCGGCTGCCTCCGCATCCTGTGGCCAGCCCAGCCACACCAAAGCCATGGCCATGGGCTGGCCCCAACCCCCTGGGCTCATAACCTGCCCCCCCCCCGAGCGAGGGGGCTGCAAGCCCATAGGGGTGATGAGCCCACCTCAGCCCTTTGTAGCGGGAGGGTTACAGGCACATTCAGAAACCAGATTTGGAATTCAGCAGAAGCCGGCCCAGCAGGGATGCCCTGGCCCAAGGGGATTAAGGGATTGTGGGGCTCGGGGACCGGTGGGAGGGGAGCTGCTGTTCCTGGAAAGGCAGCAAAGCCCTGGACCCTACAAGGGCACCATGCGGAGCCAGGCAAGCATTGGCTGAGCCGGGCAGGAGGGGGCTGCTGGCAAAAAGGAAGGGAAAAGGTGACATCCCTGCTCACCCTGCCAAAGGGGTGGCTGGGAGGGAGGGGGCTGCAGAGCCCCCCCTGCCTGCCCTGTCCCACCATGGCTCTGGCTCACTCTGCCCTTGGCCCCATGTCCTATATCCTCAACTCCCAGCCACATCCCCAGTGAATGCAGGAAAGGGCCTGGGAAGCCTTTCCCCAGCCGGTTATTTGGTGCTTGGATGCAGCTCAGCTCCTCGGCTGGCCATGGCGGGTCTGGTCCACAGCCAGCTAAAACCTTGCGTCTCCCTCTGAGCTTAAACCCCAGAGCCTCCCACAGCTCCTCTGTCTGTGGCAGTCCCAAGAGGGGACCTGCACTGCTCCGAGTTTTACACACGTAACCCACCCCCAGCATCTTCCCTCTGGACGCAGCCAGGTCTGGAAGAGCATCTTGCTTGGGAGCACAGCTCCTCAGTCCCTGCACGGATCACTTGGGACACGATGGGTCCATCTACCCTTCCGGCAGGGGACATGAGTGAACAACCCAGCTCTGGCTCCCCAGCCCCTGTGCTGACAGCAGCACGGGACCACTCACTGCCCCCAGCCCCACAGAGGAGGCAGCAGGCCCACGTCATCTGCAAAATAAAACTTTATTTATTCGGTAACAAGAACATTGAATCTGCACATCAGTGCGCGAGTTCACATTTAAAAACAGCTGAGCACATCGGTCATAAAGTCTTTAGGGGGAAAGGGGACGATCCCAGCCACCAAGGAAGATCCAGGAGGAGCAGACAGAAGCGCTCCCCGGTTTGCAGCTCCACCACCAGCCATCCCCCGGGTGATCCCCACGCACCAGCACGGACGTCACATCTCCATAAAGGCAAAGAAAAGGCACCGGCACCTCCTTCTGTGCCAACAGAGATGTCTGCAGCTCGGGCGGGCTGTTAGCACCTCTGGCAGCACTGCCGGAGGGTGACCAAGAGCCTGGACCCCTCCTGCGCCAGGCCAGCGCCTGCCTCTGTCCCACACCAGCAAGGGTTCCGGGGGTGCCTCCCTTAGGGAGAAGCATGGATGGTGCATGGAGCTGGGACCGGATTAAGGCAGGACGCACCGTGAGGGGAGCAGGGGACCTGCGGCGGGTATGGCTTCCTCCTGCTGCTGGGCTGGGAGAGCGCTTGGAGCAGGGAGCAGGAGCAGCGCCCCGGCGCCAATTCCTCCTCCAGCAGCTGGAGCTGCGGTGGGTTCCCTTCCACCAGCCCTTCGCTGGCAAAGGGACATGGAGCTGATCCCTGCCCCATCACCTCCTGAGCCCCTCCTGCCACCGCGCTGGGACCGTGCCCCCAGGAAAGGTCTGAAAGGGGAAGAGATTTGTACAGGTCACAACTTCTCAAGCAGACCAGACACACACACACACACACACAGCATCGAGTGCAACAGAACAGTGTACAAACCAGGTTCACACACACGCTATCTGTTTGTGCAAGGCTCACACGTTACAGTACAGCCGGAGCCGGGGCGGGCGAGGGGAGGCAATGGCTGAGATATTGTACAGGAGTCAATGTAAACAACGCAGCGTCCTCCGAGAGGGCTTTGCAGGACCAAAGGAACAGTTGCTTTGTACAAAAATGCCCTTAAACCAACACCTTTCTCCTAAAACTCCTCCATCAGCGAGGCTTGAGCTCCCCACGGCGCTCGGGGGGTCACAAGAAGCACTCATAGGAAGCAGGAGTGAACCACCGCACACCCATGAGCCATCAGCGCAGAGAAGGGACAACGGTCCCCACGTCAAAACCTCTGATGCCAGGGGCTTGGTGGCTTCATTGCCCAGAGGTTGGAGAGCTGCGTGGGACGTGTCCCTCCAGACCCTTCGCCGTTCTACCACCCAGGTCTGAGCCTCCAGCCCTCCAAAACCTTCACAGCTCTGCAATGGAACCACCCTCCCCAACTCCCTCTTTCCAGATTAAAACCACAGCGATGCTGGGACGGAGCTGAGGACAAGGGGACAGCACCACACCTCTCTGCAGGGGCCTGTGCCCCTTGGCTGCTCTCCCCCGCAGCACTCGGACAGCAGCAGAGTAGTGGAAGGAAGCAGCATTTCTGGTCTGCATAGAAGAGCCTTTCTAGAGGGAATTTCTCCTGAGATGAAGCTGGGCAAAGAAACCAGATCCCCTTCCTCCTCCTCCCTTCTCAAGGGAACAAATGACACACAGAGCTTTCCCTTCCCAAGCAGATTCTTGTCATCAGGACATGCAGCCAGCCAAGCACACTGCTCCCTCCAACGCAGGGCAGGCTTGGTGGTACCCTGTCCCTTCCAAGGAGCAGGCAGACGTGTCCTTGGGGCTGGGAATGGTGGGCAGCAGGGTCTGGTGAGGTTTGTGGGGGAGGCAAGGCCTGGAGTTGTCCTTCACAAGATGACATGAGCCACTTGGCCTTTCCTTTCGCCCAGCTCTGAAGCCAGCTGGAGCTGGCCAGGAGAAGCCAAATGTCTTTCCATGTCCCAAAGAAGTATCCGGCCTCCTGGGCCAGGGACTCGGGTGGCTTCTAGTGACCGAAATGGCCTGTGATGATGTGCTACGTGACCCAAGCTGGGCTACTTCAGGCTGTGCTCCAGCCTGCAGCTAGCACGGGGGACAGAGCCCAAGCTCCTTGGAAAGGAGGGATGAAGCACATGCTGCTGCTGGAGGACAGACAGGCAACCCCATGCTGTGGGAATGCGGGACAATCCCTGGGAGCTACAGGAGGCCAGAGAGGTGGGGTCCTCACCTGTGGGGTTATGGATACCCCTTCCCCAGGGCAGACACATGCTGCTTCCCAATACTCTACAGCACTCCAGTGCTGTGCATTCCCCTCCAGCTCAAGCTGAGCTTGTCCCATCGGAACCTGCAGCATCAGCACCGCTTTCTAGGCACAGCCTTGGCTGCTGCTCCTCCCACAGCATGTCCTCTCCATGCTGGGCTTTCAGCAGCTGGAGCCATTCTGCAGCTTCTCTCTGCTTTGCTCCTCCCCAGGTGGCAGATCTGGGCTAGGGCCAAGCATCAGCTCACACACAGTCTCCTGGATGGGACTGGAAAGCTCTGGATCCTGTCTGCAAGTGCCTTCCTACAGCACACATACAAGCTGCTGATATGCACAGCTGGAAATGAGGAGCTTTGATTTAACCAAACTGCTTGGGAACCATTAAATCATTTGCTGGAGGTCGGAGCAGACCGTTCAAACACGGGTTCTGCAGGGAAGCAAGAACCTGCAGAATGGCTCGGAGCAGCCCATGGCTTTCCACATCCAACTGGCACTTCTAAACTCCTCTTCCAGCAGGAGGGAAAGGGGCACATTCACCATCCTCCTCCTGATGGGGGTTCACACAGGACTGGAGGAGAAGGGACACATTTGGCAAAGGCTGGCATGGAGGCTCACTTCTGGAAAGGGAAGACAGGTTCCAATGTCAAATCCACTCCCATTTCTGGGCAGATGACAATGAACAGCACTGAGTTTGAGTAAGATGGGTTTGCTTTCCAGTTTACAGAATGCAGTCTTGCCCTTTTTAAAAAAAAAGAAAACCACATGGAAATGACCAAAAAAAAAAAAAATCTCTATAAATACCATATATACAATTTAGGCAAAAAAGAAAAAAAAAAGGGAAAAAGAACCCAGAACAGCTCATCCCTCCAGGTGCGGGGAGTGACAGCAGAGAGGACAAAGCTTTGCATTCAGTAGGGGCAATGCATCGTGTAGCAATAGGTTTGGGAGTGCCCAGAAGTGCCTGTGAGCAGAAGGGAGAGGAAAACTCAGGCAGCATGAGGAGACAAGAATGACTTCGAGGCAGAGGGGAGGCAGCAGGGGAGCAGAGGACAGATGATATGGCCATGAACTTGGAAGGCCCACAGCAGTATTCAAGTAATGGGAGGGTTTAAACCCTAACGAGGTGTTTGTTTTAAAAGAACACTCTGGCTTTGGGGGGGTCTCCTCCTCTCACACGATGGTTTGGGGCAGTTGAGAGCTTGGGAGTTCATGGAGGAGCTCTGCATGACCTGCACCAGGAGGTGAGCACTGGTCTGATCTCCGGGGTTTTTGGAGCCCATTCATCAGGATTTACCCACACGCTCCCTTTGAGGATGCACCAGCTGAACTGAGCGCAGGGGGGTCGTCCTGTAGCAGCTTTGCGAGTGATCTGCCAGCATCGTGGAGTTCCAGTTTGCAGAAGTAAAAGAAAGGCCAAACAAAGGGACCTTGGCACAAGCCTTCACATTTATGGGGCTCTGACCCCAACAACTGCCCAGCACCATTCAAAGCATGGGGAAAATTCAAGTGAGGAATTCGGATCGGGTTCTAAGCACAACCCCACCTTGCCGAAGCAAGCCGACATCCACTTTCACGTGATGGAAGTGTTCTTTTAAAACAAAGTACAAACAAAAAAGAGAACATTTGAGGTTATCTGAGTTAAAAAAAAAACCTTAAAAATCCCAAACAGTCCTGCAGTCAGAGTCACACACAGAAGAACCAACCCACACCTACATGCGCCAGGAACAGGAAAATGACAATATATATATAAAATTAACCAATAAAGTGCATGTTCCTTATATTACACCTGCCCCTTGGGTGAACGCAACGCCACGGGTTGTGTGGAGAAATCCCAGCCGAGGGCTCAGGATCACATTGTGTTGTAGAGGGGATTGGTTGTCCGCTTTTTATCATTGGTCTTTTTGAGCCTCCTCAGAGGGTGAGTTCTCCCATGCTGCTGCCGTGGTGCGACAGCCAGGCCTCGAGCTGGGGACAAGGAGTCCAGGACCTGCGCCTGGAGCAGCGGAGGACCCTCCTCGGAGCTAGTCCACGTTGGATCCGTGCTGGAAAACAAGCTCTGCTGGCTGGAGCCGCACTCTTTGGCGTACTGAGCCAGCGGCCTCTCCACAGGCTTGCTCTGGGCAATGCACTCGGTTGTTCTGAGCTGTTCCACAAAATGCTTAGCGGGCTCCGGGGAGGAAAGGCGATGCTTTCCACATGAATCCCTCTCCAACCTCCCCCCGCAAAAGCCTCGACCCAGGGCAACGCAGGTGAGAAGCACCGGGTTGGCATCGGAAGAGGCTGACTCCCTCTCGGATAAGTCATCCTTGGAGAGGTCCAGGCAGTCCAGTTTGGCCAAGGATGCTGAGCGTTTCATGTGGGATGGTGTGGTGAGCCCTGCGTGCCGGATCCGAGCCTCTATCTCCTTCGCTCGCTGCTTGACCAGCCCAGGGCTGCTGCTGCGCTCCTCCACGCTGCGGCTGCTGGAGCTGTGGGAGAGGCCGTAACACAGGAAGGAGATGTCCAGAAGGTCCATGCTTTCATCACGTTGGCTGGTGAAGTCCTCACCGCTCAGCTGCCTCGAGGTGCTGGCACCCCCCCTACAGAGAGGTCTGTCCCTGAATGGGAGAGTTGCATCTCCCTCCATGCCACACGGTGTGACCGGCTCGTCATCAGTACCAGTGCTCTGCTCAGTGACACCTTCCAGGTGAATCACACAGGGATGAGAAGAGTGATCTGGGCTGGCTGAAGGTGTAGAGGTCACCTGGGCAGAGGGAGAAGCAGCACCGAGGTGAGCAGACAACCCACCACCACCCTCACTGGGGCTGCCCACAGTGCAGGTGACCTGCTTGTGTACCGCGTGCTCCAGTGAGAGGTTTACCAGCGTAAGAGTTTGGGGACAGGTTGAGCACAAGGAAGGGTTCAAGTTTTCATCTAAAGAGGGGATGGCTGTGACCAGCCTGCCCTGCTCACAGCTTGCATTGGGGCGCTCTGCAGACTTGACCATGGGAGTGTATTCGATGATTTCAATTCTCTTTGGGAGGAGGGAGGGCAGGGCTGGCTCCTCTGTCCCATCGAATGAGACCACTGTCCTGCACTGCTGTGCCATTCCCTCCTGCCCCAGGCTGGGCTCTGCAGGCAGAGATTCCTGTGCAGGCAGGTGCCTGCCCACAGGCAGCTCTGCTCCAGGAAGCACAGGCAGCTCCTCATTGCCTGGAGCCCGTTCTTTGTCACCCTCCGGAGCCAGCTCCAGGGGTGGCTCCTCGCTCTTTCCCCGCAGCAGGAGCTCAGCAGCAGGAGAGTCATTCCTGGAGTTCTTGCGGGTGGGCAAGATGCAGACTGGGGATGTGTGCTGGTGCTCCTGCTCCTGCCTCAAGCGCTCCTCAAACTCCAGGGTGGCTCGTCGGACAGAGCCAGGGCACCACTTGGGCTCAGGGCTCATGGAGCTGCGAGGCTCTTGCTGCTCCCCTCCAGAGCTGCTTTCCTCCAGGTCTAATTTACCAGAAGATGGCTGCAGGGAGGGGGCAGCTTCTTGCTCAGCTTGCACAGGGTCCTTCTCCTTTTCCTGGTGTCCAGCACAGGTTCCTTCACTCTGTTCTACTCTTTCTGATGCCCAAATCGCCTCCACTGGCAGGTCATGCACTGTGTTCCTCTTTGGTGTCTGGGAGAGGTTGGCTGAACCTTCTTTCTGCTGGGCAGGTCCTGCTCCCTGGTTGATTGACTCGATCTCTGTGATGATCTCCTTCACAGAAATGGCATTTTCCGAGTGGGATCTGGTGAGAGGGCCTGTGCTGGGCAGCTCGGGCACCTCCTGCAACACAGAAACAGTACAATTACAAAGAGGATCAGCTGCGCTGACACACAGCAAATGGCAGCAGCTTAAAGGAAATGGGGGTGCACGTTCCCAAAGGAACAAGAAGTGCATGTGCTAGTGTGTGGGGATAGATTACAAGTGCTGTGATGACTAATGTAGCGTTATTGCCTCTGGGGTTGCATTCAAGATATTCCAGGGCTGGATTTTCACCTAGATTGAGATTCAACAACTTCTTATTTAATTGCCATGAATTCCAGGGGAATTTAGCTTTCTTTTTAATAAATAGAAGTCCACTTAACAAAATAAAACTATCCCATATGCTTCTAAATGCACAGTTTTGAACTGAAAACTGTGAAAGATTCTGCTCATGTAGGTGAGTGAACAGAAGTACAGGATAAAGAATGAAACCTGCTCTGGTTTCCTGGAGGAAAATGGAAAGAGAGGCTCCTGCATCCACATGGATGCTCCTGCCAAATCACTGGAGAGAGTGTTGGCCTAGTATATTTGGAAGAGTCTTATTGCCTCACATGGAGATGGAAAAGATTCAAGCAATGTAGCGTGGAATTTAAATAAGAGAGGCTCCCAGGAAACGACGGCCCCAGACATCATCAATCCCTGCGAGAGTCCTGGAGGATGGAAATTGTAAGAGAAAAGTACCTCAATTCAGAGGTTACTAAATTTTGTCAGGATCATATCTCTACCCAGGAGAGAAGTGAGCCATGACATGCCTGATCCCATCGCTCCAGGCCTGGACAGGCTCATTCTCTTCCTCCAGCAGTGGAAGTTCTACATCTGCCTTGATTTACTATCCCATTGCTGGTGCTTCCCAACCAGGGGAAGGTGCAAGTTTCATCCCACTCTTTGGTGGATTTCTCAAGTCAAGATAAACACCCACACTGGTGCAGGACCTTGAACCTTGGATTCAACCTATCTGATGCAAACCGCAAAAGCAAGTTGCTCAGCACAGCAGGTCAAGGTTGACTCAGTCAGTGCCCTGCCTCTGCCAGCAAGCAGATGTTTAAGGAAAAAGCACAGGAAAGGCCAAGTACCTAAAAGTGAAGAAGAAGTAAGCATCTAACAGTGCCTCCCCAATGGCCACCCTGCTCAGAGAGAGCCAGAACTAGGAAATCCCCTGTCCACAGCAAGAGAACCAGGTTTGAGCAGCAGTTCCTAGGAAAAATGAGCAAGTTATTTTAACCTTTTGCTGCTCTTCATCTGTGGAAGAGTCATCTGATGCCTGAGGAGAGTTTCCAGAGCTGTTCCTTCGAGTATCTGCACCCCCATCCACAGCAGGCGGCACTTCCAGCACAGGCACCCTGGAGACTCCATTCCTTCCACTCCCTTGCTCCTCCATCCTGGAATGGGAGCAAGTGCGTGACCGGCTCTCCTGGGAAAGCTCCACAAATTTCTCCAAAGCACTGAAGAAATCAATCCTGTCTGTACTTAGCTCTGTCACCGCGGGCTGGGGATTCTGTTGGAGACTTGGGGAGTTTTGATTTGGGGATTGGGGAAAGTCTTTTAAGCACGAAGTGAATTCTTCCATGGGAACCAAGTGCACATTCATATCAGGCTTAAGGGCATCTTTTTCCAGATCGTCCACTGTCAAATCAGGGAACTCCGTTATTTCCAAAGGGCGCTGGAGTTGCATTAAGGCCTCAGAAGCACGGCAGTTATCAGGGGGAACAGAGTCTACACAACATCCTGCTGTACAGCCATTGATACTGTTCAGGTTCAGCTTGTCCTCCATCTGCTCAGCGTGGAAGTCTCGACATGTAAACTCTAGGTGGATCCTTCTCTCCTTCACACACACCTCCTCGATCGTGTTGGCATCCTCTGGGAGCTGCTGCTCCCTCTCTAGCTCAGCTGAGTAGATGGGAGACATCGGCTGCTGGTTGTCGTTGGTCTTTGCCTCTGAGATCTGGTCGGCTGAGGTGGTGATCTCCTTTTTGTTCAGCTCCAGCCCAGACTTGCAGATGGGCTCGTGATGGTCCGAGAGGTCACTGTCCGAGTGTGAGCGCCACAGTTTATTATGCCGCTGTTTGCTGCGGGGATGATAAGAAAGGAAAACATTGAGTAGTGTCTTCATGGACCAGAGCCAGACCCACCTTGCTGTAAGAGGATGCAACCTACATGAAAAATCATGCCAAATACTGGAGTCATTGACCACAACTGCAGCTTCACTTAAACAGGTCAGGGTCAAAGCCACTGCTGGAAAAGTAGATCCAACAACAAGCCACAATCCCCAGCAGTATTTTATCAGTCTATTCAACAAATAATGTTCAACTGACTACAGAATTTGGTCCTCCCTCAACCAAAAAGCACTTTTTGCTAGCAGGTGAGTGATGACCAAAGAGAGAGGGTCTCTAGTCTTGGATGTGAGTGGATGCTGGACATGGAATGAAGTCAAATTTCCTTTGTGGCTCCTTCTTTGAACAGCTTCAATGATCAATAACTGGGCTCTGGTAACCAAGAGGGTAGGGTGGGGTGAGAGGATGTGGGTGTGTGTAAAACAGAAGACATCCTCAGCAGTCAACAAGCCTGCCTTTCACAGGAAGGAAGCTAAAGAGTTCTCCAGCTCTTAGAAAGCCCCCTTAGGAAGGTCTAAGCAGTCACAAAGCCAAGCAGCATTGCAACATCTTCCTTATCCCTACCTGCCAAAAAACCCAGCCCGTGCCTCTGGGCTTACAGAGAGCAAAGGGGGCAAGTTCTGACAGTGAAACCACACCAACTAGCCATGCCCTGCAAGGGCTTTGCTGAGTGACCACAGCCACAGGGCTGTGCTTCCACCGATTGCCCCTAGGAGGAGAGCAGATACCACGAAAGGTCTTGGATCAGCAGGAGACCTTGGAAAACCTCTTCAGTCCCTTGCTAGTTCAAGCAGGTGCTCCCAGACACATCCATGGCTGCAGTAAGTTAATTAACAGATGCCACTGAACTAATTAGAATGCACTGGTTTGGTTGTGGGTGCCCAACAGCTAAGGAAAATAATCCACTGCAGATTTGGCTTTCCAACCCCATAATCAGCTACAACCTCCATGTATGACACAGGTCAGAATCAGGGCCTTTCAGAGAAGGATCAAGACTAGAGGCCAAAAGGCATTGCTCTGGGGCGCACGTGCTCTGTCTCTAATGGGTTTTGGATCAAATTCTGACATTGGCAGCAGAACCAGGCTTTTCCATGAGGCAGGCTGCTGCTGAGGCTCTGCATGGGATGCTAAAGGCTTCCCATGTCTCTGCTTATGTAACCTGGGGAGAAGCTGTTGATGTTTTCTGAGGGCATTTCCTACCCTGGCACTCGAGTGCTCACATCCAGCAGTGCATCTGATTTGGAAAGTCAAAACTACCCTCACGCATGAGCAAACCCAACTTGCCCGGCACAGCCTTGATCTGAGAATCAAAACACATGTAAACAACCACTGGGAGAGGTGCATTGTATCAGCTTTCAATCTCACACTTCCTCCACTCTCACAACCTGCAAGATGTGCTAGAAGCAGGAGAACAAGAGCCCACATCCCTTCCTAGAGCCCACCGCCACCTCTTCACCTTCCTGGGCAGCATTCCCAGTGCTGGGGAGAACATCCCATGGCACAAGGTCTGAGGCAGCACTGGGGCTATCCAGCTTGTGGTCACACCAGCCTTGGACCAGGGCCCCCTCCACCCCCCACCAAGCTGCAGCCAGCTCTCCAGACTGTGGTATAACATTACTGCTGTTGATTTACAAGTTGCACAAGGAACAGAGGATCCCAAACACTTTTCCTGTAACTTATCCATAACTAATAAAAGCAACAGGGCTGGCTCAGTCTTTCTGCGGCTATCACCAGATAGGAAGAGACAGTTTAACTAACCCCAGGAAGTATGACAGCCCCAAAGAGCAAAACATGCTTGTTGTTGTGACTAAAAGCAGGCAGGGGGTTTTCATTTTACAGCTGGAAAACATAGCCCAGTTGCTATAACCCCAACACAAAACCGTAACCAGATAGCGGGAGCACATGGCTGCCCTCACATACCATCCCCCTGAAACTGGAGCAGTCACATGAGTGTGAATCTGTTGGGTTTTTGTTTTTTACCTGTCCTGGAATACTGCAGCAATAAACAAGGCAGGCAGAGAGCAGAGGGCAAAGCTCAATAACATAAAGAAAGAAGGGAGGAAAAAGGCAGTTTGGAGCTGAGAAAGGAACCACATAAACACGGACCCCTTCTGCAGCGCAGAGAGGCCATTCCTTGCTTCAGTGAAGCTTCATTTACTACAGGCTTTTTCAGTCCTACCCACACAGGTGCAACGCACTGCTCTTGCATTTTTTAAAGCCTCACAAGTCATCCTCTTTGTGCTGTTGTATGGGGACTGGCAGAGTAGGTCAGGAGCAGAGGTGTGCTCAAGTGGCACGGGAGTCACACACCAGCTAAATGATGGCAGCAAGAAAAGATTTATCTCCTGAAAGATAAACTACTGGAAGACAGGGGAAGAAAAGTCCTTAACCAAAATGTATGTAGAGGGTGATTTTGCAGGTGTGCCACCAACCACCAGCGTGACATTATAAACCAACTGCAGGGCTGAAGATGTGATACATCAGGCGCTACCAGCCCAGGGCTCCTTGCAGGTGTTCACCAACCTGTTGCAAAGGATGTTCATGTGTTTTTCAGCTCTGAAAAGCTTCTTTTCCTTCATCTGGCCTATCCCAGTGAGATTTGATTGCCCAGTCTGCTCAGTGCTACATAGCACACCACACTGGTCAGGTCACCTCTAGCTCAGAGTTAAGCACTGACCTTTATTAACTGGTGCCAGCAGCACGTTTGGCGTCACACGAGGCACCAAAGGCAGCTGTGGTGTCTGTCTCCAAGGGTTTCAGTCCAGAAGACCATAGATATTTCTTGAAATATCTGTTCTACTGTGATCTATCCTGAGACTGAGTATTACCTGGCTCTTGCAAGTGGATAGGACAGACTCAAAGGGACAAAAGCAAGCAGGGGACAGAGGTGATAACTATACCTTAAAGAAAGAACGTGAGTGCCTGAGCTGCTGTAAAGAGCAGCATAAGGCACAAACCTTTCAAGAGCACCATGCAGCTATGAAGTAATTACACTGGGCAAAACATGCCCAGAGCATGTGGCAGGAGGCTCAACCGGGGTAGTTCTGCTTGCTTCAGATCTGCTCCCTGGCAAAGCACACCAGGATCCTAAACAAAACACCATAATCTGGTGAACACAGAGTATCACTACCTCCTTCCAGCTGATCACGTGAAGACATTGCTTAATGCAGCTTACAAGTGGATTTCTCGGAAACATGCAATATTTGTGTCTTTTGCTAACCAGGTGATAGGCTTGGGCTTACAACACACTTGCCCAGCTCCACACCAGCCTCAGGACTCCATGCGGGAATAAACACTGCCGTTTCAATGCACAGAACATCCTGTCCCCTCCCCGAACACCAACACTTACAGAAGTGATCTAAATAAAACCAGACCAGCTGCTGAGGAGGGGCATGCTCAACAGGGAACTGTAAGGCTGAGATGGAGACAAAGTGAGTTCCCTGCCAAGTGATGTTACAAGCAATAGGAACACCATTTATCTCTGCTGGAGTCTGCACAGCTTTAAATGATGCATTCAGATGGTAGATCACAGGATGCTACTCTCCAAAAAAATCAGCCATCCTGGAAGCCAAAGAGCCTCCTAAAAGCTCTTTATTACACCCATTTTCCCAGGCTCAGCTGAGATAACCCATGAAAACAAAGCACTATCTTTCCCAAGACAATTAGGAGTTCACAATGCAGCAATGGAAGTTCTAATTAAAATAATGGAATCAATCACTTATGCCTTAACACAGGTAATCAGGGTCATTCCTTCCACTCACCTGGCCAGAAGGATCCCTTGGTATTCCTCCAGCTGCCGCATAAAGCTGGGGTTGGGCTTGGTGACAGTGCGCCGCTCCTTCACATAATCATATGCCCTGTCCAGGTTCCAGCCGTATTCCTTCATGGCATACGCAATCACCGTGGATGCTGAGCGGCTCACTCCCATCTTACAGTGCACCAGGCACTTGGAACCATTTTTCCTGAGGTGGAAAAAAGACAAAAAGAGGATCATTAAACAGAAAATATGGCCTCTGAGAAGCTTAAGAAAATAGCAACTTCTTTACCGGAGCATTATCAAACATATTTTCAATGCTGTGGCCACAGTTGGAAGTCTGGGATGTGACCTGATAATCCAATTTACAAACTGGAGCAAGACACACAAAGAAAGTGAAGAACAGGGTCTTAATATTCTGAACAGACTTTGCTACAACAGCTCTTCTGCAGCTTTTATCACACGTGGACAAACATCAGTTGTTTGCAGATTCATGAAGACTGCTAAAGACTCGTATGGCACCCTTGAACTTAGCCCCAGTGGCCCATGGGTATTAAGCAGTATTCCGAATGAAAAGGGCACCCATATATCACACAAATGTGGTGTCACAGTGCTTAAGTACTTAAGGGAATACAGTGACACCACCTCAAATAAAGTAAGTCTCGAGCCATACTCAAACAAATCAGCTTGTAAAGGCTATGAAAAATTGCAAGCACCAGACATGGTTAAGAGATGACAGACTTCTATAATGGAAATAATACTTTAAAGGCAACATATGCCAATCTGTTTTCTGACCAGTTTTCCCCTAGGAAGGCTGCTGAATTAACTGGAGACAGCTCATGTAACTGGGATGCAGTTCTCTGCAGTAAAAAGGCCCTGCTTTCAGCACCCGCTATCAGATTACTCACTATAACTGACAGCTTAGAGAGCTACACAGGCACTTACTCCTGTTAAAGGGAAGAGTTTACTCTGGAGCTTTACACTACAAGAAATCACTTCCAGACTGTGGGCTTCATCATACAACCTCACAATGCAGGGAACAGCTTAAGTTTGGTTTTGGCTTAGGTGGTTTTGCTTCTTACTTTTGTTAAGCCCTGCTCAATTTGTTACTGCCCTTTCCTCCCTCCAGCACCTCTCCAGATCCATTGCATTTCTTAAGCAGCAGGCAAACTGTTAGGTCTCCAGTACAGGAATTACCCATTCCGCTGTTTGCCTTGACTGCAACTGGGCAGAAACCCCTCACTAGTCCGACCTGCTCCTTGTACAAGCACCTACAAGAATGAAAACGTGTTGAAGGCAACTCTTAGCCAGAAACTACAAAGTGAAAATGCTTTGATGCCAGGTATGCAAGGAAAAGTAGTTAAGAAAATCAGTAGGAAAATACAAAATACTCAATATACATCTTCTAAATGTGTTTGTTCTGCTCTGAAAAGACTTACTTTGCCTTGGAGATGAATTTGTAGGTGTCATTCCAGTAAGCCAGAAGATCTGTTGCTTCTTCATCATACACCCGAATATTATGGTATTCAAAGAGCCCAGGGAAGAAGTTATCTATTTCGCGAGTCACATTCAAGATATACCTCACCCTGCGTGGAAACAGAGAGCAGATGAAAATGCAGAATGTGCAGAACATAGCAAGTTCAGAGAGAGATCACAGCTGCCACACAACAGCCTTGCCTTGCGAGTGGCAAAACTCACAGCATTTGAAGTTGCAGCCTTGAACACACCTCCTTGGAAACCAGGGCTCAATGCAAGGAAGCAGCAGCTGATACAGACAAAAGGCTTGGCTGGGCAATTTTGAGCCTAGCCTCTGATAAAAGGGCTTCCATCCATGCTGGATAGAAACTTCCTTTACAGCCTGTCAGGTTGCACACTGCTTGCCCACCTAAGTTAGCAACACTTGCGTCACAGGAGCTCCTGTACAGCCTGTTCACTTTGTGTTTGGACACCTTTGTGAATCTCTTCTCCTGCTGCACCAGTAGCACAGGAAGACTGAAGATACAAGCTCGTGAGCTACAACATAGTTAAACAGATGCATGAAGTAACTACAGAGAGATGCAATGGACAATGAGCCACTGGGGAGGATTTATTTCTTATCCCTTAATTTTCTGGAAAGGAAACTGCTAGGGAAAGCATATGGTATTTATGTACATTACATCGAGTATTTTTAGCCCTGAGGGTTACTCGTAAGATGCTTATGAACTGCACTCACGCTGGGCTATCAGAGACACGAGCACTGCAAAGGAGTGACATCCCTTTTCCCTAGCAGGTA
The DNA here is from genome assembly GCA_028858755.1 of Ara ararauna. NCBI lineage: Eukaryota > Metazoa > Chordata > Aves > Psittaciformes > Psittacidae > Ara > Ara ararauna. Next base: position 3,205,391 of record CM054389.1, on the reverse strand, counting down.
TGAGAGTGCTGGCAGTCAAATAGGACCTGTCTGACCCAAGGGAACTGGAGCAGACCCTGAGCTGAGTGAGGAGAGTCCATTTTGCCAGGCTGATTTGCTGAGGTACAGGTATGTTAGCAATTCAGTTCAGCAGTGGTTCATTTTCTTTCCACTGGATTTGGCACAAATAAGCCAGGCCCATAAATAATGATTTAATTGCAAAATCTTGTTGCTTAGATCGACCTGGCTAGAGAAAGGACACTCTTAAGCTTAAGCCTGAAAGGGCAGGAGACAGAGGAACCCATCAGTGCTAAGTGTGAGAGCTACAGGACTTCCTCCTGGGCCCCACTCAAAGCAACAAATGCTCTTTTTACATGTTTTCCTTCCTGCTGCAGTCCGGAGGTGCAGACCCCAAAGTGCCTCTGTAACCATGAGACCTCAATCCAGAATAACGGGCTGAAGCAGAGGGCACAGAGCCAACCACGCAGCATCTAGTTAAGCAATTGTGGCTTTTTGCTACTTATAGCTGCGAGATTGCTGGCTTCCTTTGTTCACCAAGGGGATGTCAGTCAAGGTCAGTGAACAAGATTCTTTTACTTCAGGGTGCCTGTTTGTGGGACGCGGAGTTTGGAGGAAGCAAGAGCTTGTTTGGATCTGCAAACCCTTTAGTAAGACTCAGGTTACACAGCAGGTATGGAAGAGAGTGTTGCACAGACAAGTGTTGAGGCCAGTCTCTTGCTTTTAAGCTGGTAGCCTGAAGCTACTTACCCTCTGTTCTGCAAGTCTTCCAAATTGGAGGCGTTCCATTCCGAGCCCTGCAGGGAGAACATGCAAAGGGACACATCAGCCAGAAGGAAGACATGGCCAGACAACTGATGGAGGGAGGGATTGTCACCAGTGACCTGGAGGAAGAAGCTGGCCAGCCAGGTATTGGAGAGCAGAGGGGATCTTTCGAGTACATAGGTACACAGAAGAGCGGTAACAGTGCTAATGTTCAGCACCTTATCTTACCCCATTAAGCAGATCCACTCTGAAGCAACAAACAGCCCTGAGAAGCAGGAGCCCAGCACCGTATCCTGGCACTTCCTGCAAACCACTGACAAACCAACCTCAGCAAAGATGAGAACACTCCACCCTTTCCCTGGAGGCTGTGCCAGCTCTACCCCACAGAGGACAAACTGCCAGCACCATCCAGGTGCTCTTAATGCATGGAACACCTATCTCACACATCAGAGGCACCAACACAGTAAACTCACTTGGGTTACACCTCGTCTCCCCATGTTCAAAGCCTGTGTGAGCAGAAATAAACACATCGAACCCTGGCTAGCTAACCCTCTGCAGCACACACAGGGCCTCCAAGCTGCTTGCTTCCTGCTGAAACACATAAATCCTGACTGAGGACAAAAACACTCAGACAAAGGCTTCCTTCAAAATTTAAGGTGCACAAGCTATCTGCTTCCCTGCCCTAAAATAGCTCCTGAATCGAAAGATGGTTCAAAATAAAGGAGGAAGCAAGAGGGACCCAGGCAGCACTACCATCACCAGGAGAAGAGCACTGCTCATGGCTGCTCCCATGGCACAGGCTTCCACACCACCACCAGGTTCAGGTTGAGCCAGCCCTTGCAGCATAATCACTGCCTGCCTGCACAGCCTGTCAGCCTGGGAGTTAGAACATCCCAGTCTTGCAGTGTCCATCCAGAGGATGGGCTGCTGCTTGCCCCAGAAAGCACAGGCACCCTGTATCGGAGATGGGGGAGCCCCGACAGCTCTGATCACAGGCACACACTGGTGCCCATGACAGCACTTCAGAAGTCTGGAGCACTCCCAGCCTATGCCTGGATGTACACGCACAGGAAAAGGCTGTGTTACTATTCTGGTAGCTACTGGGGATAAGTCTGTTGTCTTGACATGAAAAGCAGCTCATTCTTCCCAAAGTGAACCACTTCCTAAGAAACATCACCATAATGAAGATACCATTCAAGAGTTCAGCACAGATGGAAATCTCAGTTTTGAGCAGGATGAAAGAGCAAATGTTACATGCCATGGCGGCACAGATTACACCAGAATCCATTGCCTTCAGCCACAGATCAGGGCAGCTCCACCAAAGTCCAGAGCTGAGCACAATCTGAAGGATGAGTATGGCAGCTTTTGCTACTCAGGATCTGCCAACAACTATATTTTGAGCCCTGCTGTATTCACCCTGGCCCCCAGCCTTAGTTAACTTCATGTTCTCTCTTCCTGGCCAAGAAGAATACCTTAATTCAGGCCTGGGAAGCACCAGTTTCCACAGGTACGGAGAACAATGCTGCAGTGGTGAAAGCCTTTTCTCCTATCCTTTGATCCACAACTACCAACATCATCAGATCTCTTATTTCCTGCTTAGTTATTTTAGCACTCTGTAAGCGGGATCCCACAGGGCTTTTGCCTCCACCTGGAAGAAAACAGCTCCATTCCTCACTTTACCTTGCAGTATAGACACTCCTGAGTTAAGCTGGTGCCCAGCCTCAGCAGCACTGCTCCTCATAGCAGAGCTGCTTTGCAAATACTTCCATTCCACACATTAGCCACAGCTCCTTCAAGCCTTGTTTTAAAGGTCTTGTTCCTATTAAATACACTCTGAGCCAAGACTCCAAGCCCTGCAGCGCACTGAACTGCCTGTACTGCTTTTGACTAGCACTGTAATGCTGTGAACAGGTCTTTCTCTCCAGAGAACACAGTTTGCACAAATAAAATCCATTACATTGTAGGTACTTTAATTTTCCTGGCTCTACCCCACCACAATTTCTTGGGAGCACTCACATTAACATGCACCATTGCTTCTGAACCACAGCACTAAGCTTTAAGGAGACTGGGAGAGGCCTTCTCCATTTGGAAAGCCCAGCAAGTCCAAGAGGAATGGCTTTGTTTCAAGTTGGGCCAACCTCATAGGCTAGACTCCCCAACCAAACCTGTGTCTGTTGCTCCAGGGCTGGGAAATCCAGTGGAACGCTGACTCACCAGAAGGAGGTGCAGTAATTAGACAGGGCCCAGCAGCAATGAAAGACAACTAAGCCAGCAAAACATTAACAGGCAAAATGTTTATGTTTCCTTAAGTGACTTATCTTCAGGATTCTTCATTAAGCTCCTCTGTTCCTCCTGGATCACATGAGCTCAGAGCTTTCCACGTTACAAGAGTGTGATTCCACCTGAATGTTACACAGCTCTCCCCAAACAATTCCCCTCCCTCTTTGCTGTAGATATACCCTTCTCAAACACACTCCAAGAACTTGCTGTGAGGATACCCTGCACAGTTGAAGCTATAAAACTATTCTTACATCAATGGAAATAGCCCTGAAAAGTAGTTAGATTTGAAGACTTTTTGCCTTCCATCCTCTAGTGACTTAGAATACCAGGTTGGAAGGGACCTCAAGGATCACTAGTCCAGCCTTTCTAGGTAAAGCACAACCTAGATTAGTGACTGGGTCTACAGCTTGGCTGGTGTTGTATGGCAAAGTTCAGCACAGCCAAGAAGCCAGCCTGTTCTTCTTCAACAGGACTAGTGTCTTGCTTAAGACTATGTGACCCCAGGATCAGCCAATCTTTCCTTCAGAGTTCCAGAGTTCCTCCAGAGGCCTCTTTGTCAACCGAGACACAGGGAGATGTGTTTGGTGAGTTTACTTTCGAATTCACTGTAAGACTTACCAGAAAGACATGATCAAATATCTGTGTGGGGCTGTCCATCTGCCCAAGGATCACTATCATTTCATTGTCAATGAACTCTTTGAACTCCCGCAGGTTACACACCATCTGCATCTCCAGCTCAGTGCGAATCTGGGTGGGGAGGAGGAACACAAAGAAGCCATGTGAAGGTTTTGTTCCAGCCTTTCATCATGGCATGAAGCACAGAGCTCTGTGGTTTGCACAACAGCACTTCCAGTGCTGTCCCCTCACCACTCACCTCTTTTGAGGTGATGTTCTCCAAATCTTTCTGCATCATGATCTCCCTTAACTTGGTCTTAATCAGCCGCTCCGTGCGTTCCCGCTCAGTTGGACTGTCAGAAGAAAGCAAGAAGAAAGAGTCACCAGAAGGGGAAACAAACTGGACTCATGGCACTTTTAAACAGGTATTGTACAGACTGGGTACTCTGCAGCCTCCGATACTCATGCTACTTCCCCCAAGCACGTCCTCAGCTGAGGGGAATTCAGGTGACTGTAAAGCCCAGTTTAGATTCCTGGTTGTGTATGAAAGAGACCAACTGAATGCTCCTAATCCATTGTTGTCATCTAGAGAACCTCTGGTATTTGGTAAAATTTAAATTGGGAAGGCTGCATTATACTCTCTGGAGCAATATCTAAGCCTTCCCCTACCTTTCTTGGAAAGGTAACAGCTCCAAAGCTCCTTACATGGAGAGACGAGGGCAGCTAAGCCTCTGTGCATTCCTCCAGCCTCTGCTGCCAGGGGCCTTATCACCAGCTGCAAAAATAGCCTAACACCAGGGGAAATTGCAACAGAGCAGCAGCCCAGAGCTGTTTCACCCATCATCTTTAGAAGGGACCCAGCAGTAACATCTCACAGCGCCATTCTGTTTCCCTGTAAGGCTGCCTGGATGGTGACTGCACAGATACTTCTCTGCTTTCACCAGTGCCCAACTGGTGGCTCACAATAAAGATCATCAATGTTCCTGATTCTCTTAACCTCGTGCATTATTTCAGGACTCAATTAAGGGAATGCTGTCCTGGTGTTCCCAGGAAATCATTCAACTGCTGCCACAGGGGAAAGGGTGGGTGACACAAAATTTATATATAATAAGCCAAAAGAGATATTAACCTGACAGCTTGCCAAAACTTCTCAGCCACCCTCCTTGTACATTAAGAAACAATCAAGTGTGAAGACTTGTTCACAGCTGAACAACTGCTTAGCATTATTATTCACTCACTGAACTCCAACAACAGGAAATCTCTGAGAGCATAAATCAACCAACAGCACTATAATCTGTGAGAGCAGCTGGGGTTACTGAAGTCATTTCTTCTACTACAAACTAGGCAACTACGCTCTCACGCTCAGCATCACATCTGGACACAGACTACCTTTGAGGTTCTATCGTATCAGTACCATCAGCAATTAGTAATTACAGGGGTTGTAAACTTTGAATGCTGATACAGCCTGTAAATTTTGCCTTTCCAAACTGTTCACCTATCTACCTTAGCCTCTGTTTCGGACCATATGGCACCAGACATCGAAATGCTTAGCTGGAGACAGCTTGGGACCTACATACATCGTCCTGCTCCACACTTGCAGACTCCTCAAAACAGAAAAACTCTTTTGCTCTTTGTCCCCATTCTCAGGTGTGTCAGCTGGATGCCTGTAAGTATGCTTCTGAGCTCACAGTCTCAAAAGTCCATACATAGACACTTTACAGCAAAATTAACTGAATAAGGAATAAAAGAAAACACCATGTTACTCTAAGCATGTGCTCAGACACATACCAGCACAAAGTCCAGAGAAACCTATTCCTTTCAGGAGACAACAGGCCTGGAAACCAGAGGACAAAACCAGCAAAGAGGAAAGCCTAGGTACTAGAATACACCTCACCTCCTGCTAGTAACATAGGACTTACCTTGCAGAAGATCTGCAAGCCTAAAGGCCAAGGTAGACAACCAGACTGAAAACAGAAGCTGGAGGAGGTGCAAGGGAGCCCGGGAGGGGTAAACTTCCAGTGCTGGTGTCTACCTAACCAGGGGTCTGCTTATGACCTGGAAGATGAAACCTCTCCTCATTAATACCTAATTAAGAGTAATCTGTGGAAACTTCTCCTCATTTGGAGGCTGCAGTGCTTGACAGCCAAACACTTGGGCTCAGCAGAGCCAGCCCAACTTACACATCTGTGAAGAGGGCGGGTGAGTCAGGCCGGTGGGACTGGACATCTTGCATGGCATTCCACTCATTGACTGACGACTGGTCGGAGTTGATATGGCTCTCATAGTAACTGACCCACGTGAGGAAGAGGCTCCCTGGGTAGTAATTGTTACTCCGTGCCACCTCACAAGCTTTATGTAAACTCTGCAGAGCAGACCTAGAAAGGGAAAAATACTTGCAGGATTGTAATGTTTTTCCTCCGCCTGGTATCAAGCACAAAGCAGCAGCCAAATCCGGGATGCTGCTCAGGTCCCATCAGTCAGTACAAACCCCAGTACTACAGGCAACAGCCCCCAGCACTGAGGAGGAGGCTGTCCTGCAAAAGCATGGATAACCATATGCTTGCATGCCTTAACTGAAGTATGCCAAGATAAGCCTGGGTAGCAGCAAAGGTGCTCACAATTGAAAGGGCAGAGGCACCTCTGCTTCTGACACCAAAAACTGCTACAGCTACCTAAGCCGAAAAACAGGATTCATAGAGTCTGTGTCTGAGCCATAGTGCTCTGACAGCTCCTACTGTGCCATCAGATTCCCTGGACACCCAGAGTCAGACTTGGAGAGCTGCACAACCAAGGGCTTAGGATTTGACTCTACTGAAGTGTTTGGGTGCCCACCCTCTCTCACGAGGGATGTCAGAAGTTTCTTCAGCTGCTCCTGGCAAGCAAATCTCCCTCTCCTATTTTTAGCTTGCTTTACATCTTTGATTGGGATCAGAAGGATCCAGGTCAAAATCACTTGGGTGACACAGTAGCATGGCACCCTGACAGGCAATGTATTTCTGCAATGCAAAGAAGCTTGAGCCAGAAATACTTTCATGGCCTCTACATTCTTACATGGGCCACCCTAAAAGGAAAGAAAAATGCAGGCAGCTTCTCTTTCCTTCTTGCTATCACAATGAACATGTCTCAGTGGAGACACAGACTCCTAGAATATGCACAGTGTGTATTCCCCAAATTTCAAACACATGCTCAAAGCAACTCTACTTTGGAGAGATTCAAAGCAGCAGCTCTTTGCAAGGAAAGTGACCCTAATTCCTTCCTACCCCCAGCCAAGATGAAGGTGCAGCTGCAGCAGAACTATGAACTCACTGCTCTATACCAGCACTTGCACGTTTTCTTTTTCCTCTAGTATCAACTTTCCTTCCCTGTCTCTGAAGGAGACTTCTGGCTGCTCAAGTAGGACTCAAGATACCAGTAACACAAAACAGCACCTGAGCTTTAAAAACTCAAGCAGCCAAAACACCTTGGAAGAAGGATCACTGGGAAGTACTTACCACATTGCCTGCACAGACACTGGCTTGAATATGTGAACCCTGTTATCTGTTGATACGCTGAACCCTCTGGGGAGAAGGGAAAAAAAGGCACAGTAAAAATGTATCCCAAAAGCCACTGACTCGTTAATAACTGATCATTTGTAGCACATCAGAACAGCAAAGGACTAGCCCTATGCATACACTGCTGAGTTCAGCTAGCAAACAGATCAAAATAGCACACTAAAAGCTCTACGATAACTCTTTTTAAGCAGCTGCTGTTCAGGAATGAAACAAAGACAGTGGGACAGTGCTGGGTTGGGCTGTTTACCTTGGCAACACAAATTCAGTGCCACAGCTGGGAGCAACAGAGTCCAGCTATAGTGATCCTGGGGCAGCTACCAAGGAAAGAAAAGTCATTCCATGCACTGCACTAGACAGCCTTTGTAACTGGCACAAACAGGAGTCTGCAAGTCAGGTCTCTGGCAGAGAAACATCATTCTTACTTTATGTTCAGCTGAATGCTGCCTACTGCAGCACGACGGAGGCACATAATAAGATCCCTTTAAGGAGCTTTCACTATACAACCACTCTTCAGGAAAAGCTCCTTTACTCCAGCTTAAACACACACATAAGCCACTGTCTCAGTGCGTGTTTATTCACAGATAAGTCAATTATTGGTGTTCCCTGCCACAACCACTGTGATTTAGCCTACTTTGAGCCTACTAACCTCATACAGGTCAACAACAGGTCTGCTGGACTTGTTAGGACTCTGCGATCATTTGAATCCTTCCCCATACACCATGCTGCAAGCTCACACCAGAGACCCTACCCATCTAGAACATACAAAAGACACTCACCCATCCCCATCCAGGTGGATCAAGGTGTCACTCCACAGCGGCAGCACCAAGCCCATTGTACAAGTGCTACTGTAGTAAGAAAGAGAAGGTCAGCCCGTCTTCTACAGCACCATGCTATTGTTCTAATTTCACAGCAATGGTTGTGTACTTTTGTACTTATCAGGAAAAAAATGAAAATCCCACTGCTGCTTCAGGGACAAGCAGTGCCAGTATTGTTCTACAGGTGTCTGGCAAGGATCATTCACCAGATACAGGGTACAGCAATATTCTGTCAAGCAAGCTTAAAGGGTTAACATACACCCAAGAGGAGCAGACTGGACTCAAAGCAGCATGCTTTGTGCAGAAGATCAGAGGGGGCTCACAGTCTTCAAACAGCTCAAGGCTTTTCTTTACAGATTAGTCCCTCTCAGGCTCAAGTGGTTTGGCTCTATCTTTGATTTTGCAATCCACAGCTTTGTTTTCTTCTTTGTCCCTCAGTCCCAGCTGCTGGGAACTGGGACCAGTGTAATGCAATAGGAGGGTGATTAGCAGCAAGGCAGGTCAGCAATCACAGCCTATCACCCACTGTTGACTCCTGACTTCTTCACCCTCCTGCACCTCGAGGATGAGCACAACAACCCGCTGAGACAGACACCTCTTCGCAATCCCACTCCTCTCTCAGCTGCTTTGATCTCTTTGCCCTCAGTCACCTGCTCTCAATAAGGCTGAGCAAAAAGCCAAGTTAAAAGCAGAAGTCAAGCAAAAAGGAAGTCAAGGAAAAAGGAAGGGGAACCCCAACACAGCCTGCACCAAGTGGTCAAACAGAAAAGCTGACTCTCATAAGGCTGTAAAATTGGTCCATAATCAAAACAGCATCTTGAAGAACTGGATTCTTTTGTCTTTTGCTCTAACTCTTTGTAGTAGCTGCTCTCAAATTTCCACAAGCCCTAACACCCCTGTCAGTGCCTACAGCCCATGAGAAGTGGGGGAGGAGGGCAAGACTTGAACCTTCAGAGGGTCAACAGACATGAAGCCCTGTAAATGTACATGCCTTGGAGCGACTGGTGCTCAGCACAAGGAGACACTGTGGCACGCAGCTATTTCTGTTGACAACATGAGATGAGCTCATGGAAAGTTGTGTTTTTAAAGGCTTCCCAAGGTGGCCAGGGTATTTTTAGTGACACTGTTTAGGAGGCACTTATCAGAGACCATAGCAACAAGTCTACATCGAGTTATAAATACCAAGCGGGCTAAGGGAGGCTGTATCAGACTGACCATCCAGAACTGAAGTAACTCTAGCAGAAAGCTAAAATGACCCTGCTGCGTTATTAGAGATGAATACCAGTGAGCTCTCAGTTATCAAAGGTGGCTGTGCTGGTACATCACAGCCAATAGCAAGCTCCAAGCTCACAGCAACCTGCGCAAGGACAAGTCATTCTTGCCCTACCACAACTCTGAGCTACAGCTGTGCACACACACACAGGGAGACAGGAGCCAGTGGAAGCATCAAGCTGGTCCCTCTTTTCATCAGACATCACTTGAGCTAAGCATCAAAACCAAGCCATGTGAAAGTAAGCATGGTGGCTGGTGTGACCAGCAGCCTGGTTGGAAGGCAGTTTCTTGGCTGAGCAGTTTCATTGGAATATCCAGGTGATTCTTTCCCTATGTATGCAAAAGCTTACAACTCATGTGCCTCCATTCCCTCCCCAAAGCGCTCAGTGTCCCCTTGTAAATGTGAAGCTTCTGCCCCTGAAGCTGCTGGAGGTGCTTCCTCCTGGCTTAAGAGTCACTCCAGCAGCAAATGCTGCTTCCCAGCCAGATTCTGCAGCCTTTTGGAGAGGTCAGCAGCAATTTAAATAAACAAAGCAAAAGCACTAAACCCTGATGACATACTGATGTCTGGGGAGAGGACACGATGCACAAGATCTGCCATCAGTAACCCTGATGCTCCCATTAGGCTCCTTCTGCCATGACCCTGGAGGAGCTGCCTGACAGTCACCTTCTTATTAGCTGCTCTCCTGAACCTTGATGACCAGCTTTTCTAATTGCAGCTTTTTCTTTCTTTGCATCCAAGTTGTCCCTGTCTCTGATGTGCAGATGCAGGATTAGGGACCTCACCATTGAGAGACACTTAAGAGCACTTAACATCCTCACAAAAGCTGGAGGAATGGAGGAAATGCTGACCTGCACTGTCACCTTCCCATTTGCCATCTCCTTTCACGAAATACAAGGGGAATTCTGGATCTCAAGAAAGGTGTCAGCTGGAAAACCTGAAGCAGTCTATCCCCAGAAAGCATGGACACCAGATAGAGATTTCTACACTTGATACGTGGGTGAACACGAGGACTTCCCCACCGGGACACTGTGAGTACCTGTCATTGGAAGAGAAATCCATTCCTAGGACAATGCTCTCTTCGGTGTCTTGTCTGCCGTTAGTGGACACTACCACCATGTATCTAGTGCGGTTCTGGTAGGTGCTTTCCAGTCTTACAGCCTAAAGGAAGGAAGGGGAGAGGTCAGCAGTGCAGCCAGCAAAATACACACACCATTACCTCTACAAGCCACTTGTTCATGCTGAGTGACAGGTGCAGAAGCAGTGATGCAGTTTGCACCAGTACTTCTCAGCTGGGTAGCCAGCAGAAGAGGCAGAAGCAACTTACTCTCTTATACAAAGCTTTCCTCAACAGTGAGATGTTCCTGGTGCCTTCTGCACGCCTTGCTGCAGGCCTGCCCTGTCCCACCAAGGCTGCGTTTAAACATCAGCCTACAGGACTGGCTGCCACAGTCCTCTGAGTGGTCCCAGACTAGAGAGCTTCATGGAGCATTATACGTTCAGAAACAGGCTGGTGTTGAACCTACTCTTCACCTCTCAGAGGGCTTTGTCCAAAGACCTAGGGCTTGGCTTTACACTACTGTGCGCTACAAAACCTCCAATGAGACTTCTTCCACCACTGTGCCAGGCAGCTAGGCAGAAATGCAGGATCTAAATTAGATGTGGTTTCCTGCTGACCTTTTGATCCTTCTAGCAGCTTCCCCAGTGCAGAACCAACCTTACTGCCTTACACCTGCAGAAAAGACTTCCCTATCATTAAGCTGTACCCATGGGTGCATTCAGATTGCCCAGAGAAGGTGAAAATCACTGTGCCTTACTGCTCCTACCGCAATCACAAGTACCCCAGTGCCAAAAGAGAGATCTAGCAGGGCTCACCCTGCACTCCCCCAAATCAAATATTACTGACAGCATTAAGAAAGCAGCTGTACAGCCAAGTTGTGAACGTCAGACCAACACTGAAGCTAGACTGAAGTACAATACTCCTCCAGAAGCCACAAGGAAGTGAGAATTGAAGTGACTCCAGCAAGTCCTCTTACAGACAGACTGCTGGCGAGTGAGGAGCCTGGGGAAGGGAGCCTGGCATTGCAAGTTTTGTCCATAACACCTGCAGTAGGCAGCCTTCACTTGCAACACTCTTTGGATTCTGTGCCACATCATTTGCAGTTATTTCAGTCACAGACAAGCTATGACATCCCTAGAAAGGAAGTGTTGTAATCATGTATATCAAATCTTAACTTTGGAGAGCCTAATCCAGCCCCAAGACACTGTCTGGCCTCTGTGTTTACTATACTGTTAAACTGCTACTTAAAGTTTGAGCAGTGCCTGCAGAGAACAAACATGGGCAAGAAGGAGCTATCACAGCCCAGCCTTGACCCATGCTGTGATAGCAACCAGTTGCTGAATTCCCTGTGATCCAACAGTTGAAGCTCAAAAGTGGCTGACACCTTCACAAAGTGAACCTGAATTCCTCAAGCACCAGCAGCCCTCCTGAGCCAGTTCTTGCGTAGACATTTCTTGGTGGCCCCATAGGAGTTCATGGCTTGCAGAGCCCAGACTCAACAGTCATTCTACCCTTATATAGAAAGCTCACAAAATAACTGTTGTGTGGACTCTTTCAGTAGGCTGCTCTTCCCAATACGCTCCTTTAGTTCTTTGTAACTTGGTCTTGAGGCCAGAATGGCACCTTGTAGGCTAGAGGAAACCCCCTCTGAGCTCCTGTCCACTAGCCAGTAAGTCTTGGCCACAAGATGTGGCAGTCTACAGTAAAGATTCAAACAGCACAGGCAGCTGAAACAGAGCTCACTACATCCACCGGAGTGCTCTATTGCAGCTGAGAGCAGTAGGGAAAGCTTCCCAGTGGCATTGCAGGGAGCAGCAGCTCTAGTGATGGGGATAGAACAGCAAGTGCAGGCAGCAGACGGTGTTGACTCTGTCTTCTAGACTTGTCCAATGGGACCAAAGAGTAACATGAACTACCCAAATGCTGATGCCAGCAGACAGACGTGCTCTGTACAGCCAGGGACTGTGCCCCACCCCATCTCTTTAGGATAAGTCATGCTACAACCAGCCTTATTTTCCTTCTTGCTCCTTGAGTCACTGGGATTCCTTCGGAAACAGTGGATCAAAGCGGTCAGTCCTTCACGGTGTGAATTCTGCCCAAGACAGCTGTTCCTACAACTAACCACTTGTAGCAAAACAGAAAGGGTGCTCTTCAACCTAAAAGAGCAAGCAATCACCAAGGTCTTGTGGTTAAAGTAATTATCTACATTAGGAACCAAACCTCAAACAGAAACCCAGACTTGGCTAAAATGGGAGCAGATGGACAACAGATGCCCTGTGTTCGGGGCATCCACACACAAGTTCTGTTCTCCTTCTCTGGAGGACAGTCCAGCAGCAGGAGGATTACCATAACTTACTCTGCTAAACCAACTTGGCTAGCAGTAATGGGAAGTGTGATCTTAACACAACACCCTTTAGAAGAGGGCTGGACAAACAGCAACCAAAGGTCACGTAGCTTCAAGTTAGTGTGGTGGGATTTTCAGAGGGCCACATGCACTTAAACAGGCATGGCTTACTGTGGTTCTCTAGATTTAACATGTAGAGCCTTGCCACAAAGCACAGAATCATGACTGGAGCAGATAAAATGTTCCTCTAAATTTACTAGAATAATAAACCAGCAAACTTGACACTATAAACCAGCCAACCTCAACAGTTCCTATCAGAGCTCCACACAACCATCAAATCGCAAATTAGCTTCCAACCTTTTCGTTAAGTGCCAGTTCATGATGTGCTCACCCAACAATAGGAGTGCACTGAGTGGTCTGATGCCTTTTAAATGAAGATATTAGAAATCCCTGTCAATCTAGGGAGCAGGCTCTGGCTTCAGGGACTGCAATGAGATGGAAGGTTCTTTCTCAACAGCTCCACAGAGCTAGCTTTCTCCTCAATTTGGGAATGTTATTTATAGCGCGCTCATGAACAAGTCATCCCCTGTAGCCCTTTCAGCAACATTTTTCTTAGTTTCAGGCTCACCTAAACACAACCCAACTTTATCTTCTGCTGCATTCTTGTTTCATCAGAAGTATGATGTGGTATTTTGCCAGCCCTTATGAACAGCACATTCCAAGAAGTTCATACTGACCTTTCATCTTTCTCATGCTACATGACAGTAGGTGTTTCATACACAAATACATTTCTCATTGGGATATTTGAAAACAAAAAAAAGGTGTCCAACTTTCTGAAGTCTTCTCTTATTATTGACACATGCAAGTGAACAAGTCCCCACTCCGCTAAGCTACAGGAAAACATTCACTCAGTTTGTACTCCTAACTCATTTCCCTCCTTCCTACTGATCTTGCAGTGGTACCACTGCTCTAATCCTGCTCCCATGGAAGGCTAAAAACCTCTGCCAACAGCTCCAACAGAAACAAGAGTTGTTCCAAATCTGAAGTGTAGGTTTATGAAGGATTAGATTCCTCTGCTGCCCTCTGAGCTGTGAAGTCTGCCCTCCGAATGGCAGCAGCCAACACAAGAAGAGAATGCATTTCTCTCAGTAGTGTTTGTATTTCAAATCTCATTTGTATCTACCGCTTTATGAGAGAGTCTATTGCAGCCCTGCACACCCTTCGTTCGTCAAGAATCAATTAAATTCAAGTAGACTATTGAACTTAACCTCATGCAAGATTTCAGCATTCCAAATGTAGCTCAGAACAAAAGGGTTTATGTCTCAGCCCACAAAGTCCTTATTCAGCTGTTAAGGCTAATTTGTCCCAAATCACACAATGTAGCCAGTGATATTGCTGAACAATGACTTGTTCAATAGCTTCCAATGTTCTAACCCTGGCTCAGATTCTGAAAAGCACCAAGAACCCCCATTCCCATCACTTTTGCTGGAATTTTCATGACAGCAAGGTGTGCCTGACAAAGCTTAGGAGCAGGTCCTTTTGTTTGCTTGTAGCAGGTTATTTTTGGTGGTTACTTTGAAAGTTAATGCATTCCATAGTCATCTTGACTGTTTCCTAGCTATACTCATACAATCAGTCCGGCACCAGGAGGATTCAGCAAACCAGAGGTGCCAGAGTAACACTTCTGATGCTGGCAGCCCTACTTTGGGCATACGTTGCTAAGATGCACCAAGACAACACAGGAAAGAAACTTCAGGCTACTGAGTGATGAGAGATGCAGATACACTGCAGTCGTGCCTGACCTTGTAGAGCACTTCAATGTGTCCTAGACAAATTCCTCACTGCTGCTCGTTGGCTTCTGGAGGTCTGTAGGACTGTGTATCGATGCTATAAACAGCAATGCCTAACTTTCATTCCACCATTATAAAACAACCCAGAAAAGCAGAAAGACAAGGTTCAATTTAGGTGCGTAACTATTTGGGGATCCTATATGCTTCTTCCTGATAAGCCATGGCCTTTCGGGATGCAACAAGCTGGAAGAGCAGAGTGAGGAACACAACTGAACTAATGTGGAAGGGCAGATATTCACACTGGCCAGACCTACTCTTGATTTACACAGGACAAAAGCTAATTTACCCAGCTTCCCTGTTAATTGTTACAGTACTTTTTGAGAGCATAAGTATTTGGTTCAAAGGCAGTCTTCCAGCCAAACTATTTGTCTCATTGGCCAACCACACAAGCCTTTCATAATTAACTGCTAATCTACCTTTGCGGTTGCAAAGAAGACTCCGCAAAGCCGCTGATGAAACCGTTTAAGCCCGCACGCACCACTGCTTTCATGAATTACACAGGTGTATTTCTCAAGTGGAACTCAACCTTTATATTCCTTAGGAGCAGATAAGCAAAAAGCCAACCTACCAGTCTGATGTTGTCTTCTGGGCGGAGCAGTATGAACATGGCCTGCAGGTGTTGCTGGAGATCCCCTGCAGACAAGAGGGAAAGGTGAATGCACAGAAATAGTTGGAAATCACATGCGAGTTCCTGGCTGTCCAGCCAGAGCAAACATCCACCAAGAAACCTGACACGTCACCGTGAGCGTTGGCACTTCCACCTACTCAGAGATGACAAAGCTCCAGCTCTTAGTCAGCTGCTCTTTGCTCCATGTGCTCACCTGTTTCCATCTTACCATGCTCTTCTCTCCTGCTAAACCCTCTTATCCTTTTAACAGAAAGAAACAGTGTTTTAGTACTGTGCTCTGTTGACAGACAAGGCAAATGAGGTAGAAATGGAGCCCTCCACATCTCATGCTTCAGATCGTTATTACTTAGTGCAGAACCAACACCTAGGCAAAAGAATCCCCTTTGAAATGAGATTTAGTCCCATCTCAGAGCACCACATGCCTGTATGAGCTTATGGACCAACACCATCCCCAAAAGCAGCAAAGACTGCCACCTGAGAAGCCAAGAACCTACAACCGCTCCTAGAAAACACTTGCTTTTTATAGGTGAGGCTGAGGAACAATGAAACAAGAGTAAAAAAATCACAGTCCCACAGTAGCTTTTCAAGAAGACTTTGAAGCGCTGAGTGTCCCAGGTTCCCAAAGCATCACACATTTGAAAGGCAAGTGAGATGGTTGGTACTGCCACACTCCCTGCCCATAGAGAGCCAGGAGCTTCTCTGCTGAGCAAGCCCATTACTTTCTGAGTGTCAGAACGTGAGAACACCTCCAGCAATGGGCTGGTTTTTCAATTGCTACCTGGAAAATGCATCTGTATTCTCAGAAAGGAGAGTATAAGGCTGCCAGTGGGCGGCATGGATTGGCAAAAGGAGTCTTTACTCTCCCACTCCTCCACATATGGGAAGTGGAGTTCAGGCAACACTACAGGGAAGAGCATGAGTGCTGGAGCAAGTATTCAGCACAACTGGTTACAAAGGCATTTTCTAGGAAGGCTGAGTAACCTTCCTGACCTCCCTTTCTAATTTATCAGTGGTGCTAGAATCTGTGCTATCTCATGGACTTTCAGAAGTAAGGAAACTTGGATACAGAACAGCATCCAGAAGTGCCGCAAAAGGGAAAGGGAAGAAAGGAAACACTGCCTAACAAGACTATGGTGCCTGGTTTCCAAATGATTTTTACAGCAGGGCTGAAGGGCTGCTGCAGCTATCTCCTGATGGAACAGAGGTAAGACTGTGTGGAGAGGGCTACGCAGGACACGGCATTCCCTGCTCCTCTTCCCAATACATTTCAGCATATGGAGAATGAGACAATGCCTTGGGACTGCATTTTTAACTGGGAGTGGAAAAGGCACTCTGCAGTGTGAGAGAAGTCACAGACAGTGTACCAGCAACGACAAGCATATGAAGCTACTTCCTGCCCAGGGACATTGTTCCCAGCGCTGGAGAGGCTGGCATGTGCCTCCCTGAAAAGCAGTTATATAGGGAGATAGGTAGGACAGGAAAGGCCAGCTCATCCACCAGATGCTTGTCCTCCTGTGGGTGCAGGGGGAGACAGGATTTCCCCATGTTGACACCAGTGCAAAATCCCACAGGTGCTGCTCATTCCATCAAGTTTCAGCTGCAAGTGCCTGTTGTCTCAACAGACAAAGGTCTCTCTGCGTCAGGTGGCACCTCCTGCCTGGCAGCCTGGAAGAGCCCAGCAAGTATTTGACTCATGAGACATTCACATCTTAGGCAGCTTAAACAAAAGTTGCTTCACCTCAGTTTTCCCCTTCCTAAGGCATCAGAGCTCCCACCTATTGCTGCCAGTAATCCAACATCAGGAACCAGTTTAAGAGCTGAAGTTTCCAGAGTGTAAAAAGCACACAGAGACGACTGGATTACCTCAATACTTAGAAAAAAAAGAGAGGAAATTCTAAGACAACCCTTTGTGCAAGGCTCAGTCAAGGAGCCTCAGAAAGTTCATGGCATTCCTCCCTGCTTCCCAGCCTGCCCTGCCAGCCTTGGGAGCTAGGCAGCTGGAAAATGCTTCCTTGGTCAGCTTTAGTTGACTTGCAGGCATTTTCAGCCCCAAACACACAAGGCAGTTTGTAAACTTCCTGGATTAAGAAAAAGCAAAGGAAAAGTTTTAACATGCCAGAATCAGCACAAAAATATCACATCCTGTCCTATGAAGAGCTGTCGGCTTTGCTGGCATTCATGACAAGACTGCTGCTTCCTATCACATTGTCCAGCAGATGCTTTTGTTTCCTTCAGCTGGCAGGCTAGGTGCAAAGCATCAGGGAGGGTGGGCTCTTAGAAGTGATTTACAGTATCCCAGACACAGCAAAAGCCCCAGGGAAGTGACATCCTTTTCTGGCCTCCTCCAGTGTTGTTGGAGTGTAAAAGCAAGCCATAGTCCCACAGAACACAGCCCAGGCAGCACAGGACCGCTAAGCAAGAGGAGCATGTACCACTAAGCTGGTACCATATCAAGTCAACTTGACAACTCGTGATGCTGAAGATGATATGATTAAAGAAATGGGTGTAAGCATTAATTATTTCCTGTTATGCATTTACTCTTTATGCTGGATTCTGGCACCTCTGACGAATTGGAAAAGCAGGTCAGGAAGGTTAGTCAGCCTTCCTAGAAAATGCTCTCATAGCCACTTGAAACACTATTGCATCCATAGGCAGCAATTTCATACTGGAAAGTTATGTCCGCTCTCTACCCCCCTTCTAATTTTGTGTGCCAGAGATAAGTCACGACACACACACATGGGAATGAAAGCTGAGCATGGATTATCAGAGCCCAAGAAAGGAGACAGTTGCCACACACTCTGCCAGCTTGCTGCCAACAGCCGGGTCACCTCACAGCAGAGCCACTCTCGGTACATCACTGTTTAATTTTGGTGGCACAGATGTTAATGCTCAGGAAGGTGAAACACTGATTGCTCGGTGCCGTGGTCTGCTGGCATGTACTGTACATGAGAGAGGCTCTCAGAAGAGGAAGATGGTGCACACTCTCATACAAAGGTCCATCTTGAGTGAAATCTCCATGTACCATTAAAGAAATACTGTACCATTCAAACCACTTGACATGCAGGGAAACTGAGGAAAGGACATGAAATCTCACCGCATAAACTGAAGAGACAGGAATAAAAGGAGTCTTCTAAGAACAAAAATCCCACCCCTTAGGCAAGCCACCCTCTTCAATACAAAACATCTTGCTGGAAGCAATTACGACACACCAGATTTGCTTTCTTGGCAACCTGGTTTTTAAGAGCTCTGGGCTGATTAGACAAGAAACTCCTTCCCACCAAGGTTTCCAGACCTCATGCAACTCAGCAGTAGTAAGCAGATGAGGCAACGAGAGGGACTCAAAAGCTGTTGTCATTGCCTTGCCTTGTTCATCGGGAAAACCACCCAGCAGGTCTCCCTCTGCACGGTAAAGCCAAGACAGCAACTGCCACTGTGCTTCAGTGATGCAGAGGACTTTGGAGAGATTAAACCCCAAGACAGGTCAAGATAAACTTTTAACACTGCTGATTCTGCTTTCACAACAATTTCACTTTAGTCTCAATCAGAAAATCCAGCTTTAAATTAAGATTCAGAACAATTTATTTTCCTTTGACATCTGGTAAAGTATCTCACTCAAAGCGATCTGGGCACTGCTCATACTGTGTCTGAGTGGAAGTAGGTCATTAACTGCCTTTGCTTTAAATTCTTTTACTAAGAGGTTTGTAAACAGATTTCAAAGTGGACCAAGTAACCCTTCTGGATGTAGAGCTCGATGACAGCCTCAGGGTATCAAAGAACAAAGAAATCTACACCTGGAACCAAACCAAATCACCTTCTGGTGGTCACTTTTTGGCAAAGAAAGTTGACTCCAGGCTCTCTTTCTGCCTCTTTCCCATATGCAGAAGCCTGAAGGTCTCAGTGTTGGGTTTATTTTTCCTGATTGTTCAATGGAAGGGAAACCCCCCACACTATCTGATCCCTGTAAAACACCACCAGTGAATAAGCACCATACACACAACGAACAACCACCTACCCAGAAATGTTTGAGTTTCATTACTCAGACTGAGTTTCCTCCAAACAAGCAGTCAAAGCAAAAACACAAACCAAACTTCCAGCAGATAAAGGGAGTGGAATTATGACTGGCTCCCTATTATTCACTCTGCTCACACGTCTGAGAAGTCGCACTGCCTTTGCTCAGAGGTTTCCTCACCACTACGTAGAGGTAAGTCTCCTCCTTTTCCTCCATCATAACCTGTTACTTTCAGATCAGGAAGAACCATTACTCATCCCATATCACAACCTCAAGTTCCCCAGTGCACTCAGGAAGGTTTTGATGGCAATCCTCGAGCCTCTCTCTCATACAGAAGTTATAGGATGATATTTTGGGGGGCAGCTGACATCATGGAGAGTTGAGAACACAATTGCTGCCCTGATGCCACCCATTTGTTTGGGTTTGCAGCATAAACAAGAGAGTACTGAAGCCTTTTTTTCTATCAGCATTGAACATCACAGTCTTGAGAGTGGCAGGTCTACTGATGCAAACAGAAATGTGTGTTATCTGGTGAGAATGAACTCAAGAAAGGTAAACCTGGACACAAGAGTGAGCAGACAAGCCTCAGCCATCACATACAACACACTACCTGCATGCTTGTTGCGCCTGTGACTGATCCTGGGAGTAGACGACCCATTTCCTCGTGGTAGGAAGAGAGCTGCACCTTTCACAGTGAGGAAGCTTTCGCTGATGCTGCAAAAGGAGACACAAACAGTGAATAAGGAAAACTCTCTGTCTTTAAAAGCAATAGAACAAGAAAGGTTCAAGGTTCTTTTGCAAGGAAGTGATTTCAACTGAATTACTTTGTTGGTAAAGAACTCCCCCCCATGTAAGCACTGCAGACATTCAAAGCATAACTGAGAACAACAGGAACAGAGAAACACTGAAAAGCAGAACACATGCCTGGTGCCACTCTGCCTGCAGAGATGGAACCTGAGCAGGCAGAGGGGATTAACCTATGGCTATATTTTCGATTTGAAAGTCAAGATGAGAGCTCCACATTTCTAAAGGGAGATTCATGCAGCAAGCCCACGCACCTCTGTAATTATGGACTCTGTTAACCCTGTGCTTTGGGGTTCAGGCACAGCTGATGCCCTCCAGAAACAAATGGCTCCCTTCAGCAGTTAGCCAAAAGAAAATTAGCGTATGTAAGGGCTTAAGAAATCAGGAAACCACTGAGTCATATGATAATTGACTCAAAAACTCATACATTAAAAGCAAAGCTGTAATGCTGGTGAATTCAGAAATCATTTACTGCCTTGAGTTTGCCCTTTCTGAAGTCACATGGGGAGAGGTCTGTGGAAAGGGACAACAGAGAGTTCTCAAGTTCTGTGGAACAGCTGATATTTTAAGCACATCTTCCAGTAGTTTTCTTAAGAGACGCTGTGACACACTATATTAAACCACCTGTTGCACAGTTAAAGGTTCCCACTTTTCTCAGAATTGATAAAATAGTCATACAGGCTTTGAAGAAAGGCAGCAACAACTCTACAGTCAACAGGATGGTTGATGAACATGATAAGACAGGATGGGAGAGTCCCTGGCATTGTGCACCCCAGCAGCTCTGTGCCTCGAGACAGACATTGGCTTGTACTCTTCAACTGAACAAGAGACTAGGAACTTCTTAGTTCCTTTCTCTGCTTAAACAAATACCAGATGTGATTATTTACTCCCTTTCTTTAAGGGATGAGGACTGGGAAATGATAACACTGGAGTAAATAAACCATCCATGTATTTGGAAAAATTCCCTGTTACAAAATGCAGGTGAACACTAGGATATGCCAAGTCATCACCCTCCACAGCTACTTCTGCTCTGCACGTAGTTAGAGGGTTGGGAGGGTAGAAATGTTCTCACTTTCATCACTTCCTCTTATCACCAGCTCTCTGCTATCAGCTACCTACCTGGAAAGGAGAAATAGGCAGAACTTAAGAAGTACATCAGGTACATCCTTCCAGGAACCCACCTTTTGGGCCACTAACCACAAGCAACAAGCTTACTTTGTATAAGACTAGGGAAGAGAAATGTAATATCCCATACAAAGGGGCAGAACAACTGAAGAATGTTCTGGTACAGCAGGGAGGTCAGGCTGGCAGGGCAGGAGCAAGTGCAGGAGATGGTCATCAGCACCACTGGAAAGAGAGCCTACGGGTGAAGACAGCAACCTTGTCCAGCAAATACAGCTCTGGGGACACTCACTGTGCAGATGAGGGCATGGCATCGGTGCTCTTGACATCACCTGCCACAGAACCCTAACACCAGAAACACAACACACATCAGTATCCAGCACAGTGTCCTAGCAAAGAAAGCCCCATAACACACACACACACACAACCAAGCCCTTGTTCTGAGATTCCAGCAGTAAAGAAAATCTTGGGAGGAAAGGCAAGAAGTTTATAGGACAGCCCAAATAGCTCTAATGATAACTATCAGTGAATTACAGACTGGTTTGCGTTGGAAGGGACCTTAAAGCTCATCCAGTCCCAACCCCTGCCATGGGCAGGGACACCTTCCACTAGAGCAGCTTGCCCCAAGCCCCATCCAACCTGGGCCAGCACCTCACCACCCTCAGAATAATGAATTTCTAGTTCACAAAGAAAGGAGAGAAAACCTTCTTTTAGAAGCACAGCAAGGAAATCCAAGAGGCACCTGAACAGCTTCTGGCAATGCTTTATTCTAATAAACACTTAATTATTGTGAGCCTGGGGATGACTTTTCAGCTGGCTCGACATACTCATAGGAGCAGCTCCTTTACAACAGGCTCTGTCCTGTCCTGCCCAGCCCAGCCCTTAACCGCGCGCTCGCCAAGCAGCACAACTGACAAAGCTGGCACCATCCCTGGGAGGCTCAGCAGGAGAAGTCTTTCCACCACGTCCCCCAGGGCACAGGAATGGGTAACACGGAGAGGAACAAACCTCCTCACCAGCCGTGCCCACAACACACACTGCAGCAACACAGGCACTGCAGGGAGATCACATCCTCCTGTCCCTTTCTACCTCATCCTTCGAGGAAAGGGGGAGATGGAAAAGCAACGGGACAAGGGAAATGAAGATTTCAAGGTACTTGAAATTTAAGTCCACTACATGTATTATTTACAGAAATACAAGCAATTTCTCTGTCAGCCTCAGGTCAGCCCTGCAGAAAAGTGCTCCAAGGCAGCATCCTAACAGTCCGTGAGCTACAGCTCAGCACCGGGAAGCTGTGCTGGGATTTCAACACCAAGCCAGGCTCCATCTGTAGCTCCCCATGACAAGAGCATTGCGTAGTAACCACGAAGGCTTCCAACTCCTGAGCAGAAAGCTTTTTTGGGACACAACCACCACCCAGTGCAAGCTCTGCGAACACAAGAAGCTGCCCATCAGGACTATGCATCACAAAGAAGGGCTTCAAGTTCCCAACTCATCTTCAGGACATACCCTTTCCCTCCAGTACCCAATTAGATCAAAGGCAAATAAAAGAATACAGAAACACTGATTGAAAGCAGGCAGGCAAGTCTGAGAGTAGGGAATGATGCAAGTTTTGGACTAACTGCGAGCATTCAGCATTCCAAGCTCTGAAAGAGGAAGGTGTCAATGCAGACATCTGCACTACAGCGCTGGGGATCTCATCCCAGTGCACACCTCATCTGCTGCCAGCTCAGCTCTAACATCCTTCTTCAATCCACAGGCTGCAAAACACAAAACCGAGGAAAAGACCAAACTTGAAGCGCTGGCAGGAGGAGCAGGCGTCAATCCTGAGCTCATCGTGAGGCTGCGGAGCGAGGGCAGCCGGGGACACAGAGCAACTCCTGCAGCACACGCCAGGACTCACCCTGCAAGAGCAGCAATTCCAGCAGCAGCTTGCTGTGGAAAAAGTTACAGGAGGGCAAGCCAAGCAGGCTGCTCCTTTTCTCAGCACCTCAAGGTTCTTCCCTCCCTCTTTCTGCTCCCCTTCCCAAACTGGCTGTTTCCTTTCCTCCTCAGCAGGCCCCGTGCATGGCATCACACCTGATCCACCAGCCTCCCCCTCACTTGACTTGGCCACAAGAAAAGTCCTGGCCAATAAATCATTAGCACCAAGCAAAGGGTGCAGTGGTGGCTGGGTATACAGCTGGACAACACAAGAGGGATGGGGAGCTGTTGGAGAGAGTCCAGAGGAGGCCACAGAGATGCTGTGAGGGCTGGAGCAGCTCTGCTCTGGAGCCAGGCTGAGAGCTGGGCTGGGGCAGCCTGGAGAAGAGAAGGCTCCTGAAGGGGAGACCGTAGGCAGAGGGGGAGCTCTTAGACAGAAGCTCTTCCCTGTGAGGGTGCTGAGGCTCTGTCAGGGGGTGTCCAGAGAAGCTGTGGCTGCCCCATCCCTGCAGTGTTCAAGGCCAGGTTGGACACAGGGGCTTGGAGCAACCTGCTCTAGGGGAAGGTGTCCCTGCCCATGGCAGGGGGTTGGAATTGGAGGAGCTTTGAGGTCTCTTCCAACCCAAACCAGTCTGGGATTCGATGATTCTAAGTATGTGCAGCCTGGCAGCAAAAGGTGTTGTTCCATCAAGAGATGGAGAGCATCACACACCTCGGCATCCCTCCCCAGGGAAGCATCTACCTCTTACACCTTCACCATAGGTTGTTTTTCAACAAACACCCCCCTATTTCCTTTACTTACTTTTTAAAGCACCTGGTTTAATAACTGACAACAGTATTCATGGACACTATAGAGGAGAGCAATGTTTAGCTTCCAGCTTGAGCCTTTGCTCCTAGGAGAGTGATGAAGCCACCCAGTTCTCTTCACACTGAGACCAGATCTCAGGGCTGTGTAAAGCAGTGCAGTACCAGTCACTAATAAAACCACCAAACCCCAGTAAACAAAAGCCACCACAACACCACGGAAATGCAAAAGGCAAGGATAACTCAGGACTGCCCTGCACTGACAGCTGTATTAGCAGGGTCAGCTGGCAGCACTCGCAGACAAGTCTAGGCTTCTCTGATATCCAAAATAGAAACAAACCCAAGTGCAGAGCAAAACAAGGGCCCCGACTTACCGAAAAGGGCTCTGTAACACTGTCAACAGAGGTGACAACATTGAGGGCAGGGAGAGAAAGGGGAAGTGGTTCTGCAGCAAAGGCCACCTCTCACCGCTCAGCACTTCTGCAACTTCAACAGCACGAGGAGAAAAACAAACAGAGCGTGGGAACCGCTCCCTCTCGGCTGCTTGACGCAAACCGGGTTTTCAGCAGCATCTGCACTTGTGCCTTTTTCTGTTCTTTCAAAGGAACTGTCTACAGGCACTTCCTCTGCTCCAAGGTGGGGCTCGCTGGAGGGGTAATTCAGCCGCAGTGACACAGAGAGGCATCATCGCAGGAAGCTCTGCAACGGGAACTCACTTGCAGTAACTTATCTACCGATCCCTTCCCACTGGAGCCAAGTTGTCTTTTCCTTTGCTTTGGTCTCCAGTATGGACATCTGCTGAAGCTGAGCTAGAACAAGTCACAGTTTTGCTAGAAGGTGCCCGAAGGATGATGGGCATGAATCTGAACTCAGAAGGAATTGCTCTTACTTGCCCCAAGTGAGAAGTTATGTGCATGAATCTGAACTCAGAAGGAATTGCTTTTACTTGCCCCAGCTGAGAAGTTATGGCCCATTCAGAGAGGGTACAACTTGTAAAAGGGAGCAGTGATGAACATGGTTGTGTCTGCAAGTGAAAAGCAACCGCTTCAGACGCACAAAGCAACCACACTCACAGACTAAGTTTCAGAGATGGGATCTAACCAGCCTCAGGTCATCCAACAAGGCTGTAGGGAGACACCCACTGAATACCTTACCGAGTCAAGGGTCTGTAAGTCAAGCCCACTACTGGAAAACCAGTGCCCTTGTGCCACCAGGATCATTTGAGTTGGGCTCCAGAAACCATTTCGCAAGCTTGAGACTCAGGGCAGCCTGGATACACCCGCAACAGCAGTGGCATCTTTTGGAGAAGATGACAGCTCTGTGCTGAGCAGCCTTGCTGGCAGCAAGGGGAGCAATCACAGCTGCTGTTTGCAGCCAGTGTTCTCATCCTACACAGCTGCATTGGGTCTGTGCTGTGCCCACAACAACCACAACCACCTGCAGCATTCCTCTGCCTCCGGGTGTCCCAAGCCCTGCTTTGCAGCAGCAAGATGACCTTCGGACTCCTATCACACATATTCCATTGCAGGGCTGGGATTTATTTGTTCCAGGCACAGGAAGCCAGGCTGGACTCCTGAAGAAGACATCATTTCTGACAGAAGTCAAGCCCACGAGGGCTTCCTGTTCCCTTCACATACCCTGGCCTATGAATGAATCAGCTCAAAACCATACAAACCCCTACACCAAAGGCAATGCAGGCAGACACCTCATACAGGCACCAGCTGTCTCCTCACCAGCCCCTGGCAGAGCCAATGCTGTGAGCTCAGTGCTGCCTTCCCACCTGCCTTCCCATGCCCATGCTGGCTCCTGACAGCTCCATATTACATTTCCCAGGGCTGCTGCTGAACGTGTGCTCATGCAATAACATGCTGACAACCCTGCGTGTGTCACCTCACTGCTGAGCCCATCAGCATCGCCTCTGGCCAGCGCTTGGCGGGTGCAGAGCAGCGACGGAGGAATCATCCTCATGCCAAGGCTGGGCAGCTCATGGGAGCAAGATGCACCCAGTTGTAAAGCTGCTGCCACCACTGAAGCACAGGACAGGGTGGGACATCCCACTGCAGCACTGATCACCAGGCAATCCTTCATTTCAATGAATATAAACTTGGGCACAGACTATGGCTCACCGCAGCAATGAAGAACAAAGCTATCACACACCGAAACGCACTCATTTCCCAAAGAGCAAAAACCTCTACTGACCACTACTTGGCTACACAACACTAAGGGAGTCCCAACAAGCCATATACTGGGCTGCCCACAGTCAGCCCCCACGCTGCCTTTAGAGAATCCAACTAGAGAGAAATAAGAATAAAAAGCAGCAGCAAAACAAGTCCTGCAAAGAGAGCTCCGTGTGCTTGAACTCGAGACGGAAGATACGCACCAAATCGTTTTCCATACAGCCCAAGCATAGCGCTTCAAGCGCTAGAAAGGGGGCAGCGAACACAATCAGGATGCTTATTAAGAAATCCAGCCCTGGGTGTTTACAGAAGAAATCTGATTCTTTGCACTTTTTGAAGCAAGAGACCCAGACCGGAAGCAAGACCATGAAAGGAATCTGTTTTACATGATAGTCCCCAAAGGCTTCCAGGTCTCCAAGTCAAGACATTCCCAGATTAAATCCCTACGCGACATTCTTCTTGCGCTATATACTGTTCAAACATCCATGGACTTTAATGCATACCATGGGGTTCATGGAGCAGGACAGTTATACCCCAGGGAGCATTCTGCAATGTTTTACCACCACGTGCCACACTCCTACCAGCTCCAACTGTCCCAAATGATCCAGCTGCTGCGGTATGAACAAAATGCTGTCACAAACATATTCGTAAAAACACTTTGAACATGAGAAAACTTCATAGGAGAATCTAATCACATCAAGGAGCAGATAAACAACAACAACAAAGAGCTTTTGGATTAGTTATCTTCAGAAAGCATGGCTCTGACTGACACGTACTTATCTTTTTTTTCCTCTCGGAATTAGCACAGTCCATGTTGTACATCTTTAACCCACACAATGATCTCCTCTGCCACCAGAGTTGGAAAGCGTGGCCTCCATACACAGCACATTTCTCTTTAGACCTTAAACAAGAGCTGACACTTCCTCGGGCACTTGGTTTACAACCAGCAAGCCTGGAAGCTGTCTCCCCACTATGTTCAAGAGAGGGTATTTTCTTACTGATTTTCACTCCCATCTCCCTGCATGTGCAGGATTCATGGCTGTCAGACCTGACCATGTTTGGCTGCCCAGCAGCACCACACAAGGACCCCTCTGCTTTAAATACAACTGTAACACAAGTCACAAGAGACCCACTAAGGTCACCATACTGTCCCTCCCCACAGCAGCCAACCCCTGGGGCACCTATATTTAGCCAAAGTATGCCCAGCTCTTTAAAGATGGAAGGAGCTCTCCGACTTGCCTGAATCACAGCCAGCACCAGCCATCTACCCAAGGTGGGGACAGTCTGAGCAGGACACCCTGGCACCCGCTCAAAGCAGGGCATCCAACACCCTCCCCAGCACCCACGGCTCCCCCAGGGACAAGCCCAACCTTGTAGGCTTAGGAAGAACAGAGCAGCACAGCCTGGATGCAGGCAGCTCGAGGAAGACATGGCTCCATTGCTTCTGTAGCTGGTTATGGTGGAGGTGGCCAGCACTGAGCACGGCTGTGGTCAGCAGGGGAGCAGAGGTCCTGCTGGCTTGTGAAGCAGCACCATGCCAGGTCGCAGCTCTGCAACCACCCTGACAACCGGAGCAGGGCATGGGATGGACGAATGACACTGGGGAAGCAGCTTGGCTTGGATCGCAACCCCGTGTCCTGCCCTCAGTAAATACATTAGCAGACCCCTGTAAATGGAGCACCAAAACAAGGACCACTCTGTCTCTACACAAAGAAATCAATGCTGAATTAATAAGCCTTTTCCTCTGAGTTCAAAAGAAGCAGATGCTTGTTTACCAAAAGCATCAAAAATCATCAAGAGGCTGTTGGATTGGACTTGTAAAAAAATAGAAGGAAGTTATTTGTTCAGTATTTTAACTTCTGCAGCACTCAGCACTTTCATTTTTCTCCCATTCTTATTGCATCCTCCCCGTGCACGAGGGCTATTTGATCCCTAAATGACAGCTTCCAGCAGAAACAGTAAAATCAGTTTAGGACTGACTGTCCCTTTAGATTAGCAAAAAGGACAGTCAGCGGTAACCAGCAGCGCGAGGCAGAACAGCCACGTGCCAGGTTTCTTTCAATAGGGTTTTGATCTGAAATTGGAAGTCACAGAGAGCTTTACCTATTGTGCTGATGCAGCCCATAAGCAGGCTATTGATCTGCTCACCCTTGCAAATACACCAGTGACTTCATTTTACGGAAGAGCAAAGCCACAATTAAGGGAATACAAACTTTTTAATGTGGCTGTAAATAACAACTTAAACATAGCTGGAATAGTTTCTTGGAGTCTGGTCCTTTCTTCAATCCAAGGCAACACTTTGAAGGACAGTCTTTAGCATATGCAGGGGAATACAAACTTCAGATTCATTTGAAAGCTGCAAACCAGAGTAGAAACATGGCATCACTTTGGGTTAACTGACCCAGCACGGCAGGGAATGGGGTAGCTCAGCCTTTGAAGACACTGCTCCCAGCAGATGGGTGACACGCTGCTGTGTCCCGGTACAACACGGACCCCAGCAGGAGCCAAGGACAGCGCTCAACATTTTGCTGGTGTAAATGACATCAGTCTCTGAAGCCATCAGGAAAAGCTCTCCAAATCAGACCCTGAGATATAATTATGATTCATTTCAATATGCAGACTCAGCACCACTTCCCAATCCAACTCTTCCGCCTGCAGATATACCAAGTTCTTCCTGGAGACAACATCCCTTATGATCCTGCTTTTTCTTCTGGTGCTCTGAATAGGGATCAGCTTACCAGGAGTCCTTTATTCCTGAAATAATTTCCATTAATCACTCACCATACAGTATCTCCAACAGAAGATGACGGGCTGTGGGATGTCTAATGTCACCGCTGCATCTCCCAAGTAAAAGGCTGAAAGGAAGGACAGCCCAAGAGGGGAAAGGAACTGGGATATTTCTAAGTAGCAAGTGAACTTCTTCAAACTGCTCCTAAGAATTGCAATGTTTTTATACAGATACTTTAAATAAAAGTGGGCAAGAAGCACCATTTGAACCACCCATTCTTCATATCTGCTCACAGAAAAAAGCAGATAAAAGGAAACACAGCAAGGTGCATTATCCTGAAGCATTACCCTGCAGTTGTTCAATCCCGACTCCTCAGTACAGCTGCAAATTAACAGTCTCTTAGCACCTTAATGTGACTTTCAGCTAAAGGAGATGTCAATGCTTAACTTCAAAATGCATACAAGGAGTTTCTAACTGTGCATAAAAAGCGTGCCAAGATTTGCTGACTAAGACTCAAACTGGAAATACACTAAATAAAGTTTTATTTTACAAGAGTTCGCATTGAGAAGAGCAGAGATTCCAGATGTGTTTCTCCCTGCAAAAGTCAGGTGCTAAATTTCATCAGAATTAGCACTTTAAGCAATTTGGCAGCCAATTTTCAGTGGTTAACTCAGGTCTTCATATTTCCTAAAAGCATGCAAACCCCTTTAAAAACCACACATTAAAGTAGAAAAAACCATGGAATACTAAACACTGCAGTGTATCACAGACCCGGAGAAGCCTCTAACAAGAACAGAGTGTACTTTAGGGAAAAGGCTCTTAAACGGCTTTTAAAAAGGCTCAAGAATAGATATTTGCTTAATTTCAAGCTAGAGAGCCTCTCGTAGAACATTTCATGATGTTCTTGAAGGAACTAAGGACAAAAAAAGTCAGTAGTATTACAACAGTGTCAAGGTTTTGCTCTGGTGACTGTGCTGGGAAACCTGGTGATGTGCCTTAGACCGGCTTCCAGTGCCTAAAGGGGCTACAAGAAACCTGGAGAGGAGCTTGTGACAAGGGCCTGTAGGGACAGGACAAGGGGAATGGCTTTAACGTGCCAGAGGGGAGACTGAGATGAGCTCTTAGGCAGAAGCTCTTCCCTGTGAGGGTGCTGAGGCGCTGGCACAGGGTGCCCAGAGAAGCTGTGGCTGCCCCATCCCTGCAGTGTTCAAGGCCAGGTTGGACACAGGGGCTTGGAGCAACCTGCTCTAGTGGAAGGTGTCCCTGCCTGTGGCAGGGGCTGGGACTGGATGAGCTTTAAGGTCCCTTCCAACCTAAGCCATTCTGTGGTTCTATGTC
Organism: Ara ararauna; assembly: GCA_028858755.1. Classification (NCBI taxonomy): domain Eukaryota; kingdom Metazoa; phylum Chordata; class Aves; order Psittaciformes; family Psittacidae; genus Ara; species Ara ararauna. The sequence continues at coordinate 3,175,308 of CM054389.1, read as the reverse complement.
CTGCCCTATCTCCTTTATGTCCTGCCTAGCAGATGCTGGTCTCAAACACAGGCTCCTGCGCTTGCCCACCTACCCTGGCTTCACAATCCCCATCGGCCCTGCTCCCACACTGAACGTGTCCTCACATAGCTCTGGGATGGGTGTTTATCCTCCTGGTTAGGGAGGCACATGAATATTCCTCCATTTGCTTACTTACAACTTTCTCCCTGTGGCAAACCAACAGGAGGGCCAGAAACGGTGCTGACAAATGAGTTGTTTTTATTTAGAGGAACTGGCTTTCCCTCTTTGCAACACAGAGGAATGCAGCTGTTCCACTCTGCATTTGTTGTGTGATTTCTCCATCTCTTCTTTAAAGCAAATAAAGGGGGGGAAAAAAAAACAAACAGCCAACCTTAACAATAACAACAACAAAGGCAGTGACAAACTCTTCACACACCACTACACAGGCTTAAAGAAAACAAACAAGAGAAAAAACCAATTCTTGGTTCATTTTAGTCCAGAATCGAGTTGCAGAAAGCAAGCAGAAGACAGGCTACGTTTCAGAGGACAAAAGTAAGAGCAATGATAGTTTTTCCCATCTGTACCTTTGTGCAACTGAGATTCCTCCTTAAATTATGTCCTAGCAGAGGTAAATTTATCAGTTGCTTATCAAAATGAGCCTCCTCCAGTCCCACCTGGCTGGAGCCTCTCACAAAACATGGGCAATATGCCTGGAATACAGCTGCTTGAGCCTCTCCATCGGCACCACTCGCAGAGCTGGAGGTGGTTGAGCCAAGACACAGGTAACAGCCCACTCCAAAGCATCCCATTGGAACACCCTAAGCTGCAGGGCAATAAGAGACTCAGACAACCAAATTCATTCTCTTCATGCTGGCAAACAAAGCACAGGGACACAGGAAATACAGCACAGTGCATTGTCCACAATAACACTGGTTAAGTCTGAGCTCAACTTATCCCAACAGTTCTCTGCAGGGGTCTCAACCCACCCTGGACAACACTGGACCCAGGGCTGAACTTACCCTGATTCATCTCTGTGCCTCCATGAGAACTGTACCACAAAATCCAGATGGAACAAATCTGCACTTCCCCAGTGGGAAGCTGGAAGTTTAATAGAGTGTGAGTGAAACCCAGAGCTGTGGAGTTACTGAGATCACCAGCAGGAGAAAACCCAGGCTGGTGAGACAATATGGACCTAATTAAGCCATTGTGAGAAGTGTGTGAACAAACTAAGGACTTCACAACTAAGTGACAAAGATCATTTGTTTAAAAGCAAGGAGTAAATCGCTTCTGGTTCAGCAGCCTGTGGGTTTAACCTACTTGTAACAAAGGTGTTTTGAGGAAAAGTGTAGTTCTTAAATGGCTTATTACAAATAAACCCAGAGACCCCAAAGGGCTAAATACAATGTGGATGATGGCCAGATAAGTACTGGATAAGCAGGAAAATGAACTGAGGAGCCTGTGGCCTTACTATACCCTAGAAATACCCAAATCTGAAAAGCTGCTGATGCCAAGAAGCACGCAGCCTACACCAGGATCTCATGGGCTGGATTTCTCCCCTTGGTCAGGTTAAAGCCATTCCCTCTTGTCCTAATACTACACCCCTCATAAAAAGTCCCTCTCCAGATTTCTTGTAGGTATTGAGGTATTATTCTCCCCAGCCTCCCTCATCTGTGGGCTGATGTCCTTGAACCAGAAAGCTTCTCTGTCATGAAACACTCGGTTAATCCTACACAGCAATAAGCGGCTGCAGAATAACTATTGCCAGCCTCCCATTACTTCCCAAGCCATAGAATTCAAGCTTTGGCCCAGGTGCACACACAAATCAAAAGGATGGATTCTGAATACCTCAGCACAACCATTCAGAAGGACAGGAGTGAGCTTTACTCCATGTGTTTGTGGAAATAAGAGGCTTCAGCCAGCTGCTGTGAAACACCACGGCTGGAAACTCCAGTTGCAGATTTGCTCGGTACACATTACATCCATTACACTGGGGAAACAATATTTGCTGAACTAGTTTTAAGCCCATAGAGGCTGATAATTTAACCGCTGTTTGTCAGAGCAATGCTCAAGAGGCAGCCCTATTACAGGACAGGATGCAGAATCTTCAACTCTCTCTGACCCCACCAACAGTGGTTAGAAGCAGCATTTCAAGAGACTTAGCCTGAAGTTGTTTAGAAAACAATGCAGCAATACTTTAGCCAGGGGCTCCGTGATAAAGGTACAAGGAAGTGCAGTCCTGCAAAAAGCAAACCCCACGCGCTGGCCCCAAAAGGTTCTTTTCTGCTGATAATGTCACCCAGGACCTTCTGCTTTGCAGTCTTCAGAAAAATCCCAAGCATTTCCAGAGACAGCAACATCTGCAGAAGTTTCAGGACAACACAGACTCGCAGAGGCAACTCTACCATTCACAGCCTTTTAAAACGTGGACTTGGCAGCCCAGGCTTCCTAACTAAAACACACTGCTTAAAATGGGTGGTGGTGTGTGGTTGGGGCGGGGGTTGTCCTTGAAACACTGGTTGGCTGCTTGACTTTTGATTTTATGTCTGATAACCATCTCTGTCTCTCTTCCAACCCCCTACCAGGAAGGATCGGTGAGACAAATACCCATAGCTTCCAGGGGAATAAAAGGAAAAGCCAAACAGGAAAAGTAGTTATGAACAATACAGCCCTGGCTCAGTTAATGATCAACTCTGGAGCACATAGCATACTACTCCTACCCAGTTACCGCTGCTGATTTGCATGAAGCTTTTCATCATCAGTTGGTATTAAGAGGCCTTTTATGCATCGCATTTTGTGTTATCACAACCAGCAAAGTACTAAAAAAGATGAGAAGTCCCCTATGGCTCTCCTCGGTCAACAGGAAGCCCATCCACTGCACAGGGTGAGCTCAGCTGCACAGAGGGGTGGGCAGGAAGGGTAAGGGGTCAGGTTCCCCTGCCTGCACATTCCCATCGCATCCTTGATGGAGTATGAAGCCATCTTCTGTAGTCATACAAGGAACATAATGCACAATTAAATGGAAAACAGAACTGCTGCAGTCCATCCTAATCCTATCAGAGATGGAGAGCTCATCAACTGGTTTCTGTATCTCAAGCACCTCCAACCAGAGCGACCCCCAGCAACTTCAACTGGAGCTGAGAGCAGTAACTGGAATCTCTCTGCTGGTCTTCAAGCCTTCTGAGCGGCTGTTTCAAAGAACCTCCTCATCAACCCTTAAGTATCACTGACTCTCAGCACAATGGTGAAATGCTCAGAGCTACAGCACTTACCAATGGCACAAAGGCAATTAAAGATTTCCAATAACAGGCTGCTTGGGGGATTGTGGTCTAATTGCTGCACGGTCAAGGTTTTGGCTACAATAACATTGTGAGCAGATAAAAGACAATGTTGTAAGGTTTCCCATTCAATAAATAAATATATAAGCAGCTCTCCAAACAAAAGCAATAGCACCTAAAGCTCCTGACTTTGCACAATTTAGAATGAGACGGTCATGAAATCTCCTCCATAAAAGCCTTGGCTGCATGACAAAGGTGAATGAAAGGGGTGGGAGAGGACAAGGGGCAAGGCAGGCTGGGCACAAAGGCAGGCTGCAGCAACGAGGAGGCAGCACAATGAGCCCGAACCACCCTGTGGTGTAGTTTAGTGTAGTTTGTGATTACCTGCACAGCCTGTGACTTCCTCTTACGTGAAGTGTGCGGTTTCTTCACACCACGCTTTGTAACTTAAAAGAAAACTGAGTGTGTGAAAGAGCAACAGCCAAGCCCGCCAGAACATTGCGTGTCTACCTTTAACCTTCTGCTGAAAATAACAGTGTTTAACTTGCTGGCTTCATTTTTTAAGAGCTCCAAATATCCACAACACTGAACTTCTCCCTTCCAGCTCCTCCTTTCTTTTCCCCTCTTCCATAGTTTAAAGTACTTACAAAAACTATCAGTTAACATCTCATAATAGAAAGCACACTAGTAGGAAGCAAGCACGAGAACCATGGAAAGGAGCAAGCTTATTCACAGTTTTAGACCCATCCGGCTCCAAACTGTTGGGAGCATGAAGTAGTAAACAGTATTAACATGGGCTCCACGTGAGCCCAGGGAGGGCTCTCACTGCTGCTTTGCAGAAAAGAAGCTGAGGCAGAGAGATAAGTATTGAAACACATAAAAAATGCACAAGCCCACCCAAGGGATGTGGGCACCAAAGGCAGGAGGTCGATTCTCAGGTTAAAAGGAAAGGCTGAGGACCATCTGTACCTTTGCATCCCACTCCCTTGATGAACACCAGCCTGGTGGGACTTTGCCGTGGTTACATAGGAAGGATGTGGTGCAGCAGGGAGCCAGAGCTGGGTCTTCCTGAATCCCAACTGAGCCCCCAGTCACTGAATAATCCCATTTTGCTACCCAGATAAAGAGGAAAACGGAGTGACAAAGAGATTTGGCATTATCACAGGGATGTGGAAAAAACACTTCAGGGGCACTGACAATGAATTATATACCTAAACCTTGGCCAAAAGCAGAGGAAGCGACTGCAGGCAGGGAGAACGGATCTATGGCAATTTTTCCAGGTTTCTTCTGTTAAAAATGGGTTGGAATTTGCAAAATGGCTGGAGTTGTGCTTTTTTCTTCCTATCTTCCCATCAGCTGCCTTAGAGTTATAACTGACCAAAATATCTTTCGCATTCTACACATAAAAAAGCCCTGGTCAATCAGCAGAATTCCCACTAGGGTCAATGAGAGCAGCAAGACTTTCTGGAATGAGGTACAGCTACAAAACTGGAGCATTTCTGATCAGCACAAGTCTCTCGGACATTATTTGAATCCTTGTGAACCTGAAATGAATTCGACCCAGAGCAGCTGACCACATTACTGACTAAAAGCGTCAACACAAGAGCAATTTCTGCTGATCTCTGAAAGTCAGAGCTGATTAGCCAAATACATCTACTAAAGAATACACTGAAACAGAAGTTTCTGAGGACGTTGGGGTCACCACTGCCCTTCCTGTTCCACAGAGAATACATTTTTAGCATAGCAAAACATCAAAATCTGGAATTTTAGGTCTGGTCTATGATGGAATAAGGACACCCGATATTAATCAGCCTTTGTGAAGTTGTAATTAGGTGTGTAAACTTTAAACAGGTCTTTATTGTGCCGCCTGAAAGCCACGGCACTGTCCTGATTGAGAACAACACTGTCAGATGTTCATCAGCACTCAGCCTTGTGTGAACATTCATGTGCAGGCCAAAAGCTCTGTCATTCTCATGCTTATTAATCTTCCCTTCCAGGAGGCAAAGGACAGCGTAAGCTCCTCTGATAACTGGGTTATCTCTCTCCCCAGAAAAGGAAAGGGTGGTCCTCCCAACCAAGCGGCCATTTAAACTGCTACTAGATACAACCCCGCAGGGCAACATGTGATGGGAGAGCAGAGACAAGCAGCACTTCCTCTTCCTTTGATCCCTTTCCCTACAGGCTCAAGCTGTGGGTTAAGTGTTTGAGCAGAGTATAGAACAAACTTCTTAAAAGCACTTAAGTCGTTACTCAGCTACCTAACAGAGTTTGGTAAATCATGGTGAGCTGTAAGGAAATGTTTCAGCCTATGACAGGCTGGGGTTTTGCCACAATCCCAGGATTATTGCTGCTTCCCATATCCTATCTGCATCCCCGCTTCAACAGAACAGTTTAGGTGTATCACCCTCAAAACTCTTTAATCAGGAACCCCGAGGAAAGCTGTAATATTTACAGGCAACACCAAAAGGGGAAAAAATGACTAAGTATTTTGGGCTGAGCATGAAAGGCTCAGAGAGTGAACTAAACTGATTACCAGCTACAGCAGGGATTGCCAGCACTCGAACAAGAGGCCACAGAGTCCAGGGACTTACTTCCATATGAGCACGAGCAGGAATATCTACTGAAGTAGATGTGTCTCATATAGATATGCCTCGCGTGAGGCAGCTCCATTTCTAGCAGGAATGCCTTGCTACAAGAACCCAGTTGCAGGTGGGACCCAGCCTTTTATCCTACTATCTTGAAGCCGTTCATGATGTTTCCAAGAGATAAAACAGCCATTGGCTTTTTTAAAGGAACATCAAACATGGCTTTACCACAGGGACTATGCTCTCTAAACCCCTTATCTACCACCCCATAGCACCCATTTCCCTCTTAATCCTTCCAGCTCAGCCCCGCAACTCGGGCAGTCGCTGTTAATCGTCTATAAATTAAATGATTATTTGTATCTGCATTTCAAAGGGGGGGGGGTGCAGCGGGACAGCCTGAGCCTTCCAGCAGCTTAATATGGTCACAGCCACTCACATGGCACTTTAGAGCTGCCCAAAGACTGACAGGACTTAAAAACTGGCATCAATTCACGTGTCCCCCTCCTGACCTGCAGGTCCCGAGTGTGAGACCTCAGTCCTGCTCCTATTGCATCGACTGAAAACACCAACCCCGACGCCGCAGCGCCCAAGAAATCAAACAGGGACTAAGCTCTGCTTAAAGCCCGAAAGAGGGACAAGGGACGCGGCCACGGGAAGCTCGCACCTCGCTAGCACGGCACAGCCCGACGGCGGAGAGGGGCGAGCTCTGCAGCTCCGCACCGGGCACGGAATCGGCAGCACGGCGAGAGGCCGCGCAGCCCCGGCTTCCCCTGGGCGATGCTTATGGAAGGGCTCAGTTGGAACCCAAAGCTTCTGTAGGGACAACCCCCTCAGAAAAGCGGCAGAGGGACAGGAGAAGCTGCAGCCGCCGGTATCGGTGCTCCCACAGCCCCGCTCCCTCCGGCCGCCTCCCGGGTGCGGTGCCGGCTCCGCTGCAACGGGGAAAGTTTGCCCGAAGGGAACCCGCGGCGGAGCCAGCGACCGAGAGCGGCGAAAGCGCAGCCCGGTCCGCGCAGCCGCCCAGCGCACCCGGCAAGAGGGACCCGTCCGGAGCCGGGGCGGGCGGGAGGAGCGATGCGCTCACCAGCCGCTGCCGGTACTCACAGCTGAGCGATGGCGCCCTGGGAGATCACGGCGTTGTCAGAGAAGTACGGGATCATCGCGGCTGCCCGCGGGAGCGGCAGCGCTGCCCCGCGGCATCGGGACCCACCGCTCCGCTCTGCCCGCGCCCCCCGCACAGTGCGCAGGAGCGGCCCCGGTATCGGGGCGGGGCTTCCGCAGGCCCCGCCCGCAGCTCCACCCTCTGGCCGCACGTGGACGATCGGTCCCAGTGGGTCCGGGACCGGGATTTGAGCGGTGATTCCCCCGGGAGGGCGAGAGAGAGGGAAAGGGGATGGGAAACGGGACGGGAAATCCCGTGCATGCGGTTTGGTGGTATTTTAGCGTTATTTTATTATTATTATTATTAATAATAATTACTTTTATTATTCCCTTTTCCCCCTACATCCAGGCCACAAAACTGAAACGAGGGTTGAAGCAGCACATCAAACGATTCTTTCATGCAAAAAAGCAGGCAGCCACAACTCGGTAGTTAGGAACTGATGTTAATGTCTCTCCTGCAGGAGACATGAGGGAAGGGAATAGTTCTTGGCAATCATTTTCCTATGCAGAGATGTGACAACTCATTTCTGCCAAAGGAGAAGCCTTTCGGTGCTGTTTCATCTTTAGCTCCACTGTCTCTCCCGAGAACAGGAAGAAAGGAAGTTCCTTAGAACAAAAATCCTGTCCTCTGGCTGCTGGGAATTGCAGTGCAAGGAGCTCAGTTTTCCACTGCAGAGAGGAATTCAGATGTTACACTATAAGGGAAACTATTAAACAGAGTTTTATTTAATGGCAGAGCCCGCCCCATCCGGCCCACAGGACAACCCCAAGGCAGAAAGTGCCTGTTCCAGATCTGCGTTCTCCAGCCCTCACGCCCAGCAAGCAATGGAAAACCAGCCCAGGAACCTCAGAAGCTGCTCAGCGTTTCCCATACGAACACAGGACATCACAGCAAGGAGGGATGCAAATAATAACACTGCTCTTACGTTGCCTGATGTGGATGGCACATGCCCAGCTCCAGCGAGATGGCAGCGGATGATGTAAATTTAAACACATACACTTACTATTACTAATTGATTAATGGCTTTAATCTGTCAGAGAGGAGACTGAGATTAGATACTAGGAATAAGTATTGTGTGGAAGGTCTCAGCCATCAGGGACTCACAGAGAGAAGGACAAAGCAGTGGAATCTGTGATTCTGCAGGTTTTGCTAGAACATGGCTTGGTTGCATTAATTTAAGCAATGTCATCTTATATAGCCAGGAATACATCTCTGGTAATGGTTCCTCACAGCTGTAAAGAAAATGCAGTGCCAACTTGCTGCAGTGCCAAAAATCATTTTGTTAGGCAGAAGTGAAGTCGGTGCAAGAAGCAATGGAAAAATGAGGACATTAGAGAAATGGAGGGTAACTCAATCCCTCCAGAGGTCAAGGGACTGGCAAGAACCTCATCTTCAGTAGTAACACATGTCACACATTCATAGACTGGAAAACAAACCCAGGACTTCTATTCTAGTTAATAACTTAAGGGCTTTATTCAAGCACTGTAGAAGACTAAACACAGAGACATCAGATTTCTTACATGTAACTAACATTACAAAGGCAAGCCCTTAAAAACGGCTCAAAACAAGTGCAGTGATTAACTACAAGCAATACCCTCAAAGCAGCTACTCATAACATATGGATAATAGATTTGTAAATGAATTAGTCCTGGATTAATACAATCACGCACTGCATCTCCATATGCCGGGAGACCAAACGATGATAAAATATTCCAGCTTTTTTTTTGAACCTTTAGAAAACAGGAGTAGGAAATTCTTGAATAAGTTCACACATGGAAATCTGATCTAATAAGAAGCATTTGAACGTGGTTTTGTTGCCATAAAGACTGCAATACCAGCCTAAGATTAACATTGCGTTCAGCGTACACAGGGTACACATTAGAGACAAGCGTTTCAGTTCCCATTGGTACAACCTGTGTTATTTTCACATCCTGCTTTTTAAAATCAGGATTGAGAAACACTCATTTCTTTGCCAAAGTCACATCCTACATTTAGACCTGAGCACAAGTATTGGCCCCACAACCCGATCTCTCAGTGTGCAGGAGCAAGTGGGACAAAAGGGCTTCGAGGGGACGCACAGCAAGATGGAGCTGAAGGCAGCAGGTCACAAGACAGCAAGAAGCTGCTCCTTGCTGGAAGCAGGTGCACTGTGCTGGGACGAACACATGAAGAATTTAAAGTGCACCGAATCGCAGTGATGACAGGTAGCAGTCTAAATCATCACCGTGCTGCCATGGAGCAGGTGAGCACAGCCATTAATCACCCTATGACAAGACGCAAGTCACGCTGTCTGGGCTCTTGTGTGCTTCCCAGCCCAGCGCACGGGATTACCCTTTGCTGCAGGGAACAGGCACTGCCCGTCCGAGTTTCAGTCGGCATTTTGTGCTCCACAGGAGGTCACAGGATTAGCAGGGCCATGCTGCAAGTGGTAAACAGCACCGCATCTGCGCTCAGTACAATGTGACCCTTGTTGGGCAGCAGGATTTTATTTAACCTTTGAACACTACACAGACTAATAAACTGCAGTTCCATACATTGTGCAAGGCAGACTGTAAACATACCCATCCTCAAACCTTTGCAACACTAAGCCGGCTACTCCGGCAGCTAGAACCAGTTATGGAAGCATTGTGGAAAAAACCTATGACAAAGAGTGCTCAGGACATCCAGACAGGTACTTCAGGAGCAGGGAACAGAGGGAATGCCCACCACAGCCATCTCTGGAGAGAAGTCTAAGGGCATAAAGGGGGAACATGCATGTACAAATCTCTTGTATTGACTTGTAGTGTTCTGTCTGGCAGAGAAGGCTGAAAATCACTTAATGGTTTGGGTTGGAAGGGAACTTAAAGCTCATCCAGTCCCAACCCCTGCCATGGGCAGGGATACCTTCCACTAGAGCAGGTTGCTCCAAGCCCCTGTGTCCAACCTGGCCTTGAACACTGCAGGGATGGGGCAGCCACAGCTTCTCTGGGCACCCTGTGCCAGCGCCTCAGCACCCTCACAGGGAATAATATAAAATAGTGAAACATAAACCACATGGTTTATTCAGCTGCCTTAGTGTCCTTCCCCACTTTAACATGTTTTGATCTTGCAATGATGGAACAGGGTAATTCTGTGTCCTACAGAGGGCTTGCAGCTTGGAAATGGGATCCTCCTTGTACAGCTGGGACTTCAGTACACAGATCACCAGAAAAAACACACGAAGCCAGGTTTTGCATTAGCATGCACAGATTTCACACTTGCAGAAAGCACGCTTTCAGCTGGACATAGTCCTGTCACTGCACATAGCCCCTGGGCAAAGGGGACATTAATCAAGCTGATGTTTCCATCCAAGTCCAACAGTGGAAGGCTGAATTGCTGCTTCTTGTCAGACTACAAAAAGGTGCGGGTGTCACCTCATTTCACCCACTCCTATCCCACAGGGGTTTGCTGAGTGTCTGCTCATGTGCCAAGACGATTAAATCCAGAGCACTGATTGTCTTATTAGGCATGTTCAATTCTTACCCTACACTGGGGCCCGGTGACCTCTTTTTGTTTCAGAATATATCTGCCAGCAAGACTTTCTCTGGTCCTCTCAGTTCTCTCCTTTTGAGGAGCCCTAATGAAGATGATATATTGCCATAGTCTCTCCAGAAACTTACTCCAGTGGGTATGAAGGGTTGGGTATTATTTTAAGTGTCTTTGGACTGAAGTCCAGGTATTTAAGCAAGGAATATTCCTCTCTTCCTCCAACACAGCGGGGTAAACCTGTGAAAGGTACTACAGCTGTAATGTTAGTCATGTTCAAGGTAAAGTGAACAGTGGGAGGTTGTCAGGCGTAGGAATTTTGGCCTCGATCCACTAGTACCAGTTAACAGATAAAGCGATGCACAACCTGGACTTGTGTTTTCAGGGCATGATGAGAACAACTTGTGAAGCTGCTGCTCTAACAACAAACCTCCCCCTCAGCACCATCGCATCCTCTCCCCATGGAGCGATGATGAGCTACAGCACTGCCTGCCCAGCCACTTTCACTGTGCACATGGAAAGGTTGTTCTTCACTGCTGGGCAGCTGTTTCCCGTGTCATTGATGACAAATTCCAGACTCTGGAAAACAACATGTCGCTGCTCCAAGCACTGGAGTCTTGCACAGGCACTGCCAGAGAGAGCAGAGGCAGCAAGTTCATTTCCATGTGCAGAGGGGGGGCAATTGCTTTGTTTTTCTCATCAGCAGCTGTTAAGTGCTTCCCCACAAAGGCAGCTGTCTCAGCATCAGGTCTTATGGGGGAAAAACAGTTCTAAAAGGTAGCTTGGAAGAATATGGTGCCACACTCGAGCTGGTTGAGGGTCAATGGATCTGATGGCCCTGCTTTTGTTTTGGTGGGAGGTCAGTTAATTCATGCTGTTGCTGTGAGGACATAATGAGCAGTCTACAGATGAGTCTGAGTGGATTAAGACTCCACACAGATGACTTATCTGGGGAGAGCCTTACACAGTGAACAGGTAGGGAGCAATCCATTGAAAGCAGCACCCTCTGTGCTCATCTCCTACTGCTCCCTCCCTGCCACAGAGGGAGAAGTTGCTCTGTCAGAAGTCTTTTGGCCATTGTTAGCATGGGAGACAAAGCCTTCTGCATTATGTAGTCCAATTTATCAGGAAAACATGAAGCCTCTTCAGTAGCAGGGATCATAAACAAGCCGATGCATGCAGGGCAGAATGAGACATAGTAAAGAAACAAAGCTTCCCCAGTGAGTGAGAGGCTTACCACCCACCAAGGCAGCACGCAGATACACCAGCTTTATTACATGCAGTAAGGGAAATATAACAAAGTAATTAGAAAGGAGCCCATATCTAGTTAAAAAAGAGGGGGAGGCAGGAACAGGGAAAGCATGCAAAACTATACTTGAATCCTGAAGAACCAGTCAGAACAGGAAGCCACGTTCCAAATTTGGTTATTTAAGCTGTCAAAGAGGATTTCTGTTTCTAGTTCTTGAGCAAAGAAATCAGACAGGCACAGGGATAGGGCGATAAGCATCACAGAAAGAACAAACCCCTCCTTTTAAAGCCCTTTCTGTCAGTGGCCAATCCTGATCAATGATTAGGCTTCTTAGCTGAGAATTCAACACCTATTTTGCAATGTTATCACTTCATTAAACCCTTCCCTCACAAACCCCACACCCAATCATTGTACAGTTTACTTGTCATTAAATCTGAGAGGGTCTGACACAAAGAGGTCAATGCTCAATTACACCCCTTTTACAGAGGCAGAAGCAAAGAAGACTGAAGGGACCTGAGCAGTGTCCCTTTCTATTTACAACAGGAATCTTTCCTTAACTTAGATTTGTGTACCTTAGAGCACCTGGTTCATGCTCAGCAGGAAACAGGAGCACATATGGAATCCTTACAGCACCTCCTGGTCAGATCCTTCTTTGCTAACTGCTAAAGAAGGAGCACAACTGCATGGGGGCAGTTCTGGGCTTGCTCCGTGCTAAGCAGACCCTTTTGGTAGCTGAAGGACCTGACCCACCTTCATTCCTTTTACTTCCCAGTTTGCCTTTGCCCTGTTCCTCACTGTCCTCTGTTCACATGCTTAGACTGACACATTAAAAATCTCTTTCATAAGCATTCATATGTCGATCAAGCTCCCTGCTGCAGCATCGTGTTTACCTCGTAATGCAACAATATTAGTCTGCTTCATCCTTCAGATCACACCTGAAGTCACCTTACACATTACTGTGATCCACAGGTATGTAATCAGACTGGCCATGCCGCAAGCACAAACACAGAACTTGCAGTGAACCCCAGTTTTACTACAAGTGCCATATCTTTGCTCACAGTTTGGTGATAAACCAGCTGGTAATCAAAACTGGAGACCACAGACCCACTTTGGTGGCCCTCAGAACTGTTTCTGGTGGTCAGCAGATCTGGCAGATTAACAGAACTGCTCTTTATCTCAGTATTACATTCTCCACAAGCAGCTGTAGTAAGCCACAGGGAGGCTAAGCTGTCACTGAAAGGAAAGACAGAAAGATGGATTCAGGAAACACATTCTAAAGATAAGGTTCATACTGCAAGAGCTAAGTAATCTCCGGCATGGATAAACACAGGCTTTCCTGTATACTATGCACACAGTCCCCTCTCACTCAAGATCTGGAGTTACAAACTGTCTTGTACACCCATTAGAAGATCCAGCTACTGTTGGAGTACCAACAGAGTAAGTGTTTGGCAGCAGCAGCAAGTAAAGGAAGCACAAGGCAGGTTTAGTTGCTAGAACTCACAGCGGGTGGTTTTTGGAAGTCTCTTGTAACAGCAGATAGGCTCTAAGGATAACCACAAGTGTCTGGAGCCTGCCACAGGAGCACCAAATGGTGATGATACACATCTCTTTAAGAGCCACAACAGGCAAAGGGTGCTGCAGATTCACACATCTCACTATGGACTGTATGTGAGCCTTCTGAAGTGCAGTCAATTTGGTACCCCTGGGGAAAAGCACCCCTCTGCCGTAACCCAGATGTAGGGAGATGCTTACAACAGGTTTAAGTTTAAAAAGCAAACAAGTTGGCTTATGATTTATTGAGCTGTTGCCCTCTACAATGAAACACAAGCACCAATTCCACTTACTATTTGAAAAGCAACTTTTACGCTGTTACAAACCATAAGCTCCTGCGTCAGACTGTGGTCTTCCGCTCTTAAAACAAAGGTATTTACTCACAGCTTGAAACCTTGAGGCATCTTGGCATATCCAACTGCTATCATGGCAATAATCTGATTTGCCTTCCTTCCCAGTTCACTCCTGGAAGGAACTATTTTGACTAAAAACAACAAACCATACTTGGGCTGCAAAATGTGGCTTGGTTTTCTTTCTTTCTGTTTTTTTTAACACCACCTGAAGAGGGGAGGAAAAGCACTTTTAGAGAACATTTTCAGGTAACAACCCCCAGATTTTGAGCAGGACCTCATCACTTCCTATGGCACCTGAAGGGAGTGACTGGCTCCTCAGCTTTACCCAAGCAAACGGACTTTAGTCTGACCAACAGCCAGGCCATAGAAGTTCAAAGAATTCCTCTGCAGTCCCCAGCAGCCATGGGGGCAATACAGCCTACCCAGTTTTAGATGCAGCCTCAAATGCTGCATTTCAGCAACCACTGGGGTTTCAGAGCACACAGAAGTGGCAAATTCACAGTGTGGAAATAGAGGCACAGTTTAAAACATAAACCCAAAAAGCAACCAGCAGATCCTGACAACAAATCCAATGCAGACTGCAGCACCACTGCTGCCTCGGGCCCTGGAGATGTCGTTTGTCAGCAAAATAAAGATGCTGAATCCTTGCAACCTTGGCACAGAGCGCACAAAACATGACTGTCAATACATCAGTTGGTGTAAATACAAGGCAGAGCTCAATACACATGCGTTTTAGGTAAGTTCTAACAACATCAGGATGATGCAATGAGATTGTTAATGCAGATGCTCCATTTAGAGTGTATTCAACGTAGCAGCATGTCTGGGGACAGGAGGAGAGATGCACAGGCCAGCTGGCTGTACAGCCTCCAGATAGCCTAATAAAAATGTCTATCTAGAAGGCTGCTATGAAGGTAATAAATATAATAAATAGATTCTCCAGGACATCTGCTTATGTATTACTCTGTCCCAGTCCCATTAGCCAAGAGTTAGACAGGTGACAAGGACTGGTTCCATCAGGGACTCCAAAGCGAAAACTGGACCTGTGTTAGGGGCCTGGGGAGTGCAAGAATGGTCACAGCTACAGCAGGTTACAGAGAGCCTCCTGCAGAGCAGACATGAACCCTCTTTCTGCACCTCCAATAACTCTTCCCATTAAGAAAAGCTTTAAGTGGATTCTGCTAATTCACAAAGCAGGAAGCTCCTCATTCCACGACGGTGCTGGCAGAAGCGGTCTTTCGGCGAGCGCAGACTTGTCATGTCATTTGCGTGCTCTGTAGAGCAGGTTTAAGTTTAAACACCATTTTCACACACTTCCTCTCCCTCACCCGTGAGACAAGAGTCCATGCAATGAGGCCTCTGGGCTGTTAGATCTTAAAAAGCACAAACAGATCAGTAACCAGACAGATTGTTTGTTTTATGTATCATGATCTTGATGTACCTACCTAAACGTTTGAGCTCCTGTTTGAAACAAACTCCTCTGCCTCTTTGGAGGACATTTTACACTGGCTGTTCTTCACAGCCTCTGCTCAACAAGCAGAGTCACTCAACGAGTCACTCCTGTTGTCCTGCTGCTGGCCTTTTCTGCACGGTCCCCTTCACCTCAATATATATCCCATAGCTCATCAGTGAAAAAAGATAAAGAGCAGAAACCTAACACAAAAAGCTATCTAGAAATTGCTAGGCACTGGAGTAGCAATGCTGTGGAGCTGGATCCAAATGGAACATCTGTCTCTTTTGAGACAGCAGTCCCTAGATTGTGCAGAGACATGGAGACTCAGGAGGATGGCAATGAAGGCTGGACTTAATGAGCCTCAAGACTGATCACTGCAAACATCTCCCGACACCAAACACATCTATGTGCTTACGCTTAGGTCTTAAGCTAATTCCATTGCATGCATTAACATCTCTATGCGCTAACATCCTACTTAATAAATATTGACAGGTTATTTCATTAACCCAAGCATGCTTTAGCACTTCCAGAGTTGTGCATTCCACATCCAGTTAACGGGACCAGTTAACACAACGAGTCTGGGCTTGCTTGATGCCAACCATGATAGCCTGAGGTAGCGTTTGAGCACATTTTACAGGAGTGCAGGAGACAACAGGACTCTCCATCAGAGGAATTTTACAAATGGCAAAAATCCCACCCCAAACACTGGCTGTAGCTACAACCAGCTCACCTGAGTTCCGCCTCAGGAGAACTTCACCAGCCTGGCCTTGCCCAGGCAGGCAGGAGGAATGTCAGGCTGCTGCTGAGCGATACCTCGATGGCACTGAAGCTGATAACATACCTCGCTTTTAAAGCCAAACTCAGGCCATTGCCATTTTACTGTGTGGATTTTCAATAGCTCCTACTTACTATGTTCCCTTGAAATCTGGGGATCAGATATACTCAAGAGTTCCTTACATACATCTGCCGCTCCTCCACAGCAGGGCTCCAGGTTGACTACTTTCCCCCTTTTGACTGTATTATTTTCATGCTGCTGTAATCAAACCCATTTAACACCCACCCCCTTGTTTTCCCTGTGAAGGCTCTTGGTTTCAGTTAGCTTTCTGAACCCGGTCACAGGAGGCAGGAGGTTCAGATCACCACATCAACAGCAGGTTGTCATTTCCTACCCCAGGAAGTTATTTCAAATCTATTAAAGAAGGGCTTATTTCAAACTTAACCTACAATTGTTGCTAAGTGCCCACAATTAAATACCTCCCATCCCTTCCAATATGTTATGTATACTGAGATCAAGTCATGAGTTGATCTTGTGACTGCTGGAAGGCTAAGAGTGGAATTAAAAATCAGAGTTTAGCCGAGTTCAGTTTGAGCCTTTGGGAATTGTGCTTTCCAGCTTTCCTGTCATGGAAGTTGTAAAATGAAGGAATAGCAATTTTTAAATCATCATTTCAGGATAGAAGACTGAAGGAAACAGACCAGTCACCTTTCCCGGGCCATGCAATCACAGGACTATGCTGAAATCACGGGAATGTGCAACCAGGACAGCTTTTTCTTTTGAGGATTCATCCACATTGGCCCCAAACCCAAAGGTTAAATCTTGTTCAGACCTTTTGAATACTAGAAATGACAGCTTCTGTTGTTACCTACTCACACAAACAACATTAAGCAAAGAACTGTAACAGCCAAAGAGCTCATAAAGGGAGAACTATTCCACCTCCACTTCCCCTCTACTCTCTCTGGAGGGAATCTTATGCCTTTCCTAAAAGTTGACTGGAATCTTTTAGTGCTCCTGCTGCTGGAGAAGTTACTTGGTAGACAGAGTTCCTGCTTTTATTAAGTTTAGCTGAAATAATTCTTTTGATGGCTTAGAGGATAGGAGACAAAGCTTACAAGGCTTCAGGAAGTCCACCCTTAAGACTACGACTACATGATGAAATCACCATTAATACTCGCCACCATTTAATCAGCTGAGTTTCACTGGAGAAGCATTTATCAAAATAGGTTCTTCCTGAAGCAACTGAAATCAGCATTTACAAAAGGTGAACATCTCCAGGCAAAACAACCCCAATTTAAAGAAATCCCTGCAAATTCTCAATGTTTTCTTAACTCTGGAGTAGAAGTTTGATGACCTGCTTCAGTAGCAAGTAACTATGCATCCATCAAACGTGCTATTTTAAGCAGCAAGTGCTCCTGTGGCATAGGATCACCCTGTGCTTCAGCTTCTAGATGCACAGCTTTTCACAGATCCCACATACACAATGGCCTACCCAGGAGAAGAAACACTGCTAGAGGGTGATTGTCACTCTTGAAGTCTCTCCTATGATACTCCTGCTAACTAGACAAATCCAACTCACCTCTTGATGGCAACAGAGACTTTTAACCAGAGAACCAGAGTTTGTTAGTATGGTTATTCCTCTCAGACCATTCTGATGACAGCCCAAATCCCAAGAAACAACACAGGACACTGGAGGGAGCTAAGGAACAACACAACCAGGGTTTGTTCCTCAGATACAAGCAAAGTCTCCACATACACAGAGAAGCGGTGTCTTCAGGCAGGACAACCCTTCCTGGATGCAACCAACAGTTTGGCGAATATACTCACTGACAGCTTTGCAAACTGTTCCCCACAGATATTTTTTAGTGTTTATCTGACATTTGCCATTTCCTACTGCAGCAACCCCTTTACTGGGAGCATCATTCAGGCCAGTTCAATACATTTTTCAGTAAGGTACATACAAGACAGTTGTGCAACATTAACAGCAGAGAGAAAACGATGCAGAATAGAACAACAAACCCCCTTGTGGAACGTTTTACACAGAAAGAGATCCTTGAGGACTCTTGCAAGCCTCAAGGGACAATCTTACCTTCTGGGCTGGGACCGGCATTCTTCTTCCCCACTGTCTGCCTCCTGCATATACAGGAAAGGAGAAAAAAATTAATATACTTTAATATATGCAGAATCCAAAGACTTGCATTTCACTGGTCTGATTGTAGAAGGCAAAGGAAAGTCTCGCTGCTTCTGCATGTAGCTGTCACTGTAGAGGAGCTCACTCTCTGCTCAGCTGTCACTTCGTGTTCTCTCAAAACTCACTTAAAAACTCAACAACACAAGAATTTTTGCCATTGCAGGACATAGCATGCTCTGCTGGGGACTTCCAGTGACCCCTGCCAAACAAGGCAGGCTAAGTAAATACATAGTTTGCCTCTGGACAAAAACCTCTGGGTTTTTCAATTACCTTTACGTAGATCATACTAATTCACAGTCAGTGTCAGCAGTCAAGTGTAAGAATCCACAAACCCAGCAAGTAATGAACTGACAAACAGGACTGGGTGAGTGCAGATAGATCAGAAAGTACAAATTTGACATCCTATGCTGCTTGAAATGCAAAATTAATATGCACAATCTCTACCATGCTGTGGAATTTTACTAAGCCTACCTACTAAAGCCCAAAGCAATATCTCAGTAGAGATATCTCAGCAATTAATTCTCTGCTGCGCAGTACATTTATGTAGGTATTGCTTATGATCTTTGAAGGGTCTTTTAACGGGTCAGCCCTGAAACTGAGAAAGACACTAACACTGCAGTTATCACCACTGCCTTTGCCCAATCCCCAACTGTACCCCACTACTTTGGGTTGCACTACCTGATGTAACAGCCTCACAGCATTAGGATGGTGGGGTTAGATGGGGATGACCAACACAAGCATAAGACTAGAACCACAACACCTTGCATTCAGGGTGCTGCATCACCTTAAGGACTTGGTGGGCTAAAGGTCCCAAGCAAGATCAGCAAGACAAACAACTGGGAGCCAGCATCAGCTGCGCAGTTAGATTCCTTTGAGCAAATCCATTATTTATCTCAAGTGATGTTGAAGATGGCATTAGGTGTTGTGGGTGTGTTTGTCATTGCTGGAACTTCCTAGCTCCTGCCAGAGAAGGGGCTCTGCTGAGTTCCCTGTGGGCTGATGAGAAAGTTGACTGGGGGGAGCAAGGGGTCAGAGGAGAAGGGAAGAGGTTTCCTTACATGCAGGACAGCTAAAGACATGATGGGGTTTTTGAATAAGCCAAAGCAGATCAAAAGCATGTATTTGGCTGGAGCACAAGTTCCTTAAACCCAGCTAGGTAAAACAACTGAAACAGCACTGGAGATCGCTCCTGTGCTGTTCAGGAACCCAAGCTATGCAAACATTTTTAGTATTATAATGAATGGTCCTTTCCACATGCCAAAAAAACCCTTGTCACAGCAACTGGCAAGCCTGCTATGCCACAGCCAAAAGTCCCACAAATGACAGGAGAAGATCCTGAAATACACAGATCATTTTCCTAGCTCCACTCCAAATTCAGCCAGCAAGAGCTCCATGTGGAGGAGGCTAGACATGGCCCAATTAATTACCATCTGTCGTTGCTGAAGCTCTTACAAGATCTCTTTAATATTAGACATGAATGTGGCAGATCCGAGTGAGGAGCGCATCTATTCAGGATATAGCTGTCTACAGGAACAGAACTGCAGACAAGTGCAATTTGAGCAAGAGATCCATTTCCAGTACATGGGATGTTCTCCCATCTTCACCCTATCAACCATCTTCTTTGCAAATGCATCTGTACCTTCTCACTGACAGAGGGCATTCAACATGAGAGAAGATTCAGTCAATGCTCCCATATTTCACATATTCCCTCACTGCTACATTTCCTCTTCCACAAGTTCATCCACAATATCCAGCGTATTCCATACCCATCCTACAGTTCTCTGTGCTGTGTTCTGCTCACTATGTAATTCTGCAGCTGCAAAACATCATAAAAACCTTAGGGACCATCAGCCAAAACTAAGCTGCAATGACAAGTCACCCCACTAGAGGGGAGGGCAGGACAGAGATGTGCCCAGTGCATGGTCAAGTGCAAGCTCCAGTGAAGGCAGTGACTCCAGTACTGACACGACCACCAACACAAGCACCTTCACATCTTGCCATTTTCAGAGTATTTCCAAAGAGGAGGAAGTATTGCTGTCTGCACAACAGTTCATCAGCCAAAGAGTGGATCAAAACATTCCTTTCTGAGGACATCTTTGAGAAGGCAGTTTACACTTTGAGAAGGACCATACCTAGACACACCCTTGGGTACTGAACCCAGACATTTGGAGGTGTGACCTATGATGGTGACTTTCACACAGGCAGCATCAGGAACCCTGGTCCTGCCTCATGTTCACCATGCCCTGCAGTACTCATGCTGTACTCACTGCAATGGGTACAAGAGACAGCATCTTGTACAAGAGACAAATGCTCCTTGGAGATTCCCGATGCTGGATTGCTCCAGCCTCAAACCAGCCTCCTCCACCAGCCTGCAAGGAGGAGGAAGCTGAGCTGCACTGATGAGCTCCAGAGGGAGTCATGCCCTGTTTTCCTTGACCAGAAACAGAGGCCTCGGGGGAAATGGAAGGAATGAGTCGCATCGCTCTAAACTAGGCCACGATATTAAATGCAGTTTAAAGTGAAAGATGAAAAATTCCTTCTCTGCTCCTTTCAGGCCATGTAGGACAGAATATGCAAAACATTAATCCTGTTTGTGCTTTGATCCTGTGCCAACTATCTGTCATCAAAAGAGCAAGGGAGAGGAGAGAAATTTCTGAGTGCTATTCTGTTCTACACAATGGGAGTCGCTCCATGTCACACAAACAGTTCTGCTCTTAGAAATCTCCCTTTTGCAGGCTGATGTAATGATAAACAAGAGTCAATCTGCATTCTTGTGTACAGGGGCTGAAGCTGTCTGCCTGTAGTTAACATTTCACTGTAAGAGATATGATTATTAGCATAAGTCATGCGTCTTAACATTCACTCCATTTCTATTAACCAAGGAACATTTCACACAGACTACACCCTAAAAAAATACATCCTTCAAACCTTGAAAGAGATTCCGATTTAATAACTACTTGCTCCATGGGATTTTATGCCAACATACCTGACTGTATAGACAATGCCTGGGAAGTGTTTATCAGGAGTGTGACTGGTCACAGCCATCAATATCAAAGCACTGGCAATTTAGGCAGTTTTCACCCCACCAGTCAATGGTTTGCTCACAGCTGTGACATGCACACTTCAGACATTACAGAGCTCCTCTCCCCCTTCTCTGTTTTCTAAATCTTGGCCAGGTTTTGCTTTTTGGATGGGCAGCTCCAGTATCTTCATTGTGTGGTACACTTTCCCCCTTTACATAAATCCTCTGCACAGCAGCAAACACCAGCAGTGAGCGATCCTGAATTCCTCATAGGAAGGCAGAACCAAGAGGTAAAACCACTTTCATTTCTTGAAGCTGTTAATTTTCAGAGTCAGTATTGTTCTTTTTCTTTAAAGATCCTTAACAGGGGCAGAGAGACCTTGTGCAAGAGCAGGAATGCAGAAGCTGTTTTGTGAGAAGCTCTGTGAGACAAAGAACTTGAAGCTGTTTCACCTCTCCTAGTGAAGTGCAACTGGCTGCTTCTTATTTATACAACAGAAAATTAGCCAATATAGATCCCCCAAACCTGCAGTAAGATTCAGATATAGCCAGGCCATCAGAGAAGCTTTTCACTGCACACTGTCAGCCACCATTATGTGAGCAACTCTGGACCCAGTCTCAAAGGAAATACTACAAAGAAAAGGCTTGTAATTAAATGATCAGTCTTCTAGTTCTCTGCCTCCCCTTTCCTTGGCGCGATCCCATCCAGTTGTTCAAACACACACTAAGTGCCTCTGAGCTGAACACGACCTTTGCTGGGAAGAAGGCAGCTGCTTCAGTCGAATCAGAGGTTGTGCAGCCAGGCACAGATCCAGTTGTTAATCCATGCAAGCACTCCTCTTCATAGCATCCCCCAGACTCCCAGGGTATCTTTGTCTGGGCTACAGTGCACTGCAAGCTCCTCCATACAGGAGCTCCCCTTGTGTGTTAGCAAGTTTTAAGCAAGTCAGTGCAAAAACCACCCTCCCTCAACTATTACCCAAGGCATGGATAACCCAGTCTGGTCAAGTATTGCAGAGAAGGTGCCATTACTGCAGCCACAGCCTTTCCTCTAATGCAATACAAGTCACATAGAGATAAGGGTGTGCAATGGACGTTCAGATACCTTAGGGCTTGACTCAACTCTTGACACAGATACACAGTGACATTAGAGATGCCCTGGGGTATTCAACATCTGCACGGGACTGGCATGAGATGCCCAGTGAAGCAACTGAATAGAAGCCATTTAAGTCCAAGGGACCAGGATCTGCGCATAGACATCACACAGAACTGAAGATCAGCACCTTGCAAGCTGAAGCATTTCACAGACACTGATTCGAGAGCAGGCTCTGCACAAGGCTGATCCCATCAATTATCTCAAATTATGTGCTGGAACAAAGTAAGACAAACATTTGAGTCAGAGTGCCAAAGATCTATTACACATTTCTGGAGCAGAGAGACTTTCATGCAGTCTGAGTTGTATCAATCTCTTAAATAAACTGTGTTAGCAAAAAGCCCACACATATGCATTTGCAGTAAGGCTGAAGCGCCAGCAACAACACTGCCTGGTAAAAAGAAATGAGGGCTGACTCCAAAACCTGGCTTTATGAAAGGTTCCCTTTTTATTTGCAAGAAACCCAAGCAGTTTGGTGATTTGACAGCCAAAGTTTGCAGTTTCACAGCTGCCCCATGGAGAACAAAGACAAAATCTGCAGCAGTTTGTGTGAACCGATTTATTCGGCATATTATGGAAACCATCAACACGATGGCAATGTGCAGGTACTCACATAGAGAGGATGGGTCTCAAAGCTGAACTGAAAACCAGTTCACTTCAGAATCTCTCAGTCTCTGGAGATGCTGAACCTTAACCACTATTAAAAGTTATGAAACTAATTAATAAAGTCACCTGGTGTGCTCTAGAGAAGTAGCTCATCACTGCTTTCTGAAATACTTACATCTGCCATTAAACACGTCTTATAAATAGAAGCTGCTACCAGGAGGCCTTTAAGTTTGACATAAAAGTTCTTCAAAAAGCTAAGCTGAGCAAACTAGGCCACAAAGGGGAAAGAGGAGAGCTACGCTGTGTTTTGCATAGTGCTTTTACCTCTCCAAAGCAATAGGGATCAGGGGCCAACAGGCACCTCTCTCCTGCCATCTCTCATCTATCACTATTTGCATGAAATGTTTTGAATGAACACCGGTTTCCTCCTCACATTTCTTCTGTGTTTGAGGTTCCACATAAGCAACAGCTTTCTGCAGCCAAGCGTTCATTCAGGGGTTGGCATTCCTTCAGATTGTTTTCTGTATCACTTTGCTGTGTCAGTAATTGGTATATTCAGGTCAAAGACATTGCGCTCCCGCTCTGGAGAGAGGAAAAAAACCCAACGAGTTCCTTATCAAAGCTTTCATCTCCCTGCCGGAGCTAAGAGATACATGCAAACTTTGTTTAGGTTAGGCCTCACTAAAAACTGCGCAAGTAAAGCTCAGACTCTTGAAGGCAAAAATTAGAAGCTTCCAACTGGTACAACAAGAGTCAGGATGAGAAATGCAGTGTGACACAGCCTGCTACGCTACCCCACAAGAGGAGATTTAAAAGGAGATTACTGTCTATTGAATTTCTGCAGTGACAGAAGCTTGCCTGATGTGGAGTACAACAGCTTTTGCCTTAATCGCAGACGCACCCAAAGGGGGAGGGAACAAAAAAGAATACAAACTTTCTAGATACATATTCATATTAAATATCCCTACACCAAAGCAGCATCACACATGACCTTTCTAAGCTGTGTAGTAGCGTATTATCTCTAGACATTTACAAACACCAAGAAAAAGCCTAAAAAATCTATTGATTCCCTGAAGAGATCTTTCCCCTAACTTTCAGAAAGCCTCTAACACAGCACAAGTCAGACAGAAAAGGCAGGTATTTAACATAATGATGATGCTTTGCTAGATTAACACCTCCCAGAACCCTGAAGATACCGGCTTATTCTCCTTTTAGGCAAAGCTAATGAAGTTGTCCACTGGAAATCTTACAATCTAGAAGCATTTGTTCCCCTACAACAGCAACAAATGCTTATGTTGATGGGACAAGTGTGAGAAAACTCACTTGCTATATGAACCCAGACACTGTTTTCATACATATCTAAGGTACCATTTACCTAAGACCAAATCAGAGATATGCATGTGTACGCTGGTGAAGCACAGGGCAGGGCTTCTACACAATGAACAGTCTGTGATGAAAATGAAATCCCAGCTCCACAGGTTACCACAATGAGCAGCCGTTCATTATCCATTCATGCAGGGTGACACATTTACATGCATGAAATTGGCCCTGTGCAATTAAACATGGACATTCACACCTTGGAGCTGCTCCAGTCACTACCTGTTCATACTCAGACCTTGCTCAACCTCCCAGTGCACTACAGAGCTTTCAGGAGCAGCATGGCCATGTGCATCTCCTCACCCAGAGGACTGACATCTCCACCTTGGAAGCTGGGAGAGAGTCTCCTAAACTGCTGCATTAAAAGACAGTTAGAACTGAACAAGGCTGAAGGAGCCTGAAAAGCAAACAGGCTGATGAGCCATATGCAGAGAAGTTGGAGATGTGAAACTGCAGCTGATAACCTTCCATCATTCATGATCAATACTAAAAAGCGTTACAAGGAATAAGGACATAGACCAGACATAGCAGATGCACATCACGGCTTCTGGTGTAAGTCAGTTAGTTTCCCATTGAAATGAACAAACATTAAATGTGCTTTTAAAAGAGGAAAATATTTGGGTTTCACTCCTCATGTTGAAGGGCTATTTTAGGAGGAGGAAGGTGGAAGGAAGGGAGGTACACTGCAAAGGGAAGGGTCTTTGTCTTGCAATCAGCCATCTTCCTGTTAGCTTCTTGTTCACCTTGGTGTGCACTCACAGCAGCCTCATTTGTATCCCTGCTACAGTCATCTCCATTAAAAACCAGGAGGTTATTCCAGGGCTCTGTGCAGGCACCGTTCAAGTTATAACTCCAGAGCTTTGACTTCTCCCAGAATGTATAGCATGGTCACTAAAGCAATGCTGATACACCTGCCACATATATGAAATATATTATACCCATAAAGGAACAAGAATAGAGCTTATCTGGATACCATTCCTATTTATGTCCAAGCTGTGCCAGCACAGCTCTCTTGTTAGAAGTCTAATTCATGGTCAGTAGCAGCATAGCCAGGCATGGGCTTTTCATTTTGACAGCTTGCCTTTAACTGCACAGAGGAAGTCACACGCAGCCATCCATGAGACACATCTGAGTTCCATTTTCACCCCATACCAGCTCAGCAGGCGAGTGGCTGCTGTACCACACAAGCATCCTTCTCCCTTCCAGAACATTAGAAGAGACTCTCACCCCCTCATCTCCTCCGAGATCCAATCCCTGCCAGCTCCCATCAGAGCTCCCCTTGACGTAATGAACATATGACACAGCCGATGAGTTAGGAGCAGCACAGAAATCTTCCTGACCTACCTGATCTGTAAGCACCAGCACTCAGGCTGCGGAGGGCCCTTGGCCTCCTGCATCAGTAATTAAAAGATGGGTTTCTGGATGAAACAAATTCTCCAAGTGAGAAGTCACTTAAGGAGGTGAAATCAAGACACTGAAAAGGGAGCAGAGCAACACTCAGTCCTTTCAAATTCCACAATACTCAACCTCTGAGAAGCAACATAGAGAGGAAGTCATTAATATTTCAAATTCTTAACATTGCTTAACCCTGAATCGGTGTCGAATGGTATAATTACAAGTTGCAAATTGTCACCTTGCATTTGGGAGAAGAACAGGGAAAAAAAGGTGGTAGCTAAGCAACTACATGGTGCAGCGTGTCTGGATGCAGCAGCATCTGCGCTGGCACTCACAGGCGGCTATTGCACAACCCTGGATTCGAGCAGGAGCGCAGCCGGGGAGTCTCTGCTCTATTGCAGTGACAGATCTGGAACAGAACTGGCTGGCAGAGGTTTAACAGCAGGAGTTGAGACTCCATATCAGAAGAGGAATTGGCAGCAAAGTCTCATCACCTCTAGCCTCTATTTGGGTAGGGAAGAGAAAAAAGGCCCCAAGTGTTTCAGGCAAAACTTCAAAAGGAATTGCTGGGACATGTAGGACACAAAGCAGAGTCCTTGCAGAGCAGAGGGAAAGGAAAGCCTGAAGATATTCCCTGGCAAGACACCGCAGAGAGAATCACAAGGTACAGAGTGTGCTCCTTGTTCACATCCTCAGTCCCCAGGGTGCAGCACAGCCTCCCAGTTGCCCCACTTCTGGCAGGGGACCACTGCTACCAGAATTGGAACATAATGGTTATAAACACCTCAGAATCACTCACTGCTTTAAAAAATACACCCAGGTATTAGTCTCCTGCTGCTGGAACTGAAGCCAGCATGCTGAGCCATTTTCTTGCCTGACGCAAGCTGGTTTATAGGCTCTTGTACACTGTCTTTCTACAGTAGTGCTCTGCCTACACTCTCTCAGCACTCCATGCCTACAGCCAACTGGAGATGCAAGGGCTTAGGCAGTTTCTGAGGGACCAAAACCAAGGCATCAACTCAAACAACACCTCCTCCAACAGCAGTTAAAGAAAAGGGAAAAAAAGAGAAAGGAAAACGCAGCTGAGGAGTAGAACAGGGTTTTCTGGATGAGTCAAATATGAGCAGAACAAAGTTGCATAATGAGTGCCCCTTGACTTTTGTTATTTCTCCCAGCCAGCTCCTCCAAAAACCTCTTTGTTATTGTTTATTTGGGTATCAGTCCAAATTGCTGTGGGAGGAGAGAAAAGGGAAAAAGGAAATGCTGTCAAGCTATTAATTCTAGTACTGGAGTCGTACAGCACTATCCCATCTATTAACGAAGCAGTCTCCTGTTTACTGCAACACTCTCTAGAGCCTGGAAGTTAAATACAAGAGAAACAGATCTTAGTCTCTTGCAAAAATGACTCCAGCATTGTGTCTCCTCTGCCTCTGCTTATTTACCTGCTGCTCAGCCCAGAGCAGCAGTGTCATTCCATATCTCTGGAGAGAGCAGACAGCAACAGGGGAAGTAGGCGCCTGGCAGCTGGGAGCATCATTCCTGAAATCTAAGCCTCTGTGAAACATTATATTGCAATAAAGGCCAGGCTGTGTCAAAAGCCGGGAACGACTGCAGCCACCACCCGTCCTCCCATTCTGCTTGATAGAAAGGAAGTCACGTTCCTACACGTGTGTGTTGGTAACAAGAGAAAAGCTGCACTAAACCAGAATGCAGTGTAATGTTTGGTTACTTCCCCCTCTCAAGATGCAAGTGACGCCTGCAGCGGGTACAGCTTGACCTGTCAAAGGCACATGCTTCCATAGAGCCAACTTGCTCTTGCTCTGTGCCAAACCTGGCTGTTCTCAGGAGCAGGAATGGCTGATGCAGAACCCCTGTGTCCAGAACAGCCATTAATGACAGAAGGACAGGAACACTGTGCCAAAGGCAAAGGAACCCCATTAGTCTTGGCACAAGACTGGATTTGCCTGACCCCTGGAAGTTCAATAGATGTATGAGATTTGTGGCCCTGCAGTACTTGTCTATATAATCCCAGCCTCCTTTGTGCCATCTGTTTCCCCTCCAGCAGACTGGCCATTAGAGACACAATGCTAAAACTCGTGTCTCCTTAGTAACAGGTTTTTGTTGATCTCTCCCAATCTTTCTATCAATCCTATAATCTACCAGGATTTTCCCTGCAGGGATGCAGAACAGCATCAGTGGAAAAAATTATACAGGGCAATACAAACACTTTGGGGCAAGGGTAGAAGGTGTACAAGGGGAATGCACGAAGTTATGAGAGTTACGAGTCTATCGAAACCAGATGTTCTCATTATGCTGGAGCAAGCCACCAACATACCTTCAGAGCGCCAGGTTTAAGATCTCATGGAGCACTCAGTGCTCCAGTATTATTTCCTTAAAGAGTTGCCAATTATTTTCCATCAAAAGACAAACCTTAAGAGGAAACACCCTACACATACCCTGCATCCCTAAGACCACCTTTTCTAATACCCCAAAGGTAAAATCGCTGCCAACCTCAACACAGGCAGGTAAGGAAGGACTGTATTTCCAGTCTACAGAGACTGGCTCTCTTACAGCAGGTTTTAAGTTAGTGATTGCTGGCTGCCTTTGGTTCCTTAATCCCTAAATCCCCGCACTCTCTTCTTGAGGTTAATCCAGTTAAAACTTTCCCTTCCCTTTCGCTAGCACCTTACATAAATAACCACGTGAAGAGCAGAGAGTAGGAACCAATGCTCAGCCTGTCCCTTTGTCCTGCTGCAAAAGAGAGTGTAAAGTAAGTACGTACTGCCCATGCCAGAAAAGGAAATTAAGATTAGCTAGGTAAGGGCAAAATTCACTCCTTATGGATTGCTTAAATCAGCAGGAATCAATCATCCAGACCAATCCAAATCCCCCAGTTGCTTTCTGCCTTAAGATAAGTAGAAACAGGTTTATGCTATACTAAGATAAAGCAGCCTTAAACCAGTGTAAGCCTGCATGTCAAAATCCCCCTTTTTGGGAGGAGTGGAGAACTTGCCTTTGAGGTCAGCTCTAAATGAGATGGCTACACGATTATAGTCGTAGAGATCATGTGGTATTTGGAAAAGCAACACTGATCAGCACAAGAAAATCACTTCTTTAGGCTTTGAATGCTGATCTGGCCCTGCCAGCGCCCTTAGCACTGAGCCCTGTGGGCAGGAGACGGAAAGCAGCACTAGAAGCAGGCAGCAGGTCCTCAGTGCCTGCCAGGAGGGGCCAGAGCAATAGACAGTCTGGTACATGCATGAGGCATCAACAGCCTAATCCAGTGAAGATGTGTATTTGCCCAGCAGGAATCCTTAGAGGAGTTTTGCCCATTCTCTCCTTTTCCAATAGGTGAGCCCTGTGTAACCTGCATCATCCCCTTAAGGCAGGCAGTGAGCAGTTACAAGAGACATCCTTAAGTCTGAGACAGGGTTTAGGTCTATGACCTGACAGACCACACAGATCATGCCCTGACATATATCTGCAGGTTTTCTACTCATTGTGAAGCTGTGCCAGAACTCTGGAGCATCACACATTGTTGTGGAGCTGCCTGTCAGGCAAAACCACTGCACGTGGGCTCCCTGGGGCCTGCCAAGCTCTTCAAGCTATGCACTAGAGCCAGGGCTTGACCATAAGCTCTTTGTGTTCCTGGTCATTCACAACCAAGAGAAAGAGAAATCCGGTTTGGAGGACTGTTACACTGAGGTAAGTAGCTGTGGAGTAGGAGGCCAGAACAAGGAGCGAGGTGCCTGCACAGACGTTTCTAACTCCATTCATGCAGATGTGGAAAGCCACCACTCAGTCTCTGGTGCATATTGAAATGCTCATTCTGAATGGCCGATCAGAGAGGAGTGGAATGTTTCTGCAGTCATGGAGTAGCTATTTTAGGACTACATTATGCACTGTGCTTCCATTAACAGGTACACTAATAAAAAAAGAGGTGTTACACCCAGCAATGCATTTGCCTCAGACCCAAGTGCTGCATGTACAAACACCAGAGTGAGCAGGGGAAAGCTAATGAACCCTGGGACTGACAAGCCACACAGTTTTTCACAGCTCCAGGGATCACCTAGCCATTAGGCTTGCCAAATATTGATGGAACAGGTCAAATCATTGAGTTCACTGGCCACCTCTGCTATAGGCCTGTCAATCTGCATCGTCAATGGAGGTTTAACACAGCCACAGGAGTCACCAAAGTGAAAGGCAGGCTACTGTATCTCACACATCCTGCAGCTCTGGAAGAGACGGACCCAGACACACTCAGTTCGGACACAAGATTCCCTGCTCGTGTTGCCCATGGTCTCTACCACTGCCTTCACTCAATGATAACTCATACACATCTACACCCTCTGGATCCCCTTCCAGGCCTTGGAGTGCCACAATTCTTTGACAAGCTGAAAGTTCCCAGGAGCTCATTTTGGAGCAAGTCAAGAACTCTCAGGTTTTTTAAGTGAACAAAACTCAAATAATTAAGTGCTGTCAAGCTTTTATGAAAGCCAAAGGCAATTTTAGGGAAAATACAGACTTGTGCTTGGCCAAGACTCACCCCTCTCCTAGTGTCTCCTGCATATATTAAGATTGCAGCTGTATCCATAAAACTCACACACCAGCTCTAACATGCAGATTTGTTTCTTCCACCCTCTCCAAGGCTGAGCTGCGTTATCAGGGTTTGATCAATGTGGTTTTCTGAGAGGGAGGATTGAAAGAGCTAAGAAGAGAAACATGAATACAAGCACTTAGCCAAACAACACAGATAAGTTGCATGCCAACGGCACAAGGATATTATTGGAATTTCAAAAATCATTGATCTTAACACAGGGCAGATTCAGCATAAAAAGTCAGGTTTCTGTCAATAGTTCTGCTTTAACTAACAGGTTTATACAGATCATTTTGAAGATCAAAGCCATAGAATCTAAAAGGTACCTGTATAATAAATCTCATTAAAACTAGAGCAGGTCAGCGCTCTGATGAACTTAAGCTGTAGATCCTTCTAATGCTCTTGAAGAGAGTTTGGGTGACCAGCCAAATGAGGATTCCCTCAGCTCAGAAATGCACATCATCTGAGCCAAGTGGAAATACTGTCTGAGCTAAGCAAAACAGAGTTTTGTGTGGGTTTGGGTTGGTTGTTTTGTTTTAAACAACATGAAGAGCAAGCAAAAAGCCCCAAATTATGAAGCAACAAAGACAAGAGTCAGAGTTAAAAATAAAAACCAACTTGGAGGAAAAAAAAAAGGCAATAGAAAAACCATTGTATTAAACTGATGTTATTCTGATGTTGGATTCAAATCCAAAGAATTGCATTAGCCCACACAGACATAAAACATACAAAAAAGTTTAACAGGATGTGAACTCTAGAGCACAGCCCATCTGCTGGAGAATGAAAGCTAGTGAATATGCACAGCTTTAGTGTTAGGACATCCAACATGCAGAGTCTTCAGGGCACTGAACAACTTCAGCTGGCAGTCATCTCTCCTGTAAGACACTGATGTCCAGGAGTTGAGAACACTGATTCATACTCAACAGCAGCTGCTGTATCAAATGCAGGGAGGCGAAACAGAGAACTGAACAGCAGTAGCACCACGTATATATGTATATATTCAAACTTAAACATAGGAGATGTAGGCTGGATATAAGGAAGAAATTCTTCACTGTGTTAGTGGTGAGACACTGGAACAGGTTGCCCAAGGAAGTTGTGAATGCTCCACCCCTGGCAGCGCTCAAAGCCAGGTTGGACAGGGCTTGGAGCAAACTGGTCTAGTGGAAGGTGTCCCTGCCCATGGCAGGGGGTTGGAACTGGATCATCTTCAGGTCCCTTCCAACTCAAACCATCCTGTGATTCAGTTAAAGCACTCACACCCCACCAAGGTGAAAAAAAAAAAAAATCTTAAAATATTTAGGTCTTTTCTAACGCAGAAAACATCCCTGTGGAAGTATGGAAGTGACAGAAAATCCTGGATAGCATTTAGCTACTGAACAAGGTCACAAATTAAGTAGTCTGAGAATTTGTGGTAGCTTAGCCCTGAAATAGTCCCCCCCCTTTTTTCCATCTGCAACTCCCTTCACTACTTAGCTCAAAATGCAAGACAACAAGAACACATGATCCAGCCAGTGCTGATACGGGCAAATACATGGCTGAAGTCACAGTAGCACATTCTTTAGGGCTCATGAACCATCACATGACAAACATCACAAGAAGCCGATTTACTAATCATAATTGAAACGTCAAGAAGTTAATAATAATAATAAAACCCGTTATAAAAACATCTCTTTGGAACGGAGGAGCTGCACTTGAAAAGACCACAGCAAACAAAGCAAAGTTCTCATGTTATCCGGAACTTCTCACTTTCAGTTTTCCACATATAACCTAGTATTGCCTTGAAGTCCCTAATATGTACTTTTAGTTACATAGTTTAGAGCCAACAAAGAAGCTGACCAACAGACAGCGAAGACTTATCAGTAAGTCTCTTACAAACATACAAATGTTTGAATTTAGTTGCAGACTTGAGCTGAAAGGCTTCTGATTCTGCACATTTGAAAACCAACAGACCATTCACTTGTTATAAAGCTTATAGGTATGAGAGGCTTCCTTTAAGAGGACATGGAACCCAGCCCTTCTCCTCAGCTGTCAAACAGTACCGTTCAGAACACAGACAAGGTCTGCTTTCAATCCCAACCCAATAAATGGAAATAAAAGCAGAATTGCCTCTTAACATGAAAACACTGTACAAACTGATTTTCATACCTCTATCTGTATTTATTTCTGTACCCAGACAAAAGAGATAGCTTTTTATTTCAGAAGAGTTGCTTTCCTTGGAAAGGTCTCAAAGTTATACTGGCATTTTATCCTGACAATTTAATTAGGGATTGGTCCAGTGCTGGAATAGTGCTCAATATTTAGGGATCCTGAAAGCTGTGAACTGTTTAAAAAGGCTCCAATGATCCACAGGGCCTCTATCAAATAGACCACTGTAGACTCATCCTTGGGATTAAGACATCTCTATTTGTGAGCCCTTATGTGATTATCTATTACAGAGCAGAAGTACTGCATGAAAGCCTCTTCAAGGCCTTCACCACCATCTGTGAATTACATTATTAACAATGGTATGAACTTCCTAAGAGCATCTGGTTTTCTCCCCACCCCTTTCTCAGATCACTGGAAAGAGCTCTTTAGTATCAAACCAGGCACAGGCAAATCCATTTTCCTTTTTTCCCCTCTCTCCCTACATCCTCCTGCCCTCCAGCAGCAGAGAGACGGAGCTCAGGTCTCCATTTCCGTGCCCTTTGTGTATGCTGCACAACTCTTTCTGTTGTTAAATGAAGATGAACTAAACCAACCAAGTGATGCATATACCACAGGCATTTTACTGGGAAAAGTGGAAGTTCAGTCCATCATTTTGCAGAGGCAGCATCTCAAGTATGCTACTGAACTGCTGCCACAGAATGCATGTGCTGAGGCACGACAGGGGCTGCACGCTCCCACCCCAAGACCTTCCGCCTTACCCACACAGTTCCTGAAGTTAACCAAAACCAGGCAGCAGCCATTCAGCCGATTTGAATAGTTCCTGCTCTGACTTTTTAGACACAAGTAAGCATTTTTGTCATCCCAATCCTCGTCCCCACCGAGGATGTATTCTGAAAACATGCCAGCTTCTTGTAAACAAGAAGTAGGAAGAGGCAGTATCACCCGGAACATCAGAGCGCACTCCCTACTGAACTCCGCACAGAGTTCAAATCAACCAGCCTCCGTGGCTACTCCAAGGGATCATTTACTCTTGCAGGAACAGACTTCTCTTCCTGTATCATTTTCTCCTGCTTGCTTTTCTAACCTAGCTTCTTTTCCTGCTCTACACATAAGGCTTTTAAGAGCTTCTCATCACCTCAACTCTCTATATACATCAGCAACAGTTTTTACATTCTTTCTTTTTCCCCAGTGTAACTCTTTAGTTGCACAACAGGTCACAGTTTTACAGCCCTGTAACATACAGCATCTTCCTGTGTCTTAAGTTAGCAGCAGTATTCCTTGAAAGAAAAGTGCAATGTTAGGGCCAGCTCAATAAAGACTTCATTCAGCAGGAAACAGGATTCAAACCAAACAATCCTGTCATGTGCAATAACAGGCAGAAACTACTGGGAAGGAGGGAGGGAGACAAAGATGTTTTTGCACAAATTCACATGAACCCTTCTTCTAACATATTGATTCTCTTATCCCCATGTTTCAAATAAATAATCAGGTATATGTTGAGATGATCAGACACCAGCATCTAGAACAGAGTCTAATTACAGATAAATACAGAATTTCTTCAAGTCCGTAGAAATAATGGGCAAGTACGTTTACTCAGGGTTACCACCACTTTGAGATGCTGCCTGAATTCGCGCTCTTTGTGCGGGTCACGAGAGGAAGGATGTGGTTACGGCTGAGGGGAGGAAGCTGGAGGCACCCAGCCCTCCAGGATCTTCTGCCAGGATTTGGTTTTATTTCGGTGTGGCTTTAGAGGGATGGCTTAACAACAAAAACCCAACCTTTTGTTTCCTATAGCTTTCTGGGAGGCGTGCAGGGAGAAAAAAACAAAGTCTTGGAGCAAATTAGCAGCAATTTGAGATGGGCTCTGCCAAGGCCAGCTCCCAACATACAGCGGGAGCACAGCATTCTAACCAGAAGGATCTTAGGATTACAACATTGATACCTGGAAGAGCAGCAGCTAAAATCGGAATGAATTCCCATCTTTCAAAGAGTAGGTACAGGTGACCATGCAATCAACTTAGCTAATATTTGCTAATTCAGTGCATTGAGTATCACCCGATGAGCTCATTTTTGGAGGCAGTTCAATGCCTCACTTCTAGGACTGATGTCAGTGTCACATGCTTGGAGAGGATCAGTCTGCAGCTGGGTATTTTAAAGCCTTCTATCAGGAGTACAGAAAAGTCAATGGATTTCAACAGCATCAACTAATGAATTTGTGTTTTATGGCAACAATTTAGTCACCAGACCCCGCTGTCAATATCTCTGTGAGAATATCAGAATGCCACTTCAGACAGTTCCCCCTCCCTCTGCTTTAAGCCACTGGCTGGAAGCTGAGGGGTGCAGCAGCTAAGTTCTTTCAACAGAGAAAGTTGTGTATCAACAGAAAGACAAGGAAACAGGAAACTCTCACTGATACTGACTGGCTCATGAGAAAATGATTAACCATTGAGAGACTAGGCTCAGCAGTTGTAAAAATGCATAAACAAACAATAGCAGGGCAAGAGGTGCTGAGCATCAGTAATACAAACACTTCAGGCAGCAACATTCAACCCTGTGGTCACATCCCATTCACTCACAAACCAACGGTGAAGTCATCTTTTGTTTTGACATAATACAGGGATGCCACTGAAGTTCCACTGAAGTTCAGTGGCAAGTGTTCATGCAGCATCAGTGAAGTTCCCCACACCCTGATGCTCACTGCTTGCTCTTCGTACCGACAAGCAGGAAGAGATTTGCACCACACAAATAAGCAGTGTCTTCATTGTGCAACTGCATGCGACTTTTTTGGAGAGAAACAATGTTCAAATACAAGGAGTGCTGTGTGCATTAGGCTGCAGAGTGGGTGGTAGTGATGTTGTCAGAAAGCACACAGCACTTCTTACCTCCACGCCCATTGACTTCAGTAGAAGGCTACATACGAAAAGTCTCTGAAGATGAAGTGTTCCCTAACTCATGGTGCTGTCCACGCACTATACTTGAGAAAGAGACAAAACAAGAAAACCACACAAATGAAGCAGCATGAAATTGTAGCTTTTTGCTTTTGTTAAACTCTTGCAGCCCCCACTCCAGTTAAGAAATCAGACCATACACCCATCCATTCTGAGCAAGCCCTTCACCACACTGCCCCAGCCTTTGACATCTCTGGAGTGTAGGTTGAGAATGGTGGGAGTTTACTGCATACTTATATTGCTCTCAGAAGACTTTGGATGAACACGCCTTAAAGCTTCATGTTCCACCCAATTGTTCAACCAGGGGCTGTGTGTTTTCATACACGAAGCACAGGGCAGGACCCGTTTTAAAAATCCCTAGGAGCTTCTCACAAGGAAGTTTACAAGCTCTGCATCTCCTTCACTCTCATCCAGGCTACAAGCTTCATTTGTAATAGTTCTAAGAACAGGAGAGTCGAAGGCAAGAAGCCCTAAACTGCCATGAACATGAACCCCCAGCCAGAGATTGCCAGGGCAATGAGCAGCTTGGGTACCTCCAGAAGAGCTGCAAGAAGACTGGGCGTATGTGATGGACACCCTGCTTGCACTGCGTGAACCCACACGTAGATAAATATGTGTGATGTACAGACTGCAGCTGGGATAGGGGAAGGATGTTTATGACAAACTACCTCACAGAATTACTAGTAGTTTACTCCAAAAGGTTTATAACTTATTTTCAGACTGTAGTTTTAATCCTGAGCATTCAAAGAAAGAAGAGCCTAATGGAAACAAGAAGATCCTTTTGTGCCTCTTGTGGTGCCATCAGACATTCCTTCTCATTTTAAGATAATGATTATAAATTCAGGGTACCTCAAAGGTTTTCAAGTGAGCAGAATACACCCTTAATTGCAAACTACCCCATTCTCAGCCAGATCTCCTCCATACAGAGCTGGTTTTTTCAGGTCTGAAGCTATTTGGCAGTTGTCTGCAGCCTGGACCAGGCTGCACATTTCTCTCTCTTTTTTTTAATTTTAGACTTAATGTAGCATGTTCTCTCAGAAAGGTTTTACAATGCAGCCTTTTGTAGTTAACTTGCTCCAAGCTGGGCCACTGCCAGGTTGTTATCAATGACATTTTAAAGCAGATGAATGAAGTTCTTATTACGGTGACAAGCAGAATTGTGATATGGCACATGCATGCACTGAAAGAAGAGAGCTTGCTATTAGTTTGTCAGGTTAATAAATAAACAGTGATTTCATGAATAAAAGCCTTTTATTAGGAAACAAAAGAACAAAATTAATATTTATAAAGCTTGAGTGGTTTAGAGCACCCTTTAAAAGAAGATTATTCCATTTCAGTCAGAGCCACCATCATGGATTAGAGATTCTTGAACACAGCTTCCCCTCCTAATTCTCTTATCACAGCAGCGCAATGCAGAAAACAAAGCTCTGCCTGCTGAACTGGTTCAGGCCTGTTCCAGTGCTCCTTCATGAGTGAGCTCCTCAGTCTGAGATGGACAATATTGAAGGCTCGTGCCAGCAAACATCGCTGTTACGTCTTCAGGACTGCAGTGAAAGGCTGCACCTGCTGGAAGAGCTGTTGGCTCCTTATCACAGCAGGAAGTTCTCACGTTTCGCACAGCGAGCTCCTGCACCACAGACACTGAAACCCAGCCAAGCCAAGAGTGACGCTGTGCGTTACCAACACTGACTGCTGTCAAGAATCAGCTGCAAATCACTTCCCATCCTCTGTCCCTAGAAAGACTCTTCCCTAATACCCTGTTGATACCTCGCAACTGCTTCAGGGCTCTTCAGTATTTCCTACAGCATGTGCAAAGAAATGTTCACCATCAAAATTGAGTTCAAACAGTGAATTATGTCCAGGAGAATTCCTGCTTCATAACAGACAAATGAAATTCTGACAAATACAGATTGCTTCTCATCTCCAGCTGTCTTTGCACGTA
Organism: Ara ararauna; assembly: GCA_028858755.1. Lineage (NCBI taxonomy): Eukaryota > Metazoa > Chordata > Aves > Psittaciformes > Psittacidae > Ara > Ara ararauna. Next base: position 3,138,028 of record CM054389.1, on the reverse strand, counting down.
CTCCCTTTGGCTCAAGGCATTCTGTGCTTATCTGTCCTACAACCAAACTTGCGAGTTTAAACTTTAAACAAGCTAAGTAGTTTTGGTTTGGGGTGTTTCAGGGGGTGTCTGTAGGAGGGATATGTGTGTGTTTGGGATGGTTTTTTTTAATTCTTATTTTATTTTAAATGAGGCCAATCTCAAGTTTGGAATTAACCAAAGCTTAAAAATCTGTCTAGCACCATTTTCTGCCCAAATACCACAAAGATGTAAAACTTTTCCATTCTCCTCCAGGGAAAGTCAAGTTTGAACTTCCTCACTCAGAAGAGAACTAGATAGAAACTGCCCCAAAATAACTGTCTCAGGCATCTACAGTCAACACGAACAGACCTAAGTTAAACAGAGCTTCCTCCAGACAACAGCAGTTTCTGGTATATGTAAAAGAGAAAATTCCACTTCAAAACCCAGAAGTGTGGGTTGCAGAAGCCTGTGGCACAGTTGTTATCTCTGCAGCATGAAGCACAAGTTGACAAGAGGGATCTGTGATATATATGTGAAAAATATTCATTTCACCCACTGAGTCTATGCAAACTCTCTTCAGTCATACTATAAACGTTTAACTGATAATGCCTCCCTTGCCTTCAAGTTTTTATACCCATGCTACCTTTTGGGAAGGCATCTGAAAATATGCCACGTTCATAGCGTTTTGCCCTGATGATATCTTTTCTTTCCCATTCAGGAGCAAAGCAGAAGCTGCACAGAAGGACAATTCACCCCCAGCTACCACCCAGTGAAGTGCAGAGGGATGCAGTGGCAGGCTGGCACAAAACCCAAGAGATATCATACTAGTATTTGATTTCCACATAAAACTTTATGCAATATTAGGCTTGACCCACACCGTTGGGGTAGCTGCTGTCTGGAGGTTCCTTTAAAGCATTGAAATTCAGGCTTAGACATTCTATTAACTGCTGCACAACCAAAGTATCACCAAGGAGGAAATGCCACAAAGCACAAAAAAAGCCTAAGCTGTCGTGTTTCACTTCACTTTCTGAAGTCACAAGCTCGCTACCCCACATAGCACAGCTCAGCTGAAAACAAAACCAGAGGAAACTCGCAGCACGAAAACTCACTGAATGCTACATAAGAAAAAACACTTGTTCAGAAAGTGAATTAAGTCTTTGTCAACCCTTCTGCAACCTCAAAAGGCAGAGGGGAAGGCTTTCACTTCAAGGTTTGCACTTCACCCAGGAAGACAATGTAACATGGCAGCTGATTAACCGTTTCATACCACATTTGGAAGCACTGTATTTGAATACAGCGTTTACAGCATCATCTGAAGAACGTGCCCAGAGCTGTTTGTTTTAAAACTATTTTAAACTGTTGAGGATGACAGTGGAAAGGAAAACACAGCCAGGAAGACAACAAAGAATAATAAAGAAGAATCAATCCTTATTCCACAAACACCTTTATCTTGTCACCTGGCATTTCCTCTTGCAGCTAGGTTTAGCTCCTGAGTCACTTTCCTGCTTGCCCCACAGCTACTTATGAGCTCAATTTTCAGTGTGACACTCATTTCCTACAGAAGATGCTCCAGAACTCAGGACTACAAAAGAGAAACAGCAGACTCAAAAGCAAACCTGCTACCATACCAGGAGCAGGCCATCTCACCGACAACTGCTGACTCTGCTCAGAGCATGATCTGTGCTAAACCAGCTCTTCCAAAATAGAACAGCTGAAATATTCTAACGTCTTTGATCAATACAAGAAGTTTATGTTGTGGCCTTAAGTTCCCCACTAACTTCACCTTGAAACAGCCCCCATTGATGCAGGAACTTCATTATTTCCATGAAGCCTCAGTTGAGGAGTTCCTGAGGAGGACTTAGCAAACCCAAAAGCAGTGAGCAGCCACAAACACAACCTACTTCAGTGAGTGCCATGGGTGGTTCATTTGCCAAGGCCATACGAAGTTCACATCAAAAGGTATTTGCCAGGAGTTTCCTGATTGCTGGTGTACACAGCAAGGGTGCGTCTCACCATGGAAGCAACAAGCTGTTTAACTGTGTGACTCATCTTACAGCAACGTTTTCTGCCTTCTGAGAGGAGATCAGTCTGCAGTGAGCAACACTGATAAGACGCATATTCAGAGCAATTCTAAGCAGGGATAAGAGAAAGCTACTCACATATTCCAAACTGCATCTCCAGAAGCCTGGCCAAATGCTAACTACAACAGACGAACACACACTGTGATATTCTATTATTGCAATAAAACATTTTGCAGATGGTTGATAGTGATTAAGACAATTAACACAGGCCAACTCAAAAATGCAAAAATGGCTTTTAGTCCTCATTTTTTAATTCCTTTAAACAGCTTCCAGCCAAAAGGTAAGAAACTCTGTCTGCATTAGTTAAATCACTGACTACTTGTAGTAGGTACCACCTCTTTCTTCTCTTGCTTTAAGATTTTCCTTTTATATAAAAGATATGAGCTTCACTGTCACTACCTAATAAATTAAAAGGATGTTCAGGCAAATCAATGGCACAGAGAGGAGACTCTTCTTAAACTCACAGGCTGAACTAAACAACTTCAAGCGCTTCTGAAGTCTTCCTGTCCAGCACATTCTTGCAAGGACCCCAAGAGCTCCCATTGTGCAGATGTTCCCAGAGACAGACTAAGGACAGCCTCCTCGGTTCAGCAGGGTGAAGATGCATGGTGGTACTGGGAGGATGTGGGTTGTGAGTGAAGAATGAAACCTTCAGCTCCAGGCTGTGCTCAGGGAGCAGCTACACTGAGCTTAGCTGCCCAAAGGCTATTATGGTTTTTTTTATGTTTCCCAAGACAGAATAGTTGCAGCTACAGATCTCTCAGGATTCTTTTCCAGTAACTGGAAATCCTCAGGCACTACCCCTGCATGAAGGCAGCCCTCTTACACTAAAATACTTCCAGCAGATTGCTTTTTGAATGGCAGTCTCTGCTCAAAATAGCATTCTCCACTTTAGTAAATGTGTCATTGACTCTCAGAATAACTGTAGATATTACAGTACCCTGCCCTTTTCATCCTTCTTTCATTGCTTAAATGGCAAGAATCAATACTGGCCAAATAATGACTCATTAGAGCATCACAGGCTATTTGCATTTTCAAATTACAAGCTCCTTTTCAAAGCACAAGAATTTATGTACCGCTGGAACTCAAGAGGCAACAACTTCAGTGTGTATTTCACTCTGATTCATATTTTGAAAGATGCAACTGAGCTGTACACTTGTTTTATCCAAAATGCCACAAATGGCATCAATTTCAGTGGAATAAAAAAAAAATAAATAAAAACAAAGATGAAATTTCCCTCGACCTAAAAATGGCCATTTTAGGTCAACGCTGACCAAGTACAACAAGAAACCTCACTTTCCCCAAGAAAAGCAGGCTGCAGCTTCTAGGCCAGCTACCATAGCTTCCTTGGGCTAGTCTTCACTGCTCAAGACACACATACTCCAAAACTGACAACCTGTAGATAAATGCCCTAGGAAACAAAACAAATACAAGGGGAAGGATATGGGAGAAGTAGCTGCCAACTTCACAAAGAAGCCTTAGACTGAGTGATCTAATGTAAAACACAATATGAAAGAGGTATTTTATATTCTGTACATCCTTTAGGTCAATAAGCACAGTAACAAATAGTGCAGCGTATTAGACCTGACAGTCAAAGTAAGTTGTAGCCAGGTTCAAATTTACACTCCTCACAAATCAGATTAAACAAAAATGCCAGCAAAACCTAAACCACTCCACCACAGAAACCAAACTGATCATCATCAGTGTGGCTGTAAGGAATGAATGCTCAGAAAATAGACTCTTGTACTCTGCATATTTTAAGATTATTTCTGTATGATCCTCAGTGAGGTTCCAATTCAACTGTCATCATCTTCTTTCTTGGCTCCAAACACTGTTTGCAGCCTACAAGAGGACACTGCATCTCATGCAGATCCCCATAAGAGCCTGGTATGTGTGTATACAATAGACAACAAATCCTCAAGAGAAGGACTGATCTTTTGTCACCAAGCAGCTTCAGCTCAGCCATCAAGATGCTTTAGGAGGAGAGTCTCACCACATATGAATGCATTTACACATACACAAATTATCTGCAGCACAAGAGCCTGGTCCTGCAGAGCTGGACAGAAACCTTCATCCTTTAAAAACACAGCATCACACCCAGGAAGAGGTAGAGGTTTCAGGGCTTTCAACAGGAGTTTGAAAGACAGGGAGGATGTTACACATCACCTCATTAAAAGAGCTTTGGTTTATCTCCCTAACAGTGACAGCTGGCAACACAGGAAATGGAGATATCTGTAAGGCATCATGCAAGAGAAGTTTGCCTAAAGCAGGAATCAGCCCATTCTTCTGGTCCACTGCCTCTGAAAATTTCAAGTTTTGGAATGAGCTATAGCTATACCTGAAAAACATCAGCTAAGGAAAACCAACAAATATCTGATGACAGCATCTTTAAATATTAGGCATTTCTATGTCTACTAAGTAGTTCATAAGATGCTTCTGTTCTACCAGTTACATTGTAGTCTCCTCCAAACTCTCCACAACCCTATATAAGCAGCAGCAATCAAGATCTTAACTAACGAAAACCCAAAAGAAACAAACATAAAAGCAGGTTCTACTCAAAACAGACGGTACTTATCAATGACTAAGTGAACTCACAAATGCCACATTGTTTAACAGCAATTGCAGGGCCAGGGGTAGAGAAGTGTTATATTTAGCTTCCCCATAAATAAGTGGGAAAATATTTCCTGTACATTCCACCAGCAAGGAGCTCTCAAGCAAAACATGACAGAGACTTCTAAACACATTTGTAGGAGGCTGATTCCTGCTCAAGCTGGTTCCCTGGGATTACGGGGGGAAGTGAAATGGCTTAGGTTTTCATTTGCTTTAAACTTTCTTTTTTTAGATGCGCACTGTAGAACAATACCTGCAGCATATCCTTTCTTCCTGGGTCAGTCGCTCCCTTCCAATGAAAGGATTTTGTCCCCGAGAGGGTAGGGAAGACAAGCGTACTGCAACAGCACTCAGGGCCAGGTTGCCTGCCCGGCTTCTTCACTTTGCAGGACAGAGATTACAGTTTGCAAGAAAGAATCCAAAGAAAATATGCTTTCATTTTTGTTCCACTGAAATAAAGATTCTAAAAGGGAAGGATGGCAAATCCCTTGATCAGTTGACAAGACATGCAACACAGGAAACCTGGCAGATACTGGGGAGTAGAGTCAAAGAATCTGGGGTACAGACAGAAAAAGCAATAGGTTAGATTTTTCAAACTGGTCTAGCTGAGTACTGTCTGCACATTCAAGTGGTGGTTGTGAACATGCTGGGTATTCCACTGCTTTTGTTCGCCATGGGACTATGGTGCCCGCCTGCTATAATGCAGATTTATACTTCCAGGGCCCTTCCTTCACTTTGAGACAAGTCTTCCTCCTCCCAAAACCACCTTCTTTGAGAAATGGGAAGGAGAACACCTGCCCCTCTCAACTCCCTCAAACACACACAGGAGGGGAAATAAAAAAGGAGCTCTTATTTTGTGTTAGAAGATATACAAAGGCTTTGATCAGCATCAAGCAGCCCCTCTCTGGCTCACGCCATCTTTCCATTTCACTGTAGCACAGTCCTGCCTTCTACCATTTCCTGCTAACATGGCACATCAGAAGACAACTGTTCTGCTGTTTAGAAGTGAAGACTGCAGTCTTACTGCTCAAAAGTTGCTGCATAACCAAAGGCCACAACAGACAGAAGTCTGAACAGACAATTAAAGGAATTTAACAAGTCATAAAGTGACTAGAGGGCTGGAAATGTATAATCAACCCTTTGCACAAACTGCCCAAAATAAATGCTCATGAGATGCTCTGTGGCAAGAACAAGATCAAAACCTATAAATAAAAGCCATCCAATTTCTGAGTGATTCAGATCAGCCATTCCCCTGAATCCATAAGAGCCAATTATAACTGTTCATAGGGCATACTGAATGAAAAAATTCAGTTTGAGGACATCAATTTCACCCTTTCTCCTTGTCTGATAAGTTTATCTCTAAAGCAAAAAGGCATCAATTTAAAAGAGAATCCTTCTCTGTCCTCAAAATTCTTAGTGACCTGGAAACAGAATTAGACACAGCCATATGCTTGCACACCGACGTGCCTCTTCCTTGCCCGTAAGCTGGAAGAGCAAAGTTCCAGCAGTTCCCAGATAATCTTTGCTCAGAAACAGCAGGGGTTTCATGCAGCAAGTTAGACCCTTATACCATAAAAAATATTCAGCAAGATGAGCTTTCCTTTAAAGAGGTAACTTGGAGTTAGAGTTATTAGTCCATACAAAAGGAAGTTACCATCAGTTTACAACAGACTGGTGGAAAACATCACTTAAAGAATCAAGTTCTCCTGCTAAAGTCAACATTGATCTGAAAGAACGGCAAGTGCAGCAGGCTCACAGGAGCAAGGCCTAGACCAGCGACTGCCCTGTTCACAAGCCCTTCACAGACTAGGAAGGCTCATCATTTGAAATGATACCAAAAGTTTTGAGTAAGAACTTTGTGAGAGGAGGAACACACTCAACAAAATTCTGACAGGAGGATGGAGAAATAACCAACCCCAGATATCACAAGAGGCTAAAAGGGCAGTTAAAACCCTAACTTGTGGTTAGGAAGTTATAACAGGAAATGCTGAAGTACTCAAACAATAGCAGTTAAGGGCAGAATATGATGAATACCATTTCTACTTTAGACTGCAAGAAAACTCAGAGAATGTAGAAGCATTATGAGAACTAAAACCAGGCCAGGAAAACAGTCACAAGCTTATTTTTACATAGGGCACCAAGGATTTACAAAGACAGCTGGTACAGAATACACCTCCATACTATGAGACTGAAGAAAGAGAATATAGATAAATGTATCAAAAGCTGCATTCTTGGGATTTATGAGGCTCTGGAGGGAGTTGTTTTCACATTTAAAAACTAAGTAGTGTTCAAAAATGAGTACAGTTCCAATGTAATGTAATTGCCTGGGAAACAGCCTGGCTATTTCAGATGGGAAAGCCTTGCAGAATACAACAAATTGTTCATATAGATCAAATATTTAGTAAAGGGAAGGGATTATGCATTCAAGTGGGAGAAAGAAGGAAGGTGCCAGGAGAGATCTACCTATTCTCTCAAGATGTCTTAAATGCAAGAGATGTTTGGGAAAAGGAATAGTGGAAAGGGTGAAGAAGTTAAGAGGGAGAAGCAACCTCTGAAGTAATGCAGCAGGTTAATATTTATGGCAGAGAAACATAAGTGAAGTTAGTCTGTGTTGCTAAACAAACATACCTTAGGAAAGACATGGGAATGAAGGAGGGAAAGAAAAAAAAAGGTGTTCTGACAGCTAAAATGCTGTCGGGGCAGGCAGGACCTGTCAAGTAGCTCATCTAGTTTCAGAAGAGGTTACCTAACACAACAAGAAATATTTTCATAGTTGGCTTCTTCATCTCCCCCCAATAAGCAACGGGGATTTCAACTCTTTACTCCCCAAAAACATTTGCAAACCAGACATAACACCAGTGTGATAATGCATGAGGCTTCTTAGGGAAAAACCTAGGTGCACAAGAGATGAAATTAAGCTCACAGTATTCATTCTCACCTTTAGTTCTATTAGAAACAAGCCACACAAACAGTAGGTTGCAGTTTAAGGGGTTAACGAGCAAGATTTTACAATACAGAAGCACTAAAACAACAACCCGCCCCAAGTTTAAAGAGCATGGAAAGCAAGGAGCCTTCCCAGCCTCCTGCCTCACTTCCTGACGCAGGGAACATCTGCCCATCTCACCCAGAGATCTGAAATCTGGCCTTTCCAGAGCTGTCTTGGGCTTGACACAGCCTCTGGAAGATGATACATAACATTCAAGAAAAAGGGGGGTAAAAGAAAGAAATAACCTTAGCTCTTTGCAAAGGAAGGGCCGCGTACTGGAGATACCCAGAGGGTGCTGTCAGATTCAATCATCTTAAAAACAGCCGTAGCTGAACAATGTCAGTTTGCTTCCAACGCACGCTTCCCGCCTCTCCCCCACCGCATACAACGGCAACAAAATTAAACCGGGCGCTTTATTTAGACAGCTCCGCGCTGCAGATGGGGCAGCAGCACCTTTACATAGAGGAGCGGGGCGGGCTCTGACCAGGACACTGAGGGAACAACCCGGGCTGCGGTGCCCCTCGGCAGGCCCGGGCTGAGGGCCCCGTCCGCACCGCTGAGACACCGCTGCCCCTCCACCTCTCCCCTCGCTTGTCACCAGGCCACACCGCCGCGGGGGCCCCGTTTCGAGGAGCCGAGGGCAGCGGCCACCGCCTCAGCGCCGCTGCCCTCACGGAGCTGTCAGGGCCCGGCGGGAAGAGCGAAGGAGGAGGGCGGCAGAGGCTGAAGCGAGAGGCGAAGAGAACGCGAGCCGCCTGCCCCGCGCATGCGCACGGCCGAACGCCGGACCCTAACGGCCACCAAGCGCCGCGCTCCCCTCAGCGCCGGGCGGGCGGGCGGCTGGACTCACCGAGGCGCAAGGGCTGGAGGTGGCGCTGGGGGTAGGCGAGCGCTGCACCGTGACCAGAGCCATCGAGCCGCGGCGGGGCCCCGCGTCCGGCCGGCGGGGGAAGCTTTACTCCATGGTGGGAGGGCGGGGAGGAAAGGGGTGGAAGGGAAAGGGGGGGGGGGGGGGGGGGGTGAGCGGAGGTGGCGCGGCGCCGGCCGCAGGGGGCAGCAGCTCCGCGCTCGCCAACGGCCTCTCGCCGACTGAGGCGCGCCGGGGCTGGGCCGGCCGGGCACAATGAGGCGGCAGGGCGCATGCGCCAGCTGTCAGCGCGGTACCGCCCCCCCCGCCCCAGGTTAACCCGTGCCGCGCCGGCGGGCTCCGCGCTGAGGGAAGAAAGCCCCTGGCTCTGGTCTGGAGTCGCCTCATTCCGTGTCCCGCCTCTCTCAGCCTGAGAAAGGGGGTTTGGGAATGTCTGCCGGCTTGGCCGTGCCTCCTGCGGGGTGCTCCGGTGTGTGGGACTAGGGGTGTTTTGGAGTCCCATCCCACAGGGGGCACTCGGGACGTGTATGGCACCGAACTGGGTGAGTTTCGCCTCAGTGCTCACACGCTGTAGCTTTTCTTTGGGTTAGGGAGCAATAGTCACTTGTAATGTAATGGAAACAGCATATAACACCTATTTGTACGTCAGTGGACAACCTCCAACACCAAAAGAGTGAGAGAGAGCTGGGCTGGTTCAGCCTGCAGAAGAGAAGGCTCCATAAGGGGAGACCTTGGAGCAGCTCCAGTGCCTAAAGGGGCTGCAGGAAACCTGGAGAGGGGCTTTGGACAAGGGATGGAGGGACAGGCCAAAGGGAATGGCTTTAACCTGCCAGAGGGGAGACTGAGATGAGCTCTTAGGCAGAAGTTCTTCCCTGTGAGGGTGCTGAGGCGCTGGCACAGGGTGCCCAGAGAAGCTGTGGCTGCCCCATCCCTGCAGTGTTCAAGGCCAGGTTGGACACAGGGGCTTGGAGCAACCTGCTCTAGTGGAAGGTGTCCCTGCCCGTGGCAGGGGGTTGGAACTGGGTGAGCTTTAAGGTCCCTTCAACCCAAACAGGTCTGTGATTCTATGAAAAAAGCAAGTCTAATAAGTATAAATGACGTTTTAAGCATTCAGCCATCCCCAGAAGGCAATACTGATTGACAGTTTGGGTTCTGAGGCAAAGGGCCAAACACTTATTAAGCTTCATTTGTTTTGCAGTTTCAGCCTGGTGCTGCTGAATTCATGGGAATGTTGGCAAGGGGGTAATTGGGATTGGGAATTGTCTTGAGCATCTAATGACAACATGACACATGATAAACAGATGCCATTCTAAATATTAAACAGGACAAACTTCGTTGCAAAAAGTGTGTATTAACCCGCAGATTCGTTTTAAACAGCCTTCATATGTTCCTCAGGGCTGGAGGGGGCTCTTGCCCCTGTGAATTTAAGTGCCAGAGAAGCTGCAGGGTAGCTCCCTAGGTGATTCCCCAGAGCCCTGCAGTCAAAGTAATTAGCAGGGAGGCTCCTGTAGCTGGGCTGCACTTCAAGGAAGAAGTCAGGCTTGCTAATGAGGCATTTTGCCTCCTGGTGGACAAGAGAGGATGAAGGACAGGCTCCCTAAACTGGTCTAAAATTGAGATTACAGAACTGCACAGCAAGCCAGGATCTTGATCTTGAGCATGAAGGAGTCCAATAGAGCCACCAGTGGGATCCAAGAGTGTGGGGAGAATAAGTAAAACCTATAGGTAAACAGAGAGCCATTGTCCTGCCTTTTACAGCCATCACGTTGGTATTTTGAAACACAGTATTTATGGAAAGTATGCCTAAAGCACACTCTGATTTATGGCACAGAAGTCAAGAAAATGCCTTCCAGACCCCTTTTAAATTAGTATCCCTCACGTTCTGAATATTCCACAACTTCCCAATGAAACAATATCTTTTTCTGAGCAGCCTCTTGCCCAGCTCTGCCCCCCCCCCCCTTTTTTTTTATTAAATGCTTTATCCTTTCTGTGGGCCAATCTGCAATGCACATGTGGGTTTGGTGTATCTGAACAGTAGATACAGATTGGCAAAGACCATTCCCAATAAAATCATCTTTTTGCCATTCTACGTAAAGCAAGCTGCAAGTTTGGGGAGCAAAAGGACTGTTCTGTGCTCCTGAGTTGTACATACCAGATATTTTCACACTTTCAAACAACACAGTAGGACCAGAAGGCTGTTAGGTGTGGCTATGGAAAAAAACTCTATCTGTAGATAGAACAGAACTTCTTTCCTATAAATATTTGCAATTAATCCAGATAGAACTGAGCTGCATAAAGTGTATTTTCCAGACCATATTAGTCACCTTTTTATTTAGTTTCTGCCCAGTTCAGGAGAGAACAGAAGTAAAAGGTTAGCTAAGAATGCCGTGGATAAGCAGTACAATGAAGCACATGGGAACCTTTTTATTTTCAATTACTTTAAAGATCATTTAGGTTTTCTGCTATATTCACTGTACCTGCTTTTTGCTATATTTTACTCAAATATGGTGTTTGTTCTCCCAACTCCTCTTTTCTGTCTGACTTATTTTCTGTGAAACTGAAAAAGTCCTTTTTCTCCTGGCAAAGCACTTCTTTCTTTCAGTTAAAAATGATCCTGCATCACTTAAGTAGTCCCTTGGAGAAGGTTTTGGGAGTGTAAGAAGCATGGACTCAAGTACTTTGTGTCTGCTACATATTGGTTATGCAAAGCATGGTGAAGCTTAGTAGAAAGATAGATTCTTTGTGGTCACCAGCCGCCCTGTTGAAAGGGTAGCCAGATATGAAGCTGTGCTGCTGTAAAGTTTATGTCATAATTTCTGTGAAGGCAGGAGTCACTTTTGAGGATGGGAAGGGTTTTTCTTCTCTGGCAGGACTCTCAATGCTGTTCATCTTTCTCTAAAGTACAATATCTAGGCTGTTAGTTTGTTTCGTGCAAATGGATTCCTGCAAATACAGGGCTGCTTCAAGGCGTGTGTCTTCTGCTGAATACATCTGCAGTGATGCAGAGGATTGGTGGAAGCCTCCAAGTCCCCAGACTTCCAGCAGTTCCCTCTCTTGGGACTGGTGTTTCACTCTAGATTTTGAGTAACACTCATGCAGGGGTTACTCTCAATAAATGATTATTTAAACCAGCTTCTGAAATAGACTTTTGTATATTTTTCACACATCCTGTAGCTCTTCCAGGTATTTGAACAGCAAAACCTTTTAAAAAAACGTTCACCATGAGTAAATAATGGAGTTGCTATCTACAGCTCACTAAAGGTCCAACATTTCACTTGCTAACTACAGTAATCACAGATTGCAGTGGTTCTCTGAGCCATTAGAAAGGTATAATCTGCATGTGCAATGCTTTTTAGCAGCAAAATTTCAGTGTGGAGTTGGAAGCTAAAAGGCAGATGAATTCTGATTGAAAAGAGCAATTAGAGGGCAGCCTGTGGTCACAGCATCATGGTTGGTACAAAGAAGAGATTTGAAGCCTGTGGCCTTATTCTTTCATGGGCTGAAAGCGCTGTGGTCAGCACCTGCAGCTTTAGCCCCGTGTGTCATTTAAAGCTTTACAGGAGCTGGTTTTGCACATGTTTCCCAAACTAACTATTTTCTTTAATACACTGCAAACATTTCTCTGGCTAAAACAACTTATGATTACTACATGTCAGGGCTTTTATTGCATAATCTTGGCATCAGCTGCAAACAGCAACAGTGTGCTCCCAAAATGTATCTTACACAGAAACCCAACAAATCGATAGAAGAGGCAATTGCAGTAAAACATCTGTGATGACATATTCAGCCCTTTATTTTGTCAACAGTGTAAGAATTTGATGGCATAATAAAAGGATACACTTTGCTTAGCAAAAACATTTAGGGGATAACAGCCCAGTTAAATAGGGTGTGATTGAAGGTTTGCTTAGCCCATGGGATTGCGCTTCCAGGGAAATAAAAATAGAGCCGTTGTGATTCCTCTTTCCAAGTTCTGTTTGTTCGGAGGATAAAAAAATCACTTTAAGAAACGGGAGAGTATTTTTTTAAACAGATGTTTCAGACTGAAAAAAAGAGAAAGTTTGGTGAATTAATTATAATACCAACAGAATGCTGAAGTGCAAAGGGGAAGAGCAAACCCACCTGGGAGAAGAGATAACGGGAGTTAATCATGTGCAAACTGCTCTGAGGAAGAAAGTGCACAATCCAGCTTAAAGCCTCATTTAAATTATTCCTGTGCACTAATTTTCTGCTTCATGTTCTTGACATAATTGATGCAGTACTTGGAAATACACTGCAATGAGCTTATTTCCTTTTGATAGATGTTGTTTCAAGTAAATAGCAAAGAAGTGATAGTTTATTACAGCATATTTTTCACATGAAAGTGGACTTGTATGTGTTTTGTGGGGTTTTTTTGTGCTGTTTCCTCGCTGCAAGCAAATACTGAAGTCTAAACTCAAGTCAGTATTGTAGTGTCTATGGCATGTTACTGCACTGGTAAGCTTGGCATTCCAGTGGTATTTGAGAGTGCCCAAAAGGAACAGTTTTCAGAGACATGTAGCACAGATGGCCAAAGGTATATATAGAAGCTACAACCATACAAATTGTTTCTGAGGTATAAACAGGAGAACATAGAGGGAAATAAATGTTGCTGGGTAGGAACACCAGGAGTGTCCTACTTTCCAGAAAAGACAATATAAAAATGATACCAAAAATTGAGGCTTTTGACTGTCCATCAAAGTACAATTGTTATTGTAATTTCTGAGCAACTTTCCTCCTTGTAATAACCCTGCACATAACATGGACACATTCTAACTTCCATGGCAGGGCTTAGGAACAAAAGTAAACCTTTTTAAGAGCAGAATAAATATTGAACTGGGTTTATCTAGGGACTCTGGTGCATGTCACATTCAGCTATTTCCAGTTCCAGTTTTACAAATTACTTATTATTTACTGTGGTGTTGTGGGTGCTGTAATAAATAACAGGTGACTTGACGAAGATGACAGAGAATGAAACAGTCTGCAATTCAAAATCCAGAGTTCCTAAGCTAGAGAACAAATGTGACTGACAGGAACTCTATTAGATTTTGGGAAAATTCTGTTATTTCTATTAAGCCTCCTCTATTTCATGGTTTCTAACAAGTTCAGCTGTCCCATAAAATGGAGAGTAATACTCTGCCAGAGGGCGAAGCTGTTCCATTGACAAATGCCGCAGCTAAAGTCACAGTTCAGTTTTCCTGCAGGTAGACAATCGAAAGATTATGCCTCTCCCAGTGCAAAATATAAAGAATGAAACATCATTAGATAAACCTTGTTTCCTGGCAGATTGTTCCATAAATTTCTCAGTTGGAAGTTCTGAGTATAACACAAAGGAAATCACTAAGCAGGTGCCTGATTCACAGTAACATAAAAGAGTGCAGAATGGCTGTCGCAGATGTTTTTGTCTTTTCCTTTCTCCTTTCCCCACATTGTATATTATTCTTCAAGAATATAGGAGAAATTATGGAAGACGATTCATCAAATTCCTGTAGATTCAGGTTTAAAAGCAGTCTAACAAAATGGCACCCTTATTGGTGCCGTGCATGCCCTTCCTCAGGGCTGCTTCAAAGTGACACAGTTCTTTCCGATAAAGAGCCTGAAAATGATTAAATTGAGTTTTTAATGAATTTCTTTTTATCACTCAGATTCTCACATCTGGTTAATGCAGTCCTCAGTTCAGCTTGGAATGGACTTGGTTGTTCTGGACTTTGTAAACCTTGAAGCTGAATGTAAACCTCCTGTCACTGAGCACCTGTGGATTCTCTATCTGTGCCCTAATGTTGTCTCTTGCTATTCATAGTCTTTTCTGATTTTATTTTCAGTCATGTGATGCAATGATATGAGTTCAGTACAGAAGAGTCTGTTGGGCTGCCAAAGCCCAAAGACAACCTACAGCAATTCTGAGTCGTGGAAGACACATAGCAACCTTTGGGATTATTGCTTAGCAACTGCAAACACAGAGGAGTAAAACTCACAGCCCGGCTCCACAGCAGGTCTGAGAAATCCCTAATTCACTTCAAGATTTTTAAGGTTGAGAACAGATGGGCATATATTAAATTCCAGTTCATTTGCAAAGCCACTTTGAAAGCAGGAGGAATAAGATCTAGTTTGATACCTGCTCCAAAGGTAAGAAAAACAGTTCTTCAAAGCTTCATGAAGCAAAAGAGAATGTCTTTTTATATTGTAATTGTATTGAAAAGGAGATAATGTATAAAAGGATATTGGGCTCTTTGTGTTTGGTGAGATAAACATGCTCTGTGAAGCACATTAAGGAAAGGCAAAACTATTCCTGAGAGATGGAGCATCAAAGAGATTGTACTCTGGTTTTGAAAATACTTTTGTAACTCAAACATCTCTAAAATATTTACCTAGACAAACTTTAGTCTTTCCTGGCCCTGTCCCACCCAACAAAATCCCCTAAGAGAATAACAATGAAGCCATAAAAACCTTATTTATGAGCAGATTTGGGGTTTGTATAGAAAAGGGAGAGAGAGTCTTTTTCTACCTGCAGGGATTCCAGCAAGAATATTTCTGTCACAGAAAAAGAACCAGGGAAGTGGCATCCTACTAAATAATGAAAAGCTTATCTTGCCTTCAGCTTGAGCAAAGGCTTACAGGAAACTTTATATCACATTTCAACTTTCCTGGGTGTTACTAAAGCTTGCCTCTGTGCACCATCCTTACTGTTACTTGGACATTCAGGCCTCCACTTGGGAATGTCAGAGGCCGTGAGAGCTTTAAGCCAAATTCTCAACTAATGTCAATCAGCACTGAAGTTTATGAGCTAATGGTGTCTTACACAAACTGGAGGTGTGTTTCTGTCATCCTCAACAAATTCCAAGTTTCAGGGCCTGATTCTAGCACTCCTTTGTTGTTAACAGGTATGTGCTGTGTGTATGTTCTTCCATACCTTCGTTATCTGTCCTGCAGTAAAGGAGTGGGAATAGTTCTCTGTGCTCTGCTCCCATTCTTGGCATTAGGCAAATGCCATGGAATTGAGATAAAACAGTCACCCTGAGTTGTTTTTTGTTTTCTTTTGTTCACAGACATAGAGATACTTTATAAACATTTATTAATCCTCAAAATCATCCTAACAAATGGTTGAGAGCAGTGTTGGGCGCCTCATAAAGCAAAGTGCAGTTGTCACTTTAACGTTGCACAGAGACTGCAGAGCGGTTTGATGTTGAAAAATAACATAAGTATTTGGAACTGCAAGAAAGTTTATTTTGGCACAACAAAACCAGCTGATTTGGAATGTGACCAGGACATTTGGTTAACACCCTGCTTTAAACCAGAAAGAGTCTGGTTTTACAACTTACTGAGAGAAACTCACCTAAGCAAGGAGCAATTTGGGTGGGTTGACAGGTTTCCTTTTCTACCGTTATAAATCTGGATTCCTTTACAGCTCATGTCCTCTGGTGGCAAAACCAGCTCCCATCTTAAAATCCTCTGTGTGGGTCAGGCAAGCAGCTTGATCCATAAATCCATCGCCTTCCCCAGCAGGTAATCATCTTTGAAAACAAATTACCAGCAGATGCCAATAAGTGCATCAAGAAAGCAGACATAGAAATTTAGTGCTGTGAAGCATCCTACCTATTCAAGCAGTATTTGGACTCAAGCAATGGTTATGAACTAGAAGGTCAACATATTAGTAATTAGATTTGTCCGTCAGGAGGGTTGTAGATCACATTTATGCATTTCCTGGAAGGTTGAACTCTTCAGAACAGCTACAAATGCTTAAACACGAAGAGCAAAACATCAAAAGCAACAGTATTGCTATGGATACTGAAAGGCCTTAGTGAAAAGCACTTTTAAATAAGAGCTTGAAAAGATCAGAGTGGAGTTTCATCTTTAATTTGGAAAGGCATTAGGCTCTCTATGTTAATATTACCCTTCCCTTGCTGTTGTTTAACTCTGACCTGGGTTTTTTGCAGCATGCTGGTGTTTTTGCATGCTCAAGTAGTTGGGCAATATTCTGCTCCATTCTGTATTCATAAATCCCATTACAGATGCAGACAGTGATGTGTGGAGACACACCAATAGTTTTCAAATTGTGCCTTTTGAGCAACCCGGTTTCTTCCTGATATTTCACAGAATGAATATTTTGAGAAGAAAACAGTGGAGTTTGGAACACCATAAAGGGAGATATCTGCACCTTTGTGTAGGTCTTCTCTTATAGAATAATCTGCAAGATTAAGTGCTTGTGAACAGCTTAATTACAGAGCTGATGATACAGAGTTTCCCTTTCTGTGGGAGCTCTGCTGACCCATACACCTGTGTGTGTCCTCATTACCTGAACAAAATGTCCAGAGGGAAAAATAGTTGTCAAAGTTGAAATGAAGTAGTCTGTGGGACAGGCTTCCCCACTGTTTTTTCACAGCAACAGAAAAGATGAAGCAGGAAACATGAAGAAATCTTGCTCCCAGGCATCTGGTATTTTCCATTACTTGCTTCCTTTGTCTCACATCCATTGGATTTCCTGGAGGCATGGAATGGAACCTCAACAGAAATAATGACACTAAGGGTAAGAGGAATTTACTGGTTAGAACTGGGGGACAAGATTTCTGAGCACTGTTCACCACTGGGTTTCTGAGTTTTTATGTGACCTAGAATTAATCACTTCTGTGTCTCAGTTTCTTCTTCTGTGAGAAAGGAACACACTTACTTAGTTGCTCTGTCTCCAAGGGCTGTTGTGATACATAATTAATCCTTATAAATCATTTAATGATCTTTGAAGTGAAGGGGCTGTATTTATTTAAGAGTACAAAGCAGCAGCAACAGAATGAAAAAGGAATGTAGAAAAAGAATATTACTCAATTCCTAACAATAGAGTCATCTTTTAGGACACTGTTGCATCTTTTGGCACTGTATAACCTGCTGCTTCTGTTCTGTGTCTCAGCTATTGAAGGATGGCTGTTCAGCCATCAGCAGCCCAAACTGCAGGTCTGCAACATCCCGAGCTTGGAGGTGAGAATATGACTGCCACAGAAATGAAGAGAAAGCAGGGGAATGATGAGTTGCCATGTCTTAGTATTTATGCTCTGTGGAAAGAGTGCTTTTATAAAAAGGTGCAGCAGAGGTGTCTGAGTCTGCAGGAGAGAAAAGTGAAGATGGTTTGTGAACAAAAGGTAAAAGAAGAAAAGGTAAATAAGAGAGAACCCTGTGACTTGCTGTCCAGAGAGTGGCTCAATAATGAGAAAGTGTCACTAGATACTCGTATCTATTTGCTTGAAAAACTCCTACCTACATTAATCCCAGGAATTGAAAAACTGTTAATGGAAGTGGAAAGAAAGAACGTGCTTGCAGCAGAAGAGCCAACCCAATTCAATCCCTTTATTTTCCTTGGAGAATATCTGATAAGACATAACCCCCAGTATGGCATTCCTACAAAACCAGACCCGTACCTGAGAGGATTGAAGGTGGTCACAGAGGAGCTAAAATCTGAGATGGCTGGTACAGCATCAGAGAGGTGAGAGAGCTGAAAGTGTGGCTAGTCACATGAGCAGAGCTGGTGTCTTGCAGTGATGTGACTGCAGCCTGGCTGGTGCTGTAGAACAAAATGAACCTTGTGGAGTCCAGTGCCAGCAATGGCAGTTGTCTCTCACAAAAACCTGAGAAGCAGCACAAATGCCAGAACATTTCGCATAAAAAGAGACACCAGTTATTCCTGTTTAAGGCAATTTTCTGCACTTCACAAGTATGTAATTCTTCTTTAGACTCTATCTTAATTATGTATGTGGAATGCAAACTGCTTTTGAACTGGTCTAGGTTAATGACAGCAATTCTTTAGGGCAGGTGTTGGTATCAAAGGTCCATGGACTCTTCTGATCGTTTCTTTTATATTCTTCCCAACTTGATACAAAGAGAACTTTTCTTTCCTCCTTCAGGATGATTTCTCTTGACCAAACCAACAACAATATTGTCCTGGTACATTGTAGAAACTCCTTCCCCTGGGATTTTTACTTAGGCTTTCCTTTCAGATTCTTTTTTGTTTTTTATTATGTTGCTTATTCCTGGGGTGTATTTACTCTGCTGCTTTACTCTGATATGTAATAAATATTGGAAGGGGGTTCCATGGCATCTTACAATATGCTATGTTTAGAATAGGAGTGCGTTAGGTGAAGAATAATGGTTTCATTGTCATTGCTTTATTCAAACAAATGCAGAATTGAACATTTATGTTTGCAGATGATCCACAGGTGATGGTGAATGATGGCAAAATTACTCATGCACTACCAGATCACTTTATTCTGTTTCTGGGTTTGTAGAATAATGACTTCTATTTAAATGACTGTCTCTTCTATTTGCATAAATAGTGCATACAGCTTGAAAATTGGTTTCAAGTTTTCAGTGTCAGGAATTAGGGAAGTCAAATGTTGACATGTCTTATACATAAACTCTAAATGAAGATAACTGAAGTTCCAGTATTAAAATGAATAAAAGAACATATTAAATCTCTCTCTACTGCTCTGAGCTTCTGTCTGTCTGCATTTCTAGCCCACATACTGTTACAGTTCATAGGAACATGCCTTGTGTGGATACAGCCAAAGCAGTGTCATGAGTGAATTGTATACAGTCACCTCCTTTTCCCCCATGGGTGGAAATAATTGTGAATGACCGATTGTGGTCAGCATGTAAGAGCTCAGCTTTTTGTTTTTTTCTTCTGAGGCAGACATAGAGCAGAAAGGATTTTCTATTATATTTTCTATTTTTAAATGCTCGTCCACTGAAACAAATGATCTGGGGAAATATCTGCTTTTTCAGTGAGCTTTACTCAAACACACACTGTTCTGGGGGATGTTGATGATGCCAGCCTTGCCAACACCTTTTCTGGGAGGACTGTTTTGCCATTCATATGTCTTCACAGAGTGGTACTTGGATGCAGGAACCTCAGAACAATGTCTCATTTTGCAAAAGAAATTGAATTGAAATACAGAACATTTCCTGACATTTTGGGTTGCTTTTTGGTTTGGTTTTGGGGTTGTTCTTGGTTTTATGGTTTGGTTTGGGCTTTTTCCTGCTAAAATATTCTTGGTGTTCATTGTGAATTTCTGGAAAGCTCAGGTTTTCCTGTAGAATGCAAAGTGTTGGCTAGTGGTGGCATGTTATCTTGGTCTTGGCTGTTAAATCCATGTTTACACTTGGAGACAGATTCTCAATTTGTAGCTATCAAAGCTGATGCAAAGGAAGTGACTATCAAGACTTGTAGAAATAAATCTCTCCATAGACAGCAGTGCCACAGGGGGTTATGTAGCCATAGCAGGTTTTGCATATCAGCTGGTAGTAGTATCATGGGATTTGCATTCACAGCAGCTCAGGATTTACATATTTGTGATGGCTGTATTGTGGGATTTGCATCAGATTCTTAAACCCCAGCAGCACAGAGGATTTTACTGACAGGAGATGCTGGTCAGTGCTCAGAATCATTCACATAAGCAGCAGGAAGATGAAGGGTAAAATTCTGGTCCCAGTGCAACTCCTGGGAGCCTTGACATGACCTTCTGGAAAGGCAGGATCTCACCACAGGTTCCTGTCTAAATCTCGGTGAGCTCTCTCAGGCTTCCTCCAGTCTCTCCTTAACTGCCACCAGACAGGAGAGCAGATGGGAGAAATTCCATATCCAAATGGACTGGTACCTGAATCAGAGACTTTATTTGTCCAGGGATGGTAGTCCTTCAGTCTGAATCACCATCCCTGTGTGGGAGTTAGGCGGCTGTCTTCCTGAAGAAACATGTTTCATTCTGCAGGGAGAAGTCACCCTCGCTGCCATCTCATCCTTCTGGAAATGTCTAATCCTAAATGAGCTCACATTGAAACGAGTGCCCAGCATTAATCTGCTGTTATTGTCTAGGGGGGGAACATCTTGTCCCATATAAAGGACACCAGGCAGAGAAGGCAGCAATTTGGTGTTTTAGGACCCTAGAAGTAAAGGCAGAACTGCAGCCCAGTGCGGGTGCAGCACACAATGAAACGTGCTGGGCACTGCCCAGATTAATCGCCAAAGCATGTTGGCAACTCCCAGCACAGCCTTAGCTCTGCTGCAGTTTGCAGACCACTCCTGAGGAGGAGCTGCAATGGTCCAGAAATGGTCTGGTTTTCTTTTGTGTTTGTGGCATACATTGGAGAAAAATGTGTTAGTGCAGTTAGCGTGGTACCTGCTGCATACCTCCTCTTTGCTGTGGCCATGAAGGAGTCAGGAGATAGGAAATTGGTTTCCCCTTCCCTTGCTATCAAAGTGCCAGAGGCTGCATTGCCTCAGCCAGCACTTGTGCACAGCCCACAATTGGTGAAGGAACCCAGTTATTCATTAAGAAACCTCTGTGATAAGTGGCCATGAAGAGCAGGTGCGCAGTGATAAAACTGTGATCCACGTGTGTTGCTGTAAAATGTCAAACAGGCCTTTCTAAATATAGCAGTGGTTTATCATTTCTAGGATGACCTGTAGCAACAGAAGAGATCAGAGATAGCATCAGCCCTTCTTCACAGTATGTGATACACAGGGGAAGAAGGGAGCAGAAATCTTTAGTTAAAATATAGTTTCTGTGCTCCTGTGTTCTCAGGTACAATGGAGGAGCAATTCCCCTTACTCTGAGTATTACAGAGGGTTGTGCGTGCCACCGAGGTGAGCAGTGCAGCTGCTGAATGCAGAGAGGTTCCAGCAGTCTCCATGACCTGGAGCTCTTCTCCCCACATGAACTGATCCTTTGGCTTTAAGCTTACTGACCTTCCTGAAGGCTTTTTTTTTTTTCATTTCAGAAACGAACACAGTCAAAACCAAAGCAGATCAGTTCTACAGGATCAATTGATTCAGTTCTTCTGTTGTGCGAAACGGAGCATTGGGAAAAACATGGTTAGGTGATGAGAGAAACAAAGAAAAGGGAACGAAGAAGAAAGGGAGGCATTTTTAGTCCAAGCTTGCAAACAACGTGTTCAAAATGACAGAGAGGTTGGGGTGTTATCCCTGTCCTAAGGCAGAAAGGACTTTATTGTGTGAGACTGCTTAAGAAATTTCATTGAACATTGTTCTTTGCCAGTGAAGTGCTTATGTGAAATGGTACTTAGGCTTTGAGACAAATAAATACTGATGCAATTCTGTTGGTAAATCAAGTGTAGCAAAATTAGGCACTTCTCTTTCTGCTAAAATTAGAAGGTTGAAGGACATCTACACAATAAATGATTAATGCCATAAGTGTGAAGGTAAAAATTATCACTGTTGAAGCTACACAAACTAGGGTTGCTGTACTGATGACTTTCCTTTAAATGTCTACCATATGCTCTACAAGGCGCTCTCTCCACACACGCATCTGACACAGGTTATTTCTTCGGATTCATAGTACACTTGATTTCAGGAGATGATACTTGTCAATATAAATACTCTCACCTCCTTGGAGATTCCCTCTGAAAACACAGGTTACTAATATCTAGTCCAATAGTTACACTAGTAATTTTGTGCCTCAAACACCAGGTATTTCTTTGGGCAAAAAATCTGCTTGTATTAGAAGGACAAGAATTTCAGTCAGAAGTTATTTCCTTCCCTTTTGTTCTTCAGGGTAGGCTTAATCTATCTTAGATATGATTATGGTGGTGTCTTTCTAAACCGTATTCCCATGTCCTACAGGCTGGCCAGGATGAAGGCTGAGGCGAACGTCAAACATAAGGAGAGGGAGGAATTAGAAAATATGAAGTCTCGGGTGAAGCTGATGAGAAAGGAAGCGCTGGCAATTCAGTTCAAAGAGTGGACAGTGGATGTCAGTGGCAGAATACCAATTGCACTGGTAACTAGGAAAGATTCTTGCTAACATACTGCTATGATTGTTCCAGGAGGAAAAGGAAGACTGTGATAGTGGCATCTGCTCTGGAATGACAGCATGTAGCATAAGGATAGGCAATGGCTCTGACATCCCTTAAGGTCAGGGTGCGGGTTGTTGTCTACCTCTTAGCCTCACCAAGCCCTGATTCCCGATGAGCACAGGGAAGGATTGCAGTGTGTTCTCCACAGAGGTCCTGGGAAGCTAAATGCACCTTAAGGTACTTAGACAGTCCTGAGGCTGGGGGTGCATACCTCATCACTGGATGTCCTTGTGGCTATTCTTCAGAATCCCCTTTAAAAGGTCCAGGGCAGCCACTCTTGCTCTCCTGTGACCTCCATTAAATTTTCTTCCTACCACTGTGGCTCATACAAATTGATGCTGCTGCTCAGAAGAGATGTGCAGTAATTGTAATAATCTCTTGGTGCAAGCATTTTTCTTACAAGTGACAGAAGCCCTCTAGGAAATAGTCCTGTGGTTACACACAGCACAACATAGATCACAGAATCATAGAATCATAGAATAGTTAGGGTTGGAAAGGACCTTAAGATCATATAGTGCCACCCCCCCTGCCATGGGCAGGGACACCTGCCACTAAAACATGCCACCCAAGGCTCTGTCCAGCCTGGCCTTGAACACCTAGACTAGATAAGGTCTATGTTTAACATTTACCCACCTATACATGGCAAGAAGCATGGCTGGCTGTCATAGGTTCAGCAGTAGCAGTCATTTTTTCTCCTTCTTGGCAGCTGGTGCAGCGCTGTGGTTTTGATTTTCGGCCTGGGAGCAGCACTGATAACAGCAGTGTTTTCAGTTACTGCTTAGTGATGTTTTGGTCTGGCCAAGGACTTTCTGAGTTTCATGCTGTGCCAGGGAGGAGGGGAAGCCGGGAGGAAGCAGAGACAGGACACCTGACCCAAACTGACCAAAGAGATTATTCCATACCACAGCATGTCATGCCCAGGATGGAAAGCAGAGAGCAGAGACCCGGAAGGGTGGGGGTGCACTGCGTGGTCGGGCTTGGTTTTAGGTGGTGAGAAATTGTATTCTTTCCTTGTATTTGCCTTGTCATTATTATTATTGGTGGTAGCAGTAGTGATTTGTGTTATACTTTAGTTACTAAACTGCTCTTATCTCAACCTGTGGGAGTTGCATTCTTTTCTATTCTCCTTCCCATCCCTCCGGGAGTGGGGGGCAAGAAAGAGGGGGGAGTGAGTGAGAGAGAGTCTGCGTGAGTTAGGCTTAAACTACGACACTGGCCCATACACTGATTACTCTGGGTGATTTACTTTAGTAATTACCTATTGTTGTCTGCATGAAACAGGCCTTTGACTATCACCTTGATTTGTAGGTTCAGAGTGCCCTGAGGACTTTTGCAGATGTCATTGCTTCTACAGCCACATATGTGAGAAAAAGTAAGTTTTCGATGTGTCCCCTTTAGTTCTATTTCTGTGGTCTGGATTCTGATGCAAACTGTGAGCAAACAGCCAACGGATTTGATAACAGAGAAAGGATCTCTAAGGGTAGTTATGATACGAACCACAGATTTTCAGACAGATTGGAAAGAGACTGAATCACCGTGCGGTTCATTAACAGGATCTTGAAAAGTATGGAAAGAAGTTGGAAGAAAATCTTTCAGAGTGATAAAAAAGATCCACTTACATCCTTCACTAGCCAGACCTTGCCATGTGTTATCACTATTCTTAAGAACCGCTGTAACAAACTCCTCCTTTACCTGCCCTATCAGATAGTGTTTGTTTCATGGGAGGTCTTGGAAATCCCATGGACAGCTTAGCTTGCAGGGAGGTATGGAGGAAAAGTAGGATCACGAAAATTAAAGTCTGACAGTGTTGTTGCTTTCCATGGTTTCAAGGTTGATGCTGAAGGTTGCCTAATGCTCTACTGAGCAGCCCATTCTTGTCTGGCTGTTCCCTTTACCGGTCCCAGGCATGCCAGTGACACGCAGCACAGGAGTCTCTGTACCATAGCACTCAGCACAGAAAGATTTCCATAATTCCTGTCCACTTTAAATAGCTTACACTTGACTTCCCTGAATAATGATAATTGAATAGCTAGAGCCAGGAACATCAGAGTGGCAGCGCACAGCCTGCTGCCAGCCCTTTATATCAAGAGCCTGTAATGATCATCGATAATAACAAATCTGCCTTTGCTGGAAGATGGGATGTGCATTCCTGCTTGCTGCTGGAGTCACCCCTCTCTAGAGCTTGACCTTGCTCAGCCCCTTCTATATTACAGAATTGTGTCTCTAAATAATCATCCTATTTGTAGTATGGTGTATAAATGCCAAACCCAGCCTGTGTGCTCCTACTCTGGTATTTGTAAATCCTGTGTGGAGAGATACTGGGATGAGAGATTGAGAAGGAAGTCTGTATCCAGCCACTTGCTCTCCAGATGCTTAAGGTGGTTTATGTCCAATTTCACTAATAATGTGGCTCCATTTCTTAATTTAGTTAATTTAATAGCATGCAATAAGCATTAACAGAACATCAAGCTTTGTTTTATAGTTTAATAAAGATAATGTACAGTTAGGAATGTCTTAACCAACAAGGGATAAATGCATTCTATGGTGAATTTTCTCATTTCTCCTGTTATGTTGTAGAAGAAAGAACACACAAATAATCCCAACAGAAATAGCATGTCTGTGCTCAAAGCCCTCATTCAGAAAACTACGCAGGCATTTGAGCTATCTTCTCAGTTCCATTATAACAGGCCAGATAATTTTGAATATCATCATCAGTAAAAAAATTAATCCCATGGAGCATCTTGGGAAAATGACTGTGATTTTCAGATTCCACTTTTGCAAAGCAGAACCCATGCCCCCAGTATTTTAAGGCAGTTTTATGTTTGTTAAAGCAAAAATCATCCCTGTCATGGGTTCAGCAGCAGCAGTCATTTTTCTCATTCTTGGTAGCTGGTGCAGCGCTGTGTTTTTGATTTTGGGCCTGGGAGCAGCGCTGATAACACCAGTGTTTTCAGTTACTGCTTGGTGATGTTTTGGTCTGGCCAAGGTGCTCTGCCAGGGAGGAGGGGAGCCGGGAGGGAGCAGAGACAGGACACCTGACCCAAACTAGCCAAAGAGGTTATTCCATACCACAGCACATCATGCCCAGGATGGAAGAGCAGAGATCAGAGACCCGGAAGGGTGGGGGTGCACTGCGTGGTTGGGCTTGATATTGGTGAGCGATTGTACTCTTTCCTTGTATTTGCCTTGTCATTATTATTATTGGTGGTAGCAGTAGTGATCTGTGTTATACCTTAGTTACTAAACTGTTCTTATCTCAACCTGTGGGAGTTGCATTCTTTTCGATTCTCCTTCCCGTCCCTCCGGGAGCGGGGGGAAGAAAGAGGGGGAAGTGAGTGAGAGAATGGACTGCATGAGTTAGAGAGGCTTAAACCACGACAACTCCTCACATATGTAGTTGTAAGTACCATTAAAATCATTGCAGTTTGCACCAGCGTATGTCAAGAACAAATACAACCATACAGTTCTGAATAGGTAAGTGCAGACTCTCAGCAAGAGAAATGTGTAGGAATTAGAATCAGGTAGACTCCAGGCAGTCAGATGCTTCAGCTACTCTGTAGGATAACCTGAAATAAATGTAATCCAGTAAGAGAAGGAAGTTAATCTAACACAAAAGCAAAAAAATGTGTACAATATGCAAACCCACAACTGTTTGCTTTCTAACCCAATATTTCTTAATTTTTCACTGGCAGTCTGTGACCTGAAGCTGGAAGTCGTAGACACTTTGGAAAAAAAAGTAAACATAGATGAATTCACAGAGGTGAGAAATGAAATAAGAGCATCTGATGCAGAATGTGGTATTTATCACAAAGTAGTAGCATTTCTCTGGGGACAGCTAAGATGAATAAGTGTAGGGCTTCACTTCTTCAGCATCCCAGGTAACTGGTTATATCAGGGCATTTCATGTTCCATTTCTGTATCCATCCTTTGCTGTCACAACGCTTCCATTCTGGCCAGCAAGGAGAGTGTATTTTGCTTTCTCAGAGCCTGTGCCAAGCAGTGGTTTTTATTAGGACAGCCCTCTCGGTCCCTTCCTAGAATGCCAAAGCCCTGAATCACTTGTGAATGCAGATGTTGCAGTGGCTGCTTGAGACAGGTTTGGTGTCCCAATATAACCATTACCCTGAGATAATCAGTAATGTCCTCAAAGTATTGTTGTTTCTGATTAAGTTCTATTAACCTTAGAAAAGCCTAACAAGTGATGAGAAGCTCATTTTGCTTGGAACTGTTACTGACTTGGACCATAACCAAACTGCAGCAAGAGTCGTAGCTGTTCACAAAGCATAACCAGGCTTGAAAATACAGAGCTTTAAAATCAAAAGCTGTCATTGAGAAACATCAGGAGTGTGTTTTTAACCCACCCGCATCAATAAGTGTAGTTGGAAGGTTCACCCCATCACTCTATTCTTCATCAATCTGAAAACAACTGACTTAGTTCGAACTACATTTACTTAAAAACTCTCCAGGCCAACCCTTTGCCAACTGTTTCTGCCTACAACAGAGCTGAATTTTATGGCTGGGTACTTAAACCTGCAAAAAGGGATGTTTAGAATAGAAATAATGGCAGACCCTCAGTTGCAGCGGTGCTGGTGGGTGTTGTTACAATAATTAAAACCAGAGTATAAAGCAGCTGTGCAGAGACTAATTTCAAGCAACCATGAGTGATTTTTGTGCCTTCCTTGCTCTCAGGAGACTCCCATGTTCGTTATTTTGCACAGAGATGCATTTTTCATGGTAACTTGTTGAAGGCTTTTTTAAGCATGAAATGAGGTATTTTTAAATTTCACCTCAGAATAACTGCATTTAATTAAGAAAACTATTGTGGCTAATGGGAGCCCAGGGAATTGCTTTCGTCACTGAAATGAAGCATTGATCCATAATCCCTGTGGCACATGTATAAGCACTGAATGAATTCATGCTCCATTAGCATTAGAAAAATGTTTTAAAATATATTTTGTGTACTCTTTATTTTAACTCAATTAAAGATATGACAACAGAGATCAGGAGTACAAAAGACACAGGCTGTCAAGCTGTCTCATTCACCAGCCAGTGCAACTTTGTTCTCAGAATATATTCTCTGATGCTTTTTGCAGTCCAGTTTTAAATGAATCAAATGATGAAGATTTCATCACTTCCCTTGGGGAGCTCTTCCATAATCACAGGCCTCACTCTCAGGCCAGGGCTGCTTCTAATCCTCAGCTACAGTTTACCTTTGTTCATCAGTTTGCATCATCCACCAAGAGCAGCAAGAGAGATGATCTTTCTCGACACTGGTCTAGGCCCTTTCACATGTGGAAAGCATTGCTCTGTAATGGACCTTAAAATTAAAAGGTGCTTTTTTTTCCTTCCTTGAATTCAGTGCAGCTTTGGATTACTTAAAGGCTGTTAGAAACTCAGTAGAGAGACCTCACGCGTTGTTGTTGGGTTTTGGGGGTGTTTTTTTGGACATGCGAAACAGTGGCTTTTGTATTATTACATCCTTCATGGCAAGCTCGTGGAGTCTTTATATTAAAAGCACTCAAATCCCAGAGACCAGTCCTTACCACTTTATTTCACAGGCTTCATACTCTAACATGCAGAACCTCCAGCAGCCTGACACAAAGCTGTTAAACACTGAGGGAAATACTCCCATTGCCTTTGTAGGGTCAGAATCAAGCTTTAAAGTTGAGATTTTTTCCGTGATCGTATGTGACTCACTCCATTTCTGTTGAGATCAGGAGGAACAAAAAGCAAAGCTCCGTTGTTCTTGACGATAATGTGTTCACAAACTCAGCGAGGTCTCACACGGGATAGCAAGAAGGAGGTATGCCAGCTTTCTTCTGATGGGTGTCAAAATCTCTTGGTTAATAATAAATCAATGTATGCTTATAACGTGTACAGTACTTCACACAGCAGAGTGCTTTACACACATCAGCTAAGAAAAACTTAAGACTCTACGATAGTTCCTCCTGCCCACAGAGCCAAACATAGGCTTCTAAAAACTGTTCTGGGAAGCTGTTAGACAGGAGCATTAATACACAAGCCCTGGGATGTGTCATCAAGATGACATACAAAATAACAAGCTGCTTGTCCAAGCTGCCTCCTCCCAACTGCTGTCATCCTTAAGGGTTCATCTGTCACAGGGCTCTGGGTTGTAATAGCTCTGAAAAGCTGGGAGATACACGTATTCCCAGATCTGCCACCTTCTCTCCAGCCCACGTACATCCTCTCTTTTTATGCTGAAATGCAGAAAAGCCACACATTGCATTAGGAGTTCTTCTTTCCCATCAGCCACCCCTCAGGCCATTGGCTGCTGCTTTTCTGCTCTTCCTCTCTTCTCCACTTGTCCCATATGTTTGGGAATTATGCAATATAGACATGAATAATAATAATAATATATATTAATATTTCAGTTGGTTAATGCATTTCAACAAGTCCAACATGTTCTAACGTGTAAGTCAGGTATCCACACTCTAAAAATGGGATAATGGGAAACATTCCATATTTTGGAAATTCCTTCTTTTAACTCCCTGTATGGCTCCCTGAACTGTGGCTGGCTCCAGAAACCTGCTCTAATAATTCAGCACAGGCTTCGGGATTGTGGTTTGTTCTGATGGCCATTATTATTTATGTCATGCACACCACATTTTTAGAACCGTATTGCTTTTGCTCATAAAAACCACATGGCTATAAATCCAAAGTGTTAATGTGTCTCCAAGGCTAGAACTTAAAATAAATCTGGAGTCAGTAGTATTCCCAGTGTGAGAGGACTTAGGTGACAGCAGGCTCATTTTCAAAAGGTTCTTTCCTTTATTTTATTGTATCCAGACTGGTGCTTTAAACACTGAAATTGTGGCCAATGGTCATTTTGTGGCACTGGAGAGTTGAGTGACTGTCAGTTCTGCAAAAATGAATGGCTCAAAATGCCTCCTCAGGAATAAAGTCAAGAATACTAAATGCTGCTGAAAACCATGGAGAACCTCCCTGAGATAACCTGGCTTAATCAATGGCAATTCATAGGGGGGATTCTCATCTAGCATCTCTGAAACACTGAACATGATGAGTGACCTCTGGGCAGCAGAGTCCCAGGCTGGTTTGGAGAACATTGCTGTTTCTGAAAGAAAGAACCAAGCAGGCTGTGTACCATCCATGTACCAAGCCTGCAGATTAAACTACGAGTTCCTACATGTATTATTGCATGCAGTCGATTTAAAGGAGCTTAAATAAAGGTGAAAATACTTGAAGAAAGCTAACCATCACACTGCTGCTTTCTCTCTACAGTATGTCCATTTCTACACTGAACATTTTCCAGATGACATGTTCCAAGAAATGCTGAAGCATCTCTGTCGGTGTGCTGATGACTTTGGAGAAGCAGTAAGACATGATATGTGGAGGCAAATGTTTACTTTTCTCTTCATAGATTGTGATTATGCAAAGGTAGGCAAAGCAGCTCTCAATCTAATTTCAATATGGTAATGCTTCCAGTTTGGTATTTCCCTGGGTCACTGCTTTCTCTTTACTCCTCGTGACTCTAGATACGCTCTTTGTGCTTACTCAGCATTATTTCAGAGGACAGTAGCTGCTGCATTGTCTTCAAATTCATTGGTTCTTGGGCACAGAAGCAGCCAGCAGCCTATAAGCTGATGACTGATTTGAAACTGAATGACCTAACTGATGACTTGGGGCTGAAGTCTGATGACTTTGGAGAAGAAATTAACCATGGTCTTTACTACTTCTGATCATTACCTGTTCCCACAGAACACTGAGAATGTTTGGGTGCTAATTTGTCTGTTCAGCCATATTGCAGCAAAGATAACCTGATAGAGACTGACCTTAACAAATGTGCACATTACTACAATAGTAACATATATTGTGTCAATTATGCTGCATTAATTTATACACCCTGAGGGTTTTTATCAATAAACCTCATAGTTTAAATTTTAAATGCAAAGTAGTCTGTCTTTCCAACCTTCTGAACTTCTGCCACAGTTTATGGGCAGGAAATTAAAATCGAGTAAGTCAGTTACAGAGCTGGAAATGGAACTCAGAAGCCATCATCTGGTTTTCAGATGCTCTAAACTCTGTCATCCTCTGAATACATCTGCATTCCCATTAAAAGAAATAAACAAATAAGCTAGATGTATTAGAAAACCAGTAAATAGAGCTGAAGAATCAACGGCGTGAGCTATTGCTAAAATCTTGGGCTTCATCCAAAAAGTATGGTATTTGTTACAAGTAGCCTTAGTTAGCCAGTTGCTGGCTACTACGCAGCAAAAACAGTTGCCATAATCTTGCAGTTTTCTACAGGAATTACGTATTCCATGCAGCACTTCTCTAATGATGTTTACAGCGTGCCTACCCAGAATGAACTCTGCTGTACAATGTCATGCTGATAATGTCATTACCTCTAAGAGGACATTTCAACTCCAATGGTGTGTTTTGGAGAATAGCTGGCAAGTTTCTGTTTCAGAGATGAGGAAAGGAATATGTCTATTTCTCAGCTAGGACACGTTTCATTTTCCTATTGCTCTTATGGTGGATCCTCCCAGGTAGAGTAATACATAAAGCTGAGTCCTATCTTTGTCATGCATTTTTAAAGGATCCTTTCTTTCCCTTAGATGTTTTAATGTGAATTTCTTCCTGTTATTTCCATGGCAGTAATCACCATCTCCGTGCTACTAATCCCAGTGGAATCTCAGAGGCAAAGAGCCAAAAACACTAGGAAAACATACGAGTGAGCAGCTATCAGCACAGACTCCATTGCTGCCCAGAAAAGAATGAACAGAGCACAAACATGGTTGCTGTTTTCAGCCCCCGAGGTAGCCTTGCTCTGTGAATTGAGTTCACCAAACTAGTGTGGACCACACAGTTCTTTTAAACCTGACCTGGTTTCTTTTGTATAGTTCTTAATAAGTCCTGCTCTACTGTACCCACAGGGAAGATAAAAGATGCAAACTAACCCTAGGACTTCTTCCACTTGAATGTGATCCATTACCTGTAGTACTCATTCTGCAAAGCAGAGCAAAGCAGTTGTTTCAGTTCCTAATTTCCATTTGTTTGGTGGCAGGCAGTTATTCCAGTCTGCATGGTGACTGTGGCTGCCTGCCTCAATGAGCTGCAATTAGAGCCAGGGAGCTGAGAAAGCAGTGTTTAAATTACAGTCAGATTAGAAGGTATGCACATGATCATTATTATGATTTCAAAGGCATGCATCCAGAAGGATGGCAGCTCAGCAAGAACAGCCTGGACTATACAGTGAAGCAGAAACTTTCCAAGACAATACCAGAACACAGTTGAATCACTGCTCTGATGCCCCAAAAGGCGATAGCTCTGGGAGCTCTAAGCTTATTGTCCCCCTCTGCTCATGTGTATCAAATATAGTTTTTTAAATTAAAAGAATCTGCATTAATTTTCAAGGACATTTTCAGACCAAGGCCTTTAAATGCAACTGAATTTAGTCAGATTGGTTTTCAAACTAATGAAGTTTGAGTCACTCAGATTGCCTTTCTTGCAGCACAGCAATGACAGAGCCTGCTTTCTCATGACCTTTTCTGTCTGTTCTTCACATCTTGCTAACAAGTGTCTTGTGGTGCTCAAGATATACGCGTCCCATTTCCAGGAAAACAATCAATCAGTTAAACACTGACCTATCACTGTTGAAATGGCAAGTCTGGTTTAGTGTGTTGCTTAAAGGAATTACTCATAGATCACAGCACATTGCTGAAAACAAATGAGAATCATCACCTACCAATATCTAGGTGTCAAGAAGATTAGGTCAATGCATTTCAACCCTGGCCAGTAAAGCTGGCACTCATTGAAAGTGGAAACAAGTTTTGGGTGGCTGTACAAACACGGATGGTCTGCTGTTATTTATAGTGGATGCTGTACCTGTCCTGCTGAAAAGACTCAGTATGAAGGGCTGAAGGGCAGGAATCTTTCAGCAGCCTCCTCAGTCACTCACAAAGCATAAAGAAACCTGAGCTCTGTTAGTAAATTTAGGAACTCAGAAAGAACAAGTTCCTCCCAAGGTAAGTTGTAAGGAAAAGTATCGTGAAACAACAGGCACCTCTAGTAGAATGGCAGATCTGTGTAAATAGTAAATGTTAAAACAAGGTGGAAAATATACCCCTCATTCATAAGTGGTAATTTCTGAACAGGAATTTACTGTTTTTAACAATGCATAAAATTATTTCATCCATATCCCAAACTCTTCTGGAATCTGAGTTATCAAAATCCTCCAAGTTTATTATCTTAACATGACAAAAGAATCCCAAGCCATCCTTTTTATTTTCTTTTTAATAATACTTCATTAATTGATTTACCTTTTTAATAAAGTTTTGCATTAATGCTGCCAACTTCAAGGCAACCAGCAGCTGATTGTGAGAAGTAACAGCTGAGGAAATGTAAAGGGAAAATTAAGTGGGTGTAATGGAAATACTGAATGGAGAATCCAGATTCCACAGTGATCCGGTAGCATCTTCAAAACCATGTTTGTGTATCTATTAAACGTGTGCAGAACCCAATTTGATGTATTCAACTGGAAAACAAACAGCGTAAAGAAGTGTTTGCATGGGAGTGTGCACAGTATTTGTATATTAATGGCAAGAAGATGAAGACCCTGGGAATCAGGGCCTACATCTTCTACGTTTAGGGTCAGAATTATGTGATGGCATTTGATGTTCCAAACCCTCAGGGAGCTGAAATTCAACTGTAATTTCCAGCATGTTTTTACCAGGAGAAATGAAGTTACCAGAGTCTGAAACACTAAAACTGCACCAGATGCTTACATTTCAGTTCTGATCCTTTCCTCAATTCCCAGTAGAGGAAAGGTGTTGCAGTAAAAGAAAATGTGATGGATTCTCTGTTTTCAGTGTCAGCTTCCTTGGGAGGCACTTCATCAGTAGGCACTTCTTTCAGTTGCTTTCAAATCCTCTATTCCTAAACACTGATGCCGTTAATTATGGTTTCAAATGATAAACAATGGGGTCATCTTCAGCTCAGTTCCAGAAAAGAGCAGCAAACGTCTTCCTTTATTTCTTCAGCCTCAGGGCAGGCAAAGTTCAGCAGGAAATAAAAGCTTGGTAAACTTTATGTTTTGCAGGTTTTAATCTACGAGCAAAACGTGAAAAGGAAATCAATAATTCAAATGGAAAACTACTTGCTATAAATAATGAACTTAAGTAAATCTGTTCTCTGATTAACTACCATATTTCACTAATGGCAGGGAGATTACAAAGGTGGCAGGACTTAAATAATGACAACGGGAATTCATCATAAAATGGAGAACTTGCAATCATTTAGATTTGCTTTACTTTTGCAACTCACAATTTCCTGATTGGAAATGACCTATTTCATTGTCTTTTCCTGGTGTGATTGTCTGTATACACTCGCACTGAGCAACAAGGACTTAATAAACTGTGCACGTTCCTCTGCACTGGAATTACTGATACTGCTCTCACCTCAGTGGTCAAATGTGTATGAATTTTTAAAGGAAATGAGGGAAGTTGTCATAATTGCTCTGGTTTTTGGACTAATCATTTTCCCAGGCAGTTGCCAATACATAACACTTCAAAGGAAATGATGGGGCACAAAAGCAAACTGCAATGTGCACTCACTAACATAGTACAGCACAGCTCATAATACATGAAAATTATTCCATAGTACTGTCAGGAAATCAATATCTGTCCAGAAAGCATGAAATATTGAAGCTTTGATCTTTACATGAAGTGGTCACAATGATCTAACTGTAATTGGGGAAGAATATGCAAGAGGATGTGCCTGCAAAATGATGTGTTTGGGGCATTCCAGCTAAGCCCGGAGGAGGAATTTTTGCCTCTATGAAATAAATTGACTTCTTTGAAATCCATCTTGATGTTCTGGTAATGGATAATTTTCAGTCACAGGTAATTCTTAGCTAATGGTGCCTTTGTAGTGCTGCAAATATTGATGTAAGTCCTAAGAACTACAGGAAAAACCCAGTAATTGTAATCTTTTTGTCTAGGTTGGTCTCTTAAACAGACCAAAAATGCTTGCCCTGTTGATAGACTTCTACAAAAGAAGCCCAGTGAGTGCTCAGGGGGGATTCTGTAACCCAAGACAGTGTAAGTATGTGGGATCTTCTAACTGTGGTTAAAACATGAGGAGGTCTCATCAAATTGCAGAGTTAATATATGTTTCGTGTTACCAGAAGTGAGCCGAGCCTAAAAAAGGACCCAAATGAATGCTGTGACCTATACACCATAATTTACAAACATGTTTTGCAAACTGTGATGCAAATGCGTGTTCAGAAATACTTCAGCATCCAGAACTTTTCCTTCTTACCAAATTCTGGAGTACTTTTCAGAAGTAGGAGTAAAGAAAGAGTTCTTTTCTGAAACCATTCTTCTTACTGGGCAGTATTAGAAGTGAATTTTGTGCTTACTCTCAAGTTTCTCCAGGCACATGGAAAGATAAAGAAAAAACAGAGAATAATCTACATGAAAATAGAATGGTTTTAAGCTATTGGACATTAATTAACTGCTAAGATCAAATACAAGGCAAATTACAGCTTTCCTTCTTAGCATGGAGAATTAGGAAATATTTCTTTCAAAAGCAGTAGGGTGTAATACACAGTTACAAGTGCAGATCTGTGTAGGCAAAGACATTTTGAAGCTCTGTGTTTCTGAGATGCATGTTTGCAGAAGGTATTTTCTGACAGTTTCTTTTCCCTTGGGAGTACCTTTTTCTTCAGTTTTCCTTATGCTGTACTAGAGAACATAAACCCAATGCAAACTATCAGCTTATCAATATATTTTCTATTCTAGGGCCAATAATAGAGCTGCAAGAGATTAAGCCTGCACATTTATGGGGAGGCTTTGATGACCAAGAGGTTTGTGAGGAACTCAATGAGAAGTTAATCTTGTCTCAAACTGAGAGAGAGATTTTAGCTGGACCTGTAGCTGACGATAGACAAGGCAGCAATGTAATGAGAACTAGTGTTACAGAAGGTCTTTCTGAACAAAACGGCATGAGTGAAGCTGAGACTGGAGGAATTCCTAAGGGAGAAAATCAAGCAGCAGAATCAAATGATGCTAAAGTGAGAGAGGAAGATGAGGATGCTGTGTCAGAGCTGGAAAGCACTGATTTGGAAGTTAGAGACTTGGATGGAGATACCATAGTTACTGGGAAATCCACTTTCCATGAGGACATACAAACTGAGGGGCAAACTGCGTCTGCAAGTGCAGTCAGTCAGTCAGAAGTTTTCCCTGCATCAGCCTCCACTGAATACAGTCTCAGCAGAGATGGAGAACCTGGATCTGAAAATCAGATGGAGGAAGAGGAATTTAGCCTGGGAAGAGAGCCTGATACAGAAAAAAATGGGGAAGAAGATTATCCTGTCTCAGACAGAGAACCTGGCTCAGAAGGGCAAGTCGGTCAGCAGGAGAGCGGGACTGCAGAGACAACCAACGCAACTTCAGAACCAACACCTGAAGCTGCAGCCATGGCCTCAGAAGACAGAGCTCTGGCAGATAGAGATGTCATTGGTTCAAAAGAGGATGCTCCAGTTGCAGAGGTTGTGAAAGAAACCCCTGCAAGAAAAGGGAGTGTTCCTAAGCAGCATGGCAGCCAGATTGGCCAACAGGCAAGGCTGCAGGATGGGAACCTTCTCCAAGACCAGGGTGAAGGTAAAGCATTCTCTTTTATTCTGGCAGACCTTGGTCTTTTTCAATGTACACATTGACTGGTTTAACTATAGGGGTGTTTTTAATCCTTTTCAAAACTGTCCTAGTGGCAGGTGAGGCACTTCTGGTGATCTGTATTCAAGACACTGAGCAGACACTTTAATTCAAGTATGGGCTTTCTGAAGCAGAAGCATTTTTGTAGTAAGGAGAATCTTTCTGTTCTGTTTCATTCTGTACTGTAAGTATATATGTAATATAAGTATAGTAAGACAGGAGCCTGCGCATGTTAAACATAGATTTCTCTTTAAAACTGCAGGTCCAGCACCCACAGACAGACAGGATTCTCCAGCTGAAGATAGCCAGGAGGTTGAAGTGCCATGGTCAGGTAACTGCTCATGTCAGCCCTTTTCATCCACTTTTGAAGCTATAGCTTGGATATATGGATGTACAGGCTTCTAGAAAAGCTTTATCTTGAGTCTTTTTTAAAAGCTTGTGTATATTTTGTCTTTCATCAGGTGACTTTCTGACTCGTGACCTAAGTTCCAGGTTTAGCAGCTATGCAGAGAGAATTCCAGAGGACTGGAAGTGTGAGGACACTAGATTTGCAGGTATTTGGTCACAAAGCTGTGTGTTCACTTGGGCACATAGTGGCTGGCAGTGTTGGCAGACATGCCAGTACTGCTGTGAGCTCAGGGTTTGGCAAGAATGCAAGCACTGAAGCTGACTTCAAGATAAGAGCAGTGTAGTCTTTGTCTCAGAGAGCCACTTGCTGCGTAACAGTAATTTCAGCTCAGCTGTATTCAGGATTTAACCTTGTTGTATGATAGCATCCATAGACTAAAGAGTTACTATTAGGAAAGTATAAGCAGATTAAGGCCTTTAGTCAGCGTGGAGTCAGTCTGTACTCAGCTATAATTTCACCGGATAGGAAATGCAGGATTTAGGACTGAGTTGCTATCTGCCACGTGGCCAGCTTTAGGGCAACATTTGGCTGCCTGTGACACACTGTGCTTTCTGCCTTTCAGACTTACGTCCCATCATGGCAGAGATTCAGAACTGTTGGGCTTCTCATACTAGGAGTGTCTTTGATGAAAGCAGCCTCAATGTGCCACAGTTTGTACAGCTCATGGAGACATTTGTTGGTGAAGAGGTTTCTCTG
This sequence comes from Ara ararauna, assembly GCA_028858755.1. Classification (NCBI taxonomy): domain Eukaryota; kingdom Metazoa; phylum Chordata; class Aves; order Psittaciformes; family Psittacidae; genus Ara; species Ara ararauna. The sequence goes on along the minus strand of CM054389.1, from coordinate 3,100,818 downwards.
CCTACTGTGAAGAAGCTTATTGTCTTCATCAAAAGAGAATACAAACAGACAGAAGAAGAAAAAATGAAACAACTAGAGAAAGTAAATGTTGATAAGTTTTGCTGAGCCCATATCCAAACAAAACAAGCAAATGCCTACAGACACTTACAAAGTCAACTTTTAATCTCATGCTGGCAGAGCTATTCACTTGCAGCCTTGCATTCACTATTTCAAGAGACCTTTTACACCTTTGTGTTCGTATGGATCCTCCCTCCCTAGCCCTTAGCTCTAGAAGTGATGACAGACATCCTGTAAGAGGTTGTCTGTCTGTTCTAGAGCCTCAGTGACACAGCAGATTGATAGTTAATTGTGAAAGGGCTCAAAACATTCCATTCTGCTTATTCACCTTCATAATAGCCAAGAACCTGATCTCTGACCTACTGCACTGGCATGTGCAGATGAGGTTGTGGGTATTTTGGTGAAGATGGTAAAACAAGTGTGTTTGGTTTTGCTATGTGCATGGCTGTATGTGAATGTGCACATGCTTCTTTGTGTTTAAGTTTCAGGGTGCTCTTGCCATGTGCCGAAAAATATGTTCCCTTTCAGCAATATCCTCATGCCCAGCATCAGGGTGCCCCATATCACTTCAGAGTATAGATATACTTCATGGTGGGTCTGTCCATAGTAGTCTCTCTAGCTTAGAGAGGCTCAGACCTCTTTCTAGTTTCCCTCTGTGCTGCTGACCTAATTTGGATGAGATATTGGATCTGACGGCTGTGCTGTCCTCACGCTGAGCACAACACACACTGCCAGTATTTTGGCCTTTGAGAGAATTCCATCCCAGCCATTTATCACTGTATGCTGTGCAAAGACAGTTGAAAGGACAAATTGTACATGCATTTGCTTGGAGCTCACACACTTCAGGGCAGCACCAGCGAAATAACAATGTACGGATGCACAGACTGTCACATCTTTGGGTGTTAGTAACAAGGCTGTGGTTAGTTCTTCCTGGGAAGACATTTGTATTCTGGGAAACCTGCACTTACCTGAGTTGATCTCGCCTTAGACCCAGCACAGGCTTCATTTATTCACTGTGAAATAACCCTCTGCAGTGCTGATTCTGTCTGGTAGAACTGAACTGTTGGCTGTGTTTTGTGTTCCCAAGCATCTCTCAGGTTTAAAGGTTCATCTCCAGGTCTGAACTGTCTATGTACAAATAGGAATGATGTGATTGTCATAGCACTGCAGTTTCCATTCTTGGGTAAACACTGAGCATCAGTGTCCAGGGGTCACTACAGACCAAGCTGCTCCTCTCTTGTAGGTTCACCACAGCTCTCGCTTGGCCCAGCAGAAACTGCTTTTGGAGGCACTTTTTGAAAAGTGGGACAACAATGCATCTGGGTTTCTGGACCTGGAGGAGGTGGATGCTGTTCTGAGCACCTTCAAGGAGGGGATGGAAAAAGAGACCTTGAGGAAGGGTAAGGAGACAGCTCTGCTCTGAGAGAGCGCTGTCAACACAGTAGGCTTAAACCATTCAACAACAGTGCTAATGAAGTTGTTGGCAAGCACCAGTCACTTTTTGTTTTTGCAAGCAGTCATAAGCATAGACGGTATGATACGTAAAATGAAATGGAACAGTTATCCAGAGCGACTTATTAATGCATAGCTCCATCCCCTCCTCCTGGGCAAGACTCCTCTGCAGCAGATTCCCAGTCAGAGAGGCAGCCCAATGCTTCCCTGACGTTGTGATGTGTTGAAAAATCATTTCAGCCATAACATGCAATGTACGCTTGTGCTGTGGCAGTGAAAAACACAAGTAAAACCTGAGGACGTGTTTGCACTTCTCATCTAGCTCATCTGAGCTATCCAGCTATTTTTATAGATAGATTTTACTGTGCTATCTTCAGCAATGTATCTCATAGGAAAGAACAACAGCTTTCCTTATGGGTCTCAAATAGCCTTTAGTAATCCACACTTGCACAGTGCTCATGAATTAGATACCAGCTTTGAGTCTCACTTCTCTGTTGGTTCCTTTCTCTGATTAAACTTAGCAAATTTGGTCCTTGACAGAATAGAGCTGGGTCAGACAGAAGTGCTGCAGTTTCACCTGGACCTGTCTGGCAGCCTTACACATGTTAACATGTGGGCATTGTATGCTCTGAAATACTGTATTAGCAATTAGGAGCAGGTCTGCATGTGTGCTTGGCTGGAGAGGACTGGTTTATTCATCTTCATGCCTCATCTTCATGTTGGTAAAAATGGCTCACTTTGGCAACCACCAAACCCTCTTTATCCTTTAGCTCACTTGAGGCAGCTGGTGGGGTGGGGAGCACACCAGTGCTCCAATTCATAGTCTCCAGGCTGCACAGCCACAGAAGAAACTGGCAGGTCACAGTTCTCTTGCATTCAAAGCATGCCAGAATGTACTGAAATATGGAAGGACATAGTCCCTTCCATGAAGGGCTCATAAACTAAAGGACAAATAAATAGGAAGATAGCATTGCAAAATCAATACTACCTACAAGCAACATAAAATACTTCTAGCAGCTTCAACCTAGTCTTCCAAAGCCACTGTGGAACAAGCAGGTTTGGGGGAAGGGGCCACAGACATTGAACACCTCCTGGATGAAAACACAGAGTGACAAGTGGGTGGAATTATTTGATTTTCCTTGTAAGTGAAAAGTGAACATTACAGATAGGATGCAGAGAATAATTCATTATGCTATGGCTCAGTATTAAAAGAACTGATCATGCCACGTTCAACTTCATGTGCATTTCTTTCTTCATCTCTTTCTTCAAAGGGAGGAGAAAGTGGGGGTGAAAATCCATGTTTATGCCATCAAACAATTTTCCATCCTAGTTCTGTCAGAAAGCCAGAAATTAAATGAAAAATGCTGAATGTTCAGTATCTGATAGGCAGGATAAGGCGGCATTAACAGTCAGCTCCAGCATGAGTGGGGCTGGTTAGCACTTGCTAATTCTACAGCTAAAATCAGTGATCAAATACCCTCTGACTTCTATGGGGGAAGGAGGAGGCTCTCAGCTCCCATAAACATCTGTTTCTTAATGCACTGGGAGGCAACCAGGGCAGCTCCCTGCCTGTTCCTGTGCATCATGAATCAAAGCATTTTCTATTACGCTGCTCCTTATAGCCCACTGTATTGATCACAAAATACTCTCTTGCTTAACAGCAGTCACACTTTGGCATATATATCTTTGCTTGCCCTGTTCGCTAGGTGGAAGCAGCTTGACAAATCACTCTCTTTCCTTTTCTTCTTCGAGTCCAACAGGATTTGAAATCAGGATGCAGAAAAAATGATGAAGGTGTTAGTCACTGCAGTGCTCAGGAGCGGCATTGCCAGGAGCAGGAGCAGGCAAGCCCAGCCCGGGCAGAGCTGCCTGTGAATCCCGGTTTTCCAAAGCGGGGAAGCCGCTTGCAACTCCCAATGCCTGTGCAAGAGCACCCCCGTGAGCCCAGAGCTGGGATGTGGGGAGCGGCAGCCCTGGCCCGGAAGGATGGGTACAGGGTGCAACAGCTCTCTTAGCCTGACTGCGATTTAAGTAACGTCCGCAGAGAAGCCACGGGGTAAATGTACATTTTCCAGGCTCAGACTGCTGGGATTACAATCTGAGATGGGTCCTGTTTATCTTCAGGATCTCTGGGCAAACTGGAAGTTTGTGAACTAGAATGAGTAGATTTGGGAAAGTGATTCTTGAGAATCAGGATTTGACCCTTGTGGCATTCCTCATTCCCCCTTCTCCAAGGAAAAGGAAGCCAGACCTTTCTTTCCATGGCACCTTTCCTATTTGCCATTGACCTTTACTGTTTAGTATGTTGCAGGGGTACAAAAGGAGCACAAGAGCAATGCTGCTTAGATTTCCTTCACAGCAGGTGAGGAATCTAGAGGAAAAGGTGCATCCAGTCTGGAATCTGGAGTTTACCTGACATGACAGCTTCCATTTAGGAGATAGCTGGAAGGAAGAAGAATGAGAGACGAGCACTCCACCCAAAGCCAGTTGAGAGGGCTTGATTCATATTTTGCAAAGGAAAAGCAAAACTTATTATTCTAATAGATTGTCCCTGCCTTATTTTCTGTTTCTTCTACTAGCAAAGAAACGCCTTTGCTCCCGTTACCCACAACTCAGCAGAGTGGGGAAGCTATCCCCAAAGGCATTCCAGACTTTCCTTGAGTTACTTGCTTCCGAGCTCAGTGGCAATGAGGATGAAGCTATTGATAACTTGGTGGAATTTCTGAACACAAGCGTGGAACAAAGTCACACGGGGTTCTTGCAAAGCTCAGCCAGGAGGAAGTGGCTGCACAATATCCAGCAGGCAGCAGAGACCAGCGGAGGAAGCATAGAGCCGATTTACAAAGCAGTGTTTAAGGCCCTCTCCCAGGTAGGCATCCCAGGAAGCACAGGAGTTGTTTGTATTAGGATTGTGACACTGACTTCAAACCCTGGTGCGTCCGAGTGGAAGGTGGGAAGCTGCTCTGAGGCTTGGCTTCCTTGTGCATTTCTGCACTTAGCGGCTGTTCAGGGGAGCCCATGGTTGTGTACAGAGAATCACGGATCAGATCTTCAATACTTCTTGTCCATGGGTTGTCCACACAGAATGCATCTGGTCCTAGGCACATATTATAAGGGGATTATTTTTACATGAACTTTTCTCCATTAGCAGCAGGAATAAAGAAATCCATTTCCCTTGCCAATAAAAATATCAAGTGGTTTTGCTTGTAACAGTGTGTCCTGGTCAGACAGAGTCATAGCACAGACACATTCATGTCATGCAATTGGTGCCTGAAATACAAAAGCAGTGACCCAGAACAGCACCTCAAAAAAACGAGACAAGTGCTAAGTCCATGAAATAAGTGTAATGGCCAGTGGCTAATGTACATAATGTAATGGGAAACGTTTGGTTGCTAGGATGCAGAAGCCCACGGGGATAACAAGAAGATCAGTGCATATATTGCCCTTTTGGAAGAGAACCAGCTCACACCAGAGCAGGGACAGATTCTCCTACGCTATGTGGCATGTACCGCTGATGATGCTCCATATGTTCTAAACCAGACACTTCACAGAGACATGAAAGGAGTAAGGTAAGAAAAGCTGCAAGTACTGCTCCTTTTGTCAAAAATACTTGGAATGAGGTGTACCAGCCAGGGCTTGGGGTGCACTGGGCAGAGAGAGGAAATCCCCCCAGGGACTGTTGTGTAATGCTTCATTATCATATACACGCCTTATACTCTGCATGGTCTACTTAGAAGTGTTCTGTTTGGGATTTCACTCCTTTCCTTGGGGAGATTAGCTCACAGTCTAATAATCTCATCCTTCAGCAATTGACTGTTGCATTGGGCCTACATTTTCTTCTTTAAATATTAATTCCCTTACATCAGTTTACATCCACAGGATATTCTTTGAGAACAATGCCTTTCCTTCCCAGTGTTTACACCATAAACAGCTTTCATGCCTCTTCACTTCTCATTTCCAAAAGCCAGACTTATTTTGCTGGTTCTTTAAACCTATTAAATGTTCTTCTAATCTATTAAATGTAACTGCTGCTTGCTTCTGTATTTCTTTTCATTACATTCATTAGCTGATGTTTTTTAAATGTCCTAAGGATGAAAAGTGCCTTATTTATTACCACTGTCTTTGGGATGCAAGTGGTAAATGTGGTATTTCTGGGTGTGCTCAGAGTAAGGAGCTAACACCTTACTTCTCTGATGCCAAAAAGCAGGGAGAGATCAAAGCTGTAATATTTATTGTTTCACTAAAGGTTTTCTGCTACTTTTAAACATAAAAGTTTCTTTTTCAGCTTTGTAGCTGTTGAAGAGGGAAAGCCAATCCATGTTCAAAGAGTTCAGGTCCATGGAAATATCCACTTCTGGAACCACAACCGTCCAGTGGAAGAGAGAAAAGGTTCATTCCTGGTACTGCCATTGCACGACGCTCACTGGAGAGTCTTTGGCATTCTAGGACTTGACACTCTTCGGGACCAGTGTGAGAAAACCATCTTTCTGACCCATGAGATCAGTTTCTATCAGGTGGGCACCATCAGAAAGGGGTTTGTTAGAGACCAGCCTGCAGGAAACTGTAGGGACCATGTGAATTTGATATGTTTGTTCTGAGTAAACGTAACTTGTACAGCTAAGAACTGTGGGTCCCTTTCTATTGTGTATGGTGAAAGTGGTGTGAGCAGAACACCTTATCAATATTTTGCTGGTGAGCATCTTATCTGTGATTATGAGGTGTCACTTCATTAATAACTAATTTAAGCTTCTCCTGACTAGTAAATAATTGCACCTTTGTGCAAAGCCCAAAGATAGCAGCTTTTCTTTCCTGAAGCTCTGAACCTCCCATTTCTGCTTGTTGCCATAAAGTGGCATGAAACCTTACTTTTTACATGGTAGAGTAATTACCAGCAACAGGAGTCTGGATCTCGGGGATGCTCTTTAGAATCAGGCTCACTGCGATGCATGATCTGGGCAGCAGGGAGCGCAGCAAGCCAACGTTACCAGCCGATGCGGCCATGTCCACTAAAACCAGCTTTGTCTCGTTTAGGAGGTGGCTGTGACCTGGGCACTCTGGAGCTTTAGATCGTAATTCGATAAGGGACATTTCACAGTCACTTTTCAGCTTTACAAGTTCTGATTAAAGTAACATGTTAAAGCCATTTATTGCATGAACATTTCTTCAGCTTTTTTCCCCAAATCTGATGAAACCTTCAGGCTCATTTAGAGGTTTCTGCTTTCACAGGGAGTTTCTTATGCATTCAGCAAAGCCTACCACCACATCTGCACATTGGAAAATGTTCTACAAATGACTGGTAATGCTCTGGACTGGTTGCATACCAGGGCACCCAGCATCCACAGTGTTACTATGTACCTGGTGGAGCCTGGCAAAGACAAGGTAGGTAGATCACTGCAGTGAAAAACCTGTAATAGTCAGGGGCTGAAAGGCAGCTTTAGTAAGGACATGCCATTTCTAGCTGATTTCCCAGTGGTTTTATCATAAAAGTTGAAGCCTGCCTGAGATTCTTGTGCCTGCCTGTGCAACAAAGGGCTGAAAGATAGAGAGGGAAGTTTCCCCCTGTAGAGGAGGCCACTCTTCATTCTTTTCATTCTCCCATGTAAAACAATTCAAGAGCACTGCTACTATAACCCCTTCTCCATGGGGAAAAAAAAAGAGTATTCTCCTACTTCAATGTTCACAGCTGCATAGGAACCAATAGAACAAAACCCCACATCCATCCATCCATCCATCCATCCATCCATCCATCCATCCATCCATCTATCCATCCATCCATCCATCCATCTGTAGCTTTGCTCTCTGGGACCTCCACAGAGGAGATTCTGTGTGCGTCAAAATTATGGTATTTTATAGGAAAAATAAAATGTCCTGGCTAATGTATTAGTTCTTTGTTCTGAACTAATGACTAATGTCAGCAGCCAGGATGTAAATACATCTCAGGAAGTGGCTGCTTCCTAATTATCTAGCTTGTAGAGGCAGCCCCCTTCCCTGCAGATCATCTTCCAGTTGTTGAGCAGGCTCTCGGGCCCTGGGAATCTTGTCACTTCATGTACAAGGGAGTTAAGAAGACGAAAAGTGTATGCAATATTTAGGACTGATCCTGTGTCATCACTAAGTCTGTATGACATCTGCTGTAGCCATAATTCAGCTGCTTCCTCTGATAAGCATGGCTTATGTTGGCAGCTTTCTGTTGTCTTTCCAGGCTCTGCACTGTTCCCTTGTTAGCTGCCTGATAGTCAGGTCACTTGCTGCCCTCTGTGCTTTTCACGTGTCAAGGCACACTGACACAAACATGACATGAGAAAGAGGATGGAAAAAAGAAGGAAAACCTCTTCTTGCCTGTGGGTGTTCCTCAGTGTGGAGCCTGGGGGTGGATTAAACAGTCCAGTGAAGGGAGGTCCAGGGCACATTCACATGCAGCTTGAGCAATACACTCTGGGAATAAAACCAAGCGTTGTTGGGAGATGTCTTTAAACCATCCCATTGCACTTTAATGTACATAGGAGCTTAAGAAACAATTTCCTCCCTCTCCAAGCTTTGACTCTGGCTGTTCCTTTCTTGGATGCAGCTAAACCTCCCTTTTTTCTCTGGCAGGCACAGAACTACACTCTGCGCAAGATGATTTCTATAGATAACACAGGACAAAAGGAAATTCATAGCTCTCCTGTTCTCCTCAGAAAAGAAAACCTCTTAAGGTAGGCTCAGCACCTGCAATAAAACCTGTCACCTCTGGTCCTAGACTCCAGCCTGTGCCAGGCATGATCCACAGTACATAAAGCCCATGGTAGTGCAACCCTGCAAGAGTGTCTGGCTGCAGCTCTCCCACTATCAATGCTTCTGGTGTGGATCCATGTGATACTGAATTAGGAAGGGTGAGGAGTATTTTCTCTTTGAGTTTAGGCCTGCAAAACCAGAACTTCCAACTTAATGCTTTCCAGCTGAATTGCCAGGCAAGCCCTACATCTGCTGTGAAAGGTTTGCAGGGTTAGAACCTACACTGAACCATTTTACTCTTTAGAATAATCTGTCTTTTTTTCCTGGCCATATTAGTCTCATTTCCTTCAGCTGTTTCCTTCCACTGCCAAGATCCTCACAGGCTTGTCTTTTAAGCATATCATCCTTGTTGTCAAAGTTGGGTGAACAGCCATTGCTGTTCCAGCAGATGTTTTACTTTTCGTAAAACTCTATAGAACAAATGTCAATGCACTTAGGAAACTTTTTAAAGCAAGGTTTGTTAATTTCTCATGATTTTCAGCGGTTGCTTTGGCTGAGCAATACTGCGTTCCACAATGCTATTTTCTCCTTTTGTACATGGCTTGAATGATACTTAAAGCTTTGTATTTCATTTCAGGGAAATAAACAAAGATTTAATAATGTAATGCCTTTGTTTTAGCTAGAGAGGACCCGCATCTTACTAAAATATGCTAAGTATATTACCAAAAGTAACTGGAATGGTTTTCCTCTCTTTGCTCTCATTTCAGAGATTACCTGTATAAGTGCATAGACAGTTCAGGAGTCATTCACACTTCTGTCTACAGAGAATACCACATTGCGGTACCTCTCCGTGATCTATCGGGACAAGCTCTTGGCCTATTTGACATCAACATTGGACACAATCAGAAATTACCACCTCCTGAACACAAAGACCTGCAGAAAATGCTAAAGATATCCCAAGCTGCCTTCTCTGAGATACTGAAGACGGCTTTAGAGGAAACAGAGCCAACCTATGTACTGGGTATTGTGCATACAGAGCCAAGATGGGTTTTTTCGGGATGAAATTAGGAATCTCAGTAAAGCCACATCTAGAGAATCATTCCTACAAGTTTGGAATGACAAATACGAGCCTTTGGTAACTTTGGTACTCCCGAGCAAGCCTAAGTGCTTAGCAGAGTACAGTTAAACAGGATGTTTAGTTTTTGACTCTGGTTCAGAGGGCATTTTGTGCTCAAGTCCCACTGAAATCAAAGGTATGAAGCTTTGTTGCCTTCAGGGATCTAGCATGTCCTCCTCAGAACTGCCCCAACTAAGATCAGAAGAATTGGAATGTCACAGAGTTACCTGCATGCTTGAACACTTCATGGTCTCAGGACCTGTGCTTGCCTCTGAGGCAAGTTTTGTCTCCTCAAGCACAAGTTTCATGGGATACTTGGGCTGTGTACAAATCGATCAGTCAAGGAGACAAAGAGTTACTCATATACAGGGCAGAGCTTTCAATCGATAACGTAAGTCTTGAGTAGCAGATGTTTCTGAGCAACTTCCTGAAAGGTTTGTTTTCGATTCCAGAGCCAGAACACGAGGCAAATTTGAGGCATGCAGGGATTCTGTTCCACTGGTGTATGCTGCAGGACCTGCGCGAGTGTGTCTGCAAACTCAGTGCGGAGAGCTTTGCTGACATAAAGAGCCATGTAGAACCACCAGCTCTGGTCCATAGCATAGTTAAGGCTGTGCTCTTGCTTTTCCATCCAGACTGGAAGGGCTCAGAGGAGATTGAGAACTGGAGTCAGTGTAAACTGGTGAGACTTCAAAATGTTGAGACTTTGATTTCTCTTCTTCCTTCCCCCAAGAAGATACAGTGGAATTACCTACAGATCTCCTATATGTTTGTCTTAGCCATCTTTAGTTCTGTAGCTCTCTTTTTTCACTGACACCTGACTCTTTTTGTTCTCTGCATTGCAGAAACTTGATGACAATTTGATTCAGGAGATTTATTGCTTTGATCCAACTGCTGAATCTGTGCAAGTTCAAGCAGAGCTGCTGCTGGACTGCATCGCTGGTAAATATCATAAACTAATTGTGAGATTACCAGACCTGGCTCAGCAATGAAACAGTGTCAGTGGCAACCTTCACCTGAGTGCTTTTAAGGTCCTTACTTCAAAAATTAACTCTGATTTCACAATAGATGAAGCAACAGATAAAGAGTCCTAACTATCTGCAGTCTTTTTTGGTCAATAAAAGTCAACCTGTTAAATGTAGAATCAAAATTCACTGTCTTAAGGAAAGGGGAACAGATCAGCTTTGAAACCTACCAGAACAAGTGATCTCATTGTAAATCTCCAGATAAACATAGGAAGAATGATGATGCTTTTGTCAAGTAATATGTAAAGATGTACTAAGAATGATGGCTCTTTTGGCAAGTAAATCAACTTCAGGCCTCAATGCCCTGCCCTAGGGACTGACCTAGCTCCAAACAGCAATGTGAGCGTGGGAGGACAGTGTGAGCCCTCCTCGTTGTAAACACCATCTGCCAGGTACTTAAAATACTCACTGGCCATATACAGGAGCTGATTTTCAGCCTGTCTTTCTCTTGTTTAATGAATATGGGCTTTTTTTTGGTGCCAAAGCAGTCAAGAGGCTATTATTATTTGCAATATCTCTTGCAAGGGAAATGACTCTTGTTCTCATTGAGATCTCTCCCTTGATGATCTAATATCTATCTCTGAGAGGCCTGTTAAACGTGGTCGAGATGTGTTAATTTAGCGGGGGATATGTATCAAGAGTACCCTGCCCACTGGTGAACACAAAAAGCAGTCAGAGTTCTTTTTCATGTGTTCTCCTCATAAATATTAAACTAATTTACTGGAAAGAACAAAGCAGGCCTAGAACATCCAGTCTTCCTCCAATTAGGGACACAGCTGTAACGAGAAAGACTATAGCTTTGACAAACTGCTGGTATGCTACAAGGGGGTGGTTTCCTAGGATAGAACTTACTCTGCATAGTGTCAGATCAATGGTGTAAATACAGCTATAACTTGAAATTATAAGAATTCCTTTAAAATTAACAGCAGATAATGCCCGTATGTTCCGTATACGCGTGCTGTAGTACGGAAGACAGCACATAATGAGCGACACTCTATCGACAGAGCAACCTTTAATGGCATGATTCTGTAGTGACCTTTAATCGCATTTAGTAAAAGAGCTTTGAAGTTCATTACTCTTAAATCAAATCTGAGCTTGGAAAAAACCTCACTTTTCTCATTACATGTTTAATTATCAAATGTTTTGCATTGAAATACAGCAGAGCACTTTGTGCAAGGTACATTCTAATAAAAAGACAGTGACCACAATAATGCTGTGTGTGCTTTTCAAAGCACCACCATTTTCCAGGATGGAATTTTCTGGGCTTGGGGGGAGCAACACTGATGGGATATCTCTACTCAGCCGTGTGGTGACAGTGGTCATGGCTTTGACTTTTCCTGTTGGCTTTACAGCTCTTCTTTGTTTCAGGTGTATCTCGAGCAGCAGTGTGGGAGCATGGCTCAGCTCCCATAGAGTACCTATATCACTGGGTACAAACCTGCCTGGCGCTGGCGGGGAGCACAAGGAGTACATACAGCAAAAAGAAAACATTTTTAGCCCCTTCTGGCATCGAGTTCCAGTGCACCACCAAGTAAACCTCTTCAGTTCATCACCTCACCTTAGTAATTCTGGTATTTGACATCCTTTATTAACCTAAATGTTGGGGTTCTTAAATTGTTTGTTACGCATAGCCACCAAGTCTTTGTTGTTAAGATGGTGGGAAGTCTGCTAGGGATTAGAAAAGGCTATAAACACATTGAAGGAAACAATTTTGCTAATATAGCTACTTCTTTTTAAAACCTAAATTAAAGAGGTTTTGTTGAATGTGTGTGTGTTTGTTTGAATTAATCCTGATGGGAAAAGGGGAGAGGCAGAGATGTGAATACCAAGCTGCAATGCTAAGAGATCGTAAAGCAAAACAAAAGTCAACATTCAGTCTCCTTAAATTGCTTTTCAGGAACAATTTTAAGTAGAGGCTGTTAATCAGCGTTTTGTAAAGTTATTCGGAACGTGCTACACTTTCAATACAGCAAAAATAAAGCTTTCTCATTGGATAAAGTCGGACATTACACCAACTGCACTGTCGGCAAGATTTCATCTTTCCAATATCGCTTATTTTGGCCGAATCACTTCTTTTTAAATCAAATTTGGGAAATTAAACTGCTGGTTTTTTCTTCAGCCGGCAACAAGCGACGCGTCCCGGCAGGTGACGCCTGACGGGAGCACCATCGCTCCCCGTCCCACCGGGAAGCGGCTGCTCGGCTCGGCTCGTTTCGGCTCGGCTGACCTCGGCTCATTTCGGCCGGGCTCGGCTCGGTTCCTTTCGTTTCCCTCCGGCTGGGCTCGGCTGAGCTCGGCTCATTTCGGCCGGGTTCGGCTCGGTTCCTTTCGTTTCCCTCCGGCTCGGCTCGTTTCGGCTCGGCTGAGCTCGGCTCATTTCGGCCGGGTTCGACTCGGTTCCTTTCGTTTCCGTCCGGCTGGGCTCGGCTGACCTCGGCTCCTTTCGGCCCGTCTCGGCTCCCCTCACAGCTGCGCGGGCCACCCCCGCCAGTCCGTCCCCTACCGGCACTTTCGCCACCGGCCAACGAGCCGTTACAAAACTCGCCCCCGCCGCCAACCTGCTCCGCCCGTTCTCCGCTCCCCTTCTGGAGCTGGAGCGGGACCGAGACGCGCTGCGGAGGGACCTTCCGGGGCGGGTTTCTGTCGCGAGGAATCTGCGGCCGCGGAACGCCGGGACAAGATGGCGGCGCTGAGCAAGCAGTGAGTGTCGGTGGCTCCGGGGCTGCGCGGCCCCGCCGAGGCTCTCGGGGCTCTCGGGTCCGAGCGGGCTCTGCTCCGCGGGGCAGCGGACGGGAGGGACGGTCCCCGGGGCCGCCGTGAGGGCGGGCGCAAGCACGGCCCTGCCTCGGGCCTGGGGGAGCTCTAACACACCGTCCCGCCCGGGCCGCAGCAGCGCGGCTCGCTGGGTTGGCTCGAATTTAAACCGGTGGTTGTTAAAAACAAACAACCCCCACATCAGTGGGGAGCAGCGGAGGTGCTGCCGTGTTTCCGGGGGTAGTTTTCACTCTTGGGAAGTGAAATCTCCTCAGGGTGTCCCCCAAACCGCTGTGCACCGGCGGTTGAGGGGCCCCGGTTGCTCCTCGGCTCCCCGCAGCCGGTCAGAGGGAGCTGCTGGGGTGGGTTCGGAGCACACGGAGGTAAATAGTTTGTCACAGTGATGATGTGGTATCCACGGCACCGTGCGGTTCCCCAGCTCCATGCTACACGCTGTGATGAGCAAGTTACCCAGTGATGGACTGGGGAGAGGCAGGTTGGGGGAAATCCCTTGCTTAGACACTGCTCATTGTCAAAGGCACAGTGTCTCTGACAGAACGTCTCATGGAGGTTGGCTCTGTCAGCAGAAGTGTTCTCTCTGTGTGATTAATCTCTGCATGACATCATCTGACAATAAATCTTGTCTTTTGCCATAGTGGTATATGCGGATTGGTGCTTTACATCCTGGTGCAAAATAGGTGAACTTACTGCTCACAGAATGGTGTCTAATGTAGACTGAGACTGAATCTCTGCAGGTTAAACAGTAATTTCTTAATTCCAAAATCACTTGGAAAACTCTGGACATGAGGGATTTATGGCCTCGTTTAGGGAGTTCCATCACATCCCAAATCTTTGCATGGAAAAAGTCAGCAATACCTATGGGAGAAGCTGCCGGCACATGGCAAGGCCAAGCACACTGCTGCTGATGCTGCTCAGCTCCATACCTCATGCATTACACCGATGCTGATCTTTTGTTTCTAAAATTGGAAATGGTGCATTTTTGGTTTGGAATGTGCTGTGTTTTCTTATAAGTAACATTAAAAGGTAGCACTAATTCTTTTTCTCTAGATATGGGCTCATCATGCCCAAAAAAACGCCGCAGAAAAATCTCGTTTCAAAGAAACTCTCAGTGTTTGCAGATGACTCCGATGATGAGGTGAGTTCAGCAGTTTTCTGATGAGTTTTTCCCCATATTCTTCAAATTAATTGTTTGCAACCATTAATGACTGCTTGTGTCAGTGTCACTTGGACCTGCGTACTCACTGGGTGTGAAATAGGACCTGTGTGCTCTTCCGTGTGAGTTACATGAAGCCATGACTTGGTGGTTGGTTACTTTCTGTCAGCTCTTTCAAAAGCTCATCACATGTAGCAGCCTGTTTGTAAGAGTTAACAGTACCTTGTAAAGAAACTTGTTGGCCATCCCTGGTAAACATGATTGCAAGTAAAGACCAGTAGCAATCAATGTTCTTTTCTCAGGTATTAACTTCAAAGTGCAGTAAAGCGTATTTTTATCCTTTAGCTCCTTCCGCCCAGATTTCATATAACTGATTTATGATGTTCAGCCTCATGGTGTGTAGGAGTGTGTCACATGAAGTTGATACTGTTCTTTGCTGTCGTTTCCTTCAATATTTTTATATTTTTTAAGTATTACCTTCAAAGTCTTAGCTTTCAACCTGCCCCAGTAGCAGTTGCTGTACGCTATAAAAGTTACACCTCTGAATATACTGCTATGAATACGGAGAACATCAAGAACTGGCATGGTACATAGGCTGCTTGGGATACCTTACAGAAACCCAACTCCTAAACCAGACTTTCCGAAGGATTTATAAAGCCAGTAGCTTTATAGTTTACAGGTAAAGAACAGGAACTCAAAATCACAGAGATGAACATGGACTGAGCTTTCTGGACATAATGTTGCAATTTACTGGGTTTTATTGATCTGGAATTACTTGTGATAATTTAATCAGAAATTTAGGTTTTTTCCCACAAAACCCAGAGAATAAACTTCACCTACACCCATAGTCTAGAATTTTAACATTTAAGAAGTTGAAATTTAGAATCAGTTGAAGTTTGGAAATGGAATCTGTGTTACAAAAACATTCTTGCTGCTGTAGAGCTTCGCTCAATGCTTTTTAGTGTGGTTGAAAACCCAGTGCTAATAAAACATCAAATAATCCTGGTCCGTTTCTGATTCATTATCAAAACATTTCTTTTAAATATGTTTTGGGTTTTTTTGTTTTATTTTTTCTTATGAACTCTCAGTTGTTCTTTTTATGTCACAGAAAGCTTGAATATAGCACTTCCCAGCCTTTGTGTACCTGGTTCACTTACAGAAATGAGAATGCTGCTGTTGAAGGTGTCTGAGCTGCCTTTGTACAGGCATGAAAGGGTTGAGAACCTTCCTAGTGGTACCTGCTCAACATGGAACTGCCTCAGTGTAGCCTGTGGGACCTGCAGGAGGCAGAGAGGACAGGAACATGTCTTAAATGCCATCTCACGTTGCTGCTGTCCTTTGCACTCTATGAAGGTGTGTCCCTCCCTTGATCTCCTAGCTGGCTTCATGGTGCTGAAGAGAGGCTTTCCTTTCAGATGGGGATGGCAGTGGATCCACTGTCCCTATGGCAGGAGCGCTTTCCTGGTCAGTTTAGTCCCTGTCAGTTTGGGATTTGGTGTCTTACTCTACATTAAGGGTCTGACCACACATTTTCCATATCCCAAGAATGAGCTTGATTTAATCTGCTGTCAGTATTATACAGTAGGACTGGGAACCATCTCAAGTATGGAACATTTTTTAACTTCTCCATTTCTTCTTAATATCTAAACATTAAAGCAAAATAATGCATAGAATTCTAATTATAATAGTGTATGATGCTGTCTACTTTTAGCTTAACAGATCAAGTATCCTCTCAGCAAAGCTGACAGATTCACTAAGAGTCTGATACAAAGACTCTTAAAAGTTGTCATGCTCATCACTATGGTACATACCCAGCAAAAAGTAATAATCTCATAACTGCCTTTATCAGAGAAGATCATTTATTTTTTTTAAAAGCTAAATTACTTTATTAGTTCAGTAATCATTTCAGAGCTTTTCAAGATAAGGAGCAGCATTTGGGAGGGGTTTCATTTCCTGTCTGCTGCCTTATCAGACAGAACTACATCTCAAATGTCTGGAGATTATGTATTTTTAACTGAACTCTAATAAAGTTTGTGCTGGGAAATCTGCACACCTCACTTGGTCTGTGATCATACAGGAGATACCAAACTTTTGCTCTCTTTTTTTAGATGTTACTATGCATATTTCAATAAGATTTTGCCTGTACTCTTGCTGAAGAAATTTGAAAGGGTTTTTTCTGTGGCTAAGTACATTAATGGGTGTTAGTTGCTGATGAAGATGATCTTTGGGTTAGTTCATAAGGAGCAGAACAGCTGGGATGGAAGTTTTCTCCAAATACAGTGTTGGCTGTGAAAAAGCAACCCAGGAGATTACGGGTGCTTTTAGTCAATGGAGTTGTGAATTATTTGCCTTCATAATGAGGAGTTCTCACTGTCTTTAAAAACTGGGGGGAAGGTTTTTACCCTTGGGAAAGCCTCTTGTAGAGAGTAGATGTTACAGCAGCAGTCTAGGATGCATTAGAAATAAGTTTCCTTTCTGGCTTGGTATTATTTGTGATGCATCCGTTTTCTCCAAAGATGCTATTCCCTTATTCATGCATTGTGTTTTCAGAGATGGCTTGTGAGTATTCCCAGTGCACCGTTCCATGTTCTGGTTTATCTTTGGAATTCAGCTGAAAATAACCTCTGTAGTACAGTGGATAAAGGTTCTGTTTCTTGGTTGTATCAGAATCCCCCAGCATACATTCCTGTACCTCACCAGCCTTCCAGAACTGGTTTGTTGCTCAGGATGTAAAGTGCAGCTGGAAAAATAACTGTATTTAGACCACAGTAGGTGGTAAATTCAAGAGAGAAATATGGAGTCAGTGTGGATAGTTCTTATTCAGAGATAAATGGAGTCTTTAAGCAGGCACAAAGGAAGACTATCCTGTTGCAGACTCAGGTTTTCAGTTTTACTTAGAGACTCTTCCATTCATATTGCAGAAGATATAGAATGACTTAAAGTAAAATTGGCAAAGTGCTGGGTATTGATGATGGCCAGAGTTTATGCAACAGTTTTCATGCAAAATAAGACAAAGTAGACTAAAGGGGCTCTTAGATTACTGAGAAGAAGGAAGTGAAGAGAAGGAACTGGAGAGGATGTAGATAAAATCAAGAAAGTTCAGAGAAAGTAACATGGTATTTCTCATAATATGAGCAACACAGTGTATTATGGAATAACCAAGTAACTGGTTTGATCTAAGCAAAAGGAAGTTGGGGGTTTCTCCACACAATGTATAATTAAGTTGTGGAGCTCATTGCCACAGGATATTGTGGCATGGCCAAAAAGATAAATGGATTCAGGTATGGATTAGCCAAAGTAAGGGGTGCTCTTGGTGGCAAACAATGGTCCAGGTGCATCCTCCAGTGCAGGAAGTCCCTCATCTCCTGGTTTCTGGAAGCTAGGAGGGAATGTCAGGGAAAGCTAATTCTGTGCATGACTTGTTTATGTTCTTTCTCTTAATCTTCTCCTAGTAGCCATGACTCATATAGTATCTGAATTGAGATGGGTCTGTTGCCTGACTTGATAACGTTTTTTCCCCCATGAAGCTCTGAGTCTTGTGTATGTTCAGGGATCATCTGTGTGATCTGTAGTTGGGTAATCCAGGTCTCTATGAGGGCAACCTTAACAAATCACTGCTAAGTACATATACATGGGAGTGTAAGTGGCTCGTTTTGAGGTGTTTGGATACCAAAGAGTCATGAAGCCAAAGATCGTAGCCTGAGATTCCTTATCTGATGTGAGAAGCATGAATTAAACAGAGTCAGATCTCAGCCTTTCCAATATACACCCGCTCAGGGCCACAAACTTGGGGCGAGATCCATAGAAATCTGTGCTTGAGTTCCTGAGTGTTCTGTACAGTCAGGAGAGATGCAGGTACTGCTGAGGCACAACTCCCTTCATGCTAAAGTGGACACCTAAAATTAGGGAGATGAATTTTGCTCTGAAAGTGTTTTGCTGTTTGTGAGCTGGTTGACTGTCCCTTCACTTGGTGATCAAAGCAGAGCTGCAAATTATCCTGCTTCTGCTCTTTGGTCAAGTATTTTTCTGTCCAGCTAAAACTAGATGGTTGTAGTGAGAGATTAAAATCAAACTATATCTAATCTGCCTGACGTCACTGAAGCATGTAATTTCCCTTTCAAATGTGTTTCAGTTTAAACAATGGTAATTTATTTTGTGTGTCTACTGCAAAGCAGCATGTAGAGAGTTCAAAAGGGCAAAGCTCCCTCATGGGTCTTTCATAACAGGTTATATTACAGCAGAATCATCTTCTGGTTTTAGAAAAAGATTGGAATGATGTCTTACGTTGTCTATCAGTAAGTACCATGCCTGGGGTTTTGGTAACAACCACAAATGCGTTTCCCTTGGGGGCAGGATGTGCAGCTAGTACAAGATGCTCCATTATTAATAGCTACCGTGTCACAATTTGTTGGTCTTATACTTCTTGTGACAGTCAGTGGGGAAGAAGAAGTTGGGCATCTCACATGTACTTTGAGAGCATCTATTAAAATAAAGAAATGGGAGAGAACAATGAGCTATTTCGTATATTTGGGGTAATTTCTTATTTCTTCTATTAACTTTTTTTAAGCTTTTTAGTTGTGCACAAGCTCCGCTCCATGGTCTCATAGGAGGGGTAGACCAGAGAATCTCGTATCTAAGAGCTTCTTGATTTGCATGGATTCTGTGTCATTTCACAGGATGGGGTTAAAATGTTTTCTCCTTCCACAAAATATTAAACTCTAAGCTTTGTGCTTCAGAAGAATAGGTTGACTGCAAGGAAAGGGTATGAGACAGATTGCTGAGCTTATAGGGCCTTTAATAAATAGGCAGTTGATAAGTAAAGACAATACAAAAGAACGGAAAGTTCTCATCTGTCAGAGCTTGTGGCGCAGCAGGAAATTGTTCACCATAAACCATGAGGGAAGGTGTTTGTTTTCCATAAACTTACTGCCACTCTAGACAAACAAAAGGCAGGTGGAGTTCTGCACCACGATGTGTACTATCAAGAGGATTATGTGTTACTTTTGTGTTCGTGTAATCTTTGAGGATCAACAAGTTCATTTCATGTAGGCAGAGGAGGAAAACATTCTAAGCAGCATCTCAAACATTTTGGTGGGATAAAGCGGATTCTGTAAATACAGCTGCTGAATCTGTTTCATCTTCCACTGAGCCATTGCTTTCTGGCCTAATGCAGGGAAGATTCCTTAATGTTCGGGTACCTTTCTGTAAAAAAGTGTAAGAGTCTGATAAAGGAGACCTTCAGTGCTGACCCTTAATGTGTCAAGCAGAGGATCAGCGCCTTTCCCAAGGGCCAGGAGGAAGTTTAGGTCTTCGTGTGGTGCTGGTGCATGTTCCACTGCCAGTTTAAAGCAGCTGTTTATATTAAGAAGTTCATACAGACTCATTTATAGCATTTGTAAAAGAAAGCAGATGACCTAAAAAATAAGTTCAGTATTTGAAATATTCTACAACATCAGCTTTCCAGTCTTGAAAGCCAGAGGTGAACAGACGAATGAAGCCAGGATCCTTTTAGGTTGTTTTAAACTAAATAATCTGCTATCTGCTTCCCTCAGTCAACCAACCAACCAGCTACATAAATAAATAAGAGACTATATGTAATTCTAATCCAAATAAGCAGCAAGCTGCAGTGTACAGGGTGTAGTCCCTGATCCCACAGCAGACTCTTGAATATGTTGCTAATGTCTTCCAAGCTCTGGTTCCTAAAGCCTGAAGCATGTC
This sequence comes from Ara ararauna, assembly GCA_028858755.1. NCBI lineage: Eukaryota > Metazoa > Chordata > Aves > Psittaciformes > Psittacidae > Ara > Ara ararauna. Next base: position 3,080,807 of record CM054389.1, on the reverse strand, counting down.
TGCTCCCTTACCTGGTTACCTGCAGCTGGGTGGGAGAGGGAGGCTGCTTCTGGTGGGAGCATAACTGAACCATGGAGGGCTTTTCTTCCATGAAAGTGCACATCCCACTTTCCCTTTGTTACTGTAGTTCAAGCACAAGGTTTAACGTTTGGCTAGTGGAGATGGAGTTTATTCAAGTCTGCATGTAGCAGCTTTGTAAGATTGAGATACTTAATTACATAAACAAGGTTACACGTCCTGTCAGCTGTAGTGAATTTGTTAAATAAACAGTATCATCTATTGGCTGAGGAAAGATAAATACACAGCTTAGTTCAACACTAAAAGACAAAACTAAATAAAATGCAAAGCTGCCTTTAAAAGACAGTATGGTTAGAAAACATTTTCAGTAGTGGACATGGTTTTTCTTAGGGAAGATCAGTACTGCTGTTTGCTAGCATATTCATCTTGAAAAATGAAACATGAACATTTGAAGTACATGCTGTTCGTAGCAGCAGTATTCTTATTTCTAAAAATATAGAACTAATGATGCAGATCAAACCTGTAGTAAGTGCCAAATCTTTCAGGTGTTTTTTTACTATGAGCACTGTTTTTTTGTGTGATTGTATGAACGTCTGCTCATGACTGCTACATCTCTGAGCACACGTGCATGCTGGAAGAAGATTATGTATATTCTGAGCAGCACCTGTGTATTTCATGGGCTATTGGAAAGATGATTACAAAAATCATTAAGAACATCTCTCCTTTATTCAAAACCATGTAATCCCCAAGAACATCAAAATTTCTGAAACATAAATTGATAGGAGGATGTAAGTCCAATTCTTGACTTGGGGGGGGAGTGTTTTCTGTGGTTTTCTCTCATTTCCTTTTTTTTAATGGCAAAACCTGAAATAATTGTTGTGTTTGGGAGTGAGTAGGTGTATTATAAGCATCCTTCTGTTAGGAATCTGTTTCATTACTGGCTTTAGCTATCCTTTGCTACATGTTTTACCGGCTGACGTGCCAGCTTCTTGCCCCAGCAGGCTGACCCTTACCATAGTGGAGGCGTGTATCTTCTCCGCTGTTCTTTTGGCAATGGTTGGAGGAGGGCATTGCAACTGAAGAGTTTTCACAGACCTCTTATGTCTCTGAACAGTTCTTGGGCAGAGATCACTTGCTTTGTGAAATGACATGCAATTTTACGCAGCTTTTGAGCTACACACCCCTGGAATAGTGTTCTTAAACTCATCATCATTTTCATATATATGCTGAGGTACTGCAATACTTTGCTCACAGAAAAGGCTGATTCATTGTATGCTTGGGGATGAACTTTTAGCTTTTCTTCCTACAGAAAAATTCCACTGAAATGAGAGACTTACTTATGGAATGGGATTGTTATACAGTTGTTTGTTAGGAGCTGTGTCAATGTAATTGATTTCATTTTTGTAATGTTTCCTTATAGCCATCTGTGGGTGAAAGCCTTCAGAAAGAAGCACTGAAAAAACAAGTAATGAAACAGGTAAGATGTGGTGGCAGAGTAAGAAATTACAGCATCTATTTCCTTTAATTAAATGGTTGCAGGAACAGATTTGTGTCATTGCAGTGTTTCAGTTACCCTTTAAAACAATTCTGTATACATTTAAGGTTTTGTGCATTGCTCTTTGCAGCACAGGGCTTGATCTGAAATTCTCAGGGCCCTTCCTCTAGCATGGAAATCTGTCAGTTTTCTAGGCAAGATTGTTCATTTTGAAACTCTTCTGGCTGTAATCAGAGCAGCTGAAGAAGAGCCCAATGAAAACCTCATGAGTGAGGCTTACAGAGCTGGCCATAATGTGAAATACAATGAAATTTCTGTTTCCTCAATGCCAGCAGTTAAATACACGAGGTGTTGAAGTTTGTTTTGTGGTGTAGAGTGCATTGGTCATTTTAGAATTTCTCAAAACCTGTGAAAATAGTAGAAATTTCATGCTTAATTTTTGGGTATCTTTTCATCCTCCCTCCTTTCTTTTAGACTAAATTGGAGATTCAGAAGGCTTTGGAGGAAGATGCTACAGTGTACGAATATGACAGTATTTATGATGAAATGCAGCAGCAGAAGAAAGAAAGTAATGCCAGAGTGTTATCTGGAGGAGATGACAAAAAGGTTGATACCTGAAAGTGTGTGTTGTCTGTCTGAGCTCTGTGTGCTTGGCTTGGCTAAAATTGATTAACTTACAAGCTTTGCCAAATGCATTTTCCCATGGGGCATACAAGTTTTGTGCTCAAATCCCATTAAATAAGGTAGTAATTTGCAAGAATTTTGACAAAACTGTTAGTTCATTGAGTACTTTGGAGTCCTCATCCAGTGGTATTCCAGAGGGTGGCACACTACAAGTTTCCCATGCAGTTTATGATGTATGTACAGTGTATCTGTGTTTTTCTGAAGAGAATGTTACAGTGGGATAATAGGATTAGAGGCAATGGGCCCTGTAACAATACTGCTTATGAGAATAGAGACTCTTGTTATTAAGCCAATGAACATAAATTGTCCCTCCTCACACACTGCTGGACTTCCTGGAGGACTGTCAGGAGACAAAAGTAATTAACTTCCATTGGTAAGATGTGAGCCAGTTTCCACAGCCCAATGGCTTGTTTGAAAGCATTGCTTTCAATTAGCCTGACAAGTGATACTTTCATTGTTACTTACTCTGTTTAATTTGAAAGCTTTTGTCAGGTTATGTGGGTAGAAAAGGAAGCTTCCCACTCCTTTACAGTAGTAGAAAGGCAAGACTATTATAAGGCAGAAGACAGGGATGAGAAATCAAAAACCACTCACACTCAAGAGCAAAAATGATCTTAGTCGAAGGTAGGCTGAATGTTTTGATTGAATACAGCATGGAAGCATGGGTGTTAGTGATCTGAAAGAGAATGACAGTTTATTTCAGATAGCTGTCAAACAGTGAAGAATATGTTAGAGTAGCTGCTGTTAGTTTTTATTCTCTTACCAACTTCCAGCTTCTCTCCATCAATCCCAGTTTGTATCTTCTCAGCCACCTTAATTACCTCTCAGCATGATCCCTTTTTTCTCTTCTATTTTAGCCCAGATACATCCAAAATATCCTCAAAGCAGCTGAGATTAGAAAGAAGGAGCAAGAAAAAAGAATGGAAAGAAAAATACAGAAAGAGCGTGAAATGGAAGGGGGAGAGTTTGATCACAAAGAGGCTTTCGTGACCTCAGCATATAAGAAGAAGCTGCAAGAAAGGGCTGAGGAGGAGGAAAGAGAAAGAAGAGAAGCAGCTCTCGAGGGTGAGATTCACACTGAAATACTTCCCCTTTAAAATAAGTATGGAAGTACGGCCTTGTACATGTTTTACAACATTGTCATCTGGGGTCTCTCTGAGGCTTGAGATGCTTAAAAAGGTCTGGGTGGCAGATACTGAATCAGATCCTTCTTTGTTATTTTCATTTGTATGTTACTAAAGGAACAGAGGAAACTCCTCTCTGTGTCAGTGCTGTTTGTGTTGCTGCTTTTTATTTTTGAGGAAGAGTCACTTGTTGAAGGACGTCTCTAAGCCTGGGGTGCAGCGAAGCTTACGCTCCTTACTTCAGACATTTTGTAGTGTCCCATGAATAGGCGTAAAGAATAGGATATAGGGTCATAAGGCAAATCAGGCTGGAGTGGCTCTCAGAAGTTCATCTGTTACAGCCTCTTGCTCAAAGCTTGGTCTGCTGTAAGGTTGCTCTGAGCTTTTTCTACTCTGGACTTGAAAACCTCTGGGCTGGAGACTGCAGACTTGGTGGTGTTTACCAACTGTGAGTTGCGTCTGATAAGTATTTGTGGCATGGTAAATCCGACCTCACTTTCTTTCTCACAGCGTATCTGGATGTGACCAAACAGAAGGATCTCAGTGGATTTTACAGACATCTTTTAAACCAGAGAGTGGGGGAAGAAGAGATGCCTAAATGCAGCTTCCGTGAAGCCAGGTAGGATGGCATTCTGGAAGGCTTTCCAATATAAACCAGCTTCTGGCTGTTTGTGATTCCAGGCTCACTGGACCACTGTAAGAATTAGAGAGTACTAAGCATTGTAGGGTAAAGTGATTCCTTTACACAGCTGATTAATTTGATTATGTGGAAAATGTCTAATAATCATAAGTGAAATAGACTGTAAGACAGAACCAAGCAGGACAGGAATGCCATTTAAAAAGTATCAAGAGGACATACCACTTGGTATTATTCCAGCCTATATATTCCAACCTTTATTTACTTTCGTTTGCATAGTATTTGGCAATATGCAGTAGGTTCCATATTTTGAATTATGAGGGAGACAGAAGCTAAAACAACAAACACAAGAGGTAAATCACAGGAAATGATGTTGTGATATAAATTGCCTGAAAATAATGTGAGTCTCTGACTTTGTACTTACTCCACATTTGTGGGTTCATAAAAACTAAATTAATTGAGTGCTGGTGCTGTGGTAAAAGGAAATTAACCAAATGTATAGGAAATCCAGTGGGAGTGCTTTGAGATCTTAATATATGTACATTACAAAGCAAAGTGATGAGATGAGGCTGAATTTACTTACGTAGCTGAGATGGTGAAATTCTGCCCTGTGGAATGGTGAAGGGGATATGTTTCTTATATGCAACAACTGATCATGTGAAACAATTCAGATTAAACCTTTCTTAAGATAGGCCTTAAACCTGGATGTCACAAGTTAAATGCTTGCCATCTCAAAGAAAATGCAGCACACATCAGATACTCAATCTAACTAGATGGTGTGCTGATTCATCAGAATTTACCACAGACTTACTGGAGCTGTATGATTAAAGAGAAGAGACACATGGCTTGTGTGAGTGAACATGTGTTTCCTTATCAGTCAGCAAAGAATGACAAAGCACAACCTTTCTGTCTGCTGCCCAGATTGGTCCTCCATGGATCAGCCTTTTGTGTTTAAGAATCGATGAGCTCTGAAAAGATAGTAATTTCTATCTAGCCTCAAGGGCAAGATCTTCAGAAATACTGGATTATAAAAGATCTGCTACTAATGGAAGCTGTGTCTTACCTCTGTCAACAAAACATACAACACCACAACATACAGCCTGCTGCTTCTCTGGATAATTATTTGAAGTGAAAAGGAATAAGCACATAGGAAAAAGCATGTAGCTTGCCACAAAGCTCACATATAAATGTGAATCTGTCTTTTTGCGTAGATGGAGGCTACAGCTACTTAAGCATAGTCATTCTTGTAGATAAATTAATCAGCTCATATTCACCAATGAGCCAGATACAGATGCGTAACAAAAATCCTTTGCACTGGATTCCTGGAACCTGGGCCACAGGTAGATTTGCTTTCTTAGACTTTTCAGCAGCATCTTTTGCTTAAGCCCCGACCAGAAGTCAGTTTGTGGAAGAGGTTGAAATTTCAGGCTGTGTAATGTTGTTTTTTCCTTTTTTTAACATAAAAAATGTAGGATAAAGGAAGAAAAACCTGACAGTTGTTATGATGAATCCAACCAAAGGAACAAAGGCCCATATGAAAAACAAAGACTGAAGCCCTCTGCTAAGAAAGAAAATAATCCAGATGCTGATACTGACTTAGAAACTGATAGTAGTGATGATAAGAGACATAAAAATAGTAAAGTAGATTTGAAAAAGAAGAAAAAGAGGGAGAGCTCTGTGAGCAGTGAAGAGGAGGTTAAACATCACAAGAGCCAGAGACATTCCAGGTCACCGAGTGCATCCAGTGTCGAGGAAGAGCCACACTCAAAAGCCCAAACAAATCATCTTACAAGGAGAGGAGAGAGCAGACCAAGTAAAAGGGGAAATGATGAACAATACAGGGAAAAAGATCATGAGAGAAGTAGGACCTATGAAAAGGATCACCAAAGGGATAAGGAAGAGCGACATAGGTATGGGGATCATGCTAATAAGGATAACTACAGGAGGAGAGAAGAGCAGGATGATAAACAAAGAGGGAAGGAAAGAAGAGAGAGGGAGGGACACAGCAGAGAATGGAGGAAGGAAAAGGAGAGAGATGAGAAGGGCTCAGAAAAGGAACGAGAAAAAGAAAGAATAAGAAATGGTAAAGATAGATATAATGACAGAGAGAAGGAGAGAGGAGAGAAATATAGAGAAAAGGAAGATCATGTGAAGGACAGGAGAGAGAAATATGGTAATGATGAAAAGAAATACAGAGAGAGGAGGGGAAGTAGTCCTACATCTTTAGAAAAAGGTGGAGAGACTGATCAGGAAAAAGAGAGGAAGAGAAGAGAGAGGGAGATGGAAGAGAAGGGAAGATCTGGCTCTGAAACTTCATCTGAGCAGAAACGTAAAGCTGGAGAAGAAGGGGATAAAGAGGAGAAAGAACAAGCACAGAAACCAGCTGAGAGCATGAGCAAATTTGCCAAACGGAGCAATGAGGAGACAGTCATGTCAGCGAGGGACCGATACTTGGCGAGGCAGATGGCACGTGTCAGTGCCAAATCTTACATTGAGAAGGAAGAAGATTAACATCCCTGTGGTGGACAAAAACACTTGATGTGTCAACCAGAAGGAAAAGTCACTGCTGCATGGACTCCTGTACAGAGGTGAAAGTGTGTCCTAGTTATTTATTCCTGGCTTTCATCTAAGAAACTGTGTGTGCTGTAATAGAGGAACAACTCTTGAAATGCGTTCATGGATCACTTGAAAAGCAGCCTTAGTGTCTTTATACCATTGAAATATTAAATTGGGCTGACTCCATCCACCCTGGCCTTCAGCACCCAACCCAGGAGATTCTGGGCACTTGAAGATTCTGGGACAGACCTAGGAGTGTTAAAAAACACGGCAGCTCTGAGCTGAAGCAGTGAGCTCTGCTGAGAGAAAGGTGTTCTCAGCCCTTGGCAGGAGGCATTGTTGCCAACTGATGCTCTCAAAAGTGAGCAACAGACCTGTAAAAGTGAAGAAAAAGGCAAGAAAACCAACCTGAATAATAATCTAGGAAATTTCTGTATGTAGTATGGTGTTTTGTAAGCTAGATGCATATTGATATAAGAATTTTGTATTTATATGTAGGCTTTGGTCTTGGGGCCTGATGTACAGAAGCACTTAAATAAAGTGTAAGATACATACTGGATCTATTGTGTGGGTCTTCTTAATGCTTGTGTTATTTTATCGCATCTTTGTGTATGAAATAAGGTATATGAGTCTTGTTCTTGTATATGAGTTTCTGTATTACAGTTATATCTGCTTGTTTCTACTGGAAGTCATATTTTAGATTTGTCAACCTGTTCAAAGGTTCATGATGAAGAATAAAGTTATGTCCATTCTCTGGCTTGGTGAGTGGGATATCTGACAGTGGTCATAGGTTTTAGAATACATTTTTTAACACTTTGGACAGTAGTTTCTTTATTGCTTTTATGCTACAGTAAAGTGAACTGATATTAAAAAAGGTTTTAGGATTGGTGTTTCTGTAATGTGTTGTTCAGCTTTAGTAATGAGACAAAATGTGAGTGAAGCTAAATGCCTGCCAGTTTCCAAAGCCTTGAAATGAGTTTTATATATAAGCTCATCAAGTAGCTAAGCACTTACTCCAGGTGTGGATCAGTTCAGTTTTGCTGTTCTGTCTGAACAAATGTAATTTGCTTTTGTTTCTTCTATTGGAATAGAGTGAAAGAACTGAAGGAAATCCTCTGCTTTTTGGCAAAGAGGCCTTGTTGGTGTAGTAAACTGGACTGGATATTCTGCTGCTGCTTGGAATTGAGTTGTATCTTTGTTCTTTTTTCCCATAAGAGAGGCACAAGAGAAATCTGCAGATGGATTATGAATATTAAATTTATTACAATAACAGTTTACAGTACAAGGCACATACTGATGGCTTACAATCAGCTTGCAACACTTGTAACTAAACAGACGCATAAATTAATACAGGTGCATCATGTACAAGTTGGAAGGAATACTTAGTTCTGTACAACTAAAACTCCAGTTTAATACTCTGCTTAAAAGGCAAATATGGTCCTAATTTAATGGTTTCATAACTTCCTTCTCACTGCTCAGAATGAGGGGTAGGATGTTCTCATGTGATAGGTAAGTGAAGGGGAACTGAAGAGGAAGAATTGTGTGGTTTGCCTCAAAACACTTCTAAGTGCAGCCCACTTGGTATCAACCTGCCAACTAGTTTTTGTACAAAACCAATGTTTAACGTATGGCTACCTGTTGAGCTAAGTGATAAATACTGGTTCCTGTAAATGTGTTCAGCTGGATATGTAAAAGGAAGGTAAAAAAATCAATTGTAAAAATAAATGAAATCTCTTTCTCAATACATCAACCACTGAGCTAAACAGGTACTGACAAATGAACTTGTCATCAGAAGATATAGAAAACTTCACACCAGTGTGCCACGTAACAAAAAATAAAGGGGGCTAACCTGCCTTGCAAGTTCAGCTTTTATAGAGTGAAAACATGGACGCATTTTATCTTTGTATTATTCAGGAAAAGGTAAGCATTTTAAATCCACTTCTGGAGGGCTTTCTTCCTGCATTCCCATAAACACCTCAGGCTGGATTATTCTAGTGAAAAGAGAGCAAAGATCTAACATCACCAGTGATCTTCTGGACTATCTGTTCCTAAAACTATTTCTCCTGTGACTTTGCATGTCTGCATTGCTTTTTATGTCTCCAAATGTTTTAAAACTCTTTCACCCTCTCTCGGTACATCTGTACTCAGAGTGCTTTAGTCTAATCTCTCAACTGAGAGACCTTGCCCTGTTTTACACTGACTGTTGCAGGGCTGTATTATCGTCAGGGCTTCTTGGCTGACTTTCAGTCCACTAGAAAACAGTGGCATTTCATAGGAGGTGCTAAAACCACCCAGAGAGACAATGTCTGCTGTATATTAGTGTCTTGAGTACAAATTAAAGATGCATCTTTTGCCATTTCAAATGCTGTTATAAAGCAATAGCACATATAGTGTTGCACATGAAATAGGGATTTCTGCAATTGGTACTTTGCAAATTACTCCACTGGAAATAGTGTTCCCAGTTTCAGTTTGTTTGCAAGGGCTGAAAGAGAAACTTTGGCTTTGAAACAGATAATGCTTCTATTTTTTTCTAACTCTTCCTACTAGAAGGCTGCAAAATGTCTGTTTAAAGAGACATTTGCACGTGGGTATATGAAAATGAGCATTGGAAGTTTAAGTTTGCAGCTGGTTTGAGGATGTGTGAGAGGTTTGTTTTGTTAAAGGAGCCTAGCATGAAACAGCATCAAATCTGGCAAAAAATATTCCATCTGTAAGATTTACCTATTTACATACTCACCCATTTAGGAGAAAACTCCCTTATCGGTGGCTGACCATCAGTCTGAAGAGTGAAGGAGCTGGGTAGGGTTTTCTCCTTTATTTCCCACACGTAGATGCTGGACACATACCTCCACATGTACTTCAGACATCTTACATTTACATCTGTTACATGTTTGGGTTTTTCTTTAATTATAACAGAAAAATTATTTAGAAGCAAACAAGGAAAAAAAAATAAATACTTTTCCTGATTGGTAACGTATAACTAAATGGAATTCTAATATTAAAATAATTCCCAAACTGTTCCTTTTGTCCTTAAAATGAAGTCAGTTTTGGAAATGGCTTTCAAATATACTTGAGGGATAAGCTACAAAACTATTTCCTGTAACTGTACAGTAAGACACATCTACTGTTTTTCTGTTGGCAGTGAAATAATGTGCTCCCTTCTTAGAAATAGTTCCGGTGCCTTTTGTTTATAGTTCCAAAAGAGCAGTCCTTGTCTCTTGAAGTTACTTATTCCCTCATTGGAAGTTGGGCTAATACCTAAAGTTAAGTAAACTCGAGTCAGCAGCTCAAGTGTGAGAGCTTCCTCTGGGAGGTGTCTGCGCACCTGAGACAAACCTTGGTGGAAGCGATGACAATGTTTCAGAGGACAGACTCCATCACTGCTTTCTTCTAACATGATGAGTTTGTTGTGCCCGTGTAACTCTTCAACAAGTTTCTTAATACCTGCGGCTATGAATATATATATAACCTTAGTTCTTACCTAAGTAGGCCGTGAGATACAAAAGAGACTGTTATCTTCTATTTATTTTGTTTTACTTGTTATAATCTCAGTGGTAGAGTGAAAATAGAATGCAAGTTTTCAGATAAATGATGCTTACTTGGGTTTACCTAAACTCTCATGTGCCTGCAGCAGAAGTATTGTCCTCCAGCTGACTTGGCAGTTGCAGTTAGCCTGGAGGACAGTTACATGTGAAGTGTGTGCATCTGCTATAGAGAAGTTTGTATGTGCATGGAAGTTAATTTGTGTATTACTGCCTCAAAATGTAATAGAAATAGCTCTGATGAGAATCAATCCTGCTGAACTCTACCCAGCTTCTTGTTCAAAAGAAATTCCCCTCCTTTTCTTTGTGAGGGTGAAACCCAAATGTGTTCGCATTAGAATATGAGCTAATAAATCTTCAAAGTAGGTTTGTGTAATTTGTTAAATGTGCTATAGTCAGCTAGCCAATAGGAGTATTCTAAACTTTAGTTCTGTATGAGGAAGGAATAGAAAGAGCCACAGGCTCCAGCAAATTGTAGGTGTGAAATTAAATTAAAAGAAACAAAACAACCTAAAAACACAAAACACAAAAAGAAGCAAAGCAAGGACCTCATAGCAGCCTTCCAGTATCTGAAGGGGGCCTATAGGGATGCTGGGGAGGGACTCTTCATGAGGGACTGTAGTGATAGGACAAGGGGTAATGGGTTCAAATTTAAACAGGGGAAGTTTAGATTGGATATGAGGAAGAAGTTCTTTACTGTAAGGGTGGTGAGGCACTGGAATGGGTTGCCCAGGGAAGTTGTGAATGCTCCATCGCTGGCAGTGTTCAAGGCCAGGTTGGACATAGCCTTGGGTGGCATGGTTTAGTGGGCGGTGTCCCTGCCCGTGGCAGGGGGGTTGGAACTGGATGATCTTAAGGTCCTTTCCAACCCTGACTATTCTATGGTTCTATGACTACAGTCTTTGGCATCGGAACTCAAAAATGTTCACTGTTGGTTCTGTAGTTTCTTTGGGTGTGTTAGGGTGTGAAGTAACCCGTGATGAGGTTTTGTGGCTTGATTGGGTCTAAAGGAAAGTGAAGCCTACCACATTACAAAGAATGCTTTTGTAGTACTTACTACACAAGGAAGAACAGACACTGGTAATGAAAAGGAGGGTAATGCCACCAAATGTGTGTGCTAATGTACTCAGAGCTGTATATAGTGCTGCTCAGAATCCTCGGTTTCCTCTTCCTCTCTCTACTCCACTACAAACCTACAGGTATACTACTTTTTTTGCCTAGTTTATAAAACCCTGTGTTACTTGAGTCATACATTTATGGCTATCAGAAATATCTTTGTATTTTTCAATGTAGTTTAAGCAATTAGAACCTTAAAAGCGAATACAACATTGCCCAGTACAAACGATCACATTGAGGAAGATACAGGAGCACTGCCACAGACTTGGGATTCTACACCTAATCCTACCCGCTGATACTTGTCCTTTCGTGGCTTACTCAGCCACACACACTTTCTGACAGCCCCAGAGCATGGAGTAGTGGTATTCTCATGCACACAGACAGCCTTGTGTTCCCAGTATGAGTTGGTTCTCTATCAGTTCAGGCTGGTTAGAAGTGCACCAGAGATTTCATTTAATTGCTTGTATATATGTGCTGGAGGCACCGTGTTTCCAGATGCCCATTGTCAGTGATGCCATCTCCATGGAAAACTCCTCCATTTCTTGTCTTATCTGGAAACTAAATTCTTTGGGGGGAGGGGGGAGAGAGGATGGGGAAAGTCACATTTTGTGCTCCCCCCCGATTAGCTTATACTGCATTCATGCGGATGTCTCCAAAAGGAATTTCTGTAGCTGTTTCTGGAGTAATGCTTTTCAGAATACGCTGTTGGAGAGAAATCAGTATCAGAAATCAATTGATTTTAGAGGTAATACATAACATGACAGCCATTTGGAAAGACATTTATGATAAGATATGAATTTAGTTTGAGTTACACCTCATGAACTACAACACAAGGATGTTTCAGGCTTCTTTCATCTCAGCACTATGAAGATATGAGGTGCTACAGAAGCACATAGTTTATTTTTAATTGTAACATATAATTTGAACCAGTGTTTGACTGTATTAATGCTTTAGGACTTTGCAGTTCACTTGGATACCCTGAGCCAACTGAACATACTACTTCTGAACTGGTGATTACATAAATGTAAATCCCAAATCGCAGACTTGTGACAGAGCATCATCGTTACCTCCTTAAATGTGCCCGGTGTGATGACCAGCCGATAGACCATGTAGATTGGAATGAAGATGACAGAAGAGGTTCCTATGCAATAACCCACTACTGTGGTCCAGTAGGGATAATTATAATCAAAAAGCCGTAGCTTGGGAGGGTTGGACAGGAAGCTGCAAGTGACAAACTGAGAAAGGAAAAAGGAAAGTATGATTGTTCCTTCCAGTATTTTGATTGGCAGACCCTTACTTTTGCGAATTCCATGTCCCAGCATAGCATTGAACTAAAAAACACAAGTAGGATTAAAAGGTTGACACTGAAAATAATCCTAAACTACATTAGTATGGAATTAAAAAAACCCAGTCAAACAACCAGAAACCCAAAACTAAAGAACCCCCCAAACCCCTTCTGGAGATCCAGACTTTCCTTCAAGAAGTTTAAAGGTTCTCAAGTGCTTTAGGGTATAGCCCAACCAGGCACTGAAAGAGCCAGGTGAAAAGGTTCACATGAGTTACTTATTCCATAAATACACATGGATGTGTTTGTTGCCTGAGAAGCATTAGAGACACAATTCAGGACCACACTTGTACATTTAAAGGAAAAAAAGAGATGTTAGGTGGACAGAATCAGATTGATTGATACCAGTGCGCAGAATTTCATCCAGTTACCCTTCTATTGAGGCCTATAACTTGATTCCAGCAAAGGATCCCTTCCAGAAAGGTCTCATCTTAATTTTAAACCACCAGAAATGGGACGTGTAGAGATGCCCATTGCTACTTGTCCTACGTTTAATTATGATCAGTGTCAATTCTGTTTAGTCTGAATTTAACTCACAGCCACTGTGGTGGTGCTTTAAGCTGTTTTTTATTGGGTTGTAGCCCCTTTGAATACTCTTTCAAATACTGTTAAGAGTACTTACCTGCGGTAATCACATCAGCTGTCAGTTTTCTCTGTGATAAGCTATACAGATTCTATTTTTTTTTCACTGTTACTTATTTCTACACAGTTTGTCTTTTCTGTGATATTTTTCCAGAGCATTTCAGTTCTTCAGTAGCTTTTACAAATGTTGATACTAGTTTGGATACAGCATTCTGGCATCAGCTCGATTGATGCTGTTAGATCACTTTCCAGTGCATAGCCTTCATGAATGAAAACGGTCCAGTGAAACAACAAATACTTTCAGTTGAATATCACAGGAATAATATTTGTGACTAGCATTGGAAGGATGTCTGCTCTGTTTTATCATCAGAATATCAGGATTAACAGCAAAATTTCCATACAGAAATAAGGTGCTGCCTTCTGGGCTTCCTTTAGTTTAGTTTAGTTTCCACAGAGAATCCAAATGGCTCTGCCTTGTAACCCCATCACCACAGCCATGTTCCTCCCTGTTTATTTTACTGCCTTAGGATCACAAAGAGGACAGTACTGTAAAACTTCTTTGTGGTGTCAGCCTAATTTCTTCCTTTTCTTCCCTTCTTTTTCGAGGGGTAATAAAATGATAATCTGTTAATGATGCATTGATCATTACAAGTGTCTGGAATTCACTCTGTAGGTCTTACACCTACATTCTGTGCTTCATAAACCCCAGTTTGACCTGCTCTGCTCCCGCTAAGGCTAGTGACAATGAAAGAGAGCATGAACTAATTTTGGATCAGGAAATGAACACTTTATGTTAAAATGTTATCAATAATCCTGCCAAGTCAAACACTGGGACAGTGCTTCCAACTCTGAATTACAGATTTATAAAGGTTGTAATTATCTGCTGTAAACTCTAAGTGGAATATTCCAGTGTTGTCAGTCAGCGGGTGCTGAGACAGTATATTTACTTATCTTGGCTTTCCTCCCCAGGCAATATATTTTATCATCATCTTTTATTGCCTCATTTTGCTGAGGTAACCACAAAGCAACAAACCAGAGTAACTTTGTTCAGCAGAGGGGTGGAGAACCCAGTCTGACTAACAAAAATCCTTAAAATAGTGATTTAGTAACAAGACCTTGTATTGGATTTTTCACTCTTTGAGCCTTTTTGATTTAACAAAAAGTGTTACTAAAGACCTTCAGCAGAAGATTCTGTAATTAAGCTTTTAGAAGTCTAAGGAGCAGCATTGCTCAGTGGCAATTTTCTGGTGCTGGAAAGAAAAAGCTGCAAAGAAAACTCACCAGAAGGAAGATGGGACTAATTGCTACCCAGCAAACTCGCCAGTACCAGCCTGGGGCAGAGCCTAGCATTTCTTTCACATCATTGCAAAACTGGGTGATGCCTGTGGAGACAAGTGGGAGGAGAGTAGTAACAACAGATGTAAGTCTTTTGTGAGTAGATGCACAGCATTTTGTATACACAAGTAAATCTAGAATCCATCATGGAAGACTGTTTTGGTTTTATAAGTCTTAATTATATTAAATCCTTAATTCTGCATTACCGCTTTTGTTACTTTTAGATGTCTGTGTACTCATGTCAGAGAACAGTTAATTCTCATGGATTTAGTAATCAGTGAGTTTGTAAACTTTTTCTGGAGACACCAGTGATCTTGTCTGCTGAACAGAGGAAATACCGGGCTGCAGCAGCTCAGCAGGCTGGGTTAGCACTGTGTGTCAGCATGGCAATAGACGTACCATAGAACCAGGACACAGCAACCGCTTCCAGAAACACGATGGTTAGGACAGCCGGACCCGTGGCGTATTCCTCAAACAGCTTTACCATATATGCACCTCCCTGGAAAGGAGACCACAGCATCAGTGAACCGAAGATCCAGGGACGGGAATCTGCTCATACTGCTGTTTATTATTGCCTTCATCTGGAGCAGAGCATTCCCAGATGGGTCGCTCAGTTCTGTCACTGCATGGCTGTTCCTGCCAGTGAAATCCCTGAGCATGCTGCTGGTCTGTTCCCTCCCTATGAACCAGCAGGGCTGCCACTCAGATGAGCTAAAGCTGAATCCACTGGTAGTTCTGGCTGGATTTTAAGGAACAAATGGGATTTGATGGGGGTTTGATGGGATGGCTTTCTGCATGCCTTCTCTGATGGCATCTTCTTTCACCAACATGAGTCACAGTTACCAAACAGGAAATAAATGTGGTGTTACTTCGCTTTCTTTGGGATCTAGAATCATGAAAGAGAAGAGCATTGTGTCTTGGAGAGGAGCTAAGTCTATTTGCAGCAAATGCCTTAAATGAGACGGAAGTTGCACGTAAAAGAGCAAGTGGAGTGAAATGTGACACAAAAGCCAAGTATTTTTAATTCTTCCTTATGATCATTGAACTCATTACTCAGAATTGTGTTCCTCCTTAAAATAGCTCCACAGGGACTATTTGGTGTGACTGATCCTGACTTCTGGCCTGATTTGATGAGGAAGATCCAGGAAATCCAGTGCTAGAAATTTTTGGAGAACAGCAACAGTCAATCACAGCATTTTCTAGCAGGTGTATGTTCAATTAAAAAAAAAATACAAAAAAACCTGATTTTAAACATGCAAAAATTAAAATAACAAATTCATATTATTTTTAAACATGGGGCTTCAGAGAACAAGAAGTAAGCCACACAGAGAATGTGGAAGGTTGCCTGTTCCTGGAGCAGCTGGAGCAGCAGCTGTGTCAGTTCTGATGTGGAGCACATCAGAGTTGTGCTGAATTGCAAAAGGATCATTTTGCAACACATTTCCTAGTGAGATTTACTGTTCGTATTTCACTCCACATACAGATTTCTAATGCGTAAAGAAAACAGGCTGGAGATTTAATCTGATTCCTTGAAACTCTCTTCGAAGATGTCATTAGCAGGAACCTGCCAGTGAGGAAAACTGAGGAGTGGGTGAAATACTTACAAATGTCAGGGTTGCTAATGACCCCAGGAAGCAAATGATGATCAGACCGAGGACAAACAGTTCCCTGCGCTTGCTCCAGACATGTGGGAATTCATCCAGGACTCCAGTAATCACTCCCTCTAGTCCTGCAAACTGGAAAGCATGGAAAAGTCACTGGAAAATAGAGGGCAGTGTTACCTGCCTTGAAGTATGTTTCAATGCTTAAAGGAGCTTTAAAGCGTTGGAACAGTGGTGCTTTATTCTGCCTGTAGAGTTGTGTGACTGCTGTACAGACAGGCTTCAGAACTTTTAAACTCTTCCAGGTGGGGATTTAGTCTTCATGTATCTGTAGGACATGCCTACCATCCAGAGGAAGTACTGTATTACCAGGAATGGGATGCCAGTAAGTCATAGGTGGCTCAGTAGAATGAAGATTATGAAATTGGCTGAGTTCAGCCTTGCTGGAAGGAGTTACTCATTTCCACAGCATGACACTGACAAGTCATTTAATTTTATTTAAGCCTATTTAGGTAATAGCTGCTGTCTTACGGAAGACACATGGAGATGCCAATCCTGCTTTAAACCCTTTAGTGGCGGTGCAGTATTCTGTTTCTTCTGATGCTGGTGGGGGTGATGCCATACACCAGCTACCTGAGAGGTTCACTGCCTTGCACTGCTGTGTACTCACCGTGCTGTCTAATCCCAGCGTGAGCAACATCAGGAAGAAGATGATGGCGAAGAAGGTGGAGGCAGGCATGTTTGCAATGGCCTCAGCGTACGTGATGAAGAGGAGGCTGGGTCCTGATATTAGAACAGGGATAACTGTTAGCACACTACTGCTGCGAGGAGGATGTTCTCAACCTAGAAGATTATATTCTATTTTAGAAGCACTTTGAGAGATGTGTATATAAATGTAACCTACCAGTATCTTTGGCAACCTCTGATACATCTTCATTCCTCATCTCAGCCATGTATCCCAGCACAGTGAAAATGACAAATCCAGACACAAAACTAGTCACACAGTTCACGGTGCTGGTAACCAGAGCATCTCTGCAACAGAAGACCTAACTCATGTCAGGGAGTCTGCATCTGCTAGAAAGAGTGGTTTACTACAGATGGGGTGAGTTAATGTTCTGGATGGAGTCCTAGAAAAACTAGGGGAATACATGGAAAAAAATCAAGCAGCAGATTTAAAGAAAGAAAAATAAACCCCAAACCCAAACTCCAAACAGATGCTGTAACATCAGCCTGACACTGGATTGAATGCTGGATGTACACTGGTGTTTTAGGAAAATAGGATTTACTATAGGAATATCAGAGAATTGAAAACTTTATTCTGTACAAGTTATCTGATTTTATTCTATGCGAGTTATAAACAGTGCCTTTCACCAGCACTGGGTTTCTTTTTCTTAAGCAGCCACAGTTACATTTTTAAATTCAATTTTACTTATAGAATCAGGTAGAACTCACTGGTAGCAGTTGTTGTGGAATTTGTTGTAGCTGGCGTAAGCCAATAGGACCCCAAAACCTGGACCAAGGGAGAAAAAAATCTGAGCTGCTGCATCCACCCAAACCTGAAAAATAGTGAAGATGAAGGAAAAAAATGACATAAACCAGAGTGAATGAGTTTGGCGTATTCAGAATATCACTTAGCCCTACAAAACTGTCTCACTAGTGTGCCTGTATTCGTACTCCTGATGTAACACACATTTTGTTCAGAGAGCATGTTGGAACACAAATATTTATCATAGATCTGTGAGAGTTGTAAATAGCCACTATAATTTTAGTGCCTACTCAGTGCTTATTGTGTCTCTACACTGTCTTGAGTACTCACTGGCAGTTTCACTCCTGACAGCATCTGAGATGAATTCACAATGACTTGCCTGCAATCAGTTTAACATGAGAACTTCCTATCCATGATTTTGCGGTAGGCTTGGCCCATCTTCCTCCAAACTCTCTGCTCTCTATGTGTCCTCCAGGCTGACTAGCAGATCATCACCGCCCAGACTTTTCCTAGATATATGGAAATGCATTTGACAGTGTGGATGCAGTTCTAGTCCTCAGGACTCAGTGCAGCTTTGTTCTAGCCATGACAGATGCAAGTGTGATGATCTTGTTATGAAATGCCTGTTGTACTTGAAAAGTGGCCACAGCCTTAATGAGTAGTGTTCCTAAAGTACAGTATCAGTCTGCTTTCCAAAGGTGAAAGTCCTCATTCATTTATCCTCTTTTGATTGAACCATGGAGTTCATTACATCTCATTTCTAATATTCTCTTCCATCGTGTGAGGCCATCTTGTATCACCCACAGACAGAGCTCTGTCACCGTCCAGCACACAGATTGTGATCTGCTGTCCTCACTTCAGATACAGCCAATACAATATCAATGCCCTTTATTGCTTTTTCTGAAGATGTGGTCCCTTATTGGAGATGCTGCTTTATCAGAGACTGGTGTCTTTTCATTTCCTTTTCATTCACAGCTCTCCCTATCAGCTGGGCAGCAGCAGACTTGCAAACATTAGAAGTTTTAATCTTTATATTTGTAGTATTTATTGCTTTGGTTTTTTCCATCGCCCTCCTCACTAGACGCTGTCATAGGCAGTGAAGTAAGTGTAGCCTACAGCCTGATGGACCACTTGTCATCCACAGAGTTCAAAGCTGAGTCAGATATTGGAATGCCTGGGGTTTGTTGGTTACCACAGTCTTGTCCTCATTCCTTTCTTTTTGAATCTTGGTGGTCTATGCAGGCCTAACTGATTTATTCCTCCTCTACATGCACTTAAATGCATTATGGTCATATTTTAGTGGTGGCTACAGAGAGTCTCCTTGGGCTTATCTGCCAGATCTTGTCTTGGAGGTTGGGAGTTACAACTCTGGTAACCAGCACTATTTACTGTATAAATACAGGCAACTGTGGACACTTGGGCTACAGTAAAGCCTGCCCAACTGTGTAATGAACCCATCACAGCCAAAAATCCTGCAGCTAGACCTGTTGTTAGGGCTTAGGAAAAGTACTTTGCTCAGTGTGGCTGTCAAAGATGAAGAGATTTATTGCAGTGTAGCAGCAATCACAGCTTTTTGTTCAGTGTCACCATTTTCCTGGTGAGAAATTGTTTAGTGGCTTGTTTTCCATCTAATCACATCACTAACTGTGTTCAACCCCTGTCTGGGAGCTCTGCTCTTAGTTCAAGCTGAATTTATGATGGATGCTAATCTTAAAAAACTCTTTATAATTATAGAAAGAATAGCATGACTTTAAACAAGAGCATGAAGCCAGGCTTGTAAGTCCACACCATGACATCTGTTTAATCACGCTCTGTGCTGAAAAGAGATATTGAAGTGTATACATGCTGATGGCAAACAGCAAATCTCTACCCTTTTGTAATGTTTTTTTACCTCAGTGGCCAGGAGTTTCTGCCAGTCAGGTTTCAAGTAATAGAGGACACCTCTCCAAGCCCCAGGCAATGTTGCACCTCTCACAAGCAGGATAAAGAGTATGATGTAAGGGAATGTGGCAGTCACCCACACCACCTGTGAGGGGAAACAGGAGCACAGTGTTTGCCAGGGGTAGAAAGCTAGCAGTGATAATAAGAATTAGTTATTATAGCTGTTAGTATTTAAAACATCCTCATGTGAGCTACTCAGAGGGTCTGTGAACAGGCAGCTTGCACATCCATACCCACGCTTTCCCTTGGCAGAGTTGTTCTGGTCCAGAGAACAGTGGTGTAATTTAGTGTTGTTACACATTACTTGAATATCAGTAGCAGTCACTCCACACTAAGTGCTTTCCAAATCCATAAGCCTATAATCCCTGTCATGAAGACAATCTGAGATCATTCTGTCAAGTTACTTGGCTCATTTAGAACTGCTGCTAGACTATACTGTGCCACATTGATTTGTCTTGCTTTCACATTCACCTTGCCAGATGTTTTGACCCCTTTCCAGATGCTGAAGTATACAATGGTGAAGATTAGCAATAAACAGAGGGTCAATTGCCAGCTAATGCCTCCCAGGTCATCCAGCCCATCGGACCTGTGCACCTGTAGAACTCGGCGTCTGAAAGAGGACGGAAAAACACAAGTATAGATATTTTTTAACAGAAGCTGATGTTAAGTCCTGTACTGTAGTCTGAGCATTACAGTTAGTCCTGAGGCCTTGAAAATTAGCCTTCAGTCATGTCTTTTTATCTTTTAACTGGTTAATGGTGCATGGTGCAACAGTGATGATAAATGATAAGTGATGACAGTGGTTTGGAACCCTTTATCTAAAATACAGAGTACCCTCCCATACACCCTAAGCTTACATACACCTACAAGTAAGTATTCAGTGATCTGAATACTTCAGAAGAGGCTCCCATTAATAAGGAGCCCTTCTCCCCCTCCAAAACAAAGCTTGCTACGCATTCCACCAGTCTGACTGATATCACCATCCTCACTTACATGCACTTACGTATAAAATTCTTCTGCAGGAGAGATGGAGTGTGGGGACCAGCTGACATTGTCCTTGCTGAAGTAGTTTGTGCAGTTGCCTGTGTTCCAGGCATTTGTGCAGCTAGTCCATGGCAGCTCCGTTGTGAAGGAGGAGATGAGGTAGTAAAAGGCCCAAGCCATAATGGTATTGTAATAGGAGGCTACATAAAGATCTATTACACAGATGGCAAAGCCAATTCCTAGTAAGGCAGGAAATAATTACATGAAGTAAGTGTAAGTTTTAGGCCAAAAAGAAAGGGAAGGAATTTGTTATCACATCAACTACAATTAGTAACTGTCTAAGGCAGGTCTCAGGAGGTACACATACCCTCTCAAGTATTTACAACACTGGAATTTCTTGTGGCTTCAGGAACATTCAGGCTCTGATTCCAAAAAAGCATCCTTAATCAAGACAGAACATGCTTAGATAGGGTTTTTTCCCATCTGTTCCTAAATTCCTGGAATTTAGAAATAGGCATCTTGCACTCTCAGTAAATAAAAGAGACAAGGCCAGAGCTACAAGCCTGGGAGCAAGAGTAAATGAGCATGTAGAACAGGTCCATTGAGTCAAAGAGACTCTATGGTAGGACAGCAATTGACAGACCAGGCTGAAGATAGGGAATCATTTATTTGTAACAGAAATAGTAGATCTGTATTCTTTCCTGGTTTGAACTTTGCCTTGGATTCAGGAATGTTGCACTTTATGAATTACATTTTCTGTTTATTATTGAATATTTCCAGGCTTGGGTCAGAGAACAAGGACCCAATGGTTATCTAATCAGTTAGAGTTGCATGTCATACGTATATATGAGAACACGCACGTCTGCAAGTGTACATAAAGCTTTATGAAAGCTTTCTTTGTGAAGCCAAATTCTTATGTGGAGCAAGCCTTACTTTGCTTTTGGAGATCTTAATATTTCTTTAAGAAATTGCACCTTTATAGGAAACTCTTCCAGTTATTCTGGAAGTCCCCAGTATTTTCCCATTCCCCTTCTTTACCTTTGAATATAGGACATATTTTTCTCCAAATTGAAATACACCCATTCCTGTGGTACTGTCCTAGTGCTAGTTCCATATAGAAGAGAGGAATCCCTCCAAAGATGGCCATAATTGTGTAAGGAATGAGGAATGCCCCTGCAGGAAAGAAAGGAGATTATTGTAACTCTTCATGGGACTTCTCTTCCAACAGTGCCAGCACTCCATACACAAGAGTTCCTTTCATCCCACAGGAAGATGCATATCCCTCCCTAGCCACTGTGCCACACTGAATTACCATGGGATTTCTCGTGAGAGTAACTACTTAGTAGTGTGAATAACAAGCAACATTCAGGCCAAATGTCTCACATTTCTATACCAAGTATATATAAGATTCACCAAAACTGCACTGGCTACAATGGATTACAACTGTGAGAGAGATGGGCTACAGGTGACATAATTTCTTCAGTAAAATGCCTTTGTTACATCAGGGGGACAAAAGTCCCTTCCAGATCTCCTTGATTAGATTTATAATTTGACTGATAAATCGGTGAGTCTAAGGCTTTGCGTTCCTCATGAGCTGGTTTTGACATGTTGGTTTATCTGATTCTAAAATACTCCTTGGGACAGGGATTGAGTCTGTTCTCTTGGAACATGGTTCTGTACCTAACTGGCTCTTGGCTTCTATTTGTACTGACATTTTAGATCTTGCTAAATAGTTTTCGCCCATGTTAATATCTCCCTACTCTATCTGAGTATTTAGGTTTTCCAATATGCTTGCAAAGTAATTTTCCCTTTGTTGTTTGTTATGTATGATACTAAAATAAGCCACTAACCCATCCATTTATAAGCAGGAAGTCCAGCATTAAAGAACAGGACACAGAACTAGTCACTGACCTCCTCCGTTCTGGTAGCATATATAAGGAAATCTCCACACATTCCCCAGATCCACTGCATAGCCAATGACAGAGAGTAGAAAGTCAATTTTTTTACTCCAGGTCTCTCTGTCTTCCAGCTCCATCAGCTGCTGCTGGCCTTCTGCTCCACAGGTGGTGGAAGTGGTGGTTGTAGTGGTGGTGGTGGCTGCTGGGGCAGTGCACTGGGCATCCTCCACCTCTCCCATGCCGTTGCAGGGAGCAGAGCTCTGCCCCCCTGAATAACCATTTGAGATCTGAGCTGCCTGCCCTTTATCCCCCTGGCTGGGATGGACTTTGTTGCCATCCTCCACCAGCCGCAGGGCAGATTTAGGGTTCCTGACCAGAAGACCATTCTCTTTACAGTCTTCTCCTTTGTTACAGTCTGAGGCATCTTTCTTGCAAGTCAGTGGCTCAGTCTCTTTGCCTGTTGCCTTTTTTTCCATTTTCACCAGGATTTGTTCCAATCACTTGCACACAGACAGCAGCAGAGTCCCCTCGTGGCTTGTCTTCCCACACTTATTCCCAGCGTATTCCCAGCACTTTTAGAACTCCTCTTCCATATTTAAATCCATCACATTGAAGGCACAAACACCATCTAAGAAATGAAAATAGTTAAAAATCCATTACTGTAACTTTTAAGTTACAAATGACAGATTCTGTGATTAAAGTACTTCTGGAAGTAATGAACCATCACATCATGCAGTGTGAATCATGTAGCAGATAATCCAGGATTCAGTACAGAGAAAGGAAGGAAGCAGTGATCCCCTCCTGCAGCAGAAGCTGCTGTACCTGGTTTATAACCTCTCGGGCAGGTTTGCTGGACTTTGTGCATTGTTGGCAGTCACAGTCCCACTGTCTTCTGGTACCACGTTTCCCTCTGAACCCTGGTTTCACACTCAGGGAGCCTGTGGGACTCCCAGGTTGCAATACTGAGGTCAGAGTTTAGTGTGGCTTGTGTTTTCGGTTTCAGAAGTTCATCCTGTGACTTACCCACTCATCCTGTGGCAATTGCTAGGTTCACCCAGTATGAAGGGAAAAGAATTAATGAAACAAATATGACATAACAGTGGGTATACACATTGCATTTCAGGATCACCTTTCTGCAGAAATTCCACAGGTTCTGCTCTGTTTACCAGCAGACCTTGAAGGTTTAAATGGAAGTTTAAGTAAGTATTTAAATCTCAGTTGTTTTGCATCAAACTGACTTTTGAGACTCAGTCAACACCAATAATAGCAAGGAAAAAAGATCAGAAAACTTCAATTTGATTGTTTTGAGTAAGAGCTAATGTGTGGGTCTAAAGGACAAGAGCTGTCCCCAGTTTTATTGAAATCCATCTATCCATTTGGATCTGCTAGCACTGTGGTTGCAGCCCTGGGAAGGGCAGTGGGTACGGCTGCAAAGAACAGACACTGGGAGAACCCCTGGCTATCCCTGCCCTCTTCATGTGGGCTGGAGCATAACACAAGGGAAATGAACCATCCCCAAATAAAGATAATGTAAAGCACAGATTTTCCTTCAGAACAGAAAAAGAACTGTGAGTCAGTGGGTCAGGTTTTGTTTTCTGGTCATTTGTCAGGGAAGTCAAATGCCCTTAAAAGCAGCATTAAAAGCTGCCTTTACTTTTGAAATGAGAGCTGATTCTCTGTGCTGCAAATTCCCTGGGGCAGTAACCTCGCTTTATAGCAAGCAAAGCGTTACACAAGCTGTAGAGATTATTATAATTACATCTAATTTATCCTTTTCAAATCCTTTTACACAGGAAACAGCATTGTCACATGCTAGTAGAAGAATAAGCATTATTTTATTTCACTTACAACTGCTGGGAAGCTAAAGCAGAGAAGGGATAGTATTTGCTCATTTGTAGAATTTGCTCATTGCTTTCATCCTTGTGCAAAAACTGTGCATTAAACCACTTCCTAAGTATTTATCAGTGCAAGCAGAAAGAGAAGGAAAGCTATCGAGCTGCAGAGTAAACAGGAGGATGTTCTTGAGATCAAAGTCACTTGAAGGTGTTTATAACTTTCAGAAATACCTAGTTCTTCAGGCTTACGTTCTCTTTTCATCATATAGCAAGCAGTGCATCATTAATGCTGAATTCTTAGAGCAGTACTTTGCTGCCATTAGTTAATCATCCACAAAGACTGAATCATCTTCAGAGTTCCAGAGAAAAATACTATTGCAAAGAACAGAAGTTTGTGTTTTACCTATGAGGCTATAAAACCTGAATGACTTTGGAGTCTGAAACCATCCCAGGAAAGCCTGTGTAAATGAGATCAGTCCTACCACCACTGGAGGTAACATAAGAATCCTAGGAAAGGTCACAGCCAATCCTGCCCTCATATAGAGCATGTTAAATAAGGTAGGAGCATGGAAAAGTAACCTGAGCCCTTATGGACTTTATACCTCTTACTCATAAATGGGAAAGCAGTAAAGGAAGTTTATTTAGCTGCATTATCTCATGAGGCTGAATTTTCCATACCTGGGACTTAAACCCTTACTGTATTTGTGAAACACTTGATTTCTGCACATAAATACTTCTTGGTGCTTTCTTTACAGAGGAGAGGTCATGGAATGTATTGTTGATTTGCTGGATCTGTGACAATCAAGACCATTCTCTTATCCAGATCTAAGCCCCCTCTGATCTTCTGCAGACCACAGGAAAGAAATATCCCATTATTTGAAATAGTGATGTAGAATTTTCAGTAGTGTCAGCCTAAAATATGCAAAATTATGTGTGAACTTTCAGGGGCTTTAGCTGGAATTTGAACTATTCCTTTCTCCCCTGGGAAACCTCTGGAGTGACAGACTCCACAGCAGTGTTCACAGGGGCATAGTTGGCACATGAAAACACAACATTGACAGAGTCAGATTTCATTACACTGTAAAAACTGTGGGAGAATGGACTTTTTCTCCCTCATGTTACAAGTCAAACAAAAAAATATCTGAAACTGCTACCAACAGCACAAACAGCTGCAGAATTAAAGCTCTTGGGGCTGAGAAGTGTGCTAGGATCACTAGGGAAGATACACAGGAGAAAATTACACTAATTGTAAAGGATTTTGCCCTCCACTTCATCTCGGTACACTCATCTTTCAGTAGTTACAGGTGCTAGAATGATGATAGTGAATGATGTAAGAAAGGGCAGTTAATTACTTATTTTCCATCTGAGCTGTTGTAAAGGTTGCTCTCACACAAATTCACATTGGCTTCTTATCACCAGCATAATCTGCTACAGAAGAAGAAGAAGAAGCAAGCTCGCTGTGCCTTCATTTCGTTGTGAACTGATGTCACTGCTCCTCTGAGCAGC
Source organism: Ara ararauna (assembly GCA_028858755.1). Taxonomy (NCBI): domain Eukaryota; kingdom Metazoa; phylum Chordata; class Aves; order Psittaciformes; family Psittacidae; genus Ara; species Ara ararauna. Next base: position 3,055,122 of record CM054389.1, on the reverse strand, counting down.
CCTAAGTGTCTGCACCTTTTGTCCCTCCAGTAACTCTGAACAGAGACTCTGGAGTGAGCCCAGAGGAGGCCATGGAGATACTACAAGGGCTGGAGCAGCTCTGCTCTGGAGCCAGGCTGAGAGAGCTGGGCTGGTTGAGCCTGCAGAAGTAATGGCTCCTTAAGGGAAGACCTTAGAGCAGCTCCTGTGCCTAAAGGGGCTACAAGAAACCTGGAGAGGGGCTTTGGACAAGGGATATAGGGACAGGACAAGGGAATGGCTTTAACCTGCCAGAGGGGAGACTGAGATGAGCTCTTAGGCAGAAGCTCTTCCCTGTGAGGGTGCTGAGGCGCTGGCACAGGGTGCCCAGAGAAGCTGTGGCTGCTCCATCCCTGCAGTGTTCAAGGCCGGGTTGGACACAGGGGCTTGGAGCAACCTGCTCTATGGAAGGTGTCCCTGCCCATTTGGAACTGGATGAGCTTTAAGGTCCCTTCCAACTCAAACCAGTCTGGGATTCTGTGATTATTCTAAAGGCCAGTTCTCTTTTCCCAATGCTGTGCTGTCCAGGAGCACAGGAGAGGTGCCAGCCCTGTGAACTGCACTCCTGCTTAGTCAAAGAGTGATGAAAGAGGAGCAACCCTCAGCCCTGCTCCAGGGCAGCATTGTCTAACACACAGCACATCCTCCACAGCCATTCCCTGCTTTGCTTGCTTGCTGAAAACACTAAGCTGGCTAATTGAAGCCATATGTTCCTACAAGCTTGGCTGGAGCCACCAACGCAGTTCACATCAGCCAAATATTAATTAAATTATCATTTTTGGTTACTCCCACACTGAGCTAAACTCGAACCAGCGCTGTGCATGTCAGAGCCCTCTATGCCCCTTGGTGCACAAACCCAACTCCTTTGCCTCTATCAAAGCAATACTCAAGGAGCGTTCCTGTCCTGGGGCCTGGCTCCTTCCTGAGCCACGCAACTGATGGATCATCGCTTTGTTTATTTCTTGAGGCACGCAGTGACCCCTCGTGGCAGTGTGGGAATCCCTCTCTTCCAGTGTTCCGCGATGTAGTAAACCACAACCCTTCTAGCACTTCAAAACAAAAGGGTTTTCATGCTGTGTTTTTTAAAGGAGCAGACTGATGTGTCCAGGAGATTAAAGCAATTAGGCTGGGGTACAGCAAATACCAGATGCTTCAAGGAAAGCAAATCTCAATGCTTCCAGTCACCTGGAGGATACTTTATTTGAGGTGGGGCAGCACTGACTTCCTGAATTCCTCAGCACAAGGGTTTGTTCAGCCTCACTCTGCGTGGCTGCAGATTCATTGCTTGTCTCCAAACCATCCAATACATTCTAACTTGCAAAATGTGGATATTTGCATGCATTTTGCATCATACAAATTACATTCTGTTTTCACGTGCTACTTTTATAAGCCAGTGCTTGCTGGAGTGCCAGCTACTCGCTGGTTACTGCTGTGTTCCTGCAGCAAAACCCATGCCTGTCACTCGCACAGCTCCTCCATCTGCCCCACTTCTGCCCATTCACATGCTAGTACTTGCAAAGAATTCAAGTGCTTTGAACTCTGAGACAAGAAGTTAACTCACACTGCTGGCAAACAGAACCAAACATTATAACACATACCTGCTACCTTGACCTAAATCTTGGGTTTATCACAAAGTATTTAAGATGGTTAAAATTTTGTAGCTGCCTGACTGCGTATTACACCTTGGGATAAAGATGCTGTTCGCACAGGCAGCTGTATGTAATACAAAGAGTCCAAGGAAACTGCTTTTATCTAGAAAATCAAGCAGGGAGTTTGTATGACAGGACGGAAATCCCATATCCCACACAGGAAAAGGCTGAATTGTTTATCTGTGGGTGCTGTTCCCACTTCTGAGCCACAATATCAGCCGTGACCCCTGGACAACCACAGACTGGGGTGTTTTCAGGTACTGGAGCCTGCTAAATGCAGCAGTGAACATTTCGGGTCTTCACCCGGTCTCCTCACACAGTCCTGCTGTCTTTGCACAGGAGGGAGGTGACCCGGGTGACAGGGAGAAACTTTAAAGACAGGCTTTTGTGGGCTGGTGCGTCCCTGGTTTACTGCGAGTGTGGTGTGGAGGAGCACAGAGCCTTCATGGTTTTGCACAGGCCAGGACTAACCCTTTAATCAAGGTTATTATGGGATAACTCTGATGTGCCCATGCTGTGAGGAGTTGTTAGAAAATAAGTTTCAGCCAATTAAATCTTGAAACAAGATTGCGATTCATTTTGCCTGCTGTGTGTCATACACAAGCCATGCTTAGAGTTCATAGTGCAAAGAATAAACGCCCTTGGCTTTTTGATTGTGTTTGTAAATACTGATGTCATTAAAAAATGAGTACCTAGAATATCCTTTTCTATCAGCTTGTTTCTATTGTGAGCTGATAGCAAGTGTGACACATTCCATTTCAGATTTCAAAACCTGATATGCATAAATACATAGTAGAAGATAGAGTCCCAGCTTTGGGAGGGCTGCCTGTAACCAGCAGTATTAGGTACAGAGGAGATACAAGCTGATGTCTAAAGTACCCTCAACAACAGAAAATTCATTTCTTCAGGGTTTTGGGGTTTAGCTATGCTTCAGTCTAGTTTAATAGAATCAAAACTGACTTTTGATAAAGAGTGATCAAAACCCACTGAAATTAATGGGTCTAGTGAGCAGGTCCGATCCTAGTGCCAGTCATTTCAAATGTAACTGGATTGGGTACTTCTGCACATCACTAATGCGTATTGGAAACCTGCAATTTGTAGATGACAAAATAGATCCTATATCTGAATATTTGCAGTTCTCCGAGGGCTTGCTTCTTACTAAAACAGAATAGAACTGTACTCAACATGTAGTCCCACTGAGGTAGTGGCCCTTCTGGGAGAATAAAAGGCTACTTACCAAGGCAAGAATGGTATAAGTAGTGAGCTGTCTCCAGTTAACTTGTGTAATCCCAGATAAGGCTAAATACAAGTAAGATGTGAAAATAATGCCTCTGAAAGGAATAGTATTGGGGGAATATAAATCTGTGCTGTGAGTTTTTATGTCCCAATCTTGTCCATCATTCAGTCTGAAATTAAAAAGTCAGCAAGAAAGAGAGATTTTACCTTTAAAAACATGTTGAGAAGACAGATGCTGTGTTGTAGTGGGAATGCTGCCAGGTGGATGACATTTAACAAACAGGGAGGAGGGGGAGAAAATGCATTTTATGGCTCGAGAGTGCCCACATGTAGTGCAAGGAAACAGATAAGCTCAGAGGGAGTGATATTCCCTTTGTATTCTTCCTCAAATTATTTATATAAACTTGAAGGAAGTGTCATAACACAGCAAATATCACCAAATAGAGCAGAGTTCCTTAATGTAATTCTGCACAGGCAAATTAACAGGCATGGTGTTTGAAATGAGAGACCTGTTTGCAGACTCACGTCAAAGCCTGGCTGCATGCATGTACTTGCTTGTAATGTTTTGACCTAAAGGAAATAAAGAAACAGTCACCATTGTTTGCAGATGATGCTTCTTTGAAGGAGATTTGTTAATAGCTATCACCAAATTACAGCCCCTTTATACAGGCTCCAAGTTCTTTATGAAACACTTATACCACAGACAGGCTTCGTTATGTTGTGTAAAATCTATGATGCAGATTGCCAGATCAACAGAGCTGCAAATACACAGTTTTGGAACAGAGTTCAAACACCAGCATCAGAAAGGACGGTGGGATAGAGAACGAACATTTCTTTAGGCTCTTAATTCCTAATGAAAACTGGGTGGGTTTTATTTCCATGGGGAAAGCAGGAAAGAGCTTAAATACACACTGCACATTTCCTTGTGTGGGAATAATTTAGGGGGTTTATTAAACTCCAGTTTTGGGGCAGTCTTTCTGAATTTGTATAACCATTTGCAATTCAGCACACCCTGTCCAATTAGAAAATGGACCACAACAGACATTTGCTTTATGCCAAGTTTACAAAGTGCTCACCAAGAAAATTACCATCAATTCACTCATCAATAGCACCAGAAGACGAGGTCCAAGTGTCTGAACCTTCCCTGGTGAATGCCTGACAGCTAAAAACCCACATGAAAAAAATCACAGTGCTTCCAAGGATCCAGATCCATTAAATGCATGATTCTTCCCCCCCCCAGGCTTTCTTACCACACCAAAACATGTTTTTCATTACTATTTATATATCCAGTTACATTGCATTCCTCACTTAAACTTCCATATTACTTGGCAAACTAGCCAGCAAGCAAGTTGTTTCAGCACTAAACATGATTGACTATAAATCTATATATGACATACTCTTCAGATTTATTACTTATAATAAATCTGTCCCATTGAGTTAGATAATTTACTGTGCTGGAACAGTTTAACTTTCAAAATAAAACTTTTATATGGTTAATAAAACTTACTTTGTATAAAATAAATAACAGTTTGCATTGATTTCTTCCCTTCAGATTCTGCTTATTTTTCCTTATAGTTTAATGCCTTTTTGTAAACTTTAAATAAACTTCATGCCCATAATGCAATTATGGGGACTGCCAAAACTGTAATTTCAGATTGTCATAACATGTTCTGCTACAGGCATTTGACTCCCAACATTCATAACTGCTGGACAAGTGCCTGAGCAAGAGGGAGTAGAGCATCAGAACACCAGAAAATCAAGAAAAAGCATTAAAGTTTTAAGACAAAATCAAACCAAACTTTCACCAAAAATCAATGCAGTTTTACCCCAAAAACCTTTGTTAGATGTACATTTTCCCAAAGCTATAGAAATACCCTAAGACCTTAAAAGTTGATTTAGAAAGAAGCAAAACATAGTGTACGCATTCTAGACTATTATTAGTAGTTCAGACTTTAGAGCTGAAAGAGGCAATAAGGAGTGGAAGTTAATGAAGCTCTGGTATCTGCTTGCTTCAGAAGGTAGGCTCTAAAGACAGCATCTCAAAGTCTGTCTAAATTCATAAAGTACTTCAGAAATCACTGTGTTAAAGACAAAGCCATACAGTACCTGTCTTCAGGGTCGGCTTGAAGCACTTTCCTTGGAGTTATCCAAGCTCGAGTAACCTTCACCCACATTTACTTCAGTCTCAGGAACTCAGTCTGTGGGCAACTCAGCATCTTGGGGAGGTTTTTGTACACCAGTCCCCCTCACATGGTCTGATTTCCAGATAATCTGCTGCCAAAGAGCTCTTGGAGAATTTTTGCGTCACTTTAGTCAAATAAACTTTATGTTTCACCAGGGCTGCAGCTCAGTTTTCCTCCTAGAGGTGGGTGGCTACATTTGTCTGCTCTGATCAGCTCAAAAGAGCAGGATCCAATGAAGGCAGAGGGAAAAGGAGGGAAGCTTTCCTGGTAAGGGACAGTTTTGCTGGTTCTTATTCCAGCTATAAATAACAGGATGGGGGTGATGATGATGATGATGGAGACAGCAAACAGGATGGAAGTTTTGAGGGAATCAGTAAATGACGAGTTTGCAGGTGGGTCTGTGAATTAAGATAGGAAAAAACTGGGATCTGATCACTGGCTTGGAAAGAATAACTTCTATTGCTGAATATTTACATTATTTTAATAAAGAAAACAGGTTTAGTGGTGGTTTAAAGCACTAAGCACTGATTCTTAAAAGTGTTTTGCTGCCTCGGGAAGCTCAACAAGTAATTTCCTTTCTTCCTACTACTCAAAACCTCTCACTCAGCCTCTGACACATACTGTGTCTCCAGCTTCTTTCATCCAGGGTTTCTTCATTCCTAGACTTCACCATTTGTTTATAAAGACTCATAAATCACAAGTCAGTGAAATAGTGCCATAGGTTAGGTGACGGATCTGAGAGAAAACAAGTGGAAAAGCAGAATGGGAGCGCCTAAGAATAGCGAGTTGTTGGAGCAGCAGCAGTTTTGCTGTAAGTTGTTGCCAGTTTTCAGAGACTTGCTCCAGACAACCGAAAAGAAAACAAACTCTGAGCACTGGAAAGCACTGGGATATAATTAGCACTTTCCTTTTTCCGTCTTCGGGTCCCTTAATGATAGCAGCAGCCAGGCAGCAGCGTGGCATTTGCACCATCTCAAGGATAGCTCAGGTATTGCAGTCAGAAACACCAGCCAGGCATGGATTGAAAGTTCTGGCTTTCCCATTAATTCTCGTTGGCAAGATATTAAAAACACTTTGGCAAATTAAGTTTGTGGCCTTCAGTTGTATCACAGATTCATTGATCTCTAAGTGGAAATAGCACTAACTCATCCTCTCTCTGCTGTGCTGAACTTCCCTCCTGTACTCTTCTTTCCAAAATAAGCAGTTGCAGTTGTGTTAACCTCTGCTTAGCTGCCCCAAAGTCAGTGTCCTTGCAGCCTGTAATCACTCACAGCGTCCCCCTGGTTGTCCTGTTCTGAAGGGTTTGCAAGGACAAAGACTCGGTGCCTCACTCAACCTTTATGAATGTTGAAGTACAGCATTTGAATGCACGAGTTCCCACCTGTGGGTTAGACCCTGTGCTTTGCATAGCAGGTTTTTTCCGTCTTGGGATAGGGGAGGAATCTGTGCCTTGCCTTTCATGCAGATTTCCAGCTCACTACTGCTGGGCGATGGGAATGGATTTCCCAAACTCACTTTTTCTGCCCTTTTACAAGAAAAATTCTCCTTGCTTTGGGCCCCTCTTTACATGATTATGTGGCAGTTTTAAAAGAGACCTTTGAGGCTTTTTCTCCATCTTAGTCTCTGCTTAGAGTAGGCTCTTTTAGCAAGACCTCAAACACTGCTGGACACCATTCATCTTGGCCAACACTTGCAGTTAAATTGCCTTCATATGCTCACAACAGTGGCACCCAGCATCACCATCTGGTTGTTTCTGTAGGGCACACAAAGCTGTAACATGACAAGCGGCACACTGAGAACACAAAACCACCTTTCATGACTTATCCTGCACTGCTTGGTCAGTTGATGAGTTTTTTCTCATAAATGGCTTTTGCAGCAGCATGGGAGTTTGTTTGCAATTTGTTGCCAGTCTGGAGCCTTTGGGGCATAATATAAATAACAGACTTGAGATTTCAGGCAGAGCCCTTCGCTTTATCTTGTATGTGAAAGACTTCCAAGTGGTGTACTGAGTCAGATCCAGAATTCCATGAAGTATTCCGTGCATTTGCAGGTAAAATACTAATGATTTCTGGAAAGTATGAAAAAAGAGAAAGAAAACTGACTTTACACAAGATAACCTCAAATACTTCTGCAGTTTTCTACAGGTAAAGCAACTGTAGGTCCAGTTCTCAATGCCAGCACAAGGATAGGAAGCATCAAATTCCCTAATAACAGTAGTACCAGCTGTACTAAGAAGAGCTTAATAGTAATTCTGCAAGTGTGTCTGATTCACTGCCAGTAAGAGGATAGGAACAATCTTCCAAATAACACAAAACAAATCCTAAAGTATTTGTTAGTTCCCTTTTTTTGCTTAGTTAGGAATCAGACTGTATTTAGAAGCTATTAGGATTGGCTTCGGGATAAAAGAAATTCTGATTGTCCTTCCCTGTTATTTTCTAAGCTGACAGAGCTGGGAAATACATCTGGGAATTAGATGGGTTTTGGAGAGGTTTTGTGATTTCAACTGTTTTGAGAGCGCATTTGGGTGGAGAAATCTGATTCTGAGAACCTCCGAACTGCAATTACACGTAACCTCTCCTGCCGCTTCCTTTTCTTAGTTAGGAGGAATTGCTATTTTCTGACTTTTGATAGAAACTGAGATATGTGACTTTTACGCCATCATCCATCAATATTTCCCACCTGTCAGATGAACTCTTGAATTATCACATGAGAACTACACCGCTGACAAACAGGAAAAGGAAACTGCTGGTTGGTTCCTCAACAATCCAAAGGTCTTTATAAGGATTTGCAAAGGATATAAACTTAAGAAAGCAGCAGCACTGAAACACAGTGGGCATGAATTGGTTTTGGTTTTACAGTCTAATCTAGGCATCTTTTTATCAGTTGGATGTTGTTTGTGTTGTAATCTTAGTTTACAGTTGATAAGGCATAGAGCTTCCTTTGCTGGACTGTAGCAAGTTAATTTTGTTCCCACATTATTTCCACTCCATAAGTCGGAAAGAGTTTATGTTTTGATCCTCTCTGAACCATTTCCTGCAAACTGACAGGAGTTAAGTGGTCTGTTCCTCAATTACATGCTCCTATACTACACTGCTGGAGTGGTGCTGGGCCACTTCATTCCATTACCTCTGTGGTGTCCTCTTACTTCCATGCACCTAAGAAGAGCGTGAGGATCTGGATCCAGCCATCCCTCATGCTACACAGGACAAACCTCCTCAGGCTCCATATGGAGCATGTGGCTTCTCAATCATCCGCTCAACTGTCTCAATTCTTACTCCCCCAGTCAAGGGCTGCTGATCACATTCATGATATTTCCTTTAGGACACAAGAGCAGAGTGACCCAGTTAACATCATATCCACAGGAGCTGTTACTAGGAAATCACATACTGATTTGATTCACGTTTTAAACTACTGCTTAAAAACAAGTCCACTTCCTGTGAGATACAACTGATGGATAACAAAGCCACTTAGCAAGAGCACTCAGCTATGGATTCTTACCAAGATACAGGTTTTCATGGGCTGTTACCACTGAGAAAAAGTTTGTTCAACTGCCTTTAGAGTCCTCAAAGTGGAAGAAACAGAGCTGTTTCCCTTCTTCTCTACTCCTTCTTACAAAGAGCTTAGAAAACTGCTGAGTATAAAGGCAAAACTCTTTCTGCCAGATTAGCTTCATTTCCGATAACGTGTTTCAGCTATGTGGATTTTCTGTGCCTATTTGAAGGAAAGGGAAAACAACTCGTACTATTGTATAAGCTGCACAGGGAAATATCTGGGCAAGAGCTGTGGAGATAAGCACACACTGGACAATACTTTAAATACTTAAATTAACAAAAAAAATGGCTTGGAAACTGTTTTTAGTTTGGCAAACTCAATCCTCATCACTGCTGCCATGGGCAACACAAATGTTAAACTCCAGAGAAAAAGTGATTCTCTCTGGCTGCTCTGCCCCTCGCATGGATAGCATAAAGGAAAGAAAAGAGTTGGTGTAATGTCATAAGCAGAAAGGTTTTGTAAGACTAAAACACTGACCTTTTGGAAGGGAAAAGCACCCCCAGAACAACACATGCATTACTCATAATGAAAATATTGTGCATAATAGAGCTTCCCAAGGGACTTGGCTTTGTTTCAGAGCCACCAGGGTTCAGCATCAAGTACAAGGCTGTTTACTTGCCTTGATGCAAGTAACAGCATGAAGTAGAGGCTCTGCATCACAGACACATGAAGCCAGAAAGGACCTCAGGAGCTGAGGTCCATCCCTCTGCCAAAAGAAGGATCAACTCTGCCAGTTCTGACACGTTCTTCTGTAACCCGACCTTAAGGAGCTCGAACAAGGGAGGCATCACACATCCTCAGGCAATCTATTCCAGCTCTTCACTATTTGCATCACCAGAAAGCTTTTCCCAATCTCTCCAAGTTTTGCTGCAGCTAAAGCCCGCAACCTTTTGATCAATTTATCATAAGCAGTTGAATCAGAATTCCCTTCTTTAAAGCATCCATTTATCAATTCAAAGATTATGACATCTCCCCTTTTCTCCAAACACCATCTTTCAGCCTTTTACTAGGCAGTTTCAAGTCCCTGATCATTCTTACCACTCTTCTTTACACTCATTTTGATCTGTACCTTCCCCGAGGTGCAGTCTCCTAAAGTACATAACTCCACTCCAGCTCACTCCCCAGCAACCTTAGGCAGAGCTGGGTAACTTTACATATCTTGCAGCTATTTCTGTTTGTACACCCCAGTATTACTTCATCTCATAGGAGTATGCAATCAATTATGATGCTTTTACATTTCTTTCCACAAACTCAGTCCCCACTTGCTCTGCATGCTCTGTGTACCCAGTTACTCCTGGCTGAGCACTGTTTCTCACATAATACACTTTTGCATAGTTTGACAGGTCACATTGACAAGCATAAAGTATATATCAGAAAATAGCAAAACATTCTGACAATAACCTGATAATTAAGTATATGGGACAAATCAGCTATTCAACAGTAACCAGATAATTGAAAGGTATGCCCAAACTCGCATTGATAACTGCACGTGATGCCCTGGCTCCTGCCAGTCAACACTGTAGGTGACAGAAAACCTTGACATAAACCCAGGGTAATGCGAGCTGAACTTTGCTAGAGAGGAATCAAATCACAGGATCTCTGTACTGCCAAGATACATTCAGAGTACATTCTGTACATTCAATGTACACCTCCAGAACACCTCTGCAGAAAATACTGCGAAGGGCACAGTCTCTTACACCATTCAAGGACAACAACATCCTCCTAATGCTGCTCCACACCAAATTGTCTTATCTAACCAGCACTCCTGTCCACTTGAGGAAATGTTAATCACAGCAGGTTGAATCATCTTGGATGGCTCTCCTAGACAAACCCAAATCTGGATTTAGTTCAGCAGGTAACACAGACATGATTCAGCTTGGCGTTCTTAGTGTATGTACACAGATACACATGTATTTGTATAACTACCATAGGATACACTTCCATAATCATTTAGGAACTTTTACCTCTGCTATTCAAATGGAATGAAAGTCAAACCAAACTGGAGTACCACAGCAATAACCATCCTTTTTTTGCCTGCACTTAAGCACCATCTATCTGCTACCCACAGTAGCTAGCACTTGTGTTGCTGTGTGGTTCTTTTTCCTCACATACCCTCTTACTTGCCTGTGGCTAAACCTAGTACAGAACAGGAAAACTGTCAGGGTGGACACAAAACCAGCCCACCATTCTGGCACTATTTAAATCTAAGGATTAGTTCTGTGCTCAAGCTGTTTGAGTGCCTGTAGCACAGGAGATATTATGCTTGCCTTTCCCTTCGTTCAGTGAAAGAAGAATCTTTAACTACAAAGAACAAGCAGCATTCTCTCTTCATACATTCACATCTGGCTCACTTAGCAGGTCACTAACGTCTTCCCATTGCATTAGTTCCATGAGGTTCATTTAAAGAAAGAAGAAAACAGAACTGTAGCAGTCACTTTAGAAAGTGTTTATTCAAAAGCTTCATAGCACCATCTGGTTTTTTAAAACATCCAAATAAAATGCAGCAATTAAAACATTGGGTTTTTCTGTTGAGCATGACACTAACTCCACCTGGGAACATACTTCTGGTTGTTCTTGCTAATGTCACTGGAAAATAGCGCTCCCGTGCACACAGACATAGCACTGGGCCTTGATGTGGGTTATCCAGACCTAGCTCAATAATGGAAGAATAAAAACAAGCGAAACAGGAAACCTCAAGGAAACAGATTCCACACACCCCCACCCCCCTCAATTTCTGCTGGGAAAGAGTATTTTCAAAAAGGTAATTTTAGCACTTTCAATTCTTTTGTCCTTTCTGAAACTTCAGCAAATGCAGAAGCATAAATATATAAAATCTTCTGGGCATTCTTTTACGGTACAAGTCAGACCATGGATGGTTAATTTGTAAGGATCTCAATGTATTTGTTCTAACAATCAGCTGGTAATTTTAAAGGGCCTCTTATGGCCATCTTCTCTAGGGAAAACACGGGTCAAAGGAATTCTACTAAGTTACTATGGTGACTTTTACTCAAAATTTCAGGTGAAATCAAAGTGCCATTGACAGCACTTATAATACTTTTCCATGATGAGGTTTTGCCTTTCCCCTTTTTAGCTTTTGGAGTAGCCTGAGAGCTTCATTCAGGCGAGTCAGTAAAGCGCTATTTCCCAATGATCCTTAACTTACATTTCAAGAATATGGACCATGCTGAGGGCTTGGTCACATTATCATTTGGCTATGGCTTCCAACCACTGGAATTCTCTATTGCATCTAATTCTGGTTGACCATTAAGAGGCAAATATTCACTTGGCTAAAGCCCCCATAGGGTCCCACGCTGGCAAAACAATTGGTTCCTGCTCCATCACTGCCAGGATGTCTTCTGGTACATGCTTCTTGTCCACCACCACTTCATACACGTACTCAGAAAACCAGTCATCAGTCATGATCAGGTAACCTGGAGATGAAAACAGCTCATTACAAGAGAACCACCACTAATAACAGTGAAGCAGATAAAGTTTCACTTGTGTATGATGCGTTAAATAGGACTAGTCAGATACAGTATCTCTCAAGACAAAGAAATTAACCTTCAGGTTGACCAGATGTACTTCATGTGCACTGAAAGACCAGGCAAGAAGCCTGCTAGGAAAAACAAGACCCAGAATATTCCTTATTTATGCTCCCTCTGCTAAAACAGGCATTGATGATATTCAAGTGAATTACAATGAGTTAAAAAGGCTTTTAAGGCAGTGAAGTCCCTGGCTTTAGATGTTTTCAGGGTTTGGTTAAGAAAAGGGAAATTTTCTGGGTGAATATCCAACCATCTGTGGCTTAAGAAAACTTTGCTGGTTTAGTTCTTGCAGTGAGCGAAGGCCATCTGCTCTCCTCAAACATAAACCATCTAAATCACACTTTTGCTGAACTAAATCTTAACTTTTCTTCTCCTTAATATAGTTCTTACTGAGAATTTCAGTGAAGAGCCTTTGAACTGGGGGGAAAACAGTCACTTTGAGAGTATCAGAGGCTTTAACAGAAAGCTGCTATTGGAAACAAACTGTTCAAGGTGAACTGAAAATAAAGAGAGGCTGGGCAAAAGCAAGCATTTAGAAGACAGATGAGCAGGCTTTATGTAATAAAAGTTCCTCATGTCCTTATACAGTATCATCCCACAATCAAATGAAACAAGAAAATGTCTAAAGAATATGGACAATAAATGCATCTATCTACAGCATCTTGTTTCTAAAGCAAGAGATCAGATAATTCCCATAAATTAAAAACCCTATCAATTGTAATCCGAGCTAGAAGCCATTTTGGAAACACTGCCAAAGGGAGCTGCCCTGATTATTCTCTCTTCAGGATATGAGTTCTTGGGACACACAAAAACCTCTCACTCCCAAGAGCCAACAAGTAATTGCACCCTGAGAGGATAATGAACTCTGCTGCTGACATCCTGTATCTCAAAGCTTGACAGTGCTGATTAGGATCACAGTGTCTGAACAAGGAGGAAGCGTCAAGCAGAACTTCAGAACATGCAAATAAGTAAGGACACTGTTTGAGAAGGCCTGTGCCCAGTGACACAATGAAAGCCACTATCAATTTCTTCATTAAAAGCAGATACATACTATACACGCCGCAGTATATATACACCTAAGACCCTACCTAAGGCAACCCTGAGCCCTGCATTGCAGCCGGGTGATGGGCAGAAGTGAAAAAGAAACAGGAAAGTTTCCTGCACTTCTGGGCAGGGTACACAATGGAGTTTCACCTCAGGAAACTGACCCACTGCTTCTGCTCAAACCAGTTCTATGTTAAGGCAAGAACACTGAAAAGAACTTGGAACAACATCACCTTGTAACACAACACAGCACCTGACCACAAAGCGTGCTCCTGTGCATATCAGGCGGGTCCACACTTCTCTAACTGACCCAAAGGAAAAAGAACTTGACACTGCTCAGATGCTGGCCAGGGAGAGGTCAGTTGAGGATCAATGGCCTGCAAATTATTCCATAACCTAGGATGTGGGCACCTGAAAATAAAGCCCTGGAAAGATCCCAAAGGACTACTACAAGCCACTTCGTGCTTGTGCTGCAATTCCTCTGTTGGAGGAGAAACTAAGTGTCCTTCTGTCATAGCATACTTATGGGATGATATACACACATATACAAATACAGACATTAAATGTGTACAGTAGATCTGTTATGTATGTGTGCAACAGGCAGTACAAGAGATTAGAAAAGGCAAAAGGGAGCCGACTTCTAGCTGGAGATGTATCACAGAAAGTCCTTTTCATGCCAAAACAAGCAGAAGGACCCCTATCAGCTGGATGTGATAAAGTGACTTAGGCGTCCTCTCGTGCTTGGTTTCAAAAAGAGATGCTGATGGGATAAGCTGGGTTCAAAGTTAAGTAATAATGGCCTGTGTCAGGACAAAAGAGCACACAGGATAATTGCGTTTGCCTGCATGGCTGACAGTGTCAGCGAAACACAGAAAGGAAACATTTGACTCGGAAGTGACTTTCTTACCTCAATAAACAAGCAGTGTTTGTCAGCAGCTGTGTTCATTCCTTGAGGGAAAACAGACAGGATTCCAAGAAACACTTTTTCAACAGTTCTGAATATAATTACTAACTTTTTATGAAGAGCAATCAATGCTTGGCTATTCCCAGGGCTTCCCTGTCTCTGGGACAAGCACTACCACAGAGACTGAGTTCTGTGCACTCAGTGCAGTGTGAGCATGTAACCAACTTCATCCCACAATACCCAAACCAGGAATCACAGGCTTCTCAAGTCCTGCACCATGCAAGGTGGTATCCAGCACCTTGAGCTGTACTGGGAGCATAGCAACAGGAACCCCATGTGAAAACACAGTTCCATTTCCTACCAACACCAAGTCATTTGTTTGCTTGGTTTTTAATGACTCAAAGCCTGGTCTCTGGTGGTTTGTTGTGGGCTTTGCCCTTTGTCATCCTGTCCAAGAAATAATGGAGTTGGGGCTTACTCGTATCCCCCACACCCAAGTGGGCCTCAGCTGGGATGTGCCAAGTTTAACATCATTCTTGGCCTCTTTACTGATGTGGATTCTGGTTCTCTGCACTGGACTTGTCCAAACACAACTGCCCAAGTCCTTAATAAGGCAGATAAGATTAAAAAAACACTGCTAGAGAGAGTCCACGGCATAGGAAGAGAGCTAGGACAGACCATAGATCCTCACCCTCCTACACCAGCTAGTACTGGACACTGAAGAGTCAAAAAGCAAGAGAAAGGGGAGGAAACTGTGCCAAGTTGCCTCTTCTAACATCCAAGAATGAGCTCTGAAGAACAGTGCAACTGCCTTTAGCTCAGTAGTGGTTTGCTTGGTCATGCCCAAGAAAGTCACTCAGGGAATTACCTTCCCTGACAAAAATAACCCTGAAATAGACTCAAGCTTCCTAATTCTGATGGGATTTTCTCTCAAGGCACTTTTCCAGGCAACTCCCTAACCAAAGCAAAACATACACAGTGAGCAAGACTTCCCAGAGACCGCAGTCTCTACTGGCACAGAACAGATAAGTGACAAATGACTAACCCAGAGTGCACACAGATGCCACGCGCATAATATGTGCGTACAAGCAGGGTCCTATTAGATCTCAAAGGAACCACCAGCTCCTCTTAAGAATGAGTTCTTTTAGAGCCATTTAAAAAGTGAACCTGTACTTGGAAAAGAGAATGTCTCACGGAGGATAAGCTGTTAGTGCAAACCAAGCAGCAAGTTAAGCTTACAGAGCTGGCAAACAAGTTCAAAGTAATCTTCAAGACGACTAGGGAACTGGGTTAGTTTAGTGTTATTTCTAACCTGCAGCCTGAGGCACTGCACTGTTCATTTCCTGTTGCTGTAGCTTTTCTTTTTTGCTTTTGGATTATACGTTCAAAGTGAAGAAAGCCAAAAAACGCAAACGTGGCTCTCCACACTTCAGCCACAGCCTCTGCAGCTCCATCACGGCATTCCCTGGTGCTCCAGCCCAGTAACACCAGCACAAAACTCCTGCTGTTCAGTCACAGCTCCACAGGTACAACTCCTGCAAGCAGTGTCAGGCTTCAGTCCACTGCACTGTTTGGGAATATTAGCCAGTATCCTGAAATTGAGCCAATTTTTCTCCAGGTCTAGTACAGAACAACTCAACCTTGGCCAAGGAGCATGCATTGCCAGCACAGCCAAAGCTCCAACACACCTGTGAACTCCAGAACTTTTGGGAGTACAAACTTAAGCCCACAGAGTGGTTGTAAAGCAAGCTGAGTAAGGCACTTCCTTCCTGGAAGCATTCCACTAACACTAGTAGTATCAAACATCACAAACTGAGTAGCTGGAGTGTCTCAAAACAAAGTGTTTGATAATAAGAGCACAACTAACCAGCCATTTTAATATTTTATAGTCTCTATTATAAAGGCCCTTAATTAGCTTCAGAGACAAGAAAAGTTTTGACGTCACTTCTTACTATTTAGCTTCTTTATTTAATCCAGCATTCCAAAGTACATTTTACTACTGTCACACTGATGAGCCTTGAAGGCTTGAACATCAACACAGCTTCATTGTTTGGTCAAGACTGAAGACTGTTATTGGAATACTTTGCTGTGAATGTACACAGCTAACTCAGAACAGACACTACTGCAGCACCAAGGGGCCAGAACATCAATTAAGATGCTGTTACAAGAATACCCTACAGTGCAGCTAGCTGTTTGTAAGATACCAAAAGCTTATGAACAAGACCACATCCTAAACCAGATTTTTCCTAAAATAGCCTATTCCCAGAAGAAAACCCAGACATCCTGAGAAATTTCAGCCATACCAAATCTTGTGAGCACAACATTTGGGATTAATGTGCAGCAGAAAAATGTGGTCACCAATGACTATTGTGCAGTGCCCTGACACACACTGGAGTCAGTCACAGCATGCTCATCAGTGAGCCTGTGCCAGGCCTGAATTCACATCCGGCCTGCCTCAGATAGGGCATGACTAAAATCATGGAGTTTCCCTCCACTCCACTTTACCCAAGTGCTCTGCCAAGGCCTCACTGCAGTTATAAAGAACTATTTAACCTTTGATATGAACTTTAAAGTCTACCAGTATCTTCCCATACATGAAAAGTTTGGTTACTGGATTGTCAAACACTGTAAAGACAATACATGCCCTGTATCATTAAGCTATCTACACTCAGAGTTGCAGTTCTAGCCCCCAGCATAGGAGCTTCTGTTAACTGTGTCCTCCTGCCTTTGGGACCAAATGCCCTATCTGTCAAGAAGGGTCAGCATCAATCACTTATGGCCACCTCTCACAACCACAATCACCTCCACAGTTGAACTTGCAGCCACAATGTCAGCTTTATCCAATGACCCTTCCTGCTTCTCCAGTGTTTACATTCCATTTACTTCGCAAATCACATCTGAGTGAGGAAGGTTTGTCTTACAGGAATACAGTGCCATAACTCAGTGATCTGCATGCATGTGCAGGCTTGTTTCATACATGTCCGGTGAAGGGGACACAGCACATCCCCTTTCTCCCTTCCACCTCCATATTTCCAAACACTAAGTTCAGCTCTCCATTCCCATGACTATAAATTACCTTTATTACCGCGGTCTTCACCCCAGGAGTTTTCCACTCTCCATTTTTCAAATGCATCTTCTTGCCCATCCTGTGACAAAACAAGGTGATGGCTATTCAGTAGTGAAGGACCACACAGGTTTGTAGCAGCCAACCCTTCCTAGTCTAAATCCAGCACCAGCAACCCACAGAGCTCCACTCCTAAAAGGCATCAGCAGCTCTCAGACAATGGTCTGAAGGGTTGGAGAAATGTAATCTCCTAAAATACTTGTCTACCTGCTTACAAGAGGAAGTGTGGTCGAGAAGAGACCCTGCAAGAAGTATTTATTTTCACCAGATAATTTAAATTTAACCAAATTTGACCTTGGACTTCACTGACAGAATTTAAGCAGCCTTCCCTATGACCTGTCATGGGGTCTTCTGAAACACAGAACACAACTTGCTTGAAGTAGGAATCGGAGGAAAGGAGCAAGGACAATGAAGCAACTCTAATCATTTATAACAGTAACAGTAAGAGCAAATACAAACACTTCAGGATCTAGCTGAAGGACACAGCTCCAAGTTTGCTGCTCGGAAAGAAAAGACTAGGCTTCTAATGAGCATGGAGTACACGAATTCGTGTTCAGGAGTGTGCAGCATTCCTGCCTGCATTAGGTATACTCATTTGCTCTTGAAGTAGTTTTCTAATACAAAAAACTAACCTGCAAAGCACCCCAGAAATCCATTTTTATTATTCAGTGGAACATTGCTGTATTGCTTCTATTCTCACTTTAAAAAATAGAGGACACTTGAGAGTTACCAGACTAGGGATAAGTCAGCTCTTGATGCCATCAGACACTCTGGGATAAGCACGTTTACGTACATTATGTTGAACCTAAAGGTGCCTTTAATCCACATCAATTTTATGTTGTAAAATTGTAATAGGATTTTTTAAATCTTCAAAGCTTTTTTATAAAATAGGTAAATCCAAGGTATTATATTTTATAACTCAGTTTATCAAAGTTCCTTTAGATTAAGGTTTAATATAAGACCACATGCTCAAATAAAAAGGAGAAACAACTTAGTCCATTTTGAATGTGGAAAAGCCTCTAAATGCTGAGCTTGTTTTAGGATTATTTCTTCCAAACTATCTTTGGATTTCGACCTACCATCTTTACTGATCTTATACACATCGTTTTCTTGAAAATCAGAGATCATGTCGCACTGCATGCAACGATCCATTTAGGCACGTAAAAGAATGAATTTAAAAATACAGACCATAGACTAGAGCTGCAATGAAATGCAGCCACAGACCGGCTACAGGAAGTACAAACAGGCTTCAGTCATGAGTAGGTAATAGGTTTTAAATACTAGAAAAGTAAATGTCGAGCTGGAAAACAATGACTTTAGAGATGTGTTCATGCAATACATTCCTACACAAACTAGAAGTGTTAAAAGCTCAGACTGCAGAACAGGAGAAATAATACACTGAGTTATAAAAAGTAACTCAAAAGTTCTGACTCAGCATTCCCATCTCGAGTCCTTAAACTCCAGAGCTCACACAAACTTTCAGTTCTGTGCAAGCTGCCGTTTCTCAAGCCAAGGTCATGTCGGACAGGAAGAGATCACTTCAAGGAAACTTTAATAATGACAGCTTCTGGAAATACATGGAAACAACACTGCAGATAACCCCCAGTTGTAGGTTTTCACATGGTTCTTTTTACTCCACATGTGCTTTGTTATACTGCCAGGAGCTGATTTAGTTGTGGATTCATCTCAGCCTACTGTCTTGCCACAGAGCTATTTTGGACACCGTCTTCCTTCCCTACTTATGAGTAGGTCAGGGAGGTCACATGCCAGAGTTGCAGGAGGTTTAGACTATTGCAAAGTGCCTCCTACTGGCATTTCAAGAGTAGGAGCTTCATGCTGTAAAATGACTAACCCATGCAGTAGGACATGGTAGGAAACATTCAGTGTGATACTTGATTGCTTGCTCAGCAAGACACATCAGGAATCTGTATTTAAAAATCAGTTAACATAGGTTTTCTGTTTTGTTAAAAATAGAAGCTTACTTCCTTTTCTCCTTCTTCAGTAAAGGTTTGTGGGCAGAAGGAAAGAAATCTTGGACTTGTCTCAAATTCTTCCCTCCTTGTTAAATATTTATAGTTCTGAACACTCAAACACCACAGGGAGAACAGACAACCCAGGGTGCTGTGGCACACGTGAACACTGTGAATGTGCCCGGAACATGAACAAGCTGCCAGAACAGCCAGATACATCCATGCAAGCATCAACTTGAGGACGCAGACTCACCTTCTCAGTGACAGCTGTCAGCACCATGGCATGGGTCATCATGGATTCTCCAAAGATTAACCGCTCTGCTTTGTTCAAGTTCTTGACAGAGACACCAAACACCAGCTCATGATTGTATCTATCGGGAAGGCACATAAGCAATATCAAAAAGGATACAGGGAGAAATTGTCACTAGTAGTAAATCAGGGAATCGGTAAACTAAATCAGGAGCCAGCGCACAGGCATAAAAGTTCAACTCTTCTTAGTGTCAGAATAAATGTCAAAGCTGATCTCTTTAGGAGTTTCTCTCACCAAGTGCTAAACAACTCAGACGAGTAAGAATATTTAAACAACCACTTGTGCATCTTTAAAGGATTCAGAGTTTAGCTAACAAGTGAAAAAAACATTATGTTGCTGTTGAATTACTTAAATATACTCTTGGGGATATATAATCCAAAGTGTGTACAAATTAGTTTCTTAAGCAGCTGAAGGACTGCTTATGTCCTAGCCAAGTATCCCAAATGCTACCCCATTCCAGTTGTCTACTTACATATTCAAGTCATTGATTCCCAGCTTGCTATAGAAGTGCTTTGCAACATCACAGCCAAACCACACAGCCTACAAACAGAAAGCAGAGTCACATCTGGGCCATATTCCAGCCAGTTTTACATTACAAGGGCTGCCTTGTGCCATCCACAAAGAGAAACCAAACCAACCTCGCCATCCTTAATGGATGCTGCAGCTAGTTTTTTCAGGACATCCACAGGCTGGTTGTTGTAGAGTGTTTTCCTCCCTCCTGCCATGTTGCCCAGGTACTCCACTGTGTACAGCCTGTTGTATGGATTCTGAGGCCGAGGATCATTCACTAGACAAATCTGCCAAACCCCAAGATGTCACAAATTAGGGTGCAACTTAACTGAAACCTTTGAGAAGTGAATCCAGCTGGATTTCCGAGGATTGCTTTGGTCCCGAGCTGCCTGTCTCATCAGCAAACAAACCACCTGGCTGAAATAACAGGGGGTTTAAGGTTCTGCTTGGTTTTGGTTTATTAGTTCACCTCCTGACTGGCATAGCGCTTTTGCATGTTATTCCTGCTCTCTAATAGCTGTCTCGTGGCAGTTTATGACTGATTAGATCATTACATATCTCATAATTACAAAATCAGCATGGAAGTGCAATACAGGATCACAGCTAATTGTAGAGTAGAGCACAAACAGGAGAACGGGAAGAATAAACATCTTTGACTTGTGGGTGTAGCACCCATCCCATATGGGTTACAGGGTGGACAGGACACTTGCAACAGTGGAAATAAGTGGCTTGGCAGCAAAGAAAGGTCTTGGGAAGCTTGGAAAGCCTTTCAGCATCCCCACCTTGTCCTCCATGTTGAAGTAAGGCTTCACATGCTCATTGTAGAACTGCACCGGTGTCATGGGGCCATATTTGTGGTAGTTCTTCTCCTTATCCCGGAACTCCCAGCAGAAGGTCTCTGGAGGGTTGCCCAGGCAAGTGCTCACTATTCTGAATACCTGCCCAGAGAAGAAAACAGCTGTGAACTTGCTGAAACATGCAGCAGTGTCTCTCCTCCCACAGCAATGCCACTGAGGAATGGATTTCTCCATGTGAGAATCAACTGGAGAAATGGGATCTTAACACCACCTCTGAAGAACATGAGTAAACACACACATGAATTACTTGCATTCAGCTCTGGAAATCTAGGTATTTCAAAAGGAAAACTTGAAAGGCCACAGGAAAAATTCTGAATCTCTCCCGTTCTTACGCTCCATGTTCTCGCCAGGCAAAACAGAAGCCCGAGGTTGCACACAAATTCCATGTTTTCTAGGAATGCAGCATACAGAGCAAAGGCCAATACACTGCTCAGTCTCATGCCAACATTTCGTAAGTAATTCTGAAGCTCCTTCAACAAAATGCTTTCCCAGTGCAAGAGAAACTTTATCAAACTGATTCCAGACAGGCTGAAGCATTCAGCATCCCATATGCCACCAGGTGGTTTGCCCCATGCAAACACAGAGACAAACCAGTCTTTCTGCCATGCATATAACAAAGCATTCTATCCCAGTGTTTCCCCTGTGCTGATCTCTTTTTTCATGTAATGATCATTTGGATTTCAAACATGGACTTTTGCTTCTTTTCAAAAGCCTAGAGTAATCTTCCCATCCTTTTTAATATGTTTGACGATGTCTGTTTAGGATTGAGCTGGCAGGTTATTTAATTTCATCCAAGATCCCTGCCTGCTGACTGTGACATCCTTCACAGATGGCAGCTTTCTGCTGCTTCTTAGCACAAAAAGTTGACCAGATTTCAAGTCATCAGCATCCCTATAAATCAGAATATGAAGCTGCACTTAATCACTACTGTACTTTCTCACAGGGCTTATCTTAGAATGTGCTAACTCGTAGGCAGTGTAACCAGATGACTGTCTCTAAGGATATTTAGCAGGACCTGCCACAGGTACTCTGGGGACAAAACAATTCAATCATATTAAACCAGGTTTGAATCTGTTTTACTTCAGCTGACACTGGTCTGCTTCAGCTCTGTCCATGTCCTGAGTCCTTTCCTTGCAAGAAAACAACAGGTTATTTAAAATAGGAGAAGTGGGAGTCAAATCTCAACTGCACCTTCTGCACTAGGATCCAGTCACTGGTTTGGGGCAGCTAACTGAGGCTGTCAGTCTTCACACCTTCCTCTCACTGACTTTCCACTTCAGGGGAGGAGACAGAATACTTTTCCCAGAGCTGACTTACCCTTTCTGGAGCTGGTTGAGCAGTTTTATAGGGATCCTAAGGCTCCCTAAGAATTAGCTTTGTGCTGATGGCAAAAGAAGCACAGATCTCAGGCTAAATAACACTATTTGGTTGTGCACAAAATACAAGTAAAGGTGTTCTAGCTCCAAGCAGTTTAAGAAAACAAGCCAAGAGATTAATTACGGGTTGAATCAAGGGTGTGGGCTCAGTGTTTTCACTGGAGGAACTCACACATTTATCTCTCAATAAATACGTTAAAGAGCAAATGTAAATCCCTAAACTACTCTAAATATTTAACTTTGCACAGACTGCACAAAAAGCAGCATTTGCTGTGGATACACCCACGTTACCTCAGATAACCCCAAGTGGTGAGGGATGAAGTTATGAAAACAAAATAAGCAAGAAAAAATATGCCTGAAAGGACAGCAACACACAAGCGGGCTCCAGCCAGAGGAAGGAAAGTGATGGAGACAGAAGTCTCAGGGGCAGTGGAGCCCGGGAATGGCCTCCCTCAGTTGTTTTGCCACCACACCCAGCACAGCCCATCTCAGGATCTCACAAGCTTCCTCTATCAATCAACAAATAAGCAGACATTTAAACTAAAAGGTGACTTATATCACTCCAGTGACAACTAGAGCCAAGATAAGACAAAGATAGAGCGGCTTGTGCTAAAATCCGAAATGAACAAGGAGGGGACAAGGAGGATACTCCTGATAAGGAAGAGTCTACAAAGGAGACCAGTGAAGGAAGAAAAGGTCAGTCATATGCAGTGCACTGATTTCAGCTGCTGACCTGCTGTGCACTGGCTTGATAAGAAGAATGTTTATACAGTCCTGGAGTGAACATTTAATCTTGTGTGCCAATGACTGCCCCATTTTAGCCAGAGCACTGCCTCCCTGCAAGAGCAAACCAAGATTTGCTATGCAAATAAAACTGCACAGAATAAACCCAAGCTCTGTTTTGCCAGATACAGAAATAGATGCAATACCACTTGTATACATGTAAACACATGAAACAAGAGTGATCACAAACTCTCCAACTAAGTGTTTTTAAAGTATACAAGAGAGGTGCAATTGCATATTTCAACTACAAAGTGGATTTACTTTCAGTCAACAAAAGTTGCAAACCACTTGCAGGAGAAAACACTGTGTTAACATCAACAAACTAAACACAATCTTTCTACAGAACAAACTGCAATCACTTAATAAGCCTTTAATGCCAGGTCCAGGATCCCTTATTGGAGGGCAAGATGCTCTAAACAAATGAAGAGCCATTGTGCAGTGAACTGCATGTCACTGCCCTGAATATTAACATCTCTAGGAAGCTTTTGATGTCTGCTGTAAAATCCTCCAAGGGCTTTTGGACACACACTGGATGTAAATCATGTTAATTCACTTGTGAACTAAGTACTGGTTGGCAACAAGACTCGGGTAGGCTCAAATCACTGAGTTCATCTTAAGTCGTATCATAAAAGTTTTCATTTCAATAATATAACCCTGCCTAACACTGATGTTTATTGGGGAGCAGAAAAACTAACATACATAACCAAACCATTTGATTTCTTGAGTCATCTAATGACGGATATTAAAACCACTTTGCATTGAACAAGGGAAGTAGATCCTTCCTTTTAAAATGCACGTGGTCAACCTAAAACAGTCTGAGCTTTTATTTTAACATTACTTTTGGCTATTTAAGAATCAAGTATGAGGACTATGATGTGTGTCATTCATCCAGTGTGACCAGATGGAGGGCAGCCACTACCCACATACTGTGTACTACAGACTTGCCAACTGATTTGATTTGGAGTTAACTCACAGAGCCAGGAACAGATGCTTCAATTCTTTCCTTTGCTGCCCCTCAGTATCAGACCACAGCTGGATTCAGCCTTGTGTTCAACTCGCAGAGCTCCCTTTTGTTGTTCTCTTCTGCTCTCTTGTGGGGGATTTATGCAACAACACTTGTGCAGTAAGACTCTACATTCAAAGCCAGCAGAAAGCAACTTTCAACCTCTTTCCTACTACTTATAAAAGCTTGATAGCCCGCTATTTTGCTCTCTAAAGATACAAAATAATGCTCTCCCACAAGAAAGGGCAGATGTGTCTAAAATGTCATAGTTTGGGGTTCTATAAATTCAAGGTATTTGCTTGAAAGTATTAAGAAAACTCGGAATGAGATAAACAAGCCACTGCAAAAACCCACAGTGAATACCTCCAAGCACTCTGCCATACAAAACACTGCTACTTAGGTGAACAAAAGGCACTTGGTTTGGACGATCCATTAGCTGTGAACAAGAGTAAGAAATCTCATCCATCCTAGCCTCGCTTTGCACAAGATTCATGTCACACAAGTGTATTTACCTCTTCTATCATCGTGTCCATCGCAGCACAAAGTTCTCCTTTCATTGTTCCACTTTCCACCATATTTCTTAGCCGCAAACAGTATTCTCTCATCTGTTTAAAGAGAGTCATTTTATCATAAGGATACGAAAGGTGACACCTATTATGTTTTTGGGACTTCCTAGTTGGTTGTTTCAAGCACTGTTTTACTCTCCAAGTTTTCAAAATGAAAAGAAAAACCCTTGCAGAAGCTTTGTTAGATACTGATTCTTTTCCAAAGATATTTGAATGATGTAGAAGTAAGGTATCACAAAACATAATCTGAAATGAATAGTTGCAACTCAATTACTATTTTCCAACCGTTAATTTGAAGCTTGCAGCCATTAGCTCTTCTTAAGGCTGGATTTCCCAGTTCCATAACTGATGCTGCAACATCCACTCACATCATCTCTGACTCAGAACAGACCGTCTTTATACCGTAAAATTTATGTTGCAATTCTAATGCATAATTGATCCCCTGGTTGATAAAAGGAGCGGAGCATTTCCCCACTGCCTGCAGAACTGCAGCAAGAGCTGTACACACTTCCCATTACTGTCACAATCCATAAGGCCAGGAACAGTGAGCAGTGCTCCCTCAAGACCAGCTGTCTTGCCATGTTCAAGACTAGAATAACATTAACACCATTCATTATGTCTCAGCTTTTCAGCACATATTTTACATTTTTTATGTGGGTTTCTGCAGACGCTTTTCCTTGAGCATGGAGCAAATGAACTGCAGACAAATTAACCACAGCTCACTGGAAAAAAAAGCTTTAATTGCCTTTTTATCTAGGCACCTACTCTAGCATCTTCCCAGATTGATTCATTCTGCAGTTCAAGGAGCAAGCTTATATCTTCCTTCAGACAAAGCTGCTCTTTCTGTATTGAAAGCTGATTTTTAAGATTCAGTGTTTAATCAGCTACACATCAGGAATTAACTTCTTAGAAATTTGAGGATTAGGAGCAATTGCTACACAACCCATGCAGGGTACTTTCAAGCTATTGAAGCCCTGCAGTGGACATCTTCCATAAACACACCTTCCTGCTCCACGCTCCAAGATTAACAAACTGCTGAGGCTCGTTTTTGAATAAAAGCAAGTGAAATTGCTGACATGCACTTAATACTTCAGTCAATAAAGAGAAATGAAGGTGGCTCGAACACTTGGAACAGGCTCAGCCTCATCCTTTCCCCTTAATTACATCAGTCTTACCTTATGATTCAAGATCTCATTCATCCTTCTAGTAGCCTCTGTAGTATGAGACTCCGGGAAGTTTTTCTTGGGGACAACACCGTACTTTTCTAAAGGAAAGTAATAATACTGCAGATTAACCATCATCTAATTCCACACAGTGGATGTTAATGCTTCTGCCTATAACCACGTAAAAGCTAAATATACTTGGGTTTTGTGCAGAGGTTACAAGGGAAAGTCTCTTATTTAAAGGCGATGAGGATTCAAAGTCTACATCTTAATTTGCAACTGAATGTTGACCTCTGGCCTATATTCCACAGGGTCCCCAGAAGTGGAATCCCTGAACCGTTCAGTATCATTTAATTTCTAACTTGTAGGTGTTGAATTAAGTTGTGCTCTTTACAAAGCTCTTCTCACCAGAAAAAGAAGTTAATTGAAAATTAAGCCCCTGAATTACCTTTGAGAACTGGGTCTCTTACCAATTATTCCATGTATTTTATTTAAGGTTAAGTGACCGACTTCCCAGACTCTTTTCCTTCTCAACATTTATAAGACACCAGCAGCAGCTCAACTACTTGCCACAATATGGCACCAGCCAAATATTGCACCGGCTAATAAGGCTCTGGGTGTAACAGCAGCATCCAAAACCTCCTCTGCCCTGATTAAATATTTGTAACAACTGGATAGGGAAAAAAAGTAACCTCCAGGCTTCAAAGAAACAAATTTCTTTTGTGATTCTAAACTTACATTATTGGCTTGTTGACTTTCAAAGTGTCACATTGTTTCATAACACAAAAGCAAACCTAGTGTAATTTAGACACACAGAGAAGTATCTCCTTAATCTGTGTATGAAAGATCTCACTTCAGCTGGATCTTTGTAGGACCAGCACTACCACATTCCACACCATTTCCCTCACTGATCTTTACACCACCTATCTTCAGGCTTCAACCCTAAGTAGTTTTGCTTCTGCCTTGTAGACACACCCTAGTGTAGCAATGGGTTTTTTCCTTACCATATGCCCTAAGAATTGTATACATGGATATAAATAATCAATGTTGAGTTGATGACTGAAGTAAAGGGGATTGAACCCTTCTACTGAACAGAAAGTCCGGGATATCTCATTACTTTTGATGATCTTCTGAGCTTCTGTTATCCACAGCAATATGCAAGAGTTAAGCTCCCACACAAGATTCAAGCCTAGTATTCATGAACTGGCATGAAAAAGGTCCTTGATAAAAAAAGGTAGCGGTTAATGGCACCATGCTCCTTAGCAAACCCCCAGGTCTCAAACTGAATTATTTCTCCTATTTCACTCTCATTTCTCAAACCAGCATGCCACTTCAAGAAGGGACCAATGCTCTTACCAATAATATTAACCAACATATCCCACTGTCCACCGTCATTCGTGGGGTTGGTGAGCAGGAACTGCACCAGTCTGCCCTCCACAGGCTCATTCTGCTGAGCTGTTTCCACAAAGGCATTTAAAAAGTAGTAACAGCGTTCCACCTGAAATGGATGGGAAAAAAAACCCTCTTAAGCCTGACACATCCTGCATTCATTCCTGAGTATTCAGGTCTTCAGAAGTCCTAACTAGATCATCCACCTTATTGTGCATCTAACATTCCAGGGCTTCTACTATCAACTTCTTTCTGTTACAGACCAAGGAGTTAGCACAGAGCTTGAGCATAGGGGAACAGGAAATGCAAAACATGAGTTACGCCATGAGGCACGGCCCAAACTAGTCCTAGAATTTCTCCTTTGCCTTGAGGGGAAACAAGCAGACACAGCTCAGAGCAGGGCACAGGGTGCTCAGGGAAGCTGTGGCTGCCCCATCCCTGGCAGTGATCAAGGCCAGGTTGGACGGGGCTTGGAGCAAGCTGCTCTAGTGGAAGGTGTCCCTGCCCATAGCAGGGGTTGGGACTAGATGAGCTTTAAGGTTCCTTCCAACCCAAACTGTTCTAGGATTCTATGATTAACATCTTGATAAGTTTCTTCTCAGGCTGGAAATCCCGCTTTGCTAGACTAGTGCTTAAACTACTGATTTAAGTAGCTTTTGACAGTTCTGCTCAGGATTTCCACCTGTAATGTTAAAACAGTCCAGCCTAAAAGAAACCCTGTCCCACTACTAACGCCCAATTGCACAAGCTGTCCTAGCATAACCTGCAACCTGCGCTACCATACCTTATCCCAGAAAAAGAGATAGGACTGGCTGAATTCAAACTCTTCAATGTTGTATTTCTTCATGAAAGGAAGGCGCATTGCATTGAGACACGAGAAAATCCAACATCTCCCTGAGAGATCAAAGGAACAAGGATTAAACTGGAACGTCCACACTCCAGAGCTGTGTAACGTTTTCGTTTTAAACACAAGGTTCATGACGCAGCTTTGCCGCAAGGCTTTGGCCGGGATGGTAAAACACCAAACAGCCTGTAAGAAGTTCAGAGACCTTTTACTGCAAATGCACTAAAACTCAACTGATTTTATCTTGCGCGATGCAGAAGGGAACAGAGGCAAACACTGAGTCTGAAGCCTGTTATTAACCCAAGAAGATGCTGCAGGGATACAGCTTTGCCCCAAAGCCACCGAAGCGATGTCAGAGAAAGCCACCACTCACCCCCCCGCCCCGAACACCAAACAGAGAGAGCCCCCCCCCGGCTCCGGGACACCAAACCTCGTCCCGGAGCCCCTCACCGGAGTTCTTCTGGTTGGTGACGGGCTTGCCCTCGGCGGGCACGGCGTGCTGGAAGACCTGCACGGTGTCCTGCACCACCTGCCGCTGCAGGCACACCTCCAGCGGGTCGCTGCATGTCGCCACGTTCTGGGCCAGCAGGAACTGCGGCTCGGCCCGCAGCCGCCGGGTGAAGGCGGCGGCCTTCTCCGTGCTCAGCCCTGCGGGACAAGGCGGGGGGGGGAACCGTCAGCACCGGTACACCCCTCCCTCCGCACCCCATTGCTCCGGTAACGGGGAGCGGTACACCCCCCCGTTGCCATGGCAGCGGGACCCGACCCCCCCCCCGTTGCCACGGTAACAGCCCCCCCTCACCGCGGGCGTTCATGGCACAGCGGCGCGAGCTCCGCGCGGACACGGCGGGGCCCCGGCGGAAGCGGCTCTTATAGCCCCGGCACCGGAAGCGGCGGCGGGAGGGGGGAGCCCGGGGGGGGGGCGGACGGCGCGCAGCAAGGGACAAGCTTGAGGCGGTTGCTCCGTCCTTCCGCCGCGCCGCTGCCCGCGGGGTTGTCTGCCCCGAGGGGCCGCTGCCCCGCGGTCTCACCCCCGGTGTGGGCCGGCGGAGCCGGGGCCCGGCGCCTGGAGCTGCGGTGCTCGTGGACGTGCGCCCAGGGCGCGCTCCAGGTCGCGCCGCGGGTGCTTCCCGTTGAGTAACGGCCGCGCCGCTCCGGGCAGAGCGTTGGCACATCGCGGGCTGCGGTTGGGTTCCAGCGCGCAGGGTGTGTTTGCAGCCCTGCACCGTTCCGAGATGCGGTGAGGCCTGGAGAGCTCACCAGGGCCTTGCGGGAAGCGCTGGAGCGGGATGGAGAGCATCCACACTGGAATTCCCACCGTGTTACTGAGTGCGTGGGGCTGCCCCGAGCCCTGAGCCCCACTCGGCACCCAGGGAGACACAAGGTCCAAGTACCAGAGAGCTTTCCCCGTGGCCAGGAGCTGGGATGCCCACAGGAAGGAGCAGCAATTTGCCGCCTCTAACGTGGTATGGTGCTGTAGGACAGGGACGAGAAAGCAGCTGCCAGGTGAACCCCTCACTTTATCTGTGCATCAGCATCGTTATCTGTGGCGGCACGCTATGGATTCCTCGGTAGACCGATGCACAACCCGCATGCCTGACTGCATGTGTGTACTTTGTAGGAGTAAGTATGGAAGGCACGACCTGGCAGCAGCTCCAGCAGTCCACCCCCCATGGCAGTCCTCTAAGCAGTAGGCTAGGCTGAACAGATGTAAAGAACCAGTTACGTGTTGAAAAGATCATATAAACTTGACCCCAAAAAGCTTGTTTCAGTGCTTTTATCTCAACATCTCACTCAAGGGCTTAATTCCAGCAGTAGAAATTATGATTTATGGGTGTGCACAGGATCCTTGTGGTCTTCACCTGCAGCAAAAGGGAAAGAACAAAGGAAAAATCACCTACAGGGGAAAAAGAAACCCGCGCAAGTTGAATTCACCTGCGCCGCATTCAGCTCCAGGAAGCACGCTGAGTGCTCTTCTGGTTTAAGCCTTAAGACAAGGCTTAAAGAAGAGGGTTCATTTGGAAGGTGCCTGAATAAGCAAATACTTACAGAGCTGTTTCACTTGATGTTTTGAAGCACTGAAAATAAAGAAGCAGACTCATTATCTTTTGTATTTCCTGACCATAGGGATATTTAGATTAATATATGACAAGCGCATAATGCCCTCCACCTTAGAATATCTACTATTTGATTACCTACTGCTAGTTCTAAAGCAGGAGGTGGTATGTAGAGTTCTTTAACCGTGGAAAGCAACACAACAAAGTAGAATGGAAAAGGCAGAAGAAGACAGCATTGCCACAAAACAATGCTGGTTTTTTCCTAATAAATTAGAGCTTTCCATACCTTAAAAAGTTTGTCTCTTTGAGCCACAATTCCAAAAAGTATCGTGAGGGAAACCACCACAGCAGCAGCAATAATGGCCTCCGTGGGGAAAATGGGCTGTGTGTCTGTCAGGAGAGAGGAGGTTGAGTGTGAAATCGATCAGTGCAGTCATATAAACCAGGGCATTTCACAGAACTGCAGATAGACATGCTTCTCCTCCTGTGTCTGTCACTGCTGATTTGAAGTGTTGCTGTCTGCAGTCTGACTGTGTGCATTAATCCTCTGGAAAGAAGGGAGCCAAGTCTGTTTTAGTAACTGAAGGAAGCATGGAAATGTTGGTCCCTGAAGAAGGAGGTCCCCAAAGCACTCTTATACATGGTGATAATGGTGTCCAGAAGTGTCCCTGACACAACTGGCGTTGCTTTCCTCCCTGATCCAAGAGTGCAGAAGTGATAGGGGCCTGGACGGTTGGTGGAGAATGGATGCCTGAGACCGGAGCATCCAGCCCCAGCAAGGCTTCCACCTCCAAGTTGTTCACAGAGCTACAGTTGCTTCTGGAGGACAGCTTCTCTCACCTTAAGCAGCTCTTTTGGCATGGCAGAACACAATGGTCAGGGTAAGATGCTTCAAGTAAGACCTAAGGTACTCTAAGCCACAGCTGAATGTGCCCTGTCAGTGTGGGAAGTGAGAATGGGATGACCCTGCCTCAGGTCACGCTTGCCACACGCCTTGGAATAACAGGTAGGGCAGGAAAGGCCCTTCCTGGTGCTGTGGTCCCAGGTGCAAGTGCAAGGAGAGCTCCTTGCTGTTGCTGTACCCTCAGAAGTCTACTGCTTACTACATTTCACTTAGATTTCATAATATAAATGTATTGATATCATTGTAAAATAGAATGGAGAGTTACTCGTAAAGCTTATTGTGTGGCAGCAGCCGTGTTACCTTCAACTATCAGGTGGAACTCCTTTCTCCACTCTCTGAAAAGGTAGCTCATCACGCAGGTGTAGGTCCCATTGTCAGACATCTGCACATTTTTAATGGAGAGCTGAAAGACCTCACTGGTCTGGTGGAGCTGGTAACGGTCCTGCAGGGTCAGGATGGTGTTGTTCTTGTACCAAGCTGCATGGGCCTGAGGGTTGGATTTGGAGTTGCAGGACAGAGTAACATCTTTGTCTTCTTCAACATGGAAGGACTCTTCTCCAGCCACGTGGGGAGGAACTGCTCGCAGTAATGCAGTGCAACAGGTCATTAGTAAAGCTGCTCATCATGTAACACAACAGAAGTGCCCTTTACACATCCTTTGTACACCTTGCTCAGTGGTATAACGTAGCACAGTTGAGCAGCCTTTCCTGATTCCAGGGAATCAGCAGGTCACTCCCATAACTCCTCTGCCCTGACTTGTATCCTTGGGAAATAATCTAAGTGGAGGCAGGGACATAGGTGGAGGCAGGGACATATCCAGGACATCTTCTTACTTAAGGGCCCACCCACTCCCTATAAA
This sequence comes from Ara ararauna, assembly GCA_028858755.1. NCBI lineage: Eukaryota > Metazoa > Chordata > Aves > Psittaciformes > Psittacidae > Ara > Ara ararauna. The sequence goes on along the minus strand of CM054389.1, from coordinate 3,023,276 downwards.
AGAGGCGTTAGATCAGGTCATGAACACCAGGGTGGAAAGGGAGTGTCTTATCACATGAGCTGTCTCCTCCTAGATGCATTTTTTCTTGGTGAAGACAGCATACAAGGGTGCAAAACACCCACCTTCACCTGGTGCACAGACACCGGGGTGCTTGGCCCTTGACTTCATCCCACCCCTGCCATTCTGCGCACATATCCACCACTACAACTCACACTGGACATCCAGGATCACAGACACCTGCACAGACTTGTCCCGTGCCAGCATGCATGTGAAGGTGACTCCATTGTCGGACTCAGTGACTGGGGATATGCAGATGTTACTGATGTTCACTTTATTCCCATCTTTCAGGTCCACTTTCCCATCTCCTCGGTACCAGAGCAGCTCCTCAGCCTTGCTGCTGTTCTGTACCAGGCACGAAAGGGAGACGGCAGGGCCAGGCGATGTAAGCAGGGAGAAGTCAGCATTGTGGTTATTTACTGACAGCTCCAGACCTGCAGAAGAAGGAGAATGAGGGCACTGAGTATCCTAAGCTGTACCCTTCCCACAGAAGCTGCCCTGCTACCTTCTCCAGGCCTTGACCTTGAGCAGGGACCGAGAGTTTCAGCCTCAACCTAACAGCTCTTTTCAGGAGGGACTTTAGTTTTGGAGACAAGTCCCATCTCAAAGCCCCCTTCACACTTGAAGTCAGGCTTTTGCAACTGACTGTGAGAACACCAAAGCCTGACCTGTAGTAACGAAACATCTCAAACCCAGCAGTGACCATGTAACACACAGCAAAAGATCATTCCACCAGTCGTGCTCATGCTCTTGCTGCAAATCACCGTTGCGGCATACCTGTGTCCTCAGGTTTTGTGCTCAGGGTTTGAGAAGGTGCTGGTTTTTGGTTGGAGCTGAATGGGCTTGAAGAGTATAAATGAGTTAATCAGCCCCTTGGCCATATCCTGGCCAGTCTGAGTCTGGAAATTGAAGAGTTGCACTTTGTCTGAAGGACAAACCTCAGGACATGCTAAATAAAGAACCAGTATGGGGAAGAAATGTTTCTAATGGGCTGAAACTTGCTACTGGGTCATAGATGATGGAACTAAAAATACAGCTCAGAATATAAAGGCACTGCAGTCCTGTGAGTGTAAAAAAGTCTGGAGCTCCCTGTCCCTTCCTTGGTGTTGCCAGCTGGCCAGAGCTACCGCACTTCTCACCGCTTAGAGCAGGTTTGGGAACCGTGTCCTCCTCATCCCTGTGCAGCTGCTGCAATGGAAAACGCTTCCCCATTCCCTTCTCTGCTACTCTCAAAATCAGACCAGTTTCCAGGCAGTCCTCTGGGGATGACCTCCAGAACATCTGGCACACCACCCCGGGCACTGCCCAGCCCCGGGCAGCCTCCCATGGTGGGGCTTGGACAAAGCCAGGAGGGGGTTTTTCCATTGCTTACCTGTGGCTCCACACACCAAAAGGCAAACAGCAAGGAGAGGGACCTCATAGGGGACTGCGAGGCTGCTTCTCTGCGCCATCTTGGAGGGGTGTCTGTTGGAGAGAGGTTAATTCCTTGCTGCCATCGGCCACCCTGGGAAGAGCCCTCCCGGATGGGTACAGGATCACAAGGGAATAAACTAAGTTGATTAACTGCAGGGACTTCTCCAGCTCAGAGCAGAATCAAGGGGGCTTTCCATCTCTAATCTCTACTGTGTGAGTTCATTGCCTCCGATCACCTGTCTACCAAGAGGAACCCATCTCCAGTCGTGTAGCACTGGACTTACCTAGGGAAGAGTCTCTGGAGAAGCTGCTTCTGCCAAGAAATGCACAGCTCCTTTCCCTCCTTATTTATAAGGTTTCAATTTTAATATTTTATGGTAGCTTAGTAAGAAGTGAGTCCATAAAATGGGTTCAAGGCCTCGTTCAATCCGTGGGTTTCTGAGCTCTCAGAACAATGAAGAAAAGTATTTGCTGGGTGTTTTATGAGACTTGCCAAGGCAATGAGTAACTAATGAGAGTTTCTGCATTGGCTGTAAAGACCTTCAGCCAAAAAGAATCCCTTTTCCCTCTCAGCTTTCTGGGTTCTCATGACATGTTTGAAGACGTAGGAAGTTTATCCTGGTTTCCCCTAGAGCAGGAGCAGACTCAGATTTGCTCCTCCTGATTTGCCCTGAAGCTTTGTTGCCTGTCCTGCTTTACCTGAAAATGAGAAAACGCACTGATTCAGACTTTGAACTGAAGCTACTGCCTTGTAGCATGTTGGCAGAGGAGAGAGCAGAGCCACTGTCCTGCTCACTGGTGTGTGCCTGCTTGTACTTCAGCAGGGTGACGGTGATGTGGTTGCAAAGGATGGGGTGCTGGCAGCCTCCAGAACATGTTCTCACCGTTGGCAGTGTCCCCACAGGCACAGGGCATGTCGCTTCTCAGGAGCTGGCTCAGCAGAGCCATGAAGAGCATTTCACAAACAGCAGGAGCCTGGGACGTGTCCTCAGCACTTTCTTTGCGTGCAGACTAAGTGACTGGGCCCCGTGGCTGTTGTACGCAGAGCACAGGAGCACACACCGCTGTTTAGTTGTGGGGCTTTTGCAAACATAGGGCACCTCTGAGTGTTTCTTCATAGAACCTTTTTCTGTGTTTATTGGTTTATTCTTAAAACTAACAGGGAATCATTTTCAGGTTAAAAATATATGTGTCCAAAAGTCCCTTAAAGAGACAGCGTTCAGCCTGAAAACTGCTGTTTCAGAGCTCAGTGTCGAGCCTTCAACTTGCTCTTTAACTTCAAACTCAAATTAAGACACTTTGAGCTTAATTCACCACTTTTTGGAAGTTGTATGTCCTCTCCTTATAGCATTGGATTGAGTGTTGGCTTATGGTTCAGTACCAACTTCAATCAAAATGCTCTTCTAGGAGTAAAGTGACATTTGTGGTTTGGTATTAAGCTGAGTTGAAAGAGAGAAGGATGCCAAAGTGGTCACAGCGGGACCAGGAGAAGAAGGAGGTGTTTAAAGTGAGAATGTAAAGGATGAAAGAATGGAGGTTTGGGGTGTTTTTTTAGTCTAGAAATAAGAGTGAAGGAAGAGGTTGTTGGACAAGAGCTGTTCTGTGGTGGGTTTGTCATGATGGATGGCACAGCATCAAGCGGGACCTGGGGAAAGCTCCGTGCCAGGTTTGCAGCAGGTCTGTGGTGGGTGAGCTCAGGTTCATCGGGTTTGCGTTCCCTAAATGAAGGCATTGCAGTGTTCTGTTTTGCAACGGGCTCTGAGATGTGCTGAAGGAAGAGGGACTAGAAAAGCAAGGTGTTACTTGGCCAGAGGCACTCAAAGGCAGCATTTTTAACTGGTAACAATTGCTTTCACAATGGCTTTTTACACTCTTCTCTTTATACGGGGTGTAATTACCCTGTGGGTGTTAATTACTGAGGTCTGGAGTTCTGTGGGGTGTATTATCCACCTTTCCATTGCGTTTAGGAGGGATGTAAACCTCATGCTCCAGAATGTGAAGCAGCCATTAGTGACTCAGACTGGGAGGAACCTCTTCAGTGGGGTACATACTCCTTAACTCTCCACGCAAAGGATCCAGCCCTCTCATTTGAGGTATTTGGATCAGGCACTGTCAAGGCAGGATTAGACAGACTAGAGCCAGAGTAATCCACTGCTCATCGTCCTTATGGCAACAGCAGCCCAACAAACCCAGAATACTACTGTTAAATATGACTCTAAGCAGGCCCAAAGGGAATTAATTAATAAACACCAGTCTATTCCTGGGTGTAATCCAAGCCTTAGAAACCGGAGAAGATTTAGGACATGATAGAGATTGGGCAGAAGTTTTTTTTCCACTGGGTCTCTTAACCTCCAACTCCAAACTTCACAGTGGTTTGGGTTCCATTTGGTTGTCTTCAGTGCCTGCAGAATGGGGGTAACAGCTCATAATCCTCTGCGTTTCCACTGGCAGGTGAGCACTCGATTTATACCCAGCAGAGTTGTGAGGGCTGAAGGTTGCTCCTGGAGTCTAGGGCATAGCGGGATCCGTGCAGATGTGTGGAAGCTGGGGTTAGTTTGTCAAGCAGACAATGCCATGGCTGTAACCCCACTCCACAAAACACATTTCTTCAGCAGTGCCTGAGGCTCTGCTCGAAGATTGCTCCTATCTTCCTACTCAGTGCAGTTCCCTGCTCCTAATCCCTTTTTAATATGCGGTGCTACATATTTTGCAACACTTCCATTGTTGGAGAATGACTGTGATTCCCAAACCCACTGCCTCTGCTTGCCAGATAGCTGGGTTGGAAAGCCAGGCTGTCAGGGAATGCGCCTGCATCTTACTCAGCGCTCCTGTTCCCTCCCACAAGACCTATTTTTCCCAAGGGTCTGGATGATGGAGATGTGATGTGTCCTGATTGCTCTGATTCCCAGCCTATACCCCACATATTCCCCACTGTTGAGGTGGACAGATGTTGTTAATAATTCTATTTGCTGATTGTCCTTATGTAAAAGGTCCCACTCTCTGTCACTGAATGCAGAGGAATGATAAGTGACCTTTATTTATTATGTGTAAGATTAGCAAAAGCAGCACCAAAGCAGTGAGTATTCTGAAATGGCTTCGGGGGCATTAAAGATTCAAACGAAAAGTGGGCCTCGATGAAGAAACGGCTCCTGAGAGAAACCAAAAGAGAAGCCCTCAGGAAGGTGAAGTCCTGGGCACTAATGCCATCTACTGGAGAGACACCCACAGGAGCTGGCACCCAGCGATCAGCGTCCGGGAGGGAGGAAAATCACCGCCTGGGAGCCCTGGAAACGGGGTGAGATCCCTCTGAGCACCACTGCGGAAGCTCAGGGGCAGCAAACCCTGCAGGAGCCTAAAGCGATGTCACACTCATGGACAGCTTTGCCCCAACCTTTGTGCTCAGAGGAGGATGTTTCTGAGGTGGAAATTCCCTTTGTGTGATTTTTGTCGGTGCTGCGGGAAGTCCCCTGCAGAGTCCCTGCTCAGGTGATGCAAGAAGAAACCGTATCTTGGGCTTTTACTGCTACTGCTCTGCTCATGTTTCTTTTCCACAAGTGTGAGTAAATTGGGTTTAGAGAACCTCAGTCATCACTTTCAACAATTGCTCCTACATCTTCTAAACCACCCCCACCCCCCCTTTCGGAAGTGAGTGCAAGAAATGGAGCCATGTTCCAGGAGGGCAAGTCTAACCTCTAATGAGGAGCATTGAGGCACTTGCCAGTGTTCCCTGTGCTGTGAAAAGCAGCCAAGGGACTGTACAAAGGCTCAGGGCAGTGCATGAAAGCCCCAGCAAACTGCTGCAGTGCAGAAGGCGCAGCTGCCTGGCGCCAGCAGTCAGCACTGATCCCCCTCTTCCCTGGCTTCTCTGGGTTACATCCAGCACTACAATCAGCAGTCTTGACTTAGCAGACTGTAGGTAATACCCTAATGTGGCTGTTGCTATCCTCCTCTGAGAAATGTGGTGCCAAATAAAGGAAATGTGAAAAGAACCTGGCATTAAATTAGCAATGGAGGTCTCCTGCAGGAGATAAAAGTGACTCATCTGTATTAAATTCCACTTAAATGTTGGCACTTGTAGTTTCCCATCTCAGGAGGCCTGGTTAGTAGCTTTCAGCTTTCACACCTAGCAGTGCTCAGGGAAATGAATATCGTCAGTCTTTGCATTGTCCACTGCTGAAGCTCCTATTTTCTACCTGATTGAACCAACTTGGTGTCCTGCCTGAGCTGTGGGGTTAAACTGCATCATAGCAGGGATAATGTACCAGGTTCCCATGACTTGGTTCTTTTCCTGGACAGAACACGCGTCTCTGCTGCTGATGGGTTGGATTTCAAGGGGGCTTTGTTTCCTCTGGGAAGCAAAAATGGGTGAGGATGATGCTAAACTGGGTGCTTGTTTCTTGCCTGGTTTAGATGCTCTCTGATGGCCAGCACAGGACATTCCCTAGCAGCATTCCAAGAGGTGCTTCTTTTTCAAGACTCTGTTCTGCTATGGCCTGGACCTCAGATATTTTTGTCTACCTAGGAACTTTCATCACCAGTGGGATTTCTTGGAAATGCTCTGCTGGAAAACCAAGCGCTGATTTGATCTTGTGAAGTGCAGCCAAACAATATTAGCAGCTTTAACTTCCCTGCTGCGGTGTCATCCCTCATTCCCTCTGCAAGGAATCTGCAGAGACAGAGCTGCTCCATCTTTCCACTTCATGGGGAACCATTTGCTGCCAATCTTCAGGAGGAAACCGCGCTCTTCCTCCATGGCTGGAACAACTTCAGAGTGTTTTAAGGCAAAAGCCACAGCCCCTGATATAACCACCTTCTCGGATGCCGGGTTAGCGGACCTTGGCAAGCACGAGCGCAGGATTGAGCTGAGGAAGAGAAGGAGGAGGAGGAGAAAAAGAAGAAGGAGGAGGCAGTTTCTTGCAGGTGGGTCCCTATTCTGCAGAGCTGCTCACCCAGGGACCCGAGAGGCAGAGCTCTCTTAGGTTGGCCCAAGGAAATGGGAAGCTTTTGTTGTTACTGGCTGCTGAGAAAATGAGTGGGTGGCTCACCCACCTTTAGCCCCACTGCTTTTACAACTGGTTTGTTGAATTTCCAGACAATTGGGCTTTTATCAGCTAAAAAGGGAAACGAGCTCAGTTAATCTATGTAGATTCAGAGCAATTTATTTGTAGGCTGGGGACTTAAAGCTATGTAATGGTGATCACTTTTGCGACAGCCAAATTCCCTTTTGTCGTTTCTTCTTCCCTTTTGGATTAAGAACATCCTGATGACCGAGGTCTTTGGCTTTTCCAGTTTAATTAGATGGATAATCCCTGTTCCTTGCTTGTCCCTCTCTTAATGACTCTGTAGCACAGATGAGCCCCAAGAAAAGAGAGGCCAATTTACTCTCCTTTTCTTCAGCGCCCTTTTGAGCTGTACCACGCTTGGCTTACACCGGGGTTTGCATCATCTGATGCCTCACGCAAAGGATCCTGGAATGCAGGGAGGTGAAAGGCTCATACCACTGAGGGTTCCCCTCCAAATCAGTCTTATGTGCTAGACTCAGACCTTGTGTCTCCACAGGAAATGCCGGAGCTGGGAAGCAGATGTGCGCATGAGACACCACCGAGAAGTTAAACAAAGTCGATGGGAATTTGCTCTTGGAGATGGATACTTTGACGTTTTATGGACTGCAGCACAGTTTGTGCAGAGTAAGCTGTTCTGCTTGTTATTTGTTATCACCCTGCCTGCCTCAGAAAAGGAATTGGCAAGGATCGGAACGGAGGAACCCCCAAGTGCTATTTCTACCTCTCCTCAGGCGCACAGTCCTGCAGTAGCTCGCAGTACAGCAGCACGCAGCACAGGACATCAGACGGTGTGAAAACGCCTCTGATCCCCCGGAGGTCCGCCCTGAGCCGGAGGCACAGGAGGGCCGGCACCAGGAGCGCTGAACTCGTTCCGCTGCGCACAATAACTCGGTCGTGGGTTGTTATTGGTATTGCTGCACCGCCGCAGATATATAAAGCCCGGGGGGCTTTTGGAGGGGGCAATGCTGAGCTCTGTTCCGGGGCCAGGAGGACATTCCCCTCCCCGGGACACCGAACCGCTCCGTTCGCTTGCGCTCGGCCCCAGCGCCCCGCGCGTCTCTCCCCGCTACGGCCGCGACCGGGGCCGGCGCGGCCCGCAGGGGGCGCCGCACTGCTCCCCGGCGCCCCACCCCATCGTGACGCGCCGCTCCCTGCCGCCTCTCATTGGTCCGTCCACCCCCCTCCTTACCGGCTCCTCCTCCGCGGCCGCCGCTCATTGGCGGGCGGCGGACACAGCGCCCGCCCGTGGGCGGGGCCAGCGGCTCCTCCCGGTGCCCCGCGGCTCCCGGAGAGGTGCGGAGCGGGCGGCGGGGCCATGGCGGGCGCGGCGCGGGGCTGCGGCCGGGGGCTGCCGGTGGTGCTGTGCGCCGCGCTGCTGGGCCCGGCCCTCGCCGTCCACATTAAGAAGGCGGAGGCGGCGGCGCCCGCCGAGGCGCTGCGGTACCTGCGCTCGGCCGAGTTGGGCGAGGCGCTGCGGGCGCTGGCGGCCGCGGCCCCCCCGGGCCTGGCGCGGCTCTTCAGCATCGGCGCCTCGGTGGAGGGGCGGCCGCTGTGGGTGCTGCGCCTGACGGCGGGGCTGCCGCCGGAGCGGGGCGGAGAGGAGCCCGGCGGGGCGGCGCTGCCCGGGCGGCCGCAGGTGAAGCTGGTGGGGAACATGCACGGGGACGAGCCGCTGGCTCGGCCGCTGCTGCTCCGCCTGGCCCAGGAGCTGGTGCGGGGCTGGGCCGGCGGCGACGCGCGCATCAGCCGCCTGCTCAACACCACCGACCTGTACCTGCTGCCCAGCCTCAACCCCGACGGCTTCGAGCGAGCCCGGGAGGGCGACTGCCGCGGCGGCGGCGCGGAGAGCGGCCGGGAGAACAGCCGCGGCCGCGACCTCAACCGCAGCTTCCCCGACCAGTTCGGGGCAGCCGAGCCCGACCTGGAGCCCGTGCCCGAGGTGCGAGCCCTCATCAGCTGGATGAGCCGCAACAAGTGAGTGTGACCCGGCCCGGTTCCTCTCTTACGCTCCGAGGGAGAGCCGTGGCTCCGCTCCCCAGGGGCTTTGGGCTGCGTTCGGCCTTGCCCTGCGCTTCTGAGCGGGGCTGGGGGAGTGGAGTTTCATCGCAGCCCCGGGCTGACCCTCCTGTGCCAGGGGCTGGGGTCTGCCGTGCGCCTGCGGGGAGCTGCGCTGGCCCTGCTGGGCACAGGCATTCCCGGCCTCTGTGGCCAGCTCGGTGTCCCCCTTTTCCAGGAGCCCACAGCTGGGAGCTTCTCCTTACCCGCTTCATCATCGGGGGGTGTGTGTGTGTCTTGCTCTTGGAGTTAGCAGTGTTTTCACCATGAGCTGTAGAGTGCTTAAAATACTGGGGATTAAGTATACAGTGGGTCTGTGTAGAAGCATGTGGAGAAAGAGCTGTGCTGAACAGGGCTTTCCCCTATCTCCGTGCTTCATGGCAAATTGGCTGGATTTACCAATAGCACTCTGCAGCAGCGTTTCCTCATACAGGTGCTACTCCTGCAGCTCTCTTTGCCATCTTTCCTCCTGTGGATGCAGGACTGAGCCTTGAGCCCTGCGCTGACCCTCAGGCTCTCACCCTCCAAGGGGGTGAATGGTGGGAAGCTGCTGCGCCCAGAGCAGGGCAGGAGAGATGGTGCCTTTGAAGCCCAGCAAGCTGCTCTAGTGGAAGGTGACCCTGCCTATGGCAGGGGTCTGGAACCGGATGAGCTTTAAGGTCCCTTCCAACACAAACCATTGGGGGGTTCTTTAGAGAACTATGGAAGGTCCAAACCACTGAGGTCAGTGCGACCAAGCATGTGAAGCTGTGCAGAGGAAACCAGAATGCAGCGCACTGAAACAAACGGTGGCTCTCTTCCTGAAGTTGAGTTAGAGGGAGAAGTGGGGAGGGGGGGATGTCTGCCACCTCTGATCTGCCTTGGTTGGAGCAAACCAAAGCACATGACATTTGGTGTTGGATAGTGTTGGCTCAGTTTTAGGGACAAAATGTGCTTGGCCAAGCTGTTAAAGCTTGGTGGGTGCAGTGCCCATGGGGGTTATTGCTCTGGGGGGGTTTCGTGAGCTGCGCCAGTAATGGCTTGTCCCAGGGATCCTTTAGGGCAGCTCAGGTGCAGCAGTTTGCACTGAAATCCCTCCAGACTTGGTTCAACTCAGAAGTAGTTACCGGGGAAACTCATGCATGTTCTTAATATCAGTTTGAAAATACCTCAGGCTTTTCGGTGTTGTGTTGGAGGTGGGATTGGCCTCCAAGCCAGGGTGAAGCAGGAAGAACGTGGGGCTTTGTGCTTGCCTCTACCTGGCAGCAGCAGTTAATGCTGGTACGATTGTATCAGGTGAGCACAGCCAGCATTAGAAAAACGAGTGGGTAAACACAGGTGTTTGATTAAAAAGGAGATTGTGGGTGGAACGCAATTCGTGTGAGCTATTTCAAGCAAGGTAAAGGTATTGGTCGCGTTACCTCTGCTCACAAACTAAATCCCGTTTGACCAAATGAAGAGGCGAGCTCTTTTCCCTCCGTGCTGTATGTGGTGGAAAGATGAAGAGCATGTGTGTATCTGTTAACATAACCTTGGTGTAGCTGCAGCCCCGTGGGTGTTCCCCTTGCTCAGGGCTGATGGAGCAGGGTCTGATCTCTTCCAGAGTGTCACTGCCACTGGGCAGCTCATCCAGTGGGCACGTTCTGCCCCATTGATCCCAAATAGAGTTTGGAGGCTCCCAAGAGTGTGGTTTGGGTGGGAAGGCAGCAGAATAACTGCTTGGGCAGGTGTAGCCAGCATCCTATTGAAGGTGTTCCAGTATGATTCCCTTTTTCCTTTTGTCCTTCCCCACCTCAGGTTTCTGCTCTCTGGCAATCTTCATGGTGGCTCAGTGGTCGCAAGCTACCCCTATGATGACTCTCCCACACACAAGCTCACAGGAGTCTACAGTAAATCAGCTGATGATGAAGTCTTCAGATACTTGGCAAAAGCTTATGCATCGCATCACCCCATAATGAGAACTGGCAGACCCAATTGCCCTGGCGAGGAGAGAGAGACCTTCCAAGATGGCATCACAAATGGTGCTCAGTGGTATGATGTAGAAGGTAAAATGTGCTGCCGGGTCACTCTGACTCTGCTAACTCACCTGCCAGGGTGTCTCATAGGAATAGCTCCTTGCTCCTGCTGAGATCTGCCATCCAAACTGGTGGTGATGATCACAGAGGAAAGGATGGGGGAAGTGATATTTTTAGCTTCGAATGTGTTCTAGCAGCTTGCAATGAGGGGAGGTAGCATCACAGGCACACCAGTAAGGGCTTGATGAGTCACAGCTTGGGAGATGTTTGTAGGGAAGAGATCACAGCAAACTGGAGGATTCTTCCTGGCCTTGTGGGATGCTAGAGAGTCATCCTGCACGCAGGAGGCTTCGTTTGCCAAGTGAACTGTCAATAGGTCTCTAGATGGCTACTGAATTTTGATACAGGAAAGAGGAAACTATTGTTAAAGGCATTAAACCAATGCCAGGATTCCTTGAAGGGATTTTTTTAGCCTTCAAACTTGTAATTTTGTAAATGACAGTTTTAAAGCTGTTTTAAAGCTATATAGAATGTGTGGTTTGAGCTCACCTTGCTGTTCTGAAAGTGGGGTGAACCGCTTTCCTATGGACTGTTCTGCTGTTAGACCCGCGTTGGACGCGAGCAGAGGAGAGGTGGGATCTAGAAGGGATCTGAAGTTCAGCCTCTGGGGCTTCTAGGAGAGCTCTTGGTACCAGCTGATTTCCCCCCAGGTGCCCCCACCCTGCATGTGTGGAGGTGCCTGGCCTGGCTTAGCCCTGCAGCGGCTGCTCTGTGTGTGCTGGTTTTGCTGGAAATGGGGTTTAAATGATAATCTAGGTGATGAGAGGCTCTGGTGGAAAAGGCTTCGTGGGCTGGGGGGAAGAGAAATCTTGGCTGTGTCATTAGAAGTGACACCATTGCCGTGCTCCTCAGCGGATGTTGTACAACCACGGCCTCGCCAGACAGTGCAGAAAGTCCTGTGGTGAGGCCACCACAGAAACCTTGCAGAAATGATCTGAAGAAACTGCGTTGCTTTGCTGTGCCCCATCTGCTTTGCTTTCCCTCCTGCTCAGGCTGAGGGGTGATGGCAGCAGCACTGGGCAAGCAATGACATGGGATTTTGTTTGTCCTTCAGAGCTTACAGCTTAACAAACTAGTGAGACGGTGTCTGCCCAAAACAAGGCTTCAGCGCCGAGTCCTGTGCTAACCCTGCATCCACCTTGCTTGGGAAGGAGGGAGAGGGATCTGTTATTTGCCCTAAACACATCACCTGCGTGCTGGAAGAGGAAGTCTTGATTTCAGTGGTGGCTGAGTCATTTCCCAGGATTTCAGTGGTCAAATAAGATGCAGTTTTATCTCTTTCTTTAGCAGCTGTCTCTTTCCGTCCACCCTCTCAAGTACACTGGCCATGGTGTTTGCTGGCTCAAGGTTCACTCTGCTGCTGTGAGAAGTCCAGCAGGAGGAAGGTTTGTGTAATCTGGTGAATTTGTTTGTGAAGGAACAGGATATCCTGGATGATCTGTGCTGCCTTGTTCTGGTGGCGGTTGTTGTCAGCCACCACCTCAGTTGGGAGGTTTGTTAGCTGCAGCTCTGAGGTTTTCTGCCCTTGTAGTGAAGTGGGGTGGATGGTTCCAGAGCTTTGGACCAGTGTTTCCGGGCCCTTCGTGAGCAGCATTTTTTGCTGCAGGGTTAACTCCTTCATCCTCCTGCTAGGATGTGAGGTGCCTGGCTAACGGCTGTGCACTGGTGTCTGAGCCTTTCAGTCTGCCTCTGCCTTGCCAGCCAGCAGAGAAGAGGTTTCACCTACATTCCTTCCACAGGAAATGGCAAAGTGTGGCCTGAAAACCAGTTTGCTCTGTGCTGCCATCGCTGTGGTTTATAGTATGTCCAAAAGCCCCCAGCATCCAGCCTCTGCAGCGATAAACCCTTTTGCTGTGTCAAGCCATGGTGCTGGGCTCAGCGCTGATGGCTGCAGGTGGTTCGTGGGCAGAGATTATAGAGGGTGCAATGACACCAACTCTCAGAATGGAGCATTGCTGAAGTGGCAGAGAAGAGCCTGTGTGGTCTCTTCCTGAAGCAGTAAGGCTGGACTCGCTGAACTTGAATGTCTTTTCCAACCTAGTTGATTGTATGGTTCTAATTAACCTCTTATTGCTGTTGAAAATGCAGTTGTGGAGGGTGGTGGCAGCCCTTGGAGCACCTCCCAGGCTGAGGGGTTAACCCACAGGTGAACCAACCAACACCAGAGGCTGGTACGTGTGTAATTTGATGTTGTATGAACTTATTGTGTCCCTTTGGGGTTTAACATCTATTTTCAGCAGTGGATGAAGAGCAGGTGAAGGGGAGTCAGGTGCATGCAGCGTGATAGAAGCAGCAAAACCACCACGGTGGCTGCACCGAGTCATCAGACTCGCTCAGCTCTGTGCCAAAGGCTGCTGAGGCTCACGCAGGGACCAGGAGGCTTTTCCCAGCCATTGCAGGATTTAAATGTGTGGTGGAATGAGGCTGGGGAAATCCCAGTGCCCTGCAGGAGATAACCGGAACACACGGTTCTGCGAGCAGTGCAGGGTGCACGCTTGTGGCCTCCAGATGAGGTTGTGCCAGGAGGGAATGCAGGCTCCGAGTAAAGCCAGGAAAAACAAAGAAATGAGAACATAATGTTTCCCCAGGTGGCAATTTCCCTGCCACGTTTTATCATGTGGCATCAAACAAGCTGGAAAGCAAACTGCCATGGGATTCATTGTGTTGGAGTTAACTGGTGCAGGTTTATGCTGGTGCCAGACCCCATTAACTTTCATTGGAGTTTGCAAACAACCTCTTGTGTGTGTCAAGCCGAGGTGGCAAGTACAAACCATAGGAGTAATTGGGAAGGTCAAGTGTGCGCAGAAAAGGTGGCTCTCTGCCAGACAGCTGAACTTGCCTCCTGCATTCCAGCTGCTATAGATAAGCACGTCTGCCACCGAGATGGTTTTAGAGGCTATCTCTACTGTACATGCTCTTACTCTTCCTTCGTTTTTAACCTCTGGGGGTTTTAACTACTAAATGTCTGGTTTGAGTCAAGAAAACTCGTGCAGGCGTTGGTCCCGATGATGCTTGGAAAGCTCTTAAGAAACTGATGAAGTCTTATTGTGGAAGGATGTGCCTGCCTTTACTTTGCAAAGAGCCCAGTTCAGCAACTGAATTCAGCTTAACATCACCCGGCTGTTTTGTGGGCAGCCTTGGGAGGGGTTGGTGTTGTTTGCAGTCCCTTCCTAAGAGTTCTTTTCCTCGCTAGTTTGTCTCTGAATGCCAAGTGTTCGAGGTGCTTCTGGTCTGTACCGGAAGGTGCCTCTGAAGTTGAACGTGGATTTAGGTTACGTGTGTGCTTAGAGGTAGTTTCAGCTGTGGTAACAAGCCACGCTGAGCTTCCACACAGCTTTTAGTGGCCTCGGAGTAATTAAAATGGGTGCTGAGAGCAGTGGGTGCTCATGGTACGGCTGTGGTGGCTGTTTCCTAAGCGCCGCAGAAGGCAGTTGCACATGTGAGCTCTGGTAGGAGTTTTCGGCCATGTCTGTCCGGGATGCGCACAATTGGCCCTTACGTGTTTGTGTTTCCATAAAATTCTTACTGCAGCGTTCCCTTTATTCTTGAGAGAAGTATTGGCTTGATGGTTTGAAGGTGTCTTTTCACATCTAACGTGAGCTGTTGGATGTCGGGGCTGTGTGATGCAGCTGCTGGAGCCGGAGCCTCATCCTCGCCTCCTCTGAGCTTTAATGGTTGCAGACTAATGGACCAGCACATTCCTCTGCTTGTGTGGTGCTGCCGCTACTGCTCCCCTCGTCTCATGCTGTGAGACAATCAATTCTGTCCACAGACTGAGCGACTTGTGCCACATATTTAATCACATCTCTGGCTTCCTTTGTGCCATCTGCTCTCTCTGCAGAGCAGACAGGACAATTTCTCTGCTTTAACTTAGCTGCAGGTCTCTTATCTCCCAATGTCTGCACCAGCACAGCTGGAATTGGAGAGGTTTCTGCAAAGTGCAGTTTGAAAATAGAGCCCTTCCTGGCTGCCCTGGAAGGCTTCTCCTGGCACGTGGTGTATTTATGGTATCTTGCTCCACAGGCTCGACTCTAGAGAGCTGCATTCTCCTGCTCCCCTGCCTGCTTGAGCTTGGCAGGGAGCAGAGGCATGCCTGTCAGTGTGAGCTCTGCAGCACTTGTGCTGCGGGAGGTCTGGGATCCTTACCCAAAGTGGAGTCCTGATGCTCAAGGAGCAGGAGAGAGGTTTGTTCTGAGCATTTCTGTGACCTCCTGCCAGCCAGGACTGACTTGCTGTGATTGGAAGCTGCTCACTTCTGCTTTGCTTTCCTTGCAGAAGAGGTATGATGCTACGATGGGAGGCTGAAGCTTTAGGCAGTGTGGGCTAAAAGACACTCTGGGATTATCCCAGGTATTACCCAAGCAGGTAGGTAAAGTAGAAGCACTGTTGTCTGACAGTCCTCTGCCTTGGGTGTACTTTTTCTGTGCTGCCTCTTGAATGCAGTGCTCTGCTAATGGTAAGCTGTGCACAGATCTCTTCACACCTCCAGATCTTCTATATATCCAGGACAGATGGTATATGGAAAACCACGTCATTCCATATGCTGTAAAAATAACTGTCCCGCTCTGCAGCGGGGCTGTTTGAAGGCCAAATATGTGCAGTGGATACAATCCAAAGTTTCAAGCATGCGATGGACTACTTTTGAAGAAGATTGATGGAGCAAGCTCAAATTCAGTCCGTTGCTGCTCTATTATGGGTGAGCATCTGTCCTAAATTTGCTTGAATGGCAGATGAAGCCCTAAATATGCTTCATAATGGCTCTGGTTCACGTATGGATGTTTTCAAATTCATTAGCATCCCGCTAGGAACAGATGGCTATGGGCTGGCAAATTGTTTCACTCTGCATGGTGTTCCCTGGTGAGGGCAGCTCACACTGGGTTACTTCCCTGAACCTGGTAACAGGAGCTGAACCAAGCATCAGATTTGCAGGTCTTGTTCCTCTAAGCCCTTGAACTGAGTCCAGGAGTTTTAAAGTCCTCGAACACTTTTGGGCCCCTTGTGCTGGACAGAAAAGTCTCTCTCCAGGTTTGATCTTGGCCTGTACAGTGCTCTCATGGCTGCACGTGACAATGGGTTTGTTACAATAAAAGCTTCCTGTGCAGGCTCCCAGGAGAACTAAGAGGAAATGGGGCATCCTCATTGTGGTACCATTCCTCACATCTTCCAGGGGTCTGTTCTAAATCCTAGTTTGTGCTGTCAGTCCATCTTTGCTTCACCCAAGTGCAGTGGGGCTATTGAATCCGGAACAGTGGTCCCTGACCTTTTGGGACAGTGAATGCCCACAGCCACCACATTTATTAAAAGCCTCCTCTGCCTGGTGAAGTGCTGCTGATGGCTTTTCCTGGCCATGCATTAACACAGGCTCTGCAGATGCCAGGTAGTGCATTTGCATCCTGGTATTGATCCATTCTGGCCAGTTAATTGGCCACACCACTGAGGGTCCCTCACTTGTGAATGATGAGGAAACTGCTCAGACAAAGCGAGTGAGGTTTATTACCATAGCACTAATGCAGCACTTTGGGCATAGCAAAGGATGGGAGCACAAAGCACTCATTTATCACTTGCCTGGTGGGGTCTTGCAGGCTGGTGCCATGACATGAGCTGCGGGCTGGCTGCTGCTTTCTGCCCTCCGAAAGTCTGTGTTGCCTCCTGTAGAGCAAATGTATAGCTGTTCTATGAGAGATGGGCTTCTGAGAGCCAGTTTGACATCCTCAACTCATCCAGAAGGGATCCGTTCATGGGCCCCTTTGTCCATCTGGCAGTGGCGGGAGTTGTTCAGTTGGTGCATGGAGGTCTCTCGGCTGAGCAGTCGCAGGCTCTGCTGCGCAGGTTGGGATGGAGCCATCCAGGGAATGGTGGCCAAGGCCATGGCACGCCAGTCTGCCTGGATCGTAACTGAACAAGGTTGTGTAACCCAGAAGAGAGCATCGGCATGCGTAAAGCTTAGTGTGGTGTGTTTTCCATGCTGACACAACTGCCTGAGTTGGTGGTGGGAATGATCTTCTCATGTGGCCATGACATCTGGCTGCGGTCATGTGGTGGGATTTGTCAGGGTGCCTCTGAACCCGGTTTCACAGACACTTGTGGGGGTTTTGGAACGTCCTTTTCACTGTTGGAAGCTCCCACGGATGTTCAGAGGGCTGAACATCTGCAGTCTCCAGCAGCGTGCGGAAGCCTGAGCTCCAGGTCATGAGTGGCGATTCCTGCGGACCTCGTGTCCTGCTGGTGCATGATTCATCCTTGCTTGAGAAACAGGTTTGCTTGCTGAGGGCTGCATGTAAACTTCATAGGGTCAGGACACTTGTGGAGCAAGGTGACCTTTTTGATTCACAGCAATGCCTGTGGTTTCTCTGAAGGGCAAGAATACCAAGATGAGCTTAATACTGAGGAGGCAGCTCTGTGCACTCTTGGTTTCTGGGGCTCATGGCATTTGGCTGGTGTAATACTGAGTTAACAAACTGTCCCCTGGTGCTGCAACATCCTTAAACTGATTGAGACTGCTGCCTCAAAGGAAACGTGGAAGGAGGCTGGTCACTTGGCTGCAGGTCTCGGGGAGAAGAGCACGTTTCCCAGTCGGAGTTTCTCAGGAGGACAAGCCTGGGTCCTGTTCTGGCTGCTGGGGGGTTGCAGGAGTCCTCAGGAGTGGGGGGTCATCACTGCCCTCTCATGTAAAGAGGAGAGTTTCCTGAGGGTGACTTACTGTGGTTCACTCCATGCTGACACCATGTCAGACCTTGTCCGGCCTTCTGCTAGAGCTGCTCTAGGCACCAAGTAAATGGAGAGCATCTGCTTGGAGGAAAAGAGCCGCTGAGGAAGTGCAGAAGGGAAGGCGCTGCTTCCTCTTGTCTGGAGCTTTGCTGAGGGTTTTTTGTGGAGAACAGCTCCTTGAAACTGATTTTGGCCTGCAGGTTGGAGCTGCCACCTCCCAGGTGCCAGCCTGGTGCGCTCTTTTGTATCCGAGGCCTGAAGCTCATTTTGGGTGGAGTAACTTCTCTTGCGGGAAGACCCCAGGAGTGTAAAGGTGGCTTGGAATGCATAGGGAAGGACTCTGTGGCAGTAATGTTCGAGCTCCGGTGTGCCTGAGCTGGCACCCTGGGTTTGTCATGTCTGGAAAATGTCTTCACAGTAACATGAACCCCTATGAATTCCCAAGTGCTGTGCTGCTGCATTCAGCCGACAGAGCAGTGACACTAAAGGGACTGCCACCTTTGAGCTGCCTGTGCCTGAGGACCCAGCGTGCCAGTTACTGGGTGCGACTGAGCTCAGTCTTCCCCAGCATGGGCTGTCGTGATGATCTGATCGGGGTTGTTAATTCTGAAGCGAGGGGAGCATCATGGTGAGATGCTGGGGGGGGCTGAAGGACAAGGAAGAACATGCGTCCTGTGGTGGGATGTGTGTGCATTGCTTTTGGGACATCTCTTCCTCATTCTCTCAGGTGGGATGCAGGATTACAACTATGTGTGGGCCAACTGCTTTGAGATCACGTTGGAGCTGTCCTGCTGCAAATATCCTCCGACCTCTGAGCTCCAGCAGGAGTGGGAGAACAACCGGGACTCTCTCCTTGCCTTCATTGAGCAGGTAGTGTCGGCAGCAGCTGGGAAACCCGGGTGTCCACGGTGGGCTGAGAGCACTGTGTTCAGTTCCTGTGGCTTGGTTTGCTGTGTGTGGTAACACAACTGCAGGTGCTGTGCAGAGGTTGGTGGCTAGAAAGCTGCTGTGTGCCTCTGTGGTTCTGCCGCAGTTCCCACATCCTCCACGACAGCAGAGCTCCCCTGAGAGGGGCCTCGTGGGGTGCAGTGTTAAGTCGGTGCAGTTGTTGCTGGGTAATGAACTCACCGAGTACCTGTATGGCCTCAGTGCCATGGATCTCCAGTGATGTTCAAAAGCACCAACACTGCGAAGACCTTGGCTTGCATCTGTCTCCAGATGCCCATGGATGAGTTGAATGGGTGACAGTTTAGGCTGGGAAAGGAGCTGCACTTTGTCCCTTGGTACAGCATGTAACCCTGCTATGTTCACATTGCTGTGTTGATGAATTAGAGGATTTGTTAGGGAGGATCAGTTCTGAGATCTTGCTGCCTTCCCTTTGGTGTCCTCTGCTGTGCTTGGCAAAGGGCAAGGGGGTATTGCTGGCTGGGGATGTGGTTCCCCTGTTGTTGCCTGTCTTCAGCCAGGCGCTTGCATTGTTTTCCTCAGGTCCACATTGGCGTGAAAGGCTTTGTCAGGGATGCAGTCACTGGAGCCGGCCTGGAGAACGCGACCATCGTTGTTGCTGGTATCGCTCACAACATCACTGCGGGCAGGTTTGGTGATTACCATCGGCTACTTGTGCCTGGGACCTACAACGTGACCGCAGTTGTAATGGGGTAATGTCTCTGTGGCAGCCTGCAGCCACACTGCCAACTACTTGTGTTCCTTCACTTGATTTCTTGTCCCAAAGCATCTTGTGTATTTAAGGGGCTTGGCTGGAAGGACCAGTGAAGGACTCCAGCTTAGAGCTGCAGCTGTGTTTGTTCCCCCCATGCCCCACTGCAGCAGAGTGCTGTTGGATGCCCAGTATCTGTTACCTTCATTTCATTGCTTGTATCGATCTGCATCTAAATTTTTGGGCAAAAGGAGAAAGTGGAGTAGGGTCGCCCCAGTGAGAGCTTGTGTTGTCCCAAGTCTGGGCGTGAAGGTGTAGCTTGTCCCTAGGCTACCTCTGTGATAGCCTGTGGCTTCTTTCCTGGTGAGTCTGTAAACAGGAGCTGCTGCCTCTGTGACACAGCAAGGACAGCAGCGTAGCTGGGTCTGGTAGCAGTGGGATGTGTCCGGTAGGCTTGTTCTCTGGTGAATCTCTTGCATAGTCCGTCCCAGTGGGTTCAGCTGGCAACAGTAGGCTGCAGTGGTGGAGAGGCTGCAGGGGGCTTTGGCTTTGGGGAAGGAGGTTCTGGAGAGCCTCCTTGCTGAAGCCAGCTGTCTATTTCACAGCTACACACCAGTGACCAGAGAGAACATCGAGGTGAAGGAGGGAGCAGCAACAGAAGTGGATTTCTCCTTGCAGCCAACTGTAATACTGGCATCATTTAACGTCACGCAGTTCACAGCAACGTCTGCTCCTGCCTCCACCATCACCCCCAGCCCTGTGCAGGCAGAGACCCCGAGCCCAACCTCTCTCCATCAGCCTATCCAACCCATGGACTTCCGCCACCATCACTTCTCAGACATGGAGATCTTCCTGCGGCGCTATGCCAACGAGTACCCCAAAATAACCCACCTCTACTCCGTGGGCAAGTCGGTGGAGCTGCGGGAGCTCTATGTGATGGAGATCTCTGACAATCCTGGTGTCCATGAAGCAGGTAAAACATGGAAAATACTTCTATGAGGCACAAATGCAGGTGACAGACCCTTTTGGTGTTGTGGGAGTAGAAGGGTAAATAGGACCTGCAGAAAGGGTGGTGAGAGGTCTCCAAGCTTTAATGAAGTGGTTATAATTGTCTCTTTGGTGTGGCTGTGTGTCGGCAGGTGAACCAGAGTTCAAGTACATTGGGAACATGCATGGGAATGAAGTTGTGGGGCGAGAGCTTCTCCTGAACCTCATCGAGTACCTCTGTAAGAACTTTGGCACTGATCCTGAAGTGACGGATTTGGTCCAGAACACACGGATCCACATCATGCCATCTATGAACCCTGATGGCTATGAGAAGTCCCAGGAAGGTATTGCTGCCTGTGCTGAAACATCTGTGGGGTTTCGAGCTCTGAAAACAAGCTTTTGGGCTCTTTGTACGTCTGAGAAACCTGGAAGCCTTGTTGGAGGAGAAGCGGTCTCTGCACAGGGAGGCTGGGAAGGGCCGTGGTGCGTGTGTGGGATGAGCGGGTGAATCCCACATTGCAGGATACGGGCAGTTGGCTGATGCTTGAAGCTGTTGGAGAGAGCTCTTATGCTTCAGCGCTGCTATATGCTGCCCCTCTTTGGGTCCCCTTATGGTTTGTGGCTATCCCAAGCCTTGTTTAATATAAAAAGACATTCCTTTGACACAGCTCTTGCTTGCTGTGTTTTGGTCCATGCTCTTAGTAACGTGATGTGGGAGCCAGGCTGTCTGCAGAGCCCTCATCCAAGGATAATATAGGCTTCTATCGTGATGTTGAAATTGGCAAAAACATCCTGGAGGGAAGTCCTTAAAACTTTGTGGCTCTTGCAGATTGGCAGAACGCAGTCTGTGTGTCCAGAGTGATTTTCTGGAAGCAGAGTTCTGCTTGGGTTTAGCAAAGAACTTGTCCAGCTGGTTTGAGGAGGTGAGCTCTGAGGTTTCTGTGGTCACAACATCCGGCTCTGGCATTGTTCATGGTTCACTGCCTTTGTGCTCCCTGCGGTTGGAGTGGCACTGAGAGCCTGTGCAAGCACCCGCAGAGAGGGACCCCAGACATCTCTGTGTGCAGAGCAGGCCTCTTGCTGAAGGAGAATGTGGGTGTCCCCTCAGTCTGGGGTGCAAGAAGCCAGCGCTGTTGTGTTCTCTGCTGTCATCCATTCACTGATTGCTGTAAGCCCTGTATGAAGAGGACGAAGCCTCTGCACTGAAGTGAGGACTCGCACAGGGCACAAGCTTGAACTTGCGTTTCGTTTGCAGGAGACAGAGGAGGCACCGTTGGCAGAAACAACAGCAACAACTATGACCTGAACCGGAACTTCCCAGATCAGTTTGTCCATGTGACGGACCCTCTGCAGCCAGAAACTCTCGCTGTCATGACCTGGTTAAAGACTCACCCGTTCGTGCTCTCAGCAAACCTGCACGGAGGTAACGGCAGCCAAACGCAGCTCCTTCCTTGCTGAGGTGCACAGGATGGGAGTTTGCAGGGGTACCTCCACAGCCTCCTAGTGAAGGCAACAGGAGTAAGGCCATTTGCACAAGGAGTAAATCGACCCTCTTGTGCTCCTGGAAAGTGGCTCAGAAGCTGGAAATGGACGGTGAAAACCATGTTTCCCAGCACATTTGTAGGGAATTGAAGATGCTGCTGGGAGGATTCCAGCCACTTCCCTGGAGGCAGCACACGCTTTGGGGAGTAGCAAGCACACTGCCCATTGGGAGATGGGGGTGAATGCTCTCTCTCCTCAGCGATTGCTCAGCAGCTGGATCAGGGAATGTGATACAGTGCTGCAGCTGCTAAAGGCTTCATAACAGTTAGAGAGTGAAGGGAACAAGATGTAATCCTGAGGCTTCCCTGCCTTGAGTTGCATGGCAGAGCTATGACATTTGCTGTAATTTAATTAGCTTTTTGGAGTGATGTAAATGATATCTCTGTATTACAGCTTATTCCCTAGACAGTTTGTCTGCTGGCTTGTAGCTGTGGTAATGTGCAGGTGGCTGCTTTGTGTTAGCATGTTGAATTCTGTAGTGCAGCAGTACCATGTGTGGGTATGAGAGAGCTGGCAGCTCTCCAGCAGCGGTGGTGTCTGGGCTTCCGCAGTGCTATTAGTGCAGCTTGCTTGGGTAAAGCTTCAGAAAGCCAAAGGTGTTATAGTCTGTCAGTGCTTGCAATTGGCTCCAGAAGGCTGAAACACTGCAGCAGTTGGGCCAAGAGCATGGTGCATGTTCCAGGAAATCCCTCCCCTTGCTATCCCTCCTCTGAAAGTGATTATTTTAAGGTTATGCTCATCACTCCTGTATGTAAGAGCCAAACCTTTGATGTGTTGTGGTGTTGGGTTCACCTCCCCACCTGGGTGTGATCTTCTCTCTTCCTGTGCTTTTGTTATCTCTTCTACCCTCTGGGCTTAATGCTTTGTTTAATGCCAAGTCTTGAGGAACAGAACATTGGTACTGGTTGGAGGAAAGGAAAAATTTCCCCTATTAGGCTGAGGGATCACTTGGAAAGTGTGCAAGTATGAGTCAAAGCTTGTTTCCCTTGCAGGTTCTCTGGTGGTTAATTACCCCTTTGATGATGATGAACAAGGAGTAGCCATATACAGTAAATCCCCAGATGATGCTGTGTTTCAGCAGTTGGCACTTTCCTATTCTAAGGTAAAGCTCTAACAGGAAGATGGGCACATCCTGCTAGGATAACTCCTGGAGCACGGGAGCTGATGCAGTAAGAGTGGTAGAAAATGCTCTGTATGGGCTGGGAGGGGAGCAAGGAGGGGTTGGGGTTGGGTGTGTGTGCCGTCTATTTGTGCTGCAGCCATACAAACACACATCTACAGGAACCTCTGTGCTTGGTAACCCTGGGTGTGTGACTCATGTTAGGACAGAAGTGCCGATGCCTATGGAGTGCAGACTTGACTTCACATGTTGCATCTTGTCTTATAGGAAAATACAAAGATGTACCAGGGAAGCCCTTGTAAGGATATGTACCCCACTGAGTACTTCCCACACGGCATCACTAATGGGGCTCAATGGTACAATGTTCCAGGTAAAGTAAACCTTAAATCTCTTGCACTGTTTGTCCCCAAGTTAATGCAAGTGCAGCTTTAAGAGTTTTGTCTGCTCAATCACAAACTCTGCGTTGGTCAGCCCAGATTACTGGGACTCAGGTTTCTTTTATAACCTCTTAAATAACGTACCCAGGTAAAGTTATTCCTGGGGGAAGGAATTTATTGTGTAGTTTTTCTGGTTATTAGCAAAATGGTTGCATAAAATTTTACAGCCTTATATTAGCATGAAAGGTATTTACAAGACGGATGGTTATTTGTCTGCTAGTCTGGCTTCCCTTTGAAGCTTAAGTCTTGGCCTGTGTAAAAGCCTTCTCTCTTCAACTGTAAAATGTGTGCTGTAGTTTGTACGTCGTCTTTCTCTACTATCTGATACACCTTTTTTCTAGGGCTGTGGTACAGTTGCCTTCAGAAGACCTTGTCAAACCCTTTTTCACATTCCTGTTGTAGGTGGGATGCAGGACTGGAATTACTTACATACAAACTGCTTTGAAGTGACCATTGAGTTGGGCTGTGTGAAATACCCAAAAGCTGAGGAGCTGCCCAAGTACTGGGAGCAGAACCGCAGATCCCTCCTCCAGTTCATGAAGCAGGTGAGATATACTTTGACCTCAGGCACTTGTAGGAGCTGCCTCTGGGCTTTGTATTAGACGTGCCAGAATGAATGCACTGCTCTGTGGGCTGAAGTGAGTGCTGCTGCCTGGCCACGCTGGCTACCTGCTCCACAGAAATCATCCCCATCAAACATGTCTCAACTCCTTTTCCCTTTTCTCAACGTGCAAAAGATCTGTATGGAAATAGCAACCAGGTGATGCCAGTGTGGGCTTTTTATTTAGCACTACCTTGGTTTTCCCTAGGCTGGAGAAGCTCTTACAGGCTGTTCCCATCTGAGCTTGGGCTGGTGGTAGTGCTGCACACCCAGGGTATGCAAACAGAGGTGTGGAGCAGAGAGTGCTCTGGTGGCACCCTGAGCCAAGCAGTTGCTCATTGTACTCATCAGGTGATAGTTGTCCATGCCAGCTGCTGGCAGGTTGAACCTGAGCCCTTTTGGAACGTGTCTCTGGGAATGCTGAACCTCCTGGGCTGGGAGGTGGTGGGATCTGGGTGTCAGTGCTCTCACAGGGATGTGTGGAGTGGGAGGCAGAGCAGAAGGTGGCACTCAGCAGGGCTATGGGTCTGTGTGCAGGTTCACCGTGGCGTCTGGGGGTTTGTGCTGGATGCTATGGATGGAAGGGGCATCCTGAACGCCACCATCAGCGTTGCTGACATCAACCACCCTGTGACCACCTACAAGGATGGAGACTACTGGCGCCTGTTGGTCCAGGGGACGTACAAAATCACAGCATCTGCCCGAGGGTGAGCAAACAGCAGCACCACCGACTTCCCAGACTGTAGTTCCATCACCTCTGCCCTACAGCAGGTGTAGACATGGGTGTTTTTCCTGCCCTCTGGCCTGTGCAGATGTAGCAGTGTAATGCTACCCTGATGTCAAAAACTGCTCACCTGGCACCAGTGTGCAGTCCAAACCTTCCCTTGTTAGGAAGTGATGCGGGGAAAGAGTCGATAACTTAATGTCTTTAGGGGAAATTCTCATGCTGGCAGCTGCCCACAGAAATGACTTCATCACTTCAACTGCTGCCAAAACCTGTTTTGAAGCAGCCCGACTTCTTGTGCGGCCAGTCTGCCACGTAACCCTGCAACACCTGAGCCAAAAGCAGCCCAGCGCCATGTTGAGCCCTGAGCTGCTCCCTCTCCTCCTGCCATTCCCATGCCCTTCGGAACTGGTCTTGCTCTTTGTTCTTACATGTCTCCCTTTTGGCTGGGAGCAGTAGCAGTCTCATGTGAGCGTCTAGTCAGGAAGCGGGCTGGTTTGTTGTGCGAGGTCTCAAACGCTTGACGTTTCCTGGTGCCTTCTCTTCCCTGGGCAGGTACGATCCAGTCACTAAGACGGTGGAAGTCGGCAGCAGAGGTGGGGTGCAGGTCAACTTCACCCTTTCACGGACAGACATCAAAGTGGAGGAGGGGAAGGTGCCAGTCTTGAACACCCCAGACACCCGTGACCCCAACGAGAAGGAGTTTGAAACCCTGATCAAAGACCTCTCTGCTGAGAATGGCCTGGAGCGCCTCCTGCTCACCTCCTCAGGGAATGTCGCTCCCTACCGATACCGCTTTTACAAGGACCTTTCCGAGTTCCTCCGAGGCCTCTATCTGAACTACCCGCACATTACAAATCTCACCAGGTGAAAACTCGCAACAGGACTGCTCAGCTCCTCCCTGAGCAGCAGCCTGGGGTAGGGAAGTAGTGAAATGATGAGCCATGAGCACAGTGCAGAGATGGGGAGCTCATCCCTCCCTTTCCCTGTGGTCCCTGAGTTTGAGGGAGCCCCACATGCAAGGGCTTGGTGGCGGAGCGCTGGCTGCAGAGCCTGACAGATGCATCTGTATGCTTTTTCCTGAGATGTAGTTTACCGATTTAAACCTGGAGTGCTGTCAGTTCCGCGGGGGTGCCTGGGACTGGTGATATTCCAGCATTGATATCCCAGGTGTCTGCAAAATATCTCTGTTCCATGCTCTTTATTTCCTGTTTTCCAAATCCCTTCTAACATCCACCCTGCTAAAGAGTCCCCAGAATAAGTGATCAGTTTGGCTTACAAACCTCAGCTGGCTTTTTCATTGTCTGCCTTCAGTTTTTGATTCAGCAGTGAGATGTTTGAGTTAGCTTTCCCTGAGCCAAGGTCTCTGCCCTCCTGCAGGAGGCCAGCTGCTGCAGTCCTCTGCTAGTCTTTGTGACCTGTAGCACTTGCCCTCTGTCAGCTTTACAAAGCACAAATCTCTTTGTCCCAGGACCTCATTTGCTTGTTGTTACCAGGCACAATGTGCTCATGTGCTGTCCCCGCTGGTGCCAAAGCTGCTTGTCTCATCTGTAGCCTCTATTGTCCTTCCAGTTGCATCAGCCCTGGTTGTGTTCCCTGCTTTGCTTGCATTCCCTTTGCTAACTTAATGGCATGATTGTGGCAACAAGTTCTGCATTACTGGAAACATTTCTGCTTTTGTCCTCTGCTGCATAAATTAGTTTAATGTCCAGATGTATCTTGCTTTGAAGGAAGAAAAGAACCATGAACAAAGCCAACAATGGAAGCACAGAGGCATTTAGCAGTTCCACATTTAGTATCATAACCTATCTAGGGATACACAGAGCATTGGGTGTCCTCTACCTCTGGATCTGGGTACATCTTTCCACACGTGCTTGTGTTCAAGCTGGTGTTCATAGTGAATTCTGTTCAGTGCTGCTGCAGATCTGCTCTTGGGATGTGGCTGTGTTTTGTCTGCCTTTTGCAGCCTCTCAGAGGTTGGCCGCAGTTCCCTCCTGTACCGGGGGTGTAGGTCTGTTCCTGAGCTCACGCTCTGCGTTTCATCTCTTGGCAGTTTGGGTCAGAGCATTGAGTTCCGTCAGATCTGGTCCCTTGAAATCTCCAACAAACCCAACCAGTCCGAGCCTGAGGAGCCGAAGATCCGCTTTGTTGCTGGCATTCATGGGAACGCTCCTGTTGGTACCGAGCTGCTCCTGTCACTAGCGGAATTCCTTTGCATGAATTACAAGAAGAACACTGCTGTTACGAAGGTGAGGAACCAATGCAAGGGACCATCTTGGGGTCTTCCAGCTATATCCTGAGCAAACAGTGCTCACCGGGAGAGACTTGCCTTGTTAACACTGACTTGCAGGGATCCTATGTGTAGTGGGGGAGGTGTTGTGAGATCCTCAGGGCAAGTGAGAACCTCTGACTCCAATTCCTAGGATGAGACCCAGGCAAATGAGCCCTTCTAATTGCACTTTATGTACCGTTTCTCCTTTTGGTGCAGCTGATTGACCGTACACGGATTGTGATTGTGCCTTCCCTGAATCCAGACGGACATGAGATAGCCCAGGAGAGAGGCTGCACATCGAAGATAGGCCAGACTAATGCTCGTGGCAAAGATCTGGACACAGACTTCACAAGTAAAGCAAACTGAAGCACAGTGATGTGTAGTGTCCCTGTAATAGCGCAGGCTGCTTTAGAGGGCTCCTTCTGGCTGCTCTAGGTTTGAGTGTAGTGATTTGGTTACAGAATCTATCTGTACAGAGAGCAGCATTCCTGCCCTGGAGCCCAGGGAGCAGAGCTGCGGGGAAGTTTCCAATGCTTGGATCCCCCTTACAGATGGTAATTTGCAGCTTCTTATTTGCAAGGAAAAGGCAGAGCAGAGCTCTTGAGGAATAGTCCAGAGGTTGGACAGCACGTAATGTATTTTCCTGTTTACTTGTTCCTTTCAGCCCCTGATTTCTGAAAAATGCCTTCTCCTCATGCTCCCCAGGAAGCTTCCTTTTATTTTCCATGCTTTTCTGGTTTCAGTAACTGCCTGTCATTGGCAGGGCATTGGTGATACTGAAAGCAAACACACATGAAATGGTCATGTATCACATCTGTTTAGCTTTGCAGATGAATTCCCCCCATGGGTAGAGTGGACTAGGTGCTTTACTTAACCTGTCAGGTGCATCCGCTGCATAAGACATGCAACAAACTTAATTTCAGGCATAGATCAAGAATGTACTTCTGGCCTCTCAAACAGCAGAGGAAACTGATGTCGGTTCCCTTTTGTATTCGTTGTTCTGGTTTATAGGCAATTATTCCCGGTACTTGGACACACTGGAGCCCGAGACCAAAGCCATCATGGAGAACTTGATATTGAAGCAGGATTTCAGCCTCTCTGTTGCGCTAGATGGAGGATCTCTGCTTGTCACTTACCCATATGATAACCCATCACAGACAGGTATGACGGACACCTCCAGGGCCTTGCATGCAGTTACCCTTGGGCTCTCTCTTCTTGGCCTTCTCTCTTGGGCAGAAGTCCATGTGACTGTATGGTTTAAGAGTTTTTTTGTGCTGATGGTGTTCTGTAGCCTCCTGTGTCCAGCGCTTGGTATGTGGGGTTGACAGTCTGTTAAGTAAAGCTATAAAACCTCGCAGGATTCAGCAGGGGGGGCAGAACACTTACTATTTCTGTTGCTGTTCAACCTTTCTTCTGCTAAAGCCACTATGAAGTCTGCTTTTGATACCACCCTCAGTGTCAGGGAGAATCTGGAATGGCCTTGAAACAACGTGTCTCTGTTTAATACAGGGTCTTGGGGTTAGAGTGGGAGTCTGCCCCTCCAGGGAACAGGAGCTGCCCTCTCAAAGTCTGACTTTTCTCTTTGTAGCGGAGGACAAAGAAACACTGAAGCATTTGGCATCTGTGTATGCAAACAACCATCCGCTGATGCATTTGGGCCAACCAGGCTGTCCCAATAAGTCAGGTATGTTTGTCTGAATCCTTTAAGCCCCCTCAGCATGTGCTAGACTCTATCTGATACCTGTGTTCTTGCTCTCACAGATGAGAACATCCCTGGTGGTGTGATCCGTGGCTCTGAATGGCACAGTCATGTGGGGAGTATGAAGGTACTTCATCGGAGCACAAGGCTTCCTGTCTCTACTAAACAAGCATTAAAAATGTATTTGCTCTGATGTCTGAGCAAAACTCCCCCATTCTGCAAAGTTTTTTGAATACCACCTCTTGTAACTGTGGTTTTGGCTTTTGCAGGATTTCAGTGTCACGTTTGGTCACTGTCCTGAGATCACAGTTTATACCAGCTGCTGTTACTTCCCAAGTGCAGGACAGCTTCCTGGCCTGTGGGCAGAGCACAGGAAATCTCTCCTTAGCATGCTGGTGGAGGTGAGCCACAGCTGGGCAGCAAATTCTGGCAAGGAGGGAAGGTAGTGGGCTGGATGGGAAGGGGGAAGAGGAAGAGAACAGTGTGGAGGGTCTTTGTGGCTGTGTTGGTGCTGTGTAATTACAGACAGTCATAACTTAGGCTGTGTGAGGAATGAATTGAGCAGAGGCAGCAAGTGACCATGATACGTGTTGACCTGAGAGTTAACAGTCTGTGCTGTGTTGCCTCACAGTGGGCTTAGTCCTTGCAGTGCTGTGCACTTTAATTTGTTCTGGGGATCACGGATGGAGAATGGGCTGTGTTTTGAGGGGAACATTAGTTATATATTTTAGTTACAAATGTGCCACACATGTGGATCTGAATGTGATGTGTTTGAAATGCTTGCTTTCAGGTCCAAAAGGGAGTCCATGGCTTTGTCCAAGACAAGAGTGGCAAGGCAATTTCTAAAGCTATCATTGTTCTTAATGAAGGTTTGAGGGTCTGTACTAAAGAAGGTGGCTATTTCCATGTGCTGTTGGCTCCAGGTTTACACACCATCAGTGCAGTAGCTGAAGGGTACCAGCAGAAACATGTCAAGGTATGTGAATGTCTGTACTGGAGATTTTCCCTCTGCTCCCTGTCATATTCTATGATTCCACTAACCATTCTATGATTCTACGGGTGGTATGGTTCAGTGGGAGGTGTCCCTGCCCATGGCAGGGGGGTTGGAACTGGATGAGCTTTAGGTCCTTTCCAACCCTAACTATTCTATGATTTTATGATTCTATATGCAGGCATCCCTGTCTGGTCTCTGCCTTGGCTCTGTTTAGCTGCTGGTTATGTGCCTGGGTAGCTGTTTTCTGCCTTGATATAATGAATGGAGAAGAATTTCCTAGCACAGCAGGGTTGTTTCGGGCAGTGGCTTTTCTTTCCGTTACGCTTGTCTTTGCTGACCGGGGCAGGACTGGATGGATGCCAAGTATCTCTTTCATCTTGACACCTGAGAGAGGTGAAAGCTTAGAGGCACTCTGCGCTCTTGTATCTTTCTGCAGGTCTTTGTCCGTCACGATGCACCCAGCTCTGTGTTCATTGTATTTGACACAGAAAACAGGATATTTGGCCTGCCAAGGGAGCTGGTTGTAACTGTTGCAGGTAAAGTGACACAGCTGGTCAAAGCTTTGAGCTTCACTCTCTATACTGATTCATGCTAGCAATGACCTTTCACTGAACTGGAAGAGTAGCCTGAAGCCATAAGCCATCTCCTGCTTTCCCTTCTGAACATGTGCTTGCCCTTGCAAACTGGTCCAACCACCTTTGGATCTGGTGATGCTGGACTAGCAGAGGGGAGGGAAGAGGAAGTAGAGGATGTTGCAGTGGTCTGAAGGGTTTAGAATGAGCTTTGACATGCCTGGAATGGGGGAAGCCTGCTTGCATGTGGAGCTGGGAGCTAGATCGTGCTGCTTCTTCAAGGTGCTGTGGCACCAGGTAAGCATTACAAGCTTCCTACTTATTTTGTCAAGGAGGCAGCTGCTGGAAGGCAAGAGTTTGTGCCCAGTCTGCAGAGGAGCTCGGTGGTGCTGTCCCAGATTGTGAGCACAGAAAATAAAGCTACTGCAGTCCTGCTCTGGAAGCAGCTGTCATACATGGCATGTCTGCTGTGGCCTAGGAGGACGGAGCAGGGTCATAGTGAAGCGAGGAAAATGGTTGTGATTGAGGAAGGGAAGAGGGATGGTGGCAAGCTCAGGAGCCTCCCATAAACTTTGATGTCTTGTCCGTGGCAGGTGCAAGTATGTCTGCTCTGGTCCTCACTGCCTGTATCATCTGGTGTGTCTGCTCCATCAAGTCCAACAGACACAAGGACGGCTTCCACCGCCTCCGGCAGCACCACGATGATTACGAGGATGAAATCCGCATGATGTCCACAGGCTCAAAGAAGTCACTCCTGAGCCATGAATTCCAGGATGAAACGGACACTGAGGAAGAAACACTGTACTCCAGCAAACACTGACACTTCTCGGGCCAGAAGGGAGGTTTCCATGGACCAGACCCAGTGGTGGGGGCCGATCCCTGTGGTTCAGTTTTGAAACATTAGCTTGCAGGATGTGTCCTCCAGAGGTGCGGGTGGCTGCTCCCAGCTCCCCTCTATTTGCTCTGTTCCTATGTACATGCAAATCAGTGGGTGTTGGGGGCTGGTTTCAGGCTAAGGACACTGTTATGGTTTTGGATCAAGATCTGGAGGTTCATGTGAGGTTGTTTGAAAGGCAACTGAACAGGGTGGCCAGCAGAGTTCCTTGCACTTCCTCAGCATCTCAGCACAGCAAGCAGATGGTGGGGAAGTGCCCCAAGACCTGCGGGGAGTCGTAGTTCCAACACTCCAAAGCAGTTTCTCTACCTGTTTTGATTTCATGTTTTCCACTCTGTACTTGGGGGGAAGCCACATCCTTCACTTGACTCCATGTTCTGCAGCGCAGCCCTTGGAAAAAGACACTCCCCCCCCAAGAAACCCATCCTTTGGTTCTCAGCTGCTTCCTTGGAGCTTCTCCGCATCAGGAGATGCTGTGGCCTGCTATGATCAGCAGTGAGAGCTGGGGGAGATGACATCCACTCTTGATGTGAGCTGGAGGAAGGAGCAGATGTCAGAGCTTCGGTGGACTCTGACAAGGTTTGGTTGCTTCCCAGCTGTCTGGTACTGCTGTGCCTGACTTCTGGGGAAGAAAGAAGCTTTATACCCATCCCCCCTGGTTGCTTTTCATTTGTGTAGTGGACTTGGCCTTTGGGGTTTCATGTTAGCACGGCAACAGCAGACTGTCTGAAAGAGCAACTGGAGGTTGTTCTACGCAAATGGATAAACTGGTGGTGTTGGATACTGTTAGAAAAGCAATCAGTTACTGACTCCACCTGATCAGTCTTGCTCAAGTGTACCACTGTTCAGGAGGAAAGAGTGAAATGTGACCACTGCTTTGTATTGAACTCCTATTGGAGCAGCAGGGAGAGGTCATGGGAGTATCCATGGCCCAGCTTCAGTCTTGCATTTTGAAGAAAAGCTGTACCTAATACCATTTAGTGATCAGAGCACTTTGGGAACACCCTCATCAAGCTCTGGTTGTGGTGGGCATCAGCTTAGCCTCCTGGCTTGGCTCTGTTCTGCCCTGAAGTGTGTCGCAAGAGCTCCACCTGCTTGTGTGCCTGCTGCTGCGGGGCCTGGCTGCAGGGCGTGAGGAAGGGCTGAATGGCTGTGCTGGAGGAGAAGGAAGGAGCAGCCACATCCTGTTTTGTAGCACTTGGCAGGAAAGGGGAGCTGCAGTGTGCATCCCCCAGGCATGTGGGATTTGGGGGGAATAGAAGTGATGACCAGAAGGGAAGAATGGCTGAACCAGTTGATTTCCAAAGCGTTGATGCATCTCTGATGTTCCTGTGCTTTCTGGGCAGATGGTTGGGCTTAGAATAGGCGCTTATTTTCTTGCTGCTCATGTTCTTCTTTTGATCCTTGCCCTATTGACTTGAACTCCAGGGTGCAGGAGCGTGGCACAGCAACGTCTTGGGCGTCTACCTTGCCCTGAGCTAATCTGTTCTCCGGCAACCTGGGGAGGTTCACTAGTGAATGCTACACATGGGGTCTGTTGAGGGGTGTTTGCACCCAAAGGTATGATGGGGTCTGTTCTGCAGGGTTCTGACTTGGTCCTCTCTGGGGAAACAGTGCAGTGGGTGCCCTATTGAAGGCTGCTGGGCCCCTGTCACCTGGGGAAGGAGTGGTTCCTCACCCCAGCATGTGGCAGGTGCCCATCTGGAGCCACATGCCTGTGCTGCCACGCTCTTAGTCCCAGCTGATTCTGTGCAGCCAGCTGGAGGGACAAAGATAACCGTTACCCACCAGTAGACCTTCTTTCCTATCGCACGGGGGATTCTAGTGCAAGAAATGTGTGTTAAGACCAGGCTTGGGTGCAGGGAGATGAGGCTGAGCATTGCTTCTGCTCTTGTTTCTGTTCTTGCATTGCTGTGGTGTGAAAGCAGCTCTAGAGCCGTGAACATCTCGGTGCCTGCTCCCAGATCATCATGCTGAGCAGGGCTGTGATTTGAGCCATGGCCCTTTCCCATGGGTGATGGGCTGCAGCACACCAGCACTCAGTAGTGCTAACCCTGCCTGACCTCTGAACCTCCCCTGCTTCTGAGGGCTTTAAGGAGAGGTGCAGCTGGGTTTTGTGTTAAAGTTAAGTTTGCAAAGGGTCCTTAGGGCTCTGAGTTTCATTTGCTCTGGCAGCAGGTGCTGGACTGAGCTGGCCTTGCTTTGTCCCACTAGCAATAACCCTCCTTGGACTTGGCCCATTCCCTCTGAGGGTGGGTTTTGGCAGTAGCTTGCAGTGATTTTGAGTGGGTTTGAGACGTTTTGCCAACACATGCGACTTCCACATGGCAGGACCGGGGGGGCTCTGGCTTTCGCTCCGTGCTTGGGGCTGCAGCAGGAAGCACTGGGGCTGTTTGTCACCACTCGGGGAAGGCAGGAGCAGCCTCCCCTCGCTGTCTGCCCATCCATCTGCCGGAGCCGGTCCTGCGGGCGCTGTCCCTGGAGCGTGTCCATGCACTGTGCCTTCAAATGTCCGTTTTTTAAGGGACTCGAATCGCCTTTTCCTGGCGGCGGGAGCGAGGCCTGGCTCTGCCCTCAGCCTCTGTTTTTTACCTGTGTACTGGGATCCAATACTCCGTATAAAACTATTTTGATGTCCACGTGGGTTGTCTCCTTCTTCCTCTAGTGTGGGCTTGGGGCTGCGAGGAGGATGCTGGGGCAAAGCTGGTGCGGTTGCACCTCAACTCCTGTGCCCCGTGCTAAAAGGGATGCTGAGGTTTGGAGCTGGTCCAGAGCAGGGCGATGGAGCTGGGGACGGGGCTGGACCACAGGTGTGATGGGGAATAGCAAGGGGAGGGTTCCGCCTGGGGAAGAGGAGGCTCAGGGGTGACCTTACCGCTCTCTACAGCTGCCTGGCAGGGGCATGGGGTGAGGTGCATGGGTTGGTTGGCGTCTGCTCCCAAGGAACAGGGGATGGGCCAAGAGGAACCGGCCTCAAGCCGCACCAGGGCAGGTTTAGATGGAGCTGAGGAGCAGTTCCTTCCCCAGGGGGTGTTCAGGCATTGGAAGGGGCTGCTCGTCCGTGTGGAGCCGTGGGTCAGTGGTGGCCACGGCGGCGAAGGTTGGCCCTCAGCGTGAAGGTCTTCTCCAACCTCGCGTGTTCTACGAAACCGCCTC
The DNA here is from genome assembly GCA_028858755.1 of Ara ararauna. NCBI lineage: Eukaryota > Metazoa > Chordata > Aves > Psittaciformes > Psittacidae > Ara > Ara ararauna. The sequence continues at coordinate 2,989,270 of CM054389.1, read as the reverse complement.
CCCGCCGCAAGGCGGCGCTGCCGCGGGAGGTCCGCCCGTGCCGCGCCTCCGGGACGCCGCTCTATCCCGGCCTGCTCGCTGGCGCGGTCCCGCCGCGCCGCGGCTGACGTCGGACAACAAAGATGGCGGCGGCGAGCAGCAACTACTGGGAAGGCGAGTGGGGGCTGGGGGCGCGCGGGGGGCAGCGGAGGCGCCGTCCCCTCAGCCGTGAGGCGGCTGTGCCCCGGCTGAGGGCGCCTGGGGCGGGGGGGATGCCCTGAACCCGACCCTCGCGGTCGTGCGGGACGGGGCCTGGGGGTGTTCAGCGGTGCCCCTTCTTCCGGCGTGAGGCGCGGCCCCACCTGCGAGGGTCGCCCCTTTCTCTGAGGGGTCCCCCCCAAACGCGTGCGGTCCCCCCGCGCGCCTGTGACTTGTCCCCGCTCTCGGCCGCCCCGTGCAGACCTCCGGAAGCAGGCGAGGCAGCTGGAGAACGAGCTGGACCTGAAGCTGGTCTCCTTCAGCAAGCTCTGCACCAGCTACAGCGGCGCCCGAGACGGAAGGCGCGACAGGTATAGGTACTAGCCCGTTTCTTTATGTTTTAAACGCTGCTTCTGTGCTTGCTGCATTTTATGATGTGCTTAATGCTGGTTCCACCTGTGGCTGTTGTAGCTTCTTAAGCGGCTCGTTTCAGCGCTTCTCAGTGCTGGTGTTGGGCTTGATGCGATACTGGGGGGTGAGTCAGAAAGGCGTGTGGGCTGCAGAGGTGCCTTGTGAGAGTGTAAATGTCCCTGAGGAAACTGCTGTAACGGTGGGTTTGCATGTTGAACTGATGACAGGGCTTTTTAATGCTTACCTTGGCTCATTCTCCAGTTTTTCTTGTGTTAACGTAGCAGGAGGTCTTCAGAGAAGTGAGTACGAGGGGAGTTCCCACTTCCGAGGTGGGCTGGGGTGGTATGTGTAATCTCTGCTTTAATGATAGGGGAATGGGAGCGCTGAGCAGCTGTGGCTAGTCCCAGGTTGATCAGGGGACTAGTCCTCCCTTTAGAAAGGGTAGTTGCTTCTTTCTAGCTTTCTCGTAAGGTGAGTAGTAATAGTGAGTGCTATATATTTGCTTTTATATGTATATATGGTTCATATATATATGAACCAGATAAATAGGCATGGGTGTAGATATATGAGTAGTTTCTGTTTGGTTTAGACAGATTTATATTTGACTGAAGAATTACTTCGATAAAACTTTTCAGGTCTTTCTTATGTTCTGCTTAGGGGCCAAAGTTGAGGTCTTCCACAGCGTTAACTGTCAACTTCTGTGTCCCTGCGTGCAGCCTTTAAAAACTGCCATTCCTTCCTTATTAACTTGGGGTCCCAGCTGTGTATCAGTTGTGTGTCAGCTCTGTGGATGTCTGTTGATATTTTTGTTTATTTAAGTTGATAATTGAATCCGTTTTTAACCTTTCCATGAGCTTCTGGTTCTGGATACCTGAGAGCTCCTCAAGAATGATCATGTTACTCTTGAATCGAGGTCCTGGTCTCTCTTGTTTCTGGCTCTGTTACTTGCTGGGTAATCTAATTGGTTTAGTTATTTTTGCTGTACTTCTATTACAGTAGTTATGGGAGATTACCAAAGCAGTGAGTAGCCTTTGAAAGGTATTAGTTGTCATGTTTACACACTCGCGTACCCTGGGTTGTGCTTCTGTTCTGCTGCTTAGATGTGCATTTTTGTTGTGGTATTAATTTATCTTAGAAAGCTTCTTGGGAAGGTGAGAAAATGTAATTGTGATAAATTGTGTGGTTTGTGTTGCTCTATGGAGCACTGATTGCTTAATCGGTTAGTGGGTTGTCCTTACGCTGTGTTTAATTAAGGTGCCTTGCACTTGGCCTTGTTTAACTTCAGGAAAAGATTCTGAGGTTCATGAAAATATGATGTCCTTTGCAGTAACTGCTCCTCTTTTTCCTTAGCTCCGACACAACTCCCCTCTTAAATGGATCCAGCCAGGACAGAATGTTTGAGACCATGGCTGTGGAGATTGAGCAACTTCTGGGAAAGGTAACTGTGGATTTACTTCAGCTTCTAGGAAACGTTGCAGTGCAGGTTCCCATGGTGCATGTTAGGAGATACTAATGTGGGTGTTAGACAAGTGTTTCTGGAGGTACTCGTCTGTTGTTAGAGCTGGCTCCTTCAACATATGCACTGTAAGTTTCTTCCAGGAACAAGCCATTTCATCGTTTGGTTTTGTTTTCCTTCTCTAGCTTACTGGAATAAATGACAAAATGGCAGAATACACAAACAGTGCAGGCGTCCCCTCCCTGAACGCTGCCCTCATGCACACATTACAGCGTCACAGAGACATACTGCAGGTAACAGACCCCTGTCCTTGCTTGTGTTTTGTTTCTCTGTTTGGAATCATAGTTAACAGTGCTGATATTGCAGCATGCTTCAGTTCCTGACCAGAAGATTTAAATGCCAGCAGTCTCAGCTCACGGTTCTCTCCAGACATCCCAGTCAATGAACTTGAGTTGAAAATTGCATTTTTTATACCATATTAGTGGTACCTAACTGAGAACAGTAGAACGTGCCATCTTGTGTAGGTGTCTTATATAGCAAAAGGGGAAAAGTACTGAATTACTTGTCTGTGTGGCCTGTCACACAGCAATGTGTGAACCTCACCCTTAAAGTATCATGGTAAAACCAACTAAACTGCTAAAAAAGGTTGACGGAAATGTGATGATGGAAGCTACTAATTCATGTTAGAAATCAACCATGTTTCAAACTGGTGATGTTTTCATGGCATAGTTGTGTTACTAAGGCATGTTTTAGTTGGCTGGTCATGTACAGTTTGGTTTCTGTTTTGTATCTGCAATACACAATGTAAAAAGCGTTTTATTAGTGAAAGCCATAACATTTATATGAAAAGCAGTGCTGAATACTTACAGTGGTTTTGGAGGACGCCAGTTGCCAATTAAATTGGTTTTCCAGCAGCAGTAGCTGCCTGAAGTGTTTTCAAATGTTGAAGTGCAACTTGAACATTAAAAAAGAGTTTCCTTCACTGTTCAGAAAAGACTCTTTTTTTCATCTGATCTAACTTAACAAAACAAACCCACGAGCACCTTCCCCACACCAAGTAGCTCTTACTTATTCAGCCGGTAATGGGGAATTCTAACACAAAATGATAATTCATCAGAAAGGTGAAGTGAAATGAAACTGGGAGAAGGAATGACCATGGATTTCCCTCTGTGACCTCAGGAGTTAACAGCTACAGTCAGAGCAGTGAGTTTCAAAAATACTTAGCATTGATTTCCAGCTGTTTTTGATGTGAATTTCCTAAGTTGGTCTTGTGTTAGGGAACAGTTGACATTTTAAAGGATGGTTGGATCTTGATTGAGTGGATTGTGTTGTTAAACTGGGCTCAGGTTCTCATTTTGTTTTATTACAGGATTATACACACGAATTCCACAAAACCAAAGCAAACTTCTTGGCAATACGAGAAAGGGAGAATCTGTTGGGATCAGTACGGAAAGATATTGAGTGAGTTGTTTGCTATAGCAATGGTATGGGGCTGTCCCTGGGGGGAGAAGCTGGAAACCCTCTTGTAGGAGAATTCTTGGCATAGTTTGTTCCTCTGTACTCTGAATATAGCAAAAAAAGTGACTTGAATTCACAACTCTTATTAAGGTCTTGTTAAGATTCTGTTTTGTTTTGTTGTTGGATTTTAGGTCATATAAAAGTGGGTCTGGCGTGAATAACAGAAGAACAGAACTATTCCTTAAGGAACACGAGCACCTTCGGAAGTAGGTGTAATTTGTGACTTACTTTCTGGGGGGGATGAAACAGTCTCAATTTCAAGTATATGTGAAAGCTTTGTCCATTTGTCGATACGTATGTCCACAATGAATGCCTTGCACTTGGTGCTGTGTGACAGCGCTGTTACTTATGTAGCTGGATAAACTTCTATTGCTTGTGCTGACTGAAATATGTATAGTCCGTAGTGGTCATGACTGTTTTCAGGGATTTTTGACTTTTCGGATCTTGTCAGCACTAAGCGATACCACGTTGTCTTCAGCAGGCTTTTAAAAATCACTTCTGAGTCAGCCCTTGCACTTGGCCTTTGCCTTTATGGGATAGTCACTGGGATAAAGGTTAAAAACCTGAAAGTCCCAGTGATTTAGCTGGTTTTCCCTTTCGTCTTCATTTGTCAGCCAGACAGAGACGAACCTTTTTCCTGTTGTCTCTACTGAATGCGTACAAATGGTGATAGAAGAGATTAATTCCAGTGTTACCCAAGGACTTAAATACTTGCAAATTGACTCTAGTGTATTGGCCAAGATAACAAACAAAACAGCACTTTCTTTTCATTCTTGTTGCAGAGAGAGCATGAGGTTATGAGTAGCTGCTTTGTGTGATCCCCATTCAGCAAAAGCAGCATGTTTTGATAGAGCAGCATGGGGTGGTTCATGTTTTCTAGGCAGTCAAGAAATAGCACTGATCTTCCTGCCTCTGTGTTCTTGACTGTCCTTATGCTAAACCTTAGGCTTGCACAAGAGGGCAGCCTTTCACTTGAAATAAATAACTATAAAATGACCTGTGGCTTTCTCCAGTGTGCGTTCTTAAAGAGAGATCCAACTTCCAGCCAGGACCGCACAAAAAGCTTTTGCAGGAGATTAAACCCAAAATCTGTGATTGTGGCTTAGCGCCATTTCATCCTCAAGTTTCTTTAATACCTTTAAAACTTAGAAGTTAATTGATGTGAAGCTTGAATTATGGCTTTGATTAGGTTGTATTTATTGTTGAAGATGCATGAGGAGGAAATGTGAAGTTGCCATGAAAAAAACCCCACACTTAATATTTTGGAGGCGAGTGTTACCTGAGATGTTGCACTTCGAAGAATTAATGCCAGTTAATCTGAGTAAACCTGGTTCTTTCCAGATGCTGTGTTTTGGTTTTCCCTGTTTGTTTTTGGAGGGGTGATAAATGCATTCATACATTTGGCATTTTGTTAAAGAAGGCTACAAATAAGGTATTCCTGGAGTTGTAAAGCGCCTTCTAAGATAGTGACATTTCCCTGGAGGTGCTGTTTTGAAAAGCTTGAAACAATGGAGAGAAGATCTTCATTTTGTAAATGGTACCTGCAGATGTCTTCAGAACTGGAGCCCGGCATTCACTGAGCATTGGTAGCTGTGATCTCTTTAAACATTCTGAACTCTCCACTGTGATTTTTGGGATAAAAATGCCTGAAAAATAGAATTAAATAAGACAGTTTTGGAAACAGTTAAACCATCTTCTAAGTGATAACTTGGAAATGTCAAGACTTTTGAAGCCTGTGAAAGGAGTTTGAAGAATGGGGATGGGAACTTTGCAAGTGCATTATTATATGCTGCAAAGGAATGAAATAATACCACAGGAATGATATATTTTTAACAGATATTGGAGCATTCACTTGGTCTTGGCCCTGCTTGTTATATGAAGTGCTTTTCCATGATCTGATAATGGAGGATGTATGGGCTATTACCCAGTGCTGAGAACCAGACTCATCTGTCAGCCTTGTTCTTTATGCACTACCATGTGAGACAGGGTAATCAGGAACTTGACTTTACTCTTGGCAGCTTTTCCATGACTGCTCTCTAAAAAGCCTGCTGACAGCTCAGGGGGGTATTGTTTGTGGTGGTGTCTCACTTGGGAATAAGATAAGGAGATCCATAAAGCTCTTCTCCAGAAGGGACTTAGGGCATAATCATGGAATGGTTTGGGTTGGAAGGGACCTTAAAGCTCATCCAGTTCCAACCCCCTGCCATGAGCAGGGACACGTTCCACTAGAGCAGGTTGCACCAAGCCCCATCCAACCTGGCCTGAACCTCTCTGCTTTTTGCCTAAATCCACCTCCTTGTTTTTCTGTTCCATTCTGAATGTCATCTCTTCTGGAAGAAGAATGAAGGAGAATCTGTTGGTTTTAATTTTCCATATGTAGGTAATAGTGAAAAAGGAGGAGAAATAAATCTGAGAGCACAAAATTTTTATGAATAAAAGTATCCAACATATATTAAGCACCAATAGAATGATAGCAGTTGAAGCACTTCACAAACCCTTGCTGTGCCTGTAATACATAAACCTGCTCTCCATTAAGCTGTGAGGATTGTGCATCCATTTGGATGCACTCTCCTGGGTGGGGCTGCCTGCTGTGTCAGCGCTGCTGGCACAAGTGTGCACTTTCAGGTTAGGATCATGGTGCTGCCAGGGTAGCCCTCTGGCTGGGAGCATGCAGGGCTCCCAGTTCTGGGAACGCATGAGAAAACGTGGTGTGGTGTTCTCTCTTCAGGGGACAACTTTGCTGATGCCTCAGTTCATTTTATAAATCGACTGAGACTTGAGTTTTATTGGAAAGGAGGTTTGTCTAGAAATGTAGTTGGCTGTGCATGAGTAAAGTTTCTAAGTTGCTCAGTTTCTCACTCCAGTCAGATAGTTCAAGAACAGTTTTTGCTGCCTCTGGAGAGAAACCCAATAATGCTTATATTTAGTAATAATTGAAAGACTAATTATTATAATAATTATTAATACAATAATAATTATAATTATTAATAATAATTGAAATACTAAATTGAAATGAGGCTGGAATACAGATTTCATCAAATATTGATGCCCTGTTCATATTTTTACCTAATACCTCATACCTTTTGTTGTGTCAGGTACTAAATACCAAGTCTAGAGCGGTCATGTTTGCAGTTGCTGTTTGAATGCTTGTTTTTCTTGGGTCTGTGCCATTCAGTAAAGGTGTTTGTCTCATCTTTTCTGTTTCTATGCTCTTGGCCAGGGAGATAAACAATGTCATCCATTTTCTTGTAAGACTGTTTTCTACCTAAAGAAAACAATTTTGATGAATAGATCTAGCTTAGCGCTTGAAAAACTGCCCTGAAAAGTGCTGCCTCAGAGGAAAGAGTCAGCTTAGTGTTTGCCCTGAGAAAGTCTGCAGTTGTTGATGAGTGACAATCAGTTAGTGAAGAAAGGACTGATGTGTTTAATTAAACTATGTGTGTATGCAAATGAAAATTGCCCTTGTGTTGATACTTTATTGGGGGTGAATGATACCATATGAGGTGATAGTGATGAATTTGTGTAAAAGTTGATGAGGGTTTCAAAGGTTTAGATAGAAATTGCAGCTTTTATTCCCCATGATGAATTCATTGTATAACTAGATGAAAATGAGACCGCTTTAGTGGTCACCAGCATTTGCTGGAATAGGTTTGTTCTGTCATTGTAAGGCCACTGTACAACTGTTAACTTTATTGTTCAGCTCCATGCTCAAAAACTAGATATCTGTCCTCCTCCAAAAGAAGAGGCTGGTGGTGAAGAGGTGCCTGGATCATGAGCTGTGGTTCTAATTGCTGACAGATGACTACATGTTTCTGGTGGGTGTCCCTGTGCAGGCTATCAGTCTTATCTGGTAAAACGGATTTCAGCTTAGAATTATGAGGTGTGATGCAGGTAGATGAGATGAACCTGCTCAAGTGTTCCTTAGCTAAGGACATAAAACACCCCTGTGTGGCTTAAAATTTGGCGCTGGATCAGAGGGTAGAGGGACCAAAAGAGATGGGTGAGAAACTTTGAAGGAGAAAAGGAGGAGGGCAAACAAAGGGATGTGTTCTGTATGGGAAAGAGGAATAAGAGAAGTGAGCAAAAGAAATAACGGGAATCTGCAGCACTTGTGTAATGGTGCTATTAATAATACATACCTCATTCATGGAGATGATGAGGATAAACTTCATATATGTGAAGTACGCTGGAGTGGTAAATATTATCATTAGTTTTATTATTATTGCATTTCATGTTTCAGCAGAACTGTTTCAGATTTCCTGTTGTTGTTTGGGCAGAAACTGCCACAATGAGTAGAGAATAATCACCGGGAAACTACTTTCCAACTTTGTAATACAGTGCAGATCTTAATAGAAGGAGTGACTTGTTGACCGTTTTTCCTCTAAATACTGATGTTGCTTACAGATCCTCACTTCAGTACTGCTTTGCACAGAGAAGTCAGCTTAATGAGATATGGAGACACTTTACAGGGTAGAGGTGTGTTGATGTTCTGGGGAAAAGCAACCAGTTTTCTACCTTAATTTAATTTCCTTTCGTTATCCCTGCTGTGCACACTCTGATTTCCATTCACCATGCTGTTGCTGCTCAAGTTCCTGTGGATTTCAGTGGACCTTCAGTATTGAATTAGAGCCAGAGTACTGCTGTTGCCTCCTCTTCCATCCCCATCTTCACTTCCAGTTGCAGGGGGAGTATCATGTGAAAGGGGGGCAGATTTTCGTGACCCCTCATGTTTGATCTGTCTCTCAGCACCCCAGGAAGGCCGGGACCATTCAGTATCTATAACACGGACTTTTTAGGCAGGGCTGTACGCTCTCTCCGGGCAGCAGCACAAATAAAGTGGTTTTCAAGGAAGGGATTTGAACGCAGAGGATTTTTGGTATTGCAAAAGCTGACTTAAAGATGCACAACTTGTCCTGTAATCCTGTTTGGAAATACAGTTCTATTTTCTCATTCTGCTCCGTGTCCTATTGCTGCAGAGTTCTCTGGATTGCAGTTGTACGTCAGTGATTCCTTGCTTTAGCCTTATCTCTGAATGGGATTGAAAGGGTTTTATCTCCAGACCTGCTGGCAGAGCCTCTGTCTGTTGAAGATTCATGGCAGAATGACACAAAGCCACTTCCTAAATGGTAGGATTGGCTTCCCTGTTACAGTTCCAGGCTGAATACGAGATTTGGGCATATCATATACTTAACCGCAACACCAGCCTGAGAACACCTTGTCTGTTTTCTTATTCTAATAGTAAATAATGCTCAATGAGGGAGACAGTTCCCATCTTCTGGAAAAAAAAAACCAACCGGGAACTTCACTGCTTGTTATGTGGCTGTAATTATGAAACTCTGTGAGCAAGTTATTGAAGGAGTTTAATGAGAATTTGAGGAGGTTCAAAGCCTGAAGGCAGTGAAGGAAGGTGCTCTCCTGAGTGTAGTTATTATTTATAAATAACTTAATATAAGAATGTGAAAATCAGCCAAGCACTTCATAACTTTCTAAAAATAGGTGAAGCTTCATTAGAGGAAAATCAAGTAGTGCTTTTCATCTTCCTGTGCTGTATTTAGGGCTTGAAGAAACAAACCTACCCCAAAACACTAGACCAAAGAGTAAATTCATCTCGCAGGGTTTATTTGCATGCTTTCCTTTAGAGGTGGATTGCTTTAAAAAATGCTATAATCAATAATTTCCCTGCCATTGATGACTGTTGTGATTTTTTTTACACCTCAGTATGTCTAAATGTACCCCCAGGAAAGAGACTGCAGAAACTCTGCCTGGTCTCTACAGAAACTACAGAACAAACCATCACAACACAGTGTGAAAGGAGTACCTGAATATACCATGGAAAGAAGGGTGGTTGGGACTAAAACTTGGCTCTGGTTCTCAGTTCTGGGCTTTGCCTTAGAAACAGCACTGTGCCTTTGATGGGGGGAGAGGGAGAGATACCAAACCACACTTCAAACTTCAGAGCTCTGTGTCTGCTTCTGAAGTTCCTTGCTGGTTTCAGGAATAAACAAATCAGTGATGCGTGTTTTATTTGTTTTTAGCTTGCCTTTCAACACTGTTTCTTAACTAGGACAGCTTCCCCCTCCCAAGGTCTGTATTGAAATTAGGACTTTGAGAAGAACTGAAGTCCTTCTTACATGGGTTGGTTCTAAAATGGAGGTGTATCTTTTGAACAGAATCAATGATTGTGGAGTTTTACACGATTTCTTTGGTGGAATCTGAGAATCGCTTCTTATTCCAATGCAGCATGTCATTTTTTTGCCAGTGTGGCTGTGTACTTCATTATTCTTTCAGGCCTGAAGTGCTTGCTTATTATTTGCTATTGGAACGCCAGTGAAAACAAGCTGTTGAATTTTGTTTGATGTGTATGGGTATGTTAAATAGTGATTATTTCCATTTTTCTCAAATACAGAGTGTACAGCTGGAAAGTTACCACACTGCTGTATAAATGTCATGCTTGAGTTTGTTTATTTTGAATCTCTGTGCTAATGCATCAGGTCCTCATCATCCTTGGCTGCTGAATGGTAGGCTCTGCAGATACCTTAGTGTGTTGCTTTACCAGTGGTTTGGTAGAAGACATTGACTCCGATCTGCTGAGGGTATGTAATCCATGGTGGTATGCAGGAGTAGGGCTAAATTCCCACTGAAGCACGCCTGGTTTAGCCTAGTAATACAGTTTTGCTTAAAACCTTGTAAGGACCTGAGTTTTGTTGTCAAGTGAAAGATGTAGAGTGCTTTCCTCTCACTTGAGAGACTTGTTTGTATTGCATAGAATCACACTTCTGGAAGAATGCATCTTGTTCGGATTTCGGTAAGAGGACAAGCTTCGGAACAAAATTGGGTCAGAGGGAAAATGTGGAGATCTATCACTTGTTAATGAATTGCATCCTTAATTTGGATTGAGGATGGTTTAAAAGTAGTGTGCACTTTAAATTCTGAACCACTGGTGTTCATTATGTTGTACAGTTACCTTTGCAGTTTGAAGCATCAATTTCCGAAACTCAGTAAATGGGCAGGTAGATAGTTGTAACATGAGGTACTTCAGCCAAGTCCTGGATGAAAGCCTTATAGCTTCCTGCATGTACCAAAGAAACCCTCAAAACCACAGCAGGTGAAGATGCAGTCAGGAAGTGGAATACATTTCTATCAGTGGGTATTTCAGGGTTTCCTACTAAATGCAAATTGGGTTGTCATCCTAGGGATAACTCATTTCTGTGTTAGCTTCACTGGAAATTAGGATGAGATTCTTTACAAAGCTGTTTATATGATGGGGCTCTTCTAGAAGACATTCCCCCTCATGTTCTCTTTTCTTGGTTACGTAGTTGTGAGGAGTAGAATAATTCTTTTAGTTTTGCTCAGCCTTAGTCAAAAAGCATAAACTGAAAAAGTGACACAACCTTTTTGTTACAGTACAGATGATGAACAGCTTGTGTTTCTTGCAAGTTGTGCATCTAACTTCTCTCTGTGTGCTCAACAAGTGAGTAATGACTGATTGTCTTGGTAGAGCTCATTTTTCAACAGATCGGTGTTGGGTATCGAATGCTGTGTTGCTTCATGTTGAGGGTTTTTTCTTTCAGTTAAAGGCATAATCTAAATTCTGTGTTTCAAACTGGAGGGAATAATGAAAACAGCACTCCCACTGAAGGCTGGTTCTTCATGCAGCGTATAAAGTTTGAGGAAATGCCGATGTAGTCCATTAGTAAGTTACTGGAATTATTCTGACAGTTGTGGTTACTGATAATGACTTACAGTAAGGCCTGCCCTTCTCAGTTCATTTAACTTTGCTCCTATGGGTAATATGGAGCAATTATATGGGAGGGTCAATCTATCCAGGAACTTTCACAACCATGAATAGAGAGCCTCTAGAAACCTCATTATGTGGCAGTTGGTGCCATCCTGGCCTTGGTCTTGTGCTTACTAATAGGCAACCAGCTCCTGCACTTCATTTAGATGATAGGAGCTGTTTTCATTTTAAGTTCTTAACAGCGTTCTTTGGGTAAACTGTATAATGCAGATTATGGAGAAGGCTCTTATTTCCGTATAGATTTGCTTGAAAGGAAGAAGTATTGCTGTTGCTCGCCCTCTTGGGACTCTCAGGCATCAGGCGCTCTCCCCAGTAGTCTTTAAGTGTGCCAAAGAGCTTTCTTGGCTACCTCCAGTTTTTACAGAAACATTTCTTTCACTCTTGTTAATAATTCCCTGTCAAGTCAATGGAGTTTAGTGGAGGTGCAGAATGTACCCTTTGGAAATCCAGGAGGAACAACGTGTTGGTGTTCCTGGGGCTGTGAGGGTGGATCCCAGTGTTCAGGGATCCCCTTGCAAAGGGAGAGCATCGCTTGGTATTTGCTCACATCCATTAAGTTGGTCTTTAAACTGAGTTAGAACAACTCCTCTTTTCAGTGGTTATGGTGCATCTGTAGACATGTTTACAGAGGTTAGACAGCTGTAAAGGAAGTACTTACGTTAGTTTATCTTAAACCCAGGTTGTGGGAATTGATAAGCTGTCAAGGCTTTTACTTAGTGCTGGAGCTAAGAGTCCGATTCTTAGTGAATTTTGCGTCATAGGATTGTAGGTTGGAAGGGGTAGGTTTCACCAGTTCATTTTCTGGAAGTCTTTTGGCAGGTTCTTCCCTACAGTGAAAAGCATGTCTCCTGGATGCATTCTTTCCTCATATACAAGGTACACATGAACCATCTGGAAAGAAATTCAACACCAAGTAATGTTAGTTAACTCCTGCCTAGAGCAATGAATTATGTTCCAGTGCCTTTCATTCTAGATGTAACAAATAACTTGCATTGATTAAAAGCCATGGGATGTTGTGCCATTGTGCTTTTTTGTTTCTTTTCCAATTTTGCAGCTATTCCTCGTTCCTACTGAAAGTGATTCCTGAGTGTCAGACTGCCAGTACAGTGATGTGCAGAAATGAGTTTATTTGTGTGTTGAGATGAAGTGTGATGTTGTTAATAATGCATTGTTGCTTTGGGGCAAATCTATACATTGACTTAATGCTTATGTTTATGTTGGTTTTGTATGTTTGATTGTTGTAGGCTCTTATTTCACCTTCCCTACTGCAACCAACATTACACCTCCTTAGCATTTAGGTTTATACTTTAATTAACATACTAAGGGAACCCACAGAAGATATCAGTTTGTGTCAGTATTTGAACCTTTCTCTGCTTTCAGCATGGTTTCTGTAGGCAAACGGTTCATCCCTGAAAATACCCATCTTGCCTCATGTCTTTGGTTTTGGGTGTTGTATTCCTGTGGTATGTTTGGCTCACCATGCTCTTGTGTTGGGTCTCAGTCAGTAGTAAGCTTCTATACCAATTCTTGTCCTCATTAGCAGCTGTAGAAGACTGCTCGGAGTAGCTAAGCAGCTCCAGTGGAATTCGCTCTTCAACACTAAATTGAATCAAGCTTAAGACAAGTCTTAGAAGATCTGAAATGCCTTGTTTGTTATCACAGAATGCTTTACATTCTTCTGCTTCAGTTTTTATATCTTCAGATTTTTTAGATGATGAGAAACATCAATGGCAAGCTGAAAAAATGAGTTGGTGTGTGGGGTTTTTTGTGTGTCTGCACAGTGTTTCTTTCACTTGCGGGTTAGGAATTACTATTACAGCGGAAATAACAGACTGTAGAAGTCTGATTTGCTTCATCGTAATCTCTTTATTTGCCTTAGAGTATCAAGTATGTTTTGCAGTATTTGCACTACTGGAAGCTCTATGTTCCCTGGTGCTAGTGATTGATTTTGCAGATAAGTAAAATTATTATTTCTGTAATTATTGCTAATGTAAGTAAGAAAAGAGTTATCAAGTGCCGAGATGAGTTTATTCTACAGGGGTTTTCCCTAATCCTTTAAAATTATTCTTTGTGATAATGTTGCCCTTAATTTCATCTGAAGGGTTTTAAGTGCATTGAGAAATGAGTTGTGTGCAGATGAGTATTACTGCTTTACTTTATTTCTCTGACAGGTACTTGTACTGGGTACCTAACTAGTTAAGTCAGCAGCAAAATCTATGGATGTGGGAGCAGCGCAGTCCTCACCTGAGTAATCATATGTATGACTGTATTCTGATTACTGGCATAGAAAATTGCTTAAGAAAAACAAATCAGAAAATGCCTCCTTTAGTTGTAAAAGCTTGATGTGATGGACAGGCTCATTTTCTATCCTAGAGGCCTATTTCACTTCAGTTCTCCTTTGGATTAATTAACCTGTCTGCATATTTCAATGACAAACTACACAGTCTTCTGAAAAGAGCAGTTGCACAGCGACCTGACGACAGCATGCATGACTGCAAATGTGGACTTGTGTCATTTATTACAGGAGGTGATTGCCTCAGCATCCTTCAGCATTCTTTTCAGATAGTATTTTGCAATGGCTTTGTCAAAGTGCCATCTGTCTCCACAGGTGAAAGTGCATAATGTATTGAAAGAGATGGCAGATCAGTTTAATACTACCCAGAACCATAGCTTGCTTTCTTGGATGTGCATAAGGTGATGTCCACTGGATTGGTTGTCTTTGCTTGGAAAACAGAACAACAAAGTCAAGAGATTTTGTTTTTCTTTTTAAAGAGCCTCTTTTTGTAGTGTTTTGAATTTGAGTTGAGCAAAATTACCTCTTTCTATGATATTTTTTATTCTGTCAAACAGTTTGAAATGTTCATTATTCATAGCTGTGAGAGCATCTTCTATTTGTGTAAAACAGGTTATTATTAGTCAGCGATCTGCAAACTTCCCTTGGCTCTCTGTTGTGCTTTGTGTTCCTCATCTCCCTTCAATCTGACTGTTAATTTCTATGGTTATGAAATACACGATGATGAAACAAACTGCTTCTGTCTGGCTGTTGCTCTAAGTGAAAGCTACAGTCTGTATTTGCCAAGAAGTTGGAAGACTTTGAGGTGCTGCATGAGTGCATGTTATTGCCTTTAGAAAAGCCTCTAGCATCTGCTTAAGCTGAGCTTGGGCAGGAAGTATTCAGCTTCAGAACTTAGTTCAGTCTGCCCTTACTGCACATCAGTCATTCCGAAGAGAATTCATATGCATCTCATCCTTTGAAACAGTTGGCGTGACCGCCACGTCACTCAGGAAACATTGATCTTGTGACTTCAGGTTCCCGTTAAATGCCTTGTGTTGGCATTTGCATCTGTCTGCATTTGTTGCTATTGAGAACTATTTAGTACTGGGTTTATACATTTTTGTTCTACCTGTCATCATTTTACAGGTAGCACATTTCCAAGCTTTGTTTTTATATGTGTACATCCATACAGACCTATATAAAAAATAATGTGGAATAATGTAGTTGAATCTGAAGCTTTTAACTACTTTTTGTGATTATGTCTCTAATAAAACTGCCTAACTACAGCGTTCTTTAACATAAAAAGCAGTTAGTGTCTGCTGCAAGCTGGTAAGCCTAGTTTTTGTGCTCTGAAAACCTTGGAGAACATCCTAGTTCACTTGAGGTCTCCAAATGTGTTCAACGTCCCTGTCATCTTCAGCTCATCAACGTGAACACGCTATGATTTCATCAGTTAAATGGACAAGGAGCTGGTGATGCTGGTGATGGTAGGTTGCTTTTTAATAGGACTGTTCTAACGATGTTCTGTTCCGCAGAACTTCAGTACCTCATTTCCAGCAAGGCTCTTGATACCTTTTTGTTATTAATTTTAAAAAGGGTGCCTTCTTGTGCACTGTTCCTGCTTTTCAGGCCGTTTTCTGATGCTTTTGCAGTTTATTTTTACACACTTCCCACATAATACACTTGTCTGTTCGAGGCTGCCTGTGTTTGAAAGGCACATGCTCAGTTGAATTTTGTATCTTTGAGAATCAGCGATTACAGAAATTTTAATGCATCGCTTTGCTGCTGCCTTGGGACATCATCAGATGCTGTGAGACTTGAATCTCCTTCTACTATTTTGTGTACAGAACCGTGGTGTTTTACTTCTCTCTGCCGGTGGTGAATACCACACAGTGAATGAAAATGCTTTTATTTGATTCAACTGATGTACGTGTGACTGATGTGAATCTTTGGAGCGTGGCTTTGTTCTGGGAGCCCAGAGTGTTCCAGTTCCAGTGTTTTCAGCATTTGCTGCCCCAGTTGAGTTCCTCTCAACTTAAAATCAGGCAAAATATTTTTAGTGCTCTGTGCGCTGTCTCCATATTTCAAGCCCTGGACTAGACTGAAATAGCAACCTTTGTTTTCACTGCTTTTCACAGACAAGTAAGGACATGCGCTTAGCATCTCCCCCCCACCATGCAGCTTACACACGCAGGCACACACCGCACAACGTGCTCCTTCGCTGTGCCTCCAGCTGGAGGTGTGGGGGGATCTCCAGAATTTCTGTGGGTAGAAGAAAAGTTCCAAATCAGGCAGCTCCAGCTGAGTCAGAGGCTGTTGATACCTTCCCTTCCCTTCCCTTCCTGAGGTGGCAGAACACTTGGAACAGGGAGGATGGACGATGAAGACTGTCATACTCTTTCAGTGTCTTTTAATCCTTTTTGTTTGGCAGCCCTGAATTCTGCTTTCATACTGGAAGCAATATGCAGCAAAACATTAAACTCCTTTGTGTCAAATTGACTTCCTTCTTAAACTGCAAACTCATATTTTTTTTCAGTTATTCTGCACAGGTTTACCTTAATCTGTGGTAAACAGAGCAATTGTGGGGATGCATCGTTGTTTCCACAGTGTGGGAAGCAGGGATGCAGTCACCTATTCTGTGTCAGTGTTACGTTTGTGATATTGCTTGCTGTAACAAGATCTATTTTAAACTGTGATTAAAAACCTGTCTATAAGAACTTGAGTAGACAAAAAGAGAAATTGCTCCAGCCTTCTGAGGATCTTGTTTGTCATTCCAATCTCGCGCATCCGTGTTTAAGTGACATGTTCTTTCTGGTGCTGTATTTTAGGCTGTCCTTTTCCCAGCAATGCTCATAGAACTCAGTTGATGTGAGGCAGTGAGGGGGAAGGGGGATGTGTGTTATCAGGGTCTTTTTCTTACAGATGGTGTGTGTTCTGTTTCCCATAAGCATGGCTTTATTCTCATCCAACTGCTATTACTATAGAAAGAACTTGCCTCTAAGCGCCATAAAACTGTTTGGTAAGCCAGCTCTGCAGCAGTGTTCTGAGATGCTATTACCTGGAACCAAGTCTCGGCTTTTGTTGGTAATTAGGGTTTTTGAAGGGGTAAGCAGGAATGGCCGGGATTAAAAAGCAATGAAATTAGATTCTTTCTTCCCCAATATTCATTTCCAAACTCTCCTGGGCACCTGGTACACATCAGGCTCAGTTAACGTTCATTGGCCATGAATCATGGAGCATCTGCTCTTGCACACAGGTAGGAAATGCTGCTCCTGAGAAACACTGCCTGTCTTCCACAAAGACTCCTATTAGCTATGCAAAGTCTATGCGGTAGTAAAAAGTGAAATAAGCCATTCTAAGGGTGAATCTGTTAAGGTTTATGTTATGATGACCATTGATTTAGTAATCTAAAATAATACTTAATGCTTGTTCCTTTTTTTTAACCTTATTTCTTTTGGCTTTCAGCTCAGATCGACTGATAGAAGAAACAATAAGGTAGGAATGAACATAGTAATTTTCATTATTTTATGCACAATTGGCATTTACACTGAATTGTGTCTAAAGCTATCAGTCATTTCATTTATACAATAACTGTATTGTTCGCAGCTCCTGGGTAATATTACAGTGACTTGGTGGGATTATTTTTGTTTGGGTTTTTCATTATTATTCAATGTTGACATAATGATGTTGCTCAAATATTTTATTCATCTTAGTTTAGAAAATCTACATTTCTATTAAGGCTGAATAGCCCCTACAAAAACAAAGGGACTGCCTGAGCAGAATGAATGTCAGGTTGAGCTGTTCAGGGCTATTCCTGTAGTCAAGATGTTTCTTCTCATGGGCACTCTTCAACAATGTGATTTTCTGTAATCCTTCAATGTATTCAGCATGCTACTGTGCAGCTGATATAGATAAGGGCTCTTACCACAAGGGCTTAAGAGGTTTTTGCTGTTGTATTTATCTTCGGTGGTTTTTTACATGCTTTGGATACTTAAGTGGTACCTTCTCTAACTGATCTAGGAATTTCAGAACCATAGTATCACAAATGACTTGTCTTATCTGGGCCCTTCCCAAGCTTCCACTGAACTCTGGGATTTTGCAAACCAATATTTCAGAGTGCCCAAGTTAATGGTTTTAAATTTTAGATTATTGCTTTTTAAAAAAGGAAGAAAGAAAAGAAGAGAAGCTCTCAGATAATGCATGTACTGGCATAAGTGATCAAGGATTGTAATTAGAGGTGGAGCAAGGCTCTGTGTCCATTAAGGGCTGGCTAGCTTAAGTACACGCAGTAGGCTCAGTCTAATTAACATGGTGGAAGAATGTGTTAAGCTACATTAATGTGCAGTGATGGACCAGAAGTGGTGAGTACAGTAGTGTCTGAAATGTGGGTATAATCTCACCACAGCCTCATAAAGGTATTTGCCAAACTTAGCAGTTATTGTCACTGTCTGTTTACTTTGGTTTCTAGGCTTTTTCTGATCAAAATTCCTCCTTTTTTGTCATACTTGTAGCCCTACATCTCCCTCTTCTAAAAGTGCTCCACATTTGTTGAATCTCTTACTTGCTACCACTCTACTAACCAGAGCATTAAATAGCATATGGTGATTTATTAAGCTTAATATCCTGCAAAGTTACTTGTATTTTATATTTTGAGCACTTAGCTTGTTGATTAAATGTCATCAGAGAAGCTGAGACTATGTGTGATGAGTGAAGCTCTGTGTTGATTTACCTGTGCAAGGGAATGTAGCTGTGGCAAACTGGAGCCTGGAGCAGGGCACCTGCCTGAATGCCCCCCTTGGTTCCTCCATCAGTTTGGAGCCTACTCAGAAGCACTGTGGTGTCATCAGGTATCCAGGCTGGTTTCAAACTGCTTTGAGTTTCATTTGCATGAGCTGCAGTCCTGTAGTTGACTTCGAGTGGCTGCTTCTCATGCGGTAATCCCAACCACATCGCTTGGGTCAGAGCTCCTTGGTGCTGTTTACTGAAAGCATTCCTTCTGTTAATAAAGGAACCTTGATATTTAAGAGGCTGGATTTCAGCCCTCCTTGTTGCAGTATTTATTATCTAGAGTAAATTAAATTCTTGTTTTAGTTGCCAAAAATTCTACGTTTCTTTTTGTAGGCAAAGATGTCATTTAGTGACTAAATTGAGCAGGAGGTGTAATTTCATTTATAACATCTTAATTCAATTCCAACTCTTGAAACCAGGTGAATTCTTTTGTTTTACTCTTATGTTGTCATCCCCAATAATTGCAAGTATTCAGGTATGATATTAACTGGTGGTAACCCCTGCTGCATTTGAAGTGAATTTACCAGACAGAAATTTACCCAACTTGGGATCATCAATTGCTTTATCTATTGTAAACCAAATAAAAGAGGGAATTGTGCAGGGGAAGCTGTTTGAATGCAGTTTCCTTGGGTGAAGTGAGATGTAATTAGCTTATTCTGGCTACTAATACTGCTCTGTCTTCAAGGCTTACATCTGCTTCATTACTCATTATTTGGGTGCAATTCAGGAAGTCAAGAAATCGCTTTGCATTTTTTAAGGATTGTTATTAAGCAGCGATTCCAAACACTGGAAAACATTTTCCTGTGGGCAGAGAGGCTTCTTTTGCCAAGCTGCCTACCAGTGACCCCACTGCCAGCCGCTGCAGTTAGTACTGATGGTGAAACCCTTCCTGTAACTCTCTGTAGAGAACTGCAAAGATGCCACAATTGACTCTTCCTCTGTGTGGTTCCACCACGGGAGCAAACGTATGTGCAAGATAATATATGGGCACCTAAGCTGAGATGATTCAGTAACTCAAGCGATGAGTAGGGCTGTCGTTCCAGATGTTTTGATAGTGCTGAACTTTTAATCCATTTTTAAATGGATTATGTGATTTGGGTTCTTACTGCAGCAGATTTCTTTCCAGAAACGAGTGGGATGTGATACTTTGTACTGCAGTTCTTCTGGAACAGTGCTTACTTCTGTTGGCCAGATATAGATAGAAGCATAGATTTTGCTTAATAAGTTTTGTGTTCTCAGGGTTTCATTTTCAAGCATTATCACTTTTCCAAAATAGCAAACAATTTATTTCTTCTTTTCCAACAATTTACGTTTTTAGGCTGGCCCAGTTTGAGTTTTTTCTATTGTTTTGCATGCACAGTGTGACGAGTTCTGAAGGTTTTATTGAAATACTGTTTCTGAGGCCTAATTCAGGCTGATGTGTCAGTGTTTGTATATTAACAGATTGCACTGCTCCCAGACTAATCCCGTAGACTTAATTAAAAAGCCTCCTTATGTATTTGGGGTGTTTCTTTAGGTTATTACTAGGATTTAATTAAAGGAGAAAAATCACTTGCACTGAACCTTGACTTTACAGAATGGAAAGGCAAGAGTTGGGTTTTGAGTGCTGGCTCTTTTCAGAAGAGCCTTGCCACAGTGTCTGAGGAAATGTTCCCTTTGGTTTCATGTTGAGCTTCATCAGAAGACACGACAGTCTTTAAAGTAATTTGAAAGATTGTGTGTGTATGTATGCCTGTATACACTGGTATGTATAGATACAAGTGTGTATACACAAAGAAGGGATGCAGTCATAATTTGTAGCAGTTTAAAACCAGAGCTTCCATTTCTATGCAGAGTCACAGAGTCCATTCCCTTAATCATAAATGTGGTCATGAATTTAAATGAGCAAGTATGGTTCGTGGAGTCCAAAGTGAAGCCCAAGTTCCAGTAATACATAAATTATTTGATTTTAAAAAACAGGCCTTGTTCCTTTAGAGCTTTGTTCTAATTCCTCATCAATGTGGATTTGGCTGAGCTGACTCAATGGATGCAGCAAGGAGTTGACTTTTAGGTACGTTTCACTTGGTGTAATGTCCTGTATGCGTGTGGCTGCTACATGGGGCGTAAATACCTAACAGCTCAGACATTTGCCTAAGTAAAAACACTTTGCTTTCAAGTCAAGGAGCGTTAAAGGTGTATCTCTGCATGTTAGACTAGTTTGACTGTGGTAATGGCTGGAAGTATTTGGCACTCGGTACTTTTCCATGCCAGTGAAAACTGCAAACTGCACACAAATAGCAGTCGCTTTACTTTTGAAGTTGCTCACATACCCCCAGCACTGCGGAACATTCAAGAATAAACTCGAAATATAAGTGAAATTCTGAGGAAATATAGCTGCAAGCGCAGGAATTTGAGATGCTCCTGCTGATGCGTGGTAGAGATGAGTGGGCTCTTTGTGGCTCTGACCTGGGGCTTACCTAGAAGAGATCTCTCCAATAATGCAGCAATCTTTAATATTGTACTTCAGCCGTGTTTTAGTGTTAAATATAGAGAGCAGGATACCATCTGGTTTTAGAAACTTGGTTTACACCCAACTCTAGTAGTTGAGGCCAGTGCAGCACTGAGAACAGTTCCTGCTGGTTTCCAACTGAAACATTAAATCGGGGTCATCTTGATTCCAGTAAAAATCATTTCATCTTTTATCCTAAACACTGCATAGAAGTTTCATGGAGTGAGAAAAACATTTGTGATGTGGGGAGATCATGGTGTTGAGTAAGTAAATGGGGCCAATATTGTGAATGGGAAGAATGTGATTAATTTTCTTTAAAATGCATTTGTCAGTGAACAAATGGCAACAGTAATTCAATGAGCATATGTTAGGGATGGGAATGAAACCAAAACTGGCTAATGAAGGATTTGAGGAAGCTGCAGTACTTAAGGCTGTACAAGACCAGTCAGGGCACTACTCCCCAGAAGCAGTGTCTTTTCGGATAGTTGTTAAGTTTAATAGTTTCATTTGCAGATATAAAGGCTTAGGCAAACCAGCTCGTGTTTTGAATCATCAAATTATACATGAAGAACAGTGCTTTTTGCTTCAATTTTGACTTGTTCATGGTAGCTAGAATCCAGTTAAACTCTTGTTCATGGAGATCACAATTACATTTCATTACTAGACCGTGTCATATTAAAAATTATAATCACTGCAGGCTTTTCAAGCCCTTCAGTAAAACTTAGCCCATTGAGCTGAATTTTTTCTAAGTGATGGATAAAAGAAGTGAAGAAGGTTCCAATCTTGTAATATGTAAACTTAAACAGTTACTGCGTCTTTATATGAAGGTTGCAGCTTCAGTCCTGTGCTGTTAAAGCCGGAACCTTGTGTTCTGTGATAATCTGTAATAATAAGTTCTAAAGGCATTTTGGAGGTGTCTCAGGAACACTTTATGACCTGGCACTCTTCTTGTATTTTCACTTCTGTAAATTAATGGATACCTTAATGAGTCATTGGATGCATCTTAGGAAAACATGTGGCTTAATTCAGGAGTGCTTTGGGCAGTGCTGTATTAAAACTTCATTTGGACAAGTATCAAGTCACTGTGGTGGTGTAAGGTAAGCTCTGGGTTACTGAGCGAGCTTTCCTGTGTGCAGCTAGGAAAGTGGCTTGTTTTCCAGGTTGGTTCCTAGTGAAATATCCCGAGTGCTCTTCTCAATAGCAAATGTAATGGTTTTGTGAGTTTGATGCTTTTTAGAGGACTAAAATACCTGTATACTGAGTTGTAAATGTATAAAGTCTGTCAAACACTGTATCTTCTCCCAGGTGATATGATTTGATATACTTGCTGTTCTAATCTTGTAGCGCCTATTTCAGCCTTTGATGGTATCTGCTTTTTCTGTACTGATATACAGCTGTTTATTCTCTGTTCATGATACCTGCTAGCACCTTCTCTTGACTGCTTTTCTTTGTATACTCATAGGTAGGCAATGTTTTGATCGTTCTTTTTTCCTCTAATCTAATTTTCACTTTCATTTCTACTAATTTTAGTCCTGAAAAGACTGTCCCATGTAATGAAAATCAGTTACAGTAGATGAGTTACTGTATCCACAGGAACGAGCACACACAGTCTGAGAGAAGAAGCTTCACAGACCTTCTTTTTGCAGATACTGGCAACCCCTTTATAAACATCGAGGAGGTGACTGCAAGTCTTGTCACTTCCAGTTAACCACCAGTTTCATTTTCACTTTGTGCTTATATGGCGCTTCAAAAACACAGAAGAAAAAAGTAGTAAATAGCTAGCTGTAAATAAAAAAAGCTTGAAGGTTTTTCATAGTTCTGCCCTAAAACTTCCCTTGTTATATTTAATTTTTAAAGCTAATGCATCAAAATTGTATTAAAATGTTAAATCATATAGAAAATGCCAGGGCTTTGCTTACGTGTTAGCAAACTGTTCATAGTCTCTTCATGACTGATGAATCTTCAATTTCCTAAATGTATGTCCAAATTTACCAGAATACTAAAATAAGCTTAAAATAATATATTGATCTGCCCTGTCAATGCATGTTGTTCTATTTAAAAGAATTCCCTGTATAGAGCTCTTGGAAGAGTATTTTCTGTGACCTGAAAGCTACGAGAGACATCAGCTGGCCCTGCTGACCCCTCTCTCTCACATAGGTTTGTGTGATGAGCTTGTCTTGCTTGCCAAGGTATTCTTCTACTGCTGAAGCCAAAATCATACCTATTATAACACTCAGTCTTTGGCTTGGTGATCTCTTAGTTTTTATGGACAAAACCAGTTGGAAAAGACAGGTTCCACCTGAAGAGATGGTGGCCGTTTTCTTTTCCTTGTCTTTCTTTTTTCCCCCTGAACGTTTGCCTGGCACATTATGGGAAGGCTAAAGATCCTTTATCAAGGGCTACTTGAGATGGAGTAGGCAGATATAGTGGAAGGGAGCCCAAAGGAACTCATTGCTCCAGAAACACTTTAGGGATCATTGATCCGGGCTGTTTAAGATATTTGTGAACTGTAATCGTGACCTTTTGCTGTAAGACTTGAAGGGCAGTTGTTAGGCTTGGCTCCGCTGGATTTTTGCCCGCTGTTCCCGTGAAACTGGCTGCAGTGTCCTAGTAGAGAAGCCAGTGGAACAGCAGGTCCAGAGCTGCTCATTGCAGATGTTTTGTTCCCGGAGAAACTTGAAGTAAATTTTATCAGTCAGTCTTTGCTATGAAAACATTGAGAACACCCGTTCTGTGCTTACTGCGAGTGCAAGTACAATTTGTCTGTGTGACTTTTCCTACCAGTACATACGGCTAGACAATGTATTAGTGAAGAAATAGAGTATAAAACTTACATATGCATGGATAATATTCTTAATTAGGACCAGAAATTTCTCTCATCTATGCTGTGCTGGAAGCATCATTTGATATGATTTCATTATACACCAGCTCCCTCAGCTCCAGCTTATGGAAAACAGGTTGAGCTTGCTGTGAAGAGATGTTTATGTAAGAGTATCCAAGCTTCACCACTTCCCTGGAGTCAGGGGACAGTATTAATCTTGAGTCAAAGCAAGTAGATCCCAACATTCTATTTGCTTAAATGTCTCCAAAGACCTGGTGACTCTATGTCCCAGCTTGATTGTCCAGAAACCTTCTGTGTAAAGCTATATGAGCTCTGTCAGGTCTCAAACTGCACTTAATGTCTCCTCTCAACCAGCGTGCTCACTTTGCAAATTGATTTGTAATTGTGAGTCAGCTCTTATTTGCTTAATACTTCTGTAGCCATCATATCCTGATGGCAGACAAGAACTTTCATATGAAAGAATAAGTATGGGGCTTCTGTGATTAAACAAACTTCTAAATGTAAAGCCTATGCCAGAAGAGTACTTTTAGGTTTGGTTGTGATGCAGTGCTGTTGTTTGTTTGAGCTTGCAGGGATATGCCAGACCCCTGCCTCTTTTGAGAAATCTCAGTGTTTCAGTTGTTAATGGGTTATATAAAAAGAGAAATCGTTTAAGTGTAAAAGATAGAGATTAATGGAAAAAATGTGGTTTCATTCATGTGGCTTCACCTCATTCATTGTTCTCTAAAGAAGCGTTGCCTTCTTGCTTTCCTCTTGTTTTAGCTCTAGATTATTCTTAGCACCAACAACTTGATCCACTCTTCTTCTTTCTCCAGCATTGCCATGGCAACTAAAGAAAATATGACTTCGCAGAGAGGGATGTTGAAGTCAATACAAAGCAAGATGAATACCTTGGCTAGTATCCTTCCCTAAAATATTGTGCTGCTAGTGCAGAAGAAGAGGTATAGTACAATTTTTCACTCCTGTCATTTGGGAATCAAAATGCTTTGCGATGTCAGTGGCTGGATGATGGCTGAAGCATCTTAAAGAGGAATGTGGTGAGTAAGTTGGTTTTACTCAAATTTGAATACTGCATATAAATCAATGTAGGTGGAGCTTTGCAGCAGCATTTTATGGCCTTCCCTTGCTGTGTGGTTTTGTAAAAGTGTCATTTCACTTCTTGCCTTTTGCTTTTAAGACTGTCCAGAGCTGAAGCTTGGCATACATTGCTTCTTGTTGTGGTTTGCAGCTGAGAGTATTCATGACCTCTTGCCTTGTCACAGTCTTGGAGATGTTAAGATTTTGGCTTCTTGGTTTCTCTTCCTATTCTGTGCTCATGGCTAAAGAATGTGCCAGATTGTCAAGTCATACATGTTTGTCCTTTTCCCACTTACTCCTTCCTATCATAAGGGCCCAAAGAGCAACATTAACATCATTTGATTGGACAGATTACATCCTGAAGAGATGGATCTTGGTAACCCGTAAATTTCATTACAGTTCTTAGCAACTGGCAAGAACAAAACAGATTCAATAATCTTTGGCCTTAAAGATTCTTGGTTCCAAAGACATGAAGCTCCGAAATTCATTATCTTGTTGGCAGTTGTATTTTGTACATTAAAAGATAGATTTACATCTTTATGATTTTACAGTAGGAGTTCTTCCTTATGTGCTATACTTGAGCAGTGCATAGTCATGCAATGTGCAAGATTTTCTCAGTCAAATGCCTTTGGTTGTTCCCTTCGCCAGTAACAGAATTCCATTAAATACATTCCACAGATGTTTTATGTAACTGCCCCATATTTTTTTTCATACTTATTTAAAGACAGTTATTAAAAGTAACTAAGCCTCACCTACTGGAGATTAAATTACATCAAATGCTGGTAATTTAGGTGATGAATTCTATGTACATGTGAGCTCTCAGCTATTCTGTACTCCCTTTTCTTTGATTATTAGTGAAGATTTATTACTGCATCTGCCTTTTCCAGCCTGGGAGTAGTTCTGCATTTCTGTGTACTGTAGTACTGGGGTTTCCATATACAGACTTTGGGGCTTATTAGTGAAGAAGTCAAGCGTTTGCTGATATGACCTTGACTCAGACTCCTTAAAGATCGCTTTCCAGCAGTGAACAGCCTGATTCAAAGGGTCAACCTTCGGAAACGACGGGATTCCCTCATCTTGGGTGGCATTATTGGCATCTGTACCATCCTACTGCTGCTGTATGCTTTCCATTGATGGATGTTCCTCGATGGACTTTGCTAAACTCATCACCACCAACCCTTTCCCCCCCTCAATCAACGAAAAGTGAGTGGGGGAAGCGACAGACTTCCAACAGCCTGCTCGTCACGGCTGGGAGCATCAGCATGATGTCTAGAGCTTATGATGGTAGACTGCGACACTGGGTTTGGGTTGAAGCTGCGGTGTTCCTCCTTCCTTGCCATACATCTTCCTTTGGTTTAAATTTGGTGGGATTTGTTTGTCTTTAATTCCCCTTTTCACTGCAAGGTAAGTAAATATGGGACGCTTACCAGAACAGGTAGAAAAATTCTGTGCTCAGCAGTGCTGGGAAGGTCTGTTGCTGGCTTGTAAGTAGAAGATCATCATTATGCTTGCCTTGGGTGGAAACTCAGCAGGACACCTGTGTTCCCCCATAGGCCAAGCACAATACTGAACACTTTTGCCCTGTGAGAAGAATATTGCAGCTTTAAGCCATCAGGTTGCTTTACTACTAAGTACATGTTCTGTAATCCTTTTTTTAACTCATGGTTGAGATAGTTATTTCTGCATCATTTGTGCTGTGAAAACTGTGCTTCACACAGATTCCTCAAAGTGAAAAAACAAACAGAAAGGGTTCTTTAGTTCACTTTTTGCACAGGATATGAATAAATTTCCCTCTGAGGAAGAGTTGTAAGGTTTCTTGTGGCTTTAAAGGGACTAACAAGTCCCCCTTTGTAAAAAGGGAGCACAGTGTCCTAGCAGCTGTTTACTGTAGTGTTCAGTCATCTGAGAAGTGACCAAACATGAGTTCCACCTAAAAGTAGTCTTTTGGGTGTAAATACCTTGATTTTGTCTGGCATCATAAAGGTCTTTATAAAGACATGATAAGCAGTTTGAAAAGTCTATATTGTAATTTAGATAAAGTTATTCTAATAGCATTATTATTTTTACACTGTAAGTAGGATATAACCTAAATGCCAATTGGAAATGAGAATTACGATGGTTCTACCGGAGGCAGATGGATCTGCTTGTGAAACTTAGGGACATAACACCTCATAGTAAAAATTTGAATGTATCAATAGTAAAACAAGTATTATTTACCAGTATCTGGGGAGATAAAAAGTCTTTTTTCGTCCAGACATGCGCCATGAATCCTGTTGTGTTTCCATCTCTGGACAAAGCTGACGTCAGGAATGGCTTTGATATTGCACATTCACGAATTACAGATTTTCCTGTTCTTTCAGCAGCTCTTTTCCATCTGTCATGTCATAACTCAGTAAATTCAAACTGAGGCACTGAAATAGCTTTCCAAGAACTTTTAACTCTTTTCACAATCAATTTACAGTGCTCCTAACAGATTTCATGTGTAACATTACCCACAAATGTCGAATAGTCTCCGAGTTCTGTTCTGGCGCAGAGTCTAGTGGGACAGACACAATTTTCACTGCTTTTTATAGTGTCTGTGCAGTTTCTCTTGGAGGGAGTAAAGGCTCCTGCCTCTATAGTGTGAAAACCCCACACTATTGCACCTAAACTGTTTGTATGCATTGGAAGGTTTATTTGCAGACTAATACTTTGTGCTAAAATGTCCACCAAGACTTTCTAATCGGTCGCCATTGGGATTGGAAAGCATTTGGACTGATACATGTAAACCTGTGGGGCTTGTATTTTAACTAAAGGGTGATTATTTGGTTGATTTGGGAGTGCTCCTGGTTTGAAATGAAGTGTTCATGAAAGGGGTTTATGAAAAACCTGGATGGATAAAGGAGGTTTATTAATAAATCTCTGCATTGAGAGATCAAACCTCTTCTCCCAGTGCTTTCTCTTTGATTCCTTCACCACCCTGAGGGACCCTGATCAGCAGTCGTGCTTCTGTTTAGGATTTGTAGGACGTGGTTGCTCTATAGTTGGCAGTATAAGATCTGCAGTACCGTAAATAAATTCCTTTATTTAATCTTATAACAAGTCTTTTTGCTGGACTTAATTGATGATTTGGTGCATATATTTAATCTTACTGTGTGAAAAAGCTGCTATGGAAAAAATGTAGATTATAATAAATATGTAAACAACTGATTTTTCATGTTATGAAAATGTTATGGAGGAACTGATATATTTTAGTATAAAATAACCAAAATATACTGAATTCTCTCTGATAAAGCTTTACTGGAAATGGTTTCAGTGTTGGCAACCCCTCCGTGGTTTTTATTTGTGTTGGTTTTGAGACAAGGTTAGTGTTGAATAATACATTTAATTAACCGTGTCATTCCCCCTTTATCATCTCCTGGTACTGCTCTGGCAGTGTGAGCAGGCGGGTTTGCTCTCTGGTATGCTCACATATAGCTGAGGGGAAGGACTCACTAATTCCCCTGGACATCTCTAATACATGAAGCTGTAGTTGGAGCAATGGGCTGTAAAATGAAAACAGTGGATTGTAGTTTTTCATCTCAAATCTCAAAATATAGATTTGTATGTCTCCTGTTGCTAAATATGTTCTCTAAGCTTTTCCTTCGGTGCGGTTCCTCTTGCTCTAAGGGAAAAAAACGTGGTTCAGGTCTCATTTCTGCAATTCCCGCCGAAGTTGCAGTTTTGTAACTCAACCAAACAGAATTGTGCTAAGAAAATCATTGCTAAGGCATTGAAATGAAGTGAGGAAATCCAGAGTATTTCTACAGGGCCCATTTACCACACACACTATTTGAATCTCAGCCATAACTTACCCCCAGCCCTGCTTGGGAGGAAGCCTGAGCAAGGGGGGAGGCTTTGGGACCAAGCAGGGGGGGCTTCTGGTAGTACAAGAGCCTGTCCTTCCTGGGAAGGCACAGTATTGATTCCAGGAGCTTTTGCGTATCGCAGTGTGGTGTGAATTCCTGCTGGATTCATTACACGGCATAATCAACTAGAATTTGCAGGTTTGGAAGTCCTTCCTTTCAATGGTCTTAAGGTTGTTGTGAGAAGAAGGAGTCAGTTCCTCACTGGATGTTGATAACAAAAGAGCAGAAGTAGAGGTTTAGGTGATGTGAAAGCTTCAGATAGATTGTCAAGAGCTTGTCCCCTGAGGAGCTGCATTCCCGAAGCTCCCCCAGAGCTGCTGCACAGGGTCTGAAGCCTGGTCCACCACTTGTGACTACACACGTTACACAATCAGAACTCTTAGCTGCCTAAACATAGCAGCTTGTGTCCCGAGATCACTTATGCAGAGCCTTTTCCTACTTTCACATTTTTTCGCCCCAAAAGCTTTCATTTGGCACAGGAGGAGAGGTAAAAGCCGTATTGCTCTGAGGAAGGAAGTGATTCCAGACCCCCTTAGAGCAGTGTTGGGTTATGAAATCCTTCAGAGCAGTGGGCCTACGGAGCACCGTGCAGCACAGGAGACTCCAGTGAAAGACATACTGAGACAAAACTGAGCCATATCCTAGGTGACAAGTCCTCGTGGTGCCCTGTATCTCTCCTGTCGGTTGGATATGTGAAACCAGCGGTGATGCTCTCAGTTGGGCATACCGAAGTGGCTGTTGGTCTGTCTCCTACTGAGTGAAGACAGCCGCTTTGAGTGAACACTCAAGACAGAAACAAAAACCCCTTCTCACAAAGTATCCCAGTCCAGAGCCCTGTAACTGAGTTTCTGATTGCACTTTCTGATATTCTGCTTTTCATACAGCTTCTTGAAACTTTTATTGTAACTGTAATTATTTTTGTTCTCACCTCTTGTGCATTCTCTGTATGTATTGATAAAAAGCTTTGATATGTAATTTAATAATAAATTAGAATTCTAAGCAAGGTGTTTGGTTCTTTCCCCCTGACAGTCTTTGCTTACCTAAACCTCAGGGAGGATGCAGAGAATATTCATCTCTCCAGTTTAGGATTATCACTGGACATATGAAATAGTGTGTTTCTCTGTTTGGGTACCAAATATCAGATGTGATGAAGCATTTCCTGGCCCCAAATCCTTGGTGTGATGGGATGTGTTTCCTCCTGCCTGCATGTGCAGACCTGGACTCCTCTGCTTCCGTTTCAAGCATCTGCATTGGAAAGGTCTGAATGTAGTCAAGACTTTCAGATGGAGCAAGGATGCTGTTCTATAGAGGTAAGCTTTACCAAATTTTCTCTGTATCCTTAGCAGAAAACATTCCGTTCCCAACTGCACCCCAAAACTGCTGCATTGACTGATGTTGATTTGAAGAGATTTGGTAGTTTAATAGCTTCTTTTTGCCCCGCTCCTCCAATCAGAGCACAAACACCAAAAATAAGTAGGTACTTTGAGCATGGTATGAGCAATTGTAAAAACTCTCTCCATGATGTTCTGTTGTGTCCTGTAGTTTTGTAGCACCTCTGCAGTCTGAACCTTCTCCCTCCCTGGGTGTTCAGACCAGGCAGCATCATGCCTGAAGGATCCATCTGTATCTGGTGGGGTTGCAGTTGGTGCTCACTCTTATTTGTTTCCTATGGAGCCCGGCTGAGAGGGCTGGGCTTGTTCAGCCTGGAGAGAGGAGGCTCCGGGGAAACTTTAGGGCAGCTCCCAGTGGCTAAAGGGAAGGAAGCTGGAGAGGGGCTTTGGATGAGAGCCTGTAGGGACAGGACAGGGAATGGCTTTAACCTGCCAGAGGGGAGACTGAGATGAGCTCTTAGGCAGAAGCTCTTCCCTGTGAGGGTGCTGAGGCGCTGGCACAGGGTGCCCAGAGAAGCTGTGGCTGCTCCATCCCTGCAGTGTTCAAGGCCAGGTTGGACACAGGGGCTTGGAGCAACCTGCTCTTGTGGAAGGTGTCCCTGCCCATGGCAGGGGTTGGGACTGGATGAGCTTTAAGGTCCCTTCCAACCCAAACCAGTCTGGGATTCTTAAACAAAATCTGCCTGGCAGTGTGATTGCTGTCCATCTGCTTGAGGCTGGGATGGAGGGAGGTAGCTCCCAGCTGTTGTGCTATGCCTGCAACGCTGCTTTAAAGCAGAGGTAGTTTTCCGTATCCTTTATGTGCCTACTAAATATTCAGGAATGACCATATGCTTTC
This sequence comes from Ara ararauna, assembly GCA_028858755.1. Taxonomy (NCBI): domain Eukaryota; kingdom Metazoa; phylum Chordata; class Aves; order Psittaciformes; family Psittacidae; genus Ara; species Ara ararauna. The sequence continues at coordinate 2,958,324 of CM054389.1, read as the reverse complement.
TCAAGGGAAAGCTTTGAATGCTTCAAGCTAGAGAGAGAAACTCCAAAAACTTCTGGAAATGGAAAGGCCGTGCTGGTTTCAGCTGCTGGGAAGTGCAGTTGGTTTTTCCAGTTGCAGCCCTGGCAATAAGTGGTGCATAAAATTCCATCTTCGTTTGGATTAGAAGCTAAGTTGTTAATGGAGCTGAATCCTTTTTTCCAGCTCCTTGTACAGTCAATAATTTATAGTGGCACAGGCGTAAGATACATATTTTTAACCATCCGCCTCCCAGAATACTGTTGTTCATACTGCAATCCCCTGTCCTTCCTGACAAGCTCGGGCGCAGTGGGTGTTCCTGCATTATGGATGAGCCACGCTCTGCTCCTTCAGTGCTGGTGCAATTCCATGAGCAGATCTCCTGCTGAAAGGGAGCCGAACGCCCCATTAGAAATTCACAGGGAGAGACAGGAGTGCCTTTGTTTTCCCCTTGCCTCAACGTGGGAGATGCGCTGCTGCGTGGACCTGATTTCTGACTGCCTGAATAGAAACCTCAGTGTTTCCAGGGGGTGTTTACATCTGCTGCATGCATGGGGGGCTGCAGGTGCCAAAGTGCTGCCAGCGCTCGTGCTTCAGCATCTCATTAAACACTCAGAGCCTCCTCTTGCCTTCATATTCCCCTCTCTCTGCGAGCCGGCTCAGCCTGCTACAACCATGTGTGCTGCTGCTCATCCCTCGCTTCATCTCCCTGCCGTGGCAGCCCTCCTTTGCTCTCTGTGCTAATGGGACCCTGAGGCTTTGCTAACCCAGTTTTGAAAGCGCTGCAAGTAAGGCAGAAGTCCTGCCGTAATTAAAGTCCCTCTTTAAAGCCTTTGAAGCAGCATTGGCAATTCTCTCACTGGGGGTTATTTTCTCCATGTCCTCACTTTGCACCCTGGGAATGTGCAGATAACGTGGTCAGCCTGCGGTGTGATTCTGAGAGGTCTTCTGCGATGGTGTCCATTTAGGCCTTGTATCTTGTGTTGCTTTACCTTTGTCTCCCCATCAGATTCTCCTCTCTTGCTTCATCCGTGTTCGGCTCCAATTGGGCTTTTCAAACGCAGGAATTTAGTTTTGGCCTCATTTTCATTTCTTTACCAAAAAATGCCTCTCCTGGCTTTGAAGCCCGCAGAGGCTGTCCCAGGGCGGCTCGAAGCTCATCAACCAGAGCTATACCTAGAGCTCGAGCTGGAAATCCACTGATAGCCGCTTTGGTGTGTGAGCGCAGTGTGCTTCTCCCCGAGCGCTGGGAGCAGGAAGGCTTTCATCCATCCCGATGTCGGTTTGGGTCTGATCTTCCTTACCCATTCCCCTCTGCCTGATGCCAGGTTCTTGGAAGTGGGGCCAATATTCCTCACCTTTCATCTGGGACCAAAGATGTTTGGGTGCCTGTGTCCAGGGGGGAACACCCGTGTGTGCTCCCCCACCTTCCAGCACCGGGGAATTGGAGCACCCAAGTAGCAAGGCCGAGTGCAGAAGGGGGTAGATAATGGATATTTCCCTGCTGTGCTATAAATGCAGTTCCCTCTAGGTCAGGCGTGTAGCACCAGTGCTAAATTTACCCTAAAATATTACTGAGGTGGGGAGGTTTGTGAGTCAGGTCTATAAAAGCCTGCGCTGCTTATGTAAAGGGATAGAGCTTGGGAAGAGGCAGCAGGCGGGAGGGCTCAGCCTGCAGCAGAGACCGTTCCTGGCATACTTCTGCCCTCTCCACAGAAATAGGTCTGTACTCAGGTAGCAGCTGTGCCTTCAGGGCTCTGCTGGCCAGCTCTTCCTGTGCTTCCATATGCTGCGGGAAACGTAAATAATTCCTGTGTTAATAAGCTTGTGAATGAAAAAGAACCCAGAACATTTGGGGATGATCGATTCTGGTCGTGCCTCAGGGATAGTTCAGCTCCAGTTGTGCCATGGTGCCTCTGGGAGGGGAGAGGAGGGATGTGAGGGGTGCTGCCATGGGGATTTCAGCACCCTGATCTCTTCCATTCACTCCGGTGCATGCGTTTGGCCTTTGAAAAGGCTCCTGGAGGCAGCTGTGTCTTTGCCAACAGAGCATCCCTGTGTGCATCACGGTGTCAGATGGGCACATGTTGGCCCTCCTGCACCCCCCCCCCCACCTCCTCAGGTCTAAGTACAGACATATCCATGGGGAGTGAACCTCTGCCTCCTAAGGAAAAGCTGTTCCTTAACTCAGCAGCCCAGTCCCTTCTGCAAGCGTGGTACCACTGATGCCCTTCAGAGGTGGGTGCTGGCCTGGCACAGCTCTTGACCCGTTTTTGGGGCCACTTCAGCTTATCCCCGCTGTATGTTTTGCAGTCAAAAATCAAGGTAAAAATAGAGCATCACTTCAGAGCTTTAGGTCTTATCACCATTCCTTTGATTGTATTACATTTTCCTGTGTACCTGGGCCATCTGTTTCAGAGCAGTAATGAATTACAGTGCAGTGGGTGACGTGCTGGTTTGTTTTCCTGCCCAACTGGAACTGGGGAAGTCGTCTGTCTGCATCAAGGAGTATAAAACCCAGGTTTTATTCAGTTGGACCCGAGACCAAATGGCTGCTTGGAATCTGCAGCTGGTAACGGAATGTTTCAAGAGGCAGCGAGCTCAGCAGAAGGAGCGGTTCACCAGGAGCACTTCCAGCTTTGCTTTGTTTCACGCTGCGTGCTGTTAAAGCAAACAACTCCACGAGCCTCAGGAGTGTTCAGCAGCTCCTGACCAAGAATAGCATCCGACATTAGAGCTGAGCTGGAAACAATGGGGGCCATCAGTTGTCTTTTTCCTTAGCACACCAAGTGGGTAGCTTAGCTCATGGAGAAATCCCCACTGCTCTGTTTGAGGTATCGGATGGGAGTTTTCATCTTCTGAAGGATGCAGCAGTGACCACCATAAAGGAAAGATCCTCGTTTAGAGCAGTGCCCCGATCTGCTTGGTGCAGCTCACACTTAGCTGGGCAAGCCGGGCTCTCCTCCTTTCCATTGCGCAGCCCCAACCACTGGTCCTATAGAGTCTATCAGTTCTGTCTTGTCTGATAACAAACACGCGTTAGGGATGTGATAGAAGCATCTACCTTGTGCCACGTAGGATCAGCTGAGTCCTGATGCAGTGCAAGGTAGATGTGGGAGCTGTGGCTCTGCCTCTGACTGTGTGGGCAGGGGAGTGGTGACAGCTTTGCACTGGAGCTAGCAGAGTCATGCTGCAGGAAGCCTTGATCCCTGAAGGGGAAGGCGGGTTCTGGGTAGGGAAAGGGGAAGATGGAGGCTTTTGGCCCCCTCACAGAGCCAAACTCAGTTTTTCTCCTCAGTGGAGCTCCCCAGGAGCGTGTTTCATTGCATGCAAACCTGGGAGCTGTCCCCCCCGCCCCCGATGTCATCTGTCTGTAATCTCCAGTCACAGAAACCAGTTGGGCCAGGACCGGCTTTTTGTCCTTTGCTTGAACCCCAAAGCTCATGCAAATTCATTAGCAAAGGCGAATATTAGGAGGTGAGCGGGGCGCCTATGGTGTTTAGTGGAAAACATGCAACATGGAAATTGGATGGAAACCTCTCGCTGTTCCTTTGCGAATCTATTATACATGAGCCCATCAGAGCAGTGTATTAATAAAACAGGAGGCTAAAGCGCTCGGCACTCCCATCTCCTCAGTGAGGCATCAGAGGCCAGGCTGTCAGCTGCCAGCTTTGAAGTATGGAGCCTGCATCTGCCCGGCTGCTTCGGTGACATGGTCAGGATGCTCCGAGGGGAATCTCTCCATAGAGCTGGGTTTTTGTGTGAGTAAAATCCAGGACAAAGCCATTGTTCTTTCCTCTCGGCCTTCTCGCCTGCTGGATTCTTTAAGCGATGCATGCAAAAGGCCAAAGATGGCTTAAAGCAACCTCAGGCATCATGTGCTGAGATGCAAATTGCATCTGTTCCTCGAAAGCTCTCCCCACCGCCCGTGTTTTGTTCTGCACAGGTACCACCAACCACAACCACAAGTCCCTTCTCTTTGCTGCATAGTGGGGAGTAAGTTACACTGAATTTCCTAACTACCTCTGCCTTGTTTCTCCCTCAGGACAAACAAAGGGGCTCTTTGGACCTCCCCTGTGCCCACACTCATTGCTCGGAGCCTTTGTGCCCCGTGCACTTCAAGGTGAGCAGAGGCAGCAAGGGGATGCTGCTGAACAACACAGGCAAAGTCCAGCCTTAGTGCAAAATGGGGGTAGCTGTGGCGCGGTGTAAGCTTGGACCTGTGTGGCTGTTAAAGACAAAGGTCTGAGCAGCTGACAGCCGAGCTCTGGTACGTGAAGCTGGACATCAAGAGCACTGATTCAGGGAGCGTTACGAAGGGGAGGGTATGTAGGAGTAAGGACCAGCAGATCTACTTAGACCTGCACTTTTCAAAGCAGTGAGGAGCGAATGCCCCAAAGAAATACGCTTAATGGGCTAAAAATGCACAGAGCCAGGTCAGGGGTGGGCAGCGCAGTGTAAGGGAAGGGCAATGGGATAAAGCTGAGCTCATTGCCAGTGTGCTGGAGGCTGTGGAGCAGCTCTGCCTCACTGGGAGGTGTTTGGGCGGCGCTGCACCAGGGCTGTGCTGCCTGAACCATAGGAAACCTTAGGGACTGTCCAATGCTGTGACAAGCTCTGGCTTACAGGGGCTGGGCTTTGTGTTGTGGGCAGGGGCAGATCCGGAACTAACTCCTGTTCCTTTGGTTGCTGTCTGAGATGAAGGTGAGAACAGGTCTGGGTTTCGTGAGCTCATGAGCATCTAATCTCCATCCTCTCTGGCTTTGGGTTCCTGGCGTTTTTCCTATTTATTTATCTTTTGCCACCCAAACCCCACTGCAGTTTGTAGCCTTATGAAAGGAAAAAGGAGTTTATCGTAACACTACCGATTAAAAATTACAAGTACACCAAGGCTTTGCTGTGTCACATCGGAGGGATTTGGGTTTGGAACACAGGGATTGCCTTCGATGGTCTCTTCGCCCTGCTGCCTCGCCAGCATGGGCATAACCATTTCTGAAGGGGACCACAGTTAAGTCACAGAGCTGAATCTGTTTCACTGCAGCATTTGCTGCCGAGTTATAACGCATGGGCTCCGCCGAGGGAGCAGAGCCCTGGGCAGTGCTGGTGGCTCAGTATCCTCAGTGCACCCAGTTTCACCTGCCTCTGCCCTGAGGAACCTCACTGGCTCCAGGCAGGGCCATTAAGTGGGTCTGATGCTGAATCACGCTGCGGGCTGCCAACACTGCAGAGTTTACATCTGCCTTTTTCCATCATAGACATGGATGGAAATGGAAGTGCTGTGTCTGGTACCAGCTCTGGGGCCATAAAGGCTCATTTGTGATCCCTGCTGCCTCCCACGTGCGTGCTGCTTTGCTGGGAGAGGGAAGGGGTCATCTTTGGGAAGCTGCGAGGCTGCTGCTTCCAGTGAGTCCTACCCTGAGCTGCTCGGGTGTGTCGTACACAGACAAAAGCTGTGTAGGACTACCAATTCATCTCAGACTTGGCAATTGGTCTCTCCAAGCTGAGCTGGGCTGGAAGCGGCAGTGCCATTCATTCCCAGAGGATGCCAGAGCCGTGTGGCGAGAGGAGGGTGTCAGGATTCAGCTGAATGAAGCGGTTGTGCACTTCAGCTTCAATGGGGATCAGTGGCCTTGGCTGAGCGGTGTGCTGTTACACAGAAACAAACCCTGGTAGTGACCCAAGGAGTGTGTGATGCACAGCCAACAGCCTTCCAGCCTGCTTGGGAAAAGACTAAAGCCGGCGGCTTTGGTAATGGCTGGGGCTTCAAGCCTTGGTTTAGGGGATTTATCAAAGGACTTGGTTCCTGGAGCTGCTTGCGTTTAGGCTTTTTGAATGGAGACAGCAGCGCTGTCACCCTTGATGGCTATGGCTGGATCAATAATTCGGGGTTTTGAGCAGATTTGGAATGTGTTCTGCTGTTCTCGCTTGGGCACCGCGCTATTGAACTGCGGCGGCAGGGCCAGCAATGAGCAGCGGTTCCTAGCGGCTATTCCCCATCCCATCCTTGTGTGCTGCAAGCAGGGAGGGTTTCTCCTCCTCCCCTGGTCTGGCAGCAGGCCTCCCACAATCGAATCATGGCATAGTTCAGGCTGGGAGGACCTTCAAAGCTCATCCCGTTCCAAGCCCCTGCAATGAGCAGGGATGTATTCCACGAGACCAGGTCCAAGGAGCTCAGTGCTGCTTGATTCTGCAGCACGAGGCTGACCTGTCCGGGTCTTCCTCTGCTCTGCCCTGTGCTGTTCTCTTCCGCCTTTTGCTTATATGTATGATTTTCCACCCACAGCACCCGAAATGCCAGCTTCGCCCTCCACTCGCTCTTGGAGCGTGAAGCAAGAGTTAAAGGTTTGGATGATTTCTCTCATTTAGACAGAAGAAACAGTTCAGCTTTGACCATGCATGTTACATTTTAATTTTTTATCTCATGCCAAGAAATACAAAGAAAGTGTATAGGATATACCACATCATCCTGCAGGGAAAGAAACACCCATCAGCAAAGAGAAGCACCCAGCTGCGGTTCCTGATGTGTTCATGCTGTGTGTGGAACGGGGCTCTTCCAGTTTGGCTTCAAAACAGGAGGAGCTGGTGCATGGACGGTGGTTGTGGCTGTGGGGGGATAGACCCTGCACTTCCATGCAAAGGATCGTGTCCTGGGCACCATCTAACAAGCGGCATCAGGGTTGCCTTGGTGAATCCTGCCCGCATTCCCTTTCTGATGTTTCTTATCCCGGATGGGTATTTATAGGTTTGAATTTTGCTACCTACTGGTGTCAGCAAATGCTTTACAAACATTCCCACTCTGAAAAGGCTGCTTTTCCCCAGCACCCCCCTGGCTTGTGCCCAAGCATGGGAGTTCTCGGTTCAAACCGAGCGGCCTTTGCCTAAATTAAAGGATTTGTATTGAAAGAAAAACGACCTTAAATCTGCAATTGTTTCAGCTTAACTGTGCAGCCCTGGCCGTGGTTCCGTGACAAGGAGCAAAGTCATCGGGTGAGGTTGGGCGCATTGGGGATACAAAAGGAATCAGTCATGGGGCCAGCCCAAAGGGTGCATTTCTGCAGCCTCTCCCTGGACTCTGAATGGAAAGAGGGGGTGAATTTTATAGGGAAGGCAGGATCTGCTCCCCTTGTCCACATGGAGAAGTCTGTATTTGTTAGGGCAGCTACTGCAGTGGTATGCGCTGGAGTCCGGATCAGAGCCTTAGAGGAGCAGTTTCCCTCCCCCTGGATAACCCCTGTCAGTGAAGCCCAGCAATGGCGCCTCATTGCCAACAAGATCAGTCCTGGATTGAAGAAAAGGCAGCGGGTGGGAGGGAAGGGCCTGCGAGGCTCGTGCCTTGCTCTAGGGGGGAAGCATGTTAAGTATAAATAGGGGGTAAATGGGAGCAGAATGAGATACCCACCAGCAAAATCGAACCCTCATTAGCAAGCAAAGTCTGAAATCTCTCCTCCCTTTCGCCTCCTTTGTCAGCACCCATCAGCGTGTTGCTGTGACCGACTGATTCCTGCCAGACCTTTTCTGACCGTCGGTCCCTGCAGCTGTAAGAAGCTGGTATGGAACCAAGCTACCTTGTCTGTCTTCCATCTAGCACTGCTGTACCCAGCGAAGGCTCTTCTGCGTCACCCCGCAGAGCCCAGCTCTCCCCAAACCCTTGGCAGGGGAGCCCAGGAACACCAGTGACAGAGAGGTGCCACCAGCCACGTGCTCTGCTCAGAGACTCCTTCCCAAGCCATGCAAACTGTGTATTTATATCCCACCGGGACCTCACACTTGTCGATCGTAACTCCTACTTCAACTTACATTTAGAGACGTTTCCCACCTTCTCCAGCTCTTCATCAAGCTATCCTCCTACCAACTCCGCTGCAGGTAAGGCTGGATTGCCATCGCATCACTTGGATCTCTCACCTCTCCATCACTAGGGGATAGAGATTGGCCAGACCCTGAGGGTTTCGTGACTGTTTTAGTTGCAAACCTGGAAACCTCGGTTCTGACGTGTGTGTGTGCAGGGAGGAGGCTGCAGCAGGTGGCAAAGAGCTGTGACAAGTACCAGGGCTTGTTTGTGGGGATGGAGAGGGAAAGTCTCTCCATGACATAGTTGTGATCGCCCTCCCGCATGCTAAAATCACAGTTAAGGAGTGGAGCGGTTGTGCCTGGATGTGGCAAAATCATGAGGGATGCTGTTGCTCCCCATAGACCAAAAGAGGACCCCTGCCTGCTGCTGGCCCCGGTTTGAAGTGCTGTGATTTACCTCTCATAACACAATAGTAAGTGAGGCGTCAAGGGCTGGGAGCTCAGCAACTTTTTCCTCATGAATGCAGGCTGATGCATTCAGAAGAGCCAAAGAGGCAGCTGCGCCAACATCAGCTGTGGGATGTGGAGAGCAAGGATCTAGTGGCAAAACCCTTGCAAAATACCAGGCTGCAAGATGTATGGGGAAGCTGGGGGAGAACAGGGAGGGGAAACTCTCCGGGTAACCCTGGGGAATTTATTTCTCCAGCGCTGGAAAGCCAGGATGCACGGAGGGAAAAAGTTGTGTCAGGAGTAGCTGTAGAGGCTTTCCCCTGGATTTGAATGCAGGGTAGGAGCACAAAGCTGCATCCGAGAGGGTGGGATAATTGTATCTAATCAGAAAGAAGATTTTAAAGTGAAAGGCATTTAAATGTCTTTTTTCCCTGTTTTATTATAGCTCATAGTGAGGCGAGAAGCAGTCACCTCAGCAGCCCATGGTCCAGGTGAAGACAGGAGGCACAAACCACCTTTGGGCACAAGCAACAGATCATCACCATGGGGTTTTTTGGGAAAGCTTCTGCCTTCTCCTGCATTCAGGTGGATTCGGGTTCCTCTGTGCTTCCCCAGCCTGGGACTTCTGGCAAGGACCATTGCAGCTGCCTCACAAAACCCCTTTCTTCCTACAGCTGCAGGTATCCCAATGCGTTTTGAAGCATGGTGTGTGTTTGCGTAGATCCTCTTGGAAAAACCCAGCGTGAAGGAAATCTGTATTCATACGTGGTTTTAATGAGGAGGAGGCAGAAGCACAGGTTTCTTTGTGGAGCACATGTGACTGAGCAACTTTGCCACCAGTGCAATTAGAGCAGCGTAATGCTAACCCACCTCGTGGGGGGTGGCAGGGTTTAATCCTTTAAATGAGGGAAAGCTCTTTAGATGAAAGGCTTTATATAATGATAAAAGAGCATTTAAATTCTTCCTTAATAAATGCTTGGTGCTCTCAAGTACTATAACTCATTGCGGCAGTTCTCCCTGAATGTCAGCTCTTCCTGCCCAAGGAGGAGCTTGCTCAGCATTTACCATAAGCTGAATTTTGGCAGCCCAAAGGGCAGAAGAAGCACAGACAGGCAGCACGGCCCTTATAGATCTAAGGGACAATAGTGTGCGCGTCCCAGCAAGCAGCTTTTGGATTTGAGTGTTAAAGAAGGAAACGTTTGGGGGATTTGATGGGATTTCATCAACCATAAGGGGAGATGTTGAGGCTCCAAGGAGGGTTTCTGAAGAGATCTGGTGCCAAGGGGCACCCTGGCAGGGCTGTGAGTGGGAGCTCGCACCCAGCAGTGCTCAGTGGCCCCTGTTTGCTGAAGATCACAAAAGATGAGTGGCAAAAGAGAGGTTGAGAATTTGGCCCATTTTAGAAGCCAACAGTTTGTAATAGCGCGCCGGCAAAGGGGTGGATGGGTATGGAGCCCCAGGGAAAGAGCTGTAGGGATGTGCTATTGCTGTGAATCCCACATAACACAGCGTGTCTAGGGGATGTGGCTTTCTGCAGTAACTACCATGCAGAGCCATGGGCATTGCTGTAAATGTTCTCTTGTCACCTGTTTCATTGCTCCTCTTTAAAGTGTTTTCTTTCACGAGGCATTACTTGAGTTTAGGGGTAACTACAGCGTGGATTTACAGCACACCCTACACTGTGCTAACCCCACATGTGCACTCACATAGTCCAGAGAAGAAGTTAATGCCAAGCAGTTGCCATGCGTGAAGTTTCTTATGGTGTGCAGTAGATCTCCATGTAGACAAGCCCTCGGAAACATTCGATTTGGTCTAAGGTTTGGGTTGTTTGGGTTTTTTTTCCCCAGGAGATTGATGGTTGGGAGCAGAAGTGCCTTGAAGCACCTTATACCTTGGTGCAGTCCATATTTCTTGGTGCCAGGTTGCCAACTAGAGCCAACAGAAGGGCCAGGGAGTGCAGCTCTTGGTCGTGTACTTGTGCCCACAACGTTCTGATAGAAGAGAGGCTCAGCTAACGCAGAGCCCATGGATATGGTCAGAAATCACCTACGAAGCCTGAATAAATCACAGGCAATAAAACTTTGCATAGTCCGGGTGGTCGGGTAGAGACCAACCTCAGTAACAACCCACAGCACGGACAGGGTGAGGGGAAGAAGAAGGGATGGGGCTGAATGGAGGCTCGAGGGAGCGTGTTGGGATCGGATCCCATGGGAAAAAGCTGAGGGACACGCATGGTGTGGAAGACGTGGCAGAGAGCACGGTGCCTACAGGCAGATTGGGAGGAGCAAAGTCTGTTTTCTTGTTATGTTAAATATAAAACATTAGAAAATAATACTACTTGTGGAACTGACCCCAGCCAGCTCCGGGCACGCTGGAGACTTCCAGAGATGCAGAAGAGCACGTTAGGGACGCAGCAACAGGGACAGGGCTCTTAAACTCCACTTTGCCTCTGAAAATCTCCTGGAAAGCCCTAAACTGAAGCCCAAAAGGGTTGGAAAGTGGGGGCTGGATCATGCTGAAGCTGCTGTGTGATGGACATGATGTGACATAAATATGTAAGCGGGTAGAACGGGCTCTCCGTGCCATGATACTGCTGCTACAGATATACCAGGCTCTTTTCTCAGCGCCAGGAGTATTAACCTCACTCTGGGTGCACAGAGAGGGAAATGGGTGGGTTCACAGAGAAAGCATTATTTTTCATTCCATTAAAAACCCCACCGTAGGGTCAGGGCGAGGAGGAGCCTGGGGTTCTCATGCAGCAACATCCTGCTCTGCCAGCTCTGAGATCTGCCCTAAGTGACAAAAGGGCTCGTAGGAACAGACATGGAGAACATTCCCAAAGGCATGCAAATGGTCATTGTCTATTTTTTGTTTGTTTTTTTCATCAAAAATACAAAAGCACCCACCACATCCTCCAGCTTTCGCTGCAGTTTCGTGCGGAGCAGAGCCGTGGTCCTGCTGCAGCTCTGCTCTTCCCTCCTCCTCCATGGAACAGCTCTCAGCTCCCGATGGCAGTTTGAGCTTTGGGGTTTTTTATTGTAGAGACAGAATCTGACGATTTAAAAACCAACAACTCCCCATGAATTCAGTGACTTGTGCCAAAATCCTCAGGAGGATTCCTCAGAATGTCCTGTTCTCGCCTTTTAAAAGAAGCTTCCTTCTTGGAACTCCCTTCTCTTGAACTTTAGTTGTCTCCCCACTCCGTGAGTTTTGCTGGAGGGGAATGAGGTAGTGGATTTCCCCCTTCTCCTCTCTGCGTGGCATCCCATGTCCTTTCCCATTCCTTCTGGTGATGTTTGTTATCCCATCACTTGTACAAACTCATTTCCAAGAGGCGATGAAGTAGAAGCATGCGTTCCTTCCGACGGCGCTCCAGAGCAGGCTGTCCAGGGCTGCCCACCTACACTGTGACAATTTTTTGTTGCAAGGCTGAAAGTAAAAACCCCAAAAGGAAAGTTGTCTTCCTCCTCTTCGAGGCATCTGCATGCTTTAAACATCTTCTAGGAAACTGCAAAATAAAGAGAGTCTTAGGGCACCTTCCAGTAGTCACTGATGCTTCCCTTATGCTCTTGGGTTGGGCTTTGCTCAGAGGTTCCTGTTTGCCTGTGCCGCATGCTGGTCATGCTGGTTTGGCAAATGGGTGTGTGTCTGGGAGGTTCCCCAAACTTTCTGGGATTGGGTTGCTGGGTAGGTTGATTTGTGTGCTGAAACCCTTCAGGTTTTACCCCACTATACCCTTGTAAACCCACCATAGGCTTTGCCAGGGCAAGATGCATCACCAGGGGTACCTCGTATGGTCACCACTGTGCAATGGGAAGACTTTCCATTCTGGTCATTTGAACAGAGTGTGTTGCTACTGCAAGGGCCCCGTTCTCCAAGGCGTTCTGCATGTGTGTGTGCAGCCCATGGTGGTCAAACCGGGTGATCAGTGTGCTACCGCTGCAGTTGGGATGAGAACTTAGCACCACCTGCCTTAGGGTGTTGGTTGGTGATGGTGGGTACGTGTGGCCTATACAGTGGGTTATAGACCGGTGAGGGTCCTGCTCTAGCTGGGCTGGGGAAAAGAGAAGGAGATGTTACCTCTGACGCTGAGTGAAATGTAGAGCACGATGATGATGGTCCCCAGGACGATGGAGACGATGCTGAGCAGCCTGGCCATGCGCCCGAGTCGCCGCGCTCCATCCAGGTCCCCTTGCTGCCCACTGTTCCTCGACTGGGGGAGACACAAAACAAGGCTCTTAAGGGTAGCTGTGGCTGTAGTCCCTAATGAGAGGTGACGTCATTCCCCCTGGGAGCCCATGGCTTTTGCAGCCCATGGTCTTGCTGGACTTTTATGGCTTGGAGAAGCCCCCTTGGGATGCTGTTCTGCTTGTCCTGGGTAGGAGCTGGACTGGCTTGAGTCTGTCCTTTGTTAGAGTGACTAAGAGCGAGCCCCAGCATGAGACAGGAGGCACAATGCCGGCCCAGGCCCTTTCTCTTCCATGGAAAACCCTGGAATTCTTGAGTTCAGTCCCCAGAGCAGCCCACTTCTATGGGACTGCATCCTCCAGGGGCACCACTGCCTTTCTGTGTAGGAAAAGCGTCCTGCCACCATCATCTTCTGCAAATCCATAATTGAGAAGCGATGTATATTGCGAGTTTAGCAATCACTGACAAGCTGGAAAACCAAAAGCAGTGACATTTCCTAAGCAGCATGTGGCCTCTTTGCTGGCCACTGAGCTGAATGTGTGTGTGAGAGGAAGGGGCTTTCATAAAGTGGGCACTAACTGCTGGCTTTCATCTTGTGATGGGATGTGATTTGGTGCCTCCTGTTACCCTGCATTTCTGCATCAGCATAGATGGGTTGTGATCAGCAGCTCTGTTATGAGTGCATATATAAATATATATATATACATATATAAATGCAGTCCTTCTACAGTGAGTTCTGCTCTTGTGTGTGCTGTAGGGGGGAAGGAATAGACCATTCAGCTTCTCTATTCTGCTTCTAGTTCCATTGTGATTTTCCCTGCTGCTCTTCAGTTGCATTGTGATTTCCCTGCCTGATTTCTTCAGGCAGCTCAGTAAAAGCTTTCCTAACTAAAAGAAATGGCTCCCTGGCTGTGGCAGAAATGAGGAATTGGATGGGGAAAGCACGGGAGGGTGCCTGGAAATTATTGTGTGTCAACTCATTAAAGGATTAAGAGAGATCCCCAACAGTTGGAGCTAGAACAGGGCTTGCATGGTGCTGATGGTGGGCACTGGTGTAGCCAGCTCTCAGTGGGATAAATTGCAGCAGTGGCAACCCAGGGTGGATGGAACACGCAGCTCGGAGGTTCCCTTGGAAACTTTGCTTTTCACTGCTCCATCAGGGCTGGCCACCCATGGACTTGACAGAGATCTAGGCCCTGGGGGCAGCTCCAGGGAGGTTAGTGAAACTTCCCTAGGGAAGTGCTACTGCGGCCACAGCTGCAAGGCACTGGATGAGTTGAGCAGATTTGGGCTCATACCTGACGGGAAAAGGATTATATTGGATTGAGCATGGGCTCACCCAGACCTTGGCTGGTGCCTGATGGTGCAGAGAGGGTGATGCTGTGGCCTGACTCCTCCATACTTTGGTGCCAGCTCTTATTGCCCTATGTCCAGCAGTGCTGCTGACCTGCTGGGCAAGAGAATCCTCCACCTATGCCAACCACACACAGCAGCCTGAAGACCAAGCAGAGCTCACCAGATGAAGCACAATCCACAGCTGCGTGGTAAACTTCCAGAGTAAGTGATTAAATAAGGACTGACCTTGCTTCTTGCAATTGTAATTGGCAATCACTTGGTTCCCAAGAGAAGAATACTGGAAATAAGAATTCCTTGTGAGGAAGCAGCATCACTGCTGAGAGAAGAGCCCACAGCGCTCCTTGGCTTGCTTGGAGCGAGCGTGCTGGGGCTTCCTGCACTTGGCTAAGAGAGGCCCTAGCACTTAGCAGAAGGGCTCTGAGCAGCACCACGGCGAGGTTATTGTGGTGAAATTACTCACCGTGCGTCAGCATTTGCTGTGTGTGGCAGAGAGGCTGGAGCCCCTCCATCAGCAGGACAGGAGCTCCCTGCTCGGGAAGAGGCAGACGGTCTGTGAGCAGCGCAGCCCTCCAGGCAGAGAAGCCTTTCCGAATTCACATACTACCCTTCTGCCTCCCATGAAATCCATTGGGAAAGGGTTTTGGAGGGAGGGGAATTGGATAAGGGGTTTTAAGGTCCATACAGGCAATGTTTTCCGCCTTGATCCAGTGGAGGAGTTGGGCAAAACTCCCCTCAGCTTCACTGGGGACAGGCTTTTGTGGATACTTTAACTGCCTTGGAGCAGTTACTCTTTCTTTAGAGCTGGTTTTAAGTATTTAACATTTTTACATGGATTAAATCTTCCGCTGCTCCATCCACCTCCAGCCATGCTGCCTTGCCTGAGCCAGGGATTAGGAGCAGAGGGAGATCAGGAGCAGGCTGCAGGGCTGCCTGCATGTGCGCCATGTACCAGCTCCTCCCTTTGGAGTGTGGCTGCTAAAACTGGGGAAACAGCTAAGAAAATAAATGTGCTACCTAAGAAGAGTTAAAGATTGGAAGTGTATTGTCTCTGCCCATGGCAGGCGGTTGGAACTGGGTGATCTTAAGGTCCTTTCCAACCCTAACTATTCTATGATTCTATTAAAACAATCCCACTTTCCTTTCACAAGAAGTCTATCTCAGAAACAACAAGTGCACTGGAAATGGTCCCCTCTCTAATGGTTTAAAACGAAATAGTCAGGAGGCCCAGCGCAGCTCCAGCACTAACTGCGAAACATCACTGGGGATTCAAATGAACAAACACTTGAGGCTATTGCACCATTTCCACTTCATCTTGTGCGCTTTCGGCAGCACCATGACCAAATGGTCTCCAGCCCAGGCTGTGGGCCGGCTGCTGCTCCGCAGTGCTCTGTAGGCAAAATGCAGCTTTAAAGGTTTCCATGTTCTCGTTTTAGTTTGTATCACCATGTAAATAACAAGGCCGAGCCTCAAAGAGGCAGCTGCTTCCACTGCATCTCTGCAGCCGTCCTGCTCCGCTCTCTTGACACCCTCTATAACACCATCCCCACTGCTGGCACAGAGAGAGCTCAAGACTTTGTTCCTTCTGGTCTCGGCAGCCCGTTCGACAGACCATATCCAAAACCAGCGGGATGCAGCCAAGAGCCAATTTTCATTACAGAACAGGAGGTGACAAAATGAAGCCTCATGGGCTGACAGGGAGAGCTGGAGAGGACGCGGTACCCAGGGATTGACAGGATCCCTGCCCTGCTCACTGACAGCTTCCAATGGTTGAGATTCTTTTTTAGGCTCCAGTTTTTGTAACACATGTAATATTTTTACAGGGTGTGGGATAGATTGCCATGAAATACGCAGTTTCAGCTGTCTTCTAGGGAAAATACATGAGCTAAGGAATTTGATATATGGATCACTACAGCTTCTGGAAGTGTTTATTGTTCATTTATCCTGAACAATTATGAAACATAGATCAGCACTGACTGTTTAGCAAGCTTTTGTTACTGTACATGTATTATTCATTGGTGTGGAACAGTTGGATTTTAGCTCTCTAGTATCACTAATCCTGTGTTTTGCTTTCCACATAAAAACATTACCATCTTGTTTATTAATCGAGACTCGCCAAGGCAGAATACCCCAGAAAGGCTTGAGGGCTATGGGGGAGTGAGTCCCTGTGTGTGTGCCAAGGCACTCCGTGTGGCAGTGGAGCAGTAGAAAATCAGTAGGACACGAGACGTGGGGCTGGAAGGACAGGCTGCCACAGCACCCATGGGGCCAGGTAAGTCTGGGTGACTCAAAAGAGTTATTAATCTTACCCACGTTCAAACTGTTCCCTATTCAGGCTACTGCTCAGAAGGTTCTTTTCCCTGATAGATTGCCTAACTTGCCTTGTTGCAAAAGAATGCAATTACTTTTCTGTGCTAGTTACAGGGATGGAGAAGATGGATCATCACCTCCTCTTCCTCGCAATTACTTCCAATTTACGAACTGGTTTTAGTTGTACTCTGCTGCCTTTCACCAGTTACTCAGAATAATAACCCTCAACACTTGCACTGAAGAAAACATCCTGAGAGAGATATAAGTCAACATCAGACGTAGATGACTGTGCCATTTAACATGAATTAATGATAATTTGACTTCTCCCACATCTTTGGGGCATGACAGTACTGATTTCAGATATGAAGCACTGTGCAGAATTGCCCTTGGTGTTACTGTGTGCTGGTTCTGGGTGGATTTACATTTCTTTTTCAGTTCATTTGTTTGGACTTTTGTACACTGGTAAATGACCAGTCTCTTCTTCCCTGATGTGACTGCACTTTGTCAGGAAGGGGAAGGGATTTGATAACAGCCCTACAGCGTGTCTGGTAGCCAGCCCTGCCCTGCACTCCTACAAGACAGGTCCCAAGCTGCGCTGACCTTGTGTCCACCAGCCCCGCTCTCCGGCTTGGGGAAGGACTCGAGCCCCTCAGTGCAGCCAGGTCCTTGCTTCGTCAAGAAAACACATCCGAGCGCCAGTGGAGGAGCCTCCAGGTAACTCATTTCACAAGACCAGCATCATCAGGAACAGGCTGAGGGCCACAGCTGATTTTCTTTTTCCACCTCTGGCCATAGGCCCTGCTGGGATCTGAGAGCAGCTTTTGAAAACTGATTTATGACACAACCCAAAAGCATTCATTTGCTTTCCTCTCTTGTTACTGCTCATTACTCAGGAAAAAAAAGCTTTCATGTGCAAAAAGCATTGGCTTAGGAAAGAAAAATAGAATGGCAAAGCTAAAGGAACATCAGCACATTGTGGAAAGTTCCCCCTGCCCCACCAGGCACCGGGAATCATGAAAACCTGGTTCCTGCTCAGGTTTGGGGGTGGGTTTTATTCTGTAGGGAGACCTAAGCCTGTGGGAGCCTTGGAAGTCACTGGGAACTACATTCCTCTCCCGTGTAAGCATCAGCTGATGCCCCAAGTATTATTCCTGCTGGCTCTGGTCAATGCTGTTAGAGGCTTTGGAAGCAGAAGGCAGCCAAATAGTCCTCCTGCCTTGTTGGTCCTGCCTGCATTTGGGTTTAACACAGTAAATACACACCGGTACCTCCCTGTTTAGCTGTATTAACTCACTTCTGCTCTTTTATCACTGTTTTTTCTTCTACTCCATGGGGTTTATGTGGCCCACAGCACATCCCCACCGTGCTGGAGGCTGTAACGCCTGCAAGAGAGAGTGTGAGAATCTATTTTGCATGAAGGCTAATGTGGTTGGAAAATCCCCGTGAGATACCTTGTTTATTACCATGGATATACAATACCCAGCTGCTTTCCCTCTCGTTGCAGTACAAAGCCAAACAAGGCTGGCTGGCTTCCCCGTATGCTGCCTGAACAGGCTCCACCACACAACTGTACTACGCAGTTGACAGCTGGCATTGGCAGAAATGATGATTCCTCCTCAAAATGGAAACTGGTCTCTCTAGAGGGCTTTCTGTGGCAATTGCCAGTGTCTGTCTCCAAGTTGGTGGTGGTGGGTTTGGGAGAAATGCTGGCTGTAGGTACCCTTCAGAGTATTTGTGTGGTAAGCAGGTAATTCCTTTCCCTGACATTATTTTCAAATATAAGATTTGTCTCCACTGTAAATTAAAGGCATAAAAGGTGCCCAGGGGCTGAACAGCAGTGTATCGGGGTGACTATACATGCAGGGCTGTGCTGACTGAGCCACCTCTACTTGAGATGGGCGGGAGGCTGGCTGGCTTTATTTTCCCCTGCTCTGGTGTTGGTATATTTGCTGAGATGTGGGATATATTGAATGGAGGAAATAGCTTCTTCAGGGCACCTAACAGAGCTGCAGGTGCAGCCTGTCGCTTTGAGGTGTTCGCGGAGCCAGCCTCCAGCCGGAGTCTCCTTAGTGCTGCAGGGCTGGGCTCGGCTCCGGGGTGGTGCGGAGGGAGGGAGGGAGATCCCTTGTCCTCGCTTCGCCTCGCAGCTCCTGCCCGGGAAAGCCCAGCGAGTCGCTCTGGACTGCTGCCGGGCGGCAGGGACCGCGCTTCCCTGGGTGCGCCCCGATCCCATCCTCAAATCCCCGCCATCCATCTCCATCCCGTCACATCCCCGGGAGCTGTCCCCGGTTCGGGCGCCGGTCCCCCCCCGCCTCCCTTCGCCAGAGCGACGGAAGCGCCAAGCAGAGGCACGACGCGGCCGAGCCCCCCGCGATCCCGGTTGGGCTGCGGGAGATGCGCGGGCTCCTCCCGCCCCGGTCCCCGCCGCGTCCCGGTCCCCGCCGGTGCAGCACCGTGGACAGCTCCAGCGCGGCCCCGGCCCCGTCGGGGAGGCGGCGGCGGGAGGGGCTCCGGACGGGTCCCGCACTCACCATGATGGAGAAGACGAGGGCCACGACGTTGATGGGCCAGACGGGGCAGAAGCAGGAGAAGATGGCGAGCACCAGGTAGTCCCGCGGGCGGCCCTGCTCCGGTGCCGCCGTGCTGGTGGCGATGGAGGAGGCTCTGCCCAGGCTGAGCCGGGACGGCGAGAGCGGAGGCGCCTCCAGGTGCCCGACCGACACCGACTTGTAGGAGAGCCCGTGCCCGTTGCGCTCCGCCTCGCCGGGCAGCGCGGCCGTGAAGGATTTGGAGCCGCGGAGGCCCTTTTCCTCCCGGCCCTCAGTCGCCGCCAGCAGCTTCTCGGTCTCCTGGAAGCGGGTGGGCAGCGCCGTGCCCGAGCCCGAGCCGGAGCCCGAGCCCGAGCCGCCGGGCGCGGAGCCGCTGCTCGCCATGGCCCGGCGGAGCGGGCTCCGGGAGCGCCCCGCAGCCGCCTCTCTGAGCCCGGGGCCCGCCGCCCCGCGGGAGGCCGTGCCGGAGGAGGGGCCAGCCCAGTTCAGCCCCCGGGGCAGGATTGGGGCCGTGGACCGCCCCCGGGGTGTCCCCGATCCCCCCCGCCCCTGGGCTGCGCTCAGCCTCCGCCCGACTCTCTGCCCCCGGGGATGCGGTGGGTGGGAAAGCCGGGGTGTCCCCTGTCGCCTCCAACCGAGGCTCTGCCCCGCCCCACCGATCCCCCGCTCTCCCCGGGGGCTCCCACGGGCTCGGCTCCTTCTGCAGCGGAACGTGAGGGCCCAGCCCTAAGCGGGGCGCAGGGGGATGCCGAGGGCAGCTCCGTGCCGGCTGCAAGCGCACACATCCCTGCTGTCCCTGGGGCTCTACTTGCCGCAAGCCTTTCTTCAAGTGGACGGGGACATGCGGCAAAGACCAGAGCCACACACCCGCCATCGCTGCGGAGAAGGGCTGGAGCTGCCCTGTGCCCTTTGCAGGCAGGAGCTGGCCCGGGTGTGATGGCGTCTGGGCAGTCGGTGGTTGCCCGGTGGTACCCGTGGTTCCATCCGCTCTGGGAAAGCATCCCAGGGAGAGAGGAGGCCCTGGGCACTCTTTGCGGAGCTCACCCTGCCTTCGCTTTGTGTAGGTGACAAAGCGAGAGACACAGCGGCTGCAGACACCGACACCAAATCTGTGTGGTCCTGACCTGCAAAAAGAGAAGGGGTGCTGGTGCAGGGGTGGGTTATATCCTGTAAAGCAAATAACAGCATCCTTGGGAGCAGGGGGTGCTGTGAGGGGCAGGATGGAGGGCTAAAATACCCCACATGGCTGGCAAAGGTGGATGTTTTCCACCCTTTCTGTATTATGCATCAGTCCCAGATTTGTCAGGGATTTCTCTGGCAGTAAATGCCATCTACGGGACACACCCAGCACCTTCTGCCTCTCCAAGAGGTGCTAAGGAGCAGTGGGGTAACCACCAGAGC
The DNA here is from genome assembly GCA_028858755.1 of Ara ararauna. Taxonomy (NCBI): domain Eukaryota; kingdom Metazoa; phylum Chordata; class Aves; order Psittaciformes; family Psittacidae; genus Ara; species Ara ararauna. The sequence goes on along the minus strand of CM054389.1, from coordinate 2,938,270 downwards.
TGGGGGTAAAACACTTAGATGCAAATTTGGGTGGGGAGGGTGGTTCATGTCTCAGTTACGGCTGGGTTTCATTTAAACCTTCTTTGAATGATGGCACTGCTGTGCTCTCCCTCCCCATGTGATGGGTGCTGACAGAGCAGGGGTATGCGCTGCTCCGGGGGGAGCCAGAGCAGGGAAAGCCACCCAAAGCAGGGATGCTGTTGGGAGGAGCAGGATTCTTTCAGAGGACATCGCAGCAGGCCTTCTCTTGGCAACGGGAACATCTGTTGGATATTAAAGCCAAGATGCCTGACACCGTCAGCACTTTAAAGAGGCTCCTTTGCTGAGCAAAGAGCTCTCTCTCCTGGCTGCTGCAAGCTTCCCTCTGCTCATTGCCCAGCTCCCTTGTCCCACCTGGGGATTAAGGGAGGAGGAGACCCTGGAGAGGGACCGGCACATGGGAGTGAAGGGTTGAGGTATTCTCATATTCCATGGTTGAAATGTCCCCCAGCAGGGAAAGACCTCAGACTGCCCTCAGTCTGTTGGCAGGCGGTGCTGGAGCTGGGCTGGGAGCACTGGGAAGGGAGCAGCAGGGCTGGAGGAGCTCTGTGGGGGCTCAGCACTGCAGGAACGCACACAGTGCAATTTGCCCTGTCCAAGAATCTGCCGGCTGTGATGTGTGTGGCTATAAAACCCAGCCTAATTCCTGCAGCAATTCCAGTTTGCTGCGCCTCAGGCTGAAGGGAGCCCTCTCAGCATCCCAGCCAGCCCGAGCTTTCTAAGCCAAAGGGAAGGGGCCTTTTTAGTAAAATTCCCTCTTCCTCCCCACTGCTGGGATCACCCGGGAGCACTCTACCAGACTGTCCCACCAGAGCCCCTTTGCCAGAATCAGACAAACTGCAGACAGATGGGTGGGTTTTATGAAAGCCAACATCTGTCTCCCCTCCCAGCCTCACAAATCTGCTGGGCACATCGGCACCAATGAGCTTAGCATCCAAAGTCCCAGGGCACCAACCTTCCCCTGGTTCTGCTCCCCTCCTTCCCCAGCGGGAGCCAGAGCAACCAGCCAGCCAGAGGCTTTAGTGTGATCCCCGCAGCCCATCTGTCCACCCCACACACATTAACATCAGTGCTGCAGTGCTGGGTTTATAAGCCATGTTTTCTCACAGAGCAAGCAAGAGAGAATAAATAACAGTGGCAACCAGCAGTGAGTGAGACCTCGTAACAGGAAACATGGAGCTGGCATTTCCAGAGGACTTTCCACATTCTCCAGTGTTATCACAGAGCAGAGACCCACAGCAGGGTCCCGTATGGCGTGTGGGGGGTCACAGCTCTTACCAGCAGCACAGCTGAGCTCTGCATCCTGCAGTGCTTCTCTCTCAATGCAACAGTCCCTTCCCGCTCCCCCCGTTTGTCCAGTGGATCCATTACCTTCCCGGCACCATCTCTCCACCCCAGCACCGCGGGTCAGTGGATGGGGAGGCACTGCTGGTGCCCCCAGCTCTGGCAATAGCCCAGCTGCCAGGGAATGGCCCCGGACAGGGGGTCCTGCGGGCTGCCCGTGTACCTCTGCTGGCAGGCACCTCGCAGCTCAGGGTGATGGGTCCCGCTGGAGCAATAGGCAGGGCTTGGCACGGAGCAATCCTCCTTCAGGCTCTCGTAGTGACGGAGCTGCCTCTCGGGGAAAAACGCAGTGTAGAGAGGGGATGGAGGGCAGCGCTGCAAACTGGCTGTGGAACCAGGCTCCCATGGGAGCTGGGGACGGCTGGGCTTCACCCCTGGCTCCTGCGCAGGGACCCCGGCCCGGCTGCGGCACTCGGAGTGCCAGCAGCACCCAGCACCATGCAGGGACAGGGACAGAGCCGTGATCCTGTTGATGGCTCGGCGCAGGGTAGCGATTTTAGAAAGCCTTTTGCCCCCGAGGTCGTGTTTGAGGGCCAGCCGCAGGGAGTTGAAGGCCTGGTTGTAGTCCAGGATCCTCTTGCGCTCTCTGACGTTGGCAGCCATCCTCCTGGCTTTGGAGCGCACTGGCCTGCTTCTCTTCCTCACCTTCATCCCTTCGGCATCGCCCAGGCAGGTGGCTGCTTCCCCGCCTTGGGAGACCCACAGACCCTGCCCATAGCGCGCCTGGGGTGTGCTCCCTGCTTCCAGCTCCTCTTCCGAGCTGTCAGGCTCCGGTTCTGTGCCTTTCCCCATGGCCGCTCCTGACATGGCTGTGGTGAGGGGGAGCAGGAGAGGTGTTGCTGTGGTCCTGCCTCCTGTGAGATATGGGAGACACTCCTCCAGTGACATGCAGCCGCCTCTAAAAACCCCACCATGGGCTCATCACGTGGCTGCATCCCGACCCTCCTCACCTCACCTGCCTGCAGGTGCGCTGCCTGTCCCAGGGGCACAGGGCGAGTCCGGCCTGGCCTCTGCCCGCAGGGATGCTCCTGAGCATGGTGCTGGGATGGAGTGTGGGGCACCAGTTCTGGGGTGCCCAGAGGTTGCAATGGGATGCTCACAGGGGGAAGCACCTCTACCAAGCACACATTGCAGTGGTTGCTTTAGTCCCTGCTAAGAGTTTGGGCAATGCAGGGGTTCCTTTGCTGCTCTGGCCTCTCCTCTGCTGAGTGAGCCTGGGACAGGTAATTCCTGGATTCTATATGGTGCTGTGGGACAGAAACACCCTGGCATAGGGCTTGGGCTCTGCTCCCCAACACTCACTGGTGCTGCAGCATCTCTTATTTCCCAGCTAGGGGAAACAGAGGCACAGAGTGATGAAGTTACTGAGGAGAAGACTAACTCCTGCCCCAGGAATGGGGCTGGAGCACTGAGCTGCTTTTGAGACAGTGCCTTAAAGCTGTTCCATGCAACTGCACCCCAGGGAGCATCCATGGTGAGCACGGAGGTGGCTGGGTGCCTGGGTAGGAGCAGCCTCTGTGAGCCAGTGGAGGAATGCAGGGCACTTGGCACGCCTCTGCCCTCAGAGCAGGAAGCAGGAATGTGGCAGGGGGGATTGGGGCAGGTGATAAAAGAGCTAAAGTGCTACCTGCCTCCAGAGCCTTCCTGTCCTTTCGCAGCAGAGAGGAGGAGCCTGGGGGCAGAGCTGTCTGGGCTGGTGCTGCCGGGCCTGCCCGGCACTTACTCTGGGGAAGAGGATGCTGAAAGCAACTCCTTGTTCTCTGCATCCATCTCCAGGCCAGTGGGACACAAGGACTTGCCAGGTGCAGCAAGTCTGGAGGCCATGGGGAGGGCCAGGTCCCTGTCCCCCTGACCATCGTGTGTGTTGTCCATCATTTCATTAGCGAGCAGTTGCTAAATGCCTTCCTGTGCAAGGGGTAATGCTGTGAAAAATGGCCCAGGAGTGGGTCTGACAAATTGTTGGGGTGACTGGTGCCAAACCAGAGCCCTGGGAGAATGTGCCCCCTTGATTCATCCCTTCCTATCCTATTGTCCTTGTTCACATTTGATCAATAGCCACAATTAGCGGGGGGCTATTTGTCTATTGCCCTTCTCCTCTCTTGGCTCTTTGAAGTCGGAGCTAATTTAGGTGCCTCTGCTCCAGGAACCCAATAAATCAGGAGCCAGGGCCTCAGGGATAGGGGAGGACCAGGCAGCAGCACTTCAAAGGGAGGTGAAGCTTGCACATTCTTCCGAGCACTCACCTGTGCTCACTATGGCTCCCTTGTTCTCTCCAGCAGCCCCCTGGCTGCCCAGTCTTGCTCTGCCCAGGAGTGGATGCTCCTACAGCCACTGACTTAGCCACTGGGCTCAGGTCAGGAGCAAGGAGCTCTTTGGGATGCTTGAATGCCAGCAGGATGTGCATGCCAGTCCCACTTAGGGATATGGCTGTCCAAAACCCAGCTAAGCAAGATGTATTCCTGCCATGGGGGGTGGTTTTGATGAAGTCAGGGAGGTGCAGTACAGAGTAGACATGGAGGGGACTGAGCTGGGCACAAATCCAGTCTCTGCTTGGGCAGAGGCAGGGGCAGAGGGCAGGCAGCAGAGCTGGAGCTGCCCCATCGTGCCCAAAGCCCCTGGGAAACGCGGCTGGGGATTCCCAGCATCTTGGCTTTCGGGATTCAGCCCCAGCTCTCGGAAGCAGACTGTAAATCACGGGCTGTGGGATGCCACCCGCTGCCTGTAATTAGTGCATCCCGCTGGGCCGTCCCCACCTCATCCTGGATGCTTCCTACCTAGGTGCCCATTACAGGGTGGGAGGCCAGCAGGAACGCCCACCCAGGCCCTGCTCCCTCGGTCCCCGCTGATTTATTGCCGCGCACTGGAGGGATTTATGGGCTGAGATGGGGAGCCAGAAATGTGCTGTTAAGGCTCTGCCGGGCCCTTCTGCCTGACAGATGATGAAAGAGCTGTAATTATCCGTCGCCATGCATAAATCAGGCCACTCAAGGCACTCCCTGCCTCCTCCCCAGCTTCCACAGAGGGGTTTGACCCCCGGGGATACCCCACCTCCACAGCACGTGTCACTGGGGCACTGCTGACTGGTGGGCTCCTGCCCATCCTGGGCAGCATCTTCACATGCTCACGGGTCCCACAGACCAAAGGCCTGTTTTTGGGTGTCTTCACCCCCAACACTACTGCTGAGGGGGGGGCTGCAGCTCCTGCAAAGAGCCTTGGACTGGCTGCTTCTCGTCCACATCCATCCAGCACCCCCAGATTGCTGCCACTTCCTGATGACAGCTGCTGGGACCACTGGGAGATGAACAGCACTCACTGGAGGTGAAACCCTGATGGGGTGGTGAGGAGGCAGCTGACATGGGCTGGGGGCTGCCTGGCTCCTGGCAGCATCCCAACACCATCCATCCTCCTCGGGAAGGCTGCACCTCGGGAACGGAGACACAGCTGTGCTGGATGGGCACCATGGAGAGGGAGCTGGTGGTGCTGAGGCGTGACAGCCAGGAACTGGGTTGCAGGGAGATGTCCACCCTTTGTGCTGGCCCCTGCTCTTGGGTGGTGGTGGAGGAGAAGGAGGAGGCAGATGTGACACTGCCTGCACCCTGTGGGTGAATAAATAGGGTGCTTTGTTCTTGCTGGGGCAGGGCCAGGTGGCACAAGGGACACAGGCTTATGAGTCAGTCACAGCCAGCCATCTCGCAGTGCATGGGAGGAGGCAGGGGAAGGCTGCACTGCCTGAAGGCTCCTGCCTCAGCCCCTGGCACCCTTCGAGGAAACCACCACGGGCTGGAAAGCTTCATCCTGCGGGGTGGGATTGAGCTGGACACACGTGCTGCCCCGGCAGCTGAAATGCAGCAGGCACACACACCGTGACAGAGAGTGGGCATAAAGCCTCATGTGCCCCTTCATGGCCCACCACAGGAGTTTGTGTCCATCCTGAGGCCAACGGGGCAGGCAGAGCATCACTGGTCAGAGGATAAGGGTGGCACACGGTGGCTGGGGAAGTGCAGTTCAGCGGCACAGCAGCTACCCCGCGCCTTCAAGGCTCAGTCGCTGCTGGCTCGGGGAGCGGTTTGCTCGCAGCGTGTGGGATTATTTGCGCCATTAGCTGTCGCTCTGTTGGCTGCTCTGCCGCTGCCGCGCCAGGCGCACAGCATCCTCCCGGCTTCTGCCGGAGGTGCGGATGGAGGAACCGACCGTCCAAACAGCCGGGAATACAGCACTGCCCCGGCTCGGGCTCCCCAGGTCCGTCCCGTATGAAGCCCGCTTGGGACGCTCCAGCGGCAGAGGTAACCGGTGACCGCCGACCGCCCGCTCCCTCCACCAGCGGCAGCCGGAGCCGAGCCGGGGGCGGTGTCCGCGCTGCTCCCCGCCCCGGCGGGGCCGGGCCGAGGCGGGGCGGGCCGGGGGCGGGCCCCGACGTCAGGCCCCGCGGCGGCGGCGGGTGGCGGAAGGCGGCGGCAGCGGTGCGGGGAGGCCGGGGGCGGGGGGGGGGGAAACTTCGGTCCGGGGCGGGGATGGCGGCGGGCGAGGCGGCCCGGGCGGACTTCGCTCGGCACTGGCAGGCGGAGTTCCCCGGGGAGCCCGCGCCCCGCATGGAGCTGGGCTCGGTGCGGGCCATGGAGCGGGAGCTGGAGCGCTGCCGCCGCCACCTGCGCCGCCTGCAGCGGGCGCTGGCCGAGGAGCGCTTCAAGGTGGGATACCTGGAGGCGGCCCTGGCCCGGGCTCCCCCGCCGCCGCCGCCGCCCCTGCCCAGCGCCCCCCGCACGACGCCCGGCCCCGGCGGCGCGGCCGCGGGCAGCTCCCCGGAGGGAGGCAGCGGCGGCAGCTCGGACGCGGAGGACGCCTCCTCGGCAGGTGGGTGCCTCGGGGGGCCGTGCCCGCCCTGCGTCCGGGGCATCCCCCGACGCGGACCGGGGTGTCCCCAGCTCCGGTGCCAGCCCAAGGGCAAGGGCATCCCCAGCCCGGCTGCTGTCCACCCTGAGCTCCCGTGCCGTGCCTAAGGCACAGTCAAGGGCACAGCGTGCTGCTCCATCCCCGTTTCCCCATACCATGCCAAGCTGCTGCTGAGGTCATCCTAAGGCCCTGTGTTGTCCCTGTCACACAACCGCTGCACCCCGTGCTGTGGCATGGCAGAGGATCTGACGGACTCCCCAGGCTGTCCCCATCACACAGCCAGGGGCATCCCTTGTCGTTACATGGTCGAGGTCACCCCAAGCCCTTGTGCATCTCCATCAAACATCTAATGGCACCTGCAGCCCTTATGCTGTCCCCATCCCACCGCTAAGGTCACCCCAAAAGCTCCTGTGTCATCCCTGTCCCACTTCCAAGGACATCCCGTGCCAAGGCCCCATCCTTGGGCATACGAAGATGGAGTGTGGCTGTCCTCTGTAGCAGGCTTTTGATGATGTGCTACTGGCCCAGGAGCCGCCTCTGGGGCTGGGACGCTGGGAGAGTCACTTTCTCAAGGTGTGACCTGGCTCATGGGGACACCTCTGCTCAGGTGACACCCTGTGGCCTCCCATGGGGAAGTCCTGGAGCAGCTGAAGCAGCAGCATGCCAGGGTGATGAGGTGTCCCGGGGCGTTCCACTGGGCGGATTGAGGACGGTGTTATTTTGCAAGTGACTGGCTGTTTTGTGGCACTGAAGGCGCAGCCAGTGTGTGCTGTCACCCATCACGCTGTCCTACTTCCAGCGGCCTGGAAGTTGTTATTGCATCAGCTTTAAACCAGGTTCAAGTGCTGTCCTGACAGCTAGAGAATGTCACTTTTTACATTGCTAATTCTGCAGTTGACTGGGGTTAATTTTGTTCTTGCTTGATGGTTTAGGGTGGTGGTTTTTTCCCAAGGCTATATCGTGCCGGGTTAAGATTGCCTGGGGAGCAAGTGCTCTGATCTCAAACTGAGCTTAATATTTAGTGTAATTTGTATTTATTGCATTAGACTGCAGGGCTAGAGAAGAGCTCGGTTTTCATTTTACCTTCCTGAGCTGAGTGTCCAAAGCATGTGGCTGCTCTTGGTGTTGTCTCTGTGCTGTTCTGGGCTCACTCACGCGTGTCTTTGTACCTCTCCCCAATTGGTGGGGACCAGCTGTGGGATCCTGCTCCCAGCCCTATGGTAGAGACCAAGGACACTTGATGTGCTGCCTTTAAATGGCCACCCAAGTCCCTCTCCATCACCCCATCAATGGGCACTGGTTGTAGTTTCTGGAGAGCTGCTCAGCAGCCAAGGGGAATCAAGCGCATCAGAGGAATCAAGCACAAATCCTTCTGATTTACACTCGGATCTTGTATTCTATTTATTCAGGGCAATGCTCCTGAATGCTTCCAAACACCCAGGACTGTGCAAGGGACCCTTGTTAAAGGAGCTTCCTTGGAGCACAGTGTAAGCCCCTGAGGGTCCTGGCTTCATAAGCCAGAGGTGTCCTCCAGCCCCACGCCATGGCAGCACCACCTTTGCAGCTGGTTGGGGTGAGTCTTTTGGGCAAGACCTTGCAATCCAAGTTTGCATCTGCTCTGGTTAAATGTGGCCTCTTCCTCATCTTCTTCCCCAAAACGGGTCTCCATCGCAGTCTCAGCTCCTGCGCTCATCTGAGGAGGCAGCATCCCCCGCAGCAAGCACCCAGCTCCCTGCTCCATTGCGCAGCCAGGCTCCGTTGGCTCATGGCTGCTACGATGAGCTCTCCCAGCCTTTTCCCAGGCCTTTCCCAAGAATCAGCACTTTCCTTTGTTGTACGTGAATAAGGGCGCTTGTGTGTGCTGATGGCGCTGACATTTAAAAGCAGAATTGGAGAGTCCTGTAAGACGCATGTGGTCATTGCTCAGATCCCCCTTTCTCCGGACACTTGGTTAACTTTGTGCTCCGCTTGTTTTCTTCTCACTTCTCTTTAGTTTTCAGATATAATTCAAACCTCCTGATGGCACTGCTGTTTGTTTCTCCAGGGGTGTGTAACTTGGTTAGCATTGCTCTGCCTGAGTCCCTCGGTGTTTCAATGTGAATTTGGGAGCTTAACGGTGCCATGGCTGTGGCTGAACATGGTTGTTTCACTGTAACCTATAGCAGCACTGTCTGTAAAGCAAGTGAAGGAGTATTGAATGTTGTCTTTATGGGGATTACTGGGGAAAGACAGTGGTTTCCTTTAAGTAGCTTGTGATTAATCTGATTTAAAGTGAGGAAATCTGCAAGATGCCCATTTGTGGCTGTTGCATGAGAGCAGCGCGTGTGACAGCCAGATACACGATCCTGGCATCTGAGATAACGCCTGTGCCAGCTCACCCAGGACCAACAAAATCTGAGTGTCAGCGACCAGATGGCTAAAATTGAAGCGTGGAAAGGACTAACATTCCCTTCATCTCGGGCGACACCTCTCCCTGTGGCCAAAGACGCAGCTGGCCTCACAGCCGAGCACGCACAGTGCTGTGCATGTCCATGCTGGTGGTTTTTGGGGCGCACTGGATGCTGCCTCCATGACATCACCTCCCTTTTGCCACAGCACAAGTCTGGGGTGAAGGATCCTGTGCTGTGGGTTGGTACCCACAAGGAAAGGGTGAGATGAGTGGGCAGGAGGTGACTTGCTGGTGACCAAGAGGAGGGGCATAGTGATGCTCATCAGGAGGTGCTTTGTGCCCAGCAGCTGGGTAGCATGCACAGAGGTGGAATAAGCTCAAGTGCTGGGTGTCCCTGCTTTGCCCTTGGGAAGTAGAGGAAGAGGCTGGCTTTGCCATGGAGCTAGGATGCTGTGGGAGCTCCTAAAGCTCCTCTGAAGGCCACTGGGTTTGGGAGCTCCCCAACCTGCCCTTTGCAGCGCCCTGCATCCCAGAAATGCGAGCTCTGGGGTGGGAAGCGCTGACATAGCTGGAATAGTCCACGGTGGGGATGCCTAGCGGATCTGGTTACAGCTGCGCCTATGAGCTGTGCTGTAAATGAAATCCCCAGCCCTCTGTTTAGCTGGAATTACACTTTCTGTCATGGAAAGATCCTGGAGTCACGTGGGCTGTTCTGCTCACCCTGCCACACCGCCTTACCTTGGGAAGTGGGAAGGGAGGCAGTGGGTCCCTGCCTCAAACGACAGCGAGCACAGAAATGCGGCAGCATCGGTGTGTGAACCTAAGGGCTGAGATGGGGAAGGGGATCTGGGGCATCTGAGTCCCCAGGGAGTCCTCCCGTCTCATCCCTGTGTGCCTGGGAGCTGGATTGCCATGGGCGTCATGCTGGGGGCTCCTGGCGTGGTTTGGGTGAAGGCAGGGCTTGTTCTTGCTGCTCCATCCCTGCCTTAAGCTCATGCTGCTGATGGCAAATACAGGCTATTGCAAAAGTGGCATCTCTGCCCTGGAGAAACTCCTCTTCAGCCGGGGATGATGGCGCAGCGCTGCAGGTAGGGCTCTGTCCTGCTGTACTGAGCCACCGCTGGACCTTGCTCGTTCCCTGTCTCTTTCTTGAAAACCCACTAAAACCCCAGGAAAAGGAGAACAGAAAATAAAGAGCAAAGTCCAGAGTTTATCCCAGTGCATCTCGTACTGTCTGGAGTAGGTTGCTGTGTCCAAGAGGTGAAGGAGCAGTGGTCCCACAGCACCTGGGAAGGTGCCGCATTGCATTGTCTGTGCATTTATTTCCCCTTCTTCAGCACCAGAAGGGGATCTGGGGCTCTGTGCTGAAGCAGGGAAGTGCCTACATGGAGGTTACCCCTTCCCAGGAGCCCTTCTACCACCCCTGTGTCCTTATAGTGATTTTCTTATACTTCCTTGTATTTCCCCACTGCTGGGAAGTGCTTTTTTGGCTCTGAAGATGCGGAAAGTTCCTCTTCTGGCTGGGGAAGGCCAGGCAGAGCCTCAGTGTTTAATTTTAACTGCTTAGGCGAGGACAAAACCGCAGTGTGTGTGTGTTTGCCTGCTGGGGACCTTTGAATCATCTCCATCTGCTCTGGGGCCCGGCAGCATTTCAGGAGGTGGCTTTTCTCCATGACAAATGATGGCAGCATTGACAAGAACCCCTGTGTGATGTGGGGCTGCCCCCCCAGAGAGCGCTGGTGCCTGAGATGGGGTCTGCAGGGTTAACACTGGGGCAGGTTGGCACTGCTGAAGAAAGTCATAAATGAATGCAGAAGTTCATGGGGCTAAAAAGCTTTTGAGTAGAACAGTTTAAAAGCAGAGCTTTTAAATGAGAGCGGTAAGTGCTGGTGCTGGAGTAACTTCCCTGTGATGGGCAAATAGCGGAGGGCTTGTGAAGGAGCTGGAAGAGCAAAGGGGAAGCCTGTAACCATCTGCTCTAGGGCAGCAGACGCAGCATCTGCTGGCTGGAGGAACAGTGCTTCCAGGAGCCAGCACCCTGGGAATGCTGAGCAGGATGGATGTGTGGTGGGACCGGGATCCCTGTCACCAGGCAGGGGGACAGTGGGTGAGTGGGCCCTGGTGCTCGTGTCTCTATGGCTGGGTCTGGCTTTCCCCTGTGCTGCTCCCCTCTGCCATAGCCCTTGCATCAGCTGAACGTGGTTGCAGTGAGAATCCGGCTGCTGCCCAGCATCATGAACCTGAATCTCCTTTAAACCAGATCCTCAACGTCAGTGTGAGCATTCCTGGGGTGGCTTCCTCTTCTCCCTCTCATGGCTGTGGTACTTGCTCTCATCAGCCCAGACATGCTGACATCTCTCAGATAGGACTAGCTCCAGCATCCCTGTGCATCCCTGTGCGCCATTGGCTGAGCATGGTCCCACTGGCTGGGTATTTGCCCCCCAGCAACTGGGGCAGAGGTGGTGCTGAGCTCCCCCGGCTCAGGAGCATTCAGGTGGTGGGCAGTAGTGCTGGACTGTGGTCAGCCCCTGTGCCCTGCAGAAGCGAAGGAGCAGGCAGTGTTCATCTTTGGGTTCCAGCAGTGCCACGGGCTGTACCTGCCATGGGGCAAGCACTTTGGCTTGGAGGTGGCCCCGGCCCCCCGGGCTCGGTGCAGTGATGGTCACTTGTGGGGCAATTGGTGGTCCCCAGGTAGGAGCAGCCACGACAGCAGGGCACAGAAGAAACCCTCATTAGGTGGCTGGCTCCAGCCAGAAGTGCCCTGCGGGGCCTGAATACATTTGCATCATAAGTCTATTGAAATCTGGTTTGGTTTTTCTTTTCCCCTGGAAAGACACTTCTGTGCAGTGGGGCTCTTTGTTTGGCTGATTCCTCCTCCCCTCCTGCCCTGTGTGGCCAGTGATGCTGCCAGTTGAGATCCCAGTGGATGGCTCTGCTCTCTCTGCTGCTGGATGCTGGTCTGCTGCGGCCAGCCCTGCAGCAGTGAACAGAGGGAGATGCTTTCCCCCGTGCTGGCTTTTCCCTGTGCTTCCCTTGGGTTGCAGAGGGAAGCCTGCTTTAGCCTGCTTTAGCCAAGGCAGCTCGCTGAAGTGTGCATCCATCCCAGGAAAACGGTGCCTGTGTCCTGGTTCATGGCACTGCTGGGTTTGTCCCACTGAGCAGGCACTGGGAGGTTGGCCAGGGCTGAGCAGCAGGAGGGAGCACACGGATCCCGCTGCATCCTCGAGAGATGTCTTCAGATTGACTTGGCTTCCCCACCCCTTGTTGCTTTATCAGTGTTTGCTAAGCGAGATAATTTGCATATGTAGAGCAGTAGATCAGCAGCAGCACTTCTCGGCTCTCTTGGCTGTAGCCTCAGCAGAATCACAGAGGATGTCCTGCAGATCTGCCTCGAGATAAATCCCAGTTCAGGGATTGTTTGAAGCTCTGGCACACAGGGAGCGCTTTGTGCTTGGACCAGGGCTTTCTGCCATGGGTGGGTTTTGTTCCGACACTGAACCAACACTTCTTCCTGATCCTTTGCAGGTCCAGTGTTGGGAAGCAAACCTGGCCATGCTGTCTGGGCAGTGCTGGCACTGGGGCTGGGTGGGAGAGGAGCAGCCTGGGGCTGCAGTGCTGGCAGATACGGCCACAATCTCCTCCCTCTCAGAAGAGAGACGTGATGCGATAGCTGGCTCAAGCCTTCATCAATCTTAGAGGCATTTTCCTGCAAGCAGCCACCACCTTTCTTTCCTTCTTTGTCTGGTATTTTGAGAGGCCAAGGGCACTGCTGCTGCGTTGGGTCTCTGCCCTCTTCCCCATGCATGCTGGGGGGGGAACCTGCCCAGTTTTGGCCTCCTGCTTGGCTCCCTGCAGAGTGGGGAGCTGCAGGACCATGCCCTGGGGCTGTGAGTGGCGTTTAACTCTGATGCAGCGCAGACCTCAGGGTTTCCATCCTGCAGAAAAGGGATGCTGGGGGAGAAGTTTAAAGCTGAGTTCAACTGAGGAACAGCACGGTCAGGACACCCAGCGGGAAGGAGCTGCTCCCCTCCTTGGTGGAGAGGGTGGAAACATTTAAGTTTATTCCTCTTCTCCCTCTCTGCAATCTCTGGCAAGGGGAGAGCTGCTGCTGTGCTCCAGTGGGGACAGCCCAGACCTCCCAAAGAGCCCAGCAGAGCGGGTGCTAAAGGAGCTCGGAAACATGGACTCTTGGCTGGTGTCTGGCTTGGATTCTAACTTAAACACAGGAGAGATTTAGGTTGGAGATAAGCAATACATTCATTACTGTGAGAGTGGTGACACACGGGAACAGGCTGCCCAAGCAAGTTGTGAATGCTCCATCCCTGGCAGTGTTTGAGGCCAGGTTGGACGGGGCTTGGAGCAACCTGCTCTAGTGGAAGGTGTCCCTGCCCATGGCAGGGGCTTGAAGCTGGATGATCTTGAGGTCCAACAGAAACCATTCTATGATTCTATGATCTTCCATCGCCAGCCCCAGCCCGGCCCTGGACAAGCACCGACGCTCCTGTGGCCGTGGCTGGAAGAGCCTCTTGCACAAGAGTCCCTAAATAGCAATGTGTGGGCTGGTGGGCAGGGGCGAGACAGACGCCAGGCGCGGAGTGTGGGGCTGGCCCATCGCAGGGAGGAGCTGTGGGACTGGTTTGGCTCTTGCTGCAGCTATGCTCCCAGCTGAAGCTGTGCTGTGGTTGGAGCTGGGGACGGAGAACATGGGTGGCAGCATCTCCTCACAGCCGGGGCTGCTCTGCGTCACTGCAGGGTTGTGGGTGCTCCCCCCAGCCCTATGGAGAGGAAGGAGGTTAAGCTATTTTGCAAGTTTGAGGGTTTTGCTGTTGTTGTTTTGGCAAACATGAAAATAGCACGAAACCAAAGTGAAAAACAAAGCTCAGTGGTTTGGTGGGGCTGTTTTGTCCGGGCTCTGCAAGGGTTGGTGTGTGCAGCCAGGTAAGGCCCATTGGCTGCAGCACAGTTTGGGCATCCCAGTGCACGGGGAGGCTTCCTGGGACACCTACCCGACCAGGCTATGGGCACATGCAAGCTTGGTCCTCCTGGGCTGTGGCATTGCTGCATGGTGTTATACTGTGGGTGAGCAGCCAGTGAATGGGCAGGAGTGGCCTGGAAGTGTGTCTGGCAGGGAAAAAGAACATGGCAAAACCTCTGGAGTGCATGCAATGAGCTGTGCGTGGAAAACCAACCATCCCATGGCTCTGCAGCCACTGTGATGGAGGGGGAGCAGCTGCACCTTGTGCTACTGGTGCTGATGCTACTATTGCTGGTGCTGCTACCACTGATGCTGCTGTGGTGTCCCCAGAGCGTGGTTTCCTGCTGTGAACAGGGTTAATGTGCTCATCCAAGCCACTGTTGCCTTCCTGGTGGCTCACTGTGCTGGGTGGCAGGGCCTTGTGCTGCGAGGGGCTGTGAGGGCTACAGGGTTAGGCTGTGGAAGATGGAGGGGACTCTCCATTGGAATCTTTAATGGATAGAGCAAGGACAGGCCATGGTACCTGGAGCCTAGGCAGGAGCAAGTGGGCGAGTTGGTAGGAGATGGGGAGCAGCAGACACTGTCACATCATGGCCACCCTTGGGCACAGTACTGTGCTAATGGCTTGGGGTCAAGGGAGGTGTTGGCACCGGGCAGCGCAGGGGTGATGGTGCCCAGCAGCATCCCTTGGGGTGCCCTGGGCTCCCCAAAATACCTGGGGTTGGGGCAGGTGAGGGGTGGGAAATAGCAGCCTTGTGGCTGCACCCTCTGACTCAGCACCCAGTGACTCACAGCGCGTAGGGTGGTGGCTGTGGCATAGGTCCTTGCCATGCCTGGGCTGGATACAGCCCCCCGCAGGCAGGAATGTGCCAGGGGCAGCAGTGGCCCCTCACCCTGGATGCCTGTGGCTCCATGTAGCATAGCCTTGGCATTGTTGAGCTCCCCAAAATGTATTGGCTGCATGTCCAGCCAGTGTGGATATCCCAGGGAGCAGGGATCGGGTGGTGGCGGTGCCTTGGCAGCGTCCTCTCAGGTTTCCCAGACAGAGCAATTGCTGATGCCACCCGTGTCCTGGCACTTCATGCTCCAGTGGCCTTACCTTCCCCTTCTGCCTGGTGGAGCATTATCCCTCCTGCCTTGTTCCCATCTGGTCCAGGCCCATCCAGACAAGATGCAGCTGAAGGCACTGGCAGGGAATACTGCCCACGTTGCCGGGACAGGGGCAGCGGTGTGGGCACAGGCCGAACCAGGGCAGTCTCTGCACTTGAACGCTTGGCTGGCGCCCTGACATATTGGGGTTGATGACTCTGGCACTTTATGTTTCCTTTGGCTACATAGAGCTGGGGAGGGTGGTTTAACCCTTGCCTGTCTGTGCCCTGCTCTGCTGACCCTGATTGTGTGAGGCGGGTCAGCTCCTGGAGGTCCTGGTTCCTCCCGTGGCTACCAGAGCCAAGAGGAGCCTGTATCCTTCAGCCGCACCGGTTCGAGGGGCTGGTGAGGTTTTGATGGGGTGGGGGCACAGGGTGATAGGAAGGAGATAAAACCATGGTGGAAGGGTGATGATGCTGGACTCCCTTTACCTCCTCACTCTCCTTGGGGTAGCCTGGGGGACGGCCCTATGGCCCTTCACCACCACCATCCCCTCCTCCTCCTCCTGGTCCCCAGACCCCCGCGGAGGGTCTGCGTGGCTGCGTGCGGGGGGGACGCTGAGCTCGGCTCCCCGCGGCAGTCAGGGGCGGGAGGCGGGACGCGCTGCCATTGCCGGGCAGCACCTCCTTCCCTGGGCACCCTAGGCAGCAGAGCCGCCGTGTGCCCGGTTCTCCCGTCCAACCCCGCCGGGGCCCGCAGCCCCCCGCCTCCCGCCCTCGCCCGCCGCCTTTGTTGTGCGATGAGAGCCGGCTGGCGGGGCTGAGCCGGCACAGCCCACTGAGCATGGAGCCGCTGAGCCACCGCGGCCTGCCGCGGCTCTCCTGGATCGACACCCTCTACAGCAGTACGTGGCCTGGGCTGGAGGGGTGGTGGTGAGGGGGGGGCCGGGGTGCTGGGTCCCCACTACCTGTTGTGTAATGCTGCGTCGCGCCGGGGAGGGATGCTGTGCGTGCTGGGGATGCTATGCGTGTCGGCGGTGCTGTACGGGGGGCTCCCAGGCTGAGCTGGTGCTGTGCTCCCCTCCCTGAGCATCCCGGTGGCAGGGCAGTCCTGACTGGAGCTGGTCCAGCGTCCCCCCGTGTTCTGCATGAGCAGCATGGGTGATGGTGGCCTCGGTGTGGTGGGTCTCGCTGGGGCTGGAGCAGCCTGACAGCCCATGGGGGTCCTTGGGGATGTGGGTGTTTAATGCTCCTGGTCCCATCTGCATCCCTCTGTGGCCGTGAGAAGGCAGCTCTTCCCCAGCAGTGATTTTTGCAGTGAGCTCCAAGGCACCGAGCAGAGGATGCTGTGGCAGCACAGTGTCGGTAGCCAGGGGCTGGGGGCGTCCTGCAGCATCCCAGGGGTGCGAATCCCTCCATCCCACAGACGGGCAGCAGGGAGGAACGAGCTCTGGAGCTGCGCTGGTCCTGATCCCATGGCAGCTCTCTCAGCAGCAGCCAAGGGAGCCAGGGACATGGCTAAGGGATGTGGGAACTCGGTGCCAGGGTCCCTGTTGTTCATTCTGGGGGAGCATTGAGCTGCGTGGATTCAACCCTGGAGCTGGGTTTTGGAGTGCAGTGTTGAGCTCAGAGCCTGGTGTTTGTGGGGCAGTGAGGTTTGGCATGGCTGTGTGGGAAGGTCGGATGATCCAGAGAAGAGGGAATGGTGCCTCCTTCATGGATCTGGCATCTGCTGTTCCCTGGAGGGAGACAGGAGCTGCTGGGGGGGCATGTTGCATAGGGCTGAGCTACCCCAAGTTTTCCAGCCCAAACACCCGCAGCCAGAGGGCCACATCCAGCAGCAGTAGTCCCAGGGTCCAGTGCAGCTTATGCAGTTGGCTGGGATGGAGCCTGGAGGCCACATCCAGCCCATCCGGACCCTCCTTCCCAGCCGCAGGCATCTCTGCAAAGCAGTGGCTCTGCCATCCCTAATCCTGCTCCAGCCGCTCTTGCCAAGGTGCGGAGGAAGCTGCTTGGCATGTCCATGTTTTGGGGGATGTGGGACAGGGTCTGGCCTTCGTCGCAGCAGGGAAGGTGGTGATGGTGTGGAGGAGATGCTGTTTGTGTTGAGCCACCCTTCGGAGGAGGCCCGCGGAGGCAGGTCCGAGGCCAGCTCACGCATCCATGTTGTCATGGTGAATTTTCACCCAGGCACAGGGAAATTGTGGCGTTTCCCCAAAACCTCACAGGCTCCATGCGGATGTTGAGCTTTTCCTGGCAGTGGATAGGATGGGCAAGCATTAGGGTGTGCTGATGCACTGCTGCGGTGCCGGGGAACAGCACATATCTGTCTGGAAAGGGAAGAAAATGCCACCCTGAGCTGCTGCGACTGTGCTGCCTCTGCCTGGGCTGGGCAGGAGCCAGCCACTGCCCTTGGATGTGCTTCCTTTTGGGGACCATAGTGCTAGGATTAGCTCAAAGACGTGGCAGAGCAGAAGCATCCTTTTCCTGGGCAAATCAGTCGCCTGTGGGGATGTGTTTCTGGCTCTGTCACCTTCCTTGGGCCACATGCCAGCCCACAGGACCCCTGCCCTGATGGTCTCAGCATCCCATGGGCACCAACCCTTGCTGCCTTGCGGGTTGACGCAGGGTCAAGGGGCTGTGTGCTGGAGCTGGAATTACAAGCCTTTTTTATGTCAGGGTGTCCTCACCCCCCCAGAGTGGCTCTCCTGGTCCAGGCCACCTCCCTCCCATCAGTTCCCACTCCTTGGGGTGGAGCAGGAGCATTTCCACTGCTGCTAAAAAACGGGAGCAAAAATAGCACTGGGTTTTGGCACGGGCACAGGAACAGGCTGCAGGGGCAGTGCAGCTGCGGGAGGAGGAGGGAGGCGCTTGGTTTGGGCTGGCTGGGTGGCAGGAGCACCCCACAGGCAGGGAGATGCAGGGGGTGGACCCTCTATGTCCCTCAGCCCAGCGGTGTTCGCCTTGCCTATCCTGGTTGCTTGATGGTGCTTGGTTCCCTCCCTGCAGCGGGTGCTGGGGAGATCCTGGCCTTCCCCATAAATACTGTACGGCCTCTGGTGGCACAGCTGGAGCTGTAGGGACAGAGCTCCATCCTCCCTCCTGTGAGCATTGCAGGCTCCTTCTCCTTGGGTGCCTGCTGGGGCACTGCCTGTGCATCTCATCCCCAGCTCTGGCCTGGGACCGGGATGTAGATCTGCTCCAACTAGGAGCAATGGCTGCCTGAGAGCCAGGTCATTCCTGCATCCCACAGGCCAGTCCTTCCCTCTCTGTGCCATTGATGTCGCCTTCTTCCCTGCAGCGCTGCGGGTGTCACCTCCCAGGGTCCCCAGCCGCCTCATTAACACTGTGTTCCTCATTACCTTGCTGCCAAGTCAACCCAGCCTGGTTGCCAGGTCTCCCACAGTGCTGGTGCCACTCTGGGTGCCCTATTGCCCACCCTGCAATTAAGTCTGGAGCTGCAGAACTTGGCCTTGGTGGAGGGGAGGCAGTGGAGCTTCCAAGTTGGTGTCTGGTGGAGACCAGCAGCTTTGTCCCCTTTGCAGCTTGACTCTCCTTAGACCCTGCCTGATGGGGAAACGAGCTTGGGTGAGAGGTCTGGGTTTCTCTGGGGCACCCCCAGCTCAGGGACAGTGCCTGGTTGAGCTCAGAGGTGCTGTGTGGAGTGGGTGTTCTGGGGAGGTGTCCATCATGGGGGAACACCAGTGCTAATGCACCTCATGCTGTTGTCTTACGGGAGGTATTCCAGCCTGGACCCATCAAAAGCAAGAGGAACGAGGGACATCCTACCACGAAGGAGGCAGGACAGGTTAAAGCCAGGGATCCCCTTTCCCTGGAAGCTGAGGACCAAGGCGAAGCTCCCCCATCGATGCCCATCCAGCTTGTTCATTCCCAGTCAGCTCCTGGGTTGAACTGGGCTGCAGTGGCCAAGTGAAGGTGGTTCCCCAGCCTCTGAGGTGTGGTTATTGGCTACTAATTGCTCAGACCTAAGCAATTGTGTCCTGGGGTATCCTGGCAGAGCTGGGATGCACCTGGCCCATGTCAGTGCTCTCCTTCATCCCACCCCCAGATCCAGGGTGGGATCCCCATCCCTCCCCACTGTCACCAGCAGGGCTCTCAGCCTGAGCAGGCTTCGCAATACTCTGATTTAAAGATTTATCCACTTTCAGTAGGAAGCCAAATGCAATATTCATGTGCTGAGCAGTGTCAGTGGGAGTCAGGGGACTCCTTGGCCAGGATGGCAGAGCTGTGGGGGCACAAAGTGTCAGTGGTGCAGCGTTTGGTCTGGAATGACTGTTCCAGCCCCTGTGCCCTCCTTTTTGGCCAGAGTATCAGCCAGGGTCTTGTCTGCATCTGCCTGCTGTCTAAACACAGGGGGTCTATGGGGACAGCCATGGAGCTGCTGGGTGAAGGGGAGTGAGGGGCTGGCATGGAGTTGGGCAGGCCATGCCCACCGCCTCTTTGGGAGCTGCCAGAGGGGTCTTAGCCACAGGTACGGGGGGGGGGGGGGAGGGTGTGTGCTGGCTGCACCCCGTGCCATGCTCCCTTCCCCTCCCCTTTGTCAGCATCACGGGGCTGCTGCAGACACCTCTTCCCGCTGCCACCGAGCTGATACCGTTTCCATGGTAACAGGTTAGGATGTACCCCGGTCCCCCTCTGCACCCCGGGTCCTGACGCAGACCTGGGACCATGTAGCTCCTACCTGGGGCTCCAGCTCCCCAAAATGGTTTCCCAGGGGCAACAGGGCAACACATGGGCAACAGGGACAGTGTGGGGCATCCAGAAATGGGTGCTGGCATGGCGTGGTGGTGGCTTCATCCTGCATTGGGGAAAGCAGACCCTTTCTGCTCCACCACGCTGCCCACCCGCCATGAAGCTGTCAACCATCCACCTTCTACAAGGGGAGTGGCAATGTCCTCCATGCTGCGGACCCAGGCATCCTCCCTGGCACCCATTCCCATGCTCCAAGGAGGATGGGCATGGGAAAGCAGGGAGGATGGTGGCTGTGGCTGCCAGCCCAGCTCCTTCTCTCCCCAGGGATGGCATGGGGATGGCGGATGATGGGCAGGCACGGCAGAGCCACTAGTGTGGGGCTAGGACGTCTGGCAGAGCAGCTGTCCCCGCACAGAAGAGGCCCGAGGCCTCTCTGCCGTTAATTATGCAAATTTAGGGAAGTGTGTCAAGCAGAGGATGCCCTGTGGGGCTGAGGATGCTCTGTGTGATGCGCTGCCTGCTGGAGCAGGCAGAAAGCAGGCAGCTGAGGCTGGTAGGGCCAGGGAGGGCTGTGGGTGCCGGAATGTGTGTCTGTGCATGGTCCTGGGTGTTCGACACAGGGTCTGTTGCCTGCAGGTAACCCACAACTGGGTGTTTGTGATGTGCTGTATGGTGACTCTCGACTATGCCACTGCCTGGATGCTCACCACCATCCTCTCTTCCCCTGGCAGACTTCAACTATGGTGCGGATGAGTACGATGCCGAGGGCAACGAGGAGCCCAAGGCGCTGCCAGAGGGCTCGGAAACCATGCCCTACATTGATGAATCGCCCACCATGTCCCCCCAGCTCAGCGCCCGCGGCCAGGACAGCGGGGACGGTGTCTCCCCTACACCCACCGACAGCCTCAGCACAGGGGTAGGTGCTCGGGATGCGGAGCTCTGTGTCGGGTGCGGTTGAAGCCGGGGCTGTGGGTATCTGCTCGATTGTGTCAGCAGTGTTGTTGTTGATGGTCTGATGCTGCTGGGACCCGCGGGACCATCCTCTGGCATCCCAAACTCCGGGGTGCAGCACCCTGTTCTGCTGCTGGTGGTGTCATGTCGGTGGGACATGGCGTGTCCCTGCCCGGGTGGCAGAGCCAGGACGGCACGGGCTGGTCGGGGAGCGGGGACCGGGTGCTGCAGCGCAGCGGGGCTGGTTGAGAAGCGTGGGGCTCTCAGGGAGCCCGCGGCAGCCGCTGCTCCGCGCTGCCGGCTCCATCTAGCGGCACTTGGAGATGAGCCGCCGGCTGGGGAGGGACCCCTTGCATGTGTCCCTCCTTCTGGGGAACTCGGGTTTAACCCCTCCTCTCCCGAGAGCATCCTCGGGATTTCACAGGAGGGATGCTCGGAGAGCTGCGGGGGGAGGGGGGGGGGAAAGAGGGGGTGGAGGGACGACCGAGGGTAAACTATTTTTCCAGGATAAAAGATCATGTAAATCCCGGGGACATCGGGGCAGTGTGCCCGGACCGGTGAGGTCTTGTCAGGGCAGAGGATGCCCCTGGTCCCTCGGCACAAGGCTCGTGGTGCTGCTGGGGTCCCGCAGAGAGTTGGGGCTCAGCCGGGGCAGGAAGCCAGGCTGGGAAACGTGCGGGTTTCTGTCGTGGAAAGAGTTAAGCCTTGACCCGGATGCTGAGGCAGAAGAGGAGAGAGGTGTGGCTTCCTCCCCGGGCCCCGCCGCTGCGCAGCATCCTGCTCCCGGCTCCCAGCGCCGCCCCACCGCGCTCCCAGGGGACCGCAGCCCCCCTGCTGTGGGAAGGACCCTGTTCCGTGGCCGGCTCAAACCACCCGGGCTCAGCACCCCTTTTCCCACCCCAGCAGGATGCTGGACACAGCCTTGCGAGCATTGTCGCCGGGATTTGACGATGGGCTCCATCCTGGGAGCCAGTTGGGATAGGGGAGAGTGCCCCTGGGAAAGCAGGGTTGGCGAAGACCCTAGGGATCACTGGCAAAGCGATGCTCTTGGGGGCTGGTGGAGCTGGATGCAGGCAGTGAAGCTGGCTTGGTTGGCTCTAACAGGATTGGGAAGTGTCAGAGCTCAGGGCCGGCTTTGCCTCCATCTCTTTATCTAGAGCTGCTTGTGTCAGGGCTTAGCGGGGCACCATCTGGTTGTGGCATGTTTAATTCAGTGTGTCCAGCCCTGCGATGGGCACAAGCTTGCCTGTGGGTCCTGCTGTGTCACGGGTGCCAGCCTCACCCCATCGCTCTTCTCTGGTGGGGTGGGACTGGTGTCACTGCCTTTTGGAGCGCTGGAGGAGGTTTCTGGTGGAGCATCTCTTCTTGCAAGCTCCTGGGGCAGCTGTGACCACATCTGGGGCATGCAGGTGCTGGGTGCAGACACAGTCTGTTTCTCCTTCTCCCACCTGGGAAATGCCCTGATCATGGTGTGAGGTGATGGCCCAGCCCCTGCTTGGAGAGGTGCTTCTGAGTTTGGCACTGTGGATGCTTTCCCCTGGGCAGGGACTGTTCTGCCCTCTGGAGACCTGGCTGTGGCAGGCAGGGGTCCAGTGCCCTGGCATAGACCCCTTTTAGCAAAGCCTGAGCTGCGATGTGGACACAGGGCTGGACACAGACGCTGGAATTCCCCGTGTCTGTGTCTCTGCCCACTTCTCACGGCAGGAGTTGGTTCCAGGACAGGCGCAGGAGGCAGAACAGATGCGGTTGCTGGTTCCCCTTTTACTGCTGAGGAGCACGGGGAAACTGCTGAAACAGCTCTTGCGTTAGTCTCCCCTCCTCCAGCCTGTTCTTGCCCCATTTGCTAGGGCCCATGATGTCCCTTGCAGGTGCCACAACACTGCTCATGTCTCTGTTCCCTGGCTGCCCAACGGTTGTGGTCAGGCTGGGGCAGCAATGAAGTGCTATCACTGACCCATATGGGGAACGGACGTGTCTCAGCTGCGTTATCCTGCCCTGAGTCGCCTCTGGGGTAGAGAGAGGTCCCTTCTGGGAGTGTGAAGCCAGGTCTCCTTATGGTACCCGGAGACGCTGGTGCCCTCTAAGGTCACTTCTTGCCGGTGGCAATCACTGTGCTCTGTCTGCCTGCCCCCGGGACACGGCGGGACCAAGGGACCCTGTCAGCCCGGATGGGCACTCTCCTATTGCTGTCTGCTCTGCGGGGTGAGGGTCTGCCAGGGGACAGGGGACTCTCCCCGCGCTTTCTCACTGGGCGCGACGAGCGCTGCGAGAAGCGGCTCGGGGCAGGCGGCTGCTGCGCGCCCCAGCCTTGACCACACGCCGCCGGCGGAGCAGCTCCACCTCCAGCGCCAAGAGATGCATTTCCTGTAGCGAGCGTGCAGGGCGGAGCGGCGGGGCTGGCTGGGGCAGCGGCCCTCCACCACCCGCAGCCCCTCGGGGGGGAGCGCCGGCCTGCGCGGAGCCAGCCGGTCCCTCCGGTGCCGCCGCTGCTGCCCCCGGGGCGGCCGCTGCCACCACCTCTTGGAGGCGGTTGTGCTGCTCCCCCCGGGATTCCCGGGCTGAAGGCCGGGGCTGTGGCAGGCGGGAGCACCGGGGATCCCATAATGGCTCCTTTCATCCCGCGGCGGTGGCCGGTGTCCAGGGCTGAGTCAGGCCAAGCTGGCTCAGCCGTGTGAGCCCCTCGCGCAGAGCCTCGCGGGGTCCCCGCTGCCCAGCCGGCCATGGGGGAGGAAGAGGAGGCCATAGGGTACTTGGATAAAGTGCTGGAGGATGAAGATGACTCTGAGCCGGGAACCCCCACCAGCCCCGTGTCTCCGTTCTCGGCCGGCGAGAAGGTGGGCAGCGGGGGCTCCCCACTCCTGTGCTGGTGGTGGGGCTGGGGGACGAGGGCATCTTGTTGTTGCTGGGGATGTCCAGGACTTGGGGCAGCTCCTGGATCCATGTGGTGGGTGCTGGTGGGGAGCGGCAGCATCATTGCTGTTCCTCCAGGAATGCCTGCAGCCAGGGCACGGGCTGGGGCTGCACAGGGTAGAGGGTGCAAAGAGTTCAACGGGTGCTTGCACAGAGTGGGGTGACCCCCCAGCCTTATTCCATGGGGAGTGGGGTTATGCATGCTGCTCGGGGGGGGGGGGGGGGGGGGGGCTGCGTGGCTTGGCAGAGCTGGCACCGGATGCTCAGGAAGGGGCTGGACCACACTCTGTCACTGCCCTACTGCATGGCCACCAGCAACCCCTAAACCACCCCAAACCTCAGTGCTGAGAGGTGGCCCTGGGGGGATCCCTGTGCTGGCACGTGCACCCCAGCACCCTTCTGTTGCCTGCCCTGCCTGGGTGCCCTCAGGGTGCTGGCACAGGGGTGAAGTTTTCCCTGGGGTCCCCTGCATGTGGCTGCTGTGCCCCACTTTATGGTTGTTCCTCTGGGTCGCAGGGGTCCAGCTGGCATCATCCCTATGGGGTGCTGCAGGGTCTGGGTGTGGATGGGCCCCTTATCTCCCCAGCTCTCGCGCATGGCCCAGGCTGAGGGAAGCAGGAAGAGCCTGTGACTAATTGGTGGCAAAGAGCCCACAAGCTCCCAGTGCACAAACCTGCTCCCCCCGTGCACCCCTGTGCAGCACCAATCACTGTGTCCTGGCATTAAACAAGTGCAGCCTGGCAGAGAGCTGCAGGGTGGGCGCCCTGGTTGGCACTGCAGCCAGCAGTGCCAGAATGCGACAGGGAGATGCTGATCCACGGGCATGCCCACCCATGGCTCTTCTTTGGGTGGCAAAGACTGTTTCCTGAGTGTGGTTTTTAAGTGGGGATCCAAGGCATGCCGGGCATTCAAGGCGGTCCAGGGACTGGGATGCCTGGGAGCCTGGCTGAGGGTCCCAGAGCCCCCTGGCCCATCCATGCATTGCCCATCTCCCTGCTCCATGAGGGTCATGCAGCATCGGTGCTGCAGCAGACCTGGTCACTAACTGAGCTGCCAGCAGCTGGTCCCCATACAGCCCAGGACCTGTCCCAGTGCCTCTGGGCATTGACCACTGGGGTGGCACTTTCCTGGGAAAGCCTCAGCTGGGGAAAGGGTGGTGCTGGAACATGTGGGAGCACCACAGAATCACAGGATTGTTTAGGTTAGACAAGAGCTTTGAGATCGCCTGGTCCCACTTTAACCCAGTGCTGCCAACTGCGACACTAAACCATGTCCCTAAGCGCCACATCTACACGTCTTTTATGCACCTCCAGGGCTGGTGACTCAACCCCTTCCCTGGGCAGCCTGTTCCAGTGCTTGACAAGCCTTTCGGTGAAGAATTTTTTCCTAATATCCAACCTAAACCTCCCCTGGCGCGACTTGAGGCCATTTCCTCTCCGCTGCCGGGCATGATTTCACTGGGCGCTTCTGGACTCTGCCCTGGGAGAGTCCTGCAGTGCTGTGCACCACCCTGGAATGCTGCCTGCAGTGCTGGGCTCCTAGCCAGCCCGGAGCAGGGAGTAGAGCAAAGCCGGTGCAGCCCTTGGTTTCCCAGCTGGCTCCAGCCTGGCTGTGCTGCCCGGCAGGCACATGCCCAACCCTTGCCATGGAGCTTCCCTGGCATTGATGGGGATATCCATGCAGGAGTGGGCTGGTGGGATGAGGGGTGTCCTCCTGTGCTGCCTGCTGGCTCAGCCAGGCTCCTTGCTGTGTTGCACAGGGCGAGCGAGATGCTGGGAAAGGCCTGGAGATGCGGAAGCTGGTGCTGTCTGGTTTCCTGGCCAGCGAGGAGATCTACATCAACCAGCTGGAGGCTCTCTTGTTGGTGAGCATAGGACCTCCAGGGATGTTCCCTAGCGGATGGATGGGAGGATGGGAGTGAGTCATCTCTTCGTGGACAGCCTCCCCCATGCAGGCCTGGCCCAGATGCTACCTGTGCAGGAGCAAAGCTGCAGGAGCAATGCTAGATCCAGCCTTGCTCTGGCCCAGCCACCCCGTCTCAACTCCCCTGCTGCTTGTGTGCCTGGTGGGGAAGTATTTATAGTCCCGCTTCCTCTTGCGGACTCACTGGTCCTCGTGGTGGAGATGCTGTTGCACAACGTGGGCTCACCGCTGCCATGGGGAACTCTGTGGGGATGCATGACCGGGAGCAGCCCTTGGTCCAGCTGCTGGCCCAGACCCATCCTTGCCAGCAGCTCACATTCCCCTCACCTCAATGTTTCCCTCTCAGTTCTAGCCTCAAACGCTCTCCTTTCTCCTGCCTTGGCAGCCTATGAAGCCACTGAAGGCCACAGCCACAACATCGCAGCCTGTCCTCACCCTCCAGCAGATAGAGACCATTTTCTACAAGATCCAGGACATCTATGAGATCCATAAGGAGTTCTATGACAGCCTGTGCCCGAAGGTGCAGCAGTGGGACAGCAACGTCACCATGGGCCACCTCTTCCAGAAGCTGGTATGGCCTTCCTCAGGTCTTGCTCCACTTGGAAGAGGAGGAGGGCCAGGGAGATAAAGCACCATGCCGTGGGGCTCAGCTCATGCCCTGCCATCTGTTCGCCGGTGGCCATGGGACTTGTTGCATCCCTCCTTGCAGCATGCCCTGCTTCCTGCCTGCACTGATGCCCACAGTTAGCGGGTTCCAGGAGCAACCATGGCATGGTTTTGGCTGGAGGTGGATGGTGTGGCTTTACCATGGGGCTGGCAGGCGCCTAGGCTGCTGCCTCTTTGTTGTCTGTGCTCTCCAGGGTTATGCTCTGGGTCCTGCCGCTGCTTCAGACTTGCGATGGGAGCAGAGGTTGTGCCCATGGTGCTGTGGCCATGCTGGGGCGGGGAAGAGGAGCGGGCATGTTGAAGGGTGCCAGGAAGTAGTTGTAGCTTCAGCCTCCAATGTCCAGGCTCTCATTACTTCTCTGATGGATTTTGGAGGTTTGTGGGGGCACGGGGCTGGGCAGGAGCCCCAGCATCGTGCTGTGGGAGAGGACTCTCCCTGTGGAGACAAGCGTGTGGGCCACCTGGCTATGGCCTGGCTGTGTCCTGCCGGGAGTGGACAGCTCTGAGCAGTGTCCCCTCGGTGGCTGCCTGGCCCCTCACCCTGTGGGTGGCTTCAGCATCCCACTGGATGCCCGGCTAATCCCCGCTCCCCGCAGGCCAGCCAGCTGGGGGTCTACAAAGCCTTTGTGGATAACTACAAAATTGCACTGGAGACAGCAGAGAAGTGCAGCCAGAGCAACTACCAGTTCCAGAAGATCTCAGAGGTAAGCTGGACTGTGGGGACAGGGCTGCTGTGACCAGGTTGTCCTGGCACAGGGTAGAGAATGCTGTCCCATGGTTGAGACAACTGCATTTGCCCCGTGGGGATGCTGTCCCTGTCCTGGGGACCCTTGGGGACTGTCCTAGGGCAGGAACGGCAGTGGCTGTGAGGGAGGGTTGTGGTCTTTGCATATTGTGGGATTCCCCCTGCCTTGTGCAAGGTCAGGTTGGGTTCAGCCCGCGTTGCTGGAATTTCTGGGATGGCAGTGTAGTCTTCTCCTGCTCACCCCATCCACTGAGCATGGATACTGGGTACTGGGTACCTGTGGCTCATCTCCTGTTGGCTGCATCTCCATGCCTTGCTCCGCTATAGGAATGGTAACTTCTGTGGCTGCAGGCTTGTTCCCTCTTCCCTCCAGCCCCTCCACAGCAGCTCAGTGGTACCAGCAGCCTCCCAGTGCTGCTGTGGGGCTGGGAGTCCTGCTCCAGTGTGCTACATGGGTCCATTGTGTCCCTTCTGCTGGGCGCAGCCAGAGTTGCTCCTGGCATCCTGTACACTCCACGCCTCCACCCCAGCACCCACGTGTGGCCTCCAGAATGGCCTGGCTGGGGCTGGGAGGAGGTCTCAGGGTGCAGGAAGGGTGAGGGGGAACCCTGTGACCTTGAGCAATGACCTTCCCCCCGGGGGCTGCTCTGATGGGCCTTTCCCTCCCTAGGAGCTGAAGGTGAAGGGCCCCAAGGACTCGAAGGAGAGCCACACGTCCGTCACCATGGAGGGTACGGCAGGCGCGGGGAGGGGGACGCAGCCTTTTGTCTGCGCGCGGATGAATTACTGAGCAGCTCCCGCGAGCGGAGCCCTTTGTGTTCCCGTGCGCGGAGCGCGGGCACGGCTCTTGAGGATGCTGGGGGCACACGGCAGCCCCCGACCCCGTGCCCACCCCGTCGCGCTGCGCCCAGAGCCGTGCTGAGGGGCCGATGCCGTGCCGCAGCCGGGCTGAGCTGCTGCGGGGCGGCGGAGATGGCTGCGTGGAGACGGGGCTGCCATGGAAATCCTCGTTGTGGTCCGGCTCTGCTGTAACTGCACCTACGGTGAGGCGAGGGGGAAGGCTCCGCATTTGGGTGCCGGTGGGGAGCGATGCTGTGTGGTCACTGGCCCCGGGGCTCGCTGTCCTTGCTGGGGGGTGGAGGCTGTGTCGTGTTCTGCAGCCTGAAGTTGGGAGCGTCTTTGTTCCAGGCTCTATTGAATCATCTTGGCTCCGGCATACGCGGCCACGCTCTTGCCTTCCCTACGGGCAGGGGCTTGTGCCAGTGGTGGGACAGCGAGGGGTTGGGGTTTGGGGATCCCTCTGACTGCTGTGCCAGGGGGATGGTGACAGGGAAGATTCGCTGTTTTCTTGCTGGAGGCAGTGAGCATGGTGGGACTGGAATGTTCATCTCTGCATGGCTGGGGAGGAAAGGCACCGGGCATCCCTGCCTGCAGAGCCTGGGCCCTTGCTGCCTGCGTGTGAGTCCCAGGCTGGTGGAACTGTGCTGGTGAGGAGCCTGGCACTCTTCTTGTACTGGGACAGTCCCTCCCTGGCTCCCTGGGAGCCCTACATATGCCTGTAGTGATGGCAGAATCCTCCCCATGGATCTAGGGTGGGGGAATGAGGAGGGCATACCCTGCCTGCCCCCCTGCATCCCAGAGGATGGCTGCTGCAAGGAGCTGGGCTCCTGTTTTACCTGCTGGCACAGCTGTGCGGGGTGCAGCCTCCGGTTCATGGTCCAGACCTTCATCCTCGCCTCCCTGTACCAGGACAGGGGTTCCACTTTTGGGACTGGGCACCATGAGGCATCACGCTCTGGGGAAAATGGACGGGAACCCCCTGCGGCTCACAGGACAGGGTGGATGTAGGCAGCACATTTCCCTCCTCTTCCCCAGCCCAAAGCCAGGCTCTGGCAGTCTGGGGAAGTGCTCAGAAGCAAAGGGAAAACCCAGAGGCGTCTGCCTGGCTGTAAGCAGCCAGGGAGACATGTGAGTGGTTGGGTACGGGGAGCAGCACTGTCAGTGTGCCCTGTGCCTTCACCTGCCCAAAGAGCTGGGCAGGAGGAGGAGGGTCTGGCTGCTTGGGGTGAAACGTGCCTCTGAAGAGCCCCAGGGCTGGTTTCCTGCTGGGAAGGCGAATGGCAGGAGAAAGGGGGTGTCTGTCCCCTGTGTGCAGGGCAGCTCTGTGCCCCTGCCATGAATCCAGCCTCATGTGCAATCATGGGGGGCTGCAGGGAGGGAACATGCGGCAGCAGCATTGGGATGATGCCTGGTCCTCCTGTGCTCTCTGTAGGTGGGAGTTCTGCTGCTGCTGGAGCAGCCTGGGTTCCCCTTGCACCCAGGACTGGCTGGACTGGGGGGATATGGGGTGTCCCATGGGGTGGCAGAGCCCAGCAGGGGCAGGTCAGGGGTGAGACCTGCTGCTGAGCCAAAAGGGAAACTGAAAAGGCTGCTGGTGGTGATGAGCAGCTTCCGCCCCACAGCCACCGCAGGCAAAGCTGGTGGTGCCGGTGTGCACACCACAGCGGGGAGGGAGGCCTTCACCCCGGAGGGAGGCTGTGCTGGCACAGTCATGGTGAGGATGTGCTGTGGAAAGCTGTGTGTTCACACAGCTCCTCCGGCTTTGCCACCTGTGACGTGTGGCAGCAGAGGGGAGGAGGCCATGGTGCCTGGGTTGATGTCCCCATCGTGCCCTGTCCCGGTGCAGGGACAGACCTGACTGATGCGGGGCCATGGCTGGAGCAGAGCAACATGTATGTAGCACTACTTGGCAAGCACCATGCTGCAGTCACCCCAGTGGGGACCCCACAGGCACCTGCGCTGCTGGTCTCTGCCTCTGGTCCACACATGGTGCAGAATGGACCCCAGATGCTCACCCAGGGCTCTGCGCAGACCTGGGGGTCTCTGTGCATCACGTGTCCCTTCCTTGCCCCTGCAGGATGTGGTCCTGGCTCTCATGGGTGGGAGAGGGGCCGGGGCCCTGTTGGTGGGTGGCTGATACCTCCTCTCTCCCCTCAGCATTGCTGTACAAACCCATCGACCGGGTGACACGGAGCACCCTCGTCCTCCACGTGAGTGTGACACCAGTCCTGGGGTGGGGGACTCTGCCCCATTGCTCCTGGGGACCCGCAGCCATGGGGATTGCTGCTGGAGGGTCTCCGGGGTGGGTGCTGCAGTGCCCCTGGCCACTCACCTGTGCCTGTTCCCTTCCAGGACCTCCTCAAGCACACCCCAGCTGACCACCCCGACTACTCACTGCTCCAGGATGCCCTCCGCATCTCACAGAACTTCCTCTCCAGCATCAATGAGGACATAGATCCCCGGAGGACAGCGGTCACCACCCCCAAGGGGGAGGTAAGCCAGCGTGGGGGGGGGACAGTGACGGGGCACAGGGTGAGGGTTGAGCCCCCTGCCAGCCCGTGGCTGGTGTGTCCACCCTGGGGAGCTCCATGGTGCTTGGTTAGGAGATGGAGGGTTTCCTCTAGATGCAGTTAGGGTTCAAGGTTTGGGTTCTACCTGGTCCTTGCTGCTTGCTGGCACCCTGCTGAGCATACAGGACTCAAAATAGCAGCCAGAGGACGTAGACCTTCCCATGTCCCAGTGCCTGAGCCATGGAGGGGGACAGGAGCATCCATCCCCTGTGGTTTGTTGGCCTTTGCTCCCTGCCTGCTCTCACCCCAGCCCTGCTGCCCCACAGACCCGACAGCTTGTCAAGGATGGCTTCTTGGTGGAGCTGTCGGAGGGCTCGAGGAAGCTGCGGCATGTCTTCCTCTTCACCGACGTGCTGCTCTGCGCCAAGCTGAAGAAGACAGCGGTGGGGTATGGAAGGGGCTGGGCACGGGGGGGATGTCACAGCCCCCTGTCCTCCAGGGGGCTGGGGGACGTGCCAGGAGGGGGTCAGGCATCACTCAGCACCCACTCCCCTGCTGCAGGAAACACCAGCAGTATGACTGCAAGTGGTACGTGCCCCTGGCCGACTTGGTGTTCCCTTCGCCGGAGGAGTCGGAGCACTGCCCACAGGTCCACGTCATCCCCGACCACGAGCTGGAGGACATGAAGATGAAGATCTCGGCCATCAAGAGCGAGGTGCAGAAGGAGGTGAGAGGAGGATGGGGTGCTTGGGAAGTGTGGGACCTGCTGCCGGGGTGAGTGCCTTGCTCTGGGCAGGGATGGGACGTGGGGGTGCCTGTGAAAGCTCCTCTTTGCTCCCTGCCTGTAGAAAGCCAACAAGGGGCAGAGCCGGGCCATTGAGCGCCTCAAGAAGAAGATGTTTGAGAATGAGTTCTGGCTGCTCCTCAACTCACCCGCCATCCCCTTCCGCATCCACAACCGCAATGGAAAGGTGAGGAGGGTGGGCTGGGGGCCGGGCTTGGTGCTGCCTGTGCACAGCCTGCTGCATCGTCCTCTGTCTTGCAGAGCTACCTCTTCCTGCTGTCATCTGACTACGAGAGGTCCGAGTGGAGGGAGGCCATTCAGAGACTGCAGAAAAAGGGTAAGTTTGGGGCTATTGAGGTCCTCTTGGACCTCACAAGGAGATCCCATAGGATCACAGTCTCTGGTCCCCATGGCCAGCACTGGCTGCATCACTCTGAAGCTCCTCTCCTGTCCTCTCCTAGACCTCCAGGCCTTTGTCCTGAGCTCGGTGGAGCTGCAGGTGCTCACGGGATCCTGCTTCAAGCTACGCACTGTCCACAACATCCCGGTCACCAGTAATAAGGATGGTGAGTGTTACTGTGCTGGTGCATCCCTCTTTGCCTCCAGATGATGCTGGGGAGGAGCTGTGGGGTCCCTCTCCTGGAGCTGGGTCCCTGCTTGGGAACCGTGGCTGTGTAGGGGACAGCTACCCACCAGGTGGCACTGCTGGAGCAGAGTCTGGCTCCCAGGCAGAACAATCTCAGCTGGAACATGGGAATGCTTTGGGATGCTCCCCAGCATCCCCACGGGCTGCACGCAGGACCAGGGTGTTCCCAAGGTGAGACCCACTGGGAACCTCCCTCAGGGATGTCCAACAGCAGGAGACCTTGGGATGTCTGTCAGGGATGACCAGCGGAGGGGGATCCACGTCTTCTTCCAGGCCTTAGGGATGAACATTGGGGTGTCACCACAGACACCCAGTGCTTGGATGGCAAAGGCTGCCTGGGGGACGGCCAGCCCGCACATGGGCCATTGGACATGGGAGGTGGCAGCTGAGCCCTGACATGGCCTCTGCTGTCCCCACCACAGATGATGAGTCCCCTGGGCTCTATGGGTTCCTGCACGTCATTGTCCACTCCGCCAAGGGCTTCAAGCAGTCTGCCAGTAAGTGAGGGTGCCCACCCTTTAGCTCGGGGGGGGCTGGTGTGGTCAGAAGAGCTGGGGTCCAGCATGTGGCCCCGCTCTGCCCACAGTGGTCCCCTGGGAGCTGATGGGGATGTTCCTGAAGTGCTGAGTGGTGTCTGCTCCCCCAGACCTTTACTGCACGCTGGAGGTGGACTCCTTTGGCTACTTTGTTAGCAAAGCCAAGACCAGGGTTTTCCGGGACACCACCGAGCCACAGTGGAATGAGGTGAGAGGAGGGTGGGATGCAAGGAGGGGACTGTATCCCCCCTTTCCCTTCCAGCCCCAGTTTTGAAGGTGTTTTGGGATACTGGGGCTGAGCCATCCTCCCTCTGCATCCCAGGAGTTTGAGATTGAGCTGGAGGGCTCCCAGTCCCTGCGCATCCTCTGCTACGAGAAGTGCTATGACAAGACCAAGCTCAACAAGGACAACAATGAAATTGTGGACAAGATCATGGGCAAGGGGCAGATCCAGGTATGCACTGGGGTTTTGGAGCATCTTCTCACCCAGCGATGGACCCTTAGGCTGCCTGGGCTGGGAGGGTTGTTTTGGATTTATGCCTGGAATGGGAGATGCCTGGCAGCATGGGAACTGGGGGACAGGGACTGTGGCTTGGGGTTGAAGGCAGGGAGGTGGGTAGGCATCCGGCATATGAGTGATGGTCCCAGGGCACAGCGGCTGCAGGAGAATGTGGGACAAAGCAAGAGGGGGTCCTGTGGAGGTGACAAAGCCAGCGGTGTTTCTGTTCTGCTGCAGCCTTTGGGTCTGCAGGGAGGGGGTTGGCCCCTGCCCCAGGAGAGTCTCTGGGTGTGCAGTCCCCCATCCCTCCCCACCAACCGTGGCTGTCCCCTCTGCCACCATCTGCCTCCCCTGCGTCTCCATCAGCCGCTGTTATGGCAACGGGGGTTTCCAGGACAACGGCTGATCTGCCTCTGACTGGCGGTTGCCAGGCAGGAGAATGGAGGCCTGGGCTGCCCTGGGATGCTCCAGGTGAGCTGGACCAGGAAGGTGGCAGCCCCCAGACCCAGTGTCCCTGCAGCACCCACCTTGGCCAGGCTGCAGGGAGGCCAAGGGCAGTGGGGATGGTTTGGGATGGGGGTACCTCTGCGTGTTCCTGGTGGGGACACCGGGTCCAGCTGCATTCCCTGGGGGACAGCGTCACGCCTGGAACACAGGGCTGGAGCCAAGGCCACTTCAAAGGGCCCAGTGCAGCTACTGACTCCATGGGAAAGTGGCTGAGGGCAGGTCCCAAGGGAGCAGGGAGCAGCATGGAAATGCCGTTGGGAAGAGGATACTACAGGGGGATGGCTCTGCACTGGGATGGGAGACAGGGGCTTGGCTTCACCAGTGGCTTGTTCATACCCCAAATCACTTGTCTGCTGCCCGCTCAACAGAGAAGTGGTGGTGTGAGGGTGGCATTGGGCCAAGGGGAGGGTTAGAGCAGGGATGGGGCTTGATGCCCCTGGGGATCAGTCCAGCTGCACGCTCGGAAATAGCCTGGGTCAACAAACATGAGTCATGCTGGGAGACACAGGGGTTGGGACAGGGACAGCACAGCTCGTCCCTGCTGTGTACAAGTCGTGGGGAAGAAAAGAAGAGAGAGGAGGCACTGGGGCTGCTTTTCCCGAGGCTGGTTGGAGCAGGGTCAAGTTGGGGCTGTCCTGCTGTCACCACAGCTTGGCCTCTGCCTGGGCGTTAGCAGGAACAGGGATGGGCAGCACGGCTATGGGCAGGATGAGCAGTGCTGTGGGTTGTGGCCAAGCCCCTTTACCCTGAGCTGTTCAGGCAGAGATGCTGCCCTGGCTGGTCCCTGGGCTCATGGTGACCTGCTGCTGGTTCCAGTTAGCAGCAGGAGTGGGAGACATGGAGCACTAGCATCAGCAGCTCAGCAAAGGCCCATGGTGTATCTGGGGCTGCCAGGATGGCTAACACAACCCCCCCCCTGCCCCGAGCCAGTGCTGTGCTTAGTGCCCGGCTCTAATCTGATGGCCCATGCACGTGGGTCAGTCAC
Organism: Ara ararauna; assembly: GCA_028858755.1. Taxonomy (NCBI): domain Eukaryota; kingdom Metazoa; phylum Chordata; class Aves; order Psittaciformes; family Psittacidae; genus Ara; species Ara ararauna. The sequence continues at coordinate 2,904,330 of CM054389.1, read as the reverse complement.
GAAAGCAGCTTAGCAGCATCAGGGGCTGGTGGGATCAGGTCAGCATGCAAAGGAATGGTGCAGCCCCTCTGTGGGGGCAGTGGAAGCCTCCTGAGGCTGCAGCGCTGCCATGGGTGGGAGTAACATCCTGCTGGCACAGAGGATGTGGATGAGTCCATGGAGGGGCCAAGGCTGGCACCAGCCTGTAAAGCATCGTCGCAGTGAGCCCTAAGGGGTCTGCTGTGTGGTGCGCGTCTGATCCCACCCTGAGCTCCATCCCTGTGGCTGGCAGAGGGTGAGCACCCTGTGCCATGTGGGTGCAGCCAGTGGTTGCTCTATGGGAAGGTGTGTCTGGGTTGGGACTGGGAATAGAATGGCTCTGCAGCGGTTCCTGGTTGGCATTAATGCTGGTTTGTTGTTGTTCACCCTGTTTTGCATGCAGTTTCCAGGGCTGAGACGTGGCAAGCTCAGGGTAGAGGTGCCATGGAGGCCTTGTGTCCCTGGCACTGGAGGGCTTGGCCCTGCTCTAAGCTGTCCCAGTCACTCCCAGCAGCTGGGCTGTGCTCAATGGGTGCTGGTAGCGGTTTCCGGTGCTATGTTGGGGTGGCAGATGGATGCAGAGCAGGCTGCAAGCACTTGTGTCCATATTGCAGAGGGGAGAGGCTGGATGTGGCCCCTATGGCCTAGGACGGGCAAGGAGACAGGCAGTGAGTGCACAAAGGGGGTCTCACGGTGGTGGGGCTGGATGTGGCCCCTATGGCCTAGGACGGGCAAGGAGACAGGCAGTGGGTGCACAAAGGGGGTCTCACGGTGGTGGGGCAGGATGGAGCAGCCCCATCCTCAGTCCGTGGTCGATGCACAGAGTAGAGCTTGTGTTGTCATGGGCACGGTGCCTGCCATACCCACAGGGAATAGCTGCCTGCCTCTCTGTCCCCCTCGCTGGGCTGTTGGAGGCCCTGGAGGGGGTGATTTTGGTGTCGGGGCTCCCCAGACCTGCAGGGATCCACAGGGTGACCCATGTGCACTCTAGGGGCTGCTGAGGTCTGGACTGGGGGCAGTGCAAGTCCCTCCCAACCCTGCACCTCGCCACATCCATGCTTGTCAGGAGAAGCAGCAGGCAGGGACCCTTCCAAGGCTGGGGCACAGGGCAGAGCCCTGCTTGCACCCCATTCCCTGCCCCGCAGCCCCAACACATCACACTGGCAGTGGGGCTGACAGGGGCCAGGGCACGCTGAGCGGGTCCTTGCTTATCCCTAGGCCTGACAGGAGATCCCTGAAGTCCTATCCCTGTGCTGAGCCTGGGAGAGTCAGCCTGCCTCTTCCGTGGAGCCGGGAATGCTGCAGCCGATGGCTTCCGCGGCCGCGGCTGCTGCTGGCGCTGAGAAGTAGATAATGGATAACGGTGGATAGTGGTGGATAACGGTGGATAAGGGTGGATAAGTGTGGGTAACGGGGGGGGGGGGCGGGTAGCCCCTCCAGCCCTCCCAAGCGGCTGCTGGTGGCAGGGCGAGAGTTAAACGCGTGGGGGCCGCCGGGGGGGGGCTGCCTTTGAGTCACTTCCTCGCAGGGGGAGGGAGGTTTTGGGGCTGCCGAGCTGCCTCTCCACAGCCTGGCTCACACCCTGAGGATGAGCCCTGGCCGCTCGCCTCCCCGCCGCCCCGGCCGGGCTCCCCTCGCCGGCCTCCGCTGACCCCACGGCAGAAGGGATGCGGGTGCAGCCCTAACCCAGCCCCGGGCACCCTCATCTCGCCTCCCTGAGCCGAAGCGGACATCAGGATGACGGAGGTGCTGGTGCAGCCGGAGGGCAGCCCTGGCCCCATGGGAGAGCAGCCGGAGCACGGCGCGGAGGAGCCCGAGGGGAAGCGTCCCCCCAACACGGGCGCCCGCCTCTGGGGCAGGGTGCGCAGCAAGCTGCTCCGGCAGAAGGTGCCTCTCGGGGTGCAGGGGGGACGATTTTTGGGGTGATGGTGGTGGGCACCAAACGGGCTCTGGGGATGGCTTTGTCGTGCGTGGTGGTCGTGGCTGTTTGGCTGGTGGATTTGTGGAGTAAGGGGGGCTCTGATATGGAGGGTTGTGGGGTCCATGCGTGGAGCACGGAGGCTGCTTTGGGAGCTCTTAGGAGCAGTCAGCAGCTTGTGGGATCCTCGTTGCCCTCCTTCTGTCTCCCTCTGCGTGCTGGGGGGACTGGGGGGGGGGGCTGAGCCATTTGCACTGTGGGGTCTGGCGGAGGGAGGGTGTAGAGCCCCCCTGCCCAGCCCCGGGGCTCACCCAGGAGGCAGAAATGCTTGTGGGATGACTGGGGCCAGGCTCCTGGGGTGCTGGTGCCTGTGTACCCCCCCTGCTTGCTTTGCAACCCCTCAATCCCTGGTCTCTCCAGGCTCCCCCTCGCGGGGGGGACACACACATCATTTTGCCCATCTTTGTGCTCAGATGGAGAGCAGGGGTGGGCAGCAGAGTTGTTGAGAAGGGCACGGCACCAGCATGGGTTATCCCAGAGCCTCTGCAATGCCATGGGGGGCTCCGGGGGCTTCCCTCCATGCGGTCCCCCTGCGCAGGGAGCCGCTGGCTCGGGGCTCGGCGGTGGCTGCGGGCAGGAGCCCCGCGGGGGCTCGGTTGGGCGGCAGCGGGGCCGCCTGTGACGCAGCGGCATTAACCTCGATTCTGAGCCGCCGCCGCTCCCGCAGAGGGGATTAAGGGGCAGCGAGGGCTGCGCGGGGCCGCTCGCCGCTGGCTGTTGCTGGGTCAAAGCATGGGGTTTGTTTCCCTGCCACACGTGTCCTCGCTGCTCCCCCGCTGCTGCCGTCCGGGGGCTGCAGGGCAGGATGTGGCCCCGTGGTGCTGCGGGTACCTGCTGCTTCTCGGGTCGCTCGCAGGCAGGGCTGTGAATGGATGCTTTTTTTGGGGCTGTGCTTTGCCGCCGGCAGCATCTCCTGTTGTGGGGGCTGCTCTGCTCCCACGGCATGGAGCGGCTCCGGGACCCGGGAAGCGCCTGTTCCCTGGGGAGGGAGCTGCTGGCATGGAGGTCTGGTGGGGGCATCTGCTTCCCGGAGGCCAGGCTGGGGTATTCGTGAGTGCTGTGCTGATCTGAAGCAGCCCTGGATGTAGTAGATCCGCCAGGGTCCCGCTCCCCATAGCCATGGTGGAGATGGCCTCGCTGGCCACCAGTTTGCTTCTGATGGCTTCAAGCCAGGCTGATGGGTGACCTCATGGGTGTGAGGTGTGAGGAAGGGACATGCCCAGCCCCACATCCTCTGCCCTGCTGCAGCATCCCAGTGCTCAGGGTCCTGGATAGCTGCTATGAGGGTTTGGAGCTGTTCCAGCTCCTCACCTGGGAGCCCCAGGGACCCAGCGCTGCCTGGATCTGTCTTGGCTGCCACTGCTGGCACAGGAGCTGCATCCATGGTGCACAACCTGGAGGTGTCTTGAGGACAAAATCCTGGGATGTGGCCTCATTCCGTTAAGTCCAGAGTCACCCCATGCACGAGACAAGCAGCAGGCAGGGGCTGTGGGATAAATTCCAGCAGGACTGGGGGTCCTTCTGCCACTGGAGCCTCCCCAGGACACACAAAGCACTGCTGGGATACTCATCACCTGCCATGCTGCTGTCTTTTCCTCAGCAATGAGGGGCTTTGACCTGCAAGCAAACACACTTGCATACTTTGGGAAAACAGGATGAAGGCACATCGCTTTGGCTGGGAGCGGGAGGTGTTTCAGCTCCCCTTGGGTAAGAGGAGTGCTGCTGCAAATGCTGGCCTGGGCATGGATGTGATCACTGCTCAGAGACCCCTGAGATGCAGGAGGGAGCAGCCTGGAGAGATGCTGGGGACCTGGCTGAGCAGTTTCCCAGATACAGGCTGTTTGAAGCCAGCTGATCTGCCGAAGAGGAGCTGACATTTGGGACAGCAGCATGTCGCTTGTGCCATCCCGCACAACGCCGGCCTCTGGGGCTCCCAGGCCAGCAGTCCTGACCAGCCTAGGATGTCTCTGCATTGCACTGGAGCAAGGCAACTCTCTTTGGAGGAGAAGGAGATGGTGTTGGTAGTGGAGATGGGGCGTTTGCCAGCTCTGTGTGGGCAGGAGCTGCCTGTGGCTCTGTGGGTGGATGCTCCTGTCCATCCTCCCACCCCTGGAGATGGAGCATGGGCAGCTTTGCTTCCTGCAGGGAGTGGGCAGCGTGGCAGTGCTGCCTGCTGCGTGTGGTGACAGCGGGCAGGGCTGGAGGGCCAGGCTGATGCCTTGTCGGAGCACAGGGACCTGTAAGCTCGGGCTGGTGGCACTGACTGAACTAGCCTACATTCAGGGCCGTGCTGGCTGCTGCAAGGAGCTGAATGGGTTCAATTCTGCCTGGCCAGGGGCAAGTGGCTGCAGGGAGGTGCTGTGCTTGGGGTAAGATATGTGGCGCTGGCAGCAGCCAACCTGGCTTTTATTAAAGCTTTCTTCAAAGCCCTGCTAAAGCCCTTCCAGATGTGAGCTGCCAGGAGGACCCAGGGGACGGGGATGGGGAAGGCGTATGTGATGGTTGCAATTAAACTTGTGCTGCAGGAGGCACACAGCTCCCCACCTGGCTGGGGGTGAAGAGCTTTGCTGCTGCTGCCTGGGGCTCACAGGGTTGGATGCTGCTATGAGAAGGACTGGGTTGTGTGGGGAAAAGGAATGGAAGCCCCAAAGGACAAGCACTGGGCTGGTGTTGGCCTTGGTGTGTGCATGGGGATCTGGTGCTGGTGAGGGTTGCTGGAGCGTCAGGGCTTGTGTTGACCGTGGTCCAGCTGCAGTCTCTTGATCCTGGTGTCCAAACCTGCTGCAGGGCCCCATGGGAGCCCAGGGCAGCTGCAGCCTTCCTCCTCCTCCTCCTCCTCCTGCTCCCCCCGCAGCCGCAGGGCTGGTGGGAGGAGGTGGCGTGGTGCTTGCTGGGCTGGAGCCAGCGAGAGGGCTCCACGTCAGGAGCCGTTCCCAGGTCACGCTGAAGACCACAGCGTTCCTCGTGGCACCATGGTCAGTGAAGAGCTACTTGGGTTCCATGTGGCACGCTTAGGCATAGGGAAATGCCGCAGTGCTGGGTCTGTGCCGAGACCCAGGGCAGCTCGAGCCTGTCCTCGGGAGTGTGGGGTCTTGATAAGCAAGAAGGGACATGAGGGACCACAGGGTCCACCCCTATCATGACACATGGTGGCTTCACGGGCAGCCAGAGGCAGGGGAACAGCAGCTCTGTGGCCAGAACAGCAGCTCTGGACATGTTTGTGCTCGCCCGAAGCATCTCTGAACCCAGCAGCTGTAGGAAACTCCCTTGTGTCCTTGATGAGTGACCCATGTGCTTGGCACAAGCCTCGCCGGGCAGCTGCGTACACACAGTCCTGAGAGCCTGCGCCATCCCCTTCCTGCTGCTGCCAGCTCTCACATCCCATCCCCTTCCCGGAGGGAATATTAGTGCCGGGCTCTGCCCCGCTGCCTGCCCTGTGCATTACAGGGATCGATGGAGCTGGATCAATACCACCAGCTGGGGACCAAAAGGCATCTGCACCCATCTCTGCTCAGCCCTGGGGCCTGGCACCCACCGCGGCACGTGCCAGGGCCTTGGGAACACCGGCACCTCGCCGTGGTGGCCAGGCACCGGGGCAGCATCACCAAGTCCCCCGCTAGCCCCAAAGCCAGAAATAGCAGAGCCCATCATTCCCAGGGGTTATAAATAGCCTTGGCTATGGGGAGATGTTGTTTTTGTGCATGGAAAACGCTGCCCTAGTTCTGTTTCATCAATCTGCCACCAGAAATAGTCCTGAGTTCTTGGAAGTTTCTTGCCTCTTGGGTGTGGGTTAGAGGGGTTCGGGGTAAAGCAGGGCAGGGGAGGCTGAGCCCACCTGGCTTCAGGGCACAGCCAAAGGGAGCCCAGACCTTTCCCTCCCCATCCTCCTGCCATGGGCAGCAGGTTGCCAGGGAACATCATGTCCCACACCCCACGTTGTCTGTGGTTTGGGGGCTTTGGGGTGGCAGTGGGGCTGGCATGGGGCTGTGTCCTCACAGTGCTGACACACCACCTCTCCCCCCAGCTGGACCCACAGGCCGTGCAGACAAAGAACTGGCACATGGATGTGATCGAGATGAACGGGGTAAGCCCCTCACTTCGATTGCAGCTCCTTCTCTAGGGCTGCTTTATGTGGCAATGAAGGTGATGTGCCAGGGTCAGGCTGCAGGGACTCACCCCTGTCTCCCACAGATCAAGGTGGAGTTCTCCATGAAGTTCACAAGCAGAGATATGAGCCTGAAGAGGACCCCTTCCAAAAAGCAGACCGGTGTCTTCGGGGTCAAAATCAGCGTCGTGACAAAGTACATGTGGGGCTGGGGGGCTGATTTGCTCCATTCCCTGTGGGTGTGGGGTTGCACCATGTCCCCTTGCTCCCATCCACACCAGAGAGCGTGGCTTTTGCTCTCTGCTGGGGACTTGCCCGTTCCTTCACCAGCCCCATCCTTCCCACCCATCCTGGCCCTAGCCCGGGGTTTGCAGGGCTGGGATGGCCACCATGGGATTCCCTGGGAATGTTTGCTTATGGCTCTGCTTTGTGAACCAGGCGTGAGCGCTCCAAGGTGCCTTACATCGTGCGCCAGTGCATCGAGGAGGTGGAGAAGAGGGGCATCGAAGAGGTTGGCATCTACAGGATCTCTGGTGTAGCCACTGACATCCAGGCATTAAAAGCTGTCTTTGATGCAAGTAAGTGTCCTGGGAGATGGTTTCCCTCCATGTCATGTTCCCTTAGGAGGGTTTTCAGGCACCAAGCCTCCCAGTCCCCTGCCTTGCAAGTCCGGGGTCTGATTCTTGCACTGCTTGTGTGGAAAATGTGCTGGTGTGCCCAGGAAGGGGCTGGGGGTGAGGAGGGGAAGGAGCGTATAGCAAACGCCTAAAGGTCCCAGCCTTGTTTGTGCCTTGGTGTCTGAGCTGCTGCTGCGCCTGGCTGGCTCCAGAGAGACACTGAGTCAGGGCAGCATTGCAAATGGATTTGCAAATTATTCCGCATCCGTTGCCCAGCCAGGCGGGAAGTGCTCAGCGTTCCCAGCCCCAGCCTGGCTCAATGGAGCTGTGCACCCGGTGATGCTGTCCCTGCCCTCCAGCCAGCAGCCTGCCTGGGTAGCTGGGGTTACAGAGGGGGTTGAGACCCAGAGGGGAAGGAGGTGTAACACGTGGGTGCTCTCTGGACAGATAACAAGGACATCCTGGTCATGCTGAGTGACATGGACATCAATGCCATCGCCGGCACGCTGAAGCTGTACTTCCGTGAGCTGCCCGAGCCCCTCCTCACTGACAGACTCTACCCTGCCTTCATGGAGGGGATTGGTAAGGGGATGGAGAAGGGGTTGGTGCCCAAGCATGGCTCTCTTTGGCATTGCCTGCTCTGGGATGGGAGACTCCTGAGGGTCCTTCCCAGCTCGGCCCACTCAGTTCTGGCTGTCCTTGCTGGCTTCAGGTCAGCTCGGGGCTCATGGTGCTGCTCCCCAGGGAGCAGGCAGCGCTGGCTGCTGGAAGCATCTGGCTATTGTGGGTCCCAGTGCTGCACAAGGTGTTCCCAGCTCCTGTCCTGAGCCCTCTCCCTCCTTGTTTCCAGCCCTGTCAGATCCTGCTGCCAAGGAGAACTGCATGATGCACCTTCTCCGCTCACTGCCTGACCCCAACCTCATCACCTTCCTCTTCCTGCTGGAGCACTTGAAAAGGTAATGGATTGGCTTGTGGTTCCCACGGGGATGCCCAGTGCAGGCGGGAGGTGCAGGATGGTTTGTCTCACTGCTTTGCTGTGGGGATTAGATGTGAATGGAGTTAGAGCTGCTAATTCCTGCGGTGCCTGTTTGGCCGTGGGCTGATCCTGAAGCGGAGGAGGATGGTGCTGTGCTGCTGTGGAGCAGGGCCAGCAACAGTTTCTCAGCGTTGGGCAGGCAGCAGTGGTTCTTCCGTCTCCCGGCCCCTCCAAGAGGATGCAGCCCTAGGCATGTCCCACCTGACCCAGCCCACCTGAGTCCCTTTGGCTGGTGTCAGTGTTGGCTTCAGGAAAACCAAGTGCTGTGTCCTTTCCCCCCAGTCCAGCAACAGCCTCTGCAAAATGAGGTGCAGTAATCGCTGCAACTTGTCTGCAGTGAGTGGCCAGGACCCCAAGATGGTCAAACTGCAGACATGTCCCAGAGCTGCAGGTGACACCCTGTATCACTCATCCCAGGGCAAGTGCAGCACTGTGTGGTTTGATGGGCTGTCTTGGCCCAGATGAAGCCCATCCGAATCTGGAGATGGACAGTTCTGGGGCTCACTGGGGCCCCAAAACCCATAGGGAGCGTGGGACAGCAATGCACATGCAGAGCCTGGCCAGGGCTGCCATGGGTTTGGGACCAGTGCTCACAGCTCATGTTACTCGCATCATGAAGGGGTTTTTTTTTTCCCCTTCTGGTTTGGCTAAAGCCAAACAGAAAAAGTGATTGAGCTGGGGGATGGGGAAGGAAAAATCCATTTCCATCCTGAGAACCGGGCACAGCCAGTTCCCACATCTGCTCCCCTGGCCGGGGCTCAACCGAGCAGCCTGTGCCGGGGAGCACAGCTGCCTCCTAACATGGCAATGTTGTGGCCCTGGTTCCCTCGCTGCGGGCTGGCCGGGGTCCCAGGGGGTCGCAGGGGCAGGGAGCCATGCGGGGAGGTGCGGGCTGCTGCGGGGCTCCCCGTACCCTGCCGGGGCTTGGGAAGGGTGGAGGCTTCGCAGTGCAGCAGCCAGCGAGGGCTTGGTCGCTGCCACATCACACCCGGGGCTCCCGGCCAGCCCCAGCGGCTCCGGAGGAGGCCGTGAAGGGGGCAGAGCTCCCTGCCCTGCACCTGGGTTGGGGGGGCTGTGAAGGGCAGTGGCAAGCTGGAGGTGCCCCACTCGCCCCCCGTATAGCCCTGTGGTTGCCCCATTGCAGAACAGCGTTAGGAGCTCATGTTCCCTCTCTCCCCGTGCGCTGCAGGGTAGCTGAAAAGGAGCCTATCAACAAAATGTCTCTCCACAATCTGGCCACGGTCTTTGGGCCAACACTGCTGAGACCCTCAGAGGGGGAGAGCAAGGGACACCTCACCCTGGCCTCTGACATCTGGTCCCACGATGTGATGGCCCAGGTAGGAGCCGTGCTGGTGGCACGGGGCTGCAGCCCGCACCAGCACCCCTGTGCGGGGAGCAGAGGGGTTTACCCGCTTTGGCTGGGTAGATTTGTCACTCTCTGCTGGATGTGTCTGCACAGGGACAAGCTGAGAGCTGGCAGCTCTGCCCTTGTTTGGCCTAACACCCCCCATTTCCCTGCTCCAGGTCCAGGTCCTTCTCTACTACCTGCAGCATCCTCCCATCTCCTTCACTGAGCTAAAACGCAACACACTTTACTTCTCCACGGACGTGTAGCCTGCAGGGAGAAGGCACCAGCTGCAAACACTCCCAGCTCCCTGCCGGGGGACATGGACTGGATCGCAGCCCCCCAGGGAGACCGGCCCACACCTGGGACGGTGCCGCCTGCAGCTCCTGTACAATCGCGTACCAGAGGCCCGGTCCCAGCCCAGGCGCCGTGCCCCTCTGTAAAGTAGTCGTGTCTTATGTCCCTCCTTGTGTTCAGGAATTGTTTCTATGTATATTTGTTCAACGGAAGAGGTAGTGACTGACAAGGGCTGCGGATGCAGGCTTCCCCCTTCGCTAGTTTTCTCCTGGACTCCTTCCTGCCTGCTCGTTCCTACCAGGCACCCTTTGTCTCGCCCAGCTCGAAGCCTGCAGTATCCCACGAGTGCCTGTTTTGCTGCCCAGCTCCCCTGCCCCACGCCTGCATGTGCAGCATCGACTTGCTTCAGAGGCTGGGAGCTCATGGGCTTCCCTTCGCCGTGACAGTGACCAGCTCTGCTTTGGCTTGCTGCCTGCGCAAACGTTGGACCCTGCGCCTGGATCCTGCTCTGGCCCAAGCAAACCTGCGACCACGAGAGCAGAGGAGCATGGTGCTGCTTCCTCCTTGCCACGTCTCTTCTGGGTGCTTTCAGGCCAGTCCCCTCTGCAGCCCTTACCCTGTGCTTTGCCTGTGCGGGTGTAGCATGGCAGCTACTTCCTTCGCTGTACCTCGCCTCCAAGTAGCATTTTGGGGTAACCCATCACACAAGGCTGGAGTGAGAGGGGCTGTGCTGGTCTCTTGATCCGCAGCAGCCTTGAGAGACAGCCAGGCCGGTCTGCTTCCTCCACCATGGGCTGACCCCAGGTATGCACTCTGGCACCAGTGGGTCCCATAAGGGCACGTGGATCCCAGTTTCCCCAACAAACCCTGCTGGGGTGAGGAACAGGGTCCCTGCTGTATCCATACGCCCGTATCTCTGCTGTAGTAAAGCATATGGACCCCTGCAGCTAGCACTGCCAACACTGGCTGCACCCTGTGGCAGAGCCCGCTGGGCACCAGCATTCCTGCCATGGCCATGATTAAGGAGAGGGTTTTGTGTCCCTCCTTGGCTTTCCCTGCTGCCCAGGGCAAATGGCAGCACATGGCCCTGCCTTGGTGCCAGCTCCACTGCCAGACGTTTGTGCTCTGCAGCAGCTGGACAGTCACCCAGCCTGGAATATAGCGCAGAGGGATGGGAGGAGGAAAGCCTTGATGGCCCTCACTACTGAAGGCAGAAGTGCTTTGTTCTCTTTCTCACAAAGCAGTTGCTGCTGGGTTAGCTGTGCCCAGCCAGCTCAGGTCTGTTTTAGTTAGTGGCTCCAGTTCTTCACCCCAGGCTGATGGCTGGAGTTGTCACACCATGTCCCAAGGCAGGATGGCCACATGCCTGTGCTCACTGCCAGGCTGTGCTCCGGCTGCCCCAGTGCCTGGCTCCCAGTACATCCCCCACCCTCCCACATTCCCAGGTAGGTGCTGGGACCTGCTGGGACACGAAACCTTTCGCTCTGTGAGTTGAGTCCATGTTCTCATGGGAAAAGCCCCCCTCTTCCCCGATCGCCTTGGCTCTGTGCTCTCCTGTGCCAAATGGAGATGGATGAGAAGTGACCAAGTGTATCCCTGCTAACAGTGGCATTGCCTTTACCCTCCTGACTAACAGACTGTTCCAGGTAGAGCCCGGCTGCCTGCCGCCAATGCACCAGGTATGTCCTAAGCCCACCTTCCCAGGGAAGGCAGCACCTGCCTGCCCTGCACCAGCAAAGCAACAAAAGGAGGGGAGGTCTTTCAGTCCCCCTCCAAAGGGCTCACACTCCAGACCCTGCTCCTCTTGACTACCAGCTAAACAGAAGGGAAACAGCATTGCAGAAAATAACCAGGCGTCTGTCTTGGCCCTGGACCCAGTAAGGAGGCCGAGTTTTAAATCTGACTGCACAACGGATCCCTGTGTGTGTCTGATTTGTTACATGTGTCCAAGTCTCTGTCCACGATACTGTCATTCCAGATGGAGACTCTGTACAGCCAAATCCCCCCTGCGCGAAAGTGACTGGAGGCCCGGTCCACACAGCCCTGGCACAACAGGCTGCGGCCATCCCTATGACTGGCTTTTGCTTGTCCCTGCAGGAAAGAAGAGAGGGGGGTGGACTCTTGCAGCTACAGGTAGAATAGAACTGTTAATTAATATTTGACTTTCAAAAGTTGTTAAGGATATATTTTTGTTTGTGTTTTGTTTCAATTTCTGTAGATTATAAACTTTAAATGGCTGTAAACCATGTGAGGAGAAAAAAAAAGGTTAATAAAAATGCAAAGCCCCAACATTTGCACAAAAGGAGCCTTGTGGTGTTGCTGTTTGCACTAACTGATCACCTTGGCATCACAGCTTCTTCTCTGTCGTGGAAATCCTGCTAGTTGCACTTCAAGCCAGTGGTATATGCACAGGCATTGTGCCAGGCAATCTTTTAAGAGAATCTTACGGTTTGGGCTACATCCTTGCAATTCAGTACATTCTGGAGGAAAAAAACCTGGACTGTCTGGAGCCAGCCTGTTTAATCAGCCCAGAATTACTCAAGCTTAAAATTCAGCTGACTTGCACAGCTTCTGGCCTGAGGATACTGAACAGGCACAGCAAGGGACATCAGGCGATCTGGAAACCTCATCTGATAGATCACATGGTGCTGCCTCCCCACTTCTTTCCATGTGGGAATGGGAGACAATATGCCTTCAAACTGACCACTGACCATCTTATCAACCAAACCACCCTGCTAGTATTGCTCTTCCAGGTAAGCAAGTGCTGTCACCATTCTGGATCTCAAACTGTGGGATGCAAAGGAGGGGAAGTGGGTGGGAAAACCTGTGAGGTGTGTGCACTGAATCTGAAATCCCACTGCCTCAAAAAGATGAGGGTAGGTGTTTGCCCCTGCAGAATGGCTCTATTAAAGGTTAAAATCAGCCTAAATTATCCTGAGTATATAAATTACCCCCTGAGGTCTGAGAACAGAGCTTGGTTAGAAAAACAAGAGTGCTAACACAAATGCAAATCAAAAAAGGAGCTGCTCCTTGAGTTAATGAACACGTTTTGACTTCAGTACCAGTGTTCTGCAGAAATATCACTTCACTTCCCCCAGTGTAATACTCAGAGGTGGTACGGGGACGTGATGGGAAACAGACTGTGTGCTAAGTGAATGCCCAGTTATCTCTCTAACAGTGGTTTATTCTCACAACTCTGCGTTCCAGTCTTGCTATCAAACTGCTGGAACTAATGGTGTGAGCCCGTGGCAGTTAAAGCAGTAGCAAGATGATTTGTACTCCCACAGTGAGGTTAAATCAGGCTAGCCAAGTGGCTACAGAGAATTATACTTCTGCAACAACCTTTTTTTTTCCCCCCTTAAACTGTTTTGTTCATCTGCCAGTAACCACACGGGTCTAAAGCTAAGGATATTGCTTTTCCCTTTAAGACATGGTAAAGAAATCTGGCTCTCATCTCTATACACGAAATAAGGCAAGTTGTACAGATGGTGGTTTGTCTTCAGCTGGTATTTTAAGAAAAGCCTGAAACAACTTATTTCTCCACAGGATCTTACCTCTCCCCAACAGAGTAGCAAGCTGCAAACTGATAATCGTTCAACACTTGCAGCACGTTCAAATACACAGTAAGCTAAATCACTGCAATTCTTTTTGATGCTTGTCCTCCTGCCTCTTTTGATGCTAGCAACAAACTTAATCAAAATCAGACCCAAAGGACTGAAAAAGCTCAGAGTCCAGGCTTGTTTCCTGGAAACTGACAGTCAGCTGATCCATCCTGGAGATACTGCTTGCTGCGCCTCGCTCCATCCTCACATACTCCTGCAAGTCTGCCTGAAGCAGCACGCCAGGGCTCAGAGCCAGATTATTGTTAGTCATTCAGGAAAAGTGGCCAACACCATCCAGCTTGCACTGATCAGGACTCTGAAGGCAGTGGAAAGGTAAGCCTGATGGTTCTTGTGCCGTGATGCAGGCTCTTAGCAGCAGCACTGGAACAAAAGGGGAAACTTCCTCCCAAGAGATCCCACTGTTACCGTAGATAGTAATCAATTGCAGCAGAGAAAGCAGCAAATCCACCACAGCCGATAACTCCCGCCTTCAAACCAGCTGCAATGCAAAAAGGGTGGGAAAGAATGAGACAAAATAGGAAAGATCTTTTTCTTCTCAGTCAGTAACTAGCTTACGCTGTGCTGGCTTGAAGAGCTTACACCTGCAGGAACCTGGCAGTCTGCTACCATGGAACACTGGCACTCCCACTGCCCAAAGGGATGGGAGGAACCTGGCACACACTGGACCTAAAACTAGCACAGCACAATGGCTGGGCCCTCTGTTGCTATGTTTGCCCTCAAGGGACAGAAAGCATCAGTGGCCATTGCTGATTTCAGTGCGTTCTGAGGTGAGCACTGCGAGTGGTTTGCTGTTGTACTAGGGAAAGATAAGAAGAGTCACTACTGCTTTGAAAGGATTAGATCCAGGACAGACACAACTTCATAAGCTCAATTAGAAGCACTTTCAAGAGCACTTTCCTTTCTGCTCTCTGGACAGTTTTTTCCTTAAGGAGAGGTGAGAGAAGTCTGATCTTTCTGATGACCAGAGCAGCTCTCTTCCTACTTGGAGCCTTTTACAGATGTGGTTAGCACTCAGAGCTTCCCAAAGTCCCCATTAGTGCCTGCCAGACTAAATTCCCAGTGCTCCTGCTCTTTCACAGCTAAACAGAGTTGTCTGTTTGAATTGATACATGAGAAAGGAGGAAAGCATTTTCCTCTCTGCAAATTAACAGTTAATGCCAGTGAAATATATATACAAGCAGAGCTTTGTTAACACAAGAGGTGTAGCTGTAGCTTCAGAGAGTTGCTCAGTATGTATTTTTGGCTCCCTCCCCTCCTTCCCATCCACACAGAAGAGTGTGCATAGCTAACACTACTGCCTGCTTTTTCTTTTAAGTAAATTCTGTTGATTTTCCTCCAATTTCACTGTGCTGTATGACCAAACCTCGCCTACCCACACATCTTTTAAGCTGACAGGAAAGTGATAGAGCAGTTCTGCCAGTCTGGAGTACACTCTCACATTGACATCACCATAACCCAATGCAAAGAGATTTTCAGTGTATGTTCTGTTTAAAAAGATCACCTGCTGCATAACCAAATTACAGTCTTATCACAGAAAAAGGCACTACCAACCTCTGAAGCCGATTGCTCCTCCGGTGATGCAGCCACTGATAACACTGTTCTTCCAGTCTGACTTTCCACGATACTGTGGAATTAAAAATGAGAGTCAACAAGTAAATATGGACTGAACATTCAGTGTCTGTACTAGCACCAAGAAAGATGGAACCACCTTCCAGCCCATTTTTAGCTGAGGATGTTTTTCCCTCTCTTCTCAGCAGATGGCCCCCTGCACTCTCAAACAGAAGACCGGCAGGGCCAGGAGAAGATGGAAGAACAGGTCACCCAGAGAGGTAAGACAAATCTGCTACAGCAGACTCTCAGGTGAGCTGATCCAGCCCCCAGAGTACAACACTGTGCACTACTACCAGCTCAGAGACCTTAACAGCACTATAACTACACGAGTGCAACACTGAGCCTGGCCACGCAGCCTGGTTCTCAGCACAGGTGACAGCCACAGTACCCTGCTGACAAAGATGGACTATTTCCACAGCCAGAGCAAAGATCTCTTTGTTCTGCTCCATTGTGCAAGCAGATAGACTTTTCTTCTACATGAGTTATGAAATCATTGTGTCTTTCAATTAAAAGGCAGGACTGAAATTCATAACAGGCTTGTTTTCCTGTTTCAGAAAATGAATTATAGATTTACCACTGAGCTGCACAAGGTCATTTCTTGCTGTAGGGGCAAGATGAAAATAGGCCTATTATTTAAGAGCTTTGATCAGAGGATCCCTTTCTCCATATGGAGTTTTTAGAAGCCCAAATTACCATATGACAACTCACAGTTTGATATTTTACAACAACAACACGCACCTGTAGCTAGGGTTTTAGAACTTTAAAAAGTTACTTTTCAAAATAACATCTATACTTGCCAACACATTCAGGACTTGAACTGAAAAGTACTTTGCTCATGTACGCTCTTCTGCTCATTCTGTCGGAGAACAGCAGTTCTGAAGACACATCTCAAACCTGAAAAGCTCTGATGGTCAAGAAACAGAACACACTAGCCTACTCCCTTACCCTTTTACAAAGGAGATATACATACATACTTGGATGCAGTAGAAGAGATTATTAGTGTACAAGAAAACATTTCTTATTGCTTAAGAAGTTACTACTCACAGATTCAACCACACATTCAGTGCAGGAGAACATGGCACCCACAATGGCGAAGTTCTTTGCATAGGATATGCCCCGCTGCCCCATATCTTTGAGGACCTCTTTTGCTGTTGGCGTGCGATACGGATCCTTGGGATCAAACCCAACATTGGTGTCGATGCCGGCTGTGAAGACACCAAATGCGCCTCCCAGAACAAACCCTGTAAAAGACAACCAGTATGAAATGAACCTGGGCTGGATTCAAGCAGCACATTCCCCGCAGGCACCAGAGAACCTCCGCTCCTGTTGCCTGTCAATGCTGCGTTGTGAAAGGGGAAGTTTAAGAGCACAAATGTCCTGTCTCTTCATACTACGGAAGCTGTTGCTGACAGGCTGTGCTGAGCAAAGGCTGCGAGCAACCTTTCCTTTGCAAGGCAAGCAAAGATCCCTCCCTGAGACCCGTGACATACACTGGAGGCTTAGAGGAACGAGAATTAAAACACGGGGGTCCCGGTGCTGCAATTCGTCTCTACCCTCCCTTCCCGGACCCCACGGAGGGCCCCCCCAAGCGCCCCGCAGCCGGCCGCCCGGTCCCTCCATCCTCCCCCTGCCTCCCTCAGCCGCCCCACCGCACCTCCCACACAGGCCAGCGCCGCCTTGAAGGCGCAGCTCTCCATGGCGCGCTCCACCATCTTCTGCTCCTCGCTCTTGGGCGGGCTGGGGATGCCGCCGAGCGCGGCGGGGTCCCAGGCGCGGGGCCGCCGCTGCTCGCCCACCAGGTGCTGCAGCAGCACGCTGTACTGCAGCGGCGGCGCCGGGGGAGGCTCCGGGCCGCCCGGAGCGGAGGGCGGCGGCGCTGCGGCCATGACCGCCCTCAGGCACCCGCGTCCCGGCCCGCTCCAGTCGCCGGTACCCGGGAGCAGCTGTGGCGCGCGGAGGCTCACGGGAGTTGTAGTTCCGCTGCGGGGAGGCGGCGGCGGGGAAGCACCTGGAGAACTACGACTCCCGACAGGCACCGCGACGCACAGAGTGGGTACGGGCGGGAGGCGCGGCTTCCCGCGGGATTGGTCCCTTGGAGCCGGGAGGACTACATTACCCGGCGTGCCGTGCGCCCCCCCCTGGCGGCCGTCGGAGCCGCTGCAGGTGAGGGGAGGGCTCCGCTGCTGGAGCATCCCCGGGAGCGGCGGTCGGCTGCAGGTGAGCGCGGCTCGGGCTCCGGTGCCGGCTGGGGGAGGCCGGCAGCCTCTCCCGGGGCAGCCCCGTGCTGGGGGACCCTGAGGCGCCGCAGTGCGGGGCTGAGTCCCTGTGCCCCGCTGAGGTGCGGGGAGGGGTGTCGCGGTGTCGGTGCTGTCCTCCCGCCGTCCTGCCCTGACAGCCTTCGGCTGCGCTGGCGTCTGGGGGGCAACAGGTCCGTGGCGGGACGGTCGGTTGTAGCCGCGTCCATTGCGCGGACGGGATGAGGGCACCTGAGGCGCTGCTGCCTGTAGGTGTGGGGCGGCTGGAGCCCGCGGTTTGCCCCGACAGCCTTCGGGTGTCGCCTGAGGTGAGAGCTGAAGAGCTTCGTAGTACCTCAGCCGCTAGCCCGGGCTCGGATGTCTCACCCAGGCTTGGTGAAAACGCTGGCGCATCAGGCCACCGCCGGTGCCTTTCTAAGGAAACCCCAGCTGTCTCCGGTGTAAAGCAGCAATTTTACTTTAGGACTTGTGTATCTCAAAAGGGCTTAGAGATAACCAAAATCTGTCTCTCTGTCACAGATGCAAACTTAACTCGTGTCGAATCATATAGGAAGCTGGCTCTGTTTGGTAATGAGATGGGAAAGGCTGCTTTTTACCCGCGGTAAACCAGGTGCATTGAGCATTAAAATGCCTTCTGTGTGCTTTGCTTGTGTAGCATTTTGCTCAGCCTGTTTTACTTTCTTGTTCTTGTGGACTAAAACCAATTTTCTGTTTGGCTCGGCACAAGTTAAGATAGGTATGACTTAAAACCTTCTTTTTTAGCTATTTTTCTATTTAAATCTTAAAAAGTTACCATAGACTTTTAAATTGCTGAGAAATAGCTGTGATGGTTTCAATGGGGTGCTTTGAAGTGGAGTGTTTTAATAATTAAAAATTGTTTGAAAGATTTAATAACTATTTTTCGAACCGTGCATTAAACATGAATTCCTCCTGTCACCCTGAAACCTTCCTGAAACACAACCCTTCAGAGGTCCCAAAGTTACCCGTTTTCGTTGTTTTTATCCTTGGTGCTTTGTCTTGTTTGTGTCTTAGTTTAGGATTGGACAGGTAGCTTCAAACAACCATTTAAAACGATGGATTTTACCCCTTCAAATATATCATTACGCAAAGTTCATTGCCAATAACTTTCCTCTTAAATTCCACTGCCCTCTACTGGCAGGACCAGCAGGATCCGCTGCCCACTGCTCTTCCCTTTCCACTTGCTTTCAACTCCTATTTTTGTTTGTTCGGTTTCTTTTTTGAAGGTCAGAAACCCTTGAAAAGCATTCGGTTAAAATCTACTGAAACAGTCACTATACAAAGCCGAGAGCGTTGCTGGCAGGATGATCTCCCTCAGGAGCCCTGAACTTCAGAATTCAATCTTCTCCTTGATCTGAAATAACCTAGTTGGGCTGATTTTGAAGTCACACTGTAAAGCCTATTTTCCAAAGGCATAAAGGGAAACAAAAATATGTTGGATTTGGAGTCTGAGCATGAAAAGTTTACAAGTATAGCTGGAATATTGTTTTGACTTTCTTTCTCTGTTCCTGGGTTTTGGAGGAAATGCTGGGTTACTATTTGTTTGTAAAGATGATACGAAGAAATACTGTGTAGTTACAATTACATAAAATACTTATAAATATCCATATCTATAAATATATGTGTATGTTATATTCCTCCCCTCAGGTATTTTATCTCCTTTTCTTAGTTCTGTTCTGTGTTCTACATATGAATAAAAACATGTGCTTGAGTATTTGAATAACTCATCTGCCTGAGCAGACTTTTCATGTGAGTGGAATCAGACAGAGGATTAAGGCTTGGAGAGAGGATCAGAGAGTTCAACACATCATTCAATAAATAAATTGTTCAAATGAAACTTTCAGCTGTTTCTTTACAAATCTGTGAACCTTCATTATTGTGCATCTGTGTAGCCACCACATTTGATTCTCTTCCTTCATCAGGCTCCTACTGTCTGAACGCTGTCCCTGAAATCCCACTTTACTCTTGGAGGTGTTAAGTCCGGTGTAAGAGCTTTAGGTTATTTTTAACCTTGTCTAGGCCCAGATGAAACATTTTTGTTTCATTTGAGTGTGCCTCTTCCCTGTGTGGTGACAGCATTGAGTGCACATGATCATTAGCTTTTCTTCTGCCTGCTATACACAATGTTCCAGTGTGTTCAGTGTCTGTTTCAGCAGAGGGCAGCACATGGGGATGTGAAATACTTGTGTTTCACTTGAACTTTGCAGTGACTCAGTCTTCCTCCCACACTTCAATATTCTGCAGACAGGATAAACCTTGGAAATAATGGGGGTTTTGTCTGAAATCCTGTTTTTGCATATGTCTTACTTGTAGAGTTCCCAGGATTTGCATAGGCTTTGGCTGTCATTTTTTGGCATTGCTACTAAAAAGTTTTCGTAGTCCTTAACTTTATTTTGTAGAACTGCCAGTTCCAGAGTCTCTTCTCAAGTGTGTGAGGGTGGAAGTCAACAGTAATTGATTCAGTCCATTTTTTTCACTCATGTCTACCTGTCTGCACCTTTTCCCCCTTACCAGAACTGTGATGATCTTGGGGAATGAGAGGAAGAGGGGATAAAGTAACAGGTATTTTAATGAACAAAGGGAAAGCTTTCAGTTGTACCACAAGCAGAAGAAAGTCTGGCTGCTCTGCAGTTGCCTTGCCTCTTGCATAGGAAAGGAAGTGTGCTGGAGCCTGCTGGGCTCTGATTCTGGCAGCAGCATTTAGTGTTTCCATTCTGTAGCCTTCTCATCTCTATAATGTTTGATGCTTTCCAACTTCTCATCCAGATTGTGAATGTAATGTTGGTTTTGTTTGTTCTTATTAAAAATATTTTAGGTTTGAGAGGGCATTGGGGAAGTTCTTCTTGAAATACACCTAAATTCAGTGGAGAAACCTTGCTTCTGTACTTCCCTTAGCTTATATGAATTTAACCAATATATGTTTGAGAGTGAAGTTATATTTTTGCTGAGGTTGCAAGGCTTTCCATTTTGGAGAATACTGGCACTATCATGGCAAAGAGCTGAAGTACTAAAAAAAGGTCAGATTATAGCTACCTGGCAGGTATGTAGGAGTTAAAACTGAAAAGACATCCTGACTTACTGTATGTGTTTTTTCTTTAGGTCAATGTAAGGTAGATTGCAGAGAGACATTTCAATAAAGTCTCCTTTTAGGATCAGCAGATGTATTCCTTGTGGCTCTGTTCTGTACCTCAGAAGGAGCAGGATGTGGGTTTTCAAGATGAGTGTTTGATCCTGTCTGCTCTCTTTAACGTTTGATATCTCGAAGTGCGATTCCGTTTTGAAAGTGGGGTGGTTTCTTTGTACTTGTGCCACTTCAGCATGCTCCTTATGCTCTTCACAATTTCCTTAATATTACACACACTTCTGTTTTCACCTGTGAAATTTGAAATGCACTTGGAAGTCATGGGCTAAAAAAAAATCTGTATAAGTGTTCAGACATCATCATCTCCCAGGGATTTTAGCTGTTGCTATAGAAGCCTAAATTCTCTTTTGGGAGACCTTTCCAATATAAAGAAGTTGATACTGGAGGAAAGTTGTCATGGAAATATGCAGCAAAAAGAGAAAGGAAATCTCAATGTGATGACTCTTACATAGGCTTAGCCAGCTTGGTGATGTAGCTTTTTATCTAAGGGCTCTAATTCTGCAGATTCTCTTCATTACATTCCAATGGGCTGGAATGCTACAGGCTAAAACCTAAAGAGATAAATTATTTAACATTTACATAACCAAAGGTACTTCTTCAACTCGGTGAGCTTCATGTTTATTCAGATTCAAGTTTCCTCACTTCATAATAACTTCTAAACAGCAGTATGGCACTATTCTTTAGGCTACCCAGCCCTCCAGATGGGGAGGTAAAGTCCCTTTGGAGCTGAGTTTGAGCCCCATTCCTGCAGCGCAGTCACATCAGTTTCCTGGTGTCAGCCCATTGGGTGGGTGCAAAGAGCAGTGTTCTCTACAACCACCACCATTGTTTACCTGTTGGAAGGAACCCCTTCCAGGTGACGTCGGTAGGCTGGGGGTTTTCCAGCAGCCTGCTTCTAGTGTGGCATGAGCTATAGGAATGGCAGCTCTAAAAGGATTTACAGACCTCCTGCTATTGAAATAAGGCTTTTGGAATTTATTTTTAAATGACTAAAAAGAGTTTATTCTGCAGGCTTCAGTGCCATTCAGATTTGAACAGGGGTCCTTTGTGTCCGGCTAAATGGTCATACAAGCAGATCCCTCTCCATGAATTTCTTGTTCACTTATGCCATCACTAAGCCTGGTTGGTTCCCTGGTTTCAAGCTCTTTGTGTCTTTCTTACTAAAGCTTCCTGATACCTGATAGATGTGATTATGAGTGAGTTGCCTTTAAATATCTATTACTGGTGTCACCATGGTAACTGCTGTAAGAGTTTCCTGCTGGTAGAACGTTTCCAGCTCCCTGAGATACAACAGGGCAAAATGCTTAAGCTGTTGTTCTCAATGAGATTCAATGAGGTTTGAATGAGATCACATGCAATCAGAGAGGAAAAAATAGCATATTTCTCATCTTTAATAACAAAGGAGTATAGCTCGTTCTGGAGTCTGTCCTTGGATCAGAGGACAGGTACATGAGCAGGGACACCCCAAGCTTTCCCTGGAGATCATGCTTTCACCTGCAAGCTCCTGCAGGAATAGAAGGACGTTGTTCTCTGTGACAGAGCCAACAGTTGGCCTTTCTTTTGATACTGTCAACAAATGAACTCATTAATCCTAATGAAGGATGCAAAATCGTGATATTCCACTTGCCACATGAGCAGGCAGAGTTGCTGATGATTCACTGTGGGGTAGAAAACGTTGAGCCGGCCTGTGTATTTTCCCATCTTTCCTCTGCATTTCTGAACTGCTACTTTTCTTGCTTTAGGCCTTCAGCTGCTGTGTTCGCAGGGCAATATCCAGAGTGACTTTTCCTGCTGTCCTGGATTTCCTAATCTTCCCGTTCTGCCACATGTGCTTTCTTTCCCAGGTTACTGTTGCTTGGCTGAGCCATCCTCTTTTGCCCTGTAATGACTGGTGTATCTATAGGCTTCTCTGCAAGACACATTCACTAATGTCCCTTGTGCTAACTCCATCACCTCAGGGGGTTGTTTTGCTTTCATTTCTTTATTTATGGTAAACAGGTCACAGACTCCATAGGATACTTCCTTCTCATGCAGTCTGTTCTTTTGCTTCATTACCCTCCTATTTTTATATCTGCTGGAGAGTTTAAGTTATCACTTGCCTTTATAGAAACTCAGAAAGCTGAGCGCCTATTTCTGTCTCTTTCCCACTTCATTAGCTGCTCCTGCTGCTTGTGGCATTTAGGCTTTCTACCTTTCCTTAAGGGAGGCTTCCATTCCTGTAAAGAGCTGTTCAGTGTAGCTGTTTAGTACAAGAAAATGGGAGCCTGAGCTTTTGGACCTCGAGGAGAGGTACAATTTGCATTTGCATTGTGTGTGTGGACAACAAACAGGACAGAGCCAGCAAGTGCTGTGCTCCTCTGTGATGGAAAGAGCTCTGCCTGTCTGGAGGATGAGTTCATGCTGATATTTGTCCTTACCTGCCTCATAGGCAACATGATTTACGTACTAAGATCTCTTTACTAAGCTTGAAAAGGCTCATAATTTATTTCAGTTATAGTCTTTATTATGTGCCAAATCTGGACCGAGGGTTTAAAGTCTGAAGCAATTATAATTACTAACGAAGAAATCCAAGGAAATAATTCTCATAAGGAATCTTGAAAGCAGAACCTACGTCTCGGAATAGAATTTGCTTGCATTATACCACTGCATGTTTCTTAATAGTAACTACAGAAACTTAGTAGTTTCTGTAACGCTGTGGTTAATACTGGGAGGATCTCAGTGTTTGGGTACTTCAAATTCCAGCTTCATGGTTAAATTTCTTTAGTGTGCTACATTGATTCGGAAGTTTAAGCAGCAGCAAACACGTTTGTTCATACGAGCTGTCTGGAAGCAAGGGATTGCTGAACTTTAATTTAGATTCGTCTTTTTTTCCGGATTTATGTCACCAAAGCCAAACTTTTATGCTCTGATTCTGGGTGCCTATGTCTCTTGCGAAACTGCTGACTTACTAAATTGGAGCTAAACCCGATGGGCATTGTAGATCCTTACTAGCTATCTTGTCAGTAATTTAGGTGCCTTAGTTTCCTTGCCTGTAAACTGGATGACCTGTTAAGCTACTGCAATGATTAGGTGATACTGTAAAGATGCAGGGATTAAGAACTCTGAGATATTGCTATGTGAGGAATCAAACCTATTCTGAAATCCTGATCTACATTAGAGGGCTAGTTCATCTCCTGAGACTTGAACTCCTTGTGCTATCAGTTGTCTCTGTTAATTTGTTCTAGTTCTTGTTGCTGCTGGGCTCCCTGTGATGCTGTCTGTGCATCTAGGCATGCCCCGCAGTTCTGCTTCCATTCAGGGGCTGTCAGCAGTTCCAGTGCATATCCCTCTGAAACAAAGCTGACAACTCAGGTCTTTCATTTGCATCACACTGAAACATACCAAAAAGTTCAAAGCAGTGGGGCATTCCACCACCATCCTATTGGGACTTTTTGATTCTAAGGCAGCCTTCAGCACATATCTTCTCCAATCCTTAATTTTCCAGCACAGCATTCCATTGTCAGTGATCAGCAAAAATTTAATGAAACGGTTTTCTGCTCAGGGCTCCTTAGTGTTTGATGGATGCCTGGTGTAATTCCTTTCCCGTTAGGGGATAAAATGCAAGCTGTTCCAGCATGTGATACCCCCTGGACAATAAGTAAAAGGATTGAGTAGGGTTTTGCAGTATTTTGCCTGTGTAGGTAGTAAAAACTTGCTGTGCTGCTTTAATACGGTAATTCTCTATGAATTGTTAATGATGCCACGTTATAACCTCTATACCAGAAAATTAACAGGGAGGGATGATAAAGAATGAAGATACTCCCTTTCTCTTAAGTCTTTCATTTAGTCATTGAAATAAAAGATTCCAGTTAAGAACACTGCAAGTATTATCCCCTCCTTTTAGGGAAAAGCACTGAGTATTGCCTTTTCCACATATTTAGATCTCTCTGCATTTTGAATTGAAGAGTGACTGCAGGAAAGCTGCCCTTGCTTTGTTGCTGTCTCTGATGCCAAAGTGCAGACATTCAAAAACAGCAGAGGAAAATAAACTTTGGATAAATGTGTGCAAAAGTGATCAGAGCCTTTTTTCGAACTGTATGAACTACAATGACTATTCCTTCACCACAGATTTCCTTCCTCATTTTGCCTGTTTCTATGGGCTTGCTTTTTTTTTTTTTTTTTGGTAGCTAGATATCTGTTAACTCTTCAGTGTTCTACTTGGGAACGACAGAAATCCTGAGAAATGCTGGCACCTCTTCCAGATTCTTACTTTTGAAACAGGCAGTTTCCTAATTCTATTTTTGACTGACTTGGTGGCTGTTCCCTTGGAAATTTTCAAGTTGTTGTCTGGTCTTCTGAAAATTTGGCAATAGGCACCAGAGGAAGCTGTTTTTCTTGTCTCTTCTAGCACTCCATGTTCCATAAAACATATTTGTCTCTTTCCAAATCTCATTCTTCTAGTCTCTTCAGCAACACATATTTTCTCGAGTTGCAGGTCAAAGCTGGTAGCCACAGACTGAGCTCCTCAGGTATATGGGTGGGAACAGGTAACTGTGTAATAGCCCCTTAAGGACAGGGTAGTAAAGATCCGAGTTCTCTAAGCCTCCCTGGCGGAGCCTTTTTGGCAACAGTTTAGGAGTTCACTCTTTATATCCACCCATTTGATCAGCATCATCTTGTGAACTGAACAGCAGTTGTTTTTGTCAAGATGGAAAGTGGTGCCCCATGATTCATTCTGCAAATGTCCGCTCACTGCTTCAACTTCCTGACGTCTGTAGTGGGACTGAGAAAGTAAAGAAGTTTGTAGCTGTTATGTATAAAAAGGAAGAAAGCGCGGAGTAAATGCTGTCCCAAAGCCATGGCCTGACTCCACTAATACCCACTGAGGCAGACTTTCCTTTGTAATTACTTTTGGTTTTATAACTCCAGACAGTCATGTTCTGAGCCTTATAACTGAATTAGAGACTTGCTTTAAGAAGATGTTGTTATTGACATAATAGTCTTGTTTATGGAATTTCTCTCCTCTGTAATTAAGGTTGTTGCATGCACAAAAGCAGTTAAATATAGCATAAATGTCTGCAAATGCAAAGATATTTCAAACCTTGTTCCTTGTGCGAGCCTTTTTCCATGCTCTCTGTGCATTTGCCTCTCAAATGAGCTATGCTGCTGGAAATTCTGCCCTTTGCCTATGCCATTATGTTGTGTCTCATCCATATTTGTTCTTGTAAAATAGCAGGTTGCAAGATAAAGCCTTTAAATTCCTCAAATGCTGTATTTTGAAGGTGTATTGATTCGTGAGGTTTGGTCTCTTTCTCTTATACCTTGTTGCAGAGTTGTGGGAGCTGATGGATTGAGCAGCATGCAAGCAATATGCTCACTGTTATTTTGTCTGTCAACCGAACTTACCAGCTGGGTGAGAACCTGGCACATTCTTTAGAGAAGTTTATATCACTGCTTGAAATTGTTTTCTCATCCTGGCTGTGTGAAAGTAATTATGGTTAAAGCCCTGGACAGGCCACAGGCTTGCTTTGAGCCTGGCCAACTCATTTTTAGCTGTCTGTTTCTGGGCTCTTTGTTCATTAAACAGACAATTTTTCAATTCAGAAGGTTTTGTGCTGATTAATTCTTTGGTCTAAGTAAAGAGATCAGATAATTATAGTAATAAGTGCTCCCAGAAAACCTCTAAATAAACAAATGTACTGTCTGGTCTTGTTGGGTTTGGGGAAATTGGATGCCACTATTCCAGCCTGTTTACCAAAGCTGAAGCATGTAAACGCTGTGACTGTCTCCTTATGTCCAAGCATTTTCATTTTTAGGTTTTGGTCAAGTTATATTTATCAGAGCTAAAAATATCTTTGTGAATGAAATATAGTAGCTCATCTTCCCTCCCTCCTCCTTTCATTTCAGTTCGTTCTTCCTTTTGGCTGAGGGAAAGAGAAAACTATTGAGCTGACAATGCTGTTCTCCCACTGAGCCCCACCAGCAATGGCAAAGGGACAGAGTGATTCAGTCCAGAAAGTGTGTCTGTTTCTTTGGGCAAAGAAGCTTTTCGGCAAGGTGCCTGCAACTGATGGTCCCTCTCATTTGAGTTCAGGGTGCAGGGACCTGCAGTCATTTGCTTCCAAGTCGGTAATTTTCAGCTGTATCTGGCTTTGAAGGTGGTCCATAATCAAAGCAGAGGGAGTGATTTGCAGTCCCTCTGCTGGGTACAAAAGTGACCTCGCTGCCTGTGCATGCATCACTGAATATAGTGTCACTTCCTCAGGGAGGAGAAACACAGTGCCTGTAGATCACAGCATCTACAAGAACTTTGTTAATATGAATGACAAACTACTTCCACCTTATCTGAGCTGTGAAAAATCTCAAACCTTCTAAATGGGAGATGTTTAAAATCACAGAATGGCTAATGTACTCTTGAGGCTTGCCAAACTTAGACTGTTACCACATAACAGTCATGTGGTCTTTTTCTTACTCTGTTGTGTTAAGATCTGAAGGCAAGAGTTCCTCACTGAAGAACATCCTGAGAAAGCTGGATCTCAGATCTATAACCTTTAGAAGGGTTTCAGCTTGGACTCAGCCTGTCTTAAGGCTTGGTTACTCCCTAATAATGGTAGCGGTGCCAACACTGAACTGAAATGTAAATTTACTCTTGGCATAACATGAGCTTCCTTTAAGACCCTTTGACACTTGGAGTAAGGAGTTCCAGGGAGTGTGGCAAGGTTGAACTGTTTAGACGCAGCAACTGTTTTTAGGCTGATATTGTGAATCTTCCCTATCTTTCTATTACGAGATTACTATTGTAGCATCAACACTGCTTATGTACTAGGTTCACACTGCTGGGAAAATATCCCTCTCTGGAGTTTGGGAGAGAATGCCTGATTTGTAGCCACAGTCGGAGTGTCTTGGGCCAGAGACATTGGAGTGTGAACAGCCCCTTCTCTGGACAGCATCGAACAGAAAACCCATAGGCTTGGGACAGCTCAGGAGAAGTAACTTGGGACTGATTCTAGTTATTTCTGTTATAAAAGTCTCTGTTTCAAATATATCTTCCTTCCCTGAACACACATACCTTCCCACTCTTTTGAAGCAGTGATGGAGGCAAATGAAATGTCTAAGGTGCCTGGCTGTGATTGCTGGTGCTGTGAGTGAGACATTATCAGTGTGGAATATAAAAGCTTCTGAAAGCTGCTTCTGTGGTTTCCTCTGAAAAAAAAGCCTTCTTTCTGTGGCCACCTCCTTGCCCTTCCTACGCTGTGTGCTGCTTGTTGCTACTTGATTGGACCAAGCAGACTATTTGGGGTTTATGCTCTCTGCCCAGTGTCCGGTTCTGCTGTTGGAGATGATGGGATAGTGAAAGAAACTCTTCGTCTGCTTTACAGATTGAAGCATCTCAGTGTTTTGGAGGTGGGCTACAAATGACTTTCTTGCATAAATCCTCCTTGCTTTGATGAAAATATAATATTTCTCATTCCCCTGAGTAAGCAAGTGTGCATATGTGTGTGTGTGCTGAATGCCAAAGTGCTGGTGAAGCCAGTTTGCTTCCGTATGTGAATCATTTCTCAAGCAGCGCTCTGTCTCACTGCAATGTGGTTTTCCTCTCAGGGAAGCACTCAAGCCCTGAATTTTTAGTCTGTTTTGCACATGCTGTCAGAAGCTAGTGGAAGACAGTCCTCTTTTTAATGCAGAAAAGAGGACAAGCTTTTACTGTAAGTATTTTAATATCTTTCATATTTTTTAGGTGGGAATTGTATTATCTTTGGATGTGTTCTGGGATCACTAATGTATTCTTAGAGTAAATGGAGTTGCTTTGCTCAGTAGCTACTTTTTTATTAACATTTCACTTTAAAACTAAATTGCATAAAACAGATATATAGTGGAAACAATTCTGTGTTAGCTGAAAATGGGCTGGGGGTGGTCTAAAAGCCATTATAACAAAAAATGCCACTACGTGAGTCAGAGCTGGCTACTGTATTTTTCTTCTGCTCAGCTGTGTGGATGTAGTGACAGAATGGTTGAAGCTGTTTCTGTGCCTGTTTCTGCTTTCTTTTCTGGCAGTTTAAGGTTGTTCTCAAACAGTTACATGAAGCAGGAGTGTGAGCAGACTTTCTGCTGCTACTGCATGTTCATGTAGTCCAGTCAAAGGGCAGAAAGGACCAAGCTGCTAAGCACATAGGTTTGGCAGCTCGTGTCTCTGCAGGGGATCAGTGGGAGCGCTGGGGAGCATGCCAGATGAGTGCCCTCTTAAAGCACTTCAGCAAAGAGCTCTTCAGATTGTCAGCAGGACTCTAATTACAGCAGTTTAACAGTTGTCCTTAAAATTGTACCCTGGACTGAAGCTTGGTCATAATAACAATAGTAATAATAGCATTTATATGGCATGTAATGTGGCAAAGTTGTGAAGTCTTGTATGTGCAGCTGTAGAGGGTTACTGGTAGAACTGGTTTGAGAGCAGGGATTCTCTGCTTCTCTCTTGTCCTCAAAGTTCTTCTAGATGTCCCTATTAACCCTTTCTGTCTCACCTCCAAAGGGGCTGTTTTCCATGTTCTTCTTCTACCTTTTCCAAGTTATAAAATGCTCTCTGCTTCTAACCTCAGGAGGAGAGAGGGTATTTGATTTGCTGAACTACAGTATGCCTTGCACAGTTTGACAGATAACACAAGCATACCTTATCCTAACATGCACGCATGTATATGCTACCCCTTCCCTTTCTAGTTTGCTTCTAAAAGTGTTCTAAAACAATCGAATTTTATTATGTAGCCCACCAAGGTGGGTCTTTAAGTCCATCAGTGTTCCTTAACTCATAGTTGTAACTGTTGATACTGTTGCCTGAATCTGTTCTGTTCCTGTTCAATATGACTATTTTTAAAATGCAGAAGTCCTCTCATTCTCCTGTGGCTTTGGAGTTATGTCCTCATCTTTGCAAAGAACCCTGTCTCTTAGAAGTTCACACTGTCACTCAAATGTTCACAAGTTCTCTGTTAGCTTTAGTGAGGGATCTATTCTGCACTTTAATGGAAGATAACTATCTCAAGGGATAGCTTCTAGATCTCAACTATTTCTCTGCCTTGCGATGGATGGAAAATGGGAACCAGGGAAACATCCTGGCATGTGGCAATCTGAGGCTGTTCCCTTGCATGCTGTAGGACAGATGTTGATTTATCTCATTTTTACTTTTCTCTGTGGGTTTCCTTTCCAAGGCACATGAATGAATATATCCTCATAAATACGCCATTTAGTGGATAATTGTAAATGGAAAATCTAAGGCATAGGAAGATGACATTGCTGAGGTAGCTCAATAAATCTGTGCTGGTCCTGAGGACAGAATCAAGTGGATCCCAAATGAGTGCATTGACTGCAGTCTCATGCCTCTGCACTTCAAGGGGACAGGGAACCTATTAGTCTGTGCTTGTACCAGTTAGTATTACCATGTAGCTACATGCTGTGTCTCTGCCATTCCAAAAAACATGATAATTCCTTCTCTCTTGTAGATGTACCTACCCTCTGTGCTACAGAGAATGTAATGGCGGGTAATTATCAGGCAAACCACTTGTAATTATGCTTAATTTCTTTAGCAATTATGTAGCTCTTGCTCTATCTAAAATGAAACCTTCTTTTCTTTCTTCCTTGTGGGTTGGCAAAACATGAAGTGTGAACCATATGTGTCACTTGCTTTGTGCTGTATTCACCAGGACAGTAGTTCAAAGAACCTGAATTAATAAGCAGTAGCTACCTTGAAATGCTTCTAAAACATTTTGTTCTCAACTAGCAATATACTTGAACATAAATTAAACCCATCTATTCAGGGCACAGTCATAGTGGGGAGAGCCCGGAGTGACCTATTTTTTTTTTTCTTATAACATGGCTGTAACGTCAAAAAGCAAGTTTGAAATCAGTGCAGCATTTCTACCTTTCCTGAATCTTTCCTTTGACTTCTATCTCCAAAGGGGGGATGTTGGCACTGTGTGAACTGATATACTTGTCATATGTTGAAATAATGAGGGGAACTACTACTTCTAAAAATGCATTCTCCAAACTCTGTAGTGTGAAATCACTTCCTGGATGTAGTTTTGATGCAACTTAAAAAAATCTCGTTTATTGCATAACCCCTGTGTGTACATTCTGCTGCTACATGCTTGTGTATGGCAGTGTCTCATGGCAGGGGGCTGGAACTAGATCATCTTAAGGTCTTTTCCAGCCCTAACTGTTCTATGATTCTATGCACTGCCCCTGTCTGTCTCTTCTTACAGATGGAGGTTGCCACCCTGCACTTCAGATTGTCCCTTTCCTCGTGTGCATCCATCAGTAATTGCCACATTTAAATCTTTGCCCTGGAGGTAGTGAAAGATCATATCACTCTTTTGGCCTTTCAACCTTACCAAGACAATGCATCTACTTAAACCAGAGAAGCAGGGTGTGTTGTGTATGGAAAGCCAGCATAGAGTTGTGTCTGTGCATGCATCATTGAATGACATTTGGGCTTCTTCAGGTATCCCACCATCCAGCTGGTAGTTGCCACTGTCCTTCTGGAGGGCTAATGAACAGAAAGTTACAGAGAGGTTAGGTTTTTTTTCCTTATCCCCATCTTGTTTATAAGATCAGGGTCATAGGTAGTTTAGTAGTTTGTCTTTAGAGATGTGTTGTTGTGACTGGCTAGGTAATCAGAATGAGGAAAGAGGAGGAGATTGAGTATCCATGTACTAACAGTACAATTTAAATTACAGGAGGAACATGTTCCCAGACATTTAGAAGTACAGCTTGGCCTTCATTTTCAAGCATCAGTCACTGCTGGATGACAGTTCTGGGTATTTAATCTAGAGAAATAGTAAAATAGCTGTATTTTCCTGTCATAAATGGCACTAATATTGAACAAAGACAAGAAAAATATAACTAAATAAATCCTTTGTCCACATGCACACATGAGGATTTGGTTGTAACTTCTGAATCTTTTTTCATGGGATCTAACTAAGAATTAAAGGTTGACAAATCCAAAACTCCCAGGAGAACTTCTGTGGAGGAGGATGAGCAAAAGGTTTTGCACTGCTCTCATCTGTCCGTGCCTGGAAAAGTCATCAGTGACTCTAATGGTTGCTCTGGGAAGAGGATTTTGTTTTGAGCGATGTTGAGACATGGAGTTTTGCAGTTGCTGACCTGGACTCTGACAGTCTTGGGGTGGTTTTTGGAAGCTGAGTTGATGGCCAGAAACCTGTCATTTGTGGCTGGCTGGAACTGTCCTCACCTGGGCCATTTCTGATCTAGTTCAGACGTCCTTGTAACTGTTCGGTATATTTATTTACTAGTTGATAAATATAAGTTTTAGAGAGTTATGAAAAACACACTAAGGAAATAAGCAAGAAATGCCTTAAGAGACAGCATAATTTTTGTGTTGCCACTGTAACCACAGGTAAAGTAACTTTTGTATTTAGGAAAGCTAACGGATTTTTCCATTGTCTGTGGATTTCCATCTGATACCATGAAGGGAAGGGAACTGGCTCTGCTGAAGTTGCTCGTGTTGTAGAGGGAGGGAGACATGTGCCCTGTAAAGGAAATTCTCATCTGATGCCACTTTGAAAGTGCTCTTCTAGGGTTTTTTGAGTCCAACAGAAGAACAGTTAAACAAAGCAAAGCAAACTGCAACCCAAAAGAGTAACTTTCATATGAGGATACAATTTTCAGGCAACCTTAGCAAAATGAGGATTCTGAAGATGGGACTCTGAAGCAATATCAGAGCTACTGATGGTTAAATTTTGGGCCTGGTATTTTGTTTTACACTTTCCCAATGATTAGTTAGGTGACAATGGGCATGTATGTGCCTTGATGTCTGTGTATTTGTTTTATATCTAAACTTTATCAACACTTTTAACTGCTTGCAAAAGCACCTGGAGTCTATAACTGCTGTGTTATTATAGTATGTTTTTCTCCACGCCTGAAAGTTAAAAAATAATAATACTCCAGCTACCTTTGCTTGAGGCATGTACAAACCCTGCAGAGTTTGTCCTGCTGAAGCATGCAGTTTGGACATGAAAACTTCCAAGTGATGTCTCCTGGTACTCTACCAGCAAAACCTGAAAATTCAGCTGCAAATGAGATTGGAAAGCAAATCTGCTGAGGGAGACCAGGAGAAGCTGCTGCTCAGTGCTTAGGGTCAGGTTTATAATGAATTCTTTTTGGGCAGCAAAATCAAGAGTTTTAGAGATGAGATGTGGGGAAGTGGGCATAGCTTGTCCGTTCCTTTGAGCTGTGTTTGGGGGGAAGGAGGTGGTCTGGGTTGGGAGTTTTTGTAGTTATTGGCTCTTTAATCCAATTCTAACAAAAGCTAAGCAAAAGTACCAGCAAAAAATCCAGGAAGTGTCTCTATGTGGAGGAGTAATGGAAGCAGGTTGCACTGAGATGGCCTCAAAGACACTAAACCCAATGAAACAGACTAGAGAAAAGAGAAAATGGCTATGTTAAATACAGAAATACAACACAGTGAGCTGAAAGGAGCAGATGTCTAAGGAGACAAAGCCCTGGCAGTGTTCAAGGCCAGGTTGGACAGGGCCTTGGGTGACGAGCTCTAGTGTGAGGTGTCCCTGCTCAGGGAAGGGGGTTGTAAGTAGATGATCTTGATGTCCTTTCCAACCCAAACCAGTCTGTGATTCTATGATTCTAAGCTACTAAAGGTGACCAAAAGAGGAGACAGTTTAGTTTTAATTGTAACCAGCCCTTATTTCCAAACAGGTTTTTATCTGCCATCTATATCCAAGTTACCAGTTACTGTATTGGACTATCAATTTACCTGGTTTGTGACCCTAGCTTGATTCCTGCTATCTGCTAAGAAATCAAGATGAGTCATATGGAAGCATCTGTCAAGCCTAAAAATTGTAGTTTAAATTAAATTGATGTGGAAGGCAGAAGAGAATTCTATTTTAGCCCAGCTGGCTATCCTGCCATACAGCTTCCTACATGCTGCCAGAAAATCCTTTACAGCTTACTGAACTTGTTAGATATTTCTATGTTCCAGTTGATAGTTTGTCTGAAAATAGCAGAGATAGATTAGGTTAGAAGGAAAATAGTACAAGTATGATGCAAATTTTAGATGCTTAAACCACAACAGAAGAAAATTGTGCTTTGATGTGTAATAAAGGCTCTGGAATAGTCTGACATTTTGATGTAATGAAAAGTAACTGAATTACAGGGAAGTGGCACTGGGGACTGTGGGTTTTAACCCACCGAAGTCACAGACGTATCCTTGGAGAGTCCTGTCTGCAAAGCTGGCACTGCTGACCTCCTTTTCCAGAACTGCTGGGCATTCACAGGTCTCAATGAACCTGCCATCTGGTACATGGCTCTTCAGATCTAGTAATGAGTTTTCATAATTCCTAATTTCATTCATTTTCCCAAAGCAACTTGAATGACTCTGCTTTAATTTGCCTGTCGTGTTGAGCAAGTAGCATTACACACAGACATGAGCACCAGAACTTAAGTCATGTAAAGCTTGTGGGGTACAGATAACTTGTATCTGTAGCCCCCCACCAGGGATTTTCCTGTGTGAATTCGTTGCTGCAGATATGCTTATAATTTTTATGTACTTACTAGTGTAGCTGCCAGGTTTCTTGACTGTCAAATAATATTGCTTGTCATCACTCAAATCAACCTATCTTTTTAGTTATTCAGAGTAAAATAGCCTTTCATAGTCAGCAGAATGTGCTTCCTAGGAGTTTGTTCTACAGGACTGGTGAATTTCTCCTTTGATGGAAAGCCAAACCTTCAGATCCAAGAGACCTCGCATTGTTTCTCCTGATGCTGACTGTGAGTGTTGGGAGGAATTCTTAATCCAGTTTTTCTAGCCAGAAAATGGTAATAATTCTAGGTTGTTCTAAAGACCTTTTATTAATAAGTGCATGTAGACTGGCTTATAAGCAATGTCTACTCAATCTTGAATAAATTGGTAAAATTTCAAGTAAAATGGACTGTCTTTCCACTGTAGAACTTGTGTCAGCTGCCCAAATAGTCCACATCAAGTTATCCAAATGACCGTTACGAACATCAGTGAGAAAGGATGAGCTATAAAGCATGGCCTGAATTCTTAAAGGCTGGTACCTGCGGGGAGTTCTGAGGATTACTGAGAGCAAAAGCTCTGTCAGGATCAGCTTTACAATTTTTGTAAGCCCTCTGATTCTCTCGCGTTTCAGTGGAGGTGGTGTTCAGACACCAGCACCTGTAAGGGTAAAAGATTTGGGGTTTTTCCTTGTTTTGAAAACCTCTGCAGTTTGGAAGTGACTGATAATAGAACTGACTTTGCTGAAGCAACAGATTGTTGGTACAAACCCTCATTGATTTCAGCATAGAGCTGCTGCTTATCTGCAGTTTCTACTTGTTTTCAGAGTACAGCTCCAAGCAGGGCATCTACAGAGATTTAATTGTGGCTCACTAGTGACCTGCTCAGGCTGATGCCAAAGGAAAGACTGAATCGTGGGCTGGTGGTATTCTGTTTGCTTTCCAAGCAAAGTTCCCTGTGAAATATGAAGAAATGAAAAGCAGAATCATAGAACTTCAGGCATTGCTGAAAGTGAGTCATCTTCCAGGAGAGTGAGCAGAAGCATCTAATCTGAAATGTACTGAGGCATAATGGGCGTAAAGCTAGTGATTTTTGTCATTGTGTTTGCAAAAGCAGCTTGGCTGCATCTCCTGTGGAAAGCTGCTACTTGGAGATCTCTCTCTGGGTAGCCTAGAGATCAAGTCATCATCTCTCTGGGGTCCTTTCAGAATGAAATGGTGCTATGTAGTTAAAATGTAGTAGACTGACTTTATCAGTGTTTTCAAAACCACTGGGAGTTGTTATCTTGTGGCAGAAACAACAGGTAAACAAGGCTTCAAAAGCTGTGTTCAAAGGGGTGTTGAACATATAAGTATGTATGTATTCCCTTTGTCCTGACTTGTGAAAGACTTGAAAGATCGAAAGACTGGAAAGATCCATTCTTCCAAGATCCATTCAGCTGTGATAAGCTGATCCCATTCCCAAGCTCTCATTCATGGATAGTTCGTGCCTATGACTGGCTGCTTTCAAAGTCATTCCTGCTGGCTCAGAAGCATGGTCTCTGCCAGCTACTGTTGCCATCCTTGCCCTGAAAATCAGGTTGAGGAAGCAGAGGCTGTTTTCTAGTTACTGCACTGCCCTGATAAACTGCTGCCTAGTGTAAGATTTGGAATACGGTGAATTTGGGTGTCTCAACTTGAGCATCTTCAAAGATGTCCTTTTCTTTCCTTTCTAGTTTAGAATTGTGTTGGCTTTTAACTGTTCATCTGTGGGAAAAGTGGTGTGTTTAAGACAAGTAGGCCCGAGCTATATATGATGGTTTTAATACAGTCTATCACAATCTGCTACCTACCAAAGTCAATCCATGAGACATTTTATGATATTGAACTTGTGGGTTTCCCATTGTCCTAATTGCCCAAATCTTCCATGAGACTTTTTTGTTTTCCTGTAATGCAATAATTGAATTTGGAGGAATGGAAAAGCTGATGTTGGCTCTGAGAATGGATTTCCTGTTCTCATCAAAGGACAGCAAGATTTTGGTTTTTTTTTTAGTCCTTTTTTGGGGAAGTAGATTGATTTAGTTCTTCTCCTGAAGCAGCACTTCTAATAACTCAAATGTGTGTCACTTGCCTAGGAATGAAAGCAGCTTAAGATATGTGCAACCTTATTCTTTGAAGTACATATAAGGCTTGTGGAAAGTATTGGGATCCCACTTCAGAGACCAGAATCTCTATCTACAAGGCAGATTCAGGGTAGCCCAATACATTAGAAGCCTCAGCTCCCTCTTTTACGAATGCTGATTTCCATATAAATACAGAGAACTAATAAACACTGATGCAACCCAAATATACCCAATTTTAGCTTCATCTGCTTGATGTAGTAAAATATTAACTCCACATGGCACATAACTCAGCTATCATTACATGAAAAAGCCATTTTGCCTCAGGCTACTGGCTGGACTTCTGAAGTTGTGGTTTGTTCTTTTTAAGTACCTCTTACTTCTAACATCAGGGTCTAATGAGCATCTCGCTCCACTACAACTTTAAAATGCCATGGATGACTCAAACTTAAATTCTTTGGGATATCAAGAAAGCATCTGTACAGCTTAAGGCAGGAAAGTCTGGGATACAGTTACGAAGAAATCCAGAGGGTATAATAAAGCAAGATGCATGTGCAACCACTGGATCCGCAAACCCCCAAATCTGCATAATTTGCAGATGTAATCAGGGAGATAGTTTGCATGTGCAGTTGCTTGTTCACTCATATAAATACAGTGAACGGAATGCCTATTGAAAGGTAGGCTTTAAAATAATGTGAGGCACTGGAGCTTGCTAAGGAAGGTCATGAACTGTGTGAATGCTAAACATTATTATATATTGTAATATAGCTTATATGTCTGTCAGAATACATAAAAAAGGAGCCAAGTGATCAGCATAATCATTAACAAAGACTACTCTTCCTCCTCTAATGAGATCAGTTGATGGCTCCACACTGTATGTGTTAAGAATTTTAATGGAGTAATGACTATATTTAGTAATAATAATACCTACTAACTTAAGACAGGTTGGAGCTGTGGAGGAAGTAGACAGCCTTCCTTGCAAGAGGCACCAAGGATAAATAGAGGGAATGTCACTTGCTGGCTTTGTTCTCTGTATGACAGTGGCAGAGCACTTGACATTCCCTTCTGCTTCTGTGCAGCAGAACACTCCTTAAATAGACCATGGTGGCACCTGGAAGGTGCTGTCAGTGTTGGATGTGACTTGGCCCTGAGCAGATTTGTTTCCCACGAGTCCAGTGAGTGTTCTTATTCATGAATGTGAAATAAAGTATAAAGCAAGTTATGAGATAGAGAAGGTGACCTGAGCTCTTCTGTTCACTCAGCCAGGAATAAATTGTTTCAGCATCTCCGTCAGAGAGTTGTTGTCCAAGTTCACACTGGCCCTGCTGGGCTCCTGTGTGATAAACTTAGTGCAAGCACTTTCCCCTTGCTGTGACACAGGGCTGATCTCTGTTGATCTTTTGGTTACCTTTCTAACAGGCAAGAGAAGTTGGCCTCTGCCTACACAAGGCTGATGCTTAGCTACATCCTATGTCTATTTTGGAAAACGAAGCTGCAAAAGAAGAATGTTTCTCATATAGAGAGGGAGGGTAGGAGCTATCAGGCAATGTCCCCTCCCTCCTACTGCCAGCTCAGCAGCCTGGTGGGGTTAAAAAGAAAAAACTCTAGCTAATCACTTTATTCTGCTCTTGCTTTGGATGGGGCGATGGCTGGGGAGAATTTATGGCTTTCGCTCTACCAGATTGGAGCTTGCTATTGAATTGGCAGCTCTCTACATCTTGAAAGAAACAGACTAGTTGTTCTTGCTGGCAGACTAAATTTGTTCAGCTGTATCCAAAAAAAGGAATTCATGTGTATTTGCTGATTCCTGGCAGGATTTCTTTCTTGCATAAGCTTATCTCTGAGGAATAGTGGATCTGGATTTTTGTTCGCGAGGAAGTGATTTTATGTTTTTACCATGCTTTGTAAACCTTGGTATTGTGAAACATCTTTTTATCACTGCGGTAACATCAACTGCTGTTTCTCTAGAAAACTCTGATAAGTTAAAGATATTATTTTCCATACAACTTAGGAAACTTGCTTCTCGTGTGACTTTATAAAGTGAATATTATTTCAGTTGAAGATGCTGGATCTGTCAAGTAAGAGAGGTAGTTTTCTTTTTATCGCAAGATTGTCTTCAAGTGCGGTGGACTCCACTGTTCTCAGTTACTCTTTGATTGTGCTTCAGCTTTCAGAGGTGCTCTGCAGTGCCTGACAGAGGTCTCTGACTGGCACAGTCCTAACAAAAGTCAGTGTTCTTTCTGCAGTGCTTCATGTTACCAGTCAGTACGAAAAATATAAGTGGCTGCAGCCTGCTCTGCGGGTTTGATGTGTATAAGAGGGAATGATATTTAGCACTGCCTTTTCAGCCCTTTAAACTGATGCCAGCTCTCTCTGCTCTCTTTCAGATGATACAAAGACAGTTTATATTTCTTATGTGTGTACATATGTATATAATTTCTACTTTTTTTTTTTTTTTTTAGGTCTGTAGACTGAGTTATTTGGGGAGAACATGAAGAGTGCTACCAAGCCTTGGAGTGCAGTGGCAAAGCCAGGGAGTCATGGGGCTGAGAGAGGAAAATCTCTTTCCACCGCTCCAACAGGAATGAAGACGTCCAAGTCTTCCACATCACTTGCCTTTGAATCTCGGCTCAGCAAGGTACTAGCCAGTAGGGACTGTGCAAGCATCATTATAGCCTTGTTTCAGCTTAAAGCTTTGGTTTAGTCCTGGAACATTACTACACCCCAGACTTGGAGTGAGCTTGACCACTGTGCGAAGCATAGGGAAATTATAATTGTACTGTATATTGACTAATGCACATTTCTGAAGGTATTTTGCATGTGATGGGGGAGGCACTATTTGCACAAAGTACGAATGGATTCTCTTACTGTACATGAGGGAATTGCCTTCACTTTGAAGAGTCAAAAAAAAGAAATAGCAAATTCTTAGTTAAACTCATTGTTACACAGCTAAAGGAATTGAAAGAGATTTATTAATGGATTTCCTGAAGTCCTAAAAATCTGACTCTTCCTTCAAGGCAGAACATATTAACAAATGATATTGCTTGCAATGGAACACATCTTATGAATTCTATCTTTCTATGTAGGTATATTTCAAAAATAGCAGAAACTTCTGTCAAAGTAGTGTTTTTAAGAAAAGGGAGTAATACACCTGAACTGCTGCTGCATCTGTACCCTTGCAGCCAGCAAACAAAAATAACCTTATTGTCTAAAGCACAGACCAAGATTACCCTTGTTGAAAATAGACTGTGGGCTTCCTGGTTACAACCGTTTCCAGCACCAAAAGATTAGTAAACAATGCATAACATGGTGCAGCATTTTAATCATGAGGAGAGCTAAACTTCATTAATAGCCACAGTTTCTCAAGTGAAGGATTAATTTCATTAACTTGCATCATATTAATAGGATATTTCAGTGTAGTGCTCCGGGCAGGTTATGTTCATCACTGGAGTATGTGCGGTATGGTTGAGGCAAGCATCTCTGAAGGGATGCTACTTAAGAGACTTAATCAGGAGATCTGGATTAATTAATGTGTGTATGGTGTTCACTGCAGAGTATTTTCTTCCTAATTATAGCGAGTACCTTCAAATTGTTCATCATCTGCAAGTGCAACATCATCAAAGTGGTTTCTTTGAAGAAACAGGGTAGAAAAAGGCACCATAGTTTCTGCTGTAGAAGAGGCACATCGAAAAAATTGGGGACTGCAGAAGTCTCTAAAGGTCAGGAAGTCAGATTGTTCCATTCTGCTCTTAAGAGTGTGCTGACAAAATCTCTGCCAGAAGGCAGAACATTCGCTCTTTGGTATCCTGGAGCAGGTCAACACCTCAGCTATTGAACCTGATGTGCTCACAGGGTCCAGGAAACCACAGACTCTGAGTCAGAGGAAGAGATAAAAGGGAGAAGGAATTGGAGCTGAGAGACTTCATTTTGCTTAAAGATTTTACTTTAAGCAAAGTAAATTCACGGACTGCTAAATAGGGAGAGTGCTGCTTGAGTGCTTTCTTTTCTTTTAACTCAAGCAGTGGTTTCACCTTGTGGTTCATGGGCCCCCTGAGTGTCCCTGGGCAACTTCCAAGGAAGTGGGGTTTGATATGTGAAAACAGTTTAGATGTCCATTAGCTGAAAAGGGTAGAAAAAATACAGCTCTAGGGAGACTCTCCCGAGCTTTGGTCTTCTAAAATGATTCAAGTATTTTCCCTGGAATTAATTACAGACTGCTATTAGAGGTACCCAGGCTGTTAGAGAGGCACACCAATGGGAAAGCAGCTGACCAAAGTTCTGAGGGAAAATGCTACTTCTGCTTGATGAAGCAACATAATTCCAGTGTTTCTCCTTGCATCGTATGGTCATTGTGCTTGTATTGCATGGATTTCTTGAGTATGCATCTAGAGTAGGTTTGCTTTACCAGAAATCCCCTCCCAAATAACCCCCTCACAGCTACAATGTCCCTTGCTTTGTCATGTACAATAAAGCTAAATAAATTACAGTGATATCCTCTAATGCTTTTTAAAAACACATACTGTAACATGCCCTGGCAAGCACACAGTTCACCTTCTTCCCAAGCTTATGAAACCTCAGTATTAATCTTTAGAATTGTGCAGCTGATCTGTTCTGGAAACAATGCGTTTTTTTGTTGGGAATGATTTCCTTGGTGGTCACATGAACAAAGTGCTTTCCTGTGAACAGACTTTTCAGTTTCTCATCTGAGTCAACAGTCCCCAGTCACACACATGGCATTAGGTCCTGCCATGAGGTCATGGGTCATCTTTGCTCACTGCTTTTCAATAAACAAGGAGGGTAAATAGCTGAACTCATATCGTGTTTAAGATAAGGCATTTCCAGTTGGTAATTGTTAAATTGTGCGCTGGCTGCTCTTGCCTTTTATTGTGGCAGCCTGAACTTCTCAGCTAAATGGCTTTCAGATTTTGACTTGGTCTCTGGCATGTTCTTTGTTCATGTTGGGTAACCTAGTTTATGAGGCCGTGAGGTTTGATGGCTCCTGTTTGACAAACACAGGAAAGAACAGGCAGTTCCTTACTGTTGGAGTAGCTCAGGCACCTCTTCAGAGGATCCGAAATCACCACTGGGGCAAAACTGTATGATCCTGAGTGGAGAACCAGCAGATCCTTTTAGGATCTTTTCCTTTATATACATTTGTCGTGGTTTAAGCCCAGCTGTAACTCATGCAGTCTCTCTCTCACTCCCCCCTCTTCCTCCCCCCCGCTCTGGGAGGGATGGGGAGGAGAATCAAAAGAATGTAACTCCCACGTGTTGAGATAAGAACAGTCCAGTAACTAAGGTATAACACAAACCACTGCTGCTACCACCAATAACAATAATGATAAGGGAAGTAACAAGGGAAGAGAGGATACAACTGCTTACCACCAGCCAACAGATACCCAGCCCAACTGAGCAATGATCTAACCCTTCTGGGTAACTGCCGCCAGTTTATATAGTGGGCATGATGTGCTGTGGTAAGCAATACCTCTTTGGTTAGTTTGGGTCAGGTGTCCTGTCTCTGCTTCCTCCTGGCTTCTCCTCCCTGGCAGAGCATGAAACTCAGAAAGTCCTTGGTCAGAGTAAACATTACTGAGCAGCAACTGAAAACATGGCTGTTATCAGTGCTGTTCCCAGGCTGAAAATCAAACCCACAGCACTGAACCAGCTACTAAGAAGGAGAAAAATGACTGCTACTGCTACTGCTGAACCCAGGACAACATTAAGGGCCAGCCATTTGCTGCTTTGAACTACTCAGTGTGCCAGGCTCTGCAACGTTTACCTGCCCAGCCCCAGTACATGACTACGTGCAACCAGCGAGGAAATGTGGTGAATGCTGTTCACAGCAAGATCAGAGAAGCCAGATCTACTGGCTCCTGTAAACTGTGTTCTCCCTGTCTTTCAGTATTTGCTTATTTGAGTGGTCTTTCCCATTCTTGTTCCTCACTGTTGAAATAGTATTTATCCCTTGACCTGCTTCACAAAAATAAAAATCAAAGACAAAAATATAAAGAAATACATAATATGGCTATAGAAGCAATATTCCTATTGGGCTACTTTAAGGAAATGTTCCTTTTCTGCCAGGGACCTTGCATTTTGAATGACTTAATGGAACTATTCAAGGTCTTAACCTTCTGGTTGCTTACAATCTCTGTTGCAGCTGAAGAGGGCCAGCAGTGATGACATGCTTACCAAGCCAGGGGTGACAGCAGGTCCTGGAGTCTCCAGGCTGAAGAAGACCATTACAACAGGAGCCATTTCTGAGCTTGCTGAGAGTCGCTTGAAGCCCAGCACAGGTAGATACAATGACTCTGGATGACAGTCTACATTATGTGAAATGTGCTGTGTCACTTGGTTCAGCAAGATCCTAACAGAGTTTCCCTCTCCCGACCCCCAGTAGCCCATTATAACTTACCTGCTGTGACAGTCAGCGTGCAGGATGGACATGCTGTGCCCTACAGATTGGCCTTTCACTGCTAATCTGAAGCTAAAAGGGAGGAGTTGGGTGTTCCCAGGAGCTGCCCTGCCCAGCTTCACCTTTCTCCGTCTACCAAACAAGAAGGATGGTTACCCTGCTGTTCCTGGGACACCACAGAGGCAGGAGACCAAAGATCCAGGCAGAGCATCTTCACATAAACCTTGTGCTCCTAATCTGCGGGATTGCACTCTCTGTCCCTCAGCAGCCCCATCAGCTTGTTACCATTGGTTCCAGAGCTAAACCCGTTTCTAAAGGCAGCAACACCATCTGCATACCAAGGGCTTCTGTGCAACCACTCCGCCTTCCCTCCCGAGCTCAGCAAACGCTTGCTTTTGTCTGCTCCCTGGTGGCATTTCCAAGGGAATGTGCAATCTTATTAAATTTGACCATGACCTCCCTATTTGTCACAGCCTCTGCAGGGTTTTGCTGTGTTAACAGAACAATGTTATTAACCAGGAAGGGATTTCTGGGAAGAAAAAAACCAGAAAATCTTTATATACTTCCCCTCACCCCTGAAAGAAAATGATGCATTTTTAAACAGCATAAATTAAGCAAAAGACAAATCACATTCTGCAGTTAGTCAGTGTGTAAATCCTCAAATTCAAGTGGCTAGTTGTATCCAAAGGCATTTGAGATTTACCATCAATAAGGAGGCACGATGCTGACAAAAGATGCTTGGGAGGTATAATGTGAGGAAAAAAAAAACCTGTACAGATGATGCAGCATAGGATCCTGGGAATGCAGCCAAGGAAAAAGCACTGCAGGGACTCCAGAATGGAATACGTATGTCAGACATGAAAATACTAGCACTGGAATAGAGAGCCCCCTTCTGCATGTGTGTATAATAACTGGGATTGGAAGAGGGATAAGATTTATGGTGATGAGTGCTTTAAATACAAAGGGTAAAATGGTTAATGGAGATCAAGTTACATCTGGGTATTGTTTTGCCAAGTTAAATTGCATCATTACATCTGACCCCATATATTGCTTTGCATCAACATTTGTAAAAGTATGAGTGGGAATATTAGTGCTAGGCAAAGAGACCAAGCGTGGAGCTATATATACTGTGTAGACAAACACTGAGCATATATGTATTACCCCTCTAAAATTCCTTTTAACTTAGACAGAATTGTCCCTGGTCCTGTAGTGACTATTATAGGTATGTATATAAAGACCTGTACCTTACATATCTTTAATTTTCACAGTGATTCCATGGTCCAAAAGAGTGGAAATCTAACTATATTCTGAGTATGTGTTGCTCTCGCGGCCACTCACTGAAAGGTGCTGGGTATTTGTGAGCAAGGATACAAAGCTGAATGCTACTTTCAGATTATCACACTATGGAAAGGTACCAATAGGCACATTCTAATACAGTATATTGTTGCTAAAAGGAAAATTAAATATCAGATATGTCGGGGGTATGACACGTTCTTGGAACATAAGAAAAGGAGGGAACACTGAGCTGCTATATTTGATTGAAATGGCACCCAAATAGTCTCTGATTGTGATCAAGACTATGCTGCAATGCTGACTGGCTGTGGAGCTACTCCAAGTGAGAGTGTTCCTGTATGGGAAATGCAGATGTCTGTGTATGTAGCCAACTGTAAGTC
Organism: Ara ararauna; assembly: GCA_028858755.1. Classification (NCBI taxonomy): domain Eukaryota; kingdom Metazoa; phylum Chordata; class Aves; order Psittaciformes; family Psittacidae; genus Ara; species Ara ararauna. The sequence continues at coordinate 2,860,586 of CM054389.1, read as the reverse complement.
TTGACATTTTGTTCTGAAACCGCTTTCTTTGGCTTCTTTGATTGCTTTCATCAGTTCTTCATTTTCCTTTCATGCCTTAACTGCAGGCATCATGTCTCCCCCTCACACCTTTCCCCTTTGTTTGTACTTTTCAGGTTGAGGTTTCTTTGTCTGTTGCTTGAGCAATTTGATTATTTTACTGAAATGATATTATATTGGTTCCAGCTGTACTCTGGCAGCACTCAGTGGGTATTATGCTATTGTGTAAGAGAAATCAAAAGAAATAAGGTATGTGGAGGGGGGAAAGCTTAGGTTTCTTTCTTCTTTGGGGAGTGACTGTCCAATGTTTTTGTGTTGACCTTGAGCAATAGCATGTGTTCCAAATGCTGCAGATAATAAATAATTGACATCAAGATTGCTTGTTTAAATGGGGTTGTTGTGTGCTGCCCTTGGTGGACTTGAAGTTATTCATTCTAGCCTTTTGCTGACATAACTACCCCTGTCTGCCTTGTTGGAAGCTAATGCAGTAAATCATAAACAACTTAAAGGGAGATGAAGCCAATCTTATGTATCCATTCCTGGCAAGTGGAGTTGAGCAAATGGAACTGGAGGCAGGTTCTGGCTGGAAGTCCTGTGCTGTGATGTTTGGCTTTGTGACTGCTTGGCAGTTTTGAAACCCCAAGTAATGGGAAATGACGTGCAGGGAGAAATAAGTGTCTTGGATTCAGCTTCTTTATCCTCAGTGTTATGTCTTTCCATGTACTGTCCTAAAGTAGCAATTTGGCTTTAACATAAACCTAAAGTTACAAAGCTCTGGTGTTGCTTTTAATATTTAAGTTAATGAAACAGCTGGAAAAAATGCAAAACAGGAGGAAATAGGTCACTAATCCTGAGAAATATTTATTTCAATGTGTGCACTTATAAAAACAGCCAATTTATGAAACCATATAGCAAATTAATTTGAAGTGTTTAAATAGACAAATGTGTATCTTCATGAGAAGCCAGGGCTCTCTTCTTAAGGTTCAGGTTTATAGGAAACAAGTGATTTTTCAGATTCTGATCCTTTGAGGTTTGCAAGCCAAATAACCTTAGATAATGCAATTTCACAGAGAATTTCAAAGCTTCTTATGTGATCATACACTTGGGAAGAGCATTGCATAGTGGCACTGGTATGCAAATGGGAAGTTTGAAGTTTACACAGGTGAAATGACTTGCTTGGTGGATCCTAAAAGTCATTCCAAATCCTTGCTCTCACTGTCACTCACACCCTATAAACTCCCAGGATAAGCACTCTCTGAACATTTCCCTCAAGGCTGTCTAGTTTAATCATGTTCATGTGCTTCCTTGATGTTCTTTCAGTGCCAGCAGCTATTATCTGTCAGGTTTGACAGGAACAAAAAGAAGTCTTATGCTGGACATCAGAGAAGAGATGCAGCCAGGATGTGTGACTGGGCTGTGAGTGAGCATGTAGTCCAAAAGCATTCAGAATACTTCAGACATCCTGTTTTTCACAATATATTGACTTTCATATTGAGCTGTGCCAGCTCTAATATGAAGTATCAGTTATCTTTGAACAGTAAGTAAGAGCTTTATTTTCTCAGGCTGTTTCATCAGCCTATTTCTCTGTTTTTTAATCTATAGAGACCTATTGAATTTGCCTCAGAAACAGTAGGGAACTGTGAATAACAATGCTATAATCCCCTAACTCACTATTTATAGAAATTCTGAGTATTTTACTGACAAGCTCAGAATCTCTCTAAAGCTTAAACCATGTTAAAGACTGGTGCTATACCTTCTCACAATGACGGACGTGTTGTATCTCCAGAGGCCAGGAGAAGCCACGATGCCAGCAGGAATGTGAGGAATTGATGGCCTGCTGTGTCCTCCCGTGCTTCATCAGAAATGTGTGCATAAAACAGGAAAATCAATAACTGGCACAAGTTTTCAGCCAAAGCAACAAAAGTGTTGCTTTCTGTGCCTGCCTGCTGAGTTGGTTAATATCAAGGGTTAGAGACAGTGCCAATACAGAAGTATAGAGGAGGCAAACTCAAAGATATTTAGAGTTTCAATTATCTCCCAGGCATCTTGCGTGGAGCCTCTGAACTCTGCAGGTTACCTGGACAAAAGCTGCTAATCCCAGAATGGATCACTGCCAGCATGAGAAATGAAGCTGTACAAAGCATGCTGCTGTAATAAGCCCAGTAAATTGAATGGTAAGATAAAAATACAAGGAATGTGGCATAATCAGTGAAGCCTATAGAAGGTTTTGAGGGTTATATTCTGTTGTGCAGCAGTTTAGTTTGAACAATGTTCTGTTCCAATACAGAGGGCTTTGGTTTTGATGAGTTTCTGTGAATTGTCACTTGCACACCTGCCCAGTTGTCAGAGTTAAAGTCCCAATGACTAAACATGATACCTGTAAGTCTTCAGTTTTTCCTAGTGCTAGTACAGTACACAGGATTAGCCCCTTTGTCCATCACTGTTTGTTCACCATGTAGTTTGTATAAAAAGAAAAATCCTGGTTTGCCTCTAAAACTGTTGCTTCTACCTTTTCTGTGTAGACAGTGATGATATTCGGAACAGAGAGGCTATAACTAAGCAAAGGCAGCTGGCCACTACCGGTGGCTACTGTTGAGTAAGTATTGGGGTGTCATTTGTGCAACCTGAACAAGTTCAACTGTGCATGATTTTAGAGGGGAGACTGGTACATGGGTTTATTGCACAACACTCATTAAATGTGCTTCTTTCCCATCAAAATTGAAAATGTGACAGAATATGGATTCCAGAGGTTCTTGCACATTTATAAATTGTCATTTCAGGATTCCTATTTGAAAGTAATACCTGGACTCTATCAAATTTACTGTCTTACTTCTGTTAACTTCTCTGTTTTGATGAGTGTCTGTCACTTTCTGGTATTGGGTGACCATTTAGATTGATGTGAAACTAATCCAGACCAGAAACTTCTTCCACACTGTCAGAAAACTGAAGATTTATTTTTTTTTTATATATACATATAAAAGCTTGCTTTGAAAAAAAATCCTTGAAAAAATCTAACTGGCAGTTTAGTTCTTCATAAGATGCTAATGCACCCCAATTAGAGCAGGAAAAAGGAAAGTGATTTGTTTTGAAGGACAGCTCTCTGACCTTAGGGCCCTTTTACTCTCCCATACATCAGTTTTTGGCAGGGCCTGCTTATTGTGATCTGTCACATCAAAGGACTGCTATAGGTTTGTAGAAGGGTTGCTGCACTTTGCATTCAGACTCGTTACTGTCTCCTTTTTCCTGTGCAAGATAGAGCCAAGTGTGAGAGACACTAATGAGGTTGGTATGTTCTGTTCCACACGACTTCACTGGAAACCAAATGACTGATCTCATCTGGGGTTTCCCAGGAACAGTAAATATGCTTTAAAACTTCATCTGGAAAGCTGGTTGCATTTTGCTACCCTTTTCAGGTAAAAGACACAGGTTCTGCATAATTATTCTTCCTTCTAAAGCAAAAGAGATTCTAGCTCCATAATTGATGTAAAAAGGAAAGGAATACTCAAATTGCCTTGTCAAGATGTCATTCAAATAGGCAAGTAGTGCTGGAGGAATTTGACATGCAAAACCGTGTGTGGAAATATGTGTCTGTGTGTACATCCATAGACATGTAGAAATGTCTGCATGGCTGTTTGTAGCGTACTGGTGTAAATGTGAATCTGAACCTTAACCTCCCTGACATTACTTAGCAAAATATTTCCTCTAGCTGTGATTTCCCCAGGTATCAAGCAGTCAGACTGTTTCAGCACCACTTTAGAAGATTTCACCCACTAACCTCTAAAGGGAAAGCTCAAGGATTGAGGTAGATAGAATTTGGCATTCTAGATCTAGTTTTTGGCAGCTACTTGTCAAGTTTCTCCTATTTCTTACAATGGTTTCTTTTCTGTGCTAGCCTGCATACTCAAATGCACATGTTCACTCCTCATGCCTTTGCTGAAAAAGTTCCGGTATGATGCTTGTTGCCATGTTAGGTTTTCACTTTCTCTTATATTTTGCTCATTCTTTCTGTAGCCCATGGGTAGTTCTACACCTTAGAATGTGCACTGCTTCATGTGACTGGTTTTCAGGATTCTTTTTCCCCTTTGATAAATATGTTACTGTGCTATGAAATTTTAATTGGAGAAGTCACTTATTCCAGTAGGGCAGAAGGCACTCGCTAGTTCTTTAATGAAATGATAGCAGTAAACTCTATCTGCCAGCTCAAGATCTCAGTCCCATGATGCCTTAAACTAGTGAGATCTGTCAGTGAATGCTGTCTTGTTCTGAAGGTGGCATGTGGAGGCTGACTGATATAATTATTCTTTTGTTCTGTTGCTGGCTGTATTGTACAAACCTTCTTCCATAGCCGGGAATGCAGTGTAAGCAATGCATTTCGGTGACTGTCTGTTGGGATTTCCAGTACCTCACCCTGTTAAGGGTAACAGTTTGAGATTCATTCACAGGCTGTCTGCAGTCATCTTGCATTATTAAACAAGTAAGAATTAACTTTTGACAACACTGTCTGCAGCATGTACCTTTCACGGCTTTGTTGCTGTCCCAATCTACTGCACAATTTACATCTGCTGCACTGAATCTCCATGAGCACATCCTAAGATTTTGCATGCAACTTCTTGTTAAAACCATATCTGTGAAATAGAGACCCTTCTCTCTGATGTGAGTGAATGACTTTGTTGGCACATCTTAACCACCCTGAGACCTGAGCCAGTTAAGAGGATTCAGTGTGTGGTAAGGATACTTAGATGCTGAATCTTAAAGACTGTAATTTACAGTTAATTGGTTCAAGCCAACACCTATAAGGCAGATCCATTAGAGTTGCAAGCAAACTGTGATGATCACAAAAGCCTTGCAAAGGATACCTAAATAGCAAGTGCTTGGATGGCCCTGGAATAGCACAGATCCGTAATCTCTGTTTTCATTTCTTTTTCAGGCTTCTTAGTGAAGTTGCTCGGCAAAGTCAACACAACCTTGTGGGGACTACCTGCCCTAGGTTAATGATCAGCTTTCCTTCAGTTGGCTTGAAGAGAAATGATCCTTAACACACATTCTTTAGGCCTAAATGTATCCTAGCCAGAATGCCCTGGCAGAGTGCCATTATGTTTGCACTGAAATAATGGGAGGGAGTGAAAGAAAGGAATGCAAAGCTGGCCTGGTCTAACAAGTAACAAGAGAGGGCTTGGCAATACCTTGTATCTCTTTTCTTTTCCACGGATTATTTTTTTTAGCAGCTTTTGGCTTACATTAGATTTTAATACTGTAAAGTAAGAGGGAGGCATTGACAGCTACATCTCAGGTGGGTTTCTGAAGGCTATAGCTCTGTGCCGTAAGCTCTGACCTCACCAAGTATTTCTCAACAAAAAACTTGGTTTTAGCATGGTTAAAATTACAATTGCTCCTCTGGGTTTCAATGTAGATGTACATTCCTAATCCCTGGGGTCCACTACTGTGCATGATATACACATCTCTGTAGAATTCTTTTCCTGCTACCTATGTACTTAGCGCTCATTAAACTCTTTAGCATTAATGGAAGAAGTAGAGCGCGATAGTGTAAACACTGGTATAGATAGTTAGTGCCCACCCTTAGGGCCTATTCAGGTGAGTCTAGACTTGAACAGGCAGTCCAGACTCTGGAAGTGCTCCTCAGCATCTGTAACTTTTTAGACCTTAGCCTTCTGAAGAGACTGCCAGCCGTCTGGTCTCTGCGAATTTGGGATCATTTTGTGGCATCTTTGCACCTTTTCTTCTGAACATGGATTATAATGTGAACAGAAGTTATTCTAATTAATTTGCTGTGAGAGTAGGATGCAGGAAGGGTTATGCCTGGCAAGAAAGTCCTGTCATTCAACTACTGAGTTGAAAGAATGATATATGTGACACCTTGAGTAACTCAGTCCCATTCTCACTATATAGAAAAGTGATGTTTATGGGGTTTTACTGGCAGTCCCACAAGTGAGTAGTGCAAAGGGATAAGTCAAGCTTCATGCCTAGGAAGAAACCAGCTAATCTGCTTTATAGAGATGAAATTGTTCATTCATTTTTATACCTTTTTTACCAAGGAGGAAGGGAGAATAATGTAAAATGTTCAGGTAACAAATAGTTGCCCAAAGAGTTAGCTGTGTGTCATAATTTATTACCTAGTCATCACATTAGAAGTCATGCTTGCCATTATTCCTTTTCCTTTTTGCTCAGTTTGAGCTGCAGGCTCCATAAAGGTCATCTCTTATCCCTGACTTCTGCTCAGGCTATAGCTGGATTTTAAAATTCATATCCTACCTTTCACAGTGGACTTGGATAGAAGTCTTTTGCCTGACATGGTTCTCCCTATCATGGTGTTAGCATGTTCTGATTTATCTTCCATGCTACTATGAAGAGTAACAGATTGGTTCTTCCAGTCATTAAGTGCTCAGATTTCAGGTGTGCTTGCTCTGACTCAGTGATTACCTTTTATAATTACCCCAGGCTTGCAACTACTGTACTGGGTCCCTGTTAGGCTGCTCCCTTTCGTGTTATGGAAATAGAAAGCAGGTGTTAAAATAATAAAAGCTCAGCATCAGGATTTATCAACCCAAGAGACTATCCTGGCTAATGCGATCCCTCTGGTGAATCCTGATGAAGAAAAGCAGAATTCACTCTTTAGTCTATAGTAGTAGAAAATCTCTTGGAGATGTTTCAACAGCATTTGGAGGACATTTGTATCTGTACCTTGGAGAAGGGCAAGCTGAGTACCCATCTAATAGGATACAAGACTTAAGAGGTCATACGATCATCATAAGAGATGAAAAGATCATTCAGAAAAATAATGTACTACCAATGATCCTTTTCTTTATAGATCTTAAATGGCTTATTCTTTAAACAAAGCATTCTATACTTGGCATGTCATAAGATGGGGTAGGTGCGAGCTCTTTAATGTCATCCCATTGTAGACAGCTGTATGAAAACTTTTAGCTACATCCATGTAGTATCAGAGCAAGAGCAGTGAAAAACTGAAGGTTGACAACTAACTCTCCCTGTTATACTGGTCTAGTGGAAGATGTCCCTGCCCGTGGCACAGGGCTGGAACTCAGTTACCTTTAAGGTCTTTTCCAACCCAAACCATTCCATGATTCTATGGAATAGGAGCAAAATTCTGTTTCTGGCGTATTAAACAAGCTCCAGATCTGGGGCAAAACAAGTTTTGTCTTTGCTCCGGAGGTATTTGGCTGCTCTTGTCTTCACTGGGGGTCCAACTCTCTGCCCTGCTCCACTCCCAGCGGCGTTTTGGCATTTCCTCGTACACGGCCCGAAGCCGCTCCCTGGCCATCAAGCGCTCTGCAGCCAGGGCTGTTCTGGGGCACCGTGCTCACGTCCCCGCGCTCCGCTCTTATCTGCGCTGGAGCCCGGCTCCTGGTAGCGCCAGCGCCCGCCTTGGGCCCGGCTGCAGTTCTCGCCTGCGGCCCCTGGGTGGCTTCCCCTGCCACGAGTCCCTCTCCTCCTCCTCCTCCCTTCGCCAGCCCGCCCGGTCCTGCCTCTTTCTCCCCCTCCCTTTATTCCAGCCGCCAGGCAGCTAATGGGCTGCACAGGCCGGCCTTCAGTGCATGGTATTGTAATGAGGTAGGAGGGAGAGCCCCAGCTGCTCCAGCATGAGCAGCAGGCTCTGTGCCCTGTGCCAGGAACTAGGAAGGAGCTGACTTCTTTCTCCCTTCCCAAGTTGAGTGAGGCGTAGACGGTAGGAGCGGGCAGAGGCAGGTCCGGCTCCGGCACCCACACGGAGCATGAGCGGGGCGCCGGGGTCCTAGAGAGGAGCTCGGGGAAAGACCGACGATGGGCAACCAACCTGGGCGAGTGGAGGAGCACGACCAAGGTCTGTACAGTCCCGGGGGTTTAACCGCGGCTCCCGCTGAGCGGGAACGGAGGCTGTTGTCATAGCTAATGGTGTTGGCTTGGAGCCTGCTAGAGACGTTACTGCTCTTCATCTTGTGCCTTGTAAATGCTGTTTGTTAGGGCTCCGCACCTGAGATCACAGCTCCGTCCTTAGGGAAGCTGTTCTGGAAGAAATCCTTAGCTGGTGTTAACAGAATACCTACAAGGGAGGGACCTTACTGCCTGACAGATATTATTTTATGCGGTCTCCATGATGCAGCTAGAAAGTTACGAAGCTTATCTGGTGATGTACATGCAACTTGTCAGGATCTGTAGCTTGGCTGTGTTAGCCTTCACTATTGTTCGTGGCCTGAGGCCTGAAATTTTCCAGGCCTTGGCATTTAAAATGATGCCTTTGTGAAAGGTCTTCCCACCATTGTCCTTTCAGAAGTGTAGTGCTTTGCATGTTAATCAGTAGCAGACTTTATAGAAAGCTAAGAGCCAGTATCAGGTATATCTAATTCCCCTTGTGCTAAATGTCTGTGTTGTCCCTAGGAAGGCTGCTAATGTGTTCCTGATGCTGGAGTACTGTTTGGTTGCCTTTTGATTGATTTTGCTTGTTTCTTAAATGCTGAATGGGGAAAAAGCCAGTCGGCCCACTGTTTTCTGCTGTGTATTTCTTAGTTTCTCTTTGAGCTTTGAATGTACAAGAACACTGGAATCGGTTGTATTTCCTGGCACTCTGTTCCTTACTGTTACCATGGGAATTTCATTCACAAAATTCCATTAAAGTTGCAATTGCTTCATCAGGGTTTCTTTATAACTTTGGGTTAGATGTGCAGCTATTGTTTTAAAAGCAAATACATACACACCTGGTCTCCAGTATTGCAAGGCAAAGCAAGAGGAAGACTACACTGCATTGCTACTCCAGGCTCTCACACAATAGATCCAGCAGTGAGTGCTGGAACAGCAGTTAGGTGTAGTGGAGAACTCTCTAGCACTATGTTAATCAGCAGGCTAATGAAGAACACAAAAGCTGCCAGTATCCAGTCACCAGAAGAAATGCTGCCCTAAGGGAAAGTTAAACTTTAGGCTGGAAAGTATGGCTGCCTACATCCCCAGCCCCTGAAATCTGTATTGCACTGGCCACTGCCAGCTATAGAAGTTATGCTGAAACGAAACATGTTACTGTCATCTGCAGAGGGATGGTACTGATAACTAAGGGAGGGGTGTTTAATGGCAGAGAGAGGTACACTGTGAGCTTCTGATCAGAGTGTGCGAAAACTGACTTTGATTTTGCAGGGCCCATGGTGGGACTTGAACAGCTTTCTACTATTAACATCGATGATAAATGAGCACGCAGATCCCCTGTGGGCTTTGAAAATCTCTTTCATCCTTTGTTTTCTCTTGTCCTGTGATTTATTTAATTTTTTTATTGAAGGGGAAAGATTTATGCTTCTGTTGCACCTAAGCAGTTGTAAAACTATTCCCAGTTTTTAGGTGTAGACTGTACTAACTTTTGTTTTAATGACTTTGCTGTTCATAAGGTATGAATATGCTTGAAAAATGCATTTTGTATCAAGCTACATGCTCAAAACTTTTTTTTATCGTGAAAAAAGTTTCGGGAACATTCCTGCTGACAACAGAAATTCTGAGCACTATTCCTTGTTGTGTGCGAGCGCTTTGACTTTGAAAGTCAGAGGATAATGTAAAGACAGCTGAAGCGGAGTTTGTGTTGATTGCTGGCAACTAGGATGCAAACCCGTGTTTTTCACATTAGAATGCAATACATGGAAGTTTCTGGTGTTGGGCTTTGTTTCTCCTTGAATTAACTTAATTCAACTCTCCTTCAGGAATACCTATATCTAGAGTAACTGTGGTACTCTAAGTTCAGTCCTTTTGGAATAACCAAAATAAACCCCAGGAATCAGCCTTTTTATTGATCTAGCTCATGAGCCAGCTTTAACTACACACAATCAAGTCTTGACCTGTTTCCCTGAGCATGATCTTCAGGGTCATCTTGTTTGTTTTTCTTTTCAGGGAACTTTATGGACACTGTGCTGTAGATCTGTAAGTCTTTCACCCCAGACTTACCATCCTGGGGTACTGGGGACAGGTTTTTAAAAGCCTTGTTCTTCCTATCAGTATCACTGGACACTGAAGTCTTTAAAAATCTCATCCTAAAATCTTTGTTACGATACAGGCAGTAGCCTAGAGTAAAACACTTCTTTTCATATACTTACGAGAGTATGATGTACTGTAACAGCTTTTCCTGTCAAGTGTACATAGGAATACCAGGACATGGGGATGCATAGCTTTCGGCGAACAAGGCTACAGCTTTATGACAAAGATATATTTTACTTTCAAACCTGAATAAAATACAGGTCCCAGAAGCATCACTTCCAGAGTCTGATAGTGCCCATGCGAGTGATACTGACTCCTTAACTAACCATCAAGATTCAGAATATAAAGGTACAGCTGTGCTAACCCCAAGTTCTGGATGCGCTGGTCAGTGCTGTCAAGGAGCAGGAAAGCAGTCATTGTCCTCAAGCTCAGCAGTTTGAAGTGAGCGCATTAATGCAGGGGAATGGGAAAGAAATGTAATAGCTGAGGAAGAGATTATGGAGAGGTGGAAAACAAAGGGAAGACATCTCACACTGCATCCTTCTTGCAAAGTAATCCACTGCTGGTGTCTAATGGGTATGTTTTGAACACAAGATTGACAAGACTGTAAAAGCCCAATATTACCTCTTAAGTTAATCCACATGTTCCTTGGAGCATAAGAGTGTCCAGAAAGGATTTGAGGGGACTGCTTGCAATAATGTTATAATGCTATAGGCTTTTCCCAATTTAAAACTTGTTTTAAACCACTTTTACAGTAATTTCTAAGAACTTTGCGGTGTGTCGTCCAAGTTTGCATCATGTTTGCCAAAATTGCTGGTGGCAAGTGGTCACTTTTCCTGCTTTACCCAAGTGCTCTGGATATTTGTATTTATAAAGCACATGGAGGTTTTAGAATGAAAATGCCTATGAAGTAGTATAGGAAAAGATGGCAAACAACAAAAAATATTGCTGCAGTTTGTCAGTACAGTTAGTTTTCTGCTTTTGAAACTGGCTACCCCAAGCTAAAGGAACTGTTGGTATATACAAACACAGGCCAGAGCACCTGTGGAAATAGTTGGAACATTCTGTGGGAGTTGGGTGCACTGGTGTTATCCAGTGCACTGTATTTATTCAGAGAAAGCCTTTCAAATATTAGTTTGCCTTGGAAACAGTGAGGCAGCCTGTGTTTCCAAACAGGAGTGCTGAGATTCCTTGACTCTGGTTGACAGGGTGATGGTGGGGTTTTGTTTATCCTCAAAACATCTGCAGGTGATGCGATGATCAGTATCTTTGGAAAGATACAAAACATACAAGATCTTTCTTGAAAGCAGCAGTTGAATGGGAAATGTTAACTTCTCTTCTTGGAACAAGGTGGTGATGGGGTTATCCAAGGGTTAGACTTTTTTTGGGTCTGTTCTTATTTGTAAAACATGCTTACATGGCTTGGATGAGAACATCAACTGTCAGTGCGTACACTAAGCCTGTATTGCTCTGTTTTGTCCTGGCCTAGCAGTGGCTTCATTTCATATTTGAGGAAGGGATTCTTCAGTGTAGTATATATAGCTTGTAAAATGACACTTTAAAGATTAAAGGGTATTATAGTAATACATTATTTCTTGTGAGTCCTGTTTTTCTTGGGATGTGTAGCCAGATCTTTTCTGGGTACTCTTTAGTCCTCTCATCTGCTTCTATTCCTTTCTCCTCCTAAACATGGGAGCTATTCATTTTCAGTCTGTTGTATGTCAGCACACCATTTCTGCCAAGCCAAAGCTCAAGACAACAGATGAGTTTAATGATGGTGGGGGGGAAGGGAGGAAGAAGAGAGGGCAGCAAAGCTAATGAATCACATAACAGCTTTCATGGAAATACCGACAGCAAGTCATGTCCTCCTCAAGCTCAGGCAGCAAGCCATAGGCCTTTTGTTCCCAGTGGAGCCAGCAAACCACAATTTGCTCTCCAGTGGATAGTTTAATTCCTTAGTCACCTCTTCCTCCCATGAGCCATTCTTGCAGGGGGGTTTTACAAATACTCTTGTGCTTCAGAGCAGTAACACACTGCTGATTAAACTGGTATTGAAGAAGTTTATTGTCCCCTGGAGAGTAATTTTGACTTGGAGGCTTCTCTTCCGAGGCCGGTTAGGGCCAGCTCAGTTGATTAGTGTTGTGATGTGACTTGACTGGCCTGACATTATTAAATCATTTCAGAAATACCCACAAACAGATGTCAAATGGCAACAGTCTCTTCTGCTCTGCAGGCTAGTGGAACAAGTATAGCCAAGAGACTATGTCACAGTTTGGAGTGGCTGCTTAGAGGAATTTAGTCATGAGAATGACTTACTTGCTGCCTCCAAAATTATCTGTTTGAGGCAGAGTTAAGTGATAATCTGAGGTCCCCCAATTGCAAGATGAGAGGCCAATGAATACTCAAATAATGGAAGAGGTCATCAGTAAGTTCTGTGCTAAGGCAGGGGTCTTGGCAACAGTTTTCAGCATTGGCTGGATGTGCTGAGTGGGAGTACTTTCCCTGTGGGCAGGACCAAAGCTTTTACAAGAAGAACTTTTAGGGCATGGCAGGCAGCAGGATGTGGTTTATGCATTTTGTTTAGTGTTAGAATGTTTTGCTGATGAAAATTAAAGCCAGTCTTGGATGAAGGCAGGGAGCTTCTGCTGGGAATCTTACTGAATGGGCTGCTCAGCAAAAGCTTGTCTTGTCTTTAGTGCTCTGCTTTTGCCCTAGTGCTGGTCGTGTGATAAGGAAATAGCCAGTGGATAGTTGTGATTGTTGGTTCTGACACAGCATTAAATGACTCAAATGAGGGGAAAGGGTGAAAGAAGGAGGGAATAGTGCTGGCCTTGGAGGAAAAGTAAAGCTTACTTCTTTTGTATTTGGCTCTTTGAGATCTTAAAAGTTATAAAGCTAGCCAAATAAATTTGAGCGAGTATTGCACCTTGGTCTTCCCACTGAAACCTCCCAGAGCCCTGGAGGTATTCAGGAGTTTATTCAGAAGCAGTCCTGTGTTTTGGAGCTGCTTCTACTATTTCAGCAGAGTAATTTCTTTTATTTTTTTCTCTTTTCAATTCCTCCTCTATTAATTTACTCTTCAGAACATGTGATTTCCATTGGGATTTTAGCTTTCAGAACAACACGAAATTGTAAAACTCAAGCAAAGTAGATATCTTAGGTTTTTTGGCACTGTATTGGTTGAAGAGGACTTACTGTGATTTTTTTTGTGATTTGCAGACTGCCACTAGCAGGTTTGACAAATCTTTGATGCTTTCATTATCTTTTTGGTACTTTCCAATGCTGTATCTCCAACCAATTTGAGCTTATATAAAACTGAGGATCTCTGTTGATGGTAGACACTGATAGATTTTTCCATGCATCAACTTTTTTCTTCCCATAATCTGAAGTTAGGTACATTCACATATGCTCTGAAATGTTCCATCCATTATATTTCATGGAACAGTAATGAAGCATCAATACATCTGGATTTCATGTCAGAGGCTGAGTACTCTGTCCTTGTGTGATCTGTGCTCATCAGTCAGTTCTCTCAGGCTGTAGCATTGTGTCAGAACTGCAGTTTTCTGCCCTTTTAATCAGTCTGTGTGCACACACCTAACAAACTCTGTGGTTTTATCAACAGTGAAATTTAAATGTAAAGTTCTTTAAGGCAGATTTGATTTTGATGACTGGAAAAATATATCCTTGGGAAAATGTAAGGCTAACTTGAGTTTGCAGGATCCAGTTCTGAGCACGCACAGGGGGTGTGTTGGCCGAAACAAGGACATACATCCTTCCATTTGTTACCAAGATGAAAGAATCGTGTAGGCTTTGTATCTTGACTGGAATGTGTTCAGTTACTTATAGAAAATACTAGGGACTAAGTAAATATGTCCCTGTCTTATGAGCAGTGTTATATTCTTCCCATATTCTTGTCCTGATGGATACTTTGGTGGGAACTGCAAAATATCATGAGTAGAAGTATGACATTATTGAAGCAAGTAAGAATTTTACCAGTAACTTCAGTGAAGTCATGTTTATTAATGTATGGAAAGGGACTTCAGGGAGAGGGTGCAGTTAGATCATATAGTTATGCTGGCTGTCTATTCTTCCTTCCCCTACTGAATTGTATTTTATCCTTAACCTTTCTTTTGAATTTCCTTGCCACGGACTGGTGACCAATATTCAGGATAACTTGATGAATGGTGGTTAGTGATGGTTTTACTGCTTCCAATGATCTGTTCCATTTCTGAACTAGGATATAGTCTCAAAATATAAAGGCTACTTCAAACAAAAGACAAAAAGATTATTGAGCAAACTCTTGATCTTTGAGGACACTTACCTTCTACACAGCTTCTGCCTCCGGACATGGCAGTAGGATTCTTGACTCCAGCAGAAAAGCCTGTAAGGCTGTATGGTTTTCTTACAGGCTTTTCATTTTAACCTCTTTACCTTTTACAGGTAAAAGGAATTTTTGCCTTTTACCTTCATGGTTTCCTTTATATAGGTTTGTTCAAAAGCATCTTAATACACATCTGATTTAATAGGACTATATGAACACACAGGGATAATGCTCTTGAAATGCTGTGGAGAGCAAGGTAGAAACTGATGATCCATTTGACTATTCATCAGTCCTAGGCTTACAAGCTATCTTGCCAAGATGAGAGGCGCAAAGCTCTGATAGCATTTCTCTGGGTTTTTCCTGAGCGAAAGCTGGTGAGGGTGAAGGTGTCAGAAGGGAAGAGATGGTGCTCCAAGAGACTGAGGATGTTTCTACAACCCCTATCTCCTAGATCTTGAGAAATGCCACTTTCATAAAGCCCTGTTTAGTTTGAAAAATGGACTCATCACATTAGAAATTACTCTCAGCCTCCTCCACACATAGTTTCTTTGAGGCTGCTTGACTGTGGAAAATCTTTGACTGATCTTTTAATTAAAAGCACTTCTTTTTACTAAGGAGTTAAAGCTCTTCTGCTTTGAAGTGGGCAACTTTTTATAGATAAACATCTCATTATGTTATGAGATTTCTTCCTCTCCCCTTCTGTCTCATTTCTTTTCTTGATGCATCTCACCCTGTGTTGATAGTCTGAATGACTTGAGCCCAGTTCCCCGTATCAGCTGTTGAGGACAGTACTGGCTGTCTTCCTTACCTCTATACTAGGTAGAGCTAAAGCTCTGGATGAGCCGTAGAAACTAAATTGCAGTCCTTTCCCCACCCCCTCACTGAAGCAGGCTGGAAAGGACAATAAAACTGGGTTTATTATGTGGTCATCACATTTTAGTAAACAAAAGGCACTTGTAATACCAATGCAATGCATACTGGTTATTAAACATTGTATTTAGAAAGAAAAGCCCCTAGCTTTTAAATTCTGCCCTCTGTGTTAGGGAGGAGGAGGAGCAGGACTGTCCTTTCATGTTTCCAGTTTTGATCCTTTTTCCCCCACTCTTTCTGGATTTAGCAGAGTTTGAGAATTCATGAGGGGAGAAGTTATTTTGGCTCAGTCAACCCTGGCCTTTTGGCCGACTGTGGGGCAGCATTCCTGAACTGGAGCGTTCAGGTCATGGTTTCCTAACACAAAGCACTCAACAGCAGTGCTGTGTAAAGGCATTTTCTGCTGCTCCTTTCCTCTGGAGTGGCTTGCTGCTCCCTCAGTGGGATAAGCTGAAGTGTTTATGGGAAGCACAGTAAATTAGATCAGGATCTATCTGCCTTGAACAAAGAAAGCGAAAGGGAGGAAAAAATACCCATGCAGATATCGGCCAGATTAGTTCCAGGATTGAATTCATAGCCTCATGAATAGTTAAGCAGGTTGATTAAATGAGCATCCTAATTGTGCAAATGCTGATGTTGAGCATTTCCCCCACTTAAAATTGCTATTTAGTTATCTTTTGTGCTTATAGATGGGGGATGTCAGGTAGATTTGGGAGCTTAGAAGTGTGATCCATAGCACCTTGTCTGGAAGGAGCAGAGTCATTCTCACTCTTCTTTCCTACTGGACTCTTGGACCAAGAGGTTTTAGGTAACTTATCTTCCGCAACTTCCAGCCACAGATCAGCTGTTAAGGTTCAGTTGGGACGGCCATTGTATATACACTGTACATGCAGGAGTGTATCTGCTCACCACTCTGATGACTGTTATTAACTGAATTTATATGGTTAGATTTAAGGGTTTTGTTTTGTATTTAATTCCTGTATTTCTTGAACCACTCAACACTTGTATCTAGTGAAACTGCATTTTCCAGCAATGGGAGTTCAGCTGTCTTGTCGCCACTGTTAACCCAGTAATGGCTGAGTGATGAGCTTCTGGCATAGATTAGCTGAGAAGCTGTTTTCTGAGCTGGAAAGAATTGTCTGCTTGTCTGCAAGCTAGAATCAGGAAAATCCTGGGATTCTTACTCCAGCTAGGAGTCATTTATCTTAAGAATAGCCCTAGTACAGCCATACAAGTTGAAATTAACTTTCTGTCTTTACCTGAGGATAAATCCACTGCTATTTCTGAGCAGCCCCTTCCTGAGGAAAGTGTTAGTAAACTTCAAGGATGCCCCCAGAGCAGTTGCTCACCACTTTCTGGACAGCATACCAGATCAAACTACAGATCCCTTATTTCAGTGAAGCCCCAGAGGTTTCATCTTCATTCACTGAAAGATGCTTATTTATGGGTATTTTTTTATTTAACAGTTGGCTCAAAACTCACTTTGCTGTGGGTAAGAGATGATTATACCTGATCTCATCTCATTTTGACAGGTGCTCAAGCAGGAAAAGTTCCAGGGCAAACAAAATCAGGAAGTGTCACAGCGCACAGAAATCCCTATAATTTTGGTGTGCTCATGTCACAAATACACAGAGTTGAGGCCCTCTTAAGGAGTATAAAAATCATGTTTTTTCTAATTATGAGCTATGTTGGTTGTGGAAATTGTCAAATTGGCTAAAAAGAAGCAGCAAGTGGGAAAATTCAGGATTTTTATAACTTCCATCAGATTAATTTCGGGATGATGCTACATACCGAAAGCTTTAGTCATCCCTTTTGTGGGGGTACACAGGGGTATGGCTTGCAGGTGACTTAAGTTTTTGGCAGGCCCACTGGTATTAACAGTTCCCAAAAAAGGAGGCTTGAGTTGACCAGGGGGACATTCCAGTAAGTAGGGTATAGAGTTTCTCTGGACATTTGCTAGACCATTTGCTTTGGATGTCTCAGTGTTTGTTATGCCAGGTTGCTGGGTACTCCAGGAATCCAAAGCAGGGGTAGATTTGCAATGACACTCATAACCTATGTCCGTGTTAACAGACATGATGTGCATTGTTTGGTTATTCTGTGGGGGTTTGTATAGCTCACAACCCAGTGGTGCCTTCATGATACTCTTGGAGCCCAGTGAAGCCTCTTGGATGCTTTTGGATTCTTGAGCAGATTGGAAGGTGGAATTTGTATCTGTGAAAGCAAATGCACTTATGCATAGAACAAATCTTGCCTCTTTTTAGCTTTGCCATTGTACTTCACAAATGTATCTTTGGTCCTTAGACTTCCTAGCAAAAGTTCCATCTTACAGTAGAGCTTGCAGCGTCCTTGTGCTGGGTACAAAACTGTTATATTCAAGACAGGCATATCCAAGCTTGGGTTTTCATTTAAGACTTAAGCTTAGACTTAAGACTCAGCAAAACCAAATAAATAGCTTAAGAAATGCTCAGAACTCTTTTGTGTGGACATAGGCATGTCTCTCAGCGTAGAAAGATTTTTAACTACTCCTGCTGTTATTCAGAGAGGAATTGTATGTGAACAGGCCCATAAAGAGGAACGTAAGTCAGCTGAAATTCACAATGAGACTTTGTGAACAGGGTTTTGATCAGATCTAGTCTCATTTACCTTCTGAATGCGTCCTTGTTTCCACTGTAATAGCACTGAGCGGTAACAATGCGAACTTGAGCTTCAGTTCTTGTTGTTGTGGCTGTGCTAAGAGCTTGCAACCGCCGGATGCTAAGAGCTGATCCTCTTCTCTTTGCATTTTAACACTTGACAGTTTATTGATCAGGGTGAATTCAATAAGCTAAAAATAAAATACTTGTTATCTTTAAGAAATTCCTTAATTGTGTAGCAGATTCCCTGGGTACTTTCTCTTGTAAAACCACATTAAAACTTACTGAAGGAGACAATGTAAATAGGGCCTTTTGTGGATTCTAAGAGTACTGGACAGCTTTATTCTGCCACCCATCTCCTTGTCTTGTTTTAAAGCTAGGTGGAGTCAAAGATGAGCCTTCCCAAAGAATTACCAACCTGCAAAGGTGTTGGCTCTGACTAATGCTTTGCAAACTCGCTAACTTGGAACAACCATGACTGGCCAAGCCTGGGTTCACTTTGTTCACTGTTATATAAAGACAAGGTAGCAAAGAGCATCATCTTTCTACAGGAGAACCCTGAAAGTTGTTACTGAGGCTTATCCAAAGGAGTATCCAATACTGATCACTGAAAAATGCTGACAGCTAACCTGTTCAGCTCATTCCCTTGGTATATCAAGCAGATCAAGCTGGAATAGTTTGTCACAGTATAATAGTGTCATTCTTTACCCTGACTTTTACCTAAGCAGATAGTGGACCAGAGGTTTTGGAGATCTCGCTCTCAAAATATGAAGTTCCAAACAGCTTAAGCTCTTTCATTCTGACCCCCAAGAAGCACTTGTAACTTAGAACTGGAACTTAGAACTGATTCAGGTATTCTTCATGAGCTGATTTAGTTACATGCATCCTTTCAGTATGTGTTGTCAAGCTGTCTTACTGTTGGCGGGCCCAGAGGTTTAAGGGTCAGAGTATTAGCCTCTGTGTTCTGCCACACTGGTTATTGCCTCTGTGTAGATACTATGTGAGAGCACAGCAGGATGGGCAGGGGTTGCTGTTATATCTGTGCTCCTTTTCAGCAGTTATATTTGCTTTTTCTCATGCCGCCATGAAATGTGTCAGTGTGTTTCCTGTTAATTGGGGTATCAGATCTCTGGTTAGCAGGGAAGTTGTTTTTTAGCTGTTTCATTTGCTTAAACAAAGGAAAAAAAGGCAGGGAAGACCAATGAAGTAGATGTGTGCAAGCCTCTGAAATTTTAAATGAAGAAGTACTTTAAAGAGTCAAATGTACACTAATCCTTTTTCTGTGCTATCTAGTCCTCATTTCCCAGAGGACATTCCTAGTTCACTCTTAATCAGTCTCAGTATCAATCTCGGGATCAATGCTAGAGCAGGAGGAAAGTGATCTGCTGGGTCCCCTGGGCTGTCAGTTAAGCTTTGAGCTCTTAGTGGCTTAGGCACTCCTGGAAAATGGATTTTAAGCACCATGTCAATTAGGTTCTTAAACTTCGAGATGACAAAAGGCAGAAACTATGGCTGGGGGGGAGCGTGTAGTTCTTTATTGTAGGGAGTCAAGGGAGTGCAATGGCTCCAAGTTAATACCGTCTTTTCTGATTTGGCTGTGACTAAGTTCAGGTCAACAATGTCATGAAGTCACATCTTAATGCATTAAGTTGTTTGTTCTGTGGCTGGAAATCATCAGAGTGGTACTTTAGGTACCGAAGTAATTTTGAAAATGGCCCACAAGCTGCTATTACCTGTCTTGTAACACCAGCTTGTAAATCTGTGGTGAAAGTCTGACTGTTCAATGTCTAGTACTATTCTAGATGTCTTCAGGCATCCCAGTTGCTCTCTGTCTGCCTCTTGAGCAGAAGACAGGTCTCCCAGAGGTACTGTCAAATGTTTCAGCTCAGTGAAGGTATCTTAAATATACCAAAAGGGCATCTGTATTTTGTCTTCTACACTAGGTGTCATAAACCAGATGGGAGTAAGGTACACCTGTGACCCAGGTTTGTTTTGCATGAGGAAACTCAAAATTGGCTAAAAATAGTAACAGGACCTTACGCAATCAAGACTGAGCACCTCTGAGTACACGCCTTCATTACTGATGTGTTGCTGTATGTTGTTAATGCTGCTGTGGATCCTCAGCAAGATCTTGGGAAGGCCTAAGTGCGGTCATGCCGAGTCCAGGATCTACTGAAATCACAGCCAGAGGATATGAGATGAAAACCAAAACTGACAAGGACCTATTTCAGCTAAACCACATGTGATAGAGCACAGCAAAATTGTATTGGGAGGTTTGGTAACTCTTTATTTGCTATGCAAGCACAGTTTGTTAATAGTGTTCTCTTTACTTAGCCATTCTGCTAGATGCTTACGGGCCACTTGATTCATACTAACCTTTCTCTCAAGGTATCACAGCAATTGCTTTTCTATCTGAGGCTTGGGAGTTGTGTTCAGATGGCAAAACTTATTAAATATCTTAGCAAATGGGAACAGAAATCCAGAACAACAGAAGAATCAGTCTTCAGTTGGCAGGGAGGCTGTGCGTTAGCCCATAATTTCTTGTTGCTACCTCTTTTGTTTTACCATCCCTTTTTGACATGGAAGAGGTGGCAAAGAGACACAAGACAGTTAAATAGCTGGTCTGTTGTAAATGCAGGAGCTAGAATGAGATTTAACAGTCCTGGAGCAGTGGATAATCATGAGCCTGCAAACTTGTCCACAGGCAACACTTTGCCTTTTTGAAATGCATGACTTTAATGTTTCAGAGTGCTATGAATAGCTTTCTTTTATTTCTTGTTATTTTGCCCATGACATTTATGGTATCCATTGTTTCGAAACATCACACCAAAGATGCATCTGTCTTCATGGTTTAATCTTACATGACTGAAATGCTTTGTGAAATGAGTAGATGATCAGCACACTTAAATTACACAGAGGAGCTCCACAAGCAGGAGGCTTAGTACCTACTGAAAGCATGGAAGGATGAATTACTAGCATGGTTTTTAAGTATAATAAAGGAAATGTGGTTTTAGTGTTCTTAGCTTTAGAGTTGACAGGATTAAAATTTAGGAAGAAAATACAAAATGGAACATTCCCTGTAAGTCCAGTCCCTGGAACAGCAGAAGCCCATGGCATTAACCTTTGGGTTAATAATACGTTGATGGAGGGAAGGATTAAGAAAAGGGCAGGTTGTGGGACGCAAAGGCCAGAGGTGAATTATCTTGTATTGACTTCAGGTTTAAAAAATAAATTTAAGTTATAGATTAGAACATTTTGAAAGGTGTTTTCTGGGTCAGATGAAGTCCTTCCCAGCTGAGATTCTTCATCTGCTCTGGGTTTGGAGAAGCAGGTATTTGAACTCTTAATTCTGCATAAGAGTCAAGTAGAATAAATGTAGCTCCAGGGCTGGTGCTTTACTTGGAAGACAATGCTGTGTGCTATCTCGGAGCACTTGGAGTGTGAAGGCAGATAAACTTACTGAATCTTCATTCCCAAATGCCATGTATGTCCCCCCTGTGACTCTGGTAAAATGTTTGCTGCCTCCTGTCCCTTCCCCTGCTATCACTGCAATTACATTACCCATCCTGCATGGACTTCTGAACACCAGCCCTGTGTTCCACCTTGGGGGACAGGGAAATGGTTTTCTTCGTTTCAGTCTATTTTCTTCTGGTTGTGGATGCCCCTATGGGAGCTGATACAGCAGGTCATGAGAGCTTAGATCAAAAATAGTTTATTATGTGGAAAACCTGAAGAGTAATCCTGATCCTTCTGTGAAAAACACTGTAGCAGTGCTCAAAATGGGATTAAAATGGCTAGAGATTATGGTGAGGGGTCAACTTTTATCTCATTAAAGTCCTACTTTGTTTCTGACACCAATGGAAACTCGGTGAGTATTCCCTGGCAGAAAGTGGTGCAAACAAAGCTGCACACCAGGGTGCCAGCCAGGAGTTCCAGGGCCCTAACCCTTACTGACCTTACTGGGTGAGGCCTTTCATTGCTCTCTGCTTCCCTGTCCTGTAACCTAGAGTTAACAATTATGTGCTTCAGAGCATTTGAGTTAAATAGCTCTTCATTTTAAAGCACTTTGAGAATTATAAGCTCTATATGCGTGTTGAGGTTTAATCCCTCACACCTGAATAGCATGGCTGCTACTGAAAGTGGAGGAGTTCTTGCTGGGTGCCAAGGCAAGGAACATGCTGAGGTCACCTTGGTCTGATCAAAACAGGTTTTCAGGCAATAACTCTCAATGGAGTAATTCCCAATTCCTCTGCAGGCAAGCTTAGCCCATTAGTAGAGTGAATGTAGACTGAGAGAATGGGAGGTTGGGTATGGTGCAGAGGGAATGAGCAATACATGTTTGGTCAGAGCTTGGATGCGTGAGATGATGGGAAAGACTTAAAGCGCTTAAAGTTAGCAAGAGTTAAGCCACAGGGTGGACGAACAGTGAGAACAGGAATGGGGAGCCATAGCACCATTTTGACCAAAGATACTTAACAGTTTGGGTTTTGGTTGGGGATTTTACCTTCTTAAACCAGAATATATCCTTGGAGATGCAGAGCTGATTGTTCTTCTTTCCTACTCAAAACAAGCAGCACTTTCTAGGAAGTTCTGCAAGATTACAGCCACTTGACACAGCAGCATAAATCAACCCCAGATTGGGTTCTACAGCTTGGCAGGCACGTATCTAGCTGGAGTTTCCCATAGACCATAATCGGAGTGGGGTGTGGAACTAATCAGGTCACCAGGGTGACCTGTACAGCCCTAAAGGCAGTTCCTGCATAGTGGGTGCCTCTGGCTGTGGGACTGGCAGTTGCATTTATAACTGCTACACTGCTCAAAGTCAAGGTCATTGTGAAGGGGGAGTTGCCCATGAAATAGGGTTTAAAGTATTGCTAATACTTGTTCGGGTGCTTTGTAATCAGCACTCACATGCATTCAGAACTATTTCTGTCTGGGCTTTCTGTGACATTAGTATTGAGTGGCACTATTTTGGAGAGTGGAGAGGAAAAATAAACACTTGTACGTCATGAAAGAAACAGGTTGGTTATGGTTATTGATGGATAGCAAATGCTTTGTGACTTAGGACAAGTCAGCAGAGCGTGGAGTCTTGCAAAACACATGGGTCATGTTGAGTAAGCTCAGAGCCTGCACTGGTTGGCAAGCTGGTGAAGTACAGATAATCCCAGTTAAATTTAATTGTTATCCTTAGGTCTTCCATTGCTGAGGATCATATTCCAGTTGTCATCTAGTAGTGATTAGAAGCACTACCAGAAGTGCTACATTTCTCTTGGGAATAGGTGGTTTTCTCAGTGCCATGCAATTTGTAGGATCGTTATTTCTTGTAACGTATACAGTACTGCCCACTGCTTCTGTAACGCTCCCTAGTTATGGGGTGACAGTCATGCCATTGCACTCAAAAAGATGAGTTATTCAGGGTACTTGCTTTGTCATTAAACACTATTGTAACAGTAGAAACACCCTTCAGACTGAATGTCTGAATTCTGTCATGTCCTGGACATAGGTTTTTGTAACCCACACCTTCGGCTCCACTGAAGAGCATGCGTGGCCATTTTTAACGTGTATTTTGACATCTCAAATCTGCAGTATGGTTTATAGTTTGTGTGATACTGCTTTTCTGTACACTTGTCTTACTGTATGTCTAAGAGATGCGTTCAAGCACTTTGTGCTGTTCTGCCTGGATGCCTGGGGTTCAGTCTCTGAGCCAGAAGGAGCTGTGCTGAGCTGGTGTCTCTCCACTGGAAGTGATGCACCACATCATGGGCCATTCAGTTTTCCTCTTGTCCTTCAGCTTGTGGCATTAGATGCATTAACACAAAAAGCTTTGCTCGAGCTCGGTGTGAATGCCGTTTGCAGGTGCCAGATCTCATCAGCTGGGAGCCCTTGGGTTAAGAGATGGGAATGAGCAGTGAGTGGGGGGCTTCAGCTCTCACAAGGGCTGGAGTTGCTCCAGCAGTCATTTGAGCTACAGTGGAACAACTCCCATCTCTGCTTGCATTGCACTTTCCACTGGGGAGCCCGGAGCTGCCTTGATGCGCTGGTGTTTCCAGCTGCAGATGACTAAATGGAGCTGTGTGGGCGGCTGGCTGTCCGGCCAGGCTATCCCTGCTATCTCTTCCCGTACACACTGGAGCCTTTGTCTCTGGCCTTATTGTGCCTCTGCCGTGACAGAGCCCTTTCTGTGCTCTCCTCCCAGCACAGCCTCTGTGTTCAGGGGGCTTTTCTTCAGCTGCTCTTTGTCTCCGGGTGTTTATTGTGCCTGCTGCAGAGTGTGTTTGTTTGGGAGAGAGGAGGAGGGGCTCCTGTTTGTGCCGGGTTTATAAACCCAGTGCATTCTTCAAAAGAGATGCTGAGCAAACTGGGTGGTGTTGGTATTAACTCTTCACAGCCCTGTCTTACTGACAGCCCATCCATCAGTGCACTGAGGCAATCCTCAGTGGGAGAAATGCTGTGGGAGGGTTAGGAAGCTGCACGCTGTGTAAGGAAGGGGGGCTGCTCCCCCTTTGGTCTTAACTGCCCTTTGATTTTTCTGTGAATGCTGCACGTAAAGAGTCTCCCAAATGTGGGGAGATGTGATTGATTCTAGGATTTCCCCTCAGTCCTCCTGGAACTTGTTTTAATTGCAAACACTGGCTCACTAGCCCTTTCTGTTTGCATAACTGTCTCTTGCATCCTGTTTATGTGGCTACATCAGACAATATCTCTTCATTGTACCGTATCCTAAACTTCATGACTCTGTACTTTAGGGCTTTTCCTTTTGAGCAAGGTCCTGAAAACAGGAATTTTTTAAATTTATTGTGTTGCCACTTGCATATAATACCTCCCTTTTGAACCAGCTTCTTTAACCAGCTGAATACTGCCATGGATGGGATGGCTCGTATTGTTTCTTCAGTACCCATGGTCCCATACTCTCGGGGAGCTTTGGAAGATGAAGATAATCAACTTGGAAACTTAATTTCTCTTGTAATCACATAGTAGTGTGCTTTAAGTTGGTTGGGGTGGAGCAACAACTGCAGAGAGCAGCATCAACTTTCTAATCTCCTTTTGCTCTTCCTCCTTAGGAGGATGGGAATTTATAACATGAAAAATCTCTCATCTATCTCTACAAGAAGCTGCAACAACACAATTGTTTCAGTATTAGCAGTGCCGGGAGCTGTGTGTTTCACTGAATCTGCAGTCAGCAGAAATGTTTCAGACCCTTTTTATGATGATCTGCATAAATGGAGCATAATGCAACTACTGTACTTTTATGTGTTATAAAATAATAGTGTGAAGATAATGCATGTTTTCAAAGAGGGTATCTTTTTCTTAAGTTACTGAGCTTTTTTCCCAGAAATTAATAGGCTTAAATTCTGCATTTCACAAAGAAAAGAACTCCTATTTTCAAATAATTAATATCCTGGTATCGGGGCTTGTACTTCATGGGTTACAGCTTCTACGTATTATTACATTGGGAAAAGGTTCATCAGACTGTTCCTTTGGGAGAGGAGAGGAAGAAATGCAAAGTAATAGAAGCCTTTGAAACATGAATCCGCACACTCAGGTGACTAAACCTATTCAGACACTCAGGTGTGTTTTCCAGCACCGCTTTAGGCTCTAGTGGTGGTTTTGTGTGGCTTGTTTTCTTTATGAACTCACTCACTTGGCCTTATCTCTTTCTCTTCAAGGAACACTGTCAGCTGCAAAGCGCTCGGGGATTCCAGCGCCCCGGGAAATAGCATCCTCTGTATCCAGAGAGCGAGCCGTCCTGCGTGGCCAAGCCAATACTAGGAAAACACAACCCAGCCCCACTTCTTCTGGTACACCGACTCCTACCAAACACGTGCGCCCCACTAGCAAGTCCAAGCAAGAGAATGAAAGTGGTGACAAGGCTGTTCTGGAATCTCAGGTTAAAGAGCTCCTGGCAGAAGCAAAGACAAAAGATTCTGAAATCACCAAACTCCGTTGTGAATTGAAGAAATGCAGAGAGAAAGGGTCACTTAATGCTGAAGGAATGGGTGCTTCCAACCAAAATGTAGAAACAGTGTCACCTGTTGACATAGATCCATTAATACGGACCCTTCAGGAGAAAAACAGGACTTTTCAGAAAGAGCTTGCTAGCCTGGGAGAAGAAAATCGTGTTTTGAAAGAGAAATTGCTTTATCTAGAGAACTCTTCTCTCTCAGACACAACAACGAGCAGTGGAGGCAACAGCAGCCTCCCAACCCCGACTACCCAAGAGTCCAGTTTTGGAAGCCCATCAAAAAATGTGTCGAGAGGTGAAATGGATGAGCGCAGGCAGCATGTGAATGGGAGGACACTGCGCAATTCGGGTTCTTCCAGCAGTGATGTGACTAAAGCTTCCTTGTCACCCGATGCATCTGATTTTGAACATATAGCAGATGTACCTTCCAGGCCGACGTCCTCCAACAGCAACCACTTCAAAGGTTCCAAATGCTCCACTACAGGAAGTTCTCCAAACAATATTAGTGACCTTTCTGTTGCATCTCTTACAGAGAAAATACAAAAGATGGAGGAGAACCACCACAGCACGGCAGAAGAATTACAAGCCACTTTACAGGAGCTGTCAGATCAACAGCAAATGGTGCAGGAGCTGACAACAGAAAATGAAAAGCTAGTGGAGGAGAAAGCTCTCTTGGAGACTTCCTTTCATCAACACAGAGATAGGGCAGAACAACTGAGCCAAGAAAATGAGAAGCTAATGACTCTCCTCCAAGAGCGATCCAAGAATGAAGAAAGCAGAGCTCAGGAGGGGAAGGTCCTTGAGCTGGAACAGAAATGTGCAGAAGTTCTTGAGAAAGCACAATTTGAAAGAGAGAAATTGCTCAACATTCAGCAACAGTTAACCAGCAGCCTACGAAGCTTAGAAAGGGAGCATCAGGATGCCCAGCAGGTGATTAAAAGCCTGAGAGAAGAAAATGAGAAGCTGCTTAAACGTCTAGAAGTGGAACAGCAGAACAACAGCACAATGACAAAAACTCTTGAGGAGTGTAAAATTGCCTTAGAAGGTCTGAAAATTGAGAATGGCTCTCTCAAAACTCAGCTAGAGAGCGAGAAACAAAAAGCTGCTGAAATCAATGTGATGGGATGTACTACTGACAACTCTGAGGTGCAAGAGATGCTGAAAGTAGCCCGTGCAGAAAAGGATCAGTTAGAAGCAGCTTGCACTGAGCTTAAACAAGAGCTGCTGAAGGCAAACAGTGAACTGAAGCACTGTCAGGGTCTGCTATCTAAGGTAAAGGAGTAACAGCTGTAAAATGTGATGGTTGTTTATCTGTCCTTCCATAAATAGGTAATTGGTGGTCTTTAGATTGTTAAACCATTGGTTATAAGTTTTCAGACATTAAATTGAATGGATTAGCTTTGAATGGAAGCTGGGCTCATCTGATAGTCTGCCTGTGCTGCCGTATGCATGTTTTCCTAGGAATAACTGTTAGTATAGCTGTGTTTATAGATTCAAAACTCCTTTCCCCTAATACCTTCTGCAGAATTTACTATTTAGTAAATAGCATTGTGTCTATCAACATTGGAACAAAGAACAGGTAAATAAAAACTTACTTTATTATGTGAACAGGTATTACTGAAAATCACTTGGTACTTCACATGGAAAGAAGGGCATAAGTAATTAGCAGCAGATATTAAATACTGAATAATTAATCAGGATTAATTAGTAGTGAATTATAGGTGCCATTGGTCATGAGAACAGGAGCTAATCCTCAGGGAAGCTGATACTTGCAGCAACATGACTAATGCATGGTCAAGCTCCAGGTTACTTTATCTTCATAAAACTAAACTATTTTTACAAAACAACCATTTGGGGCTAGGTAAAATAATGGCAAAAAAAAAGATTCATTTCAGAACAATTTTTTTCTGCCTCAGTTGGTAGTTTTGTAGCTTTGCTCCAAGCAAGCTGAAGTCTGTCACTGTTTATATTTTGTGTGTGATCCTGGATGTTCAGAGGACAGCTGCAGTGTGAGGCATTGTAGAACAAGTGGTAATAAATCACAAGCCAGTGGCTATGTCCCACCACGGCAGAAAGAGTGATAGTGTGTGCAGGCTTTCCTGTGTAGGGAAGGGATCATGAACAGCTAGGTGAAGTGTTGCCAGAAAGCACCTCCATGATTTGATTTAGAAAAGCCAGATGTCCTTTCAGCTTAAATAGGTGACCATGGCAAATGGAGTTAGTAGAGAAAGCTCCCAAGTGCTCACTGGAGCTGCAGTTTATGAAGAAGAAATGAAAAACTGCTGAGTGCTCAGACTCTGTACCAAACTTTTATTGCTTGGTTTGGAAACCACAGATTTCCTCCTTTTTACTCTTCTTTTCTCTCAGATTAAGCTGTTTTGAATCATTGGCTATTTGTGACACCCAAATGCGACCACAGGCTTCTGTAAAGCTGCCCTTCAGCTGGGCTGTGCCAGTGCTGCTCACTGAATTGGCAGCCTCCACCTTGCTTTCTCTTGCTTGTTCATACGCAGAGATCTCCTCCCCAAACCTGGAAGCATTGATCTGTGGGCCTCAGCCAATAAGCTGAAGTGCAGCAGATTCTCCCTTCAGTAATTCCAGATGTCCTATATCCAGCAATATGCTCATCTGCAGTAGCTAGCTCTGCTTACATATGTTTTCATAACCCATTGAAAATATGCATGCTAAAGCAGCAGAATTTTTAATGTGGATGAATTGATCATCATTGTGGCTCTTAGGCTGTGATACCACTCTCATGATGTGATATATAGATGTGGAGCTTTCCAGGAATATAATTGTTCCTGGTTCATTATCTTATTCATATAGAAAACTTAATTTCCTTTGTAGCATCTTATTTTTGTTATTACCAAGAAAGAAAACTGACATTCATAGCTCATCTGTTTCCTGAAACTGTCTCAACTGCATTGAAGCTCAGTTTATACAATGCTTAGAACACAGGTTTGATTCTTAAGTCCATGAGATGCCCATGAAAGTCTCTAATGAGTGATAACTCTTAAGAAATGCAGACTAGCAGCTTTCTTTGCTCCCCTCTAGGCTGAGAATGAGTGTGGTCAGCTGAAGGAGCTGTGTGACCGACAGGCTGAGCAACTGAGCAGAACCAGCCAGAAGCTACAGGAAAAAACATCAGAGAATGAAGCAGATATAAAAAACCTGAAAGAGACCATTTTTGAGCTGGAGGACCAGGTGGAACAACATCGTGCTATAAAACTTCACAATAACCAGCTCATCAGTGAGCTAGAAAGTAGGTGGAGCCAAAACAGAGGATTCAAGTGAACTTTAGAGGCTCAGTTATAGCAGCAGCAGGGAGGAGGAGGCATGCCTTGATGTGTGACAAGGGCCTCACTTTGGAAATACTCCAATTTGGGCCAGTAGTAGAATGGGTTGGGTTGGAAGGGACCTTAAAGATCATTGCATTCCAGTTCTTTCTGTTCATGCATAAAGTCACTATTTTAAGTTAGTGCTGTAGAAATACTATTAGATACAATCCCCAAGCCTTATTCTTCAGCAAAGTTTGTATTGCCCATTCTAGATGTGGAATTATTGGCCTTTTAAAGAGCTTCTAGGACAAAGCCTAGGAAGAGCTGTGCAGTCGAGGTAGCTGCTTCGTTCTGGAGGGGCAGCTGCCACCTGGTGGAATGAGAGATATGTCTCTCTCCGGGGAGTGAGTGATCTGGCATGGGTGGATCTGTAAACCTAAGTCTGGCTTAATGCTTCAAAATAATGACCTGTTTCAGAGATGCTCGAGTAATAAATCTACCGTTGATTCCATTCCTGATCCATTTACAGAGTCTATTTAGTCTTTTAGAGGTGTTACTAGAAGCAAGACCAAACAGGCTTCTCTGCCCTCCCATTTTCACCTTTCAGCCTTGCTCATGTGTTTAATAATCGGTTTCCTTTTTTACTGTTCCTAGGTAAAGCAATGAAGCTGGAAGAACAAAAACAAGATACAGAGAGGCAGCTGAAGGCTCTGACTAAGCAAATGAAGGTAAGGCTTGGACTCCTTGACAAAGCTAAGCTGAGCTTTTCTTGCAATACTGGATTGAGAGAAGCAATGTAATTTCTAGAGCAACTGTAGGAAGTTCTACATCCTTTCACTCACCATTTCTCTTCATTTATTTCTAGATGGGTGGTTTTTGCCTGTAAAGGAAAAATATAATACATCCTTTGCAAATTACTTTTGCCTTTTTTTTTTACTTATGAACTTTAACTTCGGAACAGCCATTCCTGCTTCATGAATTACCAGTAGCAATGAGCTCTTTGCAGCAGTGGTGCCTGTTAGTAGTATCACAAGTCTGAATGATCAATAGCTAAAGGAAGAACTTTGATTTACTTTCTGTACTAGAGTGGAAAGCTCAGCATCAGTTTCTTTGGCAGTCTTCTCAGTACTGTGTAAAGAGGCAAGTGTTTAGTTTGACCTCAGTGTCATCTTGAAACTGTGGTGAAACCCTGGTTGCTTGTGATCACTGCAAGAGATATCAATAACAAAGTGCTCAGCTCAAGTAGTGCGCTTTTACAGCAAACAGTTTGGGGTTCTGATTGCTCTTTCTAGGAAGATACAGAAGAGTGGAGGCGTTTTCAAGCTGATCTGCAGACTGCAGTGGTTGTGGCCAATGATATTAAGTGTGAAGCCCAGCAGGAGCTCCGTTTGGTAAAGAGGAAGCTTCAGGAGGAAGAGGAGAAGAGTGCCAGACTGCAGAAGGAGCTGGATGAAATAAAGGGCAGCAACAGGTTGGTTACTTACAAAGGCTGGGATTTGATCTGTGACTGCTAACATGCATGCAAACAGTGCTTTGTCAATAACAATTCATTGGCTTGGATGTGCACATTGTCTGTTTTTAACTCTTCTGCGAGATTTTGTCTCTTATTCTAAGATGTTTCTGTTCTTTTTCTTTTTGGCAATCTAGTTCTGTCAACTAGGCCATGAAGGTTTTAATATTAAGTAAAAATTGCCAATATATTCCTACAGCTTTGTTCTCAATACAGTATTCTACTGTGGTTTATTGCCTTCATAACTCTGTGCAGTTGTATTAAACCATCTGTAAAAAGTTTGGTTGGCTACATCCAGAAGAGAACTACTTAACTTGAGAGGAGTCAAGGACTGTATATGTTGAAATTAAAATGAAGACGGGCTGGACTTCTGTTCTGCAAGTCTGATACGTGTTAACTGAATGATCAATGCAAGTACTAGGATTCCGCATTTCATGTCTCCTGTCTTTAGTTTGAAACCTGTTATGTGATTAGCTGCGTTAAATCGTCTGGATGGTGGCCTGGGTTAGCTTTTAGCCTGGAAGTGACTTTGTCATGCAGTGGTCACACCTGTCAAACATTTGCTGTAGTCTCAGTGGTTGGAGGGGGAACAGTAATTGTGAACCATTCGGAGATATACCCCAGCAGGGTAAGCTGGGGTATATCTCCCAGCGTGAGGCTTCCCTCTGTGTCATGGTAAGAACAAAAGTGACTTTTACAACTAAATCTGGAACTAGTACAGATGCCTTACAATGTGGTTTTTATGCAGTGCATGTACCACCTTTCATTCCAAAAATCCTACTACAATTGAAGTACCGAATAAGAGATGGAAAAAGAAAGACA
Source organism: Ara ararauna (assembly GCA_028858755.1). Taxonomy (NCBI): domain Eukaryota; kingdom Metazoa; phylum Chordata; class Aves; order Psittaciformes; family Psittacidae; genus Ara; species Ara ararauna. The sequence goes on along the minus strand of CM054389.1, from coordinate 2,829,208 downwards.
TATTAGAAGTGAGAACCAAAATTTCTAATGAATACAGTGCTTTGCTCTTTTTTTGCATTGATGCAAATAGAGCAAGCAGAGCTACAGTGATGAAAAACTGTACAGGGGAATAAAGAAAGACAAAATAACACAAACCAGTAGTACTGTTTATCAATAATGTGTGCCAAAATCATATTGCTCCTCTAGATATTTCCATTTAATCTGTTTCCTAGTAGATTCATGGCCACTGGCAGAATAGCCATGGGAGCACAGTGAATCCTGTCATTTCTTTCAGGTGAAGTAGCAGTTTGGCTTTGTTGCACGTAGTTGCTTGCTGTTTTCCATTCAGGAGCTGCCTCAAGCAGCTGTACACTAGATGACAGAAAAAGGATGGGAGGGCTTTTGTGTGGAGGTGCATGGATCAGAATTCCTGGGTTGAAGAAATAGAAACACTTCTTTTCAGAAAAATAAAGGAATGTGTTTAAGCTCCAGTTGCATGATCAGAGTCCCCAGTGGATGCAGAGAAAAGCTATTACAGACTATGTGTTCAGACAAAATGATTACCAGACAGTACTTAAGTTCTGGGCTGTTTCCATCGCTAGTTTGTTCTTAATGAAGTTTCTATTGTATAGCGTGGGTCCATATATAACGGTAGGAATCATATACCTGTAGTTTCCCTTTATTCTTTTTTTATCTGAAGATTATTCTTGAAGATAATGACTAATCTGAAAATAATACTTAAACTGAATAGAAGATGACCTGCTAATTCGCAAACTGGGATGTTTAGCTTCCATGTATAAGGAACATGGCTGAATTGTCAGCTCTTTGGCATAAAAAGCCTAAGCTGCAAATACTGCTTTTGAAATGAGATCCCCAGAATCCATCCATCCATAGTTCCAGACGGAGGTATTCAGACATGCATTTAATTAAGTCAGATTTGGCATTTGTGTCTCCCTCTTTCACATATATATAAATAAATGTCTGTCTCTGTGTCCTGTTAACTATCTGTATAGCTTGCTTCAAGTACTGCATTGGTCATGGATCCAGATATACTGTCTGCAGTGAGCAATACTTAATCTCTTTCAAAGACAGGAGTTGAGACCCAATTTTGCATGTGATTTTAATTTAAATATAAAATAATCTAAGTATGATTTGACTCGGGGTCCACGCAGAGAGTGCAGGATTTCTGTGCTGTGTGGTATGGAGAACATAATGGAGCCTATGCAAGCCACTGCCTAAAGAAACCAGTGATAACAGCTAAGCACTGAAATGTTAGCACTGTACTGACCTGTGAAACATGTTCTTGAAGTTGCCAAAGCTGCTGCTGAGAGCCAGTTCTCCACTCCCAGATGATTTTGTATTCCTGAGGTCACTGTCTTCCCCAGCACCTCAGCTTCTTTCACCCAGAAAGTTCTGGGATAGTCTCATTGTTGCTTTTAGTCAGCCTTTACAAATGCTACTGCTCAGAATCAGCAGTAGATTCTGGTACCTGTGGTGACTTATAGTGCATGCTCAGCACTGGTGGAAACAGTTTGTAGCATGATACTTTGACACAGTCTATAAAGTATTCCTTGTTTTTGTTAATGCTGAGCAGCTGTGCACTCAGCTGAATTTCTGACAGTCGCTAGTGAAAGTTTCCTGTTGGATTTTGAAGCTCTGATTGGAAAATGTACCTTCCAAATAGCTGCTGCTCAAAGGTTTTTGGCAAAATCTCAGCCATCTCTTGAGTGTCATTAGACTCCACCTCATAAATTGATCCTGAAGCCAATTTATCTCCTACGACATCCTGCCATTTTAATGTTTGCTTGTGGCTGCCTGAGTTCCTGCCTCCAAGTTTGATTTCACTGTTACATTCTTCTAATCAGACAAAAAGTCATTTTTGGTTCAGGAACAGCCAAAGAACTTGCAGAAAAAAATCCTGATGAGGTCATCAGAGTTCATCTGAATGAAGGTAAGAGCCTCCCAAGGGCATCTTTAACACAGATTTAATGTCTAATTCTATGACTTAAGAATGCTGGGGGGAGGTTGGACCACCATCAAACAAATGGAATGAGGAAGAGAGGGGTTAACTTGTCCCAAGTTAGTACTGATTGACACCTACAAATTGTTTAACCCATGTTTCAAACAGTCTTCTATGATTTTTTTACATCCTAATTAATGTTATTTCCCTGCAACAAAATGCAAAAGCTTCTACAGTCCACTGCTCTGTAACTGTCTCCTCACAGGTGGTGGAAATTGAAATTAGATATTCTCCATCCTTGGAGGTTTTCAAGACCAGACAGGATAAGAGCCTGAGTAACCTGGTCTGACCTCATAGCTGACCCTGCTTTGAGCAGGAGGCTAGACTTAGGTGACTTCCTGAGGTCCCTTCCAACCTGAATTACCCAATGATCCTGTAGCAAGTTTCATCTTTTTGAAACACTCACCTTGGAATTAAATACATTTTTGTAGCTGTTTTAGAATTGAATATTTAAGCAGTGATTAAAAAGAATTGGGTTTATAACACAAAGGAAGAAAGTTATTGCTGAAAGTACCCGAATTGTGGACACCTTTCTTTGGCTTCATTACACACCCATTTCCAAGCCTTTCTGGCAATACACTGTTTAGCAGCAGTGAAAGTTTTATGGTCATGCTTTGACATTTTCCCTTCAAGTTCTCAAAATAATTTTGGATTATGTGCCTTGAACGAAGAACATGGAGGGAAGGCAGTTGGGCTGGGAGTAGTGCTCAGAAACCAGAGAAATCCTGTCTGTAATTACATGAGCAACTTCTTAGAGTAATAAAACACTTTAACCAAATCTCCAAACAGAAGTCTAAAGTGAACATTTTGATGTATTCCACTAATTTGCTTCCGTTCTTCCTCCTAAAGTCTCAAATGCCACAGCATGGCAGTGTTACACGCTTTCTCTCTTGGAATTAAGCTTGTACTCTGTGTATTAAACCCTGCTGTCAGTCTGTATGTGTTGATGTGCTGCTCATTTGTGCCTGTGTTTCACAGCTGTTCTGTTTTATAGAGGTTTGATAGTTCATTCTGCTGTCCCTGAAAGTAAGCAAACTTGAATGTCAGAGCAGGGTTCTCCAAGTGCTCCAAGTCCCTAGTTAGTGACTTCTCAGAGTTGTGTAGGATTACTTGGGGGTTTTGGGTTTATTTCACTGGACAGATTATTCTGTGCCCCTTAATATAAGAACTCTGAAACAGATGCTGTGACTGAGGTAGAGCAGTTGCCTGGAGGGGTTCACGTACCCATTTTAAATTAATAGTCCTAAATCGTCAGAGGAGAGGAAAGCCAGGAACACTACCACCCCTGTCCTTTGACATTGGTTCCCTGGCTTTAAATACTTAATTTCTTTCTGTTTGAGCAACAACGATTTCTTTTCTTTGTAACTTTGTACTGCTGTTTGCTCATCATGTCCCAAAGCTGAAATAGTGGAGTGTTAAGGCACTCCTCCAAACTTCCTAGCAATGCCATCAGCAAGTCCCCCCCTTCTCCTTTCTATTTAGTGATGATGGGATGATTAATGTAGAGAGCTGTACATCAAGATCGGCATTGTACTGCTTCTTATATCTTCCCCGATTGTTGTCTGTATCTCCTTAGGTGCCTGATCTCTACCAGCTAACACAGCCCTGAATGGAGGCATAGCCAGGCCTGTGGGACACTTCAGGACATATCTTCAACTTGCAGCTGAAAAAGGGAAGTTCCAATTTGAGAAAGCACCTCAAGCTTTTTATTGCCCTGCAAAAGTCAAGTGTACTGCAAAGTGTGAATGCTGCTCAGGTCCTCCTCATGGGGAAGAGCCTGTCTCTTTGTTTCAGAAGGCTTCTCACTTCAGAAGACTCCATGAGGTGGAAGAAGTTCTGAATTAGTCCAAAGCCAACGAGGCTATAAGAAGTAATCCCAGAGATCTGGGGAACTGAAATAATTGAGGGCTTTTTGGAGGGATGGGGATTATTTGCCCTGAAACAGAAATTCAAACATGCTCTTTTAAGCTTAAGCAAAAAATGAAACTGTGTATGTCTAACTTGTAAAATTGAATGTGCATACACATTATGAATTCTCCATCTAGTAGTATATTCTGTGTGTCTAAATACTTATGTATATGGATCAGTATGTGTGTGTATATACACACACAAACTCAAGAAGTAGGTTACTGAAGTCCAGCAGAAAAGCTAAATAGAAACATGAAGTTGTTTTTTCAGTTTCAGCTGCTTTGATGGTTTCACATCTTTAATGTTGCATTGACAAGGCACTCGCCACTGGGTGGCATGTCTGACTTGGTGTGTCTTAGGAAGTGGGGTGGGGCCCAAGGAGTGTGTCCTACTATGAATTTGACAGAGAATGTCGCATGTGAGGTTTGTCCTGGCTGTGAGAATTGCAGATGAAGAGATCCGAAAGAAAATAAATTAATATATCAGGTTCCTAGTAAATATCCTCTCAGAAAGGAATCTTTCTCATGCCCGTAACTCAGGTGAAGTATACAATGATCAGGGAGAACTTGCTGAAGTTCAGCTTTCCAACTGGAGACACCTGGAGACAGCCTTACTTGGATGCTAAGGAGAAACTCGGAAGTCACCGTCTCTACCAGGAGATCATCAGGATTCATTCCAGGACTGGAATTTCATGTTTTGGCTGTGGGATTCCCATCCGTTCCTTCTGGATGTGAAGACCTAGCAAGGGCCTGGTCTCAGAGCAGGCTGAGCTAGTAGAGAATTCTGCGGGATGTCCTGGCTTTGGCATGGCCTTCACCATTGTGCCGTGCTCCTGGAGTGCATGCATATATGCACACTTGTGTTGCCTTTCTTTTCTGTGCTGGCAGCTGTTGAATGTTTTCTTATGTTTAAGAAATATATATTAAAGTGCCAAATAAATGTTTAAGTGTCTGGAATTGTCTGCTGCCTGCCCTTGGCCTCTCTTCCGTTCTGTGCATCAGTAGCTGTGTGTCTCTTTGTATCCCTTGGAGCTCAGGAGGATTCACAACAACAACAGGAACTGTATGAAAGACTAGATTGCAGAGTAATTATTTCTGAACATCTGGTTTTGTGGTCCTAGGCCACCTGTAACAAAGAGCAGCTTAGAAATTTCACAAACACATGGAGGTTGCTGTTGCCAAAATGTGTACATTAAGCACAAGGACTTGCACCTTGTTGGTGGTCTGTTTTCCACATATTCCACGCCTAGAAGCTAAGGAGACTAACTCCTGCTGATAGAGAAGAGGTCACTGCATTTACTTCTCTTGCCAATGAATGAAACTAGGTGGTGGTTTTGTGAAAAAGACTGCACATTTTAATTCCTTTGTGGCTGAAGTGCTCTGCTTCCTCCTGGAGCTGCTCCACTTAAGCCAGCTGCACTTGCAGCATTTGTCTATATAAACCATTCATTCTTGCTTCAAGGAAAGCATACAGCAGTAGGTGACATTTAGTTCAAATCAGTCCTTTTTGTAGCAGAGCTTACTTGGTCTTCTTGGATGGCCTAAGCTATACTAAGCTGAATAAATTCTGTGTGCAATGAGTCAGTTTTGGTTTGGAGTTATGGCTTGTCATTAATTTTTCTAAGTCATGTTTTCCTATCCTGTCCTCCTGAATTAGGTTGCTACTGCTAGTTAAGCTCTTACTCTTCTGCTTATCTCTTAAGAAACCTATATATGTACACCTACATGCATCCTTTCTCATACAGTTTTTTTTTCTTCATTAAAAATGGAAGATGCTTGCCAGGTTTCATAACCCTCCATTGCTTGTTGGCTGGCATGTGTGGTTTTAGTTGAAGCATATGAGTCTCAGCATTATTCTTCCTGCCTTTTGTGCCAAGGTTTGCAGCATGAGAGGACTCAGTTTTCTGATGTGATTGTGTTTAACCTAGGAGGTTGTTTCAGGGTACATTAGGAGCCTATTACAAATATACAAACTTCAGATTACAGGAAGCATCCTAACAGAATTGGAACCGGTAGCAGCTCCAGCACTTGTATCTTCATAATTACCCTGCACAATGCCAGAATGATGGCATGTGATTTCTCAATGGACTCTTCTGTGGCACAGCATAGAGGCTGATCTAGCTACTCTAACTTTATTTAACATGTTTGCATCCTTCTGCAATCAAAGGCTAGATTTAGGAGACAAGTCTGAGGTTGGGCTGTTCTTGGAGTTAAATCCTAACCAATGAAGTGATGGCTGCCTTCAGGATACCTCTGGCTTGCTTTAGTCTCTAGATTTGCCACTTGGCTTCCAGGCGGTTACTGTTCCTTTCTTATTCTGGTAATACTCCGCAAACCTTGTACGTACGCTTGTTACCTGGATAACTAGACAGAACTCTAGCACAGTAGCCTATTTAATCCTTGGAAGTGTAATGGACTGCAGTGGATGGCTTGGTATCTTGAGGCAGAAATCTATCCTTCCTCTATACTAGAAACAGGACTGCTTTAGCTTTTGTGCTTTTGTGTAACTAAAGCGCAGATACTGTCACCTGTTGGTCTGCTTTATGCTTTATGAAGCCACAAAAGGAGAACTGAAGAGTAGAAATTAAAGTTAGTCAGCAAAACACTGGCTCCCTCAGAGCTCTGTGAATCTTATCCAATCTGCCTTTCCTCCTTATTGGATTAAATGGAGCATGGGACTGAAATGGCTCTTTCTCTAGCCATCTGCCTTTGCAGGCTGCCCTGGCACACAAGGAGCTTGAATGAATTAGCAAAGAAATAGCCAATGTCTCCTTAAAGACAGCACCTCCTTAAGCTTTGCCAAAAATAGAAACATGAGTCATTCTTATTCTCTTATTCATTGACACCCTTCAGACCTCTGTATTTTGTAGACTGTGATACCAGAAGGAAAGAAGATAACTCTGACTTCTATTTTTAGCTCAATGGAAGTTGTTCAACCCCATAGGCACTTTCTGGATGGAGACCTCCAGCCTTCTTATGAAATGATTTCTGGTTTTGCATTCACATAGCTCTTGGTGCCTACAGTGCTTAGAAGTAAGGAAGAGTGGTGACCTGTAAATCAGCATGCGTTTCTTAAGCAGCCAGGAGATTAAGAAAGTAACGTACAAATGCTCTCTTTTTATGTGACTAGACTGTGTTATTAATTGCAGCTTTTCTAAGCCAAAGCTAGGTAATTATAATCAAAGTCTACCTGAGAGCTACCAGGTAAGTACAGTGTCAGTGCTAAGCCAAATCTGTGAAATGTGTGGTGTGACTAGAAGCAGCAGTTACACTAAATGATTGCATCTGCTGTTTAACACAGCTGTGGGCTTCCCTGTACTAACTCCTTTTAGCACCTAATCTTGACTCCAGAATTTATTTTCAATGGAGTAACTTAATGACCCTTCCTGTTAAAATATGAGCCTTATTGCTATTTTGAGTTTGTCTCTTCATTCCAGCCACTGAATGTTGGTATTCTTGTGTTTGCTAGGATGAAGCACTTAACGCTTTTATTCCCCCATATAGCTGCCTAAGGATTGTGATTGAGGGTTTATAAGTTTAGCAGATGTCCTTGTTGACAAGCTGTAAGAGTTGAGTTGCCAAAGTTTTTCATTATAAAATAGGGTTTCTGGTTTTATTTTTACAGCTCTTATCTGAACCTGTCCTTATTTTATTGTCAATGGTGGCATTTTAACTGGTAACAATTACTTCACCAGTGGCCACACCAACTAAAAACACAGAGTGTGAAATAACATCTTTCTCTTTGGTTACTTTCCTCGTTACACACTGAGGACCACAGTAACCCCCTTGGCCTCTGTTCTGTATTGAAAGTCCATCTTTAGGTAATTATTGATCACTCACAAGTCTCATCAAGTATTTTTTTTGTCTATGATAATTCTACATCCTGTTTGAGGATGGGAAATGGAGGTGATGTGGTTAACAATGCAGGAAAGTTTGTTAGACTCAGTGATTTCGTGTTTGCCAGGCACTGCAAGGAGAGAACATGAACCTTCTAATGAGTGGTCCATGTTCTGGGCGTTGCAATAAAAGATGTGCATTGTTGGATGTGCCTTACCACACGTGTAAAGACCTTTAATCTCTGCTTGCACTTCCTGTTGCCCCTGAATTTGATCTGGTTTCTGCTTTGCAGGCTGATAGCTGAAGAGGTAGAATCTCTAGAGGCAGATACAAGCAACCGCTGGCAAGGAGTCTGCATTAGCAGAGCATCTCCCACACCATCAGAATCTTCAGCCACTGTGAAGTCCCTGATAAAATCATTTGACTTGGGATGCTCAGGTATTTGAACGCTGTATTTTGTAGTAAAAAGCATTTCTAGCAGCAAGCCGGTAATTTTTGCCCTTTCGTGCTGCTCCTTAATGTATATTATCTGTCAGTGCTTGCTACATAAATACTATCTGTGGCATATCACTGCATCAGTTTTTCTTTGTTCTGATGAGAGAGACATAGTTGGTTTTGAAATGCAGATGTTTCCATGTTTTTTCCTTGCAGGTAGCACTGGACAAAATATCACGGTTCACAAAGTCCCCAGGAGCCCTTTAAGTGGAATTCCAGTGAGGACAGCCCCAGCAGCTGCTGTATCCCCCATGCAGGTACAAGGAGCTCTTTCCATCCTCATAGAATAGTTAGGGTTGGAAAGGACCTTAAGAGCATCCAGTTCCAACCCCTCTACCATGGGCAGGGACACCTCCCACTAAACCATGCCACCCAAGGCTCTGTCCAACCTGGCCTTGAACACTGCCAGGGATGGAGCATTCACAACTTCCCTTGTTAACCCATTCCAGTGCCTCACCACACTTACACTAAAGAACTTCTTCCTTATATCCAATCTAAACTTCCCCTGTTTAAGTTTGAACCTGTTACCCCTTGTCCTATCACTACAGTCCCTAATGAAGAGTCCCTCCCCAGCATCCTTATGGGCCTCCTTCAGTTACTGGAAGGGCTGCTATGAGGTCTCCACGCAGCCGTCTCTTCTCCAGGCTGAACAGCCCCAACTTTCTCAGCCTATCCTCATACGGGAGGTGCTCCAGTCCCCTGATCATCCTCGTGGCTCTCCTCTGAACTTGTTCAGAGTTTTAAAATGCAGTGTTTGCTGCAGCATGACATAGCTTCAGCATGCCAACATGCATATGTTGACAAGGGGAAAGGGAAACTCCTCTGTTTATTTGCTGCAAAACATCAAATGCTGTAGTGCTACTGACAAAAAGGATCAAAGTGAGTTTGTCTTTGACTTCAGCTTCGAGTCTCAGTGGACGGATGTGAACTCTTTGGAATACAATTCTGAACTTTAGTCACTGTTGACCAGAAAAATAGGTGTTGCTTGTTGGGAGTGAGTTACCAGAAACTACGACTAAACTACGTAGCTGGCGTGTAAGCTGAGAGATATGGGGTAGTAAGTTTTTAGAGATGTATGCTCCTAGCTATCCACTAAGATCATACAGTGCTGAATGAGGAGCTCTTACAGTTGGGGTTTTTTTCCTATGGAATCACAACTCTCTGGAATATTGGATTTCTTGTGTCACTGCACCAATTTCTGTTAGCAATTATCAAACCTGTGGTGCAATGCTACTGGAAATAGTGCTTTTGTGAATGATAGAGAAGCAAATGCACTGTGCTTCCCAATTTCTATATATGCTGAAGATAGCATGCGATCAGCCTGCTGACCTTTCTACGCTAGAGGAGCCACTGTATGTTTTCTGACTGGGTAATCACTGAATTTACAACAGGATGTTCCTCTCAATCTGGGTAAAAAACAGTTGTGGGACTAAGGTGTTTAGGCGAGTGTTCTGAACTCAGATGACTTTGAAAGGTTACTTAACAAATGTGTGAGCACATTTCCTTCAAAGAATCAGCAAAGGAAGTTGAAAGAATGGGATTAAGCAGAGGTCTGGGAACCTTCTGATAATGCCTGGCTTGAGGGAGTGTTAATGCTGAAAAGTGGTGCTGGGGCTTCAGAGAAGAATCCTTCTGACTTATGATTTGAGGTGCTGGGCACCGAGGCAGGATTAGAAACAGGCATTTTTACTTCGGGTTTGTGACACTAGATTATGTTTGGCGAAAGGAAAATATGATACAAATGGGAATGTGAAATAGTTTAGGAACCAGCATGTTACCAGCCAAAAATATTATCTCTTTGTTAATTTATTTTTCACAGCCATTTATGCAGCTCTAGGTACAGCTGATACCTTGTTGAAGGGTTTCTGTATCACTCTGCCTGCTTTGTGATCTTGAGGTAGCAGAAACATCTTACTGCTTACCTATTTGAACATGATATCTGGAATTCTTCTAATTACCTTTTGTACATTTCTTTCACAGAGACATTCTGTTTATAATAATGCCAAGCCAGTCAACAAAGGTGTTGCCAGACATGCAGATCTTTCAGACCTTCCTCTTGCAGGTAGGTTGCAGTAAACATGCAAATGTTGCCTTTTTTTACCAGCGAAAGCTTGCCATTAACTGTTGGCCTCTGCCTGGGCCATTGCTCCTCTTCTTGTATGGTCAAAGGAAATGAAGTGTCTTCAGAGTCTTTGTTTTAGAGAGCTTATTAGTTTTGTTGTTACCATTCCCATCTTGATTGTAGCCTTAGAAAACTAAAAAATAGCTGATTTGTAATGGCTTGCCAACATAAACTTGCCTTCTTTATTCCAAAGTGTCCATGGCACCTCTCTAATCCATGCTGTGGAACTGGAGAGGATTGGATCTTGTTCAACATGTATGTATCTGGAACAAGGCCAAAGCACTGTCTTTTGAGGGTTTATTTGTTTTTAAATTGAACTTCATTTGAAATACATCAAACATTGCAGATACTGATGTGACTGGTTTAGGAGCAGTCATATTTGGGCTTGAAATAGTTTATTTTGAGAGTTCTCAAGAGATGCATTTGTTTTTATTTCACACTTTGCTTTTGTTCTCTTGTCATTTAATATTCTCTTCTACCAGTGTTTGTTTCCCATTTTCTCTAAGGCCCTTTATTTTGATTATCTAGTCCTGAATGTAGTTGTTGCATTGGAATCAAAGCTAGTAACAAGAGATTATTGAATTTTTAAGGACAGCTGAAATACATTCCTTTAGTGAAACCTCAGTGAAACGGCAGGGAAGGACAAAAAAAGTCATCAGTCACAACTTCTTCTTTGGTAGACTGGATTTTCTGCAATAGTTTGCTATTACAAGAGAGAAATTAGAACCTGTCTTCATTTTTAGACTCTTCAGTTAATCTGCTAAGCTTTTCCCCATCATTCAAAGCTGAAGAGGTACTGGATCTGAACAGCAAAATGAGTTATAGGGTAGATGGCAGCATAGGTAAATAACAGCTTTTCTATTCTACTGGCTTCTCCTGCAGGAATAAATGCTAAACAAGCAGAAGTTATCAGTGGGACAGACAGAGTTTACTTACTTGTATCAGTTGGTTTCCAGTAAATGACTTGCATAAGAGTATACAATGATTCTAAACAGAGCTTAAGACCTTTTTAATCTCTACTAGTTTACTGTAGAGTGAAGTAATCTGTCAACTGTGTAATGCAATGCTAGTCCTTAATAATAAATATCCCACTTCAGGCCATGGATAATTACTGTCATTATGCAGAGACAATTGTTGTGTGAAAATCTATTGAATATGGTTTACCATCTAACAAGTTTGTGTATTTACAGCTTCTCTTTGTACCTGGGTTTAATTTAGTTCCAATAATCCATAGCAAAGGCTTATTCACTATAAAGCTGTAATGGCTCTGGTTCCAATCTAAATACTTCTAGAAGGCAGTTGATCCAAGCCCTATGCAAACAACACTGAATTAAAAAATATCCCCAGGGAAATTCAGAGTGCAGTAGTCTCCGTAATAATAACCTTCTGGCTGATTCCGTCTGAGCAGTACCACAGTAGGGTTCTGCACTGTCCTTAATATGACCCAAATGTTACATATTTGGGGAGAGCTGATCTTTGCCTATGATCTTTTCATTTAGAATCAGAAGTTTACTGGGTCTGTCTCGGAGTACCTAAAATAAGTCAAAGGAAGGATGCTGAATTAAGACTCAAAGTACAAAGCTGGATACTGTTAACTTGCACCATTTCAGGCACTACTGTATAATTCAAGCCAGTAACCGCAAAGTTCCTTTAAATACTGCAAATATAGCGTTAACAGAATGGGATTTTCCTTATGTTGCATATTTCACATGCAATTATTATCCTATTTCTCGTTCCAGATAACTCCTAATATGCCTCCTCCTTCATCTTTTCTTTCCATCTAGATGCTGCCAATATCCTTTATACCTATCTGGGATCCTTCCTTCTCCTTCCTTTTTCTGTACCATGTGTGAACACATCCTCAATGATTGGCACAGCACTTCCTGATTAGACCATGCCATTAGCCAGTCCAATTATCTTAATGGCACTTTAACAGTGCCTTTTTTTTTGCTGTTCTCATAAGCTAGCAAGAAACCTACATTCCTCTTCATAACATTCACATTTTGTTTAGTGATACGCCTTTTGCGCTAGATCTCTTTCTCTAAGCAGAATTTGCTGAAGTTTAAAAGAGTCCCAAGAATCATTCATTGGTTGCCTGTCTGACTGGTTTGGCTATTTAAATTTGAGGCAATTCCCCATAAATCCAGCACAATGAGGAGCTTGAAGAGTCATACACATTTGGAACATGTAGTGGAAAACCAACGCAAAGTATGTTGTGTGCCATTTCTTGTTTGCTATGGGCTCATGATGCACACAAAGAAGGGACAGTGAGTGGAAGGAAGGAAGACCTTGACTAAGGTATATGCAGCTCAGTGCAAAACTCTGCCAACAGCCAAGCTGGGATGGTTTCTGTCCTTTTCCATCTGGGCTTAATAGATGGGAAATTATCAGGCCTGTATGTTGTGGAGAAAAGGTGCAAAATACCTATAGCTCACAGCAGCTGCACATGCTTACAAAACTCAGAAGGCAAAACAAGGGCAGCTGCATGCCTGTTTGAAGGATGTGTTTATCTGGCAACTGCTGATACACACACCCCACTTACTGCTGAAAAGCAATTAAGGGCTGATTCAGTGATAGACACCTTTGCTGAAGGTGAGATAAGAAGGCATTCACACCTCTAGGTGATATGGCATTAACTGGTAGTGAACATCAGAGGGAACTGAAGAGGAGAACAAATTGTGTTCGACAATCAATTAATTTCTGATAACAACTCATAATGTGCTGGCATAGGTCTGGCCTTGTTGACAGTTTGTCTACAGAAAGGAAGCAGCTAACTTTCCCTGTGTAACACATCACTGTACCTCATGACTGATGTGAATCAGGGGATAATTTGTTTTCTGTGGTCTCTTTAGCTTCTCTTAAGAAAGCTATTGGATTCTATGGCTACTGATTTTGTTGGTTTTATACACATCCACACACTTGTATAAATATATATAATTTAAAATGTTACATAAAAATATGTAATATGTCTAATAAAAATAGAGATGCATCAGCTGTGAATATATTGAGACTTCCCAAAATCCTGTCAAATAGAATGCTAAGCATCATATGATAACAACTGCCTCTCACTGCTGCCTTGAGCTGGGTTGTATTCAGGAGACAAGAAGCTTTCTTGTTACAAATGACTAATGGCAGAAAATGAATTGTTGTACTAGGGCTGGCCAGTCATCTGCTGAAGATATCTGGTGATCAGCTTTTGAACCTTGAAGACTGCAGATTTTGGTATTTCCCCTCATTCACCTGAGGCCCCTACCCCCCAGCAGGAGTATCAATCACAGGAAACCATGCAGTCTGTACTGTTGAAATCATCAAAGTCATTCCTTGTTATGATCACCTCTAATCTGCTCAAGGTTTCCTCGCCTCATGTGTGCTTCATGAACAAATGAGTACATTTGTTTAGAATCAAAACAGCTCACTGCATATTGTGTGCTGGGTGGCAGGACAGTGATTAATCAAATTCCTCAGGCTGCAGACTGACAGGAGTTTTTTTAATTCCCACAGACCTTCTGAAGGGGAGAAATGAAGAGCTGAAACCAGACCATTACCTGCGTAAAAGCCCCTCCCTGGAATCCCTGAGCAAACCTCCTATGGCCTTCAGCAGCAGAATGCTTACCTCTACCCCCAGCAGCTTGAAACCCGAAAGCAAACTCAGGTACCAGCTGTTTCCTGGGAAAAACAGCACACAGGAAAGATTGACAGCATTACCTGACACTATGATGGATGTTTTAATCTGGTGGACCCCCATCTCCAGTGGAAACTGCTGGCTACTCTGTCCAGTTCAGAATTACCAGGCTGTGGCAGATCCAGATGTCATAATTCAGTTCATAATAACCAGAGTTACCTGTAAATGAGCAATCATGGTAAAATGAGGAATCATGGCAAAATGAGGATAGCAAGCTTTCAGGAGCCACTAAGTTATAGACAAGAATTCCATCATGTGTACGTGTGCTCTTACTGTAGCTTTGCATGTTCTGGTGAGTTAAAAGCTGAAAGCTTTGAGGTCTAAGGGAAAGGTGGACACATAACTTCCTTCTGTCTTGACAGAAGATGTATTTTCTTCTGATCTCCACCATTATTTCCAACAGTAGAAGCTGTAGAGTGGAGACAATGCAGGTGTTTTGTCTGTTGGCCTTGACTGCACTATAGTTTCCAGATTTTTATTTTATTCAAGAACTCATTCTGAAGCAGCGCAATTGGATGTGAATTTGCTGTTACAGATTCTTTAGTTTCTTTCCATTCTACGCTCTATATCCTAGTTTTCAATATGTAAAGCAAGAGATTACTTGAAAATGTTATAAGCGGAGTTGATGAAAATAATAGCAGAAATGCAGGGTTAACACATACCATCAAACGTCCATGGGCTGCTGGTTTTTCAGCTCTTTGTATGCGGTGATACCAACTGAATTTGTCACATTTAGGGGCAAATACAGGATGCAAGTTCTGAAAGCTATTGCAGTTTGGTTTGCATTTAGGTTCTGTGCTGCCATTCTGCTTTGTCATGCAGATACTATTTACACACTGATAAAGAATAAGAGACTTCAAGCATATTTATTCTGTTTGCTTCCATGGATTAGTGTGGAGAGAAAGGACCCACTGGCAGCCTTGGCTCGGGAGTATGGTGGTTCAAAGAGGAATGCTCTGTTAAAATGGTGCCAAAAGAAGACTGAAGGTTACCAGGTAAGGGAATAGGTACAGTTTTACTTTTCTCTGGAGAGTAATTCATCACATCCCTATAGGTGTGCAGAAAGCAATGTCACTTCAAAGAAATATGTGTGTTTCAGTCTGCTGGTTTTCATGTTTACTTCTACTGGGTGTTTCCATCCTCATCCTTCAGATTTCTTAAACACTGGAGTCCCCAGTACTACATTATCATAAGTAATTCATGTACAAACCCCAAAATACTGCATCAACGGTTGCTGATGGTTAGAAACAGAGTGTATATGGGCAGCAGCCTCAGTTCAGCATCCATTTTTGAAATTACATTGTAATATTTTTCTGTAAGCGTCTGTGGGCATTGTGCTATTGTGAGAGTTTTCATTGGTCATTTCTGTAAAAACCAGAGAAATATTTCTTTGTGTGGCCTTGACCAAATGAAGTTTGCAGCTTGGAGCCCTGATCTTTCTAATCTCCTGCAGTTTAACAGGGTTTTTACAGAGCAAGTTTTGACCGCTTGAGTATGTGTCATTTCTTTGCAGAGCGAATCCAGTTCCTATAGGGCCATTGCTGTGCTTATCAAGCTCTGCTCTGGTGTTTGTATGCAGTTGGGTTAGGCCTTTGGTTCTGCTTGTAACTGAGCTGTAGAAGGCAATTACAGACAACGGTTCATCCTGTGATGTATGCTGGGTGTGCAGGACAGTCTTGGTTTGATACAATGGTGAGATTTTTCTTTCTTAAGAATAATATTGTTTGTTACTTCGAGCAGAAGACAAAGCTGTTATCACCACATGATATGCACCCTGGAGCAAGTCTTTAATAAAAGCAGAGTCCATCTTTTAAAGTAAATAAAATACTTTTGTTTCTTCACTACCAGCTCTTTATGAAGCATTAGCTGCAGGGGGCAGGAGTTTGGAGGAAAAGACAGAAGCTTTCCCTTTAAATAAACTGAGCTATAAAAGCTTGAGTTGTTTCTTAACGCCGGCATATAACGCTTGCACCAAGTTCACAGGAAATTTCATCAGAAAAAGCTTTTGATTTTAGGCATACCTCAGAAAGAATAAAGCCAGGGTTAGCATTTTGCCCCAGGTTCTGTGAAGCTGCCTAAAAGGTACAGTGCTGTCCCCTGAAACTGTGTGCTCTGTTCTGTGTTGATTTATTTTGTATCTCATCTGCTAAAATTCTCCTGGCCTTGGATTTGGAAGTGTGGGGGAACAGTCATGTCCAGGCCTCAGAAAACAATTCATGAAATACAACTTTCCCAAGTGTAACTCCTGTTAAGCAAACCCATCTCAAGGAGCACTTTCTCCTGACAGTGTTGCTCATTTTTGTTTCAAATGGTGTATGTGGTGAGCTTCTTCCACTTCTCTTAGAGCAGTGTAACTTTGAGTTCACTGTTAGAAATGCTCTCTGAGAGTCAGCCTGTAGTTTTCTTTCTCTGATTATACCCAAGTTGGACTAAATGTGTTGCTTTTAGAAATTATTACATGGCTTTGCAAATACAGAGGCCTGTCCTGATTCTGTAGGTACCAGACTGGCCCTAGAAGTGACAAGTATTCCCTCTGTGGTAGGAAAGAAAAGGAATTTTGTTTTTCTATGCTGAACCCAAGTAGTAGAGCTAACAGTGTATCAGATAGCAGGCCACCCAGGAGGTATGCAGGCAATCTGGGTCTATTTGTTTTTCCTTTTAGTATTAGTCTCTGGAGGAAAGTATGTTCAGGCTTCAGAGGACAGTGGAAGTCTTTGCTTCATATATGGCTGCTGGCGTGTTGTTGCTACGTGACTGTCCAGATGATGTTTCAGGAAAAGCTTTGTCTGTTCGGTTCCTGCTCTGATGAGGCTCTTGTTCTGTTCATGGCTATCCTCTTTCTAAAGCAACAGAATGAGTTCTCTGCAGTTTTTGAGAACAAGCAGGCAGAGCGCTGACGAACACTGTGTAATCCAGGAGAGCCTGAGAAGTTCAGACTCTGGTATGGTGAGGGGCCTTATTACCCAGAATTGTAAGATCTCTGGGCAGAAATTAGAGGGAGATGAACCAAAGAATGAACATGGTATTGATTTATGGTGAGTCTTGTCTCTATCTTCACTGCTTCATTTAGAGCCATTATCTCTTGCACATTCTTCCTCAGATTCTCTTTCCATTGCACTCTTTGTGGAGCATTAACTAACTTTTCTTGAACTTGCTTTTCCCAGACCCTTGCACTCTTAAGATAAGGCTGATATTAAACTCCACAGGGAGTTTTTATCCTTCTTGTGTACAAAGAACTGGGGTGGACTAAAGAACGTCATCCTCCTTCCTGCTTTCCTTCCACTGCAATGGTGGGAATGAAGTAATGAACTCCACGGAACAGAAGCCCAGTGATGTGCATAACTTCTTTTCCATCAATAATTCCCCTGTGTACGAGGTGTCATTTGTGCAAATTCCAATATAATCTGTCTGTCATGGTCTATCATGAAGCCCAGAACCGCACATAACTTTGGACACAGACTGTTTTCAGCTCTGTGACATAGTGGAATGAGAGAATAAGACTTGCTGCTTGGCTACCTAACTTCTTTTTTTCAGTGTCCAAATATACTGCCTTTAAGGTTTAGTAACACTTCCTGATCTGAGCTGGTGAGGAAGAGGGAGATTCCTTTGTTTAAATTATGAAGATACCAGATTTCATTAAATAGTATGAACAAAATGGATTAGAATAACTGATACTCTCAGTAGCAGCTACTACCAGTGTCCCAGATTCCTCAAGGAAAGCTGGATTAGTGACCTAGGAAGGTGTCTGGGGATAAGACCTAGAGACCAGCACACAAGGCTCTGCTTTTTAAATGCTTTAATCCATACAAGGCTTATCCTATAGATAGAAATTTACATCCGGCTCCTGACATATATTATAGAATCATTTGGGTTAGAAAAGACCTTAAGGATCATCAAGTCCAACTGTAAATTATCCTTTCATTGACTGCAATGGGAACATTCCCTGGCTTTGAACTTCAGCATGTTCCCCAGGAGGCAATCTCATAAAACAAGAGAGGGACACTGGAGGGAGTTGAGAGAAATGCAGCACAAATTAGTAATGGCCTGGAGGGGATTTTTTGTGTTTTTAAAACAAGAAATTGCATGAGTTTACAGTAACTGAGTGGAAACATGAAAGCATCGATGTTTCTCTGATCTGCTATGTCATTTCTAAGATCCCCATTTAAACAGTGACTTGATATCTAAAAGATATGGATGCAAGAGAGAGTAACTATTTAGAATGTGAATCACTAGAATGAAAATGAAGTGGAAGTTCAGTTTAATGACTGTGAGAAAAGAATATGCAAGTGGGATTGCATAAACTGTGGCATAATATGATTTCAGTTGTAATTCAGTGCCTAAATGAATGTTATCTGGCATTTTGGCCATCCATTTTGAATAACTGCAGTAAAAGGAATTGTAGTGAAACTAGGCTTTGGGTTCAGTGGCTTTGTGCAAAACTTCCTTGAGGAAAATCTCCCACTTAAAAACCCCAACCTTAATCTACTGTATGGTTCTCTATAAGAATTGTGACCTGGCACATGATATCTTTTGCCAGACATGCATAGACTGTTCCTTCTGCTTCTCTGAATTTGTTGACATCATGGTGTATAATGTAGGGTGATGAGATGACCAGATCTGAGAACTGCTTTTGTGGCTCTGGAGCTCAATTACCACAAGTCCTTTAAACCACAAAGCCTGCTGAGAGCAAGTTATTTATGTTAAAATAGCATTTTCTCTGTTGTCTTGTGGGTTTTTCTTTCATCTATTTAAAAAGATTATACATCATAGCAACAGTGTGAAGTTAGAAATTGGGTGCCTCTTTTCTAATAGACTCTTTTCCTGTGAGTCGTAACTCCTGGAAGCTGTTGAGAGTCATTCTTGTTGCATTATCACCTTCCATAATCATATCATTAGTGACTGTAATGTTATTTAAGTGCCCTGGTTCTGTTTGCTCTCTGTGGAGACCATTTGTCAAGGGGCCAAACCTCTCTAGATTAAGTCTATTGCTATCCACAGATGTATTGTGAAAACACAGAACATCAAGAGGCACTTAACCCATGATCATTAGAACTGAGGTTTGTTGTTTCTGCCACATATACCCTCTCCAGAGAGAGGAGGGAATTGCTACCATGTTAGTGAATATGTTTTACTTAAAAGAGCTATCTTCATGTTTTTTCCAACCTCTGCACATCCATTCTGTGGCACAGAGGAAAAGAGAACTTGAGACCAACACTTTTCTCCAATGCACAATCATGATTATTCTTTTTATCAAAGTTGTATTTGGTTTAACAGGACCCATTTGGGATCCGCTTGTTGAAGAACCACTATCTCTTATAGTAAAGCTAGCTGTGCAGTTGTGTTAAGTCGAAGAATGCTGAATAGAATGAGACAAGGAATGTTCTAGAACTGTCTAAGGAAAATGGCAGCTATAGCTCTGAAGACTTATATTTCACATATTCCCAACCTGTGCATTGAAGCCATTGAATTCTATCATCTCCCTGACTCCTGACAGCATCAGTATACTGTTTTATAGATGAAGGCAGTAGGCATCTTCAGGAGAAGAGGCAATGCTCCCTACTAGCACTGGCACCAACATGAGATGGCTCATAAATTGGTATTTATCTTATTGGTATTTGCAGGACCAGCCTTGGAGCCAGTTTCATATCACCTGGAGGAATCTCAAAAGCATGGGGAAACTGCTAAGCAGAGCAGTTTTGGTGTAGCTTTCATGTTGTGCAAGTAGTTCCTGGGGAAAAGAATTCTTTTTAATTATCCTACATAAAATACACTAGTAAATATGAGCAAAGCTAGAAGAAAATGATTGATTTGTTTCCATGCCTTATTCAGAGTTATTTGACTTTGCAATAGGTCCCAGGAATGCTGTGCAGTTTTAGAAAGCATGCTTAGGAGTTTGTAGGAACTATTTTTAGGTGACACTCTCTGACATTGTATTGTTTAGTCTGAATTAGCAAAATACAAATATCTGTATGCCCAACAATTCTGAATATTTGCCTCAAAAGTTGTGATTTGTTATTTGAAGCTTCCTTTTCACAGAATCCCAGGTAGTTTTAGGGCACTGATGAAATATTGTGATGGGGACTGCAGCCTCTACAGTTCCAGAAATGCAGACCGGCATCAAGAGGAGTCTGAATACTTCAACTTTTGTCCTTACTGTGTACTTTAATAGAAGTGCCAGTCCTGTATACTAGCTTAGCTGTTCAAAAAGAAGGGAAAAAACCCTACCCTGAAGTAAGCCACTATTATTGCCTATTCAGGCCTTGAGAGATAGCAATTGGAAACAAATTACTTCCAAACATAACCTAAAAGTCGTTAAATGTAATTCTGAATGCTTTTACTACAAGAAGAGTAAAGCTAGTATATTGAACTATGTAAAAGTTGGTGCCTCTGCTTAGTGCTATGTTCTTCAGGTAGCAAAGATGCAAAAACTGAGGGGGAAAAAAGCTGTTGCAGTGTTTGCTGTTTGTCAAGTAATTATAGCAAGAGACTGGTTGACTAGTGGTTTGGCAGCGGATGTAATATAAAGCTTTTTACCCTTTTGTTTTCAGTTTAAACTCAGACTAATACTTGCTTTTTGTTTATGAATTTGTGGCTTTATTTTTCTCACAGGAATTTGCATTCCTTTTCTTTCTGTGCTAGGCAGTATTTCCTCCATATCCTCTTTGTTCTCAAGCCCTATTCCGTGATATTATCCCCTGCTTTTTCTCATATTTTTTGCTTCATTTACTGGCTGGATGAGATCCAGCGTAGATAAAGTGTGGCCCAAAGATGTTCAAATGCAGATAGGCTGATGAAGACACAACATATTCCCTTTGGTCAAGTGATCATGGGGCCATTGCGTTCTCATTAGGGAGGTAGACTCTCTGCTGCTTGGACAGCCAGCCAGGATGACTATTTTTTGACTGCTGATGCATTAAACAGGCATATTCCTGGGGCTGCAAACAGTGGGGACCTGCTTTATAGGACATCAAAAGCTCCTTCATGGCCAGTTGTACATTAACATGTACATATTTGGTTTCTTCCTTATTCTGGAAACTAAGGGTTATATTTAGAAAGAAGAAGTCAGTTATTTCTTTGCATGTCATTAGTGTGGATAGTTGACGTTATCTTTCTTCTTAAGCAACTACTGTCTCAATATTAAGTCTTGACCAAGCACTTTGTCTCACGTACACTTCAGTCATGCACCGTCTTGGACCACAGGGGGTGAACAGGGACATTGCAAATGCTACCACAGTCCTCAGGGTTAATGCTCAGGTTGGGAGTTCCATTAAAAAACCAAAGGGCTGAATGGGACAAAACCCAGGATCAGTCCTCCCAACCTCTTCACCTGGCTCTTGGCTTGTAAAACAATCGGTCAAACACTTCCTTTGACGCTAATATACTGGAGCTTAGTTTTAAAGCTTTGAGAATCCCAGCGCAGCTGTGCACTGTCCTAAAGAAATACAGGGGAAAAAACCCAAAACAGTTGTTTCTTAATCACAAGATGTGCACTTGGGTATGAGAGTGGTTCTCTTATCCTTTGCTACATTACTTTTCGTGTTTGTGCCAACAAGTAGTGTGAAAGTCAATGTTTCAAAATTGTATCAATCTCTGTCTGTATATCAACATTAACCAGGTTTCTATCTAAATATTTAACTAGTTGGGAGAACTAGGTAAGCAGCGGCATTCCATGATTAAGCAGTAACACTGAGGAGGTTTTCTGGCCACCTTTCCACCTGAGGTTTTCCAAGCAACAAGGATAGGAGGTAAATCCCATCTACCATTAGTCACAGTTCATGTGCAGTGTGGAAAGGCTGGATTCCCAAAGTACTGTGATCAACAGCAAAACAAATAACTCCCAGTTTGTGATGTGGGTGAAGAAAAACACTGAACAGCCCCCCTCCAGGTTTGAATGGCAGCCATACATTCAGTCTAAGCAGCATTCAGGGCAGACTCTCTTCTGAGGAGCACTGGTAAGATTTCCCTTCTGCCACACCAACCTGTGTGCTTCAGATTAGGGGTTGATGGCCGGAGCCTACTGAGGAAGCAGGAAGAAGCTGTCTATCTTAATATTTACCAATACCATTAATGCAACATAGTTCTCTGGTGGACAATGAAACTTCCCCTAAAGCACCACATGCTAAGCATATGCCTTCTGTTGTGGAAGGGTCCACATGCTTCCTAAGAGTTCTGCATCCTCAATACTTATAGCATTTTGACATTTGGAAGTAGGGTATATGTGCAATAGGGTTTTTCCCAGGTAGTTAAGACATTCTGTGAGTTTCTGAGAAATGGGTGAAGTTTCTGGCTTTCTTTGTGCTTCTCTGATTTTTTGCCAAAGAGGAGGTTGTTGACTTCAGAGAAACTTTTTCCTATCTATGCAAAAGCTATAGGGAGTCTTGGGTAATAGCTATTGAGATAGGAAGGGATTATCCCGTGTTTAAATAAAAATTGACAGTAATTTTGGTCAGGGATTTTGCTTCCAAGTCTGCTTTGGACCATCTTTGTGACCTTGTCAGTCTTGCATATTCCCATTGCCTTGATTTCCCAATGGTTAAAACATAGATCATCATATCATATCATTGGATGATTATGAGTTTCAGTAATATTTGGAAAGATCCTTTGATGATTTTGAAAGATCCTTTGATGAAAAGGACAAACTTGAAAGTTTTTAATTAATGAAAATATGGATCCAATTTTGGCCAGAATAAATGTTTTCTTTTTCTAAATAAAACCTACTATAGCTGAATATGTACATGCAGTTTCTCAGTATGTCCCAGCTGCATCCAGGGTGGGGGCTGCAAAATGAATGCAGCAGCCAAATTATGGCATGTTGGGAATAATCACGTTGATTACCAATGTGCAAGCCCCCTTCACAGTGATGCCAGTGCATAAATGTGCTCCTCCGCTGCAGCCAAATATCTTAAGCCAAGCTCTACCTTTTTTCACATAAAGGGCTTTATCCTGTAAACAAATCCAAGTCTCTGGATTGGAGGGATAAAATAAACGCCCATGCAGTGCTCTCATGCGTAACTTTCTATCCTGCTGGGTAATTTTAAAAATAGCATTTACATTCTATCCATCCCAAAGTCCAAGACACTTTCCTTGTGTTGCCTGGATGCAATGACAATCAGTGAAAACACTGAATTGATTGGTCACCAGCTGGAACAGCTCCAGGCTGTGAGTTTAACTGGGAGAGAGCTGAGCCCTGCTTGCCAGTTCCATGAATATCTTTTGCTGTGGAGACTTCTCCCCACCTTGTTCCCATCCTTTCCTGTGTGTCTGCTGCAGCCTACCCCTCTGCCTGGGAATTCCAGGACATGGCTGATCTCTGAACTCTCAATATAGATAATTAGAAATAGCTGTGGGAGCCGTCAGTGTGGTCATTAGCAATTCTGCACCAGGGCTCCAGCCAGGAAGGAGCTGCGCTGCTGTCTTGGACACAGAAGGGAGCTACTTCCTCCCCCTTGCTTCCTTTCTCTTTCCCCAGAGTATCTGTGTGATCCTTGGAGCTATGCTGCTGCATCTTCACTCTTGCAGCCTTGAGAATGAAGGAACACGGGCCAATCTGTTTCTTTTCTATGGCATTCAGCAGTGGCGTCATTTATGAGCTAGTGAGAAAATTGATGGAAGTGTTAGTTGCGTAGCAAGCAGGGAGTTGGCTTTCAGCAGGTGAGCGTAACAGGTATAATTTATCCGGAAGAGCAGAAAAGAGATGCATAGCGAAAATAAGAACTCACCAATACCTAATGTGATTATTATAATGAGGAGAACATGTTTTTCATGGTCTTGCTGTGTAATCCTCTGCCTCTCTAGGTATAACTAACACTTGTTTGCCCACTCACTGTGACAGTGGTGTAAATTACCCAAGTAGCAGTCACATTTGATATATATCTTCTGTCACCATTACCTCATATGTACAACGCATTGTGAGACTTTCAGGTAGGTGACTTTTAGTAATGAGGCTGTTGTCATGGGGTAGTCTGCATTCAAACCAACTCATACTATTTGCTAGGAAAGCACCAAATACATTCACTGTGTGTTATGTTCATTGTGCCAGCAACTACTCTCAACTCTCTTGTTCACCAGAATTTGTTTTAATTTTAAAAAGCGAAATCTTTATATATAAAAATGCAAATGAAACTCCAAAAACATGGGCAAAGTACAGTGAAATGTTTGCCAGTCCACACAGTGCTGGGGGCAATGGATCTGATGGGCATAACTGGATGCTATTTGGCTCATTAGGCAGGTTACTCAGATGCATAGTTACAGCGATGATTTCAGTATCAGTAGTAACTGGTTTTTACCTTGTAAGCAGAGGAAATAGGAGGTCACAATTATTTTATCACATATTACCTTAAATATCTCTCATTTGATGCTACTTCTCTTTTTTTTTATTCTTATGAAACCTCTAAGTATAGCAGCAGCACATCTCTTTTGTAATCAAAATACCAGAACCTACGTTGTGGAGGTCATGAACCCCCTCAATATCTCATGAAGAAAGAGCTGAGCAAATGATAAATGGTAAACCCAAGGCAACACCCATGGCAGCAGTTGGAGCAGGGAGCAATCAGAACCAGAGTATGATGGGAAACAGGGTTTCTTTATGAAAGGGAACATAGAAAATAGGATAATCTTTAAAGAGCTGGCACCAATTCCTTATCATTTCACTGTGCTGTAATTGCATAATTCAACAGCCTTTTCACAGAGTATTTTGTACCTGAGCTATGTTGTGTCATACATGTGTAATCAGCAGTAAGATGCATGACTTACTGACATGGCTGGAAGAATTAGAAACACAGATGATGGGGGTAAAAACTCAAAGTTTTAAAGAAAGGTTGAAACAATTCTTATGGAGACTGCAGCTGCCTGAACCATTTGAACTAGGGATATTAATACAGCCTGGAGGATAGAAGGTCATTTGGCTTCCTTCCCACTCTTGGCTAGCCACTTAATCTCTATACAATACACAGTATTGCTGTTCCACAAGTTATTCTGGATTTTTTTTTTAAATCAAGAGGCATTACTTTCTGTATTCCATTTAAAAGGAAAAGATTTGTAAGGGAATTCAGAAAGGTTCCTGGTAGTAGATTGACTGAATGTGATATGCAAATCACTTTAGGCTTGCAGCTACCCATTGAAAATAGCTGTGTGCAATTGTCCAAGTCATCTGGGTGCACCCTGTAATTACAGAAGAATCCAGGCAGTCTTTAATTTTAGGCATTCATGCCTTTTATCTGTGTTAACTGGACCTGACCTCACTTCTAATCACCTGTATTTCCAATAGATTGCCCAGATGTTTCATAGCTTTGCTGGAGCATTTTGTTTGCTCAGGAGGTTAGTTCATGCTAAGAGGGAGCCCTTCTTCACTTGTATTGCTTCTTAGGAAGTGTTTAGAACTTGGCTATCCAGAGCTCAGAGCCTGTATGCTTCCTTTGATAGAATCTCTTTGGCTGAAGGCTGCTAACATGTTCCCAAACAATTAAGGTGTAATAAATCAGATTAGATTTGCAGTTTTGTGCAGCTGTTGATAACAGTGGGGAGGTGGAAATTGCTTTTCAAGCTACCTTAATCAGATTTTACATTAGTAAGGTCAGAGTTTAGATTTGCAGAGATGTGGCTTATGAAAATGTGGTTCCTGATCAGATATCTGTGTCTAAATATAAGCATGTAAAAATACTGAGCTGTGAGATGTTTGCTCGAGGACACCTGGGTCTCTGGTTAGTGATAAGCAGGATGGATTGGAGAAAGCTGAGCCAGTTAAAGGGGAGCTGCCATTAAAACAAAAGCCATTTCCTTTGGTTTATCCAATATGCTTATTTTAACTAGTTCTGTCTTCAGTACTTAAGTTTATCTTCTGTATGGGTTGAACCTCAGTAATAAACCATGCTGGCATGTTTCTAGTGTGCTATACCAATGACTGCTGAGAGGCAGGGGGGTGTGGTGTGTGCTGAGAAGGAAGGATGGCAAGAACGATGCTAAGGTCATATACTGCAGGCTTTCTTCCACAGAGTTTCAGGCTACCTTCAAGATGATTCATGTCTATAATTTATAATTCTGTCGTATAGACAAAATTATGACTCAGAGCCATTGCTGTGGGCTCAGTAACATCAACGTAGTGGGAATATCTTGTGTCAGTATTTTAACATCCTCAGGCTGTGATGAAGAGCATATGATGTCATTGTTGCTTCTTACTGGAGACTTGGAGTCAAAGATCTAGTGAAATCTAATGGGGTGGTGCTTTTTTCCTCAGAAAAACAAGAAATTGTTTTTAGTGAGAACAGATCACACGCATTTCCCTGTATGTCTTTACTGTGGCTCTCATAGTACACTGTTGTTATCTATGAGCGAAGGTCCTGTTACTGGGGTGGGCTGAGGTTAATGGCTTGCAGGTGTCTATAGTGTCTTTTAGGCTTGGCATGCCACTAATGTCATAGATAATACATTTGCTCTCTAAATAACAATCCTGGTTTCCTTTTTTTCTTTGCTTAATGTCAGGTACTTTAATATTCATAGAAATGAGCCTCACTGGATACTTAAGTACTTCCAGATAACCACGCTCCCTGGTGTGCTTCCAGCTCCCAGTCTCTTAATATTCCCAGTGCATGTACA
The DNA here is from genome assembly GCA_028858755.1 of Ara ararauna. NCBI lineage: Eukaryota > Metazoa > Chordata > Aves > Psittaciformes > Psittacidae > Ara > Ara ararauna. The sequence continues at coordinate 2,802,575 of CM054389.1, read as the reverse complement.
GTAGCTCACTCATGAGCTTTCATTTTAAGTGAATGAACTGTTTTCACTCCCAGGAAGCCTGGGAACTACACTGGAAATAGTTTAGCCTTGACACCTGTTCTCTACACAGCACCATTATCCTGGCAAACTTTGTTACCCTCACGTCTTTCCATGCTCTTTTTTGCCACTCCACACAGGGTACGTAAGGATGGTTAGGTACGCGCGTCACAAAAACATCCCTCTTCTGGCCTGACTCACTTTCGTTCAAGACTTTTTCAACTACATCAACCCACCTTTGCAATTAATTTCTTAGCAGCACCATGGAAGAGATCCAGGTCAAGTGGTGTGTGACATGGATAAGATATGTCGGCTCCAAAGGAAGTTAGTAACCCAGAGCACTGCAGGCCTGAGCTACTTGGCACCCCTTGACCTGTGGGCCAGGGGTTAATCTCTGGTTCAGATGCCTTTAGCATTGTGGATCCACTGGTGTTGTGCTAGAGATAGACCTTGGGGCACTAGTGCCCATGAGGCACACTGTGACCGTAAGATGGCAAGTTTTTACCCTGCCTAACGAGCACAACAGCTCAGTTTGATCTGCAGTCCCTGTTCCATTTTCGTGTTTCTTCTTACGTTCATTCTGCATACACACTGATGGTGCATCTTCCTCCCAAAGGGTGCCATCCTATATAGGTTAACTTCTAGGTCTCCCCATGTGAAACCACATGCAGTTTTTCAGAGCTCAGCATGGGGGTTCTGCTGTAAGCACACTGGGAGACAGAGAAATCACCAGACTCTCCATCCTGCAGCTTGGAATTGTATGTTAACAACCAGCGTGTACACAAATAGTTCCCACATGTTTATGGACTGTGTTGAGGAAGAGAGGTGTGGCAGAAAAACTGAGACAGGTTCCACTGCCAAAATAATCAAGACAAGTGAATAGTTTCCAAGGTGTTCATTCCCTAAATTGTTTTCCTTGTTTTCCTTTTTTTTTTTTCCCCTGGCTTCAACAGAGCCAGAGATCTTCTGAGAAATCAGAGTGCCTCTATTTTGATTGAATTCCTCTTGGTGTGGTGTAGTGGGGAGGTATTACAAGTGAAGTTACATTGCAGCAAACCACAGAAGATTGCTTTTCATTTGCCATGTCCTTATATCCCAGACTGAAAAGTAGTTAACACAGAATCCAAGATGAAATGCCAGAGACGGGTTCATACCGTGTGTGAAATGGAAATGCATTTGTTTAGAGGAAAAAGCCGCAATTCACTGGTGCTTGTTGGATGTGAAAATGGCAACTGAGTGGTTTTGAGTATGTCTAAGTGTTTGCTGTACTATTAACTAAACAGTTGAGCTGAACCTTCCAACATTCATTTTGGGTTTACATTTAGGATAAAAATTCAGATTTGAGTTAATTTTCTCTGTTGGCTGGACAATGCTGTTGGAGATGTGTGGAATTTTGGACCTAGTTCTGATTTTATCATAGGCCTTAGCACTTCTTATCTCTGGGTATTGTTAGATGGGAGGAAGAGAAGAGTTTTAGGTGTAGTTAAAACAACAAAGATGAGTAAAATTATCAAAGTGATGGTGGGCTGGTGAAACACTGTAGGAAAAAACAGGTTTGTATCTTGCATGTCTCTGTAACAATAACATCATGGAAATGAGAGTGGGATATTATATTCCCACACAAACATGACTTGCTTTTTTGTCTAGTCCTGTCCCTTAACTAAGGCTTTGTTTATTCCTGTTTCTGTGGCCTTTGGTGGGGGGACACACACAACCTCCGCTTTCCATTTCTATCATACAATATAAAACGAGAATATTGGCATTTGATGGGCTATTTGCTGATTAAAACATTGGCCTCAATAAAAACACTTCTGTAATTTGGCAGTTGGTCCTTTCCCACCAACTGCAGATTGATAAATAGTAACATGTTTATCTGAAACATCCAGAAAGAATAATCCCACTTTATCCAATTCCATAACACAGAGTTGGACTTCCATGGTGCAACTTGATGGATGAGGCAAAGCCAAGACAGCTTTCAGGGAAAAGTGGTTTCTTCTTGTCATGGTGTTCAGCCACTGTGTGGCTTTTCTTTTATCTCCACTGACAGATGTTAATAGACCAAAACACGTTGTGGTGGCTGGTGCAGTGCGGTAATGTCTGCTGCTGATGGCCTGCTTTCTGAGCCCATTACACTTGTAGATTTATTACAACCAAAGTATTTTAAACTGAAATATTCTGTACTGCTTCCATTTGAGTCATGGTTGGTTATGGACATTTATTACTAATCTAAAATCCTGTCTGACTGGGCAAAGCCCAGGTTGGACAACTAATCAGTGAAGCACCGTGACAAGTATATGCTAAAATACTTCGTGTCTGGGTTTGAGTGCATCTGCATTAGCTGTTACATGAGAGATGCAGCAAAAGCTTTATCTTTCGGGGAATCTTGAAAGAAACTGGAAAGTAGCTTCATAAAGAAAATAAAGCGGCAAAGAGTCTGAGTTGAAGTTGAGCATGCAGGAAGGGTAGCTCCAAACCTGCCATAGCATGAGATGGTGCAATGCCGTCAAGTCCTGGAGCCTTCGGTGCTCCAGCTGCTCTTACTTTTCAAAGGAATATAACTTAGTTCACTGATTTGTTTTTAGCTGGCATTTGGAGTTACAGCTGCTACAACAGAAGCAAAACTTAGCCATGAGAATTCCTTAGTGTGCTGGTATGGCTAGTCAGTGCAAACAAGAGCAGCAGAAAGGTCACCTTGTTCACAGGATGGGAACTGGGCCACAAACGCATGTTTAACTACAACTGTGCCTCGCAACAGAATCCCTGAAGAACCTCTAGTGATCTTTGTATTTGCAAATAGCTCTTCACAGATGGGCTGAGTTTAAAGTACCAGTTTCTGTAATCGCTCTAATCCACCTGTTGAACATGGCAAGTTCTAGACTTAAGTTGTCATGAGTGGGGAAACTGGGTTTCTTCTGTGCACCTGAGTGCATCCTTATAATAAGCTACGTGACAAAGAACAATCTCACCGTCTAACAACAAGGGGAAGGAAGGTGTTTTTTCACCATTTAAACTCATAACCATATTAGACTATTTCTTTCAGAGCGTTTCTTTTTCACTGCCCTCCTGTTGGAGCTGGGAATGTTGCTACAGACAAGTTGGAGATTTTTCTAGCACAGCTCTGGAATTTCAATTGGGTGTTTATTAATATATCCATGCTCCCTGAAACATGGCTTCCTCGAGCAAACTCAGCCTTGATGGAAATGTGTGAAGACAAGATACAAGCTTTTTGTCTGTTTCTGTTCCATAAGGATCTTGTATTGTACTTGTTACCAGTGACACAGCCACATTTATTTGTCAGTGGCTGTGGTAGTAGGAGTGTGAGCATCAGGAAAGTACTCTCCTAAGTACTTATGGCTCATTTTGTGAGTTAGGATAGATGATTAAATTCTATCTCTCAAGCTTCTCATTCTTTATCTGCATTTTGTCAAGTGCTCTGTGGTCTGCAAATGAAAGATGCCACATTGATAAGGAATATGGGAATGCAGACATGCATTCACACAGATGACTGCCAGCTGGGCATGTCTCTTGGAATACATCTCTTCCAATGCCCAGCTCTCAGAAAGCTGCCCATTCAGCCATTGCTGTTGCCACATTTAAGCCTCCCTCTCATGTACACATAAGCACATTCTTTATTTAAGGCTTGAGGACTATGTTAGTATTTCATCAACTTTGATATAACTTTTGATAAGGGGATAAATCAAGTCCTAATTGTTAATTACATGTTCTCATTAAAGTGTGTTGATGTGTAGTATCAGAAAGACAATGGTGGTCAAAATACACTGATTCACTGCCTGATTGTTCTACAAATCCACCTGCTGTGAAAAACATTTGACTCCTTAATTGCCATCCTATATGCTATCCTTCTACTTGACATAAAAAAGGAGAGAATGGAAAATGTAAATCTATATGCCTTTAATATTCTGAGATTTTGGTTAATGACTGCATAAAAGTATTGTTGGGAGATTTTATTGTTGTTGCATAGCACTGCTCAGAACAGTTCATGTTTTCTCTTACAGAACATTGATATTACCAACTTCAGCAGCAGCTGGAGTGATGGGCTGGCCTTCTGCGCTCTGCTGCACACATACTTGCCTGCACATATTCCTTACCAGGAGCTCAACAGCCAGGATAAAGTAAGTTTTGTTGTACCTGCTCCTACACCATCTGTAGAATTCGTGGTAAACGTTATCCATTTTGCTGGATATGTAGTGGAGACACAGTGTTGCAAAATCTTCATTGATGCAAAATAAATAGATGGGAGCAACAGTAAGAGCCAAGTGTCATTTGAGAGCCTACAGAGCAAACTGACTGGATGAAAAGGAAACCAACAGTGAGCTCCCAAATAGAAATGAAGGGGCTACTAGCTAAAGAGTTAGCGGCAAGTCACTGAAATTCAGTGAGTGCTGCAGATAAACATGAAGACAGCATCCCTTTGGAAAGACTAAAGCACTTCTGGACTCCTGAGTTGACAGCACACTTTAAAAGTGCTGGATCGGTAGTCAGGCAGATCATTCATTGAGCTACTTGGACAGCAATGTATTTAAAAGTCTGACCATGTCAGCACATTCCATGTATGTTAAGACCCTCACAAAGAGGAAGAACCTGGATTTACTTCAGACAACTAGTATTACAATAAGAATTATGCTATATACAGGAATGTCTTATATTAATTAACACCTCTTCAAAAGCCTTTCACTCATAACAAAGACAGAACCCTAGTGGCTTTTTTTGCCCAGTTGTAATCAGTTTCGCAAGGACCTATTTGTCAAAAACAGAAGGCTGTAGCTTGGGCAGAAGTAGACGAGCTATTCGAATACAAAGAACTTTTTTGTGAGTATACCTGACTAATACAAAAAAGTATCTATGTGAAAGTACTGAATCTAGTGATTTTCAAATATACCTGCTCATTTAAACTTACTGATTAACCAGATAAAGGTTGAGTTCAGGAATCATACTTTGATGGTAACCCTTTGAACTTCTGTTTTACAGAAGAGAAACCTGCTGTTAGCATTTCAAGCTGCTGAAAGTGTAGGCATCAAACCCAGCCTGGTGAGTAACCCGATATACTCCATGCACTGTTACAGAGCCTTTGTTGCCATGTGGCCAGCCAGCTTGCTCTGAAAATGTTCATAGTGATAGGGAAAGCAGCGGCACCATCTCTGAAAGTCCATAGCAAGAAGAGTCATAGAATTAATATAATTTGAAGGAACTTCTGGACATCATCTAGTATTGAAATAAGAGTATTGATTATGTCTTCCTCTTGGAAGACAATTCCAGGAGATTCCTATTTTCATGAGCAGACTTGCCTGTTAGACAATTTTCTTTTGGTTTAGTGTTTTAAGAAACAGAAGGATAATTAGTGGGTTAAGCTGTTTAAAAAGCCTCTTCCAAAATCAACAATATGATAACAAGGAAGAGATCAGTTTCATATGAAAGAAAAAATATTTTGGGGTTCATGAGGTAAATACAGAACCAAAGACATGTAAAGAAGCAGTGATTTAAATAAAGAATTGATCTCTGATTGCAGCTGGAAAAAATCTTTTCAGAATGTGAAATATATATGGCTGCTTAAATACTTTGTTAATGAGTTTCAGAATTGCACTTGGCCAGTAGTCATTCCCATGGTCTTTTATACTGTATGTGGCTTTAAGCAGCTCTGGAATGGCAGTAGTAGTAGTCAACAACAGTCACAGCTACTCAAAGGACCTTGTGATGTTCCCAGTAATGGTGCTTGACTAAGTTTTGTTAATGTGTCTGTCCTGTGCAGGAACTCAGTGAGATGATGTACACAGACCGCCCAGACTGGCAGAGTGTGATGCAGTATGTTGCTCAGATTTACAAGTACTTTGAGACCTGAGACGCAGAGCAAGAGGTGGACAGAAATGGGGAAGAGAACAAAGAATGCTACAGATGCACTCGATCACTTTAAAAAATCCACTTGCTCCTCTTCCACAACCAACCTAAGCTCTTAGTTTGAAAGAAAACTCTTCCATAATTCTGATGACATCTGGGACTACAACCAAATAAATATCCATTGTTTTATCTACGCAAACCAAATTAATCTGTAACTTTATTCCCATGTGGAAGTTGCAAAGTGTTTTCAAACACACGTGGGATTTTCTGAAGAGGATCCCTTGTGCTAAACAATGTTTGCCTCAAACTAGACTCCACCAACAGGAGACCTGCTACAAAATGAAGTTCTAAATCAATGTGGACTATGCTGGTACTCAAGGGAGGCTGGGAGATTCATGTTCATACAAAAGCTCACAAAAATGCTCTTCTTGCCAAAACATGCTTAACTCATCCCAAATATATGTTGTTCTCTTGCCTCCATGTATTTTATAAAACACCATGACAGATGCACATAAGTGTGTAGAACCTTAACCTGAGTTATACTCACACACCTGATTCAATAAGTATACTAGTTTGCTTGTTGTAGCTTAACCAGCAGGCTAATAACAGGGTTAGTTGTAACTCAGAAACCGTGTTCTGATCCGTCACCAGTTAAAGAACTCTAAAAGAATCCTGTTAGGTGCTGGGACTTCATTTCAGTTCAAACAGAAGTAATTTCTGAGGGAAAAATAGGTTTATTACTACAACTTTGTTACTTGATTACTGTGGAAAGCCAGAGCTTGTTGTCCCAGCTGATTGTGCAGGCACAGTTATCCTAGGAATATTGCAAATGCGATTTGCTAGCTTTAGTCTGCAAAGTGCCATTAATGAGGTGATGACTATGTGATGCAGTAACATCTCAGTAGTATATGTTTGTGTGGATTGGGTGGAGTAACTTCTTTCTTCTGTGTTGGTCCTGTATAATCAGCACGGGTGTGTAATTGCTGTATAGAGGCGTGACTCCTGGGGCGTCCTGCGCTCTGTCCAATAAAATATGGTCCACAGGGCACTGCTAAATGCTTGGAAGTGACGTTACCCTGTAAAGGAACACAGCAATATATTAGTACTGATGGAAGTTGCAACTTCACAAGTTACAAAGATTGTAACTGGAACCCCCCCTCTGTGTGTCATGGAAATCTCTAAGGTGCCAGAGGATGGCTTTCCAGCTCAATGATACTGTTAGGAAAATGTCTGAAAAATACTGTTTGATTTCCATTATTCCATTTCTCTTATTTCATCTCATGAAGTTAAATTTTCTGTTGGTCTCCAAGGATAGCAGGACCAAAGAGGCTGCTTGATTTGTTCTCGGAGCAGGTCTTGGAGAGTGGGCTTTGTACAGGACCTTGGTAGGGGCCTGTCTACCTGCTTTAGATCATGCTGGTAGAAGAAAGTTGTTGTTTAGTTAGCATGTTTAACCCTGTGACCAGACTTGATGCTTTGTGGATGTTAATTATAGGGAGCTAGGGATAATTTCTCTCTTACAAAAGAAATAATAGTGCATGCTTACTGCTCTTAACTCCTGAAAAAAGGCTCATGAAATAGAAACAAATGATTTCACAGAAGAAACTTGGTTTCAGGTTTTCTGGGGCTTTCTTTACAGGCAGCTGATCTCAGCCTCTGGCTTCCCCACAGTGCTCTGTTGTTTATTTTTCTTAGTACTGTTTAATTAGTAAACAACCTATTTCAGACTGTGGTTTTCTCACAGCAAAATACAGGATTAAGGGATAGGTGATAGTATTGAACAGAAATTAAACTGGAGGAATGCAAGGAGAAAAGCATCACTTGCTCTTAGTTTTAGTCTGACATTTATTCTGATTCATTACCCCCAGGAAAGTCTGATTCCAATCTTTTGAGAGTCTGTGTGATAAAAAAGGACAGGGGCAAGCACTTACAGTGCCCTTGCACTCTTTGTGTCATCCTATACTGTGAGAAAGCAGTTGTAAATGCTGGCCAGAATTATTTCTTTGCAAGAGAATGCTTTCTAGATTGAATTAGCTCTCCAGTATTTTTAAGCGTACACTCTGCCATCCCTAGAGAACATAGGATGAGTTGCTCTAAGTGTTCTCAGATACAAGTCTCCTGTTATGTGATAAGATGGAAGAGAAAAATAGCTGCTAAGCAGAGTTCATTTTGGAAGGCAGTTACACTGCAGAGTTCCGTTGCCTTGTGGCTGCAGCAGCACTTGTCCCTTGAGGTATCCATTGGCAGAGATCCCAATTCTGTCCAACAGGCTGCGGTTCAAAGCATAGTGAAGTCAACACAGAAAATTCCATATTCCTCAGTGGGCTTTGGATCGGGCACTTGCAGGGATGAGAAAAACTGTTTTAATTCCCAACGTCTGGTAAATGTTTCAAAGTCGGAGGGTTCCACTGGATCCGAAAAGGAAAGATAATCTTAACCCTCTGCTCACAGGGAGCATGTGCTCCATGTGACGGTCAGATGTATGCTCAATACATGTGCTATCTAATGTGTCAGCATCACTTGCTTCCAGCACTGTGCTGACGTTTATTCTAATCTGGTTCCCCAAGACTCTAACCTACAAACCATTTTTGATCGAGTGTCTGTTTGGTTTTTTCCCCAAAGGATTTTTGCAAACTAATGTTCCTGTCATCTCTTTGCAGCTTACTCTGACGTGTCCCCAGCAGCACAGACCGAGCACTAATTCTACCCAATTCTCGTGGTATATTCTTAACATTTCTTTTTTTTACTTATCTGGGAGTTAGAACAAGGAGCCATCTGTCAGTAGGGAATAATGACCAGTTTCACTGTTTGCTGAGTGTTACTTTTCAGTCCTCAAACCTGCAAAACTTCTCATTTTGAATTGGTGATACTTTGAGACTGAGAGATGGTCTTCAAGTTTATTCTTTGAGATTGAGAATGTTGTTTATTTGTTCGTTTAACTGTTACAACATTGTGTATTTTTCTTCTTCCTTTTGAACCTGGCACAGTTACGTTTCTAGATGTGGATTTTCAGAAGTTATTGGCTTTCTTCATGCTGCCCTAAAATTTGAATGGGAATTAACATTTGTTCCAGCCAAGATGCTGCAGACCAGAAAATCTACAGGCCCTGTAAAACATCTCAAATTTGAACTGTAAAATTAAAGTTCTAGCTGCCTTTACAATTAGAGAGTTTGTTGATTAAGTTAAGCTAGAGGATGTAGGGATAGCCATCACAGGAGTTCTGAGAATGCTCTGAAAATGTCCTAAAATGGATGGTGCAATGTGTTGTTTCAGTAACAATTTGCCTAAATCCTTTCTGCCTCTGCCTCTTAGAAGTAATGGATCTTTCCTTGATGCAGGCAGATGAAATCCTTTCACTGTGTCACTGTATGCTCCCTAGATGTACAGCCACTCTTCAACATAGCTGCACATGCTTGTATGTGTGTACTTTGGTAGTCTGTCGGACTACAAGAAACCAAATAGCTGATTTTGGAGGAGCACGTGAGAAGAATGGTTAGGATGGGGATTTCAGTGAAGTTCCATGGAGGGATATCGCATCGTGTGACTGTTGTACCATAGCTGCTAGAGAGGAAAGGAGAGTGAAGTGTGGAAAGTATACAGTCTGGCTCCCAGAGCTTCTGGTGGGTCATAGAAGGTACAAGTCATTTCATGGCTTGGGAAGGTACAGAGGTGTTGAGGAGCGAGCCCAGAGTCAGCCCTCTGAGAATGTTTTCTAGAAAGGCTGATGAGCTGTTTCTGAAAGTACACAAGGGAACTGAATGATGGAGTGGGAGTCCAGTGTGTGAAGAGAGGGGCATACATGGGACATGTACCTGGGCTTTTGTGGACAGCAAATGACATCAGCTTGAGAGCCCTTACTGTCATCTTGAGTGACATTTCTCCTAAGAGTGCAGCCTGGGGTGGATCCAGGAAGACGAGGAGGGAAGAGAGCGCAGAGCTTGCTGCCTTTGCCAGGTTCCCCTTCCTGTGCCTGTGACAGTCATGGAAATGCAAAGGGGACAAAGATTTCCTGGTCCTTCCTGTACTGCAGCAAGGCACTGTGCTAGGCAGTGATTTTTGACTTATGCACATTCTCCAGTTTCCTCTCAGTGAGACACATTCTCTTTGAGCTTTGGCAGGTTTTCTTTTGTGTTCTGAAGTTGCTTTTACATTATTTCTCTGGTTTTCTTGTTTTGTATCTGCAACCAGCACAAGTTTTATGTCTGAACCAAATAAGTGCATGCTGGCAGAATGATTTGGTCTTCGCTGTTTGATTCATGACCTCGAAGTCTTCCAAATCTACCTTTCTGCATCACTGACTTTCTCTCTTCCTTGGCAATGAAGTGTGAGCATTGGCTCACTAGTTGGTTTGTACCTCCCTCATCTTTCTGTGCTTTTGGTACCAGGTCTTCCATCAGGAAGCGTCTGACAGGGTAGCTGTGTGCAAAGCTGTGCCTCATGTATCTGAGGAAAGGCAGGGTCTATATGGGATGAGATTATGCATTTTCCTGTCAGAAGGGGGCTTTTGCCTAAAAAGACTCAGGGCACTGAGCATTAAAGCATTTTTTAAACCCAGCAATAACTTGTACTATGCTAGACTATATTGGTTTTTACCAACTCCAGTGCCATTTAGACTCACTCACCAATACGGTGTAGAATCAAGCTTATAACTGAACTGCAGTTACCGTGTTTCTCAGCTGATGGTCTCTACATTTCTGACTTGCACATGTGCCAAGTTCCACTGGGCAGTGCTGGACACAATGTTTTTTATTGATTGTGGGTCCAGGCTTGAGTTTGTCATCTAGGATAATCACCTCTAACAAGTCTTTTAGCTTTCTCTGTTGGGTACAGATGCCACATCATAATCTAATTTATACAAAGAGCACATTAGAATGTATATACCAGGCATTGCCAGGTTTGGACATGCTCATATTTAAAGATTAACATTATTAAAATGTACGATGCACAAATCTGTGTAATATTTCTAATAAATCTTTTTCTGTTTCTGATGTTTGTTGTGATGTTTCAAATCTCTACAAACCAACCAGATTCTTCTGCAGTCTACTAGGCAGCAGGACTCCCCGGAGAGACTACAAGATACTCGTGGTTCATTGGTTGTCCTCCACTGGTAGCAAAGAGAATTTGGTCAGAATTGTCTTTTCGTAAATACATCAAGTTCCATTTTTTGGAAGTAATTTAGATGCGTTTGGATGCTTTTCTCTGAAATTGTCCTGAGATTGAGATTGGTTTGGGGATAAAGGAGCGCAAGAGATCTCTTCGTTTCTGAAACAGAGTATTGAAGAGACAGTCAGAAATCCTGCTAGTGCAAAGGTAAGGAAAGAGCATGGAAGAGAGCAATGTGTCTGCATTGGGATCTCTTAAGTGGCTAGAGGCTTAAGAAAGAAGTGGCCAAAAAGTGGAAGTAAGGACTTGTGGCTGGAATAAGCATAAAATTAAGGTTTTCATTTGCATAATCCAAACTACTTTGCCTCTCCCCACATAAGCATCATGTTTCAGTGCTGGATTGTTAATGCTGGGCTCATCCTTTCTTGTGGCAGCGTCACAGGCAGAGCAATGTTGTATTGGTGGTTTGTCCGATCTGGGTAGCTCAATCTCCTGGACAAAGTGTGACCACATGAAATGGCAGACTAGATTTCCTCCTTCTGTCCGGCTGCCACTGCACTTTATTTCGAAGGTTTGCCGTGCCTCGCTTAGGTTGGACTCAATATTTGCACCTCAGTTGTCTTCTGCAAAGGAATTCTCAGAACCAGCCCTGTCTTGCTGCCCGGAAATCTCACCATCACCAGCAATGCAGGCTCCTGTTGTGCTTAAAGTGTGAAGAGCAGGGCTATGAACACTCAGGTTCATCAGCTGTATGTCCTTGGAATAAGGCAGTTCATGTCTGTCTATCCAAATTCCCAAATCTTTGTGCATTTATTTTCTCTATCTTTTGGTCTGTCCTTATCTTTTTTGGCTATCAAAACTCTGCAGCAAGAGCTGTATTTGCTAAGAGTTTACACAGCCTCCAGCCACAAACACACAATATTATAATAGAGCTAATTAATCAGACCAGATTGATTTTGTGATGTTGTTCAGTCATGATGGCGTGAAACCCTGCATGTTTCGCCCTGCTCAGGGAAGCTGTGGTTTCTCTGCATTCCCCCTGCATTTGTAACACAAGTAGAAATTATCATGTAACACGAGCTGGTGACAGGTTGGCATTCAAAGCTGTGTCACCAACTGCCTCATTTCCATCTCCCTGTGACCCAGCCAGGTCTTGGCTGAGGTGTAAAGCTGGTAATTCCTGTCAGCATGCTGCAGTAGCTGCAGTAAGGGTGGGGTTGGGGTTATTTTTCCATTCATCTCTCCAGGACTGTAGGACATTCTCCTTCGTGTCTGGTGGCACCCTGTTTTTTGATGGGGATGGATTCTCGAGTCCTGGGATGTGGAAAGGCAAAAATCCTTTCTGCCTTACAGACCAGCGAGCTAAGATCGAGCATGACGAGTCTCGGTCCCTTCCCTGTCTATGAAGAGACATGAATCTGACAATGCTGTCAGAGTTAACCTGTTCTTTGTGCAGCATGGAAATACCAGTGGGTAGCTAGATACCTGTCAGTTCATGTTTGCTTTGCTTTTAAACAAATGATCAAACAAGATACCTCTGGCTCTTTAAAACCCTGTCCCCATAGTCCTCCTTACAACATAAAGCTCTGCTATCACAAACCATGCATTGAAGTATCAGCCATACAACTGCTCATAAAGAATATCTGTGTTAAAATGGATTCGCTGCTTCTCTGCCTGACTTCAGCGGATTACCTGAGCTGTGCCAGTGCCTCTGCTGTGGGGAGCACATGCTGGGGAGCCAGCAAAAAGTAACAGCTCAGCAATCAGGATCGACGCTTGGAAAGGATGTAAGACAGCTCTTATCTTTGTCAGAATTTGCTGTATTGGCCATTTTCAACTGTATTAATGTCGGTGAATTCCCTTGTTATCTTACAGAAAATGGAATCCGCTTAGGAGCAATTGATTCTGAGGACCTGCTGTCTCTCACCACCAGACTTGGTGCTTCCGTTACTGAAGTAAGCTGTTAGCTGCTTACAGGCTGTGCTGCCTCAACTCTTCAGAACATACTCCAGGTGCTTTGGTTTATTCCTTGGGAAGAGCTAGGCTCTCTGTGGAGATGTCAGTGTCCAATATATGTGGATATGTTCACACGTGGTTCGGCAAGAGGCTGAAAATGAGAGTTGAGGCTGATACTTACCCAGGTTATTTTTGCTGGTCATAGATGGGGTGAGATGTCGAGATTCAGAACTGCTTTGCTGCTTAGTACACTGTGATTGCCAAGTGTCTCCTAATGAGTAGAGAACTTAGATTGAGCTGGAAAGACTAATTCCCTTCCTGACTGGTGCATGTTCTTCTCCAGATGGAGAAGGTTTTATTTGTTCTTCCATTTGAGATGGAGAGGGTTTTATTTGTCTCACCACAGTGCCTCTGACCCCAGCATGAACCGGGACCTGTCTGTGAACACACAGACCGGCTCCAAGCATGGATTCAGCATTTTGAGGTTCATATTCAGCTGGAGACCCTGGCAGAGACAAATGAAAGCGAGGTCCCCATGACCTGATCTATCTTTGAAGCTGAAGACAAGGCAGATAGTGTAGTCTAAAGTTTAAAGCCCAGAATGAGCATTAGGAGCCTCGCATTCTCAAAACAGAGATCTTCCATGGGAATTGAGGCAGGTGTGCTCGTTTAATAAGCATAAGCAATACCAGTAGAATAAAAGTCTTCCAGATGGAGACTCAATAGGCTGTAAAGGCTAGAACCAGATGGATGAAGTCTCGTAGGTATAGCTTTTCTGACTCTGATACTGGAAAACTATAGGCAGTAACTCTGGGAAGCAGGACCCTGAAGTAAATGTCACGCAGAAAAGATGGCAGTCAGATTACGGGGGCAATCAGTTGGTTTTTATTGAGCATAGCAGGAAGAAAATGAAAGCTGTAAAAGGCCAATGTGGGTAAACATCATTCACGTATCTAGAATGTGAGCTGCTGTCCCTTCTTAAGTACATAGCAATGACCGAGGCTTTATCCTTACCCACACACACATCATGAGTTTAAGCTGGTTAAAGAGAAAGTAACAAGATTAAGAGAATTAACATGGGAGCAAGTGATTTTTCTAACCTGCTGCACCCAGACACTTGCACACCCTCTGTGCAAAGCCCCGTGTTACCACTCCTCTTGGCTTTAAAAACGAGTACACAGCAGTCGAAACCCCCCTTCCACCTTAATGCGCTGTAATTTTTGGCTTGAGCAGCTCATCCTTTCTCCCTCCCTGCTCCCACACTCCAATCAAGGAAGCAAACGAATTCCTCAGGTTAGTGATTCAGCAGGACATACCCAACATTCTCCCAACAGGATCAAGCTCCTGGGAAGCGAGGCTACAGCCATGGCTCTGCTTGGCTTTTTTGGTTATAAAATGTTATTTTCCTTGCCAAAATCAAAAGCACAGCCAGGGCACTTACAGTGAAGGCAGTGAGCGCGGCCTCTTGCGTATCTGTGATGCAGCTACTCGTATTCAGTGCAGACATCCCGACCTGCCTGAATAGCGCAGCAGTAATGAAAATACACGCATAGCTCTGCCCTTGAGAGCAATTGTACTGTCAAGGCCCTGGAGAGCCGTTCAGGGAAGGGAGAGTTCAGTCTGAAGCTTGCAAAGGGGCTAATAATATTAGTTATACATGATATGCCAGGGATAGTGCAGTCCAGGTTCTTCCCCTTCAGCTGTGATTCAGACATTGCCTTCAGAGCAACTAGGAGGGTTTCTGGTCTTGCAAGGATGGAGAGCACACTGACCAAGTTTTTGGGTTGTAACAGTTTTTACCGCTAGGTTTACGTAGCACTTTTGCCAATAGTTCTGGCAACAAAACTGTCGAATCTCCTATTTTTGCAACTGAGCAATAGGATAGAGGCTGTGTAATAATGATCCTGGGGTTCAAACAGGTTTGGAGTGCAACCTGAGCTTTTGCTGGCAGCTGAGTGTGGAGCCAGATGGGACAGGGAGGCTCATCCCTCCTCTGCATTGGCTGATTGGAATTTTCGGAGTGTATCCTGCAGTATTGCCTTTGCCACAGCCAAGCTGCCCTTCAACCCCTGAGTGACCTGCATGGATATTTATGAATCTTGGTTCTATCTTGCACAAAGAGGCTGAAGGATTTGAATTAAATCTATAATTTGAGCACGACTCTACACTCGGAGCAGTTGCGTTGCACCAGTTCAAGTCTTCTCTTTGCATTCAGTCAGAGCTCCAAATGCCACATTTCTGCATAAAGCAGAATGGCTTTAAAGGCTTTGAAGAAGAGAACATTTCCCTGCCCTGTCAGGGTTTGGCAGGCAGCAAAATCACTTCTTATTGTTGCTGTGAAGTGTTGGTTGGGAGCGAAGCTCCAGCCAGGCTGCAGAGCAGGCGCTTAGTGAGTTTGCTTTCTTAAGGCATGGAGTTGTGAAGGTGCCCAAGAAGCAGCTCCAGCTGTGAATGAAGCCATCCTGGGGTGTTTGATGTTTGAATTGCAGACACATCACCGCCTGTCCAGCTTCACCCTGGGCTTTCCGCTACTGGTGTTGGCCTGGAAACAACAATGCTTCCAATCGATTTCTCTGGGAAATGGGCTGTGCCGTCTCCACCGGCATAAACGGGACAACTGGCCCCAGTACACGCTGGGAGCGCTGTGCAGGTGAGGCCTCACAACCAGGGCTCAGGGCATCCTTCGCTCCTGGCTTGAGCTGCAGCTTTCATTTGAAATGAGTGCTGGAAGAGGTACTTGGCTGTTCATCATAGAAGGTGGTTAGTAAATAAAGTCAAACCCTGAGATCAATTAAAAATGCCTTCGAACTGGTATCCTCATACCCAGCCTCCGCCCTGCCAAAATCCTTCCTTTTGAATTTCACCGCTCTTTACAGTTCATTTTGTTGAGTCTTGTGGTGACTTTTTTGGTTTTAATGAAAGGTGTAAGATGTAACCCACAGTGCACAAAGAATTCACGCACCTGCATTGTTACAAGATGAGGTCTCGCACGTAATTTAAGCGCCAGGTTTAAATTCCAGGGTAACAGAGGTTTATTATCTGGCAGTGACCCTGGAGACTAGGAAAGCCCAGGATTGTTGATCTGCTCTTTACGATTTACCTTCATTTTCCTGTTCTGTTGCCCAAGGATTTTGCAGACTGGCTGAAATCTCCAGTATGGAAATAGTTTTCTCTGGAATTTCACTCTCCGCTTTCCCCGTCCCTTCCAGATAAACAACCACAGCGATACAGCATCAAACCTCACCTTTGGCCATTCACCTCCATCACTGTTTACTTCAGAGCTCACCTGGAATCTTTGCCCGGCTGATGCTCAGCACAGCAATGCAGCATTATAAACATCCAGGCAGAGCTGAGTGCTTGTTTCACCTGCCTGCACACCCCCTTAGCCTCAAAAACATGTTCCCTTCACCTCGCTTGCGTAGACTGTGTGTAGTTCAGCCCATCCTTGGCAGTACCACTTTGAAGAGGGCTTTTGTACCTGCTGTATGGTTTAGAGGTTATATTGTGTCTTGGGAATCCTTTCTTGGAGTCAGGTTCAGGGCAAGCTATGTCTTGTCCTGCAAAACAATGCAGAAGTGCTAGTGAAGACTTGAGTGCTAATGGGGATTTGGTTCATGCTGCTCTGAGAGGCTCATGGTTCCTATTGAGCAAGTTGTAGCTGAGCTTTGCTGCCCTGGCAGTTAGGTATGGCCATTTTAGAGACGTGAGCTGGTTCTTCATCCAGCTCCTCATGTCCGCCTTGCAAATCCCCACCGTCACCGCTGGCACTAGTCATTCTGTGAGCAGACAGCCCTTGCAGAGGAGATAAGTAGTGAAAAGAGGTTTGAAATGTGTCTCCTGGGGGGACGTGTGTGGAGGCTGCTACTGAGGTGCACTGGCAAGGTCTGCAGGAAGAGAGAAGCTCTGGGCCTCTGTGGACACAGATGGGCACATGCCGTGGCCCGGGACTATGCCACAGCCTAAACTCCAAATCAGGGCTTGTGCAGAAAGCTGTGGGGACTGCCTTTGTCTCTCCTTATTTTCCAGTCTCTCCTCTCTACGGGAAGGTTTTGGGATGGAGCAGCCTCTTCATGGAATGGATGGCTAGCAGCTGCTTTGCTTGTGAAGCCTCCAGGTGCTGGGTTGATGCCCCCTACCACCCAAGAGTCAGTTCTGCTCAATACCGTAACTCTCACGGGTGGATGAAGGGTTGCCAAAGTCAGTATGATGGATGAACAGGATGTCTGGCATCCACCTTTCTTTCCCTTCCCTGTTTTTGATATCCAGAAGGGGTCTGTGTCCCTTTGAAGCAGATACACTCCCACTTCAGCCCTTGTTACTCTTCTCTTTAACTGTGTTGTCTCAGGAGTGTCTGAGATGGCAAAGGCGGCTGCAGGACCAGCAAGAACATCTCGGCTGTCACTGACTCTGGAGCTTTACTTTGTGTTTAGGGACCTGCCCTTGTGGGCTGCCTGGGTGTGCATTGGGTGTGCATGGAGAGATGTGCATTGGTGGGGCTCTTCCCTGTTCTTTGTGGCCGGGCCAAGAGAACTGGAGGTGTCAAGCCAGAGGTTGCTAGGGAAGTCCTCAGTGAAGCCCGAGGCTGCACAGAGGCCTCCTACAAAAGAGATCACAGAGGGCTGCAGGAAGCGCACGGCCTCCAAAGCGGCAGCTCTGCTCCCTCGGGACGGCAGCGACAGAAGGAACAGCACGTACGAGGTCGGTGGGCTCCTGCCAAGCCCCGGAGCCGAGGGCTGCGGCCACACCAGGGTGCTGATCCTGTCCCCCACTGCATCGCCATTCATAACGTGGGATCTGCTTAAATCAGCTTCCCTCTGAACAAAAGAGCCAGATTAGCTCTTACACTTGAAAGAAGCAGGTTGGGGCTGGTGCCGTTTCCTACATGAGTGCTGAGAGGCAAATCCCCAGAGTAAAATAGAATCCAGGAAAATAATGGTAATGGTGATTCATTTGTGTCTCACGTCTCCGCATCCAGCGGTGCGCCAGTGACCTGTTGCCATGTTACTATTGCTCTCTGCTCTTGAATGGATTCCACAAGCTTTGGGCTATATTTACCTTCCTAATCGTGTGACTTCCTTGCTCCTTTACAGACTCCAGTGTATAAATATGGACCTTATCACCTGCGGACTCGCCATCCTCAGAGCCTCAGGAACTGCGGAGTTGCACAACGCCTGCTCAGATGATTGCTTTACAAGGCCAGCACATTCGGTTGGTATTTAATGGTAGGGTGCACAATGCCATATATTTTAAAGCAAGGCTTGAAGAACGCAGCTGCAGGGCAATGTCAGTATCTCCAGATGAGAATGGGCTCATCCTCCTCTTGCTGCCAGCAGGATTTAACCACGTTTGGTACAACAGAGCTGAGCACACTTGTCCTTGGCTCCGCTTGCAGCTAAGTTGTATTCAGAAGTTCAGTTGCATCAGTTAGTGCCAGAATAAACCACTGGACCTTGGCAAAGGCTTTGCTGCTTTGGAGAGCCACGAATCTCTGTGTAGTGCAAAATCCGTGCCTCCCACAGCGCCTCACTACCTGTCTCACAGAGAGACCTCACCCCGAACAACCCATTCATCAGAATGTGCAATGCTGGTTCCTCTATGTCTGAGTTGATAAACCGCTCTTTCCCTTTGCTCAGGCTGTAAAACCTACTTTCATGATCACAAAAGCAGATCCTTTTCTTATAAAATGCATCCACTGTTTGTGTGTATCCACCAAAGTTAATTCCCGCTTCACCCAAGTGCTATAAAGCCGCCGAAGGCTTCTGTTGGCACATGTTTTAGAGCTAGGAAAACAATGTGTGTAAAAACCCTGATGTAAATCCATTGCTTTGGGGGAAAAAGTGCTTTTCCATGCTAGTTTACCGTCGTTTACATGATTATAACAGGCTCTACACAAGGGAAGCTACACTCATCCCGAAAGAATAAATAAACCAAACCAGTATAGGCAAGCTCAGGATTGAGCCGGTGCTGAGGATGGTGGAGCAGCCGCACACGGGGGCTGTGTACCAGCAGCCCTGAGTCCTCCTCAAAGCTCTGTGTTTGAATCACAGGAGTTATGTGCTCATCTGTCAGTGCTGTTGCGAGACTCTGATCTTTGTGCAGGCGAAGTGCTTGGAGGATGGAAGTGTGAAGGTGTTAGGTGGGAGGGCAAGGGGCAGGAATGCTCCCTGAGTGCAGATCCTTTTGTCTAAAAGGAACAAAGGGAACCTTGCTCTAAATCCCCATGGAATTAAATACAGCACAGCCACGGCTTTCCTTCAGCATCCAAGACATCCTTCAGCTTCCTGCTCCAAAGATGTTAGACTTCAAAAATACAAAATAGCTCCATTCCGTACAAATCAGGAGTTCCCCTTCCTATCACTCTGATCCAAAGCATTGTTAGTGAGCGTGTCTCCATTTGCACCGTGTCCATAAGAATCATTCTGATCCGTTTTTCCCATGTGGTTTTGCTCGGCTTTAGCTTTGGATCCCCAGAAAGCTTTCTCTGCTGCGGGATTTAATTTCCAACTTAGGGTTTTTATTTTAAAAAGCAATTTCTTTCACTTTATTTGCTACAGGAGGGTTCATTTTGCTTTAAATCTCTGGAGTTTCTTCTAGTTTCAGTCCTGGGTTTTCAGTACTGTGGGATGCCATAAACCCAGAATTAGGTTCAGTCTCCGATCTGGCTGTGTTTTGATGGTGAACACAATACAACGCATGAAAGCTGTGCTGGAAAGGTAAGTAGTTATGAAACTGTATTTGTCTTCACATCCTTTGCTGGTTCTAAGTGCAGACACCCCCTTCGTTGGTGATTGCGTTAGGTCTTCCCTTTTTCCAAGCTCAACGCCTGTAGCCCTGTGAGTAACAGCGTTTGCTAATCCGCGGTGTTTTGCCATTTGCTTGCATCAGGGACTGTCACGTTGGTGACAGCCCGGCCGCGGGCACGAGGCTTTTTGTGAAATCTCTTTGCTCTTCCCTTGCTCCGGGGGACTTTTCCCCGTGGCGGCAACAGCGCCGTGAGCGGGGGGCTCGGGGGAACTTCTGGTCCTCGCTTGGCTGAGCCCAGCGCCCCGGGGCTGGGCCACCGGGGGCCGCGCAGGGGCCGGGGCTGTCCCGGGGCCGGGCGGTGCGGCGGTGCCGTCCCGGGGCCCGCCGGCTCCCGGCCAATCGGCTCAGCGCCGCGCTCTCCCCGCCCCGCTCGCCCCATGTGCAGAAATAGCCCCGCCGCGGCCGGCAGCGGCTTTCCGCGGGGAGCGGGCGGGAGAGCGGCAGCGGAGCATCCCCGGGCGGAGCAGCGGCGTCCGTCCCGTCCCGTCCCGTCCCGTCCCGTCCCTCCCGAGGTGCCGGCGGATGGCTCCGCGGCGGGCGCAGCGGCCGGGCCCGGCGGCGGGCGAGCGGTGACCGGAGCCCCCGGGAGTGCGGATGCCGGCCAGGGGCCGGGCGGTGCGGGCAGCGGGGGGCCGCGGGCCGGGGCTCGCTGCGCCCCTCGGGCCCCCCAGGGCCGGGCGGGAGGCGGCGGTGAGCCCGGACATGGGTGTTCGTCTCCGGGCAGCGCTGCCCCGTGGCCTGTTGGTACCTGCGGCCGGGCGCCCCGTGGAAAGTACCTTTTTCTCATGAACGGTTCTAGTTCCTCGCCCTGGGCTCTCGCCATGGACACTATGAAAACCACTTACATCGTGCTGGAACTGATCATCGCTGTGCTCTCCATCGCTGGCAATGTCCTGGTCTGCTGGGCCGTGGCCATCAACAGCACCTTGAAGAATGCCACCAACTATTTCCTGGTGTCTCTGGCGGTGGCCGACATTGCCGTGGGTTTGTTAGCCATCCCTTTCGCCATCACCATCAGCATTGGATTCCAGGTGGATTTTCACAGCTGCCTCTTCTTCGCCTGCTTTGTGCTGGTGCTGACCCAAAGCTCCATTTTCAGCTTGCTGGCGGTGGCCATCGACAGGTACCTGGCTATTAAGATCCCGCTGAGGTAAGAGGCTGGAGTGGATGCAGGTAGCCACATTCCCTGAGAGCCCAGACCGTGATCTTCCTTGTCTTAGTTGCAGGGACTGCTGGTCTCTAGCGTTGCCCTCAGAGGTTTGAGGGTCATGGTGATGATGAAAAGAGCAGGGATTTTGCACTTACTTGCTGCAGGACTGGGATACGGTTCCAGTGCCCTGCCTCTCACTCCAAAATGCACCTGATAGCTCAGTTTCTGGAGGATGTCTGCCCTGGGAAGGTCATGAATCAGTGGGGTGATTCGGGAGTGTGCTTGGAATAGTTGTATCTAATCTATGCAGGTATTTATACAGCCCCCATTACTGTGGTGTCCAGGCATCTCCCAGGTGATTAAATATAGGAGCATCCACTGTTTCTCCTATTTCCCAGCCTATTAGAGAAGCAGCGATGTAGGCTGTTCTGTAAAAGTTCTTGTCTCTTCCTCAGCTCAGGTCACAATACATTCAGAAAAGCTGAAAGTCATCTTAAATAGATCTTAATATGACTTCGTACGTACTTCACATTTTCAGCCAGGACTAGAGTCTAACCAGGCTGTCTTCCAGTTTTTCGGGTGCTAGAATTGGACTGAAAGCACGATTTGTTGCATATGTAAATGCTGAAACCATATTTCCATGCTTGCATATGTACCTTTTCCTTCTGAGTGCTTATCAAGAGTCTATAGAGCCGTAAATGTCAGAAGGTGTCAGCTCTGTGCATACACTGTGAAAGGAAAAGAGGGAAACAGAAAGGTTTCACACATCAGTGTGTTTTACTGTTTAGACTTCCACACAAGTGCAGCATCAAAGACATAAGCTGGTTTCCTTGTAATTTATGGCATGTTGCAACATAATGGGGAAAACTATCAAATAGAATTTACAGATCCTTCCCCAGTGAGTTGCTGCAGCAGCTGCCTTAAGCTTAAATGCACCAAAACCCTGGCTTTGCATTACAAATGACCCGAGTCCATTAGTCTCAGTCTCCTTCATGTCTCTGTTGTCCCTCCCTGAGAATAAGACTCATCATGGATGGAGCGGGAGTCCAGGGCTGCTCCAGGGTTGGTGTAGAGACCTCAGCTGAACTGTGTGAGCCACAGCTTCCCTCCGTTCTGCTCATCTCTGGTATCTCCCTTGCATGAGTGATGACCTAAAATGACTTAACAAACCCCTTTCACCCTGTTCTGGCACCTCGTGCTGGAGAACCCCCATCTGTTGGGCAGATATGAATCAGCCACCAGGGAGACGATAAAGTCTGGTGGAGGAAATGTGTGCACTGCGTGGCTGCGCGTGTCACTGGAGCGGCGCGCACGGAAACTCCACAGGATGTAGGGCAAGCAAGAGCAGATCGGCAGCACCCATCGGTACAGAGGGAGCGGGGCCAGAGCTGCTCACACAGCCAGCTCCCCTGGCACGGCTGCTTGCCTTCACAGCCGCCCGCCTGGACTGGAATACACTGCTCCGGGTAACGCTGGGGTGCCTCTTCCGTCCCTTCCTTGGGGCTTTCTTGGGATGGGGGCGAGCGCACAGCGGCAGCCACGGGAGCAGGTTGGAGTTTTTGGGTTTCAGTTTGACCACAAGCAGGCTGCTCAAGCACGGTTGTAACTCTCACCCTTTGAACCACAAGGGCTTTCTGCAGCGCTTAACTGGGGAAATTGGATCTTGTGAGAGATCCGAAGTGAGAGCAGCCGCTCCGAAATGCTCTGATGGGACCATTCGCACTGCTGTGGAAGGGAAGTGGTTTTGCTGACTGATGAGAAGCGAGTATTTCTGCCACTCTTTTCTTCTTATTGTTCCCCCCCGCCCCAGTCCTGGTCCCTGGCAGCTTTGCTCCGCTCTCCAGGAGCTCAGTTCATACACCTGTGTGGGATGACATCCCAGGGCAGTTTTGCCTTGCTTCAGGGCTGCTTTTTCACCCCCTCTTAGGCCAAATCTTTTATTCCATTTGCACAAACGTCTTTATTCCTATGAGCGCTTTCTACTCCCTTCAGCTGTAAATGGAGATCGAGGAGTCCTATCCTAACCTGGTCTAAATAATGGAGTTTGGATTAAACTTGGTCTTGGCATTGAGGCTCATTTTATTGCTTTCAGAGGTGTCAAAGAAGTAAAACTGTTTTGTAAGGAGGGAGGTTTCTCGCTGCTAGGAGTGCAGAGCAATGGACAGAGCATTGCTTCGGCAACAAGAGATTTAGGGACTGGTACTGAAAGGCTGCTTTTATTTGTACAGCCAAGACCAAGAGAGGATAGAGGAGGTTACAGAACTCCACTGGCAAAACACTTCTCTACTGCGCTAGGGATAGAGCTGTCTCATCAGCATCGTTACTCCTGAGATGCTCCATGGTGTTGCCAGCAGCAAGCAGGAAGGAACTTGTCCGTCCACCCGCCCTAGGTAGATGCACGTGGTGCTTCTGGAAGGAGGTTTGTGCTGTGGGAAGGGAACGGTGTCCATCAATTTGTAGGAATGGAAACCTTAGGAAAAGTGTTTCTCACTGAAGCCCTCATTCTGGAGACGGGCGCAGGGGCTGATAACGGGCCGTGAAGTACCAAATGTCTCAGAAACCGATCTTCCCCAGTCCTATCTAGGAACCCCAGAACAGTTGGGGCAGAGTGGACAAGGGTCCGTGCTGCATCCAGCGCTCCACCAGCTCCCTGTGGAAACCTCCGCAGGGACACTGTGAACTGGCTGTGCCGCATTACTTAATACAATTTCAGGGCTATTTAAGCACACTGAGAGGCTGGGGGGGGCGCAGAAGTTTGCATTACAGCCAAGCTAATAATGGATTTTTCAGTTCTGTGGCTGAACCAAAAACTCTCATGGGAAGGAGGGAAATTATTCCAGTCAAACTGCAGGAGATATTTGGAGGTTTCAGTGAAACAAAGAGCTCCTGACCAACCCAACAGATTGTCGTTGGAGCTGCTTAACCCTCGCGATGTCATTGAGCTGCTTTTTGAAGTGGTGGCATCCTCGCTGGGAAGGAATCACAAATTCTTATCTACACAATTGCAGAACAACAAAAAAAACCAAATCTCAGAACATTTAAAAATGGTGTTTTCGAACCCTCCCTCTTCTGGCTAAAAATATTCCCTGGATTTGACCTGGAGCCAGGAATTCTTTCTGTCCCTTGAAACTCCGATTTTGTTTGTTTGCTTTTGACAATTCACTGTGTGTGGAGGAGCCCGCGCTGCCCACTCCGTGCAGCTGCAGCTCTGAGCCCTTCCCTGGGTCCCTTTCCACAGCTTCTTGTCCTCAGACACGCTCCAACCCTGCCTTGCTTTCCACATACCCCTGGACCCCCGTGCTTCTGCCCAGGCAGTGCTGCTGCCTGCGTGTGCCCATCCTCGTGCTGCCCCGGGTACATGGCACCATCCCTGCTCCCCTCTACCAAACTGACGCCCCAGAACCGCGCTCCTCCTTTGCTCCTTCTCCAAGCAGAGCAGCAACTCCCGGCAGTTGAGCACCTTGCAGCAGCAGGAAATCCATCCTCGGAGTGTTTGGCACAAGAGCGGCGTGAGGCTTTCGCTCTCTGGCTTTCTTCAGGGCTGGATCTCACCCACAGTCCCATAGCTGTGAGCCAAAGAAGATTTGTAGGTGGAATAAAGTCTTTCCCTTTTATTTGCATTAACCAAAATCCTTTGGCATGGCTAATAATTGTAGGTACGGAGAGATGCCTGGAACAAATGCGTCTGGAGTTAGGGAGGGAGAAGAGCATTTGTACTTAGAGAGTAAAAGAAGAATGAAATGCTGTGCAACATCATGCCGTGTGTGCCCTTGTCTGGCTGGTGATGTCCTGCAGGACAATGGTTGTGTTACTGCTGCTGCCCACCTGGCAAACACCCCAGCAGAGACCTCCAGAGGGAAAATTAGCCCCAGGCCCCTGCGATTTGAGCTGATTTGGTGCTTGTTCTTCCTCCCTGGATTTAGTTCTCTCCCATCTCCAGTTTTATCCCTAGCAGAACTGCAGGACTAATGTTCCCAGGCAACTTTGCCATGAACTGGAACAAGGTGTCTATACCCGTGGCCTCTCCCTTTCTGCACTGAGCCCTTGCTGTTCTCCTGCTGTCAGAGTATCTGTGCTCGGATCATGACCCGCTAATGGTGTTGCTCTGCTTCCGGTGCTGCCCGCCTCTCATGCAAGCTGCTGCCCCTTTGTCTTTGACACGATGAAGGTACCAGTCCAGCTCCTTTCTGCTGTCCTCATGGGGACAAGTTTCACTTGGGTCGACCTTTTAGCTGGGCAGTGGCCTTTCTAGACGTGAGCTGGCTGATGCTTCATAGCTGCCTGCCTGCTGCTGCAGAGGAAGTGGTTCCCTCTGTGTTACCCAGCTAAGAATGGTTCCTGGTTGCTCCCAACTCCCATCTTGTTCCTCAGCAAAGCAAACTGGGGGATATTCATGGCATGTAGGAGGGCTGGAGCCACGGAGGAGAAAACCCTCCTCAGAGCCTCGGTCTTCGCTTGCCACTTTCTGTGTGGCACCAGTGACACACAGCACTGCGGCTGCTCTGCCTTCTTCTGCCTTGCTTCATTTCCTCTCTGAAGGGAAATCCTTGCGTTGCCCTTCATCTGACCCCCGGCCGTGCTCTGCTGTTCACGTGTGGCTCACGTGTGCGGGGCCTGATCCTGACACCCTGAGCAGCACAGGAGCCTGGATGGATTTGCTGTTTGTCCCAGACCCCAAAACAGCGTCTTTTAGGAGTGTTCTGCCCCAGCCTTTGGCTACACCAGGCAGTCACTGCATGGGAGTGTTGGGCTCCTATTGCTATCTTTGATCCACAAGATCCCAGGAATCAGTGGTGCCAGCTGTGCCCTACAGATGTGTCAGTCCTCTCCCCTCACCATCTGCTCTTGCGGCTTTGTGAAGCCCAGCGAGCTCATGGAATTTGTATGTGCCAAAGAGCGGATTATCTCCTAATCCTATGGATGACAGCAGGCCTGGGCATGAGCCACAAATAACCTGTGAGGACACAGGGATGTGTCCATGCCCTTATGCTCAGCCTCTGGTGCCATGTAGGCGTCAGTGTGAGCACCACCAACAGGGCTGCTGAACCTGCTGGGAATAAGGGACAGAGCAGTCCCTGTGCAGGGAGAGTGGTGTCACTGTGGCTGGGGCTCTGCCTGCACCCCCTTCATGGTGCACTGTGCGTCTGCACCCATCACCCCCGTGTTCACATCCTCCCTACCTCCCAAAGCACAGTGCCAGGCTCCCAGGATCGCGGCGCTGTGGGTTGGGTGTTGGCCACGTTCTTCCTTCCCAGTAGGTGGCACGAGGGGCTGGATGCTGTATCACTAACTGAACCTGGATGTGAGGACAGGATGGGCTGCTGGAGCATGCTGGGATGAGGCATATATGGGTGGATGGTGCTGGCTCGATGCTGACCACACAAGATCCACCCGTCCTTGGGTCCGGGCTCTGCAGGGAAGGCAGATGGGTAACACTTTGCTGGGGCTGGCGGATGGAGAGTGGTTTGGGGCCTTTGGGAAAGGCTTTAGCACCCGTTTCATCACAGAAAGAGTGATCCAGCAGAGATCTGCCATCTCCTCACCTTTATCTGTTATCTTAGTGAGCAGGGCACGGGGGGCCTGGGAGGGGGGTGGTTGAGGCACTGCTCTGTGTACGGGATCACACCCAAGCAGCTCCCTGGGAATCGCAGTTCCTATCTCACCTCTACCAGCTGCCTTTAGCCCAACCACCGCCCGGGTGCTGCGCGTCTGAGGTCCGCCCGCGCTGGGAGGTTTGGAATGACAAAAATGCTCCGCCCCAGGCACTGTGGTGCCGGTAGCTCCGGGGTTCAGAGCCGTGGAGGGAGGGCGGTGAGGGCTGCGGGCCCCTCTCAGCCCTGCGGTCCCAGGTAGGGAGCCCCACGCTGCTGTGCTCCAGCGCTCAGAAAACCCCTGCGGCACACGAAGCGCTGCGGTCGCGCACCGCTGCCTGCGCATGGGCGTCTGGAGGCGGCGGCTTCTGTCCCAGCGTCGGGTCCTTGGAGGGTGGCAGCTGAGCTCATTTTCTTCTGTGCCCCGGGCCCTGCGCACCGCTGCCTGTCCCTCAGCATCAGGCACGGGCACCGGGGCCGCCTCCCGCCCTGCGCCCCGGGTCCTGGGTCAGTCCTCCCCCCGGAGCTGCCTGGGGCCGGCTGGGGCGGGCAGAAACCACGCACCGAACGCAAACGCCGGCCCGGCTGCGGCTGCCGAGGGGGCGCGGGTGAGAGGAGCGTTCCCGGAGCCGCATCGCGGGGCTGTTGGCGTTCAGTGGGAGCTGAGGTCCCCCCCTCCCAGCCTGAGCTGTGGTCTCGCTTCTGAATCCGGCACATCACCCAAGCGCACGCCATTTGCAGGGAGCTCTGGGCCAAAACTGCGCTCTCTCGTGTTGCTCCTTTCCGCATTCCTGGTCCTGCGAGCCTGATGCTGTTCTGCCGTTCCCTTGCCTTGCGCGGGCAGTGGCAGGGCTGAGGTCTCAGCCTGTATGGAGCAGCGTGCAGGGATAAACCGGGGTGAGGCAGCTGCCCTCAACAGGAGCCTTTCCTCTCCCAGCTGCTCTGCCTCCACCCCAGGGAAGGAGCTCTCCGGAGGGATAAGCACATGGGTATGGATATCTTGTACTGAAACCTGCGGGCACTCGATAATCCGAGCTTGCAGGCTGCAGGGCCCAGGGTGCTCAGCAGTAGGGAATGCTCCCCTCCATACACCCAGCCCATTCCCAGGGGCATCCCCATGGCTGAGTGCAGAACGGGTGGGTTTTGTCTATTTGTGCTTGGAAGACTAATTTGAAGTCTCCATAACTGGGGAGTGGTTAATGTGGCGGCTGAGAATGGGTTTGCTGCCAACTGGCAGACATCCCCTATCCTTCCTCTGGGAGCACCAAATGGCCACGGTCACCTGAGGGCTCATCCCCAGCCAGGACGGCTTCACCCTGCTCTCTGTGCCGCTGTGCCTTCCTCTGCCTCGCATCTCTGTGGCTCTGCTCCCAGGTGGAATCACTTCCCAGAGCACAAACAGGCAGTGTGGCAGCTCGGGGTCAGCCCCAGCCTCTGACCACACACTGGGCTTGTCTTCTTGTGTTAGTTCAAGCTCCTCAAGCTTTTATTTGAGTCTAAGGCTGAAAGGGCCAATGTAAACAAAGCAAGCCCTGGAGAACGTGAAAGCCTTCCAGGTTTTAAATCATAGGATCATGGAATGGTTTGGGTTGGAAGGGACCTTAAGGCTCATCCAATTCCAACCCCTGCCATGGGCAGGGACACCTTCCACTAGAGCAGGTTGCTCCAAGCCCCTGTGTCCAACCTGGCCTTGAACATGCAGGGATGGGGCAGCCACAGCTTCTCTGGGCACCCTGTGCCAGCGCCTCAGCACCCTCACAGGGAAGAGCTTCCTAATGTCGGATCTGAATCTACCCTTTTTCAGCTGAAACCCCTTCCCCCCGTCCCGTCACAAAGTCCTTTTTAGTGAACCTCCAATCTGAAAATGAAACGTTGCAGCCTGTGACTGTGCTGGCTCAGTGCCTCCCCACCGGGAGGTGAGGAGGTGGTTGTTCCTCCTCACCCTGAGAGGGTGGGAGCCGAGGCAAGGCTGGGTTCCCTGTGCTCAAATCTCAGAGCAGCACCCACACACTGTGCTCCCCTTTACAGACAAGGCTTGAGCAGCAGCCTGCAGTGAGGAATGAGTCTCCTCATTTACCTGTTCCTTCCCAGGGCTGCAGGACCAAGGGGCCGCTTGCCCAGTGGGCACATGCTCAGGGTTCCAGGAGCTGGGGATGGCTGTCACCCTGTAAGTTCTTGCTTCTTCCCATTCAGCTTCTCCTGACAGGTTAAGGATGGAATCCAGCATCTTACGGCATGTTCAGCACCGTCTCCATCCCTGGTTTCCCATGAATGCATCAGGCAGGCAGCCAGAAGTGGATGGTGCTGAGCCAAAGAACCCCGTGTGCTCACCTGGGTGCTGGCATGGATGCAGTAACCCGGCCAGCGGAAGGCAGGGAGTGTGAGCGGGGGATGCTGCTGCTGTCCACTGTCACAATAGGGACAGATGTGGGAGGAAGTGATTTGTCTACAACTGGACGCGGACGGGCGCAGATGTCCTGCTTCCTCTGCTCAGCCTGTAACTGCTAATCAGATTTCTCACTCTCGCTGCCAACTCCTTCCTGGTTAAAAAGCTTTTTCTTTCCTTTTTATTTTTGATTCCCTCTCTAAGGTGCAATTTGTGACTGCTTTCCAATGTCCTGCAGGATGTTTCAGCTGCTGTGGGAGCTCCATTCCATGGCTCTGCATGCAGCAAACACAACGGCAGCAGCGGGGCTTGTTTCATACTGTTACAGCTCAAAAAAACACCCCAAAAAGAGCAAGATGCAAAGTCCAGCTGCAAGGAGCTGACAAGGATACAATGCTTGGCAGCCAAACTGCTCTCACCCCTTGTGAACAGAGGTGTCTGTGTATTTTCCTTCACACTTAAAATAGAAGCATATAAATTATCACTGCTTGTTTGTATCAGAACACCTGCATGGTCCGAGTTCTGCACACTCTCCATCCGCTCACCTCCCTGCATCCGGCAGCCTGGGCACCGGCAGGGAAGCAGGGAGAGCAGCAGGAAGCGCCAGTCCCCAGCACAAGGACTGGGACTTTCCTGGGTCTTCCCAGTTCAGGTTGCAGAGATACCCCCATTGAAGTGCTTGTTGTGAGCTGGGAGGCTCTGTCAGGAGAGAAGATTTTCCTGCTGCGAAAGTTAACACTGCAGCTTCAGCGCTGGGTTACCTGCACAGGAGAAGCATTTGAACGCCAGTGCCTGCGTAAGGCTTTCACAAGCGCGGCCCGGCAGCGTTCTGGGGGCTGCTGGTGGGATGGAGCCTGACCGAGGGCTTGGACTTCTCCAAATATCTTTGTTGCTAGAAGCTGCATCTCAGCCATTCCCGGGGAGTCCCTCAGCACCCAGTGAGGATGTGGGGCAGCGCTAATGCCTGGGTGGGTGGACATCCTATTGCAGATGTCTGAAGAGTCAGGACCCACAGTGTATGTGCCAGATCCCAGCTGCAGGCCTTCAGGCCATGACAGAGATGATGGAACTCATTTTCGTGTCTCCAACAGCGGCACAGCAGCAGGGGAGGTTGGGAACGACTTGGGAACAGGGTGGACAAATGTAAGGGATCACATCCTGCCTGCCTGTCCCCCGGCAGGACAAGGGCTGTGTGGTTGGATGGTGCCCAGTGCAGACCCTGCACTGCAGCGCTGATGAGCACATGGGGGCAAGTGCTGACGCAGTTCCTCAGCTTGCAGATCCCCCTTTTGTTCAGCACCGTCTCAGATGTTCAGTGAAACAAACTATTTGCTATTGGCTTTGCTCTTTGCTAACCTCAGGTTTATTTACTCAGTAACTTATCAGTCAGGGCCCAGACCATCATCATGGGCAGGGCTACCCTCAGACTCTGCCCAGCACCAGGAGAGTGGATTTGTGGTACCACAGTGTTTTGGTCTGCTCATCTTTCAGGGCTGCTTGGGGATGGTGTGGGATTCTTCACCCTCATTCCTGCTCTCCAGGCCAGGTTGGACGGGGCTTGGAGCAACCTGCTCTACTGGAAGGTGTCCCTGGCCATGGCAGGGGTTGGAACTGGATGAGTTTAAGACCCCTTCAACCCAAACCAGTCTGTGGTTCTCTGAGGCAAGTGAAGGATTCTCTGAGATAAATAACATGGGAATCATGGTCCTCTTCCAGACCGGCTCCTCCAGGCTGTTGCTCTTTTCCACCCCAAGTCTAATCCCCCCAGATGCTGAATTACACCTTGGTGGTGCTGTACGCTCCTTGTTTGACAGGAGCTCAGCAGCAGCAGTGCCTCTGCCTGGGTGATCCCCACGGGGCTGGTGGGGAGATGCCAGCTACGTGCAGGACATGACTCAGTTCCTGCCATTCAGGAGCCAAATTCCCGCTCGGGAGAGGCTGGGCTGGCTGTGGGCTGGCAGCGCGTCCTGCTCTGCTCCGGCTGTGCCCAGCAGTGCCTGCCCGGGTGTCCGGTCTGGTGCCCAGCTCCAGGAATAGCAGGAGAAATGCCATAAGACCTGTTGGAAAAGAGCCCCAACCATGACCCCTACCTACAGAAGCACAGTGCCTGGAGGATGCAGAGAAACTTCCCACACCCTGCGCCAAAGGGCAGCTTGGTCATTTTGGTGGTTGCCATGATGCTCTTCAAGAAAAGCTTTGGACCTTGCTGTGCCATCAGTGAAACAGAGGGGCCGCCTGTGACAAGGATGTCTGCTGGGTGAAGGGCAGCATCTCCAGCCCATGGGCCAGCTCAGGGGACATCAGTGGCCAGGCGGTTGCTCACTCTCTGGCCTGGTGACAGAGCAGAGCTGTGTGGTGCTCTGGGTGAAGCCTCTGCAAGCACATCCCCGCAGTGCTTGACCAGAGGGTCAGAGCCATGGTGTAAAAGCAGCTGAGCTTTCTTTAGTGTTTGACTTGGAACGCGGGCTGTGTGACTGTGACAATGGTGGCCAACATATGGGTATATATATCATATCTATCTATCTATCATCTATCTATCTATCATCTATCTATCTATCTATCTATCATCTATCTATCATCTATCATCTATCTATCTATCATCTATCTATCTATCAATCATCTATCTATCTATCATCTATCTATCTATATCTCTATTTCTCTATATCTCTATCTCAATATATATTCAGATCCTGAATCACTCCATAGTGGCAGCACACTGAGGGTGGCATCGGGGCTTCTGCAGCGTGTCCACTGCAGAGATAATTACCTGCTTGATGACGATTGTGCCAGTAAAGAGACTGCCTGGCAGTGCAAGAGGAACTGATGCATTACCTCAATAAATCAGTTTCAAATATTCAGCTGTTATTGACATTGAAGCTGCAGTTCATGCCTCTGGGCAGAAACAGGAGGTTCAGTAGTTGTTATACAGTAGGGGAGTAAATTTACTTTAGGAGTTCTTTGCCTAACAATATTAAGCCGAGAAGAGAATGAAGGAGGGGTTTGCTGGAGCATTCAGAGCTGTGAAAACCTGGCTCCTCACTGTCTGATCACGTTTTACAGTGCTGAGAAAAAGGCTGAGGCCCAGCTCAGCTCTCCCACAGCCCTGCCTGCTTTCGCTGGTGGTGGCTCATGACAGGAGTTGCTCTGTCATGCAGATGCTGCAACCCTTGCTGCTCCCAGCAAGACTCTTCATACCGTGATTTGGTGAGAGCATGCACTTTATCTCTAAGCAGGTGCTTACCTTCCCATAACTTAAGGGCAGAACAGGCAGTGTTCCACCAAATCAATGTACTAAGGTTATAATAAGGTAATTAGTGAACAATTGGAGAACACGAAGCTATTCCCAGTTTCACCTTGGCCTCTTCTGGCTGCTCGCTCAGCACCTGGGTGTTTGCACAGACCCTGTCCGTAGTCAGGGCAGCGACCATCACCCTCATCCACGATCAGCTGTGGGATGTATCCCTGTGAAAACAAAGCTAAGCTGAGGAGCGCAGTTGTTCACTGTGAACAACTATCTCCAATGAAGACCATCTCTTCACTGAGGGGCTGTCAGCCCTCCCCATTGCTTTGGCTCTCGCACAGCACATTTGCCATCTCCTTCTCCCAGAGTGTTTAAACGTGATGCTGGCGGCAGCGCTGCTGTGCGCTGGGGAAGAGCAAGCAGCACTAAAATAAACACGTCACCATCATAGCCCCTGGGACATCCAGTGACTTCTGAACTGCTTCTGTAAACCTTCGGATGGGCCTTGTCTTTGCAGAAGAGTTCACAAGAGCAGAGGGAAGAAGCCTCATTTGGGGTCATACGTTCTCAGCAAGAGGCCGTGGTGGACGCGCGGAGCTGTGCTGGGTTTCCCTTGTGTCCTGCGCGCAGCCCCATTCAGGGACACGAACTTCTTGACTCCTTCAGTTTCTGTCTCTGAACAACGGCCCCTTTTGCATTTCCCAGTGTCAATACAACAGTTCTGGGGATGTGGCAGGGGAGGATCCGCTAAACACGAACAGCACGAGCCAAGGAGCCACATTTTCCTCTTCCCACATGCAGAGCTGTAGGGCGGCAGCAGCTCTTGGTGCTCCTGCAGCACTGACTAAGCTTGGGCAGTGTTGGAGCTCAAGATCCAGACTTTGCCAAGAGATTGGATTTCTGGGAACACGCTCCTAATCAAATCTTTATGTTTTCAGGCCCCACAAACCCGGAACAGCTCTTGCTCCTTAAAACTTACCCCAGGGTTTTGAAAGCAATGGGCTCGGCCTCACTGATGCCCTATGCGATAACTTCTCACTTAGTGGGAATGAGAGAAAA
This sequence comes from Ara ararauna, assembly GCA_028858755.1. Taxonomy (NCBI): domain Eukaryota; kingdom Metazoa; phylum Chordata; class Aves; order Psittaciformes; family Psittacidae; genus Ara; species Ara ararauna. The sequence goes on along the minus strand of CM054389.1, from coordinate 2,769,396 downwards.
GTCCAGGAGAACCCCCCAGTGCCGGCACCTGCCCTTTAGACACCCGTCCCATGGAGCGTGTTCACAGGTTAGCGGTCCCCGAACGCGGCTGCCGTCCCCACGTCCTCCTGGCCATGCCCAAAGCCAGCCCTGCTCACAGCGGCCACGCAGGAGGAGCTGCGGGCTCCCCCCGGCCCGTGGGTGCTGACAGACCCCCCCGTTCACCCTCCTGCCTCTGCAGCTCGCAGGAGGAGCACACGGGCTCGCTCGGAGGTGGCCGCCGCGTGATTCAGAGGCGCAGCTGCGGCGCTGTGGGAATTGGGCCCTCCCGTGCATCGCGGGCCGGAAGAGAACCAGAACAAACGTCCGTAGGAAAGGAGGAGCGGGGAGGCAGAGCCAGAGTAAACAAGCGCGGGGAGCGGGGTGCGGGAAGGGGGGGACGTGCGTGTCAGCCAGCAGGCGCTAACGCCTGTGGGGAGGACAGAAATGGGTTTCTCATGTCGTCCTTCTGGCAGCCGCTGGTTCTCCGTGTCGCTAAGGAGAGATACCGGCATCTGCTCGGGGCGCACCCAAACCGGCTTGGCTTTTGCTGCTTGAGGCTCCAGCTCTGCTCGTGTCCCCGAGAACCTGGGACGTGGACGGGCACCTTGGTTTTCTTGGCCGTGAAGGCAGCCAGTGCCTGGGACTGGGAAAGGTGTGGGGCAGCACATGGCTTTGTGCCCTTCAGCTCGGCGTCAGCCTGCTCCTGGGCCACAGCGGAGCTTCTGCATAGCACGTGGAAGAGCAGCAGGTGCCCGGGGAAGGCATTGGTTTAAGATCGGGATCTTTGCGAGCAGTTACGGTGGGTGAGCAGAGCTCAGGCATTAGTTAACCACAGGCAGCTGTATGGTTTAACCCCCGTGAGGGCTTCAGAAGCTGCACATCTGTGTGTGGCTTCAGGGCCCCTCCATGGTGCATGTCCTATAGAACTGGCGCGTCACATACACGAGCAGTGGAGGCTGACGCCAGCGCTGGGTGAAGCTGCCCACGTCAGTGCTGTTGGAGGATGCACAAAGCAGGGATGTTAAACAGGGGAAGAAGCCCATGTCCCTGGCTCCCAGCTCTGTTGCCTGGATGTGAGACTGAACGGAGACACAAACCCTCGCTTGTAATTCTCCTAAGCAATCCATCATTAGCAGTTGCTTTCAGATGTTGGCTCAGAAAAGTCTTTCAGGGTATTTGCTATCTACCCAGAACAAGCTTGCGTGGGCTGCAGTCTGGCGTCTGTAAGCCAGGAATTGCACTGTTTGGGAAACTAGCAGAATCCCTGCCTTCCACACACATGTGTACTTCCCACTTGAGCGTATGAGCTAGCATGGGAAGGGACATCACATTTCAGGACTGCTGCAATCTCCAGTGAAAGCCAGCATTGCTGGAGGCATGTGAGCAGCTGAAGTTGAAGCAAGTTGGCTGTGGTATAAAGGCTGTAAGTGTGTGGTGAGGCTGGTTAAGTCTTTAGCTACCTATTACGGGGGAGAATTGAGAGCCAGCATTGTCTCAGCTGTAACAGATCAGCCCAGAAGCTCATGTAGCCCAGTAGCATGCCCCAGCATGCCCATTAGTGGCTGCTTAGAGCAAGAGGGTAAGGTGGTGGTTACAGAGTGAGCCTTCCCCCTGTTCTTGCCTTCCTTGCAGGTGGTGTTTAGGCTCATGCAATGATAAAGCCCTTTTTAAGACTCCAGTTCATACCTCCCCTTGAAGGATGTTTGTGGGCAGGGGTGGTGCTTGGTGCCTCTCAGGAGCAGTAGGTAAATCACCTCCCCAGATTGCTGTGTTGGTGTAGAGCACAGGTGAGATTTTCACCCTTCCGGTGATGGCAGAGGTGAGGCTCCCACCTGGGTGTGGGTGGGGATTTTGTGGCTTCAGCCATAATGGTGATGAGTTTCAGTGCAGGGAGGTCACGAGCACTCATTTATATAATGGCTCTACCCTGGTTTTGTTCTGGATGCTGTAGGTATAATAGTCTGGTGACTGGCAAGCGGGCAAGAGGCCTCATCGCTGTGCTGTGGCTCCTGTCCTTTGGAATTGGACTGACTCCACTTATGGGCTGGAATAAAGCCATGAGTGGTTGTCCCAACACCACCAACGAGACAGGGGCCGACACCAGGACAGAGCACCACGGCTGCTTCGTCTCATGCCTCTTTGAGAATGTGGTAACGATGAGCTACATGGTGTACTTCAACTTCTTCGGCTGCGTGCTGCTTCCCCTGGTTATCATGCTGGGAATCTACATTAAGATATTCATGGTCGCCTGCAAACAGTTGCATCAGATTGAACTGATGGGCAACTCCAGGACCACGCTGCAGAAGGAGGTCCATGCAGCCAAGTCTCTGGCCATCATTGTAGGACTTTTTGCCTTCTGTTGGCTGCCCCTGCATATCTTGAACTGCATCACACTCTTCCACGAGGAGTTCTCCAAATCCAAGCCTGAGTGGGTGATGTATATGGCCATCATCCTCTCCCATGCCAACTCTGTCATCAACCCCATCATCTACGCCTACCGGATCAGGGACTTCCGCTACACCTTCCGCAAGATCATTTCCAAGATCCTCTGTAAGACTGACGACTTCCCCAAGTGCACCACTGACAACAACCAGCACCTGACTGTCACCAACATTAACTGTCCTGTAGCCTCTGTGACCATATGACCCTGCATGTCCTGCTCCCGGGATCCTCAGTGCCCCTGACACTACCCTCCCCTGTGCCTCTGTGACCAGTTGCAGCTTGCTCCCGGAGGAGCGCTCAGAGATGGCCACGATGCAGTCATGCAGCTGTACCTTTTGTTATTATTATTTTTGTAATTAACATAGTGCCTCCTGGAGGGATAACCTGAGCGGGGAGCCTGACTGTAAACCCGGGTTGTGTGAGTGCTGGTGACTGTGTTGGGTTTCCATTCCAGGTCAGACACTGACTGTGGAAGGCCCACTTGCTGGGGGTGTTTCCCCAGTTGTGCTGCTCGTGTCAAGTCCTATTTTAATTGTTATTATTTTTTTTAACCTTTTGATTCCTTTAGGAGTAATCATTTTGTGTCTGTTTTTTGAGTTGTGTAAGTCCGTACTTGACAGCACTTTGGTAATACCCCAATTATTCCATCAATTGTTTGATGCAGCTAGTATTCTCCAATGGGAAAAAGTCTTACTTAGCCCAGTTGCTGGTGTGAAACTGAATCTGCATTCCAGGCTCTGAGAGACGTGACCGTGTTGATGGGAAAACGAGCTCAGAACTGGGCAGCTCTTTCTGGCCCCAGTGTGGAAGCCCTACTTACTGAAAGAGAAGGATTTTAGGAAAGAGTAGACTGAAGTTTCAGCCCAGTGGTTTTATTGCCTTTAAATCCCTTTGGCTTACCGGGCTGTGCAGCCCAGTGCTTCAGGGTTGCTTTCAAATCTGTTTCCAGCTAGGAAAACGCAAAAGCCAGATGTGCCCTAAGGCTTGGCTAGTCTGCTCCAGTCACTGAGGTTAGTGCGAAACCCTGCTTTGGTGACACAATCTCTACAGTGAGGTTTTTGCTCCCAGGTCAAACCTTGACAGTGCTTCCAGAAGTGCTGGGTTTAGCTGCGATAGCTGGATGCTGCAGCTCGCCTGATTCCTGAAGCTTGGTCTCGTTGCGGCTCCTCTCTAGCCCAGTAACCCCCAGAAGCTGTGAGTGCTTTGCTTTCTAATGGTGATTTTTATTTTTGTATTCTATTTTTTACTCCTGACCTGCATTGGCAGCAAAAGAGACGATAGGGGAGCTAATTCACATGGGAAGCTAGAATGCCTTGCCTTGCGACTTGATTTTCACCAAGCTCTTTGGGGCTGAAGCTCACCTTGCAGCCTCTGCAGGCTTTGCCTGACTTAAGAACAAAGCCCACTCAACAGTGTAAATTGGTACTGCAGGTTCGTAACTCTCTGCAGCCACAGTTCAGTGATTACCGCACCTGATTTCATAGTAACTGTGACGTGTAAAACTAGACAAAGGTAGCACAGCACATTCATTTCTGAAGTACGAGCTCTGCTTCTCCAGACCCACGATGCATGTGCACGGCTGTGAATGTTTCTGGCATGGCCTTTGCTTTACAAACAGGACTCTTGCCTGAAGGTCGCTGCGTGGTAAAGTGGATCTGTCTGTCTCCAGCAGCTTCACCATGCAACCAATGAGAAGCGCAAGGGTGTGTATGAAATGGGGTTTTCAGTGGTAACTCACGCAGGGAGACAGAGGAGCAGGGAAGGAAGTTTAAACACAGCCAGCTCCTGAAGAACAAGACCAGTGGGCAGACTGTGATGCCTGGAGCAGTTTGTCCCTGATAAATTGTACTTGAATCATATAGAAATCGGCTTTCTATTTTTTTTTAACTGCATTGCACTAAAAGGGGAGTAATAGAAGACCCCGAGAGTTTCGTTTCTCTGGTGTGTATAATGACAAATGTGGTGTAAAATCAGCTGAAAAGCTGACGTGAAGAACTTCTGTTCCTGCAGCATGCGCTGTGCCAGCTGGAGTGACCAGGCAAAACTGCAGGTGTGGCTTGGGCCCACCATGCAGCCAGGGAACAGCTCACTGGAAGTGATGGATTTTGCTGCTGTGTGTGTCACAACTCAGCTGTAAGAGCCAGCCTCAAACCTGGGTGAATCACCAGTAGGCTCTGAATGGGTTTGTACATGTTTATGCAACGTCCAAATTTAGCTACAGCTCAGTATCTCGGATACTGGCATTTCCAAGAAGCTGAATAGTTACTGTCCCAAGTGTTTCTCTTTTAACAGCCCCATTCATCTTTGCTGCATCTGTCTTGGTCATAGTCCAGCTAACACATGTAGCCACCTCTTGCCATTTGGGCAGGGTTTGACTCTCTCCTCCTTTCAGTCCTTCCCTTCTGTATGATCTTTGGCTGGGTTCCTTCTGTTTATCATGGCTGGAAACAAGCAGGGTTTCACCTGCAGGTCTGGCAGTGCTGCAAAGCAGTTGCAAGCCACATTTATCCTTGCAACAAAGAATGTGATCTCTCCCTATCTGCTGGCTGAAAATGAAGCAAGCTCTGGACGGCATGGACAGACTGAAACACACAGAGCTGCAACATGGAGAGAGATGTCCCAGAACACTTTTTGTATGTGACAGCTTGCAGTGCAGCTCAGCAGCCATCACTGCTACCTTTCCTACACCTCTTATGAGCCAGAACTCCTGCAGACACTTGTGATGCAGCCTTAGTATGATCTTGCCCTTGGGCTGTTAGCCATTAGTAACTATGGCCTGGGTCACCAAGGGCTTTAGGCACATTAAGTGCCTTTGTGGATCTGAGCCAAAGGCATTTCAAGGCAAAATAAAAATAGGACACCTCCCTTGCCCCCCTCCAAAAAAATGCTCCGAAGGTATCTCTGAAAATGTGAAGTTGCAATGGCAGAGGAATTTCTGTAGCGAGCGCAGCTGCAGCTATTCAGTTTTCATTCCTTACTGCTCTGATGTACATAGGATGATGTGTTTTCCTCGTGTTGCTCAGATTTTGTATTTGCAGTAACTGTTATTTACATATGGAATGCTTAATTTACCACCTACACAACCTGGCTCAGCCTCTGCCCCATCATTTCTTGTGGTGTTGCGTTCACATGTGTCATATGAGGCCACTCTGTACTCCAAGAGAGGCCCAATCTCGGAGCACTGGCAGGGATGCACAGAGGTGGAAGGAGCTGGTTACCAGAGCAGTGGTTGCGGTGCAGAACAGGGGAGCAGCAGTCTCCTTTCCCCCATGTCTGTTGTGGACAGCCTTGCCTTGCCTGCCAGCATGAGGTACTTGACTTGTCTGAAATGGGTCAACTGAAAAGCACAGCAACCACGGTGATGCTTCCAAAGATCTTGTAGTACTGTAAGCACAACAGAAACACCAGTCTCAAGGTGCTGAGGAATCCCTGCCCTAATCCCTGGTACAGGTTTGACAGTGATGAATCAGAAATTGCAGCTACAGCATGGCTCTGTCCTCACTGGCACTGCACATTGGCGTTAGGCAAAGCATAAGCAGAGTTAAGGAGGTTTAATGGATCACTAAGAGACCCGCTGGGCTGTTTGTATCCCCACATCACAAGCATATAATATTACAGATTAGTTCAACCATCTTCAAATACCCCAAGAATAGCCTAAAGAAATGAAGCTGAAGTCAACATAGGCTTCTTAACATTTATTAATTAATCTATCAGTTCAAGGCTGCTAATTAATGTCACACCTGCAGCACAGGAAGGAACCTACCAGCCAGGATGAACATCTGATAGCCTTGTAGATACAAAAAATGCCAGCAACACAGCTGGGACGGTACACAGAAAGCACATCCACATGTGATGCAAATCCTTCATCCCTCATCCTCTTCATCAGCCAGTAAGATGTTTATGAGCTGCTCCTCAGACACAGTTAGTTCCTGGCAGGCTCCCATGGCCTGACTGAGGTAGACAGCAAGTATATGTTTGCACTGCAAATAATAGCACAGCCAAGTTAACAGCAGGAGCCACGCAGGAATGTCAATGCTCTATCTGGAAGCTACAAGAATCCATCCTGGTCTAATGAAGTGCTCACCCCTCCCAGGAACGTGCTCCAGTTGGCCCTGGCCAGTTCTGCCATCAGGATAATGTAATGCAGGGACCTGACACACTACAAAGTGTTACTGGCCTCTGATGCCCTCCCCACAATTGCAGACCAATTGGTTAACCTGAGCTCTTCCTCACTGGGACCAGGTGAACTGCACCACTTCATCAGCCACAACCCATGTGGCAGTCCCATTAGCAGCAGTAGCACTCATTCCAAGAGAGCAGGGATTATTCATCTTTTGAAAGTCAGAACAGTAATGCCTAAGTAAGAACAAAAGCCCTCCCTAGCCCTTGTAAAGCTGAGCTCCACCCAAATACCATGACTCCCAGTGGGCAGATGATGCAGTGGGTCAGGCGGAGCCTGCATGGCCAACTCAACACTCATGCATTTACTCCTTGGAAACTTCAGGCTGCTCAGGTTCAATGAGCAGAGCACAGCTTCTCCCCTGCTCCCTGTCCCAGCCCCAAGTTAAGGCAGACAACTTACCAGAAGGCTCTCGCTCTTCTGCAGTACAGAGAACCCAAAAGCAGGACACGTGCAGAAGTGGCAGGAACTATAGCAGGTGTAGAGTTTGCCTGAGCTCCCAAGAACCTGAAACAAAGGCAGATGGAGAGGGTGAAGTCAAAGGCAGCATTCAGTTTCAATTTCCCTAACTCTTAGCTTGTGTCTGGACTGATGTCCCTTCTGTAATGACTCACTGCATGCAGCTGGCAAGTGGGTGTCACAACACAAAAGGTGTCACAACATAATCCATCTAATCTTGAAGCTCCTCAGCTTTCTCTCCACACCTCTCTCCCTACAGGCGAGGAGTGCTCCTGTACTTGCAGCAGACCTCAGCTCCAGTGACTTCCCTCCTCCTAAGAGATGAGGAATAGGGCAGTGACACCAAGCACAGAGCCCCCTCCCCTGATCTCATATAGCACAGACAGCTGCCAGACCCTCCAGGATAGATGAACATGATGAAAACCCATTTGTGAATCCACCACAGGCCTGGGGGTGGAAGGAGAGCAGCAGTGAGCACTTGCAGTGAAGCCTTTTTTAACCAGCTCCAGTGGCTGATGGCTGCAAAAGCTCTTGCTGTTCTGCTCCCAAACCAGCTGCAGCTATTGGAATCCGGTTTTGTCTGAATAAACAAAGTTGAAGTCTCCAGAGAAGAAGCCTCTCTGCTCCATCTCTGGTTTGGGAACAGCACTGCCTCCTTTTCCCACATGCCGTTCCTCTGCGAGGTTGGTACTGAGGCATATTCCCTCTGCACCATGGGCACAGGATGTGGGATACCAGGTGTGGGAAGCCTTCGTTTCCAGTATGGAGAGGCTGACAGGCAAGCTGTGAGCTGCTGCAGCTGACTGCATGGTACAGGAAAGTCAACCTATGGATTATTTCTCTTTTGGTTTCCTCAAGACTGGGAAATAGCTTTTAGAAAGCTACTTTGAGAGCCAACTGCTCTCCCCACTCCTATTGCAATGGAAGGGTCCACACAGACTTTCAAGCAGAAACTTGACTCAATACCATAGACTTGACTAATGCTCTGAGGCCTAAACTGAGTGCGCTCCATGGCTAACACACAACTACCACAGAGTATTTGCCATGATGTGTCTCTTATCTGCCACAGCAAGTGCTTTGTGTCTGCTCTGTGGCCCTGACAGCTGGCACTAACTCTTCCTGGATGTTCCAGAAAATGATGGGGATTTACATGGATGTAATCACCAGCAGTGCCCTCCTCTGCAGACAAACCCTGGGCTCTGGTGGCACAGACCACTCCTCTCCCACAGCAGGCTCTAGATTCTGATTTGGTTTGTGGCACAAATACACCTAAATCCAAAGATAAACACAAAGAAGTGAAAAGACAGTGGAGCTCTGCAGAATGCTGCTCCCCTCCAGGATACCTTTGGCACTCCTAAGTCCCTGCTGAGGAATATCATCCACCCTGGTCCAGAGCTGCACTTGTGAGGGGAGCCTTCCCCAGTCCCCAGGAGCTCTCTCTGCACTCCTTGCCTGACAGGTAACATTCACATGTTTAAGCTCTCCCACAGCAGCACCTGTGCCTCCTAATTCCCCTTACTCCCAGCAGAATCAGGACACAAGACTCACATTCCCATTTCAGAGTAAACCATTTTGGTTTCAGTCTGGCCTTTACCCTGCACCCTCCTTATACTCCAGGCTGAGTTTGTTTCACTTGTGATAAGTTTGTTTTTCTGTAGCCCCTTCGATTGTTTTTTCCAAGATGAAGGATTCTGATGGTGCCTTTCCTTTGTTTTGCTTTGAGGAGGCGGGGGGGGCAAGACACAGACACTGCCAGATTTGGCCTGAGTTTAGTGTTCCCCCATCCTGACCTAGATGGCAAGAATGCGTCTTCTGTGTAACAAGGCAGAATCTAAAATCCAAAGACCACAAGAAAAAGGTGCCTCTGTTTCTGGCCAGCTGCAGCACAGGCATGTTCTCTTGGACCTGAGACGCTGTGAGATTCCCCTCCTCTTCCCTCCTTCCAAGCCTGGCACTCTCTGGCTGCACAGTGAGGAAAAATCACCTTGGTGGTGGTGTCCCTGCCAGTGTGTGGGGATGCAAGAGGCCAGCTGTGACAGCAGTTGCTAGGTGGTACACAGAGCTAGGCAGCTCTACAGTCTGTGCCAGGACCTGGTGCTGAAATCCTTCACAGTAGGGCAGGCTGCCACACAGCTCTAGGAAATTAATTTAAAAGACATAAAACAGAAGAACGCAATAAAAGTGCAGGATGTGAGCAGTGCAAGTGACTCTTAGCAGGAGGACTAAAGCACTGCCTCTCCCCCTGCTAACTGGCCTCACTCTCACAGCTTACAGTACTTTTGCAGCTCAGGCATAGTCCAACTGCTGCCTGCTCACCACTTGGCACTTGACAGCTCCACCATCAGCCACATCCACCATCTCTGCAGCACGTAAGAAATATTTATCCCTGACCTGGAGTTACAAGGGTTGGCTTTAGTCTGCAGCATGGGCAGGTGTCATACAAGCCCTTCTGGGATGATTAACAACACTGAGCTAACATCAGCATTTGAATACCCCATCAGTATTCACTGGTGCTACTCTATTACGTAGCAAAGGCATTAATGCCCTGGCATTAAATGACAAATCATAGGTTTCATTTGACTGATGGCTCTTTCTTCTCCCATCTCAGTTCCTGAGGGCAAGAGGTACTTACACTACAGGCTGCAGGCCTGTCTGAGCAGAGCCATCTTCCCCCAAACCAGTACCTAAGATGTACTGGGTGATAAGGAACACAAACAGCATTTTAACCTGTGAAGTGTCAGCATCTCAGGTTTGGCTATGACAACCCAAAGGAGTCTCACAGTAGGACCAGCCTCATGCCATCAACAAGAAGAGTTCTGCAGATCCAACTGCAAGCGAGAGCACCACCTCACATTCCAGCTCAACCACACCTGGGCACAAACAGCAGATTTGCAAACACTTTCTGGGGAATGAGTGAAAGGGATGACTGTGCATGTGTCCAGGCAGCTACGGATGCCCCTCTCTCCCTACTGCACTGGGCACGCTTCCCTGCAGATGGAGAAGTGCACACAGCTGGGATACATGTCTGCACCACACACACACATAATGAAGAGCCAGGGACACTACCCAGCTACTCTGCAGTGCAGGATCCCACTCATTGTTTCAGTTTCTAGAGCCCCAGACTGTGTTCCTGTCACTGCTCCAGCCTGTGGCCTCAGGGGAGGCTCTGCTCTTTGTTTCTGCATCTCAGACAGATGTGCTGAGGAAGAATTTCGCAATGGGACCAGCCTGACACCCCCAGAGAAAAATATCTCTTCAAACTCCTCTGTTAATGAACTCATCAGCAGAGCCTTAATCAGAAATCAAGCTCCACTAAAAAGGAATGCTGCTAGGAAGCACTCATGCACCTGCAGGCAGGGACTGCTTCCTGTAGGCTGCCTGTCAGCTGCGAGGACACAGGCACAGACCTTGGGTGATGCAGGGGGGCTGCTCACATCATATCCATCAGCTACCAAGTGTGCTCAAGGCTGAGCTTGTCCTACATTAACTCCAGGTGATCAGCCCTGACCTACCTGTCCAGAAGTTCCTTCTCTGCTGTAGCACATGCAGTGTTCAGCAACAACCCTGCCCTGCCCAGAACAGGGTGTCAGGGGTGCAGCCAGCACATCGAAGCTTTCTTGCATGCTTCTCTGAACTCCTCCATCTTTCATGAGGCTTCTACACATAGGAGATGCATATTAAGCCTCTTCAGATGCAGACAACTTTGCCACACTGCAAAATGCTGTAAGCATGCGAGCACACATTTAGGCTCCCTGGAAAGGCCAGAGGCTCTAAGCAGTTCCTGTCACCCTTCACACAAAAGGGTGGTAAGTGAAGGCTATGCAACCCAGCCTGCAAAGCTCTGCAAGAAGAATGTGACTGTTCTCTGCCTATTGGCATACTGAGCTGAGCAACAGTAAAAAAGGAAAGGCCTTTAAGCACTGAATTATGAGGCAGCTGCTATCTCAGGGTCCTGGCAGCAGAGCTTCTTAGGCTTTACCAAACACCCACAGGCAAACCCTCAACTAAAGTCAAAGGCTGTGTTCTTGAGCCCTGTATGTTTATGAATCATGCCTCTCTGGAGGGGCCAATGTCCTCTCCAAAGCCCCAGAAGCGATAAAGGCTCTATGTACAAATCAAGCAGTGCAAGCTCTGAACATGTGAAAAACGTTTGTGTCATTACCCAGGCCTGGCTTTACAGCTCTTCTCTTACCTTAGATGACCCCGAAGCATCTCAGCACCTCCAGGGAAGGAGGGAAGGCCCTTTGCAGGGAGGATATTTGGAAATATTCCTCTTGGCTGCTACAACACTGAGCAAAGAGATCACTGGTGTGTGAAAAAAGCACAGCACCAAGTTCAGTAGTGGAGGGGGTTGTGCTGTCTGAGGGGCTTAGTAGTGCTAAATAGCAGGAATTGGGTGCTTCTTCACCAAAATCTTATACGCAGAGGATCCCACTGCTTTAGCTAGGGCACAGCACACAGTGTCTCTCTGACTCTGACCTGCTGGGGCTGCTCACTGGTGCTGAGGCACAGCAGAGCAAGAAATTGTGCATACAACAGAAAAGTCAGAAGTGCCAATGGCTTCTCTCCTTACCTAATGAGCCTCAGCTCCATCTCCAATCCTGTGCTGTAAGAAGTTTGATCTTTAGAGCTAAGGTGAGCTCCTCTCCCTAAAATGCCATTTTATGAAGAACATAGAATCATAGAATAGTTAGGGTTGGAAAGGACCTTAAGAGCATCCAGTTCCAACCCCCCTGCCATGGGCAGGGACACCTCACACTAAACCATGCCACCCAAGGCTCTGTCCAACCTGGCCTTGAACACCACCAGGGATGGAGCATTCACAACTTCCCTGGGCAACCCATTCCAGTGCCTCACCACCCTTACAGTAAAGAATTTCTTTCTCATATCCAATCTAAACTTCCCCTGTTTAAGTTTGAACCCGTTACCCCTTGTCCTATCACTACAGTCCCTCCTGAAGAGTCCCTCCCCAGCATCCCTATAGGCCCCCTTCAGATACTGGAAGGCTGCTATGAGGTCTCCATGCAGCCTTCTCTTCTCCAGGCTGAACAGCCCCAACTTTCTCATCCTATCTTCATACAGGAGGTGCTCCAGTCCCCTGATCATCCTCGTGGCCTCCTCTGGACTTGTTCCAACAGTTCCATGTCCTTTTCATGTTGAGGACACCAGAACTGCACACAGTACTCCAAGTGAGGTCTCACAAGAGCAGAGTAAAGGGGCAGGATCACCTCCCTCGACCTGCTGGTCACGCTCCTTTTGATGCAGCCCAGGCTACGGTTGGCTTTCTGGGCTGCGAGCGCACACCGGAGCCGGCTCATGTTCCTTTTCTCATCAACCAACACCCCCAAGTCCTTCTCCGCAGGGCTGCTCTGAATCTCTTCTCTGCCCAACCTGGAGCTGTGCCCGGGATTGCTCCTACCCAGGTGTAGGACCTTGCACTTGGCATGGTTAAGCTTCATCAGGTTGGCATCAGCCCACCTCACAAGCGTGTCAAGGTCCCTCTGGATGGCATTCCTTCCCTCCAGCGTATCAACCGAACCACACAGCTTGGTGTCATCGGCAAACTTCCTGAGGGCGCACTCAATCCCACTGTCCATGTCACTGACAAAGACGTTGAAAAAGACCGGTCCCAACACCGATCCCTGAGGGACACCACTCGTTACTGGTCTCCAGCTGGACATTGAGCCATTGAGCACAACTCTTTGCGTGCGGCCATCCAGCCAGTTCTTTATCCACCGAGTGGTCCACCTATCAAATTGATGTTTCTGTGATTCACAGACTTGGCAACAGTGAATTAGTATGAAACCCACGGATTTGGCCTGCACTGCTTCCTCCAAGGCAGCAAGGATCCTGTTGCCAAGCAGAGGTCAAGAGTGTTCAGGACACTGAGGATCTGGAGTGCAACAGGGAAAGAAATGCAGGGATGGCAGATAACACTCCATTGCGTAGTTTGTCAAGCGGAAGAACTGCCTTTGCTGGGTGGGATGGAAGTAATAAAGCAAAATTAGCAATTCCTGGAAAACTTCCTCTGACCATGAAACCCACAAACATGTAAAAAATTGTCTTTGACTGGCTGGGAGCCACAAAGAAAATGGTAATGTACGAGGCTGTTCTAATTCATGGCTAATGCTTTCCAGTATCACTTTAGGAGTTTGTAAAACACTGATATTCTCTCTGCGTTTATGCAAGTGCTCTTCCACGTACTGAAAGTTAGCAAAATATTGGCTCATATGTCAGCTGGAAACCATCAGAAAGTGAGACTGAAGAGGAGCGTGTACCTGGTATGCAATCCTTCCACTGGGGGATGTGACTCGGGTGACAGAATGCTGATCCACCAGATCCAAAGCTGGGACAGCACACGGGCCAAATATGAACTTCAGCCTGAAAGAGAAAGTGTCTCTAGTAGGTCACACCACAAAAGGAAATCACTTGGCTTAGCCTTATCATAGGATTTAGCCCTACGGTGTCCAGAAAGCCTGAAGCCAAAGGTTCCCATCATCCCTCAAAACCCCACCAGTTACAGCTCCCTTGATTCTGCTATCAAACAATGAAGAGCATTTGTCATTCTCAGCTCTGCTTTGATTCACTAACTGACCATTAATCCCTGCCCTGTCCCTCTGAGGACACCCCAGTACTCATTCCTTAAGGACAGTCTATCCTGCGGCCTATTCAGACCTGGGTTTTGATATTCTTAAGATAACTTCCAAATTTCCAAGCTGCTCCTAAACAGTCCCACATTTCTTTGCAAAATCCCACTCAGAATTAATTACATGACATTTTGAAGATTTTTCTTACACAGGACATTACATCTTGCATGTTTCTTCTTTAACACTATGACCCAAACACTGTTCCGGCTGTCAGCTGCACAAACAGGACATGAAGTGGTTCCTGTCCTGAACTAGTAAGAGACAAAGTGCATCAGAGACACAGAAGTGAGTCTTTAGTCAGCCTCTATGACTGTGACACAGCATTAGCCATGTAGGCAAGGAGATATCTTTGAGCAGCATTTCTGGCTTGACAGTCACTTAAGAGATCACTCATTACTGAAAAGGGAGGGTAGGTGAAATAAGAGCCACAGGTTGTCCTTACAATGATCTGAGCAGCCTTTTTGTTAGTATTCCCATAGTTCTTCCGATGCAAATGCTGTGCAGACAGAGCACTGGAGATTTACCAATTTATCAAACAGAGAATCTAGGCTCTAAAACTGGAAACTCCGCTTCTGCCCAGCACTCTGAATACACCAGGTCTTCTTTAAGGGAAACTCTATCTCTGGCAGCAAAAGCAAGACGTGATGGAAAAGAGAAGATGCAGGAAGGAAATCCTGGGGGATGCACAGTGCTGGAGTTACAGGCAACAGGCAGTGTCACACACCCAGCCCAGTTATCCCTGTTGCAGTAAACTGTCACATGAGGACAATGAGCACAAACAGGGGTTTTAGTGGGGGCAGCATCAGGTAAACAAGAGCACATGGAGCCAGACTCACTAATTCTAAGGGGAAAAGGGGCTCATGCTCTGGGACACCTTAATTGTACACACAGGCTGTCCTGGATGAGTTGCCCTGGGTGAGATTATTGATCAGTTGGTCTTGAATCCCACCTCCAGCCATGGCCCACACATTGTGCTTCATAGCAAAGAATCATAGAATCATAGAATAGCTAGGGTTGGAAAGGACCTTAAGAGCATCCAGTTCCAACCCCCCTGCCAGGGGCAGGGACACCTCACACTAAACCATGCCACCCAAGGCTCTGTCCAACCTGGCCTTGAACACCACCAGTGATGGAGCATTCACAACTTCCCTTGTTAACCCATTCCAGTGCCTCACCACCCTTACAGTAAAGAATTTCTTCCTCATATCCAATCTAAACTTCCCCTGTTTAAGTTTGAACCCGTTACCCCTTGTCCTATCACTGCAGTCCCTCCTGAAGAGTCCCTCCCCAGCATCCCTATAGGCCCCCTTCAGATACTGGAAGGCTGCTATGAGGTCTCCATGCAGCCTTCTCTTCTCCAGGCTGAACAGCCCCAACTTTCTCAAGAGAGAGCAAGGATGATACGTAGCTCCTTGAGCAACAGGAAATGTAGCAGCAGGGCTCCTTCCTCATCCCAGGGAAACTGGTTTAAACCCCAGGGAACAAATGAATCATTTTGTAGTGATTGCATCTCCTCTATCACAACTAAGTTCTATATTATTCTTTCTCTACCCACCAAACTGCATCAGTAGAAAGCTAAAACCATCAGGGAAGTACTTAAGACACTCCTCTGCACATGACGCCACTGGATAGTGGTAGTTTTACATCTATAATCCAGCTTCCAGCAGGGCTCAGAGACAGCAAATTTATTTCAGATAAAACCCAGGGACAGCACATCCCTTATGTCACTACATCCTCCCTAAATCCCCTTTCCTTTTCCTTTCCTTCCAAGCAGGGCACATCACCATGCAGGGATGCACTACTGCACAGGCTTCATGGATCAGAGAGTGCCTGGGGTGGAGTAAAGGCTGCCCAGGTTTGCTCAGGTATATGTTTGCTTCCTGCAAAGCATTGCCTTTACACAACTATCTCTTCAGCCTTGGTGCTGCACATCCTGGCAAGGAGTTCTTTATATCCTGCTGGTGCTGTTGCAAGGGTATATGATAAGCTCTATGTCAAATATGGACATTGGTACCTGTAGCCTATTGTCCAGACAGCTCATAGACTTAAAAGTTATTCTAGACTTGTATATCCAGCTGGTCTGAATGTGTCTCAAAGAGCTCAGGGGCAACTCAGTTAACTTTACAGACCTTTCATCCGTTGAGAAAAATCTGTGTAGTAGAGATTAGTTACAAGGATAAACAACAAGAAAATCAGCAGTGATGAAAAGATAGCACAAAACATAAGCAAGAGAACAAAAGAAAGCAGAGGAACGTTTCCAACTCCAGTGAAGACACAAAGAGCCAAGGCAGAGCCCTGGCGTCTCAGAAGCATGGCTGACCTATGTGTCTGAGTCAATCTCATTGATAACAAGCCAAGCAGACAGACTTATTCCAGGAAGACCAAACTTCAGTTGCACAAACTCAAGGCAATAAGGATTGGCTTAATCTGTGGACTGAGAGGAGGTGGGTGGGGGAACACTCAACGTAAGACATTCCTTAATGATTAGGTTTGAGACTATAAGGGGGCTGAGTTTAATGAGTTTCAGTAACTCTTTCAAATTTAGGGAATTCTTTTTCCATGTATATAATTTGATCAGTCTAACAGGAAATAAATAAGGGAATGCCCAAAGGAAATTCAAAGATTTCAGAGATTTGGAAAACATTCAGAAATTAAATCAGAATTACTTCTGAGCTGCTGGTCATGGGGGATGGAAATCTGACTGCCAAGAGTTACCACCCAACCGTTATTAAACTTAACAAGGGAATTTCTTTCCTCCTCTTTTCTTTTATGACAAGAAGGAAACAAAAAGTTAAGAGAGTCGGCAAATATAATCCTACCCTTCAAAGGCCATTGTCGTCCCAGAAGAGGAAGCCAGCATGCACACCTTTCACAAGTGTTACGTTAGATAACTTTACACTCAAAGACAGTAAGGCCTGAAGGATTCTTGGTGATCCCTCCTGGCTCAATTAGAGGCAGGCAGGAACACAAAGATGAATCTGAAGAGCCTTTCTTACTGTGATAGTGCCTTTTCTCTACCTTCAATACCAATTAGTGAGGGTCTACAGAAGTTGTGAACCTTGGTTCTCTTAGGAGACTCCCTGGAAATTATTCCCGAGCTTCAATCAACATCAGGGTGACAAAACTGACCTGAGACCTCTCCTAAACAGAAGAAAACTCTCAGGGTAATCTTCAGTTAACAATTCCCTTGTGCAGAGAGATGATATGTTCACTTCTCCCTTTCTATCACACATGCCCATGACTCAGATGGAAGAAGGGATCTCAGGATGTTGCTGTGCTCACAGTGATATGAACACAGTGGAGATGCAGCACTCCAGCACCATGAATCACTCTGAAACACAGTCCACTCTCACAGAAAACTTATCCCAGATGTGAGGGTGGACTCAGAGCTCAGGTTAAACATTCTGGGTTTCTGCATGTTTAATCCACCCAAATTAGAGCAAGTCATTACAGGAGATTCAGCAACATAGAGAATTTAATGAATCTCTGGAAAAATCCTTGAGATTGTCTCTTTGGACCTTCATTTCCACTACCACATAGCAACTCTGCATGAGAAACACGTACTGGTCAACACAGGAAAAAAAATAGTGGTACTATGAGAGCAGATTATCAACTGCCCTTTAGCAGGACACTTGGGACAAGAGCTGGAGCAAAAGATACTCACCCCAGCAGCAGGTCATCAGGGACTGCAACAAAAAGAAAACGAAGTATGATTTTGCTGAACTTCCCCACTATGAGAGACTGGTATCACAGGCAGGCTGGTGTCTCCCTAATGTGCCCCCTGAGGCCACATAGGACTGCAGTACTCTAGCCATCCTCTCCACCCGTCAAAAACCAACAAGGAGCAGCAAAATGATCAGCTACGGTAGTACTAAAGCATGTATCAAGTACAGCAATCAGAACCACAGGGATTAATTTCCAAAAGAAATGCAGAATCCCAATTACCTACTTCTGTAATATCCTACTTTTAAAAGCACACAAGAAAAGGCATGGGGCCTCAACATCTTACTCTGCCGCTTTAAGAAGTTGGTTAAAAATATATGTATATATATATATATATGTTTCCCTGAAACTCTCTTGGCATGAGCTGAGAACTCTGGCATAAAATCTTTACAAATGTTGTCCTTTTCCCAGCACAGTCTTGCAGGGCGCCACTGGTTTATAGCTTGTAATACAGCCACAGAAACACAGTGTCTTCACTTACTGGAACTTCTTGTTAAGATGGAAAGTTACACTTAGGAAAATTCGTTTGTTGCAGCTTAGGCTCTGATCACCCAATCTGATCTTTCTGTTATCATTAATGGGACACAGTGTACTGTGTCTCTGTATTCCAGTGGAAGATTGGGACTTTTGACTTTAAAATCCTTTGTTCCAACAATTCAAGGTATTCTCTGCGATTTAAGCTTTTGGTTTGACTTTACCAGCTTTATTCTAATTTAATTTTCCAAGATGACTGATCACTTTGTTTCTGATCAGTTATGTCTCAGTGTATGTCTTAGCACTATTTTGCTTAAAGGAAAAGTATACCTTAAAAGAATGTTGACCTTTTTTTCCCCCTCCTAGTTTACAACAGGATTTATAAGGCTCTTCTAAAAATTTACATGTAGATTTTGGATCTACTGTAACCTGACAGAAGCCATACTGCAAGCATGTCAAAAAGGCGTCAACATGGTCACTCTGCCAGTTTAGACATTAAATCTCTGCTCATTCCCCACTCACATGTAGTGCTCAGACCTCTCTGAACATTTATTTGCTTGGGTTTAGTGCAGTTAAAAACACTCCCTCCCTTAGGAAGAGCCATTCTGCACTACTTATCATGCAAACACAAAGAGTAATATTCTTTCAGCATACAGAACTACTTTAGTAATCCGAAGTGCAATGAAGATAATTGTTCTTATCTACCTGTCACAATTGGCCAAGACCTAACTGCGGGTTCATGCTGGCTTCATTCAAGCAACCGGAAAGCTGTTCTCTGCCCTGGCTCACTAACACCACACCCTCTGCCGGTCAGTCATGAAACATCATCGTTTTTACGAAGATTTCCCTTTCAACTCTCGTTTTGAAATTAGTGAGTCTATAAAACCAGCAGGACATAGACACAGCAAAATGCCTGCCTAGAAATATGTAAAGCATCGCCCCTCGAATGCAACCACTTGCACTACAAACTCGAAGCAAGCAGTATCTTGAATGTAGGTCCCACATTCAAACACGTGTCCAAACCGGTCTGATTTCCAAAAGGGCCTGACTTCGAGAAGGGCGCTACTGCTCATTATCTGTGCTTCAAACCCCTTTGTGTTGTCTCCACGCAGGGACAACTGGAAACACCCAATATTACCTGCTGCTCCTGGAGGTGAAGGCCACCCGGTAGGCTGGAGATGGGAACCAGGGGATGCCAACAACCCTAACTGCTCGCTGAAGGTTATGACTGGCCCACCGCCTGCCGGGATGGTTCTGGTTGTCCTTTACGTACCGTGCGAGGTCTCTTTAAAAGCCTTTTTGATCTCTTTCAAAAGCTCTTCTGCTACTGCCGGCAGGGTACTGTCCATCTCATCGGCTCTGGCCTCCTGACTGGAAAGAAGGCAGAAGTGAACAGCGGGAATCGTTACACTGCAGACACCATAAACCAGCACGGTTTAAGGGGGCGCCACTCCATCTCAACCCTGCAGTGAGGCCAAAAGCATCCCCGCCACCGTTTTCCACACGTTCTCAGGACAAAGGGTTTCTCCACGACGCAAGAGCGCCTCTCCGGACACAGCCCGCGGAAGCGGACGGGCGCACAAGCAGCCGACAGGCCGCTCTCCCCCCGAGGGGCCGGCAGCCGCCAGGCCCCAGCAGCGGGACCCCCGCCCGCTCCCCGGGGCTCCCCCGGGGCTCCCGGGGGCTCCCCCGGTGCGGCGCTGCCGTTCGGAGCGGCCGGGCCTACCTGCACCGCGCCGCCATGACGGCGCGTCTCCATAGCAACAGGCGCCCGCGACCGCGCGCGACGCAGGGGCGCACGTCACGTGCGTACTGCGAACTCTTAAAGGGCCCGCAGCGGACGATGCTGGCGGCGGCGCTGCCGCGAGCCGTGCTCCGGTTGTCCGCCCGGCGCTACCCCGCGGGGCTCCGGGCCGCCTGGCGCAGCGGGGCCCGCGGGGAAGGGCGCAGCGGCAGGACGGGGTTTGAGCGGCGGCGGTGGGCCCGGCCGGTCGGAGGTGCCCTGGGTTTCCTGGGAGGTGAGGCGCGCCGCGGGCTGCGGGCCGCGGCGGTGTGCGGCCGGGTGGCGGTCACCCTCGGCCCGCAGCCTTCTCCCTCTTCCCCAGGGACGCTGAGGAGGACGGCGAGGACGCCGTGATCCTCCTGCTGAAGAGAGCCAAGGTGAGGCGCCGTGCCCTGCGGGGGCCCCGGCCCGTGGGCTGCCGCTCAGCTTTGCCCTGTGTCTCCGCAGCTCAGCGTCATGAAGGGTGAGCTGGGGGAGGCCGAGAAGCTTCTGCACGAAGCCCTGCGGCTGTCGCACCAGTCGGAGAACAGGAAAGCCATTATCTACACCTATAGCATGGTGAGGCTCGGGAGGCGGGCAGGGACCACCCTCTGGAGTGTCTAGTTCACGTTAGAAGGTGCTGCGAGTTCCCCGGTTCCCTGGGGCTGTGGTGGAGCTGCAGGTAGAAGGAAAAGCAGATGTACTTAGTGAGGCAGGTCTGTGCGGTCTTTGTGGAGCTTCAGCACTCTCCATCTCTTCCAGATGGCAAACGTGGCCTTCATGCAGGGACAGCTGGATAATGTGAGTAACTCTGGTTTTTACCCTCTGAATTTTGAGGCTGACATCTTGTGCAGGGGCTGAGTTATGAGGCAGAGTCCTCCCGGTGAAAAGCAGAGTGATCTGCACCTTGGAACTGCAGTGCTGTAGAGCATGTTCTGCTAAGAAAGATGCTTTTGCAGTTAGTTTGTGAGCTCCAGCATGGTGCTGAAGGAAAGGAACTATCTTACTATCAAGTGCCGCAGTGAAGCGCTTAGATGCCTGTCGCAAGATGAACCTGGGAAAGCCCTGAAGGCACAAAGACAGGGTATACTCATGGCAATCCTAAGGTAGAAACTGAAGGGACCTGCTGGTTGTTAGTATGTTGGTCTCTGGTTAGCTTTTCACTTCTACCTGATTTTGATGTACAATGTAACTGCCACGAACAGTAAGACAGGTTTTTCCCAGTAGTGTGCCTTTGTAAAGGGGAGAGATCTTTTAAGTGCCGTCACTCCCCAGTGTTCTCTTCAAAATTCTCATTTCAGGCAGAAAAGCTCTACAAAGCAAGTATGAGCTATTTGCTCGCAGGGGACACAAAGGAGGTATGTTCTTCTGATAAAGGCTTTCAGCTGGAAGTGTTAACAATGATGCATGTCTCTTTGGTCTGTTTCTTGTGCTGTAATACCTCCTACTGGAAATTGGCAATACTAGCTATGAGCTTGCTGGCTTCTCAGGATCTTCCTTTAATGGATGGTAGCTCTGGAGAGAACAGGATGGGGATTTTTAAGGTCTAAACCTGTACTCTGACAAAGTAATGTTTCTACTGGGGAGATGCAAAAAGAATAACAGTTGCATTGTGTGTCCTCCTGGCAGGATGACAATGCAATCCTTGAGATGTCCCTCAAGCTGGCCAGTATCTATGCTGCTCAGAAACAGTGAGTTCCTTGCTAAAGGCATCTTTTGCTTTCATCTCAGCTTCAGAGTGGCAGTGGTATCAGAGAATAGAGTGCCTGAGGAAGCTTTGATGTGACAAGATGCCATCAGCATAAAGGTTCCCACAGGCATGGCATTTGCGTACTCGGAGTCATGTAGCAGGGTTTGCTACAGATTGATGTTAGGACCTGCCCAGCTTAGGGCAGAAGTAGCCAGAGAGACATCACCTAAAAGCCTTCTTTCCTGTGAGGTGTGGATTTAAAGCAGTTGGTGGCTGATAACTTGCAGCTTCATTTTTCAGTGGAGCATTGGGCATGGGTTGCCTTAGCTGGCCTTGTTTGGGGGGAAGAGGGGCCTTTTCCACCTCTGCACAGTGGGCAAAAAGGGTCCTGTGAAGCGGAAAAGTTGTCTTGCAGGCCCTGTAGAATGAGGGATTGAAGGTGTTCACATCCATCCCTCCAAGGATGGAAGGAGCTTTGCTTTGCTTTGCTCAGTTGTTGCACTTTGCAGGCACAAATTAGCTCTGGCTGGCTATGAGTTCTGCATCCTGACCTTAGAGGAGAAGATTGCCAAGCAGAAGGACTTGCCTGAGGATGTCTTACCAGGTAGGACTGCCTTGTCTGCCAAAGGCTTCTCATTATCTTTTCTCCATTTCCCTCTCTTCGATGTTGCTTTCCATATTGCTTAAGCACCATCTTCATGTCAATCCATTGTCTTCACACTGCATGAGTTTCCTGCTCTTGTAGGATAGAGACTCATGCTTGATCTTGTAGAAGTGATCACTTCCACTCCTCTCTATTTGCAGCTGAAGAAAAGGCCAATACCCGTCTCTTGCTTGGGATGAGCCTAGACTCCTATGCTCGCTATCTCCTAAACATTAACCAGCTCCCAGCAGCCCAAAAAATGTATGAGAAGGCTCTGCAGATATCAAAAGATGTTCAGGGAGAGACTCATGCACAGGTGATTTGTATAATGGACTACTAGGAAAAGAAAGATAAGCTCCCAGTGAATGGGGCAGCCTTAAAAGCAGTTTTGCTGGTATCAACCATGCACAGCACTGAACTGGGATCTGCTTTCTTGCCAGGAAGAATGAGCATGCAGCATGTTAATATAGAAATACAAGACACTTTCTTATACTGAAAGCTTCTCTGGGAAATACTGCTTTTACTAGTGTGATGGGAATATGATGGTGGTGCTTGTGATGCCCCAGACCTCTACACAGGTCTTGCTCTGAGGTTTCCTTTTCTGTCTTGATGCAGACTGTGGTCCTGATGAGCGACTTGGCAACTGTACTGGATGCCCAGGGGCACCACGATGAGGCGTACTCCTATGTGAAGAGGGCAGCAGAGCTGGCAAAGGAAACTCAACACCCTGAGGAGCACATGGTGCTGAACAACCTGGCAGCAATTCTGATGCACAAAGGTAGGTAGATAAATGTCTGGCTTCTGTCACTGTGCTTGTGCTGACTGCAGACACCTGTATTGTAGGATCAAAGTATAGTGTTATTTTTGTGTTGCTATTTGTAGTTTAAGCAGCAGGTCTGCTGACTTTGTTTAGCAACCTGTGTGGTGTTCAGATAGAATTCAGCTGCTGAAGGATCCTGTCCAAGATAAATGCAGTACTGGCAGATCTGACTCAAAAGGTTGCCAAGGGATCTTGTTTCCTTTGTCCTGTATGTGCAGTAACTGGTTCCAGAGGAACAGAAGACATGCTGGAGACTTGTTTCTATGAAATCTTAATGCTGAAGCAGCACTTTCTTCCATCATCATTGCTGCTGTCTCGCTCTCATAATAGGCACCCAGTGCTGGATGTTCTCTGAACCTCCCTAGTTCTTGATGTGTTCCAGTAGTCTTTGCTTGTCCTTTGGGACTTTGAAAATGCCTCTTTTTCTTCTTGATACAGAGGACTTTCTGCAAGCAAAACAAGTGTACAAAGAAGCTCTCAAGCAGGCACAACAGAAGGGAGATGTAGCTTCTGTTCAGCATATCCAGGAAGAACTAGCTGAGCTGGCTAAGAGGAGAAAGGGCTCCAAGTAAGCTTGGCCACAGAGTCCAACCATGAGGTGGCCAACAGCAGCAAGGGCTGGTCAGTACAGCCTTGTTCCCAGGGGAACAGCAAGGAGTTTAAGAACTACGTAACAAGAAGGGCTGCTATTACCTAACAACTTAGCCTAAAATAAAGTTGTGAAATCTTAACTGTGTAGATTTGTGGTGTAGTCTATGGTTAGTGAGCTACCACGCTAGTGATTGAACTTGGTCTGGACTGCGAGCAAAGCACAAGTCTAGCCTGGTATTAATACTGACACTTAAAGAGTATTTGCTACTCCAGACTGTTCACAGAGGTATTCAGTTTCAGAAGATGGCTGTACTAAAGCTAAGTCATGAAAAAGAACAGGCAGGAATTCTCACTCTACATGCTGGCTACCACAGCAGGGTGTGCTTGTGTCAGTGCTGCAATTCAGTGTTCAACTTCAGCAGAGCATTTCCCAGGCTATACCAGTACTATGACAGAGCTGTACCTCCAGGTCCTTTTCAGCCAGGTTGCCTGAAGGTCGAGTGTTTCTCTTCAAAGCATTTAGAGTCCAAAGACAGAACATGTGCTCTGTTAGGAGTGGTCAGACTATGTTATCAAGCAGAGCTGTTGTCAGAAATGAATCACTCTGCCACCTTACACCAGTCAAGAGCACAGTCAGTGCCAAACTGGCCTCCTCTCCTGGATAGGTCAGTACGAGAATACTGAGGCTCCTGGTGGAAAAGGTGGTATGTACAAACCATCAGGTCTGTAAACTACATGTGACTTTAGAATGAACAGCCTGCTCATACAACAGATTGTTTCAGTTCTGTCCTGCAGGGAAGCCTAATGTTAAAGGAGAATTAGACCAGAAGATATCAGATCTGTATTTAGCTAGTATGGAATAGAACTAATTCTGTCACCAACCAAGCATTATTTTAACCTCTCATTTGTAAGAACTTCAGCTGGTTGGTACAACCCTTAATGTTAATTGCATTATCATTAGTTTACTTACAGTAGCATTAGTGGCTTCAGCTCTGTTTAACTTTGAGCTAAGAGGCAGCACGCAGGTTTTCCAGAGCAGATGTTCACTGAAGCCGGAAGAACTTAAGTCACATATACAGCTTTGTTCTCAGCAAGCTAGGAAGTAAAAATACAGCTGTTACAGGCATGCTTGTACTAACAGAAAGGCTCTGACACAGTAGAACCAAAGTTCTGGGTTCTGTTTTTGAAGTGGCAGACCATAGCCACTCCAGCAATATCAATTGGGAACCCTGCTGCACTCTGTAAGGGAAGTGTTTTGCCTGTTCTCATAACTTGATGCTGCAAAACAAGAGGGAGACACAGGAAAGGCAAATGGAGAACTGATCCCCTTTATTGATTGGTCTGAATCCAGAAGTCACTGTCTACTGAAGACATTGTGTGGAAAAAAATAAAGTTGTTTTATGATGCATGGGTTTTTCAAGTCTTAAATGATTTCATATCAGAATCACGAAACATACCAAGATGAAGCATTGTGAAAGCGCTGATCAGAAATCAGTTAAAAATTTGTAGTAAACTACACTTTGTAAACATGACTTACAAACACCTTCCTGTTTGAAACAGGCCAGATGTAATTCCATACTTGAAGATTACCGGAATTGTGGTAAACCCTAACTTAGGCTCTGGAGAGGTTTTTACACTGGAGAAGTTAGAACTTGGATAACAAACAAAAAAGCAGCAACATTTTATGTGCAAATGCCACTCAAGCTGTATCTTAGGAGAAAGTGACTATCTTACTTTGGGAATCTTGCTGCTGCAGCAGCAATAACATGAAGCTTTGCAATGAACATGCTATACTTACAGTTAGCAAAGACATTTGTCTGTACATGCCTCTTTCACATTGTATTTGTTACACTAGGAAAGTGACAAGTGAGTTTTAGAATGGAACTGAACTCTCCACTCCAAATTTAGATGTACAAAAAGGGCAGAGCAACTTGTGTTCCAGTATATGTCACTGTGGGAACAGAAAAGTTAAAATAAGAGCACAGGTCTACAAACAAGATGAAGACTTCACTGTGTTAAGCTAGAAGGATAAAGCATGGGAGGGTTAGAAAATTCTTTCTTAGAGAAAGACTGGAAGGAGATTTAAGACTGCCAACTGATCTACTCTGCTGCAGGGTTTAAATAAAGTAGCAAAATAATTCTGTATTTGCAACACAGTGTCAAGTTTCCAAATGAGTTCCTTTTGATCTTTTCCTTTCCCACACTTGGTAAAAAGGCTTTCTTCTCAAGTACTCAAAGTGAATTTGTATTGATAAGTAGTTCTGTACTTCCTGTTTGTAACTGGACCTTACAGTCCCTCTGGAAGATGTAGAACTTCCACAGCTGCATTTACCTTCCATACAACATGTCGCAAATACAGGGTTAAATTAAAAACAATCTGACTGGAAAGTAACCTCAAGGCAAAGACTCTGTTCATGGATGAGATGCAAAAGCAGTTTGGAATCTGACAGATGGTGCCACCCCCCAGCTCAGTGCTATCTGTGAATCAGTCCTTCTACCCCGGAAGATTCAAATTCACTTCCTAAGGTCAGTGCAGCAAAAAATAAGATGCTTTTGAAGATGGATGTCAGGACACCCTGTGGTATCACTAACCAGATGTATGTATACATGAGCTACAAGCATATCATAGCAGACATTGATAGACAAGTGATTAAGGAGACTCTCCTAGTACCATATACAATTTAAAAATCACCCTAACAAGTATTGCACACTTTAGGAGTTAAGCCAAGCATCTGTAAGGACTTTAACCAAAAGCTTGCTTACAAGGCTAGGGATGGGGATGTAGACATTAAAATAATTATTACATAAAGATTTTAAAATCAGACTGGAGGAAGGTAAAAATCACAGTACCTATTTCAAACCGGTTGTAACAGAAGCCAAGTAGTTGACTCATGTGTTGCTCACTTTTTCTATAAAAGCATTTTGTTTTATTTAAACTTGGGATGTAGAGGTTTTTCTTCTTAAAGGATTTATCAACCCACCCAGAGCCTCTGTTCAGATAAGCCATTTGCTGTGGTTAAATATGACAGTAAAATTTAGTAGCCTGTCTTGACTGCATACAATGCAGAAACAGAAAACACTTAAGATAGGCTTTTGGGGCACAGTTAAAATTGCCAGTGTGCAGAAGTGAGGTATGCCTCCAGAAGCTGTTCTTTGTTTTTTTTTTTTCATATCTTTTTAAAAATGAACCATAACATACCCATGCAATAATAGTTCTGCAGTGTTTGTTGCTAAATAAAACCAACTGCACCAAAAAATTTACAATGTGGCAGAATTTAAAATTCAAAGAAATATATCATCTTATTCCAGCGAACCGGCCTATGGTAATGTACAGAATTCATTGAGGGGTCAGCCTTAAAAAAAAAAATCAACATTTTCACAAGAGTTTGATCACCACTGAGAAAGTGTGTCTAGGGAAAAAAAAATGATATAAAAGCACAATGCCTGCAAGAAGTGGCCTGGCATTAACTGGGCAATGATGCTAGGCTGGCTGGGAGGCTAGGTTAGGGTTAGGCTAGGCTGGAAGGGAGGCTAGGGTTATGAAGAGTACTCTACACTGGAGAAAATGCTTAAAAACCAAAAAAATTACAAAATGACCCCCAAAGTTTAGGCAATGATTTGAACATAAGTACACCAGATACTATAGCAAGGGAAAAAACACTGCAAAAAGTACTCTCTATTTACAGAAGAATGATTTAAAGACATTACGGTTTTCTTTACAAATAGATGTAGAACAGGAATAGTCCACATTTTTTAAAAACTCTTTACATATTTATCTTTAGTAAGTCAACCTTCTTGTTAACAATCCTCCAACACATGGCCTGTGCAGAAGGCATTTAACGGACTCTCCAATTCTTCATTGTGTGGCCCTTGCTCTCCTGGAAAGTCTCTACGGGCACAAGTCAAAAATAGATTTCTTTTTTTGACCCGCAAATAAAAAACAAAAAGAATCTGCATAGTTCAGTCATCACTGTCAGACAGAGTCTCATATTGTGCTGAAAGCAGTGGTGCAGGCTCTCGCTCCCATATCCTGTTCTGTTGGTGAGTGGTTGGTTGGCTCATGGACGGTGGGGCACACGCAATGGATGTTGGCGGTGTACTGCTGAGCATCCTCATCGTCAACGGGTTGTAAGGAAACTGTGTTGAACCTGAATAAAAGAGAGTTTCTCTGAGTCAAAACCATGAGCTGTTCCAAGAGACCCATATCTGAAAGACAGTCTGGGTTTGGTTGTGACAAGTAGCAGCAAATCTGTTATTTTTGAAATTCCTCATACACTGTAAGCTCCTGACCAATGCAGAAAAGTCACATACAACACTGGTACAAGTATCACATCTGGTGTGTTAAGTTTGAAAGAAACCCATTTCTCACCTGTTGATGAAGGCCTATCTTCCCAGGCCCATACTGGAGTCTGCCTGTGGTAGTCCCCTTCTGAATGTACGGATGAGACAGAAGAAGGTCTTTCGGTTCCCAAATACCCCTGTCCAGGAATTGGAGACTTTGACTTCCTATTATTCGACTTGCTGATGAGCTTCTGCTTGCCCCCTCCTGGAAACAGAAAGGACACTTTACAAAGATGTTACACTGGAATTTAGCCTCTGTGTTTGTTTCTATAAATTACCATGTACCAGCAAACAGGATTTTCACACTGGTGCCTTCTGGAATGCTGATTTACCTCAATTAGTGACCTAGTCTTCTAACACAGTATTGCTAGAAAATCCCTATTCTTATCACAACAAAGTTATAATTCCATGTTTAGGAAGGGAGATGTTTTCAAGTTCAAGCTTCTGATGGCTCATGTTCCTTATAGGTGAATATCAAACCACTGACACGCTTCAGGTATCTAATACATCCTGTTATCTCTTCTGTGTTTCATCACTGTAGTCATTCTCCAAGAAATACTATATAATGCTCCTGAACTCTCCAGCACCAATGTGGAAGCCAGGACCACTAAAGGGAATGGAAACACCATCTCTTCTTTCCAGAGGAAAACCACTGATTTTCAGTGACACCATGTTTATCCAAACTCTTAATTTGTATTTTAAGACCATGAAATATTTCGGAGTTGCAATAACCCACCTGAATTTGGTGATGGGTTAGCTTCCTCCCTGCGCGTCTCATTACTTGCTGATAATGCAGCACTGGAACTGCCGGGTACTACCGCAATAGATTGTGTCATTACAACTCCATGCTCCTCGCTCTTGTCATCAAAGTTTCCCATCAATGCTTTCCTAATAATGTCTTCCAGACCCAGATTACTGGCAGGATCTGCAAAGGAATGACCCCTAGAACTGACTGCACCTGGGAGATAAAAGAAAACATACAGGGAAAGGTGGGAGGGGAGGCAAAAAACGTATCTCGGAGAAATTACAATGGGATTTGGGAAAAGGTTTGAGAGAGGCAGAAAGGTGGGGGGAAAAAGAATTTTTTAAGCGCAAAGCTACATACACCAAAGCAGCTCACAGTGGCTACAAGTTAGGCATGCCAGCGAACGCTGAAGAGCTACGTCAGCAGTACCACTGAATGTCAGAATCCTTGCAAGAGGGTAAATCTTACTGTGTGTTTTGTGGGTTGAGGGTTTTTTACATAGCAAAGGAAGCTGAGCATGCTGATTGTGATAGCACAGTAAGTAGAATCTGCAGCTATGATTCAGTTGTAAGACAAAAGACCAGAAGAATGCTTCTCTCATTAATAATCCATACTAATTTGGCTTATGAATTGTGATACGTGGCAAATTTTTATTGCAGAAGCTTCTCTTCCATCTAAATTAAAATGCAGATCAGTACTTCTCCATTTAGAAGACAAGCACTGTACCAGAAGGGGCAGTGACTGGCCCAAATCACATAAAGTCAATCTGTGTTGCAATTCAAGATACAGATTCTTCTCAGCAGTTCTTCTCTCCCACCTTTCCATTCAATGCTGTGCCTCACTTTCCTCTTTAACACAGTAAAAGTATAGGTTATATCTAATTTCCTCATCTCATAGAAAGTTGAGGGGTTTTATTATGTATTTATCATAGGAAAAAACAAATCAGGAAGTATTTTAAATACCCCAGTTTATAAAGTAAATTGCATTTGATAAAATAAGCTCAACTATACTATATTTAAATTCTATTTAACTAATTTCTCTGTGTAAGATTTGCAGAGCATACATAAATAAACCACTCCTGCTTAAGCTCCCATTTAAATATTTTCCGAAGCTTCCTTTGGTCATTTTGCTTTTCCCTACAATACAGGAAATAAGTTTTCATGTATTGCCTTTTAAATTTTCATCGTCTTCCTCATTTACTGGACTCCCCAAAGCATAAAGATGAAAGATGTGATATGGATTTACCTTTTCTGAACCATGTTGTTTTTCCTTTACTGAAAGACTTACCTGAGGTAGTGACTGCTGGCAAGTTAAATATTTCAGTCCCTGGCTGAGCAGTTGCTGCAATTCAAACACAACATTTCATTGAGTTTCTCAGTACTGGCAACCTCTATAAGTAATTGTTTCTAGTCCTAATGCACAAGGTGTAACTAGTCTTGAACTATTTTCAATGCTCACTTTTCCTTTCTCAGTCTTCTAGGATGAATGTACATCTATGTCTTCTCAGGAAGATGATCTATACCAGGGTAAAAGTATGATCATGGCTGTTACTTCAGAAAGTAACGTGACTGTGAAACTTCACAATCTAAATGCTTTAAAATGCAAAGCTGCATTTGATTTTCTAAATTTGAATTTTAAACATTACTTGTATGATGACTAATTTGAGAATAAAGTTTTTAAACTGTAACACTGAATTCAATATATAAACGAAAAGGCTGCTGGCAGCAATGGAAGGTGTGCTTGTGTGCCAAACATGCACATCAAGCTTTCGACAGAACAAAATCTATTGTGCACACAATGGAGATCAGTACTGCAACCCTTACTGACACAGCTTGTTTCTCAGAATGAGATTCATTTGTTGCTCAACGCAAGAGCATTTACTTTCAAATGAACAGTCTCTATTAGGTACTGGGTTCACAAACACTTTTAATTCTCACTAATGATAATTTTGATACAAAGTGCTGTTAAGGTTTTGAAAAGAAAAAACAAAACTACACTTGTAGTATCATATTCCACCATGTCAAAATCCATTACTGAACCTATAGTAAAATAGGTCTTTTTAACAGCCATAATCATAAAGGCCAAGGAAACACAAAACGTTCTGTTTCAAGACACCTTTCCAAAAAGGAAAATGTGTAATAGCTAAGGATGATATAAAGCAAACTACAGACACAAAGTTAACTAGAATAATGTCAGGTTTTAACAATTCTTTTGTTAATTATGTGGTTTCTTCCACTGTTTTCAGAAACCATTTCCATCTCTCGAATTAAGTGTTAAAAAACTTCAGTGTGACAAAGTCCTACATCCACCAGAATAAAAAAAAAAAAAAGGGGGGGGGAAATCTAACAATATTCCAGTTCTTTGGTCATAAATTATTATATATTTGTTCTTTATTTGTAGATTTATACTCATCCATGTGTTATCTGAAACATTTAGGTTGGGACACTGTCGTGGGGACAGACATCTATGGATAGCAGTCACATCAAGCTTAAGCTGGAAAAGTTCAGGGAAAAGGCAAGTCCTGCATACCCATGTCAGAGTCACCTCCACCAGATGAGTTCAGCTTTCGAAATATCTCCTGTTTCTTGGATTTTACCATTGGTGAAGTGTTCTCAAGTTTGGTGAAAAACGAAGGCAGGTAGCTTATACTACCTGGAGAGCGAGAGTCAGTCCTGCCAAGACCAACATGTGTCAACGAGAGAGAACGTTTTCCAAGATGTACATTTCAATCTTTCCAAAAGCAGTCAGGCAGAAACCACCAACATTCACATGAACTTTCAGACTCTTTCCTCAGCCTGTTTTCTGGGGACTAGGCAAGTCTAATGACTCTCCAAGTACATCTGCTTTATCCAGGTAACAGAGAAAGTGACCATGTCATTTTCTGTGCCTGGAGTGGGGTATAGAGATGATGTTCTTAGAAGTTATCTCTGGGGTGCCTACTTCTGCCTTGCAACCTGCACACTGGCTGCAGTTTGCAGTGTGAATCAATAGGTGAAGCAATGTTTAAGCTAGAAGCCCAAATACTCATCCTAGCTGCTCCTATTTACAATCTTCTCACTCTTGTCCCCAGTATGCCACTAAAAAGACATACTGCTTTTAAAGTCTGCTTGTCCACACTGTCACAGATGGTGAAGCAAATAAGCTATTTCAGGCATTCTTAGAAAGCAGGTAAAACAACCTTATGGACTGGCGTTTGGCTCAAGAGCTGTCAGTTAGCCACTCTTGCTCTATGGCACAAATTCAAGCTGGGATCCACGTTCTGTATTTCATATGTGTTATCAATTTTACATTCACAGTGGCTGGCACACTTTCTGCACATCATTTCTGTCACAGTGTAAAAAAATGGCTGAGGTAAATGTCAAACTGACTATCTTCAGATCTTAAATGTGCGAAGTTTAGGCTGTCTATGAAGATGATAAAAGCAGTAGCATTCCAACTACAGATTTTTAAAGGGAAAAAACCCCTAAAAATCCAAGCTAAAGCATGAAGAAATTCAGGTGAAAAACCTAAGCTAATACCAGGGTCCCGAAAAACTTACATTGTTTTGAGAAGTGGATAAAAATTATCAACTGTACATTCACTTGTAACACTTGAGTTTGTTTAAGCAGCAGTAATCCAGCAAATCAGCTTTAATTTAAACCCCCCACCCCATAAAAATGCAATCTTCCCTGCCACGTTCCTGAAAATCCTTTTGCATCCAGCTAAACGTGCATCCTGGACTGTAACAACCCTGCCACCAACTGCAGAGTGAAGAGGGTAGGGGTGAAAGAAGAAGAAAAGAATCAATTTCACCAGCATGAGCTTTAAATAAGTACATGGTGAGCCTGCTGGTTGCTACTCCTTCTTCAGCAGGCAGCAGAGCAAATGACAGAAGCATCCATTCCAATGTGCATCTGCCAGCTATTTGAAGACACCAGCCCTGATGCAGTCTGCCAGGGATCCCATGTAGTTTTATGCTGCAGATCTGGAGGCTGACAAACAGCCCTGGGAAAGAGGGCTGCCCAACACTCCTGGGCACGGGCCTCCTGACACCCCACCTTCACACCTCCCTGAAATGAAACTCCTTAGCTTAATGCTATTTCATGAGATAAGCTGCTCTAGAGTCACGAGCGTTGGAAGCCTTGGGTTCTGCCACACTTCACCACAACAGTATCCAGGAAGCCAAGCATGCAGAAGAAGCCTGTATTATTTAATAAAAGCTGTAGAAATTGGACCTATCCCCAAACCATTTCAGTTTTACAGAACTGACACCCAACAAGGAGTTTTGTTATAGTGCTTTCTATCAGATATGACATAGAACCCACTGCTTGCACCAAGGAACTGGAGACAGAACTGGTACGGACTATATTTCCCTCAGGCTTCCCAAAGCATCTCCCAAGTAGCAGGTTGTGAATGCTAGGAGTACAAAGGGGGTCAACAGTGATAAACTACTCGCCTGTGCCACCAGAAGAAAATCACTTAAACTGCTCTTTAATAAAGACACTGTATGTAGCTCAAGGACCCACAATTATGTTTTTAAAATTCAGCTCTACACATACCTCTGTTCAGTAGGCTCAGTTCTTTGGGAAAGCAAAAGAACATTTTCCTGTTTCTCATGTACAACTGGGACCTGAGGTGGCGAGATTGGCTCATAGGGCTCTGAAGAGACATGACTCCTCTCTGGAGATTTTCCAGGTCTACATCCATAATTCAGAGACAGGTAAGTACTCTTAATGCATGTAAAGCAGTAGTCAACACATGTAATTGCATTCCAGTTGTTAAATAACTACTTATGCCTAGTTATGAATGTTACATGCTTTTTAGTATGTCTGGCAATCTTGAAAAGATGACTTAGAACTTTATCAGAGTCATTATGGACAATTCAAAGTAATTAAACATTTTCATCCCTCTAAAGACTGGAAATTAAGCATAGGAAGTGAAGGTAGAACAGTTATAATCTATGTTATGGAGCCAAGCAATTGTCAAAAACAGTGCAAAAAAGATACTGCCAAAGAAAAGGACCTCTGTCTGATCTACATCAAGATTACTGTGCTATATTTTATACATATTGGATCTGGGCATTAAATTTGCAGTAAAACTGAATACATGTGTTACCTTCCCCTGGACTTGTCAGACAGATTTTCAGGTGACACTCTAGCTCCTGGCCGCTGATGGTGGACAGACTGCGACTGGGACTCAGGGCTGTAGCGATTCGACGTCTTTGCCCGGGTAGCAACAGGTGTTGGAACAGGGGTGGAATTCTGGAATGTAGTGGTGGGAGGCTGCAAAGAGGCCTGAGAAGCTGCTTGGTTTCTAGCAAAGTCTTGTGTAATAATTTGCTGATTGTGGCCAAGAAAATAGAAGAGAGATCTCGGTCAGACACTGGCCAAGAGACTATGTATTCATGAACTAGATGAATACGAGACCGATTGCAACAAATGAGATGATTTTAAGTTCAGACACATTGTATAACAGCCTCAAGTGAACCTAATAATTACAGAATTGGTATTATGTTTCAAAACATGTGTTTTCATCATCAAAATATAACTTTTCACATCTGAAAAGATGCATGCAAATAAACCTACACAGATGTGATCAGCAAGGGTGATAAGTCGATGGGTCCTGGGCACATGTGCCATCCCTTCTGCTTGGGAAGAGGGAGGTGGAGGTTGTTGGGGTGAAGGGGGTTCCTGTTGTGTCCTATAGCGGTGAATTGTCCCTTCGTATTGCCTGTTTGGGTCATCTAGTTGAAGAAGAAAAGGTCAGTCTTAACAGATGGTATTACCGAAGCTTCAAGGTTTGAAAGTTCTGTGCTTACAAATTTAATAGAGGAAGTGTTTCTGCACTAGATTTTTTGATATCCTGGTGTGATAATCACCTTTCCCCCCTTCATATATAGGCCCTACAATTTAGAGTAGATAAAATCATCGAATCATAGAATAGTTAGGGCTGGAAAGGACCTTAAGATCATCAAGTTCCAAACCCCCCTGCCATGGGCAGGGACACCTCACACTAAACCATGCCACCCAAGGCTCTGTCTAACCTGGCCTTGAGCACTGCCAGGGATGGAGCATTCACAACTTCACTGGCCAACCCATTCCAGTGCCTCACCACCCTTACAGTAAAAATTTATGGTGTCATGGAGCTGGTAAATATAAACAAGATAATTGTGAGAATATTTACATATGCAGATAAACTTACTTTCTGCTTGGCTTTGTTTAGGTGTCTCTGGTTGATAGGGCTGTAGCTTTTCTTGAGTAGGTACAGGTGAATTTGCAGGGCTAATCACCTCAATGGCATCTCCAGGAGCTTCATATCGGTGGGAGGATACTGAGTATCAAGCAAAGGTTGTGCAATAAGGTGTAAATATCACAGAAAATTTCTCTTGCCTCTACACAGCAACACCAGTGCTTCCATTAAAATGACACCAGTGAAATGAAAGTCAGAACACTATCTTTTCCTCATGATAACCATGGTGATACAAATGCTTCCACAACAGTGTTCCAATGTAAACCACATAATTTCAGGTTTCTTGAATTCTGACAAGGTTAGTCTTATTATCCTGCATTTCCTGTTGTAGCAGGGAATCTGAATAAAGCAAACAATTCTGATTTTGCAAGAATCTTGAGTAACTATATGCAAAACCTGTATTAGTCTATGAAGTGTTTCTGCTGTGTAGAGGCGAATATTTTATCATTGAACATCAGAATCATTTCACATCTTATTATTTCCCTAAAAGGCTAAGACAGACAGCAAAGTAGTAGATAGTTACTAAGATACGTACAACTACTGGAAGAATCTGAACTTTGAGAGCCCCTATCTCGTGCATCCTTGTCTGAAGCAATCTGTCGAGTGATGATCACATCTATGAAGTTAGCAGCAGTAATTGTGGTCTTTCCTCGAGTTCTCAGCTCTTCCTCGTACCTGGATTTAGGAGGAGGTCCTTTCTCTTTACCAGCCTCTGAATAGACTACTGAAGACTGTCCCTGGGACTTGCCACCAGAAAAATTTGCAGATGTATAGGGGCACTGGACAGGCCTCTTTTCTACATCCAGTGTCTTCTGTTCCATCTGCTGCTGTTCAGTAACCACAGCTGACCGGCGTCCCATATTCTCTTCTATCCTGGTACCTTCATGCTTGTTCTCTTTTGTTTTGGCGACTTCCATCTGAGGAGCAGAGGCTGCAGCATCTACGAGTGCTGCAAGGGCATCAGCAGCAGTATTGTAACGGGAAGCTGGCAACCCTTGAGTAATAGAGGGAGCTCCAGGGGTGAGCTGCCTGTTGGCAAACATTGAATATTCTTAATTATATCACATGAAAAAGAGAACCAGAGCCATATCACACATACAACAAAGTGAAGCTTTTCTGACACTAATTTCTGTCCAAACTGGACTATTGAAAATGCATTGGATCATTTCCAATAAATCCAAGAGCAATCAGATAGTGATATATCCTCATCTTGTTGTATTTTCCTCAGGCTCAATGCACCTTTTAGTAAGCTCAAATGTTAGAACATATATCTCTGGAATAGTAAGTTATAAATCATACATGATACGTAGCTGAGCAGCAGGATCCAAAGGTGTGATTACACTTGTCCCATTGGTTCCTTG
The DNA here is from genome assembly GCA_028858755.1 of Ara ararauna. Taxonomy (NCBI): domain Eukaryota; kingdom Metazoa; phylum Chordata; class Aves; order Psittaciformes; family Psittacidae; genus Ara; species Ara ararauna. Next base: position 2,733,269 of record CM054389.1, on the reverse strand, counting down.
AAAAATACTAGGCCTTTGCTGCAGGATGTTTTCCTGGCTTCTAACTGAAGGGGATGGGGACCGAACATATCCATGACTGCCAGGTCTGCCAGGCGGCTCTGTACCTGCAGAACACAGAGCAGAGGGAAACAAACAATATATATAGATAACTCTTATAACAATGCAGTACTACATATCCATGTTGTCTCCTTCACATCCTTTCTCAGTAGCCTCCATCCCCTGTAGCTGTGACAGTATGTATCAAAGGTTTAAATGGCAGCAGTATGTTCACAATGCTCTGAATGACATGGAAGTTGTGCTAGCGACAACTGGGATTCACACCATTTCCTAGGTGCTACCTTGCTATGAGAGAAAGATCAGAAGCAGTCACAGTCTACAAGACAACTGATCTAAATGTAGGGATTTGCACTCACCTGGTCGAAGATAAAGTTCAGCAGGGACTGAGGAGATTCTCTCCCTCTCCCGTTCTCGTTCTCTTTCCCGTTCCCGCTCCCGTTCCCTCTCCCTTTCCCGTTCCTTCTCCCTCTCCCTTTCCCGTTCCCTTTCAGCATTTGCGGCTGCAGAAGCTGCCAGGTGTGTAGGGTGTCCTGGAAGGTCCACAAAATAAAAGGAAGTAGCAAAAAGAGATACTCAAGCATAACTGGATGTAAACACTTGCCAATATATTCTGCCATCTGCTTACAGCAAAATTTCCCAAAAACATTTTCATTCCACTCAGATCTATCCACTTCTCTAAGAAGAGAAAAGCTTAACATACAAAACCAGTGGAAGGCTCAACTGGTTTTTACTAAAGTGGTTTTTATAGAGTTCGAAACTGCACGGCTTATAGACCCAAATTCTACCCTTCAACACATACAATATGAAGTCAGTGAAATCATAATCAAATGACTATAAACAAAGACCTGACAGAATGAGGCAAATTCTGCATTTGTCAGTGCTCCTAATGCAACTACAAAGGATATCCTTAAGAAAACCTTTGCTATTCGAGTAAGAAGTGCATGCAAAAAAAACCACCTGAGAAAACACCAAAACATGACATTAACGAAAGCTAAAGAAAGCATGTCAGACAACTAGAGACATCAGGAAATCACAAGAGCGCTTACCTGGTGACAGAGAAGCAGGATTGTAAGGCCTGGGAGGGAATGTAAGTTGGGTACCAGGGATATATGTGATTCTCTCCATGGGTGGTGTGCTTGTTCCTCCAGGATGAGGCACTAAGATAGTGGGAGCCATATTGTTCAGGTCAATAATTCCTGTTAGGAGATGACATATGTAAGAATAGTAATTCAAGGACACACCAATGACCCACACATTATATATTCTGTTTATTAATAAAGGTCAGCAGTGAATGCTTAGTGGAAAAACATAGAATAAATCAAATGCAGAGCTATATTCCCTCTGGTTATACTCTCTTAGATCTGGCAATCAGCCATTTAACTTGCCCAGATTCACATTTTCTGTTTGATGAGTTACACTTTCACAAGATATCTTTTTCTTTTTAAACGCTCCTTCTTGCTGCTGTTACATGTCCAGACTGATTTAGGCTTTTACCAATCCTGCAACACCTCACACACATTTGCTAATTCTCTAACATATCACCTTTTAACAACCACCCTGTTTTTCACAGACCTTATCCTTTTAGCTGTTGCTTTTGTTTTCATTTTGAAGTTCTCATTTTGATATAATTCTCTTTTCTGAAGTTGAGTTAAATACGCTTCTGAGTACCAATTTAAACTATCAAAACCAGTCTAATTTCTTGAACACTAATAAGTCTTACAGCCTTCCTTTAACAACATTGTTTACATATATAGTTCTCCTTTATGCCCACAGAAGCCAGCTAGAAGTATGGCAACATGTTTGCAAACACATCTCTGCATGCGCACTGGTATGCATACCCACTTACAAACACATCTTTATAAGCAGCAACAAAATAAACCAACCAACCACACATCCAAAACGGACTTTAAAGAACATAAGGATAAATACGGGCATACCTCTTGCTCCAGCATATGGGAGAGCTAAAGTTTGCTCTCTGGGAGATAATCCTCTTGTTACCTCGGGACGTAAATTGACTTGCATCTGCTGTGAGGTAATGTAGTCATTTAGGATTGTCTGTCGTGTGTTCTCCATCGCGTAAAGCTGATACTGACTTGGGTAGCCTGGGGTGGGTGAGAGCTGCCTTTGGAACAGGTAAGCAGCAGCAGCTGAGGGTGAAGGAGGAAACAAAACCCAGAAGATTTAGGGTCTGGGTGATATCAAATGAAAGTTTCAGATGTTTATGCAACTTTAACGAGAAGCACTGTCAATTCTCTCTAGCCAGTGCCAAATGAATTAGAACAGCATTTTAATACTGGTGGTTTACTGAATTTATGCACTGTCTGCAGACAGAAAAAGTGAAATAACCCATATTGGAGATATGCATAAGAGACTTGATTAAAAATATAAATCCTGAAGTTCTGAAGATATAAAGAGCTGAAAATACCTAAAGAAGGTTAAAATATATCACAGAAGTGGACTGATGGATAGGTTAAAAGGAAGTCTACTGTATTTAGTATCACCAGGGACAACCTGATAATCCCTCAGTGAGAAGGGATCACAATCCTGAATAAAGAGGTCCTAATTAACTTTAATTCTATAGCATCTTCAACATCCTTCTCTGCACAGCTTTCCTGAAAGCCTTAATATATTTCACAAATACTTATCCAAAAATACTGTCTGAACTTTGTAACCAAACAGAGGCAGCTGGCGGCTTCTAGAAGAAAGTTACAGCCTTATACAATCATATTTTCCATAAGTTTCCTGTCTAGATAATATCCTCCCAATTGAAATTAGGCCACAACAGTGTATAATATATAACCTCTTAACAAATTAAAAAATAAACAATACAAACAGATTTACCAGGATCCAGAGCCCTGTGAAATGGCATAGCGGGATCTAAATGAGGAGGGAGGTGACTCCTGTAGACTTCAGGAGTTGCTCCTCTATGATGAGGGTCAAAAGGACTGTGAGTCACTACAGGATCAACCCCAGGGACTGGAGATTTTGCTGGCACGCTCTCCCTCTGTGTCGGAGTAAGTGTGTTTTTCCTTTCGTGATTTGCTGGCTTCCCAGAAGATATTCCAGCTAAACCCAATGAAAACTCCAAATCAATAAAATACATACTTTTTCAATAGAAAATTCAGCTGTAAGTATACACCGGCTCTCAAGTAACAGTCTAGAGGATCTTGCAATGTGATACAATACATCACAGAAAGTATTTTATATCACAAACTATTTCTGGCGAAAAATCTAAATCCTAAAGCTGATTGCTTACACTCCACCATAATAACTTCCTCATCTAGATACCTCCATAGGAATAGCTTCTGCCCTTAAAATGTTACACTTACAGGTAACTGTTTCGATAGGATCCATAATTAAATGCAAATTGAGACTGAATTGTCTTCCTACATCCATGTTATAATATGGCAGATTTTAGGCTTAGCCCCTTCTAAAATTCCCTCTAGCCACCCTCCAAATTGAGAGAAGCCATCAGAATACAAGAAAGTAGAATGGATTACAAAAGGCAGTTTAAAATTAAGCTTAAAATGAAATCATAAGAACTTCTTGTCTGGATAGGAAAAACATACCCTCACTAACTCTATTCAGCATAGGTGAACTCCTGGACATTGGACTTTGATAGTTCACAGGTGTCCTCCGAGCATTGGTATCATCATAAATCCCAGGGCTCAGCTGTGATTTGGGAGTTTCATGAAGAGTTGACCTGAGAACAGAGGGACCAGAGCTCACTACTGACGTGTGACGGGAACGTACTGCATCCCCGGTCTTCACATCTTCGTATTTTCCTCGCTCCACCACCTTCACGTTTTCTGGCACCATTTCCAGCTGAGGCATTCCACGGGGAAGCTTGCTTGGTCCAGTGATTAAGGATTTTACATTATGTTTGATGGCAGACTGGCCAGAGTTGCTTTCATATTTTATGGGTGTGCCCTGAAAAGGAGAAAAAGACCAGGTAAGCATATCCCGTCAATGTTTCATGTGTGCTAAAAACCTCACATTGCTGACATTGTAGTTCATTGTTTGCATCACATTAACGCAGAATATAATTGGATCTTAGTGACTGTTACTTGTCAGTTCTCTCACATTTGCTTGCAGATGTGTCCCCTACAGTTGAATCATCAGGATTTATCTAATACACAGAAAATATTTTTAAGCTTTGCAAGTTGGTGGCTTTCTTAAAACAAAACACAGCCCTCATTTGTGCTTACTCAAATACCCTGAACTGATTCACTCCTGGGTCTGTTTATCAACTGTGTGAGTGTAGCAGTGCTTTTTGTATTCACCTGAGATATGGAGCCTTCTATGATTGGCCTGGTCGTCTGCACCATTTCAGGAGTCTTGCGACTCTCCTGGCTTAATAAGTCCTGTCTTGGGATTTCATGGATGGAACGACCCATTTCTTTTATAGTAGTGACTCCATCATATGGTTTCCCCTTAGTAATGGCTCCTTCAAATGTCCTTATGGGAGGTGACTCTCTTTTAATCTGTTTAGGGTATTTCAAGCCTTCTTCAAAGCTTTCAGCTGTTGCTCTTGGTGTACCTTTTATAGAAAGAAAGAGTCACATTACTGGCATTTGTAATTACCAAGTCTCTTTTTTCATAAAGAGTAAAATAACTACATGTCATAATGCTGGAACTTTGGTTTGTTATCATCTATGATATGCTCTCAAGACTAAGAAAATCACCACAGAAGTAATACTGAACAAATATTCAATATATTACTGAAAGCATCCCAAGTTATTTCAGATGCTGAAATAAAGGAAATAGCACACATCTTCACATTTACAAAAAAGAGCTAATTGCCAAGTATTAGTACTAAAAAAAGTCTGATTTCCAAGAAGAAATAAAATGCTACATTTACACACTACCTTTGTATACCGCATATCAGAAAACTACTGATTTATGCTCTGAAAAACATGTTTAATAAAATCAGCTCCACCTTTAACACAGCTACCATTGTTAACATCAGTTTTAAGTTTCAGAAATCCAGATTTTTGAGGTTGTAATTAATGCTTGCCTTCTAAACTCACAATACTTTACCTTGCATTATAGAGCCAGACAACACTGTTCTCTCTTTTATTTCAGCATGTGGGCTACCCCGAGGCAGTGCACGGCATATTAAACCTAAAATTAAAATGAACATAATTTAGAGAATTAAACAAGTGTTCAAAGAAGCCCAACAAAACCCTCCTCCTTCTTACATACATCACAGATAGTATCTGTATCAGGGTAGTGCCTAGAGGTCCTAGCCTCAACATGCTAGGCATTGTAGCAACATGTTATAAACACCATCCTGCCCTAAAAAAAATAAGTCTTTCAGTTCAGGCATTTATGCTATTACATTCCTGCAAGTTTTAACATACTTAGAAAACACAAGCTATTTGTTATAATTAAGCTTAACTCTTGCCCCAAATGCAGTCACTGCTTCTCTTACGCTTCACTCTACTTAAAGAAAGGTGTTCATGATAGGAAGCTGAGCAAAAAGAAAAAAAAACACCTCAAAATATACCTCAGCTTCTTCCAAATTAATCAAAGTTCATTCTGAATGATCTGGGAAGAGCTGAATTTACTGTTCTTAGAGTAGGAATCTGAATCAAAACCCCAAAGAACTCATGGTTTTCCACAGTTTGAGGACAGAAAATGTGTCAAAGTGATGAGATACAGCATAAATGTATCAGAGCAGCTTCTCATATCCCCAAAAAGCCCAAAGATGAGGCAAATGCATCAGAAACTTAAAGGCAAGACTGAATTTCTAGATTCTAGGAACTTCTTATTCATATTGCTCATTCTGCTGAAAGTGTACACAAAATAGCCTTTAAGGGCTACTCAAATATGGGGAAAAAAGCCACACTTAAGGAGTAAGACTCCATAGTTTAGATATGCAACATTTTCTTGCACTTGTATTTTTAAAAAGCAATCAGAAGAGTTATGCAATGGCCTGACTTGACCTTTGCAGCCTTAGTTTCATTACAGTTTATTAAATCAAAATAGTAGTAGGGATGCCCTGAAGCAGGATACAGCAGCTGTGCAATCTTCTTCTTGGCATAATCAGAGAGGTTTATTGCTGGAACGCAAAAGGTCATGCCAGTGTGTTCCAGAGTTACTGTGCCATGGCTGAGACCAATATTTAACTAATGGGTGTGCCCACTGAGGCCACACTGGTGTTGTTCGAGCTCTACATGACCTGCTGGGACTGTGTATGATTCAGTCAGTCACATGTGTCAGATCTACTAAGAGGAGTAAGTGCTAGCTGAACTCCAGTCGTATTTCCAGCATGCTTGTAGTCGTTATTACATAGATTTGGTTAGTAGTGTAAGATTTAAATCTCATTTCTCTTTTCGTCTGCTCCATAAAATAACCTAAATACTCTTACAACAATGCAAAATATTTGGATAAAACACAAAACACCTTGGAAGCAGCTGTTTTTACCTTCCAGTGGTGCAGACACTGGAGACTCACGCATTGACATTCCTTGCTTTATATTCCCTTCCATTGTATCATAGCTTCTCTTTAAACCAATTTCATGAGCTGTTCTTGGACTCCTTGTTCCTTCACGAACATTTTTAATAGCTGGCAAAATTTATAAGAGTGTGGTTAGGAAATGTGGATGATAAGAAAGAGATACACAAGCATTACAGTTAATGAGACCACATGTCAATACTTTAACAAGACAACTTCAGTTGACTATTGTAACATTAAATCTCAACCTTCAAAAGATCCCTCATAGTCTGTTAAAAATATATTTGTTCAAACAGTTACTCTTTTATCAGTGTCTTAACTAAAGTTCAAAGTTAAAGGATACATTTATTCTGATTTTAATACAGATAATTTCAAACTTGTTTAACCTTTCAAAACAAAAATATTCCATGACAAATTGGAAATAAATGGCAAAGAAATTAAATAGCTTAACTATTATTTTAAATACATAGTACAAGAGACTCTTAAGAACACCAGCACGATGTCTGGAACACTTTAATTCTTAGACTCTCAAAAACACATGCAGGTCAATGCTTCTCCCACATGGCACCCCAGTGATTAAGGTTTATGTCTATCACTTGGAAACAGATATACTTCAGCTAAGGATTACAAAAGCAGAACATGCTGCAGTCTTGCCTTTGATCAGGTATAATATACAAATACCCACCATCATAAGATAAAATATGCCCACTTTTGCCTTCATAAATAACATGGCCTTTGGCTGAAGTTTCCTCTCGGCACTTTTCTGGGCTGTTGTCTTCTGTAGCTAGCCGGGTGATGGTTCCCTTCAATAACGCATCAGCTGCTATGCCAGCCTGGGACAGAGCTGGTGTACCCTGCAATTCAATCAATTAAATGTAACTCAGAACATGGGCACTTATTTAAGATAATAGAGAGCAGTGAAGGGGGAAAAAAACCCAACCTAAACCCACAACATTTTTTAGATGTAGAAAGCCAACTACTTTGTCAAGCAGTATGGAAGTTGTTAATAAGCCTTCAGCTAGGCTTACCCAAGGCTCTGGTGGTTTTATTTAAAGACTCATATACATGAAGATGAAAGCATGGTACTGACAACTTCAGCAGTACTAGGATTTGACCATCTGATTGTATTAATATTTCTTTTCTCAAGGCAGTTCCTACTTGTGATAATAACTCACTTTTTCAGTCATGCAAATACATCCACAGTGACAGCTTAAATATGCAGCTTTGCCTTAGCCTTCTCAAAAAGCAGAAAAATACCTGAGTTATGGAGCCTCTCAAAGAAGGAATGGTCTCAACAGATACTTTACTGGTTGGAGTTCCTCGTGTTATACTTCCCTCCTGTATCGTTGCTGTACCTGATTTGAAATAAGACATCCTGATACATAAGAGAATAACAAAAAAAATAGCTACTCTAGTTGAAACAATTAAAAACTCTAGTGAGAACTGTTAGCTTAAAATACAGAGAAAAATTCAGTTTAACAACATGCATTTGAGCAGTCATATCATTTCCTCTTTTAACACAGCCTTTTACAGACCGCAAGCCTTTTGCAGCACTAATCCATGGAATTCAGTTTCTTTTCTTTTGATGTATTTGGATATTTGACATGTATTGTTCTGCATATGCTCTAGCGAGCAGCTTCATTTTGAAACTGGAATGCCTTGAACGAACCGTTTTTAAATGAGACACGCAGACAGGAGGCGCTAGCTACAAATACACGTGCCCTGGAAATAGGGAGCAGATTAATCATATAATCTTATGGTACTTATATAATCATGTAACACTTAAAAATAACACTGCAGCAGTTTGAGCTCTAGAAGTTAATTCTCTCAGTTTTCTCAGGCTCTGACAAAGTTTCTTCATCTGTGTGATTTTCTCTACCTCGAACCACACTTTCATGCTGTGCCCTGACCAGGAGTCCCTCAGGTTGGGAATTCTGGCTTCTGGGAGAGAATTCCTCTTGTTTGATATAGGGCAGGGAAGCTATTCAGAAGAAGAAAAAAGAAGAAAAGTTTTGGGTTGTTTTTTTCTTTCTTTAATTACAAGTCATTAAACAGTCTACATAAAACACGTCAGCTTTTCTTTTCTTACCAGATTTGGCTGACTCCTGCTGCCTTGGCAGTCCAAGAGATATAGAACCCACTGATGGCTTTGCAGTTTCTTGGGTGTAGGAAGCTTGACTATGGGATGTTAAGTAAGTGCCAGGTGTTCCCTGAAACAACAAATATATGTTAATCCTTGTCTGTGGAATGAAGATTCACATCTATGTTTACAGCAGAATGCTAATACTACTACGATCCTATCTTAAAATGCTACAGCACACCACCACAAAGTATCAGAGTGAGGCTGGAGATGCAGTTCACCCAAGCAGGAGATCCTCAGCCATGCTCCTAAATGTAAATAACTCCAAGATTTTCTATTTTCTAAAGCACCTGTAATTCCTGGACTTTTAGAAGTGGCATGTATAGGTTTTACGTGTTAATGCTGTGAACACATAAGGCAGTACAAGATGTTGAAGGCTGGCAAAAGTGCAAATATCGATGTAAGCAGAGATTTTCAAATAAGAGTTCTCTTACTTGTGAGATTGAGCCTCCCATGATGAAAGAAGGCTTTTCTGATGGCACACTTGTTTTGGAGGATGGAATGAGTGGTGGTGGTGGTCTGGTAGGCCTGGTTGTTGGAAGGCGGACTCCTTCAGGTATATTGGTTATTACTTGGTGAGGTGCTGGCTGGAGTACTTAGGGAGAAAAAATTGTACATTAAAAGTAACAGCCTATTTCAGCTCTACTACTTGTTAAGAGAGACACGAGGAACAAAAATAGCAAGTTCACCTGACAATTTCTGATGGGAATACAATACCCAAAAGCTATCTGGGCTGTATTTACAACTCTGAAATTCATTATGTCCAAGTGTATGTTATGCAAAGAAACTGAATGGAAAATATCTAACCTGGCATCAATGTTCAAAAAGAAATGGCAAAAGCTGCACTGTAGAATTGCAGACTCTGAAAACTAAACTTTTCAAAACAGCAGTCCAGGGCAAATTCAGGTTTTTTGCTGTTTTCCTGTTTTTAAAGAAAGTTCTTATTCTTTGAATGGAATGCAACTGAGTCAAGTATAATCTAAGCTTCCCAGCTTTTGTCTTTTCTTAGCATGGCATTACACTCCGAAGGGAAAAGCAATAACCCAAGTTTCACAACTAAGATTTGTCAGTTATTTCATTGCTTTATAAACCACTCAGATTATAATATTAAGCAATTACAGTAAGAAACTAATGCCAAGGATAGTGGCAGCTTTCTCTTTTCCATAACTCCTCCCTTCATAAGAAAGGCCACCCATGAATATAACAGTACTTGTATTAAGCTGAAAAACTCTTGATGACTGTGTCCCAATGCTGTTCTAACACTTTCCAGATCACCCATTTGCTTTAATATGCGTCATGTAGCTAATGTAACAATAACAAAAATACAATCTCAAAGAAGCTTGAAATCTACATGCACAAGGAAAACAATCTCTTTTCTTCTTTTGTTGATTTACAAAGCACTTAGAGACTAATTTGATACTACATCAAATTTCAGCAGTCCAGCTTCCAAAGGAAGACTACATATCCCTATGATAATAAACAAAGTACTTACCTGGCGGGACACTATAGCGAGCTGCATTCATATCAGGCTGGGGAGAGGCTTTATTAACTTCTCTTGGAGACAGCCTGTATGGTGATGCTGACCTTGTTGCTGTGTTTTGCACTTGTGCTTCCTGTTCTATTGCTCGCTTGACCTCAGCATAAGGCATATAGGCCACTGGTTTTCCTGTGAAGGTTAGTTATCAGAAAGAAAAAAAACTCTGGATTAGAAATTGGAGGTAAAAGGTTCAGTTTACAGCACAATTTTAACACTGGACCTACTCAAATGTCAGCTGTACTCATCAGGTACAAATGTTACAATTAAGTGTAGTATTAAGGAACAGCTTCATTTAATATGCTCTTGCTTCTATACTCCTATATCCAAAGCTTTGAAAAACTTTCTCATACTTTCTGTATGTGAAAAACAGTATCTGAATCCTTTAGGTCCTTTAAGTGAAAGCTCTACCACTGAAAAAGATTTCATTTCAAGAAGATTCCTTTCCAAATCCTGTGCACCAGCCAGGTCTACATGCAAATGCAGCCAGACTTACACACCAATCCCACCAGACAGAAGTCTCCCTTCCTTGTTCCCCCAAAGAAGTTACAAATCAAATTTCAAATACTAATATTGCCCATCAATGGTGTTTAAAGGAAAAAATATATTTTTCTTTAATTCAGGCAATTAAAAATCCAGTACCAGAACTTCAGAAATTCCTTTACTCTGGCAATGGACGATTTAAGTATTCAAAATTACGAGCCAGAACAAGTCTAGTGCAACTGTGAAGTTGTATCTTTAACCTCCATAAAGAAAGGATCTTTAATATTTTATCTCATGGTATTGTGTAGGATGTCAGGCTCTTTAGTTTGACAAGATGCTCCACAACATCAGCAGTGTTCTGATGCATGCAATACAAGGTTTCTAAACAAGTCTGTGGGCTCTCTGCCGCATGCAGCAGTTGGTGGACAAGGTTCATATGCACAGTGTATCTTAGGAAGTAGCTGTTGTAATCATCTGATGACAATCTCAGTCCCTTTTGGTTTTCAGACTAAGATGTCCAGGCTTGTAGAACCCATTTACATTAACCACGTTATCCCTCCCTCTTTGTTTGCCTCAATAACCACCTTGATTTTTGCTGGCAGAGGCTTCACCCCAGAACTTTCCCACACTTCATAATTGCGTACTGCCAATGCCAAGAGTTATTCAGGTAGTTTTTCAGTTAAATGGTACTTTTAAGCAACCCCAGACCTTCCATCTAAAGAAGCAACTTCCAAAACCCACAATCTTACCCTCCCTCCCCAAATCTTCCAGCTCCCTTTTCGCTATTTTAACAGGCAAAAAAATGGTTATGTTACTTTCATTTTACTTTGGTAAAAGAAATAAAGGTGAAGCATTTTCATAACCTAATTTAAAAGTTATGCATATTAAACCTACTCGAGTTTCAAAGAACGTGATAGTTTCTGTTGCTAACACTGTGGAGACAACAGAACACATGAGCATATAAAAACCTAAAAATGTGGAATCGTAGAATAGTTAGGGTTGGAAAGGACCTTAAAAGCATCCAGTTCCAACCCCCCATCTCCCACTAAACCATGTCACCCAAGGCTATGTCCAATCCAGCCTTGAACACCGCCAGTGATGGAGCATTCACAACTTCCCTGGGCAACCCATTCCAGTGCCTCACCACCCTTACAGTAAAGAATTTCTTTCTCATATCCAATCTAAACTTCCCCTGTTTAAGTTTGAACCTGTTACCCCTTGTCCTATCACTACAGTCCCTCATGAAGAGTCCCTCCCCAGCATCCCTATAGGCCCCCTTCAGATACTGGAAGGCTGCTATGAGGTCTCCACACAGCCTTCTCTTCTGCAGGCTGAACAGCCCCAGCTTTCTCAGCCTATCTTCATACTATGCAATGGTGATAATATCTCCATCACTGTAACTTTCGACACATTAATCTTAGTTTATTTCCATGTTACAATGTACATGTTTGTGGACCTATTCTTTTCTAGTAAGCAAAGGTGAGGTAAAAGTTACACACTTCTGAGGTACAGAACTAGGCATCCCATATGATATGCTTTTCTTGCACACAGGAAAAACAACATTCTGCTAAACTGCTTGTAATTTGCAAGCTGTTGATGAAATAGCTTCTGTTCAAAGAATGAAAATATGACCAACATACACAGAGAAAACCCATAATATGAATGTCTATAGGGAACGCTAATAAACGCATCCTGTGGCTCTTAAGCGGCAATTTGGACAATGTAACATCTACAGTGTCCATATGAATCAGCCTCTGTAACCAGCAACTGTAACAAATATGTCCTCATTTAGTCACCCTGACAGGTTCTGTGAGCAGTTTTAGAATTGCCCTCCACTGGAGGTCACACTAGGAGCCACATTCAGGAAACAGAGGTCTAGATTGCAGAGTTCAGTTCAAACCCTTACTTCACGTATCCTCTATACATACAAAAGCAATCAACCATCATACCCCCAAGAGAAAGAACCTTTCACACAGCCCTTCTGAGGACAGCCAGGCTGGAGTATGACAGTACTTTTATGCCCTACTCCAGCGCTCAATGTCCATGTATGTACTCCAGTGCAGTAAAACATTCCTTTTAATTGTGCTCATACTCCTTTAGCAATTCTCTCCCATCTTCATCTGAAGTTTCTGAAAGGTGCTCCCCCAGAACATGCACTTATCTGATTCCTCCAACCTGCACACCTAATCTTTCTCCATCTCTCTCACTGCCCATGGCAGGGGGGTTGGAACTAGATCTTAAGGTCCTTTCCAACCCTAACCGTTCTATGATTCTATGTTTGAATTTCACCTGAATAGAGCCATTTTTTAATGCCTTATCTAAAGTGGCTACAAGGTATTTGTAACAACACTGTAACTGCAGCAGGTTCTCTGTAGCAGACAGGTTCTTTTAATCAAATGCCATCAGAAAGCACTTAATTATTCGTACACTAAACTTCCATTCTAAAATGAGGCAGACATTGTAACACAGACATAAAATGCAGGGCTGTTTCCGTGAGCGACATGAAAATGCCTACCTTCCCACTCAACATTAGGGCTCTTGGAAGTACCACAAGGGCTTACAGCACTTCGATACTCCATATCCAGCTGCTCCTGCCTCTGGCGTTGCTCCTCCAGCAGCGCTGACTCATGCATTGCTTTAATGTGCCGTTGATACAGTGCGTAACCACTCACTGGTGTTCCAACGGGAACAGTACAGGGACTGCAAGAAACCTACAAGGGCAGGAAGGTATTAACACCAAGTACATTAATACAGGTACTTACTAAACCAACTATCTTACTCAATGCCTGCACTGCAGCAGCTGCAGTTTATGTATGAGTGTTTCAAGTGATCCACACTTGTTTTGTAAGCTACTACTTGTGTATTTGATTTCTTTTCCCCCTCAAAAAGTATGATAACAAAGCAAATGATGCATTTCTTCATTTGTTCACAATTGTTTGCTGCTGTAGTATTGCAAATAGTTCTAGGGACAACAGAGACTCCTTCAAATATCACTTAAAAAGCCCATACCATAGGTGGTATGACGGCAGCTCGGTGGTGAAGCTGTTGCAGGTCCATCTGCCCTTGCTTTATCGTGGATGATACCAGTATTGACCCAGTGGGATTTAATAGTGAGGGCTTTGACTCCCTGCTGAAGATACTGGAAAGGGAGACAGAAGGAAGGGGAACAAAATCACCATAAAGACAAAGATTAAACATCTTAATAAATTCACAGGCAAAAGTATGCCTCTCAACTTAGAAAAAACAACACATTTAGTACACTGAACAAATAGCTGAATGATCAGAATCATGTCTGTTTCGTCCCACAGCACATCTGGTAGAAGAGGCAAGAGATGCTGCTGTATTGCTGTAATACACAGAAACACCAAAAGAAGTGCTCAGAACCTCCATACCGGAAACTTATGTATGCAGTTTCTATATGCAAAGTACTGCAACAATGCAACCTTCATTATAAAGAATGTTTTTTGGGAAAAAAAAATAGATAGCAAACACTAGATACAGCACAGGAAATAAAAAAAAGAGTAGTATACAACAGACTACTTTCACATGGAGGGCTAATATATTTGTGAAGTGGAAAGCTAATGTCTGAAAAGGAAAGAGTAAAACCACCATCAATTGCACTTTTCCACAGACCACATGCAGAGCAATGATACTGGATACTTTTGACATTTAACTTGGTACTGTGTGTATATTAAAGCCACTGAGAGGGAGGGGGCAGTGGGTCTGGTGCTACGCCATGGTTACACAGGAATTGCACCAAGAGAATACTAAAAAGAATTTAAATATTATCAGTGGTCAGCCATCCCCAAAAGATGAATGGTTCCAAAGACATGCAGTGTTGTCCATTTACAGCCCTATATACTCATGTGGATTATCCAGAATGTTTAGGAGCAAGTTTCCAGGAACTAGGAAGTTTGCATGAAGACACTGGAGAAAGTGGCCATCCATTTCTCAGGATGCTTGCCCATTAATTCAGGGGTACTGACTGATAAGAATAAGAAATACTTCCACTACTCTATCATTAAGAGCCTTCAAGAGATTCAGTTCTACTGATTGATATAGCATGGCTCTATGACAGTAACTGGGTACGGACTTCAGAGTTTATACAAGCAAATAAACATGGAATGTTAAAAGGTCACTAAAATGACAATATTTTATGTCCCTAGATTATTATCTTTTTTAAAGCAATTTTCATCACCTACTAAAAGGTATTTTCAGGCTGTTTTCCCAGTCAAATTCAAGGAGTTTTGGGTGCATTCTACTAAACTGAGTTTGTGAGAGCAAGAATCAATTATAACTTCCTCTCTGGATTTCTGGTTCTACATTCAAACAGTTTTTTCACTAAAGGGAATGGAGAGCCCATGTACTATCCCACACTCACCAATCACACTATAAAAATAACAGATGGCAATATTTGAATGCTAAACAAGTAAACTCACCCTTGTCTATCAGGCTCTCCATCAACCTCCTCATCAGCACTACAGGTGGCACTTGAATCATTATCTGAATGGGATTCTTGTCTTGCTGTATTAACCTGTTGTGACAGACTATAGTCCATTTCCTCTGGTTCTGACTTTTCCTTGGGTTTCTCCATATCTCTCTCTTTGGTATCACTCTCTATTTTCACTTGAATATTCTCTGGTAGCCTCATTTCAGTCTCCACAGGTTCTACTTTGGTATGCACTGGAAGAGTAATCACAGGCTTAGCTTCAACTGGATGGCTTCTACTGTCAACTTCCATAGGCTCTTCTGCCTCATTATTTATTTCTTCCTTAACCTGTGGTTCAGAGTTCTGACTTTCAGCTGCTGATACACTTTGGGTTGTTAAAGAGGGAGATGTGCTGGCAGCAGGTTTAATGGTAGATTCTTCGTCTGCTGTCACCTCAGGGGTTACTTTTGAAGCAGCGCTCTCAGATGGAGTTTCTTCACTTGATTTAGCAGGTTCTGCTGGAGTTGGGGATGGAGCACTTTCTGTATCAGAACTATTTTCAGCACCTGGTGAAAAAGGAAGTTTTACAAGAAAATGTCATATCTATAGACATGCTGACTTGCAATTCTTGCTGTAAGTTAACAGTTCTAGTTTATTTCTTTTGTGAATCACCATTGTTTTATTGAAAATTCCTTCTTTGCACTGTGAAAGGTGTAAACAGCATCGACATCTGGATCCCAGTTATATAAGAGTATTGATTTTTGCAGTAAAGAGACCTCCTCCTCTCTTTAGCCTAGTTCATGAACTCCATTATATTATAGATTTTAGAAAAATCGAAACATTTATGAAAAACTATGGCAACACCAAGAACAAAGATTATTATATTCAAGTCTTATCTTCTGATAAGATTCTTCATTCCTTAGAACCACATCATAGAATCACAGAATGGTTTGGGTTGGAAAGGACCTTAAGATCATCTAGTTCCAACATCCATATTTTAACATTTGTTGAAGAAAATTGATGCAATAAGGATCCATCAATTTTAATCTATCAACTGCAAAAATTGTAATTCATTTTCACTTGTAGAAATGGACAACTTGCTGAATTGCACACATACACACTGCAGCTTAAAACAATACCAACAACTAAAAACCAAAACACTCACATTTAGCCATATGTATTTGAGCATTACATTATGAAGTGGAACACAGCTTTCTGAGAATATAATTGACACAAAACATAGGTCCCTTTCTGTGCATGCACAAGTTGCCTGCCCAGAAAAAAGTTACCTTCACTGTCTTCTGGATTCTCTTCTTCATTAGATGCTTCAATATCTTCATCTTCCTGAGCTGACACAGTTGAAGCTACACTCTCACATTGTGATACATCTCGCTCCTCACGGGGCCTTCGTGAAGACTGGCAAAAACACAGCATTTAGGTTTGCAAATATTGTTTCCTTTTACATGCATTCTCATTTATCAATCTGAGGTTGAAATGAAAGACAAACTGTTTAGCACAGATTCATTCACAAGACCACACTTTGAATCTCAGGCCAGCTTTTGCTGATAGGTTTGGTGGACAATAGAAGTACCGCAGCAAACACAGGCACTGACACTTGCACTTAAATGAGAGAAGACTAGGATAACACCGAGTTTAAAGGATTTCAACACTCAGAATTCCACTTTAAATGCCCCAACACTTTCAGTTCCTGGTCTTCTGCCAATTCTCTTACTCTGTTTTGTAAGGTTAGTGATTACTGTGTTTCAAGGTAACTGCTATACAGTGAGGACCTAAATTTCTATAGTTGCTGATGTACTTATGAGGAATGTGGTTTTCAGAGCACAAAAGAATTCTTCAGGCTTGAGTGTTCTGATACAAAATTTTCTATTGCACTTTAAAGCAAGAATTGATTAGTGTCACAGGTCAGTGAGCATCAGCCACCTCTTCTAGGAGATGTATGTCACAACACAAATCCAACTGGTGATTGCAAAACAGTCTTAGTGAAAAATTATGAGTGACTTCAGAAAGATGCCAAGTTTTCCCCAGCAAAATATTCAGCACGCACCACTCTTACCTTCTGTTTGTGCTGTTGGAGTAGGCTGTCCAGATTATGTCTCCTTTTATAGTTGAAGTAAAAGTTCTTACACTGAGCTTCACTTTTCGTCCCAACCATTTTGGCAATTGCTGCCCAGTTTCGTCCATGTTCCACTAGACCTGTTCAAACATATAAGAACCAATATTTACTATGATATATAATTCAGCTCTCCAAACCCTAAATTAATGTCTATGGGAAGGTAAGATACAGAAGTACTGTTGTCCTTAGGAGAATTCTCACTACAACAATGTACTTGATAACTACTTACAGAGCGAAAAAAAAGCAGTGTTAACCTGAATGTCTGCTTATGAAGCCTTCAAACTTAACTCTTTCCTGCTGCTAATATGTAAAACTTCTGCTAAAATATTGATTTTATGTATAAAATTTACGGGTAACAGTATCTGCCAAATGAATAGACAAGTTACAAACTACATTAGCTTTTCTATGAAAAGAATGTCTTATACAAAAGCACATTACTTTAAGAAGTTAAATGACACACACACCTTCACAACATGGACATGTGTGAGTTCATGTTATATTCCATGGACCAAGTACAACATCAAACAGCTCTAAGTAAGCCACATGAAAATAGTCAACATATGTCTCAAAAACTTGACTTTGCCTGCTAAAGATGTTTGCTTTTTTCCAGCAAATCTTGAATTATTCATTCAGGGTAGTGTTGCAAAATACCACAGCACTCATATTCTGTAATTCAGTAAATTATTGTAATTGTGTAAAAACAAGTGTTCAGAAGTAAGTGAAAAGCTTTACAAGGTTTACCTTTCTTAGCAACTTCCATTTCTTCTTCTGTCCAGCGGGATGTCTCCACAGGCTCTGAAGAAGCTGAAAAAGAAACATAAACACTGATCAGAGAAAGGACCAGGATTCACTGTTATGGCACCAATCGTGCATTCCCCAGTCAACTAATCTATTTACATTAAAGCTTGTTCAAGGAATTTAGGAAAGCTGCTTTGGTCAGTGGGAAGTAGTCAATCTCCATTAAACCAAGTTAGAGATACAGTAGGAACCACCTCAATGAAAAAGAAAAGAAAACCAAAAAACAGTAAGTAAAACCAAGCAGGAAACTAAGTGGAATTCAACACAAAATAGTTCTTCACATATCTGGATTTGTATCATTGTGTTTAAATTTCTGAATGGCATTAAGCTGCCCCAGCCTCCATTTCCTTTTCAGAAATTGTGCCATTATGCACAGCATGCAACATGGACCCTTCCACAGCTTTCATAAAAAAATAATAATAAAGTAGGACACTCTAAAGCATCTGATCCATTGAAAACCTATTTTGGATTTTCCAGAGAACACCGCAAAAATGGTTAAAAACAGAAAAAGCAAAGCCCACTACTGCCTTAGTCTAGCTGCTGACAAAATCCCACCACATCAACTGAGCGAGAATGTCTGTAACAATCTCTGATGTTTACAGTTAAATAAGAACTGATTTGCCCACTTTGTTCTTTAGGATACTCAGAATATCTGAGCAACAAAGAGCTGAGGAACCAGGAGCAAACTGCCCACAGCAGAGCACTGCAAGAAAAAACAACACAACCAAACCTGCCCTGGCATCCTGGATAATTATTTACTAGCCACAAGGTACTCTGTTTGCCGGTATTTCTGCACCACCACAAATTATGTTAGTCTTTTCAGAAATGCATTCAGATGCAGCATAGTCTTTTTTTTAACCATGTGCCAAGAAAGTAACATTTTATTTTAAGGAAGCCTCTTGCCATCCAATGCAGAAACAACAACAAAAAACAACTTGCTAGGATCTATTTCAGCTTATGAAACCCCTGCAAGTACTCAAATATCAGGCCTACTTATTTAACAATAGCCTCTGTGAGCTACAGCGTCTAAGTCAATCTGTGTCAAAGGCTTTTGGATCTCTACAGATCCATCATTAACCCTGCAAGGAGAAAAAATGCAGTTATCACAGAGAGGTTGAACTGCCTTTTCCAACCCCCAAATGATTCTACCAGTCATCTGATTACACATATACTATTCATGAAGTCACACTCGTGAAGTTTAACAGTACCACACAGCCACAAAATACAAGCAGCCCTAAGAAAAAAGATGCACAGAAAAGGGCCTTATGTCAGTGAATAGCCTAGTGACCAGATGGGTTCCCGAGTGCCCTATAAATGCTACTCACAAGGTTCTGGTGGGGGTGGAAGAGGTGGAGGTGGTTCTTCAGTGGCTGCGGCTGCAGCAGCATTTGCTTGTGCAGCTTCATTTGTCATTGATCTGGTGATTCTGCCCTTACGACGACCTTGGCTATTGGCAGTTTTTCGGCCCCTAGGAGCAGCCTGCTCCCTTTCCTCTGTTTCCTCTGGTGCAGCTTCAGTTTTGTCCTTTTCTTTGGTATTCTCTCTGGGATTAGTTAAAATAGAATTCAGTCACATTCAGATGGCCATTATGGACAGATATTCCTGAATATCAACGTAAAAAAAAAACCCATAAAGCCAAAGCAAACCACAGACAAAACTCCACAAACCCAAAAGACGCCTCTAATGAAACAGAATTCACTTACTGCCCGCAGTTTAGAGTTACTAGAGAATAACATAGATACATATAATCAGCTTCAAAGAAAACATGAACTGTGATACAAAAAAAAGCCTAAACCAACAAGTTATATTATTTCATGTGCAAAAAAATAATTCCATGGCTTTTTCCACCAGTCTGATTAGTGCAGTAAGACAGAGAAATTCAGACATCTAAAATAATTGTTTAATGCACAAACCCTAACCTAAACAGTAACAGTTTTCAGTCCAGATTTCACTGCAGGCTAATGTGAATCCTTCTGATCTTTGCAAAATAGAAAAATGCAATCTAGGATGAATGAATGCTTTTTCAGTCCATATACTTACTTAGATTCCTCCTTCTCGTCCTTTTCCTCCTCATCTTTCTTTTCCTCCTCTTTTTTCTCTGCTTTGTCTGCTTTTTCCTCTTCTACCTTCTCTTCTACCTTTTCTTCTTGAGAAGGACGAGCAATTTGCTGCTGAAATGAAATGGGATTTAAGTATTATAACAACTTGATCACACAAAGATGCAGCAACTCGTACAGGCTTCTTTTGAAAGTGAGCAAAGAGGTTGCAACGTACACATACATGTGTCAACTATTACATGTGCTCTTGTATGCCACACTAAAAATGAGAGGTCTGACCAACATCTTGCATAGTAATGGTGTTGCTCCTCTCAAATCTTATTTTTAACATTGTCCATTTTGAAACAGTGAAACGTGATAGCTCACAACTTGGAAACTGATCTCATAGCACGAAAGTTACGACCAACTCGAAGTCACCTTCTCAACACTGTCGTTAGCCATCAAGAAATATAAATGTTAAAAAATTGGGTCAGGCTTTTTAGACTTGGGCTTCTTGGGAATTTGCAGAAGGAAAATTATAGCCTAGAATTTTATTTTTTAAAAAACTGTAGTCTTTATTGAGATTATAGTTTTATGAGCAGCTTAAGCACTGGCAAATGACAAAGTAATTGCCCGTTCTCACCCCAAGAAAAACAGCACAAAACACTATTTACACATTCCTTGTTAAGGGACTCTCACTCCTTGTCTTTCAAAGCAATCCAGATGACTACCATGTGCAAGGGTATTGTATTTTAGAAAGCACACCAATTTGATTTAAACTTTCCAGAAGGTGCAAACAGGACTTAATAGAAGAAATTTCTCTTACTGAATGTGATCACACAGAATTACCAACACGGTCCCTTACAGCTGCTAAAAAAAAAAAAAAATCAGTAAATACATCTAAAAACCAAAACAAAATCTAAAAAAATTTTGTACACAAAGTGTGGCATTGCTTTTGCTATTCCTCATCACACATACAAAAAGCTTTTGCATTCCCCGTCTGACTTCGCTGTTAGAGGTGGCCTAACATTAGGCAAGCCAAGCATCCTGTAATGCTTTAGGAAAGCATTGGAAAAAAAGACACTGCTCATACAGGGAAAACCAAACAAAAAGTATCAGGAAAAATCTATTAAATGTGGCTACAGAAGAGATTTCATTAAGTTTTATTGTTGTTACCCTCCCTAAAATATATTTAGGAGCCTAAATATTCCTTTTTGCCATCCATAATGGTGTATCCGTACATGGCCAAAGCATTTTGCTTTGCAACACCACTGCATTTCTATGTCCATAGCTCGCTTGCAAATCTCTTCCTCTCCAGACTAAAATCCCAAGGAGTAGGTGGCTACCACTAAATAAACCATGTAGTAGCCTACTCCCCAAATTATCAGAACCCTTATATGAAGCAAACAAAACACGAATGAATACTGGTGATGAGCTTCAAAAGCCGGCAACCCATCAAGCATCTGATGCTAAATCCAACAGCCTCTGAAATGAGGTGAGGATTTGAGCGCCACAAAAAAATCCAGCCTGTCTGTACTAGGCACCATACAAAAAGATTGAGAAAAGAAACTGAGGCTGCAGGTGAGGTTTCAGCAGGCAGGTCTCCATTTAAAGGCAAGGGGAGTGGGAGGAGGAAGAAAGAGCACTCTTCCTCCTCTCTGAAAATATCTAAGTTTATTTAAAACGAATGACTACAGTTTAAATTCTGACATATTCTTTAAATATGTTTTCATAAGAAACTACAGAACATAAGAGAAGGTGGGGAGTTGGATATGGCCACACAGGAGTTTACACTAAAGGGGTTTGAATGGGTTAAAAAAATACTGCCTTTAATGAGTCATCCATTCAGAAGAACTGCAATACCCAGATGGTCTCACTCAAATATGGTCTGTGCAGAACCAATCTGTTCCTTACCAGGCATTAGACTCTGCAAATCAATTTCAAAAAGCAAGATATACATAATATTTATATAAAGCTATATTTCAAACAATTTCCCAAGGTACACTAGCTAATTCATGGAAAGACAATGACAAAGAACTATGAGATTGCTGATCTAGGACCTCATTAACTCAAATTTAACAATCCACTGAAAAATTCCTCAAAATAGGCTTTTCTTTTTCAACAGAACCAACCTTCCTGTAAGTGTAGCAGCAGGTGTCAGTGTTTCACTAACAAAACTGAGGCTGGAAATAGTCACAAAAAGGTCTTGGTTTTGACATTTTAATCATGTGAACTGGAGCAGAAAGCCCAAACGCTAACCACTATCATCCTCCTGCAAATGATTAGCATTTAAGATGCTGCCATTACTTGATTATGCAAGAACAAGACGTCAGAGACATGCGAAGATAATTTATTTCCATCATGCCAGATTGGCCTCAAAAGCACAGAGTTTAAAAAACGCATTTTCAAGAATAAAATAAAATATTTTTAAAATTAAATCTGTATTTTACATATAATCCATTTAGAAAAGTTGCTGAAAATCCTCTGCTCTTTTTGCCTAATTTAAAATCACGCTTTGTAAATAACAGGGTTCTCTATTTCACAGTGAATTTATTTAACATGCATATCAACAGGTCAAGTGCAGGTTAAACACAAACCTTAAAACAGTCAAAGCCTCGGTCGGCGACGTACCTGCACATTCATCTGTTGATTAAAACTTTTACTATCCAGGCCAGGGGACGGGCTTTAACTCAGGGCTCAATTCAAAAGAACAAAACCCACACCAGCACCGACATCACACAGCTCTTTAGCAGAGGCCGCCTGACCCAGCAACGTGTTTATTCCAGGAAATTGTGTCATTCTGCCACTTAAGCTGCCTACAGCAGAGTTGCCCATCTCACATACAACCTTCTAATCTCACCGGAGTCACCAGAGGTAATCCCCACCGAGCCAGGCTTGATTGGCCAGCACAGACATCCAGCGAATTTCTGTCTCGTCAGATCACTGGATGTACCAGCTGCTCTGAAGGCACCCAGCTCCATCTGCGGCCATGCACTTGTGCTGAGCAGGCAGCCAGAGAACAAGAACACAGCCCTGACCCACCACTGCATCTCTAGGAGAAAGTTTACTCAGGGAGAACCTCTGTTCAAGGAGGCATTTACGGAATTCTCTATAATCAATGCAAAAGCACTGTACAGCCACACTTTCTTCTGACACTCCATTAAAACCTTGCCCTTAATTTGAAGGGTCATATTTGGTTTACGACACACTTGTTAGCTGTCTCAGTGAACATTCTGGAACAGTTTAGGTAGCATTTTATAAAAAGCCCTTCCTAGACATACTTGAGGACACAAAATAGTATCAGAATTTAATAAGCTTTATATCTCTTGGCAGGTTGCAATCTAGCATTTAGCTCCTCTAAAGCAAAGGCGTCCACACTGAAACTTGAGTCAAGTTGTACTCGCTACATTCTCTGACGGATTTCACTATCATTACCATGATTAATATCTTCTCCACTGCAATATTGCACTTGCTTGCCTTCTAATTTACAAAAATATATGAACTATTAAGAGTTTAAACTGAAGCACCCGTTACTGGCATAAGCTCATCTTGAAGCAGATCATAAATCTTACATGACTTGCCTTTGCTGATCAGCAAGGAAGTTTCAGGTTGCTACTCAGAGATATGAAAAATATCAGCTTCAAAGCTGGGGCACAGGAGGGAGAAGGGGGATGAATTGCATTCTGCAACCGTAAGATAAAAGTTCTGGCAAGCACGGCAGTTCAACACTCCCAAGTTCTTTTTTTACTAGCTGTTACAGATGTTGGTAATTAATCATTAATGAAATTAAGAAATGCAAGCATGATTTTTAGTACTATGCAATTCCTTATGACAGCATTACTAGACATACTAACAACAATACTTCTGAATTTAAACTTCCAGATATGGTACAATTTGCCATTTAGAAGGCTTAGAGTATTTCCTTGAATTTGCAAGTACACATCAACATTCTTTAGACCTATGAAGCCTGACACTTATCTGCATCCTTAACAGAGCACACATGAAGCCTGTCTAGCAGTTGCCTAAATTTTAGTCATCTGCTGTAATACTTAATGGGGATCAATAACTAGCAATTAAGACCTATAACCCTGGTAAAATTCAAAGAGCAAGTAATTGGAGGTGTACAAACAGCAACTTCAGTGCTCCTACTCACACATGGAGTTATTCACATATAAATTAGCATTCACAGGAGCAGTCACAAAGTCAAGCAGAGCACCTTGTGTTTCCCTTTATAGTGAGCTGAATTTATACCCTTGTGTACAGGGGTGTAACCAAAATCTTTCTGGTTTATATGCATTATCCAAGAAAAACAAACAATTTATGGATTGAGAAATCCAGCTGGATTTTGAGCCTGGCCACCAAGTAAACATCACTATTAATTTCTGCTTTTTGACAAACACTGAGATTATGAAGTGATTATATATTGCCCACTGCAAGCCAGATGCTAAACCTAATTTCTGTTGGTCCCAACATAGGATTTAATGATGGATTCAATACAATGTCTGTGGCAGGGGCCATAAAATGAACTGCCATATTAAAAAGTCACACAAATGTGCATAGGAAGGAGATATTCCACAGAATTACGAACAAACCAACCAAGACCACCCCCGAGGTCATGATTATTTACACTTAAAAAGGGAAAAAAAGGCAGAAAATTATTATTTTTCCTTCACCTCCCACCCCCTGCATGTAATATACTTGCTGTATTGGACAGTAAGGCAGTTGTAAATATGAAACAATAGAATAACAATACCCAAGTGATGACTAAATTTTAGATACCTGGTTTCTTCCTCTGCGTTTACCATAATTTCTTCGCACAAGGGCCTTATAGTTTTCATTTTTCTTGGTCAAATAATAATATAATACACAATCGGGAACATTCTAAAGTGAAAAAGAATTAAAAAACAAGATGAGGTTTTGCTCCTATAAGAAACTATGGGCTTGGTATTTAATATCTCTCAACACTTAAACTATTCAGCCCCTAGACTAAAATAAAATTCTATTTGGTTTGTTTACTCAGCAGGGAAATGAATTCACACAAATATAACAATATAACTATGCATAAAATTATAGTGTTAAACAAATCTCATGTATTCATAATATCCCTTGGCTACTTCAGTCTGCATGATTTAATCTATAGTAGACAACTTGCACGTTTGAAAGCTCCTATTTATCACAACAGCCACAGGTATTCAAGATTCTATAGAAAGTCCTGGCAAATCCTAATTCTCCATTAATTCTTACACCAGTTCTGCAAAATCAGTCCTAAAGACTAACTCAGCCAGCAGTAGGCTCTCAATGGACTTGAAAGGTGGTGGCAAAGACTTCTTAGAGTTAGCACAGTAGCTCAGCAGAGCCAATTATGTCCTTATCTAAGCACAGAGACAGTTAAAGAAGCTTACCTGCTTCAAAAAGAAAGTAAGATCAAAACTCAATGAAGTGTCACTCTCTTTTATTGCTGTCAACAGTGTCATTCACTAACTTTTGTTAGACATTTGCATGCATGGATTGTGTTACTGATCAAATATTATAAAACCCTGTCAAAGCAGTAACTTTTTTTGGACTTAGGTTTTTTTTTCCAGGAAGAGAAAATGATGCTGGGATAAATGACTTACATTTGCAAAGTTAAGGAGCCCACCCTAGGCTCTACTTAAAAAAGGTCTTACCTTTCGTTCCAGGTAGGAAGCAATTAGACCAAAGTTCTTGGGATGTTGGACAAACCTTTTGTAAATCAGAAATTATTGAAGTTTAACAACATAATTCATGATCAAATAAGCAAAGCAGACTTCCAAACAATCTGTTCCATCAGCAAGCTTTTGATTTACACAACTGAAATTAGTCTAAAAAGCCCAGGTTTTGAATTGTGCAAATTTAAAACTAAGTACTTAAAATTAGCTGATATAACGAGATCATATACCTAACCTTTTCACTTTAATCTCATCACAGAACTCAGTTACTTTTGAGAGAATTTCCTATCTAAGGACTAAATGCATGTGATGAGCCTACTCAGGTGAAAAATAAGTGGCAAAGTCTAACTTCTAAAACGTTTCATGCATCCTCAAAGAACATTATCAAATATTACTGCACAAAAGCTTCAGCATTCCCGATTTAACTGACGTTTACTGTGGGGTTACGTATTTAACTGCCATTTACAATGCAATAAAAATAAAAGATAAGAAAGCCCATTACTTTTCCTTAAAAATCTCTTTCTCATGGTCGGTCCAGACATTCATGAATTGTCTGTCTTTATAGACTTTCATGGGATCCTCCATCAGACCATTCATATTAATAAACTTCACTCGTCTTTGTTCTGCATCAAACATCATGGGAGGAATGACAGAAAGCTGACGCATTTGTTTTTCATTATTCTACAGGCAAAGAATAAAAGAAAAAGTAAAGAATACAGAAAGTTGCTTCTAATGTTTACAGTTCTTGAATTACACAACTCTTGAAAGCTCCACCACAGTACACATTCACAGCTAGTCTGAAACTTCTTTTTGTCCATGTAACCCTTCAAGAAAAGTGCCACTACCCCAATGAGCATTTACACAGTCAGCTAAAGGAAACAGTGTTTCAAACTATGAAAAACTAAACTGGTGCAGGGTTTTAGAAAGGAAGAGTTTTCACATTTGTTAGAGCTGTGAAAAAACAGGCTGTAGCAAGCCTGCAATGAACACAAGACACAGGAGAAAAATCTAGGACAGATACAATTAGGAGGCATAATCGATAAAAGCATTTGTAAGACCTGTTTCAAGCTAAACTTCACACAGATTCTCTCAAACCAGCCCCCAAAGTTTTTTCTTGTCAAAAAAATAAACCCTCTGAAAAAGACCTTTCACTGCCAATGAAAACATGTTATTTGCTGTGCTGCTATAGCAAAGTACAGACAATAGCCTCACCTCCTGCTCAGAGAGTCCATCAATGATTTCAGAAATCTCATGTTCACTTCTAGCAATAGTTGCTGAAAGTCCAGCCCCTCTTTGACCAACTCTAAAATGAGGGGAAAACAGAAGTAGTGAGGATAAAGTGGAAAAGAGATGTACTTTCATATTTGGTACACAACAATGACAACCTTCAGGATTCCTTAAAATCCTGTTACCAGTCTTCCAGATCAGTTAGGACAGGTCTTTCATAAGTAGTGTCAGGGTACAACCTCTGTTCATGTACTGCAAATTCAAACAACTGCTCAGTTTTACAGGCAAATGCGCAAAGCTCACAAGAAGGGCATGCTTGAGTCAACATCCAAGGAGGAGTGTTACCAGTGATTCCATTGCAAGTATGTGTTTTAGGACACATTAATATGCTTCTGCTGAGCATGAGAAATGTTCATCAGTGGCACAGAAATCACCATCTTAATCAATGCAACTGAGACACTGAAACACAGCATACTTTTTTAAAGAAGAAACAAAATTTCACCAATTTAGCCAAGTTACTAACACAGTGCTGAGACTCATCACAATAAAAAGAAGTTTTCAACTTTTGAACTAATGCGGAGAGCTGTAATTTGGAAGAATTTTTCAGTCAGTGATCTTTACACTTAACATCATAATACATTAGGGCACATGGATTAAAAAGTATTTCAGAGATGAGTATCACTGAGAGACATTAACACCCTCATTTGCTCAAAGATTTTACCGAAGTAATCAGTTTGCATAAAATCTGTCAAAAAAAACCCCCAACAACCTTAGTATTTCTACAGCAATAGTATTAGGAGCACAGCTACAGATAAAGATGCTATTACATTAGAGAACATAAATACAGTGTAAAGATACGGCCCCTTCCCAAGCAGTTTGCAGTTACGAAGATGAGATGCGTTTTTAAAGTAAAAGCTTCTCACAGATAGAAGTGCTGTTTCCATTCTAACAGTTTACTTTTTCTTCTTTTCTTGATTCGCCAAAGTCAGATCCTGCAGCCTTCATGATAAATTGCAAACTATCTGCTTTTCCTATGTTTTATGAATTAAGGAGATTTAGACAGATGGGTAGGATGAAATCTTTATGGGGCTTGAACTTTCAAAGGTGTATTAAAATGATTTCAAACATTGGATAAACACATTTTAACACAATTGAATCAAACCTGACCTAAATTTAATGTACTACCTACAGTACTGTAGATATAGTGAACTCTCAGATGAATTGCACCTCATTCCTTTTAAGACTTTTTGTACAATTTCCATTTCAAAAGTGTCTGATAGATTAAAATGAAATAATAGGGACTTAATACTTCATAGGCAAAGCCACATAATTCAGAAAGCAAATGTGTCTTGAATAAAATTACATGGCAAGTAGAACAAAAGATCACTCAAATGTTAATTAAAGAAGTCAAATGATTTTTTGAGTGTGTAGGCTAATGAATATAGGGATCAGGAAACACAGGAGTAACGGAGACACCCAGTGACAGAAAAATACAAGGATAAAGTAGGGCGTAGGCCCAAAATGAACAGGCTCACTTGACACTGACGCTTCACAAATCTCTCTGAGCACTTCAGCAGCTTAACTCATAGTCTCACTGAACACCACAACCTATGAGCCTTTGCTAATTACCCCCTTTTCCGTATTTCTTTTGGAAAATACAGGGTTCAAGCAGATCTAAAAAAGGCGGATAGGAAAGAACCAATTTGGACATCACTAAAGCAGCCCAACAGGACACCAAACCGATGAAGTTAGCAGTGCTGACAAACCTGACACGGATGGACAGGAAAGGGTGAGACATAAGACAGTAGACATACAAGGGCAGTCATGAAGATCCTGAGGACATGAAGTGAAATGAGCTCAATTCCATGAAACACAGTGAACAAATGAAAGAACATTTTAGTTTATATTGTATGATACACTGATGTTCCTTTTAAAGGAATAAAGCGATGAGCATAAAACAACCATTAAGCTGAACCAATTTGGTTGCAATTCTAAAACTGAAGTTCTAAGATATATTTTGTAGGAATATTTCAAATCCTTGGTAATACCTTTGGAATCGTTCTTGCTGTTCTCTTTGCTTCCGAATTTCTGGAAATTGTTTTTCATAGTATTCTCTTGTTTTGCTCTCCTTTGCTTTCCTGCGTGGATTATTTTCTATCCTGTCAACTTTCTTCTCCCATGCCTCCATCAGCTGATCATAACGTTGACAGATTTTCTGTTCCTGTTAAATTCCAAAAGTAAACCTTGAACTAAACAAAAAAGCACTCAGACATCAGTCCACACAACACGGGTAGGCTCCCGGAATGAACAGACATATTTTTCCTGCTCTAGTGGCTTCCATTTTGAAGATGACACACACCCGATTTTCAGCAGACAGAAGGTGAGGAAATGGATATAGAAATGCAGATTTTGAATATTACACACTATTTCTTTGCTTTATACATCACAACAGTATTTGGCAACTGCTATTACTGCCTTCCAGAAATCTCACATCTCCTGGTACCAGGCTTTTCACTAGTGGAATTGGTTTGATTTTTATTTATTTGAAATGTTTAATTAACAGAACGGGGTTGGAATGATCACAGTATATCCTCAATCTCAGCCATACGTAGGAAGCTGCTGCTATTTAAAAAAAAACCCTAGGACTGTTAGAATTTAAATACTTCATTGCATTTTCATGGTGGGATCTTCCAATTCTATATATAATCTTCTGCTATTCATAATAACAATAATGATCTTTCAGACACCACCCAAAAGAGCCTTTTGACTTTGTATGCCACTTGCTACAACAGGATGCAAGCAAAAGCATTAAACCAATTAATAGTGGTATCTAACATATACAAGTTGGATTAAAAATGCTGTCAGACTTCAAAAATCAGAAATCTGCCCTATTTTCTTTCAGATACTAGAGCTGCTATACTAAAAAAAAGTTCAGAGAGAGGCCAGGCATCCAGGCATGACAGTTAAAAGATTTTCATTGGGTCTCTTCCATACATACTCTTTAAGAAGAAAAGTTTTTTCCTTATTGTAGTTAAGATGGTTTTCAGTCAAACAATCAACAAACTAGTTGTAAACCTGCAGTTTATTTTCCAATAAATCAACAGAATTTTAGCTTAAGATCTTGTTCTGATCAATAGGTTTTACATGACATTTGTGGATGCAAGTCAAGGATCCAGACAGAAAACCAACTACTATGTGCTCTTTTTACAAAAACATGGTAATTACCCGTTGTTTTCTTGCATGATTTCTTCTTTTAAAGAACAGTATTAGCTTTTTCCTCATCACTTGGTTTCTAGAAAACAAAATTAGAACAAAGTACAAAAGAATTAAGCACTTCAAAACTACTCAACAAAGCCCATTAGATGCTAGATGTCAGATCATTATAATGAAAAGTATTTATTTTGGGGTATAGAAAGCAGAGGGAAAATTCCTGATGAAGCAATCATCTAAGTAATACTGTATTTTATCAGATAGAAGATTCTTGAAGATAGGTAGAACACGCAATTGAGACACAAAAGCTTCCAATTTCAAGCTAGGTGCCCTCTTTCACCACAAGAAAAATAACTTGCTAAAATGAGTAAATTTGGCTTAAGATGATACACTTTGGGGGAGTGTAATTGTAATTCAGCCCTGAAGCTAAGGGGTTTACAGTATATTGCTAAAAAAAAATAAGTACACAGCTACATTTGAAGAAGTGGAGCAAGCGTAGATCTCTTAAAAGGCACAATAACAAGAGATTAAAGCACTTACGTTTTGATGTTTTCATGGTAGACTTTTGTGTCTGATGGTTGGTTGTAAAGTGGCTGTAATTTTGGATTAGAAAAGGTACACTTAGGACGTCTCAATGTATGTAATTCTAAAAGTACATGCAATGTATTTAACAATATTTTAGTATTCTGCTAACAGCGCACTCAATCTGAGATGCAGCAATCTGAAAGGACTAGAAGATATTCAACACAAAGCACAGGTTACCTAAAATGAGATCATAATTAGTTATGTATATAACAGTATTAATTTTTTTTTTCATATTTCAAACTGTTCTCTCAAATAGTTTCCAATCCGTTTTTAAAATGACACTTATGTGGTCAACCAGTTCACTCAAGCCCCAATTCACCAGCGCATTTAAACGCACGGTTCCTATATACATAAACACAGAACTACATCTGCTCATCACAACAGAATTACAGCAACTGGCAATACATAAAGGGAAGGGGGAGATGGGACCAAAACCAAAACCAAATCCAAGCACAACTTACCAGTTCAACTTTTGGACCAAGACCTTCAAATATCTTGTGAGCTTCTTCTGCTTTTTTCTGCAAGCAAGAGTTTTGTATAGTCTAAGTAAATAATCTGAAATTAGTGTCAGAAGTGTATCTGAACTCTTTCACTTACACTAGGTGCTAAACCCTTCTCTGCCCAAACTATATCCTTCTTAATCTACTTCTACAATGTTGCCTCAACAAATCAAGAAACCTGTACTTGAATTGTGCAGTTACTACTCTGATCTCTTTGTTTGGAAGCTGACAGAGCATAAAAGCAGGAACTGACTACTGCAGTTCATTTAATAAATAATACAGAAAATAACTGTTAGGAGGAAGAGAGGCGTCCAGTAAAACAAAGATTAGCTAACTTTGACAAATGGAATTAAGAGACTAAAATCCTCCAATTGCCAAGTCTGAGAGTGTGAATCAATGTGTACATACACAAACATGGAGGTACATTAAAGGTCCTCCTTTCCTCATACTGGGTGAAGACCTCAAAATAATTCTGACCCTAAAGGAGGCAGCTCTAGATAAGACAGTTGGCTTTCACAAATTCATTTCAAGCCTGTACAGTCTTCTAAAGCCCTTTCTCAGCAGAGAAGGCTATCTGAAATAACCCAACCTAGTTCAAATTTGCTTCTTTCCCCCCCAGTAGCTGTATGTGTTAGCCCTAAGGCATTTGCAAAGAAAAATATAGAACAGACTAATCCATAAAGCAGTTATTATTAGAAAGTGTTCTGCTAAGTTCTAACCTCTTTCCATGTAAATTCAATCTTGAGGAAATATTTGGAACTCACAGCTGTACAAAATAATGATATATCAAGAAAATATTATAGCATTACCCTGGTACAATGCTTTTCTGGTCTCAAAAGATGTAAAATTTACTGTGGCCCTATTACTTTAACCAAATTTTAACCAACAGTAGCTGAATATTAAAAGTAATTATCCTAAACTGCATGGTTTGAAGATGAAAGCTGCCAAGGGACTGTCCTCTTGTACAACTGCAGAAGAGAAGACAGCAAACAAGTGCTACAGACACAAATGGCTTAATGCATCTTTAATAACCCTTTAAGTAAGTCAGTGAGACTGGCATATGCTATTAGTATTAAGCCAATCAATACTGCCATTCTACATTACACATAATTTCTGATATAAGAACTCAAAATAAGTGCTAAATGGATTCACAAAGGAATCAAGCTTGTATACAATTCCCCTTATATATAGAATACTGTATGAACAGCTACAAAACCAGAAGTAGATAACAGATTACTATATACTGACATGCTACTCCACCTCAGGCAACACAGAAATGGGCTTCCTCATCTCCCAGCACATACACAACATAGGGAGTGCAATAGCAAGTTCAAAATTCTCTTGTAGAATCCACCAGTAACCAGTTAGCAGAGAAAGAGTAGCACAGCAGCCTGCTAAGATGTACATATTGCTGTACATTGGTTACATCCGTTTCTGCAACATAGTAATTGCCCTAATGTCCTGTATTAAGTAAATGCATCAAACTTCAGAGACAGATGGGGGAAGGGGAAAACAGACTGAATGGAATGTTTGGGACACAGTTCTACCCTAGAAAATCTAGTATTGTGTTGCAGTTTTTTACCACCCCAAATTTGCAAAAATAGTCTATTGTAACAGAAGTTAGCTGTTCCTCTAAACTACAAAAGAGAACTGGGAAATTAAACAAACATATACCACTCTCACAAAAGAGCATAATATGTTCAAAAACCAGCGGATATCCAACTCACTAATCTCAAACTACCAGGAGAAAAAAAAGCAGCAAGCACTTTGCTGCTGTTTGTGATCTACTGATCTCTTGTACTTTTATCACCACTTATGCAACACAAGCTCACAATTCACCTACATACTGCTTCTTCATATCTGTTCATTGAACCGAAGTGCCAGAAGTCAGAGTTTAAAGAGAAGGCATAGAATCTTACAACATATGCAGTTTTTCCCCTTCAGCCAAGTTAAATGTTGGGTCTTCAGCCAAGCTTGTCAGTTTTTATGGGAGGAAAACAGAATTTAAGGCTAATTTCTGAAGCATTTTTTCATATCCATCATGTGTGTGTTCATATATACCCATCTGAACATGAGGTTCTAGGGATGAGACCCACAGATGTGTTTCCCTAGACTGCTTGCAAGATAAAGGAAGGATCCTGTGATCATGAACAGTCATGAAAATGTCATTCATTTAAAGAAGTAAACGAGTATTAGAAGAGGGGTAGGCAAATCAATAAAACAGATGAAACAAAAACTGCCCCATAGAGGTAAATGAAGACGCAATGAATTTTAGCAGCGGGGTCAGATTCACAGCTATGCTATTCAACTAAAAAGCACTCTTACCCGATTCTCATCGTAAATGATTTGGACAATACTGCGGTGTTTCTGTTCCACTGGAGGAGGGGAGACAGGCCTCTCTGGCTCTGGAGGCTTAGCAGCTTCTTCTTCAAGTTGTTGCTAAGAGACGAAAGAAAGAAAATCAGCCATCCGCACCATGTTACCCTTACCAGTAATTAGTCACCAGAGATAAAATATGCAGCTGATCAACAGTCAGCACCGCCTGTTATTCCTCTTCTTAACTGACAAGCAGTGAATGAAATGGTTTTAATGCCAACAAGGAAGATAAGACTACTTTTTACCAAAGTAAAAACCAAAGTAAAAGTTTACAGGACTCACCTGCATTGAATAAGACTTGTCCTAGCTTGACACTTAAAGACATTACCACATTTATCATCACTGTTTAAGTTTAAGCAAAAGTATTCACTTTGGGGAACAGTTACACCAAACCTGCCTTCTCACAGAGGAAATCGTCCACAGCGCTGACTTTCTACATTCTAGATATTCCAGTGTCATTATTACCACTGTCTCATTGTTTAAAAAGGCACAAAAAGTCCTAACACTCCTCATCATTCCAAACGCACTTCAGAAATAAATCACTCCACATGTATTGAAGTTCCAAGATTTTTACAATACCAAACAAGCAAAAAATACCAACAGCAAAGAAAACGCTGTAATCTTTTCCTAGCTGCTACACTGCTGTGATTTGCTTTCACACCAAATAAATCTGGTTCAAAGACATCTTCACTTTTTAATTGTAAATCTCCTTCATCCATGCCTGCCACAAAGATACAACAAAGAACTTCTGACACAAGGGACCCATCCTGTCATACAGTACTGGCTAGAATGTGCTGTATCTTTGTCGGTGACCTGGACAGTGGGATTGAGTGTGCCCTCAGCAAGTTTGCCGATCAATGACACCAAGCTGTGTGGCTCGCTTGATACTTTGGAGGGAAGAAATGCCATCCAGAGGGACCTTGACACGCTTGTGAGGTGGGCTGATGCCAACCTGATGAAGTTTAACCATGCCAAGTGCAAGGTCCTACACCTGGGTAGGAGCAATCCCAGGCACAACTCCAGGTTGGGCAGAGAAGAGATTCAGAGCAGCCCTGCAGAGAAGGACTTGGGGGTGTTGGTTGATGAGAAAATGAACATGAGCTGGCTTCAGTGTGCCAGAAAGCCAACCGTATCCTGGGCTGCATCAAAAGGAGCATGACCAGCAGGTTGAGGGAGGTGATCCTGCCCCTCTACTCTGTTCTTGTGAGACCTCACTTGGAGCACTGTGTGCAGTTCTGGTGTCCTCAACATAAAAAGGACATGGAACTGTTGGAACAAGTCCAGAGGAGGCCCATGAGGATGATCAGGGGACTGGAGCACCTTCCATATGAAGATAGGATGAGAAAGTTGGGGCTGTTCAGCCTGGAGAAGAGAAGGCTGCGTGGAGACCTCAGAGCAGCCTTCCAGTATCTGAAGGGGGCCTATAGGGATGCTGGGGAGGGACTCTTCATGAGGGACTGTAGTGATAGGACAAGGGGTAATCGGTTCAAACTTAAACAGGGGAAGTTTAGATTGGATATGAGGAAGAAATTCTTTACTGTAAGGGTGGTGAGGCACTGGAATGGGTTGCCCAGGGAAGCTGTGAATGCTCCATTGCTGGTGGTGTTCAAGGCTGGATTGGACAGAGCCTTGGGTGGCATGGTTTAGTGGGAGGTGTCCCTGCCCCTGGCAGGGGGGTTGGAACTAGATGATCTTAATTTCCTTTCCAGCCCTACCTATTCTATGATTCTATATTGCCACACAAGATTTCCAAGTCTAAAAGTTTTACAGGAAAAACCCAGGCTCAATTACTGCAGGCAACAGAAACTCACAGCCAGGTACTTTGTGACATCCTTGGGATTTTTCTGCTGGAAGAAATTTTACAGGTCACTAAAACCAAAAGACACTTTACAGGTCACTAAAATTCAGACATAATTAAATGCTTCCATACCATAAAAATACACCACTCCAGAGTTGTCTATTTGTTTTCCTGGACATACAAATTAACGAATTCTATTGTGCAACTCATTTCCTACAGAGGTCTCCCTGGAAGAATAAAAAGGTAAAGCTGGTACTATATCTATGGATCTTTGAAAGCCTTAAAAGGAAAAGGAGACAAGGAATTTGTTTTTGCCAACGAATAACAGATGCCTAAATTAAAGGGTGGGTTTAGTTGGCCACAACAGCTACTGGGAAAGCAATAACTACTGCCAGAAAACATTTCCTTTGCCTCCAATGGCTGAAGTGCAGTTCTCTGATGCAAAATATAGCCAGGACCACCTAAAAAACATGGTATTTCCTCCTTTATTTCTCTGCTGTTCTGTTTATTCGCATCCCACCTACTACACTTTCCCCTAGGCTGACCTTAGCTCCAGATGTTAGTATCTCTTGCCCTTGTGAAAGCAGATGATCCAGGGACTTTTGTACAAGCTCTGGTTTTGGAGATACATGCAAGGGATTCTCCCCTTGCATGAAAGAAGAAAGATGATAGTCACCCCTCACTCAGCAGTCATCTTTAAAGCTGAAATTACAGTCACGGTGCCCTTGTTTCACTAGTCATCTAAAAAAAGTTCCATATGAATCAATCTACTGCTGGTGTTCCTCTATGGCTTCCTCCTAGTTTCAAAAATGTTTAAAACTACGTGATGTCCAACCTATTTAAACATTCTAGCAAAATCATATACATAACCTTCTCTTTTTAGCTTGTTCATTTGGTTCATGTAAAAAAAAAATTCACCACCACCAAAAATGAAGCTTTTCCACACCTTTTTCACTGGCAGATAACAGCAGTGTCTGTTATGCTTACTTGCTTTTTCTTCAGTTTAAGGATTTGCTGTTCAACTTTCGCAATTTCACGATCTACGCGGTCCATGCTCTGTATCAATTCTTCCTTTGACAGCTTTGAAGGTGAAGCATTTTGGTCCTCCCCACAGGGCTGACCAGAAATTGGAGAAGATGGTCCCTCATGCTTTCCTCCAAAAGCCGGGTCCTTTCATGGGGACAGAGTGGTTGGGGAGATTGACAGAAATCAGTCACATTGATAACATGTGAATGAGTCATTAAAGCAGCATGCATGAATTTAAAAGAATTTCCAGTTATCTATATCTTTGTTGAGGAGATGAGTTAAAGTTTAATATCTCAGTTTATTAATGCTCTAAATATTTTAGAATGAACTTGACAGCCCATTTTTGATATTGTAATTACAAAGTCCACCTTCAAAAATAACAGGACACTTCCGTGTTTACCTTGAAACTGAAATAACATCAAAACATCTCCCTTATCTTCCTTAAAAGTAAACAGTATCTTTTATCTTTAAAGGAAAGGTTACTTGAGAGCCAATCCTCAATATTCCGCACATATACTGATGAGGATATTCTTGTAATCATGACCAGCCTGATAAAGTCCATCTGGAGTTAGTTGTGGTTATAAATGTTAAGTTCTCTTGAACTTAACACAACTTAAAAATGATGACTTAAGAAAGGACAGTTCACTATTTATTTGGCTTGGATTTTTTTTGTCTGTTTCCAAACAAAATATTTCAACTTGCTTCATGTTCTAACATCAGCACAGTTGTACTTTTTCTATGTTTATGTCCTCAGATCATCATGCTCCATTACTACCTAGCTGGTAAATGCTAGCTCAGCAATACAGCCCTCATTCAAACCAATATGACTGAAAGATGACGTGTCTGAATGCCTCTTCTCAAGATTACACTAGGCTGTATTTCTAAATTGAGACAATAAATTTCCACATGTAGCACCTGGATAAAAACTCAGTTACATACGAACATGTTAATACTGCTTAGTTTCTCCAATCCCCTTTGATCTTTGCCATGCAATACAGCAAGTTACTAAGAAATCACATGCTATCATAATTTCACTTTACTTCACAGTTTATTCACATGATAAAAGGAATGGCAGAGAGAAGACAACTAATCAACTGTTTAGAAGTCTGGTGCCTATTAGATTTTGAATTCATAGGGTGAAATTTTTCTTTACATGATCTGGGTCTAGAGACTTGAGTACTCACCTTCGGAAGTCACATCCATTACACAGCGCCTTTTTGGTATGTGAGGCTGTGTGCTTGTGTGTGTGCATGAGAGAAGGTATTAAATATTAAAGAGATTTGTCTGCTCTATACAAATAGCTTTCACCAATATTCAGTATCTACAATAGAAAATATCTACACCATACTACATTGTCTTACACTTAGTCAAAATGAAGCAGTGAGAATTACTGTTATGTAAATAAGCAGACTCATTTTAAATGCTTAAGGAAAAGGGGGTGGAGGTATGTACTTTGACCATTCAGTACAAATATTACAGAAAAAAAACCAGATCTGCATTCATCTGC
The DNA here is from genome assembly GCA_028858755.1 of Ara ararauna. NCBI lineage: Eukaryota > Metazoa > Chordata > Aves > Psittaciformes > Psittacidae > Ara > Ara ararauna. The sequence continues at coordinate 2,695,283 of CM054389.1, read as the reverse complement.
CAGTAGATTTCAGTTGGAAAGCAGAAATATTTCATGCACTTTACCTTAATCATTTTGCAAATGAGTTTTTAATAACTTAAGAGTGTGATGGCAACTCAGAACATCAGTCTCTTTACTGTGTTTGAGGCAGACTTATCTCCTTGTTCTTTTTGTAAGAGTAACAGTGACTCACAACCTGTTTGTGATAATGTGTAACATTAAATTTCTGGGATTGAAAAAAGAGACTAAGCAAATTAAAAAATTACCTAAAAGCAAAGACTTTATTTGCTCACTACAACATAGTAAATTACACCTTCAGCACTGCAACCGGAAACAGCTTTACCTTCTTAATATCTGCAGATCTCAACCCTTCCTGCAGAGGATGGACTAAAGGCAAGACAGTAGCTGCACTGACACGCTGAAAATGGGAATCAGAGACTTGCTCAAGACGTGGTCGCTTAGATTCCAGTGAATCATGATCAGTCTGAGATGGACCTGGATGAAATTGCTGTTCATATCCAGTTCTCCTTTCCTGAGGCCTAATACACAGAAGAGAAAAACTATTAAAATATACGCTGTCCATACAAGAAAAATATTTGGTGTTTCTCAACCCTTTTCAAATATACAGGAGATGCAATACAGTGAAGCCCCTTCTAAACAGTAAGCCAAACAAATCTTTCTAAGGATGACCTTCTAAAATACAGGTTAAAACCCACTGAAAAAAAACAAAGTCTACTTGAATCTTAAAAGACAGTTTAAATGCATGCCCATCATTACAAACACCTGAAGAAACTTAACCACTGCTACAATGATACTGTTCAAATCAAAGCTCTAACTCAAACTGTAAACAAAAAAATCCACGAGATAAACATAGTATTATATTCCACTGAACACAGATGGCCACAACAGCTCCATTATTTCCTTTTTGCGGTCAAATAATTTTTAAATATACAGAGAACGCTTGAAATGGGCCACGAGTCTATTTGGAACTTGATCTCTACTAAAACACTACTCTATGACAGAAACACTCATTGATTCAACCCATGAGTCATCTAAAACCTCCTCCTCCTCCAAAGAATGCAGAACACTATCACTAGCTTCTTTACAGAGCAAAGCACAGGATGTCCATAAAAGAACCTCATATGCTTCAACATCTTCCTATGAAGTGCCACTGAAGAGATGACAGTATTTTCCTGTATTTTGCCAGAACTATTGAATAAGCTTTTACAAATTTACAAAAGGGGGGAGAGGATTTATTTCTGCTATAAACTGACATTTTGAGAACTCTACAAGCTATTATGATTCTCAGCACTAAAACAGAGCCTTACTGGCATTTGGTAACGCAAGATGAAGGCAATATACAAGCCCCAGGTTTCACTATCACCAAGTTATTTCTGGGAATATTCTAATGAGATTTTAAGCTATAATAATATTTAAATAACATTAATCACTGGTATTTTTTCAGAACCAGGTATCTCAGTTATAACCAAAATAAACTGCTAGCAGTAATCCAGCATATAAAGTTGTCCCTAGCAGATATACTTACTAATAGTCCAAGGAAAAAAAAGAGCTTGCTATAAGCAATAACACTTGCTTACGACTGCACGTCAGCATACTAATATGCTAAAGAATTGAGGGGCATACACCATATAGTAAACTCTCCCCTTAACAGAAGCATATTCTTGCTAATTTACTACAATCCAATTCATCCTACCCTGATCTATAGTGGGTTTTTAATTTCTAAATTTGATTTTCAGAGTACATCCAATATTCTCCAGGTATACAGTCAAATGAATGCTTAATATAGACTGAAAACCTTCTGGAACCAATCAACCTTCCAGTAATATTAATATACATTTGAACATTCATCAATATCCACCTTGAAGTAACTCATTTTACTGAGAAGATATTACTAAGCTGAAACTAAGTTACACCATATGATTCAATGTATCTGTGCACTCCACTTGTCCTCAGTTAACCTACTGGACCCAGATCAGTTGCAGCTACTTACAGAGACAGGAGTGGTATATGAAACTGACAAAAAGGATATTTAAAACAAATGATATGGAGCTGTCAAGTGTCTTGCCAAAAGTAATATACAGTCTGATTTAGTCCTCTGTGCCTAGAAGTCCATTTTCTGCCACATTTCAGTGCTTTCCAACTCTTACAACTCAAATACCCAACTAGCTCTATTGTTTCTTACTTGCCCAGCCACACAGATAATATCTGTTGAATAAACAAGCGTAATCTAGAAAATATGACAGGTAGTATTCACTCTAACAACTCTTGCACTTATTGCTTCTACTCAGCAAGATTAAATTATCCACAGGTACAAACTCTACACACTTCTGGCCTGAACAGCATTAAAAAGCTTGGGCTATGCACTTGGATTCTCAGAAGTTTGTTGTTAGGAGAGATCTGGGAAAAGTGAAGCAGACTGTCATTTCCTGTCTAGGAAACAAATGCACTAGTTAAGCCAAAGGGACTGAGGAATTACACAACAGCTACAACACTCAAACACAGGAGACCAACACTACTACAACAACAGAGCAGCATAACGAAATTCAGTACTTAAGACAAAAACTACGAAACACAAAAACCTTCCTATTCAAAAGTTGAAACTAACTTTACAGAAAGCACAGACTTCTGGAAGATTCATGTTCACGTACTTCAAAACCAGCATCCTCACCTGTCAGAGCCCGGGTGAAATTCGGAAAGCAAGGAAGGTCTGCGTCGAAGCTGCTGCTGCTGTTGCTGCTGCTGCTGCAGGAGCTGGGTTGCCTGACTGACTTCCAGGTGAGACGAGCGATAATCGGGAACTGCAAATTCCTAAATGAAAGGCACTTCTGATGTTAACAAGAACAAATGTATAGAAAACAGGATCAAAAGAGCTTGGTGTCCTGGAATGATCATTCCAAAGATACTAAATACAGACCAAGACCATATCACTAAAACCTTAATCCAGCTGAAAAAATAAAAGCTTGTAAAAGGCAGGTCTAAGGTTTGAATGAACTTTAAAGAGACTAAACACTTATGCTAAGAATTTCACCCAACAGTTTCTACCAAAACACAAATGAGTCAGCAGGAGAAAAACATCTATTCAAATTGATTTCACGCATCCAACCACAAAGCGGTAAAATGAGAATATATTTCAGCAACCCTGAAGCCATTTCTTCAGTTATCACCTCAAAACATTTTTACATCAGACACTTAATTAGAACTAAGAGTCAGACAAGACGCATTTCATTTATAATCAAAGTGAAGTACAAGACAATTTATTTGTATATATGGGTCTTCAAAAGCAAAAACTTGCTTCAAAAAATGATATGCAGCTGCCATTAACCAAAAAGAAGCTCTACAGGACACACAATAAGTCATTACCCATAAGATTTCATTTTTACAAATTATCCGAAAATAAATATGGAGCATGCCAAAAAGCTCAAATTCTTGAATATCCCTTTGCAAACATGTAAGTAGAACAAAACATCTAAAGTGTCTGTAGCAGGAGGAGAATTAAATTCAAATGAGAGAAACCTGAACTGTTTTAAAGCTAACGGCTAGTTCTCCACTGCCCACCATTCCATAGAGAGCACAGGATGGCAGAATGAATGCTCAGCAGCAATAACTAAGCAGCAGATTCTCAGAAATCATTACTCCAGTTCTGGCTAGTAGAACACAGCTAGCTGGAAGCACTGGTACAGCTGCTTCATAAAAAAAACAGTGTAACACAAGTTTTTAACTTCAGATTCACATTCTCCATATCGCACACAGGTTTTGTCAAGCATCACATTTAGCTTACAGAGAATCTAGCCAAATACTCCTTACATAGGATGAAAGACGACTATGGGTGCACTTCTTACGCTCCTGGGCCTAGTAAGAGATTAATTCCCCATAAAAATTTAGTATCCACAAAAGCCACAAGAGCCCAGACTCCCAAAGGATTTGTTACACCCAGAATGCTTCATTCATATTGAATGTACACTAACCGCAGGCAGATTATTCGCATATTCTTGGAAAATCATTGCTATCAATGAATATGGACTCAGCCACACTAACACTGGACAAATTTAGTATGATGGCTAACCATTAATAAATTAAAGCAAAACTACAGCCAAAGTTCATGAACACAATCCCTAGTGAATTTATTCAAACTACAAGAAACCAATGATAAAACCAGGAAGTTTGTATTAATTCTGTGTGATAAAGATCTAGAATAATAAAACTCAGATTTCTGACAAAAAAAAACCCAAACACCAACAAAAAACTAAACAAGTAAAAAAGCAGATACATATATAATCTTAAAGAAGCAAAATGAAGTGCTTTCACAGCAAAAAAAGAAGAGCAAACAAAATCAAACCACCCCACAACTATCTACGTAAGCAACACTGGCAGTTCTCAGCAGGGCATGTGGTCTGTAACTCCACTGTTTTCAAATGTGAATGACTTTCATTACATTGGTTTAAAAAGAAATAAAATACATCCCATTTGGCACAGCAAGCACCTGAATTATACTCTTGTTAGATTTGTAAGGCTCATGTCTCCTTACCTGCTGGTGCCGGGTGCTAGGGAAGGTGTACTGGACAGAGTGAGTAGGATAACGACTCTGTTCTGTGCTGAATGCTCCTTGGTTAGGAGGGTAGCCTGAACTTGACATTATCAGAGAAGAAGTCTTCACAAAGCTGTGAGATCAAGACCAGCAAGCAATCATGTTTCTAGGAAACCGCCTAAAGGAAAAAAGATCACTGATAAGCACCCAAGTACCAGATGTACTCACAATACATTACAGCCATAGTCACCTAAGCAAAACAACCATTACCAGTAAAAGCTTTTCCCTGATGTATTTATTTAATAGGTTACTCTAGTCTGAAACATGCTAACTGGTCTTAAATGAGCTCAAAATGAGACATGTCAGCATTGTCGGCTTGAAGATTATATTGTTGGAATACATCATTTACCTTACCAGATGAATTAGGAGGATTTTAAAAGAAAAGCAGGTTACTTAAAATAAATGTTACAGAGGATATAATAGCCTATAGATGGACTCTTTATTTACAGTAAATTTCTTTACCAGAACATGAAGTTTACTCTCATTTCTTCTACAGAGTGTCTGGATTCTATGAACTGTTTCTTACTTTCAGATTCAGGTAATCTTAGGGCTCCTCTACTCAATGCCACCTACAGTTTATTACACCACAGTGTATAAGGCTCTAAAATATTATTACCATCTAAGAGTAGCTTTACAGAAGTAATTTATAAAAAAGGCAGTCACAAAGAAAAAAACCCAACACTTTCAACTGACATCACATTTGTCTCTTATAGGATGCCAGAAACTGAATATACTATGAAGCCTTACAACAATCTTGCTTAGTTAACATTTGATGGCTGATTTGCCTCTATTGTATTCTCCAGCTACAGATTAACAGTGAACACTGTGATGCATACTGATCTGGAGAAGAATTTTAAAGACTGAAAACATCCAGACAAGTTCACTAATGCCAAGTATCTACAAAGCTGTGTATCTTTCCAGATGCTGAAGATCAGAAGACATTGATTAAACACTGTGACCATCAGGGCTTTGAGTGGGTAAGTTATGGGTCTAACCAAAAGAGTAGGACATATATGCATGTCCTTGATATTTCTAGGACAACAATACAAGATATTTCCCTCTGATAGCTCAAAAAATGTAACCCTTAGAGGCCTTGGTCTTAAATACAGAATTCTATCAGACCTGTAGCAAATTCTCAACCTCTGTTCCAGAGCCCAGCAGACATATCAGACCTTCACATAAAGTAACCGTTGATCCTTGCCTAGGTCACTTCATTTCTAAGCGCATTCATCTGTAGCCTTTCACAACCCCCACATGTGAAGTTACACTTCTGAACTGCACTTTCCATTAACAATCAATAGACAAAATCAGCTCAGGAAAGGATCAGATACAACAAGCTATGAAAACAGGTCTTAAAACTTATCATTCCTGTTCTGTTTGGGATTTTCCCCTGCCACGTCTCTATCTAACAAAGGAAGCTTTACACATTGGACTATCAGAATGATGAGACAAATCTAGATTTACATCTTACACCTAATTTTCAGATATGAAAAATCAAAGAAAAAACTACAGATCACTAGTTGTGTGCTTTATAGTACTATATATCTATTATAGTATCTGTATTTTATATCTAAGTGACAAGTTCTAACATAGAATTCTTCACCATTAACATTTATTATGTTTCATCATTCGTACTGCATTCATTAAAGTACATCTTTACCAACTACGTGATGGTCTAATAGGTCTGAGTCATATGGTTTCCATTTAATCAAGAAACAGTGTCAGAAAGCAAGCAGTTTTAGATAATATACATTGTGAGAGTTAGCTGCAAGCTATAGTACCTGAATACTATATATTTCCAAAGTCCAGTGTACAGCAAATGAAAACCTTTGATTTTTCTCTCTTAATTTCTGTGAAAGTCCATTTAAAACTATGGCATAGAGCTAACTGTCAGCACAATCAAATGTTTACTAATGTGATAACTACTCCCATCATAGCCTGGAAAACATCTATTATTAAATGAAAATTCTGCACGGCATAAGGATGCTCAAACGACTGAAGGTTACAAATGTACAAATCTTAGTTTGATGAATTGATGATGCCCTAACCTGTGCCGCCTCACCAACTTCATACACAGTCTTTGTAAATATGTGGAAGATGTCAAACTGGATTTTACATATATGCAGCTGCCATATATATAGTGTATATATGCCACTATATATAGTGTATATAAGGATATGTGTATAAGGATATGTACATCTCCTACTCCCTAAAATCTTTAGTGAGGAATAAAGACAATACTGGATCTGAACAAAACTCCTTTAGTCCAATACGCTGTGACTGACAGTAGCCAGCAGCAGGCATTTAAGAAGCATGTACCAGTGTCTACCCAACAAACTCTCCAGCCTTCCAGTGTCAATCCAAGAAGCAGTGTGTGGCTCAGGGATTCCTTGAGTCAGAGCCTTTCTGTTTAAGATTTCTCAATGGCTTTCTCTTCCATTGGTTTGTCCAGCTGTTTTCTGAACTAGTATGAACTCTCAACATTCACAACTGCTTGTTGCAAGAACTTCTACAGTTTAGCAGCACTTCACATGAGAATCTATCAGCTTTTGTTTGCTCTGGACCTGCTACCTTCCTTTATTGCAACAGACCAAACAGCTATTTCATATTTTTATTTTCCCCATTGCACACACAATTTCATAGACTTCTATCATTCCCCTTCAGGCCTATCATTTCCATGCTGAAAAATTGTAGTCTACTTGGTTATTCCTTGTCAGCCACTTCAAAAGCTTCTCTAGTTCTTTGATACCCATTATGAGGCACAGGGAGCCAAAAATGTACACCAGATTGTGCAAAAGTATCAATAAATACTCCTGTTCTTATACTTTTCCCTTACATGCTAGCCACAGTCAGGTAAATCTGAATAATCTGGGGATGCAGAGAGGATCAGATGAACAAGCACTTGAAAATCTCACACAAATATAGGCCAACTACTGCATGATTCAAAGTCCTTTTTAGTTTCTCTCTGTCAGGTTACATCTCCTTATTTTCTCAATATTCAGTCAAACCCACAAGTTGATCATTAACCCAACTGCTGAAAGTTCAATCCACACTCACTCTGTATGATGCTATAAAGACCATTCACAAGAATGTAAGTGTACAGATTGTTAGGTTTGTGTTAGGACTGTTAGTCATGAAATCTCCACCAATATAGGAAACTTTCACAAGCAACAGCAATGAGAAGTCCTGACCGTCTCTCCAGATTCCATGCTGGACATGGAAAGATATGGGGAACCTGGCAACAAGTATGAGCATCCTTCACCTATCCACCAATGTTAACTCACCACCATCTCAACCTACAAGTTTTATACAACACATCTGAAAGCTTTCAGTCCAATGGCCTTTTTTCTGCTGAGAACTGCAAGTAGGATCATGGCCATAGCACCACAGAACAATTAAAAAGGGTGAAAGATAGAAAAGCTGCCAACAGAAGAAGACAACAGAAACAGCATTAGAGGTTATAATTGCAGTCAATAGAAGAGGTGGGAAGTGAAAAGAGAAAACAAAAAAAGCAAAAAATAGGTTATCAATGCTGGGGGTGCATTCTTCTTCCTCCCTGAGGGAACTGACACAACAGCAGGAAGAGATAAGGGTAACAGTAGAGGAAAATACATGGTTACAGGCTGGCAATTACAAGGTAGGGGGGGACTGAAAGCATGGGGATTCTGTGTAGGATCTCATTTCTTTCAAGACAAAAATCAGCCTGTAGTACAACAATGTGTAAGACAACATTAAAGTACAATATTTTTTTCCTCTAAGCCTCCTTCTGTCATTACACTTACATGTATCTGCACCTTTTCCTAATTTGTCCTCTTTACATGACCCACAGACCCCATCTTATCTCCCAGTCTCCTATAGTATGAGCCTGTTTACACTCTCCCCTATTAGGGGGAATGGGGAGTTTTTGCCAATATTTGCCACAAGTATTACAACCAATATTCTGCTCATCTCTCCCTGTCTTGCTACCTTATTTCTGCAATTGTGGATCTAAGTACTTGACTTTAACTCTCATTTCTCTGCAGAAAACCTTATGACCTATAAGCTAAAAGCATCTGCCTGTCTCTTCAGCATCTGATCACATGCATCCAGCAGACAAAGATTGTTCTTCATCAGCCTATTGCCTGGTCAGTGAGGGCAATGCCAGCTTCCTGCTGTAATGGCTCCAAGTTCCATACGTTCAGATTATGTTTAAATACAGCAGTCTTTTTGCATAAAATTGTGTGTGTGTAGGCTGTCAACAACCTCATTGGGGCTTTCCTCGTGGCTGTATCTTTCCATTAGTCATGACAAACCTTGTCTTGCTCTACTCAAATCCAATCAGAACCCTCCTTTAAAGCTCCTCACTATTAACACTCTCTGCCTCTCCAATCTTTCCACTGGCTTCCTCTTCTCTGCTGGAACAGAGGCTGCTCATCTTAATTTTCAGCACCCTTGACAAAAATCACAATATAAGAAATCAACTTCCAACTCTGCTCAGTCTATGACAGCAAGATTCTATTTTTCAGACAAGTATTTTCATGCCTTCTCATGTTACTTTGCAAATTTGAGGGGTTTCTCATATAAACATTTACAAAAGCTGTTATAGACTTTGGAATTTTGCCTAACTGTCTCACAAAGATAAAGTCAGGTCATGAATACCTTCATACAGCTGCCAATCAGGCTGGCAAATTGTCTGTCTTGCTGACAATTAGAAGGGGCAGAAAGAAATATTTCTTGGTTTGGAATTCAGAACCCAGTCCATTCTGCTTTAGCGTCCCGTTTCAGTGACATTCCCACATTCCCAGACTCTGTGGCAAAACACATAAGGAATGGGGAAACCCAGTAATATTAAATGGATAATATTAATATATATATGAGAAGTGTATATATATACACACGTATATGAGCAAAGAGTCAAACCAGAAACTGTTATGTCTGAAGATACTTAGCTGAGAAAAAGCAGTAAAAAAGTACAGTTCCAGGAACTAAAAGGAGATACCCAGCCCTGTATCAATTTGAGCTTCTCAGGCAAAGAAATGATTTAACAATATTTATATCTAAAGGTATGATTATATTTTTCTCTTCAGCCAGCGCAAACTATTTGAAGAGATTCAATTCAGACTTCCCCTTAAAAGCTACTGTTTGCACTTACATTTGTCACATGTGGAGAATTCTGAGTAAGTTACAAATAATTTAGAACTGGATATTACACTGGCAGCAGCCATAGTGTAATTTCAGATCTGATTTCTATAATGCAATACTAATTTGAACAATATCTCTTGATCTCCAGATCTCAAAATGGTCAGAAAGAAGCAGAAGTTCATACTAACTCCAGTAGACACATGAGAAAACGAATCACAGGAAGGTTAAGAAATCTACCAAAGACAACCAGGAAATAGTCAATGACTGAATCAGAAATAAGCATCAAGTCTTGCAGCACTTTGAGCAAGCACAAGCTAAGCACTGCCAGAGAAAAGCAGTTCTTCTCAAGGGAAAATGCAGCAGGTTAAAACCTGTGATTATTTTTAGCAGGCCAGTTCCCCCAAACCCTTCAATACATGCCCACACACATGTTTATGCCAGCAGAAGGGAAGGAGTCAAGAGGCCAGGCAGATGGCGGAGCCGCCTACTCACTGCTTGTGGAACCACGGCCTCACTTGCTGGAATACCCCGTGTCTCCTCCTCTTCCATTCACCTTTATGGATAAACAGCCAGCCTCATGTGTAGGCTCATTTTTTCTTCACATTTATGAAACAAGCCAGCACTTTTGCATTTGGAGTAATTTTCATGCCATCTTGAAGTACTTAACCAACATTTGCTAATTAAATTTCACATCCTTTGGGGAATTTTCATCCTCTTGTTTTTGAGCAAACTGAGTGCAATATAAAGAGTGCAAGGAATTAGATTACAGTCATATAAGACTTAAACTGAGTTGGGGGATTTTGTTTTTAAATCAGTAAATTGAGCTGTGATGTAACTAACCTATGGCAGAACGAGTAAGGCTCTGCCATATGCAGAGCATCCACAATGTATCACAAAATTAATTCAGGGATATTTATTCAAAAAGAAAACAAAGAGTGAAGGGACCGTTTCAGCAGTGGGTAGGGAGGCTTTAGCCAAAGCACACTTGTGAATAATTCTTTCTGTGGAGTGAAACAATCTCATGGAAAAAAAAAAACAAACCCAAACCAAACCAGGCCCTATTTAAGGACCAACCTATTAAGCCACAATAACTAGATTTCATGATTTATAGACCTGTATCTGTACCTTCACAATACAACTTTCCAACTCACACAGAGTGAGACAAAACTACAAGTTGAGAATCACATAACTAGAAACTTTACAAGTATATTGCTAGATTTGTAAAACAAATATTTCTTGTAGCATTCTTATTTTGTCAGATAATCATAAATCTGTTTGAACACTCCAGCAAAAACATCAAATCTGCATCTTGGGGATATGCCATACACAAGAAAAAAAACCAAGTACATTTCTGACCCATTCCTAAAAATACCTTAATGGGTCCAACCTCCATATAAAAAGTTATTTACTCAAACTATCGGACACAGTCAAAGGCTATGTATTACCATCTAAAAACTCCAGTGCTCAGAACATTAGCAGCACCATTACAAGCTAGGGCTGGCCTAACAGCCTGGAAGTCTTAAGTAAGAAAACTTAACTAAAACTAGACCCTTCAAGAGCAGTTATTAATCCTTCAGTCACTGCCTTAATTATCAGCACAGTCATATGACAGTTATTCAGAAAAACAATGAAAAAAGTTAGTGACAAAGAGAAGTTCGAGTTCAAACTGATCTATGTTAAACCTTCAAGTTTGATTATTCAAAGTTCTGCAAAGTATTGTGGAATGGGATGGTGAGAAAATCTGCTACAGGATCATTGCATAGGACAATCCTAAAAGATAAAGGGTTTTCATTCAAGAAGCTACCAAGAGGCTGATACCTGAAGAAATTTAAGATAACTTTGCGCTTTAAAACAAGAATTGAAGGAAGTGTATTCCAGCTACAATATCCCAGCTTACAGGTGTGCTTGTAAGTATGAAAATCTGCTGGGCATATCCTCCAAAAGATGAAAGATTCTTTGCATGCTACAAGCAAAAAATGCTAATAGGTCAACACTGAAATTAAAGATAATTTAAGTAATGGCTACTTAAACACGTTCCAGAACACCGTGCTTCCAGTTTTTGCATCAGCCTCATAGCTCAGGACCTCTTCCACACTTTCTTTAATCTTTTTCCTCTCAGTTTTATGTTGCAGAATACTCTGAGGCTCATAGTAAAAGTACACAGGCATATGCTATTAGAATGAATTGAAACAATGAACATATTTTCTCCAAATTGAGACCTGCTGAATTTCCCATTAAAACTCCACATATGCAAATGCCTTTTCTTCTTCTGTGGCAGACATTCAAAATATACATTCATAAATTCCTGAGAACTCTAATCTCACTTAGTTGCACCCCCTCTACTCACAAGGTTATTAACATAAAAATAGCTATTTCTATCCCTGCTAGAAATACAGTTAAGAAAATAACCTCTATAAGGCTGTGTTTTACCAGCAACACCAAATAACATCCTCTCCATTAATTATTAGCGTCATACGATTCGAGCCAAAAATATAGCAGTGGGGATATATGAAAAAAAGATGCAAAGAAAAGCCCAAACATCTGAATTTGACCCTTCTCACACCCTGAAATTTCTACTAACATACAATATCATCTTATTTCTGAACATCCAAAGCATTAACTCACAATTATGCTATACAGTGTCTGACATATTCTACATGACATGGAAGCATGGTATACTTTAATTCAGGCAATTACAGACGTGACAGAAGTCAAGGAGCATTACAGCCATCAATTCAAGATGTCACATTTACTCTACACTAGCAAGACTTTTCCATCTGCATCAAGAGAGATGAAAAATTAACATAGGATTTTATACTTCGAATTTTAATAGAAAAAGATTTTCCATTACAGACTACCAGATCCTTTAAGCACTTAAGTAATAGCTTTTGGAACATTAAATATTAAGTGAGTTTTAGAAGAGTACTTCAAAATGATTTTGCCATTCCAAAAGGTGAATTTTAGTTTCACACTTGCATATGCAATTTACAACCAAACTGCTGCCAGATCTCAGGATCATATTGTTATACTTCATCTTTAAGTAACAGTTTCTCTCTCTCCTGCTAGGAAACTACAAATACAAATAGAATTTGTGCTCCACCAAAATGGGGTCGATCAAATTCAGCTGACAAGATACTCCTGGAAATTCTATTTTAATCTCTCCTGTAATTTCTGAGCTTAAAGAAAAGGCATTAATACCTGATATCAAGACACAGGCTATACACAACTTTGCTATATTATATGGTGGATTGTAAGAGGGAAAAATAAGACTACAATATCATCTTAGGAAGCTTTTAATCAGCTACCCAGTTGCCTCACAAAAGGGGGGTGCTGAGCGGCTACATTTCAAGAGTACCTATTTTCAGCATCTTCTCACCAGTTAACACATTAACACACCAGGTTACACAGAATCCCTGAGGGAGGAAACCTTCTCTTCTGAGTTTTACTGAGGAATAGCACCTAGTGATGGCGAAGAAGCCTACCCAGCTCTCTTCTGCCAAGGAGGTTCACAGAAACACCAAACTATCCAAAAGAGGTAGGAGGAAGTTCTACACTCAGCAATGAAAATTAAGGATGCAGACATTTACTTGACTAAAAGTACCACTGTGCAATGATTTAAACAATAGAGTGGATAAACTTTACAAGGTTTTCTGGTTTTAAAAGCATATCATAGGACACTAGATAGATTTATGAAGATACAGTTTGGTTTTCCCTCCAACACCAGATTCTTGTTTCTGGTTGTCCCAGTACAGCATGCAGTTAACATACACCACAAAAATTTTTCATGATCCAAAGACAAGAAACCAAATCTACAGAATTGAACGTCCAATACAAAGCCCAAACACTGCACAGACAAGGTCTCTCCTCCACAAGGGGAGACAGCTTTTTTCCCCGAGATAACTGCAGCAGTTCCCAAACCCCAGACATCTATCTTACCCCTTTTGAAGGATCCCATCCCTGCCACAGGGGTAATTCAATTGGTTATGAAACGTCAATTGAAGCATTCAAATTCCACCCACAAATCTCTAAGGTGAAACAGAAACCAACCCAAGCACCATCCAATGCACCAGTATGTAGCATGCAAGAGGCTCAAGAGATGCTATGCAAACTGGTGGCAAGAAGTACAACCACCTTCCTCAGCAAGTCATCCTCACTCATGAGTCAGTGGTCAAGAACTCACAGGTTTACTCAAAATCTCCTATTCCCTCCCATTTCATTTATGATTTAATTAATCAGAAATAACCATGATGATCTCAGACTTCTTATATATATAAATATATCTCATACACTACACATAAAATATACTTTCCAAACAACAATTTTTACTTCTCCCTCATGGACTGAAAGCACAGGCACTTTAAAAACAGCTACTGCATGTGAAATTATTCCTCCACTGTTAATCCATCTGCAGATAAAACTGCTTTTGACATCATCTAACATGCAAGAAATTATGTGGTCACAGTTTTAAGTTTCCAGGCTCTTCTTGTAGCTCATTCATAATCAAAAGCATATATGTAGTGGCAGCTTTTTAGAGCACCTTTGGAGTGGAAAAGTTAATATAACTTGACTAATCCATAGTGACAAACTACAATGTGTTATAAGAGAACCACATACAGGGCTTCAGGACAAACTAAGTATCAGCCTCATCTCTCTTCTGAGTTGACTGGGTTCAGATAAAATCAGGTCTAGATTTTAGATACCCTACAGGAAATGCACCAGAGCCCTCTGGAAACAAAGTTTATTGTTACTACATTTATGATTAAGTTTGAGATGTTCTACTTCACAAGGAACGCAACAAAATGTAACTCCAGTTGAGACTCAAACAACAGCCTCTAGGTCACAGAGAAAGGCAAAGAATGGAAGAAATCTTAAACTATGACTGGTCTAAGTAAACCTTCGTATACATATGAAAAGAAAACCCCAGAACTTCAAGGTTCAAAATAGCATAAGTCTGATCTTCGAGACCACAGTGAAAAATCAGCACCTACACCAATAATGGCTATAATGGAACAGATAAGTGACTATATTTATGAAGAAAGGTTTGGGGAATAACATTCCAAGAAAGCTAATCCATGAAATTACACTGGTTATGTGGGAGAATTCTCACCTTCCAGACACCCCCCTTCTCTGTCAATACTGCATTTCAGATAGCATACAAGCAGGAACAAGAGTTGAAGAATATCAATCTGAGACAAAACTCTATACTGGATAACCAAGTGCATATATTTTTTTTTTTTAATTTAAACTAATTCCTCCTCTTCCTTCCCCCACCCCGAAAAAAAACCAAAAAGCAATCTACTATTAATGAGGTGAAGAGCACAGCTGAACTGTAACAATATACCTATCTAGTTTGCTGAACAGCACTTGAACTTGTAATGAACTTATATAGGCTTAACTTTCTAACATTGACAAACAGAAGAGGAATCAGTAGGTTTCCTAATTGACTGTTAGACATCTTCCTCGAAACGTGAATGCATTTTAATCCATTCAGGAAAGAATCTGCTTTTCAAAGCAGCCCCAGGTTCTGTCCAGGAACCCTGCCAGACCTTTCACATGGAGCATGTGGCCTGTGCCCAGCAGCCAGGGAACGCTACTGTGGCTGTTTTCAACTGTCCACAGGACAAACCTGCCTCTGACTTCATGAAAAGAATTAGCCAGATGCACTTTCCCTGCAGCACAGCATACAGTGCAAGTGAATGTATGGCACAAGAGAAGGTATTAAAAGAAACATCACATTAGTTTAAGCACATTTTATAGTTTGCCTCATCCTTTCTCATTTATAGGTGTTCTTTCTCTCGCCATCTTTGTGAACATATTTTCATTTTCAGTTTTACCCAAGACTCGTCACCCAACATGCACAGACTGTTAAAGCCCTGGTCAACAGTTAGTCCAGGTAATCTGTTGCCATAAAATTTAATTTCTGTTTTGGTTTTTTTTTACTGAGAGTTATGAACAATAGGATTTTTCAGAGATGGATGATACATCTTTGCACCAATACAGTATCTTAATTTTGCAATATCCTTTGTAATTGTGAGCAGGTAAAGTCACTCACTTCAAAACCACACAAATCAACATCCTCCTTAAGCCTGAATTAAAAAACTGCATATCAAATCTGTCTGGGAGTGGCAACATTACATGAGTGGTTTAAATGTGAATCTATTTACGGACACAGAAATCTCTCTTATGATACTGGGAAGAAACATAGCTCCAAGGTAAGACTGGGCTTTCTGTATGCACACCAACTCACTAAACTTAAGCTCCAGTAGGCCCAGAATGCAGTTGTCATTTAACAGATGGTGGATAAACACTGAACTAGAATGGAAGAGGAAGGGAACATCACAAAACATCATTAGAATCATGGAGTAGAATCAACTAGGTTCGAAAACCATTGAAAGAGAGAAAAACTAAAATGGAAGATACATTCAGCATGTTCCTTGCTATTTGTATATTTTAGAAGTAGCAGAACGTAAATATTTACAGACAGCAGTCTTGCACAGGTCAGAATTTTTATCTGTAACTTTTACAGTAGAGAGACAAGGTAACACGTTCACTTAATAGCTTGTTATCTGAAACACCGATTCAGATTTGACTTAAGAACATAAATGACTTGAAGAGTTCACGATTGGCATCCAGGAAATGCTTGTTTGCATTCTGAAACCACTGTCTGGTTATAAGTCTGTTCTCAAGATCATCCTGTGATGCAGTGCACCTGCATAAGGCACAGATCCTCTCCAGCTTAAACAACTGCTAAAATCTTAAATTTGAGTAGCTAAGCACACTAGAACTCCAAACAGTACTTTTGACCATGAAAGTAAACCTTCATAAAAACTATTTTTTTGGCAAATATAAAAGAAGAGGAATAAAACGTTTCACCAAAACTTTGGCTGAGAGCTCCAAGAGTGAAATGCAGTATTAAGAACATAATAAAGAAAAAACTAAAAAGAAAATATTGTTCTGTAATACAGAAGATTTTTTTTAATTTACTTTTATGTACTTAACAGTCATTGAAGCAGAGTCAGCTTCTCCTCCCCATGAGCATCTCTCACTCATGCTGTAACTGAGAAATGAAATAACTTATAAGATGCACTTAGAGAACCACAAGAACTGTGGAAGGTGACTAGAAGGGGGAAACAGAAAAGGAAGCCTTAGAGCCTGTTCCTACCTTTATCACAGGTTTTGAAAGAGTTTTCTAGGCCCATTTAGAGCACAACGAAACACATGTATGCCCAGGAAGAAACAACTAAAGTGAATGGTTGCAGGAAATAAAGTATATTTAAAATAAATAAGCAGCAACCTAGGAAAGTCAATATATCCTGGTTTTGTGCATGTAATTTTGACCCGGAGAGTTACTTTTAATTGATTGTTACAATAACTAACAAGCTAAAGAGAAGGAAGCAAATACTTGTAATATCCTCTCCACCCCTTACAAAATACACATTGTAACTCCTAAAAAGAAGGTCCATGCTCTTTCCTATGTTTCAGTAACAAGTTTAGTTATTTTAGTAACCAATATGAAACAGTACATTTCATATAGGCAAATTATACTGCATATAAAGCACAGCTGAACTTTTTTCCTTAGCAGCCTATACTATATCACAAAGAAAAGTGATGTCAAAAAAAATTAACTATGCTTTCGCATAAAAGGGTCACTGTAGTTGGCTTATTTCCTCTCAACTTAGCAGTCTTTGGGATAAGCACGAAGGTCTTTCATGCCCCAACAGAAGACACTAGGTTTCAGCTAACTAGAATTCCACTTCAGATATTACATACTTCTTTTCCAAATGTCAAGGTTGTTTAGTTAATCAGGAATAACAAAACTCTGCAGAATATAATTCCAGTGCAAAACTGGAACAGATCTGCACAGTCCTCATGTGCAGCGAGATAACACTGTCTGTCCACTTATTCAGGCATTTATGCTTTGCCTATGGTCATCT
Source organism: Ara ararauna (assembly GCA_028858755.1). NCBI lineage: Eukaryota > Metazoa > Chordata > Aves > Psittaciformes > Psittacidae > Ara > Ara ararauna. Next base: position 2,677,643 of record CM054389.1, on the reverse strand, counting down.
TACAGTAGTAATGGGTTTTTCTGCAATAGCACTGGGTTTTTTTTCCCCTCAAATTATACTGCCTGGGATAAAAATCCCTACCTGGGCTCTAGCAGTTCATAACTACAGTGCTGTACCTAAAAATACTGCATAATACAAGAATGCTGCCACAAAAGCAAGTCTTCAGAATGAGACAGCCCCTTCTCATTGTAATAAGTTGTCTTAGGTCACATCAATATTTACAGTCATAAAAAGGTAATATGCTTGTTAAGACTATATCTGTAAAACAAGAAGGAACAGGTTTTGGATAATAGATTGTTCAGACTACCTACTTATTTACTTCAGCCTGCCTGACACTAACAGCCCATATATCCATCTAGAATTCTGTCAAACTGCATTGCACTTGATACCTACAGATTTTTAAGTACAGAAAAATCAGTAAGTAAAAGCTCTTTACCACCAAGTCAGAATAATTCTAGAAAAAGCCACTTCCATTGTGCCCTCCAACAGAGATGACAGAAGCTGGGGATGTTTACAGGTCCTATATGGATAATTCAGCATCTGCATCAGCAACAACTCCTCACTACTGACAACCTCAACGTGCAGCTGGATGGAGCAGGCAGCCGCGACGCACCTCCAACGCTGCTCGGACAGGAGGATATCTTCAGGAACTAACGCACTCCTGGCCGAGCATCCAAGTGGCCGATTTTGAAGAACTGGCCCTTTTTTATCATTATTATTATTTTATTTTAACTTGCACTTCTCCTACCTATAGGACAGGGATGAATGCCCAACACACCGATGCCCTGGGATTTCTACAAAAACTTCCCCTCAAGGGCCATCCCTCGCGGCTGTTTCAGCTCCCCTCCGGACCTCCCCGCACACAAACAGAGAACAAACCCCGGGGGCACCGGGCACCCCCGCCCCAGCCCGCACCAGATCCGCCCACCCCCCCCATCCCCGGCGGCTCCCCCACGGACATCCCCCTCCCCCCTGGGGATGAGAGCGGTTCTCTCCCCGGTGAGGAGGGAGGAGGAAGGGATGGCCGGGGCCCCCGCCTCTTCCCCCTCCTCCTCCTCCTCCTCCTCCTCCTCACAGCGGAGGCGATAGGCCCCGCTGCGCCCCCGAGCCCCGCCGCCACCCCGCGCCGCCCCTGCGGGCCCTCTGCCCTTACCGACGGCGCGGCGCTGGGGCGGCCCGGCGGCAAGCTCCGGTGGGGCCGGACGGTCGCAGCGTCTCACCTCAACCTCAGCGCCACCGCCACCGCCATCTTGCCTCCCCTCCCCCGGCTCGGCGCGCTCCGCCCCCTCGCGCCAGGTCCTGGCAGCTACTGAACAAACGGCGGCGCCACGGCTCGGTGGTTGCTACCGACCGAGGGAGCTCGCTCCTTCCTCCCGCCATGGCGGTGTACGTTGGTGCCCAGGCAGCGCCAGGCCGCGAGAAGCCCGGGCGGGCCGGCGATAAGAGGGCGGGTTGCTTTGCTCCTTCCAGGACCCGCTGGACGGTGCGGCGGCGAAGGGTTCCCTCCCCTTCCCCTCAGAGGGGCTGGGGGGGCGGGAGGCGCCGCCATGAGGCGAGCGCGGGGCGCGGCGGCACTGAGGCGGGCGGGGCCCTCCACCCCGGAGCGGGGCGCAGGGGACACCGCAGAGCCGGTAGGCAGCGGCTGTGCCAATGAATGGGGTCTCAGGAGCCGGGGGACAGGAACCTGGCCGGGGCCCGGAGCGAAGCCTCTGAGGGCGTCTGGCCCCGCCGCGCCCTTCCCGCCCCTCCGTCTGAAGCACCTCAGCGGGGCTCCCGCGCGTCCCGGCCGCTGAGCCTGTGCCGCTGGCGACGGGTGACTCCAGAATAAAGTGAGAGGTTTAAAATCGCGAATTCATTTTTATTCCTCCCCCGAATGAGGGGTATGTGAACTGTTCCCTGCTTTTTCAATGCATTTCAAATCTGCATGGCGTTCTACCTGCTAATATGTAACCTCAGGTGTTCTAAGATCACAAATGCATCTCTTACCAGGTTTACTACGGTGAAAGAGCATTAGGCAAGATAAAATTACCTCACGGGTACAGTTTTCATTAAATATGAGAAGTCATATCCCACATTTTGCAGGATGTGTGCCACACATTTATTCAGATTAATAAAGCAGGGGCTCGTCCTATGGCAAATGGATTACTTATGAAATGTGTTGTATTAAGTATGTTGTTACTACAGCAGCAGAGATCCACTCTCATGTAGTGCTACGTTAAGGTGACGTGACACATCTCCAAAGACTTCACGTTAAAGATTCACAGTCTAATCCCAGCACATGCCCATGGCTGCCTCTCTTCACTTGGAAGTTAAAGGTGTCCGAATAAAAGTCTGTGAAGACAAGTCAGGCATTTATCTTGTTAGCTCTCGGCTGCTCTTCAGATTCTGAACTTCTCTGCATGGTTTTCACCATTTTCTATAAACCCACCCAACTGGCATACACCTTGTCTTCCATATTGGCCGTTTGTCTGGAAAAGCGAAGTTTCCAAGCCACAGTGTATCAGAGTGCCATTTTTTCATGTTTATCTAACTATTTCCTGTCTCTTTTTGCTCCACAACCTTCTCCCATGGGTGACTTCACTTCCAAGATGTATCCAAACATTTTTTTTCACCTTTACAGCCAGACTTGGCACAGCCAGATCTGCAGATAGCAGAACGTGCCTGAAGATAAGCTCCTCTTGTCCTGCTTTTGAGGCTTCCCTTAACCTGCATCTCTTCCACAGCAGCCCAGCGCATGGATCAAAGGTACCACAAGCTGAAAAGCTCAGCTTTTATCACTAGTAGCTCTTATTTCTGGACGGCTGGCGCGGTGCAGGGCCCGGGCAACGGCGGCTCTCCCCACGGGAACGGGTCCTGCCCGAACCGCGTTGCCAGGCCCGGCAAGGGCAGTGCAGCGGGAGCCGTCCCGGTTGTGCCCTTCCTCCGGGGCAGCCCTGGAAAGGTAGAGCCGGGGCACGTTTCCGCGGCAGCGGCCAAGCGGCCCCGCCCCGAGGCGGGGAGAAGAGGCGGAGTGGAGGGGGCGGGGGGGGGAAGGCCCCTTCGGTAGGCCGGAACCTTTCAGCCGCATTTCCCATTTTTCGCCGGAGCAGCGCAGCGCGGGGCGCTATGGCAGCGGGGCCGTGGGGCTGGGGTCCTGCGGTGGCGGTCCTGGTGCCGTTGCTGTTGGCGCTGCTGCTCGGTGGTGCTCGCCGCCTGCGGCGCCTTTCCGTGGCCGGCGGGGCTTGCGCCGACCTGAGGGGAAGGGCGGGTGGCGTCCGCGCGCTACTAGTGACAGCGCACCCTGATGACGAAGCGATGTTCTTCGCCCCTACGGTGCTCGGCTTGGGCAGAGCCGGTGCCCGCGCCGCGGTGCTGTGCTGCTCCGCAGGTGAGGGGGGGAACGTCCCGGGAGCGGCGGGGCACCGGCCAAGGTGGAGGCCGGGCTTCCCGCCCGGGACGTCGTGAGAAGGCCGCCATGATGTCTTCCCATGCTGGTCTGGCGCTGTTGGTCGGGGCAAGCGGCTGTACCGTGGGGTCACCCGCTGGCTGGACGCAGGCGTCTGATGTCAGTGCTGCGCTGAACCTCACGGTCCTTTAGGTCTGTCCTGCCGTGACCGCATGGCAGAAGCTGTGGCTGCCTCATCCCTAGCAGTGTTCAAGGCCAGGTTGAATGGGGCTTGGGGCAACCTTGTGTAGCAGAAGGTGGCCCTGCGCAAGGCAAGGGGTTAGAACTATAGGAGTCTTAAGGTCCTTTCTAACCCAAACCAGTCTTTAATTCTATGATATCTATAGAATCATGGTGGAGGAGGTGATGTGCCATCCATCTGAAGTTTGATGTCATGGCTCCAGCTTGTGATGCATTACTGTAAAATCCTGCACTTCCTGGAGAGTTGCCACAGATGGGCAGCTTTAGTCAGAATGTTACTTTCAGCAGAGCATCAGCAGTGACATCTTCTTCACGCAGAGGTTTCACAATTCAGGCCTAGGTACTTTCAAGCTGTGCTGAAGGGTCAGTATGTTACACAAAGGTGCTGTTCAGCACAGCCTTTTGGCATCTCTAAGTCCATCATCTTGCAGAGGACTTACTTTGTTGATCCAGTTTTAATATCATAATGATATATTTGCTGGAACTCATCTAAAAATTATTAAGTTCTGTAATGCTCTAATAATGGAGAAACTAGTGCCGAAGGGAGCCCAAGGTCATGCTGTCCGTCACTCAATGTGATGCAGCACTGATATCTCTTCAAGTGCTGCAGACAAATGTCTTGTTTGTTCTTCGGAACTTACAGGGAGATTCCTCAGCCTCTGCGGGCTAAGTGAGGCATTAGCTTTTCTTCAAATCACTTTCTCCTGAGTCATTGGTAGAATTTAAGCTCATTTGTTTATTTTTCCTGTCTGCCGTGAACATGGAAATCAAAGTATCCCTTTGTAGCAGCCTCTTACATATTTTAAGACTGTTATCTGCCTCTTCTGTCTTATCTCCCCCAGACTAAACAGCCCTATTTCTTGCAATCCTTCCTCATATATAATGTTTTCTAAGCCTCTTTTCATTCTCACTGCTCTCCTTTGGACTCTTCCAATTGGTTCACATCTTTGAAGTGTTGCGATCAAAAACTAGACGCAGTACTCCTGCTGAGGCCTTTCTGTGGCTGAATAGAATGGGAAGATTCTTATTTGCTCAGGACAGGAGTTTTTCACTGCATGTATCAGTCTTATGTTCTTCTTGTGATCTACTAAATCTCCAGATTATTTTTTTTTCTGCAGAACTGATACCTAACCAGTTATTACATTGTTCAGCTTTTTGTGCCTAGGAAACAATCTCATTTTAATTGATCTTTCACACCATACTGCTGTACCAGAAATTGTGAGCCTGCTGTGAAAACTAAAGGTACTGTTTCAATGCTTGTTGAGAGGACTGTCTTGGGCTTACAAACATTTATGTCTTGCTCTGATAGCAACTTACATACGGGAAAAGGGCCCTCTGAGGTTTTGAAAGCTCCAACTAGTTCCCTGCCAACTTTCCTGTTCTTTGTTTTCAAAGCTTTCTGTCATAACAAACCATCTAGGTGAGAAGACAAAGATTAAGCTATTGTTAAGTCCTGTGGTGTCATGACTTTACTGTACCTCCCATTCAAGATTTACTGCAGAGCTTTCAGTTGTCTTTGCTGATGGATAAAAGGTCTGTGGATCCCATTTGGCTGTTTCACAGCTATGGAGAGATTACTGAAATGCAACTCTGCCATTTCAGTGTGGGGCACTAATACACTGCTGCTATTAGAGAACTTTCCAAAGACATGTTGTGCTTCTGTTTATTTTGTTAAATTTTCTTTTACTGCTGATTCAGCATTGTGAAACTTTTAAGTGTGTTTGACTCTGCCTTCTATGTCCTCTCTTGCATATCTCTGTAACAAAGCTAGCAGCCCATATAAGAGAGTACATTCATTGGGCTCATAGATTTTTCCATGCCTCTAATTAGTCTTTGGGGTGATTCACATGGTTCATCCTGTCATTGTGGTGTGATTGATGGGTAAGCGCATTGATCAAAGACTGCAAATTGTAACACGGAAATAAAATCATTACTTAGAAACCGTCATACTTGCAGTTTTCAGATGTCAATCAAAACTACTTAGAAATGAATTAGAGTTGCAGCACTGTGGGAAAAAAAAACCCAGTCTTTTATATGCTGAATAATCTTCGATTGAAATAATTACTCATTCTAAATGTGCTTTGCTCTCTGTAGTAACTGACTATTGTGAGTGCTCCATGGATGAGGTCCAGCAGCATCAGCTGGTTTTGCTCTCAATAGCTTCCCATTTTTTCATGTTAGCATTTATCTATTCCTGATGTCCTGATACATTTCTCAAGCTGTGGAACACAGATATGTTCCCTGAGTTCAGTAGAAGTATGGTATTTTGAGACCAGGGGTACTATTTGGATAAAACATCACCTGCACTCAGCTTTTACAGTGTGTTGCAGCAAAAGATATGTTATCTTAAATCACTACTATCATTAAAAAAATCACTACTATCATTGTAAAAAATCAGTCTAAAGTAAGTCTTGCTGTACTCAGTAATCCATCCAGTGGAGGTGTAGGCACTTTAATTTGCTGAAGCTGGAACTTGCAGTCTAAACTGCAGACTACAGAGCTGATGTGTTCCTCAGCAAACCCACAGATAATCATTGCCATAGTCTTCTAAAACCATTCACTTACAGTCTGCAGGAAGAGGTTGGGTTTTTTTCTAGTTACTCTCCCTCTTTGAACATTTGACAAAGCTTGCTAATGATGGATCAGATTGCAACACTGCTTGAGAGAAATGCTGGATTTGGATGACTCACACCCACAACAATAAAAAGTTATAATGCAATTCAAGACTTGAATCATACATTAATTCTCAGCTGTATTTTGTTCATTTTATTGCTTCAACGTTAAAATTGGGTTGCAAGTACTGCCCCGCACGGGGCAGCATTCTGGAAGGGGTCATCATAGCTCTGGCTGATGCCAAGGAAAAATAAGGGACTGTCAGGGCAAGGTGAGAAGAAAATAATTCAGTGAAGAAGAAGGTGGTGTATAAAGATCATGAATCCCATTTCCCTGCTAGTTGTTGAGCTCAGTCTGTTATAACTTTTCCCAAATGCCTTATCTAAATCAGGTTTCCTGTGTTTTGGTTCTCTTAAGTTCTTTGCAATCTCACCATTTTAGTTTCTTCCTGAATTTCCTCTGTGAATGATGCTGAAAAGTCTTTGTCTTAAACCAGAGATTGTTATAATGGAATTCCTCCTTTCCTCAAATCTTTTTCATTCTATCACCGTATTCTGTTGCAGTGTCATAATGTTGTGTGACAACTACTGCTCATAAGAAGTGGTCCAGACTATTATAAGTTTCAATCACTTAAAGAAGACAGCATGGGTCAGGCTTCCCGTGTGTTACCTCAGCAGTTACCCTGAGCTAAGCTGGGTGTTGCTCAGGTAAAAGCTGTGGAGTTTATTCCCTGCAATTTATATGGTGCTCTTTTATTTAATGTGTGATGCTCACGCTTAAAGCTTTGAGAAAGAAAATTGAAATTCTTTCCAAGCCAACCTAAACTAAGTTTGACGGTGTTGCTGTGTTTTCTACTTTCAGGAAATTACTACAATCAAGGAGAGATTCGTAAGAAAGAACTAGAACAGAGTTGTTTGCTTCTGGGGATTCCTGCTTCCAATGTAACAGTTATTGATCACAGGTAACACGTTTTCATTTACAACATAATTTCATTGCAGTTTTAATAGGGGGATGAAATTCACTTTAAAGTTGAGTGAGAGGCTAAAAAGTCATGAGGAATCTTAAAAAAGACCATATTAGATATTTTTGTTAGCTCAACAGAAATCTAATCCATGCAGAAGACAATTCAAGGATATAATGGTGATCATAATCCCTATATTAAGCTCTGTTGACATAGCATAGAGAATAACGATAAACACACTTGTTGGGGTCCGGCACAGTGTGTTTGGGCAGCATGATCACATCCTCTAACACTTGTTGCGGTGTTACAGAGACAACTGTAAATTCTCTGCATTGCCTTTGGCAGGTTTGTCTGTAGGTGAGTCTTTGCAGGGTTGATGTGGAATTCTGTTATATTTATCATCTGATTTAGTCCTGGCTAAAGACAAAAGTGAATTGCATTATTAAAGACAGCCCATAATAACATGTTAGTAAGACTCCTTCAATTTAAGCCATGTAAAAGTTCTGTTTTTCTAAGGTGTGATGTTGTTTTCTTTAGGTGTATGTATATACAAAAATAGGTGATAAAGCTGAGACTTCCTTCTTTTGGGATTAGTTGAGGAACTGTCTTCTGGGAAGGTGATTAAACGCTTTAAATCAGTGAAACTTGGAATTAATGTTGTAAAGGCCTCTTCAATTGTCCAATCACTGTTTATGTAGGGTTCATAGAAGCTGAACTAGATACTGACTGCTAGGAAACACAGTACAAGTGGTTGTTTCAATTATAAACAGCTATTATACAATCCATACAAAATATTTCTATTTGTGAAGAAATAGCTTTAACAGAAACATACTGATTTAAAGCCACACCAACTAGGAAAGTCAGAGTTGAAAAAAATCTGGCTCCAGGCAGGCCCTTTTCCCATGAACATATTTTCCCTTGAGCTAAGGCAACAGAAACCACAGTCCAGAATATGAATCTTTTGGAGTTCTTTGCTTTTTTTAGCTTTAGGTTTCTCTCCAAGTTTTCAGCTCACAAAAACAGCATAGGAGTTGTTTTCCTTCGGAATGAAAAGAGATGTTTCCGTTTGCTTCTCGTGAACTGGTTTTGGATAACTTCAAGTTTTGTAGTACAATCATATGACAACGCCCAAAACATTTTGGGGAGGGATAAGGAAAAAAGCTGCTAAGCTTTGCTAAGCATAAAGACTGCTTAATGCACCATGCAGAAGTGCACTGGCCTTTCATCCGCTAACATCAGTATGAGATGTGAGGTTCCTGAACTTCTCAGTCACCCCCTACTACACCCTGCTTTTTGCCAGTAATGCTTTGGTTTGCTCTGTAGGAAGGTGAGGCTGTTCAGAGAAGTTGCTTGGATCATGCCTCTTTGTTACTTTCATTGCTGTTATTACACATATTTATACATGATTTCCCCTAGTGAATACAGTGCCTGAAAGGACAGATCCATCCCATTGCCCAGAGCTCCAGGGCATGGACCAGAATGTACAACACTGTTCAAAGAAACAGGTTTAGATTTGAGGTCTCTATCTCTGAGGTTAGAGTGCTATGAGATAAACATCAAATCATCTTTGTTGTGCATTTAGGGAGCAAACTGAAGTGAAGTTCTTGCAGAATTTTGCTCAGAGCTTGTTTGCACAGTGAAGTCAAGTGTGTTTACAGTGCATTATTTACTCTGCAATAACTCGCCAGCTGGATGCTCTTTAGGAAAAACATCTGTGGATCAGGTGTTAGCAAAATGGTAAAGGATCAGGAGTTATTTTTAGATGACGCTGACTTTTTAGAGTAGCTAATTTTTAAAGTAGTGTTTTGCAGCAGTTTAGACAAAGCAGTGGGATTCAGGGTTCTTGAAACTTACTCAAAATCCCTGGATTCCTTAAGGTCAATATCTTTCCTATGCCTCTGTTGTGACTTCTGTAATTTATAGATCGTAAAAAAATATTTGCCAGTATGGCATCATGTGAAACTTGCTAAATTAACATGTTATCTACCACTAGATTTCCATGTAAATTCATGTCTATGTAATACATTTCAGGAGGTTGTTCCTCTTTAGTATTTTGTCTTTTGTAGGCACTGTTTTAGATCAGAGCCCTTTAGCTTTTTTTGTTCCCTTCCTAATTCATCAAAAGCTATTTTTCCACCAATGTAAAGAACTAATATATTGCTTTATGACTGCTGCTGGCATGCTGCCCATCTAACATTTTTTCTACAAACACTGGATGCTTTACATTATCCAAGCTGCAGATTTGTATTTTGGTAAGGAAAGCCCAAAGGATTGCTAGGTCTGGATCTGCTCCAGCCATTGTAATGTGGAGCTGAGTCATGCTGCTTCCTCTTTCTTTGTATGATCTACAAGTGAATGAGTAGAATTTTCAAGATGCAAAAGGGAAAATACACATGAAAAGCCAGGTGATTTACTTGCTCTGTAATGTCGCTTGGCCAGGCAGGTATAAAATCAACATGACATTTTGAATTGCCTGTGAACTTGTAAAGAGAAAGCTTCTGTCAGTCAGGCTATGATGAAATCTGTGTTAAAGATCAAATCCTTATTAAGCAGTCCCCTTCTCTCAAGTACAACCAGGATTTTTAGGGCAGGACTAGCTCAGTCCCTATCAGACAACTGCTTTGCACTGATTCTTTAGCAGGTGTTTGATGTTGTCACTGTGTTTGTTACCTCAGTTAACGACAACTCAAATCTTCTGCACAAATACAGTCACAAACTGCGCCTATGTTTCAACCCTAGAGGCTTGAATCTCCTGCAGGAAAGTTCTTCACTGTAGAAGGCATGTCCAAGAGCGGAAAGGGACATGCATGGCTGTGCAGCACCCGGTTACTGTAGGTGAGCAGATGGGCATGCAGGCAGCATGCTCCAGACTATTTTAGAGTAGAGCACTTGACTCTTCCTACTTGATACCTGTAGGAATACTTCCACTGTTCACTTGTACTTGTGAATAGTACAGGTCAGGCACCACATTAGCAGAGGTGTCCCCTGAGCTGGCATGTAATTATCATAGCTCCAACACTGCACTGACTGAACAGCTTCTTGTAAGGGAGACAAAGTTTTACAGACCGCTTCTGTTACCGTTCCCACACGAGGCTTAATGCTTAGAGGAACCCAGCTCAGAACTAGGACCTGCATTGTTCAACGTTAATTTCTGTACTGAAACAGTTATTTCTGCTGCTGGGTGAGGGAGGAGTAGCAAGAGAGTGAGGCTGGAAACTTGTGTAAGATAGAAGTCACTTCATTGATTATATAAATGGTAATGTAAACTCTGTGATTCTGGTGCATTTTTATCATCTTATGTGCTGCAGCAATGGACATCCTTGTAGCTGTAAAAATGAGAGATCATTTGGTGTATCCTACTTACAATACCAGCTTAATTTTCACAAAGTCTAGTATAGTTCTACAAATCTTCAGTGAAGGGAAAATGAACATAGCTAAAATACATGCCTTTAATGCAAACACAGACTAACTCAACTGAAAAATCTGCTACAGTGATATGTGTAAAATAATAGATAAATCAGATGCTGGATGTTTCTGTGGTGGCAGAAGGGTCTAATGTATAAAGCATTTGGCTGCACTGCAAACGAAAAGGGACATCCATTTTCACCAAAAGTTCTGTTGTTCTTTAGGCATGTGTTAGACTTTGCTGCCAGGTTTAGCTTGATTGCTAAATTGCTGTGGTAATGTATGAGCAAATGATCCACTTAAAAGACATGAGTACTTGCTGAGCAGGGCAGAGCTTCCTCATCTTGAGAAGAACAAATCTGAGTAACTGATTTGCACTTAAAAAGTGCAGCAAAGACAAGATTCATCTTAGCAAAAAGAGAGCTTGTAAACGAGTAAAAAGTGAGTCCTGCATTATCATAAAGCATGGAGATGTTTTATCTTCAGAATGTGCAGAAAAGAATACTTCACTAAGACTGTGAAGAGAAAATACGTTCACCAAAGAGCTGCTTTGTGTGCTGTTCTTTGAGATTCACTGCTACATGTTTTCTTGGTTGTTGCTCTATCTGGTCTTGAGAACATAGTGAGATGAAGGTGTTCTAGTCTCCAAAGCCGGTTATCAGGTCACAAGTTATTGCCATGGTTTTGGACTTGTGAGTGTACTTTGCTGGAAATTTGCTCATAGTTGGGAAAGCTCTTTGTAAGTAACTAATCTGTGAATACCTTCTCCTGAGCTAGAAAGCGCTCTCACAGTGTGTGGAAGACCAGGAGTTAATATCTAATTGATCTGATATTAAGAGTTGGTTTAAGCTCCCATTAACACTGAGCACATGTGCCAATGCTCTGGCTGTCTTCTAGTCTGTAAATTGCACATAAACAGGAGATGTTTTCTAAGCTGTTTTCACTTTCTGAAGAGAACAAGCAAAAAGGAAGCCCAAATTATTCTCTTTTTCTCATACCTGGTTTGGGTTCATGGAAAGATAAATATCAGGCATTTTACTGCAGCTTCTGAAACTTTTGTGCATGGTTGTACTGGACAGAAAGTAAAACTGGTTATTTGCATCTTTAATATGACGGAAAATACTTGGTCCAAGGTTGCACAGCAAAGAAAATAATAGCTGAGATTTGTGTAAACTGGAAGATTTTGAATTCACAGTACAAAGGCTCAGTGCAAATAATGTTACATCTGCTTCCAAGTTTCCATGGAAATGGCACTCCATTCGCTTTTGTGTTATTATTTCATTTAAGTCCAAAAGGGCTCTGATTAGACAATGCACAGGAGAGAGAGGGCATCTGCCCATGCAGGATTACAGGCTTTCTGCAGGGTTTTTATGAGGCTGCAGAAAGGCTCAAATACTCTTTTTTTCCCCACATAATAATTCTTTGCTGTTGGTTTTTTTTTTTTTCCCCTACAAGGTAAATGGGCTTTATTGTACTTCCTCATGTTTAACTCCTAATGAACTTCCTTTTATGAACTCCCCATGTCAGAGAAGTGAGTCTACAAGGTCACAGGAAAAAGTATATCCTTAAATAAATAGTGTGTGTGTCTGTGATGATCAAAAAGATGTAAAAAAACTCAGGCCCTTCAGAGAACAAAGAATGTAACTGAAAATTTAAACCTTTTTATTAGAATTTAGAAACATAGAAACATACAGACAGTTGTTAAGTTTATCCCATTGATCCAGTTAGGTTTTACTGTACTTGGGTGGTTTGTTGATGGCTTTATTGATTTGAATGCAAGGTGCTGAGTATGTGAAAGTTCCAGATGCAGCTATCTAGTGAGAATATTTACTGCAAGTAAGAAAGGCTCAAAACTGAGGGCACCAGGAGAAGTGCAGAGGTAAAATCCTGGCACTGGATTTTTGCCTCAGAATTTGCCTGGTGGCAAAGCTGTCAGTGACCTCATAGCAGTTTCTGCCTCACTCATTTGCAGCCCTGTGTTATCTTGCTGAATGGGAATTTTAAAAAGATCTATTTATGTGTTTCTGATCAGAAAGGTGATATTATTCCCTGATGTTTCTTCTTTCCCTGTTGTCATATTTCATGCTTTGGGATCAATATTTAATAGTTTTAATTCTACTGAAATAATTGTTATTAGTTACATTTTGTCCTAAGTTCCTCATGGTATAATAGTGTGACATTTCATTGATAATTCTAAGAGTTGATTAAAATTGCTGCCATGCTTTATTGTAGAAGACCTGCATGTTTCAGTAGTGAGTGATGGGATTCTCCTCATCTCTGTTAGCTGGAAATGTCTGTATTTTTTGCATAATTTTCTTTAATTAAGTGGCATTTGTGGGACCAGAAAATCTTTGATGCAAATTGGTCCCACATTCAGTGTGTATTACAGAGAAATCAACCTACATCTTTTGAATCAAACATACGTATAATCATCCTGAATACTAACATGCTTTACCATGACAAGGCAGCATGAAGCCTTTGTTAGTCAGATGGGTCTCTGATGTTTAGGTAATCACTGTAGCCACATTTCACTGCTGTTTAGTATAATTCTTGAAGTTTAAATTATTTTCTTTCAGAGAAGACAGTAAGGTATTTGGCCACCTATTTTTATTTACATTTCTAAATAAACAGCTAGTTTTTTCCAAATGCTTATCACATGGCAGCTCATGCTGGTATTTTAGGACACCAGAACACTTTATACACAGAATTATATCAAAGTCTGCCTTCTGGCTTCTGCTTTTGTAAGTGTTGCTCTATGCAATAATTTAAGAAGAAATTCTCTTGGGGATTGAGATGTCTCTTTGCCCTCCAGGAAAGCTGCTTTCTGAAACAGAGGCTTATATTGTAGTGAGTTAGGTTTAGCTATTTTGTCCTAACTTAGATATTTTTCTCAATAAGGAAATATGCCCTTTTGCTTCCCTGGGACTTCTGTGAACCTAATCTTTTCTTAGCTTTCTAACACAATTAACTTCCTTGCTATGCGAAAAGGGAGAAGGGTCTGTGGGGAAAGGGGGAATAAGGCTTTCAGTGCTAAAGGGGCATGTCCCCCAGGTTACCTCTGCAGAGCAATGAGCAATGGTCCTTTTCCAGACATTCAAGGATCCTCCTTCAGATGTCAACAGAGACCTGTCAAACCATGTCAGTGAAGTCACAGCAGGGTTTGATTAAGAGCAAGAGTCTGGCCAGAGAAGCCAAGGGCTCTGAGTAAATGCAAGGGAATGGAAGGAGTAGTGCTAAAGGACACAATGTCTTAATAGAAATCAAATCAAAATACTGAGCATTGAGATTTATACTTTTAATGCTCAATATTATTTTAGCAGAATAAAAACTATAAAATACTGATCTCAAAACATGACAGGTGAGAAGAGGGATCGTAGCCATCCCCTGAAGCTAAGGCAAGTTTGATTCAACTTAAAAAACGTCATCAATGGTAAGCTGATAGTCAGAAAAGAAGACAGACAGGAGTCTGTGAAACTGGCTAGGGCTGAAGACAAAGAAATCCACTAGAAGTCATATTTTCTTTCTTAGTTCGTATCTTCAGAAATGTCTTTTATTTCATTAATGGATTGTGAAAGTTTCATCTGTATGTTAAAGACAGGCACCTTCTCTGGGGCAAAGAAAGCTGCATTGACCCATTCTCAATTCATGGATGGTTCATGTCCCAGCTTTGCTGCCTCTGGCAATACTAACAGATATGCTGACTGGAGCAATTCTATAACATGACCACTTGTGTCCACGCAGAAGGAAGTGTCTTCGGGTTTGCTGGTTTCCAGGATAAAATTCAGGGTTTCACATGGAAATATTTTGAATGTACTTTCTTCATGATGCTAGTAAGCTATAGAAAGATACAATCATTACATTAAAGCTATTATCAACAGTTACCTTAAAGTCTCCTTTTAAACATGGCAAACTATAACAACCCTATTTTACTGGTTCCACAGTGGAAAAATATGATGTGTTTTGCCAACAGACACCCTGAGGAACTAAAGGAGAATGACAGGCATTTCCCTTTTGCCCCTGGAAGGTTCTCTGCTTTGGTACCCCAGCAACATCACCGTTAGTCACTCTTTTTAACGTGCAGCTGCAAGTGCCTTGCTGTTAATTATAGCCAGACAGATCTTTTATAGAGGACATGATCAACGATTTCCTTAAAGAGTAACAGTTATGTCAAATAGTCTCAGTAAGCTAATCAAAGAGGAGGAACAAGCAGAAAACAATCGAGCAGGGATTCAGCTTAAGCTTTCAAATCTCTGCATTCCTCCTAGCTTACTCAGGGAAAATATATTCCTGTTTCTACTGAGAACACTCTTAAAAGCATTCTCACAATAATGGATTGGGCGTTAACGCCTTGTTCACAAGAACTGTGTGGTTTCTTTGTATGTTCTCATAATCTTAATTGTAGCTACAGTACAGAATGTCCAGTGCCTCAGTTAAAGCTGTGAGATCTGAGTCTATGACATGGTTTGGAAACATCATTCAATTGCGTCTTCTGCATGTCAGATAATTACTGTGCTGGAAAAGAGAGGAAGGGGATTTGCAGCCCCTCTTGGTCAAACTCTTCTTTGGGATTCAGCCTAGAGAAGTGCAATTCCTGGTTTTCCTTCAGGTCCAGATGCTGGATGTACTGGGTAGCTCAGGCAGGCAGTGTGTGCCTGCACTCACTTGTTAGTTGGAGGTAATTGCACTAACCTCCCCCAGGTTGCCACCGTCTCCTGGAGACAAGAAGTGTCAGTATGTCCAGGGGCCTCATGACATTAAAACTAGTTGTTGGTTTATTCCTCTTCCCTTCATCAAACTGCCAGCTCAGTCACTAGAAAATTCATGGAATAATCAATATCTGAGCCTTGGGATCAAGGCCTTTATTAGGCTCATTAGGACAGAATGTTTCCAATTAAAAAGCATAGTGTCAGAGCTGTCAGACAACTTTAAATGCCACAATATGCTGTCGTGCTGAATGCCACCAACATAATCCTCATTTCTTGAGTTTGTTTTCAAAATTCCCATTGAAGTCAGAAGGCATCTCCTATGCTGGTAGCTAGTAAGAGAACATAGGAAACAGTGCATACAGACCCTGGGGTTTGGGTGGGAAGCATCCCCTTCTATGGCAGACTCAAAGGGTTGAGTTGATGAGCTACAGAAGTAGGGTGTCCTCAGGGCCTCTGGGACAGGACCATGGGGTGAAGGAAATTCCTGAGAATTTCACCTCCCCCTAAAAATGGTTGCAGGTCATTCAGTGGGGACCTTTCTGTCTCTTTGATAGAAGAATACAGTATCAAGATAGCAAAAAAAAAAAATCACTTTATGGACACCACTCTTGAGTAATGAAAGGAGCTTAGTTACTTTCATGTTGAATGAAGTATTTCATTTTTTATAGGAATAGCAATGTTGGGTCTGCAGACACTATAAGGACTCAGAGGACTTTTTGTCAGGATATAGACTTAAAATTCTGTGGGTTTTTACAGCGTATGTTTTGGGTTTACATAAACCCAATTCTTCCACACAAGCGTAGAGCTGGAGTTGTAGAACCTTGGACATCTTTTTCTTTCCTCAGAGCCAACTTCTGGTCCCAACAAAACCAGTGGTGGTTGGCCATTGAGTTCATTGGGACCAGAAATGGTCATTGAAACAGTCAACAAGAGAAGACAAAGTCTTGTTTAAAAAATGTTAGTATGGGGGAAAGTTGGAAAAGCAACTGTACAATGGATGTTGTGTAAAATGTGTTTTCTTTTAATGACCTTTCACTACAGATTGGCTCTGTTTACATACAAATCAAAAGCTGGTTTGTCTAACTGCCAGCAGAGCAAAACTCAGTCTGGGATCTGAACATCCAGCTGTCTTTTGCCTCTGACATCCTCCCAGTAATAAAAGTTGTGTGGCTGGGATTTGGCTAGAGTTGCAGATGATGTGTGAGCCAGAATTGAATTCAGCTTGCTCTTCCTCTGCAAGACAATAGAAGTTAAAACTTGTTTGTGTCAATAAAATAAGCATATACATCTCGTAACCCCCCAGGGACCAGATATGATGAATAAGATGCTCTTTTTCCATCATCACATTTCTAACCTTGAACAGTGTTAGTAATAAGTCTGTGAGAACTTGGACTTTTGCTTTCCTCATTTCAAAGCGGGAGTAGAAGCTTTAATGGAGTTTACCTGTGAAGATGCAGCATCCAGAGAACAGGCATAGTTATGACAACCTTTGCAGTGCTGTCTAATCCAAGTTCTTTGTTCTTCACTTCCAAACTCCCTGAAGGGTACACTATGTTAGGTGCTGGCTGTGCTCTGTGGGCCTGTGCTCTCACAACAGCTTCCTGCACACAGGCATAGTGACAGAGATAGCGACTTCCTTACAGGTTAAATGGTACTGCGAGTTAGTTATCACTTTCCTGTTTCAGTCTGTTCTCCAGTGGCATGAGTAGATTAGGCTGCTTTGTGTAGTAGAGGTTCTCAGACTTTGCCATACACAGATTTCTGTCTGTCAGCTTGTCAGGAACTGCACTTTGTGAGACAGATGCCAATGGAGCATGTGGCAGTGGAGAGGTTTCAGGTCTTGGGGTGCTGCCTGGAGGAAGGCAAAGCTATCTCAGTTCATAAGGGAGCAATGGTGATGTAACTGTATTTCTTATGGGGTTTTGTTTCCTAAAAGGATGGTGAGAGCTCTGGCTGCAGTACAGAACTCGGCAATTTCACTTGTATGTTGCACTTTGGCTGCCTTATTATAAGACTGCTTGTAAAGCTATATGGAAGTTAGGCACAGCATTTTTTATCTCAACTCTTTCCATTAATAAACCCCTATTTGACATATGACTGAAAGCTCTTCCAGTTGACAGTTTCAGTGGGAACCAGCAAAGGTGTTTTCAGCAATGTAGAATCTGAGGCTCCCCGAATGCTTCTAGCTGACTGCAGTGGGGTGCTGCTTTGCAGCAGCATGCTCCAGGGGCGCCTTCTGAAGCATCCTACAGTAAGAGAATTCCCATTTGTATTTCCTTGGCAGAGTCTGTTGTGACATGCCCTGTTATTTTTGCATTCTGTGTCCATTCTGAAGTTCCTCCAGGCATCTCTTCAAATGAAACATTGCATCACTGAGGAAGTGAAGCCATTAAAAGTGAATGCTTTTGCCAAACACTTGGAGCAAATACAATCAGCTCTCATCTACCAGAAATGGACTCGCAAGTTGACATTGCAAAATTTGGGAAGAACAATAGTTCTTTCTTGAGCAGTTTGATGCAGCTTTTTAAAAAGCTGAGCTGTGCTGTTTTTTGGGGTTTTTTTGCCACATCATGAGTGAAGGTTTTTTATTTGCATAGAACAAATGTGGAAGAGTTACCAAATAAAGTGGTTAGAGCAGAGCTTCACACTTCAAAATCCTTTTGAAAAGAAAAGAAATTTGAAGTTTTCTGCTGAAATCTGCTAAGGTCTCTGACCTTTTCTGTGTTTCACTTTCATACTGTAATAATCCTGTCTTTTTAAAGAGCTGTGGGATCGACTAATTATTGGTTACATACTATTGTCACGGTGTGAAGTGCTGTGTGAGTGTCGAGGGTGATTATTAGAGTTTTCCTTGCTATTCAAAGGGTTAATTTCTCTCTCCCCAGAAGGAGGACTGATTTAGGTTTGGCACAGGAGGAGGGAAGACAGAGGATTTTGTTCTGCAGGAAACTAGGTCAGCAGGTTTTTATTATGGTGCTCGACATGCCAATGTGGTTTGCATTTAGGAATGAACTTGGTTGACATTGTGTATGGTTGATTTCCTCTTCCCAGAAAGCAGGCCTCAAACATTGCTCCATGTATTATGGCTTTCCCAAATTGAATGCGAGTGAATATTTAGATGAAGAAGCTCAGGCAGTTGTATGTTCATTAGGTAGGTTTTTAGAACTGTCTGTCAGGAGTGCCTCAGGAACACAGAATGAAGTCCAAGACATTTTGGAGAGGAGGAACAATAGGGCTAGAATCTTCTCAGTCACTGAAGTGCATTAGAATCATAGAGATCTTCTTTGGTTTTACACCCCATGATTGATGATTGTTCCTATAGCCTGTAGCATTGTTTCAGTTTTGTTTGGATGTGGTCAGATTCTGATCTTGGTCCTGCCAAAGTACATTTGGAGTAATTCCCTTGCTTTCTCTGAAGCTACTGCTGTGTGTGGCTGAGATCACAGTGTTATCTGTGCAGTGAAAATAGGTGTGTGTCTTTACCTCTGCCTGTTGAAGACCAAATTGTGGCAAACATCATACGTGTTCGAGAATTCAGGCTGCCTTTCTTTGCAGATTATTTTGACTTTACTGAATAATGAAAATCCAAGTAGTTATAACTTAAATAGAAAAAAGAAAATCTGCTGTGTTTTGATTGTAGGAATCAGGTAAGGGTGATGGAGCTTAGAAAGACTATTGATAACGTCTAGGAAAATTTCTGAGTAATAGGATTGAAGGCTGAGCATATATTCACAGCTTTATACTCTTGTTGTTTTACAGACTTTAATGTGAGTTAGTGGCTTTTCAGCATAATCAAACTGTCTAATTCTGTCCTGTTCTAGTCTTTATTCCCTGTTGGCATCAAGAAACCCAGACATTTTTGTAAACCAAGTTTGGTGTTTAAAGCTGAACAAGGAAAATACAGGCAGTACTGAGAAGAACAGACAGCACTAAATTGCCAGCAATTCCTGGAAATAATGGAGTTTCACAACCATTCCCTGCAGATTGGATGTTTAGGGAGGAAAAATATCCTTGTGGCTTACATGGACAGCATAATAAAAATGCAAAATCTGTTGAGAAAGTTTATTATGGTAAAAAATCAAATGCCATTCTTGGGTTTAAACTAAAGAGCAGTATATCAAATGCCTCAAGATGGTGATAGCATAGAAATAATACAGGTCAGAAAATTGCATCCAGTCTCTCCTGAACTTGCTTTTAGTGTTGTGGGAAGCTGTACATTTTAGTTGTCCAATGCCTTTGAATCTTTAAGCAGTTTCAGCTGCAATAAATGTGCTTATATAATCATCCTTTGAACTATGAACATTTTAAACAGGGATGAAGGAGGTTGGTAATACGCTTGTGCTCTTACACTGTTGGCATCTGTGTCTGAGAGCCAAGAAGATGACAGCGCATGTCAGAATGAGAGGGCTTGTAGCAGGCAGACACGTACACACAGCAGACATCCAAGCTGAGGCAGCACTTTGAAATTGCCTTCCACATAGTGAAGCAGAAGGATTTGTAGGAGAATCTCCATCACTTCATTCAGCACTGACAAATTATATCATCCAGATTTGTAGCGACTCAGAAAATGTCACTTGTGTTGCTGGAAGACTTGGGTTGTATTCCTGGCTCCCTAAACCGCATTAAGTTTAATTAAACACTTAGCTCAGGAAAAGGGAGATGAAAGACTCTTTCTCCTATAGTGGCTCTCCAGAATGTGTATTATATCTATTGAGGCTGTCAGCCATGTGAAGCTTTTGGGATGTGACTCATAGGATAAATAAGTTTGGTCATTCTTGCTGTGAATAAAAAGGGTGAAATTCTACATTTTTTATAAAGGCTTTTTCTTCCTCAGAAGAGTTCAGAAAACATCATAAATCATGAGGATATCAGACCTGTCACTGAAAATACAGTAGCTTCTGGGTTGAAAAAGCAACTAATAGCACTCAGTAATGACATCTATATGAAAAATGGCTGCTGTCATATACTTGTGCTCTTTCAAGTGAAAGAGCTCAAGAGTTTCTAGACTGAAAATGAGGTTGGTAATGAAGAAGAGCAGTGCATATATGCCAGTGAACTAACAGATGCTTGCAGAACCATGTGCGATAAACAGATCCCAAGTAATGCTGGTGTATGAAATAAGCCATTTGTGCCCATTTGGGAGCTCCACTGTGAAAAGGATGCAGGCTGCAGATTTAAGTAGGTTATGATGTTCTCGCCTATGGCTGGGGTTAGAGGCCAGTCCAGTTAAATGCAGAGTAGTCACTTTGTGGAACAAACATGAAGGCACTGAATTAAAATTGTCTTTCAGAGAGCAATGGTTTCATATGGATGCATTCCTTTTTTGTTTTTAAATGTAACCTCATCTTTACCAATTAAAGTGGCTATTTAATGGTTAGAATATGATCTCTTAGCTATGAGCACAAACCCTGTTTATCCCTTTTGTGGGATAAAATTTATTTAGTCTTGCTTTATTTGTAGTTATTATTCCTTCTCAGTGCTTTAACTGGTAATTAACCCTATCCTTTGATAGCTGTTTACAGCTGGGAACAGGCTGACAAGATTGGTGCCCTGCATTCTGCAGTAAGAAGGGAACTGTGCCAGATAGCTGTCCTGTATCTGTTTCCCGAACTCAAGTAGCCATCTCCTGGAACAATCCCTGTTCCAGCAGAGAGGGAACAGCAATCTTTTAAACATGGATGCTCACTTCCAGTCTTTTCTGAGAATGGAAATTGTTTGGTTGATGATGTTTTTTTGCTGTATTTCCTCGTCTCATACTGCATCCCAATCCTTTATGCGTGATGCTCAAAGAGGGAGAGTAGAGCAGAGTTGAAGACATGCTGTCCAGAGCCCTCATACAGCTTCTGCTCTGTTTAGTGCCCTCTGCATCTACAAGAAGATAAGGAGGGACTTTTTGTCTCCATTCTGGTATATCCTTATTCCAGGAGAACAGGTGTGCTTCTGCCAAGAGCAACCTGGAGCAGCAGTTTGCCAGCATGGGATGTCTTATACACAAGTGCATTCAATATTCCCTTCTCCAGTGACTCATTCTGCTCATTCTGTTGCAGGATCCTTCTGCAGTACCCTTGCTGGGTCTCCACACAGCTTCCAGGTGATTTCTGCTCCACAGCAGCTGTAGTACTGGAGTAATCTCCAGCCAGTCTTGGTGGTTGCACTTCCCCAGTGACCTGTATTAACCAGAAACGTCTTGGGAGGTTTCCCACTTCCACCATTCTGCTTTTGGTGTTTACAGCTACAGTAACTAACTCCTGACGTTTATACCCAGCTTGTGCTCTGATTGCTGCAGCTTGGTGCCTGTTTGCACATGAGGCCTTCTGATAAGGCAGGCATTTGACCTTTCTATTCTTAACCCATTAACATTTAGAAGAGCTGCTCTCCTCACCTCCAGAGGTTGTGTTCCTCTTGCCAGTATCCCTGTTCCTGCCAGATAAGATTACGCCTGGATTATATTGATCTAAAAGCAGTACCCAACGCAGCCTGCACCAGTTCAAGGGCAAATACTGAATCCCTATGGGTGAGTCCACATGCTTTGGTTCAGCAGTGGAAAGGTAATGACCAGTGGCTCTTTCTGCCCTCTCAGCAGAAACTGAGGGCAAACAAAGGGAATCAGTTCATACTGTACCAGTAAAATTAACATCATGGCTGCAGTCAGTATCAGTCCTATTTGCTGATTCTGCATCTTTGTGCTGTTTCCTCTTCTTCATCTGCACTTAATCACTTTAACCCCTTCATCTGTTTATTACACTTGCTTGAGGCAGTGCATTCAGTAACCTGAACACACAAGGAAACTTTGTATATTCAGGTTTGGAAACAAGAGCCAGGATTCCTTTGTTTTAAGCCAAGCCTAGCTCAGTGAATACTGTACTATGTCACTTGAGCAAATCTCTTCACCTGTGCATATTTATTTCCCAGTTTTTGAAACTAGCAAGCCATTAGCAGCCTAGTGAATTATAAATATAAAAACCATTATAGGAAAGTGACTATATCATAATGTATTATAGCCATTTATGCTCAAATACAGTCATTCATTCTTTGCTAAAAATTAGTCATTGAAGAATTCCCAGATATAGTAAGTGACAAAAGAAGCTCTAAGGGAGTAAGATGGTGGTACATCAGCTCCCAGTGCTGTAGCTATCACACAGAATGGAATGGGACTATGTGAGCCAGGGAATAACAGGAGTAAGGAGATTGTATTGCCTCTTGTTCCAGTTCAGTATCTTGGTCTAAAATCTGCATTTCTGAAAGGATATGAATGTTTGGAAAATACTTTGGAAACTGTCACCAGAATGACGAAGGATGTGGAAAACAGACCTAATAGTGGATGTGCTATTTGCTTTATCCATGAGATGACCTGATAGTGATACAGGAGGATCAGCACGGGGAAGAGATTTGTTGGAGGAGGTCTGTGAAGTTGTTACGTAGCATATTGTATGAGAATAATGACCACAGTAGACATTGTTGGCTTTAAAAACCTTTGGCAATGATAATAACTACAGTTAATCATAAGGATTAGTTAGCTGGCAAGCCTGCAAACTCAAAAGCCACTGGAGCAAGACGGGTAAAAATGTATTGCAGCTATTAATATTTTATAAGGTTAAATTGTTTAAAATAAACCATTGTGATTTAATGTGCATTTGTGACCATCTATACAAAGAACTTCAAGTAGTCTAGTGAGATCACTGACATGAAATTCAAGAGGCAGCTAGTATGCTTTTTCCTGCCAGTATTTAAGAGAAAGTAAAACCACTGAATTGGGGGAGGTCTCTGACTATGCACTAGACTTCTTTAGAGTCAACAACTCCATCTTAGTTGTCTTTTCTTACCCAATTCGGAAGTAACTCAGAGTTGAGAAGCTCATTCTAAAGCAAGGGAGGAAAGCTTTTCTTCATCTGTGCTCTGTGAATAGAAATATTATGTGAAAGTCTCTTCTGATGTTTTAGAATACTGCTTTATCTCCTTAACTACAGTTAATACTGCTTTTGTTACTGGATCTGTTAGTTCTAATGCTAGGTTTTGGTAAGCTTTTCCATATATTTCTAGATATCCTAATATAATTTACCCAGTTGTTAGGAGACAATTATAAAATACTGCTCTAATGACTTGGAGCTGCAGCTTCCATCTCAACTCAAAATTGCACAAACTCTGAATAAAAATCAATTTAGTGGGGAAAAACACATCACTCCATGCTTGGTAACACTATAAACTGTAAAAATTAAATTCTATGCTTCACTACAGAGATGGTTTAGAATAACTAGATCACTTATTGAAAATGGATGGGTTGTAATCAACTTGTCCTGCACCCCAGGCAGAGGTAGGGGGGGATTTTGCTGTTCATGTACTATTGGATTGATCCCAGCAGTTTTGACTTTCAGTGTAAGTGAAAAGCAGCTCCTCAAGCCAGGGATCATTGCTGAGCTGGGCCCTTACCCCCCACCCTGTTTGAGTTTGCCCATGAGGCAGTCACTGTTGTAGTGTCAGGAACAATCTCTGACCATTTGAGCAGCCTAATTGGAAGAGACAAGGCACAGGAATGGAAGTAATACTGGTTTATGTGGCTGATTTTTCTCTTTTTTTTCCCTTTTCAAGTGTTCCATGAAGTAAATTTTTTTTTTCCTGTGACTCAGAGCAAAAGACTATTTCAGATTTTTGTGATATTAGTTGTCTGGACAAGCCTTCAACTGAAAATGGGGGTTTGGGCTTATCCACTGTACTATACATGCTGAGATGTGAGTGTGGGAGCCTCCACTTATGATTAAACCAAACATGTAGATGTAGGAAGCAATAAAGTGTTATGCAGAAAAGTCATCGTTTTTGGAACTTTGTTTAAAGGAAGCCCAGATGTGTGAGGAGATACCTACTGAGTCAATCATTTCCTAAGCTACAGATGACTAGAAAATAAATTAATTTTTGTCTTAAAGAGAGGTATTAGAGAGGCAAACCTGTGGAACTTCATGTTTAAACAATGTATCCTGGACTAGTTTGGCCTTAAAAGTGGTCTGCATTAACAGTAATTTATTTGGGAATGTTTAACCCTCAGGATTTAAATCCAGGAGACAGTGTTTTTCAGTGGTTTCAAAGACGGGAAGACAAGATTGCTCCAGTTTGCTTCTGCTGCAGACTGTGTCAGGAGACAAGTCCCTAAGCAGAGTTCCAGTAGGGAACAGGGGATTTGCCATTGGCTGCAGCAGTGCCAGGATTTTCTGTCCTCTCCTTGTCACATTATCCCCATACAACTATGTACATAATGGCTGTTATGCCCCAGAGGGAGGACAAGGTGGCTGCTGGATCACAGGTTTAGAGAAGACTTGGAGGGATACTTGCATTGCTGCACAGGGATAACTCCTGAGGGTCCCCAGAGCAGGGCTGCTGTGTCAGCACAGCTCTGTTCCCTGATTACCTGCCCCTCAGCTGGATGGGTGATGGAGAGAGCTGCTCAGTGCTGATGCAGCAAGACTGCTTTTCTTGCAAGAGCTAATTATGCCATTAGCATGCAGATCTCTACATATCCCTTCTTTGTGAGCATTTTACATATTTGATGTGGTCTTGTGTGTCTAAAGCAAGACAGGCTCAGAAGAGAAATTTCTGCTAGCAACAGGTGGCAAGAAAAATAAAATACTTCAGAATCAACTTGCAGAGCAGCACCAGGGTCAAGGTACTTTCTAACAGCTCAGTAGAAACTCCTATAATAATACCTTATCAACTCTCCTAGCTGCCTGGCCTATTTACAGTCCTTGTCCTTACCCCTAATCCATTTCAGAAAATGTGTTTCCATTTTGATTCAAGGATTGCCCAGCAGGACATTTGTCTTAGCACAGAGGGACAGCTGTGTTGACAGTCTCTACTGCCTCGGGGCGTTACAGGCTCTCCGTAATCAGATGAGACCTGTACATGCTTCAGTGCCTTAGCAGTGAACTGAAACAACCTTTGCCTGTTTGAGATGATAAAGGAAGTGACCATGTTTAGAAGTCTGGCAGTCGTTTCGTGAGGTCACCTAAAGGATACATGTACTGCAAACCCAAGTGAAGGTCCGGGAGTCTGTTTTGCTGTAGCAATTCATCAGTATAGTGTAGTGTTGGAGAAATACATGCAAGAAGTGCAGATGACTGGAGTTAAGCTGTAAAAATATGTTGAGTCATTTTTATACAATGACTGTCTCCTGGAACCCTGTCCAGTGTTATGGTTTTACAGCTGTACATGGCTGTTTTCTAAAATGTTTCTTTTTCTTCCTCTGTGCTGTATGGCAGAGGTAAATATGCAACTCTTTCTATTTGAGGAATCCTAGGAGTTTTTGGTAACAACAGTAGATAAAAGTTAGGCAGAAATGGAATTTTTAAACTGCTAGCACACCATTTAAAATGCAGTTTGTATAGCAATAGCCATGCCCAAATCCCTGTTGAATACTAGCCAAGAGTATCCATTGGTGTGTTTTATTCATGTGGTGTGACAGTGCAGTTAAGTCTGTATTGATTCTGTTTATTTCAATTTAGAAAACATCTCCACTGAGCATTTGGTGTAATTATTATATGGACAAGGAGCAATGTTTAGGACTGACAGCCACGCATATAAATACAAATCTTTTGCAAAACATGCTGTCATACTGCTGCTCCAGGAGAACAAGTCAGGCTTAAACAGAAGCAGATTCTGCTGTCAAGGCTCTTGCTGAAAATGCCCTTCCTCCAGCTCTCCTATGATTACATCAGGGCACCGTTTGTTCTAGTGTCTCAGATGATCTCCACAGCTGCATTATTGTAACACAGAGAGACAGATAGACAAGCTTGAAGGTAAATAGGCTTAAACACACTTAATAAGTAAAACATGCACTTTACATTGTACTTTGTAACTAATAGACTGTCACTAGAGACCCTGGGCAAGTGACACAGAGTAAATAAGTGTTTATAACTTCAATGCTTCTTGTGAACCACAGGCAGTGCATAGGTAATAAATATATACAGATCCATGGTACGCAGTAAGTAGTAAATGACTGCAGGTTACTTGGTTGTCCCAGGTATCTGCACAGGCAGAATTATTTGAATGCTTTGGCAGGCCAAAGGTTGTGAAGGTGAGACACAAGTTTGAGGAAGTCCTTTCAGTGTGAGAACCTGCATTAATCAGCTTTGCCACTCATTGCAAGTGTTTCCTTCTGCTTATGAGGATTAAGTAACACTGATCTGGTCAACCCAGGTCAACCGAGACAACTCAGTAAACTAGTCGCTGCCCTTGAGTGTTGCCTGCCACAGCCCAGAGTATTGCCAGCTGAATATGGCAGCATGAATTTGCTCACAATTCCCTATTCCAGCTTAGTGTGGATGTTGGAAAGGTGATGTGGTAGAACAGAACTTCAGTTCCTTGTACAAACAAGATCTTGATATAGCTGAAGTGTTGTTTAGTGTTCCTTGTCAGCAGCAACAACCAAGACGGATGAGATACTCAAAACCGGACTGAATGGGACCATGCAAAGTTTCCAAACAGTGCAGTATGTGCTTGGCCATAATCTCTCTTCACATGCCAGAAAAAGAAAGCACTTGTAAGGGGCTACAGGCACTTACTACTTTAATCAGTTTCAGGAAGATGTTAGGGCTATAGGTAGGTAAAAGAAGGATGGTGGGCCTCGTGAAAAAAAACATTGGCACATTCCACCTCATAACAGTGTCCTGTTGAAGGGTGTCTCTGCAACAGTCCAATTTCCTTCTTGCTAAGGATTTCCTCATTATATGTGGTTAGACTGGAAGGGGGGAGTGAAAGAGAATGATAGCGATCATTAAAAAGGGAAGGGGAAAAAAAGACTAATCTTATAAATCCATGTAGTCCATTTCCTCTTAGAAGATCTGTGCTCTAATTATATTGCCAAAGAAGCCTTTCTTCTTTTGAGTTCATGTGAAAGCTAAATGGTTTTATTCCCCTTGGCCTTAGTTCAATCGGTACACATGAAATTACAGAGTTTTTCAGTTCCGGTGTAAGCTTGAATTAGAAGTTGGTTGGTGCGGTACTTCAGATTAGAGCAAACTATTAGCAAGAATAAATTCCTTAAAGGGGAAGCTGCTGGGTTAGGATTGTGTTTAATGTAACCCCACCAAGTAGGAATTTTGTTTGTGAGAACACACCCCAACAATAAAGAGTATCAGCAATCCAGAATTCTCAGCATAAACCAACTGTGAATAGAACAAGATACTCTTAGGAGGTAAATGATCCTAACAAATGGTTAAAAAAAATCATTATAATGAGGAAAATGGTGTAAAAAATACTCAATATGACAAAGTAGTGGGATGGGATTCACAGAGTTTGCTCATGGAGTTTTACTGTTGCTCTTGATGAAGATACTGAAGCAAATTTTGAGTGCTTCAGGTAACTTGTTCTGTAAGAAACATAGTGGTTTGATGCAACACCCAACTGCTTTTGAAAAGGAGAAACTGGAACTTGATGAAGCAAATAGGAAGTGTATGTTGTCACTTGGCACATATTCACCTTTTTTCCTAATGTACACTAGATTTTGCAAATGTGGATGGTGTTTTATGACCCATAATCTCAGTTTAATTGCATGAGAGATCAGGAACAAAATGAATGCTTTGTTGGACATCATTGAGCATCTTTTGCCTCCTGTAGCTTCTTCAATCAATTTCTGTTAAAAGGAAAAAAAAACATTTTTACTGCAGTACAGAAAACTGAAATACTTTTTTAGAAACTGAAATGGGATTTGGACTGAATATTTTGTTATGTGATCCTTCGGTAGCAAGTGAAGGGTTATATAAAAACAGTTTGATTACAGTTCCATGCCAAGTCATGCCCCCTCTCCTAACAAGTCACATATTAACTAACTCAGTGTACCTGCACGCTCCTCAGACAGTTATAGCAGTACTTTCTCATTTCAGTGCTGCAGTCTATTTCTCTGCAGCTACTATTTGCATTGAAATAATTCAATTAATTGCATAGCCTTCCTTTCATGCACATAAGTTCTACATTCTCTATAGTTTTTCTGACTGTAAGCTTAACAAATCTTATCTATGTGCCATTCTCCCTTCTTTAGTAGTTAATATTTAACTGAATTTTGTTATGGATATAAGTGTCGAGTCTGTTTTCACATGCAGGAGGAATGTTTTTCTGTAAATCAGTTTTTAAGTCTCCTGAGCACAGAAAAGTCTGGCAAACAGTGCTTGAAAGAAGCAAAATTGGTGCTTATGTTGGGGTACAAAATGGCAGGGGGTAGAAGGGGGCAATTCACAATTTAAGTTGGATGTATTCTTCATTAAGTCCATTCCACTTCATGTCGTTACATAGCATTAGGAAGATTTAATCCCTTTGTTTTAGAAGGAAGGGTCACATCTGTAAGAAATGATGGTCTCTCTTATTTAAACAGTAGCATTGTTATAAATATTTTCTTCCTGTATTTCTGTTTCATAAGCCAAATACTCAGCATTTCTCTGTTTCTCGTAAGTATCCCCATGAGGGGCTGCCAAGGCTGGTTTATCCTTTGCCTTGGGAAAGGCATTGTGTAATATTGCAGGATAAAGCATTGGTAGACAGAGCTGTCATGTGTGAAAAAGAGATGTAAGGTGTTTGCAGAGTTTGTGCTAACAGATTGAGGCTTGAATGGAGAGTAATATGTGGAGAGCTCATACACTAACATCAGAATTCAGCTGGTGTTAGCAGTCAGGGGCAGAGAACAGTCTATTGCAGTGATCCTCCTTCTGCAAAAATGAGACTGAGTCACTGATTTAACTTGAACTTTTTCAGTGTTTAGATTTTTATCCAGAAAATTTCAGAGTTTTTTATGAGACGTTTATATTTGGATGTAGGTATAGCTGTGCATGAAGCTGTCAAAGGGAGTTCTGATATCAAAGCATACCGACTTTTCAGTGCTGGGTCTTCACAGTCCATTATTGCTACAATGAACCTGTCATCATAGCAAAGGAAAGAAATCCACACAACCTCTTACTGGGAAGAACAAGGTTTTACAGGAGAACAAATATTTTAGGGTAAGACATGAGTTAATGTAGACTACTCCTAAGTGACAACTACATAAGGAAACCCAGCCAAGAATATTGATAGAAACAGTCACCCATGTCTGTGTCATACCACTGCAGACCAGAGCACAGTTAAGCGGTGTAGAGGTCAACACTGGCCATCAACAGGTTTTGGGGGGCACTTTAAAGCAGCTGTGACCTTGGGAGTAATGGTTGATAATTTGCAAATGTGAAAGTGTTTTCTGCTCAATCCAAGTGCACAAGAATATATGAGGCTCTGCAGAGCACCATGAGAGGCCTGTTCAAAACTGGATTGCTATTTGCCCCAGGCAATAAAGTGTATTCCTGGAGTGAGTGTCGGTGATGCAGGGAGCTCACACGCTCCATTCCAGGCTCTGCCCCTGACTCAGCTCAGTTGCCTCCAGCTCTCTAGGGAGAGTTGCCTGAGCTCTTAATTCTCTCATTATAAATGTGGAGGTTATTACTTGCTTATTTCCCCATTCCAGCCTCACAGGGGGCTTAGTTAATGAACATCTGTTAATGCGTAGAAATAAATGCTGTAAAAGTGCTGAAGTAGTGGTAGTGCTGCTCAAACAGGGATGGCATGGCTGCAGCTTGGTAATCTGCAGAGTTTTCTCACGGGATTGTGCTGTAAGATTAAATAACCATTTTAGCAAGGTCCTGTAGAGCACAGCTCTACATGCACAGTGCTCCCTGTGCCCCTGCTATTTGTAGGGTGCTCCAGAGAGGGGTTGTGCACCGCCGTGTAACGCAGGTACGTGCAATTCATAGCACGCAGCTCTTGATGAGGGTATTATGTTCCCAGCTCCAGTTCGTTATCCTCACTCCTTAAGAAAAAAGAATGATACTGTTCCCTCATTTCAAGCTTAGTGATTTCCTTACCCCGCCCTCGCCGAATGCCTGAATCCCGCTGCGTTTCCTGCAGTGGCATGGGGAGGGCAAAGCACCGTTTGCCCTTTCTCCTGGGCCATTGCAAGCGGCTGCCTGAGCGTGAAGCCCTCACTCGCAAGAGTTAATCATTTCCAGCCTTTGGCAATCTTGGCCTGGTCCTAGAAATCCTGCTGGATGCGGGTGGCTGCCAGGAGCCTCCCTCTCTCCCGTCATGTGAGCAGTGTAAACAGGGGCGAGCGGGAGGCTTCACTAGTGGGCCAAAGTTCAGCGGCTGCCTCACGGCCCCACGGCAGCGGCGGGGTTACTGCCGATCAGCCCGGCTGTTGCTATAGCAAACCCATTGCATAACGCTCGCGTTAAATCCGAGCGGAGGAGAGGAAGGGCAAACGAGAAAGGTCGTTGTGTTTATCCTAGTTTTGTTCATTGCTGCTGAGTCCCACGTAGCTGCTGCAGGGTTCCCAGTGTAGTTCCTGGCTGTGGAACCCAGTGCGGGTTTTCACCAGCTGCAGAGAGAGGGCAAAGCCTGGCCCAGAGCTTGCTCATATAATCATGTAATTGAGGCATTCACATGAATGGGGCTGGCAAGACAGTGCCTGTAAGATTATTTGCATTAGGAGAAACTTTGCATGCCAGTAAAATTTGTGGGATCAAGCTTACAGCTAAGATAAGTGTTTAGCTTCTTGATACAAGCTGACTTATAAAACAAAGTGATTTCGTGGTAGCAATAAAATTTGCACCCAGCTAGAGAGCTCAGGGCAGCAGAACCTCAGGATTACAAAGGGTGGGTACACCATGACTTCAAGAAGTAATGCTCCCTGATGCACTGTTCTTTTATTTCAAAGCATTTTACAAAACAAAAGATATGAGTAAGGGAAGAGTGAAGCCCTGTGTGCTGCTCCTTAGAGTCCTGGTTTTGCGGGTGATTTGTATTTCAGTTTTAAAACACAAGTTTTGATTGTAGGATTGCTGGGCATTCTGTTCTCACTTTGGGCTACTCAGACGTCAGTCCCCAGGTGAATTCCTAGGCACTATGGCAAAACCGCTAATAATAATGAGGAAGTGAGCGCTGCTATGAGCTATTCTGGCAGCTGCCCAAACCATTTCATATAGGCATAATTATGCTCATTCCTTATGGTACAGATGGTGCTTTTGGAGAGATGTAGTCTGTGTTCTTCCCTTGTTATTGTCAGATATATCAGAGAGACCAGAGACATGCCAAAGTGGTAACTAATGTGCCCAAGGAGCTCAAGGTATTAGTGAGTCTGCCTTTTTGGTATCAGGTCAGTTTATCCCTGCTCTGGGAGCTGACATAGACAAGAGCAGGTTGTTGTAGGAATGAGGGGCAAAATTCCTAAAGGCCACCAAGGGCTGTAGTCCTGGTGTGGTGTTCAACCTTTCCACTGAGCATTTCCCTCCTACATCTTCTTGGCATTAGGAAAGCATTGAAGGAAGAGCTGCTACATATAGACCTTTGCCCACCAGTTGTGCTCTAAGATCTCAGACAGTTGCATGTTTGAAGATGTTCCTTTTATTAGAGGTCTGCAGATGAGATTGCCTGGTGGTGCTGATAGGTCTGTTATTTGTCAGCCATTTGGGACAAATACCGGAAATGCACTTTGCCAACAGACACTCAGAAAAAGGTTGGTGGATTTTTGTTTTTCTGAACTATGGAGGGACTTTAATGGTCTTATTTTCCTGCATACCTCTCCAAGATGGGAGTGGAATTGACTTCGTTTCACACTGCACTATTGTCTGCTGCCCAAACCACATTGCAGAGGGCCAGAGGAGGACCTGCTGACTCATAATTCAGCATGGCAGCCCCAAATCTCATGAGACTACTAAGTCTGGCCTCTACTGATGTTTTCAGTAAACTCTGTTAATGGCCCCCAACAGATCACACAGAAGTCCAGCTTCTATAAAGTGAAAGAGAGGTGGCTTGCCCAGCACTTGGCAAGTCATTCCTGGCAGTCTGTACTGCTGGAAACTGCTGGTTGTGCTAGAAACAGGCTACATGGTGGCTGGCTGGAAATGTGTCACTGATGTGGGATCTGTGGGCCCCACTCACTTGATGGGCACTTAGTATATTCAGGTCACATAATGCTATCAGGGACAAAATGGTTGTAAGTGGCCTTGGCTTGGCATGCAGTGTATGTGCAAAATGAATGCAACTCTAACATGAATGAAAGTTGGGAATAAAAAGTAAGATAAAGAAACTGCACACAACTTGAGGGTGAAGGGTAAGGGGGGGAGCTGCTTTTAAAGAATTCTCATTAAGGATTGAACTTAATTGGTTTGTCGTTACCAGTCCCACCAGGAATCCAGATATACTCCGTGGCGCTGTGTGGTTCTTGCATACAGCCTGTTGCAGACTTCTGCTTAAACTGAAGTCAGGTTGTATTGAATGAGCCAGAGGCCGCCCCTTCCTCTGACAATTGCATTCAAAGCTGTGTGTGATAGTGAGGTATTCAGTGCTCACTGCCTTTTGTGACTGATCAGTCAGTGATGGTGACAACACAGGTTAGGATGTGTTCTTTACAGTAGTTCCTGAGCATGTTGCAGCAGCATGCTGATAACATGAGTGTTACACGTGGAGTGTGGCACTTGCACATGAGACTCCCATCTCTCATTTCTTCTCCTGCAGGTCATGTTTGCAGTGCAGTATTCACCATATTCAGCATTTTGGAGTTTTATGCAATCTTTTATATATTTTGGGCCCCACCTTCAAGCCAGGACTAAGATGTTGAACTTGATTCAGTATTTCATGGGAAGACAGTGCAAAGGGTAAGGGACAGGTTTGTGGGGTTCCCCATACCCAGGATTGCCAAAGCACGTGTTTTAGATTTCAATCTAGAAATCAGAGAACAGACATAACACTTTTATTAGAAGGAGCTCAAACTTCTTTACATAGGTGTGAACATGTAACTATTTCCCTTTCACAATTGTGAAGAGCAGAAGATAGGAAAGCTGTGACTAAATCAGCCATCAGTTCAGAATTAGTTGAGCTAAATTTTGTTTACTGGCTTACACAGAAGCCCTGATGCCCCTCCAAACCAGTTTTTTAAAATTACTTTTTAAAACTAGCTTTAGCTACCATAGTTTCTCTGCATTTGTATTCTTGAAAGGTCCCATCAATTGTTTTTGTTTCAAGACATTGAATATGAACTTGTTCCTACGGCGCTTTGTGCTGTAATTCATCAACAAGGCGCTGAGGCACAGACGTCAAATGAATACCAGATTTCAAATTATGATAAGCAATTGTGTCATCTCGGTGAATAAGCATCAGTCTCTGCTGAGAAATCATCAATAATTCATTAAAAATTATAAATGAGTACAGGGACATTTGGATATGTCTTTGCAAACAATCAGTGCTGTGTTCTGTAATAATTCCTTTGAATTTAAACCCAAAGGATGTTTATTTCTCAAACAGAAACACATGGTCATGCCCAAGTCCAAAAGTTTGTTCCCTGGAGATCTAATTACCATTTACCTTTGGGGAGTTACAGAGGAACTTGGAATGTTCTCTGTCAGAGGTGTGCTGTGTTTTACATAGCTCAGTGGAGAAGCATTCACAGCTTGCCTGGACTTCTGAGCAAGCTGAAGGGAATGCTGTCTTTCCTTGTGCTCTTTGCCTTCGCACATGACTTCTGGCTGGTACAGCCACATCAGTGACTGCAGCACTTGCCTGGCATCTAAACTTAATTTACCTTTGAAATTTGTATAAAATAAGCCAAATAAAAGTTAAGGATAGAGGAAGAGGATTCTGTCCGTTCTGCTTTTTTTCTTTTGTGAAATATTTGAAGTATATTATATTTTTAATCCTCCAGTTGTTATTTTCACCACTTCCTTTACCCTCTACCTACACCAAACCCTAAGATTATTTCCAATCTTAAAATACAAATCCCAGAATAGCTTGTGTTTCTTTACTATGAGAAGAGGGAGGAAGCTGCTGCTGTAAAAATTTCAGCTTGAGCTTCTCTAATCGTAGGTGGCTTTTAATTGACAGTTAGCAGCCTGCTTTGGTCCATTTCTCTCCTAAATTGTAGATTGTTACATTCCAATAAGCACACAGCATCTGTTCTGTGTATAACATGATGTTGCAAGATGCTGATCATGTAAGTGGGCTTTTTCCAATCAAACCAGAGATGTAGATGCAGCCTAACAGCAGTATTTCCCTGCTGTCTGTAACTGGCCATCATAGGAAGAGAAATGTATATATAGTTATTAATGTGAGGATTTAGAGGCTCTGCTTCAAGATCTAGGGCCAGCCTGCCTGGACTTATCTTACTGTAATCTCAGAAATAGAAATTCTCTGCTCTGCTTTAGGGAGCATGAAATAATTTCTGTTTGCACAGTTCTCTCAGTTACTTTGATGCTGTGATATAAAGGTCACTGGTTGCCTCTAGTCATCACATGGCTTTTTCACTAATTGTGCACTCACATCATTTTGTTCTGTGGGATCTTTTGCTTTTTTGATCCAGTTTCAATTGCCCAGATGTTCATTTCATACAGTTAACTTTATACAAAGGGCATCCTTTGTTCCAACAAACACATCGTGGTCATTGTTCTCAGCTGGGAACCCAGTGCACAGCGCTTCACCTGTTTCCTATGTAACCCACCATCAATCTGTCAACCTTTGTGCTGGTTTAATGTAAAATCATTCATTAGGAGAGGAGGGATAAGGAGGAGAAATTATGCAGAAGTGTTTCCTGGTCCCTAGCCTTGGATTGATTAAGGTCATGCTGCAAGATAAAAAGGCAGTAAGAAGTGGGAAAGCTTTCATCTTGACCCTTTTGGTGTGTAGTGGAATGGAAAATCACATTAGTACCTTCAAAGTTTTGCTCTGGTGTCTCAGAATATATTAATGGAGATCTAAACATCTTCTAGAAGGAACATTATTGCCACTCCACTCCCTTGCCATCTATAAAGGCTTCATGGCAAGGCAGAGAGGGTGCTTGCCAGTCCATGTCAGGGTGACTCTCACACAATGAGAGACACTGCTTCACAGTCACCCGGGAGCCTACGGATTGCCCAGTTCAACAGGTTTCAGGAGGGACAGATCTCAAGGTTATTCCAGCTGCAAGTGTCCTGTATAGAACAGCCCATTTGTTGTTAAGCCACTTGGACATCACATAGACTGTTTAATTTAACCTTTAGAGCAATCATGAGAGCTTAGTTCATGAGCAGCTAAAATCCATGTAAAGCTTTGAAAGAAGATTGTACATAAAAATGCATCTGCTGTTGCTGAAAGATCTGGAAAGTAGTGGAAAATTGGGCAGGGATTAAGCAGTATATCATGTAAGAAAGGTGTAACTTGGCAATATATATCTGTGATGGCAGTATACATCTGTGAAGGCTTCTGAATCTCTATCGTGGCCAAGAGACCTTCCAAACAACAGGAATGCAGCCATCTTGAGCCCAAACTTTCCTAGAAAGATGACCCTACAAAATGGTCCAGGCTATTGGCAGGGATAGAGTTACTGGCAACATGCACAGTGTTTCAGTGGCCAAGGCTGGGGCAGAAGAGGAGCTATGCTCCACAGCCCGCAGCAGGCAACAAGAGAAGGCCTGGAGAGGTGCTGGCACTAGGCAGTGATTTTTGACATTTCTTTCATCCAGGCAGCTGTAGGAGTGCTGGGCAAGACCTGCACAAGACTGAAGTTCGGTTTAATGTGCTGATGTGATTTGCTGTGACTCCTTTGTAGCTCTCTGATGCCGAGGCCGGAATATCCAGGACATCTGCCATATTCTTCTTATGCAAACTGGCAAGTATCTGCTCAGCTTGGCAAACAGAACAGCAAGGAAGTGAGAAGGAGGAAACCAGGGGTCCTGCCTGTTTCTCACTACCCACAGTGGATAGATGACTAGAAAGATACAGGGGTCTGTTTTCAGGAAACAGTATTTCCCATTAGTGATCCTGCTGAAATAGGCGAGCAGAGACAGAACTATTCCATGCTGCAGCAACTGCAGCACCGTCATTCTCCATTCCTGTCTTTTCAGTCTATAAATCCCTTGACATAGCTGTAAATTCCCTGTACAGTGTCCAGCATGGCTTTCACTGAAAATAGCTGGGCAAACAACACTCCTGGGGCCTTATTCCATTAAATTATTTTTTTTTTCTTCTTCTATGCATCTCTGTGTTTTTCCGTAGTCAACAAGGGCTGCATCCAAGCAGCCACCTGCATTCAATATCAGTCACATGTAATGCCTGTAAACATCACTTCCACACTGTAATAGTTTGGAAATAAGGCCAAGTGATCAAATCCCTCTGTCCTTCCCACCAGCACCCTCCAGCAGCATGACCTGGGAAGCTTCTGTTGCAGGACTTACAGCTTGATCTATCCCAGTGACTGACAGCAGCAACAAGTAGCTCTCTGGGGCAGAGGATAGGGAGGTCAGGTGGGGAACCCTGTCTCCTGGGACCAGCTCCAGTCTGCTCCAGGGAATGTGCTAATTTTCACTCCTATATAGTCCTTTATCTCAGCCCTTCAA
The DNA here is from genome assembly GCA_028858755.1 of Ara ararauna. Classification (NCBI taxonomy): domain Eukaryota; kingdom Metazoa; phylum Chordata; class Aves; order Psittaciformes; family Psittacidae; genus Ara; species Ara ararauna. The sequence goes on along the minus strand of CM054389.1, from coordinate 2,640,974 downwards.
CCTTGAGCTCAGAGGCACTATCAGCCTTAGCCAGAAAGGCAGTGTGGAGTTAACCACTGAAGTGCTGATAGTTTCTGATATGAAGTCCTGAAGGTAAAACCACAGTGAATGCAAGCAGCAAGCCAGTGGACTTTTCAGGTTGATGAGGACTGATTTATTGTATTAGGAAAACTACTTAGTACTGAATACATGCTTTTGTGAGGTACAGCAGTTTTCAAGGTCTGCATGCCCCAAAAAGTTCCTGTAGGCACCTCCTGTAAGAATGCCTCTTGTGTGCATTGCTGTACATGTATATGCACTTGTTTTTCTTAGTCACCTTTTCATCTTTATCTGGACTCAATTATTGCTACACAGAGTGCAAGCAGAAAGTTACTGGTCTCATGCTTTCTGTGAGGTCCCTGCTATCGGGGTAACACTTTATATTTTGACTTTACAAAGCATTAATCTTGAAGTTATTGCCAGTTCTGCTAATGACAGATTGGGTGACTTTGGGCATGTCATTTAACCTGTGTGTCACTTTTCATGTTTACAGAATGGGCTAAAAATACTTCAGTGGGCCATAGTGGCTATTAATGAGTTATGAATGTGCTTATGTACCCGTACATCTTGTTTGGCAAGATCAATTTCTCTGCCTTTGGTACCTGACAAATACTATGCAAGAAAAAGAATTCCTTTTCCTTACTGGAGTGAGTGATCATTCCAGGAGCATCAGTAAGTGGGTAGAAGCAGAATTAGTTTGCAGAATCAGGTCAGTGTTCATGGAGTTAATTTGCTCATGCCTTCAGATTGTTTTGTTTCCAGGGATTCTAAACCGTTGCCTCCAGCTGTTCATTTCCATTGACGAGGGTGATCTTTATCTGTCTGAACTAGTTAAATCCTGCTCCACTACCGGGCAGCTTTTTTTGGAGACAGCCCAATAAAGCTGAGTGCAGTGGCTGTGACACCAAAGCCTCCTGGACATCAGAAATTCCAAGCCCTACTTTTTTTTTTCCTGGCTCTCACTGTTGGAGTCCCTCCTGCTTAATGGGACTCTTCCCTTCCTTCATTTAACCCTTGTCCAAATAGGGGAATGATATTTGTATTGTAAGTGGTCAGTGAAAAATCCCTTTTAGACTGCTTTACTACTTTAATATTATCAGATTAAGCCTTGACATAACCTCAAAGGTACCATTTGAACAACTGTAGCACTGTTAGACTTGCATTTAGGCTCTACACAGTGTGCATGTTGCTTGGGATCGTTTAGTTGATGCGTATTTTTAAAATGTGCTCCACTGAAAGCTTGCTGTGATGTGGTGGGACTTGTAATACCTTCGAGGTCAGCAGCGCCTCTTCCTCTTCAAACGTGAGATGTGCAAGTTTCTGTCTTAAGCAGATGAGGTGCAGGTTTGTTGCGTTGATGAGACAGCCATCAGATGTACCAAAGAATCTTTCGCTATGATGGAATTTGCTGTCTGTACAACAAGGAACTGAAAACAACAACAGAAATTTCTGTTGTTGGTAACACCACTACAGGGACCATAGCAGAATGTGTGCACTAATGTGGTAGTGCCTTCTCTTGCTGCTGGGGTTTCTCATAGCACATTATTTTGGCCTGTGCTGAACAGGAGCACAAACACTATGGATGAAATGCTGATGGTCAGTTTGTACTTTAGGCTCTTCCTTCTACTACTACTGTTAACAGCAGTGGGAAAATCTGTGGACAGAAGGCCTCTCATAAAGACCCAGGCTGAGCTTTAATTTGGAGTGTGCCAAGGAGACATTTTCCTATTGCTGCAGATGTTCTCATCCTTGCTGTCTGGGGAGTCAGACCCTGCTCTCTGCAGCAAACAGCTGGATCAGTTCAGATCCAAACCCCTGTATCTGTGTAAAAGGCTGTGTAGTCACTAAACCACCTCACAGCAATTATCAGACTATCAGAGGAGGGAAAAGGTCTGAGGAAAAGATCAGTTTAACATGTCATTATAGGTCTTCAGCAGCTGTTATCCTATTGTTACTAATAACCTTTTTAACTTTGCAAGCAATGTTTTCTTGGCATCATTCAAGCATAATGACTGGGGGGGTCAAATTCAGCTCTCAATTGTGTAAATATGGGATGATTCTCTTGGCTGTCTGGTGTTATTTTGCATTTGGCTCATGGTTCTTGCCCCTAAAAGCCAGGCAGAGTATTCAGTCACAGTATTTCTTTGCATACCCAGTTGGTATGCAAAGCATAAAGTAAACAGATTAAGAACTACTATCAAATCCATGCAATATAATTATGGCTTTATTGTCCTCTGGTTGAGGTGAATGGGTTAGTCCTTTATAAATGAGAACAGGAGTGTGCTTGTTACTTTTCATATGTAATTCCACCAGTAGATGATGATTGGAAACTTGGGAAAATGTGTTTTAAAAGGGGTTTTAAATAAAGAGAAAGAAATTTGATTTGGGTTAATAGAGAAAAAGAATCTGAACAGAATAGTTGTTGCTTGAAGTAAAGCTGTCAGAAAGCCCACCTTAATGGTGAGAAAGGGAGACCTTGGCGAATCTATGAGGAGGGAGTTGGAGCTGCTGTTTCCCTTTCAGCCCCCCAAGATACAAGCATGTAAGACTCTTAAGTAAGGTTCAGTAGTTTTATGTGGTAAATAATTTTATCTTGATTTCATTATCTCGTTTCTAGCATGGTCTTTGCGAAGTTCTCAGCAATGAAATGACTAACTGCGCTTCTTATTTTCAGGGATCTTCCGGATAATCCCTCTGTGGAATGGGACACACAGCTCCTTGCTGACTTTGTACTAAAGCATATAGAAGCCAATAACATCAACATGGTAATGTGAAACTTTCTACAGCATAAGCAATTTCCACATTACTTTTGAACAACTGTTCTAGGTTTTTCGTTCCCTCTGAAAGCTTTCTTTGAAGTCTTCAAATTTGGGATTTTACTTCCAGTGTCTGTGAAATAGTCTAGGATAGAGAGAGAGTATATTTACTCATTTTGAAATGTTTGCTTTATAATGTTTATCCATTTCTGTAGCTAGATCTTATGAAGCCGCTTTTGGGTCGTAGCATCACCAACCTTCACTGAAGTAAAAGCTTCAGGTTGGTTAAAAACTCTGTTGAAACTAAGGTTCACTGCAGTAGATCTTGAGGTTTGTTAATTGTAGCAGACCCTCTGAATAAGCTCAGCTGAATTTCAGGTCTAAAATGATACTTGACAGCAAGTTTGCGTTTTATAGTCTAAGACTTAGCGTGAGTATTTGTATAGCTCCTTTGTCTTGACAAGTAAGACATGGTCATTCTGATCCTCTTCCAAACACTTCAGACAATTGCTACAAGTTCATAACAAATAGAATTGCTCCACTGGACTATTAGGAAAAGGATGATGGTGTAATTCAGATGGTTCTTTTCTCTCTGGAGATCTTTCATTGCTTCCGAGTGAGAAATGAACAGTGGAGGAATTTTGCTTTACTAACTCCTCAAATGTTTTCTATTTTTTAAAGCAACCATTTTGACCCTGTTGCCAAGTTTCATTGATGAAGAGAGTCAATCTGGGATTTGGGTTTACATTTAGGCTTAGATTTGAAGTACATTGGCAGGCATGTGGTACAGATTAGCAGGAATATAGGGCAGGACTGAAGAATATTAAACTGGGGAAATGTCCTAGCACTGGTATAGTTGTGGGTTTTGTTCCCCACAGAATAGGAGTAAGGGCCTAAGCATGAAAAAGGTCGTGTTCTGTTCTTCTCTGTTGAACCTTGCTGTGATCAGGCATGTCACTGTCACACACTGATTAGCAGCAAAACTCCCAAACTCTTAAAGCCTTTTAGCAATTCACAAAACAAGAAGCCCTATCTCCTGTAGCATGAGAACCCCATGAGCACAAAATCCCAGCATCCTGCATCCAAGTTTGTATTGATTCTGAAGCTAATTTTTTATTAAGTTCATTGTTGTGCACAGACAGATGCAGTTTTCCTGGACTCCTTTTGAGTCTTTTGGTCCCATAGATGGATAGGTTTTCATCTAATCTGAAAGCTCCTAACACAAGAGGATTTGTATTGCATGTTTGTGTTCTCATGGGCACTAGGACCAGTGCACCATAATCCCAGTAGAAGCTCTGAAAACACTAGAATTCCTCTAGATCGTTTGAAAGCCATATAATGTGGCCTCAGAGACAGAACATGTACAGTCACTGGTGCTATCTCTGCCATGCTGCGGGGTCAATGTAGCTGCAGTAACTGCAGCAGGACCCACTGCCTTCCCATCAGCACTTCCTTGATGAGCAGTGAGGATGCATTACTGTAGCAGAACACAGCAGCAGCGCCAGAAGTGCCTGAAGCCGTTTCTGGGGGATGGTGGTAATGAATTGCTCTGTGAACTTACATTATCTTAAGTGTCCCAAGTACTCACATAGCTCTTCCATGTTTGCTAAAATACCATCCATTTAGGAGCAGACCTAGTTTGCCAACAACAGCAAGGCAAGCAATTACCTTTGTTGAACATTCTGCATTTTAAAATTTCAGAGCTGGCTGTCTCTTACCCACTCTTGGAGCATCTCTGCTGTCCTCGGACAGTGGCCTTGCCTTGAGAAGTAAACTGAGTCTATTTTTCAGTAATGTTGAAACGGATAGAATTGGTGTAACATGTTAGAAGAGCCTTGTCAAAACGTAATCTGACAGGGTTTCAAGCACAAGCGCTAACTCAATGGAGGCAGTATGATTGGAAGACATGTATTGTTTTAGCTATCCCAGTGGGAAAACTTTCCCTATTTCTCCCTGTAGTCATAGCATAGACAATGGTATCTTTTATTTACAGAACGTATGTTTCATCTGGCAGTGGGGAAGCAGGCTGCAATTCCAACATGTCTGAAAGGGAAGATTGCAAGGCAAGGAGTCACACCGTGTTGTGCGGAGTTTTGTTCCACTGCATAGTTACTGATTTCCTCAATTTCCCTGGAAGTCCATGAGTAACTCAATCTTTTTGTGAGCTACAGGGGCATATTTTCTCCAAGCTTTACATTAAATAGTGCAGACACAGAAATTAACAGTAGGTGTACTCAAAGCCAAAGCTAATTTATAGACTTTGGAAATCATTTCTTTCCTTCTGGATTTATAAGCAAGAGCAGTGTTGCTGGGAGAGGCAGCCAGGGCTAGTCTCTCTCCACCCAGATGAGAAAGTATTCTGTGTGTAAGGCTCTAGATTATAAAATCCTATTCTTCAGGATCTTGGGTTTTGGTGATAGCAGAGCTTGAATTAGGTGACATTCAGACTGTGTTTGGGGCAGATGTAATGCCAGGACCAGAATTCACCAATACCACATTTTTACAAGCTGCTTTGCACTATGGATTGAGGAAAGCATCATCCATGCAAACTATTTATGGAAGAGTTCCATTGTCTTAGGTCAGATCAAATCAGCCAGACCTTTCTACAAAAGGCATTCAAGTTGGAGCTTACATTTGAGAGGGTGCATTCAGCTTTGTTTTGGGTCTTGGTCTCTACACCCCTAAAATTCAAGAGCATTTGAATGTGTGGTGTTTGTAGAGGATTTTAAATGCTTTTGAAGAACACAAGATATGGAGTGCAGCATGTGGAGTTTGCTAGAGAAGGCAACAGCGCTGGGACAGGCTTTGGCATCCCTTTTCCTCCCTTACTTATGTTACAGTCTGCTCAGGTGTGGTTTGGGGTACATGAGCAGGAGGCTCCCAGAATCTTTCTAAGAGTTGGTGCATAACTTACACACCTTTAGCTCAAACCTAGTGGACACTGTGATGTTGATCAGGATTGGATTTTTCCATTTTCATCCAGTTCTACTTTCTTTTTAATCTTTAGCTTCTCTGATTTAGTAGCAACAAGAGACATCTCCAAACACACAAGACGCTCCAAAGGGCTTTTGCATGTCTCTGGCCTCTGCATGAAGTGATGCTCAGAGGAAGGCATCACTCGATGAAAATGGAGTTGCTTGCTATGGCAGTTTATGGATGGCCCTTCTTAAAAAGTAGAGACCTTTCTATCCCCAGCAGTCTACTCACAAGCAGATGTGTGCTCTCTTTGAAGCACAGGGTGACTCCAGGAAGAGCAAGGGAGACCCACAGCTTTGTGTGCCTTTTTTTTTCTGATGCACATGGTGTGTAGCGGGAGCATGGACTCCAGACCTCTCAGGAGTTTTCTCTTCTGCTAGTAATTGAGTAAGTTCCTCTGTGCTCTCCCCTTTCCGGAAGGGATTTCTGGACCTGTTTGTGTTGGCTGTTGCTCTGGCTTGCACTAGTGAAAGCTCCATTTCGTGAATACCATGGTCACCCAGAAGAAAACCCAGCAACACCAACAGCAGCGGCTCCCATTTCAGAGCAGGTGTGGGGAGGGAACTCCCTCTTGCCCTAAAGATTTCATTGAGCAATAATTTCCACATCAAGTGTATTTACTATCCCAGCCTTTTGCTTCCAGAACTGGCTAAGCCTGTTTTTAACCCAGACAGTTTCAAGATGTTCAGGTTTTCTCATCCTGCCCTGTTTGCTTGATTTCATCATCAGCCTGGTTGAGGTGATGGGTTAAAAGCAAGCACACCAGCTAGCTGCACCATGCTCCCGTGTGAAAGTATCTTCTGCATGTGAGAAAGAAATTCATATCTGTTATCAATGAAATGAACCCCTGAAGCCAGAGGAATAGATTTACATGTGGTTGCTGACTGCTTCTAGTCATGAGCACAATGGTGATGTTGTGGAGTCAGTGTGGAAGACAGCAGACCTAGAAGCTACATACTGGATATGTGGCACATCACTGCTGTCTCAGACCCAGCCAGTGTGTTGAGAGGGATCTCTAAAGGTGAAGGTCTAGTGTTTCAGAGGGGGAATATTTGCAGATAAAGTGAATGCCACCGTGGCCAGTGTTCAGATACCTTGGGAATTGTGCTTCCAAATTTGTGTATTTGAAGAGACAGAAAATTCCGGTGCAAATGTCCTGACAGTAAATTAGACGGCAACTCCATGCAATCTCTTTAGCTACTTCAGATGTTAGGTAAGCCCAGCAGCTCTAAGAACAGCAGCTCCTATTTCAAAACAGATGTAGAGAAGGAGAACCTCCAAAGGTGTTTCTGACAGATAATTTCTTTGTCAAGAATGTTTCCTAAGCCAGCCCCATGCTCCCACAGTTGGCCTGAGCCAGTTTTGTCAAAACAACGATTAGCTTATTTAGTCTGCTCACTGTAGGCTCTTATCTTGGTCTTCTGGTTTATTCTCTTGTACCTCCATAGAAGGAAAAATGTGTGTTTTGGCTTGCCTGGGGTTTTTAGCTTGGTTTCCTAAGGAAACCAGAATAATGTAATTGTATTTATGTGTGTGCACATCATGTTTCAAAATACTTTAGAGCCCATTGGCTAATTTTAACTGCTTTTGACAGCAGTGTAGTAGTCTTAAAAATGTTCTGTTTGTACAGATTACATGAAAATAAATGACCAGCAGAAGAGACAAACCCTCTCTCTGTCCCCGTTTAGTAGAAAGGTTTAGTGCAAGTCCAGCCCTTGGCAGACTCTTACTATTATTCACCTGCATAGGAATTTTTTCTGCCTGCAGTAAGTGGGGTAATATTGTCATCTTACGGAAGTACCATTTTAGGTAGAAATTACTTCAGAGCATATTTCTTTCTTATCTGTAAAGTACAGGGTGCACTGCTCATTCCCTGAGCTGTGCAGGATTCAATGATGTCTTTCCCAGATGAGTTACTCCAAAAGCTAATATCCTTAGGAGGAACTTAGCACCATGCCAGGCCATGGCTGGCATGCTGTCCCTGCAGAGAGCCTCTCAGGTAATGCAGTTGTGCAGCTAAAGCTGAGCACACAGTTTTTTCCCCTATAAAATAGGGGTTGACCAGAAAATGCTTCTTTGTACCTGCACAAAACCAAACTGAGTCCCACCACTTCCTGCCAGCCATGAATAACCCCTCTGCTTGGTGGCAGCATTATTACAGCTGCTGGACAAAACAGAGAGTCTAACTGGACTTGTCCTGGGTGGATAGGTTTATGAGCAGGCTGGGCTGGAGCTGGTGGGTTTGGAAGTATTTGTTATCACTGTCTTTGTGCTTCCTCTCCCTCTTTACACAATATCCCCTGTGTTTGAGAGGGCCTCTCCTGCTGGAGGGTGGAGTAGCACGTTGCAGGACGGGCAGGGCGCTTTTGATCTTCCCTTGATCTTTAACCCAGTGCTTCAGGCCCTGCATATAAAGCAGATTTTGAGAATGGAGCTGTGGTGAGTAAGCAAGGCAGTAGCATTTCCTTCCCTGAAGAGAGAACAAGCTGGCAAGGAAGCAGACATTGACTGAAATGTGGGGAGGTTATGATATCTTCCTAGCCATGGAGAAGGGAACTCTGCTGCTTGGCCTCTCCCAGCACAAACACCTACCTTTAGACTGTCCAAGGACTGTCACTTTTGCCTTCTGGAAAGCCTACCAGCACGTATTCCCTGTCTGCTCTGCGCTTTGTGCTGCCAGTTAGTTAGTCTTCTAGGTTGGAAGTGGGAGCCTTTAAGTACTTGACAGTACTGTGCAGAGGGAGCCCTTGGGGTGGATGGTTCACCCCTGACACTTCACTGGTAGGTCTGAGGGCAGGGGGCCAAGGGTATTTTGTGCTTTGGAGGGTGACTTGTTAGTGCTGGGTTCACACATTACTTCTGCATTATGAAGTTCCCATTGCTCCCTCCAGAGAAGCAATAAACAATGTGATCTTCTCATGCAGTGAGAAGCCCAGCTTAATAGTACAAGAAGCGCAGTCAGCTGAATCTTTAAGAAAGCTAATTCTCATATTGGAGTATTTTATCACTATGTTATCCTGTGAGGAAGCCCCTTTGCAATCAGGACAGTAGATTGTGTTGCTCTCCTTCAAGCAATTCATGGTACAACAAACTGTAGTTTCACCCTGTAGTGCTTGGGCATTCTAATATGTTCTCATATCCAGGAGAGAATGATTCAGAGAGTGGGACCTCTTGGGTCAGGAACAAGTTAGTAACAGATTGCTTTGAAAGTAACCTTTTGACCTGGCAATAAGTACCAAGTGCATCCTGCCAGTGGGAACACAGGGTATTTGTTGTCTTTCTGTTGTTCAAGCTGTTAGACTGTGTAGTCATCTAGGTCCAGAGAGTCTTGTTTGTTTAGTTGTATTTCTGTAGCATGAGTTCACACACAAGGCCTCATTGTGCACTACAAAAGCAACTCTCTGGATACAATGGGCTGGGACAGTGCTGTTTGAGATGTCAAAGTTGGTAACTGCACAGTCCCCTTCTTCAAAATGGTTATTGTTCTTTGGTTTTATTGCAGGTGGTAACCTTTGATGCAGGAGGAGTGAGTGGTCATGCAAACCACATTTCTCTTTACGCTGCTCTAAGGTACAGTGTTCTGCAAGCTTCACTGAATGCCTCGCTATAGTGTTACAAAGTGAACATGGTGTTTGGGTGTAAGCAGAAAGCTAATAGCTACAGCTAAAAGCAGTATGAAGTTCACTGATACAAATGAGTGGCAGGCTAGGGGACATGATACTACTTGGAGAAACTCTCACAGCTCTGCAAATGATCTACAGCATCCTTTATTATTCCATCTGCTGGTGCATTGCCAGTCTCAGGTTCACTGGGCCCTCTTTGCTCTTCCTGTCCTTGATCCTACTAAAATATGCCACAGATCACATTGCACTTCTGATTTGAGGAGAGTGTGTGAATATCTGATGCCTGAGCTGGTGGTAGTTGGATTTTGGAAAGTTATACACCACTGTTCCAGAGGATGTTGCCATCCTGTCCGGGTACCTGAATTTGCCTCTCTGACCCAAGGATGTTGATCCTTCACTGGAGCTGTCTGTATTTACCCCTCTTCCCAAGTCGGTTTGTTCCTTCACCACTTTATATGTTACGTTCTGAGAACGTCTGTCTCTGTGCTGTGATCTGGAAGGCTGCTAGACAAAAATACCTTGTATTAAGATCACCCAAATTTTGCAGAAAAGACAGCTACTGTGTTTTATTTTAACCCTGTGCTCATTCAGACCTCATTGTGTCGTAGAGAGATCTCCTCCAGAGCTGCCCCTGCCTTTCCCAGGCATGAGAAGAACTCTTTGCAAGGATATCTTGTATTTTTAGCACCCATTTGTTTTCTGAATCATCTGTGCAATTCCAATAATTCTCTGGCTCTCCTTGCTAACAACATCACAGTGATTTGCCTTTCCTGCTTGCCTAGAGAAAGCTGCAGTGCCACAGAACCCATACTCTGACCTACAGAGCTGCTCTGGGAAGATGCTGAAAGTCTTTGATGCTATCTGATGGCTGGAATTCAGTATTAGAGGGGATTGTGGCTTTTCCCAGCAACTTCTGAAATAGCCTCACAGAAGGCAAAGGGGTGGAGTTAAAGCAAACTGCTTGTTTGGGCTAAGCAGGGAGATGCTTTCCAGCACAATGTTATTTGAGGAGTGAGGAACAGAGGTTGATGACCGATGCTCACCCCACTGGCACAGAGTGACAAGAGAGCTTTCAGATGCCTGGACTTCTGCTCAGTCAATTGCTGTATGCCCTGCAAATAGGAATGGAGGATGGATTGTTAGATGTCCCTCTAAACCCCTCTAATACAGAGAAAACAAGCCAGCAGCTGAATTATGTATGAGAAGGTTAGGGAAAACGCTCCATTTTGATCACAGCTCTACTGTTTTCTCACTTTGTGGCTGCACAGAACTCACTTTCCCACCTCATGCTGTAGGTTGCCTATGTGTGCTGTAGGATGGTAAACCTCTTCTCAGAGTACGTTACTAGGAAGTATTCATTACCTGCAAGCCTCTTGAACTCAGACCTTTGTATTAGTCCTTAGCTTACAGCAGAACATTGTCCTGGGTTGATGAAATACACGCTGATAGGGACACCAAAGTATAAGCAGGGTCTCATTAACTAAGGGCTGGTTTGTGTCTTGTCTCTATCCCAGTCCTGAATCAGCAGCAATAAGCATGGTGGCCCAGGCATCTGCATGTGGCAGGAGTGATGCCGTGGCCACTGGAAGGTTAAATTTATTTTTAGTGGCTTGCTTGCCCTCATTATTTTTCAGTTTGTGCTCTGGAGGAAGTAGAGCGTGACTGCATCACTCCTGATTTCCAGTGCCCTGATGAGTTCTCACATATTGGCCAGTACAGGCAGTGCTGGGAGCATATGCTGAGGCTTCCCACATCCCTCCCTGCCAGCAGGGCTTTGCCAGGCAGTGGTTGCTGCCTCTGGGGCCCCACTGCTACATGGCAAGAAAAAGGCAAATGAGCTCTCTCCTCCACATATTCTGTGCAATCTATTTATTAATCATCTTTAAACAAGATCTGCAGGATTCTGCCTCCACTGTGGCTGTAAGTGGAAAGAATGAAGCAGAGGGCTGGTGCAGTGATCCTCGCCTCTTTTGTGTGCCCCTAATCGGTGGGAGATAGGCTTGTGTCCACTACCCAAGTGATTGCTATCTGCAAGAGCAGGGGTAAGACAGGCTGTGTGACCCATCCCACAACTCCTTGCTTCAGCAGGTTCAAATTACTGAACAGCTTCAAGGAACAGAACAGTTCAGCCAATGGTCATAGCTGAGCAGATGCTCAGTATTATCTGCTAAGGGCATAAGTATTCTTTCTAGTGTCTGGAACAGACGTTATGTTCAAAGGAGCAGGAACCATTCAGAACAAATGTGGCCTTTCCCTTGCAGCAGCCTTCCTCCTGACAGCTTGCAGGGAGTCCAGCTGCTGCTGTGTGTCTGGGCTTCAGATCTGGGAGGAACTGTGAAATGTCAGGGTCTGAGGTTGATTTTTTTTCTTCTGCAAGGGACAAATAAGAAAAGCACAGGATGGGAGAGGAGCACAAATTGCTGTCTGATTTCAGTCTCCACTGGGAGTGTTTCAGTTCTGGCTTCCAGACGAGGAAAAAAACCCCAACAGCCCAAACCCAAGAAAATCCCACTGTAGGAACGAAGGGAGAATTGGAAGCAATCCTCTCTAGCTCTGCTTATTTCCTTGTCACCTGGATTTGGCAGCATCATTCTGTGTTATCCTTCAAAATCTATCCTCTCTTGTGGCCAAGAGAGGCTGCATCCTTTACATGTGTCTACAAGTAAGAGCAGGTCTTGAGTGACATCAAAGTCACTTTACTCCCCTCTCAGCGCTTGGCCAGTCACTGGGCACTACAGCAATAAGCATGATAAACACTACATGACAGGAATATTTGAGAACCTCTTTCCTGCACTTTGAAGTTACAGTGTTTGCACAGAGATCACATCTAATATCCAGGTGGTTTAGTTTTGCATGAGTCATCGTGCATTTTGATTTTAAACAAGCCCTCTTGCCCAGTAGCCTGGCAAATAGGGGGCTGGTTTTTTTGCTTGCTTGCCTAGGGTGCAGAGGAATGGTCTTTGTGAGGGGGAGGAAGGATTGTACCACTTCTTTTCTTCAGTGAGTTATCAAATCCATTTCATCCCAGCTAGAACAGAAAAGAATAGTCCTTGTCTGCTTAGGGCAGAGCAAACTGAGTGGAAAATAGGAGCTGCTATATTTAACCACTGTGCATTATGTTGTTATAGCAACTGCATCCATAAAACTTATATCAATGATGCTGTATAAAAAAGCTACATCAAAGACTCATTAGCTGAGCCTGTTCTCCTCAATTCCATTTGGAAAAACATCTCTCAGTCCTGCAGGATGTTTCTTAACGTTCACCAACTCAGTGGTAGGTTGTAAATGAGACTGTGCAGAGGTAATATTTGGGAGCTTAGTGCTTTATCACCCTTGAGCTGATTATGATGCAGCTGGAGTGCCACCAATGCCTTGTTGCACTTACCTGTCACAGCCTGCCTACTTAATGCCCCATTTATGAATGCCATGGGATGTGGCATGAAGCAGAAGGGTTGCACTGAGGCTCCCTGGAAGAGGAGGATTGATTAAATGCCGTTTTCAAAGACGTATATTGGAACAATGAACCGTGCATTGTCCAGCCCAATCCACCGACTTGGGGTAGAGTTCTCAGAAGCCACCAGCTGCATGACATCCCAACAAAGCACAGTTCTCGTGTTGGATTTCCAAGGCCAGGTCTTTAAGGATGTGTTGAGGAAGCTGCTTTTGGGGTGATTAGCTTCATGACAGTGAATGGTATCCCATCTCCCATTTTTATTTGATGCCTTCTTACAGTGTGGGGCTAGAATGGGACTCAGATCTCTCACTCCAGCAGCTGTAGCCCATGCATTTCAAATGAATGGTATCTCATTTATGTTTTTAAAGCAGGGTACTGGTTTTATTTCCTTTGCCTTTTTCCAGAAATTATTTCTCTACCTTGGAAAAGGATTTCCCATGTCACTGATTGTTTGTTCAGGATTGTTTAGCCCCTGCGGAAGTTCTAGGTTCCCTGCAAAGTAGAGAGTTGAAGAAATAACAGGTTCCAGTATCTTATGTTTCAGCCTGCCCTGTCACAGTCCAGCTCACTTCCCGTGCTTTGTTTTACTGATCTTAAATGGCCCAGGGGGAGCTGAGGAGTGGTGGCTGTGATTGCACCCAAACTGCCCCCATAAGGCCAAGACTGAACAGTCCTCCATTTACCCTTGGAGATTCTGCCCCTTCCCCTCAGAGGACTGCCCCATGCCTCGCACACTTCCAATAGCTGGATTTTACCTTGTTACTTCATCCCTGCTCTCTCCTTGCTTAACTTGGTGAAGTTCATTCAGTACCCTTCCATCATACTGTAGACAGCCATTAGGATAAAGTCAAGCACAGGGCACCATCATTGGAGGGATTCCCCCCAAAGAATTTTTGTTCCTCAAAGAAACAGCCTCAAGGAATGTCCTTCCCATCCTCAGTAGCCTACTGGTGGAGCAGTGGCACTGCACCTTCTCCCAGGCATTGCAGGGACCAAAGCAGAGCCACAGAGCAGCTCTGACAACTGAAAGATCTCTGAATCACCACCTTCCTTTCTGACTGGCAGAACCATCTTTAACCACTGCAATACACATGAGTACAGAGTGCCTGAATACTGTTTTACAAACTGCATGTTGCTACATAGTGTAGTTCAGGGTGCATGGAAATGGAGCCAGAAAGTCCGGTTAGGGAGGGAGGAGGTGTTCCAGATAGCAAACATTCAACATCTGGCAAGTATATCCTTCTAATGTCTCTGTGATTCCTGGGAGACTGACTGTTCTTCCTCCTTCACATCTGTTTCATCAGATTAATTGGGCAGATTAGAGGTTAGGATCCTAATGGAGTCCCAGTGCATCTTTAAGACATCCATTCTTTGCCATGTTCTTCAGAATTGTATTTCCCCAGTGCTCTGCAGCAGCCAGCTCAATCAGTTCAGTGAAGGGTTTTGCCTTTGGCCAGGGGATACTATTTGGAGAGTGAAGTCATTGATTTCAGTGAACAATTTCTCATCAAACAGAACATCACCAAAACTATAATCCATCCACCAGGGCGTCAGTCCTGCTCCTCCTCCTCCCCAGAGGAGTTCTGTGTTCCTCAAGACTGAATTTTCAGCTCCGTCTTGACTTGTTCTTTCATACCATTGTGGGATGGTATCAGTGGTCAGTGCCTTTTAGGAACTTGTCCACTCTGCTGATGTCTTCCCTTAAGAATGACTGAGTAAAGACAGGGAATTTGGGAGCTAGCTCAGTTCTGCATTTGCAGGATGAGGGTTGTTGGGCCGTTCCAGTTTTTCTCCTGAGCAGATGTAGCCGATGGCTGCGGACAGCAAAAGCTTTTAAAGCAGCTAGTCCTTGAGGGAGGAGCTGGTGCTGAGTCCTTGCAGTGCAGAAGTGGTGAGTGCCTTCACACAGCCTTTTGAAGCTCCTCATTGCAGAGGGTCTCACTTTCCTTCAAATGTGGATCCGAACCTACCACAGGCATAATAAAGAGTGTGCGGTGAGAGGTGCCCTGTAATAGCTGGCCTCTGGCACTTGGTGGGTAGGTGGGAGCAAGCCACTTGGATCACTTCATGTTTAAAAAGAATTTATAAGAAGTCTTCCCAGAAAAAAAAAAAAAAAGAAAAACCAACAAAGCCACATGGAAATAGCTCCTGAAAAAAAGCCTGTTTGTGTTTGACTTTGAGATTTGATGCCAAACTCTTTCATTTCACCCAAACCACAGCAAGTCCAATCTATAAAACAACATTCCCAAAATGGCAACAACAGAGAGCTGCAACCTCTCCCCTACTTGGAAGTGTCCCACGGAGACGGCTCCAGCAGGGTGGAGATGGGAGCTGAAGATTGATTTGGGAGAGCATTAGCCAGTTTTATGAACATGTGCAGGAGGTAGAGTTTGTGTTTCTTTTGCTCTCTGCAGCCACAGTTCATTGCCATCCCTTGCCTGAGCAATACAGCAAGCAAGGCTGCAGTTCCTCTGGAGCATTTCAGCGGGGTGGAGCCCATTCCCATAGCTCTGTGCTCTGCCTTGCTGAGGACTGAAGAGCTTGGCTCGGGACAAAAAAGCATGAGGAGAGAATCAGTTTCCTCATGTCTGCTCTTCCAGATCAGTGACAGGTCTGCCTGGCAACAGCCTTGAGCACCTTTCAGTAACCAGAGTACGGTTTGTATCTCCCTGAACCTTTATACATGCACAAACTCCTGAATTTGCTCCTACATCAAACTTCCCTTCCCTTCTGAAGATGCTCTCTGCTCCTGGTGAAACATTTCCATATGGATCTCTCCTTGCTTCTGGTTCTAGTGGCCAGGAATGGTTATTATTAGCTCACTCGTGGAGCAGCTCTTCACATCCTCTAATTTGCTGTCGGTGCTTTGAAGGTCCCTCTATGGCAGAGCAGCGTGCCCAGCATAGACTCTAGGGCTTGGATAGTTGGCCAGATTTCACAACCACTCACTGCTTTATCTCTCCAAGCTTGTTTTAAAAGCTTCCCACCCTGCTAGCTGTACCAAGTGCTGAATCACTTCTTTGGGTGGCCAGATTCAAGTTGTGGGGGAAGAAACTTCTGGCAGAAGAGCAGAGCAGACATTAATGGAAACACTTAAACTTTCCTCCCCCCCCCTCCACCGCCCCTGAAGAATTGCTGGTAATGTTTACAAGGCAACATTTAACATCTTTGACAGAACAGCAGGACTTGAGTAGTGGGGTAGAAGGTGGCCAAGTCAGTATTACAAGGCCATTGTTTAGTAGAAAAGGGTATTGCTTGCAGATCTTTGGCTCTGGAGAAGAAGAGACCATTGGCAGGAGAAGAATCTATTTAAGGCATATGTCTTCTGATGGCTGTTTGAGTTCAGCCATGACCTGCATTTCTGGCTTGACTTTTGAATTGCTTTGGGTATTCATTACTCCATGCTTCCTATTTTGTCTACACCTGTGTAGCTAATCCTTTTCCTTGAACTTAACCAACAGCCAGAGATAATCCCAGTTTGAAAGTGACTGAGAAACAGCAGTTTACATATAATGTATGTTTTATCCTGGTTGATTTACACATGAACTGTCCCGTTGCCCCTCATTAAGTACACCACTGTGAGATGATAACAATCTCTTTAAATATTACACAGGGTTAAATAACTTTTCTTTTTTTATTTTCTTTCTCCTTTTGGCAAATGTTCCATTGTTTGGGTGTTTTTCTCCACGGAAGAGCTGGCCGGGGTGTGGGACAGCTCTGAGTGCCACCTGCTGGACACCGGCTCCCTCCCATCCCCACCATGAGCCAGATCTGGAGGCGATGCAGATGGTGATGTGAGCTTAAGTGTCCGAAGCCATGGACCACAGTCTAGAGCAGGAAAAACATGAGAATTAAAAAGGAATTGAAGCTAATACCTGTAAATGCCTTCACCATATCAGAAACATTTCCTAACACTTCTTGATGGAAGTACCATCACTGCTCCCATCTCCTGTGCTGGTCCTCTCATTCTCTTTCCAAGGGATGCATTTTTGCTACAAAGACTTTATAAAATCATAGAGTGGTTGGAGTTGGAAGGCACCTTAAAGCTCATCCAGTTCCAACCCCCTGCCATGGGCAGGAACATCTTCCACTGGACCAGGTTGCTCCAAGCCCCCTCCAATCTGGCCTTGAACACTGCCAGGGCTGGGGCAGCCACAACTTCTCTGGGCACCCTGTGCCAGCACCTCAGCACCCTCACAGGGAAGAACTTCTGCCTAAGAGCTCATCTCAATCTCCCCTCTGTCACTCAATCTCCCCTCTGTCAGTTTAAAACCATTACCCCTTGTCGTCTCACTACATGCCCCTGTAAGAAGTCCCTCTTGAGGACAAACTCATGAAAGGATCAAAGTCTTAGTGAGCTAAAGGTCAGAGCAGCTTCTCAGATGTCCCAGTGCCAGCAAGGGTTAGAAAGAAAGAAGCTGGTCCCTGAACAGGAGCTGCAGCTGAGGCAGTGTCTCTAGTCAGCAGACACAAGGCTTTGAAGAGCCTTGCCAAGGTGGCAGCCTTTGGCAGCCTCTTACAGTTTCCCTTAGTGCAACATGAGAAGTTTGAGAGTGAGCTGGATTTATGGAGCTTGTTTGTGCTCTGTCCCAGCAGCCAGGGTAAGGAAAGTAATGGCAGAATTGTGTGAGGAATGAGGCTTACATTGCCTGACATGTGCTTTCAGTGTCAGCTCCTGAACTTTCCAATAAGATTAGCTGTTGTAAATGTGTGTGTGTGTGTGTGTGTGTGTGTGTGTGTGTGTGTGTGTGTGTGTTAAGAGAAAAGGGTTGGTTTGCCGGACAGAGTAAACTCAGGATCTGAATGACCTTACTGAGTGTTTACCCCCATGTATCTTCATTCACAGGTACCTGCATTCAGAGCGGAAGTTACCTGAAGGTATGTGACATTGCTTCATGCCTGCAGGCTCTTGGATGTGTAATCCTTTACATGAATGTTCTGTCCAGGCTTTCATCTGCCTAACTCACATCTATTTGCAATGCAAATGAAACCTTCAGCTGAACTCTTCCTTGCCCTTTTATCTGCCTGCAGTTTTTCACCAGCTCAGGCTTTTCTGCAGTCACTTTTCCATCCTTTGGGGTTGTCCTGTGCCTGCCTCTTGTCTTGCATGCTCATGAGTGCTGTTTCCAGGTCTCTCAGCTCAGTCCCAGAAGTTTTTCATGGGTGCTTTTGTGTGTGTGTGTTACAAGGCCCTCAGAGATCATTACCAGCTCAGCCCAGAGTGGTTGCATGTACCAAGCTAAGCTTCCATCAAAAGGTAGTCAGTATGAGAAAGGTACCTGAAGTCTTCATTGGCACAACAAATTGTTGGAGTGGCTTCTCCCATGTGTAAACCCAGCAAGTCTCTCTGAGAAACTGCACAATAGCGAAAAGAAAGAAGCAAAGTACAGAAGCAGGTTGCTCCTGCCCCTCTTTTCTAGCTGCTGTCTCAGAGCAGATCTGCAGCTCTTATCTCTAGCAAACAGTGCCTGACTCAGGGACAAATTTGTGGAACTAGTTTAAGCACAAAGCTGGCAGCTGTTTGGACAGCATAGGAAGGTGGCTCAACCAGGCCCACCCAGTCAACCTTCTGCTCCCTCAGCAGTCATCCAAGCTGTGATTCTTTACTGCTAATTCCTGAATCATTACAGGATTTGAATGTGCCACAGCAAATCAGTTTTAATGCCCTGCTAGCAGCGAATTGCAGACTCAGGTTTGATGGAGAGAGTGTAAGCCAAGATGGCAGAATGCCCTTTAACTGGGTTCTGACTCCAGCCTCTTCAATTCTCCCCCTCTGTGAAAGAGGAGTATTAATGTCAACTTCTTCCTTAGGACCTTTACTTTATTCAGCTTCGGGATGCAGGAAGTTGCTCTGTGTGTGCTGTGTGCAGTACAGAGAAAGAACAAGGAACTGCAGTGGTAGATGACACTGCTAGATGTCAGACCTTGTCTAGACTGAACCATCTTCATATGCTGTTCATGCAGGTTTGTTAGATAAGCTGTGGTCCTGAATATGGGCTGTGCCTCAGATTGGTTTATAGACATTTCCTTTTCTCTAGCAGCATCAAGAGACTCCTGAACCTACATGAAAGCTTTGCTGCTCTGATTACATCACATCTGACATGACCTACAAACGCCAAAGGAACGGGGAGCTCCCATGCTGCTGCTTACGCTAAGCCTTTCCAAATATAGTTCCAGTCTCATTGAAATTCCCAGTATTTATAATTCGATCTGGCAGGCATGCAGGGCTGTGCATCCGAGGGGCTTAATGAAACAAGAGTGATGCTGGGATTGAGACTGCCTGGATCGAGCTGAAAGCCGTGTTCAGGCCATGGAAATGTGCTGCCTTCCTGTTGGGAAGAGGGAACTGTTTGTGGGTGAGCTTGTGTAAGCCCACGAGCTCAGGGAATCCACAAAAAATCTCCCTGCAAATGCAAAAGCCAGCTAAGCCTTGCACTGCCTCAGTGATATGCATATGAGCACCCTAAATATCCTGCTTTGCTTTCTAATGCCTTTAGCCAGCATAAACACAACAGGCTTTTTATAATCTGTAATCAAGTTCTCCAGCCCAGGCACAAGCACAGAGGCTTGTTTTAAGATGCTGGACAGCTGCTGGTGTGCATCCACCCCTGCTACTGGCCCCATCCAGCTACAACCAGTGCTCTTCCAAAAGAATAGGTGTGTTAATGTCTCTCAGGAGCAGGGCAAGCTTTTAGCACCCACAGATCTGCTACTGATCTCATTCTAGGCATGCTTGCTGCATAAGTGATTTAAAAGTAGAAAACCAAGCTGAACAGGCTACAGGCTCCATGCTCTTCTATTCTAGGCTTAATCCACTAGCTATATTGATCTTGCCCTTTCTGCCAACCTAGAGAGGTTGTATTACACTGTTAATCCTGTCCTGCCCAGGTCACAGTCACAACAGGCTCTGAGAAGCTTCACCTGCTGGTGTCACAGGACTAGACTCATCAATGGCAGCACTTCTCTTACCCCACTTGGCAGGGAGCAGCTTGCTTCTCTGAACCCTTTTCCATCTCTCCCTGGACTGTACATTCCTTCCTTGGTCATTTCATCTCATGTTCCCATGTGGAGCAGCCTTTCTGTCAGCATGTGGAGATCCTTGTCATATCACTGACACAGAACACTCTTACAGTGCCCTTCATTTTGTGAGACTGGAATGCCATTGCTTCGCCTGAGCTGACCGATGGGGGCCCAGGAGGTCAGGCTGAACAATGAAATCACCTGCAGTTGTTTTGAGCAGTTATTGCTCAGCCAGGCTCCATTAACAATTACCCCCTGTTTGCTCTAGCTGTGTCTTCTCCAGTAAGCACTAAAAAGCAAACAGGTGGATAGCAGGAATGCTGACTAGAAGAGGAAGAGATCCGTATCTATTCCGCTTCTGTGCCATAGTGTAGCACCTTGATAATTCTTCTCTCTCAAGCTACCCACCAACATATTGGGCCTGCTGAGCAGCCCAGGGGATCTCTGCAGAGGAGTGGAGAGTGGTTCCTCTGCTCCTAGCACATCACAAGCTTGCTTCTGAGTTTCCTACTTGGAAATAAGAAACATCTTTAGTGGGAGCAAAAGAACTGTCTGGGCACTTCGTGTGCAACTGCAACGCTTGTGGCTGCAGAGCATCCTCTGCAATAGCAAGATGAAGCCTTAGGGCAGCCAAACAGCAACTGCTCTTCTGTTACTTGTCAAGGTGGACCATGAACGAGATGAGGGCTCAGGCTCACAGTCAGGAAGTGGCACAGGCCATGCTAGTCACACAGCTGCCAGCATTCCTGCACATCCCCCTGGAGACTCCAGGGAGCTTGGGAGCTTGGCAGAGCCATCGCTCCTTCCAGATGGCACCGCACAGCTGCTGCTCTGTGGGGACGGGCACCATGACCTTGCAAGGGCTGGATGGCTGACCTGCAGTAGGAAACGATACTGACACGGATAAGATAGGAGGGTCTTCAAGGTAGAGGGGTGCCAAAAGTGCTCTCAGCCTGATCCCAGTCTAGGCAGGGGAAGCGGCTGTGGGTACCAGCTGCCTCCGCTGCTGGCGGACACCGCCATCTCCCGGCAGCTCCTGGCAGGCCGGGCCTGCAGCAAGTCTCCAGCAGTTTCAGGAGGGCTTTTCCTCTGCTTCCTGGCACAGCACTGACTCGTGCCAGCGTTTGGCTGGCTGCAAGTGCCAGTGATGTTTGCTTCTGCCTCTGTCCTGGAGAATCTTTTCCCTTAGCAGGACACAAGTCCTGCCTACATATTAGGGCCAAGAGGCATCTGAGCACCACCAGTTTGCTTTGTGCTCAGGACATAACAGCTTTAGCAGTGTTAGATGTGAGCAAAGCAATTAACTTTTGAGTTCAAAGGGCTCTTTAGAACAGAAAAGAAAACTTCCACCCAGTAGAATCTTTATACATGTTACCTTCATCTGCTTAATCACAAACATTGAGCAGTGAGTTCTGGAGCTCTGCTAAAGTGTAACAGCCTAAATTAATATTTGATACAGCCATCCTTGAATCTTGTGGATATTTTTTCTGTAGCTAAGAATTGGAGTAAAAAGAGGAGAGGGTTTTTTTTTTGTAGCTGAACCAGAAACTGCTGTTTGAAATTTCCATGATATGATAGAGTGCCAGTACTCAGAGTCAGCTCTGCGTTTCCTTTGAGTCGAACTACATAGGAATAATTGAAATTATAAGCAAAAAAGAAAAAACCAAAAAATGCAAACCAACCAAAACCCTCTGGTATTCAAAGCTAGCATTGTTTTCTACAGACCGTGTACACAGGAAGATCCAGTACAAATGGTCATAGATGTGCACTGGACACACAGAGATCCTGCTTCCCTTTTGCACAGAAAAGGTCTCCATGGCCAGCAGTACAGGGCAGGCTGCAGAGACCTGCTGAGCCTGCAGAGATGGGCATCTTAGAACAATACTGTTGTTTTGAAGTATTTATCCTCTTTTTGTGTCTAGGGTGCTCTGTGCTTGTGCTGGAATCAGTCAGTATCTTCCGGAAGTACATTTCCATCCTGGATGTACCCATTTCGTACCTCCTGCCCAGTGATGCACTCTTCATACTCACAGAGGAGGAGACTGAACAAGCCAAGGTGAGATGCATGGTACCTGTTTCACACAAGTATCTCACACATTTAGTGAACAGTCGTATATATTGGAATCTGATTAGCTCCTCTTCCATAGCATAAAAGTAATTTGCCCAGCAGACAGTCTTGTTAATCCACAAATGACAGAACTTTCCTGCTTTTGAGGCTGCTAAAAGATAGAGTTACATATGGAAACTGCTCTGATAAAGGCAGCATTATTCCCTTGTGGTTTTTGTTTCTGACATGTGACCTTTCTAAGCTGTGTACTATAAATAGATTAAGTTTCAGCTGGCAGTGTATGATCGGAAGCAGCATGCAAAGTGTTCTCAGATGCACACCTATCAGGTTTCTGCCTCCCCAGCATGTGAACACCCAGGTGTGAGATCACATAGGGAGGAGGAGTTATATGTGACAAAGGAACTGCCACAGCACCAACCTGCTGCTGATAATGTCCTTTCTAACCGGACCCCTCTGAACACTAGGCAGCACCACACCAGCAACATACGACTGGACAGGGCTCTCTCCACTCTTTAACCCCATAAGGTAGACAGCCTTCTACCTCCCACTACTTCTTCCCTACTCACTGAACACAGGCTGTCCTATAAGCTGGCAGTGAACCTCACAGGAGGCCTAGGAAACTGCCCTCATGTTAGGTCTGGAAGGTTTTTGTAATGCTTTGTCAACTATTCTTCCTTCTAGAGAGCAATGAGATGTCATCGCAGCCAGCTCCTCTGGTTTCGCCACATCTATATGCTCTTCTCACGTTATATGGTGATCAATTCACTGCGCCTTCTGTAACAGGGACAACTTCAGGAGTAAAAGAATGAGCGAAAAAATGACCGGGCCAGACCCAGGACTAAAGCAAGCTCACCTGTGATGTGCTCAAGATGGGATTCTCTTTGTGTAACATTCGTTCAGACTACAAAAAACAGACTGTGTAAACTTCCTTCTGAATATCTTGTTGCCTGATACATTGAGATGAACAGGGTTTAACAGCTACTCACTGTTGAAGCTTAAATAGGGTAAGAAATTTGGACTAACCTAATACAGGAGTATCCTGCATTAGAGAAGATATGGCACAAACTATTATTCCCCAGGAGGATACAGGTGTGAGGACTGCTTGGCAACTGTCTGTTGGTGCTTTTGTAAAATCCAGGTATCAGGAGTAACTTTTCAAAGGCCATGCTATCTCCAGAGATTAAACTAGAACCACCAGACCTGGCTTACTCAGGCTGAACTTTAAAAAGCCAACGCTTATGAATAAAACATCAGAAATCACACAAATTTCTCTGGTTGCACTGATCTTTGCTGCTAATGCTGCTTCTTTCATGCACATTGTGTTGCAGGCTCCACTTTTGCAGTGCCCCTCATGCAACATGAGCATTTCTGGCTTCAGAATATGGGGCTCACAATCAACTCATAAGAGTCTCAATGGACCTAGGAATGAGATGCAAGAGTAACTGTAACTAGGTCTTTTATAGAACAGAGATAAAAATTGCAAGAGATGTTTCAAAAAGCTGTTCCACTTATGTGAAGAGCAGGAGTTAAGAGATCCTCTCCTTTTACGTTAAAGGTAAGTGAAGCAGCTTTCAGTGGTTTTCCTTCTTAGCCTACTAGTGATCTGGATTTACCTGGAGTCATTGTGGAGCAAAGTCAGCACTACTCAACATTTCTGTAGGCCTTTGCGCTCATTCATGTGGGCTCACGTCTGCAGGAAGCATCTTTCCTGGATCTACACAGCTTGTCATTGCATAGTCAAAATCACAGCCCAAATGGCCAGATCCTGATCTGCTGCTGGGAACACATCCTCCTCCTGAGATAACAAACGGGTTCCTGGTTGTACTGAAGTACATGCCCATTGTATGACAGTGTTGAACTGTTCCCTGGCCATGAGTCAGTGCCTAAGCATATGCCTGCTCAGCCTTAAGACCATGAGTAAGTCCAGGCCCAGGCAAAACAGTGCTTAATTACATGAATAACTTCAGTGGCCTCTGTCTTCCATACAGCTAGGCACCTGTGTAATGCTTTACTGAACCTGAGCCTGCCAAGCTCTTTCAAATCCCTTTTAGATACATGGTCAATTCATTGAAGTCAAGGGAGAAAAGTCAATGTAAGTTAGCATTATGTCCTAAGCAAGAGATTATCTTACATAGGATGTCTTCATAAGGCGGACTTGAAACACAGGAAATATCCATACAAGCAAAGATTAGAATTTTTTTCATTGTCTTTTTGTACTTTGCTCTGTTTATTATGATCTAAACTTCAGCATGGCTAAGGACAAAGTACCAAAATAGCAGCCCTGGGGTTTATGGAAAGGAAGTAGTTTGAAAATTGAAAGTCACAACTGAACGGAACAGGCAGCATAGAAAGATTTATTTAGGAAACAGATAACAGATAACAATAATGTAGAGATTGATTTTGCCAACCCTCACCCAGGAAAGCCTAGGCTACAGTTTCACAGCAATCCCCCACCATCAGCTGCTGGAAGAGTGTGTCAGGGTTTTGACATGTCTTTGATGGTCTTGTGTTCCTTCACAGCCGTCTCCCATTCCTTGCCATTGATATCCTCTGTGACAATGGTCTGCACGGTGCCCTCATCCAGACAATGGGGAGCTATTCCTGAAGAAAGAGTACATAGAAACCTGCATCCACATGCTGTGTGGGAGATGCCTGCACTGCTCTGGATGGGGCATCTCAGGGAATGCTAAATGCTCAGTCCAGCTATTGCTGTACATCTGAGGAGCCTAGATGGGAAGAAGTCCCCACAGCAATAGGTAAGACTTATGGAGGAGCTGCAGGTTCAGACTGCAGTTCCACATGTTTAGTACTTTAGGAATAAACTCTTAAGACACACGCTGCTCACTGCTGGCATGTTAGCATCCAATGGAGTCTTTACCCAAGATTTGCTTAACGGTTACCTTTGGTTACCACAGCTTTCTCTTTCTACCTACCATAGCCATCTGGATTAGAACGAGGAGTATAAAAGCTCTGTACACCACAGGTCTTGCAGAATGTGTGCTGGGCACGATGGGTGTTGAAGGTGTATGTTGTCAAATTATCGGCACCCTGAGCAAATGAAAAGCAGTGTAAGTGTTCCAGACAAGCAGAGGCATTAATTTCTTTCTATGGGTCTGCAGATAAGAAATGTAAAATCTAAAATACCAACTTTGTGTCTTTACTTGAGTTCTATATTCATATTCCTTTTCTGAACCCCTGCGTATATACACGTGTCCATAACAGTCAAATCTGAGAACTGCAAGAGCTGTGAAGTCAGCTCACTAAGATGCACACACCACACCAGGCAGCATAAAATTCAGCTGTTTCCCCAAGTCAGCCATAGACAAACCTAGGACAGAAAACTGGCTGCCACTTGCATCTTTGATGATGGCACTGGCTTACCCTGCTCATGCTCACAGACATGTTCTTACTGCATTCTTACTCTACCTTCAGCAGCTTGAAGCGCGACGCTGGGACAATGAAGTGTCTGTTCTGTTTCTTTGTGCAAATGCTGCAACTGTGAAAGAAAAAAAAGACCTTTCTAGAAGCAGTGGACAAGTTGTGGACTGCAGTGGGATCTGTCACGGACCTCTGGACAACAGAAATTCCACCAACAGCTAAAATGGCTCCTGGAAGCATCACAGAGGTAAGCAGCAACAGTGGACTTTGGTACCAGTAGTGTTTGGCTAAGCGCACCCACTTAGACTGACATGCATGGATACACCAACAAGGTGTTCCCTTACACCAGACATCAGATGCCATTTTTCATTTGCATACACAGTCTCAATAGCCATAACAAGGCTCTAGGCCTTGTCTCTAGGCCTGAGAAACCCATTTATCTTTCAGAGCAGACTTGGCCAGTTTTGCCACCATGAATTATCTTGCAGACAAGAAAGAAAGGGTCAGAAGTTGACCCATGCATTAGAAGCAAACTACCTGCAGGCAAAGGGGGACCACTACTGAAATCAGACTGTTTTGTAGTTTGAGGCACATGTGGTTGGAGATGTCATGTTAAAGTTAAAACAAGACTGATGTGCTCTGAGCACACTTGCACTCAGAGCATAAAGCAGGCAGCTGAGCCCCTGTATTTGTAGATCTCTCCTGAGCAGTGAGCAGGGCTGTGAGACCAGAACTGCCCAAAGAAGTAGAACCTGATCGAATATTGGATCAGGACATATTCAGGGGTATACCCTATAGGAACAGCTCAGAGCAGTTGTGTCATCTTCTAGCTGTAAGGTGTTGACTGGATAAGCATATGAGCTTATATTCGTCCATGAGAATAGGGAGCACATGAAACACTCACTTGCAGTTGAAAACATGCAGGTCTGCTGAAGCCCAGACCTCAAAGCGGACTGCTCCACAGTGACAGCCTCCGGTGTGCTTGACCAAACCCCGGTGTTCGCTGGAGAGGGAAACAGATGATTTCTCAATGTAATTTTTGGGGGTTTTGCCCAAGAAAGCAGTAAGATTTATGCCACGTGATTCAATTCAGCTTTGAGGAATTGTGGAACACCAGAATCATAGAATCATAGAATAGTTAGGGTTGGAAAGGACCTTAAGATCATCCAGTTCCAACCCCCCTGCCAGGGGCAGGGACACCTCACACTAAACCATGCCACCCAAGGCTCTGTCCAATCCAGCCTTGAACACTGCCAGCGATGGAGCATTCACAACTTCCCTGGGTAACCCATTCCAGTGCCTCACCACCCTTACGGTAAAAAATTTCTTTCTCATATCCAATCTAAACTTCCCCTGTTTAAGTTTGAACCTGTTACCCTTTGTCCTCTCACTGCAGTCCCTCATGAAGAGTCCCTCCCCAGCATCCCTACATATCCCCTCAGATGTGTTTTAATAAAATGTGCCAGAGTGACAATGACTTTTGGCCTCTGTGACAATGGCTCTTCTGCTTTAATTAAAATAGTGCAAAGGAAAGAAGAGCAGTAGTCCAAGGAAAACGCACTCCGCATGTAATACAACATGTCTGCTGTCCTGCCAGAGACCAGGGCAAAATGCTGACCCAGAGTCTGCAAAACTACCGTAAGGAACTGAATCTTCCCACAATTATTCCACAAGTGCTCCAGCACTACTAAAATTCCTCCATTTAAAATCTGGGGAAAACAGAGATTCTGCATAGTATCTGAAATGCATTTTGTTGGGTATTGTAATTACAGAGGAACTTCATGGTCAAGGAATTTCCAAGCTTGTGCTTCCCCCTTTCCCCCAGCTGCCTCCCTCACCCCTGGGCAGCGCCACCGGCCCAGCTCCAGTACAAAATGAGAGTGAAAAACCTTTTCCTTTCGAATTTTCACTCTCCCGGCCCATTACTGATTACAGCCCAGAGGCGCTGGGCTGTGCTTTAGAAGGAGCGAGCACAGGAAGGGGTGGAGATGTAGCAGCTGAGCCTCAGCATCCCTCGCGGTGCCCCCGAGGGCATTTTGATGGGAGAGCCCAAAACCACAGGGAGCTTTGGCGGAAAAAGCCACTTTCCCCGCGGTGCCTGCGGCCCCCTGCCCCTCACACACACACACCCCCCTCCACCCCCGCCCGCAGCTCTCCAGATGCTGCATTTAGCGCTATGCTGCCGGGAGGTCAGTGATGTGGGGGGGAAGAGCCGCAGTGCAGTGACCGCCGTCCGACCTGTACTCACAAGGCATCCAGCAGCAGCCGCGCCGCCTCCTCGCAGCTCAGCCGGTGCCGCTCCTGGAACGCGGCCCAGCGCCCGCGCTGCTCCCCGAGATCGAAGTCTCCGGGCGCGGGGGGCTGTTCCTGCGCCCCCGGACCGGCCGGGGCACTGATCGCCGCCTTCCCGCGGCCGCTGCGGGCCGAGCCCGCGGAGGGGCTGGCGGCGGCGCTGCTCCGCCGGGACCGCCGAGCGCTGGCCGCCCTGAGCCGCCCCATGCGCCGCAGAGCTGCGGTGCGCCGCGCCCGCCAGGGAGCGCAGCAACGCCGAGCAGCGTGACCGGGAGGGGGACCGGGGAGAGGGACTTTGACCTGACAAAGGGTAGATTTGGATTAGATATTAGGCACAAGTTCTTCCCTGTGAGGGTGCTGAGGCGCTGGCACAGGGTGCCCAGAGAAGCTGTGGCTGCCCCATCGCTGGCAGTGCTCAGGGCCAGGTTGGACACGGGCTTGGAGCAACCTGCTCTAGTGGAAGGGTGTCCCTGTGTGGCAGGGGGTTGGGACCGGATGTGCCTTAAGGTCCCCTCCAGCCCAAACCACTCTGTGATTCTGTGATTGGAAACGCACTGTTGCACATCCCTTCTGCGTGCCCACCCTTGGCTAGGAATAAGACTGCTGGTGAACAGTACTGTGGCGCATCAGGATGTGCCTTCAAAAGCTTGGTTTGTCCTTCCTAACACTGGAAATCACTACTGCAGCTTTGCAGAGAAACAGGTTCTAACATGATTTCCACTAGATAACCTTTCACAAATTCTGTCATCAAAGTCTTAAAAAGGAAAACAATCAAGATCATAGAATCATGGGGTAGTTCAGGTTAGATAGTACACACTATTAAAAACAAACAAACAAAACCCACCCCACTTCCCCCAAAAAACAGCTTAGGAAAATGTGAAAGCTTTCCTCTAGTGGTAAATGTCTTAGAAAAGGTTATTCTTGAACATCTAGAAGACAATGCTATTTCTCAAGTAAAACTATTCAGTGCAGAGGAAAACCACAAAACTTGTAGTGTCCAAGTCACATTTGGTTGGGGAGAAAATCACAGTCACTCCAAGGATGAGGCTTTGTGCCCAGCACTGGGAATTTCAACAGAACTTAATGTCTTGCTCTTCTCAGGATGGGGAACAGGGAAAGCTGTCAACATGTGAGCTGACAGCTGGTTGTGGGGTGGAAGAGGCACTGAAGGGTCATGTCTCAGCCAGGAATACAGCAAAGCAACTGGACAGCAATGAATGAAGTAGCATCAGGTCTGGATAACAGCTTTAAAAATGACTGCAGTGTGTAGGCTGCCTCCTGAGGTGGCACATACCAGGACTCACATAATAACCCTGTGGCTCAGCACCTCTGTCCTCTGATGATAGGAAAGGTGCTGAGTTACAATTTCCTGTTATTCCTCATGTGAACCTCTGTTCTGGTTACTCATCCTTATGGAACCATTTTAATACACTGTATGTGACAAATCCTGGCCCATGCCAGCATGTTTATCTGTAGCTCCTGAGCGGAGCCACTCCCAGACCTTTAGTCACTCTAAAGTTCATGTTAGTCACCTTATATTTTGGGAAGAAAAGTCACTGAGGTGAAACTGGAGACCATGAGCTGAAACTGAGCCTGTGCAGTTTGCATCATGGAGTCATGTGCTGTCCGTGCAGGGTATGGCAGGTTCAAGTTTGAGCCTACATGGTCAGTCCTTTTCTAAAAACACTGAACTGAAAGAACACATTTTAGGAGTTCATTAGCAATTGGCTCACACAAATTACCTCCTCTCTGCAAGACAGGAGACACTGGCACTTGTATGCTCTCAAAAAGCAGTTCCAGTGGCAAAACTGATGCGCAGGCCATGTCATAGCTGGAACTCTATCCCTCTCTGCTTCTATGCAATCACTTCAGCATATTTTAAATGTAGAAAGCATTTTGAGAAGCTGAATTCTATTCTCACTGTAACATTTCAGGATAAAGAACTAGGAGACAAAAAGAAGAAATGACAAAATGGAAGAACAGAATGCAGCTTTGTCTCAGAAGACTGCAGTAAAGAAATTCTTTCCTCTTTTTTTATTTGTACCATATTTTATTACAAAGGGCTTTCAGAGCTCAAAACTGGATCTCACATAAATAACCAGTTCAAGAGCTTTATAGGGGATCTCTGACTGATGACAAATTTAACTGCTATTTGGATTTACAAGCCCTACATTTCAGTGGTTCCATATGGTATTGTCAATGTCCCTGGGCAGCTGGTGTTACCCAATGCCTGAAGAGTCAACAGCTTTCCTGGTATGTTACTTCCAAATCTGATGCAATGTTTTCCAAACTTCAGTAGAAGGCAATAGCTTGATGAAGAATGCTTGTGGAGAAGGAAGCATTCAGAAAGATGAGGAAAAGTCCAGTAAATCAGCTTGTTTTCTTTAGGTATCTTGTGATACTAGAGTTCAACGGCTGACGTGGTTTAATGTTAAAGTACAAAGGTGTTTTTCTCTGCCAGCCCAGCCCTGCTTGTATAACAATGACTCAGCTCTGCAGAGCTGGCTTGCAGCCCACATTGAGATTCTGTCTACAAGGGCATTTTCATTGCAAAGGCAGCTACATGTTTGTGGGTTAAAGAAAACTGGTAACTGTGGACGCTTTTCATCTAGTAAGCAGGGAACTAGAAGTAGTGTATAGCTCACACCACCTTTCATAGAACTGAAGTAGTTAAAATGGCATAGTTTGTGCAGGGCAGAAAAATGGCAGTGCTTGGATTCTGCTCTTCCTGTTGAGGAGGAAGAATTCTGCACATTCCTCTCTCCATCAAGGGATCTAAGCTGAACCTGAAACCACAATACAAGTTATCACCTCTAGGCCACTGGATGCAGGCTATTCAGGCTGGCCTTGGCAGCATTGGTTTTTGTTCACTGTCATAGAGGTTCTATTGAAACACACTGAGAATGATTAACAGTGGATTAAGACTTATTTCTTCTTTCTGTTGTTTTTTCTTTTTTGCAAGGTGCTTCTTTGGTATCCAGTTGAAAAACCTCACCCCAGAAACCACATGCTCAATGGGCTCAGATGCAGCAGAGAGAACATGAACAAAGAGAGCTCCTTCACTGCAGTGCAGCTTGGATCAGATCCAAAAGACTCGCAGGCAGGAGGCAGACTGGAAAAAAAAGGTGCAGACAAGTAATTTTTAGAATAGACCTTATTATTGATTGTTGCTTTCACTGGTGTAACATGCAGACACAAACCTGTGATGGCATCTTCATAGAACGCCCTTTAGAAGTCTCCTCACATCAGCAGCATAGACAATTGCCACATGTTCCTTGGGGTCATTTAGACCTACAGAGAAAGATGTGCCCAAGCCTATTTATTGTGGCAGCACAGATCTTAAAGCTGTCCCCTATGTGTCCTGCAAAGTCAAAATATCCTTTAAACAAACAGGGTAACAGAGGAGTATTGCTGATTCTTCTCTTTTTACTACAAATCTGGATATTTGTTTGTTTTTATTAAGCTGTCATCTCCTGAAGTTGGTAGCTTATTAAAAACTTTGTTTATTTAAGGTATTTTTAGCATAAGGCTTAAAAACCAGACCTTGGATAGTTGTCTTTTTTTGGTAATCTCATAATATTGCGTTCAGTCTCACAGTACTTTGGCTTGTGACTCACTATTTTTGTAACCCTTGAGCTTGGCAGGACAAGGACAAGCAGTAACATGCCACAGCCCAGTCTGTCTTGTGACTGGAACATCAGAAAAGATCAGGCTTTATTGCAGTGATACAGGTTTGGGAAGAAGTTATTATCTCCACAGCTGCAAATAGATAAATATAATTATCTGGTGTCATACCCAGTGAGAGAGGCCTGAGGTAGGTAATATTATAATATACATTGTGGGCTTTTTTCCCTGTGGCAAGTAGCCCTATTTGTATCTGAACAAAGGAACAGAACTGAGCTGGCTGCACATACATCGCCTGACCAGCCGGCTGTCCCAACTTAAAGCCTTGTCCTAAAGATAAACAGATTGCTTCATTTGACATTGCTCACTTAGAAATGATATGTGGTTGCTAAGACATTAGTGTACATAAAACCCAGACCCAGCTTGTGTTCTAGAATGTTACAGATCTGTTGGAAACATTTCTTTGACCTCCAGATGCTTCTCTTCTGAAAGTAGGTTACTTTGTACCAGTGCCCAATGACCTGCTTTTGAAACCACTTGGAAAGAAGTAGGTGTTCCCAACTGCAGGCCCCTGGCACCACCTGTGCAGTCAGGCCAGTCACAAGATAATTTCTGTTTTATTGAGCTTTGCATTTATTTATATACAGTTCACAGTCAGCTGCTTGATGATTCTTATTCACCAAGAGCTACATAGTGGTGTGTATGCTAAATACATAGACTTTGTATTTGTATTGTTGTTGTATAACCACAACATAAACAGATCTCCTGTGTCTTGTATCGAATTCAGGTAATAAAATACTTTCTAAAGAAATTCTGAGGTAAAGCTAAAATTCAGTAAAACAAAGTCACCAGGGCATCACCTCCAGCCTGGGAGATTGTTCTGTACACATAATGTGTGAAAATAAGGCAGAATCTGGCCCACAATATAGAAACACTGCATTCTGACTTTAAAAAGAAGTAGCTTTCAACTTGGTAATAATTATCTTTGAAGCAGTGTTAAGGAATCTATGCAGGTATTAGGTGTGAAACATTCAGAGCATGAGTTTACTACACAGAAAATGTCAAGGGATGGGAAAAGAGGCATTTAAGAAGCTTTCTGTATTCAGCCCACCCCGTCCCCAGAAACAAAAGAGGGGGCTCCATACAGGCATGTAGATGGCTACTGAAGATAAATAATTAGGAGAATTAAATGAATCCAATCAGTCGAGGCCTGTGTGGAGTATGTTGCCTGCAGGCTATGGAGATCAGTTCAATTCTGCTGGGCCCAGGAGCTGCCTGCACAAAGCCTGACTCTTTGTTTATCTCTTTTGACAGAGGGGTAACTGAGGAAAATAATGAGGCTTTTTGCATGGAATTGATGAATTTAAACCATAATTGTCTAAAAGTACGAGCCTGTGTTCAATGTCAGCATGTTGCTGCCTGCGCTTGCTTGGGATAACGTCATTTCCCTGAAGAATGAATTTTTCAGGAGCCATTATTAAGAAGGTATTTAAACACCTACCCATGGCAGACCCATCTGGTGGGAGTTTATTCTGATCCGTTGATTTGAATACTTACACAGAAACAGAACAGCCATACTGAAAGCAGATTGCTCATAGGATTTAGCCATACTTGGAAAAAATACAAGGGAGAGCTCCTGGGTTTCTTGTTTACACAGAAATGGCAAAAAAAGGCAGACATTTCTCTTTCTCCTTCTCCATCTAGAGTGACATTAAAAGGAAAGACCTGCACACTAAAATCCTTAATACAAGTCTGAGGTGCTGAAACACAGGCCAGACTTTTTAGCCTGTTAATCTCCAGTTTAACACATACAAGATGTGGCCTTTCACATTTGTAAGTATTAGTTACTCTGGCCCTCCTCTCAGGACTCTGTGATCTTGTCTGGCTTTGGAACATGGTTCCTGGAGCAATGCGTGGGATATACAGGATATGCAGGCCAGCCTTGGAACAAGCCTTTAGTCATCCTGGCACTGTGCAAACAAAACAAAGGTATTGGAAACACTGAGCAAAAATGGCAGCATAAAGAAAACAAGTGTGCTATTGCCTAAATTTGATACTGCCTTCTGTCCTAAATTTATGTCGCTGGATAATATTCCCAAGGTTGGTTATGGCCATGGAGCCGTCTCTGAACTTTGCAGTTAGCATTTTCCCCTCTTCCTGTGACTACATTGTGAATAATAATTATTGTTGGGATGATTTATTTCCTTTTTACTGCAAACCAGGAGGCACTAGCAGACACAAGCCCTGTCAGGAGAGAGGAACACAAAAGGGGTTTGTTGGTTTTCTTTAGTGGGTTTGGTTGCCTTTTAGGTTTGATTAAGGGTCTGTGTACTGAATATTGCCATTCACACATGTGCTTACGCTTTGTGAGTGGAGGATTTAAGCAAGTTCATCTGGCTTCACTGACAGAGCTAGCAGCAGATAAAACACTGCCACATAAAAGCCTTCCTGGATTTTGTGTACTCCAGATATATATGATGTAAAATGGGTTAGGAGCCAGCCTGAGAGGTATAATGAAGCTTCATTAACACAAAACACATTTCCACATCAGTTCTCAGAAGGAAGTTGCTCCATGAGCTGATCAAAGCTTCCTGTTCTGAAGTAAACAGCCATTTGCCTTTCCAGTGTCAGCATTTCATCACAGGGGTTGTTTTGCAACCTCGCATTAAAGAATTAAGCTGTCAGCTGCCTGAAACTGGTTCAAAGGGCTGCTCACGAAGCCGCCCGCATGACAGGGGCACCGAGCATGACGCACTGGGAGCTACCAACGCTCATGAATGTCTAATAACTTTTTTTTTTCCAGCTTTACTAACTCAGTCTTGCTTTTTTCATCTTTTCCTCACATCTACACATGCCAAGAGTAGGCCTACAGACTATTCCAGGCTCTGCCACCCCAGGCAGGGAAGGGAGTTGATAGGAGGTACTGGTATGAACACGGATCAGCAAAAAGCGGGTACGAGGGCAGCCCCTCTTTCCTCGGGACACTCCTCCCGCATCCCGAGCCAGACTCTTCCCCGAGCACTGCTCGGGCTGACGCAGGGATCGAACACACGACCCCACCGCAGCGCTCCGCGCTTAACTCTGCCTCCGCTCCGCGGCTCCCCCCTAGCAACAGCGCTGACCTCACCGCGCACCAATCAGCTCTGGGCAGCGCCCGAATCTTCGAGAGCTTTCCTTGCCCTCTCCCGTCTCTATCAGCCAATCAACACCCGCTCTTCTCACTGCTCCGCCAATCCGTGCCGAGCGTGCCCGTCTGTCCACCGAGAGTACCGGCAGCTGCAGATCCATCCGCGCCCTCAAATATCGGGATTTTTAAGGATCTGAGACCCTACACTAAGGTTCCAGCACCATTTTTCCCGCAGGAATAGCGAGTGGAGAGGGGAAAGGTGAGTATTGTTCGCAACAATGCTCTTTTACTTGGGACTACTTCGGGCGGCGGATGGACACGTCAGCGGAGGTGGGCGGGGACTGCGCGGTCGATAGCATATAAATAGGGATCGGCGGCGTCCCCTGTAGAGTGCAACTGCGGCGGAGTGGGGGTTCTACGCTGTTGGTGAGTGGCGCGGAGGGTCTGAGGCGTGAGTGGGGCGGCGGGAAGGGGGGAAGCGGCGAGCATTTAGTGGGCTATAAGGGATGAGCTGGGGTGGCGGCTTGTCGGCAGGGATTTTTTGCTGGGCAAGGGGGGGAATGGTGTAGTCTCGCTTCACCCTGAACCACTGTGAGAACTACAGGGGGGGCGGGAGGGGGGCGACACACAGTGAAATTAGTCCTTGGGGAAGGAGGTGGTGGTGCGGGAAGATGGCGGAGGCTGTGCCTGTCTGTCTCGGACGTGTGTTGCTGAGTCACTGCCGCGGGGGGCTGCGGGCGCAGATCTTGGAAGCGGCCGTGCGGGGCAACTGGGGGGCTTGAGAGGCGATGGAAGGAGGCGGGTGTAGGAGCGTAGCGTACCCGCCTTGGAAAGGCGTTTAGGTCGTTAAGAGTGGAGGGGCGGGGAGTGGCTGGAGGCAATACTAACGAAAAAAAAGCAATCAAAACCAGCCCGAAAAATCCTAACTGGTTTTTGTGCAGTATGAAACAGCAACAAACCTTTTAATTAGAAATAATTGAAGACTGTATTTTGATAGCTGAAATGTGTACGTTTTGCAGTTCAACATGCAGATTTTTGTGAAGACCCTGACTGGCAAGACCATCACCCTTGAGGTTGAGCCCAGTGACACCATTGAGAATGTGAAGGCCAAGATCCAGGACAAAGAAGGCATTCCCCCTGACCAGCAGAGGCTGATCTTTGCTGGCAAGCAGCTGGAAGACGGACGCACCCTGTCCGACTACAACATCCAGAAGGAATCCACCCTCCATCTTGTGCTGCGTCTCAGAGGTGGCATGCAGATCTTTGTCAAGACCCTGACTGGCAAGACCATCACCCTTGAGGTTGAGCCCAGTGACACCATTGAGAATGTGAAGGCCAAGATCCAGGACAAAGAAGGCATTCCCCCTGACCAGCAGAGGCTGATCTTCGCTGGCAAGCAGCTGGAAGACGGACGCACCCTGTCTGACTACAACATCCAGAAGGAATCCACCCTCCATCTTGTGCTGCGTCTCAGAGGTGGCATGCAGATCTTTGTGAAGACCCTGACTGGCAAGACCATCACCCTTGAGGTTGAGCCCAGTGACACCATTGAGAATGTGAAGGCCAAGATCCAGGACAAGGAGGGCATTCCCCCTGACCAGCAGAGGCTGATCTTCGCTGGCAAGCAGCTGGAAGACGGACGCACCCTGTCTGACTACAACATCCAGAAGGAATCCACCCTCCATCTTGTGCTGCGTCTCAGAGGTGGCATGCAGATCTTTGTGAAGACCCTGACTGGCAAGACCATCACCCTTGAGGTGGAGCCCAGTGACACCATTGAGAATGTGAAGGCCAAGATCCAGGACAAAGAAGGCATTCCCCCTGACCAGCAGAGGCTGATCTTCGCTGGCAAGCAGCTGGAGGATGGACGCACCCTGTCTGACTACAACATCCAGAAGGAATCCACTCTGCATCTTGTGCTGCGTCTCAGAGGTGGCATGCAGATCTTTGTGAAGACCCTGACTGGCAAGACCATCACCCTTGAGGTTGAGCCCAGTGACACCATTGAGAATGTGAAGGCCAAGATCCAGGACAAGGAGGGCATTCCCCCTGACCAGCAGAGGCTGATCTTCGCTGGCAAGCAGCTGGAAGACGGACGCACCCTGTCTGACTACAACATCCAGAAGGAATCCACTCTGCATCTTGTGCTGCGTCTCAGAGGTGGCATGCAGATCTTTGTGAAGACCCTGACTGGCAAGACCATCACCCTTGAGGTGGAGCCCAGTGACACCATTGAGAATGTGAAGGCCAAGATCCAGGACAAAGAAGGCATTCCCCCTGACCAGCAGAGGCTGATCTTCGCTGGCAAGCAGCTGGAGGATGGACGCACCCTGTCTGACTACAACATCCAGAAGGAATCCACCCTCCATCTTGTGCTGCGCCTGAGGGGTGGCTGTTGAGTTGCTGTGTACCTTCCTTAACAATGGGATTGCCAGTAGCACATGTGTTTGCACTGTAGTTCTGTAATGTCTTTTAAGTTAAATGCAGGGTTAAAGGAAGCTGAAATATCTGGTGAACAACTGAAATGCTAATAAAGTTTTCTGTTGCACATTACAACTTGTAGTCTCTCTCGGTTCAAGCTAGTAAAACCAATATATTTAAGTGTCATGCTTACCCTGGCTTTCTTCCGTGGTAGTTTAAGCCTCTTTGCATGCTTAATGAGGCTGTTGTGGATGAAACAGATCTGGATTAAAGTCTTAATTCAAGCACTAAAACAATGTTGTTTCTTTTTACTATAGTTAATCTCCAGGAAGGATAATCTCATAAAGACTCAGGAAGCCACACACAAAATACAGGGGTGGGCTTTGCTGCAACTTGAGAACTTGCAGTGTGTTTAAATTGACTTCAGTGGTGATGAGTATGAATAGCTGCACTGCCTGATGCTGCTATGGGAGGACTTGAGCTTTAGTATGCTTGGAGAGGTGGGGCGTACATGAGCAAATATGAGTTGTTTTGTATATTTAAGTGGGAAAGTAATAAATGTTGCAGTGGCAGCTTCTGTAAGGTGCAAAACTGGGTGGGGGGTGGTCTGGCTGTTCTGCATGGAGTGTGTGCTCTCGGGAAGTACTAACTCTGGTGAGCGTGGCTGGTGGGGCAGGAATGAGTGGGAGGGTGTCTTCATGTGCTGTGTCTAGTGAGCTGCCTGAAATTAATGGCAATTCGTGACTGCTGAGCAGGGTAACAGCTTCCTGGTTTGGGCTAAGTACAAGTTTTCTACACAGCCATTTAATGCCAAAAGCTGGGCAATTCTCACTGAAGCCTGGATTGTCTGTTTTGTTTTAATGGGGTGGGGTTAAATGGTTTAGTTAACTGAGTAGTGGTGGGTCTGATGCCTATGTGCCTGTTTGCTTGGGTGTTAACCGGGTTGTACCTGTGGGAGCTAGCTGTCTTCATTTGTTGAGCTTTGACAGCTGCTTACCTTGCAATGGGAACCCTGGCATCTATATGCTGTATGTGCAGCGTTTCTGTGCTGGCGCACTTTGCTTTTTACTGATAACCCTGTATTATGCACTATCTCGGTCATTTGGGGGGTTGGAGGGGTTTTTTTGTCCATTGTAGGGTTGCTGTGAAAGTTTGTTCCTCCTGAATGTCAGCTTTCAGTGTAACATTGCGGTATCTGTAGTAAGTAAACCACTCATTAGCAGTGTGTTCTTGGCATGGATTCGATCCTGGCTAAAAAGTTACACTACTCATTTCCAGAAGGCTGCAATAAAACTTATCGTTAGTTGTAACTAAAACTCATTGTGGTTTAATGGTTAGATTTTTTTCTCAGTAGTGGGGTTTGCTTCCCTGTCTGCTTTACCTGGCTGTGCTAGCATAAACCTCAAGTATTTCTGTAGGCAATTGCTCTTTCTACCCTAAGAGATACCTTTCTTAGATGGAGTTTTCTTGTAACTGCTGTTTTGCCTTTCTTACATGTTTTGTTGTTCAGGTGCACGTCCAGCTGCCTAGGCTGGCTGCCCAGGGAGGCTGTGGAGACTCATTCTTTGGAGATCCTCGCAGGCCGGCTGGACGTGGTTCTGGGCAGCCAGCTCTAGGTGGCCCTGGTCAAGTAGGGGAGCTAGCTGAGATGTCCTTGAGAGGTCCCTGCGAGCCCTGACCCCTAGTTCTCTCTGGGTGTCTGATAGCTCAGGTCTCTGCTCAGCAGTGCACGAACTCCTGTCCAGAGGAGATAGAACACTGAATAAATTTACATTGCTTATCTTTTTCTGCTACTGTTATGCTCCATGGCACAGCTAGCTGCTTTATCTTCTCTGGCTTAACAGATGTCCTTTCTCAAGTTGTAATAATTAAGCTAATCTGTGTGGTAACAGATGGTGACTGCTTGGGTGGATAACACAGGCTGCAGGTACAGTTTGCCCTGTTTCAGATACAGGTCTGTAAGTGGCAGGTTGCCAGCGTAGGAGCTTTGGCTGGTTGGGTGAACCTGGATGTGCCATGCTTGTTTCCCCAGCTCTGTAGGAAGATTTCCTTAGGTGAAGCTTGCGCAGAAAGTTCATTAGCATTTGGCTTACTAAAAATGCCACATAATGGCACATCCATAAAGCTAAAGCACAAGGAGTGAAATCCCCAGAGCTGTAGTGTTGCAGCATTAGCTGGGTGAAGTGTGGAGCTGGCCTCACTGTGAGGATGCGGGGGCCCTTGGGCTTGAGCTCTGCTGCTCCTTGTGTTATCCAGGCTTCTGATCCCCTCGGTAACGGAGGAGTGGTAGTCACTTGCTGGAGAGATGACTGCAAGGGATTTTGTCATTTATGAAGAAAATTCTTTGCCATTTATCTTAAATGATGTCAATTAGGGAAATTATGTAAACAACAAGGAAATGTAAATACGAATGTGCATGACATGCATTGTTTGCACTGAAGAAGATAGGAGCAAAAGACACAGGAAGAGGTATCAAGTAATATAAATGACTGATGTTAAGATACAACTGTGGTGGTACCTCAATTCAATCTGCTTAGAGCCAACTATTTGTAACTAAAGAACTTGATAGGCTTTAGCCAGAATCTGTATGCTGTTTAAACAGAATAATCCTAATGCTCCCACACCGACAACAGGTTCTAATAGCATCTAATCCTGCTGCAAGGTGAACTTTGTGTCTGGCCTTTGGGTTTTTTTTCTGACAGCTTCAGATAATTTCTAGTCTGTTCTCTCTTAAACCGAAAAAGTCCCAAGATTTCAAGGGGTTTTCTTCTGTGCTTCTAAAAACATACTTCAAAGAAGACAACTAAGATAACCCTGTGACAGTGGTATTTGGATATGTTTAGTGTTTTGCTGGGTTAGCAACTGTCCTGAAAAGTAATCCCGTAGGAGAAGTGGGGATTAAGGCAGATAAACATTGGGAATACCTCGGTATGTTTGCAGTCTCATCTGCAGTTCCAAAGGCATTGTGTAGCAGCTCTGTCCAAAGATCCTTGGCTGCACAATTTTGTGTTTACGGAATGTTGCTGGATCATCCAAACCAGCTTCATTTGGAACTTGAGTTTTTAAATTAGACGAGTTTCTGTTAACTCGTTTGATACAGAAGTGAATGGCTGTCATTCTCACAAGTATGTGATTGCAGCCCTGCTATTTCGGAATGTGCTGAGGCTGTTTTCCTGAGCAGCAGGAATTGAGGTTTTGGTGGCCACTGGATGTCACTGTTTCTCCACAAAAGTGTTTTGTAGCTACCCTTGGGTTTCCTGTTTTGCTACTCTTTGATTGTCAGGGGAGCATTCCTTCAGGCTATAATCCTACAGAAAGGGATACATCAAGTAGAAAGATATCTCCATGTAAGGAATAAGAGAAGTAGATGTTTCCTTCAAAGGTCTGAGAACTATATGTAGACAGGAACCTTTACATATTACGATGTAAGACTGGTATTTACAGAAATACTGTCATGTGAATGAATTCGGTCACCAGGGATATCACACAGGTTCTGGCAAGGAATTATGTTTAAGAATATTTGGATTTGATTGGGCACTGGCTGGTGTTTCTAGAGATACACGTTTCCATCTGTGTGACTATAACAAAGAGAGCTGCTAAAATTCAGGCCTTCAGTATGCGGTTGCATGAAAAAAGACTCTTTGTATTTTCCCAGGTGTGAAAGTACCACTTTAAAACAAAGGCTTTTTCTTTAATTAAC
Source organism: Ara ararauna (assembly GCA_028858755.1). NCBI lineage: Eukaryota > Metazoa > Chordata > Aves > Psittaciformes > Psittacidae > Ara > Ara ararauna. The sequence goes on along the minus strand of CM054389.1, from coordinate 2,600,496 downwards.
CATGTGGCCTTCATGAGGTTTGAGTGAAGCACTGCCCTGCCTGTTGGTTTGGAGAGAATTGGGTCCACCCTTGTGTGCTGATACTACAGCATGCTTACCTTCCTCCTGTAAAGGTAAGTTTGAGCTGCTGCTCCTCAGAGTGGCTACAGATGAATGCTGTAACTAAATTACAGGCCCATGTAAGTGACTTTGTTCTTCTATTTTCAGCATACAGAAAGGATATTAATCATAAGATATGTTTTTTTACTATTTGGTAAAAATGGGCACTTCAGTGAGCAGAGAATACATATTACAGGAAATGTGCTTGTTCCATCTTTTCACAGCACCATCTTCCTTACACTTCATTTTAATTTCTGCTTAAGCAGGTTATGGTCATCACTTTTCCTGCCATGAGTTACTGTGCTTCATCATACATCATCTATAATTGCATCATGAATATATTTTATAGTAGTACGAAATGGAATTTATTGATTTGACTTCAAGTTTCATTTAGTAGTTAAGAGTCTGACTTCTCTCTTCCCAGATTTAAGGTTTCCACAGAAAGTGTGCTTTCTGTCAGGGGAAAATCAGACACATTTGCATCAGTAAAATAAGTACTGAGAAAGTACATGATTCCTTCTTGTTCCCCCAAATTAAAGCAAGGGGATCACATGGCGCTTTCCAAACTTCAGGTTGGCAGATAGGTGAAATGAATTTGCTGCTTTTATTCTCCCTGCATGCTGCTTTGGATGGCTTCCTCCTGAGTCCCAACAGCTTTCAGGACTTTAAGTTTTGGTGGCAAGATGCTTGTTAAGCATCCCAACCATCTCAGCTGGCTGGTGTGCTGCAGTGTTGTCGTCCCATGACAGACCTTGGAACGCTGTCACTGGCAAGCGCATGTTTGGGCAGATCTTGTATTTTTTTCCCTGCCTTGGTCTGAAATGGGAGCATCAGTGTTTTACCCGAGTGTACTCTGCGGAAGCATGTGCGCATGTGTGTGCACATACCAGTGTTTCTGTGTTCCCCAGCAGCTCCATGGTTTTGTTTTGCTGTGGTGACCCCTCAGCTGGCAGTGATTCATTTCCCAGCAAGCTGCGCATTCTCCTTCCTCTGTGTAAGCTATTAAAACCAGATGCGCAGAAAGAACTCTGTTATGATGAACTTTTGTGAGCTGATTTCATTTCTTGGCTGGAATAGTGGGCTGTCTCCCATGAAAGCTGGGGGAAAAGCCCAAGAGGATTTAAACTCTTGAGTCTGAGCTAAACTCCTGGGTCTGAATCTACTTCTGTTGATATCACAGTAAATTAAGTGTAACGCAGCTAAACCAAACTGAACTAAATCAATGTAAAGCTGGAGTGAGTGATAGGAGAGATGAGATCTGACCTTGTGTTTATCTGTCTCTACGTGTTCTTTGTAGGTTATTCTGTGGGTCCTACTACATCATTAAACCTGGAAAGAATAAGTATCTTTGCATTGTTCCTGCATCAGCCCAATTTTAAAACACAGGAATCTGAGAAATAAGCTTGTGATCTCATGCAAAACCGTGGAATAGGAAAAGGCATCCTGCCATTTAGTGGGTGTATTTATAGGAAGGTCTTCTCACAGCCTGTATCTGACTCAAAGCAGAAGCCATCTGGGAATATTTCTGTGGGTAAGGACCGCATTCCAGGAAGTGTCACATCATCCTGCAGTCCTGTCAGACAAGGACTGCTTTAGGCTCTCTTTCGGCTCATGGTAGGTTTGGAAGAAGAAAGCAACAGCCAGAGTTCAGTGTGTCATGATGTGACACCCCTTCTCAATGTTTTTGGACCAATGGAAATTAAAGTTTTGAGATTTCTTATGGAATCTGACCCCACTATCAAGCTGTTGATTAGAGGAGCTCTTTACCATTTTGGCAGTTAATAAGATTCTCTAGATGACCCCTAGATCACATAAATGCCTTTGTAAACCATCAGTCCTCTACAGAGTACAGATGAGGACCACTCTGCAGCAACACTATGATGGGGAAGGCTGTTGAGACTGTGGGTGCTGAATGTCATCCTGCACTGATGCTGAGGTCTCTGTTGTGTTAGGAGTGGAAAAGAAAAAAATAAGACACTTGGTGTGGGCTGATGTCCTCTGTTTTCCGGGGTCCTGTCTTGTGAGTGGTAAGTGAAGTGGTACTGGTGCGTGTACGTGGTCTCAGCAGCAGACACTTATAGGAATGACCAGTCCATGCTCCTAGAAGTAGCCCCACCAAGATGTTCACTCCTTTGGAGTGCTGATTTCCTTTTGCATAAGGCAATAAGCACTAAAGGCAAATTAAGTAACCAGTGGCCAAAGTATTTGGGAACTGAGTCTGCTTTGTGCAGTTTCCTGTGCCTGTGATGTGAGTAGCTGACACTGTACTTTGTACGGTAACATTCTGGCTAGTTTACTGTCTCATACCATTTGCACTGCCTCGTAGCTTGGCTGTGTGAAGTTGTGCGAGGAGAACTGGCTTCCTATAGAGCAGCTGACCTCAGATGTTTCACTGCTTACTTGTTTGTCCTGGGGCTAACTGAAGGAGCCTTGTGACACCTCACAATGAAACCACGGGCTCTAGCACTGTCAGGATGAAATCAGCTGCCTCCCTTGAGATCCAAGTGGGCTGTTGTTGAAAGCCCTGAGATGTTGCCTCTATATGTGCAGGCAGGGGTTAAGCATTATGAATTTGCAATAGCCAGCCAGCTTTCCCATATAAGAGCACTGCACTCATTGGCTCTCTCTTTTACAGAGAAATCTATCTAGTCATTTCCTGTGCAAGCCCTTCGCTTGGCAAAAAGCTATACAGTTGGGTAAATAACAATAATCCGTGGTTATTCCTTCTCACAGGCAGCTTGGATTCTCTCATGGACCACCACCATCTAGAAGTTCAACGTTGCACCGTTAACAGGCTGCTATTATGAGTGTGGTCTTCTCTGCAGAGGAGGAGGACTGTCACCCATGGATGTAAATAACTTGGGGTCTGCTTTCACACTAATTAACACTTGTTGGTATTTGGTTTGGTTTGTACCGAGAGATTATTTACCCTCTGAAGAATCCTTTGGGACTCCTTGTCAGATCAGTTCTTGGGTGGAGCTTGCAGCAACTTGGGGTAAGTGCTGTGTTCTTCCTCTTTTGACAGCAGGGTTTTTCTGTGCTGCACTACTCAAAATGGCTTGCCAGAGTCACGGAAAGAAACAACTCAGTTCTGGAGTAGAGAAGTGAAAGTTGAGCTGGCAAGCAGAGAGTGGTCTCTGTTTCCTAGGGACGGACAAAGTGGATATTATAGGGTCCTTTTTTATAGGACCGTTTTGCTCTCTCTTTCAAACCAGACGGTCTGTCTGTACAAGACTGATGATAAATAACTCTCTCCAGTGCTGTGGAGAGATGGAAACTGCAGCTGAGAAATGATTTTGGGGAAAGGAAGACAGAAAAGCACAAGCAAACTATTATGGAAGTACAAATAGCTCTCTAAAGGATCAGCAAATATGCCAGTAAGTGTTTTGGGGGAGGAAATAAGTCCGAAAGGGTGTTATAGGGTGTATGCCTGTGTGTGCAGAGGAATGTTTGTCATTAAAGTGCAGACTAAACTGAATGGCTGAATTATCATAATGGTTTGTCTTGAAATCAGCCCTTGGATTTCTTGCTGTGAGCTGCATAAAGATGTTTTGTAGCTGTTTGCTGCCTAGGACTGTGTTTCTTCATATCCTAATCTAAGGCATAATGTCTATGCTTTCTTATGTATGTCAATTTACCTCTTTGATGGTACAGGCTATGGAGTCTGGCTGTAGTCCCAGCAAAGGAGATTTCACTTCAGGGAAAACCTGTTAACCATTTGGAGGGAGTACATGTGAATAAGACGGAGTTATTAAAGAAAGCTTTGCTTCAGGTTGGTAATTGTGGATAACCTTGCTGCCTCACAAACTGTGTGAAACTGCAGTCATATGCTGATGACAGAGAGCTTGCATTGGGTGTGGATCTGAAATGTATCCAGATATACATGAAGAGATGTCTCAAAAGAGTAAAAAAGGAGTACAGGACATACTTAATAAAGTGGGCTGGCTGGATGCTCTGATGAATACTGTTGCTCTCCATACAGCAGATCCAGATCCAGCTTTATTGCTGGTAAACCTGTGCTCTGTGCAGGCTCTGAGGGTTCTTGAGTGTTCACCTGGCAGCTGGGCTGTGCGTTTGCCTGTGGTGTGGGGCTCAAGTTCAAACCCTGTGCTCACATGGATAGGCAACAGCTCCAAACACTGGGAAGATCCCACTCCTTTTGCCCCAGGATGAAACATAAGAATGCCTGAGGGGAACGTAATTTGTGTGTATGTTTTCCGTGTAGAAACAGCGTAAAGCTTACCAACAGAGAACACGAACAAACTTCCCACTCTCTTGCAAAGGAGGCCTACAGTTACTCTTATCTTTTTGGCCACTTGGTGACTAGCCTCTGTTGGCTGCACTGAGACAAGAACAATGACTGTAGTCTCCTGAAGATCCACTTTCTTTGCCTTTTAAGTGAGGAACCTGTGCTGCTGCCAACAGGTGAGGTCATCTCACAAAGGGGGTTCAGATGTTCTGCAGACCAGTTGCTTGTATTTCATGAACTGCTTGTGCACTTCTTTTCCAGCGGTACCCTATCTAAGGCCTTGTATTTATTCAAATACTCCCACTGTACAGAGTTTTACTGAGTCTCTCTCTCAAGGGTCCCATAGTCAACTGTAGGAATGCTGGAGCTGGAAGCATGCTTTCCTCTCTGTACTGCATTGGACACATTCTAGGTTTGTGAACAAATGATGTCAATTCTCCCTCTCCCCTGCAGGTTTAGTTTCCTAGTGCGGAAAATCTTTGGTGATCTGAAAGACCATCTCTCTTAGAAATGGATAACTTCACAAGTGGGCAGCCAGGCCCAGGTCAGAGGAACAGGCTGCTGGGATTGCTAGAAACAGATGACAGTACCCCAGAAGACAAACGTGCCCCTAGTAAAAAGGCAGAAAGATCCGGACCTGGAAAGAGAGAGCAGCAACCCTTGGAGACACTGTATCAGGAGGAAAGCAGTAACTTTCCTCCTAAAATCAAGGTTAATCTGAACTATCGGCCAGGACTTGTTAGCAAGTGAGTAACTGTTGGGTATTTGACAAGGGTGCAATCCCTCCTTATCTATACTGATCCCTGCTGCTGGGGATCTATAGACTTCACAAAGTCTAAACTAGAAGTGGCAATGTAGAAGTATTACAGGCATCTGGTGGGAAGTAATTAAAAGAAGAAAGGGGACATATTAGCCCTCTCCTTCTGCACTTGGAAGGTAGGGTGTGTGTTGTGTATTTTGTGTAAATCTGAACTAACACTAAATAAGGCAAGTTGGGTGTAAGAGCATTTAGCATGGAGCCCTATACTTGCCACAGAGGGATGTAAACCAGTTCACAGAGTGTTTTGCACCGTGTGATGGGACTGACTCTGGTCCTGCAGCTATCTTGGGCATCTCTGTCTTTATGCTCTGGGTGTATTCCAGGGTTGCACATCAGACTGGATCTGGGAAAAACTCCAGCTGATGGAAAGAGCAGCCACTTAAGAGAATTCTGGGAAAGAACTGTCTCTATTTTTCCCTTGACTTAAAAATAAAATACTTGTTTTTTCTGACAAACTTTTCTGCCTCCCTCCTTTCTTGCACCATCTCTCCTGACCTTACTGCACACTCTTGTCTTCTGCTCTCCAAAACTTCCTAATGCTGCCTTTCTTCCATAGCCAAAAGGACCCAAATCGCTTTGACAGAGACAGGCTCTTCAGCGCAGTCTCAGCGGGCAGCCCTGAGGCACTGGATGGTTTACTTGAGTACTTAAGGAGGACCTCCAAATTTCTCACTGATTCTGAATACACAGGTAGAGTCCTGCGAAGTACTCCGTAACTGGGGTTAGCAGAGGCAGTGCTTCTCAATGCAAGGGGGAAGCAGGGGAACCTGCTTGTGGTTCTTTGCTTTCTTCAGCCCTCTGTCCATACTTTTATTTTCCTAATGTCCACCTGAGGATGGAGAATGCCATTAACTATATATATCTTAAGGCTTTTGCGTCTACTCCAGAATTAAAATACTAAGAAAGGCCTTTAGAATAATTATTTGGTCCTACAGTGGGAGTTAAATTCTGAATCAAGTAATAGAGATGTGTGCAAAGCACATACACAACCCATTCAATTCTCTTTTTCTACTAGATGCAAACACTGGGAAGACCTGCTTAATGAAAGCCCTGTTGAACTTAAAAAATGGAAAGAATGATACAATCCCACGTTTGCTGGAGATAGACCAAAATACACACAATCCCAGGCCTCTTGTCAATGTGGCATGCTCTGACTGTTACTACAGAGGTAAGGGTTCTGTTTTGGTGCTGCATCAGAGCACCTTCCTCGTTACCTGAGTAAGGGGCGCAGATAAAAGGAAAAAGAAGAACTGGAGCTTATGCAGCGCTGCAGTTCCAGAATTCTGGTGCAGTTACACTAACAGCCCACTCACCTTATATTTCTGGTTCTGGTACTGCATCTTCTTCAGCTTTGAATTATAAATTTCTGTAACTTCTTTCTTGGTCTATAAAATGAACGATGCATGTTTAATAACCCAAGAATATGAGAGGATATGCTTCAGAAAGTTTAAAAAGCATGTCTAAAGGGAAAAAAGAAATAGTATATCACTATTAAAACATGAGTTCTGCTGTTTGGGTTATTCTTATAATAGCAGACATGCAGCGTGATTATGTACATGTATGATTGGCTTTATCTTTTCATGGCTGCTTGGGATTTTAGTGGCAGGCAGGGGCAGTTGTCTGGTCCTGTGCTGAATTTATGACAGTCTTGAAGGTTGTCTTCTGATTCAGTGTTTGCAATGTTCTTTTCCAATGAGTGCTGTTGAAAGTCATCAATTGCCACCCACCCCGTGCCCAGCACTGAGGCTGTAGGATTGCTGTGCAGAGCACAGTGATTGTTGAAATAGCACTTTGCTGAAGATTCCTTTGCCTGTTCCCTCTGATAGTGGCACTGAGTGGTGAGTTTTGCCTGTTTCCTTAGGCCAGACAGCACTCCATATTGCCATAGAGAAAAGGAGCCTAGATTTAGTGAAGCTTCTAGTAGAGAATGGAGCTGATGTCCATGCCAGAGCCCATGGTGAATTCTTCAAGAAAAAGAAAGAAGGAGTTTACTTTTATTTTGGTGAGTCAGTGTGGAACACGTTCCTTTGCTTTTATATTGCTTTGCTGTATGCAATTCCACTAATTCTCAGTTGGGTTTGCCCCTCTGCGCATGGGTTGGCATCTCCACTGTTCTGTAATCAAGGTCTTGACTTACTTGAATGGTAGGATCCTTTCACAGACAGAGGTGTCCAGTGAGCATTTTGCATCATCTTTGGTTTTATGTGTTTTAATCCCATCTGAGGAGCTTCAGGCAGAAACAAGATCTTGGTTAGTTTCACCAAATTAGGGGTCTGGGAAAGTGCTTCAGCTGCCCCGAGAAATAAGGAGTAATTTACTGCAAACCCCTTTCTGAATCTAGAGACACCGAGGAAGAACTTGTTCTGTGTTCCAGTGGTAAATCTATAAGCTATACTTATTTTCCTAGAATTGCTTTTATTTTTCATTAACTCTTTTTCACCAGTTTCTGCTTCCCCTTCAAATACTGTCCTCATCTCTTCAGGTGAACTTCCGCTGTCCTTGGCTGCTTGTACCAACCAGCTTGAGGTTGTGGAATATCTTCTAAACAATCCTCACCAGAAAGCCAGGCTCCAGGAGCAGGACACGCAGGGCAACACAGTCCTCCATGCCCTGGTGATGATTGCAGATGACACTGAGGAGAACACCAAGTTTGTGAGCACAACATACGTTGAGATCTTGAAGGCAGGTGTGAAGGTTGACCCAATGTCGAAGCTGGAGGAGATTGTGAATTATGATGGATTAAATCCTCTGCAGCTTGCTGCCAAGACAGGCAAAGTGGAGGTAAAGAAGAGGGGAACCCTGGGGTGGCTGAGAAACAAGGAAAACTGTAGTATACTTCCTCAGCTTAGGGTTTGATGTAGAAGCATCTTGCACCCAACCCGTAGTATGCTGATGACGGTGGCAGTGCCACAGGAGACAATAAGGGAGGCTTCCTCCAGGCTACTGCACTTAATGTCCTACAGAGTTTGAGCCGGCTGCTGCTGCTCTCTGTCCCAGCGAAGATCGCTGGTTTGGACTGAAATTGGTTCTACTTCTGGAGGAGCTGATACAAGGTGTATTTAGATGATTGCCTGCTTTTAGCTAGATAATCTGATGTTTGGGTATATCAAAGCATATGCTGCAGAAAGCCAGGTGTCACTTATTTTGAAGGTGATTTGGGTATTCTTGTGTCATTCTGCACCTTCATTGCATACACATATATGCATCTGGTTTCTCTATAGATCTTCAAGCACATTATCCAAAGAGAGATCAAAGACCCAGTGTACAGGCACCTGTCACGCAAGTTCACTGAATGGACCTATGGGCCTATCCATGTGTGTCTCTATGACTTGTCCTCTATAGACAGCTTCGAGGAGAACTCTGTGCTAGAGATTCTGGCATACAGCAGTGACACACCGGTGAGTCCTTCGACTCAAAGGCAGCAAAATCTTTTCTGCCTTTCTATAGTGTTGCTGTTGTATTATGCAAATAATTTCAAGTTAATGTGGTGTTTTACATGATCGCACTTCTGGAAAATAAAGGCATTCTGGAAGTATTGGCTCATTTTATTATTTATTCTGCTTGGTATACCTCTGAGCATCTATAATATGAGAGAAATTCTTGAGCCTTTGGTTGTCGTAAGCCTGAATGTGTCCAAATACCTTGATAAAACTGAGCAAAAGTAACTTCTTAAGGGATGGTTAATTTCTTACACACTGGAAGGCTTGACTGAATAAACCCTTAGCAATTCCCTAGTTGGAGCCACTGACCTCTAACCCAGAAAAAGACAATCCTCTGGTGAATTTGCATTCCTGTTGACACATGAGTACATTTTTGTTTGTTTTTCCATAGAATCGGTACAAGATGGTGGTTTTGGAGCCACTGAACAAACTGCTTCAGCAAAAATGGGAAACATTTGCTGCCAAGAGATTCTACTTCAGTTTTGTCTCATACTTGTCATTCATGATCATCTTTACAGCCATTGCCTACTATCAACCCCTACGGGTAAAGGTAGGTCCAATCTTCTTTTATCTAGAAAGGCCTGATTGGATGAGTTTAAAAGGTGCTGGGTGGTTATCATCACTACCTCTGCCTTCTTCAGTAGGCTTTTCTGTTTTGTTTTTATCCTGCAGCCTTCCTTTCCAGTGGAGTTCACAGCTGGAGGCTTCCTGTGGGTCTCTGGACTCATCATTATCTTACTAGGAGGCATTTATCTAATCTTTGCTCAGGTATGGGGATCTTATGTTTAGTTCCATTGTAAGAAAGGAAAAAAGGAAACTGGCACTGACATGAAGGCAACAGCCTCAGTTCTCCTGTTATGAGGATGTGCATGAGTGGATGGCAGGAAGGAATCCTGCTCCAAGACAGTGTCAGTGCAATTTAACAGTGACGGGTGGCACAAGCCAGGTTGCTGGGCAAGAGGAAGAATAAGTTCGCAAAAGCAAATAATTATGAGAGACTTCTGTGATTTATAGTACTAAAATTCATCCTTGGCATTTAGTGCAGTCTATTAATAAAGACATTGGGCTGAGCCATGATTCAGCCCTTGTTTATCCATGCGCTTTATAAAGAAAGCCTTTCTTTCATCTTAGAAGGATGAATAGCTGAAATTTGGGATTTTGAAAATGAAAGCATGAAGAGGAGCTTATGGAACAAACCTTGCCCCTGAGCAATAGGCTATGCTGGGCAGGAATCACTCTCTAGCATGCCCTGGTTTTTGATGGATGGCTACCATTGATTTTTCTCTGCTAGAGTCTGTACTTGAGGAGGAGACGCCAGTCCCTGAAGACTATGTGTTCTGACAGCTGCATTGAGATCTTGATGTATGTCTCTTGAGGTTTTTTGCACAGTGAAAGCATGGGTGAAATTGGTTCTCTGCTGTGTGCAGCTAAGTTGCCCTAACATTTCTAGAGAGATGGTGAGCAGGAAAGATTGATTCTCTGCCACTGTCTCCTCTTTCCATCCCTTCCCTGCTTGCTGTATCTTGTCATAACCTTTTGTTGTAATGGACTTTGCTGGGTATGGTCTGTCCTTAGATTTGTATTGGAACACAGTGAAGGTCAGATCCTCAATTACTCTACAACTAAAACCATATACTTCTTACATAAAGAGCTTAAGTTCTCAATCATACTGTCACTGTGGCTCAGAGTTGACTGAAAGGAAATAACTCCTCAGTTTTCTGAGGAGAAATGTGTATATATGCATGTGTGTGCATGTTTGTGTGCATGTGTTCATAAGTGTTAAATTTTTTCCACTTAATATCGGTTATGTGAGTTACATCAAGCAGTTCAGAGTTTCTATACTGAGAGATTAACCAGTTCATAACAAAACTGCAACAGTTTGTGGGTTGGGTTGTAACAGGATCTGCTTATATAAACTATGTGTGTAATAACTGCCACTTTATGTGTTCTGTGTAGCCTTGTAAAATGTGTTTGCTTTTCCTTTCAAAACAGAACAGATCTGCAAATGAGCCTTTTTGTTGAAGTAAGTCACTGTGTCACTCATTCTATTTCTCTCCAGCTTTATCCAGGCTTTCTCATTGCTGCTGTCAGCAGTCCTGTATGGTGCAAGTTCAGAAAACTATGTGGCAGTGATGGTGTTCTCCCTGCTTCTGGGATGGGTGAACATGCTGTATTACACTCGGGGCTTTCAGCGCACTGGGATCTACAGTGTCATGATCCAGAAGGTCAGTACTCAGTAAAAAGCTTTGTATGAAAAGCTTTTGGGTGTGAGGAACTAATAGAAGTCCTGCAATCGCTTTTCTTCTCTCAGGACCATGAAAATCATAGATGGAATTGATGACTGTGGAAGTAAAGATATTGCACAAGGAGATTAGATCGATGTCTTTAAGGAAGTACATTTTCAGCAAACTGCTAGTTTGCTATCTTTGAATTTAGGAAGTGGCAGCAGCTGACATCTCCCTGTTTGCCACAAGACAACTCAAAACTACCAGTCAAAACCAGTGCAGGTTCCCTGGAATGGGCTGGGCTGAGAAATGTTTCCAGGTCCATATCGGAGAATGGGACTAGAAAGACCAGACAAAGCAGAGGTGAAATATGGTGCCAGGGAAGAATTCTGATCACCACTTGTGTGAAACACCGTGGAGATGGAAAAAGATGTGTGTGTTAAAACAATTTGGAAGCAGCCGTACTGGGGAACTGACGTATTTGTTATGTTCGTATGAATAGGTTCTTAGAAACAGCAAATAAGTTCATGTAGTACTGTCAGATTAAGCTACCAATGATGTTACTTACCTGAGGAAGTAATATGTATTAGTAGTTTCTTAAACATGTTGTTACTGGGGGTTGGTGTATGATGTATGAGAGCAGGAGATCATCCATGTGATTTCATGTGAGATAAAGAATGATGCTTCCTGCTGATTTGTGTTTCAGACTATTCTGAGAGATCTGCTGCGTTTCCTCTTGGTTTATATGATCTTCCTCTTTGGCTTTGCTGCAGGTAATGACTTGCTCAGCGTTATGTTGTAGGCTGGGCTGCAGTAAATATGTTTTTATAAAGAGGTTTCAAATCCTGTTTTTCTCCTAGCTCTGGTTACACTGATGGGGGATGCTCCTTCAGTCTCTCAGAACAAGTCTCTTGCTCATTTGGAGAGCACTGGGAACCATGCTATGTACGGAGGGCTGCTTAGTGTCTCCCTGGAGCTCTTCAAGATCACCATTGGGATGGGAGACCTGGATTTTCAGGAACATGCCAGATTCAGATACTTTGTCATGCTCCTGCTGCTTCTCTTTGTGATCCTCACTTACATTCTTCTGCTCAACATGCTGATTGCGCTCATGAGTGAAACTGTCACAGATATTTCTAGTTACAGCAAAAGCGTCTGGAAGCTGCAGGTGAGGCACGGTGCTGCTTTGCAGTTATGTCATGGCCTAGACTCCTGCTTGAGTCTCATGACATCAGAGGTGACAGTGCCTGTCTTTGTCCTAAGCCTCAGCTATAAACTAAATCCTATCAGTTTTAGATGTATTTAAAACTCTTGCTTTTTGGATGGCTACCAGCCAGTCCAGATCCACATGAATAAAAAACTTGAGAGAGTGACTGGTACTATCAATCTAAGGATACTTTGGGATTGGGTTCCAAAGTTATTTTCTGAGTCAAACTAGTTGCTGATTGGGAAAGATTGAATCGAAAAGTGGGTTTGGGCTCTGTATGCCCTGTTTCCTCTCTGACATGGACCTCTTTTTTCAGAGGGCTATTGCTATTCTAGAGATAGAGAAGGCCTGGCTGTGGCGCCAAGGTGGGAAGAGGAGATCTGGCTGCTTCATGTCAGTGGGCCTCAATAAGAAAGATGAAAGGTGGTGCTTCAGGTAAGATAGATGACCATTACAGCCTTGTAACAGGTTCTCATGATTCATAAGCCATAGATTACCCTGAACCACCGCAGGGAATTTCAGCACTGAATCAGCAGAGTGCCTCATCCACATGTTCCGGGGTACACACAAGTTGGCTGGTGGAAGTTTGAGAGCTAGTGGAACCACCAACACATGCTGTCACCCAAAGATGTCTTATTTAACCCACATCCGTGCAAGCACTTCTGGTGGCAGAGTGTTTGCAATGATGCTTTCTGTATTCCTGTGAGTATAGCTGTAGAGCAGGGTGTGCTGAGAGGGATGCAGGCTGGTTGCCCCTTCACTCAGGAATATGCAATTGGAGTGCAACACAAGAGGGCAGCACTCTTGCTCGCATAGAGGGGCTAGGGGAGCAGATGAACTTTCTCCGCCCAGTGAAAAGAACGGCGGGCGGCACTTCAGTAACTCTAGTGCGTTACAGAGCATGTATAGAAAGTGGAACCTTGGAGCATCCTTTGTATTAAGCTTGTTCCCTGGGGGAACTGAAGTATTTTAAGCCAAACAACATAGACCAGCACACAGTGTGCATGGGGAGAAGATATTGACCTCATGGACTTAGACTACAGAAGACCTTTACTCAAAGAAAAGCACTGTAGGGCATTGTTGTTGCAGCTGAACCATTAGGATTGTGTTGCCAGGATGAGCTGGGTTCAGATGCTGTGGGACAATAAGATCTGGGTTAAAATGCTGTGTTCTATGTATCAGTTTCTGTTGCATTTTGCCTCTCCAGGGTAGAGGAAATTAAATGGACTGATTGGGCAAAGGACGTGGGAGCTCTTAAGGAAGACCCTGGCAACACCAATGATTCAGAAATAAACCCAGAAGGTAAAATAAATAATGAAGAAAGATCTTCTGTATCTTTTTAGCTTCCTGTGCTGAGCAACTACTCATGGCATGTTATTAAGTCTTTAGTAACTGAAACTTTAGGCAGTCTGGTTTGCTCATGAAATTGCTTCCACACAGCATCCCTCAGTAGCAGCAGCAGCATCACTTGTGAGCTGAGAAAATAAAGAATTAAGAGTAGGTATGGACCTAGTCAGAGTTTGGGAACAAATAATGAGGATGAAGGAGGTGCCATTCCTACTTACCTCTGATAGAAATGGGCACGAAATGCTGCTGAGAAAAGCAAGGGTTGTTCTTTCCTTTCACTCAGTAGCCTAAACAGATGGTGCTTTTTCTAAGAAAGGTAAAATTTAGGCCCATTCATATGTTAAAAACCAGAGGGCTTTTAGAGCACAAATCAGGACATTACTACTGGCAACTTTGGCAAATTCTGCCAAAGATAATTATGTTTGCTTCCTTTGTTACACCTGGGAAGCAGCTCTGTGTGGGAAATGAAGAGCTGTTACTCTCTAGAAATTTTCTTCAGCCTGACAGAGGGCTTGGTCAGAAGCTCCACTGGATTGAAATACAGCCTCTTACTCTTCCAGCATAGGTTCTGCCTGAATGCCAGATTTCTAGGATGGAGGATGTTGCAACACTTAAAATACTATCTGATGTATGTTGGGATTTCCTTAAACCTGCACCCTTCTAAAAACTGGATCCCTTTGTCAGCCTCCTGCTGACAAAGGGCTGCTGTTTTTATGTCTCCTGCTGTAGAGACAAGATCATGGAAACGGATGCCACAGAAACAACTGAGACCAGCTGGTTCAGAGGAGCAGTCACTGTTGCAGCCCCAGATGTCAGCAACTGAGATGATGCCTCTAGAGGGACAAACCAGGAATCCTTAGGAGGTTTTCTGGATTGCAGCCTTGCTTCCACCTTCAAAGGAGCAGTTCTTCCTCTAGCACCTGGAAAATTTGAAGGCATTATCAGTATTAATTAAAGTGCATTTAATTGAAGACTGTGGTTCAGCCTGTGGCTTTAAGTATTTTCATGCACTTTAATCATTAATTTCCTCTGAAGATACTATTTTATTCAACGTTCTTTGCCTGGCACTTTCTTATTACTATGTCTAAAGGTGCAAGAGCAAGATCATGGGGCAGCAGGAGTAGTCTGTGGGAGGCAGCGCTTTCTGAGCTGTATAGAAGTAATGCTGCTTGCCATAGAGAAGCAGAGGATGAAGTGGCTGATCTAAGAGCGGGTCAACTGTTATTCTTTTGTCACAAGAGACTGCACTGAAGTGCTTTGGAACAAAGACTGTTGTAGAGTCATAAAAAGTTGCCAAGGATGGAGTTAGATTCTGTGCAGAACACTGTCGATATGAGACATGAGTGGACAAATACTCTTCCGTCATCAAAAGCTCTACTGAGTCTTTGTGTCAGTGCCTGCAGTGCTCAGTGTGTAGCCCGTATCAGAACTCCCATTTTACAGTATTCTAATGAAATTGTTTACACGATGTGCGCACTTGCTTAAGAGCACAATAGTGATGTGGATTTCCTGGGCCTGTAACTTCACATGGGGAATTTCTGAAACATCTGTCTTTCACAGGTTGCTTTGTGTCTGTAGAAAACAGCAGCAGAATCCTGCACATGGCTTGTGAGAGACAGGTAGCCCACAATGCATCATGTGGTTAACATTTCCTGTGAGTCTTAGTGAGCATCCTGTCTTGCTGTAAATAATTATAAGGACTTCATTGCTTTTTGTGATGTGCACACTGCCTCAGGCAGGATGAGCAGTGTACTTTGGACTCTGTGAAAGAGGTAAAAATGAGCAGTCTCACTTTCAGCCTTTATTTAAAAATAATAACATGAGTATTTCAGTAAACTCTCAATATAGCAAGTGTACTTCATTGAAATGTTAATCTTTAGGCATATTTTCAGAGCTTCAGCCTCCCTCAAAAAGGAAGAGATGTGACTATAAGGCCTTATAAAATTCCTAATGCCATGTCACCCAGCACTGTGTTGAACACACTGCCACACGAGTTAGTGACTTTTTCAGGACTTCATGTCAGCTTACACAGCCGCATCTGTAAATGTAACAGCTGATGTTGCATTGGATGCACCTTTCATACAGGCAATGGCTCGTGATAACCCTGGAAAAACTGCAGGCTACAAATGTCGGCAACACCTTTTCTTCGGTAAGATAAACTACACAGCTGTAGATCTCCTGTCTTTTATTTCTACTCTGAGCAAGTGAAGCTAGGAGGTTTGTCTTTTGGAGGCAATCATCTTAATCCTGTGGCTTACTACATGCATGTGGCAGCAGAAGCACTGCTTTAAAAGCTTATTTCCTGTCACTTCAAATGGATTCTTCCCCTGTGCTGGGCAATTCCCTTTGCAGTTTCACTGCATTGGGTCTCTGAACTGTAACTAACTTTTCTCACTCCAGCTTCTGCTGTCTTGCTTTGTGAAGCCTTCGGCAGCTTTTTCCATCTATGGCTTTGTCCTAAATGTTCCCAAGATTTGGCAAGGTGCTCATATTGCACAAAAGGATCATCTGGCATATAGTGATCTATTGCTGTGCTTGATGCTTTGCTGTGCAAGGGACACTTCGAGACTCTCAAGGAACGCAGAGATCTGCCATCCCTGCCTGGAGTCTTAATAAAGAGAAATCTTGCTTACTGGCAGTGGTTTTGATAGCTATGGGCTGTGACAGCTTGCTTTCAAGATAACCTGCCTCTTCAGCCATTCCTTGGGACTGCTTCTCTAAATCCTTTTTCTTAATGGATTTAAAATGTTATCTTATCTTTAGATCCGCATCAAAAATATTCTTAAACATCTAGTGTCTGCTCTGAAACAGGGCCCTAGCATTCCCTGTGCTTCACAGTCGCACCACAGACCACCAGTCTCAGCCCTCTTAAGCTCATGAATGAAGGATGATGGACACCAGATAGGCACATGCAGCAAACAGATAGGTCAAGGTTGGTCAGAAAATTCAGCAGTGCCCAGGCTGCCGTACAGCTCTTTGATGTGCTATGGAAAAAAAAGGAGACTTTTGAGGAGTTATAACCTCTCTGCAGTGAGAAGTGAGTTAGCCCTATCGAAATTAATATCAATAACCTCCCAGTTTTCTTCAGTTGTAATGCACAAGGCTCCTCTTTGGTTTCACCTTCTGTGCCACTTCCCATTTTGGTCATGTTAAAAACAAGAAGGCTGTCTGGGGTTTATTTTGAGGGATATCTGCAGTTCTTTGCAAGAGGAAGGACTTCCAAGCTGACTCATAGCTTTAAAGGCCCAACAGGATTTTGGGATCCACTCTTAATAGGTCATAATGTTTTGCAAGAAAACACTTCAGTCATTTACACAAGAAATTATCAATAGGTGAACTGTTCCCTCCGTTCTATCTCTTGTGACATGTAAATCCATCTGCATGTGAACCCATCCCTATGCAAATGGGGAGGCGTTGCAGGGTTGTCTTCTGATGAAACAGAAACCTTTCACAAACATCAGTGAAGGAATAGCTGCAGTTTCTCTTCTCTGACTGCTTAGGGTGTTCAAGGCCAGGTTGGACAGAGCCTTGGGTGACATGGTTTAGTGGAAGGTGTCCCTGCCCATGGCAGGGGGGTTGGAACTGGATGATCTTAAGGTCCTTTCCAACCCTAACTATTCTATGGTTCTATGATGTATGAGCCATGGAGACCCTGAAGTCCCAGCCGTGCCATGAAGAAGACACCAGCAGTTCTCATGACTTTTCATGCAGGGCTATGGATGCTCAAACCCTCCCCTATTTAATTTGGTCAAAGTTGCTTGGTTCCTGCCAGGGTTGGGAGACAAATCCAGATCTTGTTGCTTCCAAATTCCTCCTCCTCTACTTGAGCACACATTGCTCCCTGTGGCCTCACTACTAGGCTCCCAATACCTCTCACTGCAGTGATCTGTCTGGCTGCTTCGTGTCTTGTTTGTATGGTTCTCAATTCCCTATAAAGCCATTTTCCTCAGGGCTATAGGTGAAAGCAAGACTTTCTTGTTCCTCAAATGCTTTGCACATTTTATTTTACAGTTGTTTCTTCCCCCTGCTTTTTTTAAAGCATGCTCTGAAGCTGAAGCCAGGATGGGGAGCTATATCTGTATCTCAGTTGAATCCCTCTCTTTTCATCTCTTCATGACCCCACTTGCAAATGAGCATACTTTCCGTTGCCTCTGTAGCTAGCAAAAGGAGTCTTTGAAATGTGACAAGCGAAAAGGCTCAGACAAAGAGCAGATGCTTTATGTAAGTCTGCATAAGCTGCAAAGAGCTATTTCTGAAGCGATGCAGCTGGCACATTTCTCAGCTGGAGTGTTCCTGTGGCCAGCTATCAGCTTTATTCTTCTTTGCTCTGTTTAAGAACTTTAATTTGTTAAATGACTAAAAAGAAAATAAAATCGGGGGAAAAAAAAGACATTTCAAAAGAAAACTGTTCCACTTCACAACCTCACATCTGCTTCAGCAGCATGGATAAAAGTGGGGCCAGACGGGACTAGGTAAAGCTTCAGGAAAGCAACTGCAGGTGCTTCACAGCTGGCACCTAACTGTTACCGAAATCTGAGTGCAAAGAGCATTTGCTTTCAGTTCAGATCCCTGAGATGTGAGTGCTACAGCATTTATGGACTGTGAGGGTGGTTGTCAAATGTTGTTAAACACAGGGAGTCCTTGGAGGAAGAGAGATGGAGGTAGCTAGAAAGTGTCTGTGTGATTTGTTGCACTCTTTTCTGAGAATGCTTGGAAAATTTACAGTTTCTGGGCAAAGAGAACTGTCTGAAATGCCTTTCCCCTTCCCCGCCCCTAAAGGATTTGCCATGCAGTTAGTTGATTCTTCGGATTCCTCAGCATTTGCTACTTCAGCTCATTTAGCACGTGTAATAGCAACACACTGCATCTGAGTAATACTTGTTACATGGAACTCTGATAGTAGAAACTATGTGGGAGTAATTCTGTACAGGTCTGGGCCAGCCGAGGGTGAACAGTATAGAGAACCAAGGGATCAGTAGAAAACAAAGAGCTGTTGGTAGAGGGCAGAAGAGACGTACAGAATCCCTTGAAGTACCCTGGGCATCCTGCCATAAAATGTGAGTGACATAAAATGACACCAACAATGTACAAAATAAAAGGGAAACACCAAGTGCTCTGCGTGTGTGTGCGTGGGGGGATCTCTTGCATTAAAAAATTACGATGAAGGGCATCTGAGAGCTGACATCTGTCTTAAATCCCTGCTGTGAGTTCATGTGAGACAATTTGCACATTTCAATGTGGTGCGTCACGTCCATGTAGCAGGCACCAAAGGACAAGGTGGCCAGTACAAACATAGACCCTCACAGCTTTTCCTGACAGATCCTATGTATTCTGAAAGTATTGATGAACAGAAATGGAGCCACTGCTAAAAATGACCTTTCAGAAACAGAAGTTTACCTTTCAGTAGGTCTTTGCATCTGAAGTTTTGTTACAGTGTCACTGGTGTACGCCTTGAAACCTCAGTTAGGAAATCCACAATAGAGTCACTTTTTCTCAGTGAGACATGCAGATCTGGAGAAGCATCGGAGGAAGAGAGCAGCTTTTGCCTGGTATCTCCACTCCTTCCTTCACCTTAAAGCTGGGAACAATGAGGTTGCTCCTGTATCTACTCTTCCTAATGAGTGAGTCTTATCTGTGTATTTATTTTATGGATTAGAAAATGAAAGTCTTAGTCTGGGAATAATTTCTGGAGACTCAGATTGGTCCCTTAACATGAACCAATGAAATTATTCTTATGTAGAAAGTTCAGGATGTTTGAATTTGTATGGAAGGTCCTTAGTTTGCAACGCGTTTTTCTACGATTCATACTTTTGAGTGGAGAGAGTTTTATAGGTCATCTTTAGTGGGAGAAAAGTGGCTGGTAAGTTAGAGTAGCATGTAGGTGACATTTCTTAATATTCTTCCCTTTCTAGTATAATTTTAGATACACCCTGGATTAAGCAGGTTTTGGGTTGTTGATCTCCTTAACAAGATCTCTAGAACATGTAGGGTTTTCTGACAGAAAATGTAGAGACCTTTGCTTGGGAAGAAGTTTATGTAAAGTAAAGCATAGGTATGAATTAGAGGGAACATTTCCTGAGTCAGAGCCTGTATCCACATCATTATGTCCTGCAGCCTTGTGGGGATGCTTCTGCCATGGATTAGTCTTTAGTTACTTACCCTAGAAATGGCAATGCCCTTACACTGCTACTCCATTACCTCAAGCAATGGACAACAGCGCTGGGAATGTTAGTGGCCACTCTTTCAGCCACTCCACAAAGAAATACTGGTTTGACTCTATGACAAAATTTATGTTTGACTGCTTCCCTTTTCAAAAGACTCAATACCTACTCCACCTGTATGGAAAGAATATTATCCTTTCTGCATTAATTTTGTGCCCTGACCACCTCACAGACTTCATGACAAGCTTCACGCTTCTAGTTTGGGGAACAAATTGTTATTAATTTTATTCGTTATTGAGATGCCCATCACAGTTCTCTGTAGCTTGCTTTGCTGTGATTTTAGGTTCAACATCAAGATTTATGCTCTACTGTTTTCATTATTTGGGCTTGCCTTCTCCATGTTGTATGACAATGTATTATTTCTGCTAATGTCTTTGTTCTCCTGTTTGTTATTATGGGAAGTAACTCCCAGCTTTGTAAACATATAAATCCTTAATGGATATGCCTGCAGAGGTTGCTGATGTTTTCTCGAATCTGGATGTTTCTTGATTTGGTTTTTGCAAAATTAAGGTGGGATCATTGCTGGAGGCGTTTGTCCTTGCGATCTTCTGCAGAACTTTAATATTGCTCTTCCCTAGCAACCTATTTTGTTGGTTTTTTTTTGCATTTGTGGGTTTTACAATGAAAGCAGCAGAGCAGAAAAGGGTACTTGGTGGGTCTCGGTTGTGTTCTCAGAATGACTCTAACAGATTTGTGCTGAGCATCTAAACTCCATAGATGATTTGTCTGTATAGCTGGCTAATTGCCAGCATGCCTTTCCTTTTTTTTTTTCTTAGTTTAAGTCCAGTGCACTTAATTTCAATAAGTGCTAAAACCCTCTTGGTCGTCTGTGTTGGAAACGCCAGTGAGCAGGGAGTTGGAGCGAAAAGTTCAGGTAACTCAGCTTTGCCGGATGGCAGCAGCAGAGCTGAGTGCAGAGTTGAGCAGCCTCTGGTTTCGGGCCAAACACCACACAATTCCCATACAGGAATATTCCCAAGAGTGAGGTCAGCTCTCTGGCCATCGATTCTTTTTGTTGCCCGCTTGAGAATTGCCCCTTCTATCAAACACAGTTGAACTTTTCAGGTTGCTTGTTAGGTGTATCCAGAGTTCTGGTTTTGTTTTAAAGGAGGTTTGCTGGAAGCCTGTGTAAACGTGTGGTATTGTTGGGATGATTCTCTTCCAGTGGAAACACACACTGGAGAATCTCTGGGTTAATTTAGGCTTTCTAACTGGTAAAGTGGGATTTGCAAAGCAAGGTGGGAGTCCAGGGTGGTCTGCCTGTGCTCTGAAAGGGATGCCTGAAGTGTGGGACATTTCAGGAAGCAGAAGCAAAGACTTTCAGTTCATACTATTTGCATGTTTAATGTCATTGCTCCGTCTGTGGTACTTCTTTCACCTGTGCTTTCAGAGCCAGGCTGGGAAATGACATGGAATTGATTCTGAGTAAAATTAGAATCAGGAAAGACTCTAGATAGGCACAAGGACAGAATTTGACCTCTTTTTAGTATGTCAGGGATTATACTCAAAATGCTGGACTGCATGTTTAAACGCAGGCTCAACCTACAGCTTCTGGAGTCAGAGTCCGGGCATGCAGAGCAAGGATTTTAGGCTGGAATAATATATAAAATTCAGATTGTGTAATTTAGTTCTGGCTTCAAACAGGAACAGAGCGTGAATGGAGTCTCTTGGGCTTGTTCCTGAGATTAGTGTGAAGTTCTCAAAGTTGTCATGCGATTGACAAGAGGTTTGGTGATACGGCATGGATCAGTGCTTGAATTTACAGAACTTGCCATGGTAGCTTGCTTTCCTTGCATCCTACTTTGTGACCTTTTCAGTCTGTCACCCAGGTTCAAGTTTATTTCTCTCCCCAGCCTGTGCATTTACTGGTGTTGACACACTTGGAGAAATCAAGAGCTGAGGTGTGAGCAGCAGAGAACTGCACAAGCCCTGGGGTTTTGTTTCCTCGCTGGAGGAAAACCCAGGTTTGTGAGCTTCAGCTAGTACGAATGTTCTGTGATGTCCAAGATGGACTTTCATAACAGAACAACAGGGCTTGCATTATCTTATTTCTCAGTAGGCTGGGCAAAAAAATACTTCGTTAATCTAAATCAATGAAATTTCTGTAGCTTGGCGTCTCCCTCTGCCAACTGCCTCTGCTGCCGTGGTGGGCAGGGTTCAGGGAGGGGTGGCTCAGGAGCCTGTTAACTGTGTCTCTGCAGATCCCATTGTGCACTCATTTATTTGTTTTCAGTGGTCAAGTCCTTGAGGAGCTTTAATGTTGACACTGGCAAGACATGGATCACACCACACACAGCCTCTTTGTTGTGGCCCTCGGTTCGTCAGCACTGGGATGGAAGCACAGCCATGTAAGGAATAGACTAAAGAAAAGCACACCCACATTTCCCAGGTCTTTATGAATGAGTGTGGCCTCAGGTCATGTAGCTTCTCACTTTCTACAGCTGTTAGCACAGGTTGCTCTGCCTGGGACCCAGAACTGGTCTTCAGTTCTCAGGGGCTGATGAGTGGTGTTACGAGCTTCATTGGTGTGAGGTGTACACTGACAGCCTGTGAATCCTCCTGCTTCTCCCCTCACCCACACCTAAGTTCAGAAAGGATGTCTGCTTATTTAACCAAATGGCAGAAACATGCAGCTGGGTTTTTGCAAGACTTCCTGGCATGTAACGTCATTGCTGGGACTGCAGCAGTCAGAGCGCCCACCAGCTATGAAGAGTTATGTTGTGAGGTTGGTCTGAAGACCATAAAGAGTTGGAAACTGCTGTATTTTCAACTATTTGGTCTGTAGAGGAAGCGAAATGCATGACTAGGTCAGTGAACAGAACCCAACCACAAGTGGTTCCTGTAGAGATAACCTATATTATACGGAGCAGATTGCTCAGGCTGTGTAGCAGGCAGCGTATTTTAAATTTCAGAGTAAATAAACCTTTCTACCCCCTGAGCAGAAATTGGCTGACTTAAAGAATGGTCTCCATTTCATACAGCAGTGCTGCCATTTCCTGCATGGTGGGTGGAATTTCTCACTTCACTTCTGACCTCCCTTTATCTCCAGTATTTTATGAGCAAGTCACATCCAGATCTCTTCCTTGATCTGGGATAGCTCTCCTGAATTCAGATAATGTCCAGATAATGGGAAGGATGACGATTTGTAGGAGAAAATAAGTGTTTTCATGTTGATGCCTGATAAAGCTCAAATCTGCTGCCTTCCCTCTCTTCCACCTTTTATTCTCATTTAACAGGATTTTGGCTACTTCCTCAGTAGACCAGGGGCTGGGCAGGCTGAGGAAGTGCACCATTTTGCAGGAGGAAATCCAGTGCCAGGAGATACCTCTGCGAGGTACAGTCCTTCTTCCCCTTCCCAGTACTTGCTTTGCCATAGGGATAAGGAGGTGCGCAGACTGGGTGCTCCAGAGAGAACTGGGCACACTGCTAAGTCCCATAGGCTACAGCTTAAATCCTCACCTAAATTCTATTGAAATACAAGGCAACATTTCTTGTTTCCAGTACATTCATTACTGTCACAGTTGCTGAAGACATTAACCCCGAGTCCTTCTAGGACAGCAGATATAGCTGACCTCAGTAGCTGTAACCTTTCTCTGTGTTTATTCTATTTGCCCAAGGCTGACAAGTACTGTATCCATTTCAATTCTGTTCTTTGTTCATTCAATCATTCATTCAATTTCAGGAAATATTAAAGGCTCCAAAAACGTCCAGGATGGCGGCATAGCTATTGACAGGAATTCAGATTGGATCCTGGTAAGGGAATGAAAATATCCTTGGCTGAGAACAGCTGTATTTTTCCAAAATGCTGTGTATTTTTGCTGGGAAATGCAAATGAACAAAATGAGCAGACATTAACATAAGGACAAAGGCTAAAAGCTCTTGGCTGGATGCTGGCTGGTTAGAAAGCCAGATGGTGCATTGCCAGCCAGGATGGAAAACTGAGAAGGGCCCTTCTCATCAGCTTAGGGCTGCAAAGGACGTTATACTTAACCACAGCCACCCCTACTCATAGCAAAAGGGAGGACTGGTAGAGAAGGCTTAGGAGAGACACCAGTTTGGAGGCTAACGCCTTAGTCTGGTTAGCCCTGAGCTCCAGTCTTTGCCTCAGCTCAGGGCTGGAATCCTGAGTAACCTCATGTGGCAGGGGTCACTTCAGGGAAGGTGCTTTTTTACTCCCGCTAGGCTTTCAGTGCTGTGCAGGGGATGCTGAATATTTGCCATATGGCATCTTCAGTCATCCTCTCCCTACAGCTTTGCTCCTCATTCATTAGCTTTTCCTGTTGCCCCACAGGCTTGCCTGCAGAAGAAGCACCACCGAGCCTTCACTACCACCGAGGACATAAATGGAGTCTGCACTCTGCTTTCCACCGACCTGCACAGCACAGCCTTTCTCAACCTCACCAAGATAGGTATAGGAGCAAAGCCAGTGCTGTGCCTTCACAGGGGGTCGGAAATAACAGCCTGAGGCTCTGCTCTAACAGCAAGGGCCTTCTGAGTTCCTAATGTACTGTCCACTGGGAGAGACCTAGAGCTGGATTTTAACATGTATTGTAGTGACTTCAACAGGGTTACAACATTCAGCCTTGCAGATTAGCACACAGCAGCAGGGAGCTCCTGTTGTGGTGTCCATGCATCCAAAAGATACAGCTTTTAAACCAGAATTTAGAAAAGCATTGACAGTCTCAGTGGATGGATATGACAGACATCCATTGGATTTTAAAAAGTGCCTGTGCATTAAAGATGGTTCATTCCAACTGAACTGGGCATTTAATCAAGGGAGCAGAGAGCTGGTCTGATTGTTCAGCCTTGCTCTGCTTCTTGCTGTCACTGCAAAGAAGCTGAGAAGTCTCAATTAGACACCTAGATGGTCTCATTCCATATTCAGTTGCCTAACTGCTGTGAACAGTCTGACCCTCAGGTCTTTTGCAAGTCTGGGACCCTGAGTGGAAATAGCTCTTGAGTTTAAGATGTGCTTATTAGAAGAGAATTTTCAAAAGGTAGAGTGTGTTTTGTCTGTTGCTTTTTAAATTCTTTAGTTGAGACCAAATTAAAAGGCATTCAAAGTAAAACCAGCAACAAGAAGATTACTGACAGGAGCAGCTCTGTCAGTGCAGACATCACCAGCAGTGCTTGTGGTGAGCTCTTTGGTAGCACACGAAACAACTCTATGTGCAAAGGTAAGTACTGGACAGTTACAAATATTACTTCCTTCTGTATTAGCTGAGTTTGAAGCAGCTTGCATGCATCTGGTGGGAGAGAGCTGGGGAGGGAAAAGATTGAGGTTTTGAAGGTTATCTGTAATGGTAAATTTCAGTCATTGTTACAATCATCATTAACTGAGATTTTGAAAAATAAAGCCTGTCACTACAGTGTAGACCATATCAGCTCGACCTGCTTTTAAAATGGCTGATGGTGTAGTGGTCAAATTTTTGGTTATTTAATGCTATGTGAATGTTCTTGAACCCTTGTTGAATGCTGGGCTGTTCAGGTATCCCTTCAAATGTCCTTTTATACTTAACTGCATTGACAGAAGTGGGAACAGAGATTGCTGTCATTCTGGCTGGATCAGAGAACACCAAGCCAGACGATTTCCAAAATGCCAAGACCTCTATCCTCAATCTGATGAAGTCAATGTGGCAGAAATGCTCAAAGGTGTGTGAACCTCCTCAGGGTTTCATAATCTGATAGACAGGATGGATCAGAGCTCTAGTGAAGAATGGAAAGTCTCCTAGTTCATGTAATTATTGCTTTTTAAACTTCACATTGGTGCTGGTAATAATTCTACATATGCTAATGCAAGAGTTAAATGTTAGTGAGCCAGGGAGGAGGTATAGCAAAAGAGGGAAGTGGA
This sequence comes from Ara ararauna, assembly GCA_028858755.1. Taxonomy (NCBI): domain Eukaryota; kingdom Metazoa; phylum Chordata; class Aves; order Psittaciformes; family Psittacidae; genus Ara; species Ara ararauna. Next base: position 2,575,037 of record CM054389.1, on the reverse strand, counting down.
AGAGCTAGGAGTGGATTTTCATGCCAGAAGCATGCTTAGATATTTTACCATGCAAATCTCTCAGGGCACCTTGAACCACAACATGGAAAAATAAGGAGTATGGTGTGTAAGCTATTACTTTAAATGATTTAAATAAATACGGGGACAAAGTAAGGCTGAGCCATATGCTCACAAAAGGTCTAGACAGATTGATAAATACAGGAACTTCAGACAGAGAAATCACTGTGTTGAGCCAAAGAAAATAAAGTCAGTTCCTGGAGCTGATCCAGAAGGGATCACCAGAATACAAATGTGTGATGGAGACAGAGGGATAAAGACAATATACCTATTACTTGCAATACCTGGGTTTTGTGTTTGTGCAGTAGAGTTTGGGACTAAACTTGGCATTCTGAGGGTCTTAGGGGTCCAGCCTTAGATCTTGTCTAACCAGCTCTGGCACTGCCATCTGCTTTCTCCAGATCAGGTTTGCCGTGGTGCAGGATGGAGCACGGATCCAAACTGAACTGAGCCTGCAAGAGAGCTGCAACAGGCTAACCGCTTTCTTGAAAGTCAGGAACATCGAGCAGCAGAACTCACAGACTGACATCGCAGCCACACTGCAGCATGTGTTGTGAGTTCATGTGTCTCAGGAAACTCCAGGAACACTCAAGTGATTCCTTGTTTCATGTGCATCAGTGCAGCCTCCCACCTCTCCTCTCTACTCTTCTTTATCTCACACTCTCAAAACCTTCACTTTTTCAATGCTTCTCTTAGTGACAGGCTCTGCCAGCTGAAGCCTGTAAATGAGTAATTGCCAAGAAGCAAGGTGTGAAATCCTTTCTCGCTGACGCAGGGCTTTAGAATGAAAATTCAGTCACTTGGGTTTTGCTTTAAGCAGGTGCTTTCACATCTGCACTGATCTGCTGCATCTCTGGGAGTCATGCTTTCCCTCTTGACTCCATTTTCCTCTAAGCATGACTCTAACAATACTGACCCACACTGTAAAAATGCCCCATGTGCTATTTGTGAAAGTGCTTGTGAAGTCAGAGCTACCTGTTGTGGACAGCCAGTGTCCCTGGAAAGCACAAATCCTGGTGCGTTTGCCTTGCCAGTCTCTGCTCTTGTGGGCTCAGAGCTCAGTGAACGTCAGCACCCTGCTATCAATATTTCTAGCTCTGCAGACATGGCTTGTCCCATGAAATACCTCTTGGCTTCTTTTTCCACAGGGATAGAGTCTTTGAAAGCCATGACTCCAGCCAGACTGTTAACAAGATAATCATTGTCATGGCATCTGGGCAAGTGCTTCTGGAAAACCACAGGTTGAGAAATGTGATGAAATCCTTGGACATGGCTATGGTCAAACTCTATGCTCCTGGGGTGAGTGGGAAGCACCATCAAAGTCATACTTTTTTGCATCAAAGCACATATATAAGGGAGTGATGTTTCCATCCATCCCATGTGTCTGCTTTTATGCTTTAGCAGTGGGTAAAAGAAAAAGTAGCCATGCATTAGACTTGCAGGACGCCCAGTCTGGCTCATCCATTTCACTCAGGCCTCCATCTTCTTGATGTCAGAGAGCTTATTTTGAAGGAGTTAAGGAATACATCCTAGAAACAAAAGTGCTTCAGTTGTGTATGTCTTGTGGCTCTAAAGCTTTTATTATTATTTTTTTCTTTGCAAATAAGGGCTTTCTATGAAATCTATGATGAGGGTTGCTTTACCAAGCTTTCAGAAAACTCCCTCCTGTGAAGAGCTTTGAAGTTTTTAATGGCAATTTGGGAATTTGCTGGGGTTTTTGGTCTGTGTATGAAATGTGTTCAATCTCCCTCTCTTCTCCCTAGATTGGAGAGTTCATAAGCAACCAGTGGGTCCCAGAAGAGCTGCAGAAAGTTAGAGGTGACAGGTTCATTCTGTCCACACATGAAGATTTTGACAGTTTCCTTTCAGAGCTGGAGAGAGAGACTCTGAGAGATTCAGGTAGAAGAAATCCCACTCCTGACATCTCTATGTTCTCTGTAATTTATAGAATGGATCTGTAATGGGGGGTAGTTTCATTGCTCAAGGAATGTGAATTCATATACAGATCTTACCTGTTCTGGTAATCATTTACCCAGCAACCGCAAGTTGCAGCAAGTGATTTCTATTACACTACTAACAGTCCTCTTCAGACAAACAGCCAGGAGGACAAGAGGATCATATTTGGCATCTGTGACCTGCAGCCATAACATCAGTACAAAGAGAGGTGCTTTACCATACATTCACCGCAGGCTCAGTGTTTCTGTTAAATTACTGCCCTTCTGGGTGTGCTCAGAGCAGTTTATTTCTGTTGAACTGTAGCTGCAGCTTTAAGATGCAGTCCTGATCCCCACAGTCTTCAAAACTCCCAAGTATTTCCATAGTACGTGTAGTTTTCTACCTGAACGCAATATTGACTGCAGAGATGAGGAAGAGCTCAGTTGGCAGGCAGCAAGGAGCAGGAACACCGCATAGGCAGTAATGCAAGGGTTTACTTCACCTTTTGCTTTCTCTCCCACCCTGTCATCTTTGCTCAAACTCATTTCCTGATTCAGCTGAAAATACTCCAGCTGAAGCACCAGGACACAGAAAACCTAATAACAGTGGTGGGCTCCCTTCCTGGATGGAGGAGGACGAAGAGGAGGAGGAGGAAGATGGCTTGCGTACGTGGTGAAGTATATTCTAACAGAATCGTGCCAGGGGTTGTCATGGGCTAACAAAGTATGGGGAGTTGCTGTTCCATGAGCTGCCAGACCTGAGATGTAGGTCATGCTGAAATGACAGCTGAGCAGTCTTGGTGCAGTTCAGTTGCTTGTTTGAGTGAGATGACTTGTGTGTTGATCAATAACACTGCATAAAGAACTTGGCTCTGACTAAGACGGCTGATTGCCACCTTCTCATTCCTTTCCTTTCCTGGGCAGCTTCTGGAACTGAGATTGCTTTTGTCCTGGATGGATCAGGGAGCATTGAGCCCGAGGATTTTGAAAGAGCAAAAGGATTCATCCATAAAATGATGAAAACGCTGTATGAGAAGTGCTTTGAGGTACTCTCCACTCTCTTTCTTTAGCAGGCTAGAGAATGTGCTGTGCTTTAGGCTGCTTTTCACCAGAATTTGAAACTGCACAGGTTTGTTTCTATTAGGGTGGAAAAGCACTTCCATGACTGGCATGTATTCTCAGTACAATTTTGCTTACATCTCAGCAGTACATTCCCAGTCTTGATCCCAGTAACACTGTTGATATAGAAAGTCTAATTTGTACGCTCAGAAATCCCTAGCTCTGCTGTGCTGCCCATCTCTGCTTTCCTGTGTGGTGACAGTCATGACTCTCCTCTGATGTCCTGTCTCTATTCCTATATTGTAACATCTGTACCTACAATCACAGAAGCACCAGTTAAGACTGCTTCTTCAGCCAGGTACCTTACCAGTCTTGTTAGCCCCAGTTACATATTCTGCGTGAAGGTACTTTGCTGCTTCCTCTTGTGAGGCTGAGGAGTGTGATCCAGACACCAGCTTTAGGAAAGACTCTATCTCTCAAATGCTTCAAATGTCAGCATATTCTAGGGTGCAAATACAGAATGAAGAAATGGTTCCATTCTCCAGACTGTCTTTGTTAATCAGAGCATCATGGCATATGAGTACTCCAAGGAAGGGCAATGTGCAGCAGGAAGCAATGAATGACAATTCAGTAATATCACAGATAATCACCTCTGCGGCCTGCACATGGGCCAAACAGAGCAGGAAAATGCAAGGACTTAAATCAGTGTTTCCCAAAACAATTTTTCTCTCTGAACTGATAGTGCTTTAGTTTTCCTTAGCTATAATATACTTACAACAATCTCTGTGTCTGCACTAGACATACTTTAAAACCACTTTCTCCTGAAAAAAAATCTTCCTTTCTGCATAGTCTGGCTAATATTTCTTTTGGTATTTCTGGGCTAGTTATTGCAGAGATGAATCAACAACAGTCACAAGCAGGTGCTTATCTGCTGCTTCCTTCCAGTGCAATTTTGCAGTGGTGCAGTATGGGTTTGAAATCAGAACTGAGTTCGACCTGCGAGAAAACTGGGATCCTCATGCCACCCTCCAGAAAGTACTTGATATTGTGCAGGTGTGCAATGTGACAAAAACAGCATCTGCCATGCAGCATGTCCTGTAAGTAACAAAGAGCACAAGAAATTAAGGGGATGAATTTCTGGGGCATTACATGAGTAAGGGGGAGGGACATCTATGGACATTCAGGTCCTGAAAGCAGTGGTCCATCCTGGAAGCATTCAGGTTTGTCTGGCAGTGGTTGAATGGCAGGCAGTGGTTCCTATGTCATGTTTTAGAGGGTTATAAAAGCCAGCTGTTGGTGCCTAATTCTTGGTGTGGGGGCACTCAGGAAGCAATAGAGAGACAACCCCTAGCAGTTTCAAGATGTATGAATGTGAAAGATCCTCTTGCCTCCTTCCTGTGACTGTTGGTTGCAAGTGCATAGTTCAACAAGACTCTTCCTTCTATACCAAGGAGGGAAGCTTCAACTCAAAACTGTTCCCTCTATCCCAAGAGGGAAGCTTCAACTTTCATCCCAAGTTCTTTGTTTTGATGTTTTCCAGGGATTCTATCTTCACTGAAAGTCACGGGTCCCACAAGGATGCAGCCAAGGTCATGATTGTGCTTACTGATGGGGAAATACTCCTGGATGAAATGAACTTGACAACTGTGATAAATTCACCCAAAATGGCAGGAATCAAGCGTTACGCCATTGGGGTAAGTTAGAAATGTACTTGGAGCATATTTGCCTTCTATTTCTTGGTAGCACCAGGGGCAGAGAAAAGGAGAAACCAGCAAATTAGCCTGTGTGTTAGTTTGTAAGCAAGGCTTTGTCCTGAAGTCTGAAGTTTGGTTTCAGACCTGCTCTATGTCTCCTCAAATAATATTCCTGCTATCTCTTATCGTTCTTTCAGGTCAAGAAAATGTTCAATTTTGTGATGTCTTGTAATTAGTTGATTTCCAAAATTACTTGTTGGATGCAGCAAAAGTATATAACTGAATACAACACCAGTCAGTTACATGAAGATGTTTGTAATGGTTTGGCTCCAGGAGACACTGAGGCTGTCCAGTTCACTGGTTTCTAAAGCAATTGCTATTCATGGGTTCACACATAGTGGCTGAAGCTGAGGTTTTTCTACAAACTGTTGAACGAAATAGGTGGGGATAAGGAGCCTCTAAAGGCTTTCTTTCATTTGATTTGCATCTCTTCTGCAGGTGGGAGATGCCTTCAAAAAACCAAAGGCCCTAAATGAATTGCGGCTAATAGCCTCTGGTTCAGATGACACTAATGTATTTCAGGTGACCAATTATTCAGCATTAGATGGGCTGATTTCAACCCTGCAGCAGAGTATTATCGGTATAGAAGGTAAATAGCAACCTTTCTATTTCACTAGTACCTTTTGAGAAATAAGGAGAAAGTAGCTTACCCCATTTCATAGAATCATAGAATAGTTAGGGCTGGAAAGGACCTTAAGATCATCTAGTTCCAATCCCCCTGCCATGGGCAGGGACACCTCACACTAAACCATGCCACCCAAGGCTCTGTCCAATCCAGCCTTGAACACTGCCAGCGATGGAGCATTCACAACTTCCCTGGGTAACCCATTCCAGTGCCTCACCACCCTTACAGTAAAGAACTTCTTCCTCATATCCAATCTAAACTTCCCCTGTTTAAGTTTGAACCCATTACCCCTTGTCCTATCACTGCAGTCCCTAATGAAGAGTCCCTCCCCAGCATCCCTATAGGCCCCCTTCAGATACTGGAAGGCTGCTCTGAGATCTCCATGCAGCCTTCTCTTCTCCAGGCTGAACAGCCCCAACTTTCTCAACCTATCTTCATACGGGAGGTGCTCCAGTCCCTGATCATCCTCGTGGCCTCCTCTGGACTTGTTCCAACAGTTCCATGTCCTTTTCATGTTGAGGACACCAGAACTGCACACAATGCTCCAAGTGAGGTCTCACAAGAACAGAGTAGAGGGGCAGGACCACCTCCCTCGACCTGCTGGTCACACTCCTTTTGATGCAGCCCAGGATACTGTTGGCTTTCTGGGCTGCGAGTGCACACTGAAGCCAGCTCACGTTCATTTTCTCATCAACCAATACCCCCAAGTCCTTCTCTGCAGGGCTGCTCTGAATCTCTTCTCTGCATCCTCAGGTACACAGGGTGATGCTCTGGAATATGAACTTGCACAAGCTGGTTTCAATGTGCAGATCTTGGATAAGGTAAGTGTTCTGAGTTTAACCGTGCTAAATGGTTGTATGCTGTGCTGCTGTGACACTTGTAAGGTTTCAGGAGGTCTCCCACAAGAAACGATGGTGATACAAAAGTGTGAGACCCATGTAGTCATATCTTCGCAAGCCACTGCTTGCTTTGAATGTGTCAGATAAGCAAAAACGTCACTTTTATATAGTCTGTGAGTAGATTTATCTTGTGGCTCCTATTCTAACCACTGCATCTTTTTTATTCCACTGGGCAAAAGAGCTATCTCCAGTTGATAGCTTTGATTTTGCTGGCAGAAATCTAAGCTACCATCTGGATCTCCAATGCACAAGTCAGGGAAGTTATAAGCCAGAAAACATTGCTCCATACTAAATTGCTTTGCAGAGTGCTAGAGGCAATTGCTCTGTGTTCGTCTCTTCTAATTTGCTAATGTTGCTTCTGCAGCAAGTCTTAATCTTTGGTGCAGTGGGGGCCTTTGACTGGTCTGGTGGAATTCTGCTGTATGATCTGGCAACCAAGACTGCTGTTTTCCTGAATGAATCTAAAGAAGAAGCCCAACAAGCAAAATACAGTTACCTAGGTAATAGGTTTCCCACTCTCTGAGGTCAAGTGACAGCCTGACTGCAGTTTTGCTTAGTTTATTGCTGTTTAGTGCAGTGTGGCAGTGATGACAATATGTACCTGATGAAGGCCACCTTGTGCTGAATCATACTGGATTTCCAGTGTTTTCTCTAGCAGGGAGATCAATTCTGATGAAAACACTCTCTGTCTCCTTGTTTCGGGGAAGATACAACATGTTTTCTCCTATGAGTTATGATGCCTTGTGGTACTACTCTGTTAACACATGCCATTTGTTTTCACTGTGCAAGAATACTTGCAATGAGGGGCATTATCAGAGCTAATAAATATTTCACTTAATGCTAGTGTCTGGAGAAGAAATAGCTTGTGAATCCATACTGTTCTTGTCTTGGTGACAAATAAAGCCTTGCTTATTCACTCCAGTGCTTTGTAGCCTCATGATCCCTGTATCTCCTGACTGTAGCCTTGGCCATAAAGCCTTATCAGGTAATACGATGTGCTGTGGACTTGTTTGTGTCAGGATAACCCCTCTCCTGTTACCTTCTTGTTACAGAAGCCCCATAAAGATCTCTTTTTGCTTTCTAGACAGAGTATAGTATATTCTTCACTTCTGTGAAGGGTGATAAACCTTCCAGCTTGCAGACATAATAATTGAAACCAAAAAAGTGTAGATGATGGATAATCATGCAGGAACTGGGACAAATGCTAAGAAAAGTCATCAAGAGTTCAAGCGTATTTTTCAGGACAGTGATTTATTCAATTACCCTAAGAGCTGCTAAGGCAGCTTTGCTCTCAGAAAAGTTACCTGCTATTTCCTAATCAGTATTTTTATGAGATGCTGTGTAATCAAAACTATGGGCTCCAACAGTTAGATTATGGTGTAAATTCTTGGATCTCATTGAATCTATAGGTCCATATCTCAGACCAAACTCTGTGGGCTTTTTCCTTCAGGCATAGAGTATGGTACTGATAATGTATGCTATTTTTGCTCTTGTGTGAATGTACCAGGGTACAGTGTGACAGTGGTACACACAGAATATGGACCCTTGTACGTGGCTGGAGCTCCCCGGCACGGCATGAGCGGGAAGGTGTTCGTGTTTCAGGATGGCCACTTAAAACAAACCCTGCAAGGAGAACAGGTATTGGGCTTCACTCACCAGGGGCTGATGGGCTGCACACATATGTCTGCTCAGAGCTGCATTTTCTCCTCCAGACACACTTGGATTTAGCCAGATGTATATTACAGAGTCTTTCTTCATAATGCTTTGGGAGCAGCAGAAGAAATCATGAAATTTGAAAAGACTGGGAAAAAATTCGCTAAATGGGGTGTGCTATATTTATGTCCTGTCCTCATGGTTCATGGGGAAAGAGGTCGTCAGCTGTGGTACTCTTTTTTTCCTCTGTCAAATTGTTGAATAATGATTTTGTTACTGCTAATCTGGTTATAGGATCTGTCCCTGAGGATGGCTGTAATAAAATAAATAATAGGAAGTGATCCACATATAAGTAGATATGTGTTGTTTTGTTCTAAAAATTGCCTTACTGCTGCAAAGGACACTAATTCTACAATGCTATATATAGAGAATTCCAGCGAAAGAGCTGCTTGTCTTTTTCTGGAGCACAGGTTGGATCTTATTTTGGATCTGAGCTCTGCCCAGTTGATGTGAACCGTGATGGGGTGACAGATCTTCTCCTTGTTGGAGCTCCATTTTACCACATTCGAGGGGAAGAAGGAAGGGTTTACGTCTATCGCCTGGAGACAGAGGTAAAAACACTGGTAGCGTAAACACTCCATGTTGGGGATTTTCCAACCATGCCTAAGTAGTGACAAATAAAACATTCCTCCTTTGTGCTCTCACTGAATGTGCTCTCCCTGTATGGTAGAGGACTGCAGGCTGAAGCCAGCAGGCCTGTCTTAATCGTTAGAATATAAAAGAGAAGTAATAAGAAGTAAAACCAGTCTGTGCCTAAGGTATACGCTTATCACAGTGTGATGATATCGTGTCTTTAGCCCGTACAAAGGCAATTTGTTGGTGCAGACCTTGCTGTGCCAAGCAGTGTTCCTTGTGATGCTTGCAATAAACACGCGCATGGGTAGCTGCGAAAACTTTGCTCCCTGGGACTTGTAGAAAACAAAATGTTTTGTGAGCCTAACTACAGGATCTGTTACATAATACACAGGATATAAGTTAATTGTGTCATTTTGAATGAGACGTGAACTTTCATAGTAGACCAGCAGTGCTCAGCGGGTGCTCTGCTTTGGGCATGTACAGGATGGTTGGAAGCAGAAAGTAACGGCTCTGGCATGACAGAACTCAAATAACGTGCACCCTCTTGTGGCTTATTCCTGTAATAGGGTGGAGGGGACGGGGTGCTTTCCGTTATGAAACAAGCCCGGGATCAACTCAATCTGCTACTGATTTAAGAAACAACAGGGCTTCAGTGTGTCTGCTTGAATAAGGCTGTCCAGCGACACTGCTTCTGTGTGAGAATTTGTATGCTCTCAAGGCAGAAGGACCAATCTTCTGTCCCAAGAATCAGCTGGTATCTCGAACTTAATATATTGTTTAGGACTTCATTGTTCACCTGTAAGAATTATTAATGTGCAGAAATATATTAGTGTGCAGTAAGATTATTTCTTTTTTTATGTAAGAGCTACTGATGCATTTGCTATAAATGGATTTCCTTCTTGGACTTTTTTCAGACTGGATCATTCACCTTGAAAGAATACTTAAATGTGCAGGTGACCTCTCCTTTTGCAAGGTTTGGGTTTACTGTGGCCAGCATTGGAGACATCAATGGGGATGGATATGAGGATATTGCGGTTGGAGCCCCCCTTGAAGATCAGCTTCCAAACTCTTCCTCTTTCGGCAGCATTTACATCTTTAATGGGGATAAAGACAAGATCAAAAGCTCTTTTTCTCAAGTATGTGTCTTGTTGGGAATTGGCTCCAGTACAGCTTGAGAGGGAGAAGCTTGTGGTTTTGTAGCATGAGGCTGGGAAGATGGACTTCCACATGTCATTTGCATTTATGGGTGAGAAATTTGCAGATGCCAGGTGGTTTATGTGACTCAATAGGTTTCTGCAGCAGAGCTGCTCCTTAACTGTAATTACTCACCTGTCTGCTCAGGCAGAGGAGCTGGGCTCAGGTGCTGGCTATAGAGCAGCACAGCCTTTTGCAAGCCTGCCTGTCCTTTACAGGCCATTCAGGGTTAGTGTTTCACATCTCAAGAACGTTACAAAACCCTCCTCACAGCAGCCTCCTGAAAAGAAGTGTATTTTCCCAAGGACAGCGGAGACTTCATGACTTATATTCGTTTATGTTTCCCCTTTTTAGAGAGTAAAAGCCTCTGAAATTTCTTCAGGACTCCAGTATTTTGGACAATCCATTGATGGTGGCTTTGATTTCACTAATGATGGTCTCCAAGATATCACAGTAGGATCACTGGAGAACGTGATTGTGCTACGGTAGGTAGTAAGTTCTATTTTTTAGTGTGCTGAGGAAATGCTTCAAAGACAAATTTAGAACCTGTGTTCCAAGCAGTGTAATGATTCTATTTTTAATTCAGTGCCAGAGGGACATAAAAAATATTTCCCAGTGCTAGAAATCATGTAAAATATAAAGCCTTTAGCTCAAGTTGCAAAAGCTTTTCCCTTTGTATGTGTAAAGCTTTGAACCAGCATGAGATAGTGAACATGAAATGATTAACACGGATCTAGGTCTAAGACTTTGATGTCTGCAGTTCAGTACTGATAATGTGAGTCATTTAGGCAAAAAAGATCATTTCTTTACATTACATTACATTTACATACCTCATTCTCAATCAGACATCTGGTAACTCAGTGATCTGTGCAGTTCACAGAGTAAGACATGGCGGACAGATTTGATTTTGTTCTTGCATTTTATGTTTGAAAACAAATTATAGAGAATTTGAAGCCCTAGATAATGTGTTTACCTAATGGAAACATAAACAGCGTGTTTAATTCCGAAACTCTAGCCATACTGGTGTATTTTGGCTGTCTGTTCCTTTGGACTCTTGGGATTTTGTGTGTTCTGAACATTCCCAGCAGAAACTGGAACTTCTGTAAATAAGCAGCCTGGTCCAGGTGAAATAGTGTGGAAATACTGAGCAGTTCTCACTCTTGCTGCCAGGCTTTCTTCAAACATTCTCCCTGTAAGGTTTCAGTTCGGAGATTTGTATTTGATTCTGTTCCTTATGTGTTCTTCACTGAGCAGCTCGAGACCAGTTGTCCGCTTTCTTACCAGCATGAGATTCAACCCTGACAGAATCCTCATTTTCCAAAATAACAGCCTTGTTACAGCAGAACTGTGTTTCGATGCAGTCTCAGCTTTACCGGTGTCTCAACAAGGTAATGAATGGGAATTGTGATCAGATTGAAACCTACAGTCCTGCAACTGTCCTCGGAAACTTGGCACCGAGGACAATTTCTGGTACATCTAACAGGGTTTTTAAACTCTTGCAGAGTTTTCACAGTTATACATTTTCTACACGGTGGACTTAGATGTGAAAATGGCAAAGAGGAGAGTACAGTTTGAAGACCACAACACCACAACAAGTGGGAAGCTGTTGGTCAGCGAGCACATGTGCTCTGAGCTGCAGCTTTACCCACTGGTAGGTGATGTTGGTCAGACTTTGTGCAGAAAGAAGGGTTGAGAGGGTAGGATTTCATAACAGAATCTGTGTGATGATGAGTCTTGAAATGTAAAAATACTACAGTGTGGTGGGTTTTCTCAGTGTTAGACTTGCTGAGCACGTTTTACAGCTGAGGCAGAAGATGTACAATTGTAGGAGAGGCATGGAGCTGTGCAGAATTAAGGCATACATAAGGAAACTCTTTTCTACAATTCATAACTGAATCACTGAACACATTATCCAGGGGATGTTATGGGAGCCAAATGTCTAAAGTGATGCAAGAAAACATTTTATAGGCTTATGTTCCACTGCTACCTATTAAACACAAGTGGCCCAAAGAAAACTTCCGAGCTAGAAGGTCCCTAAATATGAGAGAAGCTGAAACAGAGATGACATGTGAACACTTCTGCATTTTAATAGCCAGATATTTTTTCAACTTCTTGTTTTCCCTTTCTTGTAGCCCTGTGACTTTGACTGTTTTTCCAGTGTTTTTCTGAGAGTTAAACATGAGGTCTTGAACGAAAATGATCACATGGAGTTTGCTGTCCCTGTGCTGGATAGATACCAGCCATCAGAAATGCATTTTCAGGTAAAAAACCAAAACAGGAGCAAAGAGCTTTCTGTCTTGCTTTACTTTTGACCACTTTTGACTTTCTCCTGTGCCTCTGTATAAAATGAGATTAGATGCTACTTGTGAAGGCAGGAGGTCTGTGTGTTTCGTGAAGTACTTCTCAGATACTGAGCTCTCCATTGAAACTTATATTAAGACTTGTTATTTGGATTTGTTATTTGGTAGCAACAACTATACAATTGCCTGATGTATAATTTTAGATTCTACTTAATTCTAAATTAACCTTCTAATTTTAAACCACATTCAAATTATATTTATATTTAGTTTTAGTTGCTTGTTTCAAATCAATATTTAGGAGGCGGCAAACTTCTAATAACCTTAAAGTTAAGTTTGATATCCTGTCTCCTCTCTTGTAGTTTAGCAGCTGGATTCCTATAAGCTAATCGAGCTCTTTTTTGCAGTTTCTCTGAAATCCAAATCGCTGCTTGTGAACAAATTGCATAAAGCTCTGTAAAGAGGCAGCTTTTTGCTATGTAATAAGAGTCTTTACCATTATTCAATATTGTATTAGCTGCCCATAAAGCAGAGGACAGAGATGTTAGGAAAACATTTAGCACTGAGCAATAATGAACACTAATTACTATAGATACAGTGCTCTTAGGGATTATCACGGTGATGGTACATTAATTTCCTAATAATTCATGAGATTCTGGACTGTTGGTCAGCTTAGTTGCTTATTCACACAACATCCAATTATTAATTCTCATTGAAATTCTCCAGAAACATCAGCCACAGACAGATTTTTCTTGGTGAATAAAACTATTGCTAAAGAAAGTAACCTCATGTCTACAGAATAGTGTGGCTGTAAAATGGCACAGCACATGAACATATTTATTCAAGGAAAACACATAATCTCTGAAAAATAAATTAATAGTATTGCCCTGTAGCAATCCAGGGGTAAACAAGTGGCATTTCTTTAACAAGACCTTGACCCCAGTGAAGACTTTTCGTGCTATTGCTAATGTACCTTGTCCTGGGAGTTGAATTACAAAACATCATCAATGATTTAGAGCTGGAAGGTCTTTTTTTCCCAACTTCTCCTTGATGGAGGTCATGGGAATTTTGGTTATCAGAGAATGTATGTTTAGATATAGATATTCTGAATCTGCTACCTTAGAAAAATTAGGGCTGTTTAACTTGCTCTGTGTTTGCTTTCAGTTGCCTTACAAGGAGGACTGCAACAAGACCATCTGTGCTGCTCGGTTAACTTTGACAACTCAGATTCAGTGAGTCATAGTTATTGCATTATCCAGATTTTGCTTTTATCATTCATATAAAGTGGCATCTTTGTGCTTAAGATGTTTTCTTTAAATTCTCAGGCAAGATTCGCTGTCCTTTTTACATCGCTTTCCGTTCAGTTCATCCTTTCCCTAGCATCACATTCACAATGTTGTAACTTCATGCCTCCTTGGGTGTTGCTGGGCTGTTCTAGGAAATTTTAGAGGACAGACCAAGGTTTAAGCAACTCTGGTCATCCTAAAATCACAATTCTGATTTTTAACTGTGGACATGTGGCACTGGTTTAGGCTGATGCACAGCATAGCACTACAGCAAATAGCTGCTCAGTTCACACCGCCTTAGACAATAATGGTAGCTTCACTGCACCGTACAAATTCACCCTGGAGATTCACTGAAAAGCTAATCAAGCAGAACAATGTCTGAAATCTATCTGGATGTAAAACATATTGTAAAATGTTACATAAAGTAACTGCCTTCAAAATTAAGAAGGAAGCATTTTCCTACACACCCTGAAGAATATTGAATAATTAATTGGGCTATTGCATTATCCTGTGTGTGAAAGCATCTGGAGGGAGTAATTATCAGAACAGTCAGGCCTCTTATTAATAACAACCCTTAGAAATTACACGTGATCTCATTTTTCTGTCTGCTTCTAGAAAGGAATTAGTGGTGGGCTACACTAAAGAAGTGAGCATGAAGGTTTCACTAATGAACAGTGGAGATAACTCGTACATGACAACTATGGTCTTGAATTATCCCAAAACCTTGCATTTTAAGAAGGTGACATTTGAGGTAAGATTACAGAGCAATTCTTCAGCTAGCAGCAGACTGCTTAAAGAAAACCCAGCGTGGACTACTATTAATTTACTACCTAAATAAAACTTTACATGAGTTACAGGGAAGGGAAGGAGCATTTCAGTTGTTAGGACTGAATAGTGCATTTATCTGATTTAATACTCCCAAGCTTTTATTGGGCTATTTGTACTTAATTTATTTTACAGGAGCAGACACAGACTGAGTTGAAATTCCCAGTCTGTTTTTATTCAACATTAAAGAGCATTCCTATTCTGTTGGCAGCCATCCTCTCCTGCAGTTCACTGTGGTCAACCAGTACCATTAACTTCTGCAGACTTCTCCTGTAACTGTAGAATTGGGTATCCAGTATTCAAGAAGACAACTGTAAGTAGAGATCATGATTTCATTATTTTCACTTTTTCTGTATCTTTAAATGATACTTTGGGTAGCTGCTCTTGCATTCTCCATCTCTACAAATAGACCAGAGCTGCCATTCTTTCTAATTCAGCTTATGGCTGGTATGCATTTTCTGAAGGTAAGAGATAGCTTTCATATTCCTGCATTTTATTTAATGTCTGATTTCTCCAGAAGGAAACTACGAGCAGAAAATACATTAGCCCTCATGTTTTAACAGTAGCCTGGAGAGTTAAAGAGTATTTACAGGGTAGTTGATACTTCATTGTCTTTCTCTTCCCTTAAAATAGGCAGATTTTTCAGTGATTTGGCAACTAGAGGAAAGCATATTCCAAAATAAGTCTTCAATCACCGTGAATATCACAAAGTGAGTATTGCTCTTTGCACCACAAAATACATGATGAACTAGGAAAGGCACATCAGAATTCCTACTCAGTGTCCATACTATTTATCAGTCACAAAACTATACTTTTCAACCTTCTAAGGCATTTGGATCTATGTGAAAAATTTTTCCTTCCCTTATGAAAATCTTAACTTTGCTCATACTTCATTATTCCAGTGAAAGATGGACCCTTTAAAGTCCTTAAGTATAGTATGTATTTAAAAGCTTGTGTGTTCTGGCATCCTCCCACCTTAGCAGAAAGAACAGATAATTAAAATATATAATCCAGCTCTGTTCCAAGAAAAGTTTTCACCCCAAATGACGGGGAAGAAAACATAGGTTTAAGGCTTTTTTCTTGACTAGGGGCTATCTAATGGGTGGAAGTTACCATTCAGATTCCTTTCTTGTCACTTTCCTACCTTTAAAATGTATGGGGACTGACTGGTACACAGCATTTTTTAAACAGAGAATCTTTAAAAAGGAAATGAGAACTCATCTCTGGCAGCTGTACTTCCTTGCAAGCACAGTTGAAGCCAAAGGGCTCTATATTAATTTAATGTCCAGTTTTGTGAGGGGTAGAGGCTTTAAATTTTGATTTATGAAAGCACAGATGAGCCTTGGTTTGTGGGGAAGCACTTCAAGGCAATGATAGCTTTCAAAATGTGTAGTAATTATAGTAATAAAGGGCTACTCCAACACTCCTGTACCACGTCATCACTGTTTCCATCCCTCTTGTACAGCCAATATTAACAATTCTCAAACCATAGAAATAAAGGACCAAGACAGAAGGATAATGAAGTGGTTTCATCCCTTTTTTTAAGCATAAACGAAAACAGCACCATTCTGACTGAAGAACACGTCCTTGATGTCAGATACGCGTTCACTGCAGTCCTTACCAGGTAAGATAGTTTTAAGAAGATTCAATAATATTTTATTCCTTTAGTCAATTAAAGGCAAAAGGATTTAGAAGGTGCCTGGTATGTTTCCAATGCGATTTCCATCCTAATAATTTCAAGCACTGCAGATTGTCAAGTCACTTTCCGTGGTACTAGACAGCAAAAGTAGAGCCTGGAAGACAAAATAATAAAGCTCTATCATAGGCAGGGGGTGCCTAGGGTGTCCCACTGCTTAGCTTGTAAAAAATAGACTTCAAGATGAGTTCAGAGATGTATCTGATTGACAAACTGCATATATACACATACATACAGACAAACTGCATAGACAGCATTCCAGTTACAGCAAATCTGATGGTAGCTGTTAATTACACTTAGCACATATGGGTCATTAGATGTACTAATTTTTAACACTCTAATTCACTTTCCACTCAGTTTGATTTATCATTCTCTTTAGACCAGTTTCTTCAATGTATGTGAATATTAGCGAAGGCCTACTTGAAAACAAAGAATTCAGATTTAACGTAAGTATAGCTTCAAGTTTAGGTCATCTGAACCACCTCCAATCAGGACTGAAGAACACTTATTACCTTGTGCATTTTCTTCTGTAGATAAATGGAGAAAATCGCTTTAATGCTACCATCAAGTTACAGATTTGGGTTCCCATAAATATAGAAGGTCACAACATAATGACAGTCAAAAATGCATCAGGAACACAGGTACCTTCTCCTATATTTTTCCTAATCAAATACCTCTTCATTAGTCCTTAAGGGGGGGGAGGGGAATACC
Organism: Ara ararauna; assembly: GCA_028858755.1. Lineage (NCBI taxonomy): Eukaryota > Metazoa > Chordata > Aves > Psittaciformes > Psittacidae > Ara > Ara ararauna. Next base: position 2,558,411 of record CM054389.1, on the reverse strand, counting down.
CTTAGAGTATTTTTAAGACCTACACTACCGACCCTTTACATATTTACATTTTGTAGCATCGTTCCAGGTATAAACTTTGCCAAACTGAACAAAAGTTCAGTGTCAAAACCAAGTCAAAAGGTGGGGTTTCCCCTCTCTGTCCCCAGCTGGCATAACACTATTTACCTTTGTCCTCACTGCCCAGAATTGGTTTTGGTTTAGGTTTTTGTGGGTTTTTTTTTTGTTTGTTTGTTTTTTTGTTTTTTTTTTTTTGGGGGGGTGTTGGTTATTTTTTGGGGGGTTTTTTGGTTTTTTTTTCTTAAAATAAAAGAATTTGTAAGGAAGACAATAGAGGAAGCCGAGAACTTCTGAAAATCTAAAACTGAAAAGGTAAGGAAATTTCTGTGGAGTTGAAACCATGAACTGAGCCTGAAGAAATCTTTCTTTTAATCTCAAACATCACCCCTCAAAAAAAGGACATATGGAAACGTGTGAGAGCAGAACAATTCTGGGGGGCTTTTTAGACATTTTTACAGCATATTGTACACATTGGTAACCGATCATAATGCTTCCTTGTGCCCACATTTAAAAAGATCATACATAAAAGCAGCAAAGGAGAAAGGCAACATCAGTAACTGAGCCCTTGGAAACACTGTGCTCTCTTCCTCAGTGGAAGAGGCTGCTGTTTTGCAGAACTTCATTGGCAGACTCAAAGTTCAGTACTTCCCTGTGGAACTTCTGGAGCTGCTGCATTATTTTCTTCTGGGCAGAAGTTTTTTCCTTATTCTTGTAGGCCACAGCTTTCAGAAGTTTCTCTGACAAGTAGTGCAGCCAGAGGACATTGCTGTGCGGGTGATAGTCAGACCAGCTGTTGGAGTTCTCCACTTTCATTTGCCTGTAGATATCAAACTGGTAGTCCCCCTTGCCTTGAAACAGTTCTTCATCAGTGGAAAGGTCACAAAACACAGTTAACCCATCCTTCTCCAGCCGAGACAAGGTGTAATCAATGATGTTGACATGAATCCCTGCTGTGGGGATTGTGTGTGTTGTCCCATTCAACACATAACTCAGCTTCTTGATGTTAGTTTTCTTCACCAGCACGTTCCCCCAGTGCAAGTCCCTGTGCTCAAAGCACAGTTCCTGTTCCGCCACAGCCAGGGAAGCAGTGACCTGGTGCAAAATGCTTTTCGCTGTTGCCACTGAATTTAACCTGTTTCTCATATTCTCCAAGTCACTGCCCCCAAATTCAAACTCCAGTACCATGAATAGCTGCTTGTCCCCATAAAGGTCTGGCCGATCATTTTCTGATCCTATTACTTCATGGTATTTGTCCCAGGCTTCCAGGAGATACTTAGGATAAGCCCCTTGAACACAGTGCACAGAGTACAAGCTGATGAACCCAACAGTTCTATTCACAGACTCTTCAGATAGAAGACTGAGTTCTTTTGATATTATTATCTCAGGCAGAATCTCTCCAAAGCTCTTTTGAGATTCTCCATTTACTCTTTCAGTCCCCTCAATGGGAATTATTTTTAAGGCCACAGGTCCTCTCTCACTGCCAACCTGGAAGACCTCTCCGAACACCCCTTCTCCAATTTTCTTGCAATCTTTCATCTTATCTAGAGGAATGCATTCCTCAAAAGTAATAGGCCCTTCCTGCTGGCATTCCCCAAACACCTTCTCTGCATCTGTAAGCATTAGTTCCAGAACAGAAGAGGAGTTGGTAGGAGCCAGCAGGGCCATGGAGGAAGCAGACCAACTACAGCACTGAGCCTTACCAGCAGATAGCATTGCTTGGTGCTCTGAGAGCTTGGATTTCATGGAAGTGGTGCAAAGGATGCTGTTGCAGGAACTCTCATCCATAGTAACTTTCTTCTTCTTATAGAAGGAGAAAGATGCTTGAACCCTACCCCAGGAATAGGAGCTGTTGAGGAGTGAATAGTCATTGCCGCTTACATCTACAGACATCTCTAGCACACCCCTTTTCATTCCTTTTTGCCTCATCTGTGGTCTGGAAAGGGAGTTCTTAGGCTGCTGCCGTCTCTTGTTTTTGAGCCTTTTTGGACGGAGCTTTATTGGCATCCTCCAGCGGCTGGCACTAAAGCCACTGATGCAAGCTTTCCTACAGGTACTGGCCTCTCCAGAAACAACTTTGGTGGTTTTATGGTTATTCTCTAAGGGTCCTTGAAAGCCCAAAGGAGAGGCAGGCTGCTGCCAGGCGAGTTGAGGATCTCCCTTTCCGTTTTGTTTCATGCTTGCCAGCCACACCGACACTTCATGGGAGTCCAGAACCACCACTGGCGTAAGGTGGTACTTCTCAGCTCTGCTTCTCTGACAACTGGAGGTTCCGTTCGTTGAACCTCTACTTAGGGCATCAGGTGGCTCATCAGAAGTGGCATCATCATATGGGGCAGAGTGTTGCCGATGGCCGTTAACAGGAGACAGCGCTGCTGTGGCTGTCTGGGAGGACAAGGGCGACTGCTCCCGGCAGGGCTCCTGCACCAACATCCTCAGAACCCTGGGGAACCTTTGCACGCCGGAGCCCGGCTCGGGGCTGCTGCCCGCGCCTCCGGAACGGGACCGCGCGGCTGCCTCCCGCCCCCCGCCGGCAACCGCCGGCACCAGCGGGCGCGGCTCCGAGCCCCCGAGGGACAGCTCCAGCGCGCTCGCGGCGCTGCCGGACGCGGGGGGGCGCTGCTCGCGCGGCGCGGAGCGGAGCCGCAGGCCCCGGGGCAGCCCCGAGGGGCGCTCCGCGGGGGGGCCCGGCGGGACCCGGCGGCGCGGGCGCGGCCACTGCGGGGTGCTGCACAGCAGGGGGCGCCTCGCCCCGCACGGCGGCCCCTGGCGGCGGCGGGCGGCGGCGCGCGGGGCCGGGAGCGGCGATGGCGATGGCGATGGCGATGGTGACGGCGGGGAGCCGAGGCCCGGCGGCCCCGGGGAGCGGTTCTCTTTGTTCGCGGCGTTGTCGCGGCGGGACCGCAGGCGCCAGGGGAGGACGGGGCGCTTACCCAGCGGCTGTGGGAGGCGCTTGCAGGGCGGAGAGAAGTCGGGGTCGTCCGAATGGGCGGAGAGAGCGCTGGAGCCGGCTGAAGTGGCGCTGGAGCCCGCGGAGGTCGAGCTGAAGAAGCGCTTACGGTCCAGAGGCGGCGAAATCCAGCGGTCGGGCAGCGGCACCGGGCGGAGGTGTCCGCCGCGGCGCGAGTAGGTGCGGAGCTGGCGGAACGGCGCCGGCATCGCGGCGGCCGCCCGGGCCAACCCCGGCTGACAGCGGCCGCGCTACCCGCCCGCCTCCGGTTCAAACGAGGTATCGCGAGATCGGGGCGAGAGGACGGAGCGGCCCCGCCCCGCCTCGGGGGGGGGGAGGTGCCCGCTCCAGGCCCCGCCCCCCCACGCCGGTTTGGCGCCGGCGCGCCGCTCTCAAAGCGTTGTTTCAGGAGACGACGGCGTGCGGGGTCCGCGGGGAGCCGGGACCGGGACCGGGACCGCGGGGGGACACCGGCGGCGCGGAGCCCCAGGTGAGCGCCGCTGGCGCCGGCTGCTGCTGTCCGCGCGGGGCCGCGCAGCTGCGGATCCCCCGTGACGGCCGGGGGCTGAGCCGGTCCGTTCTGTTGCAGGGTATTCGGGATGTGCAGTACCAGAGCGTGCACTGCTCTCTCCAAAGCGATGGCGACAACATCACCGTGGTAGCGGAACTGTCTTTAAGCAATGCACACCAGGTACATATGCAAAAGATTGCTTTCCTGTCTTTATTCATGGGATCATGGAATGGTTTGTGTTGGAAGGGACCTTAAAGCTCATCCAGTTCCAGCCCTTGCCACGGGCAGGAACACCTTCCCCTAGAGCAGGTTGCTCCAAGCCCCTGTGTCCAACCTGGCCTTGAACACTGCAGGGATGGGGCAGCCACAGCTTCTCTGGGCACCCTGTGCCAGCGCCTCAGCACCCTCACAGGGAACAGCTTCTGCCTAAGAGCTCATCTCAATCTCCCCTCTATCAGTTCAAAGCCATTCCCTCTTGTCCTATCCCTACATTCCCTTGTCAGAAGTCCCTCTTGAGGTTTCTTGTCAGCTCCTTTAGGTACTGGGAGGCTGCTCTGAGGTCAACCCAGACCTTTGTTCACAGAATTGATTAGGTTGGTGTCGTTTATGTTTAAATACGTTTCAGGTCACCAAGTCCAACCGTTAACCAAACACTTTGCATCTCAACTTATTACTGATGCAGGGCACATTATCAATAGCAAATTTCAAAAATTCAGTGATGACTAAAATGGAATGGCAGTGAGCAGGGGGCCTGTTGCAAGCAGAGGTTTGTTGCTGAACCCTGAATCAATAACAAATCTCATCAAATCCTTAGTAATGCCTTTATTGCTAAAATCTGTTGCCTGTCAGAGGTCCAGGGTGAGGGTATCTTTGTACCACACTGGTGTTGAATTTCCACCTGTGATGCTGTTTTCTGACCCTGCAGAGCAAGAGGGATATTTTACTTATGGCAGTGTCTCCCAGCAGGCACTCAGAAGAGGAGCCTGATCCCCTTGCTCCCTTTAGGAACTGCTCCTTGTGAATTGACTCGTGCAGTGCTGCCAGTTTCCACGGCTCCAGACCGCTCCTCATCGGCGTTACACACAAGCTCATACGCACAAGAAACAGCTTGGTGGCAGCACTGCACAGGGTGGTTCTTGCAGTGTCAATGGGAGTCTCCTGTCGCAACCCATATTTTTCTGAAAGGACCAAAAAGCAGCTGATCATTCGTTGCATTTATTTCTTTTTCCATAGTTCTTAAAAAGCGGAAGTGCTTTGCGGGTCCCTGGGAAAATCACCTTCAACAAAGAACTGTATCTGGGCCTGGAAGAAGAGAATCATCATGCTGAGGTATCAGAGCATCATGTAGGCAGCTTGGTCTTCAGAGCATGAACAAATGTGAAACAAAGATGTTTCTGCTGAACCTAGAGAACCAATCCAGTTCTCAAAGTTAAATTCGGGACCTTTTGAAGCAAACATCTGTTCTGCCATGGAATGTAGTGAAATCGGGCTTTGACTATAGGATAAAAGCTGAGGGAGAATATTTGCTAGTGTGTATCAGAAGTATTTTAGGGCTCTGTGTTGAACTTTCTGTATCAGACACCAGTGGCTAAAACGAAGGCCTCCTGTCCTCTCAGGGATTCCAACATCAACGTTCCTTCTCTTCCCCTAGTGAAGACAGACTCTTCTTTAATCTGAAAGACTGTTGCTGGTGGCTACTGTGATTACTGTAAGCTTATAAAGACGCCTCGGTAAATTTAACGCCCTTGGCTAGGCTTGCAATGGAAAAACTTTCATACTGTATCGCAAACTACACGTGTAGGTGGAGAGACGCTCCCTCTAGCATAGCTTAAAGATGAAGCACTAGCTCAAGCTATATAGCTTTCTCAGTTAAAAGCTAACCAAGAAAAAATAACGGCTTCAGTGTATGCTAAGTTGGTCTTGATTCTGTTCCAGATTACTCTTATCTTCCTGAAAGACGAAGTGTTTGATCCCTTGCCTACTATTATAAGAAGCTGCTTTGGTGGACTTTTTGTGCTGGTGTTCATTATTCTGCTCCTCTGGAAGGTGGTATCATTAATGCACACACAACAAACCAGTAAACTTTTTGTTAGAAGTTTTAGCTTTTTTAAGACCTAAGTATGGAAGCGATATTTTCCAGCTGTGCGCTGAAGGACATCTGCCTCTTAGTGCTGTAAAACCTGTCGTGCATTTTGAGCTGTTCTGAGCATTGCAGTAAAACCTCTTGAGTCCTGTTTTGAAGTGCTTTGCAGAACATTTGCACCTTATGGAGGGTTTATTGCTGTTCTGAAGAGTTTTGAACAATGTAGACTTCAGGCTTACGGCTCTGCCAGAGGACATACCTGGGTTGGGTCCTGCATTCACTCATTTCACTTCCTGCAACCCTTGCATTTTTTGTTTTACATTGTTTTAAGAAAAAGCAAAAATTAATTCATATACACGGACTTAATAAGATCTTTTATTTATTTATTTATTTTTCCAGTGTGGCTTTTTCAAAAGAAAATATAGAGCTATGATGGAGCAAGAAGACACCTCCTGAAGACTGAGCTGGCCGAAGCAGACAGCTCTGTATGCTTTCCCCAGCTTTTGGAAAAGAAAGAGTCTGTCTTTGGCAAAGTCAAAGTCTGTCTAAGATGCAAAGCAATCCATATTCCCTGGTAGAGCTATGGCACTCCAGATCTTGGGACTCTCCCATATTGCTGTTCAGACCATAGGGGCCCAGCTCTTTGGGGCAATTCAGTTACCAGCTTGCTTAATTTGAGCTATTTATCGCAGAGGTATTGATAAACTAGATTCCCCATGAGAAATTTTGCTTTAATGTAGATGCCCTAGGAAAAATTCATCTTGGAGCTTGTTAGATCTATGTATTGGATTGCAGTCTAAGTTGCTGGGATGCTGAGTGGTTCTTAACTTGATTTTGGTACTGAGTAGCTTCATATAATTGAAATAGAAATTTTTTAGGGGAAGCTTTCCATCCTGCTATTGCTATTGAAAATGGAGACACAAGCATTTTACATGTACGGATTTGTGCATTTTAATACAGTAAATAATAATACAGTATGTCCCTTGATGTCTGGTTCTTGGAATCAGAAGCATGTGTATGTGGCTGTTAGGGGGTTTTGTACCTCACAATCTTATTTCTGATTTCCCATTTTCAGTCGCTTTCAAATCCTCATTTGGTCACCAGTAAACCCTTGTGTGGTAGACATCACTGCCAGTTCAGACAGAACCCTCCTAGATCAGATTTACCCAAATTGGCACCACTCCCACTCCTTTGCTGTGGGTGTTTGCTGTTCCCAAATAATGACAAGTACAGACATTTGGTACTATTCCTCTCTCTGTCTTTCCCTGTCCTGAATTGTGTAGTTGTCTTATTTCAGTCATGTTTGGCTAACCATCAGCCCCACAAATCTAATGTGTGTTCATGCACAGCAGTAGGGTAACCAAAGGTTTTTTCTATTCAGACCTTCCATAGGCAAAATGGTTCCCATCTCCTTTGGCTTAACCAGTGTTGCCTGGTGGAAAACTAAAGTTGCACGTACCAGGGATTGAGAAGATGAGACTTCCTAGGTGAGAGCTCAGAAAGGGTATCGCCTGAAACAGGGAACCACCTGTGCCAGGTCTCTTGTCATAACAGCTCTGTATTATTTGGAAAGAAACGCGCTTTCCCTGGTCTGAATGGCTTCACTCTCTCCCCCCTTTGTGTAAATCCTCTCTTTTGTACTCTATTTAACTGTATCTTGTTTGAAAATAAATCCTTGCACAAGATGCCTGACCGAGTGTTGCGCTTGCTGGCTGGAGGTGGTTTGAGGATTTTGCTGTACCCTTTCCCAGGCAGCATAGCAACTCTGTGGCGCTGCTCTGCATCACTCGGTCCAGACTTTGGCAGAGCTCTTACAAAGCCATTCTTCTTTGTATGTCCCCCTGTGGAAGGAACTAAGTACACAGAAAGCAGAATGTGCTGGGCTGGGAGAAGAGAATCCCTTTGAAGAGCTTCAGGCAAGACAGCTTCTCCTCTGCGGTAGTGGCATTATAAGGAAGATGCTTTTTCAAAGGTTCCTTTTTTATTCACTTGTGCATTTGTAAGCGTGAGGGCATGCTGGCTGTTCTTGGGGGAGGGAAAGGTGGTGGTCCTTTTTCCACTGCTCTACACTGGTCTTGCACTGAGTGACATGCGCTGTGGAGAGCCGACAGTGAAAGGTCTGCAGCATACTAACAGTTGTGGTCTTGCTGCCCATCCTTCCTCCCCCCGCATCATCCCCTTTTCCCTATTTTCTTCTCGGAACTAAGTTTCCCTCATTACTTTGATCCCTTTTGTTGTCCCTTATGGCTCTCAGGAGGGCCTGCTCTTGCAGCAGGTAATGCTGTTTGCCCTTTTAGATATCTTTTCTTAAATGCATTACAGTGGTCTGTGACATGTAATTTCTGATGAGTGCCATTTGACCATTTAATTATTTGCAATTGCTGTAGCAGGTGCCAAACACGTGTGCAGTAATCGGATGGCACTTAGGAGATTAGTCCAGGCTGCCAAGACTCGCAGTCACACAAACCGCAGCTGTGGCGCTGTTTTTCCATGGAAGCCTTGCAGTGCCTGCTTCTAAATTTATTTGCAATCTGCATTTTCAGCAAAATCCCCTGTGCAAAAGCCTCGTCCACACTCGTGGCCTTGCTGTGTGGCCCTGCTTTTGTGCACTCCGGCAGCGGGGCTCCCAGTGACCGTGGCTGAGCACGTGCCAGGGACTTGGGCACAACCGCTGCCCGGCAGCTCCAGTTCGGCCTTTCCGTGTGCTCAGCAGCAGCAGTCATTTTTCTTCTTGGTAGCTGGTGCAACGCTGTGGTTTTGACTTTGGGCCTGGGAACAACAATGTTTTCAGTTGCTGCTCAGTAGTGTTTAGTCTGACCAAGGACTTTCTGAGCCTCATGCTCTGCCAGAGAGGAGGGGAAGCCGGGAGGGAGCAGAGGCAGGACACCTGACCCAAACTGACCAAAGAGGTATTCCATACCACAGCACGTCCATGCCCAGGGTGGAAAAACGGAGGGCAGGGACCCGGAAGAGGGGGGTTCACTGCGGGGTCAGGCTGGGTATAGGTGGTGAGCGGTTGTATTCTCTTCCCTTGTATTTCCCTTATCATTATTATTATTGGTGGTAGCAGCAGTGGTTTGTGTTATACCTCAATTACTGAACTGTTCTTATCTCAACCCGTGGGAGTTGCACTTTCAATTCTCCTCCCCATCCCTCCGGGAGCAGGGGAAAGAAAGAGGGGGGAGTGAGTGAGCGAACTGCTTGAGAGGCTTAAACCATGACACCGCACTGCGTGTGAAGGACACCATGCCCTTAGAATGCTGATTGGAGTTTTAATCAAAATAACACATTGTCTTAAGCAGGGCTTCACTGCTACCTACCTTTTCAGACACAGCAGCACAGTTTCCACAGTTTCCATCTCGGTCTTGGCTGCATCTCTAAAGTTCTCACGATGTCCATGGTCTGAACTGCCAGGGATGAGACCTGGGATTCGTCTTCTTTGCTTGAATTGTAGAGGGCTGCAACAGAAGGAAAGAGAGCAGAGCTGAAACCCACCGATCTGCAGAGACCCGCAGGCATCCCTTCCAGACCATGCCAGCCCTAATCATCCTTTTCCTGGTCAGGGGCACAGGTGGACAAATGGATCATCTGGAAGCTGCTGCTCAGGATTGCAGCAAATGCCCCCAAGATGTTCCCTGGAGCAGGACAGGGCACGGCAGCACACTGCCCAGGCTCTATCTCCTGCCCCACCAGCCCTGTCACACACAGCACTGCCCCTACTCACCGTCGTAGATCTCCCTCAGTGTGTCCCTGCTGCTGTTCTTCAGGTACCGCGCAACCAGCCCTGTGCAGAGAGCTCTGTCAGACCTGCTGCTGCCCAGCATGCTCTTGCTATCGTGGTCCTGGCTCTGCCGGTTTGGCTGCACCCATTTCTCCCCTCAGCAGGGTGACCCCAGGGAAGGACAGGACCCGAGGGGAGGTGGCACTGAGCAAGGTGCCACCGAGCTCTGCTGCGAGGCCAGGGGTAGGAGGGGGAAGCACAGAGCCCTTGGCTGCACAGGCCATGTACGGGGCAGTTGGGGCTCTGGCAGCCACAGGGCTGCTCCTGGCTGCCAGTGCAGCAGATGGGACGGGGGCCAGGCTGCCATAAGAGGGACCCCAGGGACTGCTGCTCACCGATGAACCTCACGGCTGCCACGCGCACGGTGACCTGAGCGTGCTGCAGGTAACGCATGCTCTGACGCACGTATTTTTCAGCCCTGCTCCAGTCGTGCTCCAGCTGAAGAGAGCAAAACGGCACAGAGCTGGCACAGGCCCTCCCCAGGCTCCCAGGCATATTCCTCCTCCCAGCACCCCACACCCCTGCCTTGCTCCTCAGGCCGTTTGCCTCTCCCAGCCAGGAGCCCTGTGGGGCTGAGGTTCAGAGGCAGCTGCAGGCAGAGCGGGATCAGGAGGTCCTGAGAGCCCTCTGTGCCACTGCCAGGTCCCAGATGGATCCTCTTCAACATCCTGAGGGCAGGGAGGTGAGAGGGGCCCCCGTGTCCAGCCTGGGACTTGTCCTCACCAAGCACTCCACAGTTCTCTCTCTCTCCAGTACCCGCACGCGGTGACTGAGCCGTTTCCATTTGAGCACCTTTGCAGCTACACAGAGGGCTTCATAAGAGGCCTGCAGAGGAGGAAAAGGATTGGGGAGACTGTGGACAGGGTTTGGGGCCCAAAGCCCTGGCCCCTGCAGGGGTCAGCTGGGAAGCCTCTGGGGACTCGGGTGTCCATGGGCTGCTGCTGAGCCCTGCTGCACCACGTAGGGCAGCTGTGGGAAATGTCCCTGCCGGCTCCTCCTGCCCTCCCTGATGCCCTGGCCACCCCTGCGGGCTCAGCACGCCCTTCCCTGCACCACTGCTCAGGTCTGGAATCTGTACCTCGGCCACGCTCTCGGTCTCATCACTCATGTGCAACACGAGTGGGACCAGGCTCTCCCGCGCCACCTTCTGCATCTGCCACTTGTGCTTCCAATCCGCAATCTGTATTATTTCTTTGAAGAGGCAGATGGAGAGCTCTCGCACCCGGCTGGACTCCTGGCAGGGAGGAGGACAGGAGGACTTCAGTAACAGCAGCTCCCTAAGCAAGGGCATCAGCGTGGCTGACTGGAGGGGGCTCAGGTCTCCCAGAGCCATCAGCAAGTCAGGGAGACGCTGGGCTGGGCTGCAGACCCAGAAGCCATCCCCACGCGAGCACAGGGGCATGAGGAGGGGCACAGCCCTGTTCAAGTGCGGCCGCCAGGCTCTGCTGCCAGGCACTTGTCCTTGCAAAGGGCCCATCAGTGGGGCTCAGGCTTCCACAGCAGCCTTACATCATCAAAGTGTTGCATGAACTCCTTGGCCAGCTGCAGAGCGGTGGCACTGGCCTTCTTCTTCAAATGATCCAGCACATTTCTGAAAATGAGCAGGGCGTCCATCCTGGTGCCTTCGCTTGCGCTCTGCAGGGCCTCCTTCAGTTCTGGCAGCAGGACCAGTATTTTCTGTGCCTGTATGAAGCACCGCATTTGGTTTTTGTGAACTGGCGAAAGACCACTGCCGTGGTTTAAGCCTCTCAAGCAGTTCACTCACTCACTCCTCCCTCCTTCTTCCGCCCACTCCCGGAGGGATGGGGAGGAGAATCGAAAGAATGCAACTCCCATGGGTTGAGATAAGAACAGTTTAGTAACTGAGGTATAACACAAACCACTGCTGCTACCACCAATACCCAGCCCGACCACACAGTGCACCCCCAGCCTCCCGGGTCTCTGCTCTCCGTTTTTCACATCCTGGGCATGACGTGCTGTGGTATGGAATACCCCTTTGGTCAGTTTGGGTCAGGTGTCTGTCTCTGCTCCCTCCCGGCTCCCCTCCTCCCTGGCACAGCATGAGGCTCAGAAAGTCCTTGGTCAGACCAAAACATCACCAAGCAGTAACTATAAACACTGGTGTTATCAGCGCTGCTCCCAGGCCCAAAATCAAAACCACAGCACTGCACCAGCTACCAAGAAGGAGAAAAATGACTGCTGCTGCTGAACCCAGGCCAAGCACCCAGGCCAAAATGCTCCGGCCAGTAAGCAGCAGCTTCCCAGCTGGCTGCCTGGGTGGTGGCACAGGAATCCCTGCAGCAGCCTCCTGGCAGGCCGTGCCCATGGTGCACTGAGGGGATCGGGCCCTGTGAGGGGATCCATCACCCCAGCTCCCGACCCCCAGCCCTGGTCAAGCCACCGCGTTACCCCCTGCCCAGCCCCAGGAGGCCAGCACGGCTTCACTTGACTGTGCCCTGCTCACCCTGTCAGAGGACTGTGACAATGTGACAAGGGATTGGAGCATCGGTGAGAACAGCCTTGGATGCAACTGGGACTTCTGGACATGGTACCTCCGAGCAAACTCTTCTGGTGTCACATCGCTGGAGACCAGCAGCTGGAACAAAGACGGCAGTGAGAGAGCAGCCGAGCCTGCAGGGCTCCCCGCACCGTGCTGCTCCTGGGTCCCGCTGCAGCTCAGGGCAAGGGCACTGCGGACAGAGAGCCCGTCCTGGGGGACGCTTGCTGCACACCACACACTTGTCTGTGCCGGCTCTGCCTGTGCAAGCAGGGCACTGCCTGGGCACACGGGCTTTGTGCGCCCGCACCCAAGCAGCGTGGCATGGCTCTGTGTGGCTGGCACAGGGGAACCTGGTGCTGCGCTGGCCTCAAGGGGCTGTGCCCCTGTGTCCCAGAGGAGGTGACTGGTTAGGGGCAGATGGCAGGGAAGAGGGCTGTGCCTGTTTTGCAGCCCTGAGCACGAACAAGGACTGATCTGGTTACTCACAACCAAGAGGCGGATGCAGGCCTCCACTCGGTGGAATCTGAATGGCCAGCATAACTGCAGGTGCTGGAGATTGCTGTTCAGCTCCCTCAAGACCTCAACCAAGATGAGGGGATGGGACAGCAGCACTTCCCACATGGCCTGAGCACCACTGCAGACACAGAGCGCCCTGTCAGCAGCGCTGCCTCGGCCACCACACGGTGCTGCAGGACAGCCTGCAGCAGCCAGGCTGTCCTGCAGCCCTGGCCCTTCCCGACTCACTGGGAGCGCCTGGGTCCCAGCCTGGGCAGGCAGGAGGGGGCTGAGAGTGCTCCCCATGGGGCAGGGAGGAACCTTGTGGTGGGGCTCGGGTCTGGCTTGGCCAGCTTTGGCTACTGCAGGCCTGGCTGACCCAGCAGGGCTGGAAAGAGTGGTGAGGGGCAGGGCCCAGCTCCTCAGGGGTGTCCTGTAGTGTTCTGTGGGCCTCCAGGCCCCTCTCCCCCCACGGATCAAACCCACGAGGACTGTGGGGGTCAGTACCTATCACATGCTGCAGAGATATCCGTAAGGCTCAGGATCATCTCCCTGGGGTACTGCTTTGCCATGCTTATAAGTAGCAAGTTCAGGCTGTGCCGGGCTGATGCTGCGCTGATGTGCTGCAGGTTTTTGTAGATGCAGCGCGTGATGACTGGCACCTGGAGAGCACATGGGTGAGGGTGGTGCTGCCACCAGACTGCAGCCATTTCCTCAGCTGCCGCTGAAACTACCGCCCTTCCCATCCTACTCCACTGCCATGAAATGGCTTCAAGGTGCCTGAGGCACCCGGCTGAGGGAAGGTGGGATATGGGGAGGAACAGTGCCTGGAAAGGCTTGAGCAGCCACAGGATGCTTTACCTCTGTCAGCCAGGAGGCAGGTTCCTCCTCGGCCACATTCACGATGCTGATCAACTCCTCCTCGTCACATGCATGTGAGTCTTTCATGGCCTCTATGGCCCTGAGGAGGATGAAGGTCTTATCAGCAGGGTGGAGGTATTCCTCAAATGCCTGCAGGAGGGAGGAAGGCAGGGAAGATGTGTTACACTGAGTGCCCTGATAGTGCTGCTCAGCTGAGCAGTGACAGCAGCTCTGGTGAGAGTACCCACAGGAAAGCTGGTAGCAGGGGCTGCAGTCGCTGCGGGCTGGAGGATGAGAAGAGAAGGCCCCATGGTGAGGGAGGGTTGGGGTCATGGGCACGGTGTGCTGGCCCTACAGAGAACCAGGGCTTCCTGGTGGCCACAAAGGCTGGAGCTGCTGCTGGGAAGCTGGAGTGCAGCCCTCTGGAGTCCCTGCTCCAGAACAGCAGCAACCCTCTGACCAGGGACAGTGAGAGCATGCCAAGCCCACGGGTTCTGGATCCCTTTGCTTACACCAGCCTCCTGCTACTGCCCAGACAAGAGGCCCAGCAAGGGAGAAGCTCATTACCTTTGCAGTGTCCCTTGTGCTGCACAGACAAATACAGGAGTATTTCCCAGCTTCCGTTTTCCCTCCACCCTGGGGAAGCTCTGGATCATCCTCTGGTGATGTCATGCCTGAACAGGAGAGGATCACAGGAGAGTCATTAGGACACAGCATTGATTCCCATCAATGACAGCTTTGTCTATGGGGACCATGGAACTGATGGGTTCTGAGAGGTCCTGAGAAGAGTGGGAAGGAGAGCAGCAAACAGCAGTGCTGGACTTGTGGTGAGCATTCGGCTTCTGCAGCAAAACGGTAGCTGGGATGCTGTGGGAAGCAGCTGTGAGGGGCAAAGGAGGCGAGGGAAAAGGGCAGGCTGTCCTGGACAGCCTCCAGCAAGCACAAAGAGAATCCACTGCAATACTTGGGGAAATAAGCAGGACTATGAGGAGACGCCTGCGTGTGGAGGGACGCAGCCCAACACAGCTTCTCTTACATTTTTGCTGCTGGATGTATCTGCAGAGGTGATGAAGAGCAAGCAGAGCCTCCTGCTGGATCTCCCAGACCTTGCTACTCCGGCAAACAATGAGATGTCCCAGCAGCTGTCCCAGGAAGCAGTTATTGATAGTGCCATGGTGGGAAGAGCTGTCGTCATGTCCAAGCAAGCTCCAGATCTGGACAAGGGAGGCAGGACAGGTAGAAGGGCTGAGGGGCAGCAGCTCAACAGAAGCCCTGGACCTGAGGCTCTGCCCCAGGGAAGGATCCTGGCGGGTCAGAGCTGTGCAGGGCCCTCCCAAAGCAGTGCGCTGGGCAGCCGGGCAGGGAGAGCTGCCAGGCCCGGCCTCCCGCCACGCTCCTGGGGCAGTGCTGTCCTGCACAGGACTGGGGGCCAAGGTGGCTCCTGGCAGAAAGGGCACTGGGGAGGGAAGACCCCGGGGAAAAGGAAGAAGCTGAGACCCTTGCCTAGGGCAGAGCCGTGCTGAATGCCTCAGGCATCTCGAGCTGCAGGCTGCTGCCCACAGTGGGCAGGGAATGGCAGACAGCCTGGCTGGAGGGTGCCTGCCTCCTTACCTGCACTGAGGGATACCTGGCCATCAGTTCGGCCAGCTTCACGATCCTTGCCACGGCCCGTTCACACACAGCTGCGTGCTTGGTGTCCGTGAAGGGCAGCAGCATCTGGAAGGACAGAAGGCGCTGCTGTCCCCTGGGAGCTGCCTGTGCCAGCAGCAGCAGCACTGCTCAAGTCCCGGCTGGACTCGTGCAGTCCTTGTGGCCCTACGGGAGGCAGATGCCAGCCCAGGGTATCCACCATAAGGATACGGCGCCCCAGAAAGTCAGGAGTGCCGAGCTCCAGGGCTGGGCTCCCTGCGCAGGACAGGCAGGTCTCAGTGGGTCTCTGCCCCGGTCAGACCCGGGCAGGAAAGCAGGAGGGGCATGGGAAGAAGGACAGCACCCGCTGCCGCTGCTGCGGTGCCTGAGGAGAGGGGTCAGTGCCTCCCACTGCTTTGGTGCGAGGAAAGCTCTGGGGATGGAGCCGGCCCACAAGTGCCATGGGCCAGGCTTTGCCATGGCACGGGAGGAGAATGCAGAGGGGAAGTCACGTTGACTGCAGCCAGGGGACATGGGGCTCCTGGAGGAGCACGGTGGGCCATGTCTGGGTCCCCTGAGAGAGCTGAGCACCCTCCCTGCAGTGTACTGTGTGCATGGTGCTGGGGGCACACCGTCCACTCCAGAGTGGACACTCCCATCCCTCCAGGGTGAGGAACAGCCCCTGCGAACCCTGCTCTATGCCAGTGCTGCACCTGCAAGATTCTCTTCAGGAGTCTGTGGCCCGGGGAGCTGAGCACCAAGCTCTCCAGCAGGATGTCCATGGCATCCAGGGTCTGCAAGGAGGAAAAAGGTTACATCAGTCTTTCTGCAGTCCCTCTCTCCGCAGGGATGGAGGTAACCCCCCACGCAACGGGGAGGACACCCCTGCCACCTCTGAGTGGCCAAGGGAGGCCGTGGAGCAGACAAGCTGCAGTGGGCAGAGGAGCCAGTCCCGAGGCACTGGACATGGCAAGGCCCACGAGGAGATGAAGGGACAAGGGTGGGAAAATAAAGCCGAGACCGCACCGCACCGTGGATTGCTGGTTGTGGTTCAGCACTTGCCAGCCAGGGCACAGCTCCGTGAGCGCTCCTGGCACCACAACAGCACTTACCCCAAAGTAGAGAAAGCTGTCTTGGCACTGCCCAGCAGCATCGGGGGGAAGCAAGAAGACCTTCCTGAAACAAGCCTCTAAAAGGCTTTTCCTCTTGCCCTCCAATAGCATCCCCGCTTTGCTGAAAAGAGAGAGGGACCTGTGAGACATGGGCGCTGGGAGCGCTGCCTCCGTGCCTTGTGCAGCCGGACGCAGACCTCCGGAGCAGAGGTCTCCAAGAGGGATGGAGCCCTGGTGTGTGGGGAGCCCTGCCAGGAGGTGCCTCCTCCCTCCTTGGCATGGCCCGGGCCAAAGGACAGTCCTGGCAGGCAAAGCCTCCCGCCTCCTGCTTTTGGGAGCAGCCGAGACGTGGTGGGGACCTTCAGCCTCCCCACAAGCCATGAGCAGGGCAAGGAGCAGGCCCTCCGAGGGCACCACTGGACTCCGCCTGGATGGGAGATGCCCACGGCCAGGCCCAGGTGTCTGCCAAACCAGGGGCTGGGCATGTACCTCATCTGGGCGAGGGTACGCATGGCTTGCTGCCGCACCGCTGTGTGCAGGTGGTCCATGGGCTCCTCTTCTACCAGTGCCTGCAGAACACAACGGGGATGGCACCTGGCGGCCGCCAGCACCCAGTGCCAGCAGACCCAGCACCAGGCAGCAGGGCTGGTGGACACCCTCTGCTCCCAAGCCCAGCGCTGCTCAGCGGCACCCGTGTCCCCTCAGGCAGCTCAGTGTCTGTCTTCACACGCTGATCCCTGCCCTTCCCCTGCACGGGCCCTGTGTGTCCTCACAGCGTGCCGATGCCTGGCAACTTGTCCCTTCTCCAGACCAGCGCCTGTCCCCTCACCTTGATGTTCTCCACCACCCGAAATCGCCCACAGAACTTCTGCAGCTCATCTGAGACGCTTCGTTCTCTGGCAGCTTTGCAGAGGCTGGAGACAGCCTGGAGGAATTCCACCTTCTGAGCCTCCTCCTGGGCAGCCGGGGGGCAGAGACACAAACAGGCAGCGTGAGAAGGGGGACGCGTGGCCAGCGGGACCGGAGCACTGGGGCTGCAGTGCTGTGCAGGAGACCTGCGGGAGCAGCTCTGCCCAGCCAGCAGCCTGGCAGCAGAGCCAGCGGCCCCAGCAGGAGACACAGGCACTGCTACCCTGGGAACGGCTGAGGTTACCTTCACCGAGCTCTGCAGAAAAGTCTCGATAAACTGCATGTGTGCAGCATGTTCCTCCTCCATCCTTGGTGGACAAAAGGGTAGGGGTGGGGAACAAGTAAGGTTGACAGAAATGTCTCCGGGCTGCCGGGGCAATAGGGAACAACGTGGGCTGCGCTCAGGGGTCTGTGCCAGCCTCTCGCTCCCGCTCTGTCCCGTCGGCGTCCTGCCGGACACTGGAATGAGGGATGTGGCCAAGGGCACATCATAAAGGGCATGTCACAAAGGGCATCATGGTGGGTCCTAAAGGGCACATCACAAAGGGCACCAAGGTAACCACCATTCAGAACATGGGAGGCAGGGTGCTCCTGTGAGGGGCAGGAGGCCTGTCTCCCCCTGGTCACTTGAGTCCCCTTGGGGTGCCCTGAGCTCCATGTTTCACTCATGTTAGATGGAGTCTTATGGCAAGAGACCCAGCACGCGCCATGATGTTCAGAGCCAGACTGGTCAAGAGGACTCAAGAGCCCATGAGCAGAACTGTACGCGCACTGGAGATGGCATTAGATGACCGATGTTTTCTTGTCCGAGTCCTGTGTTGGGGAAGTAGGGGGTTAGGGATGGCGGGACGCAGGGAGGAACAGCGCCTGGGCACGCTCGAGGGCAGGGGTCCGCGGGCCGCTTCACCGCTGACCCCCGCCAACTGCAGCAGGCGGCAGAGAGGGACCGGCGGCTCCCGGCGAGCGGCGGCGCTGCAGCGGGGGCAGAGGCAGCCACGGGAGCTGCAGCGGCTGCGGGAGCGGCACCGGCGGCAGGAGCCGATCTGCGGCTGCTGCGCTCCGAGGGGGCAGAGCGGCGCGAGCTGCAGGGAGGTGCAGCACCGGCACGACGCGGCCCATCGGGCACGGAGCCTGCAGCAGCAGCCGGCCAAGGAGCCGGCGAGAGGAGCCCGGGGCAGCGGTGCGGCCCGCGGGGAGCTCCAGGACGTCCCCTGCGAGCTGTGCTGGGAGGGCAGCGAGGAGCGGCCGCCCGCAGCCACCGCTCCCGAGGAGCTGCTGCTGCCGCAGAGGAGCCCCTTCCGAACGTGCGGCTCGGGGCCGTTCGAGGGCGAGCGGCCAGACGGCTGCGGCGAGGCCACGGCCGGGGCCTGGCACCATCTGCAGCCCCTCCGGAGCTGCGGGTCCATGGGGCCGTGCCCACCGCGGAGCCTCAGACACCCGTCCCGCCGCGGGCAGCCCGCGGGCACTTCCGAGCTGCTGTCCCCAGGGAGGAAGCAGAAGTGTGGAGGCTCTGCCCAGGACCGTGCCATGCTGTGGGAATCCCGCCGCAGGCAAGGGCCGGGCCGGGCTGCTTCACACGTGCGCGGGGCTCTGGGCTCCAGCAGGGCAGGCGAGGGCCCGTGCATAGGGGCCGCCCCTCTCCAGCCTGGGGCTTCCTCACCACGCATCCACAGCTCTCCATCTCTCCAGCACCCGCGCATGGTGACGGAGCCGTTTCCAGCTGAGCACCTTTGCGGCTACAGAGGGCTTTGTGAGAGGCCTGCAGAGGGGGACAGGGACTGCGGAGATCGTGGACAGGGCTTGGGGCCCAAAGCCGTGGCCCCCAGCACCTGCTGGGACAGCCCCAGCGGCTCCGGTGTCCATGGGCTGCCGCTGAGCCCTGCTGCACCGCGTAGGGCAGCGGTGGGAAATGTCCCTGCCGGCTCCTCCTGCCCTCCCTGATACCCCGGGCACCCCTGCGGGCTCAGCACGCCCCGTGGTGCGCGCAGCACAACCGGGATGGGACCTGGTGGCCGCCGGCACCCAGCGCCAGCGCACCCAGCCCCGGGCGGCTGCGCTCTGCAGAGCTCATGAGGCCGTTTCCTCTGGGCGTCGCGTCTGAGGAGCATCTATGGGAGCCTCGCGGCACCCAACCACCGCAACGAGCAGCCCCCGGGCCAGCGACCAAGCCCAGGGCCCGAAAGCGAAACAGCCGCACGGAAACGCCGCCCTAAGTCCCGCCCCGCGCTGCGGCGCTCCGCCGCATGGAAGAGCCGAGAGGACGGCGGCGGGGCCGCCTCCCGCGTGCGCAGTGCGGGGCGCCGTCGGGTCCCGCCCGCCCGGCGGCGGTTGGGGTGGGAGGAGCCGCTGAGCCGCTCGGGACCGCGGCGCGGCGGATACGGGGCCCGGGGCGCAGTCGTTGCCCGGCGGCTCCTGACCGCCGTTCGCTGTTCAGCTCCGGGCGGTGCGGGGAGAAGCGTGGTCGGGGAGGACCCTTCCCCCAGCGGGGCCGCGGCCATGGACGAGCAGAGCGTAGAGGTGAGCGGTCCGGCGGCTGTTGCGCTCGCGTCGCCCCGGGGAGGCGGGAAGGGCGGCGTGGGGGTAGCGCGGGGTCCTCGGGCGCGCATCCCCGGGCCCATGGGGACGGGCGCTGCGGCGGCTGCGCCTTCCCTTCCGCGGGGGACGGGCCCACGCGGTGTGGTCTGTGCCGTGCGGCCCGAGCTGTGTGCGGGCCGGGGAAGGGCTGGCGGACGGTGGGGGGGCCGCGGAGCCCCTGGCCGGTCCGTCGGCCGTGTGTGAGGGGGGAGAGGCCGAGCGGTGGGGAGCTGTGGGCGGTCCCGGAGGCGGAACGCAGATGGCAGCTGTGCCGCGGGCAGGGCTGCGCATCGTGCCGAGTGCTGCTGCTGTGTGGCCGGGGAGCCGGTGGGTGTAAGGAGGCGATATTTCTGAGTGACACGCGGTTGGTTTACATGGTCCGGGTCAGAAAATAAAGGGGTTGGATGGACACCTGGCGCTGGTAGAGCCCGCTCTGGCATGTGTGAAGGCGCGGCGCTCAGCGGTGCTAGTCTGTGACCTGGGCCATTCGTACGCGTTGTTGTTGTCCGTATTAATAACAGCCAAACCGGGGCAGCATTTAACAAGACCTTGTGTAATAACTTCCTGTAAATACATGTACTGCGTTTTCATGGTTTGCAGCCATTAATGAAGACACTCGTGTGTGGGAGATACTGTGGTGCCTGTAAATTCAAGAAATGCTTCTGTGCTCATTTATAGTTTCAACTCTGGGGAAAAGAAACAGCCCATCAGAAGAATCTCAGAGTTCTGTAGTTAAAGCCAGAAGGGGTCTTACCCCTGTACAATACAGAACGTGAAACTTCTTATCAGTGCAAAATCAGTATGGCAAGCAAGGATAGCTTGATATTTCAAAGTACCTTTCTCATTTTGGGAGTGGAAAGAGCTGAGGTGGTGTATGCTAAAACAAAATGCTTCACTCTTCAAATGGGGATAGTGAAAAATAAGACGTCAAATTACACTTTTGCTGGAGAATGATTAAATGGGGTGTGAGAGAGTGTAGACATTGTGGAGCTTAATGGTAGACCTTAAAAAATATAAGCCTTATAGAAGGAAAAGAAAAAGCCCCATACAGTTCAACCCATCTCATTAGCATTCTGTATAACACATACATGCACTTACCATGCTTTTGAGTTAGTTTATTGCCAGTACATTGAAACTCGTGTGCTTAGAATCTGCAGGTGCAGCAGTTTATTCTGGAATCTGTTCAATCCCATGTGAACACAAACAGGAATAATATCTTGGCTCCAGAAAGGCCCACGTCAAAAAAGATGAGCCAAACAAAGAAACTGTGCCTTGAGGAGCAGTGTTGCAAAATGTGTGCCGAGAGCTGGTGTAGTGTAGGAGGAAGTGGGGGGGAGAGCCACTGTGTTTGACATGGTGTTTTGACTCCAAGATGAGCTATTGGTAGCTGTTTGGAGTGGGACTGCATGTATGAAACCTGGCACTCTGCCTGGAAAATAAATGCAACTCTGATATGCTTGAAGTATATGGCTTAACAGTAGCGATAATCTACCCTCTGCAGAGCATTGCTGAAGTATTCCGATGTTTTATTTGTATGGAGAAATTGCGTGATGCACGGCTGTGTCCTCATTGCTCCAAGTTGTGCTGTTTCAGTTGTATTCGGGTGAGTTTCCTCGTTATAGTTTATTCTTGCAAATGTATGAACTTAAAACTTAGTGATCTTATGAACACGTTCTTGAACCTTTCTTGCCCGTTTCCCTGGTGCTCCAAGGATTCCTTTTTCCTGCCCTGTGCTCTTCGGTTTCCCTTTCAGGATCCTTTACAACTCCCTGAGGAAAAATGAAGCAGGCTGTGCGTTGCATTCAGCAGTGCTAATTATAGGGACTATCTGGATAATTGCTTTAAAGAAGCAGACATATAATGATCCCATCTGTGGGAGTCAGTGATGCCTGTGTGGAAGACGCAAAATTGGGACAGGAATGAAATGCTGGCTTGGCATCTCAGTGCGGAGCACTGGAAGATCATAACATCACCTCTTGTCACCTTGGAGATGTTTCAGAATGCTTACCAAACTAGTATAGTGTGAGCAGATAGAGGCTAAATCTTTCTCAAGAGAGCCTGATACAGCAGGCTGAAGCAGCATCTGAATCCCAATTCATTTATTAAATCCTGGTTTCCAGTGTATAACACTTTAGTTCCGAGTCTGGAAGCTGTTGGTGCAGTGGGAGAGGGTTCAGCTGAGGTTTTCAGTCCTCTGGTGTATTTCCAGAAACTGGAACAGGCACTCATTTGCTTTGAAAGCTCTGACAAGAACTATAGGTGAAGGATTCATGGTACACATTAAGAGTGTTAGCACATTGTTGCTGGGTGGTGAGAGATTATTCATGAGAATCTTTAAATGTAGTAGTGAGCTGTCAAATATAAGCACATTAACTGCTGTGCTTTTACACTTGTGAGTTGTAGTGGGCAGGTGAACTGCCTCAGCTGCTTGTCTTCGGAGCTTTCTGGAAGAGAAAGATTCAAAGGGTCCTTGTGGACTTGATCCTTGATCCACAGGTATCTTATATGTGTATAGATAGCCCAAGAGGAAGAAATAAGTTACCTTGAAGGCTATAATTTAGACTGAAATTTAGGCTTGTATCTTTTGCTTTCTTTTGTTGAAACACGCTCTTCAGTCTGTGACTGTGGGAGTCTGCCCCACGTGTGTGGTTTCTGATGGAATGTTTGGTACCTCCAAATCCTGTGTTTATTTTTTACTGGGGTGCCTTTGACATCTAAAGAAAAGTGGTTGGTTTGTGACGAAGTAATCAAACAGCTAAATTATAAATCTTAAAAACCACCCAATTAATGCTAGAATGCATTTGCTTGCAGTTCCTTTTTCACAGTCTCTTTAAAGATGCTTTTCCTTTTTCCCTCATAGCGTTGGCTGACTGAACAAAGAGCTCAGTGCCCTCATTGTAGGTAAGGTATTTTTAGTATCAGAAAGAAATTACCAGGAATTGGGTGTACTGTCCCGTTATGACCAATCTCTTTTTTTTTCAGTGCAGGTTGCACTAAATTTATAAGCTTGATTTGTTTTTCTTTTAATCTTTTTTTAAGGACTCTCTGCTGTTGCTATAAAAATTTACTCTGATATAATGCTTACCGTAAAATACGTTCTAGCTTTGCAACAAGCTAAGCAAGATCTTTATTCTTCCCCTGTCACACTGCTGTTTTCAGTGCGTGCAGTTGGTGTAATAAGAGTAACTAGATGGCGTTCCCCGTAGAACTCCTTATATTCTTGCCAGAGTTGGAGACCAGAAACTCCAGTTTTCAGGCTGAAATGTGTGCTTTTATTTTTTTAGCTACAGTATGATGTTTGTTTGGGTTGGGTTTTTTTTATGCAAGCATTTCTGGGCACTTAACAGTTCTAGCTCTTGATAGACCAAAGGTTGGAAGGTAACATATTCTTTTCCCCTAAGGAAAGGGAGGTACTTAAACCCAATTAATCAGGCATTTCTAAGGAACTTCTTAAATATTGAGCTTTTAAAGTATTTGCTCAGTAGCTCTAAAGTGCTTGTAAGGAGGTAAATATATCTTAAATTCACAATGGGGATAATTGAAGCTGAATAATGGGAGTAATTGAAGAAGCACTGAGAAACAAAGTTATTTGCCCAGCATTATCCAGGAGTCTATCAAGAAATCTGGAAATAGTCCTTGCGTTCCCCATGTGGACTTCAAATGTTGCTTTGCTTTTTGGGGTTTTTTCCTCCCTGAAATAACTAGTAGAACTTCTACTTTTTTGCCAGTGAGGTTTTCCCGTAGTGTAGAATCAGTGAACTGAATTAAGTCAATGATGCTTCTCTTCTAGCTCCTGGAGCTGAGTTCTTGCTCTAACTGTAGCCGTGCTTCTTGCAGAGCCCCGCTGCAGCTACGAGAGCTTGTAAACTGTCGTTGGGCAGAAGAGGTCACACAGCAGCTTGATACACTTCAACTCTGCAATCTCACAAAGCATGAAGAAAATGAGAAAGACAAGTAAATGGAGCTTTCTTCACATAAAGCATGTTGCAGTTTGCTTATATAAGCAGGCTTTTCATTTCCCAGATTCTAAGGAGCTGAACAAACTGATAATTTTTACTTAAAAGCTGAATTGTGCTCATTGACTAAAAGTTGGAGTTAATTTCTGTCATAGGTAATGGAACAAGAAAAACTCTTCAGTGTCTTTGCCTAGAAAACTACTACTACTTCTAGTTTGGCTCAATACTGTTAAAATGAGAGAGAGAGGAAACATGAAGGGTGGTAATACTCGTACAGGCTGTTAGCCCTTCTTAGTGACCATACAGCTGAAATAAGTTTCCTCTCAATGAAGAAATTAATTGTTCATTTGGCAGTCCCATTAAGACTGGGTGCTCATTTGGTACCTCAGCACATAAAAGCAGAGAAGCTGTTCTGAGAAGGTGTCTTCTGGTCGTGGGTGAAAATATAATTGATAAATCCAGATTGAGATCAAAGAAAACATGCAAAGTCTCACAGAAAGCACTTGTATTACTACATCTGTCGCGTGACTGCTGTTCAGTCTCCTTCCTTGTCTTTGGAGCCTCTTGTGTTTTCTGGTATATCCTCTTCCTAGGAGCAACTCTCGGAACCTTCTCAGCAGGCTTTAGTCCTGGTTTTATCCCATTAGCAGTCCTGTTATGTGTGTCAAGTTATGTTCTGGAGATTTGGAGGAGAAAAGTATAAGAAAAATCGTTGATAAATGAACAGGGACCAATTATGTGTTCTGTGTCCGCCTCCTCTTCAGGTTCCTGAATCCTAATGGAGGAGGAAGGGAGAGGCCTGTATTTGAGCTCCGTCCTGGTCCGTGCTTGGTCTGTTGATCAGTGCTGTTCCTGAAATGTTAAGAAAAGCCAAAGATCGATTTGTCCAAATAGCTTGTGAGCCATTGCTCTGTGGTTACTTTAGGTAGCATATGATCAGGACTTTAATAATGGGATTGATTCACGATGGCATCTTTACTGTCAGTAATGGATAGCAAAACAAGTGAAAATGTTAAATTGAATTTGCAGAAAATTCATAACTATTTTCTGTTGATAATACATGTGTTTTTTTGTTTAAGGTGTGAAAATCATCATGAAAAACTTAGTGTTTTCTGCTGGACTTGTAAGAAGTGTATCTGCCATCAGTGTGCCCTTTGGGGAGGAATGGTAAGGGGAGACTTGCTTATGTGCACATGGTGTGCTGCAGTAAGAGACTGCAAGTGTTCTGTTTGTCAGCAGTTTGAAGAAATAGAAATGCTGTGAAACTGTTGTAATGGCAATTGAAGTGCTACGCAAATATTATAGTGGTATGTGTATTTATAATTTAATATGAACATTGGGTTTGAAAAGCATGCCTTCTGTTTATAATTAGAGAAGCAAATTGATTTTTTGCTGCAATGAGGTCAGAATTACCTTCCTTGTTGTAAGCCTCATGATGTCTTGCATGAACTTGAGAGGGTGGTGGGAACTTTATGGGCAAAGGGAGAAGTCTTTCTCAGAAAATACAGGTAACTCTTAGATTACTTAAATGTTCTGGCCTGTAATCCTGAGGGTCTTCAAAGCTCTATTAGCACAGTTCTTTCCTTTCAATTACATATTTCCAGGAGAGACTGCTGTCATTGGTTAGAATAGAAGTGGTTTAAAAGTGTGCTGCGTTTGTTTGTGAAGGGCGTTTTAGTAATAATAATAAAAATAAAGTAACCCTTCTGTTGTTATTTGATGAGAGAAGTGCACAGTGAATGAAGCAATTTCTCTTTGGGGGCCTGTTGAGACTCTTGACAGGAAGCTTTGATGCTATGAAAGCCAAATTCATGACTTCTTACAAAGGGAAGTGAAAGACGGACTTCCTACATACAGTCGGCTTTGGAACTTTTCCAAAATGAGTGGTGCACTAAGAGATTTTCTTGCCCTCTCTTTCAGTAATTTAATAGGAGTGGAATGAAGCTAAAATGAGATGCTCTATTATTCTCCATCTCTTCCCCCTCTTTTTCTAACAGCATGGAGGACATACTTTTAAGCCACTGGCAGAAATCTACGAGCAACATGTTACAAAAGTCAATGAAGAAGTGGTAAAGCTTAGGAGAAGACTCATGGAATTGATCAGTTTGGTTCAAGAAGTGGTAAGAAACCAGTCCAAGATAATGTTAAGTTTTCCTGTAGTACACCATTGTCAAGGGATAACTGTAAAGTGGTGCATGGAAATATTACACCATTTTATAGGCTCGTGGTGTTGTCAGCACCTGTTCAGAAGCTGTTGCTTTTGGTAGAAGTCATTTTCCTTTTTTGAGGAGAATAAACTATATTTGAGTTTACAGGACTACTGTAAAGCAGCTTACTGGTTAAAGATTTGGAGTTTGTGTGCCTCCTTTTTCTTCCCCGTAGGGATAAATGTGTTAGGTGTCCAAATACTGACATGTTCAGCTTTGGCAGTTTATAGTGGGAATCCCAGCAATTCATTTCTTATAGTCTAGGGAGGATTGTTTTTGTGTTCTGCTGCATGCTGATGCATTTATCGTGTAGTCTTTGGACAAATAAGTTGGTTTGTTGTTTTTTTAAACAAGTCTCAGTAGGGTTTTTGTAACTGTTACATCACCATGTGGGCTACTTATAAGTATTTAGAGAGTGGTTAGGGTTGGAAAGGACCTGAAGATTATCTAGTTCCAGCCCCAGATGTTTATAGAGGCTTGTTGCTTTCACCTTCCAGGGTGAAGGGTGTAACTGTTATCAAATTATTCCTGTTACCAAGAAGGTAACTTTGCTGCTCGAATTACAGAAGAGAAAATGGCAGTTGTATTTATCAGTTCTGGCTCTAAAGAATTCCTGTATGATGAATCTCTATGCAATGAGAAAATGTTGCTCAGCTTTAATGTTAACCTTTGGTCACCCACCAGAGGACACACTTATGTGTTCCATAAAAGTCAAAGGATATTTTCAGGAACTGCCTGTAATAAAACTCATCTAAACCCACATTCCTATTTTCTTATTCTAAATAAGTGAGCTCCAGTAAGACCTGGATGATTTTCTTTTTTTTTCCTTTTAGAGAAATAGAGCTGGAGGGGACTGCAGGAAAGCTTAGGAAGGAATGGAGCCGACATGCAAAAGAGTGAAACATGGAGAAGTGCAAAGGTTTTGAGTTTATGCATGTTTTTTCCTGAATTCTGGTTTAGGAGAGGAATGTTGATGCAGTGCGTAGTGCGAAGGATGAGCGAGTTCGGGAAATCAGGAATGCAGTGGAGATGATGATTGCCCGGTTAGACACTCAGCTGAAGAATAAGCTTATAACATTGATGGGTAGGTATTTATGCATGGGAACAACATATTAATTATGTGTAAAGCTATTAAGAAACTTTCTTGCCCTGGAAGTGTGACTCCTTACACACATTATGGTGTTTAAGCAGTGTTGGAAGATTTCTACCTGCAGCAAAGCTTTTAATTAATCACGTAGTTACTGTGATACAGTTCTAAGTTGTTAGATGTAACCTGGTTAGTTCTGTTGGAAACTCTGGTATAACAACTTGGAGAACATTTCTGTCTAATTGGAAGGTATTTAGTTCCTTTCACCTAGAATATTTATACACCATCATTTCGGTTAGCCAAGATGTCCATCTTTGTGATTTGACATCTTTGTAATATATGTACTCCTTTTAATGTAATTTTAAAAAACGAGTAGTCTGTATGAGCTGTCTGGTGAGCAACACTTCAATCCATACATACAGGCAGCCTTGTCTGCGAATGAAGAAGGTGGCATCTGGAATCAGAGCTGCTAATTTGGTTCCTGACACTTTTGCTAACTGGGGACCGGCCACTTTAGCTCTACTTTGGTACTGAGGTGAGAAGACGGGTGGTGCACTACTAAAAATGAAGTGTAGCTTTCAATGAGAAGGACAGAATATTCCACAGTTGGCTATAACTGTGCATGCTTTGCTCAGCTGATTTTGCATCTGTGCTTTGGTTATTCCACGTGTGCTTTCCTTTCCATAATGCATTGATACGAGCACATAGTAAAGGTGCCATCTTTCTTTAGACACTCTTGAAATGTTACGCTTATGACCTTAGTTTTGCAAGATACGCGGTGAGTAGACTAAAGTACATGGCAAAAAGATCCTTGACCTTGTGTCTGTGTACTTGTCATGGAAATAAAAGTAAGGCAGTAAAATTGCTGTGCTGAAAATGTATTTCTGATGCTTGAAATCTTCACACACATTCAAACACGCCTCCCATCTCCCTGCCACCCACCCAAAGAAAACCTGGAATGTTCATGCTTGGAAAGTGTTCTTAGCTTTGATAGTGCTCGTGTTTATTCTCTTAGGTCATTTTCATTAAAACCAAAACAATATAACAGATAGACGCTAGCCATGTTTCAAGTATGCCTTCAAATACATGTCAGTACCTTAAGATGTTTGCTTTAAATTAAATCCAGGATTCATACCTACTTTGTGCCTCTGGTGAATACAGTAATCGGTCATAAGATTTATCTGTGTATTGATTAAAGATCAGTCTTAAAGCTGTAGTAAAATATCATCATTATTTGTATGCACAGGTTAACATTTTGTTCATGTAACACCTTTCTTCTAACAGCTGCCATACTCTTCAGGTGTGTAATGTGTGATGGAAGTGAAGTCAAACCTGTCTTTATTTTTATTTTATGTCCAAAAAAGCACCCCAGAACAACAGACTTGCCATTTCTGGGGCACAGAATGATTGATTACTGACTTAGCCTCAAGTGAGTTCTTTACTACAGCTCTAATTAAAAATGTAGGCTTACGTTTGAAGTGCTGTCTCAATCAACCTTGGTATATTAACAAATTCTGGTCCTTAGTAGGTTTTGGATCAGCTTCCAGGTTAAATAAAAAAAAAAGCTCGGTTTCTTAAAATCCAGTGAGTTGTGGGGTGTTTTGTTGGGTTTTTTTTTTCTTTAAACATGTTATCTTCTCTTTAAACAGGTCAAAAGACATCACTTACCCAAGAAACTGAACTTCTGGAATCCCTGCTTCAAGAAGTAGAACATCAGGTGATTATGAAAAGAGCTGAAATGTTGCGTTACACAGTTCCCTCCTCACTCAGATCCCTCCTCAGCCAGCCTTTCTTATTTAATTTATTTTTAAACTGTCAATTGATGTCTATTTTTTGAGGGTATCTTTTCATTTAAGTGGTCTTAGATCACACAATTTCTTCTTTAAAAAGTTGCTTGAAAAACTAGTACAGGGATTAATAGCAGTAGCCTATAAAAGTACACAGTTATATGTTTGGTGAAGGTAACATTGCAAATCCTTGCTGTCATAGTTTGAACTTGAAGCATTTAGGTGGTGTGGGTCTGTTAGTCTGTTAGATTGTGTTAGTTCTGCTGCTGTCAACTGCATGTGAATAGTGATGGCTATAAATTGAGAATAAATAAATGTTTTGTTTCTCTGCTTTTGAGGAAAACTGAGCCGGTTCTGGCAGTTTATTTCTGTCCACCTGTTTTTCCAAGAAGATATTGTCTATTTATTTATTTATTTATATTTATATACATAATATCTATTCTTGTCTGTGTGTTGAGAGCTCTCTGAAGTTACATATACTGCATCCCAAATGAGGATGTTCTGAATCCTGAACAGCAGTGTGTATGCAGCTCTGCAGATCAGCTTCTCTTTTTCAGAAGCCAGCCTCATTAAAATAATAATAAATCAGTGCTAGTGAAACGTGACCTCTCCTCCCTCCAAATAGGAGGAAAAGCTTACTCACTAAAAAACCAAAGTGAGAGCATGCAAACACGTGGCAAGGGTGTAGGTCTCCACTGCTTATTTAAAGTCATCATATGTATCTTTGTCAAGAGGGGCTTTGAATTTCATGGGGTTTTTTTGTGAAAGTGGTAGAATTATTTGAAGAACTCATAGCAACAATGTGACTTTAAAAAATGTACGTATTTGTCTCACTTCAGCCTGGCAAAGTTTGCGATGTAAATCTGATATGTTTTTCCATTATTTAAGGTATAATTAAGAAGCGGAGTATATCTCTTTCTTTCAGTAAAGAGGTTTAGAAAATCCAGTGCTAGTTATTCAGGAAACATTAGAACATTAGAAAGGAATAATTAAAACCTAAAAGAACCATTTAATATCACAGGAGCTTTTATGGCTGGGTTGTGATGCATTTGACAGATGAGCCTAATGTCTAGTTAAGTGTCATTTCCAGATTGGTCGAGTTTTTATTGCCTAAACACCGTACTAGATGTGACTTGGTATTAATCAGACATCTTCTTTATAAATTAGTTCAACCTAAGTGAAGTACGTGGTAGTTGTAACTTTCACTGTAGGGTTTTGAAGCCTTAAACATTCAGAACTTCCCAACTGGGTTGCATAGGCCTAGGAGTGAGACAGAGTTAGAATATCCATTTCAATTTCCTAACAGAAATGTCAGAACACGTGGCCATTGGCTGTCGTAGGCAAATTCCTCATCTTAGGAGTTGACAGTTTTAAGGTAAAGAAACCCCAAACAAATGAAAAACTCTGAACAACCCAGAACGTTCCAAGCTGCGTTTTACATTGCGTTGTGCGTAATCTTTCTGAAGCTGTAACAGATGTGCAGTTTGTTTTTTAAAACCAGAAGTGGTCAAAATCCATGGTTTCTACTGTTTTTCCTTCTTGTTTTTTCCCATAGTTGCGGTCGTGCAGTAAGAGTGAGTTGATCTCCAAAAGTTCGGAGATCTTGATGATGTTCCAGCAGGTTCATCGGAAGCCTATGGCCTCTTTTGTCACCACTCCTGTCCCCCCTGACTTCACAAGGTCAGCACTGCAAATACTTTGTTTAAACTTGAAAGTCATCTTGCAAAGGTTTGTTTTACTTGTCAAAAACTGTTTAGAGTAAATTAGAGGAGAATATCTTTCATTTTGCTGTACCGCTGTGTGGAGGAGGACATGCCACTAATCTGGGAGGTGAATGTATTATGTACATCAGCCTTTTGTAAAGCTATGACAGGAGAGTGCTGCTGTATTTTAACAGGAGAATTTGAGAGAGTAAATGATAGGTGGCTGGTGGAGAGGTTGCCTGATACCCGCCTTCTCAACAATATGAGCTGTGGCATTGATAATCTGAGGAGTAAAGTGATTTTGTCCGTTTCTGTGTTAAACTTAGCATCTCTGACTGAATTTGGGTCCAGGCTTATACACTGAAAATTTTTAAGTGCTTAATTACCCCTCTTAGTAACCTGTGCTGCAAGTAGGCTTTCCTGTTCTGGCAGGGCTTATTTTATGTCTGTAGTTCCTGCTGGGGAGTCACAACAGTGGCTTCCAGCTGATGGTTTCTTTTCTCTTTTACACTTAGTTTACTGATTTGTCCTTTTTCTGTTATTATTGGGACCCTGAGTATATAATTGTAAGGCTCTCATGAGATGCCTCTGCATGGCACCTTAATTCACAATACATAGCCAAAACCACTTCATAGCACAGCTCTTCATAAAGAGAGTGCTGCTGGTGCTGGGTTCTTGGGAATTCTGTTGAGAGTTTAGGCTAGCTGGCTGAAAAATGTCTCACAAAAATTGGAGGTAGGAGAAGTCTTGAAAGAATTCCTCAAATAATTTTGTCTTCTCCAGCAACAGTTGGTTCAGCTGGCTTTTAAAGTCAGCCTCAAAACTTTTCCTGGCATGTTTTCTGGAAAGAATAATTAAATGACTCTCTAAGGGGAGTTTAAATCTTCCTGCCAAAATGAACACAAACCACTTGAGCCTAGTGCTTTCAGCCATGCAGTAGTTTCATCCTTTCTAGAGCTGTCAAGGAGTCTTACGTTAAAAATTCACCATATTCAAAGATCATTAGCCATCACATATAAAAGGGCAGATCCTCTTAAATACTTCTGGTTGCTCTTCCCTTCGTTACATTAAATATTTGTTTTATTGTGAGTTATCACATGGAGAGGTAGTGGAGAGAAGGCTTATAAATGGGATTTTCAGAAGTACTGAAATAACCCATTATATAATTCTCGTGAATTTCAGTGGCTCTGGTGACCTAATTTATCTTAAATGCTTCTGGAGATTCCAAAAGTTGGGATTTTTAATGTCATGCTATTCAACTCTAATATATTTACATCTCTCCTTCCCCTTAGTGAATTGGTTCCAGCCTATGACTCAACTACATTTGTCTTGGAAAACTTCAGGTAAGAATGTCTTTTAAATTACTGTGAATATTGAGAAGCTTTTTCTGTTTTTTCTGTACCTGAGTAGTAGTCTTCAAAACACAGAATAGTCTGCAGAAAGCTGTCAGATATGAGCTAAGCTATAGGAAGGAATTCAGTCAAAAACCTTGATTACCAGGTGAGCAATTAACTCTGGCTAAAGTGTTAGCTAAAAAGATTTTCCATAGCAAAGGCAGTTTTTTCCCTTTTTAAAAAAGATTGGATAATTACGTAAGTAACACATACATTTGTATGGACGCTTAGCATTCTGCATGGGCCTTGTGCTGCTATGTGCTCTGTGCAGCAAGAATGATGGTTCTAGTGTGTAAGAGTGCAAGTGTGAGTGCAATTTACTGTTTTGTGGAGGGTTTTGCTTTGTCCCAATAGCAAATGTTTTTTCTCCTTTCTCAATAGTACATTGCGCCAGCGAGCAGATCCTGTGTACAGTCCGCCTCTGCAAGTGTCAGGACTTTGCTGGAGATTAAAAGTTTATCCAGTGAGTTATGCTTTCAACTAGAGTCGTTGTCCCTCCCAGAACACTTCAGCAGCATGTGTGTGCTTCTCTTGTAAGGAAACCTCAGTTAGTATCTTCTCATGTTGTGTATAAAAAGCTGTATCAAAAGAACGTAATAAGGTTGTAGAGTTGATCACGAGCCGCTGAAGTATTCCTGCTCTGCTTCCAGATATGCAGCATGGACGTTCTCAGTGTAGTGAATCTGGTTAATTTAAAAGCAATTAAGAAAGGTCTTACTAATATGCCGTAGGAACTGTAATAGATATTTTTACTATTTTTGTCTGAGTGGTTTTTGTAGATGTTTCTTGCAGAACTGAAGTATAGAATAACTTAAAATATTTATGTTTATGAATAGTACTTATTTGGGAAGTTGGGAAGAGGATGAGGTGTTAGTCAAAGATGAATCTGTTTTACTGTGCATCCAGTTCTCAGATGCTGAGAATACATGTTAAAACGTGTGTCTTGTACTAATGTCCTTCCAGTGAGCTGAACAGTCGGATTTCTGAAGCAGTATCTTTGCCATTGTTGGAATGTTAACCCACAAGGTGCGATCTTTTTGTAGTCCAATAGCCTGATCAGTGCTTCCAGGAAGCTCTGGCTGCTACTGCAGCTGTGTTTGGAGAAATACGTGTTTGGTGGTGGAGTGCAGGTTTTGTTTGTTAGTGGTTGACGTGGCATCTTCAGAGAACTGGATTAATCTGTTAAGCCCCTGTTTGCACAGAGTCTGTATTTCTGGGGTGCAGAGGTGGACCCCTGTGTAAGTTTTCAGAGTATTGTAAATTCAGGATTGACTACGTAAGGTGTGCTGTCAGAAGGCATTAAGATTTATTTTTTAAATGGTAAGTTAAAATGTTTCTTCAACCTAGAGGATTCAAGTTGAGCCATTCTTCACCCTTGATGAAGGTGAGTGTGATGGAGGTTTTGCCATGCTTTTTTCTTGTTTTCTACTTGATTCTAATATTGTTTCTCAGTTAACTGACCTAACTTTCACATTGCATGTTTTTTGTAAAGAAATGACTCTTATTTCAAATACCAAGTGGCTTTGAATTGCAGCTGTATGGAAAATATTTCAGAACTAATGTTTAACCTGAGCTGTTTTCATGTGGAGAATTTGAGAAGAACTGGAATATAGTAAACTGCTAAGTAGATTTTATGAGCTTTTTTTCTGCTTTTTCTGTTTGTTACATAAATTGTCTGTTCAGTCTTCCACTTACTTGAACCCTTAAAGTGTTAATAGAGTAATTAAAGCTCTGTTTTGAGATTTGTATCTGAGATGCAAACCCCTTGTTGATTCAAGTTACAGTAAGACTTCCAGGTCACAGAAGATTCAAATCGAAACTGTATCATACAAAGTAAAAGTGTTGTTGCAAATTCTGTATTGACCGAAGCTGCTTTCTCAACTTCAAGGGTATGTCAAGGTGTTTTGTTTTTCTGGTTTTTTTGCTTTCATATTTGAATCAATTTCTCTCTCAATTTGATTTATTTCAAGGATGGAAATGGTGTAGTACGGGGCTACTACCTGTCTGTGTTCTTGGAGCTGTCTGCTGGATTGCCAGAGACGTCCAAGTAAGTGAACCTCTAGTAAGAGCAGCTGGTTTGATTTCTTTTTCTCTTTTAATTGGCAAATTAAACCTCTGAAGAGGTTTGCAAAGAACGATCTGAAGTTCTGTAATGTTGCCGGGCACTGACGCAGAGTCCTCTTGAAAAGAACAGCAGGGCTTCTGTTGTCCAGAAGCTTTGAATGGTGCCCAAAGATAATAATTGAAAGTTGTTGTTTGGTGGCTTTCTCAAGGTAAAAAGCAAGCTGTCAAAACAACAGAGAAGAGCATCTGTCTGCTAGTATTCAACCCTAAAGTTGGTTTACCGTTCTCCCTATTACTCCTTTTCTCCCCTGCTGTACTGTTTATATAAGTGTTCAGTAAAATTGCCCAACCAAACCACTTCTTCAGCTGGGCCTGTGAGTCTCCCAGGAAGCACGGTTCTGTTAAACTTGATGCATCCAGCAATTCCAGTGTCTTTATTTTGGTATTAATACCTGTGATTTTCCCCTGTGTAGGTATGAGTACCGTGTAGAAATGGTTCACCAGTCCACCAACGATCCCACCAAAAACATAATTCGAGAGTTTGCCTCTGATTTTGAAGTTGGAGAATGCTGGGGTTACAACAGATTCTTTCGTTTGGACTTGCTAGCCAATGAAGGCTATTTGAACAGGCAAAATGATACTGTGATCCTAAGGTAAGGAAGGCAACTTAGCGGGGCTCTTTACTGCTATCATTTCACAAAGTATCACACCTGCAGCTGAAATAGGAAATAATGACATAGCTGAATTTAAAATAGTTGTGACATGTTTTGCCATAAATGGGTTTGAGTGTCATAAGCTTTAAAGAGGATGTGCTGAAGGGAGTTGTGGAAACTGTCTCTTTTTCTTTGAGAAGTAGCTATGCTTGACACTAAAAAGCCTGGGTTAGGAATCTGTAGCTCATTGATTTAAAGGAAAAGGCTATTTTCTCCCTCTCTTCAGAAACAGTTGTAGTGATCACAGGAGAACTTTGGGAGTAAAGGAAGTTTATGATTTAAGAGAACTAATGCTGTCAACGGGAGTTGCAGTGTTAAGACAGAATACAGAAGCTTTATCCGTCTACTTCAAATACTCTCTGTACAGTCCTACTCCAGCTCCTGCTAAATGCTTTGTAGTGTGTTAATGTTGTTAGTGTTGGTTTATGAAGATAAATACCTCCTGT
Source organism: Ara ararauna (assembly GCA_028858755.1). NCBI lineage: Eukaryota > Metazoa > Chordata > Aves > Psittaciformes > Psittacidae > Ara > Ara ararauna. Next base: position 2,523,595 of record CM054389.1, on the reverse strand, counting down.
AGAACTGCCTCTCCTTCGAAATGCTTCCTGTTGCCATTCAGTGTGCTCAGGATACTGAGTATGGAAGGACACTGTATGTTGTCTGTTAAGTTTATTTTATCACTGGATTTCAGGTTGTGTAATATTTTTATGTAGGGCTTTTAGGATTTTTTTTTTGGGGGGGAAACAAAAACCAAAGAAAAAAAAAAAGAAGAAAAAAGCCCTTAAAAATCCCTTTCCAAATGTTCCTTTGAAGGTTTCAGGTGCGCTCGCCAACCTTCTTCCAGAAGTGCCGAGATCAACACTGGTACATTGCTCAGTTAGAAGCTGCTCAGACAAGTTATATCCAACAAATAAATAACCTTAAAGAAGTAAGTGGGATCTATACTACTGGAAAAATCACCTCTTATTTACGAGTAATTTCCTGGTTTAGGTTTGTGTTCACATTTGACAGTTGTGTTTATTTGGGTTGCTATTGGTAGTTTGATATTGGGTGTTATTAAAATAATATGTATGGAAGTCAACCAGCTTTACTTAATTTGATGCTCCATTGTTGCCTTATCTGTATATCCTTCTAATGTGTATATTTGTACTATTTCAGAGGCTTGCAATTGAACTTTCCCGCACCCAGAAATCACGAGGCATTTCACCTCCAGACACTCATCTGAGTCCCCAGAATGACGATGGTCCAGAATCGAGATCAAAGAAATCTGGACAAAGCCCTGAAGCACTGCTTGAGAATGTTGCCGCTCCAGGATTAGTACGAGACAGCAAGGAAGAGGAGGAAGAGAAGATCCAGCATGAAGACTTTAATGTAGGAATTGTCTTTTTCCTGCCTCTTTATGTGTAGCTTTTTATGATAGGGTAGCAGTAGAAACATAGGTGAACTTATGAATTGTAAATTAGATCTATTATCCTCTCTGAGGAATTAGGAGACAGTGCACTCAACATGTAGCAGTGAGAGATGACACGAGAGAGATTCCAAAGCAGATCTAATTGATCCCACCACAAAAAAGTTTCTAAGTTTCAGTTTTGCAGCTGAAAAATCCAACTTCCCTGTTTTTTACCAGCTTTTACTGTACTTTGAGACCCTCCTAATTCCTGTGTGATGCTCTGGGGAGAGAGTTTCTCTTAGTAGCTCTTGGTTTGTTCGGTTTTTCCGGTAGCATGAGCTCTCTGATGGGGACTTGGATATAGATCTTGCTGGAGAAGATGAGGTAAACCACCTTGACGGCAGTAGCTCTTCAGCTAGTTCGACAGCAACTAGTAACACTGAAGAAAATGATATCGATGAAGAGACTATGTAAGTAACCTGAAGCCTTTCAGATCATCACCTTGTCTGACAGGTTAATCCTAACTCCAGTGGCAACTGGTTGTTTTGCTCTAGCAAAGGGTGTGGGTAGATTCCAGTGTAATGTGAAGGCCGTTTCCCAATCTGGAAACAGCATGAGCTGGTAGAGTTAACATAAAACATTGGAATTTTCGGTCAGTTTGTTACCATCTTTCTGATCTCTTAATTTTTTGTTTAGTGTTGTATTCTGTCTGACAAGTGATAGTCTGTGAAGGCTCTTTCCCAAAACACTATTAAGAAATCTGTTTCTTCGCTGTAACGAAAGAGAGGTTTGGTATTAAGAAGTGTTGTAGTAGTAGGAGAGTGATAATGAGGACAGTTAAACTAGAGAATTTAAGGTTCTTAGCTGAGATTATGTCAGATCCTAGAATCTTCATTAAAACACAAGAACGTGTTGTAACACGTACAAATATAGAAGTCTGCAGGATCAGATTTTACAGTTTAGATATGTACAGCACTTTTGGACTCTTGTGTAGCTAGGGATGGAGAAAATACTATTTACTGTGTTGAATGTTTTCAAGGTATGTGCCATGATGTCTGAGAAGAGCTGAAAAAAGCCAATAATTATATTCCTTTTTCTCCACTCAATCATCTCTTAAGGTCTGGAGAAAATGATGTGGAATACAGCAGTAATATGGAGCTGGAAGAAGGCGATCTCATGGAGGATGCCGCGGCTGCTGCTAGTCCTGGAGCATCAGGTATGAAAAACAGCCTTCAGAATTCCCATATATGCAAAATGCTGCTGGATTCCTCTTCTGATCTTGGAAGTGACGCCAAGCTGCGTGTTCTGCAGGCATTTCTATTTTTGGAAATGCTGCATCATGTGGTTCATACTGATTATTGCAGTGTAGCAGAAATGTTTCATCGGTTAAATAGAGAAAGGGGGAGAAATCTTCTGAATGTGCTTGTTTAAAAGATTATGCACAAGTTTGGAGGGAGGTTTTTCTGCCTCTTGAAACCCCTTCCATTCGGATCAAAAGTAGCCTGATGAACAGTTTGTACTGATGCCTATGTAGCCTCTGAATGTGTGACACGTTCACTTGGGGTTTAGTGCACTGTAAAACCTGAAGGATGTGGAGGGAATTAAGTGAAGAATCCTTACAAGTCAAGCAGAAATACATTTTAAATGCAGTAATGAGAAGGTGCTGTAAGATTACTTGAAGCCTAGAGATGATTATAGCCCAAATTAGCCATAGGTTGATAAGATGCTGAAAGAAATATGTGTATATGGAGTGTGTTTGTTTATGGCAAAGATGCCAGAAGTGGTGTTCACTGGCAGTGATGTTTGTGCTGCTGTGGGCGTGTTTGAAAGACACAGTTCCTTAACTTGTCCTGCTTTTAGCTGGTGTTTCAAAGCTACTTGATAATTTCTTGTGAGCTAGGAAGCTGAGAGCCATGCCTGTTACCTTCTGAAAAGCTGGCTGTTACAGCAGGAGCACAGTGGCTGTAGAAACAGCATTCATTTAGGAGCTTTTAGAAAGTCACTTTTAACAGCATTTGTGAAAGCTGACGCAGTCTCTTCACTTGAGCTTCTTGCATTTACCTGCTTGTGCCATTTTCCAGTCTGAGTTCAAGTACTGCCAGCAGAATAAATGCTCTTTGTATTGATTTGTTTACCAATCTGTTTATTAAGAGGGTTACATAAAAGGTATGAAGGGTACAGGAAATAATGTGTCACCTGAGTCCTGTGTTTACACACTCTTTCTCTGTAACTCTTCCTTAGGTACTAGCCACAGCTACATCAGTGCAAGTGGAAGACCTTCAAGGCGGGGAGGAAGTGCCCTAGGCTCAACAGCCAGTAGCAGTTTACTAGATATAGATCCCTTAATTTTAATCCACTTGCTGGATCTAAAAGATAGAAATGGAATGGAAAACCTCTGGGGCCTTCAGCCACGTCCACCTCCCTCTCTTCTGCAGAATAGAGGTAACTGTACATCTGATACACATTCTGATTTAATTCCAACCTGGAAGTGTCTCTGGGAATGCAGTCGCAGAGTTAGAAGCAGATTTGAGGAGGGAGTGAAAAAGGATGACAGGCAGACCTTTTCATGGAAAACTGCACTTCCATATCCTCATCTGGGCTCATCAGAATGCTGCCTCCTCACGTGTTCTTTGCCTTAATGGTTGACCTCAGGTTGAGAACCCAAGGTGACTCAGCTGGAAACAGAAGTTTGTATCAGGAAGGGCCTTCTCATCTTTCCTTGGGGGATGTGACTGAACCCTTGGCTGTTTAGTGCAGCAACCTTGTAGAGATGCGGGTTCGTGCAGCTTCTTTGACTGCAAATGTGGGAGATGAATGAAAGGTCCTTTTTCAGAAGGGGTTAGCACAGAGAGACAGAACAACACAAAATGGCTGTCAGCTGTGGAAGTAGGTACGCCTCTTGCCTCACACAGTTTGCACACTTAGTGGCTGAGAGTACCAAGAGCACCATTTATACTAATAAGAAGTAAATCCTGGAATTTGCTTTTGTATGAAAAAAGGCGTTTAAACCCAAACTAGGAAAAATGTGTGTGGTAGTGAAGCTGGAAAAGCACATGCAGAAGAAACATGGATGAAAATATTGGGAGCCAAAACCAGTGATGGTATTTAAATAACTGATGGCTTGGAAGAGAGTCTGTGGTTCAGTTAAGACCCTTCAACCAAAAAAAGCAATTAGCTTCATGTGCAGCAAAAGCAGTTAGCTGTCAATTCAGCGCCCCTGGCTGTTACCGCAGGCTGCTTGTTTCCCTTACTAGTGAAGAATTAAAACTAGATCAAACCTCAGTGATACATTTGTCATGATTAACACTTACTTGGAGCTATCTGGCCCACTACCACAGCATCTTATTTCAGGTCATTCTGAAACAACCGTTTGGTGACTTAATAGAAGAGAAATTATAGTGGCCCATTTGCTACAAACTCTTGCTTTGGCTGCAGCAATGACATTGCTGATACTGAATCTAAAAGCTGGCTCAAATTATTTATTCCTTTGTGATTAGCTTTTAAAGTATTGCCACGTAAACAGTCAGATGAGTTTTCAGCTGAATGTAATCCATGCTTCCAAACATGGAAGTCCCTTCTATGAGTACAAAAAGGGGAGGCAGCACATGAACTGTAAGTCTCAGTTCTGTTCTGGCTGGAAAAAGACTGAGACAAAAGGACCTTAGGCGTGGGCGTTGCACTTGGTGCTGTCCTGCTTGAGCAAGATTAAGGTCTGTTGTGTTAAATGGCTTCTTTGTCATCTTTAGCTACTCACTGCACAGCTGAAATTGTCGGTTTTGCTGAGGTTCCCATGAGGTTTGACTGTTCCCAGAGCTTATTCAGGTCAGTCAACTAAGAGAAAGCCGCTGCTACATTTGGAGTTCGCCAGGCTTCACCTCCTAAGGTGAAGGTTTCCAAGAGCCACTTGGCTTTATGGCTTTGAACAGCTGAATTTGCAGTGAAACACTTGCAGAATTTATAATGGTTCAAATAGACATCAAAGGTGATCTAATTCTGGCTGAGCAACACACAGGCTTACTTGGGTATTAGCTGCTCAACCTGATCTTCTGGTGTTAGGTACTTAAGGGGATTCCTTCCCCAGTTGCAGATTTCTGTGAGTTCTGTGTTAATGGGGTGTTGTGTTGGTGGTATGAGAAGCTTGGAGAGGCACTCAGCAAATGTGTAACAAATTTGACTGGCATCCAGGCTTGTGAACTGAAGCTTCTCTGGCAACACAGAGGAGCAGCTCAGTTGTCATCAAAACTGGGAACCTTGCTTCTTCCAGCAAGCATGTTTTGGGGTCTTCTTCCATGACAAGCAGGGAATGGAAACCTGTCCTGGTAGCTGTGCAGTGCATGCAACCGAAATATGGTACAAGAATGTCTATCCCTCATGTTTATAGCAGGGCAAAAGGTAGAATTCTCACAGCTGTTAAAAACAGATGTCTGTGTTTATTTGGAAACAGTTTTACTTACCTGTTGCGTTAACTTTCCTTTGGTAAAGCATCATCCTATTCTCTAAAAGATCGAGACCAGCGGAGACACCAGGCAATGTGGCGCGTGCCCCCTGACTTGAAGATGCTGAAAAGGCTCAAAACGCAGATGGCTGAAGTTCGAAGCAAAATGTCTGATGTGAAAAACCAGCTGTCAGAAGTGAGAAGCAGCAACGCTGGCTCATGTGATGGGCAGCCCACCTTCTCCATTGAGCAAGGCGCTTTAGCTGCCTGTGGAATGGAAAGCTGCAGCAAGCTGCAAGAAATAGGAATGGAGCTACTGACAAAGTCTTCAGTTACCAGTTGTTACATAAGGAATTGTAAGTGCATTAAATGTCACCCTTACAATGTTGGTTGTATAGATGGTTTTATGTATCCAGGCATCTGAAATAGACTTCTTATAGTTACTCATGCTCAAGTTCAGCTATAAGAATACAGAAGCCTAAAACCTGCATTGCCTCACTTTCAGTAAGTGTCAGTAATGTAATCTTACTAAATTATATTACTGAGTTTTTACTGCATTTTAGTAAGCATTTCAGTAAATGCTGCTGAGGCTGGCTTCAGCCTTTCATGGTAAAAGCACCAAAACTTCTGCTCCGCAACCAGTAGCACACCTAATGCAGTGAGAATGTTCTGAAGTTTAATCCAGTATCGAACTGATCCTACCTGAAGGTCATTTCCTGTTGACTGCTGCTCTGCGTCTGGCCCATCTATGAACTCTGAGGATGTTTCCTGATGCTTGCCAGTGAATGAAGTTAAAACATTCCAGATTTGTTTATACTTTAGTAACTTGAAATCTTGCTAAAATCCAAGTGAGCCAAGGCTCCCCTGGGAGAGGCTTTGCCTTTTGACAGGTGACCTCTTTCAGAGAGGGCCCTGTCTGTTCAGGTCCTGTCACTGGGTCATGGCGGCAGAGCTGGTAAGCCAGTGTGGAATCTTTTGGATGCCAGCATGAAGGCTGTACAAGTACTCTTCTGCTTATGATCCTGAATAAAAGCACTAGTTGTTAATTCTCACTTCCCTGTTGCCTGGGAGAGATGATTTTGCACCCTTCTGAGTTTTGATTCAAGTTATTACTTGAATCATTTTGGACCCAAGATGAGTAAGAAATACATTATACAGATGAGCAGACTAAAGAACTCAAGAACTGTTCTATTTCTCTCCATCCCTTTAGTACTGACCTGCAAAACAGAGCTTTTGCAACTCCAGCAAAGATCTGTTCTGTATTTCGTCAGTCCCACAGAGCAGAGAATTTCTTCTCTGAAAGAGAAAGTTAAACTTTGGAGCCCTGAACTCTGCCATCAGTAAGCCATGGAAGGCTCAACCCACTTCAGTGGAAGTGCTAGCTGTTGTTTGTTGTGTGGTTTTTAATGCCACCTCTTTCCTTAGCAAATGCCTCATTCCTCGAAGGTTATTAAGGCACTGGGTAGGAGGAGAGGAACGGGCTTGTGGTGCTCTGTCAAACAGGAGCAATCTTCTGGTTTTGAAGCCTGGATCCCCACCTCCAAGGGGTGACAGCAGAACTTGGGTTTGCTCTCCCAGTTAGCATGGCTCCATTCCTCTACCTGGAGGAGTTTCTGTGGCAGGATCCACACTATCACATGCTTCAAGAATGGTTCATTTAGGAAGTGGTATACTATGAGAGTCCCATAACCTGTCTCTCGCTTTTGCTTTCGAGGTCCTTTGTTGCATTAGACTTTGAATTTAAGAACTGAAGGGATGGTTAGGGCTCCCCTTAATCCTTTACACTCTCATCATGATGGCTGTGAAGGAATCTGGATAGTGGCTTTCTTAAGGGCATCTTGATGTAAGGCAAGTGAACATTACTTTGTACAGCCTTGGCCGCATCTGTAGCTATCTAAGTTCCCTCCAGCTCACGTCTCTGACAGGAAGGGTGAGGAAGGAGTTTTGTGCAGGACGGGGAGTTAATGAGCACAGAGATTAAAATGAAGCTTAACTTCACTTAAAACAAGCAGAAAGGCAGAGTGCTGCAGCGCTCTGACCAAACACTTGTCACATCTTAACATATCTTTGCAGCTGCGAGTAAGAAAAGTAACTCCCCCAAAACTATTCGCTCTGGAGCAGCAGGCAGCCTGTCTTTACGGAGAGCTATGGACTGTGCGGACAGCAATCTTCGCTTAAAGGGAGACGCTCAAACTTCTGAAGGTAAGCATCTTTCTTTGTGTGATGGGGGGTATCTCAGCATCTCATGTACAAAAGCTTTTCAAGAAGTCTTACTTGGCAGCTGATGTTTCCCTGTGACTTGGCTGGATCCTTTCTCAAATGTAGTTAATGATGTACCTTTGGTAGCTGATCTGTGAAAGGGAACCTCGTGGATGACTTGCGGAACATAAATGTGTTAACATGTTACTTCTGATCTCTGAAGATGTTTCAGGAACTAACTTTATAGTGAGAATCATAGACCAAAAAGTACTGACCCATGTTTAAATCCTTATTTGCCTTAAAGGAATTCAAGAAAATGCCACGTACGTGTGAGAAAGAATATTGATACTGTGGCCTCTGAGATATAAGGTGCCCTTCCTTGAGTGGTAATTGAAGCACCTAACACAGGACTTGTGTTTTGCCCCTTTTAAGTGTTCTGAGAAGGAGTGGAGTATCAAACTTGTTCGCTCACAGTGCTAAATGGATACAGAAGGCTTGGGTGGGAAACTGGAAAAGGCTACAAAGTCATTAGATGGTGTAACCATAACCGCTGCGCACAGCTTCACCCTTGTCCAAGGCTAGAAAGGCTGCGGCCAGGCAACTTTGCATTGATAGCTGGGGAAAATGACAGTGAGGAGGGTGTCTGTTACTGGAAGATAAATAGAAGATAAGTTTTAACTACACAATGTGGGGAAGGATTCATCTGTAGTCTCCCATCAGAAACGGCAGCTGAAACAGAAGCTCTGTGTGATGGGAGAGTGGATATGCCAGACAGTTTGTGTTGCCCATGCGTTCACTTGACACTGTAAGGTTTTGAGCACGAGGGTGGGGCAGGTATGCTTGTGCCTACAGGTGTTTGGAGCCCAGCTGGTGCTGTGAAACAGCTGGGTGTTCAGCCTCTTGAAATCAGGCTCGACGTGCTCAGAGTTCTGGCTCTTTTCTCAGGTGGCATAGGGAGCTCCAAGCTGAGTGGTCGGCACCATTCTGCCAGGGCCCTGGCTAACAGCAGTGTCCCTGAGTCGCTGCCGAAGACAGAGGAGAGGCCCTGTGATGGTTCAGATTCTGATATGGGAGTTTCTGGCTTAAATGGCTTAGCTGCTGTAGAGAAGACCAGGAAAGCTGGTGCTCCAGGGTAAGTGGTTTGTTCTCTTTTCCTCTTGTTATCTCCTCCCCCACCTTTCCTTGATCTAGGAGGAAAGACGCCAATCAACTCAGCCCAGGTGCTCGTAGCATGGAAGAGAAATCACTTTGAAGTTTATTTGGTTGCTGCTCTTCCCTCTGGATATCAATTTTTAGTTTAATAACTAGGTAAAAAGTCATCTTTTCCATTTTGGGTTTGGTTTGATTTTAGTTCGATCAGCTGTGGATGCAGTCTGACACTTGGCTTGGGGAGGCAGGCCCATCCGTGTTCCCACTATTCCTTGCAAAATATCCTCTAACTGACATTTACCACTTATGGTTTCCTCATTTAAGACGGTATTTTTCACTTTGACTCTAGTTTTTCAGCAGTTTCCTGACAGCTCCCTGTTGGCTGACTAAGCAAAGTGCCATGGGAGCACTCCCGTTATCTTTTTCTAAATACCTGGAGTGCCCATTTTTGGAAGATACTCAAACTTTTCCAGGTTCATTTTTTGAAGATGTTAAATGTTTCTGCATCAATTCCAAGCTGGAAGTGTAAGTGCGTACGCAAGAGAATTAAACGATGAGTAAAACCAGAAGTGGGACTGGAAGGATTAAAGCTGAATCTCTAACATGATTTTTTTCTTCTTCTCCTCAATTCTCCCATAAGGTCGACTTCTAAAGGGTGTCGTACAGAAGGAGCCCAGGCAGGTGGTCTGGAGAACAGCTCTGACGCGGGTGACCTACAGGCTGTGCTTTCTGAGGGGGCTTCTGCAGGGCCAGAAGAAGGTAAATTGAATGTTGCAGAGGGCAAATGTAGTGTGACCACACACCAGTCTGGGACGACCCATTTCTGTAATAGAAATAGTTGGAAAGGGAAAGGAAAAGAGGAGGAAAAAACCCCTCCATCAAACCCCAAAATGTGTTTTCATGGCACTTGACCTTTGCTGTAACAATCGGCAGCTGTAGTGTGAATCTGAATGAGGAGTGAATGTCTCTGTGTCACTTCTATCTGGGGAGAAATGGCAATGGGACAGTGCAGCAGGCAAAGACCCGGTACCATTACAGAGAGCCATCTATTTCTCTGGACTCCTGCTTGCTTTTCATACCTCTTAATAGGGCTCCAGGTCTTTGCTTTGGTGTTCAGTTGCATGGCCTTGAAAATAATTTCTTATCTAACTAAAATAGCAGTCAGTGACCTTGGCTTTTAAGCCTGCTGCCGTCAGGGACAACGCGTTGGTAACTACCTCCACGTCCGCACTAGAATCTCTCCAACACTTCATTCGTGTCGGGTGCTGTGGTACGTAAGCCAGTTTCCTTAGAGACTTGGAGGAAACTTTTCCCCCTCCCTTCCTGCATCCTTTCCATGCTGGAAAAAAATATTATTGCATTTTTTTTTCTTTTCTGAAAGTCCACACCGAAGAGTTTTTCTTATCTTGCTGAAACTCTGCTGCCTTCCACCCCTGCACTAATTTGAATTTCAATGACTGAATTGTAGCGCAAAGCCTATATTAAGGTGCCAGCATCCATCTCTAGCTGCAGTGTGCAATATTGTGTAGGAGTTGGCATTTACAGAAGGTCTCTCAGTGACAAAACTGAATTTCTGCTCTTAGTCACTGCAGTGTGATCGTGATGCGCTCCCGCAGCTCTGCTATTATAGCAGAGAACCTAATAGGAAAATGTTTTAAGAACTGAGATGCTTCATTGTTAAAAACCCCAGGAAACAAACTTTACTTCTTTTTTTCCTTTCCTTTCAGAGGAGAAACTACGGTAGAGCTGGCACCTCGACTCACTTTACTTGCTTTTTCTTAGCAATGAGTATCAGCTCTTACGAACTGAAAGAGCAGAGCAAACCCCATCCGGCTCCCACAGAACTGTGCAAAAAGGAGCATGTTCACCTCTGCCAGTGCCTGCTCAATGTTTGGCAAAACAAAAGAAGCCCCCTTGCTTATTAACTGTTGTGGTTCTTTTTGTAGGAAAAGCAGGGGGTTTTGAGCCTGAGGCTTGAAGGGAGTATTGCTGCTTGAAGGGTGTGGTGGGTGGATACATCTGCTCCATGGGTCATGCTACCTCTGAACTGTTAAAAACCTGCTCTAGTGGATGGTGTCCCTGCCCGTGGCAGGGGGTTGGAACTGGATGGGCTTTAAGGTCCCTTCCAACCCAAACCAGTCTGGGATTCTGGGGGGGAAAAAAAAGCTACTTTTGTTTTCTGTCCTCATTGCAGAGGAGGGCAGAGCAGAGCAGCTGGCAGGGGAGCACAGCTCAGGCAGGAAAAGGCTGCAGGCACCCAAGCCTGCCTCAGCTGGTGGCATGCTGGAACTCCTCCTCTTGTGCCAAACAGCAGAATGAGGGCATTCCCAAAGCTGGTACCTGCTGTTCTCTTCAGTCCCTTAGTGTTTTGGTAAATGCATCTGGCGCTGAACGTGCTCCTTCTCTTGTTCTCCTGCCAGCTCTTGGGATTTGGTATTGGTTGCTCTCACATGTGAAGACATTGAATGCTTCAGTCACATAGGTCTTGCTGCCATCATTTTTGGCTCGTGGGTCTTTTTGGGTTTTTTCACAGCTGGGGTATGTCAGAAGCATGTCCTTCATCTCCTACCAGGAATGAGCAGTGACAGCGACATTGAATGTGACACGGAAAACGAAGAGCAGGAAGATGGTGCCTCTGCCTCAGCGGGGTTTAACCAGGCCTTCTCGGTCCAGTCCTCCAGCGAAGGTAGGAGTGACAGGGGACCCCACCTCCCGCTCCTGGCATACCGGATGCTGCCAGAGCAGAGATTGCTGAGGGTGCTGTTGGGTATCAATCCTCAAGCAAGTGCCAATGAGATCAGGAACTCCTCTCTTGGGATCCTAGTAAACAGATCAGAGGGGAACTCTTTCTAGCCCTGAGAAGTCACTTCAGGCAAGTCTCCCAGGGAGGTGCTGGGAAAACCAGAGCTCCTGTTCTTCTGGCTTGGAACTTCCTGCACACTAGGACTGGTGCTGTATGGCAGCTCCTTTCAGGGAGGTAACTGCTGCCTTAGACATGGATTTGCATCTTCCTTGGCAGGAATGTGCTTTGAGCGCTTCAGTGTAGTTTCCAAAACTCGTCTCATGTTTCTTTGAAAAGCTTTAACCTTCTGATCAAATTAAAAGCTGTAAGGTGACAGCTGATGCTGGGTAAGGTTGGCTTCGGGTTGAATAATGCTTGACTTTTTCCTTTCCTTAAGAGATATCTTAAATTTAAGCCCCTGGGGCAGTTTTAACTCAGTGTCAAGAGCATTGTGTGCCCGTGTACTGGGGATTAAGTACCACACGGCAGGCTCTGCCAGCGGAAGAACAGTCACTTGCTCTGTTCCAGTTGCTCCTCTGGTAATGGATGCTGGTTCTTGTTTGGTTTCAGCCTCGGACCGGTGCTCAGCATTCCCAGAGTGTGACCAAGCCGGTCCTGACGATCTCAGCTTTGCTACTGGAGAAGACAGCACCAGGTAATGGTAGCTGTTTGCTCAGCCTGCGAGGTGGTGGTAGCCCTGGGGACGCTCCTTCCCTGTACCACATCTCAGGTTTGCAGCTACCAGGGGCAGGTTCACCTCACTGGTGATGGACAGGCAGGTGCTGGGACTCCCTCCTGCCTTCCCTGGGGCCATGTTGCTTTTCAAGGCAGTCTGTAGCCACTGTGCAGTACAGGAGGGTTGGCTGGGTTTGCACTGCCGTGTAACGTCAGCAGAAGACTTTGACTAGATTTAAGTACCTGGCATGAAGTTTTGATTCATAAGACTCTGCCTGAAGCCCTAAAACTGTCCTTGCACGTCGCTTTCACTGATAGCTGATTTTCTTTGGAGCAGGTAGAGAGCACATTCGGGGCCTGAAGACCTGCGGCTCACGTCCCTGGGAAGAGGGGCGTTTATTCGCTGGAGCTTAGCCCAAGGCAGTTATTAGTGGCTGTGAGCACACTACGTTCTGTCCAGCACCCTCATGTGGTTTTTCTGCAGTTGTCTTCAGCCAGTTACTGGGGTGAAGTGACCTTTGGAGGTCTTACACTAATGTCTGCATTCCTGCTGGCTCTGTCAGCTCACATGCTCTTAAAGAGTGCCCCAGAGGTGCTGAAGCCCCGTTTCAGGCTGCTGCTGTCCTGTTGCATCGCTGGGCTAACCGTGAGTATGTGACTGCCCTCACTTCAAACGGTGAGAGCGGGTTATGCAAGGCTGCTGAAGCCGGCAGATGTGATGGATGGAGTTGGGGTGAAGCAGCTGCTGTTTTCCTCAGTCATGACGTGGACCATCTGAACCCACCACTACCCTCTGCCACTGCGTGTTGCGTTCTGAGCTGCTAAACTACGTGTGACGCTATGGTGAAAGCCAAATGCCTGGTCAGTGACAAAGCATGAGTAACTGTCACTGTTCTTGTCTGTTGGCTGTACTGATGTTTCTGTCTGAGTGTTCCACAGTGTAAGTAAGTGCTGTACAACTCCTAGTTTAAAACTGTTTGCACTTTGTTAATAAAATGAATGTTGAAATATGATGTGATGTTTGAGGTGTTTGTGTGTAAGTTAAGTACTGCAGTAGAGCATGTCAGTGAGTACAGTGCTGCTGCCTTCACCTTCTCCAAGGAGAACTCTTGCCTGTCGTGCGCTGGTCACCCTTTTTCTGAATTACTCAATGCAAAGTGCTTAAATCCACCTGTGATTTGTAAGGCTGTTATGTTCTAGAACCTCCGGTACTCAAATAGGAACTGCAGAGGAGCCACGGCTTTTACCCAGATGTAGTTTTGTGTTCCTTACCCAGAGGGAGGTGCAGCCCTGAGCCACTTCAGGCACCACCTGCTCTGGTGGCCAAGTGCTGAGGGTGGCTTGTGGCAGACTGTACCCTGTGGTAGTGCATTGGGAGTGTTTGGTGGTGTACAGGGCTGTGTGGTTGATTACACACAGCTCGGTTAGCAGTAATCAGGGTGCTCTGCTTTGTCACCACTCACAGATGCTTTGCTTTAATGAGAGACCCATGGTGAAGGAAGTGGTTTGGTGGGGCACGTGCTCCATTCTGGTGTTGGGGTCCAGGGAAGGAGCTGGAACTGTCACGCTTCGCTTATGTTATGGAAAATAACCTTACACAGCACCGTCTTTTAACAAGGGGGGGGGGGAAGAGGCTTGGAGGACTTAGTCATCTAATCTGCTGTAACTGCCCCTTCCTTCCCTTCAGAACAGCTCAGAGCTGGGCTATGACAGGCCCTGTGTGATCACAGCATGGGTACCATGGTACCAGCTGACACAACCACTGTTGTCCAGTTCTGGTACATGCCACACAGAGGTAAGCTGCTTTCACCACGGGAAAGATGTTTAAGTCAGAGGGCGGTTGCTATCTCTGTTAGCTCTTAAATAAACAGACTATCTGAAGTGCGGTTTAAATTACTGTTTTATTGAGATATTGGTAAAACTTCAACAGTTTTTCCTGTATAAACAGCTTTCATAAATAAAATATGGATGACTAATACATGGTTGAAACTAATAGGTGGACTGTAGAACAAGACTGGGGGGGGAAGTCCCAACACTGGGAAATGGTTTAGTTTATTCACTGCATCAAGAACACATTATTGTCATGAACATGGTAACACAGAGAGCCCCCGTGTCACAACCGCTGGCGGGAGCACTTGGTGTATGGTATGAGCTTGGTCCCGCACCCTGTTCCTGTCCCAGGTGAGGAAACCACAGTGCACATGAGATACAGGAGTTGTATTAGACCCCAAGGGTTGCACTAGACCTTAAGGGAGAGGATTTTAGCTTTACTGCTGGCAAGTACAGTGCGAGTGCCTGATGGGCGAGGGCAAGGAAAGGACAGGAACGTTTTAAGTCAAAGGTTGTGTTAATGCTTTGTTATTGCACATGATACAAGGGTAGAACGTTTTGTTCCTGTTGCAAAGAGGATATGAATTAAAGAAAGATTGCCCTCAATTACAGGCATGATCAAAGCTGGAGTATCCCCTTCAATGGCTTTGTTCATGTGACTAGTGCCCAGTGAGTAAATTGTGCTAAAACAGTCCCTAATTTAGACCAATCTCTCTCATTTGCTTTTTCCTTCAGAACACTGCCACGGTGGGGAGGATTTCATGAGGAGACTGGCTCTGAACTACAGCAGCCGTGCCTATGAACATGGAGCCCATTACACCTCATCTGCCCATAGGACGTCTCTCACCAGTGCACCACTATGAATGTGGCGTAAGGTAAAGTCTGCTTTGACATTGTCCTTGAGTGCTGCAATGCAATCTCAATCCACTACTGAATGGTTTTAACTGGCAAGGACAATCGATGGCACTTCCAGGTAAGGAAAAGTTCCATACATGTGTTTCTACCCGCCATCAGTGCAAACCGCGGTGGGTTAAGGGCACCCCTGTCCCTGCAGTACAGACACCCCAGAACTGCACCTTCCAAAAGCATACACAGGGAACAAGCAGAGAGGAGACTGCCCGAATCCCACCAGGGCTCACAGAGAAGAGCTCATGAGCAAGTTTTGAGCAGCCTCAGACAAACAGCCTGGAGCCTGCTTCCCCAAACCACCACAAGTTTGCAAAACTCAACGTAAAAATGATGTTTGCACTCCACCGCCTAGTTCTGCACACAGGGTTAACACGTAAACTGAAACTGATGCGGGTTGTCTTAACACGGAACAGGGATACTTCAGCTCTTTATTGGAAAGATTCGTTATACAAATTTCACCACCACTACGATACACAATAAAAATACAAAACACAGGTCACAGACTGAATCTCAGTAGCAACAGTTAATAAATACAATTAGATGCTTTAATATTAGCCTAGTATCTTTACATTGTCACCAGATAGACAATCAAAGTACGAGATACAGAACACTTAGATACCGTTAGAGAGGGATTATTGCTTACGTTAGCAAGCAGCAAGTAAGGGCACAGGAGTCTGAACTGAAGAGAACTACTTCCTATCACCAGTGGCATTAAGAGAAAACACTGCGTTTCACAAAGCACTGCTTTTTGTCTAGTGGGTAGAATCAAGAGCAGCATATATCAGACCAATAACCACTACTTGTAATAGTATAGAACTTTAAAGGACTTACCTTACAAATGGTTCCTACCTACTCTATAAATATGCATTTAGTGAAGAAATGAACACTTGCTACCTATACAATGTTTTAACCTGACCACACTGGAACTATGATGGCAGAATTTTTTTCTAGCAAGGTAAATGGTATGAGTGGCAGAATTATCACTTATGAATCCACGCCTAAAAAGCTAAATCCTTCCCCAAAACAGCACACATGCAATCCAGCACTCGTCAACCGCTCCTGCAGACTGGGAAGAAGTTTTATCACCTATCACAGCTCTTCATTCTCATTTACTCACACGCAGAATTGCACTTACACCACCTTCCTCTCTGAAACACGACAGTAAGATGGACTTTCAATGCGTCATTATTACTGTGAAGAATTTAAAACAAAGGCACCGCAGAGATGCCCCAGAGTTGCATATTTTATCATCTCATGATTTCTCAAATTTCCTCAGTAAATCTGAATTGGAAGATACGCTGCAGCTAAAGGGAACGTCGACAACAGCTAAGGCTTAGTAAGATGACTGAGAAGAGCCAATGATCCTGTGAGATTAAAACCAAAAAGCCTGAAAAAGATCAAAGGAATCTAAAGCCACACTCCAACTCCTGTTCCTCAGATTGCTTTTATTATAGTGCATCAAAGGTAGAAGCAGCAGAACGTGGCAGAACTCAAACCTTGCCATCTTGTCGTGTTGAATAATCTGACTACTTAAAATACTTTGCAAATTCTAGCTAAATACTGTTATTAAATTGTTACTGCTAAAATGATATGAGTTATACAATAAGTGCCTATGAAGACTGACTTTATTCATATCCTTCCAAATATTTTACTGTAACAAAGAACAGCAACAAGTGTGTAGTTAGTGGAGCTGATGGGAATCATCTGCTTAACTTATGTCCCAGTTAACCTCTCCCCCACGGGTTCAGCATCACCTTGACAGTAGGGATAAGCTGGCAGGTACCACACATGTCCCAGTGTGATAAGTAACACTGCTCACTTCCCTTTCTGAAGCCAGGTTTCACCAAAGCAGAGCTCTGGCTGGCCAGTGAGTTTTACTCGTTCCACAGCGCCCCGAGTGCAGCCCCTGCTCTTCTGCACCCACGGTGTTTCCACATGCCTGGGATTGCTCTGGCAGACTGGCATCCATTCCTACACACACTAGAAAACACCACGCTGCAGCAGTGACGCTGCTCGGAGACACAGGATGCTACCATCCTTCCTGCTGCAACTTCATATTACATTATGCCTTTGCCACCTAGAAACCAAACAGCTCATCAGATTGCTCATTGTCTCGCGCAAGCAGTTCTCTGGTTTGACTGGTTGAGTGGCAGTAGTATTGTACTGAACATCTCCACAGATTGGTTTCTTTTAAGACCTGAGATGAAGTTACAGTGGAAAGAGGTTGGCTCAAAGAAATAAGCACAATCAATGTTTAATGAAAACCAGTTGAGAACAGTTTCCTAAACTGACAAACAAGAAAAACGCCACTAAAAGCACCAGAAAGATACGAACCTCTAGCCATAGGAAAGAATTGTTTCTAAGAACCACAAAACCCAGTTTTCTTCATATTCCACTCTTTATGTTACATGAACAAAAATAGGTAAATTGTGAGTCTATGCCTCAACTGGAGTCTGAGAATAGAGCAGCAGGAGCTCAGTTTGTCCATTCCTAAGTTACCTGGTAAAACCCTGTATGGCTTTTAGTCATCTACCTGCAAAAGTGGATAAAACTTTCTAATTCATCTTAATGCTTGCCTGAAATAAATAGAAAGCAGAACACATGAAAACCCCCATGCACCTGAACTTCTACAGAAACTTCCTCCCCACTTCAAACAAAATTTGGCAGTTCTAAACCAGAATCTTGCTTTACATATTGCTCCACAGATGTATCTCAGGCAGGTTCAACCTCTCGCATTTGTAAGGACTGTTTGTTCCCTAACAGTGTCTATGAGGTGAACCAGCTGTTTGGCTTCCACCGGTGAATGCGGTCAGATACTCACGTGTGCGGGTGGTTGGTGGCTGCGGCATTGCTCAGGGTGGCACCACCAGCAAACTTTATTGAGATTGAAACAACTATATTTGTTAATTCCTAGATGTATTTACACATAGTTTGAGCTTGGCAGGGGATGGGATTACAGTTTGGAAATGCCCACCTTTTTTTCGCTTTCTGATGATGCCAGTTTTATTTTGGGAATGTCTACTTTGGGAGTCTGATGGGGGAACACGAGGGAGATGGTTACATTTTACAGCATTGATGAAGGTATGACTCTGGTATACAATGACTTTGTCTTCGCATCAAAACCATGCCTTCACTGTACACTCTGTGACCAGCCAGCCTCCACCACGGGGAGTGTCTGCCCCACGCCCTTGTGCTCCTGTGGCCCCGGACAGGTAGGGACAGACTCGATCCATCTGTGTGGGGAGGCTCATGAGCCAAGAGCAGCGTGTGAAACTTTGGTTTGAGCCTGGCCCCTCGTTGCCTCTTCCAGCTACAGAGCCGGAAGCGAAAGAGCGCAGCTCGTTTTCCCAAGGATTTGAATAGTTCATCTTCCAGCCCAACGAAAATGGGGGATATACCCTTCATCCTGTAGATGCTCTGCCCTGTAGCACCCAAACTAAGAGGAGCGTTGTACTCCCTGGGATTGCTCTGTCCACACATTGATGATGTGGTGCACTCTGGCGATTCATTCTTCACTCTTAGGCCATTGATCAAATTTGCACTCTTTGGTATGCCGGGACTAAACACTTGAATTGGTGGCAGACATTTGGCACTCTGAGGTGTACTAGTTTCTGGTTTTGTCAGGTCTAAATAGCTTTGATCGTCAAACAGGTTGATGCTTGACCCTATGCTTAAGCTAGTTCTGTCAGTGAAAGAATCCACCCGTCCCTCATACCCTAGATCTGCAGGTGCCGAGCACTGGTGCTGGGGCCACGGCCGTTTGCAGTCTCCATGGTTTTCTTTATCTTCCCCATTGTCTTCCTGCCCACCTTGAAAAGAGTTCTCTGTCCAGTCTGACTCCTCGCTAACATTGACTGCTGCATTCATGTCCCTGAGAAATACCACAATGACAGTAATGTTGTCACTGGAACCGGCATCTCGAGCAGATGCCACTAATTTATGTGCTACCATGCTGCTGTCGCCATTATTCTCCTTTAGATGGTCAGCCACCACTTTGACTGCCTCATCGGGATTGACTGTGTCATAGAAACCATCACAGGCTAAAATGAGGTAGTCTTCAGAGCCATCTAGTACAGTGGAGGCAGAGTCTGCATCCCCACAGATGTATGGCTTGTGCTCAGCATCCCCTGTGGAAAAACACACACATACATAAGACCGTGGGTTTGCAGCCACTGCATCTGGAAGCCCTTTTATTAACACAGCGTGGAGCCAATCACTCTTAACCCAAGTTAAAGCAATTATTTGGAAATTATTCCCTCAAACTGTAGAGGAAGAAAATAGAGGTTATTGCTCACAGGTCTATCTTCAGCTGTATTTCCAATTTGATTGCTAGAAAATTAAAGTTTTTAATTAAAAAGAAAAGCAAGTCTCAAAAAGGATGAAAGCCCACTCTTACCAATAGCTCTGGAGACTGACAGGCTCCCATTCACCCTCCAGGCTCCAAACCAGACCACACAGCCACCAAGTGCCTCAATGCGCTTCTTCTCATCCTAAACAGCAAGGCAAGGCAAGAGTGTTTTGGACAGAGCCCTTGGTGCTGCCGTCACCCTCTGAACACAAATAAATAGTTGGGTGTTTTCACAAACACAGCAGAAGTGAGAAGAAAGGAGATGCACACACACCCATACTGACTTCTAAACAAACCAGGATAACTGGAATATACCCTCCTGCTCCAAGAGACACTGACAAGGCAACACTCAGTGTCCCAGCACCCCCATAAACTGATACCTGTCAGCTTCAGTGCTAAACACTGCCCGAGTGTATTTCAAACAGGCTGTTCTCACCTCTCGATCTGGTTTGTGGGGTTTCATCAGTTCCACAGCTTGGCCCCTCCTCACAAGCATAACCTGGGAGTCCCCGAGCCAAGCCACATGCAGCATATTTCCTCGGATGAAAGTCACCACCCCAGTGGTTCCACAACGCAGGCTCTGGACAGGGTGAAAAAAGATGCCTCCAGTTTTAAATAAGCAAATGAACCATTTCAAAGCATTTCCTTGCTTAACGACTGGACGTGTCAATATTCCAATACACAGCCTGTACCCAGGGAGGAACAAGCCTTGATTTTTGCCTTGTGACTTCCCTTGCACTGGAATTGCTTTCTGGGCTCTGCTGTGCTCCTGTTGTACTTGACTTCCTGTGCCACTTTCCTACCTGTTGATATTAACATACACCTGTTAATGAACTTGGAGGGAGGTTTACTTGTAAGCATCTTAAATTCCCTGCACTTAACTCAGCCCTTGTATGAGTTTAGGAGGCCTAGAAGTCAGTTCTCCATTTATTCTGGAGCTAACCAAAATGCATGTTGTAGAGATGAGGAGGAAAAAAACACCCCAAGGACTAAACCTAGTTAGCATTTGAACATACGAATGTTCAGCAGCATCCTTCTAAATGAACTGGCTGTTGTGAGAAGTGGAGGCCGACATCTTTACGGAACACAAAGAAGCCCACCAGTGGGCACTGGCACTATGGACTGTGCATGGACAGCTCTGTGCTGAACGCTGGGCTATGCTCAGCACAGCACTTGGAGCCCCCTGCTTACAGGGATGAAATGTACTGATTAATACACTCGGGTAACTCAGTCACCTCTCTGGCTGCCTTCTGGACAAAGCGCTCATCGGTCACCCGGAAAGCTCGGCACAGTGCTTCTGCTGGGTCATGCTGAAACATCTCCTGATGGACCATGTTCACATGCAGATGAATGGAGGCATAGATGGCAGCATCCACTCCCCCGTGACCATCAAATACTGCAAAATAAGCTTGCTCCTCTTGGTCCTGTCAATGAAAACACATTGAGAAAACAACTCAGGAAAAAGCAATGCAAACAGTTAACTGGATCGTCTTAAAACTTTTGAACTTGAGATCTGTGGCATCCTCATTTAACTGCACTTAGAGTTTCCACTGGAAAATCAAACTACTCGGACCATCTTCACTTGCATCAATGGGAAATTTCCACCTTATAGGTGATGAATTCAATCTGCAAACTGCAAGAGATGCCCTGCAGGAACCAGCTGTGTAGCACTCTCAGTGCTCCTTATGTCCCATTTGTTACAATTCACTCACTCAACTCAAATAGAAAGTGCCATTCTCATCAACTTGTGCAGGAGGTTTTGTGTCTGCAAAAAACACAGACAGAGAAGAACATCCAACACAGTTTGCATGAAGCCTACATGAGGACTGGAAACCACCAGGGATAAAATGCCAGCACAGGTAAAATGTGAAGCCAGCCAGCCTCTGCTTTCAGTCTTTTTTTTAAAACCTCATCCATATCACCATAGATGCCTGAGTTTTTCTTTTAAGCCCTCTATGTACTCTCTCATCAGGTAATTGTGATTACATTCATAAATGGAATACAGCAAAATCACTCATCTTTGAGTCAGTTTTCTCAGCTTCCCCTTATCTGTTCAGAGAAACAGTGCTGTACCAAGAGACAGCAACTCCTGTGCCTATTCATACACAGAACACACCAACCCACTCTCAGTGCCAATTCAACCTTGACAGCCATCTCGATGACTAGAATATTTGTACATTGTAATTTCTAAGTAATAGGCTCCAACATAAATTGGAATAAGAAAGCTGACAATTGACAGGCAAAGGAAACATCTGCCTCTGTTTGCATTAATATCACCTAAGACAAGAATGTGGATGGGGCAGAAGATGGTTATTAAAGAGACAGGAGGTAATAAAGAACCAGTTATGCAGCAAGCTGATCCTAAAGGTAAAATTATTGCCATTATCTGCCATTCTTTAGTGCCCAGTTTTATATGTGAAGAAAGTGGGCAAGAGTTTTTGATTGATGGTCACATAAAGAAATTAATGGAGGGAAGTCTGGCCCTAGTTCCAGCAAACTACTCACGTTGCTAGATTCTTGTGTGAACTGCACCCCATTCTCCTCTAAGTTTTGTGTTTGGGTTTGATTTTTGTTTTCCTACTTTCTTTCCTTATTCTTGATCTTGGTTTTTTCCTCCTGAAAGAAAGCAGTACAGATTCCACCCCTGTAGCCAACTGTCTTCAGCGATGAACCATAAGGTGAACCACTTCCTTGTTTCCATCAGCAATCGTCTTCTACACCTGGGCATCTTCAGCCACAGAGAGGGTCCTATCTTGTTTTATCACCTGGTACTACAATGCATCAGGTGCCACTCACAAAAGCAGGGCTACTTTCTGCACAGTGGCAGATCAGTCCTTCAGCCACTGCATCAGTGCATCATCAGGATGGCCCAGATACAAACTTTGTTTAGTTAGATAACATTTCACCAGAAGTGTTTGAAAAGTGCTCTTTTATTCTATATAACTTATGTAGATACTGCACATCATATTGCCACTATGGTTATGCAATATCAACTGAACTAACTTAAGACCAGGTTTGTCAGCTGACTGTCAGTCCTCCTGAGGTCCATCCCAGGTAAGGATTTCATTTTCACAGTAGATGACTGCCTAGCTACCCCAAGAATGCAAACTGCATTTAGCACGTGCATTTGTCTTCTACATGATCTCTTCTTACCTCAAGGTTGAAGAGCATGTTGAAGTCTGGGATGCATACATGCTTGTCTTCCATCTTCCTGCGCATATTCTTGATGGCATGGATGGATGTCTCATAGTAGCGGTGGGGCTTTGGCTGGAGTGGAAAGTCTTTCACCCAGTTGCTGCAGATCTCATGCAGCTTGCTGAAAACTAAGCGGGCCAACTTCACTGTCTCGATCTCTAGGGAAGACAAAACCCACAAATGAGAGGCCAAGAGTGTTACCAAGAGAGATTTTTTTTCTTGCATATGTTACAAAGACGAAACCAAACCAGTTTAGCTAACCATTTGAAATGGATGTCAGCAGGGAAACTCTGGACTCGTGCACAGAAAAGGAAGCCAAACTCACCATAATCAGCATTTATCAGTAAGCAACTCACTGTTTGTCTTTTTAACTTAAACATTCCCCTGTGCCTTTGGGGGACTCATTTGTGGCATCAGAAAAAATGAAAAGCAAGAACATTTCCCTCAGCATTCGATCCCCTGTGTGGCTCTGCACAGGGTGCGCAACTGTGCTACAGCAGCTCTGAGAGGGACTTTGTCATGGCGAATAGCATCACATACGAAAACCACATCCATTGCAATGACGTACTGGGTTTAGAGCAAACTCTCTGTTCCAAACAATACCTCACTGCAGTACTGAGGCAATAGAGGGGTAAATAATCTACAGAAATTACCAGTGTTACTGTAAGATGTTTTGGTGGGTCACACATTCAGTAGCACACACGTTCGGGTACCGTCTTTAGTTCAATATTATCTCCAGATTCCTGACTAGCCTTTGTGTCACAGAAATCTGCACGAGCAAACGGGAAAACCAGAAAAGTCTTAAATTTCACAAAACGCTGAACTGTCACTCCTGAGAAACAGCAGTTTTCAAATATGTGAAAACTTGGGCACTTGACAACTGTTCTGAAATCCAGGGGAGGAAACCAGGAAGTGAGCATCAGAGCCGAGCACATCAAAATCTCTTTGCTCGTGAGCATTCACCAAAGCCAGAGATCTTCAAAACTAAACACCAGTAATCCATGAGTGTCAATCATTCCTGGAGAAGGAATAGCTCAAAAAACGGGAACAGAGGAGAGACTTACAGCATCTCTCAGTTCACAGAAATTCCGTTAAGAACCTTAAAGCACTGTTTCTGCACTAGGTCTACACAAGTTGTGGGCTATAATGATCAGGTGCCCACGATCCTTAGGAGCAGGATACATTCCCAGCTCTGCTAATTATGAGTCTGATCAAGCTTGATTTGCAGAACAACCATTAAGCTGGAAATAAACTACCTACAGAAGCAAAAGGAGTCAGATTCTTGACTACACAGCTTTAAAAAGAAGCGGTGGAAATGAAATGACAAGGTCATCCCACCACTGTCATATTAATGGGTACCAGTTCCTCAACAACACCTATACTGATCTCACCAGTGCCACCAGAAATCTCTCTGCTGTGTAATACATTTAAAGAGGAAACACCTACAGCCTGACATGTCCAAATTTACTCTCCAGAAGTAAACCCCACAGACGCTCTTCCATTTCTTTCCACTGCGCATATATGAACGGAAGCGGTGACATTTCAATGCCACATGGCTGTTACACTTCAGAGTGTCACTCTGAAGAAGGAAGAAAGCAAACCCATTGGCTGTGCTGAGATACTAAACACCCTTCCCCAGCAGGGAGTGTGCGTAGTGTCAGCATCATCAATAATTGCTCTTCAGGTTAAAACAGGAGAAAGGGCCACAACAGCTAAACCACCCCCTCACAGCTGTAAATTACTCATCAATTGTTAATGTTGCGGTGCTGAGCCAGAGCTGACTCAGCTGTCACTGCGCTTGTGTCATGGAGATTTTCATTTCCCTCCTGCTGCTCCAAAATCCCCAGCATTGGAAGTAGCACTTAATTGTACCACAGCTAGTGGGAAATCCAGCTCAGGCATTACTGTTCCCAAAGAAGATTGACTTTGAGGGCAAAATCAGGGGAGACAAAATACCAGTAATCAGCTGCTTCTTTTTAGTACCTAAATTTTAAGACTTCTTGGTGACGCGGATAGCGTGACAGCAGGTTTAGTACTCAGGTTTATAGATATGTCATCGAGCCAATGCCCAAGGCTTTCCTTAATCTAAGAGCTCCATTTTCTGACCAGTCAATGACCTCCTCAGCTGCAGTAATCACATCTCCTAGATCCTGGAAAGACAGGGTAATGGGACTCTGTGAAGTCTGCTGGATATACCTTCACCACATAATGTGGTCCTACTATCCAGGCTTCTTTGGTGGTTCCTTTACAGGGCCAAACCCCCACATGAATATCCTCCTCCTCAAAAAAGAAAACTAAAGGTTCTTACCCTGACCTTAAAAAAAGAAAAGGAAAACCAATGCCTTTAGTTCTCATGGAAGCTCTCTTGCTCCTCTCCACTTCAACCGGAGAACAAGAATCTGCCACGGCCTATGACTTTCAGGTTTTGTTCTTGAGGTCCAAAGACACATGGTCACCCCAAACATAAGAGGCCCATATTCTATATTTGTGGACTCAAAACAGGTTGCCTTCTTTTAAGATTAGCATTCTTCTTTCAGGAAGCTTCTAATTTCCTTTGCACCAGCACACCAGTAACTGCTTTTATCACTCCTAAGTGTGCAATATGATCTGTCGCATTGCAATTCCCAGAGTGAAACGTGTCACTAAGGAAATCTGGAATGACTCCTTCTTTCTTCTAGCAAATTCAAACTTGAGGCAAATCAGGTAAATGTTTCCTTGTATTATACAGAGTAAAAACCTTGCTGGGTTCATAGGAAAAACATAAATCAAAACCAGCTAGCAAAATTCAGCTTGGTTTCACATTCTGCAGCAGTCCGAGCATTATTAGGATAAACAGTGAGCTCTGTTCACTGAGGGACATAATGAAGTACTTTCATTGTGACAATTCACCTCAACATAGTGCATCTGGAGTCATACTTTTAGTGCCTGCTTGCCTGTACACACACCAATGTATGTTTGCATCTGTGTATTACAAATTTAGATGTATTTGAATGGCAATTCCTGTAGGTGTGATGGGTTTGTCGTGGGTTGGTTTTTTGGGGTGGTTTTTTTCCTTCTTTTTTCTTTTTCTTCTGTTGAACTCCTTAGATATTCTGTGTGGAGGCTTAGTCAACATTTCCTTGGAGACTGTCAAATATTTATGCAAGTCTCAGAGATCTCAATTTGAATTAATGAAGGCTGCTCAGCCAGAACAATGACAAATCTACTCCATTTACCTGCTCAGCGGGAGGAGGCAGCAATACCCACAAAAAGAGAACCCGTGGCATGTTTTTCTCTTCTCAGGTTTCCAAAGGCCTCTGAGAAACACAGCAGAATCTTCCTTTTATTTATATATCCTACCTATTCCCAGAATCACTTACTCATTTTTTTTAGTCAAAAAAGGAAGGAATGAACAAATAGTTTGGTGACTGTATATTCAAGGTAAAAATGACAGAATGCCTCTCAATAACATCTGAGTATCATTGTTCGTCATTGTACTGAGCACCTCAGAAAGTTTTGCAAGGTTATTTAGGTCAGCAGAATCCTGAAATGCTTTAGGGTCCATGACTTTGAGCTGGATGCTGCAAAAACTCGTTTAGCCAACACAGATAAATGGAGCAAAGGAAATTTTCCTTTTAAGCATGAAATACCTTTATGCTATCCTTTGCTAAAACTATATAAAAAAATAAAAGCCGCAGTAAAAACTGTGCTGACTGAAATAATTCAGCATTAAATTCTCTCTTCCCACATACACGTGACTTTGCTCTAAGGATGAAAGAGGACAACTGGCACTTGCCCCATAATCTAAAGTGCTTATAAAGAAATTCAGGGCCACCAGATATGAAGGTGCACTTAAAGACAGGACTGATTTCCACGTGGTCTTAAGGAACAAAAATTGGATAAAAGAATCAAGTACAATCAGAGAAAGACATTTAAAAACAGAGAATTCAATGGTAAAAGTTGAAACGAGACAATGCTCAAAGATGACAAAACTTTGACTAAGAAATTAGCCATCAGCTCTATCATGAGCGGTGGTGGCTTCTCCATTAATCTTTTATGGGATTAATCAGTATGGGCTATTCCTTTACAAGAAACCTAGTCCAACTTCATTTAGCTAGCTGGTAGAAGGAACTAATGCAAGGAAAATGTAGTACCATTGCAGTGGTGGGACTAGATGGATCACTGAAGTTAATGCTGACTTTAAAAAGCTATCAATTATCATCTGCAGTGTTCCAGTATACAGTGTAAATGAAAGAACCACACCATGTAAAACTACGTTATCATGTGCAGATGTACTTACGTATGATTCCATCTGCGTTGTCCACATGCTTTGGTAAATAGTGTGCCGAAAGATCACTCTGAAGGACTTCATCTGAAGTTGCTCTAGCTAAAGCAGCAGCCAAAAATGAAGGGCAATTACTGGAAAAGAAAGAAAGAAAAAAAAAAAAAAAGAAAAAAAAAAAAAAAGAAACACAAAAAGAAACCCACAAAAAGATATTTTCATCTGATTGAGCAAGGTCGCTGGCAGTCAGGGAAATGCATAACAATACTTCTAGTAACTCCGTTTCACTCCTATGTTCTCTGGTTTTTACACTTAAACATTCAATTTTGTAACCTCTATTTAAATGCTTTTCAAATCTAGACTTTAGCCCCCTGCAGAGTCTGTCACACAACCCTTACTTAGCGTACATTTCCTACATATGCATTATGCTTATCTTAAGCCCATTCTGTCCAGTTTCTCCTAAGAATTGGAGTCAGGATTCAAAAGGGTATGAGAATCATAGAATAGTTCAGGTTGGAAAGGATCTTAAGATCATCCAGTTCCAACGCCCTGCCATGAGCAGGGATGCTTCACACCAGATCATGTTGCCCAAAGCTCTGTCCAGCCTGGCCTTGAACACTGCCAGGGATGAATCATTTACCACTTCTTTGGGCAACCTGTGCCAGCGGCTCATCACCCTCACAGTAAAGGAACTTCTTCCTTGTGTCTAACCTGAACTTCCCCTGTTTCAGTTTAAACCCATTCCCACTTGTCCTATCGCTACAGTCCCTGATGAAAAGTCACTCTCTGGCATCCTTGTAGGCCCCCTTCACATAAAGTGTCCAAAACCTCACCAAGGGACACTGAAAGTTATGGCAAATCCATAGAAGGCTAGAAGTTGATGTGCGTAAGGTTAAAAAGTTCCCTCATGAATGATCTCTATCAACAGTAAAATGGCTTTAACTCACTGTAGCTTAATTAAGCCTGATATCTCCCAAGGTTAATTAATCTATAGCAAACCAAGTCACTTTAATGTATGCTTTCTCATCAAGATGGGTTTAATACCTCTTAATGTATGTATGACTTTTTATTTCCCATTGGTCTGCCTTAAATGCCCTGGGTGTTTCTTACTGACACAGCCTGAAACTTCCAGTTTCCATCGTTATCATTAGGGTTAACAAAGTCCTCTGTAAGAAATGTCTACCATTGCAGGACCACATCAGAAACCATCCATCAACAACAGAACTCTGCATCAGCTAGTTCAGGGAATATGCAATAAGCACATATACTTCCTCAACCTATTTCTTCTGCTTATGCCCAGTAAGTCCGTTCACAGGCTTTTAGCATGGTTGGAGAGGGGGTGTTAGCATAGAAGCATCAGCCCAACCAGATCCAGAGCACAGAAACTTCTACGCACATAACCAGACTCATCAGCCTTCATACTGGAGCCTGAGAAGCACATGGCAACCATCACTTGCATTCACATGAAGTTCACTGCCCAGGAAAGCCAACTGCCATCCTAAACTGGCCCACGTACCCTAGCTTCAGCAGGGAGATCTGAGTTCCAGGAAAAAATCAGATTCACCAGGCTTGGGTTTTTTGAAAAGCCATTTAACTGTAAAGTTTTCCAGATTTATGATACCAAATGGTGCTACAATCAGAAACATTATGTAACAGATTTATGAAATGCACACTAAATAAGTCCTCCAACCCTCATTATTTACTATTCAACATATCTACTAATCATTTAAATGTACGATTAGAAATAATAGCTTTGCCCAAGTGACATATTGCCTTGAGAGAAGCTCTGACCCTTGCAGTTATGCAGAAAGCCACTCGCACCACGTTCCTGCACCATCAGTTAGAGTATTTCCTAGAATTAGCAGGAGAGGATTCTGCTCACGCAGCACCTCCAAGCCTCAGCAATGTGCATGCTAATGAAGCATGACTGCTGGAGGAAATCAGCTGGCTTAGAACTGGCTCTTCCCAGCACAACACAGGAACGCTGA
The DNA here is from genome assembly GCA_028858755.1 of Ara ararauna. Taxonomy (NCBI): domain Eukaryota; kingdom Metazoa; phylum Chordata; class Aves; order Psittaciformes; family Psittacidae; genus Ara; species Ara ararauna. The sequence goes on along the minus strand of CM054389.1, from coordinate 2,495,012 downwards.
TCCTATTTACATACAGCAATGCCCGGTGGTAAGAGTAATCAGCAAGGGGAAAACACACCGGGACCTCCCTTACTTCTGCTGTGTGTAGAAGCTGGTATTCTATCTTGTCTTGTCTGCCTTTATTTAGCTCACAAAGAACAGGCTTTTCATTTCTATTATTAGCTCCAATACTCCAGAGCAGTGATACCGGTTACTGTTCATGTTATGTGCAATTTCCACATTACCAAAAAAGCCAGAGATCGCGATGGCTGGGACAGAATAATTCTATCAGCAATTAGCAACACTGGGAGGACAAGGCTCTGAAAAAAACACAGAGAAAGATGAAGATCCAGCCTCAATAATGCGCAGAAGAACCCGGACTGAGAGCATTGACAACCACCAGCCAGCCAGAGCTTGCCTCAGGTGCCAAGGCAGCAGGCAACGCGAGCATCCGCAGGAATCCGAGCTCGTTCCCCAGACCAAGGCTTGCCCTCACCAGCTCACTGCTGAAAATTTTTTAGGGAAACCTGACTTGTTTTGTGTCACTTTTAAACAACCCCTCCGGAACATCCACTGATGCACAAAGAGGGAACCTGGTTAAGAGCTGAGGCAACAACAGCGACTAGACTCAGGACCTAAACAAAACCACCTCCTGACATGAGGAACCTCTGCTCTGCCTGTGGTTGGAAGGTGGGAATGACACATCTTTGGTGACCCAGAGTAATGAAAATTAATATCTGGAATTTTAGGTACTGTTTTAACCATAGTGACAGATTACTAAATTGAAAGGTGCATTTACAGCCTATGAAGCTGGTCAGAGTATTGCCCCAGTCAGCTCCAAATGCTATCTACATGTCCCTACAGCCAATGGTAGCAGTGTAGCACAGGAGCTCTTCAGGTAGCCAAGGAGTGCATTTCCATTACAATACTAAACCTACACAAAAAGCTGCTAAAGGTGTTACTAGATAAATTAAAGGATTTTAAGTACATCCTTCCTGATTCTCTGGCAGCGTGGGTGTGTTTAGAACACCCACAGTTGCATTGCAGCAAACCTGGAATAACTCTACTAAGGTAATAAATCAAGCCCCAAAGTGGGATTAATTAAGTTTGAGGAAAAACAGTCTGAAATGGGCTTAACTCAGCCCCCATATTTTTATGTTACCAGCTTAACACACAACTCTCCTTCCTGAGAGCATTAAAGCGAAGACTTCCCAAACATTTTCTCTGAGCTATTCCTCTGTGCTCTAAATCTAATATAAGGTCTTCTACTAAAAAAAGATGGCAAGTTTACAATTCTTATTGCACGAAAAATTCACCATTGGGGTTTGAGTGACATCAATTTGGATGGAAAACATAGAGGAAAATAAATCAGCTGAAGGCTTTCCTTCTTTGTCTGGCCACTCTTTGTCCTAATAATAACAGCTGCCTGCCAAAGAATTAATTGCCCTTGACATTTGCTCATCACAAAGCTGCTTATGTAGCGGTTACAGGACTATGCCATGTAAGCAGGAAGTGACTAGATGCAGACAGATAACTTCCTCTTCCTGATTAGCACAACTCAAAATTGACTTCTCTTACTTGGCTCCTGAGAGGGCTGTAGTTGAATTACTCCTCTCCTTCAAGGAGCAGCAGACTGCACCGGAGGTTTTTAACTTCTTTTAAAATAGATTAGATGTTGAAGTCAAACCATTACCCGGACACTTCAGTACAGTTACACCAAGACAAATGAAGAATCAGGTCTAGGATCTTTGTTCTTATCACAAAAGTGAACACTCAGGTGAGCACCTACAGCATCCCACAAAACAGCAGGGACCCACGCTTGAATGATCAGACTTTGCCATTCTTGTGGTCCCCATGTCTTTTACACAAGACAAGTAGCAGCAGACAGGATTCATGAGGACATTGGAGGTGCATTGCACCCCACTGCTGGCATAACTAAGGATTATCTGCTGGCTGAAAATAAATTCTTCTGCCACATTCTAGATGCTCAAAATTTATTAGTCACGAAGTTATGACAAATTGAAACTGGGAGAGCACGATCTTGTGTCGCAGAGAGCAGAGAGCTAGAAATGCCTTCATCTATTCATAGCCATGCCACTAATTCAGCAGCCCACTTTGGACGAGCCACTTCATCACTCAGACCATCAATTCCTCATTTACAAACAAGGGATGATAATGTCACTTCATCAGTGAGAGGAGAAGGAAGAAGGCCACAGAAGGCCTAATTTAGTGTTTGCAAAAAAGTCTAAGATTTCTAGATAAGAGCACAACTGAAGGGAAAAATATCAATAAGATAGCGGAAGATATTTTCAATCTATACAAGATTTATGGAGCTTTCACACTTTCATTCAATATTCTCTGTTCTCATACACTGCCAGAAGTGCTAAGTGGAATACGCAGGCAAACAACAACTCTAGACAGGCACATATAGTCTGATGCAGGCAGTGGACTCAACGGCCATGAACAACTCTAGAAAAGTTGATGCATCTCAAAAAAGGAAACCCATGAAAGACAAGCATCAAGTTCTTAAAACTCAGTAATGCAAGTTCCTGGAGCATCAGCACTATTGATGCGAAGATGATGCTACAGGCACATTGCTGCCCCTGACCAAAATACACAATGGAGTGCCACCGCTGCTTGAAAATACTTAACACTGCCATGGTCTGATGGCAAACTGATAAGGCTTCACTAACCCAAACAAAGAAAGGAAAATGGACCAAAAAGTACTGGTGCCTTTCAAAGGCCAAAGAGGTCAGTAAATCACAAAACATGCAGTGTTCCTATTATCTCAGGAATCCCCTAACACCACAGAACAGCAGCTGTTTTAGTTAGAATGAAACATGATTTAAATAGAAATGCTATTCAATCTGCTGAAACACAAAACAAATCCATAGGCAAACAGTACAAAGCATCATATATTGTTTCCCACAGCAATCCAAGATTCCAAGACCAAGAACACGACCTGAAAAGAAACAAGTACAACACATTCCCTTAAGGCCTATAATTTACTGTGTTAGTGAAAGATTTTGTAGGGATGAAAAGCTAACTGCACCCTTTCCAAAAAGACATTATACTTGGGATGCAGTTTGGTAAACGTTCCTGTGTCAATGTGGCCTGTTGCAAGTTCTTCTTAGAAAGCAAGTTTTGCAAGATTCAATTTAAGAAAAACCTCATTTGTCCCCAGCTTGTATTTACAAAACACCCTAAAGTCTCATGAGAATTCTTCCAGATGGAGCTTCCGATACAGCCCGGAAGCAATTTGAAGAAGCCTTTTAAGTCTTTATTATTGAAAGTTCTCATGCTGTAAACTGCAGCAATAATAAGCAGAGAAATTCTTTGGGAAGATCCTTTGGCTGTTGCCCCAGCCCTCTCGTCAGCTGCCTCCTGTTCCAGTGGATATCCAGAAAGCCAGGGAACCAGCTGAGGAGCTTCCACTTATCTCCTAACACTGTGAGACGGAACCCAGAGAGGAATATTCTGTTAAGCAGTCTTTAAGCTGCAAAATGATTATGGATGAATCTTCTAGTTACGCCAAGTGAATGCTATTTCCAGCTCCTGTCTCTGCAGGTTCTCCTTGCTCAGAAAGCATCGCTTCCCCTGCCAGCTCACCGCTCTGCCTGACCTGAGCTGCTCTGCAGCTCTGCACAGCTGGTGAAAGTTTTGATGCTTATTTAAAGTCTGGTCACGGTGGACAAATGGAGTACGGTTTTTTTCGTAACACATGGTGAAACCCTGCGCTAGATTTTAGCTGCTGCAGTGAGTTACTAAAAAAAACCCAGTGCACGCACACAAAAAGAACAAACAAACAGAATAAAAACAATGCACCTTATAGAAGATTGCATAACCAAAGCTCCTTGAGAAGTCATTTGAGCTGGCAGTGTTGAGACAGAAAAGATGCTTGATAAATCTGTTTGAAGGAGCTGAAAATGTGCTACACAGGGAAGCTGCTATCTATAGGCTTCACAGAGACAGCTGCCTGGTCACATTCAAAATTATTCTGTCCTTGTGGTGACAGTTGTAAGCAACAGAAATATAATACACAACCATTACAAAAAACCACTTTCTGATGTGTTTACCATGCCCTTATTCGATACAGACACCGCAGTGGGATCTCTTTTCTACCAAATATTTAACCTTTCCATTGTGCTCACTGCCATATTCTAGGGAGTAGGATCAAGTTTATACAGGTATTTTGCTGCAGCTAAGTCCATCTTAACTAGACATTAAAAAAACCAAGTAAATACAGAGGTACACTGCTCACCAGATAACATGCTAACGACCCCACAGATAAATGTACTGAATGAGAATAAAGCAACTTTGGGAGAAACAATAATTTCCTTTTGCAAATTCTTATTAGGCTTGCAACTTTTGCTGATGGTGAATGATACAAGTTCTCAATTTAGCTGCAATCACTGAAAGTCTATGTCACAAAACAGAATAAAACCTTATACGAAGCTCATGCTTGACAGCTATGACTAAGGTAAAATACTTCATGGTCTCAATTTTACATTAACCACCTTAATAAAAAAACCCAAGAAAATCACAAAAAGAACAACAGCTAAAAAATGCCTTTAGAAATGACCTGTTAACTATGAATCGTAAACCACTGCAAGTCAAAGACATCGGGTCTTTGCTTACAAATTAAGATCTAACCCGAGATTAAAATATATTCAAATTCTTACCTCATTTTTTAATGAGATAGTGAGCGTCAACAAAATGCTCTCTTCAGTAAAGGATACATGAAATAGGTATGAATGGAAACCTCTAGGAAATCACGTTTGGTGATCAGATGGGAAACATTTGCAAAACCACGGAACTCAATTAGGAGTGTGTTGGCACTGATCCCATAAAAGCGCTTGGGTGCTGCACTCATCTGTCAGGGGGTTTTGATAGGATATTATACACGGGGAAATAAAGGAAGTGCTGTGCTGCCTGGCATATCAACCTAGCTAAAAAAATTAGGGCAGAGAGCAAAATTAAAATACTAGCACGATGCTGAAAAATATGAAGACAAAAAAACTGCTCATGCAAAAGTCTGAGTGCAAGAGCGTGGTTCATATATTCTCTGACTACCTGGGAGACCTGGCTGCAAAGGGATTCCTACCTCATTTCTCCAGTCAGAGCACCGCAGGCGAGTGCAGCTCAGATTCCCAGCCTGTGAGGTCAGGAGGCAGCTGGCACTGGATTTGGCAGTGGGTGCCAAACCTAACATCAGGCGTCCTTCCAGCTACATTCACACACACACTCAATCTCTCTTGCACCAATGTATTTCAGAACACGTCTAACACACTTTCCAGCACACAACTGCGAGCATCTTTCTCACTAGAAGCTAAATAAAGGCCAAGTAAGAGACACCGCACCATGAGCAGCAGGAAGAGCAAGCCCAGGCCCCCTGCAGATGTGCATGCTCTGTCCCTCAACTCCCCTCTCCAGCAAGGCCAGTTTTCCCAGGAGCCCACCATGTCATCATCTGTCTTAGAGGACAAACTGCTCACACAATGGGAGGGGATGAGGTTCAACAAGGCAAAGTGCCGGGTCCTGCGTTTGGGCCGCAACAACCCCATGCAATATTATGGGCTTGGGGACGAGTGGCTGGAAAGCTGCTCGGCGGAAAAGGTCCTGGGGATGCTGATTGACAGAGCTAAACATGAGCCTGCAGCGTGCCCAGGCAGCCAAGAAGGCCAACAGCATCCTGGCTTGCACCAGAAACAGTGCAGCCAGCAGGGCCAGGGAAGTGATCATCCGCCTGTACTCACTGGTGACACCGCGCCTGGAATCCTGTGTTCAGTTCTGGGCCCCCCACTACAAGAGACACATTGAGGAGCTGCAGTGGGTCCAGAGAAAGGCAACAAAGCTGGTGAAGGGTCTGGAGCACAAGTGAGATGAGGAATGGCTGAGGGACTTGGGGGGGTTTAGCCTGGAGAAGGGAAGGCTCAGGGGGGACCTTACTGCTCTCTAAAACTACCTGATAGGAGCATGAAGTGAGGTGGGGGTCAGTTTCTTCTCCCAAATAGATATAATCTTTGAAACCTAATTCGACAATTCTCTAACTCATTGTCACAATATGGCAGTTCTGAGGTTACTTATATTTCAATCTCTGTCGAGCTGATGCTACCTGCATTTTTAGATTTAGAATGACAGAAGTCATCTAGTGTAACAGTAGCAATCCTTAAAAACCCAGGATGAATCTTCCAGGAGCTGAAAGCCAAACTACTGCAAGAATTCCAATTGAATTCCCAGAAGCAACTGTTTGATAGTTTGTTCATTACATCAAAGAATTGAAGATCTAAATTTGCTGTTGAAAATCATATTCCAGGACTTGAGTCCTCACAGCCATATCCTACCCAGCTGTGAAAGGTAAACCTAGACTTTGAAGGAATGAAAAGAGAAATCATTTTATTACAGGAATGGACCTAAATCCATGAACCTCAGTTACAATACTGAGAGGTCAAGGATGTATCTAGACAGCAGTCTCCCCCTGTCTAAATCAGAACCTTTTCTGAGCAGCATGATTTTGAGGGATTGGATAGCCTTTTTTTATACCATTTTAATTACTGCTATAAAATGCATTTCACAAAAGTATAAAAATATTATAATTTTTTAAAATACCACAGGCCACTTGATGGGCATGTGTTATCAAGCTTAGATCTTTGGAATCCAGCCATGTAAACGCAAAACCAGTTAAAAAAATCATCTGTGTTTACTCTATCATTAATTAATAAAAATAAAGATAATATATTGGAATTACATGTGACTTTCAGGAATTTATACTGAGATAAAAGATCCTTCTGGGGTTTGCTATTGTTTGACATGGATTAGTTTGCACATTTACACAGTGCATTCTCTCTTCCAACAGAAATGCTCAGCATCTGAGTGACACACATACCTTGTAATCAGTCTTTGACTGCCATTCCAAAAATCAGCCACTGCCTACTTAGCACCTCCAAGTCTGGAACAGTAAGGAAAGATGCACCCTTACCTGAAGAAGCACATTTCTTAACTGGAAAACCTATGGCAACAACAGTTATCTCACAATGAATTTCTCTGCTAGAGTGAGGCCTTTTTAAAAGCTCTACAGGACATTAAAAATGTCATTGATTTTTCTCTTGTTGGCTCTCAGTCAATTTGAAAGCCAGCATAATTCAATATCTTTCTACTAGTTCCATTAGCAAAGAAAGGAATCCATGCTTCAATCTATGCTGCCTTATTGGAAAAGGTAATTTAATTTTACACCTGAAATTGTGCCAACATCAGCATAAAACCGTACACAGTATACCTAAGATTTAATTTATAAATTCTGTGTTTTGTCAAGCCAGAATGAGATGCTGTCTGAAATCAATAAGTGGGTCCAAATTTGCACTGAAGATACTTACATATATTCTTTTTATTTCAGGTGTTTTATGTTCCAGTTGGAGTTGTTGATTATCCCTCTCTTTACTATAAAATACTAATGACACATCATCTAGAAAAGTTCATGTTGCAGAAAACTTTATAATTAAAACTATATCATTTACTTACTACTGATTCCTCACCTCTCTTTTACCTCTGTTAAAAATAACCTTCCACTGATACTTCCCTTAACCTGAAGAGATAAAACTGTACAAATTGGATGTGTCCAGAAAAAAAAAAGAAACACCCAATGCAGAGCACCTATTTTATTGCAGATCAGACTAACACGCCAAAGTCCTCTAGTCAAAAAGAAAAACGGTATGTGCGGTTATAGTTAATGACTTAATTTCAAACCAATGACACCAAATGCTGCACAGCAGCGCACACCACTCTCTTCATTTGTATTCATCGCTACTGCAGATCATCAAGGCGAAAAAAAAATGCAAAAAGACTTCTTTAAAAAAGGCTGGAGACAATGAATCTACAGCGCCCATTCAAAGGAACAGCTTTCAGTACCACCACACAGAACTGGTCCCCAAGTAACTGTGCCTGCATTATAATATTTGTCTTCTTGTAAACATGAAAAAATGAAAGCTGCAGGCCAGGGTTTTCGAATGACATTTGATCACTTAACTTCCTCCAACCCACTGAACAAATATCAAATGGAAGGCAAAATACACCCCAGAAGATTGATGACCACTGAGTCAGCAGAGAATGTTCTCTCCCTCCTTTCTCACCCTGGTGAAATGCAGTTCATCATTCAAATGGTTTAGGTGTTTATGCCAGATATAAGATTAGATAATTAGTCATCTGAGCCCTGGATGTCAACTTTTTTGTGCTAAAAAATTTACTCCAGATGCACCATTTATGATCAGTTGACTTGCAAAAGCATTCTGGTGTTATACAGCAATACATCTTATGGTGTACAGCCAAATATCTGCCACTCTGTAGTAACATATTCTGTTTCTGCTGCAGCAATACCCTTCCTGATCTTAGTTCTTCCAGTGACTCAATTTTTTGTCTGCAAAATAGGGATAATGATATTGACCTCTGAAAAGCAATTTCAACTCTAATGATGAACAGCACCAAGAAGGGCCAGATATTATTAACCAACCCTAAACCAGGAATGGAACAAGAGAACAGCAATTTACTTGCATTCATCACCAGAAAACACTGCTGCTCTCCCATCTACTTTCTCCTGAGCACGACATGCAAGAGAAATCAAATTAAAAGCAAACATTAAAAGACTATAGAGTATCTTTAAAAATAATTTTATAGATACATGTATAAGTACAAGGATATTCAAACATCGTATAGTGGGGAAAATTAAAGATTTTATTAGAACCTCAATTTCAACATTAATGCACACAGAACAAGATACCAGAGGGATAAATGGGGCTTTAGGATCAGGGTGCATGCTCTTTAAAGGAATAAACCTTTACTTACTCCAGAAAGATCCCATCCTAACTCCCACTGTCATTTGCCCTTTACAGAACTGCAAAGAATATTGGCAGGCTTAGGTTTTAGGTTTTTTCTTTAAAGGATAATCAAAATGTTTTAGCTATTCTGTTTCACATTAAAGTCCCTAATGCATTCTGTTCTACTGAGCCACATAGTTATTTCAGTCATTCTTAATAAATAACAGTTGCCAGTAGTAGTTAAGCCAACAGATCTGAATTATTTATAGTGTTGAGGAACAGAACAGCAGATAAAATGCATTAGGGCTTTCAGTTGTTCTTGCCTGAACAACACAATGGCAGCCTTCAGATGTTTTTTCCACAGGCTGTAAAATATTCTGCTTCCAATCCTGGTTTAAAAGATTTCCTAAAGAGGCAACAGGCAAACCTACTGCTATTCATCTTCATTAATCCCATTCATGAAGAGCAGGTAGGAGAGTTTCCCGAATACAGCACATTATTGGAAAAAAAAAATAAAAGGAAAAAAAGAAAAGAAAAAAGGCACAGACTGGGATTTGATTGAACGAGTCACATTCAAACTGCTATTCAGTATTATTAACCAGAACTTACTTATTGAGATGTTATTTAGCATGGCTTTATACCTGCCAATTAATGAGCTAAAAGCACCTCACAGTGTTAAACTCTGTGTTTCCTTTTTCTTTGCCTATAAACCCTCCTCCCTTCAGCTGAAAAAATGCACAGGTATTATCTTCATTTTACAATGGGAAATCCAACTTCACATTCAGTGGTGGAACATGGAAATCCTAATGCCTGTCTCTCCTCCATTCCTCTTTTTTAAGAGGCCACATCACAAAACATTAAACACACAAAAAACAACAGGGACAGAAATTATCTTGACAATATTTGATAAATTATGTTAAAGGCAGTGGTTGAGTTTATGCTTTTCGTGGCTTAAAAGATGCATTCAAATATCTGTCTTGACTGACTGATGGGATGACATGACTATCTGCTGAGCTGTGTTTGGGTAGAAATCTGGGGGGAAGCTTTTGCTTTCCCACCTTGTACTGACTTCGCAGGAGACCACACCAGTGTGAAATTCACTAATCTTCCAAGGAGAAACATGCCCACAAATGACAAGGAGAGATTTACACTCAAATGCTGCAGAGAGAACTGGGGGAGTAGTTGTAGCAACAGAAGCTTAAGGCAAATGAGTTTTCCTTTTTTAGTTCACCTTCCGATTTCTATATGGATGTGGTTACAGCAGGAAATGCTGCAAATTGTAGCATCTCTAAAGAGTAAAAAGAAGAAGAAATGAAAACCTGGAGAGGTAAAAAACCAAACAAACCTCCTCCTACAAAATGCTAAAGAAATAGGTCGAGGCAACCACTTTCAGGCCATGTCATGTTATTAAGGCACCTGAAACTGGTTTCATCACATGTTAAATTGCAGGAATGAGCCATAGTATCCAAACCATCAAGCAGGCTCAAGTGACACGGATCTCTGTGCTTCCCCACTCCCACTTCCTTGGCTTAGCTTCCTCAGTCTCCCAGTTCCAAGGCTTATTTAAAATCTGCACTCTGATTTTACTGAGACAGTTTGTATTCAAGATGCCGTATGCCACGGGAGTGACCATGCTCAAGATATGAAGAATATGGCTTTTGCTTTGGGTAAAGCAGGTCCTCAGCCTGTGAAACATACAGCTTGCCTGCAGTATGAGTCTATATATAGCTCTTTTTGCGCACAAAGGCTATATGAATTGATTCTGAACAAGCTGAGGATTTCAAACAAGTCTGCAGTGCTGTAGCCTCTCTTCCATCCTGAAAGGGACAGTGGATTATTTAAAACTTGGAAAACATGCCCTAAAATTATTTCCAGCAGCATTCTAAAAGAGAAATCATAATAAAAAATATCTGTGTACATATTCCAATCACTCTTGTAAGGTCAAATAAGAAAATAAGAGCTGCCACCTTTTATAGCTATAACATTACAAAGTAAATCTTGACAGATTATAGACATTGTTTTTCTGCCACAGGCTTCTCAATACAACACAAACTCTACCTGCCAGTTCACCAGAATATAGGGCTTTATTTATGCAAAAGGATCAGTCTTTACTTAAAATGTTATTTGTCCCATTTTATTTTGTATGAGCGATGTTGGATTAACACATTCAATTCACCCACCTCAGAGGCAATAACACTGCTCCCAATCTATTGCAGCTCATGTAAGAATAACCCAACAGTTCTTCTTTCTCTCCACAACCCCCCTCCACCAAGATGACTGCCATCTTTTCCTGTAAGTTTCTTATTAAATCTGTGATCTCTTCAGAAGATATGAGCTCTAAATATAAGAAGGAATCTGTTAGGTAATACCTCAAGAAAGGAGGTAGCACACAATAGCCTGTAGACAACATGAGCCAGAGAAAAATATAGAAAGAGGGTGAAAATCTGCATTATTAATGTGCCTGGGCCTAGGTTCATCCTGTGGATAGTTAAATATATAGAATCATGTAATATATGTGTAAATCTTAGGTTTTTATTGCTGCAGAAGATAAATGCAAACAAGCAACATTATCTGGAAGTTAATTGGGGAGCTGGCAAAAACTCACAGAGATCAAAAGAAGTCTTGCTCAAACACAACAGAACTTGTTTAAAGCTCCATGAACCAGGATTGTAAATAATACACTAGTGAGAACTGACTCACCCTCAGTGATGAGTAGGCTTAAACCTTCTTCAAATGGAAGAGTGTCACAGTTATAACCAGCAGTTAAGAGAGTTACTTAGGAGTCACATTATAAATTACAATGGTAATGCGTATTCAGGGAGCAATACACAGAGAGAGAGAATATGAAATCAAAACATTAATAAAAATAAGGAACTTTTGGAGGCAAATAATTATCTTCTATATATACAGTGGTTTATACATTCCCAAATGATTTTGAATCTAGAAATAAATTGTTACTTCTACCAGCGCTGATATACGAGCTACCTTGGATGAAAACCAGCAAATTATTAACCATGGATAGAAACATTACCCAACTGTTTTCAACAAACAGCAAAAAAACGGACCATGCTAGAAAGAACAGCGGGAATACAGGAATTGAAGTTATCCAAACTAAAATTTAACCAGAATAATGCAGAGATCATCTTGATTTTCTAGACGTATGATGGGATTTCCAATAAAAACGAGATTGGTCAGAATCATCTGGGTTCAAACTTAAACAGAGGAGATGTAGGTTAGATATTAGGAAGAAATTCTTCCCTGTGAGGGCGCTGAGGCACTGGCACAGGGTGCCCAGAGAAGCTGTGGCTGCCCCATCCCTGGCAGTGTTCAAGGCCAGGTTGGACAAGGCCCTGAACAACCTGGTCTAGTGGAAGGTGTCCCTGGAACTAGATGATCTTAAGGTCTTTTCCAACCCAAAATGTTCTATGATCTGTCTGCCTTGATATCTCATCCCCCAGTCTACATCGTCCTTCTCTCACCGTTCTTCTAACACCATCTTGAGGCACTGACTTGAAGGAGAATATTCAACATCTGTAGCTGAAATACATATCTATCTATATAAATATATATATATACACACACTTGTATGCGTGCTTAAATACGAACAGTCTCCACAGACTTCTTGGGAAAAGGAAGAGAGAAGAGGCAGAAGATCGAAGGCCACACAGAAGCACGTAGCTAACCCAGAAAACACATCATTAAAACACTGTGCCAAGTCATATTTTGAAAATAAAAAGTTCTATCAATTCTGCCCTGGAAACACAAAACCAGCATCAACTCTACCAATGACAATGCCCTTGAAAAACTAAAGAAACAAAGAGGCCTCCGAATGGCACAGTTGGGGACTGAGGGTAGCAGTAAACTAGAATAGCAATTCTGTAACCACAAAAGACCAAATTCCGAAGGAGGCAATCAAGTAAAGATTAAATACAAATGTTTTCTTAGTTGGAACAGAAAATTCTGTTAAGTTTAGCCAGACCATAAGGAGAGGCACAAGAGTAGGAGAAATCTTAATTGTCAAAGCCCCACATGCAAAAAAAACCCTAAATAATAAATCTGTATTCTATATCCACACTGAAAAATAGCAATGAATTATCTTTGTTGGATTTAGCTGTAAAAGACTGCTAAGAGCATGCAGTTGGATCTATCAGAAGTACAGTCAGGCAGCACAAAGACTGCCTCAAGGGCAGAGAGTTTTCTACTAAAAATACAGGTAGTGCATCTACATGAGAGCTTTTTAATGATGCATGGAGTCAACCTAAAAGACACAACTGTGATTGGTTAGATTGAAAATAATATACCGAGGCAAAAAAAGATTAGGAACACCAGCTGAGCTCAGAGATAACACAGGAAAAGTTACTGTTAAAGCAAGATTTAAGTTATAATAACACAGCGGTAGTAAATTGGAAGATGTAACGTGATAGGAGACTGAACACTGCTCCCAGTTCTGCATCTGACAAATGACACTTCTGCCAGCAAATCATTTAATCTCTACACATCCATCCATCTAGGTGTCAAATAGGTTTATTGCCTTAAAACTTTAGAAGAGTACTGGGAAATTTAATTCATCAATACCTGAAAAATATGTTTTAATCCTTGGACAGAAGGTCCTGAGAAAGGACACCATGTTACAAAATTAAGACTACCTAATAAAGTATCATGGCATTTACTTCAGCGAGCTCCTCATCTGTCTCTCTCCTGTTCTGGTTCCTGGGTTCCACAGCGCCTCATGACTTTGTCATTTCTTTGTCTTGGGATAATAGAATGTGAGCTGCAGTAATGAATCAGGAACATTAGTGCCACAGGTGGGACAGACGAGTAGCAGTTGCTCCTATAATTTACATAGAATAGAGGAAGAAGCCGGCTTCATTCATGTAATCATAAATATTACTCTGAATCTTATTCTAAAAAGTACTGTAAAAAGCAGATGAAAAACTACAGAAGGTATGAAAGAGTAATCTAGATCCAAAGCTTTCCTGAAGGTACTGAGAATGAAAAGTTAGGGGCTTGATGTAACATGAGCTGAAGATGCTAAAAACCTCCAGAAATGCAAATTTAAGCACCTTGCATAATTAAACTCAACTTCTCCCTTTAGTAGGAGCAAAAAGACCTCATCCAAAAACCTTTACAAGTTTAAAACACTGGAGATTTTTTACACGTGCAGAAAAAAAGGCGTGTTGTCTGCACTATCTTTTTGTTAGACTTACATTCATTAGTTTTGTCTTTCTATTTCAAAACTAAAAACCTAATTCAAATTAGATTAATAACCTGTAGCAAAATTAAATACAGAGGAATACAAAGGCAGCAACATGAACTCCTCAGGGATCAGGGAAATTAAATAAGTATAATATGTTACAGCTTTGTTATAAAACAATAATGGACTAGTGACAAAACCCTCACTCTTTTATCAAAACCGCGTTTTTCAATATTCAACCTGTTCTTTTTGATCAGAGCTGGTTATATAATAATCAGCCCTGCCACATTTATGCTGAGATCATGCATTTGATTTACAGATTCTTATTAGTGCCAAAGACAGCCAGAAAATCAATTCATTCCCAAATAAAGTACAGCCAGGTTGGAGCCTTAGCACTGGCACACCCTCATATGGGCTAGAGGGCAGCAAAAGAAAATGCTTATGACAATAAAATAGAGACATAAGCTCAAGTAACCACAAAACAAAGAAGAGGAAAACAACGCGCACAAGAATGAAGATCCACCTCGCTCTGATGTTCAAAGCCAACACAGACTATGCTCTCTTACCCATATGGACAGCCCATGGCAGGAGGTCTGAAAAATCCATAAGGAAAACTGCCCGAGTCCCCTGTTTATAGCTATATATTAAGTCTTGATATTTAGCATAGCTTGTCAAGAGTAATGCAGTATTGCACAATTCTTCATGAGGCTCTTCTGCCTTTTAGCTATGAGTCACCATTATATTAGTAAAAAGTGAGCTTAATTTAGACAACACTGAAGGGTAAATTACGTATTTTTTTCAGGTCTTTGATCCAGAGGGCTTCATTATTTATTTATTTATTTACTTAATGTCTTCTCTTTCCCCTCTCCCCCTTTTTTTGTTTTTAATAAAACTATGACAATGTCATTAATTTTCAGTAGGCAGCATCACAGGAAACAATCATAGCCCTGGACATGAGGGAAAGGGGTTTCTACATTTGATGGAAGACTTTATATCTCTGCTACACTCCCTCTGCTGCAGGAATGTCATAAAGGAACAAAGGAGTGCTCCTTCCGTGTTCTTCCTCCTGAAAAATGGATTGCCTCAATCTACCTACCAAGAAGGAAAATGGAAAAAATATTAGTATTTATAGCCATTTCTTAAATACAGATCTAGTCCTGTTAGAAAGAAAATGTCTGTTTTGATAGCAAATGTTATTAAGGCTGGAAAAGGAGGAGTATATGTGCCCTATTTAATACGTGTGTTGAGTTTAATGTGATCCCAACTGAAAACAGTAGCTAATTTTACTGATTTTAACACCTCAGTGATCAAAGCTTTTCTCTGAGGTTTAGCAGCAGTTATGAAAGGTTTGCAAGGAAGAGAACAATAATGTACAATAAGACTTGTCTGAGTAACTCTTCAGGTTTAGCTATCTGCAAAGCCTTATCAAAAAGACAGAGAAAAATAATAGAATGATTGAGATTAATTTGCATACTTGCTATAACAATAATTAAAGACATCTTTCTTATAATGTGAATGTCTCAGGCATTTCATCCATAAGGGAGGTTGACATGCTGATATATTTCACTTCCAAGGTAGAAAGTATTTCTCTTTCATTGCAGCTACTGCCTGGAATTTATTAAAGGAAAACAGTGAGAAAGACTGATTGGAGAAAGAAACAGTGAGTAACATTAAGTCAGGACTGCAAATCCTTCTGTGTCCTATATCCACCACAGCCTTTGAAATGGGACCAAGATGGGAGAAATAATCAGCCATTTGCTCCTCCCTATCCTCTCCATCCATCACCTTTTCAATCTCCCACATCCCACTCCGTAGCCCAGGCACACCCAAGGCAAAACCATGCCTCCAGTCACACCTCTGCTTTGTGCAGCCCAAGTCTGAGAAGCTGACGATTAACAGAGAAAACCTCCCAACATTTTCTTTGGACATCCTTCCAGGACAAACCATTTCCTCCACAAAGGATTTATATGATACGAAGGTGTATAAAGAGACAAGAAATGGTCAGGAAATAGGGGAAATAAGGGGGGGAGTTAGGGGGGAGCAGGCCTGGCTGTA
This sequence comes from Ara ararauna, assembly GCA_028858755.1. Taxonomy (NCBI): domain Eukaryota; kingdom Metazoa; phylum Chordata; class Aves; order Psittaciformes; family Psittacidae; genus Ara; species Ara ararauna. The sequence continues at coordinate 2,478,977 of CM054389.1, read as the reverse complement.
CTACAGGATGTCCCAAAAATCAGTCTCTCTCTATATTTCCTTCAGAGTTTCACTGTTGGAAATGAAGTGCCTGTTGAAGTGTCATATTTTAAAGACTCTAAAGCAGAAACCAATTAAAAAAAAAAGAAAAAAAAAAGGCAAGCAGATTTCTCACTACACGTATTTAATATTATGCTGTTTCCTGATGAAAGCCTTCAGTAAGTGGGAGTACTCAGGGAGACACTTTGATTTACATAAATTTGAGACAGAAAAATGCTGTAAGACCAAGTCCATTGCATTGCATGGTTGGGACTGAGTCTTCCAGCGGAAGTTACATCCGCCTCCATACAGACTCAGCGCTCTGTTTCAGGCAAAATTCATAATGTAACTTCAGAATATGCTCTCAAAGCCAGTCTACTCCCCTCTCCTTTATACCATTAGCACAATATTTCAAGGTTGTTCATGCATAATATGTAAACTCTAAGCTATGATTTTATCTTGCTTTTAAACTAATAAAACATACATAAGTCCATTCTATCATTGTTACATAAATTTTAAACATAAACCACATCTGAAAACCAGATTTTTTTACCCCTCTTTTAAAAGAAACAATACACATATCACAGCAACACTCAGCAGTGAATACAATTCAATACAAAACTACACATATAGCGTAATTTATTTACAAGTTGTGCTGGACTCAACTTGATATAATGCATCATCATACAGTGGAATAGGTAATGAGGACTCTCCCATTATGGACAATAAATCCAAATATTAGTAACTCCTTTATAAGAAACTTCATCTGCTACAGACCTAAGTGAGGCCTAAGCCATTCACCATAAGATATCAGGATTCTCAACTTGGCAAATGCAGAAGAGACTTAAAAAAATCATCCATTTGCTTCTTTGGCACAAAACCCCTCAATGCTCCATGAGCAATTTCTGTGCGTAAGAGAGCCAGGACAGAAATAGCAAGGAGCTTGCCGACCATGCTTGTTGAAAAGAGTTTTAGAAAAGGACAGATAGAAACTGGCAGAACGGAATTCTAACATGCACCACAATTTTCACATCGAGACAACTCTTTCCCAAGGAGTATTCCTTCAGCCATTCCTACATTTTTACTGGTTAAAAGCTCACTTCCCCTGGGGGAGGGGGAATAAAAGCTATTCAGGTTTTAAGAGAAATATGTAAGATCAAAGTATGAGAAATTTGAAGACTATAATAAAAAACAACAGATGGCTAAAGAGTGAATGCACGCCCCAGTTCACTTCTGGGCCCCTGGTACCATTCCCAAGCCAATGACATCAGCAGAGCCCTCCAGTGAATTACAGCCCTGTGAACACTCAAGGGTCATGTATTACCCTACATGTGCTGGAGATGAGACTTACTGCACAGGCAGTGGTTACTCACCAGAAGACCACTGAAGCTGAAGCCATTCTGTACATCCATACATCCTGTAACACCCATCAGATTCAAGGCTAATATCTGCTTTCTGGTTATTTTTTCTTTTCCTCCACCCATACAATAGCCAAACTAGTTCAACTGCAATAAAGACCTTAGTTTTAAAAATGCAAATGTTAGAGAGAAGCAGTCAGAGAGCAATGAGAACGATCAAAAGTTTAGAAAATGTTGTCCATGAATAAATGATGCCACGTAAGGAAGCACGGTAATTCACATGCGAAACAACGAGGCAGATGAAGACATCATACTGTTTTCTGTGTTAATGAGGGAGGGACAAACATTACTGAAAAAAATAACAGGGGAGATTCAGATCAGGCAGCAAGCAAAACTTTCTACCTGTAACTAAAACTGCCAAGAGCTGGAATAGCCTGCATAAGGAGGCTCCTGCATGAGGAAGGTGCAGAGTCACCACTGCCAGCAATTTAGAGACGAGGTCAGAAAAGTACCTCTCAGGACATGGTTTAGATTTAGCTAGCTCTACCTTGAGGTAGAAAGATGGACTAAATGACCTCCTGAGCTGCTTTTCAGCCCTATTTTCTATGGTTTTTCTAGTCTATTAAAAACATGTGAAATTTCCCTTAGCTCTTTCCCTTAAAAGGAAGGAGGGTAATTCAAGAGGCACAGTATCTCCAGAGCATAGCCCTTATTAATTAACCTCATAACGTAACCTGCAGTAACATTGTGCAATGCTTCTTACCCCCTCCAGTGCCTGGCCTACATAAGAGTGTCTTCTGGCTATGGAATATAGAGCTTGATCACAAAGATACTGGTGTGTCCTAACTCTCTGTGAAATCAATGGGAATTGAGGTAACATTAAGAATTGTAATCAGGCCCTCAGTCCTAAGCAATAGAAAGGCATGCTTTTAGAATCAGATTAGTTACTTAATCATTCAAAACAGGCACCAAATAATGCACTGACTGTGCAAAAGAAGCATCTTTTTCTCAGGTCCAGAGTCTGCTCTGTCTCCCATTTCCATTTAACACCTAAAGCAAGAAGTAAAATCTACCAGGCATTTACACTGGTGACAATGTTTTATGCTTGTTCCTCAGTGTTGCTCATTTATGGATGTAAAAAGATGCAAGACTGAAGAAATAACCCTTTTATATTTGTTTGTAAAAAATGATTCTATAATGATTCCAGTTCTTCTAAGCCTTCTCTGCCCTATTAAAGATAATAAAACCCTTTTTCCTAGGGAAGTATCTCCATGCAGACAGATCTCTGGGTACACTATACTGCAGCCTCTTGCTGGAGCAGTACTCTTCGCTTATCCACTGTTGTCATCCCAGCTGGTAATAATCAGAACTGAGAGACTTAATTACTGTACCTTTCAATAGGCTTTAATTTTATTTTTGTTCTTTCCACTGCAAATGCCCATGAATCAGAGGGTCACTTTAAGCACAGAATTCAATTTAATTATACTCACAGCCATTTGTATCATTAAACAGGTCAACTTATTAAAAAAAAAAAAAGAGAAAGATCTTGATTATGAATAATGGAAAGCTTGGCAGGCAATCCAGAAGAGTTTCACTCTCGCATCCATTTGTTTAGATTTGTTTACTGAGCACTGAACGAACGTGGCAGTATTAACTGGAACTACATCTAATATTAAATTATAAGTGGATTGTAATGCTGACTTATTGACTGTTTTCATGGGAATATTTACCAGTATTTTTAAAACTGGTCTATTATCTGCTAATAAAAGCAGGGAATGAGAAAGCCAACACAAAGGTCATTGAGTGAAATATGACCCTGTATTCCTGAACTGAATCTGGCAAAATCTTCCCCAAGTTACAGAATTATTCCATACAATCAGGTCCATTCTTCAGATAGCATAGCATTCTTTTTCAGATAAGACACTGTTTTAATTACATGCTAGAGAGGATGTCTCTGATGGAATGTCCTCATGTGAACTAGATCTAAAAACAAAAATCTATGCTGTTCATGAAAGACCTGATATGCAAGGTAGAAAAGGTCTCCTGGAAAGTTATTTTCATGCTTAACTGTTACACCTTGGTACTTAGCTTGAGGTCTTTTAAGGCAATCCTTTTGCACATTTTTGCTCTATTCAGTATGCAACTCTGTGTAACATGATTTCTGTATGCTATTTATAAGGCTAAATAGTCAAATAATTATACATACCGTGCCTTTTATATATACTCTACCTTTATACTCCTCATTTTCATTAACTTTTTGATTTCTAATAGTTCAACAGGCCTAGAACTTATTTATTTCTTTAACTGTATTGTCAATACTAATTTGTAAACTAGCTGTAATTTTTAATAACTTGTATGTATAAACCCCCCATTGATTCACTTATTTTAAACTAAAGTCTTAAAAAGGTGATGACACAAGGACGGAATGCAAGAAGTTAACTGATTTCAATTACAAAAACTGTTGTTTACTTTCATCTTTATTCTCCAGTGACACAGGAAGGAAATCAAACTGCAGTGATAAAAAGCTATTACAAAGAGTTACCTTAAAGAAGCCTGATTGCCAAAACCAGTTAATCATCCAGGATTACTTTACGGTACTGATAATAGATAACCACAAACACACAGATACCTAAAATGTAAAAACTAGAAGCAATTTCTGTTCCTGTAAAAAGCTGCATTTTCCTGATCCATTAAGGTAGACAGATATGATAACAACAGCAGCTCTCAGAATCCAGAAGGACAACGTGACATTACCATGACCCTGAATTCTCATGTTTCATTTTCAATTTCCTTTTCTACATAAAAAAGTAAACATCACACAGTTACAGCATTACAAAATTGTCAGAACTACAGACACTTCTGCAAACACAGACCATGTGGATTTGGTCTGACATAAACCATTGCTTATCATTCAAGTCATAGCCAACTTCAGAGATTCAAAGGAATGTGGATTTTAGTAGAGAGAACTGATGAAACATACTCCTTCCATAAGTACAGAAGTTTATTCAAACAAGGATATATCCAATCACACAGATGTCCCTTGCAAATCAGTTGTTGATGTTACTTCCTTTGCAACCACCATCTCATGTCCTCTGATGTCTCCTCTTGCGGCTATATAACATCCCCCTTCAGCTGATAAGAGTTACTATCCTGCTCAGACTGGAAAGAGCAGCGGATTTGCTTGTAATAGGTTCATCTACTACTCTTTGATGATCTACTTTTGCCCAGATGATTCTACTTCATATGCTCCTACAGTCACAAGGCTGACCTAAGTTCTTTTAAGTTAGGACCTAAAGATTTTATTAGTCATAGTAATTTTCAAGACCAAGTTTCATATGGAAACAAACCTGAAGTCAAATGAAAAAAACCCAGCAAACCCAAACTCACTTCTGCAATGTAAGTTACACTGAAGCAGTGGTAAAATATGCTTAATATTCTCCATTTAGGTCTCACACCGCTTGCATTAATTTTCCAGGTATTAGACATTTGTTCGCTGTATCTTTGGACACAATAGTAGGAATATTTCAAATTATAACTTAGAATAAATAAAAATAAGGCTCCTTACACTTCCCAGAAATTGAAATTGAAAGGTTGGAATTCTTTATCAGTCCAAGTGAGAATGAATTTGCAAACTTAGCTGCATAGAACCAACCAATGGATACTTTAGATTTACACATGATTTATTTCAGAAGCACATTCTTATCAGCAAAATTGCTTTCAAGCAAATCAAGGTTCCTTTGAAAGATAACATCATACTTTGACGGTGACAGTGGTGCAGTACTTGAATATTTAACTGGAATTCCCTATACAAATTTGTCATCTTTTTTGTCACCAGTTTTACAAATTCCTGAGCTAACTTCATAAATACAGTCATCACAAAGAAATTACACTGTGTACGATCAAAACAGAACACTATCTAGTTGTTGCACACTTTCTCACTATCTTTACACAATGCTTTCTACTTCTGCATCTGCCCCATACAACTCTTCTGTTCACGTGTTGTTTCTTCTGCAGCTCCATCTATTAGTTTGCCAAGTGACAGTGACAAGAATCCTAATCGTGTCTTCTTTGTCACTCAGTACTTCCGAGGACAGCATTCCTGTCACCTCCATGCAAGTGAGCAAGCATACAGAATAAACCAGCTTGGAGACACAATACGAAGGCTGAATAGGGTAAAGGAGCAGCGAAAGTAAAGCACAAAGAAAGGATGGCAGTAAAAGCAGTGTGGTGGCAACTGGAGTTGAAGGACTTACTTAACACACAGCCGCTCAATGGCAATGCTTTTACTCTAGTCCCCCAGTACAGAAATATACTGATATGTATTGGAAGTCACAGCATCTGGACTGCCACTTACTGTATTCCAGTGGCATTTCAAGTGACGGCTATTTCACACAGAAGAAAAAGCTCCCTGACCCAAAGAACCTACAATAAAATACTTCAGTCATCAAAGGGAGAGAAGGGCAAGAGAAGTATTAATTCCATGAAAAGAACAATGATTTGGCTCTCAGGTTAGTTTCGTAGTTTGGGAGGTAGATTTCTGTTTAAATATTGTTTATATAATTATGACATTAGGACAGATAACAAAGCATAAAGAAATGTGGGGCAAAAAAGGGAGACAGAGCAACTTTCAAACAGAGGCCTAAAACATATCAAAATGCTGCTAAACAGAAGCACTCAGAATGACAAGCTTTTCTAATTAAATATTAGTCTTGCTGCCACATATGTCAATCCCCTAAACTTAGGGAAAGGAACCATGGGGCAATAGCCAGAATACAAATCACAGTCAATGCAAAAGCAGCTGCAAAACAAAGAATGAGCTGATTTGACACTTGCTAAAATAAAATCCATTAGTCACAGAAGAAATATTTGTGTTTTCAGGTCAGAATACTAGTCCTGAAAAACAACACATCTGCATAAATTCCTCATCATATCTCCAGACTTTCAGCCACAACACAACTATTTCCATGAAGAATGTGATTATATGATTTTGTGCGTCTGTGCTAACAGTTAGTGAGAGTAAAACATAACGGGTGTCCCACATCTATGAATTCTGCACAGGTAACACAAAACGTAGTTCAAGTTGACAGTAGACCACTTAATAAAAAAAGCTAGATCATGTTTTATATCATGCAAAAATAGTAGCTATAACCCGTAAATTGGAATTAATATACTGCGTAACTTCTATTAAATCTCAGTGCTTCTTAAAAAAGCAAGTTATTTGGTATGCTTTTTTAAACAGAAATGTTGAAGAAATAGACAATATCTAATCCTAAAATTCTACTGAATTTCTGTTGCTATAACAACGTGTGAAAACCTTTCTTCTGTTGAGGACATCTGTAGCTATTTTTACATGCAACAGCTGGATTTGACTGTCTGAAATTCATTCCTAAGTGTTTTGTTTGATGTCTTTGAATAAGTTTTTAACACAGTGACAAACGTCAAGAGTCCAGCAGGCTCAACAGCTGAATAATCTCTGGTGTAAAACACATATTACATGCCAAAACTATAAAATAAGCAACAATTTGATTAAAAGGAGTGAGAGTCTCACACTCCCCCCATGCACACACACCTCCTCCTCCCAGATTTGGTGCTAGAACAACAAGGGCACAACAAGCCATTATAAATGAGATCTTTGATCTCTGGAGATACCAACTTCATACTCTGTCTAAAATTTACCAATACAGGAGAGCACCATGGAGCTGACTAGCAATCTCCTGTAACCAATGCACATCAGGCTGCTGGAAACAACCGGCATTCAGCTGTGATGCCCAGACACATGTAAAGACAGAACAGCCAACCATTCTCGGCTTCCTACAGAAGTTCCTCATACAGTAAAACAAGCAAATAAATTCAGTGATGAAAGTGTAGATTTCTCCAAACAACATAAATAGCTGAGCTATTGAAGAACCTTGCAGAATTAGGCCATAGGTAATTTTGCCTCCAGATCATAGATATCTGTAAGACTGGAAACAGAAATTGGGAGCTCAAGCAACCAGGCAACGCAAAAATTGCCACCTAGAGAAAACAGGTTTTTTTCAAAGCTCCCCTTTATACTATGCAGCAAAATATTTATCATTATTGCACTGTCATCTAGAACATAAATTCATTCTAATGAATTACTGAAAGGAATTAATAAATCCCTGTGACGATTAGGACAGAATAAACTATATTCTAACGCTTATTACAAACCACTTTTCCCATACCTGGCATGGCTTTGCAGAGCCTGATGAAACCCATATTTCTTCCTGCCTCAGGCAGAGGCAAGTTCCAGTAGCGCAAAGTCTTTTAGAGTATATAAGGAGTCACAAAAGGCTATATGGATTCCTGATATATTCTCTCCTCCTGTTTCCAAAAAGACTTGTTATTTATGAACTGAAGTAGCAAACAAAAAATAGCAAACAGACTCCACTGGGGTGTTGGAAATACGCAATGCATACATTACACAAAGGCAGTAACTGCATTTATGCCTGGTGCATATGGATTAGAAGAACATTTGCTAAATTTTTCAAACACAAAAGAGGAGGGCATGACATTTTGTGAACAGGGTCCTGTATCTTTTTTCTTCCAGTTCTGATTTTAGCTGTAAATACGTAATTACTGTAAATGCATCCAACGCCCACATCATTTCGAAACCAGCACAGAATTGTTCCATTTGCATCTCTTGATCAATAATTACTAATTTCATGCAGAGACAGGTAAATTGCCACTGCTTTAGCCCAGGACATTTCATGTTCACACAGACGCCTACAGTCTAAGGAAAGAGTTAGCAACACAAAAGGCAAAACCAGTCTTATTTTTTTCTTAATAATTTGCTTCCAGCTGATTGCCCAACACATTGAAATGTACTACTACATACTGAAAAAGCTTATTGAGTATGATTTGGATGTCAATAAGATTTACAGCCCAGTGGCAGACAGTAGTTTCGTTCATTTTCTAAGATGAATCTATTAGAGAGCTTCCCAAAGAGAGAAGTATTCAATCACCTGGCAAGTATGAAAGAACATATTTGGTTTTACTGTTTCTCCCTTGGACAGGAATTCCATATTTTGAAGCCTGCCCTTTCATGCAGACCTGCTGGAATCTGTATTTAAGTTGTATGCTGAAGAATTGGACACAATATTGAGCTAAAGAGTGATTTCTATGCTGCTTGATATACAGTGCATGAAGCAGCACAGAAAGTATAGATCAAGTGGCCCAAGGCAGTATTTTTTCCACAACTCTCTAAAGGAACAAAACAAACAGAAAAAGACTAAGGGCAGAGATCTGAAACAACTGAAATCCAACATATTGAGATGGCACTGAGATGTCTGCCAGGGTGCCCTGGTAGCTAAATAAGTCTCTGACCTCTGCAAGACTGATGAATATACCTGGATGCTTGGCTGCTATTTGTAAGGAAGTAAAGAAAAATAACAGAGAATAAAACTGTCTTGGAATGCAGCCAGGACAAAGCAGAACACTTCTGCTCCAGGATTCATGATGCATGTGAAGGCTACTCTGAAGAGCCAGTCATAAAACTGGAGATTGCAGTGTACCATGCTGATCTACAAGATATGAGGCCAACATACACAGTGAAGTACACAGAACTCAGAAGCATGACACAATGGACAACCTACTTGCACAGGATGGAAAGCAACATATTTGTTAGGATATGGCAAAAAAAAACAAGTAGTTCAGGCAACTTAAAGAATTTGAGAATGACCTTGTGTTAACCAGGTTAGCATGCCCAAGAGAGTGGGAGGGAAATCTCCTTACTTAATAAGATCAGTCTTGATTTTAGAGATAATAGGGACATAATTACAAGTCGGTGAGGATGATGTGACCTCCAACCCATCTTTTTAAATCCTCATCTGGAGATACTTAATGAAGCTAGTGAAAGTGGAAATAAATGGAGTAAGGAGTAATGATCAGCGAGTCCAGTGCCAAAGTCCAGTGGAGAAGTCTTCTAACAACTACGCCAAATTCTGTGGAACTGAAAGAAAGGGAACATTCTAGCACCACTTGGAATAAGATCTGCGTCCAGTGAAACTTTTCAATGCACTTTGCTAAACCAAGAGACTTTAATACACTTGCAGTTTAACAGTCTGGTTTACAGCTTTGACACATAAGATGAGAATGAAGCAGATACAAAACGAACTGGGCTTTCTTTGTACTAACCTCCACATGCAGCATACATCATCTTCAAAAGTAACGTTCCACAATGACTAGTCTTTTCTATCTGTGATTTATATTTACGGTGAATATTACAATGTTTTTTGGAAGTAAACTCTCAGCAATCCATCTTTAGAAACAAAACAGAACTTGGATTTTAAACAAAGGCATACCTACATCTGCAAATTTGCAGGTGCTACCATTTGGTAATGTATTAGAAAGTGTACCCACCAAAATCTGTTGGCACAAAACTCTTTCAGCAATTATTAATACCTTTGGTTTAACACTTTGGTAATTTCATGAGGAATGTTTAAAAAAATAAAAAGCAGGAGCTTTGCACAAACAGCAGGAAAAATACATCCGTAGCAACAAAGCCTTCCCAATTGACTGTCCAGTGTTTACGCTTGATTCTTATTAAAGATTGGCACAAAACAGACACTTTGGGATAGAAGATAAACACTAATGCTGATTTGAACACTATCAAACAATTAACTCAGAATTATATACTATCAACTATTCAGTTTTTCTAATGATTGGTATAAAAAGTGAGGAAATTGCAAAGAGAGTATTGCTGTCAACAGCAACTGATCTTGAATGAGGCCTCTGCATGGTAAGAAAACAGTCCTGAATTTTCAGCAGGTACACGCTCATTTAAAGACTTTCAGCATTCAAAATACATAGTGACACTGATTCCCTATGTGCTGAAATTCTAAAACGTTACCTTTAATAAACAGGATCACTTCTTTATGATTAAAGTAACACCAAAACTTTACTAAAACCCCTTACTACTAATTTTCCCGCATGAATTATATATCACACCCCAAAAAATTATAACCTAGTGACTTCCACAGGGTATTACTCTCTGTTCATAATTACTATAGGATTCTCAATCTGAAATCAAAAGGTGCTACATAAATTTAATGGTATTTAACAAATCTAATGCTTAAATAAATTTAAAGCAGAAATAGCAATAGAGGATACCTGGAGGGAAAAATCTAAAAAGAAATCAATGAAAAGCCATGAAATTTCTCTGTGCTCTAGTCTTCGTGTCACAAATAATCTCTCTAGAGATACACACACATATACAAAATTAAATTAGTGCTTTCAAACTGACAAGTGTGGTTAAAAATAATAAAATTAAGCCCGTTTAGTCAGAAAGCACTGCCAAAAGGTGCATCCGCTGAAGCCTGCCACTGATACCAAGGCCTGGCCAATCTGGCTGGTAAGAATATGACTTAACGAGCAGAGAGTGTTCTTAAGCCTACCTTGTCATTCCCAAGCCATCACCTCCTGTCAAAGCTCAGAGAAGTGCTGGCAAGCTCTTCTCAGTGCTCCTTGGCTGGAGACTGAGTTGCTATGATATATGTCTGCAGAATAATAAGGAAAAAAAAACCTGTGGAAAATGTGAAGATTGCGGGCATGCTTCCCGGAAAAAATGTATTTGAATTCAGCAAGTCAGAGGCAATCTTGACCTATGAATACCTTACTAAGAGAAAAGAGAACTCTTCTTCCCACTCTGCGTTCCAATTTGTACTCATTTCAGTATCAATCCAAAAAAAGAGAGAAAAGGGAGAAACATACCAAGTATTTTGATGAAAAAATACTAAGGCACTATAGAAAGAGTTTTTCTGTTGTTATGGAAACACGGAAAGCACAGGCTAAGAAAAAGAAAGGCAAATAAAGCAGCAATTTGAACTGCAAATATAAACATGTTCCTGCTTCCCGGAAAAAGAACTTCCAAAGGATTTTGTGGCTGCTGCGGATCTAAGCAACTGAAAACTACAAATTCTTCCCCCACAGAGATGCAGAAAAACATTTTAAATCCCCTGTAACAAAATTATAACTAGGATAAGGAATAAAAAAACCCAGGTGGAGTTATCAAACTGGTATTTTCACACCCCCAGGAACTAGTTTGCTGAAAATGCAGTAACTTCAAACACTCAGTGCTTCAAGTAATCAACAGAGTGGTGAAAAAAAGACATGACCCTGCATTTATCTGGAGGAAAATAGCTCTTTGTTCCTTCCCCATACATTTGTATTTTGTACACGTTGAGCAGGTAGCCAATGAAATAATTCCATTCTCTGAACGTAAATTACTTATTAAAATTGGTGGTTTTATCTACAGCTTACTCTGAACATGCAGAATAGAATGTAAAAAATTATTATCTGTTAGTCTACAGTCTTTTGCACATTAAAAAGCTGATTTAAAACATTCTGACATAGTCCTAAATTACATCAAGAAATACAGTAAATAATTGTACACATATATATAACTGATACATCCAATTAGCAAAATTTGGCTTTAAAATACTCATTGTGTTTGGGTGCTGCTTAAATGAAACAGTGTAAATCAGTTGTGTAAATGCTGCAATGTTCTTATGTACCTGGACAATCTACGTTGGTCAGATAACATGGAACATCTTAGTAAAAATGGGGTATGGAATCATGACAGATCCTTTACTGAAAAGCATGGAAAATTGGCACTTTCTCTACAGAAGAGCATGTATCTTTGGATCTAACTGAAAACACCCTTCCACCATATCAGAACAACGAAAACAGATTATTTTTTACTTGTGGCTTATGTAAATTAACAAAAGACTATGACAGAGGGTTTGTCATGACTTCTACATATTTGAGAGGGAGATTGTGAGTGAATCCTCAATGGGTTTTGGTCAAATATCCTGACTGCACCTATTGAACAATTACTGCTGCTGATGGAATAACGGGCAGGAAATCAACTGCACATCCAATAAGCACTTTTGTAAATAAGCTTTGAAAACAGTTTCTCTTCCTCACCAAAACACCAAAAAAAAAACCCCAAGGGCAACAGACCACAGAGTTCACATTATGGACCCAATAACTTCTAAATTCATTCTGGAAAGAAAACCATTTTTAGTGTAGCCATACATCATTCACCCAGCTCAGCAGCTTTTTACTCCCTGCAGGGCAAAGTCTCTTCATCCTTGCTTCTGTCATTTTAAACTACAGAAAAGAACAAATTACACACCTAAGACCACTGCTGGGTTTTTATTCTTTTGGAGACCAAATTTTTAAGTCTTTTTGCGACTGAGAACTCTGAACTCAGACATGAGCTGTGCTCGCAGTAATGGTATCTGTTAAGAAAAAACACTTAACTCTTCACACATACAACATGCACAAACAAAATCAAGGAATATTCACATAGATGTTACCATTGTGATTACAGAAAGTGACTGAAACACATTAAATTCCTACAATTAACTTTGGCCTGCTGATTCCATGTACTTGCACACACCTTTAGCTCCAAATACCTGCCAAACTCACTAATGCTCTGCAGAGAGAAATAAAACTTAGAAACACCAATACAGGATCCAATAGGACTTTTTTTTGGGGGGTGGGGAGAAGGGGGAAAATGTAATTTTAAAAAATGAAGCGTTTTACCTCATTTTGTGGGGATACCCACAGAAGCCATCCTGTGCTCTTCCGCTATTCCTGAGCAACATATCCACACAAAACCAAGTCTCTCTCTATATTTATGAACATGAAAGTGACACAATAAAATATCTCTATCTGACCCACTGTATTTCAAGAAATAAAGATGCTAACCTGCAGTGGAAGGCCCTGGTGAGCTTTACTGCCTGCCTGGGAGCTTTACTGCCACCTCTTAGCCAGGAGAAGGATAATTGCAACAAAGAACCCCGGGGGGAAATGGTCACAGAACAGGTATTTTCCTCCAGGCCAAGTGTGAGCAGGACCCAAGAAGCACCAAGATGACATCCCTGCCTATACTGCACTTTTATCTTTGGTGCACAGAATCAGTTACAATCTCTGCCATAAAAGACAGAATACACTGATTTATTCCTAATTAAGGCTGAAGCACAGAAACAACATTTGATTGTTGTTTACCTTTCGACATCTGTCGGCCTCTTTCAAATACAGTGATTTGAAAAAAGGGAAGAAACCTCACTAATTGCTCTTAGAGCCGTCAGAAGAGTTCAGGCTTTCTGTTTCTGGGCTTTTATAGGGAAGAGCTATGTTTCAGATGTAGTGTGTGTTGCTATGGTAATTACTATTTTACTGAATGATATACATTCAGAACTGATTTCATATTGTCAGCCAGTAATTAAACAGATTAGACTGTGTGTACTCACAATTCTGAAATATCTCCAATTGGTTTTAAATTTTGGGGCATGTGAAAAGCACTGGTCTGACAGTCCTGGAAAATAAAATACTAATTCAAAGGGCAGCTGCAGTTGTCCAGGTTTCCTCTTACCTCCTCAGTGATCTATTCACAGGCCAGTGTATCTTAGGAGCAGAAACACTGCAAGACATTTTGGTGCCTGACGTCAGGCACCGTCTCTCCACCTCCTCACAGCTACAACCATCTCCTGATCATTCTTGTGCTGCAGGCTTGAAATCTCTCTTTCCAGATGGCTGTAGGAGCAGCTACAGTAACTATCAGAAATCAAACTTATTGGCTATCTTCCATTATTACAGTAGTGGTCTCAAGGAAGTTTTCAGGTGCTAACCACTGAGAAAGCCTACTAAGTGAAGATGAATTTTCCTCATCCTGCAGTTCCTTCTGCCACCATGCAACCTCTGAGGGCAGGACACCACTCTGAAAGCAGGTAGGCATCCTTACAGCATGAGCTGCAACCCTGTGTCCTAGTTTTGCTTCCAGAACACCTTACAATAGAACCTAAGCATAAAGTACTCACTTTTATACACAATTCTATCATCCATTCCTTTTATCCCAACATGTACCTTTGACAACAGCACTTTCCAGATTTATCTAGCTCTCAAGTATCTAACTGAAGTTATAGAAACATGAAAGCAGTTGAGAAAGAAATCAGGAATCAATGTGGTTTTATTTTCCTGATAGATTCTAAGCATCTCACAGTAATTAGAGACAGTATTCCCTCAATACAAAAATGATGCTAAAATTTGCGTAACCATGAAACCCTTTGGAAGTTTATTTGCTATGCCTTAGCTTAGCAAAGGGAGAAATGATAGCAGCAAGGAGAGGGAATCAAGAAAGCCCAGGCTTGTGCCTACCTTTATTACAGGCTTTCTTTGGTAAATCAATCAATTGCAGAATTCCATTTTTCCCCATGCTAAAAAATAACCCAAGTCAAAATTTAATACATGCGAGTAGGAATAGTAAGGGAGATGAATGGTGAGCTTGAAAACTCATGGATGAAAAACACTAGAAAAATGTACAGATCTTCCAGGAAGGAAAGTAGCTGTGCAGCTTCTGAAAAAAGGACAATCATCTCTAAAAGAAGAGTTCCATAGGCCCGTGGCTGGATACATGCAATTACACAGACAAAACCAGGCTAAATCTATAAGCTCCAGGGGAGGACACCTAACAGATGTGGAAGAGTAACGGAAATTATGCAATGTTGTTTAATTATCCATATATTTTCTTCCATCACGTAAATTATTTAAATATTACAGTTTGTGGGAACAGGTCAGTGAAGAAATCAGGAATGAGTCAGCATGAGAAGGCTGATGGAAACGTTAATCTTGAAGAAAGAGCTAAAGGACGAGAGGAGAACAGCATTATTCAAGATCAGAAGAAATATGGGCACAGAGGGTCTGAAAGGTGACTAGACTGATTGCTGCAGAAGGGAACATTATCCTGAGAGAAGCTGGTAGGGCACAGGTCATAAACAAAGTGGAAATAAACTGACTAAAATAAGGTGGAGCCTTGAAATTTAAGTTAAAAATAATTTTGTTTCCAAAAGGAGATTGTAATTTACCCAAAGGAGGTCACGTCATGGCAACATGACTGGAGCAGTTGTATAGCTTTTGCTGTTTATCTTGGTGATAAGGAACCAACATAATCTAGTCATTTCAGTAGAGGCATTTCAGACAGTTGACAAAGGATTTGGCATTCCTTCAAGAAAGTCTTGATTTATCTTTGTGTCCCACTTCCCAACGCTGTGAACAATGGGGGGGCTTTATGTCATTGGCATATGAGTAAAACACATCATTTGTTCACAACAGTACTCACTACCTAAAATCACTAAAGCAGGAAAGACTGGTTTATGTCTTTTGGATCAAGCTGTCATGTTGCAAAACATACTTTGCTGGGTATCCCTGACATATGGTCAGAATAATTCGGTTTGTTTTCTTGTATACAGTCTTCTCTCAAGGAAAATTTACTATGTGAGAGCCTTGAAGGAAAAAAAGATGCAAAATGAACCAATATTCAGTTCCAAGGGAATTTATAATACAAATTTAATTTTAATAGACACTTAAAATGTCTGCTGGGCTTAATATTAAGGCTAATTATGACTAAACCAAAATGGTGATTCTCTTTCCTAGGCATTTTAGGAGAATTGGTTCTGTCTGGAGAGAACAGCGAAATACAAACAAGGTTGTTCACATCCAGACCTGCAACTGCCAAAAGAGCTTGAAAGTGAAAGAGGAACCTTAACTGTAATTTCTGCATCTGAAAATAGATTAGCTATCTAACGGCAGGATTCCACAATATGAGTTTAGTAAAGCTCATAATCCTCTGCTTTCTAAAAGGGCCATAACATTAAAATTTAGTGGTGGAGAAATAGATCATTCTTTATGATAACACTAGCAGCTGAAGTGTAAGTGAAATGGCAGTCAGTCATAACCATGTCCCTACCTTTCCCCTTAAAATGGTTCTAACAATATCCCTCAGCCTTTGCCTAGTTAACTTGCAGTTAGCATGTGCGAGGCCGAACTCAAAGTTATTTTAGGAGCCAACTGGAAAGGAGATTCTGCCTTTTAAAAATGGAATTGTTTTCTATGGTTTAAGACTGTTTCCATGGAGAGACCACAGCATATGAACATCTTTAGGCCAAGTGCTTTGCTGCAGGCTTATCGGAATGAAAGCACCACAGCTGGAAGGATAATCGAGGCCAGCTTATTGAACTTTGTGGGCATTCTCCTAATATTTGATATAGGAGCATTTTCATTATTTTGATCTGTTAAGCATTTAAAAGTTAAACAGTGCTACATACACCAGCTCTGAAATGACATATCTTAATACAATATTTACTCAGGATAAAGTTAGTTGCAACAATGTCATGCTGTTGGTGATGGTAGCAAAGCAGCAGGCAAAATTATACTGTAGATGAATGTAAAGTGATGCATATGGAGAAAAAGCATCCATCCTAAATTCACATAGAAAACAGTAGGCTCTAAACTGACTATTGCCACTTGGGAGAAACAGCTTTTAAGTTAAAATAAATAGGTCTATTAAAAAGCCAGCTTACTTTTCACTAAAGGAAAATAAAGCAAACAGAATGGTAGTAATTATTCAAAACAGGAACCTTGTTATACTACTTTATAAACCCCGAGTGTGCATGCAACTTGAATACAATCTCTGATTTGGATCTCAGTCCAGGTTTCTTCCCTTACACCTTCTCCCTCACTCATGCACACACAAACAAACAAGAAAAAGTACAGAAAAGGGCAACAAAAATGTCAAGGGAATGAAACAGCTCCTCTTTGAGGAACCATTAAGAGTTTCTATTGTCTAAACAAGTCACTTGAACACGCTTGTGAAAGAACAGCAATCTAGTGGGTATGCTGTATGCTCTTGCACACCTTCACAAGGCAAATCCAAAATTCAACTGTTCCTACAAAAGATTTTAGTAGGGAACATCCCCCTACATATTTTTAAAGCAATAATGAACATTGGTCTATGTATGTAGGTATTTGGATGATTTCTAAATTACTTTGCAGTTCTCCCAACAGGTCATGTTATGTTTTTAAGATCATATTCCTGAGACTCCACAACACACAGCTGATGTATATTGAGTAACACTTCTGAGATTGCCAAAATTACGCCTATTTTTCACTTAGGAAAATAAAGAAACAAGTAGTAAGTACCTCAAAAAATGCTAATAGGAATTTTGCAGAAACAAAATTCAGTATCCAAGAGCTAACGCTTAATCTTGAACTACTGACAGACATTTATATAAGTCCTGAGAACATTTTTGGTGCTTAACAGATCATAAAAATACCATTCGCACCCCTTGCTTAGTGGTTTCAAAATAAGACCAAAAAGAAGCCTGTCATAATTTACATGCACTCCTTCTCACCTGCTATGAAAAAAAACCCTGTGTTTTATCTACTTACGCCCTTTGGAGGCAAGATAGCGAGTGAAAGGGAAACAGACTTTGCAGAAGATTTTCCGAACCGTACTCCTGTACCCTTAAAACATGAGCCCTGAGATGTAGCTTTTCTCCTGTGTGCTCATCCCTTCGTGTGAATTGCTGGTTTAATCTGTGTTTCATCTAATGCAATAGTTCATATTGTGTGGGCTGTGGGTGGAGTCAACACAGAGCAGCGCTGCAGTGTACCAGGGCCTCCATTCCTGTGCTGTCAGCTCAAAGCTCAGATCAATGTGCTCTGGCTGCAGCTCACATGAACCTAAGCCATGACACCTGATTCACATGCTGTAGGTCTTTTACAGTCAAGGTAATGCCACGGAGTGCAGTCCACTGATGGTGGCATGGCCAAACTAATGCGGTCATTGCACCAATAACTTAACACAACTGCAGAGTAAATGTTACAGTTTCAAAGTCGTATCTCATCCCAGGAAAACCAGGTTCAAAAACTTTGATATATTTCAAGGTTTTGCTAATGAAAGATGACCAACTGAACTACCTTACAAATCCAGTGTAAGTGCCTCCACCTTCTGTTTTAATTTATTGTACTGAATTTTTCATACTATGTCTGGGTTAGAAAGACATCTGCACACTTTTCCCAAGGCGGAATGGTAATTTAAAACCTGAATGGAGGAAGAAGGACAGCAAGAATATTTTCTCTGGCAAGTCAGAATGTTGCCACTTCAACTGGTTTTGCTCCTGGCTCTCTTGTTCATGATAAATGTGTCCGGTTCTCACAACTGAGATCCAAATCAGAGAAGCTGATGCTCAGAGAATAACTGAGTCTGAGAACATCTACTATAGCTAAAGAAATTCCAAGGCATTTAATACTAGAACCTTTAATACCTTTGACATCAGAACCCTGTATACACAAGAGAAACGCTTTATGCTGACATTTTCCATAGCAATGCTCATTTCCATTTATATTTTCTTTCTATTCTTATGCATAAAGAAAAATGACCTTAAAGGTAACATTTCAATTTACAGGAAACTTCAACCAGTGTGATCATCATACCCAAAGGAATATGATGTTAGAATACTATTCACTTGAACTTGGCAAAACACAGTTAGATATCAACATGAGTAACAAACCTTCTACTGATTTAATACATATGTACTGCAGTGAAGTATTTTTGCAATCAAAGGTTAATTTGCTTCTCCCTGCACAAATAATACTGATAATTAGTAGAGAATCCATATTCACTCATTCAACCCAAATCTCCTGGAGGCGAACAGCAGAACACAGAAGCAAAATGACCAGATTCCAACCAGGTTCTTTGACCTGCATTTCTCAGACAAATGAGGAGTGTCTAGTTAAGATGCAAATGAGATGCCCAGGTGAAAGGAATTCCAGCTATCAACTGCCTTTGTAATTCCTGTATCATGACAAACATTTTTAAACACTGGCAGACATTTTCTAATCACTAACTGCAGACTTGCACTTTATGATAGACCAAGATCACAGTTTTATTATCAACATATAGTGTAATATATACAGGTAACCCTTTTTCTTTAGAACAGGAGCCAGTTCTGTGGCAAACAAGGGCAAATGATGAGTCACAAAAGCACTCTCAGCCAAGATTCTGTAAACAGAGTATGTCAGCAGAAAAGAAATGGAAACGTTAGTTTATTTTACTTCTTGAAATTCTAGATCCAATCCCACCACCTTATTGCATCTCTGGGGATAAACGCAAAAACCAGACAGGATTGCTTCGTTATGTTTCTTCTCTGGAGAATTTTGGAGAAGAATCTATTTGCAACATTGCAGGTTGAAAAAACCTGCATCAACAGTGATTTGCTCAGCTAGTTCCTGACTCCATGACAAGTGAATCAAGAAGACACTGCATCTTTTACCCAACTGTAGCAATACCCCCAATGAATTTTACACATTCAAAAATCTATTTATGATGCCTCATTAGCTTGGCATGATGAATAAACTCCATCAATCAACATTTATTTTCCTAGATTTAACTGTTATTACTGCTGAGTTGGAAAGGAAATGGAGAAAAATGCAGGCTTGTAGGAGTTGTTTGCCCAAGAGCTTTGTTAAGGATGAAGATAAAAGATGCCAAGAGTTTTTATTGTTTGTTTGTTTTGAGTAGGAGACAAGAATTACTCACCTCCTTTAAATGTTTCTGTTAACAGACATATCTTACAGACAGGTACAGATATAAGGTGCTGCAACCTTCACAGCAAGAATGTCAAAAGTTAATGGCAGCTGTATCAAGAGAACTAAAGTGATGAGAATCTACTCATTTGACAAGGAACTGAGATGACATGAATTGGTTACATTGGTCTGGTTCTTCATACATGACTGTCACTGCCACATAAATCAGCGGCAGAACTGCCAACAACATGCAATTTTAGATAAGCAGTGACTGAGAAAGGGGGAGCAGGAACAACCACCAGAAACTGAGAGAATCCCTAAGCTAACACCTTGTACTGCAGTTGGCAGAAATTGTTCCGAGATTTAACACAGCACTTCAGATTTAAGAGAGAAACAACAGTCTCTATTAGCCCCAAATTAAAATAGATTTCTTTACAGAGCCTGTATACGCACGTGCCTGTGTGTATGCTTTTGAAGATAAAATAGCAAGCAGACAGATGTTGATTTATGGAGTTAAAATTAAAGCAGTCTACTTGTCAATCATACAATTCAGCACTGGGCTGTTCTGTTCTACTTGGTGTTATTTTTTCATTGCTGAATGCTATAACATTGTCTTGTTTCCAATGTATTTTAATACCACATTTGTAATGCCACAAAGCTACAAACTGACCAGAACAGTGTGTATCTTGAGACTTCTATAACATTAAAAAAACCCCAAACCAACCCCAAAATGCTAGCTTTGTCTGCGCTATCTATCTGTAGATAGGTAGCTGTCATCCCCGCAGTCTTTATCTCCCTACCCATCTCCAACACAACACTGAAATGGCTCATGTTTCCAAATGGAAAAAAAATAAAAACAAAAAAAACTCTGGCCTTATGTTGTGCCATATTAAAAGCTCAGCATCATTTCATTAGCTAGCTACATTTGCTTTGTTTGATATTACAATCACAGACCTTCCTCTTTTTGACAATACATAATCCAAGATATTTGGCACTCTATCAATAATTCCAGATTTGGAAGGATTATAGATGTGCTGACAGTTAAACGGAGTTAGAGTTCTCTGCTGAAGACAGATAAGTAGCATGTACTCTTTGATAAGTCCTATCAGAGCCACGCTCTGACAGGAATTTCTTTACAATGCTACTAAATCTTATGCAATGAATCTCATTACACACACTGCCATTTGCCCCACTAGAGGCTGAACTCCCTTGCCACCAATAAATATATTCCATTTCTTTCCCCAATTACATACATACTGCTTTAAATTCCAGATTTAAAATAACTGATCAAGCTTGATAGGGATGGGAGGGGGAGATGATGGAATGCTTTTGTAATAGCATACAGAGATCGAGCCAGAATGTTTAATCTGGTTAGCTGTAAGACGAAAATCTGCCTGGTGGCTTTGTGACAAAGGAATGAGGCTATGTAACACCACACAAACACCTTATTTTTAATGTTTACAAATAGTAATTTCCATCATTTGCACAGAGTTACGCTGTTGAAAGCACTTTCTGTAGAAACATTACAGTTGGGGGGGGGGGATTAAATCTTAGCTCTTTAGTGGCAATGATTCTTCTGCCTGCCAGATTTTTACAATATAACTACCCACATAGGCACACACATGCAGAGCATGAGGATACATGCCAGAACCATTCCATAAAAGCAGGTTTAAGTTGACTCAGCTATTTTTCTTGTATAGGAACATAATGATGCTAGGTTCTATAGAATTTGGTCATACTTTTATTCACTTAATTAGATGTTACATCATGACGAAATCCATTCTGAAATCTGTTCTTGTCTTCAATATAACTTGGTAAAATAACAGAGCTCCAGCAGCAAAAGCATTCCTGTATGTGTAATGAAAATCTTGGATCAAACATCTCAACAGATTCATTAAAATAAGTGTATTATAATTTCCTAGATTATTACCTGCCAGAGCTCAGTGGGTGGTCTCTGAAGGCCTACGCCATCAGGAATCCCAGGTTCTCAGAATCCTGTCATATCTACCTTCATCCACCCCCTCAATGTTTCCAGTTTCCCCTCTTGTGCTTCAGAAAGTAATTCCCTTCGTAGCTGTCACATTAAGATATTGGGATACAGTCCTCCTGCTGCACTTCTGGATTCTAACTGAACCACGTTGTCAAGTTCATTAACAGAAAGTGAATACAACCTGCTGCAGTGCCTTGAGATTAATTTGCCTTGAGCTAACGAAAGCCAATTTCAGCTCTGAATTGTGATCAATATGACTTAAACTAAGCTGATTCATACAAATAGAGACAACCGATAGGAAGAATTCAGATTCAATGTGGCTATTTAGGATTTTATGCCATCCATATTTGTTTCTTGAGGTTCAGATATTTTTCAGAAAGAGGCAGATAACAGCTCAGTGTTATCACTGGAGCAAATGTGGCAAAGTTTGAGAGCACAGCAAAAACGAAATGGGCTTAGAGTCATAAGTAGTCAAATCAAGCTTTAACTACATATTATCACTATGTAGCTATGTTTGATATAAACAGGCATTCAATAAGATGCCTCACATACTTCATTGAGAGAAGTCTGTTCCCTACAGGTGTTAAGGCCTATCTCCTAAGGCATCACCTCCGGCTCTTCATTCCCTCTTTAATACTCCAGTGATAGAAATCAACTCAGAGATTGTAAAGATTATTTATGTTCATATGGCATTCTTTGATCTAGAGAAAATTTTATCCTTTGTCAGAATTTTCTTGCATGCCTCATTCAAAACAAAGCAAATCGTCACAAGAAATCGATTAACAGATTTCACATTTTTTCATATGCTTACAAGCATGTTATTTTTAACTAAGGAAACCAATTCGATCTTACTGGTAAACATGGGCAAGCTTGTTTAACTTCCTAGCTATAGGCAAAAGCTGTTGTAGACAGGATCTGGGCTGGGTATTTGTGTGCTTCTTTTTTATTGAACACCACGGCTTGGGCAATAATTTGCAGAGATAAAGTAATCTGAAAGATATTCTCAAGCATGATATCAAGGGTAACGCTTCCTAAAGTGCTCTGTTTATGTTGCCATTTTTCAGAAACTTCCCATTTTGTTGTTCCCACCAGTGTTACAATAAGGGTAGCAACCTCACTGTAAAATGTATTTACCATGTCGCTTACCCTTGCACTGAGACTCACAGCTTTTATTTTCTACTCATACCATCAGCAGTAGTCTCTGCTGTTTTCATGGATAGTACCGCAATGGCTTTATAACTATGCACAGAAGGCAACAGCAAAACTTACAGTGAAATTAATCAACTGTGTATGTAGCTACCAGTGCTGGTTTAAAAATATATTGCCTTACCATGTGTATATTTTTGTTTTACTCAGATTACAAATTAATAATTAACCTTTACAAACAAATACAGAGTAGCATCATCCTCATACAATTAAGTGTATTCACACCACAGACATATAAACTATGTTTGGATTGAGGAAGTGGAAAAAACAGATGAATCTGCAGAGCAAAAGAGTACTTGGAAAATGCCTTCTTATACAGGATATCCAAACATATGGGCTGAAACACAGAATTTGTGGAGTTGCAAATGTACTTAATACAGCTGCAAATATCTTATTTTGATGTCAAGTCAACATACCACTCCACACTTAAATTCTAATAGCAAGCACAGTATCAGATCTCTTACAATCGAGAAAGAACAAATCTAAAAATTACCAATTCATCTTACATATCAGGAAGAACAAATCTATCAATTACCAATTCTATCCAAAATGTTGCTTTTGGGGGCTGGAATTAGTAGATTAGTTGCTGTCTTTGATCTTTGAAACTAAGTACATTGCTCTCCTCACAATCTCTAACTAGCAAGAGCTAAAGTTCATTAGCACCAGTTTCTTGGGTAGCTTGCTACATCAGTGTACTTCTGTTTTTTATGAGACTTCTAAACTAAGATAAATCCATATTTTCCATTTATAGAACAGTAAAATATCACAAGGAGAAACTGATAGAGAGTGATAGAGTTATCTTTTTGAAGGGCTCCTGGAGGTACAATAGCATCTATAGCTGGCTTGAACACAGAAACATCAGTTGAACAAAATTTGAAGCATCTATTTACTTTGCCAGGCTTTCTTTGTCATGGAAGAAACACTGATAAAAGAGGATGGTGAAATCTATGAAAGATGACAATTCTGTAAATCCATAGTAATAACAGCAAAGCTGTTGCACTATAGCAACTTTGGACAATTAGATTATTGAGTAAGTGAACATAGGTGCCGTTTTCACCAAGGAATCCAAATAGAGCATACAGTTCTTCACCTTGGAGAAAGAAAACGGACATCAGTCCTTTAGCTTTCATCGATTTCAGCTGTCCAGACTTTAAATGGAACTGAATAGGTTATAAAGTTCAATCAACATTTCACTCGGATGTTTAAACACAGCCCACTAGGTATGAAGTTAGGTAACTGACTCAAGCAGTAAGCATGCTAACAGGCATGCTCATAGCAATTCCTTTTAACAGTGCTTCAGCTGAGCTCATGTTTCACATGGTCTAATCACTCTCACAATATTTTTTTAATTATTATTTTCATTTGACACTGTGTTTATTACATTTTCTCATTCTGTCCCTTTATTCTTAAAGTGTTAATTGGTGACTTCTATGCATGTTGGAAAACAACCCCACTTAGACTTCCCCTCTTACAGATTCTATCATCAATCTCCCTGAAGAACTGTTTTCAGGGTTCAAGTGATGAGAAGCACATTACTTAGAGGAATTCCTGAAGCTTCAAAGCACCCATCAATGTCAAATGTAAATGTTTGGATATCACAGTTGACAAAAAAACCTCTCTCAAGGGATGTCTAGAAAACCCATTTGTTTACTCACAAAAAAATCTGAAAGGCAAATGATTATAGGGGTAAAGTTTCAATAGTCTTTTTTATGGCTTTTTAAAGACATTTCATCTTTTGAAAGATATCACAAGTTTTCATTACATTATGTTTATTTGAAAAAGGTCCACATTTCACCTGACAGGGTAATAGCTCAGAAGCATCCCAGAGGGTGTAACAGCACAGCCTCAATCCCTGACTGCAGTGAATCACACCCAACCTTTTCTTACAGATAAAAACCCAACAGCTGTCCAGCAGATGAAACTGTGGCACAAAGGAACCACTGGAAATTATGGTTTTGAAGGACAGCTGCATCCCTTGATGCCAACTTGTGATAGTTGATGGCGAGTTTCATAGTACTTTGTGGTTTACTTCAGAGGGTGGGGAGAAGAGACTAAAAAGAACAATGATTTTCTTAAGTGGAGAGGAATTTTCTTCACGTTTATTTTTAACCAAGACTGACTTGCTCTTTGGTTTCTTTCCTATAAATTTCTTCCAACCTCCTGCTCCTGCCTATGTATTTATCCTTCCTTATTCATAGAAAAGTAAAACAAATCAACTTCCTGAAAAAGAAGGATAAATATAGAGTAGATTAATTAATGCAGCTCTGAAACATAAGGGGTTATGAAACTACACGATGCATTAGTTTACACTTGGAATTAAAAGTTGGAATTTTATAAGGGCTGTATCCTGTGCCTTTTTATTTAGCCCAAACTTCCTCAGAAGCTCCTGAAATGCACAAAATGTGAATTAACTTCCATACACATTGTCTAGCTTGGCATTTTCCTGAAACTTTCCACTTTTAGAGTTGCTACCAATATTACTACAAGGGCAGCTATTTTAGACTTCTCACTGTAGTAATTTTTATCATGTCACTTAACTTTGCTCTGAGACTAGCAGATCCTGTTCCCTACTGCTCCAGTGGATAACATTGTTTTGTCACCCAAAATGAACAGCTAACAAAAGTAAATACAAGTTCCTGTAGAATGTATTTCAAGAGCCTAGACAGAGACGTCAGCTAGATACAATTCTGTGGCACTGCTTCGAGTGAAATAGCTCCCTGACTTTCTCTGTTCAATTATCTTCACAAGATCAATTTTGCAGCCATCTTTTTTTCTAGCAAACTCTCTGAATCCTTATTCTCCTGTAAGTACTAACACAACTCTCTGATGGCCACCAATGCAAAATCCCACAAGATCCCATTATAGAACACACCACAAGGCTACCAGAATAACATGAAGATACTGCATTTTTAATTTGTTTGCAGTAATGAGCATATTGGAAAATAAGGAAAACATTCTGCTGGCACATAGTATTTAAAATACTATATGATCTTAGGCTACCATTTGCTTGTTAGTGTAAACAAACCTAATTTTTTTCCCAGCCTACAGAAATTTGGGGTTTACTCCCACATAGCAGCAGGCCTTATTAAAAAAAAAAAAAAAAGGAAAAGGGAAAAGGGAAAAGGGAAAAGGGAAAAGGGAAAAGGGAAAAGGGAAAAGGGAAAAGGGAAAAGGGAAAAGGGAAAAGGGAAAAGGGAAAAGGGAAAAGGTGTTTTCGTGATTTAACAGCTCCAAATGTTTTCTTTTCTATCTAGTAGATGGCCACAGGCAAAATAGGTGCTGTACCTTTTTCAACACTAAAAGGAGACAGTTGAATTGTTTTCTCAGCCTTTCCAAAAACCCTTTGAGCGACTCCTGAAAGCAGCTCCCTGAAAAGCATCTCTAACTGGTAACAAGATATTGACAGTAAACCTATATGAAAGCAAAAGCACAAGAAGTACCAGAGCTTTCTCTAACTTAAAAGTAACAATATAGCCGCTAATACCTTGCAATGATGTCAAAGTAAATATAAAACCAGTACATAAGCAGCTTCCAGTTTAGGAAGTCTGACACAATGAAACAGGGTTTATAAAAAACTTTGATGAGTTCCTCTGTTTTGCAGACCCATTTCACAGACACTGATTCTCTAAGAAATGAATGGAAGGAACACAGGTGGGCCATTTAGGTTGTGACATTATTTAATTCTTTCTTCCTCTTTCTGTTTGATCATTTCGTGCTACCTGACTAGCTGCTTTTCATACCTTTGCAAACATAAAGCAGGCTTCCTCAAAGTGCTTTCCTTTTTCTTTCTGTACTTCCTCAACAGATGTTTTTTGTTATCGCTGTTTCAGGTGGCAGTTTTCTCAGAACCAAAACCAAAAAATAACCCCCTTTTAAGTCTATTGCATATAGAAATACATGAATAGAAATAGAACACCTTTAAGGTGTTTTTAAGAATATCTTCTTAAAAAAAAAAAAGAATAAAAATATTGAGTACATTGCTTTCTGAATGTCTCCTCATTTTAAATATGACCCTATGGTATGTCATAAACAGCATCAGCACTTGCAAAACCAAAGTGAATGTGAATTGCACCAACTAAGTTTTGTGAGGTGCTAAATCCAAACTACCTAAGAAAGCAGAACTAAGAACAACCCAATGCACCAATGCTCTGTAAGCAGAAGGCGTACCTTTTCCCCAAACAATAATGCTCCTCTTAATCTCTAGACATATTCAGCTTCTAACTTCTCACTACCTAACAGGTTTTCATGCAGCTTTTCAAAACAAACAGGTAAGACAACGGAGAGCACAGACTCTTTAAAGATAAGGACACTCATATATACAGATTTGCCTCAAACACAACTAGATGACTTAAACAGAATGACACTACTTATAAGAAAAGGTGTTAAAAAGCTTTATTTTAAAATACATATCATGCTGTATATGTAAGTGTGTACCACTAGTTTACATTAGCTTACTTGGTGGGAATTTTAGATAGGAATCCAGTTAGGGATAGTGGAAAACTATGTTCCATTAGGAACTGAGTGCTTCCCTTAATTTTCAGGTGATCTTTTATAAACTAATAAACCAAATATCTTCTTAAAAAAATAATTGTATTATGAGCTTTATCAATGCTATCATATAAATAGCATTGATAAATGCTATTAAAAAATAATCAAGCAATGTCAAATCGAGAAAAAGCTCTTTACACGCAGCTTTACACTGCATGTAAAGCTGGTATACACAGAACAACAAATTCAGTTACATTTTCTCTTTTGAAAAACAGAAAAAAATCCCACATAACTATTTGTTAAATTCTCAACTAGACCATGGGGATTTCAGCCTTCTGTAACTTCAAGGTAGGACTGGAAGTGAAAGAATCATTCTAGAAGCTAATTAAAACAACATGCAGAGTACAGTGTTCCTAACACTAATGAGGAATAATTTACCACATTCATTTCACATTTTTGAACCTCAGTAGGAAGGTCATAGCCTGAGGTGAAAGGAACATCCCTAGAGACAGTGCCAAGAAGTTAAAATGCCAAGGCCTATTTTTATACACTGCTTCTATTTTTAGTTACATCATGATGGAAGTACAGAGCCTCTGGAAAAAAAAATCAGGTTCTCAAGTGAGAGAAAGTACTCAAATTATGGTAAATGAAAAGCAAAAGAAACTAAACTTGAAAAAAAATTTAGGTACAATTTAACAGACTTCACTGGATCATAAAAGGGCAGCAAATATAGTTTCAAAAACATATCCTCTGAGGAAATTAAGGAGCTACCCACATTTTACCCAATTAATCCAATATTACTTTTATTGTAATTACAGCTACAATAAAGCACAAATGTTTCCCAGTTCAGACTTGTCAGCATCCAAGCACATTTCCCCATGACCAAGGTATACCAGTCAACTTTTTAATCCTGCTCTACCAGCAAAAAATAGCAAACTTTTCAACTGCTGGCACACTGAGCTCAGGACCAGTGAGCAGTACCGCAGCTTAAAATGCTGGTTCAGTTATTTGATCATTAGTTGCCGTTAGCTGTTTTCCATCCACTATAAACATAAACTGAGGGAATTCTGCAATCAAGTTAACTCGTTTAACTGCTGTATTAATTATTGAAGTACCCAAGGGCAGCTCTTTCCCATGCAGTTCTGATTTATGACTCTGATTATTGTTTCTTTATAAAATGTCTTATTACAGGCGGTAACGTTTCTTCATGAAGTACAAAGGCACAGCAGAAATGTTTCTGTAACACAGGTCCACAATTCATTTTATCTAATCACTAATATGTTATAACAAGAGAAATCCAGAATGCTTGTTTAGTGCTTGACTTCAGCTACACCAAAGATGAGGACCTACACTCTAATATGTAGCAATGACCATTTCCAGCTCAGTAACACGTCACAGGTTCCTAACACGTCACGGACACATTTTGTCCAGGACACATTTATTTTTATGAGCATCTACATTACGTAATCATAACTGCATTGCATAAGACAGTCATGCAACATGGTTCAAAGAACATCTCATGTTCTAAGGCGCTAACTCCTTCATCTCATTTATCACACACCTTTCCTACTCAGTGAGAACACGTTCTAGGAGAAAACAAAATGGAAAAATGTATGTGCCAAACAATGTGAAGAAAGAAAATGGTGTAGAACAGCCAGAAATTATTTCAGAGTGACATCGAACATAGGAATAAACAGAACTCTCATTATCTGTGTACTACATGCCCTGTTGCTTTTGCTTTTAATGTGATCATGGAAGCAATTTAGCAAGACAACAACAAATGAATGAGAGCACGCAGCAGTGACAAAGCAGTCAAGGTATTGAAACTTCTACTAACACATTGTAAAGCAAACTAAAAGTTTGACCTTAGCATCCATAAGAATGTATCTTTTTAAATATTCTATGAGAAGAGTAGATACCTTCTGTGACAGAGTAGACTGTCTTTTCTTCAAATTACAGGTGGAGAAATACTCCACCATTGTTGAAGGTAATTGCAACGAGGAACTTTAAGAATAAAAATATTCTAGGCAGAGTGTTTTGTGCAAAAAAAGAAGAATCACTCAACAAACTCCCTCAAGGAATGGAGGCTAACATGCTCATCACATCCAAAATAGAGAGCCAAAAATAGTTTACAAGATGGCAAGTAAGATTTCAGCTAATCAAAGGGGCTTTAGTATCTCATAAGATACCACAAGTGAAATTTATTATCCAGATTCATATATACATTCTTTCTTGGTAACTCAATCTAGTTTCAACAGTGGTTATATAAGGTCCAAAAAAAGAATGTGTTAGCACAGATCTAATTCTTCAATCAATTTGTATGCAAAAGCCAACAGCTTCACTAGGAGTAGTAGAATTTCTCCAAGTTGCTCTTGGGTCAAAAAAATCTCAGTGCAAAAAGCTCCCAATGAAATTAATTCCCTTTAATTTGTTGTACTACTAGCAACATTCATTGGAATAAGAGCACTAGAATGAATATATTTCCATAATCTGCTCACTAAGAATGAGTTTTTAATGCTATATAAAGCAACTTCCCAGCCTAGTCACCATTGCACTTGAAAAATTCAGCATCCTTTTAATCATAAATTAGTAAGTTTTGAAATGTCACCATATATGTTAACCGTTACAAAAAGCAAATCTGCAATTTAAATAGCTCGTTTTAGCTGATACTCTTTTTTTAACAGGAGTATCAAAATATTTGATTTGATTCAGTGTTCTTAAAAGCGTGGGAGCATGAACTGAATATGCCTTAAAAGCAACGTAAAGAATCTCTCACTGTGTAGACCATTAGTTGTGTTTTGAAAATGGTTATCACTAAATACCACCTTATTTGTAGATTATAATGATTTCTACTCTAATGTGCACAAATGTGCTCATCTCTATGCTCTGACACCACCATCATCCAACACATGGGTTGAATTTCATAGCAGGTTCTTTTAAAGAGTAATAAGGCATTAATAACAATCACAGAACCATAGAATCATAGAACAGTTAGCACTGGAAAGGACCTAAAGATCATCTAGTTTCAGCCCCCCTGACATGGGCAGAGATACCTCACACTAAACCATGTCACCCAATACTGAAGTTCTCCCAACTGTCTGCACATGCTTCTGTCAGATGACTTAGAAGTTCTTTACGGAGAAGCACTATGATTTCTAGACCCTTGGGTCTGAGGACTCTGACATTAGCAGCTGTAACCCCCAGGCTCTACACCTTAGCAGCAGAACTTGATGCTCACTAGTGAGTCTTCAGGACACCAGGCCACTGTTGCTGGCTCAATAACTACCCTCAGGAAGAGGTTCCTAATTTTGGATGGGGCTCCAGTGAGATGTTACAGCTACAACCTGCCCCACTTCCCTTTCAATTCCTCAGCCATAAAACTCATGCTGTTTCCCCGGACCAAGCCAAGGTATAAAACCAAATCATCAGCAGAGCTGCGGGTGGGAATTTTAATGGTCTTTGTCAAACCTCCTCATTAACCATTAGAAATTCCCAAAACAGGTGCAGCCAATAGCTACTTCAGTCATTTCTTGTGAGCACAGGCCATTATCAGAATTTCCATTGTAAAACCTCACAGAAGATGATGAAACAAGTACCATCTTAAAAAAGGATGGTATTCCTTTTTTGTGGTCCTTGTGATTAATATTAGACATGGCAAGTCATTAATTATATTTCCTAAAAGGGCTTTGAGACTGCAATCAACAGAATAGGTGATAAAAGACACATAAAAAAGTAAAACATCACAGCCTATTTAATATGATGTTGAGAAAGCTAATCTAGCATAACACAGGAATTTCAATTTACAGTGACAACAATGCCAGCTTTCATACAATAGGGGTTAAGAAAGCAAGTTAAAAACTTGCACATCTGCTTTGTAAAGGGAGGATACAGTCTCTTCACTCATCAGTGCTGGAGACAGCAGAAGGAACATTGTTTTCAAGTCAAGAGCTTACTTTACAAAAAAGATTTCTGCTCAATTAAAAGGACCACTAAAAGTTCTCCCTCTTTAGCTTAAACTGCAAGTTGAGGGGCTAAAATTCCATTCTTTTTTACTGCCCACATTTTACACAATTCCAGTGTTAAAAGGTTGAGCCTACATTGTTTTATTTTTCATGGCAACACTGGGGGAAATACATAAACCTAAATATTTCCTCTCTTTAAAACAAAGAAAGAATTAAAAAATCTTACTTCAAATATTGCATTTTAAATCTGAAACTTGGGATCTATGATATTCAGTGAATGCTGCATAGTATTCTGTGAAGTAATCTAAAAGTGCAGTGCTTCAAAGTTTTTCCTTTCATGTTCCAAGTCAAAGTAAGATTTCTGCTGAACCCAAAATTATCATGTTGTCATCAGCACCCCAGTTAAGCACTTGAGATGACATAACATTAAATCTTGTTTTTATTTTACTTACATCTTTTTCAAATCTCAACACTGGAGCAACAGGCCCACTTTCTAAGCTTGCTAAAGATGTTTCTAAATGAATGCTTGAAAGCAAAAGGTTGTATCAGCAAAATCACTGAAAGTAAACCTGAGACTACAAATAAGACCAACTGTATATATTCCCATCAAAGCCTGGGAAATAAAAATGAGAGGGAAAAAAAAGCAAGGACAATATACAACTGAACGTCTCAAATTACTTCATTTCTACAGGGAAGAGAAATTTGCGCACTAAGGATGCACTATTTAACTAAGTCTGGCCCTCTCCTCTCTTAGCAACGACATATTTGTGGATTAGTTTTTCAGATGTCTTGTCAAGAACCAGCTTTTTAAACACATTTGATTTAATAAAAGCATCAGTAGGAAGAGGAGAAGAACAGAGCATGATATATAACTTGCTACATCAACGTAGTAACTTCTTCCTTCAAAGTAAGTCAGAAATGAGGTCTACTCTGAATCAATGGAAACAAGTAGTGGGGTCTCATATTTAACAGCTTTAGTCTTTAGTATTTATTATTTCTACATAGAAACTATTTAAATTACACAGCTTTCTCTTGAAAAACACGTCACAGAAGATAACGACAAAATGAACTTTCAAGCTCTCAGCCAATGTTCCAGTGCAATTCATCAAGTGTTATTCTTTTTTTTAATTATTTCTTTCCTCTAACCTACATTCTATTGATGAGTTTCATTCTGTCGAGGATCACCACGAAAGTACACATTACACATTTTGTGGCATTTAGACAGATATAAAGATTACATTAATCTAATTTTCCAAGCATATGCTGCCTCTAGAAAGAAACCAGGAACTGGAAATCTCAAAGGGGAACATGAGTCTTTCAGAAAACAGCAGGAAAAATCTCATAAATAGCAATCCTTTGACACTGACCTACACAGTGGCAGAAAACTATTGTGTTCTTTCATGAGTGGCAATACGTGCTCATTTCTGAGATAGTCTTACCTCCCTCAAACAGAACTAAAGCTGAGTGCTTAAAATAGCTGAAAAACAGCTGTTGGATTTTTCACAGTAATGGGTTTTATCCTCATGCTACATATAATGCAAACCAGTCATTTAACTAATATATAGCTACAGTTACAGAAAACGTGCCTTTACAATATAGTCTTTCTTGCTAATGACATACCAATAAAATATCCCCCTTCACAGGAGCTTTCATGTGTTTTGTTTGGGTTTTTTTTAACACTATCATAACCATCTGGCTTCACTCATATGCATGAAGTTTCCCATCTCCAGAATCATCTGAACAGTTAAGCCCTTAGTTGTAAAGGGGGAAGACATTCCACTTTTGCCTGGTTTATAATCCTGTGACAGTTTAAAGTTTCTCTGGTGACTGCAGAACGTGCTAAAAATACAATACTTTATCTGAAGACCAATTTTGGGTACTTGCACTTACCTCAGATCCCACCATCACTCAAGAAAAGCTATTTCAGTTTAGCTCTCTGTATTAAAAGTTACTATATTTGGCTTATAATATTTTAAAAATATTTTACATTTTGCAATTAGGTAGATGTAAATCAATGTCTATCAATCATCAGTCAAAAGATTAATTTACTGCTTAAAAATTCATTTTCAATACACTGACAAAATACTTAAGCCTTTGGAAAACAATTTTCTTACAACAGGATCCCTTCCTCCCTTCATTTTGAGGTAGATATTGCTTTTTGCTTCATAATGCATGTGCCTATAGAAGGAAGTCTGCATTGATTTCACCCTAAACAAAGCCAAAGAGATGCTTAATTCAGAAGCCATAAAAAAAATCTATACAAAGGCTGAAAAACAAACAAATAAAACCCCAAACTCCACAACTTGTCAAGAGCTATCTCTATATAAAGAATCCTCTCAAAACGTCTTGGGATTTTGTTGGGGGTTTTTTAGTGCTTAATCATTTCATCCATTATGGACCTCAGAAACCGTGGAATACAAAGTGACTGTCCTGCGATACGGGGCCACGCAGAGAGAGAAGGGGACAGGGGAGAAATTCAAGTTCAAACTAATTTCATGGATACACTTTGAATAATATTTTAAAGTAATGTGCTCTATGTCTGAAACTTTACACTCATCTGACTTTTGATTTCACAAGTCTGTTAAAATAAAAAAACAACCATCAAACATGTCCTGAATGTGCAGAAGGGACTCGCCTCTCTCCTCTCTACCACATCCCATGAAACGTGCTGCTGCTGTTTTCCAGAGAAAGCCTTTCCAAATGTAGCAGGGTGAGCATGTGTGAATAGAAGAGCTTTGTCCTCTGCAGCTATCATTGTGCTGTCCCTACCGTCCACAAACGCAGAGATGATGAGAATTGAATAGAAACAGACCATGCAGTTGTAAAACCCGGTTCTTTATTTATTTATTTTTGCTACTGAGTAACACCTCTCATTACAATTATCAGCTCAATGGCAGAAAGCTCCTGGTGTGCTGTGCATATTTTCACAGGTTCATCTGTCTCCTCCTGTGGCATCAGTTTAGAAAGGTTCCTAAAGAAACGCCACTAACAACCATTTCTATTTCAAGCCCTCAAAGCCAAAGCTGAGCACAATACAAGGCACTGGTAACTGATCTTTAGGTTTGAGTCCACAGACTTTTCACACAGGGAACAGATCCCATCTGTTTCCTCTTTTTATACACCAGCCTTTAGAAAGCACAGATCTGCAAACTGCCTCCATACAGAACAGAATATAGCTGGCTTTCCCCATCTGACGGTAGAAAAAGCCCCATGATTATGGACAGCTTCCTCTTAAGGCTTTTTCCTAAGGTTTCCCATTCCTTTTTTCTCCCTAGTCTGCAAATACACGGTGTGGTTTTCTCCATGTGTCTTTTTTTTTTCCTTTTAGGGGGGAAAGGGGACTGATTGCCTCTCTTTCCTTGTCTCCTGTTCTCTCCCCTTCCTTCTTTCTTGGCAGAGGTTTCCCCATTTACAAACCCTCACGCAGGGAACATTTCAATTTCAAGCCTCAGTACAATCAACCACAGGCAAACCCCCCTCCTGCCTTGGCACCAGAGCGTGAGACATTACCCCCACCGCTCTCCCTCCCCAGGCAAGCTGCTCTCCAGACCGATACTCGGGGCTCTCCCTCCTCTATTCCCTTCGCTTCTTCCCTCCGCGTCCCGCTGAGAGGGAAGGAGGGGGGCAGAGAGCAGAGGCGTCTTTTGGGCAGAGAGAAACAGGACAGAGGAGGACGCTTTGATCCCGAGCAGCTCAACTCTTAAGTCCTTAACTCCTTGCCTCGGGCATCTTCCCTTCCCCTCCCCGAGCACCCTGCCCTCACCTTCCCTCCTAGCGCAGTCTCCCTCAGCCCCACGCCCTCCCCTCACCTCCCACGGGGTTAGGGATCCCCTTAGCCCCACACCCAGCACCCACCGCCCCACACGCGGGGATGTCCCCCGGCCCCACACCTGCCCCTCAACCCCACTCCCCCCTCATCCCCTCCGCGCGGCGGGGGGCTCCCCAGCCCGGCACTCACTACTTGTAGAGCTGCTGCAGGCAGAGGTCCAGGCACTCGCCCTCCACCTCCTCCTCCGTGATGTACTCCGACAGTGGCCGGGGCAGCGAGGGCAGCGGCGGGGGAGGCGGCGGCGGGGCGGGCGGCTGAGGGTCGCCGGCGTCGCCCTGAGCGCCCTCGTTGTCTTGGCCGCCCTCACCTTCCTCCGTCTCGGCGGCCGTTCCCACTTCTCCCTCTGCCCCCGGCTCCTCGGCAGCGGCGGCCGCGGCGTCGGCAGCGGCGGGGGGAGCCGGTGCCGGCTCCGGCTCTGGCTCTACCCCGAAGGGCCCGCGGAACTCGGCCAAGAACAGCTCGAGGAAGCGGCGGTAGCTCTTCTCCTCCGCGCTGCCGGAGCCGCCCGCGGCCATTGCTTCGCATTCCCGGCCGCCCGCCGGCGGATCAGCACTGCGCCCGCAGAGAGCTCCCTGCCCGCTGCCCGCCGCCTCCCGCCTGCCTGCCTGCGCGCGCGCACCCGAGCCGGACCCGCGAGGGCGCGCACGCCGCGGGACGCGAAGCGGGGGGGGGGGGGGCAGGGGAGGGTGCGCGCACCGCGGAGGCGCGGTTGGCGCTGAGGGGTGCGGGTTGCGGCCTGAGGGGGGTCACGGCAGCGGCGGGACGGGACGGGACAGGACGGCGGCCGAGCGGGCGGAGAAGGGATGGGAGGAGGCTGAGGGGGGAGGCAGGCGCTCTGACAGCCGCGCCGATGTGATGAGTCATGCGAAGGCAGCCAGACGCGTAGGTTCTTCACAGGAACCCGAAGGAAACCTGAGAGCACATTCCCTGTTACCTAATCTCTGCCTCAGGATTTCCCTGCGCTCTTCGTTTCCGGCGCCGGTGTCGCCTTCGCGGGCTCCCGTTCGCTGTTCGGGACGGGGCCGGAGGGTAAGCGGGGCTGGGGGCGGCCCGACCCGGCCTGGCCTCTCCTCGCTGCCGGGCGGAGTGAGCACCACTTCGGAAAACCGAGGGGGTTAGCGTGAGGGAAAGCGACGATTAAACATAGGGAATGTCAGCAGAAATGCCCTCTGCGGAAGCGCTGTGGTTGGGGAAGGGTGGGAAGGGGAGCTGCGGGTCGCATTTTCCGACTTCCAGCGTTTAGCAGTAAAACTTCGGGCACGTACTGTGAGGGTGCTGAGGCGCTGGCACAGGGTGCCCAGAGAAGCTGTGGCTGCCCCATCCCTGCAGTGTTCAAGGCCGGGTTGGACACAGGGGCTTGGAGCAACCTGCTCTGGTGGAAGGTGTCCATGCCCGTGGCAGGGGCTGGAACTGGATGAGCTTTAAGGTCCCTTCCAACCCAAACTGCTCTGTGGTTCTCTGAGATCACCATATGGGTAGTTGTTGGTTTCGTAAATGATACACTATGTGATCCCTGCCTATTCAGTGTTCTGCTGAAGGGGATAAGTATCTGGAGGTACTACACCAGATGAAACTTAAAAAATGTTACAGCCAGTCAGTGGGAGACAAACCGTAGTTGATATTCTACTGCTGTTTAATAAATGTCTTTCATTTGTGAAAGGCGTTTTGCCTTGTTTTATTCATTGCTGCTGAAAAGCTATTTTCAGAGCTACAGGTCCATAAATACCAACAACCAACAGGTATAATTGCTGCACATTTAAAATGGCTTGTACACATGGGGAGGCAGTGGTCTCCTTAATATCAGCTACACCTTGAAACATGGCCAAATCGCAGGCAAAAATATTGTCAAGTTTTAAGGGATTGTAAGCAGGACAGTAGCTTGCTGAAACGTTGTTCTCTGCATTATAGTAATTAGCTCTGCATGTCAGGTGCTGCTGTAAATCTATCTTCCATTTGGTGAATTGTTATTTTGGAGCCAAACTAATTTTAGAATATTTCCGGCAACAGCATTGACTGATCACATTGCAATCCTGTGAATATGTAAAAGCCCTGAGAGTTAAAAATGCGATTGTCACAGTTACTCTTAGACTTTCACAGCCAAAAGCTATTAGAGCCACGGAAAATTGCGTAGCTTGTCCTGAAAGAATCCAAGTAATTTCTTTCAATATATATACAATTTATCTATTTTCAGTGTAACATTCATTTCTTCAGGAATGCCAAGTGGGTTTGAGGGGTAGAAAACACTGCAGTTCTTCTTGAAGATTATCACCCACAGTTGCAGCTGATGATGTCATTGCTGGATTTTGGTTTTATTTTTTTAGGTTTGTGTGTACATCATCAGTGAGTCATAAGCCTCAAGAGAATGCGTATCAGTGCAAGTATCAAAGAAGCAGTTTTAAGTTAATGAAAAGTAGTTTTTCACTAGTAATTCAGAGGCAGTTGGTGTTTCTAAGAAACTATAATCCAGATAATCTTGGTGTAATATGCTCTCATGACAGAGCCTTGGGTGGCATGGTTAGTGGGAGGTGTCCCTTCCCATGGGAGGGGGGTTGGAACTGGATGCTCTTAAGGTCCTTTCCAACCCTAACTATTCTATGATTCTATCTCAATTCTAAAAATGTGTATTATAACAGTATCTTAGGGAAGTAGCAGCTAATTCAACAAGATGTATGATCACATTAGTGTTGTGTGGCAAACAGCGATTAAGGCTGTCCAAGAAAAGATTCAAAAGCTTTTAGATAGTCTTTTTCTGAAATTGTTGTAAATCATGATTTATGTTTTTTAGTTGTTTCAAACAGCACATAAGAGCATCTGACATACCTACTCTGTTTCATGTTGAAATGTTAAAGTTACCAGATGTCCTTGATTCATCTTGGCAGTCCCCATGTGCTTTTCATCATTTGTCTAATTGCAAAGGACACTAATTAAAATGAAATAGAGTAGAACTTTATACTCCGGATACTTTGTCAAGTTTTGGCACTGTGGTCAAGTTAGTATTGTTTTGCTTCAATATTAAATAAAGAGCTTATGGCTCTAAGCCATGCTGACATTTGTTTCTGGGAGGGAAAGGTGAAAAACTGTTCTTATTAACCTGCAGTGTGGAACATACGGTGGCTGTGGGTGGTATGGCGAAGTTAGGCAGCCAGGAACCTGCTATCACTTCATGAAGTGGAGACAGTGGGGTGGGCAATTACTGCAGGAGGTAACCACGCTGTTAGTTACTGATGTCCAGAAAAGGAAGCTCTAAATACAACGTACTATCAAGTAAGTCACTAATCTATGACAGGTGTGTTTGATGCTATTATGGAATGGTTTTAGTATTTAGTAACTCTGGAAGTTAAATTTAGGATGCCTCAGTGCACTCCGAATTGCTGGGTAGCAGTATGAATGGTTTCTATGAGATGAAGTTAGGGGCATGGAATAAACTCACAATTCATAAAATTTTGACTCTGAAAATTACTGGTTTGCAACATACTGTCAAATGGAGGACCTGAGTTGAGAAGGAAACACAGGTGTTTGCATCCTGTGTGCCTCCATCAGGTTGCATTTTATTTTTTAAAGGAGGTTTTACAGTGCTGTTTCAAAGGAAACCTGTTTTATTTTAGCCTTAAAATGATGCCTTCCTCTTTTTCGGTTTGCTGGTGAGAAATAAGCAGGATTTGAGCAGGCCTTGGGGAGGTGACCTGAATTGTATGGAGTGCAAAAAAAAGTGCTTTTTAATTTTTTGTAACCTTTGGAAGTGGTTCCTGTACACTGACAAGTAGAAAGCGTGTAGGGGCATTAAGAATGATTTGACAATGCTTAAAATACCTATGATATACACTCCAACACCAGGCAAAAAAATATAATGGGAAAACTCAATGGCAAATATATTGCCTTTCTAAAGTGATCTCTTTAAAAAAGTAGGGCTTTTGCAATAAACAAGAAGTAGTTTCAGAATCTATATTCTGTTTTCCTGGCCAGATGAAACCACCAGAAAAGCAAGTACTTCCAAGCCTTTGACTGTTCTCATTTTGAAGGCGCATCTACTGTTGAATGTAGTGTTGTAAATGAGATGGTACACGAAATGATGCTTGCAGCGTATTCTTGAAAGAGAATACAGTTCTTTATACATATTCATAGGATAGATATTGGTCACCTTGTGAATGTGGCTGTATAGGCTTGTTCTTTTTATATCTCCTCAAATTCAATGAGACAATTACTGGTCAATTCACTAAAATAATTTCCATTGGTTAAGAGTAAAGACAGCAAGAATTTGAAGGGAACGCAGTGAGAAGGCTCCTGATGACAAGCTGCATCAAGCTCCAGTTAATTTTCTAAGCTGCAGTCTTTGTTCAGCTGCAGTTTTAAAAAGCGTGGTAACTTCTGTTACCACAGTGTTTCTGGCTCCTTTACTATAAGTACTGTATTAGGATGTTCTTAAACACCAAAGTCCTTCTCTCTGTTTTTTTTCTCTCACTCTTTGTTTGTTTTGGATTTTTTAATGTTTTTAAGGTCAGGTCAGCTTTTCCAGTTTAATAATCAAAGATTCTTCTGAAATATCCCAATCCATTGCAAAACACAGGATTTCAGTCCTGTATGCCACTTCCCAGCTGTTGTGGAAATTTCCAATCCCATTCCAAAGGAAAATTCCATTTTCAGCCTTCCATTCAGACCTCTGTTTAGGAAAGGTGGTTCTTTGAATAGCAATAGTGAGAGACAGGCTATTAGTCCATGTCTATTTAGTTAGATTTGGAAATCTGTTAAGGAAAAGCATGTGTAAGAAAGAACTTACAGAAAAGCTGTGCCCTTCAAAAGGACTAAAGAGGTCTGGAACGCTGTCAAAGAAGATACAGCGCAACATACCTTGTTTCTTATTAAGAAAAGCAAACTTTGTTACATGGTAAAACCTTTGATTGACTGACCAAAGTGGGCTTGTGGATTAGTGCCCATGGGATTGCTGCAGCAAAACACAGCTGACCGCATAACACTTAGTAATGTGGTCTGGATGTTGTCAAATCATGAGATCATCCTGCAGGCAGGAGCACACCAGAGTCCAGTATCTTCTCATTAAGGCTGATCCACTTCAGCAATCAGTCACTCTTCATCAGCATAATTTCCTTTTACTGCTAAACAGAGATGAGGGGCACAGGCCTCCTGGATATCAGCAAACAACAGAGCTTGCTGGCAGTGCTACTGTGCCAGGGCCTTCCTTTGTACTTTCCACTTTTGCAACACATTTCATCTGAGATTGAAGTCCCGCAGTACTGTACTGTGTGAATGTAACACTACCAGAATTCCTAAGCCTGCAGATCACTTCTGCTCACAGGAGGAGACACAAAGGGATGTACTGCTTCAATCCCATTTGTATTCTGTTGTAGGGGTTTAACAGTGAGTGCATATTCTGCCCTTTTGGGGTGGAAGGTGAGTATCATCCTACAATGAGAGCAAAATTTAAGGCAGGTGCCTAGTGGGATTGAGAATATATTGGTTCTTCCATGGACTTACTTTAAATTGCTTGTTCATCATTTCACTGTGGATTAGATCCCTGATTCTGTGATATTCTGCTCCAGTCACAAGACCTTGAATTTTACAGTCATGTACTTAGAAATGTCTTTAAAATTATTATTATTTTTTTTTAAATCAATCACAAGAGTGCCAGAAAGCAACCACTGCTGTGTCTATTATTTTTGTAATGTATGTGCTATAAGAGAACAGATAAAATAGAATGGTAGGATTCATAGTATGTATGCAGTGGGTGGACAGTCTCAAATTCTATGCTTTAGCCACAGGAATTTTTGCTAATTATAAAAAAAAAGACTTCTAAAGAGACACATTGGTGTGATATATTCGTTAGCATTTACAGTCAAACCATAGAATCATAGAATAGTCAGGGTTGGAAAGGACCTTAAGATCATCCAGTTCCAACCCCCCTGCCAGGGGCAGGGACACCTCCCACTAAACCATGCCACCCAAGGCCCTGTCCAATCCAGCCTTGAACACCAGCAGCGATGGAGCATTCACAGCTTCCCCAGGCAACCCATTCCAGTGCCTCACCACCCTTACAGTAAAGAATTTCTTCCTCATATCCAATTTAAACTTCCCCTGTTACCTGTTACCCCTTGTCCTATCACTACAGTCCCTCCTGAAGAGTCCCTCCCCAGCATCCCTATAGGCCCCCTTCAGATACTGGAAGGCTGCTATGAGGTCTCCATGCAGCCTTCTCTTCTCCAGGCTGAACAGCCCCAACTTTCTCAGCCTATCTTCATATGTGTAGTAAGTTTATATAGCAAAAAAGGTGTTACAAATTATGTTACAGTCTCTTATTGACATGCTAGACTTCAGAGGCGTAGTTTTCGTGCTAAGGAGACTTGTTCTTGAGTCCAAAACATTTTATTTTATCAACAACTATAATACATAAAGAATCACTAATGTAGTTGTAACTGTTGCTAAAATTGCAGTGGTTCACACTAAATAAATTAGAGTATTAGAAGTACACGTGTCATAAATTTCAAACTCCGAAATAATGCAGTGTGAGATACCAAACTGAGCAAGTATTCAAGTGGCGTGTTTGAGAAAAGCATCAGGATGCAATTAGAACCCTTTATTGAGGTCTGCAGAGATTCCTTTTTACTTTCCCATATACATCACTGGATGTTTTGTATTTTAAATATTCCCCCTTCTTATTGTTTGAAACTGAAATGTAATTTATTTTTTTTTTTTTTTAGTATTGTGATGCTTCTCTGGCTTTATTTAAATCAACGACAAGTAATTCTTGTAATGAACAATATTAGCTATAATTCTTGAAGAATCAATTAGTAAAATACATACTTTTCTATGCATCCTTTCGGCATATAATCTAACATGTTTACTGGTTGTGCAGTGATTGAACTATGGCTTTTAATACCCTTTATTATTTCTACAGCTATAGTTAAAACTGCATAAACCTTAGACTTCAATAAGTAGTGCATATTGCACGAATATTTCTTGCTTGTAGGAAGCAAGACAGTATCTTACAGTCTAACGGTGGCTGCATTTGTGGGTGAAATTGAGTGCTGGGAAGGGGGCCAGTTCCCGGAGATTTCATTCTTCAGGATAGAACATTAATGCAGAATCTTGCAGTAGCCAAGGGAAGAAGGCAACTCTCCTGACCCTAATAATCTAAAATGACTCCATGGCTGGAAGCCACAAGACATTGAGAACACAGCCTGGCAAGCCAGGGAGAGGGGAAGCCAAGGAGCAGGTAGCAGCTGGCACTGGTTCCTCGAATCGAGAGGAGGACTGGTGCGGAGGAGGCCTGGGCAGGCTGCTTGGCGGCCCTAAGGCACTGCCAGCTCCAGCAGCCGGTGCCTCATTCCCCTGCAGCCAGACTCCTCTGTGTATACTCTTAGCCAAGGCCCTTGCTTGTCAGCTGGTTTGGGAATTGCAGGTTAACTTCCCTGGTTCTCATCCCATAAAAAGAAGTATTATTTCCCCTTTGTATTCTGTTGTAATATTTATGTTACTGCAATGTAAGTGCTTTATTTATTCCATTTCCCTCAAAGTACTCCGTCTTAGGACAAGAAAGCATCAAACCATACTTCAAAACTCCATCAAATGTATTTCATATAGAATTAGCATGTGTTAAAAAAGTATACTACAGTGTAATGTGCCTTTCTAAATAATTACGATCCCCAGCATGGTAAAGACAATCTGAGAAGCTGCAGCACAGTGACTTCTCCTTCCAATTTATGTACCTTCTTTTGTTCAGAAAAAGGATGGAGTTAAAAAGGCAGGCAGGAAGGATTTCACCTTTGTTGTTAATCCATGAAATACCTTAGAGTAATGATTCTAAGTTTAGTGCCCCCAAATAACTAAATTCAATAGAAAAACAGGTTATGTTTAAATGTACTTTTCTCAGCACTGTATTCAACATCCAGCTTAGCAGCTGAATTGCCTTCCACATTAGTCAACAAGTTTGTAACTGACTTCAGTACAAGGCTGTGATTGCAGAACTTGACCTTGGCTACATCTTCTTACCTTATGTTAAGCTATTTCTTCTCCATGTTTCCTTAAATTTATTCTAGTTGGAAGCTCGTTGGTTTCTCAGGGTTTCATAATGGAAAAGGGGCAGAACACATAAACCCAGGAAGAAATAAATTGGTTTTTTTCCCTGTCCAAACGGAAGAGTTTCAAAGCATGGTTCTGGGCTTGAGAAGCAATATACTGTGACCACGGTGTTTTCCTGTTGGCGAGCCCTGTCGTAGATACTGTGTTTTGTTGTGATGACAAAGTAGGATCTTACACCACAAGTAAATGTCATCCCTACAAAATGGGATAATTCTAAACTCAGCATGATAGTTAAGCTTTTGGCTTTCAGAAAACTGGGACCTAAGCAGCAAATCAAACAACCTATTTTATTTTTGACTGAGTTCTGTAACATTAGCTAGTCAGAATCTTACTTGCTGTGCAGTCATAGAATTCTCTCATTCCACTCACTGTTGTGCACTGACGCTGTGAAATGTAAGAGTTACAGGCACACGTACGAAAATATCAACTTGCCGTGGAAGATTTATTGTTGAAGCAAGGGTCAAGTTCTTTCTTTATACTCGTTTCTAAGCCTGGAACAGCTTCCTTGTCTCCAGCAGATGAGAACAAAATCTGGCTCATTTAATCTAATTTCGTCTCAGCCAACAGATCCTTCTCTCTAGTTCTGGTCTGCAGAGCTGATTTTTTATTCCAACTTCAATATAAAAGAAATAAATCTCAGCATAGAGAGCCTCTGGTGTCTCCCCTGGATGTTTCGTACCTCCCACTGTTCACCGGTAACTATGCAATTCTTTTAGTTTGATAATGATGGCTGGAATACTGGAAGATGTAACGTTCACTCAGCCAAAACGATTTATCTTGGTATAACAGGATCGGCATCTCAGCTGGGCCTTCTGGATGCTACTCTACTACAGACAAAATAAGAGAACAACAGTCAGCTGAAATTAGTAGTATCTTGGAGGCATGCCCTTACTCTCCTCACACGTGGAAGAACGTGTTGAGGATATTTAATCAGAGCACAGTAAATGGAGAGAAATGGATTTTTCCATAAATATCAAACACGGTGGAGAGCAGCTATCACTAGTAACCAGCAGTGCTTCTTAAAATCCTGCTACAACATTCTTAATGGATGGTTTTCCTTGTGGCTACATAGGCATGTGTACTGTGCTAGCTCCCCCTTCTTGCACTGCAATACGTAGGAAGCTATTATTCCCAAATGGAGCGTTTGCTGACATCACATGCGGTAGGATCCTTTTGTTTGCCTGTGTCTCCTGCATTGAAATGTTTGTCTGAGTCACAAATCCCACTGCCTTTCTTCCTCTGTGTCATGCTTGCTTGAGAGCTTCTCCCTGACTCACAGGTTTGAAATTTTGACACAGCCTGGGTTGCTGCATGGCAGCTGAATCCTTTTCCTTTTAATACTTGATTATGTAATTTATATCTAAACACTGTAATGATCCAGAAATCACCGCCACTTTTTGGTTTTGCAGCCTTTTGAATAGACAGGTTTCGTGACTCAGATTCAGCGCTGAATTTTGTTGCAAAGCAAAGGCAGCTTAGTGTCACTAAATTATAAATTAAAGATAGTGACTCCCACAACTTGAATTCTCCATTTAGCTGGCTGGCTGAGTTTCCTCAGCTGTAACATTATGGAGCAC
Source organism: Ara ararauna (assembly GCA_028858755.1). Taxonomy (NCBI): domain Eukaryota; kingdom Metazoa; phylum Chordata; class Aves; order Psittaciformes; family Psittacidae; genus Ara; species Ara ararauna. The sequence continues at coordinate 2,434,071 of CM054389.1, read as the reverse complement.
TATGCCAGAAAGGGGTCATATGTGTGCATGTGTACAGACAAACACTTCTCATAATTGAAGTAATTACTATTTTGCACTGCAGTACCTTTCTTCCCCTCTAATAATCTGATCGATTTGTTTTCTCTTACTAGAAAGGACAAAACCGTGCTGTATTTTCAGTGTACATTCATTCCTTCATTTGGTTTAGATTTGGGAGCTGCTAATCTATTGCTGGTGTCTAAGCAGCCTCGGTTTCCTCTTTATTAAAGCCATGAACAAAACAGATCCTGATTACAGCAGCTCACTATGAATGCTTTGGTAAAGAATGAACGTGGAAGTTAAGGGCTATGCAGCAGTTTGGTTCGAGCTTGATGGTAAAATATTCTTACTATGATAGAAGCAGAAAAGTACCATGCTGGATTAAGCCTTTTGTCCTTCAGATCTAGTTTTTCATCTCTATTGTTGCCACTACAAGATAAACCAGAAGTTCAAAACAGTGCTTTGATTGTCCTTGATCAAGGACTTTGCGGCAGGTAAGGGCTAATGCCCCCATCTGGCACAGCTTTTAAGCATGTATTTATCTTAAAGCATCCATCAGCAATTCCACTGCCTTTTGCCCTGGTCTGAGGCATGTGAACAGATTGCTACATGAAACCTTGTTAAAATTCAGATACACGCAAAAGCAGATGAGTGGACAAGACTTATGTCATTAAATGTACTCTACTAGATGCTCACATTTCATTGCTTTTTTACCCAGAGTAAAAAAACATATTCTCCATCTCTTCCCCCCCCAAAAAAGAGCTGAAGCCTCTTGTTATAGAAAACATAGAATTTTTATTATAAAATTATGCCATCCACAAAGGAATTTCCTGCCACACAAATGTTAAAAGAACATCCAGAGCTGGAATTTAAGTTAAGAGTCTCTCAGGCTGCCTTTGGTTGCACGTTGACTACGCAACTGTTCTCCTGTAACACGCATTTTTTAACGTTCAACTTTTGAATCTCTATTACTTTTCCTCTTCTCTCCGTGGCCGTTTGCGAGGGTTCATTTCAGCACCTTCTGCATTTTGAGTGACAGCTGGAGGCTGCACGTCTCGGAAGCCATGAGACTGTGAGATACAAGCAAAATAATGTGATAACACTTCTATGGATATAAACCATGAGTAACCAGTTCCCAGAAGATCAGAATAAGGTATGATATTGTCTTTTACTTTAGATGAGTGGCCACAGAGCGTTTTTAGAGCAGGTTAAGCTCAGAACAGCAAGTCTTTTAACACATGTGCCAACTGATAACTGAGTCTCATCACTTTATTACTTTATTTTCACCAACCAGGCTGTTGTTTTCATTTTCTCACTGATAACCCCTATGGCTGTGAAGCACTGCTTCTCTGTAAATTAACTTAAGTTGCCTATTTAAATAAATTAAAAGCCAAATCCTTCAGCCCTTATTCAGGCTTCCACAGAAGCAAGTAGATGACTGGATTAATTGCCTCAGTCATTTGCAGAAACAGAACTGTGAATTTCTAAAACCTAGGGTATTTTTCTTTCATGTATCTACTTAATGAGCTGAAAACATCAATGAGACATTGTAAGAGAACAGCATATTTGAAACGGTCTCTAGACTGCAAAGACTGTCCCAGCATAGTAATTTATGGGACACAGTGGGATGAGAACCTTTAACTGCCAAAAACTAAATGTGGAAGTGAAAATGAGATGCTGCTACTCAGGAAAGAGCTTAAAGTGATCTATTTGGCTTAGTACCATTTGTATTTTCTGTTACTGTAGCTCACAATTTAATGATTTTTAAAGATTTTGAGACCTCAGAGCAACCTTCCATTATCTCAAGGGGGCCTATAGGGATGCTGGGGAGGGACTCTTCATTAGGGACTGTAGTGATAGGACAAGGGGTAACGGGTTCAAACTGAAACAGGGGAAGTTTAGATTGGATATGAGGAAGAAGTTCTTTACCGTAAGGGTGGTGAGGCACTGGAATGGGTTGCCCAGGGAAGTTGTGAATGCTCCATCGCTGGCGGTGTTCAAGGCCAGGTTGGACATAGCCTTGGGTGGCATGGTTTAGTGTGAGGTGTCCCTGCCCCTGGCAGGGGGGTTGGAACTGGATGATCTTAAGGTCCTTTCCAACCCTAACTATTCTATGATTCTATGATCTGGATAAGCAGTTTGTTAATCGTGTCATCAATGCAGATGGAAATAGTGAGATGGGATGTGAAGCTTGCGACTATCCATCTTCCCATCTCCCAGCAAATCCTGTGCAGGAAGCACTGCTGACAGCACAATGACGACTCTCACTGCAGTGCAGACTTAAAGAGAGGAAAAGGGGTTAATCTGAAAAAGAAATTGCTTTGGGGATCCTAAATACTCACGTAGAGACAATGTGGGGATGACAGAATTTAATCTAAAGCTGACATTTTGTGTTGGTGCAGTGTGAAAAAGCAGGTAGAGTTACTATCAGACGTGTGACTTTCCTAAAACACCAGTGCATCCCACACTGAGATCAATCCAAAACAACACAAGAACCCAAGCAAAATGTTTTGCCTAAGCCTCCTATCTCTGTGTTTCTATTTCCAAATGCCTCACCTCACACAGCCTGCTAATTTTTCAAAGGAACAAACAGCAAGAGGTGCCACAAGGGCAATATTTGTGCAGTCCCTTTGCTATTGTAAGCAACTCAAGTGTTATTCTGAATAGCGTAATGGGGAATCTTCAAGTTTAGTGTTTCACTGCTGCTTGCATCTAATCTCTGCTATTTCCCTTAGGCACAAAGGTGGATCTGTAGCCAAGAATCCACTTAATCCAGCATGCTAGACTCGCAGCAAAAGCATTCCAATGCTTATAAAGGGCAGAACATGATAGACTGCTTAGTATGGATGTTTTGCTTTCAGTTAAAGGCATATACCTTCCGGACAGAGCGCCTCAAAATTACAAGGTTTTTGTGTATATTTTGAAGTGGTTTATCTGTATATCTGTTAGTGAGTATTAGATATCAACCATGTGGGTAATGGAACCAAGGACCTACACAGCTCAATCTACAGTAATTTTGAGTTTTTCTTTCATGTCTTCTGGCAGCTACAGACTGCATCAAGGTTGACAAAAGCAGATGGCTTTATTACTTGAGTGGTGTTCTCATTGCTAGCCTGGCAGACCCTCCACAGTTCAGGGAAATACTGGTTATTCCTGCTGAGAATATAGGTCCTAGGGCTCTATCTTTTATGGTGAAATAATCAGGTCACAGTACCTGGGAAATTTAGGTGGATCAGATGATATAATTATTCCCTTGTGCATAAATCAATTTACATTTCTATACTCTGCATTTAAGAATGAATCCTTATCAGCCTGTGAAAGAAAATACTTCATCTGATACATGTTCCACAGCTTCCACACTTGCTCACAATGAACAGCCGGTTTGTCAATGGTACCACAGTATCTAATTTGTCGAAGTCCAAACATCTTTGAGGAAATAGGCTTGAGGAATTTATTATTTTTTTAATTATCTTTTTTTTGGGTGCTGGTTATACATAGATGCGCTAGATCAGATTTGGAAACATGGATCGCATATTTACATTCTCCAGTTTAGCTGCGGAGATGGGAATGAGAAATGCTAACAGCAGACTGTTACCATCAGGCCTGAATTTCAGGAGAAAAACCCCAGGGATAATACAGTTTTTACTTCCAGAAACCGTCTGCTGAAGCAGCTCAGCAGGATTAAGGGAAAAACACAGGGATAATCTTAAATTTTAACTAATCTTTGATTCGGATACACTCTCAACTTTCTTTCAAAATTGTGTGCGTTCACACTGAAGAAGAGAGCGTAGCTGTTTTACAATGCGTATAAAACTGAACGGAAAAGGCAATTAAACTGTCTCAGATAAAATCCATCTGTTTGTCAGCTGGAGAGAAAGGGCTGTGCGCTCACATCGCATGAGCCAAACAACTTCGGGATGTGGTCCCGCTTACCCTTCCAGTCCTTACAGAACTTTTACATATATATTTTTACACATATATATATTTTCAGTATTTCTTCTGTCTAGGTGAATACATTCAGGAGTGAAAAAGGAAATATCAGTTCAATAGTTTGAAGAGCTCATCCTATGGCAGCATTAAAATCGTCAGGAAGTGCTATGGCAACGTGTTTCCATGAGGACACATGGCACATAGGTATGGCATGTACCTATGTATGTGACATTTCAAGATATAAGAGTCGAGTGGTGGGGCTGGATTTTTTTTTAAACCTAAATACAGCTTAGACTGTGTGTATTCTCATTGATATATATCTACTCCACAAAAGAAAATAATGACAGGATTTAACTAGGGATGAATAAGGACTCCAGCCATAAACTGGAAACTCCTATCACAGTGGCAGAATAGAAACATCTGTATATATATTGGCTGGTCATAGGGTTACCAGCAGAATGGAGCTACGAAAGAGAAATACAACCTAGGTTATATCAGGCAATGCGCTTAAAGCAGAGATATGGAAATATGTATGGCACAAAGTACGGTGAAACCTCTGGAGTACCATGTGTGATTCAGGTCACCTTTGTCTTAGAAAGAGAAACTCACCTTGAAGATGCAGAGAAGAGCCACTAAGGAAACAACAGGGTACTACCTGACAAGGGAGAACGCAGCTTGGCTTGTCCAAGCCTCCCAAAATGAATGCTCAGCGAGTGTGTGGTTGTTCTCTGTAATCGCACTTAGGCCAAAAGTTAACATCAAGGGCAGATAAAATAAGCAGTATTAGCAGAAGAACAAATGGGGACAGGCTGCCTATAAATCTGATCTGGAAATCAAAATGTTTTCATTCTAAGAGAACCAACGTGCTGGGTCATTTTTCTAAAGAGAAAAGGTGCAAAATATTAATAAATCTGGAGACATCCCAGTATTACCAGTTACGTTCATAAGGTAACTGAAAAGCAACACTAAGAAAACATCATTCACAGATCTGTCTGTGTGTCTGAAAGTTCCTTTACAGCTAGCAATTTCTAGCCCAAAAGAAATACTAACTGTGATGTGGTACGGTATCGTTGACTCCTTCTGACTCGGTGATTTGTACAACGTTGCCAACCTGGTGAAACAAAAAAACCCAGAGAATTATGATTAGTAAATACAATAATAAAAATTTCAAGTAGCCAAAGGACTAGACTCACGCTTTCCCCACAAACATGGGGTACGTGACCAGTGGAATTCTTACGTAGCAGGTCATGAGTGGATAAAATATGCAGATCAACAAGGTAGATCATACTGCTACAGTGCTGATGATTCCCAATCAGAATGGGAATTGCCTAATGTGAGTGACTTAAAAAAGGAACTTCGACAACTTGGGACTTTCAGCTCCTCTTCAATAAATGCTCTATAGGGCCTTTAATGTGCGATATTCACAAGAGGTCTTACATATTGCACTTGGTTGTTTCTTGCATTATATGTGGAATTTCTGATCAACAGAAAAAAAATATTCTTCAGGACCATGAAAAATGGATGTATGTAACTATTCAGATATCAAAGAAGATCTTATCTGTGCTGAGCTGAGCTTTTCATGCAAGACTGCAAAATGATGTATGGGATCCTGCCAGGTTGGACAGAGCCTTGGGTGGCATGGTTTAGTGGGAGGTGTCCCTGCCCATGGCAGGGGGGTTGGAACTGGATGATCTTAAGGTCCTTTCCAACCCTAACTATTCTGTGATTCTATGTATTTTCATATAGGTCATTTAAAGTGTGGATGCCAAATTCCCATCCTTGCATGACCTGTCAGCTCAAATACAATGCAGACCTACCAAAACGAGTGATTAATCACCCTTGTTTCATCACGGGATTAATTGTATTTTTTGAAAAACATTCATTATGAAGTAATTCCGAACACCGCTTTCTTAAACTGCAAACAAACCAACAAGGTTTTGAGCACAATTCTTCCCTATTCTGTTAAGCGGTCATTCGTTCATTCACTGACATCTCAAAGCTGGGAGATACCCTCAAGAATTCATATTCTAGGGAGGTTTTTTTTCTAGAGATTTCCCAGGCCTGTCAATATAACTGAGTCGATGGAGAAGGAGCATAAGATGTTCTATTTCTAAGCCTGATCTTGCCACTGACATACAGCATAACCTTGAGAAAATAGCCTCCTTGTATATCTCCTCTAACTCTTTGCTTTTGTGCATTTAGACTCTAAGCAATGCATCTGGATTTGCGTAGCACCTGGCCTAATGAATGCCTGCTTTTAAGAAGACTGCACAGTGGCTCAAAAATAAGGGATTGTCCAACCAGTCCCAGGGCTGATGCTAGTCCAAACCATGCCCACCTCCCCAGAACTCACACTGAGGTGAAGCCACTATGGAAAGTGTTCTGCTCTCTGTATCAAGACACCCTGCCAAAGATCCCGTTAATTATTTTCAGGGTTTTTTACCTCCCTGAGGTGCCATTCTATTAGAGAGCACGTAATTACAGCCTGAGGAACACTGCCACTTCGTATTAGCTACACAGGGAATTCCTCGGAACTTTTAAGGGGTGCGTTATACTTTACAAAAGAGCCTAAATCTGAAGCTGCGGAAGCCACACGTTCACAAGTGCTCAGCTGGAGCTCTGCTGCATGCCTCTGACTCAACAGGATCTCACCTCACAGCAGTGAGACCCCTTATAATTAAGGTCTGCCATTTTCAGTAGTAGAGAGAAAGAAAGAGATGGGTATCATATCAGGCCAAAGCACAATTAATAAAGAAGAAGGTGGCAAACAGATACTCAAGTATCTTTGTGCCTCAATAGTTTAATATAAATAACAAGAAACCCATGACGGATCATCAGGTATAGGTAGCTTGTGTGAAAAATGCAACAGAACGTAGCTATTGCTGCTTTTTAGTTAGGCAGTTTTCACTGCAATTGCTGTGCTTCTGCAGACCCTGCTCCATGTTAGCTACACGTTTATTACAGTAAATAAACCATGTTTGTCTATCTTTGGCTCACTTCCTGAAACATCTATGACCTTCCTAGCTTTGCAGAAAAAAAAGCTCCTTAGTTTTGATATATAAAATTAACTTTTGTTCACTCTGCAATCATTGCGTTGATGCAACTTTTGTCTTCTAAAGGCTGTTAACTGATCAGTGATGTTAATTTAATTCCAACATAAACAGCCTGCTGTAATCATTCTGCACTTCCTTCAAACTTAAGACTTTAAAAAACCAAAATTCCATCAGAAAGTGTCACTGCATGTCTCTTTCAAGTTAACAAGCCGAACTATGCACAACAACATTCCAGCAGCATTTTTGTTCACTGTTTGCAGAAGATTAGGGAATTGAAGCAAGACTTCATAATCCCAAGCTGCTGCACTGTGATGCTACACACAAGACAAATTTAACTGACCAGGAAAGAGAAGTGAGCTTGCAATATACTGAAGAGAGAAAAAAGAACCAGGAAACAGAACTTCATATGGTTTTTACAAGGGTCATCCTCATTCCTTTGGGCTGCTAAAATCATCCTCCATAGCTCAGCTCTGAACTGGGAGTAAATGAAGCTCTTTTACTTCCTGCAGGTCATTGTAACTTGGAACCATCCTGCTACATTCAAAAGCAGAAGGGTTCAAAGGCTGCCACTAAGGCTTAGGGCTCAGCAAGCCTTGTCTGTCCTGAGAACTGCTACCTAGGTGGAAAGCTGCCTTTGGCATCTTTGGCTTTGTACTGACTGGAGCCTAAAAGGCTGAAGCAAAGACATTCTACTCCCTGCTTACGAAATACAGAGAGTAAAAAATTTTACTTGGGCACCAGATCCCTCAGTTCTTGTGTCTGAGCAGCTGCCGTTAGGATGTTATAGTTTGATGAGACATAGCATCTGGTCAGAAAGTACAGCACTGCAGCAAGCTGACCGTGGTGAGAAGGAGGAGCATGACAGTTCAGCCCACGCTGTCTTAGGCTGAACTAGAAAGCTCTTCTTGAGCTGCAGTGGGCTGGGACATGGCAGAGCAAAGCCAGAAGTCAAGTTCAAATCCCTGCTTGGCCATTCAGGGAAGGATTCTCGAATATCACACTTGTCAGTGTTGTTATGTACTTCACTGCCTCCATTTGCACTTACCTCTGACTGTTGTCCCAGTGAAAGATTAAACGGACAGTAGCAGCATGTCCCCAGCTTTCTCCTGAGTGACACACAATACAGGCCATTTTATTTACGCTCCTATAACAGCACCATCATCAGTAAACTAGACCACTCTTACAAAGAAACTCCGTGATTAAACATACATACTCCTTTCTAGCAGTAATAAATCACGTATTTTGTATCAATGTGCAAGGATTTCACAACTAGTTTACCAAGTACACTGTGACACGGAATAACCTCTATACTCACAGTGTGTTTTATAGAAAGCTTGGTGCAGTACTTCCATGTTTGTAGACAGATTTTCTGTATAACTAATAAGGGACAGGTACTAGAGAAGTCTTGAAAACAGACATAGCATTAAGAAAAGATTTTTCTAATTACTACTGAAAGAGCCTAGTTGAGTATGTCTAAATCCTACTTCAAAATTCTGATACTCTGCCTCTCAGGAGTAATTATGAGCAAACATCACTCCCTTCGGGATACAAGCTTTGGGAGAAAAGTCAATGATTCTTAAAGTATTAAGGGCCCCGAAGCAGTCTTCTGCTTCTGACAGCAAAATGCAAAAGAGCACAACCAAATGCAAGAGGGAGGGCATGGTGGAAAGCAAGAAGGAAGTTTGGATTGTTATCCTGTTTCAGGGGAAATAGTCCTATTGTTTCAGTTCACACCTGACCACGAGCTCAGTCAATCTGTAGACAGTTTTATTGGGTGTTTTCCTCTGTTTATCCCTGGAGACAGTCAGTAGTCCAAGGATGGACTGCATTTTAAAGCAGTCATTTTGGTTCAGTGCTGCAAGCCTCTCCTCTTCACCTCCATACAGCCCCATTAACTTCCGAATCACTTGTTGGTCTCCATCATATCACCAGCCCCACATGCCCCATGTGCTCTGGTGTTCATTACAGCACAGAGAAAACAAAAAGTACAATTCAGCTGTAATGAAGACCTAGACCCTGCAGGCATCTTGCTAGACCTTGCTCCGCTACATGTAAGTTGAGATTGAAGATTCTAGTCATCGGATATGGTTCTGAGTCAGAGATCAAAACACATTTTACAATGGGTACAAACTCCACACTAGAATGTTTCCAACTGTATCGAGTATGAAAGAAAAATGCTACGGTAAAATGGGGTATTTCTGAGTTAAACTGGCTGCAGATTTATATTTGACCTCCTTTCTAAATATATCCAGTAGAAATGTCTAGGAACACCCAGCTTAGCTATTACTAGTGGGAAAGAAAGCTGTCCTCTTCATAAAGCTCTTGACTTAATACCTTGCAGCATCTGTGCCTTTTTTTCCCCATAATTAAGAAGTTCCCTTCTGCCAAGAAGCTGAATAAGAGTTCAGAGATTAATGCTGTTGTGAAATCTTAGGAAAGGCTGTTTAGGATAGGGGGAATATCTCTTAACCTAAATATTTAACAACTGGTACAAAGTTTCATTGTTGCAGAGTACACACAACTCAACAATACTGTATGGTTACTACACACCCATTCTGGTGAGAATCATAATCAGTTTATGGTCAGTGTGGGGTTATGTCGAATTAAATGTTTGTAAAAGAAAATATGCACAAGACAATATGTGATATCTTTGAATTATAACCTACTCTGAATGTCTTCACATTCTTTACTATCCCTATGACTCCATAAACACAACACCTCTCAAACAACACTGGCTACTGAAATAAAAAGACAGAATCTATTAACTTTAATCGAGTTTGTAGCCAGAAAGGCTGCCAAAAATAATACATCAGAGAGCAAGAGGCAAAAACGACAAGAAGGGTCGGACACTAGAAGCTGGGTCTGTATCTGCATGCACAGCTCAAAATTGCACATTCTTCACATTCTCGATGGAGACAGTCTGTATTTGTTCATTTTATCTTACATCTCTGCCAAATGGTTCAGTGCCTGTACAGACACTGAGAATATCTTTGCCTTTGTACTGTCCCCTTCTCCCTCCCCTCTGGAACAAGGGAATCATTACTTAGTCCACAGAAACTGAAGCTGTGGACAGAGGATTTGTTGCCCTTTAAGTGTACCATAAAATAATACAAAGTTACGACCTGAAAGAAGATTTAAACACCGAGATTTTTCTTAATGTGTCAAAATCTCTACTTGAGAAGAACTGTTCTATTTTCCCCTGTGACTGCAGCAGAAGAATCTGTACGAGGTACTCTGCTCATTACAGGGCAAAATTGAGCAGCCTGTAAAAAAACACTTGAACTCACTCTAGACAGGCTGTAGTTGAGGATCCCACACAGAACTTCTCTCTATGCCATAACTGCACAGAGCAATGGGTAGGGAGTTCCAGCTAGGCAGCAAATAGGAAATGACTTTGCAAATAATTAATGGAACATGCTCAAGTGTAATGGCAAAATAAACAACTGAAACTGTTTTGGAAAAGCAGTGAATGATTCTCAGGGAACTGAAGAAACTGCAGCATAGTTTGAAGTATGCAACTATTAAGCTGTGTTATTCTATTAGTGCTTTAATCTGTTCATCACGACATTCCTGCTACAGGTTTACTGCTCCCGGGTCCATCCCTGCATTTTCTGTATGATACTCACCAGCCAATTTCAGTCTAAATTACTTGATTTATCAGAGGTTTACTTATTGTTTAAATAGCTCAAATTTAACTGGGCCACTTTTGGCAGAAATGGCTTAGGAGACAATCAATAAACAGCTCAGCCAGCATATAGGATGCAGCAGTGACCTCAAGCAAGGGTAGTGGCCTCCTTAGTTGACACAGACACAGCTAGGATAAAGGTAACAGCCTAGATCCTCAGGGGAAGGCTGCAGTACATTAGCTGCACTTCTAAAAACCTACTTACTCAGAGCTCTTAGTACCTAGTACTTCCCCATAAAAGGTGATGCAGTCATCTTAAAGGAGTGCTGATAGATCTAATAGCAAGTTTAGTATTAAAATCCTTGGTTTTTAAAAAGGAAAACAATATCCAACACCGCTCTCAACCTGTGAGTTTCTGCATCTGAAAATGTCATTACTTTTAAAAATATCTGTAATCCCTTTTAAAAAAATCTAACCGGGATTCCAATCTGCACACCATGTTTGAGTTTGGAATAAAGTTTGAGAGCTGCTGATTATACTCACAAGGCTGCCATAGGTAAGCACTACTGCAGAGTTCCACAATACTAGCCTCAGACCCATTTGGAACGACTTTCACAGTGGATTCTGCTACACTGCAGAAATTCAGCAAACCGTTTCATTTTCTTTGTACACAGTGCCAACAGAAACAAAGTCATATATTTGAAGATTAAGTCAGTTTTCAACGCAGAAGCTAAACGCCTACCTAAAGCGGGTACCAATGTGGACTGGCTCGGTCCAATCCTTGTTGTCATTTGGTTTGTCAGAACTACCTGAAAGAGGAAACACAAGCACATAGACAAGAAAATCTCCAGAAAATAAGCATACTGGTGGGAGGGAAGAGAGGCATTTTACAAAGAGCTTTTAACAATAAAGTAGTTACTCAGGTGAAGGTCCATGGTAGCAAGAGGAAACTGTAAAGGTGCTTCATCTTTCTCAACAGCCAAACCAAAATAATAGCGCCCTGAAAAATGTCTTTTCCATTTGCATGGAAGGTAGATTTCTTTCATTCAAGACTTTAAAGAAACCTAAATTTCTCCCTCCCCAAGGGATGCAAACTGAATATTCCACTGTATTTGTACTAAATACTGTTTGGATCTATATTCAGGTGCACATGACTTGCACCAGCCCTCTGTAAAGAGACAGCTTTCAGTCATTGGCATAAATGAATTTGGTGCTGCTGCTCAAAACATGCATAAGCCTAGTGATTAACAGAATTTCTGTGCCTTGTCTTCTAAAAATGCGCAAGTGGGTACAATACAAAGCAGAATGAAAAGTGAACAGACAGAGCGGGGGAGTGTTTTCGCAGCACAAATCACTTGTAGGAGGTTCACAGACAGTCTAGGTTAGATCCCTGGTAGAAGTGGGGGTGGGTGAGACAGAAAAGAGCCAGGAATATTAATTGCAAAGTTCATTAAAAATGAAAAATAAAAAACTGTATTATCTTAAACCTGAGGGGTTTCATTGTTTGACATGCTTGTACAATTCTTGCTTGAACAGTTGAAGTGTGCTAGAGCAAGCAACTCCTCTGAGCACAGAGGGCACACACCGAAACATTGACATTGCTGACATCCTCAAGGCATATATTGTGTACTTGCGAAAAGTAACTCATCATACCTCATGGTAACAACCCCAAACAGGCTCCCTGTTTCACTGGAGCTGGAGAAGGGCTGCACTGGACATGGTAGCACAACCCACTGAGTTCAGCTTTAGAAACTAAACGAACTTCCTGCCACATTAGAGCATTCAGTCTGCCCAGCTTTGCTGCCCAAGGAGCAATCTCTGGCATGCAGCTGAATTTAGACTGCTTGCAAGCTACACGGACCTCACTCAAAAAATGACAGGAGGGCCACTCGGAGCTAAGTCACATCTGAAGCTCTGTGTTTATCGCTTCTGCAGCGAGTGTTTATTCAGCAAGTGCTCGTACTAAACTGCTCACTTGTTCAATAGAAAGAAGTGACATATGTGCCCCTTGACCCAAGGAAAACAGACTGTACAATGACAACTGCTCTTGTTCAAGGTCACCAGGTACCAAATTTATGAGTGAAAGCACTCAGTAAACCGGAGGTGTGCAAAATCAAGCAGTCATAAAACATTCACTTCCCTTGGTACACACACCCGCAAGAAGAAGCTTCATATTTCATTTCAGGATGACACAGAGGCTATGCTTTCAGTAGCAAGCCCAACCGCTTCACCAGGGTGTAATGTAGAGCTGTGTTCCTTCCCTTCCTGCAGCTATCAGAGGAAGCACAAGGGGAGGCTTACTTTTAGCAGTGAGGAACAAAACCCATTTGCGCCAGAGCTGTGGGTGACAAGGTTGCAAGTCACCTGGAAAGAACTGCAGGCACAAGTACCATTTTGAGATGGTTTAAGCTCCAATTCCTGAACAATGCTTTTCATACTGTAGGGGACTTGCCAAAACAATGTCTGGAACAGATATAGCTTCTGAGTGCCATCTGCTGGCTACGGGGCTGCAGATTTGCTGGCCTCCATCTTGGCGTAAATGCCATAGAAGCAATGCCCAGGAAAGAAGCTGCGAGTTTGTTGGATGCCAGAAGAGCAAACCAAACCAGCAGATAAAGTGCTTTTCCTCCCTAAGAACAGTTCCTCCACTAAGACTGTAGTTTATTTTTAAACAAAGAGTGGCCTCTATTTGGAACTGCCAAATACTCTGATGTATTTTATGTGTGTGCTTTGTAGGTAAAAAGTCACCAAAGTCATTCCTTGTCCAACCAAATCATTAAAAAGATTATGTGAAACAGCATGATAGATTGATATACAGCCATTTAATTAAGATCCACAGGATGCCTTTAATGCAGATTTTACTTATTCTGTCAAGTCTAGGAATTTTCCACCCAAATAGCTTTGCCTGTGCCCCCCACCTATACTTACTAACCAAACTGGCAAACATGGATGTAGAGGGCATTCTTGCAGTTTTCTTTTGCTATTTCCAGCAAATCACATTTGCTTAATTCTTTGTAATGCGTTTATTCTAAAGTAGCATCTTTTGTGATCTATACCTGCCCGAGACTTACCGCTGATTTATGATCATTTGCTATGATGATCAGCTGCTGTGCCAGACCGTTCAAAAGCCTTGTCCGAAGTGAGAGGTCCTCAAAGTCATGGCGAAAAGGAAAGGCAATTCCATCAACTACCACCAGTCGGACCTAAATGAGGAAGAAAAGGAGAACTGCCATTATTATCCTACAAGCAAATGACAAAAAGCAGCAAGACATCTTCTTATACAAATACAAAATAACAAATGTTTTAAATACAAAATAACAAACCTGGACCTAAAGCCTCGCAGAAGAGGAGCTGAAGAAAAATAAATTGTTAAACATCAGGGTTGTACTCTGATCAACTCTCCATGAACTCTAATTTATTTCACCTTTTCCCTCAAAAAATAAATCTTAACAAAATCAGAACACATGCTGTCTGTAGTCACTGTTAAGATAGATCACAGAATCAGATGAGTGATGTTAGAAACATGGAGCTGAACTGATGCATGAAGATATTGCAGACACTGTGCAATGGAGCTGAGTATCTATCTTGCCTGAAGGTGTTTGCTTTGCTGAATTATTTCTTTTGTAGCAATCATTAGCTGAAGCGTGAACACAGTGCTGCTGCTGGCCCATCACCCTCAAGACACTACATAAACATTAGTCAGGGACTTTGATTTATTGTAACTTCATTTGTTGCGGCTGTTCTGATGACCCAAGTTTTGTCTGAAATACATAGGGAAATGGAAGGTCTTACAGCATCTGCATGTGCAGATGTCACTCAAATCCTAGGTACCTACAAGTCCTTGCATTAATGTGCAAGATAACAAACTGGAAACAACACAAGAAAATGGACTGTCTCTATTATAGATTTAACTCATTACTGGGAAGTCACTTTGTAACAGGAACACACAACCCTGCGGCAAACATCACGCTGTGAAATCGCCCTGAACCTCCAAATGAAAAACAAACAAACAAACAAACAAACCCACAAAAAAACCCAAACAAACAAAACCCCAAAAAAACTAAACAGGAAAAAAAATTTGGAAAAGATGTTTTAATAATAATAATTTAAATAAATAATTTAATACAGATGTTTTAATTGTGTCAGAATTAAAAGAAGACATTCTTCTGTCTTATTTTTCCTCCTTCCTGCAAATTCTTTTCTGTGAGCCTATGCATCTTCCTCATGCATCATTTTTATACTTTAAAAATAACTGGTTACCAGTATAAACATGACTTGTGCTAGGATGGAACATATACATACACATAACTTGCCTATCAGATTAATACGTCCGGGGAGGACGCAGTTCAGTTTACTTTCTTGCAGTGGTACCTCCTATAAAATAGCAAACAAGTAGACTTAAAGTATTCTAGCACAGGCTGTATAGAGAAAGCTTGGTATCAAATGCCTTTGCCATGCCACTGTGTCTCTAGACCTTAAAGAACTAGATTTACTATGACAAGAATATTTTCTAACGTAGCCTTTTTCATATTATTGGCCTCTCTCATATTCTTAACAAGATCTCAAACTAATTCTTATTTCCAAATGACACTCTACAACTAGGTCTCTAAAAAATACCTAAAACCTGTAGGTTTCTGTGGTCCCCGTCTCAGCTCCAGGTCTGCGCAGAGGGATCAGACTAATTTTAATGAAAGCTGGACTGCAATGAGCAATCTGTCAAGTCACTTATAGCCTATCCAAGGAATCATCAGAAGGTCTGATGGTTCTCCTGCAACCTTCAGTAGTATTTCAGGCTCCAGGCCAAGCACAGATAATCAGCACAGATGGTACCAGAGAACTGCAGCCCAATGCAACTGTGCTAATGAAGCCATGTACTTTCCACAAGAGCAAACATAACAGGGCACCGTTAGTACCTGGCAGAGAAAGGGAAATACCAGACTACACTAAGCAAAAGAAAGACTCCCATCTGTGCTTTCAAGAACATAACAGCGTCCAAAACCTGAAATTATATACAAAAGACAATCTAACTAAACAACACTGATTTGTGCTCCATTAGAATGGGGTATGCTTCATCTTTCCCAAATCCTGTGAGTGATCTGCTGTGTAGAACCTAGAAATCTGGAAGAGAGGTGGTGAAAATCTGCCCTACAATAGCATTTCACTAAAACACTAGGAACTAGGAAACTTTCTGGCTGTAATCCACCCAAGAGTCAAGCTGCAGGCTCTGGCTGCTTGTAGCAACATAAGTATGGGAACGAAGAGTCACTTTGTGTATGTCAGGATGGTACAGAATGCCTCTGCTCCTCAGTGATCTTCTACGATAAAAGTGAGTGGCACTGAGCATTTCTGATCCCCCTGCATCATGGTCATCACACATACACCTGGCTCAGAGACTCTTCTGAAAAGCAGTTTTATAGTGATTCAGAACTCAGTGCTCATAGAAACAAAACAACATGTGGCAACACAGGTCCAGTATCCATTTCAAAGTGGAGATTCAGAATGATGACAGCAGTGGTAGCAAAAGCAAATTGCTTTCAAGAGTAATTGGGATGGGAATGACAAAGCAAACAAGCAGCCAAGCTTACATTTGTACTCTGCCATCAGCCAATACGTTACTGCCAAGCTGACAAGGTACCAAGGCGTTACTCATCTTACTCTTACTATAACAGCTGAGCAACCTTGAAAATCCTTAGTGTGAAGATGAGTGGTATCTTCCCCTAAGTCTGCAATAATCCTTACCTTTGAGTGCTCCAAAAGAAAGTCTGGGAGGAGGTAGACCTGTGCAAGAAGCTCTATGTAGTCACGGCAACGGAAGTAATATATGTGAGAAAGGATACTTTCAACAGAGAAAGTCTCCAAAGCTTTTAGATGATCTGAGAACAGATAAACAGATGAGTAAATGAGTCAGAAGTCTGTAATAGCATATTGCTACTTTCATCATTCTGCCAAACGATGCCCTCCACATATAGCAACAGCAGAACCCCCGGAAACAGAAACAGTCAAGGTACAGAGTGTGGGAAACATACCTTCCATCTGGCTTGAAAGTCACGAAGGAGGTGAGCAGATGCTATCTCAGCATTCGCACACAGATACACCGGAGCCTCCAAGGGAGTGCTCCAAAAATGAAAAATCTACTTCTGGAACAAGAACTTTTCCAGTAAATCATTTTCAAGCCAGAGCACCGCCAGAGGACAACACTGACTATTAATCATCAGTTGTTTCGTGTACAGGTAGTAGCTCATTTAATATGGTGTCCATTCACCTCAGTTCAAACAGAAGTTTGCTGCATGAAATACACTTAAGAGTAACGTAAAAGTTGTGTCAATATCCCCAACGCACTGATGAGTTCTAGAATTCTAGAACTACTCTTCATTGAATGCAACTTGGCTATATTGACCTCATGAAGGAGGTGAACTCCAGCTACAGTTTTACAGTACGGGGCTTCAACACTGCCTTAAGAAACTGTTGTTCCTCTTCCCTTTCCCCAGTTGCTCTTCCTGTCCCATATTGTCCCTCAGTTCTGCTGACAGAATTGTGTTTTGCTGTGAATTCATTCATTAAAGTGCTAAAAAATAAGAGGGGCAAAACCCCCTCCAAATCATCATTCAGAAGAAGAATAATTCTTAAAGTGGATCAGCCCAGTCTGCGGCATGGGCTTCACATACTGACGCTGTTCAGGGTATGATGCTTTTTTTCAGGTAGAAATAAAAGACTGGCAGCAAAAACTTCTGGAGCCAGCACTGCTTCTGAAATGGTGGAACTGCAGCCCAGGAGACACTCTTCTCACTCTGATCCCAGTCTATGAGGCAGAAAGAAATGACTTAGCAATGTACCTTCTTCTTGATGAGCTTCGGCTATAAGGTGGCAGTGCTGCACACAGGCAGCTGCAATATCCACTACTCTGTCTACTATAAAACTTCCTTCGGTATCAATGAACACGGCTTCTCCAGCTACACCTCCAAAGCATTCTGGGATCTGTACGTCTACCGCCAGCTGCATACTGCCAGGGAAAACAGAAAAACCAGATAAATATCCACATCACAAAGCTCTCCCCTCCCAGCTCCTAAAGTGACATTTCTGCTGGGGAATACATGGAGCAGGAAGCACTGCAGCCATTATCATGATTGTATTTATAATGCTGCAGAAGAATCAGAGATTGACAACAAGAAAAATTATCTCTCCTCATAATTAAGTTAAAGAAACCCACAAGTAACCTAAAAATGACATACCATAGCTGTGTTTTCCCAACACCAGGCGCTCCACAGACCTCGGTGATTTTGGTTAGCTGCACACCGCCTCCTAGAATATTGTCTAGTGCTGAACAAAAGGTGATGATGAAGCCCTGGGCTTGCTCTTCTTCCAGAAGTTCCAGGGCTGTGCACTTCCGGGAGGCACCTGATCTTGCAGCAGTCCTTGTGGCATCCCCATGGCATTCCTGCCTCACAACCTGCAACACTTCCAGGGCCTCTTCCTTGGAGATTCCAGTTTCTAGAAAAGTCAAAAGCATGAAACACTACCTTACTTTTATAAACAGTGATTTATCGAAAGTACAAAGAGAGAATTCAACTTGTTCGACAGAACCTGGATGTTCTGCAGTGTAACACAAACTATTAATCCTTTTAGTACAACGATGCACACAGCTTGCCAACATCTCTGGAACTAATTATATGATTTTCAAAAGAGCTCAGCAATGATGCCCTGCGTTCAGAATTCAGGTGCCAGTAAGCTGTCTGCAAATAGACAAAATAATCAAAATGGCTGTTAACAGACATGAATGAGATCTGACAGAGCAAGTCACCTATTCTGCACTATCATATTCATTTAATTGCAAGCAAATAAGGCCCTGGAAAAGAAGTCAGGCTGCAGACTGGGAAGTGACAGGGACAGCTACTGATCGTGCTCTGAATTCTTGGGGTATTCCAGGGCTGAATACCTAATGCATCACTTCTAGATTTGAAACACACAGCCAGTAACAAAGATGAGATGCCTGCAAACACCTCTGTGTGTCTGGCTTTACGCACATGTATCTGTCAGGCTCTAGCTACTTCACATTGATCGTCAAGGCAAAACTATCACTACATCTTATTATAGATAATAAAGCTATCATTAAATGCTTCTTAGAAATCTGATTTTAACTTCCTGAAAAAGGTGACTTTCTGACTGCATGGAAGTTTACTTTAAAGAGCACCAGCTGGGGAAAGAAGAGGAATGAGAGAGAATCCTTTGTTTTTTCCCCTTTCTGCATCCCATTGACACCCATCACTCAGTGCAAGAATCTTCTATCAGAATCATTGTTTTTTGCCTGTTTCTCTGCTCAGGCAAACCTGAAACCCAGGGAAGGTTTAACTCTGTCCATTCCTCCAGGCTCACTGAGGTCTCAGGTTCCTCACGGGAGCTTCCCAGAGCAGAGCCACGGCCCTTCATATGGGTCAGGCACCTCAGCTGCCTGAGCTGCTCGGAGCACACTAACCACATACGATCATGGGATGGTTTCGGTTGGAACGGACCCTAAAGCCCATCCAGCTCCAACCGCCGCCACAGGCAGGGACACCTTCCACTAGAGCAGCTTGCTCCAAGCCCCTGCGTCCAACGGGGCCTTGAGCACTGCCAGGGATGGGGCACACTCCGGTAAGGTTAAACCCGCCGGCACCCCACCCGCTCCAGTCAGCTACAGCGGAAAGGGAATGGCTGCGGGAGCCCTGCCCGCAGGGGAAGGGCGGGAAGCGGCGCGGAAGCCGGTCCCGCCGCCGGTACCTTTGCTCAGCGCGCAGGGGCCGGTCTCCAGCAGCTCCTGCACCGTCTGGAAGCCGGCGCTGACGAGCCGAGCGCGCAGGGCAGGGGGTAGGGGCACGCTGCCCACATCGCGCTGCATGGCGCGCACCGCAGGCAGCCGCAGCCCCCCCACTACCGGCGGCGGGAAGGGAAGCGGCGGGAAGGGAGGAGACGGCCGCTGCGCATGTGCGGTGCGTGCGGCCATGGGCGCGTGCCGCGGGCGGGATCGATGAGGCGATGAGGCGGTGAGGTGATGAGGCGATGAGGTGATGAGGCGGTGAGGTGATGAGGCGATGAGGTGATGAGGCGGGCTGGGGTTGGGCTGTTAGAAGGGGCTGGAGCTGCCAAAAGGCTGCGGGGTGTGAGCTGGCCAGGGAGCGGTGCTGGCTTTGTCCAGCCGGAGGGCTGCGCACCTGGTAGGCTTCAGTGGTGGTTGCTGCACCCCGGTTATCGCCTCTCCCTTGTCCTCCTTAGGGCCGTGTTTCCCCGTGGCTAGGCTGGTCCCACAAGTGGGCCTTCATCAGCTTCATGGACAGGCTTTGCCACAGAGGGTGAGCGAGGGGAGGTGCTTTTGCCTTTCATCTTGGGATTTGTCTTCGTGAAAAAGCCGGAACTGGCTTTGTCAGCTCCTAGAATCGTAGAATCAACTGGGTTGGAAAAGACCTTTCAGACCAGGAAGCCCAACCGATACCTGTGGACTGCCAAGCCCACCACTAAAACATGCCAGTAAGGGCCTCGTCTGTACAGCTTCCAGGGAATGTGGAACAGGGAACATACGCACTTCCAGAATGGTAATTCCAGCACTGCCCTAGCCAGCCTCTTCCAGTGTCTGACCACCGTCTCAGTGAAGACCTGAAGGGTTTGGGGAAAAAAAAATCATATATACATATATAATTTTTTTTGAGCTATGGCACTTTGCACCTTCATTACTTTTCATACTTCTTCCTAGTTCTGTTGAGAAAAGATGGCTCACACTGTCCATCTGCCCATGCCCTGCCCTACCCAGCTTGGCAGCATCAAAGGTGACTCCCTGGAAGCTCAGCTGCACGAGTGTGTCAGGCAAGGGAGCTCTGTGAGGGTGAAGAAGCTGCTGAAACAAGGTAAAAGTGAAGCTTAGGCAAGCACTGGCAGAAGAGTTTTACTTTGTGCTGTATGCTTAGATTTGGGGTGAAAAATAGCACAGTGTGCAGTGCAGTTTTGTGAGTGGAATTTATTTACATGATACATAGTTGGCCTTTTGGGGAAATTTGCACTAATTACTGGATTAAAAATGTAAATATATTTAAAATATACTTAAATACAGATTTAAAACATGTAAATATTTTTAGAACACGTAAATAACTATGAAAATAACTTGAGAAGAAAATGAAGCTTTTAAGGGTGCTCATAAAGAAATCGGTTACGTACTGTAAAACCAGAGCGCTAAGAGTCAACTTTAGGAATAGTCTCTTTAAATAGGATTTTAATTCTGACAGAAGAACGCCTCAGGTGCGGTTTAGACGTTGGTGTTCTTGACACGTGGATGTGTACCTCCGCGGGAGCAGGCACTTGTGCAAACGCTGCGGCTCGACGCGGTTTCCAGTGCCCAGCAGCCCGTACCGCGGGCAATGAGCTGCGAGCTGCGCCTCTCCCGCAGGGGCCGCTGCACGCTCTGCGGCCGCGCCTGCGTGACTGACAGCGCGCGTCTGATTGGTTGTCCGAGGCAGAGCATGCAAATGAGGAACCGGGGCCCGATTCCCGCCACGCGCGGCAGTGCCGGGGGTCCCGGGGCGGGCCCGGGGGTCGCGGGACGCGGTTCGGCGGAGGGGCGCTCGGCGGGTCGGTGCCGGTTCCCGCGGTGGTGGGTCGGGGTGGGGTGTCCATGTGCTCGAGGGCGGTGCGCGGCGGTGGGGCTGTGCGCGCGGAGGGTGCGTGGTGAAGACTATACTTTCAGGGATCATTTCTGTAGTTGGTCACTAGAGGAGAGTGATCGCACCTGAACGGCCACACAAGCCACGAGGAGGAGCGCAGTGCTGTCTCCTGAGCGCGAGGCGGGCAGTTGGCGCTGCTTGTGCAGGGGCCTTCTGCCATCGATGACCGTTCCCGCGCCGTTTGTGGTGCTGGGAGGGGGAGAGCACGGGCTGAGTGGTTTGTGGCCGTTTTTTATTCTGGTTCTAAAAGCAGATGGTGAGGGAGTGGGGCGCGCTTCCTGCCCGCGCTGTTCCCTGTGAGCCCGCTTTCGCAGGTTTGCTGGTGTCTGCGCACGCTCCAGCACCTCGCTATGCTTCTTGCACTGAGGGGCCCGAACCTGAGCACAGTGTTCGAGTTGTAGCCTCACCAGTGCTGAGCCGAGGAGGCTGATCTCTCCCAAATCCTGCTGTCCACACTGTTCCTGCTACAATCAGGATGCTCTTGACATGCTTGGCCACCAGCACGCACTGCTGTTCTGTTCAGCAGCCTGTCAACCAACACCCAGGCACTTTTATGCCAGACATCTTACCAGCCACTCTTCCCCCAGCCTGCAGTGGTGCACGCGGCTGACGTGACCCATGTGTTCATCACAGAGTGACAAGGGAATAGGGAGAAACTGGGATCATGTGTCACGGTGTGGACACGCGACCCCCGGGTGCTGCAGTCGCCAGCGGACGGCGCTGCACACGGCTCCCTCCGGAGCTGCGCAGCCCGCGGCGGGGCCGCTGCCGCCCCTGGTTTAAGAGCGCGCGTCTGATTGGTTGTCTGAGGCAGACCATGCAAATGAGGAACCGGGGCCCGATTCCCGCCACGCGCGGCAGTGCCGGGGGTCCCGAGGGTGTCCCGGGACGCGGTTCGGCGGAGGGGCGCTCGGCGGGTCGGTGCCGGTTCCCGCGGTGGTGGGTCGGGGTGGGGTGTCCATGTGCTGGAGGGCGGTGCGTGGCGGTGGGGCTGTGCGCGCGGTGGAGGTACGATTAAGACTATACTTTCAGGGATCATTTCTGTAGTTGGTCACTAGAGGAGAGTGATCGCACCTGAACGGCCACACAAGCCACGAGGAGGAGCGCAGTGCTGTCTCCTGAGCGCGAGGCGGGCAGTTGGCGCTGCTTGTGCAGGGGCCTTCTGGCATCGATGACCGTTCCCGCGCTGTTTGTGGTGCTGGGAGGGAGAGAGCACGGGCTGAGTGGTTTGTGGCCCTTTTTTATTCTGGTTCTAAAAGCAGATGCGTAGGGAGCAGTAGTGGGAATTACTGTGCGCTGTGATTAGTGTCCTCCGGCGAGAGTTCAGGCTTCCTGCTGCTGCAGCTGTCAGCTCCCTGAACCCCACGGGTGCTGCGAAGGTGTCCTAATGCTGTCGAGAGGGGCGTTGGGCCAGGGTGACTCTTCTCCGTTCCCGTCGCTTGGCTGTTCCTGAAGGCTGGGTGGTTTTGAGCCGCAGATGTCGTTCCTTGGCATGAGAGAGGGATCGTGCACGCTCTTGCAGTCCCTTGCACAGGAGCAGCGCGGGGCAGAGGGGTTCGGGGGCCGCCCCAGCCCCGCTCGAAGGCGTGTGCTTGCCGTTGACCTTGCATCCCTCGTACCACCGGGCCGCGGAGCTCGCCCGCTGACTGCGGGAACGGCGCGCAGAGGACGGCTCGTGCGGTGCCTTCAAGGGGAACCCCGTGCAGCGACCGGAGCGCTGTCCGAGCCCGCTGAAGGGCGACACCGCGCTTGGGGCGGAGTCCCGAGGCCGCCGTGGGGCGGGTGTGACTGAGCGCGCGCGTCTGATTGGTTGTCCGAGGCAGAGCATGCAAATGAGGAACCGGGGCCCGATTCCCGCCGCGCGCGGCAGGGCCGGGGGTCCCGGGGCGGGCCCGGGGGTCGCGGGACGCGGTTCGGCGGAGGGGCGCTCGGCGGGTCGGTGCCGGTTCCCGCGGTGGTGGGTCGGGGTGAGGTGTCCATGTGCTGGAGGGCGGTGCGCGGCGGTGGTGCTGTGCGCGCGGGAGAGGTGAGGTTAAGACTATACTTTCAGGGATCATTTCTGTAGTTGGTCACTAGAGGAGAGTGATCGCACCTGAACGGCCACACAAGCCACGAGGAGGAGCGCGGTGCTGTCTCCTGAGCGCGAGGCGGGCAGTTGGCGCTGCTTGTGCAGGGGCCTTTTGCCATCGATGACCGTTCCCGCGCCATTTGTGGTGCTGGGAGGGAGAGAGCACGGGCTGAGTGGTTTGTGGCCCTTTTTTATTCTGGTTCTAAAAGCAGATGCGTAGGGAGCAGTAGTGGGAATTACTGTGCGCTGTGATTAGTGTCCTCCGGCGAGAGTTCAGGCTTCCTGCTGCTGCAGCTGTCAGCTCCCTGAACCCTACGGGTGCTGCGAAGGTGTCCTAATGCTGTCGAGAGGGGCGTTGGGCCAGGGTGACTCTTCTCCGTTCCCGTCGCTTGGCTGTTCCTGAAGGCTGGGTGGTTTTGAGCCGCAGATGTCGTTCCTTGGCATGAGAGAGGGATCGTGCACGCTTTTGCAGTCCCTTGCACAGGAGCAGCGCGGGGCAGAGGGGTTCGGGGGCTGCCCCAGCCCCGCTCGAAGGCATGTGCTTGCCGTTGACCTTGCATCCCTCGTACCACCGGGCCGCGGAGCTCGCCCGCTGACTGCGGGAACGGCGCGCAGAGGACGGCTCGTGCGGTGCCTTCAAGGGGAACCCCGTGCAGCGACCGGAGCGCTGTCCGAGCCCGCTGAAGGGCGACACCGCTCTTGGGGCGGAGTCCCGAGGCCGCCGTGGGGCGGGTGTGACTGAGCGCGCGCGTCTGATTGGTTGTCCGAGGCAGAGCATGCAAATGAGGAACCGGGGCCCGATTCCCGCCGCGCGCGGCAGTGCCGGGGGTCCCGGGGCGGGCCCGGGGGTCGCGGGACGCGGTTCGGCGGAGGGGCGCTCGGCGGGTCGGTGCCGGTTCCCGCGGTGGTGGGTCGGGGTGGGGTGTCCATGTGCTGGAGGGCGGTGCGCGGCGGTGGTGCTGTGCGCGCGGTGGGAGTGTGGTTAAGACTATACTTTCAGGGATCATTTCTGTAGTTGGTCACTAGAGGAGAGTGATCGCACCTGAACGGCCACACAAGCCACGAGGAGGAGCGCGGTGCTGTCTCCTGAGCGCGAGGCGGGCAGTGGGCGCTGCTTGTGCAGGGGCCTTCTGCCATCGATGACCGTTCCCGCGCCGTTTGTGGTGCTGGGAGGGAGAGAGCACGGGCTGAGTGGTTTGTGGCCCTTTTTTACCGTGGTTCTAAAAGCAGATGGTGAGGGAGTGGGGCGCGCTTCGTGCTCGCGCTGTTTCCTGCGAGCCAACGCGTTCCGCGGGGTTCTCGGCTGCCTCCTACGTCCCCAGCCCCTCCTTGTGTCTTCGGTAGCCGTGGCAATGAGGGCCTTCCAGAGGCAGTGCCGGGGAGGGGGGAAGCGGGCGGACGGATTTAGGCTTCAAATCCGGTGTGATTGTTCAGTGGAAAGAAACACTTTGAAAGTTTGTTAGCACCTGTGTGTGCGAGTCAGGCGATGGGGTTCCTGAGCCATCTCTGGTGTAGGGCAGGGTGAGTCGATGGTTAGTGTTGAGTGTTTGTCAGAGAGTGACGAGAGGCTGGGGGCAAACTGTTTGGGATTCACCTTTCCTGGGAGCTTCTGTAACTGAGGCCAGTCCTGGAGCATTTGATCATAGTCTGATGGGGGGTTGGGAGAGATTGCTTGATTTTGCGCCTTTTATACAATGCAGTGCCATGGAAGGCAGGGCACATCAGGTTGGATCCTGGAGCACAGAGTGTCTGCTGGGGTCTAGGGTTGAGAGGACCCTACCCGGTGGTACACCATTAGCTCTTGTGTGGGAGTCCTTGGGTTGGATCTGGGGATGTCGAGGACCGTGTTTATTAAGGCCGTGTTCTGTGGAGTTGTTGTATCTGGTGCATGACAGCATGCCTGAAGGTGCTGGGCCACGGTAGCCACCAGAAGCCAGCATGATCCCTTCAGAGCGCCATGCAAGAGAGGTGCAGTGCTGCCTGGTGTCAGTGCCTGGGCCTCTGCTTCTGCAGCGGCACTGGGCAGTGGACCACGGACCGAAGCGGTGTCGTCTCTCGGATGGTGTCATGGAAACGGCGGCAGCTCGGGCGGGTGCAGCCCCAGCGCGGAGCCCGCTCGCTGCGGCCCTGCGCTGCTGTGCGCGCGGGGAACGGAGCGCCGGTCTCGGGAGGCCGCAAGGGGCGTGTGGGAGCGGGGGCGGAGCGGCGCGTCTGATTGGTTGTCTGAGGCAGAGCATGCAAATGAGGAACCGGGGCGCGATTCCCGCCACGCGCGGCAGTGCCGGGGGTCCCGGGGCGGGCCCGGGGGTCGCGGGACGCGGTTCGGCGGAGGGGCGCTCGGCGGGTCGGTGCCGGTTCCCGCGGTGGTGGGTCGGGGTGGGGTGTCCATGTGCTGGAGGGCGGTGCGCGGCGGTGGGGCTGTGCGCGCGGGAGAGGTGAGGTTAAGACTATGCTTTCAGGGATCATTTCTGTAGTTGGTCACTAGAGGAGAGTGATCGCACCTGAACGGCCACACAAGCCACGAGGAGGAGCGCGGTGCTGTCTCCTGAGCGCGAGGCGGGCAGTTGGCGCTGCTTGTGCAGGGGCCTTCTGCCATCGATGACCGTTCCCGCGCCATTTGTGGTGCTGGGAGGGGGAGAGCACGGGCTGAGTGGTTTGTGGCCTTTTTTTATTCTGGTTCTAAAAGCAGAGGATGGTGTGGCTTTGTCCGTGTTTTGCAGTGAGCTCACTATGGAGCTGTGGGTTCCGCTCCGTATCCTTCTGGGTGCCTTGTATTCTGTTTTAATGTGGAGTGGCGCTTGGTAATTTGGAGAAAGTTGGTCAAAGTAGCAAAATACTCATCTAACTCTCAGTTACTGCCTTACAGGGATTTATCATTTTATTAATACAGTCCTCCAGTGTTGTCTTTGCTCATCCCTGTTATTACACTGTTTCAACTATTTATACATGCTGTATTTGAAAACATTGGAGGAGCAGTGCGTGATCTGTAGAGAAGGTTGCAGGGACCATCTAGTCCAAACACCCTGCAATGAGCAGGGGTATCTTCAGTTAGATCAGGTTGCTCAGAGCCACATCCAGCCAGGCACTGAACGTACTATTAATGTTTTCACATTTCCAGTATCTCAGATGGAATATGGCCATTAGTGTCAGTGTTAATTAAACATTTCCTGGGGGGGTGGGGGGGTGAGGGTGGAACAGAAGCATTTGTCTCCTAATCTTTTGTTTCCTTGTAGGTGTTTTTGTTGATGCTGTAAATTCCATGGGCCAAACTTCTCTCTTCACTGCTGCATTGCTAGGTCTTGGTAAAATAGTGGATATGCTGCTGGATTATGGCTCTGATGCTAATCAGTTAAGTATAATTTTTTTCATAAATTTAAATTAATCTTTAATCTTTTAGTGCTTTTAGTAGTGTAGTAAACAATATTTATTATATATAAATGAAGTATTTCTAAAGATGCATGTTGCTATTTTAGCTAAAGATCCTCAGAGGTAGGTAGGTGCATAATTTTCCTCATTTCATCGTGTATCTTATTGTTCGGGAGTACAGAAACATTCCAGGCAGCGGCTGTTTTCCCAAGAAGCACAACTGGCTGAGTGTAGGAGGGGTAGCTTGAAACATTTCTACTTTAATGTTCCCCAGTCGCTGTTACGATGGAAGCACCCCAGTCCATGCAGCTGCGTTCTCAGGAAATCAGTGGATTCTTAGCAGGTTATTGGATGAAGGAGGTGATTTGAGAGCACATGATAAGAATGGGAACAAACCTCAGTGCTGGGCTATGTCAGCTGATAAAGAAACCAGTGATCAGGTATGTGTGTGTAATATGTTTTGAATATGTGCTAGATATGTGCTCACATCTTCATCTTAAAGTGAAGAAACTCCAGCATTTTATGGAGCAATTCTTGACCTTTACATGTTAGATAATTAAATATTTAAAATTACTTTTCCACATCAGTAATGGTATTTTGAAGTCCTCGTGATTCAGATTTAACTGAGGTTTTGCTCAGGTGCAGGGGCATGTCTGTCCATAACTTGTTAGAACCTTTATGTATAAGTGTGCAGTAAGGAGAATGGCAGGCTCTTGTTTTGTACCCCTGATATAGGTAGTTTGTTGGCATGTATGTACAATTCAGGAGTAAACCTGAAATAATTTTCAAGTGTATCTGAGTCTGTGTATGAACAGTGTCAGCAAATGTGTCACTTTTGCAAAGTGTGATATTGAATTAAAACTCACAAGACTCCTCTTAAAAAGAAACCTGATATTGCAAATTTCAGTGGGTGGATGACTTGAAATTCAATCATTTAGTGCTGAAGTAAGCTTTCTCTTACATTGTCATGTAATTGATTTTCTTCAGGTTTTTCTGTCTATCCATTTCTTGAAAGGCCTATTTACAATACTGCAACTAAGCAGTTAATTTTTCAGCAGTCACAATCTATTAATTTGAAATGGTTTGTCTTGCAGTTCTGAAGTAGTTTTATGTTGTTGTTTTTCCCTCCCTCTCCTCTCTAGATGTTGAAGTTTATACAGCGTTGCACATCACACATGCAGGCTGCCGTTCAAAATTTCCCCTCTGATCTACTCAGGAAGGCTGGCTCCTCCAAAGCCCTGGTCTGCAGTCCATCTCGGTTTGGTAGCCTTGTTCAAGGGTAAGAACATATTCTTCAGTACTGAGGGATTGAGCTACAAGGACTCTTACTTCCATATTCTGTGATGTTAAAATGAACATGTTCGTGTTTCTTTTTGACAATATCCAATTTAAAACCAGTGTGTGTAAGGAATGACGGTCCTTTTTATTTCTGTTGTGCGAGTTCCAAATAGAAACTTGATAGTTGTAGATATCTGTACATTAAGAGGTACTCTGAAGTCAGCCATATGAAGCACTGGATTTTAGTAGTATTAAAATGGAGGTAACATGAAGTAGATTGTAGTTTTGGACGTGTGCTTCCATCTTTTTCAAGAGCTTTTATGTCATGTACGTTATAGGAAAAATGCATATTTGTGAACAAAAAGCCATCCAAGATTCTTACATGTGAATTACGGTCTGTCTTGCTTTGAACAAATACATATTATAACAGTGTATCTAAAAACTTTTAATGAGTTGTGCAATAATTTAGAATTTCAGCATCTGCATCACACTTTTTATGTGGACAAGTCAAATAAACCATTTGAAATATACGGCTGTTGCAGAATTCCTGCTTTTTTCTCTTGATTTTGCTCAAAACCTTGGCATATCAGTTACTCTTTTTGCCTTTTTTTTTTTTTTTTGATACTTAGAAGTGTTGACAGTCCTCTGGGCAGATTTCTGAAGGGTGGAGCTAATGCAGCCAAGAACATTTACAGCTTTGGATTTGGGAAGGTAAGGTGCTCTGGGTAATGGTTTTCTAATGATATTAATACAGTTTTTCACAGTCACATATTCTTCACAGTAATTACCCCACCCATGTTTTTTTAATTTTTAGTGAGTTCTTATTTTTACTGAAACGGTGGGGAAAACCTGTGGAGAGTGTGAATATTGAGTCTGTCAGTCATTAGTATCAGAGGCAGCTGTTTCAGAACAGGCAAAAATGTCACCTGTGGGAGTTCTTAACAACTGTTTCTGCTTTCCTTATTTCAGCTTCGCTAGAAAGTTAGGCTTTTGACATAGATACTTTAGCACTCCATTTTGATGCTTTGGCTGATGCTCCCATTGCACTTGGGGTTTTAGTGAGCTTGTGGCACATGTGATGGATCTTGGGAAGTTCCTTTTAGTTATGGTCTGGTGGTGTTTCAGTTTTATGTTGCAGGTAACGGGCATCTTGAGTACTTGGCATCTCTCCTTATTATTGGGGAAAAAGACCTGGTTCAGGCAGATGATGAACCAGCATTTTCTTACCATGTTGGTCCATACATGATCATGACAAAGTAAGTGGAATCAAAGAAATTTTTAGCCCTTAGTGTGTATCTGTATCTGTTAAGCAGCAAGTTGTACCACATGCTTTGTTTGGAGAGTTTTCCTGTTCTGTTCTGTATTCATCTACTGCTTTCTGTTTGCAACTTGTTTTTTGCAGCACACTGATTAATATTTTCTTTAGACTCCCTCAACATCTGTAGGTTGCTCTGGTCCTTTCCAGCCATATTAACCCAATTATCATTATTCACTGATAGCAGTGTTTCAGTACTGATTCCTTTTGTGGTGGGAAATGGGTTGCTGGGGTTGCACAGATTGTGTTGTTCATTGTTGAGTCCTTGTAATTGTTGGATCAAACCTTGGGCCTCTGCATATGCATGTCTGCAGCCTACTTGCTCAAGCCTGTGGTGAAATGAGAGTTGAAAGTGCAGACTGAGTCTTCTTGGTTTTTAATCCTTTGTATTGTGTAGCAAAATTGTCTCAGAGGCATCCAGAGAACTGATATATTGGTGATTTAATCTTTCCAAAGCTCTGGCTTGTATCACAGTGGGTTGATGGCCTTTAGGAGAGGGAGTTTTAAAGTGACCTTGTTCTTTACCTTGAGTCATGGAAAGATAGCATCTTTGGACAGCAGACCTGGCCTGTTACATCCAGTCCTTAACTGGATGAGAATTTATTGTCAGTTTGAAAAAGTATATGCCATAGCTGGGGTCGTCAGAGTAATGTTACTAACAAGAGGAGGCAGAACCAGAGCTTTTCAGAATTATTTGTAAGTAATCTTGTAACTGGGAAAAAATACTGCAGAAAGCATCTCATAGAAATTCCTTTTTTTCTAATAGCTTAATGTGGGGAGGCAGCAGAGTTACAGTGAAGGAACTTGGCTTAGAGCCCCATCAGAACTGCAGTCAACTGCGCTTCGCGGATCTTCTTGTTGCAGAGCAGGAACACAGCAGGTAAGAGAGAATGTGCAGTAGCCACAAGTGCTCCTGGGGTTTGGGTGTCTCCAGTGATGTGTGGAAATGTGATTAACCTCAGGAGGACTGTCAGACTGTGGGTGTCCTTGCTCTCCAAATGAGAAATACAGGTCTCTCTTGTCTACTCCCATTCCATTTGCTCCCCAGTGGATAATACAGAGGATGATGATACTCTCTTCTCATATATCTGGATGAATGCTTTATTGCACTTTGCCTGGATGGCTTATTTATAGATTCTTCTAATTGTGGCAATAAGCATTGTTTCCTAAATGCCTCCTAATCTATGGTTCTTTTAAAACTTGGTGTATTTCAATGAAAAGTTAAAAGCACTCGTGTTGATTAAAAACAGCTAGAAAGCCAGGACTTTTTCTCTTTTTATCTCAGATTTGCCTTACTTTTTTTTTCCTCCCTCTCTCTTTGCAGTAAGCTCAGACATCCTCATTTGCTACAGTTGATGGCTGTGTGTCTGTCTAGTGACTTGGAGAAAACCCGTTTGGTATATGAAAGAGTTAACTTTGGTTCTCTGTACAGTATCCTTCATGAAAGGGTAATTGGAGTACTTGTTTTTTAAACAGCAGTTAATTGAGAGGAAGAAGTTTAGTGACTACATCTGCCATCTTTACTCAAAGAATAAGAAGACAAGATTACCAGTCTGTGTATCCAGGTTTCTGCTGCTTTGCACAGTACCAGGTACTCTGTAACCTGGTAAAATTTGTAATTGGCAAATAGTTCACTCAGTGTTTAGGTGCAGTTGCGCTGATATTCTTGTTTGGTGTCAGTCTTAACATGGCTGAGCTTTTAATCTTCTGCATGTCATTGTAGACTGCAAATGTGGCAAAACCAGCTTTTGCTATTGAATATTTGTGTGTAATACATTGCAAAATGCCTGTGTATAAAAGCAAAGGTTTGAACTCAGTTGTGCTTTTTTCTTTTTTTCTAATCAACCGGTTTGTGTTTTATTTTTAATATTAATTTGGTACTTTGGGGTTTTATTCCAGCGTACAGAATTCCCAGTACTGCACATGGAGATAATTTTGCATGTGCTGCTTCAAATTATCGATGCTTTGCGTTTTCTACACTCTCGTGGATTTATCCACCGTTCAGTTACCTCGTACGCTATTCAGATTGTTTCTTCTGGTGAGGCAAAGCTGTGCAACTTGGAATACATGATTGAGAGGTAAAGGGCATCCTCACTGTTTCTGTGACAAGAACAAGCATGAGTAAATTCAGTATAAAATACTGCTGAAGTGCCGCTCTTGAGGACTAGGGAGTCCTGCATCTGGGTCTGGCAACAGAGTTACAGGAGTAAATTATTACTGCTCAGGTACATTAGCTTTGCCACAAGCAGTACAGCAAGCTTCAGGGGGACTTAGGTTCTGTGTTGTATCTGAAAATAGAAACTAGTTAGTAAGAGAAGCAGCTCTTTACTGCAGTATAAAAATACTGTCATAAATAGAATCTAATCTTACTGACCAGAGATGTAGCTCCATTTTGAGTTATTAATTCTGCTGCTGGGCTGGAAATAATTTAAGTGTCCTTTTGTTATTCTCAACTTGTGTTTATGGAAACTTACCTAAGTGGTTGAAGATTCCACACCTCATGGAACTGGTAGTAATTAAATGCCACTGGTGACAAACGAAGTATTTCTTTTATGAGGAACACCATTTCATCTTGGTAGATTATTACTTATGTACATTTTTCTTCTTTCTTGTAATGCAGTCTGATTAGAAAGGATGTTAAGTGGCTGGTTAGACTGTAAAGAAAGTAAAATTGATAATAAACAAACATTTACTGATGGTAATGTCCTGAAAGGAGCACAGATACTTCCTAACCTCCTTGCAAACTCACTTTAGTAATAAATCTTGTCAATTTCTTGTCTATTTCAGATACGGCTTACTGTGAAATTAATAACCAAACCTGCTCTAGTTAAATATGAGGAGGAAATTACCTTCTAGACATTGACAGGCCAGCTGGTACCTTCCTATGTTTTGTCCACAGTTGGACAACCCTGGTCAGAGCTAAAGGGTTGCTTGTAAAATTCCCATTGGGAAATTTCCGTCTTTCTCTGATATCTTTTTGAGTGTAAATTTGTTAAAGCAGGTGTTACTTTCACCAGAAAGTCCTTGCTGCAGTGTGCCAGAATACATTTTATTGATGTGAAAATACTACATGTTTCTATTTGAGGGTACACTCTGGACCTTTTAGGTATTTAAACTAAAAGCAGCTACAACAAACTCGGGTGTTTGAATTCCAATATACCTTCTCATTGAGTGTGTTGTGCAT
This sequence comes from Ara ararauna, assembly GCA_028858755.1. NCBI lineage: Eukaryota > Metazoa > Chordata > Aves > Psittaciformes > Psittacidae > Ara > Ara ararauna. The sequence goes on along the minus strand of CM054389.1, from coordinate 2,401,552 downwards.
CCCAATTTACAACTTTTTTCCCTTTACACAGCAAAGATGGTGGAGAACACAGTGATCTGACACGTATTCCTGTCCCAGTGCAGCTGTATAAGTGGTGCTCTCCTGAAGTAATCCTTGAAAAAGTTGTCACAGTCAAATCGGATGTTTATAGCTTCTGTGCAGTAGTGCAGGAGGCCTTGACAGGTATGTCTGCAGGTTTAGGCTTTTGTCACTTGAGTAACCCACCGAATGTTTTCAGTGCAGACTGTCTGCCCCTAATGTCTGTTTAATTCCTCCGTGTGACCGGATAAAACCTTGCTGTGATGGCTTGTACAGAGTTAACTGGAAAAGGAGCCCTCCAGGCAAAACCCCAAATGTTAGTAAGCCAGTAGTTGTAAATTAGGGAATGTGCAGATAATAATACTTCAGTTTCTGATTCTTTTTACCTTTTTTTATTTTTTCTTTATTTTCATGAGCACCGGTATACAGCTTTGGACATGAAGTCTGTATTTATGTCTTGCAGAGACCCCCCCCTGGAAGGGTTGTGAAGACTCAGTTATTAAACAGCTCATAATTTCGGGACAGCAGTTAGAAGCAGATGTTAGACTTCCTGTGCCTTATTATGATATCGTAAAGTCAGGGCTGGAACCTAAACAGAAGAACCGCTCCATGAATCTTCAGGATATTCAGTATATACTGAAAAATGATTTAAAGGTGATTTCCAGGATTCTAGCCTTTCATGTATTTAAAACAGCAGTTTTGTGTCCATTCAGATTCAAGTTGTTCTGCTTAAATCTAGGTGGGAGACAATCCAAACAATCCTTTACTGATTGTGGAGGCAGACCACGTTCAAAGAGAAGGTAGAGATATTGAACTGTCAAACATAGTTATCTTTTATTCTGGTTTTTGTATTACAGGATTTACTTAAATCTCAGACTGGTCATGCTGATGAAATGCGAAAAGCACAGAGACCTATTGGTTTTGCAGATGTGAACATCTGCTTGGTATCAGCTTTTAGCAGCCAGAAGAAAACCCAGGTATTTCAGGGAAAAGAGATAACCAAGGATGGTGAGTTTCTTTTAGAAGATGTTGTGTGTCCTTCACTAAGCATGTTCCTCGGTCCATAAAGGTCTTATATAAATAATTAAAATTTGAGCACTTACTTTATGATAAGTATATATATAAACAATTTTATTATATAGTTTGGAAGTAGAAAGCAGTTAGCTTTGTGTTGTGGCTGCCGCCCTAATTGTTAATGTAAACTCAAGATTGTCTGGTTAATGTTTGTAGTTTAGGCATGTTTTCAGCAGAGGTGTTAAATGCTGTTCATGTAATCTACAGAAGACATGAATTCCTTATTGTACAAAAACTGTGTGTTTGGACATCTGGAGAAATGGCTTCACATCTAAAATCTCTCCTTTTTTTTTTTTTTTTAATATATTTTTTTCACAGGCAGCTCTACTTCCCCAATATACTCTGTTTTTCCTGAGGAGAAAAGTGCTTTAGTGCCCCAAGAGGCATCAACCGGTCTACAGACAGTTGCACAGAATGAAAATCAGGATGTGGCTTCTGAACTTGAGATGACCCCGAGTCTCAGTGATGTGGATGACAGCCTCTGTAGCTTTGAAATCAATGAAATCTTTGCCAGTTTCCCAGAACTTCACAAAGACTTCCTGGAAGAAGGAGCTGGATTAGGTCAAACTCTAAAGGACAAAAAAAGGCAGCAAAAGGAAGAAAATAAGGCTACCTTCAAAGAAGAAGATAAGGCTACCTTCAAAGACCTGTCTGCATCCGCTGGAGTGCACTGTGAGGAAAAGCCAGTTTATGAGGAAGACAGCTTTTCAGAGTCGGATACAGAGTACTCTACAGAAGCCCAGGAGAGCATGAGTGAGTCCTCTGACCTAGCACAAGTGAGAGGTGCTGGGAGCCTGGTGAGTAATCTGTTCAGAACTGAGCAGCACATCAGCAAGTGTGTCCTTAGTGTAAAGATATCTCAAAGCATGGTGCAGCAAATAGCAGATTCCCTGTGCAGACTAGAGCTGAAACTGGACAAATCAGAGGCCACTGAAAAACAAAACAAGATGCTCCAGGAAGTCAGAATGAATCAGCTTTCTAAGCAAAATTTTCAAGGACACTCTAACAGATCTGATGATACTTCCCAAAATATCGATAACCCTTTTTCTGGAGTTAATACTTTTTCGTGGAAGGCTGTAGGGCCATCATCAAGAAACTATGTTCCACCAGTAGTAGCATGTCAGGCCCAAGAAGCATTGGATGAAGGCAGTTTCCAAGCTGTTTCAAAGACAGCAAAAGCAATGGAGGCAATTCAAAATGAGAAGTGGAAGTGCTTTCATGAGATGAATAAGAATAAAAATGAAAACAACCATCATGATATCACCTTCACCGTGATGAAAATACAGGATGATCAAATGAGCCTAGACCACGAGGTAGAGGGTTGAGTAGGGTGATTGTCTTCATCACTCCTTTATTCCTTAGCAGATAAAGAGATATAGTTATGGATGGTGTCAAAGAGGAGGGATGAATCTGTTTACAGTATTGCACATACCATATGTGTTATAGGAATGAAAACTGTCAGGTCAGCAGGGCAATTTCTTCTTTCTCCCCACCCCTCATCCCCAGCAAAATACTAATCCAGTGGCTCAGGAGGGGATAAAATCCTGTTCTAAAATAGAGATGGGACTGTTGGGGAAAAGGGCAAGCAGAGATTTTTGTTCGTATACTTAGTTATGGATATAATTTATTTACATTTAACTCCATACTTATTATGGAAATCATAAGCTGTCATTAGTAAGGGCTTCTAGATCATTTTCATTGTTAAATATAAGTAGTTGCTATGCTTAGCCCATAGAGAAAGAGAAAAATTTATGTACTTATCTACTGTGGGAATAATCTTGAATCATTTAGGTCCACTCATTCCCTGTGACAGCCTGCCTGTGTACATATGAAACCTGCTATAAATCTGGAATGGAGTTTTTTCTAGGTTAAGGCCTGGAGTTACCCTTTCTCATGAGCAGTGGTACTAAAACATAACCTAGGGAATAAAGTTTGCGCTGTCCAATTCTTTGTATATCTCATAGACAGCTCAGATAGTAATTACCAGAATGCCTGGCATGTGCTGAATCAGGGCTTGTTGGACCCGTTTCAGAATTTATTCCCACGTTTGTCTGTAAGAAGCAAAACAAAGTCCAATTTGCAGTGTCAGAGAGGAGGTGATTCACATTCTGCAGCAAGTGGAAGAGAAGAAGAGAGGTGGTGAGTTTTGATCATATTCACAGAAAAAATAATTTAGCAGATTTATCTTGTTGCAGTCACTGTCCAAAGTAGACTCATCCAGGATCAAGGATGGCATTGAATGTGTTTTCAGTTAGGCAAATCCATCTGTCCAATTAGGCCCCTACTGTGAGTCACTGTCAGCTGCAAGGCCGACAGGGCGACTGCTGCAGCATCAAGGAGTGGTGTTCAGACAGATTCCAAATGCCTCTCTGGTGGAGGTCAGTGATCCAAAACTGCAAGAGTGCCTAAGGAGAGCAATCTAGTAAGTTACTGGTAAGAGTGGTTCTCCTCTCTCTGCACAGCTTCATTCAGTGCTCAGTAGAAATACTTTGGTTTTCATAGCCATAGGACTAGGACCTATGTTAGGGCCTGTGGGGGTAAACCAGTCTTGTTAAACCCAGTGACAACAGAGTGTGCATTACTTCGTTCTGTTTGTTGTGCTTTTTAATGTTTTCCCTGTGTATTTCTATGTGTGGGTGGAAAGTACATGTTAAAACTACCTGGCAAAACTTGTGCAACTTAATATATCTTATTAGTTGGGAAGCTGGGGACAAGCATCTCCTTTGATGTTTGGGTCAAATCAGTTGGGGAAACTGTTGCAATTTTGAAGCTGATTCATGACCCTGTTGGATCAGTAAGACCCGTTGGTGAAGGATATACTTGATTAGAACATAAATATTCCAGATCTGTGTTTAGCTGAAGTGAATGAGCTCTAGGTTGGGATCGGGTTGGTGGTAGGGTTGTTCTGAGTATCTTCAGTTGTCCCCTGATCACCATACTAACCTGGATAAAACACACCTACATAGCATTCACTGTCTGTTAGTGTTTATATACATGTATCATGGAAGGCCTTTGACAGCTTTTGAAATCTAGATTTTAATGTACAGGTTGCCTTGTTAACATGTAGTAGATCTAAATAACTGGCTGTGCTTTCTAAGCTTCTGATGGCTCAATCTCCTGTTTCTACTGTGTTCTTAGAACACGTGTACTCTCAGCCTTTTGATTAACATTAAACCAACTTCTAGTCTTCTACTGACTGGGGAATAATTAACGCAGTACACTTGTGCATTAACAGAGTTTGATGCATTTCATAATGATTTATTATTATAGGTGCTGTCCAAAATCAAGGTCTGAAATCTGTGGTACAAAAATAAGTGAGGAGAGAAGGATGATGCAATCAGAATGGAGGAGTAAGTAAATCAGTGTTAGCTTGGCATTAATGTTAGCCAGTCTTAACTGCAGTGCATTAAAACTTCACACATTTGTTACTGAAGAAAGGTCTGTCTGCCTTAATTGCTAAAGCTCTACTAGGCTGTGCTTGGATGAAAACCAAATGAGTAGGATCCTGTGTCTTGCGCATTAAGGGCATAAAATAATCACAACCACATTAGGATTGCTTGATTATAAAGCACAAGGAATTTCTAGCCCTGTTTTGGAGGATATAAGGGAGAAACAGCGTATGAATTTAGACAGGGTAGTATAGCCATGACCAGTGGATGGCAGTACAGGCATGAATAATGGAGAATGGAGACGAACAAAAATTGTTCATGTAAAGACCCATAACAATGTAGGTAGGTTTTAAGCTTTCTTCCAAATGGAAAGAAGTTTTTAGTTATCTCCCTCATGAGGGGATTTACAGGCTATAACTTCAGCATTTCCAAGTCTGCAGACACAATGAAACACAGGGAGTGCTTTGAAAGTCCAGATTCTGTTGTGCGAACTGGTAATTTTGTCATTGTTCTGTAGCTGAAGTAAAGCAAATGGCCAGAAGAGCAGCCTCAGGAAGGTTAGAACTTTGCTCTTCATATCCAGCCGATGAATGTGCATCTGAAAGTGAAGCAGAGAGTGCAAATGAAGCCTTTCAGCACGTCACTGTTAGAGTCCAAAAAAGTCAAGACCAACAAAGATGTAGGTGGCAGTCAGGAGATAATGTTGAGCCTCAGGATTTGGGCAGTGAGAATAGATCTGAATCGGAGGAGAGTGATCTGGAGTCTGCATTCAGAAGTTCTGGAGGTATGGTTGAAAAATGACAAATAATTTCTCCTGTTTGTCTCTCTTCATCTCCCAGCAGATTTCAGTTTCTGTTATTTTGTTACACTAATTGTCAATTTTGTCTTCCAGAGTCTTGCCCCCAAAACAGGTCAGTAAGTCAGTCATTGGTGAACATAAATAATAGGCTAAGATAGGTATTATATGTTAATAGGTGGAGGTAATGTCCAGTGAGCTGGGAGAACCAAAACTTTCAAATCCATGAGTATGCTCTCACACTTTTATCTCCTTCCGTTAGACTAGAGAGATGCTTTTTCTGTAGCAGAATAATGGATAAATGCTTTTGTAATTGTTACAGATAAAGGAACAAGGAAAGCTTTTCATGCCTAGATTAACTATGTGAGCATTTACATGTCATTATTTCACCGTGTTCCTGGCAAACAATGTAGTTTTACTGTCTGCTCTCATTCGTATTCCGTCAGTGGTTCAGATCACTCAGTTCACGTTATTTTTTGCATAATAATTTTGTTCCATTCTGACATCCTAGGGAGAAGTTCCCAGTCGCCATCACAAGATGAAAAAGCAGAGTCTGGAATAGCCATGCTTAAGAATTCAGTCCTTCTTCAACAAGTTGAGAATGTCTCTAGAGTATGTACAGCAATGCAGATAGTTATCTGTAAAACAGTTTAGCCTGATGTCTCTGTGTTGCACACTGAACTGCCATGAGCTGATCTTTTCAGTTAAGATCTGACCTACAGTCTTCCCTCCCCCCCTTTTTTGTTTGGCTCTATAAACCATCAAGGTAATGTAAGGAGCAGGAGGTAGGTGGAGACTCAGAGTGATCAAATTAAATACAATTTCAATTTGATGCAGTATTGTTTATCAATGCTGACTAAAATGTATGGGGTTTTTTATAGAGAGTTTAGAAAGCATCTCAAATGATGATGTCTTTCACAGGAGCATTCAAGGGAATTACCTAGTTCCTTTAATTCATGTTCTGATGGGGCTGAAGAATTCTTCACTCCTGATTATTTCCTCCCTTCTACTGCTCAGGTAAGTTCAGAGCTAGAGATAAAAATAACAGAAGAGATAGGAATGAAGTCTGTGGCAAGAACTTTGGACATAGGTCACTCATCATGTAGTTCTCATTATGCTCCCTTTTGATTTCATGAAAAGCTGTAGAAAAAGGGAGAAAGATAGTTTTTATTCTTTTCTTTTGACATTTTATCTATAAATAAAGATTTATTTAAAAGTAAGAAAATTTTCGCCCTGTTCCTTCAACACCCTCCAAAAAAAGCCCCAAACCAAAAAAAACCAAGTCCAAACCAAACAAGTAAAACCCCACAAACACCCAGACTCCCAAAACACCAGGGACATGTTTTCTTAATTTGTTTATGAGACAATTACATAACTTGTGGCTGAGAAAATTTTAGGCAGTTGATAGTCTCTTTTTCACAGGTCTAACAATTACAGTACTCAGTAGTCTTCAAACAGTGTTCATTCATTTCTTGAAGATTCCAAGCCGTTGTATGGTCTGTTCAGTCCAATCCATGTTGTTTGATGATGAGCTCCTGAGAAGTTTCTCTTTCCAATTCTAATTATTGCGAACATCATCCTGTGAGAGTTGCCCTACCCTTTGCAGCTTGCCTGTGAGAAATTGAATTTGCTTCCTTTTTCCCCCCCCACCTTCAGACCTCAGATGGTGAGGGCAAATTAGAAGATGCTTGTGGCAGACTTTTGCAGAAACAATTACCTGAAGATGCAGGATCAGGAATTCAGGTTTCAGGTAAATGTGCACTTTGTTTTGAAGGCACTTTTGAGTCAGGGAGATGGAGTCTTGTTGCGCTTAGATTGTTTGGGGTTTTTTTGTCAGCAACACTCCTGTCAGAAGGCTGGAGCTTGATTCTTCAGGGTTGCTTGGTCTCTTATTCCTCATGATTTTAGTGAGAGTTCAGGACGCTCAAAATTTTGGAAGATGAGGTTTGGGCATTGCAGTCACTGAAATATTGTCAAGTGTGAAGATTATGTACTTGCTGTGTTTCAGTTAAAAAACAGAACTTGTTCGCAACCCTTTTATTTTTACCCTAGGGCTATGTTGAATCGTTTTATGCAACTTGCTATGGTGCAGGAAACTGAACTACAGTTGTATCTACACGTTAATATGCTTATTGCTAGAAGGATCTTGAGCTTAACTGTAAGAGCTAACACTGTATGTGTAGAATAATGGAGGGATGATCTTTGTTGCCTCTCTTAGCTCAAATTTGTAAATGTTGTGATATTCCCCAGTGCTTCAGTGGTTGACTGCCTGGCAGCTGTGGTATGTTTATGAAAATGTGTCTTTAAAACACGTTTGTCTCTTGACAACAACAAAGGTCATAAGAACTAAAAAAAATTCAATAAAGTTGCAATTTCCTGTTCAATGAGTTATCGCTTTCTTTAGTACTTGCAAAACCCAATAACAGGGAACATTTGTCATTTGTATTCAGGAGGAAAAACACTACTCTGCAGCAGAGCGGCGCAGAACTTTGGCAGTAACATGCTAGGAGTGAATCAACTTAGTCGTATGCCTGTAGCCAGGTAGATAAATATACTTTATTTGTTACTCCAAGGATAAATTAGGTTATAAAGTGTGCTATCTTTATTAATTCTGCTTATATATATAATATTCAAATAAGATGCCAGTGGTGCTTTTTAATTATTATCTACATAGCATAGTTCCTTGCCAAGAAAATACTAAAAGGCCTTTCACAGATCTCGTGGGGCTTTGACTTTTACAGTAATACTCACTTGTGGTTTGTTTAATGAGGAAGCTAAAGTAGGAAAAAGAAGTCATGTATGTGTTGCAGTTCTTTTCAGACTGATAAGCTACTGTCTTAAACAGAACAAAGATAATTCAAATTAAAGTTTCAGTCATCTGTTTTAATTTTGTTGTGCTTTTGTTTTGGAGCTCAAGTGGCATGAAGATCATGCCTTTTTCTGTACTGTGGGAACAATCCGACGCAAGTATGCTTGCTGTATCTTGCCTGCAAGTAACATTAGCCCATGCTCGGAGACTTGCAGTCTCATCTGTCAAACATGGGGTGTTTATATCCAGTATTTTTGTGCATTTTATATTCTATTAATATGCAAACATGTTGACCAGAATCACCACCTCATGCTGGAAGGGGTACTTTTGTTTAAAGTGGAAAAGTTCTTGCCCTAACGGTCTTTCAGCAGTGGCTTTTGGGCTTCTTCAAAACCCCTAGCCTCACTGTAGCTGAGCTTGTGTTCCTCCAGAGTTAGCTGCTGTTCGCTTATTCCAAGTGTGGGAGTGAGAGCTGCTTTTACTGCCTTGTCAGTGTTGTTCTCTCGCCACTCTACTGGAGGACCTGAGTTAACCATGTCAAAAGTGGACAGCAAGTGTGTAAATACTTGGCCTTAAGGTAAATGTTAATAGTTTTGGTTGCTCCCTTCACTTAGGAATTGAGCTTTTGCCAGCAGGACAGAGGACAGTTGCTTTCTGGCCATCTGACTAATCCCCTCTGAATGCCTCTTTGACCTTGAAAGGACTTGTTACAGTTTGAGAGAATAGTTTGCAATGCAAACCAATCAAAGGATGATGAAACAATGTAGTGATGTACGGTCATAGATTTTTATTTAACTTCCTGGTTTGTTTTGATACTGCATATGTCAATTAAAAGTTCTCTCCTTAATGTGCTTAATATGACATTTTTCTTATAGCACTCTCTATCTTCTAAGGTTTTAAGCAAAATATTTTTATGAGCTGCAGTCTACCTCAGAGAGAAGGTAATCCTCTCAACTTTTGGGAGAGAGAACTAAATAGACTGAATATGGCCTTTCTTCCCTCATTCTAGTGTTGAAGCAGCACAAGAAATAACACAGGAAGAATGCCAAGAAAAAGATGTGTAAGAGCCACAGACCATTTTCTATCAAAACTTCAGCAAGTTGGTCATTATCGCTGTAAAAGTTTTGTGTTGGTGCAGACAGGAAGATAAAACAGACTAAAGCTGAGAGAGAGAAAGTGCACTGAAGTACTGAAGGAATATATTCATGTGATAAGATGGGAGATTGGTGTAAAAGAGCTGTCACATCCAGTTGTCCTTAGTTTGAAATATTTTTGTATTCATAGGTTATTCATATTAATCATAAGATTAACTTAGTGTTAATCTGGGTGTGCTTCTTTGCACTGGTGTTAGGATTCCTTGTTTCTTCTGTCTGTATAACAAGGAGTAAAATTACTAAAAAGAGCAAATTTTTACTCTGTAGCTAATAAATTTTATTACTGAAAAGTCATGATTGGGATTCTCAGGAAAAAAATGCACAATATGTTTGTGACTTAAATAGTGAAGTTAATTTCTTTTTACAGATAATGGGGATTTGCATAGAAATTACTGATTCTGTGCGAGTAGACATTTGTTCATTTTATGGTTTTCTGAGGGCAATGTAATCCAGGGTATATCTGCAGAAGATGTTAGTTTGCTTAATATAATGTGGTCCTGCAGGCACTGAAGAATTGTCATAACTTGGGTGGACATTACTGTGCAGGTCTTTAGCAGTTTCAGTTTATCTGATTAATTCCTGTAAAGGCTCCTAAAACCTGTGTTTAGTCTTAATGGATTGTTATTTTTGGTTAGACATTGAGGTCTTCCTTGGCTTTGGGTAAGAGTTTTCTGCCTAGTGGGTCACATTTGAAGTTCTTGCACATTCTAGAGGCAGTTTCCTAAGCTTGTTTCTGTAGGAAAATGATTAAGATTAAGATTAAGAAATCCTATACAGGAAGGGAAAGCAAATAAGATAACCTTTTCTGTCTCTGCAAGATTATTGAAGATGGTGATCTATAGCCTTCCAGGAATTCTATGGGAAGTTTTGAAAAGAAATGTCTCTCTTTCTTCTGGCAAACGTAGATAATGCTGAGCAAACATAAAATTTAAAGATCCCCAAAATAGCAGAATTAGTGGTTCATAAGTGCAAAGTAGCTCTTCTAACTGTCAGAACATCTTTCAATACCTCAGATCAGTGACAGATATTCACAATTTGTCGAATATCCCCTATGAGCAAGACTGCTGCTACAGGGATGTAGACTGTAAAACTCCCAGAGTGAGTCATGCACCAAGGAGCTTCAGCACTCCACTCAGCTCAGGTAACTGCAGGGGAAAGAAAGAAGGATCAGTGAATTACTTAACCTTTCTATGCTAGAAGTCAGACCTTTCTGCCAAGACTTGCTAATGTAAAAAACCTTGATGTGAATCGTAGAAACTCCTACGAATGCAGAAATGTCAGGCTTGGAATAAATAAGCACAGGTAATGCTGGACTTGTGGCTTGAAATCTCATTGTTTTGGTCAGGATAGCTACAGCTTTGTAGTTGGAGCCTGTTTGGTCCATATCAGAAAATAAAGTAAATAAAAATAAATCAAAATAAATCAAATTATACATCAAAATAAATCTTGTACATATATAAAAATAAATCAGAAACACCAAACCAAAGGGGAATTTATGGGGACATAGCTAAAAATGCTGCTATCTGAAAGGCCTCGGAAATTATTACTTGGTACTTAAGGGTAGCCTTCATAAATCAGAAATTGTTCATCTAGAAATTGATTTGAAGTGATACCTGTAAATTTTATCATTCTAAAGATGACAATGTAATAAGCACTTATTATGTTTTGAGTGTTGATAAAGTGATCTCCATGTCTGTTGAACTTGTGGTGTTTACAAGCAATGAGTCATCATTTGCTTTGTACTTTCATTCATTTGGTGGAATACAGTAGTAGAAATTTCTCAGTTGGCGGAGTTTTGCATAAATATTCTGAGGTGGAACTCCTAGGTAATCCGTTTGGACTTCTGTTTAGGGATTATTTATGGGCAGTAATTACCTAGAGTTTCCTGTGCAGGTGCCTGTTCAAGTACAAGAAGCCTTTTTCTGGTTCTGTTGAAATGTGATGAAGATACAAAAAAACAAAACCAAAAAGAACTTTCCAGCTCTGCTCTCATCTTTTCTTATTTTAATTCTAGAAGAAAAAAATCCAACAGCCTTTGAAAAACACAAATGCTGCCATGAAGTAGCTTCAGATTCTTCCTTTTGCGGTTCTGAAGAGATCTCTGCAGCATCCAGGATATTCGCTACAGCCGGTAAAGAGGGAAAGAGCACTGAAATTCCTTCAGTTGCTTCAGGAGTTTGCTCATCTGCACTGAATCAACCTGTGAGTCTAGAAAAGTTGCCTTATGCCAGCCATTTAAAAGTATTTTTAAAACTATTTTTCCATAAAACAAATGCAAGATAAGAAGCACAGGAGTATTTCTAGGTCTTTGTGGGTGTTCTGGAATCCTGGGTCTGTAGACATAATGACAAAAGTTGTGATTGATTTCAAAGCAGTCAGCGTGTGCCACTGATAACACAGAGTTGGCTTCCCCTTGCACCTGATTGTATGTAAATGTTAACCATCTTCAAAGTGGCTTTGCCTTCCTTCCACCCCTTCACTGGCTATAAAGAATTTCCCAGCATTGGATGTGGTAATCTCAGGACACTGAAGTGGTAGGTATCTGCAAAATGGTTGGGTAGAAAAGGTATGTTTTTGTTGGAGGGGAGGGGGTGGTTGATCAATTGGTCTTGAATTAACAGCAGGCTGCTTATCTGAACCACTCTGAATTCACAAGTGATTTGTGAACTACAGTCTTTTGACTGTGTGAAAGTGGGGAATAAACTTGAATGGAAATAAATACATGTGCATTTGTGCTTAAGTATGTAAGTTTTTCACATTCTTAAAATTTTTTGGGGGAGTACATAAATGGCTGAGTCTTTGAGGAAGAAAAGTGAGGTGGAAGCCTCCATCTCGTAGCTCGGAAGCAAGTAAATGTTCAGAAAGCCCTTGTATTAGGGGATTAAGTTTGTCCTCATTCTGCACAGATGTGGCATAATGTTATCAACTTTTCTGCATCAAAAAATCCTCTTTCTTTGGAGTTGACAATTTCCAAGGTCACTTTAGTGATTTCCAGTAATCTTTTTGGAGCTGAAGGTGTCCTGGAGCCACAGCATTATCTTAACTGTCTTTTCAGACAGTTATATATAACATAGTTTCCTTTTTGCTTTTCTTACTGTTATCCATTGATGGAGTTATCATTTAAAGATTAAATTGGAGTTTGTTCAACCAGAACAGTAGCAGTTGCATTCGTTGACATCGTGTTAGGTCTGTGTTGTTCCTGTGTTTGTAGCAGACAGTTGGAATCCATTAAGCCCATTAATAGTGCAGTGCTACCCTGACAGGCTCCGCAGAGATACTTGACTTGTTTAAAATCTTATTGTAGGATTAAGTATATGAAGCACCTCTTTGCATTTTGAGGACAGTGAGGACTTGCCTGTGATTACAAAGTCTTGATTTTTGTGGGCCCTTCTGGTGGATAGGTGTGCCTGGCTTTAATTGTTAAAGATTCAAAGCAGAGAATGGGAACTTGAGAGATGTTGGAACTGTTCTTTCAGAGAATTTCCGTCTAATTGTCCATACAGAGTGTTGAAACAGATAAAGGTTATATAGCTGACAGTACCTTATGGCTGGCTAAAAGATGAGTGCACGGCAGCCTAAGCAAGATTTTTGACATATGTGTCTTACCTGGATGCTGCCTGTTTTCATATTCTGAACTGATTGAAGAGCTTATTTTAAAATGTAATGGTCAGCTAAGGTTTTAATTAAGGCTTTACCTCATTTGCGGTTTAGTATTTTGAAGGGGAGGATTGAAGATCAGCAGTTCTTCCATTTACCTTGTGTTTCATTCTGTATGATCTTTCACAGGATGGGTTGCCAGTTGGTGCCTCATCCTTGAGAGGAACCAGAAAGGCATCTGGTAAGTGTCTTAACTCAGCCCAAATGGAAAGATCAATAAACAGAAAAACAGATTTGGAAAGAAATTGTGCAGTTTTACTCTCTCTTCTTTTTTCTATCTCTGGCATCTCTTTTTATAGGGATGAATAGCTTTGCACACAACTATGTATTGCTAGTGGTAATTAGGTTGTGGATTTTGTGTTTGCACCTGCAGACTAAGAACTCTGGCCTCCAGTCAACCTATATTTAAAGTGTAAATATTACTGGCCTAAAACTTGCAATACAGGATTGAGAACTGAATGTGCAAGTCTAGCTCTAAAGGATCTTTTCATTATGAAATTATTTAAGGATAAAAAGTGAATGATCCAGGCTCATGCAGGTTGATAAATATGTCAGCAAGATGCTGTCATAATGTAAGCCTGTATCACAGTTATTAAGGATTAATCACTGCTAATTAACTAGACTTTTTTTTATCTCAGCACTCTCACAGGCATCTAACCACTTCACTGATGAGCTGCCTCCACCAGCCCAAGAGCTGCTGGATGAAATTGGTAAGAGGTACTTCACCCAAAATGGTATGAAGCTTGCCAGCTGTGTTCAATCAGGATTTCTCCCAAATCATTCACTACTAAAATACACAAGAGCTTCCAAATTAGTTGCAGTCAGGTCAATGATTAGGAGATTAGGCATCAACAGCTTAAGTAACTGGCAGTTCTCTAAGTTAGTCCCTGAACTTTCTCTGTTTCACCTAATGGTTACTTGCTGATGAAGACAGCAGCCGGTCTATTGAGTCAAGATGTAATTTAACACTGGAACTGAATTTTGTGTAGACCTTTTCAAAAGTGTCCTGGAGCACTGCATGTTCTCCATTAAAATAAATACAAGCCAGGCAGCTGCATCCCTCGGGTATTTTTGCAGAGTTAGTCTCAGTGATTTACGTCTCTTCTTGTAATCACATACATCTTCAGACAGAACACAGTGCAAAAACACCGCGGTTTTTTTACTAGTGTATGTTACCGAAGAATTTCCTTTGGTTATTCAGTTATAAACCAGACATTGGGATAATTAAATGTGTATAGCTCCTATGCTCTTCGAGAAATATGGTACCTACATTCTAATCTTTTTAGTTCCTTATTCACCAAAACAAGGACATGTGAAGACTGGCATCAAGTGAATAAATGATAGACACATTTTTTAGGATAAATACACAAACTAACTGTAGATTATGTAAAGATTTTCATCTGGGTTTGGATGGATAAATTAATATGGTACTTTAGATTGTTTAATGTCAATTTAGAAAGAGTAGATCAATAAGGAAATGTGCTGGTTTTAACAGAATATCTAAAGCTGCAAGATTCCGTTGCTCAAGACTTTGAAGAAAATGGGTTGTACGGTTGTGGAGTGCAAATAAATGGTTAGTTGATAACAGTCCTGAAGTAGAGATTGCAAATGGAAAATTACTTTTGCATTGCTGCAAAATTGCTCTGAATACTTGTCGCTGTATGCTCAACTATGCGATAAATTTCAATTATTAGCACTTTTTTGTGTGTGTATTTGTGGTTCAGCAGAAATTTAAGAGGATTCTCCATATCTTAGTAAGGTTATATGCGGTGGTTTTGCAAATAGTAACTCCTCCACCAGTGTTTGCTGTCTTTCTCTGTATATTCTCTCTCTAAAGTCTAAAGGGTTCTGGTGTGGAAAGCTTGCTGGTTTGAACTATTGGAATTAATCTTCCACTTTTATTATGGCGCTGAACGTATGCTGTGTTCAAATAGAAGTGATGTAACCCACGGAAGTATAGATGGTGGGCAGCTGATGTAAGAGAGAGCTGAGGTTTCCATTGTGGGAGGGTGGTGCAGTTGAAGAAGTGGCCAGTGCACACGTGTGGTTCTTATTCACCATAATGAAATAATGCCTCTGATCTCATAGTGTAAGAAAATAGCATCCACTGGGGTAATCAGTATTATATTTCCTGTTCTTTTACAAAGATACCAAAGATAGCAGTCATGAATCTTTGTGCTTCTGAACTGCAAATAGTAATAAGTGAGAATAATTTTCAGATGTACAGCAAGTAATGTCAGAGGAGCAGAAAACCTAAATCTTCATAGACTCTGCGTTTCTTTCCAATGAGTCACCAAAGGGAAGAGCAGTTAAAAATGAAATAAAAAAGACGAAAACAGAAAAAAAGAAGGCAGAACATGAGTTGGTCTGTAAAAAAGCTAAATAGCATAGTCTCTTGAGAATAGTCCTGGCACTTGTTTGTGTTATCCTACAGCTTTGTTAGATCTTTTCCCAAAGGATAGAAGCTACTGAGTTTATTCATAGGAGTATCTTGTTTTTAGGTGGTAAGGAATGCAGCAGCCTGTATTGCGTGCCATTCTATCACTGTGGTTTTGTTGTATTTGCATAAAGTGCAGCTATTTCAGACTCCATTTTTCTGACAGCCTACTGCTTCCTGCTTATCATAGCTTAGCAGAAGGTGGCTGAATATATTCGCATGCTGTAGGGAACAGAACTTACTGAGATAATTCTTGGGGGATATCATTGGATTTTGCTAAGCAGGGTAACAAAGCTAACATCCACAGGTTTTCTTTTGATTTTTCTCCTATATCTGGGATTGTAAGGGGAAAGATTAAAGATTAATTTCTACATGTATTTTTCATTTTAGTATGAAGCAAGATGTTCAGTCCTGTGAATCTAAAAATGTGTTGCAGTAAAATATTTATCTAAGTCTTGCTACTGGCCGCCTTTGACTGCAGATAATGTGAATTTGCTTAACTGGTAGAAAATCAGATGGCTGAGGAAAGAGTAATTGGGAAGCAGACAACTGAAAGCTTCCCAAGTATAGTAAATGAAAACACATTTTAATTTCTTTATAATCTTCCTTCATACCTTTGATATTAAAATATTTCTGTTTATGTGTAATAGTTCCCAATCAAATTCAAATGGAAGACAGAGAGTCAGAAAAAGAATCTGAGAGAAATGAGGGAGATCATAGTTTATGGACTAAGGAGTCATTTAATCTATCAGAGGAAACAGAAAGGTATGGAAAAAAGGATCAAGCATGTTTGGCTTTGAGTCACAAAGATTTAGAATAATGGTTTTATATATTTTAACAAGATTTATTGCTTAGAGGGAGCTAACTTTTTTAAGAACCCTGGTAATTATGACTTTTCTTTTACTCAACAGGGCTCACTCTACTCTTGATAGTATTTTAGAAAGGATGATCCGTGCAGTTCCTGGGGATGAGGAGATCCAAGAACAACCTCACGGACATGCTCTTTGGTTAGCTGACAACTGATTCTTTCTTTTCTTCATCAGTTTATTTTGTTTATGTTCTGTGTACAGACCTATGCAGGACTTACTTATCAGAAAACGGGCTGTCACTCCTTAGAGAGTAGTGTGTCAGGGAACTTGCCTGGAGACGGCAATCTCAACTCTTCCATATTAAACTGAGAGGGAAATGAAAGTTTTGTTAATATAATTTCGTGTAGGTGAAAAGCAAATACTTCAGTAGGCTTGGAAGGCAGTGCATAGTCTTCACAGAAATCAGAGATAATCTGACAAAATTGTAGATTTTTTGAGATGGAGAAAAATGTAAGTGAACGGAATCATGAAAGCTCTTTAGAAAAGGCTTTAAGGAAGAGTTTGAGAGGATGGTTATACTGTCATGGCACTATAGGGGGAAATGAAGAAAATGGCAGAAGTGACATATGCATCACTTTGAGGAAAAGATTCATAGTCCAAATAACTCTTTTTCCTCTTAGCGCCAAAGGTCAGAGCCTAGAAACTGAACAACTCCACAGTAAACGCCAGTGAGTAGTCGTAAGTCATTCCTAGCATATCTTACTGAGGAACGCAAGATATTCTTGTGTTTGCATCAGGAATTGTTACTGAACACAGAAGGCAAATGTCATGATAACCAGGAGGATCTTGCCAACAGGGCAGGCTGATCCCTGCAGCGTATA
Organism: Ara ararauna; assembly: GCA_028858755.1. Classification (NCBI taxonomy): domain Eukaryota; kingdom Metazoa; phylum Chordata; class Aves; order Psittaciformes; family Psittacidae; genus Ara; species Ara ararauna. Next base: position 2,384,507 of record CM054389.1, on the reverse strand, counting down.
TACCGCCATGTTCATAAATGGCTCGATCCAAAGCCCATTCCCACTTGTAGTTAGACTACATTTACTTAATGCTGTTACTTTCAGAATCATTAGAATCTGCATATGTAAAACTCCAGCACATCTGTAGTCTTGGAGAGGAGAGGCAGATTTTTGGGGGTTGGAGGGGGCAGATGTCCAGCATAGGTCAGGGTAAAAATAAAAAGGCATCTGATATCTCCAGAGGCTTCTGATTTAGTGCTCTGTATTCATCCTGTCTGAAAGCAAATACAGAAAATTGGGATCATACACAATTGTTTTGTCATTCAAGGGCTGCAAGTCTGCAAGATCCAGAAGATGTTGGAAGAAAGGAGGGAGCTGGGGCCACAGGCAGAGGACCAGGAAGCTGTGCAGGGAGTTCAGAAGGTCCTCTTCATCTGTAAAAGCTACTGGATGCTGCGCTGGGCAGTATCACATTTATTACATTGTTAGCACTCCATTTGTGGAGCTTGCACAGGCTAGGCTTTTGCTTTTCTCGATTTCTGTGTGCTGTTTCTGCCCTTTTATTTTAAAGGCGAGGAAGCTGCTCCAGACTTAAGTTCTCCAGAGGAAATTTCCCAGTTTTGAGGGGCAGTTGAGGCTGACAGCATTGTGGACCGTTCACGGGGGCTGCAGAGTGTCTCTCTGTTACTTGCGCAGCATTAGCATAATGGCTCTATTTTCTGTCAGCCTTCTGGTGTGTGTTTTCCCTTGTTCATTAAATTTAACAAGGTAGTTTCTTGTTTTTTCTTAGTGCTTTTTTGATCTAGTGTTGAACTGATTTGACTGATTAAGGGGATTAATTGCTGTGCAAAAAGCTAATGAGAGAAAGGTGGAATATGAGAAGATCTGGTTAGTATTACAAAATACTTGTTGTTTAATTAAGCCACATTCTTGGTAAAGTCTCCATCCAAAAAAAAACCAACACCAAAGTCCTGGGGTATAATTGAGGTTTGGATCTGGATTTTAATGGGCATGGCAACTTTCTAGTTGATTTTTCTTGTGGTAAATGCTGTTGAGGTGCAAGAGGTGTGATGACTGTCCCTGTTCCTGTCTGCCTGACCTTGGGATTACAGCTGCCTTTAGCTGGGTGTACAGCATCTTGCCTTTTCATTCCTGTTTGTGTAGGGAAGTGCTGCCTACCTGTAAGTGTTGGTTAGTGCTGTTAAACCAAATTAATAAAAGTTTCCAAGGTTATTGTGCTGCCATGTGGTTCTTTTTCTGTTGGTTTTTTTTTTTTTTGGGGGGGGGGTGGTTTTCATTGGTTTTGGGGGGGTTGGGGTTTTTTCCACTGTTTTTTAACTATGTTTCCCATCACCAGACTGTATTTTAAACTAGATACTGATAGAGCTACTCCAGGGAAGATGATGCAAACTGGCAGACCTGGGGGAGCTTTCTTCAGAAGAAATCAATTCAAAATAGATGTTCCATCTATTTAGTGGTGTTGTGGTAGCAATAGAGCTGGAGCAGAAGCAGCAGCCAAAGGAGGCTGCAGTTTGAGTTCTGCCCCTCAAGTTAACAGCAGTGCCAGTGCATGGGAAATGGGGTCCATTTTTTGGGCATTACATCATTCTGTCCAGGCCAAAGTTTAATATTTTCTAACCTGGGCTCCTGTCAACTGCAGGTATGTGGTTTTCTCTGTTTTCTCAGTGGGGCAAGCACACGTGCATTTCTGTATACATATAACTATCACTTTGGTTGGCGACATGTAAAAATCTCCTTAGCTTCTAGCATTTATTTGTCTGTTTTATCTGTCAGCCCAAATGGTGAGCAGACTGTGAACTATTTCCCTATCTTTTTTTAATCTTAATGTGGAGAGTTTTTATTTCTGTTGGCAGAGAGCCTTTCCACTAGTCCCATAGCCTGTCTGCTCGCCTTATCGAAACCAGAATGCAGCAGCTAGCGACTACAGTTTTTCAGCTGCTTGTACTTTCCTAGATTTAAGTTTAGCATGAATGTAAATCATCCTAATAACATAAAGCATGGACACAAAAGCTGTAATTAACAGGAGCAATTAAACAAGGACTAGAAAAAGCAGAGGAGATCAGAGGGGGCCCATCTAAGGCTGCTTTTGGGCTTCGCAGAGAATGAAAGCCAATTAATTGAATTAAAAACAGTGAAGCTGAGCTGGTCTAATTCCTCTCTGAGCTGCTTGGTGTGTAGGAAAGAAGCAGAGGAAGGTAGGGAGACAGGGCTGGGGGTGAGGATGGATGTCCAGCCCCTGTGCGCCCAGGATGGAGGCGCTTGCAGGAGCCTGAAGTAAGTTTGTGGATGACAGGAAGAAAAACGTCCATTCTCTAAGCAGCTGTGTTCCAGCCTCCCTGTACCTGCCATGGTGCTCATCTCCATTTGGGGCGTTTTGTTTTGTTCTTGTTTTGGAGCAGAGGCCCACAGAGAAAAACCAAATTGGTGTCCCAATCTGCGCTAGTCCGGATTGCTGCTCTGCCTGCCTGTTAGCAGCTTGCAGGCTGCATGCTAGTGAGGCAATTTAGCGAGGCGCGGAACAGCTTCCAGCATTGCTTCCCTCTACCTCCTTCATGGGTTTGCTGCAACAGCCAAAGCTGTGGAAGATGGTGGGAGGAGGAGTGCGGTGAAGTGTGCTTTGGGATCATGTGCAATAGAAACAGAACTGCGGAGGGGAGGGCGAACCTTTAAATCATCTTGTGACTGGATCAGGCTCATTTTGAGAGCAGAATCAAGATTTGAAAGGCAATTTACTATGAAGGCAGACAAGCTGAGGATGGAGTTTTTAAAGGTAGAGGGATTTGATAAAACAGAGTCTTGGGGAATTGCTGTCTAGACCTTGAGCTTAGAAGCATTGCCCATAGGCTCCTAAATCACATGAATTGCCTCGCAGTCCAGAAGTGTAATTGCAGCTGCTGTGGATGAACACTGTGTGCTGAGGTTCAAGATCAGGTGTGGAGCTGTGGAGCCCCATGGAGGGTTTTTGTCTTTGTTTCTCACAGGCTTTGGCATATTTTACTGTCTGATAATGTCCTGGCGTTCTGGCACCAGTGCTTCTGCCGTGCCTTGTCCTTAGAGCCTGTTCCAGCTTGTGCTTTCGCCCTTGCTGGAAAATCAGTGGATTTAAGACCTTATTGCCTTAAATATTGAAAAGAACCCAAAGCAACAAACCCCATCTTTGTGGTTTTGAACTGTTTTTTCCTTGCCCTCCCTTACCACAGCATATGTGGTACTTGCCACAGGAGGCAGTGCCAGCTGGAGGCGCAGGAAGCTGTTCCCTGTCGCACCCTCCATCAGCCAACAAAACCTGTGACCTTGTCCATAGTTATTGATGTTTATTAACACAGTCTGCACTTAAACATACCTGCTGGGTCTGTGCCAGCTTCACAGCGTGGCATCAAACTTCGCTGTGAAGTTTGGGCAATGCAAACCGGGCTCCGTCTGTCTAGGGATGGGGAATGTGACCACAGCTGGACCATGTTCTAGGGATGGGGAATGTGACCACAGCTGGACCATGTTCTAGGGATGGGGAATGTGGCCACAGCTGGACCATGTTCTAGGGATGGGGAATGTGACCACAGCTGGACCATGTTCTAGGGATGGGGAATGTGGCCACAGCTGGACCATGTTCTAGGGATGGGGAATGTGACCACAGCTGGACCATGTTCTAGGGATGGGGAATGTGACCACTTTGGAGGTGGTATCACAGCTGGACCATGTCCAACCTCCCGCCGGGGCTGGACAGCAGCTTGGGATGTTTTGCATGGGGTTAAAATTGCTGTGATTTGTTTTGTTTCTGAAAGCCTCCTGCCTGCCCGGGTGAGGGGCTGCAGGGGGGTTCCCTGGGGCAGCAAAGGACGTTTGCAGTTTAAGCCATGACGGGGTGGCTCCTATCCCACAAGAGGACAATGTCATGTCTTCAGGGCAGCACCATGATGGTTGTGGGGACCTCTCTGACCTCCAAGAGCCATCCACCTCCTGGGCATGGCAGCAGCGACAGCACAGGGCCCTTCTCTGCCCCCGCTGGACAAGGCTGAGCCCAGAGCCGACGGTGCAGGCAGGGTCTGGCAGCAGTTAGACAGGGGGGGACGGTGTCACCTTATTCCGCACCCCACCTGCAGCAGCTCCTGCATGGGGGCCGGGGGCAGTCGGAGCCGTTCTTCCCATGCCCCCAGGGTGGGCACCACAGCAGAGTGTTCTCAGCAGGCAGCTCTGAAACTGGGCAGGGAGGGGACGGGTTATGAGTCGTGGCAGAAAGCTGGTGTCCACCTCGAGACCCGGTGTAGCTCGGGTGGGATCTCTGTCGATTCCCAGCCCAACTCTTTGCAGGCTCTGGCAGTTTATTGACAATAAAAGTTGCATTCTGTTTGCTTTGTGTGTTCAATGAGCAGTTTGGGATCTAAAATGAAGTTGTCCGACCTCATAAAATCATGGAAGCAGAAAATGAGCTCTCGTTTGGGCTCGGAGGCTGCTCCCTCCTTTTGCAGTTTATTCCCCCAAACCTTGCAGCTTACACAGCAACTCGCAGAGCCTGCATCTACACTTCCAGATAAGAGAGATGGTTCCTCCATATTTTATGAGGCCATTAAGTTGTTCTCCAGAAGCCCCAGTGAAGCTGTGGTTTCGTTAGTGAAGGATTTTCTTTCTCACCTGTTTGTTCATGAAGACGTAAATGATTGGGTTGTAAACCGTGGCTGTCTTGGAGAAGTAGGAGGGCAGGGATGCGAGAGCTGGCTGGATAGCGATGTCTTTGTTGGTGGCCACCAGCAGGGCAAACGTGGTGTAAGGCAGCCAGCAGAGGAGGAAGGCCATCACCATCATGATCACCATGCGCGTCACCTCCCTCTCTGCCCGCTGTGTCGTGTCTGATTCCTGCTGCTGCGCCGCAGCCTGTGGGGGGTTGGAAGAGAGATGTTGGAACAACTTCCAACAGCATTGCTGTCCCTCGGGTACTCTGACATCAGCAGCGGGAGATGGCAGCTCCAATGACCGTCACAAAAACCCGACACGAGGTTCATCCTCCCGTGGCTACATGGGATGTAGCCATAGGATGATGTAGCCTTACCAGCAGTTTCATGAGCAAAAAACCATTGACTCGCCCGTACTGGCCACACTTACTGCCCGCAGGGTCATCAGCAGGTTGGCATAGGAGAAAAGGATCAGGCTGAGGGGCATCACAAAGCAGGTGACAAACAAGGCCAAGATGTAGCTGTTGTTGTTGCTGCCACCAGTGTACCAGTTGGGCCCACAGGAGGTTCTCAGACCTGGAACAGATAAGTTTTGAAAGAAGCCTAAACTGACCACAGGCTTGGGCAGGGTCTCAGGAACAGCCTCCAAAATAGCAAACACCAGCACTGCCCCCCTGTATTGATGCTACCCAAGCACCGCTCGCTTTTCCATCCCCAGTGACCTGGAGATCAGCCACTGCGTTTCCTGGCTGGCTGCTCGCTGTGTAAGAGGAGGGGGATATGTTGTGGTGTACAGTGTTATGCTGAGCCTCTCCGCAAGCAGGTGTGGTGTGTGCTGGGTGCTGCTCCGTGTGCTCCAGCAGCCAGAGCAGCTCGTGGCTCCAATGGCCATCAGACGTGGAAGAACAGTTCAGTGTGTCATGCAGTGGGTAACTTCTGACGAACAACCTCTGAGAGAGGGTTATTGACTGCGCAAGCAGGGGGTGTTACATTCTAAATACCAGCACAGACGCTCTTCAGCCACTCCATGCTTGAAAACTGTATGCAAGAGGACACCACCACGGGGTCTGAAGCACATCTGCCCTACCTTCGGGCACGTAGCTGCTCCAGCCCATGAGCGGTGGGGTCGTCCAGAGCAGTGACCAGCTCCACGTGAAGGCACAGCCGCTGATGGCATGCCGGTGCTGGAACCGAAAGTCTCCCAGGGGTCTGCAGACCACAACGTACCGCTCGAAGGCCAGGATGGCCAAGGACCACAGCCCCACGATACCTGGGGGAGAAGAAGGGTCTGTGGCTCGGGAACGGGCTCTCCTACCGCTCTGCTGCCTGTGCTGGGATGGGGCAGACAATGGTTAAGAGCTGTTGAAGTAATAACAAGAAGGCAGATGGTTTTCGTTATGACGGGGACAGCTGGGAGGCTCTTTCACCCTTGCAAATGAAGCTGGCGATTGAGTGTCTGTGATGCACGGTGCTTACAACCCTTTTCCCCACTGTCATGTCCTTGACGCAGGTTTTGTGCAGTTTCGCGTTTCTGGTGCACACAAAACCACCCGTGTGCTGACACAGCCCCCTTGAAACACATCCCACACGAGGGCTCCTGGTGTGCCGAAGGGACATTTCCCTCCCTATGAAGACCAAGACAGAGCGAGCGGTGACCTGGCACAGCCAATCTCTGCGACCCTTCCCTGCACTGAAGAATGGCTGAAAGACACGAGTTTTACATTATGTGTGAAAGTGTTGCCGTCAGGAGATGCAGGAAGCTGATGGAGCATCCCCCAAAGCCGCTTTACTGAACACAATACCCCAGCCAAAGACCAAGACCGGTCGCGAGGTTCGTGCCCTTACCTGTCAGGGAGACCATGAAGCCCTCCAGCTCGCACAGCCGTCTGCCGAACACGAAGAAGCCACTGATGTTGTTGGAGAAGCTGACGGAGCTGCCGCAGAGCGTCACCAGCAGGTCGGCCACGGCCAGGTTCACCAGGATGTAGTTCAGAGGCGACCGGAGCTTCTTGTGCCTGATGGAAACCACGATGACCAAGCTGTTCGCAATCGAGGCGGAGACCACAACGAAGCCCATCAGCACGGCCACCAACAGGTACGTGCTCCGTGGGGCCTGGTAGGGCCATTGGGGGCCATCAAAAGGCCCCGGGGTCCCATTATTTGGGGGCTCCTGAGAGCTGTTGGAGTACATCGGTCTCCTGGAGCGGCAGCGCCGGTCCCCCTTCTGCAGGTGACCCTCCCCAAAAGGAAAGGCTCTTTATAAGGCAGGAGGGGCTGACGCACCCCAGAGGAGCTTTGCATTCAAATACCTTAAGCTTTTTTTTAATCTGAAGGGTTTGGCCTCCCACCCCCCCTTTTATAATCACCTCTTTATTCTGGAGGGGATAAAAGGTGACTTAAAAATCTGATGACTGAACGGTGCATCATTTAATTGAGTAAATAGATTGGTTTTCCTTCTGCTTCCCAGCTGCCTTCCCCATTAAGATGAGCCCTGCCCAGCCCTGCGTGGCCTCAGCGAGGGGCAAAGTGTTGGGATGGAGGCAGCAGCTCCCCTCTTGCTTGGGAAAAGGAGCAAAGGAAAATCCCAGCCAAGCACATTGGCTCCTGAGGAAGGCCACCGGGCTACTGCCAACAAACAGCCACGTGCTGGCCCTGGTCTGGTGCAGCTGCTTCAGTTAGAAATATACATGATAAACATGCACTAAATATAGTAATATACCAAATAACATATTTTAATACTAAATATAGAACCTATATAATATATATTACATCATATTTAGAATATCATCTAGAAGAATTAGTGTGTACGTATGCATACACATTCATACATGAACGTATGTGCACAGAGCATGCAAGGAAGATCATCAGCAAGCATGCTGCCTGTAACTGCGTCATACATATATAAAACACAATAAGAACTACAATCATGATATGTAGAAGACACTTACATAACCTATTAAATAAAAATCTGTTATACATATAGATATACATATAGACATATATATGTATATCAGATGTACATATAGACATACACATGTTTATATGTATTATGTACATATAAACGTACAGAGTATATATAATATATATTTTATTACATGTTATAAAGAGTGCATACATCTACATATGCTTTCATAGGTATGTACACCTTTAAATGTAGCTACCTATAACTGTATCTATACACAATACTTACATTCACATATATTTTTCTATGGAATATTAGATATATGCATCATATATTTTATATAGTAGATGTAGCATATAAAAAGGTACTTAGACACATATATAGCTGTCTGTGGAAATATTTATTTTTTATACACATGCATAAAATAATATATAATAACGCATGTCCATACATACACGGACACATATATATCTTGTATACATATATATGTATGTAGAGTTCTGTATACACATAAAGTATATTCTATAGTATATAGACATATACTGTATGACATAGTGTATATTTAGAATATATATTAATAATTTCTGTATTATAGTTATACATTTTATACACATACATATAAATTATATATTTTTATGCATATAATAATTATATAGCATTCACTTTCTATAGAAAATATACCATAGAAAGTGAATTTATGTATGTATATTTGCATAGCTAGCTATGTATAGCTGCATATTGACAGACAGATGCCCCCAACACCCACCCCACTCCCCCCCCCCTCCCGCTGTACATCCCTGGGTGGCCACAGCCCTGTGCAAGGCTCTGGTCCCCTGAGCTGATTAAATGGGGCTGATGGATTAACACTGTGTGTGGGGCTGGGCCCTGCCTGGGCTGCTGCACGCTGGGGCCAATACAGACCACGTGGCACCAACCCAGTGCCCAGCCTGAGATGGGACCCTTGGTCCTTGGTGCTGCTGTCACAGCCCTGATGCACACCACACGTGCATGTGCCCAGGGATGCTCGGCCTGGCTCTGGATCCTGTCCCGCTGCTGCTCCTGCAGAGACAAGCATGTAATTAATGAACTCATTCATGTGAACTGTGATCAGTTCTGGGCTCCTCAGCACAAAAAAGACAAGGAGCCACTGGAGAGGGTCCAGTGGAGGCCACAAGGATGATCAGGGGTCTGGAGCATCTCTCTCACAAGGAGAGTTGCAGCAGATGGGCTTTAGCCTATAGGAGAGCAGACTGAGAGGGGATCTCATTACTGCAGATCAGTATCTCAAAGGCAGGTGGCAGGGGAATGGTGCCAGGCTCTTTTCAGTGGTGCCCAGCGACTGGATGAGGTGCAGTGGCCATAAACTAAAGCACATGTATGAGGATGCAGGTATATATAGTATGTGCATATAGCTATATATATTTGTATTGCTTGAGGGAGTGGATGTATATGTAACGAGCGAGTGTGTGTGTGTTTTCATTTCAATGCAACAGCCCTGGCCAAGGGGCAGAGATGATGAAGGTGGATGTGAACAGCTCACACCATCAGGGCACCCCAGGGGAAATAACAGCCTCCAAGGAGGGGATTGCCTTAAGCAGCGATAAGCAGCCTGGCCTGAGTATCGACCTCTGCAAATTGTATCAATCAACCCAAAACTACAGTGGGGAAAAGAGACATTAAAGGAGGCAGCTGGAGCACCCGGCCCCCCCCCAGCACAGGGGGGTGTCTGCACCTTCACCCTGGGGAGCACAGTCAGGGTCCAAGATGGCAAAAATCCCCTTGGAGACGGCCCCGGCCCAACCGCAGGCACCACACGGGGCCCCTCCAATGCCTTCTGCTGACACTGCTGAGCAGTGCCCTGAGTGCGGTGAAGTTAATGGGAACTTCAGAAAGACCTGGCACTTTTTGGCTTTGGTGACCCTTTCTTGCTGCTCTCCCCCAGCCTGCACTGCCGGCCCTCATGGTCCCTGCGCAAGCTCACAGCACCAAAGCAGAGCAGGGGCCTGGTGGAAGTGGGGGACATGGGACCCACGCTCTTACAGCGGTTTCTGTGGCTTCTTTCAGCAGCGAGAGGTTGCAAAGTGTCGATTAAAGCCCCGCAACGCCCGATGCTCTCCTTTAAAACCATCGCCTGCTCCCCCCAAGGCCTTGCTGGGCCCCAGATCCTCTTCATCTCGTGTCCCTGCGGCACTCAGTGCTCCACCTGTGATGCCCCAAGCTCGCACACCATGGTACCAGCGCGGGGAGATTCAGAAGCTGCACCACCAGCACCGACGGTTTTTATTTTCCCTTTTTATTTTGGGCTCTCATTATAAATATTAACAAACCCGACAAAAAGTACACGGAGAGATAATACTGAAATACAAAAGTCTTTCAGGATGCAGCTAAGGACAGTTTCTGCAGCCTTCACATGGTAGCAAAACATTGGTATCAAACATTTCACGAGGCCTGGCATGACAACCACCACTGCATGCAGCTGGGATGGACGGACGTCCACTTAGAAAAGACTGGGATACAAAGTGAAGGGACCCACGCACACATCATGTCCTACTCCACTTCAGTTTCATAGCAAGATGTGCTGAAACAAATGATGGATTGAAAGTAACTCTGCAAGAAAAGGGAGGCACAGCCGACACGGTGCTCCTGTGGCTCTCCTGGAAGCTCAAACCCAAGGCAGGTTTTAAGGTGCTGGACCAGTGACAGACTGAGAGGATTATTGGGAACATCCTACGTGACACGCTGCCAGCATTCAAACAAAATCCATGCATATCTGGAGAGTGCATTACAAATATTAAGGTATTAAAAAACCCCTATGAACGTTGGTTCCCCCCCATATCAAACAAAGTGTAACACGATCGTCACTTTGGAAAGTAGACGTAGGTTTCCAGAGATCCAATTGCTCTCCAAAAAAAGAAGTTGGCAACACACACACACACACTGCTACAGGGCTCAGGAGCTGTAGGTAATGGAGACTGACGGGCAAACAGCAGCTCTTCCTAAGAAATCATGGGTTAAAGGCTTCACAACTTGCTGGCAAGGAGCAGCATTCCACAGACAGTTTTAGCTCATCCCACCATGTACCAGCTCTTGTGCAAAGGGGACAAAGTGGTGTTTGCACAAGAGCCAGCGCTTGGTGGGATGAGGATGCAGGGACCGGCCAGCGTGGGTCATGGAGGATGAGAGCTGGGATATGCTATGATAATATTATTATACCATTACTGTGCTGTACACAGAAATTTGGTCTGGAAGCTGTTTGAGGCAGAAAATAGACCAACAAATGGCTGTGCTGGAGCTGAACATCTCCGCAAACATGAACACTGCTCTGCCCCGTGGCTCAGCCCACGCCAGCAGCTCACAGTGCGAAGTGCCTTGGTTGCATTTTAGGTAATGGCATGAATTGGAAAAGGCTGAATAAGGGAAAAGTGATAGAAAAACGTAGCCTGAAAGCCGGCTTTGCTGGAAGAACGGCCGCGCTGGAGCCTGGCTGCCCGGCTCCGGGGGGAAGGCATAGCTTCATTTGGAGAGCGGCTGCTTCCCCTCTTCTGCCCCTTCCCAGGACTGCGAGAGGGAAGCCACAGTCTGCACAGCACCGCCAGCTTGCTGGCTGCCTTCACATGGGTTACTGGAGAGGATGAGCACAACATTCCTGGAAGGAAAGCAAACAGTCTTCTAGGTTACCAGAGGACACAATCATTCAAACGGAGGAGCGTTAAATGCATAAAAGACTGTTCAGGCCCAAATCACAGAGACTGACAAACCACCAGAAACATGGCACAATCGCCTTGAGAAAACAGTACCAGGTTTTAGTGACACCTTTTGCTCGTATTAGATACATGAATGGAAATGGTGCATTCATTCCTGCCACTGAATTGCAAGGCAGCGAGAAGGTAATTCTGTAGAGCAGAGTTAGGAGAGGAGTCACAACTGCAGTGCATGCAGGCGTGTGGTGTCCATGTGCACGTGTGTGTCTGTGCATGCATGTGCATGCTCGTGAGTGTGTGTGTCAGGGTGCAAAGAGGCTTTTTGGAAAAGCCTTAGGGGATGGGACCCGCTGAGCAGAGCAAACCGCTGCTGCCCCGTTCCCTGGGAAGGGATTCCCTGCAGCCAGGCCGTGGTGCGGGGTGGCCCGCTCTCCCGCCTGCCCCGGTACCGCCATTCCCCGTATCCAAAGCCGTAAAGGAGTGAAGTCCAAAGGCTGTGGCCGGCAGAGCTGTGCTGGCCCTGGCAGCAGCCCCGTGGTGCTCAGTCGCTGAGGACGGCCCCCGGCAGCTCGTTCGTTAGCGTGTGCCAGCGCTCGATTTTCTTGTCCTTGTTTTTCAGGCAGTCGAACCAGTGCTTCAGCCGCTCCCCCTTGGCGTTGATGCCCAACACGACTCCACCTGGAGAAACAGACACAGAGAGAGGCAGAGGAGAACATCCGCCCTGGGAGGGATGCTGAGGGATGCAGGATGGAGCCGGGTCACGCAGCCGCTCTCACAGCATCCGATGCCACAACCTGATGTGACACACGGGCAATCACAGCCTGGCTTCCCCAGCCCCTCACGGCTGACGTCTGGGACCTGCCTGTGCTTGTGCCAAGCGCTCGTTGCAATTGCAGCGGCTGTCAGAGACATTGGGCACTTGTTAGCAATAAATCACAGTGACCAGTAACAAAATCACAAGAAGCCTAGACGTCCAATAGAGATAAATGAAACCTCCCCTTAAACCTGTTTTTCACTCAGAAGATCTGAAAACAGAAGGGAGAGGGAGATGCATCTTCTCCCTGACTGGGTGCTGCTTGTGCAGGGGGTGTCTGAAGCAATGAGCAGTGGGGCTGGCTGTGGCAGAGGAGGCTCAGGTGCAGAAGTGGGATAAAAGCAGAATAGAAACCCAACAAGAATGAACGAGGGATGGAGAAGAAGCCAGGAGGCTGGAGAAGTGCAGGGGAGCAGCAGATGAAACAAGAAGAGCCACAGAAGGTGAAGATAAAAAGAGGCCAAGGAGGCCTCTGGAGTCCCCACTCACCTATGAAATCATTTGATTTCCCGATATCGTAGTCCCACACTGTGACTTCCAAGGTCTTTTTTGCCAGGTCCCCATGCTTTATCTCATAGCAAAACTCCTGTTGGGGAGCAGAGACAGAGTCAGAACGAACCAGGGGGCTGCGCTGGGTGTTTTTCCTCCTTTTAAGTCTGAGGACTGAGAAAGCCCCTGGCTTTCAACAACCATCAAAACCCCACCTCATTGAACTCAGGGTTCAGTGTCTTCTTCTTCACCGCCGTCTTATGCTTTGATTTCTTGTCCTCATCTGGTTTCAAGTAACTGCAACGAAACCAATGCACTGTCACACACAGCTCCTGTGCCTGCTGCCAGTGAGGAAGGGCTGTGGGGCCCTTCCCTGCAGCCAGGCATGCATGGGGGCACCTCTGGCTGCAGGATACCCTCTTGAGCAGAGGCAGGGTGAGATGGGGGACTGAGCCCCCCAAACCTGCAGCTCCCTCCTCCCCTACCTGCCAAGATGCTGGAGATGGCTGGAAGGAAGCAGCATTTCCCCATCTTAGCACAGGACCATCAGAGCTGCCATCAGAGAGCACCAATTATCCCATCTCCAGTCCCTAGGGGACACTGGCACTGCACATATGCTCCCAGCTCCCAAAACCAAACACTTCCAGCCCAGATTAGTCCAGACTTGGGACTGTGTGACCAGTCTGTTCATCCAGAGCCTTGCCAGGAGACAGAGGCCGCAGGCAGGTGTGTAAGAGGGAGGAGGAGCAAGTGCAGCGGCTGCAGCTTTGTGCACCGCTGTTACCTGCAGATACGTTGGAGCACAGCAGCAGGGTCAGAAAGCAAGAGAGATTAAAGTGTCATCAAGCAGACAGGGCACCTGAAATCTGTGCCATCGCTCTTTTGTGCTGGTGCTGCACCTTTAAACATCAGTTCCGCTTCCCCATTACACTTCCCAGATCTCGCTCATAATTAAAAAATGAGGGCTGGTACCAAGAAGCATCACTTGTCTATATCTGCCCCAATTAAAGCCCTGCAGATGCAATCTACTGCACACAGCACAGGGGGCACCTACAAAGCAGCTGTGTACAACAGTGATTCTGTCAGTTCAGGGGCTGAGCCTCCAAGGAGCATTTAAAAAAGCAAGAGTGGATTTTTAGGCAACGCCTCCACTCCTAAGGAACAACTCAATAGGAAGGCGAAAGTGTGCCGCTGATAAAGCTCCTTACAGGCCTCGCGAGGGCAGTTTATCCCAGGAGCTCTGCCTAATCAAATGTCATCTCTGAAAGTGCCAAAGTTGGGGGGAGCACTGGGGGAGCACACGGGTATGGGACGGGCGCAGGGGTGCTGCCGGCCCTTCCTCACCATGGCCCCCTGCTTTGCAGAGAGTGAGTTCGAAAACCGCTGTGCTGAAAAACCCCGGGAGCTGTGTGGATGCAGGGCTCTGAGTCAGCAAACCACCACCTTCCTCAGCATCCCTTAATAGCCCCAGGATGACACCAGCTTCCCTGAATCGCTTGGGTGAGGCTGAGTTGCGCAGCCCATTACAGTCACTTAAATGTCTTTTTCTTGTTTAATAACGCTGGTATTTTTCCGGTCATTCACATTGGAAAGCCTTGGTGGGACCTGCAAATGTGCCCTCAGCTCTGCTAACCAGACCCTGGAGCCACCCGAGCCATGTGCTGCACCTAAAGGGCTATCTGAACTAATCACACACACACAAACACGATGTAATTAGAGCTTTTCCACGGATGATGCGGGCTTCCAAGAGTGAAAAAGCAGTGGATAACACCGGGAAGGAAAACAAAGGTGCTCACAGCTGCTGGTGAGGGCCAGGACCATTGGGCACAGGCCCTGTCCTGCTCAGGGAGAACCCAACCCCACGCTTACAGATGAGATCCACCACCTGCTGGGCTGGGGCCATGCAGTCAACAAAGCCCAACCATACCTGTCTGCTTGGGGTACCCATTCTGCCTCTGCCACAGACCCTCTCCCAAGTGTCACAGGCAGTGCTGAGCCTGCCATGGGGCACCACAGCCACCATCAACTGGCAGGGACAATGCACTGCCCCGGCACAGCCACACAGCACCGGGCAGCTCCTGCACACACAGAGCTTTGAAGCACTGTAAAATAATCACTGGGCAGTAACACGCTCCAGGTGAATACAAGCTGCTGTGTGACGCCCTCATTTGCATCTCCTAATGAGCTCAATTAGCTTCCACTGCAGGGAGAGACAGGAGAGGACAGCACAGCCTCACCGGGACTGGCACGGCATGGAGCAGCACTCACATCTTGACGTAGGGGTCGGAATAGCCATTGGCATCCATGGCAGCGAGGTGGGCGCAGCGGATGATGCCCACCAGCAGCCCCTGCTTCTGTGAGCTGTACTTGAGGGAGATGAGGATCCGTCCACGCTCCTCCAGCGACTTGTCCTCTGTTTTATCTATCTGGGGGAGGGAATGCACGCAGTCTGGGGGCTGCTCTGGGACACAGCACAGTCAGACACCCGCCTCCCCACCACGACGGATGCTCTCCCCATCCCTGATCATGCTTGAGGAGTCAAACTAACCCACACTCCCATGTGCCACAGGGCCCACGCTGGGGAATGCGGATCTGACCCCCACTCCACTCACCGGCAGCTGCTTCTCCAGGCAGATGCTGAAGTTTTTGGTCTGGTTGGGCTTTAGTTTCTTCAGCGGGATCCGCGTCTCTCCAATGAACTCATTGTGGCGGAACTTGTCCTCGTCGCAGACAGAGATTCTGCAACAAGCATGGGGTGAGCGGGGCTGCTGGGAGAGGGGAGGCAATGGCATGGGGCAAGGGGCTGCCCTGGCATGTCCCCAGTGAGGGGATGACTTCAAGGCCACTGTTTCCCAGGCCAGTGACTGTACACCTCCTTTGTAGGCAGCTGAAGGACAGGAATCTGCTGCTACAGCCTCGCCAGAGCAGCTCATGATGTTTAAATGTGACACCCAATGTCTTGGTCTGCTTCACCTCCACAACAGAAACCTGAGGCTCCCGGGATGGATTATGGGCCAGGTCTGGGGAAGCAGGGGGATGAGAGAGAGAGAGGCTGCATTACACCATGTCTCACAGTTCCTTCACATAGTCACAAATGCAGGGCCACCTGCAGACCCCAGCTGGGTCCCAGAGCCATCTCTCGTGCTCAGACCCCATCCTGGCCAGGGCTCCTGTACCCCTCGGGATGGCAGTCACCCTGCAGGCATTGGGCTCCTCCAGGGAGATGCTCACAAACCCTGAACATCACAACCTGCAGTGCTGCAGTTGCTGAGTCTAACACACCCCAGCCCGGGCACTGTCAGAAGAGCAACCCAGTGCCTCAAGCATCCTCATGGCTCTTCTATTATCAAAGTCATCAGTGACTAAAGCAAAACTCATCTGAGCTGCCACCAGTCCGGCTGCATCCTGCCTGGCTGTGAAGGCTCTTCCTAAACCCACTCTTGAACTACATAGCCAGGAGATGCACGATTCCCAGCAGGGCTCCCTCTCTCCCAACCTGAGGAGGTCCCAAGTGTGTCTCACGGTGTCCCCTGGGGCTGGGGATCTGGCTGCCCTGGCTGGAACACAGAGGGGGTCCTCCACCTCCTCTTTCACCAGGCAGACACAGGATCTGCAGACCCAGCCTTGCAGAAGGCATCGCACCTTGGCCAAGCGCAGCTCTCCCAGCCCTGCCGAGGTCCTGCGCCCCATGACGACAGCTACATCCAAGGGCAGTGACAGCGATGCTGAGTGAAGGCTGTTTTCCATGCAAAAGCTATAAATGCCTTTCCCTGAGCTGGCAGCTAATGAGTCATTTCTCTGCTGCTTCCCAGCCCATTCGCAGCATCAGGAGAGACAACAGAAGAGCAAAGTTAGCGCTTGCAGGAAGCCTCTGCTCACAGCTCCTAAAATCCCAGAGAGGGTTTAGGAGGGTGGTGGCTGCCTTGTGAGGGACCGGCCATGCCCCAGCAGTGCTGCTGGAGCTGGAGACAGGGAAAGCCATCCCATCCCCAAGAAAGGAAACATCCTGCATCCCTGCAAGAGCTACGTAGGGACCATCAGGACTCTACACCCATAAAGGAAAGGTGCTTCCCTTCCCTTTCCTCCTTCCCCCTTTTACAAAATCTTCCTCCAGTCTCTTCTCATCCTTTTGCTGTCTGATTTCTCCTTTCTTTTACCCACTCCTGTGGGTGCCCGTTTCCCATGGGCAGCACCTCTGCCTGCAGGGACCGTGCTCCACCTTGCAGGGTTTCAACAAACAGAACCTACCTGGGAAGGGCTAAAAGTATTAAAGATAAATAGTGACCTGCTATTCCGCCTCAGAGTAACTAACTGCACACTGTGCTTCCAGCCTCTGCAGTGCCTGGATGGTTTATCCATGGATGGCTTCTCTGTGGATGACCACTCTCCTGGTCACAAGTGAATAACAAGGTGGCGAGGGAGCCATGGGAATGGCTCAGTCACACGGCACAAGGACCATCAGGGCCACGGAGTGGCACAGGAAGGGGGGTTGGGAAAAAATAATCCAAGTGGGAAGATGGGGAATGCTGCTCTCCAGAAAACCATAGCTGGATGCAGCGTTACTATAGATACCTGCAAAAAAATCCTCACCCCATCACAACGGTAAAATCTTTAAAGAGAATCTCAGATGCAGGCACAATATTTCCCATTTCCCTTCCTCCTCCCGCCTCTCTTTTAAAGAACAAAACCAGAAAAGGAGCAGCCGGAGCTCCAGACAAGCAGCAGCATTTGCCAGGCGTGCTCAACCCCACGCCCATCTGGCCAAGGCTCTGGGGAGGAGAAGCAAGCGCGCAGTGATCGAAGCGGAGGAGCGTGGTCCTCACCAGGAGCTGGCAGTGAGGGGTCTGCTTTCACACCCGGCCACTGCGGAGCGGTGTGGTCTCCTGCACGCTCAGGGGAGGCAGGATTTGGTGCCTGTGTCACCTGGTAAGAATGCGAGTACCAAGATCTTCTCCTGACAATGCCTGGACATGCCCAAAAGCACAGGATACCAAATGCAATGTTCTACTTGATGTGAAGCTCCAGAACCACCCAGGATGAGTGGAAGGCCAGGAAGGAAATGACTGGAAAACTTCAGTGGCAGTGACAGGGAAAGCATCTCCAGTGTCGCACCGGGAGAGGCTGGACAGCCCCACCGAGCCCCGTTTCACTGCCTATGGGGACACGGGAAGTGACTTGCTCCCACTTTACCAAGCAGCTCTGAGAACACCAGCTCCTGTACAGCATGCTACAGCTCATGCAAGCCCCTGTGTGCCCTCCCCAGGGACAGTTCCTGTGCCCCTGCACCACAGAGCCCTCCTTTAGCCGCAGCAGGGCACAAGAACACCCTACAGCTGCCCAAGCTGCATCCCACTGAAGGCAACACACATCACTGGGGTGATGGCCACCCCCTCTGTCCCTGCGGATGTCCCCAGCTAGTTAAGGTGTTTGCACAGAACTGGGTCCCTTGGAGGCACATCTGCAGGACCTGAGAACTGCTGCTGTCTTCGAGCAGCTGGTGACACTGCCAGGTCCCTCCCAGTCCCATTTTCTTTCTGGCATCTCTGGCCACCTCTCAGGTGGGTCCCCTCTTTGTGTGGTGACCAGAGGGGGCTCAGACACAGTTTCATGTCACCCCACCCCGTCTCTCTGGCTGGCTGCGGTTTATCTTCTCTAGGTGGCATTTTTAAGGCAGGTAGACTGGTGATGCACCAGTCCTGTAAGCGAGGGCAGAGAGCTGAGTCAGATGAGCAGGCAGCTCCGGCCCCAGCCCTCCCTCTGCAATTACACCAGCTTGAATCTTATTACAAGAAATTGATGTGACGGAATTTTATGCCTTGGATTAGAAAGTCAGCTCCATAACAAGCAGCAAGAGGTGTCCCTGGCAGCCACGCTCACCTGCCATCCTGACCTCTTTAACTCAAACATCACCGCTCCCTCATCTCTTTGTATTAAACCCCATCCCTTGAGCTCAGCTCTTGATTTGACAACTTCCACTGAGGGGTCCCCATCTAAGTTTAAGGGCTGTGAAAACCACCTCGGAAGAAAACTAAGCAGCAAGTGAACAATCACTGCTCACTGAACTTATTCTCCCTCCTACTCACCCCGGG
Source organism: Ara ararauna (assembly GCA_028858755.1). Lineage (NCBI taxonomy): Eukaryota > Metazoa > Chordata > Aves > Psittaciformes > Psittacidae > Ara > Ara ararauna. The sequence continues at coordinate 2,365,845 of CM054389.1, read as the reverse complement.
CTCCTGGGTTACAGCCCTGACTCATGCACAGTTCAAGCAACCCCACTCCACTGACTCATGACTTGTCCTCACACACACATTCCTCCGGCCTCTTTCCCATTGTGGAACAGGGAAAACAGGGGTCATTGAGGACCCTTCTCTACAATGCACATGCATATAATAGGCATCAGAGTGTGAAGACAAATCTCCTGTAGCTAAGATCCTGTATAGTCCCTATAGCAACTTGGGAGGCTCTTGATGGAGGAGCAGATGTGCAGGTGATGCCTGCTTAGCTTAAGGACAGACAGTGCCTGGCAGGAGAAGAGAAAAAGGCAGAGTCCTGGGACCATCCAGCTTTCCTAAAACCAAAACGAGTATTTGGTACTGGGCTCCATCACAAAATGCCTCAAAGTCTGAGCATAGAAACCACAGTAAAAGTTAGATGAAATGAGGAGTGTGCCTGCACTCTGGAGCAAAGCTCATTCAGCACTTCTGGAGTAAAGCAATTGGGGACCCCAAATCTCCAAGTGTCTGCAGTATGCCTATTAGACCTGATCAAATACTATTTCCTGAATAATATATTTAATGAGTCATGATGTTTGTCAAACACATGATTAAACAAATAATTCCTGGCATTCGTGAGCTAGCTGAGTATGATATGAATAATGCATCACTTTGCCAATATATCTGGATATGAATAATTGTATCCAATATCTGTCCAGCTCTGATATTTATTATGAATGCAATCTATTTATTGCACATTACATGTATTATTTAAACGTAGGCGAGTGTATTCTGCCTATTCCAATTTCCCCTGCAGCATTTCTCTGCCTCCCCCTGTCATGCACCCCGGCTTCCCACCACCAGAGCCTGCTGTGGCACGGCTGCAGACGGGGAGAAACGGTGCCTGCAAACAGCGACTGGAAGCAGGAATTGCAGGGTGGGATTTCCCCCTGGAGCAAGCGGGGAACCTGCCCCCGGTCCTGGCCATCCCAGCCCTCCGAGTACAGCACCTTTCGAGCGGCTCTGCATTTGCCTTCTTTCAGGATGGTGGGCGGTTTCGTTGCTATTAAGCCTTGGGCTAGACTCAAGGATATTTAATTCAATGAATGGATGAGACCTTTCAAGATCCTCCCACCTACTGTGTTTCATGAAATCTGAAGTATCTGGTGTTTTTTGAGGGGGGTGATTCATTAACAAAATCCTGCTTGACAGCGCAATTATCTGGGCAGCCTTCACCTCTCCTTCTCCCTTGGGGGTGGCTCTGCTTGGGAGGTGAACCTCAGGGGTCCCAGGGCTTGGATCTGTCACAGCAAAGTCACTCAACCAGCTTGGATGAGGCCGTATGGGGATGAGGGGCAGCCTGCCAGGGCATGGCATGGGGCTGGAGGTCTCGGGCAAGAGGGATCCATTACTCTGCTCTCCAGGAGGCAGGGGATGCCCCTACTCTGGCCCCTGCCGTGAGATGAATGCCACTCATCCCCAGAGGAGGGCTGCAGGCACCAGCAGAGTGCCCTGTGCCAGCACCACCCCACCAACCCGTGCTGGACACAGCCCACCAAGTGCCCGGGTGGGCAGGGAAGATTCTTGGGTGCTTTTCCAGCTTTGCTGCTGCCTCACACTCTGCAGGCAGCCGGGAGGCAAAGGCTGGCGGCAGCTTTGATCTCCACCGCTATTTTCACATTAAAGAGACTTTGCAAATCACGTTCCCTGCCCCTCCATGAATCCCAGCACCGAGGAGGCACCTGGGGAACAATCACCTCCCAGACCGAGGAGAGCATCACTCATGCTCTTTCAACTACCCACAGCTGCCTTGCAAGAGCCTTGCCTGATTAGCACAAGGAAAGCCAGCGTCCCTGCAGCTTTGAAGTCCTCTTTTCCTGGCAGAGAAGGAGATACTTTGCCAAGATGATGGGCAGGCAAAGTGAAGCACTGAAGGCAGGACAATACACAGTATGGGAGATGCTTCCTATAGGAAGTGGCACCACAAGGGTGAAGGGCCATTGCCACTGGTGTTACGGAGAGGCTCATAGAAGAGAAACAGCTCAACCCACAAATAAGAGTCCTTGCTGAGCCCCTGTCACCAGAGACCCCAGCCCATCCTCATGTGAAGCCGAGATCCCTCCCCTGAGGAGATGCAATGTTTCCCAGCCTGGCATCCTTCTGCTCGATTAAATACCTGGTGTTGGAGAAGTAGAAAACCCAAGCAAGGAATTAAAATAAAACCCGGATTTTTCTACCTTGTGTCTGGTTTGCAAGAAGTCTGATCTCATCTAAACCTGCCCCAGGATAAGTAAAGTCTCCTTTGCCAATATCTTCAACCGCAAAGATGGAGAAAAGAAAGAGGGGGTTGGGTAATTGCTCGTAAGGAAAATGAAGAGCAGTTGAATTTCAGGCTCTGGCTCCCCCATGCAAGATAAGCAGCGGAGCCACAGTGCTCAGCAGCTTTGTTTTAGGGGAGGAATTTCCTGGGCCATAGACAAGAGTTTGAAATCCCCCCTGAACTTCTGCCAAACCCACTGGGCAGAGCAGCTGAGCACATGCCCATTGCCCGAGGGCAGGCTGGGAGGAAGCACCAAATGCATGGAAGGACACAGGGCCACACCAGAGCAGGAGAGGAGATGGCCCACAAGATAGGGGACAGCCCCACAGCAGATGTGCCAGCTGGGAAGCCTTCTCTCCCCCAAAGTCTGTTTGCTTAATCCTCTGGAATCTTTACCAGGCAAACCCAAAGCCAGAAGCCCCAGCCCCACAGCAAGCTCCACTTCACAAACCTGTCCACTTTTCTGCTCACATAACCTCCCCAGGGAGACAGCAGAGCCCCCCTAAGCCTCTTCCAGCCCCATCTGGAGCCTCATTAGCGCTGGGGTGGTGGGGCTTGGGGCTCCCACACTTCTGGCAGGGACTGGGCTGTGCTAAATCCCGCAGGACAGAGCCCACTCCATCTGGATTCAGTGCCAGACCCTAGCACTACACTTGGAGGCGAGGTGGGTATTTGCGTGATCCCTGTGGCCATGTCATCATGGGGTTCACCACCTCCATGGAGACATGCTTCAGCAAATCCCACTGACTAGCTGCAAATGCCAATGAGTCAGAATCATGCTTGGATATTCCTCTCCATATGGAGAATATTTTGATCCTTAATTATCACCTAATTCACTGGGGTTAGCTGCTGGCAAGGAAACCTCAGCTGCAAAGTGCAGAGCTGCAAAGTGCAGAGCACTGGAGAGCCTGGGAACCCCCTGCAAAGAGGCAGCTCCAATGGGTGTGAAGGTATGAGATGGACGGACGGCTCTGATGGCACAAAGAGATGCCAAACCACAGATGCGTGACAAATCTGCCCTCAGATGGGGAGGCTGCCCCTGTATGAGCAGATGAGGCTTCACAGGGAGTTTTGCTCCTTGCAGAGTGCCCAGCTGGGAACTCACACAGGAGAACTGCATGGCAGGCAGGCTCCGAGCTTCCCTCGACTCCCTGGAAAGGTGCCTTTTGAAGCCACTTTGGGTAATGAGCCATTAATTGACCTCGACAGCAATCGCCTGAGCTCCCTGTGGAGCTCCCAGGACAGAAACACTGTCTCCATTCAGGCATGTCCCCCCTGAGGGAGCCCATGGCCACACTTGGCTCCCCAAAAAGCACCTGCAGCACCCAGGCTGGCAGGCAGGAGCAGGGATGTGCTAATGAGGGATGCCTGTGGGGAGAAGGGCAAATCCAGCACACATTTCTGTGTGTCCCCCTGCCACTGAGCATCCACACCTCCCTGCTGCCTCCCTGGAGCAGGTGAGCGCAGCTCTTCCCCATGGAGAAGCAGCAACCACTGCCCCAGAAAGATAGGGGTCAAATCCTTCTGCTCCCTGGTGCCTTTCAGCAAACAACTCAGCCGAACACCTCTCTACAAACTGATTTCCACGCTTGAAAAGGCTGAAAACTTCAAAGCCTGGAGTGAAAATATGGGGGAAAAACATAGCCAATAATAATAATAAAGCAGAGGCTTTCCAGCCCAACAAGCCTGCAGCACTTGGAGCATGACTAATATTTTCCATGTGAAATAATAATCTGAGGCACTAAATTTCCCATCTCTATGCACATTGCAGACAACAGGTAGGCTCTGCCCAAATGCACTTCAGAGCAGGACCTTTTATAAAGCAGCTTTGTGCGCTTGTCTTGGGGAATATAATAAACTCCCAGGGTACCTGCAGATAAGGAGGGTCAGATGCCAGCCATGGAGCTGACAAAAGCCCCAAGTCCTCAGAGCAGGATGTAAGATCCTCCTTTGTTCAACAGCAGATCATACAGCAAATCCTCCTGCATAATGGTCCTAGATCAGAGCAGTGCTGGAGCAGCCTCAGGCAGGATCTGTCCACAGGCTCCCGGTCATTCCCTGCCCTCACCCACATGGGACAGTGGGCAAGACATGAAAACCTTTTTATTCGCAGGGGTCTGACCCAGCAAAGCAGCACTTCCAAGCTCACACAGCCCCTGGGAGATGCTTCCAGGAGATGCCGAACGCACAGAGACTGATCCAAAGTAAGAGAACGGAATAAATACATACAAACACTCCTCTTTCAGTTTGGCAATAATTCACAGAGGCCTCCAGCTTTCTTCCAAAAAGCTGAGCCTTGAAAGGGCCCAGAACTTTCCTAGGGAGATTTTCTCAGCAAGACATCACTGCAATGCCTTAACGCACGCCCCTAGGAGCTGGGCATGAAGAGGTTAAATCCAAATAACACCACCTCTACAGGCAGAAGCCCAGTGAGTTATGCAGGACCATGCTCCTCACCAGCTATTCCAACCCAGGCTCACAGTAAATCACTGGTCACCATGGTGGTGATGTGGTGTGCAGGGCACGAGCACAATCTATAGGCTTTGGTGGGTAGTAACTCTGCTATGAGGAGCTGCCAGGACCATTCTTTAGGGCTGGGGAATGGGGGTCCCCATGCTCTCCCTCAGGAAACTGTCACTGGGATGGGGAGGTGACCCTAAGGGAAGGGACACGTGTGCCCCCCAGTGCTGGGCTCAGCACCCCGCTCATCCCACAGGGCCCTACCGCAGGGTCTTGCGGATCATGTCCTCGTCGGTGATGCCGTAGTAGGTGAGTGTCTCATTCCAGGTGGGGTTCAGAGTGTTCCGTAGCGTTTTGGTTCTCAGCTTATTCGCCTGGAAAACAAAGGAGATGGAGGTCAGCAGGACCCGGCCCCAGGCAGTCATTTGGGCACTGATGGGCAGTGAAGGGGGAGAAAAGGAAGCATGGTTTGGAGATGAAGGGGCAATTGATGCTATTGCCCTTCTGCCCCAGTGCTGTAACCTGGCCAGTCCTCAATGGGATGGCCCAAATCCACCCAACCACAGCAACAACCAGAGACACGTCAACGTGTTCGTTCGCAAAGCAATCCAGCCCCGCATCCCACACCCTGGGAACAGGCAGCAAAACAGGAACCTTGGCAGAGAGCAGAGAGAGGATGGGGATTTCATTTATGCAGCAGGAGAGAGCAAGAGAGAGAAAAAATGGTCTTTTCAGGTTCATTAAAAAATACCAATTTGCTGCTCTGGCTGTTTATTTGCATTTGTGCTCCCAGCACAGCTCTTATTCCTGCCTGACTCTAAATAACTAACTTTATACACATTTTATATCACTGGCAACTCTTTGCAGAGCCACAGCTGTGCAGAGGTTAGGGACAGCAGGTCTGTCACAGCCACTTGTGTCCCCAGCATGGATGGGGCATCCTGGCACACACACAGCCCCCCAGGTCAGGGAATATTAATCTTCTCACTCCCTGTTCTGTCTGTTGGGGACAGAAGCAAAGGGCTGCAGGCTTCAGATGAGGCTTCTCCATTGGCACCCCAGCTGGGACAGCCTGGCAGAGCAGCAATTTTCCTTCTAATTAGATGCAAAGACAGAAAGTTCAGTTGCTGTCTCAGCCACTGCTGGGCATAAGGAACTCTCAGGAAACCAATACCTCAAACTTGTAGCAGCTTTTCATAAAGCCACACAAGACATTCCCCATCTTTGGGTCACCAGCCCTAAGTCAATCTGAGTGGGATGTGAAGCACGGCGTGAAGGAAAGAGCTTGTGCTCGCAGCTAAGCGAGGAGTCACCTCGTTAGCGTGGCCTTTCCCCACCAAAAGCACCCCAAGCACACAACCTCTTCCAGATTGACCGAACGCAGCCACCGGCTGAGGAGCTGCCAGTGCAGCGGAGCCATCGAGGGACCACAGCAGTGTCTCACTCCCAAATTCACCATGCAAAGCAGCTGCTTGCTCTGTGTTAGATCTCTCGGAGATAGAGAAAACCTCTGTACTTTGTGCTGTGCTTCATTTCGGTTTGCCAAGCTATTTCTGTCTTTTAAAGAAACCTGGGCCCTGTGCAGCACTGCTGAAGCTGGACGAGGAGCTCTGAAACACTGAGCACTAGGTTAGGAGGAGGATACACCTGGAGCAAGGCGAGATGCTCCAGGAGCTGACTGGGATGCAGGGGCAGGAGGGACTCAGTTAGCAGCAGCATCTAAAACCCTGCAACGCTGATTGCTTTTCACATCACTCAGGCAGGAGTTTGTTCGCAGCACGGAAGGAGAAGCTCCTGGGCACCAGCCCCACTGAGACAATCCCTGTGTGCCTGGAGGCATGTCCAGCAGTGACAGCAGAGCGATGCAGACCAAAGGAGACTGCAGACTGGTGCTCTCATTTATGACCCCCTGTTGCTATTGATTTAATACCTCATTTGCCTTAAATCTTCCTCAGCTTTGTAAACTTGCTCCAAATGAGCCACTCTGTCATACCAGGTTTCATCCCATACCTATTTTATTTCCTTCCTCAGTGATGTTGTGGCCACCACACCAGGCTCCAGCCCAAGCAGCAAGATATGCACCAGAGAGAAGCGAAGAGCCTGCTGAGGGGTGACAAGGACAGCAGAGGAAGCACCCTGATGGCACGCACTGCCTGCTCAGACCCACTGGGGCCAGATCCTGGGGCTGGGGCTCTGTGGCTCAGGAAGGAAAGTGGGTTTAGCTAAGAGGGTAACACGATGGGTATCACCCAGCAGCCAATGCTGCTCTGAGCAATGAATGCGAACTAAATCAAAGCAACTGAGCTCTGCGAGAGTCCCTTTCTCCCACCTGGAATGATTTACTCAGTAACCAGCTCACTTGGAGACCTGTGCATGAGACCCTGCTTCCCACATCCAGGTTTCAACTCTGCCACAGGCGCCCAAGAGCCCCAGTCTGGGACGGACACACTCAATGGACTTGGAGACTGTCCTGCTCCTACGGGAATGCCTGTGCATAAACATCCAGGCCAGGACACATCCACGATTTCCCCCAGATGTACTCACCTCTCCCAGAGCAGATTGGGGCAGTGCTGTTTGGAAACAAGGCGCAGAGACAGAGGAATGATGGAGCCAGAGGGACGTGGGGGCAACGAGAGATCCCCACGGCTGCTTGTAGAGTCTGTAGCTCTTGCACTACCCTCAGCACAGAGCTTCCCTCCCACCTCCCTCATCTCCGTCACCTCCAGCAGAAATGCTAATCAATGCATTTGCAAAACATGGAAATGACAGATAATATTGCTGATGAAAGTGCTTCTGGCTCTCCTACTTCCAGCAGAACTCGAAATGTGGTTAAAAACTCCCGCTTACCACCCTGAACATTATGAATTAATTCAACTGAACCATAACAAGTAAATATACCTCCCCCCAAAAGGTTTTTCCTTTAGTGTAATAAGAGTGCAATTAATATTCATATCACATACATTTAGCATTTAAATTCAACATCCCATCAGTTACACCAAGCTCTCACGATATACATTAGTATCTTTAATTACTCTTCTCTCCAGCAAGTGCTGAACCTAAGTAGATAGAAATATTTCTCTTATGATTTAAACTCTGGTTTATTATGATCTGAGGGGGTTTAGATGCAAAAGAAAAGGGGGGGGGGGGAGAAAAGAGGTGTTTGTTTATAGCTCCGGATCATTTCACTTGGTGCTTCCCAGGGGCTTCTGGAGCACAGTGCTCGCACCCCCTGCTCCCAAGGGTGACGAGTTAGGGCTGGATTTAGCCCCAGTTCTTACCTCCTGCTGCTGCTCTCTCCTGCTTGCCTGAGTGAGAGCTGGGCAGGACACTGAGGTCAGCCACTGAAGAGCTTCTCCCTGGGGAACCTCCCTGGTCTGATTCCGAAAGGAAAGGTTCAGTCCCAGTAAGAGAAGAAGTGAAAAGGCATCTCACCTTACTGGCTCCGGGGAGCAAGTGCAATTTGACATATGGATCCGCCAAACCATTATGGTCCATCGGCTTCAGGCCCTGGAGAGGAAACAGCAAAACGCAGGAGTTAGGATGCTGGGCAGATAGCGTGGCTTTGCTGATCCCATTTACTGATGTCCATTTCCCCGGGATGTTGTTGGTCCATGGAGTAACTGCAGAGTTTCCCCACGAGTGGGGAAGGAGGAGAATACGGTTTGTGCAGCAAAAGCTGAGCACACTCAGCATTCCAATGTAGCCTGCGGCTTGTGCCGAGCTGCGGGAAGACTTCTCACCTGCACTTGGCATTGGTCGCAAAGCATCGCTGCTCTCTTCCAGCAGCTGACTCTGACATCCTGATCACAATTAATTTGGGGGTTAAGTAAATCAGCACAGTGATTCTCAAGGTTTAAAATTACAGGCTTTTGTCATTTAATAATTGCTTCTGAGCAAACATACACCTCTGCTGTTGTGGTGTTACTTCTAAGCTCTCCCAGAGGGTGTGATAGCACCTACCTACTCTTCGTTATTAAGGCACAGCTGAAGGAAGAACAGCTTTCAGGCCAGTAGGAGGCTGTCGCCAGTCGACTGCCATGGCATTGGCAGGAAAATCTGGGAGTACTGGAGCACAAACACAAGGAAACACTCACTCCAACCATCCCTCATGCATTTTCTGCAAGACCACCATAGCTTTTAAAGGATGATGTGGATCATGCTTGTTATAGCAATGCTCTGGAGTTGATCCTGCTTCAGGCAGAGGGAGGAGACAAACCTGCTCCTCTTATGAACAACAAGCGGGCTGAAAACTATCCAAGAGTGATGCACAAACCCAGCCCAAAGCCATAACTGCACAGACTGCAAGGAAACAAACTCCACAGGGTAAGGAAGCAAAAAGGAGCATGAAAAATGGAGCCTGATTTTTACCAGTTCTAAGTGGAAATGATAACGGCTACATCATGAAAGTCCTTGGATTATTTCCAGCTTGGCTACAGGATCCTTGTAGGAGCTCTTTCTAGGCTGTCTGAAGGCAATCTTCTGCCTGGATCAGAGGGGGGTTTCTCTGCAGAGATACCCATCCAACCCCAGCTCCAACCCGGGCATGGAAACCAGGCTGGGTGATGCTAAAGACTCGTCACGCACTTGGTGTGATGAGCAGAGTATTCAGTGCATGGGATTAATGAGTGTGTGCAGCTGCCAGGGATCCACCTGGCAGGAAAGCATTTGTATGGGCTGCTGGTGGAAAGGCTGCGTGCAATGAAATTGTAATTATCAAGGCCTGGCTTTAGGCAAATTGAAGAGGGAAATGTTGGAGAAATAACTTCCATACTTTCACATGTGTGAAGTAAACACCCCACTTAACCCACGACACCAAGGCAGCCCCTCAGGATGCCCCATTCCACCCCTCCCTGATTTGCACAACACAGTTGAGGGTCTGAGCTGCTCCTGACCTTGGTGAGGGCTCTGCTTCAGACAAGCACACTGCCCTGGAGCAAGGAGACCAAATGGTGCCACCCAGCAAAGAGGATTTTGCTTCTAAAGCAGAGCCAAAAGGATAAAAATATCAGTAGCGAATGGAGGCTGAAAGGCTCTGCTTTAATTACAGTGCCTCTCAGGTGCTGTCCCTGGCCAAGCAGAAAAGGAAGGCAGCAGGTACGGAGGATGGGAGGAAGGTGGTGGTGTTCGCTGCAGATCCATGGGTAGACACCGGTCTCCAGGCTCCGGAGTGAATCTGTCTGGCCAGGCAAAGGCTCTCCCCCGCCTGAGGTGCCCCTCCTGCCTGATGCTGTGCCGTAAGTGAAACAGAAGCAAGCAAGAAAATTCCAATAAAAATGGATGGAGAAGGACAGGCAGTTCTGTACTTCACCCATCAATTCAATTCAATTCAATTATCTTCTGAGGAGGCTATTAAAGGCTTTTTTAATAGATGTGCTATGGAAGATAGAGTGACAGGAGCCCGGAAAATGCATCTTAATGTCACATCTACCTCCCTCCCATGTCACTCGATATGAGTTTGGCAGAGAGCTGAATTTAACATGAGAGCAACCCCAAAGGCTCTGCCCCACAAAGCTGCTTCTGTGGGAGCTCACCCCTCCCAGGCACCCACAGATGGACCAGCACCATTGCTTCCCCTGCATGGAGCACCCTCCAGCCCAAAGCTGCTCCAAGAGGCAGAGGAGGACCAAAGGGCTCATACCTGGGGCAGAACCTCCCATTGGCTTCAGCCAGTGCAGCCCCAGCTCCAACCAGTCTTCCTGCCATGACCAGTTTATGGTGCTTTGCACCACGGCACGGGTGATGGAGCTCAGACCAAGTTTCATTTTTACCCCTTCCTCTACCTAATCCCAAAACCCCTGCTGCAAAGCTATGGAGACCAAGAGCCCTGCTGCATCCCAGCCGCTGCCAGCTGCTCTCCATGCCAGTGGCATTTAGCTAATCAATAGGATTTAATTACAGGTCAGGCTAATCGGGCTGCCGATTAACGCCATGCTAGAGGCATACAGATGTCACAGGAGACAGATTCGTTCCATCATTCACCCCATGATGAGCTGCCTGCAGGGTGAGCAGGCTCCCTGTCGCCCAAAAAACCAGCCAGGATACCTCTTCCCAGGCCAAGACATCCCATTCTGAAATGGGGCAAAGCCTGCACTTCCACCCTGACAGCCCAGAGCAAACACACAGCTTTGAGACGGGAATTTCCCTGGAGTGATAACTATTTATGAGTAAATCCATAAGTGCAGACCTCCAGCACTCGGCTTCAGTTGGAAGAGATGAGCATCCAAACGCTCGGCAGGATGGAAACTCCCAGGTGTTTTCTAGCTGCAGCTGCAGCCAGCAGTGCAGGGAGAGCAGCCCAGGTACACGTTCACGGGGCAGCATCTGCCCTGTGTGGCCTGCCTGGGGCCAGGGAGCTACCTGTGGGGAATGCTGCACAAGAAGCTGCGCCAGCAGATCTGAACGAGAGCGTGAACATCCTGACCCTCATCAGCTGCAAACCAGGGGAGTCAAGAGGAGCCGAAGGGAGAACACCAATATAATCTCTGAGAACTGTAGACATTGAAACAAAGAAGTTACTGAAGACAAAGACGTAATGTTGTACCCGGGGCTTTCCCAGGAGCTAATGAAAGCCTTCAATGTGGACTGAGCGGACAAAAGAATGTGTGCTTAAGGGAAAATGGAAAGAAATAATGCAGCAGAAAGTGGTAACAGAGAAATGTGCTTATAAATCTGAGAACAAACAAGCTGCTCAAGCAAAGACGTGTGAACAATAATGTGGTTGGTTGAGAAAAGCGTATGATGTTGCAAAAGGCATTAAAAAGAAACTAACAGACACTAACAATTACTAACCGCTAGGCAGGGGTCTATAAAAAGCCTGTAAGCTCGCTCAATAAATGATTTTGGTCGCATCACAACCGGAGCCCATGCCTCAGTTTCCACAGCTACCTGCACTGCTGCCTGCACAGGCACCTGAGACTCGCCCAGGGCATCCTCCTCCCAAAAGTGAGACCAACAGAGCTACAGGACAGCACAGCCTCACAGTGTCTGCACTGCCTCAGACCTCTATAGATCCCCACTATAGCAGCTTATTATCTCCCTCCATGCAGCATGCTAGGCTTTGCAAGACTGAGCAGAAAATGAGACCCTCATCAAAGCCAGGGCAGTGATAAGTTAATGGTATCATTTTCTATCAGATTTTACAGGAGGGGGTGATGCCCATGGCAGTTCCCACACATGACAGTACAGATCAACAGAGCGCAGGGTGCTCCCGCACGGCAGCAAGGGGAGAGCCCTCCTGCCAGCCTGCCACACAGCTGCTCCCGCAGCCACAAACAGGCTCCCACACTGCCCTGATTTATTCTCCCATCATTCTGAACCGAGCCGCAACGTGCCTTAATTCAGCCGTGCCTAAAGCGTGAAAGGCAGGGTACAGGCAGGGCTGCTGCCAAGACCCAAAGACATTAGTGCGAGGTGGCTGTTGGCAGCCTGCCTGCTCCTGCCTGCATGGGTCCTGAGCTTTCTGCTGACCAGGGAGAGGCAGCAGGAACGCTGGGAACACCACCACAGCCCTGCTCCAGCCTGGGAAGTGATGGGAGTTCTTGGCCTTTATCTCTCCAGTGCCGTGGTACCCCAAGACAGCATCTGCTTCAGCCCCATGGTGCAGCATCAGCGAGCCCTGATGCTGCTGCAGTGGCCCAGAGATCACACCAGCTTGGCAGGGTAACAACCTGGTGCCATTGCAGGGAGAGGGGCAGCACCTGCCCCACCTGCTGAGACCATACCCTGATTGTACCTGCTGAAGCATAGGACTGTCCCAAGAGGTTAAGGCTGGAGGTGGATGCTCTTTGAGCATTCCTCACCTTGCAGAGGCAGGATGCGCCTTGCAATCCCGTACTCAATCCGTTCATCTCCAGGAGGAAACAAGATCCTCACTTCCCAGGGTAGGGCCTGCAGAGATGCCAGGCACTGCCTTCCAAAATCAGCTTCCAGATTGGAAGTTCAAAGTGCCTGATGGCAGGTCACCTCTGTGTGCTATTAGGGAAACTGAGGCACCAAGTGCCTTAATCCTGGTGTAACCACACAGCCTGGGATAGCCCCAAGGCTGTCAGCTTCCACACCTGTACTTCCTGCAGTGAAGCAAACCTCCTTTCATTCCCTATTCCAGCTCCATCCAAACCTGAGGGTCTGGGAACAAGAAATAGCTCAGATGTCCCCAAGCACTGGGCACCAGGGCAAAACCCTGGTCAGGCTGAGTGGCCATCCCAACCTCCTTCACAATACACTACAGCAGCTGATGGCTGCAGAGCAGGGAATTGGTGGTGGAGCACGACAGATTAGATTTAACCTGCCGCTGGTGCCTCCAAGAGCCTGCTAAGCCCTTCCCACTCCTCAGGAACTGATAACAGGACTCAGGAGGGGCATCAACATATATAAAAGTGCTGGAGATGAAAAAAATAGAAGTAAAAAGATGTAAAGGGAGGACAAGGGTTGTCTTGGGGGGGTTATCAAAGGGAGAAAGAAAAACATTTCTCCCGTGGCTGAAGTAGTCCAGGTTTTAATGGCTGCTGGCAGTGACTGATGCTTCAGGAGCTGCTGGAGCTGGGGCACATCCTGAGGGCCTGAGACGTACACACAAAACACCGTCCAGACCAGCCCCAGCCCAGGTCCAAGGGCAGCACACATCCCAGCCCTGTGCTGTGGCTTGTGCACATGGCCCCTGGTGTCCCCGGTCACCACGTCACCTTCTCTACACCACTACTTCTAACAGCTACACCGACGGCAGCCGGGGTCCTGGCCCTTACCTTTCTGTAGTCAAGTTTTGGCAGCTTTCCCCAGGCGAGAGATGAAATGAGAGCGAGCAGATGGCAATGTAAATAAAAGAGAAAAATGGGAGAATGAGAGCAGAATGGAAATGAACAGGACTCAAACGCTTGAATGTCAGGGCAGCAAGGGGGGGTCTGCCCACCCTATGAGTAGGGGCGATGCGGGTGCCATGTGGTGCTCCCAGCCCCGTGGGATGAGGTCAGCAATCGCTGTTCTGCTCCGCCAGCCCTGCCTTTGCTCTCGCTGATGTTAGATCTGTCACTTGCCGCTCGCAGGTCTCCTTCCTCTCCATCTTCCACCCACTGCAAACCCAATTAGAAATCTCCTCCTTGGCACCGCTCCTGAGTGCGCCAAGGGAAGCTGTACCCAGTGGCTGCCGGTGAATTCATAAGCGACAGGCAGGGGAGGAAGTGAAACTGCCTCTGCCCTGCACAGGGAGCTGTGGGTGCTGTGCTTACCCCCCAGCCCGGAGCAGCTCCAGGTCTGCCTGGGCAGATGCCTCCAACCTCATCCCCAAAGCCAAGCTTTTGTGCTTGAGGTCTTATTCCAGATGAGAAGACCCATGGGGCAGGAATGTGCATCCTCAGCACCCAGCTTAGCACCCAGCACAGTGGGCTCTGGTGTGAGGGCTGCAAATAAGCCAGTTGCAGCTGGGAGAGGAGCATCCTATGAAGGCAAACAACGAGGTCTCACCCTCCAGGGGCTCAGCTTACAGCCTGACACCCTGCAGTTTCTTCTGTAAAAACCCTCTACCCTATCCCAAGATGTACAGGGACTCGGCTCTTCTTCCACAAACCCATCACTGTTGGGTCCAGCTGTGTTGACCTGGAGCCCTTGCTGCTCTGGTCCTCCTGCCTGGAGAAACAGAGAGGAACCAAGCAGCACCCAGAAGCACCTTTCATGGGCCCAGAGGGACCTCAGTTATCTGCTTCTGCTCCAAAATGTACAAAAAACCCCTAATTGCTTCAATCACACAGACGGCAAAGGCGCTGAGGCAGAGCACTTTGTGGCAATGATTAGCAGCATTTGAAAGAGCCATTTATAAACTGACAGCCGGTCACAGCGTCAAGTAAATAACAACATCGGGTTGGATGCTTTTCTAAAAGCATCAAGAGCTGCAACCGTCTCACCACCAGGATGAGCAGCCGTCTCCATCCCGCTGGAAACACTCTGAAAGGCAGGGATGGAGGGGAAGGAGAAGGCACTGGGTGCCAGGATGAAAACGGAATTGGCAAAGGGATGGTTGCAGTGCTGGGCATCAACGGTCCCTGGTGGCCTCATAACACAGGACAAAGGTGGCCAGCTCTGGGCATACTTGGTCCTTGCTGTTCACGCACCCGAGGCTGAGACATACCTTGGCTTTATTGATCGTGCAGTGGAGAGCGTTGTTTTCCTGATCATAGAGCAAGCTGAAATCCAGCGTCCCCAGAGTGGCTGCAAAGGATAAAAGATGTTATTAACCTGCAGCCCAGCAAACACTGGCTTTTCTCCCTCTAAGCGCAAAAGGAATGGACGAAGGCGCTACAGAAATGGCTGTAGACATTATAAAACATAAGACATCCTCCTGTAAGCCTGTTATGAAACATGGCTTCATGCTGGGAGGTTGGTGGGGCTGGCACAGCCCTGGAGAGGAGCAAGAAGGATGAATGACTGCGGCTCGCCCTGGCACTGTGGCCAGTGCAGAGGCTTTGCATCCGTGGGCTTTCACACAGGTCACCCCCATCTATCAGCAGTCCCACTGCAGCCAGCAGCTTCTGCACCCCAGGACCTGAAGAGTTTTGTCTTGGAGGATCCAGGCACAGCTGGGACACAGCCAAGACCCGCTTCAGCACATCTCCCCCCTCCAGCGCTGTGGGCATTCCAGAATGCGTATTTGTACACTGAGACCTTCAAGCAAATGAGCCACCAATGGGATCCCTTCCCAGCTCCAATTTGGCTGCAATCTAGAAATTAAGCCCAGTGA
This sequence comes from Ara ararauna, assembly GCA_028858755.1. NCBI lineage: Eukaryota > Metazoa > Chordata > Aves > Psittaciformes > Psittacidae > Ara > Ara ararauna. The sequence continues at coordinate 2,350,357 of CM054389.1, read as the reverse complement.
GAATGAAAATACTTTTATGGTTTGACTAAAAAACACCTGCAGCTTTTAATCAGGGCAGCATTCCCTTACAGCACACGCAGCACTGGAATAGCAATGATGGGGCATCTCCGGGGATGGGACCACAGGGAAGGGGCAGGAGATCAGAACAAACCGGAAGAGCTTCAGCAACAAAAGTGTATTTGATTTGAGAAATTCTTTTCCTTGGGACGATCTGAGCAAGTCATGCTAATCCAGAGCAGAGGAAAAGTCATAAAAAGAGGCTTTCCAGAACCGGGATTTAACCTTCTCCATTGCTTCTGCACCTGATTTGCACACCAAAGACCGGACAAGGAGCAGCATCTCCCCAGGCACAGCTTCACCTGCCACCAGCCTTGAACTTCCACAGCAGTTCAGGACCTGACACGCCACACTTTTCCATGCCCACCTTTCCAAAAGGGGTCTGCTGGAGTGCTGCCCTGCCACCACGCAATATCCCACCACTGTTTCCAAGGTAACTGCACCTTCGTGCAGCACACACAGGTTCGGAGCAGGGGGGGAATCCAAAATATAAACCAGAACAATTTTGTTTAATATCAAAGCAGGGTTTGCTGCCTGGGAGGCAAATTTGACAAACTTTATGGCAGGAAATGAGCGTCAATAGTCTCTGCAACCAGGCGCCCTGGGAGGTGGCAGATACTCAGGGGACTGAAACCTCGCTGCGATTTCACAGCGATCTCCCAGCCCAAATCTAAGCGAGCTACAGGTTTGCCTGCTAGCAAATAAAAATCATTGCTCTGGAGCAAACATCTTGCCTTCAAAGCAAAGCAAATATTCAGAGCTATTTCAGAGCCAGAATAATGTACCCCCCCTTGTTCTGGACTAATTTCATGGCACGTTAGCTATTGGTTTAGGTAAGTCATAAATCAGTGGGGTTTACCTGCTGGGGCTCAGGGAAGATGAAGTGATATGGGGTGAGCCAACACCTTGTGCGTCACCTCTGGGTTTGGCCAAACAGGCATTTCCAAATGTCCACAGCTGCTCTACGTCACGCAGGGAGGAAGAAAGCGCAGCAGTGCCCGGTGTGCTGGTGGCCAGATGCCTCTGCCCAGCGATGGGGAGCTCACAGCCACATACAGCAGCATCACAGCACCGACCTGGGGGGCTGGCACAGCCCACTGCGCTGGGGTGGGTGTAGCGGGAAGCTCCACGGCACAGGGGTGACAGTCAAGTCAGCAAAACTCCACAAATCTGTGTTTTCACTGGAGAGCGGAAGATGAAGCCTCCAGTTTCGGAGCCTCATCATTTCCACCTGCCCTTTAATCAGCCGCTTCCTGCCCGCTCCATCGCTCGGCCCTCCCAAGTTCAAGCTGTTATTTTATTTTTATCACAGAAGGAGGCCCGTGGCTTATTCTGCTGGATTGGGCAATTTATAAAACAAATTAAAAGCTTGGAGTGAAAACAGCCTTCAGCCAGGAAATGATGACAAAACCTCCTGTCCCCTCAGTGCCACAACCTGCACCAGGGGTGAGGACAGCAGGGAGCCCTGTGCCAGCAAGACAGGCAACACCTAAAAGCACAGCAATGTGTTTTGCAGATGGGAACGAAGGTCCTGCTGCCCAGCACTGGCAGTCCGTGAGCAAACCTTGAACAGTTCCCCTTCATCTCGGAGCTGCCAGCAGATGGGAGGGCATGGACAGGGGTGCTGTATTCAGTTCCCAGTTCTCCTCGAGCCCTGGAAGGGTTTTCCTCTATACAGGGGTATTTTTTCATTGATGGTGAGTCTCGATTCCCAAGGAAGGATCTGCCTTCGGCAGAGGGATGTTAAAACATCAGCAGCGCATGTTGTGCTAATTGCTTAAAAGTGCAGCCGTATGGAGATGACAAAAGGGATCAGGCTAACTTGGGGGTTGGCAGCTAAGGTGCTACTAGGGAGCCGAGGGCGAGCACTGCTGCCAGAGCCAGGACACAGCAGGGTGGCGGATGCTGAGGACACATCTCCTGCAGGAGCAAAGCACAGCCCTGCAGTCTCTGTTAACTCCCAGGGATGTGCTGCTGGGTGATGGATCCAGCACAGCAAAGGCAGAGACAAGGCTGGCACTCAAGCTGCCTTTGTCCCCAGCCAGCTGCTCCCAGGCCTCAATGTTGCTATGGAACCTGAGGAGATGGCAGGAGATCTCCAGCTGAATCCTGGGGTGGGAGCCCTGCATCCCACAGCAGCTCTGTGTGAACCCCTAACAAGACCACAGCCAGCCCTGTACTCCCAGAGCAGGGAACACACCAAGTGAGCAGTCAAGCAAGCCAACACCAAATGCCAGGATGGATCTTCTCACCACCCTCACTCCTCCTGCAGACCTGCTGTCTCCAGACGGCAGGAATGGGACTGAAGCTGGCTCCAAGCAGAGCCCTCTGCAAAGTGGCCGAATCACCCTTCTTTGATTGATTTCCCCTTCCCACCCATCCTCACAGCTGAGATGCACCTTGATTGTGCTTTTAATTAAGGGAGCAAGTGCCTAAAAAAGCAAAGGGCAGCAATTAGACTTCAAGCACTGTTACTAGACATATTTAACTGGACTGGGCTATTCTGAACACTGCCCTCTAATCACACAGGCTGCAAATAAAAGCACACAAATAAATGTCTTTGTCAGGCATTACAAAGGCAGCTTTACGCTCTCCAGACAGCAGGCAGGATGTATCATTATTATTACAATTATTCTGCTCCAATGATAAAATAACCGTTAGGATTGCTGAACTCATTAGCCGGTTCTGACCTTCTTTCTTCTCCATGAATTGGGAGAGATTGATGGGAAGGTGCCAGCCAGGGTCTGGCATTGAACACAGGTTCTAAAAAGGAAAACAAATCTGACTCTTCTCCCACTGACCTTTGGGCATTCCGATTAATTCAGTGGGCCACAAAATTATCAGATGGCAGCATAATGGAGAGATGCATCTCCGGGCTTAGCCATGGGATACAGCGAGTGCCTGGAGCCCGCGGGCAGCGCCGCATCCCAGCACAGTGCCGCTGCGCCCATGGTGGTGGAGTCGGCAGAAATTGTTTATTGCTGACATTTCCCGTCAGGGCCCAGGGTGACAGGGAGGCTGAAGTAGCTTCTATTTATACCTGCGGGATGAAAGGCAAAACACAGCGATAACTCTTCTCTGCTCCTTTATCCAGCCCCTGTCCTTTGGGCTACGTGCAGTTGCATGGGCTGCATAAAGCAGCAGATCTACCCCTTGGTGACCTGGAACACCCGAAGGAGAAGAGTTTCTCAGCCCAAGAGATGCCCAAGATGTAGAAGAGGCATTGATGCATGCAGAACAGACCCACAAGTTTCAACAAAGTCCACAGAGGAAGGAAGTAATGGGCTCCTTACCTTCCAAAGTCAAGGAAGCTTTCACAGCACTACTGCCATTAGAAAGCCCAGCAAGAAATCGAGGCTTGCACAAAAAAACACCACTACAGAACTAATTAAAAGGAAGTCCAAGGGCCTTAAGTCCTCTTGCTTATCAGCGCTGCTGCTCCCAAGATAACCTGCTCATGGATTTTGTGCCAGGGAGATCAGAGTGGAGCAGTAAAAAGACTGCTGGGGATTGTCTGGATTAGCTCTTCCTTACAGAAAGCACAGGTTCAGTAACCTTCAGACTCGGTATTTTTTAATGCACTATAAAAGATAGGTCCCTATTCTTCCATTGCTTTAATTTTCCCCTGCAATGGAGATAATTTTAAAGGTCCTGAAAGGCAGCAAGTAATTCTGTGCACTTACAGCCCCATGTAAAACGGTGGTAAATGACTCCTCAGGAGGAACAGAAATTATTTCTTGCCATTTCCAAGCAGGGCTGTTGAAGATCACTTTGGCAGGCAGCTGCGTGTGCTCCTGCCTCCCTGGATGTGCACCAGTGCCGCAACCAGGTTCAGCGGCACACATGGGGCAGCTAGAGGACCAATTCTCTGGGCCAACGCAGGGACCAGATCCAGCACACAGGCAGGAGTCCCTCCTTCCTCAGGAGTTCCACAGACGTGGTTGAATTCAACAGGACCAGGAGTGAGGAACAAACATAACTTTCCTTTCTTGCAACTGCTCTCTGCCTCATCATGGGTTTTTCACTTAAAATCTGCAGCAATTAATATTGTCTCAGTTTGGAGACACAGCATCAGCCCCTGGCAAGCTCCAGAGCATGGAGTTGCTTCTTTGTGATGCTGGTTGATGGATGCTCATCAGCTCTTCTGTCTTCTCCAGGAGGAGTGTTCAGGGGAACACTTATCTGTTCTGAACAGTTCAGAGATGTAATTATGTTTTACAGCACTAAATGGTCCCTGATGTCAGCAGCAATTAGACTTTCGGCAATTTCAATTTAGAGATGGCCTTCAAATTTCTCCCTCTCTCTTCCTTTAATGAAAGACAGTGTTGCAATTAACAACCCCCCAAAATTGCCTTCAGTGTTAAATACAAATATAAAAGATCTGGGAACCCCCTGGGCTCAAGCGCGTTGGAGCAACGGGTGTCAGTGAAGGGATGAGGGTGGCAGAGGCACCCTGGGACAGAAAGCTTCCCTCCTGGACACTAGGACCAGGGGAAGGACTGGGCAGGCTGCTGGGGAGGGAGGAAGTCAGGGAGAAAGGAGACCCCTCATTAATCAGCAGCTACACGGCTCCTTCATTAACAGAGATGCTGGAGGCCACAGCCCATATGCTCCCTCATCGCTGCTAGAGAAGGGATGCCCAGACAGACCCTGCCCATCCTCATGTGCTGGCCTTGCTGGGTGCCCTGCATTTATCTCTAGCACTTCAAGGTGTCCCTGTCCATGGACACCCCCTGGGAATGAGCATCTCCAGGGGCTGAAGGGTCCCTGGAGGACCAAGAGCACCCGATGTGCAACCTTCACCTAGACCACTGATAGGGCAGCCAGCAGGAAAAGGTGAGACCTCACCCCATGCCAGCACCTTCCTGATACCGAGGTATCCTCCTGGAAACCAGACAGGAGCTAATCCAAAGTCACCTTGGTTAATTAACACCCTGTGTCACCCTTGGAAGGGCTACAAGCTCCCTGATGCCCTTCACACTCGGGGCTGACACTGCCCAGTACCTACACGCATTTCTTTGGCGTCAGCAGCTGGGGTTGTGATAGGGTTGGCAAACCCATGCTCCAGGCTCTGCCGAAATCAGCAGTGGTTTGTTTTGTTTCCTGTGTAAAAAAAAATACTTCTTTTGGCCTTATCTGGATTGAAAAGACGATTCAAAGGTTATAAATAGCAGTGGCAGCATATGCTAAAGAGCTGTGCTTCAGAAGTAAATATCCTCATCGTTTCAATGCACATTTCCCCTCGTCATCTCTTCTTGCCTCCTGTCTGACCAAAAGCATTGCCAGGTGACTTGCAAACCCTGCACCCCTTAAGACCTTCATTCTTCTTTACATCTTGAAACAGCCAGTAATTAATATCTGCATGACAGCTTTGCCTGCCTAATTATCTTCTTTGCTCAGAATGAGAGTCTTCCTAAATAACTTGTGTCGTTGCCTGCAGCAGGCGTCACGAGCAGCCGTACACCAGGACAGGCCTCTCAGCTGGAGTTTGGAGAAGTTGTTTTTATGCTGCTGCAGCTCAGAAGATCACAAGCCTGCTCCTCCCATGAATAAAGCTGGACATGCTATAGAACTGGCTGGGTCTGTACACATATGAATAGCCCCGGAGCACTGGCAGGAACGGTATGGAGTAACTTCCAGAGACACCAGCTCCCGCTGCATCCCCATGCTCTCAGGCTGCCTCCCCATCTGAAAAACCAGAGCCAAACACACACAGAGGAGGGAGGAAATCTCCCAGCACTGTCCATGGCCTTGCTCCAAAGCCAAACAGCAGCTCAGGGAAACAAAGCATTTCCTCAAGGGCTAGAAACTTGCTTGCACATTACAGAAGGGTGGTAGCTGCCTCCAGCGCTGTCCTCTGGCAAAGAGAAGCCACAGCACTGCTCCCTCAGAGTGTCCACGTTTCTACCTCTGTGCTGCCTGTGCAGAGATTTCTGAGACCCTTAAAAATCCATCAGGTACAAATTCACCCTGGTGCTGTGAAGGGGAAAGCACAGGCACTGGAAGGGCAGTGATCTGATCGGAATCAGGGGAGATGGGAGGCGAGACCCAGCTCCTCGCAGGTGGCACATTGCCACCTAGCTGGCATTTGCTTATTTTCCTTGCGAACCAAGTTCCCCTGCAGCGTGCCGCCTGGCTGGGTGGGAAGCATCCCTGGTGGCTGAGAACCCCAGGGGACACAGCTCTGCTGCTGTCACCAGGCACCAGCCAGGGGAACCAGAGATGAGGTGACAGCCGAGTGTCCCAAGACAGGAGAGGCGAATCCCCCTCCTTCGCAGCCCCAAATCCCTGTGGGTCCTCTGCTCACAGCAGATGCCAGCACTTGTCCAACAGCACAAAACCACCCTCCTGCAGGGTTTGCACCACACACGTTTCCCCACCTCTCCTGCCTTTTTCCACCTCCTCAGCAGTTCCATCAGGGACAAACCAGCTGTGGGAAAAGACCTGCTCTGTACAGCTTGGGCTCCAGTCCTGGAGCATCCCTGCAGACAGAGGATAGAGAAGGCATAGAGCAGTGATGAGTTCCTCTTCCAAGAGCCTTGGGATGGCAGAGCATGCCAACCATGACCCTGCAAATCCTCACAGCAGCGCTGCTGGCAGGTCTGATGGGAAGGGCTGGCTATATGCAATTCCCAAGTGCTCCCAGAGCCAGCCCTGACATCTCTGCTCATTATCTGCTCTGTTAGCTCCCTGGCCCTGCCTGCTCCCTGCCACTCGCTGCATTCAACAGGCTGGTTATGGCTGTCCCACAGGGCCCATGCTTGTTTTCCTTGGCACTTCTACAGCTCCCCTGCGCGCTGAGCTCCCCAGCTCCACAGGGCAGCAATTGTGGTGCCCTGAAACACTGGCCTCAGCCCCATGTGTCTCCGAGCCACCAACCTGAGCCTCTGCAGAAGTGTCCCAGTGACTGGTGCCTAAACACCCCGCACAGTTCCCTGCAGCCCTGCCAGGGAGGCTGGCAGCTCCCATCCAGCCCCTGCCCAACGCCACCCTGCAGTGCTGCAGTGACTGAGCAACACAGTCCCATCACCCATCAGGCTGGTGCTGCTGGAAACCAAGAAACATCAAACTGGAATGAGCACAGGGGAAACCCAGGCAAATGCTGCATTCCTCCAGGCAGGGGCAGCTCTAGTCCTCCCTCCCAGGCAGCCAGCACCATCACAACGGTGTTGGAGGAGAGAAACCTACAGGCAGGGGGCACAAACGGGAAGGAGCCATTCTCTACTCCTCACAATGGGTCCTAACATGGGAAAATCCCTCTCCCTGCACTTCTGGGGCTGTGCTGGGAGCATCTCTGGGGAGTGAGGTAAGATGAGACCCTGCCCAGCAAGACCTTGACTTGTGGGTGCTGCAGCCAGGCTCCAACACCACTATCCCTGTGTGTCACCTGAGGGAACTGTCACAACCTGAATCCCAACCTGTCTGCTGTAGATGCAGAAACAGGTTCCCCAGGGGGAGTTTAGTGCAGGTGACTAATGCAGCAGCCCTGAATCACCCACCACGGGATGTGGGGGAGCTAAAAGCCACTCCATAGCATAGCCGATGGCTCAAGCCAGGCTGCATGAATCCCCTCCCAGCTCCCTGCCTGGGAAATGGGGCCAGAGAGTCCTCGTTTGGCTTTGCCACTTGGCCGCTGAACATGGAAGAGTGACAGCCTCATCCTGCCCATCGATGCCAGCCAGTGCCCTGAGAGCAGCTGAGGCCATCCCGTGCTGTCCCCAGAGCCGTGACACCAGCAGTCCCACCTCCCCGCGCTGGCACTGCCGTGCTTTTACTCGCTGAAAACCCACCACATCTGGCAAAGCAGCCTCAGCAGTTTGCCTGACACCTGTTACGCTGTAAGAAACACTCTTCCTAACAGCAGCCGGGGCGAGACAAACACCCGCCGGCCCCGGCACTGAGCCAAGCTGCTTCCAGCAGCGCTGCCAGGGCTAAATCCAGAATGCAGAGCCCTGGGTGATTTCTACACAAGTCGCTCAGTGAAAGCACTGCACCCCACGGCCCCGAGTGCTTCGGCTCCCACACACACCTGTGCCCATGAAGCCCAGTTGCTCTCATTTCTATTGCTGGGGTGAGCAAAGACGATCTAATAATGAGAGCAGAAAATAACCCAAATCCGGTAAAGTCACTGTTAACTGCCTGGCTGGGACAAACGCGGCTTAGCAGAGATGTTCTCCCTGGGAGCGCAGTGACTCTCAGCTCCTGCATAGAGAGCATGACCCTGGGGTGGGGAGAGAGAGAGAGCATCGGTCTGGCTTGTACCCAGAGCCCCAGCCTCTTCCAGAGCTGGTGGTCAGCAGGCAGAGAGTAGCACAGGGGTGGCTGTGCCACCCTGCAGCAAGCACAGCTCTCGCGGAGCTCTCTTACACTCCAGGGTCTGGCTCAGATGGCAGCAGCCCAGGCCAGCCCGGCAGCAAAGGGGTGATGCCGAAGCAGGGCTGTGACATTTTGCACAGGAAAAGCCCGGTGATGGGCTGTAAATAGCTCAGCGTTGAGAGACCTCAGCCTCCCCTTCCCCCAGGACAAGCATGCAGCACTCACTGCTCAGCAGCACTGACCCCCTTCCTCGGCATCCCCCAGCTCCAAACTTCGTGCTCAGTCCCTTGCAGGATCTGGCCACTAAAGGCTGGGCTGAACACAGACCTTGGGTTTTAACCCACCTCAAGGAAAGCAATGCTATCCCAACCACCGTGGCTGGCTGAGTCTGACACAGCTGCTTTGCAGCCTGCAAGCTCCAGCAAGCTGGGTGGGAAGGGGTTAAACCTCACTGCAAACACCTGCATCTACCAGAACCAAAGCCTTCTGTTCAAAAGCCCCCATGGTCTCAAGAAGGGCTCTGTCTGCAATTGGAAGGTGAGGAATGACACACTGGAGTTTGCTGAGGGAGAGGGCAGAGATTTCCCGGGCAGATATCATTCCCAATGAATCTCTCTGATCTGGAGCCGGGTGATGCTGGAGTGTATCACCAGCTAATCAGCAGCGTGGCTGGAGCAGGCTGCACCACCGAGGCAGATTAACCACAGGGTCTGAACCCAGCTGGCAGCCTTGAGAGGCAAGGAGCCGAGGAGGGATGAGGTAGAGAAGTGCATCAACCACAACAGCAAAGCACAGCAACTGGTGGCTCTTGGGAGACTTGCCTAGTTTGGGTTCAGGAGCCAGCCTAGCTGCGGCAGGGACACTCCCAGGGCCTCCCTCCACCCAGGGCAGCAAGCACTGAAGCAGCGCGGTGACAGCCTCCCTGGCTGGAGCAGAGCTTGTCACTGCTGCAGTGTAATCCCAGGGACAGACAGCGTGGCCAGCAGCCGGGCAGGGCGCAAGGCTCAGGCAGCAAGATGGGGGACCAGTCCCTAAGACCCACCCTTCCCCTCAGCACCCAGCAAACTCCTGTGGAAACTTAGAAACTCACTGCAGTCGTCGGACTCGTAGCCCTCGGGGTCCACCACCTCCTCAGGTGCCTGGCATTTCGCTGGCTGCTCGGTGGGTGTCGTGCCATATGCCCCGAAAAGCTGGTCCACGTCCTCATCCTCTTCACGGGGAGCCTCGGCGGGGCTGACAGAGGGCTGGCTGACAGCGGAGCGCAGGGTGCTGCTGCGGCCAACACCAGCGGGGAGCCCGCGCGGGAAGCGGGGGAAGTAGTCGGATATCTGCTTGATGGGTTTGATGGGGCCGGGGCAGACGTCAATAGCCATGTGCTCCTGGATGCTTATGGTCATTTTCTCTCCTTTTCGGAGTGTCATGCATGCGGCTGTCGCTGCCAAGCCTCGCCGGAGAAGCCCGGACCGTGCGTGAAGGAGCCGTGAAGTTTGTGCTGAAGGAAGCAGAGGCAGGTGAAGGGGGAGGCTCCGGCGGGCACCTTACGTGGTTCTCGCGCCCTGAGCCGCAGACGCCGCACGCATGCTGCTGCCGCCAGCTCCGGCTCTCACACAGCCCCTGATCCTGCCAGCGCTGCCTGTGAATAAATGAGCGAGACGGAGAGACGGATAAGAGGCAGGGGGTGGGCTCTCGGGTGATGTCACCAGCTAGCAACAAAGCGGTACCCAGCAGCGGAGGAATGAGGGCTGTGGCCGGCCCGCACGGCCGCTAGCGAGGGCAGCCGGCACCCTGCCTCTTCCCCAGCAAAGCCCCGCCGTGCCCGGGGGGAGCAAAGCAGAAGTTGGGTCGAAGCACACCTCCCCACACCCCTTCACCCCATCTCCCTGCCCCAGCAGGGTGAGTCCCCACCAGACCTCTCTGGAGAAGGGAAGGTCACCGCGCAGGGTCAGGAGCCGCTGCCCTGCTGCGTTGCATTCCCTGGAGCTGCAAGCGGGTCTGTTCCAGCCCCTGGAGACTGTGGCAGTCCCGGTGGCATCCCAGCTCACAGCATGGACGAGCCAGAGATGCTCTGTGCATACTGAGCAGGGGCGCGGGTGGCACGCTGCCCACTCCCGGCTCCAGCCACACTGCTGCTCAAAGGGGTCGCCCTGATTTGGTGCCCTGCTGCTGTAGCAGGCTCCAGTCCATACAGTAGTGCCCCCTCCAGTGCGCAGCACCAGCTAGGCAGGCTGGGTGAGCCACCCACAGCTTCTGGGGCTGGGAACGCACCAGGGACTGAAGCAACACATGGCACTTGCTCGCAGCACAGCCGGCACAGCCTCTCCCAGCCAGCCTGTGGCTGCCGGCAATGCAGCAGGTAGATCACCTCAGAGCAGCGAGCGATGGGTAGGGCCAGGGCTCACAGCCAGTCTGGCCACGCTCAGCACTTCTCCGGCAACCTTTCCGGGCAGCGACAGGGCCCCATCACCAGTCAGGAAGGGTACAGGCTCCCTGCAGCTCCTGGGAAAATGCTGAGTTGTGGCTTGCTCAGGGTGCTGGTCACAAACTGGTGTTTTTACCTGATCTTCTCCTGGGTTCACATCAATAAATCTCCGGTTCCACAAGCTACTGGGGGTGGACTTCTAAGCAAGGAGTGTCAGAAGAGAAATGCTGTGAGAACACAGAGCAAAACGCTGCATGGACACTCACTCTGCCCAGGAAAACATATCTGAAGTATTTTGTAGGGACAACTCCCCCACTACAGACTTTCTGCTGACTCAGGTGTGGTGGGTCTGGCGTGAAGCTGGGACACGCTGCTGGGACACCCACCACCATGTAACGCTGATGACAGCCCGTACCACCAGGTAACCTGACAACACAACAGATCCCACGTATCAGCACACACAGAACTGCAGTCTCCTGCAGGCAGGCATGCAGATGTCTATTAAAAATGAAGCTCCATTCTTCGGAGAATTTCCCCCTAAACCCCAGCAAAATCACACCCAACCTTTTTGTCAAATTAAGAACCCAGTTTTCACTCAGATTTTGGTAAATGTTAATGAACGTCCCTGACTCAGAACATACCGACACTAAGCAAACCACCCTAATTTACTTCTCGCCAGGAAGCAAACATTTCTCTCCTGAAGCATCCAAACTTGTCATCGCTCTGTACCTAGACATGATGCACACAGATGCTCTAATGATCTGCGAGAACTGGTGACCTCTCAGCTGCTCCTTCCTCTCTCTGCCATATATTCACCTCCAGCCAGCTCCCACCTCTTGTGCAGAGGTGATGTGCGCTGCCCTGCCAAGGAGACGAACTGCTCTCCTGCAGCAAGGCCCAACAGCAAATCCAGTTTAACCCCCTTCCCACATCCGAGGACTCTGAGTATATTAATTCAGATGGAAATGCCACCTGCTTCGCATTCACGTGGCCAAGGCTGAAAATCCTGCGGGTGGCAAGACAATGGGTGGGAACAACATGGGAGGCACAAAATGCTGCCTCCAGGTTTGGAGCAGCCTGAATGTGCTCATCCACACAGGCTCCATCTTTGGGTGCAGCATCCAGGATGCGGTGTGGACGCAGACAGAACGAACAAAAATTGGGCCTGATGCCCAGAAAATAGCAGCAATTCCCTCCAAGGAAGGGCAAATAAATAAATAAAAAAATTAAGTTATATATGACAGCCTAATATTATTATCATCATTACAAAAGCATCATTATTTTAAATGTTTCCCCATAGAACATGAGACCCAAATAGACAAGGATTGTTACACAAGTCAGGAAGTCAAGGCTCTGTGGGTTAAGGTGAGCCCCCTGAGCTCTGTCTCCTCCTGTATCATGCAGCACCCCAAAAGCTGCCCTGCAGTGCTGACAGTCCACAGCCAAGGCCCAGAAGCAATGATGGGAGATGCTCACCTCACCCAGGGATGCAGAGAACAATCAAAGACACAAGGGACAAGGTGACATGAAGACCAGATTAATGGAAAAGCAAAGATAGAGCTGAAGCAGGCAAACCTCCCTGCTGCCAGGGCAGGAATGGCCCCCAAAGAAGACCACGTCCCCAGACCTTACAGGCTGAAAGAACAAAACCAAGACTTGCTGCTAATAGTCCAGATGGGACTTTCTAGTCTCTGACTGATCACAAACCTACTGAAAGCAGCTGGAGCTCTCCCTTAGCTTTTCATAAGTCCCAAAGCAGCTTGCTTTTTGATAAACCACACTTTTTCTACCTTCTCATACTGCCTGCCTATTTCCTCCTAGGCTGCACAGCCTAATATTTACTGAGGGCTCCCCAAATATGGCACACGCAGGCACCTAGGACTGGCATGACACACAACATGGAAGGTAAAAGGGACAAAAATAGAGAGTTGGGCTGGGAGACAAAAGTAGGGCTTGGAGATACAAAGCCAGTTTCCAGGTAAAGCTTTTAATTCCCACCGTCTGTCTAATGCCCTGGAATGTGACTTGATTTGATCCCTCGTTCTGCTGGGGTGATTCAGAGCTACTGTCATTGCCTACACACGCGACCTTCATTTTCCCAAAAGGGGGAAAGCTGGCATCCTTGCAGCCCCACAAGAACAAGGGGAGACAGTTTATATGTTGCATTGCTGATTCCAGCAGTGGAAACAACAGCTCTGGCTGGCAGGGAGCCGAGCCTCTCTGCAGAGGGATACCCCATCCTTGCATGAAGGGAGGACATCCTTTAAAGAAGGCGACAGTGGCCATCACAGAGTCAACATCACAGCAGGAATAGGATGATGGAGAAAAACACATCAACTGTCAACTGCCACATTTCCTCCCAGTGGTGTGTGCAAGCTGGGACAAGATCCTCAGCTCAGCACCCATGACACAAGATTCTGAGGTCAGCCCCATGACAATGCACTTCAGTGGCTCGTTCTGAGGTGCAACAAAGAGATCTGGCTGCTCCCATCAGATGAGGGCACAGGCTGGTGTGCCAAAAGCATCCCATAAAGAGCTGGAACACAGGCCGCAGGAAAAATCGCTCCAACTCTAGCCCAGGCTCAGAAAAGCATCCTGACCCAGGACAGCCTAATCCAGGTTTAATTTCCATGTTGTTCTGAACCAGGGAACAAGCAGAGGCTTAAGCACATCCCAAGCAAACCCCGTGCCACTCACTCACCCCGTGCCCAGGGCAGAGCCATGCAGCAGCCCAGCTTCTGTGACCAAGAAGCCGTCCTGCTGGTGCTATGCAGACGGGCAAACAGAAGGAGGATTCCTACAGCAAACAAAACAGTAGCACATAGACTAAACATGCATCCAAAAATACAGGCTGTCCTCAGGACACACGTCAACCACATTTGTTTCAAACACTAAGCATCAAATTCTGCTGTCGGTTACTCCAGGTTAAAATCAACAAGAACAGGGGCTGATTCCAGTTTAATCGACTCCTTTCAAATGAAAAGCACAGCAGCAGACTGCACATCCCATCGCTTTGCAGAGTCAGTGGCTGACCCACTGCTTCTTTAAACTTCCTCAGCTCAAACCCAAACAATATCACAGAAACCCTCTGCTCTGCTGCTGGAAAAGACATCAGCCCGAAGAGTGCATAGGTGATGCCAAATTAAAGCCTTCTTATGAAGCCGGGGGGACTCACACTGCAGGCTGGGAACAGAGAGGTTTGACAGTCACCCAGGGAGGTGACACAAAGCAGCACAAGCCTGCACAGCCCTAGCTTGCTTTTTCCCAACCATTTTAAGTCTGTGTTAAACCACAAGTACCCACAGCCTCAGGCATGAGAGGGTGCCAGCAGATAACACCAGCTCAATCTGGTGGCAGGGGCAGGAACAGGGGATATCAACGCTGCCAGCCCAGCTCTGCCAATGCTGCTGGAAGAGACCCCTCCTTCCCTTTGCGGTGACTGAGGAACTCCATTGTATTCAGTCCACCCTGCTTGTTGTATGAAACATGCTTATTTCTTCTTCAAATAAGCTTAGCTAAAGCATGGCTGTGCATGGGGAGTTAACTGGAAAGCAACATGTGCTTTGCTCCTTGGCTCACTCCAGGCACTGTCTTCTGGCTGATGCACAGCTATTGCCAACGAGGTTGTTCCCCTGAAAGGTCTCTGCCCTCAATTGCTGCGAAGGCTTGGCTGAGCCTACCAAGTGCATTGTGAATCCTACCTGGTTAAACACCCTTTTCATTTGCTAAATAAAGCAATAATAATAATGATAACTAGGAAACTTGGCTAAATAATCCTAAGAAGCTTACTCCAGGCTGTGCCGATTAAGGCTCCCCAGCAGTGCCATGTCCCAGTGCACCCTGGTCCCCACTGCTCCTCTGCATGAATAATACCCAAGGTTATCTGTGCTACAACAGGCCTTGCTAACAACCATCATTCAACCAGATTTAACCAGCAATTATTAGCTGGGAACAAAATCACTGTGGTAAAATACAGCCCACACTCTATTATAAAGCAGACACAAACAAACCCTATCAGAAAGCCAGGCAAAGGGCAAACACCAGCAAGAAAGAGCCCTCTCCCCTCACAGTACTGCTGAAGGTTCCCAGAGACCTGATGAAACACCCAGCTAGTAGCAAGCGTGGATGGTGTCTTCCTCACTAGCACTTTGCTACCCACAAACGGACCTGCAAGGGAGCTTCCAAGAGGATAGGAGGAGGTAGGGAGGCATCTGCTCTCTGTGGATCTTCAGTGCCATTCAGGATGGGCCCAGAATAGCTAAACTTTCAGAAGGGGCTGATGTTTAATGTGTAGCATATGTTGCCATTTCGATGTGAATCCCAAAATAGTTGGTGTTTTGTTTTGTAATCTTAATGCACTGGTTTTTGGAGTCCTGTGAAATATCTTCAGGGAGGAAAAGTGTTGTGCACCTGCATCCTGATGTACCATTTCCAACACACTATCCACCTGCAAATCAACCACAGTAGATAACCAGCTGCTGTAAATATTAGGAATGAGCCTTTCTTGACTTTTTGCTCTTATTTCCCTCATGGTCCTTGGGTTCCCTCTAGCTACAGAGCCTTAGCAGGGTTTTGCCATCACAAGGCCAGGCAAAGCCACCTTTTTGCATCATGTTGGCTCTTTTTGTTATGTGCCTGTAAGCTAAACGTAAATTCAAGGGAGGGGAGAGTTCTGTGTAGCATCAGCTCTTATTAAGCTAATTTTATCTGCTCTCAGTGCCTTTCTGAGCTGGAGTCAATGTCCTCTGAGATTATCCAGCTGATGTGTCTTAGTAGTTTTACCCTGCTTTTACCTCTTCCCTTCCCGACTGTCTCCCAGCCGCAGGAGGATGACAGCATCACTTCTCCAGACTTCCCAGGCAGCTGCAGCAAAGCCTGATGTTTATTCTGCAGTAGTATCTTACCCTACAGTGGCTGGGACAAGCAGTGAGTGTTGGCTTGGAGAGTTGCACTGCTGCCTCCTGTACACTCAGCCCTTCAGACTCCACGCATGTCCAGAAACAGAGTTAACATCAGCATTTAGGGCCCAGCCCTGTTGCTATGGAAATTGCTAGACTTTCTGCTCACTTTGATGGGAAGAGGCATTTCAGGAGTCACCACTAGCTTCCAGAGTTAACACACATGAAGCCAAGTGAGGGCAGAAAGCAGCCAAGCTTCACGAAGGCAAGGTGAAGACTGCTCCCACCCCATGCTCCAAGAGCGTGGATCTGGATGAAAACAGAGGGAAAAGGCCAGCGATAACCGGCAGCATCAAGATGATGCACAGTGAGCTCTGGGGATTCATGAAATAGCATCTTGGTTTTGCAGAATTAAAGAGCAATTTGGCTGCATTAAGAGAGCATTATAGCTGTTCCTCTCCCACATACGCATCAGGCTAACGACATCCTGTCAAAAGCAATCTAACCAAAGCCCCCGTTCAGTGCTGATACTTCGTGCAGTAAATGTACCTGTCACAGCCCTGTAATGGCTGGTGAAGCTCTGTCCTGACTGCTACTCCTCCAAGCTGCTGGGAGTTGTCCTGTCCTTCCCTGGGCCATGGGGGTCAACCAGCCCCAGTGAGCTGCAACAGAATCAGCTGCCAGGTCGTTTTCCTGGCCCCATCCACAAATCCCAGTATCATGCTAACATTGCAAAAAGCAACACAAATGAAAGAGCAAAATGAAAGCCCCTGGAGTCACGCAAAGGAGGACAAAACCATATCTGCTCTGGGGTCAGGCTGCTGGAGGGGGCAAACAGCCCCAGCTTACCTGAACTGGGCAGGGCTGCTCAATTTGGCACTGCAAGCCTGGGCTGAGCCCTTCCCAGGGGCAGGCAGCTCAGAGCAATCCATGGCTGCCAGCCGGCACGAAGCTGCAGGAGCAGCCGGTGACGAGGAAGCCCCGCAGTGCCCCGGCAAGCGGCTACACCGGCACCTGCAGGTTAGCAGCAAAGAAATCGAGGCCACAGCCGAGACAAGCACACTCCTGCCCAGAGAGCAGCTTTCCCGTTGACGCTGAGGAAGGCAAGCCAACCTGCAGGATCCCTCTCCTCTAGCATCAATGGGCTATTTCGCTGTCTGACCTTATGTCACCCGACCCAAGGCGATGCAGGACAAATTTCCATTCCACTGTGGGGAAGCCTGAGCATTTTCCAGCTCTGTAGTGAACCAGGGAAAACAGAGCTGCAGAGCAAGGGATAGACACCAGCCAAAAAAGAAAAAGGAGATGGAGGGAGAGGAGGACAGGTGCAGGAGCATGGTTCACCATACAAGCATTAAAATTATACCCATCTAAGGGGGGGCACCTCCCAGGTCATTAAGCAGACAGAGGAGTCACTAGATGGCCCTGCTAGTCCTGTTCATCTGATCACAGCGATGGATATTAAGAAATGCTGGTTTAGCTACTCTGCAGGCTTTCGTGGACTGTGAAATCTGCCCTGAGTCTCCTTCTGGGAGGAAGGGCTTCCCAAGGAGAGCATGGCAGCCGGGTGGTACCCTGGGCAGGCACGTGGAGGGTACACCCCAGGACACGTGGCACCTCTGGGCCTCACCAGAGAGATGAATGGTCCTTCCCACTCCCACCCTGACCTGAGACCTGCTCCACTTGCCAGGGACACTACAAGTCTGTGCCTCAGCGTAATCATATTGACAGTGATGGGTGTAAGAGCCACGGAACCATACTAATGAGCATCGGGTTGCTGGATAATCATGACATTAGCATTATTGGATTAGGACATTTGCATAAATTGGGCACGAGCTGCTACCTGCATCAAGACATATGTTTACATGAATTTACATTCATCTGCATCTCAGTGAAGCTTGTCCAACTGCATCCTCAGCAGCTTTCTGGGTGACCAGTCATGGCCATTGGCAGCTGAACTCCAGGGACCATCTCCTGCTGTCAGACACAATACCAGGCCACCCAGATACCAAAAACCCAGCAATTTTTCCTTCTTAGGGTCTTACACAGGTTACACCTCAGCTGAGATAGGCATACCCCTTGTGGGGGTAAGGCACCTCCAGCCTCAGCATTGGCGTCACTCAGGCTAAAACTGTCCTCTTCGCACTCCCCACGGACTCTGTTGCCTCCCCAGAGCCCAGCTCCTGGGTCCCTGCGTAATGGGCAGTTAAATCCATCCTACTCACAGCTGTGAAAAGAGCTCAATAAAACACTCCCAGCAGGCTGCAGAGTCAGGATTTAAGAGGCCAATAAAGGGAACCCAAAATGAACTCTTTCTCTTCCTTTTTTTTTTTAAATCGCATGATCTCCGAGTCAATAACTTGATTTTACAGGGAAGGGGAGACAGATTCAATTCCTTGATTCCTGGTTTCTTAACATAGAAATATGGACTCTGCACCCAACAGAAAGACAAAAATCCCTTCAAAGCTGCATTGCAACAATTTGGAGGCATCATCTGATTTATATGGCTGGAAGAAATAAGCAGTTTCCCCTCCTGGCCTCTTCAGCAGAACCTGCTCCAGCACTAAAGTAGTGCAGTAATATCTGAGCACAGAGTCCTGCAACCCACCCACAAAATTACAGGGCGAGAGGCAGGCAGTGGAGCAGCTCACTGACTCTCTGCCCCTAAATGCCTTTCTAATGTAGAGCTGCATGAGGAATTACCCAGTCCCTTCTCAGACCTGGTAATTATGAGTTGGGATGGATCAGAAGGTGCATGCTCACTCCCTGGGCATCTCCAGCCCCAGAAATTGCTGCTGTGCTCCTTCTAAACACTGATATGAAAACAAGCCAGCCCGGCAGTGTCCGAACCATTTCCATCAAGACTCAGGAACTGCAAGCCTCACCACCACCGAAAGCTTTGTGAATTACAGTGACTTATCTCCTAGTGCTGGCCTGCATGATGCAAAGAGCTAAACCCAGAAGTGCCCTTGGGATTAAACATGCCTGAACTAATCAACAGCAATGAGAGCAGCAAGTCCTGCAGGGTGCTCGGTGGGAAGTGTGCTGGGATGTGGTGAGCTGGAGCAGCCCTCTCTCCCCTTACCTGGTGCCATGCAAATAAAAGCACTGCTCAGACAAAAATCATCTGGTATTTTCAGGGTCTGTTCACTCAAACCAACCCATATCCTCTTGGTTTCATGCCACTTCCTGCAGCCAAAGAAACTGGAAAGAAAAGAAGCAGCATCAAGAAGCTGCTCACTTGGAGGAACCCAGCCTGCAGGGACCCTGCTCTCAGCCTCACCATGCCCAGCAAAGCCTTGTCCCATCTCGCAGCTGGATCAGCCGTGTGCTCGCATGGCTGCACAGCATCTCCCAGCGAAGAGGGACCAGCCCTGTCACTGCAGCCCAGCAGAAGGAGAGGAAAATGGCATGTCCTGTCACTACCCGGCTCCCACCCACCACCTCTGCCACTGGCCTCATACAGCTTCAAAGCCTTTAGCATTGCTCTGCTTTAATGACTCAAGTTATTAAATGGGGACATTTTAACCTGTAAAAAACAGGCCAAGACCCTTGGCTGGAAGGCAGCTGAGAAGTTCCCAGTGGATTTGGAAAACTCTTACCCTTTATTTTCAATAGAGTGCATTGTCTTTCACCCAAAAGCAGTGGTCAGTTCCCATATTTGGAACCTTTTGGGCTCACAAAGCTCATGAGAAGTAGAAACCAACCTGGCAGAGCAGTCAGAGGGACTCCATCTCAATGGGATGGATAGCACCAGAATCCCTGCCTAAAAAAATCCTGCTTGGCAGAACACACGTGCACACGATTGTGTCATTAGGTGCCAATGCCAGCTGTTAATGCTTAACGACTTTGCATCACAAGCAATGAAGGTGGGTGCCCAACATGGCAACAGGAGAAGGGCAGGTACTGGTGCATTGCTTCCAGGATATGGGCTCAGGCAGGGGCAGAGCACTCACATTATTTATATCGCCGTGTAGATGGGCCCCTGAACGGCAGCTGCTCGAGTGTTTGATCAGCCCAGGGCCGTCAGCGTGGCTCACAGCTGGAGACACCAGATAACAGGAGAAAATCAAACCCTTTCCTCCCTGACCTGGCCTCTCCAGTGGGCCTGTCTCAGAAAAGGGGAAGGAGGAAGGAAAAAAAAGCCCAATAAATTAGGTCCACTGCTGTACAACCCCTACCCCTGCACCTTCAGTGGGGATGTTGGACCTCCAGCAAGGACTGTCAGGCAGGGCCTGGCGGATGTGGAGATGAAAGTTCAGGGATGCAGTCCCTGGCATAGGAAGGGGAAGAGCCCATGGAGCGAGGCAGTGGTGATTTCCAGCTAGGGAGGAGCAAGCACAGCCCGGCTCAGCTCCAACCCAGGCAGAGCTGAAGCAAGGCAGAACCAGGAGGGCAGAGCCAGTGCGACAGCAGAGAGCTGTGCTCTCCTGGCTGCAGCCCAAAGGAGCAGAACCAGCCCTGTGCACAGTTCTGGCTGTCCTTGCATGGTGGTTTGCAGACCTTGACGAAGGTGGGGCTCAGCTCCCACGGGCATCCCTGCCCCCCCTGCAGCGTGTCTGTGCTTCCATGAGCTGCTCCCCCATTGAATAAAACCCTTTTCTCTGCCTTTCCCACACGCTGGTGTCTCGCCCACCTCTTAGAAACATCTGTGGGACTGAGCCCATGCTGCAAAAATGATTCCTGTATACTCCCCTCTCCACAGAGGCAATGAAATGGGCTGCATCTGCTTTCTTCCCTTCTTTTCCAGTCCTTTCACCCTCCTTTCCCTATCTTTGAGGAACAGATGCACCCATTCATAGCCATGCAAAAGAAAGTGCATATTTGCCTTTCCAACTGCAGTGCAGCTGGTAAAGCACAGGAGGGAAAATTATGTTTTGTATGAATACATAAATTATCTGCACTGATCTTATTACACTTGAATAGCAAACCGACAGGAAAAAGAAAACATGAAAGAGAACAGCATTGTTTTGGCTGTGCTAATGTAGCTTCATTATTGTTTATCCCCTCCAACCACTCCATCATCCTAATCCCACTGTCTCCCACAGTGACAGGTCAGTAACGGTGATTTCCTAAATAGCATGATACTGAGGCTCTCAGAACGAATAGAGCAGGATGCTAACCTGGCGAGGCAATGCCTGGGAAATGGCAGCACCTCTGGATGCTTGCCTGCAATTCCCAAGGCAGGTCCAGACCAAGCATCCAATTACTCACGAACATTATCGTATTGGTGTTAAAAGGATTCATGTTACAGCGGAACCAATTAGCAGAGCGCTGGAATACACTGGGGTGATACAGAAACAAAGGCTCAGTAACCCCCTAACCCAAATCTTTGCAGATATTCATCACATGAATAAATACCCAAAGCCCATAGCAGAGCTGTACAAGAGGGTGCATGCAGGGCAGAAGGCTCCCCCATGCCTTGATGATTGTCTTTTACATAGGGCAAACATACATGGCTCTGTGCAGGCTCAGCACCTCACACCGGGGGTCCTAGCTCACCGGGCAGCACTAGAAGCAGAGCAGAGAAGCACGAGCAGCTCACTGCAACCCCACATGGGGCATCCTTCACGTTCAACCCTTGGAGAGGGGCTGGGTTTGTATCCCAGCCACGTGGCTGAGTCCTCCGCAGGGAACAGAACTTGTTCTCCCTCCCCAGCCTTCCTCCAACACAGCAGGGAGAAAAAGCCCTTTTAAAATTTCCACATGGCAAGTGACCTCTGTGTTCCAAGAGAACAGAAGCAAAACTCACGATTAAACACATGAGCTCCACCACACAATATCTTCTCAATCCCTTAGCTCTTTGATGCAAAGATGTCCACGACTACCAAGGGCTCAGGCAGGACAGTGCGGGCAGCTCCTCCCTGGTGCAGTGGCATCTGATCAACCTAGGTGACAACAGCTAATTCCTCATGCTACACACAACACAGCGACTTCAGCAAGTACAGAAAAACAATCACAAGGTGGAAATTCAAACAGAACACGAGTCACCTGCTATCAAAACGGGAAAATTGGCAAGTTTCCTACTTAGCACTTACTACATCAAGGCTGTTCAATGATGCTAATTAAACAGGTACCTCCCAGACATAGCCAGAAAGATTTACATCCCTAATTTGCATTTCTCAGTTTATCTTTCTGTCCTCCAAGGCACCATTTTAATGGTCACGGTGTGATTGCTTGGAGGAGTTTAATTTTGCATGAGTGTCATTTGAAGATGAAGGTCTGTCCCATCAGTGTCTGGACAAGTGCTCACCCAGGGTCCAGATCTTGCCCTCTGCTCTCTTGTAGCAGGGCTCAGCTGTTCTCCGAGATTTTCTTCATCTCTTGAGCTTGGCTTAGCTAGTAGACATATAAATAATGCTGGGCACAGCCACTCTCAGTGACCCAGCTGCTGTCCTTGTCCAGGGGCTGGGTATGTATCAGTCTGGAGACTCTTTTGGGGGTGAATGAACCTCAGAAATAACCAGCACAGAGCCAGCACCAGCAGCTGATCTGGGGGACATGGTGCAGGGCTGTTACTACAAAGCAGAGCAGCGCTGGAAAGCAAGGACCAGTCTCAGCTGTGACCTCTCCATGCAGCTCCAAAATCCAGCCCCAAAACCCAAACCCAGAATGTGGCTGCTCCTGCATAAGCGGTTGCTCCAGTGGGATGGGGCAGAGCACCAGGAGGGGAGGTATATAATTGCAAATAATTAAAAGTGGCCACACCACTGTGATAATTAGTCTGAAAGCAGAAGTCATTCATATCCAGGAGGGGGAAGGTGGCTCTGCCAACACCCCTTGCCCAGATGGCCCTGATTAGCTGCAAGTCTCCAGCCCCAGATAATAACTGCTTACAGTGATTAGGCTGGTAAGAGACTTGCTGAGAAAAGGGAGATGGTGACACCTGTTTGCTGCATTTGGTCAACTACAGAGTACTTGCGGCTCCCAGACACTGATCAGAGCAGCACCTTTGGGTGCTCATGGACATCTTAGGGGCTGCATGGCAGCAGGACAGAGGCTACAGCAGTGAATTACACCAGCCATGGGGCTGGTTCCTTTCATGTTTTGCTATGAAGATAACAAGAGGAAATATTTGTGAGGGGAGAAAGCTGCAGGGCAGGGGTGTACAAGGACAGCAGGCAGCACGCACTGTGTTCCAGTCTGCACTGCTATGGAGCTAGACAGAAAAATCCTCATCTCGTGCCTCTCAAGCACTACCTGAACACACTGCTAATAAGAGGCAATGGTCAGGAGGGAATCTGAATAAGCAGCTCAAGATAAAATATTTCCAAGTTGCTTACCTGTCACCTGCCATCCTGCGCCTGCTGAAACATCATTATTCGATTGCAGTATCAGCCCTTCAAGAACACTTCCCTGAACTCTGTCAATCACACCTACCTGTGGAAACAAGGCATTATGATCGGAAAAGCAGTCTCCATCATGGAGAGGAACAAAGCGATGGGAGTAGCAGCAGGAAGAAATGGGCTGGTGAGACACTGATGCCACCAGCCCTCTCCCCTGGAAGGGAACATCTGGGAGGGGTATGGAGGACAGCAACTGCTGCAAAGTTTTATTTTGCAAGTGAACTTCAGCCATCTGCAGAGGTTATCTGCCATTTTGGGTCACTGTCCAAACACTCCAGATGACAGTCCAGGGCCTTTGCAAATACATTGTCTAAACACCAGCTGGTAGCCCATTTGCTTCAGCTATGTTAAACTACTATGCACAGCTCCTGCAGAGAAAGTAACCCTTTTCCCCTCAATCTATAGCTGCAAAAAGTAAACATGGAAACTTGGCAATTCATGGCCAATGTTTTTTGACTCAGAGAGATCCCACAGTTGACTTTCCCATGTACTGGCTGTTGTCATGGCAAGCGGAGGCGGGAAGGAACCAACGTAAGAGATGGTTAGTCCTTGACACACTCCATCCTTGGACTAATGGCAGCTCCCCAGCAAAACAATCCCACCAGCAATTATCAAGGCTCTTTAAAATGGGAAAAGCAAAACAGATTAAAAAGCCGTTTGAAACCTTGAAGCTGAATGCCAAGTGGAAGAGCCAGGGCTGCACACTCTCGGTGAACAATGCCGAGACGCTTCGCTGTAGACAAAGCTAAATAGACCCCAACTGTCAAACCTGAGCAAGGCTGTGGGGGGACAGCACTTGACAGAGTGGCAATCAGTGCTGCTTTATCCTAAGTGGTTAAATGTGGAAAACCTTCCACAGAGGGGCTGAGGAGCACTCCTGAGCTCCCCTGCCATTGCCACCACGAGCTACTAAAGAGAGGCAAGACAAAAGATGACTTTCAAGTGCAGAATTCAATTATGCTCCAGCCACGTGAATCACCGTTCCACTGGCTGGATCACTTTCTTTCCTTGCTGGAGCCAGCCCAAGGATTTGGAGACTATCTGCAACCTGGGAATGGAAAAAAACTTTTTACTGTTTCAAGAATGGCAAGCAGTTGTTACTGAGCCAAAGCTTTATTGTTTCCAGTAGTAATACACTACATAAAAGTTGTAAGGGATGGAGACAAGAACAACAAAGTAGTAAAAGAAACACAAATGACAAGAGCAGACTAAGCACTATTCACTGAGCCCTGCTTGTCCGCCTTGAGCCAACTCAAAAGGCTGACAAATGGTAGGGGTTTAGGATAATATTCCAATGAAAGCTACAAAACACAACCAAGAGAGACACGACAAAGGGAAAAGTGGTCTTTAATAGAAAATATGAGCTACTGCTGTCCATCACATTCACATGTGGCTAAATCACATTCTCCTGAGCTATATCCTTCCCTCAATCCACAAGGAGTTTTTCTGCAGATGACTGAACAGTTCTGGCTTGAACTTGGGACTACTTCATGGAGGTAAAATATAGAGGTAAGAAGTTTCCAGTCTCACTGGTACAAGAGCAGTCCCAGATTTATCCCTGACTCTGTTCATATGAAACCTAGTCTCAGTTAAAACCCAAAGCCATGCCTCAACGCAGCACAGTAAGCCAGCAAGGATTACCAGGTTCCTGTGCAGAGCTGGCAACCCACAGTGCGGTAAACTCTGTGGGAAGTAAGAGTGGGAGTGAAAACACAGCAGACCTGTCTGCACTGCCCAGGAATGAAGGATAAGGGGAGTTTGAAATTACATGCTCCAGCTTAAAAACTCTTTCCAACTCCAGTGTAGTTGTTTATGAGAAAGTAACAGGTTTAAAGAAAACTGAATCAATTTTTAAGTGTCTTTTTCCGTCTCCTTCTTCTATAGCATTAATGTAGGCTGTCAGGCCAGACTGTCTGAGGCACTGCAGTAATGACAGTGCAAGCAAGACAGCCTCAGTAGGACTGTCAAAAGCTCCAAGGCAAAACAGCACTTATTTTGGTGGCAAAACACTTCTGAAATTGAAGACCCTACAGCTCACAGAAGAAACAGCACAGCTTCAGCCCAGAAATCACACCAGCATTTCAGCAAAAGCTGACTTTTGGATTTACTTTTTCAGAAATAATAATAATTTGGGCATTACCCCTTTCAGAGATGCGCTGCTTGAGTCTCAATACCCAGGTTTAAACACAGACCACAACATAAAGCATCCTTCAGTGGAGTACAACTTCATCCCTTGCTCTCTTCAACACCAGTGTTGTGAAGTCCACGTTATGTGGTTTCTCTTTATGTCATCTCAAAGAGCCCACATCATCCAAAGTTTTGTTTTCATCTTTCAAAGGGTAGAAACAGATCATAGAGGAAGAGCTGGAAGGAATTTCCCAGCAACCTGCCATAGCATGGTAACGGGAAAAGCAGTAAGGGAATGCTCCTCTGTTGGACCATGGTCATTTAGAAGGGAAGTCAAGGATTGATTTCCGATCTCCTGTTAGAGTGTTCCAACACTCAATCCCATTTATCTTCATACTGCAGCCATTTGTAAGAGCATATCCCACAAAGCACCCAGCAGCAAAGGAGAACAAAACAAAGGAGTAATAACCAAGGGAAAAGGCTGACATTAACAGGCACGAATTGCCTTTAAAGCCATGACTTCAGAAGGAACTTTTTGAAATCCTTTGTTTATTCTGCTAAAGACAGGTCAGATCGAAAGCATTTAATAAAATCCACAGACTCCTACTTGCTTAATGTAGGTTTTGTTCAGGCCTTCAAAGATCTAAATGCTCAAGAGATGTCAGGTATTTTTTCTCATCTCTCAGGCCTTAGAGGGATATTGTCCATCCTGGAAAATAAGCAGGACCAGGGCACACAGCTTTCTACAGCCTGCCTCATGACACCATCACAGTCAGCCAGATGCTCAAGACTTGCAGGAAAAAAGGCAAAACAAAGGCCTCTGCTAATGCAAGAGATGAAAAGGTATGCATGTGGAAGGAGAATCTGCACTGCTTAATAAGATAAAGTAATTTGAAAGCTTTTATCCTATTTGGACACACAAAGGCAGTCAGTGGGCCATGGGGCGGTGGACATTCTCACACCAGGAGACACAGCGAACACGCAATGCCCATGATCCCACTGGCAAAGCACCACTACAGGACACACAAGCCAGTGCACAGCCAGGAGGACCAAAAAATTCACAGCAAACTTCTTTGAGTGTTTCTTTGCTACCTGAAGTGTCCCCCTGAGCAGATAGCCCTATCACAGAGACCTCAGTGGAAGTGAACAGGAGCACGACTTCGTCAGCTGATTCAGGATGCTCCCACCAAACTCATACCAAACCAGAACAACAATGACAAGAAACGCAAGGCTTAACACCCTGGTCCCATGGAGTCATGTGCAAATCAAAGCCCTAGTCTCACTCTTTCGGCTCACAGAGGGAAATACACCCCTGGGCTGAGAAGCAGTAGAAGGGCTGCAGTTTCCTCACACGTCCTTTCAGGGATATAGGGGCGAACTTCCCTTTCTTCTGAAGATTGCAAAGCCAGACTGCAAGACCAGGAGCTGAACCCAGGGCTGGGCTTGACAAGCCAGGAACAGCAGAGGCAGCACATGTTTCTTCAGCTCCTGTGAACACACTTTGTGCATCCCTTCCAAGAAACATGGGTCTGGACTCCATGGCAGCACTGCACAGCACAGTACCCTTTTCTGAGCAGCACCCCAAAGTGCAAGTCAGTCAGCAGAAGGTGAAATCAGACCAAACCATAAACCAAGTCAGTGAGGCAGGGAGGACAGGCAAGTGCTTCCCCAGGTGCCATCGTGCTGCTAATGCCTGTGCAAGAGCATCATGAAGTCACCAGCAGCAGCAGTTGTTGTCTGGAGTGAGGTCTACAGGAGTGGGTAAGGGGCAAGCCTTGGATCCAGGCAAAGCAGCTCCATCTTCACCTCCATCAGCGTCGTGTTCTGGTGTGGATGCACCGTTTGCCTTCAAAATACATAAAGACAGAAGTTTTGTTTGGAAAGAAGTGAAGGGGAGAGACTTGACAAAGTTATTATTTTACGTTGCTTTTACATGCTCAGCGCCATTTTAAGAGCTTCCTAAAAATAATAATGAAGAGAATGTCTATGCATCATTACTCCACACTCTGTCAGCAGTCAGGGCCCATTAAACTTTATTAAAGAAAGACAGGGGAAAGAAATGGTGAAAGAAGGAGAAAGAAGGAATTGTACTGTTAGAATTGGTCCTCTGGTATATGCTTCCCTCAAAGGGCCAAGTCAGATAGAAAGCCAAGCCTCAGCTCTCACAGGTTTCCAAACCAGGTGAACAACATCTATGTGCCACAGAGCGGGTCCTCCACATGATCTTCCTGCCCTCCATGTGCCTGGCCATAGACAGGAGCCATGCCAGAATGCAGTCCCTGCCACGGCTGGGGATGGGTGCAGGATAGCAATGCTCTGCTGCAGAAGGTACTCTGGCTCAGGTAGGCTAAACAAACCTGAGCTAATCACTTCAGCAGCCCCTGGTGAAACTCAGGTTCCGCTGGGACATATGCTGCTTCCAGTGCACGGGGTGAAATGTGGGGCTGGCAATGTGGAGTGCTCTAAGACAGCAGTGGGTCAGTGCTAACTTCTCTCCACCTTCTTTGAACTGAAGGAGACACAAATAACGCTCACTCCCAGAAAAAAGGGCATTTTTCCAGTCACTGCATTCATGTGAAATGTTTAAGGCACAGGGAGTCCTGCAGATTCCTCCCACTGGCTACTGGCTGATGTCCCAGTTGAAAGATAACCTCCTGAGCCATAAAATCTCTCCAAGTGTTTACAAAGACTCCAAAATCCAGATTTTTAACTTCCATATGATTCTGTAATACTGACTTCCCATGCTCTTTCCTTTATGCTTTGTTTTGACAGATGACATCAACCATTGCCCTCAGCGCTTTGTGCAAAATGCTGAATAGAAAGCTGGAAAGCACGAGGAGTAAAAGTATTGCAAAAGGCAGAGAATAAGTCTAAGGACATGGGGGCAGGAGGCCAGACAGGCTGGTTGATCAAAGACCAAAGCACAAACCTCTGCAACGTGAAAGAAGGTACAAAAATAGGATTTTCATCTTCAGCAGCAGACTTGTTTCCAGATATATTGAGTGAAAGTGGCAAGAGAATGAGTCTTTGTCATTCCTCTATTTTCAAGGGAAAAGCCTTCAACTTAAAACTCCATAAAGAATTACAGAAATAGTGAAAGCAATTTATTTTTAGGTACTCGAGCCTTTATTCACTTTAAATTCAAGGCTGACTTAAAAAAGCTGAAAATGTTTTGGTTCTACCACTTTTTGAGGACGAAAATATTTTAATTCCTTAGAACATGTAAGGGGCACATGCTTCTTTTGAGGTTAATATTTACAAATTCATTTTGTCTAGAATGAAAACCTTAAACCATTTCCTAATGCTGTCACTACCCGAAATCATGCTTTACTTATACATACAGGAGGACCATTCGGCGCTCTGCAGTACCGATACGAGGAGGCAGAGACAGCTCAAAGCTTCTGAGCCACGAAGGCACAATTCATTTTTTTAACTTTGTGGAAGATGGACAACTCATCCTCCTTGGCAGTAGGAAAACTCAATCCTGCGGCAGTGGCAGCAAGCTTTGAGCAAAGGGAGAGGGCAAACAGCAGCGCCCAAAGATTGATGAGGTAGCCAGTGCGGGAGGCAGAGGCTTGGAGGGAGAGGGTGTCTGTGGGTGAGGGTCTCCCCTCCACATCTGACCCCCGTTCCTTCCTAACCTGTGCCCTCAGTGCAGGCAGAGGCTGAAGGCAGAGGGCAGAAGAGGAGGAGTTGTGAGCACAGCTCCCTTGCGTGGTTACCCACCTATTCCACTGTGGTGCAAAGCCAGCCCTACACTCTTTGGCTGTAGCTCACATGGAGGAGGGATCGAGCAGTCTGAAAACATTTAAGCAACTTTCTCACCAAGTGCAGGAAAACAAAAGTCAACTCCCCGAAGACTGCCTTGAAGAAAGTCATTAAGGAAATTACTATCCCATTCAGAGCCTGATTACTGTTAGGACAATTTTTTTTCCTACGTGGAATGGAGTAGTTAGACCCACTGAAGCAAAATGTTACCTCCTCACCATTCCTGAGGGGGAAACAGACATTTGTGAAACAGAATGGAAGGAAAAAAAGAAGTTCATGCTATAATTTCAAAGATGTCCTGAGAATATCCTGCCACAAAAATAATGCAGAATGGCTCTGCCTGTCATGCATTAACAGCTTGCATATTTATGAGCAAAAGTTGATGCATACCCCAGCCGGGTAGGCACTGAGCCACAGAGAGAGTGGCACCACCTCATTTCTAAATCCAGTCAGTTTGTGAAAGATGGGGCATAAATCTCCCCAAATTAAGAGAGGTTGAAGCAGTATTTCCTGCCCATCTCTCCCAGCTTCAGGCCCTTTTCTCATCTCTGCTTAGCCTCTCCCAGCATGACAGCTACAAAGCAAGCAGCCAAAGGGAGGCATCCAGAAGCTGCAGCTTTAGCACCCTGGGAGAAGAGGCCAGGCTGGACCTGATGACCACTTCTGGAGGTCCTTCCAGCTGGTCTCATGCTTTGATTGCAAGCCAAGATATTCCTTATACCCCACCAGGTACTGCCATCATCCTCTCAGCTCCCAGACCCAACACCACCACTGTTTAACATGGCTCTGTTTAACTGCCAGCTGCTGTACCACTCTTAAAGTATTAATGATTTAGACAACACATTGGCAAACAAGCAGAGATGTGGAGACTGTGATTTGTGCTCAGAGTATGCTTCTCATTAATTAGCTTATCTCATGGCTGTTCTCAAACCTCCTCTTTGAAGCACAAATCAGAGCCTTCTCTAGCCCCACAGCCCATGCCAAGCTCATTCACCATTCCCTACCAGCAAGCTATTCAGGTGACCCACAGAATACCAAACAGGATTGGACTGACCTGCTCCTGAAACAAGAGAAGACACTGAGGACCCCATTAACTGGACCCACTGAAGTAGAACTTGCTACTGATCTGAGGAGAGGTGCCTTTTTCTGTTCAGTTTACGCCCCACATCAGCCAGGTCCAAGCTCAAAGATGTTACTGCCACTAAAAGCTCTCCATGGGCAAATGAAAACCACTACAAGATATTGACAATTTATTTAATTGTTTAACATTCCCTTTCTTTATTAAAAATATCATAATTAGCAGTAGTGAGGATTTTGCTCTTTTTTTAACTGAGGCATCTCTTTACACATCAGCTGTACAGCCAGAACAAGGTGAGTCACCTCCCTAGCTGAGGGTAAGGGGGAAAAGGAAGATTGTGCTTCTTTCCTGTGTGCAATTTTAATTCTCTTTACAATAAAACATTCTCCAGGAAAACCAGCACATGACCTTCCTCTTAACAGCTACCATGTCAGAGCGGGCACCTCCAAGAACTGGAACTTCAGAAGAAGAAACACCAGACCCTCAGAAAACAATGCTTTTGAAAGGGTTTGAAGGCAGATAGTAGGAAACAGAAAAACAATTGGCAGCCTCTCAGCTCACCACTGTCTTCTGAAACTTCGGCTCATGGGCTGAGGTTGCCTAAATCCCAATGCAGCTATGACAATGAGTCATTTTATGACAAACCCCAGGCTTCATTATCTGCCTCACCAAACTCCAGCCGGAGCAATACACTGGAAACCTACAAACTCTTCTTAATAGCTCCTTGTTTCCCCTTGGCCGCACGACCATGCTGTCGTCCTGGCCTTCAGGCTTAAAGAGCTAAGGACTACAACAGCAGCCGCATCTGCAGCACCACTCTCTAATTCCCTGTTCTGGCTGTGGGCTAGGATTTAAGGATGCTAAAGTGTTCTGCAAAGTCACACTTGAGAGCAGAATTAGAGCATAGGTGAGAATAAGAAGTGAAAAGAAAGTCACCAGTAGAACACCACCGGAGGTGCTAATATGAAGCAAAAATTGCTCCCAACAAAGTGTTATAAAGTTACAGAGCTTTTCAGAAAAGCGATAACAATAACCTCCTTTTAACATCCCTACTCTGCAGGTAAGGATCAGCACTTTAAGTAAGAAAGGATCTTTGCCCCTTGCTCTGCTTTTGGGTCAGAGCAGAGCACAAGGACTGTCCCACAGGCAGGGAGACGTGCAGCAAAGATGCCAGTCGTGACATACAGCAAACGTCACCTCCCCCACTTTTTAAAGAGGTGAACAGCAAAAGGAGCCTCTGCTTTTTGGCAACCAGTGGCATCCAGAGGAACCCATCATGAAAAGCCTCTCACAGACAGACGAAGCTCTAGTCTAAAGATGGTGAGAGGCACTGCCACCAGTCCTGAGGCTCCCAGCATTTGCACACCTCAGACCTCCAGCATCCCAAAACACATGAACCCCTCTGCAAAGCAGGACACTTCCTAGGGTACTACAGCACTGGTTTTGCTCTTCTCTTTATCTTCTGCTTTTTCCAGGCCCCTGGCAAACCATGGGGGCATTCAGTACTGCAGCCTCCTGGATGCTTGATCTGCAGATATGGAGTTCCACAGAACATGAGGCCACACAACTGGTATCACTGCATAATGCTCATTACTGGATTCAATACGTAATGGATCATGATTGTCAATAGTTTGCTGCATAGATCACATCGTGGCAGCACCTCTCCAGCTGGGCACATTAAGTGCTCTCAGAGTAAATGAACACTGACCGTGCTTGCCCCTGCTGCTCACTCACTGCATGGAGGCAATGCCACATCCCAAGCACATCAGAAGGAAAACAAACTCACTTTCCCTCTCTCCTCCCCATCTTGAAGTGCTGAAGATGACCCACACAGTGGGACAGAGCATGCAGCTGTGGCAAACATAACATGGCCACAGGTTCCAGCTTCAGCTCCTTGCAGAGACTTTTGGTAGAGTCTGTATGGCTGCCCTCACCAGCACCCACGTTGCTGTACCAACGACAGGCTCAAAGACCAGCCAGACACCCTGTAGCCCATCCTGCCACCTCCTGCGGTCACAGAGACACAGTCATAGTGCCACCTAACACCCTGCAAGCTCACAGCAGCTCCCTGGCCCAGGAGGATGTTTGGCTGGTGGCTGGTTCCTGATGTGACACGACACAGAGAACCCTGCCTATTGCCACCCTCCATCAGCTCCCAAACCTGTGCCTGCCGACCGCAACCACCACCAGCTCCATTCCCTCCCCAGCACATGTCAGCAGAAGTATTCACTGCAGCCTCCCTGCCTCCCCCTCCCCTGGTTCTGGGGCCATGGAGCCCTCCTACCAAGGCTACCCGACCTACTCCCTGCTGCAAGCACCGTCTCCAAACAAAGTAGCCTCTTCTGCAGGAA
This sequence comes from Ara ararauna, assembly GCA_028858755.1. NCBI lineage: Eukaryota > Metazoa > Chordata > Aves > Psittaciformes > Psittacidae > Ara > Ara ararauna. The sequence goes on along the minus strand of CM054389.1, from coordinate 2,317,997 downwards.
GACTGGGAAATAAATGACTCCAGACATAATGAAGACCTTTACAGATACTCTCTAGTCAGCCAACCTCGCTCAACCTTTTCCTTAGCAAGATCCTCTTTTACTTCTCAGGGACTATTATAACTGGGCTCATGAGATTGCTATAGTTTTGGTTTTAAATCTATGTCCATGCTGCCTGTCATTTTAAGCTCTCCCCTGCCTAGCAAGGAGAGATCCCACTGGAAAGCACTGACCCTGTCCGCCAAGTTTTGCATACAAGGTTTAGCAGCAAAATGGCATTTTTTTGCCTCTAGAGATGTTGTTTGCACTGTCATGGCCAGGAAGCAGTTAGTTCCAACAGCTGGCAGGAAAGGTCCAAAGTGCTAAGCACTGCACACACACATGGTTCAGAGGTGTGCATCCATTCAGGCTTCAGCATGGCCATGAAGCACCAGCAGAAAAAGCACCCAAGGGGTCATAGAATCCTAGAATGGTTTGGGTTGGAAGGGACCTTAAAGCTCTTCCAGTTCCAACCCCCTGCCATAGGCAGGGACACCTTCCACTAGAGCAGGTTGCTCCAAGCCCCGTCCAACCTGGCCTTGAACACTGCCAGGGATGGGGCAGCCACAGCTTCTCTGGGCACACCTGCTATCCACCACCACTCACTTCAATCCTGCAGGACAACCTGCAGCTCTGCTCAGCAGCCACCAGAGCCAACGCACAACAGCAATTGGACGTCATTAATGCCACAGCCAACAGGGACTTAAAATAAACCACCCTGTCCAGGACAGCACTATAATCCAGTGAGATGACAGACAGAGCAGAAGTATCACTCATCTGATTTGCTGTGCAAAACCAAGAATTAAAGAAAACTGCAAATGCCTGAAACTCTGGGGAGGGAGGGAAGGAAGAGCAGAGAAACAATTTTATGGCGGCTATTTCTAGCGGGAAGAGTGGGGAGGGGGGAACGATGACTCCATGTTACACTTGAGGATAAACCTGCTCTCGCTAATCCAATTTACGCCTCAACATGCACAGCACAAAACAGGCTCAGGAACAAAAGGAGCGGCAGCTCACAGGGCAGCAGGAACACTCTGGAGAGAGCGGCACTAAATGATAACTTAAGGGGTTATTGACTAGATTAGTGGGAGCTGCAGAGAGGACACATTTGCATCTCTTTCAGCTGCTCCAGATCAGACGTGATAGCAGCTTCTGCTCTCACAGTCACTTAATTGTTCCAAGGCTGTTGAGGGGGAAAAAGTGTCTTTTTCTTGCACTGCAGAGTTCTGGGAAGAGCCATTATTGGCTTTAAGAGCTATCTAACATTAGGAAAATTTTTATCCAGTCTCATAAAGCTGTTGGACTTCTGCTTTCCTTCAGTAAATGCTCAATCAGTTCTGCTGCCTCTGCAGGGCAGACAGAAGCTCAGGGCCTTGGCTGGGACAAAGACTCAGTCTACCACTGCTCTTGGAGGTGGGTGTAGGCAGCTCTCACCTCAGACAATTATTCATGTTGCAGAATAATTCTGCACTCAGGGGAGAGGGAAGGAGTGAGCTGTAATGTTGTGACAGCATCTGCCATGAGAAAAACAGCAGGAAAAGGTGATCCTGGTCTGCAGCTTTGCCAGGTGTGCAGCTGAGAAAGCTGTGCTTCAAAGCAAGTAAGCCTCCAAAGCATGGATCTGCCCAGAGAGGAGGTTCAGCTTACCGCGGACTCTGCTGCCGGCATCGCTGTCTCGCCCGTCAGCTGGCTGGTCGCTGGGGCAGCTCTCTGTGGCACTGGGGCCAGCCCCCTGCTCGCTGCCCAGGCTGCTGCGGCTCTCCGACAGACTTGGGGAGTGGGTGCTCCCCAGCACCCTGCCCTGGCTGGGCTCCTTGATGGATGCTGTGGGGACACAACAGAGAGGTGCTGCTGGGGGACAGAGAAGTGTGTGCTCCTAAGAGCCTCCCCATTTCCAGCCAGACACCCTCAGGAACAGGATCAATACCCACTTTTTGTGCTCTACTCCTAAAACAGCAGTGGTGATCCCACTGCTATAAAGTCAGGAGTGAGGAGCTGGCTGGAGATGTGCTCCCAGGTAACCTGGAGTAGCTCCCAACTGCAAAGGCAGACCCTGAAAGGCTGCAGGCAGCAGAGTAACCAACTAGCTGTTTGACCTATTGATGCTATTCCAGTGAGAAAGGATCAGATCCTTACCTAGCACAGCTACAGCCAGCGGGCTGCACCAGCGTAGGGCAGGCAAGTGCCTGAACCAAAACCCACAGTGCCAAGAGCCAAATATTTACACACTTTACACTTCCCGTCCTACAGGCACAAGGAAGAACAACTCCTCACCTAGTCCTGCTTGTTGCTTTCCGCCTTGTGAGCCTTTTGACCCTGCAGGTGAGGGCTTATCATCCAGGCTGGAGGAACTGAACTCTGAGTCGCTCTCACTGTCACTAGAAACCACTGCAGAGAATTTCAGGGGGAGAAGAGGAGAGAGACAGTTATTCACAATGTTCATAACACATAGCAAAGAGGGTGCCAGATGGATCCAAATAAAACATGAACTAATGCTGACTCGCTGATCACGTTTTTCCCCTTCAAAAGGAGCCCTACCTGCAGTTCCCCCACAGCTGTTCACTCTTCCTCTCAAACACGATGTGCTTTTACTTTTTACAGCTGATTTATTACTCTACTGCACACACTCCAGTGGTGCAGCACCTGAAGCAGATGCACACACCACCAGAGCTGCTCTGCTAAACGTGACTGGGGCCACAGGGATCGCACTGCTTCTGTGCTGTGCTTCACTGCCCAAAGCTCCCTGCTGCAAAGCCAAGAGCCCTGCAGTGTGCCTGGTCTGGGAACTGGGCTCTGCTCCCACTGATCCCCATGCCGGCATGCCAGCAAGCACTCCTCCTCCTGATGTTTGCCATCTGCTACAACATGCTAAGGGCTGGGTACAAGGCTGGTTTCTGCTCAGCTGCAGGTGAAGGGATCCTGGCTGCACTGTAAGAGCATCCATGATTGAGTTATATGGAGAGAGAGACTGTCTTCCTCCAAGCTGCATTTTAAGCGTGGCAGGACCTTTGTGGAGGCTCCAGGAGCTATGAGGAAAACACCAGATAAAACTGAGCACATCAAATAAAAACCCTGCAGCAATTACAGGAAGAAGTGTGATTAGCTCATCATCCATCCAGCACTCATCCTGCTCAGCACACTGCCCAGAACTGTATTACTGTTATACACTCCAGGCTTGAAAAGCAAGGGGCCCCCCCTTCCTCAAGCAGACTGTTCCCCCATTTCAAGGCCACATTTTTATTTCTCCTGGCCATAATCCTGATGCTTTCCACACTCCATAGTTTCCACAGGAGCTGAGGGAGCCTCATTTTGCCAAACAAAACTTCCCAAATTGCCAAGTTGTTTCCACTTTCCATGAAATTATGCAAGCACCTCTCCAGCATATACCTGTGCAACAGACAACTGCCAGCTGCTCTGGGTAAAATGAGAAAGGTGTTTTTCCAGCTCCTGGGTTTTTATAATGGCCTGATCTCAGAACAGAAATGATGGGGCTGAGAAGGAAGGTAATGGGAAAACAGCTGTCCTTTGTTTGAGGGATTGCACCTACAGCATTTGTCTGCCTGACCAAGGCAGATACCAGCTCTCCTGGCAGCTCAGAAGCCATTTCAAACAATGGGTCACAATTCCTGATAGAAAGTACAATATTGGCTCACGTGGGATACAGAGTAGGCAACACTGCAACCGACAGCCTCTACTGTAGAAAAAGGAAGCCCCACCTATTTCTTAATATTCATCAGTATGTATATATATGCTCACGTTCACATGAGAAATGAGTTCTTTGTTTTGGTACTGAATAAACTACTTTGTCCCCATGCCATGTAACCAACCTGCCGGGTGCAGGAGAGATGTGGGTGCAGTGGTACAGCATGACAAGCACAGGGTAGCAAAGGGAGCTGTCAGTTCATCTCTGTACCAGCCCTAAAATTCACTACATGCAGTTCACAGCACTACAAACCCTTTAACTCTGCCCAAGGCAAGACGATGGGTATCCCTCCCCTTGCACAGGCAAACACAAGCTGTCAAACATTTCTGGCGAAGACTTCTGCAGATGCTCCTGTATTCAGGCAGCGATCTGTACTACACAAAATATTTTATTAAAAAAATAAATATTAATAGCTAAAATAGCACTTTGCTGGAGTTAACATCTCTGAGGATATTAAAGCTGGCTCCCAGAGTTATTGCAAAGCATTACTGAAGTTGCTGTGGCAGGCAGCTCCCCACGCACACCGTACTGCTGGGAAGCTGCCTTGCTGCCTGCACAGCCTTCCCAGGGAATCAGCTCCTGCTGCACCCGCAGCCTTCCCCTCCTGGCACCATCAGGAATGGGGCCTTTTACCTGCAGGGAAAGGGGCTCTGGAGCTGAGCCAGGCACAGAGCAAAGCCCTGGTACAAGCTGGGGGGGCTTCACTTCTTACTATGCATCCTCAAAGCAAAGGTTTGGCTTTGGGCTTTGCCATCTTAAAGACAGGTTCACCACTTCCCCAAAGCTCCCTGGGAGAGGTGGAGAATTATATATTAATACTATAAATAAAAAATATATATAATATAAACCAGACATACCAGTAATGTATATTTTCGCTATAAAACCCAAATCTCAGCTGTGAGAATCATTCTGACCATTCCATTGCCCAATTCCCTCAGAAAATGCGCTCCTGCTGTGCCTGATCATGATTCTTTTCTGGCCTCCTGGATTCGTAAAATCCATCCCTTTAGAACAGCTTCTTCTTCCATGAATCCTTTAAAAATTCTGGAAATCAGGATTTATTTGGAGAAGGCCTCAGTGAATCAGTGGAGGTGACTTTAGCTGCCTTCCTTTCTGCCATTCAGCAGGTCAGAGAGGACCAGCACAAGAGGAAGAAAATATGAACGACACAAAGACACTTGCACCACAGGAGCAGCCCTGTTTGCTCTCATTTTCTCTACTGCCAATAAGAGTGTATTTTACCCACCGCACCAATAATTCCCTTTAAGGTACTTTTTCTCCCAAAGCTCCCAGACCTTCTGCTGGCACTTTCCAGAGCCCAGAAGTCATAAATCTGGCGTTCCAGCAGCTGCTGATATATCAATAAGAGTCGTTGGACAGCTGTACTTTGACAGAATGTAACAGATTTATCCCTCAATATCCAGCTGACTGAAAAAGAGCTCAATAAAAAAATATGCAGAGATAAAACCTGCAAGAAAAGCAGTATTCCCACAAGGAATGGGTCACTCATCAAGAGCCTGAATCCCTCTGGCAGCAGCCAGATGGCTGGGAGATGAAGAGTTTTGTTACAAACCAAGCGTCTCCTTCAGCGCAGCTTCTACACTAGGTCATGACCAGCATGGACCATAATTGCATAGCCATCTCCAAGCAGGAGGAGGGGACTGAACTCAGCTGCTCCCCCTTTTAGAAGCAACACGCTTGCAACTTGTAGAGAAGTTGGATGATCCCCTCGATGGCCTGCAAAGCACTCTATGTACCCCAGCACGTTCCTCTCTGCTCAGGATTTAGCCTCCAGCACACAGAAACCAGATGAACCTACAACATCCCCCTGCCCAGCCACTGCTCCTCTGCCTCTGATAGCGACAGCACCAAGCCCAGCACATTGCATTGCTTGGCAACAGGACTAGAGCACATTGCAACAGGAGAAACCACCAGAGACCAAGCAGAGCAGCAGGCAGCCCTCATGCCAAACAGGGCAAGAGCTCAGGAATCACACTTCTCTTTCTTCCAACCAGATGCTTTCCAATTTTTTCTGCTGAACACAGAGTTCAGAAGAAGGGAAGCCCTGCTGCTTATTGCTTCCCACCCCCTGACAGCCTCATCCTGCCTGACCCAGTGTAGAAACCCACCCACATTCCACCACATGGAGTAGAGCTGTTCCCCAGCACAAGAAATATTACTGCTATTCTCCCCATGACAATACATTTGTGCCTTAACTAATAGCAAGGTTCCTATGGCAACTGCTTGTTTATTACTGAAAAACTAAAGGCAATAGCAAATCCCAGTATCAGCGAGTGCCAGAGGAATAATGGGTGTGTAAAAATAAAACTTCTTCCTGGTGGGTTTACCTTTTATTCCAAGAGTCACGTTCCTGCAGTCCCTCAGTCCCGCTGCCTTCCCACCCTCCTGTGGCAGGAGTAGCTGGTACGCAGAGCATGGCACTGAGCCCTTCCTTTTAAGGGGGGAAAAGGGACACTTGAGGTTTGTCCCATCCCTGCTGAAAGGCAGCTCCTGCCATGGAGGATGTCAAAAGGACACCCTTCTCTCCCAGGCATTCCAGAGGCTGTGCCGGGACATGGCTGTGCCTGTGCTGGTCCTACCTGACTTGAATCCCTTAATAGCTGAGAGATGGCTCCTTCAGCACCTCAGGAAGCAAGTGGTGGAGTTAGACGCGGCTGGCCAAGATAACGGAAACCCTACTGAGAACTGCCTGTCAGAGGCAGGCATGTGAAATGCCAGAGCTCGCTCCTGAGAACATCCTGCCAAACAAGCAACAGGGCTTCACTCAGTGCCGAAAGGACTGTGTTCAGATGAGGGTGTATGAGGTGTGAGCTGACAGATGCTATCAGCCAGGCAGAGGTAAGGCAGGCTCTCTTGTCAGCCACATCCTCTTAAAGCTCAGCCCAGGCCCAGTCGCAGATTCACGCTGGCAATATCACAGCTATACCATCTCCATGAGGGAAGGCATCTGCCCTGCACCCTGCAGAGGTTTTGGGTGACAATCAACAAAGTCCCAGCACTGGCAGGTGAAACACACTTAAATGGAGGGGTGAGCTGTACAAGCTCCCAGCTTCAGAGATGAATTACAGCCTGCTATGCCCACTTAAAGCTGTCCAGAGGACAGGTGGCCTCACAGAGAAGGGCAACAAGGAAAGAAATGACCAGAAAATAAAACCATAAATTAGTATTATCCAACCCACAAACCAGCAGCCAGCCAAATATCAGAGCATGGGGAGAAAGGCAGCTCACCACCCACATCCAAGCTTACCAAAGGCCACTTTGCTGTCCTCCACCTGCTCCTTTCCTGCTCCTGCCAATATTTAGGGGGAAGCCTTCTTCCAAAACAGAGCTCAGCTAAAAAGCTGAACTAAAAAGCAGGCCAGGTCTGGGTTCAATATCTTGGACTCATAGTGTTTTGTGTATTATGTGAACAGAAAACACCTCATTAATCAGCTCATTTGCTAAGACAACTCTCTTTTTCCAAACATCTCCTGGAGGGAAGCACAACTGTCTATTGCTGATCTAATTTGTCTTTAATTACAAAAGTTACAGTGAGGCTGGGAGTGCTTTCCTCATAGGGGCCTAAAGAGAAGGTTTGTAAACCCATCTCCCGAGTCTCCTTTATTAACAGGTTATTTTCTCCCTACTGCACTACCAGTAATGTTGATGTAGAAGAATGTATGCTGTTGGTATTGAGGGGATCTAATAACAAAAGACAGAAAGGGAAAGAGGCCAGACAATTGTGCTAATCCATACCAAAAAGAAACAAAGAGAAATCAAAGCAGACTGGCAGCAGCTTTAAGTCTGCAGCATCCATCGCTGTTGTCCTAATGACCCTGAGTACTCAGCTGCTCAGTGCCAAGCTGCTGTTCCCCACAGTTGGCTCTAGGCACGGCAATGGAGTGGGCATACAAGCAATGACAGGGTGGGCAGGTGGAAGAAAGGGGGAAAAGAGATCTATGAGGCAGTGCTGTGAATGGGATTTGACGCAGCAGCGATCCAAGATGCCACATGTGACACTACAGTCTACTCCAATCAAGGTCTACCTCAAAGAACAGGGATGTGAGTGCTGAAGCTAATAAATGGTCAGGCTTGTCAGTGCTCTGGCCCCAGCCCTGCGCAGCGCTGTTAATCAACAGCTTCTCCGAGACACATTTAAAGAACAAGTCACCCTTGAGCTCTCTGCGCTGCAAACCTCTGCAGGCCTGGAGAAGGAGTTTCACCCTTTGCCAGTCTCACCTGCTCAGAGGAGCCAGGCACAAAAGGACACAGACAGCATCAGCTCGCTCCTACCCACTGGTGTGGAACAGCATCTCTGCCTGCTTGCTCCAGGACTCAGGAAGACCCCAGGGAGATGCCAGCAGTGTAATTTCTAAATTACAAAGCTCAAAGTGACCTGAGGTTTCTGCCCAGTGGTGCTCTTTAGAGCAGCAAAAGCAAGGAGCAAGCAGCCCCAAGGACAGAGGGAATGAGACCAGCCTTTTGTCAGACTTGGCTGCACAACGACGTCCATCGGTGGCACCATGCTATCTATTTTGGCAGAAGCAGCTCTTTGGGCTGCAACTGCAGACAGGTACCTGCTTCACAGCTCGTCTGTCCCTTGGCAGTCTCAGCAAAACAGTGGGGGCTGCAAGGAACAGAGGAATACAAGGGTAAACTGAAGGACAGAGGGTCCAGGAGGACTGGGGCTAGTCCTGGCCACTAATGTGCACTCCAAATAACAGTGAAACCTGAAAAATACACCATAGCGTAAAAACCCCAACACCACTCATACAGGATACACACCACTTCTTGTGGGCTATCCCTTACCTTCAACATAGCCTCCCCTATTAGCTGAATCCTGCTAGCCACAGTAGAAGCCAGATCTTTCTCCCCACCTGCTTCCTGGGCATGGAGCAGACAACCAACCTTTTCCCCTGGCCCAGGTGAAGGATCGGCTGGTCCCGATGCTCTCTGCCTCCAGCACGGCTGGCTCGCTTTGACAAGGCTGCATGTGCAGCTCACTGGATTTGCTGCTGCTCTTCAAAGGCATGATGTACTTGGGTAGCCCTTTGTAGAACCACGCACCAGATCTTTTCCAAACCTGGTAGAGACAGAGACACAGCACCTTAAGCCTGGGCTTTTACGGCAAGAGAGCACAGCCTTCCCACCAAGTTCAGCCCAGCCAGTCCCACTGAGCTAGCCTGACCTCAAGGTGATCACGCAAACCATGGAGCTTCTTACATTCTCTGGGTCAAGACTACGTGTTTCTCTGATGCCCTGCTTGAGTCAAACACATGTTCCCATGCTCACTACAAGGATATCAGGATGAAGTTCCCTGGCCCGCACTAAGAACCAGGCAGTTCAGATACTGCAGCTGTTGCTCTCCCATTGGGAATGCACAAAAAGAAAAGCTTCCTGGAGAAAGCAGGCATGTGCCATGGGTGCCAATGGCTCCAAGCACACGGTCTGCTTAAAGAAAAACAAGTCTTGCACTGGCTGGAAGGGCAGTAAGTCCTCACAAGTCTCTCCTGGGCCAGGTCCTTCTTTACTTCCAAGACAGCCAAAGACCAGCAGCAGCTGAGGCACCCGAGTGGCAATGCCAGGACAGCAGAAACGCTGCCTCATGAGCCCTGGATGGCACAACCTTGGTGTTCATTTCACAGAGAAATTCAGGCCAAGCCCAATCATTTAACGAGCGGGCTTGAAAACCCCAGAAGAAGAAAAACACCACCTAAAAAACCTGAACCTGTAGCAGGAAACAGACTGAGAGTGCTAAACTGTAATATCTCCTGTAAGAATGCCCTCTACTCTCCAATTTAGTTTTAATGCTGCTTATGATGAAGGAGCTCCATTAAGTATATTTAATATAAAGCCTGCTGTGAGCCAGAGAAAAGGAAAAGAATGGCAGCTTAGACAAGGAGAAATGGCCTTTAAGACCCAATTCTTTTGTGCCTTCCAGCAGTCTAATAATGAGCTAATGAGACAACCAGGGCAAAAGTTAATGTAGTAAAAATATAATTTTCTATTTCATGCAGGGGGATAGAAACCTTGCACTTCTGTTCAGAGTGAAGGAGATCATCAGTGTTCCTGTCCCAGGTTTTCAAAGCATCTTGCATATGGAATCACCATGATGTGCTGGGTACAAATGCAGATGTCCTTAATTACAGCAATATGTTTGCAATTTGCATTTAGGGCTTAATCAAAGCAGAGGGCAGTGACAACACCTGGCACTCATGAGAAGTTCTTCTCATGCAGGCACAAAAAGCAGGACACCACCATCACCATTTCACTGATGGGAGGAGATTGCTCAGCAGGTTGCCCAGTTCCTAGTCCAGAGCCATCACCACAGACAGCTAAATTAATCTCTGTGTTTGGGGTCTTGGAAGCCAAGCGAAAGCAATCTGAATTCAGGAGGGAAACCTGGTAGTATGCTTTTTAAAAGAGCACCCAGCAGAAGCAGCACAGGGTCGCTATGACCCAGCACACACATCAGTTACTGTAAAAGAGAGATGCTCATGTGCACCACAGCAGAATCTAGGAACAACATGAGAACACCCTGCAACTACACTAACATTTTCCTGCTGGGTAACAGCCCAGAAGGATGGTGAGTCTGCCATTCAAGCAAAAAGCTGGGAAGCCAATTCCCCAAAGGGAAGAAGACTGCAAGTTCTTCTACAGAAGGCGCCTTGGCAGGCAGGACGCTTTACCAGCTCCTTCACCACATGCAAGGAGCCAAAACAGTGACCCATCCAGTCAAGACACAAGCTGACACAGCTCCTCCTGTCCCCTCTGCTAGCACAAAGGGACTGCACAGCATTTGGTACAGCTTGTACAACAGCACATGTCAGTGCAGCACAGGGACGCTGGAAGATCATGTTCTGCTATCCCAACAAAACCAAGAATCAGGAAACAGAACATGGTTTTTAAATCTGGGACAGACACCTCTACATAGAGCTCAGCGTACTGCAAATTGGGTAAATGTACACAGCAGCTGTAGGCTGGGTAAGCCCTGGTCTCCCTTGTTTCACTGAGGCAAGAAAGCTTGGGAGCAGCTCCACCCAAAGGGTTCGCACCCCAATGAGTCCCATGGCTGGAGAAGGGCAGGTTACCTGTCCCCTGCCACACACTGGGTAGCTGGGACACACGTAGGTTCCCTGCACAAACTGCCAGGGAGGAAGCAAGCCTTACAGCCATTCTCCGAACAGACCTTGCAACATCTGTAATTAAATTTGAAGCACTGAAGAGACCTATTATCTTCAGGCGAGCTACAATTTAGGCACACCATAAACCCAATCAGGCACAGCAAGGATCGCTGTAAGAAAAGGCTGGTCACCTCCGGGTTCCTCACTACCCCAAAGGAAGTCCAGTTATAGAAACAGTTAATGATACAATACACCCAGCTCTGAATTAGTAATACTAGTATAAAATTGAGTCTACAATACATATTCACTTTAAATTGGTGCTTCTGACAGTTTGGTCTCATTAGAGCAGTACTGAAACTGTTGAGATCAGCTCTAAAATAGCTGCAGCAAGATGCTCTCCCCTGTTTTAATTTAGCACCTCTGCTACCCTCAGGTTTGCAGCGTGCCCCATCCAAAATGACAGCAGCTCACATTCTGTTCTGCACATGGGCACACAGGTTAGTTTTAGCATCCATGCATCAAAACAGATCAATGTTGCTGACTGCTATTGACGGTAGTTTCATTGATTGCAAGAGTGGCCCAACAGCAAAGTTCTTGCTTGATTTTAAATTTATAAATCCCCAACAGCTCTTCAAGAATAAAACTCACGTTTATTAGCAGAAGTTCGCTCTTTCCAAGGAGGAAAGAGTTTTGCTCCCACCTGTCCCATTGACACATAAGGTGAAATCCAGTTCCCACGGCAGCCTGTTTGGGCAGCGCTGGAATTTCATCAGCAAGAGAGACAAACAGCCCCTTCCAGCCTCCTGCAGCAACCAAAATTCAAGTAACATGGATCACTCTTTGCTCTAGGCGCTTGAAAGAAGGAAGATGTGTATCTTCATGATCCCAGATCAGGACGTGGTGGCCCAGTGTGTGGCTTAGGACAAAGCAGACCCACCATGGTTCACTGGCTCAGCTGACCCCAAGCCCACTGTGCTCAAACTGCCCAGCCAAAGACAACGAAAATCCACTCCTGTCCTTCTGCCTCCCCTGACACCTAACCTACCCTAGAGCAAAGTGAGGGAGGACATGGGCGAGGAGCTACTTTAGCAATAGTAGCTTTATTTTATTACTTCAAACCAATTTAACAGCCATGGCCGTGACAAGTCCAGAGAGCTCGCTGCCTTTTATAGCCTTGATAACATTCCTATTAAAAGCTGCATCAAGCCATCATTCTAGCTATAGAATGAGACGGTGAGAAGCAGATGTGTACTTTTACCTAGGATGTTCAATTGTGCCTGCAAATGGGACGCAACAGAGAATCACTGGGCCATGGTGAAACACATGTTACTGCTCAAACTTCTCCCTCCTCTTTCTCCTTCTCTGAACATACAGTGCTAAAACAAAAAACTTCTGAACAGAAAACATTAGGACTTACTGATGAAGGGACGGGATCACAGCTGAAGGCATCATAACTAGCGCTCACAGCCCCACTGAGTTCACTTCGCCAAGCCACAAGCCCCCAAAACAGAGAAGCTTAGAAAGGATTTTTGCTGCAAAGCCACATTTTGCTCTACCACCTACTGCTTGCCACCCAGTAGCTGTTCCTATTCTGCAGCCCATTTCTTCACAGCAGCCTAGGCTGGGCTGTGTGAGGGGAAAACAGCTACCTTTAGTTTCTCATGCTGACACCAGCACTATTGGCTCAATCCCCCAGCAGCCAAAAGGCGGGGGAGCAGGTTCCCATGGGCTACAATGCCTACTGAAGAGAAAGGCACCTGCAAATGCAACCACCCTGGGAGGACTTTGTTGGCATTGCCCTCACGCAGCACATGCCCACACACTCACTTTGTACCAGCTCTCCACCATGGCTCTGGCACGCTGCAAACCACTGGCATGGAGAAAGAGCAAATGCTCTTCAGCTTCGTTATTTGCATTCATCTGCTTTTCCATAACACAGAGATTTCCAATTACATTATTTACAGCAATCTGTTGTCAACTCCCACATTCAGCACTTGAGGATGAAGAAAATTACAAGGCAGTGAAATTGCTATTCGGAGCTTTGTTTCCGGAATAGCAAAATCTATCACACCCCTGACCCCAATGCTTCTCATGCTGCAATGGCTGCCAGCCTTCCATGATTTATCATTCCCCTCTCAATCAGGCCTCTTTTTCTCCTGTGGCTCTATTCTAGAGGACACTATTTTGAGTCTAACCACTTTCTACCACCCCCAAAATAATATGGCAGGCTATTGATGAGTTCTTTGAATTGCAAACAGGTGCACATCACTTCGATTCAATCCGGAGTCACCCAAAATAAACACTCCCCTTCCATCAGGATGGTATTTTGCCAAGAAATCATCATACCAGGCTGGAATAACCCCAGACTATGCTGGTTGGTAATGTTCAAAACTGTTTGAGTGTATATGTGAAAAGGGAAGCCCTGGGGGCAAGAGGGGAGGAGGCAACTCCCTTGCTCCAGTGCAGTAATCTTCTTCCTCTGCATGGTTTATTGTGATAAACCAAAAAATACAGCCAGCCATGAAAATGCCATTTAGCAGAAGAGAAGAAATTAAAGGGAAAGTGAAGCAAAGGGGACAAATTAAAACCTTAACAGGTCCCTGATAACTGACACTCTCTTTCATATTTGATGGGGTTTAAAAAAAACCTATCTCCCCCCACCCTACTAAAGCTGTTTTCATTATTGCTACAATTTTGATGTGTCAATTCAAATGTAAATGTGCTCAAATGCTTCCAAGAGTATTTTAATTACGATGATAGCATTGCTAATTATGGATGTAAAATATATATATATATAAAGTGGTAACTCAGGAAGGTCCTTTGCAGAACCCTGGTGGTATCAGTCAAAACAAGGCTGTGCAGAGTTAAACAGCTGAGGAGGGATTTGACAAAACACAGCAAGATCCATGTCCCCTTCAGGCCAGGTGACAGGCAGACTTCAGCCACATGTAACTAAGTCAACATGGGCATTGCTGCCCAAGCTGTTACCAAGCTCACGTGCTCTACCCGAGGGCTGGCAGCAGGGAATCATTCCAGCTATATATATGCCCGCCACAGCACCTGCCAGGCAAGTCTTGATCCTCTGACAGCTGCTGCAATAAGCCTGTTCTGCTGGAGGACTTGCTCCCTTTCTGCCCTGTGTGCTCATTCCATGGGTGCATCACTGATTCACTGCCAAGCTAGTGAAGAGGCTCACTGCAAACCTGTGGCGAGTGTTTGCTGCAGCCATGGAACAGGCTTTTTAATCATGCCATGGGACTTCATATGCATGCAGAGACAGGATTGCCCAGGGAGGAACAGTCCTCCACATTCACTCTCCAGAAAGTCAATGCAAGATGCAAGGCCAAGAAAGGCAATGCAACACATGGAGGAGGGAAGAAGGAAGGGAGATTCTTGCCTTCAAAAGTGAATGCGATCTTGATTGAATTTGCTTCTACCCTTGCTTGCAGGAACAATAAAACAGAATCCACATCTGCTTTAATTGCACCGCCCACAGAAGTGGAATTAAATTGCAAAGGCAAATGTCCACAGAACCCTGGAAGAACAAAAAGGTTTTTTTCAACACATACCTCTACAAACAGCTGGGACAAGTGATATCTCCAAGAAGCCAGTTCTGGCCTAAAGAAGGTGAGGTCTATCTTATTTCAGGAAGAGAGGCACTTATGATGGAGGGGTGTCTGCTGCTCTTTGGGGATGTTCTCTTTGTCAGTAAGAACATCCAGGCTCTTTCAGGTCCCAGCCATGTCAGAACACAGTACTTTCATCCCCATCACCTCTCTGGCACCTTGAAGACCCTCACCCTCATTGTACACATCACACTCAGCAGCTCAAGTGCTGCCCAACACGCTGTTTTGCTTCTGGATGATTGGGATACAAGCAGCAGACAGAATCCATCAATCGCCTCCACTCTCCAGAAATAAGACAGTGTCAGAGCAACTTGTTCCTCATTGCTATGCAGCACAGCCTTTCCCAGGGGAGGTTTTCAAGGAAGCTGAAAGCAGCAAAGAATGCTTCTGAATGGCTGGGGCTGGGATTCCCAAAGGGATCTATGGGCACCAAGCATTCAACTCCAACTGAAAACTGATGTAAACAATAGCTTGTTACTTTGGTCTTCATTTTGACGCAGGCAGACAGATGGTTTAAGCATTACTGAACCCAGCAGATTCTGTCCACACAGCAAAAGGGGGAGAGAACTACCACATATCACTAAACTTATTGCTAAACTAGCTTAAATCAAGTCTACAGGGATAAATAACAAAGAAGATGGAGGGATGAAAGCCTTAGCATGTACGAACACTACCACACACCACAGCTGTTGACTAGCATATGTGTCCAACCCCACCATGCTTGCTTGAGATCCTGGTGGGCCACAAGACTCACGTGCTCACTCAGCGCATGGCAGAGACTATAGGAAACAATTATAGTCCTAGGCTCTTGTCCCAGGCTAGATGACACTTATTAACTCTAGCCAACGGCATTTAGTCCACCCAGGTTTCCAAATGACCTCTTTCTCATTTCAGTGCCTGACAGTCTCTTGCTAACAGAATAGAGAGCTTCATAAATATCATGCTCAAATAGCTTGAGCAGTGGTTCAGAAAATTAGACAGCAATCAAAGCGCTGATGTGGGTGGAATCACCCAGCTTGGAAACACCACATCTCATCACACCTGCTGGGGGAGGCACTCCGAATCAGCATCAAACACTCACGCACCTGAGCTGGCCCACTTCAGGAGCCTGACAAGTGGGGAGGTGTTGCCAGAGCTCTGTGGCCTGGGACAAGCCTAGTTTAATCATGTATTTTGTTGGTATGGACTAAAGGACAACCTTGCTCAGACAAGCTGTGCATTGAGAAGGGGAGAGAAGAACGGTGATTTTGACTTGTTACTGCATTACACAACACAAAGTGCTTCAGTGTGTTCCTGGAGCTCCCTGCCTGGATGCCAGGAAATAAAACAGGTCCAACACCTACTCACCATGCAAGGGATTCAAAGGTTAGACAGAAATGAGAGCATCTGATCCCAAAAACCAGACAACCATCTGCACTCACTGATAGCAAATATAACCTTCAGCAAAGAGCATGGCCAAATGGGGTTGGTCCACAGCAGATGGCAATACAAGACAGATCCAAATCACAGGAACAGACAGGAATAAGGAACTGGTTGTGAACACAAGCCCTGAAAAGAAACCTGGTAATTTAATGCATACCCTGTAATACCATGACAGCAGAACTAGTTTCAGGGATGGCACCAGTCATCAGTCTGAGGCCTAAGGGCCTCATCTCTTCCTCACACACTTAGGGAAGACTTGATCAAACCACTTGCCAGGCATTTATTCTGATATTGCCTCAACTTCCTTGCCCTGGATGACATGCCTCAAGGCTTCCTCTAATTCCCAATGCTTCCCTGCCCTCTCCCAGATTAAAAGCAGAGCATATGGGAAGACAGAGGGGATGTATGACTTGATGCCTGTCTGCATGTCCACACTGTTACCCTTCCAAACTTCCCCTGATCAGGGCACCATAATCACTGCAAGCAAGAAAGAAGACAGACATGAACTGACCTGAAATAGAATCAAAAGATGAAGATGAAGCTTAGGGTTGGGAGGTAAGATGAGGCTATTTTTTAGTTAGTCTAAGAAGGAAAGTTCCATTCATTTCCATTAGGAAAGCACTTTGGCTTTATCTCTGGTTTCAGAGAGAACGTGAGCTCTGAAGGTTACCTTACCCTCACACACTGGCCACTCTAACAGTTATTGGACACGTTAATATTCTTCTCTGTCCAGTGACCATGGCTCCTCATCATTTTTATAAGAAACACAAAAAAAAACCCAGACAATTACACAGTGTGAGATAAGAAGAAAAGAATTATAGAAAGAACAGAATAAAAAGAAATTAAGACAATTTCAGTCCCATGACACAGAAAATGTCCAAACACAGACACAGTTCATGCAGAACACAGAAAATATCTTGACTTGCCTCACTCTCTATTTCGGGACCTACATCTGGAATTCAAAACATCTGGATGATTCAGTGTATCCAGTTATTAGCGATATCCAAGGATCTGGAATGCTCTCTGCCTGCTCTACTCATGCTGCTGCTCAAAAGCTGAGGACTGGCAGCATCCATGTATCCCTCGTCATCGCTGAACATGAACTTTGCAAGTGCTCCCGCACAAACAGTCCTCTTGGATGTAAAACCTAAGCAAAGCTAAGTTTCCACAACTAGTAGCAAAAAAATTTCAGCCAAACACCGGCACAAATGCTCTCACTACACTTCAAAAAGGGATGTAGCAGAGTATCCAGGTTTCACGGTTGGTTGCAGTGGTCAGAAATAGCTGCGCTAGATTGATGCTCAAGGGCCACAAGCAGAAGTCCGAAATAAATTGATGGGAACAAGTGAAAATCCTTCTGTAATCACAGAACAAATTCACTGACTTCACCGTAGAGCAGCAAGCCCTGATGTTGGTGGACGCTGGCTGGCACACAAGAATTGAGGCAGGCCATTACTTTCTGCTGTGTAAAGTCAAGGATGAAGGATATAAAAATTTAGAGACCTGCATTAGAAGTCTCACACACTGTCAAGTTATGGGATGTTGCAGGCAGGGAGGAAAGACTTATAAACTGCAATCCTAGTTATTTTTAGAGGGACAAATACTGCAGTTATCCTCTAGATCTCTCCAGCTGTATTGAAGACCCAGCATTAGCCAAGTTTATTGGCCACAAAGCTGGGAGGGAAAGAGCATGGCAGAAGGTAACAGTCTCTTTATGACCAAAAATTCCCACAAAGCTGTCTAGGCTGCAGGGCATTTGGGTTTTTTTTTCCCTCTACCCCCTCGTAAACGAAAGGTTTCACCATTGTGTGTGTTCATTGAGCCTCCCAAAACCAATCCCAAGCTCCTCTCCAAGCACCTAGGTACAGGAAAGAGCCCATGCATGCTCAGCACAGACTTGAGGCAGGCAGGTGCATGCTGCTGAGCCCCATCTCTCCACAGCTGTATTTTACCTCTCTTTGTTCACTGCAGATCTTGCACAACCAAAGAGGACGTTTCTGGGCTCCAAAGGTTTCTATTCCACACTTGGTGCAAACTTTCTGAAACAAGAGAGGAAAAAAAAAAAGGTGGCATTAGCAGCTCCCCACAGCCATATAGTCCTTGGGAGAGAGAAGGTCAGGAAGCATCTTTCCCAACAGTTCTGATTTGTTTTCCTTAAAAACCTAATCATGGCACAATTTTATTTATCCTGGAGAACCACCAATCACAGGAAGCTACTCCAGGTCTATATGGACATGAGACAAAGGCAAAGGCAAATCTACAGTATAGTCCTTGACCATATAGCAAGAAGAGAACTGGAAAGGGCAAATCAAAGCCCATGACCAATAGGCATATTTCCAGAGTTAATTTTTTAATCCTAAACCCCAATCACTGTGCCATGGAAAGCAGCTATAATCAAGTACAAACCAAGTTTGTGCAAGACTGGAAATCCTGTCCTCCCTTCCCTCACATACATAGTCTCAAACCCCATGGCTTCCTCTCATTTCAGCACTCAGTTGACAGCTGTTGATTTGTGGCAGGGCCATGCCTACATGAACACTGTCTGAGCAGAATGCTTGATAACGCCACACGGCCTCTGCTGCTGCACAAGGGAACTTTCATGTCTCCGCTGGCATTACAAGCATTTACAACCTGAATCACCTAATATTATATAATGAAGCTGATGTGTATCAGGCTTGGCTTACAGCTTGAATGAGAAATTGGATGAATTCTTTGATCCTCACAAAGCAAAAGCCACTCAGAAGAGGGCCCTGGAGAGCAAAACCTTGCTTAGAAACATGTGAATTTAATCTCACCAGCTAAGGTTTTACATCTTCCCCCCTCCATTCTGCTCCTCCTCTGACACAGGAGGCCTGTGTTCAAGGATGAAAGTCTCAGCAGCTCACTTAGCCCTCACCGCCCATGCCTAGAGGAGGAATGATGGTACCTGAAGCAATGGCTTCATTGCATGAATAAATGCACCTGACTGTTTTGGTCGGCATAGTCCAGAGGCATATCTGTCATGCTGCACAGAAAATGGAAAGCAGCACTAGCAGCCCCACAAAGGTTGGTGCTCTTCTCCATCTCTCTGTTCCAGTCCTCATCCTTGCAGAGAAATAAGAAGCAAACTATTGTGTCTGATGCATCAATAGTCAACACTTGGGTGCTACCCAAACCAAGGCAGATTGCAGATGCAATTAGCAGACACCACCTGAACTACCCCAAATTCTCCCTCCCTCAAACCAAAGCCTGAGGGAACAACCCAGTCTCAAATACCCTCAGAGATCCCAATCCCCTCACGTATAGCATATTCAAACACTCCCTCTAGTGGAAGTTTCCAAGCGATTTTATTCCTAGCCATAAATTTTGACAGTTCTGATATAAACTGGGTTTATGTTGAGCATCATTCACAGCCCCTCAGAAGATGACATAAAAATCAAGGCCATTAAGCGCAGCCCCATTCCTGTTTAAATACAAGATAAGGCACTTTCTTCTCCTACTTCTACTTC
This sequence comes from Ara ararauna, assembly GCA_028858755.1. Classification (NCBI taxonomy): domain Eukaryota; kingdom Metazoa; phylum Chordata; class Aves; order Psittaciformes; family Psittacidae; genus Ara; species Ara ararauna. Next base: position 2,298,598 of record CM054389.1, on the reverse strand, counting down.
ACCTTTTATACTTGACACTGATACACCCTGCACAGTAAATGACCCATTATGCTTTGTCTAACTACTGTTATTGTTAACACATCTGGATTTGAATACATCTTCGTCTTGCCATTATGCATGTACATCTAAGATACTAAAAACTAACATTAAATACATTCTTTGTAAAACAGAATGCGGCACTTAGAAAATCTATCCGGCTGCAAGAAATACAGAACCTCTATTTAGCAGAAGGGATTTGATGAAGGCAAGTTCTTTTCTATGTTTCAGATGCATCATTACAACAATTCCTGTTATTGAATTATGTGAGCTGCAATGAGATGGTAACAGAGCAACGACAGCAAGAAGAACAGGAACTTTAAAAATCTATAATTCCCTGACAAGTCATTTCTTATTGCATACAGCACTGCACGAGTGATGGATAACCACGGATGAGAGGGGACGAGCTTAAAGTAACAGTCTACTGTGTGTGCTCTAGTGAAGGGCTGATTGCTCCCTCAGTTCACTCCTTAGCATTACAAAACAGTAAAGGGAGAAGCCCAGGACACCCAGTCAGCATTGCCCTGAGCTTGCATGCAGCTGAAAAGCGCAAACAAGCAGAAAGCAGCTGCAAAATGTACACTGGAAATGTAGGGTCTCACCTTAAAACAACCTGGACATGAATGCTCCTGAAGAGACTCCAGACAAGAAAAGAGTAACCATAAAAAATAAAACCTAAAATCCCAGCCGCAAATGGACAGGGCAGGGAAATGGCTGAATCAGTTTTTGCCTTCTTATTAGTGTACAGGGCTCATAGGAAGGAGATTAGGAGGCACTGTGGCAATGTGACCTAGCTGGCTTTGGACAAGGTAAAAGCAGAATCACCAAGGGAAGAAGGCAAGAATACAGCACATCCTGTTATTCCATGTGGTTGAAATGCAGGAAACAGCCAGCCGTCTCCTGTCTGCTATCCAGCCCTTTATTCTCCACAAGCGCACATGCAGAGCCCACACTCCCCATGCGCCTCACTGAGAGAGCTGCCTGAACCTTCAATTCAAACCAAACCTTTCACTTCCCAGTACCTTACTGCTTCCCCAACACTTACTAAAATGCTACTTCCTCCCTGGCTTAGGACCCAGAAGTTCAAAGATTTGTGTTTACTTGCCCAGTCACTGCCTCACAAGAAATCTCCAGTATAACCCCTGCCTCAGTCAAGCTACTTCTGCAACCTGAATCCAGTGGAGAAACTCACTGGACAGCAAAGGCAGCACAGCTCACAGCAGCTCCTGCCCAGCAAGCGCATATGGAGGTCTGCTGGGACCTCGGTTTGACTCCAAGGGGCACCCACCTTCCTTCTCTTACAAGAGGCTCTGAGCCCAGCAGTGCTGCAGTTAACCATGGACTAGTGCAGGCCCAGCCTGGCAGCCTGTTCTGCATGAGAACTGCATTTCACAAATGCCATCAATGCCAGCACAAAAAGCTCTCCATCATAGCCTGAGTGGCTGCTTAACCACAGAGGCGCCAACATGCACCATTCCATGGTAAGAAGCAGGTTTTACTCAGTCCACAGGACACCTCCTCAGTGACAGGGTGGGTGACACTAGCAAGTGTCTCCTTGGCTCTGGTACCCACCTGGGACAGAGTCAGCACAGGCTGCTCCCTTCCGCTCTACCACCAGCAAGTCAGAAACACTCTTGCACCCAGCAGGTACCCTCACCTCTCCCCATGCAACATGCTGAGGCAAAGTCACTTACAGAGTGCTCTCCCCAGGGAAAGATGGGCTTCAAGTGCAGGAAAACAGCCTCCCAGCAGAGGGAGGATAAGGTGGTTGCCTTGGAGATCATCATCTCCACAGCAATACAGATTAACCCCTTGGCTGCAGAGTCTAGACAAGCAACAGTTATCCCTCAGGGTGCTAGCAGAACAGCAATCTGCGTGAAAACTGATACTGCCTTTCAAACAGCACCCGTATAGTCCTGCCAACAACATACTCAAACACAGACAGCCATCAGCGTACACGGCTGGTAACTTTACACTGGTTTGGAACTTCAAGATGGACTTGACTCCTCCAGAGAGAGGCATTACAGGAAAGCCTAAGGGCAGACCTTGCAGTAAGTAACAGTAAAGCACAAAGATTCTTTTATCAGTTGCTTGTCGTACATTTCTGCCCCTTCTTCCACTCTGCAAACCCAGAGTGGGAGATGCAGAAGGGGCTGATGCACTAAGTGCAGTTTAGGCACTTTAGGATCCTAGGGAATAAGGGGGGCAAGAGAAAACCTGATGCTCTGACAGATTCCAAGTGGCCTGGTGGACTTTCTAGACAGGTCTGCTACCAGGAATATGCAGGAACCTGTGTGTAACTAAACTCACCTTTTTGCAATCCTGACAAAAGACCGACGTGCTACCCAGCAGCCCAAGCAGTTCACCGCAAAGCAGACACTGTGAGAGGCCATTCCCCATCGCGTTCTTCCTCATGTTCTCCAGCCGCTCCACCAGGCGCCTGGGGGGAAGAGGCAGAGCAGAGGTCAAAGCACTCACCTTGGAAATGGAAGCACATGGTACTGAGGCATGCCGAGAACCTGCAGGTGTGTGCTCCATACTCAGCCTACCTTTGCTTCTTCTGCGCAGTTTTGGGCCCCTTGCTGGGACCATATGTACTTTCACTTCAGTCCCTACACTCAGCTGTTTCCTATCAGCTGGCTCTTGGTCCTCAGGGGATAAAAACCCATTTAAGTCCATCTATTGATGCTCACCAAGCCCTGAATAATAAAAACTTTGACTACTATCGAGAAGTCTGATTCAGATAGCGGGTGCAGGGCAGACAGCTCACAAGAGGGGCTTCATCCTACACCCGTCAGGAGCCCACTGTCACTGGGGCCACAGTCTCAGCACAATGATTTCCTGCCTGTAGAGCAGGAAAAGCCTTTAGTGCTCACATCAGGGCAAGTCAGACAACACCAGGAAAGGGCAGGGGAGTTAGACCTGCCAAGCTCTGCTCCATGTTTACATATATTCCCTGAAAGCCACACTGCAGGCACATGACTTGCCCACATTCCATTACAAGCAGGAAGGCCAGACTTGAAGCCATCAAACCAAAATGAGCCTGGCTGTAGTACAGGAATGCCAGAAACTGCTCCCTGCTGTGATCAACAGCCTGCTTGGAAGACAGGCAGCACATATGTATGCACAATGTCCATAGCAGCAGGACTACAAAAGGGAAGGAAGGCGGGATAAGCAATTAGGATGCAGGATGTGGAGAGCACGCAGAGCAGGGCTGCTGTCATGAGATCAGTGCCTGGCAATTCTCAGGCATCCATTTGTAGATGGGGACACTAACAGCCAGGCCATTTAGCAGAGACAGTGACCAGCCACAGCCACACGTGTGCCTGTGGCTCAGGGAGGAAATGCAATCCTGCTGTCCATGCAACCTTATTCTCATTAGCACTAATGTCCCATCAACTAAGTCCCATACTGAGAGGAAGGCAAGGTCTGTTTAAAAGAGGTACTGCCTATGGTGATGAGGTCAGACAGCACAGCCAGGCTGAGCCATCATTAGTAGATTTATAATTCTTGACTTCAGCACAAGAGAATTCCCAGGACTTAACAAAGAAGTTTCAGAGAATGCTTCAGCATGGGCACAGCAAGGCTATCACCTTCTGCAACTACAACAAGCACCACACAGAACGATCAGCCCCTCGGGGTTGCTGGCTGCTTCTGGGGCTGCCGGGTCTCCGTTATATCACACAAACATCAGTGTCAGGTCTCGTTAGCACTAACAGGCACCATGCAGAGACAGAGCAAAGTACAGGGGCAGGGAGCTGAGCCTGCTGGACATGGGCTGGGAGCTTCCTGTCTCACAAATAAGACCTCCAGCACAACTGAAAGCAAATAGAAATCTGCAGCAGCAAAAGGATGCCCATAAATTAAATAATTCAAGCTAGCAAACCCCTTCCAGAGGGCTCAGCCAACTAGAACAAATGCATTCACTGCTCCAGGCAAAATCCCAGAGGGCTGCTGCAGAGAAGGGAAAACCTCACCGTGCAGCAAGGAGCAGTTCCTGAGCCATAGAGTCCACTAGCAGTGGGTGCAGCCACATAAATCAACATCTTCCCCAGCCTCTTCCACTGGGCAGCTGCCTTAGCAGAGGCTGCATTTACCAGGGACCGTGTCAGTGGCTGCAACCACAGCAAGCCCCAAAGCTCAAAGAAGGCATAAGAAAGGCTTGAGACAGAGGCAGAAGGAAAACACCACATCCTTCCCAATGTTCATCGTCTCCAAACAAGCAACATGGGAGGATAAAATAACTAACTTAAGGGATGCTCTGACTGATGGAGGCTGATCTCAGGCAGCCAGGAGAGCCACACCTCTGTCTGAGCTGACCTTTCCTTCTGAGGGAAGGGGACAGATGAATATGACTGTACCCGATGCGCTGCTGCTCAATGATGTCCAATTTCTCCGCCTTGCGGATGACTTCCAGAATGACCTCAAGTTCCTGTGGGCTCAGAGCCTGCATCTTCCTCTGCTTCTCAGTCTGGAACGTGTGCACTGACCAGCCTGTCTGGAGCCTGGGGATGGTGGGGGAGGAGAGCAGAGGGAAAAATTGAGCTGTGAAAGAAAAGCACAAAACCCCTGCCATGACCCACAAGGCCAAGCCTGCCAGGCACACAGAGCCCACATCAGCCTTCCATCAGAGAAGTCTGTTCCCTAGCTAATGCCCAAAGCAGGAGTCTCTTCTCACTGACCAGATCACCATATCACTCCTCCCGCAACACTGAGTGCTGCACTGTCTCTCCCTGCCCTCTCATTTTCCTCTCTGCTCCAGTTCACGTTTTACCACTCCATGTCCTCGCTCCTATTTTGCTCCGTCCATAAAGAAAAACTAGCGCACCCAAGGATGGCCATCCTGGGGTATCCTTGCAAAGATGGGTGATGATGCCAGGCACTACAAATGCCAAAGGCAGACTCTGGAACACAGGGATTACCTGCACCCTCCTCTCTCCAGATGGCGTGTTTCTAAGGGCCTCAGTTTGAACACACAAATCATCAGCCACGCATGGAAATATAAATTTGGCAACTTCCTCCCTTGGTCTAACCCAGGCCCCCAGAAGGACTCCAGCATCCACTTCCCTCCGTGCCTCACATACAACGGCTTACATTGCTCCTCAGCTCACCTGGGGACAGGCAGGAGCTTTCACAGCAAAATTAATTACCATTCATTAGGGGTTTAGAGGTCACTGGCTAAAGTCACAGCAGCTGCAGAATGCAGGGCACTATTAGACACAGCTGTCTTAATGAGGCTCTCAGGTGAAGGCTGGTGAAGTGGCAGCGCTGTGCACTGTTCGCAGTCCCCCCAGACACAGTGTGACCTCCTATTTTCTAACACTCTACAGCAGGCTGACCCCAGAGGTTCAGACAACAGCAGAGGTGGCAGTGGCATGATACTGGCTGCCAGAGAAGAAAAGCATACAGGAAACAAATGCAACTGTAGTGCTTGACTCATCTCCATCCCTTTTGTCTTTAGGTTATGCAGTAATTTAACTTCAGGGGAAATGAGATCAAATAACAAGTTCCTAATACAAAAGAGTGCTGGCAGCTGGGGGATGCTATCAATTATATTGTAGGGTGCTGCAGAGATATAAGCCTACCTCCAAGCCCTTCCTTTCACCCAGGGGAGGGTTGGTGGGATGGAACACACCAGACAGCAGCTAAACTGCAAATTCCACTGCAGGCTGGCAGCTTTGAGCAGCAGCCAAGCACCAAGCCCCAGCATAACAGGCTCCTCTCCCGCCAAGCAGCACACTTCTAGGCTACAGAGGGGTTTGCATGACAAGCAAACTCCTGTGAATGAGGGCAGTGCTCCGCACAGATACCAGGAAACCATTCAGGCCAGAGCCAAGGCTAGGAGGAAAGGAGGAGGATGGTGAGGACTCACTTGGCACGCAGTGTGAGCTGCCGGTCGTTGGGGCACACCCACTGGCCCGTCCCGCTGCCAAATATCATGTCAGCCATGGCACCAGGCTGGGAGGAGAGGCAGGGATCGCACCTGTAAGAAGACAACACCAGCACTGAGTACAGCTGCCACTCCACCCTGGAGAAATCTCAGGGCAGTGCTTGGCACAGCCTCCTCACCCATCCCAAAGGGCTGCTCTTCTGGCAAGCAAAACACAAGTGATGTGATGGCATTACACATGGTGGAAGTAGACAGACTCTCACCTACAGACGGTGACAAAAACCTCATAAAATACAAGCCAATAAATACCTTCAAACACCTTGAAGACAAGGCTGGAAGTTTATATTTTATAGTACTCTAAGAAATAGAAGGCTAGAGAGTCTTTGTCAGTTCTGATTTTTCATTTCAAACTAGAGAAAAGTGTTGTTTTTAAGAACAATCTCTGCTCCATCACCTCTGAAGCCCCAACGCTGCAGCACTGTCAGTGAAAGCCACTCTAAAGGAAACAAAGAAGCTACAAGTTGCTTTTTTGTTTACCTCTTAATAGGGTAACAAAAAAACACTCGACAATCAGCATGAATAGGTGGCAAGACATTTCATTCATTAAAACTGCTTCCGTAATAACCTGCTATTTATAACTACAGTCTACACTACCAGCTTGTTTGTATTCTCTGATGTTTAAGACAGCACCTCTTGCAGCAGACCCTCCTACTGAGGCTCCTGTGACCGGCACAATCACACCAGTGAATCCTTGTTCAATGACAGCATCACTGTGAACTGATGAGTAAAGGCAGTGAAAACCAATTTCCACACATTCATAGGAGAAAGACATCCCCAAGAGACTTTGCAACTAAACAATTCTGAGTCCTACCAGCAGCAAAAGTGAATGGAAAGTACCAAGGGACAGACACAGCCAAAATATTTCAGTGGAGGCAAAATCAGTCGTGATGTACAGAGCTTTTCTACAGCTGGATTTGCTCTCCAGCAGACCAAGTGTCTCACGAGCTCTAGTGCATAAATTTCCAGGTATTAATACTTACCTTCCCTAGAACAGACACTTGCCAGCTTTGAAACCATATCTGCTGGGCAGAGATAATGTGTTTAATTCTGTTTGGCAAACATAAATCAGATACAATAGCAGGCAAGGTATACCACCTGCCAACTGTGCAGTAGTTCCCAAGAAAACACATGTTCCAGTCTCAATCCACAGCACTCTTACCACAGCAGTGCCCATGGCTCAGTGTTCTGTACCTACACTTGCTATCTACGGCTGACACACAGAGGTTTCTGCTTCTATGCCAGGCAGGAGGCATCACAGGCTGCACAGCCTTGGCCCTCTGACACAGGCAGCTCAAGCTAATTCATCTCCCTCCCTGTGCTGAGCTCACATGTGCCACACACTGCACTCAGTCCCCAGCACAAGAATGCTTACTTGTGTTAGAGAACTGATAACTATCTGCTGCCGAGACTGTTACAATGAACCAGTTCCCTCCTCTCAGATCACCCAATTTCTGGAGAAAGTCTGAAAACTCAAAGATTACAACAGGCAGGAGAAAAGAGGAGGAATTCCACAGGAAGCATGGATTTCTTTCTGTGCCGGGGGACAGATGTATAGAAAGGGTGAAGGCTCTAACAATTCAGCATAATGCTCAGCAGGCACAGTCCAACTGCACACCAAAGTGAAGTACGGAGGAGATGAAAGGCTGCAGGAAAGATTTGGCAGAGAAAGAGGGTTGAGACAGCAAGGAAAGACAGAAGTGTCACACAGAATTTTATAAACCTTTCCTACATCAGTTTTGAAATGGATCAGCCCTAGAATGAATCCTTGAAGGCTGGCATCTTGGCTTACCAACAAATGCCACACATGTTGTGGCATTCCTATTTTATCCCAGAACACCTCCTGCTCTTTGCATCTTCTTCATGATTTCAAGAGAGGAGAGAACGCAGCAGTCCCCACACACATCCCACAGCAGCTCACACACAGGGGAGCAATCAAGCATTAAAAGCAATAGAATCCAGACATTCCCACCCCCAGGCCAGTGTTAAAAGCAGAAAGAAGCTACAATTTCACAGAGAATGGCAGACCTGGCATTTTCCAGAGATTTTCCTAGCCTGTGATGCGTTGTTACAGAATTATATGCACATGTAGCCTCACAAATGCATATATTAAATTACTCTTCAGATATACCATGTACCCTTCCCTCCCACTCACACACACCTGAAGCACTCGGTATCCACTGACGAGGCTAAATGCACTCAACCATACTGATGTGAGCAGTACTGGCAGCTGTGGGATGTTTAAAAAACCATAAAAGCTAGAGCTGGAGGTGAGCCCGGTACCATGGTTAGGGCAGAGGAGTTTGCTTTGCCAGCAGCTGTGCTTTCAGGGTGGAAAGCTGTGCTGAATACATCTGCCCCTTTCTCAGCAGAGCTTTATCTGCTCTAACAGAGCTGAAGGCAAGGCAGAATAGAGCACATCAGCTGAGCATTTTACTCAGGAGAGACCTAAACACATTCTCCAGCCTCATACCACAGTGCGCTTTTCTCAGCATGACTGAACAAAAACAAGCAATGTCATGCTCTTTTGCCTCTTGTTACTCAGCATAAGCTTTCTGTTCTCCATTCCCTGAGCAGCATCTGCAAAGAAAGAAGGAAAACAAAGCACATCCCAGAGACCAATCATATGCCAAAACACTCTTCAGACTGATTATTCTATAAAATATTTACAGGAGCATTTTCTTTTGGCAGCTTTGGGTATCTGCTGCTCCCTCTGAGGTAAATTGGCATTGAAGGTGGCTTTGCACCTTTGTATGAAAAGAGCCTGGTATGGTACGATACAACTACCTCAGAGAAGGAAAGAACGACATGGACTGCAAGCCACAGTCTGCTGGCGTGGAAACAGAAGCACTAGCCAGACTGGAGGGAAAGGATTATCTTGCATGGCCACAGAAAAGATGCCAGAGAAATGGTACCAGTCTCTGGAAGGCATGAAACATCCTCCCTTTTATCTCTGTACAGGACAAGAAGTACAGTGGAATCAGCCTAGTCAGAAACACTAAGATAGCAGAACCACACCAGCCTGGGGAGTCATTTCTATGGGCTGTGGTGAAACACCCCTCTCTTGCAGTCAGCCTCTACCGCGTTCTCTCTCAAAAATACTCCAGCTAACACGCACCTCACTGAGCCATCCCTGTCCTCTGCTCCTCTCAACAATCTAACAAAGGGCAGAAGCAGCCAGCCTCTAGAGAAATCTATAGCTCTTGGCCCAGCTGCAAACACACTGCATACAGAATAAAGGGGCTGCACAGATACTCACTGTTACAGAAAGCAAGCTTCCCACTCCAAGATTCTGCTTTTTACTTGAATTAAGAATTAAAAGGGAGTTCTTATCAATACTCTGTGACCTGCTTGAAAAACACTCCACCTGTTTATTCCTTTCCTATGATGGAGGAAATCATGTGAAACAAAACCTCATTAAATCTAAGTCCACCTGGCTGCCCTTGGCACAGATGCTAAGGGGAGTGCAGCGAGGAATGAGTGCTACCTGCAGCGAGCAAACCCTTTGCACAGGGCTAGGAGCATTTTGGAGGATGCAGAACTGAGCACATCTCTGCCTGCAGCTCTGATGACTGCTTCTGCTGTTTCCATGATGAGACTTGGACTCTGCAGCCAGAGAATAAGGCACCTGAGTGTATGACTCTGGCAAGGGAGAAGTCTACCAGTGAGGCCTGAGTGAAGGGGAAAGCTGCAGGGTCACACTGCTGACTTGGCCCCACATCCCTGCAGGGCGATTGTAAGACAGCCAGCTGAGCAAGATCTTTCCTGCTTGGCCTGGAGCATGAAGGTGGCTGCAGCCAGCCTGGGGGACAACAAGTCATCCAGGCTCTTCCGTGAAAGAAGGCCAGTTTTCTCAGCAGAATAGCAACATGAACATCACACATCTTTAATAACAGAGCACAGTCACAGTAGGTCACACCAAAGGTCCTGTGTGCATGGTACCTGCTATCTGACTGGCTCTAAGAGCAGACACTTAAGGAAGACTATTAGAACAGAGCACAACACAGCAATACTTTTCCAGAATACCCTCCCAGACTCCAAAGATTCCTGGATCATGCACTCCCTAAGCCCAGCTGTAACTGTATTTAACACCCTTACCATTTTTCTGTCCCAAATTTATCAGCTGGCATTTTCAGCTCATGTACACTTGTAGCACTGTCTTGCTACACCGAATCAGTTCCCCACTTCTCCACCCCAAACACATTTTGACTTTATCTTGTCTACATCAAAGTTAAACCTGAAGGGTCTTGTTGACATTGAGGCAATCCTTGCAGTAGAAAACACCTCTTCCCAGCAGTGAATGCACAGCCTGCATGAGCCCTCCTGCCGCTGGGCTGATTACAGGTGCCCATGCAGCATTAAATCCTCGGAGCCCTGCAAATACAAAAATGTCCTACACAGACCAGTAAGGAGGTCTCCAGTCATTCATTTGCCTGGTTATTTCAGCTAAGCAGCTCGCATCTCTATTAATTTGGGTTTATAGGAAATTAATTGGGCAATTTTTTGTTTAATACTTCATTTAAAAACTAAAAATTAAACAGTTGGCCAGAGACAAGTCCCAAATTCCCAACCCAAGCTGTGCCAGTGTAATTAACTTGCCTGCTTCCAGGGCGTCAGCTCCCCCAGGACTCCCAGCTTGCACCAGGTACCGTGCTGGCCTGTTTCTCCTTTTAGCTGCTGCTCCCTCACAGAGGCAGTGTAATTACTCTCTGCTCCAGACCCCATTATCCCCAGGAAACCTTAGCAACTAAGTGAGTGTTTGCTCTTGTTGCTATGACAGAGGATAAATGAGTAGCAGAGATAGATAAGGTTAGCCCGGCCTCTGCCTCCCACCCAGCGATGGCCAGTCCCTTTTCCTCACAGACACTTAGTCACGCAGCAGGGAGACAAGCGCAACAGGCAGGGAAAGGCTGTTTAGTCCAGACACAAGTCTTCCCCTCATGTTTTAAAGATCCTAGTGCCACAGCTGTATTTCAAAGCACACGACTGTTCTGAAGTGACAGAATAACCCTTGGGGCTGCAGGAGAGCAGTAGAAGACACACACTTGACTTTCAAGATACAGCCATGTCTCAGAGCAGGAGGAGGGGAGTAACTGTGCCTCTACAAGTGCTGGCCTGAATCTGGGGTTTATTAAAGTATTTCTCACACACAAACTACTTTGAACGGCCCCTTCACACCTACATCTATGTAGCAGATTGTCAGTCCCTCCAGTAGCAAAGGAGCCTGCTATAAGCATAAACATTTAATAGGGGTGAAGCAGGCAGGAAGCACAAGCACGGTGGAGCCAAGTGATCCTCATCACCTTCCAGCTCTCAGGAAGGGAGAGAGTTGGGCCAGTGCACAGGGGCACAGCTGAGAAATAGCCTTTTGCTACTTCTTACTGTAGCAAATCCCCACAAGAGCTCAAACCATGGAAAGCCAAGCAACACAAGGAATCCAATATGATCACACTTGACTTGCAGCTCTGCAGCTCGGGCCAACAGAGACAAGGAAAACGCAATGTCCAAATAAACACCACGAAGCCTTGGCATGCTTTGGGGCAACAATTTAAGAACCCAATCAAGCAGACCTCCAGTCTATCTCACCAGGAAAGCTCAACCTAAGCAACAGTGCCAGCAAAATGGGAAAAACCTCATTCAGAGCCGTGTATTGGGATCTGGCTGGCACAGCCCAAATTAAACACAAACTTAACTGCAGCATATAGAAAGTGAGAGGTGTCATTATCATGTAAGGCTAAGTTGGAAAAGGAGCAAATGAAGACGAGGTTTAGGGGGAAAACAAAGAAGGTTCCTATGCACCTGAGTTGCTTCCCAATCCTACCAGCAGTGGCAAGAAGCCTAACTGCTTCTAAGATGGAGCTTGTTAGAGAGCTTATAAAATACAATGCCCTGGAGGTCCATGCCAGCCCCGTGAGTGGGAAGATAAAATCAGCTCTACAGGAAAACCGACATACGGCACCAACAAGCCTGTATTAATGAAAGGCACCTATTAGCATGGCTACTTGATATATGGCAATTATAAAAAAAAGGTGTTTGCCCAGGCAAAGCAGTATTCCTGCTCCCCAGCACCCCACGATGCTGGGGAGGAAAGCCAGCACTGTTTCACCTGCCAAGGTGTATCTTTATTTACTAGACCTTGGCCCTATTTCCTTCTGATCCCCAGCCAGGCAGGTGCGTTGTGCAAAGTGAATAATTCATGAAGACAGCATGCTCTTTCTGACTCACATTCTGGGGCAGGTTGATCTGGCAGAGGCCTATGAGGAGCAAATTAGCATCTAAATGGCCAATTAGAGAGACTCATTTCACCATTCTGATATGCTATAAAGCTCAGGAGGCTTTCTGCAGCTGGAGTTTGGCAGGGGGGAATCAGCACCTCTCGGCCTCCCGAGGAACAGTGAGTTTCTTAGAAAGAATTGGACACAGCAGGGAAGCACTAGCCAGCATTTGTCAAGGAATCCCCTGCAGGGAACCTCAAGTGAATCAGGAAAAGCACAGCCCAGGGCCGGTGGAGAAACTCTGCTGAGCAGCCTGATCCCCAACCCTGCCAAAATCTCACTGTCCAGTATGGCTCTGAGCCACGAGCCTGCCATCACCTCTGGAGGATGAAATACCCTTTCCCAGCATCCTTAAGCTATAGTATCGGGTTTAAACATCCTAGGAAGTCTCTGAGCAACATATAAGCACATCCAGTTCTAACTCTTAAGACCCTTATCACCCTGAACACTGTTGGCACGAGCAGAAAACAAGCCATGGACTTTGACCAGGCCCTGGAGAGTACCTGACTCAAGCTGCAGGAGACTAAGAACCCTGAGGATGAGCACAGCACGACATTCTTTTGCACATACAACAGCACCCATCTCCCGGTGTCAGAGTGCCAAAAGCAACAAGGACAATCCATCCTCTGCCGGGTGCACGTGCCTGCTCCCACCACACAACAAGCACAAACCCAGCAGTACTCAAAACCTCGCTGGGTTGGTAATATTTTCCAAGGAGCACGTTGCTCTCAGCCTCTCATTTCCTGCTTGTTTCCCCCCACACCTCGGTCACTTACATTCAGTTACCTTCAGAAGGCTGAATTACAACCTCCACTCAGCCCGTGCAGTTCACCCTGCTGTGTTTCTGGGCCGCTTCCAGCTGCGCTTTGGACAAGCCTCTCCCACTGTGGAGCTCCGGGTCTGGGTGCCCCAGTGCTCCGCAAGAGCTACTCCCCCGCCCCAGCACGCCGCTTTCCCCGCCGGTCTCCGGACAACCAGGACGTACCAACACCTGAAACTCGGCTCCAAACTCCGCACGAAGCGCTCGGGCGCCTTCCCGGTACAGGGCTACACCGTCCCCGCCCGGCGTCCTCCCGCGTACGCAGCTGCCCTCCGGCCTCGCTGCCCCGGCAAAACGAGCAGCCGGCTCCGCCAGGGGCCACGCTGCCACCCGGAGCCGCCCCCCGGGACAACGCGGAAACGGAGCTCCCCGGGACCGCCGCCTCCTCCGCCGCCTCCAGCCCCGGCGGCGCCGCCCGCGCCCCACCGGCGCCCCCCGCGGGCACAGGCTCCCCCTGGCGGCGCCGCGCCGCAGCCGCCCCGGTCGAGCCGGCGGCCGCCAAGGTCCGGCCCGGAGCGGAGCCGGGCAAAGGTGCGCTGGGCAGAGCCCGGCATGAAGTCCGCTGGAGGAAGCCCAGACTGCAAACAAGGAAAGGCGGTACCAAAACAACCCCCAAACCAAAACAAACCCCAAAAGAAACCTCAAAACAAAAACATCGGAACACACCAAAACCTCCAAACAAAACAAAAACTTCAAACCAAACTAAGCCTTAAACCAAACCAAACCTCAAAACAAACCAGCTCAAAACTCACACAAAACACAAACACAACCAACCCACCATCAACGAAAATAAACCCCAATGTAAAAAACCCCCACATCTAAATAACCTCAAGAAACAAACAAACAAATCCCAGCAAAAGCCTACCCCGTTCCAAAAATGAATTTTGCAGGGAAAGTTCAAAGTGAGAGCACCCCATGGCAATGCGAGGTGAGATCTGGGCCTGGGACGGCAGTGGGGAGCTCATAGCTTTTGAAAATTAAGGGCCTAAAACTGCCGAGGGAGCCTAAAACCAGACTCCAGCTACAGAAGGCTGGCCGGGATCAGCAGGAAAACTTAGTCCTGCGTTTTGCACAGTTAAAGCTGTTCGTCCCAGGAATACCGTGGATGGGCCCCCTCATCCACAGAAGCTTAGTTTGGAGAAACGGCTATGAAGCTGGCACAGTGTGGACCCAACATGAACCCAACACAACAAGATAAACCCAATAACCTGCCCCAGCCAACCTGCTGCCTGGCCAGAGAGGGACCTCGGAGCTGGTTGGGCTTTTTTCCTGCGCTCAGTAATTGCTTATAGACCCCACCTTAGGATTCTTTGCAATCAAACTTGTCTTGCTTGGTGTTCTAGAGATCCATACAAACACTAATAACTGTCCCACAGCACAGGGAGGGTGGGGAGCCAGGAGAAAAGCACTTCGTGAAGTGACAACCTGCGATCATATGGTGAGTCAACAGAAAACCACAGGAAAACAATTATTCCTTTGCACTAGGCTGCGAACACAGAAATTACAGCTCATGACAGTCTAAATGTCCAGTGGATGCAGTGAGTAAATTTGCCATGTGGGAGGATGAAAGGGAGAGAAAAGAGACCCTCAGTCTGTGCTTTTATTGCCTGTTCAGAGCCTGCTCTTGAGAAGCCTGGTGCCCTGCAAGCCCTGCTGCTTCCACACACCCACAAGACCTCAGGGTAAGCTTAAGGACATTTTAACTAAATCAAGTTCAAGTCTGAGTACATATTTTGCTATTCAGTTTAGGCAAGTGTTGAAAAATACATCAGAGGAAGCAGTGTTTGCATTAATACAGAGCCTGCATTTCCGTGGGAGAAAGCACTTCAAGATGACATTTCACACCAGGGTAGTCCTCCACAGAGTCAATAATATAAATAAATTAAACACACAGTTCAGCCAACTTCAGGATAAAGATAAATTACCTTATTCCACCAGCTGTATTGGCAGGAGCAATAGGCACAGGATATGACACACGTCTCAGAGCCTGTATCCATTCTGCTGTTGAATTTGCTCGTTGGGATCCCCACAGAACCACAGATGCTTCAGAGTCTGACTGCAGGACTGGGCCTTGATAGCTGGAAGTCACAGAGAATAAATATGGCATTACATTAAAACATTTAAAAGGCTAAGCATGAGTTTTAGCTTGATAACACGAAGTCAATTTTTAATATACTCATTTCTCAGAACACAGGCACTTCTAGTTCCACCCAAAGAACCCTTCAAAATCTCTCTGTTATCAATGATGGGTCCCACTGAATTATTCACCGGATCACAGCTGCCAGGGATTTTAAATATACACATGACAAGGATTGTAAGGGATGGCAACCTTCTCCTGCAGGCCCATCAGCGGCGCTGACAGTTGCACCACAGATCATAGAATCATAGAATAGTTAGGGCTGGAAACGACCTTAAGATCATCCAGTTCCAACCCCCCTGCCAGGGGCAGGGACACCTCACACTAAACCATGCCACCCAAGGCCCTGTCCAATCCAGCCTTGAACACCACCAGCGATGGAGCATTCACAACTTCCCCGGGCAACCCATTCCAGTGCCTCACCACCCTTACAGTAAAGAGCTTCTTCCTCATATCCAATCTAAACTTCCCCTGTTTAAGTTTGAACCCGTAACCCCTTGTCCTCTCCCAAGCTGCTCCTGTCTGCTGTCAGCACAGCACATAACTGCACACCGGGGAGCAGCCTTCCTGCATCACCCTCAAACCAGCACATTTCTCAAGAAATAAAGACCATTTAAATGACCTTGAACTCCTGGGTATGAAGGTATCCTCCAGAAGAACTACGAATGCTTAAAAGCAACCCTATTGTACAGCAAAACAATCCTAATTGTAACCATCCTGGAGTGCTGCAGGAAATGATTCCTGGTTTGAACACTGCACTGGTGAGCAGGGATCTGCGTTCCTAATCTCAGCCCTGTCCTGCCGGGCAGTCGGTGCCGAGGTGTTGCACTGCTGGCCCACACAAATGGTAATCAGAGTATTCATTTTAATTATGAGCAATTTTAAACACAGTGAACAACCAAAGGCCAAAGTGGCTGGCTGCTTATCTCTGAAAGACCATTTCCTAGGGACACAGGCTGACAATGAGCAAGGAGCTGCCACAGCCAGAGGTGTTTGGCACTCCCTTCCCATTGCCCTGACCACTCCAGCTCCATCTAACCCCTTCACAGTTCATAGCAAGAAGAACAGGATTTTCCCCCAAGCTGTTCCTGTGATTGCAATCTGCTACTATTTGGTCCTCAGTGATTCAGTTTGTGTTTGTCCCTCCGATTATCATTCCTCAATAAAAAGGTCAATGATTCAGTACCTAATCTGAGAAAAAAATAAATAATCTTGCCTAAAGAGCACACTTGCTTGACAATACATAAGGCGAAGGAAATGTTTAAATAATGCTACTGCTTCATAACAAATTAAGCTGCTTTTTTACTTGTTTTAAAGGCAAACTCCCTGTTTTGATCCAGCGCTCTATCCGCTTGTGTGAATGAGCTCAGCTCTAATTCTCTGGGCTTACAAATTGTATTTCTGTATGGTAAATTCATGCTATGCTTATTTTCAAAAGATATGTGCCTCCAAGACATGGGGAAGCCTTCAGAGGACTGCGGAAAGTTTGCTCTTAGTATTTTGACTGTGAATTGCAGGTAGAACATCTGCTGAGACTGTGCTGGGCACAGCAGAGCTCGAGACTGTCAGTATAAACAGAAAAGGGGGCAAAGAGAAAAGTGACAGAGGCAGTAAGAGGGTAAGGGATTTGCGTGGGGACAATAGCCCTTCAGAATAAAATCATCTGCTCTCAAGGAGCACCTCACCACTCAGCATCCTCTTGGCACCAGGCAAACGTTGCTCCTACTCATCCTGGTACACCAGGGAGGTCCTCTCAGCAGATGACTTTCTTTGTACATAGATCAGGCCAGCCACTACCAATGGGCTCTGATTTTGGCTGGTAAGTCAGGTTTTATCACAATAAAATTAATGGCAACCACCACGAGCTACAGGTAATCCCCTTCCTTCAGCTTTCCTCAAACAAAAAATATGACACTCACTCTTCAGTCTGGATGAATTATTTACATCCATCACTGCTGTTGCTGTTTTCCTTGCCTTTTTGCCCTGTGTCACCATCCCTTTCATGCACACGCAGGCTTGGGAGACCTGCTGGCTGCTGCACAGCATTAGTAATAACCGTCACTGCGAAACCCCTGCTGCTGCCACTTGGAAATCAGATCATTAGCGGCAGGCAGAGGAGGGCTGCCTGCAGCCCAGGGATCCGCTCTGGGAGCAGCCTCCAGGGAGCCCAATTTCATCACAGCCTGAATGCAACTGCGAGCGTCTGCCAAATTTCACATCCAAATAGATCAGAAGGAGAGAAGGGAAGAGGCAGGCAGGGAGAGGGAGAAAGCAACCAAAGCGAGAGTCAACATTGTGTTATTTCCAGGGAGAGGATGACAAGTAAGAGGTGCATTGCTTCAGCAGCTGTTATAGAGTTCCTGCAAAGGCTTTTCATCCAGGCTCACCTCTGAAGCAGACACGCTCATCTCCCTCGCTGGTGGGGCTGTTGAAACACCCACAGCACAGCAGCCAGGGCAGGAGATCTGAGGATGCACCATCCCCAGAACACTTCGGGGAACTGCTGCCGCCTCAGAAGCTGTTCCACATGTACCTTTGTGCTCTGATGTGGGGAAAGGCAGAGGGGAGGGAAGATGGAGGGGAGCTCCCCTCAGCACCTTCACAGGATGAGGTACTATGAAGGGATGGGAAGGATCCCAATAACTGGTCTCCCTGCAATAGGTGCAGCGCTGTTCTACCTCAGACAAGCCAGTGCTTTCTGGTGTGGCCATATTACCTCAGGAAAGCCCCGGTCCCTACCCATGCAGGGAGGCACAGGTGAGCAAACCTGTGCTGGACTGGGCTGTGCACACAGAGCAATGGCGCTGGGCCCCTGGCCAAGCGGGCAGGCCCAGGCTTGCCGCTGTGCCATGGCTGCCCTGGAGACCTCGCTGGAGGGTGGACGCTGAGGGCAGTGGTGGGGAAAGGGTAGAGGGAAGGCAGGATCGAGATGGAGGGGAAGGTGCTGAGGGGAGGAGAGGTGAAGAGGGAAGGTGAGGTGGAAGGGAAGGTGCTGAGGGGACACGGAGGGGGAAAGCACTGGGGGGGGAGAGAGGGCAAAAACTGAGGGAGATGGGGCGGGAAGGCACGGAAGGCACTGGGAAGAGCTGAGGGAGATGGGGCAGGAAGGCATGGAAGGCACTGGGGAAGAGCTGAGGGAGATGGGGCAGGAAGGCATGGAAGGCACTGGGAAGAGCTGAGGGAGATGGTGAGGGAAGGCATGGAAGGCACTGGGGAAGAGCTGAGGGAGATGGGGCAGGAAGGCATGGAAGGCACTGGGGAAGAGCTGAGGGAGATGGGGCGGGAAGGCATGGAAGGCACTGGGAAGAGCTGAGGGAGATGGTGAGGGAAGGCATGGAAGGCACTGGGAAGAGCTGAGGGAGATGGGGCAGGAAGGCATGGAAGGCACTGGGAAGAGCTGAGGGGAGATGGTGAGGGAAGGCATGGAACGCACTGGGGAAGAGCTGAGGGAGATGGGGCGGGAAGGCATGGAAGGCACTGGGGAAGAGCTGAGGGAGATGGGGCGGGAAGGCATGGAAGGCACTGGGAAGAGCTGAGGGAGATGGGGCAGGAAGGCATGGAAGGCACTGGGAAGAGCTGAGGGGAGATGGGGCGGGAAGGCATGGAAGGCACTGGGAAGAGCTGAGGGAGATGGGGCGGGAAGGCATGGAAGGCACTGGGGAAGAGCTGAGGGAGATGGGGCGGGAAGGCATGGAAGGCACTGGGAAGAGCTGAGGGAGATGGGGCAGGAAGGCATGGAAGGCACTGGGAAGAGCTGAGGGGAGATGGGGCGGGAAGGCATGGAAGGCACTGGGAAGAGCTGAGGGAGATGGGGCGGGAAGGCACGGAAGGCACTGGGAAGAGCTGAGGGAGATGGTGAGGGAAGGCATGGAAGGCACTGGGGAAGAGCTGAGGGAGATGGGGCAGGAAGGCACGGAAGCAAGAGGAGATGGGAGGGCAAAACCTGAGGGGAGATGGAGCAGGGACAGGGATGGAGGCTGGGCCAGGGCTGCTGACCCTCCTTCCCTTGCTCCCTCCCAGGCTCGAGGGCAGCTGCGGGGAGCCATGCCGGGCCTGGCACAGCGCAGGAGAGCGGCGCGGGCAGGCGGCAGAGGGCGAGGGGCTGCCCATGTCCCCCTCCACTGCAGACCCCCGGCACGAAGGCACCACAGAGAAAGAAGCAGCAGCGGCTGCCATGCAGGAGTGCCTCCACCACCACCACCACCGTGCGGGCAGGTGAGCTGGGCTGGCTGCTGCATGCCCCCGGAACACCCCGTGCAGCATCTGGGTGGGAAGGGGTCATTGGGAGAAGCCGTGCGTGCATGAGGCTGGTACGTGATCGCTGCTCAACAACACGTTTGTGCAATTGATGCTGCACAGACATGAAGGCATGCGCAGCCGGAGTGCGGGTACCAGCAGGGAAGCAGCTCAGATCCACCTGTGCGGGTCAGCCGGAGGGTACGGTGCTTGGCTCTCCCTCCATCCTGCAGGACAGCCGCCATGGAGAGAAAACGGAGCTTTCCTAGGACACCGTCCATGGCACTTTAAAACCTTTCGCTGAACTGCATCCTGTTTATACATATAGGTTCATATACAGCTACCAATCTATCCAAAACAGAAAAAGGTTGAGTGTATGTAACTACACAGCGTAAGCAGCAGGAGGCATAAGACGTCTGCCAAGAAGTAGGAAAGTTTCATAAACTGCCTAAGGTTTGGGGTGCTGTAAAGATTTAGTGGTTTTCTTTTGATGAGCTACAGTATAGGTTAAATATTCGCTGCTCCATTGGCCTGAGTCACGCCAGTGATCCAGCGTCCCATGAGTGGGGTTGAGTTGCTGCTATAGCTACAGAAATGGGAGGTTAATTTAAGAAAGGCTTCCACGTAAAGGAACAGTATCTTAGTACAAAATGCGCCCTATCAAAAAATTAATAAAATCACATTGCTTGCTGTATTAATGGATAGCAGCTTTAAAAAATCCCCAACAACCAAGAATCAATTTCCTGCCTAAATCGAGTTAGGCAAGCACAGTGAAGCTGACTCCCGTGTAGAAGTGCTATTAATGCATTAACAGCCTCAACAAATACATTTTACAGGTGTAAGGATCATTGTGTTAGCCAATCAGATAAATATATATTTCCCACTTAAAAAATAAATGGGCCATTAGGGCATTAATATTTTCTTATCGATTTGGTTTCTTATTAATGGGCAATAAAGGCACAGCAAGCAGTTCTCTCATCACCTTCTGTATGAAACAGCCAGGAAAGCCTCAGAGGCAATGCATACATTTTTGCTAACAGCATTTATCTTTCTAACAGCTAAACACCACCACCAAACCAGAAAGCAGCAGGTCTGCTCCTCTCAATTGCCTGAAATCCCAGGTCCTGGGAGGAACCCTGACCCAGCAAAAAATAACGCAGGCGAGAATCGGAAGGATGCAGAAATAAACAAGGTTGTGATATCAACTGCCACCATTTTGGACTCTGCTCAAACAGATCAAGGTCTTTCTGCTCAGCTTAATGAAAGCCTTCGATGGGATGGGATTCTTGAAGATCCTGTAGCAGAAGAAGAAAGGCTGCGCATCTACAAGATGAACAGGAGGAAACGGTATGAACTGTATCTCCAGCAACACTTCCCCACCGAGCCATGCCCAACTGCCAGGCATTCCCCACGACTGCATTGCAGAGCGTTGTGCACAAGCAGCCATCACACCGTATGTAAAGAAGATTGCTGCCGTTGTTTTCCAGAGGAGCAAGCACGAACTGGTTCCTGAACGCTGAACGAGCTGCAACCAGCAGTGTCACCCAAAAATCTCTCACCACATTCTGCAGCTCAGCACAGATTACCCACTGTCTTCTATCTGTGGAGAAAAGGTCATTTGTATTTTAAAAACAAACCAACCTGTTAGTTAAATTTGGATACAACTCAGATTGCTTCAGCTATTAAAAGTGCTCCTTTCCCTACTGCCAATTTGCCCTGCAGTATCCCTAGTTGTTCTTATTTGTTTAATTCAAAATAATACTCACTGTGTTACACCTGAGCTTTTTAGGTGTTGATGTTGTCTATTGCTGGTCCTGAAACCAGCAAGGACAGCACTTGTGGCAGATAGGCAGCTAAATGACCAGATACCTTGTTTAGAGGCTAAAATAGAATCAACTGGGCTGGAAAAGGCCACTAAGATCACAAAGTCCAACCATTTAATTGCAAATGATTGCAAACAGACAGACTTACCTAGTACTTAAAATTGAGCCAGCTGCAAAATTGGGATTGGAATCCAACTCTCATCTCCAGGCTCATGATCTAATTGTACCTACAGTATTTTCTTTTGTTATAAAAACTCATTGTATCAGCCCCTCAGATTTGATATCCTGGAGAAGCACAACAAATATACAAGGAAGATGGATCACACATCTAACAGTGGGGCTGTGCTTGTCATTATATGTACTAACAAGAAGCCTATTTGGCCAATCTGAAGTAAAAATCATGTCAAGCAGTAAGCTGCCTTGTACCCCTTCAACTTCTCATAGTAAAGAAACATTGTTCATACAGAGTGCTACTACAGTATTAAAGGAAAACAGCCCAGACCATGCTAAAGGAAGTATTTGGAAGTAAGACGGCAAATCACAAAGGAAACAGTTTTTCCTGAAGCCCTCCTGAAAGATACTGTTCTGATTTTTAAAGGTTTTTCTTAATGGCTATTCAAATGGACTGTCTTTTATACAGCAATTCACGTTCAGATACACCTTTTTCTCCTGTTTAATACTTTAAACACTGCATGACACTCAAACGCTTGCACAAACTTTTGCAGGAGGAGTGGCATGGTTTAGAATAGCTTCAGAGCTCCCTAGATTCCAATAATGTCATTACATGCAAATCTAGAGCTTTTGCAAGCAGATAACCAGATGAACAATAAAAAGTAAGCAAAAAAATCCAATTAAGAATTAATTAACTGATGTTCAATCCTACTCTGCCAGAGATACAACCAAAATCAGCACGCCTGCAAACTCGGAAAGGATTGAAGAACAGATTAAGCATCCAGACAAACGCTACAGCACTTCCCTCAAAACAGTAGTTTGTAACTATTTTGTTTTTATAAAGTTTAATGAAGAACACGTTCCAGCCTTATTTTACGCTGTATTTTCTAATCTAGTAAATTATCTAACATTGAGCATCTACATTTTTAACCATAATTAAAAAGAAATTCCTGTCTGGTTAAATACCGGTAGTATTGGCAAAGGGCAAGCGCTTCACTTATAAAATATGCTGAAATCCACACCAGAAGCTTTCTTTAAAAAGAAAGCTACACCAAATGAAGAAGTCAAATACACACCGGAGCAGATTTTCGGCTGTCTTCAAGCCACTTGTTCGATGTCTTAAAGTGATATCCCCCCAACACCTGGTGGTGTTTTGATTTTGGTTTAATACAGTTTTATACAGGAAGTGCCTTCCTAGAATATCTGAACAACAGGAACACATCAGGGAAACAAAAGGGGAGCTGGGATGGGCAGGATACATTATGTGATTATTTCTAAGTAAATACTATAATAAACACTGAAAAGCTGTGAGCGAAAAATAAAGAGACTTCTCTATATGATGGTTTTCAGATCATTTATTACCAATAAAGTAGAAGACAAATTGAAAATTAGAAGGAGGGGGTGGGAAAGGTCACAGACATCAGAACACTTGCACGGAGCTAATCAGAGCTTTGCAAATGCTGGAACATAAATAATTTAAAAGGTATCTCTACCAATTAAAATGTTTTTAAGAGGTACATAATAAAGTTTGTTTGCTGTATAAAAATCAGGTGCTTTATCCTAAAACCATATGTAAGGGTCAGTTCATTTCTAACTAGAGACAACTGATGATTACAACTTAAAATAATCCTCTTAGATCTCTTGCAAATGAATTCATTGGAAGAGCGTTGTCGGAGCAATCCAGGATCCGTGTTCTTCCAGCATCCTACGTCCAACAGTGGCCAGCACCAGATGTTTCAGGAGCAAGGTACATGAAACTGCCAAGCGAGCAACGCTGCAACAGCTTTCCCAAAGGAATTCTGTCCCTTTGAAACCCCACATGCACAGGGCTTGAGTTGTGCCTTCTGCTACACAGCAAGTACATCCTGGGGCAATGTTTAGGGGAGAACTGCAACTCGTGTATTTAAGGCACATTTCCTAAATACTGAAGTCCAAAACCGACATGTTTAGTGAGAAGACAGTCCTGCTCTTACCCACTCTGGAGCAATGCCCACCTGACTTTGGCATCCTTTGTCACCCTGGGGTTGTTTTAGGATCTGGTTTTCTGAGGCATGTACCAAAGATTAAGGACATTCTGTTCTGAGCTAATAAATATGTAAAAAAGCAAACAAGACAACCAAAGAACCAAATCACACAAACCTGCCTTCCTGTTGCATTTTAGTCTCTCAAATCATTTCAGTTCCCACTCAAGTGCACTTCCACACCATTCATCACACTTGCACAAACACATTAACAACAGCTCAAGAACAGACTCCTGAGTTTCGAACTCACCACTGACAAAAGTCACCCTTGGGGCTATGCATTAGCAAAGTCCTCTTTAAAAGCAGGTCCAGGGCTGATATTATACCACAAGGTTACCCGCACCTCAGAGGAGCTTTGGAATACATGGAAAAGCCTTGTCTAGCCAAGTCAAGTCTACCAACTGTCTCTGAGCGGCTACACCACACTAGCCACCAACATAGCTGACACTAGCCCATGCTCTTAAAAGCAGATGCTCTCCACGTTACACTGCTCCCTGTCAATATAGGAAGAACAAACTGGGTAAAGTAAGAAACCTCTCCAACTTATTTTCATTAAAGCACATGATAAACTAACGCACATAACATGCAGATGGACTTTCACAGTATCTGAAGTTATTCCCTTTGGTCCCCAACCTCATCATGCACTTGGGACTGGAGGGGTTATTCAGCAGCCTACAGACAGGCAGATGCTGCCCCATCCCAGTGACATCCTGAATACCAAAGTCCAGAGAGGACATGGACCTTCGCAATGAGAAGCTCAGTGGGGAAGACAGAGCTACAGCTGTGGATTTTGGTATGCAATAAAAATTTGCCTGTCCTTTGCTACCTTCTAATTCTTCACAACCCTCACCATGACAGCGTCTCACACTGCTCCCAGCATCTCCTCCATTCTAGGTCCCTGTATACACTGTGCATTTTCCAACTCCTAGTTAACAACTCCCTCAGCACAGACAGTACAGTGTTGGTAAAATCTAGGCACCAGTGGTTTTCTGCCACCACACTGTCAAGACCCAACTTTCCAACAATACAGGGATAATCTTTGGCCTGATACTCTTCATTACAACTCCTACTATATGCACAGAAGTGCCAGCATGTTACACAGACTACAGCGCTGTAGAAGTTGTTGCAAGAACAGAAGATACACCATTCCTCTACAGAACTTGAATGACCCGATCCTTTCTCTGCTGCCTGGAGCTGCAAAAGCAGTTTGTCTCCTGCTCTACTCAGAATCCCTCTTCTTTCCAACTCACACCTTCAAATTGGACACGACTGCCATAGGATAACATTTTAAGCTGCAGAATTCTAGATGTTTCTGTGTTAGCTTTTCCCAGCAATTTCCAGGAGGTGGTTCCAGAGAAAAGAGTCTCATGATCTGAACTGAGCGGAATGACAGCCCTGGCTATCTGTAACCAAATAACCTGGTAGATTCCCTGCAAGAGAGCAAACCACCCTTATTTTTGCACATCGCCACAGAGCATCAAATGGATTCTCACCTGCCAGGCACTATTGCACATTCTTTCTTACCTGTCAATATTTTCTCTGGGAAAATACTTCCCATTAGTTTCCTCTGATTACTGCACTGTGGGGAAGGGGAGGGAATTCATGACTTTAAAGGTGAACAAACGAGTTCCTTACTAAGTTATGTTCCCACAGAAAACCGCGTTCAGGCCATTCTGATGCTTATAGCAGGAATTAAGAGCTGAGAAAGAGGGTCTGTACCCGCTTTAGCTAGTGGAGTTAGCACAGTACGTTAGATGGGACCGAGATGGATCAGATCAAGAGAGACAGCCGTCAGTCAGCAACCATCCAGGACACAGTCGTTCCCAAGGTATTCTGAAGTTTCCAGCTCTATGCTGGAGAGGAACCGCCGCGTGCTCTTACGACAGTTGTAATCCAGCGTGGTGGTGTACACAGTCTTGGCGTGCTTCGGGTAGATGATGGTGGTGCTGGTGAAACGCTGCGGCTTGTTGCGGTGCTCAAAGTGGACCTCGACTTTGTAATTGCGCCACGTGCAGTTTGGGACGCAGATGACTGTCTGACTGCAGGAGGAAACGCTTAAGCCCACTGGCATATAGATGTCATCGATGAAGTGCTTCTCCGAGTCATATTTAACCGAGGATGTGTACCTGAGATACAACAGAGAGACATGCGTGAGCTCTGCTCCAGAGCAGCAGGCTGCTTTGTCTGCAAAGCTGAGCCATCGGGGGGGTGGCTCCTCAGCCTTACACCTACCACCTCAACACAGGAACAGCCACATCACATTGCTCTGCTGGTGTCTTCCATTAGCAGCACACCCGGCACTGTCCCGGTTTTGTCCAGCTGCCAGTACTACCAAATATCATCTCAATCCTTGCATCTGCTGTTTTAAGCCTCAGCTCTATGAGCCTAAGAACCTCATCCAAACTCCAGTGACTAAACCCAGAGGCCTACATCCACATTTAGGCTTTGCACATGAGCACCCTCATTCCTCAGAGGGCCAAGTCCATGGCAGCACACGTTATTTTCCCAGTTAGCCTCTGGCAAGAGCCACACAGGAGAGTTCTGGGATTGCTCACAGCATGGGGCACCCTCTGAAGGCAAACTTCTAGAGCTTCAACTGGAAGGAAAACGCTACAATCTACACACTAAGCTCCACTGGCAAGGAAATCCTCTGTGCTAGATCGCAGAAGAAAGCTTCCATCTCCTTCACACTGTGATAACTCTGTGTTAGCTCTTCCACAGTGTTGAATGCCTTCAATTCCAGCCCCATCACAGGCTCCTTATACCCACACCAGAGCATCCACTCCTTCTACCCTCCCCTGCATTAGGCTTCCATTTGATTGTACCTGTCTACCTCTGCTTGCACAGGGATCAACTGGGAGCCTTCATTTCTTGTTACTGCAAATCACCACATTCAAAGGAATAATTCACATGCTGTGATGCAGCATATTAAAAAACCCAGCAATTATGTACTCTCTGAATACCAACTTTTCTCTTAGTTCATAAACCAGCCACAGCTGATAAGGTAGAAAGTGCTTATTATAAAACCATGAGGTTACGAGAGCAGAATTCCTTTCCCCTAATAAAACACTCCTAGCCAGAAGGCTGCTTTGAAGATCTTCCATCATGATTACCTTCTGGTTAATTGGTTGAAAGACAACAGTTTGGAGCACTGCAATGAAGGAAAAACTGGAAAGCAAAATATAGGAAAGTCTTCCTGGGGAAAAAAAACCCCTGTGGGATTAAAAGAGGCTGAACACTCCTTCAGCCTGTACAAATGTCCAGGCATATACAGCTGCATGGAACAATAGCTCTGCAAACAAATTAACTTGACTCACAGGCACTGATAAGGCCCAACTACTCCTTTACGTGCTAACTCCTTCAAAACTAGATGGCTGTAACACAGCGTTTACCTTATTTCCTTTGGTGGTAAAGGGTCAAACTCAACTCCTTCGCCAAATGATAAAGGACACAACCTTGGAGGGCAGCTGGAGAGAACAGGGCTGGGCGAGAACACGGAATTCTGAAAAGAAATGCAAAAATAATCCCTTTTATGGTACAATTCAGTATATTCTCAGTAAAATGTATTTATTTAGCCCTTGGTACAGAGCTGTCAAGGTTCACATTTACATGCAAGAGGATCTGCCAGTCAAAGACATGCCTACAGGTGCAACCTGCAGGTCCCACCTGGCACTGGTCTATAGCATCAACCATGCGGCAGGGTGTATTGGTTTAAGTCCTAACTCCAGGAGCTTACTTCAGAGGAACCACTCTGGGGAACGAGAGAGGAATACAGCCCCTCGGTGCAGCATAGCTTCATTCAGCATGAACTACAGCCCGCTCGCTGGATGAGCTCACCTTCAATTTATAGCTAACATTATACGAGCGTACGAGCGCGCCCTCCTTGCTGGAGTCACCAGATACGCCCATGGGCAGGTCACAGAAGGAAATTATTGCAGGGCATCTCGCTGGGAGCAACTCCCTGTTTCATAGCTACTCCATGGCTACTATTTGAAGGCATTAAACCCAACCTAGCTCACATGCAAACCAATTGGAAAGGACTAACTTGTTCCCACCGAGCGGCAATGCACAGAGCATCCCTGCGCTCCTCTCCTGGACAGGCAGCACCTCGAGCCGACACCGGCCCAGCACCACCCCACAGCCAGAAGGAAACGAAAGCGGCCCTGAAGGGGCCTTTTTGAAACCCCCTCTGGTTTCCCACACAGGGACTACGGGAATCCTTCCTGCTCAACACATGGCTCTCCTATGGCCTTTTCCAGTTCCATGGCGGCACCCCTGTAGAAAAGGGATGCTTCCTCTGACCTGCAGTTTCCAAAGTATTTGTACCAACTGCTCAGCATCAACGTCCGAAAATGGTTTTGTGAAAAACTGGCCCGTCTCTATCTGATACTATTAACTGAAGCCAAAAGTTAACATAGAAACTTCTTACTCTGGGTCACTCTCGGGAATAATGAGAGTTCGTTTTCCTGTGGGATCATTCAAAGATGTGCTGCGATGCTGTCCCACCCCCACCTCGGTCAGGAGAGTCGGGGCTTCCCTTGGATTAGCAAGGACCGACCCCAAAGCCGGTGCTTCCTAAAAGCATCACCGGGTCCCCTGACACAACGCAGCTCCAGCCCTGGCTGCGGACACCGCGGCTCCCGGCGCGCTCCCTCCCGGTGTGCGCGCGTTAAGGGATACGGCAGCAGCGGGAGACGCCGGTAGGAGGGAAGGAAACGTGGCGCAACTCCTCCAAGCTGCCCCCAGCCCTCCCCGGAGCCCCGGCGCCGGTGTTCCCCCCTCCTTTCCTCAAAGGATGCTGCGGGGCCGGGAGCGCGGGGGGCGATACCTCACGGGAGGGTCCGAAGGGCAGCGGCGGCAGCCCCGGGGCGCAGGGCCCAGCACCTGTCGCAGCGGGACCGAGCCCGGGGCCGGCGTCAGCGGGTGCCGGGGGGTGCGGGTCCCGCTCCGCGCCGCAGCCCCGGGCGGAGGGTCCCCCCGGCCCCGCGCTGCGCGGGACGGGGCGCGGGGGTCGGGCGGCGCCGGTACTCACCGCGGCGGCGGGCGCGGGCGGGTCGGGCTCCGGCAGCCCATTCGTGGCGGCGCGGTCGGGGCTGCCCGCGGACAGGAGCCAGGGCGGCGGCGCGGGCCCGGGGCTGGGGGGCAGCCCGGAGTCGGGGCTGTCGAGCCCCGCGTCGCCCCTCTTCCTCATGTCCGGGAGGTCGGGCACCTCCCGCAGGCTGAGCCGCCCCACCATGACCGAACCGCCGCTCCCGCGCCGCTGCCACTGCGGCCCCCGGGCGGCGGCGGGACGGGCGGGGCCAGCGCCCGGGGGCGGGGCCTGGCCGGGGGGCGGGGGCTGCACTGCGCCCCGCCCCGTGTCCCGCCGCTGTCCCGGTCCTCTCCCGGTGTCCCCGTCCCCTCCCGGGGCGCGCGTCCTCCCGCGGTCCCCATCCTTCCCCCTCCGTGTCCCAAGGCAGCGTCCCTGGAAGGGCACTGCGCCCTCACGCCCACCCCCAGCCGCGTGGAAGTGGCCAAATCAGCTCCCTATGCAGTCCAACCTATTGACCCGATGCGCCGCGCGTTCCTATGGCAGTATGGACTGTGGGGAGCACAGAGCCAGCCCCGGCTGCTGCTCCTGCGGGGCTGTCCCCGCGTCCAACGTGAAGATTTCCCCCACAACAAAGGTTCCCGGGGGGTTTTGGCAGCCACGTGAAGCCCCCCACGCCCCTGGACTGAGCGTCACAGCCGCCTGCGATGGAGGGTGCGGAAAAGCAACCCGATTGTTTGCCGTGTCCATGCATTCGACCACATTTATTCAGTGGAGCGGTTCTGCTGGGACCAGGCCACTGTCTGCCCGGGCACTTCCCCTGGGCGCAGGCAGGCCGGGGCGGTTGATGCCAGCACCCGCAGGGACAGCGCTGAATAACACCCTTCAAACCTCAGGCTTCCTCCCCATGATGCTCCCTCTCCCCGCTCTGCACCAAGGATTCAGGCAGCAGCGCTGCCCCCTTTGTCTTTTTCAGGCAAAACCGCTGAAGCCGAAGCAAGAAAACGGAGGAAAAGTTTTTGCGAGCAGCAGCGGGGAGCGAGGGAACCTTTCCTGGAGAATCCTAAGGAAATAACGGCGCCGGGTCATCAGCTTCGGGGGGGGAACGCTCCTGCGGAGGGAAAGCGCCTGCCTGCAGCAGGCAAAGTCAGCGCCCCCCTGGGCAGCAGCGAGCAGCCCGGCCCGACGGGCCCAGCGCAGTGAACCCAAACCCCGGGCAGGAATTCCTTCCCTGCCCCCAAATTAAAAGCAGAGCGGAGTTTGCAGCCGTAGGCGTCTGTGGTTTGCAGCTATGCAGCGCTGGGAACTCCGGAGACTTCCTCAAGGAATTTACATTCCTTTGCAGGAATACCGTGGGGCTGGCTGTCTCTGCTGAGAAATGCAGATGGAAAAGAAAAGAACATGAAAAGGCTGCGACTGAACTCGTGGGGGCCGGAGCAGACGTGCGGGGCAGGTGTTATTTAACTGCATCCCGAAAAAGAGAGGTTCTGGTCTCCGGGAGCAGCGGGAAAGCTGCTTGCGCCTCGCTCCAGCATCCCATAAAAGCCCTTTACGAAATCAGACGCCTCAGAAGGCGCCGCAGCAGTTTCCAGATGAACACCATCATTATCGCAGAGCTGCTGTGCAGCTCCTGGGCTCAAAATCACGCTGCCAGCAACGGAGTTGGGCAATTGAGGAACGGGGGAACTTGTGGCACCTCCCAGCAGCCACCTCTGGGGGCTGGGGGGGTCCCCACGGCTGCTCCCCCGGGGATCAGTGTCTGGGTGTGAGGGACCCAGTGCTGAGGAGCTGCAGCAGGGGATGAGCAGAGCTGCACTGGCGTCTGGAAGCCTTTACCTACGAGCCCAAACCCTCCTGCCCTGGCCTGGCTTGACACAAAGGACGACGTTTTGTGCCCTTCCAGGCTCTCGCTTCTGGGCTTGGCAGGTGAAGTGGAGGTGTCAGAGCACGCAAGGGGGGCTCAGACCTCAGGATCTCCCACACCACCACCACCTGGAGCTGTACATTTGCCTGCTCGGGCAAAAGGGAAAGGTTCAAGCATGATTTTCATTACTCAATAACTAAAATGTTACGGATAGCCACTGCATACAGGGCCCTGCCTCTGAAGCACGCGTACTCTGCCCTCAGGAAGCCCGTGTCTTCTTAAGCCTCGCAAAGCATACTGATCTGTGCAACCCCGGATGGCATTGGAAATCTGCCCCCCGCCTGTACATCACAGCCTGTTTGCCCATGTTATTTACTTTTAAACTGCCCGTGCGCAGCCGGGACGGAGCAGATTCCGTTCCAGGATCTTATCAAGATCCTCCGTCCAGAAAGGACTTTCCACCAGGCCGGGCGCACTCGGTTTAATCAGCAGTGGAACAATAGGCACATTGATGTGGTGCAGGGGGCTGTCACTTAGGCACATTGATGTGGTGCAGGGGGCTGTCACTGCGGGCCGGGGGGAGCAAATCAGAAGGATCCTGTGCTATTTGGTAATGATGGAGAACTATTTCCAACCGATGGGAAATGCCAGGCTGCTCCCTGTGGCACAGACCAAGAACCCGCCAGGCACCGGAGTCACAGCGATGCCTTCAAGCAGTGGAACTGACGGGAGCCCTGGGAGCGGCTCGGCTGCAGGGATGAATGCTGATGGCGCATCCTGAAGTGGCTGCTTTAATCGGATGTTACAGCCCTGCTGCCGCCACCCTGCGAACCACTGAGCCACGAGCCGAGGCTTTCCCCGGGATCCGGGCAGCTCCACGTGCTGCAAGGACCAAAGGCTGATTTTTGTCTCTTCCTGCAGGACTCAGAGCCTGATGGCAGCCCCATGGGCTCCCCATGTCCTGCTGGGAACGCGAAGGCACCACCACTTCCCAGGGGCCTGATCACAGGGGGACTGCATTGAGAGCAGCCCTGAGGAGAAGGGTTTGGAGGCGTTGGTTGACAAGAAGCTCCCCATGACCTGGATTCAGTGTGCGCTTGAGCCCAGAACCCCCCTGTGTGCCGGGCTGCATCCCCAGAGAGAGCAGCAGGTTGAGGGACGGGATTCTCACCCTCTGCTGTGCTCTGGGGAGACCCCCCCTGCAGTCCTGATCCAGCTCTGGGGCCCCCAACACAAGAGGGACGTGGAGCTGTCAGAGTGAGTCCAGAGGAGGCCACGGAGCTGCTGCGAGGGCTGGAGCAGCTCTGCTCTGGAGCCAGGCTGAGAGAGCTGGGCTGGGGCAGCCTGGAGAAGAGAAGGCTCCTGAAGGGGAGACCTTAGAGCAGCTCCAGTGCCTAAAGGGGCTGCAGGAAAGCTGGAGAGGGGCTTTGGACAAGGGATGGAGGGACAGGACAGGGGAATGGCTTTAACCTGCCAGAGGGGAGACTGAGATGAGCTCTTAGGCAGAAGCTCTTCCCTGGGAGGGTGCTGAGGCTCTGTCAGGGGGTGCCCAGAGAAGCTGTGGCTGCCCCATCCCTGCAGTGTTCAAGGCCAGGTTGGACACAGTGCTTGGAGCAACCTGCTCTAGTGGAAGGTGTCCCTGCCCGTGGCAGGGGTTGGAGCTGGATGGGCTTTAAGGTCCCTTCCAACCTGAACTATTCTATGACTCCATGAAACTGCGGTACTTTGGTCCTGGTGACCCTGCAGCCCAGGTAAGGGCCCAGTGAGCCCCCCAGGTCCCACTCCCAGCAGGGACTCACTGGCACTGGTCCCAGGTTTCCAACATCCTCAGACATCTTTGTGCTCACAAAAGCAAGGCTGGAAAAGTACTGGAGCCCACCTGGGCTGCGGCTCGGGATCGGCGGACCTGCTCTGGCAAGGAGAAGGGAAGGAGCACACGCTTTAATTCTGGGTGGCAGTAGCACCATCTGGTGTAAGTGGCCCTAGCAGAGCAGGCGCACAGAGGAACATGCTCTTCCACAGCCCCTTCTGACACGGCCCAAAGGCAGACGCTCCAGCTCATTTTAATGAGCACAGCACAGCCGCAACTTGCTGCTGCTGAACAGCATCCGTGTCTGCCACCCACCCATCCGCTGCCAGGGAAAGGCTTGCGGAGACTTGGACACGGGCACTGGGGTGCTCGGAGTCACGCTGTAAAGCTGGGGAGAGAAATAAACAGCCGTGTTGCCCGGGCCGGGCTGCCCAAGGGCGGAGGGGGCAGCAGCAGCAGCAGGGACGCGAATGAGTCATTAACTCCAAGCGAAGGAAACTCTTCCAGCGTCACGCACCGTGTGGAAAAAAGGCGCTACCTCTTCATGTCAAAGGGAAAATGCGGCTCCCACAGAAGTCCCTCCAGCAGCTAAAAGCCATCAGAAACGATGCGATCATTCAGGGCCACGAGGGCGGCTCGGCCGCACAGCGCAGGGAGCTGCTGGGGATGCAGACGCTGCTGGTGGAGGGTCGCTCGCTGGAGCGTGGAAAAGCCACAAGAGACAGAAAATGCGGGACAGAGCAGTGCAGAGGCAGCAGAGAGCCCCGGGGCTGGCGTGGTTTGGGCGAGGTCCCTCCCAGCCACTGGGGCTCTGTACAGAAAACACTGAACATCAGTAACCACTGAATTCATTGCAGCGTCACACTCCGACACACAGCCAGAATTACACCTCAGCCAAAACCCATAAAAAGTGGCATTTTATACAGGGAAAAAAATCATAAGCCTTTATTCCCCAGAGATGTAAACCCCAAACAGCTAACACATGCGTACAGGCCTGCCAAACCCAATAAATACCCAAGAGCTGGGGGACAAAACCCTCACACTGACACAAAAACGCAGACTTGCTGTCTAAAAGCAGAACTCCAACCCCCCAGACCTGCAGCACTCCTGAAAGGCTGAAACGAAAATGCCATTTTTCCTTTTATTTCCTCTTGTCTACAGAATGAAATGTGGAGAATGAACAGGAGAAGCCTTTGGGGAAAGAGACGCGACGATTAACTGGAACATCATCCTCAGCTATTCATAACTGAGTTAGAGCCATCCACAGACAGAGCAAAGAAAAATGAATCTAGAATGGATTATTTATCCCCCCCAAGGAATAATGAATCTCTGCAACCCCATGTTCCCTCCTCCCTGGCTACTGCACTTGATAACGTGTGAACCATCCTACACGTGCACCTTGAGTTAATGTGTCCTTAGGGAATGGCTGTTCACAACCCCAGCGTGCTTTCAACCCTTCTTTTGTCACCCAACATGAAATCAGGAGAAGAAGTAAACGAAGCAACAGCACACTTGGGAAGATTGGGGAATTTGGAGCCAGGAGAAACTGCCTTCCCTCCCCACTAGTATTGTTACTGCTGCTCTGCAATGGATGTCACCACTATGGCGCTCTGCAGCTGAGCACCCCCCAGGGCCCAAGCCTGAGGACTCCTGAAACACATCCTAAAGGGTTGGTGGTCGCGTGCCTGCTGGTGCACACCTTGCTGCAGCAGCAGTTCTATCTGAGCAGCGTTAGAAAACCTGACAGTGAGGATTTCATCCCTGGGATTTATCCTGCCTGCTCCAGTCCTGTGCTCGACCCCTGCCTGTTCAAATGCTGGCTCACCTGCCAATTGGGCAGAGGGAGCTGGGGTTTTAACCAGGCACCAAATCTGCCCCCCCCCAGCCACAGGACTAAGGAGAGGGAAGGGGAGCAGCCTGCACCCAAGAGGGGACAATGCTGAAGCATGAGGCAGATACAGCCTGAGCCAGGTTCTGCCTCACTTTGTGATTTCTCATTACCCCTCTTCCTTCCCTGATCCCGGTGAAGACCGGGATTTTGGGTGGACAGAGCTCATTCTTCTGGAGCATGTCTTATCCTCCCCTCCCAGCTGTGCAGCAGCAAGTACTCAACCCCTAGTAAGCACAGCCCCTAATAAGTAGTCCTAAGGCCCAAACTCAACCTGGTGAGGAGTGTGACCCACCCAAGAAGGCATCTGACACCATGATTGCTCCTCACCGGCCAAACTGGTACAGGGCTTGCTCTCCTGTACACGCAAGTGAGGCTTGAGCTAGAATAAAGCAGGCACGACTGGTTGATCTGCCCCTAAACCCATACTGGATTCAATTGTTCATGGTTGGGCCTTCAAAGTCCCCAAGAAAGGGTACAGAGAGTTTGGGAATCCAGTGTCCCTAATGACGCGGTGATGTTCCCCTCCACTGAGACTCCTTAGGGAAACTCCCACCGTGGGCAGGGTGCAGAGGTACACCAAACCCAGCCCTGCTCCACACCGCTTTGAGGCTGGGGGCCGGCTTATCCGAAATTATTTCACCTCTGGTTCTCCTCTCTGCACTGGTGCAAGCGGAAGCTCAAAGGAGAAAAGGAAGGCCCTCAACGTCTGAAGCTGGTGCAAGCATCCTGTCCTGGGAAGAGGCCCTGGCTCCCTGTTTAAGCCATTTCCAGCATCTCCCCTTGCAGGGCAGCAAAGGTGCCAAAGGGACACACCCCTGCTGGCATAAGTGCAAGGGGCTGGTGCTGACACTTGCTCCATGAACAGCCCTTTGTGGAGAGAGGGCGAGATGCTGTATGGGAACTCCCATCAGGGACAGCAGCAAGTCCAACACACATGAGAAACAACAAGCAGCTGGAGATGGGCTCTGCAGATGTCTGGTTTGGCCTTTAAGCTGTAACAGCAACTGAGGCTGCTGCTTGCTGGCAAGAGGTTTGCCAAGGTGCAGAAGGCATTAATTCAACCCTTTCCTCCTGTTCTGAAAGGATTTGCTTTGCTGTTTTACTGGTGGCTTACACATGCCTGTCCTGAGACCAGGGGAGAAGTCTGCTCAGGGTTTCTCTCCTGGACATCTCATTAATCCAGGGGAGCTGCAGAAGCCTGGATCCCAGCTGTTAAAGGAGCTGGGGATTTGGTGGTGGTGATGGTTTGGGGTTAATTCTCCCCCTGCAATAAATAATGAAACAGAGGAACAGCTCTGCAACAGGAAGTGAGCAATAACACCGAACTCTCAGCCAAATCCTCAGTGCTGCAGCAGGAGCTCAGCCAGGCTGAAGGCTGGGACACCGAGTGTATCACACCTGGATATTCTCTGAATCCTTCTAAACTGTTTTTGTAGCTGCTGACTTCCATGCTGACTCTACTTTCTGCACCACACAGACCCACCAATGTCCTGGGTTTCACTCCTGCTAAGCTGTCTCAGGGCAAACACCTTGGTCAGATTCTCTCTTGGTCTGAATGGAGATGCAGCACCACAGTTTATGAGGGTTAAGAGCTCACAGACACAGGGGTGACAGGACACGGACTTTTCAGCAGCATACTACCGATCATACACGTGGGTTTTGCTCCCCGTCACTGCAGCCAGTCCTGAGCAACAGTTTCCTTCTGCTCACTTAGAGCCTTTTTTTGATGAGCTTCTCCAGTTTCCGTATCCGAGAGGATTCCTGCTCTGGCGTGGGAGCGCTCAGCGAGAGGGAGCCGGTGTTCTCCACGCCGGAGGGGGGAGCCGGGAGGCGCTGGCGGAAGAGCTCCAGCATGCTGCTCTGCTCGCTCCTCTTCAGGCCCTGCAGGAGCAAACAACAGTGAAGCACCATGGTCAGACTTCATTGATCTGGGAGCAGGTGTGCATGCGAATAGCTGCAGGAGTCAAACCTCTACCTTCTGTCCACTCACCGCAAGCTGGATGTGCACCTCTGGATGATCCTGAGACAACTGAGCTCAGCCGCAGGAGCCAGAGCAGGTATAGTATATAAAGTGAACTGCAAAGCTATTCAGTAGCAACTCCACAAGCTACGACTGCCTCAGAGTGCTTTTCCCACTCCCAAACCCCTCTGTATTTCTACTGAAAAACGTCACCAACAGCCTCAGTGCAGTGCTGGTGGACAAGCAGAAACTCTGCGGGACAGGTTCTAACCTTCATGTCTAGTATCTTCTGGAAAGTGTCGGTGCTGCAGTCTGCAAGGAGCTTGATGTAATTGTCAACAAACACAACTGGGGGTTCGTGCGGAGCCATAACCACCTGCCAAGACAAGAAAAAAGAGATCAGACAAATTCTGTGAGTTAAAGCCAGCGCTTGGTCAATCCAGGCACATTGAGAGACAGCAGGACTGGCTTCTCTAGAATAAACTGCTTAAGGAACAAGGAGGCTGATGTGCTGCTAGTAACTGAGACGTAAAGGTGAGCGAAGAGAAGTAAAGTAAGGAGCAGGAAGATGGATGGGGTGCAGTGGTGCCTGGACCCAGGGGGCTGCAGATCTCGTTTTAAAGAGCAGCAGAACTTTGTCTCTACGCCTGTGGGCTGGCAGGCACTGCTGTATTGTCAAAGCTTGCAATTTCATCTTGTTGCATGGGCAAGACTAGCTGGGGAGATGCTTGGGGGAGAAAGGCAGCGCTGGTGGTGTGACAGAAAGTCCCTATTGGGTCAGGCAGCCTGGATGTAGCCCATCCCCTCACTTTGTGCGTCCCTCTGATCCCTGCTGCCTGGAGGCAGAGCAGAGATAGCACAAGGGAATCTGACAACACTGTGCAGTCCCTCCCTCTGTCCCTAGGACAGCGCAGTCAGAACAATCTGCTATGCAGCTCTCCTGCTTCCAACATGAAATCTGATGGGTGAGTGGTGCCGCATGCAGCCACTCAGTCCTTTGGGTACGCTCCTCTGGAGAGGCTGGGGGGCAGTGTCTGACCCCCTGCTGACGTCTGCCCCAGAGCTCACCCCCTCTTAATGCCAGCAACAGTCAAGTCAGGAAAATAAATTAAAACAGCCTTGAAGCTGGAAAGATGATTACTCATTGTCATATTTTCCTTACATAAGCAGCAAGCTCCATAGAGAACACACCTTTTGATAATGCTGGGCAGCAAAACCATCCTTCTGGGGAAGTGTGTGTGTGTGAATGTGTGTGCATGCAGGGCAGAAACAGCACAGGACCAGACTCTTCCCTGTCTCTGAAAACATTTCCATATGTTTCCACTGACCCAGCTCACCCCACACTGTATTCTGTCACAGAGACATTTTCTTTCTCTCCCTGCACTTCAGACCAATGAAACATCATAGCCATGTATACACTTATAAATCCTTAATTTACAGCCCTTGTAAAAATCTTCTGCCAAGATGAAAAGCTGGAACTTCAGACAGCAAAGCCAGAGGAGAAAGGAAACAGCTCCATGGGACGTGTGTACCCTGACGCCCTCCTTCCCGCTTTCATCTGTGCTTGTAGGGCTTTGCTAAATGAATTAGTTTGTGCCATCTTCGGGCTCATGGATACTCCTACTGAATTACAGCTGCACCAGTATAAGCCTGGACACGCTGCTGTGCGGTGGATTTGCTGTATGCAACAGAGTTATCATTTCTGAGCCATCTTGGAACTAGGTAGGAGAGCCCTGAAAACACCATGGAGCAGTGCAGTGGCCTGTGCTTCTGACAGCGTGAAATAGCTCTTAGGGAAAAGGCTTTGAATTTGGAAACAGCAATGTCTGAGCATTGATAAAAAGAGACAACCACCAGGCAAACAGAATGGCCAGAGATGACCAGTCAGCTCTGGGCCCCTGCAAGGAAACCTTCCTACAGAAATGCCCCATCCTGGCAGTGTTCAAGGCCAGGTTGGACACAGGGGCTTGGAGCAAGCTGCTCTAGTGGAAGGTGTCCCTGCCAGTGGCAGGAGGTTGGAGCTGGATGGGCTTTAAGGTCTCTTCCAACCCAAACCATTCTGTGATTCAGCCCAATCACGCTGATCACACAGGGCCTGATTTTGCCCAACAGCTCTGTGGAGCACCCAGCACTCTTAAGTGTTTTGCTGTTTCATGACTAGTTACATTGACATGGGGCTCTCACGCGGGGTCATCAGAAGCATGCTCTGCAGCAGGGCAAGCATGAGATGTCTGAAAATGCAGACAAACTGCTACTGCCTGGCCTGCAGACCAGCAGCACCCTGCACTCCCCGCCTGAGGCACTTCCTATACTGCTTTCATCTCAATCCCAATGAAGCCAATGTGATAGTAAGGTAGACAAATTAATTCCATTACCTTCCTGATTCAAACATAAGCTCCAAGGAAAAGCCCATTTCTGTACGCAACAGGCTCCAATCTTTGCTGCTCCTCCATTAGCAGTACCAGGGTATTTTTCTTCAGGCCATTTACAAGAAAATTTAGACTTGCTCTAATGTATCTACCAACACCTCAATCGCCTCACTCCAGAAGCATGGAATTGCAGAACTGATTTCTGAATTCAGAATGCAAACTCAGCCGTAACATTACCTTGGGGCACAGGAGCAAAGCCACACTGAGCAGGAAGCATGGAGAGCCCGGGCTCTGCACCCCCTCCTTGCCTTGGCTGTGGTTCACAGGAGGCTGGCTGGCAGCTGCCTGTCCTGCCTGACCCCAGGTCCCACTAATTCACTCAGAGGAACCATCTTCACTTCAGCATTGTTGGTGAAGAGGGGACAATACCATCACCCAGGAGGGTACAACTGCACAGCTCCCATGGCTTCTCCTGGGATCAACCCAAGCTTCTTACTCCAGCAACAAGGGGTTGGAGTTTTGCTTGTTACTTTTTATGAAGACAACACACTGCTTTTGGGTCATTTTCCAGGCACTGGGTCTGGAAAATGAAAAAGGACTCTGGTGAATACAGTAACCCAGACATGTTTGCACTGGCTGTTACACTAGACAGTAAACAGGTGACTCAAGCACGGCTTGGCTCCCCTGCGTGAAGGAGTCTGCACAAAGGCCTGGAGTAACCTGAACTGGAGGGTTTGCCCTGCAACAGACACTTATGGATGCTAGCTCTGATTTTCACAAGCTCCTGAGGGAATCTGGTGCCCCAGCGCTCCTGGTAAGCAGAACTTGAGCCCTCGGTTACCTTGAAAAATGAGGATGAAAACTCAAATGAGATGTTAAAAGGGTGGGGGCAAACCCAAGGCAAATAAGCCAGTTCTGTCGAACAGCTGGCAGCGCACCCGGACAAGCTCACATACATTCATGTGCAATTGCAGATTGCTGTGTTCAAAGGAAGGGCCCCCTGGAATTTGCTCGCTCCGAATCCCAGTCCAGCAGTCTGGCTGGCAGGTTATCAAAAGTCTTGAGTTACCTTCAGGATCATTTCAGCCCGAGTCATGCCTTTCACCACTATCTTTGTGTAGCTGGCAGGAGCCTTCCTCACCACTTGGGACCCAATGGAGGGCAGATCCAGGAGAACCATCTTCAGAGAGTGAGTGTCCAGCAGCAGCTGCAATAGTTAATCACACCCTATTATTACCAGGCTCCATACCTGCTATAATCCAACATCCTTAAATGTTTAACACTTCCCACACTGGAAAAAATCCCAGTAACAAATCCTAATTTCCTGGACTGCAGGAAGAGGAGGGGCTGACCCACGTAATGTTACTTCAAGGAGATACGGTCATCCATGGCTACATATCAGCACCGTTCACTGAACTGAACGAAGCACTGCTCTGCTGACTTCAAATGACTTATGTGCCAGATGCTGAGCAGCCACAAGGCAGAGATTTCCCTCCAGTCCTCTTCCCCTTGACAGTATAAAGTGAAACAATCTCGATTACCTGTAGCTGTATCAGTATTTAGATATTGAGGTCAAATGAATTAACACCATGCTTTCTCCTGCCCCCAACCACCCACTGCATCAGGTTTTCTGCTTTACTCAACCACTTGATTTTAAGATTTTTCTTTAAGAAGAAAGCTGCAACACAATACAGCTCCATGGAGAACTGCTCAGTACCCTGCGTACACTGAAACTCACAGCCTGCATGCTGCTGTTTACTGTACTAGTGGCTCAATAAGTAGCAAGGAGCAGCCATGAAATTTAGCCCAGACAAGCACTGATGACAAAATGCTGTGCATTAGGGTTTCTTATAGCAAAATTACCCCAAATACCACACTCTTCTGATTGCACAGGGTATGTTTGAAGAAGTAAGACCAGACCAGTGAAGGACAGACTCCGAAATCAAACTAGAGGAAGAGGAGCACAATTGATTTACGCAGCAATGAGTGAGAGCTCGCTGGCTGTCAGCACACCCAGTGCATTTCCTGCAAAGGGGCTCTCTCAGGACCACATGGAAACTTGTTCTTCTTGAGCAACACACAATGTTATGGGCCCTTCAGAACCCCCCAGCAATCACCATGGACAATCTGAACATTTATGGCACAGCTTTCAGCACACATGGGAATTCAGCGCAAATACAAAAGGACTGAGCTGAGGAGGAGGGATGGTGGATCACACCACTACAAATCTGGTCCCTGTTATCTGCAGCAGCGTATCATTGCGGTGTGCTGCCTGTTTCATGGCAGCCTGATTCATGAGATGAATCAATGCCATCAATCTCGTCCTGGGAAGCCAGGAAACCACAGCACAAACGAGCAGCTCTGTGCACCCCAGAGCTGCTGGAGCCTCAGGCTGTCTTAGCCGGATTCCTGTATGTCTGTGAGTGACCCCATAGATGGAAGATTTTTCCATGGTTGGAAAATTCACATCTTTCCCATGTAAACTCTCTCACGTCTAATAGGAGTTTTGTGCACCCAGCAGCTTTCTCACAGATGCAGCACTTGCAGGCTCTGTCCACTCACCCTATTTCCCCCTGTTACCCATTCCAGGTCCCTGGCATTATTGTCTCACTGCCAAACCTTGCTGAGACAGAGGATTGTCAAGTCAGAGATACAAACACAGTGAAACCCTGCAGGTCTTGTTCGCTGCACCGAACGCTTCCATAAATAATGCTCTAGCGCCTAGATTTCCAACATTATTATTAGAAAACAGCACTGTGTTTAGGACAGGGAAGGCCTGGAAAGCATATTCCACAGCAACATTTGCACCAGAGCAGAAAAACTGGTGTGGAAAGATGCCGGAGGGCGACCAGGGGGATGTTCAAAAGATGCCAAAGCAACCGAAGACCTATATGCTGCAGAGCCAGAGGAGATCAGCTTCTGAAGACCTCTGTACATCTAACCCCAGGAAGGTATGTCCCACTTATAAATGACATATTCACTGTGAAAGAGGCTAATAAAAACCTTCCCAGTCTGCTTTAAAGAAGCAAATTGGGCCTGTTATTCCAATACAGTAATGTTAAAACCTTTTAACATTAAACACAAACCCACTGCTGGCAACTGGTTAATCAGTTTAGATGGTTATTAAGAAAAAGACTTTGTTTAATCACTCTCAGGTTTGCTCACTACAAAAGATGAGCAGGAATTCCGCTTCACTCATTTGCTTCCCATTAAGAAAGAGGAGGGTTTTGATGTAAAGCTCCTGTTTCATTTTGCAGACACACACTGCTCAGAACCCATCTTTGATGCCCAAAACCCAAGCAGCTTTTAAGGCCCTGATCTGAAATTCACAGCAGTGCCATTAGGGACAATTCTGCTTTTGTTTAATTAGCCCACAGGGAAGCAGCTGTTTGTGCAGGGGACAGATGAGAACCCGCCTCATCCAAACCTCATCCTCACAGAGCAACGCGGTCCCAGCCCACATGCACGGGTGGGAGATGAAGGGTCTCAAGGCAATAAATACCCTGCACTGCCGATGTGCAATTCAGGGACAGGGACTCCTGTGAAAGGGCAGTATTTCAACAGAAATGCATGTGTTAATTCAAGTGGCAATAATTCAATGTGCTTCCTTCCCTTCACCTTCCATCCCTGGTGGCATTCAAGTCCAGGTTGGACAGAGCCTTGGGTGGCATGGTTTAGAGTGAGGCGTCCCTGCCCATGGCAGGGGGGTTGGAACTAAATGATCTTAAGGTCCTTTCCAACCCTAACTCTTCTATGATTGTATCTCACCATCTCGCAGTACCTACGGCTCTCAGTGCAACAGGGAGGCAGGTTTATGGGAGAAAGCTGGGGAGTCCTGAGTCCCAGATGCTGGGTGGTCACTTCCCTGGGTCTCAGCCACTGAGTGGTAGAGGTGGGGGCAGCTCTTCCCCACCATGCTGCAATGTTTGACATGTGTTTGCAACACCTGAGGAAGCGAGGCCTGGAAGGCATTTATGCAGGAAAGAAACTCTCCTGTCTTCAGACAGTGCAGCATCACTTACCCCCAGAAACAGGGCCTCCATTTAGCCCTTTTTTTTCTGACAAAATAGAGAAAACTCTGCACTGTACCTCCACAGCCCCATCCTTCCTGCACAGCTCTGAGGGGAGGAAGATAGCAACCATCCATAGGCAAACTAGAGGAGGCAAAAATCTAATTGCACTCACTGGAACTCACCAGGACACAGACTCTGGCAAAACTGCATCAGGCTGCAGAGGAGCCCCTGCAGGCATCACCCTCCAGGGGAGGCTCCCACAGCTTCACCTCCTCAGAGAGAAAGAAGCCAGCACATGGGACCAACGAACACAGTCAGTCCCTGAGAGGATGCTGCATTGCTCTGCTGGAGTATTGCTGTTTGAACTCCTGAGCTGAGAAACTGCCTGGACACCTGGGGTTTTGTGGTTTTGGT
This sequence comes from Ara ararauna, assembly GCA_028858755.1. Taxonomy (NCBI): domain Eukaryota; kingdom Metazoa; phylum Chordata; class Aves; order Psittaciformes; family Psittacidae; genus Ara; species Ara ararauna. The sequence goes on along the minus strand of CM054389.1, from coordinate 2,255,782 downwards.
TTGGGACTGTTGCTGGGTTTTTTGGGCAAGTTTTCCTGTTGTCTCACTTCCCCTCCAAATGACGCTTCCTCCAGCAATTCCTTATTAGCGATTCCTACCTTAAAAGGAGCAGACATATGTATGAATAAAGGATTAAAGCCATTACTGCACAGGCCTTCTTCACTGCCCATGCTCCACCCTGGCACTTCTTGAAGGGGAGGAAAGAGGAAGCATACCTCAAACAGCAACTATGAGTTGACCATGCCCCAGCTCTTCTGAGCAGAGAAGCGATGGGCTTAAGTTTAACCAAGGGAAAAGGCACGGAAGCAGCAGAGGGAGATTTGAGAAAGGATGTGTCAGAAAATAGTCTTCCTGAGGACAAGGTAGCTTCTGGCAGCAGTTTCTGCCACAAGCAACATCCTTTTCCTTTGTGTGAGAACACTGAACATCATGACTCTGTCTCACCATGACACCTTAGACCAGTGTGTAAGAGGTGTGTTGTTCCCGGGCTATCATTAATTTGACTGGCAAAGTAAGAGCTCCTCTGCTTGGGAAGATGCCTAAGGTCCCTCTCCCAGGACAGGTTCAGCTGTGGCAGAATCCCTATAAACCTGCTTCCACTCTGCCCTGTACCAGTGTATCCCTACTGCCTCAGCTGCACCAGAGTTCAGGACACGTAACTTAGCTCTCTGCCCCTTTCTACCAAAAGCTGCCTTGACTTCTTGAACCCAGAAGTCATAAAATATGACAGGCAATGCAACTGCTTTTTCTTACCTGTTCTGCGCCCACCATGCTAATAGGTTTGCACTTGAAGAGATGGTTAATGAACTTGGGAATGAAGGAGCTGCAGAGATGAAATACAAAATGACACAATTACATGTGAGTATTTGGAGTCAATACAGTCTTCTGCAGTAAGAAAGCATGCAAGGCCAAATCAGGATGGCTTTCTATACAGACACTGTAAGTGCCCGCTTCTCAAGATGATTCCAGACACATGAAGTATACTAAATAAAAACCCAACAAATCCTAGGTACAATTCTTTTGCTTTAATCCATACTGATCTCAAAGTTAATTGAGAAGTTGCACACACACTCTATGTAAATAAATTGCTATAAACTACATGAAGTACTACACTACAAGGTCAAGAACAAGCAAACTATTGTACGTAATAAACACAGCAACACGCCAGGATTAGCACAGCTATTCGCGGAGGAGAAGAATCCAGAACCTACAATTTACTGCATACAAGTAATTCCATAACATGCATATTACACCCTGAACTTGAGGTCCAGCCAAGGCTGGAGGTCTGCTGGGCCCTGGATACTCACACAGAAAGGCACCCATCCAGAAAGCTTCTGGCCAACACAGTCAAGACAAGAATAAGTTTTGTGAAAACACCATTACCCTGTTTTATTAACGTGGACTTCAGACTCAGAAGAATGACTAAGGTACATATACTCAAGTGAGGAGAATTTGGCAAGGATGGAAGCCCAATATTTGCCAACGCACTCCAGAGCACCAGCTCTGGTTTTAGCTTTCTACTTCCTGGTTTTAGGCTTTGTGGTAATTTCATTGCTCAGTGAAGAAGCAGATGCTCCCTTCCAGCAGAAGCGCTGGCTGAGCACCTACAAGACAAGCTCCTGGCCAACCTGCTCTACTGAGGAGCAGCACCCGGAAAACTCAGGACCTGAACATGAGGAGAAGGACCGGCATGAACAGCACAACCTCTGTCAGGACCACACCACTCATACCCTTGGTCTTCCTTTTGCTGCCTTGTTTTTCAATGTACTCTGCTTCTTTCACATGGCCTTCTTTGGCTGAATGCCTATCAGGCTCATGTTTCCAGGACCTTGCCCATGACCTGGTGGCAGGTCTTAGATTTTAATGACACTATTCTAAGTTCATATAAGTCAGTCTGGTTTCTTTCCTTTTTGAATGAGAAGCCATTTATGTTGATGATCTAAACTCAGTGTGGTTTCCCCCTTGATCTGTCAAGCTTTTTGTTTCCTTCTCACAAAGCAAGGAGCACGGACAGCATCTTGTTTGTCCTGCCACCTGTTTCCCAAGCCAGGACATTTATTTTTTGCCCTTTCTCATGGAAGAATGACAAAAGCGTAACTCAGGCAGAGAGCATGCCAAGCTGCTGAGAAAAGCCAAAGAAATGGCTCAAGGAAGAGTCCAAGCAAAGGCTCCTTCCTTTCCCCTTCTCTCAGACACAGCCACGACCTCTTTCAGTGAATCATCCTTTCCTGGAGAGGCATCAGGGAGAACAATTTCAAACTGCTATTGAGAACCAGCTACTGGGCTGCCCCAAACAGCTTTGAATCTGACCACCAGAGAAACAACCTCGGCAACACAATACAAATAAGAAGAGGGAAACAAGCCCTATCTCCTCTTGCACGAAAGCATGACAGCAGAGATGCAATAGATCTGTTTTAAAATCCATTTTTCAGGTGCACAGCTAATTCCCGGAGGGCAATTAGAGTGCTAAGCACAGCTGGAGCTTAGGTGATCCTATAAAATGATCAATGGGTAGCAGCTCTGGGAGCAGCACCTTGCTACAAGCTGCAGAGAGCAAGAAATTAACTCTACCTTTGATCTTGCAGCTAGGTCCAACTGTCCTTCCCTCTGTAAGGTCAGACATGGAGCTAATGCTCATGTTCTGTATGAGCGAGCCTCTCTTTTTACTGGGTGGCAGACCAGCAGCCAAAGAACCCCTTCCCCTCTCTTTTTTTCTATGTAACCACACATCTTCTATGTAACCACACAGGCTCCCACAGACAGCTCTCTGTCTTGCATGAAACAATTCCCAGGCCCCTTAGGATGGCCACCCACAATCAATGCAGAAGGGTAAAGTGACCTTCCATCCCCACATGCCTGTTATTTCACGCTGCCTTATTGGAAACAGCTTCTCAACTCCAGCAGGACAGACAAGACAAACCATAAGAACCAAGGGCTGCTCTGCTATTTTGGGAGGGTTTTTTGGACAAGCAGAGACCATCAAGAGCAGTTGCACTTAAGTGAAAAATTCACTTGAGTCTCTTGCCTAGGCTGGACTCAGTGCTTGGCTCTCTCAGCTTACAGCAGGCAATCCTGATGCAAATAATACGTGTGAATTCAATGTTAATGCTCTGCACGAGGTTTTGTACTCTAAATGCCTTCAGTCCCTGCACATCCACAGAGCTAGATTGGATGCCAGAATTCATTTACAGTTTCAGCTATAAAACTGAATCCAGCAAACCCTCCATAGAAGCAGACAAGTCCCCAGCACAATAATAAAGCAGTGCGAGACAGATTAGGAACCTAAAACAGAGAAACCACAGCATATGAGAGGCTCCCATCCAACAGGAATGGCTCTGCCAAGGCCTGTGCTTTCCTAATCCCCTGCACTGCTGATGCATCAAACACAATGCCTTCCTAAGCAAGGCAGACAGAGATGCAACCACAGTCTTGTCCGTCTGAAGGAATATGAGCTACTGCAGGGCATCATTCAAAGCATCCTGGTGTCACTGAGTCACTGCAGCTGAGAAGGGTTTTGCTCTACACCCTGCTCCAAGGCAGTGACCAGCCCTTTCAGCTTGGCCAGGCTTAGCTCAGCTCACTGTTTCCAAACCTCCAGGAGCCTCCTTGTCACAATCTTCTTCTACCCAACTCCTCTCACTAAAAGCACGATGCAAAAGCCAGAACTGGAAGGGTGCCTGCTGCAGTTACCCACAACGCTTGCCTGTTTGTAATGGATGAGCTGTTATTCTGGCGAGGGGGAGAGCTGTTTGTTTTTCCTGTCTCTCAGTTCTAATCTCTTCCTCATTGAGGTCAGGTCACAGACTTCCCAAACACATCCCTGCATAGCAGCCACGGCTTCACCACTGTGGTTTTTGATTTCAAAGGATAAGGACTGAGGTGCAGTGAGAACAGAGCCCCTTACCCTGCCTGCAAGTGCCTCCTGGAAAGCTGGCTGCTTCTCACTATTTCATGGGAGTGAGGGTTGCATATTGGTCAAAACAAAACAAAAATGACAAATTAGGTTAGAGGACTGATGCCATTTTTGATGTCCATTTTTCTTCTTGCAGACTTGGCTCAGATCCCTCAGTTTTAAATGCAGTGACTTTAGATGCCTTCTCCCCTGTGGTCCTGTAACTCAACACTAGCGCTTTATACAATCCATTAGAGCTGAGAAGTGGCTGGCAGTTCAAAAAGATATAGACATTAACATATGGAGAAGTACAATGCCTGTTAAAAGGATTTTCAGTGTTGTGGAGCACACAAAAGGCCAGGTATTTATATTGGGCAGGCAAGCATATTCCATAAGAACCCAGAGCTTCAAAAATACAAATGTTTGCATGCATTAAAATGTCATCAGCATTTTAAGTACATCAATACACCCTTACCACTGGGCTAGCTCTCTTTAAATCCAAGTTGTACAGAAGAACTCTAAATAGGATCTGGCAAAAACAACCCTTAGGAACCAAATTTTCACTTCTCCACCTGATTCACAGCACAGTGAACTCCGGACTGCGTCTTCCTTTTAAAGTGCTGCAGATCAGAGCTGCAGTTGTCTTAAAAAGGGTTCTGAAGTGGAGTGGTAGTTTTGCAGGTTTCTGTGCTCAACTATGGAACAAGCTATGATGAAGGCACTCGGCTTAGATGTTCATTTTATCCTGAGTTTATCTGGTATGTGCTTAGCAATAAAGTTAAAAGGGAGGCAACTAAGCCGAGGTATTGAGTGTGCTCTGAACAGCTGAGTAAATGGGGTTTTTTATTTATCACCATGTTAGTGATATAAAATTCAAGTGAAACCACATAGAAGGCTTAAGTGCAATAAATTTTCAGAGACAGCATTTCAAACAGTGATTATGGGCAATGTCATAATATGATTTAGCAGTAACTGCTCCTTAATGCAAACTAATGAGTACCCTGAGATAGAAAAGGGGAATGAAACTCTCAGGCCAGCCTCCCTGCTGTGAGAGCTAACAGTTCTCAGGAGAGCCTGCTGCATCCTTCCCTGCTGAAGCAGGAGCTGAAGCTCCAGTCTCAAACCTACACAGTAACTGCCAGGCCATAGTTTATTTCAGGGTGATTAGCTTATTGCAGATGAATGAAACATTAAGGTATTTTAGAGTGACACATGATATGCATGGCACAGCTCACAAGTCCACCAGCAGAGTCACATGCAACACCAAAAGCAGCAGCTACAACTGGCAGAGTCCTCCTGAGGGTTTTTCTTGGGGCACTGGCATGCAAAGCTCTGCTGGCCACAGGCAAGCAGGGAAGAGTTCCAAGTATCTTCCCAAAGAACGGAATTCTTGTTTCAGACACACAGCTTCAAAGTTTGGGTGTCCAAGAGATGCTGGAGAGCTCAACCCTAAACCCAGAGGGAAGGGGCATTTCTGCCTCATCTTCCAGTTCTTTCACACTGCTCCACTTTAAGTGACTTGACAGGAAAACACTTATAATATTCTGCCAAATCTGAACTACTGCCCTGAATATTCCCCTCCTTAGTGAACTATTTTTGCACAGAAAAGCAGCTTTCGGACTGTCAAGGCAGAATACACTCATCACACATGCCCTCCTTACAGTGAAATAGATATGTTAGAAGTTATATTGAATTAAATGACACACCAGATTTCTTAGTACCTGGAAGCACCACAGCCTCTTATCATAGTAGGAGTGATGCCTAATTCAGACATTCAAAGCCTTTTAAAGATGTCCAACACAAAACCTTCTGCACTTAGCAAAGAGTAGGCAGCGATCATCACAATATTTTATGGGATGGTTTAGGTATGTAGGGAAGAACCAATCAACAGAAATATCTGAGAAAATCTGCCTCAGCAGGAAACCTGGGACAAGAAACTGAAGTATCTTTTAGCCTTGCCAGCAGCTGCGGGTGTTTGCTGCCCTAACCCACCTCCCTCTGTGCCCTCTCTGGATGCTCACCCAGACACTAACAGCCATGATGCTGCACTCTAGAAAGCAAAGAGATTATCACGTACAGGCTAGTGAGAACCAGAGACCTCAATAAACTCTGTGCCATGTTGGTAACTTACTTTGCAAATTTTATGCAGAACTGAGTGAAATACTTTCTTGTGGAGGCCAGATTGTCACGGATGATGGGGACATTCTGTTTAATGTGGAGAATCACCGAGGTGACATAAGGACTCTGGTCACCGACGTGTTCCACGTTCTGCCACTGCATCTGCACAAAGAGGAAATAACAACCAAAGAGACTGTTTAATTCATTAAGATTCAAGCAATAGGTAAGTAAAACTGTATAAACTTCCTGTCCAAAGATCTCTAAGGAATCATTAAGACACTGCCACTGCAATTCACCACCAAGGTCAAGTTCTTCGTCACTACACTGATTGAGCAAAACCTTCCCACAAGACAGAAAGAAAACCCACAACAGCCCTTTTTGCACCACAGCAGAGAGAGATTGTCACCAGTAATCTACACAAATGGGGACCACTAGGATTAACAAAGTTTTTGAAGCATGCCAGACTGCCTTAATATTTAACAGCTTCCAGTTTGCCAGGATGAAATGCCCCTATAAATCCTGATTACAGGCATTTGAGAAAATATCTGCAAGCTTGCAAAGTCTGGATTCCTGTATGGCAGCCAAGACTTTAATACTGGTGAGACTGATGACAGATAGATGGAAGAGGTAGAAATACTCTTTAAAGTCCAGCATAGCTCACGCTGAACACACTTCTTGTGTACGAGCTTGGATGCTTCAGCTCATCCCAAATTCACATCAGAAAAATATAAACCAAGAAAAGTTACTCAACCTCCCATTTTGTTTTCATTCACAGTCAGCAGAAATGCAACAGAATAGCGCCTGTGAGCCAGATGTGCGACTCCCTTGGCTTTCTGTGAGCCTTATTGCAGTGAGTACACAATGTAAGTTGTGGCAAAAAAAAGAGGTAATTGGGTAAAGACTGGCCAAGCACCTATGTATATAACAACTCTCACCAAGGAACACCAGCATCCAGAAAAGCACTCATAGCTCTGCTACTGTTCAGAGACCACGCACTCTGCAATGTGCTCCAGCTAACTGGAGATGCTGTTCCTCGTGCTGGAGATGAAACAGGAGGAAAACAGATAAGATATTAGGGCAGGAAACTGGGCACATGTGGAAGATGAGCTTTTCCTTTTGAGGGGTATTTGCCCTCAAACTTGTTTTCTCAAGTTCTGGATTTTGCGTGCATAAGTTATTTATTCCTGGTTTTAATTTAATTATGGCTACTTTGTCCCCTGCAACCCGGCCAGCTCATTTCCATCCAAACAACTTAATAGGCAAGAGAAGCCAAATTCTTTGCAAAACCACAATGTCTGGGAGAGTCTACACATGTCCTACCAAAGCTGTCTTTATTGAAACCAAACAAACAAAACCCCAACCTGCTCATTTCACATTACCCAGGAAGTAAGCAGGGATCCCTCTCTCATCACCTGCTCTATGGGCTTTTCATTCTATCTTTCATTTGAAGATTGCTCAACAGACAACTGCTCTTCTACTCCTCCTGGTATATGCCATATCCAAAGAAAACACTTTGTACCGAGTTCCCTGATGGGCTTGCACGTTCCCAGTGCTGGCCCTTCTTGACAGACAGTGATCCTCAACCAACAGACCATCCCCATATAGTGGGAATGGCCAGAAAGTGGGAAGGGACTGCTGAGTTGAATTATTGCAACAATAGAACAGTAGCTTTTTCATTTTGTTGGTCTTCATTCCAAAAGCAATACTTTACAACCAAACCTTTAAAGTATGAATAGTAAAAATAGCTCTTTGTGTGTGTTCATGGGGGTGTGTTTCACCCAAAGAAAAGACCAGTAGCTGCAATGAAAGAAATAGTACACATACTGAAAAGTCATCAGAAGAAATATGAGCCCAACTCTTCTGGTAAAGCTTTGTTCCTGTCATTTTAAATTTATTCCTCTTTTTCCCTCGTCCTATGTTTTTCTTGGGATATCCACATAGTTTACATACACAAGCTGAAAATGAGTCCAAAGAACTGGAGCAGTGAGGCCTCGCACTTGCCGGCCAAAGGGAGAATCCCAGCACACAGTGTCTCTGACAGCAGCCAAAAGGCACCTGCACACTGCAAGGACACAGGGCAACGCGGCTGCCTGCAAGGGGAGGGGACCTGGGTTCGAACCTCTGGTGCTACCTTCAGAGCTGGTTGTCACTACAAAAACCCAGGACTGCCAAGATTTTAGGGTGTTTTCTTAAAAAGGGAGGAGAAAAGAGAAACCCTAAGCAAAACTGGAGTGGTTTGGCACATAAGAGCTGCACTACCTTCTGGGCATAACAGGTCCTCAAGAGCATCCCTGGGTCTGCCCAGCTGTGGGTCCCCACGTCTCCATATGTCCCTGTGTCCCCAGAAAGCTGGGACTGGGGTGACAACACCAAACCATGAGCCACCAGGTCCTTCCTCCACGTCCAGCAGTGACCTGGGTCTCCAGCAAAGAGGCTGCTTCATGATTTAATGGAAGATGGATCAGTCTCCAAGTCCTCCCACGCTCAGCAGCATCCCACTGTCAGTTACAGGCTCCAGACTGGGCATGAGGAGCACACGTAACCACCAGGCCAGCACCTTCACCCTTGACCACACATTGTTCATGCAGGAAGAGGTGGGAGGGGAGAGAAAAGCCAGTGGGTGCTGCAGGAAGCACAAACTGCTGCCTCTGAAACTGCCTCCATTGTTTTCCAACACGAGTTCTGGTTAGCACTGTTACATGCTGCACCTTGTCCGAGTGCTAAAACGCACACACGGTGACTTTTAATTAGCAGTTAGCAGCTCTGATTGCTCTGCTCTTGGGGTTTTCCTTGTCTGTATTGGAGAGATTATTAAAGCTCCGTGTTTAAGCGCTTGCTGGTGTCCACTCAGTTGTGAAGGAAGTAGGAAACTCTAGCTGTGCCAAAAGGTTTTAGCAAAATATAAAAACCCAGCAAGCGATCGACATGAGTCACTAAAATGTCCCCCAGCCCCACTTACCAGCACAGTTTTACACATAAATCGATGCATAAGTCAGCAAGTGAATCAAGGCTTAGCCAGTGCAATCCATAAACTTAACTGGGGCAAAAATATCCCATGCAGATTAGCAGTTCCCTTATCCCAACAATGAAAAATAAAGCACACCAGACAATTTAAGGGCCTGCTATAGATCAGTACAACACATTCCAGTACTTTGTTATCCAGAATATGACAATGGGGCTTTAGGGCGAATTCCTCTCCCACCCCACTTCCCAGCTCCCCATCCTACAGCTGTGTTTAATCACTCTCCACCTGCTCTAAAGTTTGAGTAAAGATTAACACCTACACATTTTGTAACACGGGACCTTCTCATCATTTACCACTTCTTCCAGAACACACAAGGTAAAGAATCAGGGAAACAGAGTACCATTCCCAGCTGAAAGCAATAGTCACAATGCCATTCTCTGTGTTAAATCTCTCTAAGTGGCTCACAGCCAAAGTGGATTTGGAGGTTTAAGTATTTCTTAATTTACCTCTTATAGTTCCTGAACATTTTTGCAAGGAAAAAGAAAAGCCAGACTCCAACAAAAGACTGGGAATGTTCAGTCTTGGAGGACACCAGAGTGAAGCAAACGAAAAGAAGCTAAACAAAGGAAGAACCCTAATGGAGTATAGCTCTTGAGACGGACATGCCTTCCCGGTACAGGAAAATTGGAATGGATCAGCCACACAGCCTTTACTCCTTTAATATAGACTGAAATTTTACACTTCCAAATACTAACTGCATTTAAATAATCAATCATATGCATTTCTTATTCAACTGTCAGAGCAAAAATCCAGCCCTGAAGGAAAGGAAGAAGGAGGGTGAAGGAAAAAACTCTTACAGCAAACCCAGGTCTAGTAAAAATCACATAAATGTGACTCTGTCTGATGCAAAAGTGGAATGTGTGCACAAGTGACAAGTATTTATTTAGCTAATTTCATAACACTTAACTTGTTTATATATCATCAGTCCCATCACACGTGCTGCATTTTACCAGTGTTCCAAAGACAAAAATAAATGGCTTACCAGCTGCTGCTTTCTCAAGGTTGTGGTTTGGGTATAAACAGTCAGAGCTAAGTGATTCAAATACTACTACACCCTGTAGGTTCAGGAGATCTAAGGAACTGACCCAGCACACACACAACACCTGAAGTGCTGAGCCCTTCCTAACAGTGTTATTTTACAGGGGGGGAAAAAAAATCCTCTTTTCACTTGGACCATATACAAGCTCTATTACCAGCTGCATTCCACTTCAAATATTAGCTGGGGGTGGCGGGGCTAGTTACAGCTGGAATACATCACAAAGCAGAAAGCTATTAAAATTTATGGCAGCGAGACAGTGTGTTGATCCTACAAAAATGGAGCTCTATGTTTAATATTTCTAATTAAAAAAAAAAAAAACTAGTTCAATCCACTTTTGTTGTCTTCACCTCTGTCTAAAGCAGTCTGGGTTTTCACAATACTTTGGCAAGAAAACACAGCTCTGCATTTCAAACGTATAAAAGCCAGCAGTGTAACTGCAACAAAATCCTTAAGCACTAATCATATGGGCCTCCCTAGGAATGGCTCCATATGTCCTTGAGAGGATCACGGAAGCAATAGGGCTCAATCTCAGTTCCTTATTACCCTTTCAGTACCTCCATTTAACAGCCGCAAACAACCAGGCTAGTAAAACTCCTTGTCAAAGAACACAAGGAGAACAGCATACAAGACGCTGCAGTTGAAATTTCATGCTAACAAAAGTTTTCCCAATTTTAAAAGATCTCATGAGCATTAGGAGTGAAAAATAAAGCCTTATGTACTTAGAGAAAGTATTTGTGTGTTTTATTGTGTTGCAAAAGACTGAAAGCTCTAATCTGAACAAGAAGAGGTTTTGCAGTGAAGGATATATTTATAAATAGAGAATTGCTGCTCTAAGAAGCAAGAAGAAATCAATGTATGGCAACTTCAAAGGACATATTTGTAAATAAAGCAATTGCTGCTCTAAGAAGCGAGAAGAAATCAATATACAGCAGAGCAAAAGGGTATGCCAATTGTGAAATAAAGCCATCAAAGCAACCAAGAACTTCACATGGATCTTAAGGGTACCTCTTCCCAAAGCAAATCCACACCCTACCTTGCTCATAGCAGTCAGGGCAGGGTCACAGGCTGCATCCAGGTCCTGCACTAACAACTGTATGCTGTTGGAGATCACACTGCAAAAAAAAGTCAAGCATGAGTTTTAGAACAGTACTGAGTGACACAGTGCCAGAACTGGCGTTATTTGACTGTGAAAGGAGGAAAATCATCTACTGGCTGACAGTTGCATTATGCTGTGAATATACATGGCTAAAACTTGTACTGAAAAGGAGCTGGGAATTTCTACATGCTGTTCACCAGGGAGCTACACAATGGGCTTTAGTGTAGAGAGAACATTTTAACAGTAGACCTTTCTCTGTTTCAGCACATGGAAGGAGCCGGAGATCAAAGCTGTCACATCGCGTAACCCCCAACTTCACATCAGGAAGAAGAGGAACCCCCAAGAACACAAGCCCAGACTTGGATTTGGCTGCAAATTTAATACATTAAACTAAAATTTTCTCAGCACTCCACTTATTCACAGCCAATATTCTACTACTCACAGAAACTTGCAAAGAGGATTTTAAAAAGTACATCTGCATAAGTTCTGAGTGTGTCTCCCATTTGAGAAGATCAATGCAGCTGTCTTATTTACACTATGTCTAGGATTGCTGCCATCCATTGTTTGAGTTTCTCAAAGACATATACCAAACTAAAGAACACATTAGTCAAACACATTTCCCTCCCTCTTTTTTCTTAACAGCACAATATTGCTTAGAGACATCTCTGATGCCACCATATTATGATGGGCATAAAGGTGCAACTGATGCTAAAAAAACAACCAAGAAACATTGTCTGCAACAGCTCAGACCACCCTTGAGGGCACATAACCAAGTACTCACATTACAGACAACTTCTGTTAGAAGTAATAAGTGACTGTGTTTCGCTGAGTAAGTACAGTTTTTAAAGAAGTGTAAACTTCAAATCTGCCACAGATGCCTGTTTACAACTTTGGGATTATATATGTAAAAATCGGGTTTTACTTTTGCTCCTTCTCATGATGGTAGCATAGATGGGAACTGCAGATCTGTCAGAAATCTGACCAATGCTCCTTCCAAACAGTTTTCCTCCCCCTCCTCTTCTTTTTGAAGTTCTGGGTACTACTGTGGAGTTCACTCTTCAAAATAGTTCTAAATATCCACCTCCTCATTGAGATATGGTATCACTCACTCTTAATTCTGCTGCTGGGAGCTGGGTCGTGTTCTTCCCTGCAACCCACAAAAGTTGTCTGTTCCTTTTCCTAAAGCTCTATCACACAAAGTCTGGAACAGGCAGGCAAGTAAAGGAGTGTTCCTTCAGAGCAATTAATCTGTTTGTGAAGGCAAACTCATCCAGAATTAATTGGAAAAGTTAGCCTGGGAGATGAAGTGAATACTGGCTTCAAGTTACACAATCTAAAACTTGCATTGTGATAAAAAAAGCCGGTGACCATTTCTGCTGGTGTCTCTGCTTCTGCTGGGCGCTATGGGATTTACTCCCTTGGGGGATTCCACCAGCTGAACTGAGATAATGTCTCTTGGGCACAGCTGACTCCTGCAGGGCACCGGCTGTCAGTGACTTTTAGGGAAGAGCTGTGGTTCAGCACCAAAATGACACACAACCCTCTCAGTGGAAGGAAAGTGACCTCATCACCAGTGTCCACACATCAGGAGTCTGTCCCAAGTGCAGGCTCTCACCTAAAAACCACAAAATTGCAAACAGGGATGCAAACAGGGAGAAACCCCTATTTGTCTGCTCTTCAAAATAAATACTGCCTGTAGAGGGTGAACGGTGCAGCAAGAAAGTGGTGGTGCAAACACAAAGCATCATGACATGGCTCTGCCAGAAGCCACTTCACATCTTTGCCCTGTGCAGCACGTAACAGCGCGTCAGGAGCAGTTAATGAATCCTCAGACAATCCCTGACAGATGCACAGATCGGGAAGCTGAGGCCGTAAATGAGCAGTATAGCAAGTTCTTAGTACAATATGTTCAACACTTCAGGCCTTCAAGGGGTCTCTGAACACTACCCATGATCTCACAACAGACCAGTAGGGCAGGGGGTGGCAAACACAGATTTCTGGATTTAAATGACAATATTTTTCCTACTTTTGAACTTCAAGATGAGCTCATTTTTCCAACATAGCTATAGAAAATTTTTAGCCACCCCAAGGGTAACCCCCCTATCTCAAGTCAATCACTTTATACACATCTGGGGTGGTACTGCACTCTCCTTTCTGCAAAGGTAGAACACTTCGCAGGGTGTGTAAGCAGCAATGTTTTATCACTCTCTTTATGACTCTGCCTAACAAGACATCAAATCCCAAAAGAAACAACTTGTCTGATGTTGAATGAGCAAATGCCAGAGAGGTTTACAGCTATGACTTACACTGACAGAAGACTGGACAAAGCACTATACTGGAACAGACTGAAAGTCAATTAAACAGCCTCTGTTACAAGATGCATCAGGGCTGTCAGCTGAACTTTAAAGCTGTCCAAAACAGCGAACGTGAGCTATATGTTTAAACAATTTCCAAAACACATCATACTGGCTGCCTACAACCAACCACCTCATGAGGCAGCCACAGTGGAAACAGCAGCAACTCAAGGCAGCTGGCTCTTGATGGACAGGTCATGAGAAAATGCAAAACTCACCCTTGACTTGTCCATGTTAAGAAAATCCCATCATATGGCATATTTTATTTCTGCTTCCCAGCTACCTTGCTTGCTTTGGATTAGTGGACACAGCAACCCTAGATTTTGATCAGGGGTTTACTCCTAAAAAGGTCTGAGAAATATCTAAAGGGAAGGGAGTCTCTGCAGCCTGGAATGGAGCCTGAGACCATGTAAAAACCTGGATGGAGATTCAGTGGGATCCTGCCCACTGGAGCAAGAGAGGAAGAAGCATAGGAAGGAAGCCTTCTGAAAAAAAAATCTTACTGCTGTGTGGGCTGACTCTCAGTTTTAGGGAGGAGGAGAGCTGCTGATAGGGGTGATTTTCCCAGCTTTACCAAGGTTTTCTTTTGTCTGATGTGAGGCAAAACAATTTTTTTTGCCTCAATTTCCTTCTCCCGAAAAACATTCAATCTGTTTGTCAGTGGTGGAGAGGATGTCAGAAGGGAATATTTTTAGCATCGTTACGTGAAAAGTTATTTTAATGAATGATAATCTTCTCTCAATTATAATCCCCAAATATAAGATTGGATCAGTCTTCTATGTCATCTGAAATGGGGTTTGATCATACTGACAAGGCTGCTGATTAACAGGGGGAAGTTAAAGCAGGAAGGAATGTACTGAAATAGCTTCCTTTCTTGAAATGTAGCAGTCACCTCCCAGAGCTGCCAAGATGCAAATGCTGTTTCAGATGAAAACTCACAATTTCCTTCCCCCTTTCCAGTGCTTTTGTTCCTTTGGCTAGGATGATGGGGAACAACTACATCTAAAGTCTGTACTACTGCTGCTCTTGGACTAGCCAAAGGATGACCATCCCCTCACCAGGGAAATGCCTATGCCTAGGCTACATATCTGGGTCGGTCCTACTGCTGGCTGGGTTCTACAACACTGGAATCTTGGGCTTGTATTACTCCAACACCATCTGGTTGACAAACTAGGCTTTTGATATAATGTGGAAGGATGCATCTGCTGAACATACATGCTGAAAGTGTCCATCTCTCCCGTCAGGTTGATTCTCTCCACTAGACTTACATCCACTTTTTCTTTGAGTTTCTCTTCCAACTGTCAGGAAACAAAACAAGCAACAGAAAGATCAGATTTCTTATTTGAAATGACCATTCTTGAAAACTTCTATCCTCGAAAAGTCAGCTTTTAAAAACTCAATCTGTGCCGAGACTATACCCAAAACTCAGCCAGGGAACACTAGAAATCTCTCCTTGTTGGACACCCTAAATCTGCCAGGATGGCATACAGTGGCACCATGTCCTCAAAGAAGTAAACCTCCAAGGTCATTTATGTAACTCTAGTATGACATGCTAATGTACTAGCTTAACACTGTAGCACCTGTCCTGCTAATAAAGATGTTTTTCAACACCCTGCCTGTGCCCGAACTGCAAAGGAGGAAGATTGCCAGTTCCAGTGGTGGAGAGGGCTTGATACAGCCAAACATCACAGCTCGTCTACTAACTATGGCATTTTGAAAGCACCTGAATGTAACAAGCACTGGGGCTCAAAGTGTATCAGTATAAATACCACCTCTCTTCACTTTACCTTGCCTCAATATTTCATGCAAGCATTTTCCCGAACCTATTTTGAATTACTGGTTTATTTGTTTTTACAAAAGGGAGCTCATGAACCACAACGGGTATTTCTTTTAAATTTGGTCCCCAGTAAAAAACAAATTATGTAAAAAGTATGAAAGGACTGAATACGAAACTGATGCTGCAAAGCAGTATTACAAGCAAATGACTTTTCTCAGGTAGAAACAGCAAAAATCAATACTTTTCTTTCCTTGAAATACAGATTTAATAATGTAGGGCTCAATAACCAACAGGATGCATGTGGATCAGACAGTACTCTGGGTATTTTAGTACTTCTGGCTCTTCAAGCCTCTATAGCAGCTTAGCTCTAAAGTGGGAGCAGCACAGCATCCCTGACAGAAGAGGGGATGCTACTGGGTGCCATCCCAGAGGTGCTGTAGAGGAAAGCTCACCTGCTGAGTGGTCGCCAAGCAGTACTCTGCAGTACTTAGGATGCTGCAAATGAGGCAGAGTTCTTCTAAAGTGAACTTTGCCACTTCAGAGCCTTCCTTTTCTTTCAGCAGACTAGTGATGGTGAGCCCACCACTGCTGCTAGTTGTCCTGGATAAAAAATAAGACAAAACCTGTAAAGCTTTCAGGTGTACAGACACACATATTGCAAAATTACTACTAAATTTTAGTGCCATGAAAGCCCTTGTGACCACAGAGTCCAATGCAACACAGGTCAGTTCCACTCTACCTCAAACCCAAACCTGCTATTTTGGTTAAGGAATATCTTTTAGAAAGACAAACAGAATTTCGTATCAAAGCTTCAGACAAAGGGCAACTCACTCATTCACAACATGGGAGATTAGAATGCAAGTGGAATAGAGCCCTCCCCAGCTAGCTTCACCTTCACTGCCAGTTAATCAAAATCTAATTAAAGATTACAGAAAAATCTCAGTAACTATCAGGCAGCTTGTCATATTTATCTCCTCAGTACTGAACAGATGTCAGCATGCATCTGAAAATGTGCTAACCTGTTTTAAAGACTGATGATATCAACACAGTAAATTACAGAAAATGTGGCTTCTTTCCACTGTCTCCTAGTGATTAACGGCTGTGTATCAGCAAAGAAAGACTCAGAACAGTTTAGAGTCAGGAAATTCCCTACCTCCCAACTCTTTAGAATCTAAATCCATTAAAAAAAATAAAATAGGACAGTGATATTTATCTTGGACAGCAAAAATGGAGCACACAAAAAAACGCGTAAAAAGAATGCAACTGAGGTCTGATGGAGAACGCACATTCAATTTATCTTTCCACTTGTCTGGATGTAACCCTCTCCCCTTCCATCTGCAAAAGATTTTACTGGTTTCAGAAATTGATTCTCCCAGGTTCACAAGAGAAACAAACTGAAGATGGGAAACAGCAAACAAAATTATCTGTTGTAAAGGTTGGCAGTATCTCAAGGAGCTACTTTAGCCTGTATACTTACCCATATTGGGGTAAACTCCTAACAATTTCCTGCATTTTCACTGGATTTACATCTAGATATCTCATTCATACATGTATAAAATGTTACAGAGCAGAGGGAGTTACAGGTAAGCATCACACAAATAAACCACCTTCATTAGAAATTATAATACTTATAATACTAAGCTAAGGCAGTGAAGAATCACAGTATGAACTGGTTACCCAAGTAGCAGGGTTAAGTGCAGTTCTGAAAGCAAAACTCACTTAGGCAGGTTTCCAGAGAGAATTTTCCAGGCATATTCTCGAAGGTACTTCTGGAATATGGTGGTCAGGGCTATCATGGGCTCGCCTGTGCTGAGCTGGGAGCACTGCACCATGCACTTCTTGTAGTACACAAAGAGGTCAGCACAGCTGGGCAGGACGGCTCCTCCTTCATCCACGTTGGGCTTGGGGGGACCTTGAGCCTTGAAGTCAGCCACAAACCTGTCAATCAGTTCACCGAGATTTCTGATGCAGGGAACAATAGAAAGACATTTTAATATGATGGGAAAGGAAACAAAGGGAAGATAGAGAATAATGCTTAAAACCAGATGCCCTGTCTTGTGACACCAGCAAACACATTGAGATTCCAGCAGTTGGGTATTCCAGCCTTTTCTTATCTCTACCCTCTCAGCACAAAGCTCATACAATAATGCAGACTGGACCGATGAGTAACAACCTTTTGTACTCCAGAGTTATAGTGGCAGCTTCAATCTGTTCTCCAGCCACATATAAAAGCTCACAAGTCTGCCAGGACTGGGTTCAGCACATCTGATGCAAGTGCATAAAGCGTATGCTCAAGTTTCATTCCTGGCACCAGCAAAAGGAACAGTCAGGCTTCCCATATCAGCGGCCTCCAGAGCAGACCTCAGGGAATTTGGCTTTTAAAGGGATGCGCTTGAAATGGTGTGCCATTTGCCATTTCTTGGTCCCATTTGGATACCACCTGGTTTTGCACAACTCCACACATCCTTTAAAGAAGTTTTATTTAGCATGAGCACAAAGTACACTTCCTACTTAAAACTCTTTAAAAGTACAAAAAGCCCTCCTGTTGTCTCCAGTGATGCATTATAACCTGGTCCTTACTCAAATTTTTTGGTCTTTAGGCAACAATAAACTTCACTCCATCGTTTCATCACGACAAAAAGGCTTTTTAGCATGGCAGAGGGCCAGAACCATCAATACAGCACCAAAGAAGTCTTCAGATCTTAGGGAATTCCTCTAGTCCTACTCCTCCAGAGACAGCACATCCGTGTCAGGAACCAAGACCAGCTCTCCTGACACCAGAACTCAACTAAGTGGAGTAACCTTTGCCAGATGAACTGAATTACAGCAATCAACCTCCTCCCCCAGACACACAAATACACACAACCTCCTACAAGGAAATTTGGCTTTTGAGGAATACACAGACATTTCAGATGAGAATAGCACTCTGCTGACCAAAAGGAGTTGTGAGGTTCCTGTATTTTATATCCCATTTCCATTACCGTCTTGGCTTCATTTCCCCAGCTCTCCCCTTCCACTGCACAACCTTCACCCCTCTCACTGCTGAAAGTGCAACTAATGGCTGATCCAGGGTACACAAGTAGAAAGCCCAATCCTTAGGAGAATAGGACAAAATTCATTACTTTATAGTTAATATATTATCATTATTTTTCAGGAACATACTCAACTGACAGACTTGCAATGCTGTCCACAGAAGTGAAAACTCTTCTTTAAAAGCCTGTCAAAGAGTTTCAACTGGAAGTGTTCTCCTAGTTTTAAGCCAGCTCATAGGACACCCAGCACCACACAAGAGTTCATGCAAAGAGACTGGGTTAGGGTCTCCTGGGATGGGTAAAGCATTACCACCAGCACCAGCAGCACAGCAGCTGAGACTCTTCAGCACATTCTCACTTACCTCTGCCAATGAAAGGGGAAAAAACCTGCCAACAATGAAAACTTTTCCCCAGTTTCTGTCCCTTCTTTCTTTTTGTCTTACAAAGGAGAAACCCCACTCTGATTCCAGCGTACCAAAGAACCCACACCACTGCACCAGTACAAAAGGTGACCTGTCACTTCCCCAATAAACCCAGGTTGCTGTACCATAGCAAATGAGCTCCTACCACGGGTGATCCACCATGTGCTTGCAATAACAGGGCTTTAAATCATGAAGCAAGGCTCTCTGGCTTAAGCCAGCCTCACAGGCTATTGCAAAGACAAGTAGCCCCTTTATTCATGCTTATTGCTTGCTGCTTTAAGTACTTTACATACCTCTGATTCTACAGATACACACAGTTCCTCGGCTTTGTTACAAGAACCATAAAAACATCAGGCTGCTCAACTGATGTGATAAATCTCTACACTGGCACCAGCAACTGAACACTGAACTAAAGCATTGATTGTATTTGACCACAGTGAAGCAAAATAGACCTCCCCCCTGTAGCTGTAGGAGAGCCAAACAGATGGCTGCTGCAGGAGGGCTCACACGTGCTGCAAGCTGCAGCATTCCTTCAGGTTCCCAAGTAAAGCGGACGTGGCTTGCTCCTTGTCAAAAGTCCCCCTAAAATAACCAGCTGCGTTTCCACCTCTGCATCTGCACTTTGCTCCATCAGGGCAACAAAGTGGAGCTTTCTCAGCATTTACCAGCCACTTTTTTTTCCTTCATTCTCTCAGTCTCAAGACACAGTCAGGAATGTCAATGGCTTTTGTTTTTTCATGCTTACTCCACATGTTCTCCTTTTCTCTGAGGCAAAGTGAAATGTATATACATTTTCTTGGTCCCCCAAGGTCTTGTCAACTGGGATGCAGGAGCAAATGCAGCTGTCATAGAACCACAGAATGGTCTGGGCTGGAAGGGACCTTAAGATCACCTAGTTCCAAACCCCCTGCCACAGGCAGGGACACCTTCCACCAGACCAGGTTGCTCAAAGCCCCGTCCAACATGGCCCTGAACACTGTCAGGGATGGAGCTGGGAGAACAGCTCTGGAGCTTCATGCTTGTTCCGATTCTAGCCTGGACAAACCGCCTGTCAAAGGCAGGCTGTGAGGACGTGCCCTTATTTCAGCATGGGCAAAACATCAGGCTATTGTGCGCTAAGGGAACTAATATATTACTAACGCACGCTTCAGTTGATGTCAGTCAAACTTTCACATTAGTCTCAGTTGGCCCAATACAATATAAAGGCTAACAAACTTTGTGTGGTACAATGGGAGCAGAAAGAATTTGTCCGGAAAAGCCACTGGGAGATGAAACATGAAGAAGGCAGGAGAGTTAAGAAAATGAACATTTTCTCTACAGACTCTCAAAAAAGCTCCAAGAAAATCCTCTGGTAGCGCAGATGTGGCATTTCCTACCTGTAGGATATTTACTGGGAGCAAGAACTCGCCAAATCTAACCAAGAGAAAATATGAAATGAAATCCAGGAAAGGAAATTCTATTCTGGTTCTTAAATCCATTCATTTCTACATGGCTCCTACTTTTTTCTTTCACTCAACCTATTCAGTGTTTTTCTGCATATCTGGAAATCACAAGAGGAACTACGCAACTCAGCAGCATGAAAGAAGAACATGGTGCTTAGTCAGTTGGTCTGTTCAGTGACGTGAACAGCTGGTATCTGCTCAGCACTGGGGAAGGGCAATGGCATTGAGACGACTGGACCACTTGTAGGATAATTTCCACGGCCTCGGCATTTTGGAAGCCCCTTTCCTCAGGAAGTCACAGACACACACCACGGAGAGAAAGTGCCAGTTTTCCAAACAATCCGAACGCACACGTGCGTATTAGCACACTTAACCATGGCTCTGCATACTCTCAGCACTGCAGACCTGACAGAGCTCTTCCTTCGCTGCAGCAGAACAGCTCAGCTCACACGTGTATGCTCTTGTTGCTCCGACAGACCACAAACTAGAGGTAAAGATACATATCCCAAAGGGGCAGAAATGAAATCTGCTTTGCTGCTAAGAAATCTGATATTTACATTGCAGCTAAGGGTGGAGAGCAGCATCTTTAAAGTCTTTCTTTCAGGTGTCTCCTCTTAAATTGCTACAGATTTGGCACTGTGTTTCCCTAAATCGGTATGGAAACAATTTTTCAGGAGAAAAGGTCCAGGCTGCGCTTTGCCACAGACTTAAGGCAATAATGAACACAACTGTCACACTATTCTTGCTATTCAGAGCCCAAACATACAATTAATTATCTAAGAAATCCTCACTTTCAGACATCAGCAATGGATTCCTCCAAAGTTCAATCAAAGGGGGAAGAAGAGAGAAAATCATAAAGGAAAGCAATTTCTGGCAGACAGGGGCAGCATGGGGAATACTGTGGCAATATTTCTTTGAACTCCTCACAGCCGGTGGCTATAAAGCTAATATAAACCATCTCATGATTGTAAAGGAAAAGGGGAAAAAAAGGCAACTGAAAGGGCTAGGAGCACAGAGGGGTAGAATTACCAAAATGGGGATTAAAATGGCCCCCAGTGAGAAGGGAAGAAATATTCAAACAAGTTAATGCTCAGTTGGCAGAGGGCAGGGAGGAAAAGATCTGTTTCCCTTTGTTACACTGCAGAGCGGAACCTAAACCCAGCGTGACAGACCATTGTGCAAGGTTTATTTACTGCTTTAATTTAAAGCATAAAAGGTTGATGGGACATGGGAAAGCTTTTTCAATTGGCTACCTTGGAGTCTGGGCAAAATGAGGGCATTACAAGCCTCAAGTTATGCCCTCTCTCATGTGTAAATCCTTGGAAGCTAGAAGGGCACAGACAGATGAGTTACATGAGGCAGGCACCTCCTTCTCCTTTCCAGGCACTAACCTGCACTAAAAGACTGTTTTGAACATTTTTCAACCACCTCCTCTCCCATTTGGCACTGCACTTGTGACAGAGATGTTATATAAACCCTGGTGTGAACCAAGGGGCACAAGAAAGTGTGGTGAGAATCCTAAAAACTTCTCAGAGCTCTAAGCTGAAAGCTTCTTTCATTCAAGTTATTTTGCTGCAAGTCAAAGAGGAAGATGAAGAAGGGTTCCAGGGATTAAAGCCCTTGACAAAGTCCCAATCTGCGAGCAATGATAATGTTATCTTACAGCCAGCTCATCTACAGCAGCTTTCATCTGAGGATCTCAAACAACTTATTCATACAAAGCAAATCTTGAAAGTCCTCTGCCAGGAAGCCACATGTGTATTTTACAGAAAAAGCAAACCTACTATTTGTGGAAGACATGAGACGAAAGAAAGGCGCATGTCTGCAGCGGGAATTGCAGAGGCAACAGAAGCAATTTCACAAACACTAAGCCTCTTCCGCAGAAAGGCAATGGGCATCATTCCTGCAGGCCTTTGCAATTCCAAATGAAACCAACATCCAGAGCCCTCTGAACACTCATTTTTGCCCCAGCAAAAGTCCCACTCATTCTAACTTTCCTGAACCATGAATACTGCTCCTGAAGAAATCAGAAAGCAGAATTTCAAGAAATGAGTTTTCTGCAGCTTGAGTACGGAATCAAGCACAATCCAACTGCAATGCACCCTCAAACTCAAACAATCACAAAAGTCCATGCTGGTTACTCACTTGTCCTGAGACTCAATATACACGTAAAGGTGAGGCTCAAAGCACTTGGAAACAATGCCATGGAAAGGGTTGTCAGGGATCTTTGGCTTCTTTGGCTGTAAGAAAACATTTATAGAGTGTTGGTTTCAAATGTGCCCTGCAAGACCTAGAAGAAAGAGCAATGCAACAGCACAGAAGGACTTAAGTCTTTAGAAATATTACAATACAGAAATTTGCTGTCAAATAATCAAAGGCATGTAACTGACAGTATATACAGGGTCCACATGTCTAAGTCTTCCCTTCCTCTTGCAGAGCGGCTGGTATTCCAAGGAATTATCTTTTCACTTGCAAGATAGTCTTAACCTTAAAGAAAAGGCTGCTCCACGCTAACAGGTTTCAGTAGAAGAATCTTAATGCAGCCTGTAACTAAAACCTTGCTGAACCCTTTGAAGTACTAAGATTCCACCAGTCACCTCTGAAATGAAATGCAGCACTTATTTAGAAGAAACATTGAAAAATCCCTACATTTTAGAACATTAAAAGAGAATAACTCAAAGTTACAGACTTCATCTGGATGTTTTTATTCAGATAAACAGCACGTAATTACTAGGGGAGCTGGAATTATACAGACGTTACGGAATGCTTTTGCTGCGAAGCACGTTTCTGGGGATGCAAAGACGTGTATTTGAAAGTCAATTTAGAGCTTTAAGCACATACGATTTGGGAGTCATCCGGTTTACTCTCATTTTAGCTTAATACTGCACTGCTCACAGTGGCCAAGCTCATCTCACTGAAACCACTGGGACTACACATATGCTCACACCTTGCAGGTTCAAGCACCAGGCTGGGCAGAGCCTTTATGTTCATTTTTGCCCTACAGCTACATTTTTTATTATTGTTTTTTATTGGTAGATAATCTTTCCTGTTGCTCCTCAGCAAGCTGACAAGTTTTCCCTGCCTGCAAAGAGGGCTGCAGGGACTCTGGAATGGAATTCTTGCCTCTCTCCACAAAAAAGCCAGGATCAGCTCCCAGCCAACAAAGATATCAATTTTTCCAACTCATTCTTTTTTCTTTTAAGCATAAGAAAAGCAAAACAAGAGACCCTCAAGGATATACTTTCCTAAAGGCCAGAGGAGGTGGCACTAAGTCTTTTGCAGAATGACTGGGTAAGCATTGCTCAGAAATAACAATTGTGTCAAAGACATGATGAATACTAACATATGGCTGCAAACTTGAAGTGAGCAAACAGTTCTATAGAGACCAGACCACCTCTGCAAGACTGGTTTCATTAACCTTCTCACTAAGAGCATGACTGGAGAATACATGTTTTTACAGCTTTAGGAGAGAGCCACTACCCAGCATTCTGCATCCCAACCCCTCTGCCAGGGCCTGCCCATTTCAGCCGGATGCACACGCGCAGTGGAGCAGGAGGAAAACAATAGGTGGCAACTACAGCAACCTTCCAGTGGCCAAGTCTCCAGGATGGCAGTGCCAGCACAAGGTTGCAGATTCACAATGTTTATGATGTACCAGGCTGGAAGAGCCAACTCCTATGGCAGGACTGGTTTTCTGTGTGTGTGTCTTCGCACCATGCTGCTCCCAGCACGTCTGGTGGAGAGAATACTAAATCTTTTAACAGTAGCAGTGAAGCTGTATTTCGGAGAGTGCAATCCTGTCCAAAAGCTGCAGATGTTTAAGCTATTTCCTCCTTGAGTTTGATGGAAATAATAAAAGGTTACTGTTGTCACAGTAAGGAGGTCTGCAGCTGGCCCAGTTTCCTTTCATTACTATCCAAAGTAAACAGATTAAATTGAACTGCTAGGATTACTAAAAGACATTCTTTTTTAACATGGATTCCCCCAGAAAAAGAAATCTTGTGCTCCCTCTTACACTCCCAAGTGTCTTAAATTCTCAGGACTAGTGTCTTGGAAAAGCTCTACCACTCAAGCTCTTCATCTTCCTGTCCATTCTCTTCTTCAGCTAGTTACAGCAGGAGACCTCCAACATGAACCCACCAGCACTAACCACCAGATGTTAGTGCTTTTGAAACTGAAATGGGAGCCCTACGGGGTTCCTATTTAGCAGAGCCCAGGACTGTGTTGTGAGGGTTAACACAGGGTGTACCCAGAAAGAGAGGGCAACCTCATTACAAATGGCATTCCAAGGGACAGCTCCATGGATGGCTTTGTACCAGCCTGCCCACGTACAGGAAGCAGAGCAGTTCTTTCTCAGAAGTACTTCTGGCCAAGGCAGTGCATTCCACTGTTCAACACAACCAGCCCTAAGCAGCCTAATTAGTGCAATTATCTCTTTGTGTGTCTTCTAGCACCACTGACTTCTCCAAGGATGTAACGCTGCACATCAGAGCCAACCTTTTCCCAGCCATTAGAGACAGTGGAAAGCAAGCTCTTCACAAAGAACACATCACACACCTGTCTCCCCAAGTTCCCAATCTCTTCCACATCACTGATAACTGCCCAGGTTGTATTTTAATGGAAAGAGCAAAACTTTTCTTCATTTTGGGTTTCAGGACTTGGGCTGGGGTGGAAGGCAGAGGGCTGCCCTGCTCATGTGAAAATCTGGAGGGGATGCAATGCACCAAACTGCACTGGTAGAGACCAACCACCCCCTAGATCTCCCCAGTGGCATGGATCTGAGTAGGTCTCAGGGGCTGGACATCCATCAGGATACCACGTGCAAATGGCCCATTAACAGGGCTGTAAACTCAACAAACAAGGAGAGGGTATCTGCCTTGAGCAACTTACAACTGAACACTTAAAATTGTCCATCTGTAGAGTGAAAAATACAGGGCTCACAGGCTTTGATATTGGTGCCAATTAAAACAATGGCACTTACTATTCGCTCCTCTAATGTTTGCAGAGGGCTTTGGAAACCCAGTGCTTTTACAAGTGGTTAGGTGTTGCCTGCTTTGCAGAGGTAATAGATGAAAAGCTCTGTAGAGATAAAAATCCCAGAAGTAATATATCTAGAGTGAAAAATCTAAAACTGACACTTGAAAGTTCAATGAGTTGCCTGGCTGACAAGGAAAAACATGAATTGCAACTCTTTGTAGTGGGAGCTTCTTCCGGGATCAGACAACCCAACTCTGTTAGTTCATCTTTCTTTGACAGAAATCCTCAGTTACATTTGAGCCACTGCTGTATGGCCTTGAACAGAATCAGTCTCGTGTGGCAGATTGTCTCCGCACTATTAACTGAAATAAAGATTGCTTTGGTTTCAGTGAAGTGAGCCAGAGCAAACCATGGGTGTACTGGGAGTCTATGCTGCCCAGAGGATCAAAACTGCACTAAATTAATTGCTGTGAAAACAAACCCTTCAAATCTATGTGATGGCAAAAGCTTAGGCACCACTAGAGATTTTAACACAGAGACTGCCTCACTGACAACTGAAGAACTTCAAAGACTTACTTTGTCCATATCACTCTTCTCAATCACAATCTCATCTGTCTCTGTCCCAGTTTCATCCTCCAGAAATGGGTTGGTGGAAGGAGGTGGCACTTCCGGCTTCTTCTGTTAAAAAAGAGGATGCTCCTTAGAGAACAGTCTGTTTTGCTGTACTTCAAAGCACTGTAGAAGAGTTTGTCTTTTCCAAACACAGAGGTGACTGCAGAGTGCCAGGCAGTGTCTCCTCATCAAGGTTACAGCACACTCTCTCCTACTACAGGGCATGAGTCTGGCTCCTCTCCACTGCTCCACCAGCACATTCATCTTCAGCACTGCAAGAAGCCTGCACTTCTTGCACCCATGCTCGCTCACTGTCAGTGTGTCAAAGCCTCCAGGCACATCAGAAAGGGGGACAAGAAATTTTCTTTTCTTGCAAACTGCACACCCTCCTGTTTTTCTCAGTTGTAACAGCCTCTGTGCCTACCCTCTCCAAAGGGACAACAACCCAGGGAAGCCAATTTAATCAAAGCTGCAGATTCCGTATGAAAATTGTCAGAAAAATAAAGCCATGTTCTTGAGAGATCTAAATTCAGCCAGGAGGAAAACCTTACAGGACTTCCCTTTTTAATTAGTGGCACCTACTGATCCACAGCAAATTACAAGTGGGTCCAGCAGGGCTGCCTCATAGGCTGAATTATCACATCCAAGTAGGCTTCAAGACACCAGCTGGTCAGAGAAGCCAACCTCAAACCAGCAGCTTCTGAGTCACACGTGGACTCTGTGCTCCCAAGGCACTTGGCTGGCAGAGCTCTTGGCTGAGATTTGAGGCAGAAAAAGAACAGAGATGGCCCCAGAGATATTCACTGAACTGTTTCTCTTGGCTCTGACTTTACAATCTACAAAATGAGACACTGAAAACGAGAAACCACTAATGCCCCTGCAAGTAAGACTAACCCAACAGACAATGTGGGATTGAAAGTTGGTACCATGTGGTGAGCGTGTGGTAGCTAGAAGTGAAGACAAGAGGGAACTTTCAGTTATGATGTGTCATCACCATGCAGAGAACAAACATTATAACGCAGTCACCATGCCATAATTACTTTGTGGTTCTCCCTAGCAATGTGGCTTCAGTTGCAAACAGCACAGGGCTCAGGAGAACCAAAAAAGTACACAAACAGTGTCCTTTCTCCTTCTCGTGAGCTCTCTGCCACAGTCAATATCAAGAATCACTTTCCCAACTACAAGCCACTGAGCACATCACACTAAACACCCTTAACAAGTGCAAAAGGAGGCTGCAGGTGACACCTTTTGCAGTCTCCTATTCCCATAGCTATGTGTGAGAGGGATTTTTTTCTCCCGAAGACATTGTTGAGTAAAGGGCTGCTCTTAGAAATGCCCTTACCACTGTTCCATCAGCCAGAGTGCAACCTGAGAAGCGTTTAGCCAGAAGTCCTTCAAAGTTGGTTGTCCTCTGAATTGCAAACAAAAGCAATTTCACCTCAATCTCCTTTGCTCTTGTGCGCATTATCTTAGCAAGCTCTGTCCTGAAAGAGAGAAGGAAGAGGAGGGGAATAGAAAAAAACAAATGTGGTTTTCTATAAAGAGAAAGATCTGAAATCTAACACTGTAATTCAGTCAATTCCCTAGACAGACTTTCATCACCGAAAAAGTCAAGCTAATTCCTAAGATGCTCTCTGACATAAAACTGCTTTACAGATCACATTTCAAACATAACCACAGTTGCTTAGAGCTTTGGGGGTAACAGGACCCCATCTCCTAACAGCCAGCACCCTGCTGCAGCCAGGAAGGCCTGCAGGATCAAACCTTGGGAATTGCAGTGTCCCTGACTGGGGTCCCAGAACAAAAGCAATGGTGCTCCTGAGACTCCAGCTGGCACTTTCCGCTGCTCTCCTGCTTCTGGCTGGCGAAAAGCATGGTTTGAGGCAGTCAGCTTCACTTGGTCTCTAATGTTACTGATTTTTACCTCTGTTACACTGCAAATTGATTCCCACAGTATCTCACTCTCAACAGTACATGCAGTTTTAGTGATGCTTCTCAGGGTTTTCGCTCTTCACCTGCTCTTAATCATAGAGAATTCTACATAGATATTTGAAGACTGCCTTTAGAGTCCTATGGGATAAACGCTCATTTTGGCAAAAGACAAGCCAACCTGCTGTTTTCAGGAAGGTGACACTGCTGGGAGGCATCACGAGACGTCTCCCCAGACACTCACCTCGTGACGTGGCAGAACTCCACAGCGATGCGCTCTGTCATGCACCACTCCGGGGGAAACATCCGCCCGTACTTCTCTTCATAGTCCACCAGCTGACGCTTTATCCAAGCATAGCGCCTGTCGATCTTATCCAGCCAGGCCACCTGAGTAAGATGGACGACATCATCTTTAAACAGCAGCAGCCTGACTGCTTAACTGAGCTGCTGTATTTTCACGGAGCAGTTTGCGTTATTGATCCAAGCTAACTTGATCACTAGTAATAATTCTTTGAATCCTTCAAGATGTTTAAGTTCAGACTGGATATTAGGAAAAATTATTTCCCTGAAAGAGCTGTCAAGCTGCCCACGGAAGTGGTGGAGTCACCATCCCTGGAGGTATCTAAAAGACGTGTAGATGCAGCACTCAGGGACCTGGTTTAGTGGTGGACTTGGCAGTGTTGGGTTAATGGTTGGACTTGATGATTTTAAAGGTCTTTTCCAACCTAAATTATTCTATGATTCAAAGTGCTTAAACACATGCCAGACTGAAAACTCTATCTTCTGAGAAGTGAGAGAGCAAGTTCTGTTGAAAACGAGGATAACAGCAAACCTAAATCATGTAGGTACTATTGAAAACTCAAGCCATAAATAATTCATTTGATCCCACCCTCTTTGCTTTGCAGAAAGAGAGGTTAAAGTCAACAGTGGCATGAGAATGCAGGAATTCCTGGATGCTACCATTCAGCTGGACCGTGGACACAGAGACTTTTACATGAATTCCTATAACATGAGCAGGATGGGATTTTCTTCCCCCTAAGCATTAGTGCTTTCTGGTCAGAGAGTTGCAAGATTAATAAAACAAACTCTGATGGAACAGTGCTATTTCAAATGAAGCATTTCAGCTGTTTTTCCCCCTCTTTGCCACAAACTGTGACCATTTCGAAACTGTTAAGCCATATTTGGAGTCGAGCTCGGTTTTGTCGTTGGCCCTTTGGTACTTTTTCAAATTCAAGATGATTATACTAAATTTTTTCAAAGCTGGTAGCACCAGACCAGGAAGCTGAAAAATTAGCTGCAAAGATTAATCCACTTCTGGAAACCCCTTCCCCCCCTTTTCAGGCATTTTGGTTGTTTGTGGGTTTTTTTGCTTGCTTGGGGGGAAGTCTTGTTGGTTTTCAAAGTTTTTAGGTCTGCAATTTTCAAAGCTTGATTTTTCAACCCTTTAGAGGGCAGAAAGTTTACAAACTTGAATTTCTTTATTACTATATAAGGGGGAATCACTTCCAGTGCTGATGCATGAAAGTGAGCTCTAAGGGGGGAAGAAGTCATCCTGGGAGAGATGACATTGACTCCCAACTCATCATACCACATCTGCACATCTCTGCTCCTGAGCCCTCATGTTAGAACCATTTCACCACAGGAACCTGTGGAAACGTGACCTCCGTGAATGCCAGCAAAATGTGAAATCCAAATGGAGCTTGCAAAGCTTCCCTTACATCTTGGTTTTCCTGGAAAAGGACCAGATACTCTGAGAGGTGTTGTTTAATAAATTTCTTGATGATTTCCTGTTTGATTCTGGGATCCAGGACGTTGGCGACTAGACACGCATCACGTAGGACATTGCTGGGTCCGCCAGACCTCTATCAAAATAAACAGGAACAAATGTTTTATGCTTAAACAGCTGAATGGGTGACTGTAAACCGTACTGCAGGTTACCCTGTAGTATTCAGCTTATCTTGTTTTTAGCCCTTCCCATTATTCTCTCCTTAATGCTTCTGCTGTTAACTCTATTATCACATAGGCATCTTTCTTCTGTTGGGATGAAAACTGAGCTGCTTCCATTTCACTGGCCATATAGCTGCTCTACAGCTCAGCAGCCAGGAAGCTCCTTACCACAGAAAAGCTGCCAGCTCCATCTACAGAAAGAACCGTTGTCCCATCACTTCTGCAAAGCCTTTCATCAGCCTAGATACTCTGAGGAACAGCTAAGAGATGTGGCTGACAAGTGAGAAAAGCAAACCCCTTTTCTGCAAACCTGGAAGCCAAATTAATGTGGGGAAAAAAAGCAGTCTACGGAAGATCAATTTGCAACATAAAGTAGCATCTGCTGGTCTGTATTGGCACAAACCATGATGTTAGTGGAGAAGACAGAAAAATTAGAAGCTTCTTTCAAAAAAAGCTCTTTTGACGCTGCTTCATGTGGACACAGATTTGCCCTTCATTAAGGATCTGTTCCAAACAGTTTCTGCATTTCTGTACTTGTTAGTTTTATAAAGGAACCAGCAGACCTGGTACTTTGGAAGACAGAACTAGTGTTTTCCTTGAAGTAAATTTCAATTCACACCTACCCCACATATTGTTTGCAAACATTTGGATGCATAATTTTGGGGAAGCATATTTGCTGCCTCAGCCTTAGCCCAGATTTGTATCTGTGCTAACTAAACCAAAGACAAACTTGGTGGCAGCATGTCAACAAACAGCCTGTGTTTGGCTTTCTCTGAACACAACACAAACCTTTGTGTATCCAACAAATAACCAGTAAGCTGGGTGAGGTGCTGAGGGAAACCCACTCAGGCCTACAGGGCCAGACATGGCTTGCTTGGGGCATTCCTTGACTGGCTTGCAGACCTCACTGCAATAGACATGCCGCAGCGTGACAGAGGAAGGGTGTCATCTCTCTCCCATATTCACTAGACATAAGCAGTGAGAAATATACCTGTCACCCTACAGCTTGGGAGATTTGTTTGGTTTCTAAAACATCTCCTGAAAGAGTTTAGATGTAAAATAAGATTTAAACCAATGCTAACTACATTGAACAGTTTTCAGCAACATATTCAATGGGAGGAAGAGAGGAAATGAGAACTTTACCTTTGTACCTTGAGAAGGAAAGGCTTCCTCGAAGTCAGCCAGGATCTGCTGTCCCAGCTCATTCTGCGCTGCTTTCACCCTAATGAGGACAGAGAAAGCACAGGCTTTGGTGGTGGTACAACTTCCTTGTTTCATTACCTGCAAACATTACCACAAAGTGGTCTGAAACACTAACAGATACACAAAGGTTTTTAAGGGACAAAAAAGAGAAAAGCATGTTAAAGAGAAAACATCCTTCATCCATCCATGAAGGTCTGTACGTCAAAACTGGAAGAGCATTTGCTGCAGCAGAACGTGTCCTAGAAGGTTTAACCCAGCTGAGAAATCAGGAGGGTTCCTTTAATGTCAACGTGACCAACCCATCTTTACATTTGTGTATGTTGATCACGTTTCAACAAAAGCATGTTTCTAACACACAAAAAGCTTCACAATACCTCAACCTTCATTATTAACCTTTCACAGTTCCAGGTACACTGACCTACTTTTCAATGCATCCATGTGAATACTGTTGGCTGCACTTTTATCCTATAAATCCTCCATGTCTTAAGAAGCATAAAAAAGCAAAGGTATGAAATGGGTGAAAAAGTTTTGAACAAACCACAACCTTGCTCTTTATCTGGCTGAGAGAAAAAAGCTTCCCATTTCCAGAAATAAAAGTCAATACAGCTCAATTGATACTTCTAGGGAAATGGAAATGCCTACACATACTGGAAAGAGCCAAAACAAACAGTTAGGCACTTATGTCCCTCTGCAGCCCTTGAATTCTTCCATCACTTTTTATTATACTGGAAATGCTTTAAGGTCTAAATTGATCACTCAAAGCAGTGGATTTTTCCACTGAGACTGAGATGTCACAATGAGTGGCTACATTTACTTTTGTCAAAATGGTTGCTCAGACTGCGGGGAGAAGACTTGGATTCTTTTTATGATGATTCCTCAGCCTTATCAAAGAATGAACTGCTTCGTTAATCTTCCCACTTGAGGTCCATTAGGAGTGAAACTCTACAAGATGACCTGACACTGCTGGAGAACAGGCTGCACTCTTTAATGGTGCCAAATGCAGAAAATTCTAGTCCTTTAAATGAAATATAACTTCAGATCTGTGATTTAACTTTATGTGCGACCTGCCTTATCCAGGATTTATTTATGGGGACTTTGCTGGAAAAGCTTCCTGCCTGCAATGTCAAACGTAATTTTTATTTAAGCTCTCTGCTTCACAGGAATGTTTAGAAACTCTTCTACTCTCCCAGGTATATCCCTAGTTAACACCTCCTTAACTGTGAAACAAAAGGGATTCACTAATATGTTGAAATAGGAGTGGGAAATTTAAGCAGTAAGGAGGAACCCAGCCCAGCAGCCACAACTACAGGTATAATCCTGCCTACACTGTACAAGTAAGCACTAGTAATTCATGTAAGAAAGCATCACAGAACCAAACCCTTTGATCTTTAAGAAAAAGGAGGAAAAAAAGAAGAAAAAAAGACGCTAAACATGGACTGAAAATTTCCATCTTTGAAATAATCAAGGAACAAGAAGTCTTTAGCATTAGGAGGTGCAGAAATGAATGAGTTTTTATAAACAAGTTATTAGCTGCTGTACTTCTTTCCTTATGACAAGCTACAGCAACCTTCCTATTTGCCAACAGCTGCAGCAAGCACAGCGGAGGCACTGACAAGAGCAGCAGCCTGATTCCTGAAGACTCAACAAATTTAAGAGAAGCCCTGTCAAACAGTTAAAAGCCCTGTCCGTGGGCTTTGTTGTTTTAGGCTCCGATTCAGGAAAGTACTTACGGATAGTCTTAACAGGGATTCTCATATCCTTAAATTGAGAAACTTGCAGGAATGCCTTGAACTGGGATGCTAAAGATACATATTTCTGTCTAGCTTAAAAATCTCTCAAATTCAAAGAGGGAAAATGAGTTTTAGGGGTTTTTTTCCTTCATATTTTGTAAAATGGGGATAGAATAGACACTGAAGCTGCCAAAGGTTTAGGTATGTGTGAGCAATGACAGGGACTCTCACTGCCCTCGCAGTAACTATCCCTCTTTACACAAGCACACACACAGAGGCACACATGATATTTTTTCCCCATGAGCAGGCACATAGAAACATGAAAACCTTTATGCCATTTCTCTCCAGAGCGATTGCTTTTGGTAGAGAACACAGGAAGGCACTTGCTTCAGTCACTATGGATTATTACTCCCCATGTAAAGCTGTAATGCTTTCGATAACTCAGAATAATCTTCATGCAATGGAAACTGCAGCGATAAAAGCCCCTACCCCATGATCTGCTTCACTCACATTCACCGCTGAAGGGCCATTTCTGCACGGGTGTAGAAAAGCGTGTGCGCTTAACTGCCTGCAGGAAGGGAATTGCCTACCAAAGCAACCCCAGCAACTCTCAGCTGGTAACAGACTTAGGATCTCTTCCTAGAATCTTTTTCCTGACTAGATTCCCCCGGCAGCGTGCAGGCGTATGGCAGCAGTAATCCTGGTTTGCCGCAGCAGGGAACTGCCTTTTCCTGGGGTTGCTTGCATGTGCCAAAACCTTTGGTTACCAGAGTATTAGTGATTTCTGTTTCTCTGACTTTTGTTTTATTATTAGTAGCTTTTGTACCCCCATTTCCCCGCCTTTAAAAAATCATAAAAACAAGAAAACCCGCTGTTATGTTTCAAATGACATTAAATTACTAGAAACCACAATTCCTTTAGCCAAAGCTACCAGAAATCTTAAACTAGGCCTGGCAGCTTGGTGAGATAAAAAGAGGCTGAGCTAGCCTGCTTTCTGTGGCAAACTTATAATCATCTTTCTCCTAAATACTTTCCAGGCTTTTTTCCACTCTCTGCTAGGCTTTTCTCAACCACTTTCATGGGTGGGTTTGTAACTGCTAATTATACACTCCCTCCAGAGACAGAAAACAGAAGAGGATTGGCAGAAAACAAAATATTCCTATTTACTACAACAAACGACTTCCAATGTACCCTATAAGAAGTTGGTTTAAGAACATGATCAGGAAAATATTTACATTTGGCTACGAATTGTGCCACTTCTAAATCAACAGGATCACCACAAGAAGCCAACTTCTTGTTGGCTCTGAGACTTCAGTCCAGGTTTCCAATTAATACTTAAAGAGGGATTTTGTTTGGTTATTTTCAAAGGGACAGAACAGGTGGAAAACAACATTAAAAATACATCATTAGTTTTCACAGCACCAAGAAGCAGGAACCTCGATTGAATACCCTATGACAAAGAGCACATCCAACACCCCTGAGCGGGCACTTCTCCTTCCCATGGCTTCCCATTCATATTTGGCTTCACTGCATTCATGACAGGAAAGAGAGGCTCTTTTATTAAAGAAAGCAACAGACTCTGCTCATTTTGCAGTGTATATAATAGACTTATTGTATATAACAGACTTTGGTTACTGTCACAGGTCTGTGCCAACATCTACTAACGCATTTCTTGCCTTCACAAACATCTCAGAGGCTTCATTTGTACCATTAAACCAAATTCATGAGATATCAAACCTCAGCAATTTCACAGTCTAAAAATAGCCCTGCAAGAAGCCAGGCAAACTTCCTTTGATGTTTCATGAACCACGAGTGTATTTCCCAAGCAAAGAGAGTGAAAACTCAACTCCAAATTGGGCCCTAATACATACACATGTAGTCAAACTCCAAAGCAGATATTACTGTGCCATAGACCTCCCTGTAGTAATTTGCTGCCTGGATGTCACAGCAGTAAAGAGAACCCAGCAACACCCCGGGTGCAGCTCTTCTTTCACCCCGCAAGCAGCCGCTTCTATCGCTACCAGATGGTGCAGCTCTCCCTGTGTAAACACTGGGAGGAAAACCCTGCCGAGGCAATTCTAAAAATAGGAGGAACAGACTTTCTTGAGCTTTTCAGATCCTTATCTTGAAGGCAGAATAAAACAAAAGAAGTTTCTCTCAATGTCCTTGGCAGTCTCTCTGGCGTGACTCGAAACCACTGCGCCTTTTAGCAGCAGCCTGAATTGTTTGCTATAATTATCGGCAGCTACAAAAGTATTAAATAATCATCCATCAGAAAAACAGCCAAATTCTGGACTGGGGCTTAAATTATATTTGGTCTTAAAATGGCCAATGACAGCAGGTTTCTGCCCAAGGGTATTACCACTCGAAGAAAATGAAGCAAGTTATCTTCCTGAGCATGAGGCTGGAATAGACAACAGCCTAAATTCAGAAAAGCCCTGACATATGTTTATATTTCCTTGATGTTCATGTTCATTAAAGCAAATGCTTATGGCCAAATGCTTTGTTAAAACAAGGCCCCATCTCTCTCTCTCTAGACTTAGGGTGAATTTTTCTGTTGCTCCATCTCATGGATTCCATCTGGGGTTTCTGGAAGAGGTACCTATACCATAAAGAAAGGCCAACAGATGAAAATATTACAAACAAATCATTCAACCACTGTTTCCACCACTGAACAGCCAGCTGCTGTCTTAGCAAAAGGAGCTACCAAAACCATTAATTACTGTGCCTGGAAGGCTCCTTCAAGTACCTCTGTCACCTCAGGCATCAAGAGGATGGTGGTGATATATTTGCAACTCTCACACTGAAAAGAAACGATCTCAGGTATGGCTGTATCATTAAGAAGGTTCATCCCTAATGTTAAAAGGCTATTTTCACCTCTGAGCTATGCTCAGCACTACTACCGGCTGTTAAGCAAACATTGTGTGTATGATGTAAGAGAAGTAAAGCCTGCTGTAAAGCAGGAAGAGTAGGTTTTGGCCAGGGACAGCAATGGCTCCTAGAACAGAGAGGGCCTCATTCCCTTGACACCCATCTGTCACCTCCCAGTGAAGCCAAGACCCTCAGAAATCAGGCTACTGCTGAGAACTGTGGGCATTGGCTGCTGGAGCTTCATCAAAACTCACCAAATTTAAATGTGTGACTGCACATAAGAAAATCAAGACTACATAAACTCAGCAGTCAAGGCGTACTGCATGCAATTTTGGGAGGATTTGCTATAAGCCTCAAATCTCAGTAGAACCAGGCAATGGGAGCAGGTTTTGGCAGAAGAAACTCAAGGGGCTCAGAATACCTGAGTTTTGACAATGCACAAAAAGAAGACCCGCCTGCCTAAAGCCTTGGGCAAAGGTGCATCTTAACAGCAATTTGACAGCAGTAAGGCACATATCTGGGCAGAAAGGGGTCCCAAGCACCATGATGTTAGTTTATATATTTCTGCTTCATGCCAGGCTGCTGAATTGTATCACTGAGGTCAAGAAAGCCAGAGAAAGCATCACCTCAGGGTTCAAACACCTGCACATGAAGATCACCTAAACCAATTTGCACTTCCACAGATCACAAAGTAAGTTAAAAGCCAGTCAATAAGGAACACAGAATTTTCATTAATTACATCTGCACTAATTACTGTTATTTAACAGAACAGTATTAACAGAATAGGCTGCTCAAGAGTTGAGCAAATTGTGTCCAATTTTAACCTATTTATTTTGGCTTGAAAGAAGCTCTAAGGACCATGTCCAGACTTTACATCCCTGACACACTGATTCTGCCTAATGCATTTTCTAACCTCCCTTCTCATTAGGCATGCAAGTGCTCAGGGTTTGACCATTTTACCTTTCAGAAAGCTGTCGAATCTGAGGAATCCCCATGTATTTGTTGAAATGCTCTAACACATTCACAACACCCTGGAGAAGGTTGGCAACTTCCCCATATTGTCTCCTCCTGGTCATAGCCCTGTAGAGGAAATTAAAGATTAACAAGGGCAGATTTGATGAAAATGCTGGGTGGTAATTCCATAGGTTACCTCATCCCCACTGGGTCATGTAAGTCCCTACTGACATTTCTTCTTCTAAAATACACAACTCTTCATTAACATTCCAATGCAGCATTAAAATTTCACTTAACTGATACTAAAATAAACCAATCCAGCACACATCTAACAGTGCCTCAAAACCATAAATGTCAAAAGCAATGCTTGGCAAAGAACATGTAAACTCCTGAATGCATCCGTTTCCCAGTATGGGTCCGGAGGCAGTAAATGTTATTTCACTGTAATGACCCGAGTTCAGCCATTTGTCACCAGACTGAATGTGTGAGCTAAAGCTTCACAGGGAGGAGGATCATTATGCTGAGAAGCTGTTAGCCTTGACTTTTCTGTTAATAATGATTCCTCTGGAGCCAGTATCCTAAGTAAAACTGTATTCTGAACACTTAAGAACCCAGGGTTCATTTGCTACAATCCAAGAACAGGCTGCACCTGGGTCTCCCAACTTCAGAGATGCAACATGTAAAAGACTGATTATCCCCAGCCTGTGTGTTCCTCAGGCACATCAAAAAAACCCACAGAGGACTATTGGAAACATCTAACCCCCTTCATACAGAGTACAAGCTGTGAGGCTTCTTTAAACTCATTCTCAGAACTAGAGTAGACCTTCCTGAAAAAGAACTCATTCCAGTGTAAGACATAAAACTGATAAAAATGCCCCCAGATCCCTGAACAGCATATCCCTGATGAGGATATCTAACTGGACAGACTTACTCTTTAATGAAGCCAGATTCATTCCTTATCACCCAGGATCAACACAGCAATTCAAGCAATCAATGCTGCAAACCATTAAATACAGCAACACCGCTTGCAGGTCACTCAGAGCAACACAGAAAGGATCTGCCAGCAAAAATCAAGACTGCAACCTATTAAGCAAACTTCCCTCCAGAAAAACAAGCAGCTGCTACAGACCTATTTAGAGCATTGCACCAAACTTAAAAACTCAGCAGTGGCATCAAAGTACCACTAAAAATTCACATCCTTACTCCAGTGAATCCACACCCCCTGCCAGCATGTGCAGGTGGTTGAGAGTGGTGATGGAGGTGGTCAGATGACGCTTGGCATGATCTAACTGCTTGATGTCCCGTGTGATTTCTTTAACCTAGTGCATAAAAAACAAGAGTCTGGTTAAGTATCAAGCCACAGCAACAAAATTTTAAGGAGATAAGAAGCAGCCTCTCCTCTTTTCAGGACCACAGACCCATTACCTCTACAACCACATTAACACACAAACAAAGGCACAGGTTCAACATATGCTTGACAGCAAATGATCACCCAGCCAGAAGGGCCAGAGACAAAAATGTTCCCTCCTTAAGGAGAACTGGAAGCAAAAGTCAGTGCCCTGCTCCCTCTCAAAGGTTAGAAAGAAACTACTGCTCACCATTTGTTCAGATTTTTCAGCTTTGTCTTTAATATCCTTTATTTTCCCAAAGAGCTGTTGAATGGCTTTCTGGGCTTCTTCCAGGGCCTGGAAAAGAAACAAGGTTAGAGTGGAAAGAAAACTACATTCAGTTTTCACCTTCTAAGAAATACACATTTGCTCCTTACAGTCCCTGGGCTGGAGCAGTGGAGGGAAGCTGTTTTGTTACAAAGAAAACATTGTCAGCACATCGAAAGTCAATGTACCATGTTGGGATATTTAACCCGAGTGGATCAGGGCTTCAGTATCCATTTTATAATAATGCTCTGGCAAAATCTAAATGAGAAATTCTAGGAAATCACCTCTGTAATAAGAACTGTGAATAGGTTTAAGGTTACTGCAATACATTTCAAAGCACAAAGTGTGGGAAAATGTAGAACGTACTCAATCAATACATATTTACAGCAGGAAAATGAAGCCTCCACAAACGATGTTCACCATTAGCTCTAATAAAAAATACACAGAACATGAGCGCTTGCCTAAACCCCTCACTGAATCAGCAGGATATTATCCTGTTAGAAAACAACATATTTCGCTGATTCCTAAGGGGTGGACAGCTCAGCCTCCCACCCACCTGCAGGAGGAACGGCTCTTTCTAGGCACAGAAGAGTGGGCACAGGATTAGTGCGTAAAGAGGGTTGAGCATGGGAAATGGACCTGGCCTTAGGGTTTTGTGCTGTTTTACTGCAAGCTTCTTGGGGCACGTGGTCCCCTTTATACAACCGTGGTGCATCCTGACCTCACACAACCAGTGTGAACTACACGTGGATTCAGTGAGCGAAGCCACATGTCCACAATCACATGTCCAAAATCTGACTTCTGAAGTAATTCAACACATTTTGCCTTCCCGGTCTGATAACATTTCCAGCTCCAGCTCCACTTTGTTTCCCGCTGTTCCGTGGGCTTCTATCCCTCTGTTTTTATATCCAGTCCCATGACCAAGGTTACAGCACAAGCTACAAGCTCCTTCAGCAAATAAATTTAACACATCTTCATTTGGAAATGTATGAGCAAACTATCTGCCAGGAGCTTTTGCTGGAACATAGCTGCGTTATAATAAAAGTATAAAAGTTGGAAACGTTTTATAATTCATTTTCCAGAGGGGGGGAAAAAAGTCTCCTCCGAAATATCGTCTGAATCATGTGAAAGTTAACACTTTATCTATTAGTGTCACACAGCTATCATATAGCATGTTCACTAAGGGAAACGAACACACAAGTGTGCTGCAGGGACAACTAAATCAGAAATGGACACCACCACCACCACCTACTTTCTCATTTGGCTCCAGCCTAGCCACCTTTTAGGATAAAGTTTTCTCTTCCATTTAAAGGCATGTGGATTAAGTGCAAACCAAAGAACTAAAGAATGCTCCTTTCAACATAGTTAACTATAGTCTCTGTACTCGGTCCCAGACCACAGCTGCAGCACATTACTCAAGTGAGCTATTAGGCAAGCAGCAACCATCCTGCATACTCTGAGATGTGGATAGGTCTATGTGTATATATATATATATATATATATTTAAAAAAAGCCAACCTGAAATTCCTCACAGAAGCCAACTGCTGTTTCCCTTTGCTTCAGCACCAATGTTAAATGCTAATTTCTCTGCATGATCCCAGAGAAGGCAGAGCTGCTGAACTCTCCAGAAGAAGAGACGAGGAATTATCCTGCCAATTAAAAAGATTCTCCAAAACCAGATGCTATCCTCCTTCATATCCAAAGCCAAGGCAATCTCACAGAACTTACTCAAACTTTGGATTATCTCAAACCAACTTGCAGGGATTGGTATTTGTTAGGATCTCCCACATGCAGAACCACTGGGAGCAAGGTATGGAGGATCAGCTAAAGGAGACAGTGGAGGTCCTACACTCATGCAGCACAGCAGAGCCATGCAGACATGCAGCAGGACCACCCCATATTCCCTATCAGGAATACACTTAAGACACATCTCTGACCCATTCCCCTCTCCTAGGGCTAATTTTTCAGATGCAAGCTCAGACAATAGCCATAACAGCTCTCCTTAGCATGATTGCCAAAGCAAACTGAAGACCTCCAGCCATCCGCCACAATCCTTTCCTTGGGGTGGCATCTCTAACCTGCTCTCCAAGAAGACAGCATTTGAGTTGCTACTTTAAGCATCAATACACAGCTCAAAGCCATTTGTTCTTGACAGCTTTCAGCAACCAAGTTCAGAGTAAACAATACCATGAGTGAGAAGCGCCACCTGAGGTCTTACAGGTTTTACATTGAAATCCCTATCCACGAAGGGATAATGGTCTTATCTGTTTTCCTCATGAGACAGAATATCATCTACTTGAATATGGGGATCTTTTCCAACATTACTGCCCATAATTTATCCTCAGGTAGTTGTGGCTTTTACCTCCTTATAGACTCTGGAAAAACACGAGCAGGACAACATGCTCTGCCCCCATCCGATGAATTAAAGAACTGCGGTTTCCTTATGCTGTGAAAAACATGGGTGGGATGTAGGGAGAGACTCAACAGCCCCTGCCATTCTGTTCAAGCTCTGTATCGCATCTCTTGGAGAGGGGCAGACATTCCCGTAACTATTCAAGAAAAAACACCACACACAGAAGTCCTCAGCAAGCTTCACAGACTTCAGTGAATCAGAACTGCTCATAAACACTCGTTTCCTTTCTAAAACTTGCTTCCAAGTATTTGCTTTGCCATTAAGACATAAATCTTTAGCTACTAAAATAGAGCTGCATATTCCTTATTTGGGTCAGAACAACACTAATTCATCAACATGCTTGGGTTTCTATATAATTTACATTTACAGATGAAAATATTTCTTCGAAGATCCGTAAGACTTGCTGAAAGTAACACTGCATGAAAATCTTATTTGAAGTCAGGAGGGCACTGTCAGGCAGAGATGATGGGAAGTTCAGAACCAAATTAAAAGTGTTACTTCTTGCACAAAGCCTGCAATTAAACTTTCTTGTGGTTCTTTTTAAAGAAACCAAGGAAACC
Organism: Ara ararauna; assembly: GCA_028858755.1. NCBI lineage: Eukaryota > Metazoa > Chordata > Aves > Psittaciformes > Psittacidae > Ara > Ara ararauna. The sequence continues at coordinate 2,214,734 of CM054389.1, read as the reverse complement.
TTTTTGGCTGCAACATTCCCACTGTAGCACCTGATAGTAAAATATTGCGTATAGAGGAAGGAAACACAGAAAACTAATCAATGACGGAGAAAAACCTTCACCTTCCTGGTCACCGTAAAGACAGAGTAAAGCAAAGAGCAAAACCAATGAAAAACAAACTTCAATTTTAAGAAAACACCTCACATTTGATAAATGGCTTTCATCATTAAGGGATAAGAAGCTGGGACATGAAAATAGGTTTAATTGTTCAAGGTGTAATATAGAAGTTTATTGATGTATCTAACAATTATCCTTTTGCCTGCAAAAGAAGAGAAGGGAAACCACAACCATTCAACATTTTCTTACTGCTTTTGTAATTGTTTTATTAATAGCAGTTTTATTTTGGACAGAAATTCTAAACCCAAAACAGTATCCAGAGAACAGGAATTGCTCTTACTCCAGTATAACTGGTTTACATGCAGTAGTCTTGCATCTGTGAGATTACTTGAGGCAGGGGTCACCTTGTATGACTAATTTATTGGTTTCCTCATCAACACAACTGGGAAACATGTAAATGTACACATCCCCAAATGTGCAAACGTGGTTATTGTGTTTCCTTCTCTACAACAGCAGTTCATTTCAGGGGCAGAGGACCACAAATAAAGAAAGAGACCAGATAGATAATCTGTTGTGGTTATATGAAACAAGGATGTTGAAATTAAGGTTGCGATGTACTGGAAAAACACCATATGACTCTAATCAACAACTGAGCCTGCAAGCTACAATTAACCCACCAGCATTATTTATTAAACTTTATGCAACCTCTGAGGTCCCTGAACGCCAGGCACCAGCTGAGCAACACGGCATGGGTAGGGCTTGACTGCTGGAGAGAGGCAGAGCCATGGGGCAGTGGTGTCTGAGGCTCTTTCCATCATGTTTGTCCCCGAGGTATCTCAGCTGCTCTGACAGCAGTAAATTTAGTAAAGAGGGCAGGACAAGCAACAGAGCGAGAGGCTCTAGACAGAGCACTCAACACAAGACAGGCTTTGGCTATGTATCACTTTCCTCCTTCTCTGGTGTAGTGTGTCTCATCTTCTGCTCCGGAAGGCTTCAGGAGCTGCGGGTTCAGGAGCACATCCTAGCTAAAGGAGGGAAGCAGCAATGGTGGGCTGTCACAGTGGGGTGTCTCTTTGGGGCACCGCACAGCTCCACGTGTAGCACCTGAGAAGGTACAGCCCCAGCATCCACACAGCAGGGACCCAGAGCACCATTCTTGGCAGGGAACACACAGGGGGATGGATCTTCCAGTTTAAAGCAATGGATGTAGAATCATAGAATCATGTATTTTTAACCATCCCCATTTCTCAGCCAATCTGTATTTTTTGCAGTGGAAGTTCCCATGCTCTTGTGCTAACAGCAGAGATGAAATACAGAAGACTGAGAAACCACACACAAGAGCTGGAAGACCCAACTCCAGAGCACACAGCCAGATCCCAGGTAAGCTGGGCAGCCACTGAGCTACACAGCTTTTCATCAAATTCGCCAAAGCTGGAGGGAAAAACACAGCACATGAATCAGTTACAGCCCTCCAACCTTCTTCACCTTGAGATGCAATGGGAAAAGAGTGCAAACACACCAGTACAAAACAACAGGGAGCAGAGTCGAACCATGAATCACTACGAAAAAGGCTGCCTCAAAAACAGCTTTACTTGGCATTATCCCAAGCAACTTCTAAGGTCAGTCTGCACATCATCACTTGTGTCATCTTTCCATAAGCAGCAAAAGGAGGAAAGAAAATAACGCAAAGTGAGACAAGAGGACATCTAATTAATTAGATTTTGAAGCAATGCATCACTCAGAAGGTTACGTTCCAGTGATTTACAGTACCAGACTCGCATTAACGCACATAAAAGCAGCATTAGCAATAATATTCAAGAAAAAAACCCAACCCAGTTCAGTGAATTCAAGCCAGTATCTCCAAATGCCCACAGCTGCTGCAGATGCACACAGCCTCCTCCTTCCCTGCGCCGAGGGAAGCCTAGGCACGGAGCTGTCACATCGCTCCCATCAAGCGACAGTGAGTAGAGAGCGTGTTGATTGCTAAATACCTCTTCATTCATCCTATCAGGAACCTGGTGAAAGCAACTGCTGAAACACTACAAACTACACAGAGGAACTGAGAGGCCCGTGTGTTACCACAAAATGTTGCTGAATTGGGGAAAAAGCAACTTTTCAGAGGAAATTCGCTTTCTTGGGAAAGCCTGAGCTTGAGGACTAACTGAATTAACACCCTCCTCTCCTCAGTAATTGTTACAATACCTCAATGGTTTCCATATGCTCACTGGTGTTGTGCTAGAAATGTGCTAGCTTTGATCCCAGCCAATATGTATTTCAATTGGATGTTATTACTCACATCAGAAAGCTGCCCTCTACTAAGTATTTTATAGACACTTGACACATCTGCCAAATTCCCAGCATCCAAATGTATTCTTAATGTTACAAATTGGGCTGTGGTTAGGATGCTGGGAATTTCATGTTCCTGGATGGGTCCCCACTCTTGGATACAGAGCGTTAAATGCTTCTTTCATTTGCTGCCACACTTACAACCCAGATCAATGAAAATCTAGACCATGACTAAAAATAAGTTCCCATCCCCAATGCCCCAAGGAGCCTCAGCTGCAGAGATTTCAAAGAAACCCCTGCACACGGTGACCAGCCTAACAATTTCTGCCACTAAAACCTCATATAAATGAGTCCCTCCAGCTTGAGAAAGGGTGGAAATGTACTTTGATTCTCAGGCTGATTTCATTTTGGAGAAAGCTCTTAAGTTTTACAGCTAGGGATAACCCACGCAGCCGAAGCTCAGGGCTTGTCTGTAAGAGCAGGACAACTTTGCACCACAGCCATGCCAGCTCATTTCCCTGAGCAGACAAACCTGAAGGGCTCAACACCTTGGTTTTGATTTTAGCTGATTTCTATCCTAGGAGCTGATCAAATACTACATAACTACTACAATTGTCACTGAAAAAGGCAGTTCTGTGTCATCAGCTCAATCCTAACCACTAAGGCTGCACAGGACGCTTTAAATCAAGAAAGCAGGTTATGTCCAACACTTCACCAAGCCTGAAATTGCTTCTACTCTCCCTTCAACTGAACTCCTCCAAATACGGCTTAGAAATCAAACCCCTTGTCCTGAGCAGCTGCACAAACACTGATGGACACGGGAGGTGAAGCAAGAGGTGATTTCCAGGTTGTGCTGGTCGAAACCTTTCAGCTTAACTCCCATACCGTACCAGTCCAACACTGAGCTGCCAGTTTTAATTGCATTGCCCAGCCCTGCACACTGATGCCTGCACCACAAAGAAAGGTGGCAATGTGCTGTAAGTAACAATGGTTTTAGTGGTCTTGCTCTGGTGAGTAGCTTTACAGTCATGCAGCTAATGTGCACCAGAATGGCGTGGCCATTTAAACATTAATGGTGTGAGTTACACAACCCTCTAGCAAAGCCTTTAGCTTCATCACAGACTTCATAGTGGGTTGCCACAGCTTCATCACACAGATGTAGGTTGGCAGGTGAATGGCCACAGCCTTCCCCCACACCCGCCTGGATGCATTAAATACCATTATCACACAGGAAAAACTCCTCTGGGCAGACACGTATTATTTCCTTTATCACTGCTCATTATTTCAGAATAGCAAAGCTCAAAGCTGTGAGTCTCTGCCCTTGACATCATTTCTGTTCACACCCTGACTGTACCTCCCTGTGCCCATGACCCACATCATCTTCCATGGCCTCTCCTCCAGCATGGAATAACTGGCTGCCCTCTGCTGCTGAGGCAGTGGCACATACATGCTCCTCTGATCACCCACAAGGCGCCTGGTTTTGTTTGATCTGGGGTGCTGCACATGAATTTGTCTGTAAATGACTGAGGGATTCCAGTTAATATGCCTGCAGGCAGCATTTCAGTGATATTTGCTGTATCAGAGACATGCCTCACTTCTATGGGAGGCAAGTTTAGCACCCACTCGAGTTGAATCAGACTTCGCAAGATGAATTCATGTTCAGATTGAGAGCTAAGAGGCACAATACAGGTGGGGGGAATAGACAACCATGCCATGAACCCTACAAGTAGGGATTTCTAAGTGGAAACACTGACAGTCCACCTGCCATAAGCATTGAAGCAACACAGCTGGAATAAACATTACCACACAGCAGATACAAGACAACAACAGAAAGGAGAAAGGAAGTTAAAAGAAATAGAGCCACAGTAAACCAAAACCTCCTGCCTGTCATCAAGATTTCTATTTTCAGGCTGGGCTTCTTGCTTTTCTGGCATCAAAATCAAACAGCACTGGCTGTGGAACAGCCCAGTCTTACTTTGCAGCTTCACTGCCTTAATGGCAACAGCAAGCAAGTGTGCCTCTTGCCAGCACAAAACATGACCTGGTTTCCAGCCTCAGGCTGCAGGACAGCGACAGGGTGCACCCACCACCTTTCCATACAGAAGCACAAGGCAAGGTCAAGCTCAGACCTGCTTCTGCCTTGAACCAGGCTTTGCAGCAGATGGCACAAGTTACGCCTGACCTCTTCATACAGTTGCAGACGCCAGTTTGCAGGGCCAGTAGCCAGGATGATAATAAAAAAGCACTATTTCTTCTTGGCATGCCATTTACCTGAAACCCTTTTCAATAAACATGTTCTAGGCTAGAAAAAGCTCCCCGTGTCTCTTGATGGGAAGGACACTGCCCAACCATCATAATTCATTAGGGAGATGACTGAAACTCACTTTTGATTTATTTTGGCAGCTCAACTTCTACTTATCATTCATTGGTCACAAAAGAATATTACGGGGTTTTAATCACGCAACTGGAGTCTAACAGAATCTGCAGCATGACTTATTTTTTTCTTTAAATATATAAAATTACACAGCTTAAGACAATATTTGACCCTCATCCGTTCACCATCTTAAAACAAATTGAAAACTAACACTAGGCTGCTCATATTTCAGAATAATGAGCCGTTCATCGAAAAACCCCAGCAAATAGGACTTAGCAATGCAAGAGAGAATGAATATAATTGAAAGATGGTGCCTACATCAGGGATTGTGACACAAAAAAAGCCCACAAATATTTTATATACTTAGGCTTAACCAGTTATTATGAGCTTACAGTGATTTACCTCATGCTTTTAAGGCTCAGGCAAAGGCAGTCAGTGCTGTCCCAGCAGCAGAGGCACATCAATACCTACCCTTGTGAGCCGAACCTGGACACTGCAGCCAAGAAAGCAGCATGCAATATGATGTCTGGAAGGAAGCATGCACTTAAATAAATAATAAAAATGAAATTAAAGTGCCTGCAGTAGGAGATCTGAAAGCCCTGACTACACTTGTTTAGTGTGAAACGTAACGTGCAGCCAAAAAGCCACCTCCACACAAACAGGTGGAGGTAAGAAGAGAGGCTGAAGCACCAGTGCTGCAAATGAAGCATGCTTATGCAAACAGCGCACAGAATCACCTCCCTGCCTTCCAGGCTGACACTGCTGTAACCCAGCACTCACAGCACTGGGGAGAAGGCAAGCTGCTGGCTCCAGTGACAGCATCCTCCAGTTGTCCTGAAGCTCAGGACACCACTGGCTACACAGGCACTTGAGTAGTGAGGATGATCCCTTCAGCAGGGGAGTACCATTACCCCTGTGGCTGTCTGCCACATGCAGCACCTGCATCCCTCTCTTCTGCTCACTGTCCATCTTCATCTTGTTCTTCCTCCTTATATTGATTCTGCAAAGTGTTTCCTGATCTCTAGTTAAAGAAAAAACCCCACAAAAATGTATTTCACATACTTCCATCTATGAATAACCTGTCGAACCCAATAACCTGTGGGCATTTCTCTACGCCAGGCACATCCTTCTCCTTCCAGAGGGCTTAACCGTTGCCAGACAGGGCAGTGCACCCAGGGCAGGGCAGGCAGCCTGAGCCTCCTCACAGCCGCAGAGCTGTTTATTTGCACATGCCACCAGAAAGGACAGCACTGGTTTCCAAAGGTTGGGATGGCTAATTGAACTGTCTGCTGCTGGGCTGGGCTCAGGCTGGACTGCAAGAATATATCTGTTTCCTTTAACCACAGCAGCTGCCATCTCTCTGCTTGTACTGCTGCAGTTATGAAATAAAAATATTACTGTTCTCATGGAGCAAAGCAAAGAAGGAGGAGCCAACCAAAGCAATGGGAGTTACCAACCAGCATCTTCAGCCATGAGAAACAAGCAAGGCTCTTCCCAGCCCAGAACAAATCCATTTGCTCTTGCAGTTAACGCTTAACTTTGTTCTAGCACTAACTGAGCCAGACCCGCATACAGTAGGAGATACTAAGCAATAAACCAAGCTTTTTGTTAAAACACAGTCTTTACTCACTTATTTTCTGTCATTTACTTTGTGTTTATCACTTTATTTATTATTACTTTACTTTTACTTTTATTACTTTATTATTTCCTACAGGGCAGGAAGGGAGAAATGGAGCAGAGAGAATGTATTTTTTTTTTAGATTCAAACTATAAAGCCACAAATCCACTGAGGATCTTGGGATTCCTCTGGAATTCTCAATTCCTTCCGAAATGGATTTCATACGAAGCTGCCTCACCTTTACTGACCCAGGCACCCCCATCCTGGTTGCATTAATACTTTCAAGGGTTAAACTCGGCTGCAAAGGCAGAGGCTACTTTATTACAAGGACAAATGATTCTGTGATCAGTGAAGCAGCTTCAGCCAACCAACCAGTAAAGACATGTCAGCAACTGTCAAAAAAATTACAGCCAGTTGATGCAGAAGCTTTAGCAACAAACACAACCAAGCGACAAATAAAACCGTGCAGAGTGTGTTCAACGCTCAGTGGAAAAAAATCTATGGGACCCTTTTATACTACACCCCAGGGCAGAGAGGAAATTGTGCCACAAGTGGACTGCAGCTTGTAGCAAGGTCAGCCCAGACTCCAGTTCAGCAGCAGCTCTGAGAAAAACCTTACAGAGGGAAAGAAATCAGATAGCACCGGCCCCCCAGAAACTGCAGGCACAGCCTGAACTGCGCATTGTCGCCACTGAAGCACAGCAGCTCCTGCACTCCCAGCCTCTCCCAAAGCATCCGAAATAGCCCCAAGTCTGGGAGTCCCAAGGAAAATTTTGTTACGCCCTGCGGAGGAATGTTCCACCCACGGCTGTTGTTTCCTCCCATAAAAGGATCATTAGTGAGACAATTTCTGAGGTTCATGGTATTGTCTACAGATCGCGCTGAAACACTGCACCAGGAAGGGGAAGCCAAACGAGCCAGATTATTTTAAGGCTTCTGCAGTTGGAGAAAATTCTCGGGCAAACTTTCAAAAAGGCAGATGCTTTGAACTGGGAAACATTCGGCTTTGCGGAGCAGGAGCATTCCTGCCTTTAGAGCGGCTTAAATAACTCTTCTGGGGCCGCATCTATTTGAACGACTTTATTTTCAGATTTAGAACCTGCTTTTTCAGACACCTAGATCCTATTTTATACAAACATGTGTATGTGATCAAGGCTACTTGGGAAACAGTTTAAAAGTTAAGGACTGACTATAAAAGAAACCCTACTTTTCCATCCTTCTCACGCCTACAATTTACCTCGAAGACCTGCTCAATCATCTCAACACCCAGGTGGAGCACAGAAGTGTTATCCCCAACACTGCCACACTACTAGCCAGATGGGACAGGAGACTTGGATCACAGCAAGTACAGTGGCTGGATCTGCAATTAGGATTTTGAACCTGTTATCCCTAAGGTTCTCTTTTCCTTAAGGAGCATGGAGAACATATTTCCATAGTTGCATAGTACATATTCCCACTGAGTCCGGCTGGGATTCAGATTTGTGTAACTGGGAGAATAACATGCATCACTATTCAGATATGTCTCCATTGGCAGCACTCCCTCATCATCAGTTATCAGCAAAACGTTACCCTGGTCTCAAAACCAAGACTGGGCTCCCCTCTCCTGGACGGCCGCGATGGTGCAGCTCCCAACAAGGCTCACTAAAGCACTGCTCCTCTGGCTTGACTGGGCTCAGTCTGGAAATGATCCCTTCCCCAAAGAGAAAACAAGCTGTTAAAGACTAAATATCCTTGGTTTGTCTTCTAAGAACCTGCCCAATTCCAACCTCTTGGTGGGCAGTTAAGGCTGACAGGAGACAGGAAAGTCAAAGCTAGCTTCTGGGCACACAGTGATCCCTTGCCTGCAAGGGCAGCAGGGATAGCAGCCCCCTGTGCGTGCAACTCTGCCTCCCCACTCAAACCTGAGGCAGGCAGGGAACAGCTAACACGGACAAGAGGGCCAGGACTCAGCAGGGAACCCCCTCCTGGCTTGCTTTGACTTAAACAAGAACTTTTTCTCTCCTACTGCCGCATCTGCAGTTTATGTTTCCTTTGGAAGAAAGTCAGCGATTGAAAGGATGTTTATTCAAACTGTTATTTACTTGCCAGACAAGAACAGCTCCTCCAGCTCAGATACCACACAGTCAGGCAATTCTGGCAAACGCTGATCAGTTTGCATCATGAATTGTTAGGAGAGAATGTGACTGAAGGAAAGAGGCTTTTGCAAAGCACCTTCCAGGCCCAATCTTGAATAAATGCACAAGATTCTGAGCTCTCACTGAAATTCAAGCAGCTACAACATCAGAGTTCATATGTATTTTATTTACAGCACACGTTTTCAAGGACATGATAGGAAAAGGTATCTGAAGCTTAAACCTTTTGATGTGGCTGAGGTTAAGCTTTGTTTCAAACCTATTGCAAAAGCTGGTGGCTAGCTGTTTCTTTATTAACCAGTGCTGGTTTGCAGGTGTTTTGCAGGTGGGGTTATCAATCAAGGGTGGTTTACAGTTGTGGTTACTATGATAAAACGCAATAATGATCTTCATCCTGGGCTTCACAGGGGAGAGGTTCACAGGATGACAGTATCCATCCATCTATATGCTTCAATCAAATTTTGCAGGGTAATACTAGTCTGGAGGATACAAATTTCATATAAATTTAATAAGAACCGAAGATCAGAGAAGCAAGCACCTAATTCTGTTGGGGGACCAAACTACAAACTACTACACCAAAAAAGGTAAATAAGGAAAAAAGCCCCTTTCAGTAGCACTGACTCCCTTCCTAGCAGAGCACTGACTCGTCTTAAAGGCGTGCTGCCTTCAGTTGTTTCAAATCAGTTTCTTACTGCACACTGGAAAACTAAAGCCTTCCTCTGCAAGTGGGAGAAGCCAGGCCTATTGCTCTATACAAAAATTAACACATCTAAGTGTCCTTAGTTCCACTGAGAATATGCTGGTGAAACAAAGGCAGCCTTCAGCACAGCAGCAGGCAGCTGAAGCGGAGAAGCAAGGGTTTTTCACCCCCACAATCAGGTTATCAACAAGGGCAGTCATGTGAAAAAGGCTCCTCACTCCCCCAGCTAGCACACAGGATACACTAACTCAGAGAAAGTAGTGCAGGGGGTGAGAGGAACAGCAAATGTTTGTTCTAGGTTTCCTCTGTCTGATTCTGGGGAGAGAAATACAAAACTCCATCTCAAACTGAAATGCAACTGAAGCATTCCCCAGCACTGTAAGATGACCTCCTCTTCTGCAGCTTCCTCCCACCAGATAACATGCAAAGCTTGCTGATGCTCCTTTACTGCTTTAAATTTCAAGGTCTAGCCACTGTAACAGTCTGGTTCCAGCAACTGACATATGGAATGCACAAACAAGCGTGAGATGGTGGATGCGGACTAGAAACATGGAAATGCTCTCACCATTTCAGACTGAAACAATTTTTCTTACCAGAGAGCTAACACTTTCAATAATTAAATAGTTTTAGTATTTGTCAGGCTCCCTCAAAGTAAGAAACAACTGTTACGCTCCCGGGAGACTGTCTGGCTTTAGCCCATGCAACTGCAAGCTCTGGCACCTGTCTTAAAGTCTGCTTCTACCTTGCAAAGCAGCAAAGTGAAGGAAAAAGAGAAAATTCCCAGGAGTGTTTGTGATTAACTGCAGCTCCAGGCCACTTGTAAGATGCCCTGCACAGACACGCCACATACACACACGTTTGAAAGTTTTTACTGGGACAGGAGTTTAATTGGTTCCTTTACAATAAACTAAATGAAAGGCTGCACAGACAGATCTGCCTCCCCAGGACTTCAGAGCAGTAGTGTCCAAGTCTGCCTGTACATGCTTTGGAGATCTTCAAAGGGGTTAAAGAGTGAGAAAGCACAGACATAAGACAAAGTTCTAAACAAAGCTCGTTGAATCTCCATAGCACAGAGGCACTTTTGTTATCCTGCAAGCACAGCTGACTGTGGAACTGCTTTTGTTCATCTCTCACCATGACCATCCTTTGGACTTGCGAGTCCTGAGGCACTCAGGGCAATTCTCACCCACAGCTCTTCTTAACTCCACTTTTTTTGTTGTCTTCTCTGAATCTGTCACCTTGAACAGCCCAAAAGGCTGCAACAGCAGCAGCTTTCAATCATATCCAAACTGTGAGTATTGCACTGCTCCTCAATTTCTGTAACTGCCTCCCCACTTGATTTCTTGTCTAATTCCTGCACAGTGATTGCAGGCAGCACCACTCCTAGGTATGCCACATCCCAAGCACATCACCAGTTTAATAGCAGTACTCAGGAAACCTTGCAACCATCAAACTAGATTTGCCAGGAGAGCTATGCCTCTTGCTATTGTACTTTTTCTTAAAACAATAAGAAAGCACAGAAAAGTTAAATAATTCATAATTCATCATTTACTTGAGGTCACAGACTGTGGCAGAGGTAGGATAGGAATATACACCAATTGTTACTGCAGCAAGAAGTAGAAAATACAGCCAGCCATGCTGGTGAGGGCCTGACTACCCTATGCCAGTAAACTAGTCTTAAATCTGGTATTAGAAAGGTGAGTCAGTGTTGACACTGAGGAAAGCATCATGATGACGACTCAAGGCACTAATGTTCCTGGTCTAAATCAGAACACACACAGGAAATACAGCCACACTGGATGATAACTCAAGATCAGATAACATGTGGTCCAAGCTCAGCATTAACAAACACCGCAGTCATGGTGGTGCTATTCAATACTTTACTCCAAGCAAACACATCTGTCAAGCAAAAGACAGTGAAAAGCTGAACAGGACAGGCGAGATGAACTGGCAGGCAGTAATTAGGCTTAGTCACTACCAACTCAGGATACTTCAGCAAACAGCCTAGTTAAAAACCTAAACAGCCTTTTATTGATCCTTACTCAGCAGCAAAATGTACTTGTACCTACTTAATCCTGCTCATTTTATCTTTAGTTTCAGAGTGCCATAACTGCAAGCCTCCTACTTTTGTTTTTGATTTTTTTAAATCAATTTCTCATTCACTTCTCTTTGGAGGGTGATCAAAAAGCAGGTCAAAACAGTTGTTCAGTGAGCAGCATGCAAAGTCAGTGTAAGAGACAGCAGAAATGCCTCCCTAAAAACGAGAGCGGATTTCTGCCTGCCGGAGCCATTCCTCAATTCAGCATCACAAGATGAGAACCCCTGGCATACCAGATATGAGATGCACGTACCTGCCTGCCATCCTGTCCAACGTTGGTCTGTCCTCTCACTACAGTTCGAATGTTGTCATCCAACCTCCTGGAAAAAAAGAATCTATCATGTCAAACTCGTTCAAGGCCGGGTTGGACAGAGCCTTGGGTGGCATGGTTTAGTGGGAGGTGTCCCTGCCCATGGCAGGGGGGTTGGAACTGGATGATCTTAAGGTCCTTTCCAACCCTAACTATTCTATGATTCTATGGTTCTCTATGTGCCTGACCCCAACAATTGTGGGAACCTTAAGAGCTACAGAACTGATTTAACATAAAAAAGCTGCTGCTACCAATGCTAAACTCACTTCTCCTCCCCACCCCCATGGGACATCTCTATCTTACACAACTTAAAACTCCCGTTACAAAAATAAGGATCCATTTCCTAATTTAATCAGGGCTGCTTGCATTTCTCTTCCTTTAAGCAATACTGTCAGTCCTCTCTTGCCAGTTTGCATTTCAGCTTTCCCCATATTACAGTGCTGTCTCAATCATTTTGAGTTGGCAATGCCAAACTGCACAGAAAATTTAAGTACCTCCTGCAGACTTACATTTATTTTGTACTTATAGGACAAATAATACATAACGAAGCTTTTTATAATTGCTGGTTTGATCTCACAAACAAATTCTGAGCAAATGAGTCGTCTGGGTAGTTTGTTCCTTCAGCCTTTAAACTGCACTAAAATTTGGTACTTGTCGATCCTTAATTCATTGGTTTTCAAAGCTCAACTTTGCAACCCAAGAGCTAAAATCACCTGAAGGGTATTACACAATAGAGGCAAAATATAAAATATTAGAATAAGTAACTGTCCCACTGTTACACTTTGAGGCTGATCCTGTTTGTGTCTCTCAAGCAAGTTAACTACTCCCAGCTCCAGCGCAAGGGCTGTACTTATGAAGCCTCAGTGACAACTCAGCACCCGAGATGCAATGAAATGGAGAAACATTTACCTTATTTTCAACCTGATTTTGTTCACAACTTCATCAATGTTTGCCAAAGACTACAACAAGAAAAAAAAAAAGAGAGAAGTGAAATGGAGAACCTTTCACTGTGATACAAATCCGCTGTGACACCTCATGCTTTCTCATGAGTGGCACTTTACAAAGAGAAGAGCAATTACTTAGTTTTACAGATGGAAGCACTGAGACACATGGCAATCTAGCTGCAACCCTCAGCTCACATCATGAAGAGCAGCAAAAGCCAGGGCGGGCCAAGGTGCAGCCCTCCAGGTCCCAAAGGCTCCCTTGCTTCCCATCCAGCCCCGAGCAAGCAGGGTGCCCTGAGCCCTGCCTTGTCAGCAACTGCTCCCGAAACGCCGTGGTGACAGTGACCTCCAGTGGGCAACAGGGACAAAGCCTGCACCTTCCCGGGGCAGACCCTGCCGCAGAGCCCAGCACAAGGGCCGGAGGAGGCCTGGCTGCTGCTGGAGCTGCAGTGGGAGTATTGCAGGGAAAACAGCTCTTCACCACTACTAGCAAAAGGAAAAAGTCGAGCCAGCACCACCAGCAAACTAAACAGAAACAGCTGAAAGCCAAAACAGTCGGTGCTGCGGAAGCTCTTAAACACGGTAAATATTGGGGCTGCCTCCCAACCCAATCTTCAGCTGCAGAATCACTTCCTTTTGCAACAGATTAGTCCAAAACTGCCCCTGAGGGTGATCTGGGTAAGACAAAGTATGGATATGAGCCCATGGCAATCTCATTTCTTAAATCTCAAAAGAAACAATAGCTTTCAAACATGGGTGACTCTCCAGTGATACTTCAAGGCAACAGTTGCCTGATTTGGCTGAAACCCCTGAGGATTCACCACTGATTAAGACACAGCAAGTCATGACATTTACTGGAAGAGACAACTCTATACAGAAAATGAATTTATTTCTACAGATCAGGAGTTTTAATGCAGCAAGCACTTTGGGTGGAAAAGGACCACATAATGAGTGTGAACATCACGAGATGTGAATCTAAGAACTGATTATTGTTATAGTCTTACTACCTGTGCTACTGTTTAAAATAAAAGGCTTGGGTACAGGTTTCAGCATGCCTTCAGTCACTTACTATCAGGTTACCCCTCACAGAAAGGGCTGTGCTGTGAGCACTACTTACTTGCTCAGTGGGAAAGAGAGTATTAATATACTCCACAGCATTGAAATCTGCTCTGTCCAGTGGGTCTTGGCTGGGAAATACCTGAAAAGAGGGAAGGAAACAAATACAATCAATACATCACTGTTAATTTCTCTAACTTTACACAGTATCTACTATTTTTAGTTACTTCAGCACCCACTTCTGATTGTTTCACTGCATTGTCCTAACACATGTGCACAGAGAGTGGTCAGGCCTCTGCCCAGGAGTAAAGCAGCCACATTCCTGTGGGTATCAGCCTAAGTAAACACCAATAACGTGCATGCATGTTTCCACATACAGCCCCAGGTGTATCAACCAATCATTCACGAGGAATTCCTGACATAGACAAACCATTAATTATCCATCCCAAACCATACTGATGCATCTGGAAATGATCCCCTGTGCTGAGGCACTGCCCTGATCTTTGCAAGGCCCTGTGGTGAGAGAAGAGGATTTGCTGTTCACAGCCACAAAAAAGGGATCATCATGAGCTGAGAAATGGTTGCACAAGTTCTCTGGAGACTTGGGTTTGCCAATTCCACATGAAAAAGGAGGAGAGAAACAGAATCTGCTGAATGATTATTCCTACCCACAGGAAAGGAGAAAGAGCAGCTGCAGTACAACAGATCTCATCTCTCCTCAGAAGTAGCTCAAACGATACAAAGGCAGCTGTCAAGCTTTGCTTTTCATCCCCACAGACTAAATGATGCTTTCCTTTCTCTGCTAACATATTCATATTCATACAGCCATCAGCTCCGCACTCCGTGGTCAAAACCCTGCCTGGCAAACGCACAGCTCATCCCCACACATCATCCTGGTCACCAAAAGCCTTCACAGAAACCTGCAAGACCTGAGCACACATAGATTTATGCTGTTTTACACATTTTGTAGCTTAAAAGCAGTGGCTTTGTGAGACCATTTCCATGAACCAGACCTCTTCAGCAGCTTTCCCAAAGCTATTCCTGTAGCCAAGGAGAAGCAGGCAACAGTTAAATATGCATGAGGTGGTGCCCAAGTGAAGAACATGCTCTGGCATTAGGCCATCCTCACAGCACAGCTGCAGCATCACAACCAGCCTGTCCTGCCCTGGGCTCCCAGCTCCTGAAGATTCAGTTAATCCCAAATCTCCACAAGCAGCTGAAGCAAGAGGTGGGATGGAAGACAAAGGCTGGTCAGGAGCTTTACTCCAACTGCAGATAGAGATCAGTGGTGCAGGCAGCTGCACCAGCTGAAGAGGTTGCTGCTTTTGTAACAGCCCATTAACCAGAAATGACCACTCCATTTTGGAGCACCACTCCAGAAGAGACCACTCCCTTTTGGTGAAGCAACAGTGTGCTCCCTGCCCTGCTTCCAGCAGAAGTCAGCTGAGCCAGATCTCATTTATCCAGAGCCTGGTGGGTTCTGCCCAAAGCTGATTAAGAAACACAGAGGAACAACAAGATTATTGGGTTAGGAAGTGCCAGTGAGGAAGTGATGGCAGGCAGGAGGCAGCAGCATCCTCAACATTTCCCCTAGCTCAGGATGTATCTGCCAGCAGCCCTACTGCCTGTTAAAATAATTCAGCCAGGGACTTGGTGGATTCTCCACTGCTTCAAAACTCAAGTCAAGACTGTCTCTAAAAGTTATGGTTTACACTGAAGAGACATTTTGGCTTGATAAAAATGCCATTAGGTAACTTTCCTTGCTTGCCTAATGGCAGAAATCACAGGAGGCTTTCAAACACTCAGGTTCTACCAAGTGCAGAGGGCTCTTCTGGACAAGTTCCAGGTCTACTTCGGAAGCTGGCATTTAACTTAGCAATTCTTAAAGTGCCACCAAAAATTACTCAATGATTACTCAATGCCAGTGATAAACTCACCGATTTTCCCCATGCAAACGTAAGAGTATGTGGGGTGTCTCTTCGGAGCAACAACACTCCAAAGCTGGCACAGCACCCAAAGAGAAACTGTGCTGCCCTCCCTCACCTCCTAGCGCTGGGCTCACTCCAGATGCCATGGTCTGCCCCAGTTCTTTGAGGAGAGCCATCAAAAGTGATCCACCAGCCTCAATACCAAAGAAACTGCGAAAACTCAAGTGATGCTTTGAGACACAGCTATAGCTGCCCACAGACCTCTACTACATAGAAGAGCTCTTCAGATGGAAGGGTTGGCTGAAGACAGTTCAAGCTCAGGCACTGACTCCCAACACGTACATGACTTTGCCCCAGGTTCTTGTGGACCTTTGCTGGGCCTGAAGCGCCACAAAGGGTTTCAGGGAGCACTGCAGGGCTTGGCCTGGAACATACCAATCACAAAAGTCAAACCAAGCCATTTAGATTATCCTGACTTCATAGAATCATAGGATGGTTCGGGATAAAAAGGACCTTAAGCTCATCCAGTTCCAACCCCCTGTCACGGGCAGAAACACCTTCCACTAGAGCAGCTTGCTCCAAAGCCCCTTCCAACCCGGCCTTGAACACTGCAGGGACGGGGCAGCCACAGCTTCTCTGGGCACCCTGTGCCAGCGCCTCAGCACCCTCCCAGCCGAGTCGCAGAACACCGAGCTCCATGAGGACACCTCATACACCCAGGACCCGGCAGACAGAACCGGCACGGCGGGCCCAGAGCGGTCAGCGCCCCACGGGGAAGCGATGGGATGCGCCGCGCTCAGGGCAGCCGCGGGGTGCTGCGGACACCGTTGACGACCCCTCAGCACCGCCACCGGCCCCGAGCGGGCCCAGGGCAGCGGCAGAGCGCGGCGAGGCCCTCAGAGGGCGGCTCCGTGCCGCGCCCGCAGCCGGTGCCGGTGCCCCCCGGAGGAGCCGATCCCTGCACCGCCCGTCCCGGCGCACCTGCTCGATGGCGGCCCGCACGGCGGGGGCCAGCTCCAGCGCCGCCTCCAGCCCGGCCGCCAGCTCCGGCTCGTCCTCCTCCATGGCGGCCGCCGCTTCCGGGCCGCGGCCCCTCCTCACGGCACCGGGGGCGGGAACACGTGTGGGCGGGGCTTGCGGGGAGGCGGGAAATGGGTGGGCGGGGCTTGCGGGGAGGCGGGAACACGGGTGGGCGGGGCTCTGCCGCGGGGCGGGGCGAGGCGGGGCGGAGCGCGTCCCCGCGGGGCGGCAGCGGCGGGGCCGCGCAGCGCCGTCCCGAGCGGAGCCGAGCGGGGCCCCCCCCCGCCGCCCGCCGCCCCCCTCCCGTCGTTGCCAAGCGGCGGAGGGGCAGAGCCGTGGTCATCCTCATGTGGCGGACATTGGCCCTCGCCTCCGCCTTCTTCCCGGGGCTCTTCGTCCTCTGCATCCGGTTGCTGCGCTGGGCCGCCCCGGGATGGAGCCTCAAGGACCGCATCCTCCTCAGCGGCAGGTACGGGCGGGATCGGAGGGGGGAGGCGCGGACCTCAGCGCGCTGCCACCGTTACACATCGCGGCGGAGCGGGACCGGGATCGGGATCGGGACCGGAGCGATCCGGGCGGGCCAAGGGCACCGAGCACCGGCGCTGGGAGCTGTCCCCGGGGATGCCCCGACTCCCGGTAGCCCCGAGGCCGGACACTGCGAGGGTGACAGCCTCCGGCGCCCCGCGGGCTCCCGTTGGCGGTGCGGGGATGCTCCGGTGCCGCTCCCCCTCTGCACCCGCTGGGGCTCGGGGGTGGGAGGGACGAGCCCCGGACACCCCCTCCCCGCCGTGTCGCGGTGTCGGGGCCTGGCACAGCCGCGTCCCTCGCCGCTGGGCTCGGGGCAGAGCCGTGCCGAGGCGTTCGGGGAGTGCACCGAGTGGGCGCCGAGTGCCGGGAGCCAACCCGGTGCCATCGGGGCCGCCGCGGCTCCTCGGCCCTGCCGGGACACGTTCGCCGTGACCCGTTCCTGCTCTCTGGCTTTCAGGTTGGTGTCGACGGTCCAAGCCACGATGGCCACAGTGTCGGGGATCACGGTTGTCCGTAACTGCAAGGATGTGGTGTATGACAGGTAACCCTCGCTGTCCCAGGAGGAGCACGCAGAGGTGGTGCCCAGCCAGCTCTGCAGCTGGAGTGGTTTATGCCAAGGGCTTGCATGTACAAAGGGAAGAGGGAAACTAGTTTCATGTTCCTATTTCCTCGGCTTCGGGTGACGGGTTGGGCAATGCGCTGGCCACGCACCCCCCAAAAGGCACATGCTTGTGCCCTGAGGCTGCTGTGCCAGCATGGAGGTTCTGCTCCTCAGGGTGGGCTGAAACATAGGCTCATATATGAGCGAAAACAAAGACATCATCCCTTGTAAAGGGGTTGGGGGTCTCCTTGCTGGAAGGAGAAAGGGCTGATGAGTGAAGCAGGCCTAGTGAGAACTGATTCAGAGGTTCATCGCCTTCTCCGTGCCAGATGGATTCTGAAGGAGTCCAGAAATGAGCAAATCAGTACAGAGTTAAGCTCTGAAGAAGAGGCACATTGCCTTGTCCTCAGTGCTCGGAGATAATCTGCCCCAGAAGTGGCTCTCAGCAGGAGCGATAGTGCAATCTGGGTCAGAAGATTTAAAAACAGAGCAATTATCAGAATAGCAGAGACAGTTGTGGGAGGGCACAATATAATTACATTAAGGTGGCATCTGACCATCACACCTTGGATGTTAGGGTGAGTTTCAGGGAGGGCTGCCATCCGGGTCATTGCAGACTTGCCCTCAACACACAGATGCGAAATGACCTCCCTTGCTCTAGAGAGTGAGACCTATCCCAATTGCTCAGTCCTGTTAACCCAGGGCAGCCTAACGAGTTACCATTTGACTCTAAACTAAAATCTCTGCTGTACAGATAAGGCAGATGATGGATCCCAGACCCACACAGTCACAGGCACTGCCAGCAGCCCTCCTCCTCCCCAGAACCCAGTGTTCTCAAGGCCAGCGGCTCCATGCAACCACTCTGTGGTCAGAGACCTAGATTTCCTTTGAATCTGAAGGCAATACAGCCCAGTGCTCAGCAGGGAAGGCCTCAGAGAATGACAGCGAACCAGAGCCGGGCAGCATCACAAAGGCTGCAGTAAAATTTGCCTATTTATTTACCCAGGCAGGCAATCATTATATTGCTGGCACCATAATTGCCCTCCAAAGCCCTGGGCAAGTTTTGCAAACACAATAGCTAGTCACTTCCCCTCCCTGCTTTACATCACTTAAACCTCTCTATCTGGAACGGGAACATGTGTGCCAGTTTTTCTCTGGAGATGCCAGGCAAGCAGAAGCAGATTTGTTTGAGCCCCGAGCTACGTTTCCTCAAGCAGCAGCGTGGGACGGGTTGGTTTTGTATTGGTTTATCAATGCGATTTCACACAGGACATTTTAAGGAGCCTGGTGTCCTGCAGAGCAGGGCTTGCTGCTGCCTGGATTGTGCAACCGGGATTCCAACATGCGTGGGGAACAGGCAGCTGCCTGCAATTATTTCCCAACAGACAAAATGCCTCATAGGGGTTTATTGCCTATATTGGGTATTTTGCAGCTCACTCTCCAAGGTCCAGGCCAGGCATCTCTAATTAACTCTGAGGTCTCTGGGTGCTTTCTGAGCCCTCCCTGGGTCGGGCAGGCAGCTGAAGCGGTGTGGCAGGCAGGAGGGACCCACGCTTGGAGCTTTTCCCCCTACCAAGCACCACCTTTGGTGTCCCAGGACTGAGCGAAGATTACCTGCCGCAAGGTGTCACATTAGTGCTGGATCCTGAGCAGTGCTGTGCCCTGCACAGCAAACACCTGCTGTTGGGCTAATCAAGATCCTCCCGTTAGCACTGTGTTTGGGCTGGGCTGGGCTGAGCTTGGTGCCTGGCACAGGGAGGTCTCCTCCACTCGTACCAGGTACCTCTTCTCTGGGACAGTCCGCACCTGCTGAGCCAAACCCAGTTAAAACTCACCCCCTTTCACCTTCCTATCAGCCTCAAAAGTGACGCTTCCATTTCAGACCTAAAGCCTCCCCTTCCACCTTCTGGAGCATCGCGAGGTGCTCAGGGCTGTTGTGATGCCTGTGTGTGTGCTGCTCCTCCCCTAGGCACTGGCTGGCCGTGGAGTACATCTGGGTCCTTGTTCCCTACATGACCTATGACATTTATGTCATGTACCTCTGCCACTGGCACAAGAGCCTGGACAGGGGAATCGTTGAGAAGAAGCACTCGCTGGCCAGCGTGTGGAGCTTCCTGCTGCAGGAGAGGCTGATGGTGACCCACCACCTCTTCATCCTCATCGTGCTCACCCCCATCACACAGGTAAGGGCTGGGCATGGCTGCAGGGAAACCCAGCCTGCGAGGAGCCCCATGTGGCTGCAAGGGCTGATGGTGGCTGTGACCGTTAAAGCATCTCTGATGGTCAGAAGCCCATGAGCGCCTGGAGATGGTCAGTGTTAGCTTCCAGCCCTGTACTCACTGCTGGCTTCATTTGCAGCACTTCAGGGGAGAGCTGGGGGACTTCTTTGTGGGCTGCATCTTCATGGCAGAGCTGAGCACACCTTTTGTATCGCTGGGCAAAATCCTCATGCAGGTAGGTGAGGAGGGATTTGGCACAGCAGTTCACACCCTTTCCCTGCCCCAGGCTGCCCTGTGAGCAGCTGAGCTGGGGGTTTTGGAGGAGGCAGCCCCACAGCTGCAACCCCAAGCTCCCCCCAGTGCTGCCTTCCATCAGATTCCTGCCCTATGTCCCCTTCTCCCGGTAAGCAGCATGCCCAGCAGCATCCCCGAACTGGGGCTGTGCCGTGTCCTGGTGCTGCCCCCTCCTGTCTGTACCCTGTAACTCCCCTTGCACTCTGCTCCCTTCTGCCCTTCCCCATCCCTATCCACCCCTCTTCCCTGCTCCCTCCAAGACGCTCCCCTCCCTCATTACCACCTGGGTGCTCGTTTCCATGCTCCCAGCACAGCCCATGCCCAAGGAGCAATGGGGTGCTGCCTGCCCCACACTCACCCCACATTCACCTCTTCCTTCCCCAGCTCAAAATGCAGGACACGCTCCTGCACAAGGTGAACGGGATCTTCATCCTGGTGACCTTCTTCCTCTGCCGCATTCTCCTCTTCCCCTTCATGTACGCGGCCTACGCCCGGCAGGTGGGAATCCCTGTTTACATGGTGCCTTTCCGCATCCCCCTGCACTGCAACATCGCCAACGCCTCTCTCATCGCCCCGCAGCTCTACTGGTTCCGGCTCATCTGCCGCAAGGCCGCCCGCCTCTACGGCGCCTCGCCCGCCGCCAAGAGCAGATAACGGCCGGCACGGGGCTGGAAAAGGGTCGGCTCCCCCCGGCCCTTCCACCTTCCCGCGGGGACCAGCGTGGGAGCAGAGCAGCGGGAGCAGGGATACCGCCGGGCTGCCTTCGCTGGAGCAGCCTCACACCATCCTGTGCCAGGCAGCAGCCTGGGGAGGCTTTCCTCCCACACTGCTCCGGTGCCTTGTGTCCTCCCCCCGTGGGAGCCGGGGCAGGGGCCAGCTGTAAGCGCGACATTCCTTCTGGGATTCAACCCTGCGGCTCTGAACGGTCACAGGAGAGGGGTTTGTTACCACCCCCCCACCGCGTCCTTCAGGGCTGACACCAGACACCGCTGCAGCGCGGCGTGAAGGAGCCCGCAGCGCTGGAGCAGCAGTGGAGCTGTTGCTGGAGCGTGCCCAACCTCGTGCAGCAGCACTGGGGACATGGGAGCCATGAACCGGACCTGCTGCAGCCCCTGCTCGTTGCTCCAGCTCTGGGTCAAGCTCCAGCTGAGAGCAGAGCCAGGTCGGGGGCTGCGGCGGTTCTGCACAGCCTGGTCCTGACCGCTTCACTATAGCCACATTCAGCCTCTTACCTCCCATGTGCACCTCCTGCTGCTGCTGGACTCAAACTCCACTTAACCCAAAGGTGCTTTTTCACTGTAACTGATGTCCGTGGCTGGCGGTCCCAGGCTTGGAGGTTCCGGTGTTCCCAGCGGGGCTGGAGGAGAGAGGAGCTTGTGCCAGGACAGAGGAATGGTTATGCTATCTCCCAGCAATGCTGGCAGAGCAGAGCACCCATGGCTCAACAGCAGGATGGGGTCAAGCAACTGCTAGGTCCTTGTCTCACCAACACATGGGGCATGATGCAGAGCCCTTCATAAGCAGAGGGTGCAACTTTCATCCTCGTCCCCAACTGCCGTTGTTTTTCTGTCCCACATCCCCTCAGTGGGTATTTAAACCCCTCTGCCCTGCTCTCCCACCAGCGCCCTGTGTCCATCCCTCCTGCCCCATCCCACTGTCAGTGCAGGAGGGAGCAGCACCCCCAGAGCAGGGCACCGAGCTGCATCCAGCCCATTTCCACCTTCAGTCTCGGTAGAATGGACACAGGCTTCCCAGCTCGCCCGGCACCACGGGGGTCGCAAGCCTTGTGGGGGGGTGTCAGCAACAGCTCAGCTCCTGCCCCGCAGCCAGCACAAGCCAGGGCAGCCACCTCCCTCCTGCAGCCCTCTCAGCTTGCCTGGGGGTCCCCTGCTCCAGGGCAGGCACTGCACCAGCGCAGCCTCGGCAGCCCCCATGGCCAGAGGCCTGTAACCACTCTGTGCCTTTCGTTCTGCCTCAAACCAACAGCGGAGCTCTGATCCGGTTCTATGGGTCTGATCCGGTTCTATGGGTCTGATCCGGTCCCTGCCACGGCTGTATTCTGGAAAGAGTAAAATAAAGGGCCTCTCCCAACATGTGGTCACTTATTGCACAAACACTACGGTTCCATTAACGACCAAGGCCAGCTGATGTTATAAACCGCTTGCAACCTCTTACAGATGTTTTTATCTCACTGTTTTAACTGCAAATAACGCCCCTTATGTAAGGACAGAAACAGAAAGCCAGTGAGGCTTCTCTGTTTGCACTAACACTGCCGTATTCACTGTCAGGAGACCAATAAAGATTTCCTTTCTGAGTCACACCACTGGATGTCTCTCCCACGTGCTGTTCAGTTTTTGGGTGGGGGCTGTTAACACGGGGTCACTGCTGCACCCCCACCTCAGCACACGTATTTCCAAAGGTTCTTGCCCATCCTGAGCCCACCTGACTCACGTCCCGGTCTCCAGCAGCATGTGTTGAACCCAGCGATGCAGCCAGGACACGGGAGGGCTAGCAGCAGGGGAGCCCAAGGGAACCCGTTTCCCTGATGCCAGAGGCTGATGGGCTCTTTATAAATCCAAGGGAACCATGGGCCCAGCAGCCTGGCTCAGGAACAACTGTGTCCACAGCTACTCCCACTGGAAAATGAGGGACTGGTTGTTCTGAGCTGTCTTTACACAGCCCCTTCCTTATGGTGGAAGAATACACAGGAGGGGGAAATAAGCTCCAAACAGAAGAGTAGAAAGGGTTTATTACAGATCTTACAGCTTCCCACGTAAGAGGTCCCCTCCGTCGCTCCCTCCAGCTCAAGCCAGCTCCCCACCTGAGCGTGCTCCCAGCTTGCTGAGCTTCTGCAGCAGGGTGCCACGCAGCTCCTTGTCACTGACATTGTCCGTGATGGACTCCAGGAAGTGCCTCTCGTTGGCTCTGTGCAGCATGTTGCCGGGGGACGTATCAGCACTGCTGAACGCCTCATACTGCGAGAGGATCTCCAACGCCACCACCACCAGTGGCTCGCTGCAGCCCTGCTCCGGCAGCATGGCAGCGACGTGCAGCAGGTGGCAGAACATCTGGATGCAGATGAAGGACACCTCCTGCGTGGAGGTCCTGTCCTCAGGGTGCGAGGGGGACCCCGCGATGCTCTTGACAGAGCCCAGCAGCTCTGTCAAGCTGCTGCAGTAGAGCTGGACCACATGGAACCAAGCCTCTGCTGGCAGCCAGGTGGAGCAGCTGGAGCTGCAGAGGAGCTGGAAACCCCGCAGGAAGAGCACGGAGAACTGGAGGTAGCAGGCAAACGGCCGGAGGTTGAGCAGAGGCATGTACTGCACGTACTCCAGCGTGTACGGCACATGCAGGATTTGCCTCTGCAGCAGGGCTTCAACCACATGTGCAAGCCTCTTCCATTCACTGTGGCTGCACCAAGGGAGGACCTGTATGAGGGCCACCAGGAACCCTTTGCTGAAGAGATTCACTTCTTCGGGGTTGTCCACATTGACTGTGAGGAGCGTCAGCATCGTCTCCCTGAGCGCTGTGGACACGCAGCAGCATTCCATCCATGCCATGAGCCCACTGCCTGGTCCATAGGCTGCCAAAGGCTGGGATGTCCACTCATCCTCAGGAAGCGTGCAGATCTCAAACAGTGTTGCCGGGACCTCGTTCTTGAAGTGGTCTCCATACAGCTTCTTCAGCCGCAGACCAATGGTCCAGTCCAGCAACGCCACTCTCCTGTGAAGCCAAGAGAGTGACTGGAGCCACAGCTCAGGGGAAGGAGCAGTTTCTGGTCTTACCACCTCACAGAGCTGGCAGAGGATGCTCAGTATCAGGTCTTTGGTCTCCAGAGAAGGAAAGAGCTGGTCCCTAGGCTGGTGCCAGTACTTTGTGTAACCATCTAGAAGCTTGCAGAGGCTAAGGAGAAGTGGGAATGGGTGACAGGACTTGATCCAGTGTTCTTCTGAACTGGACTGTATCCTCAAAGCCTTACTGAGGATCTGCAGGCTCAGCTCAATGTGAACAGAGTCCGACTTCAAATAGGGAAGAACAAAGGTTTTGGTCACCTCCGCAGGTGACACAAGTGGGGTGGCTGAGCTTGGCTGCATAAGAAAGGCCAGGAACTCAAGGAACTGCTCCTCTTCCCTCACAGAGGAAAGCCTCCCCCACACTGCCTCCTCCAGACACCTCAGCACCAGGCTGCGCGGCCTGCTGGCATCATCGCGGCTCTCCAGGAAGCTCAGGACTGGGAAGGAGCAGAGGATTTGCGCGAGGAACTGGTGCGCTCCCAGATTGACTACAGCAAGGTTACAAACCTGCTTCACCGTGGCCTCAGGGTGCATCAGTGTGAGCCTGGCCACAGAAGCCACGGCCCTGCTCAGGCCTTCATCAGACACGCTCTTTGTGATTTGGTTGAAGGTCACATTGAGATCCTCCTGGAAGCCCTCCATGACAACCTGCAAGTTCAGGGACAGACCCCGTCCACCCCAGGACACCAGGATGCCCGAGATCACTTGGTTTTTGTCAGTTAATGACAGCTCATTGTAACACTCCACAATGGCTTCCGTCACTTGCCTCTGCAGCTCTCGGGCCTCCTTGTCTTGGTGGAGCACGGCAAAGCTCACCAGCGTCTCCAGCAATTTCAGGACTAGCTCTGGTTTCTGGAAGAGAGCTTTGTTCTTCACAAGGCAGTCAAGCCAGTCCCTTGAAAAGGCCCAGGTCTTCTCAGAGGCAAAAACCGAGCACATCTCCACATGCCGGTCCAGCTTGTGCTCAATGATCGTCATGGCAACTGAAGACACGAGGCTGGTGTCCAAATCCTTGCTCTTCAGGCTGGCGCTCATCTTGAGCAAGCCCTTAGAGATCTGTGTCAGCTCTAACACGACACGTGTCTCATCCTCACCCAGCTCTTTAGCTTCTGAGAAGCAAGCCAGGTTCTTCCCGAGGGTGGTAAGTGCATCCAGGAGCCGGTAGCTCTCATAGCAGAGCTTCTCCTCAGAGCTGTTCAGGGTTCCCTGCAGCTCCTCCCCCCAGGCATGCAACAAGCCAGACAGAAAGTCCAAGCCAACAAAGAGCTCCTCACGGGAGAGCTTGGCCACGGACGAGAGGCTCATGCTTCTCTCTGCTTCCCTCACCTTCTCATCCAGCCCTCTGTGGTGGTACATGCTTTCAGGGTCACCAGTCCAGAGGCTGACCATCGTGCTGATCTTCTCCAGGTACTCTGCCACAGGGAGGGGGCTGCTCTCTGGCTCCAGCTCGGTGAACACGGACAGCAGCTCTGCCATGTTGGCCAACGCATAGCACTTCATGCGGGGCAGGGCGATGCACCCATAGATTCGCTTTAACCCCTCTATCAGGATCATGAGAAGGCTGGTGGCAGCAGGGGGACTGCTCAGAGGATCGGGGTCACCCTTAAATCTCTTTGGGGGCTGGAGGCCATCATCCAGGGAGGACTCACGCTCATGCTGATGTATGAGAGCGCTGAACGCAGAGACCGTTGCGCCTTCCTCTCCCTCCCTGTGCTTCATCACCTCCCACCACACATCCAAGAAAAGCCTGATGTCCGATGGCGATGTCTCACTGGCGATGTACTCCACCAAGGGCTCCAGCTGGCTCTGGCACACACCCTGGGGCAGAGCCAGCAGCAGGCGCACAAAGAGCCGGGGCTCGCTGAGAGCTTTGACCAGCTCGAAGAGGACGGTGTGGTTAACGTCGGGGATCATCCTGCCCATGCAGAAGAAGCCATCCTCCTTCCAGCCCTGGTCCAGCGAAGCGGCCGGGGGAGCCGGCAGCAGGACTTTAGCCCAGACGATGGCCACAGCCTCCTCCTTCCAGAGGCTGCGCTGCAGCGGTGAGCGGCAGAGGGCCCCGATCTCCCCGAGGGCGTCGGTGATGGGGGGTCCCACCCGCGGCCAGTCGGCTTTGCGCAGCTCCCGCAGCGTTCCCGGCTGGGTCAGCCGCGCGGCCAGCAGGAACCCGCCCTGCAGGATGGCCGCCTCCTCGCGCACGCCCCACGGCCCTGCGGGACACACCGTTACCTCGGACCGGCCCCGGCCCCAACAGCTCCACACCGCGTCCCGCCCCAGCCCCGGCCCCGGGACCCAACAGCTCCCTACCGCGTCCGGCCCCGGCCCCGGCCCCAGCCCCAGCCCCGGCTCCAACCCCAACAGCTCCCTACCGCGTCCCGCCCCAGCCCCGACCCCGGCTCCGACCCCAGCCGCTCCCCCCCGCGTCCGGCCCCGGCCCCGCTCCCCCTGCTCCCGCTTCCCCTGCTCCGGCACCCACTGCTCCCGCTCCCTCCGCTCCCGCACGCACCGCTCCCGCTCCCTCCGCTCCCGCTCCCCCCGCTCCGCACCCACTGCCTCCATGGCTGCGGCGTGCCCAGCTCCCGGCAGCGCTGTCTGACGTCAGAGTGGGCAGCAGCGCTCCGCCCGCAGCGCCCCCTGGCGGCCCGGCGGTGGCGCCGCCTGTCCCGCCGCATCCTCCCTATGATTAATTGGCGCGCACGAAATTAAAAGGGAGCCTCATGAAGCGGGAGAGGAAGCCCCGGTCCACTGAAGCAGGGGCACACATCGGCCTCCAGGACCGCCTTTATTAGTTTAAGGGTGACACTGGCAAGCAGCGCCAGTTTCAGGGTGCAGCTACACATGACAGGGACTCGATCAATACACGATTCAAAACCATCATTGAACCCGAACGGAAAAGCTCAAACGATAAAAATCAGTGATTTTCCCTGCTTAAGCTCCGAGCGCTCACTACAGCGCTGACACGCCTCAGTGGCTGCCAGCACCGCTGATTTTCCTGCTTTTTCTCTGCTAAACATTTCAGGTTTTCAAGAAGAAAGGCGACAAACCAGCCAGCACACCTGATACGCACAGTACTAGGATTGCTCCCTGCATTCTAAGCCCTTATTCCACTAGCAAAAGCAGAGTGACTTCATTCCAACGGAATAAACCCCAAACTGTGACTTCCAAAGGCAATTTCTCATCAGAAGCTAACTGCAAACCCACAACACGCTTACTTCAAGTCACCTCCTGGTGCCTCTGCAGACAGCACGGTGCTGCCTCACACGCTGGAGCACAGCCCCGGCTCCTGCCCAGAATACGGAAGGCTCCTCTGTAAGGGGTGGAAACCATCACATCAATAACATGACCGCAGTAAGAAGCACACCCTGGGCTCCTCAAGTGAA
Organism: Ara ararauna; assembly: GCA_028858755.1. NCBI lineage: Eukaryota > Metazoa > Chordata > Aves > Psittaciformes > Psittacidae > Ara > Ara ararauna. The sequence goes on along the minus strand of CM054389.1, from coordinate 2,187,356 downwards.
TATTTCACCTCGAAAGCTGGGGAAACATCTTGGAATGAAAACAAAGTTTGCTCCAGACTATAACATTCATGTGATTTAGTTATTTCGCTGTTCACAGCAAACAGGCCCAGGCTGTGACAGCTGAACTGCTCCAGTTCCCCGTACCCAGCCCTTCCCTTCAGCCCCACACTTCACTACCAAAGCAGGGCTGCTGCAACACCCACAGCCTCCTGAAAAGCCCCTTCTCTAAGCAGCAAATCCAGCACAACTAAAGCCAGTTAGTTAGAGAATTTGGTACTGTTATCAGTCAAGCAACCTCTTTTTCAAGTACAACACCACAGAAGTGTGAGGTTTTCCTGTTAATGGAGGACCTGTTTTGGAAGCCACGGGCTCAACCTGCTCCCTGCTGTGCAGCCTGACTTTTTTGAAGGATAACATGCTTGAAAGGAGAGAGCAGCAGGAAAAGACAAAAGCTTAAATCAAACAAATCAACCAGTGTGGGACACAACAGCACCCTCTTACTGGAAGGGGTAATGCAACATGGTACATGGGATTGGCATTTTTCTTGGATGAAAATCACAGCAGGAAGGAGCAGTCCAGCCTCTCCTCCAGCTAAGCAGCAGCCTTCTTCATATTATGCGCAGCAAACCACTCTTCACTGTTGTCTGACGCCATGGCCTGTGTGGAGGGAAAGTGCTTACATGTTCAGAACCAGAGCTGAGCTGCTGCTCACACTCACCAGCCCACCCCACACCCCAGACTGCCCACACGGACACTTTCTAATCAGTAGGAGAGCTACCTAATAAGGAAAACAGACACTGAAAATCAACCACATGAGCTGGTAAGACAAGTGAGCCAGGACAGTTTAAACACAGCCTTCCCACAGAGCTCACACTCCTTACCAGAGCCCCTCTGCTGCGGGGGGACATGGAGCTGCACTGACACTACAGCAGCTCATCATTCCCTGTAGTAACTGACACAAAAGTGTTGGTAACACAACACCACCGGCTGCCCCAGGAGCGAGGCTGGAAAACTCTATCCAGGAGTTTTGAAAGTGAAGTTTTTCTTAGCAAGACTATGATTTGCTTCTCAGAAAAACTCCACACGGAATGAAAATTAGATTCTACAAGTATCAATGATCAGGAGGAAAATGGATGTGCAGACAGCATTACTTACATCATCCAACAGTTTGGCACCGTTGGGGTCCACCTTGGACAGATCTCTAAACGCTTCATCTCCCACAAAGCAGATCTCGTGGCCATCCTGAACCAAATGTAAGAGCAGGTAAGTCAGATAAATGACAGAAGAAATTCAAATCTAATTCAACTGCTGTTTCCAATACGACTCACAGGATCGGCCAAAATAACCACTTGCACTGTGGCTTTGCCAGGTGTGTCCAAGCTGACCAGAGGGGTTAGAATTTTCTGATTCTCCTTTTTCATCAGTGCTTCAATCTTTGGCAACTTGAATAGAAAACAAACAAAAGTCAGCCCTAGTCAGGTGAAGATCAGGTGTATTCAGACTGTTGCCATTTACAGCTCCCCACTACCCATAGCTCCACTGCATTCCCACTGTGAAGAACATAAAAACTGCCCAATATTATTTTAATCATAACTGAGATATTTGCCAACACTAGAAATTAACTTCCCACTATCCAGCTCTGGGCAATGCAAGGTGGGGAGAGAAATGTGGTTGTTACCTCTTCCTTTGCACAGGAGAAAGCGATACGCCCAAATGCTGTCCCGTGATCCACCGCTCCTCCGACGGCCTTCAGCTCCAGCTTGCACTGACAGAGGGAAATAGCAAACCTGACTTGCAAGGGCATTGCTCTCCACGCTACATTTGCTCCAGCTTTTCAGTCATGTGGATGGTTTCAAAATCACCCACAGACATATTTCCCAACAAGCCAGAACCACCAGAGCAAAACACAGCTTTTTTTTGTTTAAAAAATGCAGTTGAGTGTACACAAGCTTTAATTAAAACGCACAGAATTCAGTGCACAGTTGCTTTAATTAAAACCTTTTTTCGCCTTTAAGACTTTGTTCTCACGAAATAAGAGGTTGCGAGGTTTCTATGATGAGATGTAACTCTTAAAGATCAGAAGCGGAAAGTTTTCCAAGGACTAACCTGGTTATCTGCATAGCCCAGCAAAGCCCTTTGCTTTTCCTCATCCTTCTCGTAGATTTTCATCTCGAGCAAACTAGACCAGTAATTAACAGAGTTCTGGAGATTGGAGACACCCAAGGTCACCTTCAGCACAGGATCTTGAAGAATGCAATCATTTGAAATTGGTTACAAATATATTGTGGTTTAAAAGCACAGTTTTACATCCTTCAGAAGTAACATAGGAAGAACAAAAGCACATCTGCTTTGTAAAACACCGTCAACACAAATGCACAGCCCAGTTTCATAGCCCACTCAGAAATCTCTGGAACACAAGAAAGAGCAAGTGTCCATGTTTCACCTTTCTTGAGCTGTTCCTTATCTTCCAGGTAGAACTTGTATCCCCCTGGGGCTTCTGTTTCAAAAACACCAGTGGTGACTTCTCTGATGGGCCACCCCATCTTCTTGGCATTGCTCACAGCCTGGCTGGACACAAGTGTTATGCCCTGGTGAGAACAGGACACAAAATTCACAGAGTGGATGCTGACCAAATCCTGTCTTTTAACAATCAGCCTCTACAAATGACTAGAAACAAACATGAAAACACACTTTTTATAACAGATGGACTGTATGAGCTCCTGAGAGCCAAAGACCTTGCTCCTAGAAAATACGCTAAACCTTATTCTACACCCCATTGTATTTGGAATGCGTCCATTTCACATCAAAGGGAAATGAAAAGCAAAAGGAATTTAAAACTCTGACTCGACACATTGTACAGAAGCAGAAAATCAAGATGCTAACTGTTCTGCCAGGTTAGGCAGACATGCATGGCTCCAAGTGGCCATTCCTTGGCAACCCACAGGCTGGAGGAAGAATATAAATCAGCTATGAGGAAACCAGGAGCAAACACATTACATTTATTCATAGATGTAACATGAGATCTTCGTTGGCTGTCAGCAAGTAAATAATAAATAAGTAATAACAAATAAAAGTGTTTTCCTACAGCAAGGTCCTTCTTAGCTAACCATTCCATGTTGGCAGCAAATACCAGCTGTCCTACACACACAGCAGCTAAGAGGGGGGGAGCTTAAGGAAGCATTTCCTGGATCCTAAGTGAGCACAAAGCTGCTCTAGTTTCTGGTATAACCTATACGTCAAACAGACTCCTAACTGTAAAAGTAAAATGCTTATAAGAAGAAAGGTCTTGCTGCTGAGCGTGGTACTCACCAGAAAGTCATTGCCCAGGCGATATTCTCCTATTCCATAATTGTAAGTCAATTCTGCAACAAAGTGGTTGTCTTCTGGCCCGTAGCCCACCATCGTTTTGCTCCATTTTCCATCATAAGGGCTGGAACATCCATATTTAATTGCCATGAGTGTTGGAAATAAACCTCAAGAACTGAAGCACTAGTGTTTCAAGGAAGAATTGCATTTCTAGAGCAGTCAAATGGCACAGGTAACCCAGTAGCCTCCCATCAAGGAGGAGCTGATACCTGTCAAGAGTTCAGCTCCCAGCTCAGCACAGGGACAGGCACCTCCCAGTCAATACCTTTGACCTCTGCCTGTAGTTCATGACCATACAACAAAAGCCATTCTACCTCCTTTCAAACGGCTCGCATTTTAAGAGCACAAGCTGCTCATTAACTGGAATTATATCAGCATTTCTCACTAAGGAAAGCAAGTGGTGAGGCACCAGGCTGTAAGATTTCTTTCATCTTTCTATGATTCTATGGGGAGTAAAAGCATAGACTCCCAGACTGGTTCGGGCTGGAAGGGACTTAAAGCTCATCCAGCTTCAACCCCTGCCACGGGCAGGGACACCTTCCATAGAGCAGGTTGCTCCAAGCCCCTGTGTCCAACCTGGCCTTGAACACTGCAGGGATGGGGCAGCCACAGCTTCTCTGGGCACCCTGTGCCAGCGCCTCAGCACCCTCACAGCGAAGAACTTCTTCCTTATATCTAAGCTGAACTTCCCTCGTTTGAACCCATCACCCCTGTCCTATCGCTGCAGTGTCTGACGAAGAGTCCCTCTCCAGCATCCCTGTACTTAAAAACCCCCAAACACAACCCAGCAAACCCCGTGTAACAGATGAAACCACGACACACAGCAGGTCCTCGACGGGCAGCAACGGGCAGCAACGGGCCGGGAGGCGGCTGCGCGCACTCACCCGTTGCAGCTGGCTTTGCAGCCCTCCTCGAACTCCTCATGCCTCAGCACCTGCCGGGTCAGGCGGGGAAACGCTCAGCGGGGACGCGTCGCTTCCCTCCCTCCCCCGTTCACTTCACGGTGAACCGGCGGCACCGGGGCACGGAGGGCGAGCGCCGGAGGAGCCGGGGGCCGCGCTCTGGGGGCTGAGCGGGTGCAAAGGGCGGGTACGACCCGCTGGGCCCCCCCTTCCCTCAGGGCTGCGGCGGGCGGTAACACCGCCCCCCCCCGGTGCCCGCCGCCCGCTCCCGCTCATGCCCCACCGCCCCCCCCCGTGCCCGGTGCCCCCTCCCGCTCCCGCTCATGCCCAGCAGCTCCCGGTAGAGCCGCGCTCTCACCGCCCCCCCCTCGTGCCCGGTGCCCCCTCCCGCTCACGCCCCACCGCCCCCCCCCCGTGCCCGGTGCCCCCTCCCGCTCACGCCCCACCGCCCCCCCCCCGTGCCCGGTGCCCCCTCCCGCTCACGCTCATGCCCAGCAGCTCCCGGTAGAACCGCGCGCTCCGGGGCCGGTCCCCCACTTTGAACACGAAGTGCAGCGCCCGCCGCGCCCCCATGGCGGTGACGCTCCCCCGCGGGCGCCCGCGGCGCGGCAATGACTGCGCAAGATGGCGGCGCTGCGGCGGCTGCCGGGGCTGTGCCGGGCGCTGCTGAGCCCCGGGGGGCTCCGGGCCGCGGCGGCCGCGGGGCGGCGCGGGGTGCGGGCGCTGCGGAGGAGCCCCGTGCGGGTGCTGCCGCCGCGGAACGAGCGGGGCGCGGCGGAGGAGCAGCAGCCGAGCCCCAGGAAGCCGCCGCCGCCGCCGCCTCCAGCGGTGGAGCGGAGCTCGGCCGGGCCGGGGCTGTGGTACGAGAAGGCGGCGCCCGGTGACAGGAGGCTGGGGTGAGCGCGGGCAGCAGCGCGCAGAGCTCGGCTGCGGGGCGGCCCCGAGCTGCCCGTGTCGCGGCGCGGCGTGAGGCGGCGTCCAGCGCTCGGGGGCTCCGCGCAGAGGCCGCTACCGCCGGTAGTGGGGCTTCGGAGCGAAGCTCTGCACGGCCTCAGCAGCCCTCGTGTGTGATTATCTCCCGCACAGAAAAGCGGTGACCATCACCAAGTCCAAGAAGTTCCGCGATCACCACGGGAAGGTTCTGCTGGAGGGGCACAGGCTGATCAAGGACGCCCTGGAGGCGGGAGCTGTGCCGCGTACCCTCTTCTTCAGCACCATGGGGCACCTGAAGGAGCTGCCCGAGGCCAAGCTGAAGCAAGCCAGCTTAGTTAAGGTGAAATTTGAAGACATCAAGAGCTGGTCCGACCTCGTAACTCCTCAGGGGCTTATAGGTAAGTTGCTTTGGAAATGGTCACAACAGTGCTCGAAGGGAAACTTAAGTGGATAATGGCTCTGCCCTCACAACCTTCCCCGGGATGTTCTGGCAGCCTGTCCAGAGGGACACGATTTGAGAGAATTCCCTTTGCTAGGATGCACTGAAGGCGCTACCACTCATTTTTAACGGCATGTTGCTTTAGCTCTGCTGGGAGATAGTTCTCCTTCCAGAGTGTCAACTTCCCAAACTTCTTTTGAGCCATGCTTTTTCCTCCTGCTTCCTCCAGCACATCCTTAGTGGGATGTGGGGCAACTGAAGAGACAGCCCTCTCCTTGGGAAGGGTTAGCCAGAAACCTGTCACCACTTTGTCTCCTCAGGGATCTTTTCCAAGCCTGACCCTACCAAGATGTCCTACCCCGCTGCTCAGCTGACCAGCTCCTTGCCGCTGCTCCTCATCTGCGACAATATCCGAGATCCAGGAAACCTGGGGACTATCCTGAGATCTGCAGCAGGAGCAGGCTGTGAGAAAGTGCTGCTCACCGAAGGTACGAGCCTTTCCCTGGGGAAAAAAAAGTGCAGTTTGAGTAATTCTGGGGGTATGGCAGGGAATTAGAGCTGCTTGAAGGTGGTGTTCCCAAGAGTTTGTAAGGAGTGCCTGGCACAGAGAGGATGTGCTGTAGGAAGCTAAATGTGATCTTTGTGGGACTCAGTGTCACCATTTTCCCTGCTTCCATCTCAGGCTGTGTGGATCCCTGGGAGCCAAAGGTGCTCCGGGCAGGCATGGGGGCTCACTTCCGACTGCCCATCATCGCCAACCTGGACTGGGAATCTGTTCCCAGCAACCTTCCTGCTGGCATCCAGGTTTGTGTGGCCGACAACAAAGACTCAAGAGGAGCTGATGGGGCTGGCTCTGCTCCTGCCAGCCTGAAGGCTCCTGTGAAATCCAAACCCAAAGCTCCTCCTGAGCATGAGGATGAAGAGGGAGAGGAGGCTGTCTGCATCCCAGAGCTGCCTGCACAGTATTACTACGAGAGCTGGACACAGACTCCAGTGGCAGTGGTGATCGGTGGAGAGACCCACGGTCTGAGTCCGGATGCACTTCGCCTCGCAGCCAGCACGGGCGGGAAGAGATTGGTGATTCCTGTGGTGCCAGGTGTGGACAGCTTGAACTCTGCTATTGCTGCTGCCATTGTGCTGTTTGAGGGGAAGAGACAGCTGCTGCAGAGGCACAAGCAGGAGGAGGAAAGGCGGAAGTTCCCCGTAGTGGGCTGAACTGAGGTTTGGGTGCTGAAGAGGCTTCTCTTCCCTTTGGCGTGCTGTAGGCTTAATAAAAGAGCAGCTCGGGCTGTTTGTTTCGCAGTAAACGAGTGTTGTACAGCTCTGGCAGTGTTGGAGCTGCGCCTGGCTGTGTCAAGCTTCCGGGCGAGCCCGCGGGCGCTGCGGCCGCACGGGGATGCTAGTGAGAAAGGCAAGGCCGGCAGAAGCCCTCGCTCAGACGCAGCCAGCTCCCGGCTTCTCCCATCCAGCAGATCTGGGGGGGCCTCAGGCCACTCACAGCGGGGACAGGGTGCAGCCATCACAGTGGCGTTCGTGCTGGCCCGGTCAGGCTGCTGGCGATAGCCCGTGTCCTTCCTGTGCTGCGTGGCCTGGCCGGTGGGCTTGGGGTCAGAAAGGCCAAATCACAGCCACCGGAATGGCTCCTGCCTGTGCTTACCCAAACTCTGAGCTCTAACAAGTGATAAGAACAGCACACCAGCCCTGCCAAGGGTGCCTGCTGTATGCCAGGCTGGCTGCAGGCGGGGGTGTCTGTGCTCTAGGAGCTGGGCCTCAGCATGGATGAGTAAGGAATGAGGGAGGAGAAAGGTGGAAAACGAGCTGCAGGCACTGGTACTCAGTTGCTGCCCCTCAGGGCAGAACCACTGGTTGCAGGGAAAGGAGACCCCAAAGCCTGACTGTGCCTCCCCAAGGGCAACAACTCTTACAACAACCCACCTCCATGGATCTGGGATGTGCCGTGCAGCCTCAGTGATGCTGCAGGCTCCCATGTTGCAGCATGCTGTGTTGCTGGACGTTGATGGACAGCTGCTGTGACAGCACTGGCTTCCATCTGGCTTGCTGCGCAGTTAAACATGCCAGTTGCTCAAACAGACACTTAGCACAAGCCCCTCAAAAATCTCCAGTAAAGGGAATACAAGGTAATTTAGGGGTAATTTAGGGTAAGTTGTGGCAGCCAAGTATTGCAGCCCAGTGCCCAGGAAGGTGCAGCAAGCTGCAGCTTCCTAATGCAGCCTGACCAGCTCCTGCCCCAGCCACACGCAGCCCCCTCCAGTTCCTTCTGCCCTGTCTGGCTCAGGAACCAGTGGGCCAGGCAGCATGGCTGCTCCTCCAAGCACTCACCAGTCAGTCAATCACTGCTGAACACAGGAACCTCTGCAACGGGCAGAACGCAGGGAGGGTTTACATGGTTCCTGCCTCGCTGAGCTGGCCGCTTTCCTCAGCTCCTGCCCAGGTGGGTTGCCGTAGCAGCGATAAAAGGGGAGAGGCTGTGATCCTGCCCCCGCTGCCTGATGAGCTGGAAGGGAAAAGCAGTGACTTGCACAACACCCGCTGTTCACCACACACCTCCGAGATGCTGCCCTCCCAGGGATGCTGCAGGAACCATCACAGCCACTGATGCATCCCTCTCCCTGACAGCAGGACGCTGCAATCGGCACCTCCGGGGCCAAGGTTGTTGTAACAGTTTTATTACAAAGTTCCAATCACCATGTACAGTTTTTACAATGTCACTTTGGGGGCCTTGGCTGTGCTGCTTGGGTTAGGGAGGGATTTTGTTGTTGCTCGGGATGGGGGTTTTTTTTGGTTATTTTTTAAACAACAGCACCATTAACATTGAGTTTGGGACACACCTACAAAAAACAGCTCAATCAACTAACATAGAGGGGAGAAGACAATTCATACAAGAGAAAGGGGCGACAAGGGGATGGGGAGAGCACGAAGGAGAGACTAGAGAGGGGAGGGCAGCCCGGTGGTGGTCCTCCTCCTGGCTCAGAAAGGGAGGGATGGAATATCACCCATTGCAGGCGGGGGGACCCTGACACGCACAGCCAACGCCACCCTAAGGCTGTCGGTGCTTGGGGTGGGAGGTGGGAAATCCACCAGGAAAGGTCTCACCCCCAGGAGGAAGAGCTCAGCTGCGCCGTGGTCTTTCAGAGGTTGTCAGCAGTTAAGACTTTGTCTTCGCCTCGTCAGGGCACTTGCATGGGAAGGACGGGCCAGGGGCAAAGGGGACAGTTTCCTTATTGCTTCCTTGAAGTCACTTGGTCAGCAGGGGTGATAGGAAAGGAAAGAAGGGGGAGAAGGACAAGAAAAGAGCCCCAAGAACCCCACCCACTGCCTGATGCATACGTTGGGAAGAACACCATGCAAAAAGATTTGCCTGCTAGCTAGTGCCATGTATAAAATAACAGTAACAGTTCTGGCCTGGTTATTAGAGAATATATCACCATGAAGCACAAGCAAGTCTCCAAACGCCAACAACTCCCTGCTGAAAGTGCATCTCAAGGAGTTTGCTTAGGAGAAGGATTCACTGCGTAAAACAAGGCACCACAAGAAGGTTGGATACTGGGTCAGGCATGAGGACACGCTGGAGAATCCACAAGCGGCGGAAGAGACCTAGTTTTAAATAACGTCTTTTGGCGCAGAAGCCCCCTTAGATAGGCTCAGGTTTTAGCTTGTCTGCTAGAAAGTCGCTGACAAAGGCTTCCACGATTTCAGGTGTGATCTCCTCCACATCCATCACGTACTTGGCTCGGGCCGACATGTCCAGGATGGTGAGCAGGGGTGCAGCTTCGGGCAGGTTGGTGTAATCCCGCAGGGAGTCGGTCATGTCATCCTGGAGGCCAAAACAAGAGGGAGAGAGAAGTCATCAGCAGAGGCAGAACACCAGGAGCAGTTTACTGCTCCCACACCGTGGTCCAGCCCACAGGTATCTTCCCAAGGGACTGGGCCGCACACCAGCTCCACAGTACCATGAGCACAGCACCCACCTTGCTGCCTGCAGATTGCACCAAACCCAAGCTGGGCTGGATTTACCTCAGACTGGGATGGGACCAGGCACTCCTCCACCCCTTCCTGTGCAGGGCACAGCTCCCAGCACCTGCAGAGTGACCCACTGCCCAAGGCTACTCTGGAGCTTCTGGGGCAGGAGCGACTGCAGCATCCACAGCTCAGGAGCTGGGGACAAGTGCTCAACGTGGGGACTGGCCAGCCGCAGCCAGCACAGCCGCAGCCCTGCTGCTCACAAGGGGCAGGTGCCGAAGGGACCCGTGTGCATGGAGCAAACCAGAACATGTGAATGGGACAGGCCTGTGCTTTGAGCCAACGCTGAGACCCCACCAGCAGGTCCAAGTGTCTGAGGGCACACATTAAAGCCACAGAGCTCCCCAACAGCACACTGAGCTCCCCTTAGCCAGGCACAGCACCTCTAAGTGAGGGTAAGAATTTGCCTCTGCCAAGGCTGTGCAATGCAAAAGCCGGCACTGGGGCAATTCATCTCCTCCTCCCAGCCAAGCCCATGATGCACAACATCCGAAACAAGGCATTCCCAGAGCCCCTTTCCAAGGGCAATAATGGGAATGAATCAATCCGGTGAGCGGCTGGGGGCTCTGCGGCACGCGGCGGCAGCCAGGGTAACTCCTGTCGCGCCTCCCCTTCCATTGCAGAGGTTTCTGGCGCAGTTGGACCACGTGGCAGGGAAGGGCGAGCAGGGCTGGGACCACTGTCTCGGGGCTGGGGTGCTCAGCCACCCCCAACCCTTCCCGCCTCCCAAGCGAGGTGTCAGGGTGCCTTTTTCTTTATCTAATCACTGCTAAGGGACCAAAACCCATTTTTAATCAATGCAAAACCAGCCCAGACAGCACTGGGAGAGGAATGGGAGGCGCCTACTCCATCCATGGCCAGGCTGCTTTTGTGCATGGGGGCCGGCGGAGACCTGGGGCCAGTGCTCCCAGCTATTGAGGTGACGGATGAATGGGACGTGCCGGACGCTCCCCATTCTTCGGCCCGGCTGCCACAGGGACGTCGGGAGCTGGATGAATAGCAGCAATGTTTCAGCTACAGCCAGTGAGCAGAAGAAAAATGCTTTGCAGGCTCTGGGGGAAGGGGGGGGCAGGTCCTAGACCCTCCCAAAATAGCCTTTCCAACAAGGGGCTTATTCAGGGCTGTGGGGCTGAGCTGGGATGCTCAGAGACCCGTTACAGTGGAGGGAGAGGGAACGCCTGCTCAGAAGGGGCTGACGGGGCTGTGGAAGGCGGTGGCAGGGGCTCCCTGGGAGGGGGGACAGGGTGCAGTGATGGGGACCCTTTTGTGCGCAGGGCGGCTCCGGGTGGCCCTGCTTGCGGCACACTGCGGCTGTGACGTGAGTGTGGAGGGATGGATGGAGCAGGCGCACGGCTCTGCAGTGGTTGCCACCTGCCCAGGCCCCGAGCAACGCCTCAGGAGTGAAACTGCGGGCCTGGGGAGGGGCTGGGAGCTTTTCTGACCCTTGCACCAAACCCTCCTCATCTGCAAGACCAGCAAAAGCGCCTGTGCAGGGCAAAGTAAGACCTAAAGCCCCGGTTACCTATTTGCTGTGGCATATCCTTGCCTGGGAGCATTGCAGCCTCACACGACCCAAATACCATCTCAGCCACCAGCAGCATGGCCAGCACAGGAACCAGCCTGGAGCTGAGATGCTTGTGCTGCAACGAGCACAGCCCCGTGCTGCCCTCCTGCTCCCTGCGTGGCTCCTGCCTGCTCCCAGGGCCGGTTCTGTCTGGCATCATTCGCACAGCACAGAAACAGGCCCAGCCTGTGGGACTGGGGCTGCCTCCCACAGGCACCCCTTACGCAAGAGGCTGGAGCACTGGTCCCTGCCCTCTTCCAAGGGTGGGAATGCAGGCAGCAGCACCTGAGCAAGGAGGGTGTCACAGGCTGGGACAGGCTGAAACCCAAACCCTGGCTGCTCTCCCCCTGCCCAGCTCACTTCCCTGCCCACACAGCCTCAGGGCTCAAGGGCAGCGCAGATCCCCCTCAGCTCTGCTCTGCCCATCCCCAGCAGCTCCCTTGCCTGCCATCAGGCTTTTCCACCTCTGAGCAAACGCTCGGCTGGCACCCCTTTGCCAGAAGTAATATTTAGCAATAAGAGCAGGGGACTGAGCCAGGACTTGGGTCTGGTTTTGCCTCACAGACCCTGACTAGCTGCAGTAAGTTGCATGCCTCAGTTTACCCACCTGATCAATGGCAACAGCAGTACCCAACCCAGCTCAGTCCTTGTATGAAGACAGCAGTTTACAGCCTTGTGCTCTCCCCTCTTGCTTACCTCGCCTGCCACGAAGAAGAGCAACGGTGCCTCCTCCTCTTTGGCTTTGTACTTGGCAATGATTTTCTCAGCTATGGGTTGAATCAGTTGTTTTGCTGCATCTGACTCTCCGTCATCCTCTGAATCTGCAGGACACAGAGGTGGGGAGACAAAACAGAAGAGGCAAGGCAGAAAGGAGGTTAGGATCAAACGCATGCAAACGGGCCGGGTGCTGGCAGCTCTATCCCACAGCACCACCACACAGGAAACCGGAGCCCGGATGCACAGCACGAACTTCAAAGCCGCACAGCTCTGTAGCAATTAGGGAGCAGCTGAAATGTGCTTTTCATGTGAGACAGAGAGACATGTAACAGGGAGAAGAGCAGCTCCTGCTCCCCAAATACTTCCCTGCTCACTCCCTGGTGCTGTTGCTGAAGCGCAGGGACAAACAGGCACAAAAAAAGCCACTTTGCAGTTTGAGAAGTCGGCATGTTTTGAAGACCAAACGAAGGCGCTGATCTGAGGCTGCCTGCCACCCCTGCCCACCACCCACCATCTCTCTGCCTCGGGACCGCTGCTCAGCAGCGTTATGCTCGAGTCTCTGCCGCAGCAGCACTCTGAAGGCAGCTTTGATTTGACAGAGGTAGAGTAGAAAGAGATGGCAACATCAATCAAACGCCAGCCACCACTGAAGTTCAAATACTGAGCTGGAAAGAGGAGAGACTGCGTCCTTGAACAGCACCGAGATGAAACGATTTCAATTTGGGGACAACTTTTAGCATTTAAAAAACAAGGAGGATGGCAGAAGAGTGGCCTCTGGTCTCCTCTTGCGTGCAGCTCATGCCGCTCTTGTGGTCTGAGATGTAACCACCCGACACAACCGGTCCAGTTCCCAGCTGGGACAGGCAATGCCTGTGCTCAAAGCACTCTCTGGCCTTGCTCCACACATCCCTGTCCTCCTCTCTGGCTTCTCCAAGCAAAGCAGGAGATGCCAGGGACACTGCACACTGGATTTCAGGGCCTGTCCTGCATTCATGACAGTGATAAATACATACAGTTATGGGATGCCTGCAGGGATTGATTTTTCTATGAACAACTGCTGCTGGCAGCACTCCAGGCAGCCCTGCAGACTCTGGCTAACCTAGCCCTAACCTCTCTGGGGAAGGATGTACATCAGTCAGGATTTATTCACAACTGGCACTTGCTAAGCCTGCCTTCTCCTGCTCCAGAGCAGCACCAGCTTCATCTCTGCCCCAGGACATTGCCAGCAGGTTTCACCAAGGCCACCCTGAGCGAGAGCCATAGCCACTGACTGGACAGTGCTCCTCCAACGAGCAGTTTGCAGCAAGGTGATAGGAAAACTTTGCTCAGAGCAAGATAAAAGTAACTCTTCCTAGAGGCCTGCAGCTCCGGCCCCAATCAGTCATGCTCGGCGTGGCCAGCCAGCCCTTCCCGCCTGAGGAGAGGATTTTTGGCTCTGTGCTCACATCCTCTGCTGGGCTCTGCTGAATAAATATCAGGGTCAAAAGGAAATCTGAAAAGGAAGAAGGGAAAGAGCGAGAGCTGTGTTATCAGCACTGCAGAGAAGGGTGTGCTGCTCACAAAGGGCATGTGAGGAAGCAGGACATGAGCCCTGCTCTGGGCCAGGGCCCTGTACAACACTAGCAGGCTCAGGGCAAGGGGGGCTTTTTCAGCGACCCCCATTGCAGCTTAACAGAGCACTTCAGGGACAGCCACACTCCCCCAACAGCCCAGGACCCCTCGGCTTGCTCCCCAGACTGCTGCGCACACCCCTCTGCCATCCCCCGGGGCTCAGCCTGCAGCACAGCTCATCCTGGCCACAGCCCGATTTAACCGTCTGCCGCTGGCAGGGAAGCAATGAGGAATGAGCCAGCTGTGCTTGGGATGAGCTCCAGGCCTCCCTCCAACTGCAGGGGAGCTTCATGTGTGGGGTAGCAGTGGAAGAGGGACAGGAACTTAGGGGAAAAGCCTGCCCTGTCCTGCAGCCAGCACCCCACAGGGGGAATAACCAAGGACCAGCAGAGTATGGAAGAGGCTCCTCTGACTTTCACAGCCCCGCTCAGCCAGGGATTCAAGGCCTGAGCTGTTGTTTCCAGCATAGAGCTGTAACCTCTTCCAGAGATGCTTCCTCTGCCTCCTCTTAGAAATTACATGTGCCCGAAGTCCCTGCTCCAGAAAGGCTTTTCCCATCTCCATCACCAGTGACTGTGACAGTATATTTCTTGTACTCTTGTACATCTACTCAGCATTCCTCTCCACAGCCACCATTAAAGTATCTTTGATATGGCCACTCCACTGCAAATCACTACTCCTCAGGTTGCTGCGTGGGAGCCCTGTGAGCTGCAGCAGCCTGTTTCTATGGTATGGGCAAGGTTCCAGGTCTGTCTGCCCCCTTGAATCCCTTGAAGGAAGCTCCGTGGGGACTGCTCTCTCCCCACGGCCTCTTCAGACATGTGAGCACACAGCACTGCTCTTGGGGATGGAAATGGGCTGACAGCCCTTCCTAAGGGTACTGCCACCACCAGAGGCAGGTTCTCAGCCCCATAGCCAGCTCTAGCTGAGGTGGTAGGTAGCCCAGTCCCCTTCCTAAGCACAGGCTCTGCTTTCAAAGCAGAATGCTCCATACCTACAAAGAGAACGAGGCAGGGCCCCTCATTCAGCTGCACGGCGTTGGTGTCCGTCAGCTCCAGCACGGGTTTGGGGTGCCAGGGAAACTCGTGGCACTCGATGTCATTCAGCACCTCCACCCGCCCCTGCCGCGTGATCACGTCCCCATTGGAGTCCAGGACGATGAGAGTCGGGATGCCTGTGGAGGAAGGAAAACAAGGTGGGATCAGCCAAAGTGGGAACTGGCCAGCGACAGGGTGTGGGGAGAAAGGCCTTTTCCTATTGCCTCCGGCTCTGGCAGGAGCCCAGCGAGCAATGCTGCCTCTCTGCAGCTCAAGCAGAGCAGGAATCAGGGTCCCTGGATCCTGTTTCTGTCCTAGCAGAGCACTGTAACTCAGCAGCCAGAGCAGGAAGCTGAGGCAGGCTCTGGCACTGCCTGCCTCTCCCTGCCCAAGTGCAGGCAGGGGTCACTGCTCTGTGGTGCTGCCTGATGCAAACCCACCATACCATGCAGGGACCCTCCTCGCAAGCTCCCTCATGCCGTGCCGGACAGACGTGCCTCCTGAGCACAAGGCAGAGCATCGGCGCCCCACATACCCCGCCACCCCAGCTCTGAGACGTGGCTGCTGCTGGAAGAGCCTGGTCCCCAGCTCACAGGATCACACACAAACCTTCTTGCAGGGTGTTCCACAGCAATGGCAGCCAGGAAGCAGGGTGTGTTCCTTCCCAGAAGGAAAGCCATGTATCTTAGCAGCCACAAACTCCTCCATGAAACCCCACACCTCTCCAGCACTCAGAGCCCAGCCGTTTCCAGAGCACAAGTGTGCATCTCCCGAGTCGTGAACCACGGTGATTTAGTGCTCAGGGGCATGGATCACCCCTGGGAATACCCAATACGCGTATCTCTGCATGTGGAGATGGGGCAGGATCACATACATTAATGCCAGCAGACTTTGCCACACGGCTCACTGGGGACATCCAGTGAGGTTCTGGCCCTTGGGAAACAGCAGCATTTTGGCCCAAGCTATGGGGCTGGAAAGACCTACCATAAAGGAGAAGCTGTTATGAGGGAGGCAAACACACTTGCAGCAGAGATTTAGCACTTGTCACCTATCAAATGTGGCTGGGCTGGCAATGGGGAAGGGTGGACACCAACTGGCGACTGTCCCATCTGAAAAGGCTTTCCAGCCACAACTCATGTTAGTGACTTCATCTGGAAAGCACATCATTCCTCTGTCATCAAGGAGGCAAAGAAACATCCCACAAGGAAGGAAGAGGGGAGGAAGTTTGGGATCAGGCCCCAGGAGACAAGGTGACCAGTGCGAGTGCCAGGCGTTGCTGTCTGCTTCTCACCTGCTTGCTACTTAGCATCTCTTCCTTTACCCAGGAACATACCCCAAGCCACAACCAGCAAACCGAGGCATCTCAAACCCTCCTGCCCTCACCCAAAGGTTCACTTTAAAGCTTGTCCATCAGGAATACCCTGCAGAGCCATTCTCTGTGCAGGGGGAATCCAGCATGCTTGCCTCTACCAGACTCCTGGCACTGTGCTCCCATGTTTGTACAACAGTGGGTTACTCACAAGCCCTCTGAATTCGAGGCATTTCTCTAGGAAATACATGGCCATCTGTCTGTCCCACGCCTGCCTTGCAGGTCCAGGCGAGCGGCCGCATTCCCCTCATTCCAGCTGCTCACATTCCTGCCGGCACTGTGCGCTGGGGCTGTGAACACCAGGCTGGTGCTGCAGCAGTGCAAGAATGTGCCCAGTGGCTGGGCTTGCAAGTCTGAAGGGTATGCCAAGAAAACCATTTTGTATCACAAGCAGGCTCATTCATTACCTGCTGGTATCAACATAGCTCTAGGGCAGGGATGGGTTAAACAGACTAGAAGGAATTGGGAAATCTCATTCCGGTCCTACTCTTCAAGGCACAAAGAACTACTGAAGCCAGGAGAAGCAGCCAGTGATCAGCATCACACATGATTCGGATCTATATCCTAATTTAGATTTCCAACCCTGCCCCAAATACCTGCTTTTCCATTCTCTCCAGACCTGCATTATACACGAGGGACAGGCTAGGAACGTAGGTTCATCTCTGTATCCTAACCTGAACAATGCAGCATACCAAAGCAGAGATCTGAAATGAGCTTTGCTGATCTGGGAAAATTAAGGGCTCAATTTAGACACAGATTGTGTTGCAAGTGTGATCCCACCGCTATCGGGGACTTCATTTACTACTCAAAACATTCCAACCTTACCAGATTGTGTGTGCAGACACACGCACACCAAAGCACTCAGCCACTAAAACCTCCAACCGCAAATACAAAACTGACTCAGAAAACAAAGACTCTTTAAGATAATTCCTCCTGGGTTCAGCATGTTCAGGAAATGTAAGTAACACATCAGAAAACTCGGGGCTGGGTTTTCAACCTGTCAGGAGGTGAGTGACATGTGCGAGGTCAAACCCTGCACCTTTCACCCTGCATCAGATGTTTCTCACCAGCCACAAAGCTCTGGTTTCCTTTCTGGACTTGCCTGGCAAAGGCTGAGGCTGCCACAACCCATCTGCTCCCAGCCCCAAGGATCACTGCTGTGCCTTCTTCCTGCACATCCCTGGCTGAGACACAGGGGTTAGAGGACAGAGCATTACCTGGCTCACAGCGGCATCCCATAGGATCATCCTTGTCTTCTGAGGCAAACCTTGTTACTGCTCCCCTAGCAAACACATGCTCTTTGGATGGGACACAGACCAGCGGGACCAGGGAAACTGTCCGTAACTTTATTCACACCTGCTAACCCCGTTATTTCCCCCCATCCCTTCTCATCCAAGCCACTATTTGTTACTTTAGTACCTTTGGGGGCTTTGGTAATTGCCATGAGTCATAACATGAGAATTTACTTATCAAGAAGAATCACAGATAAGACACTCTGCAATGAATATTGTATTAGCTGGGATGAAAATTAGCATAGACAGGCTCAGTCTGATTTTATGCATTAGAAAATGGATTCGGCTCCCACGGGGCTAGCATTTTATGAAAACACAGGGGCCAAATCATTTGTTACTGAACCTGGCAATACATTTACATATTTGTATATTAAACCCCATATCCAACATGGAAATCTCATCTGCATTAAGTCTGCTGGGTGAGTAATGAACACTGATGTGAAGCGAACCCTCAGAATACACCAGCTGCAGGATGGATGCTGGGTTTATTGCTCTTTCTTCACCTTTTCAGAAGCTCTGCAAATCTGGTAGGAGAATCCCCTTGTAACAGTGACTTCCAGGCTGCTCCCACCAGGCGGGCTGTGAGAGTGACCCTTGGGTGTCTGGCTTAAAGCACAGATAAGAGGGGGAAACAAAGATTTCTGGAAGTTCCCCCAGGGGACTGCAAATCCCAAAGAGATGCAACAGAGTCCATAAAGAACATTCATGAATGGTCTCCTAAGATCATAGAATCATAGAACGGTTTGGGTTGGAAGGGACCTTAAAGCTCATCCAGTTCCAACCCCCTGCCTCGGGCATGGACACCTTCCACTAGAGCAGCTTGCTCCAAGCCCCTGTGTCCAACCTGGCCTTGGACACTGCCAGGGATGGGGCAGCCACAGCTTCTCTGGGCACCCTGTGCCAGCGCCTCAGCACCCTCACAGGGAAGAGCTTCTGCCTAAGAGCTCATCTCAGTCTCCCCTCTGGCAGGTTAAAGCCATTCCCCTTGTCCTGTCCCTGCAGGCCCTTGTCAAAAAAAAGTCCCTTTCCAGATTTCCTGTAGGCCCCAAGATACACAACAACCAGGGTTGATTCCTATCCAAGCCTAAAATTTATGACTGCTCCCCATCTCACTGGAAGCAGAGCCAACATCAGGGATTTCACCTAAGGCAGGATCATGCAGACCAGGAGCTGCCTGCACAACAGAGAATTATTTCTAAGCAGCCATGCCACAAGACATAGCTCTTTCTCAAGACAGTGCTGCACCTAGAAGCAATTTAATATAGGTGGGTGCAGTACAGCCCACTGACTGTACATGGGTTATGAATGGAGGCATTCAAGTAAACCCAAATAAAGGCCAATAACTCAACTTATATTTCATACCGAGTTTTTGAATGCTGTGGGGGCCAACACAGGACTAAAACAACAAGAGATTTGACTCTCTTGCTGCTTTCCATCACTCAGCAGCTTAAAGCAGTCAGGGAAGACAAGCTCTTCTGTTGTTTCAGCTCCCAGCCTTCCAAATACCGTCAGAGAAACCACCCTATGCACACCACCAGGATGGTAACCTGGACACTGAATGGGCTACATGCTCTCTCTAGTGCACAGGTACAGCTCCAAAGCGGCTTCAAAAATGCTTGGCAGCACCGGAGCCCTGCATCTTGGAAAAGGCAGATGAGATTATGTGGATCTGATTTGACATTTAGGTGGATGATGAGCTGAGCCCAAGACATCCAGCCCTATATGCAGAAACAGCTGGTGCAGCAGCCTGCTGCCAAAGCCTGACTGCAAACAGGCGAGCAACCCAAAGTCAGCACAGAGGATCCTGAGTAGCTGCCTGTGCAGGGGTCAGTGACAACTGGAGCCCCAAGGAGCAGCACAAGGGTTCACCTCCAGCCCTCTGTCTTGTCTGTTGGTGCCCCAGCACCCTCCTCACTTCACTCTTCTTCACCTTGGACCATTATGGGGAAACAGAGCCCAGCCCAGCCTTGCAAAGCCTGTGCAGCACCCGGGTAGGAAGGAAGGTGGTGGGATAGCAATGCCTCCTGCACAGGTGCAAATTAGCCTGCCTCCACTTTTCAACATGACTTTGTGGGATCACAGTTCATCCTTGTGGTGAGATTCCCACTCTACAGGAAAACCATGACAGATAAGCAGAAGGGTTTGCACTCAACACGTGCCCAAATCCCAGGGTCAGCGTCTGTGGGAGTGCAGCTGAAACACGGGGGTAACATGGGAGCTATGTTGGCAGAGGAGGGGGTCAGGGCGCAGGGGAACAGCAAATATTTACATTTTCAGGTCAGCACAGAGTGAAGACAGACATTTAAGGAGCCAGTGGCTGGAGTTAGAGGGAAAGCTGTTGTCACTGTTTCCCTGGCTACAGCATGCCTGGTGCTCAAGTATAGATGTCTGGACACCTTATTTACATGAAGTCCCAGTGAAACTGGCAGCAGTCCTGCAGCACTCAGCCGAAACCAGTTTGTGAGCAGGCTGGGGAAAGACGGATGAACTTGGAAAGCTCTTGCCCCATGGGAAGGTAATTAAGCAGCAAACGGATGGCTATTTAAAGCAGGCAAATGGTTATTCTTGGTTTAAGGTCGAGGAACAGAGATGAGCAAAAGCACCTGAGCTCATGCCAGAAAAGGTGTTTGAAGAGGACCCCAAGGAGGGATTATTTCTCGTGTCACTCTCCCCAGGCCCTTGGCCACCTTTGGCAACACTCCTTCCCTGCAGGCCACATTAACACTCTACCAGTCTGAACCCACCTGACCAGTGTTAAAGAAACAGATGAGAAACAGGCACATTGCAGCAGGACCCTTCAACTATACACACAGACATAAGACCTCCTTGTGAGCTAGTCACCTTGCATGTTTCTGTGCTGCAGTTTGTCTCCTGCAGAAACAAGGTGCCAGTCCCCAGGAGGGCTGCTGAGCGCTTTTATCATCTTCACGACTCTTTGAAGCCACCCAAACAGACAAGAGCCTCTCCCCTGCCTCTACGAGCAGCCGGGGCTGCTGGAATTCTGGCACTGGCACGTACAGTAAAACCAAGGCCATGGTTTACATCAAAGACACACTCTTCTCTAATTCACGTCACTAACATAAACCAGATGCCAACTTCCACAGCCTCTGCACAGAACGATGGCCTGGCCTTTGCATTACACAAAAGAGCAAGAAAATGAAATTTAAACCTCCAAGAAAAAGCAAAATAAATAAATCAGTAATTAGGCAAAAAACATCTAAGCCAAAAACAGCTTCCAAGTTTCCAGGAAGAATTAGGTTGTTTATGGAAGTCCTTTTTCAACTAACAGCCTGCCTGGCAGGTGGTAGGAATGTGAGTTTGTGGAAAGCAGAAACATGAAGCGGCTCTGCCTGGGGCACTGTGCTTTCCTTTGCTGGGTTTTATTTTAGTTAAACAAGAGGAGACATTACAAATATCCAACAGAAGGAGCAGAAAGGAGAGCTGTGTATCAGTGCAGCCTTTCCTACCTTGTATGCCATAGAGTCGATTCAGGCGCGACCGTCTGGCCTCATCGGCGTATGGCACAGCTACCCAGGGCATCTCGCTGAAATACTGCTTGAAGGAGTCCTCTGACCTGTGCAAGGGAACAGGGCATGGGACCCAAGTGCCCCTCTGCATGCCAGGCTCTCACTTCTCATTAAAAACCTGGCCTGCAAAGCCCTTTATCCCTTCCACCAAAGCCCACCAGTAAGGGCTGCGGGCAGACACAATCTGGAAGAGCCAGACCAAATTTGAAGCTGCCAGTTTCTCAAGAAGGGGTCCAGGGTGTAGTTTTGCCTGATAAAACATTTCAAACTCTCCAAGGCATCTGAATGTCAACCTGTGGTGACAGCAGCAGTTTGAGCATCCTTCGAACCTCAGACCCATGAACCACAAAGCAGTTTGAGCACCCTTCAGACCTCAGACCCAAGAGCCACAAAGCAAAATACAGAGCTGCTCCACAGAGCCTGCTCTCAGCCCACCCCTGCCCTTGCTAAACCCCTCTTTGCACTTCGCCACTGGGCAGAGGACAAAGGACTCAGGCAGCCTTTCTGATATCAGAGCCAATCTGCTCTACACCAAATCGGATTTCCTCCTCAAATCGAACCAGCAATGCTCACAGCTTCCCAGCTGGGGGGCAGCCAGCTCTGCCTGCACAGGGTGTTAGCACCTCCTTACCTGTCTGCACTAACAAAGAGTATCTCAAACTTCTGGCCTGCCTCCTTGATTTTCCGGTAGGATTCCACCAGGACCCTTGTGAGGCTTCGGCACGGTGGGCACTGCAAAACACAACACGAGCATGAGGACACCATCTGCCCCACAGGGCCAGACCCACATCCAGCAGCTCCAATGACCATGCAAAGACAGATGTGACACCATCTTTGCTGGAGTGCTGGGCAGCAGCCCTGAATGTGGCTGAGGTTTATGGCCTGTAAGTTGCCAACAAAACCTCTTCCATTTTTAAAGTCCGACCACTCTTTCCCTTCTGAAGGGCAGCTGAGGGTGAGAGGCCACTGCAGCGCTGCAGCTTCTGCCAGAATGATCAGAGCATCTTAACTGCTTCAACACCAACCAGCCCAATGTCTTTACTTTCCCATAGAGCTCTGCAGCAAGAGCTGCAGGGGGATCCCCTGAGCATCCCTGAGCTCACTCCAACTGCTCTGCAAAGCACCTGCTACTCACCCAGTGTGCAGAGAAATAGACCCCAACATAAGAGCCCTCCAGGGCATTGCTGTCTAGCGTCTGGCCATTGTACCTTAGCAGAGGCCCAGCAACAACTTCACTGAAGGGTTTTGGCCCCCAGGGGAACTCCAGACCTGGGGAAGGGGTGGGATGGGGATGGAAAGAAAACACAAAAACAGCAACATGTACATGCAGCTTTTACAGTTCCAGGAAGTTCCACTGAAAGAAAACACAACCCACCTTCTGCAAAGGTACAGGGGATCCTATCTGAGTAATCCCACTGGGGTTTATCCTCATCCAAAGGGGATGAAGAGAAACTCACCACCACTCCTCTGCCCCAAGTCACCTCCTTCTCACAGGGTGGCTGCACCGGAGCCCAAGTCACAGCACCTTTGGCTTGACGAAGCCTGCACTGGTTTTGTGCCTGATGAGGCATCTTTTCCTTATCAACAGCATTTATTTTAATCACAGCAGGCAGGCAAGGTGGTACGTGCTCAGGAATGCAGTCAGACTGTTTACCTTATCCTGATACTAACCATGTACCTTTATATACATACTTATACTTATTTATAAAACTTTATATATGTGTAAAAGATAGTTTATAGATATATTTTTATGCATACATATACACACATATAAACTCAACTTACACTAACCCTCTGCACCCCAAAGCAAGCATGTGTGTGTACACACAAACACATGCTTCAAATCATCTGCTGCCAGCTCCCAGAGCAATCAATCTATGCATTCAGCCAGAGAGGAGGAAACATCACAGATGGCTCAGGCCACAACATGTACTTGCTGTACAGTTCCTGCCACCCGAATTAAAGACTTGGTCACCACGCTTAGTATCTACCACGTGAAGGAACGTCAAGCCATTAATACTGTGCATGGACAGACTACAGCAGTTGAGTGATGGGTCTGCAGGTTCCATGAGTAATGGCACACATTTTGCTCATTTTGGGTTTTGCAAATTGGAAGAAGATGGATTTAACATCAATTCCCAGCACACCAAACCTCAGAAATGGAGAACAGTAGCATTTTCCTGCTGCATTTGTAAATAATGGAAAATTCGTTATCCTAACCGAGTGTGATGTCAGTCCATAAAGTCCCATTCAGTGTTCTGGAAGGATTCTGCTCCCAAGATATGGAATGTCTGGGCTCTCAATCCATGTCCCTTCATCAGGGAAATATCCATACTTAATGTTTCAGTTAGTCTAAGTTTTTCTTCATTACCACTCCAGACAAAAATCCCGGAGGGAAAATCTTTGTTCTTTTCAACAAGCAAAACCAAAACACAAGATCTGGCAGGAATGATGCAGAAATTTTTATGCTGACAATAATACAGAGCCTCAATTAAGTGAAGTATGACAATAGTTGTTTGTTTCCCTTCCGCCCTCCTCCGCCTCCAAGGCAAATCAGAAGGAACTGAAATGAAGAGGCAGCTGTGTACCCATGCTTCTGTGGCACACGGAGTCCAGGTCTTACCTTCTGGGTCATCTCGGATGACCAGGAGGCCGTTCCTGCAAACCACCTTCCCGGTGGAGGCATCGATAAATATTAGGGAAGGAATGTTGGAGACTCTGTACTTGTTCCACAGCTTCAGCTGTAAAAGAGATGGGCAGGGGAAAGAAGAAAGGTAAACTTGGTAGTGTGAAGAGGAGAATTTTGGAGTCTTAACATCTTTCAGAGCAGAGGTCAGAGCCACGCAACGAAACAAATCTGGTGCTTTGGCAGTGAGCGTGAAGGCATCTTTCAGAGCTGCAGGACCAGCTTGGACCTTCACTGCCCACTGAGACCCTCGCCATCAACACCATTCCCTCAGTATCACGGGTGAGACCACCGTTTGTCTCACATCTCCTGCAGGCTTGCCTGCAAGTGCAGGTAAAGCTTCAACTCCTGCCGAATTTGCCTCTTTGCAAGTAAAACAGGGATAATATTTACCATACTTTAAGGTCGTTGTTTAGAAGACACTGTAAGCATAAGCACAATGCCACTCCTTCAAAGCAATTTGTAACGCTTCCCTGGCTGTTTCCTTCCCTCACATTTCAATGTTCATTAAACAAACCAGCAACCCCTGCCAAGATACAGCCACACTGAAAACAAGGTTAACACACGGGGGTATGGTTCTTCTGCAACTGGGGCTTCCCAGGTTTGCTCCCAGGACCTGATTGATGGGTTTAACATCAGTCTTGGACGACGTAGCCCAGCTCATCCATCCTGCACTGCCCCTGCTGTGGGCAGAAGCCATGCAGATGTAACTGCCATGTTTTGGGCATCCTGGTCTAGATGCTGCCTTCTGCTGGTCATCACATTCTGCAGTGAGCTCAGCTCCATGCAACACCAGCAACTGAGTGCTCTGTCACACGCTCCTGGGTTGACGTTTCTCAGCACATGCTTCTGGCACAGGGTAATTTGGAGCTTAACCCATGCACAGAAGCTCACTGGGATGGAGAAGATCAAGACGATGGCAGCTGCTGGCACAGCCCAGCCTGCAGGTGTAGGCTGCCTGAGGCCAGAGGAGCCGACCTCCCCACCATGCAGAGGAGCTGCTGCAATCACCACATTGACTTACATTTCTTCAAGCATTTCAACCTAAACAGCCCAGCGGTGAATTATCGAACCCTTAAACAAAAGCCAAACCATAGCTGAGAGCCAGAGGGGAAGGAAATGAATCACCAAGCTCTGCTCCGAAAAGCCCCTCGGGCTCTGGGTGTTTACAGCTCGCTCAGGTTTGAAGAATAAAACCTAGCCCCAGGAGAAGGGCAGGAGACCACCGAGAATCCCACCCAGCACCAGCATGGGTTCAAGCACAAGAGCTGGAGAAGCCCACACACAACATGCTGTTGCTTCCATCAGTATGTCACATAGAAACTGGACCCAAGTGTTTCAGAGGAAGAGGCCACAGCTCTGCAGACCACCATCCCTGATTTCCGAGTAGAGGCAATCCAATTTCCTGAATGGGAATGATCTGGGGACCAGGCAACGAGGCAGGAATGGGATGCAATGGGCAGATCTCACCAGAGAGCTAGCTGAGGCAGAAAGACACATCCACATTCAGGTTTTAATGTCACTCTACTAGGTATTTCTTCCAACACCTTTTTATAGAAGATAGATCTGGATGAGTGGCCTGAGTCAGCCTGCTTGCAAAGGGTGCTAGCAAACACTCTGGGGTCTGAAGGAAAGCGCTACCACTGATCTAGCACTTTATTAACCTTCATCTCCTAGGACCTAGAGAGGCAAGGCTGTGTGTCCTGGCCACCAGCCTTCAATTTCCAATAGATGGATTTCTTGAGACAAGCCAACTCATTTACAATGCTAATTCACAAACCAAATGGCCTTGGGCATGAAGAGAAAAAATCGGAATTCATACTAAATGCAAGCCAGCCCCCTCACAATGAGCACGTTCAAACCACAGAAGGTAAAATCCATTTCTGTGAAGTTTAAAGGGTGGGGAAAAGCTCTTTATAAGGATCACAGGCACTTAAGAGGGTGTTGCAAACAATGAGGAAATTACAACTAGCAATTGGATCGTTCTCTTTAAATAGTTGCTTACATTACGCTTCATTTTGCCAAGTTCTTTGTATACAGAAGCAGCTCCCCCGGGGCACCATGGCTGGTCCTGGCAGTTTTGCTTGGCTGGGGAAGCTGCAGGGTCTGCATTTCCGAGCCAAGAGGCTGCATCCACTCACTGTGCTCAGAGAGATGGCCTGGGACACCGCAGGTAAGGGGTAAGACCAAACCAAACCCGCTATCGCTGGAAGCACTGGAGCAAGCAGGGCATGGCTGGCTCCAGGCAGTCTACAGGGTCCAGAACACATGGCAGCTCTTGCCAGCAACTGGCCCTGGGTCTGCTCAGGACCTATAAACCATCAGGCCCACTGGGCCCAAACTAGAGATGGGTCTTGGCTGCCCAGACATCCACTGTATGGGTAATCTGCAGTGCAGATACTCCATCCCCATGAAATGGAGGGCTGCCACTTCTAACTCATCACTGAGGGTCCATAAGAGCAAGCACGAAGTTAGGCATGTGCTGAAAGGCTGAAAAGCATCAAAAAAGATCAATGTGACTGCTGCTGCTGGGGAACGCGTCCATCACCAGGCTCTGAGACTGGAATGCAACGATCATCATATTATGCTCAGTCACACCTTGAATGAGAAAAAGCAATCAACATTGCAAGGTTTTACCTTTCATCTATGCAAAAGCTGCAGCCACCAGACACCACAACCCACCATCTCGGGTTATGCCAAACGTTTCAGAGCTCCACACTCGCTGAGCAACGCTTACTATTTGTTATGTATCTGCTGCCTGGGTTATCACTGAAACCCATCATATGACACCAACAAGCAAACATGACAACTGCACGTAAGGCGACTGGAACTGAGCTGTCATTTTAAGCCAGGGTATTAAAGGCTTGAACTGGAAATTAGTGGTCTCAATGCACTAACCATATTAATTTTGCTGCCTGTATCAGAAAGTACACAAATGTGCTGTTTCAAGTGGGATCAGTTTGGTTTGATGATTCTCCTGTGCGCTAAGAAAGCTGAGGGGAATGAGAAACGCATGTGCTGCAGGACGAGTGCCAGGATCTACCACCATTCCCACTGCCCTGGCCCTCTTCAGCCAGACCTGGCTTTCCAAAGCCTGTCAAGACACTTCTGAGGGAAGCCTAATGGCTCCATTTACTGCAGGTCTGACCTGAATGAGCAGAACCTTGACAGGAAACAGGCTGGTTCATATTAGCTGGGCTTTTTGGATGAGATAGCTCACTATCCGATTCCCACACCACGCCACTATCTTGCAGCTGAACTGCAGCTTCCAGCAAAGACGTATGATCACCAAAAGCCTCTGGACCCAGGATGACATAACCTGTCCCGTTGCAAACTATTGCACCAGTTCGTTCTTCTCAGAGTAAACTGCCAAGGGTTTGTACACACACACAGGTTCTGGAAAGGAGGCAAGCTACTCATAGGTATGGGTTAGGCTGGAAGCTCATCCAGTTCCAACACCCTGCCACAGGCTGGGACACCTTCCACTAGAGCAGGTTGCTCCAAAGCCCTGTGCAACCTGGCCTTGAACACTGCCAGGGATGGGGCAGCCACAGCTTCTCTGGGCACCCTGTGCCAGCGCCTCAGCACCCTCATAGCAAAGAATTTCTTCCTCATGTCCAGTTACTGCTCAGTCCTGCGCAGCATACATCTGCTGGTTCTGGTCCACAGAGAAAGGAAAGCCGAGGAGGAAAAAAGCAACCCTTGAACAAGTACCTGCAGAGCCCCTCACCTCACAAAGGATCCCGTGTCTGGCTGGGTGTGGGATGCAGAAAGCAAATTACAACTTGGTCTGAAACCACGGATGATGGGATGACAGTCAGGCAGCACGGCAGAGCGCTGCCTCAGCAACTTTTAGACGCTGTTTTTCCTGCCGTGAAGAGGATGACACAGAAATAACATACTCCACACTCTAAGGATTTGATCATCCATTTAAGGAGGGGATCTCTGCTCTGCTTCCCAACAGCTGTTGCAAATCCGTGGGATCAAGCCAAAGCTAACACAGATGTGGAAATAATCTATGGACTATTCAGCCCAAAAGCAGCTGATCCTCTTGGAGCACCCCTTGCTCCTGGTTCAGGCTGCACGCCTGCTAACTCAATACTCACCCCAGGATGCCCGCTGGAGAAGGAGCAAGGAAATACAGCCCCTTGCAAGATGCCATACAGGCTGATCAGCTTCACAGAAAGCTCCCTGGCTCCTGTGCAGGTGGTTAAGTACAGCAGTCCAGTGGAAAAAACAGAGTCACCAGATTCCTCCAGTAATCTTATCCCTACACAAAGCATCACCACATCGTCCCGGAGGACCGGGAAACCGCCGTGCAGCAGCCCTCGACATCGGTCACAGAGCTGCTCTCTGCACTGGTGACTGGGAACTGCCTGGCTGAGATGGATGCTGGAGAGAAGCCTGCAGACAGCTGCAGGAATTCTTCCAGATAAAGGTGTCAGACAAAAGGTCTCCCCGGCAGCCCACGGCTCTCTCTGTGCAGGGCTGGCACCCAGCCGGGGTGGATGAAATCCCCTCCTTGCTCTGCATTTACTGGTAGGGAAGGGATCCCCTACTCCCAATAGCTGCCGGGTGCTATTTTCGGTTGTGCTGACTGATTTCTCAGCCCTGGTCACATTTACTTGCTAACGTAAATCCTGAGATGCAGCAGTTAACACTGGCAAAGGTAAAGCACAACTGCTTGCAGTGAAATGAGCCCTGGCCAGTGGGAAGTGGTCCTCCAGCCTTGTCAAGGGCTGCCTTTCACTGCTGTTGTGTGAGCCTGGACCAGAAAAGCTCTCACGCCTCCATCTTCCACAGGATATAGAGCTGCCTCTGCCTGGGTGACACAGAGGGCAAACCCTGCCCATCTTGCAGCCCATACTTCCACCCTGACCAGCAACAGCCAGACAAAGCTGGTTTAAAAACTCAAAAGTAGATCCCTCAGCAACAATGAACACGTTCCCACTGAAGAGAGCTGCTGCTTTCTGCTAAATGAAATGCAAAGCCTCTTTTCTTCTAAAAAACCATCCTCAGACACAACACCCCCAGGGTCTGGACAATTCCTCCAGTGAGGCATTGGAAAGACCCCATTTTCCAACAGCTCCATGAGTGCCTATGCACAAGTGCAGCAGGGTTTCCGTTACAGACACAAACTCAGCTCTTGCCAGTCTCTCATTCCAGAACCATAGGCTGAAACATGAAGTCTGCCTGAGGAACATATGGGCAGTGCTCAGTGGAAAACCACCCCTGATCCAGAGCCATAGGGACCAGCAGAGCCCACTGCCCAGCTCTGCCTCCAGCTCTGCCACACAGACTGGCTCCGGGCTGGGGAGACATCCATGGTTATCCCCACTGCTCCGCTCCCACAGTCCGGCACTGCGGGGGACCTCTCTGTCCTCACTCACTCACAATATTAAACTGCAGCGTTTACATCGTGCCTTAAAGGGTTTACAAGCACCAGGGGCCATGCAGGCTCTGCAGACAACAGGCACAAAGCTGCAGCACAGGCTGCTCCCTCATCCTGTTGATTTAAATCCAGTTCACGCCTGTCCCTGCGATTCAGGCTCAGCCTGGGCAAAGGCTCCTCTTCCAGCCCTCCCCTACTGCTCCTTTCCCTTCGTGCATACGGGAACCCCCTCAGCAGAAGGGGAATGTGGTGTGGAAATGACACACAGCCAAATAGTGGGGGGAGGAACTGAGGGCAGATGGTGCACGCCAAGGCCTGACCTTATGACATGGAGGAGACCGAGTGAGGCTTGAGATAAATTAATGTCTATTGTGTTGCTGTTTCTCTCTGAAAGCAAATCAAAATCTAATCACAAAACACCCTGGTGAGAGAGATGTCTGCTCCGAGAACATTAATGAGCTGAGGTGGGAGGATTTGGAATTGCAATAAATAAGATTGATGTGAACAGCTGAGACTGACCGTGCAGGCCACTGCATTATCGTTTCCTTCTGCTCCCACGCTGTGATGGGAGAAAGCCCACTTAAACCCTACCTTAGGACCAGCTTTCCCCCAGCACTCAGCCTGGCAGCGCCTGTTGTGGATGCTCCCTCAGAAAAAAACAAATCAAGCCACAAGTCCTGCTTGTCACCTCCATCCTCTCCTTGGTGCAGCTCCATGTTGGGAGAGCAGCACAGCGTGGTCCAGCTTGCTGCTGCCTGCATCACCCCACAGCTGGAGGGAGGGAGAGCAGGGGAGACCCTGGCAGGAGCCAGATTGCAACCCTGGGCTTTTGTTCTTCCCAACCATGAAACACAACGGCAAAAGCTTTGGAGCTGAAGCGGAAGGAAATCCTCTCTGCGGGGCTCTCTGGCAAGGCGGCCGCTGGCGGAGGGCTGCTCTTTGTTCCCCTGAGGAGCTCCACAGCCAAAGCCCCAGGGTGAGGGACCTGGGCCAACCCTCCTGTCCCCATCACTTCTGCCCACTTTCCTCCTCTTACCGCCCTGGTCCCCAGCACTGGCACCACTGATCTTTGCAACTTCCCAGGCTAAGCCCTCCACTGTGAGCTGAGCATTTCATCTGAGGGCAAAGCATCATACGCCTGGCTCAGAGCACCGGCTGCCTCGTCTCCCCCTGATGCACATGTGGGTTGACAGGCTGGATCCTCCGCAGCCCACATCTGATAGGAAAACATTTAATTTGAGCAGAATGGAAGAGTGGTTAACATGATCTATGGAGAGCAAAGCCCCAGGGCCCAGAGCAGACACGGGAGGTGGCCTGGCTGTTTTACACATGCAAGCCTCCAAGAGGCACTGGGCTGGCAGCTTGGTTTGATCTCAGGATCAGAGCAAAGTAGCATTTGTCTAAACATACAGATAACAACCCAGGCAGCAAATCACGCAGGGAGGATGCTACAAGACAGGCTGAGCTAGCAACACTACAAGGATGTCTTCCATAAACCTCTTTTTTTCAAGGTATTCCTCAAAGTGCACTGAACAGTGCAGAAACGATGCAGAATTTAGGGGGGCAGCACTGTAACAAGGACTAGGAAATACACCTCCGTTCATTTCCGAATATTCCATAAATAATTTCTTCTCCTTGTGGTTCTGCTTTGAGCCAAGCACTCCCCCTTTGCCTCAGGAGAATGGGGGCCCAGGGCTTGCACTAAGATGGGCGCAGAGCCCAGGGGGTCTGCCGGCACCTCCAACCCACCTTCTGTTACCTGTTTTCACTGGTGTTCTTTCATGCTTTCCTGGTCAGTAAGAGAGCAAGACAAACACAGAAGGAGCAGTGAGGACAGAGGGAGTTAAAGTGTTTGTGGGAAAAATGTAAGACATATGTAGAAGTGTATCACACGCACACGGCCCCTATAAATTATGCCCCCAGATGACTAGCACTGAGTAAGAAATAGCTATGCAAACACAAAGGTAATAAGAAAAAATAATCATTTGCCTCTCTCTATAGGGAAGGGATATTTTTCCATCTGTTTATAGGAAAGGCGAGGGGTGGGGCGGCAGTCTGGGACGCTGAATCGGAGTTCAGGGTCTCTCTTGGTCCCAAGTCTCATCTGTCACTGGAAGCAGGATGGCTGCCAGAATGCTCGCACATCACAGCCTGGGCTTCCTACCCGCTGCCTTTGCTTTTGCTGCTACCGTTCACTTGAAGGCAGCTGCATTCAAGCCCTGGTAGTAATCTCAAGGTCAACCGCCTCACAATCCTGGATCATTAAGAAACAAACACTTTTGAAAAGCCCTGATTTTAGATAGAGTTCCCACCAAACACAAAAGCCTCTGAAATCTGCAGGGAAACATGGGTTATTTTTCTTGTTTAATGCACACAATGAGGTATTAGCGTGGTTTCTGCTTTGTTTTCAGCGGTTAATCCAAAAGGGAACCTTACACAATCAGACCAACAAAATGCTGGAAAACAATAGAGCATTTGTTAGCACTGTAACGCACCCAAGGGAGTGAGGGCTTCAGGATGCCTCAAGAGCAGTGACCTCTCTGGCACACATTAGCACCAGGACATCCCCAGACCAGGAACCTGGGAGACCCTTGTAAAACTACAAAGACATGTGCTTGTGCCCACTGCTGCTGATGCACCCACTGGATGGGAAACCTCATTATGCAGCATCTGAAATGCAACAGCTCATCCACAGCATCACTGCGGACACTTCATTACAACCTCCCCGCAACACAGCACTTGCATCACTGCAAATACTCAGACTATTTAAAAGCAACTGCCTTCCTCCTGTTGATCTCAGGAGAGGGTGCACTGGTTGCTCGGGCCCTCCCTACAGCCGCATCCAGCTCAGCGTCTTGGAGCTGACAGTATTGAATCTCAGTCTGGCAGCACTCCTGGTTTGCAACCCAAGGAGGATTTTCACGCAAAGGTTACACAGCTGCAGAGCTAAAAAGGCCATAACCACAGCCCCAGCGCCTGCTCACAGCCCACGCTGCCGGGGCAGCTCTGGGCTTTCCATGTAACATAGGCAACAGGCTGTGCTCGCAGCTCGGAAGGGCAGCACAGCTCAAGGGATTCGCTCTGTAACCGCACTCAGGTCAGAATACACTGGGAACTAATCAGATCCAGGTGCTCTCCAGCTCCAGCTGGGAAGAGCAATCCCTGCCAGTGACGGCACTCAGCTCCTCCTTGGCTCCTGGGGTGCAATGGGGCTCCACAGCCTGCGCTGACCCACCACAGCCTCAGTGCTCACAGGGACTTATCTAGGAGTCATAAAGTCCATCCTGTGGAAACATCCCACCACTGAAACTATTCTTGGCTAAACCACCAATGACGATGATGTGCTTTTAGGGTCTTCCTGTCCTCTTCACACACCTCACAAGCACAGCCGAGATTTGGAGATGCAGCAGCCTGAGCCAGCAACACTGGGTGCCCTGCAGGGAAGACCATCAACCTGACTTCTGACACAGGAAAGACAGATGTAACAGGTCAGGCTCCTGGGAAACATTCTCCTGCCAAGCATTTATCCTCTTCCTCCTGCTCCACAAACCAACGCAGCCCCTTGGCCCAAAGGCTGCAAGGCCTGGAAACAAAAACCTGCCTGACACCGAGCCACCGACCTCTAAACATGAAAACACCGCTGCGAGTGCAATTCAGAGGAGGAAGAGGACGGATAACCAGGGCTGGGTAAGCCTGGTCAGGCAGCAGGGCAGGGTGGATGTAGGGTTTACAGCACACACATGGTAGGCCAGGTGCAGGGCAGGCGAGGGAACCCAATCCATCCCATGAAACCTAGCACCAAGACACAAGAGGCCCCTGGCTCCGGAGCTACCAACAGGACAGGAACAAGGCACCAGGCTGGGGTCCCTCTTCTCTATTTTAAGGCTTGAGTGTTGTGTCTCGTGACTGCAGAACCGATTAAAAAGACCAACAGGGACAGCGATAAATCAGTAGCAAGGTCAAAAGCTCCAGCTCCATGCTGACTTGACTGACGGAAGTCACCAAATACATACTTTCGCAAAGGGCTGACAGCCTGTGAGTCAGCACACAGATGAAATACGGCACTGGGAAGACAGGACAGACCCCCTGTGTAAGCGAGGCTCAGGCATGGCATCCCTCCTGCAGCCACAGCGAAACGAGAGGCTGCTGCCAGGAACTGATGACAACACGAATCCCATGGGAGCGTTCAAAATGTCAGATAAGATGCAGAGTATTAATTCCCTCTGCTGACAGCCAGCCCCAGCTGGAGGGGGAGGCTCAGGGATGGCAGGCTTCAGTGAGCCAAGGATGCCCAGAGCCCACTCTGCTGCCAAGGCTTCAAGTCAGTGGCGAGCCAGGAGGTAACACAGAGGGCTGATTTGGGATGATTTTTGGCTGATTCTTTTTGGTGATTTTTGGCTGACTCTTTATGGTGAGAATAAGGGAGATTCTGTGCAAAAGGAAGAGCTGACCATGTGTTCTATTAAACACTGAAGACTGCTGTGCACTGGCAGGGCCTTCCCTCAGATGTGGCTGCATTTCAGCTGTTACTATATTCAGAGTTTGTAAAAATGCTCTGGGAGGATAAAAAGCACTACAGAAACAGTTATTAAAACTGTTTCCAGGAAATTGATCCATGGAGATGGAGAACGTCCGGTGTCCTTACAAGAGGTTCAACTAAAGAAAGACCAAAGTTAAGGAGGAAGTTTTGCTTCCTTGTCTATTTAGTGATAAAAAGGAGCTGCATCAGGGGTTTATTTGATTCTGCAATATACAAACCAACCATCAGTTGTTTCCTCAGAAGCCTGAGCTGAGACGAGCAGAAAACCCCCCTCAAGTCATCTGGAGTTGAAGGCTTTCTGCCTTTGTCAAGATCTGGATTTGTGTTCTTGTTTTATCCTGTTGCCTTCTGCAATCACTGACAGTCCAGAAGCAGATCCCAGGCTACCAAAACGCACACTGCAGGAACAGAGATGTTATCCAGGCAAACAGCACAAAGCACCGTGGGAACACCGGGTGCCTTCCCATCCCCAGCCTCAGTGCTAGGAAGCACGGTGCTGGGAGGTGGACAAGCCACAGGAAACACAAGTAAATCATCTGCTTGTGTCCAAGTGGCTTTTTCCAAGGATCTGCCATAAAGTTACAGGCTCAGTCACCCGTTCCCCACCCTGGGTCAGAACTGATTAAATGCAGCCACCGAGTCAAACTGCAACACACTCATCTCACTTGGCAGCCCTGTGGTTCGGTCTGCGAGCTCCAAGCTTCCCCCCTCCCCTCCTTCTTGTTCAATTATCTTGCTTCATCTTTATTCCGTTTCCAGGAACACTTAGCAACAGGCTCTTGCAATCAGCCACCGGCAGGCAGGGATCTGAGGAGGAGACTGCAGTTCCGATGACCTTTTCCTATAGTCATGCAAATTTTAAAGAAACTATGTGAACAATTTGCCTTTTAAGCATCCTCCGGTTACTTTCTCCAGGAGTTAATTCTCCTTCTCCCCTCACAGCCATCACAAACACCAGATTTCACGATTTTACACTAATGAGAACAAAACCTGCAGCTTAACTCCAGTCTGCTTGCTGGAGGTTTTTTCTCTGTCTCTCATGCAGCGTGCAAACCCCCAAAAGGGCAGAAATTAACCTGCAACATCTACCTCGGCCAAGACCACAGGTCTGCTTGGACACTGCATGTTCACCCTGCCAAAAGCCAAATGTGGGCTTTGGGGTGCGCTCCTGCAACCAACCAAGCTCTTCTTGAGGTGGATAAGATGTTGGTGACTCTGTTGACCAGTAGCTTTTATGGATCCCCATCAGAAACTTTCATTCCAGGACAGCCAAAGGGTATGCCAGGAGCCAAACACAGCCACAGCACCCTAAGGAAAACACAGCAGTTGTGATCATGGTAATTAAAGCTCATCAACCTGGGCAGCAAATAAGAGGGCTGGTGCAGTGGTTAAACACTTTCATTCCTATGGGACTCGCTGCGGTGACAAAGGGAGATGCCCTGCCAAATCCAGGGTCTTTGGCAAGCAACTTAAGTCTCTCCCACAGCCTCTCCACCTCCAAAACACCAAACCAGCCACCATGAGGTGGGCAGCACTGACACCCCTATAGATGGAAACATGTAAATAACAAGCCTGGGTTTGGCAAACCACAGCAGCAAACTCACAGTGACCATTTTCACATTCACCTCGATGGGTGCTGGCAGTTGGGAAGCAACCAGGCAGCAGCCTTGCATTTTCATCACATCCCCAAATCCTTCCAGCACCTTCCCTGTCGCTCCGTAACTCTTCCGCATACACAAACAAGTTCGGAGACACCCAGAAAACGTACACCAGGACAGGCTGTGCAGCTGGCAGAGCACAGGGGCGTTACTGCATCTAAGTTCTTTCTTCTCAAAATGAATGCTTACTGTTCAGAATAGAAAAATCCTGTACTTCTTGCAGATAGTAGAAGCTGGAGGGAGGGAATGGCTGAACACCAAGGTACCAAGGCAGGCAGTTCCCTTCTGCTTTTTGAGTGGTGTTCATAAATAGGGAAATAATTTGTAGTGCCTTATTCTAGGGGGGGGGAAAAAAAAAATCAAGGCTCACAGATCCTCAATACTTCAAATGATCTTAGAAGTATAATTTCCTTCTTTTTTTCTTTACAAAATGAGAAGTCTGAATAAGCATGTCATTGATCTGATTGCTGGGAACAGCATTTGGAACATCCGCCCCACAGAGACTGCAGAAGCTGCAGGAGAGCTCAAAGCAGCCAAGGCTGCCCTTGAACCAGATGCCGCTCGCTCTTGCAGAAACGCCTGTGGATCTGTGTGAAAATGATTAAGCAAAATTACTCCCTCTTTTTTCAACTTTATAACTCAAAACTGGTTTCTCTTAGAGGGCAGATGCTCAATACATACCCCACAGCACATCAAAGGGTGGGAAAGGCAGGAAGGCAGCCGCCTCACCATGCATCAGAGAACCACTGCCCAGCGCTCTACCCAACCTGCATGCACCCACCATCTCCTTCCCCATCCGAAACTTTTGGCTCAGGGTTATGAGACAAGAGAGTAAAAAGGTCTTTTCAAGCTTCGTGACACTACGAAGGACGCCATCCAGGGGCTATTTCAGCAGCAGCAACAAATAACAGTGATGTGTTTCTGTAGGGAATTCTCTTGGTGCTTCAAAGCTCAACTTCAGCTACTGCAGCTCCCCAGGGAGCTCCATCCAAAGGACACAAAGCTGAGCGTTTCTCATACGCTCCATTCCCATCAGAGCCTGAATGTTCGAAGCAGAACATGAGGGACCAGCCATCCCTGCTTGCACCGGGACCCAGCCGGCATCTTCAAATGCTCATTAGCAAAATGACAACATTAAGAGAACACCGTGCAAGGTACCACGAGCTTCTCAGTCATCCATGAGAAGCTGGCAGGAGAGGGAGGACTTGCCAAGGCAGGGCTGCTTCAGGGGAGGGTCAGAAGCTGCTGTGGGGCAGAGCAGAGCCAGCCCTACTCCTCTGCTCCAGCTCAGCAGCTTCGTATCTGCCATACAAAGTGAAGCCCTAATTACAGTGTACACGGGTGCCAAAAGGCAACAGCTTCTGCCCTACTTCAAAAAGGGCTTTTTTCTTATGAACAGGGCAAAATATTGGAGATTCAACACAATCATTTCCCCTATTCAAGGGTCTGGCATTTTCAACCCTGCAGGCACTTCTGGTGATGAACCGACTTCACTAAATACCTAAAGCATGGTCATGCTGCAGTACACATGCACACCCCACACAAGTGCAGTGCCTTTACTCCCAGCAGTACACCCCTCCTGTGCCCTCCCATAATGGGATTAATATAGTCCAAAGTTTCCTGGAAACTTCTCCCTGCAGATTTGAATCTGGGATGCAGATGAGATAACTCCTGCTCGGTGAAAACTTGCACAAAGAATGACAAATGAAGACCCTGAAATCCCAAAGGCTGAACCCAAACACCATGCTGCCTCTTACCCAAAGCCTCCTTCCTCCTTTCTTTACTCTTAAACTCTATTGGATGATGCTTGGATCTAAAACTCCTGGGTTCCGGATCTGTGCCAGCTACAGCAAACACCTGGGGATAGCAGAGGGATGTGACCTGAGGGGCACCAAACCCTGTGCATTTAATGCCACACCTGATGAAAACCCCTGCCCTCAGAGGTGAACAGCAAGTGACCGATGAGCAGCCCCATCCTCAGGACCTACCTCATTGAGCTCTAGTTCAAAGAGCTCAAAAAACCCAAGGCAATCACTCACCAGCTCAGATATTTAAGGAGGAGGTTGGGGAAGGGCACATAGGAAGCAGGAAGCATGAAGCCAACTTCGTCCAAGATTCAAGAGAGGGGGGACACATGGGCTCCTACTTAACAGCTTCTTCCAGGCAGCCCCCTGCATCATCCATCTCTATCTTTGACCACCAAGAGACAAAAACAATTAATTTATCCTCATTCCCTGCTCTTCCTGAGAAGTTACAAGAAATAAAACTAAAGTAAAGATCAACATTACACCCCTTCTCAGACAATCTCCGCCTGACCTGGACTTTCTCAGCATCCCTTTTATCTAGCAGAGTGTTTTGGCTAAAGCTTTGCAGAGGAAAGCCATGTGAGCAAGCTAGTTAAAAACCTGGTACTTTCATGTTTATACAGCCAGCTAAGCAGCACACTACAAAGCCTTTTATTCCAAGTCTGCTGACAAGCTAGCATTGTTAAATTACAGAAAACACCCAGGAATTAGGATGCACAGGAAAAAAAAACTCAACAAAAATCCAAAACTCAATTCCCTAGGTGGGAAATAAGGGCTCAGAAACACAGGACTCAAAGAAAAGTCTGTACAAAAATCATCCCAAGATTAGGGGGCAATTTGCATTAAAAGGGCAGAGCAAAACCATCTGAAGATGCAGACAGACTCCCTGCTCATCATTTCCAGGAATTAACCAGGTCCAGAGGTGGAGACAGAGATCCCTCAAAGGTATCTCTTCTCCCAAACACCTGTATTTCCAGGAAAAGTAACCTGAAACAAGCACCTATGTGTTGGTGACCAGTGCAAGTAGCTACAAGCATGAAAAGAGATGCTCTTCCTAGTCACAGAGGTACAACACAGGCACCAAGCAACGATTTGACGTCAACGGGGCACATCAAAGAACAACCCGAGTTCCCAGGTCACAGCAGAGCTCACACGCTGCATTGTGTTGGTTTACATACTGTGTATGCAGGAGCCAGGAAAAATCCATCTTCTTTGTCATAACAAAGCTTAAGGTAAGCAAAAAGGCAAGGCCACACGTATTGCCCAATCAAACAGGCATGTAAAGGAGAAAGAAGGCACTGAGCGTACACTTCCTCCTGATTTTTGCTGTTCCTCAGTGAGCACATGGGCTGTTAAGCCCTGCACAAAGGAGATGCAGGAAGCTCCCCCTGCTCCAAGAACAAACCTGCTTCTGAATAAAAAGCAACAACTCTGTAAGGGAAATCAGTGTTTCACAGTCTTCGCACTGTTCTCCCCCACCACGTAGCAGGCGACCAGCATACCTTGTCCTCCTTGTAGACACAGACCCCAGGGGCTAGGCAGCTCGAAGAAACACCCAAAACCAGGAAATTCCCTTGCCTGTAGAAACCAAACTGGAGTCAGCTGATTTTAAAGAAGTCTGAAAAAGAAGGGAAAAGCCCTTCTCAGGTAAGCTCTTGCTGCTCAGTTTGCTGAAGGGCATCCGGACAACCTGAGCCAGCAGCTCCACTGAGCACTTCCAAGCTCCGTCTGGCACGCTGGCATCCAGCCTGCGCCTCTACTCCTGTGCCAACAGGGACATCCAGATACACGGGACCTGAGCTTGTGAAGACACTTACGAAGCAGGGTGGAAAGACTCAGCAACTTCTACAGAAAGATGCCTCTACAGGTAGCACAAAATAATTAATACTTTCCAAGTCTGCACTTGCATGAGTCCCACATTCTGTTCTGAATCCCAGGAAATCAACAGGTGGCAAACCATTAAAGCTCAACAACACTATTTCAGATCTGCAAGTTGAAGTACCTTGCCACATCCCCTTTTCCCCCCTCTGCAGGAGGGCCACAGGGAAGATTTAGCATGTGAAGCATTGGGTTGTGGTTACCTTTGACTCAATTCACAAGAATATTACAATGTATTCCCCAAGGGAGTCCATAAATAGCAAAGGATTCTGCTTTAATCCCCTATCTATTCTTATCTCAATAATATGGCGCTTGGAAAAGGGCAGCCAAAACACAGATTTACGGCAAAGCTGAGAGTCTGCATGGCCAACATATGCTCTAAAAGCTCTGTATGCTGAAAAATAAATGAAAGTCTCTTCTCGGATATAGATGGCTTTTCAGTTACTGAAGCTTCGTGCAGATACAAACCTGTTGTCAGGATTTCTGCCTCCCTCTCCTACCCCAGCTGAAAGCCATATTTATACTGACCTTCCTCAGCACTAAAATCAATTGCTTTCTTTGGGTATTCCTGCTGGTACCACCACCAGAGTCTTCCGCTTGCTTCTCATTTCTTTATTAATACATTGTATTATCTATCAGGTATTACCTTCC
This sequence comes from Ara ararauna, assembly GCA_028858755.1. Taxonomy (NCBI): domain Eukaryota; kingdom Metazoa; phylum Chordata; class Aves; order Psittaciformes; family Psittacidae; genus Ara; species Ara ararauna. The sequence goes on along the minus strand of CM054389.1, from coordinate 2,147,948 downwards.
AGACCAGCTTCAAACTTCTTTGCTGACAGAGACCACCATCAAAGGGAAATGAACTATAAAACCTGCTGACCAAAAGGAAAAGACTATTAAAAGTAGAGCTGATGAGTGCTAGAGTCATCACTGCCACACTGGAGACACGAGGGACTTGACTTGCGTGCTCTTAAAAACCCCTCAGAATCATGTATTAGAAAAAGCCCCAAAATCCAAACAGCAGCAACTCCGCAGACAGCTTAATGCTGCTGAAACTTAGTTTTGAAATGGAAATGCTGAGAAGCACCGTAACAACAGAGTCACTGTAACACATGTGGCTGTGAGGGGCTGTCCACAGCCTCCTGCCCACCCCAGCAAAGCTGTTTTTCCTGGGAAAACAGCCGTTCTGGATCCCAGCTGCTCCTGGGCAAGATACGGCAGTTTGGAAAGGTTGTGCTCAGTGTTTCACGGAAGGGAGGATGCCAGCATCCATGAGGCACGCCTCAGCGGCACAGCAGTGCACAGAGATGCTCCTCTTCCTGCCTGCAACCTGTACCGGCAGGTCAGAGAAGGAGAACAGCAGCGGGGGAAGCACAGTGAGGTTGTATTACAAAAGAAATCCTGGTAAGGAAATAAGGGGAAGGTCAGGATCAAAAGGATGGTGCTACATCCTGAAAAATTATCTTCTGCTTTGTGAGCCATATCACAAAACCAGGAACAAAAGTGAAAAGGGAACCAGAGCAGGCAGAAAACTCAGCACAAGCGTCTGCTAAGTGCAAGCGAATACATTTTGCCCAGCTGAAAAGTCAACCCTAGAAAGCTGCATCCATCCCCACAGGCACAAGGCAGGGCTGTCCCCTACTCACATTCCCCAGGTGTACTTCTAAATGACTCACTGATGGGGCTGCCACACACCTCCCTTGGGAGCAAAGGCACATATCCTGCCTGCTGCAGTAGAGCAGAGCAGCTCAGCACAGCAGCAGGGACAGGGAGGTGCACACCAGGTTACAAAGAGAAATACAAAGTCATTTCCTACAAAGGAGAAACGCTGCATCCTTGCTGAATCGTTGTTGATGGCTCCACACCCTTTGGACGCTGGCTACTTGCAGGCAAAACACAAAGCTAAGGACACTTGTTTAAAACCCACCGGCAGACAAAAATAATACAACTGGCATTAATTCTAAAAACTTCCCACCACTGGGACTGGGATTCCAAACCAGCCCTGGGCAGCGAGGCCAAAACACACTCAGAGCAGACGCCTGCAAAAGATTCCAAGGGAAATTAGTTATGTGGGGTTTATAATAAAAATAAAATGAAATCCAACGTTTATAAAGGAAAAAAGGAGGCAGATTCCCTAGGAGGGAGTGCTGTGAACACCCTCTGTGGGTGTTTCGTGAGGTGGCAGGGAAGGGGCTGCCTTGCGCCCACTCAACCCAGAGCTGCACCAGCTCCCGGGCTGGGCACCAGCTCTCCTGTGACAGTGCAAAGGGAAGTCTCCATCCATTCTCTGCCAAACCATCAGCTTCAGAGAGCTGTGGGCAGGGTGGCATGAGCTCCTGGGCTTTCACCACTGCTTCTTCCATCACCACTCTCTCCAGACAAGGACACGGTGGGCTAATGCTGGATTAACAGCAAGCCCTGCCTTACACCAACTTTTTTTCCTAAGTAGTTTTTTCTGTAGCTGACTCACATGGAACTTCAGCCAGGAATTTCTGTAATTAGTGAATTAGAGCAAGGTTTTGCCTGTGCATGCCTGACAACATCTGCTGACTGAAGCGAGCTCTGTTCAGAACCTTGCACAGCCCTGGAGGAGCATGGCTGAGCACAGCCCTGCCAATGACACAGCCGATGGGGCTCTTCTTGCCAGGCTGATATGAAACGTGCTGCTCCTCCTGCAGAGAGCTTTGCAGCTCCTAATCCATGTTTTAAGAGGAAGAAGATAAGCTGGAACAAAGTCCAAAGGGCTCCGGAGAAGGAAGAGGGACGCTAGATGCCTCTCGATTTCACAAACCTCTTGCTGGAGCATCCCTGTGACAGCATCTGCAGCTATGTGCCTCTCCATCAAGCTGCATAGCTGCAAAGCCATTGTGCGTCACATCTTCCTTAGAGACAGACAACGGTATAGAGTTCCACAAAACCACAGGAAAAATAACTTCCTCAACCTCTTTATTTGATGGGCACAGGAGCTATTTTGCAAGTGAGGCTCCAAGACACGAAGTGGTCCAACCTGAAGATTAAACACAACCCACGTTAAAATAAGCCAAAAGCAGACATTTGGCATTAGCAGCCTAAACTACACACAGGGTCCTTCCTGAATGATGCAGAAGGCTTCCACTTTCTGCTACAGGTCAGAAATAAAAATTAATTACCACCTTCAGGATTGAGCCATTCAACCTTCTCCTCATTAGGTTTGCTAGAGAGCAATGCCTGTACCCTCTGCACACAACCTCTTACTCACCCAGTCCTGCAATTTATACCATATTACATCTGAAGAGCTGCATTAAGAAAATATTACAGTTGCCAAGCCCTGAAAAGCTGCGATGTGCTGGAAATAAGTTTTCTCTGTAGCTTTAATCTAGTCCACTTGCATATGGTCTTTACAGCATGGCCACGTACCACGTGTGCATATAGCCCTGGCACAGTTAGTACTGAGAATAGAAGATGCTCAACAAGCGAGGCATTACCCAGTTTTGGTTTTCAACTGGGTGTTCATGCACAGAACTCTGCTCTGTTCGCACTTCTCATGTGCTGCTTTAAGGCAAAACTGAAGGCATTTTGCCACTGCAGACCAGGATACTTCTCAAACAATAGTGAATTTGTTTTCATAAAATCCGAGAGAACTCCGCTCACAGCACCTTCAGTTTACAGCTGAAGAAAACAGGTACAGAGGAGCTCTGAGCACCCAGCTCCGGAATCAGCCTGCAACTCCATGTCTGAAAAATAAACAGCACTGAGCACTGTTTTACACGTCTGACATACAGCTTCCCATGAGATCATCTGCAGCAGGAGCACTCGGCACTTCTGCAACTCAACCCTCAGCCTGGGGACCCAGGAAATCAAATCCCTCACTGTTGCATGAAAAGCAATTTACCCGGCGCCATACATGAGCCCTGCGGCAGACGCAGAGCAGGAATCCTGTCTCCTTAACCATCACTTTACCCCTGCTATTTTTCCATGACTTGCCTCCCTCCCTTCCCTCCAAACCCTGCATCATGCAGGGCAGGGGTCCTATGGTCCTACACAACCTCTGAGGACAGAAGTGCCATGGAAAAAAACATGTGACCCCGTAATTAGAAACTGCATCGTAACACATACCGGGGGCTGAATTAAGGTTGTAGAGGAATACTGTAAATTATATGCACATTTCTTGTTCCATTTTACTGCCTTTTTTTTCTTTCTTGCTCTCCCCCTTATTAGGCTTTGGCTGCACTTCAGATTAAGCTCCTAATAAGGGTTGGAGTTGGACGAGATTTTTCAGCCCATCAGATTGCAGCCTTCCAAGCCATTGAACTGACATTCAAGCTGAACTTGAATTTTCAATAGTTTGGCCTAAAGGCAAGGGTGTTAACAACAGACCTGCCAACACCTTCTCTATGAGAAACGTCTGAAAACATGTCTGCACATCAAATGCTGCTCAGGCTCTGGTAGACAAAAGCCACAAAGCTAACATCTCAAATCCACCGCTAACTTGCTCAGCCGGTTCTCCTGTCAGTGAGGCTCATACATTCTCTCTGAAAAGGCAGCAAACCTCTATAATCTCTCTAGGAAAATGGGGTTTCCCCCAACAACCTGAAAAGCCATAGTACTTTCATTATGACAAGGATAAGGAGAGATCAGGTAAATCAGGTGGACGGGTAGGAAGCAGACACGCACCAGTTCACCAAACATGGTCTACTTACATGATACACACCATGAAGATTAATGATACCACAGTGAAATGCGTGGAGGAGCCATCAGAAAACAGTCTGCGCTGTAGCCAGCTCTTCCTACAAGCAGAAGAAACTATGCTTGGGCTTGCCTTTCCTTCCTAAACTTTTGGGGTTGTAGTTCTAACAAACTGTTCTTACTGATCTACACAATAGGATCCTACAAGTTAGCCTAAACCCTAAAGCAAGGAAGATATGATAAAACTGGAACACATTCCCTGTGCCAGAGGAAGCAGCCAGTGCCCAAGCAGAGGGCATGGCTGCAGGAAGCAGGAGAGTGGGTTTCCTCTCCTGTCTCCCCTTCCTCTGAACTGCATCCTGCCTTACAGTACCTGGCAGAGCACAACAGCCACCAAAGGCAAGACCTGCGGCAGGCTCCAGCCTGGGCAGACCCCAAACCACCCCAGTTTTGAAACTGTCCTTGCTCCAATATAATTCTTTTTATTTCCTGTTTTTTTTTTTTTAGCTAAAACCTCTGACTTCAGCAGTCTTTACTAAGGCAAATCCTGCCTAAATGTACGAACCTAAGGCACATCAGGCAGCTGAGCCTTTCACCTTCAGATCACTGCAATAGTGGAGGAGGGCTTTAACCGAGACCTCTGCCAGTACCCTAAACAGATTTGACTTGGGTGTTTTTAAATGTTGAAGTCTATTTTCTCGAGGACATGACAGCTTCAGCTTCTCTGCCACCAACATCTTTCCTATGCCATATTTCTAGCACGGTGGGGCTGAAGAGAGCCATGGCCATCTACTCTTGCCAGGGCTGGATGCAGCCAGGCAGCATTGGGCAGGTGCTCTTCTCCCTTTGATGACAAACAGTAGAGAAAAGGAAGATGGTTCCTTGAAGTGCATCCAAGGGAAAGTAACCCTGCTAGAGTGCCTGGCAGGGCATCAACAGCAATGGCAACTTCGGCTTTCAAAGAACAGAAATAAGACTGGAGAAGGGGGTGGGGAGATCCTGCAGGAGCCAAGGTGCCACTAATCCCATGGATTGTTTTACAAACACCAGCTACTCTCCAATGAAATTATATCCTCTGCAGAAAAATCATCTGGCTCCAACCTCTTTTGCTAAGTGGAGCGTAAACAGAACGGAGCAGAGCTCATACCTGAGCAGCAATCAGGCTTGGACAGGCTGCGACAGGGAGGAGAGCAGAGGGATGGCAGCCAGACCACTGGGAATTTGCTCTTCTCGGACGGCTGCTGCGGAATCTTTGAACCCCACCAAGCAAACAAGGCTCTTCCAACACAACAGCCAAGTGCTGGCTGAGCTGGCACGGTGCCTCTGCTCACTGGGAGGAGAAGGAGAGCACAGGGGGGAGAAGAGCGCAGCAATCGCTGCAAAGAGGCCTGGGCTTGATTAAACTTATTTTCTTTAGTAACGTTTAGTTACGCAAGGAGGGAAAAACCCTGCAGTGCTCTTCAGTGGCTCTTAACGGGGCGCTGGAGTGAGATTGTTCATTCATCCCATTAGCTGAACGACAGGCACTGCTCACATTGATACCCATTTCTCTGTTGGTACGTGTAGAAACAAGAAACACTGAAATCCGTGACTAAATGCCAATTCCCAACTTTGCAATCGGGTATCTGGCAGCAACGTGTCAGTGTGGTGTACTCTCCATGGGAAGTACACACTGGTTCATATAGCTTGAAGCTCTGAATGAAGCAAATGCTTTTAGTAATGGTGCAGAAAACCAAAACAGAACTGCAAGAAAAGGGATTGCCCATGCCCAGGTGAGGCAGGGGATTTCCTCTGTAGCCCAGTGTCCAATTCGCTCAGCTTCAGAATAAGTTTCATTTCTTTTTACGAGGTTCACAAGGCAATCAGCCCACTGCGCCAACACCCCCCATGTCACCAGTGGGCTCTGCCTGGTCTTCAACTACTGCTAGGCTGATTATAATCCTTTAACAAGAGGAGGAAAACAGCGGGCACAGCACCATCCTGTGCACAAGCTGCTCAGAGCCAGGCACTGCCTCACCAGCTGCAGAGCTTCAGAGCAACCATCCACACGGATGATGATTCACATACATGCACTTTCAGTGCCGGCATGCGCAGATACAACCTTCTGCACAAGGCTGGTTTATCCTCAGGGCCAGCAAATGCCATGTGAGAAGCTCACACAGGACAGCAAAAGCAAGACGCAATCTCTAACTGTGCTAATTGCTGGAGTAATTAGAAAATTAAAGTCCAAACTAAATACTACAAGGCTGAGCACCAGCAAGGAACCACTTTCCCTCCCAGGAGCCGCCTCTCACAAATTACTTCCCTACCAAGAACCAGCCATGCTTGAGCCACCTCCATGGGCCTGGACAGCCCTTTCAGCAGATGACAAGGAAAATGTCAGGAATTTTTCTTTTCAATAGACCTGACCTTATTTTCTCTTCAGAGTGGCAAGATAGAAAGACATTTCCACTGAGCAATTGAGTTTTCCCCACAACAGACACGAGCTGGCACGTTCTGAGCAGTTTGGTATTTCAATCCCAATTAAGTAAAATAGTAATTGCAGCACCTAAGGGTTTCTCAGCTCCCTACGAGGAAATGCTTTATACATACAGATTTTCCTAGCTTTACCACTGCATACTCAAGATGTGGATTGAGGGATGAATCACAACTTCAAATTCTTCCCTAATAAGCCTGGCAATCAACACTGCTGCTTTCTGGCATCGAAACCCTAAAAATCCCTGATCTCCACCCGTGATGTCATCTATGAACAGCGATGTGACTTATGTCCCACGGAGCACTCCTGTCCTGCGACTCCTTCACTGCGGGAGCAGCTGGGTAACAGGATTTGTTCTGGATAATCCCCTCTCCGACACTCAGGACCCGAGAAGAGGAAGCAGCCAGACATGCACTCAGCCGGAGATGGCAGCCACCGCTTGTATACAACTTATTCTCCCGCAGCCACATGCCAGACGTAAATCACATCTCCAGTTTCAAGCCTTGGGAAGAAAAGGCAGCACTATGAACACAGAAAGGAGGTACATGAGCTCTGTGGACTGGCATCAGGGTGACAGGCATCCCCATAACCAGGCAGGTGGATGTCCAGCCCCAAGCTTTCAGCATGTTTTAACTCTGGGTAAGGCAGCCACACAAAGTGCATCACATCATGTGAAGCACAGCTGTGGAGGACTCCACTTGCCTTCCCCTTCCAGATCCCAAACTTCTGTGCCCACAAGGTGGGAGGCATCTCTGCCAGCCTGGCTTGTCACTGCATGCCAAGCACCCACCCCCATGGAATGAGAGGGACGCTTCCTCTATAGGGTAAAGACTGTCCCCATCTAATGGGGTTGTCTGAACATGGCCCAGCACAACAGACCTAAGAGCCACTGGTAGCGCTGTAAGCTCTGCCTGAGGGTATTATTTTAATAATTAGAGGGATGGCCACAGACAGAGCTGGAATTTGGTGGCCTCTTAACCCAGAGAGTTATTAGGTTTTATGCAGACGACTCCACTTTCTCAGCTGTGAAGACTTCAGCAAATCCTCAGTCAAAGAAAAAGACAAACATCAAAAACAGGACACTGGATGCAACCCAACAAAGAACCACTGCTTGGCCAGATTGAGCCAGAAAGCAACATAAACTGTGCAGGGTTCATAGGGCGGTGCATTTTTAAAACGGAGTAAAATCTGGATCCTTCCTGTGATTCAGAGATGGGCTGTCTGGAGTAAAGTGACTTTCCAGGTGAGACTGCTCCCTGCTGCAGCCTGATCCTCACACCTCTCCATCCATCCATCCATCCATCCCTTCCTCCCTCCCTATGCTCCTCCCACACTCACCACCCCTCTGTGAGATGTTTCTTCCCAACTTACCACGTCACCATCTTTCCATCTCAAGACCCACCAGTGCCACACAGCCAGTAAGGACATGGCCAGAGGGAAGGGCAGGGACAGCCACCTACCCTTCTGCTTCACAACATGGCAATTAACTGGCTTGAAAACTGCCTCTCTAGGCAAAAACCCATCCTGGGAGCAACCAGAGTGACAGACATCTACTCTGTGCACCACCTAAGAGATAAGAACCTTTTGCTAAGTGGGGCCCTGGATGTTTCTGTCATGCACAATAATTAAACCATCTGTCAGGAGACACAGCGAATTAATGCAGACGGAGGTGGATAAAGGAATGAAATCGTTCCACTTCAATCCCCACAGCTAAACAAAACCTAAACCAGGTCAAACCTAGTGAGGAAAAAAATAGAAGATTGAGAAAGATTCGATAAATCTCATTTAACAACTGACTTTCCCAGCATTTGCCAAAACGGCAGAAAACCAAAGACCGAGAGCACCCAAGCATGCAGTGAGCCAGGATCAGGCTCCCAAGAGGATAGAAAGCCATGAGGGCATCGCTGTGCTGGCAGGCAGGAGCATGCACAGGACGACCATCAAGAAAGCACTGCAAAAGAAGTGGGTCTTCAAAGACAAGGGGGAGCAAAATTGCTGGGACAGCAGCTAGAGCTTTTTCCATTCCTTTAAGAAAGAAAGAAGTCAAAGCTGTGCCATACGTTAGCACTTAAGTAGTCCCTGCCCTCAAGTTTCCCACCATCTGTACAACACTCAGAAACTCCCCTACTCACTTAATTTATTGCTGTGTGCCTCTGCCAAAATCAAAGACCTAAATATCAGTAATCTTGGTGGGAGGCATCCAGCTGCTACAACCCATTATAGGAATAGAACACACAGTATTTGTGCAGGCTTGCATTTAGAAAGCTGGGCAGCCAATCTTCCTAGGAAAACCTTCCGCTGCTTTCAGGTTCGCGGATCAAGCTGCAGGCATTAAGACCTTTCCCCTTCTATGTCTGTGAAATCCAGGGCTTAGGACACAAAAATGGGTCTTTTCTAACCCTGGAACAAACCGATTTTGGAAGCACGCGGCACTATGGCGGCAGCAGCGGGGGGCAGTGGCTGGCAGGGAAGCAGAGCACAAGCTCATGAGCTGTGTGGGGCGGGTGAGACTGGGCTGCTCCTGGGGAAATGGGGCGCTGGGACCTGGAAATCACCGTGGCAGTGGCTGTTCTGGTCACTCACTCACTCCCAGACCTCTCTCATCCCAGGCTCCCTGCCCATCTGATGAAGACAGCAGGACTTCGCTAATGCATGCAGCTATTTGCAAAGCTCCCGAGTACAAAGATTACAGGGAAGAGCTCCTTATAAGTAGCCTGTAATGTAACAGCAATGAGACCTCTGACAACCACAAGCCTGAATTAAAAAGGGAGCACCCTAAAAAATAAGCTTGTAGAGTCATCAGCCTCTCAGAACAAACAGAGCTCCCTGCCCTCTTAAAGCATCAGATATCAGCTGATAAAAGAAGTGCATTCCTGCAAGCTAAACACCCAGGCAGTACTTGCAAAGCAGGACTTGTAGCCTGATTTGCTTTGAGAGTGACAGAACAGCAGTCAGAAAAACTCGGGGTGGGGGTAGGACATTTCTAACCCCCTGGTGACCTGTCTGATGCTGAAATCCCATCAGAAACAAGTATATGCACAAGGAGCATAGAGCTGCTGTCGCCCTGACCACAGGCTGGATTTGGAGGGGTAAGCAGAAGGACTGGGGGCACCACGGGCCCCAACAGCTCTTGGACTCAGTTGCTTCTCCGAGGCTGGAACAGTCACACAAAGCAGGTTTCATCTGCTCCACAGCTCCAACAGCAAACCTGGACATTGTCTCCTTCCCACACAGCTTGGTTCATTTCAAACCTGTTTTACCCCTGCTGTCTTTCTCTCGTCTCACTTCAAGTTGCCTTATTACTGCACACAACAGAGCAGCAGCCAAGCCAAGAGAGGACAAACTGGGACTCACGATGTGGCCACGACCCTCAGCAAATGGGCAAACTGAGGCTGAACTGCAAACACATCAGCACGGCGCACAACCAAAACTCTCTATGCACACCTCCAACCCAGCGTGCAACCTTCTAACTAGCAGTGAACAGGAGGGGATGGAGCAGAGATCCCCGGCAACACCAGTGAAAAAAATCACTGTTTCTCCTTTTTGGGGTAGAGGCAGAATAATCCTTTTGAACTATCAAAGAGGGGGAGAACCAACATCTGTTCAGATTCAACTGCTTGGGTCTCACTGTTTCAGCTCCAACTCATTCCCAGCGGGTAGGAGAGGTCTCTAGCTTTTATTCAAAGGCATTGTCTTTACACAGGGCCTTTCAGCAGAGGACTGCAGAGAAGCTTACAGACATTTAATTGAAACTTACAACCCGCCCCAGTGAGGGAGGGATTATAAACAGGCCCCAGCTCAAACAGCAGCTCACCAGCACAAGCGTCTCTTTCTCCTGTATGACCAAGGCATTGGGCCCAGTTGCAGGAGCACAGCAGTCGCAGCCTCACCGAGCCACTAAATAAGCCCTCAACAGTGTGGAGCCTTTTAAGAGCTGTCAGAGCAGAGGGGAGAGACCAGAAGCGCGCTCCAACAGGATGGGAAGGCAGGGACCCATCTCCACTGACCAAGCCACAGCAAGGGGACGGGTCCAGCTTGTGCCTGAGACACAAACCCATAGTTCGTTGCCCCTCTGCAGTTTAAATACTATATATTTCCAAAGGACAGCATTACCAGGGACCAATTCATCCCTCCCTAACAGCCCTGGGCCAAAAAAATGGAAAACCACTTTTTATTTCCTCCCACTTACCTATGGGGCGAGACTTTTGCTGGTTGAATTAAATCTATTTAAACAGAAGTAAGCTCAGACATCTGCCTTTGCATAGTGTCAGCTGCGAGAAATGAGCTAACATCCAGATGCAGTGGCATGTCAGGATTAGCCCAGGCTGGGGCAGGAATGCTTCCATGTATGGAAAAATATTGGAGCAGTGAAACCATAAGCTTGGAGCAGAGCAAAGTGAGAGGCCCTGTCAATGAAGTCGCAGGCTCAGGTTTAGAGGATTTAGCAGCTCAGATCCTCAGCATGTATTACAATAAATTTCACACTAGTTCCAAAAGGACTCCCATGGCAATGCTGTGAGTTGTGAGGGTGAGATCCTACACCCGTGTGTTTGCTCTGGAAGCAGGGCTCAGACCGCTGGGTATCATTAACGCTCCCCCACACTGGGCACAGGCTTGGGCGTTGATGGAGAGGTTCTGGCGAGTCCAAGGCTGCTGCTCACACTTGCCTACCCCTCAGCGTCTGCCTTCTGCACGGCAGGATTAGTGGAAGCCAACTCGGAGCTGGCATGTGGGACGAAGAGGGGGCAGCTCAAAAGGAAACGCTGAGCTGGTGCGCGCTTCTGCCAGCATCGTGGCATGGGCAGCAATGCCGAGGCACAGGGCAAAAGCCCATGCAGTGCTCTCAACCAGCCCGGCACAAATCAAGAGGGCTCATTTGTCAGCATCCTGAGTTAATGCTAATGAAGTAATAGCCATGACTTCATCTCTCCAGTGGGAATCTCTTGGGAACGAGGGAGAACTAGAACTGCTCTCTCCAGCTCGCTCGCGCAGTTGCAATTCATTTCAGTTGCTTTCTACTCTCTTCTGCAAACATTACCTAATTCTCACCCAGATTCTTAAATCCTTGCACTGAAACATAAAACAGTGCTCCCTTCTCAGCTGTCAAAGCCCAGCTTCGCAGAGATCCCTCCTGGCAGGATCTGAACCCTGGCACTGCCTGCCATCCCTTTCCAGGGGGGAGCCTCACCGAGCACCCGCTCACATCTGAGGATGCCACTAGCTGGTTTTTATGCCTCAGACATGCAATAAAAATCTGGTAACTCTTGGCAAATTCATTTTAAATAGGGACCTTTGCACCTTATTTCTGTTAAAGCATTTTAAAATCAGGTTGGATTTAGCCACAGCTGCAAAGACAGGCAAAACGTCACCACAGGACCCTGGAGTTTCTCCCCTTGGCTGGCCAGGACAGCTTCAACTACTGCAAACCTTCACGAGTGCAAAACACACACAACAATGTCTCACATTACCCTGTCACTACAGCACTTTGACAGCCCGGAGAGCTGTCAAGCCTTGCCTCCAAGCAGCACCAGGTAAGCCTCATTACCTTCCTCATTACAAGCCTTCTAGGTTTGCTCTGCTCTGGGTTTGCTTCCCTGTGACCCCGCTGAAGATGCCCTCCCTTCTCTCACCGTTCCTGGTCTCCGCAGTTGGGATGGCACCTGTGATTTTAAGTGCATCCTTCATCAGCCAGATTCTCCCTGGTGTTTAGGCTATGGGCACCTCCTGTTTGGGCAGGGAGCCAGCACCCCTGCACTCCTCCATGCCTCAGCACAGGGTCCCATGGCTTTGTTCTGAGGCCAGAGGGGCTTGCTGAGCTCCAAGCAGGGCCTTGATCAGATTGCAAAAGTCCTGACGCAACTGAAGCAGTCAGTCACTCACACTAAATAAAGACCACAAATTCTTTACATATTAATTGTTGGTTGCAATTGTTCACAGTGTTGAAAGACAGACGTGAGAGTATGCAGAAACCATTCCTGCATCTTTTTAGTTTCACCCTTCCATTAACTGAACACTCTAAGCCAAATCATAAGACATTACATTTTCTTTGGAAAACTAAGATGATGAAAATGCGATCAGCTATCATACAGGATGCTCATGCTGTCATCTGGAATACTTGTGTAATTCACTATCCCACAAGAGAATGTAATATGTATATTTGCTTATTCGTCAACTCATCCTGATCCCTGTTCCTCCACTGGCCACGTCTGCACCTTAAGACCTACAGATTTAACTCTAATTGTGTTTTTCACTTACAGAGAAGCAGCAGTTCCAGCCAGCATGCAGGAAGCTGCCCTGCAGAGGTAGCTCAAGACAGTGTGGGAGAAAAACCCTCTCCCCAGCTGAACCCCAGATGGGAATGGAGTGGAATTAACGTGCACAAAGCCCAAGTCATAATGAATCCAAGCATCCTGCCCATGCTGGCGTTACTCCCCCTTTCCCTAATCATTATTATCTGGAGATGGCATGAACACAAAGTGATCTGTCTAGAAAAATGTTTCAAATCTATCGTGCATTACGCTGTGATGTGCCATGGAACCAGTTTAGAGAATGCACACAGCTATAAAGTCGTGACTACTCAGTATTCAGCCCAGCCTGAAAGCTCAGGAGTCAGGCTGTTATCTGCTGAAAGCGGGGGGCCCTGAAATTATCCGTGAATAGTTCAAAGCTGCAGTTAATTCAACATCTCTACTTTCAAAAGCATAAAAATCACAGATTCCTGGGGTGTGTAAGCTTTTTAAAAATGACAAACTACTAACTGTCAAATCAAAGCAGCAAACAGAAATCCACATGGCTGATAAGACAAATAGTTGCATTCTAAAGAGTAATTAAATATCACTTTGGACTATTTTGCTTGGAACTTGTTTCCCTGATAAAAAACGGGGAGGGGAAGGAGGAGGAAGCAATCCGCGCGCACCAACAAGCTTCTCACCAAGCAAATGCTCAGGCAAACGCTGCTCAAACTTGTTTTCTTGAACTCGAGAGTTCAGCCCACTGTGTCACAGCCTCCCATAAGCCCTCAGTTTCCCTATATCCCTACACTTCACATCAAAACCCTAGCAATAAGGAGCAGACAACTGCTACGTTGAATCTGGCTTGTTGGGGAGGAGGGTGCACAGGGCTGGGGCGAGAATCCCCCTGGTCTGATCACCAAGAAGTGCAATACCTTCTGACTTGACTTAGATTAAAACCATACCCCAACTTCCATGCTGGGAGCGCTGCTGAGAAAAACAGGAATGCAAAACAGAGAGCTCTACCCAGATGCAATTCAGAAGTGAAACCCTACCCCAGCCGCATGAGCTAACCCTGCCATACGCTGCTTTGAAACGTTAAAAGTATGTCCATGAGAAAGGATCAAAAAACTCCAGCTTCAAAACGCCCTGCACTTTCTCAAACTCCCGACCTGCCAACAATGAACTCGCAATGGATTTCACACTAACTTTCTCAGTACTAAGGAATAACTATAAGCACTGGTACACAGGATCATTTTGAGTGTTAAATAAGGAGACAGCCTACTGCATTTCTAACTAAAATGTTATCAAACCGCTTGAAGAAGCCACCATCCAAAGGCAATGAAAACTTGATGTCAGTTTTTGGGGCAGGACTTGCAGAGCCCACTCCAAGACCCAACTGTGCAGGACCAGCCAAGGCTTCCACTGCTGCTCCCCACTGCAGAGTCAGGAGGATTTGATATGGGAAAAGTATCCAAAGCCTTTCAGAGAAGGCCCTCAAACATGGCAATTCCCAACTGAAGGATGCAATAAGCAACACAGCAGATAACACACCAGCAAGACATTTAAAATACTAATTCTCCCCTAGGGACACTGCTTGGGCAGGTTTGGATATACAGGAAAATCCAACCTCCAAAGGCGCCAGAGATGTTTCTGCAACTATTGCAGGCCTACGACACAGCCCCCAGACTTGCGTCTACTGATAGCAGCGTATGCTTACGAGGATTAGGGTCTTGGCATAGATGATTGCTAACTGCATGGAGGATCACTGCAAAGCTGTATAAAACATACTTAGAAATAACTGGGAAAAGTGGCATCAACAACAAGAATTAGACAATGTTTTGGCTTCAGTGTCATCCGCACAATGTGGAAATACTGAATAGCTTATTCCTCAGTCATAGTTCACAGTTGCACTGCTCGAAAATGACACAGAAATACACTCCATTGTTTTGCACTTTCTTTTGCAAAGCTGTTACATGTTCAGCTCCTAAAAGAATGCATTTTGGGAGAGGAGCCGTGCACTGATTACTTTGAAAAGTAAAGTTGCTTGCTTAGTTCTGCAACCTGAGAGTAACAAATGAAATTGTCAAGCATGCATTTTTAAAATGAACGTTTTCATTTCAACATCTGGATTAAGACGCCACAATGAAAAACAGCACACGGGCTTCTCCCTGCTCTTTTCATACATCTCCCACTCCTGTTTCAGAACCAGCGAGTTTCAAAGCAAACAAAGAATCAGTTGGTGCTGCTAATGCCTCGCTTCTTACTCAATAGCCTTATGCCATGAAAAGACCATATTTTTCAAATCTACATCTCCATGAGCCAAAGATTTCACATACATTCCCACCCCAGAAATACAAAGCCAGGAATACAGCTGAAAGTGATTACCTAGATATTTTTATATGATGCAACTCAAAAGCTGCTTCAAGTGATTTACAAAATTTTCTGGTAAGACAAATCCCACATCTGTGCTGACCACTTGCCTCCCAGATCTCAGCAGATAGCGATTTCACATGGAAAAGTTACGAGTCCCTGAAAACCAGGGTGTATCTGAGACAATAATCAAGGGTTTGAGGTTTCCTCCCCCACAAAAAAATACGTGTAGTCTCATTTAATGACATTTCTACCTCCTCCCCACATTTCTTCCACAAACTCTACCTACGAAACTATTACCTGGTGTCTTGTTAGGAAAGGCTCCCACAGTAGACAATGTTTTTAAGCAGAGGGAAAGAAAATGCTCTTTTCTTGGGAAGGTGAAGGGAAACATAGAACATTATTAAAAAAACCAACGAAAAATAAGGCCATTTGTTGTAAAAGACTTCACAGAGATATCTGCAAACAAGCAAGAGGCTTGCTGCATTTTATTTACCCATCGATCTTAAGACCGTGTCTTAATGTGGTGCTGAGGAAGATGTACTCCAAGCACAGATGTGTTCTTCCAACTCAGATCACCCACCATTGTAGTCAAGCCACTAAAACAAAATTCAAAACTACCAACTTGCTCCCCTTCCCCTCCTTACAGCGGGACAGAACAGAGATCTTCACACACAGAGAAAGACCACACGCCTCTGCCACACAACCAGCAAAAGACACATTTCACGTGAACAGGGGAGAAAAATACATAGAGTAGGGTATACAAATCCACCTTTCAAGACAAAGGAGGACCACTAAGTCCCAACCAAAGTGTATTTACCAGTGTGAGCAGAGATCCTCAAACTGTTTTCAGATCCTTGCCCGAGTAATCACAGAAACCTAATCAACATGTTTTCCATTTATTTAAAACCAGAGCTTTAAGAAGAAGCATTTCAGCTCCAGTGGGAAGGGGTTTGCCTTCCCAAGAAGAATATGGGCTACACACAAGCAGATGCATAAATGCAATGGAAAACAAACACAACACAAGAGGCAAAGCACAGACCCTACACCACTCTGGCGCTGTGTGGATGCACCAACTAAGTGTAATTGGAAAACTCAAGATTAAGAAGAATGAGGAAGACAACTGGGCCAAGTAAGGAACAAGCAAAATCAAAGGCAAATAACAGCAAAAGATAAACTGCTCCTCTCCCAGTGCAGACCCACTTAGAGCCTCTCCTCCAGCACCCTCACCCTCCTTTCTCCTGCTACTACATGGACCTGTATGAGAGGACCTACTTGACAGAGAATGATGAGTAGGCCAATTTATGTTACTTTTTAGCAGAAATGACCAAGATGTCCCACAACAGCATAGCAAGACAACACGCTCCTGCTCACCCCCAAAAGCCTGCATGGTGTAAGCCCACAAACAGCACCTAAATTCATCCTGAGTGTAGGCAAACTGCACCGGGAATGGCCTAGAGCCCACCAAAAGTCTAGGATCCTTCCTACAGAGAGGAGGGCCCTGCCCCGTCGTGGCGCCGGCAGACATCAGGGCATGTAGACAGATGGGGGCTGTTTACATTACTGAAGTTCTCAGTAATAATCAGGAATTAAAGCTATTATTAAATCAAGTCTCCAGAACTTGAGCAGATGTTCGTGCAGATAACAACAGGGCAATGTTAAACCAAAACCCCAAATGAAACAAAGACACAGAGCAACATCTCTCCCTCACGTTCTGCTCAGCAATGCCAAGCGTTATTGGAAAACAAATCAATTTTCAACAGTTACGTACAGCTACCCAAATCCAGGGCTGAACAGCTTAATTGAGGGCTGTTTATCACAAGGTAAAGGCCTCCAATCTCATTTGGCACATTATGGGTTTGTCCTTGAAAAATAACCGCAGTAATATGGCTGGCTGTGGCTCAGATGGAGGCATAATGCCATCATCCTCATTAATCAAAGGCTTTCCCCACATCCAGATGTTTGCTGACTTGTACTGCTTTCTTTTATTACTGGTTTGGAGACAAAAATTGCTATATGGTAAAGTTACTCAAATTCAACTGGTTGCTGCAAGATGCACAGACTGTTATGTCCTTGGTAACTGCACCCCAGCATTATTGAGTTACTGAGGCATTCAAAGAAGAGTGGCTGTTTTCTTTGACAACTCATACTCAATTCACCAATAACCATGAGAGTAAGATGCTATTTTACTTTTAGAACTGTGGGAATTTTACTGCAAGCCTGGAAAGAAGGCCGGTTTTTAAGACCTACGTTTGATGCTCAGGGTTTGGAAGAAGACAGTGTAAAAAAACCACAAAGTACACCTGAGAAAGACAGTGTGCACAGTGATACGTGTTTCAGCAGGAAAACAGGACTGTAACAGCCGTACTATTCAGTAATTCTGAGCAATAAAAGTGATCTACAGCCAATAGGCAATAGGAAGCCATCTCTCCCCAAAGCTTTCACATCCTCAGTAGATAAGGTAACCAACCCACAATGGGAAGCATTGGCTGGAAGGGACCTCTGGAACTCTTTGAGCCCTGCAGACACCAGCACCAGGCCCTACCAGGCACAGCTTTGCCCAGTCAAGCCCCAAAACCTCCAATGCCATTAGCTCTGCAACCTCCAGGGGCTGAGAGCTAAGGGACAGTTAGCTCCCTGCCCAATGTCCCCATCTCTACTCCGTATCTCTAAGATCCCTTTCTTTCCATGAATCTATATAATTCTCGGGGGGTTGACTCCCATCAGATTTAGGCGCAGCCTTTAGTGCAAAAGAACCATAACTCAAAAGGACTGCCTACATTTTTCTAATGCTTTTGTTTTAAAGCCAATTAAGCCCAGGAGGTACCGAACATACGCTGGACATTCCCAGCCTCTGCTGGCATGTTTCTGAAAAACAGAAAGTTTGTGCTTTTGTGGAGAGTCAGGTCATTAACCCAACTATGTAAAAATCAGCCTATTATACAAGGGAACTTCTAAGTGCCTGAACTACAAGTTATAAATCTCCTGTTTAGAAATCTGATATCCTGACATAATTGCCCTTGTAACTTACAAATAGGTTCTCTGTTATCCATAGATTAAGCTTCCTCCAAAGCCATATCACATCTGCTTAGTTTTGAAAATATACAGCACGAGCTTCAATTACTTTACACTGCGCACAAAAATAACCCTGAATTTAACTCAGAGCTTCTTGGAATAAGAGTTTAAGACCCCATAATCTTTTTACTTCATGTTTTCTTGCAATCTAATAGATGGAAGTACTGGCCGGCATGTAAAATGAATGCTGCCACCCACTTCTATGAATTTCCCAACCATTTTACTACATTGCAGTGGAATTTTTAAAGCAAATATGTCAAGCAAAAACCCCACCACCTAAATAATCCAAAATGTTCTTTAGGGAAATGACCAGCTACTAATTGGAACCACAATCTTTTCAAGTCCCTGTAGGAAGAGGGTTTGTGTTCATAGAAACTGGAATTAAACAGTAATTTCTCTGAAGGATGAGGCTTCTCCTGCAACTCCCCTTTTTAATGAAGCTGATCTCAGACTCCAACCTGTGACCACTCATGCAAGCTCCCAGTTAGAAGTGTCTGGGCTGAAGGGACAAACTGAGGGCCTTCATTCAGCAGCATCCTTCAGGTACACGGCATTAACACACAAGCGCTTTTGCAGGGGGCTTAGTGACCAAAAAACTGCAGCAAATGTGGAAAGAAAAGCCATATGGGTTTCAAACCAGATACACCTCTTCTCAGCAGAAGGGACATCACCCAGCACAGCCCTATGACTGTCAGCTTTTCCTTAAATGACTCCTTTGCCTCATTAACAGCCCAAAGTGCCGGCAGAGGAGGGTTCAGAGCCACTATCAGGAAGAAATTGTCCGTTTCATCCCGACATAGCCTCGCAGAGCCCATACAGGGGGTACGCCTGAGGGGGCTCAGCCACCCCCTGGCACCGACTTTATCCCAATCCCTGCTAAAACAGAGAGTTTACCAAGCGCTGAGCCAATGCCTGCCCACTGCACTCAGACCAGCAGCCGGAAAGACGCTTAGAAACGGCACTGTGGGGCACCATCTTTCTAATTCTTACTGAATAGCTGACAGAGATTAGGTCTGTAACGAGGGTTTTGTGCTTGGTTCTTTTAAACTACCAACGTTGCGAGGTTGCTGGGATCAGGAAGCCCAGCCTTTGCCTTGCTGCCCCTCACAGTCTTCCCTGCCTGGGTCTTACAGAGCGCTTTTTGCCTGCTATCTGCTTTTCAGATTAAACTCCTCAGATGAGGAGCTGTAACTTGTGGAGTGTGCGCTAAATGAGACAAATAGCAAGCGACATCCCACAGACTCACCCGGCAGCTCCGTGACGAGCCGGGCTCCAACTCGCTCCCCAACCACCAAACGTCCTCCTGCAGCCGGCCATGGCCCCCTCCGGTGCCCAGCCCCACGCAGGAGCCCACGGGCACCCTGTCCACGCCAAGGCCCGTTTCCCTCAGCCCCGGTCCCACATCACACCCCTCACCCGCCGTCCCCGCTCCTCTGAGGGGACCCCAGGCCGGGGTTCTCCCCTCCCTCTCCGCACGGAGCCGGCGGCATCTCCCCGCCCGCTGCGGCGCGCAGGCCCCGGGAACCGGCGGAGCCGGGCGAGGCGGCGTCACCCCGCGGGACGGCGGCCGACACCACCCCCCCACCCCCCCCCCCCCAGCCCGCTCCGGGTCCCCCCGGGAACTTTCTGGAAGGCGCCCACCGCCACGCGGCCCCGGCGGCTCCCGGCCGAGCCCCGCCGGACCCAGACAAAGCCCGGGGGGCGCTCCCCCCGGCCCGGCCCCGCGGTCTCACCTTGCGGTGCTTGTCGGCGAAGGGCAGCGCCAGCCAGGGCATGGCCCGCACGGCCTCCTGCCACTGCTGCTGCTCCTGCTCGGCCGACACGAAGACGATCTCGAGGCGCTGCCCGCCGGCCGCCGCCGCCTCCCCCCTGAAGCGCCCGTAGAAGGCGGCCAGGCTGGCGCCGAGCTGCGCGCAGGGGCCGCCGAGGCTGCAGCCGAAGTAAAGCCCCACCAACGAGACCCCGCGGGCTGCCAGCGCCGACACGGCCACCTCCTCCCCGTCCGCGGCCACCAGCACCTCTCCCAGCACCTCCGACAGGGCGCCCGCCATCCCGCCCCGCTCCGCCGCGCTCCCCGCTCCGCTCCGCCCGCCACCGCCGCAGCCCGCGCCGGCACACAGCAGCACAGCCGCCACACGGGGCGCTGCCGCTCCGCCCGGCCCCGTGCCCGCCTCCGCCTCGGGCAGCGCCGCCCTGCGCCCCTCGAGGCCCGGCCCGGCCCCCCCCGCCCGGCTCCGCTCCGCGCCGCTCCCCGCACGCGGGATCGGCAGCGTCCACGCCGTGGGTCGGGCCCCCGGGGACCAAACCCGGGCTCCAGCCCATCGGAGGCGCGGCTGAGGGATGGCGGGGATATGGCCGGTGCCCAGCCGGGCAGGGGAAGGCCTTGCCTCACCGCGCCGTCCCGCTGCTGTGGGTGAGGGTCAGTAGCTCGCCTTGCCCCACACCAAGGAGCGGCTGAGGGAGCTGGGGGGGTTTAGTGTGGAGAAGAAAAGGCTCAGGGAGGGACCTTATTGCTCTCCACAACTGCCTGAAAGGAGGTTGTAGTGAGGTGGGGGTCAGTCTCCCAAGCACGAGTGATAGGGTAAGAGGTAACGGCCTCAAGCTGTGCTGAGGCAGGTTTAGATTGGATATTGGGAACAATTTCTTCCCCAAAAGGGTGCTCAGGCCTGGGAACAGGCTGCCCACGGCACTGGTGGAACCACCGTCCCTGGAAGTGTTCGCAAACGGTGCAGACGAGGCCCTCGGTGACATGGCTTAGTGGTGGCCTTGGCAGTGCTGGGGGTCAGCAAGGGTAGAGCAAGCTTTCACGGAGCCTGCAGAACTAGAGTTTTCCTTCTTTGTTTTCAAAATCCGATGTAAATGTAATGTTTACCCTTGTCAATGGCAGGCAGGAAAATCCTGAAAGCCAATCCAGAAGTGTAAACACGAGGGAATTTGGCTGCATTGAATTACACCGTCTGGCTGGCTGGAATACAGCAAGGAAATACAGCCTAGACGGTGACATGCAAACCAGGCTTTAAAATGTGTTTGCTCTTGGCAATCAAAGTTTGTAATCTGCAAGCCTGCAGAATTCACTGCGGCTCAGCCACCTCGGACTGATGTCTGTGTGTCCATGCCGCAGATCCTGACCTGCCTGTCCTCACCAGAAAACACTTCAGCATGCGAACGTGTATTCCCCACTCCAACACAGCAAGAAACACGTAAGCGTGAAAACAGAGGATGGGTTTGGGGGCTGAAGTTTTGGGGTTTTGGTTTGGAGCATCCACATGTGTTCTCCAGAGACACACAACTCCATGGGCACTGCAGAAACAATGGGGGGAGCAAAGGGCGTGCATGGGTTGGACACCTTCTCCACATACTGCTTGCAAGAGCCCCAAAACAGCACTCTTAAATCTGCCGCTGTAAAAGACACCTTTATTTTTACAACACGTCTTTATTTGGCTTTTTGCTGCTTTCAATTGTACTTAAAATCGTTGTCTAGCATCCAGAGCCATTAGGGGATGCTTTATAAATACAATTAATTACCATTATTATTATTACTACAGCTTTACAATCTCTCTTTTCTTTTGCCAAGACCTGCTCCCTGGAGGAGGTTCAAAGCAAGAGGAGTTTTGTCTTGTTTTTATTTGTCCTGCCTTATCTGCCTTAATTAAGTATTTGGGCTCTTCAGGGCAGGGTTTTAAGTCTGCAGCCCTGAACTCGACCAACCCATATGGCAGTATAAATACTCTCTTGTAAAAACAGTGTTTACGTCTGCCGTGAATTTGCCTGGCCCTGTTTTTAGTGAAGAAAGCCGAACTAAGATGCTCTGAAGTACACAACAAGTTAAAAGCATTTCTTTCTCTGAAAGAACAATAAAATAGATCGAGGGATCTGTTCTTACCAAACAACTTCACGGTGTGTGGGGTGACCTGCCTGAGGTTAAACCACACAAACACTCGCAGGGCTCTTGTTGAAGAGGGATGTTTGGCTCTGCGCAGTGGAATCATGGATTCAGGATGCCCATTTGAGAGCCAGCTTGGGACACTGGAATTAGAGAGGCAGGATAACACCACAGGGCTTTTAATAAGCAGTTTCTTGCCTCTACAAGGCAGCACCAATCTGCATTTCCCTAACTCCTGTGTGTCCCGAGTCCCGATTTTCACACCGCATCCCCTTTGACTAATGCATACTGTGTTCTTCACTGAAGTATTTAGTAAATACTTTGCCCAAGACCTTGCCAAACATTGGGGTTTCCTGGATTCGCGTCCCCCCTCCCAGCGCTCATCAGGCTCCTGCCGACGCGGAGCAGAACAAACACACCCCCCCCGCACGGTGAAGCCGGGAACGGCTGGGAGGGGGCTCGGGCGCGCTCCCGTTCCACGCTCCCGCCGGCGGGGCTCCGCCGGGACCCGCGGGGCTCCAGCGCCGCCTGCCGGGGCGGGCGCGCACAGCGAGTCCGGAGCCCGGTGCCGCAGCCCGAGGAGGGAGCCCCTGCCCAAAGCCGATAGTACCGAGCTGTGTGTATGGGCGCTCATCAGCTTGAGGACTGCAGGGGGGTCTCCGCAGAGTGCGGTAGAGGGGGAGAATCCCCTCCATGACTTGCTACGCACGCTTCTGGGCTCAAGTGCACACTGCCGGGCCATGGGGAACTTGTTATCAACCAACACCTTCAAGTCTTTCCCTTCAGGGCTGCTCTTGATCCAGTCTTGGTCCAGTCTTGCCTGTATTTGAGCTTGGGATTGCCCCAACCCAGGTGCAGGACCTTTCACTTGTATGCTCAGGGTGGTTTTCAAACAGCAGCAGCTGAGTTACCCTGAAGCTACAGCATAAAGGAAGCCATCAAAGAAATCTCTTATATCCCAACAGAAGACAGAAGCAGGCTGATTAGACTCAGTTTTGGGGAAGGCAGCTTCCCAGGACATAGAAGGAGCCCCCAGGTTACTTCCCAGCTCACACAGTCCTGCAATGGCGTAGGCAGGCAGCAGCACACAGCGGCGGATGGGCAGCAATGCAGAGACATGGAGGCCCTGCCAGGCTTGCTGGTGCCACTGAGAAACTAGATTTCTCAGTGTCTCTCTTTTTTAAGCAGGCAACTACTGCCTTTTGGGCAAATCCCATCCATTGTAAACATCGGTTTTGTGCTTGCCTATAAACCTTTTCTACGTGTCTGGACTAGCAGGCTGAGACAAATAATGGTGGGAACAGTCCTGTTCATGTCAGAGGCCATGTTAAAATAGAGGTTATGGGCAATAAGAACACCCAGGGTGTCTGAGAGTTGCCTGTTCCTGAGCTCAGCCTTTCTGGCAGCTGTGCAATTGCAGGTCCTGTAATGGCTGCAGTACAGCAGCTGCATCACCAACCATCAGCATTTTAAAACATTATTAGTCATTATGGTTTTTGACATTACTGAGCATTAATTATACCTTGGAGACGCAGGGAGCAGTGGAACACCAATTCTCTTGGGTCTGAGGAAGCCATGTCAATCAGCAGGATGGACTTGAGAACACTTCCATGGGGTCACTACAGTCTAAGATCATTGGCATGTTTTGCTAATGCAATTACTACTCCAGAATGCAGTCACTTTCTTCATAGTCAGATCATCACACAAGGGGAGCTATCTGAAGATGGCTGTTCAGGTTTGTTCTTGGTGTTGACAAACCCCAAATCCCTGTGCTGTGTCCACTGATGGCTCTGATCATCTGATCCTGTGCATGGTGCGTAAATAAAACCCCATTTAATTGCAAAAGGCTCTTTATTTTTTTAATATAGCAACAGGATGTTGGCTGCATTTCAGAATATGGACATCCATATCTAGAGAAAGCCCTGGGTAGTCATCCTGCTGGCAACCTGCAGAAAAAGGGCCTAATTCTGCTCTGCAGATGATGCAAGCCAACTGCAATCCTTCTCCCCTCAGCTGCTTCCTTCTGGATTCACATCGGCATCACCAGAGATTCCAAAACCAGCTCCAACAGGGCAGCCATCTGCCTGCTCCAGATGGTTTGTAGCTGCTCACACATTAACTCCTTTAAACAGGTCTGTGTTAAGGTGTCAGCCTTCCAAAACACTGCCCCAGATTCACTGAAGGTCTAAAATGGCCGAGTTCAACGATCTTACACTGTGAAGGAATTTGACCCTTCAAATTCTTCTAACTGGTGTCGCAATACTGTTAATATCCAGATTGCTGAGGGCAGCTCCGTGCGAGGCCTGTGATACATTTGACCCTTCCCATCTCTCTGGGACTGCCAGCAGATGAGCCCCATTGAATCTCACTGGGCAACTGGCAGAGTCCTTATTGCTGTCACAGAGAAGGAAGGAGCAAAGGTATCAGCATCCAGTGCCAGTGCAGAGCTCAGCCTGCGGGTTTGCACCAACCTACATCCCCCTCGACAGTGACAGGCTGATCTGAGAACAGGGGGGCAGAAGCAGAGCCAGGGGTAATGCACCAGTGACAGAGGAGACCACAGGGCACATCAGACCAGGTCCTGTTCTGCTGCTTCCCAGCAAGACTGGGATCCATATGTCACCACAGAAACACAAAACACCTCTTGTGAAAGCAAAGAGTTGATTTCAAAGAGCAGCAGCAAAACACAAGAGGGGTTTCAGTCACAACTCTTCTATGTGCATTTTGTTGTCCAGTACCTGGCTCCTGGGAGGTAACATTTCTCCCCTGTGCCTGAAGAGATAGGGCTTATTATTTTCAAAGTCCTTTTTCCCAGGTTTCTGCCTGCTTTGCTTCCTCCTCTTTGCCAGCCCCGGGTATTGATCTCATCAGGGTCACAAGTAAACTTCAAAGGGACTCACACTTGTGCTGTGTGTTGAGGACCTTGAATGGCACCGTCTGAGCCTTATCATGTCCACTCCTGCCTCCACATGAGATAATGGCACTGCAGGAACCCTCTGGCCTTCACTGGCCACAGCAGTCACACAACAGCCAGGACACACATTGTTCTCTGCCAACTACTTCTAGTTCTTCATAGCTGCCACTGCAGTACCATCCTGCAGGCAGCACATGCACCCAGCTGCCTGCTGCTCTGCCCAGGGGAGGAAAAGCATCATCCCCAGCTCACCAAGCCCTGCACAGAGCCATGCCATTTGGAGCAAACACCAGTGAGCCTTGCTGCTTTCACCGAGAAGGAGCCTGGAGGGACTTTCTCTTTCATTTCTCCAATCCATTTTCCACCCTCAGAAGATGTAGCAGAGATGTGCACACTATCTGCCTCAAGTGTTGACCTGAGCTCAGTCTATGCCCGCTGCCAAGCACATCAGGGTGGCCTGAGCCCCCCAGGGTGGGTCATGGTGATGTGAACACCACCGCAGGAAGAAGAAACTGTTCCAAAATTAAAGTGCACACTGAACTTTACATTGTTCTTTCCTCATTTGTGAGAAGGTTTTGGTGATCTGTGAATAAAATCTTCTGGCTATGCCAAAACATGCATTTCTTGAAGAAACAACGTCAGGAAAGCTTTGCAAGTTGCTCTTTCCCCCTCAACTATCACCAAAATCAGGAAGAGCTCAAGCCCAGGCTGCCACAGCAGCAGGCACTCTTTTGTCCTGAGATACCCTAATTTCATTATGGCACATGAAATCAGAGTGGCTGTGACTCACCACCACTACAGCACAGTACTTCATGATGTCACATTATACCTCTGAGCAAGAGAGTAAGTGGAATATTAACAATACTTCACATTTCTGGGTGGTGACACCACAGCTATAAAGCACCAGGGGAGCGTTTATACAGCTGAACCAAACCCCGCTTTCCATTGCAACTTTCCATGCATTAGAAATAGATTTGGTTACAGCTTCTTGGTTACAAGCAGCTGCACTTAGGTGGAATTTCAGTCCCGTTACAACCCACATTCCATCCAAACCAAACCTTCCTGCCAGATGCTGGACAAATACAAACACCCCAGCTGAGAGATGGGGTCCAGCAGCCCCCCTTCCAATCTTCCCACCCTGCCAGCCAAACCTCAGCACTGTGATGGGAATCCCTGGTTCAGGGGGGATCCCCAGCTCATGAGGTGCTGGTGGGTGGATGGAAGAGAGGAGAAGGCTTCCTAGAGCAAGCTGCCCCTCACCATTATCGAGATGCTGACGGCAGAGGGGACATCCCCTGAGTCTTGGAGGCTGTGCCTTCGACAGGCTCCTGTGTTAGGGGCCTCAGCCCACATCCAGCACATGGCAGGTCCTAAGCCATCAGTCCACAAGGAGGTCCACAGCCTCTAACCACCAGCTGGGGTGGTGGTCTCTGGCGAGCCCCTGGTCCCTAATCAACGTGTGTGGGATCCTCAGGGGGTCCCCATCCCATAACCAATGAACAGAAGGGATTTAGATGCCAGTTACCAAACAGGGGGGTCCCCTCCTCGCCCAAAACAAACCCCAATTTCCTAAACAACACACCCTGGGGGGTCCCCATCCCCCAAACCGCACGGTGGGCCCTGGCTTTGGCCAACACGTGGGGGGATCCCCGGCTCCTGCCTCCCCACGGGGGACCTCCGACCCGCAGCCCGCGCAGGAGGAGGGGTCCCCCCGCTTGCACGGAGAGGGCTGCGCCGCGCCGGTCCGCACCGCCCACAGCGGCAGCCCCGCGGCCCCGGGGGCGGGGATGCGGCCCCAGTCGGGCCCATAAGGAGGGCGGCGGCCGTAGCGGCGTGGCTCGGGCCATGGCGCCGGCGGCGGCAGCGCGGTGTCTGCGGGGCGTCCGGCGCCTCCTGCCCGCGGGCGTGCGGAGGGAGAGCTGCGAGCTGGCCCGGCTGGCGGGGCCCGTGGTGAGAGCCGGGGCGGGGACACGGGGGACGGGCCCGGAGCGGCGCCAGCTCGGGGGGGAACGGCCGCGGTGCTGCGGCGAGGGGCCGGGGATCGCCGCGGGGCTCGGGCATCCGCAGCCCGGCGGGGTGAGCCCTGCCCGGCTGCCGCATCGCTGCCCTACAGCCCCCGGCACGGCTCCGCGGCCCGGTCCCTGCCGCTGAAGGGAGTTCGAATGGCACCGTTCATTGCTTAACTCATCTCAGTGCTGCTGCTCCGCCGCAGGAATTCCTGGTGCTGTCCAGCGCGGTCCGCCTGGCAGCGCGGCTATGAAAGGGTGGACTTGGGGAGCCTGTGAAGCCGGGGTGCAGCCCCGGTACTGCCATGTGCCCCTTAGGTGACAGCAGGTTGCTTTGCTTGATGCCAGCTCCTTGGCGAGCCCTTGAGCAGACTCTGAAGTCCATCCTGGACTGCTGTTTGTCTGGAAGGAGATGCGTCCTTTGGCGATCGGGGATGGATGCTGCAGCACTGAGCACATTTTGGGGAGCGTGCACCACAGCCCCAGTCTAAATTCATTGCACATGAAGTTGCGCGCTTTGAATCTTTTACTCTACCTTGCAAATATGTACCAACTGTGAACTTCTCAGAGATGTCCTCCCTGACATCACAGCGCTGACTTGCTGTGCTCAGGCAGCAGAGGAAGTACGGATGGTTTCTGTAGGTGAACACACCAGCACTAGCTCGGTTTTCTCAACTGTTCCCCCTGTGGCACAGCCTGCTTCTCTGTGTGCACAGATAACCTCAAAACCAAACCTACAGCTGCCATTAGTTAATGATCATTTCACATCTACCCTTGCACTGAACAACCAGGGAGATACAGACCCCTCCCTGCAGGGATTACTCACAGCAGCAGGTCGAACGTGCCTGGGCCTGGCGGGAGGACTGGAGAGGAGAAGGGTTTGTTCTGTTCTTCCTCTGATCCCATAGGAGCTCATTCTCCAGCAGTGCTGGGCTCTCTGCTTGTCAGCTGCTGGGTCAAAGGAGTGTGAGCAGACCATGGGCATGGTCTCCTGCCGTGCCCACCCCTCAGTGGGTATAAATATCTCTAACTCCTACCATCTGGTTCTAGCTGTGCAATGACTCTGTGCTTGGATGCTTGTAAAGAGGCCGTCCTCTTGCTCAGGGGAAATGAGGTCTGGAGTGCAATCCCTGCTACAGCATCGTTAAGCTTTGCTGTAGCCCCTGGCGAGGAACAAGCTCGACTTGATGTCTCTCCAGGAGGAGAGGACATTGTGGTTTGGGAGGAGAGCTTTCCACAGTTGTACCGAAGTGTGGAAAAGCACTGGGAGTTTCTATGCATTCCTCATCCTGGAAAAGAGGATTTCTAGTGAAGCCGTTAAGCCCCACGTAAACAAGGTCATCTGGCAGATTTGGCTGTGTAGCATCAAAATACCACAGGGCAAGTAGAGGTCTGCTTTGAAGGACAAAGTCACTGACAGCTCTAGAGTTGGCTTCTCTACCCTGGCAGTGCTGGTGAGCAGGAACAGAAGAGCAGAGCCTACAAACAGTAGGAAACCTGAGTGTTCATAGTCTGACCCCTGGGGCAGGGGTGGTGCTCCTCAAGTGCTAATGGGTCCTCATCTCACCATCTGCTTCTCCTCCCATCCTAGTTTGTCGCCCAGTTGCTGGGGTTCCTAATCAGCGTGGTCAGCTCCATCTTCTGTGGCCACCTGGGGAAAGCAGAGCTGGATGCCGTGACGCTGGCTGTGTCAGTACGTATTACTCTGATTCCCCTCTGATTGCAAACATGATTTATGTAGGAATGTGTATGTGAGAGCCCTGTGCAAACACTCTGTCCACCAAACTGTTCTTCCTTTTGCCCTGAGCAAAGGCAGGAAATGGGAATGGAGCAGTGGGTGCCTGTGCCAGTGCAAGGGGGCAGGGGGGCTGGATCTTGTGACCAGCTCTCTGGACCCACTTGACCTAGGGGTGCACATGTGGCTATTAGCAGCACTGTTTGTGGCCCTTTAGATATTCATCCCTTGCTAGAGGATTCTTTTCCACACTAAAAGGGAGAAAAGACTATTTCGGTAACAAGAACGTGTTATTCTGAGAAATCGAAAACTTCCCAAAAACTCATAGCGGAACTGTGACCTGTCACCCTCCCTTTCATCCCAAGTCCTTTATCTCTCCTCCAGGTTATCAACGTGACAGGCATTTCAATCGGTTCTGGTTTAGCCTCAGCATGTGACACGCTGATGTCCCAGGTCAGTAGCAGCTCCCCCTTTCTTTTCTGCCTGGTGGGGTTTGATTGGTGGTGTCTCACCTCCTGTGCAGTGTGATGTGGGCACAAAGGGTGGGAGGATGGCAGCTTCCAGACAGCATGGGGCTACAGATATACTGGCTGGAGCCTGCTCCCTTCCTGCAGCTCCCCCAAGGAGCTCTGGGTCATGCCTGGGTAGCAGAGGGATGGTGCAATCCACTTGAGAGCCGGTTACACCCAACCAGCATTAGTGGCATTAGCCACTGCAGGGTATGGGAAGTGCATTTAATCAGCCCATTGCTGCCCTGGGTGCTGAGCATTTGCCCAGACCCTTTGATTCCCTGTAACGCTCACCTTGGTCATCTCTCCTGACTCAGACGTATGGTGGCAAGAACCTGAAGCAGGTGGGCACCATCCTGCAGCGGGGGATCCTCATCCTGCTGCTGTGCTGCTTCCCTTGCTGGGCACTCTTCATCAACACCGAGCGGATCCTCCTGCTCCTCCGACAGGACCCTGAGGTCTCTAGGTCAGCAACCAGATAAAGCCTTTCTGGATGAGGCATTTGGCTGTGGGTGGGTTGCCATGTGGTGTTGGAATCAAGGCTCCGTGGAGCTTGAGTGCAAGCTGCTTGGTTTGATTCTTGCTTTGCTCTATTATTAACCGAGGAAACAACTGTCCTTCCAGGTTAACTCAGGTCTACGTGATGATCTTTATTCCAGCGCTTCCTGTAAGTTGCTGCTAAAGCTGTTAGAAGCTCTGCATCCCTCAGTAACATTAGGGAAAGGGAGGGAGGGTCTTTGCTGCTTGGATCACAGAGCAGCATGGTGACGGTTTTGCAATGTGCTCCTTGATCTTGGGCTTTAACAGATGTGTGTTAGCCAGCAGCTGCTGGACCAGCAGACATGCAGTCTTTCATCTTGCTGTGCAAAGGCTTTTACTGCAAGCCACGTCTCTGCACAACACATAACAGGTGATGGACATTGGAACCAAGGGCTCCAGGGCCCACTCTTAGCTCTGAGATAAAGCCTGCAGCTTGCTCTTCACACACATTCATAGCTGCTGGGCTCTTGGCTCCTCTAAGACAGGAGCAGTACCCCTGGGGAATATGGGCCTGTAGGTTAATCCTTCCCTCCTAGGCTTCCAGGCACTTCATGCTGATGAGGAAGCAGAGGAGATTTCCCATTTAGAGACTGATCTCTCTTCCCAGTGGGAATGGGAGGTGCCTTTTGCTACTCTTGGATTTGGGTGGCAGACCGGACCATAGGAGCACGGTGCTGGGGAGCTGAGGGAGGGACCCATCTGTGAGTGCTAAATGATAGCTGGCAGTCGAATCAGTGTGGTGGTGCTGATGAAGTGAATCTTGACTCTTGCAGGCAGCATTTCTGTACCAGCTGCAGACAAGATATTTACTAAGTCAGGTATGGTATAACTAGCCAGGCTCTGGAACATGCATCTAAATTCATCTGGGAAGAGCTGGGCTGAGGAATGTGTGATGCGCAGTCCCCAGGCAGCCCTGCAGGGCAGAGAGAGCTCATGGGCATCACCTTTGGTTTGCTCCATTTCCCCATTGCTACCTCCCAATTCTGTGTTTTGATTGCACCAGTTCTTGAGCCCTGCAGCTCCCTTCTGCATGCCTAACACAATCCAGCTTTACCTGAAACAGGAGCTGCCTTCTTGGCTTTCTCCTTGGGCACTGTTGTAGGTCTTCCCTGTGTTTGCTGGATGGGGCTTGGGCAGTGTTGGGGCAGTAAACTCCAAAGTTCCTTCTTGGCTTCCAGGCCATCATTTTGCCTCAGGTGCTGACAGGGATTGCAGCCAACCTCCTCAATGTGGCCATGAACGCCTTCTTCCTGTATGCACTGAAGCTGGGCTTGGTGTAAGTGTGAGCAGAGGTGGTGACAGCCTCTCCCCGGGTGCAGGGGTTTGCTAGGGGCTGGGGGTGTCCTGGGTGCCAGGTTCCAGCGCCCTCTGACCTGCCTGTCTCTCTCCTCAGGGGCTCTGCCTGGGCTAACACTGTTTCTCAGTACACCCAGGCCATTCTCCTCTTCCTTTACGTGTGGTGGAAGAAGATCCATGTGGAGACCTGGGGAGGTACTGTTCCTGGCTTAATGCTTCAAAATACCAGTATCTGGCACTGAGGATTTGGCATTGTTGCGAGCAACTGACAAAGGGATTACCGTCCCCTCATGGCAGGAAGATGCTGCAACCATGTCCTCAAGGCCTTTACTTGTAGCTCCAAGTACATTCTTGTTGATCAACCTGTCTCAGGAACAGAACATGGTACAGCAGCAAAGGGAGAACATGCATTCATTTTGCTTCACCTCCTCATTGCAGGTTGGTCAAAGGACTGTCTCCTGGACTGGGGTTCCTTTACCTGGCTGGCGGTGCCCAGCATGCTAATGATGTGTATTGAATGGTGGACCTTTGAGATTGGAAGCTTCTTGGCGGGTGAGTCCCAATCCTCTTTTTTCCTCTAGCGCAACAGGTCATCTTCCAGCCATGGAAGTGCTCTGGTGGCTGCCTCTTGAGTGTGTCCTGCCAGCAGCCTGCTTGCATGAGGGTTGGTTCTGCAGGATGCTGCATCTGTCAGATGGGAACCCTGTAGTCACTGCCTTCTTGTCAGCAAAGGAGGAGTTGGGTTCTAACCAAGTGAAGGAAATGCTGAATCTTTTCCAGGCCTGCTCAGTGTGGTGGAGCTGGGTGCACAGTCTGTCATCTATGAGCTCTCCTCTGCAGCGTACATGGTAAGGGCTGGGTGTGTAAAAGATCAGCCTGGATGGAAGCCCCCAAACTGTGGTCCTTAAGATCGAGGCTGGGAGGGAAGTGGGAGTTGGTACCAGGCAGGTGATGACTCTCAGGCCTGCAGAACAATTGTACATCCCCGGGTGTGCTGCAGATGGAAAATCCCTTTGCTGCAGCAGTGCCCATTTGCTGCAAATTCCCCACTGGGGAAGAGGAAAATTGCCGCAGGTTCTGTTGCCACTCACCTCCTCTTGTCTCCTGCTTCTCAGGTGCCTCTGGGGTTCAGTGTGGCTGCGAGCGTCAGAGTGGGCAATGCCTTGGGATCAGGGGATGTGGTGCAAGCCAAGACCTCCTGCATCACTGCCCTGCTGTGCACAGGTCAGCCCAGGTCCTGCAGTGAGGAATGAAGTGCAGTTATTAGCAGATGGTTCAGTTCCCCTCTCACAGGGCTGGGGACTCCCCATAGGAACCCAGACCTAGTTGTCTGGGCACTCTGTTTGGGGATGCTGAGACCCTGGCTTCTCTTTTTCTGTTAGGAACTTGGTATAAAGGCTTTGATAGTTAAAAATGCAATTTAGCTTTGCGTCCTCCACCTCCAGAAAGCAGAGTGAGTATCTGAGGAGAAAGTGAGGAAAACAGACTTTTCCTCTGCTGTAGTGTCACTTGGAGGTTAGCCAAGCCTGGTCCCCATCACATGAAGCTCTGAGATCTGGGTCAGGAGCAGGACCTGGTGTCATTGAGGCAAGCGGTTTGACTATTTCTTATTTCTTTTTCTTTCAGAAGTTTTTGCTGTGGTGGTTGCAACGTTGCTGGGAACCCTGAAGGATGTGGTGGGATACATCTTCACCAATGACAAGTAGGCTACCAGCTTTCTTTTAAGTATTATTACCTTCTTGGAGGGTGTGAGTTACATCGAGAAGCTGCTCAGAAGCTGCTAACAGAGCTCATAGACCTCCATCTGGCAAACATGTTCCTCCCCGCTGGGCAGCACAGATGTTTCTGGCACTGGGACACTGCCATGGTGGTACCCAAGCTGCGCTCATCCGCTCAGCTCTCATGGGCTGCGATCAGGCTTTGCAGCTGGCTGAGGGAGATGTGTCAGAGCCAGAGTCCCTTGGGACCAGGCTGTGCTGTTTCCCCTGATCGGTACATACATCTTCCCCACAGGGAGATCGTTATCTTGGTGTCCAAAGTGATGGTCATCTTTGCTCCGTTCCACTTGTTTGATGCAGCAGCAGTGAGTATTCCAGCACGTGAAGCGATTCCCCTCTGTAGGTTGGGGTACAATGGAGAGCGCAAAGCTGCCTCTAGCTCACTCTTGATCCGTTAAAATGAGACAGAGAAGCAAGCTGATAACTGTCAAAGCAGCTGTTTGCATTACCTATAGCACCTCAGTATCCCCTGTGCTTGTGGTTGCCCTTTGGCATTGCTGCAAACAACCCACTTCTTTCTCCCTCTTTTCCCCTGGCAAGGCTTTAGCTTTTTACCATCTTGTCAGAGCAGCACGACTGAGAGGCTGGATCTTGAGAGATACCAGGTGCTCCCAACATAAGGGCAGTGCTCACACAACTTGTTACATAGTAGTTTCATCCTGTTTCCTCCTGTTATGTCCCTGGGAGGGGACCCAGGCAGCATGGAAAGCACTATGGGTCTGGTGGCATGCCTCAGTGCCTGCAGACAGCTCCACATCCTGCCCCTGGAACAAGAGGAGCCTTGCACCATGTGCCCTGTGATATGGCTTTGGCCCCTCTTGGCTTTGCAGGACAGTGCTGTGGGTTCCCCTCTTCAGAGGGCTGTGCCATACCGCTGTGGTGGCACCTTCCATGGCACATGCTGTCCAGTGTATTGATTCCTCTGCCCGCTTTCCTTAGGCGACATGTGGCGGCGTGCTGCGGGGCACAGGGAAGCAGAAGCTGGGTGCTATTGCCAACGCCGTCGGCTATTACACCATGGGTCTGCCCATCGGCATCTCCCTGATGTTTGCAGCGAAGATGGGGGTGTTAGGTATGTGTATCCTGCCTCCATTTGGCACTGGATAAGCTGCCAGCACTCCTTCTGCTGGGCCAAATCCTGTGCCTTGAGCTCAGCCCTTGTGCTCGGATCTTTCTGTGGATCAGCGGGGCTGGATTGCACACTGAAGTGTTTACCTGAGACAGCCTCTGAGTCGCCTCCATCAAATCAGGGCTGAGATAGCCCAGTAAATCCAGGCTTGCTCGCAGCATAGGAGCACCCTGTTTCCTCTCGCTGCCCCTGAGGGCAGCTCTCCCCTCCAGACAGGGTTAGACACTGGGCAATAATCTGATGGCACTGAAGCCCTCGGGCATTTTGGCAGTGGCTGTCAAAAGCAGGCTTTCCCCAGGCCTTTCCTGAAGTGACTTTCCATTGCTGCAGGTCTGTGGGTGGGAATGATCATCTGCATCTCTTTGCAAGCCCTTTCCTTCTCCACTTTCGTCATGCGCATGGATTGGAAGAAAGCTGCAGAAGAGGTGAGACCCGTGCTGCTCTCTGGTAACTCTTGAAAGGTGTTAGGTGAGTTCCTGTCCCAGTACAATGCCTCAGCCCTCTGGGAGGAGGCAAAAGTGAAACAGGATCTGTCCCTCTCCTGTAGTGGAGGAGCAGTTTGGTGCTGATCGTGCTTGCTTTGGGGGAGTGGAAGGAAGAGGTTTGCTTGGCTGGGCAGGAGATCCTCGCTCTGGCAGGAGATTCTCACACTGAGAAGTGCAAAGATCTTTGTGTGCTTTCAGGCTCAAGTCCGAGCTGGGCTGAAAAAACAACTGGAAGATGTGAACTCCAATGGCACAGCTGCTAACAAAACATCTGTGGGTATGGAATCAGGCCTAACTACAGGGAGGGAGCCCCAGTTCTCCACCCAGCCCTTCCTTTCCTTCACAGGCATGGCAGTGTGTCTGTCCTGCAAGCCCAGATGCCTGGTGCTGGTCCCAGGCCAGTGGCACTTCCCCTGTACTTTGTAATGGGGTACAAGACCCCCTGTTAGCACCCTGGCTGCTCCAGGGAAGAGCCTGGACTGCCAGGCACATTGCTGTGGCATGTCCCAGTCTCTCTGAGCCTTGGGAAAGAGGACTGTCCCTAGTGCTTGTGCAGCATCAGACCGGGATGTCCTCACTTTGCAGCTCAGCTTCCCTACAACACTCACCTTTCCGTTACACAGACCATATCTCCATTGACACGGATGCCGTGGACACTGTGGTCCTGCCTGAGAGCATCATCGAAGGTGAGAGCCAGCCTGACCAGCAGCTCACCGCGCAGGAGGAGCCTGCTGCTGTCCCTGCTCCTCCCGAGGTGGTATGGAGGACTCTGATCATCCGCCGTCTGCTGGCTGCTGCCGCTGCTGTTGCTGTCCTGCTGGTGGGCGTCCTGGTCCGGCTCCTGACCAGCAACGGATAGAACCAGGGACACTGGGGAGCTGTGCACAGAGCAGGAGGACATGTGGTGATGGCCCAGGAGAATGGTGCAGGGGGAGGAATTCCTTGTAAAGAGTCACTTTGTCAGTTTCTGGTTAACTCACAATGTTTTATTTCTTAAAGGGAGTGAGGATGTAGCACCTGGGAAGAAAGTGCTTGAGAGCTGGTCCCTCTCCTGCGCTGCACTACATGGGGATGTCACTTGTGACAGGCAAGAATGCATCCTGGGGCTGGCTGGGGAAGGAGACGGGGACCTTGTGCTGCTATCCTGTGTTCTGCTCCCTGGAGCCATTTGCCCATGTCACTTGCTAGTGGCAGAGGCTGTTGCTGCCTGTAGCAGGTTTCCTCATGCACCAGTTTGTGCCAGTATCTCTGCCTGGCAGAGCCCACTTGTTGAAGCAGCACAGGGAAAGGCCCATATTGTTGGAACATGGTTGACTGCTCTGCCTGCTGCTGGGTGTTGGGTGCTGGCTGCTGGCCCTGCTCTCCCTGCCGTGGGGCAGGCACAGGGCCTAAAGCAACTCCTCTTTGCACTTTTGTAAGGTGGGCTTTTGATACAATAAAGTTTTCTGAGTAAACACCGGGCTGTTAATGTGGTGTGAGCATGACCCCGGTCATTGGCATGCATGGAAATGCAGCTTGCACAATGGGCTTGCGCAGGACAAAGCCTCAGCCTCCTGGCCCTGCAGTTTGAGGCTGGCTCTGGGTACAAAAGCAGGGTTTGTGCACCTTGGATGCTCCTGGGAGCTGCATGGGAAAGGGGGGTGTGGTGCACAACCCTACAGGACCATCAAGGAGCCGCTGTATGTCTTAATGCAATCACTGCAGCACTGTTCATGCATCCCTGCCCTTACCACCGAGCCCCTTGGGCTGGGTCCCACTGTCTTACCTCAGTTGTGTGGTGTGTGCTCAGCCACTGGAGGTAAATCCCATACGTGGCTGGTGCACAGCACCTGCCTGCTGCCCCACAATGGTCCTGGCACATGGTGCTGGGTGCCTGGAATGAAAAGATATACTAAATAACAATAAAGACTGGGATAAAGGATCTCGAAACAGCCATCAGCCCTGAACTGCCCACGCTGGTGGAGGATGGGGCAGACTCTGCCCTGCTCAGAATCCCGACAGTTTTAGGATGGGAGCCTGGGGAGCTGAGGAAGGTGCCTCGCTCTACCCCAGCACGCTGGGGCCCAGCTCAGCAGGGTCTGCCCCGCAGCAGCAGCTCCCCTCTGCCTCCCCTGCCCCGGGACAAGGCAGGACACTATATTTGGCTGGGGAACGGTGCCAGGGACACTCGACGCCGCCGTGTGAGGCCAAGAGCCAGAGCCAACAGGGCGGCTTGTCTTGGCCACCGCCGTGCTGCGGTGAGAGGCGCCGAGCGCACAGCGGCACCGTCACTGCCAGCACCGGCCCTCGGGAAACCAGACACGGACCCATGAATGCTCCAGCGCCCCAGCCAGAGGAGCCACCGCAAAGCAGGAGAGAGGTAGGAGGGCTCTCGGGGGCGATTCGGGATGGCTCAGCCCCTGCGCTGGCGCAGGGCAGGCAGCGAGTGCCTTGTCCCGTGTCCAGGCTCCTCTGTGCTGCCTGCAGCAGTGCACGGGACCTTTAGCAGCTCCCCAGCCCCATGCCCTGCCCCACCACCAGCACTTGCCATGGCCACCCCGCTGCCAGCAGCATGCGGTCAGCCCCGGCTGAAGTTCACCACCGTGGTTACACATTGCCCACAGCGCTGGGTGGTTCGGACGGGGCGCAGAGGAAGAAGAGCGTTGTTTCACTCCCCTGGCAGCGCGGCAGCATGAAGCAGGCAAACCTTCCCGAGGAGAATGGCTTTGGGGAGCCCGTGGCCGCTGGCCAGCGCCATCCCACACCGGGCAGCGGCGGGAAGAAACGACACCGCTTTCGGCGCCTGGTTCCGGATTACTTCTGGGAGGACACAAAGAAGCTGCTGGTGCTGGCGGGACCGCTGGTAAGGACCCTGGCAGGAGAAGGCTCCCCCCAGCACAGCCACCCCGCTCACCTCCATCTCTGACCTTCGCCTCTCCTCTTCCCCGCGCTCAGATCCTGATCCAGCTGCTGATCTTCCTCATACACCTCATCAGCTCCGTATTCTGTGGCCACCTGGGCAAGGTCGAGCTGGCCTCTGTCACGCTGGCCATCGCTGTAAGCATCTGCCCGGGCACGGGGCACCAGCTCCCACCTGCTGACACTGGGACGGGATACGGGAACAGAGGCAGACAAGGACAGAG
Organism: Ara ararauna; assembly: GCA_028858755.1. Lineage (NCBI taxonomy): Eukaryota > Metazoa > Chordata > Aves > Psittaciformes > Psittacidae > Ara > Ara ararauna. Next base: position 2,110,542 of record CM054389.1, on the reverse strand, counting down.
GAGATTTCAGACTCCTACTTTTCCTTTCAGCCCCTCTTCCTACCTCAAAGTCTCAAACGCTCACATTGGCTCTTTGTTTTCTTAACTCCTGTTTCCAGGTTATAAATGTTACTGCCATCTCTGTAGGTTATGGTTTGTCTTCGGCATGTGACACCCTGATATCCCAGGTGGGTAAGAGATGCTGGCACTTGTCCTGGAGATACGGGGTTTTCCTGCATCGGCTGATGCTGCCCAGGCACTGCACAGAGCCCCAGTTGTACCTGCAGGATGGGGAAGCCCGTTCCTAAGTGACAACCCCATAACAGGGAGCTCCGTGCTTACCTTGACACACCAAATGCTTCTTGGGCAGTCTGTGGTGGTCAGGGTCCAAGGGTGGTCCCTGTCCACCCCACACCGGTGCGCTGTCAGTGCAACAGAGCTCACTGCCACCCTCTCTCCTTGCAGACCTATGGCAGCAAGAACCTGCTGCGCGTGGGGGTGATCCTGCAGCGCGCCACCCTCATCCTGCTGCTCTGCTGCTTCCCCTGCTGTGCCATCCTCATCAACATCGAACAGCTCCTGCTCCTCATCCGCCAGGACCCCGAGGTCTCCAGGTCCGGTGGTGCCATGGCCCAGCGCCACGGCCTCATCCCTCCCCAGCACAGTGGGGCTGCAGGAGGGTGGCTATGGTCATCGCCCTGCGCTAACCAAGCCTCTGGTGTCCCCTAGGTTAACCCAGCGCTACGTGACGGCGTTTGTCCCTGCTCTCCCGGTGAGCCCCTGTGGGCATCCTGGTCGCTGCTCACACATTGGGACTGGGCAGCCTGCTTCTATTTTCCACTGCAGCTCCCAGCCCCTGCTCAGTGCTGGCCTCATCTCACCCAACAATCTCCTTTTCAGGCAGTGTTTCTGTATAACCTAGAGACAAGATACCTGCAGAACCAGGTAGGTCCTGCGGTCCTCAGACACAGCGCTCGGGGCTCCCTTCAACCATGCACCCAGGGTTGTCATGCTTGCCATTCCCAATGGTGGGGTAGCGTTTGTCCCCACCACTGCCCAGGTTCCCCTGAGCAGCTCCGACCCTGGGGTTCACCCCATCCCACAGCCAGTTGTACCTACCTGCCGGATGGACCTCCCTTCATACTTCCCCATGTGCGGGATTTTCCTCCAGCACTCTTGTTTTCCAAGCAGGCAGCATCATCAGGAGTTTATTCTTTGGTTGGGAAAGCTGCTGAGCGTGGGGCTGGTGGAGACCTTTGCTCCTCTCTCCTAAAGCTTTCGTGGAGGCACCATAGCCCCCATCTCCTCCTCTTTGCAGATGATCATGTGGCCACTGGTGCTGAGCGGGGTCATTGGCAACATCGTCAACGTGATTGCAAACTGCATCTTCCTCTACGTGTTCCACTTGGGCATCACGTGAGTAGCGCCTGCATCCCAAAGAGGGGACAACGCAGCCCCTGGCAATGCCTATGGGACTTCTCAGGGACATCAGAACCGCTCTGCATGACCGAGCATCCGGCGCTCACAGGGGGGAGGTTCTGCTCTGGCACCCCGAGGCAGGGGAGGCGTGAGCAGGATGACAACAACCCTTCTCGTTTCCTCTGCAGGGGCTCAGCCTGGGCCAACACCGTGGCTCAATATTCACAAGCCATTTTCTTGTTCCTGTACATTATAGGCAGGAAGCTCCATGTGAAGACCTGGGGAGGTACGGGCGGCTCCCCCGGTTCCTGCTTTACCCAGGGTTCATGAATGTTCTGTCGCTTCTATCCAGTCAATTGTTAGTGCTGACAGTGAAATATTAACCTCAGCCCCGTGCACCCCGGTAACGCGGTGCTGCTCCGGTGGCAGCCGTCACGTGCGAGCGTTGGCAGAGCCACGCTGGGCAGGGAACATTCGTTCTGGGGAAGTGAAGCTTTCTGCTGAGGCTTTATGGGGTTCAAACCGGATGAGCGCAGACGTAAGCACGAGGTTGCCCTTGGACACTGCTCCAGGAGGGATGAGCTGAGGGTTGCACCACTCCGTGGCCCACGGGATGGCGTCAGCAGAGCACATATGTGCGTGCTGTACCGCTGGAAGTCCTATGGAGCTCGGGAGCATTGCCCTGGCGGCTCTGCAAACAGGAATGGCACCTACCGCTGCCTCGGGTGCTCTCAAGGATGTAACCCGTGGCCATTCCGATCCCCCATCCAGTGACGTTTCTCCTCTCTGCAGGCTGGTCCAGCGAGTGCCTGCTGGAGTGGGACAGCTTCACCTCCCTGGCCATCCCCAGCATGCTCATGATGTGCATCGAGTGGTGGACCTACGAAATCGGGAGCTTCTTGATAGGTGAGCAGAGAGGGGGAGCTGCGGGGAGGTGGATGGGATGTGACAGTGTCTGCAGCAGAGCTGCGGCCCTTCCCTCAGCACCCGCATCCAGCGCTGCCCCTCTCCTCTCCCCCAGGCCTGCTGAGTGTCGTAGAGCTCTCTGCCCAGTCCATCATCTATGAGGTGTCCGTTGTTGCTTTCATGGTAAGGGCTGGGGGTTGTTATTGCAGACCACATTCCATAGGGACAGTCCTGGGCAGAACACCCCACAAAAACCAAATCTCAGTCTTCTCCCTCTGCATTTAAGCCTCTCCCCGTCCTGCTTATCCCTCCTATGGAGACGTTTTAAGCCCTGACCTCTGTTCCCCTCTGCTGCGTGCTCATTCCGCTGTCACTGTGATGCCCTCATTACCTGGATGCGCACGCGAGCCTCAGCCCTGTGGTTTCAGATCCCCCTGGGGCTCGCCACGGCCGCCAGTGTGCAGGTGGGGAACGCGCTGGGGGCCGGCGACATCAACACGGCCAAGAGATCCTCGTCCACCAGCCTGGTCTGCACAGGTCAGGCCATCAGCGGGCTCAGAAGCCTTTGCCAGGGCTCCTTCCAGGCACAGCGGGAGCGTTTGCGGTCCTCTGTGTCCTCTTCTCCCCCTCCTCTCTCCCTTTGGCTGCCGCTGAGCTCAGCGCTTTGCTCTGTTTTTCAGGGGTGCTTTGCATAGCTGTGGGGGCCATTTTAGCCACCACGAAGGATGTGCTGGGGTACATCTTCACCCGGGACAAGTAAGGGCCTCTGACTCCTATCCTTGGCGTGTGGAGGTTAATTCCCCAAACCCATCATTGTCTCTTGCCTGTCCCCAGGGAGATTGTTGACTTGGTGGCCTGGGTCATGCCTGTCTACGTTGTCTTCCACTTCTTTGAAGCCATCTGTGTAAGTCCCTGCTATTTTCAGTAGGGAACCTTGGTGCTGAGCAGCAGCAGCATCACAGGTTGGTTGGCCGAGGGTCCCTCAGGCTGTGGGGAGCACCAGCACAAGCGCCAGGACCCTGCATTGCTCCTGGGGTCGGTCACCCCTTAGAAAACACTGAGGGCATAAAAAGATGATGATCACAGGACCAAGCAGGGACACCGAAGTCATGGGGCAGAGGCAGGGAGCTGGCTCAGCACCCCCCAGGCAGCGGCAGAGCCCTGAATGGGGCCGAGGCGGCTGTCGCAGCCCTGGCCCCAACCCCTGTCCCTGCCCCTGTCAGGGCGCCTGCAGCGGGGTGCTCAGAGGCATAGGCAAGCAGAAATTCGGTGCCATCCTCAACGCCGTGGGCTACTATGGTGTGGGGCTGCCCCTGGGAGCCGTGCTGCTCTTCGTGGCCAGGATCGGCGTCATAGGTACCAACCCCCAGGCATGCAGCTCTGCATGACCCCAGATCCCATCAGCAGCTCCCCCCAGCTCCACTGAACGGATCACCATGACCCTCTGCTTCGCTGGGGACGGGGCACAATGGGGTGGCCCGGGACAGCCCCTGCAACTACTGAGAGCCTTTAATGGCACTGGGGAAGAGCAGCCACCGCCAGGTCTGCCGGGCAGCCCCACTGCAGCGCCCACAGCCACCCCATCCCCGTGTCCCTGCTGACCTCAGTGACGTCCATTCTTGACTCACTGTCCCGAGATGAGCCCTTGCTGGGTTGCTCCGGCTGTGGCACCCGGCTGACGCCGGCGTGCCCTCACAGGCCTGTGGCTCAGCATGCTCGTCTGCGTCTCCATCCTCTGTACCTGCTTCATCACCTACATCTCCCGCATGGACTGGAGGAAGGCAGCAGAGGAGGTAATCTGTGCACCCACAGCATCGTGCCCTGCCGGAGGGAAGGTCCTTAGTGGCACGGCTGGGGTTGCAGTGGGATGAGACAGCATCATAGGCTTGATCCTGTGGGTTAGAGCGGCCCAGGGCTGTCATCAAGTGTCTCCAGCAAAACCCAGTGGTCTGTGACCACTGTGTTTAGCTCTCTCCCACACTCAACAGCCTCCTTCTCTCTGCACCTTGTGCCACCTTTGGTTGGAGATATGAACCACAAAGCAGACAGGGTCGCCCAAGGTACCTCAACCCTGCAGCCCAAAGCATCACCCTGTGCCCCAGCCAACACCTCTCATTTTGGGCATCTTCCAGCTACACAGTGCCATTTCCAGACAGATTAACCCCAGGGGAGGTGACATGCTGGCTTTGCTCGGTGGGGATTTCTGCATCACTGGCTAAACCCAGAGTGTTCCCTCCACCAGGCTCAGCACCGTGCAGGAGTGATCCAGTCACCGATGGAGGAGCCAAACCCAGGCCCTGAACCCTCCTACAAGGAAATTCCCTCTGGTGCGGGGCTGGCCCCAGTGTCCTACACTTATCCCCCTGCCACAGCGGTGCAGGGGTGTGTAGGTATGGCCAGGAGCTGGGCACAGAGGGATGGGGAGCTGGGCACTGGGTGCAGTGGTGGGTTTGGGTCCAGAAAGGGTCCCCAGGGATTCACATGAGCCAGGGACGAGCCCTTCATTACTGGATAAACAGTAATTACAAGGGTGGGTTTGGGAGGGTGACAGAGTTGAGTGGGAGGACAACCTGGAGCTGGGGACAACGTGGGCAGGTCTTACCTTGTGGACTGAAGCTCCATGACAGACTGGAGACCTCCGTGCTCTGTGCTGCTCTCGACGTGCTATAGGACCTCAGACAAAACCCTCTCAGGGAACCCCTCAATGCCCCGTTCTCCTTGCAGCGGGAGTGGATGCACAGAACGGTGTCATACTCATGGGCATCACCAGGGTGGAGGGACCGACGTACCAGCTGGAGCCCCCGGAATCCAACCCTGCCACATCCCCTCCGGCCACCGCCACCATCACGAAGGCGCTGATCATCCGGCGCGGGCTGGCGGTGGCCGCAGCCATCGCGGTGCTTGCACTCGGCATCGTCATAAAGCTGACAACCAGCAAGCACTGACTCGCACCTGGGGCTCCGGGGACTTTGCTTTGGAGGGGTGAAATCCTCTCCTGAGGGATGGACTTACGAAGCTCAGACTGGCCAGCAAGAGAATCCAGCACACATCTGTCCCACGGGAGACAAAGGGGCCCGGTCACCATTCGGCAGCATCTGCTCAGCCGTTGCTCAAGGAACAGCCCCTGCAGCTGCTCCAGCACCCCAAACACTGCTCCCCGCTGCCCGATACATACCGAGTGTGCGGGTAACCCGCTCCAGCTCCAGCCATCACCTGCCAAGCAGAGCCGAGCACAGCCCAGCTCCCACTGCTGCTCCGTGACATGCCAAATAAAGAACAAACCCCGCTGCGTCGGGCTGGCTCCTTTGGGTGCAGGCTGAGGGCAGGACGGGGGCTGGAGCAGGGAAGTATCCGATGCGGGTGGCTGCAGCCCGTGGGGCAGCCTGGGGGATATGGGTCTTGTCCTGCTAGAGATGGCCTTCACTACAGAGCAGCAGTTTTATTGAGCAAGGCTCAAGATGAGCTTTCAGTTACAAGTTTGGAGGTAAAAGACTACCAGTGAACCTGACTAGGGGATGCCCTTTACCCTACCAGCCACCCTCTGCTCACAGGGGTGCTCCTGAGGAGCCAGAACATGGACAGGACCATGGGCTCAGGGGGCAGCTGGCTGGAAGCAGAGCCTGGAGCCAGCCTGCATCCATCTACCCTGTCACTGCAAGGCCCTTTTGTGGCTTCACAGAAACATGGCAAAATCATAGAACCGCGTAATGGTTTGGGTTGGAAGGGACCTTAGAGCTCATCCAGTTCCAACCCCCTGCCATGGCCAGGGACACCTTCCACTAGAGCATCTTGCTCCAAGCCCTGTCCAACCTGGCCTTGAACACTGCTGGGGCAGCCTCTTCAGTTTTCAGTCACACGTTCTGCCTGCAGCCCCTGCCTAACCAAACCAGGCACCCAGGCTCCAATTGCAACCATTACCATCTGCCCTTCCCTCCCCACATCCCCAGCTGCATGACACAGCCCGGTCCTGACCGAGAAAGCAGGTGAGTCATGAAAAAATGAAGGAAAAAAGAAAGTTCCCTTTAGAGAAGCTGCCCTCTCCACCAGGAGCCATCCTCAGCGAGTCCAAGCAGGCACGAGCCCTTCGCCCGCCACAGCTCAGAGTGAGCTCTCCTCCCATTAGAAGGCAGCTGGCTTGAGCCCAGGACCCCCATGGGATACAAGATGCCCTTTACCCCGAGATACCTCTGTGCCGTGAACACACAACCCCTGGATTGCTGCATCCAGCCAGGGCGGTGCCTGTCTCCTGTGCAGGACTGTAAGAGACCATGTGGCTTTGCCCATGGTGTGATGTGAGGCCAGGGGAGTGCTTCCCACAGGCCACAGAACCTGTTCGGAGCAGACGAGGGCAGCCCATGCCTGGATCTGAACAAACCCCAGGCTGGCAGCACCTGCAGGGGAAGGGAATCCAGATGGACCGACCCGGTCCTCCCCCACAGGCAGGGGAGTCATTGCATTGGGTACCTGTGCTCCTGGAGAGGCACATCACACATCTCATGTCCAGCCAAGCCGTGGCCAGCGCTGGGAGCAGGTGAGCACAAACAGGATTCCGCAGGAGACCGCAAGGACTTACCAGGCTTTGTTTACTATTTGAAGTGTTTATTTAGGACTTGCAAAAGAGGATATTAAAAAGGCTTAGCACATGGACTTCCACAGGCATGAAGAAATCCAACCTATTGCACTGTAATTTTCTACTCTATATATTGCATTTAATTATAAGCTTTAAATTTACCTTATTTAATCCGAGCACTTTGCAATTCCCACTTCTCTAAGGCCTCAAAGTTCTTTTGTAGCAGCGTGAGATACTCTTGTAAGTGAAATACAGGCAGTGCAAGTATCATCTTTGCCATACCTGCTCTGGAGGATTCTGGTTTGCAGAGATCATGAATATTTCACTTCAATCGAACAGTGAGGGGGAGCTCAGGTTTATTCATATCCATTGGTCAAATGCATCAGCTAGCACAGCCTGTCTCGGACTCATCACCCAGCTGGTGGTTGTTCAGAACATAACAGAAGACAGACAATCCCCAAAAATCACAGGGGAAATACCATCAACCCCATCACAGCTGAAGCTCAAGCTCCTGCTTGTCACTGAGGGAATGTAAGCGGTTTGGTGACAGACACGTTGTGCATATTACTGGAAGTGGCATTCTGCATGGCAGGGGTGGAAAGAGGGAATGGTATTTCTTGCTCTGCAGTCCTCCTTTTGAGAGCCTGTACCCAGCGGCCCGTCTGCTGCAGCATGGCTTTTTAGTGAACAGGAGTCCAAGCCTTCTCTTGGTTAGTGCCGTGCTAAGGCTACTCTGTGTGCTCCACAGCTCACTGCAATAACCCAGCAGAAAAGAAAAGGACTTCTCAGATTAAGGAAACAGACACAAAGTGAGCACTCAGAGTATGACTTGGACATGGCGCCTTCTCCTCTCCTCAGTAGTAAACCGTCTGTGAAAGCAAAACACAAGACCAACGTCCTGTGAAGGACTGGCTCGAACAAAGCCAATTCTCTTTCCAGAACAGCCTGAAGCAGAGACCCTTCACTCAGGGTGACATCCACAGGGTCCAGCTCGCCTGTCTCCTGCCCCTCAGCATGCATGGACTGGTTATCTTGGGTGCTGTACGAGCTCTGAGCACTACCAAAGGGAAGCATCACTCTCTGGCTCCAGAGAACGTCCTCCAAGCCCCACATTCACTATTCTAACAGAGCTTTGCCCGAACTCAAACCAGGTCTACACACAGGAGAAGAAAAAGGCTCCTACCTCACTGTGACAGCCACAGCAGTGCTCTGAAACCTGCTCCTCTTTATCACACACTGAGCCAGCCCAGCCTCTGAACAGCCAGCACAATCAAGAGGGCTTTTCTCTTCAGCACAGACTGGTGACTCTGAGAAAACCCAAATGATTTTGAGATGCCATGAGTTTCCCCCCTGCACTGAGAAGGCATTCACCTAGACAGGGCCTGCCTCCCTAGCTGGTGCTTCGAGGTCCAAGGCAGTTGTTGGCTCTTACACCTCCTCCTCGACTCAAATACGCAAGCAGGTTATTTCCCCTGCCTTGCTGGGCTCCTGCATGTCCACTTGCAGCAGTAACAAGCAAAACAGACAGAAGGGCAGAGTCCTGATCTACCCTGCCACCTCCTGCTCCGCAGTAGCTGCCCCCTTAAGCTTAGTAAACCCTCAGGATGCACAGCTGAGCCTTGCAAGGAGCAGCCAGCACAAGCACATGTAGAGCCTGGTCTGCCAGCCATAGAGAACAAACAGTGATCAGACTTGGGTTTAGATCTTACTGCTCCACCTCAGGTGGCATCCTGAGTCCTCCAGCCAGCACCAGCAGGCTTTTGCCCCTCGCAGAAAGGCGAGGACATCCCACCCTCCTGCGCTCCCCATCTGGAAACAGGGCAGGAAATGCAAATAGCTCGGCTCAGCTCAGATGGGGGCTGCAGCCGGCTGAGGAACAGAAGCCTGGTGTGAAGCTCAGCTCTAGGACACAGGCTGCCTGCCCCAGGGCACCATGGCAAGAAACGGCAGCAGTCTGGGCTAGGCTGCGGAGCAGCTCACAGCGCTGCTGAAGGAAGCCCAGGAACTGAAACCACGCCTAACCTGTCCAAAACAGAACAACCCCTGCCTCTACAGAGAGCTTCTCTCACCTATTGCCTACCAAAGCAGAGCTGCAAACAGGCAGGCAGCCTAGGAGAGCTCTCTGAGGACATTTCTGTTCTAGATACCACTTGCAAGAGTGAGAAGCAGGTTTTGATTATTTCAGGTGGGTCAGATATTGCAAGTCTCAGGACAGGAAAAGCCGGGCCAGGCTCTAAGAAACGGCTGCAGTTGCAAAGCCTGACCACGCAGATCAGATGAACTGCACACACACTCACGCAGACGGCAAGGATGCGAAGCTCACCTTCAGCACCAGCGCTGCCACGATCCCCAGCAGGACCAAGACGACCAGTCCTACTCGGCCTCGGTTAAACCGCTTCAAGAGGAAGAACTTGGCCCAGTTCACCTTCTTCAGGCTGCCAGGTGGGTACCGGAGTTTGTTTGTACTCTCCATCTTCAGGTCCTTGATCAAGCAGGAGCGGTGGTGGGAGAAGGTCTCAAAGCTGTGCTTGCCGTGGTAGGCGCCCATCCCGCTCTTACCTGGGGGACACAACACAGGCAGTCACCAGTCAGACCTTTGGCCACGTGAGGCCACCAGCAGAGAAAGAAGCAGCCCAGCAAGATTTAAGTTGCTTGCCAGCTGCACTGCACGTTACCTGCCCTACATCTGCCTTGCTGCAGTTTAAAAGCACAGCTTCTCCCCTACGCTCCTGCACAGGGCACAGCTCACCCTTCCTCTCTGCAGCATTTCTCAGTCTCCACAATGTCCATCCGTACTCCACCCCTCTTCTTCCCCATCCTGTTTTAACTACACGCTCCCCAGTACTTTGTTGTGGTCCGGGGTGCCCTGTTCTCTGGGCATCCGGCTCTTCCCTCGCTAAGGCTCTGAGATCTGACCGGTGCTGTGGGAGAGCTCTGCCCTGAAGAGCTTAGCAGGGTACACCTCTGGTTTTCAACAGCAGGACAGCATGTGCTCTTCACAGCAGAACACTGCTGAGTCACTGTCAGCTTGTGAGCACCGCAACACCCAAACTTCCTCCTGCAAAGCTCCCGTGGGCTGTTCCATAACCTCTTCCAAACGTTCCCAAGCTGAAGGCCTACCCTTCCTCCAGTAACTTACCGACTCCACCGAAGGGCAAGGTTGAGAGTAGGTAATGCATGATGACGTCGTTTCCAGTAACACCCCCACTGGAGGTTTCGGAGATGACTCTTTTGATTAACTGGCAAAAGCAAATGAGAAACAAGCAAAACATTGCAAAGGCTCAGGGGAGACGAGGCCATGGAACGGAGCAGGACTGGGAAGGGAGTTACGTGCCAGCAGCCCATGGTGCCTTCTCCTCTCAGCAGCTTCCTTGGCTGACAACTCAAACAAGCCCCCCCATGCAATGTTAACTCAAGAACAGTGGGAAAGCTCAAGAGCAGGGCTAGGAAAGATGGAAACCTGGGAGCTCGCCTCCCGAGCAATACGAGTCCATGGCACCAAAGAGGAAATCCAGCGTTTTATCCTTCTATTTCACAAAGCCATGCAAATGCAAAGCACTTCAGCAACAGACTGGGAGCCTCCAGCAGCTCTGGGGATACTGCGGTCCCCCACGAGCCAAACACTGCAATTCATGTGCCAACACAGGCCCTGCACAGAGCCATCCTGCAACTGGCCATGTCCAGGATCGAACTGTGCAGAGATACCTCTGCGGGGGAGCACTGCCCAGACCCACCTTCTTGCTGTTGGAGAAGACATACAGGGCAAGGGGCTTCTCCCGACGGTTGATGAACTCAATGGCTTCATCTACATTATTCACAGTCACAATGGGGAGGACCGGTCCAAAGATTTCCTCCTCCATCACCTTTGACTCCGGAGAAACATCAGTCAGGATAGTTGGTGCTGGAGTAAACAGGACAGCAGAAGACGGCATGAGCAGGATAGCAAACGTGGTCCATCACAGGACCTCATCCTGCTCAATGCCTCTTTCCAACATACCCCAAGCAAGCCACAGACACATGCAACCCCCAAAAGGCACTCACTGCCAGAGCAGAAGGACCCACCCTCCACCTTCCCACCCCAACAGCTGCCAGAAGCACCTATGAAGCAGGAGGCCTCATCAACCTCTCCCCCATGAGCGATCGTCTGCCCTTCCATCAGGCCCAGGATCCTCCTGAAGTGGCGCTTGTTGATGATCCTTTCATAATCCGGAGACGACTTCACATCTTCCCCATAGAATTCCTGCCAAAAGGCACAGCAGAACCAAAGCTCTCCCCAGACCCTTACAACAGCCACAGCTCTAGGGCTGCAGCTCCAGGAGCTCAGACCTGAGCTGTAACAGGGATAACTCCCACAGCATGAGGAACGCCACACTCACCTGCAGAGCTGCCTTGATGTTCTCCACCACACTGCTCTGGATGGATGGGTTGCAGAGGATGTAGTCCGGGGCGATGCAGGTTTGCCCACAGTTCATGTACTTCCCCCATGTTATCCGCCTATGGGGGAAAGAGAGATGGTTTCTCCACAGTCAATCCCTTGCAGACCCCACAGCCCAGCTGATCACACCCCAGTGACACCCCTGGTCTGAGGACAACAGCCCAGAGATGTCCACCTGCCCCATGGGGTCCCTGCCCCACTGCTGAGACCCTTCAAGAGCCTGACCTGCAGGCAACGGCCAGGTCACAGTCTGTGTCGATGTAGCAGGGGCTCTTCCCACCCAGCTCCAGCGTGACGGGGGTCAGGTACTTGGCAGCCGCTGCCATCACAATTTTGCCCACTGTGGAGTTGCCAGTGTAGAGGATGTGATCGAACCTCTGGGTCAGCAGCTCTGTTGTCTCGGACACCCCCCCAGTGACCACAGGATACAGCTCCTGTGGGGCGAACAAGAGCCTCATGTAAAGCACGTATATCAAGGCAGCAGGTCTACATGGGCAGACTCACTTGTAACCTACATTAGTAGCCGGAGAAAAGACAGTGGTAACAGAGACAAACTCTTCTTCCTCCCGAGGTGATATTTCACTTGCCACTTTGTGCACATGAACCACAAGAAATGGAGGTTGAGGCCAAGGCTGAGTCAGGCTCTAGAGCTGCTCCCACACACTAAACCTCGGGCATGTATGAGCTGGGCTCTCCAGAGATGACTCCCTCCTCAGCTCTAGCTCCCTGCCTAGAGAAAACACTAATTCCCTGGCAACTCCACAGCGGGGCCGCGCTGTCAGAGCAACAGCGTGTCTCAGTGACACAGCACGATGGATGTCACAACTGCCAGGCCCTGAGTGGGGGTCAGGACAGGAAAGCTCAGGACTTCCGCCACTGAGCAAAAAGCGCCCGATCTCCAGAGAGAGCCAGGCACAGCCGGCGTCAGAGACAGTCCTGGGCTTATCTGGGGGCATCCCCAGCCCAGCGTCCAAGCGCGCAATCACTGCAGCGTGAAGTAAACAAACAGCTCTTCACATGGTTGCAGTATCAAGGAGGCTGTTGTGTTGCAGCAGCGTTGTGCAATGTTGGGTTAGGCAAAGGCAGGTGGAACACACCAACGTGCGTTTGTACACTAAGAGTCATTCGCCCCTTCCTTTATCTCCTGCTAATGTCCCTTTGCACAGAGTGAGCAACTGATATGGCTCTGACCTGCAGGAGCCCTTTGAGGGCATAACAGGCGTTTCCTCAAGACAATCACATCCAGCACGGGGCCACACTCACCTGGTCAAGGTACTGGGGGAGAAGATCAGCCAGCAACTGAGACGTGTTCCAGCTGATCTCTGATGGCTTCACCACCACGGCATTACCTACAAGACAAATGCAGCACGGGCACTGAGCCCTCACGGTGCAGCACCACCCACGGCCCCACGAAGGACAGGGGCTGTGGCAGGTCCCCACCTGCTGCGATGGCCCCGATCAAAGGCTGGATGATCAGAGCAAAGGGGTAGTTCCAGGCCCCGATGATCAGCACCACCCCCAGCGGCTCGGGGAAGACGTAGGCTTCATCTCGCATCGTCAGCAGGTTCTTCTTCACAGGCTGAGGGGCTGCCCAGGACTTCAGCTTGTCCATGGCCAGGGCCAGCTCCCCCAGCAGGCTCAGGATCTCATGGCAGTACGCATTGGGCTCACTCTGCAATGACAGGGAGCTTGGGGAGGGGATGGCAAAGGCACCCACCCCGGCAGCCCAGGGAAGCAAGGCCCATTCTGCTGGTTCAAGGGTCTGATGCAGGTAGTGCTGCTCCAAAGGGTCCCTGACAGAGGACAGTCTGGGTGCAAGGGGCTCAGGGTGCGGCAAAGGCCAGGACCTGCCTCTGCGATCCTGCCTTAGACTAGCTCCTTAGAAATGGTGGCAGCAAGCCTTGGCAGGACACAGTGAGAGCCAGGACCATGGGAGACGAGAGCCAAAGACACCCAGCACAGCAAAGGCAGCCCTTGGCCTTCCCGCCTTCCCTTCCAGGCTGACCGCTGCCTGGGCACGGCTGGTAGGAGAAACCCCCTGACCCAGACCTTGTGCAGATCCGCCCTGATGGCTGCCAGGATGACCTTCTCTTTCTCCTGCACCATCTGCTTCAGGGCCTTCAGCTGCTGCATCCTGAACTCCAGCGCGCGGCTCCGGCCGGAGTTGAAGGCAGCTCTCGCCCGCCCAACGACCTGCTGCATCCTGTCCATGGCTGCTCAGCGCTGCAAGGAGAGAGCAACAAGACCCAGCTCATTTCAGATGTTCCCCTCCAGCACGGGTCATGGAATCACAGCATCATTAGGGACCTCTGGAGATCGTCCCTTGCCAAGGCAAGGCCGCCTAGGGCAAGCTACACAGGAACGCGTTTAGGTGGGCTTGGAATGCCTCCAGACAGGGAGGCTCCGTGACCCCCACGGCAGCCTGCGCCAGGGCTCCGCCACCCTCCGCGTAAGGAAGTTCTTCCTCATGTTGAGGCAAAACTTCTTCTTCCCTCCTCATGTGCCCGCTGCAACGCCGCCCCCCGGCTCCAGGGCTGCTGCCCGCTCTCACTCAGCCCCAGCCCCGCCGTATCCTCCCGACCCCCCCGTGATGCGCGGCACGTTGTGATTCCGAGCAGCACCGGCAGCGGAGCAAGCGGCAGCGCGCAGCGTGGGCGCCGGGGGGAGCACCGCGGCCCCGAGCGCAGGGACCCCGCGCCGGTCCCCCCGGGCGCCCCCGCACCCCCCGCGCTGCGCCGAGCCCGCCGCCGCCCCCCCCGTCTCACCCCCGTCGGCTTCCGGCTGCGCCGCGCCCTCCGCCCCTCCCGGCGGCGCAATGGGAGAGCCCGCGAGGGCCACCGCGCACCCCCCGGAGGGCGCACAATGGAAGCGGCCGCGGCGCTGCAGCAGCCCCGGTGCATCCGTGCCCGAGCCCCGCCGGTACCGGGCCCCCGCTCTGCCCCCCCCCCCCCCCCCCGGTACGGCCCTGCCCGGACCCCCCGCTCTGCTCCCCCCATACGGCCCCGGCCCCGTTTTGGGCCGCAGGAGAGGCGAGCGGCGAGAGAGAGCCGCGGCGGCGGCTGGAACGGGCTCCGCTACCGGGCGAGTTGGTTGCAGCCGTGTCGGTGCCTACGGCGGAAGCGGCAGGAACCAGAGCAGCGTCCATTAGCGGCAAGCAGGAGCTTAGCGAGCACAAGAGAGGAGGTTGCTTGGCAAGGGCGCAAGTTAAAGGGGAAAAGAGCGAAAGCCCAGAGCAGGGCGAAGAGCGTGAGCTGGGCAGGACTCCCGGTACCTCGATCCCGCCGCTCGGGGCTGCTGCTTCCCTCCCGGTGCATCCGCTGCAGTGACCCCTTTGTAGGAACTCCGCCGGCCTGGGGGCGGGACTGGGCATAACCCGCGGCTGTGAAACGCCGACGAACCGGGAGTAGAGGAGCGCGTTGTGCGGTATCGGCGAGGCAAAGTCCATCACGAGGGTGTGATATAGGGAAAGCAAGTGCCTGGAAAACATAGGGTTAACGTACTTTTAGCTTTATTTAGGTCGAAGAGAACAAGGTTTGTGGTGTGAGGCGTGATAACAATGTAGTGGTGTGATAACAGAATTTAGTCGCCCTACTAACATGAGTGAAGTACTTCTTACCCTCCTTCTACTTACCAGCTAGTTTGGAGACAGTGCCTCCCGAACATCTGCTAGCTTCGGATACTCCTCGTCTGCCCATCGTGTTGCTTGCAATAAATTTTGTACGCAGGTCATACCGTTCTAAACCTGTGTCAGCTCTCAGAAAGTTACAGATGGGCTGGTTTCAGCTAGGCTGGTGATTACTGGGGCACCCAACTGGGCCATCCAACTGGGCCAAAGGTGAAAAGTACATGGTGAGGAAGACTGCTTACTTCATCTTGAAGATCCCTGCCCACGACCACCGCAGGGCAGTGCACAAGCACCAAAAGGAGACTTATGATAACGAGCTCCTAAACTAATTGCAATAGCCCCCCTGCTCTTTCGGGAATCTAATGAATATGCTTGTTTGTGTGTAATAAATATCTGCTCACTTAACCCCTCGGTGTGCAGGTTAGGAGTGATCCCCCTTGCACCTGGCGCCGTGATAGACATACCTGCTTTATGACTCTCCTCGAGTTGTAGAGTCTGATTCCGTGCATCAGGTGGGTGGCACAGGGGTGCTTTACCCTGCAGAGCAAGTGCTGCACCCAGCACCTCGGCTTTTGCACGGCATTCCTGAGCCCGAGTGCTGGTGAAGGGATGCCGGCATCCTGCCAGCAACGGGTGGGAAAGAGGGACCAGGACCTAGGAAAACCAACTAGCACATGAAAATGCAGGGGGAGGCCTGTAGGAGCGAAAGCAGTTGACAGGAATAGCCTGGCCAGGATGGTTGAATACAGGACCTTGATACAGCACTCACATGGGAAATGAGCCAAGGAAAGGCAGGGACATGAGGCAACAAGCCCCGGCTCATTCTGTTACCGACAAACCTCGGTCAAGAAAAGCCTCGTAACACCAATGCAGTGTTAAAAGGGAGGCATTCTTTATTACAGCGCTGGATGCACGGGCGATCTCTCCTCCAAGCGTGCATAACCAGGGTTCAAAACGTTCAGATATTGATCCATCAGATTGTTACTTATTCATACATTCCATTCCGTATTCCAGTTTTGCTTGGTCACAACAAACACACACCATATGCTAATTTCTATACGTGCGCACTAACTTTTTCTATTGCTCTAAATTGAGTCTGGGGTGTACTTTGAGGAGGGGGCTATTGAGGCAGAGGTCGTGATCTCCCCCTGCCAGAATGACCCTTCACCTGCATTGGGACTTTTTCTCATGTTCTTGTCAAGTTAATTACATTTCTCTTGAAAGAATACCTGTTCTTTGGCTGTTTACTTTGAACATCTTCCCCAGACCCTATTGGCCTCTTGGGAAGGGACTAGACAATGGTAACAAAGCAGCATAGGTAACAACTCTTCACAGGTATAACTAATTACCTAGTTACAGAATCTGTTTCAGTTCCAGGGTTACAATTCCGGTTCAAAACAACCATGTTAGAGCTTGCTCTGAGAAATCACAGAATCATCACGGTTGGAAGGGAGCTCTGGAGATCACCCAGTCCAACCCCCTGCAAGGCAGAGCCGCCAGCCAGGGCAGATTACACAGGAGGGGCTCCAACCAGGGAGATCCCACAGTCCTGTTGGGCAGCCTGTTCCAGTGCTCTGCCGCCCTCAATGGAAACTTCTTCCTCATGTTGAGGTGAAACTTCTTGTGTTTTTAATTATGGCCATTGCTCCTCAGCCCATCGCTGGGCACCACTGAGGAGAGTCTGACACCATCCCCCTGGAACCCAGATCTGCATTGATGAGATCCCTTCTCAGTTTGCTCTTCTATAAACTTACCCGGCCCAGCTCCGGCAATCTCTCCTGATGAGATGCTCCAGCCCCCTGATCATCCTTGTGGCCTCCAGTGGACCCTCTCCAGTATCTCGACTTTCTTTTACTGAGGAGCCCAGAATGGGACACAGGGCTTCACTGTGGTCTCACCGGGGTCAAGTAGAGGGGGAGGAATCACCTCCCTTGACTTGCTACCAAACTCCTCCTGATGCACCCCAGGCTACTCTTGTCCCTCCTGGGTCAAGGGCTGGCTCCTAATCAATTTACCATCCACCAGTATTCCCAGGTTCTTCCCAGCTGAACTACTTTCAGCTGAACCAGTGCTGGTACTTGAGGTTCTTCCTCCCCAGGTGCAGGACCCTATACTTGTTGCCCTTATTGAACCTCATTAGGTTTCTCTCTGCCCAATTCTCCAGCCTATTAAAGTCCTGCTGAATGACAGCTCAACTTCAGGTGTATCAGCCACTGCCCCAGCTTCATATCAGCAAACTTGCTTCCCAATATATCACTGCTGTGTATCCCCATCCGTGCTTCTTTCCCACAAAGCACTGTACCATGTCCCTGTGCTCCCCCCCAAGGATGTCTCCATCTGCACTGCACCCTGGCATAGCAGGCTCAGGGTGGGTGCTGCAGGGTGCTGGGGCAGCATCTGGCATGTGCCACCCATGTCCTCATGCCACTGGAGGGTGTCAGGGCCTGACTGGAGAAAACCCCAGTGTCAGAAATACTTTGTTCATGATCCCAAGAATGAAATTAAGATGTGAGGTCAAGTACCGTAACCCATCAGTTTATTATAAATAAAGGTTATTATTATAGAAAAGATAGCAATGGGACAGACTGGAAGAAAGGACAGAAGTTAAGCAAGAACTTAGGGTGCAGAGAAAGATAGTCACCGCTGTCCCAAGCCATCATCTGTGGTAGTGGGTGTCCTCCAGAGTCAGTAGTTGTCACCAGAGGTGGGTGGCCACATAGTGATTACCTTTTCCCCCTTTTAATTATGCATGGGGGGAATACCTCTGTTCTTAATGTCAAATACTGCACCTTCCTGCTGGATCACGTGCATTCACTTTCGCTGGTCATGCAGACAGCTCTTCAACTGCAATCAGCAATCATGGAGATAAGGGACAGCAATTCCGCACACTAATCTTTGAGGTAACTGTGGAGTCTGGACTGTGGAGTCTTATCGCAGCTCCTCACATTCATCTCTCAGACAATGGACGTCAGCTTCTCATACCAATCTTTGAGACAATGGGCAGCCCCTCACCCAGCAGAATGGAGCTGTGGGATGGGACATGCCTGCTGCAGGCAGTGATCGGGCCACTTGCTGGGGACCCTGCAGAAGACCCTCAATGCTGGGCAGGAGGAAAGACAAGCGAGAGCACATCACACAGACAGTGACCACCAAGCATGTGGTGAACACTGTGAAGAGTGTCAAACTGTGCTGACCATTGTGGATACACCACGCTTTGGTGGTGCCGTCAACACCACTGACCGGTGTGTGCTGTGGGGCTCTCCCCAGGGCTGGGCAGCACCACCACAGGTGCCAGCAGCTCTGAGGGTGGGATGCCCATAGGCTGTGAGTCTGTAATGCTTGAGCCATGGCAAGCGTTGAGCTGGGCGTCCTGGGGATCCCACAGGAGACTCATGTAGTCACCTCCCTGTCCCCACAGCTCAGCTCCCTGAGTCAGTGGTTGACTGCATGGACCAGCAGTTCAAGCAGTGTTTCCATGATGAAAGTGGCCTCAACAGGACAATCACTGCCTCTACTTCATCTCAACTTTTGGCCACGGGTACAAGCAACTCCTGCCTGCACAGCCAAAATGGGGGGTGCTGGAGAAGGGGCCTGAGGGAACAGTGCTCACTGCACTCGCCCCACAGGCTTCATTCCCTGGGCGTGGAGTTCATGAGAGCCCTGCATCAGCAGGTGAACATCACGCCTCTACTGGCCAAGGCAGCCTCGTGAGCATGTTCCATTTGCATGGTCTCCTTTAACTCTCTGATCACTTCCTGCACCTGTAAAAACACTCAGAAGAAAGAGCATTTACACACCTGCTTAAAACACACACCACAGAGGAGGCATTTGAAGACAACACCTCTGAGCAGAAGGTGATTTTGCCAGAAAACAAACCTGTTGTTTCGTACTCTTGCGTGGTTTGACAGAGCAGTGAATCTCCTGCATGGCTCACTCTATGAGGATCACTGTGTATGGCCTCTTTGTTTCAGGATTCACATGTTTGTCTCAGCATCTGCTCCAGCTGTGCCAGTCTTTGTCAGATACGTACAGCTCTCCTTTTGATGAAATCTGAACAGGAAAAGGAACAAAGCCAGTTAAAAACCATCACAGGGTTAAGAGCAAAACCTCACATAACGTAGTTAAATTTAACAATTGTTCCTATTCTTTTGTTAGATGGGAAGTGCAGAAAAAGAATAACCATCTTAATAATGCCCATCACTGTAACAGACAACACCAGAAAGAAAGACTGCAGACAAAACAGCCACCCACAGACACACTACCAGAAGAGAAGTCCACATTGACTTCTCATCGCCCACTACAAGGCCGCAGCTCGGGTCTCACCAATGAGGAATGACTAATTAATTAAACCTATTAATTAACCCTAACCCTTCCTCTCCGAGCTTTCACAAAGCCAAGGGCATGGCACCTACTGCCTTGCAGACTTGTTTGGTGACGTGTCCCAGACGCTAGAAGGAGATCTGCCTCCGCGGCCCTTGGAAACGCTGATGAACACCGCGCGTGTCTGCAGGGCCCCGTCGAGCACTTTCTGCCTGGAGATGAGGGTTAGAAACCGCGTGAAGCCACCAACCTGAGCGCGAGCGCACGGCGGGAGCGAACGAGTCCCACAGCCGCGGGCAGGGGCTCCGCACAGGAGCACAGGCGCTGCCCCTTCCCGGCTCCCCCACGCGGCCGCCCCCCTTCCCCCAGAACGGCCCCGCTCCCCACCCCGGCGGTGCCGCCCGTGTCGCTGCGCTGCGCCACCCCAGGACCTTGGTGCGGTAGCGGCGATCTCGCAGCGCTGCCGCCGCGCTGCGCCCGCACCACGGCCCCGTCGGGGCAGAGCCCGCGGACACGGCGGGGCCCGCGCCCGCCCTCCGCAGGGCGTTCTCTCCGCTAGGGGGCGGTGGCGCCCCGCCCGGTACCGCCCCGCTCGCGGGCGGGCTCCGGGCAGCGCCCGGGGCTGCGCTCTGCCCCTTCCCGACCGCGGCTGAGCCCCGGGCGCCGCTCCCGCCTCGCTCCGGTGCGGACGGCGCCCTCTCCGCAGCTGCCCGCGCCTCTGGCCGTGCGCCTCTGGCCGTGCGCCTCTGGCCGTGCGCCTCTGGCCGTGCGCCTCTGGCCGTGCGCCTCTTTCCAGCTGCGCACAGAAAGCCCCGTCGCCTCCCTCCTCTGAGCTGATGGGCTGTGGTAACCCCACCAGCGTCCCCCAGGGGAGCCCGGCCCCTGGTTCTCACCAGGAAGCTCTTAACCTGGGTGAAGCTCGGCACCTTCCACTTGCTCACATGAAGAGCAACTCCACCACCTCCCCTCTGAGCTGTCCTTGCTAAAGAGCACACAGCCATCCATGACAACATCCCGGTCATGGGACCAGGTTGTTACATGCCTCTGACATGTTCTCACACTGACTGTTTTCTGCTAATGCTATCCCACCATGTCTCAGTAATTGCACTGAAATCATGGCTCTGCAACCACACGTACACTTCCAGTTCATCTCCTTTATTCCCATGCGACACAGGGTTTGTATCCAGGCACTCCAGAGAGGTAATTTCACAGCCAGGTTCCCCAGGAGTGTGAGAGGCTTCACCATGAACACAGGTTCAATCTTGTTAGGCCTTTGATCCTCATCTCCAGAGGTACTCAAGGAACATCTGTCCCTGCACTGGCTGGTATGAGCTACCTCCCAGTCCTTCAGTTTAAAGCTCATCTCACTGAAGATTCTCTTTCCCCTTCTAGACAGATAGATCCCATCCCTCCCTAACAGCCTACAATCACTGGAGCATGACCCATTGTCATAAATGCGAGGGGATGCTTTTGCATTTGGGAATTACTCCCAGGTTGTTACACACTCCTGTTTCTGACATGCTCCTGCACAGACTGCTTACTGCTAATGCTACTCAGCTGAAACCATGCCCAACTAAATCCCTGCCTGCAATGCACAGGGCCATGTGCTCATGCCCAAGAGATGAAGCAAGCATGGAGTACATGCTCTCCCCTCTAAGTTTCATAACATCTCCCCAGCTCTCCAAGGCAGGGGGGTGCCTGTTAGCTCAGCAGTCTGCACCTGAGCCACAACTCCCCCCAGATACAAAGCTTGGCTTTTGTAAAGTCATTTGGCTTTGCTAACACCTTGTGGGCTGCAGCTTAACCAGCATGTGAACATTTCACAAGCTATTGCACAAATCTCAGCAAGTAAACAGCCTGCTGTGGAAAAGAATGACAAGAGCAGCTGCCAATACTGGCATGCAGGAGGCAGCATGTGAAAGAAAAACAGGCTGGGCTTGACAGGGCCCTTGAACTTGGGTAATTTGGAAAGGAGCTGGGTTTTGCATTCAAGGATACAAGTATAGGAGAACTGGGAACATGCCTCACATGGGCATTACCCAATGCAAACATGCTTGCCTTAATTCTGTTAGCATCCTTGCAGGCAGAGCTCTGTCCAGGCACCAGGCACCGCGCTGTCTGGAGGTCCAAGGAAAATAAGATAAGGAATTAATGCTACTGAAATCAGAGTAAAAAGATTTGAGCATGGAGTATTCCACTGCCCCTGGGGAAATAATGCAACACATCCTCTGTGGGCAGCACGGACAGCAGGGAATATCTGCTGGAGCAGGGAGATGGTGATTTACCTTTGTTTTCTGGAGTGGCCATTCTCCAGAGCCTGTAAAATTCTCACCCTTCAGCATGAGGGTCATCATGCCACAGCAGTGCTCCTTGTGCTTGGTGTCACGTCCCAGTTCATCCCAGGGGCCAGAAGGCTGGTACAGTGCCTTGCTTTTGCAGAAACCTGTCAGCAGTGTGCTCCATCCTGGGAGATGATCCTTCTTGGTCTTTGTCAGGGACACCTTTTAGCAAATTATGGACAGAAAGCAAGGCTGAGGGTGTTTTGTCACAAAATATCAGCTGAGTCTCCCTGTAGCAGCTGGGCAAGACACGTGGATTTCAGGGAATCATGGGATCTTGAATGAAACGGAAGAACACCCCAGACAGCACCTAGTGAAATGCATGGTCTGCAGCGTGCTCCCCACGCCTGGGAGCTGACAGTGTTTTCTATTTTTATTTAGTCACTAAGAAACAAAGGGAACTATTTATGGGGAAACTGAAGTCCAGAGGAATCAGGAGGTAAGCAGCACTGGGGGTGCTCTAGTGGGCTATGCTTGCAGCAGCAAGAGATGTTTCAGTGAGAAGAGAAGCTTGAGACTCCTCTCTCCACTCCATTCCTAACAGCCCCTTGCTTTCACTCCCCTCATGGAGTCACAGATAGCAAGGCAATACAGTGTGACAGGCTCTAGGCCTGGAGAGCATCCCCGTGTACTATTCCTTGCTCTGCTCTCAAAAGCATCATGGAGAGCCTGGGGAAGAACTTTAGGAGGTAAACTGTCCAGTTTCAAGAGTTCACAAATAACACAACTAATCAATAAATGGTTTCAGCTCACACACCATGCTTACAGAACTTCAAGTTGTAAGCCAGGCTGAGAATCCTCAATTTCTGCTTAAACACCTACCTAGTCTCAAGTTCCAAGGATTTTCCAAAGTTACACAATCTGGCCAGTGGCACAAGATAGGCAGAAACAGAAGCCCAAACAGCACTCAATCATGAAAGCAGGTACAGAAGATTTAACAGGGAGAGGTTTTAAGGAACCTACATGAATAAATGCAGCTTAGTTCATTTATGGCATAATTTGTTTTGAAAGCTGTGGCTGATCTCACATTTGCGAGAACAAGATACTGTGTCGTACAGACCCATGGTCTGTGGGCTGCATTGTAGACATAGCTGGGGCCATGGAAAATGTGAAAGCCACACAAAGAAACAATGGAAATGATTGGCACAAAGACTGCAACAAGACTCAGCAGCACCACTGGCACTTGGTTTGCTTTCAGCCAAAGAGGAGGGGGGAGCCTGTCTCATACAAAAGCCTATTGAAAAGGTGTTTGTCTGAAGAAGCAGTGCCAAGACTTGGTTAGACTGGGCTCCAGCTGACTTACAAACCTCAAGAAAGGGGTTACGGAGATATACTTCTCTGATCTACAGAAAGAAGGAGCTACATGGGAGCTTTTTAACAAGTCATACCCAGGGCTATGGCTCAGGTTGGACAGGGAAGTTCAGGATAAAAGGAGATTTGCTTGAAGACTTAAAGGCACCCCAGACAGTCAAGAAAGAGATAGTAGGAAGCAGAGTCCAGAGCAGACACAAGAGTCAAAGGATCCAAATTTAATAAAACAGAATAGAAGAGGAAGCAGACCAAAAGGAGGTGGGTCACGAGCCAGGTCACAAGCCAGCCTACCTGAATTCCAAAACCTCAACAAGCTGTGAAAGCAGCAGTATCCAGCTTTACTTGCTGTAGAAGAAAAAAAGAAAGCTTCACTCTTCTGTACAGCTGGGCTGTGCATGGCACAGTGCAGTGACACCAGTGGATCACAACAACAGCTACTGCCTCTCAACCTAGAGGTGACAATGGCAACACCTGGATGTGGCTGTAAGTAAGAATGATGCAGAACTTAGCGAGTCCCAAAAACAACTCACACCTCTCAACTAAAAAACACTTTTCAATAATTTGTAGTATCTTAGTTGCATATTAAATTACCTGGATTTCATCCACTGTATCAGAGGAAGGGCTCAGGGAGAGTTCAACTTCTTACTTATAAAAGGCAGCAAATGTCAGAATCAAAACATGGTTTAGATTCTTCAGTCTATATTATACACTGCGGAGAGAGTGGAACAAGTACAGAACATGGTGCTCCCGAGTAGATGCTAGAGAGCTGAACTAGAAAAGCACATCCAGTATCTCCTTTCAAGTTCTATCAAAGGCTGAGAAAAAAGTGTGTGGTAGAAACAAACACCTGCTGTTCAGCATGGAGAGCTGAAGACAGAGGACAGCTTCAGGATCTTTGTAGAATGAGTTTATGCAGAAGGACAGGCCATGAACATTGGTCCCCTCCTCCTGAAAACAGCGAACAAGAATAGGCCTTTTCTTCCTCTCCTGTTTGTGCAGCTGTAGTCTTGCTGGCAAGAGTGGAAGGAGAATGAGCTTGAATCCTGAGGAAAAAAAGAAAAGCAACAAAAAACAGTGAGTTCCTGGGAAAAGCCGCCTATCTCCTAGACTTGTGCATTAAGGCTTTTGCTTTGTTTCTAGATCTGTGTTCAGACATATCATTAGCATTCCCTGCTCACTTCTTCCTCATCCTCTTCATGTGCCAGTCAAAAAGCGTAGGGGTTTCTTAAAATAATAAACTGGGAGAAGAATTTGATGGTACAACTAAGGAACACGACAGCCACACACAGGCTACCACAGCACACCTTGGCTGGGGAGAGGATATTGGTTACAAGGGGGACAAAGCCTGGTTTTTGTAAAGCTTAGAGAGAAATTGTAACTTACTGCCAGTTTTTGTCAATCCGCTCTGTATACACTGTTTTGGCAGCGCAGACAGCTCTTCTTTGCTAGAGGCAACAAATAAGCACCTTGTTGAAAGAACATGCAGCTGTTACGCAGGAACCTACTTAGCATATTTGTTTTCAAATCCAAGTTTAAAAGAATAATTAAAAAAAAGCAGGCTAAATTGTTTTGCTGAAGCCACGGAAAACAAACTCAGGGACACTTTGTGCCAGAGCTATCCAGAGATAACAAACTCGAGCAAGTTGCCCCATCCTGCCCTGCTGGCACATCCAAGTGCTGAGGGGAACATTCAGCAACTGGTTTAACCAGCCAAGTACAGACACAGAAAGTCAGTTTTACCATAGAAACACTTCTAGTGTCAGTATTTATTTTTACCTTAATATACATTTATACAGGCCATAATAAAAAGGCTATTTATTAAGCAACAGTTCAGTGAGTTATTACCTAGTTTCAAGAATAATGCATGCAATTACAAAGGAGAGGTAGAAACACCGTATTAAAGACCTAAAAATACAAACATTATATAAACAAACACTTTCAAATTAACTGTTGGATTTTCATACAGATAAATAAGGTAAAAAGTACATTACTCTGTCAAAGTAAAGGAAGCACATGGTTATCCAAACACTGAAACAGTTATTTTGATGTGTAAGCCCTGTACAACTTTGTCAAATAATTCAGATCACTGTGTTTAAGAGGATTAAAATGATTTTTGTCCTGGAGAATGGTTTATTCAAGTATTCAAGCAGTTGAGTAACAAAAAGAAGTCCCCAAAATAAAGTATAGGAACCATTTCCAGAGAAGCTGATCTGCCTAAATACTTTGCAAATCACTGTCCTGATGATCTCATGGGATGCTTGAAATGATCATGCCTATAAGGCTAAATGAAGCTTCCCACCTCTCCCCCAAAATGCACACAATAGTCCTGATTTTTCACACACACTGTATGTAGATATTCTACACCAAGTTACCAGCATCTCAAACTCTGACATTATTTTCTGGTTTTGCATGGTTCCTTGCAGAACCTTTCAGTTTACAGTATTTCTTGTAATACTGCCCAAGAAACAAACTACAGAGAACTGTCATTACATCCCTAGAGACTGCAGGCATTAATGCACGTATTGCATGCACAATAAAAGATGCAACCAAATCTATATAAAAAGCAAACAACCAGCAACTAAACATTGCTATTACTGAGAAAAGTCCAGACCAGTAGTTACTCAAGTATTAGACAAATAGGTATAAAATGGAAAGGTTCACATGAATACAAGTTTTTGCAGTTTGTTTGAAAGTCTTCTAGAAGCTACATTTGAAATTCTGAAAAGAATTTTATGTACACTGAAATGAAATTCAGCCAAGTCCATTGTGCCTTCTTTCTCTAATTTTTTAACATAGTTCTTCAAAAATGAATATACAGTTGCTTTAGTAAATTAGTGCAAAACAAAGTATTTTGGAAGAAGATCATCAAATTGTATCCACATCAGCTGAAAACCCACTGGGGATGTTGCACAGATGGAGCACAATTTCTTCCATGACCATCTTTCCCCTATGTAAAGGAGCACTTCTTCGTCATCCCTTCATATAACAAGCTGAGCCACGTTTACAACATGTGAGCTCCAATACAAGCCAGCTTAGCCCCTTCTATCAGCACTTGTACATGGTTAGGGTTTCCCAAATCCTCTCTGCCACATTTTACTGACAAAAATATTTCTCACAAACATTTGAGGGAATCTTCTGAGGGAAATGTCTTTTTGTACCTGATGCAGAAGGATCCACTCACTATAAACCTCACGAGGGAAAAAAACCAAAACCCCTGATTGTTCAAGTCCGAAGCACACGTACAAGGATCAGTCTGAAATGTGAAGAGAGACTCTTCTAAATTCTGTTGCTAGGAAGAAAAAGGAGCTGCTGGATCAATAAGGCAAGTGTACTTTTGGAATTTCTCCTCTTTGAATAATGCTGCTGTTTCTTTGGTAGTCACCACAAAATGGAAGAATCATCTTCCACGCGGGGCAGAACAAGAGCAACAATTAAGCTGTAGTGAAAAAGGTGCAGTATCACTGATGTGGTCCCGTATGTTCACACCATCTGGTCCTTGGGATATTTCTACTGCTCATATACAGCCACTGTGCTACAGCAAAGTGCAGAAAGCCTTCGCTCGATGCTAGATTTATCTGCAGAGAGAGGTGACAAATAGGTGATGACGCCAGTGTTATTTTACAGTGCATTAATTCCATGCAATTGTCAACATTTTCATTATTCAATCTAAACTTACACTTGTGTACATTTTCTATATCTGCAGGGTCTTGTAGTATTTTAGTCAGTCCTTCCAGCAGCAAGGCTGCCTTGTGGTATCGATATGTAATATCTTCAGTTTGCTGAAACATCTCATCCAGAGCTGCTGATTGAACCTGCAATCATTCAGGAGATTCAGTTACACAAACTGCATCGGGCAAATAACGAAATGAAAAATTCAAATGGAATGATTTTTGAATCTTAATTTGGCTGATCTGTTCTGATAACTGTGAGATAACAAAACCAAAGTCTGAGAGAATACAGCACCTGTGCTGTATTAACTAAGGGTATTCTGCACATATAAACTATAACAGCACTTTCTGATCTTTTTGGTTTACTTGTGTTACAACATCACATGAATAAATATGCTTGTTCTTACACCTGCATTTTCTCATAAAGAAGACAAATTGTGCATGACCGCACCATTATCAGGGGTAACCACAGTATTTGCCACTGTCTTGTGTGAGACACCTGTGTTAAAAAGACTTCCCTCTCATCAAAAAAGCAGTTAAGTTCCTTGCGTGGTTACTGCCTCTGTTCCACAACAGATAAAAAGTTTATCAATTACGCAAAAAGGCTTCCACTTTTTTTCTACTGTTTTTGCTTTGTATCGACAGGCTGATGTTCCTCAGATTAACCTGGTAGATGGATGAAGCTACTTCTATTGCTTCTGTGCTTTAATAAGCCTTACTGGAGGAGACTGCAGCACACAGAGCTGTGTGGCTTAGGAGCTCACTTCCTAGTGGTTTTGCACCAAATGTGCTGATGTAGTGGAAATGACCCTGAGGAGCAGTATCTGCCAGGAACTTTAGCCACAATTAAGGCAGGACAGGAAAAAGAGTGAAAGGCTAACAGAGATTACCATGAACAGAATGCTGGAAACATACATTCTATTTTCAGGTGATGCAGAGAGAAGGAAGCAATTCATCTCAATGTCATATCATTTAGGTAAAAGGAGTAACTAACCATTTCTACAGCACAGCTGTAGATGAGTTTCTCTGCAGTTACACTGTTGATTTCATCAATGAACCTCTGCTTGTCCGAAAAGAAACGATTCAACTTTTCAGTCAGTTTCTTGCACATGCCAATACAGAACTTGTATCTCTCATTGAGGCTTTTCACAACTGAAGGAAAGGTAAGAAGAAATTAAAACAAAATAAAACAACCAAACAACATAGCCTAAGTTCAGCTCTTCCCAACACTAGCAGAGACAATCTGTTTAAACTTGAGCTTTAATATTTATTTAAACTTTAATCTTTATTTACCCTGCCACTTCTACAAATTAGGTATATATCAAATAATTTCCATTTCAAGTTAGTAACTGCCCATTTCTTAATAGTTTCTAGCTGTACTTCTGTTTATAATCAGAACTGTGCGATCACACATTATCTCTTACACTGAAGAAAACAAACTAATGTTGTAATTTAAGCTTTTTGAGTAACCTATCAGCAAAGAAAATTCACAAGCAAAGCAAACTAGCTTATGTTGCATCTACCTTGCTTAACAGCAGTGGAAGGGTTCAGCTTCCCCGATTTGACCTGTGCTTTAGCAAGATGCAGAGAAGATGCAAGCAGCTGGGCAGCTTTCATGTACAACACCAGCTGCTCTACTTGTCTAGGGAGGGGGAAAAAAAAAATAAGGTGTGTTGGTACATAATTACTTTTTTGAACACATTCAAGCCATGGGCAGACATCACTTTAAATCACAGCCCTACACAGGACCCAGCAGCAGCAGAAGAGGAAGACAGATGTTTAAAATGCAACTCCACCCCTCCCTTCCCTTCACAAACACGCTGTCACGGGTTCAGGAGTACATCTGCTCATCTAGTAGCTGCAGCAGCAAATACAAACTGCTTTAATGTAGACATTTTAAAAAAGAACACTTATTTGTGAGGACTAACTGCCCGAGGTCAACGTCTTACCACAAGTGACTGGGTGTACTTTTCTTGCAGTGTCATTTCCTATGCCCCTGGAATTCTCAGTTGTGAAAAGCAAACACTTTGCAGGGCTTTTTTGTTGGTTTTTTTCCCCAGAAAGCAAGCAGGAAGTGGAACTGCCCCTTCCCACCACTCCAAAATTTTCATATTTCTCTTTTGAGTTTGTATTAGGGCTGATCAGTTCCACTGGAAAAAAAGGTCAAAGTTGGACACTCCCTCCTCTTTCCCCGACCTCCACCACAGTGCTACTGCTGCAGCCCGGTCAACAGAACAGATGAGGGGGTCAGATCTGACAGAAGCTGGTATACAAATTCCCAAGGTTAGAAATGCAGGGCTGTACCTCAAGCCTGAACTCTTCACCATTTCCTCAACTTATGTAGTATGCTAGAAAACACTGGGTTTTTTTATTTGCCTGCTAGCAAATGCCTTTGCTCTTTCTGATCTGTCTTCATTGCTAAAAACTTATTCCTATAGAAGATTCTAGACAGCAAAATGATCACTCTCAACAAAATTGGCATAGTTTGCATACATTTTGGATGTATTCAGTATTCACTAGTTCCCCTAATACTTTTTGACCGCATACTTACCCCCATTCTTTGCTTAGCTGGCTGATCTGATCAACAACTATGCTCTCTTGGATTTGGTACAGCGATACTGCAGAAGTACACAGGTCTGGGTTTCCTCCTCGTACTGCTGTCAGATCCAGAACACATTCTGTAAATGTCAGCATCATGTTTAGATGACGCAGTGTATCTGTATGTTCTCTCTGTCAGAGGGAAAGATGACAAAAACTTAACCATTACACCTAAGACAAACAAGTACACTTAAAATTCTTGCTAATCATTTCAGGGTTTCTTGGTATGTCAGGTCTATCCATAAATCACACTGCAGTAGAGCCAGAAGTAGGAACTACAGAATCAAATGGGTCTGAACAAACAGATCAACAGATATTAACTTGTTCTTTATTGATAATTTCAAGATATTGTAGCTTATACTTAAGAGTCTTTCAGAAAAGCCAAAGAAATTGGGACATGGAGTTCTATGTTTGTGGAAACCCAAGCAACTGAAGGAATCAAAAGTGGGACATAATACTTGTTATTATACTATCAGCAACCCAAAAGTATGCTCGGCACTTCTACGAGAAGCCAGGAGGAACATTTGGCTTTTATTTAACAGACTTGATATCTACAAAAGAAATGATCAAAAGCTTCATACTTATCTGCTTCACTTTTAATTTACAGTTAGATCTGGAATTACACTGTGTTAAGAGGTGGCTGTTTAAACACAAAGTTTACACTTTAAACTAAACAGCTTCAATTGGAGCTAATGCCGAACTGCTTCTTGGTGACTAAAATAGATAACACATGCATAGTCTCTGCTCAAAAAACCCCAAAGTTAGCCTTCAAAACTAACGAAACATGTCTTAGCAATATTTATAATCTTTTAATTAGTAACACAGATCTTAATTCATTTTAACTCTATCTGTGGGAAGAATACAGAGTACTGTCAAGCAGTCAATAGATTCAATAGGGACCCAAACACTTTCCAGCATGATGTGAATGAGAAAACAGAACAGCAATCTGTCTTGAGAAATTTACAGCCTAAGGATAGCAGTCTGGTGAAAGACCGCCCTGATTTGTGTTTTTAAAGTGTCACTCCTCCACACATTAAAAAACCTAACATATAGGACACTCTTCCCACAAGTAGGATTTAACGTCATCCACCGACTGTGAAGCAGCAGCTAACAGCAATGCCCAGAAGGATATTGCTACTGTCAGCACCCACGTCCAGAGACTTGGCATTAAAACAGAGGCCTCTTTGGAAGGCTCTGATGAACAAAAGCAATCATTTTCCTGTAGTTACCTATTCAAATACATAATATGCCAGGAATAATGACTAAAGAGAAATTGGTCACTATTGATACGGGAATATTTTCAAGATCTCGTAAAGGAACATGTGAGACAGTGAAGAGGAAGCTACAAAGTACACTGAACGGTCCTGTTTTTACCATGTCTCTGTTTTAGCAGCATTACACATTATAAAACATTATTTTTTTTTCTATACCTCCATTAAAGTTTCCTCAGGCAATTCAGGAGCTTCAAAAGTGATAAAGCCCTCTAAGCTGGGAGGCGAAGTACCATAAGGCATGTACTTCAGACTCGGAGCTGCCTCGGCTCCCGGAGGAGAAGAACCCATATAAATACCAGGAGGAGAGCCCATATATACACGGCCACTAGTAGAGCAGAGAGACCCTCCAGAACTGTTTGATCCAACTACAAGAAAAACAACACACACATTCAGTCTAATAGGTTGTTCCATCTCACAGCGCTGGGGCTGCAGTTGGTTGCAAATGACAAATCAACAGTCAACACAGATTCACTCTTGGGAAGCTCTCCTGATTGTTCCTTACATCAGTCTGTGGAGAATGCAAAGGCTACACCGCAATGAACAGTAACAATTCATAACACAGATTCTGGGAATAGCTGACAAGGATTCCAAGGCAGAGTCCAACAGTACAGACTGAAGGTTGTGCTATAGTTCACAAAAGCACACCGTTGCACACTCCTGATCATCCTGAGCAGATGACAGCCTTTACCTTGAGATCTTTGATATCTGTCAACATAGCTGACACATGCCCAAATGCAGTCAGCTCACACTGCTTGTGTGCCATTCCTGGTACAATGCACAGCAGCAGGCAAAAAAGCATAATCAGAAATCCAACTTCTCCTTTCCACCTTTGTCACAGAGATCTATTACACTTCCTGTGGTGGAGTAAAGCTGTGTACACAGGTTATACACTGCTGTGTTGTACATCTATGCCTCTCACCATCTCTTTAGGAGAAAAAAAGGGCAGAATTCATCTGACATTAATCTCTACTTTACAGACTACTTTTACACTAGAGGATTTGCACCTGCTGTGCAAGGCAGTAATCAGGTTACTGGCCCAAGAAGTGGGCAAGCCCAAATATTGTGTTTGAGAACAGTCCAGACTAGTGAGGGAAGTTTTACCTGAGGTGGTTCTTGTTCTGAGGACCATATGGGTGCAGGTAGGAGGGGTAGCGCTGCTTGGAGGGGACCCAACAGTAAACATGACAGCCCGAGAACTTGCCCCGCTTCCCATGGAAGGAGGTGCCATTGCAATTCCATAGGCCCCTGCTGGAGCTGGAAAAGAGAATTTCAGCAAATCAGTCCCTATTACATATAATCAAGTAACTACATGCAGCAAATTGGAGCACTGCAGCACAACATGCTTAGATGTAGATCCAAGATTGGGACTAGTTAGAAGTTCTGACAGCAACTAAAACAAGCTGTGTGGACAGCCTTGATGATACACAAAAAGAGGCAAGATGCAGCCTACATGTATCTTTTAATGTGTCTCTGCTCTAATCTCACCTAGAAAAGAGCAACAGAGGCTCTCTGAGAGCCTGAGGACACCACCAGTCCTGCAGCAAAAGATACAACAGAAAAACTTTAAATACAGACCATGACAGGTCTGCAGGCTGAAGACCAGCCCTGTCTGCAGAACTCCTTCCATACGCTCAAAAACAAGGTGAGAACTTCTGGTGGCCACTTGTGGCAAGGAAGAAGTGGGGGGACAGAGGAGAAAAAAGAACAAATGACCCAGAATTACATAAACTGTCTTTCATATGAAAACAGGGTGTAATTAGGAAATGAAACAGCCACAAAATGTGGTATTAAAAATAAAACCAAACATAAAAAAAATCCCAAACCCTTCTAGCCAGTAGAGGCAGTTAAGATATTTCTGTTTAGCACAGAAATAGCTATTTTCCTGTCTCTGTTATTTTTAAAGCCATGCTAAAGAAATGGAACATATCCCCTCTTAAAGATTCCGAAAAAAAAAACAAACCCTGCTGTACTGAGGCTAAAAATTCCCAGAGCCAATTATTGAAGTTGGAAGCAGAACTGCATCTAGTTGGCACTCCATAAAAAACCTAGCACATAAAGAAAGCCTGGATGCATCCATCTGTTTCTTACCTGTATCCATTGGTCGCTCGGTATTGAGGCTGTCTGTGCTGCCTTGATACAACTGGCCACCAAGGGTAGTCTTTACCTGTTGATCTGAGAGCTTCCCAGTACTAACAGACCTAGACAGAAAAATGTTATGAATTCACAATAAAAGCTCTTCAGTGAGATCCTCCTATCTAACCTGCAACTAAGGATGACTTTCAGATTCCTGGTATTATAGAGAATTCTTCAAAGTACAGAAAGCCCTGAAAACTTGCTGTTCATCATGGACCTACTGAAGCAGAGCTAACTATAAAAACAAAGATACCCTTTTCTCTTAAAAAAAAACATACTGAGAATTTTATCACATAAATTTCCAAGCAAAAACTGAGCAGGGTTCAATGAGGCAATGAAATTCCGTATTCAGAAAATCAAAATGAAAGGGAACTAGACAGCAGCACAAAGCGCTTCAGGAAGTCCATGCTATATTTATACACAGTACAAAATGTTTCTGTTGTATGCATCAAACCTCAGCATCTCTTCACAGCTCGCTTTTTGCATGCTCTTCCCCTCCGAGTTGCTGTGTGCAACATACATTCTTCTGCCAAGTTACCTACCCAGCTTTACAGGTTATAAGTACTACAATACCTACCTGCCGAAGGTAGTTTTACTGTGCTGCTCTCCTGCCTGCTTTTCACCTCCTTGGGTTGAGTGGAAGTGTGTGAAATCCCTTGGGTCAGTGATGTCTTTAGGCTGCAGTGGGGGATCTACCAAGCCCTGGCGATTAGCCAGGGCCAGCAAGTTTGAGGACGCTTGAGTTTTAGGTATTTTGAAAGGAGCAGTTGCCTTTAAGAATCAAGACCAAGAACACACAAAAACTAAAGTTAGAACCCCCACAATATTACTGGGAATGATTTCAGGCAGTGTGTTACCACATTTTACTGACAGTGGCAAACTTAACAAACCTTAGTAGGAGAGCCAATGATCGTTGGTAATGGAGTTTTGAACAGCCAGTCTGAACTCCTAGGTGACGATCCCATATGTTTGGTAGGCGATGTTCCCAGGCTACCTGGCCTACTTGGCTGTGGAGAGTGACTGTACCCATACCCAGCATATGATGGGCATACTGGGTCTGAATGCTGCTTTCTGAGCTTCTGCTTGTTCTGGTAAATATCTGTGAGAGTAGGTGCACTCTGTAACCTTGCTCCCATCAGAAGTGACTGTGGAGACTGAGATGGTGGTATTGGAGAACCTGTGGGGATGAAAAATAATGAAGTAATATTCCACTTGCAGTGCTTGGAAAATACATCAACAAAGCCCAAAATGCCAGAGATCAACATTAAACTGAAAGGTGATGGGACTGCAAATATTGTGAGTTGCGTTTGATCATTAACTCCCTAGATGGCAAGGAGAACGGATTTAGCCTGTCAGCTATTTGGATGTTTAAGCCGCCAAATCAGCAAGATTTCAAGGTGACAGCTGTACTGGCAACTGCAGTACCTCTGGCAACCTCTATCAAGACAAATAAAGTGGTTAGATTCAGCAGGAATGGCATAACCAATACTGAAATTTCAAGTGCAGCCATCAAGGCTCTAGGTTGAATAGAGGCTCTCAAGTACTGGAATTGTAACTGTACAAACAAGTGTGTGAATGCGACATTACATGTTCGTGACTTGTTTTGTACATAGTGACTTCATTTACAGACATAAAAGGCAGCTCACCTCATGGTTCCTGCAAGAAAACAAAGTACTAAAAATAACCACATTATTCAAATAAAACAGTTTGGTATCATAACTTTGGGCAGTCATCTGCTTTTTACTCTGTCACACTGAATCTTTTTCAAAAGCTTATTATGTACAAAGCAAGTCCACAATTTAGTAATGAGTGTAAAGTTTCTCCTAAAATAAATGGAAATGGAAGAGCTATAAGCAGTCATTTAACTAGAGGGCTTTGGGGAAATCCCTCTTATGAACATCTCACCCACTCAAAGGTGCCCTTCCCCTCTTTCAAAAAAAGGAACCTGAAATGTGATCACATTCCTTGTGGTATTTTTATGTCTCTGATGAGAAACTCTGCAATAGTACATAAGACTTTAGCTTTATGGGCACAGTGTCCCAGATAAAATGCCTGTCTTGGTAACTTCAAAGAACTGACACTGAAGTGACAATTTCATGTTAAAACATACCAATTTCATGTTAAAAAATAGGCAAAACTGAAAATGTTTAAGAGCTGGCCAAGACAATCTTCTGAAATAGGCTCTGTTTCATAAATGTATGCTCAGAAAAGAAAAACAAAAATCACAAACTTCTTGCAGTTTGCTCAGTAAAGTGCCCAGCTGTTGAGACATCTCTCAACCTTCTAAAGCCTGTGCTTTTGGCTAGTTACATTTTGAGTAAGAGCTACTTTATTTCATTCCACTCCATTAAACAGTATGTTTTAGAATAGCCTTTCTGCTTGCTGCTCCAGCAAAGATCAAGTCTATTTCTCATTAACTTCCCAGCCAAGAATTTGCTTGTTTGAAATCCCTCTGCTTGTCTGTCTCATAGCATTGGAAGTCCTCACCTGTCACTTTAGAAACCAATCTTAAATCTTACTCTTTACTGTTCTAGTGTCATTGCCACCATGGGGAAGGCTGTTGAATTAGAAGTTTGTCCATTGCTGTCACTGGCAGCAGAAGCAGCTCAATTAGTTTAGAAGCTACATTATAACAGACGTCTTCACTCCTTAAAAAAATCTCAGTACAGATGACCTCCCGTCACCCAGAAGCAAAAGACAGCTTCCCATAGCTATTTAAACAGTGCAACCTGTGGTATTTTACAAATAGAAATACCACTGCATTCATCTGAAATTAAGACATAAAGTCAAGTAGGAAAAGAATGAAGGAAATACATGAATAAATGAAACGTTAAAAAAACCCCACCACCTTACAGCCATAAAACCAGTGCTCTGGTATGTCACAAGTCAGTTTGACACTAGCAAAAGGCACTAAGCCAAAAGCCCTACAAAATTTTATCCAAAGAAAAGATGCAACAAACACACACTCTGCTTTGTATTCTCTTCACCCTTTTCTCTTTAAGAGAAGAGACTATTTAAAATCTGTGGCTTCACTTATTCCTTGTCTTTTGTTGAGACTGCCAATGGCACAGCAATTAGGAAGGCCATTTTTGAGACATGTTACAGAATGTCTCCTATGGATGAAACCACTCTCAGATATGAAATACGGCTACTCCAAGAAATGAAGGCTCATCCCCAGATGATTTTGGGAAGTGTTTAAAATAGGGGAAAACCCCATAATACAGTTTCAACACCACCTCTTAAGAAAGTCAAATTAAAGAGCTGAACTAGTATTTTCAAATAAGAAGAAAATGCATTCAAAATGTACATAGAGCAGAATGTGTTGCTGAATTGCATATTCTTATGCCCAATCCTTCTGGCATTACAGTGCAATTCCATCTTTAACAGTCTCAAAACAAGTCCTATTTCTCCCAGATCTTTTTTTCCCCCTTCTCCTGCTGGCATGCCATAATTTATGACTTGCAAGGCTTACTGAATGCTTAGCAACACTAACATCAGATCCCAGTCAATTTCCAAGGGAATGACGAAAATGTGTTGCATGCTGTACACCGGCAGTTCTCCCTCCCTTTTCTAGGGCTGGCATAACAGATCTGGTCTATCAAAACCGGATTCTGAGAAGCATGCTACTCCCATTCATTATAATCCATCCACTTCCACCCGTTTCAAGACAGACATTACCAGAGTTGTTTTTTTATGTCAAGAAAAAGAAATTTTTGTTACTCCTTCACTGTGTAGGGAATTAGTTATGGGGAAAGGTGTCTTGAGTCTGCCACAACTGGGCTAAGTTTCTACAAGTCAGTGCACTGCTTACCCAGTGTCTCCTATTAACCCATACTAATGTAATGTTGGCTCTCCTCTCCCTTCACAAAAAGCTCTAGAAGATCTATCAAAATAGTAGTGGTTATGCTGTCCAAAGTCTCCCACCTGAGAAGTTTCTACTCCTTGATTCATGTCCTTGAAGCTGTCCGCAACAACAGTGCCCAAGCTGCTCAGGTATGGTTCCAACTATGCAAACAAAATAAAAATGTGAATTTATGCTTTATACTTCACCTACAGATGGAGGTAAAGCAAAATAAAACTGAGTTAGTTTACTTCTGTGAGCCATTTAACAGAAATTACTTCCGCAAATGTGACCTGGTTGGGTGGATTTTGGTTTAAGATCATTTCAAGCAAGAATTAGTGTTCTGAATTACTGTTCCAGATAAACTTTACTTTACCTACTCTGCTAAGAATTTATGGGCTTACCTAGTGGTGAAGGAGAATAGGGTCTAGAAGATCCTGTGGATAACCTGCGCCCAACACCCTGTGCAGCGTCAGCTGGCACTGGAGAACAGGAGCCCATCTTCATGAAACCCATTGGGCTGGTATTTGAGCGTCTCACAACTCCAGCTCTAACAAGGTGAAAAGACTGGTTACACATACTACAGTAACCGTGGTTCCTTGAGATAAGCTTCGGAATCCCCTAAGAAATATATCAGATAAAGAAAATACTGACATTTAAAGAGAAAGCTATGATGTTGGAACTTATTAAGCTACTAACTTAAGCTAAGCTTCCCATACTGAAAACAAACAAGATTTAATTCCCTTTGTTCAACATTGACTTTTTAACTTTCAATGCCATAATAGTCTGTTAACTGGAGAAAATTAAAAGGGATATCTCTTAGTACATGGATTCCTAATTTTCAGGTCATCAAATTTTGACTTTTACAATCAAGTGAAACGTATTCCTGCAAATGCCCATTTTATGTCAACAAAGATTATGACAGTTTTCATAGTGGGTCAGGTCCACAGGTCAGGTTAACTAAAACCAGATGATTTAAGAGAAGGGCACTTTCCCAAGTGTAGCAACTACTATAAAATCAGAGATCCTTAAAAAAAATACACAAGGAACTGCAAGTTTGTTTTTGTAAAGATCTCCAGAGTTCCGAGCAGTCTGTTTGACCTTCACCATCCAGATTCTGTAGACAAAGAATAAGTCTGGCACACTAGAGCTTTGTAGTAGACAAGCTGGTTAACTAGCATCCCCAAAAATGCCTGGATATTCTACAAAACAATGCATTCACCTCATCATTACATGTGTAAAAACAAAACATAGCTTATTACTGACATTCTAGTTTATAATGTAATGCCATATAATACATAAAGAGGAATAAAAAGCACGGCTTCATCTTTTTACCTTCTTCAGTTGCATGAAAAAACAAGCTCCTTCTGTTTTTATGAAAAATTTCAAGTGCCCATCCAACAACCTTGAGACTGAAGGACTGCTGGTTGTTATCGTTAAAGTGTCTTTAGTGTGTTTTTGTGCAGAACAAAAAAATGACATCAGCAAGAAAGCATGGACCTCTGACAAGGTACAAACACGAACTAGAACCTTAAAAAGGAGTTTAAACCCCTCAGACTCACCTTGGTGATCCATGGGGGTTTGACACAGGGCTGGCAGTAGAGGACAGGTTCTGTTCTATGCGCTGGTAATTCCGTAGCTGAGTGGGAACCGGGATTGGTGCTGTTTCGCTGCGTGGGGATACCGAAGGCTGACAATGCCTGAAGATGGAAGGTGTGGAGACAGAGGGTGAATAAAGATGGACAGGTCCCCCTCAGAACTGTACCACTGATGAAATTTCAAGAAAATCTAGGAAACAGGAAAGTAAGCTGCTTCTGCACCCCCTGTATGTAGTACAGTCTCAGCTTGTCCTAATCTAGCTCTAACACTTCAGAGAAGAAGATGAGGAACTGTTCTTTATTACCTCTTTTCTTATACTGGCCAGTATCAGATCAAGCTGAGAGTGCAGAAGTAGCTGAAGCACTTCGTCACTCATCCCAGAGATCCCTCTGACTTCCTGCCAATCTGCTTGTTCTGTTTACCAAGCTTCAAAATAGCGTTCTAGGAAAACCCGCCACACTAAGAACAGGAAGTTCAGCAGCAGGGCTGGAATGTGTACAAAAGCCACTAAAGCACAGAGATATCCCAAGAGACAACATGAACTTGCGAAAGGAAAACATGTTATGTAACCAACCCCTGACAAAATGACCAAAACCACACACCTGAACATCAAACCACAGACTCAAACTGCAGATTAGCACTTCCCAAGTTCAACTCAAGTGTCAGTGACCTGGCTTACTCAGCATACTAGCTGATAAGGGAATCAAACCACTGCAAGTGTAATCAGTTACCAATACTTTTAAAGGAAGACAGAATTCAGTGGAAACAATTTCAAATGAACAGGCTTTTTGGAAGATAATCAGTCTAATATCTGGTCCTTTATTGACCACCTCTTCAGAGAAAGATTAGAAATTCTTAGTGGAAATGTAAAAAAGTTCTACCGGGCTGCATGGCATTGAACAAGAATCTGGGTTTCTGACTCAATCTTATTCTCTTTGCTGCCTCTGAGAATGAAACGCTACTTGCTAATACACATAGAACTGCCGTAACAAAAAAAAACCCAAACATTTGTCCTTTTATTCCCACCCATTTTCTAGACACTACAGAGTAATTTGGAAGTTATCCATGAGCACACAATCAGTGGAATGCCTAAAAGCTTCCACACAAGAGGAAGGTTTCGTAAGTGGAAACCACACAGAGGCAGCCTGCTATGATCAACACAACACCATGAGGTAGCACAGGGAGGCCCCCCAGGCCTGACCTCTGGAAGAAGAGAAGCAGATGTTCTTTAAACTGTGGTAGTAACACTGAGGAGGCTATGAAGACACTTCAACTTCTAAAATACTTTGCCTGGAAAACACCTTTCCCTGCTCTCACACAGCCCTGCAGGGTATATCCAAGCAAGCTCTGTGAGCCAACTGCAGGTAGCAATGCTGTGTCAGTATGGTGGAGAGTATGGTGCAGTATTTGGCCTTACCTCGGGGCTCCCCAGCTCAGCTCTGAGGCTGAACTCTAGTTCAGCATCCTCAGTCTGATGTGGTTTGTTACTAGTTAGAAAAAACGCAATACAGATGTGTGCAGTGCTGCATGCAAATCTTGTTTCTCTGAGATCCAGAGAATAAAATTAGCAATTAACCACCTCCACCTATTGTGCCCATTCTGGCTGGAGTCTAAGAAGCGTTACAGCTGCTTCTACTTGACTTAAAGCAGCATAACTATGGGTGCAATTTGTTCCCATAGCCTGAGGAGCCAATCACTGTTTCACAGGGCACAACCTTTTGTAAAAGACAAAACAAAAACCTACACCCCCTTCCACCCCTCTCCCCCCCAAAAAACCCATCAAACAATAACCAAACCACCCAACAAAAGAACATTTATCAGGAAATAAAAAACCAATAGCAGTGCCTTGCAGACTATCAGACATGCTGCTTCCTTCACACCATGCTCCAAGCAGCCAGTTAGTTACTGAGATTACTCAACCAACAATTAAATCAAACTACTACAGTACAGACACTGAAAGTGTGACCAGTAGGCACCTGTTTCTTATCACACAACTGTTTAGCTGTTAACTTAGTAATGTACAGACAATGTGACTGACATGGTTTCATAAAACCTGTAACTCTAAGAACTGCAATGCCTGACACAATTTAAAACAGGAAATGACAATGTATTTCTAATATGTTGTACACAGCCAATCCAGAGCAAATGGATCTTTACAGACAAACCACCCCCATTATCTGCCCTTAAACGTAAGGTAAGACTAAAAGCTGTATTGATAGTCCATGTCAGCAGATTTCACGAACTGTGCAAAGATCAGCACAAAGTAGCAAACTTTCCTTGTGACAAGCATTTCTAAACAAATAATGCTGACTCGCAGCCCTGTAGTATTAGCATAAGCCAAAAATACACCCAACATAATAGCTTTATTCCCTATTTAGCCACTCATCCTCTTTCTATTTGTACTGAAAACATTATGAAATTCATTACTTGGTCAAATGACAAATCTAATCCTTCTGTTTAGATATTACATGAGTAGTTAAACAGCATGATTGAGCTTCACATTTTTCATTATAACACAGGAGAGATTTCAGGCGCCACTGATGAATATCAGTTCTATTTCAAACTAGCAGAACTGAAGTCTACAACCATGTGGATGAAAGATGACTTGCTAACAGTCCTGCTGATGGAAAAGCTGCAATACATGTTTAGCTCTTTCATGTGGCTCCTTTAGTATCTTGCAAGACACAAACACAAAATTTACAGTACTTGCTTGCACAGAAGCCGCACCCAGTTACCAGACACAAGACAACCCAGCCATGAAACACAAATCCATGGCAATCTGGCTTTAGCAAGTTCCTCTCCTCTCACAACTACTTCTTAAAATGTACACTGCATTCAACATCTTGACCCACTAAATGGACTGTGCTGTGCTTCATAACACCAAAAAGGACAAGTCAGTCATGTCTCTGAAGTCTCTGCTTTCAACCAGTTCAAAATCTAAACAGACAAAAGAATGCTCTCTTTCCTTAAGGAAATCTGTTGGGATGCATCAGAACCACAAGTTAGCTATGCAACTGTCAGCTGTTAGAATGCATTTAAGTGCAGAGAGCCGGGAAAAAAAACAGGTCTAGCTTCTATTTCAGTTCAGTTTCAAGCAGCCACCCACAATTAAAAAACACACCCATAAAGCAGAAGAGGACATCTTCAAAAGGGAGGAAGTCCTCAAGCCTACATCACACACCTGTTAGCTGTACCAGAAGCAGTACTTCGAGAAGAGGCTGACGATGGTTTCTGTGCAGTTCCTGAGCTTCCAGAAATAGTTAATGGTGACTGCCTGTGAAGACAAAAACCACTGTCAATAGACAGGTCTTCACATCAGAGAAACCACTTAGCAGCAAAGCTTTCTGAATTCAAGCTGTTTACATATTCATTAAGTTTAACTTGGCATATTGATCTTTAAGATAAAGTCCTCACAACTATGCAAAACCCATCATTGCCAAAAGCCCAGCAACCCCTTCTACAGCTGCAGTATCAATTTTAGAACATGAGACTTCTTTTGGATAAAGCTCAGCACACCTACCCTCCACACATCAAGAACTCACTCGAGGCCCGCCTGCCAGCTGCTCCCAATGGCATATCATCTACAGTAAGCAGAAGAACACATTGAAAACCCACGTCATGAAGTAGAATCTTAAATAAAATTACATCTCCAATACTCCTGTTGTAGGAATAACCACTTCTGGCAAACTTCTGTGAACATAGAGAAGTTTACCATAAACTGTGACCCCCCCAACAAAAAAGTATAACCGGGGAAGACAGAAGAGTCAGAGATCAAGGCACTAATTTAATCAAATATTTACCACAAGTTAGTGGCATTACACAGAAATCAGCTGAGAGGCTTCTTAGTGACACTTCAGGTTTGGACAATATTTTAAAATGGCAATGTGCTACATCCAAGTCTTTCTACTGTATAAGCCCAGTCTGACATCTCACCTTTCATGTAGAACATTTTTTATGGTTTTATCTGCATTTATTTATTATCTACAGCTCTACAGCATGGACTATAGATGTTCAGTTTAGTCTGGAGGTAACAAAGTGCCTGCCTCCACTAAGAGGATCCTTGGGCTTCTTATCAGCAGTTGTTTACAACTGACTCTTGTTATGCTGCCAGACCCCAATATTTCCCATGACTTTCAATCCCCTTGGCATCTTTGACATATTTGGCTACTCAGCTGAAGGTGAAAACGTCCCAGATGGACATGCAGGTGTACCAAACAGTTGCCCTTCAAGCATTAATCAAACTAGAAATTAGTTCCAATGTGATTGACACACATTTAGAGAAGAGAGAGACAAAGAATAACAGAACATAAAGGTATGTTACAAGTGGGAATTGTTTTAATATATAAAATAAGGAAGGTTCTTACATGAGTGGTCTGAAGAGATATTGTGTGGGACAAGAACAAAGTCATCTGTGTCACAAGATGAGTTCTTACTACTGGTACTGGCAGAGTCTTTAGACACCTGGAGATAGTTAGGAGGACCCAATGGAGGGGAAGATAAATTTTCTTCTTGAATATGCTGCATGTCTGGCAGAGACTGGAGGGGGGTGGTGGAAAAAAAGAAAGTTAAAAAATACACTGCAAATCCAGTGATTCAGAATTTAGAATTGCTCTTTGGAATATGAAGCTTCTAAAGTGAGAGTCATCACTAGCTTTGACACCCCACCCCACCCCCAAAACCCCAAATAATGTAAGAAAGAAAAAAAAGCCCAAGACTTACATACGTAGGAATAGAAACTGTGTTTGAATTTGAAAATTTCAAATACTAGATACTCCTGTAGTGCCAATTTAGACAGTTCTATATTAAATAGGTTGTGAATTTAAACAATTCAAGTTTATTCCATTATTCCTGATGATACAGATGCACCTCTTCCAAATACCACATAAAAATTAAGTTACTAGTTTGTAAAGCCCAACTCAAAAATTACCTGTAACATTAATTATGTTGCA
Source organism: Ara ararauna (assembly GCA_028858755.1). Lineage (NCBI taxonomy): Eukaryota > Metazoa > Chordata > Aves > Psittaciformes > Psittacidae > Ara > Ara ararauna. The sequence goes on along the minus strand of CM054389.1, from coordinate 2,067,576 downwards.
AACCACATCAGCAAATCTAAAGATTTGTTACTCCAGCACTTCATATGTATATGTTTTTTCTTTAACAAAAAAGACCACCACAAACCCCACAAAATACAACACAGAGCAAAAGAGAACAAAAACGTTAATGGAATTCTAGCAGAAGAGGGGTATTACTTGCTCTGTGCTCTTAAAAATGCCCTTACACTGTTCAAGAATTGAAAGATCTAACATTCAGTAGCTCTGGGCTAAACACTACAGCAAATACATTCTAGAGATTGTTCTGTAAAGCAGAGAACTTACTGGAGGAGAAGCAAAACGGCATGAAGGAGAGCTACCACAGGAACTGCCAGAGACTGAGCCTGCGTATGTGGGCACAGGTACAGGACAAGCTAGAAGACGAAACCCCAGAGGAAAAAAAGACGGGGGACTGAGATTTTGAAAAGCTGAATTTCAAACAAACTCATTTCCTCAGTTTTTCATTCTTACACCCTTATACAGCTTATAAGCACAGCACTTAAACATACAAGGGTATTTTTAAATATCCTTAGAGATACCAAGAGTATTTTAAGTTCAGCTGAAATGTCAAAGGAACTAGTAAATAAGTATCACGTTTCAGTCTAGCATAATACAAAAAAGGATTCAACACTTAGGCTTTCAATAGAGCACAACAACAGTTAGTGTCAGGAAAATGCCTCATAAACACTTAGCATGATATTTGGCACATCTTCCTCCCTTCCAGCCCCCATCATTCAGCATTTACACAAGTAAGTGGAAAACCAAAACTACTTACATTTTTTGACTGTTGAAATCTGATCCAGGAAAGGGTGGTTGAAAAATGCTTCTGTAGAACAAGAAACAACCACCATTGTGAGTAAATGTACAAATGACACAGAATTTACAGACTACACTGCAGATGGTGACAAATGGTTGCCTTCCTGAATCAATATTTCAGAGCCAGAGGGTGAAGAGCTTATAAAAAATTAAAACCTTTTATGTTATATGCTGCTATATAGTATTTGGAAAGGAAACAAAAATCAATTGAATAACTTCAAACAATGGCCAGCAAAGCAAATCAGACTGAATTAGTGGAGCACATCTTATGACCGCACTTAAGGGTACACAAGAAGCCTTCCTATACTCCTCATGAAGTTGTTTCCTATGTTCAAATGTGGTACTCATTCAGATTTAATTTGCTGTTCAAAATAGGCATCTCTCACATTAAACATGAAGTATTTTCACTTCTGCCTCTCCCAAGGGCTGATGCTTATTTCTGAACCCATTAATGCTGCTCCATAGGTGGCTGAATATCACAACAGAGCAGCAGCTGCTCTCCTTCCCACTCCCCAACAGCAGAACACGACCTGTGCAGCTGGTTCAGAGCACAAAGCAGAATTAAACAATTCTCTACATTCTCTACTATTATACAATTTCTCTAATAATTTCCTCTGTTAACTTGTTACTGTTACAATAGAAACATTTTGCTTTTGTTGTCAATGAATATGCTGAAGTGCGTTTAATTGACTTGGAATAACCAGCTGAGTAGCAGTTTACATGGAAAGTTTTATTCTACAAGAAGCAACCTTCAGCTAGTTAGGGGAAATTGAGGGCTGGTGGAAGCCAGCTGCTGAGCTTCATGAACTTTAATGTTCTAACAGTTGAGGAAAAACAATGCTGTTCATCAGCCCTAAGCAAATAACAAAGGCAAAAAAGAAAGAATCTGAGACCAGCAGTATCTCCTCTCCCTTCAACACAATTTCTTCCAGGACCCGATAAGGGAGGCAGGCTCAGCTGTAATTCAAGAACAATGTAATGATTAACTTTAACACGAGGATCAGGTGTTCTTGAGCTTTTGTACAACACCTGCTGTTCTACTTTATATTGCTGGAAGATCAACAAGATTTCCAATGCTATTTTTACTTTAACAACAGGCAACTGGGCTCAGTTACACACTCTCCCTTTCACTCCCTTTGCTAAACACATTCCAGAGCAGCCCCTTTGAGGCCCGTTAAGTGGCTCAGCCAAGGAAAACATGACTTTCATCACCAGCTTTCTGCTTTCTATTTTTCTTTCTAAGCACAAATGCATTCTCCCACTACCACAAATGATACAGTGAATTCTCCATGTTTGAAGAAACTGTAGGGACTAGCACACCCAGAATGCAAAGTGGATTCAATTACTCAAACTCCATGTTTGTGACATATTCATTCTTCTAGACATATAGATTTACGTATCAACCCCTGAACACTGTCATCATTTGGGACATTTTACTCAATTATGACTTTTTTCCTGAATCTGAATTCTATCAAAGTTTTTACATGCAGCACCTGAGTTATGTCAGTCACATCTACACACAAAACCCCATGCCTGGCTCTCAGAAGAGCAACACCTCAATTATGCCAGTACTGATGTTTTAAAACCCAAATTACTAAAAAGAAAATACCTGATATTTCTTGCAGCAAAACATAGCAGAAGTTGAAAAGAAAAAAGTAGCTAGGAAAATCTTCAAAGCTTCAAGTAAAGAACTAAAATGCCTTTTGAATCCTCCTTCTTCCACAGCCTAACAAACATAGCTGTCTTATCACAAACACACAAGGACCACATGTGATGACTGAATCAATTTGTGTATTTCAGTACTGCATCAAAACCAGGCTCGCATGCATAACTAAAGAGCAATGGTGAAGTTTCATGAGCTGAAATAAAAACTGAGAATATCTTACTTTGGGTTCCAACTCACCCTAGGATCTCAGCATCACAAGAACTAATAGCTTATGATGAGGAAAGAACTACACCTTATCTACAAAGAGCATGAAAAGACTTTGAGGTTTAGGCTTTCTTGCCATTCCGTAGATTAAACTTGATGGGTCACATATCTTGTTGCTATAAATGAAGCTCAGTAATAAAACACATTGCTATTGATATATAATAATGAAAAAGATACTTGTATCTTTCTTACTTGTAAGTTCGCTTTAATTAACTAAAATTTCAAGATTAACACTTCCTCGCAGCTATGGTAAAATTGCAATAACAGTGCTATAACATTTAAACAATCAGCATGAATAACGTGACATACGAGATGCAGCTAAGAAGAACTAATAGAAGATTTGACTTTTCAGTAGTCTTTTAAAAATGCTGCCCGAGTTTGCACTAAAAAAGAAAAAAGCCTTACTACTTTTTCAGTAGCAGGTAACCAAACCCCCAGCATTAAAAACGCTTTTTGAGACTGAAGTGAGCAACAATCCAGCCAGCACAAAGCACACACAAATGTAAACTCCGCTCCTGACTAATTTTGAAGAGGCAACAGTTGTAGCCAGTTTGAATGATTCAATAGTAGTGACTCAAGGCCTTGAAATCTTAAGAAGGTAGCACAATGTTCTGCCACTAAAGATCTCCAGCTAAAGAGAAAAAGCCAAACACAGAAGTAAACTGGAGCCAAAAAAGCTCGCTTGTTAAGAGGGTATCCCTCCAGTTTTGCACTAGGTTTAACTTCCCAACTGATGCAAAATGCAGTCCTAAATAGATACTGCAGTAATGTCTAACAGTACACAAACTCAGTCACTTTTAGGACCTTACAAAAGACAAAGATACAACTGCTGTTACTACTGCTTTTGGGTTTAAAAGATTACAAACAGTGAAAAATACTTCACTATAATAAAGACGTCTTTACAGTTGGCAATACCCAAGTGCAATACTGGGAGCTCATATTTGCATATATAACGAATTTTGACGTAACGTCACATCTCTCATTGCCAGTACTTTGTTACATTTCTGCAAACACCACCACATGGAGATCAGAGATATTTGCTCCTGATTTGAAGCCAAAACACCAGTGAAAGTAACACAAATAAAAGACTAACACAAAATTTAAGGTCTATCTGTTAATACTGAGAGGGAGGAGGCCACAACTGAAAGAATTAAATGAATTTACAACATTAAAATAATTTACAACAAAAAGTCATTATTTCTGTGCATTACTTAATACTGACAGTAGTTACCAAATGATTTATTTTGGCTACCCTGCCTTCTTTATGATTACTGAGAAGAAAAATATACTTCACTTTTCATGTAATTGGCCAGGGACAAAAGGTCAAGACTGTTATTCTGGTCACATGAATACAACTAACAAGGAAAGTCAAGAGAGCAAAAGGAAAAATTACATACCAAAGTCCATTCTATCTTTTTGGTTTCTCTGAAGCAAACCCAACAGCAGGTCAGCCAGATAAGCTGATGTTTCCCTAGGAATACTGCACACAAGAGGAAGTAAAACATGCATTAAATTTAATGTATGCATTAAATAATGCATAGCACATTAAATTTCAGAAAGTCAGCATTCCGCACATCCCTAAGTCTTCACTATACATGCTCTACAGCCTTAGCACATAACCCTTGCAACTCAGCAAGGTACGATGAAGGCAAGATGCAACATGACTCACTGCTATCATACTACAACCTTGCAAAGATAGCAACATCAAATATTTTTATGAATACCAAGTATTCCCAAAGATGAAAAAGTGTTTAGTCAACAAACTCAAGTGACAGAAAAGGCCATGGTGACATACCTAGGAATCAAATTCCTGTTCTTTTCATAAAACATTCTCAAATCTTGAGGACTATTGGCCTGTCAAATAAAAATGTACATTATTAAAGCTCAGTTTCATGTACAAAATAGCTTTCATATGTATGCACAAACACGCAAAAAGGAGGCTTTTGCATATAAAAGGAAGCATTAAAGAAGAAAACCCCAAGCACGGCAGCAACTTCAGTACTGTGTATCCTCATATATTTCCTCTGGACTGAACACATGGACCTCAGAGACTAAGTACAAGCACCTTCTCCCTTAGTATCATCCTCAAATAATCTGGCCTTTGAATCACTGACACTACATCCAGGTATCAGTATTTACTTCTGTTTGCATGACTGAAGGAAAAGCCCTAGGAGTTTCCATGAGGCTAAAAAGGGAAAAGGAAATAAAGTGTTACCTGAAAAGGTGGTTTTCCAACAAGACACTGATAAATCACAGTTCCTATGCTCCACAGATCTGCTTTAGCATCATAATGTTGAGACATAATCACTTCAGGGGCCTGGAAAGAACAGCAAAGTCTCAAGAGGGGAAAAACAGAACAGCAAAGCCACAGCAACACAAACTCTACACTTCTTTTATCAGAGCAGTATTAACAGAGACCATTTTATTGTAAGACAAAATTAACATTTTAATCTGCATCACATGACTTGAAAGGTAACAGCTCTATCTAAAACGAAAGCTATGTTTCAAAACCACAAAAAGCTATAAATGTTCAAAAGAAAGTATCTAACAATTTGCACGTATGAAATACGAGGTTAAGTGTTATTTACTTGGTTTATGCAGTGTTCCTCATGGAAAAATAACAAAGCATTTCATAAGGATTATTATTACCACCATTTTACACATACAAAAATGAGCCAAGGGAAAGTCAAAATATCTATGACCATAGAGTACAGTAGTGGCAGTGCCAAAGTCAGACAGTTCGGTGCTCAAAACTGGCAATCACACTACTTGGGGAAAATTGACAGCAATTAACTCCAAATTTTTAGAAAAAGCCCAAACAAAACAAACCCCAAATGCGAGAGAATACACTAAATAACCAGAAGGAAACATCAAGTAGCTTTTTAACTTCTAGTCTGTATTTGATCTCTTCATTTTCTTAGGAACTGGGAAGGAGATAATGCCTTATTTTCGGGGGAAAAACATGTTAAGTATGAATGAAACCACTGCACAAACAAAAAAAAATAATGCTAGGATGTATTGCCTTTTAATTCTCCAAGATTTGCCTCCCTGCCTTGCTAAGGGATGTTCAATGACTTCGATTTTAACAATTGCAATCTCCACATCACGAGAAAACAGGTGCTAGTAAAACTATGGGAAGGTGCACTGGATGCTGCCCCCAATACTTCTGAAGCAGAATTAGGCATTTGCCAGTATGCAAGCAGTAGATTATTTTGTTCTAGTAGGAGAATGTTTGAGATAAGCAACATAATCTGAAATACACTGTCACCTACCATATACATAGGGGAACCACACAGGGTTGCAGCCATCATGTTGCTATGCAGATAACGAGCAAAACCAAAGTCAGCTACATAAAGAAACACATTTGTCAATGAAAAGAAAGAGAATTTTCAGATTTTTAGAGTTTAAAAATTGTGTCTCTTACTGAAATCTGCTACAACTACCAGCTAGAGAGAAAAAGACATGTATAATATATAGCTAACAACGTGGAATAGTAAAATCTATGTTTCACTGAAAGAATAATGTATTATCTTCCAAAGAGAAAGCCAAGAAAGAGCAGTGGCATAGTTTGCACAAACTGCTGCTCCACCATCTCCCCAGCTGCAGAGAACACTGTCTGGCGTCAGCAGGAAAGGATTAAAGTCAGTGGCTAAATATAAATGGTTCATTAAGAGTGATGAATATATAATCTGCTTCAGTGAAATCACATCAGGTAGAAGTTTAAGAAGGCAAGTTTCCAATGCCTGAATTTTCCACATTGACAAAAGCATCTGAAACGATCAAGTAAGGACAGCAAGAGAAGAAAGAAGTTTTGTCTCCTCTGTGCTGCTCAGAAGATGGATTGTGTTAGAACAGATCTCAGATTTTGGCTGAGCAAAAGCACAGAAAGTAAACTTGTTTAAAACAAGTTATTTTTAAATCGACATTTTAACAGACAAGGAGAGGTTAAAATGCCTTAAGCGTCCTCAGAAGATGAGTTTGGTAGTATCCTGAACAATTGACGTCTCCTCCCAGTTACGATGCCAAACCTTCTTCTGTCAAAAATAGGTCATAACCTACATTTCTAAACTTCTCAAATAACCCTTCGGAGGGTTTACCACAAAAACACCCTCAGCTGGAACTGAGACTGGATTCCTGCATGAACACTTTGAAGTTGACTAAAGGCTACTCAAAGTTTCAAAGGTTACAGATTTATGTCTAATTAAAATAGCTTAATACTAGAAACATCAGATAAATAGGTTTCTTTTTCCTGCAGATTTACTCAAAAAGGTCTTTATGACTCCATCTTTCTTATCCTAAAAATCTGTATTACAGCATAAAGCTCATAATTCTAGACTTACTGCCTGATTTGCATAAATTTAATACACACCATATCCAGTACACCCTCTGCGCTTTCAGTACAAAGACACTTCAGAGTAGGAAAACAATTCAACAGTGATAATTTGCTGTTACATCAGAGAAAAGCATATTTACCTATTTTAATGCGTATCCCACTGACACTTGACTTTCTACGACTGGCGTAAGACAACAAAATATTCTGTGGTTTAAGATCCCTGTGAATGATTCCTTTACTGTGCAGAATGCGCATTGCTGCTGCAATCTGCTGGAGGAACACACGGATGGTGTCTTCACTAAGAGTTCCTTTAGCTGGAAATAACATACACATTAACAAATGAGAAAATAAATATCATTATCTTTGGGCACAAAGCAATAAAACTTCACAGTGACTGACTGTGAGAACAACTAAGACAAGCAATCCATAGTGAATTACATCCAGAAAATTCCAATCTTCAGTGTTTTTCTATAAAGGTATATACTCCCAACACCATACACATCTCCATAGTTTTACACTAGTTACAGTACTCAATGATCTGGGTTTATAATAGTTTATGCAACACTGTAGCATAATAATTAAAAAGCCTCTTGATCATCATTAAATCCTAAACTTACCAAAAAGGCAAAGGAGCCAAGAAAATAACAGAACTTCACAGTTTAGAACATTAAATTTACCTACAGTCTTGTTACAACCTGAAGCCACAAAACCTGTTCTTTAAAAAAAATTATTATGGGGATGCAAATAACCACTCTGCTAAAAAAAAATTATCCATGATAAAATTTATTTGGAAGGGAAAAAATAAGATGTACATTTGAAAGTCTCCTCAGAAGGTATTACCTCACTCTGCAGTATGAAAAAAGTACTGAACACAGGAGCCGGATTATACCGTATGAGACTTTCAAAGAATTTTAAGAGAAGTGAATTAGGCTTTTAATATGCACAGTTACCATAACAATAGCTGTTCACAGAAAGATTCCTTCAACATACTGAGATACAAAGGCAAGTAGAAGAATATTTTCATCAAGAAAAATAGGAAGGTTACCATCTCTGCTCAAAATTTTGTTTGGAATAAGAATTGGTGTGTCATGATTCTGTAACTTGTGTCTTCCCTTTGGGCAGAGCCACACTGAAGGGCAAAATCACTTCTAAACCAGAAGTGCCTCTTTGTAGAAAGTGTTATTATGTAAGTAATTCAGTATTTTTAAGTGCAGATCTCTGCAAAGAAAGCAGGCGGAATCAAAACACTGGGAGCAGCCCCCAAAACACAACTTTAGTAATAGAAAACCACACATTTTTCAGCATGCTATTTATGGTTAGTTACATCTTCTCCCTCATTTACAAATAAGGAAATATTAAATACAACTGTTTCAAAAGCAGTGGCAAAAAGCAGTTTCTGCCTGTGCATTATTTTATTTACCTTCATTGCTACATTGTGGGTTTTAGTTTCAATTATGAGTGGCATTTAAACACTATTTTTAAACAAATGCAAAAACCTTATGGCTCCCTGCAGCTTCAAAATTTAGTTTTCAAGTTACCAGGGTGGCACAAACACACACAAACAGCACCCTGGTGCTGACCTTGACTGAGACAGAATAAAAAACTTTACAGATTCTTGGTGAATTTATAAAGAGGGGACTTGAGAAATCACACCAGGGTGAACATGCATCGTGGAATCAAAGACATTTCATGAACAGAAAAATATTTAAAAGAGAAGAAAAAACTCTTAGAGAAACATCAGTGGATTACAGGAATATAGAATATAAGCATGTAATGCAACAGCTTCTGAATAAGGAAATATAGTGATCAATTACCTTGTAAGTAATCTGCCAAATCCCCACCATTGCAGTACTGTTAAAAGAAAGATTTTTATTCAAAATACAAACACTGAAACTTTCTTTATATTTTTTTACTTTGTAATCTTTTAATGAAAGTGGGAAGATATCTTCCAGCTGTTTGCCTTAAAATTGTTTTGTCAATTATCTGTAATTAATAATGAGATGTAACACTTCATCAATACTTCTAATATCAGAAAATTAAATGGAACACACAGCTAACTCAGCAGTGCATAGGAAGTAAACAATCTAGTTTTTAGAACTGCTTGCTTTAACAAGTCGTGGTTCTTCTAAAGCTGTGCAAAGACATTTTGTCTAAAAAACACCTTTATAATCAGCCAGAAAGAAACATGTACGTTAATATATACCTCCATTACCAAGAAGACAGAATTGGGCATTTCCTGAAAGAGAAGAACAAATCCCATTTAAGAATACGACAAGACAAAGCCTTCAGCACCTACATTAACCAAGTGTAACATGAGATTTTTTTCTATCACCTGAGACACCTTATGTTAAAGTCACTGTTTTAGAGTGCAGCCGATACACACATTCCCCACCATTAAGTACTTAAACTTTTCAAAAACATTAGCATTTGCAAAAAGAAACTACCAGGCAACAAATACCCCGAAGACTAAAGCTATCATTTGAAAGAGCATCATACAATAAGTAACATCAGTTCCTTCTGTATATCACTCCCTCAGCTTTCAACTTCCAGTAATATTTAGTCACAAATACTGGACAGAGTTACAAACCACAAGCAAGACAATGTGGCTATGATAACCAGCTTTCTAAGGAGGAAATCCAAAGATACTCCTCACTTCTGGGTAAGACAAGCTTTGGTTCTGCCATCTGACAGGCCAAAGGTCAGCCAGAAATCACAGAGCAGTCAACTGTCTGGAATAAACCCAAATACTATTTTGTAGGATAATTACTTCAGGAGTCACGCATACTTCTGCAAAGTATCTCCCTCAGAGAGTCACTGGCAGAAGCACGTCCCCGCCATGGACCTAAATGCCTCATGGCAAAGGTGCGATTTGTTATGGCAGCCCTATCGATATTTTCCAAAGCACTGACCTCATTTGACCTAACCTATTTGCAACCTGAATTCCCTCTCTTGTAACTGGGTAAAAGTTACTGAAAGACAGATTAGCCAACTTCTACTGTAAATTATCTACACACGCCACAAAAATGCAGTAAAAATATTCGTTCTTGAACCCTACCCTAACAAGAAGATGCACCTTTTTTACAAATACTTATTTTGTGTGAGGGAAGAAAAAGCCAACCTGTCTATGCCAATAACCAACATCATTTTCCACAAAGCCTCCTGCATATAAGTTTTGTTGTGCCTACAGTTGGCAATAAAACAAAGTTGAGAACATTCAGAGATCTTTTATAAACTAAAAGCATTTTTTCCCTATGAGCTGATTGAGTAAGACAGAACACAAAGAGAACCAGAAGGAAACATAAGGACATACACTAAACAGGATGATGGGTTTAGTTGCATGGTATGTTACCTCCCTTTCAGTTTAAAAATAAACAAAGGATTGACAGTTTGTGGGAAAATATGTTTTTAAAGACAGTTGAAGTAAAATACCAAGAAGGCAAAACATACAAGGCCAGGCGTATACCTCAGCTCAAAGGGGAAATGTAGGCAGTCTGACTGTATTCTGCTAACCAGTGACAAAAAGAAAGTCAAAAGGGACACTGCATGGCAAAACAAAAGCTGTGAACTTAAGTCACCTTCCTCAGGGCTTGTGCTAAAGCTTCAGTACATGTTTGCTTTGTCTGACCCGGCAAGAACTAGCACAAGAGTACCATTTTCAAGGGCTCACTAATAGATCAGACTAGGAAGCTTGAAAAGAAAAATAAGGTAAAAATGGGGCCATAGGCCCAAGTGAGGGAAACCAAAGACCTCAAGTATCACACACAGCACAACCCATTAAAACAGATTTCTACCAAACCATCCCAGATACAGGTATCACTACAGATAACTGTACAAAGTTCAGTTCAAGATGAACTGGATGTTTTAAGGTTAATTCAAGGCTGTATTAGGCCGCTTTGCTTTCGGGAAGCATTTAGTTTAGCCACTCTTTTCTGCGTTACAGAAATGCATTTGAGGTTCTTTCCAGCTCAGAACATCAAGCACATTACAGATCTGTTTACATTTGGAAATTAGCCTCAAAGAAAGCAAGTTTCTAGGAACATTAATCAAATCTGTTGGGAATGAAAGGCAAACTCCAACCAATATAGAATATTAAAGCAGCAGTAGATCACATTTCAGAAGTCCCAATTGTTCAATGTTTCTGTAACAGCTGTGGCCAATGCAAACCATAATTTGCAATCCTATAAATGCCTCAAAACCTAAAGTGTATACATTAAAGCAAAACCAAGATAATTACTTGTTCTGTAAATTACTGAAAATGCATAATGATAAATGTTGTTTCTTTCTACATAGTTCCTTTGCAACATCTCACAAGACAGAAACTCACTTTCTTTCAGGAACCCCGAGGATGACAAACAGCAACTCTGAGATCCCCATTTATCAAACTGAAAATTCTGCCAACTGCAGAGCATGTCACTTAAAGGACAATTGTGATGTGTAAAAGAACAATACAGCTAAGAAGCATGGAAACTGCCCGTTTTCCAGTGACAAGAAAGAAGCTCAGCTAATGGATTTCCACCCGAACATAGCAATCCCATGAATCAGAAATAGATGTTCCACAGCGTCAGTGCCTCCACTACACAACAGTCTCTGTACAAAACCAGCAGCTTATGGCAGTATGTAATGCTCAGCTCACAACAGACATTTATTCATCTCAAAACTAAGAGAATGTGTTTTCTGGATTCCCTTGGAAAGTCCTTTCAAATCAAACTGCTCTCTTAAGAAACATGGAGTTGATGACTTGTCCTGCTGTACTAACCCTCACCTGCTTAAAGAAAGTCACTAGATTTCCCCCCAGTAGAAGCACTCATCTTATTTTGACTGATATTCTTGACTTAAAATAATCAAACAAGTCACTTGGTTAAAGTCATACTAAGAATAGGAGCGTTCCCTTTTGTAGCTTGGATAATTCTTTTTTACTAAACCAGATGAGATTAGAGGTTTCACAAAAAGATTGTCCCAGACCGGTCAAAAGTCCTTCCTCATTTGTACTGCTAAAGTAATACTTGGCACACTAATGGTACCAAGCTCCCCAGTCACATCTCATCTCAACTTTAACACATAACCAAACACTTACAATATCCCACCAATGCAAATGTTAGCTCACAACAGCTGAAGTGTTCATCCCTCAGATTTGCATTACAGTGCTTGGCCAGCCTGATTGTGAATGTGATCTCCATTTTGGGAACACACTCAGAAGACACAAGTCAATTCTGTAGACATACATTTGCCTCCTAAATTATTCTGCTGAAAAATAAGGCTGTCCCTATTATTCCCTAGACTTGTGACTGCTGTTCACTTGCTAAGCAAAGTGCTCAAAAACCAAAAGATTAGTAAACCAGCATGTTTCAGATGTATCATGCAGGAATAAAGCTGACCTAGCAAGCTGTTCTAAACTGCTTCTTGAAACAAGCTTTTGCGTATTTACATCAATACACATCATAAAATTACTGCAGTTGGAGTTATTCTCGCCTACACTTCTACCTGGAAAAACAATGAAGCAAAACAAATGTATGCTGCGTTGCAACAATTATGGAACAGTTTTACCCAGTATGCCTTGCTCCGTTGCTTAAAATTTTCTTGACAAAACCCATTTTTCTGAATCTAGGTTTACCTTCTAAGTTGAAGTAAAACACGACAAAGGTTAATAGGAAACCATTTTACAATTCTGAAAGCTTACAGATAAACCTAATGGAAAGGGATTAAGAGGCAACATGTTTGCCAAAATTTGCTCTGTTTTAATCCCAGTGGTCTCAGGGGATGTGAAGTTCCAATCCAAAGCAGAGGCTCAGGGCAGCAGTTCCATTTTAAAGCCATTAACCGAAAAAGAAGTCAAAACATCCACGGTTACTTCTGACAGCTGTTGCTAGAACTCTGGTGCACTGGCAGAAACATACTCTAGATTTCTTTTGGGTTAGAAAGTCCTCTTTTAGAACAAGCTGAAAGTCTGCAGGGAGCTCTTGGTGAGCTGCCGAAGCTGAAACTGTGGCAAATAAACAGTTAATATACTTCTGCTTGAGGCCTGTAGATTCTGGTTAGCTGGAGTTTATGAGAGTTAACCTGACAGCTTGTGCACTGCTATTATCTGATATGTTAATTTGTGCTTTATTTGTTTTGTTTTATTATTTTTTTTGGTTGTGGGTTTTGTTTTCTGTTGGTTTTGTTTTGTTTTTTACCATTAAATTAATTTGGCAGAAGCTCTAATGATTTAGTGAAAAAATGACTGGCCCAGACCTTTTTAAGGCTGTTTACTTTCTGTGGGTACCACAGCAGCAGTTTCTACCACGTTCTGCTCCCATCATGCAAAGGACTGAACATTTTGTTAGTTGGGACTAAATGTTAAAGTCTTAGACTAAATGTCACTTGACATGCCCCTGTAGGATTCAAATAGCATGCATGCTGCCAATTATTTACATAAAAGAGCAATCAGCCATGAAGAAATGTACCACAATCGCCATATCATTCATTTTCTGTTATGTGAAACACTGTACTTAACTAATACATATGGGAGGTAGTGAAAGAGACTGGCCTGCTGCACAACACAAAGGAAAGGCAAAACTGTTGACAGCACACTAAATGTTTACCACACTCACATACTAGAAGATCATCTGAAACAGTTTTGAAATACAAATTACAGCATCTAGGCACAGCGGGTAAGCTAAGGACTATGCAGTAATTCCAACTCTTTGGTTATGTTGGCCAAAACAAATTCCAACTGATTGTCCCTAACCTTGAACGCCTACACTGGCATCACTCCTTGCAGCCCAATACTGTCATAACCAACCTTCCAGCCAGCATCAGCTGCCAGGTAGTATTTCAAAACCTTCACAATTTCTAAAGGGCAGGATTTTTCTTTTTGCCTGAAAACTTGTCTGAACAGCATGTCTTCACATGACTATTTCCACACGCAGTGAGGATGGATACTGGGCAAACACAGTGGACTTACAGAGCTGAGGGGAAAAAAAAAAGTATACTAAGACATCCTCTATCAAAAGACAACAGTTCTGAAACAGCTATGATGAAAGTATGGAGGCAATCAAAGCTGTGAGATACCCAAGAACAAGAGCACACTCTAGAACACTTGAAGCAAATGCCTCAAGAAACATGCAATACTACCAGACCAACTGGAGTCCTTGGGTAAACCAAACAGCAAGATTTAATTCCCACTGGTAAAACAACAGGTATAGATAGTATGGTTCCTTTCACAACATCCCAAGTAAGAACTCAGAGGCACCTGTGTATAAGTAAAGGCTGAGATGCAGGTACCAGAAGGACCACTGGATTTGCTCCCATAGCTTCACTGCAGTCAAAGACAGCAGAAGCAGCTGCAGTTATTTTGTCTGCCATGTACCAACAAGCTAAGGCAAGAAACAATTTCTGTTCAGATACTGTTTCTCCACTAACACACTAGAAATTAGTTACCCCCAAACTACTGTTCAAATAGCAAACTTCAGACTCCATACAGTGAAAACTAAAATGTTCATTCTAAATGTTCATTTCTAAAATGCTATCTCCAAGATACATTACAGCTTTCATTCTGATTGCTGACATTCAAAAGAGGTTTTGAACTAAATTATTTGCTAAAACAGGCACTGTCTGGCACTGTGTAAGAGCTTAGTTCCACCCAGCACACACTTCCGATCATGAACTGCACAAAACTGTAAATTCATGTCCTAAATACAGCACATTCCAAATAACTCACTGATACCTTCATACTTCAGTATAATACTTTATTCAAGGACCTCAACATACTTTATGCTGGTGAGTTAGAGGTTATTTTAGGCTCCTTTCGCTTTTGAGAAACAGCGGGCTCCATTTCCTCAATTAACAGAATCCAAGATCAATCTTGTGGTGCAGGATGAATGATATCCCACAGCACCACCATGGGAAAAGACCTGCATTCTTATGCCATTTGAGAGATTCAGGATTCTTTTTTTTCTTGAAAGAAAAGGCTACCAAAGTCTTGCTCAAGAAGATAAATAAAAATAGGTCTCAAGAGGTTACATCTTGCTATCCATCAATTATAGTCTGGGGGGTTTTATGCATTTCACTTTGTGAAAAAATTAATCTCGCATTTAGAGGTGAGCTGCTTATATTTATTTTTCAGAGCCCTACTCCTGCAAAACATCTGCCTCTCACAGATGAAGAATTCATACTTAAGTTTATCTGCACAAATGTCTTCAGGCTTAGAACCAATGGTCTCCGCACCCGGTTGTGCAGATCCCCAGCCTTGTGAGACAGCACAAACAACAATGGTATGCACTGCTCCTCTGCTCGCATCAAATGCTGAACTGCAGATCAAACCTGCCAGTGTTGCATGTAAACACCTCACAGAAATCAAGGGCAATTATTGTGCTGGCACCAGAACAAAAGATTTTGATGCCAGCCAATGCACACACCAATTCATTCCGGTGTGTCTCTGGATGAATGGCATTTCTAGTAATTTATCTCAGTGCACCCTGTACATACCAAGTAACCTATCAAAATGGTGTTCACAGGAGCTGAAGCAACAGCAACATATAGAAGCTTTTAAAATATTCATATACTCTCCACAGAATGGTTCATAAATTCTCCTTAGATCTAATTAAAACCTAATAGCGTATGTCTCTTTATTACACTAATTAATGTTCTTATAAACAAACAGAGATGAAAGAGAAGGAATCTACCTCCTGTGAAAACAATTCCAAATTAAGTCTTTTGCAATATGTAAAATAACAACTACCCTTTCATTCTCAAACTTAAAAGATATATTCCGAATTGCTACGCAGGGATACAGTTTTAAACTCAAAGTACTGCCATTAAATACAAATAATTTCATTTACTATTATGAGATGTAAAAATATTTCTTCTTCATTGCAATTAATTTACACATTTTTACTTATTTTTGCCACTTCCTTTTCACACCATCTTTTCTATCTGGAAACTTGGTGCAACAACCAGTTCTTGGATTATTCAGCTAAATGGTTTGCCAAACAGTACGTCTGAAACATGAGCTTTTTCGTATTTCAAACTGTCTAAGGTTAAGAAAAACTTCAGACCAACAGAACTATAAAAATAAAACAAGACTCCCAGTCACATTGAGATCTTCCTACTGTGACAGACTCCTCTGGCTCCAGCACTGAGGCACAAAATAACAGCCTCTGCGACATAAAAATTTCTTGAAATCCTAAAGTCTTATCTGATGTACTATATCACCGTGTCCACAATATTATGGCAAACGCAAAGGGCAGTACAAGCTAAAACATGAAATGCTGAAGAAAATTAGTAGGTGTAACAGCCTAGTAGACACGCAAATGCCTTGCATAGCGTTCATTCTTGCTGGGTTATAAATTAATGTAATCACACAAGTTAATGATGGATAATATTGCACAAACACAGCCCTGTGCAGGAAGGGAAAAGCTTATTTGTGCAAGTGTCACATTCTTTAGATCATATTTTGTAAAGCAATTTCTTCTATAGATGTAGCATCATACTGCCAAGCTTTATGTCTTCCATGAACGTGTTTGAAATATGCCCAAGGTATGAGACACAGGTTTTCCCTTCTCTTCAACTGTTGATTTTATTTAAATGCAACAGTCAGTGACAAGCAGCAACATTCCCTTCTCAAACGAAGAGCAGAGGACTGATCATTCAAGAAGTCCTGTCACGCTACAGGCACCCTCTCCTGCGGCTGAGCAGCATAGAAGTTATGTTTATAAATAACCTTTAGGCAAAGAACCCACAGACAAATGTACAGCTCTGCCCTCTCTTCCCTTGTGGATGCTCTATGCGTAGATCAAAAGAAGAAAGAGCCTTTCCAAGGCTTAGAAGATACACAATGTTAAATCACCAAAACACATACCTAGCCAACTACCTTCAGTTCAAAGCTTAAAAAGTAATGCTCACATACAAATAACTGTAAATGATAAATCTGAAATTCAGCTGCTTACTCATACACCAATGACCTCAGTCAACAATTCAAGCTGCTTTTAAGATGTCTGGATGTACTAAATTTAGGACACTGAGAGATTATTTCCAATTAGCAATAGTCAGGAAAACATGGTCTCTTCACAAAGCACAAGTGACTGCACTTTCCCTCTCAGAGCAGCTCATATCATTTGAAGCCCTCAGCTCTGAAGTGAACATCCAGGAGGGGAGAAGAGTCTACCCATCCAAATGGGAAGTTCTGATGCACAGCTCATGTTGCTACATGAACACCAGTTTTGTACCAAAGTCAAAAGAATTTAGTACATGTCCTACAGCACTACACACAGCAAAACCTGAGCCTGTCATGCATGTGTCGTGAACACAGATTTCTAGAGCTAGAGATACATATCTACACATAAGCTGAAAACCTTTAAGGGTGCAAATGTACGGACAGAAAATACTGAAGAATGCAAAAATGTCTATTTTCCATTCCTGTAACTGTGCACTGCCCAAGGATGGTTCTTAATTTTTTTAGGTTTTTTTTCATAAATGTAACCCTGCATTTAAGATTAGAATTAAGCCCAGGAGATAAATACATAGTTCTTATACAAGCAGAACAAATGGCTATATAACCTACATCACATTTAACTTTATTCAACACTTGCAGGCCTTAGGATAAAATGTACTTCCTATCAAGTAGAATACGCCACCCTGGAGAGGCCAGAAAACCGACTCCTTCACCTAACCAGTTAAGATCCTGGGCATAAAGAGAGGAAGACAATTTGAAGCCATTTAATTCTTATTCCTCCTACTTGAAAAGATCCAAATGTTTGCTTGGTTTTTATACTTCATCCTGTCCTCTTGAATACCAGCAACAGTAATACATATGGGTGTGATTGTGGTCTTCTACTTCCTTCTGTTCTTTCTCACTGTTATACAGAGCTATACAATACATTTCCTTGTTACAGAGGCCTCAAAGATGCTACTCTGTTTCTGTACAGTATTTTGAGTTATATTGACTTCTTAATGTCATTTGCTTTACCCATCCAGATCAACTCCTACTAGTACATTTTCCTTCAGGTGTATTCAGTTGTTATCCACAAACATCCACTTTCCAATTCAATTATAGGGCCAAGGAAACAAGGCTAATTTGGGAAAATAGTTAATACCACTGACCAAGCTCCCAGCCCAGCCAGCTGATTCTTTTCCTCTGGAGACAGGATCAAACTAGACAAACAGCCTCTGCAGAGCTTCTCAAGCTGCCACTTGCTCCTGGTGCCTGGCAGTAAACTGTATTCCTCATGGCTTTCTATCCCAACAGTGCATCCTGCTTATTAGAAAGAGCTAACACAAAGTAAGTGCATAGTGTGTTAAAGATGAGACAACTCCCCCACCACGGCTAGGGAACTGAATTTCTTTTTCTAAATACCAAACTGATCATAGCAACAAAATATGTGGCCATTCAAAATTTTCTACTCAGTAAGCATACATATGCATCGTATTTTCATAAATAAATTTTTATGAAAAGGCATCAAAATATATTTTACCTGGACATCATAAAGAGCAACAATGTTCTCATGCTGAAGTTCCTGTAAAATAAAATATCAGCATTATGGAAATGGCCTGCTGTCATTATTATCATTCTTTTAAATTTATTATGCTAGGTGATAATTAAAGAGAACCAAATTCTACACAGGAAGGTAGCATCTGTTTTGGACCACATGATGGAATTTGGAGAAAATCCCAGCTGTTAGACAATATTTACAGGAACAGGAAATTAGGCAATATCTTCAGAGGTCATAAAAACATTTGGTTGCAGAACTTATTTTCTACATCTTGTTACAGGAAGTAGTGATCCTTCAATGAACACTGAAAACTCACTAAATCTAGTCTCACACATTTCCCACTTAGCAGAGTCACCAACTCTGGTTCAAGTCAACTGTACCATTTTGCAATGAAAAGGAAATCAAACCAAGTAACACCAAATAAAATTCACAGGTCAGGTCAAAGTAACTGTAACTGTTCAAAATAACATGTGTCTTCGCTAAATACTTGCAGCACACTAATATATCAAACACTACAATTTCTAATGTGTAACCAATATACTAAAATGTAACACATATATATTAAGTGTATAAAGTAGTGATGTATCTCAAGAAGCTTGGAAACATGGAAAGAAAGCAGCACTAATTATTACTGCAAAGCTATCTAAAATGAGATGTGGTGAAGTTCAGAGAGTGGAGAATGACAGGAGATCATCCAAGGAGACATTCCCATAAAACAGCACTGAATAACTGATGCTCCATTTTTTCCTTCATTAGAGCCACACTACGTATTTTAATCAATTAACACACCTCAGAAGTGGGAAGACTGCTTCAGGAATCAAATTCAGCATGGTGATTTTAGCTTTCAAGGCATCTTTGAGCAAAGAAGGTAAGGAAAGATCAAAGACTGAAGTTTTACCCTCAGCTATGACTTTTGTTGTATGCACCGCCTGGGAAAGGTGCCACATCAGCCATCCTGAAGGGCCAAACTTTCTACATGTGCAATAAGCAAAGCACAGAGACTGGTTCTATAATTTTCTACTCTTAACTACAAAATCATGCCCATAACCCATTCTGAGACCATTTCTAGAATGAAAAAGTATCTTTTTTCCTTTTCCATTTTTTTTTTTACCTTGATCTTTTTAGTTCTGAATTTCTCCTGGAACTAACAAAAGAAACAAACAGCAGAACAGCAATTATTGTGATATCACCCATGACCTGAAATGAACTAGGGCAAAAGTTGCTACTCCTTTGCAAGTAAAGAAGCTTTAAAAATCACTGCAAATTAACATACCTTCAAGATTTTTATTTCTTTTCCAAGTAGGATTTGTGACTTTGACAAGTTCTTTTTGTTAATACTTTTTATGGCTACTTCCCAATCAGTTTTCTGGAAGCAAACAAACAAAGTATTGTCAGTTTTCTATTGGTTTTGACTTTAACCACTAACAACTACCTAGTAAAGAACTGGAGAAAAAGTTGTGAGATCACCCCTACTCTACTCACCAGTGACTGCATCACATGACACCATCAAGAACTATTTCATTCCACAATAGCTTAGACAGCTATTAAAATCCAGCTGCAGCTACACTGCATGTTCATAGGTGCCAAAGCATTTAAAAAACAAAAGTAGCAGGTAATCATATCCCATTTAATTTTTTTTTTTTTTTTATTGGTGCTACGTATCTGCTTTTTAGTCCTCTCTCAATGATCCAATTACTTTTACTCTCCCTTTAAGGACTTCCCATTTCCATCCTTAAGCTCTACAGCTGAAAATTGCACAAGAAAACATCTCGGGGTTTTTAAGTAAACTTCTGTATTGTCGATTTATGTATTAGCTAAAAATAAGTTGACTATTTGTAAGGTGGGAGCATCTCCGGTGGCCTTTAACGTTTTTGTTTTCCTTTCTCCCCTTTAACTGTCCTGTGCCTCTCCAAGTTGCGAGTGCTGCCCTAGTGCTCCAAGATGATAAATCTGGAGAGTTGTTTTCTGGAAAGCAGAGCACTTTAGGCACCAACACCAGAATAAGCTCTCACAGCAGCAAGAAACCATAATGCAACTATGAATATCCAGGGTGATTAGGAAGCCACGCCAGGAAACCAGACACCTCTGAATTTAAGAGATCTTCTGCCAATCCCAAAGGAGACAATTTTCCATTAGATCCCTCGTTATCCAGCGAGATAAACATGAACCTTCAGACAAACAAAGGGCTCAGCCTCTCATACAGCTGCAACTCTCCACTCGCCGTTATGTCAGGGAGCTACCAAACAGCAGAGAGGAGAGGTGGGAATGCAGATAGGTTGTTACGGGAGAAAAAGGAGGTTTATGGAGGCCGGGAGCCGGCAGCTCAGCTCTGGGGCTGCAGCAGCGGCAGGCCCAGCCCCGAGCCCCGGTACCCAGCCCACCCCGGCCCGTTCCTTCTTATTTCTTCCCAAACACACAAATCACGACAGAACTCCTCAGAGGATACATACACCCCCCCAACCATTGCTGTCCACCAGGAGGGGCTCCTGACGGCTGCAACCCAGCGAAGCGACCCCGACCCCAGCCCGGGTTGTGTAACCGGCCCCACTCCGGCTGCGAGCAAAGCCCATTGCTATTTACCTTGCGGTGGCGACCTTTGAAGACCACAGCAAAGGCTCCGTGTCCTATCAGGTCCTTCTTGCTGTACTCAAAGTCCCCCACCACCTCCATCATCCCTCAGCGGGGCATGAAGCCCCCGGGAACGAAGAAGGGAGGGAGAGAAAACAAAGGGGCTCTTCCTCCAGCCAAGGCAGCTACAGCCGCCTCACAGCAACCGGCGGAGGGGTAGGACTCTGCCCCTCTCCTGGCTGCCCCCGGCGGCAGGAGCAGCTCCTCTCATACCGCGGGGGCAGCCGCAGACCCCCAGCCCGGCGGGGCTGCTGCAGGGCGTCTCCGAGGCGAGGGGCTCCGTCTGGCATGAGGAGGGCAAGGCGGGGAAGGAGCGGAGCTGGGCGGTGGGAAGTCTCTCAGGGGCCGGGGAAGAGGGGACAGCGCGACATCGGCGCCGGGACGAGGGGCCTTCTCAGCGGGGAAGGGGGCTCCGCGCCCTTCCGCTGCCCGTCCCCATGGCCCCGCCACAGCTGGGGCTGCCGGCGCCGCGGCCCCCTTCAGGGACCGAGCCCCAGAGCATCCAGCAGGGCGGTGGTGAGGCCCGGCCCGCGGCTCCGGGGGTGGCTTTCGCTGTCGCCGCCGCACCGCTGGCGGGAGGGGAGAACGCTACGAAGGTGCACACGGGGGTCTCTCTCAGGCCGTCACCGCCTCCTTGGGGCTCCCGCCGCTCCTTCAGCGCCCCTCCGCGGACCCAAATCAAGCCAGCCCCAGCTCCGACTGCCCAGACCTCCGCGCCACCTCACGCCTTTTATAGGTTACATCGCGCAGGCCCCAGCGCTCGGCTGCTTCCGCCGGCGGCTAAAGAGTGCCTCACCCTATTTAACCCGGCGGGAGCGCGCCGCTGGGTCCCTCCGCCGCCCTGCCCTCAGCAGTGGTGCCCGCCGCGGTCCTGGACGGGTCCTGGTCGTCCCCTCAGGGAGGACACAGCAACCCAGGCCCTGGGGACTTGCCCCCATCCTCACCGCATTGCTCGGGCAGAAGCCAGCCGTGCCTTGAGCCCCCCATGCCTGGCCATGGCTTCCAAGACTTGCTGCGTTTCACTTCATCCGCATTCTCGGCCACCTCAAGCCCACCTGCCAGTGAGGGCAACGCTGAGGGGCCACCAGGAGAGGAGGGAAGGCCAGAGGTGGTCCTGAGCCAGCTGCCCTCATCACAGAGCATGGCAGGGGTCAATCACAGAATCGTAATTAACTGGCTTGGAAAAGACCTTTAAGATCAAGTCCAATCATCCCCCAGAACTGCCAAGGCCACCACTAACATGTCACTAAGGGCCTCATCTACATGGGTTTTGGACACTTGCAGGGACAATGACTCCAGCACTGCCCTGGACAGCCTGTTCCAATGCTTGAGCACCCTTTTGGTGAAGAAATTGTTCCTGAAGGCAGGTACAGACCATCCCACCACCCCCAGGCTCGCAGCCACTCACCAAGGCTACATCAAACCTAATACAAGGAACTTAAATGAATGGAAAAGCAGTGGAGGAACGAGCATGCAAAATGCTGTAAGCCTAAGACACTTCAAGTTGCTTGCTCTCTTTATAAGGAGAACAACGCCTGTAATTTACAGCCTCTGCCTCTCAGCACTTTCAGATCAGCCTGCGGCTGTTTACAGCAACACGTACAAGCATTAAAAAAAACAAACAGTCACCATACACCAGTCACATGGAGCCTTTGACCTTCACCTCCAGATCTACATAATTGTGCTCCACTCCTTTGCTTTCCATTCCTCACTGCTCTTTCCTCTCTGCCTGCATTCTCCATCAGGCCACCTCCACATCCCGGTTTCACCTGTAAAGCTCCTTCAGGCCTCCCCAATACCCCCATCTGCCTCAGACCTCCTCAGCATCTGCAATTAACCCACCACTGAAGTTACAGTTGACACAAGGTGCACACTGGGATCCTCAGGGCAGAGCTCTGACCCCACTTAGGAGTGCTGTGCTTCCTCTTGTGTGATACAGGCTCTGCTTTCAGCACCGCTGGATCAAAATGGACTGAGCAGAGTTGGTTGTCTTCCTATTCTTCACTCCTTCGTTTTCAGCCACCAAGCACTACTGGAGCTGTGTACCACGTCAAAACCTCCACGGCTAAAGAATTCTCCAAAGGCAACACACTTGGATTAAAAAAACATCCAGGAAGAGACTCTGAAGGGAATACTGACAACTTTATGAAGGACATTTTAAGCTCTAGACATTATATAAAGACATTAGAAGAATCTCAAGACATCTGTTTTGTTCCAAAGAGAACCAAAGGGCTTTTAACCCCCTCCAAACATGATCCCCTACTTTGTTTTCTGAAGTTCTGAGCTACTATCCAAAATCCATGCATGGCACTACCCTAGCAAACAAAACTGAGAAAGTGAAGCCGACCAAGTAATTTCAGGGTCTCAGAACACCCCCATGGAAAGGAATAAATGAGATGCAAAAATATTCCAAGTTAATGGTAAATGAAGGTGTTGGTAGTAACAGAGCCACTTTCTAGTGTGTATTCACAGTGCCCCTTTAAACCCAGGAAAAGCCCACAAGTCTCAATGCGTTAGCTATTCTGACTCAGAAAATAATGTCCTGGAGAATTGGCTGTTTATTGCCATCCACTGATTCTCCTATTACTATTAATCCTCACCTCAGAGTCAGTGTCACAAGCTATGTTTTAGGGAAGATAAAAAAAAAATTAAATAATTAAAATAATCCATGAGGATGCCTTTTGGACAGAGGAAAACACTACAGGGATTTCTAAGCCACCCAATCTGCATTACATTTCAAAACTGAGGCACATTTCCCTCTGGTAGCATGTCTGATGTCCTTTTGTCCTCGTAATGGGGCTGAAGCCCTCGAGCAGGTTTGTTTCAGCACAGCAAGGACAAAACAGCCAAGAGCAGCAGGGAGGTTTGACCAGAATAACTAAACATGCTGCCTCGCACTGGGATTTGAATGGGATCTGAAGAGCTGATGTCTGAAAAACATAAGGACTGCGGGATTTGCATGCAGGTCACTCATTTGAGCTGGGTCCTTGATTAGCATCTGAGGGAGCTTCTACATGTCAATATTTCCAGCACCTGTGGACTACAATAAACCTATTTACAAACAGCACCTCCAGTTGCTTTTGCTGCTGAAAGAGGTCAGAACAGACTGAATTACTTGAGATGTTGGGAGAGTGATGCAGGATAACCCCATGGGCCTCATGCTGCTCGTCCCTTGCCCAAGGAATACACACAGATATTCACCGTTTAGTGCTGGCAGCCCTGCAGCACTAGGAGGGATGCACTGCTCTGCTCTGACAAGCAAGGCAGCAGGACAATGAAACTCCCAGTGTGCTCAAAAGGCATGGCCAGGCAGCAGGCACCAGTACCATGTCTCATTGACCACAGTGATCCTTCAGAAGCACAGAGTACTGTGTCCCGAGTTTATTTTCAATATCACACTGTGCAGGGCCTGCAGCCCAGTGACAGAGACCACCAGTGACCTCCAGCTCAGCAAGGACCATCGATTTACAGGGCCAGAGTGGAGAAAACACAGTAACAGCACTGGAGATGGATTTGTGGCTCCCTCCCAGCTGCACTACACTGGTTCAGACAAATTAGACCCTCAGATGTGAGCCAGGACTCATGGGCTCGAGAGCAACAAATCTAGGAAGGAATTGGGACCTTCCAGGTTGGCTGTCCAAGTACACAGAAGTATGCTTTCACGTGCTATCGGCTGTCCGAACACAGACATCACTCTGGGTTTCTCTAACACATTTAATCCTCAAAAACTCCAATGGTCTTCCCAGCAAGCCCCTTTCTGCCACATCACTGAAACACAGCCCTTTCTGAGGTGGAAACATCACCTTAATGGCACCTGGGTTGTCCCAAAGAAAAGCAGGACAGCTGCTATTCCTAATGTTCATGCATAACGATGAATGAATTTTCTTCCTGTTCATTGAAAGATTTTTCTTGTATCTTTCCCCAGGCAACACACATGGAAGTTAAGTTTCTAATCTGGGAAAATAATCAGAGATCAGCTGGGTCAAGCAGAACACGAACATGTGCCTCCAAGGACTGAAGGAGCTCAATGTGCATGCCACTTGGCCAGCCCTCCAGCATGGATAACCAGAACACACAGCCCAAAGCACAGTTTTTGTGAGGATGTTAAGGCCTCACTTATCTAAATCAACCCCCAAAGGCAAGACTCTGGCACTGTCCTGCTCATCAGAGTGCTATCCCAAACAATCTCCCTCACTCTAGATGTTCTTATCATTTTCTTCTCTCCTTCCTTTTCTCCCTCCATTATAACCCAAGAATTTATTAGACAGGTAAACCTTCCCCTGAGGACTGGCATGCTTCCCAGTCCTTTTCATCACCACCCTCCCATTTGTAACAAAATTACTGGTGGCATCAGCTGAGCTATCACAGCTTTTAAAGAACAAAGTGTCAGAGGGCTTGTGGGCCTAATAGTTTCTGGATATGCTTAAAATGATTCTTACATTACCAGTGCAATCAGTGGTAGGCACACCTGTGTGGTAGGCTTAACAAGTAACTCAGGAGAAACTGGGCTGATACACAGCGGCAGATGCTGAGATTCCTATCACACAGCATTGGAGAAGTTCAAGTGTTTCAGTAGGTTTTTTGTAAAGTTAATGACGAAAATGCAATCAGAAAGTTCTGGCCTAGCTTTCAGATTTTCCCCCTAAACAATGTCTCCCCCCATTAGTGACACCATAAACCCAAATCTGCATCTGCAATTCTCGAAGTTAGCTAACTGAAGCTCACATCACCATCACCAGCAGAATGAGGGAGGTCACACGCCTGCTTCACCCCCTGCCAAAAAGGAGCCACCTCTGAAGTGAAGTGCAGCAGCTCTTCCCCAGCGCATGAGAGCTGGCAGGAGACTGCAGAGCGAGGCCCGGGAAATGCTGCATTCAAATAAAACTGGGAGGAGTGTTACGGAATTGCTTAGGAATAGAGCTGGAACGGGGCCAGCACTTAGTATGCATGAAGGCTGGTGCTGTATGAATGATAAAAATAGCAGCAGCTGCTTAAGACAGGAAAATTAGATTTGGTCTACATGCAAAGCCATCACATAGCCTGGTTCAAAATCTACCCGCTACCAGGTCAAAGAAAGATTAAGGGCAAGACTGTGTATTTTGGTGTAAACTTTGTTGCAAGACCCTCTCTTTCCTTCAAGAGGTCTCGCTTTGTGTTGGAAAACCTTTCTGCTCCAGCATTAGGAAGGTGGGTTTTAGCCAGGCTGCATCAAAGAAGCTGTCTGAAGGGATGGCAGGAGCTGGCTGAGATTCGGAGCATGGCCAGAGGGCAGTGAGATTGCTTTGGTTTAAAAATCTGTGGATGAGGAAGTACTCTTTAGGCACATGTACACACACAATCAAGCCAGTCCGTCCCTCAGACAGGATCACTTCCCCTAACTCAAATACATCCCTACTTCTAATACAAAATACACTGTGGATTCACATGTGCCACACTCTGGGAGAGGAAGCAGAGATCGATGCTCCTTCCCTCTGAGCAAGTCGCATTCTACCAGCAGCTGCAGAAGCTGCCACTTTCAGCAAGTCAAACCTGGGGACATAGAGCAGAACTCCAAGGGTGGATCGTTTCCTTTAGTACAAGCAGCCCAAAACCAGTGCAGAACAAGCAGCTCCTCAGCTGCCACCAGAGACCTGTCAGCCGCATGTGTGCTCCTCCTTCCCAAGGACACGGCAGTCTGGGGAGGCAGAATTATCACCTGCAGTTTTAAACCACCCTATCCCGCAACATTTACCTTAGTGAATTAAGAAGGGTTTTGTTTATGCAGATAGATGCAACGTGGCCTTCACTGTCAGCAAGAACCAGCTGGAGGAAGCACATTAATGAAAGAGCAGGTACAGGATATTGAGTTCTTCCCAAAAGATCCCACAAAGATAGAGCCTGCTGACTTGGCTGGCAGAAAGAGATACCAGCAACAGGAACCACAACTTGTATGCTCAGTCATATTAAAGATTTAACCCTCTGTTCCAGTCTTCTGGTCAACTGAACAACTGCAGACAAGCAAATGGCCCTTACTGCACCATCCTCTGTTAATTCTCCAAAGCAATTCTGCCACCAGGAATAAAGTTCTAAAATGCATCTTCTGCAGCCGGGAAGCATGAAAGCCATACTCCTGTTCTGAGCTATAGTAACCACTGAGCAGCAACTGCAGTATGAGGGCTATGGAGAACGTTTTAACCTTCATGCTAGCTTGCTGCAACTAATCTGACAAAGTAATTTCTACTCTTCGATAACCACATCTGGATTTTTACTGCTTTGCAAGTAGTAACACTGAAAATAAACACTAAATGAGGTCTATTCACTTCATGATTGCTGGGAGCCTGAACTGACTTATAAAAAGGCTCAAAAGCAAGCTTACAAATATGTATCTGAGAGTATAAATGCCTCTCACCCACTGGGCAAGTAAATGCACTTGAGAAACTCCAGAAGGAGCCAACTCTGTGCACTGGAGGTTTTGTCATTTACTGCAACAGTCCCAGCCCTGCTATCAGCACGTATCCAGGGCAAAGGACAAACACCACCCAAAATGCCTGCTCCGTTCTTCCCCTTCCTTCTTTCCCCTCGAGTTGGCAGTGGATGGGAAACAGGCACTCTCTTCCCTATCTAGAGGCACAACTGCCTCATTTTCCCAGTTCCAAGAGTCACTGAGTCCTGATACCTCAGCACCGTTCCATCAGCATTTGAAGTCCATTCCTGTTGCACCCTGAACACAAGTGAATGAGATCTCTCCTGTGGATGCAGAGGATTGCTAATAGATAATGCTCAGCACAGCCCCCAGAGAAATGGGCTGTGGAAAGGCAAAACTTGACTGGAATAACGGGAAGCCTGAAGATGTTATCCTCAGCAGATCTCTGTCCCAGGCATGCAGCTGAGCACAGTTCTGCAATGCAATGATGTGCTGAATTTTCCCCTTCCTCTTTCCCTCTCCGAAGGTCACACAAGGACAACCCTGTCTGTTGCACTAAAAGCTTTTCCTCTACAGGATTCTTCACACAGCAAGAAGGGGCAGGAGCCATCCCCACCCCTTGCTTGCCCCTTTCAAGGCAGCAGGCTACTGTAAACATGAAATTTCAATAAAAAGCCAGTTGAGATGGGGGCAGATGAGATATCCCTCCCGCAGTGCTCAGAGGAAATCATTCTGCAAAACACAGCTCTTAATGAGAACTAGAATTAAAATTTCTTTAAATAAATATAAGGAAAGAGTCCATGAGGGAGAGCAGCCAACAGGAACAGGATGCCGTGCTCATGTCAGCCTCCATCATCCATCACCTTGCAGATCTCCCAGCCTGTGCTGAGGGCAGCCCAGCTTAGGACGGGACCAGCAGCTTCGTGTCACTGCTCCTAGCGACGCCATCTGCAAACAGAAAGAGCTGATGCATCCCTGTGGTCCAGCACCAGCACTGCCACATTGCCCAGCAGGTACTGGGGTCCTTCATCAGCACAGCACGGGCCTGGGTTTCTTTATCAGCCACGGTCAAATGGCAACCAGCTCACAGGAATTTGTCTGTCTGCACAAAGGCGAGACGGGAGGAAGGTGATAAAGGAAGGGACTGACCAACTGGTACAACTGCTCTTTCCCCTCTCCAGGAGCCAAAACAGAAAGCAGAGTCAAATTTCACCACTGACTGCTCAGTTGGAGGGACTCTGCTTTCTAGTCATCTCCCAGGGGACAGCAGCAGTTCTGCCCTCAGGGAGGTCAGGTCTCCAGGCTGGAATGTGGCCCAGTGCTGTGCTCTCTGCAAGGAGAGATCATACCTTAACCACACAGGTCTCTGCAAGGAGACTGCAGTTCTGAAGGACACATGGGAGTAGCTGCAATATCTTCTATGAACAGACAACAGGTTACTTACATTCTCAAACACTTATCCTTCCCTCCACTTGCTACCCTCTGTCCATCTGGGCTCCAATCCGTTGCATAAACCTAGTATTAGAGAAGGACAGAGTTACCTCTGCTGGGAGGAAGGGTCATTCCTGTCCCTCTCAAACACCTCAGCCTGACACCTCACCTCATCTGCATGGCCAGGAAGATCAATGGCCAGTTTCTTCATCTTGGCATCCCAGACCTTCAGCGTGCTGTCACTGCTCCCACTCACCAGCAAGCGGCTGTCGGCTGACCAGGCAATCTGATACACAGCTGAGACGTGCCCTCGCAAGGACGTCAGGTACCTGGTGTGGAGGAGGCAGGAGGAGGCTGTCAGAGGAGCAGGCAGCTGGGTTTGTTCCAAACCAGCCCTTGCCCAGCTTTCATGTTTCTCCTCCACCAAGCAAGCAAGCACATTCACAGGACGCCCAGCATGCCCCAAACCAGCATGCAGAAGGCAGTCAACTGCTATACAGAGTCCATAGGTGGTTCAGCTGTCTACAACCCCTCCCAGATGGGCTTAGAGCCTTCTAGATGGCTCTTCATCGCAACTCCTCTGCCAGGAGCTCCATACCCAATAGGCAACACTACAGCCTTACTGTACAGATGTGTCCTTCCTCTCTCTGGCTGAGCAATCTGGATTTAGGAAGACCATTAAAATTACTGACATGAAACCCAAGCCCATCAGTATAAAGACTGATTTACAGGGAAGGCTGCCCCTTCCCTGACAGAGCACATCAATACTCTAGCTGAAAGTAAAAAGCTGGACTATTTTGGATGCTACGAGGAGCATCCAAACACCAACAGCACCACTTGTAACAACAAGAATTTGCATTGTCCAGAACAAGTTGTTTTCTGGCACAGAAACTGTGTAAACTGGGTCAGTCTGCAGTGTGCAACACACACATCTTCAGGAGATCAGCCAAGTGGAACATCCCATCCCACCGCAGCTGTGCCTGCTCTGAAGATCTGACCTGTGTGTTACACACAGACCCCACACGAGCACCACCTCTGTAACAGAACAAACCAACTCACTTTCCTGTCCTGCCATCCCAGAGCTTTATGGACTTGTCAAAGGAAGCACTAGCTATTATCCGGGTGTCTGGTGAGAAGAGCACTTGGTTAATGAGAGCCTGGTGGCCTGTCATTCTCTCCAGTGGCTTCTTGTCTTCTGCTGGTCTCCAAAGAAACAGCGTGAAATCATCTGACCCTGAGACGAGCCTTTCTGGTTCCTGGCCCTGAGAAAGGGATGAAAGAGCCCAAGTCTTGTACAAGCCACGTATAGAGAGCCTGAAGCACACCAGTGTTGAGGTCAACAGCCAACTGTGCACGTTTACTGCTTCCACCAGTAAAAGTGTTAGAAATTACAGTAGGGACAAAAGGGACTTACCCTGACTTGATCATACCTCTGCCGTGCTTTGTCCTTCAGTTCCGCCACTGAAATGGGTAGAGGGGGAAAAAGAGAGATTTGCAACCCTTAGGGGAAAAGAAACTTTCTAACCCTATGATGCCAGTTCCAATCCTGGCTCCCTGGGCCAAGCACAGTGGGACTGGTCACCCACATTCTCTTTGCCAAGCATGACACTGGGAGCAAAAGCCCATGAAAACAGAGCGGCCTTCCATCCCCCAGACTGCTCGACCCTGTGCAGGACCAGAACCACCACGGCTGCCACCAGCACAGGTCCTGCTCCCAGCTCTCAAGATTGCTTTGGCTTGTGGCAGCATTGAGGAGAGACGTCAGGTCCTCACTGCCTCCCGAAGCCCACAAGGCAGGAGCCGTACTTACAGGAGCCACGTACATCCTGTGGGTTGATGGTGGCCTCAGCAGGTTCAAAGGCCCCGGTGCGCAGAACATAGTCGGTGCTAAGGGCCATGGTGTTCACCCAGTGAGCGTGGCCCTGCAAGGTGCGGCAGAGGACCCCCTGGAAACAAAACCACGGCTCAGAGAGAGATGGGCAGGACAGAGGCAGACTGGGCAGCACCCACTGGGCTGCAAGGACCAACCCTAAACTTTCCAATCCCTCTTGGCCAAGCTGCAGGCAGCACTGTAGCCAGGCTTAGCAGGGAAGAAGTAACACTATTGAGCTTCAGGAACCAGTTTCCCGCAGGGACTTGCATGGTACCCACCAGCACAGGTCACTGCAAGGATGTTTCCAGCTTTTAGCCCCACTTTATGCTTTTAGGGATGAAAACATTGCACAACAGCTACCCAAATGGTTTCAAGCAACAGGTTGTGACAGGTCAAGAGAATACAGCACCCACTCTCCACCTCCACTTTCGGGGCACAAGGTGTGCCAGGAAGAGCAAAGCTACAATGCAGTGTGCCCAGCCCCAGGGCTGCCTGCCTCACTTACATCCTGGCTCCTCCAGACTTTGATGGTCCTGTCCTGGGAGGAGGAGTAGATCAAGCCATCACCCCCCCACTTCACACACGTCACTGACTGCGTGTGGCTCGTGAGGATCTTGTCACACCTGCCCATCAGCGTGTCCCAGATGCGGATGCTGCCATCCTTGGAGGCACTTGCCAGGTAGCGGCACTCCGGGTTTCTGGAAAGAAAGAAGATCAAATCCATTTGTGCACCGCACACAGCTCTTCCACCATCAGCCCCAGAGGATTCAAGGGTCCAGAAGTCAATAAAAGACAACTTTCTCTTTTGGCCTAAGACCAGAGAGAGGCTGGGCAGGGGCAGAGTGCTGACCTAGAGAACAAGATCCCACAAGGCAGGGGAGAGGCAGAAAAATGCTTCCCTCCAAACTGACTGGGCTGCACACTGGAAGCATCAATAAAGGGTAAACCTGGCACCCGAGCCCTTGGCAACGACCTTGTTTCCAGAGCTTTAACCCACTGGCTAATGAGGAGACCACAAACTGGCACCTTCCTGGGCACTGGCCAGGGAGAGCCCTGGGTAGGGGGATCGGTGCAGATGGGTAGCAATGGCAACACACTGAATGCTCCCCTGCCTGTGCCATACTTCGCTTCCAGTGCCATACTTCGCTTCCAACAGCCTGAGGACACAGAATGACGCTGTGCTGGCAGGGCTGAAAGCAGCAAAGTCCATCCACGTGGCTCAGGGGGGCAAATTTAACACACCTGGAAGCAGCTGGCCACAACCCAGCAAGGACAGGGGTGGGAGCCACAGCCTCTGTCCTTTGCATAACATCTTTATCACTCAGCACAGTTTTAACATCAAAGAAAGAGGTCCCTGGCACGAGCAGCAGCGAGGAAGAGCACGGCCCCTCCTGCTGCACAGCAGCTGATCAGGGAGCACAGCTGGCTGCAGAATGAGACATGGAGCCCTGGCAGGGTCATCTCCCTCCTCTCCATTTTCTCATCTTCCTTTATAATCAGTTTTTGCTAATTCAGTTAATTGTTTGCAAATAGCTGGAGTTTCCTACTGGCAAATTCAATTTGCAGGGCTCTGCTCTGAAAGGGCTCTTTGTCTTTCTTTATATTTATTTGTTTCTATCATGCCTTGGATAATGGGATGCAACTGACCCCCTCCACCCATTTCTCCTAGACAAAGCTTCTGATCGAAGAGATAAGGGGCTTGCACAGTTTGTCATCCCTCATGATAAATAAACAGGATGACAGAGGGCAACCAGGATGCAGGAGAGCAGAAAGGGAGTGCTCCGCAGAGCATGAGCTCAGGCACCACGCAGGCAGCTTTCCTATTCTCAGCTCAGCAAATCAAACGTTCATCCAGCACCATGCAAGCGCCGTTTTCCATAGGCAAGCGTATCTACACAAGGGAAAAGAGGCACAGCCTGGCAATGACTTCCCAGCAACCTCATGGGACTGCGAGCAGTGGCTGTGACTCCTGGATCCGACAGACACACTTTTCCTGGCCCACCCTGGGCGCTCTTCTCCTGCACACGGCCCTTCTGGTACGGCAGAAAGGCGAACAGGAGCAGTGCCTTTCGGGCCAGGCTGCTCTTTTCCATACGATAAAGGGCTGGGCTCGCCCTTCACTTACATGTGGAGCGGTTCCCAGCACAGACACGTGATCCATTTGGAGTGGCCAGAAAGCACTCGGCCGATCTGACTGCCAGTGGCTGGGTCCCAGAGAAATATCTGTCCAAGAGAGGAGGCAAGAGGTCGCGTCAGGCCACTTACATCATGTGAATCCCAGAGACACTCGGGCTCCGTTTAGAAAGCAGAGGTGTCCTTGGTGTCGCACTCACACTGCCAGAAGCAGGGAGCAGAGGAGGGCGGCAGGAGGGCTGGATGCCTTTCAGATCCCTGCAGCAATCAGCTGACATCAAAAGAATGAGACCTGATCACCCTCCTCTCTGCCCGAAACGCTGCTGCTACAAAAATATCTGCATCAGCTCAAGACTGACACAGGTCCCCAGAAAGCCACTCTGAGCCTCTGGTACCCTGTGCCAGCCAGTTAGTGAACGCTTGCAGAGCACGATGAAAGCCAGAGCGCGCTAAACGCTGCTTCTCATCGGATTCCGTAGGTGGGAGACATGCTGGTTTTCTCTTTCTTTCCTCTCTCTACGTAAATGTTCACCCAAAGAGCCAAGGCATTAGTCATCTCCTACTTAAAAACCCGGGAGAAACAGCAGACAAGCAGCACCCTGGGTTAAATTAAAGCCACAACAGCACCAAACCACCCTTGCCTGGCCTGTTCCCTGGGGTTGGTATCAGCACCTGACAGAGCACAGGACAGCAGCAGCTCCGTGGCTGCTCGTTGCTGCTCTCAGACCATTCGAAGGTCGGAGCAAGCAATTGCCCTTCTGCAGCTCAGCGACTTACTGACTTACTTCTGAGTGCTCCCACTCCCCCAGGCATTTCTGTTTGCCCCTTAAGGACACACATGTTGCCCCAGAGGGCTGGGCCCCCTTCCCATTCCTGTAAACGGGAATTTGGCTGTGTCTGAGTGAGAGCTCTGAAACCGGCTGCTGCTGCATGTCTGGGTCATGCAGGCAGCAGCCCTGGCTTGGCCAGGCGATGCCCTTTCTCACTGCAGACACCTCCCTCGTGATGGAGCCGTCTGCCAAGGACCACATCCAAAGCCTGGACTCTTTCCTGTGCAGAGGGAAAACCATCTGCCCCAAGACAGCAGGGCTCAGCAGCAAGACGCCTGCAAAGGCAACAAAGACCGAGCTCTGCCTGGTACAGAGTTAAGAGATGCTACTTGCAACTACTGCAACGCAGCCACACACAAAGCTTCTCTGGAGAACAGGAATGCCACTCAAAACACCTGGATACACCCCTTACACCCAAGAAAATCACATCTTCACCCTCATCCCCCACAGCCTCTTTACAAGGGGTCAGTTCAGTTCAGAACAGGGCAAAAGGGCTGCAGAGGGTCTCAGTACTCCCCCAGCCCCACACCAAGGGATCCAACGCATACCTGGCTGTTCTTACAGCCTGAGGCCAGCTTCTTGCCATCAGGTGACCAAGCGATGCTGAGCACCCAGTGCCGGTGACCTGGCAGAGAGAGCACGAGTGGGTGTGAGCAGAGAGCTGTGTCTGTGATGTCCCATCACGCACCCACTCCAGGGCACGGCCGGAGGTGAGGGAACCCTCCATGTTCCTCCAGGCCAAACCTTCATCCTCCGCTTAGCCAGAGATGAGCCATGGTCCCAGCCTGTGTGACTCAAGCAGCAGCAGGTTCTGCGCTGTTCGCTCCCCCAAAGCAGGCAGGGGTCAGGAGCTGCTCCCTGGGATGCCCCACACCCACCTTTGGCTGTGAACTGCGGAGTCTCCGTGCTGAGGTCCCAGAATCGGACGGTGGTGTCTCCAGAGCCACTCGCCAGGTACCTGGGAGAGGAGGAAGACCCCGGCTCAGTGTGGTGTCCCAAGGGAAGCCAACAGCGGCTCTCGCCTCCCCCTCAGCCCCTCGTACTTTCCAGTGGGGCTAAAGGCCACGGAGATGACAGCCTCGGTGTGCCCCTCCAGGGAGCTGGTGCAGCGGGTCACTGCCCGCACCCTGAACACTGCCTGCGGCTGGTAGATGATGTCCAGGACCTTCTCTGTCTCCACGCTCTGCCCCACCAAGGTCTTCTCCAGGGACGCGATGATCTCGGCATCGTGGACAAAGAAGGCCAGAGGTACCGGTTCATCCTGGGGGGAAAGGGCAGGAGGGGTAGCGAGGGGCGGCCCGGGTGGGCTCGGGGGGTACCGTGGGGTGCCCGGGGAGGGTCTCACCTTCTGCAGGAGCGCGTTGCAGACCAGCTGCAGCTTGTCCGGGGTGATGGTGACCGGGACATCGAAGGGGGAGCCCAGGGCCTCTCCTGCCTCATCCCGGAACTGGATCAGGAGCCGCTGCACGTCCTCGTCCGGCGACATGCCCTGCGGGACAGCGGCATCAGCACCGGGAACGCCCCAGGCAGCGGGGGCAGCCCCACAGCACCCCCCGGCAGCGACACCGGGGCGGGGGGCGCCGGAGCCGCTGTAGGGGAGCCCGGGGGAGAAGCGCCCCGCGCTGAGCAGGGCCCGGGGGGGAGCCCCGGGGGGAGGAGGCCCCGCTCCAGCCCCGGGCCCCCCCCGCCCCGTCCAAACCCCGGCCCCGCTCACCGCGGCCATGTGCGCGCACGGCACACCCGGGCCGGAAGCGGCTCCTCGGGGGCCCCTGAGCGCGGCGCTGCTGCCCCCTGGTGACCGGCGGTAAAGACAGCGCCGGCCGCGGGTTCGAGGCCGCCGGGGGCGCAGCAGGGACGAGACGGGACGAGACGGGACGAGACGGGACGGGACGGGACGGGACGGGACGAGACGGGACGGGACGGGACGGGACGAGACGGGACGAGACGGGACGGGACGGGACGGGACGGGACGGAGGAGGCCGCTCGGGGCATTCCCGCCGTGCTCGCACTGGCGCTTTTTATGGCGTTTCTAAACTAAAAAGCAGAAAGTTCAGCAAAAAATATCCCCGCTCCCCATTCCGGTCAGGAATTAACGCCACGCCAGAGCCTGCCCAGTCACAGTGCGTGCAACCCTGTGGGGAGCAGCAGAGGAGGCTGCCACTGAACATGGTTCACAATCATATTCATCCTATGAACACTGGCTCCTTGGGCTGCACACGAGGGAGCGAAGACCCTGCACTCAGAGGCGTAAACCTGCAATACAGCAAGAAATTCCCCATCACCCGTCCCACCCAGCACAAAGCAGTGACTACCAGAGCAAGCGCCAAGGTGGGAAACCAACGGCCACATGCAGAACCCGCTTGGGTTCAGCTTCCCCCATTGAAGTGAATTGAGTGCATGTGTGTAATTCAATACCATGGTACAAGACCATACCAACTGATGCATCCTGCGACTAAAACACCTTATTTAGCATTTAGATAGAAATTATTCTTATTTCACCACACTGCCATAAACTTTCACCATTAAATATTAATAACTCTGTGCAAATGCACTGAGACCAGACTGCTGAGGGGTTTATCTGGTTTTTAACCCCCTAAGGCTCGCATTAAGAAAGTAGAAAGTCACATCCCATCAAAACAGAAAACTGACACAAATTTTAGTATTTATGTATTTTAAATCAAAACACAATTAAATAGAGTATGTTTTAAGTACATGAATACTTGGGCATGAGAGAAATAAGAAGTGGTACATAGTACCAAATACCTATACACAGCCTTTTTTGTTTTGCTTTTTTATAGACAATACAGTGTGGCTCTAGACAATCAAATATTGCAACAGAGTAACACTTGCTCATCAATCAAGATATTCGGAGGACTGGAGATGATTCGAGGTCTTTGCAGAGTGATTTTTTTTGCACAAATTTAAGGAAAAAGAAAAGCAATCATAAAGAGGAAAACCCAAACCAGAAGCGGTGTACACCAAAATGCAGTAGCAACATAGCAGTGAGACACTGAGTACTTCTGCTACCCTGCAAGAATCAAGTAATCGGAAAAGAATAATGGAGGTGCTGTGTGAGACAGTGGTTTTTTACTTAAACTGAAGGTCTTGCAAGGCAGGAAGAAGGGCAGGCCTTTAAACACTGTGTCTCTTTGTAAACCAAACATCTGGAATTAGATCGGTGGTGCAGGACAAGCTATGGAGAACGGCAGCAATTACTTTTTTTCCCTTGCTGGTGGGATGGAGAAGAAAGGAAATGGAGCAGTCTATGGGGCACAGCCCTGCATTCAGAGCCGTGGCTCAGGAGCAGAAGCTGCACAAGTGCAAGATGAGCTTTTGTGTCCGCTCCATGTCAGAAGCAGGGGACTTGTGTATGCAGGTGTAAGAGCTCGACAAGGAAGAGTTACACTCTTCAGGCTTTGCTCCTGATCCTTCTACACTGCCTTCAAAGTTAATGTAGTTATGAAGTAAAACACATTTATCTTACAGTTGAATACGCATCTATTTCAAGTAAGGAAAAATAAAACTTAGAACTTTTTAGGTCATTCACTGCCAATGAGTTCACGGTTTCAGGTTCACTTCTCCAGGGGCCAATGTCAGGGATGCTCCCCTGGCCTTTCCAATTATGTGTTTAAAAATTACAAGTAGTAGAACTAGAAACTACGGCAAAACCTTCCCCTCTGTTGTGGCTTGTGTCCCGTTCCAGATAATTTGCTTAAAAGTCTTTTTGAGACAGGGTCAAGTATTTGTGAAGCTGATCACAGTTTCTCAGTGCCACATTCATAAACTGCATCTTCGTCTCTAAAACCCATCATTATTGTGAATGCCACATACAACAGGAAAAAGTGTTTCTTCACGCTCTACAGTGGAGGTACAGGATTGCTTCTTTTTAATTCTTCCTTCTAGATGAGGGAGATTTCGGCGGTTGGAGTAACAGTGCTTTGTTTTTATTGGCTGTGTTAAAGAATCCACCAAAAGGGAAAGTTCACTCATTCTCAAAGTGGAAAAACAGATTTCCTGTTCTGGCGTTTCTAAAATCATAGCTGGAAAAGGAAACACAAGGTTAGAGTTCATTTTACCCTAAAATATACAAGGCAGTCGCTACATAGAAAGACATTTTGTGTTTAAAAATGAAGTCGTGTATGCTTGTGAGTCTGGGAGATGAAAAAACCCAACTAGTCCCACAGCTCAATCCACCTTCTGATTACAGCAACCATGCTTAGTTAACTGAATCCAGGGCATCTGCAGTCACTTGGTATTTCTAAACTGTGCGCTAAGTGACCCTCCCATCTGGCCAAACTCAAACTACATCATTTGCAGCCCCACTACTAAGTGAAATCATTATATAAAAGTCATTTAAATGTAACTGCTCTATTAAAAAGTCACACAGTGAAAATATGGATCTATCCATTTGGATAACCAGGGTTTGGCACATGGTTCACTTGCAGTAATTAAAAATAGAGCAAGTTAACTTTTAACAAGTCAGCTGCCTGAAAGCCAGAAGTCCTGGATGTTAACCTGGTAAACTGCTGCCATTCCACTGCATCAGAACTGTGGGGGTTTTCAAACAGAGAACACATGGACTAGTACAAAGTCACTGAGCACCAATACACAACACCAAACCACCAGCCTATGGACAGGGCTGCCAGGTCTCTTTTAAGGTATAGACACAGTAAATCAGTGCACCCAACAAAGCAACTTTCCAGCTGCTGAGTTTTACTGACACTTTAGGCAAATATATTAATATTC
Source organism: Ara ararauna (assembly GCA_028858755.1). NCBI lineage: Eukaryota > Metazoa > Chordata > Aves > Psittaciformes > Psittacidae > Ara > Ara ararauna. The sequence continues at coordinate 2,028,988 of CM054389.1, read as the reverse complement.
ATCCACATGAAAAAGCAAGTGTGAACTCAAATAAGGAATTACAGTATTGATTCCGCACCACAAATCACCCTTTTTACTAAGGCAGTCTGTAAAGACTCAAAATGAAGACAGTCAATTTTAGTGCTTGCACATGAGAACCACTAGATGCATCTTTAGAAATTTCTACATCATTCGTAGGCTGAAACACTCCCAACCTTTACTTTTTCATATCATGCCATGCCAGTTTGAACATCTCCCAGCGTGGGTTTCAGATGCTCTCGGAAGGCAAGAGCTCTCCTCCTCCCACAGCCTGGCTTAAGGCAGACACAGGCAGCAGCTTCTCCACCCCCTTACCTTCGTAACCTTCTCCGAAGGCTGTTCACATTGTGCCTGCTGCATAACGTCATTGACTATCATCTTTGCTATCCTCCAAGCCATCTCTTCTTGAGCCTGCCACAGAAAAAACACCCCAAAACACAGATAGCTTCACGTTCTTGGAATAAAACCACAGCCCTCAGTGTAATTCACAGGCTCAACTGTGGAGATGTGGTCAACCTTCACAACTGAGTGACCTGTAGCAAACATATCCTCCCTCGAAGGAAATGCCTGGCTTTCCAAGTACACCATTAACTTCAATTATTGTATTTATGTCCTGATGCACTTTCCAAGAGACTTAGTGAAGCTTGTAGATTTATCTGTTGGGGACTTGCCCGAGCCCCTTCAAGGGGAGAGAATGCAGCTTGTAATCCATGTACAATGGTCACTTCACAGTACAAAACAAAGGCCAACAGCACCTCCGCTCCCAGATGTATATATGTAACACCACCATAACAAGAAACCCCTTGACTGCAAGCAAACAGTTAACCATTATACTAAAATAAACCAGCAATCACTGGCAAAAACCAAAGTAGTCTCACATATGCACACAAATAAATTATATTTAGCACATAGTGTCTGACAGTTCTTGTTGGTGCCTCAGAAAGATACTCAGAGAAACAGCCAGGATTAAGAACTTCAGTACTTTATTTCCCTAATCTACACTGTGAAGGGAGTCACCAGGACAACATAAAAGAGAACGCACCTCATCTGTATTTCCTTGAACCCATTTCTTCATCGCTTGTGAAAACATGGACCCTGGTTGAGATAAAACAGCAAGCAAGGCACATTAGCAAACTCTGTGGCATAGCTCTGTAAAAGCTAATTCCTTTCATCCTTCTAAAGAGTTTGCACTGCTGGCATTAGAGAACATGGAAGAGTTGCATGGAAGACAAGGCATTACACGGAGCCATGGCTCATGAGACACTGAGCCTGAACCATTCCTCTTTACCAGATCTGACATGCAGCACTAACAGCAGATCCCAAACTGGGTGGGAAGCATGCAGAGAGCTGAAGTTCTTTTTCATCTTAAGACCCAATCTTTGAAGGCTTGATCATCCCCTCAGCTGCTCGCAGCTTTCATCCCTGCCAGGTTCCATCAACAGCTCCAACTCCCACAGGCTGCTCATACTCCCAGGAGTCCAGCTGGACCAGAAAAGCAGAATTTGGATAGGAAACTGGGCCAGAGATGGGCTTTGCCTCAGTACAGGACAGTCCCCATCTCTATTTGGCTTAAAACAGATCTGGCAGGAGTCAAGAGTCTTGCTTATCTTGACTGCAGTAAGGAAAAGAACAGTTCTTCAGATGTTTACAGACATGGACATGAAGAGGAAAGCAAACCTTTTGATTTTTTGACATCAGGCTCTGGTTCAGATTCTCTGATAAACTGTCCCAGGTCACTGACCCGTCCAAACGTCATCTTCCTGAAGGGAGACGAGTAAAAGCATTATGGAAAGCTAGCAGTCAAGAAAACAAAAAAGCTACCATGCTAAGGACTCTAGCGTCGGAAGCCCAGTGCTTCACCAGTTACCACCTCTGTCATCTGAAATGAGTACATTGGGAAAAATCCCCAGCTCTTCCCATGTACCTGAATCCAAAGTGTATCTTAACAATTCTTGTAGACAGTAGAAGCAGGCAAATGTTTCAATGACTCAACCATGAGATATCAACAGGCAGTGCTAGCAAGTGCTCTATACTATCACAAAAACATGTCATTAGGGAGAAACCGGTTTACCATACCCAAAAGGACAGGAAGACTGCGCAACAGAAAAGGTAGCTATAGAAACAAAGAATTTCTGTACGAGATACTTTTTGTTGTAAAGCTCTTCTGCTCTGTGTAACTTAAGAAACAGAGGAATAGCTGTGCAACCTGCTAAGGAAATGAAGTATAAGCACTTCTGTGCCACTGGGGTAGGAAGAAATCAAAGCTGCACATTACAATATCAAAGGAGCCTGAGCTTATTCTTTCCTGTTTCTTCCCCAGATTGGAACTACTGAGCTTGGAGTCAAAGAGCAGTCATAGCCAGGAGAAAGAGAAAGTACAATTGGAAATATTTTTCTGGCTGCCATTCTGGTCACAGAAACATTCACCATGACACTGGGGTTAAATCACACAAATATTAAGATGTATTAAGGTGGCACCATCTTGCACTTACACATGCATGCAGGAGGACACAGCAAAAATGAAACGGAGATGAAACATAACTAGGAGCAAGACACACAGAATGGACCTTACCCTGCATACGTCCGCTGATACAAAGATTCAGGATCCAGACTTGCAGCATCTACAATTATTGCTTCATCAAAATTTTTCAGGATTTTAACATTAGCCTTTTTGACATTGGACTACAAATAAAAATTCTAAGTATTAGTGCCCAACGCAGACAACTAAGAGCTTCCAAACAAAACTGCAGTTTTAGTGCTTTTACACTTAGATAAACCTCCATACATCTCTCAACAAGCATAAAAGAATTGGAGAGCATTTACACAATGACGAATCCCTAATGCAGTGTGACACTTTTAAACTGAGGATGATGAAGGTAAAAGAACAGAGGCAAAGACATAATGTAGAGGTCAGCATACGTGTGTGAGGACTGCTCTAGGCACTATCAACACAACAGATCCGTGTGCACATGCAAATTGTTTGTGAGTACACAGGACCCAACTACCTCAAAGGCTGCAGCAGCTTCACTCATCCCTCTCATGCACTTGGCTAAGCAATTCCCAAACACACACTTCCCCCATACACAGAGAACAAACGTTTTTCTTTTGGCCTGGCATATTTCTAGAGGATTATGAAAAAAGCCAAGGAAACATTAGAGCAACAGCAGGGAGAGCACAAATGTGCAGCAATCTACCAGCACCCTCACACAGAACAGAAACGTTTACGGCAGCTGCCTTGCAAACTCCTTTCCTGCTGCTGTCAGTGCTGTTCCTTATGCAAAAATATGCAGAGACCCAGAGATTCTCCTGTTCAGATAAGTAGGAATGTGCACCACAAAATGCAGCACTTCATTTCCTGAACCATCCAAGCAAGTCAATTACCAGCAGTTTCTCTCCTGCAGACTATCAAGCAGCAGGATATTTCGGGAACACAGATTTTTACTCCCTGCTTTGCAACCAAGGGGGAATATCCCCTCCTTGCAAATTAGGAGGTTTAAAAATGTTGAAAGCAGGTAGTACAGCCTCAGAGTTGCTTGATACATGGATTATCAATGTTGGTCTAGATACTGGATTTAAAACCCATAGTAGAACTGCAGCATTCAATAAAAGCAATTCAGCAGAAGCAGTTCTTGCTTAGCTTTTCTGCTCTCAGCTGTGCTTGCACTTTGCAAGCTGACCTGGTTACAGATAAGCTAGAATCTGTTTATCCTCTCCTCTTTCACATTTGAATTAAACAAAGCTACAAGTTTTGGAACAGCCAACTCTTGCTTAAAAACACATCTCTGGTGTTACCAGGATGGTTTCAGAGTGGAACAAGCTCCACTGCCTGTTTCTGAGGCTAAGCCCACACAGGAACACAGCTCTCAAAGTGGCACCAAAGGCAACAAAAAGATGCTGGCCCACAACCAGTGCACGTGGAATGTACAGGGTGGACATTTCTCATTGACTCTGGGAGGATAACAGAGCCAAAGGAGCCCAGTCACATTCTTGTTTCCACGCAGTACAACAAAGAAGCAGCAGCCACCACAAAGCTCCAATCTTATTAATGCTTTATTAATGCTTAATAAATGCCTTACCCAGCAAAAGACTTCTTTATGCCCAGCTTTACATCAAGCTATATACATGCAAACGAAGTTCAGGTATCACCCTCAGCTCAGGGCAACTTGGTGGTAACGCAGTGAAGTGCCAGTGTCAGCTCTCTTTTGGAAAGGTCAGGGGTCTGGCCATTCTATCAGACCAGCTTGAGGGTAACAACAGGGAAAAGTCCACTGAGGCAAACGAGCGAGAACCACTGGTCAGATATTAACTGTCACTGCTCTATGTTTGAGTAGACAAATGCCTTAAACCTTAGAACCGAGGGGAACTGAGCACACACAACTTGCATATTTTTGTTTAAATTCTACAGCATGTTCGCAAGTGTCAGTGCCTGAAGTTATAACTATGGTAAAGATCAAAAAATGGTGCTTCTAATAAAAACTGCTCTTAAATGTTATGGCACCATGGAACAGTCTTCAGTGAATGTTAACAGCTTAATAAAAAGAGAAATTTGATGCAAAGAACTAAAAGCAGTACAAGGCTCTGGGTGCAATAAATAGATCATCTTCTACGCCCATACTGTTTGAACTCAGCAGAAGGTAGACTAAACACATCCTAATATAACACAGACTGTAATTTTCAAGTGGAATGGGAAGCTTCAAATTACAAGGTGTTTCCTTACAGTGTATGAACTTTGATATTGATACAGAAAAGTGACTACAGCCTTTCCCATAACAAAACCAAACCAAGAATCTCATACCTGGGAGGCAGAGCCATCCGGGCCCCCTATGGAATCACTATCAGGAGAGCTACTGGGGCCATGAATACTCAGTGCAATATTCCCTCCTGGAAATTCATCTCCTCGTACTGAATGGATGAGATCATTCAAGTATTTGTAGTAAAGGTTGCTGGACAAGAAACCAGGTAAAAAAACCTGAGGGACAGAAGGAGGAGTCCTCTTTAATCAAGGCTGTTCTGCACAATCACAGCAGACTGTTTGCACAACAGAAGGGACACACAAACATCTCAGCCCTTGGGTACTTGGTACACGAGTAGAAGTGCCTACACATGGAATTATTCCAGACCAGCAAGTGCATTGCTTTGAATCTGAATCCTACTGCAAGATGAACAAAAATAACTACGGATCAACCAAATCCTCCAGTAACTGGAATCGAAGTTTGGATTTTCTGATTTCCTCTAGGAAAGCCTGACAACCCAACAGGCTTACAGGTATTAATTCATCTGCAGCTCCAGAATCGAATCATTAATCTCTAGTGTCCAGGTATACCAGAGTTCACTATTAGCCACACCACTGGTCTTAGACTTGCAAACAACTGCTCCCAGCAGGAAGGACAATTTTCTAAAGATATAGAAGCTCTTGACAGCAATTCACATGGGAGGAAATTCTGTTATTTCCATTAAAAAGCAGTAACCACCCCAGACAAACACTTTGCAGAGCATTAACAGAAGCCAGTGTGTGGTATCTTTTCAAAGCAGGCTGGGGAAAACAGTCTAGCAGGTTTTCCTAAAGCTGCCCAATTATCCACGTAAACAGGAAGCCAGGAAAAGAACAGGACAAATCAGAGATGCCGAAGGGGACACCTGACTCACTACAGAATCTCCACATCATCGTGCTGTCAACACCGTTCTGAAGAAGGTATCTCACCGTCTCCATGGTAGTCCATGCCTGCCGTAAGGGAGTAGTGAAACAGTTCGGGAGAGGACCACCTTCCCTGCAGATGTTGGATTCGATCTCTAACCTCACCAAGTCATCAAACCCAAGTGGATGTGTGGCTTGAAGGGAGAAGTACCTGCAGCACCAGATGGGGGGAAAAACAACACAAAAGGAGTTGCAAAACTTTGCAGGTGGTCAGCACCCACCCGTTCCACCCAAGACCATCCACCATGCTGCAGCCACTAGATGGAGCTGGCCTCAAAAAAGGACATAGAGCTGATGCTGCCAACGACAGGGGAGGAGAATCCCCAATCCACAGAAACATTTTGGATAAACCCTGGTCCTGAAGATACGGATAAAAGAAACAGAGCATCAAGTGACTCCTGATAAGAAGACTCTTACACACACAGCTTTGTAGCAGGGAAGCAAGAAACACCCAGAACTCTGAAGCAGCGTTTGCTCTACTAATCACAACGCTGAAACCAAGTTTATGGATAGAGCAGAGGGGTGATTGATGAAAATCAGACTGAACCGCTCGCTTCCTCTCCAATTATTGTTTCCTACCAGGGCAATAACCTAAGGAGTCTGTGAAATGAGTCTCACACTTGATCTTAAGAACGAACTTCTTCCGGAAGCAGTTTTGCTGTCCGACTTCCAGTTGCATTATTACAAAAGGCGCAGCACAAACAGAAAAAAGGGAAGAGTTACACTACTGAAAGTCTGATATTAAAAGGGATCTGCTCTCTTCCTTAACAAAAGGAAGGTATTTCAAAATACTAAGAACTAGCAGTATTTGGCTTTTACTATGGGTGATAACGGTTCCTAGTTTAAATGGGTAACAGTATCTGGACCTTAAGGTTTTTCTACAGTGACGCATCTGCGTTTAAATCCTTCACATTTTCAAATGGCAGCCAATTGGCTTTGATATTTTCACAACCACACATAAACCCAAGCAAGGAAGTCCTGGAAATTCTGAAATGTGTTTAAGAATGGAATCCTTATACGGACTTTCTCTTCATGTACACAGAAAAGTTTTAAACGCTCTTGCGTCTGTACACAAAGGCCACCTTACTAAAATGCATTTCAGCATCGCAGCGCAAGACTGCACAGTGACGGCTTGAAAACAAGAAGTTCCTTTTGTAGGGTGCAACACAAAAACACAAACACAAAATTAACAGCTTCCAAAACAAGTAACTGTTGAACTCCCTCACTTGTCATATAAAATCATGGCATCATTCTGTGCTTCTTGCCCATCATACTGGCCTTTTTTGGCAGCAAGTTGAGACTGGAAGTTATCTGCTGCCAACCAGAACTGCAGTACATTAACTGCATCTTCCTTCTCCATGTACTGGAAGAGAAATTAAAAAAGAAAGAGGAGAAATTAAGTAAATTCTACCAAGAAACTTCTAATAAGCACAGACAAACCTGCTCGTTCCCATTTAAAATGAGAAACATAGTCCAAACATTAATGATGCCAAACTGTCACCAGGGCATACAAATACTGAACTCTCAGATACAGTGGTGCAGACAGATTTAGTTTGTTTGAACACAACTTGGGACATTTCTGTTCTGTACTGAGTTTCACATGCAGTTTTCCAACAATTATTTATTTGTATCATACTAAAGATAGAGGGAAGGCTGTTTTCATGCTATGCTCAGCTTACACTGACCTCAGCACATTGTCTCAGCTCTCCAGCTCACTGCTCCAAACTACACTTGCTTGTCGTCGACTATCAGGACAAGTATTCTACAACTAACAGATGACTCCCTAAAGATAAAGGGCCCCACAACTGTAAAATCCTACATTTAACCTACCACATTCCAGCCTGGTATCCCGTCTATGTAGAGCTAGTGAATTAATCTGTAAGAATGCTTAAGGCTTTCAAAGTCGCTATTTCATTTGGCAAGATGAAGATAAAACAATGCCAAGGCTTCTACAAAGCAGAGACCCTTAGAAGTACTCACTAACTGGAGAGGATATGCACAAATACTTATTCTGCAGTCCAGTGTACAGCTTTGAACATTTGAGAGAGTTCTACATGCGGAGAGGAAACCACTTAATACGTTTTCTCCCTAATAGAGATACATCTTTTTAATATATTTCAGGTGTCTTTATTAGAGCCATCAGAGAATGAATAAAGGTTTTCTTTCCATTCGATAGGAAAGAACGAAAAAGGCAACCTCAAAACCTAGCACTCACCTCAGAGAAATAGAAGAGAGCTGATTCACAGAAGAGTATGTCAGCCAGATAAACAGTCCCACTAGTCAGCACCTCAATCTGGTATTTACAGAAATGATGACTTCGCAAAAACTCACTAAAGTACCTGCACACAGAGAACAACAATCAGTTATTAAGGGTCAGCAGCATTCAAGGCACCTCACGAACCCATTAGTTCCTGCCCCAGAAGTCTTATACTTTCAGTAGGATAAAAGCAAAACAAGGAATGGTGCAGGTTTACAAATGACACTAGGACGATATAAAGAATGCAACAGCATGCACATACAGCTTCAGAAAGTGAAAACAATGGATTTGGAGGGAGAAATCTGAGCAGTTTCAAATGCAGAAGATTGCACAAAAAAGTGATTTTATGGTCATGCCTTCATAAATGTTTTGAACAGAACCACCTTTTGCATAAGGACAACAGTGACGTGAAGCCAAACCATTCAAACCACTTACTCTTGTTCCATTGCATTAAACACTATTGACTGCGCTGTAACAAAGCAGTTAGGATCCACTTGTCCATCTTCCCCACAAATCTTTGCTGCAAAGAAAGACCAGGTTAAAATTAACACCCATCTGGCTGATGGAGCTGGAAAACACAAATGGTGATGAGTTAATGAAAAACTGCAGTTCAAATCCACTAGAATCAGCTGGTTCTAACTGTGCAAAGAACATCTGAAGTACTGCAGGTAGCTGAATGATAACATTAAGGCTGAAATACTTGACTGAGACTCAAATCTGGATTCCCTCCACAATTACTGCGAACTCTTTCACTGATTTAAGCAAAGACTCTGAAAGTTCTTCTAGGGATATTGCACAGCACTACTGAAAGGTCAGACCCACTGATAACTTGTCAGGTGAATCTATCTTTTACAACTGACTTTAGCAGTCACAAAAATAAGAAATATGAGTGTGTGGTATTAAAGATACATCTGTACAGGGAAGGAGGAAGCTCAGAAATGAGTAGGCAGCACACATTCTTACCAACTATGTCATTTCTCATTGCTTCTGTTATAGGTATTGGTTTAGCAGCATCTGGAGAAATATATTTGGTAAAAGTACTAACTGCATCCCGTTCTATACCTACGAGGAAGAAATACAGAATCAAACTTGGAATTCCTTGGCACAGGTCTAAAACAAGGAGCAAATAACAAACCTCTGCTCTTGAGGAAAGCAAGTATCCAATCATCAGTGACTAGCTCCCTTCCCATGAAGCCCTCAGTTCACTTCTCAATACTTTGCTACTGACAAGCTACAGTGGCTGTATTTTTTCCAGCCAGGCCACAATAAGCCCAGCATGGACTGAGTAGTGAGATGGAATCAAGCAATGCAGCTCCGAATTCCCTGCCACCAGACAAGACAGCACCCTCTTCCTCAGCCGCACACTTTAGTCCCAGAAGTAACACCTTTCCGGCAAGAAGTAAAGTGAGGTTCCCAATTTCTAGCTCTCATTATAGAGAATATAATGCCTGCATTAGGAAGGAATTAAAAGGAAAAATAGCTTAAAATGGGATGCCTCCGAACAAGATACACACTTCACATGTTATCTTTTGAAAGTTCAGACACTGCTCTGAAAGACAGAGAAAAAGTCACACTTCGACTGTGCGTGTTTCTCAAAAAGCACCCATTACATCCACATTCTTTTTGGACACCGGAAAGCAGAAGTGCTTTTCATGACTGAAGCATTATTGTGCTTGTTTAAGCTGCTTTGGGGCTGAGGTTAGGCGTTGTGGTGGTCCATGGTAAATACATGAGAAAGGCAAACAGCAAGAGAAAGGGATGCAACACAAGGAAACACACGGGTCAAAAAAGCAATAAATATGAGAAAGGGAGCGTTTCTTTTTTGTCTGGAGACTTGCACAAATGAGGGAAGACTTAGCGGATGCGAAGGAGAGAACCAGGTACTGTGCTGTAGCTTACCAACAAAAGCAAGCATTTTAATTTCACCCTTACTTCCAGTCGCCTCTGAAGACATGGAGTCCAAATGAGAACAAATCAGTTACAAGGGGAAGAACTCTATCATCTAAATCCAAGAACAAAACCAGTATGTTCCACAGAACAATCTCAACAAGTCTCTTGTAACTATTACTTATGTCATCTTATGGGATACAGGATATTTACCTTCCATGGAAAGTTAATTATCAATTCTCAGCCCCATCATCCAAATTTTCTGCAATTAAGTTGGGATGGGATGGGTGAGGGAAGAACAGGACACTGCAACGTTCATCTTCATTTCTTAAGATTACACATGTAGGAACAGAAGTAACCTAAGCTTGTTAGAATACATAACGATCCTGAAGTCTCTTCATCAGCATATTTATTTCTCAACAACCAAACAACGCACAGCTCAAACTGACCCTCAGCTGATACAGCAAGCTACTATTACTGACACACAAAATGATTTTCTTCCCTGCAACATCACATCATACTTACTAAGAACACAGCCCACCCCACAAAGCAAGCAGCAGCTCCCCATCTCCCAGCCTTTTTAAAGAGACGGGACACATGGCACTTACTTTTCATGAGTTTTCCTGACAAGTCTTTTAGTGCAGAGGAGGGGCTGTTTCTATTTGATACTGTAAGCTTGGAAGATTCCTGCTGATCAGCTGGAACAGAACGAGTCCCTGTCTCAGATTTTCTTAGACAAACAATACTGGCATTATCACTCTCCTGACCCAAGAGCACATGGTTCCCGCTGTTGCCAGTTCTGTCGTTCTTGGTCGAAGCCACTGGCTTGGTCCTGAGCAGATGGACTGTGCTAGAATCCTCCAGTCTCTCCTCAAGCAATCCAGTTGGAGAAGACAATGAAATTTCCTGCTGTTTGGAGGGTGACACTGGCTCTGCCAACGAACTCTGCTTAACGGTGTTCAGGCTATGTGCTCTTATACGGGACCATGTTGTGGAGTGGAAGCTTTCAGCCTCTAACCAAAACTTAACCAAGTGTTCCATTCTGCGCAGTTCCATAAACTGGATAAAATAAGGGAGGGCTACACTGTCCTGCAGAACTTGTTCAAGGGTCTTTGAAAGGCTTGATTTGGTCTCTTGAGCCTGGTAATTCAGACACGATCTGCCTAAAGAAAAATATAAAGGGAATGGCTCCATATTGTACTACAGATACAGGTATTCAATACAAAAATGCCCCACAACGCAAGTGATGAAGAGACAATTCCAACATAATGGTAGTAAACAAAGTAAAGAAACCTCTTAACAAGCAAATGCACTGTCCACATTCAAAATTCTTCGAGGGTAACAGCAGTCAATTTTTGAATTACCTAATCTACCTGCCTGAAAACCAAAGGATGGAGAGCATACCAGTAACCCACAGAGAATAAAAAGAAACACTGCCATTATTATAGAGCTGATGAAGCCTTACCTAAGTCTCCAAAATGAGCAGCTTCCATGTGACTTGGCTGCTTCTTCAGGGCAGCTGTCCGACTGCTAGAGAAAGAGTCCATGTTGGCAGAGATGGCATTAATTGCCACATGGCTTGGTCCTGCAGCCTCCAGCAAGGCATGATTTCTAGTGCTTCGTTGAGGGGAATGTACTGGTACTGGAGCTGGAATGAAGACAGGAATTATTAAAAGACAAGGCTTCCAAGACCTCTTCTAAGCAGTTTCCAACACTAAGCACCCCAAGATATGCCAGAGAGTTTGCAAGAGCCAATCTTATTAAAACCCTCATTCTATCACTGTGTGTCATTTTGATCAAGGCGTGATTAAAGACCACAGAAACAAACAGGTTATATTATAGCAAGAACAAACTAACTTCCAGTAGAACAGTGGTACCCACTCACCTGCGTTTTCCTTATTCAGTAGCTAATCAAAAGATGCCAAGTCTAAGCTGACACATGAAATACTACTCCTGAGTCTTCCGGCTTCCTTGGTAACTGCTATCGTAACAGCTTAATACTTTGTCAACAACATAGCATGATTACAACATTCTTGTCAACCCATTTCCATATCTTGTTGAAAGCTAAAACATGTTACAAATCCCGTGAGTTTTAACAAAATCGTTTTCCAAAAATGTTTGAAATGTTTTGTCTCCTTGATTTTGAGAGAGAGAAGAAAAGCAATAAGGAAATACCTGAAGAAACCCAGGTTATAAACATTAACCTCCTCTAAGCTGTTTCAGAACACAGCTATTTGAGCCCAGAGAACAAAGAAGAACTTCCTCACGCAAAACCCTGCCAGTGAAAAAGCATCAAGTAATTGTTGACAAAGCCGAAGAAAACAAACCATGCTCACAGCAGTTTCAAAAGCTCTCAGGAAACTGCGCTGGACTGGGATGTCATACAAGGACATCTTACACCTCTGACTCAAAAACAAAGCAAGTCAGATAACACGTTGTCTCAGCACACTACTTCCTAGCGATGTGTTTCTTCAAGGTGTCAAGCACCTTGGTTTTGGTGACTTTGATGCTGCATAGCTTTATTTTTATTCCCAATTTTATGACACATGATGGCAGAAGTCAATGGTTTCACACTTCCATGGCATGGCAACAGACCTTAGGGGCAATGGTAAAGGAGAGTTAAAGTGTTGAAGTTACTGCAAAGTGTTTCTCCAGCTGCAGTGTGTGGTACCAGGTCACTGCTTCCTGCCTCTTACAAAGCCTCTGGTATTTAGTACCAGCACTAATGGAGAAGACTGCATTTTTCTGAGGCCAATGGATGGCAGCCAGTTGCTTGGCTGACGACAGTAACTGGGGAGAGCTTGGTGGCAGCTCCTCACGTAGACCCAGAGCCACACTCGTAAGAGTTCAGGCTTTTATGAATTAGATTAAAATACAATTTTATGTGATGAACATTGAAGAAAAATTTGTTCCACTTCATTTAAGGATCAAACACCTTTCCCAAACCCTCCAGACAGCACTGCATCGCTCACCTAATGTCACACACATGGTGGAGGTGCTGCCTGCCAAACTGGAAAGATGCTCTCTGTTTGCAGCAGTGTAATACAATAAATTTTCACATTTATTTTTATTTACAAGTTCACCACATTATAGCCTTTTCCTGGGAATCTTTATCAGCTTGTCACCAGAAACTGCAGTTGCACTTAAATCATGGGGTGTGCAACTTGGATGTAACTTACTGCTTCCTATAATTGAGCTGAAAGACAAAACGAGGTGTATAAAAGCCTTTAACTTTCTCTTGATATCCAGATACCACACTAACAAGTACAGAAGCAGGATTCTGTCTGAGGATATACAAGTAACAGATGAGATTCACACAGATTACCTCATCTCCTTTTAGTATCACAATAAAAACTGACAGGATAAACAATCTTGTTTTCCCCACAGTTTACAAAACTCCTTCCCATCAAGATGGTTTTTGCTCTCCTAACAGATTTAGCAGCAAGATTTCTGTATCACGTGGAGCAGCATTACAACACCGTGATTCAGAACTTCAGCCTCACAAGCTACATCAGTTACACTTATAACAGACACTGGCAGCCTGTTCTTCACATCAGACACAGTTAAGCTGCATTTTCACAACTGTAAAGTACACTATGTGTGAGCAAGAAACTTCAGAGGTGATTTTTCGTAGCTAAGGAATAACCACTACTTGCCAGATGATTGAACTGCACGATGACTTTGAATTAAAGCTCATTGACATAGCTTAATAACCTTCTGTACTTACAGATTCAGTGAGATGACGAGGACACATCAGTTGCTATAAATACTCAGAAACAGAATTCAGGTTTGGGGCAGATTTTGTTTGAATGCATAGGCCACATCTGTGCTCAGTCATAAGGAAATTATCCCACTGGCTAAAGTGAAAATGGCAGATGACATTGGATATCTAAATTTATAGACAACATAAATATTGATCTTACTTTTAATCGCTTTCACATCTGTGGTCTTTTCTTGTTCTTTGCCTTTGACTGTAAAATACAAAGGAAAATGTTAATGCTATTTTGGGTATTTACCAGAGAACAGACACAAAATTCCCAACTTCAGCAAGTATCAGAGGCAGAACCATCATTTAGTTAAAACTGATCCCTGCTTCAAACCTGCTCATCTAGTGACTAACAGAGGCTCTCAAAGCTTCCGTGTTGGTTTCTTTTCAGAAGAAAATCCTTATTCATTAATTAAGTTTAATGAACTGTAGTACGTTACAGTTAACACTGGGAAAGGTGCTTACTGGCCATATGATTAAGCACAGTTACCTGTGAGGTTACTTTAATAACCAGCATTAACTGAAAAGAACGGGATAAATGTGCTTTACACACTGCTAATAGTTAATCCTCTCTCAAATACTATTGCTTAAGTACCATCAAACCTAGGGCAAGCAACTGATGGGGAGATAAGAGCTTTAAAAAGTTGTGACGGACAAGCATTTTGTTAATAGTTCCTATTATGTTTTTAAAGGAAGCTCCTAAAGAAAACAAATGAGATCTGTTTGAAACAAAAATAAAGAAACTGAAGGAATATAAAGCCAGGACGGCAGGAGAAACAAATTAAGTAGTGATATGGAAGATCATGATCTACTTGGGAAATGTTCTCTGCCAGCTCCAGGCTGGGATTATTCCTACAAATAGGTCACCTTTGAACAGCAATGGGGAGTCCTTCCAACGGTAACCACAAATCCTAACCCAGCACAATCACACATTTACATCACAAAACACGCGCAGATTACAAAAAACCAAACCCAGAACAACTCTGCCTATTCTGACCCACGTATTTTAACTATTTTAAAGGGAAGCTCCAATCTCTGGTTATGTAAATGTCCTGCCCGGAGGTGGCTGCAGTGCTGCTGTACTGCGAGGAGCAGAAACGCTGCAGCTCTGTGAATTGGCAACTCAGCATTTGTAAGCTTGCAGCCAGCACACTTCCTGATGGAGAGGTTTAAGCATCCCTTGAAAGAGCTGGATCCTTTTAAATCTGAACTCCTGCAGCCAGACGCAGCTGTGAGCAGTGAGAATAACCAGCTTTACGTAACCTGGGGGTGTGATATGCAGGAGAAAAATGACTGAGAAAATCTGCATGTCTGAAGAAACACTGAGGGACAAACGAGAACGAAGCAACCTCTCAACAGAATCACAAACCTTCATCCTTCCAAAATGATTCCGGTAGCTGATTCATCGAACCAATACTATTGGCAATGATTCCCGAGTTTCAAAGGAGTCCTCCGTAAGCCTATTTTCAGTCTAAATACATCTGTTCCTTCCCACCAACTACTCAGTTTCTCTTGAATTACCTACTTATTTCTGGTAACACAAACTCCCCGTTCACAGAATCACAGAATAGTTAGGGTTGGAAAGGACCTTAAGATCATCCAGTTCCAACCCCCCTGCCAGGGGCAGGGACACCTCCCACTAAACCATGCCACCCAAGGCTCACGTTCTTAACCTCTTCACACACAGGCTTCTTTTGTGCCCACCAGCTTCAAGCAGAACAAAATGAAGCAGTTAACAGCGGAGGACAAAACCAAACCCCTATACACAACAAGACCAAGTTTTTGAGGGTGAAGTTTCACCAAAGGACTTTACTTTCACTTGCCTCAAGAAAACAATGTCACTTGGTGTCTGTGTGAAACCAGCGCCAACTGCAGTAAGTGATAACTGAGGACGAAGAGGCTGCGAGAACTTCCAGCAGCAAACCCCTTTCCCAAAGCAGTAATGCACCAAACGGATG
This sequence comes from Ara ararauna, assembly GCA_028858755.1. Taxonomy (NCBI): domain Eukaryota; kingdom Metazoa; phylum Chordata; class Aves; order Psittaciformes; family Psittacidae; genus Ara; species Ara ararauna. The sequence goes on along the minus strand of CM054389.1, from coordinate 2,013,407 downwards.
CAAACTGGCCACGTGATGCTGGAGGATTTTCATTCATATCTTCAAACACACAAGAGTGAACAAACCTAAGCACTCCTCACACGTATGCGTGCCAAAACCAGCACAGAACGTCACAGGTCAGCGCACTGGTTGGACTGTGCGTGCTATTGTCAAGACAGCCATACTGAAGGGGCCTGCAGTCAGGCTGTTTCATTGATAACAATTCCATAACCTGCCCTCAAACGCCAGGCTGCTGGCTCAACTGTTACAGTTTAATTTCTCAACCTATTACCCACCCCCAGCCTTCCAGACTTTAATTTGAAGGCCCATGCCAAAAGACAAAACCATTTCACTCTTATTTTTTTCTGCATGTCAGTAATTTTATGGTTTCATCTTTAAAAGCCGTTTCAATTTTCACCCAATGTGATATGCTCCTGAACAACAGCAGCTCAACCCAAGAACAGCGACACTTTTGTATGGTTTTGGACCACGTGTGTCTAGCCTACAGAGCTTTACCATAAACCTTAATCTGTTGCTTTTCTCCCAGCTGCAATTTAAGATCTCTAAAAGGCAGTATCTAAACTGGAGATTGTACAAAGCAGTATTATTTTATGCACAAGCCGGATGAAAGCTTACTTCTCTCCTTAATAGCACCTCTCTTGGGCACTTAGTTCTGCCTGTGCTTCTCTGACCCAAGATCCTTTAATCAAAGGAACACAAACAGATACTCAATGAGGCATTTCATTTTTGCCAAAGCTTACCCTGTTCCTGTGATCACACATTAGGATGAACATCACTTCTACAATGCCCTCCATCAACAAAGCAGCAGAAGCTGTTTTTGGAGAGTTTATAAGCACTATGAAAGTTTCATTCTGCAGCTCATCATTAGCATGTAAAGACCCCAGAAGGGATTATGGCACTCGCAAGGCCTTCAGTGGACTTCCAGAGCTTCTAATACGAAGAGAAGTTTAATTTCTTCCAGGACCACTGTACTAAGCTCCACCAAGAATGAAACTTTCAATGCTGCTACTCTGGCTGAGCAAGCTTACAACAGCACGTGTCAGTCAAGACCAAAAACACTGACTCAGATAATGTGCCCTTTCCTCTTCTCTTGCAGTCTCAAAACGTACATTTCGGGCTTTAGCGACTGAGAAACGCTTTAGGACAGCATTGTCTCAGCCACTGCTTCAAGAGCTGCAATTGTACTGCTTGAACTACAGCATCACGAGGTAACAGAGCCGCTTTCCCAAGGGGCCCTTCCTAAAAGGTGCCCCTTCCAACAAGAACCACTCAAACCACACGTCGTGCAGCCTGAAAGCATCGTACACCTCATTTCATCACCAGCTGTAGCACAAGTGCCTGCGACACATTTTGCTCCCAAAGTACATTTCAACTACATCCCTTTGTGCTATAGGAACAGCATCAACATTTCGGGAGCCCTACATTTCAAATCTTGGCTTGCGCTCCATCACAACAACAAACGTGTTATAAAATGATGAATGGTCAAAGACTCCTTCGGCTTTACGAAGACCTGGCTGTGACGAGGCGCCCTTTTCAACCCCGGGTTTTAGCTGGTGCTGTAACAGGCTACTGCACTGTCACACAACCCTGCACAGCGGCACTCCAAGCAAGCACTCCGCACGCATTTAGAGAGGCTCAGGATCAGCACGAAGCAAACGCCCCCTCCACCGCCCCAGGACCGCTGAGCTCCATCCCGCAGCAGCAGCGCGCAGAGCCCCGGGCGGAACCAGCGCTGCAACGCGGAGCTCGCGGTCCCGGGGGGACCCCGCTTGCAGCCGCCCCCCCCCCCCCGACCTCCTCCCCAAACCCCGAGCGCGGAAAAGGGCCCCGCCGCCGGGACTGACCGTCGTTCGCGGGGAGGCCGCTCCTCAGGGGCCGAGCTCCCTCCCGGGGCCCCGGCACCGTCGCCGGAGGGGCAGCGCCGGGGCTCAGCAGCCGAGCGGGGGACGACGCCGACAGCCGCCCCTCCGCCGCGGGGCTCCCGGCGGGCGCCCCCCGACCTTTCCGCCTGAAGAAGGACATGGAGCCGCGGGGGGGGGCGAGAGGCGGCCGCTGGGGAGCGGCAGAGCGGGGCTCCCTACGAACGGGGCTCCCTATGAGGGGGGCTCCCTATGAGCGGCGCTCCCTATGAACGGGGCTCCCTACGAACGGCGCTCCCTATGAACGGGGCTCCCTACGAGCGGCGCTCGCTATGAGGGGCGCTCCGTCCCGCGGCCGCCGCCGCCGCTCCCTCCGTCGCTCCCCCCGCGGAGGCGCCCGCGGCCGCCATGTTGTCAACAACCGCCCCTCCCCGCGCCCTCTTCCGGGCCGCCGGCGGCGCGCCAAGCATGACGGGAGGCGGCCCCCGCCCTCACCCAACATGGCCGCCGCGGCGTCGGAGCCGTCACGGGTGAGGGCGGGGCGGCCATGTTTGTTCAGGGCAGGGGCGGCCCGAAGCGCGGGCAGCCACCTTGGTTGAGGGCAGCGGGGCCGCGAGGGGCTGCGCGGGGCGCCCCGAGGGCTCCGCAGTGTGAGCCCGAAGCGTCCCCTTTGGCCACAGGGTGCAGCGGAGGAGGATGTGACACGGAGCACGTTCTGCGAGCCCGCGCCTCTGCCTGGCTTCGCGGGGACGCTGCGGTCCCTGTGCAGCAGGGGCACTGCCGCTGCAGGCAGGAGCCCACGCGCACACACGGGGTACGTGCAGCAGGCAGGAGCCCACGCGCACACACGGGGTACGTGCAGCAGGCAGGAGCCCACGCGCACACACGGGGTACGTGCAGCAGGCAGGAGCCCACACGCACACGGGGTACGTGCAGCAGGCAGGAGCCCACACGCACACACGGGGTACGTGGAGCAGGCAGGAGCCCACGCGCACACACGGGGTACGTGCAGCAGGCAGGAGCCCACGCGCACACGGGGTACGTGCAGCAGGCAGGAGCCCACGCGCACACACGGGGTACGTGCAGCAGGCAGGAGCCCACACGCACACGGGGTACGTGCAGCAGGCAGGAGCCCACACGCACACACGGGGTACGTGGAGCAGGCAGGAGCCCACGCGCACACACGGGGTACGTGCAGCAGGCAGGAGCCCACGCGCACACGGGGTACGTGCAGCAGGCAGGAGCCCACGCGCACACACGGGGTACGTGCAGCAGGCAGGAGCCCACACGCACACGGGGTACGTGCAGCAGGCAGGAGCCCACACGCACACACGGGGTACGTGGAGCAGGCAGGAGCCCACGCGCACACACGGGGTACGTGCAGCAGGCAGGAGCCCACGCGCACACGGGGTACGTGGAGCCAGAAGCGTGGCGCGGCTCCCTGCAGCCCCATCCATCGCCAGCGGCCCGGTCCTTGGCGCGGTGTGCCCGGAAAGCCCTGCCGGGCTGCATGGCGCCGGCCGGGACGTGGGGACGCGCTGCTATGGGGCGGTGTGTGACAAATCCGTTCCGTCCGGGCGCCGAATGCTGCCGCAAAAATCCCTTGAATTACGCTCCCGGGGCAATCCTCTCTTCTCAGCTGCAGAGGGCATTGCTCACATCGGTCACTGAAGGGCCGTGTGACACAAGTGCTTTGTAAAGACTATTCTAAATCCTGCTATGAGGAAATCCTTTATGTATGAGGAAACTGAGGCACAACTACAGGAAGCAGCTCTCCCGACATCACCCGGCTACACCTGATCCGTGCAGCAAACCATGCAACCTTATCTCTTGGAAACGGCCGCAAATGCCAGAGAGCCGGTGGGGAGCAATGAACTGCAGCAATGGGGAGCATGGAAGCAGCACAAACTGTGCCTGCTTTCCTGTGGGCTTTGGCACTCTGTACCAGGCAGGAATTAGCTTTCCAAACGCAGCCCTCAGCCTAATTCCTCTTCAACCTCTTTTATGCCACGACATCTCTGGGCTTGATCCCAGAACCTTGTCCTGTGGGGCCCAATTAGCAAAACACCACGAGGGTCCCAAAACAAACCCTGCAGGTGGTGCGGGGACCGCAGGAGGCGGCTGCAGTTCTTCCTCTTACATCCCTGTGCCGTGATGGATCGATGCAGTGTCATCCCTCTGTGATGTAACTGTGCTGACGGTGGTACTTGAGCCATGGAAAGTTATGCGATTGATAATTGTTATGTAGATTCCTGCAACATCTTTCATGCCAAAGCTCTTTACACTCAGTAATTAGGATTCATAAACTGTAAATTGCATAAAAGGCATATGGGGATCTTTTCAGGGCTGAGATGAAGCCAACTCCTGGGTAGGATGTTGCAGCTGATCGACACCCTATAGCAACTGCGGTTTCTCTTCTGGTATTATTTTTGGTAACTATGCTCTTTGATACATTTTGGTACCTGTGCCCAGAGGCTGGTTGGAGGATAATGAACTCTTATATATGGTTTTCGCATAATGAATGGAATTATCTACTTGGCACATAACCTAAGAGGCTGGTAATGGACTAAAATATTCAAAAGGTGAGACAGAACGGGATGACTCAGGGAACACTAAATTAACATCTTCTGTCAAAAGGTTGCACCCCGTCCTCTACGAACACTCGTAATAACTGGCAGTATAAAGAGAGCCCTGATGGACCCAGCCTGGTTCTCCAGTGCTCTGCATGCAGATTGCTCTTCATTTCCAGGTGGCTGTGGGTGGTCGAAGGGTCTGTCTCACAGATGAAGCTTTAGGTTTCAGTTTTTGGGCTGGGGTTGAAGCAGGATGCAATGTCTGAGTCCTGGTCTGCCAGGCTGTCGAGGATGCAGTTCATGGTAAAATTCCCATGAGAATTTGTATTCTGGACCCTCTTCCTGACCTTACGTATTGATCTTTTTTCTACTGCCAAGCCCTTATATGCAGCTGACAGTGCTCCTCTGGCTGAGCAGTGGCAGAAGCAGGCATGATTTCTAGCAGGTTTATTTAGCTATGCATATCTGTTTCAAGCTTGAGCGGACCCTTCTGTGCTGGAAAATGAAGTCTCCCGAGGCTGCAGAGTGATATTCCTACTAGCAGCACGGGGAGGCTGTCAGAAACGTGGCTTTGGGGGGGTATATGGTAGGCATGCCCTTTCACACTGGAGGAGGAGCGGCTTCTGTGTTGTAATTAAGTTTCAAACAGCAGCTCCTTTCCCAAAAAACTCATCCAACCTGTCAAGGTCCTTGGGATAATTCAATTGCCTTTGCACCAGATTCTAGGTAACTGATGAAACCTCAGCTATGTTTGGCATGAAGTACATTTCCTCCCCTCTTTGGGAATGTGCAGAAGGCTTGAAGCTGCAAGCCGCAGTCAAGTCACTGAGCCTTGGACCCCGGAGATCCGAATTGGAAGTATTAGTAACATCGGCTTCTGGAGGTTTTAACAGAATGAGACAGTTTAATTATCTGAGCAATCACTTGAAATGTGACTTCAGGACATAGGCTGGCCAACATCAGAGAAGCTGGGGAACACCTCCCTAAATTCAAATACTCCAAGGATTAAAGAAAAGCCTCACTGCCTGGTTTTCCCTCTCCATAGCTTGGAAAATAAACACACTTTAATATTTGGAAAGATCTAAGTGGGATGCTCGTGCTTGGACGGAATTAATAAAGCAGAACAAGACCGTGCTGATAACTTGGCGTCTTTGATAATGAATCACAGGGAACTGCTCTGCTCAGTTGCAGCATTTGAAACAACATAAAGGTAACAAATCATGTTACAGGCCATTGCCACTGCTCACATCTTTGGGGTGGTCTATTCATTTATTTACATGTATTTGCATGATGTTGGGTTTGTATCTCATTTATAGACTTCTTTCTACTTTGGGAATACAAATAATAGTAGCTATATGACTAGGGGCATTAACAGCCTCAACCTTGCTCTGGAATCAATAATGATGTCCAAAGTATATAAGGGGTCAAAGATGCCTTTGTACAGAAATGTAATACAATCTTAAAAATCATATATTCTAAACTTTGCCATTAGCTTTAGTAAATTACAGAATATTATTTCAAACACATCATTAGACACTGCAGACAGACTTGCAAAATAAGCAACACAAACAGTGATCACTAAGAACCCAAGAATTAATGGTGGGGGAGAGTGGGAAAGGTGCAGCACACACATATAATGGTGCACAAGAGGAGGCCGGCGAAGCTGTAAAATTGACAAGACACAACTGATGCCATTACAGGAGGGGCGCTCCCAAACTGCAATCACAGCAGCTGCAATTACTGACTTGTATTTTTATCCTTTTATTTCTTTAATGGGAAAACAAGTGGCTGCATGCACATAGAACATTCATTACCAGTTTGGATGTGGCTGACCTCAGTCCATTAGCTGTACTGGGAATGAGAGGGTTGGTGCTGGCTTCTCCAGTGTGCTGAGGATTTCAAAGAAGGGAATTATCCCACGTCCCAGCCTGGAAAAAATGAACTGATTCTATTAAAACATTGTAATTCCCCATGCCCATGGAGGAAGGTTTGTTCCTCTGTGCCTGGTTGCTGGGCACAAGGAAGGGGTGAAGGGTTTCTGTCTGACTTGCAGTGGGAGAGTTAACATAGAATCATAGAATAGTTAGGGTTGGAAAGGACCTTAAGATCATCCAGTTCCAACCCCCCTGCCAGGGGCAGGGACACCTCCCACTAAACCATGCCACCCAATGCTATGTCCAACCTGGCCTTGAACACCACCAGCGATGGAGCATTCACAGCTTCCCTGGGCAACCCATTCCAGTGCCTCACCACCCTCACAGGAAAGAATTTCTTCCTCATATCCAATCTAAACTTCCCCTGTTTAAGTTTGAACCCGTTACCCCTTGTCCTATCACTACAGTCCCTAATGAAGAGTCCCTCCCCAGCATCCCTGTAGCCCCCTTCAGATACTGAAGGCTGCTATGAGGTCTCCACGCAGCCTTCTCTTCTCCAGGCTGAACAGCCCCAACTTTCTCAGCCTATCTTTATACAGCTAAACCTTGAAGTGTAATACAAGAGAAAAAGGGGGGGGGGGCGGAAGAAACCAAAAAGCCTCATTCTCAACAAAGGTGTTGGTGACCGCTGCTGAGGGTCTGTTGGGCAGTGAGCTCCAGCGAAGGAGCACTGAGCAGGAAACAGCAAACCCCGCGTCTGGAGCCGCTCCCCAGCCCTGCCCCTGCTGCAGGCTGCTCCTCACAGGAAGGAAACCTTTTGTGCAGGGCTTTCGTGCCACTCTGGAACTATTCTGATCTCCTGAAAACAACGCGGGCTGCTCCTGCCTCCAGTCTGCCCAGCTGGTGCTGCCAGTGCTGTGTGGGACTCACCTCAAACAACCCTCCTTCGCTTCACAGCGTCCTTCCAAGTTCTTGGCCATTGATGGTGTCATAAATACTTGAATGCAATCAGGTCACAAAATAAATCTAGCTTAAACCCATTGTCCGTGTTTTTCCATGTATGCTCCCCCCCTTTTGTTGTTTCTAAACGTCCCAGAGCGTGAGAAGTGATGCAGCACAGGAGAGCAGTCAGGTGTTTCTGCAAACCGGGAGATACAGGGGACAAAGCTGAGTGTGATTTTGTCCCTCCCAAACTTGCCTGGAAGCTACAGCACAACAAGCGCGCACACTTGTAAAGGCAAGGCAAAGACACACTCTCACGCAGAAGCTCCAGTTAAGCCCCAGCCATTAACTGCAGCGTTTTACCCCGACGTTTAGCCCGTGAATTCAGACGTAAGCGGTGCTTATTCCCATCGCAGGCTCTGCCCGCCCGCAGTCTGGGCGCACACCAGGAGGGGGTGCCAGCCCCCCGGCTCTGCCGTGCTCCCGGGGAAGCCCGGCTCCGAGCTCGCCTTCCCCGAGGGCTGCAAATAAAACACTCCCCACACACCCCATAGCCGAAAGGGAAACCGTTGATTTTGACCCAAAGCTGCCGAGATACCTTTAACTGTTCCAGCGGTGTCGGCAGGAAGTGCCTGCGACCCGCCTGAGGACAGCGGGGAAGGATAAATCTGTTTTTCGCTCTATTTAGAAACGGATCCGGCTTTTCTGGCTTGCGGCTGGTGGAGAGGGGTCTCGGGGGGACCGCGGAGCTTCTGGAGATGGAGAAATCCCCGTGAGACCTGCGAGGCAGAGGCAGGAGACGCCAACTGATGCTGCCGAGCGACCGGGAGGTTTAGCGGGAATAAATCCCGGCTCATACATGAAGTTTCAGAATGATTGCTGTAAAAATTCAGCTGCACTGGGAGGCGCGGCTTTGATACCTAAAGTAAGCCCAAACCCCTGGGCAGCCGTTCCGCCTCGCTCTCCGCTCTGCCTTTAACGCTTTCAAACCTGCGGGATTAAAGGATGGAATTAATGGTGCCCAAGCAAGCAGATCCCGAGTGAGGAACCTCCCAGCGAGGGGCCGGGGTCCCGGCGCATCTCCTGGGGCCGTGTGCGCCTTCCCAACCTCGCCACGGTGACACCCGAGGAATCCCCCACGCGTGTCCCTGTCCGGGGATGCTTTGTCCGCGGGGCCGCGGCGTCGCATCCGCGAGCACCGGGCTGGGAGCTGGAAACATTAACGAGACCGGCGGAATAAAATCACTCTTTAGGGGCCGCTCCGCAGCCGCGAAAACGGCGGAAAAGCCTCCAAACGGTGCGCGCAGGTGAGGCGGCCCCGCTCCCGGGGCTCCCCCCGGCCCCGCCCGCCGCGGGTGTCGCAACCGCGCCCGGCCTCAGCCGCGCCCCGCGGGGAGGGGAACGGGGGGGGGCGGCGCGCAGGCAGCGCGCAGGGGGCGCGGGCAGCGCTGCCGGCCCCGCGCCCGGCCCCGCCGGCCGCCCCGCGCCGCGGCGGCTGCGCGGCCGCGCTGCGGCGGCGCCGATGCTGTCGGTGCCGGTGGCGGGCGCGGCGCGGGGCGCGGGCTCCCTGCCCCGCCGGCGCACCATGTGCAGCGGCGTCGGCTGCTTCTGGGCGCTGCTGTCCGCCGGGCTCCTGGCTGCCTGCGCCGCCGCCTTCCTCTCCCCGGCCTGGCTCCTGCCGCCCGGCCGCGCCTCCGCCGGCTTTGGCTTGCTCTGGCGCTGCTCCGGGCCGCCCGGCAGCTGTCACGGTTCCACCGGCCCCGGCGGCTTCGGAGACATCCCCTCCGGCTCCTGGCAGGTGAGCGCCCCCACACCGCGGCGTCCCCTCCCCGGCATCCCCTCGACATGTCCCGACCTCCCTGCCATTACCCTTCACCTCATCACCTTCCCGGCATCTCCCCTGCCTGCCTTGGGCTCCCTGCTGTCACTCCATCACCTCCCGGTAGTCCTCCGGCCTGCTCCGGGCTCTCTGGCACCCCATCTCCCCGTCATCCCCTCCCGCATCTCCCGTGACCTGCCCCAGGCTCTCCAGTATCCCTCTGTCCTCCTCACCTCCCTAAGTCTCCCTGTCATCACCTCAGCATCCCCTTTTCTGAGGTAGGCTCCCCAGCATCCCCTCAGTCTATCCCTCAGACCTGCCCCAGCATCCCTGAGCATCTCGAGCATCCTCTGCATCCCCCATGCTGCCCCTGAGCATCCCTTTCATCCCCTATTCTGCCTCCAAGCATCCCTTTCATCCCCTGCATCCCCCCCAGATCCCCTGAGCATCTCCTCAGCACACCCTGGCTGTCCTGTGGTCCCTGTGAGACCACATCCCTCTTCAGGATGCTTAGCCATGCTTGGGGTATTGCATGGAAACCTCCCGGGCACCTCTGCATTGCTGTGGTGACCAGTGCAGCCCAAGTGTGGCTGTGGTCCACCTCCAGCCATGGCCCCGCAGGTCTGACCTGGCCACCCTGCCCTGCTGGGGCATGAAATCCCTATGATCTGAGTGGGTGTGCGGGAGGGAGTCAGGAGGAAAGCAGGAGAGGTTTGGTGCTCCCAGGTGTGGCAGTGAGCATCATTTGGTGGCTGGGTCGGTTAAGCAGGAAGGTGTGGGAATGTGGCTGAATCTGCTGCCCCAGGACATGTGGATCCAGAAATGGAGCCTGGACTTGGGGCATTCTGGCTGTTCCCCTGCCCACCAGCCCGGGTGATGCCCTTGATAGGTTTTGGGAGGGAGGAGGCCAAGGCCTCCCTTGCCCTGTGGAGCCTGGGGTTGCTGTGGTGTCCTGGGGTGACAAAGAGCTGCCTGTCCCCGCAGGGTGTGCACCGAGACCACACAAAGCCCACCCTGGCAGCCTGCATGCCCCTGCCCTTCCTCCTCACCTCTCCTTTCCTTTTATTCTTAGTTTCTTCCCCTGAGGTTGTGCGTGTGATTCCACTGTCACTGCTCAAAAGACTTGATCTGGGCTGCTGCGTTGCAGAACCCCCCCGAACGAGGGCTAAGTCCCTGAGAGGTCATGGCTGTGCCTGCCACAATGGTGTCAGGAGTTGAATTTCTCTGCCTGCCGTGAAGCTGCGCTGTTCTCTCTCTCAGGACTCAGGACACCACGTCTGCATGCGATTGCTTACATCCTGTCATGATCCTTAAAATTGTCATTAAAGACAAATATTGTGAATTGCAAAGAAAAGAACTGGCTGCACACAATCCTTCCTGTTTATATACAAACGTGCAGAAGTGCTGTCATTTCCGTAAGCTGGCCTTTGTTCAGATGTTTTTGCAAATGTAATGCAGCTAAACACTTCCAAGTAATAACAAACTTTAAAGATAAGAATGAAGCTCAGCAGTGACTCATTTGAGCAAGCTTCAGCTACACACAGCCTCAGCCAGCAAGTAGCCTCTGAAAATACTTCACATCCAGAACCCAGTGTAAAGCAGAGCCTCTGAGCTCCTGAGCTTGGGCTGCTGTAGGGATGAATATTATGGTGCCAACTGGAGTTTACAGGGGATTTTGGTGACACATCCTCATCACCTTTATTAATACCACCCAAATAATTAATGAACAACAAACAGTGCAGTCTCCTTCAGGCGAAAGCACTCCCTGACCAGCTTTCTGCCATGATGAGGATGAGAAGACCTGTTGTGATGGTTATTTGATGGGGTGGAATATAATAAAACAGCCCTGACAGCTTTGCTAAGGCAGGCAGCAGCTTTTGCTTTCCTGCATGAGCAGCCCTCATAACCTGCATGCCTCAGTGCTCTGGGCAGGCAGAGCTGAGTGCTGTGAGCCCTGTCCACAAGTTCAAGCAAGAGATTCTCCTTTTTGGAGAGATGGGGAAATTGTGGCTCTTTTTTCTCTGCTTACAGAACTTGTGACATTTCCAGTGTTTCAAGCAATCTTGGGGACAGCTCCTTTAAGTGAAAGCCAAGAGCCTAATGTGGACAGGAATCTAGGAGCTTTTGGAAACAGCCACCAGCTTTTTGCTACAGAACCAGAGGCTAGTGAGAAGGGAATGAAGCTGCGGTGGGAGGGGGGCAAAGGAAGCAAAAGCTGACATGAGCTCAGGAGCTCTTCTGGCTTGAAGCTGGTGGCACATCTGGGGGGGATGCTGACAGCATACCTGGGGAGGATGTCCACCTAGAGCACACAGGGAGGGGGTGGGAGCAGCCAGCAGACAGGATGTCGATTCCCAGGGAACCTTGTTCTTTTTGTTTCCTGCAAACGGTCCCGTTTACTGTTTCCAGTTTTTCACTGTTCAAATGGGCTGAAGGGGTGGGGGAGCATTCAGTCCTGCAAATGATCATTAATGCCAATTGTGTGTTTGCACTTGGGGGATTATGTTAATCATGCTACAAATGATGCTTTGAGTCATGTCTAGAGGTTAATTAACATGCCTTTCTTCTCTTAAGAGGGCCTTCATGTCTGCTTAGAGTTGCTGGCTTTTTTCTGCTTCCTTTCATAATTACTTTGCAGCTCTCTGATATCATGGGTACCTTTAATTTAACCCTGCCAGTGCTCAGGCTGCTGAGGCTTTGCACCGTGCTCAGCATCATGATGGTCATTTGATGAAGTGGAATATAATAAAATATCCCTGACATCTGGAGATGTTGTAGCCAGACTGAGACCTTGCAAGAGCAGAGGAAAACGAGAGGGTCTGGCTGGAGCCAAGTGAGGGGAGAGGACGGAGGTGGTGACATTGCCCAGAGGCCACAGCCAATTTATTAACGAAGCTCTTACACTGATAATTAATGGGAAAGGAGGATCCACTGGGGGAGGACTTGGGGCTGTGAGGGCTAAAGGGGGGCCTCCTGAGAGGCACAGCCACTGCCGGGAGAAGGGATGGCTCATGGGAGGCCAACTGATAGAGCTGGGTAGAACAGGTGAGCTTTTGAACTGAGCTGCTTCACTGCACCTCGTTACTTATCATAGAATCATAAAATAGTTCTCTATTTTTGGTGCCAGATCACTGTGTGCGTGCAAAATAGTGCTTTACCCGAGCTGATTTATTTTTGCTGTCAGTGGGAGCACTTGGCTCCTGGGTTCCTGTCTCAGTGCTGCACTTCGGAAGCTCGTGATGCTTCATTTCAAATTTCTATTTTTATTTTTCCAGATAGTCTCCAATTATTTTCAGGCTTTGCCAAGCATATAATCTAAAATAACAAAGAAGCTGATCCGCCCATGATGTTTGGGATAAAACCACATGGACCATTTGCCTATGAAGCCAGCAATGCCCTGCTGGAGCAGAGCACAAAATAACCCGTTCGGGACATGGGGGAAGGCTTCGCATAGCTCCAGGAGTTCCCTGAGTGGGTCTTTCCTGGGTTTTTGCCTGTAGGAGGACTTGAGAAGATTCAGCAAAGCTTAACGAAAGCGGACAGTAAACCTGCTTACCCTGCTGAAAGGTTTCATAAACCTCTATTGATGGCTTCTCACCGTGTCAGTTCAGTGCTGAGTTCCTGACATAATCTGAGGTTTGCTCAGTGGACACAGGTTTGTGGAGCTATGCAGCAGCCTTGTTCCCAGTGAAAAGCACACGGGATGCTCCTGGAGATGGGAAGATATTTGGAAAATCCATAATTTCTAGCATAGGCTCTGGCACAAGGGAGAGCTGAGTGTCTTGTGAGTGCAATGTCACTTAAGCAGGGAGCCATGTGTGAGACTGGCTCTTGGGCAGTCTGCTCTTATCTCTGGGGGCCATGTATCAGGCCAGCATGTTAACTTGGGATTATCAGGAAATCAACTTTTAGCTCCTCATCCTAAGGACTTCCCAAGAGGGCAGATCCTTCACAGCTACTGTGTATACCAGACAGTTTGATTTTTAATTGCACTTGTACAGCCTTGGCAAGAGGTGTAAGTGCTCAGCAATTCCTGAAATCACCATCTTCTTTAGGCATATTACCTTGCAGTAGACTAGCTCCCTTCAATAGCCACCCAGAGGTTTTTGATCTACAGTAACAGAACAGAAAATACCTGGTGTTGGGGAAACCTCTTAACTCCTGGGCTCTGTCCCGTGCTTCGGTGGCCACATAGCAAACCATGACCAGGACTCACCAACCAGTGAACCGCTCACCATTAAGCTGGGCTGAAATGGGTGCTGATGCAGGACCAGCTTATGGGTGAGCCATGGAAGATCAAGTTGATTGAAAATACAGACTGCTCTCAGCATTAATTCTATCAACTGTGTTCTCAAGTGGAGATGGAAGCTGCTTTGCTTAAACAAAGGTGTGGAGAGGAGCGTATCAGCCACAGTGCTGCTGCTTGAGCTGCGGGATCAGGGGCCGGGCAGCAGCCAGGGCTTAGCTGTGTCCACTCATGACAGTGATGACCAGTTCATGCTGGGTAACCTGCCCACAAACCTGCTTAACAAACAGTGAGTCCTGAACCCTGCATCTTGGGAAAGGCCTTGCATTTCCCTTTTGTGGGGCTCAGAGTCTGGCACAGGGCGGCAGGGACATGGCAGGGACATTTTGATGGTGGGACATTCCCTCCATCCTCTTGAAACTGCAAGTCCCACTCCCTCTGGGCTCCTCTCCACTGGCTTTGTAAGGAAAAGCCAGATGGGAGAGTTTTGTGACCTGTGGGGTGATCCCTAGCCGAAGACAATGAGCCCAGCTTTGCTGCCAGCACCGGGAAAGGGCTTATCCCAGGAAGGATAATAACAAGAGTGCGGGTAAGAAGGTCTGACCTGGTACCCAGCAACAGCGACAGCACACTGCTTGCTGCCTAATTAAAATTTCATTAAGTTGGTTTGCATGCCGTGATGGAGGTCACAGGCACACCATTGATGTGCTAATGTCTTACTTTTTCCCTTTCTTTTCCTCTTTCACCACTATCCATCATCGTCTTAGATAAAGCAGTACCATTAGGAACTGCTTTCCAGTGTCCCCAGATGCAGTGGCACTGGAAGAAAGACAGCCATAATTAATCAGACAGATTATCTGTCTCTTATATTCTTCCTAATTAAAAAAAGACCATTTTTTTCCTTGACTCATTTGGGGCATTAACCCCTCTGGTGTTTGTGCTGAATGCCTTGGTTAGCTTGGAAGTGGGCAAGTTACCCGGAAAGTCAGGACTGGCTGAGCTGTGACCTGTGGGGGATTTTGCTGAATTTTGTGTGCAGGCAGCTAAATCTGGGCTGGGGAGAGGTACATCCCGGTGTGTGCTGTGGTGCTGGCAGATATCCATCAACCAAATCCTTCCTTTGAAGGGGAAGAACGGACTGGAGCCACCTCCCCAGCAGCATCATGCCTGCAGTTCCACATTACTGCTGGGCTGGTTTGGGGAGGTTGAATGCATTCCCACTGGATAACTCTGTGCATTTCCCAGTGCTGTTAGGCAGGGGACAGCATGTGCTTGGGAGCAGGATGGAGAGGGAAGATCAAATAGGAAGGAGAAAGCTCTCAAATGGCACTGAAAGGAAGGTAATTGCTGGGGAGGGGAAGATGAGGACATGTGGGATCCTCTTCCTGGCCGTCGCTTTAATGCCAACCAGATGGCAGATGTTTGTTTCTGTGACTTGTGTGGGGGAAATATGAACAAGCTGCGAGGCTCGATCCACCCACCCCTGTGCACGCTGCATCTCCTGCAGAGGCAGGCATCTTGCTTGTGTCCAGGTGGATATTCCTGGGGTTTACCCACCTTTGTCCAAGAAGAAGGCACTACTGTTTTGGGCGCAGGGCAGTCTCATCCAGTGTCAAACTTACCAGAAGGTATGAGAGGAGCGAAAGACCTCGCAGCCATGTGGTACGGGTACCCGCAACATGCAGGGGAGCGCAGAGACCTTGTCAGGTGCTGGCATGGATGGAAGGCAGCTTTGCTGCTCCGATGCTGCTGCTGCCCTGCAGATAAGATACCAGTCTGAGTATCTGCACTGATCCTTTTCAGCTCTCTTTATTTGCCCTCCAACAAGGCAGTGGTGACAGCTTCTCCTCTACCAGGAGTCATGCAGCAAAGCCAGACTCAGCTGCGAACATCTGCATCTGCTTCCCAGCATCAGCTCCTGGTGCTGCCGCCTGCGTCCTTGCCAGCACTACTGCAAACCCCAAAGCCCAGGTCCCCACTCAGCACCCAAATCCAGCACCGATTTCTTTTTTATCAATGTTAAACCCCTATTTTTCATTCAGTTTCTGCCTTTCCAGCTATAGCACCATCCAGTTTAACCCCAAAACATATTCCCTAATTAATAGCTAATCACACAGAGCTCTGATGAGAAGGGACTGCATGCAAAAAAAAAGGAAGAAAATAGTTTGAGTACCTTTGCACCCTCTTCTCTTACAGTTGATTTTACAGCCAGTTTTTCCCCTGCTTCGGAAGGGTCTCTCAGACCTTTTCTGCCACAACAGATAGCCCAGAAAGCCAAACACGCTCTGACCTTCACTCTTTTTTGTTTTTACTTAGCCCATGGCTTTATTTCCTAATGATTTAGGGTATTTGCTTTCTGCCCCCATTTGCAAAGATGCTTAAGCACTTGAGCAGAGCTGAAATACATAAGCAGTCTGTAACCTTGTCCTCAGCCTACTGCTCTGTGTACCATGGTGCCCATCCGGGATGGCAGTGATGGCAGGAGCTTTGCCAACTTGGTTTACCTCTGCCAAGCCAAACACCAGGTACCATTTCTCAGCTCTAACTCACTGGACCAGACAGTTTTTTCTCCCTTTGCCCTTTCACTTTAAATTGTAAAGATCACGGCTGCTGGCTTCAAAAGATGGGTTAACTTTTAAAACCTTCTCATTAGGGATATTA
The DNA here is from genome assembly GCA_028858755.1 of Ara ararauna. Classification (NCBI taxonomy): domain Eukaryota; kingdom Metazoa; phylum Chordata; class Aves; order Psittaciformes; family Psittacidae; genus Ara; species Ara ararauna. The sequence continues at coordinate 1,997,433 of CM054389.1, read as the reverse complement.
AGTGATTCTTCCCAAGATGATCATTGTGTGACATTTTAATTTGGAGGGGTTTTTTTGGTGAATGAAACAGCATCCTCAGCAGATTTATTGCTTAGTGAATGGCATAGTCATGGCACGTGTCAGACCTGTAAAATATTAAAATAATGGGTAGGGGATTGTTGTTAATCAGAATTTATCACACCACATAAAGGCATATTTACGGTCCCACCAGGGGACTATTCATTTGTTTGGGGATAAACAATTCATCTCCCTGGGAGTGGGAGCAGAAAATCTGACAGGGTTTTATGTCTTTTCCCAGTGTGGCAGAGGCAGGGTAGCTCACAAGCCAGGGCTGCTGGGCTCCCCAGGGATCTCCCGTGCTGCAGACATTGGTCTACAATGCCTGGGGAGAGGCAGCCCACCAAGCAGTGAGGTCCTGCTTCTCCCTGGCTGGTTTTCCACTGGAAGCTGTGCTCTCTGTTGTGATAAATGGGCTTTTTCCTTCCTTTGCCTGAGCTGGGCCCTCACAGATGGCCTTGATGCATCCCATTTGTTTCCCTCCCTGTCTATTTTTGGGTCTCAGCCTTTGCATCCTGTTTCCTGCATCCTTTCTGCTCAAGATGCAACAGGCACAAACAGGGAGGAGAGAGGGAGGTGCTGCACGGTTGGAAGGAGAGGGTTTTAGCTGCTACTATTGGGTACCTTTGCTCCATGGACTTCTTCAAACTTAAGCCTTATTAGTTTTCTTCAGAAGCAGCTGTTTATCTGCAGGTGTGACTCCAGTACAGGGCAGGAGCACTTGGGACAATTCCCAGGCAAGGAATTTGAACCTGGAAGGGTTACAACAGAACCAAACATTTCTGGTTTACAAGAGCATATCCAGTGTTTTGGCAGGTAATGCCAATGCATTAGGGAAAGAAGTTCACACCTGTTTCAGCAGCTCTAGCCATGGTGAACCAGCGTAACGTAGGAGCCAGACTAAGACCACCAGCTTACAGCAGGGTCTCTTACTATCTGTCCTGAAGTGCCCCATGCCTTTCCCTATTGCCACCTATTCTGGGGCAGCTGCACCACTGCCATCCCTTGTGTCCCACAGCAAAACTGCTCAGCTGCATTACCCCTTCTGCCCCCAGAGCTGCCTGGTGGCTGTTCTGTGGCTCAGCTTTCCTGGCCCACGTGGCAGAAAACAAACCTCACTGTTTACCTACACCTCTTGCCCACACAAATTTTAACACAGGTATTCAAAATGAGAACTTCGTTCCCTTTGCCATGGCCTGGTTGGATTTGATCTTTTTTTTGGCCCCCACTGTGCACATCAGGGCGCTGTTGGTCCCGGGACCCCACAGTCTTGCTGCTGCTTCTAGAAACACTGGTGGCAGAACCTGAACCAGACCCAGCTTGTCTTTCAGTGTCACACACACCTGCACACATCCTGTCTGCACCTTTTTTCTTGGCACTATGTCCTCAAAAACATCTTTGCACCTTTCTGTGGGGTTTAGCAGCTCATAGGTTGCTTCCAGCAGGAGCTGTGAGTTTTTAGGGGATTCGCACTACCATAATTAAGAAGAACATGGATCATTAAAAATAATATGCTTCACACAAGAGAGGAACAAGCCTGCTTCACAAGACCCCTTTCTGCTGAAAAATTCATTGCACTAAATAATTAATGGGCCTCATGAAGGAGCATGGTTTAGGAGGTTGCTGGGTGGAATTCAGATACTGGGCAGAGTAATCCTTTTATGGGTCCATGTTTCCTCGCTGCTGCCCTGGGAGCAGTGAGGATCAGCTGCTCTCCCCATGGGACCTCAAGCTAGGAGGGTACCTGTGTAATAGGGTCACCCATCCCACCCCAATCCCTGTGGGTCCCTCCTGGAATATGGAGGGAGGAAGGTACTGGTCCCTGCTGGGATGTCCCAGCCTGTTCTGGCCTGGAGCAGCATTTGTCTCTTCAGGTCTCAGTGGCTTGGAAGGCCCCGGGGAGGAGCAGATAGACCTGCTGGCCACAGCCTCTCCTTTTCTCCCAGTAGCTGTTTGCACTGTTGTGCCTTTTACATTACATGTCAGGAATTAATTTATTGCTGGGACAGCATTTTTATTGCTTGTGCAGTGTATAAATAGGCTATAAATAAGATGCTGACTTCTAATCACTGTACAGCACTGGTAGAAGCACTCCCACTGGGGTGTCAGGGTGGTGCCTGTGCTTCCCTGGCCTGTTACTTGCCAGCACTGGTGTGTCCGTTTCTGGAGCAGCGGCAGCTCCCAGGCAGGACCCTGCAGCCAGTGGCTCTGCCACAGCACCAGCCAGTCCAGCTGCTAAAAACACCTCAGCAGTAAATTAAGCAGGAAGATGTAGGGACAGTGCTAGACCTCTGGAGCAGCACTGCTAGTGCTGGAGGGCTTTTTTAGCTGGTTGGGTTCCATCACAGGGTAAACCCAATTCCTCTGCCCCCCTGGCGTGGTTTAAGCTCAGTCAGCCACGCAGCCTCTCTCTCACTGCCCCCCCTTTCTTTCCCCCCGCTCCCAGAGGGATGGGGAGCAGAATCGAAAGAATGTAACTCCCACGGGTTGAGATAAGAGCAGTCCAGTAACTAAGGTATAACACAAACCGCTGCTGCTACCACCAATAATAATGATCAGGGAAACAAGGGAAGAGAATACAACTGCTCACCACCCACCAACTGATACCCAGCCCAACCCAGCAGTGATCTCACCCTTCCGGGTAACTGCCCCCAGTTTATATAGTGGGCATGATGTGCTGTGGTATGGAATACCTCTTTGGTCAGTTTGGGTCAGGTATCCTGTCTCTGTTTCCTCCTGGCTTCCCTTCCTCCCTGGCAGAGCATGAAACTCAGAAAGTCCTTGGTCAGACTAAAAATTACTGAGCAGCAACTGAAAACATTGGTGTTATCAGCACTGTTCCCAGGCTGAAAGCCAAAAACACAGCACTGCACCAGCTACTAAGAAGGGGAAAAATGGCTGATACTGCTGAACCCAGGACACTCCCGAGCCTGCCTGTGGTTCCTCAGCATAACTTACATTTAGCAGATTATTTACGTCTCTGGTGGTGGTGGGGGGGGGACACAAATGGAAACACGTAGTGAGTTTGTTCCTATAGTAAACCAAAACCTCAAATATAGGGAAAACTAAGAAAGGAAAATTGTGCATTTCTACCCAGAATGTCTCAGCAGAGCCAGAGGGCTGGACAATGGTGGGTGATGGACAGACCTGAGCTCTTTAGGGCAGCTTCTGCACAGAGGAGGCTCTTTAGAAAGATGGGAATGAGACCTGTCTTAAGAGCTGTGCTGCCTTAGGGAGCCATGAGGTGGATGTTACTGCAGTGACTCACCAAAGCCAGAAGCGTTTCATGGAATTTGCTATGAAATGACAGGTCTTGATGTGGCTGCCACAATGCCGGGACAGAGGTGCCCTCGTGCTGTTTGAACGCTGCCACGAGCTGGGTATGGGAGGAAGAGGCACACGTCCCCTCACTGCCCTGGCCCACACTGTGCCCCGGCTGGGCTGGCATGTGTCACTGCTGGTGTAGGGACCATCCTGCTGCCAGTGCAATCCCACTGGAAGTGTAACCTGCAGGGGGGACAGAAACAGCAACAATGCAGCAATCGGGTGGCCATACCAAAAGATGAGCTGTTTTGCTATAAATTAGTGCTTTTCCCAGTTTTAGGTGCTGATGCAGTTTGCATCTTAAAGCCAGAGTTTTAAATAGCAAAATTGCTTCTACCCCAGCCAGGTGATGGCAGGGAGACAGGCTGTAGGTTGTGCTGGCCTCCCTTTTTACTGCCCCTCTATTCTGCCCCCAGGGGAAAATTGCCCACCAGGTACTCCTATAGCCTCCAGCACCTGAAAGCTTCATCACACACTGAGCTGGGTTTGAATAACAGTCCCAAATGACCCAGTTTTGTTGCAAAAGAAGCTAAATCAAAGCCATGGCTGCTGCAGGGAAGGGCTGCTGGGGCTGCTGAAGGTGGGTGAGCTGGGCTATGGGGTAGAAGCAGCCTGCTGTGTCAGCAGAGTCTGGCTGCAGTGAAACCTTTACAGCAGCAGGTTCCCACTGTGGAGTGTCACTGGCAAAGTACCCTCTAATTGCCAGGCTTGCAGGAGCAGGGGCTGTCACAAGATAAGTTTCAGCTCTCAGTGGAGGCACTGACACACGTTGCAGGCATCTAATGGCACTTGTATTAGTGACGTAGCCCTTCATGCATGTAATACATTTGCTATTATCACCACAGCATGAACAGTAATAACCCCTGGGACCAGGTAACCGTGGGCTCAAGACTTAATAGTGAATTTAAGCAACACAAGAAAGTGTAAGCATTAAGAAGGTGTAAGCAAAAGGAGAAGGTGGGAGAAGCTGCCCATGATGGGGCTCCACTTCTCACTTGAAGCGGGGAGTTCATGGGGTGGTGTCTCTGGGCTGGTGGTGGGGGATCGCCTTGCTGACAGCCCTCCATGTCCTTTCAGACAAGTGCCGTGCTGTGTGCAGGTGGCTGTGCCCTGCTGGCCCTCAGCTCGCTGCTGGCCATCGTCGCTGTCCTGCTGCCCAGTGGAGCCTGTGAGAGGAGAGTCTGCACCCTGGCTGGTTACATGCAGACAGCAGCAGGCAAGTGATGGGGACTTTGCTTTTTGGGGTGGAAAAGTGGGGTTTCCTCAGGGTGCTGCCTGGCCATTCACAGCATCCTGGTTCTTAGCAGCAAGAGGAGCTTGCAAACTCTAACCAACAGTGGCAGAAGAGCGAGTGGCCCTTCACTTAGCAATTGCCACCTGCATCCATCCTTATAAAAATCTACTGAAAATGACTTTCTTGATGCTGCATTGGCTAATACAGATGGGAGAAGGCAGGCAGCTGGGGCAGGTCCATTCTTGTGATGTGGAAGGACAAATCCCAAATGAGACTTGTCTTCCCACCCAGCTGCATCTCTGGGAGCTGAAAGCATTGGACCAAACCACCCCAACTGGACATAAGCCATGACAGGAGATTAAACCACCCATCATGTCTGTGCCTGATAATAAACTCCTTTCCTTGGAGAAATCCTTGGGGCCAAGCTTCCTTATCTGCTCAGCAGCATTCAAGCTGCTTTTGAGGGCAATCCTGTTACGTGTTTTCCTCACCAGGGCTCATCCATCAGGAGCTGATTTGGGAACAGATGGAGAGGCCTGGCCTGTTAGCCATGGCTGCTCCAGCTCAGCCAGGCTGTGGGTCCAAAGAGGCAGCTGCTTCTGCCTGTACCCCATTACTACTGACCTGTGCATCATTTGTAGGCCACAATTTGGAGATTCCCATCACCCCTCTGTGCTGGCTGGTGGCTGCAGGACAGAGGAGCCCCATGCCAGCAGGGCTCAGCCCCAGAATGGGGATGGTGTGGGTCACTGAGACATGGCTCAGGGTGGCCTCCTGTGCAGGGGATAAGTGGGACAGAAAGGGGTCTGCATTACCTTTGCCTGGGGGGTGGCACATCCCTGCTGTGTCTGGCTCTGCAACAAGAGACAAGCAAGGGATTAGGAAGAGTCCCTGGAAAGGAAACTGGCTGTGGCAGATAAATACAGATGAGGCTCTCTGAGGGGTTTGGGCAATATTGAACAGGCTGTAAATAAACTGTAGGCTCTGAGTGTTACTGACAAATTAAAATTTACTGGGTGTGTTCAAGCAAGCTAATGGGTGGCTTCAAACCCTGGCAGTGCCTCGCTAAGCATTTTGTATTGTGCTTTTTAATTTCGGTTCACTGTGGATTAATTCCTATTCAGAGCCAGGCAGCCCTGAGTCAACAGAATTAAATGGCTTAATGTATTTGGATTCAGAAATGCTGGCCTCCTCCCTCCACCCCCCCCAATTTCTCTCCATGTTCCTCTCCTCTTCATTTAAAAATCAGCTGCAGCCAGGTGACAGCGAGATAAACTCCTCCCCCAAAATCACACTATCTCATAGAAAAAAAGCAGGGATTTTAGGGTAGATGAATTTATATGGGAAAGAAGGAAAGCAGAGCAAGCTCATGAGGTTTGGTAAAGCACATTTCTGATGGAGGGGGCAGCTCTGCCAGGGGAACCCCTACAAAACCACCACAAGATGCCAGTGGAGCAGTGGGAAGAGGCTGTGTTTCTCCTGTGTGTTTCCCTGAAGCACAGCCTGTCCCACAGACACCTTCCCTCTGCCTGCCCTGGTATTCCTCCCCTGAAATCCAGATTTTGCTCACATTTTCCCATCCCATGAAAACAACCCAAGATGCTCTGCAGAGAACCATATGCATGAATAAAGAAGCTTAACACTATAAAACACTGACTCTAATTTCCTAATAAAAGAGCCAGGTGCATTCAGCCAGGAGCATGAAACATGCCATAAAGTACATGAGCAGAGGCACTGGCAGAGCCAGAATCAGTCCCTGTAGTCTCTGTGCTGTATCAGACAGGCGTCCTGAGCCACATTCACATAAATCCAGGGGCAAAGGCCAAGCTGAACCAAACAAGAATCAATCCCAAGAGCAGCCCCACAGCAAGGGCTCAATCTATGTCTTTAACACTTTCCTGCTGTTTTTTGAGATCCGAGTTACTCCTTTTCCAGTCCCAGATGGAAGGAAGATAGAAACCTTACACAGATAGAAAAGAGCATTAATTGCAGACACAGACATGCCATCAGGGTTCAGAGCTGGGCTAATTGCCACCATATGCTGAACATGTGATTCCTGATGCCTGGCATCCACCCCTTAGAAAAAAAAAATCCACCATAGCCACATAAATGACAAGAGGATGATCCCTAATGAAAGAGTAAATGAACAGCAGAGCAACAGGGAGAGGGGGAAGGAGAAAAGAACATTTGCTCAGCTCTCACACCCTAAAGGCAAAGTCAAAGCTGCCTGAGAGATTAGAGCTCACTCCCCAAGCGTGATGCCAGCTCACTCAAATTAAATTTGTACTATGGTACCTCCTCCCAAACCTGCTCAGCAGCACCTCTGAAGAGGTTTAGGTAGTCAAGCTGGCCCCATTTATGTGTGGCCTCGAGGTGGGAGGGGGGAAGCCCAGCCTCCAGCTGTGGCCCATTGCTGCTGATGGAGATGGGCCCTGGGGCTAACCCCAGGGATATGAGAGCAAAGGGGGGCAGAGGTGATATCCTGTTACAGTTGGTTCTCAGCAAAAGCTCTTAGGAGTTGTTTCCAGGGAGAAACGTTTCCTGCTGTAAGGGGAAGGCAGGGGATGTTCTCCAGGACTGGCTATGCCTCTACAACCTCTCTGGTGGCTTCCGGGTGCTGTGCCAGGGGCCTGCAGTTTAGAGCTGGACATTACAGTTTCTCTCTGCAAAGCTCTCAGACCAGTTTTTGAGCGACTGCCAGTGGCAATGCTGCTGGAAGGAACACGGGGCCATCAGTGTCCCAGGCACTGGCTTCACCCAAGGGTAACTGTTGGTGATGCCCTGGGTTGCCCCAGCGCTCCACTCTGAGCTATTGCAGACCACGCAGGCCTCAGTAGTGTCACTGCATTAACATCCTGAAGGCTGTGGGGTGCTGAGAGCCAAAGCAGCCTCCTCTGGGTTTCCAGCATGGAGCGTTTCTGTTCCCTGACTCAAGAGCATCTGCGCTCCCATGGGAAAGGTCTCTTCAGGGGAGTGAGGCTTGCTACTGGTGGAAACTGAGACTGCAATTGAGGCTAAGTAAACCCCATCAAACAGCAAATCTGGGCAGCTTTCTGCTTTTGGGACTTGTGGGACTAAGGGAAGGATTATGGGTCTGCTGTTGGATTAAGCTACTGGCACTAAAGAGGATTGCATGTGCTGCTTAGAAAGAGTACCAAGTCTTCCCAGGCGGGCAGCAGGGACTCATGGCCTCCCTCCACAGCTCCTTTAGCTACCCTAAAGCCTCAATAAAAACCAGGATTGTATCGCTTTTCAGAAGCTTTTCACCATGAGCTATTCAGGCAAAGGGCTCTTGCTTTGCTGGTGACTGGTGGCTGATCCATCAGTGGTTAGTAACTGGATGCACCCTCAGTTGCCCCACAGCTGCTGATCCTTTCCCTGGGCTCTGAGACATGCCTGTGAAGTGGCCTGACAGGAGGAGGCTGCGGAGCTTTGCATCTTGTTGAGGGCACTGGCACAGTCGAGCATGAGGGAAGCCTCAGGGGAGAGTTTTACATTTGCCCCACGCTGCTCTCTGTCTAATTTTACCACCATCAATTCACTGCTCAAGACAAACCCAGTGCTGAGAGCAAATGACCCTGACCTGCCCGTGCCTTTCTAAGGCTCTTTCGGTTTCAAAGAGTAATTTCCCAGCATTGCTACCACAGAATCAGAACAGTCATGAGATTCCAGCAAGACAGAGAGAAACTCCCAGTTGTGCAATTCCCTTACTTAGCTGCACTTTAATCCCAGATGTCATGGTAGTCCCAAGAGCTTCTTCCTGCAAAATTTGATTGCATTCTGCAGCCAAGATCCCTCTTGCTGGCAGAAGCTTGGTGGCATTGCAGGGATAGTCTCAGCTTCTGGTTAGTTAAGCAGCAAAGCAAAATTCAGGAGACGTGCTTGCTGAAGTAGCTGGTGATTATTGATCACCAGGTAAGAACACATCAAGAGAACGGCTAATTTTCAGATCAGTGTGAATCTTTTAAATGCATTGTGTTCCAAGGACTGAAAAGCAACCTAGATTAAAATGGAATGTGCCATTCCCAAGGGAATGCTGCAGAATGGATGGGAGGTTTGCCCAGCCTTGGGGTGCAGGCGTGTGCTGGGGGTAGCATAGACATGGCAAGTCCCTGGCCAGGAAGCTGTCCCAGTGCCTGTCTCACAGTGCTACTTAGGAAGGCAACGTGTGGTCACTGTCCCCATTGTGCCTCCTGTCCCACCCTGAATCTAAGCCTACCTTTGGGATCAATGGTGCCCTGTTTTTTCCAGCTTGTGCAGGCTCTGAATGGTAAACAGCACCGTCATCCACGTCCGTATTGATTCCTCAGACTAGTATCGATCAGCCTGGTGACATATAGGTAATGTGTAATTAGTAACTTGGATAAAAACAGCACCAAGAGGGTGTACAACCAAGCTGCCTGGGTCCTCCAACCTTTGGTAGCATCTCCACGGTTGCAGCAAATAGAGGGGTTGTAGCCTGGTTAATTGCTGACCTGCTATTAAAAACACTGCTGGAGTCTTCTCTTTCCTGCTGCTGTCACTACCACAAGAGGCAGTTTTGGAGTGCTGCCTGGTGGGATCTCTGATGACCAGGTACCAGTAGTCAAGATTGAAATAATGGCACCAGCAGCTGTTGGGGATGCTGGAGAGCAATGTCTGAGGATTTTGCAGGGGCCCCTGGACAATGGGGACATGCCCACTGCTCCCAGAGTGCAGGCAGTGTCACAGCATGGCCCCTGCAGCACCTCTTAGAGAAATAAATGGAGCAGACACCTGCCCAAGGCAGGGGACAGTTTGGGGTTGTGTCACCAATGCTGCAACCAACACTAAGAATGTTCAGGAATGGCTGAGGAGAAGGGGGAGCCAGTCCCAGATTGTGCAGCTTTTCCCAGCTGCTCCAACACAGCCTGGGCAGGGGCCGACCCATAACCGGTTTCCTGATGGGTGTTCTCATGGCTGCGGTGGGAGCCCCATCCTGTTGACAACAAAGATTGTTTGTCACAAGCAGCCCTGAGAATCTGAAGAGGAACTTGGCAGTGGAGGCAGGGGGGAAGCAGCGCCCTGTTGTCCGGACATTGATTTGATTTAAAATCACCCAAAGCTTCCCCCATCCCTGTCTGAAAAATAGCGTCCTGGCTTTTATCACAGAGCCCACACAATCCCCCTTCTTGTGGCAGTAACATCTTGAAAAACACGCTGAGTCCTGATGCTGGGTATGTTCATTCGCCAGAGTAGCATTAAAAAAACGTTGCCATAAAGCTGTTTCCAGCCACCCAAAAAAGGTCTCCCAAAACTGCAAGATTTGGCTAAGCAAGAGAAGTGCCAAAACTGAAGCAAAGTCCAGTCCTAATGTGAAGTGCTTGGGCACGAAAGCAAAACCCGCAGCATGAAACCTGACCCTGGAGATGGGTCCAGCTCCTGAGTCACAAGGACAGCACTTCTGTTTTCCCCTTGCCTTCCTTTTCTGTAAAGAGCAATGCTCCCATCACAGCTGTAATTGCATGATCCTCATCACTGCTCAGGTCCTCATTGCCATCTTCACCCTCTCCCCTCTGCATTTCACATCTCATCCTTGCAACAGAGACAGCGATGAACACTGTTGGAAGCTCTGGTTCCTCCCCTGGTGCAATAATTTTCCCCCCTGCTTTCTTTAATTACATTTGCAAAGTTGAAAAACTGCTTTTGGCACATTATGATTCAGTCAGTGAACTCTCACTAATTCCTGACACAACTAATACATGTCTGATGCTAGGAGCCTGCTGGCGGGCCTCCGCTGCAGCCCAGCCCGAGAGGTGCTTTGCTCCAGTGCCAATATGGCTTACACCTGACTTACGTGTGCTCTCAAGTTTTTCACTCTCACTGATGCAGATCGTCTTTTGCAGCATTTTTTGCCAATTTCCTCCAGAATTCAGCTCCGTAAAAGCCGTAACCATGCTGGGCTTTAGGCTGACGTGTCCTGGAGCAGGAACTGCTCTGAACACTATGGAGATGGTGGGCACCAGTGCCAAAGCCCAGATGATGGTATTCCACCAGTCTCTGCAAGAGAATTTGATGAACTCCCATGTTAAAACAAACAATTGACTTTTTTTCCATCTACCTTCCAAGTGGGAGGTGTCACCTGGGAGGATGTTGCAAGGGGGCAAAATGAACTTACCAGATCTGCAGATCGACAGGCATGAAAGTGGAACCACAAACATCAACTCAACTTCAGCCTTTCACTGGAGGAAATTTCTATTCCTGCTGAAAAAGTAATTTCTCCATGTTCTTTGGTGCGTACATTCGTGTGACAGATCATCTTGGTTTGAGAAGCATTTCATTTTACTTTGAAAAACTAAAATCTTCAGTGGAGAGACAGACCATTAAGCTTAGCAGTAAAAGGGAGAAGGGCCGGCAGCTTTCCTAACAGCCAGGTTAAGGGTACATTTAGCCTTCCCAGGGTTTAAACTCATTTCATACAAGGTGCAGAGCTGCTGACAGGGAAGGGGCCAGATCCTGGCTGCACCGTACAGCAGCTGAGCCCCAGTTCACCCTCCTTGAGAGAAGTTATGAATTAATTTCCATCTGACAATTGGACAGTTTTCTTTCTTCTGCTTAGTTCTCAAACTCTGCTTCGCTTTTCTCCAGGTACAGTTCTGCCAGTTGGCACAAACCCTCTGACTTGGTGCGTTTGCCCTCTATTCAGGCAGGGAACACAGCAGGAGCAGCATGTCTGGGCTAATGCTGGAGGCAGTGTATTTCTCTCTAAATGAGTAGTCTCATTGAGAGAATAAACCAGCCATGTCCTTTCACTGGTTTCTTGGAACAGGGCAATACATTTCCAGTGACATCAGTGACAGAGCAATATCCTTTCATTGCTGTCATTGAAAAAGAGTGGTTTTATACTGCAAGAAAGAACTAGTTCTGTTGTACAAAACATATTTCCTATTGCCTTAAACCTGGTGAAATCCTTGTCATATTAATATGTGGCTGAATTGCTTCTCTTTCAAGAGTTCTCCTGGGGATTTGAGTTTAGGCCAGTTACTGCACTTGGATGCAGTAACAGTCCATAAAATGTATATTTTGTAAATAATAGCGTGCTTTGTAATAAGTAAGAACGACAAATAACAAGTGCCACTGAGGCTCCAAAGCCTCTGAGGAAACACAAGCCAGCCCCAAGGACCCCAGCGCTGTGCCAGAGCCATATCTTTCAGATGGGAAAATCTATACTTCAGTTCTAGAGGGAATTTGCTTCCCTTTGCCTGTGTGACTTTGCATTCAGTTTACAGGCGGTTAGTTGTTCCTTCTTCTACAATGCAGGGCATTTACTCTCATTCTATCATTTCTGAGGTTCCAGCACGGAGCTCAGGGGTGTTATCAGAAGGTTCTTCCAGCCATACCTTTCCTAGCAAGCTCCCTCACATCACATGAGCTTTTGGGGAGAGAGAGCTTGGATGGTGTTCAAGGCTGGATTGGACAGAGCCTTGGGCGGCATGGTTTAGTGGGAGGTGTCCCTGCCCCTGGCAGGGGGTTGGAACTGGATGATCTTGAGGTCCTTTCCAACCCTAACTATTCTATGATTCTATGATTCTGGTTCATCTTTTGTGGAGCTTAGCTGTGCTTGTTGGTTGCCGGAGAGAACCACTGCATGAGAGGGTCCTTCTTGCCATTTAAGTTCAGGCTGCTGATAGCACAGAAAGGTCATAATAAACCAGCTCCTGCAAAGCTTCAGAGCAGCTATCAGTTAATAGCTGTCATTAGTGGCTGTCCAGCCTTCTTATTGCATGCCCACAGTGCTGGGAAGAAGCGTGTCTCCTTACCTCCTTGCTATGTGACTGTGAACTTCAGGTGGTATTTCCCTTCAGAAACAGTTTGGCTTTTCCCTTTTTTTCCCTGGCTTGGCTCATGTTTGTATCTGCTGTTGCTGGGAAGATGGAGACAGACCCTTGCAAACCCCTTCCAGGGCCACCTGAATATCCTCCTTTGCTGTGGGGAACAGAACTCCTAGCTAAATTTCATGCATCCTGAAGCAATTACATAAATGTCGCATGATCTTTATTGACTCATCCATCTGGACTGTGTGGTGTAATGTAGAGAAAAAAATCCCCATCCTCTCCAATGCTAACAGGGAGCTCAGGACTCTCAGGGGCAGTTTGTAGTTCGGTCTGCTCAAGAGAAGCATGCATTTCAGGGAGTTTTGGTCAATCCCAGTGTCCAGCACTCTTTGTGTCTGTCAATTTTGGAAGGTTTTGGCCTGTTATGATGTGCTAATCCAATATTAGCAGCATGGAAAATAGTCTCTGGCCTTTGCGTCATATATGTTTGCTGGGCTGGTTGGATCATGACTGTAACGTAACAGTCAACTGAACGTGGGCATGGACAAGGACCTGTCAGGACACAGCAATGAGGGCAGCACATACAGCCATCTGTCAGCAGCAGCATGCTGCCCTGAAACCTGAAAGTTGATGCCAGATTTAGGATGAAGCAGTGAGCCCCTATATGCTTCAAAATCTGTCCTCCTGAGATTAGATGAAGCTCACACTATCTGTAGATTCACCTGGAAAGTCATTCTGGGGCCTTGCTGTTGCCATACAGCGGAGATGTGTCAGCCTAGCCTTGGTGAGCAAGGTGATAAATCTGTGCTGCAGCTGCTCACTGTCCTTTGTGTTGCAAATTGCCCAGGCAGTTAAAAATGGCTGTGCTCATGCATCCGCCAGTCCTGCTTTAAGAGAAGGCACAGAGATAGGAGCTGTGAAGGTCAGACAAAATGGGCCTTTCCAACACCACAGTCCCAGCTGGCCAGCAGGGTCCCAGCTACCTGGGTCAGACCCCTCAGTGGGATGTGGGGCATTTCAGTCCTGCTTTGCTTGCTCTAGATGAGCGTTTGGCTTTAGTATCCTGAATAACTGGCAGGAGGTGCTGGGTAAACTGGGGAGCCAGCCCTGAGAGCGGACGTGTGAGCAGTGGCTCTGGGCCAGATCTCACTTTCTTCTTGCACAGTCTGATAGTGCAAGGAGTCTGGAAGAGGTCTCTGTCCTTGTGTGGGTACGTAGCACAGCTCCCAGGCAAGCGCCGGCTTGGAAATGTTTTGCTCTACCTTCCCATCTGAATCTGTGCTGAGTCGTACTTCTTTGCTGGTAAGGAACAGATCTGCTAGGAGGAGAACTTTATCCCTCATTGAGTGTAAACACAGATGGAAACATGGTGAAGCCCTTTTCAAAGTCACAGGTATAAATCTGTCTAAAGACTGAACATCCAGGGCAGTGAAAGAACAGGCGGAGAACTAACCCAGGAAAGGACAGTGGTGCTAAGGGATGGCTGGCTGGGGAGAAGGGACAAACTGTGGGATAGCGGAAGTGTCTAACATGGGGAAATTGCCCCAAAGAGCACCAGAAGGTTCCAGAAGGTTTACCATTTGGGGTCTTTTCAATTGAGTCCTGTGAGTTGCATCCCAGCCACTTTTGATGGACCAAGTTGGTAGCTTTCCCCTGAACTAATCTCATCTGACCTATCTAAGGCAGCATGAGGGGGATGCAGCCCCATGTGTCCTCCAGCTGCTAGGCTAAACAGGATTTTGCTCCCTGATTAGGCAGCAACTGCTATGCTGCAGAAGCTGCTCTGTCCATTGCTCTGGAAGAGCAGACCTGACAAAATCACACTGCTGGGAATGAGCTTCATGCTGATAGTCTGGTCAGTTCTTCTGGTCCAAGTAGCGCATTTTCTATGCTTCACAATAAGAGCACTCCTGGGCAAAGGCCTTGGTCCTGAAAGGCTTTATTCACTTGCCTAACCAAAAAACTAAAAACATGGATAAGCCTTGGATGGCTGAGGAAGTGTTAAATAGTATTCTTCTCCCACCCGTAACCCTGGCAGAGCACGGCTCTGGCTGCTAAAGCCCATAAAATGAACAGCCCCTGTTGCTCCTGGTAGGGATATAAAAATATAATTACTTGACGAGTGACTTACGATTCAGTGAAACAAGGATCTTCTCCTTTTTGATTGAATTATGCAGCAGTATTCCTAGAAGACTGGAAGCAGATGGTGAGCTCTGGCCAGGCGTTTAACAGCCTGAGTTACTGTGTGGAAGAGACAGAGCTGAGCAAGGCTGCAACATGTCACTCCTGCCTTTCTGCTTGCCTTGGATCACCATTGTGGTATATTCCCTGGGAAAGGAGAGGCTGTAGGTTAGGATGGATGGGCTGTTGCAGTGGATGGAGGTGTGGAGCATGTCCAGCCGCAGGGGCTGGTTTTGCAGCAGCAGCATACAGCCCAGGTGGTGGCAAAAAAAGGCAAAAATGTTGTTTCTGCAAAGCCAGTGCTGCTTTGGTCCCAGGTAGGCACATTGTGACAGCAATCCCAGTGCATGTTGTCACAGGACCATGTGGACCTGGGAGGTGGCAACTGCCCTCCTGTCATGCAGGGGAGCTCCCATCCCTTTGGGCCCAGGAGGAGCACAGAAAAATGCAGACAGTCCCCTGGGCTGGACTGGAACAAATGCTGCTGTATAATTTGTGCTTCGCCGCTTCTTCTGCCCCCATATATCTTGAGCACATCAATAAAATCAAATAGACTATTAGCAGCATGTCATATTATCGGCTGTGGATGTGTGTGCTGTGCATCAGGCAGCCATGCAGCCTGCATTTTATGAAGTGAGCTGCTCATACTACTGCTGGAATTGCAGCAATTATCACACCCCTCACAGCTGGGCAATACACTGGCTTTTATGAGCTACCCTAAATCAAAGGCCCTTTCTTTTTAAAAAGAAATTAACAGTTCTATCCCTGTCTGTATTTTTTACTGGCATCACAGCCAGCAGATTATGAGGTGAGACACAAATCTGGTCGCTGAGTTGTGCCTACTGCATTGTCTTTTTGCATATTTTTATCAAATAAGCAAATGTTCTTTTGGAGCTCTGAAGTCCTTATGAGGGAGACTCATTTTCTGCTACCACGGTCTCTTTGTGCCGAGTGGGTGATGTATGAAAAGGAATTGCAAATAGCTGTTTACAGCAAGCAAAGTCACGGAACAGCCCACTTCAATTTCTGCTATCTGTTGGAGACTGTTGTCAGTGATGGTCAAAATTAATTAAGCAGGAAGGAAGAGAGCAGGGAGGCAGTATGCATCCAGTTCTGACACTGAAATATTAATGGTGAGCTAATCAAGAATATCTATGAATATCTAATCAGCTTACAGTTTGCATTTTTACTGAGGCAGTGAACTTCTGGGCCACAGCCTTTTCCAGGAGGTGTCAGGAGAGGAGGTGGCTGCCTGATCGCTCTATCTGGGAATAATCAAAGAGCTTGTGCTACATCAGGAGCTGAGGCACATTTATCTTTTGCACCTCACAGTCCTGCTGCCACTGGATGCTGCCGTACGCTCTCTGCTCTCACCTACAGCAGCCAGGTCAGAGGGTCGAGCCCACAGCATCTCCCATGCTGTGCTCCTTCCTCCTCAATGCTAGAGGGCACTTGGAGGATTCAGCTCCTCCAGGACTGAGCTGCAACATCTGTCCACATCCAGGTCTTGGGCAAAAGCTCAAAACAGCATAGGTTTAAATACAGGACCTCACCCTTTCACTGCATGCCTGGTGCAGGGCACCCTAGAGGAGGCAGTAGGCTGTGTTCCTGTCTCTCCTGCCGGTGCGTGGCTGGTGTTTCCAACTCAAGTTTCCAGGCTGTTTTGGGAGAAACGGGACGGTTGTGTCATAGGGGCAGGGTGCACTGCACACAGACCCCCAGTGCCCGGTGCCTACTCTGGGCACAATGATTGCAGAGGGCGCTCAACTGTTTCACTGGCGCACCACATAAGTATGAGAAAATGGGAAACAATCCGGTGGCAAAGCTGGGCTGATTTTAATCAAAGCCACAAAAGTAAATGTCACCTTTGAGTGCCAGGACGAGTCAAGCGACATTTCTCTCTCTAACATCAGCATAATGAGGGCTGTGGCTTTGGAGATTTGTACTGCTGTGTTTCTGCAAACAGTTCCCTCCTCTAACCTCTTGGAAATTGGATTTTGTGGGGCTGAGCAGTTTGTGTGCAGCAGATAGCAGCAGGACTGATAAGCAGAAACCTGTTTGCACGCTCATTCATATCTAATGCTACAACTGGGCAAGGGACTGCCTGGATTATTTTTATTATTTTCTTTTTTTCCACACTATCAAATGTAATTCTTTTGGCTGGATATCTTGTTGCTGCTTAACAGGGAGAAACCTGAGCTGAGCAGTTTTAATGGGCAACAAATGTGGAAATAATGTGAAGCAAAAGGATAATGAAATAAGTAAATCTTAAATAATAAGGAAGAATCGAGTGGTGATCAGCATGGGATAATGTACTTACTTTCTTGCAAGAGGTGGTATTTCATGTATTGCCAAGTTAGTAGGAACTGGTCACAACCCCAAATGCAGAAAGAGTCCTGGCATGTCACTCTGACAGCAACAGGGACCTTCTGGGAAAGGAAAATGGAAAGCAGATAGTATCAGTTAAGAATAGCAGGGAGGTACCAGGGATGTCCAGGAAGGAGTTGCATCTGTGCCCTGTGGTCCGTACCAGTGAGAAACCTTGCTCCAGGTGCATGGGCACCATGATGCCCAGCTCCAGTTCCTTTGGACTGATGATGGAATGAGTAGCAGAGGTTTCTCAAGCAGGAGCACTCCGAAATGTGCTTCTCTGTTGCTCCAATACAACCCAAATCTGTCAGCCTTTAGGGCTTGCTGTGAAGGTCATCTGTGAGCAAGGCTAATTACTTCAAGCAAAGCAGCAGGCTAACGCCACTAACCTGCTCCCAGGAACTAAGCTCTGCCCTGTGCCTAGGCTGCGTAGCTGCACATGAGCTGCAGGGAATTACAGATGCGGGGGGGGTATTTAAGCCCACAGATATAAACAAAACCCACTGGCATGTACCATGAGCACAAAGAGGGAAACACACATTTTTCATAGCTGATTCATGCAGTTGTCATGAAGATGCTGTTCAAGCCAGAAGGCAGTTATCTCTTCTTTCCACCATTTAATTTTCTTTAATCTGCTCATGACATTTATTGAAAGAAGTGTTTTACGCACGTCAAAGCCAAAGATTTCAAAACATCACATGGAAAATAATTTAAGGTCAGCCCAAGGGAGGATATGGTAGCAAACATGAGATGAAAGATTCTGGTTTCTACAAGGAAGGTCTGTGCAAAACGAGAGGTCACACTAATCTGTGGCCCAAGGGTCCTTCATTTGGACCTCTGGCAGTAGCTGCAACTGGTGGGCTTTGTATGTTGTGAAACCTTCACCAATGTAAGCAAGGCTGTCCTTCATGTGAACAGGTTCAAAATGAAAGACACCTGATAACATCTTTTCAGGAGCCTCTTCATGTGGGCTAAGAGTTTCCTACAGCTCTGCTCAATGTTGGCCCAACTTGCTTTGCCTGGGGCAGTGCTCACAGGGATGTGTGCAGAGCTGAGCCATCCTTCGCCTTCACTCTCCATAAGAGTGTTGCTGCTTCTCACATGATTTAATGAGCCAAAGCGCTTGACAAATTGAATGAGCTGCTGAAAGTGAATCCAGTGCAGGGGCCAATCCTGCAAGATGCCTCTGGATGTGTTGAGCATCCCAAATGCCAAAACTGAAGAAAGGGAAATGTATAAGATCCTCAGTAAATGTCTGCATTTAACTCATTTCACATGGGTAGAGGTAACAAGCTGACACAGGATAATTTATAGCTCAGTTCTATGCTGATTGCAAAGTACACATTTCCAGCCAGCAATCATTAGTAAATCACTTTCCCACCGGTTCTCTTGGCATATAAAAGAAATTTCTCCCTATCCAACATTAAAAAAAAATCCTACTTCGTTATACACTCCACGACTTTATAGCATTTTGAATATTTAAAAGAGGGTTAGAATCTACAACCTCAACCTTTAACAAACGTACAGTAACGCAGTAACAAATTTGTCTTGAGCAGCTGCTATCTTGGTACCAACTGGCACGAAAAGGAGGGGAGTAATTGGCTTGTTTTCAGATAATTACCATAATTGTAGTGACACCATTTGGATCTCATCGAGCTGCGCTCCTGCTGCATGTTGGATAATTTAATAATTGGCAGAATTTAGACTGACAGTAAAGGTAAAGTCAGCGTATGGTGGGGAAATGAGCAGGCAGCTCCCTGTGATGCTGATACACGCTCTGCTGCTCTTGCTGTGGAATTTAGCAAAATCTTCAGATTTTGCTGCTTTTCTTGAGCCCTGTGACTAGTTCACACCTCTGCTCCCTTTCTGATGCTTGACCTGATGAGACCACATTTTGCACATTTTTGATTTGAGATAGATCACTTCAGTCCTAACCAAATTACTTTCTTTGTGCACTGAGTATTTTTAGCTGTCCTAGTTCTGCTGGGGGCTTGTCAGAGCTCTGCACTGAAAGTGGATTAAACCAGTCAGGTGCTTACAGGCAGCAGCCAAATGCCTTTCCTGGAGGTTGTCCTCTGGAGTAGAGCTCATTCCCCTGGCTGAACTCTGCCAGCTGCAGGGGCAGTGGGGAGCAGAGCGTGTTGAGCTCAGCATGATGCACTGGAGGGAACTTGTCCCCTTTGTGTCTTCTTGTGCTTGCTGCTTGTGGCCAGCGTGAAGGGGTCTCAGCATCTCCTGTGTTTCCAGTCCTGACAGCTGCCCAGCCAGAGTCCCAGGAGCAGGGAGGCTGCAAGGTAAGGTTAGGAGATGGCTGAAGCTGCTGGGGAAAGACAAGTTTAATTAGATCAGCTTGGCATTTTTGCCGGGGAGTTGCATACTGGAGCAGAGCACTGAGCTGGTGCCTCACAGGGTTGGTATGAGTACCAAGAGCTTTCCTGCAGTGCTCAGCTGTGGCCTTGTCCTGCCTCCATTTCTGCTTTGCAGTGCAGAGGTGAAGACACTTGACAGCAGTACTGACAGTTCCCAAGGAGAGGGGTCCCAATGGGAGAGGTGACTGCTGATGTAGATCTGTGATGAGCTGTAGGTCTGTGATGCAGCCAATGCTCATCACGTACCAGGGAGGGCTTTGGCACGGAGTGCACCTCTCTAATAAACCTGTCTGCCAAGATGATGTTGACAGCTCCATCCCAGCCTTGGGTACCTGGGCAACACTGGTACAGGAGGAAAGGGAGATGACTAAAAAGCAAATCCCCAGGCTCTGGGGGTTAGATATCTAGTATAGCAGTGGGAAGGAGTGAGAGCATATGCCAGACCAAGTTTGCAATGCTAGGGCCACATGCCTGGGAGCGGATGGCTGATCCCAACACATCCCATCTCCCTGCCCCTCGCACAGAAACTGCAGGGTAACTGTTTCCTTGCAGCATTCCCTCCCCCTCTGTGATTTATTGCTGCCAGGAGGCTGTGCATGTGGAGGTGGCATAAATCTCACCCAAAAGGAAATTTGCATTCGCTCCCTCACTGGCATACTGAATGCAGCTTTCCAGTTCACTGCTGAAACCCTGAGCATGTCCCAGGTGGAAGGCTCAGGCACTTCCCTCAGCATAAAACAGGGCCAGTGCCAGGGGCTTTCATCTCTGCCAGAGGAGGCTCCCGCAGCCAGCCAGGAACAGCTCCCCCACTCAGCCCAATTATCCCTAGATTATCTTCAGTCCACTCCCATTTATAATGCATGGTATCGGCCTACATAATTCTGTAGTGTTTAAAGGCTTCAAACATTCACTGTGCTCCCCTCTACAGATCTGCCAACAACCACAAACCCTTTTAATAGCTTTTTCTCATTCGGACCTGACAATCCTCCTAGTCATCTCTGCCGGGTCTCACCCACCTCCCTCAAGCTGGTTACATTCTCCTCCTGTGCAATGCCTCCAAAGCTCTCCCAGAGCTGACAGTCATTGTGCTAAAGTTAAAATCTTGCAAGCTGCTACTGGAAAGGAGACTACAGAAAGCAATTAGGGAGATTATAGTCAGACCATGGTCATGCTGCTGCTATGGGTCTGGATGTCCTGTCACAAGCAGCCAGCCTGGACTAAGAGGATTTCAAGTAACATAGCATGAGCAAAGAGGAAAGCCTGGCAATTGTTGTCTCTGAGATTACATTTTGACGGGAAGCCTCTCAGTGTTTTCATATGTTGACAGTAAACTGGATATAAGGCAAACCAAGAAAAGCAAGAAAGCAAGGAGAAAATAGGGTAGATATATTAATCAGGGGCAAAAGTTGGAGGTAGTCTGCAAAGCTCTGCTTCTGCTTGGGCTAATGGCTGTAAATAGCGTATTGAAGCCATGGAGGTAGTAAAGAATTAATTATAGTTCTGAGACCCAATCCCACTTCCAGCTACAGGCAGCATTTATTGAGATCTCACTGAGGTGGGAAAGACTGAACAAGGGACTCACGGGACTACGAAGGGGAAAAGAATTAATCAGTTTATCTCAGGAGACTAGAGAAATCAGATTGAATAAAAACTGGAAGTGAAATGAATGGGGGAACAATGTGATTGGAAGCCTTGACCTGTTTGAAGGAGAAACTCTGGAGTCACAGCTGGGAGCAGTCCCACTGGCTCTAGTCCCCCAGTGTAGAAGCTGGGGAGCTTTTAAGTTTGCCTTGACTTCTTTAACAGGTTTAGAAATGTCACATTTAGACCTCCTGCTTCTTTTGCCTTTGCCATGCAAGGCAACCCCAGCTCTTCCACCAATGATCCTTGCTCCAGCGCATCACAAAAGTGCCCAGGTCCCCCATGCCCAGTACCACTGGGACCTGAGAGCCATTCCTCAGCCTGCAAAGTTCTCTGGTAGCCAAAGGAGGGTTAGGAAGAGAAGCTGTACCCAGCTGAATGAATAGATGTCCAAACCCCACGTCCCCCAACCAACACCCTAAAGGAAGATTTTTGTCCGTGCCCATTGTCAGCCCAGTGTTTTCCATCACAATAACATTCAATTATTTCTCCTCTAAAGTGTACAACATTTTCTTCCCTCCTTTGTGTTGGGTCTTTTCTGCCTGTCCCTCTGAGAAAGGTCACTGGGCTTCCACATTCCTGCTGTGTAATGAGCTGTGACAAAAGCTCCCAATGCTGACCAGCACTAGGGTCAAAGAGTTTTAGTGGGAACTGAACAACATCATGGGAAGGGAGCCTGTCCCCAGCTTGTGAATAGGTGTCCCATTGCCAAGCTCCTTCCCCTCCACACAGCTCAGTGGCAGAAACTTCATGGAAGCCACATAAGAGACTTTTGTCTTATTCTCCCCCCTTGAAAGTCTCAAGCCTGATATACAGCCATGAATAAAAACTTCTCATCTAAGCAAAGTAAGCAGTGAATGGGGGTACATACATTCTCCTCCTTAATAAGTTTTCATATCCAGGAATCAGGAAAGCATTCCTGTTTTTCTGGCATATCCAGAAATGGGCTCTTGCAAGAAAGCTCTAATGGAAATGCAAAGCACACATTGATTCAGAAGAGAGACCTCCAAAGCCCTCCTTACTGTTGGCTGCAACAGGAACACTTCCCAAGAAAACTGCCATTTAGAAAGTTCCTGACTTTATCAGATCAGCCTCTTTCACAGAAGTACAGCTCTGTGCCTGGGTTTTTTTATCGAGCTTCCAGGTTACTGCAAATTACTGGTTACAGTAAAGCATGGAAAACAGCAACGTAGGTTGCAAGGAAAAGACGCTATATTAACCGCTGTGTTGTGTAATAACCCTTAGGATGACAGAAAGCTTCGTAGCAGGATGGGTTTTTTTCCCCTGTGTTAAGCCAAAGAACACTCAAACAAAAAAGGTACATTCTGCTGATTCTCTAGTGGTATTTCCTAGCAAAACCACTAGATACTGTTTGGTATGTTAGCTGGAGTAGAATATGCACAAATGATGTGCGGGAGGGACATGCACTATGTTACAGTTCATGTTTTTTGAAACCTGGTATTTAAAAGCTGTATGTGCATGTAATGTACCTCTACCATCCTAACTCCCTGATGCCCAACAGTGACAAAACCTGGTCCTTCTGACACTGAGCACTAGCACCCACCTGGCTGTGTGGTGTCAGCCCCTTCCCCTCAAGGCAGAACTGACTTCACATTTAAGGTGAACAAACCACCAAGCTACAGCTGCAGGCAAGCCTTAAAACCAAATCCAAACAAAAAATGTATGTTCTTCAACACATGCGTTGTTTTCCAGACCAAAACCAGCCAAAGAACTCAATGTGAAACTGGCATTCTTCAGAAAGCTAACAAAAAGGATACTTGCTTGGGGGTACAGATAAGACAGGAAATGATTTCTACTTTCTTTACTGCTAGATTGGAGGTACCCAAGTGCACCCATCTGCTTTTTTTTGTAGGTGGTGCTACCCAGTGATACCTCACATGTAGACAAAGGTTACTATTATCTAACCAATACAAAATCTTCTGTCACTTTCCAGTCAGGCTTCTCACATGTGGTGGTGAAAGACTCGATGCGTCCCACTTTAATGCCCCTTGGGCTTATTGATGGGTCCCAAAATTAGATCAGCACACCCTGGCAGGCTCAGTAGCTTAGCTAGGTTTGTTACTTTAATGAAACACTAATTGCTGCTTCTGTAATCTAAAGAAGTGTCTTTGGTCCTGCAGCAGCTTCATTTAAGCAGTGTTAATCGCCAAAGCTAATTATGCTGCTGTTGCTTCTAGATACTGGTTCAGGTTAGGTCTATAAACAATAAAACCAGTAGCCAATCTGCTGTAGCTGATGTGACCTGTGCAAGGCTGCAGCTCTGTATGGCGCTGAGGGCATCTCTCTGCTCTCAGTGCTTTCCATGCATGACAAGGGCACAGGCCAGGTGCTTTGCAGGGAAAAGGAGTTACATCCCAAGCTGATGCTGTCCGCTCTGCACAGGACAGGACCAGGGAGGTGACAATTTGTAGACAAGAGACCTTGCAACAAATCTTCTGCTAAAACAGGATTCCAGTTTCGAGAGGCAAAAACTGAAGAAAGCTTGCTGTTCCTCAGTTCCCCAGGTGCAGGTTTTATTTACCTCTTTAAGCAGCTATCCTAAAAAGGCCTGAAATTTCTTCTGTGTTGCAATTAGTGGAAAGTAAGAAGCAAACAGAAGATTTGGGGTTCCACTTCTCCAAGGCAAAAAGCCCTCCAAATGCCTTTTTGGTTTTACATCCCATTTCAGCGATGAAATTCCCAGCTGAAAAGGTGCATTGCACCAATTAAAGCACCAGAACTTTCTAAGATCCTTCTGACAAACAAGCTTACTGGTAGGATAAAATATTTGCTGCTTTAGAACAGCCTCGTATAATTGTTCCAAAGGGATTACTCTTTGCCAAGCCCCTTGGAAACCTCTGCTTTGGGACTGGAGGCAGAAGCAGCCTGGAGTTGGCAGCTGTACTACTGTTGCTAAAACCAGTGTGAATCTTCACCAGGATGCCGGTGGCTCAGAGCTGACAGCCAAACCAGAGCAGCCAGGGAGAGCCACGAGGAAGGAAATTTTTCTTGAGCTTGGCCATGCTGCCTTACTGCTCTCCTCCTCGGTGCTGGAGAGGCACAAAACAAAGAGGGCAGTGCTATGGGTTATTATTCTGGAGAGGACTTTACAGAATCCTGCCTCAGAAACATGCAGTAAAATAGATTTTATCTTAGATCCAATTAACAGCTGAGTTACGGGACTCAAGTGAAATAAAGGGCAGTGAAGCTCCAAGACTCTATTTACATGATTTATTAGAACACGGCTGTCTGCAGGAGCAGGCGACAGCCGTTATGTTTAATTTATGAGGACACGAGGAGGAAAGGGCTCAGCTATACCAAGCTGCTGGGGGGTTCCTACCCCAGTAGTGAACAACTTCTCCTACAACAAAGGCACTAACAGCCCCCCTTTCACTAGCACTGCTAGCTGTTACGGGACTCGGTGGCATATCAGCCATGGGTCACCAACTGGGCTTGACAGAGCTGCTGGAAGAAAGCACCATTCATTTCCTCTAACTGATTTCAAGTTTTATGCAGAGGGAAAAGCCAAAGCTTAGAGATCCAGAAAGAAAAAGTAAAATCCTTTGAAGTACCAGCAAGGAGCAATGCATGTAGTGGGAGTTTTTGCAGCAAGCATGAAAAAGGTAAAACATGGGTCCTCTCATGTCTGTTTCTGAAACTTCCCATTTTAAGCATCTTCAAGGCCAGAAAAGGATATTTGAGCTGACAGCCTTGGAAGAGGTCCACCATTTGATGTTTGTGTGTTTGTAGAGGAAGCACAGAAGGATTTTCAGTGACAGATGAAATCTGCAGCCCTTCTAACACAACCAGTTAAAGTGATTTTGCCTCTTGAAAGCCAAACTATAAGGTTTCTATCAAAGAGATGTTTGATACCAGGAAACTAAGTATTGTGAGAAAAAGAAGAGTGTCCATAGTTTTCTCACATTGCATTCAGTATTTGTATAAAATAGCTGCTTTCCCTGGCTTGCACAGCGATGCACAGGAGTCACACCAGCTGTTGTTTAATTGTAGGGTTTTTCTCCTGTATTTTTTCAGAAGCAGCTGATGTGCAGCGGTAGGAAAATACAACCACAAATAATGTGACTGTCTCTAACTGTCGCCTCTTAAGAAAAGTGGCTTTGTTTGTTTGCTGGGGTTTTTTTAATACTTCAGTGGTGTTCTGAATACCTGTTCAGAAGAGAGGCTCTGAACCCTGTTGTATCACTATCACAAAAAGGGTGCTCCAGAGGGAAGGAGCCTGATTAGATTTATTACTTATTGCTAGAGCAGCCTCAGATTTGACAAATCTCTTCCCAGCAAGACTGTGTTCAGTTCCAGCATATGCTGTTTGGACCTGTAATTTGAACTTAAAAGCTAAAAGTACTTTTTTTCTAATGGGTAGATGCAAGCTTTCTTCCAAGTCTCTATAGGAGGTAGAAGGCTCTCCAGGGGTGTGCGTGCCTTTCTTCTGTTAAGCGTTTCTCTAATGGGTTTGGGGAGCAGCACTATCAGAAATCAGCCTTATAGTTGCAATCTAAAGCTTTGGTTCCCAACCACCTTCTCTGCTTCTTAGTTCACTTTATTCACTCAGTCTGATCTCTTATAAGAAAACCAGAGACCTCTCTCATGTGTTTCCAAAAGCTGACTTAAGTAGCATTTTTTAACGCTCATAAATAAAGTTAAAACATAATTTGCAGAGTAAGAGCCATCCATCAGAAGTCAGGTTGCTACATTCAGTCTTCTACTTTCAGAGAGAGAGCCAAGAATGCTGACAGACTGCTTGCAAGGTGAATTTCAAATGGAACCAAGTTTTAACAAAGTCATTTGTTCATCTTGCTACCTAAAATGCTGGCACACAAGTATCTCCAAGCTTTGATATTCCTGAGTGACTGCTAACACAGCTCCCAGAGGCATCAGAAATGCACTGTGGTAAGACACCTGAGCCGTATGGGGAGTTCTAGGCAATCGTTGTCAAAGATGTTGTGATCTCTCATGTCCCAGTTAAGGAAGCACAAGCGAAATAGCAGAAAACATGGTTTTAAATACAGGGCGAGAAAAATGTTACATAAATGCATCAGCAGTGAAGTCTCAGCAGCAGAAAACTGCTGGGTTGTTGTCCAACAGTATTTCATCCAGTTCCTAGGTTTAAGACAATAAATCCTCATTTATAATGCACACACTCATTTTAATAAGGGATCTGTCTTCCTCAGTCGTGCTTTGGCATAGACTGTACTTACAACTCCATCGTGCTGAAGTGGCACCTGCTTATTTTTGCTTTTGAGAAGGTAGCAGCACACAGTGTAATCCCTAGAATAAAGCAGAGATGGGTATGGTCTGCTCTTGCAGGAGTGCCAATGCTTGAGTTTCACTAGGAATCACTAGGAATTCAGCCTCTCAGGAATATAGGATTGTACTAAGAATTAATACTAGGTCTCCTGACTCACAGACAACGTTAACCCAACCAACCATCCCTCCTTATTAGAAAGGGTTATTTTGCTCATTTCCCTCATCCAGTTTTGCAGCTCCAAGGGAGATGATGCTTGCAAAATTTAGCTAAAAGCTTTCAACTGCATTCCCATGAGCACCAGTGCAATGGCTGTTGCACACAGGTGCCAAAAAAAGCATTATTTGAAATAGAGCGGATTTTCAGGGTACAGGACAAAGTGATTTGTTTTAAATCCTTCCCCAGCTCCCTTCCCTTTGCTAGCCCTTCCACCAGAGTTCATGTAGGTTTGGTTGGAGCCACATGGGATGGTAGTCTCCAAGCATGACTCTCTGGGGTGCAGAGTAGACGCACTGTTGCTGCAGAGTGAGGGCTCAGCAAGGAGCTCCCCTTCCATCGTACCTGACTAAGGCTGCCAGCAGGGAAGCATTATGGGCAAATGGTTCCTCTGACTCCTTTTCAAGAGCTTGAATTGGACCCAGGGCCCATTTTAGCCTCTTACTTTAGAATGAAGTCAGCAGAAAACCCAAACCAAATTCCAGAAAAATCAGTGCAACAATTCAGAGTTTCAGTTTTATCAAGTTATTTGAAGTTTGGCAGCCAAGTAGTAAGTGTGAACAAATGGCCATTAGCACTGTTTATTTACTGTCACCAAGCATCCAGTATTGCAAGGTGTACAGCAGAGGGGAGGAATGGGCAGGCCCTTGCTTCCAGAAACCTACAGCTTAGATTCAGTCATAGCAAAACAAGGGAGGTTTTCTACATCCCTCTCCCCACCCCATCGAAATCACCATAAGCTCTTAATTTGAGGACAGTGCTGTTACTGCCAGAATTAAAACCAGAAGAAGAGCTACATCCAGTGTATTTGCTAGGCACTGGAGTGCTATGCACAAGACAACCCAGAACCTATCCCAGCCCCTCCTCGTAGTTTAAGCTATGGTGCATTTTGTATTGCAGCAGGTCTAGCTAGCACATACATGGGACAGTTACTGTGGCTCAGACAACAAGTAGCATCATAAGCTGGGATGGTCTGATGACTTGTGATCACCACTTTGCAGTTAAATGGTCAGGTACAGCTTTGACAAACAGCAATTTCTTGGCTCAGCTTCTCTTCTCTTCCCGGCTCAGCCCCTAGGCACTCACGACTTGCTCCCGGAGTGCTCCACACCCTGCAGTAAACCATCTTGCAAAGCTCATGGCTCTTACTCTCCACCAAGCTCTCCCCTCCACCCCTGCTCACAAACTCCTCTTTAAAAACGGTGTCAGCTGTGAGGATGCAAATGGTCGCATTTGCATCAAACAACTTTTAAATTATCATTCAAATTAAATTAAATTGAAAATGCAATGAGCTGTTCCTGTAGATCTGCGTGCACAAAGACGAGTTAATGAAGGTCACATTTGTAAGCAGTGAAAAACATTTAAACTGTATCATGCCTAGCATGGTATGCCATTAGAATAACATGCCTTTCTATCAGAATAAATTACGCTTGAAGGCCCTGTGCAGGATTGCTCCCTGCTCCCAGGAAAGGCTGGTCTTTGGGACCTTTGTAGTTCAAACAGGGAGGAGTTATGCTGAGTCCAGCAGAGCACCAGCAAAACTCGTTGGCCATGTGCAGTGTCAGGCCTCAGGCAGCAGTTTGGGCTGTGCACGTCCTGCCTGCTCTCCTTGCCTGAATGCAAAGCCAGGTGAGCCAGGAAAGCCCTAAGTAACTCAGGTGAGAGGCACTTCTTCAAACAAGGAAGCTGTAGCTTTGCAAACGTGCAGTCTGTGTGCTTCTGGTTGTAACTGCGTGGTTTACACAAGCAGAACTGCGTGCCTTTGCCTTGCACTGGGTTTGCAGTCATCTTTGAAAAACTGCCCTGTAATGGCTTTTGAGACATCCATCATCCTCATGGCTCTGCGTTGTCACAACAATGACATACAAATTACATACCTATTTCCATGTGCTGAGATGAAAAATGTAACCAGTTTGACTTGCAAGTGGCAGAGAACAGGCTGCCTTCTTGTGAGGCTTCCCACGGCCGGCTGCTGCTCTGACACCATGCTGGGCTCCAGTAGAACAATGTGTGAATGCAGGAACTGAGCAGCTGACCGAGTGACCTGAGTCCAGGCAACCATGGAGCAATAACCTGAGCAAGCCAATGTGAAGCAGGAGTTTTTAATTCCTGTTCTTTCTCTCTCCTTTGCATGATACCACACCTTGTCTACAACTGCTGCAGGCCACATCGCGTGTTTAATCCTGAGAAATGAACTATCATTTGGTATAGGGAAATAAACAGCAAAAATACATGCCAAATGCTCCTTAGCAACCAAACTCTTGTCTTCACAAGTTTCTGTTCCTCACTCAGGTGTGAATTCAGATGCTGAGAGATCAGAGAAACCTGTGAAATGGAGAGTAATAATTGGCAAGATTTTTGGCATCTGGAGATAGTTTTTACATGCAAAGGCTTAAGAGCTGCTGCTTTGCGACAGTAGTAGCCTGCTCTCACAGAAAAGAGCTAACACCTGCCATCAAATGGGGACTAAGATTGCTTTAATTAGCCATGAAGGCTTCAGTTGCTTGAAAGCGACTGAGTGCATTCAAAATCTTAGAAAGCAAATGTTCTCAAATCCACCCATCCACGTTTCTGACATATTCTAACAAAGGCAGTCAAGTCACAGCTGAATGCGGCTGATAATTCCTTGCTGCAAGAATCACCAGGTCAGTTACTGAGCTGAGGATAGAAGGTTAACCCCACCTGTGAAATGTGCTGCTAGAAGCAGCAATGTTCTTTTGCTTACTCTGAAATAGCACTCCTCAGAATTTTTCCTAAATGCTCCTAACGGTTGTAAATCTGAGCAAAGCCCTTTTGATCTCAGTGGATGATAGTCTAATTTGTATCAGCACAACTGAGAACAAAGTCTGGACCTGAGTGTTCTACTCAAAGCAAGCTTTTGTGTGATGGAATCTGAGAAACTGCAACAACTGGAATTAAACTATTTTACATAATCCATTCATAAGATACATCTCATAAATAATAGCAGGAAAACAAAATGTCAAGCCAAACTGATTAAAAAACCAAGCTTGCAAGCTGCCTTACACACGAGAGGCACAGTAGTAGCTCAGCAGTGAATGGTGATTTACTCTCTGGTTTGTAAACCAATTTATTTATCAATAGCTGAAGTTAGAAGATTATGCAAAAATAACAAAGTCAAAGATATGTAACTAGGAGGAATCTGTTACCACTGCTGCCTAGCTGGATTCAACAAAGGCATTTTGGACTTTGTCTTCTTTTTGATAACTGCACAACAACTTCCCATCTATAACCATAGCCTCTCTCTGGGCATGGGAGCAGACTTCAAGCCCCAGTTTCTGCACCTCCTCTTCACCAGCTCTGGGGGGTTGAGTTAAATGCATCAAGGAGGTCACAAACTTCATGGGGTTTACTGGTGCCTTTTGCTACTATTGACTGCTGTGGTATGACACAGCTCACTTACTATTTCCTGGAAACTCAATCACTTTTCAGAAGAGATGAAGACTTTCAGTCTTGCCACGAGTTCTCTTCCACATCTTTGAAGTGTTACAAGTTGGAGCCTTGGCACTGCAACTTCACATCCTCCTAGGAATCCATATGGGAAAGAAAACTGTCCTCTTTAGATGTTCCATTAGAAACTGCTGATGCAAAATCCATCAAATCCATTAGAAGTCCATTAAGTCTGTAAGGCTGCTGTTTGTTTTCCTAAGTTGTCTGAAGAATTTGGAAGGCCATAAGCTGTATGTTGCCTGCGGCAGATTATCCTGTGCTGGCTGGTTGTGTCTTCTGGCTGCAGTATCCTATATGCAATATGGAAATGTGGTTTTGAAAGATGAGAGGATACAAGGCACTTTTAATATGCCTGGATGGCTAGGCCAGTGCCTTTGAATTATGTTACACAGAAATGACAGCAGTGCAAGACAGACAATAAATGAAGCCCAAGAGGTTTGGCTCAAAATACACCATGACATTTTGCATCAGAACAGTCCTGAGGCTGAGACGTTCGCTCTTTGGTCAGTTGTGAACTGCACAGTCTTCCCTAATAACTACATCAACAGGTAACACTTAAATTATAATTAGATATACATTAAAATTAATTGAAGATTAGAGTATGACAATTACTACCCTGTATATTGGCCTGAATGAAAATTCACATAGGATTAAAGTCCCAGAGCATTTTACAAATTTGTATTTACACATCAATTTTAACATATATGTAAAGTATAATTTCAGGTAACACCATGAAATAGCTATTTCTAAGATGAAGCAAGGCACAATGATTCTGTGCAACCCAGAATGATCTTTATAAACCAGTGTCAAGTCAAGTGGAGAGTCAAAGCCAAGGTTGTCCCAACAACAAACATACAGTGATGATATTCTGATGAAACCTCATGACATGACACTCCACTGTGAATTGGTGATGCTGTATAAACATGCAGCATCTTGGCCTCT
The DNA here is from genome assembly GCA_028858755.1 of Ara ararauna. Lineage (NCBI taxonomy): Eukaryota > Metazoa > Chordata > Aves > Psittaciformes > Psittacidae > Ara > Ara ararauna. The sequence goes on along the minus strand of CM054389.1, from coordinate 1,966,575 downwards.
TGCTGATAGCAGGCAGATACACCTGGTACAGCACAGAGGTCAGGTACTGAGTGTTTGAGACACTTGTCTGGCTTTCTACAGCCTCCTGGGAAATTTGTCTGGGTTTGGTTAACTTGACTTTTAAATGCAGTCATCCTACAGAAGGAAACTTCCCTGAATGACAAGTCTGAAGTAGTTAAACAAAACCATTTTTGAAATGCAGAACTCCAAACGTGATTAAAATGCAGGTTTTCCAGTGTATATTTCATCAAGGCTAACCATGAGCAATCCTTTTAAAATACTTCCTTTGGTGGCTGGCTGTTTATTTGGGTTCAGTGAATGGAGGTTTGGTGAAAGAGGGTGTCAAACAGGTCAAGAGGCGAGACGGACAGTGTGCCCTGGAAATATAAGCCTTTATTATCTGGTCTCCATGGGATTTCCTTTCCTACATGGAAAAATGTGTGGTAATGCCATAGCAACAACAAAGGAACAAACATAGCAGGACATGTCTCTGCTGTTTAAGGCTTAGTGGGCTGGATTTTGTAAATGACTGCATTTCCAGAACAGTTATTTTGCTTAGAGTAGTATAAACAATGAGAAGCTAAACTAAAGGCACAAGAACTAAGGACCAGCAGCTTTCCATCTTCTCTTTGAGGATTTGTCTGTAAGGCAAAAGGAGCCTTATAAATATTAAGGATGAGTTGAAAAATCCTCATTTTAATTTTAAACTGATTCCTCTCCCTCCTCTCGTACCCAACTTATAAAAGAAGCATCTTTAAGCCCTACAATAAACCCCTCACCCTGTGTGGGTAAGCTCAGCTGTCTGCAGCTGCATGTATTCTCCACCAGCCAGTTCCCACAGACAAAATCTACTGCCTACTTGTTAGGCAAAAGGGCTTTGCTCAAGGATTCAGGGGCCAAATGGCCCTTAGGGAACTGGGTTGTCCATGGTGAGTCAGAAAATTAGAAGTGACTCCCTCGAGTGTGGCACTTTAAGTCTGGGCAGCTCCCCAGAGTGAAGGTCCTGCTTTTTGGACGACATGAGCCAGCTACCATGCAGTATGTATACCAGCAGGACATACACAAAGGCATAAGCTGCTTTTTTTCCCATGGATTCAATACGGTATTTCACAGGAACACATGACTCACAAACAGTGCTTTTAAAGCCTTTCACAAACGGTAGATGAACATGATTTATCAAAATCAGGCTATAATCATGCTGCTGATCTGTCAGTCAGCAGTCCTAGAGGAAAGATTTTGCAGCCCTCCTATAACCTTTACGATTCTTGACATGAAATGCAAGGCTTCCTGAGCTGCTTCATGACCTTTGTTGTAACCTTCCTTTCACAAGCCATTATTCTTCACAGAGAAAGCCCAGATACCAGGGCCCATCAGCACCTGTCACAGAAGAGGTCTGGGCTTAAAACTCACAGTCTAGCTGTCATATTTCAAACCGGTTCTTTATCAGAGGAGACCAAAGTCATGCCAAGAAAAGGCGTAAGAGGGGTGTGTGTAAGAATGAAAACTGTCTCCAGTTTTCAGGAAAAATGGCTAACTATAGCTGTGTTTCATAGTTACTCAGTTCTTGCAGCAGTAAATGTCAGAGGCTGGATTCCAGTGCCTTCATTTGCAAACGTATTCTACATATCCATCACAGGCTCTGCAAAGCAGTACTTGTGACCTCCATCTCTGCCCACTCCTTCTGCTCTGTCCAGGATCCTCAATTAGTAATTAGGTGTAATGTTGCGATAACTGCTTTGTAGCTTAACTGTTCTGCTTGAATCACCTCTCAAGGGAGGCTGCCAAGCATCAGAAATTCCCTGCCCTTGTGCAGATGGGACAAGTGCCCTGTGTCTTTCCTAGACCAAACCATTTAATCATCTTCTTTGAAGCCTATATCTCAGTTTATTCAGGCTCTCATCACAGAAGAATTAATTTATAGCTTACCTAGTATTACATTGCCTCTGATTTCAGGGTAAGTTTCTTTGAAAAGTGTAGCCAAAGTCTCCAGACCTCATCAAAAAAGCCAGTGGCAAGAGGTCCTAACATGTCTTGATAATCAATGTGAGCCTATAACTGACAAACTCATAGATAAGATTTCATTCAAAGGCTCCTTCATAAAAAATAATCAGAACCACGCTAATTATATGAATTCTGAGTTCAATACATGTTGAAATCATTTTGCTAGGCATAAAAAGAAGTATCATGAGATTAACACATAAATAGATTGAAAACATCTGGGTTTAGAAAATGGATTGGTTAGGCAGGCAGCTTTTCCAGGGCTTTGCAGGGTTATTTCCCCCCTCGGATTAATCTACTCGACTACAGAATAAGTATTTTTCTGACCTGCCAGCAGTGACAATATTAATGGTTTCTAATTCTTTAGTCAGCAGAACAATAAGGTGAATGCATGCTTGGGATTGGGGAAAGGGGAGTCTTTATGATCCTCTAGCATCCTTTAAAATTCTCCTTCTTTCACTTGCAACAGAACAGGCACTTTCTGGCAAGGAAAACACATGACACAAAGAAAAAGGAAAAATCAGCCTGCCACCTTTAAATGCAGAACTGCACTCAGATTTATGGGGTTGTGGCTAAGGAAGAGAATAACATATCTTTTTATGGGTGATTGGGAAAAAGTAAATGTATTTCATATAATACTATGTACTATTATACAATGGTTAGTGATCTCAAAGAGATAAAAGATGGACCTTTGTTTCATTAAAATGCCATTAACAAATGGGGTGGGTGGGAGGAGCCATCAACCTGATAGAGGTAAATGACCTGATCACAGGTGAATAATAGTAATTGTACAATGGCAATGATCAGTGCCAATGTGACTGCTCAGATATGACCTGCAATATTTGGCATCAAACCTCATTTCTATGCACCCAGCTTCATGTCTTCTGTCTTTATTACCCAGTGCATTTTCTTTTCTGAGAGCAGTCTGATTGCTACTAATCTTCTAGCCTGTAACCTAATGCTCTCTCTTTAAATGAAGTCCCCATATTGTTGATAAAGAGTCATTGTGTTTGCTTATCTCCCTCCTCTCCAGAAGTGATAGCAGGAAATCTGACTTCTCAATTAACCTGTGCTGAATTAGAATCTTTATGATCAAATTGGTCCATGTGATTTTCTTTTTCTTTTGTTTTTTGTTTTTTTAATCTGTCTGCTTGAAACTGAGTGGGAATTAGGATTTGTGAATCTCAACAGAGCCTCGTTCTGTGTCAGGTTGCTGTGGTGTACACAAATGAGAAGCCATTTTCTTGTCATTCTTACAAATTGCTTCTTTTTCTGAGACTTTCCAAGGAGAAATGAATATGGTACTGTGTTGCAGGGAAAGCAACAGAAATGCAATCATTTAAACTACAGAAAAATAATGGACATTTCACAGAGGTAGCAAATAGAGGCGAGTATGGCATAGATCTATCTGTAAGACACAAGCCAGGCCCTTCACAAATTAATTATCATTAAAACCGTAATTTTCTGGGGTGCAATGTTATACATTGGCACATGAGAACGAAGACATTCAAACCCCAGTATATTTGTGTCTTTTCTAAAATGTTCCTCTCAGAGTAAAGTAATCTATGGCTCACAAGTGCCACATCCCATCAAGGGAATCTCATGAAAGATAGGGGAAAAAGTGAGTAAGGAGTCAAGAGAGGCAAGAATTTGCAACCAAGCCAGGCTGGGCTTGGAGCACATCCAGCCCATTGGCCTTGACACAGCACACATGGCATGGGCTTTCCTTTGCTCTGCTCCATGTGGGCTTTCTGGTGCAGGGACATCCTTCTGCTCCCATGGCTGCTTTGTAAAACCTGGTGTGAGACACTGTCTTCCCTGCATGTCTTTGAGTTAAAGTAGGAATTAACCTGGAGGTATATGGCTTTCTCTAATTTCTTGGCATTTTACATAGATAAAGCAAGAAGTTTAATTACAGAATGTTTGATTAGAGACTGTATCTAGGATCATCAAAATGTCTTCTACATTAAAATCACATAAATTTCATTAAAATATGGATATCTAAGAAAAAAGATTTAGAAGCTAAATGGAAGCCCTGTCATTACTGCTTCATTTCATTGCTGCTCCAATTCATTTCATTTGAGTTTTGACGGGAAGGGCACTGGCAGCAGATCTTACTCTACTTAATACATTTCCATTTAAGATTTCACCTGTAATTATCCACTGTAGAAACCTGAGGACCTGCCCAGGTTTAAATCAGCATGTCACAGATAGCTCCATAATTCACCAGATAGGTATTTCAAATATTTTTCTTGTTCAAACAGGGATGCATAGCTATAGTGCATGGAGGGCTCATCTAGGCTGTGTTTATCTGGCAAGAGAAAGCCTCCACTGACACATAAAGAGGTTGGTACAAATCAGATTTTCCATGTCTCTACTACAGATTAAGCACAAACTAAAACTAATGCCATAAAAAATTAACACAATACAAAAGTTTAGTCTGTATTATTTTAACAAAAAAAATTAGGATGTCATTGAAATGTGATGAAAAGGCTGGAAGCAGTTTGATGTGCCAGTAGAAGTCAGAGATAATTCTGGTAAGTTGTTGAATAGCAGCAGGTATAAAACTGAGAGCAGAAGGAAAACATGAAACTCAGTAAGAAAGAAAACTTCAGAGTGGGATGGCATAGGTGAAAGATTAAATTATAGTCAGAGTTATGTAGAGCTTTGAAGAGGACTGGACATCCATACAGGTTTTTGACATTCTCTGTGAAAACCGAGGCACTGCCTGGAAAGAGTAACTCTTGCTTTCTGAATATTATAGGTGAATTAATAGCATTGCTCTGTAATGTTAGATTTTAGGTAGTTTTGCTGGTAGGAGAATTCTTACTTATGTTTACACTTCACACATAGGTCTCTCCATTAGGAATTAGTACTAGAGTATACACTTGACTGCCTCCAACGTGAAAGATATGGTGTAGAACTCCAGCTCAGAAGTGCATACTTTTCATAAAAATACTCCTTTGCTGAAGATTTCAGCAAATTTCAACTATTTATTTCTCTTCCATTCAATATTTATGTTTTTCTTGACAGATTCAGCTTAAATTCACATTATTTTGGGACCATCTTGTAATGTTTGCACAGTATTTCATAGCACCTCCAGTAAAAAGACATTAAGGTAATCTGTGAAACTATAAGAGGCTTTTTTAAGAAGGTCCTTGAGTCATTTTGCTGTAATGACAGCAGGCCTCATTAAACAGCTGCATACACGGCACACACTGGGGACGTTTGCAATGCTGGCGTGTCTGCATTTTATAACAGCCCCAAACATGACCCCTGGGAACACGGTGGTAACAGAGACAAGGGACATAAATTGGATTGCAAAAGGAGCAGGAGTGTCAAAGTTGGCCTCCCCCTGTGATGGAGGAGCAGGCTGAGCAATGGCTGGGGGGCTGCCTACCTTCACCTCTGCTTAACGCTTCATTAAGTGGTTCAGGCTGACCCACTGTGCTCAGCAGGGTGACATTGTCCTGTTCAACAGTCACATGCACAGCTCATCTTTTCCTAAAGGAAATCCTATAGCTCTTTTGTCCAGAGTCTCCCAAGTGGTGTTAGTGTGTCAGCTCCTTCCATAGGGATGCCTTTAGCTCTGTAACTCGGTTATGCTGCTCATGGCTCCTTCAGTTAAGCTGCTGAAAGTTCAACTCCTCATTGTACAGGGGTAAAACAGTCAAGTCAGTACATCCAGGCACACAGGGGTTTAACCAGGACTTTGTAATTTGCCACTGGACAATTTGCACTATGAATTTGTCTGCAACTCATTTCACAAGGTCTGAAGGGTTACATTCTCCATGGGTCACTGAACACAGGTGAGCATTCTATAAAATAGTGTTCCTTCAGCCCTTTACTATGTACAGCATACCAGGCTTTTAGACTACTGAATTAAAGCTGTAAATTTGAATTGTCAAAGCCCAAAGACGTTGGACTAGGCAGCAGGTACCTTTAAGACATTTTCTTATTACAAGCACTGAGATGCAATTGCTTATGGAGGGCATTAAATCAAATTGTGGACAAAAGCTGCTACAGAAACACCTCAGATTCCTGCCTTACTGCAGGCACTGGCAAAACACTTGCAATTAACCTGCATGGCCAGGGAGCTGGAATGTCGACAGGCATTTCTTTTGGATGGATTTTGCCATCCCAAATTTAACTGTGCACTTGTGACTCAGACTGGTCAAGATTATCTTATGAACTTAAGCCTTTGGAGCAACTATTCCATCAGGCTTGCAGGACAGCATCTGCTGCGCTGCCTGGTTGGGCTTGTGGCGCTCCAGTGAATGATGCTGTATCCTCCCAGAATGTCTCAGCCACAGAGAAGCAACCACCCCAGGTGGTTGCTGTCCATGTCAGAAGCATAGAAGAAAAAATTATTTGACGAAATTAATGATGCTAGAAGACTACTGCTGTTCTGGATTGGTTATACAGTTATTGGTTTGTATCTTACACAACCCACAGCAGTTCAGCAGACAGCTGAACTGCGCTGTTGACAGAAGCTTAGCTTTGTGTTCAGTTGAAGCTCTGGTGTGGACACATTTCTCAGGGCAGGAGAGGTGGACACTGTGCTGTCAGCCTCATTCAGCCAGGCCACGACTTCCTGATCAGAGGAGTTTACCTGGACTTTGGTAATTGCTCCACTTATTGCTTCTTGTAGTCAATCAAATTTGATTCTGTTAGCGGATCCACTAATTACATGTTCTTGGTTTTATGTGGGGCTAATAGACCACCTAAGGCTTTGTGTAGATTAGTTTATGTTTTCTCCTGGCATTTTGCCTGTATCATGGTGGCAGGTGCAAAATGTTCCTTGCAACAGCATATGGCCAATTGCTGAAATACGGTGAATGCTTATGGGTTTTTGAAGGACAGGGTTAAAGGAGTATGTTCTTTATGATATATGTGATCACAGTGTTAATTTTATAGTTCTTCCATAGCCTGAAATGCCTTAAAATTGCTGCTGAGAAAGCAGATACCTCAGAGGAAATAAATTCTTGTGAGGGACATGGAGCAAAACAGTAATTTCAGAAGGTACTTAAGCCAAATGGGAATGGCGATGTTGGGCCAACAGCCTAAAAAGGAGCATGCATCATTGTCTTGCACTGAAACGTAAAGTTGTGGTGCAAAGTTTTTAGGCCAACTGCATAAAAATGAAGGATTCTGTAGGGAATGATAAACTGGTGTTGTGAATATTAATCTGCTAGTCATACTGCAGGAGAATTGTGGTTCTTTGTAGATATCTGGGTACAAAACCTGGCCTAATGAGGTCAGTGGCACCATTTCTGTTGACTCAGTATGGGTTTCATTCGAATTCTTTAACTGGTTTTATTTCCTGTGAATAATCCCAACTAGAGTTGAAAAACATTTTTAGGTGAGGGTTTATTCCTGAGTACATAAATATCATGTATTACTAAATCAGCAGCCAAACTAAATAAGTACTATTTTCTGATTCTGTTTTAGCCTTCCCATTTATTTCTTGTTTTCCTTTCTCATGCTATGTTGAAAACAAGTTAAAAATCCACATTTTCTGGCGATTTTGGGATGTCCATAGGAGAGTAACACATGCTCCTTTCTCCACCAAGCGCTCCCTGCCGTGGTGGAGTCAAAAGCACAGAATTAGTTCAGTTTTGGTTCCCTTCACATTCTGCTGATCCCATGAAATTGAAAAAGCAAGTGGAAAAAAATCAAAACATCTCATCACATCTTCTCCAATTTAAAGTGCTAACTATCATGCTATGCAAAAGTCTGAGGTAAACCTCAAAGTTGGATCTCTTACACAGCAATTTCCTTGAAGAGCTGTTGGATCACATTTTTGTATGGGTTTCTTATTTTGTTGCATCTATTTATCCCAGTGACCTGGAATTCATTTATCTGACAAAGATATTTCCATGGCTGAGCTTCCAAATGTACAAAGTATGACACATCTGCTTTTAGTTTGTCCTTTCTGTGGCTAATTTGAAAATGAACCCTAGAGAAATACAAGTACAGCACAGGGGTTGCACATTGTTACTACCAAACACCAGGTTGAAAACTTCTAGTTGCAACAACTGTGCCAAACCACAGAATTAATATGACTGTGACAGAGTAAGGGAAGGGCTGCAGTCAGTAGCCATGCAGTGTTTGTCAGGTACTAAAATCCCAGGCAGGGATTTAGATCAGCTGATGAAAAATCCTTTAAATCTTCTAACTTGTTCTCAAGTCCCTCACACAGCATCATATACTGCAGCTGAGACCTTATGTCCTCCCCTGAACAGTGTATCTAAGCAAGCAGTAGAGATGTCTTAGTTTGGAAGCTGACTCTTATGCATTTGTAGTCTCTAAAACGAAAGTGGGGCCTCTTTATGTCTTTGTCAGACAAAACTCTAAAGGAATTAGGACAGAGAACAAGTGAAGTGCTGTTATGTCCTGGTGCTGTGCTGAAACATGCTCTTTTCTTAGGGGGAAAATCGGTTAAATGAATGGAAACTTTGGGCCCCTGATGGCTGCTGCATGCACTCAGGGTTCAGCATTTGCTGCCTAAATGCACATCACTTCTGCCAGAACAAATGAATATTTCCCTGATTAATCAGTAGCCCTCAGGGAACTGCTCTTTCTGTACATATATTATGATCATTAAGCTTTGCTCTCCTGTGCTTGTTGCAGGATGCGGAAAACGCAAAGTAAATTGTGCAAAAATGTACTGTTTATTAGACACATTTCTCTGTATCTCTTTCAGTAATGGTGTAATTTGGTATCCTGAGATGACAAATGTTGTATTATTAACTCAAACATTTAAATGCAGGAAGATGGAAATGCTGTGGGTTTATTTTTGGCATGCCTGAAGGAAGCCTCCCAATCATGGATTAACCCACCCTGGTTATCCTGCCTGGGGCACTTCTCACTGCTGTGTTGTGGGGCTGGCAGTCTCAGTGCCTGTGCCCGCAGCAAAAGGGGGTCCCAGCACTCAGCTGGGTGGTGAGGAGCTGGGCAGGCACAGCTGAGCAGGGGTGCCTGAGGCTGGGCTCTGCTCACCCGCTGGAGTCAGAGAAACCCAGCTGCATGGCTGGCAACCCTCCCAACAGCATCCTTGCACCACCACTGACACACACTGATCCACTGGGGCACCATAACCTGCAAACCAGCACAGATATACTGGAAGGTTTGCCAGTCTCCCTCTGCTCTCCTGGCTCAGCCAAACCTACACACACCTGACACCTCACATGGCAGACTTGTGCTGGGCAGCATCCTTGGCAGGACCAGCACACCTTGGACACAGCACTGGCACAGGGGCAGGGCAGAGGATAGAATCCTTTACTATATTTGAAAGCACAGCTTTCATTTTGGACGCAAGTTACTGGTTAAATCACATTTGACAGACTCCAGAGTAATTGCTGTGTGAGCAGTGCTTGAGTTCAGAAGGCAGGCGTGACAGCGTGTTCACCTCACAATCAGGTGGCTCATCCCATCCAAGCAAGCAGCTCACCACTGTATGGCATTGGACACCTAATTAAACAGCAAATTAAAAGGAATAGGTCCCCCTTCCACTAGCATAAGCACCTAATTCTGGTATGCATAAGGCTTGTCCTACTGCAAGATAAATTTGGTGCTTTTGGGCCACAAGGTTTATCTCCTTCCTGCCAAGCATTTGATCACTTCTGAAGAGGAGCCATCACACCATAAAGGGCACAGACCGGGTCTCTTGTTCTTTCTTCTCCATTTCCATGGAAAGGACGCTCAGACCTGCAGGGTGGATCAGGACAACCCATGTGGAGGCTGTCTTCTGTGTCCTGGGCTGAGATGGAGAGAGAGCTGGCATAGGGCTGGCTAGTGGCAGTGCCTTTCCTCTGTCTAAAACACACAAACATCGCCACATCTTGCTGCCAAACTATCACTCACGGAGACTGCACAGGAAAGCAGCCATTAGATGCAGTAATCACAGGGCTGGAGCAGCTGTGCTGCCCTGAGCTCTGCAAGGCACTTGGAGCCCAAGTGAAAAGAAACGGGAAACTGCAGCTCCATTATTTCAAAGCAGATTGCCCAGGAGTTAGTCCTCTGCTAGAAGGAATGGCCCTGGTCCTTCTGAGCTGACCTGAAACCTGTGCTTATCTGCAACTGTCTTTTGGCTTAGGAAACTCAACTGAGCCAAACTCACTGACTGGGAGAAACTTCCACAAATTTCAGCTTGTGGAAGTCCTTCCACTAATGCTTTTCTCACATGAAAGAGAATGTGGCTGTTTGATATGTTCCCCTGCCGGGCCTATATTGATTTAATTTTTGAAGATGAAAATATGTGACGCAGTGCTCTTGAAAAATTAGAAGAACAAATCAGCCTGGAGCTCAATGTCGTATGTAATTTTTTAAATATTAGATAAAGACTATGTGAAAGAAAAGAGAAATCTGCATTTTTTTAGTACAAGATCTGAGCTTAGGAACTGGCTGCACTTCTCTGACCCACTGTACTGGAGGGCACTGCTTTTCTGGCACTCTCACATGTCAACGAGGTCACCTGCACTCCCAGAAGGAACTCAGAATTTGTAACTGGAGTTTCAGCAGATAAAAAAGAGCAGAAAGAGAGACTGATTTGTGAGTCTTTTGCATAAAAGAGAAATTCAGAGACATTTCCAGTGCACATGGCCCTCACTATGGTTGGGGTCATAAGCCGTTTGCTAAGAAAGATCAGTGTTTATAGATCAGTGTTTATTTCATTTACACGTTTCAGCTCCCCTTAAAAAAAAAGAAAATGTAGCAAATAAATAAAGTTCAGTGTCAAAAAATCCATAGCTGCACTATTCTCTGTATTAATAAAACAAGGGGAATAATACAGATGTCCTTGAGAGTAACTGTTTCTTAGAGAGATAAGATGGTGATTAATGGGAAATTTGTTCTTGCCAGAGGTGGCTATCAGGTGTAAGCAAATAAATGGTATGGTTCCATTCTTGCAGTCTTCCTACTGTAAATATTATTACTTTGGTAATAGGAAGCTCTAATACTGCTGCCCATTCAAAGGTCAAGATTCTGAAAACACCCTTGCCCTAAGGTTGATGATGTCATTTACTATGATGCCACAGCAAAAGCAAATGGTATAGCAACCAATTCAATTTAGCGATAAAATAATTTCCAAAATATAATGTTATTTTCTGATGTTGTCACTGCATCTTCTCAACATTAGCCAAAGATCTTAACCTCAAGAAATGGAACAGCCTTTATGAAGCTGGGTTTTAAACCTGATAAAGTGCTGGAACAAATAAATGTGGGTTATGTCCCTTCTGATGCATTTTAAGACATCTTCCTACAGACAGCAGTATGTGTCCTGCAGCAGCTTGCCTCCTTCCTAAGAACACTGGGGGAAGCAGAACATGGCCAGGAGGCACCAACCTCCTGCAGTTCTTAGCACTTGCCCAAAGTTACTTATACAAGAGACAGCAGATTTCCAATGCTGCCTTAACTGGAAATAGAAAGACACCCTCCCTCACCCACCCTCCTACCCCCACAACATTCAACTGTCCCCATAGTTGTATTTATGGGTTTTGTATTTCATGGTCCAAATATATTAACTAAGTTATTCTGTCAAGAAATATAAATGATGATCATTTGTTAGCTGTGTCACTTGAATAATTGCATCAAAGTGTAATAAAGTTATTGAAGGGATTTATTAACCTGATGAAGTAACTCATTAAATTCTTCAAATGCATTAATGAAGGAGAAAGTGTGGGCCTTTTAGTCTAATTGGAGATGGGAAATTCTGCAGCTGGGACAACCTGATAAAAATGATCAGATATCCGAAATCACTTAGCTAGTAATTTGGGGCATTTCTATCACTACTCTGGATTTCTACATTATTTTTCTGACCTAAGCAGCTCTGCCTCAGAACTCAGTTACTTCTTTTGTTTTACTATGGCCTGAAGTTACATCTGTAAGTTTACAAGTTGGGAGCTGAAGCACACATCACTCAGTGATGAGTTTCTTGCCCCATGAAGTGGAGAAGGGATATGAGCCAAAAGCTGCCTTTTGAAGTGCACTAGAATGGCAGACTGTTGCGTTTGACAGGGCTGTTGCAAGCAGCGACTTGTTCAGGTACCTGTAAAGAGTGTCTGCAGTGGGGGGTGAAGAGCACACCAGGGCCTTCCTGCTGGCATACTGGCAGTCTGCTCGGCAGTGAGATGCCAGGTGAGTTTTGGCTCTTTTCTTCCAGCAACCTTGGATTAAATCAGCCTCTTGTGTGAGATGTGGCTGGTGGCTCTTGTAAGTAGACCTGCGTGCTGCTAATTGAGTGTGTGGCTTGACCACACAACCTGCCTGGTACTGTTTTGACCGTGTGCCTTAACAGGACACGTTGCTGTGTAAGACTTGGCTAATGAATGCAGAGGTCAAGCATGGCTGAAGTCAAAATGTTAGCCTGGGTGCACTAATTCATTTGCACAGACAGCAATCAGTACAAGCAACCTCTGCTCAGGAGAAAAATAAAGCTGGATAGTAAAAAGAGGATGCAGTGACTGAGGGAGGTCAGAGTGCAGCATGCCAGCAGGCTTCTCTGAGGGTCAGCCTGGGATCACCTGCTGCATTTCCAAGCAGTTTGCTATCCATTACCTATCTGCAGAGCATCTGTCTTAAGCCAGAGCTGATCCCTTTTATAAGGTTTTTAAAGATTTGGAAAAGCACTGCATGAGTACAAGCTGCACTTTTCCAGTTTGCAGCATTAAAAAGCTTCCAAGTACTCAGACAGCATTACTATTGAAGGTGCTGCTATAATGGGGTCTACCATATGGCTACAGCTGTGTGGCACCTGGGCCGTAAAAAGGGGAGCTCGGGAACAGACAATTATTTCTAACATTACTTGTGGTGTGGCTGATTTATGGTGGGCTGGAATCAGCAGTGTGAAATGAGGGTAGTTACAGAACTGGTTTTTATGATCAGGTGGCAGTATGTGGGCTTCTGCTAACTGATGACATTCACAGGACTAGGACATCTGAGAAACAGAAAACTCAGGTTTCAACCCCCTGTCAAGGAGTTTTTATTAGGAGGTCTGAAAACATGCAATCTGTGTCTTCCTGGTAGTTCCTGTGCCCTGGGAAAACTGAAGCTGGTCTTTGTAGCCTGAATCAATTAGAAGAAGGATGTAGGATGCCTTTTTTGTTTTAGGCACATATTTTTCATGGTTGCATTCCAGATAAAATGCTGTTCTGTCAGGGATTCTAATCACCTTTCAGCCATTTATGTAAAATACATGTCTCCGAAAGAGGTAATGAATGTGATATCCCTGAGGCTTGAAGACTGCTGGGATGTGAAGTGCAACTGTAATGAGGTGAGATGTGGGCATTATTCTCAGGCATGAGGCTTCCCGCCACCTGACTTGGCTGCCACATTGTGTGTCTCTCTCGGATGTGGGAGACAAAGTATAGAATGCGCAAAGTCAAAATAAATTCACTCTACAATGCTTTACAATAAGGTCACCTCTGATGTACGGCTAGTATTTAATGGCCACCAGCTTCATTATAAATCTGTTTTCATAAGCATCTGCCCTGCTGAAATTGTGAGTCTTGGGAGAGGTGGAAAGATTGATTTAAAAGAGACCTGTGAGGTGAGCAGGTGGGGAAGAGAAGGGAGCAAATGTGTCATGTCGATCCATGACATTTTGGGTGATCTACACATCACTGCCCGTCTTTTGGACCTCAGCCCCTGCTCTAAATAGCTATTTAAGAACTTGGAATTGACAGCCAGAGCAGGAGCCAAGACCTGCTGCAGGCTGGGCAGCATCTCCCCTTCCCAGGTAAGCGGACTCCAAAGGAGACACAATATGCTGCAAGGAAACCTGTCTGTTCCCTCTTTACTTCCAGCTGCACATGGACCCAGGCAGATGATGTTTCTTGCAGGGAATACATCAGATGGCGAGTTGCAGCTCTGCACTTGTTCTTAACTAGAACATTACAAGAAGAAGAATTCACTTAAATTTTCAGTCATCAATTTCATTCCCTGCTAATGATGAGAGCACACTGGTTTTGGCATGGATAGGTTAACTAAAACGAGAAAGCATTTGCCACCTTTACTTCTACTTGTAGAAATGGAGCAGTTAACCAACATGCATTGCTTAGAAAATATGCTCCCTACTATGTTCATGTAAAATAGAACTTCTGAAATAGGCACTTTTTATTAGTGCTTCTTAACTGTTGAATAAAATGTAACATCGAGATGAGGGAACACAGGCACATTCCAGGCATAATACATTCTGAACATGCTGCTCTCATCTAAAGAATCCAACACTTAAATATGTCAGTATCATATTATTAGTCTGTTACTGTGTTTGCTGTTCTGAAAGCGATGAAGTGAACATGACTTAGAATTTCAAAAAACTTAAATAGAAAATCTATATAATTATTGAAGCAATAAAAACCAGGAAAATCGTAATGGCTTCCAAACTAGAGTGCATCTGACAGTCCCCATTTCTTAGCTCTCTGAGTCTTGTACAATTCTGTGTAAGTAAGTCTGCTATTTTGAGAAACATTAGCTCTTCCCTTTTACAGTCTGCTAAATAGGCTGTATATCTTCTAACCTTGCAGATGACAAAATGCACTCCTTCACCACAGCCTACACAGTGCTAGATCATTTCAACCTTTTTGAGTAAATGACACACAACTCTATAACTGTGTGATTAGGACCATAGATTACCAGATTACTGCTATAAATCTTCACCATAGCTACCACTCACTTGGCAGAAATAGTGAAGTTTCATCATTTATTCTCATGTAGAAAACATGCTGTGAAATGCAACCTCAAAGGTCATTGGGATGGCATTTCCTTTTGTGGTCCTTAGTAAACTCACAGCTAATGCAGCAATTACACAGCCCAATTACCTCCACGTTGGCTTCAGAGAATTTCTTGTCCAAAGTCTGGACAATTGGATTCCACTCCCTTCAGTTAACAAGTGAGGTAGACTCAGCTATTCGTACAATTGTTAGACATTTCTGAAACAGGCTATTCGAGCAATAAGGGCCCATCTGAATGAGGAAGTTGTGCCAACAGAACTTGAATGGGGTATTTAAGTAGCACTAAAAGGACGTGAGCAAAAAAGGTGCATGGGCGCTCTTATTTCAGTGTTAGTTTTATCTAAATTAACCTGTTCCCATTCCACCTAAATCCTACTTAAATGGAAAACATTGTCCAGCTTTTTATATACATATATTCCCCACAATATTTGCATATATATACATCTATAAAAATACAAATGACTGTATCCGCTGCAGTCCCTCAGCTTGTGAGCTATAGTCACATACTCAGCACTTATTTAAAGATAGACTTTGGAGACATTGTACAAACTAATACATTTCCTTTGTTAGCTAACAAAGGGGTTTGACAAGCTGCATAGCTTTCATTATAACCACATTTATATTATAGCTGCTAACTTGTGAGTTGCACCATTTAGGAAAGCTAGAAAAGGAACTGGTATAATCTACTTATTTGGCAACAGTCCAGCACTGATACATGCTCTTCAAATCACAACATGTTTGACTGAAATGAAGCCAAATTTTTAGAAAGGAGAAAAGCTAAACTGTAATATGTTAGAAGGGGCTGTATCGCTATTACAAGTTCCAGCTCTTTGTTCAGTTAAAAAAAGAAGATAGCTACATTTTGATACCAAGCATATGGGCATTATTATCCCTCTTCCCTGCTCTCCATTTTGCTTTCCTTGGAGGAAATAATTGGTAGAGCTGCTTTCAAGAGGTTGAATTATAGGTACCTGACAGGCACCTGCCAGGAGTTCAGCAGAGTAGAATGGCCTTTAACAGTGGTCACTGTCTGCCTGCCCCCTGGAAAGGTTTGCTTCCAAAACAGGAGGATTTTGTCTTTGCAGGTCACTTTCCTGTTTATTTCATTTATACCCCTTTGGCATTTAAAATGATGCCTGCTGGCTTTAGATGTATTTCAGCTCTCACCAAAATTACTCTAGGTCATTTCTCCTTTTCTGAAGTAGACAAAAGGAAATCACTAATTTATGGACAGCCCTGAATTCCATCTTGTTTCTGTTTGTACACTCATGTGCAGCTATTACCAACAGTAACGGTGACCTTGGATCGTATTTAGCATTGTCTTTGTGTTTCCAAATGTTGGAAGAGACATATAGGTATCTCCTTTTTGTAAAAGGGACTCGTGCCACCTATGTCCAAAATATCTTAAATGTAGGAACCCTTCAGGCATGCCACAAATATATGCATGGGAAGAATGCTGGAGAGTACTAAGTGTAGGCTAGCCAGTGCAGTAGGACAAGAGACGGTGGTTTTGAAGATACAAGGCTGTGTTACTGGTGGAAAGGTTTTCTCACTGGTGCTCAGACATTAGCTGTATTTCTGGCTTTGTGTTGGAGTATCTGTGGCTCTGGACCAGCATCTGCTTTCTCATTTTAAAATTGTGTAAGTAAAATCACGTAACCAGAAGGAAAAGCTTAAGAGGAGCTATTAAAACTATTAGATTAATACAGTGTATAAACCTAAGAGGAAATGTGTTATTCAAAGTCAACTGTGTAAGAAGAGCTGCCAGCTATAAGGAGGGAGGTAATGGATTATATGTGAGAAGAAACTTCTTGATGAGATGAGTGAGAACTGCTTTAGTAGTTTAAGCCCTGTCAATGAAAATGTTCCAAGAAAAGACTGTGATAATCTGTAACAGGGTTGGAATAATACTCTTGCTTGCCTACAATTTAGCCCTCATTCTAATGATTGTCTGATATGTCCCACAATCCTGCAATTAATCCGTCACTGTCACAAGTACCAGGAATATAACATACTCCTAAAATAAGCAAATTAAACTGCTAACACAAACTAATCTTCTTACAGCAGGTAATTTCAGGATAATTCATGCACACAGCATATTTTACTACTGGTGATCAGTATTACTACTACACATCATCTACACATATTAACAAATACAGTAAAATAAACCATCTTTTTTCCTGTCTCCATAATACTTGGGGTTTACCTCTAGGATTTCCATCCATTTCAGTATTAATATGGAATGATACACATAAACGTAGCCAAGTTTTCACATTCTTGCCTCACAAGACAGAAAACAATTCAGTTATTGTGTTTCATACATTGAAACCTCCACCAGTCTCACCAGAAGTAGGAATGGAAATGGCCATGTTTTGTGCATGGTATTTAAGAGAATTGTACATTGGTGCCCTCTACACATGCTCTGCAGAACTGCATTACTTTGGGTTGGTTTGAAATAAACCTGAAAACAGTATGCGATAGATTGAAATAATTAAGCAGTATTTCAGGAGCTGGATGAAATGAATGAACCATTGCAATAACAGAGTTATATTTTATTAGATTTAAAATAACAGCAAATGCTATTTTCCCTGAGTAGAAGTGCTGTTGATTCAGTATTGCCACCAACAATTTACAACTTTTTCTGCAAAACTCCCTGCTTTCCCTAAAAAGAAGTGTCCTCCTTTCTAATAATATCTTATTCCTGTTAATTATAGTTATTTTATTTAGAAAAATATGAATTCAGGAATCTACTTTAAAAAAAATAAAAATAGATAAACCATATTTTTTTAAGCCATGGGCATATACAGGGAGCAGAAGCACAGTGCAGTGGTCCTGTCTTGGCAAGGAAACCTTTCAGAGCAGAAACTATTTACCATCTGGTTGTAACAAACCAGTGAAGTAAATAGGATGAGACTGTAACTGTTTGGGAGGATAGATTAGACAGCAGAAATAAAAAGTGACTTACAGTTGAACCAATGCATGTGGACTGGGCTTCAGACTGCCTTGAAGTCAGCAGTGGCTGTGGCTTACTGGTGAGAGCTCAGGTGACGAGGACCTAGCAATAACAAACACCATGTGTCAGATAATTAAACAACAAACACAGCTTGTTTTTAACAAGACCCAGTAGCTGATGGGAATCAAATGATCAGTCAAGCCATGTTAAAAAAAGCACTCCAGCTATCCATTTTAGCAGCAAGTCCCCTCTACCCTCCATATGCTTCATGCTATGTAACAGCCCCAAATCTGCTGCCTGAGCCTTCTCATCATCCTGCATGACAGCAGGCTTACACTACACACAATGGTAAGATGCTCTCACTACTGTATCCTGACACTTTTAAAAGTGATGTTTGTTGTTGGAAAATCATGCAGAGGAGTAAGTGTTATATGAGGAGCCTAAATGGAGCCCCACTGTTTCTTTGTGTGCTTTCCCAGCTAACAGCACTGCTGATAGACAGCACTATTAAGCAGTCATTAGCACCATGGCTGAAAGCTTGGCTTCTGCTGATAATAACAGGCAATTCAATATTTTGAGCCTGTGTAAGAAAGAGGGCACCTAAATGAGAATAATGAGGTCATTCTATGACACGCCTGAGGATATGAAACCATGGGTAACTTTTTAGCCCGCCTGAGATGTGAATACATTACATTCAACTATGACAGATTATTTCTAGCCTTCAAAAACAAAGCATCTTCCATTAAGTCCCACCATACAACATAGCAGATACAACAATCAAAACACCAATGCCCCCATAAAGCACAACTTTAAAAATAATTCTGTGTACGACAATCAAAAAGAAAACATATGTATGGACAGATAATGTGAAGTACAGCAAGGGCTTGGGACAGTGTCGGGAAAACAGCAAAATGTAATAGCGCAATTTTTTCTTTCACTGAATGAGATGCATGGACTATTTTGGCTTTGAAAAGACGAACAAACTGAAATTTTAATTTCAGACCTGCAGCCTGCTTGGAGCAATTCTGTTTCTCTTAAAACAGGCTCACTTCCTGTTGCGCAAGGGCCCAACATTTCACAGGTTTTGTACCACAGGGCTATTTCCAGAGTCTTTATGTGATTGAGCAGTCTGGGTTTGAGTGGGGCTATGCTGTAGCTGTCTGTTAGGCAGGACATTGTTCTGCTTCCTACCTGTATTAGCCCACAGGCTGTATTAGCCTACGACCTGCCTAGGTCTATGGATTAATACAGTTCCGTTTGTTGGACAGATTTGTTGTTTAACACTCTGAAAGTTTACAACAGCAGTAGGAAAAGTCTTCCCTTTTTTCTAGTTGTTCTCCAAGGTTGCTTCCTACATTTCTGATTACCGGGGTGCGTGTGTGTGTGTGCTCTGGGAATGCAAGAGTGTTACACAACTTTCAGGCTGTGCTACTGAACAAAAGAAGCGTGCTGGCCCTTAGCTCTCTTTCTTCTTGTGGGAAACTTGGTAACCTTTGCTAGATGAGATGTTTGTGTGTCTAGTTTAGCTTCAATTTTATTGTATTTTCATTTTGTGTTGAGTGGTGTCATATGTGTGTAGTTAAGGGAGACCTGTGAAATACCACTTCTTTGTATTTAGCTTCAGCTTCTGTATGTTTGTTTAATGTTAGCACTTAAACGCTCAAGCACAGCTGCTAAGAACTCAGTGCTCAGCTCTGGGAGCTTGTCCTGCCCTGGGCACCCATAGCAGGCGCAGCTGGTTGAATACCAGGGGGTGTTGCCTGCCCTGGGGAAGACCTTTCCCTTCACTGTCTGCTGCAGTGTCACCTTCACACGCCATGAGCCTGGGGAGAGGGGATGGGCACAGGGTCCTTTCCTCAGGAACCCCTGAAAACTTACTCGTAGAGGCTTAAAGGAAAGGAGAGTGGTTGTGAGAGCAAGGGCAGGTAAAAACACTTTGCTCTCAGAGATCTCTACTTACTGGCAAGTGGTTTCTCTTTGTGCCCATACATGAGTTACCCTAGAGGGAAACCAACTGGCAAGTTTGCTTCTGTTCCAGTTTCTCTCCTTTTAATTTCCATTTTCTTGGTATTCTTGATTTTTCACAAAGGATTAACTCAGCAGTTCCGTTTAGACTAGAAGAAAAGCTTTAATTCAAATTATTGAGGGACTTTACAGGCTGTGGGTAAAACTTTATTACTTCATCTAGCCCTCAAGCTTATTAAAGGTGGTTTTTTTATTAAAGATTAATAAGTGATTGCCCTTTTTTAGTGGATACCTTTAAGATTAAGCCTCTTCAATATTATAACTCGGAGTAAGATGCACATGCCCTACCTGAAAGGTGACTACACATAGTGTTTGTTTTATAATCCTAATGCTTCATTAGATGTTTGCTGGTTACGATTAACTATCAGTGCAAACATAACTGTTAGTTCTGATTACTTCTAATCTTGAATCAGTAACAATCTGCCCTGAATTTGAACAAAAGACTATCCCACAAGAATGGCAAGGTAGAAAAAGGGACTGTGTCATGGTATCTTTTTGGTACATGAAATAAAGCCTTTTAAAATATGCCATAGATTTTAATTAGATTGGTAAGTCATTAGCAGAAAGGATAAAGTGAAAAAAATGGGCAGAAACAGGCCCCGAGAGCTGCACCTGGAAGATTTTGACTCATCTTTATCATACTTAATATTTATACCTTGGGCAGGCTTGTTTTCAAAGTTGGAAAAGTGGTTCTGCTGTTCATGAAATTAATTGCATAAGCCATGATATTTAAATATAACATGTATTCATTAAAGACTGTAAAATCTGTGAAGTTCTATTAAAAGCCAGCAGCTAATACAGACTGTCATGGCAGGAGGCAGGTCTGGCTTTCCAACATCAAGAGGTTGCTTAAGCTTTACTTGTATTTCAGACATATTTCTTCATTATGCACTGGATTAATCTGCTTCTGCATTTGGCTAGGAGGAATAAGAGATGACTCGCTGGGAGAGATTTCCCAATACTTTAACTCTGTTCCTTTATGTACTGAACGTTTAGATTTCTACAGCATGTCCTGTCATATTCATTGTGTATTTCTAGAGCCCAAGCAGTCAAAATTAGGTCACACAGGAACGTTAGATCTTAATATTTTAGGTCTCAATCTTAGTTTTTTTTCTAATCCTTACATTTACAGAGAGAATTAAAGCTGTACAGAGAGACTCCAATGCTAATTAAATGCTAACTGAAAAGAAGTCAGATTGTACTGTTTTCCATCTCACAATTTTGGGGTCAAATACAAATATTTTAAACAATTTGAGTTTTTGTCATCATGAGATCAGTGAGAGAGTGCTATTATCAGAACCTAATCTGCAGAATCTTAAACTCCTTCTAAATGCCTTTTAAACTCTTTCATGGAACGATTTTATTTGGCAGAACAAAGTAATTGTTTGTCTCAAGTACAAAAATGCTATTGAGAAGAAAATCAAGCTGGTTTGGAATCTGCAAACTTAGGAATTCTTCTCTTCTGGATTCCATTATATCCGAATCATCTTACTTTTTAAATGGCTACGTAATTTGGATTACAATGTTTCTGAAGTTCTGTAATGGGCAAGAGATCTCATGAAAATATCCCAATGCCAACTCGCTACTATGTTATGACACTGCTATCCATGAGAGGTAATTATGACAAGGAAGATAATCTGCCAATCATGAGGATTGCTTTGTTAAGCTATGACTTTTTCCATTGATTTTAATAGAACAGATTTGCCCTTCTAGAAGAATATTTTTGCAAAGGAATTAGGTGTCCAATAATAACTGGTGTGTTTTTTTTCCTCCTCTAGTGTTCATAATGGCTTCTGGGCTTTTGGTTTACCCTTTTGGTTTCAACTCTGCTACTGTGAAGAGATTCTGTGAGAATTCAGACATCTACTATGCAGGAGACTGCCAGATTGGATGGGGGTATATGCTGGCAATTGTTGGGGTCATGTTGTCTGTCTTTTTACCATTCTTTGCAAAATATGCACCAAAAGAGCACATATCTCCAACTCCAATACCTACTATTTTATAGTATTTTATTACTGTTTAAGAACAGAACATTCCTGTCTACAGGCAATGGGCAGAAATTCTTATAGCACCTCCATTTAGCTGTATTGCTAAAGAGAAAAAAGGAGATGGGGAAGAGAAGGTCAGAATCACAAAGACCAAAAGTGCATTGATAGTCTTCCGTAAGTATGAGCAGCGAACACTCTGGAATTGAAGATTAATCAGCAGCCTTTATACTGCTCTAAACATATAGTGGCATAATGCCTTAGACAAAAACAATCTGTTTATCCTCAAAACATCTGTCTACCTCCCAGTTTCTTTTGTGTCTCAAACTTGTCTTTTAAAAGCTTCAGTTCACTTTTTATATATTATTATAAAAACTTTTATGAACCCAATAATTTTAAAGTCAGTAATGATATTTTGTTACAATTATTTTGATTAGTGAAAAAGCACCTGCTAGTAGCCACAGCCTAAAATTAAGCTGAATATCTAAAAGGAATTGTATACAAGAAAAAGGTTTCTTTTTAATCTATGTATATTACTAGCACCTGCATATTGCAAGTTGTCAGCATGCTTTTTAATACTTATCTAATGTTCAAGATTTAGTCATCTTCATGAAGACTTGCATAAAATTTAGATTGCATTTTTTCAGAGAGAAAGAGAGAGATATCTGACTACTTCCAAAGGCTTCATGATGGTTTAACAGTTTAACAGTAGGGAAAAAGAATTTGTTTCCTGTATTTCTTAAATTATCACTTAGATGAACTTTACAAAATTATTTGAACTATTATAACTGGAGATTTGGGGTTTGTTGTCTGTTTGTCTGTTTCTTAAGGCTGAAAAGAAAAATCTGTTTATGAAAATGCCCGACAGCTGTTATATGTAATGAAAATACAAGCCAGAATGAACTAGATTCTAATAGTTCCATCTCTATTAAGAGCCCATTATTGTAAAAAAACAACCCCAAAAGTAAAATGCTACTGAACACGATTAATAAAATCTCATGCTGTGTGAGAACCTGTAAATGCCCATATTTCACGAGTTTGTATGTGAATTTTGTGAAGTCTGATTTTCACAATAGCACTGAATTCATTACTATCAAGCACTGAAATAAGTGCACTTGATTGCCTTAAGCAAAAGAAACATCGCGTTCTAACCTCACCCCACTGTTAGGTTTTTCATTTAAATTAAAATTTAATTCTAATTCTATGTTCATCTTTATTTTCTATTATTTATTAAAAAAGAAAGAATCACATAGATTATATTTAATTCAGAGCTGTACTTCTTAGTTTGTATTTTGGCACAAACCAAGTGGTCAAATTTATTATTCTTCACTTAGCTGAGTCCAACTGATTCCTGAATTTATTTTTTTTCTGAATGAAAAGGGTACATGAAGGGACAGACAGAGACACATTGAGGATGTATAAGAAAACTCGAACAGAACAATCACTGTGTTTTAATAAATGTCAAAGACTTCTGCAGCCTTGTTTACATTCCTCACCCTTCTAAACTTCAATGGAACATTGCATTGTTTTCCAAAGCAATTGTCTGTTGTTATATTTTTATGCACTCTAAAAGCAAATCCTACATGCAAAAGTAACAAGTTCCAATATTCACCTTTGAAAGTGAGATTTCAGTGTGGAATTAAGGACACTGAGAAAGAGAGAGCACAAGGTATGCAGGTTTGCTCACAGTGACTAAGGAATTAGATCTTCCACACAGTTAACAAAATAGGTTGAAGGAATGCCACTAAAGTAAAAAGAATAAATTTCAGTCACTTCTGTATAGTAATGTACTTTTCAGTAATGGCTTTTCAGTAATGTTGCTTTTTTTAATGAATGGCTGAAATTGATAATTTTCATAAAAGAGTCAGAAAAGCGAGGAATAACAAACAACATGTAAAGAGAAAATAATCACCATGAAGTAGAGAGACAGAGATGCAGGCTTTTCTTTCCTAACCAACCTGTGCCTTTACTGTAGAACCATTATACAAGACAGGATCAATATGGTTAAAAAAACCCAACAACAATCAACCAAGAACTGGAAAATGTTGAGTGATGTGTATAAACTGTATTATGTAGGGGGGTTCTGTTTTGTGTAATGTTTACAACTGTTCAATTACTGTTCCACTAGAAAAAGTGATTTGTTAGTGTAAAGTAGAAAATTTTTTGCAAAGATCTAAACACTTGTGGAAAATAAAATTATTTTAGATTTTTATTAACAGCCATAACATACCTAACAGACACAGATGACCTATTCCTGTCATATCTTTCACATGTGCAGAACTGGAACCATCAATCAGACAACTGAAATCAGTAGGACTGCATCACTGATGCCACACACAGATGCTTGCAGGACTGCTCCCATAGTTGCAGCTTCCTTTGTCATTTTAAATTACTGTTACAGTGGAGTCTTACAATTTACAACACTGCTGCACCAAATCCTTTACTTCTTAAAACTCAGTTTCTTCTGTTGTGAACATTGTTCAGCTCTACATCCTGTAATATTCTGCATCTTTTATGAGTTAAGCTAATGTTTCCATTTGGAACTTTCTTTAATATTTTACAATATATAAAAGAAATCAAATATATGTATATGACCTCTACAACTGGATAGACAAAACTCCCCTTGAAACACCCACACTCAGAACCAGCTTAGCACAGAAGGAAGAGATGATAATGCAAGTGATTCTTAAGCATTTAGTAAAGCACATACTTTAAATCCTCAGTTGGAACCTTAAGGGGGGTGTTGCTAACCACACATATGCTAACACTGACAGATCACTTTTTTAAATAAAGACTGTCTGTGTGTTAAACTGTGTAAAAGCGTTTTTCTGTTAGAAGTCAAATGGTTTACTGGACCAGGTTCAAGTTTTATTCTAAATACATAATTTTTTATGTGTAACTAAAGGCTGTATTTTCCATTAATGTGTTTCTGCGTTGACTAGCTGGCTCCTTTTTAGAATATTAACTGTTTTCTGTATTTGACTTGTTGGATACAATATTTCAATTATTTTAAATGTGAAATTTCCAACTGCCAACACTGTATAATAAAATAAATTTAAAAACATATCACACTGTTCACTGTTTTCTTGACAACTCTTTTGTTTTACAATTCCCAATAGATCTGGTACAAAGCTTTTGAAGTAAGGGAACTAGCTAAGGGAAAAGGAAAAAGAAACAGCAGGAATAATCTATGAAAGTCAATGTTTGAAGGCAAAGACACATAAACATGCGTATGGACTATCCTGCATGAAAGATGCTGCTATGGCAAAAGCAAGGAAGTTCTGTGTTCAAATAATTATTTCTCCCCAGCTTCCTCAGAGTCCTTGGGCAATCTTCCTACAGCTTCAGGGTCTGCTGCTGTTTTATACAGGTGTTATAGTGATTATTTATTTAAGAAACCCCATGAATCAGATAACATATCAATGGGAACCATATGAATACCTAATATATACAGTTGCATCCTGTGAAGTTTTTCTGTATTATCTATTATGTTTATTTCTAGAAAAGCTTTTACACATGTTCTTGTCAGCCCACAAAGGGAAGGGAATCTGTTAGCTGGAACTGAAGTGGAATAAAGACTACCTTCTTACTTCCTACCAAAAAGCAGCTTTAATGCAACA
Source organism: Ara ararauna (assembly GCA_028858755.1). Taxonomy (NCBI): domain Eukaryota; kingdom Metazoa; phylum Chordata; class Aves; order Psittaciformes; family Psittacidae; genus Ara; species Ara ararauna. The sequence goes on along the minus strand of CM054389.1, from coordinate 1,941,263 downwards.
TGCAGAGTCACAGAAAACGTTGCAAAGAAGAATATAGTGAACATCTTGAAACAGATATTGAAGGAATTTCTAAATATTGAAGAAAATGAAAAGCAATGGCAATCTGAATTAGGATTGATGATCTTCTTCAAAGCCACTTGCACTACTGCAAATCTTAAACATTTTAATTCAGAATTTCTCCAGTAAAATCTAAACTACTAGCTAACAAGCCCCTGTTATTGCATGTTTAACTGGGAAAGATAAGCTATAAAATGTAGTAGTGAAAACAAAACACTGCTACTAACCTTTTTGTTTGTAACTGTTACTAACATTTGTTCGATAACAGTATAGTGCTATTTAGAATTATTGAATCAGATTTTCAGTATTAGTGTTGGCAAATGCTTTAGGATATCCAGCCTTTACTGGTAATCAGTTAAAACTGGTTTCGGACAACCCTTCTGACTTCTAGATTTCATTCACTGTTTTGACATACGTTGTCATCTCAACATCTGCAATTTTAACAAATTCCTGGAAAGTGTTTTGCTCTTGAATAGTTGCTGGTCTTACAGAGACACACTTTAAAATGTTCTTTTTTGCATCATAGTTCCCCATGCACCTGTGCACTCGGCCTCTAATTAGTCTTGGAAGCTCCCGATCCTTCATCAAAAGCATAATAAACAAATTAAAAAATTATATCACCTAACAGAAAAGCTTTCAAAATGTCTGAAGTCTACATCACAGATGGAATTCAAATCAGTTTTTTCATTATCAACTGAAGCTGAACTGAAAGTCCCACGTTTTTTGCTGAAACAGAAGTCTGAGGATGCCTGAATAGTTACTAGATCATTGCTCTAAATCAGGCTGGGACAAGATGGTATAAGCATCCAGCTTCCCTTTTACATAGTAATTTTCTGTTTTATCAGAGCAACCTATTATTAGCCTCAAAAATTAAAGCTAGTGGTGTCTGTGTTACATACAGACACGGAATACTTACAATTTCATAAAATACGCAAGGCAGACTTTCCTTTCCATCCCTCAAAAGGAAATTCTTAGCCCCATATGCTCCAGGTGTGACTGCAGAATCCAGGGTGCCTGCAGTATGCATCAAAACATAAATCACAATGAAAACATCAGAGCAGTACTAAGTATAATACACAAAGATACCATGACAGCATCTACACACCAAAGCACTAAGAGATAGAAAGTCAGCATCAGCTTTTTGGGAGAACTTGTGCTGACAGCTTTGGAAGTTCCAATATTATTATGTGCTTTACACAGTCTTTTGGCAGTACAATTGTATGCGTTTCTTTAAACTGCATGACTAAATGTGGTTTTCAGAACTGTCACTGTAAACAGGTTATTCCCTCCTTAGGCAGAGCACAACACAATTGTCTAAGTTTCTCATATGCAAATCAACTTTAAATATTTGCAACCTGGTCAAAATAATAGTTTTTTGGGATGCCATTACACTGTATATTCTTACCTTGATTTAGTCTTTCCAGTCTTTAGTCATGTTCATTTCTCAGATACCATCAATTAAAACCAAAATGAAACACACTGAAAGCCATCTGTGTTTAAAAGTGCTCCAGACTAGATCAACTGTATTAAAAATTACTGTAAAACTGTACCTCTCTACAGAAGGTTCTCATTAAATAGGAAAAACTATGGTAACACATTCTAAAAACAAGGAAAGAAAAAGAACAGGATAGAAAGAGCTTAAATGCTGGGGAAGGATCATATTATTAATTTTGTACCTATTTTAGCCACCTTTGATAGGTGAATGGATGTCCCAGCAGGACAATCAGAATGCTCAGGCCAACATTTTGTATATTTGAGTATTTCACCTATTGTTTCTACAGTTCCTTAAGTTTTCTCTTGGCTATTGTCATACCATTATTATCAGTTATAGCACAATCTTCCGTGCTTACCTAAGACTTCAAATAACAGTGCTGTTTTATAAGCATATTGACTCCAGTGCCTCATACTTTCAATGACTGCAGATATGATACGCAAAGAATTCTTTTTTTCTTTAATTTTTAATTGAGATGATGAAAATTCCTTTCAGAGGAAGATGAAGACGGGTCAGAGATACACTCACACCATTTTAAAAGACAGACATTTAGATTATGTTAAAAATCCAGTATTTACATTAAAATTACAAACAACTCCCTGCTGATTTATATGATCCCACTGAGGACTGTAGGTTACTATAGTATGAAAATATCGATTATAAGTTTTCAAAAATGTAAGGGCTTTCTAAGGTAGCTAGGGCTGATGAAAGCCTCATCTTCCCAAATTTCCCTTTTTTTTTTTTTTTTTTTTACTGTTTCCTTCATTGTATTTTCCTATTAACTCTCTCCAGAAGTTTACCTGACATTTGTCTTCCGGACCACACTCAAACTGGTTTTCATTCTTTTTATTTTGCTGGATATTGTAGGTAACTTTACATGCCAGACTATGACCCTGCAGACTTGAAACAGTGTTAGGTTTCATTGGCCATTGACCTTTAGATGTTGATGTTTGGCTGGTTTCTGCTGTTTTCAGGAGTTGAGATGAATTACGGTTATTAGGGGGGTTTTGCTGCTGAACAGTTTTCACACTTTTTGAAAGTTTCTCAAACTTTCGAATAATTCCACTCTCAGGTCTTGAATCTTTCGTGTTACTTAAAGGAGCACACTCATTTCTGTTCCAAACTTTAGTATTGGGACTCTTCTCTTCTGCCCTGCAGCACAACATAAGGTAGTTCAGTATCACAATATCTATTCCGAATACTCAAGATATGTAATTAAAGGCTGTTAAAACAACCTACATATTGTTGGTTTAGCTTTAGAAGCATCTGTTAAATATTCAGACTCAAAGCACTAGAGGATATACTAAAATTTACCCATATACAGGGCAGTGATCACACCTGTACTTAAATCCAGCTGAATTCAATAGGCCTGAAAAGCTTGCTCAGTTATTGTCCCACCCTGTATAAGGGATCTTTCTGACCTAAGAGTCACAATTTTTCCATAAGTCTCAAAATAAGAAAGCTTTCTCCTGAGAGTGATATTTCCAAATTCTTCTATAACCATTACTGAAGGAACCATTTTAAAACAAACTCTAGTCCTGACCTTATTATTTCTACAACACGCTTTTTTTATAAAGTTACTCTGAAGTTTCTTCCACCTCCATTCCATTTTGCCTTTGAAGGCACTTGTTTGAAATATTCATTCTCTTTTTGCCATTGGAAAGGAATAAGAGGAAACAAAGAGAGAAAAAGGACAATTATAACATTGCTGGAAGTTTTCCAGTGAGCTCCAAGCATCTGAATCTGTAAGCTTTTCCTTGGTTTGTAAAAGCAGTGTTCACAATCATATCCAATTTTGATTAAATGCTTTGATATAAAATTGCCCTAATGAACACTGATAGAAACTTATTTGAATCTATTGATAAAATTGAAAAGTGGGCAAAACTTTAAGGAGACGGGAATCTCAAAAAAATACATCTAAGGCCAGCAAAATTCAATCAACTTTTATAGTGAGACTGAATTTTAGGCCTGATAACAAGGCTAGGTATTAGGTCTAATTAACAGACCTCATTAGGTACACTGGAAAGATACTGGATTGCTGTGGGTTTTTGCTTATAAGCACAATGTAATTTTTTAGGACTACAGTGATGATCTGAAAATTGAAAGGGTCTCTGAATGCTAAATAATGTGGAAAAATCTAAGATATATTTTCACATGAGAAAATTTTTGTTAAGGAAAGAGAATAAAAATGCAAGATGCTGCCAACCTGCAGGCATACAAGCTTTTTTCCAGCATTTGCTAAATAAGACTTTGATGCAATTGGTGGTTTCATAAGGGAAGGAGCCATCGCATGTTCTGTTTGGCTTGCAAAGATAAGTTTAAAGTATCAGGGACACAGTAGCAGCTTTATTGTAAGAGACACATGGATGATAGTTTTTGAAACTATTAGTACCCAAATAAAAATTAACACACAACAAATAACATGCTTTTACATACCCACTGTTTGCCGCTTTCTGTAATTCAGCCACCTCTGGGTTTGCAGATCCCCAGCCTAATTATGAAAACGCAAAGCGCTGAATACAGATACAAACTGAAGATTGGAAAAGTAACATGTCTACTTAGGGCTCCTACTCTTCATCTGCTTAATGTTCCACAAATAGTCTCACAAAGGAAGGGGAATGTAAAAAAAGGGTGAGGGAATGTGATCCTTTGATATCTGTAATTATAAGGCGACTTCTAACAAGTAGGTTGCTTCTCCAGACAGTGGTTAGGTTACAGACATTAGACTTATTAGCACAGACTCCTACTTTATTATAAATAAACTTGTTTATTTTATTATATACAAAACATAATTAAAGTACTAGGGCAGAATTCTGCATCATTCTTCCCAAGCACAATTTGAAGAACAAGTTCTCTTCTGAATTACAAGAAAGACATCTTATAAATGTTTCTTCTTGTAACACAGGACTTGAATGTTGATTGAAATCAACTGAAAACAAAAGGTCAGAGTTTCAAGAGACTCTATTTAAATATCAGTGCTACTTCATTCTCTAACAGACAAAGAGTCAAACTCCCTCTAGGCACAAAGTATAAAAAGCTCAATTGTATAGAGGAGAAAGAAATTTCCTGGAGGACATTTTTCACATAATGAACTTTTCAGAGATAAACATAATGGATGCATATAGTTCTTGATAAAGACAATGCCTAATTTAATAAAATACAATCATAAAGTTAAGCTCTATTTGGATGGAGAGCAAATTAAAAAAGAAAAAGAAGGTATCTTATTTACCAAATGACATGGGAGAAAAGTCATAAGTAGGAGTCCCAGAACTGGCTCCTGGCTCATCTTTAAGGGGATTTGAAGTCAGGGGCTGCCTATTTCGTTTTTTCTGATTGAACAGAGGCACAGGCAGATAACCTAAAATTAAAATTCAAATAATACTATACCAATAGCAAAAGGAGATAAAAATCTACATTTAAAATATGTAAATAAAATTAGTTATTTTAAATCCCCCATAGGAATTAATTTCATAAACACACAACAGACCAGCCACTGCCTCACAGAATTTTTATTCCCAACCCTCTGTCCTGCAGATAATCCCATGAACGAAACATTTCCCTCTGACCAGTGCCCTGACCTTATTCAACATCTTGCCCTGTGCTGCAATAAAACCAATAAGCCATGCAAATCCACTTGGGAAGTGGGGTTCTAGGGCTGAATACTGTATAGCCTCGGTGAATACTGCATGTGTGCGTAACAAATATATATGTATACGCATATATATATGACTAATGAGGCATGAATGGTAAAGCACAAAAGAATGCTTGGTACCTGCTGTGCTGCGAGTTGAAGCATCAGCTAGACTCCTTTTCATTTCTTTTCTCTGTCTTAACAGGCAACAGTGTATTGATTACTCCAAATTTGCTGTATGGAAGTTAGAGAAGCAAAGTAAACTAATTCATGTTGTAACACCCAGATTTTATGTGGTTTGATGACAGTTTCTCTTAACTCTCTGTATACCCAGTTGTACTGGATTTAGAAGATACATGGGTACACAAATAACATGCAATTGCTCTTCAAGGATTAAGGGCCCAAATGATTACATTTCTGAAGTCAAAATTGCATTCTCTCCTTTAAATGCTGTAAAAATAGTGAATTCACTTCTGAATTTAGATGCACATATACATTCAAATACAAGGAATGTTTTTTAACTCCTGAAAAGAGAACACTAATAGAAAATGCATACTTATACCTCGCTGCAAAGTGTGACGGCAAGTATATGGCTTTGGCATATGGAATAAAAGCTGATTTAACTAGTCTGTGAAAAATTAGTGTCACACTCCAATAAATAAACTTTTCTGTACTTTAGGGTACAGACCTAAAACCTTGAGCCAATTTTGTTACATGTAAAATACTTCACAAGTCAAAAAACATGATTATCAGCCAAATATTACGAACATAGCATACTAGAGGTAGTTTGAAATATTTGTTTTCTGAATAAACTATTTCTATAGTAAATGTCTATGTCTTACTGTGTACATCAAGGACACTACACAGGCTGTTGGGTAGCATTAGTTGCTATTCAAAGTTAGTCACTGGTTCATATTGCCTATAGCATCACAAGAATAACACCTCATACTTGTGGGTATAAATAAAGCATCATCTCTACATTTATTCTGGTCTGGCAGTTAATCATATGCAGCTGTTAAAGATGTTGGTAAGAATGAAGCACAATTATCTGCTACAGCTAGAGTAATGGAGCAATTTACACTTCTTTTCCTGTTAGGGTTTGGAAATGCGCTGTATTTGTAATTGACTTATGTCAATTGCATGTGTGACAACAGCAGAGCAGCTTCTAGTTAATTCTGCTTGATTTAAACTATACTGCTAGCACTATGCAGCCTAATGGCCACCAGCAAGTAACACACTTGTAAAACAAAGCCCCATAAACCTGACTTTGCAGCTTATGAAGCCAGATCTGCTGTTGCACAGGATTTTAGACTGTATCACTTTGCTTTCTGTCCTCTCTTCAAGAGAAGCAACCAAAACCCAGAGCTAAAGCTGTAGAAAAGTTACCTCAGGATGGGGAGCAGGAAACACCAGGAGTGCCCGCAGCAGCACCAGCCCCAGGGTAAAGGAGTCTGAAGCCCCCGCTGCACCCCGAAGGATGAGGCTGAGGTGGAGCCCGCCAAAAATAACGGACGAGACAATCACGTCCTCGCACCTGAGGGAGAAAAGGGCGGGAAGGCGCTGACCGCGCTCCGCTGGTGCCGGCGCTGTCGGCCGCGGGAGGCCGCCGGTGAGGGGCTGCCCGCCCGGTGAGGGGCTGCCCGCCCGGTGAGGGGGCTGCCCGCCGGTGAGGAGCTGCCCGCCCGGTGAGGGGCTGCCCGCCCGGCCCCGAGCTGCGGGAGGGCGGGCGGGGGAGCAGCGGGAGCGGTTAAATGGGTGCTCTGTGGGGTTTCATGATCTCCGCCCGCGGAACTGGCCCGGGTGCGGCAGGTTCAGCACGTGCAGGTCCCGGGGCAGGAGCTGAATATCCACCACTGTGCGAACACAAGCAAGGATATGAATGAGGCTACCTGCGTGCCTCACTGCTGGGGTTTTACTCATGGTTGGCTTTGTTACTGTTTCAAAAGTTACTGTTTTCCACAGTAAGTTCTGAGGGGTTCCTGCGTAAAATCTCAGAGCCCAGCAGGATTAGAGCCCATCATTTTGACTTCGGTCTTAGGCAGCTTTGGAGGGCCATGTTACATCTCCTCAATACACCTTTGTCAAATGACTTTGATAGCCAGACTTCATATATGTTTTATTATTGCATTTGTTTCTCAGCTCGTGGCACACATTGTAAGCTCTCAGATGCACTACCAGAAACTTGGATCTAGTACAGAAAACCAGCCTCAATTCTAATAAATTAAATATGCTCTTACATAATCTGTCAAAGTGTATTGGCAAAGCACAGGAATAAGGGATTGGTCCCAGTGGTTAATTGAGAACAGTGAAACTTTTCAAGTGTCAGCATTTAAGCCCCAGATTTGTGGGTGCTTGGAATGTCCTGGGAGACCAGGAGTTAAAAGCTGTTTAGAAGTTAATGTGCTCTAAGGGTATAAAAGAAGCCTCCATGGCTTTCGTGCCTAACTCATGTTCGGAAACGCGCTGTATCTGTCCTAGGAAAGCTCGTTTTAGGAGGCAGGCATCTTGCATGTTAAATGAGGTAAGTGCACAGGCAATCTCTGCGTTTCATTCAGCGTTTTGCAAGGGATTATAACCGCTACAGTACCACCGGCAATAAAAGATAAGCTCCACGTTCCAGCACTGTGTTTGTGTTTTGCTGTTTGCTCTTCAAACTGCTGTGGTGTTTAAACTCTGCAAACCAAGATTCAGAGTGTGAGTCATTTTTTCAGGCAGCGTGTAAATAGCCATTTTGGCACCACCGCTAAAGAGGCTGAGGTCAAAGGACAGAACAGGCTGTCCAGTGCTGTAACATACAACTTTGCTGCTGTGTTTAATGGATTACTTACTAAAATTGAATACCTCACAGCTTCTAGGTACAGGAATAACACAGTTGAGCGTCTAAGTAAAGAGTCTCTCTGTATGAACCCACCGTAAGGTTCAGCAGATCTGTGTGCATAAGCTGAAACATAGAGAGCAACTTCTGTAGGAAATAATAGTCCTGGCAGAACTTGTCTAAGTAAGCCCCGTGTTCAGCTTTCTGTTCGTAGACCTACAGTCTATCAGCCTGCATTAGAAAGCCTCTCCCAGGCACTAGCCAAATGCTCTCTCGGCCACTGGAGTATAATCTTAATAAAAAGGAATTGTTCACGAAACATTTCTGTTTCCCTTGCAAAGTGGCATTTTTTATATTTATATCATGTGCCAGATGCTAGTTGCAAATACTTCTGTCACAGCAGCAAAATGCTTATTTTCTGTTATTAAGCCCTTTTATTCTGAATGTTTTGATCCTCACAATGGAAGTTGTGGCTGCTCTTTGGCTTGAGTTTCAGAAACCTGTCTGAATGCTTTTAGAAGTGGAAGAAGTCCAGTTGTTGACTCGGGTTTTTTTGGGGGGTGACATGAGTATTGTCCCATTATGGTCTGTATCTGTTTCCTTTTTCATAAGAGTTTGCAGAAGTCAGAAGGGTCGCTGCTGGCAGAGTTGTTTCAACGTGTTAGAGGTCTGTGTTAGCAGATTCCGATACAGAACTAGAGCCAGGAATATTAGGGCAGTCAGTTGTGGATAAATTACACTTTAATTTCAGCTAGTGTTCCCTCTAATCGCTGATCTTCAGATATTATAAACCAAAAAAGGTTATACAAGCAACAACATGCTTGGAGGAACTCAGCTGTTCTTGTTTTTTCAGATGAAAGTACTTGATGTTTCAGCATTAAGTGCTGATCTAGAGCCAAGATATGAGTCTCATTTTACTGGTTTTGCTCTCTAAATAATTCTGCCCTCGCATGCTGTAATGTTATGTAACTTCAAACATACATGAGTATACTTGTTACACCTAGTCTGCAATGCAAAAATGTCAGAGGTATTTAGGTGCATGATTAAAGTTTACATTAAAAAAGTCTTTTCATACTGTCATTCATACAAGATCTACCTATATATCATATATTAATAGAGATTACCAGGAGAAGTTAACTTTTGAACTGCGTAACAGTGCCATTAACTAAATATGGGAAACGAAGGGGAGGGCTCCTGGAGAGGGAGGAGTGCTGGGTTAGCAACTCCCCACCTCGCAACGGGAGGCAAAAGCTCTAAGAGAAATGTTAATTCACTTTCATTCACTTCTGACCTAAACAGGCTTAAAGAATTCACTATTAAAAAAAGGTGTGGGTTTGGGTTGGGTTTTTTTCTTTTGAGACAAAAGTTTTACTTTATTTTCTGTTTTGCTTTCAGCACTTCTTAGAGCTGCTGAAAAGCATGACTTCCTCTTCTGTTGTTTGTAAACCTCCGGTAAGACGGGTTGCTATCTTCGGGGGAACTCATGGCAATGAGTTATCTGGGGTGGTTTTGGTCAAGCACTGGCAAGAGAATGGAGCTGAGATTCAAAGAACAGGAATGGAAGTGAAACCATTTCTTACCAACCCAAGAGCTGTGAAGAAGTGTACTAGATACATTGACTGTGATCTGAACCGTGTTTTTGACTCTGATAATCTTGGGTAAGAATAGTTGTCCTTTCTGTTGTTTTACTTTTCTGTTCTTTCAAACTGTAAGGAGCTTCCTTTCGAGATTAAAATGTTAACACAAGTTCCACTACTATTTTAACTGTGCAGTCACATAACTGAAATTACTGACCTTTAACCCAAAAAGAACAAATTGTGTGAGCGTTAACAGATTCATTTTAAACCCCTTGCTGGTAGAATGAGTCTAAAATCACATATAGCCTTAAACACAGCATTTTGAATTAGTATTGGATTAGTTGTATTTGTGTAAACTTAAGTATTGCTGTACTGAGTTGCAAAGTCATTATTTCTCATGTCTTCTTGTACGATTCAGCTTTGGAGCTCATTTTCCTGCAAGTATAATTGTATTCAGAAAACAGGTAAAAGCAATTTAAAGTTATTAGACATCTGAGTGTCTGAAAAAATGGCACACAAATTGGGGAAGTGTGTTTAATTTCAGTTATATACAGTGAAAGATAAAAATTTCAAAGTAACTAAGTTAGAAATTATATATTTTATGGAAAAATTATAACCAAAAAGTCTCAATAATTTAACCAACTCATTATTTTACAAGAAATTAAATCTATAATTAAGATATTAATTGATTTTACATTTTTAATGGGATTTTATGTTTCTCAGCTTTTGAGACATCTATTCCATAGGTGTACTTTGCTGTATAAAAATCCTTATGCTTAGTATAGTTACATGCTAAACAAGTAATTACATTTCAGAAAGGTCTTAATGGTAAAGGTGCATATTGCTGAAAGAAACACGTATCACTTACTTTGTAAGCATGGTTATTCTTACCCTGCATGTCTTTTCATCTAGCTTTTCAGCTTAGAGTTTTGTTGTGACTATATGTAAGATAAACAGACTTTTTAACATGTAAGAGTTGAGGTCATTCTCTTAATAGCTTACTTAGGACAAACATATTTATATAAAAAATGGGCTTGTTTGTTTTCAGCTGCTTTGAACATAGAACACTTGGAAAAACAGCAGATTAAGACATCTGCAGGTTGTCCTCATTAAATCATATTAAGTTGCCCAGTCCTATTACAACACTATTAACTGTTTGGAATACCTTCACCTTCACCTGATCCCTTTAAGTGTAGACCCTTCAAGATTGCAAATGATTTTACAAAATAAGAAAAAGGAGAGTGAAATCCTGATACTACTGACAACAATGGTGGAAGTCCTATTGAGTTTGGTAAGAATTATTAATTTAACAGTCCTCTATGAAGAAACCTTGAATTTCAAAGACAGAACTAAAGAATATAAAGGTAGATTATGTGATATACAGAATCATAAAAATACAAAAAGGAGGTTGAGTGGCTTACGTGAAAAATTTGTGTCATACATGTTTCCTCTAGAGCCCTTATACAGACAGGAAGCAGATCCCAGACCTTTCCTTAGGCAAACACCATGTTTTTAAAGTGTAGTGCAGACATAATCAGCTGAGATTACACATATTAAAACTAAAGGAATAGATTTGAGGTAGCAAAATCTTCTATGACCTTTGAGGGTCAGGAGGGCTCAAAACAATACACTGTAAAAGTCCGATCAGAATACGAGAAGACAAGAAATGAAATGACAAAAGACCTTGTGAGTGATGTCCAAGGTAAAAGGGAAGGGACTGATATCAGAATACCATCTGCGGTAGGAGCTGAATCCAGTGTTGGAAGTGGTTTAAGTTGTTGATAAATCTTGAGTTAGTTTGATGCACAGGGGGAAATTTTTTAATGTAAATAAGTGAGAAGAATATAGGCTCCAGCTAAAATCAGATCAAAAAAATCCTATTATCCTTCTGCACAAGGTACAGAATAGTAAGACTTGTTTAACAATCATACTTGCTCCTTTTAAGCATGAAGTTTTAACAGTTTGATAACAAAAGAGGTGATTTCAACTCCAGTCAGTTAATGGAATTAAAGAAAAGGGTATACATATGTTGTTGACTGTAAAGCCATGGAATGAGTTTACTAATTTCTTTGTACTGATATTAACAGCAAGCCAGTGGTGGAAGATATTCCATATGAAGTGAGAAGGGCTCAGGAAATCAATCATATATTTGGTCCCAAAGGTAGTGATGATGCGTATGACCTTATTTTTGACCTTCACAACACCACTTCTAACATGGGTGGTACCCTTATTCTTGAAAACTCCAGGGATGACTTTACAATTCAAATGTTGCATTATATCAAGGTAAAATTAATTTAAATGAACTATAAAAATAGATTATTAGCTGTAATGTTGTATTACTATATATTATTTTGTAGTTTCTTTAAATATACTACTTTTATTCTGCAAAACTTTAAAATATTTAATCACTCATAGGCTGATCTTTTAATCAGAGATAATTAATATTTTGATTATAATGTCAGGTAATAAAGACTTGAATTCATAATCTTCATGTATTAAAATGAGTGATAGTAAGACTGATAGGAAAAGAGGAATACTTAGGGTAACACCTATGAAAATGAATGTAATTTAATCTGCTTTCACACTGATCTGTCAGGGACTTGGATAAATTTTGGTCACACATGCTAAATAGCTAAACATTAATTTTATGAAATAAAGACTTGTAAAAAATAATGGAAGTAGGTAATGACAAATGTTCCTTTCATCAATAGTTATAGTAATAGCAATATGTCTTTAGAAGCTGTTTGATTCTGTGGTTCCTGAAGCTGATAAGTATTGGTAGAGGGAGGTTTGCGAAGTGCTCCCTTAAATGTAATCTGATTGACCTCAGCAGTGACTTATGAGATCAAGGTTAGGCTTTTTTTTCCTTTTTCTTAGAAACAAGTTATTTTCACATTTGATTTTTTTTTTGTTATTATATGTATCCCATTTAAATGTTTATAAAATATTTGAAGATATAGAAAGCTCATGACTAAAGTTATATGAAGAGCAATGGTAGGCAGTGATCAGGAAAGAGGCCTGAAATAAGTTTCTATATCAAAAAAAGGGTGCAATAAGGCTTAATTTACAGTCCACGTCCCTGTAAGAGAAAATCTAGGTCTGACACAAAAATACTTGAAATCTGCTTTGCAGTATTCTAAGTTTTGGAACACTGATGGGTAGTTTCCTTCCTGTTAGCAATTTAAGACTAGAACTGTATTCAGCTGTATTAGGAGACAGCAAAGTTCAGTGGAGCATGGCTGGCAGGAGTTAATGGAAAGGAGAGAAACAAATGCAGCTTTGTACGTTTTCTAAAGATGTCCTACTTCTTTGAGGGCCATGAAATAAAGGCAACATATTGAAGACATTGTGTAAATCACTTCTGCATCAGTAATCTTTTGTGGCACAACGTTTAAAATATTTGCATAACAAGACATTTTTAAACAATCTCCACAGAGCGTTTTGGCTCCAGAACGCTGCCCTGTTCTGCTGATTGAACATCCTGGCTTGAAATACGCAACGACTCGATCTGTAGCAAAACATCCCGTTGGTAAATATGAAAAATAAAGACTATTTTAACCCACCGTACTTTAAAATACGCCTGTTTCCAGTTGTGTTCATTTCATTACACAGAGCGCTCTGATCACCAGTAGGTATTTGTTTGACAATGTATTTACCTAGTTAAATGCCTCTGATTATCTCTTCTCTTGAAGAGTCCTGATTTATACTTGGCTTACAAAATACAGAAGCCAGATGGAAATGCTAAACTCAGTTAACTCACTGTTTGCCGAAAATACTTATGATATATGAGCATAAGGAAGAAGCTTCAGACAAGAAATGTTTATGTCCTCTAAATAAGCCTTGGCTGAAACTCTGGTTGTTAGTTGAGAAGGAAAAGACAAGATATGTCAAAGGAAGGGGGAAATGATGTTCTGCATGGAAATGGTTAACTTTCTCATTTATGAAATCATAACCATAGAAAGAAAATCATTAGCTTGCTTTTCATGTTAAACAATGAGTTCTCTAAAATGCAGCATGGAAAGCTTAGGATGAGGAAAAGGATAAGAGAAACAAATATATGTAGTGACCCTTTCTCTGACCCTAGTGCCACACTCCAAAATGTACATATGATTCTTTAAACTGATCCTGTCCATGAGCCAAATTTCCTGCTTGCCCTAAAAATCTGATAACTGTACTTTACAATTCCTCTTAAACGTAAGCCACAGACCCAATCAGACATCTGTTTATGCTGTGTAATCTAATCATGTGATGTATTATGGCTATATTGATAATCTCCTTCATCTGCAAACAGGTGTGGAGGTGGGTCCCCAGCCACAAGGTGTTGTTAGAGCTGATATTTTGGACAAAATGAGGAAGATTGTAAAACATGGCCTTGATTTTGTGCAACTTTTTAATGAAGGTAGAGTAAGTAACAAGAAAACACAGCCTCTGTACTGTATCAGTGCACCACTGCAAGATAGCGTTCTGAAAAAAATAGGGTAGGCTACAATATTTTAAACAGGTAAAAGGGGGGAAGGATTGTTCTCTAGACCATCTGTGTGGCCTCAGAAAGTCAGAGTTCCTGTCTAGCTCCTCGGTAGCTTTAAGGCTATTTCCTTTTTCTGAAGATGCAGTAAGTTTACTTGATCTTAATCTTACAGATGCTTTGAGAATCTGAAATACCAGCTATTTGTACAGTATGGTCATGGAGAACATAGAGAAGTTAATACTAAGAAAGAGGGGTTTAATTTACACACCACCTGTGCAATGTTATCTAACATTAAAGTCAATAAATTCTGGAAGATTTTGTTCTGTGTACCATCTAAAATACTGACAAAAATAGGTGTTTAAAATTCTTTTAGAGTACACTTTATCAGTGGGATTTCTTTCTAGAAGGAAATGAATATAATTGTGTGTGTTAGAATCTCCATTATTGTGCTGGAATGGTAAAGATTAAATACCACTGATACCATCCTGTGTTGTACAGGCCCTTCATTGATTCATCTACAAATACATCTTTTTAAGGATAAAGTGAAAAGTCACATTTCAGTAGCAAATTTAGATCTGGCTTCACATGCTACAATACATGACGGGACCATCTTTCTGCAACTTGACTTTGAGGGGACAGAAAGTCTGGAGCTGGACATTTTTATGATAAGAGCTAATCGCTGGTGTAAACTCTGACAAGATACAGCCTAAAGATTTGAGCCGTTCTAAAGAGAATAAATAATGCTGTGTTCTTTTTAACAGGTAGTTCATTTTTGGCATTAAATTACATTTATTCTTTCTAGGAAAGGAATTTCCACCATGTACAATTGAGGTTTTTAAAATAATGGAGAAAGTAGATTATCCCAGGGATAAGAATGATGAAGTTATTGCTATTATTCACCCTAAACTTCAGGTAAATTCTGAAATAGTTTCCGTTTGTGATGTTTTATAAGTATTCCTGTGTTGCTTCTGCTATAGTATATTTTAATAGTAAATATTTAAAGTGACAATATTGACAATGGGTTTATAGAAAAAACTTTAGACCTTCCCTCTAGTAAGTTCTGTCACTGAGGTCATACCCTAGGAATCACTGAGACTAAAGTCACTTTTGAACCTAAAACTAAAAAGAAAAAGGCAGTAGGATAGCTTAAACTCTGAAATATAAATCTAATTTTTAATTCTAAAATGAGAGTCTGTTTGATATCAATTGTGAGCACCTGCAGTTTCCTTCTAATTCACCTTTACCATTGAATTCTATATAAACCTGAAAACGGGGACAGTCACCTGAAATTACATATTGAAGATTAAGAGGAATTCTTTTAAATGCTTTTGCCATAAACTGCAGAGAATATAATTAATGAGCATAAACTCAGAAATCACATGAAATACATGAAAATTTGAAGGTAAATATATCCTATTTATTTTCTTTCTCTAAGGATCAAGACTGGCAGCCACTGAACAACGGTGATCCTCTATTTTTGACTCTTGATGGAGAAGTAATTGTATATAAAGAGAACTGTACGGTCTATCCAACATTTATTAATGAAGCTGCTTATTACGAAAAGAAACAAGCTTTTGTAAAAACAGTAAAAATTAAACTCACTGCAAAACACATCAGATCCTCAGCCTTAGACCAGAGCACTTCTTAAATCTCATCACGGATTTGCCGTGCAAGAAGTGGATTTCCTCTCTGAAATCCAGTGTCGATCAGGAGTCATTGGTGGAATAATAAATGCAGAATCTAATGTTAATCATAATTTAATTAACATTGCTGAGCACTTTTAAGATTAAACATATTGTCATAATGCTAATTATGACTGCTGTTCACTTGTTCTAATAGATCACTATAGATGCAAAGAGTAGATATTTTTATGATGTTTATTAGTTCACACACTACCACATACTGGTTCGTGGCTATAAAACTTAACCTGCAGCATCATCTAGAAAGAGGCTGCTCCACAGAACTGTGGTATACAAAAAACATTTACAGCATTTCTGCATTATAACCCGAAACCTCCAATAACCCAAGTTTTTAAAATGGGGTGATCCTTGAAACTACTTCCTTAGATAAACATACAAAGTATGAGACAAGGGAAAAGCCAGGGAGAGAGAAACAGAGTGAGGGGACATATATCAAAATTCTTCCCTGTTATCTGCATGTGGGACCAACCCCTGCCGTACTGAAGCTGAAGCCTTCGGGTTTGTTTTTTCTTTTTATACTTACAAAGATAAAAATAAGCTAAAACCATACGATTTCTGGAAAGCATACATTAAGATGACATGTAAAGCTTCTTAATTTTAAAGTATTATAAGATCAATTCATGCTGTTTCTAATTTAACATTAAAGACAAAAAGGGTTTAATTTAGGAGGTATCTCCTAGCTGGAAACATGCTGGAACAGTATTTAAACTCAGGAAAAGGACGTGTTTATCCCATGAAACTTCTGAAGAAAATTTCTACTGCAATGGAGAAAAGATGTTTTACAGATTTGTAACTTTCCAGTTGGATCCACCTACTGCTGATAACATTTGCCAAATCAAATTTTAATCAGCTGTTGTAACCCCAAAGTTTTCAGTGAAGGTGGCAAGATGAGGTAATTACTCAGGTTTTAATGAAGAGCAATGCACACATCATACCTGAGTATTTCAGAATGGAAATTGGGAAGAATTCCATATTGGGAGACTTCTCAGTTTTGAGACTGATTTGCTCTAGAGTTGTAGAGAGAAAGCCTGTCACCGTAGCTGGTAAAGACAGGAAAATGGGGATTTCATTACTTTCCTAAAGTTGTTTTTAACATAACTGAGGCTAGAGAAAACATCAAGAACTTTGCATAATGATACGGTAATCGATTATTTACTGAAAGATTCATTGTCTGGATGACCCCCAAATTGTATGTTCCTTACTACTAAATTTAAAGTGTTTTTTCCTTGCTTTGTGTAAGTCCCACGCAATAAAACAGAAACACAGGACAATGGTTTTTGAATTACAAGTTTAATTTAAATAAACACTGTATAAAAAGTACAGAATTATCTGCTTTAGTCATTATTCACAGGGCTCTTGATAACAGCCTGGAGATAGACTGTGTGTGTGATCTGGCAGGGCTCCGTGGCCACAAAAGGGGTTTTCTTCAGCAAAGAACTTTTAGAAACAACCCCCAGCTTCTTCCTCAGTTTTATCATAAAGTTTTGTACCTGGTCATTGGCACAGCAGTGTCTTTTTTTGTGTCTCCCATGGTTTATGGCTACACCTGCAGTGTGACTTCAGTACAGTGCAGAGATACATCAACTTGTTTCCAGTGACAAGTCTACCCGTAGCAATGTGGAGCACAGCACAGACTACTTTATCCTGGTTCCTGAGTAGATGCGAAGAGGTATTTTTTTTGGTACAAAAACTGGCACTCAAAAGAATCCAAATGGAACTGCACAGTCATAAGGCAACTGATACTCTTTTTTGGCACTTCCAATGCAAAATTAACCAGCAAAAATGAAAGATTCCAAGACCGCAGG
The DNA here is from genome assembly GCA_028858755.1 of Ara ararauna. NCBI lineage: Eukaryota > Metazoa > Chordata > Aves > Psittaciformes > Psittacidae > Ara > Ara ararauna. The sequence goes on along the minus strand of CM054389.1, from coordinate 1,923,718 downwards.
AATTTTTCTTCTCATACTCACATACCCTACTGAGAAGGCGAAACAATGCTCAGATATTGTATTGGTCTACTGCTGTACATAAATGTCCTTCCTCTCAAATTCCTATGCCCTGTAAAAATGTAATTGAATTGAAGATTTCAATCTGGTCTCATCCATCCAGGCCGTACGTGGTAGGAAACACAGGACGTGGCATCTTTAAATGACCAGTTCTGTAGCAAGAACCACGTTCACCATCCCTGCAAACAGCTTTGCACTATCCTGTCCACTGGAGAGTTCCCTCATGCTGTCTTCTGTGTTAAGAAAGTCTTTTGGGCCATTTCGCACACAGGCTTGGCTGTAAGAATCCAATGCAATTCTTATTATCATCCAAACGTAAACAGAATTCACCTGAGTCTTACCTAAACAGCACCTTTAAAACAGGCACCAAAAGAGTAGATATGATGAAAGCCCATGACACTGAAGACACAATGTATTAATTGAAATTTAAAAGTACATTGAACTATTTTTTTACATATACATACATAAATTAGAAAACTAAAAACTAAATTAGGTCATGACAGGCAGTGAAATAAAACCTCTTACAGAAATGCATCACAGTCCTCTGAATAAACAAAAACAAACCCCAAAACTTTAGAAGTCTGCAATTGCATTTAACTTACTTTGCTCATTTTGGGAAGAAATACTGACTTCTGTATAGAGCCACTTCAGGAAAATAAGACACTAATTTGCTTTTAAGCCAGAAGAACTTCTAATATGATAACATTTTATGCAGCAAGATGCAACACCATGGAAAAGCCAGGGAGGAAAAGTAAAAGAGCTTGTGACTGAAGAAACTCAGAAATAGTCACCATCATGAATTCCATTTCTGCCCCATTATTTTATGGGAAGGCATATATACATGGTCATGAAAAGCAGTGAACACCACATTATACCCTAGGAATTATACATAGGAAAAGAGATCAGGCAAAGCTAATGAGACCAGAAGAGGCTTTTCTCCAGCTTGTGGGATCAAGCCTCCAATAACACTGACAGTCAATACAAAAGCTTCAAATGTCTCCAGAACGTCATTATTCCAAAATAACATACTTCATTTCGTAGAGTTCAGAACTGAAATGCCTTTCTTTGCTCCACAACAAGAACTTAGATTTTTTTCTTTTAGCATACAAGATGTTTCTCATGAGCTAGAGATTCCAAAATACAGCGGATTGGGATCACAATGATCTTGATTTTCCACAAAAGGAAGAAATATCTCACATTTGACCTTTTTTATCCAAGTAAACATCTAGAGCCAAGTTTGAGTAGTGTCACGCAAACTTGGACGGCAATGTTTCCGAGAGGCTCAAAACTGAACCAGTGAAATACTATATTTGAGTTTAGCTTAGCTGCCCTGATTAAATGCGTTAGGGTCATCAGACCATGTCTCTAAAAGTCTGTGTTCCAGCTGGTTCCAGCTGTCCAAAATATCAACAAAGCTTTCAGCATCCACTGCTGATGCTTTTAACCTTCCAAATGACCACATATCAAACACAGCACAACTAAACAGACGTTTCAGGCAAATCATCCACTTCTTCGAATGTATTCAGGGTGGTTTTGCTATTAGTTCTTGAATTATCTTGACTTCTGCTTGGATCTGCAAAAAAATGCATTGTAAACAAACCAGGATATGGTAGAAACCGTATCTGCAAGATCAAAGTTTTGCACATCTATTTTTTTTGTTAGTAAACATGCATTTATTTAAACAGCAAGTCTTCAGTTTACTACCATATCTTCCACAGAAGGCTTTCTGTCTGCCCTTTTCATTACTACTGAGCTCACACTACTAAGCAATATAAATGCTAATTGACTCAAGAAGAGCCTTCAAACGAGTCTCCCAGATCCCGATGCCTGCTGCCAGAAGGACATCTGACACCTCGAAGTTAGGTCAGTTCTCTGTTACACTTCCAACACTGTCAGCAGATGGGTATCTTGAATTTCCTGGTCAACACTCACTATTTGTCATTCAATATGTATCACGAAACATAAACATGAATGTTCTAGGGTTAAACCAGCAGACCATAGCATTGTTAAGTAGAAATCCTGCCAAATTTTGCAGTGCTATGTGTAACTATTTAAAGGACTAAATACACTTTATGACAACCTTTTCAAAAGAATATTTCCTCTCTCTTAAAAAGTTCTCTCAGCTTATCCAATTCAAATGCCATAACAGAATGTAAAACTTAGATCAAGCACAACTGTTTGGAGAAAAAGAAAGAAAGGGCAAAACCACCATGTTTTGGCACCGACATGTAAATAATGAGTTGGCAAATAACCCTTTCTTCAAATATTTAACAAAATGTAACACTCACACCATGTTAGCTGTGAGTTTTCCTCGCAATAAAGTGTGTTTCAATATCTAGATTCTGAGAGCTTCTATTTTTGAAGGTATAAAACTATACCAAAGCATTTCTAAGGAAAAAAACCCCCAAACCAAAAAACCAGCCAAAAACCAAACACACAATTTCACAAATATGGTGTTATAAAGCTCTGCAATACCTGTTGGCCCTGGATCTTCATTAATAAATGAAACATGTGTTTTCCACTCGGTCCATTTCACTTCATTTATCCTGTTTATATTGTATATAAGTTGTGTTATTAGCATGCATTATCACCCAACTACATAGATGCACTTCCCCTTTATTTCTTTATTCCTTCTTGGGATTGTTGTTCTTGACTATCAACACTGCCTTTGTTAGTACTAAAAGGCTGAACGACTTTTGCAGTGCTATGTCCTGTATAAAGATGAGAACACTACTAAGAGTGCTTTGTAATTTCACACATTATAAGGACAGTCTTGAAACTCACCTTAAATATTTAAGTATTTTTCATAAACCAGCATAGTAATACATTCTTTAATATGGTAATCATCAGTTAGCAATCAATTTAAATATAGTCACTTTGAAGTGAACATTCAAAGGAGATGACAGTGACATTTACTGCAAGCAGACTTGACAGGTACATTAAAAAGACAGGAGGCTGAAAATCTGTTTTCTTAACCAAAAATTGTCTACATAAAAACCCCCAAAATAACCCAGAACACTTTCCCTTTGTTTAAACAATCAGTCACAAATGAAATAAGGAATTACAAATTGGCTTTTTGTACACCTGGGGTAATTGGTAGAGATATAGAAGTATTTTAAAGAGGCTTTTGAGGAGAGATAACCTTAAAGAAACATACAGAGCAGAACTGATAGCACAGTATTCTAGCTTTGCTTTACCTTAAACACACCCTGGTGTCATTTTCAGCCACTTTACACCGTTCTCCCAGTTGGAATTTTTTCCTCAAACGTTTTGGTAAGAATTTTTCAAATTCCAAAATAGTTCTGGCTCTCTATTAACAATAAATATGAATGAGTTTGGTTAACCATATACAGAATCGACTGACTTCATAGCACATATGGTTTTCAGACTCTGTGTTTCATTATACCATTTCATTCCACCATCTAACACCGATTCCAACACCAAATAGTATGGTATGCCACTTACTGTTTGACATGTGCAAACAGGCAATCCATAGTTAGGTCCACTGTAGAAGGCATACTCAGAGAAGAATCAAGAAATTTCACTCTAAACTTGGTGTTTAGGGTTTAATGCCAACACACCTTCATGCAACACCCTGCTCAGGAATATATACAACCTGTAGTGGATGCCACCCACCACAAAGCAACTCCAGTCCTAATTATGATTGCTATTGATGACAGCTTGGGACTCAGAGATGTCAAGAGACCAGGCGGGATAAGGTATGAGGTATTGGAACGAACGCACATGCATTGCTCAGACTCAAGGGCCGGAAGAGCAGAGCATGCTGTGTTATAGATCTCTGGGCAGATAATGGAACACACATTCCTAGTGACGTATCAAGGGGAATGAAAGTCATAAAGGTATGTGAGTGCACGAGGTTGAAAATCTGAGCCATAAGATTACCTTTAAGATAGTTGTTAATTCTGAATTTATTACGATACCCTGATTATTTCCCTTAATTGTACACATATACAGATGGGATTATCACTGTTAATACTTCACCCATTCTATGAGTTATGATAGGTACAGCTCAAAAGATTTTAGCCCATAAATCCATACTTTCCTAAGCAAATTAATTCACAAACCTGAAGTCTCCAGATATGCTCACTCTCCTTAGAAATATCTTCCACTGTTTCTCCCATTAACGCAATCAGCATGTTCAAGAGAAGAACAAAAGTCAACACAACATAAGTTATAAGGAGCAGAAGAAAAAGTATGGGATACTTTGAATTTTGCTGGATCTCCAGATCACCCAGTCCTAGGGTGAGCTTAAAAAGATCCATAAGAACAGGTCCCAGACTGCTGTTGGAATGGCATTCATTGCCATCTTGGCAAGTTTCAATCAATGCAGCAAGAGCTGAGAAGAAAGCAGGAGAAGATTTTAATCACAATAATGTTTCACGTATACATGGCATTTTATCCTAATATGTACTGCATAATAAAGAGCTAGAGCTGCCCAGCAACATAAACAGCAGCAGCTAGAAGACAGATTACCCGGAAGCAGAAAGAGCCCATGTCCAAATGAAATTGCAGGCAATTAAGAAAGAGTCAAATTACTTATCTGTTCTGAGAGTTTCTAGATAGTTTAGATCTCTAAAGTTGGCTTTTTAATATCCAGAAGAAACCCTGACATGAGCTCTCATCATGACAATAGGGTTCTTATTCATAATAATGCTAAAATTTTTACTCACACAGAGCATCAGTGCTTTTCTCCAGTAATATTTACCTACGCCAAATCCCAGCAAAAACACGATATAGACAACTAAAAATTTTATCACATCATGCAGGATGACCTAAAAATTAAATTGAATACTGATCAGAAATGGAAACTGAGTACTAGTTTTATGCTTGTTAATTCTGCAGGGATACAGGTGTCAGACACAATGAGGCATCAGATTGCCTTCAATTAAGCAAAGCAGTTGTAGCCTCAGTGGGAAACCCCGAAAAGTTTTAGGTGTGTTTTATCTCATGGCTGAGCCAGGTGTGTTGGCCAAGGGTGACTAACTCAGTACAATGTTGGCATTACAGCATATGATGCTCTTAAACAGAACTACATTAGCGGAAAATAACACAAGTTACATATGTATCTAACGTAATAAAATATCAAGATATAAACTAGTTTCTACCATTGAAGTTATATACAGTATTCTGCTGAAATAATGTGTATAAACTGAAGATAAGACATTTCAATATGAACTAAAAAATATGTCTAAATTGCCGAATAGGCTGGATTGGGATTGTATCATACCAAGTAAGGATCATAACAAGATAGGTGAAAGAAAACAAACTTGCCTTTTGAATCATAACACTGTAAATGCCCATGGACTGGAAACCTCTGGTGAAATAGAGCATATTAGCCCATCCCAGGGCCATTGCCAAAACAAGACACACGAGGTGTTCTTTGTAGGAAAACAAGTACAAAAAGACAGAGAAGATCACAAGCAAAGCTTGTATAAAACTGTTAAAAAACAAACACATGTATGTAAAAGGGAAATTACTGGCACAAAACCAACAACATAATGGAAAAATATGAAAACAAGACTTCTGCCCTTATGCTTAATTTCTAATTTCATCCTGCATTCTATTCTCGCCTATCAACATTACCATTATATTTTAACAACACAGTAAGGTGAGTACAGGTAGTATATTAACAGGATTACATCTATCAAAGATTACTTTTAAGTGAACTGTTCTCCCAGAAATAGCTGGTCAGCGCAGATTTTGCTGACAAGGACATTAAGAATTCTTAATAGTATTTTTGAAGCCATTTAATTCAAGCTTTAGATTAACAAATTGTTACAATCATTACAGATTTTCTGTGAACAAGGAAGACACTTGTAGGTGTGATGTGCTGTGACGGGACGTAACAGACTTCCAGCAGCACAAGACTGGTATCAGTGTAGTTGGTGGAAGAGGAAGAGAGGTAGAGCTAAGCCACCTCTTTTTACTGATCCTACAATCTCATGCTAGAAATGAGATGGAATCATCTGTGCTTTATCTAGGCCCAGCTGATGGGATACTCCCATCAGTCAGATGAACCAGATTTATGCTATTTTCCCTTCGTGGTGGTGTCCAAAGGAGTGTGAAATGATATCTGGTTTATTAACCAGGTTTCTTAAATATATTTCTGTATATACAGCTCTAAAGAGATACAGGAGAAGCTAAAAGTACTATACTTCGGGAAAAAATCCAGTCCATACACATCAGCCCCCAGTACAGTTACTGACACATGCAACTATTAGTGTGTACTTCAGAAAAGCCGCTGGTAAGATCGCATACATCTCTCTAAAAACTGATAATCTAGAGAAGAAGTGAGCATCTGCTACTTTCTCTGCAACCAGGAGATAGATAAGCATTTTATAGATAGTATAAAATACGTGCATGACAGACTTACAACGCAAAGTGGAACCACGCATCAGAGAGAATTGACTGGAGGTCTGAAGGCCTAAGCAGAAAGATGGCTACACTCTATGTAGACAGATATATAAAATACAGAAGCAGCAGTAAGAGAAAGCAGGCCTCAAAACTGAGTTTTCAAAATAATTTAAGTTAGTGTTCTAAAAAAATTAGGCTACCGATACAGACATTAAATCTTCCCAAATTAAAAATCTTTTTATGGGTCTCAAAGTTTAAATTTCTGTCATCTCTGGCATAATTTAGCAGGTAGTTACTGGGTTTAATTACTTACAGTATATGTCAAAAATTATATTCTGGGGCTTTTTTCCCCATGACAAGTTCTAATTCACCACTGTCCTTAAAGCCAGTAATTTGACAACATCAATGCTATACAAATATCAGACCTCTGTTTTGAGAGTTTGAAAGGAAAAAACCCTCATATTTGTTTCACAGAGCAACACAGTTACTCAAATATATACCCAGGGTCATTCTGTGTAAGCAATGTATTGTGCCAGAGACTTAAATTACATATAAGGATATTCCAAGTGCATCGCCAATATCATCAGCAGCATAGCATATTCACAAACCTAGAGAAGTCCTTTACCTATTTTGCTATAAATCTTACCTCTTTTATGGCTAAAAATATTGCTCCTAACATAACCATCACCTGTCCCGATAACTGCAGCCATCCCACACCACGTGTTAAAGCTAGTGGATAAGGTGGAGCCTGCAAGAAAAATCCAGACTGAATGACTGAGATCTGAACCTGAAAGGTAAAAGGCAAAGTAACAGGGAGCCTCATGTATGTAGCTCTCTGGGTACACAATTTCTTCCCTTTCAGTAAGAATTTTCTCCATAGTGGATTTACAGAATCAGCCCCTTACCATGTATTATCTGAAACAGCAGAAAAGGAAAAAGAAAATACCCTTCCCACACTTGTAGAAACTTAGCTACCTGTCTTTGTATTATGTGTTTGCATTTTGGGTCACTTTCGCAACATGAAAATGCGATTATCTCCTCTGTTCTGATCTTCTTCCTCCCGGATACAAAGACCTGATATGATAGAACCTGATCTCACTACAGCCAGATATTCGGATATCTGCTTTTGGTTTATTTAGCATTTTAAATATAATTCAGGAAATACCACTGTATTTTAAAATCAGTAATATTTGGTAAGATTAAGTAGCTGTAAATACTAGCTACTCACTTCATTTTCACTAGGCCTGTGGTAGGAAACCAACGTTAAAGTTATGTTGTATAGGAAATAAAACCAGCATGACATAAAGAACATGTGCCGTGCAAACTTCTTCCATTTCATTCGCAGGAGTGAATTCAGAGGCTCCAAAGTCAGCATTTCATGACGGTTCTGTAGGGGAAAAAAACCCAACCAACCAGTTAAGATTTAAACTTGCTGCCTGTAAGGAAACTGAGATAATTTCAGTCATGTATTTCGTGTATTTCAATCAGTATCTGTCCTTGCAGATCTAGAAACACATCTATGCTCAAGGATATATGTCAGACTCTGTCCTGACAAGATACAGTGGGACAATTCCAGCTCATGCTGGGATAACCTGCCCCACTCTGGAAAACGATTGACCTAAAACTGTAATGTGAACTTCTGCTCTTGCTTCCTATGGAAGTTTTAGGGAGTATTTGAACACAGCAATTGTAAAATTCTGGCTTTGAAACCCTAACATTCCTAAATGCCAAAATACATAGCTGCTGGGTGAAGTTTGTAACTTTAGACAGAGTGTTCTCATGAAGTATTTGTTTGCTTGCCCTGTTCTCATGCGGTATCTTAGGCAGCTGCCAGCAGCCACACCATGACAAGAAGACACTACTTTTGGTCTGACCATCTGGGCTATATTTATGTTCCTATGCAAGGCAAATTAATACTTCAAATGTAGAAACTCCCCAAACACCTAGCCCATGTGTTTCAGAAGCTGAATGCATATTTGCTTACAACTGACAATCTACAGAGGTGTAAAATTCCTCTCTCTCTCAGTATAAAAACTGAGAACCAATAATTACTGTTTAAGTAATTCAGTCAAATGTACAGGCTAAGACATCTGAAATGAGTACACTGGTAGAAAATAGAAAGACAGTTTAGAAATAAGTAACTTACACCAATATTTGTGTTATAGACTATAATTTCCAATACTGAATTGTCTGCAGTGGTATCTAGTTCTGTCAGATCATAAAGAGAAGATTGAACAGGACCATAAGCCCAGTCTGTGAATTTTCTTGACAGGCTCCTGTTAGGCTTATCTCTTATCTCTCTGCTCAGGATGTATTTCAGAATCTAAAACATTAACAGAATCATCTGTAAGCAGATGTGTTCTTCACAGGAAAGGAGAAAGCACACACACGTATTTGCCAAAACCCCCACCTTTCAACTAGCACATTTTCTAGAGTGGTGCAATTCAATGTATTTCTAATTCTATTATTTAGCAAGTGGTGTTACAGATGACAGACCTCTAGGAAATTAATACAGTATTTTTAATGCCTTCAGATTTTCTATCAGAAAATCATTTTCACATTTTCCTAAAGGGTGAAAGCACAGTTTTCCATATGTTCACATTTATATCTTCCTTTAACTTAATTACTTTCTAAGTCATCCCATTGTCAATTCGTTACCACAATACAGTTGATCTACAAGAGCCTAATTCTACAGCAGCATAACAGCAGTTCTAGTGAGTTTTCTGAAATTATTCAAAGACTATGTAAGTGTAATGCTGTATAATAAATCCAGAATTTGAGTTTCTGGCCAACAGGAGGATTTTCAAGACTCTTTTTATACAGCATAGGCATTTTGTACAGGGAGGGGTTGTTAGAGGGAAACCTTGAAGGGTAGACACAACGTTGCAATTGAAGGATTCGCTTGTATTTTGAACAAAATTAGCTCTCCAAATACTACAGATATATCATACAACATAACCAGCATGGAAAACTACATGTAAGAACACTAGCATCTGAGCATAGTTGGCCTTGACTCTTTTCTCATACTTTATTTCTCTTAGATGCGACTGAAATAATACCCACCTCTAATTTCCCAGTTTTTGCAGCCAATTGTAGTGGTGTCAAACCCTCCTTATTCCTTGTTGTTTCCAAATTTCTGGCTTTACTTTTCAACAAAATCATATCATACATTCTGATTACAAAGTCATTCTGGGTTTTAAAGTCCTCTGCCACAGTAACTAATGCATGGAGGATATTGTTTCCTCTGGAATCCTGAGAAGTAATATTAGTCCTGGTATTGTCCATTAGCAGTTGTATTATATCTGGTTGATTGGTACATGCAGCTAATGCCAATGCAGTTTCACCTACAAAATTATAAAATGTAAGTTGTGTTCATATTTTGTTTCAGGCATTCAAATCATATTATAAAAGAATGACTGTGTTAAGCATCTTAATATATGCAAGTACATTTACATATTGATTGTACTGAATTTAGCTCTTGTTATAGAAAAGCTTATATTGCATGAAACATTTGGATATCATCTTCAGAATCAAAGGTTACATTTCATTTGCCATTCAGCAGTTGCAATTTTTTGGTAAGTGTTTTACAAATATTTCTGAGTGTTCATGATACACCACTCTCTGGCAAGTTTACAGAAGGTGCTATGTCACTTCTGTACCTTGTGATTCCTAACCTAGATTTAGCTACAGTAATGATGCACACTTGCCTGTGTTCCGCACTGTCTTAGTTGTTTGGGTATTTTTTCCTAACTTTTCCAGAGGTATTTCTTTTCCACTTACCAAAATAAAAGCCTTCATGTTTATGTTTGGGATTAAAGAAAATACCCTGGGCGTGAGCATTGACATCAGCTCCTTTTTCTATAAGGCTCTGAGTTATTTCATATTGTCTTCTTTCAATGGCAATATTTAATGCTGTCTGGCCTGAAACAACAAACACAGGTATTTAGCATTGAATCTCTTAAGCACATTATGAAACATTAATGATATTTCACAATGGGTATCACCAGTGATAATGAATAAAAGTTGGTTTAGGAATTTAAACCATCATTAGAATGCTTGAAGAAAACATTACTTTATGGATGGTATATTTAACCATATACCTGAAACTGGTACCAGATGGCAATACCTTTATATGCCTCTTCTGTGTATGCTGCATTGATAAATCTCTCCAAAATACCATTTTCTTCTGCAAAGGATAGTAGCATATTCACTATCTCATTTGTGTTTTGGTTGATGTTCAGCAGAGCTTTCATCAGACAGGTTTTGCCAGTATCTGAAGCTGTGAATTTTTTCATCAGATAATCTGGAAGAGTGAATTTTGAGATTATTTAAAGTAGATGGAAAATAATTCTAATCTTATGTTTATTAGGGGTGAGACCTGAGGGATATATATGAACATAAATTATTTGCCAAACAATTACTTCATCCTACCCACTTTGTATTCAAGCTATGTATAGTTGTTGAGATGATGCAGTCTAAGATGTGACACTAATTAATGAGGTAGCCAATGCACTTGGATTTTCTTTCTGACATCCCACTGCCATACTAACTCCAGACAGACCCAGAACTCTAAATTCTCTGCCCATTCAGCCATGCTGACACATTGCAAGCCCTGTCTATCTGCAGTGTGGATAGAGACATCAGCTTTGAGTCTCATGCTGCAAAAGACTAGCTGTGGTATGGCTGTGGGCATTCAGTGCAGACAGATCATCCATGTATCATAAGGAGGAGATAAATAACTCTCCACTGTTGCCTCAGAGGCAGCAAAGGGGTGGCTGATTGAATATCTTAAGCTTTCATTTTGAAATAGGAAATGCGATGTATGTCTTAGACTCCACACATGCTGCCAGAAAAGCTAACAACCTTCTCCAGGTAACTCCACAGCTCACCTGGCACAGTCATGTTCATACAGGCGTTTGATCGTTCCTTCAGCTCAGTGAGCAGACACTGCAATTCTTCGATATTCCCCTCAGATACAGCCCGAAATATGTATTTTTTCAACTTCTTCCGGGCACTGGTCTGCTCAGGTCCTTGTGATATGTTAGCACTGAATCATAAGAAATAATAATGGAATTGATGATTCAATTTACTGTGTTTTATTCTCATTTCTACATAAGAGGAAAAAGAAATACAATTACTTGCCCCAGACTATGTATACTTGCCCTACTTCCATATATATCTTGGCATAGATCTCTCAGGATATTTCTGCAGATTGCTTACTTGCAGGTAAGTGGCTATTAAGAGGAGGTTTATAATAAAAATATACATTTGTCAAGTACTTTGTTTTGCATCCTTTCCCAGTTTATCCATTCTTCTAAAACAAAGTCTAAGAAATACTCTGCTTCTCTGATCCATCCACTCCACTGACTCACTGACTGATGCTGCACTCCAGCTGCACCCATCCCACTCACAGAGGATAGTTTTTAACTTCACAACTTCTTAAGCAACTTTCCTCAAGATACATTATTCTGGAATAAGAGTGATTTAATATTTTTCCCCCAATCAGAAATACTCCTAGCTCGTGCCTAACTGTATTTGGTGTTTAGGTCCTTTGTTGTCATCTGGAAAGCAGACATTATGTATGAAGAATCCTCATACTATGTATGAGATTTGAGAAAAGCTGAAGTTCTTAATTTCAAAATTTAATTATTCAAGAATCAGAAATGCATGCACACATATGACCTTACTTATAAAGCATGACAGGCAGAATAGGTAATATCTGCTTTATCATAGGCTTAATCCACTGAAAATGTACTAAGAAATACTTCATGTCTCCACTCACCAACAGCTGTCTACATTAGGGCTATATTCAGTCGCATCATCCTGAAGAGACTGTGGAGAATCCATATCTTCCCCATTTCCAGAGGCACTACAGAAAACAGAAAAACCAGTGCCAAAAAGCTATGGAAGACATTTTGGCAAATTGCATGAAGAATCGGTCAATACTAGAAAGCAGAATCTACAGGAAACCTGAAATCAGTCTAAATTGTGCTTCATCATTTCATCTCCTCTGTGAATTTAAAAGTGAGCAGTAAAAGTGAAGAGGCCCACAGGATTTAGTTATGTTTTAGGAAAGCAGCCTGGTTTGTGTTTTACTGCCTTATTTCATTTCAGATCCTGAAACTCCGGGAAGTTTGCTTTGGATTTTTTTTATTGTTTGCATCTTTTTTTTTTTTGGGGGGGTGTGTTGGTGGCTTTTTTTCTAATGATCGTTGCTTTTTATGCATCACCCTGAATGCTTGAAGCTTTCTTTCCTTTTCACATGCTTAATTTGTCACCTGCCACAAACGTAGTGCATGGGTTGCAAGCCACAATGAAAGTGATTTACCTAGAGGTTTGCTATGCAGTACACTGTAGCCAACTCAAAGAGCATTTTGCAGCTGACATGAATGGAAGCTTCAGCTAAAAGAAATTGAGGACTAGGCCCTAAATACATATTCAGGTAATAAATTCAATAGATTTCAGTGGTATTTGTATTTTGTAATTGCTGTACATAATTTCCAGACATCCCTAAAAGCAGATCTCACTTAAAAATTAATTTATTATAATTTTCCTTACTTGTATTTTTATTTTCTATAACATTTAGATTTGATGAACTACCTCAGGTTAATAACTTAGGGAGCCTGAACTATTAGCTATTGACAAGAGAGATGTATGTATATTAACACAAGGACTCAGCATTGCTCTGCAGATACTCCCTTCCCTTTGAAATGAAGCTGGTAGCTCAGAGTCCATTCCTATTCAGTTTATCACTTCTCTGCAGAAAACCGTGAAGAATCTGGCGACAAAGTGTATGTGTGTCTTGTGCAGGTCTGTGGATCTGAATGAGAGGAAGAAATCTGGGTACCTCTCCTCTGAAATCAAAATAAGACTGTCAGCTAATTCCAAAAAGCTGACCAGACATCCATCAGACACACAAACATTTGGCCATTCTGGGCTTATGCTATATTTGATGCATGTTTCCCTTATTCATAATTATTGGTTGTTAGTACCCCACACATTTTAAAGAATTAAGTGCATTCTTCCCAGACATCATTTTTCTCCATTCAGCATCAATGGCTGCCTTTAAAAATCTCAAACTCAGCATTTTCATGTTGTTCAACTGTCAGTGAGCAACAGGGAAAGGATGTCAGCACACAGCTGGGAATAGGGTTTGCTAAACTAAGCTGTGGTCTTCATGCAGTAAAAAAAGTACAAGAATGGGTGCATGGAGTTCAACCTTACATATCATAAATAAGGTTAAGATATAAAAAAAGAAAACAGACTAGCAATTTTAAATCTATTCAAATCTGAGGCCTGATCTATTCAGTGTAAACAACAAAAGCAGATAAACTCAAAGATAAATCATTTAGTAACAACTGACCTCCAATGGAGTGCTATCTTTGAAGTGACCAAAAGCTAAAAGAAGGCATGTGAAATTTTAGCTCTAAAGTCTAAGGAGAAATAAAGAATAGCTGCTGAAAAGAAAGCAGATATAACTGCAGTATGACTATTGCATATGCATCTATAGCTTACCATGGACGAATATTGGAATCCATTGGTTTTGAAAACACAGGGGGAGATGTATTATTTGGAGTCACATTGCTTTCAAAACCATCAATCTCCAGAAAAAAATGTGAACTGTAGAACAGAGTGCATTTAAGAAAATGTTAGTAAAGAAAGCAAGCTCAGTTTATATTTTCTGGCATTGTACCTAACAAGACACTGGAACAGAGGCTTATCTATTTTCCTCCGGAGGAATCCCAACCTCCCACACTATGCCCAGCACTTTCATGCTGGCAGATGGGCAAAAGATCCCAAGATATTTTTAGAACACATGGCATCAGATCCTGACATGTCTAAGCAGTTACCCCAGCAGCCTTAGAACAGCCTTGCATCCAACTTCTGTGAAAACCAGGTATTTCTTGAACAGCCATACAGACACACACACACACACATGCTTTTTAATCTACTGCATTCTAGTTCCTGTTTCTCCAGCCAGGAGCCATCAGGATGGAGCATTTCAAACCCATCAGCAGTGATAATCATTAAGTCAGAAAGGTTGAAAGGTCACATGTTGAATGACATCAGGCATTTCCACCATCCAGGACTGATAAGTAATCCTGACAGTCAGTGCATGACATTTAACTATTTATAGGAAAAATAAATTAAAGTTTAAACAACAGAGAAAAGGGAACACAAGAAGAATAGGAAGATTTCACCCTTTAAAAGCCTGAAGAGTTGAGAGGCAAAATCAATGGCTTCGTATTACGAGATCTCATGAAAACATGGCTAAATTCACCAAAGACAGGAGTTTCAGTGGTGAATGTAGCAACTCCCACATGGCCTAGTGTTCAGAAATGTCTTATTAAAATGTTCCAGTAGTCCCCTGGAAAATGTTTCCAGTTCACCTAATATTTATGGTTCAGTCCACAGGGGATTTGTTTTTTGCTTTTACCTGCATCTTTCCCAAAGAATTCCATTGAATTCAAGTACATGTACTGATGCTAAAACGTAGTAAATTACTAGGACACTACTGAACAACCTGTTGAGACCATGCTATTTTAAGTAGATACAGTGGCCCTAGTCCATTGCATTTTTCAATGGTTTGGTGATCCAAGTGTTACTTCACTGTGTGTGGTTATTTAAACTAGTGACTTTTTAACATTTGAGATGTGCCTGTGAATGTATTGTTAGCAGGAAGCAAGTAAAATGCCACTTCTGGTTAGCAAGACTGTGTCCCTGAAATTACCTAGGCAAGGGGCTCTCTTCAAAGCACAGGAAAAACCTAGACAGAAGCAGGAACACTGCCATCCCTTGTGCCAAACCACTGTTGTTTCACTGGGTATGGATTTGGCAGAGACACTTAAGGAGGAGTGAAAAAAACATGGTTTCATCCTGCTTTTTTGCATTCCCTCACCATGAAGTGCAAGAGCTGTCCTAATAGGCAAACATCTGTTGGAGGCTGCAGTGAACCTCTATAAAGCCAGAAGTTTCAATCTCCAGGCTTTGCTGGACCATCTCATCTGCCCTTGGCACAGCTCCAGGAGGGGATGGTGTACCATGAGCTGATGTCTAAGAGGAGCTCCTGCTCTCTCAGCAGTGCATTTTGCTGAAGATTTTGGCATCCAAAAGATGTACAGCAGCTGTGATGTGGGCTCAGCTTTGGAGGCTGTCATTCCTACCCTATCCCGGCATGTGGGTTATCTGGGGATACCATGGGGGAAGAAAAGCCCAACAAAGCCACCGTGCAAGGCAGGTAGACAATTGCTAACAAATACCAAAGTGCTTACGTGGCTGTGGTGCACACTCCCAGGAACACTGCCCACGATCAGGCTCTGACAACATCGGTAGCGCTCCTCCCAGCCTGCCTGTGGGCCTTCCTGTACTTAATTTTATACTGTTAGTCCACCTAAATACCTTCAAGAAGGGGAAGTTATTGACTTCTGAGAAAGCGTATATTGGCCATACGTTTTTTCAGGCAAGAAATGCCACCCATGGAAGTGCAGGAGCTGCTTAGTGGCACAGTAGAAGGAAGCATTTTAAGGCAACCGAAGTACAGCAGCAGAGAAACGTATAATTAATAGAACACATTAAACCTCTGCATTAAAATTCACGTGATCGTCATTCCTTATATTACAGGAATGTTGTGGGCCACACCCTGAGCTCTTGGCTGAGAGATGGGAAAAACCCCCAAGGTTACTGTTACTGATGCCACAAAACTGAATGCTTTGTAGCAGCTTCAGTAATGGAGGGGTAGTGTTTGCCAGTAATTGTTACAACTACGCAATCTTCCATGGAATGCCCCTTTGTGAAGTACTGGGTGTATTGTGAGCTGCTCAGACACCTCACCTCCCTTTTACACAACCAAAGAGCTTCTCTATTGGAATTTCATGACAGAAAGACAAATTAGGCCACCCAGACAGGGGGTCTCATATAATTAATGACACCATTTCTGTGGAAAGTGATTCCTCTGATTATTAAGTATTATAAATGTCAGAACAGCCACAATTGCCTACCTTCAGAGTTTCAAAAAGTGCCATAACAGCTAGTAATTAGCCACAGAGTGAAAAGCTTATGAATGAATTCATCCTCACTCTACAGTAACCTAGTTGACTTCAATTCCACAGTATCAGAGATGAATTATTGCTTATATTTCCCCATTCATATTAAATACAAACTCTTGATCCTTTTATTAATTCTCTAGCATAAATTATGAATAAAAGTGAATATTTTATAAAATAAAAGGAAGTATTGTTAATCAGAATAATGAAAAATCAAGTGAATTCAGGTTTTTGTCTCTGACAGGATTTTTCAAGCCTCCTGCTCTCTCAACTTTCATTTTTTAATTCAGCTCTACCGCTCCATAAACTGCCACATTCCCAATTGAGGCTAGGTTTGAAATGCCCCCTTTTTTCAGGCCAGCATCTCTTACATAAAACCTGGTGCACCCTGCCATTTGATCACTCTACTCTCTCCTATTGAAACACTTGCCATAATTAGACTAGATTCTTGTAAGCTTATACAGATATATGGAGTGGATGCCAAAAGCTCAGCTGATACAAGACATTTAACTTAAAAGACTGGTGCATGAGCCTGATGTCTCTAGGAGAGGGGTTAAATATTTGTCCCATTCGGGTAAAAAACATCCTATGTCTGCCTCACCAGGATACTTTTCCATTTCTAAACAACACATACATATGCATTTTTGTAGGCACCTTGGGTTCATCAGCTGTCTCATTCACACATACAGCATCAATAAAGATGTTAGTGGTGTTTCAGTGCAAATATCTACTAAAGGAGATAAACCAGGGAGTTTTAATGGTTTAGACTGAGTTAGTCTTACCTTTTCTTTGTGGGAGTGCTTTCAGTTGGCTTTTTCTCTTGCTGGTTTGAAGGGGGAATACCAGATGGATTTGTCTTCTTGCCCATTAGTGGAACAAGTTCGTTGCTATCTTTAATCATGTTTCTGCAGCAGATAGATTCACAATTACTGAAGTCCTGTTCATTTAAAGAAAGCACAAGAAAGACCGAATTGCCTATTTACAGTATCTTCATGTGTAAGCACACAAATCTTGATTTCCACACCCCTCCCAACCCCCCCCAAGTTTTTCATTTTTCAGTTATTAAGCACATACACACCACTTTGTATCAAGGCTGGAGGGTTATATCCATCACTTCACTAAGCTACAAGAGAAGTGCCATTAAAAGTGATACCATAAATCCAGGAAAACCATAAATTCAAC
The DNA here is from genome assembly GCA_028858755.1 of Ara ararauna. Lineage (NCBI taxonomy): Eukaryota > Metazoa > Chordata > Aves > Psittaciformes > Psittacidae > Ara > Ara ararauna. Next base: position 1,906,061 of record CM054389.1, on the reverse strand, counting down.
CACATTAGAACTAAATTAAACTGAAGGGAGTCTGTCAATCACAATGACAGCATATGTTATTTGGAGAAACAAAAAGAGCACAATGACTTTCATAAGCAGCCCTAAAGCTGGTGTATATTTAGTTAATCCAAGTAGTCTGCTCTGATCCAAGAAAACTTCAGAGAAGGGTAAATTCTAGGAAGATCCATGCAATAGGTACAATGCATGGAGAAAGGTTCCAGATGTGAAGGGTAGTGAACACAGAAAAAGCCCTGAAGCTATTCACTTCATTAGAACAGCAGAAGCCACAGACAGCCTCTGAAAATGACGCCTAGGCTGAGCTATACAATCACATGGATAACATCAAGGACTTGTGACCTGCTGACATGTCTCTGCATTTCTTCAGGGAAAAAGGAAAAAAAAATCACGACTACTGGATGAGAATGCTCACCACCACATGATACAAAAGGATCTTAACGCATGTTATCTGCTTATAAACACCTACAACATGAATTCTGTAAGTAAGAGTGAATGACTGTCTTCCTGTTTCTCAATATAATACACAAGGGCATCATTTTAAGTCACCAAGGATCATTTGAAAGCAAGAAGGTGAATTCAGGATACTTTAAGATTCTTTGAATATAAGAACAGTAAGTTTTACAAGGTCACAGACCCATGCCCAAGGAAATCAGGAGGGTGCTCTCCATACCCAAGATAAATGATAAAAATCACTTGCCTGCAAGTTTGAACAAAATGAACTACATATTTTCCTTCTCCTACTTCCACTTTCCTTAATGCGACAAATGTACACACAAACTTTTCACTCCTGTGATCCTCAATGCGCCTTGGCACTAGAATTTCTTCATTATGGGAATACCAAGATAGAGAAAGCAGATTGTGAAGCATGTTTGAAAGACATGGTACCTGGCTTGAGAGGAGAGACATGCATATCAAATACACTGATACTTGAGTGAAAATCTGTCAATGCATACACAGCAAGTGTTTAAGTATGGAAGGTTTTAGATCCCAGGTACAGAAAACAGAATTCACAGGGCCCAAACACATGTAGGTGCAGCTCTAATTTCTTGTCACTAAATGGAATTAAAATCTGAAATATTGGGAAGTACTCCTTATCTTGAAAAGGTTGGCTTAAACAGGCATGAAAAGGAATTTTTATTGTATTTTCTACTATTGGAAGGTATGTTCAAATTAGTGCAACTCAGAAATTTGCCTGGTTTGGATGCATTTCCTATGAATTCGTGTCACAACTTTAACAGAAATAATTTATAAAAGGCAAATATGATTTACTTGGTACACTTGCATACAAAACACACCATAGCTTTCCCTGCAGCAAATACACAAAAGAACTAACCTTGGATATTATATATTTGAGGTAGAAAAAGTGGTCTATCTATGCCTTTGAAAATGCAATTCATGTAGTCTTCAGATGCATGTTGTACCAGCGAATACACTGATAAACATTTAATCTTTACACAGCTTAAACAAATGACTGTTGTTTTGCTTAGTTTATAAATAATTCTGCTGTTCACTTCTTACCAAGTACTTTAAGAATACACAGCAGTTTATGAGCAAAGATATTTCCCATCCAGAGGAAGAGACAAATGTCTCTTGCCATCTACTTGGTATAAATCAAATGTAAGCGGACTAAAATAAGATGGAGCTGGGCATTAAGTAGCTTCACAAAAGGAGTTATTTTAAAGGAAGAGAATAGTCAAAACCGGATTAATAGGTCAAAAAATGCGTTAGCAAAAGTAGTTGCCAAGTTGAGAAGAGCACAGCAGTTAGGTGTGTGAAGTTGGATGGGTCAAAGAGTGGTAGAAGAGTTGGCAAAATTAAGACCAAGGTTAAAATCTGAGAAGCACACAATGGGAAGAGCCTCTCATTTGTGAGCAATGCTGGAGCTGCTCAGATATAGCAACACATTTCTGTGTGGGCCACCTGCAGCCAGTTGTCACCAGAGATTTTAGCAGTGGCTTCAGAGCAGGCTACATCATTTAGGTGAGGTGAAAATAGTCAAAGATAGTGTTGAAGTTGTATTGGATGATGAGGGACTACTAAATTACCATTGATAGAAGGAAACAATTTGGGAAGGAAAAAGGGAAGATTCACTTCTGTTTATATGTACTGCAGCTTTCAAATGCACATAGAGTTGGCTGTGTGATCTCAGCTACAAAGACTATTTTAAATGAGATCTTGGAGGCTGCACAAGTAAATAACTGCAGGCAAACAGCTGAAGTTCCTTGCTACAGTGCTGAGGTAGCGTCTGTTTCTCACTTTTAATCACGATTAATTGTACACTTAGATGAAAACTTAGCAAGGGCTTTCATCATGATCTTCCAGTGCACGATCATTTTCTGTAACCTATGACATATAGAGCAAAATAGTGCAAGTCTGAAGAACGTAAAATCATAAGCAGTGTAGCTTGTGTAACCTGATATGGAGTGTCTTCTATTGTTGTAACTATTTTCTACTCCCATTATTAGTTAATCGTTACCTACAGGTCACCAGAGAGGTGGCTTATTTGAAGTGGGCAGTGATACAAAAAGCACTACCTCAATTTACAGTATTAAGAATTACTTGGAAAGGGATTCTGAAGACATTGAGGACTTAGTATCTCACCTCCAGTGTGCTGGGAAGAGAGCGTTTAACTGCAATGGTGAATTGACTCAGCAACTCCTACACGAGTGGCACTTTACACACTATCACAGACTCAACTTGTGCTTATCTGAGAGCAAAAAAAATCATACATATCTATAGCTTTATAGCTCAATAACAGTGTAAGCAAAGAGGCTAATGACAGAATCCTACAAATCGAAAGAAAGATTCAGCTGTGACAAAGGTCTTTTCCGAAGGGGCAGAGGAATGGGAGCGACTACAAAGAGCTGTTTCATTCACGGGGTCTTTCAAACATCCATAGTACATACCACGATGCTTTCCAGCACCTATGACCTAATTCTTATGAGCTCATAAAAAAGAAATCCCCTCCCCCCAGGGGAAAGTTGATAAAACTTCATTTTTACTTTTGTGCACTTTTTATGGTATACGAATCCTATCAGCAGAAATTTAAATTTGATAGAAAGAGTTTAATGCCTTAAATCTGTAAGATTTTTAAACATTTGGGGGTATTAGTAGACATCAGGTGCTATCAAAAAGTCTTCTTCTTCTTGGTGAGAAATTTGTTCTTTCCCATGAAGGCTTTTCCAAACAGAAATTTTAGAAGACTCGGAAAAGCAATGTTTTTCCCTGAGGAAAATACCTTAAAGATGATTTACCTACCTATCTCAGAACTAAATCAAATGAAGACATTTTACTGAGTTGAAGTAAAAACTATTCTACTAAACTAGGTGTTTTACTTTCAAAAGCCACCGCAGTAACAAACTTTCAGGGGAAGAGGAATGTATCATTTAAGTGTAGCTTGTACCCTAGTATAGTTTGAACCCACTTGGCATAGAAATGAGGAAGCGTAACAGTGCAACAGGGCAACAAATATGAACGAAAATAGGTCTTTCTTTACTTCTGAATGCCCAAGGAGTCAGCATGGCATGGCTCAGGAAAAAGATTTATAAACCAGAAAAACAGAAACAAGCACAACAGAAAAGCATTCTCCATTTAAAAGACAGGTTTAGTCTTAGCCTCTTGAAGATTTCACTCTCTACAAAAGCATCACACCTACACGGGACACCCACAGAAGCTCCCAGAGAACTTACCCTGCTTATGAAACTGGCATTTCGGTGTAGACAAAGCACCTCAGAGTTGTAGAGATGAAGTTCAAAGCATGGGCCTGCTGACACCGTGACAACATCCAAACCAGCTCATTTGCCAAATGGGTAGAACTATATTCCAGCTCAAAACTATCCTAAAAAAGCAAAACCACCCTTCTTCAGTCATCCGGGTTGCTCAGGTGTTGGAAAGCACAGGTAAGTTCAGCGCCGGCAGACTGCCGCCTCACAGGGTTTGCTATGTCTGAAATTAGGGAGCAGAGAGAAACTTGCTAGACAACAAACTCTAATTCATGGGTGCCAAAGTGGGATGACACACACACACGCAATAATTATACACTGAAATATTACTAAAGCTGAGTCGCTCATGGATGACTTAATAGCAGCAGTAGAATATCTGAAACGATCACTGCTCTGCAGTTTACATACTGTTTTCAAAAGAAAATGGTTATGCACATGCATTTGGGTTGTAAATTACATCCCTTTATGTCATGCTTAGTTTATTATATACTATGGCACTATTCAGAAAGCAAAGGAAAAATAAGAAAATGATCATGCTAAGTGCTCCAGAAAGCAAAACTGTTTGCTATTACTTTGAAAAAGTAGAAGTGGCCTTAGAAAACCTTACACTTGCACAGTGATAATGTCAGTGGAAATGTGGTGGGCGTGTTTAGATCTTTCCCTATATATAATAGTTGCTGATGAATGCATACCCTCCAGGTTGGTGAGAATATAAACATGCCTGTTTCCATAAACGTACGTACTGGTGTTACTTCTTGCTGTGCCAGCTACAGGGAATGGCTTTTTTTCAGCTTTGCTAGTTTTAAGGTGTTGAGCGATGGTTAATGCAGACTTCTCTTTTGGGAGATGCCAGAAAAGTGACCATCAGTACTTCTGCTCTTTTTACAGTCTTTCCATTATCACCAGAAATAGTATGTTTAACACGTATGCCTTTGCTGTGAGGCCTAAAAGATGTACTTACAGCTGCTGGCCTTTACCTGATTAACAGAAAGGAATTCAAGGGGAACTACGTAGGCCAGCAAATGTAGGAACCTTCTCCCAGCTGTAGATAACGGAAGAGTAAAATTTGGGGTTTTATTTCGTAGGAAGTATATAAAAAATTTGGAAATAAAACCATAAAATAACCTAAGATACTAAGAGCTAGAACCAGATATTTTAATCTGAAGAACATGGCTTTAAAATATATCTACAAACTGCAGGTAAACTCCTCCAGTTCATCAAGTAGATACCTTTGAAAACAGGACTGCTGGGTATTACACTGGTCTCAAATCTGCTGTGCGAAATACCAGGAGCAGACACTGTTTCTGGGAATGAATCAGCTCCCTACAAGCAGTGTGGTGAAACGGGCCATGCGTAGGCCAGTTTGATTTGGCACTAGGGATACCTCTGGTTGGATTGCGCTGAGCACGCATCCAGCTCTGCCTGACGCAAATTTCTGATGTTATATGCCAAACCCTCTGCCAGGAAGGTTATCCACATCTTGTCAAATGACTGTGCCTATGCTAATATGCTATAAGCTAGAGTCAGCTGCTTGGATGGAATAAGGACTGAACACTGCCATTTAGTCTTGCCTGGGAGAACATCAGCTTAGTTCTCAACACACAGTGTGAGAGACTGCTTATTTGAAGTCACTCTGAGGATGGAAATGTGAAAATAGGAAAAGTCAGATTAAATCTGGGTGAAGGTGCATTTGAGGACTCTTCCTTTAACTCTCATATTAACCACAGTAAGGGATCGCTTAAATTCTTTTGCTAAAGAGAGAAAATGAGTTTGGCAGCAAGCAGCACTTTGAACGCAGAAAGCAGCTATATCTGAAAGCACCCAGATCTGTGTGGTTTAGCAGAATACAGGACCTAGCAGTGTGGTCTATTCATAACGTAATGGCAGTTATCCAAAAAGGAAAACTGGGACAAGCTACAGCAAGAGAGTCAAAGCCCTGTTTCAAACCTGCCTATGAAAAGGTGTACAAGATCGTATAAGCAGCAGCAGTTCACATGCACAAGAATTAAACTTCATCCTGCCTGCTCTGTGTTAACAGCTTCTTGCTCCATTATGAGGACAGCCTTGACTCAAACCCAACACACTTGAAACACACTTAAACCCAAGTGCAGTCTTTTCTGTGTAATTGTCTGATTTAGGAAACTTGAGCCCAGACCGTTTCTAGCTCATCTTCCTGAAAACAGATAAGAACTGCAAGTGCTACACACAGGTGTTGTAAGCTTGAACTGAGCTATTTTTAAGGGCATACTTAAGAGTCAGGAAATAAGAGGCAGAACTACAGTAAGTCACATCTGTGCAAACATTTTCTTACAGTTTTAATCATTAACCTGCTTAACCATTACGTTCCCAGACCTGTTCCACCCTGAGATATCTGACAAGGCTAACATTTTTCAGAAGCCATGGAAGGTTTTGCAATAGGCTCCCTCGCAGCCATGCAAACTGTTTTATAGAGTTTTATGACAGTTACCAGCTGCTTCAGTTACTAACAGAGATGCCATAAAGGTCACGAACATTAGTAACAAGGCCTGCGTCTCCTGTGAAAAATTACCTGAAAGCATTAGCTTTGGATAGTATGCAGAGTACAAATAAGCAGCAGAAGCCCTGTTCGGCATTCATTATTTTGTTTTTCTAGCAAGTGCTAGACTCACTAGAAACTAAAATGAACAAGATGAAGGAAACCCCAGATGGGAGGGATTGAGCATTTGGAGATCTGCCATCTGACATCAGCGAGACGGAGCTGCATTTCTGTTCTGCTGGTACGTGACACGATCCCAGTCAAACTTGCATTAGAAGTTAGTCAGGTTTTAGATTTAATTCTGTGATTTTTCACTAAGGGGAAAAGCCATTGTTTAAAGAGCATTTTTAACAGGTAACAGCCAGGATAATTGTAAATTACTTATTGTCAGCATTCCACTCCCTAAGCTCCTTAAAAACAATCCACAGCTTAAGTATTAAAACACTCTGCATGCCAACTACCAGTAGCAGCCCAGTTCCCCTGAGCGTAGCGTTTAATTGATGCACAAAAGTCTTTCATGATTTTTCACTGAGGAGAAAGTGCATTTAAATTCTCTTTGTTTCTGTGGAAAAGGATTCGGAGTTGTTGATCTGTTGTGGGAAGAATCAACAAGATACCCCATAGAGACTAAGAGTTTAAAAGAACATATCTGCATTCGCTGCTAGTAGTATAGTTTATGTTGAAAACCCACATGACTTCTGTAAGGTATGATAAAATGGATAAGATGCTGTCATTTTCTGCCAGTTTTTCCAGCTAACTTTTAGCCAGATAGAGAGAAGGAAGGAAGTAGGAGAGAATAGGCAAGTCACAACAGTATGGTCACAGTGCTACCCAATGAGGGCTCAGAAATGGTGCTTTGCTGCCAATCTTGTGTTTTAAGAGTGTAAATGCTGCAGCCATGCCACAGGTAGCAAGGCAAAACTCTCCCGATCTTACTGGCTTGCTTGATAATATTGAACTCTGAATTTGCAGTCCCCAGCACTGAGAGGTTTCATGTTACTGATTTCTCTTCAGTCAGTTCCGATAAGCAGTCAGTTGTCTCCCTTGCAACCGATCTCTTATATTCCCAGAAAATACTGTATCAGAAAAAAGCCATGTCATTCCATCTTATGTCATTCCATCTTAAACCAACAGACTGACCTTGATCCTTAGCAGTTGCCTTCACAGGGCATTTTACAGAAACTTTATAAGGAAAAACTAATGCAACTATTGCTTAATGGATCAGTGTTACTGCCTCTCATTCTTCCCTACAAAAGAAGCCTGTAATCACATAGATTTCTATCTGAATTCATCGATGCACATGGCTTTTTAAAGGCTGTTTTTCTGTTTTCACAATATTTCAATACAAGTATCACCCCAGCTGAAAAAAATCTTCCTTTAACCTGCATGTTAGCATGTCCCCATCTTAGAGATATATCTGGCCAGCTCTGTAGATGAATTAAGATGTTTTTATTAATTATACTTGACTTTTCACCAAATGGTTCCTTGTTTTATAGATTACGTTAAAATAACATTTTCTATTTCTCACTATTTATCGAGCTATTTTTACTCTGAGAGATGAGAAATAAGGGACTTTGAAGATCAGCAAGAATCTGTACAAGTTTGTTTTTACCATGCTCACACTTCTGGACACACACTGTGCTATATCCCAAGTGGTTAGGAAACATTTTCAGTTTCAAAGACTGCAGTTTGTAGTATTCAACCAGCATACACCTGACCGCACTTTGAGTACATAGCTTCGGCAGTATTACCTCTGATACAATGCTCTCCTCATTCCTCCACTCAAACTTGTTCTAGGATCACATCTGTGTGCTGCTACACACACATATGAAGACCTTGTCACGCTGCTCCAGACAACTGACTAGCACTTGCAAACATTTCAGGATTATGCTCATGAACTGTGAGATGAGATTGTTTTGTGCAGCTGAGCAACAGAGAAATGAATTAGCCTGTAAGTGTTTGACTATCACTTAACAGGAGACAGCTCTGTGGAAATTCATTCCAGGAAAACACTGGGATATCACTTACCAGTTGGTACAGTGCAGACTGCAGGGACAAGTCAGCCTCTTTAGCAATATTGTTATGCGCATTTGCATAACGCACATGACTGGAGATTTTACTCCCCACAGTTTCCTGGCATAAAAGAACTGTCCCATTCACAAAAGGATAAAGAGTTACTGAAGCCCCCATCACAAATATATTCCCTGCAACTATGTCACTATGCAGCTTGTTCTTTTGCTCAGGCAAAAAACCCCAAAGGAACAGCATTATTGTTGGGACAGCCAAAATTCCCCAACAGCCAGACACCCTAATTATTTCCTGCTCCTCCAAACTATGTTTTCTGGACCCAATTCAAGCAGCTTTCTCCAGCTGCAGTGCTGATCCCAGAGATTCCTGCCTATCACAGTGAATAACACTGCTCATGACACTCCCTAGTTCATCTCTGCTGTGTCTTCCTTTCTATAGCTAAGCTTGGGAACATGAACATTGCATTCTGCAGTTGAGAAACACCCAGCATAGCAGCACCCTGCTGAATCACAGTCAGAGCTCACTGGGACTACTCCAATATATACACTAAGAGAACAAAAGAACAGAGACAAGCTGATCCTATGTCTCAGCTCCTACTCACACCCCCCTTCCCAAAGAAACAAAGCTGCCTTCCTTCCTCCCTTATTACACTCTTTCTACAAATGATAGTGTGCTCACTGCCACCTGAATGTCTTCAACTCTTGCACCTGCGGCCACTTCCCTATGCAGGGGTGGGCTCAGTCATGGGTAAGCTGAAATAAATATAGTAAAAATCCACTTTACATAAGTGGCATCAATATTTGACTTAAGGTCATAGTTATCCCTTCTGTTGGCAAAGTTACAGGGGACTAAATAAGCACAAGATAAAAATAAGCAATGGCAAGAATGACTCTGTCACTTCCTGTGTCTTCTGCAACTGTGCTTTTTTCAGCATCCCCTGCCACTCCTAGGGCAAAAAGTAACAGTGCAAAGCTACAAAGACCTTTGCCAGTCATCACCCTATAAACGTGGAGTGTTGGGTACTTATTGTCCCTGTCCTGTGTGCATGTGCTGTCTGCTGCTGCTGCAGGTCACAGGCTATGCATGGTCAGTGGTGGAGGCTCACATGGGTCTGCAACCTTCTGAGGCTTCTATTTGAGGAAAAAATAAAACCACTTTTAAGACCATGAGAAAGGCACTCTTTAATTCTGTTGGAGGGTGCCACATCTCCTGGGTGAAACAATATGTAACACTTTACTGAGGTCTTCCAAAGCGCAAACTTTGCTTGGCTGTTCTGAGCCTCATGGTCCCAACTAGGTCAGGGTGGTTCTCCAACGATTTCAGCATGAGTTTGTACCCTCAGTAAACCTTCAGTTGTGGTGCATAGTTTCTGGTAATGCTTAGCAGCACTAGGGAATTAAGCAATATGAAAATGCCTCGAGGAATACACTGTGAAGAAAGCATGCCCCACCTATATGCTACATTTTTCTGCTCAAGTCTGTACTGTTGACTCAAGTGCTCTTTGGAGGGTGATCACCAAAACTGGGGAGGAACCTTAACTTTGTAATAATTTCAGGTGGAACTAGTAGTTCAGTCATTTGATTTTAAGAACATCAAACCTTCCTGTTTAAAATGAATAGATTTTTATCTGTCTCATCCATCTAAATCTGGGGAATAATTCTTTCTCCTTCCCCCTCCAAAGATCTGGTTAGACCTGTAAAAAATATGAGAGGAACAAAAATTCACCCACTATCAGGTCTTACACTGAGAGCTAAACTTTGCATCAACTATATGAGACACCCACTAACTAAACCAAAATAAAGTCCATGCAAGCCCCTTCCACTTTCCATCAAGGTCTTCCTGGGAAATAAGTGAAGCAAAATTGCAGGTGAACATCTACCAGTTGAAATGAACCCACAGATACTTTAGTTCCCCAAAATAAGCGGCCTAAAATCTGCTGCAGCCAGGATGGCACTAGAAGTATTTTCTTATGTGGGCTGAAGTTTGCAATTTCCAGTGTTTCCAAAGGGAGTTCTTTGGGCAGACACACATTGTATGTGCCCCACAGAAAGATCTTTTCAGGATACATTTTTCCTGTCTCAATTTCAACCCATTATTCTAACTTAAACCCTTCTTATTGTGCAAATCATCACCTCTCTTTGTCAATGCCCAATTTTCTGTTATTCAGCGCTTAGCTAAGATACAGCTAACTGCTTCAATTTTTCCTCAAAAATAAGTCTCTTGAGAAACCTCTACCTATTTCCAGCCCTAAATGCCACTCTTCTGTATCTTTCTGGTAATGAGGGACATTGTCTTCCTTGTGTCTTCCTCTATGCCAGTTAAACACTCTTGGCTTCTCCCCTCTGACTAACAGGAACTGAGGACACAATCCCTTTTCTTTAGGTGGTTCATTATCCACATTCTCCTTTGGAGTAAGAGAAACTGGCTGGGCTAAACCTACAATGTCAGCTTGGAAACAAATTACTTTGACTTAGTGACATAGCTTAAAACTGCTCTCACTGGCAGAGTGAGTAGGAGCCTTCCTTTCAGTTCCTGTAATTGGGAGTAGCTCCTCCTGGCTGTGGAGTAGCCAGCTGACATGGCAATTCCAGGTGACAGGAGTTTTCATGCCAACATTCTGGTGACTAAAATGTTCATTTTAAAGGCTGATTATAACAGTGACCAAGAAGTACCGTCCTGGATGATGATGAAGTCTGAACCACAATGATTCTGTAAATGTTCACGTCTCCTCATGTCCACCCACGGCCTGCCTACTGAAACAGGAAGTGTTACTAATAGTGATGTAACTCTGCCACAGTATCACAAACACACCAGAAAGAGAGGAAGTCCAGTGAGGTCATTTGGTTGCTCTTCCTTCCCAGAGAAATAGGGTACTCTCCACCATGTATTTTGAATTGCTTTGTACAGTTTAACATCTGATGTAGGGGAAATTTGGTCCCCAGGTTTTCTCTGTGGAAACTATGCCAGAGTCAGAAGGAATCCCAGTCTGCATGGTGTGTGGGTGATGGAAAGCGCTTCAGAGCCCTGTAACCACATCAAGACGACCAGTATGTCTATACTGCATCTGGCAGCATCAATTAAGACCTCTTCCTCCTAGGCCCCAGTAAATCCATGTCTGCTGCCTAATGGAGCAAGAAAGATTTATAAGAAGTATTCTTCACTGCAAGAGGATTCTGCAAGAGGATTCTCTTTAATGCACCAAAACATGAAGGCTTGTGTTAAATATCCAAGACTGGCTGACAGTGGGTTGCTCTGAACATCAGCATATCTGGGATTTTTAATGAACACGGACTTTTTTGAGTTTGGAAGATTTAGCAGAACAGTTTGTTCAAAAAAACCCCCACTGTATAAAGTTCCTATTGATGGGTGTCTGAAAACTTCAAGCATTGTAAACTGAATCCACTGGCTTTATCCCTTCAGGCTATGGGGTTGGGAGGATCCCCTGTGGTTTGTAGCACAGCAGCACTTGCTGGGCACACACTGTGTGGATTTTTGAATATTGAGGACTCAGCAAAGATGCATGTGCTAGCACAATATAGATGCCACAGAAAGGTGACAGGATTAGCTGGTATTTGACAAAGATAAACATGATTCTGCATAACGAATTTGATCAGATGCAGCAAAACGAGACAGTGGATCAGAGGGAGAGGGGCTTTCCTGGGACAAATCAGTTATGGGGTACTTCACAGGGACCAGGCAGCATGCCTACACATGGCATGGGGGGCCCTCTTGTGGGCCCTGGTGTCTTCATGGACCCCATTAAAAACTACCAATGTGCTGCATGAAAGGTGATTAATGTTAATGTTTAATTAGGACAAGGGCTATCCAGGCTCCAGTGCCTGCAGTGGCAGAGGGCACAAACAACAGGCTGTGGGGCTCCAAGTTTTATCGTGTAGAATGTGTATTTTTCTCAACTAATTCAGAAATTACTGGAGCTTGAAAGATACAACAGTTCAGTCTGCACAGCTGACTAGATAAGCTGCATCTCAGGTATGGAGACACGGCAAAATACTGAGATCATATTTTGCTTTTCCATGTGTTCATCAGTCTATTTTCAACTCACAGTGAAGTGCAGCCCAACTCACCTTTGTCCAGCTCACGTCTTCTTGCTGTCTCCCATCCCACACGTTTGCAATCATTGCTAATTACAGTCATCACCCACAGACAGGACGTGAGCACACCAATAGCCTTCATTTCTTGCGCTTTTGTCCCACTGTGATTATTGGGAGCTGGTGGATATAAACATTGTCAAACCTGATCATCTCATATTAAGCACTTAGTGTAGACATGAATTAATGTGCCTAATAACTGAGAGGACAAATTTTTACCACCTACACGCCTCATGGAAACCACCGCTGTTTCTAACCACGTTCAGTGTGAAATAACTATGCAAACTTCAAACTAAACGTCCCCAAGCACTGGAGACATGGAATCTGCAAGATCATGCAAAATCTGTCTGCCAAGGTGAGCAGAACCTCAACAAAACAACCCAAGTAAAGATACTCGATTGAAAAGCCATGCTCCTCCTCAGCCAGTGGAGGTGGCTAGCAATAGGAATAGGAAGGTGCCGGTCCTAGAAAACCTATTCTTAAAGCACAAATACTTCTTGACACACCACCTCTTTCCTGGGGGTTAATTGCAGCCATCTACCGTGAGAGTGAGTCTTTGTACTCTCCTTCCCTTCAGAATAAGTACATCCCCCGCAGGCATCACACCCAGTCTGCCTGACCAGAGACACACCTCCATTTCCAAAGGCAATTCTATGCACCCAGGTGGAAGGAAGATGAAGGATAAAGTAAACTGTGGCCAACAGAGCCCTGATGTGCTGAGTCTGAATAAATGTGTTCAACACCAGGTTGGAGTCCCTGCCAAGCTTAACCTCCCCATCTATAGGAAACAAATTTCTGCCCATCACAGTAATTAAGTGATATATAGCTGGAAATTGAGAGGTTAGTAATAACTCACACTAGAAAAGTGGGATAGTTTTGTTTGCTTCCCAGAAAAAGACTAAGGGGCTCAAAAAATGCAACCACAAGCCCCACCAGCACTGCCCTATCCCATAGCTACAGGGCATTTACATTTTTAACCACAGCATTGTACTGATGTATGTTTTCACTCTGCATTCCACCATCTCTGGTTTGCATTAACAAGTTCCTTCCAGTCTTTATAAACTTGTTGGAGCAGAAAGGGACAGGAAGGTTACTCAGGGCAGCTGATCTATCCTTCTGGATAGGCACTTGATGTAAATCAAGGTGGAATTTAAGCAACAGATTAAGTATCTACCCAAGCTAATACTTATGGGAAATGGATCCCTCCCAGGGAATACAGAAATTTTATGAATGCTTTCCAGCTATATCATGATCCTGATGTGCTTTCAAGCATAGATGTGCCCTGGTTCACAAAGGCATGAAGACAATCAACTATGTTTTCCTGGTCAGCCCCTTTCTAAATTTATTCTTAATAGCTTTAATAGTAAGTTATTTCACTGTCTCAGCCTGTCTTGTCTACTCAGCTGTACCGTTTTACATGTGGTCCGTCTCTTCCCACGTTCAGCATGGAGCATAATGAAGCCTTATAGAGACTCCTACCAGGTGTTTAGAGATATACCTTTGCAATGGTATGCCATTGAACATACCTACTTTAAACATCTTTTGTGGTTTTCTTGTCCAAGAAACAAAACTTGTTGGGTTTAAATGCTAATTATTTTTTTTTCCTCAAGCAATTCTTTCAAATCTTTTAGGAAGTTTCTCTGGTTGTCTTCTATAAACTCTAGAAAATAAACTTACATTTGTCCTAAATGATGTTGACGAAAGAAAGAAGTCCTCTAGGTGGTGCTACTATTTCGAATAAACAAGCTGGATGCTTGAAGGTTTTGTTGCAAAATATTGCTGGGGCATGCTGTGAGAAAGGAACACTGAAAAATCCTAGCCCTAGTAAAAAAACTGATGTCAAGTAACCTGAAACTTCATCTAACAAGTGTTAGCAGTGAAGGGCAGTCTGGATGTAAATATAGTAATTGCTTCTCTTTAAGAATGTGAGTGTTTCAGTATCTTACTAAATACAGAAACATTACAGGATGTATTGATGAAAATTGTCTTTCAATAGCTGACTAAACTTTCTATGTCTTTAATTTCCAGTTTTCCCAATAATTGGCAACTGACCTCTCCAGTGTATGTACAACTCTTCAACTTCAGTAACTCATATCAATGTTCCCTGACCGCAGTCTTTGCACGTGGCACAGGCCAAGCATGACAGCTTTCCCTGGCGAAAGCTGCATGCCCTGGCCCAATTTCACAGGAGCACTTTAGCACAACTGTACTTCAAATACAACCACCAAAACAGTGCACATACTTGACCTGAAACATAGTTAAAAACCTTGTTGGCTTAAGGATATTTGTGTATGCACGCTTTATGGACATTAAAGGCTGTTAAGTGCTTTAGTTATACATAACAAGGAAAGAAGGTAAAACAATTTACCTTTTCTTGCTCAACACAGCTGCACAGGTCCAGTACTGAAATATTGGGCCAGCTGCCTATAGGACAAATTTTCTAATCCTTAGTTCCTTTCTGGCCAGCCGCTTTTCAAGAGGATGCCAAAGTTCCTCCTATTCTTTCCTCTCTTTCCAGGGCTCCTATCTGTAGCTTTTGAACAGCTGCCTATATTCTCTCTCAGACATTGTTCCTGATTCTCTTTGTAATCCAGCCACGTGGATTTGCAGCACCAGATTTCCTTCCCCGTGTGGTTGCTGTCAAAGTCAAGAACAAAACCCTTCTGATTTCAAGACTATTATTGTTATACATTATACATCTGACCTTTGAAACATATATTCTCTATAACCACTATCTCTTACTTTGTGCAAAGTTCATCTGTTATCTAAATAAATGTCAAATTTAGGATCTTGTTAGGCCTTCAGTCTCAGTAATGGTGAATTTTGGAGTTTACTCAGACAGTGTAAGAGAAACATTTATTTCATTGATTTTGACTAGTCAACCTTTCAAATTTCACAGAGTATATTTGTTCTTGTGTTATGAGAAAAGAATAATAACATCTCTTTTGTTTTGTTTTCTTTCTCTGTGTCCCCATTTATTTATCTGCTTTCCAAGAAACATTCCTCATAGGAACATTATCTCTGGGCTCTTGGTGATTTTTACTGCTCTTTTATGCCTCCTTCTCCAGTTTTGTAACAGTTTGGTTTTTGAGGCTGCAAAGCCACCAAATCAGGGGCTGTAACTGCTCACAGAAATACTTTTTAAAACAAGAAAGAGAAGTGAAAAGCAGACAGAAAGTATGAAATCCACTCTGTTCAGTATCAAGCGATAATTTTTCTCTAGGTGATTTTGTTATTTTCAGGTTATCAACAGAATAACCGCAGCCCCTGACCACTGGCACCATCCTGCAAATCTCAGTGAAGGTCCTGTTAGCTAACAACCAATGCAAATGTCAGCTCAGATCTCAGAAATGCACGAGGGCAATTGCAAAGAGTAAAAGAAATAGATGAAGACTGGAAAAAAATCTGCACTAAAAAAGTGCACTTACAGACAGCTCTGAAGTGTGGGGAAATCTCTATTTCTTTATTTATAAAGCAAAACAAAAAACCCCAAACAACTATAAGAACTGTTTCCAATACTTCACAGAGAGCCTAGATGAAAAGATCCAGCCAAGTAAACACAAACCAAGCAGTACAGTTTCTTCCTGATTTATATTAAAAAACCCCATGAAGGCATGAGCTTAAACAACAAGTAGTTTATTTAGCATACTTCATGAATCCTTGCACATTGTTATTTCCCCAATCCTCCATCTTTTTGCAAAAATCCCTATTCTTAGGAATGAAGTGCTTTAGCTGTCCTGCTTGTGAGGACCAACACAGGCAACTACAACTAATCTTCTTAAAAATAAAATAAGATTAGACTGACTTTGGAAGTGACTCCTTCAACGTCTCACAATATTCTGGCTCATAATAAGGTTCCAAAATAGGTTTTAATTTGACTTCTTCTGGTAGTTTTGGTGTCTCTTCTCTCCTGCATCCATCTCTTAAGAGCGGAACCAATGTTTTCCAGTTTTTCCCTGAAACTAAAAAGGAAAGGAGTGGTTAATTTTTTACCCTCCACAGAAACAGAAGAAATTATGCAAGTGGTTTAAATAGGAAGCTGATGAAAGAAGAAAGAAGCAGGAAGAAAGGGTTTTGTGGTTTTCTTTCCCATACTGTCCCATGAGCTTTCCATATTTCATCTGGTAAACACCAGCAAAGACTGATTGTACAGTTAAATTTTTCTCTGCTGGATGCTGAGCTTCCAAACTACAGGGTTTGGGGTCTCTGAAGTACCTTCCTGGCTATCTGGCTGCTATTCTACACTGTTTCATCTCCTCCGGATTTACACACATTATCTACCTTGTAAAAATCTACAATGAGAATGATGAATCCATGGGGCTTCTATTCCAGTGAGTAAAACTGTTATGTGAATAATGAGCCCACTTAATCCTTTACATTTTGTGCTGACTAAAAATGCCATTAACTTGTCTATTGCCATTATCATTAAGTACATAAAACTGACTGCCCTCTAACAATTAATTGATGCTGCTTCTATTACCAGTGTCAAACCCATTCTAGGATTTAGTTTCCTGAAACCCTCACCTCTTCCAGGCTTAATAGAGTAACTGGGATTTCGTTTGAGGTCCCCAGAGCACCCTGGGTCTTCATTGATTATGCCCAAATTAGTATTCCACGTGGACCAGTTCACTTCATCAACCCTAGGGAGAGAACACAAAACCAGTATCTATTCTAAGGGTCACCAGACCACTCCAGAATGAGTTTGTAACACAAACTGCCATCTCTCATGCCTCAGATCCAACCCAGAAAACAGATTAAACTGATTACTGTAGACAGTGTCAGTATACTACTTCTCAGAGTGCTCCACAGGAAAAGTTCTGCTTCCCATCACCAAACACCTTATTGCTATTTGTCTATAAAAGATTGTTCATTTGACATACAAACAGGTTACCTAAAGCACCATCTGTAATCATCTTGGCCATCAGGTGTGACCCCAACCAAGACTTGCTTCCCAGACCGGAATGAGCGTCTCACACAGTTCAAGTAGCTGTTCTCAATATCCAAGATTGTGATAGCTCTCTACACGTAAAAGAAAACAGACCATTGAAAGGCTGCAAAGTCCCTCTGTTAATATGTCATTAAAAATTCTGAATTACTGCCCTGTGATTAGAACTATTAAGTTCCCTTTCTTACCTCAAACAAAAACTGATATGCCTTTGAATCTCTGGTAAAGACTGTTTTTCCCCTTGCGTAATCCCAGTCTCCATAGTCTGATAAGGATTTTCCATCATCAAAAGCCCAAATAATTACAAAAGTACTTCTTTTCTTAAATTCTGAACATCTCTGGAACACTGGGAACATCTGCTCAGGCAAAGCATCAAATACGCATGGAAAAGGAACCAATATACTTTGTTTAGGAACTGTTCAGGGGAATCAGAAAGCAGCAGTGACCTGATACTTAAATACCTGTCAGTTCCTAAAGATTCTTTCTAAAATTTCTTGTGATTCCCCATACCCTCTTTCTTGGATAACAGCCTCACAGAACCAATGTACCTGGAGTTTCCAGATGCTCTTGCTCTCCTGTGCAATTTTGCTCACAGTTTCCCCCATCAGTGCAATAAGCATGTTGAGCAGGAGGATGTATGTAAGGATGACATAAAGAACCAAAAGGATGACAAACACTGACTTGAACCTGTAGTTCTCTGTGAACTCCAGGTCCCCCATCCCAATAGTGAACTTGAAGAGCTCCAAGCAGGTATAATACAGACTGTTGTAGGATGTGCGGCCTCGTTTCGCATGGCAGCATCGGGAATATTCAGAGCTATTTGTATCCTGCCCCTCATTGTCATCTTCAATTAAAGTCACCACAGCTGTTGCAAAAGAGGAATCACATATGCAAGACGAAAATACAATTTAGGATCAAAATTCTATTGCAAGCAATGAAAAATGAGGATAAACATAAGACATTTTATCTTCATGGTTACTGTCCCCAGAGAAACTGCTCTCTAAAATATTTGCCAGAACTGACACCCTCTCAGGTTTTGTCTCAGCTTTAACTGAGACAGGATGACTGTTTTTCTTTTAGTTTTGCAAAGCAGTTTGAGACCCAGGGATGAAAAGCTGACTGGAACAACTACAGATAATTGTTATTCTGAAGAGATATTTTTGCAATAAGGTTAATCTGCTAGTTTTAGTTGGAAACAAAGTCAAAGCCACTTGAAAAATAAAATCTGAGATTCTTCAAGGTAAGAAAAAGTAACTCCAAGTATGACCTTACCTGTAGAAAATCCCAAGAGGAATACCAGATAGACAAACATGAAGCGACATAGATCTCTAAGGATCATCTGTAAGATGGAAAAAGTATTTTTATACTGTTAGAACTTGAATATAAACTACAAAAAAAAAAAGCCTAGTAGAAAATACTGCTTCAGCTCAAGAAGGCAATTGTTGTGAGTGGTTGTTCATGCACTGAACAGCTGTTTATCCTGCTGAGATAATAGAACTTTAATACAGAAAACATTTTTCTCCATTACTTATGCAATGGTTTACATATGCAAGACATATGCATGCCAAATAATTTCATCTTTGGGAGGATAAACCACATTAAGACAATTTCATCTTTCTTCCCCTCTTGGGCTAGCTGTCTACATCATGCATAGAGATTTATAAGCCAACTACTGCCTCTTAGCTAATTGCTCTGTTTGGTAACATTTAAATTATACCTAAAGAAATTTCCAGCTGATAGAAGGCTGTGCCATTTTCCACCACACCAGTCTGCACTGTTCTCAGTCTACTTTCAATCCATCCCTATACAACTGTAGTTATTTTGAAGCAGAAGGGTTAATAATAATACCACAACTACTATAAAATACATTGATGAGGAACAGGACATTTTTCTACATAACTTAAAATTGGATCATTTAATTCAGAAAATAATGACCAAGTGCAGTAGAGTGGTATAAGACTTCCCACTGACGCCATGGATATAGATACGGCAACTTCTCTCCTGGAAACAGGGCTGTTGGCAGCAATGTCCTAATCTGAGCGCTCTGCTGGCCTCACCACCCACCCACTGAACTAACCTTGGCAATCATGACAGAGTAAATACCCATCTGCTGGAAGCCACGGGTGTAGTACAGCATGTTTGCCCAGCCCAGCGCCAAGGAGAAGACCATGGAAGCCACATACAGTTCCTGGCCACAGAAGTAGAGCACCACAGAGCTCAGGAGTAGTAAGGAGTGAACAAAACTGAAAGAAAAGCATGGTCTGAATGCAAGAGGTAATACATCAGAATGAGGGATTCTCCAAAACACAAAGGAACCTTGGAAGACATTTCCTCTCCCTTCCTTTTTTCCCTTCTCAAACTCTACAATTCCTCTGGCAAACTACCCAGTTTGCCCACATACAAATTCCTGTAGTCTCATCCCTGTTCTTCCTTGTTACTGGAGGGAGGAAAAGCCCTTGAAAACATCAGTTTCTTCAGCACTCCCACTCTTTCCACAGACACATGAAATTGCCCTGTTTAATTGCACTCCAGCTAGGAGGAGAAACAGCCCAAATTATTGAGGGGCAAAGCAATCTTCAGGAATAGGAGGATTTCTGCACATCCAGTGCATATGCTTGATTGCAAGCCCGACTTGGAGATCTATTCCTAACTCTGCTGCACGACAGAGTCACTGAACTTTAGACACTTCATTCGCTTTACCTCCGGATCAGGTACTGATCCAGACCTGCTTGTTCCAAGTGCTATGTTATCTACTGGCAATTATTTTGTAAGGACCCAGGAAATTACAGCAAAGCATCTACCAATCACAAATGGCTTCAGCCAAAGCTACAGATCTCACACACTGAAATGCAATCAAAGATATTGGAGCTTACAAAAGAACCTCACTGTAGCTGTCAACTACCAGTGTCCTGAACGACGGGCGCCTCTGCACGAAATACTGTATCTGGAAAGAAAAAAAAAAGGGGGGAATGAAGACCAGGTTTGCATCCATGGAGGGATTAAGTAACCCATGTGAATGCATCAACTAAGCACTGATACCTATACCAGGAAGCTGGTACCTATTAAGCATCTCCCAGAATAACTCAAAACCAGCACCGGCACAAGATCTAGGGAGAACTTTTCCAGTGACACTTGGTTCCTCTTTCATCTGGCACCTCTTTTGAAAACAACAACCTATTCAGTCACCAGTTTGAGGACTGTGTTTACTGTACACTCTCCATTGGCTACCAAGAGGAAGCATGGGGACATTAAGCTAAGACAGGTGATCTTTAATAGAGGGCTGGCTATTTGCAACATCCCATTTTTAAGCCTTGACTAGGCTAATTATTGAGATGCTCACTGGCTTCTAAAGATAGTATTTTTTATACAATAGACAAAACTGTACCTTAGTCCATTAGTAACCAGAGAACTCCTAATCAGGCCAAGAAAAAAAGATTTGTAGCTCTCAACTACAACAAGGATCATTGTAGCAGCCAATGCTAATGAATAGGAAAGGCGTATTTGATTTTCTCCTTCGCCAACCCAAAGAGCAGAAGAAAAAGTTTCAAATATCTTACCCCTCTGAGAAAAAAATAGAGACCTCCCAATACACTCAGGATCTCTCCAGTCACTCGAAAATATTCCCCAGCGCTGTGACCAAATGTGAAAGGAGGCTGTATAAGACAGAAGAATAGATACGTTCAGCAGAACTGGAGATAGGAAAGACCTGGCCATGCCAGCAGCTGAAAGCAGCTCTATTTCTGAGGGAACACATTCATTTTCTGAATGCGCTGCAGCAAGAGGGCAAGACTGGGAGCCAGCAGGGTCAAAACCTCCCCCCTACCCTCTGGGAAGAGGAAAATCTTGATGTCAGGAACACACATTCAGATGGGAGGCAGATCTAGGATATCATGCACTGGGGGGTTCCCCTAATATATGCCAAGAGTAACATACCTTTTCTTTCTTCTCTACAGGTCTGTAGTAGGCTGCTGCAGTGAGGATGATGATGTGCATGGTATAGACAAAGAAGTTGAAGTAAAATAAGTGTTTGACAAACCGGTCCCACTTGTCTTGTAGCAGCCTGTTAAGGGGTTCCACCAGCAGCATCTCATGACGGTTCTGAGTGGAAGGAAAAAGAGAAGAATCTTGATGGGACCAGTATATAGTAGGCTCTGGAAACAGCAGTGATATTTATCTTCAAGCAAATGTTCTCTCTAGTACTTTTAAACTCAGGAGGGGAGATTCCTGTTTCACAGAGCTCTTCCCCAACAGTGAATAAAGTGCTAAGGAGGTGCATACTCACTGGGGTTTCACTGCTGTAGGCAATAATCTCAAGCACTGAATTTTTTTCACATGTGTCTATACAGGACAGGTCATAAAGGGATGAGTGGACAGGTCCATAAGCCCATTCAGTGAACTTCCTAGACAAATGTCTGCACTCAGGATCTTTGATCTCTCGTCTGAGGATGTAAGCGAAAATCTAATTGCAAAAGAATAATACAACCAACATTTCAGTGCTAACGGACTTCTAGTTCCTCAGTATCTCCACAAGACAGGATGGCTAATTTCTCCCTAGATTAGCTGTGCTGAAGTCAAAACGACTGGAACACTGCAGAGAACAAAGTCTGAAGTAAACACTATTAATTTTCTGACTGGAAGCTGGGAGATGAGCAATACAAATACCGCTAACAACTTGCCATGACTGGTTTCAAAACTGCAAGAGAAAAGCAGAGATGTATGTTACACATCTCTGAGCATGCAGCTATTTGGAGTGGGGACTGCCAAAAGATGAGTTATATCAGCCAGTCAAAAGTACGAGGCCTTTAGTGGTTCAGATGATAGCATTGACCCACTTTCTGTTTCCACTTGGGCTGCTTGCATACCAGTGGTGCATAAGTTAACACAAGCTGGGCACTGACACACACTTTATGGCCTTTAAGTTTGGTGGTTGAAAACTATACAGTTTTGCATGTTAAACTGCAGCACTGCTTCCCTTTAACTAAAAGGCCCTAACAATAAGCAGTGATAAAATCTGTCCTACATAACTATTTTGCATGTACTCTGTATAACTTGATATAGTAATGAGACAGTTAATAAGACAGACATTTGCTCACCTACCCCTATCTTCCCTGTTTTGGCTGCCAGAGTTAATGGAGTCAGCCCTTTCTTGTTGGTGAGTTCTTCTAGCTTCAGGATTGGATTAATTTTGGCACCGAGGATCAATATGTTATTGTACATCTTGGTAACAAACTTGGTATTATCCTTAGTATTATCTGCAATCTCCACCAGTGTGTGCAGGACCATGTTGCCCATGGAGTCCTCAGCAGCGATGTTGGCAGCCTGATAGGGGTTCTCAAGGAGGAATTTCACAATGCAAAGCTGGTTGGTGCAGGCAGCCAGTGATAGAGGCAGCTCCCCTATGGGCAAGCAGTGGGAATGAGTTATCAGAAAGCCCATTATTACACATACATAAAGATCACTTTGTTTTCATCTTTCACTGTGAGGTCAATTTCTCTGTATAACAACTATCACCAATTTTTGTGACAGTTGTTAGAATCACATTTGCTTTGGTTTAACAGCATCACAGAAACATGGCTCCTTAAAAAAGCACTGGAAGGACAGCTGGCAGAAGGTTACAACCTTTCAAAGGATACAGTGCTCAGAAAACAAAGGGATGTAGACACCAAGCTTACACTGAACACCACCAACTATCAACTGTGCTTTCCTATGAACTCAGCCTTTGGGAGGTAATATTTGGACTAAATGGTGAAGCAGCCCATCTGGTACTTCTGTGTCTCCAGTCCCACATAAACAGGATTATTTAACAGCTTGCATTTGGGATTATTGATTGAGTTATCCTAGCATTAAGCCCACACTGTGCTCACCCCTACCAAAATAAAAGCCAGGTTTCCCTTCGATTTTCCTGAAGAACTCCCCACAGGCTCTTGCATGAACATCTGCTCCATTCTGGACCAAGAGCTTCACCAGGTACATGTTCCTTCTCTCAATGGCGATGTGAAGTGCAGTCTGGCCTACAGAGACATTCATCAGACGAAATCTTCAACATTTAATACAGACAGAGAGCTTTCAGGCACGACAATTTGCTCAGCTCCATGCAAGATGGTGGAACTGAGAGCTTTGCAGAACAAAAAGCTCTGTAATTGAACAAAAAATGATGGCAGAGAGAGCAAATGCAAGTGCCCTGAGCTTGCTATTAAATCACCGTATATAAAAATGGCAGAATATTGCACCTCACAAAACACTGCCCTAGAATGAATGCACTGATTGTTAAGCATACACCTGAACTTTGGGCCCTGCATCCTCAGGCATAAGGCCTCATGCAGAAGGCTGTTTGAAAGCCCTGCCTAACCCTATCTTCAGACTTAGCACCAAGAGTATTCACTGTAGCAGTTATTTCTCTTACCCTTGTAGTAATTGTCTGTATATTCTGCATTAACAAACTCTTTCAGAGTTCCAGTTTTCTTCGCAATATCCAGCAGCAAGGGAATAGTGTCATTTTTCCCATCATGTAGATTCAGCATGGCTTTCAGTAAGCAGGTTTTCCCAGTTTCTGGCTCTATAGCACAAAAAAAATTGAAGCTATATAGAAGTGATTTCAAACCTCCTATCTACTCTTGGGCATGCAGGAAGTAATGAGCTTCTTTTCAAAAGCTTATACAGGGTTTGACAGAAAATTGCAACTTTTCTGAATTCTCCTGTAACCTTACAATCAATGTGTTGCCCAAACAATAAGGAAGCACTGGCTATTAGAGGACCTCCTGCAGACACTGAACACAATTAAGGTTTTTTATTTTAATCTCAGGAGCACTGCTAGAAGAAAAAGAGGGCAACTGAAGGTATGTGAAATCAAAGGGTACCTTTGAACTCATCATCTGTGAGATGCTTCAAGGTTCTATTAAGGTAGAGTAGCAGATCATCCAGGTCCCTTGTGTTGCCCTGGGCTACAGCATCAAAGATCCTTCTGCGGTCATAAAATTTGAAAGCCTTTTCTGAGCAGCCAGTGATGGAATCTGTCGATAGGAGCCTAACAAGGGAGAATTTCAGTTACTTGAAGTCAGATATTTAGCAGACTTTTTATAAACTACCAGTATACTATTTTGTCATTTGCTTGTGTGAAGTAGCAAGCACTACAGATGGATCTGCAAAGTCTGAGAAGTCAACAAAATCTGCAAGCAACTGTCTTGATACATTTACATATCTGTTGCTGAAAGTTGAGAACAAGGCTTAACAGAGGTATTGAAGTACGACAGCCTAACTGCAGGCCTGGGAGCCAGGCAAGCCCACATTATCATTCTGAACAATGTCCATTCACTAAACAGTCTCAATCAGGTGAATTAAGGTCTATTGCTAAATCTGGGCAAAATATCCATGGAATGCATTTTCAGAGATGTCAAGAGACAACAGTTATTGTCACTTTCAGATGCAACACTCCTTATTTTGGCACAGAAAACAGTGGAACTGAAAAAATGGGCACACTCATGGAGAGAACAAATGCTGCTCTAAGAAACACAGTCTGCAGCTGTCAAGCCATTAATTACAACCAAATCTTGCACGGCAAACTTACTTGTGAAGTTTCCCCCTTTCCAAATTGGCATGAAATTTGATGACAGAAGGTGCCAACAGGTGATCCATCTGGTACAAGGAGTCCATGGGTGCCATGTCCTTATCACTATCCCCCATCACAAACCTCCCACGTCTTGCAAAGATGTTGCTTTTGGGTGGTTGGACCTTGGTGCTGAGTGTACCCTGGAGGCTGTCAGGTGTTTCCAGCGTGGAGTCTTCCCCATCTGTGTGCTCATCTGTTGCTTCAGATTCCTCCATGTCAGAACTGCCAAATTTCTTCATCTTCCCAAGAATAGAAGACATGATGAGCAAGCAGTCTGTGGGGAATGACACAAACACCTTGTCAGCACTTCACAGGGCTATGAGTCCCCCTTTGGCCTAGGAGTACTCTCCAGAAACAGCAGGGAACGGATTAGTTACTTTCGTCTTAGAAGTGAGGCAGATGGACACATATTCACTAGAGAGCTGAAACAGTTTAGCAGGCCATTATCTCCATGCTGTTTGTTACTGTCCCCGCTGCCCCTACCTGTTTCAGAATGGAGAAGGCAAGCCAGTGTCCTAGATCTTGCCAGCAACTCCACTGCAGAGCTGAGTTCTGTTTCAAATTAATGCCTCATCCCCCTCCAATCATTGTTAAAGCCTGAACAATCTTTGTTTTTCTTCTCTGCTTTCAGTTTTGTGCCACAATATGTTCTCAGGATTTTATCAGGCACGTGAAAAACGCCAGTGTGCCATAACAGCAGCTCAGGGATGCTGAGCACTGAGGGCTTCCTGCATATTGGAAAATTATCACTTAATGGCTTCACCAGAATTACAGCAGTGCCTAATGAAAATTGGAGTTTGTGATTCTTGAGAGATGAGTGTCACCTCAAACATGAGACGGAAAGGGAAAGGTTACCACAGATAAGAGATGACTGCAAAACCACACGTCTGATCATGTCTGATTTACAACCACAAAGAATTAGACACAAGTTAGCAAATACACTATACTGAAAGTAAAGCAGGCTTTTCCTGCTTTCTTACCAAACTCTTTTAATCAGACAGATGTTGGCCTTTATGCCACTGAATGCAAAATATTCTGTAACTCCAACAGTGGAGACAGGAATGCATCATATTTGAACTGCTTTTAGAGAGCTCTGATAAGCCTTAGAAACACACTCTGAACACCCAGGTTGCTTGGAAATCTTACAGCTTTGAGCACAGGAATGTTATGAAATCTTTAAGAAGACTTCAATTATAAACCAAATTATAGTAGGCACTAATCTTATCTGTATATTCAGTGTGAAAACAACATCATAAACACACATCAAGGTTGTTTCTTGTCACAAAAATATTCTGAGGGTTTGTCTGCAAACCTACACTATACATTAAAGCTGGATTTTCACTTCCATAACACTAATTAATATTTACATTAAGGGTCACTTACATTTTTCTGTGCAAGCAGGACAGGAAAGAAACTTTTGTCAGGCATTTGTTTTCTATAATTTTGTACAATACACATGTAAAGAAAACATAAATTTGCAAACTTGCACATTTAGGGTTACTGGAAGCACCACAGTGTAGTACAGATGAAATACTAATGTCCTCTGCGCTCACCTTTCACGTTCTTTGTGTCCTCAGAATCACTCTGAAAGAAGAAACAACTTATTAGTTTAATTGTTCTATAAATAAGAAATCGTATATAGAAAAATATTTCCATTTGGAACTGATACTAAAAACAGAGAATCATAGAATCATAGAATAGTTAGGGTTGGAAAGGACCTTAAGATCATCCAGTTCCAACTCCCCTGCCATGGGCAGAACAATTACTGCAGTGAAAAAGTTATAAAAATAGTTTTATAAAAAATACACTGGGAATACAGCCATGTACAGTTTTAATTATTTGTCTTATTTAAATTAATATGGATTGAGCCAAAACCATCAGTGAGATGGCTCTGGAAAATGGAATCCCTTGTTTTCCACTGAATAGGTGCAATATTAAAATCCACAGAAGACATTCAGTCCTGTCCCCCTGGCAATTTGCTTGAACCTAGGTTAGTCATTATGTGTGCTTTCATTTCTCAACCCTGTTGTTAATATCTTTGATAATAAAGACAAAGCTGCATTTCCTCAGGAGTATCAATTTGCAAGGGAAATCAACTTCACAATTCTGTGGAAGGAATCTTAAAAACCCCAAATTATAAATTACATAGCCTAAAAAATTCATAACCTACCTGAACTCTTTGATTCCTGGGTGCACTGAAGTTCCATACAATAAACGAGACAAGGAAATATTTATGACAGAGTGTCTAACCACATCAAACTTACAATAAATAATAAAGAGACTTTAAACACAGCTAAAGCTGTGCTATTCAGATATACACGCAGAGCTTACAAATACTGCACAAAATCCTGTCTTCTGAAAAATAGTCCAGTCAATAGCCTGCATAAGCACCCTCAGATCTACAGAAATTTGGTGCCGGATATTCCTCTGCCAAGGTGCCTAGACTGAAAAGCCCTCAGAGTTTGCTTCTCCATTTGTCTGCAAAAGTGTTCTAAGTGTCTGATGATTTTTAGAATCAAGGGAAGTTCACCAGAACAGAGAATAGAGTAATAAGACCATCAAGAACAATTCTGGAACCAGAAGCATCAGTGGCTTTTATTCCCAGGAGTTTAGCAAAGCTCTTTACAAGAACTGCAGTAAATTGCTGTTGTTTTTCCCTCCCCTTTAATTGCATTTAGTAATGGATATTCTTCTCCAGATTTCCTCTTCATAAATACACTCAAGCTTGCAAAAAAATCCCAAGCCACCAGACAGCAACTGTCTCTGAGGGTCACAGTTTCAGTTCAATTTACCAAACCATGTAACACATGCCACAGCTCTTCTCTGAGATCAGTCATCTTTCTGGACACCTTTCTCGGGGGTAAAGCCCCATCAAGTATTTTAAAGATAAGCTGATTCTGGACAGAGTTGAGGAAGACAGAAAGTCCTAAAGTCATTCTGTCATTCCATATTCCTAATATGTTTTAATTAATATATATACGTGTATGTAACAGCTTCTAAACATTAATGTCATTAGGAAAAAGAGAATCCGTATCTAATCCAGGATGGATCTGATGCCCTGAAAAATGAAAAGCCGTGTCATACATTGTTAAATATATGATTTGTATAAGAACCTTCTGCCAAAAACTAGTCTAGAGAAATAGTTTTTTCCATGAGGCTGAGCTGAGGCTGTAGCTGTTAGACTAGAAGCAACCTCCAAACTTCCAGCTCCAGACATTTCAAGTTTGAATATGAAATTATTCAATGAAATTATGCAGTTTGTTTTGCAAAAGGTAAATATCTTTCTAGTCTTGCCATCTATCTATATAAAAGAATAACATATTTCCCTATTTAACAGCAAACTAAACATACTACTTAAAACACCCTAAGGCATTGTACTCTGAAAAAACAAAATGCCTATTTATTAATGCATAAGTACAGATTACCAATAAGGCAGGTTGTTAGCTGGTGCTCCTGGAGCTTTGCTGGGCAGAGCCATCTCATCCAACATTATTTTTAATTCTTTCACTATTTGAAAGCAGAGACTCAGCAAGAAAGTTGTAAGGATCAGTGGAGGATGTCCCTTATTCAGTCTCTAGCTTCCTCCTGGTCCCTTTTGCTAAATGCTGCTTCTCTCTCTTCCCTTACCAGTCATCAGCTCCTGTCAGTCTTCCCGTGCTCTGATGCACACACTTCAGGAGCTTTCTGCTAACTTTTGACACCTCCTTCATCAGCTTCCTTGACCTGCATTTCTTGTGAAGATGTTATTTCCTTCTTAGCAGCAGCACTCCATTGCTTTTTGCAACAGTTGTTGGGACTTACCATATTCCATCTCAGCAGGGACCTGGTTTAAAGATATAAACTGATAAGGAGATGTGGATGCTTACCAAAATAGGCCAGTCAGAAAGAAGAAGGAACTTACTTTTTTTCTTGGGCCTGTATCCAACCTGCTGCAAAGGCTTTGTGCAACTTCTGTGCTTGAGAATGATTTTACCAACTAAGAGTCCTCTCCATTACTGTAAAAGGAAAAACATCAGTAGACATGCTGAAGTTCTTAAGGACCTAACTGAAGCCAGCCTGTGGGCCTGCAGAGATGGTCTTGTCTTCATTAACGGAACCTAAAACCAGACCACAATTTACCAGCTTCTGGAAACAAAAGTTAACAGCATGCTCGAATAGCATACCATCACCTCTTTCCAGTTATTCAATAAAATTGAAAGCACATCTGCTGATACAAAAATACTTCATAACAACATAAAGAAAAAAAATCTAAGTAATTCAGACTTTCTACAAAACCTTCAATCTAGCCTACACTTCCTCTGTAATTCCTATGTATGCTGATAGTTCCCTAAACACAACATGAAATAGATGCATGGAGAGAAGGTGGAGGGAGATGGAAATTCATCCATCTTTGGAATTTAGATTTCAGAACAGCATTCTCACTACAAAAGTGAGTCACTCCTGATGTTGCTAATGTGTAAGACAGGAATACACATCCATATTTCAGTCAAAATATACGCTTCTATGTAATGAAACTGTATCTAGATAATACAAAACTCTCTTACTTGCTTCCCAACCTCATTTGAGCAACAAGGTGTGCATCCATCTTGGTTTAGACAGAAAAGTATACCTGTTTTCATTTTAAAATAAAGCATAGGGGGAGAAAAAAAAATTATGATCATAACACAAGAGATAAAACCTTGGACATTCAAAGGGAATTCAGATGATCAATACTTGACATTAAAAAGAGATTAGAGTCCAGCCTGGAAGCTGCTGTATTAAAGCTCATTACTCTGATTGTTGTATTCCATTTTTTATAGAGACAACACGAGAAACTGGCATTTGTTCATGCAACAGCCACCAAACTCCTCAAAGACGGATGACGTCTAGTATGCTGCCTGTATCTATGTATATTGTGAGACAGCTTAAGAACAAGAAATCTCTAATGAAAACACCAGACTAAGTTACAGACTTAGTCTGTAACTACACATCTTAGTTACACTAAGACTACTCATCTTAGTTACAGACTTAGTCTGTAGCTACTCATATCTCCTAGTCTTTTTAAACCTATTTCCTACCAGGAAAATAAGCCTCACATTAAGTATCATTTTATGCAGAAAGCTAATAGATCTTTCGTAGTCACTCAGTCAAATTTAATGTGGTAATTACTTCTCATTTCACAAATGGGAATGACAGAGCAATAAAATGCGTACACCCAGAAGCAGACATTAAATGCAGGTTGGGGTTTTTTTCCACTGTAATGACAATGCACGTTAAAAAAGTGAAAGAAGCGAAAGGAAACACTGCACAGACGGAAAAAAACAAAGAAGCTGCATCTCAGGCCATTCCAAACAGTGACTTTATTTTCTGTGGAACATCACCATGGCAGCCCCCATGGCAGCATCAACATCCTTCCCGTAAACCACAGGGAATGGAAAAACCCTTTCCACTTCTTGCCTCAGCACCTCATTCCTGGCAAGGGCACTGCCGCTCCCCAAAATCCTCCTCACCCCAGTTTCCATCAGGCACTGCACAGGTAACATGGAACAGAGGTTTTCAACGATGCCACGGCACAGAGCTCTGGTTACATGACCCAGAGAGAGGTCAGAGACAGCAATATTGCTCACTGATGCCAACTGCTCAGGAATGTGTCTCTCTCCAAATATGGTTGGGTGGATGGAGAGTTTGCTGCTGGTTTGGCCCAAGGCTGCTTTGATAATCTTTGTATAGACGGCAGACTCCTGGACCTGAAGTCCTGCAGATGGGAAATATCACATTACTTATCTAAAGAGATCCAGTGTACCTTACATGTGGAGACTTAAAATGGACAATCTACCCTTCAGCAAAATACTGTCTATTTTCTTCTGTGTCCCAGACGTCATTGTTTTTCCAGGCTTATGTACCACAGCTCTCCCACCCAATTTTATCTAGAACCTGCATTTCTTAAAATCCTTTTCAGGTTACAGAAACTGCCTTTCCTGACAACACAGCCATTCATCTTTGCCTATACTGTCCTAAGTTACACAAAACAACACCTTTAAAGACAGTAACAGCAGATTTCAGCTTCAGTGGCTGAACTGCACATGAATGCAAAGTTCACTTCAAGCACTCACCGCAAGAATAATTTCAGAGCTTATTTCTGCATTGCAAAACCCAAAAACTTATTGAAAAAACCCGTGACGACCATGTTTAAAGCACTTGGAAGACATTATGTGAGTTTAAGTCTTAAAATCCATTAGTGCTGCAAAACATGAAGCAAAAGGCAACTGATCTAATCAAGGGACTCTTCTAGACTGCATTCGCACATAATTATAAGGCTGTCCTCAAATTCACTGGCCTTTACTTTTGAAAATCAACTTGCAAAAAAATAATCCTCTTGTGTTCTTAAAACAAAAGAAAACCCAAAACCTAGAGGCAATATGAATGTGGAATCCGAGCATGACTGTCCCAGCATGTTCATAAGCTTCAGCAGGAAACTCCAGAGATCTGGGAAGCATGACCCAAGAGTTACATCCTCATTCCCTATGTGGCATGAAAAAACTGCTCAAGGCCTGTTCCTTTACCTTAGCTTCCTTTTATTCTACTGATGAATCAAATTTTTAAGCTATCCTTGAAATATAACCTTGAAAATACAGCTATCCTATATTTTACGCTATCCTTGGAATAGCTTACCTAGCTCTTCTGTCCACTGGGCCACCATGTCCACAAACGTTGCTAGCACATTGCCCCCATTGAGTGATGCTGCCACAGCCAAGTAGTCACCATTGAAGTAGGGAAAATAAGTAACAGCTGAGGAAGGATCTGGCATGTCTGGAGGCTGGAAACCCAGAGGCATTGAGATACTCAGCTGAGCAGAGGTGCTGATATTAAGAACTAGAACATAAAAGCAAAAAATAAATCAGTGTTTTACTAGGCTACCCTGAAGGAGGGCACTGACAAAACCATGTAAGATACCAAAATGATCATACCTGCATCAGTCCTCTCAGTCAGACAGGAATACACAGAACACTGGAAATCCCCCAGAGCAATTCCTACTTTTGCTCCTTTGGGTATTCCATGCCATGCACTGACTGTCCTGCCTGCAATACTGCCAGGGTCTCCCACCTCTGGAAGCAAGTGAATGGGAAAGCCAGATTCTTTTAATCTGCAATCAGAACAATATTATTGCAGGAAAGCAGTATGGGAATGTGTGGCATGACTACAAAGGCCTCTTTGAGGTCACAGATGAACCCAGACATGCATTTGTGCCTGCTGGATTTATGGATGCTTTCACCTATTTGGAAAGCTTTGTCTTGGACAGGGGCAGCATTCCAGTGCAATGGGTTGGGTAAACCAGAATCATCAAGAAGAATAAGTAGCTTTCCTTTATATGCATCTTGATTACCTGAGATTATAGAGCAGTACATGTTCAGCAAGTTTATCCTAGTGGTGTCATACGGACAAGCAATTCCAGGGCAAAGGGACAATCACAAAACCAGAAAAAAAAACACAACTTCACAGAACTTTATGCTGTCATGCAGTTAGTGGTTCAAAACCAAACCACAGAGTTAAGTCCAACAAACTCCTTACATAAGATACTCTACATTGCTACAGCAATAACACCAAATCAATAAAAGTTCAGTAGGTCAAATGCAAGTTTCTGTCACTCTTTCATACCTTCATGAGCAGATCTTTTCACCTTGGAGTCCTGGCCTAACCTAAGCTCTGAATTATAAAGGCCTTAGCACTCAGCCCTGAAAGAGCAAATCATTAAAATAAGTAAGCAAATTCCTGAAAGAGCAAATCCTTAAAATAAATAAGTAAATAAATAAACTGATTCCCTATAAAACTTTCTGAAGATCCATAACGCTTCAGTACTATCACAAGTAAGTCTTAGTAGTTATGAAGGAGCTCAGCTGAATGAACTACAGAACTGTCTTTTACCATCACAACATCTTGGCTGCAGCATGCACTTGCCCAGCCCATCCCATCAAGGGAGAGAACAGTTTGGTATATGAGGCCTCGCTGATGAGTCTCTCAACTCTGCTCTCTTAGGTATTTCTAAAATACCATGCCAGATTTTATGTAATTTAAACATATGCATCTTACAGAACAAACTCTCAATAGTTCTTCAGTACAGGCCACACAATTGATTAGGAGTAACTTTCAAACACTTTTTATCTGTAGCACTCTCATACTTAGGGCCCAGAGATGTTCACATTGCCCATCACAAGCAACATACAAAACCCGCTCAATGACCTTAGCACTTACATGTCAGTATTCCAGCTTTTATTTCTGGAATTAAAATATCCCCAGCTGGCAGCATTCTGGACAGACATGAGTGGCTTCTTCAGGTCACACAACATGGCAACCACATAGTCATGGATAGTGCCAGCTGCATCGTAAGACTTCAGAAAACCTGGACTTTTAAACAAAACATATTAAAACCAATGAGGGGTGCTTTATGGCAGAGGGAGCAAGATTAATTCCATTGCTACAAGGAGCTTCAGACATGCGTTGGCCCATCTAAAACTGAAACAGCCATCTCAGTGATGACGCTGGACTTTGTTGGTTTCGTTTGGTTTTGTAAGTGGAATTTGCTTTCCACGCTGTTACTGCAGCAGCAATAATCTCCTGTTGGGAGATGGAGAGACAATGGTTTTAAGGAATGAGCTGTCCAGGTTCAAAAGCACACCACTGCTAAAGTTACCAGGAAGGCAGTAATTGTTTGCACAAAAAAGTGATCCTGGAGACCATTTGTTGATCCATTTGTTGATCCTGGAGCATTTGAGAAAAAAAATGTGAATTCCCGCAGTTGCTCCAGGATCTACAAATTGTATGACTGGAAATGTACCAATGGTGAAACAAAACAGGAACAAAGCAAAGGAGCTGGACTCAAACAGCTCTAAAGCAAGATCATACCATGCTCCATGTATTTACTGGACACACACTGGAAGAAACCGAGATCTAGTAAGTTTTTCCCCATTTATTGAATCTGAACCCATTGCAGAGGAAGACTCTAGCTCTTTGAAAAAAACAGCATACTGCAAACATAACTGAAGAACAAATCTTGCTGATGCCAAGTCATAAGTGAAAAATTATATCCTTTGCAAACACACCACAGCAAAGCAGACCATTTTTAACACCTCATAAGGATCTCAGTGCCTAAGGAAGGAAGGAACTAAAATTAATTTAAAGACTATTTGTTTTAGCATCTGGCAGCAAGCAGACAAAGCAACTCAATTACTGTTTCAGGCATGCTTGTATTTTTCACAGCCAGCACAAGGCAAAATAATAATGTTCAAACCGCATTAGCAGAGCTCCTCTGCTGAGCAGTGGGACAGACTAGAATGATTCTACAGTTCTTCAAGGCTTTTGTTACTATATGGTCAAAAGCTTTTCTTCTTATTACAGAGCTCTGCAATATCTTTATGAGGTCAGAGACTCTTGTGCTTAGTTGCATACAGTTTATATTGAATACTGCCATCTTAGATATTCTTTAAAGGGAAACACAGCCACTCAGCCAATAGCGGCACTAACATGCTACAGGGATACAAACTGTCACATAAATTCAAGATGAGAAACTGCCAGTCAAACAGCCTAATAAGGAAATGCTTTCGAGAAACAATGTACCTCTTCTTTAAATACCAGTAGACGGTGGCACATCCGTATCCTGTAGCCAAGCTGATATGCGACTGTGGCAGAGGAAGAGAAGAGAGGAAGGTAGGACTGCAGCGTGCGTCTTGCCAAGTAACCAGATGACTGACTTCCTCTGGCTCAAAGGTAAGGCCTGGGCCACTCTCTGTCCACTTGCAACCTGAAACACACAGTATCTGAAAAGTCCAGCAACCCCCTGCAGCATAGTCCACCTGGCACTCCTCATTTCTGGACATTCTTGATGATTTGTCAAATACATTGGAAAAAGAGCAGAAACAGAGCCTGTAGAGACTGTAATCAAATTAATTAGTCATGGTTTTCAGCCCTAGATAACATCATAAAGGCAGTCATCCTCTGCCAAAACAGAGATTGGCATCCAAGGCCTTCATTCTCTACAAGCACTCCTACTGCCTAGAGGAACAAGCAATTTGCACCCTTAGATATTAATGATGTAACTTAAATATCAGGTGACCCACAAAACAAACAAATAACCCCTCAGTTCTGGTATGGGAGGTAATGAGCTGATATGACAGCTCTTATACACAAACCTTAACTGAGACCTGCCAAACCATGACCCAGAGAATGATTTATTAGTAACCAACTGTGTATGATGGATAGTGTGTAGTTTCATCACCTTTTGAGACAAAGGAAGAAAAAGCCTGGATCTATATGTGTTAAGCAGTGGACTGCGAAGTACTAAAGAGTACCCCTTCCTTCTGCTGTGCAACAAAACTTCACCAAAGGTAGAATAGCGTTTAATTCAATTTTTTGGTTTTACCAGTCCAGAATGTTCTTTTGAACAGAGACCACCACACCTTTGATGAAAATTTCACATTCTTCCACATAAAGGCCTCAGCTAAATTATGGTGACTTCTCAGAGCTGCTCAGAGCCTTCTCAACAATGCCTGCTACTGCTCCAGTCCAGGGTGCTACTTCCTGCCCCAACATGCTCACCACAAAAAGTCCTGCAAAGGCAGCACACTTACCTGCAAGAGCAGCAGGGTAAGCAGAGGCTAAGCTCAAGCACTGGCATGTGATGTTTGCTCACACACTCCACAGCACAGCTTTAGCCTCTGACAACTACTGCTCTCCCAGATGATGCCTGGCCACAGGGTGGGGATGGGGGATAGGACAGGCCATGAGCTGTCTCCACAACTGAGGCAGCCTGCTGGTTTTGACTGGGGGTGGGAGCAGGGTTTCCAGCTGCGCTGTGCCACTTATCCTGCAGGTCAGAGAAGAGACCCAGCTGCCTACCACAAATATGGCTAAAAGAGTCTTTCTTGGGCTGGATACAGCTACACTCACACAGGAAAAAGCAGCCGTGAAAGCTGGAAACTACTATGTGAAAGATGCAAAGCAAACACATTCTTTTTCTTGTTCCCTTATTTCCCTGTTCTATCAAATCTGTTTGAACTAAATTTCCAATTGGTTTGCTTTTCTAGTTTTAAATGAATGCCAAGAAAAATTATTAACCATAAATCTAACCCTAAAGGATGCTATTAAAAATGTAATTTGTGACCCAAAGTGCATGGATCCACTTAGTCTACTCAAAACAAATGAGAACAAACACCCTCTTTCACTTGACAGAAATGAAACAAAGGTGGACTGTGGCTTTAGGAAATAAAATATTAACCAATATGACATAAGAACCTATGTCTGCCATGAACCCATGAGGCTTTTGTATGTAGCCCTTGGGACAGCTGGAAAGCCAGCAACAGCTCCTTTGGTCCATCAGCCTTTGTATTGCTTGCTTTCTTTCATTACAGACAGTAATGAATAGCACAGTGTCTCTTAAAGCAATTAAGACCCTGACAACATTTGACAGGCAGTGACTAGCACTTTTGGGAAATCTATTCTGTGGTTTACAATACATTTTTGCTTAATCTGCCTAACTTCTATAATTATGAGGCTTGCATAATTGCTCAGATGTGCACATCATAAGGTAATGAGAAAGAAGACATGGAACCACATTCTGAAAGTCCTTAGACTTCAGTTCTGAAACAAGCAAACAAAAAAAGGACTGAAAACACCATTTACTGAACTGCAGTTTTCTCCTGCTTTACTTTCAAACAGCATTTCAAAATAGCTGTTGGATAGCTACTGCTATGCATATTGTAATGTAAAAATCAAACAAGTCTTATTTTTCAAAGCATACATAAAACTAGCACTATCACTCCTGTAGAATCATTAGAAGGTATTGAGGTACTGGACAACAGCTAGTTAAGTGTTTTATGAGGTGAGTAAGATCCACCCCAGGTCACTCACATGATGCACAAGGTCTTTCAACTGGCAGCATATAGCATATGATGGACAAGCCACAAATATGTTATTCCTCTTTCATATTGATAATAGTGCTCACTCTGCAGGGATCTCCTTAGGATAAATGCTTTAACATGTCTGTGTAAACAATATCCTTAACTGAAATTCCAATAATTCAAAAAAATTTCCACAGAAGATCTTCTGTTAATTCTGTTTTACAGAAGATCAAAGTGAACACACAGCAGTTTCCTATAGATAGTAGCAGAGTTAAAATCATATTTTCTGTATCATAATACTCCAAACAGGAATGCCAAAGAATTAATGTTACCTTTATCTCTTTTCCAAAATACAATCCCATGCATTTGTCCTGCAATACCAATGTGACTGACTCTTTGAAGCTGCTGCTGAGGTAGAGCAGCAAGGCATTCATTGAGCGCTCTTATTATTCTCCGGACATCCTGCTCCATTCCCTGCAATCATAAAGCATTATTCTGAGCATAAAACCATTAGGATTCACTCAGTGTATTTATTAAACAAGACTACTCAAGTCAGAAGCAACAGAATTCATTTAGCTTAATAACACGTATTAGAATGACATTCACTACTAAATTGAAAAAAAATAAAAAAAGCAAAAAACCCACAAAACCACAGAAACTAAAACCCGATACCAGCAAGCTGAGAATGAGATAACCGCCTCTTACACTGAAGGCCAGATAATCTCCTAAATTACCATACTCAACTATACCTTTAAAAAAGTCCATTAACACTCACTACATGCTTTCATTAGTTCGTCTTTTATATTGCTCTTCTTTTTCCCCGCAATGAGGATTACTGTTGTGCTCTGACTGCCATGCAGTCTCCTTATAAGCTCCTCTGTATCTACTGCCTGTTGATTTTGATGATGCTGATACTTCATTTCTGGATACTAGAACACCCCAGCAAACTGATCTACTCGGCAAACTGACCAAACCATGCCACAAGAGAAGCTGCATTCCAGCTTTCTCACTGAATTTCAAGGATTTCGATTACTTTCTGACAGACCTGTATGAGGATTACAAGCAAAAGTATTCAAATACAGTCTACATACAGATGTGAACTATTCTGTATACACATAATTTTAGCTGCATAGACATGACTGTACAGAGGGGGTTGGCCCGTTTTGTACCTTTGCTCAAAAGTTAACTCCTGGGCTCACTTCAATACTAGGCCAGAGGAATGTTGGTATGTATTTTTTATGATTCTGATTCATCCTTTCTTAGATTGATCAACACAATAGATGCAAAGGTCTTTAACAGTTGTACATGCTTGCAGTTCTTTCCACAGGGAATTTCCAGTTGTGATTCCATCTTACGTTAAAGTGCAAAATACCCTTCCAGCTGGCAGGCGGTCGCTGTTTTCTGACAAGCGGTGTCAAAGACAAGGTGATGGCGCATGGGAGAACAGTTTTAGATTGTTTTATGCAACTTTTCAAAACCTGGGTCTTTTTTCAATCAAGCAGCACTACCTTTCTTCAACACTAAAGCAAGAGCATTTTAATTCTATTTTCAGAAACATGCTGCAACCATCTGGCAATCGAGGCATGAGAACAATCCAGGAAAACCACTGAAGTCTACACAACGTAGCAAAACAACCCAGCCACTACAGGGCAAGGCCAGCATCCTGAAATCTGTCCCCTCTTACCTGTGGTCCAGCTTCCAGGCTACTGGTGTATGCCTGCGTCTCCCTGGAGCAGCTCTCTGCCACCACTTGCCCTTGCTCTGCCCCTATCAACAGGGCTGCTTTAACCGATGTCGTGCCCAAGTCTATGCCCAGCACGCAAGCAGGCACAAGCCCGCCTGCTGCCTCGCCAGCCGCCATGGCCATGGGGAGAGGAGATTGCTTTCACGTTCCCCACCAAGCACAGGTCTCTGTACAATGGCTAGACCAGCACCCACCAGGCTGAGTCCCACACTGCTCCTTGCTGCCTGAGGGGGAACTTGCCCCAAGAGCCAAGAGCGGCGAGGGTGCAAGCAGTGCGGGCTCCCACCCAGTGCGCAGGACTGGACTGGACTTTACCCTCTGACTGGAGGCGCCTTCCCTCAGCTGCGCCTGGCCGCTACCCCTCCATCGTGACCGTGACAAACCACCCCCTCCCGCGGCGCCCCGGTGACCTGCGCGGCTTTAAGCCGAACTTTAACAAACCACCGGAGAGACGAACCCGCCCTCCGCTCGCAGCTCTCCTCACAGCCCCGCCAACACCGGCCCGACGCGCTCTGCCGCGCCCAACATGGCGCCCGAGGGCGGCCGCACCGGCGCTGGGCGACCGCCTCGCATGAGAAGCTGAAAAGCGAAGAGCCAGGCCGGAGCCGCGGCAGTGGAAGGAGGTAGGCACTTGCTCCTCCGCGCTGCCGCCTCCTCAGTGTCAGCGTTGGGACGCTTTAGGACAAGCGTAGGATGTCCTCTTCGCACTATGTCTCCTGAGGGGAGGGCGGCGGGGACTACAAGTCCCAGTGCGCACCGCGTTGCCGGGGACGGGGGGGCAGAGGTGCAGTGGCTGCTGAGATTTGTAGTCCCCAGGGGAAGGGGAGGGTTCCTCGTGGGGCGGGAGCTGTGGACGGCGGGAGCAGGACGAGCTATGAGGTACAGAGGGCCTCCGGGGAGTCTGGGCAGGCGGAGGGACTGGGCTGGTGCTGCCTGGTGGGTGCTGAGGGTTCCTCAGCCGGGCTGTGGTGGGCGCCGTTTGAACGGTGCTGCCAGCTGAGGGAATGGGCCGGGGTCCCCTCAAAAGGTGTGAGTCCTCAGCAAAGCTTTCTCCCCGCTTTTTCTGCAGGTTTTACACCATGAGGATGCAATACCTGCTCCCCACTCTGCTCTACCTCTCCCTTGTGCTGCTGGGGCCTGGTGGTGAGTGTGTGGTCATCCCAGGTTGGGCCATGGGGCTCGCTCAGGCAGGGGCCAGCTCCAGATCTGTAAGTGGTGGAGGAGTGCTGCTCTGCAGTGTCCCTGCTACACCTCTCTGGGGAGACCTGTGCCATGCTTCCCATCAGCTCTTCTTCCATGATACCATTGACTTGGTGTGCTCCTGCACAGACAGTGCTATGCTAAGGCACTGTTGTGATGGAGCACTCACCTCCTGCTCCAAACTCACCTCTGCAGAAACAGATTAAATACTGTCTGTGGTGCAGTCAGTGATGAACTGGGGAACTCTCCTGCCTTTAAATAACGTCTTAAGAGCACTGTGTAATATAGAATCATAGAATAGTTAGGGTTGGAAAGGACCTTAAGATCATCCACTTCCAAGCCCCCTGCCATGGGCAGGGACACCTCCCCCTAAACCATGCCACCCAAGGCTATGTCCAATCCAGCCTTGAACACCGCCAGGGATGGAGCACTCACAACTTCCCTGGGCAACCCATTCCAGTGCCTCACCACCCCCACAGTAAAGAACTTCTTCCTTATATCTGACCTGTACTTCCCCTGTTTATGTATGTTTATATATGTCAATAAGAAAAAAAAATCTGTTTATTTCTCCATTTTTAATCTTATGTAGGTCTTTGTTCTTCCTCTTGTCTCTTGCATCCTTTTAACATACAGTGAATAAAATAGACTTAGATTCCAAATGTCAAAATCATTGACATGTGACCACCTTTTGGTTTTGATATCAGTTTTATTGGCTCTTGGAATCTCAGCCTCTCTTAAAGTATTATGTGGTACAACATAGCTGAATTGTTGCAAGTGTGCCACTTAATAGTAATATTTCAGAGCACTATAGTAAGGTGCTTGTGCTTCCTGAAGTGTTAAGATAAATATACATTTGCTGGAAGATCTGGGCACCTGGTTTGAATTGTGACCCAGGAAGCTATTTTAAAATAGATTTGGGGCATTTTTGACTCCTAAGTTACTAGGATCACATCAAGAAACAATTAGTATGGGTTTGAAGTGTCTATAGCCTTTCTTGGCGTAAACTTTTGTTGCACTTCAAATATTTAAATTGTTTCCTTGTAACATATTCAAGTGACAGTTACTTCTCCTTTTAAGTTTTTTAGTTGTCTTGAAATAAGCTCCACTCCCTTTGCTGTTTGCCGTATGTACTCACTGTATTAATCTGACACCACAGGTACCGATGGACAAAATGTCTATATCACAAAAGAAAGTAGGTAGTTCTTCTGAAGGAGCTCGCAGCCCAGAAAGCCAACCATATCCTGGGCTGCATCAAAAGGAGCATGACCAGCAGGTCGAGGGAGGTGATCCTGCCCCTCTACTCTGTGCTTGTGAGACCTCACTTGGAGTACTGTGTGCAGTTCTGGTGTCCTCAACATAAAAAGGACATGGAACTGTTGGAACAAGTCCAGAGGAGGGCCACGAGGATGATCAGGGGACTGGAGCACCTCCCGTATGAAGATAGGATGAGAAAGTTGGGGCTGTTAAGCCTGGAGAAGAGAAGGCTGCGTGGAGACCTCATAGCAGCCTTCCAACATCTGAAGGGGGCCTATAGGGATGCTGGGGAGGGACTGTTCATTAGGGACTGTAGTGATAGGACAAGGGGTAACGGGTTCAAACTTAAACAGGGGAAGTTTAGATTGGATATGAGGAAGAAATTCTTTACTGTAAGGGTGGTGGGGCACTGGAATGGGTTACCCAGGGAAGCTGTGAATGCTCCATCACTGGCAGTGTTCAAGGCCGGGTGGGACAGAGCCTTGGGTGGCATGGTTTAGTGGGAGGTGTCCCTGCCCATGGCAGGGGGGTTGGAAGTGGATGATCTTAAGGTCCTTTCCAACCCTAACTATTCTATGATTCACAGTAATTGAGATGTGTAGGGTTGTTTTGTTCTGACTCTTTTTTTTCTGTCTCAGATGGAGTCATTGTATTGTCTGTCCCTGAAGTGGTGTCATTAGAAAGTGGAAGTTCAACAAATGTCACTATCTCTCTGAGGTAAAATAATGATTGCATCTTCACTTTGTTTTTGGAATGGGGGATGAGCAAGTAGGCAGGACTTGGCTATATACTTAAGACTTCCCCGCAGACTCAGTTAATTGTTCATACAAAGTAGATCTCATTGGTGTGACTGGCCACTTCTAGACTATTACATTGTTTAGTACAGCATGGATCAGGATAGTGCAGCATTCTCACAAACAGCTTTGGCGGACCTCTGATAACACCCCATGCCATTTGTATGGGAAGTTGAGCAGGAAAATATGTTTTATACTGTCTGCCCTGTATTAGCTTACTGAACTGTCTTCCATAAGTGAACTTAGAGTTCCTTCATTTCTAAAAATTCATGCTTAAGGGAAGCTTGCATTTCCTAAAAGGATCACCAAGAAAGTTTTACCAAGCAAACAGAACTCAGTTTTCTAGCAAAAAAACACAGCTAGTCCAGAGTGGAGGCTGATGCACCTTAGTCTCATTGTTTAGTAAAAAATGCATTGTTTACCCATGTTTTTGCTCTGTCAGTGTCTTCTCAGGAAAGGATTGTTAAACACATGTACCTCCTCCCCTTTGGATGTCAAAGTTTGTGTAAAGAGAACAGTCACATGAAAATCTTAAGAGTTGTGATAAAGAGGTTCTGTGGTGCATGACGTTTATTGTTTGCAAGAGGTGTAAGGATTTAGCAGATACTCTCCCAGAGCCTTAAAGCAATCTTTGTGAACTCAAGCACCAGTCTGAGTTGTTTTTTCTTTCTTCACAGGGCTCCATTAAATGAGACACTTGTGATAACTTTTAACATTACGCACTCATCGAAGCACAGCACCATTGTTGAACTGCCTGATGAAGTAAGTGACAGAACAGATTTCTGACCTTATGCAAAAGCCTTCCACTAGTTTGGTGTAACTCTCCTTTTTCTGCCCTCTACTTTGTCTTGCAGGTACAATTGCCTGCAGGTCACACTAAAGCAGACTTCCAAGTGAAAGCAGATGATGTTGGACAAGTAACAGTTTATCTTTATACAATTAATTCCAACTTAACTGGGTGAGAAACTAGTTTTTAGTTCCACCTACTATCCTAAAGCTTGCTACAGTCTGGGGTAACTACTGCCTCCTTAAAGTTAAAAAGCTGATGGGACATGGGTGGTATGCAACTGAGATGCGACCTTCCAGCAATCCCAAAGTTATTCAGCTAAATACAGGGTATGGAAGCAGAGTGATAGTCTTGGTATTTTAGATTTCATTACTAAATGACTCTTGAGTTCTTATGGTTCCTTAATCTGGTTTTAGTAACCCCTCCTAAAAGTATCAAAACTGCTTGTCTGATCCAGGAAGCATTTGCTTGTAAATGTCCAGTGGGATACAATTTTTAGTGTGCAGAACTTGTTCTGGAGTGCTAACAGCCTGATGTGGCTGTGTGCCTATATCACTACCATGAGATATAGGCATCTTGCTTTCTAGTTAGGGGACCTCTCTTTTCACAGATGCAAGTCCTCCCTAATAGAAAAAAAATCTAGAAAGATGGAGAAAGTTGGATTGTATTTGTTTGTTGCCCAAATGCTACTGAGTAATAGGATACTCCTGGTTTACTTCCTTGTTTTGCTTCTGCTTTTAAGGCTCAAAGCAAATGCAGAGGTAAGCATGTGAAGTGCTCAACAGGACAGGCATGATCATGAGGCTTTGCTGGCAGGCTGTGAAAAGTGAAACTCTGCTCTTGCGTAACAGATGTTGTGCTACAAAAGTGGAAGCCATAAGCACAAGGTGACCTTTTTTAAGATTTCTATGGTAACAGAGTGGAAAAGAAAGAGGCAAGAAGGAAGGGGTAGGTTGAGGGTAGGAGTGAGCGATGTCCCAAACGGAAGTGCGCTAAAGAAAAGAGGAGCACCTCAACTGAAATTAACTATGAATCTTGCCTTGTCTCAACACCTGCGCTCTGTTTTCTCATAGCAGAACATGGCAAAATCTTCTGAAAGAAGTGTGAACAGGCAAATTAACTCATTCTCTTTGTGTTCTCCATCAGACCTAGGATTCAATTTCAAGTGATTCATAGCATCATCGTGAGATATGCTGATGAGGTGATTGGCTGGATCTATTTCCTCGCCTGGTCTATCTCCTTTTATCCTCAACTCTTTGAGAACTGGCGCCGAAAAAGGTAAAGACTTCAGATGTGTTTGCAAGTCACTTCAGCACTTGCTTCTTCAAATCATGTTCCTAGCTTCAGTTCCATCTTGGTTATTGTGAATTATGCCTGAAAAGACTGGGGGGGAAAGTAAGGCAAATACAAGGCCTGAATAAATGCAGCCCTAGTGAGCTTTTGTGCATGCAGGTCAGAGGAAAATAAGTGCATTCTGCAGACACCTAATCCTCAGGTTTGGCATCCAATACTGATTTGTAATAGAGGAGGCTTGCCCATTTGCTTTGGTGTCACTCTGTAAATCATCTGGCTGAGCCAGTTGTGGTGACCACTTTCAAAAGTTACTTACCCTATGAGCAGTTTGTACTGTACTCATTCAGCCAGTTCCCCTTAAATTAAGTGACTCTAAGTAGAAACATTATTATATATGAAAACTAAAGCATTTCTTCTAGCAAAGATGCACTACTACTTCCATGGATTCAGGCTAGAATGAATTTATCAGACTGTCTGAGCCATGGCAGCATGAAGTTAAACACTAGGGACACAGCTGTGACAGAGAGCTGTCATGAGTACAAGTGCCTGGCGTATGAGGAATATTTCACCTTGCTTCCTGATAGACTCACAGCATCATGTTACAATACCTGCAGCTTTCACTTATATTAAAAATTGCCTATAAATCAGTACATTGTAGGGTCAGGTTGTTGCTGGAACTGTGTATCATGATCATGCATATTTCTCATACATTTTTTTTTCTCCCTTCTCTAGCGTTGTTGGACTAAGCTTTGACTTTCTAGCATTAAACCTTACTGGCTTTATAGCATACAGTGTGTTTAATGTTGGACTCTTCTGGATACCCTTAATTAAGGTAA
The DNA here is from genome assembly GCA_028858755.1 of Ara ararauna. Lineage (NCBI taxonomy): Eukaryota > Metazoa > Chordata > Aves > Psittaciformes > Psittacidae > Ara > Ara ararauna. Next base: position 1,861,340 of record CM054389.1, on the reverse strand, counting down.
GCATAATTATCTCTTAATACCTGCCAGGGGGTGGGTATCTGTAGAAAGGAATTATGGCATTTAGTTGCTTTTGGTTTCTTTTACATTTAGGAGGAATTCTTAGTCAGTTATCCCAGTGGGGTGAACCCTGTGGATATCAATGATGTTTTCTTCAGTCTCCACGCATTAGTGCTAACTTTCCTCACCATTGTGCAGTGCTGCATCTACGAGGTAAGTCTTAACACTGGGCTCTGCCAGAGCTCCCTCTGCCGGGCACCTCAGCACTCACCGTTTGCTCCTTTTGGGCTCCAAAGTTGCACTTTCTCTGGCCTTTCAAGAAGTCAGGCTTCACAATCCATCTGCCTTTATCTTTCTTGAACTAGTAGCAACTTCAGGAAGCTTAGCTACTTCAGCCTCGGGATGTTGTGAGCTTCAGCTCCTTAGGTACTCAAAATAACTGAGGCAAACAGCCAAGTTCATGAAGTTCCCTAACAGATCCCTAGCAAGCACATAGATTACAGTTCTACACAGAACAAATGCTGGTATGTGCTTTGCTGTTTCCTCACTACATGGACCATTCTTCAAGGTAGATCCTTAGGGGTTCCCTGCAATTCAAACTTCCGGCTTTTTTTTTTTCCCTAACTTCTTTTCTCCTAAAACAGTTGCAAAGACCCTTTTATAATTCCCACCCTTTTCAGGTGAGATTACTTATTGTAGTCAGGTGGTTCTTTAATTCCCGTTGATTGTTATACTTGGGTGGTTCTTTATTTAATTCCAGTTGTAAAAGCCTTTAATGTGAACAGTTAATTTTCTCTAGATGGTGAGTTTCTTTCTTGTGTACTTCCTTTGGTAATGCTAAACCTAAAACTGTAACAGCCCATGTGTCACCACTGCTAGATGCAATAGTCTTTTCTAGTCAAGAATTAGAAGGCAATCATGAATCTTTTAGCTTAATGGCATTAGCAGCCTTTTTCATATGTAGGAGCTCTTGATAGCATCACACTGAAGGCAGGGAGATTGTTACAGGTGTGACACTGATAATAGGCATCATAAATACTCAAGAATACTGCCATATATTGTTTTCCACTTCATGTCCACTTCGCAGACAGCAGTGTTCCAAAGGACTGATGTTGAATATTGCTCATCAGCTCTTGCAAACCTACAGCTTGTTGCTGTAGCACTCATTTGAAGTTCCTTTGTGGTATGATCCTAACTCATACAAGAATAGCTTTGGACTGTAACTTTGTATAGTCCTGTGTGTATTCTATATCTTAGAGTCTGTCTGGGGATGTATGGTTAGGTTGGTCTAAGTATATCTGTATTTCTGTTTCAGAGAGCAGCTCAGAAAGTATCCAAAGTTGTTGTTGGACTACTGGCACTCGCATGGATCTTCACGTTTACAACACTGTTTCTTGCTGCAGCTGAGGAAATGACGTGGCTACAGTTCTTATTCTGCTTCTCTTATATTAAGTTAGCAGTCACACTGATAAAATATTTTCCACAGGTAAATCTGAACTTTTCTGCTTTTACACAACATTTCTGTCACCCTAAACTTGTTGTGTATGCTCTTGAAAGTCTGACTAGACTAAACCAGCAATGATTAAGTCTTCTAGTGACAAAGCCAGTGTATTTATACAGAAGGCTTCTTAAATGTTAATCTCAGAAATCTTGTACGTGACATGCTGACCAGCTTTGTGTTACGCTCTCAGGCATACATGAATTACCGTCGGCAAAGTACAGAGGGATGGAGTATTGGAAATGTATTGCTCGACTTCACTGGTGGAAGCTTCAGCCTTCTCCAGATGTTTTTGCAGTCATACAACAATGGTAAGGCTAGAATTGAAGTGGTGGGGCCTTTCTTAACAGGTTGGGAGAATCCTGCTATGAAGCAGGTATAAACCAGTAGGTCATCTTGGGAGAATAATGTTTGTGCTATAGTATGGGTAGATGTTTTTATATAAGAATGAAGAATCTCTTCCTGTTCCTTCAAAACAGAAAATGAACCATCTATTTTTGTAGAAACCATAGGAACAGTTACTAATTAGCTTTGCATAAGATGTCTACTACAGTTAGTTTTAAGGTGTGTCTAAGCAGTGCAGGTAATAAACATGAACTTCTGTAATACTCATGACACAACCTTGTAGTCTTGAGACAAGACTGCACTTGAGGAGTTAGTTTTAACTTTCTAATTTGGTGTTTGACAGATCAGTGGAAGTTAATATTTGGAGATCCAACGAAGTTTGGCCTGGGTGTCTTCTCCATCATCTTTGATATTGTTTTTATGGCCCAACACTACTGCCTTTATCGGAGACAAGGGTATGAACCTTGTGAATAACTTCACTTCTGAAGACAAGAACTTTAAATTGAACTTGCCTCTACCCTGGCTGAGGGCTTTCAAGATGCCTACTGACAGTTCTTACCTGTTTACAAACTGTTGCCTTGCAAAATGCCAGATGCCTTAAAGGACAGCAAGCTATCTTGACACTGCTTGTAAATGGAAGATTCATGCCTGTTGAAGCTGCAAAGGCAGCTTAGTGTGAGCTGTCCAAGCAACACATGGCTCTTTTTCCATTAGCAACAGGGAAAAGAAAGATCAGAGTGATGTCTGATTGGAAGTACTACACAAAGAGCCAAGATCTAGCTCCCAAACATCTGGGATAATGTTTAAGCAACCACTTAGTATCTTAATGTAATGGCTGAAGAATGTGGATGTAAGTGCTGCTGCTGCTGCCTCCTCCTCATGGACAGATCACCACCACTCAGGTTGGCTGTTAACAGCTGTAGTGGTATATAGAAGAATGAGGTTGGTAATTCCAGTTCCAGTATTTGTGTATTTGCTCTTTTATTAAAAATACTGAGAAGCAGAAACTATATTCTTATTTCACTGAAAGCTCTTTCAAAGGTGCTCAACAGCTACTGTAATTACTTCATTTTCCTGAGTTCTGCTGCTTATATCTTGAATCCTAAATGGTTAAAGAGTTTGCTCAGTCTTTAATAAGTGGATCATGTTAACAGCCCCATAATTAAATACATGTTTTTGTTCCTGGGCAGCTTTCCAACTACATGTTCTGTGATCAAGGTCTTAAATTATATTTATTCATCACACCCTTTAAAAGAACTAGAAGGGAATCCATGCATTTTTACTTTGAACAATATTTAACAGCACAAAAGCTAATGTGTCTTATGAGGCGTCAACCTAAGGAAGACTAGGACACTTCTCTCCCCTGCTGGAGTCCCAGTGAGGTGTGGGAGATCACTAACACTGCAAACACCCACAAGTGAAATCAGACCTTACTAACCTCAGGCTGTATCATGCTGATGTAGTCCACAATCCACTCTGAGCCAGAAAAAAAGGTCTCAGCAGGTGACATTCAAGAGATGTGGCATTCTTAAATGTAAGGACAAACAGCTCAGGAAATCCAGCTTTGTTTTATTGTGTGTAAAATCAAGTGAAATAGCAGTACAAATAGCAGTGTATCTTTATAGTAAAAAAAATAACTTCCAACTTGAAAGCCTTAAAATTTACCATTGAATTCTTAACTTACAAAATTCAAAAGCAGTATTGTAGTAATTCCATAGATTTAAAAAAGGTAAATAGGCATCTGCTGGTGTGTACAGAATAGTCTGAGATGCATAAATCACAACATATGCACGTGGCACAGCAGTAATAAGTTAGTCTGCCACCTCCTCGTGTTCTATTTACAGCAGCTTACCTGAAGACTGCTTAAGGAAAGTATAGATATGTATAAATCAACTGAAGGGGATTAAGAACTCCAGTTTTTTGATAACTGTAAAGCTAGCTGGTTAACAAACCACCAGGATGCTAGAAAATGATTATAGTGTTGCAGCAAGAGCCTTAAATCCTGTGGCATGTTGATTTAAACAACTTAGTATCTTACCAGAAGTTTAAATTTGGTCAGGAGGCACTTTTGCATGTTATTGGCATATTAATCTCTTCCATCTAATAAATCAGTGATTTAAGCAAAGTCTTCTACAAGACAGACCAAAACCCACCCCTCCCATTACAAGTCCAATAAAAGCGGAATGAAGAACTGAGGACTCTTTAACACAAGAAGCAGCTCTTTCGGTTAAGTTCAGCAACAGTTTCTTCTTTCCTGCTCCATATTCCTTTCATTTAAACTTGATTCATTTCATGTTATAAATTACTTGGGAACAAGGAGAATTAAAGTTTTATGCGGACAGTGAAGTTTAACTGTAGTGTCCATGAACTTGTAGTGTACTTCACAGGCATTAATCTAACACTCCTGTGTAGCTTCGCTGTTTCTTATCTAAAGAGGCTGCTTTGTGCAGGGAGTCTACGGTAAACCATAATGCCCCAAACCCTTTGGCATGCTTTGCCTAGCTAGCACACAGTGTGGGATTAGTACAGTGCTCCTCCCCACAGCAGTGAGCAACTCTTAATTCTGGCATTTTAGTTTGATAACACAGAGGGGACAGGACACCTCACTTCCAAAAGCTTAAGCACAGCAAACCCTCTTATCTTCCATAGCAGAAGCCAAATTTCCTCTTAAAATAGGAACCTTCTTTGCTAGAAAAGAATCCTTTTGGAGTTAAGGCTTTTCCAGTTGCTTCCTTAGATAACTAGGGTTTGTCCCTGTCCTCCTAAAAGCCACAATTACAGTAAGGTCTTACCATGTACCTGCAGGGAAGACTTTTAGAGAAGCACTCTGCTGAGGGGACTGGAATTCTACTACTGCCAGTTACACCAGAAGAAGGAAAAATAAAAATAATAATCATGTTTACCACAGTTAGGAACATGCTCCCCTTCCAGCCAACCTGTTCCAGCCTAGGATTCGCTTCCTTGCTTGACATCAGTCTATATATCTCCCTCCCCAACCCTTCCCCAACTCCATGGCTGATTAGGACATCAAGGATTGTTGCACAGCCTTCTGCAGAGATTGCCTGGTCACCAGCAGCCGTACCACTTCTTCATTCCTTTTCGTAAGCCTCTTCCTTGCTTGGTCATGGGTCACCATTGTCATATCCCAGCCGTTTACCTGGGAAAAACACCTAAATTGAGGCAGGTGTGTGGACTCACAGCTGTCCTATGACTGTTCAGTCAAAACTATGTAGTAGATACACATGTGCCATTCATCAGCTCACTTATAAGCCACACAAACTGTCCTGGAAAACACCCAGAAGACAGCATTTCCCCCAGCAGACACCTCACTGCAGCACACACTGAATGCTATGTTAGTACTTGTCTCATGTTGATGTTTACCTGCATGATCTTATCTCCAATCTGGAGTCCTGCAACTTCTGCTGGGCCTCCTTCTGTTACCCTGGTTACATAGATACCCTAGGAAAAAAACAATGAAGTGTTCACTTACTAAATAAAGGACCATTAAATACTTAAGAGCCATTCAAAAGCTGGAAAGGGGCTTTGGACAAGGGCCTGTAGGGATCAGACAAGGGGGAATGGCTTTAACCTAACAGAGGGACTGAGATGAGCTCTTAGGCAGAAGTTCTTCCCTGTGAGGGTGCTGAGGCGCTGGCACAGGGTGCCCAGAGAAGCTGTGGCTGCCCCATCCCTGGCAGTGTTTAAGCCCAGGCTGGACAGGGCTTGGAGCCACCTGCTCTAGTGGAAGGTGTCCCTGCCCATGGCAGGGGACTGGAACTGGATGAGCTTTAAGGTCCCTTCCAACCCAAACCAGTCTGTAGTTCTATGATTCTACAAAAACACTTTGTTGTATATTATAGGATCTAGTTAAAAGCAGGTTTGTTCAATGCTGGAAAATAGAAGAGGTGGAGAGCTAACAAACCAAATTTAGGCTGCAAATGCTAACATGGCAATAGAGTAACTTCAACAGCCAGCTATGCGAGAGGACAGAATACAGATGCCAGTTGAATGAGCTGGCTGAGTTGGACATACTCAGCCTTTTGCAGAGATAGTGGCTATGTAAAACAAAGAGCATCTGACCTTGTCGGTCTTGTCTTCAGAGAAAGGATTCTGAGTAGGATCCTGATCAATGCCACCTCCAATGCTGAACCCCAAAATCAAATTGTCACCTTGACGAAGCTTATGTATTTCAATTCTTTGCTGTAAAGAGAAAAATAGCTGAGTGTCGTGATGAAGAAGAAGTCTTGTCGACAGCAGTTGGCTCCAAGCTGTTCTCAGCCCTGCCACAGAACAGCAGGACAGGAAACCACTTGCAAACTCAGCCCAAGGGTGCTCCTGCCACCCTACAGCCAAGATCCTTAATTACTCAGAGCTCTAGATACAAGGGAAAACACTAGAAACAGAGCAGGTCTCTTGAACTATGAGTCATGCCTTGCCAAACAGCAGTCAGTCACAGCAAGACTCATCTTACGCTTTGCCCACATATCCCGTGTTCCTGCCCTATCAGTGAAACAACAACCTATTATGAGGATGGTTCTTTTTCAAGATAACTTATCGACACACTTGTAATGTGGAGGCAGGCGTTCTTTGCTGTGTCTGATGATTGCAGGCATCGGACAAACTCCATGCATTATCCAAGCACCATATAAGCAGGCATCCCTGCTCGCTGCAGGAGGTGGATTAGGTCACCTTCAGAGGTCCCCTCCTCCCCAAGCCACCCTAGGATTGCCCTCAAGCAGCCCTGTCAAGCGCCGAGCTGCCCAGGGCGCTGCGCTCAGGCTCTCGGCCACACCGGCGCGGTTTCCCCGCCCTCAGCGCAGCGGGGAGCGGTGCCGCACACGCAGCTGCGGAGCCCCTTTATTAGAGCTCCACTTCTCCCCCCGCCAAGACAAAGCGGGTGTTTATCCCGCCGCCGCCGGGCAACGGTTCTCCGCACACCGGGGAACGCGCCTCTCGGCTACTTCCTCCCCCTTCCGTCAAGTGTCCCCGGGACAAGCGGCGGCTGCAGCGCGTCCCCACAGCCCGGCGGGGCTCCTCCCGGTTCCCCACCCAGGAGCGGAGGGGCCTGCGTGTGGCTCAAGCGCCCGGCCCGCTGTAACACGGGGCGGGACGAGCCCTCTACAGGCACCATCAGCCCCAGCGGCGGGGAACGCAACCGGGACCGGCAGCGCTGCAGCCCGCGCCCTCCGCCCTGCTGGCGGCCGCAGCGGCACCGGCTCCGGCCCGCTCGGCACCCGGGACCCTCACCACCTCAGCAGTGCCCTGCTCAGCACCCCGGCCCCGCTCACCACCACGGCGGTCACCGGCTGCCCGCCCCGCTCCGCACCCCGGCCCCGCTCCGCACCACAGCGGTGCCCCGTTCCGCACCCCGGCCCCGCTCCGCACCACAGCGGTGCCCCGTTCCGCACCCCGGCCCCGCTCCGCACCACAGCGGCGCCCCGTTCCGCACCCCGGCCCCGCTCCGCACCACAGCGGTGCCCCGTTCCGCACCCCGGCCCCGCTCCGCACCACAGCGGTGCCCCGTTCCGCACCCCGGCCCCGCTCCGCACCACAGCGGCGCCCCGTTCCGCACCCCGGCCCCGCTCCGCACCCCGGCCCCGCTCCGCACCACAGCGGTGCCCCGTTCCGCACCCCGGCCCCGCTCCGCACCACAGCGTTGCCCCGCTCCTCCCCGCTGCCCCGCTCTGCACCCCAGCGGTGCCCGCCCCGCACCCCGGCCCCGCTCCGCACCCCAGCGGTGCCCCGCTCCTCCCCGCTGCCCCGCTCACCACCACGGCGGTCACCGGCTGCCCCGGCACGTACGACATGGCCCCGCCGCACCAACAAAGGCGCCGCGCCCGGCCCCGCCCCCCGCCGCCGTCAGCCAATCGGGTGCCGCCTCGCCCCAAGCGCCGGCGGGCGGGGTCGGAAGTGAGGCCGCTCTCCCGGCGTCCCTCGCGCCAAGATGCCTGAGAGGAGCTTCCGGCGGGGCGGTGCGTTGGGCCCGGTGCGGGGCGGAGGGCGACGCCGGGGGGGGCGTTGGGCGCGGGGGCCGCGGTGACGGGCGGTGAGCGGTGAGCGCTGTGCGGTGCGCGGTGAGCGCTGTGCGGTGCGCGGTGTGAGGTGAGCGCTGTGCGGTGCGCGGTGTGCGGTGCGCGGTGTGAGGTGTGAGGTGCGCGGTGTGAGGTGCGCGGTGCGCGGTGTGAGGTGCGCGCTGTGAGGTGCGCGGTGCGCGGTGTGAAGTGTGCGGTGCGAGGTGCGCGGTGTGAAGTGTGCGGTGCTAGGTGCGAAGTGTGAGGTGCGCGTTGCGAAGTGTGAGGTGCGCGGTGTGAAGTGTGCGGTGCGCGGTGTGAGGTGCGCGGTGTGAGGTGCGCGGTGTGAAGTGCGCGGTGCGAGGTGAGCGGTGCGCGGTGTGAGGTGCGAGGTGTGATGTGTGAGGTGCGCGATTTGAGGTGAGCGGTGCGCGGTGTCCTTCCGCAGGGTAGCGCCCGGCCGAGGGTCCCACGCTGACGGGCGGTGCGCGGTGTCCTTCCGCAGGGTAGAGCGCGGCCGAGAGTCCCGCGGAGCAGCGCGCCGGCGTGGATGAGAGGTACTGGCCGGGGAGGAGGCGGGCGGGCGCCGCGGTGCTGGGGCCGGGGAGAGGTCTTCTGCGGCGGCTGTGGGGCTTCCACCGCAGTGCGGGGCTGAGCGGGGTGCGGCGGCAGGCAGGGCTGCCCCCGCAGGCAGGGTTGCCCCCGCAGGCAGGGTTGCTCCCGCAGGCAGGGCTGCCCCGGCCCGGCCCCCACAGCACGTGTGTCCGTTCCCTCAGCGCCGCTGGGCAGGAGGAGCTCCGGGAGCCATGGCCGCGGTGGTGGCCAAGCGCGAGGGGCCGCAGTTCATCAGTGAGGCGGCGGTGCGGGGGAACGCCGCCATCCTGGACTATTGCAGGACGTCGGTCTCGGCGCTGTCGGGCGCCACGGCGGGGATCCTCGGCCTGACCGGCCTGCACGGCTTCATCTTCTACTTCCTGGCCTCCGTCCTCCTCTCCGTGCTCTTGGTGTTAAAAGCCGGGCGGCGATGGAATAAGTACTTTAAATCCCGGAGGCCGCTTTTCACGGGGGGGCTCATAGGAGGGCTCTTCACATACGTCCTGTTCTGGACTTTCCTGTACGGCATGGTTCACGTCTACTAAACCGACTAGGAGCCACTTCCGCTGCAGTGGTTGTTACTCGAGCAGGAGGACTGTTGCCAGAACTCACCTACACAACTAGGCCAGCTTACCTTTGAAACTGTTGTCCATCGCTTGCATTGTCAATACTGTCAGTAAATTATGTCCGAGTACAAATGAAGCGGTAGCACTGTTCTAATTAAACTGAATGTGAATCACTACTTGGATGCCTCCCATGAATATTTGGTGGTTCTGTCCCTAATTGCAGGCACAGCCCTGGGTTTTGGTTCATGTAGTTCTCTGGTTTGGATAAGACACACCAGTTACACTCCCCTCTAGATCTGCTGCCTGCCTCTACACATAAAAGAAAGCCACATGTAACAGCACTTTTAAAAGTAATCCACTGACAGATATTCCACAGTAACTTGTAATTAAGTGTATGTAAAGATCTGGTACAGTGTCATGGTTTAAGCCCAGCGGTCAAAACCACAGCACTGCACCAGCTACTAAGAAGGAGAAAAATAGCTGCTGCTGCTGAACCCAGGACATACGGGAGTGTATTTGAGCTGCCAGTAGCAACGTTATCTTCCCCAGTTGCTACATGTACACACTATCAATAAATGACACTGGTGTGGATGCCCTTCACTGGCACACACAAGTCACTAAATAACACTCCCATGAGTCTTTCCTCCTTTTTAGTGCTGTTGTAGTCAATGAAACAACCAAGTAAGGGCCACATCTTATTACCTGCCAGCTCAGTCTGTACTGAACGCGTGCTGGCATTGAGCTGTGCTTTGTTCTGGTGCCTTACATCTAGCAGGAACAGAAAGGAAAAGTCTGTGACCCACCACACAGGTAATATCTTTACTGCAAACCTTCTGCAAACTTAGTGTTTAATTGACTTGGTGACACAAGTGTGTATCACAAGGAGATGGTGGTGTGGCCCACCTACAAACCACACTGTATAGTGGGGTCTTGCAGAGCATTGCCCTCAAGTGATACATTTTATTGCCGTGCATTAAATACAAGGGGGGGGGGGTGTATCAAAGAAACAAACTCCTGAGAAGGAATGTGGTTATGTTTTATTAATAGCAGTGATTTTGGGAATTGTTTTAAACAAATGGTAGAAAGAAAGGGAATATTATAGGGAATATGGAAGGGGGGGTGAAGACTTAAATTCAGGAAACAGCTTTGGTCACCTAATGAGGACATTTTGTCCCATTGGAACGTTGGTGTCAGTAGAGCACAGTCAGCTTTACATGTTTTGATGAGCTACTCAGTCTCCCTGCTTTCTCCTCATTCTCAGTCACAGCCTGCTGTTTCCTGCTCTGTGCTCTAAATGCCGGCTCTCAGGTGACAGTGGAGGCAGCTGGGACCCTGCCATGGCTGAGCTGACTCTCCTCCTGCTGTTCCTGAGCCCAGCACAGCTCCTTGCTGCAGCTGTCGGAAGGCTTTTCCTGGTGAAGCACCATTTCTAGCCCTAATGGTTACACACACCCTCCAATAAAGGTGATTGCCCTGGCATGGCCCTTGTAGAATAACATGCTCTTGGGCTCCGAGCGCTGCTGGCGTGCTGCGTTTCACTGCACCTCCCAACAGGATGAGTCCTGCTGCTCCACAGCTTGTCCTGCGTGTAACACAAGTGGGAGTTGGGAGTGGTGGCTGCAAGCCAGGGAGGCAGGGGATGGGTTGAATCTCAGCTTCAGCCCTCAGAGAGCCACTGGTGTTTCACATCCCATCACATGGAAGCAAAGCACAGCCACAGGATAACACTGGCTGTTGTCGTAGGTACAGATATATCTACCAGTAGATATAAAAACATTCACTTGGTGCCTTCTTTTTCCTTTTATAAAATCCTTTTATAAATCCATAGAAACGGCACACTGGTGCAAGATCAGGATACCAGAGAACAGCTCAGGGAAAGAAGGGCAGTCTTTAAAGGACTTTTTTCCCCTGGGAATCCCGGTAATAAGACAGTAGACCTGATGTGGGGCATCTCCACCTCCCAGTGCTGGTGTGATTCAGCACCTGCAGGGTTCTCCTGGGACACGAGCCCAGCCAGCAGACTCATCGCTATGCCTAGAGCCCACCGACCTGGTCAGGGCTCTGATTCCCATTCAGCGTAGGACTAGATAAGGATTTCCTGGAGCTGGACCTGAGGAAACAAGCAAAGGGGACAGCTAAGGCAAGCAGGCTGGTTTTGTTTCAGGAAGCAACGTGGGTAAGAGGTCCCCAGCCAGGTCTGTTATACCTCACCACACAGGCCATCACCCGCCATACACCTGACACCTCATTCTTTGGTTTCATGAGGCTTCAGAGCTCTTGGAGCTGCTCCAGTTCCATCCTCGGTCATTGCAAACAGTGCAAGGCCATTAAGTCGAACCGTGACACAGCAGCTGCCTTTGCTCCTCAGCTAATGGCAGCAGTGAATTAGAGGGAGGGAGTCACTTGCCTAAACTCATTTAGAGGAATATAATTTCCTGCAATTAGCCTTTGTTTGCCATCAGTGTTTACTGTGTTCCAGTATCTCCTATTTCTGGTAGTTGTAACAATAAAGCCATTACATTTATACACAAAGCCAAGCCCACTTACTTTACTTCCTCGTACTTTTTGCCTCGATAGAAGTTACTCTTTTTAATCAGATACAGCAGCACCAGGTCACAAAAGAAAGCTCCCTGCAGAGGGAAAGAATTTGTGGTTTATCTTTAGAGTAGAAGAGGAAATGTTCTGGTCTAATGAGCATTAAGGCATAACTGATAGGAGCTTTATTTTCCTTCATACGCTATGCAATCCTTAGGGTATTTAGACCGCACAGTACATTAACAAATGCTGTTAAGAGAGGACACAGACACACACCCAGCTGAGCAGTCAGAGCAGCAAAAACTACCGGAGAAGATCTAAGCCAACTGTCCTATTTTATCCTCATAACAGTTAAATGAGGGATCTGGGTCCCAGTATGTTACCTTAATGTAAGGAAATACATTCACTTACCGCCCCCATGAGAGCAAGCCCCGAACCGATATTGATAATAGTGGGAATGATGTTAAATTTCCCTGCCTAAAAGAGAAAAGGTCATGAAACACTCAGTGAAAGAACAGCGACGAACTGAAGGGTGTGGTGTTACACAGGGGAAGCTACCCATGCCCGTGGTGTTTCGTTAGCAATAGGCACACAACCCTAGATTTGTAGTGAACAATCGTGGACACTAAAGGTCTGTGTGTGTCTCAGATCCAACTGTCCGTGGCTGCATTTCTGAGCTTGCATCATCCCTGGATTAAGCTGCTTTTCCCTGCAGTACATGCACACGGGGAGCAAGTCTCTGGGGTACATTTACTTCTGTGGGACTTTATATGAGCCTGCATTTAGGTAGAAGAGGTGCGGGCTCATCCACCATCTCCTTTCTTATGTAGGGTTAGCTCCACACAGATGCATGGCAAGAGCCATTTCCTATGACAAGCCAGAAGCTGTTCTCATCCCAGAGCCGCCTTCCCGCTGAGAAACATCCCTCACCCTTTTTCTTGCCAGGCTCTGAAATAGTCTGGCCTGGCACCTCACCTTGCCATTCACCATCACATCAAAGCGGATTCCATATGCCTTAATGAGCGTCCGGTAGTCGATCCCCTCAGCATCCCGGTAATATTTGGCAAACCTGGAATACAACAATGCTGATTTTAACTCCATCATCTGCCCCACACGAAAAAACCCCACCTGAATTCACCTCTCTCTTCAAACAGGTCTATTTCCCTATCAAAAACAGTTTAGCTTGCCATGAGCATAACTCCCTCCCCTCCTCTGCAAAGCAGCGTGCTCGGCTGGAGCAGCGCCTGGCACAGTCTGGTCCTGCCTCACTGCCAACCTCCAACACCCGCACCTCAAACCAGCTCAGCCCAGCTGCGGTCCTGCATCATTTCCTCCTCTGTACTCACCTGAAGTTGTACCCAGAAGAGATGGGCTTTTCTGCAAACTTGTTATCCAGACGGCTAAAAGAATAGTGAGGATTACATTCAGAAGGGGCTTTATCAAGATCACAGTTCCATTCAATCTGAATTCCTATCACACCACCCTTAACAAAAGAGAGAGACAGCGTGAGTTTAAGTTTAGTTCAATTAATGTGTCTTTAAATTTGTCAGCTCCTTGGGCAAGTTTTCCCCTGGGACAAGAACAGTTGCACTTCTGGTCACAGATGTGTGTGCACACGTCTGCATGGGCTGAGTTCATACTTACGGTATTAATCACATTGCTGCATGCACAACCCTACTGCTGGGATCCTGGGAAGAGGTTTCTCCTCCCAGGACACTGACTTCATTAATTTAAGCAGCTGGAACATAGCTCTTTTAGGCAGGGGTGAAATTCATAAGTGCAGCAGCCAGCACAAAGCCTGCACTCGTCCCACCCTCTGCTTCCCGCGATGCCTCAGACTGGCTACCTCTTTCCCTCTGTGCTTCTCACATCAGGTCGCAGCCTGTTCGGCGCTGCAGCCCTGCCACTCCATGCAGAAACGTGTCCCTTTCCCTCAGGGGAAGCTTCCTGGAGTGTCCTCTGAGCAGAGGAGCCCCACTGGCCCTCCAGAGTTCTGGGTTTAAACTGATGGTGTAGTAGTGTTGAAATGGATAGAGCAGTGGTTTGGGCAGCCCCAGCTGACAACTAACTGACCCTAGCATCTCCTCTGCAGTACCCACATCGCCCTGCCTCCCATTCCCTGGGGATGGGATAAATGGGAACAGCGTGACTTTAAGCATCCACTGCACCCTGTACAGGAGGCAGTTTTCTGGGCAGTCAGCAGTGACTCTCCTCACGGCGGCCCAGAGAGCAGTGCAGCCAGCCAGGAAGATGCATGAGCCCGAGGGGCAATCCTACCTCTGAGGCCATTTCCTGGAAGTCACTCCCAGCCCACTGAACGATGTTCCCCAGGAGGAAGATGGGGCAGTAGGGATGCTCCGTGCTGTAGCGGCAGCTCTTCAGGTAGGACTCGTTGTTGGTTGCCAACACATTCATTCTGCATGTAGGGAAGAGGGAAATCCACCTTGTCTCCCTCTTTGCTTGCCTGCACATCCTCCACCACCACAGCTGCAGAGATCGGAGACTTCTCCAGCAGCCTCACACACAGCAGAAATGGCACCTTGCACCCGCCTGGGCACCCTGCAACCCTCCCCATTGCTACCCCAGGAAAGCAGTCTGCCCACAGAAATGACCCCCAGGCCAAAGAGGGACTAGTCCAGCTGAGTGTGGGCTGAAGAAAGGACCCCAGTGGAGCAGGCTGCCAGCGTGCTCTCGGGCCACCTGGTTTTCTCCAATGAAGATGCTAGAAATGCCTAACCGGGAGAACAGCAGGAACACCTTTCTACACTTCTTTATTTTGTCCATATTGTAGCAGCAAATACAAACAAGTATTTTTAAGTTTGCATTTTCCCAGCCTTGTCCAGGCACTTTCATTTTTATGGAAAAGGAGGAATATCTGGAAGCAGAAGCAGCTCAGGAACTTGGCTATGCCCTGGCTGGTTGACAGGTCCCTCTGCTTTTGGGCTCTGGCACATCCTATGCTGTAGGATCCATTACAGACCTCATCTGGTGAGGGATGCATTATCCCAGTTGCAACCTGAGAAGCTCCAGCCCCTCATCATCTCCTTGTTCCCAAACAGCCTGAAGCCAAAGGCCTTCCCCTGCATCTCAGAGGAGGGGATAAGTGCCTCCCTACCCCAACCCTCAGGCAGGAGAAGGACAATGGAGCAAACCGAGGTTATTCATTCAGTGATGGAGAGGACAGAGGGATCTCCAAGCACCTGCACTTACTTGGAGAACTTAAACTTGGGGAAGCGGACTGAGTTTTTGATGTAAACAGTGAAGTTTTCTGCACTGGCAAGAAGTGGTTTCCTGGAAGAGAAGGGGTTGTTATCTGTCTGATGTTTGCACGCTGCCCACATCCTAAACGTGAACTGCAGTTTTAGCCACAGCCAGGTTTCACCCCGTGACTCTAGGCCAGCCACACCACCCTTCCTGCACTGCCAGCAAGGAGTTGGCGAGGAGTGTGCAGGCTGAGGGGAAGCTCTGGGAGATGGAAACAGCTCTGGGACCACCAGTGAGCCCAACAGGGATGAGCAGGGGGCCAGTCCTGACAGGGGGCCATGCAGAGCTCCCTCCTGTACTGGAACAGCCAATATTCAAGCAAGCATCCAAGCAGAGGGAGCCCAGAAATCACCCTACGTGACACACAAGCCAAGCAGCTCAAGCTTGGAAACAGCGGAGGACGGCCACATACTTGGGCTTGGATCTTTTCTCCACTGGGCACCAGGCCAATATCTCACAAGTTCCTCTGACGTTGTCCCTGTCTTTCAAACAACGGCCAGTCTTAACCCCTGCAGCACAGACAGAAAAGGTCACACAGAGCAGCCGTCTCCTCTCCTTTACCTACAGGGCACAGATGCTTTTCGCTGCCACCATGAGCCCTCCTCCCTGTTGTGAAAGGGGCTCTCAGCTGGACCAGCCACTCGCTTGTTGCTTCCCTGAGCAGCCTGGGGTGCTCTGGCCCAGCCACCACAAGCTGTGAGCAAGGCAGCAGTCTTAGTAAAAGACAGTAAAGAAGAGAAAGTCCTTGCTGCTCTCTGTAGTCAGAGATCCCTGGGGTTATAACTGGGCTGATGCCTCTGAAGGAACACGACTCTACCAGACAGTACATGAGGGACCCTTCCCTTACCATTGCCCGCCACCACTGCCTCCCCTGCCATGCAGTCCCCATCCTTGTAGCACAGGGCATCGGGAATTCTGTCACTCTGCAAAGAGGAAGAGGAGTGAGACCTGTGCCAGAACGTGATACTCAGACGGTTAAGAAGGTGCTGCTGATGTGGGGTGAATTCTCGATAGAGTGGTGAACACGAAAAACATGCAGCTGAAGCGGTAACCGCAAGTTGTGCAAAGAGCTCAGCAGCATCACACTGCCCTCACACCGTGGTTCAGCTGTGACATCCTTGTTTTGGGCTCTGCTCAATGTGCAGAGGGACAGGCTGGGGAAAAACCAGGCAGGATGTCACAGCACTTCACCTTAAGAGAGAACACTATCTTTTGATTTTAAGCTTTGATTCTAGAGCCAAAATTACCCTTCTCTTGGCTGCATGCTGGGTAAATGCAGCCACTGGAGGACAACTGTCTCCTGAACTGACCAACTGTGCTCAGCCTTTGCCATAGCTCCATGTCTTGAGACACGGAAAATTAATCTCAGCTGCAAGACCCCCTGGATGGCCAGTGTCCTCCCACAGCCCTTTCTGAACCACATCTCCACAGAGGACATTTCAATACGACACAGAAGGACCTCATGCTTCTGGCCCATAAGGCACATTCTGGAAGGTACTGAGCACCCTCCCATGTCCTGAAGATAACAAGAGCCTGAATGTTCAACCTTCCCAGAACGGAGCTCTTAGAAAGCCTCCTCTACTCATAACTAGATGGAGTCACCTCAAAGTTATTTTCACATGGCCTTTTCTGAGCCCGAGCAGTCACTGCTCTGGTCTCATTTCTGCCTGGGCAGACGTCCAGCACCTTCACCTAAAGTCAGCAAGGCTCTACGTGATTAGTGGCTCTGGAAATTAAGAACCTCCCAGTTTGGCAGTAGCCAGGCCGATTTTCCCAACTGAGAACTTATACTACAGAGAAAAACCATTGGCCTTCCATCTCTCCTGCGGTCGTTGCTCCACGGGTGGTCTCTGCCAGTTCTTACCCCCAGTTTTGTAGGGGTCTGGGGGCCAAGGGGCTCAGTTCTTCCTACCTCAGGACACGTGGCTTGCCTCTGGTTTGGGGTCACAATCAGATTCGTCATGACAAAGAAGACATTTTCACCCTAGAATAAAGTAAGGCAGGAAGTTATAAAAGCTGTTTAGCTCTTAAAGTACCTGTCATAAAGAGGATGCAGTCCTCTGCAGAACAGAAATACCTCCCTCACTCCTGATGCTTTTCAGGCTGAGATACAACAGTGCCTTTGGATATTTGTTTGGATGAGGTTCGTGTGTCTCTATGGCTTAAGGGGTTCTGCTTCAGAGACTGTGTTAATCTGGGGAGCAGGCCTACTGAGCCTTGCCTCGCTGGCTCCTTGCTGAGAACTTGTCCTCATTTTCCATAAGGACACAGTGCCTGATTGGGGATCAAAGGCTGCACTGCAGTGAGGAGCTGTGGTGTTTGCTCTCAGCCAAGGCCAGGCTGGCCTTTCCACCAACAACCGTACTGGAAGCCATCTTTCTGCTGAGGGGCAGAGACAATAGTGGTGGGGTGATGCCAACCTGTGGAGGGATGACATAGTCTGCCACATCCCACAGCCTCTCCCCCAGCTCTGAGGTGTTGGTGAAGGCAACCCCCTTCAGCTTGGTGATGACAGAGCTCTGGAGGGACGTGTCTGTGTCCTGGTAGCCCTTCTTGACAATGAACACCCACCTGCAAAGAACAGAGCAGGCAACAGCGTTTGCAAGTGGGGTCAGGGAACAAGTTAGCCAGAGGAGATTGATGCCAATGCCAAAGGTCGAATCGCAACATGCCAATGACACCAAACCCTTTGCAACTACTACTACAAATTTAGAATAAACTCCGACACAAACTGTGCTTGTCTTCCAAGATCCCACATGCAGGGAGAGGTGTAATAAGCGGCCATGGGGTAAAACACAAAGCCTCCCACCTCCCTGCCCTGTGCTGTCTCAGCGGAAAGCGGACGGGCAGGGCTCCATCCTGCCCATGTGAAAAATACCAACAGCTTCTGCAAGCTGAAGTGAGGAGTGGGGCTGGTTCACAAATGTGTGACTCTCCCACTTTAGCAGCCTGCCACGAGGCTGCCGGAACAGCACCAGGCCATGGCTGCAGAGGGGCATCTGCTGCGGGTGAGCTGAACATTGCTAACAGGAGCCCATAGGGAATATTCTCAGCTGGATACAGGATCTTTCATAAAACAGTGTGATGCTGTTGACCTGACTGTACCCCGGGCTCTGTGCGGGGCTTCAGCCTCCTCACTAGCACGCTGGAAGAGCTGCTGCCTCTCTAAGCAGTCCAGGGAAAGGCTTTGCTTACTCCTTCCCACTGGAAGCAGCAGCAGCAAGAGCTCCCTCTCACTGAGTGAAAACCCCTCTGGCTCAAATGAGATGCTTCCAGCTTCCCTACAGCACTGCCAGCGTCACCTGCCAAGACAAAAAATCACCCCGACCCTTGAAGAAGCCAAGGGGGCCAGGGCAGGTTTGTAAGAGGGACGCAGGCTGCATTTGCTGGCCCAGGTCCCCTTGGCAGTGCACTGACCTGGAGCACACAGCTGCATGCAGGAAGGGAAAGCAGCCATCTCGGGCTAAGCAGCACTGACACACGCTGCCCTTCAACTGCTACTTGTGACAAACCTCAGTATTAACATTCCCCACCTCTGTGAGGCTTCCTGCTTTCCTGTTTTCCTGAGAACACTGCTTTTCTCTTCCAGGAGGGCTCAGAAATGGACCCTTACATTTTCTGCAGTGAAGCAGGGAAGAAATGGCAGCTGCATGGCAGAAACAATCCAGAGCGATTTGGTGATCACAACCCTGAGCCTGGCCCTGAACAGGCCCTGGCACCTGATGGAGCAGTCAGATGTCAGACTAACGCTCACCGCTGCTGCGACAAGCTGTAACCATCAGCCACGGAGTCACTGCAGGCAATGGTGCCAAAGGTTTGCAGAAGGCACCAGACACCTAGGGAAGCAAATAGCCAGTCTCTGAACACTCACTGGTCATGCTATATCCCCCTTGGACAGAGGATGTGTTCTCAGCAATGTTATCTGCAGGATTCCTCCTTTAGCAGCTAATACATGCCAGACTGCTGAGGCTTCATTCGGCCCTGCTAACTAAAGCGGGCTCCGGAACTATACACCTTTCTATAAATAAACTCAGCATGTAGAAATGACTTTGCTATATTTAATCATTGAAAACATGAGGCATGAGAAAGGTGAAGGGCTCAGGGAGGGTAAAGGCTTAGGAATCACATTTTGAAAATCCTCAGAACCTCGGGAAGCAACGGCACAGACACCACATGGGTTGGATAATTTCAGGTCTGAGCCTGCAAGCTGCTAAGAGGATTGCTGTGATCCTGACATGTCAGTGTGACCAGCCTCTCACAGAATGGGGCCTTTCTGAGAGGTGCTGTAGCTATCTCCACGCCAACTCGCCTAGCTCTGAAATACATGCAAGGGAGCTCGCATTCACACTGCCTCAGACTCTGTAATTCCAGCTGCTTGCAGCCCACTCCAGCTAAGAAATCTGCTGCTTTGTGCTCGGTTCCCTCCCATTTAGACTCGAGCATGTAATGCAGTCATGCACACAACGCAGGTTTGTCCCAGGGCTCAGAAACTGTGACATAAATGCCATTGTTTCTCATGAGGTAGGTGTTAAAGTTTGGCACCATTCCCACCAAATGCAGAAATAAAGGCATAAATAATGCAGTACAAAGCCATAAAGCCATTTGATCTATTTTTAACCTGACATTAATATGCAAGGTAGAGCTGAATCTAGCCATCCTAGCAGGTTAAAATATCAGATATAATCTATTACACATTACAAAACCCAGCTGTATAACCGAGCACGACTATCTGCATTAAAATCATAAAGCACAGCAAGCTGTCACTGTGTGCAGCGTTTCCTGCATTCATCTTCCTCACAACACAGTAAGCAAAGGCAACTGCAGCAGTACGTGAGATGCAGAGGGATTCTTACCCCACCAGGTAAGCCAGGATGGAGAGCTGCACCACTCGGTAGAGAATCCCCACCTTCTTGCTCTTCGCAATGACGTATTTCTCTGTTTTATAATCGAAAAGGGATAGAAATAAACCCTTCCAAGCCACCTGCCCCATGCTGCCGGCTCGTGCAGTGGCTGGAACAGGCAGCAGAGTTGCAGCTCGCATTATCCACACGTGCTCTGCATGGAAACCTGACGCACCAACCCCTTCAGAGCTATCTCCTCCCTCCCAGCAGCTGCATGACCACAAGATCCTTCCTCAGCTGCTTTTCAGCTCATTCAGCCTCCAGGGAAGCCTCAGTTCTGCTCCCAAGCTTCATTCTCTCCCCCACAGTCATAGAACGTTTATAATGAAACACGTCATAGCATGAAGCCATGTTGCAGCATGCGAGTCTTGCGCTGTTGGATGTTAAAGCCTTTCTTTAACCTTTACATGATGGCAAAGCATGTAGTTACATTTTTAATTTCTTAAGTGCTTGCACAAGGAATGAGACCTTGGGTCCTCACCAGGGAGCCAAAACGCTTGCCTGGCTGCTACACCGTCCCCCAAACCCCCTGCTTAAGAAACTAATAGATAAATTCTGCATGTGGTTAAAGGATCAATCACCATCACATCTCACCAAAACAATGAGAGCTGAGCTAGGCAAACAGAGATGCAAAACATGCTGCCTGATGAAAAGCCAAAGGGAAAGGAAATATTGGGGTACTGTTGCTTTGAAAAGGGATGGAACACGGCACATCACTTGTTTCACAGGGTGAAAAACCCATTGGGAATCTTGCTTCTCCTGAAGGGATAGAAGACAACTAGTCAATGGATGTGCCACGCTGCAGGCAAAGGAGGTCTGTGGTGCTGGGGTAAAGATTTCCTATGGGTCTCAGACTGTCTGCTTTGTGAAGAGTTTGACTTGGAAAGCAGATCTCTCACTCCCTGTTCATTCAGACACCAAGGGGTACTTGGAGCTACTGAAGGGGTTTATGCTTCCGGATGATCAGAGTGTGCAGTGGAGGTCTAACTCCTCTGTGTTGCCTAAGGGATAAGGTGGGCACATGAAGGAAATGGAGCAATCTGGAGGCAAGAAAGCTGGGCTGAGCTTCAGGCGGTCTGTGCTAGTGAACTCTTAAAAATACACACTGAAGACAGCCCCAGGCTTAAATGCATGTGGAACACATTACACAGGCTGTTGGTAGACCATTCCTTGTTTTTCAGTACTCTTTGCTGAGTGTGAGGGATAATTTCAGTGGTTAGCATAGATGAAGGTCTAATGTTTAACATTCAGATATATTCCTCGCTTTCAATTTTTCCATGATCTCTTACACAGGCAGAGGAGTTGTTTGAAACCAGTAGTGAGGAGGAAGCTGACGCTGATGAATATGGAGGGACAAATTCTGTCATTGATGTTGAAGATCCTGGCAATACCGTGAGCTACATGAAGAAACAAAGGTATCACTGTTACAGTGAGTGTGGAACTGTCAGGCCTTTGTCGCTGATCAGTTGAATTGATTAAAATACACTTGCTGGATTTGAATTGGTAGGGTCTAGTTAAAGGGAGAGTGAAATGGGAGCTATTGGAAAAGCTGTCCCCAAACAAGAATATACTTGGAAGTTGTTGGATATACTTACCAGCTAACTGGGACTTGGTCACTGAGCAAATGCTGCACTGATAACCTGTTACTGTCAGTCAGAGGGAAAGTTACTTCCCCTGTTCAGATCTGAATCTCCGTCTCTGCTGCTGTGATTCACAGTCCGGTGTCTAAACACAAATCCTGTTACTGGATCTGCCCATGGGAGCTTGTGCTGAGCCTGGCAAAGAAACCATAATCCTTCTTCATTTCAGGGTGTTGCTGTCTCCCTTCCGGCGTGGTTTGGTTCATGTTTCTTTTTCTGTGTCCAGTCTGCAGAGAGGATACATCAGACCCATTTGCCTGGCTAGCACACAGGAAGGGGGGAGGACACGCGTGGGTACCAGGCTGAGCCTTCGTGTGCTCCCCACACTTTTTGCTGCCGGAGCAGTCGGCAGTTGGCATGGGAAGGGTCTGCCCCAGGGTGGAGCTGGGACACCCATGTTGCCATCCACTGACTGTTTCTCCCTTAGCACTCTTCCTGCGGTGGGGTCTCTCCTCGTGAGCCCTCGAGCCGCTCTCCACCCCCTTCTCAACAAACCTCCCTCCGTCTGTAACTGCACCTTCCGTATCGCGCATGCCTCTGTGCCGTGGGCTTTTTGCAGCTTTATCCTGAAACTCCAAGCCTTGGATCACGGGAAGCTGCGTGCTCAGGAGGGGAGCACGGGGTCTCCGTTCCTCATCTTCGGGAGGGAAAAGGAGCTAAAATCCTGCCCGCTGCTTGTAACACGCTCTGTGAGGAGAGTAACTGCAGTGACATGAGCAAGGCAGGCTGCTGTGTGAGAGCTCCTGCCCCTGAGCTCGTACGGCCCTGGTGCACTGCAGCTTGCACGGGAAGGTGAACCGCTTGGAGGGAGAAGGTATCAATCTCCCCCTGTGCAGCTGTGCTGTGGTCCTGTGTCTTCTCCTGCCCGCAGGCACTCACCACTAGAGGTCACCAACGAAAAAGGAACTGCATTTTCGGTACCCGCCTGCCCTGGGAGCTGAGCGAGGCTCGGGCAGGGAGGTGGTGCGGTCCAGCGGCTCTATGGAAGATCAGACACTGAGTTTTCCCTGACTGACAAAATCTGGCATCACCATGGTGGCAGAGTAGTGTCAACCGGAGCCACACATCACCGGCAGGTTTAGGAATAAAGGACAGCAGTAAAATCCTCCTCCTCTTAGCTTGCTCTGGTAGTGATGCCAGCTGAAGCAGTGTGGTATGGATTATACACACAGTAGTAATGCAAACTCATTCCTGTCTGTGACTTGGGCTGATGCATGATTCAATTGACTACTTTGTCCTTGGTTTGCTCATTGAGCAGTGAGATGCCTCCATGTTGTGTGCATAAGTTACTATGGAAATGCAAGTTTCTCTGTGTAGATCAGGTTCCTGTGGCTCTGCCCTAAGCAGCCCCTCTGGTGTGAGAGACAGCTTCTGCCAAGCACAGACACTAGGCTACGGCCGTGAGCTGCAGTGTCTGATCTTATGGCAAACGGTTGTTCTGCTATGACAGCTGGATGATGCCCTCTTGCATCTGCAAATGGTGAGATCCTGAGAGTGCAGGTGTTGTGTGGGACTGGAATTACACTCCTCTTGTGCATGGAAGCATCTTGGCCCTTTTGGATATGAGCTGATGAGACATGAGGCCCTAAAGCCATGGATCAGACTTTCTGTGTTGCTGATGGCACTGAGCTGCGCTCATGTTCAAATTCAAGTCATGTTCAAGTTTTTGGGTTAATTTTGAAGCTTTAAATGATGGAGTTCTCATTCCTGACCCCTCTATTCCTGTCCTGCATGGCTGATCAGCCTAGCTGAAATCCACGTTTCTGGTTTCAGGCTTCTGTAACCGGAGCAGGTAGAGGTGAAAGGCTCCCGGGTGGTGACTTCATGTAAATCCTCAGCTCTCCTGAGTGGTGCGATGGCAGGAGATAGCTCTGTACATACTTCCTGAGGAGCCTGAGCTGATGATGGCTGTCCTTCATTAGCTGGAGGAGGAATGACTGTGTCTTGGTGGTGAATCTCCCGGGAACGTGCACGTTGACCTGCAGCAGGTTTATGCAAATACTTCAATTGTAAAATGGTCCCATAGGTGCAGTTATTTACTCTAATGAAAATAAATGCTGAAGAGTTGATATGAAAGAGCAGGATGATCTGCATTTATGAAGGCAATTTATCATGATCAGCCTCTCCTGCTCCCAGGCAGGAAGATTTAGTTGTTTAAATCTCGGTTTAAGTCACATCCTCACTTTAGTGGCTGTGAGTTTGTGCAATGAGAAGTTTTATTTTCCACATGAGCTGCCTTGTCCCTTTAGCCGTTTTTTCCTCTTGCAGAATGCTGAACTGTGTAAAATGAGTGACACTTTTGTTTTACACCAATGTCTTCTGTTGTCTTGCAGTAATCCTCCCAGCACAGGCAATGCTTCGGGTTTTTGTAGCTGAACTATCCTCATACAAGCTAGCAAGTCTGAAGAGAAGTTGTGTACTTCAGGATTGTATCACAGGTACTTCATACACACTTACTTGGGCCTGAAGTGTGCTCATATTTCAGCACAGAGTTTGTGGATGTCAGTGATGTGTATTAACTCTTCTGCATATAGGAGATGGAATGGAAGGTTCTGCCTGTGCAATACGGTTAATTTGAAATCATTTGGGGTCCAGCTTTGATCTCTTCTGCAGCAGGTAGTGCCTCTAGTGAGAATCACTCGTGGATAAGGCAGATGTACAGTCACAGATGGTCAGAATTCCTTGTCGTCCTGCCTTTTATGGGCTGGCAGAGTGAAGCTGTGGAGTTTTATCTAATAAATGTTTGCTCACATCTCTGCAGGTGACCTTAATTTAATTTTGCATCCATCTTCTGTTGCTTGACATGAGAGAAGTTAAGGCTGAGTTCTGTTCTACTGCTTTTGTCCATATGCTTCATTGCCCTTCACAAAGTATTGTCAAAGGGCTTGAGACAGGTGCTGGGTTCTTGCAGTCTTTTGGGTCAGGCAGATGGATTGAGGGGTTCAAGATGAATGCCAGAACCTCTCTTCCTGGCAGAGTTGTAGTTATTCTATACTCTCCCTTAGGAAAGAGATGGATTTTCCATGAGCTTCTGAGGGTGAAGATACGCGGTTCAAGGTAATGGTGCCTCTTGCGCTCTGAGTCTGAGCAGAAAAATTGGCATGAGGTTGGGTGGCAACAGGAAATCATTCAAATATGTAGGATGATGGCTGTTACAAAAGTAAATTCCACACTTGGTTTAGCAAATCACATACGATGTGGTGGTGACTACTTCAGAGCTGCTAAAGCCAGCCCTTTGTTTGCTGAGTAATTAAACTTCTGGAACTTGCTGCAGGGGATATAGTTGCAGATGATGCTGATCAGGGTCCTGAGCTGGACCCAAACCTTGATGCTAGTGTGGGTAATGCCTGTGGTTTCATGAGGGGAATTGCTGGGCGTGAAAGTTCGCCAGTGAGTAATGGGACTGGGGCCTGAAGGAGGCCTGGGAAGGTCTGAGTCTGCTTCTCTTGGGTACCTGGTGATCCAAAGCTGTGGTGCCAGGCAGGGATGGATGATGCACAAGTAGGTGGGTGAAGGGGTGGGCCTTTTCTGCATTTACTATCCTTCTAGCTGCTTATTTCTGTGCTGAGAACCTGTTCTCCAAATGACTTTCATGCACCAGCAGAAGGCAGTGGTGGTTCTTGGTGAATTTAATGAGTGGACTTCTACAGTTGTGGCACACTTTCCCTGTCTTCCAAAGCTACTCCCCTGAAATGTATTCATCAGATAAAATGTGAAATCTAATGGGTGTGTTTGTGGCCTGCAGGACTACTATTAATCATAGGGACACTGTTTCTTAATGTAAATTATCTCCCACAGCTGGGAGACTGTGATAAACTGGAAAGAGCCCAGTCTAGACTTGTTCCCAGGGAATGAAATGGCTTTATTAACCTTCATATTTATAAACTGCAGGCACGAGTAATAGTGATAATAATACCCTAATTTTCTGTTGATGGGCTGGGAAGCAATCAAATGGGCATATTTTGTTGACACAGTTTTGAGATTAATGTTCTTGTTTACCCAAACAAAAAGTTTAATGATGCTGACAGTCACATTTGCAATGTAAATACACAGGAGGGGCTGTGTGAGAGAGCAAGAATGAGATGGGGTTTACAGGAAACAATATATGGTCAAGAACTTTGTTTCATTCTACATCTATTTGCCAGGGGGGAACGTTTCCTGATCCCTTTTAGCACTCTGACATAAAAAGCCATTCTATGGAAGCTGTTCACCACCACTGGGACTGTCCATCTCCCCCTTTGTGAGCATGTGTTGGCTGTGCAAGACCAAACCTGGCTGCCACAGGGTGAAGAAATTTCTGGTGAAGTTCTATTTGAAATGGGGCTTGAAAAAGTTTCTATTTGAATGTGAGTGTTAAGGTATAGGGTGTTTAAGGTATAGGGTGTTTAAGGTATAAGGTGTTTAAGGTATAGGGTGTTTAAGGTATAGGGTGTTTAAGGTATAGGGTGTTTAAGGTATAAGGTGTTTAAGGTATAAGGTTTATAGAAAAAGAGTTGTCTGCAACTTTGAGTTGCAGGCAGAAAGTTCTTAGAGTCTGCAAGAATGATTAGCTGTATTTTAAGCTCCCTGCATGAGGCTGGGGTACTTAACTGTCAGATTGAAAATCAACTAAAAAATGATGTACATGTTCAGAGCTCTCCAAAAACTTCCTATAACTTTCAATGGGTGAAATACTCCTAGAGGAACAATGCTCTCTTCTCTGCAGCAGCTCATTTGGCTGGGCTTTCACCTTTGCTGCTCTGCCTCAGAATTCAGCGTGAGCTTACATTTTATAACAAGCTTTGATAAATATCCCTTAACTGCTTAGGGACTACTTCTAGCATTAAAATCTGGATTTGCCACAGGGACAGTTCACCCTTTCCTTTGGATCTTTCTTCTCTAAACCTTGGCCGTTGAAAAGGATTATAATTCATAAATAACATTCCAAGAGCTCTTGA
The DNA here is from genome assembly GCA_028858755.1 of Ara ararauna. Lineage (NCBI taxonomy): Eukaryota > Metazoa > Chordata > Aves > Psittaciformes > Psittacidae > Ara > Ara ararauna. Next base: position 1,835,052 of record CM054389.1, on the reverse strand, counting down.
GGCTTGCCTTTTCTACACAGGGCTTGGGAGTCCCTGATAAATAAGGGGGGAAAAGAAGAAATACTTTAAAGGTAACCAGGCTGGACATTGTCTTTGACACGTGGTATGATACTGGCTCCCTTGGAAGCATGCGGAAGAGCCCAGGTGTGAAGCACAAGGCTTTGCTGGCAAAGCAGTGATGTGGTTGTGTGCATGGAACTGGGCTGTGTCCCCCTTCAGAGGGTGAAGGGCTGAGTTATTTCAGGCTTTCTGGCCTGTGATTTTGGAAAGTGGGGCTTTGGGTCACTGGTTAAATCACATTTGCCTGGATTTCAGTTGTGATTAATGTAGCACAGAAGAAAGGAACAAAAAAGTGGACTATATGGCCCAATATTCAAATATAAGCGAGTTACTTTAGAGTGGAGACACATTATTAGTTTTGTTTCTTTTGCTTCCTTTGGGAATCAGTCTTTATGGTGTGTCCAAGGAAGTTTCCCAAATCAAACATTGGCAGAGCTGTGCAGCAAATGGCGTTGTGGTTTAATGACCCACTGTAAAGCTTTCCCTCCAGCAGAGCAGAGATATTGTAGCTCAGGGAAGCAACCTTCTACCCCACTGGAGTCCTGCAGATGTATTTTTAGAGTTGTGACCTGGGATTTGTTTTACCTGTGAGGATTCTGTTTGATGTTGAACCTACAAGAAAGTGGATGTTGGTGGGATCACTTTATCCTTCTGTATTTCTCAGATGTGCAGTGCCCTCGCAGACTGATGTGGTTTAATAGAGCAGAAGTCTTTCCTCATTATGTGTCTGCATGAATCTGGGTTTTCAGGTGCTGTTGTATATGTCCAAAAACCTGAGCATTGACTTTTCAAACAAAAGAAAATGCAAGATTCCCTATGTGGGGGCTGAGCTGCAGGTCTGCTTGAATAACATCCTTGCTTTGACTGATGGTTAGTACCGACTGCCTCAGCATAATGTAAGGGACCTTCTATTACTCTATAGTGTGGGGAGGTAGGTGGGGATGGAGACTTCCTTCCAGCTGGTTATTGAAAAGCCACAAAGGTTTCTATTCCAGGAGGAAAAGTCTCACTCCCAAGAGCTTCTCAGGGGGTTTTTCCATTTCAGCACAGCTCTTGAAAATACATGCCATGATTTTTGCTCCTGATCAAGATAGCTTCTCTGTCAGTCCTGGCAGGGGAATGGATTGCCAAAATCCCCATCTCTCAGCTGTTATGGTTTCCATCTGTGGCATCTTTTTGCTTCAGGCTTTTGAGCTTAACTGGAGTGGGTATGGAGCCTGTGGTTGTGTTGACTCTAGTAGCTACTTTTAATGAGGTTTTCTTGCTGTTGGGGTGTTTACTGGTTCACAGGTTACTCAGTCCAAGGTTCCAGTATTCGTCTTTGTGCTCACTTGCAAATGCTCAAAGCCATTCTCCCTGTGACTGACAGCAATGAGAGTATCCTGTGCTGTGTAAGACTGGCAGGGCCTTTCATCTGGGGGCTGAGCAAACTGCAGTGCTGTCACTGTCTGGTTCAGCTGGGTTGTGACAAGCCAGGGCTTTGTACCTCGAGCAGAAAGATGCTGATGTGCACTAGCAAGGTTCTGCTCCTCTCTTGTTATGTTCAGGAGTATCTGTGTGGAAGCCTGCTCCCCGTCCTGGTCTTTTCCTGCGTATTTTAGTGCTGTAGAAGGCTGTTTTGCAAGGAGCCAAGTGCTGTTGCTGCGGGCAGCCTGATGTCTAATCCACTTTCACGAAACCCTCAGATGGTTCTTGCCTGTGGTGCTACTGATGGATGAGCCTGAGCTAGGGGACAAGTTGTTGGCTCTTCTATCTGTCCTTTCGCCACTGCAGTATTGCTTCCAGAGCTCTGTGGGTGTGAACTTCAACTCTTCCTTTGTGTAATCCATGAACTTTAATACTCCATTTAACAACTCCACTGGGAATGTTGTACTAACGTTCCTCGCTGCCAGACAGGCTTTTTCTCTGACAGCCTAGCCAACGTTTTCCCTCAGTGCTGGTTCTGTTAGTCCTGGCTCCAGCCCTTGATTATTGTTTTCTTAAAGTTTGCGCCTTTCATTTGTTAAAAAGCCCTGGAGCCTTTTGATGGATGAGACTATAAATCATGAGAAGGCCAGGGGTTCCCTCTTGTTTGGCCTCTGGGAAGTTAAGTAGGAAAGATGTTCAGGCAGAAATGGGTTATTCTGGGTGTCATTTTCCTTCTGTGACTTCTTGGGAACCTGATTTTTCAGCCAAGGCACATCAATGTATCGAGCCATATGGCTAAAAATGATGAACTGGTTTAACTTAGGGAATACTGCTTCACATACTCTTTAGGCCTTCTATTCTTTTGCACCCCTGCAATATTAGTTCGAAGAGTTTGATGTAATAAAATGGGCACATTGACATCAGAGAGAGACTACATCAAAGAGGAGAAGTAGCAGTTGTATGTCCTGTGGGTAGTGTTCGGATGTAGCAGTGGATGAGTTTAGTAGGCATATTTGTAGGAAATCTTTAGAAACACTTGAGCTATGATTTGTCAAAGGGGCAGTGACACCTCTGCCTTGGCATAGAATCACAGAGTGGTTTGGGTTGGAAGGGACCTTAAAGCTCATCCAGTTCCAACCCCCTGCCATGGGCAGGGACACCTTCCACTAGAACAGGTTGCTCCAAGCCCCATCCAACCTGGCCTTGAGCACTGCCAGGGATGGGGCAGCCACAGCTTCTCTGGGCACCCTGTGCCAGCGCCTCAGCACCCTCCCAGGGAAGAACTTCTGCCTAAGAGCTCATCTCAATGTCCCCTCTGGAGGGTTAAAGCCATTCCCCTTGTCCTATCCCTACAGGCACTTGTCCAAAGCCCCTCTCCAGGTTTCTTGTAGCCCTGGAGAGGCTCTAGAAGCTGCTTTAAGGTCTCCCTGGAGCCTTCTCTTCTCCAGGCTGAACAAGCCCAGAGATCCTTGCTTGTATCTGTGCCCTTTGTCAAATATCCTCTGCTCCTGACCCATTGAAAATGAGCTTCTGCCTTCCCATACGCTATGTGCTGCCTCTGCTTGTATAGTAGTGAAAGGGAAGAGGTGGGGTTTTTGCCTTCACCTGTAGAGGGGGTGATCATAAGCCCTTACACCTGTGGTTCAGCTGCTTTTATTTAGGTCTGCTTCTATGGCAGTAGCGAAAACCTTTCCTGCAGCAGGAGCTGTGCTGAGCCTAGAGGTACTAGGGGATTGGGGTGTATCTCCAGGTTTTCTCCTCCGGCAATGTGTTTTCTCATCCTTTTTCATCACAGACCAGAGGTTGACTCCTCAGTTTTTTTCGGTTGCAAAGTATTTCCAGTGCCTGAAAAGCTGTCTCTTGTCACTGCTTGCTTGATTTGTTGTGGAAAGCCTGTAATTTGTCTTGGATTTACTGCAGGGCTTTCTGCTAAAGCAGAGCTCGAGGAGTTTGCTCTGTGTGAAGTTAACTTTTCTCTCACCACTCAAGCCCTAAATAATAGATATGAAATGTTTATTAAGCAAATAAGTAAAACTCCCAGGGCTGCGAATTCTATTTGCCACAAGAAATACCTGAAGTCAGTCACTTGCCAAACTGAACAAGTTGGGTATTGCAGCTCAGAGAAAAACAAATCCTTTTCCTTACAGGCTTTCACATCAGGATGGTGAGTATGTGGGAGGGAATTATCATCTCTGTGAGGAAAAATGATTATTGAAATGTGGTTTTGCCCTGCCAGTAAGACAGTTTTGCTTGTTCTTATGTTTAAGTGCTTTCGGTAGGCATTGCAGTAAGAGACACAACAGGCAAACCGTTAAATTCAGACAGACCTTTCCTTTATCTGAAGGCTGTGTTGGGCAGGATGTTTCACTTGTACCTAAGTCAATCACTGCACTTCTATTATAACGATGGCAGGGGGTTGGAACCAGATGCTCTTTAAGGTCCCTTCCAACAAAAAACATTCTATGATATGATTCTATGTTTCCCATAATGCAGCTTCTGTTCTTCTGGGGGACTTATCCTGGCATGAGATTGTAGAGCAGGCAGGCTAGCGTGTGTCCACTTTGAAATCCCGCATAGCATTTTGATCTGAGTAGCTCATAAGTCTGTGCGTAGATGGTGCCTTTCCTTTTCAGTTGAATGATTGGGCCTAGTTCTGGCTTAAATGGCAGCTTGTGGGAGGAGAAGCTCTTTGTTTAATACTTCCTAGTTGAAAGATGAAGATTTTTATCTCTTTCCTTCTTTCCTATGTGTGGGCCAGTGCAAACCTCATGAAGTTCAACAAGCTCGAGGGCAAGGTCCTGCCTCTAGGTTTGGGCAATCCCAAGCACAGATACAGGCTGAGTACAGAATGGATTGAGAGCAGCCCTGAGCAGAAGGGCTTGAAGGTGTTGGTTGGCAAGAAGCTCCCCATGACCCAGCAGCATGCACCTGAGCCCAGAACCCCCCCATGTGCTGGGCTGCACACCCGGAGTGTGAGCAGCAGCTCATGGGGGGGATTCTCCCCCTCTTCTGCACTCTGGGGAGACCCCCTCTGCAGTCCTCATCCAGCTCTGGGGCAACAGCACAAGAGGGATGTGGAGCTGCTGGAGTGAGTCCAGAGGCCATGGATATGTTCTGGGGGCTGGAGAACCTAATGGGAGGTGTCTTTGCCTGTGGCATGGGGTTGGAGCGAGATGAGCTTTGAGGTCCCTTCAACCCAAACCATTCTGTGATTCCAGGATTAATATTTTACAGTTGAAGCATCTTGCTGATAAATCAAGTCTCAAGAAATGAGCTTTTAAACCCAATAAATGACAGCTACTTTATAGTGCTGCCTTTCAATGAAGTTCTGTGGTGTTGCAGAAAGCAATGAAATCCCGCCTAAAAATTCAGCAGAGTGAAAAGAAGTAGAAGATGGAAACAGCTCGGACCATGTTGTATTACTGGTCATTAGAAAACACCCTTCCTGATCAGCCTCCCTGAAACTGTGAACAGTTTTACTCCAGATGAGTAGGAAAGGTAGTAACCTCTGTCCCTAAATGGTCCTATTTCCTATGGCTCCTGTTTCCTTTTCAGGTGCTTATTCAGAACTGTGTTGTCCTTGAACCTCTGAGTCTGCGGGGTTGGTTTGTTTTGATTGCTTGGTTGGGTGAGTGGTTTTTCTTTCTATTTTTCTTTTTTCTTCTGGGGCACCTTTATTTTCTGAAGTTCTGCTCGGGTTCAAGAGATCGGTGGTTTCCTGTGTGATGCCAACGGTTGGTGGGTTGGCTCAAACTGGAAGTGTTTGTATGAACTTCTTGATGTCTTTGGCATGAAGAAAGCTTGGATGGGAGGTAACCTCAGTTTTGTGAAAACAAAATGTCCTCACTTGGTTTTTGGTTGTTGTTTATCCGTAACTCCTTTAATATTTCAAAACCAGCCATAAAGGGCTGACAGATTACAAGCTGTATGAAATATCAAAGTAATTATTTACACTTTCATGCTTCTTTGTGCAGATGTACAACAATAAATACCCATAAAGTCTCAGAAGTGACACTTGCACAGTAGGTGATTCACAACTTGTTATGTGCTGAGGTTTGCTTCTCCTACCTGGAGCTCTGCTAATATGTGATCCTGCATGTGGTTTGAAGCAAGCTCCAAGGGCTCAACTGTGTCTATAAAGTAGTGTCTGCTGGAAACCAGACTTAGGTGGGATGCTGGGGAACAACCTTTTCCTGCAGGGCTTTTGGTGGTGGCTGTAGTTGTGCATGGCTACAGCCTGAGGTGACTTGTGGAGGGCACAACTCTGTAAACTCCTGGGATAAGTCATGGTAGTGGTGTGGTTTTCTTGCTGACCTGTTCCAGGTGATTGGGACAACAGATGCTTGTCACTCCAGGCAATGGTTTGTTCCCTCTGGTTTGTGCTCAGTGGAGATACGAGGTTATGTGCAGTCATGAAACACTTGGGCTTAAACCCTGGGGGTCCCACTTGCTTTCAGATGAGGTTCAAACAGCTTGTTTCTTAAAATGCCCTAGAGAATGTTACTGAATCAGACTGGCTTGGGTTGGAAGGGAATTTAAAGCTTATCTGGTTCCACTCCACCTGCCTTCCACTAGCCCAGGTTGCTCAAAGCTGGTTGCTGTGTTAGTAGAACAAATCCACTTGGTTTTTGGTGTGGTGATGACTTTTTTTTAATTTTTTTTTTTTTTTTAAATTTTTAAAATATATTTCCTTTCTTAAATCCCTGAGGGATCAGAGTCTGATGGGAAGAGGGATAAAACGCAGGTTACACAAATGCAAGAAGTAATGTGTGGATGCTTTGTGTCAGTTTTAAGCTTAGCAAATCTGTGGCTGAACTGTGCCGCAGTGTTTAAACAGTGATGCTTGGATCTAAATGGTTGAATTCCTTGTCTTTAAACAGAGAGGATGTGAGCTCGAGGAAGGAGATGTTGGAATGAGCTTGACTTGAGAAAATGCTGGGAGGAAGGAGGAGGGTGGGAAGTGAGTGATGATAACCTCAGCTCTGAGAGAAGCGCTCACAAGACAAGGTGAGGTTCTGCAAAGACCAGATGGTGGCCCAGGCTCTGAAGTCTTAGTGATAGACTTTTAACAGACCAAGTGACAGATGGTGTTCTTTGTTAGAGGTACTGCTCTGGGCACTCAGTCATGGCAGGCTGTGACCAGAAGCAGGACAGCGCTTACGCAGGGGCCATTTATACCTGATTGGTGCAGGGTAGGAATCTGAAGCTGGTTAACACATCTGAGCATGATGTACTCTGAGTGTGGGGAGTGTATCAGAGCTCAGAGGGTTTAATGTGCTGCTAAGGCAGCTTGGGAGAGAAGATGATAGTCCTACATGTCTTTTGCTCTGAGAGCCTATGTTCCTTAAAGACTACTTAAAGATCAGCTTTGCCCCTGCTTTTATTTCAGTTTCAGACGCTGATTTTGTTACTGAAACTTTATTTCCAGAGAAGAAAGTAGTTCAATGGAACTGTACCAATCCTCTGATTGGATCAGTGGCGTTCCAATGAGCTGTAGAAAACTTAATGCCCTTTTCAAAACAAAGGAGGACAAGCGTGAGAAGAGCTGGACTGAGGGTCCTGCAGTTCAGAAGCTTCGGTTCTGAGTGGCAGAGCCAGGAGAAGGGTGATAGGAGCTTCTGTTCAGCCAGAGACTGAAGGGAGTTTAGTCTTAATTTCTCTTATTTCTTAGGATGAGGGTATGTGCAGGTTTTCTTGCTATCTCTCCTGATGCTGCTGAGAACACACTTGTGGTTATTGCAGTGGAGGCACCTTGCTTCAGAGCTCTGATGTTCTAACTACGTCCTGTGTGAGTCCAGCAGCTGTGGGATCCCAATACCTTTGTCCCACAGGATCAGCCTGAGCTTTTGTAGGTGACTGGTGGTGTGTTTGCTCATGGTCATTTTTGGGGCTTTTTTCCCATTAACACAGCTATTTACATACATTTTCCATATAGCACAGCTATAAAATAAAGAGCCAATCTTTAAATTTGTAGTCTGAAGGAACAAAGTGAAGGTTTGGCAAGGAGTGGCAGTGACTCTTCCTCCTCTTTGTGTCCATCGTGATGCTGCTGGGACCAATGGAGAGGTTATAGGAGGCTGGTTCAATACATCTTTTCAGCTTCACTTCTGAAGGCTGCAGTGTGGCAATTAGACTGCAGTGTGCTGCAGAGCAGCCGCAGCACTGTTACAGCCTTAGGTTTCTAATTTATTCGTTTATTTAGTTACTAGTGTCTGTGTTTGGTCCAGAAGTCTCACTGTTCTGTCTGCCTGCAGGCAGCTCAGGGGACCGGTGGTTCTGGCAGGCCTGGAGTGTGCTGCTGGAGACAGGGCTGTCTAGAACTGGGCAGTGAAGAGGGAAGCGTTCTTGTCTGCAGCAAGTCCCCTGCTTCAGAGGTTGGAGGGGTGACTGACTCCATGGGAGGGTGCACCAAGTCCCCCAGGCATCTTGTGTTGCTTTAGCACACAGGAACCTGAGATGGGCTGTTCTGCAGTGCAGGGTCTGGGCTGGCTCTGTCTTGTGCTGTGGTAGTCAGTAGCAGTAGTTTCACACTGTCAGAGCATTTCACACTGACCCAGTCTGTATTGGTTTGGTTTTGGGTAGTGAATGAAACTGTGCTTTTCCGATGGTCTGTGGAAGTGACCATTTGGAGAATGGAAACAGTGCTGGGGAGAAAGTCACTTTCCTACCATAATGTCTTTGACACAAGGGGAAGCTCCACAGAGAACTTGGGATGTTCCAGAGATGGGAATTCATTATCCCAAAATCATAGAATCGCAGAGTAGTTTGGGTTGGAAGGGACCTTGAAGCTCACCCAGGTCTAACCCCCTGCCACAGGCAGGGACACCTTCCACTAGGAGAATCTAGGCTAGAATCCTTCCAGCCAAGTTCCCAAATTAACTGTGAGGGGGAAGAGGAGTGTCATATGTTTCCTTGCAAATAACACAAGACAGGCTTATGTGGCTATAAAAATAAAACAACTCCCTCCTTCCCTCAGCACCTTTCCCCCCAAAATAATAAGTGCAACCTAGTCAAAACTGGTTGCTTTAGGTGTAGGTTCAGTGTCTTTTCAAGATTATCCCTGAGGGCATAATTAGCCCAAGAGAAGGAAAAACTAGTCCTAGTGATTCTGGAGAAAGCTGTTCCTGTAAGTTGTAGTTGCATACCAGGAGTTTGCCTTTGAACAGCATCTCTTCAGACTGTTGCAATGCTCACTATTTTGGTTCACCTTCAGACAAATTTACTTTTCTGTAGGTAAACTGAATATTGCTTAAACAGTGGTTTTATTTTGGCCCTGGCATTGAATTTCAGCTAAATATAGCCTTACCTATTGGGTTGTGCAGGTGTTGGTTGCCTGGCTGCAAACACCTTTATAAACGCTGCTCTGTAATAAGTGGCTTTTAAAGTCATGGCCAATCTTATGTTGGGAGAAGATGCTGATTCCCTTTTCATCTGTGTTCAGTCTTGTATAAAATACAAACACAGCATAAACGATTTAGTGACTCCAAGTAGCAAGTATAAGGAAAGAGGCTGACAGAAGTTATTTGGCTGTGTGTTGTATCTGCAGTGGTACCATTCTGCAGTGTTAATGCTTTAGCAATTTCATCTGGTTAAGTAGATGTCAAGAAATAAACTGAAAATAGGAGCAAACTTTTCCTATTAATGTTTTCTGTGGTGATTAGACACAGCTGAACACATTTGCATTGGCTTTCTGCAGGCGCTTGTGTGTTCTTGAAACAGCCCCTACTGGGCTGGAAGGTTTTTATTTTGCTTGGCCTTGGTAGGGCAGGATTTTGTATGTGATGCAGTTTGCTTTTCCAGAGCTCAATCTCCCCTCTGGCAGGTTAAAGCCATTCCCCTTGTGCTGTCCCTACAGGCCCTTCTCCAAAGCCCCTCTCCAGGTTTCCTATAGCCCCTTTAGGCACTGGAGCTGCTCTAAGGTCTCCCCTTCAGGAGCCTTCTCTTCTCCAGGCTGACTCCAGAGCAGAGCTGCTCCAGCCCTCGCAGCATCTCTGTGGCCTCCTCTGGACTCACTCCAACAGCTCCATATCCTTCTTGTGACTGTAAGAAGCTGCAGTGTGAATCCATGGTGGTTCCTTCAGTGTCCCATGTATCAGCCGTCCTTATTTTATGAGACCAACATACTGACTCTGGTAATTCTAGCTGCCCTAAAGTCAGTACAGCAGCAGCACAAGGGCTGTGCTCTGTTGAAGTGGTTGACCCCTGTTAGTCTTTAGCACTCTTTGATGTGCCAAATGTTTTCTTGATAGTGATGGTCAGACTGAAGCCAAATGAGTGGTGCTGAACACAAAAGCAAAGGCTAGCAGCTGGGGGGGAATCATGGGCTTACTGCAGCTGACTTTTTGAAGTGTTTGTGGTCAAACATACTGTCACCCAGTGACAGGCAGTTCCATCATCCCTATTAGGGCAGTTGTATTTAGCTGTGCTTCAAGTCAACTGTGTGCTTCTTATGAATGTGCAGGAATAAGCCAGACAAAAACCAAACTCAAAGCCCCAACAAGTCCATTGCTTGCTTAGAAGATTCCAAGGACCTGGATTTCTTAAGCTGCTCATACTGTGCATTTCTGACAGGATGTTTGCTTTGTTCTTTTCTCCTGTAGCACTACTAAATAAAACTGTGCTTTTCCTGTGGGCAGTGCAAAGGGAATGGATTAATGATACCCAAAGATTGACCCCACTGATATTGTATCAGTTAGTCTGTGGTGTCTCTGCTACCACAGGTACAGTTTTCCTGCCGTGCAGTTGGATTGTTCTGTCTTTCCTGGTTAAGTGAGCCTCCAGTTTAGCACCAGGGTGTCCAGGATACTTCTATTTTACTTGTATATGAAGGTAGGTGATGTTAGGAGGCAGCTTGTATCCCAAATAGTTTGGGCTACCTCAATAACCACTTATTTTCATGCTTTGCCTTCATGGATGATATAAAGATATACTTAGATCTATGTTTTTTCAGTGTATATGGGCAATCAAGAGGCTTACTCCAGACAAATACTGAAGACTTTTCCAGGGCTTACCAACCCTGTTTGTGAGTAGGTGTTTAAAAGCACTTGTTGGCTGTTGCTGTCCATTCCTTGGCTGAGATTCCAGCACTTGCGGCTCTGAGCAGTTCTGACCACCTAGGCTTGGCTCACTGTGCTGAGCTTTGAGAGCGTGCAGACTTTGGAAGTGAGCTCCACTGTCCAAAGACCTTGCACAGAGGTTGCTGCAGGAGGGGTTTTTGATCTTTGGGATCCCATGTCCTTTTTGTAGAGCTATGAAACTCCAGGTGGCACTAGCAGCTCACAGCTGGGTCAGGGAGCAGCAGCACTGGCGCAGTCCCTGAACTGTGCCACAGCATTCAAATGTTAGCCATGGGAAGACTGAAAACAGTTTGCAAAATGACAAAGGATTCTTGGAAAGCAGAATAAATGCAGTGATTGAAACCAGGCAAAATGAAGCTTACTGAACTTTCTTGCACTCCCTTAGAAAATGCCTGTGTAGATAAACAGGGAACACAGTGTTATAAGGAAAGAATCCAGGCGGCAGAAGATGCTGAAGTCCCACAGTGTGGAAGCTGCCGAGAGCTGCTGCTGAGCTCAATACAATACTAATTCACTGGTGCAGATGTAGCAGCTTATCAGGGGCAGAGAAGCTGGTGAAAGCTTGGTATTGCAGGCCTGATTCTTCTCTCATGTAGTTACTGGAGCTGGTAGAATTATCCCATGTATAATAAAGGAAAATAAGCTTAAATAAAAGAAACAGCCTTATAGTGCCTAAAGGGGCTGGCAAGAAACCTGGAGAGGGGCTTCAGACAATGGCCTGTAGGGACAGGACAAGGGGGAATGGCTTTAACCTGCAGAGGGGAGACTGAGATGAGCTCTTAGGCAGAAGCTCTTCCCTGTGAGGGTGCTGAGGCTCTGGCACAGGGTGCCCAGAGAAGCTGTGGCTGCCCCACCCCTGGCACTGTTCAAAGCCAGGTTGGAGACAGGGGCTTGGAGCAACCTGGTCCAAATATCTATCAGCTTAGTGTTACTGTTTGATAGCACTCTCTTCACCCAAATCTTGTCTAAAAGCTTAACTCGTGTCTTATTATAGTAAATAAAGTGACACTTAATTTCGGTGAAGTTTGGCAGGCTTCTAGCTCATTCAGAATCTATCATCTAGAGCAGGATCAACTAATAAGCAGACTTCAGATTAGACTTTAGTCAGGAGTTGAGCTGATTACTATGAGCCTGCTTATAATTTCAGGAGTCCTTTGAATATTAGGCTGTAGAAATAATAAGTGGATTGCGTTTGTTCATCCCTAGTATCTGAAGATGCACGAGGACTGTGAGCAAAGTCCCATCGAGACAACACTCTGTATTGTTTGGAAGGTGTTGTATCCAAATATTCACTCAGAGTGATTGCTCATGAGTAATATGCCCTAACAGCAGAGAAGTGAACGTGTTCATGGGGAGTCCTGGCAGGTGCAGACTTCTGGGCTGTTGGTAAGGTTTGATTTTTTTCCACCATTTCCCTTGGCAGAGCCCCATTGAAGTTGTGGCAAAGCTGGTGGAAGAGATGAGCTGGACTTAGCTTTCACAAGGGCTCCTCAGCAGAAGCTATTGTGGGGAAACAGAGCTGAGAAGCCCCTCAGACTGATTCTTGAACACATCCTCATGTGTTTGGTTTAGAACTTAGCACTGCTTGGTCTTGCTTAAGCCTTTATACTTTCTTTTAGCCCAAACTACCTTGGCTGCCTGTGTTACCAGCCAGCAGTAAAGCAAGTGCTTGAAGAAACGGGCTCTGCAGATCTGGAGAGACTCTGCCCACTTAGAGCAGATGTGTAACGCATGTTCTGATTGATTTAATTTATCTAATTTCCAAGTCTGAAAAAACATGGGGTGGCCAATGCTCACTGTGGTGGCTTACCAGGGTCACCACTCTTTCTACCAGTTACCTGTGTGGTGAAGACCTGAGTTCAACAGCTTCATGCCGTGGGTTTGAGAAGTTCTGCAAGTATGTGCTGCTTCTTCCTGTAGCCGTAGCTGTGACTCCTGGCAGCAGCTAACAAGATGAGTAAACCCCTTCTCATCACTAGAGCTGGCTGAAGTTTTGATGTTGAATGTGTACAATTTTCTTGGCCTTCAAAGGAAGCTGTGGGCGTTCCACATGGTGGAAGTTGATTTAAGTAACTTAAGAAAAAGTGCTGCGGCTTTGGGCTCTGGAGCTTGGCACCTTGCTCGGTTTAGATGCTTTCTCTCTTCCGTCAAACAACTCAGTAGCAGATCTGGGTGAGCATGTCCTATTTCCAATTTAATTTTAATCTAAACCCCATTTTAAAGCAGCCATGTTACTTCTACTGACAAGTGATTTGTGAGAGAATGATCTTACATGAATACTGTTGCTGGATTCTGAAAAGTGGAATAAATAAGGCTGGGGCTGTGCTGGTTGCCATCAGCAAGGAGCCTGCCTTGTGCAGCTGTAATAGAGGGAGCAGGAATGCAGCATCCTTTTCAGGTTTGGCAAAGGTTTCTTGTCAAGAAATCCTGGGAGAGCACGAACTTTAGCAGCACATGGAGGTCTCAGCTGAGATTAGACCTTGCTGGACAAGCCTGTTGGAAAAGACATGCTGAAGGAGTAAGTAGGACAGACTCGGTGTGGGAGAGATGATGTGATGCAGCCAAATGCAGCTGTGCATTTGGCTGTCCCTTCAGGTGTTGGTCAGAAGTTGCCCAGGGTCTTCTGAGTTTCATCCAGTCAGAGATAAAGGTGTCCCCAGTATTGCATTTGGCTTTTGAGACTATAAATTCCATGTTAGAAGTGCTGATGTCTTTCTCCAGGAGAGGATTGGATGATTGGCCATGTGAAATACCAAGGCTTTTTTGGCTTGCAGCACTTGCTTTCTTCCTTGCAGTGTAGGGGGTTATTCATTTAGGGAGGAAAAGGTTGAAATGTCCATTCCCACAGAGCTGGATGGGGAGAGGGAGCTCAGGACATAGGAGCAGCCTGACGTTGATGTCCCCAATTCCCTGCTTAATGTGGCAATTGGCCCCTTTGCCATCTAACAAGGGGTCCCCACTGCTTGCTCCTGCAGCCACCTCCCCTGTGCTGTGCGTACAGTCACCTGGAGAGTCACCTCAGGGTACTGATGGGGCTAAAATCGCCTGTGTCCTAACCCCCAGCAAGGATGGAGCCAGTGTGAGGAGACAGGAGTGTCCTCAACCATGTGTGTCTTCACACAGCTTAATTTTCAGCCGGCACAGCTCTCACTGTAGCTCCTGGCTTAGTGTCCTCGGAGCTGTGGGGGACTTTGCGGCACAGTCGCCCTCCCGTGTGGCCTCACCATGCAAGAGAGACATGGTGACACATGAGCAGGATCGCTGTGCTACTTGCTGGAGGAGGTGAAGGCCAGTTCTTCCTCTGAACAGAAGGCGTTTTTCCCCTGTTACGTTCGTGCTGGTTGGCAGGAAGGAGACTTGATACATAAAACTTGATTTTTCTCTTTGAAGTGTTAATATAAACATCAGCCTAAAGCAGCCAGTTGAGATGCGCTGGTCTGAGGACAGCCAGGCCAATCTATGGGTGCTGCTGCTGTGTGAATGACACAGTCAGGCTTCTCAAATCCCTCTTATTTTTATGCTGATTTTTGAAGTGACTTTTAATCCTTCAGATATATTGGTCCCTAAGCACTTTTTTCAAAGAGGAAAATAACCCGACTCAAGCAGTTTGGGTAATAATAGTACTTAGTGCTTAACGAACGCTGTGGAATTAATCTTCCTGGACCAATAAATTGAAATGAAATTGTGTTGTTGTTGGCTGGGGAGCAGAGAAGTCATGTGAAATCATCTTTCCTTTAGGCACAGCAAAGCTGCTCCCTCTCTGCAGCTCCATCATGGCCAATGAAGGTGGAATAGGTGAACCTGTGAAATTTGGATTCGAGGTGACCCCTGCATTTCAGTTGAGCCCTCTGCCCTCACTGCTGAATCAGATGTTGCTCTCCAGGCTGGTCAGACCTGCCAAGAAGCAGTGGGAATTAGGTCTCTGTGGTTCTGGGGAAGAGTCTGTTCTGGGGTGATGGCTTAGGGATGGGGAGATGCTTCTGGTTCCCTGTCCTGCTCCCTCCCACATCCTGTCCACCTGTGGTCAGTGAGGTGTCCCACGTCACTGGGCTAGACCTGTTAATCTGCCTTCCTGTCACACAGAGAAGTCTTCTGGCCACCCGCTGTTGATACAAACAAGACTGAGCAATATAAATACCCCAGGAGAAGAAACGGTTTCAAGTTGTCCAAAGTCCTTTGTGCAGCCATGGCCTTTGCTCCCGTGTTCTTGCAGAATGAAGTGTGGGTGGGCGCTGAACAGCATCACCTTGGGCCAATGGGGAAGAGCAGCTTTGAGACTGATGCTTAATAATTCAGTCTACCAATTGGTATGTTTTGTGTTTGAATTATTGCAGGTTAAAATCAATAGTTTGATTATTTTTCTTTTTGTTTCCAGCTTACAAACTGATTGGGGGCCATTCAGGGTTGAAGCTCTGCCAATGGGCAAAGGTAAGTGCTCTCTTTCCTTCTCTTATTTTGTAAATGGAAAGAAAAAAGTAGACACTTAAGAAGTTCAATTTCCATATAAAATATTGTTTAAAAAATGGTATTATTTCAGTAAACCCAAATTTCATCTTCCAAGCTGTAGTTTTACATTTCAAGCTATTAAAATCCCACTGTGAAGAGTGAGCATGTGACTGTGGCCAAGAGCTGGGAACATCATTTTCCCTTGTTTTTTCCTGTTATTCTGCTGCCTGCTAAAATAACTCCTGCTTCCTGAGATACACAGCAGGAGCAGAACACCACAGAGAAAAGTGGGAAGGTTTCATCACCACTGTGAGGTCCCTGAAACAGAGATACTGCAGTCTGTCGTTCCACTGGAACAGGCACACAAAGGCATTTGAGCCGGTTGTTCTGGGTCTGTGACGACAGGCGAGTGCGGACTGCATGGAGCAGCCCTGAGGAGAAGGACTTGGGGGTGTTGTGTGACAAGAAGCTCCTGATGACCTGGCTTCAGTCTGCTCTTGAGCCCAGAACCCTCCTATGAGCTGGGCTGCACCCCCAGAGTGTGAGCAGCAGATCAAGGGTGATCTTAGGCAGAAGTTCTTCCCTGTGAGGGTGCTGAGGCACTGGCACAGGGTGCCCAGAGAAGCTCTGGCTGCCCCATCCCTGGCAGTGTTCAAGGCCAGCTTGAACAGAGGGGCTTGGGGCAGCTTGCTCCAGTGGAAGGTGTCCCTGCCTATGGCATTGGCTTGGAACTGGATAAGCTTTAAAGTCCCTTCTAACCCAAACCAGTCCATAATTCCATGATGTTACTTGTTTGGGGAGTAATGTTGATGTAACATATTAAGGCCTTCAGCATTTGGGGGATGATAAACTATGACAATCAGCACCTCATTAAGATGCCAGCACGTCCCTAATTCTCATGCCATGGCAGGGATGGGTTCCTTGTCTCTTGGTTTGCTTTGCTGTGTGATCAACTTTGTTTTTGAAAAGAGCTCTTTGAATGGCAATCCCCAAAAGGAGTGGCTGCATTGAGGGTTTCCTATTGAAATGCCTGGTATCAAGGAACTGGTTCATCAGAAGACTTGTTCTTGTGAGCAATTTGAGGAGCCCACGGCTGCATTGTTGTGAGTAACTGGGAGACATGCTGAGCCTGGTGATGCTTCTGCTGTTTATTTGTACAAATGTTTCTGTCTTCTACCATTTTTTGCGTCAGAGAAGGCCATGCAATGTTTAAAGTAAAACTTGTCAAACTTCATCAATGCTGTAACCAAGAGAGAAAACCAGAGAACCCATGTTTACTGTAGAACAGGAATTTAGTGCAGCACTCTAATGCCATTTCATAAAATAAATAGCAGCTCTGTGTGCTTAGATAGGACCCTACTATTTTTAGCTAAAGCAGGAATTGAATGTAAAGTGCTCTAATAAATTGAGCTGAAATTGGTTACAGGCAGTGGCTTTGACTCAGATCCACACCAATACATGAGTGTCTTCAGGAGGCTTGTTCAAGGTTTGTATCGGCAGAAAGCAGGAGCAGGGCTGAATGGATTCGTTTTGAGTTTCATAGTGATAGCTCAGATGAAAAAGATTGTGTTCTGTCATAATCTGAGAAACAGCAGAAATGCTGCAAATTTTAGGAAGAGTGTCTTATGAAATCCAAAATATCATAGAATCACAGGTGGGTTTGGGTTTGAAGGGTCCTTAAAGCTCATCCACTTCCAAGCCCCTGCCATGGGCAGGGACACCTTCCACTAGAGCAGCTTGCTCCAAGCCCCTGTGTCCAACCTTTCCTTGAACACTGCCAGGGATGGGGCTGCCACAGCTTCTCTGGGCACCCTGTGCCAGAGCCTCAGCACCCTCACAGGGAAGAGCTTCTGTCTCAGAGCTCATCTCAATCTCCCCTCTGTCACGTTAAAGCCATTCCCCTTGTCCTGTCCCTACAGGCCCTTGTCCAAAGCCCCTTCCAGCTTTCCTCAACCCTTCGTGCCCCATGGTGGGCGCCAAAAAGAACTGTTGTGGTTTAAGACCCTCAAGCAGTTCGCTCACTCACTCCCCCCTCTTTCTTCCGCCAGTCCCAGGAGGATGGGAAGGAGAATCGAAAGAATGCAACTCCCACAGGTTGAGATAAGAACAGCTTAGTAACTAAGGTATAACACAAACCGCTGCTGCTACCACCAATAATAATAATGACAAGAGAAATACAAGGGAAAAGAATTCAATCGCTCACCACCTATACCCAGCCCAACCAAGCAGTGCACTCCCCACCCTTCTGGGTCTCTGCCCTCCGTTTTTACATCCTGGGCATGACGTGCTGTGGCATGGAATACCTCTTTGGTCAGTTTGGGTCCGGTGTCCTGTCTCTGCTTCCTCCCCGCTTCCCCTCCTCCCTGGCAAAGCATGAGACTCAGAAAGTCCTTGGTCAGACGAAAACATTACCAAGCAGTAACTGAAACACTGGTGTTATCAGCGCTGTTCCCAGGCCCAAAATCAAAAACAGTGCTGCACCAGCTACCAAGAAGGAGAAAAATGACTGCTGCTGCTGAACCCAGGACACCCCTTTAGGCACTGGAGCTGCTCTAAGATTTCCCCTTAAGGAGCCTTCTCTTCTCCAGGCTGAACCAGCCCAACTCTCTCAGCCTGGTTCCTGAGCAGAGCTGCTCCAGCCCTTGTGGCATCTCTGTGGCCTCCTCTGGACTCACTCCAACAGCCCCATTTCCCTCTTGTGTTGTTGCCCCAGAGCCAGACACAGAACTGCGGCGGGGTTCTCCCCAGAGCACAGCAGAGGGGAAGAATCAGTGTACAGTGTGACTGTTTGCATACACCCTTTCCGAAGAAAGATCCAAATTTATAACTGTTTTAGGTAGAAACTTCAACATAATCAATAACTTCTCACTTGCAACACCACAGCATAGCAATAGGCTTTACCAAAGCTTTTAACTGAATGAGACAACAAAAGGAAACAGGTGAAGCACTTCAGCTGCCTGAAATACTATTGTAAAAGCTCACTAAAGGGCACTAGGATCAATTCCCAGGCTGCCCTACTGAAAACTCCATTCTTTTCATTTGTCTGCTAGAGTATTGCTTCTAGCAATAAATTAAATAAATACCCTGACCTTATAAACCCTCATTCACACCAGAGAGTGGCTCCAGCAGGATGCTGCATTTCGCTTCCCAGCAGAGCCACAGCAGCCTTCCCACCGGACATTAACTCCTATTTAGCATGCAAGTTGCTCAGAGCAGAGGCTGTCTTTCATTATCTCAGTTAAATAATAATAAATGAGAGCAAATCTTTACTGCTCTCCAGAGGAAAACTGAAATATGATGATGGTACCTTTTAATCTACCTTTGCCTGAGGAGTCCTGGTGATCCAAAAGAAAGTCTTCACTGAGCAGCAGGGAAAGAACATGCAGGTAATCCCTGGCATATGCACAGCCTTGCTATACAGCTGGAAAATCAAACAAGTTCTTGGTATTTGTTTGTGTCTTTCTTTGCTGTTAGTCAATGCTCTGAGGAAGCTGCTACAAGCACAAGTTTGATGGAATTGAGAGCCAGCACTGCATGGAGGCCATGCTGAGCCTGGCCTGCACCAACAAATGTGTCTTTTGCTGGAGGTAGAACCTTGATGCACTTTTACTCTGGGACAGGGCCTCTGTTCCATTCTGTCCCTGTCCTGTTCCTCAAGCCTAGGGCAGTGTTACTTGTGGGTCCCTTTCATTTGGAAATGGGTGGAGGATGGGTTTGGAAGGGAGCAGCTTGCTCCCCCTTCCTGCCTGTACTCCTCCCGTTCCAAGAGCTGCTGGAGCCCATGGGTCTGGGATGGTCAGATGTGAACTGAGTGGGTGGGCTCCACATCTCAGAGGCTGAGGAGGTGCTACCTTCCCTAGAGCTGTGTTCTCTGTCAGACTAGCTGGGGCCCAGTGGAAGGAGGAATTTGGAGGTAGGAGACAGATACTTCCCCATGTGCTGCTCTGTAATTCCCACTTGGCAGAGGTTTGGTTCCCTCTGGAGATCACTGCCTGAGACTCCCCATAGCTCCTGGTCCTCTAGAGAGCATAGGCTGGCCCATGTTGGGCAAAGTCACCAAGGTGCAGAGCGATGTGAGTATCTTTGGTTTGAAATTGGATCTTTTTTCTTACTTCGAGTACCTTCACCCCCACCAATTCAGTTGCAATCTCGGTGAGTGAAAAGTGATGACTTGGTAGCTGTTGCCTTCCAAAACCAGTAGCTAATAAATGACTTTCCATTCTAGTCAGTAAAGTGACCCCTGTCCTCAGAGGAATGACTTTGTTAGTTCCCTAATGGCAATGAGCTCTGCCTGGATGGGAATGGTGAGCAGCTTTTGCAGTGCTTACTCACTGGGCTGTCAAGGGAGCGTTTTGCCAGGCTGGGGGAGTGCAGGATGGGGTTGGTGAGAGACACTCAGCAGAAATAAAAGCAGTGACGTGAAAGTGTGCTGAGTGGGAGGACGTGGAGGTTATTCTTTGAGCATTTTGTCTTCTACTTTGTCAGCTAATTCATACGGTGGGGTTTGTGCTTCCTCTGGGAGCTGGTTGCCAGTAACACCCATTCCATCCTGAAGACTGCGTATCCAACATCCCAATATTTCCATGCAAAACCAGCTAAATTCCTCTTGAATCCCACTTTTTCTATTTCATAGTCTTCAAGTTTTAATAATGGAACTATTTCATGAGGATATTGAACTGGCAGCATTAGGGCAGAAGGACTGATAGAATTTTGAGGTACTCTGAAGCTGTGTCCCATGTTAGTGTTAAGCGTATGAATTAGACACTGGTTGTCCTGTGAAGTTTGCATTCTGAAATGTTAATTGAGGTTCTTGAGGGGCTTTCATCATATCGTGGCTTGAAAGAACACTGCAGACAGCATGTTTAACTTGCAAGTTTTGTAGCTTTTCTTCAGAGCAATTGAATGGTTGGGAAGCAAAATGTACTGCTTGTGTCTTTTGTCTTTTTCTTCCTTTTTTCCTACGTATCAGCTAGCAGTGGTGCATTTAATTCTGCAGTGGTGACTGGACTGGTAGGGAGAGGATTGCCAGGTATATTGCCTCTCTGTCCCTACACAGAAGGTACGTCATAAAAGCAAATAGAAAGCAATTGCATTGTCAGAGTGAAGAATTTTGCTCCTGATATTGCACTGCAGACCATTTAACACTGTTCCCCTTCAAAATGACCCACTTGGTATTTCTTAGCAGCAAGAGCAGCCTGTGTCTGGCGTATGGGGCTGAACCAGGGAAGTCAAACAAGTGTAAATTGAACAGTGCAGTAATTGGGATAAATTGCCATGCGTGATACATTCCGAGTGCTTCTACCTCGTCATCTCCTAACTGTCATTTGTCACTTTTAAGAGGAAACCTGGAAACAGTAGCCCTAATGATAATGAAAGCTGGAATGCTTATTTTATTAATGGTAGCAACCTGAATGCAAGAAACAGCTTTCCAGGAGACTGTGCTGAAAAATGTTCTCTTCTATTTACCTCCAGCAAGTGAAATGGGTTGCAGTTGTTTCTCTTTCATATGGACTGCAGCTCTCTGTCTGCTCTTCTCAAGACTTCTATTGAGTTGGAAGACTTAAGGCTCACCTTGAGACATGTCCCAGGCATAACTTTATGTACACCTGAGGCTTGGCATAAGTCATAAAACTGTAGATGGTTTGGATTAAAAAGGACCGTAAAGCTCCAATACCCTGCCATAGGCAGGGACACCTTCCACTAGAGCAGGTTGCTCCAAGCCCCATCCGACCTGGCTTTGAACACTGCTGGGGTTTGGGCAGCCACAGCTTCTCTGTGCTAGTGCCTCAGCACCCTCACAGGGAAGGATTTCTTCCTAACGTCTGATCTCAGTCTCCCCTCTGGCAGGTTAAAGCCATTCCCCTGTCCTGTCCCTACATCCCTTGTCCAAAGCCCCTCTCCAGCTTTCCTGCAGCCCCTTTAGGCACTGGAGCTGCTCTAAGGTCTCCCCTTCAGGAGCCTTCTCTTCTCCAGGCTGCCCCAGCCCAGCTCTCTCAGCCTGGCTCCAGAGCAGAGCTGCTCCAGCCCTCGCAGCATCTCCATGGCCTCCTCTGGACTCACTCCAACAGCTCCATTTCCCTCTTTTGTTGTTGCTCCCAGAGCTGGATGCAGGACTACGGGGGGGGGAATCTCCCCAGAGCCTCTCCCCTTCGGAGAGCTGGTGGAGTTTGGGGAGGCAGGTTTATAATGAGGCAGCTCCTTTGGAGGACAAGAGAAGCAGGTCATCCGTTTGGATGATGTTTCCCCCTCAAGGCAGTGATGGTGCTATGTTGAACTCCTGATGTGCCTGCATCAAAGGCATGGGGCAGAAGGAGCCCCTCACCTTAAGTACTGCAATATCCCTAAGTCATAATTCTCCCTGCAAATACAGCCTGTCACTATCAGTTACTGTTCGCAGCTGGTCTTGCTGTGTTTGCAGTGTCTCTTTAGCTTAATTGTCTAAATGGAAATGTGCAAGTGACCAAATCTTCTAATCAGTTAGAGCAAGTGTGGGGACTGGGGCTTCTGACACCCAATTGCTGCACCGGCGCCAGGCAAACCTGATATGATTAGGTTTTCTGGCTGAGCATCTAATGCCCAATCAATTATTGTGGAGAGACGGAAGAGCTAAATATGATTTAAATTAATAGGGTTTATTACCTTTGCAGCTGAGGAGGAGGCAAACCAGACAGAGTGAAATATCCTGTACAGAAATTGGTTCATATTTCTTCTTCTGTAACTTTATGAGGTTTATACATGTACTTGACGGCTTCAGCTTGTACAGTAGACAACAGCTGAAGCTCTGTTCAGATGATCTCAGTAAGTGTGTGGCCAAAAGCCAGAGATCACAGTATGCCCTGCAAAATGAAGATGCTGAAAACGAATAACCTTTTGTAGGAGAGGTACTTAATAAGGTCATTAAAAATTAAGAAGAAACTGAATTAAACAAAAGCTTTTTCTCATTATGTCACTTGACTCCAGAGGCTAAATTCTTCAGGGAGATGTGGAATGTTATGATATCAAAGGAGTTGGCACGAGGTTTGTAAAACTTGGAAACTGAGCCTGAAAGCTCAGTCTCCTTCCATCTGCAGCCACCATCCTTGTCCTGCTGGGTTAATATTCACTTCTCCCCGTGTTTCAACTTGCAGGGTTTTTTTTCTGTTTTAATGTATTGTGCCCCAAAGTTCATTGTTTTTTTCAGATTTGATTTGATTCTTTTCTGGTTTCTGACCTTTGGGACTGTCTTCCAGGAGCTCTTGAAATAACCCTAGACATGGGGTGGGGAACAGGGAGACATAGAGTATATCTAGTTCATGTCCCATCAGTGGTGGTAAGGAAAAGAAGTCTTGGTGCCTTTGAGTGCTGCTCTGCCAGCTCTGGAATGATCTGAGGCATTTCTGAGAGAATATGGTAACATATTCCATCAGGTGAGATGGGAGCAGGCCCTGGTGGCTGAGTGCATGTGTCCCAGCTTGCAGGAGCATTGGCACTTTGAGGAGCTGGTGGTGTCGGTGGTGGTCAGTGTTAGTGCAGGATGGGGTCACAGCAGTTGCTTGGTACTGTGCGAAGGAGTGAGCTGCTCTGGGTGGTTTTGGCTATGATGTGGTATGGATGACAGCTCCGCATCCCTCGTGTTGCTGCCCCAGAGCTGAACACAGCACTGCAGGGGATGATGCTCTCTTCTGTGACCAATGCTTTACTATGAAGTCTTGCAAGCAATTTTGAGGGAAAGTGTTGCATGGGCATAAAATGTCACCTACTCCAGTGATCAACTGATTGATGTTGACCCCTGGTTGGGAACATGAAGTGTGAAAGTTCTGGTGGCAGTGATCATGAAAGGACTGAGGCCACAGTTCCCAGGAAGGAATGGTGGGAAAAGAGCAGAATAAAACCAAAAGAGTTTGAGAGGCAGACTTCAGTGAACCCTGAGAACTGGCGGAGCCATCCTGGAGGAGAACAGTTTAAGGACAAAGGAGTTCAGGAGAACTGGCAGGGTTTTAAACCCTATTTAGGCAGAAGCGCAAATTGCAGCAATAAACAGCAAAGATATGAAGAATAACAAGAAACCAGTCTGCTCTTCTGCAACCTGGTGATCCTCCAGCTGAAAATGAAATGAAGAGCACAAGAGCACAGGGTCATAATCAAAAAGGTGAAGGCAAACACACATCCGTGGCAGTGTTCAAGGCCAGGTTGGACGGGGCTTGAAGCAACCTGCTCTAGTGGAAGGTGTCCCTGCCTGTGGCGGGGGGTTGGAACTGGAAGAGCTTTAAGGTCCCTTCCAAACCAAACCATTCTATGAGCCTATAATTTTAAGAGGGTATAAAGCAGAAGCTGGTTTATGGCAGGTAGATGCACTGCCCCGCTAAAGCATACCCCTTCACAGAGGTCTGATTGACTGCCAAGGGCATTCTGGTAATTGTGGCAAATAATACTGGTAGATCCAAGGTCTGTTGGGAATGCCAATAAGGTAGATGCTGTCTTGCATCCAGGGGAGAGCAGGTGCCAGCTGGGAGCTTCCTGGCATGTTTCATGTAGTTTTGCATCGTTCCACGGTGGTGGGGTGCTGTGCAGTCATGGTTTGTCTCTGCAGTATCACATCAAACCTGTTTCACACTTGGGATCTTTAATAAAACAAAGGTGTTCTGGTGTATGTGGGTTGAATTTTTATGCTTGCTTGTGTTATTTGGGAAGGGAAGGAATACTGTGCACAGTTATCTGCTCAAGGAGGGTCACAGAGTCCGCAGCAGAAAGGGAAGGTGACAGTGGAATTCTGTTTGTACCAGGGATTGTAAAACAATCTCATTAGGCACAAGATACCGCTTCTCTGCTCCCCTTTGGAAGAGAAACTGCTTTTTGCCAAATAAGCAGCTTTGTAGACTTGACCTGGTATTTTTATTGAACAGTTAGAATGTGTTAAGAATTCAAGGACTGTTGGACACTGATGGCTGTCCAGTGTATATCAAAAGCCTATTGATTTTCTGCCAACCTTACCCTATTAAATATACAAGGTACAAGTTCTGTAGTTGAACATGTAAGAGTTTTATAAATGCCTTTTATAGCCGGTATTCAGGAAATTTTCCATGTTGGGAGACAAAAAAAAAGGGGGGGGGGGAGATTTACAAAGCAAAGCTGTTTTAGCTTAAAGGATCTTTGAAATGGTAAATTGGTTTGAGTGCAGCGTTTGAATCCTTGCTCTTGAGGTAGGGGAAGAAATGTTTGGGCCAAAGGGCTGTTTTTATTGATGGTGGGTCTAGAATTTGTGTGTTTTAGCAGTGTGGAGCTGCTTGCCTGTCTCACTGGGAGGAGTCTTGATTGTTCAAGGTTTGTTCTGCCTGGAGAAGAGAAGGCTTCCGGGAGACCTTAGAGCAGCTTCCAGTACCTAAAGGGGCTGCAAGAATCATTCTCTGATTCGTTCCATGCGATGCAGTAAAAATGAGATCTTCTTTGAAGGAACAGAAGAATACTTGGGTACTGTCTTATCCTATAGGATAGCCTAGAGGATAGCCCTCTGTCCTGTAAGGACTCCTATGCATGCTTTTAAAGGTATGTCATCTTCTCTTTTATTGTTGTCAAGGTTTGTACTATTTTTGAAGGTATCGGTTATTGTCACATCATCCTCTTAGGGTAATGGATGAGGAGCCATCTCGCTGGTAGGGAACTAAGGTGGGACAGTGGGAAGTAGTTTATTTGATGGATACATTTTCTAGGTAGAGGCTGGTAAATCTCTGCGCCCTTGTGAAGGGCACGCAGAGAATGGAAACATAATTCAAAGTTATGAGATGGGCAGTGTCTGATAATACAGCCCTGGTTGCACTTGGGGAAAAATGAAAACCCAAACAAAAATGTATGACCTGAACTAGGAAATCCAAAGACTTACCTGTGTGTCTTGCTGTAAGAATAGATAAAACCAGTCCCTTGTCTCCCAGTCACCCAGGCACTTGTGATGACTGTACCCGAAGTCACCAACTGGCCTCTCTAGGCAGATGTGCCAGATGATGCTTTTTTTTTATCCCCAAATTAAAGCACACCAGTAGGAGAGCAGCTGGAATCAGCTCTTCAAAGGAGCTGTGCTGATCAAAGGAGGCTTGGCTGCATGCTCTGCTGAGATCTGAGCTTGGCAGCAGCTGAAAGCTGTACATCATGGCCTCTTACAGAGGCCTCTCATGTTCTTATGGCTCCAAGCTCCTGCGCTCTATTGGACCTGTTGCATGCCTTTCAAAGTCTGCCCAGGCTCTGACTTTTCTGAAGTGCATTGACTGAGGACAGGAGGAGGCTCATCTGCAGGAGCAGAGGTTAAGAACTGTGTGGGTTCTCAACCAAATGTGCAGCCAAAAGCACAAGAGAGTTCCCACACTCCCTGAAACACCCACTAATCCTGTTTAGTTTATCGCTGTCCATCTTCTGATCTGTGTAGTCGAATGATTCCTACAAAACCTCTCTGCAGTGTGTGTCCCATATGCTACATTTGCTTTAAACTGCTTTGAGAAAGTGACTCTCAAACTTTACGTGCTGCTGGAATTACTTTGTCTGCTTCTAAAGCTGGCACATGGTATTTGGCATTGTCCAGTCGCAAGATGCTGAGTGAGAGAAATTAATTAAATCCAGATCCAATTTACAGTAGCTTTAGGAAAAGGAAAGTTATCCTTTTATCTCAGTGCGTGGTTGAGGTGCTGCTTTCTTTTCAAATGGAGTTCTCATTTAGTACTGTCAAGTTTTTGTGGCATTAACCATTAGTCCTGTCACTTTTTCAGGGCTGAGCCTGGCTGCTTTAACATGCACCAAGCTCTGCTCTGATCACACACCAGCTTTTCTACGTTAGGCTGAAGCAATATCCACCAACACCTCTTTTCATCTTGGCTTTGCAGCATAGCATGTAAGTTTCTGTACTGCCTGAGCTCCAGCTTCTTGGCAACACGGGGTGAGCTGAGGACCTGGTTTCAAACTCAAGGCTTTGGTTTCTTTAAAACAGACCAATCCCAGGTCTAAACCATCTGATATTATCTGAGTACATGAAGGCATGTCAGGGAAATGTGAAGTGACATATTTGGAACAAAAGCTTGTTTGTAGTCAGCTGATTTCATATCTGAGCACCTGGTTGGATATAGAATCACAAAATAGTTTGGGTTTGAAGGGACTTCCCAAACTCATCTTGTCCAACCCCCCTGCAATGAGCAGGGACACCTTCAACTTGAACAGGTTGCCCAGAACCACATCCAGGAATGCTGCATCCACCACCTTTCTGGGCAGCCTGTGCCAGGGTTTTACCACCCTCACTGTACAAAGTTTGTTCCTCATACCCAACGTGAATCACCCTCTTGTAGTTTAAAACCATCACCCTTCATCTGGTAGCAGCAGGCCCTGCTAAAAAGTCTCTGCCATCTTTCTCATAGGCCCTTTTTAAGGGCTGAAAGGCCCCCGTAAGGCCTCCCCAGAATCTTCTCTTCTCCAGGCTGAACCAGCCCAACTCTCTCAGCCTGTCTCCAGAGCAGAGCTGCTCCAGCCCTCTGATCATTTTTGTGGCCCTCCTCTGGATCCTCTCCAACAGGTCCATGTCTTTCCTGTACTGAGGGCTTCAGGAGTATTTGCCTCTCCGCCGCCCTCCCATGGGTACAACACATGTGGCTCAGGTTGATTAAACCCACAGACATCATTTTCACATGGATGCTGCAGTTGAGCTCCTGGTGTTTTCCTCTTTGTTCTTGAAACATCTCTCGCTGTTCAGGATGGTGCCATGTGTTAGGTTTTCTTTTCAAACGCATCCTCTGTGGAGTTGCATTTCATGTGGTTGCCAGTTTGGATTCAGACCTGGTTGCTGGTGCTTTGCATGGGGAGTGTGCCCAGCTTCTTGGGGAGCTGCTCCCCGTGGGCCTGCAGGACCATGGGGGTCAGCAGGAGACAGAGGCATACCCTGGTTTTCTTCTCCAAGATACCTACCTCAAGTGGCATTAACTGGCTCCTGTGTTTCTGTCTCAGCATTCAGGCAGCTTCACTGAGGTCTTAGCAATGGAAAGCTTGACTCAAACATTACTAGATTAGTTGCAGTTGTTAGCAGGGCACACAAAGCCCCAGGCTCAAAGTATCTTTGTGTATTGCTGTGCTGCGGGTTACTGCAGAGCTCACTTGGTGGACACTGGCTGTGTTCTGGTGTCCCCTCTCCTTCAAGAGCACTTCAGCTGGTTTTGCTCAGTCCTCCTTTTGCCAGGGTTTATTTTAGATACAGATGCCTGGTTTGGAAGGGGGTGTTAGTTGATTTAAACCTGTTTTTCCCTCTATTTGAGGGCATCTCAAGAGTGCAAGCAGCTCTCTTTGGGGAAGCAATGACCACAAAGCGCTGAGCACTGTCACTGGTGGCAGAGCTCATCATGTACCCAGAGATCAACCAGTTTGTGAGGATCCTGCACAAGCACAACATCTCTACTTTCCTGGTTACAAATGCACAGTTCCCAGATGAGATTAGGTAAGAGCTGGACAAAATACTTCCCTACTGAAACATTTGAGTGCAGACTTGTGTTTTAATTCCATTTTATCGCTCATCAGTCAGCTCTGCACTGACAGTAACAAAGCCCACTCGGCATCTATTTGATTTTAACCTTCATCTCCACATGCTCTTTCTCATCTCTTTCTACCAGTTTGATTTTCGTTTCTGTATCTCTTAAAGTGTGTTTACTTCTGAAAGGGAAGAGGATGTAATATAGTACCTCCCTGAGGTGCAACGGAAGAGGAGCGAGTGAGCTCTGTGTCGTGCTTGGAGATATGGATGATAACTAGTGCGAGTGCTTCTGACAGCCAGAGCAGGTGACTGAGCTTCTAAATCGCCTTTTTCGTTTCTGAGCTTCTCTTGCAGTCTGATCTTTGTCCTAACTTCATAAAGCAGTTTGGACAGGGCTCGGAGCAACCTGCTCTAGTGGAAGGTGTCCCTGCCCGCGGCAGGGGTCTGGAACTGGATGAGCTTTAAGGTTCCTTCTAACCCAAACTGTTCTGTGATTCTAAGACCAGCTGTAATAGTTCAAACCAACAATTTATCTCCAGTATCTCCAGCAGAACCTGGAGTGCAGGCTAAGGAAAGGTGAAAAGCACGTGCTCCTGCCAAAGTGGGATGAGTAGTTTTTAATCTCCCTCTTGGGTGGATTTGAGCTAAAAAAGCTCAAAACATTTTAATGATCTCTGATGAAAGAGTTTTTACAAATGCAAAGAATCCCTGTGGCAGAGGTTCTTTTGCATCCAGGCTGCTTTTGACAAAACATAGAATCCCAGACTGGTTTGGGTTGGAAGGGATCTTAAAGCTCACCCACCTCTAACCCCTGCCATGGGCAGTGACACCCTCCAGTAGAGCAGGTTGCACCAAGCCCCATCCAGCCTGGTCTTGAGCACTGCCAGGGATGGGGCACCCTGTGCCAGTGTCTCCAACCAGCATGAAGCAATCTGAAGATCTGAAGCAATGTGGCAAGGAGACAGCACATGGTGCGAGAGGTTGGGAACTCATCTCAATACTGTTAGATGCTGCTGCTGCTGAAGTCCAGCCCTGGCGTTAGTGAGCACATTAGTGAACCTGAGCATAGGGTGGTTTAGGTTACTTAGGTTGTCTTGTCCACCTCGTGCGTCTCTGTATTGGCACTCTGTGGTGGTACTTCCTTTTCACTTCCTTCTCGTGATCTCAATTTGGCACTGGGGGGGGGGAGGGCAATGCAATTTTTGAGCCAGTAATTATACACTACAAAGGCATTCCAAATGACTGAGTAATTGTGTAATCAAGTTACTTTGTCATGTATTATGTGCCTGAGAGACAGAAATTGCTCTGTCCTAAAAATAGCATTTTAAAAAGAGAGCACGTGCTATATTTTGAAGCTGCATTTCTTAGGATCCGCTGAGTGTTTTTAAAAAGAAACAAAAAAGAAAGTGGTAAAATGCGAGTCTTGCTGTCTTAAAAATCGCAACTGAGCTTTGGCTCATCAAAGCAAGTGATTTGCTTAATATGGTAACTGAAGCCTGCACTAAGCTCACTTTTCCTCTGTCAGCAGAGGGAAGCTGTAGTCTAAGAGCTAGTCCTAAAATTGGCAGCAGGGCCCCTGACATCCAGTGCTACAACAGAGAGTGATGCCTGGGGTTTGTCCTCATGTTGGGAGCAGTGCCCATGGGCTCTGCAGCCCTCTGGCTGGGTCTGCAGCAGGTGCTGCATGTGCTTTCCTCTCTGCTTCTCCTTCTCTTATATTTGCACTTCAAGGACTTTTGGACTACTGGGACTTTGTGTTTCAAGGCCAGGTTGGATGGGGCTTGGAGCAAGCTGCTCTAGTGGAAGGTGTCCCTGCCCATGGCAGGGGTTGGAACTGGATGAGCTTTAAGGTTCCTTCCAATCCATAACGTTCTGTGATTCTATGATTCTATGACTGCAGCTTCATCTGCCTTCAGGTGCAAAAATGTCATTATAAAGTGAAGGAGGTTTTATAGCACATGAGCTCATATTGAGCAATTACCTGGCTCTGGTCCTCTTTCTCCTCTTGTTTTTGGTTAGTGGCTGTGGAGGATAACCCTTGTGTATGTGTTTGCATTTATGAGCATCAATAATTATCATAGAATCATAGAATGCTTTGAGATGGAAGGGATCTTAAGGTCATCCAGTTCTAACTTCCTGCCACTGGCAGGGACACCTTCCACTAGACTAGGTCTTAAAGCCCTGTGCTTATTTTTGCTCATAAGCAAATGCTCATTTTTATTCTATTGGTGTTTCTGTCCCTTATCTCATTGACCAGGCCATCTCCTGTCTGGATGGGGAAACCCCCTCATGGCTGGTGGCCTGAGAGCAATTTATTGCTCTTCAGTTGTGTTGTCCTACTCAGTCAGAAATCACTGCCCGAGTTCAGATGTGGTAAATGCAGTGAATTTGAGCTCAGCTGGATTGGAAATTGCAACCAATAAAGTAGGAGGAACATTGGAAAATCCATCCTGGTACTATGCAACAGTATTTTGTGTTGAGTTTGAAATGTAGCTGTGTTCCAGGAACATCAGTTCGTGCCCCTTCTCCTGTTCCCCTTTGGCAGAGCATGCACGAGGTCAACCTGGCTCCAGTTCCAGCCATGGCAGAGCCCCACGGACCACTCCATTTCGGAGCAAAGTGGGGTAGAAATCCTTCCCTGAGATCTCTTCTAATTCCTTAATTTTCTCCAGTACAACAGTGAGTCTGGCTCTTGCCTGTCCTGGGGATTGAGATCCTCAGAGAAGAGGTTACTTTTCTCAGCTCATGTTTTGAAAACACTTGCTTCATCTTCTGTGGGGCCCCTTTTAATTGGGCAAATGCAGCATTAAGTAAAGAAAGGAATGTTTTGGCCATGATCTTTGAAACTGAGTACTTCAATCCATTCACTCCTGGAACACTTGATCATTTTGGAGGCTGTGGCTTTGGGCTGCCAGGCCAGAGAAGGTTCTTTGCAGAGCAAGTTGATTTTTTTTTTTGTTAAAACCTAAACTGTTGTATTTATTCTGGGCTATTTCAGTCTTTTAAATACATACGGAGAGAATATATTCAGATACATTGTTTGATTGTCTGTGCTAAGTGGATTTTCCTGAATAGCAAGGGCTCTGCTTGGTCTCATTCTGGACATTTCTCGTCCCTTTGTCACTTTTGGAGGGCAGGGGGTGGTGTATTTTTAGGTGGCACTGTTTGGCAGCTGAATAACAGTTTCTAATTTATCTTCATCTTCTCTAAAAAGCCAAATCAATTTGGAACCATGGCTTGCTCATTAACAGACTTCCCAAATAACGCTTGCAAAATGCCCTAAAACTGTGGAGAAATACGTGGTACAATTAGGATGCTGTCATTTTGTGGTATGGAAGATGCCGTCAGGGGTGGATGTGTGTTACACTCACTGGCTTGATCAGTCTTGTCTGTGACAAGGGAGCTTTAGGTTGTTTCTCTTAATGTCCTTCATTATCCCTTTGCTAATGGGCTGCAGTGGTGCTGCTTCTCCTTTATACCCTCGAGGTTTACAGAGGGGATTAGACTCAGCCCAGGCTCTTCACACTCCAGAGGAGGTTTAATCTTTTTAGAAGTTCCTGCTGTTGGGCTCACAGATGCTGTGCTCACTGGCATTGTGTGACCAGAAAGACTATGCTGAAGGATTTATATGAAATAAGAGCCTTGGAAGTGGAAGGAGAACATGTTGAGGGATTGTGCTTGGTTTTATTTTCTGAACAGCTTTGATTTCCCTTCCAAAAATCGTTTGACTGATGCCAGCTGCAGGCCAGGTGTGAGTTTGGTGTGTCCAGTAGAAAGTGGCTGAATTATGGCTGCATTTCTTTTGAATAGGATTATTTCTCCATCAGCCAGAGCAAATAGAGCTTGGGGAAGAGGCTTTAGGGTAACTATGGGGAGAAGCAGAGCCTTTCAATGCCTCGTGCTAACCCGTGGCAACCTGCTTTGGGAAGCCTTTGTGGATATGTTACAGCTACACTGGAGTGAAATATGTTCTAGTTCAGTAAAGAAAACTGAAACATCAGCCAAGGCCTCTGTATGTGATGTCCTTAGCTTTGGGGTGTATTTGTTGGAAGTAAGTTGTAATGTCTTGCTATTAAGATGATGGTCACTTGGTGGAGATGAACCACTGGACTTGGATAGTTTTCCCTGTAAATACTGGATAGTTCCTGTTGCTACTGGAGCAGCAGAGCAGCTTGTTTGGAAATCCTGTATTTTATGTGTGCTTTGGTAGGAAAACACAAATTCAGCTAGCAGTGATGGCTGAAAACAATTGCCTTCTCCTTTTTATTTCCAAGGAACCTTGAGCCAGTAATGCAGCTGTATGTCAGCGTGGATGCCAGCACCAAAGAGAGCCTGAAGAGAATTGATCTGCCTCTCTTCAAGGATTTCTGGCAGAGGTTTCTGGACAGTTTAAAGGCCTTGTCTGAAAAGGTACCCAGTAAAGAATGTGCTTTTAAATATTCTTTCTTCTGGACCTTATCCACTCAGTGCAAAAAGAGACTTGAGAGGCTTAAGCTGGACCATGGAGTAGGTTCTGGGTGTATTTGGAGCATATTTACATGTTTTTTACATCAAATTGTGTAAAGTCCAGCATGTTTGATCAGTTTTCCGTATGGGGAGAAATGTAATGACAAAAGGAGAGAAGAATGTGGGTCAAATGGGACAGTAAACTTTGCTGTGAATATAAGATGCTATGAGAGATTAAGAGATTTTAAAACAACAGATAATTTCCTAATGGAGCATTAACACTGCAAGCAGGATGCTGAAGGAAAGCTGGAAATCCAGGGAAGCTTAGGAAGAGTCATAAATCCCTGTGTGGCTCTTAGCACTGCTTCTCAAAGGATGCAGTAAATAAAGGACTTGACAATGTGCGTGCTGGAGTTCAATAGTTCCAATTGCCCTCCTGCTACATAGAAATCTGCTTATTTCGAGAAGATTTATACAAAATAGTAGATCTGAGTGTAACAGCAAGGGTGACCCTTTACACTGTCAGTGGTTTGTAGTAGTTGGTGTCTGTTGGAGACAGCTGAGCAGTGACCTGAAGGCCTATGGGATCACGGCTGCTGCTGTCAGCTCAGAGCGTAGTCTGCCATTTAACAAGCTTTGTAGTAATTAATGAAGCACTCATGGTCCCAGCATCACATTAATTGGTAAGAACAGGGCTTCATGAGAATGTCTTCCCTGTCTTACTGACACGTAAGATGGAAGCAAGTACTTCTGTTTACTGATTTGGCAGAAGTTGACGTGATACCTGCTGAGATGAACAGACAAGAGAGACTGTTTCATTTGAATAATGAGATTTTCTGCCTTCTGAGATGACAGTGGTGGACCATTTTCTGCCAAATCCACATTAGTAGACCTGGGAGGCTCAGTGTAATTGTGTGACACTTTCCCTGCAAATGCTGTGAGTAGCTTCATCAAGCTGCCTGCGTGCAAGTGCTGGCTGATCTTGTCAAGCAACATCTCAGGACAAACTCTGAGCAAACTCAGGTACAAATTTACTAAGTTCTCTGTGTGAGTAGAGGAGGCTGTGGAAAGACAAGGAGATAAATATTGAAGGCAAAACCATTGAAAGAGTCTTTTGGGAACTTGCTTTTGCCCACCATTTCTCTTCTTCTGTCTCTCTTGACCCTGGATAGATATGATTCATTCATTGCTGTGTGTTGTCAGAAATTCCTTTCAAAGAATTGAAGGTGAAAGTATTGGCAAGTTGGTCCATATAGCTAAAAATACTCTGGTCAAGGTGAAGAGGAGAGGAAAAAGAAACTCAACTAGAAGGTGCCTTTTCTCCTCAGAGCAACTGCACTTTGAAGGGTCCTTGAAACACTAATAGCACAAGAGCCCATTAATAGTTGCTCCAGTTGGTTTGCTCTGCTCAGCTGCACATTGCATCATCACACAAGGGGGACAGAAAGAAGCTGCTCTGTGTTAGGTTTTTCTCTTAATGTTATGCGTGATTCTGGTACCCAGAAATTATCTTGAACTGCTTCTGGGCAGAAACATCTTTCTGTTTTCCTCCTGAGCATGTTGCTTCGTGTTCACATGAGATGTTAAGCACTGCTCACTAGGACTGTGATAAATGAAAGGTGGTGAAAGCTGGTGCTTCTTGAGAAATGCAGCTCCTGTGTCAGCCTAGGTGGGGAGTTGCTAATGCACTGTGTTGGGAAAGTGATGCCAATGTATCTGGAAACAAAATACAAGTCCCATATTTTCACACTGCCTGACAAACCATCCAGACGTATTCAGTTCTCCTGAGACCGAGACAAGCTGGCACTGCAGCTGATATGAGTCACTGCTAATAAGCATCATGGAGAGGTTTGGTCTTCGCACATTTAACAAATAAAAATGGACAAAGAGTTTTTAAAAGCACGAGTTGTACCTGGCTGGGCTTGCCTTTGTGGTGGTTGGCAAGTGCTGTGTCTGCACAGCTACCCTGCTTGTTTGTGGGTCTCCCAGCGGCTCCATGCTTGGTGCTGCAGGGATGGGTGGTTAAAGGCAAGTTCTGCTGCAAAATGTTGGTAACAGAAACAGACAAGAGGGAGAAAGGAAGAGGAGAGGACACAGTCCAAGGTGAGAGAAGAATAAGGATGTCCTTCTTGGACATCTTCCTGCCACCCAAAAGCAGGTTGTTTCTTGTTAGGAATAGAAATGGAAGGACCTGGGCAAAAGAGATAGGGTTCAAATCTCTTGCCTTAGTGAAGTAGTTCAACTGATAACGGATTTCAGGGTTTTAACTGAAGCTCTGCACAAAGCTGTTGAGCTTTTAGTAAAGGAGTGAATTTAATAATGATTTTTTCCCCTTATGACTTGACAGCATCCTGCGGCACGTTGGTGATGCGTTGCTGCAGCATTTCCAGAGGAAGTCAGGAATAAGAGATAAAATATTTTTGTGATATTTCTTTCTGCAGCAAACAGCAAGAAACCTCCTCTGTGTCCACTACTATTCAGAGCAAGTTTTGGCCTTTCTAGAGTGATCCTCATTGAGATGATCTTTGTGTTAAATTTCCTATGCTGAGAAGTGTTTTGTTGAGAGAGGAGGTTTTGTTGCGCAGCAGGTGGACTCCCAGAAGGCTTCACTTGTTTCCTATCAGGTGTCTTCTGCCCTCCAAATTAAATTGAGAGCAAAAAGGAAGACATTAACGTGTGCAATTCAGAATGTGCCCTTTCCAAACGTCATCACATTTGGGAAGTCTTGTCTCATCCTCTGACAGCCTTGAGTTCGTAAGAATAATTGAGAGATGACTTGACTTGAACGCCTAGAGGAAGCACTGAGAATGGGAGTCCTTACTCTCCTCATAAGGATGAGAACTGTTCCAGTGGCATTTCTTCCATCCATTGCTGCTTCATAATGCTATATCCAAATGAGAAATGAGGGACAAATTAATAATGAGGGTCCAGAAGCTCAGGAGGGAAGAGTTAGACTTAACATCCCTGGAAGTTTTATGCTTTTCAGAAAGACCATTAACCAAAAGTGGTGCCTGAGCAAGGAGACAAGGAACTGATGTTCCATGAGCGGTCATTCACAAGCAGTCAGACTTGTGATCCGTTTATGTTCTTTGTGCTGTTTCCCTCAGAGTTACTAGATCAGATTCTCTGTGTTGACAAACTTTGAAAACTATTCTTGTTGACCATAAATCACCAAGCGTTTTTCCAAGCGACAGGGATGTTGACTGAGACAAATGGGAGTCTCCCACTGAGTTGCTGATGAATGAAGCAGGGATGCGGTGACCCAGTGTGGTGAATGTGCTTACAGATTTCTGCCCAAGCACTCTGAAAATAACTGGAAAAAAATGGTGATGAACGCACCGGCAGAATCTTGACATACTTGAAAAGTGTGCTGGTGGAAACCGAGTGGACAAGGGCCGGTAGAAACAGGACAAGGGGAATGGCTTTAAGCTGACAGAGGGGAGATTGAGAGAAGATCTCAGGAAGAAGCTCTTCCCTGTGAGGGTGCTGAGGCACTGGCACAGGGTGCCCAGGGATGTTGTGGCTGCCCCATCTCTGGCAGTGTTCAAGGACAGGTTGGATGCAGGGGCTTGGAGCAACCTGCTCTAGTGGAAAGTGTCCCTGCCCATGGCAGGGAATTGGAACTGGATGAGCTTTAAGTCCTTTCCAACCCAACCCAGTCGGTGGTTCTACGTCACACTGAGCTCCTCAAAGAGCTAGCCAGAAAGGGGACTTCTTAGCTCTGCTTGTCCCAGCATATCACATATTTGACTGCACATGGTTTGGTACCTCTGCTCCTGCCAAAGATGGAAAGGCATGAAATAAACCCATTTCCTCCTATCATCTTCCAGTTCTGCATTAGCTTGCTGCATGCAGGCTGTTTCTCTTCCACTGCTGGCTGATGGAGACACCAGTTGCATATTTAAACACTCTCAGACTTGCATCTGGTGCTGTTTACTTCAGTTATCTTTCTTTTTTGTTCTCCAACGTGATCCTTTACTCAAAGTTACCCTGGGCTTCTGTGTGATTGCAAACAGTGTGAATATGTGGAATTACATCTTAAGCACGTTTTAGTGCTTGTAATATGATCTATGAGAGTAACAATTGCTTTATGGACAGAGAATATTTGATTTGCATGGAGATTATTTATGTGGTTACTGGGGGGGGGGAGCTGGTTTGTTGAGCCTGGTCTGATGCTTCTGAGCTAAGTGACTTTGTAAGGAGAATTTAAATGTAAAATTTGCAACAGATGTTAGAATCAGTAATCAATTTTGCCACTAGAAATGTGGAAGAATTTGACTCTTCTGCACAGCAACTGCTCTCCACCAGCTGTGTACTTGTTTTAATGGTTTTGCTAATGAGATTTCTGGTGTAAGGCTTTTGAAATGCAATATGATGAGTGTTACAAGGGTACGGTGGTTGATATTAAGTTATTGTCTCTGAAATATAT
This sequence comes from Ara ararauna, assembly GCA_028858755.1. Taxonomy (NCBI): domain Eukaryota; kingdom Metazoa; phylum Chordata; class Aves; order Psittaciformes; family Psittacidae; genus Ara; species Ara ararauna. Next base: position 1,798,718 of record CM054389.1, on the reverse strand, counting down.
CATCTTCTTTTAGTTTATTTTACAGCAAGCAGCAATCCAAGTGAGCCTTCAGCGAGATACTTGGCTGCAGAGGGAGTGAAATCTTATTTCTTCTGTCTGTTGCAGTACCTCTTGAGTTTGCTTGCAGGCAAGAAAAGGAGAAAAATGTTCATAAGCACACTTCACAATCAAACTGATCTATTATTCTAAACTTCTGCTTGTCCCTGTGTGTCTTAAAATGAGAAGCAAGGTGTCTCTTGTCACTGGTGAGCCCTAGGCAGAGGTGAGAGTAAAATCCGTATTGTCTTAGTCCTTGTGCAATGCTTTGTCTGTTATCATAGGATCTCAGAGTAGTTTGGGTTGGAAGGGACCTTAATGCTCATCCAGTTCCAACCCCCTGCCATTGACAGGGACACTTTCCACTGGACCAGGTTGCTCCAAGCCTTGTCCAACCTAGTCTTGAACACTGCCGAGTCCTGCATTTTCTCCTTGGATGAAACTGCTGTTAGATTTGCCAATGTAAGAAATACAGGAATAGCACATGGATTCAGTCTTCTCTGAAGCTGCTGAATTGCTGGAGCATATTTTGTATGAATTTGTGGAGTTTATTGTCTTGTACATACTTGAATGCAGAAAGCTGTGAATTAGTAACAGTACCAAAGATTGAAGCAAACTGGCAAATCAAAGGTGAGTTTTCATTATTGTTTTTTTACACAATCAGGGCCTTTGTGATGGGTTCTGCATCTTCTGTCCAATTTCTTCAGCCATTTCTAAGTGCAGTAATCATGTGCAATTCCTGTGCTGGCTAATTTGGGCATATCCCTTTCTCGTTATCCCAGAAGAGCTCTTGGCTGCTCATCTGTTTGGATGGTGGAGGAACTGAAACTGAATGCATTGTAAACGATCTCTTCTAACTCCTTAGTTTGAAAACCAGAGGAGCATAGAGAGTATAGGTGGTGGTGAGCCCTGGAACTGGAGAGTTTGATGACCCATAGTGCTGATGCAACTGTTTAGACTGTCAAAATGTGCATCTGCTTCATTGCATCTCTTTCATTTTGGCTTTGTGGTGAAATTTGCTTAACCATCTGGAGGAGCTGTATCTCCCTGTAGGACTCTCCAGAAGAGTCCAACTTTCTGTGAAAGTGGGAGGATCTGATTGCTTTTCATAGAGATTAGGACTCTAAAAGGATGCTTTAATTTGAGATATCAGAGATTTAGGCAATGTCAAGCATAATCGCCCAAGGCAGACTTCTCAAGTGGGGAGTACAAGTTGAATCCAGAGACACTTAAGACTTTTTAAAACTCTTTGTTGTGATTTTCTTTTTGTAAGAAGCAATGTAATTTTTGAATCCATGTGGCAGGCTTAGAGAGACCTTTGAAATAATCAAGATTATTGGTCTGATAGAAATTGGACTCAGACTCCTTTACAGAAGGTGAAGGCTGCGCAGCATTGCTACCTTCTTCATCAGGCCCTTGCTAGGCAGCTTCCTACCAATGGCTTTGGCTGTGCTGGCAGTTGACCAAATAGGAGGTTGCCATTTTTGTTGCATTGAGCAAATCCTTCTGATTCTGCTCTAAATTCTCCATTTTCATGCATTGCTTCTGGTGTAGTTGTCTATAGGGAACAGACTTATGAATCTGACGGAGACATACCACACTTTGAGTGAGGTGGGAACAGCAGGATGCTGCCACGGTGGCAAGGGAGAGCTCTAATGTTGTGTGTGATGCTTCTAGAGTGTCTCATCAGCTGGCTTCCAGAGATGTCCAGTTAATTCATGTTCGTGTTAGATGTTAGGAGAAGTTCTTCCCTGAGAGGATGGTGAGGCCCTAGCACAGGTTGGAGCTTGGCTATTAAATAGGATGGTCAGTTAAAATGTTAAATCTTATTTACCCCTCCAGAATGTTTATTGCTTTAGAGCTTAACTCCTGAGTTAGAGCTTTACAAGAGCAGTAAGCTTGCAAGAATTGTTTAATCAATAAGGAAGAAATTTATTTCAGACTCCTTGTTTCTGTTGTTCCTTGTTAAATGAAATGGGCAGGATTTTCAGCAAATCCTGGTGGGGGGTTTCAGTTCTATTTTTAGATGATTTGGACAAAACCCAGAAGAAAAATACTATAAATCCTTTGCTTCACAGCCTGTGAGAGTGATTTTTAAGGAGGTAATTATGGTTTTATGGCAGATTAATCCCTGCTTTCATCATTGAACTCTTGAAGTTGCGTATGCTGGTTTGCTGTTTCCCAAGATAAGGAGTGTCACTTTATTCTCTTAAATCCAACAGTCCCTTCCCTGGTGTGGGTTGAGCTGTGTGCCATATTGTGCTGTGCTGCTGGTCACACACCCATCGTTCCTGCATCGCTGGGTGCTATTGTCTGTGATTTACACCAATGCAGGTGCTGACATCTTGTCAAATACCTTACAGGCTGGATGCCTCTTGGTTTTTCATCATCATACAAGTGCTCACTCAAACCATCGTTATTGCAGGGTTATTTAAAATGCAGTTTAGTCTTCCCATTGCTGAGCAAAAAGCACTGATTTTGAGGAATGTTCTTTTAGAGCCCTGCAAAATTTCATGTTGTTTTCCTGGCTGAGATTTCCAACTATAGAGGTCCATAAGGAAGCATCCAAGTCTTTAGCTGGGTGTATAAATAACTGCTGGGATGGCTTAAAAATACTGAATGCCTGGCAACTGACATGGCGGAGACTGGGATCCTGCATTGGATCTGAAGGGACTTGGGTGAATGGTGAGTTCATTCTTTAACCAGAAGTGTTTGGCTGAAGCTGGTCTCTGTCTTTAAACATGCTCTTATCCCTCAACTTTTTTCCTTTTGCACATGTGAATGCCATTCAAGTTTCTTCTTTAAGTTCCCAACTCTGTGTGTTAAGAAATGGGCCATGAAGATGCTGTAGGGCTGGAGCAGCTCTGTTCTGGAACCAGGCTGAGAGCTGGGCTTGTACAGCCTGGAGAAGAGAAGGCTCCGGGGGGACCTTAGAGCAGCTCCCAGTGCCTGAAGGGGCTACAGGAAACCTGTAAGCCTTCAGCAAGGCTCCAAGTTTGTGCCCAGGACCCACTGACTTTGAAAGGACTTACACCAGAAGCTTGACAGGGGATGCTCTTGTGAAGGCTCACACACAGATGCAGGATCAGGACCTTTGCTGCATGGGCATCTCCAATTAAGCACAGCAACAGTCACACGGGTTGGAGCAGCAGCTGCCACAGCAGCGGGGAACTGCCACTCAGGCACCAAGTGACAAGCACTTTGCCCAGCTCCAGCTGCTGCTCTTCATCACAAAGTGAGGAGGAGCACAGGAGATCAGCCAGCAGCTGACCTGCTCGGCCACCCTGGCTCCATCCCATCTGCAAGACATTCCCTTTGCCAAAGAGGTGCAAAAATAACAAGGCAGGAGAATCACTGCCTTGCTCTCATCTGACAATAAAACTGATTGCTTTCTAAGCTGAGCAGGTACCTTTTCTTTCATCTAGGCCAGTACTTTGTGTGTTATGTCACAGGATGGGGTAGACATACTTGTGTCTGTTCATGTCTCGGAAAGAGAAGAGGCATTCAGAGCCAGTCTTGCGATGGGGAAGAGCTGAAACCACCCTCTGGGACTTCCCACACCCTTCTTCCATTTCACGTTCCCCAAAATGTCCTAGCTACAGCTCCCCACTGGTGTGTCCCTTTAGCTCCACGGGCTATGTCTCAGGCTTGGCTGCTTGACCAACAAGGAGGGTACCTGGTGTGGTGGTCCTGGAGAGGCATAATTTCAAACATGCCACTTAATAGCGCTGTTGTAACCCTGGCAGTGCAAGGAAGCCGAGAGAAGGATGATATTAAGAACAAGCTAGAGACAAGGAGGGGAGCCCAAGAGAAGGAGGAAAGTTTGCCTCTAATCATAGAATCACTGAATGTTTGGGTTGGAAGGGACCTTAAAGTTCATCCAGTTCCAACCTCCTGCCATGGGCAGGGACACCTTCCACTAGAGCAGCTTGCTCCAAGCCCTGTCCAACCCGGCCTTGAACACTGCAGGGATGGGGCAGCCACAGCTTCTCTGGGCACCCTGTGCCAGCGCCTCAGCACCCTCCCAGGGAAGAACTTCAGGAGGTGGTGCAGAGTCCAGAGAGAGGGTGGTGACGATGAGATTGGGTTTCTTCCCCCTCCCGGAGCTGACATGTGGACAACTGTTGTGCTGTCAGATCCTGGGTGAAGACGAAGGGTTTAGTGCTGCTCTGAGGTAGATGCTGGGCTGAGCTCTCTCACTTTCCTAGCAGTAAATTCAAAGTTCTAGGCTTTGCCCTGGTTTTACAGCAGAGTAGCTAACCTGTTAATTATTCTATGGTAATATGCACCTTTTTTAGCAACGAAGACAAAGCCTCAACTGGTGTATTAATAGCAAATGCTTGAACAACGTATGTTTTTAGTAGCTACCTACATCCCATAACCTATTCAGGTTTTTCTTTAATGCCTGTTAGCCTGAGAAAAGGAAACTGAAAACTTCTGTGCTCTATGCTGAGTTAATCTTTAAAAGGAAAAAACCCTCCTCTGCTGTGCCGCTCTGCTCAGCAGAATGCTCTCAGGTGTTTGCAATGTGACTTCCAGGAGGACGTCATCCCTCCAGTGCCTGTGTTCAGGGCTGGCTGTGTAGTGAGTGATGAGCCCGAACAAAATGACAAGCCCTTTATATAAGGGGAGGGTCCTGGTTGCCAAAAGAATAGATTAATCTGCCATCCAAGGGCACTGAGTCTTTCCCTGACGATGCTCTCTGGGAGCGTGACGGGTGCCACAGCTCATCTGCAGAGCTTTGGGGAGCCTGGAGGTTCCACAGGGCCGGGTTTAGGGGACGCAGAAGCGATCTCCAGTCCTCTTAGAGACCCTGTCTCCAGGCTGAACTGGAAGCTTTGGAAAACTGTGAAATTTGGGAGGTGCTGGCATTTGAGATCTTCTTTTGCTGCGTTTTGGATCTTTTATCCTTTTGTGGGATTTTATGCATAAAGATGCGTCTTATTGAATATGGTGAAGAGCTGCTTGGCTGCAGGGTTGGTTTTTTTTTCTGATCACATCCCTGTGACAAGTAATTTCCAAGTGTGAAAATTGCTTTGATATCTTTATTCAGGACTCGCTCACTTAGGAAGGAGTTGCATAACCTGAACAAGGGAACTGATCTGAGTCTGTAGAGAGGATGGCTTCTGTCTTCACAGGGGCTCTCACTGGGAAAGGGCAGCTGCCTCCTGCCGCTGTGTGAGAGCAAGGAGCCTGCCCAGAGCCCCAGCACCATGCCGGGCTGCGGGGTAATGCTTGTGTTTCATTTCTTACCCTGTTCTGTGTCATGGTGAAAGCAGGTTCTTGCTTCCTGGGAAGCCAGAGAATGTGTCCTGAAGTCAGTTTACAAGTCAAGTTTTTCCTTGAAGGAAGTAAGAAACACTAATGAAACTAAGAACTGGGTTTTGAAGTGGCTTCCTGCTCATCGTCTAATACCTGCAAAGGATCTGCGAAGATGTGTGAAAGAAAGAGGTTTTTTTGTTTAGAGTCTGCACCCCAATTTCTTCTCTCCCAGGGGTGCTTTTTCCATGTAAGCAGTGCAGTGTTTCCATTGGCAATATTGGTTTTGTTACTTGAGATTCATTAGCTGCCAAAATAGGGATTTATGTCAAGAACCCTGTAAATGAAATGTTATTTTCTAACAATAGAGGTGTTTTACCTATATTGAAGGAAGGTATATGAGTGTTCAGAGTTATAGAATCATGGAATGGTTTAGGCTGGAGGGGACCTTAAAGCTCATCCATTTCCAAGCCTCTGCCATGGATAGGGATACTTTCCTTGGGATGGGACTTGGAGCAACCTGGTCTAGTGGTTGCTGAGTTAGACTTGGAATGTTTTATGAAGAATAATTATATTTGATCTACAAAAACATGAATGATGATGTGGAGGGAATTAAAAAGAAATAGCAATAGAAAAAAAAAGGCAGCCCCAATCCCTCTTGGTTATTGAAGCGAGAGGGAGCACTTTGTCAAACTGACATGTATATCCTTTATTAACATCTTCTGGGCCAGCGGGTACTGGGAGAGCAGTGTCACCTCCTTGGCTCTGTCGGAGGTGTGCTCACTGGTTTGGCTTTGAGCTGTGGCCATCGACAAAATGTGAGTGAGAGACCAGGATCTCAGATCCAGTTAATCAAATGGACATGTTTTTAATTTAAGTGCCCTTCCTAACCCTGTTATTTTTCTTATTTTCCCTTGTGCCCTGTTCTGGCATTCCGGGGATGCTGGAATTTCGGAGGAGCTTGGAAAGATGTTAGCAAGAGTTGCCTAAAGGAAAAACTGCTCTCCTCCAGGTTGGTTCTTCATTTCTTTGTTCTCAAATGTTTAGGGAACAGAAGACTGAGCTGGACTTTGTTGAGTTGCATTTTTGAGACCCCATTAAAAAAGGGTGACAGTTGCTACACAGGTTTCAGAATGCCAGGAGAGAGAAAGCACAGTATCTCTGTTTCTTGAGCATGCTGCCAAGACTGATGTGGTTTATGTTGTCCTCCAAAGGGTAAGACTTGAAAGACTTGGGGGAGCAAGTCATAGCGTGGTATGTAGCAAAGTGGTTCTCAGTCATTTTCCTTTAAAAAAGGTATTTCTTGCACAATATTCTTTATTAAGTTGCCTTTAATGGACCAACTGCCAAATACGATCCCAAAGAAACCCCGCACACTGTGTTTTAGAGCAGCCTGTGGGGAGATAACTTGAGCAAAAGACTGGGGAGGCAAGGGCTATTTGTGTAAGATTGCTCAGTTTCTACCCATATGCTCAGTGTCCTGTGCAGGCAAAAGCACCTCATTAGCGGCTTTTTATATCCAAGATTGTGGGTTGAGGCTTGGAGAAGTTTGTTAGAACTGGGCAGGATCGCAGGAACATGTTGTCCTGTTGCTCCTGAGCGCTGTGCGCTGGCTTGAAGGAGCATCTCCCGCCGTGAAGGACTCGAAGTACCTGCTGCTACTTGTCTTTATGGAGCAGTACAGACCCTTCCTGGTGCTATTTTGGCAGCTCCTAAGGATGGGCATTGCGTTTCTGACATATGTTGTGACCTCTGCTTGTTGCCATAAAGGCATCATGCCATGTAGCTGCTCTGATGGCCCCCGTGGTTTTCATAGGGTTATTTTAAAAGTTATTCTGACTTCCCCAGCCTTGCAAAGATTATTTGCTTCAGCACATTCAACTGTTCTCTCTGCAACCAGTTCTTAACTGAGCTCTGAGTTGCTGCTTATTTAATCTCCATCAATTATAACCCGATAGGTGGTAGGGCTCCCACTCCAGTGGCCCCAGCACAGCCCCTTTCCTGGTGGGATGATCTGCTGCAGGAAGAGCTTCTTGGCATAAAATAGACGTGGTTCCACCACTCTCAACTTTCACCCATTCAGAGGCTCCTTATCACATTAATTTTTCTTTTCCTGCTAATGTTATTCTGATGGCTGTCTGAAGGGGAATAATGGCTGCTTTCCATGGAATCACGGGGTATAAAGCACTGCAGCCTGGCTTTCTATCCTGATGCTTTAGATCATTAAAATCTCAGGGCTTCAGCTCTTAATTCTTGTTCTTCAGTGCTTACAAGAGGATCTCCTGGGGCCCTATTGTACAACCAAATACAAATAATACATGAATAAAACAGGATCGTGTATTTGTACCGCCAGCAGACTGTAAGGATTATTTATATCTAACCCTTTGTGGTATTAGGCCCTTACTCCTTTTGATATGTCCCTTCTACCGGCTTTTCTCTTGTCTCAGACAACGCTTGAGAGATGTTGCCCTCTGGAAAGATGTTTCTTCAGTCGCAATATTAATTTCTGATTTTTCTAGCTATTTTTTTCTGCATCCCTTTGGCAGTGTTTTACTTTCTCTACCCACTTTTTTCACCACCGGTCATGATTAGTTAATACAGCTTTTGTGCCAGTTCAGTTATTGAAGTGATGGATAATACACACAGGCTGCTGTTGTCAGTGCTGCCCTGAGGGGCAAAAAGCCCTTTTAATGCACTTGTAGCAGTTTTAGTTTTATAAAGTACTTGAACTTTGAAGTTAAGTCTTCTAAGATAATCTAGGATGTATATTGGAGGGTGTTAAAAATGAGATTTAAATGGGAGAAACAGCTCCTCTCATATAAGCCTTCATTGAACCACTTGCTGAAGCACTGTGCTTAATTTATGTTAGAAAATGTTGTGATAAAAGTAAACTGAGATTGTTTCGTCCTCTGCACAAAACTGTTCCTGCAGTACCACGTTCACTTGACACTGGCACCATTCCTCCTGTATTCAGGTTGTTAGCCTGAGCTTTGAACCAGTTTTTGGTGGCATGTATGTTTTGTCCCTCTGCAGAACGTGTGTAACATCATAGAATCCCAGACTGGTTTGGGTTGGAAGGGACCCTAAAGCTCATCCAGTTCCACGCCCCTGCCACAGGCAGGGACACCTTCCACTAGAGCAGCTTGCTCCAAGCCCCTGTGTCCAACCTGGCCTTGACCACTGCCAGGGATGGGGCAGCCACAGCTTCTCTGGGCACCCTGTGCCAGCGCCTCAGCACCCTCACAGGGAAGAGCTTCTGCCTAAGAGCTCATCTCAATCTCCCCTCTGTCACGTTAAAGTCATTCCCCTTGTCCTGTCCCTAGATTCCTTGTCCAAAGGTTAGAACTGGATAATTTTAAGGTCTTTTCCAACCCTAACTACTCTATGAGTCTATCCCAGTGGGAAGTGATCTGAGGTTTGGTTTTGGAGAGTTCAGTTGCAGCTCTCCTTAGTAGCTTCTGCTTCTGGGTTGAATAATGTAATAAACCAAGCAGTGTGCACGCTTCCCATGGCACTGAAGTTCAGGTAACCTTATGCCACAGACATGCCATGGGTAACAGGGAAAGGAGAATCTCTTGGCTCAACCTGAGTCTATACCTGGACTATCTGGAGCAGGAGAGTTTGATTCCAGCCCTGGGATTCAGCCTGGCCCCATCTGTGGAGTCTTAGGTTGTTGTGGATTTGTTACAGTGCTCTTTTGCTCTGGATGTTTGGTGCCTTTGTCATGTTTTACAGTGTGTCAAGGAAGGAAAATGGGTTAATTAGAAAACCAATTTTCTGGAAGATTGCTCTGTAAAAAAATCCCAGAGATAAGTGAAATAAAACTTTAGTGAAAGATGAAGGCAAAGAGAGAGGAAAAAATGGAAACAGACAGATGAAGCAGCAAGATGATTTGTTCCATGGCCAAGGGCTTGTATCAGTAGTAGAAGGCCTTTTGTCACCACTCACTTCTTTGGTGAGCAGCTCCTAAAGGGGAAAATCAGAATAAGTCCAAGGAAAGAAGTGCTCAGAGGGCTCTCTGCCACTGTGCACAGAAATACATCTCAAAGAGGCACTGGTGGGATGAGGTGCTGTGACACTCAGCAACGGGATGGAGAGGACAGGTCCATGCAAGGATAGTCCAGGCAGAAATCCAGGTGCCCTGTGCAGAGGGTAATGAGGGTGGATGCTGGTCTTGTAGTCATTAGTGCTACAGCTACTGTGTATGTTCCTAATGGTTTGCTCCAGACTTCTTGTAAGTCATAATAAGCAGGGTGTTTTCAGTGCTTCCTGGTTGTGACATTGTCACTTTGTGCTTCCAATAAAATGTTCCAGTGCCTAAAGGGGCCAACAAGAAACCTGGAGAGGGGCTTTGGACAAGGGCCTGTAGAGATAGGACAAGGGGGGAAAAGGCTTTAACCCGCCAGAAGGGAGGTTGAGGTGAGATCTTAGGCAGAGGATTGGAACTGGATGAGCTTTAAGGTCCCTTTCAACCCAAACCACTCTGATCATGGGAGAGCCTTCTCTCAGCAATGTTGTGCCTGATGTGCTCGAAGAGTTGGCGGACATGAACACGCAATGGTCTGTCCCCTGTTCATCCTGTCCAAAATTCACCAGTGCCGGATGATCCAGATGGAGGAAATAAAATATCTGTATAGCAACTAATAGTGAGATTTTATGTTTGGGGAAGCAAACCAAAGAGAGAAACTTCCTGGTTGTTTTCCCCTGAAGTTAAAGCTGCTGTTGTAAAAACCAAGTGCTTGGATATATAGAAGATAAGTCTTTGTATGGAAAAAGGCAGCTCAGCTTGCAAATGCTGAATATGTGCTTTCTTGGAAGAGCAAGTGAGGTGGCTCCTGGCTGGGTTTGCTTTGGTTTACCCCTGGGTTCTTGGAATAAATTTATGATATATTTTTTGTGTTGTTAATGTAATTTTGCCTTTATTTCATCAAGAGCGCACTGTTTACAGGCTGACACTGGTGAAAGCTTGGAATGTGGATGCACTCAAAGCCTCTGCTGACCTGATATCCCTTGGTAAACCAGGCTTCATCAAGGTCAAGGTAAGCTGTGTGGAGCCATTTAGTGGTTTTTCCATCAGTATTTTACTCTATTTCCTCTTTCCTCCTCTTTTCCTCCTCCTAGTCTTAAACTGATATGAATAAATGCAACTCTTCCGAATATTTCGGTGGTACATAGGGAACTTATCATAGATGCGAGGAACTTATCTCTTGCTTTAATTTTAGGCAGCCAGATATGTTAGTTTATGTGTGCATTTGGATAGTCTTCAGTGTTACACAAACAAGCTTTGTACCAGCCAGCATCAATTTCTGCCCAACAGAATCAGACCCTCTGGTCTTTTTTGTATTTCTCATGAAAGCAGAGACTGATAAATAGGCATTCCTCCTTTATGTCAACCAACATTTTAAACAAAATATTCTGGGACAAGCCGGGAGTTTATGGTCTTGTTCTTCCCATTCCTGGTCTTAAATTCTGCTGCAGGAAAAGGTGATAAATGTCTGCTTTGCTGATGTGATACTTGTCTGGCTGCCCAAAACAGGGGAAATACTGCCTCTGGGACTGAAAGAGCTACTACCAGGAGCATTGTGAGATGCAGCGGGGCAGGAGGGGTTTTATCTTGGGGTTAATCAATTTAGTACCTAGAGAAGGTAAAAAAGGCACATTACAAAGTGTTCTATAAAGAATCACTACCAGCACTTTCACCCAGCAGCTCCCCTGCAGACCAGCACATTTACCTGGGGTCTGTCTTTTTGTAATGCTGCTACTCCTGGACTTCCCTTCCTCTTTCCTCTCTCTCTTTCCTGGGTTGTTTTTTTTTCTTCTAACCTTTATTTACTGCTGCTGTAAAGAAAAAACCTGGAGTTTGATGTAATTTCCTTGTCAAACAAACTCCAAAGGTTTTGATACTGTCAGTATCAAGAGGTCCCTTTCTCTCTGAAAGTGCTGCTGAAGTTGATAGCTTAGCACTAAGTAAGATTTTGAGTATGGTTTAGGGAAAAAGCCTGTTTTACAATGTGTATCAGACTGCTTTATATTCCATAGGTAAAATCTAGCAGGAGGAGTGCTCCTATGTGGCCCTTCTTGCCCTGCATCTCCTGACTTTCTTACTGCAGCTTGGATTGTATAAGGTGCTTCCAGCATGTCAGGAGGGCAGAGATGAGCATGCAAGCCAGAATGGAGTAGGAGTTGTCAGTGTATGTGCCACTTAGTCTGCTCTGTCACGGGTAGTGACTTTAATTAGTGAAATGAATCAGGTGTAAGTTAATGTTTCTGGGCACAGATTTATGATTCTATGAGTTCTATGATACCCCTGAGTGCTCTCCAGGGTGAACATCTGGCTCCTCCAAAGCAGGGACTGTTGTTCCCTTTGCCTAGGGAAGGATTCAGCATCATCATTGTGGTTTCCCAGCAGTGTGGAGCTCAGCTGTCCCAGCCCCTCTTCTCTGATAAAATCATGCCTTGGGCTGCCAGGGAAATAGGTGAGAAAACTAGGTGGTTGCAGATATACTCCTATTCATAGATGCACAAACTGGTTTGGGTGGGAAGGGACCTTAGTGCTTATCCAGTTCTAACCCCCTGCCACAGGCTGCAGCACCTTCCAGTAGACCAGATTGCTCCAAGCCCTGTTAAACCTGGCCTTGAACACTGCCAGGGATGGGGCAGCCACATCTGGGCATCTTCCATCTGGGACAAGCCACTGCTCACTCTGCTTCAACTGAAAAGGTCATCTTTGCACTCCAGGTGCTTCAAAGTGCTTGTTGGATCTCAACCAGTGAGGACTTTTCTCTGAGGAAAGAATATATATTAAACACTTTGCTCTCTTTACCAAAGTGTGAGGTGAAGCAGAGGGGGGCTGTGTGATGTTCCCAAAGCCATATAGCACAGCCGGGGCATTTGGCAGCACTCATGTACCTGCCAACACTAGCTGTTAGGGGGTTCAGAGGGGCTGCAAGGACACAAAAAGCAAAGGGGTACAGGGGGAAAGCACACCCTGTCTGGCCACGTGCTGTTGAGTCTGTTGGGGACTTCCCGTGGACTGAAACAAGGACGAGTTTGCTATGTCTGGTTTTTGTTTGTGATTTAGTGTGTGCTGTTTAATGCTACTGACTTAAGCTCGCAAGCAGGATGCCCTGCTCTAAATGTCATATTCCTGAATTTCCAGCAGATAAATGAATTTCTGCAAGTGCTGGAGAATAGAGTGTCCCTCAAGCATAAGGTGATCCTGGCCAGAGCATGGTGACCTTCGAGCTAAGGCACAGAACATCTCGTGCCTCAGTTTCTTTCTCTGTGCAGGATTTAGTGTTGTGCCTTTACTGTGGCCCTGAAAGTATCTGTAGCTGGCATATGGAAAGTGTTTTGTCTTTCCAGTCCCAGGAGCAGTACTTGGGGAAACTCAGATTTAAGCCTTCTCAAAGGATGCACCATACAGCCAGTCTGATCGCAGCGCAGCCCTGCAAACCCGATGCGAGCAGCTGAACACAGGAAAGCTCACTGATTCCTTCCCAGCTTCAGCAGCAGAATGAGTTGTCAGGGAGCTCCACCTCACGCACCAGCAGGCTTTAAGGTAGTTTCCTTTTCATTCTATTTAATTGAGCTTTTTAAATAGAGCTGCTCTGTCCTGTTATCTTAATTTTGAAGAGAGGAAAGCAGGGTTCATGTACGCGGAGGACAAAGCACACTGCTGAGAGCAGCATTGCTGGAGCATCCATTCGCAGCAGGAGCTGAACTTTTATTGCTGCCTGAAACAAATGGTGCAACTCTGTGGTGGTATTTGGGGTCTAAATGGCATTTCATCCTTCTAAAAAGTCATAAAATTTTGTGATGGCTTCTCTTGAGCAGTGTCTCTTGCTTGACATTAGTCAGTGTTTCAATAGACCTGCAGCTGGGGGTACCTGGAGCCCTGTGTCCAACTCTGGGGCTGTCAACACAAGAGGGATGTGGAGCAGTTGGAGCGAGTCCAGAGGCCATGGAGATACTGCGAGGGCTGGAGCAGCTCTGCTCTGGAGACAGGCTGAGAGTTGGAACTGGATGAGCTTCAGGGTCCCTTTCAACCTTAAACCGCTCTGATTCTGTGATTGGATGAAAGTTCTTGCTCACAGATCTTATGTGAGATGTTTATTTAACAGTTGCCTTTCTTCCTTGCCTCTTTGGAGCAAGTGCAATGTTCCAAAAGGTGGGCACTTGGTGCTCTGCAGAAGGGAAGTAGCTCACACTAAATATAGCATTAGCCCAGTCAGTGGCCTTATTTGTTTCGCATAGTTTCATCTGCCAGTTCCTGTGGAACAGCAGCGTTCCTGAAGCGTGGACAATTTGTCTCGGTAGGGAGGCCCAATGGCTTTCTCCTCTTTCTGCACTGTCTGTGACTTTGAAATATGAGGAGATTATGTGGTTTCTCACCTCAGGTGTGGAACCAGTTTTTCCCTTTTCTTGGCCAGAAGGAGTAAGCAACACATTCTGGAGTGGCTGATGAACAATGAGTTGTGTTGCTGTGGGGTAGTAAGAGTATCCAGCCAAGGAAAAGCTGATAGAGGGGATATCTTCTTGAGGATGGCTTCCTTCTTTGGTCTGAAATGTGGACTGATTGCTAGCGGTGTAGCCTCTGGACTTCTGTAGATGTTCATGTTGCTGCTGTGCCTGCTCTCCCGTGGTTTGACCTGATGAAATGAGCAGCTTATCCTCCTTTGCACTTTGCAGACAGCTGGTTTTCATCTGATCATCTTTAATCCTGACTTGCAAAGCTCTTGTCTAGTGTCTTACCTGTGAGATCAGCCTTCTCCAGGGCAGGATCACTGGTGGGGATTTATGCTGCAGTGGATTTGGATACATCTGTTGATCAAACTGCTCTGTTGATCAAACTGAGGTCAAGAGTGCTTCAAGGCTTAGTTGGGGGTCTCTGTCCCTGTGAAATTTGGCTCTCTGGAATAAAAGGTGAGCAGATCTTCTCAGCAAAGGAGAGCAGCCGAAAAGGGGCTGTGTTTTACCCTCCAGAAGCCTGGGAGGTCGTGATTGTGCAGACAAAGTGTGCATAGGCAAGGTGACCACTTAGAATCCACAGCATTCAACGTGGTGCTTGGTACAGCAGGACATCAACTCAGGAGTTAAATTCTGACCCAAAGGTGGATAGGTGGGGTTGAGGTTGTTCAAATCCAGCTCACTGCTGTCAGCATTCACTTTCTGCACTGTGTGTTGATCGCATCTGGACAGAAAACTCCAGCCAGCATGAAACTGGCCTTTAGTCCAGCCCCAACAGTTGTGTTCACATGGAGTTTGGAACCTTGGGATTTTCCCCCAAAGACTTGGTATTTTGGATTAAAAGCAATTTCTTGTATTCTTCTAAGAATGAAGCGTATTGAAGAACCATTTTGCCACATGCATAGGGCTTAGCTTTTACTTTTCCTTTTTCAAACCCCACAGTGATAGGTTAAAAAGGCAAAGAGCAGGTCCAGCTCAAAGTAAATAAACACAAAAATACTACAAGATACTGCAAAGCATCTGCCAGAAAACGAGTCTCATCTCAGCAAGATTTCCTGCTTAAATACTTGAGATAAATGACGTTCATTTAAAATGAATGTAGCTAGTCCAGTGTTGCTCCAGAGAGGCTCGTGGGGTGGAGTGGAGAAAGATTTAGATCCTTGCAGGGCTCAATACTTGTTCTCATTTGCATGAGTATCTTACAGTGTTGAAACTCTGTGGGGCTCTGTTCTCTTATTTGAGCCAATAGAAGTTAGGTTTGATTACCCTTGTGTAAAACCAAAATAAAAGAAGAATCAGTCATATGATTACTAAATATACATCAGTTTTTATTTATTGCCTTTGTCTGTTTTAGTGCCATAATGTCGCGGTCACAGTTGTACAAAGTTGATTGTTATATTTATGATCTAGAACCTAGAGTGGCTTGGGCTGGAAGGGACCTTAAAGCTCATCCAGTTCCAAGCCCCTGCCACGGGTTGGATTCTATGTCTGTGATTTTGTGATCCTCTCCTCACTGTCAGTAGCTTTAAGTCTGGGTGTATGGGAGTGTGCATGTCCAGTGCTTGGCCTCACAGACCTGGTTTTGCATTCTGCAGCCATGAGGGATGTCTGACTGCTCTGGCCGGAGCTGCAAGCAGAGCAAGATCCTCAGGGAGGTGGTCTGTTTCCTGACATGACACTTCATCTTGCAGCGCTCAGTAGCAGTGTGGCTTTCTGCCCGAGCAGAGCCTTGCTGTTTCCTCCATCTGTTTTAATTTAAGGAGGGAGGAGAAAAAAAGCCAGCCTGGTTTGCCCTTTGTTCAAGGGCTGTTCATAGCACGGTGCTGTCATGGACAGGACTTGGGCAGAGCAGAGATGAGCATTGTGGCATTGCACAGCCTTTGTGAAAGCAGTTTGCGGACACTTGAAAGCACTTGTCCCTGGTGATTTTTCTGCAGCTTCAGCATAGCACCTTCACACCAAGCTTGTGTTTGGGGGTTGGCTCAGTGGCTGCTGGAGCTAACGATGATGTTCTGGGACTGCAGCTCCTGCTCTTGGCATCTGAGGCTTTGCTATGGAATTAAAATGACCAAGTAAGTTTGTGGAAGGAAGGACCAAAGGGAGATATCTGTCCGAGTCTGCTCAGCCTTGTCATGTTTAACAGTAAAAATCACTCAAGTACTTAAAGTAATGAGGGGAAGGAGCTCTGCTGTAATGAGTTTTTAATTGCATGCAGCAAAAGGCGATTGCCCCCACCTGTCAAAGCTATTTGGAGTTCTGCTGCTGTTCCAGCCTGCATTTACATGAAGAGAAGGTGAAGTTAAAACAAACCTCTTGTCCTGGTGCCTGCTATAAAATAAATCCAGACAACATCTGATTTCCATGCCTGGAAAAAACCCTGCACTGACCACTTATTGTCCTTTCAACTGTGAGCCATGGGTTGGAGGACAGGACACAAGGTGCAGATGGTCCAAGGTGGCTGGGAAGGCAGTGGCAGGGCTGAGCAGCTTGACATTAGTGAGTCAGGGCATTTCCAAGCACAGACACAGGCTGGGGGACACTGGAAGGAGCAGCCCTGAAGAGGAGGACTTGGCGTGAGGAGAAGCTCCCCATGACCTGGATTCAGTGAGCGCTTGAGCCCAGAACACCCCCTATGTGCTGGGCTGCACCCCCAGAGCTTGAGCAGCAGCTCAGGGAGAGGATTCTCCCCCTCTGTGGCACTCTGGAGAGACCCCTCCTGCAGTCCTGATCCAGCTCTGGAGCAGCAGCACAAGAGGGACGTGTAGCTGCTGGAGCAAGTCCAGAGGAGGTCAAGGAGGTGCGGTGAGGGCTGCAGCAGCTCTGCTCTGGAGCCAGGCTGAGAGAGCTGGGCTGGGGCAGCCTGGAGAAGAGAAGGCTCCTGAAGGGGAGACCTTAGAGCAGCTCCAGTGCCTAAATGGGCTACAGAAAACCTGGAGAGGGGCTTCGGCCGAGTGCCTGTATGGACAGGACAAGGGGAATGGCTTTAACGTGACAGAGGGGAGATTGAGATGAAACATTAGGAAGTTCTTCCCTGTGAGGGTGCTGAGGCGCTGGCACAGGGTGCCCAGAGAAGCTGTGGCTGCCCCATCCCTGGCAGTGGTCAAGGCCAGGTTGGACACAGGGGCTTGGAGCAACCTGCTCTAGTGGAAGGTGTCCCTGCCCGTGGCAGGGGTTGGAACTGGATGAGTTTTAAGGTCCCTTCAAGATTTAAGATTTCAAGATTTTTTCAAGCTTTAAGATTTCCCTTTGGGAAATCCTGCCTGACAAATTTGGTGCCCTTTTGTGATGGGGCTATGGAACTGATGGACAGGGGTAGAGCAGTTGATGTCATCTACCTGGACTTGTGCAAAGCTTTTGGCACTGTCCCACATGACATCCTTGTCTCTAAATTGGAGAGACATCAATTTGATAGGTGGACCACTCGGTGGATAAAGAACTGCCTGGATGGCCACATGCAGAGTTGTGGTCAATGGATCAATGTCCAGCTGGAGACCAGTAACGAGTGCTGTCCCTCAGGGATCGGTGTTGGGACCACTCTTGTTCAACATCTTTGTTGGTGACATAGACAGTGGGATTGAGTGCAGCCTCAGCAAGTTTGCCAATGACACCAAACTGTGTGGTTTGGCTGATACGCTGGAGGGAAGGAATGCCATCCAGAGGGACCTTGACATGCTTGTGAGGTGGGCTGATGCCAACCTGATGAAGTTTAACCATGCCAAGTGCAAGGTCCTCCACCTGGGTCGGAGCAATCCCAGGCACAGCTACAGGTTGGGCAGAAAAGAGATACAGAGCAGCCCTGCAGAGAAGGACTTGGGGGTGTTGGTTGATGAGAAAATGAACATGAGCCGGCAGTGTACGCTCACAGCCCAGAAAGCCAACCGTATCCTGGGCTGCATCAAAAGGAGCGTGACCAGCAGGTCGAGGGAGGTGATCCTGCCCCTCTGCTCTGCTCTTGTGAGACCTCACTTGGAGTATTGTGTGCAGTTCCCAAACCAAACCAAGGGCTGAGGCAAAGCAGGTCACTGGTGGAAAATCCACCTCCTGCCTCCCACTCTCAGTCTTTCTACTCCTCCCACCTCCCTCAGTGTGACTGCTCTTTACCGGGGCGTAAGAGGAAGGGGGTGAGTGGTTTCACAGTGTCAGTTTCTCTCTCAACATCAATATGGCTCACTTTGAAGAGCTGGAATGAAAGCCTACATCCAGTATTTCAGAGTGGAGCTTTTGCAGGAGTTTCTTTGACTTCTAGGAAGTCACTGAAGATTTATAGTCATCCACGTGATGCGTCTGGAGAGCTGGTGTTAAGTATTGGGGTTGGGCTGCATCACTAACCATTTCCATTCTTGCTTCTCCAATTTAACTGACACAAATAAACCCATGTCCTTCGTTAAATCAACTTGAAAGTGATTATTAAAAGCAACCAAGAAGCCCAAATCCAGTCCAGTGAGGAGCAGGCGTGCATGAGAACTTGTGTATATAATTTGGACGATGCTGATGCTTGGATCACGAGTGGTTTTGTTGCAGAGAGCGCAATCTATCAACATGTCATTTGAAGCTTTTTCTATTTGTCTTGGGCCAGGGCTGCCCTGGTTTTTAAACAGAGGCTCTGTCACTCAGCAGCTTGGCCGATGTTTTGTTCTTCTGTTATTTCACATGAGCCTCAATTAAACAAATGTATAATTTATGGGCCAGGAGTTAAGGAAATTCTCTTGTTTGGTAATGAAGTTGGGAAGCCTGGAGTTAGAGAGTTGAGAAACAAAGCGCTGTCATATTTTGCTCCCCAGTAATCATTCCTTCACCATGGATTAAGATGATTGCTGGCTGCCAAGATCTCCAGCAAGGAGCCAGATCATGGTGGAATAAATGTGCTCCTCTCTACAGTGATAATCATCTTGGCACAAGGCGTTGCTTGACTACAGTTGTGCACAGTCGGCGCTGGCACAGTACCATGGGAATCTAGAGCCCACCCAGCGCAGTTGCTCTGGATTCACACCAGTGTGACCCAGAGTAGCCTAGCTGCTTTAAAAAAGGCTTCTATGCTTCCAGGCCAAAAGCTCTGTGGCATGATGAGGCTGCTAAAAGCACCCTTATTAAGGACTAATGAAGAGATAGCATCCTTGGTGTTGTTGCTGCAGGGAAGGTGGTGGAAGAGCTTAGGATGTACGGTGGAATGGTTTCCTTTTTTAATACTTGATGTCTTAACAACTGTCTTGTTGCATTACTGACAAATACAACGTGACCGCCCTAATCAACTGCTCCTGTTTTAAGTGGTATCAGCACTGTTAATTAACTCAAGTTTTCAGAAGTTGGGGCAGTTGACAGCTGATGTGCTTTCATTTGCTGGGCTGCTAAGCTGGTTTTCATTGATTTGTGCTTGTGAATTAATCAACCATCTGAGCACTCAGTTATTCCATTTGCCTCTGCGCTTTCTTTACTTGCAAATGATATCTTTGAAGTTTACCAAAAGAATGAGTCACGTTGTAGCTTCCTAAGAATTTTCCCCCTCTGTAGTCATCCATTTTTCATGCTGCTGAAATCATAATCTATGTAATGAACGCAGGGAAAACACTGCTGTATGGAGCCATGTCTCTGCAGCTGAACTTTGGAGGTACATATCCTATTCTTTGCATGGCTGGCTGCTCTAATGAAAGAATGTTTAAAATCTCTCTCAGACTTTTAGAGCCAGGCTAAAACATTAGCATCCATCCCAGTTTAGCACTCCCCAACTTGTCTGAGGTTATGCACAGTCAACCTGTTTCCACGCTGGTTCTGAGTTACTGTGCGCGGCTCTAATACCCTTTGCTTGGGCAGATTAATAGAGGAAATGCCTCATAAATTTACTAGCAAGAAAGTAATTGCTTCCAAAACATGCACAGGTTTTAATTAGCATGAGTCTGTTTCTTTTGTAGCCCTGTTTGTGCTCTGTTCACCTTGCTCTAATTTTAAGTGTTTGCAAAGGATCTGTCTCTTTATTACTGGACATGACATGTGCAACTTCGGTGCAGGTGAATTATATTTTGGGAGTGCATCATTAGCTGGGACCAGGCACCACAAACATTGCCTGGATGAAAATGTCACTTAAAAGAAGTAGAAGTGCTCTACACACAGGAAGGCCATAATCGTAGGTAATCACTCGTATAACAAACCCTCTCGATGTTTCCTGTGGACATTTGCGATTCCCTCAGCTCTCAGTGTTTCACAGGCTCTTTGTGGAGTGGTGGGATTATAGAAATTCCTCAGTTATTCTGGTGGCCTTTGACCGAAACAATCCAAGCTACTTTTTAATGTCATCAGGTCAATTCTACTCAGCAGTAAACAATAAGAGTTTCTCTAGAGGACCATCCTAAGCCTGGATTTCCACCCTCCCTCTGCGTGTGCAGGAGGTGTGGGCAGAGATGGCCTTTTTTTCCGAGCACTTCTCAGTATTTACTGAATTAATTTAAGCAAAAGATTGTAAGACTGAGGTGAGCTGGAGGGAGTTTTTCCAAGTGCCTTTTTGGGTGTTTGCTCATGTACTCGGCCCTGAAAAATAAGCTGTGTGTTTACTGACTATGTTTGCACTGTCTTTACTGTGCCGGTGTTATTTTTGTATCTAGCTCATGGCCCTCAATAGCCAGGGGGGATTTCAAGCCGTTTGGACAAGTGCTCTCAGTCTCTATTTATTCATTTACGTGTTTTAACAAGGGTCTGCAGTGCTGACCCCCAGGCAGTTGCTGTAGCTGTCATCATCTTGGGTGAGGTCTGGGGCAGGGAGCAGAGAGGAGCACACTCAGTATCTTCCTTAAAATGCTGCCATCCCCAGCAGGCACTGCGTGAGCAGCCTGCAGACCCCAACAGGAACAAAGCTGCTGATGCCAAGCCGGAGAATTAAAGACTAATCTTGGAAACTTTGCCCCATCCCTGGCAGTGCTCGGGTCCAGCCTGGCCTTGAGCACTGCCAGGAATGAGGCAGCTACAAGTTCTCTGGGCAACCTGTGCCAGCACCTCAGCACTCTCTTAGTGAAGAAGCATCACAGTGATTTGTTGCATTGGTTGTTCATGAGACTCCCTTCCAGGCATCTCACATTTTAAAACCAAGTGACCTTCTCGAAGGTCCTTTGGTAGCTCTAGAGCATGAGCATTTTAATGCATTCAAAGCTACTTTTGCAGGATAAAGGCTGACCAGTGTTTTACTTCTGGGGAAGACTGAGCTCAGTTTGGGGATGTGTCACTGAGGGAGAGACCAATTTTTGATGCCATCTTCAAATTTGTACCTTTCCAGAAGATACAGCGTGAAGGGGAGACAAACCAGCTTGTTCTCAGGGTTTGCTGCGGCTGATGTGTCTGCACTGCCCTGAGCTTGTGAAGGGTCAAGCTGCTGCTGGTTTCCATGTTTCTTCTCAGGGTGTGACTTACTGTGGTAAAAGCTCAGCCAGCAATCTCACCATGGCCAATGTCCCCTGGCACGAGGAGGTGGTGTGCTTCGTCCAGGAGCTCACTGACCTTATCCCTGTGAAATTGCCTGTGAGCATGAGCACTCGAACTGTTTCCCCTTCGGTCACAAAGAGGTGAGGATGTGCCAGGGTGTGATGCCAGGCACTGTGCATCTCCTTGGAAATGCTGCACAACTGCCTTGTTCTAAAGCATTTATCTCTAGAGTTAGCTAGGTACTTTTTTGGGTTGGGGGGGGGGGGAAGCATAGTATGTATATTTCAGAGAAAGCTAAAGATGCATCTGGTCATAACTCACTGCTACCATAGCAATGCAGGTTTGCAGGGGGGCAGCTCTAGTTCAAAAGGAAAGCATCCTCTGTAACATCCACATGTCAGTGTCTTTTTTCCAAATTATTTCTCCAAAGGAAGTTCTGTTTCAAAGTTGGGTTTCTTCCTAAATGCCATCAACACAACTTGAAATACAAGTGAAATGGCAAAAAAAACCCAATTTAATTGTAAAGGATGCAGGATATGAAAAATATCAAGTACAATTCTGCTCTCAGAGCTTCAGAAAGCTCAATAAAAAGATAATAAAAATGTGAGATAAAGAGCCAGCTTGGCAACTGGTGGAGCAGCTACTTCCTATGCTAATTGTGATGATTTGGCTCCTTGCATATTCCTCACTCGTGTTTGCTGAAGTCATGAGCGCTGTCACATCTCTCACTGATCTGCTGTCTGCAATGTAAGAAAGACTTGGAACTACTGGAGCAAGTCCAAAGGTGGCCATGAGGATATCAGAGGGCTGGAGCAGCTCTGCTCTGGAGCCAGGCTGAGAGAGCTGGGCTGCTTCAGCCTTTAGAAGAGAACTGTGTGGAGACATCAGAGCAGCTGTCCAGTATCTGAAAGTGGGCCTATGAGGATGCTGGAGAGGGTCTCTTCCTCAGGGACCATAGTGATAGGATAAGTGGTGATGGGTTCAAACTTAAATAGGGAAAATTCAGTTTAGATATAAAGAAGTTCTTCCCCATGAGGATGCTGAGGCGCTGGCACAGGGTGCCCAGGGAAGCTGTGGCTGCCCCATCCCTGGCAGTGTTCAAGGCCAAGTTGGATGGGGCTTGGAGCAATCTGGTCTAGTGGAAGGTGTCCTTGCCTGTGGCTGGGAGTTGCAACTGGATGAGCTGTGAAGTCCCTTCCAACCCAAACTGTTCTGTGATTCTATGAACTGGGGGCTGGCTTTAGTGAGTGGTGTTCTGGGTCTTCCCATGCGGGGCAATTCCTAGCGTGCACTGGGAATAACTCCTTAAAATCACCTCTTGCAAAATATCCAAAACGTTTTAAATCCACTTTTGGAAATCATTAGGATCTTATTGCTGGAAACGTCTGCATGGTTACAAAGCTGTTGCCATTTGCAGTTTTATGGGAACAGCTGTGAAGGAGCCAAGAAAACAGGGATACCTGGATACCTGGCCCTGTTTTTGTTTTAACTCATCTCAAAGTTGCTTTATTTGCAGCCTTCATCTTGGTTGTTGCCACAGGCAACTATGCTTGACAAAGCCTTGAATGCAAAATATTCTTTTCCTGGTTGAAGGTGAAGGAAACACGTTGTCACCAAACTTACTGATGCATCATTGAAGTAACCCCATTAGTAACAAGAATAGATTGATACCGGCCCAGGAGGAATTCAACAGCTGCTTTGCTTTCCAAAGCCATTAGGAGAGGGCGTCTTTTGGAAACAATCTATACTCAGTACTAAAATAACTAATAAAAAAGAAATTTATTTCTGTTATGTTTAATTTTGAATTTCAGGCTCCAATGGAGAATAAAATTTGTCAGTGTATATTATTTGCAGGAAATGTGTGCTTTGGGAGCAATCAAACCATAGTGAGTAATTGCAAAGTCGAAGGTGTCTTAAAAAAGTTAAGGAGTTGCAGGAAGATGGTAATAAAAATCATTAGGAAATGTGATTTATTTCACTGTGTTCTTCTAGGTCTGAGTTTTGAGACTTTCAAACAATGCTCGTATGAATAATTTCAAACAACAGTATTGAAATGCCAGCCTGTAGGAAAGAGTCTGGAAATGCCAGAAAAACAATACCTCTTGCTTGCATCCTCTGCTCCTCAGTGTATAGAGAATCATTGATTGGCACCTGCTTACCTGATGGATAATAGTTTAGATCTTAAGCTCTGGAGTCTCTTAAGGGCAGGGATTTATGTAGAAAAAGGGCTTTTAGGTAGAGGAAACTGCAGTTTTTATGTCTGGTGTTACTTTGTTTTTTCAGGAAATCAAGAAGCAAATAAGAGGTAGGAGCTGTTGTGGTTTTGGATACTTCAGTGTCTTAAAAATGTCTCATTATACTTCCAAGTCTCTTCCCACACACGCATCCCTTTGTTTATGCTTCCCTGCTGACCAGAAGTGGATTCTTGATGTCTGAGTGTCCTTTTACAGTTAGAGGTGAGGTACTTGTGAAAGCCATCAGGACTTGGTGGGTCTCGGGAAGTGAGATGCGTCCCATTTAACCTTGGAGAGCCTTGGATCTGGCACTCCTGCACTGTCCCAGGAGAGCATAAAAGCTGTCATACATGGAAGCCTTACAGCAATACGTTTGTTTTCCAGTTACCCTTCACAAACCTTAAAGTAGCTTCCAGTGCCTAAAGGGACTAACAAGAAAGCTGGAGAGGGGGTTTGGACAAGGGCCTGTAGGGATAGAACTCAGGGAATGGCTTTAACCTGCCAGAGGGAGATTGAGATGAGCTGTTAAGCAGAAGTTCTTCCCTGTGAGGGTGCTGAGGCGCTGGCACAGGGTGCCCAGAGAAGCTGTGGCTGCCCCATCCCTGGCAGCGTTCAAGGCCAGGTTGGAGACAGGGGCTTGGAGCAACCTGCTCTAGCGGAAGGTGTCCCTGCCCATAGCAGGGGTTGGAACTGGATGAGGTTCAAGGTCCCTTCCAACACAAACCACTCTGTGATGCTGTTATTTCCACTTTTTGGGGGGCATCTGGGTATCAGCCTCTGTAAGCCTGAAGGACAAGTGATGTCAGCCACTTTTGAGTTCAGCCCTCCCTTGGCTTGGTCTGGGCTCCCATGGGTGTGAAAGGTCCTCTTCTGTGTCCTTTCTGCCTCCCCCTCCCAGTTTTCACTTCCCGCTGCATGCTGGTTTCCAATCTCTCCTTGAGGTACGCTTGCTGTGTTTTGGCTCCATCTTGGTTACCTTTCTTTAGCAGTAGTGCTGAATCCTTGACAAATTATATTTGCTTTGTCACAAATCCTATAAACACTGCGGTACAACAAAATCTAATTTATTACAGTGCTTTTGAACTAATTGGCTGAGATACTGACACAGCAGCAACTTTATAATTTAACAGTTAATTCAAGTAACCTATTCCCGAGAGAGACACCTTTGGTGTCTGCTTTCCCTGGCTTGTAACAATAGGTTGTATCTTCAAGACACCTGTAACAAGTGCCTAAGAAGAGGGAATGTGCTGCAGCTGCCTTTGTTTTGAATGAGAGTTTCATCTTAGTAATTTCCAGAATAAGCCCCCTGGCTCTGCTTTGTTGATTTTGCTTTGTGTGTGTTTACCACCCGCTCCCTTGTGTTGAAGCAGTTGCCTGCCAATTATCTCCTATTATGTTCACTTAAATATCTACCTTGCTTTGCAAGAGGATTGGTTTCCTGCCATATTCTCCCTGTTGCTTTCCAGCTGTGAGTTTCTATTAGAGTCTCAGAATAACAGAGTGGTTTGGGTTGGAAGGGACCTAGAAGCTCTTCCAGTTCCGGTTCCTTGTCCTGTCCCTCCATCCCTTGTCCAAAGCCCCTCTCCAGGTTTCCTGCAGCCCCTTTAGGCACTGGAGCTGCTCTAAGGTCTCCCCTTCAGGAGCCTTCTCTTCTCCAGGCTGCCCCAGCCCAGCTCTCTCAGCCTGGCTCCAGAGCAGAGCTGCTCCAGCCCTCGCAGCAGCTCCATGGACCCCTCTGGACTCGCTCTGACAGCTCCACGTCCCTCTTGTATTAGGGGCACCAGAGCTGAATTTGTATTCTGCAGAGCACCATTTGTACCATACCATGTGCTGCTGCTCAGCCTGGTCCTCAGCAAGTCTGTTGGTGCAAGAGAGTGTCCTTGCCTCTTTCACTATGCTGCTGGTATTGATGCTGTGTCAATTATCCATGCACAGCACAGGCAGTAGTCTTGAAATCCTGTTGCTTTTTGCTCTCTTTGAAGGTCTCAGTTAACAGGGTGAAATGCATGGCTGGTGAGCGCAGAAAATTGGTGTCCATTGTCCTTTTTTTCCCTTAATACATGGGTACATGTGATTGCCAGTAGCAGACCCGAACCTGTACCCTGGATCCAGATGTTCCCTTTTGGTGCAGACACAATCCCTTGTATTACCAGTTGGGTTATTTCCCAGGTAGATGTGGTCTGGGCTAGCATGGCAGGGCGAGCCTGGCATCCACAGAACCACCCAAGGCAGGTGCTTTTAGGAAGGTCCCCATAATCATATCCCATAACCCAAATGCAGTGCTGTGGCACATGGAGTACATCCAAGGCAGGTGCCATGGGTAGTCCGAACTGGAATGAGCTGGGTGGATTTTGTAGCCTGGGCAAAGGTGCTCATCACTCTCCATCAACCAGGAAGTCTTGCCAGCAAAGAGGGAATCGGCTTTTTCCTTCCTACTGGATTTTCCAGCCCCACTCGTGTCTGTGCCATGGGGGCTTGGATGGAACATCATGGCTTCATGTGCATCCTGGCTGCACTTGCAGAAGGCTTGAGAGGTTGGGTGAAAGGCATTGAAGTTGTTCCATGCTGAGCATTTCATCTATATTTAGGGAGGAAAAGGAAGCACTTAACTACCAGCTGCAGATCGACTGACAAGGGTTATATTAGAGGAAAATAGTCCATCACATTTTATTTCCTTCCTGCCTTGCAAGTCATTTGGAGAGTGCAAGCTGTCCTTGTGATCCAGCATCCCAGATCCAGGATTTGGATCAACTTCTCTGCCTGTTCACCCCTCAGTTGCCCTGTGCCTATGACAGCATCACAGTGCAAGGGGAAAAGCAAACTTGGGCTGCTACTTTGTGGCAGAAGATCGCTGAATAGGTGCAAGATCCCCATGTCTGCAGGAGGCAGAGGGGATGGGGCTGCTCCCCAGCTGAGGACAAGGCATCTCAGTAGCCAAAGAACAGCCTTAGTGCAGGCATGGGTATGAAATGTTAAGTTTCCTGAAGGATTTCTTTCTTTCTGTTGTCTCTTTCCAAAAATGAGGGTGGCTCTGCTGTGCTTGATCTGTTAGTTATTGAAAGAAGATCACCGTTGTGCTAAAGTAATCCGGTTTTCATCCATCGGAATTAAAACTGTCTGGATGTAGCCCTGGCTTAATTGGCAGAGGAGATGTTCTCCTCTGCAGCGGGTAGGGATTTAAAAGAAAGAAGTGTGCAATAATGAATCATTTCTTTAGAATAACTCACACAAGATTAGATTTAATAAATAGAAGGTACGAGTTGCAGAGGAACAATCCCACAGGCAAAGGGCTGTGCAACGCTGATGAGAGTCAGACCACCCTTGGTTTGGTGTCTCCTTTTAATTTCACTTGGAAAACACAATAGCAAATCCCATTTCCAGGTATTCTAGGTCCCAGCTTTGGATGGAGGTTCATCTCCTTTAACGTGTCTAGTTGCTAATGAGCACTTAAGTCACTGAATGTATAACTACAAGGCTACTTTTTGTTTCCATCTAAAACTGATGGAAATTGTTGATACATGATGGAAGCTGTTGGTGCATTGGCACCGTTCAGGGACAGTGTCTGAAGAGTCATAGAGGGGTTCCAAGCTTGGATATTCCCACGGCTCAGTGTGACTGTGCAGGTTTTCATTTAGCCCTTAGGACATGGGATGTAGAGAGACTCTTGCTTTGTGCGTCTGGTGTCCTGTTAGGTTGGTTGTATCTTCTATTGCACATATTTGTAACTTAATTACCAGCTTAATCCTGATTTCTCCCTCCTGCAGCCTAAGGTTATGAATGATAATTAAAAAGAAATGCTTTTTAACTTTTTAACAGGCATTATGACCCTATTAAGATTAATTTATCTACAGTATTTCGTGTTCTTTTCCTGAGTGACTCCAGTTCAAGTCACTTCCACTGCTGAACAAAGAGAGCCTTAAATAATTGTGAGCCTTAATTTGGTGAGAAACTGTGTGTAATAATGTAATGAATGATTGGTTTGACTTCATACTGGTAGGTGGCAAAATCAGTTGGAGCAGTTGTATAGTATCAATGCTTTGCACTACCATTGTATGTGATCTGTTTAATAATACTCCCTGTGAAAACGTAAAAGCTGTTTTGTTTATTGCAATAATGGGCTGTCTTCGAATTTAAATTAGGGAGCTTAGGACTGGAGCCATCAGGATTGTTTTTCCAGCTGTCTTTTTGATGTGCCCAGAGAAGTCCCGATGGTGGAGACCAGCAATAGAAAACCAGTAGCTGACAGCTGATGTGTTGCACATCTGGAGTGGTAACCAGTGCCCAAGTGACACCTCTGACATGGCATTATGCTCTGCTCTGATATGTCCTGTATCCTGTACCTGAGGTCTTAAATACTTCTAAGCCAAGCGACCTTGGAGCACCTCTGCTATTAGGAAAGGCTGAGATAGCTGCACTGTCCAGACAGTTCCTGAGACCTTTCCCCGTTACAGGAAATCCAGATATGTTTGTTACCCCACCAGAGGTGTGGATGTGGCTCACAGAGCCACATCTCTGCCAGCTTGATGCTGTATTGGTCTGTAACGGTCCTTTACAACCCCGATGCTGCAGCAGACCTGGGTCTGTAGAGGAAATAAAAGAGATTGATAATCATCCCTTAAAAAATAGTATTGAAATTATTTAATATTTTTTTATAATTTATTATTAGTTTTTATCTACAGTATATATGATTCCTATTATTATATCTTATAATGAGATACATACTATTTGTGTTATCCTTTATTGTATTATTGAATTATTCATTTTAACATAAATAATATTAAAGTAATTAATCATAGAAGGGTGCTAACTCCTGCTCTGCTGTGTGGCCAGTTGTGGCTGTGGTGTAAAAAGTAGCCAAGCTGGATTAATTTTTGTATTCGTATGTTCACATATGTCACTGCACATTGATGTGTTTTGATGCTGCTGAATTGTTCCAGCTGCTGCCAGGGATTCCATGGAGAGGACCATTTCTACTACAGATGTTTTTCAAAGTATCATCATAGACTGGTTTGGGTTGGAAGGGACCTTAAAGCTCATCCAGTTCTAACCCCTTGGCATAAACAGGGACATCTTCCACTAGACATGGAATTTAAAGCAACTGACCTGTGCACAAAGCCAGTCTCCAGCTCCCAGGACAATGCTTTTCCTTAATAGCAAAAGAATATATTTAAGCTCAGTAAAGGAAGTATTTCAAGGAAAGTCACTGAAAGATAGGCTGATCATGTCCTGACTGCTTCTCCAAAGATAACTTTTCTTCTTAGATAAGAATTTAAATGGAGTGTAGTAGTTTTGGGTTTGTTTTTAAAGCACGCTGCATGTTTATTTGCTCTTGTGGCGCAGGGACTGTAACCTTTGCAGGCTCTGAATGCATTACTTCCCTTAAAAAGGGTTTGTGCACAAGATTATTTTAGGTTTGGGTTTTTTTTTCCCACATATGCAGGAATCAGGCAGGATTTGTATTGTTGTGCCCCGCTGTCACATCTGTAGGGAGTGATAGGTGCTGGGCATGGGGACTGGAGCTTGGGGACCAGAGCATGGGGACTCTGGGAGCATGAGCTCCAATGGGAAGGTGTGCGCTGGCTCCCACATCATCTCATTGCTCCAGCAAAGCTTGTGGAGGGCGAGATTGTCTTTCCAGGTAGCACAGCCTGGCTTCAGAGCCAGCTGAAGGAGCATTTTTCTGGTTCTTTTTATGATGCTAGCCTAAAAAAAACCAGAAGGTTTCAGCCGTTTGTCTTCTGTTGATGTATTTATCACCTTAAAAGACTTAACCAGGTAGTGAAAAATTCAATAAAACCCCTGACTGCATTAGTTTGAAATAATACCAATGTTTCGCACTGCCTTGCCTGCTCTATGGATGAAACTGTTTGGGGTCTTAAATCTTTTGTTATCTGTGGAATAATCGCAAGACTGTTAAAACGCAATCTGTAAATGTTGTGGGCAATTGAGGCTCTTCTCCCCCACCCCATGGTTGTCTGGCTTTTTCATTCCTCAGGAGAAGTAATTGCTTTCCATGACACACTTAAAGGATTGCTCCCATTTCTTCGTGTTTTATAGCTGTGCTATTCCAGCACTACAAATATTTAATATTATTTAATCTGCTTTTGTAATGAATCCCAGACAGCTTTTGTTGGGTTGCTCTGGTGGGAATGGTGTCATCGCCTTCATCTGCAGCCAGCATCTCCCAGCCTTGACAGCTGTGTTCAGGAGCTGCATGTTCAGATGGAGTTAAATGGCAGAGCTTAAACCCTCCCTTTGGTGCCCTAGCATGGGTGGCTTTTTTGGTCCTTCTGTGCTAGGTTTCTCTTGGTTGGCCTCAGGGCTATCTAGGGACCCATCTGATGTGGTAAGAGCACTCCATACCCCTTGTAGCAATAAGCTCAACAGCTTGTGTGCCAAGCAACTCTCCCATGTGCCATGTGTGATAAGGCTTTGCTGGATCCTGTGGGTTGGGTGGGTGGGGTGTCCTTAATTTGTGTGAGAATCTGTTGGGTGTTAATGAATCAGGTTTGGGGGCAGCAGGGACTCTTACACATGGTGTGAACTTGTCCCCTGGCACCTCCGCACACACTGGGAGGGAAGTTCAGGTCTCCTGAGCCTGGATCCTGTTTGGGATCTGCTGCTTTACTGGTGATGTGTTGTCTCTTCTGCTGTTGCTTTACTTGTGGCTGCACACATGGAGAAAGACATGTCTCCTTGGTGACCTATAGCCTCTGTCTTCACGTATGAAGGATGTTGGGCAAGTTTATTTCCAGTGAGACTTGCTCCTGCTGTTCTGACCCTGTGGTTTCACATCTCTTCTTGCAGAGCACAGCTCCTGCTGGAATGACACAAGCAGCAATAGATCAACATTAGCAATGTCTGATTACAAAATTCTGCAGGTGTCAGCGGTTTTTCCAACCAAAAAAGCTTTCAGCTCTTGGGCAGAAAGTCAGGTGCCATTTTAAATGCGGAGCCATCAGGATTTTGAAACAAACCCGAACAGGGAGTCGGTCTGTTTTCCCTCTTTTTAACTTTTCTTTTTCATTATGAAATACATAAGAAGCTCTTAGCTAGGATAAATCCTAATTGAGGATTCAGTCAAGGCTGTTGCTAAATGAGCAGAGCAGGGCTGCTACACAAATGCAGCTTCAGCTCATCAAAATAAGCAGTTCTTAAAATTCTCACATGGAAAGAGGATTCACGTCATTAAACCTCTTTATCATCTCCCCGTTCCCAAAAACAGCCCTTTTGTCCCTGTCAAGAATCCCCCAAATCCTTCCCAGTCCCTGCAGCACACAGCTCTGGTGTTGGTCCTGTATTCCCTGGAGTTAGGGAATCACAGACTGGTTTGTGTTGGAAGGGACCTTAGAGCTCATCCAGTTCCAAACCCCTGCCATGGGCAGTGACACCTTCCACTAGAGCAGGTTGCCGCAAGCCCCATCCCACCCGGCCTTGAACAGTGCCAGGGATGGGGCAGGGAGCAGGCTTCAGTTGACCTTGGAAGGGTTACTTTGTTAAGGATTACCTGGACATCATCTCAAATTTACACACTTTCTCTAGGGCTCTTCCCTAAACCAGGGTCTTTCAGGTATAAATGACACCTGGCAAGTGCAGACAGACTTGGGAAGGCTTTGGGATGCACTGTGGAAGTGTTCCTCCACCAAAGAGGGGCTGTAATGGTGGTAGAAAGTGGTGGGACATCGAAGGGTCCCGTAAATCACCCAACAGTCAACTCTTCTTAGAGGTTATCTGCTGGTAGACAGCACTAAATGAGAAAGCTGCAGCAGGCGCCCTGTATCTGTGTGTGTTTTCAAACCCTGCGGATGAATGTGGCTGAGAAACAGTAAGTTCTGGGTGTTTGTCCACCTGCATTTATGGCTTTTTTCCTATCAAAGCAATTACCCTGCACTAGCTTCTGGATGGCTTTACCCTGGACATTGTGGTCACTAGAAAATTGAAACTTACTGGGAAACCAGTTTAACATGCACCCAGCTTGTCTTAGCACACATGTGGTGTTTGGTGTTTCTCATTGCTCCCTGGCTCAGCAACCTGCTGCTTTTCCTTCCAGTTCAAGATCAAAGGCAAGTGGAGCACCTGGATCAACTCTGACTGCTTCCAGCAGCTGGTGTGAGCGCAGGAGCAGAGCGGCAGCTCCCAGACTTTCACTGTGGCCAGTGACACGGCCTGGACTCCTCAATGGGCACTCTTTGAGTCCAGAGAGAGGGGATTCAATCCCTTGGATATGAGATACCAGCGGAAGACCAAAGCAAGGGACATCTGGGTGCAGAGGCTGGGGCTCACTGAACTCTGGGCTGGCTGGCTGCTGAGATTTAGTCTCCATTTCTAGGCTAACACTGATTCTGAATCTATTTACCTAGACTTTTCTGATGTTTGATATGGAGAAGGAGGGTAAAGCTTTTATTTGACCCTTATCCCCTGTTTTTAGGGCTCCTTGGATGAAAGTATTTATATGTCTTTCTATCTCAAGATACATCACAAATGGTGTATGCTGGCAGTTCATCCTAACTGGCAGTGCTATGAGGGAGGCGGTGACTGTGGTCTCCACAGCAGAGAGCACTTGGAGCTGGATGAGGAGGGGGAAGGTTCATTTGACTTCTGTGCCCTGGTGCAAGGAGAGACCGGCATGTGCTGGCACCAACTTGGCAGCAAAACATTCCACATCCATAAGGATAAGTGCCAAGGGGACTTCAACACCACAACTTGGTTGGATCTGTGCAGGTAAGACTGCAGATGGATTTGGATCTAAAAACCTGAGCCCTGCTGGAAGTATCATTGTGCAGACAGTATCAGATTTATGTATTTTAAAAACTGGTGCCAATTCCTATGAAGACCCCTGTCCCATCCCCTTGGGAATGCTGTAAGTAACAGCACCCTTATTAATGTCATCTGCAATTTCTGGTATCTCTCCAAAAAGCTTCCAGGTTCATGGGCTTGGCAATGAATATTTTCCAAGCAGTTTTATCCCACTCCCCAGCAGCCCTAGGCAGTGTATAGCACTCTTCAAAACCCTCTTAGGCTCCAGCTGCGTGTGTCCAGTGTCCTGTGGATGGTGAGGACATACTGTGGGGAGCCAGTGGGTTTGGCCACCAGTGGGTGGCTTCCTTCTCTCCACCCAGGCAGGTCAACAGCATTGCTGCTGGTTTGGGTAATCCGATGTAAATGAAAACTGAATCCAGCTGCAGAAACAGACCCAGAGGTTGGGGGAAGAAACCGTGGTCATGCTCAAGTACTTTTGTTTTCCTGTTGAGCTCCAGGAGCAGAGATCAGAGGTGTTCCCAGTGCTCCCACCTTAAAGATGAGGTCCATAAGCATGAAATTCCCAGGGGCACTGTAGGTGGTGAGTGTTCCTGAGGTTGTGATTCTATTTCTTTTCTTTAAAGCACCTAATTTCTTACTGTGTAAAAATTGTTGCTACAGAAGAAAGAAAATAAAATCATTTTCCTTTGAGCACTTTTGGTGTGTCACTGCTGTACGAGCCTGTGTGAGAGAGGATGCTAAAGGGATTTTAAGATGAAAAGCACAGATGTTGCTGAATATCTACTTTTTTCTTAATAGCATGTGAGGTGGAAGGGGAGGGCATCTGTGTGTCCATGGATGACGGAGAGGGCTTGACTGATGTCCAAGCAGGACACAGCTGGAGGCTGAGCTTGGTGTGCTACATGTGCCCAGCTGGGCTAATGAAACCCTGTGCCCAGGAGTCAGTGTGCCATGGCCCAGCTCATGCGGCTGAGGTGAGCCAGGCCATGGTCATGGTGAGATCTGATCCTCTGGGCTGCTAAAGCTGCTTCCTGGCTAAGACTCTCCATATGCTTCATCCTTCACAGCCCCATTCATGGGTGCTGGTGAGCACTCAGCTCAATTGGGATGGCTCTTGTTTGTTGCATGAGAAGGATGTGCAGGTATTTCACTGCCTCTTCATCACCAGCCTCCTGTGGGTTGGGTTAGCTGAGGTCAGTAGCAGCTTTGGCAAGACTTAAACTTTCTGTGAGGGTCTGTTAAATCTGGAGCATCGGTTGCATGTGGGTGCAGCTGGACTCTTGGGCCAGCATGTTTGATATCCACAATAGCCTACCATCCTCCCCTTAATGGATTCCAGCTCTCTGTATGTCTTCTTCCTTTCTGGGCCAGACACCTCCATCCTGCATCCACCTCCCTGATGGATGAAGCAGCCATAAATCACCTGTATTGACCCCAATTCCTTGCTTGTCCACAATGAGCTCTGGTAGCAGCCAGTGCTGTCTTGGGAGAGGTGGCCCCAGTGCTGCCAGAGCCCTGGGGCTGCTGTTCCTCAATAGCAGTTGTGAAATGCAGTATGTGAAATGCTCCACGGAGCCCTGACAGTGTCTTCCCTTAGAGATCCTACAGCAGCCCTAAAGAAAACTCTCTGTGTGGTTTTTCTGGGCTATGGCATTGGCATTATTTCTCCTCCCAAGCCCCCTTGGGACGCGCAGATTGCTACTGTTACATAGTGCTTCTCCATGGGCCATTTGGTTCAGCTGAAATAACACATCGGTGCTGTAAGAGGCCTTTGCCTGATCCTCCCTGTGTCCTCACATTGCCTCCATCCTTCATCCTGATCCTCCTTGTGTCCTCACATTACCTCCATCCTTCTCCCTTGTCCTCCCTGTGCTCACTCTATCCTTCTTCCTGATCCTCCCTGTGTCCTCATACTCACTCCATCACAGAATCACAGAGTGGTTTGGAAGGGACCTTAAAGCTCATCCAGCTCCAACCCCTGCCACGGGCAGGGACACCGTCCCCTAGAGCAGGTTGCTCCAAGCCCCTGTGTCCAACCTGGCCTTGAATACTGCCAGGGATGGGGCAGCCACAGCTTCTCTGGGCACCCTGTGCCAGCGCCTCAGCACCCTCACAGGGAAGAACTTCTGCCTAAGAGCTCATCTCAACCTCCCCTCTGGCAGCTTGAAGCCATGGTCCAGGCTGCATCTTCTTGCCATGCTGCAGCTCTGTCCAGCCTTGCTGCCATAGTGCCCTGACTCACAGAGTGACTCATTTGGGGTGGCTGCTGTGTTTTGTTTTTGGGTGAGGATAAATATATTTGTTTCTAAAAATCTTCAGCTGGAAAACATCCCGCGAACAGAGAATTGTCATCCATCACCTTTGTCTTCATCTGGCTCCGCTCCTAAATCATTTATGAAGTCAGAGCCGCTGTTGTGCCTCGAGGGGATAGGAAGGAGATAGCTGAATTAATCGAGGGAAGGGCGTCTTGCTCATTTTGTCAGCTGAGAACTGAGCCAGGAGCTGGCAAAGGCTGAAGCCCCATGGGAGGGGACCCAGCCCAGCGGTGGGAACATGAACTGCTCTTGCAGCTCGTTGTGATGAAGGGAGGCAATTAATCCAGGGTAAAGATTTCCGAAGAAGCCTGGGGTTTCTGGAGCTGAGCGTTCCCGGCGGTGGGATCTCATTGGTTCCTTCCCTTCCTCCTCTTTGTCTGTCTCCTCCGCTTGCCAGCCAAGTGACACTGGCTGGAGGTGCCAGGAGCTCTAGGTCTTATTTCCAGCATTGATGGGACATTGATGGGCCAGGCTGGATGGGGCTTGGAGCAACCTGCTCTAGTGGAAGGTGTCCCTGCTTGTGGCAGGGCATTGGAACTGGATGAGCTTTAAGGTCCCTTCCAACCCAAACCAGTCTGTGAGTCTATGGAATGTCAGGCTTCTATTGGGTATGCTCAAAACCCTCCTGGTACAGCTGCCCAGCAAGCAGATGATGGCAAACTAGTGCTCTTTCCCCCATCTCCCACCCTGCCACTGCCTCTGTGTCCCATGACCTCCCCTTTGCTGTGTGAGAGCAGCATGACGGTTTACAGAAATATGTTCATTTGGGGTTTATTTTCAATAAAGGCATGATCTGTAGGAATCCAGCCCAGAAACCCAGAAACAGACCCACCAGCACCGTATTTCATTGAGATACACATGCTTTGCGCAGGCAAAGATGCCCACCGTAATTCCATGTTTATTCCACCCCTTGAATCACGCTTAGGAACAGACCACCCTGTGAATGATACAATATATTGTCCAAGTAGTATGGAAATCTGCTCTGCAGATCATTGCAGAAGGAAATTCCAGGGTGAGCTCCACAGGCAGGAGCTGAGGCTGCGAAACGCTGGGCTGGGGCATTAGCACTCTACTAAATACAATCTTGTTCTTTGGCAGCAGGCTGAGGGCATTACAAGGAAAAGCTGCTCTGAACCCTGCTCAGCTTATGGGGTAGCACCCAAATACCTGCGCCGCTGCTCAGTTCAAAGATTTTTGCTTTCTCTAAACAAATAAGCCACAAACACCATGGAGTAACAGCAGTGATTAAGCAAGGCCACAGAAATCAAAGTTATTATCCACTGGGATCCCTTTGAGATCTGCTCTGGCCTCTTAGAGGCTGAAAAATCATCGCCATCGGGAGCCTTAGCATGGACAGAACTAAGATCTCAGCCTCCTCTCTGGCAGGTTAAAGCCATTCCCTCTTGTCCTGTCCCTACAGGCCCTTGATCAAAACCCTTCTCCAGGTTACTTGTAGCCCCTTTAGGTGTTGGAAGACTGAACAATTTGTAGAAGCACAGAATGGTTTGGGTTGGAAAGGGCCTTAAAGCTCATCTACTTCCAACCCCCTCGCAGGTGAGTGTTTATTTCCCGACTTCATTCTGGCCAGCCTGCCTCAGGTATGCATTTTCTGCTAGTATTCTAACAAGTGCATCAAACTGATGATTGCTTGTAATTGTAACGCTGTGAAGCTTCAGTAAAAGCCCAGCTGAGCTCTGTGCAGCCAGCTGTGTCTTTCTGAAGCGGTCTTGGGTATTTTTACCATGTTTTCAAGTTATTTTTGCAGTCGGTCTCTTCAGAATGAGGAGGGGTTGGTGAATTTTTTCATGTTGGCAGCCTTTCCTGGGCGCCTGATCCAGCACTGTGACTTGCTGAGTTGCCTTCAGAAGCGGCTTTGTCAGCACATACCAAGGTGACCATAGCAGAGAGCAAGAAGCTGTGGGGCAGGGTTTCTTATGGCAGCTGATGGGAGGGGGTTAATTTTGGTATCACGTTTGTTGCCAGGGGATGGGAAGTGTTTGCTTCCTAGACCCCAGATGGACCAAGGCCAGTGCCTTACCCCAGCTGCCTGTGCTCACCCCTGTGGCAGCTATTTCTTGGGTTTGTGTTTCTCCTCCCTGTTTTCCCTCTCTTCCTCCCAAGATTAAACAGAGATCACAGGAAACATCCAGACCCTTTTGAAAAATCCTTGTAAAGCTCTGATCCCTTCAAAGGCCCTGTTTGATGTCTGCTGTGAAGGATGCTGTGCAGGTTTTCCTTAAGGGGCTTGTTGAGGCCATGGCTGGGATGTTGGTGTTCGCAGCGCTGCAGCTGTCTGCCTCTGGAAGTGTCCTGGGTTACTTGTGACTGAGCCATCACAAGACCATTAACCCAAACCTGGCACCAACAGAAAGCATTTCTCAGTGGTTTGTTTTTCTCACTGTCTTAACAACTTTGAGTCTGAGATCCTCAATTTTAACCAATGAATGGAGGATCAGTTCTGCAGGAACACCGGCAGCAGTCAACTGCTCCACATACGGAAAGGATTTCAAGCTCACATGACATCTTCCTTTGCATATATGTGCTGAAATCACATCAAATATTAGCAGTGCTGGGGAAACTCAAAGATGCATAGAAAAATCAGAAAAGCTTGAGACAGATTCAAGTATTCAATAATATTTTATATTAATGGCATTTAATATTTTCTAGACTGTTTCCAGATTTGCTTCACTGTTGCTTTGATGACATAATGTGGGGTTTTTTTCATGTTTCATATCTTCTACAGTCTTCAAAGCGCTTTTTGCTTCCCCATATGCCTGTGCTGAGTGGGCTTTCTGGTCCTTGTTCTCCATGTTTCTCTGTGCCTGGAGGCCCTGGTGATCAAAGCCTCCTTGTTCCCACCACAGCCGGCCAGGCTTTGGGGGTGGTTTAGCTCCTTATCACATTGGACCTTAATAGGAGTCATCCTGAGTCCTTTCTGTATCCTCCTGCAGTGAAAGCAAAATGTGCTCTGCTGCTTGTACAAAATAGCCACCAGAAGATGACCATTTTGCTTTTCCCAGCCTCTCCAATGTCTCTTCCTGGGGTTTTGCTTAGTTTTGTTAGGGTTTTGGGGGGGGATTATCTGTGTTTTCTCAAAGGTCTTTAAATTGTTATCAAAAATCAATCTTTCCCTAATGCTTTCTTTATTTAATCAGCAAATATCATCCAATTATGTGGGGATCAAGTAATTACGACTCTCTCAGCAAACCTACTTCTCTTTCTTTCCCCAAGAGGAGGAGAGGGCTTCCCTCAGGATTATGTGATTAAACAGAGGTTTAAAAGAGAGATCTTGCTTTGTTACTTAAAGAGCTTAATTTGAAATCCTCTCAGAAGTGAGCCGCACTTTGCAAGAGCTGAGTAAGGGAACTGTTTGCTTATCACTTGCCTTGGGTCCTGCTCAGTTGGGCACCCCATGTGTGGATTGGAAAGTGAGCTCCAGGGTGGGATCAGCCCTCATCCAGGGTCTCAGAGCAGTCCTGGTATCCTTCATTATGGCTGGTCACCTCTACTTTTCTCCTGAGATGTGCTTTGAAATGGCTGGATGGGTCCCCTCTCCTTCAATGGGATGTCAAGCATTGGGTAGAGCCTGATGCTGGAGCCCAAGTGTTTTTGATCCACTAAGACCATGGGAATTACAGTTCCCATTGTAGAGGCATTTCACTGTGTCTCTCCTCACCCTGGTGAAGGTCCATCACACCCTTCCCTGTCTGGCATTAGGCTGCCCCACATCCACATCTGATGTCACTGATAGATTTCCCTGGTTCATTCCTGCTTCTGCTCCACATCACCCATGGCCGTGGTGCTGGGAGTGCCAGTTTCCTGCTGGCTCTGCTTTGGCAGGTCAACAATCAAATATTTTACCTTAAAGAAAGTTTGAAAGCCCTGTCACACTTGTATATACCTGCTCATATATGCATTTATAGGCATATATACAAGGCACAAGAGCTATGGACTTCCTTGGAAAAGGTCTCTGCGCAACCAGTAAGCAGAAGGGCTGCTGGAGTGAAGGACCCACTGCATTAATTCGTTCAGTACAGGCAAAAAGCATCTGAAAAGCTGTTACATCTCCTCAGTAATAGTTTGCCATGCTCTGCCTCTAGAATTTTATGTGCATTTATAGCCCAATAGAGAAGTGCTGCCCATGTGCTAGTCCCACGCTCTTGGCAGGCATGAGCACTTGGAGAATAACACCCAGAGCAGTCAACAGGGCCAGTACCTGATGAAAAGAGATGGAGACAGCTCTGGCTTGCTCTTTCTCACCAGCAAGAGGCCAGATCCCCAGCTGTGAGCTCTCCTAAGGGTCCTGGGCATAGGTGGTAATTTCTGAAGCTTTTACCTTTTTAACCGGTGTCAGGAACAAGAGGTGGGACATTTAAAGACTTCTGTAACTGATGGAAACCAGGGAGGCTTCATAAAAGGACTGGAAAGCCCTTTACAAGCTTTTGCTTCTGTGTTTGCATTTGCCTTTCAGTTCATGTCGCCCAAGACTGTAATTTTTGTTCAGAAGACAGCACATTTGGGGGATCTGAGGGAGTTTTCTGGTGTGTGGAGCTGTCAGCTGTAGTGCAGCAAGTGGGGAGGATGTCACCAAAAGAGGACTTGGGTTTTCTGGCAAATATGCACTGTGGTTTTGAATGTGAACACAGGGAAAGGGCAGGAAGAGAGGAGGGACTGAGCTATCCCAGAGCTGTGCCCGTATGTTGGCTGGTTCCCTGCTGAAAGCTGGCAAACAAAGGAGAAACGCAACAGGAATATCCAAGGCGGAAATGTGAGCACCTGCTGTGATGGACGCAGCTGTGGTGGCCTGAACCCCAGTTAAACGTCCAGCTGGCAGCATGTGTAGTGGCTGTTCCCAAAGGTGCTGCACAAAGAGCGGTTATAGGGTATATATGTGAGCATCACCCTGCAGTGTAATGTTGGAGGGACTCAGTGTCCTCACCAGCACTGCTGTGAAGCCAGCACAGCATCCTCCCTGAGCGCTGGTGCATACCCAAAGCCTGGTGCCAAGTGCGCCAGGTATGCAGCTCTCCTGATAATTTAGTTTTGTGTTTTACCATGCTTACTACCAATATGTTGCCCTGTCCCTTTTCACTGACCGTCTTGAAAGCTGGTAGATGCTGCTGAGACATGTTATCCCTCTGGATAAGCTGGGGCCAGGCTCTGGTCACTAAAACTGCATGGATATTCACCAAGGTTTGGTGAAAGGTGCACTGGGGCTGTTCTCCTTCCCTGTGCTCTTCCACAGATGCAGTGATCCCAGCAAGACTCCACTGCAGGCAGCTGTGGAGCTTGGGAAGTGTGTGTTTGAGTGCAAATCAGGGCAAGTCAGAAGGAGAAAAAGGAATTCAAGGAGATACACATCTCCCAGAAGCCTGTGTTAAAAGAAGACAGTAAGCTGGGATGAATGATGCATAAGATAAAAAGCCTAGGGACAGCAGGGAGGGAAAGGAAAGAGTTGCTTAAATAGGGAAAATATATGAGAAAGAAAAAGGGAAGGGCCACGAAAGTGGGAATGTCATTTATCAGGACTTGTTTTGTGTTTGCTAGAAAAAGTAAATCCACTAAACAAAAACCTGTTGGCAAAAATTCAAGTGAACCTCAGGGAACATCTTGGAGGGTGGGTGGCAGGAGGGATCAGTGGACTGGGTTCAATGGTGTCATTTGCAGTTGTTTTGCATATGCCAGAGTGAGCAATGGACCCAACCAGCCCTGCCTGGGACTCACCAGGTCCCCCAGACAGGCTAGCACAGAGCTCCTTTAAATGGGCTCCTTTGAGCTGTAAGGGTGGGAAGGGAGAGGAAAAACAAAGGGAACAGAGCCCTCAGGCTCTTAAATTGCTAAATTGAAAACACTTAATCTCAGTAGTAGTAATGATCTAAATAGATATGTGTGTGCGTATGTGTATGTATGGTGCAGGAGGAGGGGTTCAGAGAAGGGC
The DNA here is from genome assembly GCA_028858755.1 of Ara ararauna. Taxonomy (NCBI): domain Eukaryota; kingdom Metazoa; phylum Chordata; class Aves; order Psittaciformes; family Psittacidae; genus Ara; species Ara ararauna. The sequence goes on along the minus strand of CM054389.1, from coordinate 1,758,303 downwards.
TCCCATAGTCACTTTTCCTTAAAGACCATGCCCAAGAAGGAAGCAGATGGATGTCTGCAGGCATGGACCCCAGCACAAGAGGTCTTCAAGGCAGAGCAGTAAACCACTGCCTTGGGGAGTGCGAGGTGCGTGTCTGAAAGTAAGATAGAAGCAGGGGCTGGGGGTGCCTCTGTGCTGGCCCCCTGCAAGAGCAAAGGATACCACTCATGTGGCTCGTGGATGGTCTTGCTCTGGAGCAGTGAGCTGTGGAGGTATCCAGGCTAATAAGAAGCTGAGTTGGAGGGAAGGTGGGATAAGATCTTGGGCTGTGGCTCTGTTGGTGGGGTCTTGGTGCAGGGAAGGAACTGATGGCCAAGGAGGAGAAGGAGAAGCTGTGGCTGTCCTTCCACAGGACACTGAGCTGATCTCCTTAGAGGGTTGTCTGGAGATGAGGCTGTAAATCTGCTGTGCATTGCAGGTAGGAGTAGTTACAGGATATTCATCACATCCCTTACCATGGTGCAGGAGCAGCTCTGTCATCATAAACCTCTGTTACTGTGCCTCCAGTTCATCAGATGTTTCACGCACTTTACACGCTGCTGTTGCTTGTCTCCAAGGGGTTACAGCGGCTCCGGCAGTGCTGTCTGCAGTCATGCCAGGGCTGGAGGGGAAGGTGCTTTCTCTGGCTCCCACCACATGTGAGACACCAGGAGTGCATGGTTGGATCACACTGCCCTGGGTCACACAGAGGTTTGTGTCCCCATAGTGCTACAGCTGAGGGAATGGATGAAAGAAAGCATTGCTATGGCATTTTATAGCCCTTGGAGTGGATTAATGCAGCTGACCTTGACACTCTCCCATAGTCTAATGGCCATGCTGATGTTAAACCTTTAACACTAAAACCAGGCTTTTGGAGAAAGGTCTTTGCTTCCAATGGCAATGTGTGAGCTGGATAGTGAGAAAACAGCTGCAATCGTGGAATGGTTTGGGTTGGAAGGGACCTTAAGGCTCACCCAGTTCCATGCCCCTGCCATGAGCAGGGACACCTTCCACTAGAGCAGGTTGCTCCAAGCACCATCCAATCTGGCCTTGAATAACTGTGTCTGCTTCCTTCCCCCTTCTTGATGACCCTGTTGAGCTTTTTTAACCCCCCCGATATAGAAGCTCCTTTTCCAGTGGTTGTTGTACAGCTGCCCCCTGATCTGAGAGATGGGCTTTGGGGCAATGCCTCTTGGATCCATGGATCTTGCTCCCTTCAGGATCTTTACACCCCGGTCTGTGTTCTGGTGATGGGCTGACTGCAGGTTGTGTTTGCTGAGCACTTATCTCCAGGTTTATGCATCCCAGCGTGGCTCCAGGAAAGCATCCCTGGTGCAGGTTGTCTGGTCTCTGCATGGCACTGCTCCATGATCGGTCTTTTCTTGGTTGTAAATATTAACGATGTGAGGCAAGTGGAGTTAAGAAACCACATTAATTATTATGGAGTTCTTCAGCAGCCTTTTTCCTCTAGGAAAGGACAGTGGAATAGCACATCTTTCCCTTCAGTTTGCAAATGCTGGCTGAGTGCCTGTAGCAGTCCAGGAGCACGGGGTGGGCATGGTTTCCTCTGGTGCTCTTTGCAGAATGGGTGAGTTCTGGAGCTTTGCCTACTGTGAGTTTGAGGTATCAGCCCCACCATTCCAGAGCAGCAGGTACACCATGTTCTGCAAAAAATAATGTCCATAGAACTAAGCTCAGCCCCAAAATCCAAGCCCCAAAGGCAGGCAGGCTGCCTTTGTGCCTTGCCCAAAGCTTTCCCTTCAGTATGAGCACTACTGCTTGATTAAAAATGCAAAGCCCCTGGTGATAATGCTCATCACTCCTCTGACATGGATTTTTGCAGCAGTCTCAAGGCCCAGCATAGCAGAGAGCTTTGGGAGCTGTGTGTTAGCTGCTGAAGTAACATTCCAGTTAAAGTCACAGGCAAACATCAGCAACAAAGAAATTACAACTACAGAAAGAGAATGGTGAGAAAACAGGAGTAATCTGTTTCTAACTGTAATGCTGGAAGGAGGAGTCAGGCTTAGTCCCTGCACTTCATTCTTCCCACTGCAATTTGGCAAATGTCAGCAGCTTTGGAAAGTTCACATTTTCTATACCTTTGCTTGAAACACAGCAATTCTTCCGACTGTTCTCCCCTTGTTCTCTGCTTCATTTCTTTGTGAAAAACCCATTAAACACAGAAAGGTCAGGTTTTCAAAAGCTCATGGTACACATGCTGCGCATCAAACACGTGGCTGTGAGCTTCCCATTGGAGGCTGGTGGATGTTGTTTGAAACACTGAGGTTTCTTTTGATGCCTGGCTGGGAGATGAGTTCTCTAGGAATCCTGCCCATATGTTCCCACTGCCACCTGCACCATACTGAGAGTCAATGTGTCTAAGCCCTGTACAGCATCGCTCTGTGTCCTTGTGTGCAGGCTGCAGATCCTGAGAAATCCAAGCTGTTGCAGAAATGACCTGCTCCTCTGGGAAACTAATGCAGCTGAGCCCATAATCTGCCCAAGCCTGTGTTTCAATGTGCAGACAGCAGCAGCAACAGAGCCACCAAGCAAAGATCTACCTGGAGGTCTTATGGTCCAGAAACTACGTGGAGTCCTCTGCCTTGCTGTTTGACCAGCCAACATGGAAGGGCTGAAATAATAACCTCATGTTGACCTGTTCCTCAGCATCATATCAGTAAGCTTAGAAAAAATTTGCTCATAACCTCAAGCTGTCAAGTTCCCTGAAATCCAACCAACAAAACCAAGGAAGAGAGGAAAAGCTCTGATGTAGTGTAAGGTTAAAAGGAAGTATATGGTAATGAAGGGAGGAACTATCTTCCCAGCAAAGAAGCTGCTGGAAACATCTTAGCAGGACAGCTGGGCCTCTGTGGCACCACATGAGGATGCATTTCTGAAGTCAAAAGGGACTGCTTGGTGTTAACTTCATCTCCTACCAGACATGGTCCTCTTTATGTATCAGAAAGAACACTTACACAAAAGCTAATGTGTTTCCTGCTTTGAAAGAGGTACTTAACGTCATGCTTGAACTCAGCTAGGGAGACAACTTGTTTTGCTGTGAACTCAGCAGTCTTAACCCTGCTGTGTGATTAAAACACAGCTTGCCTTTTGCTGGTGTAACCAAGTGGGATTGCTGTGCCTGCGCTTCACGAGGTCCAGGGGAGATCCTGAAACCCAGGACCAAACCCTTCCAGTCTCATGTAGAGGGATGTAAAAAAGCTGGGAAGAACAAAACCTGGCCACAAACAGCCTCCCACCTCCTCGCTGGTGCTCTTTGCATGATAGCTCATTATCCTCCACCAATGCCATTAAGGGCAGCGGAGGTAGAGGGGATGACATTCATCATTAATGCCCTCAGGAAAAGGTGTTCAACATCTGCATCTATTTCTGATTTCTTGTGGCAGTTGTAAAATCCATGAGCGTAACTCTGACACACAGAGCGCTGTGATTGCTGCTGCCTGGAAACAGGAGGAGAAGAACAAATCCCTCAGGAGAACAAGAAATTGCTCTGCATGATCCTTAAAATACCATGAGGTGCTCTTGTCCCATCATTGGAAGTGCCATACAATTACTAGTGAAGACAGTGGGAATGGCAGTAATTCTTCAGAGACACCTTCACTGTGAAGAGAAAATTGTGCTTTTCTCCACGTGGGTCCCCAGCAGCTCTTGGCCAACACTTCATTAATTCTCCTTTTTTATCATCTTGCTCTATAGACTCATTGCATCCATAACCACTGCAAACTTTGTGCTGCAGGCATGATGTGTCAAGCTCTTTGGTCTTTCATCTCTGCTGTGAGCATTTCTCCTTTCCTGAGCTGCTGGGACCTTGCGTTGAGCAAGCTTGGGGTCAGGCTGGGGTCTGCTGAGGCCATGTGCTTTAGGTGGAATGAAATCTGGAGCAAGGAAAGGTGCTGTGGTGACCTTTCCCCTGTGAATATGTTGGTGTCACCAGTGCTTAGGTTGGCATTTCAAAGCCTGAAGCTGGTTTTCAGTATCTGCTCATGGCACAGGGATGTGCTGTGATGATCAAGGCTGAGCTGCTGCTTCAGGAAATGCAATGGAAGAATTTCCATAGAATAGTTTGTGTTGGAAGGGACCTTAAAGCTCACCCAGTTCCAACCCCCTGCCATGGGCAGGGACACCTTCCACTAGAGCAGCTTGCTCCAAGCCCTATCCAACCTGGCCTTGAACACAGCTGGGGATGGGGCAGCCACAGCTTCTCTGGGCACACTGTGCCAGTGCCTCAGCGCCCTCCCAGGGAAGAACTTCTGCCTAAGAGCTCATCTCAGTCTAAATAGCATCTGATCTAAATTCCTTGTCCCCCTTGTTGTAGCCGGGACCCCAGTGGAAACCCTGGATTTGGGGGAGGGTGGAGGAGCACGTTTGCATTGCTCTTGGCTCTGCCTTGTGGCTGAGTGAGTCAGTCTGCATCTGGCTCTATTTAGCCAGGCCCAGAGATGAAGTTTCCTCACCTGTGGTCTTCCAGTGTTGGCATTTCCTTCCCAGCTTTCCCTCAAAATCCATGGTGCATGCAGAATTGCTTTCTCCTGCCTGCTTTAAAGCTCACAGAAACACTTCAGGTTCTCCTAAATGGGTGCTCCTTGGTTTTTTTCTTATGGAAGCCTTCCAGTTTTACAGCACTGAAAGTCACTGTTGGATGACAGTATTTTCTTGTGCATTATGTGTTTTCACTTATTACTTCAAATATTTTGCCTTCCTCTGCAATTTACTTCTGTATTTTATTCTGTAATGGTCTTGCTGTGCCTAAGGATCTTTTGAGCTCTAATAATAATCGTAGGAGCAATAATGTAAATCATCTTGGTGCTACCTGCATGCATCTGGTAACTTTCTTTGCAATGCTAATAACAGAGCTAGACTGGATCAAATGGGGTGTTTTGACATTTTCCTTTTGCCTCTCAAAGGAGAATTGCCAGGTATATCTGTCATTCCCAAACACATGGCAACCCAAGTAATTCAGCATGTCACCCATGATTACCAGGTGCTGCTACCATCCTGTTAAAGGTTACTGCTGAGGCTTTTTTATAGTGGTGTGTTAAATCCAGAAGCTTTGATATAAGAGGTGAGTGCTCAAAGATCCCAAACTGTAGCATTCATTCACTTAAGGCACAGTTCCTGATGTTGTGAGGTATCCATGCAGCCTTTGTATCAAGGAAAAGCCTAGAATCATCCCTTACCGTGGCAGTTTACCATTTTAATGAAGAAGAATATCAAAGACTTGGAAGAAATTGGTTCTTAACTGTCCTGATTTTGCAGGTGAGTTTTTAGAGGGCCTTTAGACTTGTACAACTTCACACCAGAAGTTGTGGTTGAGTCATGAGCACCGTTTCCAGAGCAACATTCTGGGGCTGCAGCCACATCATCCCTGCTTCTGATGGGAATTATGTACTTGAGATGTAATATTTTCCTGCTTTCAGGTAAGGACAGGACGTTTTGTAGAGGAGAGGGAAGGGAGGCTGGTGGGTTGTCTGATGAGCTCAGTGCCTGTGGGACTGAGCTTTACTCATCGTGTCTCTGGAAGTCTTGGCTCTGTAACGACAGGCTGGGAGCTGCTCAGATGAAGGTGGTTATTTCTCCTGTGTGTTGAGAACCTGGCAGATCCATACCTCACCTCAAGCCTCCCAGGATCACCATGAATTTCCCAATAGAACACCTGCAAAAGTGTGAAGATCGAATCTTGAAGTGTTGAGATGAGTTTTGTGGGTCTCTGGTTGAGGAAATGTCAGGAGAAGGAATATTTCTCATTTTGCCCTAGGTTTGGCTCCTTGGTATCACAAAGACAGAAAGCAGGAGGCAATGAGGCCTTATGGCTGCAGAGAAAGTTGTTTTGAGACCAGCTGAACAGCAATGGAACAAACCACCCTTTGATTCTTTCCGCCAGCTTCAAACGTCTCAGCCATACAAGGATTTGCAGAGCAGCACACTTGTGGCTTGGGCAAGTGTCTCATTCCTCTAGAACTTCTGCACTAATTTTATACTGTTGGTATGAGAAAATAAAGCTTTGGCAGGGACCAGGACAAGCTAGAGATATGCATTGAGCTATTAGAGTCATAGAATCATGGGAAGATTTGGGTTGAAAAGGACCTTAAGATCTTCTAGATCCACCCCGCCTGCCATGAGCAGGGACATCTAACACTAGGGCGTCAAGTTCAAGAGGAAACATGGCTCGTACAGCCATGAGCATCCCCTTAGGAGGTTGGTGTGGAGCTCCTGGGGATGCTGGTGCTGGGTTGAGCTGGCTTCAAGTGGCTTTGGAAGTGATGAGTGATGGGTTCTGCCACTGATGGACATTGTTGTACAAAATGCCCCATTGGTGCTTGTGCATTTGAGAGTTGATGGGCCAGTGGATCGTTTGGAGGAGAAAATGGACAGATGGAAATGCAAATTCGTATGAACTATAGAGCCTGTGCTTCTAAAGCTACCCATGTCCTGGGCTGGACGACTAAGAGGAGATCAAATGGATCAAAATAAGCTTCTTTGAGAGCAGGAATACTAATTGGAGGGGAGAGAAAGGCAGCAGCCCTGGAGGGGTTTATCTGTACCTCCTTATCGGGAATTAGGCAGCATTATCAGACAGCCTCCCCTAAAAGGCTGATTTACTGATGGAGAAATAGCAGATGGGTCTTGAAGCAAGGAGCTGCTCTTGGATCACACCTTGGGCACCCGTTTTGTGAATCACAGTAGCAAAGTGGCTGCCTCCAGCCATCCCTCCCTTTTGTGCTCACTGAACATCTCTGCTGTTATTCATGTGCTGGCCACCGATGAACTGGCATTGCCCCATAGCACACATCCATGTGCCTGATAAATGCTGTACCCACACATCCCCTGGGCAGGACCTGGATCATCATTGCCATTGCTTTGTTCTCTTCCTTTTCCATGTTATAGGAGTCCATATCTGCAGCCTCCTATCTTTAATTCCTTTCTGCGTCTCTGCTTGTTGTTCCTGGGCACTATTTACAAGCTGTAAATGCAGCCACTGCCCAGACTGTGCTGGGCTTTTGTTAGTGTCTCGGAGCCACTTGAAGTGGTTTTCAGGCTGATGCTTGAGCCAAATTCTCAGTGATGTTCACTTGTAGAAATGGGATTTTGGGCAAGTTTTTCGGGCTGTCCTAAATCCCATTTCTGAAATGGCTGAGGCTGCTGGGGCAGAGGTGGAATTGATCGGCACGAGTCTGGCCAGAGGCTTTTAAAGATGCTAGTCACACCGAGGGACTTCTTCATAGTGAGTGACCTCCAGCCCCTGAGCTCAGGGCTCTATTTGAGGTGTTTAAATGTTCTTCAGGTCCTATAGCTCAGACCTCACTGGCAGCCCTTGGAAATTAAAGTCCTCTATAAAATGGAATTCAGGCTTCCTAAACCACTTTTGAAAATGTTGCTTAATAAATCTTGCATCTTTATTTCTGTTTACCTGGACTTCCCATAGCAAGTTTTCTTTTCTAACTCTCCTGGCACCTTCAGATGCTGGTTCCTTTTCATTTTAGGTGCTAATTATTTCCTCACAGCATTAAGTGCTTCAGCGAGCTGAGCAGGCTGGTTGCTCACTCTTCTTTTATAACTCCATCCCATCAAAAAGTCATGATCACTTTGGCTCATTACACTTTATATCCTGGACTCTAACTGATAGCATGCTGCCAAGCCCAAACATCCCTGGAACTTCTTGCTGCTAACTCCAGATATCAGAGAAGATTTCTAGAGTCAGGCAAGAAATGCTGTGGGGTTTTTCCCCCACTACCCTGATGCTTTTCCAGGGGAGGTTTTTCAGCCAGATGTGGGTGTTGAGGAGGTTTGGGGGTGCTGGGAAAGAGCCCAGCTAGCAACAGGGCACAGGTCCTTGCCAATCTCCACTCCTGGAGGGATGCTCTCAGCTGAACGACAGCCTCAGCTGATAAAGGTCTTACCATTCCTGTTAGCACTCGATCATTTCGATATGGATTTTGACACTGTGTCCCTCTCCAGTCTTAAGATAATGGAAAAGGAAATTATATGTATTTGAAAAGAAATTGCATCACTTTGACAGAAGTCAAGAGCGATTGTACTGACCAGGGTTTGTTACCTTGTCTTGTATCGCTGAATGATCGGGCAGGACTTTAATTTGAACTTGACTTTGTGGCTTTAATAGGGATGTGTTACGTCACTGTCTGATGCTTTATCAGCACCCGTAACGCCATCAGGCATATGAGGACTATTATGACATAGATTTTTTTTTAATGGTGAATAGCTGCTATCATTTTGGAGCAGATCCCATCTTAAATGGATTGAGCTCCCCAACCCCCCAACCCTTTGGATGATTATTATTATTATTATTATTATTATTATTATTATTATTATTAAAAAATTTAAGTGAATCACTGAATGAATTGGCATTGAAATTATGTCTGCAGAGAGAGGCTTTGTTGCAAACCTGAAACCTCCCTCACTGGAGCGTGCACCAGAGGGCACTGCGTGATCCGCTAGGAAACATGGACAAACCTCAGCCAGGATTTGGGGTTTTTTTGCATGTAGGAAGCATTTGTGCTCACATTTGGAGGACTTCCCTGGCTGGTGCCAGCAAGACGACAAGGTTGGAGAGTCAGAGAAGCCTTTTTTGACACTTAATTGCGCCATGGAAGTTGCGCAGGTTACACGGAGTCCCTCAGTGCTGTCAGCGTGTGCCCCAAGTAGCAGTCAACATGTAACAGTGATACCAGTAAGGGATTAATGCAGAGTGTGGCTATAAAAATAGTAATAATGTGATCACTACTATTAGTAGTAGTTTTATGGGAAACTGGAATGGGACTAATGCCCAGAAACTTCCGCTGTCAGTTCAGTCTGGGAAATAAGCTTCCTGTATTTCAAGGGGTTACTGTGCAAGTTCGCACCTCTGCAGTGCAGCATCGCACTGGTGGGATGGCCCTGTGGCAGGTACCCTGGCAGTGCTTGTGCTGCCTCATTTCCTTTGAACTTGAAGATTCCTGCAATCCAAGTAAGCCCCCTAGGACTGAGGTTTCATTTTTAGAACATCACAGTCCTGCACTGTGCAAGCCAGGCTGCTTCTGGCACTGCCAGGAGCTGTAAAGGAGTAATTGAGATGGAACCCACTCCTGCACCTGCTTTATATTAATTGTGGGCAAAATCCTGAGGCTTTTAGTCACTCACTGAACAACCACGGGTGGAAAAATGCTTCTAGGGGAGGAGGCGTTTGCAAGGGTTTTCTACAGACGTCTCCTTGGATAATCCTTCAGGGAGGGGAGTGTAGCGGGACCCCCTGTCTTTGCTTGTGTAAAGGCCAGGGCGTTGTACCTAAGTGCCCTCCAAGCTGGGGATTTCCTGCATGGAAAGATGTGCTCATGCACTGGGGATGCTCCTACATGGGCCCGTAAATCTATCTGGAAAAAAGTTCTCAGGCCCTCTCCCAACTCTTGCATAATGGCCCTGAGGATGTGGTTCAGATGAGCCAGTCTTGAATATTTTGGCTAAGCCTGTGCCACGGGAGCAGGCTGGAAAGGAAGACCTTTGGCTGACCACATATCCAGGAGCAAATCATCATATGGGTTTCCCCCCGTGCCTTACTGCCGCCATGCTGACCCTGTGCCTTGTCACCCCCAATGCTTCCAGCATCCCTTTTCTCCTCAGCATCCTTTCACGTGTTTCTTCCGGGTCCCACTCCCAGCTACGGATGGTCCCTCTGGCAGTTTGGGACCAGGCTGGAGGAGCTTCATCGTGAGGGTCCCTTCTGTGGGTTCCTCTGCCAACCAACCTGCCAGGCTCCATAGCAAGAGCTGTCCCTCCTTGGATGGTCTCTTCTGACTGCCCACCTCCGCTACCAAAATGATGACCCAAAAGGTATTCAAAGGAGTCTCTCTTGCAGAACAGGTCCTCTTACACCCTCTGTCCCTGAGGACATCCTGGGTGGCGGCAGCATGGCCAGAAGGTTGTGGATGAATGCTTGTGCATGCCCAGAGAAGCTGTGACTGCCCCATCAGGGCCAGGTTGGATGAGACTTGGAGCAACCTGCTCTAGTGGAAGGTGTCCCTGTCTGTGGTTGGAACCAGGGGTTGGAACTGGATGAGCTTTAAGTTCCCTTTCGGCCCAAATCATTCTATGATTTTAAGGTCAGCAGCTAAGCACTGGGGCTCCATGTCGTCTGCCTGTTCTCCCCAGGTCATTCAAGTTTGTTTCTGTCCTATCTCTTCATCTGCTTGCATTCAGGACCCACCAGCATCGTTCAATTCAAGAGTGCTGGGGCATCCACCGGCTGCTCTCTTTGTGCCTCTTCTCCAGCACATGTGATAGCTGGTGAGGGGCAGTCAGGAGAGAGGTTTTCCAGGAGCCTGGTGAGTGGGTTAGAGATGCATGAAGGGTTATTCTTTGCACTCCAGGGCAGAATTGAGTTGCTGCAATCCCACATACACTAATGGGAAGCTCTGTATGTTGATATTTGTTGTTGTCTTGTCCTAGTCCTTCAATTATTTGATTCATTCACATTTAGTGTAAATACAGGATTAACCCAAAATGAGGATTTAAGAAGGAGAATCTCTTACTCTTTGATTTTAATCTAAAAAGCATTCAGAAAATTCCCTCTGGTGATTGAGGGGAGGTGATTTAGGTAAAGACACAGGCATGGGGCAGCAGCCCAGGGATGGATGGGGCAGCCAGAGCAGTCACTAATATCTGCTTCAAATAAACCCAACACAGTTCTCTTTCTCCTCTCAAGACCCCTCAATGAGCTCTTCCTCCCAGCCTTGCGGGTTTAACTTTCTTTTTTGTCTTCTTTTTCTTTCCCAAGCAGACACTCAGGACATCTCCTCTCTGCTGGGAACTACATTAACAGATGAATCGAGGCACAGGAACATGAATGCCACATCTGCCTGCGTGCCAGGTAAAAAATGCGGGTGCACCATCCCTTCTCTGTTGCTGCCTCACACTTTCTGAGCCCTCTGCACCTCCTGGTAGATGCTAGAGCTGGAGGGACCCAGCCCTGTCCTGAGCAGCCCCAGGTAGAGCCCTGGAGATGAGGCTGCATGAGTGCCCTGAGGTTACTGCAAGGCACAGCCCATCAAACAGCCTCTGGGCTTTCCTTGGTGTGCAAGTCAGGCAGGCCCCTGGTATTTTTCCTTTGAGTTTGAGGTTTCTTTTCATGTGGTAGAGGAAACACCAGCTGGAACTGGTATTTCTGATGAGCTGTCTCTTTCTAGGGTTCAGATTTGCACCAAAAGCAGCCTGAAACTGCAGGGGACAAGGCACAGGGTGACAAAACTTCTCTGCTTGGCTCACCCACTGTGCTGTGGGGTAAAGGTAAATGAATCTGCAGGTGACTTTGCGGCCACTGGGCACAGCAGACCACCTTGAGTAGGGCTGGTCTATTCCTGCTGTCTATGAGTGCTGAACCTGGACAGGCAGCTCAGCACTTGACGTGATAGCCATCCTGGTGGGACAGCACCTTCCACCCAGCACGCAACAGTGAGGATAACTTGCTGCACTGGTTTCTACCCTGGGATCCCAAAATGAGGCCAGATTTAGCATAGGTTGAGATTGCTGTGCTAAAAGGATGACGCAGAACCATTGCCATGGAAACAGAAAGCCAAGGTAAGCAGCCACTCTGCTCCTGGCAGCATCCTGGCAGCAGAGACTTCACTCCTGGTCCTGCAGCTTCTGCTTGGAGCAAGTGGGGGAAGATGAATTCCCCCAGCTGCAAACACACAGTTTGGCATTGTTCGCTGGTGCTTTTGTTTTAAGCAGATGCCTCTGCTCTGTATGGGATGTAAATATTCAAGCATGGGTTGAAACCTTCCCTCCTCCTTCTTCCTTTTCTCCTGCGCGCACTTGTGTGCTGGCTTCACAGTGAGCAAACACAGGTTGCGCAGTGTGAGGCCGGATGCAGTTACGCAATTCGGTAGTGTTAAGTTCTGCTTAGCATGTTCGTAATAATAGCACCACTTCAAAGAATTGCTTAATGAGTCTTTTGCTGAGTGCTCAGAGTTGCTCACATGAGAGCAGAGCAGGAGCTCATAAAAACCCAGTTAGCAGCTGCAAGCACGCTGTGGATCTTGAAACCCCAGGCAGGGTTTTGTGGGGCAGGCAGCAGCCCAGGGGCACAGCATGCTTTGCTGCAACACTCACCACACCAGTATCCACCCAAAATCACAGCAGAGAGTAAGCATGGAGAGGCTGGAAAGTGCTTTAAAGTCCCTCTGCTTGCCAGGATGTGTTCTTCTTCTCTTAGGAAGAAGGGTGTCAAACTTTCTTACCCTTTCTGAGAATGCTTTCACATAGCAGCACAGGATGCTGAGACTGGGTTCTGGTGCTGATGGGGACCCTAATTCCTGAGCAGGTACTGCAGCCATATGCAAATAGCTGAGCACCCTTTTACTGCAGAAGCTGGACTCCCAACAACTAGGCTTGATGCCTATTGTTGAAGGTTCACATTGTCCATTCCAGGCTGGGTCCACACTGGCATCCCCAGGGCCACCCAGCAGGACTGGCGGCCCCAGGACAGGGTTCCTGGTGCTGGGTGTGAACTGCTCAAGAACTGGGTTTGGCCACACTGAATGGAATGCTGGTAAAACCGCACATGGTAAAACCATGTGAATGGGGAGGTAGGTGCTAAGGTCTTGTAATGGAACCAGATTCTTGGCTTGCTTCATAGTACATGTGGGTGCAGGCTGCTCTGTGTCCTCCTAAGACAGCAAAAGAGAACAAAATGACCTGACCACAGGTGTATGAAACTTGCATGAGGGGTAAAATATTGCGTGCTCTTTGCAGAAATTCTCTTTGGCTTTCCCCTCCTGTAGGCAAAGCCTGGCTTTGAGTGATAAAGGGATGGTGATCACATTATAGCCACAGCACAGGCTGGCAGGTGGGAATTGCCATGATGGATGAGCCCTGCAAATCCATCCAGTCCTGAAGGTGTTGTGCAGAGAGGTCATGCTCAGGAGCAGAACAGATTGCATTGACCAAGCTTTGGTGGGTTTTATTTGAATGTTTTCCTGATTTAAGGGAACTTGAAGTTTTCCAATTGTTTCCCTAACTCAGTTGAAGGCGGCAAAAGCAGCCAAATAACTCTGAGGACAGCAGAATCGTTAAGACCTGCTTTCCTATGGAATTATAGCCTTAAACTCTTTAACCAGTAATCCCAGCTCATTCCCTTGACCCCCACTATTTTGGCAGGGCAGGTGGCACCACGTACTGCTGCTGGTTCACAACTATATTCGCTGATGAGTTGGACAGGAGACATCTTGCATATGACAGAGTTGAATTTGCCTCTTCCTCTTAGAGACATTATTTTGGGCTTTCTTCCTTATCCAGTCACTTGTCATGAAACTTGCTGGAAGTGCAGATCATTGAGATCTCTGCTGTGGTGTGAAATTGAGTTTGAGTTGGCCAATATATGCAAAGTTATTTTAGTGAAGAAGGACAGACAGTTAACTGAGTGGATGCACTTGCTCTGTGATCTTGGCTTTTCCTTAGACTCAAGCTAGGAATAGCCATAAAATGAGAAGCAGTTATTAAAACTGTCAGCAAACAGCTTCCAGTTTTTTCTTTAACATTTTGAAAACTAAAACCATCCTATCAATACGATTTCTTCTCTTCTGCTGTTAGAAGGTGATTTATGTCCTGAAGCAGGATGATTTAGGTCTCCTTCACGTTTTCCTTCCAAACTGTTTGCCAGTGGAAACAGTGATTCCCATCATTTACATACGTGCAGTCCTTCCCTGGGTTCTGCTTATACCTTGCTGTCAGTGTGTCTTGCACGAAACATCACCCACTAATTGTGGAAACAAAAAACCCCTGTCTTTTGTTTTCAGTTGTGAACAGCCATTAGCTGGAGCACAGATACTGGGTGTTTATGGATCTTCACCCTATCCCCTTGCACTAGTCCTAGTAAAGCTTAGTGCTCTGCTGCTTTCTGTCTTGCAAGCCTAGATGAAGTTTTTTGCCAGATTTGCAACTTTTGAAAGGCTCTTTCCTTGGACAGGGTCAGGCTAAAGCCTTTTCTTGGCTGGGCACAACCCTACCAAATATTGCTAACTTGCCTCCAGGAATGCAGAAGCCATTGGGACAGATGGACACACGCGCATCCACATGGCATGAGTCTAGTTTCATTTGCAATTCTGGGTAAAAAAATCATGATTACATGAGTTAAGTATCCCTTTATTCTGTGAGATAGGTGAGGACTTTCTCCATGGTCTGGTCTTGGGCATCAATGTCCAAGTAGGATTTAGAAAATCGTCAAAAGGAGGTTTTGGGGGCAGATATAGAAAAGTGGATTAATCATCAGCTCCTCCAAGTTTCACTAGCTTTTTTGTTTGTTTCCAAATTCCTTTTGAAGTTCTAAATAATCCCTTGTGACACTTGGTGGAAGCAAACAAGGTTTTCAGAGCTTTGCATTTGAATTTAGGAGACCAAAACTCTGCCTACAGGTTTTCAGCATGTTTTATTCTCTTTGCTTTTCATCTTTATTAAAGGGCTGTAATTTGTGTGATTAATTGCAAATGCATATGGCTATATTCTTGGCCTTACACGATACTGTACTTTGAGAGTCCATTGTCTGCCCAGAGCAGATATACTGAATCCTGCTTCCATGTCAGCAGAAAAAGGGTTTTCATATAGAAGTCTCCTTGGATTATGAATTAATTAAATCAGAGTTAAGGTCTCCAGCCAGCATGGCTGTTCTGTAGCAATTTGTTATATCAATGAAACTCTTTAGTCTGTGCTGTGAGAAACACTGACCGAGAGAAGCAGCAATGGGGTCTTCTAGCCTCAAAACTACACAAGGGAGAAGATGGTTTCTCCTCCAGAAAATGTGATGTAGAGAAACAAGATGTATCCTCATGCATCGAAACCACACACTACTGACAAAAGCTAACACTTTGGCTTGAGAGCAGAAGGGTCATCTCGTCCGTGTGTTCAGCTGTCTCTGGCTTTCCTCACCATTTGGGTTTGAGAAGGAATTTAACAGCAATGTGATGTGGATTTGGACAAGATCCTGCACAGCTCTGTATCTGACTGATGGGCTTTCTGCCACCCCACTGCTTGGATTGAATGTGATCTCCTAGCCTCTGTGCTGTTCCCACCCTGCCCAGCTGCAATCAGACCCAAGGATTTGGGGAAGGATGCTAGAGCTGGTGTAAATAAGAGAGATGCCTCGTGAAAGGGCAAGTGGTGTCCCTGCTTATTGCAGAGTCTGGGTGCTCTGTCAAAGGAAATAGACCAAAGGTCTGATCCAGCCTAGCAGCTTCTCTCACCTGAAGTGCCTTGGTGCTTTTTATGTGTTGCTGTAATGCCCTGCTCTATCTTTTCATCTCATCCTCAGAACCCCACTGGTCTCCCCAGTGTCACGAGAAGCTATCCTTGAACATCCTCATTGGCAATAGAATCAAAGTAACACCACTTCCACAAAGAAAATGGCAACTGACCAGAAGTAAAATGAGCTGCTGACCGAGCAGTGCTGCAACCTCACAAGCTCAGCTGGGTCTGGCATTGCCAGCGCTTGGTAACACAAATACCTGCGAACACTGAATTCTGCCCCAGATTAAATATCTCCCTAGCTGCAAGGTTTTCAGGAGACTTGTTGCCCTCCAGAAACAGGACCAAATGCAAGATTCAGGTTGCTGTAGAAAAGAAGACATGAGAACACCTTCAATGAACCAAACCACGACTAGTGGCACACAATAAACCCAACACTGAAATCATGGCAAATTAAGGGTTTTGAGCTCACTGTGGAAAGAAGACCTCCTGTGTCATGGCCATGGCTCAGCTCATTATAAAGAAAAGGGAAGAGATTAATATTCAACAGTCCAAAGCCAAAAGATCCAAGAATCCAGGGTGGAATAACACAGAGGTCTATTTGCCCCTTACCATTGACTTCCAGGTTGACCAAAATGAATAAAGTCAATGCAAGGTTCACTTCAGAAACATGAATCTGTGGCTGAAAATACAAACAAGGCTGAGGATCTTCCAAATACTGCGCAGCCAGGAGATGCTGCTCGAGCCTGGCCAAGCCTGTGCCTGACATCCAAGGCATTTGATCTGGAAATCAGACATAGCACACATCATCACTATGAAAAATATCACACGTGGTCTATACTTCAAGCTACTTTCCAGTATCTCAAGGAAGAGATCTTTTAATTGAAAGCCTTAATGTTTCTTGTTATATTCAAAATTAGAGCAGAACGGCAATAAAATTGGTCATGGGATTGAGACAAGCTTTAAGGGAGAGAAGGAAATTTATTCTTCATTTTTCACATTGGAACATCCTTTAGGAGCCCATGGACATTGAATACGTCAATGCAAGGATTAATAATTAAAGGAACAACAACCACATGTCTCAGAGATGCACACAGGAAAGCAACAGCTCAGGTCGGAGGCTGGAGTCTCTGGGGACACGTTGCTTTTGCTGACATTTCACCTCTGCCTGGTACACCTCATTATTTAGAAAAGCATTTTCCAACCAGGCTCTGCCAAGGAATGCCTTACGTAGCAATTTGCAGCTGATAGCTAACATCAGCATTGGCCTGGGAAATTGTATCCGTGCTTGTTATCAGATTGATTTTGAAGGAAGACGTGGAGGTGTTCACATAGATTATAAGTGATTTAAATAGATGTGTTTTAGGGTGAAACCCTCCAGCCACCAGCAGAAGACCTTGCAGAGCGGTGGTAATGCTCCAGCAAACCCAACCGCCACAGGTCAATGGGACTCACAGCTGCGCTTGCCCAAGACTTGGGAAAAAGCAGTTTCCCAAACTGCTTCCTCCCCGCTTCCAGGAGCCAGATGGATGTCAACAGGCCATGGCGATGAGACAGAGCCGCTTCGCTCCCTGGTGTGGCCTCCAGCCAAGCAGACACCTCGTCACGCTGCTCTGCAGAGCCGGCGGCAGCCCCTTAGCCAGCACTGTCTCGCCGGGTGCTGACGATGGTTCAGAACATTGTCTTGAAGAAGGGAGTCTCCAACTTGACTGTGGTTTTCCTAACCAGGCTCAAATTGTGCTTCCCATCCCTCCACATCCTTCCTCCCTCCATGTTGGTAGGCTTCTCATTCATTGAAAACCTGCTAATTATCTCAGCAGTCTGGAACTGGGCTTCTGCACGGAATTAAAACCAGCTTTTTGTTTTGGCATCCACCACGTCATGTAATTAATAAGACAAGAGAAAGCCAGAACATGCGGGTCAGCCCTGTGCGCAAGGAAGGGATTGATCAGACATGGCCAGTGCCGGAGCTCGTAGTCAGGATGCTCGGCCTCAGCAAGGGTGGGTTGCATTTTGGGCCCAACGGGGGAAAAAGGAGAAGATTCGGCTTTCTGTCCTGGCTGTTCACCTTGGTTTTCCCCATTTAACTCATAATCTGGACCAAGTAGTGCTCAGTTAAAACTTTGCACTCAATCTTCAGCCCCACTTTCTTGGGTAAGGAATGGGGAAGTAGTCCAGCAAGGCTTGACAGAGTGTTTTGACCATCCATGCTGAGCAAATTGGGATGATCTGAGGGCATGGATTGCTGCAGATGGGCATTTTTATGGAGGTCTGGAAAATGGCTGAAGGAACCTGAAACTAAAGGAGGGATCAGTGCCGCCAGCATGCCCGCCAGCACGAGGTCCTCTGCATGCTGCCTTGGCACGAGCAAGCAGCCATCTAATCCAAATGGAAATGCCTCCTGCTTGCTGGCTGCAGGCAGGAGAAGGCTGAGGACCCCGTCTTGGAGAGCTGAGCTGGGGTGACGCAACCCTTCCCCACAGCCCCCCTCCACTCAGATTCTGGGCTGGTGATGGAGTGGCAATGCCTTTGGGCACTGTCGCAGAGCAGTGGCCACACCAGGACGGAGGGGACATGACTCCTAACTCACCAGAGCATTGGTAGAGCACGAACTTTGCCTGTAGAAGCGCTCAGGCTCCCCTCGCCCACCTCTCTGCCAGGAGCATCCCTGCTTGCCACCCACTGTGCCTGCTTTCCGGAGCATTGAACTACAATTTGTTGCTGCTGCCACTGAGTAGCTACTGTTGCTGCTTTCTACGGACTTGCTCAGCTGCCAGGATGCCCCTGATGGGCTGCAAGCTGCTGCCCGAACTGTCAGGCCGAGGTGGGAGAGCATTGCTCCTGGGGGAGCAGCAAAACCGAATTGGGGTTCTAGCCCTTTAAATCCAATCTGGTACTGCAAAAAAACGGGCGAGCAGCAGGAGAGAGCCTTCAGACTCTTTTAATTAAAGCTTGTACCATATTCCATCTTCCCAAGTCACAGCAGTCACTTCTTCAGGACATCTCAGGGCTCGCCGGCACCGCGGCATGGATGGGGGGAGTCGCTCACCTGGGACCGGCGGCAGTAGGTACGCACGGGGCTGCTTGCATGGCTTCTCCCCCTCTCCTCGCTGTCAGCTGGAAGCATCCCCCTTTTTTCTTCCCATGTGTTTTCCTTTGCTGAAAAGAAAGTCTAACGCGTTGCTTCTGGCTCATGGGGACGGAGGCAGGAGGCATCCTCCTGCAGCACACCTTGGGGCAAGGGGCTCCCCGTCCTGACACCACTGCTCTCCTCCCTCCCTTTTAAATAATTAAGTGCATGACCTAGAGTTGGGGTTTTTCCCCCTGGCTCCTTAAATCAAAATGCTGCTGTTCAGCAGAAGATAAGTTGGGATGCCTGTTTCATAAATCACTGCAGAAGTTGGTCCCTGTCATGCTTTCACCGATGATTGCCCCCACTGGCTCTGCTCCCGGCCCCTCTCCCCTCTGCCTCCCCCTTGTAAGTGCACCAGGTTAAGAGAGTTTTCCCATATCCTTTCATGCGCATTGCACTCTCAATGCAGAGCATTTCTTAAAAGCTTCAAGGACCGAATACTGGGGTTATTAGGAAAGACAGCATTGTATTCGCTCTGGAGTCTCCTCTCTTCAGCAGTATAACCCATAGCAGCTTTAGCTGGCCTTATAAATTGCCCTTCAGAAGGAACATTGTGCACAGGGGCATTTAGCTGCTAACTATCTCAATCACTGATCGATTTTTCTCTCCCTCCTCCTCCTAACTGAGTGATCTTTTAATTTGTTATTTCCACACAAAACAGCTATCTCTTTAAATTATGTATTGCTGCTCCTTCGTCACTGTTTCGGGTTGGTGTACCATGAGGGTGCCCTGACCTTAATAAGCGCTTGTTTTCCTCTTTGCAACCAGGTCCCAGGTGAGTGTGGGTCCCAAGGAGCCTCTCTCCTGCATGGATTCCTGGAGGGGAACAGACACTGTGCCAGGAAAACATTTATCCTGGTGCCTATCTGAGTTTAATAACACTTTTGACAAACAGCAGAGCTCCTCAGGGTTTGAAATAGGGTTGAAAAAGCATCCACTAATCTCCCTGAGAAGTGCTAGATGGTGGCCACCACTCTCAGTAAATCAGGAGATGAGCTGTTTATGTATGGCATGTTGAAATCTTAGCACAGGAGAAAAAAAATCCTTCTGCTAATCCACCAGCAAAAAACTCTGCCTTGCTGTCATTTCACAGGCTTGTGTGGGGGATATTGTGAACACAGCACTGCTCAAAGCACATGGGGTTTTGGGAACTGTCGGGGGTGCAGGGTCAGGGAAAAGGACTTATTTCTCACTGATGCTATTTGATGTAAATGGGAGAGCAATGGGACAGGGAACTTGCAAGCAAGCAAGGCAAGCGAAGCCGTGTATCAGTGTATGAGCTGCTGAGCAGGAGCACCTGGAGGGATGAGGGGGTTGGTGGGCAGAGGGATGTTTTGACTTGAGCAGTCAAATGAAACTTAGGAGGAGGCACAGCAGAGATGCCAGGACAGGGTGGAACCTGCGGCACAGCCGTTAACTTATACGGATGCGGGGCTGTGGAGGAAAAGAAACATCTTGTACCCTGGGCTTTTGCAGCGATCAGTTTTCCTGTTTGAGGTTGCTTCTGTCATTGGCTCCCATCTCTTTGGTAGCAATTTAACCATTTGTGACTTTTGATGACACGAGGAAAGAGCTTGCCCCGTGCAACCGAGAATTAGGATAATAGCTCCCTTGTTCCCAGTTGCAGCAGGAGAGCAAATGACTTGGCAAGGAAACCTGAAAGTGCCTGAAAGTCAAAAAACCTGTTCCTGCGCTCTGAGCAGGGCTGTAGACAAACTCTTCTTGGGTGAAGCCCCTGACGCCTGTTTCCTTCACCTTGAGGAGCTGGAAACCCCAGAGTTGGATTTCAAAACCACCAACAGATACAAGTGGAGTGAGGAAAGATGAACAAAATGTACATCTCCTTTCAGCAAAGTGACTCAAGCCTCTCAAGCATCCGGAGGGTGGGGAGCAATTATTTATAGTGCCATCAGCAGAAATCTTAGAATGAAATGAAGGGCTGAAAAGTTTGCTGACTGTTAGGGAATGTGTCCTGGCATGGACTGATATTTCCTGGGCCCAGCCATTCGCATCTCCAGCGCTACCAAGTGTGCAGCCTGGAGACCCTGCAAAGCCTCGCTGGGGTGGGACTGCACTGAGCACGATGGGCAGCGATAAGGACCTGAACCCGTGTGGAGGATGGAGTTTAAATGTCACCTACAACTTCCACCCTGAGCCACCTCTGCTGCCCAAGCCTGGATTTCTCTCTTGGTGGATATCTGAACTTTGAGGGGAGCGGTGCTCTGCGGCAGGGAAGGGCTGGGTGGCCAGGTTTGGCTTTTTCATTCTGATCCTATGAACACTAAGATTAAAGATGGGGGAGATGGGGGGGGAGTTATTTTCAAGATCAGCAGTTATTGTAACTTAGTGCTTTGCCCTTCATAATTAAGGTCTGTGTTCTACATTTCAGAACCACTCTTGACCCATGATGAGAAAAGGAGTTAGAGGGATTGGCAGGCAGAGAATCACTCACCTGGCATCACTCAAATTAAAGATGACCTGCATAAGATTTTCTCTTCTGAATTGAGAAAATTGAGTTTGGACTCCTCTTTGCAGCTTTGTGGTGATGAAAGGCCTCTTTTTTTGGTTTTTTTCCCTCCCTTTCTTTTCCTCACAATGAATGATGAGTTTTATCAAGCTTGTCTCTACCTATCTGGATAGATGTGCTGGAGGGCTGAGATGGCCATTGAGATTGTTGCAGGTGGAAAGGGTGAATTTGAACCTCACAAGCCTTCAGCAAGTTTCACAGTCACCAGCATCCTGCACAAATTAACTGTTCAATGAGTTCTCTGCAGTCCCAGAGCTCTTTCCTCTCCTCAGGCTACTTGATAACACCGTGAGAGACCAGTCCCCAAGTGGCCTCAAAGATCAGGGCTTCATAAAAGTCCCACAAGGCAAGGTGCTCCATCTTGCCCTGCCTGTCAGTCTCCAAACATCTGAGATCTTCCTGGTACAAACAAGACCTGAATTTCTGAGGAACAAGCAGAAATTATTGTAGGTAATAACCTTTCCTGCTTCCTTCACCCCGTACACTGGAAAGAGCACAAATACAAAAAGCATAGCTCTCATTTTTGCTTCTTTGTTAGCCACCTTTAAACAAAAGAGAAATAGCAGTGTATCTGGAGCAGGAAGGGACCAAAATGGATCTGACTGAGATAAAACCTAAATTTACTCTTTCTAGCTGCTGGAGTTTAATATATTCTTCTATTCAGAGCAAGGGATGTATGTCAACCTCATTCTACATCTCTGGCAGGGTATTACAGCTTGAATTAGTATGATAAATTAAAAACAGTCATAAAATTCTAGAGGTCTTAAATCATAAAAATGTATCATGTGAATGAATTTGCACAGTTATTAAGCAAAATGTTGGAGATATAAACATTAGCTTTGTGTGTCAGTGTAGCAGGATGGGAACAGTCACATCCAGGGGACTCGGCATGATCCAGATGTGGCTCATACTGGTTGTCTGATCATCTTTACTGATCATCTGGATGGTTTAGCTGGCTTCAGGTCACCTTTCAGGCTAATCCACTGTCTCATGTGGTCTTCTCTTCTTTGATTTTCTATCTTTTTTTAATTCCTTCATGGTACGTTTTTCCCCTTTAAGCATCAGAAACTTTCAGTGTATTATTTAAACCTACATTTTAACGGAAGGAGGTGAGATGCTGCCCAATGTAAACCTTGTTTTCCATGGCCACCCAGAGACTGCCAAAAATCAATAATCTGCTAGAGGCTGATCTTTAAAAAAAATTAAGCCAAATTGTATCAAAAGCCCTGGGGATCACTGAAAGTAGGTTTTCAAGAAAGTCATGTGCGGGTATTGCCCAGATAGATATGGGTCTCACCTTTTGAATCCTTTTGTGCTGTGACCTAGTGTGCTCAGGAACTGAATTATTCTGAATTAGTGCTGGCTCTGGCCAAAGCATTGACTCCAGTTTAACTGAGTGCTTTGGGAGCCTAAGGCATTGTTTCAGAGTGGATTAGAAAGCCCTTAAGAGCTGCACGTGCTTTACTGGAAGCTGGTGGGATGCCTCCAGGTGATTTTGCAAAGGTTTCTCTTGGTAACTCTACTACAAGAGGAAAGACAGGAGTAGTCCAGCACACACGGACCTGTAAGTGGAACAGCGATCTACCTAAAATGTGTTTTTGTTTTTGCTCCTTCATAAACACACTGTGGGAAAGCAGCCTATGAAGCTGAGAAAGGAATCACTTGAGAAGAGTAAAGTTCTTGCAGGGTTTAAGAACATGGAAGCTGTTGTGCTACAGGACAGGCGCTATCATGGAGGAGATACTGAGCCTGGTGGCCGTACGGATGCTTGCCGTTCATAATGATGTTAACACCATTAACAACACCACTGAATGATTCCAGATCTGCAGCCATGCCCAGGGATTGGTGACTGGTGGCTCCTGGGAAGTGCAGAAGTTCTGCTGTGGCCAATGGACTGGTGATGGAAATGATGTTATTATGCGAGTGTTATACATGTTAACATGCTGTCACGTGTGAGCTGGGACAGTGCCGAGCAGCTTCTGTTAGGGTGGAATTGCCCCTTGGCACTACATACGCTGTCCACGCCAAGCTGTGTTAGTTTTACAAGTTTCTTTCAGTGAGCTTTCCTGCAAAACCCCATGGTTTAGAACTGAAACTGTAGATCCAAGATCCATTGTAATGCTAATAACACCAGTAGGATTAACCCTAACTGATACTGGCCTCAGAGAAAAGTCTAGAGCAAAACCTGATGGGGCAGGGCCTGGTGCAGCTCTGTGGGACACATACACTCTCAGCACAGCACCCTGGGCCATGGGGAGGTAGCTGGGGTGTAAGACACAGCCAGGAGACCCACTGCTCCCATCCGATGGAGCCCAGCCCCATGCCCCTGTGCTTTCTGAGTCTCTGATGACTGTACAGAGTGAGAAAGAAGGTTCAAGCATTTTAGATAATCCTCAGCCATAAAAAACAAGCCGAAAGAGTAGATGGGTTCTTTCCTCCATCAGATTGGTCCATGGACTGAAGGTGCAATTTTGCTGATCAAAGAAACAAAACTGTACATTGCAGGGTTTCTTTGTAAAAATAACGGCCGGGTGTGTGAGAGAACGCTGTGAAGCAAGTATAAAGCTGGAGGCACATACTGGTATTTCCCCTGATCCTGAGATATGTCCCCAAAGAGAGGTGGAGAACAGTCAACCACAGCAAGAATCCTTTGCATCAGTGTTTGTACTGCACAGCAGGCTCTTGATCTAACAGCAGGACACCAGGTCTTCTGGGACCTGAAGAAACCAGAGTCTGCCACAGTGGCTTCCTCTTCCTCTCCCACCCCCTCCAGCCACTATCACCCATGTGCTATAGACGTGTCTGCAGCGGGTCAGAGCAGATAGGAGGGACTCAGGAGCAACCAGGGCTTGGTGAGAACAGCTGATGGGAAAAGGTGGTTGTTCATGTCCTTGAGGCCTTCTGCTATTTCTGGGTCCTGCCAGGGGCACCTGGTTATATTGGGAACAGGAATTAATAAGACCAATGCTATAAAGTATGTGACAAGGCAGAATATCCAGGCTTGCTGTGCAGTTTCTTCAAGACAAGCCCATGAAAGTCCCTGGAAAATGTAATTATTTTATTGTGATAATGTGCTTAAGTCAGATTCACCAGAGAGGATTTTAAAGAACAGATTAGCTGAGTTTAATAGTGTGAATTATGAAAAGAACCTGCTCTGTGCAGAGCACAGGGTCACATTTGATGACTCACTAGGCTTTTTCTTGACC
The DNA here is from genome assembly GCA_028858755.1 of Ara ararauna. Classification (NCBI taxonomy): domain Eukaryota; kingdom Metazoa; phylum Chordata; class Aves; order Psittaciformes; family Psittacidae; genus Ara; species Ara ararauna. The sequence continues at coordinate 1,734,176 of CM054389.1, read as the reverse complement.
ATTAGTTGAACACTTTGTGTCAAAATGTGATCCATATAAAATTGTTGCAGTCTGATGGAGAATGTCTTCCAGCTCTCAGTGTCCAGCAGCTACAGGAGGAAATGTTTTCTTCTCTGTCAGCAGAAAAAAGCCACGTAGACTCAGGGCAATGGCATAGGAACTCTATGCCTTGACATAGCCTCTATAAATAGTGAGGACAAATTCCCCTTTCACTTAATATCCTGGGGGAGGGCAAGAGCAGCACATGCATTCTCTTACAACTTCCCAACTTTATCACTCATGGAAAGAAACTTCCTGAGCTGAAAGCTGTGTCTGTCTCTGTTTCAATTCTTCCTTGAACCTATCTCTGCTTTTGGTGATTTTCCCCCTTATTTATAACCATAATTGATAAAAATCGTGGTGCTTCTGAGCACCATCATGTCTTGCAGGAAAAAATCTGCAACATAATTGAGCACTACTTGCAAAAATACTTCCTTGGGCTTTGTTTCTAAGTCTTCTCTTGGTAATTTTATTGGATACCTCATAGAACAGCAAGTATTTGCTCTCTATTCACCCGAATAGATGTCTCCTACATCCCTTTCAACCACCTTTTTGCCAGACTGAAGGGTCCTGATGTGTTAGCCTATTTTCATGCAGAAGCTACTCTGTCCAGCTCACTTCTTTCCTCTCACCCTTCCTTATTCTGTTGTCTCCTTTCTCGAAGGCATTGAACAGAAATTTATTCATCATGAAGGTGCACAATGGATTCAGATAACAAAATAGTTTCAGTTTTGTTTCTATTTCTTTCCCAGAAATCTCTAATACTCCATTTACCCATGGCTATGCTGAACTTGGAGCAGATGTTTTCAAAGCAGCTTCCATATTCCTCCGCTGAAATTCTGCTGGTTTTTTATTCTTCAGACATTGGAGTTTGTGAGATTTTTTTGAAACCAATTCAGATTTTGTTTATAATGATTAATTTTGTGTCATTAAGAAATGTTGCTGTCTCACTCCTCGCACACCTCCAGTCCCCAGATGATTTCTTAATATATGAGCAGATCTATTCTACAGGTCACTCTGGGATTGCAAGTGGAAGTTGTTTTCTTTATGAAAACAGACTGTTTATCTTTGTTTCTTGCCTTCTTTTCTCGTCTCTGTCATAATGAAAAACAACACAAACAATTCACTTAACCCTTCTGCTATGACCGGTCTCTCTCAATCATCCATTTTGTTCAGTCATCATCTATCAGCCACAGCATCTCGGTGGCAAGTGTCCTTCCTCTAATGTTTCTGAAGATGTTTTATTATTACCTCTTATGTATTTAGAAAGACGTTGTTCAAAACCCTTTTGGCCTGCTATATTGTTCTGCTCCATGCGGTTTGTCATGTTCAGGGATCTATTACCTCTTTTAATGAGATTTGTGCTTTTTGAGAAATGCATGTTAATTCTTTGACTCTGCTGGGGAGCTGCACAAAATATTTTCCTTTTTGGCAGTGTATAATTATGTCAGGCTTGCACTGCAGAGATTTAGAACATTTTACTCCTAATTTCTTCTTTATTTCAAGCACCTTCTTAATTTTTAATATAGTTTATGTATAGTGTATATATATGTACCTATATATGTATGTGTATATATATTGCTGAAAGAGGATAGATTGAAATGAGCTCTTAGGCAGAAGCCCTTCCCTGTGAGGGCGCTGAAGCACTGGCACAGGGTGCCCAGAGAAGCTGTGGCTGCCCCATTCCTGTCAGTGTTCAAGGCCAGGCTGGACAGGGCTTGGAGCAACCTGCTCTGGTGGAAGGTGTCCCTGCCCGTGGCAGGGGTTGGAATTGGACGAGCTTTAAGGTCCCTTCCAACACAAACCACTCTGGGATTCTATGATACATACTATATATATAGCATAGTCTGTGTATATTTTAGAGCATACCTCTAGTGAGGCATGCTAGATGTAGTCTACTCTATGTGTGCCCTGGCATCAGACAGCCCCATCAGTCAGCCTCCTCCCAACAAAATCTGAGTGATAATTGTATTGATATCCCCAACCAAATGAGCAGCCCCTTGCTTTGGTTTATAGCAGCGATGAAATCATTGAAGGCAACTGCTCCGAACTCTGCTCTACACTCTTGCCTGCTTTGGATAGTACTGAACAATCAGCAACAAGTGTAGCTGGTTACCACTTCTCAGAAGGCAGCAATGCCAGCTGGAGGTTGCTTATAGTCCCTCTTCAGCCACTAGCCTACAGAAGATGGGGCCTTGGAGGGGGACCTGGGTTCCAGCCCTTTGCACCACCTCTGTGTCCCATGTTCTCCCAAAGCAAGCCCTATTATTTTCCTGTCTAAACCACATTTCTAGAAAGCAATAAAGCTATTTAGAGGTAGAATCCTCCATACTGAATGAAGTCACAGTATTAACATCAGTGCTTGTATGGGCAATTTAAAAACCCTTTCATTTTCAAGGTGTTGCTGCAGGACTATTCAAGTGGAACTAAATTAAGTAATAATTGAAATGTTTGAAGGAGAATGAGTATGGGTGTCAGGGTCAGCCTTAAATATGTTTTGCTAACATCTTGCAGAAAAAATCAGATAAAAATTGCAGTGCCCTGTGAGAGATGACTGGCTTTTATTTCAGGGTAAATAAGTAAAATAGGAGCGAGACACACAAGAGTACAGCTAATAATATGTATAATCAAATGAAAACTGTTATACAGTGATATTGCATGAGGTAAAACTTGGGACTTTAAAACCAGAACATGTTTTGTTTACCAAAACCCCAAGAATGTTTGAAAGCACATTTGACTATAATATACATCCCACGCTTTATGGAGTACTTAACATATACAAACAGGAGAGATGAAGAACCTTTTGACAAATAATGTCTCAAAGCACTGCTGAGAAACAACATAAGCACAGGAAGAGTTGTTTTACAAAACTCAAGAGCTGCTAGCAAAGTCCTGTTTCAGACAAACATGTAACTTCAAATGCAGTAACTTAAATCAGTGGCACGTGAGCACACACTGAGGTTAAGCAAGTTCACTGGTGTTTTTACACACCCTCACATTTGCTTTCCTGAGCCAGGGCAAAGCTGCACGCGTGGATCTAGAAGAACAGGACAGTTCTTTGCTTTGCAACTGATTGCAACAGGAGCACCTGCTGCTTCATGCTTTAACACGCATCAGCTTGTTCTCACAATGGCATAGAGCAGCTGTCAGAGGAGCACTATTTAAGATGCCCGGACAGGTGACAAGGTTTTTGGTATTCAACACCATGCTTCTGAATGCAGGGATCGAGCCTTAATGCTATCAGAGCCCTGCAGGCTCTAATTGCCCCAAACATCCTCACCTGGGGCTCAGCCACACTCCTGCCAGGAGCCCATTGGAGCTCAGCCCTGGGCCTTCATACACAGTTTGTGCTGTACTCCAAGTATGCTAGTGCTCAGCTGACCTTTCTATTCTGGAAGGATCTCAGACCTATACTGCAGGTAACTTTTCTTCTACTCTGTCTCCTGGATGGACATGTACTGTAGCTTTATTTTCAAGCCCGTTTGTTCCTGACTGAGCTTCTTTTTGATTAATTTTGGACCTAATTTCTCACCTCCTGGGGCTGTTGTGACGTTCTCAGCACTCAGCTTTGCTCACTGAGTTCGGATCCTGTAGGACCTCTGATGGTGTGGGCGCTCCTGGTACTTGGGCCACCTGTGGCTCTTGGTTCTGTTTTTCCTACCATGAAGTGGATTTGTTTTTGCTGCTACCTGACAAACACCCTTGGCCAGACATTTAATCTCTGATCTCTCCTCCTGCCAGTACAGGTAGTAATGATGTGGATTAGGGTTTGGTTTTGCTTTGTGGCTGGCTTTACTGGGAGCTAATGTTGTGGAGGTCAGGAGTAGGATCTGAAAATGTGGTCAAAAAGGCTGTCTTAGCTGGATAGATGAGCACATCTGTGTTCTCAAATAACTCCTGAGCACCATCTGATTAAGTGTGGGCATCTCTTAAACATCAGAGTCTTCATTTGCACAGTCCTTGGCTGACAGAGGCTGCAGCTGAGAATAACTATTCACTATTCTACACTTATTTCATTGGCCATCCTTTACCTGCTGAAGCTTAGCTTACCTCCAGACCTGCCAGATTTTGACCTAAACTCTATTTCTATTTGATTCCCTCCCTGTTGACCACACTCCTGGTTGGGTCTTTGCGAATGGGAGCCTCATGATCTGCGCGACGTGACAAACTGGTGGTTCCACCTTTGCAGCAGAAGCATCTCTGGTGAATGTGCTGCAGCACACAGCAATTACGCTATGGAAGTTGGGTGAAAGGGAGCAGGAATAATTTGTAAGTTCTGCCAGCAAAATCCTTCTCATCTTTGTTGTTCTCCCCATGCCTTGGCAAGGCTCCTTCCTGTTTTTCTTTCATTACATGGCAAATTCACAGTAGGAACAGGAGGTCATCTACTCCAAATCCTCCATTTATAATTTTTCTGATGCTGCTAGTTGGTTTTTCTGAAGGTAGTGAACAATGTGCAGTTGGTTAACAGTCATGATTAGAAGTTTTCTACATGTCCAGGAGCTCTTGAGTACTTGGCACACTTGTTCCCTTATATCCTGTGGATCCATAGTTATGCTACTAAACTGGGTTGTGTCCAGTGAACCCCAGAACTGCTGCCCTTCATATACTATTCCCTAAACCTGAAGCCAAAAAAAGGAACAGTTGGAATGGAAGATCCCTTGCAAGAATCCAATGATGTCTGGATTTATAGAGAAATACTGTTTTTGACAAAGTTCTTCCAGAAAAGCTTACAGGATCAGCCGAGGTACAAAGAAAGGAATAAGAAATGATCGTTGCAGATCCATGTAGTCAGGTGAGCATGGCTTCGTGGACAGAAAAAAATATGGAGTGCTGCCTAGGAAGGTACCAATGAGTGAACTTTCAACTGGGTGGGGATGAAAAAGGCAGCTGTGGGGAGGAAAAAAAATACAATCTCAGGCATATTATGATGCTGACAGCTCTTTTCATCTGCTGGAATGGTACCTTCTGGTTTTGATCTTAAAGCACAGTTTGAAGTTTATTTGAAATTAGCGAATTCAGATCCAGAATAATGGTTTACTTAATTTTTGCATCAGATCATTCTAGTTTGTATGGCAAGATCTCCAGTGGGCTGAGTGGAGAGCTGAGTAACCCACATCTCTGGGCTGGGAGCAGACAAGCCAGAAAGGACTGCTGGAGATAGATGAATTGAATACAAACCCAACCCAGCTTCAGGCTGCGGCATGGGTCCTGTCTATGACCCTCTTCCCCTGGGTTGCCTGGGGCATAGTAGATGTCTTTGGTGGTTCTTGACCACATGAAGATTGCGATTTGCAGTCTCTAGCGTCAGGGAAGCACACCAGTCTTTGATCCAACAGTGAGTCAGAAGGGGGGATGTGTTGGCTGCAGGCATCTCTCAGTTTGAAAAAAGATCTTAAGCCAAGTACTCTTGCCTTCTAGTTGAGTTGCTGCCAGGATTGTATCATGTCTTTGGGTGGATTTCCTTTATGTTGTCCTTCTGTTTTGCTCTGTATAAGTAATTAGATATTTACTGGACATAAAGAAATAACAATTTACTGCCTGTTTTTTCCTGGTAGGACGAGATACGTGTATTTAAGCATTTCTTATAATTGAAGCCAAACCAGCTCCTGATTTTTGGATAGCCTGAAGTTTAGGCATGCACTTTGCTCTTCTGAATTCATCTGACTGACAGATCCATGCTTCCAGGCATGGATCACTTGCCTCTCATTTGAATGTCTGAAGCCAGGGGGGCTCAGAGCTCCATCACAGCCACATCAGCTCTGCAGCGACCAGTGGTGTCTGGTGAATTTAGTCTTTCTTGTCAAACGTTCTTGGCCTTTATTAAGTGCCTGAATATGGAGTCTTTTGCATTAGTCACCATCTTTTGTCAGGTTTGCTTTTTCTTCATGGCTTGAAGCCATGCATGAATTTGGGATTGTATCAAACTGAAATTCAGGTTCTGCTTGAGAAGATCAAGCAAATGACAAGATGATTGATGCTTAGATGGACTGGAGATGACAAAGGCTGGGGAACTTTGCCTTTACCATTGCCTGATATGACTTATGAGCTGCAGGTTTTGCATTTTGGTAACAGCCGTGTACACGTGCGTTTGCTTCAGCCACAGCCTCACCATTACCAAAGCTGTTGTCCAGCCTGAATCCTGCTAAAAATATTGTCAGAGAGAATTTAAGGCATTTATTTAATGTGGCAAGGCACTGAAACAGGTTGCTCGAAGAAGTGGTCGATGCCCCATCCCTGGAAGTGTTCAAGGCCAGGTTGGACAGAGCCTTGGGTGACATGGTCTACTGTGAGGTATCCCTGCCCACAGCAGAGGGGTTGGAATTAGATGATCTAAAGTCCATTCCAACCCAAACCATTCTATGGTTACTGAGTGGAGGGGTATGCCTGTGGTAGTGTACTTCCACCCTCACCAGGAGGAGAGCAGCCCAAGCTACAACCCACCTTCTCAGTACTCCAGGTGCCAAGTGCATTTCTTGAGCCTGTTCTCCAACTTTAAAGACAATATATGCATTAAGAAGAAAATCCTTACATCAAAGTGCCTGTAAACTGTGTTAGTCATCTTGGATGTTAGTGAGCACCCTATGAATGAAAGTGCTTTGTATATGAAGGTGATGATGATATGCTATGTCCCTCCCTTCCCACCTTCCAGCCATCTCTTGTATCTGTGATCCTTTCTTCTGGCTCTGCTGGAAAGGAAATGAGATGTGAAAGGAAAAAAGTATTCAGGAAAATCTGGAAATCCAGATGTCTCAGCATCAGTCCAAGCTATGTCCTTTATGGCTTGTAATGAGGAGCACTGGAGTGACTGAAAACCCTGACCTGCAGCCAGCCATTGTACCTGCTCTCATCTAAATCTCTGAGAGGTGAAGTCTGGAGCAGCTGCTGATTTTCATTTGAAGTCTTAGGGTTTGAGCTATTAATAAGCCTGGAAAAAACCACATGTTCTCTGAATTATGTAACAGATGTTAAATTCCCCAAGATGAAGAGGTGTCAGCCTGATGGAATAAGTGATGTGAGGACCTTTCTTTTTCCTTTGAGCTGACTTTCTCCGCTTAGTAGCAAAATTGAGTAAGTGATGTGAGGACCTTTCTTTTTCCTTTGAACTGACTTTCTCCTCTTAGTAGCAAAATTGGTTATCTGCTGGTGGAGGTAAAAAGAAAATCAGTATAACCCCACCAGCTTTGACCCAATCCCACTGTTCCCTCCCCTCTTTTCTTTGCCACCCGTGTCTGTGCATTACTTGCCTGTTCCCCAGCATCAGGTTTTAAAGACAAGTGCCATCCAAAGCAAAGTCCCATTGAAAGAATGTGTTGTGATGAAGAGCTGTTGAATGAGTCACTGCACTCATGCTGGCAAAGTGGGCTGTGGAGCAGTCCAGATCCTTACTTTTGGCACGAGAGAGCGAGGAGCAAAAGAGGAAAGTAAATTTGAGGCCAGGAGCGCTGCAGCATTTGGCCAGCCGAAGGGGCTGGGTTGCAAATGCTTTCCCACTTAACCATTTCAGTGATGCTGGTGCTACCGAGGGAGAGATGTGTTCACAGCATCACTGGCGTAGTGGGAGATGGCCTGAAGGTGGATACAGAGAAGTTGTCCTAGGCAGGGAATTAAAAAGCATTTTGCTTCTGTCTTCCTTTTGACCACCATTTTTTTTAAGGTGGTTGTCTTCCTGATGGTCCTCTGTTCCAGAGTGAGTATCTGTGACTCCATGTGGGAATGGGTCCTCAGCAGCTCAAGATGGCATTTAACCAGGATGCTTCTCTTCCTAGTATCCCTGCTTTATGCCTCTAGGTACCTTGCATAAAGATGGAGAGAAGCCATCATCAGCTGTGTATAGCACAGCTGAGCAGTCCCTTGGGAGAGATGTTTATAAATGTGGATTGAAGACAGTAGGCCCCAGGGGTACCCCATTTTCTGTGGGTGTAGCTACACAGCAAGACTAATAAATTGGCCTCTGTGCTAATAGAGATGCCTGTGCTCTTGACTGTGACCCTGCTGGCTGCTCTCTCTGAAGGGTGACTTTGCTCAGGCATTTATTTGAGATTTGCTTTAGCATCTCCTGTTACACACCCGCTGGCACTACAACCACTGGCGCTTGTTCCGACCAACGAGCCCTTTCCTCCTGGGGATGCTTCTGGAGACACGTAGCTCAGGTCAGAACAAGCTCATAGGGGGAAGTCCTGCTGGAGGTGTCAGCAGTGTTCTACCACCACAGCTGTTAATGGGGTTGTAGAGAGGGGCCCTCATGGACTCCTCCCTCTTCTTCCACTCCCTGGTAGCAGGGCATGAAAAAGTTGTAGAAAGTGAGTTTCTGCCGTGTGAAATTCAGCAGGATTGTGAACGTAATAATGGGGATCTCCCAAGCACCAGTTTTTAATCTGGGCAGCAGACTACCTGGCACAAGTCTGGGTCCCCTGAGCGAAGAACTGATTGTCAGCCACTTTAAGGTACTAAAAAATAAAGATGTGGAAACCAGATTTTGAGTGGTTTCACCATTTCCCCAGAGTTCCCCTTAGCTTGCCCTTCAGGACTGGTTGACAGTCCTGCATTTGGCATTATTCACTTCTCGCTACTGATTAATGGGCTTCTAATGCCATTACTTATTTCATTATCCAAACAATCTGGAAGATCAGCTATTATCTAGGAAGGAGGAAGGATAAAAGACAATTTCTTATTGGCATTAAGTGGTTGGCTTAGCAGGGCAAGGTACAGGGGTCACATTTATGAATAAGAGCAAGACACCATCAGCCAGAACATTTGCAGTGAAAGTCATCTGTAAATTTGCAATTTCCAGACAAAGAGTAGAGTCCAACTGTCAGAGGGGGAGTTGCAAAACACAGAGACAAGTGGGGTAGGTAGTCCAAAAAATTGGAGGACTTTATCAAGAGCTCAAGTGGAGCCTCAGAGATGCAGTAATTACAGTGGTAGTAGTAATAATAATACACCTTGGAAGTCTGGTCTTGCATCAGGTGCTGTGCAATCTCAGACAAAATGGCAGATAAGTTCTTTCTTCAAAGCGCTTCAAAGCCAAGTGGCAGGAGAGCAAGGCCAAACAGCTAGTGATAGATGGGAAGGGGAGAAGACGGGTAAAGGCTGGCAGCTGGCATGGGGAGGGTACGTCTCAGGGCACGAGCAGGCTTATGGCTGTTACACAGGTGGTTTTAGGAAGGATAACAAGGTGCATGTGTGAATCGTTAGGGGCCATGTGTGAGGACCAGCGTAAGGGAAGGAATAAAATGCTTGTTCAAAGTGTAACAAAAAAAAAGCCTGATAGTGGCTGATATTGTGGGGTGGTTGAAGGCATGGGCCAATCCCCCACAACTAGGGATGATTGGTCCACCAGGTACAAGCCATGAAGGGTCCTCTAGTGGGCACCCTACCTCATCTTGCATGCAGAAGAGAAGGGGTAGTGTGGAGAAGTATGTCCATGGTGGTGGGGAATGATGTTTGCAGGTGTCTTGAATGGCAGCATTGTAGCAGGTGGTGATTGGTGATGGATAGGAGCTTAGTGGCATGGTGCAGAAGTATTGGTCAGACTTAGAGGTCTTGTGTATCAGAACCAGAGAAGAGATGCTTGTGAAGGGGATACCCTGTCTTGGGCTTTGGAGAATGGGTGAAATTGTGGTGGGTGCCTTGCAGATATACCTGCATTTCTTTCTGCAAATGCATGGGTGGCCCTGGCTCCTCCTCTTGTGCAAGGGTGCTTGTACCTGCATCCTTGTAACATAGAAACACTGGCTAGACTCGGCTTATTCCTTGGTACAGCAGCAATTTCTCCATGGGAGGAAGGTGAAAATACTCTTGACTCTGTGCAAGGACCCTGTGCTGTTGTGCTCGAGGCTGATGCTGGTTGGAGTGTTCACGGAGTCCATCTTGCTGTCAGGAGGACTCATGGCATCACATGTTCATGCTCAGAGGCACTGTGCCAGCATCTGCCCAGCTCTTCTGAGGAGATGCCTGCAGATGCTGCAGGTCTGCTCTCTCATGACTACTGGATTGCACTTGAAGCCAGCCCTGACTCTTTCATTTGATTTGTGCCAACTCAGTGCTGCAAAACATGTGAGCAAATCGCTGTTGCCCCCTGGAAGGAGCAGGGCTGCGTCCCAGAGCACACTATTCCCATGGCATTTAACATTCTCTGCAAACCCAGCTTTTTATTTAGAACTGAACATCTGTTCCAGATGTGGTTATTCACTGCCTGCATTGCTGTGCTTCTGCCATTGTTGTCCTGCTACACAGGGGAAGGCTGACATGAATTATTGAAAGATTGAGTTTAAATAAATGATAAACTGGTACAGTGCACGCAGTTGAGTTTCTGTCTGCTCCTTACAGAGTCACACTCCTGGCTTTAATGTCCCCATGATGAGCTCGCACATCTCTCAGAACCTGCCGTCTCATCTGCCTGATGGGGCTGATCGAAGAGCATGGAGAGGGGCAGCCCAAGCATGAAGGTGGCCGAGGGGATGATTCTCCTGGGGAGAAGGAGGAGCCGCAGCAGAGGAACAGGCAACCAGAGTTTCCCTCCTGGCAAGTGCCTTTCTCATCTCAAACCATCGAGAGCTGGTGTGGGGGGCTTCTTGCTGAGGACAGTCGGTGTGGTGGGAGGGATGCTGCCAAGGGTGGGCAGTGGGAATAGTGCTGGGGAGCAGCAGTGGGTGAGTGAATTGGGAATCCTTTACTGTAAAGGGACCCTTTAGTTAAAATCCTTTAGTCAAACCTCATCCTGGTGAAACATCTTATGGGACTGTGCTGAGCACAAACATAGCCAGACCAGCTACTTGCGCATGATGTGAGGGCAAGGGGCAAGCTGAGTTTGATCCCACTGTGGGTCTAAACCAGTCCAACCCTCCCTTCTTGCTGGCTCTTGGACGGGAAGCCTGAAGGGATTTTTGGAAGCCTGGTAGCCTTGGAAATGGGTTTTTTCATTCTTTTTTTTCTCCTCACCGTTTTGAAGAGTGGCTTGACTCACAGTTGCATGAGGCTGTGGGGATTCGCAGCAGACCATCTGTTTCAGCTGTTAGCAGTCATTAATTTTTTTCATGTTTTTTGCTACTTTTGAGACACTTTGGGGGAGGGGAAATATGTTCTGATGGCACTGGAGGACTTCAAAGTTATGAATCCGCCAACAGTTTATTTTTTTTCCCAGACAAACAATATACATTGGATGCGGTTATAAAAGAATTGTATTTTTATTGGGCTTTCTACATGGGGAATTGGTTTCCTGTGGACAGGCAGGAGGGCACAGTGTGTTGTTTATCTCCGCTCCACCATGCATTTGGCTAATACCTGCCTTGCTGCTACACTGCAGCATGTCTACTAAGGAGTTTTTTCATGGCTAACTCTAATGCTGAAGAGCTCTCATTAAGTTTATATATATACGTGTATATAGTGAGATTTTCTTTTAAGCCTTCTGTTTCTGGAGCTAAGCACTAGTTATATCAGCCTTATTGTCTCCAGTTATTCTACTCAGAAACTGGAAAACTACTCAAATCTTGACAAGTGTTCACAGCTGATGGCTCAGGTTTGTGGATCAAGTGCCGGGGCATATGGCATGATAAATAATAGAGCAAACTGATCCTATTGACACTGTTCACCCTCCAACCTGCACGCATTTATCCTTGTGCCTTCCTCTCGCTGTGCGACAGCCCATTCCCCGAGCCAGCTCCTCTCGGTGCTGCTGCTCCCCAGCCAACAAGTTTGGCTCATCAGTGTTTGAACAAAGGGTTGTAGCACTGGTTTTGCAAGACCCTTGGCTTAGTGTGATAGGCAGGTGTCCACCATGGGTTTGCTCCCCATCTGCTTCATTAGTTTGTTCAGCTGGTGCTTGTGATGGCACATCATTCTGGGATTTGATCAGGAGCCTCACTGGTGATTTACTTCTTGCTTCTGTGGGGTTTTTGATGCAGCAAGACCCTGGAGTTTAAAGGGTGCTGAGAAATGGCAAAGGTTGGCAGTACGAGGGAGTGTGCACAATTTTGTTAAACAGGGGACGTTCAGGTTAGATATAAGGAAGAAGTTCTTTACTGGTGAGGCGCTACCAGAAGTGGTAAATGTTTCATCCCTGACAGTGTTCAAGGCCAGGTTGCTCAAAGCCTTGGATGACGTGGTCTAGTGTGACATGCCCCTGCTGCTGGCAGGGGATTGAAACTGGATGAACTTTAAGGTCCCTTCCAACCCAAACCGTTCTATGGTCTTGCATAGTAACGTGTGGTGGGGAGATGGTGGCAGCTCCTTGAAGAGGATGCTGAGTCCTGGCTTCATGTAAACATTAAGCTGTGGCCTAGTAATGGGCAGAGCAGAGACTTCTGTGCTGAGTTTTTGGCTGTGCTGGTTTGGGTCACACATCCCTGAAAGGAAGAGTTGTGGACAGGATACAAACATTAAACATGAGCCATGAACTTCAAACGTACCCTTGAGTTTTGTGATGGTGGGAGACTGCAGAACAGAAACGGAGTGTCTTTGACCTGCCTGTGACACCTGAGTGACGTGACAGCCAGTGAGCCATGGAGCGTTTCCAACCATCCATTAGGACTGAGGCTTTCAGCAAAATTACAAATGTGTCTTTTGAGCTGGCCAAAGAGCAGTTACCGTTTCTGGTGTGGGAGCTGGTTCTGTGCACTCAGCAGCCGGCACGGGGCCATGCTGCGGCCAAACCCAGTGTGTGCCATTGCAGAGTGTGCTGTGAGGGACACCATGGGGACGGTGTCCTGCTGCCTGCTTCAGGGTGGCATGTGTTGGTAAACCCCAGATCTCTCCATAGTGCAAAGCAAAGAGTCCATAGGATATGCCCTGAGAGCTCAGCATCAAGTCTATATGCTCCCATGTATGTTTTTGGCTATGGCTTGGGTCCACTTCTTGTCCTTTGCATGCAGAGGAGTGGGATACGCCACATCTCTACCTCTCTTGCTCTTAGTTCTGAGCCAGGAGCATGCCCGGGTGATATGGGGCAGCCAGTGCACCACGGTGCCGGCTTCAGGCTCGCTCGTGGAAGGTGGAGGAATGCACGTCTGGAGGCTCGGAGACATTTGGTGCCTGTGTGGTTTTCATTTGGAGGCCTTTCTGTTGTTGATTGACTTAATTAAAACTGAAAAAAAAAAAAAAAAAGAGCAGGCAGAATTGGGCATTATTTCTTTTCTTTTTTAAATAAAGCCTGGCCTTGAGGGGCTGCTGAGCCAGGTTTTAGTTTGAAATTTCCTTTAATTTTATTTTTCAAGTTCCCTGAAAGAATTTTGAGCTGTAAACTGAGAGGAGGTGTCAGACGTTGTAAACCAAACCAGACCCCAAATCTCTTAACTCGCTCAAGAAGCATCTTCTGTTTTGCAAATTCAAATTTCTGGGGGAAAAAAATTAAAAATTGTTTATGTTACAAAAAAATGGCGATGGGATTTTGGAGTTTAACTGAATTCACTCAGTACTGAAAATAACAGCCATATTTTTTTTGCCCCTGCATAGAGAAATGAGTGTTGGTGCTTGGCTGTGGGCTGTTTTCCCCCTTCACCCTACCTGCTGAAAGCCTGCTCCATGCTATGGAGGCTTTCTAGAGCATAGTTGAAGATTGGCAGATTTGATGAAGAGGGAGGAAGATGATCATCAATCCTGGAGCCCCCATTTGTTCTTCATGGCCCGCCATGTGTCTGCTTGTGCTTGCAGTCATCCTCCTCCCTCCCTCAGGTCAGACCTCAGTGCACATGAGTGACCCCACTTGCAGCAAAGGGCACAGCCCTTCTTGCCTAAAAATCACTGCTCAGATGCTGAGCAAGATGTAAAAGTAAGAAAAAGGGAAGAAACTATCTCTGCATCAGGAAATCTGTCCATTAACACCCCAGACACAAAAGTCTCAATGGAGCTTTTCCCCTCCGAACCAGCTAAAATGTCTCTCACTGATGCGAAGTCTAAAAATAAGCGTGTTCTCCACAAACAGCTTAAAGATGTTGAAAATGAAAAGCAACAAAGGATGTAGAACGTCTGACTCACTAAATTACAGGGCTATCTTTCTAAGAGCAAAACAAAACAACACCCCGCCTCCTGCTCCCCAGCCCTCCCTGCTGAAATTCATTGTGAGTTTTCTGGGTTAAGTTTGGGGCTGTTTGCCCTGCGGTGCCTGTGTAGAGAGTCAGTTTATTTTTGTGGGCTAGTGAAGGGCTTGAAACCTTATCCATTTTTATTACAGAGTGTGCCAGAGCTGCTCTGTATAAATAAAAGGAAGGAAGCCAGTCCGCTCAGCGGCGTGAACAAGAGGTGCTTTTCTCTGGCACATGGGCATTTCTGTTGATTGTTTTGGGGATGTAACCCCCCTTGCACAAGCTCTCTGGATGTCAAGTAGGGAAGAGTGTAAGTGCACATTCATCTCAACAACACGTTCTGGCCCTGGCTAAGCCACAAGTGTTTGGACTCTTGGATGGGAGCAAGCAGATTTTTGTGGGTGTAATTGCATTTGTCTATAGCTTTAATTTGTTTGAGATAATGTGATTAAAAGGAATTCTTGGGTTGTTTTGATTTTTTTTTTTAACTCCTTGAAGGTCTCTTTTTATGATGAGCTCCACTGGAGTGGACTCTGTTGCAAACCTGAGTCTTTTTCAGCATTTGCAGATGAGCTGGAATCAAAATCTTGGCGTTTGAGGCAGCAGGAAAGGAGATGGACCGGTGCCAAACCTATGCCTACATCTGATGTTTGCAGCCAGCCCCAATCTCTCTAATAGGCTGAAATGAAACCTTGGATTCAAGCAGATGGTAGGGCTGGAGATGTGAATCTGCCAGTGCTGTTGCATCCCAGATCTGCTTTCAGGGTGTGCAATACCCACACTGAGGTTTGAAAGAGGTGGAGGCTGCCCCTTTCTACCCATCGTCATCATCATCACCTTCATCCATCTCTTCCTTGCTGTGGCAGGGAGAGGAAGGACAGCAGCACCAGGCCAGGCTGCAGTACCCACCTGGCTTGCTCCTTTCCCAAATAACCCATTAATCGATTACTCAGTTTCCTACATTGGCAGGTACACTAAAGGCTGTGCACAGTGCTCATAAATTCTGGAGCAGAGCTCGCTCAGCAGTGATTTTATCTGGATATTTAGTTCTGAAATGCGCTAATTAAACTTCAGGATAAAGCATCCAGTGCAAAAGCAAGATGAATAAAAAGTAAAAATGAAAGTTTCTCCTGGAACAATTAACCATCATTAAAACATGAAAATCCAGGCTAGGGAGCAATTGTACGCCTTCCACGAAGTGTTTCGTCAGAAATAATGGGAGGAAATTAAGCAGTACAAAAATGTAGGCTGAAAGTTGAAAAACTTGTCCCACTCGTGAGGCCTATTAGACTGTGAAGTGTTACTGAACCCTCCCCCAGGAGTGGGTGCATGTGTATTTCTCAGGACATTTAAAATTGGACTGGTTAGAAACCCCCTCCCTGACACTGTGGGAAATAATTGCAGACCCTCCTCTCTTCTGTGGCCTTACAGATCCATCTGAGTTTTAATTACAGTGGGTCACCTCTAAGCAAAACTATTCCATTTCAATGGAAGACTTTTTTTATCTCTAAGTTTGACCCTACAGGCCTTGCATCTAGATATTATGAGGGATATTTTTAAGACACTAGTCTCTTCTAAGTCACATACTGGGTCACCCTGTCTCCCCTTGGATGCTGCATTTATTGCTGCTATATTTACCGTGCGCTCACTTGATGCTTTGGCCATTGTTTTCCTTAGTCTCCAAAAAGGCACCTGAAATGAAACTGAGACCCGCACAGCTGTGGGTTTGCTGAGCATCTTCCTGTGAGCTGGGTGGTACCCACATGTAATCAGTGTGACTGGTGTACAACAGCTTGGTAGCCTACTACATCAAGCGATAAACCACTTGTTATTAGAGTGACAGCTCAGTGCTGACAGTGACAGCTAGCACTGGTCCCCAACAGGCAGGTCTCTGACAACAACCTGCCCTGCCTGGCATAATTTCTCAGTGCATTACTTTGTCACCTTAGTATTATATTGTCTCTCGCCATATCATTTTCAGGAGCTTGATGCGGTAGTCTGTGTGCTGATTACTGAGGTGGTCTCACAGACAGCATGCCCTCCATCACCACCCCCCTGGCTACCCCACCAGGGACATCTTAAAAACAGGGTTGGCCATGATCAGCTCTGTATTTTAACAATGAACAATGAACAAGAGGAAAGGGCCACTGGCTGGTCTTATTTAGGCAGACACAAGCTTGGAGATATTCTGGGTATACTTAGGAATTAGTAAGAAATTAGAATCACAGACTGGTTTGTGCTGGAAGGGACCTTAAAGCTCCTCCAGTTCCAATCCCTATGAGGCTGAAAGGAAGAAAAGGGGAAGGATTTTACATCAGAAAAGTACAACACAGGCAGGATGTGAATTAAACACCTTTGAGCCATAAAACCTATGCTTACTCTGAAGGCTTTGTTCAATCCTTACATGATTGTGGGAGTGTTGCTGTAGACGCTGGGTGGCTATCCAGGCTGTCTTCCAGATTCAACCAAGGCAATTTTAGTTGAGTGTTTGGTTCCCATTAGAGACTCTTCTATAGTCAACTGCTTTCACTGTGAGAACATCCCTCCTGTATTTAGCCTAAGCTGTCTTTATCCAAATTTCACTCCATTGGAAGCACCCAGTCCAGCTTTCCCCAGGCATGGCTGCTTCAGCGGATTTGCCCATGCTGGGCAGTGTTTCTGGTGCCTTCAGAGAGGGAGCTGGAAATGCAAGCCAGCTCCCCCAAGCTCTGGTGACCCACAAAAGATGACTATGGTCAGGAAAGGTATCTCCCGAGTGCTCTGTGGTGGTAGTTTTAGTTCAGCTGAGAAGCCTGATAAGATGTTCAGCAAGCAGGGAGGAATGCACTCCTTCAAGCACTTGCTCTTTTACTTTGGAGAAGTCAGGACTTCCCTAGAGCTGCCAGCATCTGTGATTTGGAGCTACTTGTCCTACTCCTCCACCCTCCTCAGCATCAAAGAGCGGGTCAGGCAGGAAGGCTGAACTGGGACACCAGGTTCAGAGATGCACACCTCTGTGCACAGGAGAGATGTGCAGACATGGTTTCTTCATTTGTAAAAAAACCCAGAAAAAACTAGCTTAAACACACACATGTGCTAAAAAGAGACCTGGAGAGCATTCAGGCAGCCAGCTTTCTGAGGGGCTTAGCCCCAGATGGGTGATTCTGTGAACGTGGACTATTTGTGATTGGTGGAGTAAGTGGGGTTGTGGACTAAAAGGGTTGGTGGAGTAACAAGGCTTGTGGAGTAATAGCGGTTGTGATCTTATCCTGACACCTCTGGGAGGGAGGAAAGGTGGGTGGTGGGAGGTGGTGGAGGATGGGAGGGAGACATGGTTGGAGGGATGCATGGACGGGGCAGCCGGCGGCTGGTCCGACATGGCTGGAGGGATGCATGGATGGGGCAGCCGGCGGCTGGTCCGACATGGCTGGAGGGATGCATGGACGGGGCAGCCGGCGGCTGGTCCGACATGGCTGGAGGGATGCATGGACAGGGCAGCCGGCGGCTGGTCCGACATGGCTGGAGGGATGCATGGACGGGGCAGCCGGCGGCTGGTCCGACATGGCTGGAGGGATGCATGGATGGGGCAGCCGGCGGCTGGTCCGACATGGCTGGAGGGATGCATGGATGGGGCAGCCGGCAGCTGGTCCCTCTCCCCTGCGCTCTGCATCTCTCGGGGGTTTCGGGGAGGGATGGAAATGAACGAAGCGCGGAGGTGCCGGCCAGGAAGGGGTTAGCGGGGGCCTGCCGCAAGGTGGGCCGCGGCGGAGGGGGGTGTTCCCCGGGCGGGCGCTGCGCCGCCGCCCTGGCCGGGGCTGCCGGGGGGGAGCGCGGGGCGGCGCGGAGGGGCTCGGCGGGGCCATGGGGGGGCTGAGCCGCAGCGCGCCGCCCCGCGCTCGGTATTAGCCTTCAGCACCACCTATTTCCATCCCATTTTTAATTTAATTTTATTGTATTTATTTCATTTAATCCCCCCCACCCCCTCCCGAATCTCTCTTTCTCTGCCTCCTTCCTCCATCCTCCTTTGAATAACTCGGCCAGGAGCGATCTGGAGGAAGGGGGGTGGGGGGCTGGGGGGGGAAGAGGAGCCGAGCAAACCTGTGGCGGAGGAGCCGGCTGGTGGAGAGGTGAGTGGAGGAGGCGGGGAGAGCCCGCAGCGAAACACGGGGAGCATCAGTCGCTCCACGCGGTCCCCGGGGTGGGGGGCAACCGGTGCTCCACGGGTGACCGACCTGTTGGCCACAGCGTGGGCTCCCCCAGCCCCACCGCCTGCCTCAGACGGGGCGATCCCCAGCGGGGTGCAGCGCGGTTCGGGGATGGCGCTTGCGGTGAGGGGGGATCTGCGGGTGTGGATGCGCTTCCCCTCCAGCCATCCCTTGGTACCCCATCCCTCCGTGTGTGTGGTTTGTTCACGGGTGGTTTTCTTCCCCCCCTTCCCCTCCCTCTCTTTGGTATTTGGTCCCCACGCATGTTTGTGAAGAGGGGAACGCAAGTTGCCATGGAGCAGTGTAACATCACTTTTT
This sequence comes from Ara ararauna, assembly GCA_028858755.1. NCBI lineage: Eukaryota > Metazoa > Chordata > Aves > Psittaciformes > Psittacidae > Ara > Ara ararauna. The sequence continues at coordinate 1,715,614 of CM054389.1, read as the reverse complement.
ATTGCCAAAATCCCCCTCTTTTTCTTCATTTCTGGGCCTCTTGCCTTGTCCATACCATGGGTGATGTAATGAGTGCTCAGTATCTATGCGGTGTCCTGCTCTTGTGGAGTTAGATAAGAGTGAAGATCCCAGAGCAGAGGGAGCATCCGCCATCTGTTTGAAAAAATGGGTCTTAATGAATCTGTCAAAATCATACACGACAGAAGAATGTGGCCCCAAACACCTCCTGATGCTGCTGTCGGCAACCAAAAGGCTCCCAAGGAGAGCCCTGCCTGTCACCCAGATGCCTGCTAATAGCTTTAATGTATTCAGCCCAGCCTTGTTTTATTTCTGATATCATTTCAATCACCAGATTTAATACATGATTTGCAGTGATTGCCTCCTGATTTCCCCACTTGAGCAGCGAAAGGAATGCATGAAGGAAGGCTGAGCTGCCATGCTTTGCTGGTGTCCTGAGTGTGAGCTGCTTCTCCTGTTACTCACCAGCAGCTCAGACCTTTTCCACCCACCAAGTTTGACTGTTTTCCATGTAGCAGCTGCATCCCCCTTAGTTCACTCTGCACTTTGTTGCGCTGATCTTGCAAGCTTGTTCTCGGCTCTCAGTGGCTTTCGGAGCATGTTGAAAGTCATCAGGATACAGACGGGCTCTGTCGGGAAATGATAGCAGGACCAGATCAGCTGAGGGAGCTGCTTGCTGAGGTCTGCCTGGGCTGTGCTTGCCTGTAACTCCGCTGGAGGAGAGGTGTGCGATCCTGTCTCGCTCAATGTGCTTTCTGGACTACAAGAGGATATGCTCATTGCCTGGGAAATCACATTTCCCCATTGTTCAGTTGTAAAATAGCTGCACAAGGCCGTGATTGGCAAAGGACTGGATCACCCAGGTGGCTTACATCACGTAGGCAGCTGCCACCGAAATGACACTCTTGATTGAAGGCCAAAAGAACCATATACGTAACTGCCTGTGATTAAGCTCCATATGATGCCTCAGAGCAAGTAAAAAACCCCTCCTTCATCTCATCTTGTTTGTAACGAGACAACCATTGCAGGGATATCATTTAGGTCATGTCGTGGCTTTTGGGGGATTTTTTGTTTTGTTTTGTGTTTGGGTTTTGGTTTTTCTTTGCTTCTGGCTGTAAACTTCCATGATCTGCACCAATCCGCTGTTGCACCCTCGCGTGATGCCCCATGACAGCCAGGTGCTGTAGGTGTGCTGGTAGCTGGGAATACAAATTTTACCAGGTAAGAGCTCCTAATGCCATTTTTTCTAAACACGGAATATTCCAGCTGGCTTCTTTTGGGGAGGGAAGGGGTCTCTGCACGCACCCTTTCCCCACTGACATGCATGTTTGTTTCTGGGAAGGGTTTGATAGGGGAAGCTTGATCTTTTCAGTTTTTGGAGCCTTTGTGGATGCTTAACTGTTTCCCCAGAGTCTGCGCTGTACCTGTAGATAAATGCTCTGACCTGTCTCTGGAGAGGCAGTTTGCGTATCTCAAGGCAGAATCCCAGTTGGGCAGTGAGAGATAGGGAAGGTGGTGAAGGGCTCATAGTATTATATATGGGAGGGCTTATTCTGCAGGAGCTGGCTTCTGGTGCTGTGCTCTTCGGTGATGTGTAAACCTTGCCTGGTTCTCACAACACCTTCCCTTAACTTTTCAGTGGGGCAGGATGAGGCCAGGGCCTGATCCTACAAACTGATAGAGTTCATCAGTGAGCAAACCCACTGTGCAAGCATCTCCCTGCTAGTGAATCCCAGGGAGAAACTTGGCTAGCAGAGACAAAGAATAACACTTAATGTGAAATAGTTTGTCCAGGTGCTAATTTAACCAAAATCCCCATCCTCTCCTGTCTCAGCTGTGTCGGGAGCAGGGCTGTACCTACTCTCTCCGTACTCACACTCTCCCTGACTTCATTATCATGCAGTTTTTATCCAGTCATAATGTGCTTGAGGATTATGCTGATGCAGCGTGTTCCTATAATATATGGGTATATATAAATATAGGTGGATATATAAACAACGTTTCTGTGGCCACTTGTCCAGGCTTCCCTTCAACAGACTAAATCCCAGTCCAGGCTTGGTACATGTAAATGGCTGGTCCCATGCATCTCCCACGGCCTCCAGAAAACCTTCCCCTGTAAGTTACAATGCAATGCAATGCAAATCCTCTCATTTTATTTCTCTTGAAATAGCCTAATTTCCAAGCAAAAATCATTCCTTGACTAGTAGCAAGGTGATAGTACTCTGCATGTCTTGTCCTCCAGAGTTACTGTAAACTGAACAAAATACCCATTGAGAAGCTACTTGTATTAGCAATACCAGCAAACATAATTTTGGTCGATTTGTGCACATATAGCTTTATTGATTCAGCATGAAATACGGCAGGCAATCTATTAAGCAATGTAAAGTGAAAGAGGCAGAGCCTTTTCACAATATGCTGGGAATACTGAATGAATCTGGGAGCATTTATTTTAGCCAGGTGTCTTGCTAAGGTAAAGTGAAATGATTTTTGAGTCCTGTAACCAATACCATGTCAGTTTTATACACTCCACAGCTAAAGATATATTATTTAGCTCAGCTGTTAACTGGGGAACTGAAAGGCATGGAGAAGCTTTGCAAGACTGGGTAGGCTTTAATTGTATTTTTAACCTATGAGTGTTAAAAGTGTAAGCAAGAAACTAAAGTAAATACTGGGTATTATGCAATAGTACTTGGGCTATCATGAGAAAAGGGCAATAGAAACAAACTGCTTTATAGGTCTGCTTCTAATTAAACACAGTCTACTTTGATAAAAGCATGAAAATGTGAAAACGTTTCTCAGAATAAAGACATTAAGCAAGTGGTAATTAAAGCCACAGTGTGGATTTAGTCTGTTGAACGTGAAGCCCATGGGCAGGACACAGAAAATGTATGGAAATTCAGTGGGTGGTTGTAAAGATGCCCTCTCATTCCTTGAACTTCGTATCTGCCTGTGGAGGCTTACTGGGCATAATTGTATGTACATTTTTACAGCATGATAAAAGAAAACCTTAAACATCTGCACTGCGTGCTGTCATTAGGTCTGTTCATAGATGAAGCTTTCAGGCAGCATATACCTCCCTTTTTCGTGCATTATCAAGCCATTTAACCTGGATGGAGGTCTTGGATCCACACTGTTTGTTTCCTGTGGCCATACCCTCCTCTGCTGACATCTCAGCCAACCTCCTGGGGTGTAAGCATTGCAAAGTGGGGTGTCAAGGCATGGGCGATGCTGTGTTTGTGACTGAACCGCCAGCACTGCTCTGGTACCCAGCAGCACTGGGGAGGTGTTGCTGGAGGTGCTGTTTTGGGGCTAAGATGTCAATTCTCCTCGCCCTTCTGTATTTCCATCATCATCCTGTGTGTTTATTGAAGTTCATCCCCGTGATGTCTGCAGCAGGGTTTTGGCTATTTATAAATGCAGCAAGGGTCAAAATGTGGCTGCTTTGCCTGCAGTCACTTTGTGTGCTGGGGGATCCCAAGTGGCTGGGATGGCACAGGTGACAGCGTGGTAGGCATGTCTGCATGCCGTGAGTGGCTGTGTGCAAATAGTTTCCTCAGGCTCTTTTTATCCTTGATGCTGGCACGTTAAACAGTAATGTGAGCAACCTGAGAAGCTTGAAGCTTGTTCAGTTGAGGGAACAGCATCCATTGATACTCTGCACAAATTCCAGTTTGGCTTTATTCCTTCCTAACCTAAATTCTCTTTGCATTTTATACTCGTTCCTGCCAGGGGCTTGATTCTGCAAAGAGGTCAGTAAGGCAGAGCCTCGCTGAAGTTAATAAGTTGCAGTGAGCTTGTGCCTGCACCAGGATTGATCCGCTTCAACGAGGTTTTCTTCATTCTGCTATTTGCAGGGCCATAGCTGTTTGCATAGATACGACCATCAGTTTGAAGGGTTACCCAGTCCTGCAAAGCCTTAGGCAAACAGCTAAGTAAATAGCCCACTGGCTTGGATGAGCACTGCTGATGCTTGCAACCTGTCCCAGTGAAGGTAACTGGAATTTTGCCATTGCTTCCCATGATTGCTGTGGCCCCCCCAAGGGGAAGCGTGCCCCATGGGCATGCGTTTGAAGACCCGGACATGTTTGTGCCACTAATTGTCAAGCTTTTCAAAGGGTTTGAGGACATATCCAGAGGCTACCAAAGAAGTCTCAGTAATGTGTTCTTTGAGATATATTTATGTATTCATCCTTGATCTTAAGTACTCTGCTCTGACCCCTTTTAAAAGCTGCACTTTAAGAAAAATGTCCTCTCTACCCTTTTTTCCTGCAAATTGTTGACCTCTGCCAGGGCAGTGATTTCCCCATGGAAAGCTGTCGGTGTATCAACTATAATGCAAATGAGATTCCAAATAGTTGATCATCCCTGCCAGGTATTGAGGCTGGGAGTAGCCAGCCCAAGAGCAAATCCCAGGAAAAACAGGAAAATGAAGTCTCCATAACTGTTTTCAATTATTCAGTCTCACTGCTTCTCCTTATGTTTCAAGAAGAAGCATGCAAATCTCTCTGGGTCTAACTTGTTTACAGAGTGCTCGTGGGTTTAAAATACAGCCAGCATCAGATTTCTGTTGTACATTTCCTTCAAATAAATACTGAAATAAAAATAAGGATGCTGTAATTTGTGCCACCCCAAGAGCTAAATACTGCGCTCCAGCAGGAAATGATCATTTTGGTTTCTTGGAACAGCTTCACTATAATCTTCCAAAGACCAGTAGCTCACAAAGGAAGAAGGGCAGGCTTTCTCAAGGCAGCTCATCTCTCTCTGATAGTACCTGGTTTCTTGTGAATTAAGGTCTTGAATGATGAGGTGCTGTAACATGTGCTCAGATCCTGCTGAGGGCAGGGTGTACTTCAGAGCTTTGCAGCGCTGGAGCTCCAGGGTTTACCCTTTGAAGAAGTTCCATTCCTGCAGACTTCTGTGCATGCATAGATGTCATTGCAGGTTTGGGATCTGCCTTTATAGCTCCTATAAGCATCAATATAGGATAGTGGTTGGTGTTAAACAACTGCTCTCAGTGGGCAATGCACCATTTGATGGATGCCCTGGCCACCTTTGGCAGTAGTGTTACAAGTCCTGTGCATCCTGCATCTGATGCTTCCAGTTATCTGCATGAAGTGGTGCCATGAACACAACAGTCTCTGAACCTTTCTCACCATAGCCTATTCCTGGCTTAATAATAGTTAACAATAACCAGCCTGCTGGTTCTGAAAACTTCTTGTTGGGGCAGGTCTTCATTTCGGTCAGTTGACCCTCTCCAGGCAAGTAAACTGGGATCCTCTTTTTAAACCTGGATCCTCTTTTAAAGCTGGTCCAGAGTTTGCGTATGAAGACACTTTCTCAAGGAAACTAACAGCCTTGAACGTTTGCAGTGGGAAAATGCTTGTAGTGTATCTTGGTTTGAATCTTGAGCTATGAGCCACCTTAATTTATATGATTATTCCAGTGTTACCCTCACCTCTTTAATTTCCTTCTCGCTCATTTATGTGTGTGGATGGCTCCAGTCCTCATAGCTCCTGGGAACTTTCTGTAGGAACCAGCAGCTATTGCTTTTAAAAAGTAACCCTCACCACGTGTCCAAAAGCTTCCTTTAAAGAAGAGGCCTGGCATAAGTCATATTTATTGGGAGTAATTAACTGCCCTGTTAAAAAACCTAAATGTTTTAGTATTTCCTTAATAATACATAATCAACCAACAGGCTATTTGCAGTGTGTTACTTTGCTGTAAAAAATTGTCATTATTGATATATTTCATGTTTATAATTACTCATTTGTGACGCACTTGGTCTGTTATGAATAATCCATTGTATATTGTTTTCTTAAATAGGATGCTTGCTCAGTGTGCTGGGGGTGCCAGGAATCTCTGCTAATAACGTCTTCATGTCTGATTTATGCCTGTGAATTGAAGGCAACTGGACATGATTAGATGAACAGAAGCATGCTCAGAAAACTCTCCTCAAGATACTCTCAATAAACAAGCCCTCAACAGTTGTGAGTGGAGGAGGAAGTGGTTGAACAGAGCAGGGAAATGTGTTAAAAATGCACTATGGGGACAGAGGGGACACTTCCTCACTGTTTTGACATTGTCTTCATCTCAGCTAACGTCCCTGTGGTACTTTTTTCTTACTGCCAACAAGGACCTTGTTACTCTATGCTCTATCAGTTACATCTCCATTATCTTCTTGTGTTCTTCTACTTGGGAAAAAATGAGCTGGGTGTTCCAGAAAAAATCTGATGGTTTTGTTGGTATAATGGTCTGAGCAGATGCAGGTGATGGTACAAAGTCTCTCTGGCACCACTGACTTGCCATGTGTGCTCAGCTAAACGTGCTTCATGTTGACTTTGTCCGTATCTCTATCTCTTGAGTGATGGGGAAGCCGATGGCATGGGTGAGGGCAGGAGAAGCCCCTGCTGCATGCTGGCAAGGCATCCCTGCGGTAGGCACAGGGTGATCATTTCTCCCCTTGGCAGTATTAACTGGGCAGTTTTGGAATGGGAAAAATGAACTGAAGTTGAGGTGGAAGGTGCCTGAGACGGTGCTGAGGAGCTGGCAGGTCTATCAGCTGCAGGTGGCATCATCTTGGCATTGGTGCTGCTCGGCTCCTTGGGGTGCCTTCACAGACTCCTGTTTTTTAGGGCCCTGGAGGAGTGTCGAGCATCTAATCTGGAGAACAACGTATCACAAGCCATTAGATTTCACCCTGTTAATTCCAATACCAAGCTTGGTAGCTTGCACTTGCTAAAGCGTGTCTTCCAGTAAGGCATCTGGTTTTGTCTGGGAGACAGCAGGGTAGTAATTCGGGTAGTTTGTTCCAATGGTTAATCACCTTTGCCATTAAAAAATTCTTGCTTCATTTCTGGTTTGTACGTTTATAGCCTTCAGCTTCCAGCCACAGAAGCCCTTTGCCTGGAGATTTTAGAGCTTTTTAGTAGCCTGCATCGTTGTCCTCTCATAAACTCTTGCCATGTCATCAGTCTTTTCTTGGAAGCTCCTGGATGATGCACGCTATGGGTCCTGTTGTCTTATAGAGGAGCTAAACCCATAGGAGGCAGGTGCATGCATGCTGCGGCTTCCCCAGGGATAAAAGCTCCATTTCCAAACTGATCTTTTCGTCTTTCCAGATGAATTATTGAAAAGGGAAGAGAGAAAGATTGAGAGATTTTTGTTTTGTTGCTGACTTCTCTTTTAGTTTTTAATATCAGCTCAGAAACTTTCAAACCCGCTGTGGTTTAGGTGAAGATGGGAATGTTTTACTAACCCTGGCTAAACTTAACCCGTGGAGCAGCAGAGGCTGGGGGCAGCAGTAGCAGAAAGTGGCTCAGTGGCAGAAAGTGGGAGAGGGCAGCAAAAAAGCTAAGGATTGCTGGCTGCAAAAGGCAAAGATGAGTTTGGGGGCTAAGAGGAGCTTGGGTGAGTGGATGAAATGCTGGTGAGTCTTTATGAACGACTGGTCTTTAGTTACACAGGTTTAAGCCCATTTGGGAATGGAAAGGGTCTTTATCCCTTTAGAGTGTGATGCGCTTGCCCTGGAGATACAGAGCTATCAAGTCCTTGCAGTAGTCTCCTCCAGGCAGTTTAAGCTGAGGATCAGCTTGGGCCATAGTTAAAAAATAACAAACAACTATGGTTTTAAATTGTCCCACTGTGTTCTCACATGTTCAGCTTTCAGGGAGAAACGTGTGTATTTTATACTTGACCTGGCATCCGCAGCTCTTCCTTTCTGCCACGCAGAATTCAAAGGCAGCCATGAAGCATCAGTTGTTTAGCGATGTGATGTCTTTTCAAGTGACCTTCCTCTTTTTAATTTCAAGTTTTCTGGAGAAAGTGGGGAAAAAAGAAAGCACAAAACCATCTGAAGCTGCTATCGCTTTGTAGTCCTCGAACCAGGAGTCTGTCGCTCATGAAGTGCCTTTGTGGCACTATATCCATTAGACTTGTCACTCACATCTTGTTTTCTGTATTTCAGAGGACTTTTTTCCTCTTGCATCCTTGAATGCTGAAAGTGGTCTAAGGGTTTTAAACCCCTTTCCCCCACAGATTACCATGGGAAACTTTCTTGCTGGTATTCAAACCCAGTATTTACTGGCAAGAAGATCTCCTTTTTTTCTTAGTCATTGTCTGAAACAAGGGTTATTTTCTTAGGTTTATACCACTAATCATCACATACAGCAGGAATGCTGGGCACAGTGTGATAGGGATGAGGGTACATGTGGGTATGGAGGGTCAGAGCTGAAAGTAGTCCCATCGTCCAGTTTTAGTCTCTATCTGTATCACCACCAGCAAATACACAGTGAATCTCATGTGTGTTTGTGCACTGTGCATTGGGGTCTCATCTTTGCAGACCGTACATCCTTGTAAAAAGTGTTAAATTAATCTGGATGGATTAATGCCTTGAAAATGTCATTTGTGTTAATGCTTACGATAACCAGCCTGCTCCCAGAAAGTGAGAGCACTCCTGTTTTCCAGAAGTAAAACTCTTCCAGAGGAAGGTTTAGGGCTCACTTGCACTCACAGCCCAATGACTTTGCATTACAGTCTGAGGAAGTTTGGCTTCCAAAAATGGTCCGGTGTGTTTACTGCTCTGCGCAGGCTGCTGAGGCCGGCTGGGAGCAGGGAGGCTCTTGTCTTTCCCTTCCTGCGATAGATCTGTTTATATATAGCTCAAATGTGCCTTTGCATGTGTTTTGGGGAATTTGGATTTATTGGTATCAATAGTTGGAAAATACAAATTTCCTCAAAGATTTTGTTCCCTGGGAGGATCTATTTTAGGGCTTTCTTTTAAGGCTCCCTATGCACCAGATCTTATTTTTCTCAATCCCAAGGCAACCTTCCAGGACCCACTTATATTGGTTTTGTAGCTACAGCAAAAGCCATCTGCCTGAGCACACTTTCATTCCTGTGTCTCTCTACACACCAGAATTGAGACTGATTAAACAAAGACTTCTGCATTTTATTGCAGCAGCTTAAATCTTTACACCTCATTACAGAGCTCTTGGTGCTCCCCTTCTTTGCATCCTCCCAGTGCCAAAATGAAACTCTTTGGGCTATCCAGACTTCCCTTTGGGAGTTTGGGCTCATGTTGCTTTTGAGGTGCCAAGTTTTTGCTCAAAGTATATAAAAAAATATTAATCTTTAAAGCTATTGTTAGCAACAGTGAAGGGAGGTGATAAGGGACAAAGTGACTTAGTGCTTCTCCTAGATGAAGGACTTTGCCGAACCTACGTGTCTGCAGTCGAACTCTTGATTTGTCGTCCCTTAACTTTATTGGCTACAAACATGGACATGTTTGTTCATGTTGCTCCCATGCCAGAGAACATGGGCTTACCATGACTATCAAGCTGTTACTGTCTCCTTGGGAGAGAGGGAAGGACTAGTGTATGGACAGCAATGAAAGGAAAACGTATGAGAATAGCAGGGAAGTTGGCTGTGTCCCCTGACTGATGCATCATGCGCAGAGAATGCCAGATCCAATGGCCCAGGAATTTCCCAGGTGATATTCAGGGCGTTATTTGCTTTTCCCTTTGGATCCAGCTACATATTACACAGCCTACCTGTAAAGATCATGGCAATCCTTCAGCTCCAGGGAAAAGGAGATAATTTTTTCAGAAGCCACTGCTCTTATTTGCTTTGGATGTTATAACATTTCTCTGCCCAGGGAGAAGCATCTTTAACACCGTTACTTCATTTGATGAATTTTTAAAGGGTTTTAGAGCAAGCTGGGGGACTTTACAGCTACTGTTCCAGTTTCCCTACCATCTGGTTGCTTCATGGATTTCTATGTATTCCTGTTGGGTTTTTTAGCCCAGTTTCCTAAGAAAATGAAGCTTATGCTGTTGTACTGCACATGTGTGCTTGTCCACCCATAGATTATGTATTTTTTCTCATGTTTTTCCATGCCATCAGCTTGAACCTTCTGCTCAACCTCAGCCAGATTGGTGGAGAGATGGAGATCTCAATTGTCTTAGCATACTTTCCCACCTGCATCATTTCTGCCTGTGCTGTTTGATGCCTATGGGGCAGTAGCTGCGGGATCAGTCGGTATCCAGGGTGGGGACCAGTTAGACCAGGTCACAGGCAACCTGCTGGGCAGCAGCCAGGATCTACCAATTGCACCTGCATAGAGAAAATACAAGATACTATCTGGGTGTAACACCCAGGCAGTGCCATTGGTGTTGTGTGTTCTGTGCCTGAGGCTGTAACACCCGGGTCAGCTCCTGGACATCATTTTGTGTGGCACATAGGACAAAGATTAGTAAGAAATCTTTTCCAAATTGGTAACTGCCAAGAGAGATCCAGGATGGAAACAAATTGATCCTATTTCCATCTCATTGACTGATATTTAAGCTAAACCTTCCAGTTTAATAGTTGTGTAAATTTTCAATTGGGTCTGAAAGCCTTTTTGAAAGACATATGACAGGAACTGGTGGAGAATGCAAAGCGGAGTGAGCGTAGACATGTGAGCATCGTATAACTGCTTTTTTATCCCTGACATTGCTTACAAACCTCCTCTAAATTTCACAAATGTGGTTGTGCTGAAAAGAAGGAGCGAAGCTGGCAGTGCTGCTGCGCCGGGCGTTACGGGGGATGTAACCTGCTGCTGAGCTTGGCACAGAGACTGAAACCTTGGCAAGGTACTATGGTAACATTTCCATACACATGTTTATGGGTTCTTTGAGGGCTTTTTGGTTAAATGTCAATGTTTTCATCATATTATTCAAGGAGATTTCAGTGCTCCAAAATCCCACTATGCCTTTGAAAAGTGCTTTCAGTTTGCGAGTTGCTCAAGGGAAAATGTGTCTGTCTTGACTGCTCGGTGATGGAGAGCAAAGCTCACCGCTTAGCTGCCTGCTTGGGGGCTTGTTGTACGGCTCTGTAAAACAGGGCAAGTAGTGGGGCATCTTCCCCATTCCTGTCCAGAGGAAGTGAGTGCACATTGCTGTATGTTTAACATGATGAAGACACAGAAACCTGTTGTGCCCTGCACTCCAGCATCAGCGTCTGCTGCTGACCGAGCACTGGGTGTGGGATGGATCCCATCAGCACCAGTGTGAGTTTGCCCAGGGTCTCAGCTGACACTGGAAGGAGCAGCCATAGGCAAGCTTAAGCTTACTGTGTTTCTAATACGGACATTTTGGCTAAATTCAAAATGAATCTGGACGGATCTGCCTGTGCTAGGACAGACCTCTTGTTTCCAGACAGGTGTTGAGCACCTACATATTTCCATTAAGCTTTTTATATGTTTCAGCACAGGGTGATTTGCAAAACATGATGCTTTTCCTTGTGAGCTCCCACATCCCACACCCTTCATTACCCCTTTTGGCCATTTTTTGCCTCTATGTAGTCTTGCTGTTGACAGCAGGCTCCTGTCTACAGGATGCTGAGTGCTCCTGAAGTGCAGCTGCGCATCCCTGTTTGAGCATCTGGTGCTGGAGCTGCTGCTGGCCCATTTTTGAGCATCTCTTGTTAAAACTGGAGGCAGGCTGAGAGCTGCTGAATTCCTGAATCTCTGCAGGGTTTCCATTCAACAATATTGTAATTAAAAAAAAAAGTGGCTTCTGAAATGCTTCAGTGCACCTGAATCCATGGCTTGCAGCTACTCCAATGGTGGGTGAGCTCCCTTCACCCAGGGCAGTCCCCAGCCCCGTGTGCTCATCTCACACTGCATTTGCAGTACAAGCTCACCCTGCCTGGGCTGCTGCAGGTGTTAGATTTAAATCTCTTTATTCGATAGGGTTTGGAAATCAGCATAATTGCTTTTACACTGGGCATGTGATTATTGGAAGAAAACATGGATCGATTGTTGCCTGAATACTCTGGTGGGACTGGAAGCGAATGAAGGTGGTGAAAAGGCTGGAAGTATCTCTCCAGCCCCGTTTGCTGGGACCTAGAGCAGTACCAAAGCTGGCATTGCCTATGGGTCTCCCTATGGGTAGGTGAAGTTCCTGTCCTGGTGTAGAGCACTGTCACGGTGAGCGATATATCAGAATGAAATACATTAATTGGCAAGTGCTGGGAAATTACAGCTAGGCTTAATGAAAAAGAAAACCTTGTTTATGATTTCTAATGTGCTGCTGAAGAAACTGGCTCCCAAATAAAAATACTTAAAATTACGATTAGGATTTATTTACATAATTACTGCAAGAGAAATTCTGGGTACGTGCTAAGCAGCGCAAGAGAAACCTCGTGGCTTTTCTTCTTTGCTTTCCTGTGTCTTGAGCTTAGTTTGCTCTTGGTGAGTCTATTAAAGCTTCTACTAACTCAGTGAGTCAAGAAGGCATTTGTTACAAAATTAATGCATGTATATGTGTGTATATATTTTTTTCTATTGACTGTGGTAAGAACATATGGCTGAGTAAAAGCCAGATCATCCTTGTAATTGTAGTGTTGGCTGGAGAATGATTCAGTAGGTGGCACTTATCTCTTTATGGCAAAGCAACTGTGGCTGTAGTGAGAACGCCCTTGGAGTTTGTTACAAAGGGGCTTCGTCCCCCACTGGTATGAGCGAGATCTGCCAAAGTTGCCATAGAAATTTATCTTAATGGTCTGTTCCCAACTGTACTGCCCAGTGTGTCCTGGCCACCTTCCAGCCCCTGCAGAAACCCTGGGCCAGACCTTCGGATGGTGCCTGGGTGGCTCTGTTGACTCTGCTAATTTATATCTGCTGGAAATGTACAGCAGAAATTGCAATAGGCCCATGATGGGGCTGTGCTGATTGAAACCAGCCAGGGGGATGACAAATCTTCCTCTTAATATTTCAATTGACTTTGGCAAACTTGCCTCTTTCTTGTGTATCCTAAATCAATGTGTAAGTGCTGCTGACAGTAATTTCCACTTTTGTCTGTGCAGATGGCTGCCCTTCACCAGGCTGCGGTGTTTATACCTGCTAAGTTTGCAAACACTTTTCTGCTACAGCCTCCCATTGAGCAGTATTTTTCTTTAGCTGTCATATTTGTGAGATGAAAATGTTCTTTCTTGGGCCCAGCTTGAATGTGAGTTTTCTTCTTTCAGCGAGGGCCACTGAAATCTGGAGCGGGAGTGCAGCCTGCGTCTTGATCAGCAGGATGCTCTGGGTGGGGGATTTGAGCCGTCTTAGGTTCTTCTTAGGTGCATACGCTCCAGAGCAGGGTCTGAGGGCTGGCATCCAGACTCTTTCAAAGTCCTGCTGCTGGATCCTGTGGCTTTTTATTTGCACGTCAATGTAGACCCCTATGTACTCCATAATTATTAACAAGTAGCAGATCTTTAGGCTGAAAGCAGCAGTATGAGTGTTGGAGTCTCATAGGCTTAAGGCACTGCTGTTCTGTCTATGCTAATTCTTGTTTGGCATAAAGAAGAAGCTGCTGCTCTTCCTTTTGTCTGTTTAGCCCCTGTCTTTGAGGCACTAAATAAAATCTGCAGTCCATCAGTCGTGCACCCAACTTCAGTGTGAGTTCCCTGGTGTAGGATGCTTCGGTCCAGCTACTCTTTCAAGGCAGGCTATTGTACTATTCCAGTAAAATAAAGACAAATAACTACAATAAGCCTTTCTCTTCCCATTTCTCTTGTGCCCAGGGAGAAGATGCCATTCCACCATGTAACAGCTGGCTTGTTGTACAAAGGCAACTACCTGAACCGCTCACTCTCCGCTGGCAGTGACAGTGAACAGCTAGCAAATATCTCCGTGGAGGAACTAGATGGTGAGCCTTGCTGTTTTCCAAAGGGCGCTGGGAACGGGGAAAGGCTCATTTTTACCTTCTCTGTAATGTTGTCATGCAATAACTGGAGGTATTCTCCCTGTGAAGCAAGGGGCAAAAGGCAGGTCAGAAGTGAGTTGGCTCAGCAGATCAGGGACAAAGAAAAGGTTCTGATCATGGCTATGTTGAGCGCTGTGAACTGATTGTAGCCTCAGATTCTGTCCTTCTGCCTTAGGATTAAGGCAGCTTTTTGAAAGAATAAGGCTGCTTTTTATGGGCAAAACTTTGTCAGTGTTAGGCTAATATCTTTTTTATAAAGATGTCTGTCTTTAGCCTTCCCCGGGAACCTGCAGAGCTGAACCTGTCTTCCTGTCAGGTCTTCTCATCTGCTTTGTGGCCTTTGAAAAGTAAGGTTTCTCTCTGTGCTTCAGTATAGCAAGATGCACAGAAGTGGCTTCTGGCTTAAGAAGCTGGAAAGAGCTTTGAAACTCCCTTTTCAAGGTCAGCGACTGGGAGCACAGACCTCAGGCTGGCAAAGGCTATCAGGAAGGTTGTCCACATCTGCTGTCTGTATGATCCCATCGTTTCCTCCCTGGAAGCTAGTTGCTGCTAATCCCTTCTGCCCAGCAGACAGGATGTGAGGCCAGGTAGACTCCCAGTCTGGTTTGTGATGGGAAGGTCTCTTTCATAGGCAATTTGTGGCTCACTAGGGGCACTTCTAAGCAAAAGTTAATATTGTTGACAGATGACTTTGAAAGCTGTGGAACAAATGAGCTCTTGGTTTGCTTCCCAGTGGGCATTTGGTACAAGCCATGATCATAATCATATCTATTGAGAATTTGAGGAGGAAATGAGCAAGGGAATGGTGCAAGGTGGAAATGGACCTTCCAGGACATGTTGGAGGCATTTTGGCAAAACAGAAGGCCAACATTTCTGCTCACCCTTCCTCTTTTCACCTGTGCTTTGATAAAGCAGACCTTAGTTTTCAAACCTTGTCAACTCAGAGCTTTTGGATTTGTTTTTGTGTGTGTTACATTAACATATCTTTAGTAAAAACAGTGTTTTCTGAGTATTTGTAGCTGCTTTTCTTCTTCCCAATGAGTATACGCTGAGATGCAGTTCAGGTGAGAGATAAAATGTGAGAAACCACTTTCAGTGCGGCTTAGTTAAGACCCCAGGAACACAAGAACATCAGAGGCATCTTCTGGGCTCTTCTACTGGGTTACAAGTGCTTTGCTTGAAGTTTTATGTTTTTGAGCAGAACTGAACTGGCTTAGCTTCTGTGTGTCCTATAGATGACAAACTACATTGCAAGGTGAAGATTAGTTGTTGCTCCTATTCAGGATGACAGGGGTTGGCTCTGCAGACAGGAGAATGTTGGATGAAGTCTTGCAGTTTATTTCAAATGAGAACAAGGGTTTTTCTGCTGTGCCTACCCTGATTAGAGCATGTCTGCTGCAGCTGCCTTTGAGATTTGCAGGCAACCGTCACGAGCTGATTCAAGTGGTATCAGGGCTGCAACCCACTGTCAGGGCCATCCCAGCGCATGAGGGAAACTTGTCATTGGCTTGTGCCCCTGCTGTTTGCATGGAAATGGTCTGTGGCTGGACACGGGAAGGAAGCCCAGTCTCATTTCTATCCTTCCCTCGTCTCCCTGTTGCCAGCCACATAGGGCAGTCTGCAAGCTTCACAAGCCCTCTTGGCATCGCTTTCCCACCGGCATCTCCAAGGTGGGAGCTGTTGGAGAGAGCAGAGCACAGCCGCACGGCAGGACCTGCCTTCCCCAAGGAGAAACCAGTACTCGAGAGGCTGTGCATCATTTCCTTCAATTAATGGTAAATGAAGTGAATGTGGTGTAGAGGAGTTGCCTTTTGAGAAGGCAGCAGCCGAGTCACTGTTAATGCGAGTGCTGCATCCATTTAATGTGGTTGGTGCCCCATTATAACTGTGCTATTGAAATGGAGAGCAGCAGAGTTCATTCATCTCTGTTCACAGAGTATCCCCCTCATTCTTCAGGAGCATGGTTAGAGCTCTTTAACTAATCATCCATTTATTCTCTGGCTGTTAAGCACAGGCTTCTTGTTAGAATTTAGTCTCTTTTTTTTTTCCCTGACAGCCTTTTGCTTTACAAAACCCTATTTTTGAGAGCTTTATGTCTTTGCCGTGAAGATATGCCCCAGTTCTAAGCCTAGCAGAGAAAAGCTCAACCCCAGACCATTTTTTTTTCCACCTGTAAATGCATAAGTGGTACCGAATCGATTTGTGTCTGCTAAAGCCAGAGCAGCATAAGAAGCTGGAGATGTTTTTCTGTGTGCCAGCTACCAAAGTACAGCCTAGCCACTGGAAATTGTGTGTAATATTAGGTCAGTAGTCACTCTTTACTGTGTTTTGTCACTAATACATGATCACTGCCTAGGTGTGCTGGTAATTGGTGACAGTACAACTGTTACCTGCCCAAACCCAAACCAGAAGTGGTCTTTATGCCTTTAAGCATAAAATAGCTCAGAATGAGTAACAAAATGTTCTTTCTTGAGAAGTTAATGTCAGTGTATGGGAGCTTTGTGGCTATATCATGCTGTAATAGCTCAATGCCAATAACGTACTTGCATTTAATCTTACAGGCTGGGAGAGAGTTGCCAAATTCTCCTTGGTTTCTTTTTTGATGAGATTTTTGTCCCAGGGGAGTTCCGGCCTATTGAGAAATTCCAGTCACACACATTAAATTATTAAAGGTTTGAAGCTAGAGAAGTCAGTGGGAATTTTCTATAATGCTCCTCTGCGCTCAAGGCTCCAACAAGTGCCTGCTATGGGGAAAGCAGTGCAGGTTTTCAGATGCACACGCACCGTTGAGAGCTCGGGGTGCTGCTCTGCCTCTTCTCCAAGCGGTTATTTTTCCCTCCTATAAAAACTTTTGTGACTTGCATCAGCCATCTGTCGACTTTAACACCGCTTTAAATACTATGCTGGCAGCAAGGAAAGAGGCTGGAGAGATAGCAGGTCACTCTGCTGATGGTTTGTCTGTTCCTAGCAGCGGTGTTTGCTATTTGCAGTTCTGTAGTAGCGTGAGGCTTTTTAGAAGCTGTCACTGTCACAGAGGGAATTAACTTGCAGAAAGCTATATTAGGTGATACTTAGCTTTGTAACATCAAGTAAATGACAGAGTTGAAAGTGGCAGGCCATCCATAACCTGTCTCTTGGGGACCGTAAAGTACAGCGGGGTCTCAGATGGATGTTATTGCCATATGCTTAGTGGTTTCTATGCATGGGATTATAAATTAAGGCTGGTAGGAACTGTTTTACATATTGATTTTCTGGCTATTGTTGGTTGGCATAAAATTGTGGCACAGTTTGTGCATACTCTGTGGTTTCCACATCCCTTTTAAAACCAGCTTCTGTCTTCGCATTATGAACAGCTAGGAGTATTTTTAATAAAAAATGGTGGATGGAAATAATCATGTCAAGCTTGAGTCATCCACCTCCATAGGCTCTATCTAAAGGGTATTGTCAGGAGGTAAAAACATTTCCATAGTAGGAATCTGACAAATATCACCTGAGGGGAGGCACATGCATTTTAAGTAGGCTTTGCGAAAAGTGCCTGTGAAATGTGTGCTAGTCAGTGCCTTGCAGAGAAAACCCAAATGTGAACCACAGCAGCAGCTATTGGTCCAGAAAGACATCCTGACAAATCCTTACCTGACCCAGATTCCTTTGAAATCAGCAGTGCCCATGCAGGAGGAAACATTTCTGCATGGCAGCAGGACAGCTATTGGCATCTGGCACCTTAGACCACGTAGCCCCTGCCCTAGGTGGGGTCTGTGGTATCTACAAGGCTTTTTCTAGGCTGGGAGTTGGGCTTTTTTTGTGGTCATAGACCTCAACCTAGCCTGCTCAATGCAGCCCTTAAGGTTGAGATCCAGAGTGGAAATGCCATTGTTTTGCCTGCCTAAACTGGAGATGTCAGCAGAGCAACACATGCAATGAGGGCAAAACTGCTGGCTGTGGGAGCTTGGGGTGCAGTGGACTTCAAAGCAGGAATCTGTGGACTTCCCTCACCAGGGGACTTTTCTATTGTCATAGATGGTATACCACATTGCAGGATGTGTACCTCTTTTCTGCTTATTCCCAGCAGCCACCCCTCTGCCACCTGCAGAAGCCTTTAACTGGCTCCCTCTCCTCTGGGCTCCTGTGTAAAAGTCAACCATTGAGCAGCTTTAGCATACTGGGAAACAGCTCCTGATTTCAAAGAGCATTGTTAAATGCTGCCCATATGGATTTTGCATTAACAGTTGTCTCTGGCATGCCAATAATGCAGGCAATGTCTAGTGGCTTAAGGTGTGTTGTGGTTGCAGGTGGTTCTGGAGTCCCAGCAGCATGGTGAGGTGGTCAGTCATAGGGCTGATGACATGCTGGGTCCCTGCTGCGGTGGACATCAGTTAAGATAGCCCCACATCACAAACACAGCTATGCCATCCTGGCCCTGCCTCTGAAAATAAGGCCTAAATCAGGGGTGTTCACCCTCTTGTGTATGTCTGATATGATGATCCTTGGATGTTGTAAGTCCTGGGAAGGGAGGGACCATGATGCTGTCACCATGAGGTCTCATTTGGGACTTGTTATTCAGCAGAAACCCTGTTAGGCACAAAGATTGTGTGTGATGCAGATCCTAGTTCTCTCTTGTGTTATCAGAGCCCCTTGCTTGCAGGAGAGTCAGGGCTGCTGTGCAGCTCCTCGTACCTCTCTCCAAGTGTTGATTTTTCTCCAGGTCTGCTTGTTTGCTAGAAGAGATTTTGCTCCTGCTGATGGGCACAGGAGGCGGAGGGCAGGCAGATTCCCTCCAGCCTCAACAGCCAGCTGCCTGAGCCGTGTCGGTGGCTCAGGCTGATTAGCTTTGGTGTCTCAGGTGAGATCAAACAGTGTTTTGGAGAAGTAATGTGCTCCAGAAGGGAAACCCAGGAGGGAGAGTCATTAGTCACTTGACTGACTCATGTAACAGCAACAGGCTCAACAGGCTGAATCTGCTCCGCTCAGCTTTTTGTCCATGGGAAGGAAAAAAAACATTTGGAAAAGGGGAAAGACAAACAAAGATGAAAGAGCATCCTGCTGGTGACGAAGGAGTTGCAAGGATATTCTCTTAGGAGACATAGCAAGGTCTGATGCATGTGCTGGGGTAGAGCCACCCCAGGGTGCTCTGGATTTGTGCATGGGTCTCCAAGTCCATGCAAGCAGCCTGTTAATTAAGTGAATGAAACTGTATAAAGCTCATTTTCTCTTTTGCAGAGTTCTTTTTAAAGAGAGGTTTATCCACAGCGTCTGTGCTGTGAGTGATGATGGCTCGAAATGGAATGATTTCCGTCTTAAGTTGCGCTTTATTAGTGTTTCATGTCTCTGAATATAAAACTGTGGCATCGTAAATCTTCTGTGGACAAAAGCAGCTGTACCCTCACTTCTGCTGAGCTCCTGCTCATTTTCCTGTTATGTGTTTTAATTACAGTGTGGGTTTCCTTGGGACTCGGTTGTTTCAGTCTCCATTTAAAATGCTAAAAAACTGGTGCAGTTTTAGTATTCTGCAAAGCATAGTTTTATTGCAAGGTGCACATTTACTCCAGGCTGTTCATGGCCAGTGGAGGAGCGGCGTTGTTGATGGAGAAATGGTTGCTACCTGTCCCAGGCTGCATGCTGGCTCAACCCCGATGATGCTCAAGGGATTTCACTGGGGCAGAGATCTGCAGTTGTAATTCACTGCGGTCTGCCCCAGCCTCAGCAGTAGTCTCCATTGTCAGCATCGACTGGAGCAGCTGGCAGATGTGAGGCTCCTGTTCCACTGCAGTGCATTAAGATGGTCTCAGTTCCCCTGCCCTGGCTTTGAGAAGCTGAAATTAGTAGCATCTCCAACCCCAAACAGGCAAGGATACTGTCTGGACACCCAGAACGGCTGATCACGGGGAGGTCTGGCACCTCTGGGCTTCACCAGAGAGTAAGACCATGTCTTGAGGGTTTTAGCTGCTGCATTGACTTAGGCACCAGTAAGCCTTGAAGATGGGCAGTGGGTCTTCTCCAGCACTAGAGATCATCAGCAAGAAGGTGGCAGAAAGCTATCAACTGGGGGAAAACCTCCAGAACATCATTTCCACTCTCCAATGCATTACAGCCCAAGCCCTACACAAGGCGCCAGTACTTTGGCAGGTTAATTACCCAGGGAGACAAATGGGTTTCTGGGTGCAGCCTCAGGATGGGCTTGCACAAGCTCTGTTCATCCCCCTTCTGCCAAGGGAGATGTGTCACCTGGACTCAATGCCCCCAAATACGAGAACAGGCATCAGCATTGTCTCTGAGGAAAGAGCCCTTACAGCGAGAGAGTATAAATAAAATGAGATTGGCTGCCAACAAATTAGAATTACAGGGACACCATCTGGACAACAATTAAAGAGATTGTTTGAGCTCCAGCTATGCTGACATAGTTATAGGAACTGGTTGGCAAGCGAGTTACTCGTGGTGGATATGCAGATATCCTCGGTCTGAGGTTTGGGGGGTTCTGGCTTGTAGTGGAGAAGGAGACTCTATGATCTGGAGGAAGACAGTTTTGGGGAGACGGATGCAGGCTGTGTCTTCATCCAGCTCCTTCCAAATCTGCTGGTTTTGTCTCTCACTGCAGAGATGCTGCCGAGGCCCTGGTGCTCCCTGACATGCCATGAATCCTGCCTGACCGATGCTCCTCGCAGCCCTTTCAGATGCTGCCCATTTGCTTGTGAGCTGGGCTCTTGGGCTCTCTGTGGAGCGAGCTGATAACTCACTGCCTGCGTTGCCTCTGGCCATGGGAACGGAGCAAATTCAGATCTAGAGCTAAACATGCTTTAAAAGGCATTAAATCTTGCTGTGACACATTTATACAAATTTTAATATGGATTTTTAATTCTTTATGCAAGCTTCTAGATTGGGTCATTTATTTTACAAGTCCCTTCAATCCCTTGCCTTAAAACCCAGGCTTTAGCAAGTCACTCTGATTCTAATGGGTGTTTGTTTGTGGACTCGGGGGTCTTATCCTTACCTTACTGCTCTGGGAATGTACTTGGCAGTGGCTTTTAGCTGTGCATGGGGGAAGAGTGGCCAGGGAAGAGTCACTGCAGCCCAGACCCATAAGGATGTGGCACACATCCCGGGACTGGAAACAAAGGAGGCTAAATGCTTCTGTGTCCCCTATTGTCCAGATGAAGGCACAGGAGAGCTATGGATACAACAGGGTGGTTGTATGTTGTACACTATCTGCACAGCCAGCCAAGTGGCCGGTTCCCAGCACACCTTTGTGTGTTCATCCAGCTCCCAGTGAGCTCATTTGGGATGTAGTCAGTCTGTCTAGAGCATCTTTCCCTGGCAAAGGGAGACCTTAGACATCCTGTACATGGCACAGAATGGGTCACTACTTATTTCCTTTCCTGCAACCTCCTTATTGGTTCTGGGCTCAGGGCCGATGAGAGGCTTGAAAAAGGCCTGGACAAGCTGCTGTTAGAGTGAGTTGGAAGATGAACGGCTCAGCATGTTGGTGAATCCCAGCAGCACAGACCTGAGTGAGAGGACCTGAGTGCTGGCCTGAAAGGTTGCAAAGTGCAGGAGCAGGATGGACCTGAGGGTCTCATGAGCACTGCCAGGTATCTGGTTGCACAAACAATGTCTTACAGTTAGTCAGCATCAGGCTTTGGAAGTCTCTTCTTTAATTACCATGATAATACTTTAATACTTAAGGATTTTGAGGCTATCATGATGCTCTGCATGCTGTACATGGGCCCTTTCCATGGTTGTGATGCTGTGGACTCTCAGGTGTCCCTCCAAGTTGGGGAGACTGAAATTTCAGCCAGGCTGCATTAGTTCACTCTATCTTTCAGCGCATCAGCTTTAATCAAGTCATAGCAACCCATCAGCAAACCTGAATCAATTCCCTTGCCTGCACTGGAGCAGGCATCTCATCAAAGTGCAGACATCTGCAAAAGGCCTCTGTTCTGCACTGCATCTAGAGGCTCTCTATAGAGGAACACTCAGAAAGGGTTTTGCACCCTAGATAATGAGGCTCAGGGGTTAGATATACAGAAGCAGAAGCTGGAGTCCAAGTATCTATTTGTAGCTCTTCACTGGGATAGTCTGACTATCACTGATCTTTGTGTGCCTCAGTTTACCCAGCAGCAGCAATACTTGTGAAGGGGGAGGAGGGCAATACATCCACCACTGCTTGGGTGCTTCAGGACCTCTGGGTCAAGCATCATCTGTGGATCTTGCTCCCTGTGAGCAATGGCTTTGCTTTGACTCCCCATTCCCCTGCCACTGTGCCTCTGGTCACTGCCTATTGGTGATACGAGGGAGAACTGGCACAGAGGATACTGTCTTGGCACAATGCTGCTGCAGAAATGACAGGGAGAAAAACTCAGTGATCCAGAGAGGGTTTCACCTGGCTTGTTTGAACTGATTTTTTTCCAAATGCCATTCAAAGCAATGCAAAGTCAAGGTCAGTGCTCCTTGCCTTTGTTTGGCTGCCGGGGCATCTACTCACTGGTACCCGACAGCATCCTGGTCCTGCTGTGCACCTGGGCAGCAGCCATCACCCCCAGCTGCTCTCCATGAACCTGCTCTGCCCTGTTCTGCTGATGGTGCTTGTGGTCCCTGTCCTATTGCCCCTGCTTATGAGAAAAATGCATTTATCGTCCTGAGGGTGAGGCCAGTGGCTTGGCAAGGCAAGAAGCCTCTTCACAGGATGCCAGTGATGAAGGCAGGCAACAGTAATGTGGGGAATTAACCAAGCAGACCTGGCCGTCTTCTTCCCGTGGCTGGAAATCTGTTCCCTGGTTTTCCTTGCCCAGTGGTGGGTCCTGAGACCATCTCAGCCCTACCTGAGATGTGAAGTAGGTGCAAAAGCCAGGCTTTTTGAATGATCTGTGTAAGAATGTTCCCTCCCAGGATTTGCTCTGGGGGGTTTCCCGAAAAGTCAGAGCAGGGGAAGAAAAGAGGAGAGGAGCAGAGTGCAGCAGGGGAGGCTGTACTGCAGCAGGAGGGGGCAGGATGGGTGCTGGGTGAGAGGGAGTGGAGGGGGCAGAGGGCAGAGTTTGGAGCCAGAGAGGAGGTGAGAGAATGGGCAGCATCCAGTGTTGGATTTGCTGTTCCCAGAGCTAAATGGGCTGGCAGCCAGAGCCATGTCCAGCTTTCACAGGACCCTGTGGCCACAGCCAGACGGATACAGGGGAATGGAGCAAGAGCCCAGTGGGGGAGTGCTGCTTTTTCAGCTTGACTGGCTTTGTCGACATCAAAGAGGATCAGTACAAACCCTTTGAAGGCAGACTTAGCTCCTGCCTTGTGTGAAAACAAAGCGGTGCAAATCTCCCAGGGTGACCATGATGCTCTGAGGAGGTGGGTGCTGCGCAGGTCTGCAGCGAGGACTGTGCAGGTATAGTGATGCTACTGAGCTCAATCAACTTTGCTTTCTGCTCTGACACTTGATGTCAGGGCCATATCCAGGAGCACAGGGCATGCAGCAAAGCTCACCAGAGCCAGGCAGAGAGAGGCAGTTCATAAAATGATTTGGGAGCCTTCCATGCCAGGGCAGGCACTGCAGTGAGGATGCAAGGACTGAAATCACTGCAGTTACAAAGGCTGGTGCCAATCTGGCTCAGAGTTTTCACTCTCCAAATGAAATGAGTTTAAACTACGCTGGGTTTTTTGCAGGCTAAGGTCAGCCCAAGGTCTTGTACCTCCCAAGTGGCTGCGTGATGCTGCTCCATGCAAAGCTGTTCTCCCAGTGCAGCAGAGAGGGCTTCCTGGGCCACCATGGGAACCTCTTTTCACAGAAATAGAGGGATTGTGTGTTGCTGGTGGGACCAGTGGCAGGACTCATGTGAGCATAATGAGTCCTGACATGAGATCATGAGCCTCAGTGTCCTCCAGTACACAAAGTCCGGGCTCTCACATTCAACAGGAGGAAAAGTAGATAGGATCAAACATCCCTCTGGAATTTGAATGGATTTGATAAGTGGTGGATTGCTAAATCCCACCGTTCCTGGAGCTGGGATGTAGCAGGCAGCCAACTTTCAGAAACCTTAACATTTGAAATTTGCCATCTTCGGTATTGCAGAACAGCACAAAGTCTCTTAAAATGTTTCCTTTATTTGGTAAGAATTCCAAAAAAAACAAACAAACCAAGAAAAAACCCCAAAGTCTTGGTAGTAAAAGATATTTATGTCTGATGTTCCCGAATATACATCGTTAGCATGTCATTTAAGAAAAGCCCCTCTTTCTAAATAAGCCATTAGCACACAAGCCTATTAGCAACATGTGGGATGAGGCAGTATTTTGTATTTTAGGATTATTCTTTTGGGCAATTTCTATTTAATTTGCTAGGAAACACAAATCTCATTACTTTTCTTTCAACTAAATCTAATCCAGGGCATGAGATTTTCTGAATAGGTTTGGATGGGGTGGGGGGAAGAAACATGGCTGCGTAACTGATTGTAATTGCTCTTACTTCCTGGAGGTAAAGAAGATTTGAAGCATTTTTTTTCCTCAGCAGTTCTTCATGTTTGCACATAAGGAGTAAATTGTGCTTTGCAGGGACACAGTAATTTCTGCCTTTGAAACGCGAAACTGTGTTTGCCAATGCGTCTGATGGATGAAAAGTCCATCACAAGTACTTAAGTGCAGCTTGTCACTGCTTTGTAAATTGGATTTCAGTGTTGCAAAAGGGAAAATGAGGAAATAGAGAGTTGGAGGATATTGCTGAAACCACTTTGGCCCTCCCGGAGGTGGACGTGCAATGGGCTCAGGTTTCCCTCCCTAAAAGCACCAGAGGGAATGTTGTTCCTGGTTGCACAAGCTGCAGGAACTGTGTCTGGGTCTAACCATAGAATCATAGAATAGTTAGGGTTGGAAAGGACCTTAAAATCATCTAGTTCCAATCCCCCTGCCATGAGCAGGGACACCTCCCACTAAACTCCCACTAAACCATGTCACCCAAGGCTCTGTCCAACCTGGTCTTGAACACCACCAGGGATGGAGCATTCACAACTTCCCTGGGCAGCCCATTCCAGTGCCTCACCACCCTTACAGTACAGAACTTCCTCCTTATATCTAATCTAAACTTCCCCTGTTACCTATTACTCCTCATCTTATCACTACGGTCCCTAAAGAAGAGTCCCTCCCCCTCATCCTTATAAGCCCCCTTCAGATATTGGAAGGCTGCTATGAGGTCTCCACGCAGCCTTCTCTTCTCCAGGCTGAACAGCCCCAACTTTCTCATCCTGTCTTCGTACGGGAGGTGCTCCAGTCCCCTGATCATCCTCGTGGCCCTCCTTTGGACTTGTTCCAACACTCCCATGTCCTTTTTATGTTGAGGACACCAGAGTTGCACACAATACTCCAAGTGAGGTCTCACGAGAGCAGAGTAGAGGGGTAGGATCATCTCTTCCAACCTGTTGGTTACGCTTCTTTCGATGCAGCCTAGGATACAATAACCGTGAGAGCTCAGAGCCCTAGGACAGGCACTGCCTCCCAAACTCAGCTGTGCAAATATGGGATTTTTCAGTTCACCAGCAGTTAAAACCAAAAATAAGAAACAAGAAGGGGGATCCATTTCAATTTGAGCCAAATCAGCACATTTTTGGTTTTGCATTTTTTTTTCCCTCCATGAATCAGAAGCTGGGGAAAAGAAAATCTCATCTGATCCAAAACAAAGTGTTTCATTGAGAGTTTGAGCTTTTTGAGCTATATTTCTGCTCTGAATGTGTGGCAAACTTGTAGGTTTTGGCTCACCAAGTTACATGCTCCCATTAAGAGTCAAAGAAAAACATTTTCTTTCAGCAGGAGCCTGGACACGCACCTCGTGCAGCTGCTGTGAGCTGATGAAGTGTTTCAGAGAGGCTGAATCTGTGTTTTAGGTGAAAGCACTTCAAGAGACAAATTCTGTTGTAATGTTTCTTCTCCAGCCAAGGCAATGGCAAGGTGTTGTGGTGGGGTAAGAAAAAGGTTTGGGCAAGGACCTGCAGTGATCCATCCCAGCCAGTGGCAGAGGATCCTCAAAACTGGTGGCACCATGACTGGGTCATCTTGAGACTTCCTGTCCTTGGAGTCTTACTCTTTCAATGCAACTGTCATACAGGAGGTCTCAGAAGTGAGACCGCTCAATTGCTTTGCTGATGAGCTCCCATGAGCTGTGCCTGGTCAGCCCATGAGGACGGAGTAGTTCACAGTGGTGCTACCGAGCAGTAAAAATAAGTCAAGGTTTGGTTTGGATTGAGATGCAAAAGAAGGCAGGGGAGGAAGTTCCTGCCCCGTTTTGGGTCTGTGTAAGGGGTTAAGTACCTAATGACTTCTTCAGAGTTCATTCCAGTTGCCTTCCAGGCTTGTTTCTCAATAGCTTTATTTCATTATATTCCACATCTTCTGTTTTTTTTTTTCCTTCTTGCTTTCATTTTTCACAATAAAGGTTGCAATATATGAGCAGAGGAAATGTAAGCAAAGCAAATAAAGAGGCTGGTTAAATACAGGGCTCTGGAGAGAGGTTCTGGCTGGCCTCAGGCTCTCCTGCTGTCCTGCACTGAGGTCCAGCAGTTTCTTTTCTGCCTGCTCTTTTTGTTTTTTCACTCTGATAATAGCAAAAAGGAGATGTGCTTTGGTTTCTGTAACTCCTACCAATAAGTATAAGGCTTATGTGTCCCTTTAGGGGGAGAAGGTCACATAATTGTCTAAACTGGAGAGACATAAATTTGATGGATGCAATTCCAGAAGAGGCCACAAGGAAGATGAGAGGAAGGAACACCTTGCATGTATGGAGACAGGCTGAGAAAGCTGGGAACTATCCAGCCTGGAGAAGAGGAGAGCTGTGTCAAGACCCCATAGCAGCTTCCAGTATCTGAATAGGACCTACAGAGATGCTGGGGAGGGACTCTTCCTCAGGGACTGTAGTGATAGGACAAGGAGGGATGGGTTTAAACTTAAAGCGGGAAGTTCAGGTTAGATATAAGGAAGAAGGCTGAGAAAGTTGGGGCTGTTCAGCCTGGAGAAGAGAAGGCTGCGTGGAGACCTCATAGCAGCCTTCCAGTATCTGAAGGGGGCCTGTAGGGATGCTGGGGATGGACTATTCATTGAGGACTGTAGTGATAGGACAAGGGGTAACAGGTTCAAACTTAAACAGGGGAAGTTTAGATTGGATATAAGGAAGAAGTTCTTTACTGTGAGGGTGGTGAGGCACTGGAATGGGTTGCCCAGGGAAGCTGTGAATGCTCCATCCCTGGTGGTGTTCAAGGCCTGGTTGGACAGAGCCTTGGGTGGCATGGTTTAGTGGGAGATGTCCCTGCCCCTGGCAGGGGGGTAGGAACTGGATGATCTTAAGGTCCTTTCCAACCCTAACTATTCTATGATTCTATAAGTTCTTCCTTGTGAGGGTGCTGAGGCGCTGGCACAGGGTGCCCAGAGAAGCTGTGGCTGCCCCATCCCCGGCAGTGTTCAAGGCCAGGTTGGATGAGGCTTGGAGCAACCTGCTCTAGTGGAAGGTGTCCCTGCCCTTGGCAGGGGGTTGGAACTGGATGATCTTAAGGTCCTTTCCAACCAAAACCAGTCTGTGATTCTTGAGTAAAAACACAGAAGGGTATTGGATTAGACAAGTAGCCTTTCACTTAAAAAGCTGTTTATCATTAGCTTTTCAAGGTTTTTATTTGGTTTTGAGCAAGTGTTTGGAGGAACTTTCCTGCAGGTTAATTTTATTATATTCTGTAAAACAGTGCAGCGAGTCAAGGCCCTTGGCTGGATTACATGAGCCTGATGGACACTTTGTGTGTGTTGCTATGGCATGAAAGGAGTTTTGCTGGGGGAAACTGCTGACTCCACAGTGCACTGGGTGTTGTTTCTGGTGGTGTTTATTTGCAATAACAGAGCCTGAAGCTGCTGTTTTCAGGTATTTTGTACAGTTATAGTGCTTTCTAAGGCTTTCCAGGCTGCTTTGCAGCATAAGACAAATTCAGGGTTGGAATCACAGTGTTAAGGCCCATTAAGGCAAATGGGCCTTGAACACTTAAACACTTAAGTGCTAAGGCAAACAAAAAGGCTCCTCTGTTAACTTCTGGCCCTGGCAGTGTGTGTTTCTCCATCAGAACAATGTTTAAAGCCAAACAGTGCACACACCTGAATTTCCTAATTGCCTGTCTGCATGCAGAAGCCACCCATAAAGTGTTTCTTGGGAGTAAGAAGGGTTGATGTCCTCTTCCTAGCTGCATGTGTCCATCTGCACATATAAACACAGGTAATATTGACATTTCTTAGCTGGTAAGGATATGTCAGTTCTTGATGGCACAAAACCCACCCCATCCCAGTTGTAATGTACCCAAGCCTACTTGAAAAATCTGACCCAAGGCTGGTGTGGATGTTCTGACTGAGAATTGATGGTAGGCAAAAATGAGGCTTTTTTGAACCTTAGTCCTCTGGGTAATTACCAGTATGATAATTTATGTGGTTCGTTAGTAATCAACTTTCTGCATTCCCACTTACCTCTTCCAGCAGTCGTTCTTGAGGCCTCTGAGGCTTTGATGAGATGGTAGGAACACAAATGAAAAGAATGGACCAAAAAGAGAAACTCTGAGGCAGGAGAGCCATGACGCTGGCTGGTTTAGCTCTGAAAAGAATTAAACAAATTATTTTGATGCCAGCTTTGACATTTTCTTCCTGTCCACTTTCTATGCCTCTATTGTGGCCTCAGCTCTGCTTGGGCTAATGATGGTTTCAGCTTCTTATGAACTTGGTGGGAGCAGGACTGGCTCTGGCCATCCAGAAGGCTAACACAGGCCTTATCTAAAAGCAGGGGAGAAACCCTGGTGTGGTTCACAGCTGTGGGCAGTGGCCATGATTCATTCCTTCACCTGGAGAGCTGATTGAGATTTCTCTAATGCATGCTAGAGAGATGGGCATTTCTAAAGCATGAGGATGACCCTTGGGAGCTACCAGAGATCAAGTCAACCCATATAGCTCTTTACAGTAGCTTTTGAGGGGCCCTGCGCTTCAACTTGAGTTTGAAGCTATGTGGGAAAATGCTGGATGGCTGTGACAAGCTTTTGTGGATGTCAGCTCAGGGACGTGTGTAGGAATCAAGGCCTAAATACTTGGTGAGTGCTGCAGTGACTTTTTAATTTTAGTGGGAAAACCAGAATGTGGCAGCCAGAAAAAAAAAAACCAAACCCAAAAATAGGAGTAGTCCTTTTGGGAAAAGGAAGTGATATTCCACTATGAACAGCAACCCCAATTAGATGGGAGCCTTTAAAGAAGGGAATAGCTAATTACCTAGATAAGGATGAGGCAGACTCACACATGGAAAACAGATTTATTGGGGAACTTTTATCTATGTACATATGTCCAAGATGATTTATTTTCTTGCCACAAGCCCAAAATTGTCGGTGCTTTGTAAATATTGTGGTTGATGGCTGTAAAAATTTCCGATGAGATCAAGTTGGAAAGCATCATCTGGTCAACCACACTTACCAGAACTGAAGAGTTTCATTAACCGCTTCAGCACTTGGGGAGGCTTTGGGGGCATGGCCAGGCACATTGCCACCCTTGTTTTAAATAACCACTGGCACGTGAAGGCAAGGGAGACCTCCCCCAGTAAGACCTCTGTGTTTGGTGGCCTCATGTGACTCTGTTGGAACAAAAGACTTTTAAAAGCAGGTTTGTGTTACAACTTGACACAATTGTCCGAGAGTGACAATATATAAATTTCCGGACTGAGATGTGGGAAATGGCTCATGGCTTTGCTGCTGTCACACGTTGAATATGACTCTGATGTCTTTGTCTATGCTTGCATTGCATGTAGTGGGCACGGGTGTCTTGCACTGCTGCAGGGCTCCGTGCACCCTTCCCTGCTGTCACATCCAGTATGAATTTTCATCACTTTTTCGTATCTCCAAGTATTTTTTGATTTTGTTTTGACATTAATAAGAAAGAGAAGAGTTCAGAAAAAAGTAGTTTTGGTGTCTACTGTATTTAATTTGCACAAACTTTCATGTGGAGTTTAATTTAGACTGATGAGAGAGGCAGTTTTATGAGTATAAAACTCCATTAATTACGGATCCTGTCTTAATTATAAATGGCTCTATTTTAAAGTGAGTTGTACAACCAAAATTAAGACTTGGAGCAGTTCAATCAATACAAACATCAATTAGACCTTACTTTGTACTCCAATTAATTTATAAAGCTTCCCAATGAAGTGTAAAAAGTATGCCACTTTGTACTCTGCTTTCTGGCATTCCTGGGCATCAGGAGGTCTCTGCAGTTTCATTAGCAGCCTCCTAATGATAAGCATGGATGGAATAACAAAGCTCCCAATGGCCTGCTTTTTCCCAAATAAACCAACAGAGTTAAATGCTAAAATAGCCCAACCTGGCACAAGCAAAGGAGAAGACTGAAGCTCTTACAAGTGTTCAAATTACACGTTTTGGTCACTTGACTGTGGTCCAGTGAACGCTTGGGTCCTTCTGTGGAAATCACTGTCCCACCAGATCATGACTGCTCTGAGGAGCTCCGGGAGGCCCCAGGGTAGGACATGGTCACTTGTCACAAATATGAACCTATCTGAGTTCAGGTTCAGTGTTATTCTCCTGATTTAACAAGACAGGCAAGGGGCATGGTACAGTTTGTTTCTCTGCGCTGTTTTCAGCAGCTTTGTCCACTTGCAGTATTTGGTGGTTTAGCTGCTGACTTTGGGAACATGTCCCCTTGTTGGGAGCTGAGGATCCAGCCCACCCAAGGAGTCAGGATCTGCTCCTGGAGATTCTGCATTGGTCACTTGAATCCCAGCTAGCACCTTCAGTCTGTGCTGCAGATGGGGGTGAGAATAAGAGAGCATTAAACAAGATTTTCTCATCACCGGAGGGTGAGGTGAAAGGACCTGAGGACTCCCATTGGGAACCCAAGCATGAGCAGATGAAGTAAAATACCTTTTTGCTTCTAAACTGAATGTAGGTCATCTGCAAGCTGCTGAGAAATAGCAATGGAGAGTCATTTGGGTATTGAGCAGAAGGATGCCCTTCACCAGGGTATGAATGCCACATGCTGTAATGTCCTGGGAAGAGCTAATTTTTTAATGCAGGACTTAGGAAGCCATGGAGCTCTCTGTGAGCTGTAGAATAGTCCCAAGAGTCTTCTCCTCCCACAGCTCCTCGGGGGCAGAGACTCTGCCTTCCCATCCAGTGGTACAGCAGCTACCCCTTGGTACCCCTTCCCTCTTGGACCTGCAGTAAAATGAACAAGAAACTGTAATTTGACCATGCATAAGGTCATGTAGGAAGTGGGGAAGGGATGGAGCTAGGTGTTAGCATACTTTTTATTTGATTTCTGGTGAAATTGGGTGTTTGAGCAAAGCCAAGCTGTGGGCTGTGTAACTGTTTGAAGTTAGGAACCAAAAAGCAAGCGACAGGCAGGCAAACAAAGCGAAAACCTGCTCTGAATTATCATAAGCTTTTTTTTTTTTTGATGTTTGAAACCCTTTCAAGCAGAGCCATTTGTACTGGAGCAAATTCTCCCAAGATATTTTTAGACGATATGAGCAGAAAAATATTACTCCATAGCAAGCTGTTTACAAATCTGCTAACCTTGTTCAGTGCTAGTAAAACTCTGGGCTTGGTGTGCTGCGGAGCACGCTAATTACTTGACAGAAATTACGCAATGATGTCTTTCCAAAGTGATATACATTGGCTCAGCCCTGCAGCTGGGCCCATGCACAACATTCTGCTATAATTAAGCGTGAATGTTTCTGCAGCTTTTCCATTAAAATAGGGAGAGCAAGGCAGGAAAGAGGCAGATCCTGCCAATTACAGGCTACTCTTCATAATCCCCTTGTTTCTGTAATAGTGCTATTCTGCAAATGGTGACTCCGGCCGTTATCAGCTGATTTGAGCAGCATCAGAGGCATCCTTGGCCAAGCTGCTGCTTCTGCCTCTGCAGGAGGTTAGTTAAAATGGTCTGGTTCTCACTGGAGGTGGCCAAGATGGATGGCTGCTGCTCACCTGTTGTCTAGTTTAGGAGTCCAGGTATTGCCCATTGTCATGCCCTGGGCCTTGGCTGACCATGCTGTGGAGATAACAGCCATTACGCATCACATCTTGGATGCATAAATACATGTAGTGGGATGGTATTCGGATGCTTAGGTAACAGGACATATGAATACATTGAAGACTGATACCGACTTCTATGCATAGGAGATCCAGTCCCTCCCAGTACACCTTACTGGCCTGTACCTCTCATGGGTGTCAGGTATGCAGATGTGACTAAGCTCCTAGCCCTGGTGACCTGCTTATGTTGGTCTTGGGGAAGCTTCTGTTCCAGTTGCTTCCAGTACTGCTGATGACTGCAATGAGGTAGTGTGGAACTTCCACCTTGAATATTTAGGGGATTGGTTTGGGAGCCTGAAGGTTTATTTATTTCCTTCTACTGAAAAGAGCTCAGCAACAGAGTGTTGATCTTCTGAAGGCTTTTGTGGAACCTCGGTGTTTCTGATGACCGCTGAGTGTTTAGCAATGTTTGAATAGGCCAAGTTGGAAGGAGAGATTATATAATGCTGGATGTGTGATAGCTAGACAAAGGCTTCTCAGTCTGATCGCAGCTGAGGATGTGGTAAATCTAAGTGTGTAAAGTGGGTGAATGGTGTGGAGAATGAGAACAGGGAACAGTTGTTTGATGTCTGTTCCAAATCAAGAACTAGAAAATGTCAGCTGGAAGTTGGAGGAGGTGTTTCAACTGAAAAGAAAGTGGATCATCATATACTGCGCGATTAAACCGTGGAACTCCTTGCTACAGGACAAACAAAAGTAAATGTGATCACAAGAAGAACTGGAAAAATTTATGGAAGTCTTGAAACTGTTTGAATATAGGCCTATTATTACCATTCGTAAGCATGGACACACTACTGGTGCTGGTAGAGTCAGTTTGAGCATCTCAAGTCTTCCTTAGTACCCTTCCTTAGGAAGATATGAATTCAGCTTGACAAACGCTGCCCTAGGTGAGCTTCATCCAGGATTTGGGTGAGCACAGGGGATGCATGACCTCTTGAAAGCCCTTACCGTCCCTTTCTGGGGTTTGTGTAGTGCTCCATATGTGATGAACACGATAGCAGGGAATAGAAGAGGGAAAGCAGCTGATGTGCTACAGCAACAAACTAGCTGACCTGCTGCGGATTTTTCCTCTCTTTTTGCTCTTCTGCGCTGCTGCTTAAATACAGTAGGAGAGACTTTGAGATGGAGATGAAGAATATGTAGCTGTCTTCATCCTTTCCCACCTCCTTGGTTATATCACATGATTGTGAAGCAGCAGCCCCTGTGTCCAGGATCCTCCAGTGTGCTCCTGCTTGGGCACAGTCCCCCATCCACAGGCAGTCTGCACGCTGGATACAGCCTGTGGAAGGAACACAGCTGGGATTTCCCTCCTCCTTGTTATGCTTGGCCACTGTGAAATTCCCTGGAGCTATTGGCAACCTGCATAACTTGCAGCAGCTTTCCTAATAGCTCCGGTGATGTTGTTTTAGTGTAGTAATGTCTCCAAGATAACAGGCAGATTTTGTCCAGTGTAGCAGGATCAGCTGGAGATGGATGCATGGAGTCTCTGCAAACAGAAGCTGCATCACAGCTTGGGACCCAAACCAGCATGCTGCATGTGTTCTGTTTTGAGAGCGAAGCCACTTTCATGGGAGAGGGGAGGGAATAAAACAGAAAGGTTTTTTTTCTCCCAACTTTTGAAAACTTCATCTTCTCTGAACTGACTTAGACACATTATTCCCTTGTCACTGTTTTTTTTAGCAAGATGCTTCCCTGGTCCTTTCTCTCCCCTAAGGTGTTTCCATAGCAAACTTCTGATTTAAGCTGTGCAGGTGTTGGAACAGGGTGCCTGAGCTGTCCCCTCCTGGGGAAAAGAAGAGCCCAGGACAGGTAACCAGCAGGGCATGGCCCTAAGCCTGCCCCTTGCTCTGTTAGGGAATTGTGTGGTGGTTGTGTTAGGAAAGGGATTAGTGCCGGAGCCTTTTTCTTTCTGCAGCTGGTTTCTTTGTGCTGGGAATCTAGACTAGGGGCTAGATTTACGTTGAATTTAATTATGTGTTTGATGGCAAAGCTGCCAAGAGCTGTCAGGTGGTTCTGATTTTTGGTTTTTTTTTTTCTTTATTATATTTCTTATGAATCTAAATAGTTTAAAATTTGTAAGGAATACTTCCAGAGTAATTTTATCAAACAATTTCATTATTGCCATGGGAAATTCAATGCAATTTTAATCTGGGACCAGTTTCATTTTGCAGTCTAACTAGACAATGAGTTTTAGAAGTAGGCATTGTGTGAGTATCGTGTCCATGGCTTGTGTTGCGTATATATATTGTGATGATCTACTGAGCCTACTGCTGTGACTCTGCACATACTACCCAAGTGCCTATGCTGATGTCTTGTGTTTGCAGTTAATTAGGTAAGAGTTTATGATAATGAATAAAATCCACTCTGCTGTGTTACACTATTGAGAGTGAGGCAGGCAGTGAATGCAGGTGAGCGACACAATGACAGCAGCCAATGTGGATGAGCTACGTGAAAGCTGCAGCTATGTCAGCCCCTCCTTTATGAAATGAACTTTCGTGTTTATTTTAGCAGTGAGTTGCTCCCCACTCAGCAACCTGAGAGAGCAAATGAAGTGTGCACATAGCGGGCCTGCATGGCAGTCCTTAGAGCCCGCTATCCGATTGATTACTTAAAGTGCCTTTGAAATCAAGTGCTGTGCAGTCAGCTCTAGATCATCTCACAGTCATTTTTCATGTGCCAGTAAGTAAAACCACGGTGAATAATACAGCTGGTGGAAGATATGGAAACTACTCCATCTTGTAAATCTAAATGGACCTCACTGTCTCTTCCCTCTGCCCTGGAGTACGATGCTATCCTCATGGCATAAATAACAACTGCAGTGATATAATGGAATTATACAAGGGCTGCTATTGTGAATTCCGTAGAAATAAGGCCAGTGAAATAGAGTAGAGGTTGAAATGATTTCCTTTTGGTTTTATCTGTCAGGATAAACATGTCCCACTATGTTTGTAAAAGCTTCAAAGTGTTGTCTGTGCTGATGGGACAGTGGTGTGAGATCATGGAATTGCAGACTAGTTTGGGTTGGAAGGGACCTAAAATGTCATCCAGTTCCAACCCCCTGCCACGGGCAGGAACACCTTCCGCTGGACCAAGTTGCTCCAGAGAGAGCTGCTCCAGCCCTCACAGCATCTCCATGGCCTCCTGGGTTCGCTGCATGTGGCTGCAAGGCAGTGGGAAGGAGCATGGCACAGCTTAGAGAACTGCTCCTTCTTTCATTCCAGAGTTTCATTTCAGTTTAATTTCTGGATATGGAAATGTGCTCCTTGCCCTCACTCTTTGAGGGTCACCACCAGCCATTGAGGTGAATCTCATCTGTGGCAAAGGCTGGCAAATCAGCCTGTGGGATTTAGCCACTGGGATCCTCGTCTGCCTATCTGCCCACAGCAGAGGAGTGTGCTTAGTGCCTAAACTTACCAACGGATCCTGTCTCCTGGTCCTCACACATGCAGACCCCATGGCTCTAGTCCTACTCACACTGTGGACAGAGAGGGTGGAGATTTCACACAGTCAAGCCACCTTCAGGCCTAGTCCTGAGGGACAGGGGGAGAAGGTATAGCTTGGTCTTCAGATGGGATTGGAGCCCTGCAGGGATGCAGGATGATTAGGGGATCTATGTGGAATTACTGTGGGAGGAGACAGGTTTCCATTTTGTTTTTTGAAGTTTTCTCTATTGTTATGAAAGAAAATGCCCTGAATTGCTGGATAGGCAGCACAAGGACAGGAGACCCAGGGAAAGAAGGTGCTTTGTGTTACTCCTTCTACATTCAAAATGGTTTCACATACTCCTGCAACACCTTATCTTTCTGCAGAGGACCTTGAAGTGTTATTTACTCAAAGAAAGCTTACCAGGAGCGTGAGCTTCTGTGTGTGGCTGGAAGAAGCAGATGTGAATGTGGGAGTCAAAAGCCCTTTCCAGAACTCTTGTAGGCTTGAAGAAAGGAAGGCATCAAATGGCTCTTCCAGCACTGGGTTGAAAGCATAGCAGACAAGAGAAGGGAGGCTTTCTTTTCTCTCACCCCTGCCCACTGCTTAAAGGCCACCACTTGAATCAGACCCAGATGGAAGGAGAAGTTCTTTCCATGATTTTATTTCTTTTTTCCTTATCATCTCTTGCTGCACCTTTTTTTACATTCAGCTTCTCATTTCTTATCTAGTTCGTTGCATGAATAAGATATGCCACATATTTCCCTGACATGTCTACTGACTATAAATACTCTATCCTTCTGTGGAAAGAGAATATGGAATATACGTGTGTGTATATATTTTGTATGCATCTAGAATCTAAACCACCATTTTCCCAATATTGTGTCTTTAATGGGAATTCACTGATTAGGTGCATAAAAGGCTACAGAAGACGACAGTTTCACTGAGCTCAGTTTTAATACAAAGAGTACTACGGTTGCTAAGAGACTGATACTTCAAGTTTGGAAATCTTCATCCACACTAGATATATTATCTTGGCAAATTGGACTTTCTGAGTTGGCAGCAAATGGAAAAGAGTAACTTTTAAAAATAGAGATAATTTAGATGACGTCAAAGACATCTGGTGTCCTTTTCTAGAAATGTGAGACTGATCTATTTTGCTTATGTGTATAAATCACTCTGCCCCCAGTGTGAGGTTCTACTTATGCCTGCATTTGAGTCTGATTTATTAATAAATTCCCTTTATGTTTAAGATGTTTAGCCAGGTATATTTTAGTTAAATAGGCTTTGTTTACCACATATACTACCTGTCTGCTTTGTGTACCTCGGAGAACCTCAGCTTCACGCTTCTGTGCAAAGCAGGATCTTGTAGTGCCCAGAAACACCCACCAGGCTCCGTGGTGACTCAGAGAGGACAGTCACTTATTTACCTTCTTAGTAAATTTGCTCCCTTATCCATGTACGGGCCATGATGGAGCACACTCAGAGTTGTGTGGCTGCCAACTTTACCATTACCCTGCTAATGGGCCTTTCTCATCCTGATTTCCACCCTGAATTAGTGGGTGCAGAGAAAAGGGGAAGGTGTGCCTGGGCTTAATCATGCCTTATCAACCCGTATGGATTTTGGTCTCTAGAAGTGCCAGTGCTTCTGAATGGCAAGAAGGCTTTGACTGACAGCTGGAAATCAGTTAGGGACTCTCTAATGCTGTACATAAGAGGCAGTGGAGAAGAAATGAGGGAACTGGAGAAAGCTCTGAAATGGGCAGCATGAGGCTGACGTGAGAGGAAGGGAATAAATTAGAAATGACTCAAAGATGGATTATGGGAGAAGAAGACACCAGGTCACTGGGGAGAAGGATTACACTTACATAGTGGGTGCAAGGGTCAGGAGAGGAGAGATGCAGCCTGGTGAAGGACGGGCACCACAGGAGAGCAGTTAGGGTGCACGTGAGGAAAGTGATCTAGGGATGAGGAGCAAGAAGAGGTTCAAACATCTGCTGGAGGAATTTCCAACCATAACCAATATTCTGGTAGCATCATTCCTAGGGATTCATCAGGGTGCCAGCACCTGAAGTCGCATAGATGAGGCATAGCTGCCTTTGTCATCTTTGCAATCTAGCTTGCAGTGCTGGGGAAGGCTGTTCCCCCACTTCGGGTGTTCTGCTTCCCAAACAGAGATAGATGGCCAGGTGTAAATTTTTTTCTCCCAACTAGACCTTAAGCTGGACTTCTCCATAGTTGAAAGGAACACATTTGAATTTTAATATCAACTCCGAGAGGCGGTTGCAGCCTGTGCACTTGTATATGTGTTCAGGTTATGGGATTTTATGTTATTTTTAGAAGTGTTCTTTTGTGCTAAGGACCAGGAGATTCAGAAAGGACCACTGAAATGTGAACATGTGATGTATTTTTAAAGTGTCAAGCGAACATAGAGTGCAATGATGATGAAGGCAGGTTACATGGTGTTTTTCAAGCATAGACAATGCACTGTAATTGTATGTCAGAAGTCATTCAGGTTTGATATCATGCCAGCTAATTAAACCATCCTCTCTGAAGAGACTTACTGTACTTTCCATTTTTGCTGTTTCGTTCTCAAGAACAAAGAACTCTGAAGGCAGCTCTTGTGTTCAGCGCTCACGTTGGCATTAATTTGGATGGAAACCAACACATGGGAAATGGGAGCGATGATCAAATCTTTGTTTTGTTTGAGTGGTGTAAACCAGATTTGTTTCCATCAAAGGTAGTGGAAGGAAGAGAAGGGACGTGCGCTGTCCCATGTACTGTGTGCATCTGCTGTCATTCATTTTTGGTGGCTTATCTCCATTCACATTTCCTGTGATCCATGACACATGACTCCTGCCAGAAATTTTGGT
The DNA here is from genome assembly GCA_028858755.1 of Ara ararauna. Taxonomy (NCBI): domain Eukaryota; kingdom Metazoa; phylum Chordata; class Aves; order Psittaciformes; family Psittacidae; genus Ara; species Ara ararauna. The sequence continues at coordinate 1,677,508 of CM054389.1, read as the reverse complement.
TTGTCCTGAGTAATCTTCTCATTATGTTCCTTCCACATATGTCAGCTTTGGTGAAGGGGAGCAGTGCAAGAAGGAGGCAGTGCAATTTGCTAGTTAGTGATGAGAAGCCACATCATGGCTTGAAGGACCTGCATCTTGGACAGTGAGCTCACTCTGGCAGGTAAGAGAGCAGCTCTTGCAGACAAGGGAAGAAAAAGCTTTTCTCTGTTACCAGCATCTCATTCCTTCATTTGGTGATATTCTGCCCGTATCTTATGAAATGCCTGAAATATTTAATTCATGGCAGAGCAATGTATTAGTAAAAGCAGAATCATAGAATCAACTAGGTTGCAAAAGATCCTTAAGATCCTCAAGTCCAACCTTTGCCCCAGGACTGCCAAGTCCACTGCTAAGCCATGTCACTAAATGAGAAATAAGAAGCTGTGCCCCCCAGATCACTTGTGAACTAGTGGATGGCATCCCATAGGCTGGCTGAAGGCCACTGGTGGAATTGCTGTGGCGTAAGAGAGAAATGATGTGAATTTACTCACTGAATTTACTCTTTAAGTTGGAAAATAAAGGCTGTTTCACAACTAATCCAGCCTTTTCTGGAAATTCTGGTGTCCTCACCCGAACATAGGATGCCCCCAGTGGGTACAACCTGACATTTGTAGGAAGAGCTGGATTTTTGGTCATGGGTGCCAAAGTGCCAGGAGGAGGAGGCTGACTACACAACATGCTCTCCAGTGAGCCTTGGCTGGAAAAAACTGGTGTGTTTTCATGGGTGCAAGAATGTAGAAGGTGTCCAGTGGAAGTCCTTGTAGCCTTTTCTGTAGGAGGGGGAGACTGCCTCAGTTGGATAATCAAAGTGGTTGGCAAAGTTTAGATCCCTGGCAGACAGCCTATCCTCCTGCATCAGACATCAAGCCTTCTCTGCAGTGTAAAGTGGATGTTTTAGTCCTAAAAGATGTTTTTGTTTTGTTGTTCATTTTGTTTGGGTTTTTTTTATAATGTGTTTCACTGCACCAACCAGAGGAGGCAAACACTTACTGGGGCTTTATTGTGGGTTTACATTGGCTTCTTGAAAGTGTAAATACCTCAAGGTTTTGGGCAGGCTTTATAGAGGGAGCAAACTGTCAGAGGTGGGTAGACCTGGGTACGGCCTGGGAGCATTGCCATTGGTTCTAATGTGTGAAATTCATCATTGAATCATCATAGGCTAGTTTAGGCTGGAAGAGATCTTAAAGCTCATCCAGCTTCAACCCCCAGCCACAGGCAGGGACACCTTCCACTAGAGTAGCTTGCTTCAAGCCGCTGCGTCCAACCTGGCCTTGACCACTGCCAGGGATGGGGCAGCCACAGCTTCTCTGGGCACCCTGTGCCAGTGCCTCAGCACCCTCACAGGGAAGAGCTTCTGCCTCAGAGCTCAGTCTCCCTTCTTTCATACAGGACTTTAGTGTGCTTTCTGCAAGCTCACCCCTGGGAGGGAAGAACCAGCTTCATCTTGAACCAGAAAGCATCAGGTTCCCCTTGTCTTACATTTTATGTACTATAGAAGGAATTACCAGGCTGCTCCCAGGATTTGATTAGTAAAGAAACACTGGAATGGGCTGCCCAGGGAAGTTGTGAATGCTCCATCGCTGGTGGTGTTCAAGGCTGGATTGGACATAACCTTGGGTGGCATGGTTTAGTGGGAGATGTCCCTGCCCCTGGCAGGGCAGTTGGAACTGGATGATCTTAAGGTCCTTTCCAACCCTAACTATTCTCTGATTCTATGATTCTATGACTTGGGGAGGATTTAACATTCATCCACCCTACTGTGAATGGCTTCAGGAAGTGTTAAACCTTGGAGAACCAGAGCAAGGTTACTCTGCCAACTGCTGTCCTCACCCAAATGGATCTTATGATCTGCAAGGAGTATAATGATGAAGTTGCCTTTTTTTGGTGCCCCAGTCCAAGCAGTCAGTACAAGCAAAGAGCCTGAATCTCATTTTTCTTCATTTTATTGGGAAGCTGCCAAACTCATTCCTACTTTTGGGACAGGAAAAAAACAGAAAATATGTTACTGAAAAGTATAAAATGCAAATAAATACGTTCTTCAACATTATTTAAAATATCTTTAAAGCTCGTGAGTAGAGAAATCCCTTTTGAGATGGATTGTCTGTGCCTGCCTCCAACATGTATTTTACAGTTGAATTCTCAAGGACTGCTTTCAGGTACACAGCACAGAAAAAAGACAGATTTATTCTCAGGAATGTTTTCTTTTTACGTGCCCTTGATGTGTAGAAACCAAACAAGAAAGAAACACAAATATTCCTATCGCCCTCTTGAAATGTTTGAAAAATGCAATTTTTTTACTAAAGCATTTTTCTTGTTTTCTGCAAAAGATAAGCATAGTAAAAAGAAAACCAAAAAGTTTTTCCTACACCTACTATTAAGCACTTTCTAAGTGAAAGCTGTGTCTGGAGTTGCAGGTGAAACCTTTCACATCGTGAGGGTCCAGAGCAGGTCTCTTCATATCTCAGTGACCTGACATGCTTTCTGCTTCAGAAACGTAAGTAAAAAAAAGTAGATCAATTGGGTAAATTTGTTCAGATCAATGGGCAGCTTTCAATTATCCACTTACATTTCTAGTGGTGAACGTTTCATATTTGCTTTACAGCATCTCTGCCTGATTTCTTTGGCTGGAAATCAGGCTGGGCATGGCTTAGTTCAGGAAAAGCCTGGGACCAGTGTGGTGACCTTGTCTCTAACCAACATATCCTGGGATGGCTTGTGTGGATGCGCACCAGACTTTTTGAGGTTAACATAGCAATGAACATTCTGAAAATCCCTTTCATTTTCCTCCCAGTTGCAGCCTCTTGGGCCATAACCCATCCCAGCAGAGCATGAGCTAAAGGAGCATCTCTGGGGTTTTGGACAGGATTTAGGGAGGAAATTTGTTTGGGTCTCACTCCTCTGACTTTGCACAGGGTTGCAAACCTGCTCAGGAGCAAATTTTCAGCTGTTTGATGTCAGCCTGAATAGGCAGAGCTCCACTTATGATTTGTTTATAGCCCTGGTCTAGAACAATATCAGACCAGCGAGACAACAGGTTGGGCTCAGAAAATGCAGAATAATAGCACTTGTCCCATATGCCAGGACATGTGGCTGGATACTGGCCAGAGATAAAGACCACAGCAATTCCATTCCCCTCCAACAGATCTTAATGCAGTATCATAATAACTTCAGGTGTTACAGATGTAACTTCAGCCACAGAGAATGAAAATCTCAGATAATGTAGCTCAGGGCAAAATTCAAATAGTTTTTTAGTGATTTGCAGAGTTCTCTGTTATCTGAATATGGAAATACTTTGGGATTGCTAAAAAAAAACCCCAAATAAATGCTGAAGCTGTATCAGTTTTGCTGTGGTGCATTTTGGTGCTTCCTGTCCCTAAACAAGTATGTTCCAATGATGCTTTGCAGGCAGGGTGGGAAAAGCTGTCTCAAATTGCTTTATACTTTACTTTGTAAAGCAATAAGCTTGGACCGAAAAGCATGGATGGAGCTGGGGAGCTCAAGCTGATTGTAATTCTTCCAGTGGAAACATTTTCCATCAGGAAAAAATGCAGATTTGATTACATTCCCTGTTGAAAATGGCCATTTCATCTGAAAATAATAGAAGAGCTTCATTTCAGTAATGCTGCAATATTTCCTTTTGAATTTACAATTTCACTTTTAAAAATACTAAATAACATGGCCATGAAATATCGGGAGTTCATTGCAGTGAAGCCTGTTCTGGAAACTATTCCTGACCAGGGATGATAGATGAGCCCTGGTTTTGTTACACTGCAAAGCTACTGAAAGAAAAGCAAATTGAAGGGCAGATTATTTCAGTATTTTCCTCACCTTTCTTTCTGCTGGAATATTTTATATTAACCCTTTTGATCCATCGAGGCCTGATCACAGCTGCTGTATGGCAGAAGAAGAGGCAGTGAACGACTGAGCTGCCCAAAACCCAACCAAGCACGGGATTGTAATTTACCACCCGGCAGAGCTCAGGTTTTGGGCAGTGCCTCCATCGCATCCCTCCTGCCTACAGCCAAGATTGCTCCATCACCCATCTTTTTCTTTCTCCTGCAATGAGCTTTTGCATCTGTCTGCATTACCAAGAGCTTGCAACCTTTGCTCTTTTGTGGTCTTCAAAGCAGACTTCTCTCTCTGATGGTAATCCTGAGTCGGTTTGGGTAACTAAGGCAATTTCTAGTGTAATTAATAGGTGTCACTGGAGGCAGTGGAGCATTGGTGCTGCAGGGTTCAGGTAATGAGGTGATAGGCTCTGCTGCCAGGCTTTTACTGGTTTCTCAGAGATTTGTGGACATATGAAGCTCACTTTGAGGTGAAAGTGCTCAGTGGAGTTTGGAGACTATAGTGATTGTCAGCCAGAGATGTACCCATTTTTACTGTGCAACTGGAAGTGAAAATAGGGGGGAAATAAATGGTTCAAAGCAAGGGAAAGAAAAAAGAATTTAATTCATTGCATTAGTTTGAGTTTCTTGCATAAATAGCAGAAATTACAGTTTGTCTCTGGCACTCAGACCTAGACAGTATTTCTGGCATTATTGAGTGCTTCCCAGAAAGTTCAATTTCAAAATGGAGCTAGCTCTGCATTTTTCCTCCTTTTGAGTGAGGATTGTTGTTTGTAGGATGAAGCTCATATTCCTGTAAACAGTGAAGAGGGTGAACTGGAGAGGGTGCATTAAAGTCAGATTTGGTTTTCTGAACTCCTGTTCACGAGATAAGCTCTCAGTGAAGCAAATTATGTGTTATAATGGCTTTGGCTTTTAAGGAGAAAAACTGTCTTTTTCTGGGATAGAGCAGATTCTGGAACTTGGGGAACAGAAAATGCACTGGTACAGGCAACTTAGAACTGAAAAACATTAAATCATAGGAATGGTGTAGTCCTTCCTAGGGGCAGTCTCTCACCTTGGGTGGTGATACCATAGAAACAAGTAGTGGGAATAAATCCAAGGGCTGGGTGAAAAATCTGTTGAGTGGAAGGGGATTTAGGGGGATGCTGAAGGGGTGCTGCTCCCATCCCACCTGGAGAAGTCTGTGGAAGAGCAATGACTAATATCTCACCTTGGACTTAGAGGTATATGGGCTCATTTTGTAAGTCCTGAGCAGCCAGTGCCGGGGACAAAGTTACTTCTCTGGTCCTTAGTATAACTGTAGTAAGAACATATTAAGTTGGGTTTAATGTGCCACTGGGTAGCCATGTGGAAGCTAATTAAAGGCAGAGGGACTGAGAAAGCAGTCAAACTCCAGTAGAACTGCTGCAGGTACTGCCTGTCCTGACTATAGGGTCATTCTGTGGTAGGAAGAAGGATGCCAACTTATCATCCTTGTCAGAGTCAACTCTCCAGGTATTTGAGACACTCGTAACAAATGGGTCTCTGCAAAGCTGTTTCGAGGACATTATTCTAAATGGCAGGTACCTGTGTTTGAATATTGGGCAGTAAATTTCCAGCAGAGAGTACTCAAAGTCTAATTAAGGCACCTTTGCAGAGTCTAGAGAAAGTGCTACAAATGACGGGAGAGATTATATTTCCTAGGCAGTTATTGCCAGGCAAGACTGCAGACTGAAACTCTCATTTTGGTAAGAAATGTATTAAGACTGTTCTAGCAGTAAATCAATACAGGATGATCATTATATATATTATTAAAAAAAAGAGATGGGCAGCCATTATCTCTTCACCATTAGTGTGAGTCGTCCTTAAGCAATCGTGAATCAAATCGCTCTCATTCTCCAAGATGCTCCAGGGTAGCATCCTAAGCTCATTACCTATTTATGTCCAGCAAACGTTTCACTTCTGTTGATGAATTGAGTATTGATGTCAATAAACCAAATCAGCAGCTCCCAGACATTATAGGCTTATGTCTAGGCAGCTTAAGAAAAATATTTGTGAAGTTACACAATTCTCTATGTGGCTCAGCTGTTCCCAGGAGAATAAGGACTGGGCATGAGGTGCTTTGAAGTGGTGCAGTGTCATGGGAGGGAAGCCTTGCTTGTTTCCGGGATTAAATTCTGGCCAGAGCAGGGGAAGAGTGGAAGTTGCTGTTTCGCCAGACTCTTCTGACAGCCAGCTTTCAGCACCGCGTTTCCCTGCTGGCCCCGTGCGATGCTGCAGGACTCGTGCCGTCCCCCGCTGCTCAGCACACACCACTCGCAGGAGGATGCAGCCACATTTACTCCTCACAGCCTTGTGCAAGGGAGTTTGAGCGCTGCTGTCCACGCCATCCTGCCCTCGAAGTAAATATCCGCAAGCATTCCCCGTCCAGCCCCTGCTGCTTGCACTGAAGGCTTCCATTTAAAAGAGGAACCAATAGCTGCAGATAGCCTTTCTGTTGTGCATTTATATGGTAATGGCGTGTTCCCACAGGTTACTTGGCGAGCGTTAAATGTGTTTGGGAACAAAACCACGTCATTTCCACAAATCATTTTCTCCTGGGGAAGGAAAAAAAAAAAACCCAAACTGCCAAATTATGTATGAAAAAGCTCCTCTAAGGAAATACAAGACAAAACACTTGGGTTTGAGGCAGACCTTTCTGAGCTGAGATACTTTGTCAAGTTGACTAGTACCAGTTTGTTTTGCTTGTTCAACGTAACTGTGTGGATTTGAGCTGCTGTATCGCTAAGGCCAGTATCAAACCTGGGTGTTTATTCCGCATTTCCAGCTGCAGCCTTGGTCCTCATATGTTTTTGGCGGTGCTGACAGGACTTGGTGTCAGCACCTCAGCAAGATGCTGCAGCCCTTCATGTAGATGCAGCTCCAGGTTGCGGTGAAGGAGTTTGATCTGGGGATGCTGAACTGTTTTGCTGTGACTGAGAATAACCAAGTGAAATATTTTGACACTTTCAATTGGAATATGTTGGGGGGGGCGTTTCCATTAGATGAAAAATGTAGTTATTTTGACACTTTATTGCAATTTGAGGTGAAAAAAACAAGCGTAAGAATAGCAGATGGAGGGATGGAAATTTCCATTTTTTTGTTTTAAACAGACATAGTAGTTAGAAACTCACTTAACAGTTCACTCAAGGACGTGCTATTTGCAGCTTTTAGATCATTGAGTTTGTACTTTGGTGCCCAAACCTGCAATTAAGTGAATGAGATGACTTGCAAGATTTCGGGTGGTGGTATTTCTTATCTTATCATACTAATGAAAATAACCATATAGGACTCTGATTGTAATTATTGTGCTCTTCGGGTGTGGTAGTTACGGTGTAATTACAAAATTTATTGTGGTGATATTTATATCCAGTGAAATAACCTGAAACCATCTGTAGTGCCTGAGGGGAGTCTATGGACACCCGTGGCTCAGGCTCAATTGATTTCCCGGAGCATCGTGATTCGTCCTCATTCAGGAAGCAAAACAAAAATCATGATCGTTGCCTCTAGTTACTGGTCAGAGGGAAATCATCTGTAAATAAAACTTCGACTGATCATGGAGGAAGGGTGAGCCAGGGAAGGGAGCACAAGGTCAGGGTCCTGCTTGCCTGAAGCATGGAGAGGTGTTTTGTAGGGAAGGGCTGGAGTGGGTGAGATGTGAATGGGTGGCTGAGGATGTTTCTGGATGCAGATGGATGCAGAGAGTTAATGATTTGCTAGGCTGGCTGTCAGGTCTCTGGCAGCAGTCTTGTTTGTGCCCTTCAGAAAGGTAATATAAAAAAAATCATCCTTTTCCATAGCTCTTCCTTTCTGTCTTCCCAAGGGGGGGAGGGTATGTGTGTGTCATTGGATGGCCATGTTGTCTGTAATAGGGAAGCTGGAAGATGCAGCTATTAAATGTGAGGAAAGAGGGAGAATGAATTAAAAGCAACACACATACAGGCTTTGAATGCTCAGATAACTCTGAGAAGTGATTGCTGTGCTCTCAGCGCCCGTGGAATATAAAATCTCACCTCTGAAAAACCATTGGGCGAAACTTGCCTGAGGGATGTGCCTTCACACAAGGCTCACCACATCTGCCTGACTCTCAGGTGCTCTGGAATCTTGTCTGATTCACACAGCACTCTTTCCTTTTTGCTGGACTTTTGGTCCTGGTAATTCTTTCCAGCCTTGTATCATTTGGAAATATAATTAATTTTGTGGCCACTATTCCTTTAATATCAAAGTTGTTAGTTAGGATGGGGTCAGATGCTGATCACTTCTCTCCCCTTGCTCCCTTGAATGATGTTCAGCATTAAGCATCGTGTATGGTCCATCTGACAAAGTTTCTTCCTCTGCAGCAACATTACTTGCTGATACTGTTTGAACTAATTCTGGGAGTGAGATGGTTTAGTGCTGCCAATAGTCACTGGCTATTGGGTGAGCGCTTTGATGTTGAAATCACCTTGCACAAATGAGCAATATCACTGTTCCCAGGACCTGGAGAAACTAAGACGTGGAGAAGAGCACTCAGGTCCTAGCCTGGGCTCCCTGGGAAGAAGTGATGTGTTCTCAGGCTCAGGCCAGTGCCATCACCAGCAAAATGGGCTGCTTTCTGTTCTCTAAACCTTTCTATATTTTCTCTTCTTTTTTCTCCTTTATCCTCCAGTATAGTTTGTTTCAACTGCCTACATTTGGGACTAAAAGAAGATATTAAATAGTGGAAAGAGAAATAAATATCAATATTTACTAACTCCCCAAGGGAGGTGTAATCTGTGTAAAGGTACGTGATTGGGTGTAGAGTTTCTGCTGCCATCCAGGCTGGGCAAGGGGCAAGGTAGCTGCTGGGGCAGCATTGCTTTAAGACCTGCTATCCTGTTATTTTACTGTTCTTTCAAAAGACATAACAGAGCTCTGCTTTTCTGGATCAGTATAAAGCATCGCTATGCAGAGCAGCTTCCAGCCGAAATGGAAGAGGTCTCAAGGTTTCTCCCAAGCCCTGTCAATGTCTTTGTTGACAGATTTCCTCCATGGACCACATCCGCTCCCAGTTCTCAGCCAGAAGCATCAGTTGCCATGGTGACTTCTTGGGGAAAGTCATATGGGGAAAGTGCTGATGTATTTTTAGCTTTGTGTAATGAAATTTAACAGCTGGAAATAAAGGTGAGGGCCAGGCAGGGTGCTACAGGTTCATGGACCTCTATTTGGGGCCGGCTCTTTGGCAGCACTGGTGGGGAGAGCTGGTGGTGTTGCGCTTGGGAAGGATGCTCAGTCCTATGTCTCATACTATGGGTGCTCTGCAGGACAGCACCTGTGAGTATGTGAGAGGAGAAAGAGTCACTATAAAGAAAAGCTGGTAAGGAGGTGGTGTTACATGTAAAGATAAAGAGGAGGCACTGACTGAGGTCATAGCTGCTTCGTGTACAGTGTGTTCAACCTATAAATAGCTCTTCAAATATACCTCTGCACAAGTGGTATTTATAGAGTGATGAGTGAAAACCAGCTCCATTTGATGTCAGGAGTTGATATGTGAAAGATGTCTCAAGCTTGGTCAAAAGTTCAGGTTTCTGAGAGCTATGGAACTGAGCTGGACCCCAAATGTGTGGGATTTTCCCCTCTGATTGAGGCTCAAAAGTTGCAGTGCCGTTAAATGCACCTTCTGAAATCAGTGTATCTGGAGAAGATATTCACAGGCATTCAGATATCCTACAGCAGAGCCCCTGTACAGATGTAATTTATTCATGTAATTTGGATCAATCTAACTCACATGCAAACTTTTCTGAAGATAGACTCATATTTTATTTTCTAAACCACTTCCTTGGCTCCCTGCAATGTATTTGGTTCTTTCGTCTTCAGCTGTCAAAAGTTTATTTTAAAATTAATTGATTTTGATGTAATATTTACTGCACTTTAGCTTTCAGCACAGCATATGAAAATAGATTTCAGTACAGCTGGCAGTGTCTAATGGGATTCGTTTCTACTCCAAATGCTCTTTGCATTATGTGCCCATACTTCCAGCAGAGCTTGCTTTCAACAGTCTCCCCATACCAAGCTTACACCAGCTTGGGCTGGCAGGGAGACAAGGTAAAGTGTTTCAAGCTTTAAGAAGCCACAGTTGATGCATCCCTAAACCCAAAGGGTTGGTATTATAGATCTGGCCTGATATTCATTGAAATTAATAGGATCTTCCCCTTTTGCATCAGTGGGCACTTTGGCTGGATTAAAAATTGATCATATCTCATTATGATAACCACAGTAGGTTGTGGAGGTGCCCTGGCCCTGGCATATCACCAGGGTATTACACACAGCAGAAAGCAGCGTGTGGAAATTGGAGCAGAATTTGCTAACGCACTGGTGTTGTCAAGGGAGGTGGTGAACTTTGATGTGAGGTGATTTAGAAACAGCTTTTGAATTGTTAAGCTCTAAATAACCTGTTAGAAAGATGTCACCAAACCCATTTCTTGGTGAATTATGATGGTCCCAGCTTTTTCCTGTAGTCCCACTGCAGGGGGCTGGTGCCTCTGTTGCATGTGGGGAGCAGAGGGAGGTGACATGCTTCCAGTCCATAGCAAGACTGGGAATATTTTCTTGTCTGAGGCTTAATGCCTGAAGTATGTAGGACTGGGCAAACTTTTTCCATCCAGTCTGTTTCCTGACACAGAATAGAGCTTTTGGGTTTTAATTCCCCTTTCCCCCAGAATATAAAAACCCTGCTGTGTTTTCCCTCCCAGCTCTCCAATGAAATGTTTTCACATGAAAATTAAACTCCTTTGAGCAAAGCTGCAGTGGGTCCCAGCATGCTGGTTTTTCATATATCCTCATTCCCAAAAGAGATACGATAAAGCATCCTGTGTTTTCCTCTCTGCAACATGGGGCAAAGACTGTTAAACCAAATGTAAGAAATCAGCACCTCTTTCTCTCCCCACCTCCAACTGAATCCTTCAAGTAAACAGGGGTTTATCAAACTGGCTGAAATGTTAAGGTTCTCAGTCTGGCATTTGCAACAGTCAGGTCTGGGAGGTTTGGTGGTGGGGCTTCAAGTTGAGAGGTCTGTGAGGAGCAGGAACTGTGGCTATTACAGGCTGGAGAGGGAAAAGCCAAGTCAGATGTTGGAAGCTGAGCCAGGCTGAGGAAGAATGATGGGAGCAATTCCTTTGATGCCATCAGCATTTCTATTGATCTGAAGCTGTTTATTGCTGCAAAACTAGAGAAAGGCTGTGAAAAGGAGTGAGAGATGGCAATTGCCTAGGTATTGTTTGAAAGATACACCTTCACATTTATCAGACAAGGGAGACCATGTGCATCCAGGCTTTGGCTGCAGGCTTCCAACCCTGCGGAGGAGGCAGTTGGCACGCAGCTATCCCTGTGCATGTAGTTTTGTTGGAGAAAGTTAGAGCTTGATTTGCCCATGTGACATAGAGTAAATCTGCCCTGCAGCCATGCTGAGGGGCTGGGAGAAGAGCTGCTGGAGAAATGCCTGGGTCTGGGCTTGCCATGCAGCCGTATGCTGGGAGACTTAACTGTGGATCAGGATGGGTCACAGTCCAGGGCAGATGCTGTAGAGAGAAATGGAGTTCGATATGTAATGAAGAAATAATTTTGCAACAGAAAATAGGTGTTGTAAGTGTGGATGCTCTTGTGTATATCTATCTTCATACAGAGGTGTGCGTACGTGACTGCATACACACAAGTGCCTATGTGTGTATCATGATGATGCTGACTTGAAATGATCAAATAGGTGTCATTAACATTAGAAAAGGCAATATATGCTGCTTCTGTGTCCCATGTATCCAGATGCACTGACCAGAGAACTCTCTACCTTAACTCATCTCTTCTTCGTTCTGCTTTACAGAAATCCGTGAAGCTTTCCGGGTGCTGGACAGGGATGGGAATGGCTTTATATCCAAGCAGGAGCTGGGCATGGCAATGCGTTCCTTGGGATACATGCCCAGTGAGGTGGAGCTGGCGATTATCATGCAACGCCTCGACATGGATGGTGAGTCCTCACTGTTGATTCTCTTTTACTGGTGGAGGGCAGCCATTCCCAGTGCATTGCAGCCTATGGTTTGGGCTCAGATCAGTTATTGTCACCAAGAAAGGTCTGAACAGGAAGCTGTGAAACTTTGCCTTTTACCACAACAAGGAAAGGGCAGATGACAGTGAGCCATCAACCTCCTGTAGATAAACCTCAGGCAACTCACGTGAGGGAGATGGAGCATCCTTTATTTGACCAGCAGATATAGCTCGGTGAAGACAGAGCAGCTTTTGCAAGGCTGTTGTAGCTTTTCTGTTTGCAGTTCTGGGCAGCATCTGGCCCAGTGATGCTTTCTCTGAGATGATCTGAGCACCCAACAGGGCAGTTCTGCTTTATCCTGTGGCCTCACCACTCTTTGCAAGTAAAAAATCTGTGGATGGGAGGCTGTGCTGTGTTGTAATGAAGTGTTGATGGCTTTTGAAGGAGAAGTTTAGAAGGGTGGAATAATTTTGAGCAAAGTCCTGCTGTGAGAACTCGTCAAACGATTGCTAAGAGGTAATAAAAGAAACAGAACTCACCATTAACGGGAAGAGAAAAATGCAGCATCAGGATGCTGGAGCCAGGGAGGACTTGTTAACTGCTGCAAAGCTACAATCAGAGCTGATCACAACGAACGGTCTGTCTTTAAAATGTCCTTGGTCAGAGCAAGAAGGAAACTCTCTGATGCCTGAAGTGTGCAAGGAAGCTGGGGTGCAGATTCAACCTTCTCCCACCCCTCTGCAAGCAGCTACAACAGAGCGGAAACACTGTGCAAAGTTAGATGAAATCACACTGGAGTGCTGGATGCAGTCCTGGTCTGAAGGGGGATGCTTGGCAAGTCCATGTGATGCCAGCATCCTTGGGGAGGCTGCTGAGAGCAGAGATCATGGGAGATGGTGGCAGCAGGAGTGAATCTCTCCTACCTCCCTGTGATATCCAAGTCAAATGCCCTCACAAGATACACAGTATGACTATATTCATCAGCCCAAGGGGAGCAGAGCACAGGCTGTCACCCTGCTTGAGGGTGTTCAGCATCTCCCCTAGACAGGGAGACAAAGTAAAGCCAAACCTGGCGGATGGAGAAGATCAGTTGTTGAAATGATCTCACTCCTAAAAGAAAAGGTTTGGGGGGAGGTAATTCATCCCTTGAAAAAGCACTTTCTCCAAAAATTGTTTGCACCTTGTTACGTTCTGCCTTTCCGAGCAGACCAGATGATTTCGCTTTAGGTTTATAAAGGCCAGACTCAGCATGATGCCAATTCATGGGGTCTTTTACTGAAACACTGTGCTTTTTTGGAAAAAGAGTGCTGTGGAATTGGCTTCCAGTTTTGATTCATCTCCAGTTATTCCCTGACTCTCAGTCTCACAGACTTGAGACTTTGGCACTGTTTCGTATACACTCCTAGTGTGCAGGGACCTGTAATCGGAGAGATGGAGTTAAAATGTAGAGTAATGGGCTGCAGATGGAAGGTGTTATATTCCTGTTTGAGACTTTTCAGCAAGCTTGATGTGTTTTCTGCAGAGAAGGGAGTGATCCTCCATCTCTTCCAGCTCAGCAGTTCCAACAGGTCCAAAGCTATAGTCTGTTTGCACTGAGTGTTTTTATTGTTCTTATGTCTCAGCTGCCTGTTGTTGCAGTATTTTGAGCAGAGGGTTTGGGGGCATGACACAAGTCTGTGTTATGTGAAGGTCAAATGGGCCATACATCAAAAAGAGACAGGGTAATGGGAAATTCCTTAGGCACTGAGCAAATAGGGGAATATTATGTGAAAGATTTACCTTGCCTGCAAATTGAATTAATGCTCTATGGCTTGAATTATTATTATATGGCTTATGGCTACTTTTCTCTGATGGATTGCCTTCTTTTTTTTTCTTCTTTTTCCTGGGATTTTCTTGAAATTAGTAGTGAGAACCAACAATAGCTTCCTCCTTCTTTTCCTACTGTGCATAAGCATCATTGAGTAGCAGGGCTTGAACCCAGTGAGCTCCCAGGGATGCCAGTCATGCATGCACCCCCAGGAACATCCTCATCTTCCTTCCCACATAACCCTGCTGAGGGTTGCTGAATTTTTCCAAGGCTTTGGCTCAGCATCAGGTGGACGGGAAGCTTGGCTGGATGAAAGGTCACGTTCAAGTAGGGAGTCCCCTGTGGTCAGGAAAGCCAGGAGGGAGGCAGTAATCCTGCACGTCTCCCGGCACCTGACATGAATTACGACGTGGCGGCAGGTAGTGCAGCCAGACGTCCATCCCTCCACACAAGGCTGCTGCCAGTGTCTGCTAATAATGAGGTAATACAATTGGCAGGGGCTTCTATTTAATCTGAACCAGCCTGAGCAGACCTAGTGCAAACATGCAGTTTTCATCAGAAATTACCTCGGGAGTGCATTCTCATTGCAGGATGGCAAAGTCTCTGTATCTGCCATGGCTTATTTAACAGATGGCCTTCAAATAATGGGCAACCAGAACTGGTCTGAATTTGTTTTTCTTTGCAAACCCTGTTTTCCATGGGGATACATAGGGAGGCTCAACTCTGTCTAGGTCAGGATTAGGTCATTTGTGCTGTGTGAGCAGGATTGCTAGGTTGGACAAAGCATACTTTAAGAGGAGCATATGCTGGAGTGGGTTTGTGGCTGAGCATAAGCTGATATGACAGGAGCATTTCACACCTGTATGTCACCTTCTGCCACAGAGGATCTCATCGTGCTCAGTGAATAATGCAGCAATCAACTCCAGAGATGCCTAAGGACAGTTGCTTCTGGGGCTGGAGGGTGCGGGTGTTCAGTAACACACAGCGAGCCTCCAAATCAGAGCAGAAATGAAGGTGCATTTCATAATACATTGCATTTGAAGGTAAAATGTAGTTGGTTAGAAAATGCTGCTTGAACTTAAGTGAAAATGGCAATTGCACATCCTGGATTTTGCCCAGCAACTCTTCATGGGTGTCTTATCACTTTTAATGCCTCCATGTGTTACCACCAGCCTTCCTTCCCAGATGACATGCCAGCAGCCCTGGCATTGACAGGGTGGAAATGGGTGAAATGAGGGGGTTTGCTCACACAGAATGTAACAGGATAATGCTGAGGGTGTTCAAGAGCTTCCACATGTCCCCTAGGGCTCAGAATGGCAGTTGAGATTCTGCCTGTTGGGATTGCTAGGAGGCAGGCTGTCCTATGCCGTGAAGCCCATGCTACATGGAGAGTTGTGGGTTACTTCTCTGCTGGGCTTTGGTGCTGTGGCACAGCAAAGCTGCTCCAGGGCTTGGGAAGTGATAGGAGTTTAGCTAAGAAACAGTAAAATGGGACCCCAGGATATCTTAGGGCTGACAAAAAGAGCAAGCTGTATTTTCCTGCATACAGGCAGATGCAAACTCACAGCAAATCCTGTATTGAGAAGCGTCAAAACCCAGCTTCTCTTACCCAGGGACAGCTGTTCAATACTCCCAAGATGCTGACCACAGGGTTGCCCATTGACTTGCTTTTTTTACCCCAAAAGCTGAGGCAAGTTTGGGCCACTGGGACAGCAGATGTTTGATTCCTGTGCTGAGGTAGGGATGAGTAGTGGGAATTAATTGTGGAACATAAGAAGCCCTCTGCCTTGACTGAGGGCACTCCACAGTCCTGCAAGGGACCACACTCCAAGGTATATCCTGCTCCATTCAGCTTCTCTGAATGCACTCATTTCCAGTGAATAACTCTTGCCAGTCCTCACTGAAGGAAGGAGAGCATCAGAGACTGGAGTACCCACTGCATTTCCTGCAGACGCCTTCTCCGCCTTTTCTTCTAAGGGTCTCTGCTGTTCTGTCTGCAAGGTTTGCTTCACCCGAGTGAAAAGAAAAGCAGCAGCTGTAGGGGATATATTACAGTTGGCATAAAAAAATGTATCCGGGAAAAAAATGAGAATCTACTTGGAATATTTCGAAGTCTCAAGATGAGTCTTATAAATCATCAAACCCATCGTTTTATGAACTACTGGAAGGTGTGACAGCATTGCTGTGATGGGAAAGATGAAAGTACCCGAACAGAAGGGAAAGAGATTTGATTTTCTGTGCAAAAATGCCTCTTTTAAGGAAGGGAGAAAAGGTATTGTGGTTCCATCATATGTTGGAGCATGAAATTCACATGAGGCCAGAGCTTTGCTTACATCTTTGATAGAAATGGTGCATGGTGGTAGGGCAGCAGAAGGTTGTTTAGAATAGCTGGGCATCTCTCCAGCATGCTGTACTTATAAGGCCTTACTGTTTGCTTTTGGTCTGGACACAGAGGTCAGATCTCACCTTAGTTTATACCCTTGATTTGCTTTATTCTAAGACAGAAATTATTGCATGAATGTAAATAGCGCAGACTATGAGAGATGCCTGCAGTTCTGTCTGCAATCTGGAGAGTGACCTGAAGTGTTCTGCCAGTATGTGCAAAGTAAAATATTTTATGTATTTATGTGCTGGAAAAGAAATTATTTGTAAATTCTTCCAATTGGCAGTAATGCTAATAAAAATGCAGAGAAATGGCACATTAAATGTGTTGCCTTATCTGGGATGCCTGCTCTTTAAGCAGACTTTTGTGATAAAATAGATGAATGTGTGACTTGAGTGTCAAACTGTTTCGTTACAACATAAGACGCTTTTATCTGAGCCACAAAATAAGCACTCAGTGTACTAATTAGAGGAGCAGCTGGTTTTCAGTATCCTGGAAAAATAACTTCAGGCTAACACGAGAGGAAAAAAACCTCCAGTGTGTCAAATTGTTTATTATAGTATAAATAGGGAATACTTTGATCAAGAAAAGACGAGCTGGTTTCATCAGTGTACAAGTGAGCTACCTGTTACCTTTCATCACATTATGTGATGTGTCAGCAGTAGTAGGTAAATCCAGCTATAGCATCCTTGTGAGTAATAAAAGACAGGGGCAAGAAATCCCCATTTAAAGTGGTGCATATTCCCAAGCTGCTTCCAATGGCTCTGTGTAGAGCAGGGGGGTGAAGATGGGAAAAAAATCAACCAAAAAACCCCACCCCAAAACCACAAACAGTAAAAAAATTCCCGAGCACACACACAGGCGGGGTGGAGAATGGGTTGAGAGCGGCCTGAGGAGAAGGACTTGGGGTGTTGGGTGAGGAGAAGCTCCCCATGACCTGGCTTCAGTGTGCGCTTGAGCCCAGAGCCCCCCTGTGCGCTGGGCTGCACCCCCAGAGTGAGAGCAGCAGTTTATGAAGGGGATTCTCTCCCTCTGCTGTGCTCTGGGGAGACCCCCCCTGCAGTCCTGATCCAGCTCTGGAGCAACAGCCCAAGAGGGACGTGGAGCTGCTGGAGCGAGTCCAGAGGAGGTCATGGAGATGGCAAACAGAAGTGCCAAGCTTTCCCCTGAGGCCTGCAGAAGGCGAGTTCCTTGCCCTTAGATGCTGCATTGCCATATATTTGCTTCTGTCCATAAGATCGACTGGAGCTGCTCTGTGTGGGACAACAGTAACTTCACAGGCTGAAAACATGTTCTCTTTTTTGCCTCTGCCTCTTCTTTTTGTTTTTGTTTGGGTGGGGTTTTTTGTGTGTGTTTTGTTTGGTTTTGTGTTTTTGTCTTGTTTGGGTTTTTTTCCGCTTTATTGCCATGGACAACTCCTTGTGTTTTAACATTTCAACATGAAGCTATGTAAACCAGCCCAGCTGCTGAAGGTAGACCAGAAACCGTTTCTGTGCTTAAAATGCAGAGTTAACAGGGAAAGCACGGACAGGTTATTGCAGACTTTGGGTTTGCCCTCACGGGCCTCTGATTTTCATAAGAGAGAGATGATCTAGCAATATTTTAGCGTGATTGTCCTTTAAAGTGTGGTGTTGAGCTGAGAAATGTGGTTGGTGAGATGGATTTGTTGAGACTTGTCTTTATTTATAGAGGCCACTTTCTTTGTGTCTGCTTTTATTTGTAAAATGGGGATTATCATGTTATGTATTCCTGCTGCAAAGAATGAAGAGTAATTACTGCTGCTGGTGAAGCTAGTCAGATTTGCAGTTCAGTATTAGGAAGAGGCTCATA
This sequence comes from Ara ararauna, assembly GCA_028858755.1. Classification (NCBI taxonomy): domain Eukaryota; kingdom Metazoa; phylum Chordata; class Aves; order Psittaciformes; family Psittacidae; genus Ara; species Ara ararauna. The sequence goes on along the minus strand of CM054389.1, from coordinate 1,659,587 downwards.
AGCAGAATAGTAAAAACTGTCTTTGATCCAGTGCATGGATGGCTGAGAAGGGAAGGTGATGCTCAGTGCCTCAGTTTCCCTGCTGCAGAACAGCTGTGTCATCATTGTATGGAGCTTTACCTCCTCATTTCAGCCAGTTTCATGGATGTCTATAGCTGAAAGTGTTTTAAAAGTGGAAAGTTTTATGAAAGACTTTCCCTAGCTCTTGTTGAAGTTATGGATTGAGGCTGTAATTAGGCAGAAATTCTCTGGGTTGTGCTGGGGAAAGGTTCAGGCTGGTGATGGGGCTGTTCTCCTCTGACCTCAAAATCTCTGAAGCCGAGATACTTGTCTGGAAATATCCTGTGGCTGGAGCTTTTCTGTGCACATCCTCTGCATCATTTCAAGTCACAGCAGCAGCAACAGTCTTCACCAGACTGTATTATTACTGCACAGGTTACTTTATGGGCACAATGACACAGACTGGGGCAGAGAATCACTGCAGCTAGCTATTAAGAGAATAAAAATAAACAGGAGTGTTGTATGCGCCTGGGACCCAAGCTGCAAAAGACTAGCTCATTAACTTTAAATATATCACCTAGCTGCACTCTGGAGGTCAAACTCGAGGGGAAAAAAGGGTGCATACTTATCAGTCTACATGCAGCAGATCTTCATCTCTGTTTAAATGTGGGCTTCATTTCAATGCCACTACAAGAAACTTTAAAGGAGGACGAAGAACCTTATTATCCTGAGACTGGCCATGGAAAAGGCTTATTTATGAAGCAGTCGGGCCAGATTATCCAGGCTCCTAGTTTAAGGCACAAGGCTCTGAAACCGAGGTGTAAGTCTCTGTTCTGCCCTTTGTATATAGGCAATGCAATCCATACATGTTTTCCCCCTCTTTCTTTCCCTCTCCTGATCTGTCTTTCTCCAGCCCAATGAATATTTACTTTGCCCTCCAAGGGAGCCACTCCAATGGGAGATGTTTGGACAGACAGCAGTCGACTGAAGGCTGGGGACTGGGGCTCTCTCAGGGGATGGAGGGTAAGATGTGTTCACGCTGCTGCTCCTCTGAGCATTTAATTATTCCTTCAAAGCAGAAGAGCTCTGGTCGCAGCCATGTAAGAGCCCACGCACAGGCTGCTGCTACCTGGGACATGCGGATTTGCCTTCCTACCTCTGCTTAATCCCTCTCTCCTCTTCCAGGTCTGGTATGATTTGGGGGTGGTCTGCTTGCACTCTTCCTGCCTGGCACATCCAACATGGGCAAGCCACTGCTGATGGCAAATCCTGTGGGATCAGGACAGTTGTGTCCTTCCTTGAGGATGCTGATCCTTCCCTGTGAGGGTGCTGAGGCGCTGGCACAGGGTGCCCAGAGAAGCTGTGGCTGCCCCATCCCTGGCAGTGTTCAAGGCCAGGTTGGACGGGGCTTGGAGCAACCTGCTCTGGTGTAAGGTGTCCCTGCCAGTGGCAGGGGGCTGGGACTGCATAAGATTTAAGGTCCCTCCCAACTCAACCCATTCTATGGTCCTATGATTCTATGATTCAGCTCCCTTTTTCTGTGATGGAGCAATTAGTCAGGCTCGCACAATTGCTCCTGCGGCTACTGACAGTGCATCTTGTTGCTAGTCCTTTTTATTATCACATTTGCCCGCTTTTTGTCATAACTGAGACAGCGTCTTGCAGGGAGCAAACCTTTGTGGGTATCTGGAAGCACTTAGTGCCCAGAGGATGCTAACAGACTAGTAATGATAAGCAGATCTGATTTGTCTCTGATGATGTGGCCAGCAATGTTCTGAATCATGGTTTTAGTCATTCAAGGTTCAGCCACATGATTGCTACCCCCTTCTGACTCTTTGACATCAATGCTGGGATTAAGATTAAGAGGAAGCATTACGGTGGAGAAAAATGTTAGGGCATAACTGTAAGTAAATAAATCGATGTTTTAGTTGGTTAAGTGAGTTAAGAGGTTTAGGGGTTAGTGGTACAGCTCAGCTCCACTGTTTTGCTAAGGTCACCCACACAAGCAGTAACTGTCCCTTGGCTGATGAGTTGTTACTCAGGGATGGGGTGGCATCTGGACTACACCCTGCCCAGAACCCCTCTGGTCTTTGCTCGCCGTGTCCCCTAACAGTCTTCTCCTGCCCCAGCTCTCCTTCACTGCCATCCCTTGAGGTTTCCGTGCCTTCTGAGTTTGTAAATAAGTTATTGCAATGTGTGAGTACCTTCATCAGTGACCTCAGCATGGCTCGGGTTTATAAACCTTGCCTGTATTTGTAGCTAATTGGAGCAGGGAGAAGAGAATAGCTGCAGCTGTCATTGGACAGGGAGCACAGTCCCCACATCTTGGCCATAGCCTTTCTCCTGCTTGTGCCCCATCTGTCCTTATGAGGTTGTTTTCCTTTAGTGTGATGAGTTCATGCTGAAGTAGTTGCAGACAGATGGTGGGGGAAGGATGTGAACACCATATACGTAAATTGGCCGGGGGGGGACAGTGAGAGACTGGGGCTTTCTGATCACTGCTGACAGCTGTGTTGTTCAGGGCTTGCTGGATGGATTATATAAAGGAGCAAGGGAAGGTGAGAGCAGTGTAGACAGCACTCATACTCCAGCCTGGTGTTTACTCTCCCTTTTTCCCGCCCCTTAACCCAACTAAAAGTTCATTGCTGAATAAGTTGCACCTCGCTCACTCTGAATATCAACTACATTCAGGCAAGGAGCACATCTGTAGGCACAGCAAAGCCAAATGTGGGGTTCTGTGCGGTGTTTGATTTGCCTCCAATGCAGATTCTCAAGCAGATGCCTGATGTGTGCGTCACACATCAGATTGTAGCACATTGTGTGTGTGACTATGGTGAGGAGGAAGGCATCTTTTGACTGTACCCCACACAAATTTCAAGCTGAGTGGTCCCAGCATCCGGTGGGTAACCTGGATGCTTATAGATCCTGCAGGCAACGTGGGTATTGGACATTACCTGGTTGTGCCATGGCTGTGGAGAGCAACCCCTGGTATTTTCACCTTGCAACCATGCAGAGTTGCACTGGGTGTGTCTTGGAGCCTACGTGTTGTTTTTAATAATATTTCTCTCCTGGCTTTTGAGTACTGTAAATGGAATTTTCGGCCACAATTGTGAGTTCTCTTTCTTGGTATTAGGATGCTGCAGTCTCCTGAGATCCTGATGCCAGGAAGCTTTTTTTTCTGCAGCTGAAAACAAATGTTAAAGGGATATTTCTACCAGGCAAAATGGTTTGGGGTCTAGTTTCCTTGCTAGTTAACAGTTTTAATTGAAAAAGCAGTCAACAAGGGGATAATGCATTTTGTAATGGCATCTTTTTTCTGAGGTTGTGGAAAATGCTATAATTAAGCTGATAATTAAACCCTGTGAAGTTAGTTATGATCCCTGGCAAAGGCACAGGGAAGTTATGAGCAAGGGTTTGCCCAAAGTCAGACGGAGAGCCCAGGAGTCCTGGCACCCGTTTTCTCATGAGTCATGCGTAGGACTAAGTCCTGCCTCTCGTCTGTGGATGAAATGACATTGCAGAAAATGAGAATTGAATAACTCAGTGTTTTGGGGTCACATATGGATAGACAAAATATATGCAGGAGCAGGTACTAGAATTCTTTAAAGTGCAGATTGTTTTCTTGCTAATCTGGCTTATTTCTTTAACCTGGTTTGCATGATGGTGTCTGGGTTTGTTGCTGCCTTTCCTTTGATGTATTGCAATGTAAATCACCTCAAATCCACTGTCACCTTGCATTACCTTCCCCAACATGATCCAGCCTGCTGTGACGGATACAGTCCGACTTGATGCCATAAACTGATGCCTCCCATGGGGAAGCAGAAGGAACACATTTTCTCATAGCCCATAAACGTTTTAAAGAATGGTTTTCCAAGTGGTGGGATGCCCACCCCTTTCCTTGTCTGTTTAAAGAAATGAACTCCATCCTGCAAGAGCTCAACCCACTCCAGCCCCGCAGAACTCTTCAGAGTGGGCTGAGCCCTGAAGGTGTGAGCAACTTTAGCAGTTGGATGGGCTCTTCCTGCATGTTACAGGATCAAAGCTATTATGAATCCCTGCTGGGTTTCCTTTCAAAGCCCCCGCCATGGGCTCACCCCCAGGATATTCACTCTTGTCTTCAAGAAATTACAGGCAGAGCCTAGTAAATAGAGATCAGTATTCTGGCAAATGTTCTGACTCTGCTTATTTTCACATTGTGTTTCTACAAAGATAAGGACATGCACAGATTTTAATCAGTGCATACGCTCAGGCCAAGCATATGAAATATAAGAAGGACAGATAGGAGCAGCATGCAGTGCATGAGGTGAAGCTGTCATGCAGGGCTGCTGCAGGTACTGCAGTCAATAGTGACATTTTATTAGCAGTCCTTGCATTGATCTGCTTTAGCCTGATGGGTTTAGACACTTCTTTTACCCCTAATAGTTTAGCAACAGAAACTACATGGAGAGGTGGATGCAGTCAGCTCCAGCTGAATTTGAGTAAAAGACAATCTGAAAGTCTTACAGTTGCTGATTCTGTTTCCAGACTATATAGCCACCCATATCAATTGGCCTAATAATATGTAGGACGATACATCTATGGACTGATAGACGAAGGAGAGATACAGACCTTGAACTACCCTGCTCAGAGGAGCAGGCGTTTTTAAGATCCTTCAATATGCATGATTTTCTTTTTTTTTTTTGGCCATTTTCATTAAGTATCACAGAAGTTCTCTGAGGGGAGAGTAACGTTTGATACAAGGCTCAGATATACTTCAAACAGCCACGTGCCTCATTTACAAAATATACAATGTACTGCAGGGGCTTGGGACTGCATAGGCACAGTTCATTAACAGCAGGAGCAGTCTCCTCTTCCTGCTAATGGTGCTGAAGCTGTGTCTACACTGCCTGCTCTACATGCTGAGCACACAGGGCTTCTAAGAGACAAATGCTGATGGAAAGCGGAAATGAAATGCCTTCTGGATTAGTCTGGTTCTTCCCTCTGTGTGTGCTCCCTTCCTCTGGAGAATGGGGTTGGTCCTGTAGAAGCTTTGCAGAGACCTGGCTGTCTGGCAGATCTGTAGAAAGGAAGAGCCTTGGCCATGCTAATGGCTACTGTCCTCCTGCCAAGAATGGGTTTTCTGAGAAGTGGCTTGCCTACAAACTCTCCAGGGCTGGGGAATGATCTGTTGTTCACCTCTATTTGGGTCCTGTCTTCAGGTCTTGGTATGCCATAACAGGGGCCATTCGTTGGGATATCAATGAATTTGGGTCAGTAGGCACCATGAAGTTGTTGTATGAGGTGCCATAGTGCATGTGTGGATCTGTGATGTGCAGCAGATCCAGAGCAGCATGTTGGACAATGACACTATGTGATACTTCAGTGAAAACATTGATCTTTTTCTTTCATTCCAGGGGATGGCCAGGTTGATTTTGATGAATTTATGACTATTCTGGGGCCTAAGCTGGTGTCATCGGAAGGCAGGGATGGCTTTCTGGGAAATACAATAGACAGCATATTCTGGCAGGTAAGTGATTATTTTTAAATGCAACTTCAGACAACTTGTTTCCAGAGTTGATCTGTTGGGAAGCACGAGGTGTTTTGCTAAGTGTGAATGGTTGTGTAACGGCTACTATGGGTCTGTCTCACAGTGTGCTGTGTAGGACCACCCTGTGTTGCTGCAGGGGCTGAGGATAACCATGTTGTGCCAGTGCAAGTTTTACCCATGATGTTGCCCTGAGGTGGTTTAGTCCTGCTGGCTTCAAGCATCAAAGGGGAGGCAGGTCTGGCAGTGAGAGCTGCCTTATGTCTGTTGTGCAGTGTGATTTTAAACAGCATTAAACCTTCCTGGAAAAGCAGAGGCAGTCCAGGCTCTTATGGTAGGGATTAAAAACCTCCCAGAACACAGTGCTGCAAGGTTCTTGCCAATGGATTTGATCTGTGGCTTCCTGTGAGATCACTGCTCATTTCATTGATCATCCAACAGCCTCTGCTTGCTAATGGACTTTAACTGTTACCAAGTTTATGTAAATCAGAGGAGTCAAACCTGGATATAAGCATTTCTGTCTCCTTTTACTACCCTCCAGCACTGTCCAGACTGGATTGGATGGAGCTTTGTAAAAGTCTTTTAAAAATGTGTTTCTGGCCTCCTGACATGATGGAAATGGAAATCCTGGTCTGGATTCTAGCATTAGGTTGTCAGAGCAAGAGTTTGGCGTTGGTGAAGCTGCAGTGGTTTGTAACATATCTGCGGGGACATGAGAGCTAAATACACACCATGAGGGGTGCGATGTGGTAGTCATGAAAGTTTCATTGCCTCCATTGCACTTTGCAAGCCTCATCCCAGCACATGAGCAATGGGGAGAGGTGGAAACACCATCACTGTCCCACCGAGCCACTGATGCCTTCCAGATGCCCTGTGGAACTGGCCTCACTGGAGCCATTCAAGAAGCAGAAATACCCACTGGGAAAACCAAATTCATGGGCTGAGCTTTTAGATAGAGAAGCAGAGAAGTCTGGAGCCCTCCCTAAAATTCAGCTCACAGCGTAACCTGCCACCATTTAGTGACCCTTCAGCCTGTGTAAATGCCTGTGGTGGCTTTGCTCAGAGGAAGCAAGGCAGGGAGGATGTGTGCTCTGGTTTTAGAGCAGCAGGATGCTGGGTCTGAGCTTTCATCCTGCTCTTTCATGCAGTGGGGACCATGGCCCTTGTGCCCCTCAGGCTGCAGCAGGATGAGTGAAAAGAGGGTAGAGGCTTCAGGAAGGCAGCCCCATGATGGGAAGGGACAGCCCTGCGGGTTGTCTGCAGGCAGCAAAGCTTTGACTGAATTGAACAAGTGCTCCAGGGCCTCAGGAAAAATGTTTATGGTCTTTTACTTGTAAGGGTAAAAATACATCTCTTTACATAGCACTTTCCTGGATTTCAAAGCCCTTGAAGAGAAGATTTCATCTCAGATTTCAGTTCTCCTGGGTTAGGAGAGCTCATGAAGAATACAATAGTTTTGCTGCTTATTCACAAAGAAAAAGCAAGGAAGAAAACCCACATATGGAAGTGTCATTCAGGAAACAGGTTCCCTCCTTTGCCCATTCCTACCTGGCTTTACTGAAGCCATCTGTAGGGCCATAAGTCACCTTGTCCTTAAGCAAAGCATTTATGCATCTGCATTATCTCTAGTGGGATTGTGTCTGCATTGAAACAAAGCCGTTTTTGGAACTGGGGCTTGGCTGTGTTTCCATATCCCTTTGACATGCAATTTTCACATTTGCTGAAAGGGAATGGCAGGGAGAAGGGGTGAGTCTGGGTTGCTGGTAGAGCACTTCACCCTGCAGCCATCCCCAAGGAATGATTTTAAGGACGGGATAGTGCCACAAGCCTGTGGATGTGACCGGTGCTAGGTGACAAGGACAGTGAGGGTGGGATAAGAAGGGACAACTCTGGTGTCAGCTAGCTGGGCAGTGCTACGATAAAACATCACCTCAGTGCTACAGGCAGCAAAACCCATCTTGAAGAGGCTCTTATGTCAGTGCAGAGTAGAGAGAAAATCCATGTTTGCATCCAGAGAGTTCCCTCTTCCATCCCCAAACGTCACAGTTTTGGCTCTTGGGGTATTTGTGCAGAGGGTCCAGCTTTCTACACTGTGGCACTTTGTGTAGATTCAGTTCCAAGTGTGCCCTAATAACACTTTAAATAACACCGTGACAGAGTTAAATAATAAGCAGCAGCAGAACGAGGGTGGAATCCAAAGGAACAGGCGAGGGCCTGGAGATGCATTTGCAGATGAAGCTGTGGGTTGGTGGGGTACAGGAAGGCAGTTCCATATGGCAAAAGCTGCAGAAGGAAAGGATCTTACAACAGCAGTGGGGCTGCAGTAGATGGGGAAGGGGTAGAAGCAGTGGAAGAACAGAGAAGAGAGAGAGGGATAACACATGGAAGAGGCAGGCTTGAAATAATAGGGAAAGGGTACATCACTCCTACCACATGTATGGCCTAAAGAGCAGCGGTCAGCCTGAGAGAAGCAGGATTCAACTGAGACCTGAGCATTGGTAGGGAGTGGAGAGTATTTTCCCTCCTTGATTTCCCATGTGGCCTTTAAATTGAGTCATATGTGTGTGTGTTTCTTTCTCAGGTAGCAGCAGCAATCAGTTCTGCTCCAGTTAGAATGGCCCTCTGAGGTCCCTCAGCAGGGTTGGGAAGCATTTAAGAGGAGGGAAAAATCATCCTCCAAATACTATTTTAGGCCAAGTCAATATAGACCATCGATATCAGGAAAGCTGAGGAAACATGGACTCTGTTCCATCTCACAAAGTGTCTTTCCCAAGTGAGATGCAGCACACACCAAGCAGTTTTGTGGAGACCATCCCTGGATGCCTCTTGCTCTATTTCCAAATGGTTTTATCGTCCTCCTGCCAACTCCATGCAAATGGGAGTAACATGTACCACTGCACAGACGTCTTTAAATATCTTAAATGATTAAGAGAGTCTTCAACTGCCTTAAGTATTTTTTCTTAAATCACAGCTGCCTGGTAAGCATTAGCCAGTCCGCAGCGTAGAGGAGCATTGTAAGGAGTAGTTTGAAGGCTGGCAGCACCCAATGAGCCCCCATTGTGTCTGGTTTGGAGCAGACATGCCATGGTATGCCTTCAGCAATGATTCAAACATCCCCTTTGGCTGCTTCCAAAGGGTCTGCATTTATTATATAGGTGAGAGTTTGGCAGTATCTATTGAATCCTGTTTTGGAAACCAGTGGGAAGAGGTTTGTGCAGGGGTGCTGGACCTCCCACATCCCTCACAGGGTTTCTTCCCACTTCCATCTCCATCACTTTCCCCCTGTATTTTTTAAAGAGTGGCCACCCATCACTCATCTTCCTCTTCCCGCCTTCTCTGAGCTGCTCCTGCTGGTGCTCACACTTACTGTTCTGAAGCTGGTCTACTCCAGTGTGTCCATCAGTGGTTTTGCAGTGATGCAGTAGCTGTTTCATGGTCATGGAGATGCTACTTGATCAATTTTCAGGCATGAGAATTTGTTTTTCCAGAGCTCAGGGGATAGGAGTCTGGTTCCAGTTAAGCGATGAGGGCTGTGCTTTGTATAAGTGAGTTTTGATTCATTTCCAGCACATGGCATTCAGGACTGGAGAGCAATTTAGATCAAGAGCATTACAGAAAAGACAAACATTGCTACTGGTAAATATTAGCTCTTTTTTTTGGCGAACAGACTCCAAATCTGTCCACTGCGTCCTGCTATTCTGAGCCAGCAAGAGGGATGAAAAGAGCGGAGAAACTGGGATTTCATATTCATTTACAGTTTTTGCCCAGATTGTTTCTAACTGCAAAGACCTTCAGGCACAAGTGTTAAATTGCTGGCACAGGATGTATTGTAGAGGACCTCCAGACCCTGGGGGTAAGCAACGGAAGAAATAATAATCTTGGCTTATAGGCTTTTAATTAAAATAAACCACTCTGTCTTGGCTAAAATGCTTTTTGAAGTCAGAACAAGTTTGAATGGTGAAACAACAGCATCTGCATCGGCTGCAGGATAAATTCTGTGCCTAGCAACACTGATGAGATTATTTGGAAAAGTCAATACTTTGTGTGATGATCATTTGAGAGGCAAATCGTTGCCTATTTTTATTGATTTTCCTTCTCTCTTTGTTGTCCACGCATGGAAGCTGCACAGAACACCATTTCAGCCTATGTGTTGCCTGTGCAAGGGTATCTGGAAGCTTTGTCTTGCACAAGGGGGTGGCATTGAGTCATCTACTCAGACATGGTGCCCATTCATCACATTAGGTATCATCCAGTGTAATTCATTGGTGTTCAGCAGCAGGCTGGTTGGTTAGGGATAAATAAGGCTGCTTTGCAGGAGTGGGAAGACTAGAATACCAATGTAGTGCTTCGGGCTGGGGTGATGCTGCTCATGGAGCTCATTTTTCACTATAGGGATGTCTCTGCATTTTTTGAGGGGAAAGAAATAGGACTGGGGAGGCAGGTCCTGCAAACAGGGCAGATCAGCAGCTGCTCATGCGTTCTGTGCTTGGAAAAACCTTTTCCCTTCTCCAGTCTCCCATATACCTTTAGCTAGGGGAAGGAATACACTGGTTTTATGATCTTTGGTGGACGAGTGGGTATAGCTAAAGCTAGATCCTGCAAGGAAGGAGGGATAGCCAAGGAGAGGCCAGAGAGAGCAGAATCCCCAGTGCTCCTCATCCAGCAGGCTCAGCAGCATGCACCAAAGGGCATTTTGCTCGCTGGATGCAGGAAAAGTAGAGCAAGGACGACATCCACTTGCATGGTATTGCATCTGGCACCGTCTAAGCAGGGGGATCAGGGAGATGAAGGCGGCTCAGAGTCGGACGTGAGCACAGGAGAGCAGAGGGACACGGCTGGGATGGAATGTGGGGTTTCATCTTCCCAGCACAGCTGCTGATGCTTTAATGATTTGCTGTGCAAAACTGCCCATCCGTAATCAGTTGCCACTGCAAATGCAACAGCGTCCCAGGGGAGAGATCTGGGCTTTCTTGATCTGGTCAATCAATTAGTGGTTTAATAGAGTGAAATGAAGGAGAAAATGTGTAGGAACCTCAGTGGCGCAGGGCAGAGTATGGAGAAGCTGTGTTGGGTGATGATGTGGGAGGGAAGGCAGGGGACAAGGAGCAGTGTCAAGCTGCACGGCCTCCAGCAGCGCCTGGCTTGCTGCTAAGATGATTTTGATCAGACAGGGATTTTTCTTTATGAAGTCCAGTAGATAAACCTAATGCAATTTCTCCCAGTATGTGAGTTTTCTCCTCTTATCTCTGCAGAGGAGCTAATATGATGATGGCAAATTAGCCTTGCTGGAGCTGCAAAGAAAGCGTTTGAGTCTCTGTGTGCAATTTCACATGGTAACAGGTCCAACTGTCCCCCACCACTGCAGACCATGGCATTGCCGATGTAACAGCTTGCCTCTCATGAAAGGGCTGGCCAGGCCAGCCACTTCTAGGTTGAAATTCAAGGGATCTGCTTTAAACATCAGCCTCAGGAAGAGATGCATCATGCTTCAAAAGTGCCTTTATTTCTTCGTTTGATATAAAAGAAGTCTGGAAAAGTGGCTCAGAGGAAGGCATGTGCACTAGGGACATCTGATGCCATCTGATGAGTCCCAACAAGGGTTTCAAGTGCCATTTTGATTTATGTGTTGGAAGTCAGCTCTGACAGTGCTGAGGCTATTATTAGTGGAAGCAGAACAGTTCTGGTTGCCTTATTAAATCTTCTTTTGTTGACAAAGACGTTTTCATGTTGCACTCAGTGGTGGTTGTCGAAACACAGTGAAATGCTTGCAGGTGATGAATCCATCAACAAGAGACTTCTCTTTGTAGTCTGTGTATCCAGCACAGTCCTATCATAGCTGCTAGTGTAGATGTGAACATTGGAGGGGTTCATGGCCTAGATCATGGTTGTAAGGCTGTCTTTGGGCAGTGAGACATCCCTGTAACCCCTAGTCAAGTGTATGAACTTGTCAGCAGGCAGGAGTGAGCAATATTGTTTGAGTGCCCTTGCTTTTACCTATTTCTATGGAGGGACCTCTTTTTCACCAGTACACATTTTTCCCTGTAACAAAATCAGTTCTCTCAAGACACAAGGAACAATTTTATAGCTCAAACCTGGAGACAGTGGAAATAGCAAAGTTTTGAAAGCAGTTGTGAACCAACGCACGGCTGGCACCAAGAGCAGGAGAAAAGCAAGACTTCATTGTCCAACTGTGTTTTTTAGCTTCAACCAGCTAACTTATACATTTAGCCTTCAGAAATGCACTAGAGCTTTTGTTCAAAGCCTATTTAAAGCGGGCAGTTTATATCAAGAGGCATCCTGCCTGCTGGGTGACAGCGTATGGCTGTCCTGGCAGGTGGTGATTTGGCTTTGTGCACACTCAGAGCACTCATGTACGTATGCTTCCTCTAGCTCTTGTGGTACAGAGGTTATTTTTTTCTTTATCAGCTTATATATAAACTCAGTCAGCAGCTCTGTGTGTCACTGGGGGGCTTTTTGCCCCTACCTAGTGAGTGCAATAGGAACTGCTCTGTAGTTTTCTCAGCGATTTGCTTAGAGATGTAAGGAGCACTGCACAGGAAAGGTAAAAGTGTTTGATCATAATCTGATCTGTGCATGGGTACTTGAAACATGGGTGTGGAAGAGAGTTTCTTGCTTTTTGTGGGTTCCTTGCTGAGAAGGGTCAGTCTCCCCAGCACCTCTGAGTAGCAGAGCACATCTCTGGTGCTGGTTTCATTGGGGCGGGTGTTTTTGTCTTTGAATGCACACTGATGCTTTTGAAAGGCACCATCAGGTGGTGGAGTGGAGGTGGCAGGTTTTGTGCAGGGGTGCTTCAAGGGCAAGAGTTCTGGCTTCAAATCCCTTATCACCTGCTCTCCCAACATTGGGAAGGGGTTTCTTCCAGAGCTGAGGCTCCACCAGTCCTTAAACACTAGGCCAGCACCAGGCCTCAGGATCCATCCGTACTCTCTGCACAGAGAAAAGGGCATGTAAGGATCCACAATTCGTTTGTCAACAGAGGACACTATCTGAATCCCCACTTTGAGATGGAAATTAGTTATTGCCCTGCCTCAAGCCCTGGGCTTCTGGGGAGTAAAAACATTGTGAAAGTTTCACTAAGGTTTTAAACAGAAGAACAAGAAGAAAAAACCAGGGGAAAATGCACTTCATCACTCATAAACACACAGAGAAAAAGCCGAAGTGTTGGCAACTGTTTGCAACAAATGTGTTTAGAAAGAGAAACAGCCTTTTGTGGGAAAGAAAAGCTAAAAATTTAAATTATTCTTTTGGGTGAATTAAAAAAAAATAAATAAAAGAAAGAATGCAAATGGAGAGCTGCAAAGAAACACCAGCCATCCATGCAGAGGTTTTTCCTTGGTCATCAGAGTGGATGTGTTTTCCAGGCCATCAGGATGGCAATGCAGACACAGCCAGCTCCATCCTACTCTCCACCTAAGGATGGGGGAAGATTGGGACATGGCTGTCTAATGTCCACTTGTGACCCTGAGACCTCATTTTCCTCCATGCTCCTTCGCTGACCTCTCTGTTGTCAGGAGCAGAGACAGAGTTTGGGCCACAGACCTCCTGCTCCTTCCCCTGGCATATGCACAGGCTTTTGCCTTGGTTTCTCCAAGAACTAATGCTATGAGTGCTGCCAACAGACCTGCTGCACTTTGGTTTAGGGTTTTTTTGCTGTTTGGCAAGAATTTCGTGGACTGATGGGTGATGTGCAGGCACTGAGAACATGCGAACATCACCTCTTGTGGTGGCAAACAGTGCCACCACACTGGCTGAGCCTAACAGGATCTGGTAGCTCCTTCCCCATGGTCTGACTTTATTAGTACAATTTCCCATGAGGGGAATTACCACTTCATTGAGAAATTGTTTCTTTGTGTGTTTTCTTCACCATCATTGGACTACCTGTGAAGGTTCGGTTATATTTCTATGCTGAAGAAGGCAATCTTACACTCTGAAGTCCATGCAGTCTCCAGAGCTGGGAGTCCTGATGTAGTCTGTAGTGCCACAGAGAAGTTCTTTTTGTTTTTATTCTTACTGTTGAGCAACACTCAACACTATGAAGTGGTAATTAAAATAAATAATTGTGCAACCCAGTGCACTTGTTCACAGTCAAAAAAGTGGACCGGGGTGCAGATGCTTATGGCAGCAGTCCAGAGAAACCTGAGGAAGCTGTGGAAGTAGTCAATGTATGTGTGAGCTTACATTGTGTGAGCACAACGTATGCGCGAGCCTGTTGGAAAGCCTTCAAAACGTATTTTGATAAGCAGATGTGGTGTGTAAGGGACAGGTCTCTGTTCAGTTTGAATCAGGGTAATGCTGGACTTCCCTCCAGAGATGTACTTGTCCAACTTTCCTACTCTGAGCAGAGACACAAATATCAAGAGGTAACCCAGCGAAGTCCACAATGGAGCTCATGGAAGTGCCCTATTTTTGGAGCAGAGCGTAGGAGTTACCTTCCCCTGGAGGAAAGATGGGGGGGAAAGTAATCATATGGAAATGATTTGCATGTTTTTAATCTCTTTCTAATCTTGCCAAGTGTGTTAGTTTAGATGTTTTTCCCCTGGAGGCTGGCTTTCTCAGGGGATTATTAGTACAAGACGTGGCTGTCGATCCATCAGCTCCCCCCGCACGTACAAAGCTCCTATTCCTTCGAACTTTTGGAAATGACAGAGCAATGAAAAGAAAAATGAAATAAACTGGTGCTTTTTAAGGGAGCAGAATCTGAAAAGAGCTGTCAGAAAGGCAGACAGGCTGAATGTAGGTGCCAGATTTCAGGGCTTTCAGGAGTTGCGATTCCCTGTGAAGATAAACCCGTGAACCTCAGCTTCCAGCACTTGTGTCCTTTGTGCTAAGAGAGAACTGAGCTAGTATTAATATTTATTTGGTGGCTAGTTGGTATTCAGGCACATGTTTCCACAAAATTGGTCAGTATGTTAGATTATAACATATCCTTTCCCCAGTGCTGGATTCTTTCTTTATTAGAAACTGGTGTGAAAACTGCTGAACCTCTGGCTCAGAAATGCTCCTGTAGTTATTCAAATAGCCTTCAATAGACTGTATCTCTTTCCTACTGACTTTCAAAAGTGCTTGAATCCTAAGGGCAGTTTCAGAGCAAAAGTGGAATATATTATAGCCACAGAATCAAATGATGATAACCCTTCCCCAGGAACTGCTGGTTTGGCTCAGAAAAGGTGTGCAATGGAGTGCTACAGAAAGACAATACATCTTCCCTAGGATTTTTGTTGTTAACTTTGTAAAATGTTTAGGAAAACAAGAAGAAACCACTATGAGGGATGTCCACTCTGGTCCTGGTGTGTCTGGAGCCACCTTCTGTCTCTTTTCCTTAGCTTCATGTTTCCTCTTATGTAGGATGGGCCTCAGTTTAGTCCCATTTAAGCACTTAATTTAGGGGAAAGCAGGCACCAATTCAGTGCCTCACATGCCTCAGAATAGAGGTGAAGGGAGAACAAGCAAACTCATGTGGGACAGGGCTGGATCAGTCCAGAGTATGAGCCCAAAGCAGCCTTCTGGGCTGGAAGGTTACATGTGCTGGCTATCTGAACCCAAACTATGGATCTTGCCCTCAGCTTGCTGATATGATTTACATTTATGCTTAGGTTTGCATCTTCTTGATTCATGCTGGACATAACAACACAGGCAGAAAAATGGGGGCATAAATCTTTCAAGGTTGGGATCTTAGGAACTAAGGGAAGAGCTGAATCTTTCCTATTTGTGCTGTGCCCCTTCCTCCGTTATTGACATGGAGTTTTCATTTAGGATAGCTGGGTAATACCTTAGAGAATAGTTATGCTGATGATTAGAGGTAATCAATGTGGTTTCGTGGATCCAATTTTATTGAAAAATTACCCTCTGTATTTTCCCAAGAGAAACTTACATCAAAGACTCTTTGAAAATTCCATTATTCCCAGAATTTCTGCATTGTTTTTGCTGAATATGCCCCTATTTTCTATCAACACATTTTTTAACATTTTTTTTTTACTCACAAATAACACAGCATTCTTATTTATCTGGGGCATGTTTTCCAGCAAACAAATCAAAACAGGGTTTTCTATTGTATAATTTGTAACAGAAAATGAATCCATTTAGGAGCTGGCAAAATGAAAATGACTTTAACATATTTGGTGCGGTTTTTTCCATTTTTAAAACTCATAGTCATTTGTCATGTGTGACTGTTGGGTACAGCATTCTGGTTGCTACACATAGCCTGGCTAGCTACCAAGTGAGCAGAAATGCACCTGATTTAGGACAGGTACCTTTATGACTGGTGACAGATGACAGATCCTTCCAAATATTACTGTACCAGTATTTTTTGAGTGTATTTTGTAGGTTGCATTGGTGGATTGTTCTCTCTATAAACTTTCTACTGTTCTTCCTGGGTTCCCACAGGGTAAGGATGATCATAATCCATACACGAATATCAGTCACTCCTTTGGTAGCCTGCATTGTGCTTTTCTTACAGCCTCTCTTTGTGACTAGTTGTCACTACTGTTGTTTCTGGTTATGGCCAAGGACAAGCAGGGTCTGGTGAAGGACCAGGGGCAGGGGAAGGGTTGGGAGATCCTCAGGCTGTGCCAAGCTCTTCTCATCTCCCCGAACAGGTCGGTCTGATTGCTTTAGAGACAGCTGACTGTTGATTACTGTACAGGAATTAAATTAGGTGAGTTAAACCCCGTATCAATCACCGTCATGCATACTTGCATGTGGAACGTAGACTCAAAAGGTTTATGGTAATCAACATGGAGTGGCTGATTAAAGTCCATTAAAATTCACTAGAAAAAAACTCTAATCCTCTCTGCACTTCCACCCTGCCTCTGTTTGATAATCGCTACTGACTTCACTTACCATTCCCATTTAAGTGCCCCAGCATCAGACATGTTATTGCTGGCATCATGAAAGTCTGACTACGTGCTGTATGTGCATGTAGGAGCGGATGGGAAGCAAAGGTAGGAATAATCTGATTTGCAGCAGACAAGGCATGGGACGTGTGGGAAGAAACATACTGAAAGGGGTCCATCACACTGGTGCATCCAGAGACGTAGGAGAAATGCAGATGATGTTAACATTTTAATTGCAACAGGAATTTACGATTTCAGGAATATCATGGTGTGTAGTTTATTCCATCTCAGAAATTTCTAGTGAATATGGTATCTTGATTATATATATATATATGTATAGAGTTCATTTCTAAATGTGAAGCAAATAGTCTTCACTGAGTACACTGCTTCAAACTTTCCTTTTCTGAATGTTTCTCTTCCATGGCATGCAGAAACATCCCAGTTCTTATTCATACAAGGTCATTATGGACCTCATTAAGAGATGATGCCCGCAGCTAAACCTCCATAGGATTGTTTGCATTATCATTGCCTGGCCCTGGCTGTTTTCAAAGCCTCCACTCCTGTCTTGCATACGCTGTTTGATAGACATCTAAATTGCTCCTGGAATTAAATCTCCATCCAGTTAGTCTAGCACCTGCAAAATTAAATCCTGGGCTTAGAAACTCTGTATGAATTTGGGTCACAGTTGTTGGGCGCTGCCTTTAAGTAGACACTCAGGCTCTGATGTATCAGAGGTGCCACCAAGGCAGGGGCCCCAAGTCAGCCCAAGGCAAGGAGCATCGCTGCCTTGCCTGCCACAACATGACTGGCAGCAGATGCTTTTCTAACTCTTGGCTGGTTTTAATGCACCCCAGAGTGTTTTTTAGAGAACTGAATGGTTAATAGAGTCCCAGTTAAGCCTTTATGTTGCCTTTTGTCATTCTCCCTCATGTCAGCAGTTTTTCTTTTGTGGCTCTGATGTTGCTGTGTGTGATTTCCCCTCCATTCCTCAATGTGCTGTCCCTGCCGTAGCATGGGTACCTCCAGTCATGCAACAGGTTTGTGATGCTCCTGTGCCCACTGATCACGTCTCCTTGTAAAGGTGTGAGACATAGCCCTTACCTAATATGCCCTTTACCTTTATCCTATCAGGGCAGTGGTTTGTGTTTTTTCTGTGCTGGTACAGTACAGTCATGTTGATGATGCTTTTGGACCAGAGATGGATATGGTTTTCAGCAGGTCAAGTCTTGGACACTTACTTATCTTAATTCCTTCCATAGAAAGGGGCAAACAGAAGGGGATGTACAAATACCCCTGCATTCCTCATTACAGACAGCTGTACGACAATATACATATGAGTAGAGAAGCTCTGTGTTAAATGGCTCTATTAATCTTGAAAAGCTGCTCACCTCAAAGAGAGGAGAAAAGGGAATTAGTGTAGTTCAGTCCCACAGAGACAATAATTCAGCATCCTTGTGTGCTAATAGCATGATTTACTCTTAAAGCATGTGGTGGCAGAAGGCTTTTGCACAGCCTGGCCAATGAATACTGGCTTCTCTGGTCAGTCCCTGAGTGCATAATTGCTTTTAGTTTTCCCCTGTTACTGCTCTGTAGATGATTAATATAAAAGTTAGGGCCCACAGGGCAGGCCTAGAAAACAATCACAGAATGGTTTAGGTTGGAAGTGACCTTAAAGCTCACCCAGTTCCAAAGCCCTGCCACAGGCAGGGACACCTTCCACTAGAGCAGGCTGCTCCAAGCCCCATCCAACCTGGCCTTGAACACTGCCAGGGATGGGGCAGCCGCAGCTTCTCTGGGCACCCTGTGCCAGCGCCTCAGCACCCTCACAAGGAAGAACTTCTGTCTAAGAGCTCATCTCAATCTCCCCTCTGGCAGGTTAAAGCCATTCCCCTTTGTCCTGTTCCTACAGGGCCTTGTCCAAAGCCCCTCTCCAGGTTTCTTGCCAGCCTCTTAGGCACTGGCAGCTGCTCTAAGGTCTCCTCAGAGCCTTCTCTTCTCTGGGCTGAACAAAGCATGGCTAATTTGTATGGCATTCCTGCCTTGGGGAAACACTGTTTCTGCTCCTTGCTTTAAAGTGATTTTCAGAAATTATTGCATTATTGGAGTCTCTGTCTTTGAGGATATTCAAAACCCAAGTGGACAGAGCCCTGGACAACCTGCTCAGGCTTTAAGCAGGAGGTGGGAGATGCAATGGTGGGGGTCCTGCTGGAAAACAGGGGTGGGAGGTGCTGTCCAAGGCCAGGTTTTGGCAGATTTGCAGAGGACTGTTTAGGCTCTGCAAAGCTTTTTAGTGTTGCACAGGCACTTGAGCAATCTGGAGTAGCTGCTCTTTGCATTGGAGTCATCTACCCATGGTGAAACCCCTGTGACACTTGGCATACCCAGAGCCACAAAGCCTAACATCCATGTGCTCCTTCACAGCTTCACTGAGGCTCTCTCAGAAGTAAATTAGATGTTTCTTTACTCTCTGTGGTTACAGAAAATATAAAGTGGTGATTTGTGGCAAATCTGACCAGGAGTTGGGTCTGGCTGTAATAGAGCAGTAAATACGGCTGGTACACGGCATTCATCAGCCTTCAGCTTTGCAGGCTTTTTGTTTTGTTCTCATTTTGCACTTGGCCAATTCCCCTCAGCTGGAATGCTGCAATTGATGTTTTGTTTGCAGATGCTAAAGTGAGCCTTGTTGGCAGGTCCCGCTGCACTGCAGACAGGTAGAAACCTCTCAGCCCTTGTGAAGGAGCACTGTGAAGATGCTCACCTCATGGTCTAGGGATTATATTATCTGTTTGAAATCAAGATATGGGTTTCTGACAATAATCTGGAAAACACTGGGGTGGTTTTATTTGTTGGATGATGTGTGCAAACATTTCCTCAAGTTTTGCTGTGTACCTGAATGTACAAGAGTCTCTGGCGTCTCCTGACTTCATCCAGGGCTGCCACTTCATCTGTATTCCCTCTGGGTTAGTCATAGGCAGGAGATGCACCCCTTAACTCCAAGGGCTGCCTTATGAAGTGATGTGATCTGTAAGAACCTTAGCAGAGGGGTTTAAAATGGTGACACCCGAAGGAAGCAGGACACAATTTGATAAGACATAGGACCCGGTTTGATAAGACACCCAAAGGAAGCAGGACACAGTTCCAGAGAGTTCCTTCCTGTCAGCAGGTCCTGCTGTTATCACACTGGATGTGCAGAGAGCTCATTTAAAATAACTTGATGCTCTGTGTTAATATAAAACCCAAGCAAGTATAGTGATCACATCCAGGGTCACGAATTGCAAAGAAAATGAGATATAGAAGTCATTTGATAAGACTTTCCTGTAACTGGGGATAAATAAGGTACTTGATTATGAGACTTGAGTTCTTTATGTTTGCATCTGAAAACCTGCAGCTAGAGGTCAAAGCCTCTACTTGCTATCTGGATGAAAATATTTCTTGTTAATAATGCCAAAGTAAGAGCAGAAAGAAGATATAGCAAATAGGAAACAGGAGCAAACACAAATAGATCTGTGTATTTGAAGCAGACTATTACTAAAATGGAAGTCAGAAGTGGAAAGCTTTAATATTGGAGATTGGCTCAAGCCTTAATATCTGGCATAGGATTTCAGGATCTCTTGAATTGCTGGATCATAATAGTGAAAGAATTGTTAATTTAGATGTTGATTGAAAATGCTGCACAATTGGAAAAATTAAGGCATTTGCTGTCAAGGTTTTTTAAGCCAATTGCATTATATTTACTAAATTGGAGGATCTTTTGGGCATAATGACAATTCAATTGAATTTGAAGAGGCAGTAATATTACATCTCAATCGGCAGGTCATCGTGGGTGGCTGGATGATGAAGTCTCATTCGCTTTCAGTGCGAACAAGACATTTACAGACTTTCAGATCTGACTTAAAATATCACTGACAATAAAAAAGTCACATTCTTTCAATATGATAAACTCAGTGATTCATAAGTCTCTTCTCTCTTTAGAACAGGGTAAGGTACCTCAGCTGAAAGTATTTCCTGTGTTCCGACCTAGAAAATCTGGTTTTCACTATGTAGTAATGGGTAAGGAACCTTGCTTAAGGGTATAAGGCATAGTTTTAAGAGGTGATAGGGCCACATTTGGAAAGCCACAACATCTCAGTGGCACCTGTAAGCTGACATTCGTCAGGGTGCACACCCCTCCATCAGGAATCAGTCTGTGAGACACCCAACATGTAACATAACCCACAAGCAGATGCTGTCCAAGTAATTAGCTCTGCTGCTAGATGAAAGGCCCGTGCTGAATCGTGCTAAGATTGCTTGTTTCTGTGCTGTAATTGCTAAACTAGAGCAGTGCAAAAGCAGCAGCTTGGGCTATTGCTTTGAAAGTTTCCATGTAGCTCAGGGGAAAATTAAATCAGTAAATGGTTTTAATTAGCAATATTTTCATGTCTCACCCTCACTGTCCACGAGGAACTCTGCAGAGATGGTGCTCTTCCCTCTGCACTGATTGCGAAGGCATGCAGCACTTGACTACACTGGGTTTTGCAGCCAGCCGTGGCAGTGGGATTCAAACCTTCTCATGCTCTCTTTGATGCACAATACAATGGACAGAAATACCCCTTTTTCTCTGGGCAAAATGGACTGGGGCATCCATTTTAAGCACCCTCTCCTGTCTGGCCCATAGGACCTCTGTGGCAGAGCCATACCTGGCGCAATTCTTGTAAGTGCACTAATTTCTCTTATTTCCCTCATTCCACTCCTCTGGCTCCTCAGGGAATAACTCCAAGTGCAGTACATTTTATTTCTTAAATTCTATGCAGAAAGCAGGAACTTAACATCTCTTCGAGCAATGTCGCGATGTATAATACGGTATCAAGGGAGCATGGCTTCCGAAATCCCTGTATCTAATCTTATCACACAGGCAGAACTTGTTTTTAGGATATGATCAGATCAACAAGATAAATTTTTCATTAACTTTGGATTTGATAGATAGATGCTTCAGTTTTTACAGTTCCTGAAAACAGGCCACATAAGATATGAAGGAGTTGGTGATGCTGAGGGACACAGTGGTTATTGCCCCCAACCTCCTGGGGCAGCCAGGATTGCAGGGGAGGGACAGACTGCAGGCTCAGCAGGAGGTGGAAATGTGATGGCCTTGTGGTGGAAAATGGCTAATGAAAGAGGTTTATCTGCTTGGTAATCACCAAAAAACTCCTGTTGCAACCTCACTGGAATGCCTCCTGCTAAAGACTCGCTTTGCTCATCAGTTCCAACGACTGAGTGCTTTGGGGTGCATTGGTGGAAACATTCGCATGGGCAAATCTACTTACACCAGTTTGTCACATCTCAAACTCCTGGAGGTCGGGCACATTTAGCCCCGAGGAGGATCTCAGCAGTGTAGCTGGTCAGCCTCTGGCACATAAAACCAAGCAGTAATCACTTTGGTAGCACCACAAGCAAACTCCTTCTTGCAGAGAAGGCCATTTCCTAAAGCTCAGGACCTCAGAGCTTAACTCAAAATTCAGTGTGTTAAGCCCAGGAAACCCTGTTTTTTCCCCAGTCCCTCACCCCTGCCTGTATTTGCTAGCCTGTCTGCATTTCACCGAGCCCGTGCTGTCCCAAAGTGTTCTTGTGCTTATCAGTTTTCTTTGCATCAAAAGCTTTCAGCACAGACAGCATGGTTTTAATGCTGGCCATGTGCATCTTCCTTCCCCATCTGTTTTTTAGTTGCATCTGAAATACTTCAGAGCAAAAATCTCATCCTAATAAAATTAGACATGATAGTCCCTAGGAACAGATAAGAATGGGGCACCTGCTCTCCATGTATTGTATCAAATTGCCCGTGAAGTGGATAATTAGAAATTATAGCAAGTATGTGTATGTTTATACATTTAGTTTATTCATAACCTCTTCTAGCAGTGTTACAGAGCATCACAGATGACTTACACTGCGAATGCTATGGTGGTGCCTGTTGAAAAGCAAATTGTCCTTGGCCTAAGCCCTTTGGCTGCACATCTCAACTGCACCATGTATGTTGGGCCATCAGGTTGTTAAGCCAGCATTTTGAAGCCATCAGAAGTGACAGCATAAAAAGGAACCACTGTTAGACAGTGCTGACACTGCACACACCAAAACTAACAGCTTCTGCCATTCCATGCTCTGACATGGCACAGATTTCCGTGCCAAACCTTTGCCACGGCCAGAAGGCACAACACAAGCATTTGCCCATTTTCTGAGGCAGAGGAAGGATTTGCTGCTCTGCCTTGTTGCCAGTGAAACATCCAGGGTGCATTTATTCTTTTTTCCAATCTTGGCATTTTACCAGAAAACATTGGTTTATGGGGAAAAATGGATGTTTCATGTCTGCAGATTCGATTTTTTTCCCCTCTCTTGCTCTTGAGGGTAAGTACTGCATCTTGGATTTTGCTTAAAGCCAGCCCTGTGGAGATCAATACATTGCTGTAACGTGTTGTAAAAAATTCCAAACAACAAAATGCAAACCATGGTTTTCTTTCTACTGTAAAGGCCACCTTAGCCTTGGCCATAGCCTCCTGCATGGGAAAGCCTGCTCCATTCCCTTCCAGTCCTCACTGAAAAGCATTTAACTGCTTCTCTGCTGTTTGGGCACTTCCTCCTACTGCTTTGGCTGAGGCTTCCTTTATCTTTGGTTTATTTTTGTGTGCATGTGGACTTGTGTATGAAGTAAGTAGTTCTCAGAAGGACTGCCAAGCAGGGAAGGAGTCTCAGAATAACAAAAGTCATAAAAACAACTTCCCTCCCAAACCCCAGCCATTATTTTCTTGTAAGACATACTGAAAACGCAAAATCAACTGATGAGCTGAGCATTCAGCCTGGATTTCATGATTTTATGTTTGGCTTTTATATATATATAGTTATATATATGTAATATCCCTTTTCCACTTTCATAACACCCAACAAAGAAATCAGTTCACAATCCACTTCTGTTTTGTTTTTGCCTATTTCCAGTCCAGGCAAACTCAGCAGCAAAACATCTGGCAGCACAGATACAAGTGTGATCACAACCTGATGCACTACATTTAGGGAATTTCAGACCTACCGCACTGAATTTGAGGTGGTAACTAAAGCTTGTGTTGAGGTGTTGCCCCTGGCTGGCCAAAGATAGACACTGCCAAAATGAAACTTTGACAAACAAGTTGGTTTCTCCCTTTCATTTTTCAGAGGGAAATTTCACATTTAGTCTAAAGTATTAAATAGTACATTTTCAAAGTGAATTGTTATGAAACCCCGTAAACGTTGAGGCTTTTTTGACCAAAGTGATGGCTTGGGCTGGGTTCTTGTTCGAAATAATGCCATGTGACAAGTGATGAGTTTTGTTTTATGGGAGGCAAATGATTCAAATTTCTATGGATAGACAAAAAGGAGCAGGTGGTGTCAGGTTTCCCTGTTAGTTGTCAACAACAAGAGTCATTTCTACCAACCATTAAGATGCTCTTCACTCTTCTTAGCAGGAAAAGGACACAGTTCTCCAAGATGTACACTTGGCTCAGCAATTCCTGGATTCAACTAAAATCTAAAATGTAGCTTAGAGTACTGAAAAGATCTCAATGAAATCCACATGTGCTTTCAAAGTCACGGCTTGGGTTCTTGGCCTGTCAAAATAGAACGTTTCTTAAATAGCACATTTACACAAAAGGCTACTCTTGGCTAACATCTGTTGATCTGTTGTGGTCCAAGTCTTCTTCATGGGAAAATGGCCATCCAAAATGATGCATGGCTTTGCATGACTACTGATACAGTGTAGTGGTTGTTATTTCTGCAGGAGCATACCCATGTCTGTGCTGCCTTGACCCTAAATCCTTCTCTGTAGAGCAGTGACTCAGTAGTGTTCCCATAGCAGGTGCCCAGCTGATGGAGCAAGGGTGCCACATGCCTATATGAAGTGGCTACAAACTTAGATTGGCTTCTTCAGGACCAGACTTACCTTCTCTGTTGCTAGCATGAAATTCCTTCCTGAAGTCCGAACAAGCAAGTTGATATTCAAATACAATGGTCAGGGCACTTGGCAACATCAGGTAGAGCAGGTATTAAACAAGGCAAGCTGAGAGATCAGTCAGTCTTGCAAGAAGTTGAAGTTAGAGCCAGTTCTGGTCATCTCAAAACCAGCAGCAATCTCAGAGCAGAACTTATTCCCTACTCACTGTGGAAGCGCACATCCCTTGCACAGATGCACCCAAGAAGATGGGAATCCTGACTCCTAATTCTTTGTGTATGTGAGATCGCAGTTAAAATTGCTTTCTTGCATTGTACCTATTTCCATTTAGCCGCTGTAGTGATGCTTTAGATACATTTGGTACATCAGCTCTTCCTTAAGTGGCGAATCACACTGACACTGTGCTGAGTACTAATAAAGAGTCGTCTGTATTAGGCAAAAGTGGGTAGAGGACATCAATGTTTTTACAGCTTAAAAACCCTGGAGAATTAAAATTCTAATCATAAGAGCAAGTGTTGGAGAAAGGGAATTACCTGCATGTCTAGACACCGCACTGAGAGGATGAGCAGGACACCGGCAAGGATGCCGCATCCACACTGAGGAGAACTTATTCCCAAAGAAAGAGATGTCAGTTTAGGGAATAATAAAAACAAGCACTGTGTTCCTGGACAGTATCATCCTTACCTCTAGCATTGGTGGGCACAGCTGGGTAACATTTTTTAACCATAAACCGAAAAGCAGAGCTCCTGGACTGGTGTCAGGGCTCCAGACTGGCATTTCTACTCTGTGTATCTTTAACTAAAGCCTTTAATACCTCTTCTTTCCTTTTGCAAAGAGCTATGAGATAAGCAAATAACAGCTGTGAGGTAGCATTAGCCTGAGTTTCAGCAGCCCAGGCCCCGTAGTTTTCACCACCATCGGTGGAGAAAGTGAGCACTTATGTTCTCTGAAAGCAAGCACTTCACCTACTTCGTCTTTCAGTATTTTACTTCTCATAGACCTCTAAACCTTGCTGTTGACCTAGAATGGCACTGGAGAGACGAATTGCACCATGAGCATCTAAATAAGGGGTAAAAACGAAATAATTACTCCTCCCAGAGTCAACAGAAAACTCCAGTTTTAGTTGTCACTTTTTATTTGTGTTCCATAAATTACAAATGAATCTAATGATGCCCAGGGATTCCTTATGCCTTTCCTTTTGTTCTGTAGTTTAGCAAAGTCTGCCTTTTCCTGGCTAATTGCCGCAGACCACTGATCTGGAACAAATCTCTGCCAAGGCCGAAGCAAAATGAAGAAATGGGATACCATTAAGAGTGGGAGGGAGGGATTTACTGCCCACTGTGGTTGCTGTGGCTGCTGGTGGTGATGGTCTAAGTAACCGCAAAACCAGCCCGGGCACTGCTACATGTGGATCACTTCCATGCCCTGAGCCAGCCAGCAGCAACTGGACATGGCTCTGCATTAACCTGTTGGACAGTCTCCTTTGGTTTGTTGGTATTTCCCAGCGGATGGCAAGCCTGTGGTGCTCAGGAGCCTGGGAAGCTTTTGGTAACAGGCCCCACTGGGATCACCATCAACACTGAGAGCTCATACCTCTAGCAACACAGACAGACACAGTCCTGATTCCTCCTGTGCTGTCTTCTACAGTAATGTGTAGCTCTGTAAGTAACTGCCCAGTAAGTAAAATGAAAGGCTGCAAAGTTACATTTCATCTGCAGACTGCAAATCACACATTTTACAGCCAAAGCCATTCTTACAGCTGAACAGACTGGTGATGGCTCCTACTACTGGCAATAAAGATAACATGAAAAGCTTGTGCCAAGAGATGTTGTTTGTAGAACTGGACCTGCAGTTCAGTGTCCAGATATCTAGGTGACCCTGAAGTACTCAAATCCAGCGTTTGTTTTTCTTTCTGAAGTCTGCACTGAGGACTGTGTTTGCTTAAACTGAAGCTACCAAGCTGAAAGGACTAATGAGAAAACAGGGACCAGCCTTGTCTGGAGATGACCACAATGACTTCACGTCTTCTTGCTCCCTTGAATATAATGAAGGTTTCATTGGAAAGCTCTCCTTTTCCAAATAAGAAATCTTTCAGTCTAGTCCGGCTAGTTCCTTAATGCCTTTCTCTCCATTTATTGATCTGAGCTAAGGGACAACGAGAACCCTTCAGCCAAAAAGTTTCAGATGACAGTAGACCTGGCTCCTTGATGCAGAGGAGGCACTGCTCAACCACTTGAGAACCAGCTGTAACTTGGCAGATGCTTCCTCAATATTGGTTGCTTTGTTACTGCAGGTCAAGTCATCTGGAGAAGCTGAAACACTTGTAATTAAACTCAATAGGATCAAATTTGGTATTGGCAAGACTTCTTCCTTTTCTCTCCTTTTCACTTTTCTGAACTGGCGACTCATAAAAGGGAATGGGAATGTATTACAGACCAGTCTTGTGTCCATAAGAAAGTGCCCTTTCTTCCAGCAGCAATTCAGGAGTGAAGCTGTGATGCATGTAACACCATGTAAGCATCTATCTGTGTTGAGTGAAACAAGAAAGACCATTACCTGGCTCATATGAAAAGCTTTCAATGGCCTTGCTATGTTCTGAGTCATCAGCAGCTTAGCAGCATGAATAAGATTTAAAAACCATAAAAGTGGGAGTTGCTTAAAGTTCTATTGAAAACATGTGCCAGATGTCACCCGTTTGACTCATGTCACGTCCAGGGAGAAGATGTTTGCATTCAATTCATCTGTGGTAGATGCCAGTGCTTGGGAAGAGAGGGGGTGGTGAAGGGGTGCACAAGTCGGAGCCAGATCTGGGAGCACCCATGCTGTCAGGCCACCAAGAGCTGACTGGGGTCTTCTGAAAGTGAGGGCAGTGTGTCCTCCTGGATCACAGGGCTTTGGTTTCTGCAGAGCTCCTAGTGGGCCGTGATTCATCCGGATGTACCAAGATGTATTCCTGGTGTAAGGAGAGGGGAAACAAAGAAAAATCCCAGACAATTTGGTTTTGGTGTGACTCTGACAGAGCAAAGGGCTGCATGGAGGGTTTGGAAGAAACTTTTATTCATTTGGGTTTGCCTCTCATATGTCCCTGTTTCGGTGAGCATGGGAAGGGACTGTTGCTTCATACAACATGACCTGAAGCTGGCCTGACTGTTGTGTTTTTGTTAAACAGTTTTAGGCATCTCTGTTTCACCACTTACAGTCCCATTTTGCAGTGCCTCTTCTTCTCCATCTCTGTGGGAATACCCCTGTCTGGGACCACGACCAATTCCACTGACTCCTGTAACGGGAAAGTAGTTTGCAAGAATTAAGAAACAAAGGAAATCAACCAACAGCGTAAACAGTTGGATTACTTATAAATCAGAATGCAGCCACTGACAGAAAGGCCAAAGCTAGGTGGATAGCTAATGCGTGATGGATTATTCCCTTATGTCTAATGCCAACATAATGATCTGCCTCTGTGATGTTGCTTGAAGTGGGATTTTAGATCACCAGAAGACTCAGAAAACCACACTCTGCTAAAAACTCCTTTATTCCTAAAACCCATTTATCACCTGTAGCATTATTTCAGATAGGTTTTCACAAAGCCAGGTGACTTCTAATTAGTGGCACTCACATAACAAACTATTAAAAAGCAATTAGCTCAAGGATATTTGTCTAAGGTGTTTGCAGGGCTGATCTAAGGAGTGATAATGTTTTCTTGAGGGAGACAAGTCACATTTACATAGTCTGACAGGGGCCAGTCCTGGCATTTGGATAAAATCCTGAAGTCTCCCCATGCCCCTGTTAATTTCAGGAAGTCTTCATTAGTGCTTATAAAGACCACCTGACAGTAACCCTGCTTCCTGGGTGTTCTTTCCTGTCTTTACCAGGGTACTTTGCTTTGGCTGTTTCTATACTCTGAGAGAAGCAGTTTGTCTTTGCTTTCCTAGATCCTGAGCATCTCATTTATACCCATTCCTTCATTGATTGACTTCATGTATAAATAAGAAATTAGGGTTTATTCCTTCTTACTGTGTATTATGTTGACTTGTCAACACTAATAACTTTTCTCAACATCACTTGAGAATTATGCATGAATACTGCAAACTACTTAAAAATATATTTTACAATGCATTCCTTTTAATTGTATTCCATTATGATGTATATGTATATACAGCTCAGCTTGTCTCTGAGCTCAGTGACTTGGCAACAGCAAGCTCACGGGGAGATGGCTTCAGCTGAACTCACTTCCCTGCAGCTCTTATCAGCTTTGCCTTTGAAGAATTAACAACAACAACATCAAACTTCTCCAAACAGAGCGTGCAGGGGGAAAGAAAATGTTTAATATGGAAGATGGCGGAGGCTGTTATGAACTTGTGCTGCTTCTATGTAAATTTTATTCAATCAACCCCCATGGCAAAAAAAGAAAACACACATGGAAAAAAAGAGGATGGATGGTGCTGACAAATATGCAGCCCAAAACTTAACCTTATTGTTAAAATTGTCTCCATTAGCTTAATCTCTTTAGAAGCAGCTGTGTAGTCAAGAAGACAAAGTGCAATTATTTTGTTTTAAATAAATATTAACTCTGTTTTCCCTGGCCAGGGCACGTGCTGCTGCCTGCAGCCTGTCTCCATAGGGTGAAGGGTCCCCTTGCATAAAAGCCTTACAAAAAGAGCATCTCCACTAAGAAGTGTGTCTTTAACAGAATCATAGTCCTCTGTCCAGGAAGGCCTTTTCTTCATTTTGGCCTTAGTCTAATGCATAACTGGCTTGTTCATGAAGAGTGAGTGGTATTAGTAACATGCAAAATTTAGGTACCTTTTCTGCAGAACCCACATTTCCTCCTACTGGAAAAAACCACCAGTGGAAACCTGAACCATTTTGATGCCTCAGCTACAGACAGATACGACAGTCTTCTCATCTCACCTAGCTGATAAAATCCAGGTGCACCTGACATGCTTCAGTAGAAAGCAAATATTTCAGCCTGGCTACACGAATGACAGCAAAATTAATCGATAGGAAACAGGCACCAGTGGTGTCTGCATGGCTGTAGCAGTCCCAGTTACCAAAGAGCAGCAGCACTTGGTACATTTTCAGTTGGTGGCTTCCTTTTGCTTTTCTTTATACACTTCTTGTGCAATCAAATGTTGTGAAATGAATGCATCAGGGCAGCAGAGAATGAGCTAGCCCAAGGAAGACCACAAAGCACATAGTGAGGGGACACCCCAAGGGCACAAGCCACAGCTTCTCCTGCCCCTCGCTGTGGCTGTGCCAAACAGGACAGAAAAGGGGCAGAAGACGATGTAGGCAAAAATCCTGCCAGATATGGATTTCTCTCTTCTGAGGTATTTCGAACCAATATCACATGGATGAAGCGCTCCAAGAAAAGCATTGGAGATGACAGGCTGACAGGAGCGAATCAGCTGGAACAGCTGTCCAGGGAGCACAGTGTTCCTGCAGGGAAATCCAGATTTTTGAAGCATCTTTTTGTGAGAAGGGAAAAGAAAAACTTGAAATGTGACACAAAGATCTGCAAATGCTGGCACCAGCATTGCCACGAGTCGTGCCCTGCACAAACCTGCTGTGGAGCAGCATGTGGGTGACATTAGTGCCAGGGTGACCATTCCCTGCAGCACAACTGAGGAAAGCCCCTGCATGGACAGTCACCCAGCCCCATGACACTGATTTGTTCCCTCCAGTAGTTCCTCGGATGCAGCACCTCGCGCATCCCATTCCCACCAGGAAAACACAGGGATTTTGGAGGGAGGGAGGTTTTCTGTTCTAGAAAAACATTTTGCAATACACTTGGATGAAGCTTTAAATTCATGAAAGCACCTACATTTTAAAGGGTGCAGAGAGCTTTTTATCTTTACTGGCAGAGCTAGCAGTGCCCATGCTTGTTAATGGCTATATATGCAACCTCTATACGTATTTCCATCTTGCCCTGCTCAGGTTATTAGCATCCTTGTTCCTGCTTCTTGTCATTACTGACTGCACATAAGGACTTTTTTCCTTCCAGTAGGTCTGTGAGGAGCTGTGTTGGGGGAGCCATCTCTCCTGTGTGCTGTGTTTGTAGCATGCATGTGTTAAGATCTTGTATACCCCATAAGAAACCAGCAATCCCATTTGACTAATGGACATGGTCAAACACTTTGTCCTGTAAAGTTGTCCACAGGCCGGGACCCAGGACTGAATGAAAAGCTGAAGGGCATCCCTGCTTTACAAGCCACAGCCTGATTGCTCTTGCCACTGGAGGTTACAATATCGATTTCAGTCTCTCTATTTTGTTATCCTCTTCACTGGCAAAGTCTATTACCTTCTTTTGCAAAGGAAGCGACTTCTCTAGCAGTCAGGATGGGATGTTGATATTGCTGTGGAGCCAAGGCTCTTGGGGCAAGTAATAAACGTTAAGTAACATGTGAAAAGAAACTGAGGGTAACAAAACCAAGATCCCTTCTACACAAAAAGCTACCCCAAAGCTTGTGGTGTTACTGGTGTCCCTCACAGCCCCTTCCTTCCAGCAGTCTAATCACTCAAATAAATAGATGCCCTTTTTCATGATCCCTGCCCAGGGTGAGTGTCTGCAGTTCAGGAGTGAGCCTGCCATGGCTATGGTGGAAGCAAAGACCAGCTGCATCTTTCCCTCTCACTGTTTGGCCTCCAATTAATGAAGTTTTAATGAAATCAGGGTTTAGAAAGGAGACAAGAGTTTTCATGGATCAGTGACGTTTTCTATTAGGAAAAAACCCTGATTAAGCTGTTGAAGATGCATGCCCTTCCTCAGAGCCAAAACAAGCTGATAGCTCCAAGGCTGGAAACAGCTTGATCGTATTAATACACTTAATAATTTGGTGAGTAAATGGGGATTGGCCCCTGTAGACCAGAGGAGGCTTCAGCGAGGCTACAAGTGATGTTCTTGGTGCAGTGGGATGGAGAGAAATAGGGAATGATTGCCAGGGGAACGGTCTGGTGTCAGGATTAAACAGTGAGGGAGGAAAAATTTCAATGCGTCATGAAGCTCATTTTCCATATCCAGAAGAATTATGAATTTTAGTTCCTAAGGCTATTTGTCTTGGGAATGAAGAATCTTAGGGAAGGGTATGCGCAGGGAGCAGGCACAGGCTCTGACCCTGGGAAATCAGCAATTGTAGGTGGGGAGTTGGGGGAATTTTCCACATTGTCCTGTTATCCCTGGTCAGCCTCTTGGTGAGATGATTCAGCTTCAGGAACTCTGCTTCAGACAAAGACAGCTGTGATTGAGCAGTGCTGGAAAGCTGCATGCAAAAAACCCAGAGAACATCTTTCTTCCTTTTTTTTTCCTCCAAGACAGCATCTTCTTTCAGTGTTGGTTTTATCTGCTCAACACTTTTCCCTGTGGTCCCTGGTGTAAGGTGACATGTGGCAATCAGGGATTTTCAGGCAATACTCAGGGTTATTTTCCCCATATGCAGCAAGTTTGCACATCCTCTCATGTGGCTTGTTCAAAAGCACAGTGATTTTCCCAAGGGGAAAGTGTCCTAGAGTGCAAAGATCTGTTCAGGGGTGAGACCTGTGTTGTCTTCACAGAAAGTGTCTCGGGGCAGGACAGTGTCTCACAGCCTTTTGGTGTGGTGCACAGCATTGCTGCTTTTCTGTCTCCATTTCTTTCCTGCGTCTTTTTTGTTTATTGCCTTGGTTTGGGTCATTCATGTTATACCTAAAAATTGATGTCACCTTTTCTAGGTAGGAAACATCCTTCTGTTAGTGAATTGCCTCATCCTGTCAGCAGTAGTTTTTGAGGCAAAAGAAATCACACAAATATTCCTAGGTAACTGTCAACGCAGTGGAACAGGGTTGTGTTTTTCTTGCACTGTATCATAAAAATTATCAGCTGTTCTCGGCTTGCCGTGCATTTCTCACCACTGATAAAAGCAATGGCTTAAGGGGGAGAGTGGGCACTTGGGGAAACTGCCTTGTTTCAGTGCACATAGGAGGAAAAACGTTTAGCACGAGACGGCAGAGCTGGAGCTGTATGTCACCAGGAGTACGTGGTCTTGTTTTATCCCCACAGGCTAACATACACAAAATGGCTGCAACCAGTCATATGCTGTATTCTTCACAAGGCTACCTGTGAAGAGGAACTAAATGCAGCAGCAAAGCTTCACTATCTTCTTGAATAGCCTTGCTCCACCGTCCCTGGGGAAGCATTGGGAGAGTAGGGCATCATGGCCAGCTGCTGACAAGGGCTTTTGGGTACAAGGCCTGGGGTCTGGTGACTGATAAATTCATGGTAGGCTTTGATGGGAATCATGGCCATGATTTGCCATGTCCATGGGCTGAGTCGTGGGGTGCATCGAGCACAGCTCCAGTGGCCACATCAGCAATGCAGGATCAGGGAGCAGAGTTATCATGTGGCAGTTTATTTTAGTGTGAGAAGAGCCCTTAAGCATAGCTGAGCTAAATATTTCCCTAATTCATGCATAACGTGAGCATAATGAGCAGCTCCATCTCACAGACGTAGCTCAGACTTTTCTCCTGTTGACGTGACTGCACATTGTGAGATGGGCAGCTCAGGGCTGGGATTTGGCTCAACTCCCTGAGCCATCAGCGACAGTCCTCAAATCTCCATCAGCACTCGCTGCTAGTGGGGAGACATCCCTGACACCCATTTCTGTTTCAAATTGCCATACACCACAGTGCAGTCACCAAGAGAATACCCTAGTGGGTACACAGCTACCGGAGCAAGCCCAGGTCTTGGAGAGGCTCTGCATTGGGTATCCAACCCTCCTGTT
Organism: Ara ararauna; assembly: GCA_028858755.1. Classification (NCBI taxonomy): domain Eukaryota; kingdom Metazoa; phylum Chordata; class Aves; order Psittaciformes; family Psittacidae; genus Ara; species Ara ararauna. The sequence continues at coordinate 1,626,515 of CM054389.1, read as the reverse complement.
CAGTTCCCATTTGCTTCACTGTCTGCTGATAGACTCATGATCAGATCTGCTGCAGAAGGTAGCCTGAAGCATCCAAAGGCATTTATGTACTGTGATTTAGCGCAGAAAAATATTAACCGTCAAACAGTTCAGCAAGCTAATGACAGAATGTGCTGAACCAGCTACATCCAGTATGTCCTCTGTTCCAAGGAATGTGTCCTCTGTCCTACTGAAGTAAAGGCTCATCCCAGAGACCTAGTGTCATGGTCATGAGATTAAGAGGTTGGTTGCTGGGAGGGTTCCCCTTGCTCTCCCAGTGGACCCCAAAAAAGCAGGGTGTCTGATGCAGAGCTCTTCAAGCTGTCACCAAATCATTGAATGGTTTGGATTGAAGGGACCTTAAAGCTCATCCAGTTCCAACCCCCTGCCACCCAGCCATGTGTCATTGCTTCTTGTCCCGAACCTGAGCTTATCACCAGCTGTGCTGCTTTTATTCCATTTCACCTACGCTCTGCTGAGTGTCCTGTGCTGGGCTGTGTTTTGCAGGCACTAGAGCCCAGAGCTATTCACCTGCTGCTGCTCCCTGTGGCCTCCTGAGCTTTTCTGCAGCCTGGTACCAGCAAAACCTGGCAGCAGGTCCCAGCCAAGATGCTCATGTTTCCCATGCTCGTGGTGCGAGCGCCCTGTGCCTCCCTCCTTGTTTCAGACCTGCTGCTCTGAGTCATGCATTAAAATTAGTTTCCTGAATTGTATTTTTTTGCAGTGACAGCTGATTTGTATTTTCTTCCTTCTTGGCTCTGGTGTATTGGTAGCTGGCAGGAGCCAGCAAATGCTAAGAAGTGAATTGCTGGAGGGGACTTCAGAATTGATCACCTTGTTTTTACCATGGCAAGGCAAAAATCAGGTACTCCTAGCAACAGGGTAACTTAGCAGTTACTCCAGGCTTTACTGAACTTTCTACCTCGCAGTTTTCAGTTGAATTAATCTTGTTTTCAAACAATGGTCATTATGCGGAGAGCAAGAGGTTACATAAAAATAATTACAAAATGCAAATAAAATACAAAGACAAATCCACATCCTAGCACAATGTGACAGAGAGAAACAAATCAGGAAGTATTAAAATCACTTGTGTTCTTTCTTCGGATCTTTTGAGCCTTGGTGCACGAACACTGATTTTTCGTATGTTCTGCTCTTTACTTACTGAAGTGCAAAAGTGGAGAGGCTTTTGCTGCGTGTTCCCCTCTCTAGCTCAATTTTATATTCATCAGCTTTCTTTAGAGCTTTAGACTTGTCAGGCACAAGCCAAGTGGGGAGCTTTGTCGTGGCTCATGGCTAATGTATAATAATGCAAGCCATGGGGGTTAGAGAGCAGAGGTGGTGGACTTTAGAACTCCACAAGTTGTGAGGGAGGTTGTGAAAACAGCCAACCCCAGACCATTGTAAGCTGTGAAACGAGGAAACCAACCTAAAACACAAATGTAGTTTGGCTTAACACAGCAGCCTGAGAAGCTGCTCTCCATCTATCTTAGCCTTGCCTGGCACTAGACAGCAGTGTTGTTAAGAGGGTCTGTTTGCTGCCTTGTTACTATTAGTTTTTCTTCACTATCATATGCAGTGTCCAGGATGCCCCAAGTTCCCCACAGTAGCTCTCAGATTCCCTGGTAAAGCTTTTATTACTTATTAGCGCTCTTCCTGCACGGCAGGAACACATCTCACCGCCTAATCCACTTCTCCCACATTCTCAAAACATTTGTAACTGTTAAGTAAAAAACTGGTTTCCTTTGGCAAAAGGCTTTCAGGAGGCACTCAGCAGCAGGGCTGCTCGGCCAGTTCATTTACTTTGCTTGGGTTTCTGCTGCCTGATCTAATTCATAAGCAGCTTAAAGGTTGTTTTTCCAAGCAGTGATGCTGCCCATGGCTGTGTACTAAAAATGGGGAGAAGAGCAGTGGGTTGAATTCAATGTGTTTGATGAAGCAGACAGGACAGGTTATTTTTGCTAGACATTGGCTCTTGTCACTTCATAATCCTGTGCTTGCTGGGTGTCGGGTTTATCATTACTGTGAGAAAGTAACAGTCCACACTCCAGGTCTGTGAAGCTGCTTTGTTGGCACCTTGCATGGCACAAGCTTTAGCTCTGGAGCAGCTAATGCAGCCCAAGGTGCCCTCACATCCTTGCTCAGTCCATGCCGGGATCAAGACATGAATACTTCTTACCCAGTGCAGCCAGACACAGAACGCACTGTCCCCCAAGGGCCTCACATGTCCCTCTGGGGTGCAAACCCCTCATGGAGGAGCATCTTGTAAGGCAAAGAATGAAGGCCATTTTTTCTTGCAAAACATGGGGGTTTGGCACAGCCACATAGTGACAAAAAGCCCCTTGTGCCCCCATAGATTGAACAGGGGGTAACAGGACTGCCTAAAATCTGCTGCCCGCAGTGGGACACACAAGCATCACCAGCCCAGCGCACATTTCACCTCATCCCACTGATGGATTTCCACTGGGTAGATGAAGGCAGTAGAAAATCTGTGGGGTAGGATGGAGGCGCTCGCTCCCAAATGGGAATTCCCAGCTCTAGCCCTAATCAAATCTTGTGAGTTTGCTCCTCCAAGAGGCTCCCACAGGCACCACATTGAAGGTCAAGATGTCGCCGGCTTATTTATGTATGCACCTTATTAGGCTCAGTCTGGGAGCCTGTTGCTGAGGCCTGGGAGCTTTAAAACTAAGCAAAAGAAATCATTGGAGCCTGTTAATTTGTACTTCAGCCTGAGAGCATTCTCTAATTAAAAAATAACCAAACCATTACTCCTGTGTTTTGGTTAAACTATTTAGATTTAATTGAATGGACCCAGGATTAATGTTCCTACTGTGTTTTACGTGGTGTTACTGTGATTTATCTATTGGGTGCCTATTTCTCTTAGCCAGTTTAATAATGATTATATCCCAGCTGTGAAGTAAGAAGATCAGTGCAGAGGCAAAGCTGATAACCTGCTCCCCTGCTTAAAACATCACTTCAGAGAGCTGAAGTCTGGGTCTAAGTAAAGGATAGCACCAAGCTCACCAGCTGGTGAGATCTAGCAGAGGGAACTGTGTCTCCTGGTTTGTTCTTGTACATCCAGGACTGTACAAGAGGAGTTCTTTGCAGACCAGCTGTCAGCAGCATTTTCCATCACCAGACCCAAACAGCAGTGCCTTTTCGGGTTTAAGAAACATGCTGAAACTGACTTGTGTCCCAGGAATCCTGTGTCATGCAGCCCTAAGGTTTAAGGGGTGCTCTAAACCGATGCTAGGTACAGATTTGGGTTGGAAGGGACCTCAAAGCTCATTTAGTTCTAACCCCCTGCCACAGTCAGGGACATCTTCCACCACAGCAGATTGCTCCCAGCCCTGTCCAACCTGGCCTTGAACACTGCCAGGATGGGGCAGCCACAGCTCCTCTGGGCACCCTGTTCCACCCAGATAAGCTGGTAGAAGAGGTTGTTTTGGTTCATACACACAGTGGTGTGTAATCTACAGATATCAGTGTCTCTTGCAGAGCTACCTGCATCCCAGACTGCTCCTCAGTAGCCCCACATGGGCTATAGGGTGGCTGAAGGGACACACAGGAGGATACCCATGGACCATGTTAGCTTTTAATGCCACATAGAATCATAGAATGGTTTGGGTTGGAAAGGACCTTAAGATCACCGAGTCCCAAACCCCATCATTTCATAGTGCAGACTCAGGCCAGGTGCTTGGGGTTAAAGGTGCTGTGAACATGCACTTCACTCTGATTTTAATTTATCAATGTGTGTATGATTCCCTGCTGACACTACTGCCAGGAAGCATGGAGCAACCCCCCATTAACCAGAACAGTAATGATCCCGTTACTATGGAAATGAGCTTGTTACCCCTTCCCATCAGGCAAGGTGTGCAGCACCGGGGAAGCTGTCTGCTCCTGAAGGCTGTGGGGAAAAGGGGTTCTGGACGCCAGCACCCTGGGGATGGAGAAGCTGTGGCAAGTGGCTGGGTGCTGAGGTAGCTGCAGGGCAGGGTGGCCCAGGGCACATCCCATGAGTGGAGACAGCTCGAGTGAGCAGACAGGCACTTGTGGTGTCACACAGCCCCAGCACCATGTGGATAAGCATGTCAGTTTATATCTATAGGGGCACTGGTTCCTGGCAGTGGGTGTGTGTATGTACTGATGGGGCCAAGCACTTCCTTCGGGAAAGTGGAACCCCTTCCAGTGGTTCCTGTGAGTGACGGAAGAGCAGGATGGAGAGCCACCTCATGGGTGTGCTGCCTGCCGGCACCAAGGGCAAGCAGGGTGCTCAGACCTGGGCTCCAGCCCCTGGCAGGATGGGAGCATGTCCTTCCACAGCAGCAGAGCTGTGCAACATCATCTTCTGGGAGGAGGAGATGATATATTGATGGACGAAGCTCTGCTCCCTCTTGCAGGTTAAAAGGGGGATTGTTGGAGGCCTCTGTGAGCTGCCAAGGCCAGATTTATATCTGCTGTCCTGCAAAAAAAACCCTTCTCCACCGGTGTGCTGGGACGGTGGCATTCAGCAGAGGGGACACCCAGGGTCTGGGCAGGGTGACAGCGTGCTCTGAGTACCCTGCCAGGCTGCCTGCCTGCAGTGAGCATCCCAAGGGGAAGGTGCTGTTTGCTCCATTCCCACAACCACCCCAGTTTAGGGTGAGGACATTTGTTTACTTCTCTCACCACAAATGATGTCCCCTGCAGGGGAGCTGGCAGCACAGAGGGGCAGGCTGCTCTCTCTGGTCTTTGGTGAGGATTATTGCACTTCAGCCCTCTCCCAGGAAGCTCTTCCCAGTGGCTAAACTGGGAGGAGGTATGGGGTGAGTAGTGCAGCGGGTTCAGGGAGGAGCTTACGCTCTCCCCTGCACTGCCCCATCATTTCCTTCCTGCTCCCTGTAGAAGAGCAGCAAGCTGAGACAAGGCTGCTGTCAGCAGGTTGATATGAGACCTGCACAGATGGTTGTGGCATAGTTCACAGAGACAGAAAGTGCTTTACACACATAGGAACAGCCCCAGACCCTGCCACAGCCACAAAGCAGCCCCTGAGGCACCTCTGCATCCTTCTCCCTGTTCCATAAATGCAAGTTCACTGGTCTGGAGCAAAGGGTATAAAGGCAAAAAGAAGTAGTGAAGGAGAAAAGAAAAGGGACTACTCCATCTTCAGCTTGTGGCATGTTGTCAGCCAGGCTCCATAGGGACACATGCATGGAGCGGAGCAAAATATATCTTCTGCGCTTTCACTGCCAGTGCTGTGGGACTCCCGTCCCTCCTGCAATAGACGTGTTGGCCAGGAAGGAGAGGTGGGTAGAGGAAATCAGCTTTGCTATAATGTGGTCATGATTTGGGGGAACACAAAATGTTGCTACTTTAAAACCAGCAGCGTGTTACAGGCTGTGAAATGGCTTTGTCCCTCTATCCCAGGGGGAATCATGAGAGTCACTCCAGGTCATGGGCTGGCAAATGTTCTCCCTTTAATGGCATGTTAGCTATAAAGAAAATGTTCTCCCTTTACTGGCATGTTAGACATAATGAGAAACGCTCAGATTTGGAGGTGTATGGATATTTGGAAAATATTTCAGATGTTCCTGCATACTTTTTATATATATATACACACATATTTTATACTTACATTTTATAATATATATGCAATAAGACAATATTTATTATATTGTATATAAATACATATAAAATCTCATCCAGGAGCTTTTACAGGGGGGCCTACCACACTGCTGTGGGTTGCAACAGCACTCGCTGCCTCTGAGGCATGGGTAGAGTCCTTCAGCCTTCACAGCACAGCAGATCCCATCTGCAAACACAGATTCACCTGTGGGAGCTCGCTGCCTTTCTGCATTGTCTCCCTGCCCCTCCAGGCTCCTGGCTCCTCCAGCATATGCTGTTTTCTTCTCTTTATAACACTTCCATGGCTGAGCTTATCTGGGAGGTACAGTCAGTACAAAATGGCCATTCATCCATCCCCAGGCAGAAATGGGAATGTGTTCGATTCTGCATGGAGCACAGTGGGGTTGTGCACTTTAATACATAGGCAACGTGCAACATCGGTCCTCTGGAAGAGTCCCACATCAGTAGTTTATGAGCTCAAAGCCTGTCTGGCTCGAAGAACAGCCGCACATTCTTCTGTGAGCACTTGCAGAGCTGCCTGTGCTCAGAGCCTGTGTTCAGGAACAGTGTGCCTGTGGTTAGCACAGCACAAAGCCCAGCTGCTCTGCAAAGAGTTAGTCCTGGTATTTTCTGGGCCATGTTCCCTGTTCTGACAGAGCCAGGCTGCAATTGCCTTGCAGGTATTCCAGGCCCAGGGCTGACATGCAATAGGTCTGAGAGCAAAACATCATTCAGAGATTATCAAGGGCTGCCCCACACTAGAAATCTATGAAGTGCAGGCATGGTGCTTAGGGACCTGGTTTAGTGATGGAATTGGCAGTGTTAGGTCAATGGTTGGGCTCGGTGATCTTTCCAACCTAAATGATTCATTGATTCTAGCTTTTGTTTTTGCAGACCTGATTTTCAAAAGCACCAGGCACAAGCCTGCTCTTACGCTGCTGTCTCAGTCTCCATTTGGAGCCTTCAACAGCCCAAGATGACCTTTTCAGATGGCTTACATGGGAAACTGTGCCAAATAGACTGAGCAAAAATAAGTATCCAAGCACTCTCCTGGCTAAAACCAGCACTGCCAGAGGAGCCAGTCCTGCCTCTTGTTGAGGAGGCAACAGATTTTGCAGGTCACCAGGATCACCCCACTCACTTTGCTGCAGGGTCCCAGCCTGGCATCACCTCATCTGCACAGCAGTGAGGCCAACTTAGGATTCAAGAGAGGAGCCTCCCACTCTGTTTTTAAAAGCAGAGCTGATATTAAAGGAAATTATCATACGTTATATTTCAGCATTTAACTCTTCAAAGAATCAAGCTCTTCCCTTTAGGTCATTTCCCTGCACAGAGCAGAAGAAAAGCATGCCAGGTAGGACACAGAAGTATCTGAAGAAGCTGCTAGGAGTGAAATTAGTTCTCTGCAGGCATGGCAGCTGTCATTATGCTGCAAATTTTGGAGGCTGGGGATAGGGAGACTGAAGAAGGGCCGCAAGGATGATCAGGGATCTGGAGCATCTTCCTTATGAGGTGAGATTGCAGGAGCTGGGCCTGGTTAGTCTGGAGAAGAGTAGACTGAGAGGGGATCCCATCAATGCAGATCAGTATCTCAAAGGCAGATGCCAGGAGGATGGTGTCAGACTCTTTTCGGTGGTGCTCAGTGACAGGACGGGGAGCAGTGGCCGTAAACTGAACCACAAGAAGTTTCACCTCGACACAGAGTCATAGACTCATAGAATGTGAGGAAGAACTTCTTTCTGTTGAGGGTGGCAGAGCACTGAACAGGCTGCCCAGAGGAGTTGTTGGGTCTCCCTCTCTGGAGACATTCAAACCTGCCTGGGCACGTTCCTGTGTGACCTGCTTAAGGTGTCCCTGTCTTGGCAGGGGGTTGGACTGGGTGATCTCCAGAGGTCCTTTCCAACCCTAACAATTCTGTTATGCTGTGATTCTGTGACTTTGCTTTCATTCCAAGCAGGAAATTTAACTCAAGGAGTCAGGAAGCTACAGGCTGCATCAGATCAGGTCCACTTTCCCTTCCAGATACCTCCTGGGACAACATCCTCCAACTCCAGGAGATATTTCTGGTGGAGACTGTTACTGAGGCCTACAGAAACTGCAGTGGACAATTCCTGGTGCTCTCCATAGAAACCAGACATACCTGTACTTGTATGGGTTTTCATTCAGGATACTCACTGCATCACTTGGGGCATTTGAGCGTCAGCATTAGGCACACTTTGTTTCTTTATCACTGCTTACAGCATATTGCAGGAGCACTGGTTCAGAAGTAGCATCATTGATTTCTTCTAATTGTAAATCCTATAGAAAGTTTTAAGCTTGCAACAGTCCCAGTTTTGCTCTCAATGGAGCCAATAAATGTGAAGAGTTGCTCCCAGGTTACTGTCATCACAGCAGTAAAAAGCCAATGTAATTGAAAAGTGAATCAGGGAAACTGTCAGACTGGGGAGCAATGATAATAGCAGAAACTACATGAGAGCCCAAGCCCAAAGCAAAGTCTTGTCACTGGCTGCCCAGAGCTGGAGCCCATCCTGAACACACTCCTATGCTGGTACATATCTAACAGAGGACGTGTCCCCTCTGTGAAAATACTAGAGCATAGAGCAAAGCAGGAGTGCCAACAGGCCAAGCACTCAGTGGATGAGCCAGCAAGGGTAATTGATTCTGAACCCCATCTGAGATGGTTCCTCTTCCTAAAATGCAAAATTACAACGGAACTATAAACCAGTAATTTCTCCCTATATTAGCATAAAGCTTAAAAGCAAGAGTTGGAGATGCAGCAGCAGATGCATATTTGTCGAGAGAACAATTATTTCCCACTAGGTAGATTAACTGGTGCAGGAAGACCCAAACCCCCACAAGTCATTACTGTTTCCACATTGTTAAGATCAGAAAATAAGCATGGTTGTATTTGTAATCCAAATAGCTTGAAGCAAAGCAACAAGTAGCATCACAGAAGACTGAAAAACCCTGTTAGTGTCAATGCTGTTACAGAGGGAGACTAGGAAAGACTTCTGAGAAGGAGAGGAAAGAAGCAGCATATGTCAGCATTGGCAATGGTATGTACCGAGGTGAGTTTTCACACCTGTAGCTCTGGAGGCTGGCACAAAGGAGGAGGAAGCTGATCTTCCAACACAGTCATCTTGGGACATACGGAGGCAGATACTGAAGAAGTCAACTGTCTTTTACTCTACATAAGGACAGGATGCATGCAGCATATAGGAGGTCCCTCGTCCTCAGATCACTGCCCATGTAAAGTCTATGAGCACTTCTACTAAGTAAGTCTTAAGGAGACTCACACATCCCTGCAGGTATCCTCTAAAAAGGGTACAAGTAAAGAGCAGGTCTTGGGGACAATTCTCTGGGCTATGAAGCACTCAAAGGGGTGAGCATCCACCTGGTGATGGGTGGGATACAGGTTTTGAACAGCTTCTACAAAGACTGTTCCCTGACAGGAGAGAAAGCAAACTCATAAACTACAGCAAAAAAAGTTTGTATTGGCCTCAGAGAACCACCCCTGAGTCAAGAACAAGACGTAAACTCCAACGTAGGTTGAACATCACAACCTGATGAGATTGGGATGGGGTAACTACACACAGATAGGCTGCTTCTGTTGCTATGACGTAACCTCTAGAATGAAATTATGGGTTTGGCATATGAGTGGACTCAGGAAGATGCTGGGGCTCAAGTTCAGGTTTGAGTTTCTCCAAGACAAAGACACCAACAGAGTGCAGGATTGGTGGTGGATGAGACATCATTGCTTTTATCTCCGTAAAAGTGCCAGTGTGCAATCAGTACTGCAGGAAGCAGACCTGCAAGGATGCAAACCCTGGGCAGCCTCAAGGCACTCTGCAAACCTCCACTAACAACACCTTCCAACACCGCTGTGAGGCAACTATATGCATTAACTCCCATTTCCACACCTCTAGTTGCCAAGAGAAACGCTTTTCATAATGATGCGGGTTGTGAAATACACAGCTGCTTGATTTTTGCTTGCTCTTTTAGCATTAAAGCAAGCAGAATACAGGTGCTGAGATTTCCTCATGCACAACAAAGCAGGCTGGAAATCTGTGACTAAATACCAGGGATTTGCAATCCAGCTTTGAACTGTGCAACAAGGAGCCACTGGTGACAATTGTGCACTCACTATTTTTAGCTGGGCAGTGTGAACACTGAATCCCTGAGGAACAGGGACAAGAGCAAAACCATCAAACCCATCAAGCTTGCTTTTCAGAGAACTCATTTGGGGCAAAGAGAGGAATTCTGTCTTTTGCCCCTGCCATCCACTTTTCCACACACATTCTGCACCCGGTTTTTGATTGTTGCAGGAGATGAGATAAACAAATAGAACTGTAGAAATCAGTGCTATAAATGGATTGATATAAACGTGTGCAAATCTGCCTGTGCACACATATAAATATTTCAGGGTCCAGAATCGAGGTGCACTTAGTTTTCCTAGTTAACCACTTTGAGGATTAATGATTTTGTATCTATGCAATGTGCAGCAGTGGTGAGGGAAGACACCCTTACATTACACACCAAGCAGCTCAGAACTGATAAGGTTTGTCCTGTCCTCATCAGGCTGGAGGGGAAAGGAATGGGAATTTCTTGCTGCACTAATTCCAGAATGCTGGCTATGCAGTCTGACCTCATGCTCGCAGTTGTAGAAGTGGACACAAGCTTGCGTCACCTTTCCTTCATTACAGCATTAAGCCAGAGGTGTTTGGCCTTTTGGGGTTTCTTGAAGGTTGGTTGTTTAGAGGAGGGCATACAGGTCCTGGTGCTTACTGTTTGCTGTTGGCAAGCCTGTGGTTTGGGCTGTAAGGGCTGAGAGTTTCAGGTGCTGTTTAGAGGAGGATCATCTGCAGCACAGTGAGAGACTTGGGGTGACTTGGAGCATCACCATCCTTCTTTACTGACTGCACTGGAGGCTCAGGGAGACTCATCTCCACACCTGGCGCTGCAAGTCAGCCAATGCCCTCTCTTCTGTACCTTGGCAGATATTAATACACAACCTCTGCACGTGTAAAATTCCTCTGCTGCAAAAATACTTATTTCTATATATTCCACAGAAACCATCTGGTTTAAATATCTGGTGTGTATAAGAATAACATTTACCTACATGATCTGCAGCTAAGACAGAAATGTTTTCTGCTTGTGCTCACTACACAGGCCCAATTGGAGAGTTAGAAGGTGAAAAAAAGGTGCAGAGACAAGGTTGTGTCTCATGGCAAGGTGTAAGGGCTATTAGGGTATTGTCTCAGGGTTTTGTCTCTGTTGGGATGGCCAGGGCTGATACCAGATTGCTCCACCTCCATCCTGGAAAACCAGTCCTGGCATAGGGCTCTGTTTCTCTTCTGCTCTACCAACATGAAGTAAGCTGGCAAGAGCTGTAGCAACATCCATTTCCAACATTCACACTGTTAGTGTTAAATGAACCCAAAAGAGCAAAATTTGCAAAGTTATATTGAGGTGTTGAAATGAGGTTGAAAAAAAAACCTATGAGCAGGGAGCTGCAGCAAGCCCACATGCCTCTTCCTCCAAGTACCAGCCCTGCGGTGGCTGAGTCTAACTCTGTTCTTCCCACAGTTTGACATGCAGAGGATAACACTGGAAGAGCTGAAACACATCCTCTACCACGCCTTCCGGGACCACTTAACGATGAAGGACATCGAGAACATCATTATCAATGAAGAGGAGAGTTTAAATGAAAACTCTGGCAACTGCCAAACAGAGTTTGAAGGTGAGAAGGAAAGTTTCTGTGTTTCCGTGCAATTCTCTTTCTGCTTCGCCTGTAAAACTCACTCAGATCTGTGACATGCAATGGGCAAGCATGCATGGAGTTAGCATGGAGTTACTTTAGAGTCAGCAGCAAAGACACAGAGAACTCAAGAGCTGCTATTAGCCTTCTTCCATGTGGTCTAAGTAAAGCTGATCCTGTTTCAGGTGGGAGGATGAACTACTGGGCGCCTTATGGCTCTCCTTCCTCTGATGGCATTCAGGCAGAGGGAAGTGCAGCCCATGCTGAGGTATCTAAGATAGACTGAATTTACCTGCAGAGTTACACATATCTCATCCTATTATGGGAAGACTTTATTGGCACTGGGTCCTGCCTAGCAAGCTGTATTAGGCTCCACCAGTTTTCTGTTGTCTTCCCATAAACAGAAAGATCTTCTGCTCTGGGGTCCCAGGTAATATGCAATATTCAGGCTACATATATATATGCAATATATGCAGGCTACACAGGTACACCCCGGGACTGCTCATCTCAACACATCTGAGTGTCTGCAAGATCAAGGTCTAAGCAACCCTCAGAAGTAGCTAGAGAAAGGAAAATGTTTGCCTTGAATGCTGTAGCTTTACACAGCATCGTCTCAGCGCTGCACTGAGACCACCAAGTAATCAGCAACTGTGATCAGACAGAGCCTCAACTTTTACAGTGGATTTGCACTCTGAATGGAGTCAACACTGGCAAGAACATCTCCTATTTTCAGCCACTTCGGAAGAAGCATTTACTTGGCTAGAGGAATTTGTGCTGCTCCAAATCATTGCTGGTTTGATCAACTAAACACACAAATCATCTCAAGTCATCCCTTCCAACCTAAACCAGTCTATGATTGATTGGGTTGGAGAACTTGATGTGGAAAAAAAGTGTAAAGGATTTGGCTTTATTGAACCTCAAGAAGGGAAGCCCCAGGAAGATCAGCAATGCATGTCCCATCCTTAGCAGTGTTCAAGGCCAGGTTGGATGGGGCTTGGAGCAACCTGCTCTAGTGGAAGGTGTCCCTGCCCGTGACAGAGGTTTGGAACTGGATGAGCTTTGAGGTCTCTTCTAATCCAAACCGGTCTGTGATTCTGTGAAAAGTCCAAGGAGATACTTAACAGAGAACTTCAGGGTTTCTGCACATTGCCCTGGGACAGCTTCTGTGCTTTCCCACCCACAGCAATGCCACTTTGCATAGGCCATTTCAGGAGAAATTCTGGTACTCTGAGGGATCAGACAGCCTCTGAAAGGGCACAAGGAAGAGGCATTGAAGCGTTGTTCAAACAAAGGATAAACAGTGCAATTCTTAGCTTGGCTAATCAATGGGATTCAGCAGCTCTATCCAGCACACTCACCCTCTGCTAAATACTGCAGAAAAGAGGTAGAAGAGCAGAGCTGAATGTTAAAAAGCCTGCAGGAGGGAGGCAAGAAGCATTGCTCTTCAAATCCAGCCAAGCAACATTGGGTTTTTGTTCCTCCTGGAGAGCAGCAGGGAGGAAGAGAGGCTTTACTTACATAAATGGAGTTGTTAGTCCTCACTGACCCTCTGATTCAGTGGAGGCATGAGCCAGCTGTCACCACAGCAAGAGACATGCCGGCTTCTTTCAGTTTCACTACTTGGGTGGAACTATTATTCCAGTCACAAAAGAAAAAATGGGTCCAAAAACCTAAATGCTCAGAATCTCTTTCTGGAAGTCCCAGCTTCCAAAAGTACAGCAAGAACAGCTTTTCTCGTGGGATGTTGGCATTGCTGGTGCTAGGCAGAACCTAGAAGCAAAACAGACCCTTTTTTTAGATGTTAGAAATACACACACACACGCACAAATCCACCAGAGAATAAAGATCAACTGAACACTGCCAACAAAGATGCAAAGTTTTGCTTCAGGTCCCAGAAGAAGGGGGACAGTTCTGGTCCATGGCAGCTCTGACATGAGCATTTCTCCCAGGAAAGGCAGGCTGAGAGCAGGTTCTGTCCCTGCAGGTCTCCAGGCTGGACATGCCATTACCTGAATGACACACCTGTGCCTTGAGCATTACCATTTCCCAAACACTAAGATTCCTATAGGGCTCAAAAGCAGAAATTATAGGGCCTCATGGCATAAATTGATGGCACCAAGGGAGAGCTGTCATGAAGGTTGGACAGCATCTCAGTCTAGCTTTAAATGGCTGCATAGAACTGTCTCCGCGTAAGTCAGTCACCTTTTACTCACTTCTTAATTAGTGGAGTGAAAAAGATGCCTTTTGGGTATAATTCCTCAAGCTTATTTTAGGTGCTACCTTGGGGTAAGATGAATTGCACCTTAAAGAGCACCTATTTCTTTCAATTCTAAAGGTAGCCTAAAGGGACCAGTTTTAAACTGGTGTGAGCCTTTAAAAGGCTAACATCTATATTTACATTTCACACATCCCACTGAAGCACCTTTAACTATGGGTAGGAATGAAGACAGGATGAACCCTGATGGTTTCCACTGAGATTTGGGAATGGCTCCTAAGTAAAGAGACTGAGCAGATGATACATTCAGTAGTACCGTGCTGAAATGGGGGATCTCCACTCACTGTCACATCTGGGTATGCTCTTGCCATCAAAGAGAAGCCCCCAAACCCTTCTCTGTCCTGTGGACAGAGCTATGCCCCCTCTTCCACAACTGGGATTAAGCTGGCTCAGCCCTGCAGGAGCAGATTTCTGTAATTCTCACAAATTTGCCACTTGGGCTTCTTGTCATAAGGTCTTTACAACTATATAATGTTGTTCCTTTATCAGCATGGATGATAATAACTTATGTCTCTCTCCCACACTCATATACAACACAACCATACACACTTTAAACAAAATACAGTATTTATATTACGGTCAGGGACAAGAGCAGTATTTTGTTCAGTTCACTCTAAACATTAGAGTCATTTTCAAGACATCGAGTCTAGGCTTACATTACAACCTCCTCTCCTATAGGTGGTAGCATCATAGAATAGTTTGAAAGGTTGGAAAGGAGCTTAAGATCATCTAATGTTTTAGGACAGGAGAATGAAGTTGAGAGCCAAGAAGAGTGTATGTTTTTAGGAGAAGAGACACAAGGACGAGGGTTTGCAGCAACATTGTACAACCAAAAATTTCCTAGTACAAAAGTAATTTGCCTGGCAGTTCCCTTCATCCAAACACTCATGACATCAAGCTGGTGGCAATCAGGAGCGCCAAGTGCTTACAGTGACCCACGCTGTCTACCATGGCTATTTCATCCTTGGCACTCAGATTAACTGGATGTACAAGAGCTGCTGGCACAGCTCCCCTCCCCGCTCCCCGCAGACAAGCACTGCTTCTCGACTAAAGGCTTGGGAATGAAAAACTGCCCTCTTAAAATGAAATAACTCCCGGCAGCCAGAGAAAGCAAATATCACTCACCTTTGGCAGGGTTATGACAGAAGCCGCTATAAATACACTGTAGCTGTTCATGTTAGCAAGCAGAAAATGCAGGTAGGAAAGCACTTAGCACTTATCCTTGACCATCTCAAGCCCACCACGTGCATTGTGACCAGCACAGCAGCCATAGCCACTGGACTGGTGCACCCTGAAATGGGATGGACCCTTTAACCTCATGCCCTGGTGAAGAAGTTACAGTGATGGTAGCCCTGCCCCTGCCACTAGTGACATTATGGTGAGGCCTCCTTGCCAGCCTGTCCTCTGCATTTTGAGAAGACGAAGAATGTCCCAGACTCAATTTGCCTTCACTTCTTGAGATCTCATTTACATGAGAGCCTGTGAGGTAATCCCCCTACTAAGAAGGGGCCAGGACATCTCCAGAGGAGCTTCAGGCTCTGACCGTATTTAAGGAACCAGCTCATGTCCAAACCCCACTGTGTCCCATGGTTATTAAAAACTCCTGCTGGCAACCAAATGCAAAAGAGATCGAGCATCCAGCAGTGCCAGCTATGGAAATGAGCTGGAAAAAGTACAAAGGATCTATGAATGTGAAGAAAGGAGAGAAGTGAGGGCAAAACCTCACCAGTTAGTAGGGAGGGCAAGTGGTTCTTCATATTTAAGAGGACAATTCACAAAGCAGCATGTACTTGTGTTCACAGTAAAGAAAGTCAGCAATTTCAGCTTCTTTGTCTCCCGGTGGAGGGAGAGGGCAGAGGAACAGTAATACTCATCAGCTTGCTGGAGTAATTCCTGCTGAGCCCCAGCCATCAACAAGAGGGTCTCTCTGGGTTTGCAACACCTCTACATTTCAGCACAGCCCTTTCCCCTTTCTTCTGGAGTTATTTGGTAGGTTATTTGGCTATTCGGTGTACCTTCAGTCAGTGAAGAATAATAATGATGATTTACCTGGATCCTGCTGCCTTAAAGCTCTATTTTTATTTGATGCTATAACAACAGCCTGAAGAAATTGTTCAAGTCAGGAACGCTTCTGCAAGAAACGCTGAACATGCTTTATTCTTTCCCTTAGAACAGGAAAGTTGCCATCACAAAAACCCCTGGCCACTCTTTAACTGCTGCTCCCAGTCACCACAGTCAGCACCAGAGCCCCATACTGAATGTCAGTGCTGACTGTGATGGCTTGTGTCACTGTTTCTTTCTGCTGTCTGGGAGTGTTTTCAAGGTACAGAAATAATAATAGAAAAGTAAAGAAAGAAATAACCAAAGCTGTGATTTAACAAGCTTTTCAATGTGCCAGAGCATCCTGCACAAAGCCAAGGAACCACAGTATGGATTCTGAGCGCATTATGAAAGCAAGCAAAGGAATCAAGGAATAGAACAGTGCAAGCAGAAAGCAAGTAATTTAAGAGAGCTGCTGTAAGGGGGATTTCATTGTCTGCACAGAATACAGCAAGTCCCATGGAGCTCTGGTAGTGCCCTGGGCAGCCTGACTCAAAGCGCTGCCTAACGAGGGCTTCTTGTGCCTCTGGCGCTGAGCTGATGCTGGGGGATCACACCGGAGCCGGGATTAGGACACAGGCACTGCTGAATCCTGGCCAGAGGAGGTGTTGGGGGATGACGCAAGTGTTCAAACCGCAGCATCCAGTGCTCTCTGCTCTCTGTGCAATGAGGTTTAAGCCTGGGTCAGAAAAAAGTTTGTTTTCCCATATATTCTATAAACATTCTCCTAGACTTTTCTAAACATGGGCCCTGGAGGCATATTGCAATTCTGAGCTTGTTGCCAGTCACCTGAAAGTCTCCCACCATCACAAGTCCATACATAAAAGGAACACAACGGGTACGTATCCCTTCTCAGGCACAAACAAGACCATGTGTTACTGCCCATAGTGGCAGGGCATCACTATCCGTCCCATATATGAGGATCCTCTGTGATTATCTCCAGGACCTTCAAGGCCTTTTCAAACAGATTAATATTCACATTACTCCCATACCACATATTGTTCTGATATTTATAGGTAGAGAGGCTAACACAGAGCTCAGAACTGGCTTTTTAGCAAGTCACAGCATGAATCCTTCAAATGCTAAAAATCCCAATTCTGTCTCATTTTAACTGCTGTGAATTATGCTCACCTCTTTTGGCAATTATTCTGCAAGCATTCATTTGAAAAGATTATTAATAAGTCTGAATTTGCTTAGGCACAGAAAACCAAAAGACAGTTTGGAAAAATGACTAACATACTGTGCATACTCATACTGCCTTTTTTAAGTATTGTTGGGGAGCAAATCTTGACTCTGCTCATTCCCAGTTGACCTGGATGAGACTAAAAGATTTACAGCAGACCAATGTTTCATATTAAAGAACTTCAGAGAGAACTTCATAAAGAGCTTTAAAAGAAATACACAGAGAAACCAAAACACACCTAGAAGAAACTCAAGGGTTTAAAAGCCAAGTTGAGAGAGAAAGAACTTCCTGCAGTATGAGAGGATAGTCTATCAGGGAAGTTGGTTTGGAAGTAAAGAAATGTAAGGTGGTTTATCTGGAAATGTCCCAGGAGGGAGAGGTAAGAATTGGCTGGTGCAGGGGACCTCTGACGTGTGGACTAGAGGGTTCTGCCAAGGCAATAATCACAGGCAAAGGAGGATTTCTGTGCTCAGCTGATCCTGGTGGAAAGCAAAACCATTACCTTGGCCCAAAAGCTCATCTTTCCCATGTCTTCCCTTGCAGTGCACGCCCAGAAGCAGAACAGACAGACCTGCGTACGGAAGAGCCTTATCTGCGCGTTTGCCATGGCCTTTATTATAAGCGTGATGCTGATCGCGGCCAACCAGATCCTGCGGAGCGGCATGGAGTAGCCTCTCACCATGACACTGTGAACCAAACTGACCATGCATGCGCATGCCACCGGGTGAGCTCCCCCCGAACCGACTCTCACACGGCAAAGAGACAGAGGCAGGCAGATAAAGCACCATTCGACAAGGAGCCTGAGGCCAGCAGCGTAATGTGTCTTGTGAATCAACTACATTCTTTTGGCAGGGACATAAAAGGGCTGTCTTAATGCTTTAAAGGTTTTGTTTCCTAATGCAATAAAAAAATAATATACAGGAGTCCCAACTTATTGCTTCAAAACAGCAATGGTAACTTGGAAGAGACTTACATCCAGCAGCCTGTGTGGCAGTTTTAAGGAGGCACAGCCTCATGACTTATTGCAGCAGGGCTGTCTTTTAACCTAGGGGCCGACTGACTATTCCACGTAGCTCTCCGCTGGGCCCACATTCCCAGGAAGTTGATCGTAGCATTGCCACAAGCAAGTTCTGTTTGTTTTGTTTCATGTACGCCAGCTTCACCTTGTTTTTCCCTTATGACCACGCCTTTGAGCTCACGGCATTAGAGGGGAGCTAGAGCATCCTTGTACAGTATTTTCAGAGTAAAAAGAAGAGGAGAATTTGCCAGCGTCATACAAAAATCTCTATTTTTGCTTCATAAACGCCACCTTTGACACAAGACTGTGGGGTAGCACGAGTCCCCTTGCCATTTTTTTCCAACGGTGAATCAGGGCTTGAGAAGACATCACCCGTTTCCACACATCTCTGAGATTTGTGCAAAGTCTTCCAACCGACTCTGCAACCACCAGCACCAGTTAAAACTCCCTCTATTTGGTCCTGTCTACACATTCAGCATTCGCTTTCCAGCAGTTTTGCCTTTCTTCTGTATTGGTCTTCAACAACCTTACCTGAGATTGGAATCATGAGGAAAGCTCAGAAAGAGCTTTCCTCCCTTCTCCTCACCTGTGCAATTCCTATGTTTTATTTCCTATGGCCTGGTTGTACCCTGCAGTGAAACCTTCATGTCAGACACCTTCGCATGGAGAGTTTATATTTTCACCTACATGGTATTGTGTGATGTTGACCAGCTCACTGCTCCAGTCCCTCTCAGGAGCCACCCCACCACCATCATCCCATGGACAAGTTCCAAAGCTGAAAAGCAGACTGCAGCAAGAGGAGAAGAAATCAAACTAGAGCCTACCACCATATGTTACATAGTGTGTCAGACTCTCAGATCCTGCAAGTGTTAGTTAATTTTCCTGGATGAGATTATAACGAGCAGCAAGGAGAAGACGGAGTCATGAAGACTAGAGATAACACGTCCTATGGAAAGCAGAAGGACTGGGTGAGCCTAAAGGCAAGATTACATCAGAAAGCATTTTTCCTTTTAAACTTGACACAAATCCTTGCATTTAGCTTTGGATGAACTGTGCACCTGGGTGTCACCCCAGGAAAGATCTGATTTCCTCATGGAAGAGATTTCCCAGCCAGCGCTTATGGAGCTGGCATGTGAAGTGCTCATGGGGCAGTCCATGGAGGCACCTGGGCATTGGAGTTGTGGTGGCTTCATGGTGCTGGCTGGGTGGGCTTCCGAAACCCCGAGGAACAGCGAGATCTTGCTCCTGTAAATGTAGGTGACTGTTTCCTGTGTCACAGGAGGGGTAGGTTGGCTCCCCAGGGGATTGCAAACCACCAGCTTCCCTCATACTACACAGCAGCCTTTGACTTAAGCCTGGATCCATCCCAAAGACTCGTTTCAGGTCTTTCTTTGATTGCAAGATCGATATTGATAACATTTTACCTGTACTTTCTACTAGTCTAATTTAAAAATCTGCTTCTCATTGTTCTGTCTCCCATCACCCCCTTAAACTCATGTCACCCACTTTGAATTTTGCCTTTAGGTGTGTGTTTCAGTTGCCCACCTCCACATGGTTGCCATTTTCCTGGTGCCTCCCCTCCATCCCCAAAGATGACATCTACCTTTTCCACAGCAGCTATTTTTCCCTGCCTTTCACAAACACACACTTCTGTATCTCTTCTCCGCTGTGACTAAGGGAGGTCAACTGCAAAATATTCCACAAAAAATTGTTATATCTCCCAAAAGATGGAGATGATACTTATGTTTGCTATAGGTCAGCAGCAGACTCCTGAACAGTGGAAAAGGCATAGGCAAGCTCTGAGGGTGTGATGTGCATTGCTGGTGATTCAAGGCACAATCCCAGCACTCACTGCACTGGACTCTGCAGATAATGAGCTTTGAGAACATTTTTAGGTTCCAGGGGCATGTGAAAAGGTGGCACAGTGGAAAAAGTCTAAATGTTACTTGCCACTGAGTAGTATTTATTTCTTCCTTGGGACTGTGCTGAAGCGAACACAGGCTGCAGATGGAGATGGAGCAGAGGTGGGCACCAGCAAATAGCCCTGCTCAGTGACAGCAGAAGCACAGGACAGAGTGGTGCTGCTCCACTGAGCCCAGAAACACAGGCTAAAACATACAGACCAGGCATTTCTCCATGTTTTTATCACTCATCTGACAGCTAATACCAGGCAGACTCCCAATTGTAAGAGCTACCTTACAGGGGACATGAGGGTTTGCATTTCTTTGAGCTTTCTGGATGGTTCCATAATTTCTACATGCATACTCCATCAAAACTGTTGTAAATACAGTCATTTTTCAGTATAATTCTTCGCCTTGAAGCTTCTTTTATAAAACCAAATCTATAATTAATATATTGGTAAAAGCCATAGCCTGGTATCAGTAGAGTTCATTGCAAAACTCCCCACTGATTTTACTGGGTACAGGATTTGTGGGGGTTGGGGTTTGCTTTTTCTGTAGGGAACCCAATTTATCCACTATGAATCAGTGTCATGTCTTGCCAGAGGTCTCATTTTCCTTCCTAGAGTAGCCTTTCTCCATCTAAAGGTGTCTTGAAGAGATACCTTCTTTAATCTGACAGGATCTTCTGGCAGCTGGTGGCAATGCAGGATGGATCAGGCCAAGCCATTTCATCCCTTCTTCTCCCTACAACATTTCTACCAACACCTTTCTATCCTTCCTAGCCAGCAGCACTGGACCTGCATCTCTAACCTACCTCCCTACCTCCATTTATGTAACATCCATTTCTCTTCTTTTTCTCCCCCTCTACACAAGAAGGCAAAAAAAGGGCTTTTTATTGCTTTTACAGACAGTAGGTAAAAATAGAGCCGTAAAATGTTGATTGGAACCTGAAGCTCAGGGGGAAGAAGGTAGAAGAATCAAAGAAATGAAAATAAAAAACCCCACATCCATCCTTTAAAAAAATCCCAAAACTATTTAAGTGCTAATTAACATACTTTAAAAAAATACCCAGACTGCAGCAGTGCTAGGTAGAGCTGTCAGAATAAGCACTAAACTTATGCTCTTGCCAGTTACATGAGAATTTAAGTGTCTTTTCAGCACTGCAATTCGGTATGAAAAGGATATTGCTATGGCAACCCTGGCTGTTCGTGACATGTGTGCCACTGTGTCGGAGCAACACGCAGCAATTCCAGACGCGCTCCCAGCCGCACCGAGGGTGGACAAACAGCAGCTCAGGACAGTGTTTCAGCTCATGGATTAGCAAAATATGAGCACCTCAAAGATAACTCTGTTGTTTTAGCCTCAAAAAAGTGTGAGCAATTAAACAGACTGATACTCAGGGAAGGCTTAGAGATGGATGTGATGTCTGTAGCTTGAGCGAGGCTTTGGTTTTGTTTGGGAGCAAGTGAAACCAACACAGCGTAAGCACTGTGCTGTGTTTGTTGAGGACACTTTTGGCAGGTCCTTCATGTAGGGATCAATCTCTAATGGGAAGGATTTGGGTTACAGCTTCTGTAAGAGCAGGGCTGCATCACTGATAGCTGTTGGCTTGAACCATTGATAACCATTGGCTTTAACTTTGAAGGCATATCCTGATTTTCTGCTGCTGGAGAAGATGACAGAGGGAACAACAGACATGTGGCATGCTGAAATACTTTGGAGACCACAGAGAAATGAATTCCAGTGACAGCTGCTGAAGGAACATTGCTCACCTGTCAGGTACAAAGCTATACCATAGGGTCAGCCATGAAGAAAACCACAGATGAGGAGTTCCCAGGCAGGACAAGTGCATCATGGTGGTGGCAGTGGCCATGACAGGCTATGCCACCCAAGGACTTCATTAGGATCTGACCCTCTTGAAGAGTCCACCACTGAGAAGTAATTTCTAATAATCAGAAACAGCATCAACAGTAATTTAGAGAACAGGGTGGGCAACTGGGAAAAACTGGCTGTGCAAGGGAGAATTTGGTCCTCACGCTGTCGGAGGTCATGTAGGTTAAAAGAGAGCTGACAAAAAGAAAACAATTATTTTCATGTTTGACAAGTACCCACAAATATGCCAGTTACCATCAGCAGACACAGGATAAGGGT
Organism: Ara ararauna; assembly: GCA_028858755.1. Taxonomy (NCBI): domain Eukaryota; kingdom Metazoa; phylum Chordata; class Aves; order Psittaciformes; family Psittacidae; genus Ara; species Ara ararauna. The sequence goes on along the minus strand of CM054389.1, from coordinate 1,604,510 downwards.
CTCCTGGAAGCAGAAGGGTGGGAGGTGGTGGGAGACCCAGCTACCTGCCCCTGCTCCCAGGTAACCTAGAGCTGAGTATCTGGGTAACATCTGGTGATCTGAACATATTTCATACAGACTGTTTAGTGGTTACTGGGAGCCCATATGCTGGATATGGTGCAATTTTGTAAAAGAAAAGAAAAGAGATACACCATCTTTTTAAGCTGGAGCCAAGTCAGTGGGGCCTTTTTTGGTCCTTTGCCTGTAAGGAATAGCATAGCAAGCAAGCAAATCAAGATAGAAAGCATATCCAAGGATGCTACTCTGGATGGCTAAAGTGGATGAGCAAAGTGCCTACTGACAAACCAACCCCACACTGCACCCTTCTGCCTCTGCAGAAGACCAAAACATCTCCTAGGATGGCAGGAGGACTGTGATGGCCATCTGAGGTGGCCCTGTGCTGGCTTTGCCTGAGATGACACACTGCTTTGTGCAGTGCTTGGTACAAGAAGACTCTCTTCCTCCATTGTGTGCACGGGGTCGGAGCAAGTGGTGCTGCAAAGGGTTGTCATTGCACAAAAACAAGAGGTGCACAGTCCCAAGTCAGACTTACTTACAGCTGAGAGGAGAGAAGCAGTAGGAGGAATACATTAAGATCACTAAGAATGAAGTTCCCTATTTTATCCACCCGTGTAATAAATTATTTAGTTTCTGTTTTATGGATGACTATTTGAAAGAAGAAAAACCAACACTTTAAAATGAGGATCTGATGAAGTATGTTTTTTTTCTTGGCTCTGAATCATGCTTATATTCCACAGATGAAGATGTACAGAACCTGCTGGGTTTCAATCTATTATTTTACTGTACTGTGATCTCACAGCGCAATTACATTTCCCTGGCATGACTTAAAATCTATTACTACCCCAGGAATTAAATACAGAAAAAGAAAAGGCTTACAACATTGTCATCTCTATATGTTGTCAGTTGTTATCAGGACTCAATCTTGCTTTTTTCTAGTTCAAGAAGGATGTTTGAGGTAGCTCTGGGAACTGCCGAAGCTTCACCAAGAGCAAGATGGACAGAAAATCTGACAACAACATTTTAATTGGAAGAGTACTCCGCTCCGACCTCTCCAGAGGCAGAAGTCTGGAAAACTGCCTCAATTTGTCATCTTCACTAGGAGAGAATTTCAGCCCCAGACACAAAGAGAGGAGGGAGAAAGCAGAAATAGGAAATCCTCTGGATCTGAAGATCGACACTTGACAGTTTGTTGATGAAAATAACGTGATTTTTTTATTTTCTGTCAAGACAGACCCAAGTTTTCCTTGTAGCCTTGAGGAGCACGTAATGAAATTGCCATTTTCCATTCAATTATTTTCTACAGCTGTACACAGCCAGCCTTTGCCAGCATCATGAATAAGCAGCTTCAAACACTGCTGGGTTTACAAGGCTTTATGCGAGATCCGTACTATAACTTTCCTTTAACAGCTGGTCTTCTGTCTTCATCAGCCAACAAGTAGACATTTGACCATCCCATTTGAAGCTATTGAGCTTGCTCTAGTAGCTACCCCTCTGGTCTTGCCAGCACTCAGGCATGTCTTACCTCTCTTGTGAGCTGTCCCTCTAAACCCATACCAATGTGTTTGCAGCATCAGGCCCCTAGGGTTGCCAACTGACATCAGTCTTCAAATACATGCTTCTGTATTCACATTGCACCAACCCAAGAACAGCATTACATTGACTGCCATCTCTTTCAGAGGAGCCAAAGTTATTTCAGCTTCATGCAGCAGCTATTGTTCTCTTAGATTTTAACTGGACTGGGGGATAGAAGAGAGATGAAGTTCCTTGTGGACTCCAGGTTAAATCAGAAGTAACTCATGCGAGTTATTAGGCTTAAACTGTAATAAGCCCAGAATCCAGCCTGTTGCCATTTAATCCATACTAGGATCGAAGTAATCAATGCCTCCTGATTGATCTCTAGACAGTTACTCACTAATACATGCATCTCCTTTTTGTTATAATTTCATCCCTCACTGTTTTCAAGCCATTTACTGTTCATTACTAAGGTGACCATTTTTTCGCCTGTTAAAAATAGACATGGCATTTTAATTAAAGACAATTCACGAAGTCAGCAGCATAATGGTAAAAAAATAACAGAAACACAAAAAAACTTTGTACAAAATACTGTAAATATTAATATAAATTAACTTGGCATGCAACTTAACTAAATCCTGTTATTGCAAGTTACCTGAGTGTATAAAGATGTGTATAAAGGAAAATGAATGCCATATGTATCGGCTGTTTCCTCTAACCAAACACTACTGTAAATATATAATCTGTATAAAAATATTTTAATTTTACCATTATTTATGCAATAGAAATAAAGGTTTTTTTTTCTTTTGATGAGGGATGAAGTTTCTTTTTTCCTCTATTTTGAAGAAGTCATTGATATTTATTCACGCCCAAGTACAAGAGCAAAAGCTAGATTTGCATAGACTATTAGGACAGAAACGCTTTCTTCTTTCTGCGGGATACATGAACATTTGGGGGGTTATTTTCATTTGAAAATGGATTTACATATTTTAAAGTATGTTACTACAGAAAGAGCTCCTGGCTGAACAGGTGCCTTGGCTGTTCAGAGCTAGAATCAACACTTTGAGAACGACACGGATGCACAGGACTTATTAGCATGCCAAAGACAGAAAGTGAACTTATCCTCTGGAAGTGGAAGTCAAAGCCACAACTGGTGTGGTTAGTGGGCACCACAGGCAGATCTCGACGAGAAAGGTCACACTAGGTACTCTTTTATGGCACTTGCTTAAAAATAAACCTCTTTTTTCTTATACCTACCAGAGATTCAGAGCCTGATTCCCTGAGCTCAGATGGGCTTGGGTCCAGTGTGTTGCTGCTGGGAGCTAGACACTGACACAGGTTTTAATACTGTCTCTTCTACTGCCAAGTCTCCATACCATGAGTAAGGCTAAACTACACTCATGTGTCCTGAGGAGCAGCTACTTTCTAAGCAAATTCAGATCTCTTCATTGCACTATAGAATATTCTCCACAGCTACTAGTCCACTGTGTCCTGCAGCCATTTGCCTGGGGAAGATGAAAAGGAGATTAATTAGGGTCCCCAAAATTGCTTATAATGGTGCCTAAATTAAAGCTTAAAAGGAAACAGCTGATGTAGGCAAGTTTTCTTCACCCATATGGACCCGATTCCCAGTGGTAAGCCTCCAAAGCTCCCACCATGTCCATAGGCAGAGTATCACCTCTGCCTTGTGCTTGGAAAGGAGCTGTGATGCTTTCCCTAGACCAGACCGTTTTTGCAAAAATAGCATTTCTGATTCCTTTGTTTAAGCTCTTAAAAACGAGTGTTTTCCCCAGACAACGAGATACATCACACTCCATTACATGGGCTTACATTATTTATTAATTGCTACCACTTGGACAACAGCCTGGCAGCTCAGATACTGTTCTTTATTCCTGGAACCGTCACAGCTTTTGGTATGAGTAATAGTCTATGCATGGATTACCACTGAAAAGCAAGTGATGCAGGAAACTGATGTTTAGAAATCTGGTGATCTAATAGTTTACAAAAGGTGCTGTATACTCCAGTTGACCTCTTACATTATGTAAGTGGAGTGTATTTTAATGAATGTGTTAGGAATGGACTTGAATTCACTACAGGAATGAATCAAATGTATTTGAGGAATTCCTACATATTTATCATAGAAATGAATGAGTAATTAAATTCTCTGCTGGAAGGAGAAACTCTCCTTTGGAAACAGCATTCTCATGCAGATCATTGCCCTCAATATCCTCAGTGGAACCACAGGTTTGTATATTGTATTTCAGTCACCAGAATAGTTCAGAATTGAAATTCACTGGCATCATTGCTAGTACGCATTCCCTCTGCCCATCAGCCCTCAGTGAGGATGACGACCATGCCGGACAGGTTGGGATGATACCATTGGCTTCAGGGGGAGATACAAACTGTAAAAGAGAAAAGCACACCAAATTTGAACTGAGACCAAACCACTTTATCCCAGCATAATGAGCCCATGAACATGAGCACTGCTCCAGCTCTACCGAGGCCTGTTCAGTGTTATTTGATGCTCTCCATTCAATAGAGAAATACAGGTGAAGGTTATCAACCAAAAGCCCCATCCTTCAGCTGTGCCTCAATGGAAGATTTCAGGTTCCTGTTGCTGCAGGAGCCAGCATTGGCAATGGGCAGGAATGACCATGCGGATCTAATCCAGTTCCTGGGGTGTCAGTGGAAACATTCCCAGACTTAGTGGGATTTGGATTAGGTCATCATACAACACAGTATTTCACACCCTGGCTCTTTGCTTTGTTCAAATGGAGTCTGGCCAAGGCCTCAAATTTAATTACTGAAACACAAATGCTGAAGAAATAAGGCCTTCCTTAATCTGAATGGAAATCAGGCATGGCCCCATCTAAAACTTCTTGCCATCACTGGGGTTCCAAAGCTCAAAACTGTCAGAGTGTCTTTGGTTAGATACCACTTTTAATCCAGGTAGGTACACTCTTCTCATGACCCTGCAGGCTGGTTTTGCTGCTACAATCTCATCCACTCACTACACACTCCTTCCTCATTAACATCTACAGAAAGGGTTTGCTAATGCAAATCCAGAGGCAGTAATTTATTTGGTACATGCTAGTTAATCCTGGCAAGGCTTTCCTGTCTAAGTATAGGCTAATATCATCTTGTTTTAATTGCTTCTTTAAGAGTTCCTCAAAAATCAAAAACATTTTAATTAAAAAATTCACCAAGAGTATCTTCCAGATCTTTTCCCATTTGTTCTTCTTCCTACCAAAAATTATCAGCACATTTGTAACGTTCAATAGAAAGTAATTACAGCAGATGCTGATCGCTGTTCTAGCGCTGAGGTTGCTGAATGCTACACATCAGGCTCCCAACTTCTCTTTTTTTGTAACTTTCTCAAACAGAAACTCCCATTCTTGGTCTTTGCTCAGAAAGGAGGCTCTCTATGCAGGGGCTGCCATGATTTCATGTCAGTTGCTACGGTTAGGGGAAATTTGGGAAGAGGAAAGAAAGGAGGCAATGCAAGGACTTTTGATGATTGCTTGTAGTGACGAGATGAGGGAATGGCTTTAAGCTGCCAGAGGGAAGATGGAGATTGGATATTAGGAAGATCTTTAAGGTCCCTTCCAACCCAAATCAGTCTGTGATTCTATGAACTGCTAGGGATACAGAGGTTTGGTCAAGGAACAGTAAGGAATGGCTGAAACCCCTTTCGATTTTACCTATAAAATCATTTCTAATGAAAAAAGTCCTGTTCCACCATCACCTATCCGAAAGATAAGATGATAAAGCCACTACATGTGCCACCAGCACGTGCAGTGTTACAACAGCGTGTATCAGACTGAAGATGCCAAGTGCATGCCTGCCATGCTGTAATCAATGTCTTCTAACCCCCATTTCTGTCTAGAGTTTCACTTGCCCATAATGAGCTGGTTTTAGAATAAGCTGTTAAAAAGAGTTCACCATATAATGACAGAAAGCTGAGATAATCACAGGCCAACCATACATGTCACTACAGATATAGAAATTAATGCAACAGCATAATCATAGGGTTAAGAACCTGTAGCATGATGCTGATAGTGCAGGCTCGCAAGTTTTCAGTGCCCTGTGACTGCTCAGAGACAGAGCTGCAAAACTACTTGAGAAGCAGTATCTCCCACCTCAGCTTTTGAGCATCCAGCAGTGCCCCCTTAAATGCTTGCTGATGGTGGAGTACAGCTGCCGGGACAAAACAGGGCTCTTGGAGGAATCTGAGTCCCAAGGAGAACATGACGGTGAGCATGGCTGCAACAGAGCCACTTCTAGATTCAACAAGTTCCAGCCTGCAGGGTATGTTTTAGAAAGCCTTAAAACCTTCTGAAGTGAAGGATTTTGAATGAAAGGGCTGAGAGACCACAATGCCGGCGGTACGAACAGTACCTCTATAATAAGGGTAATCACTGCATGTTATATGGAAAAACTTCTCAAGTGATTACTGTTTGCAGAGTCTGATTAAATATAAATTAAGCTCACCTGCATGTTCAGTAAGATATGTGCATTGAATAGCAAGAGCACCCTTCTCATTGGCTGCATGGAGCAATTGGGGAGCTGTCCTGGGTTCAGCAACAGCAGTCATTTTTCTCCTTGGTAGCTGGTGCAGCACTGTGTTTTTGACTTTCGGCCTGGGAACAGTGCTGATAACACCGATGCTTTTAGTTACGGCTTAAAATATTTTGGCCGCCCAAGGACTTTCTGAGCCTCGTGCTCTGCCAGGGAGGAGGGGAGCCCAGGACGAAGCAAAGACAGGACACCGGACCCAAACTGACCAAAGAGGTATTCCATGCCACAGCACGTCATGCCCAGGATGGAAAAACAGAGGGCAGAGACCTGGAAGGGTGGGGAGTGCACTGCTTGGTCCGGCTGGGTATCGGGTGGTGAGCAATTGTATTCTCTTCCCTTGTATTTCACTTGTCATTATCATTATTGGTGGTAGCAGCAGTGGTTTGTGTTATACCTTAGTTACTGAACTGTTCTTATCTCAACCTGTGGGAGTTGCATTCTTTCGATCCTCCTCCCCATTCTCCTGGGAGCGGGGGTGAAGAAAGAGGGGGGAGTGAGTGAGCGAACTGGGTGAGTTATAGTGGCTTAAACCACGACAGGAGCTCATCCATTGGCCCGGCATGTCTGCGCATACAGGCTGCACCTCCTGAACACTGACGGGCTTGGGGCATTGACCAACTCTTTAGGAAGACAGTTCCAGTGTTTGACCACTCTCTTGATGAAGAAATGCTTCCTCAGGTTCCCGGCAATGCAGTGAGTGCTCCATGAGCCCCTGCCATTAAATAACCAGGCAAACTGTAAGTGATAAAGGGAATGATTCTGCAACACCAAATATCCTGGCTATGATTAAGACGAGACTTCTTAACCTCCTCCCCCAGTGTTCAAGAGGGAAAAGTGCCTTATTTCTAAACTGAACGACCCATAACTGGTGTAATCTCCACCTTATAGTCTGTGGCTAGAGAGCAGCACAGGCCTCCCTGGTACAGAAGGGATGGGACTGACTGAGCATCCTGCATGCAGGAGGTGTTTGGAAAACCTGTGGATTTCTCCTTCATCCTTGACTCTGGGCTGAAGGTAAGACTTGCTAAGTGAAACCAAGGGATGATTGTTTCTGAAATTATATGGTCAGAAGTGGCAAACAGGCACCCAAAGACACTTCATCTTTTTCTCACTCACTCTTCTAAAGAACCTTTTTTTTGTGTGTTCAAGGAGCCTGGAGACTTTGTTAACAGATGAATCAAGAAAGATGAGTGAAGAAGCTGATGACTATGACTATCATAAGCTATGTGATCAGAGGGAGAGTGGATGCTGCTTCTTACCATGTTGTATGAGGTCCTACTGTACTGGTGCCAATTTCAGTGTCTTCTCTCACTTCAAACCAGAGAGACTCTGAAAGCCTGAGAAATACTGGGAATAGCTTCTTATGGTGAAAGAAAGCTCCAGAAACAGGCTCCAGATTAGGACCTGTCAACACAGTCCTGCCGAAAAATAGAATGTACTTGCAAGTGCATAACCCACACTTGAATCCTGAAGCTCTTCAACCACCTACTTTGAATATTTATTATTTCTTAAATGCAATTTCAGAGAGCATTTTTTAAAATCAATTAGCTACGGTCCTGTTCATTTGGAAACTGAGCACAACATTCACTGCCTCTTGGACAAATTAAACTCACAATTATTTTAACATGCTTGTCCCCTCTAAAGAGCCAAAACACACGTTGGTTCAGAGGACAGAAAAGAAGAAACAACTCAAGAGGGACAACACTGTGCCAAAACCAAAATGTTGAGCATATGTATTTGCTTACACTGGTATGAGCAATAGGCTCAGAGAAAGAGGTAGACAGCATATTGGGGTATGTCCTGGGTTCAGCAACAGCAGTCATTTTTCTCCTTCTTAGTAGCTGGTGCAGTGCGGTGTTTTTGACTTTCAGCCTGGAAACAGTGCTGATAACACCGATGTTTTTGGTTACTGCTCAGTAATGTTTACTCTGACCAAGGTCTTTCTGAGTCTCATGCTCTGCCAGGGAGGAGGGGGTGCTGGGAGGAAGCAGAGAAGGACACCTGACCCAAACTGACCAAAGAGGTATTCCACACCACAGCACATCATGCCCAGGATGTAAGAACTGGGGTCAGTCACCCGGAAGGGTGAGATCACTGCTCAGGTTGAGCTGGGTATCGGTTGGTGGGTGGTGAGCGGTTGTATTCTCTTCCCTTGTTGTTTCCCTTATCATTATTGTTATTGGTGGTAGCAGTGGTTTGTGTTATACCTTAGTTACTGGACTGTTCTTATCTCAACCCGTGGGAGTTACATTCTTTCGATTCTCCTCCCCATCCTCCGGGAGCTGGGGGGTGAAAGGGGGGGAGTGAGAGAGAGGCTGTGTGGTTCTGAGTTATGGCTGGGCTTAAACCACAACAGGTTTAAGGAATCATTGTTATTTCTTGAGAAAGCACGTTCAGTGCTGCCATGATAAACAGCTTCTAAGAATTCAGGGTATGGAGCGCTGACATCTGTCAGGCAGGAACCTGGAGCTCACATCACAATTGCAATTACTGCAGTATTTTTAACCAAATCACGGAGTCAACTTGCACGAATGAAAAGACTCCTTTATGTAGAAGCTGGCAAAGTTAAAATCATTTCCAGCTTTCAAGAAACCCAAAGCAACCTCCAGCAGCCTGGGTAAACACAGTGTTTCTGTAACAGACTTGCTGAACTACTAACCCGGTCTAGCAGAAAGCACTGTGCTAGCACAAAGGTTGTTATTGCTGCAATTACGCCAACACCACGCTCCCAAAGAAGGATTAACATTTAATTCTTTCTAACTTTGGTTTATGAAATATTGACGTGCTGCTGCCTTCAAAATAAGCCATAAAGACACCTTCCATACAGCATGCAGCGGGAGCTCAGCGATGTTTATTTACTTATCCCTTTCACTAGGTTTGGCTCTGAACACTCATGCTGAAATTGTTAGAGAATGCCCCAGGCTGAGCTAAGCATATACCAGCAGGTAGAGCTAATCCAGTGTTAATAAAAATCAATGAAGCATTCTTACAAGGCAAACTGTTATCCCTTTACAGCTCACAGTCTCCTCACCCTGACAGAAGATGATGATGAACAGATGTAGAAGCATCAGCTGGGGGCAGCTCCAAAAAGCTGTCTGTTGAACACATCCTTTTACAGTCCCAACCATCTGATTTATATATTCACTGACATTTTTTAATACTTTTGGGACACCTTATCTCGTTGGCGAAACAAATCCACTTCTGTCTGCATCATTTCTAAGTGTAAAATAATGTGTCATTGAAGTTATTGCGACCCCGGTGATAACAGAACCCTTCCAGTCACAGTGACCTCATGAATGAAAATGCTTTGTATCGAAAAGGTCCAGCTTTGTAAAGGTCCTACTGTATGACAAAGAAATCCTGGTGTAACAGCATCCTCGTGGCCTTCCAAACATGCTCCAGTCCAAGACATGACCTCAGCACAAGGCTTTATATACTGCCTCTTGCTGAAACAATGGTGCCTTCTGTATCCCAGGGAAATTGTTCACTTCTCTGGTATGCTAAAGTGGGGTTCAGGAGCAGAGCTTGTGGCTCACACCTCTGCACTAATCCAGACCAGGAGCAATCATCTGCACTGAGCATCTGCAAAAACATGCTTAGAAATAGTAATCTGCCTTCCCGCTGTCTCTCTGAAAAATAGGATGAGGAATTACTTCTTCATTGGCATTTGCAGCATGAATTCCACTGCACACACCCATGTGCACCCTGCTGCATAGCAAGTACAAGAAGCAGAAGCCTGAAGTCAGGAACATCTTGGAGGCTGCCACAAGCCCCATGTTGTCCCCTGTCCCATTAAACTACAGCCACAGAGGTGGGTTGTTCAAGGAATGGAGGTAGCTGGCATGGGAGACAACTTCCCTGATTTATTCCAACTGCAGCATAGAAACATGTTTACCTCTGGGTGTTTGTCTTTACACTGGCAGCCAGGTCACACTGTAAAAGTCCACTGGTTATTAGGGGAGGCTGCAGTGACACTGGAGATGTTGGCAGCTTTAATAAGCAGTTTAATGAACCGTTCATCCAGACTGTACCCTTGACTCTACAGAGTCACAGCTGCTCATACAGGAAGACAAGCTCAGATGTAGGCATCTAACCTGTAGCCATCCACATTTAACCACGTGAAGCCTCTCCCTATTTCTTTAGCTATTAGTTAAAAGTCATTGAAAAACTCCTACTGGCTCTTCCCAGCCTGTATGAATCCGTTGAGTGTCCCAACCACCAGGAGAAATATTCCTGTTTGACACACAGCTCCTGTTTAATGCACAGATGAGGTTTTCCCACCACTCTCCCTCATCCCTCCAGTTAGAGCTGACATCGACAGCAAATGACACCTGATAAGGCAGAGGCTGGCCCATGGATAAGCTTAAATATTTCTCATGTTTGGGAGGATTTCCATTTATCTTCATTATATCCAAACACCTCATTTTTCAGAATCTGATCAATAACTCCATAAGACACTGTTGACCCAAGTTCTTCTTCTCACAAATCTTTCACTGAAGTCAGAGGCAGAGCTGACCTAAGCAGCAAATAAAGAATTCATGGGCACTGAGTAGTACAAATTCCAGATGCCTTTTTCCTTTGCAAGAGTAAATGAGTGTAAATAGCACAATCTGCGTCTCTCCTGCAGAACAAGAAAAGCATATTCTTCTGATTTGGCTTCCTATTTGGTTTTCCTATTGCTTTCTGCATATAGAAGAGCTACCTTAATTAATGCAAGCTTATTATGAAATTAGAGCACCAATATAATTAAAGCATTGATTAAAAAGCCAATATAACAACCAGCTGAAACTCTTTTGAAAGAGGAGCAATATGAATACTTCCACTTCATTAAATATTACAATTCAGTCAATATTAGAGCATTCAATTGTATTGACTTGATTTCTCCATTAAGCTGGGAATAAGCATCTCTTGGGACCTAATTATGTTAGTTTTGTTTCCCTTGTTTGCTGGAGTTTGTGTGTTTGTTTGTTTGGTTTGAGATGCCCTAAACTTCTGACGGAGCAGATCTCCCATCCCAGGGAACCATTCTCCAGGAAGTTAATTTATGGGTAATGAGGAGTTTTAGTAATTGTGTTTATCTTTGGAAATTAAGAAATCCATCACATCTATAAAAAGAAGTCATGTCTCTTTTCCAGATAGGCCCCATAATGAGTTTGTTAATGAACCTATCAGGTAGGTCAAACCAACAGCCTTGCCCCAGATTTACTGAAGGTCACTCTGAAGCTTTGTGAAGAAATCTGCTTCTTTCCTTTCCACATCCACCAAGAGAAACACTGCTGCAACGCCCAAAGCAACCTCCAGCTCCTCAATGGCGCACGGAGAAGTCACATCTTCAGAGTCACCTCTAACACTGCTTGAATCTGCAGCACAACAGACTCCCAAGGGAGAGTGAGACTCCCATCTAGGAGGCACTGACCCTCAAAGGGTCTAGCCCAAGACAAATGACATAAGCTAAACAGGGAAGGCAACTCGTACTCCCATATTCAGCAGTACGTGGCACAAGCCACTCAGAGGAGGACTTGCCAAGGGGTCACAGCCCCAGAGATTGGGCTCAGACAGCTATACACAACAGGAGTACCTGGGCTCCATCTTCACCCCAACCTCCTCATGGGAACGCGTCTTACTGCCCATGGCTTCAAGCTCCGGATGAACTTTCAGGTCCCTTCTAACCCAAACCATTCTATGATCTTATGACCACGGCCATGCTTTTTTCTGGGAAGAGCTGGCTGAAGCAATGTCAGTGTCATGCTGTGCTCTCCCCACTGTGAACCGTTAACACCTCAAGTAACATTTGGGAACATCAGCAAGCCTGCAGGAGGCCACATGCCCAGCCTCTCCCTGAAACTGGGTAGCGTGAGGAAAACAAGCCTGTCCTTGAGGTGGTCAAGACATTTCTAAATGCTTTCCAGCATGCACTGAGCAATAAGGCGCAAGATAGATGAAAGAAATAGGGTTCTGTTTCAGGTTCTTGCAGACCGTTTGCTCTGAAGAAGTAGCACAGCTTGCTTTGCCTGTTCTTTTTCCCCTATGATATCCTCCAGTTCTTTTTACTTCAGGAAACAAAAGAGCTGTGAAGCAAGCACCAAAGAAGTGCAGATGAAAGAGGAGAGGAGTAGGTTTTCTAGCACTTTTTTGATCAGCGTTTGCACTGGAACCTTAATTGGGTCTGCAGGAATGTCTGATCTCTCTCAAATGTGCAGTTTGCTCTCTGCATGCTCACGGGCAATGCTAATACCTCCTGAAGCAAAACTCACTTCACTTACAAATCATAGAATCAATGAGGTTGGAAAAGACGGTTAAGATCATCAAGTCCAACCTTGATGCCAGGACTGCCGAGGCCACCACTAAGCCGTGTCCCTAATGCGTGGTTTTTTCGTCAGGAAGGTGTCTTGACATCTCTTGGGGCAACCAGAGGGCAGCTCGGGATCTGACACCACACAAGCGTAGTCCTGTCTATCCCCTCTGCCTGACATGGCTGCACAGCTCAGAGCAGAGATTTCACAAAGCCTGTTTTCAAATAAAGCTAGGGTAAAGCATGAAAAATTGCTGGTTTGTCCCACCTGGTTAGTGCAACTCCTGCAGTTGCACTGGGTTGGTCTCCCTGTTAGGAGGCATTTCCCCCTGACAAAAGACATTAGTCAGCGTCCACGGGGAGGGTTTGTTTTGATTTATTTTGCTTTGGTTTGTTGTTTTGTCTTGGTTTGTTCTGGTTTGCTTTTAACCTCCCCGCCTTACCACAGAGAAGACCCACAACAAGCTCTAAGCTGGACTTGAACTAAGAAAAGCTGAAACTATCACCACCTTTTGCTCCCCAAACTGGAGTGCATTAATGTTCTCACCACTTTCAGGAAGGATGCTACGCAGTTTGAAGTTAAAAATGCAAATCAAAGCCCAAATGAGCTTTGAGATTGCAGCGAACGTGCCACAGTGCCATTCACAGCATGGCAGAAAGAATGTGCTGTCACGTGTGTGAGGTGCTCAAAAAGCGAACTGCATGTCATATTCCATATTCCAACTTAGGCAGAGTTAAAAAAAAGCCCCAAACCCAAAGAGGGGTTATCAACGTGACTGTCTCTATCGAGTGATGTCCCAGGCACTGAAAGCAGCTTCTGACAGAGGGAAAAAAAAACCCCACTTTATGACATCTAGTGGTAAAAGAAGATGAGCACAAACGCACCGACACGGCAAGAAGCCCTGTGAGACTCACATGCCAGTCAGGAGAGTCAGGCTATTTTCAGCACTGTACTTCTTGGCTATAATCTGTGTGCAAAGTGTAAACTCTTTCTGTGCAGGTCTATCAGAAGTCAAGGCGCTACTTGCAATGGATGAGTGCTTCCAATTCCACACCAACTATGCTGCACATGGAGAACCAGACCTTTGCATAGACAGACATCAGACTGACAATACAAGACAGCTTCGGCTCAAACCCAGATATCTGGGAGCTTTTATTATCAACCTTGTAGCTGGTTTCTCAGAAATGATGCCTGGCTGCATCCTTCACCCTCCTGATTTGGCAAACGCTCGTGCTAGAATAAAAAAGCCACTAAACTGCATCCAGGGCCTCTGAAGTGAGCTCAAATTGTTCAAATGATGGGAGCAAACACAGAGGGTGTCTGACATCCTCGAGTATGCACAATTTCTGGTGTAGCTGTGCTTTTCTCTTACTGCAGCAGTAAGAGATGGCACCCTTGTGCAAAAGCATCTCCTTCATGCCATTTATATCCACCTTGTTATCCAAATAGCCAATTATGGGCATTTGTTCCAGACACCTTTGGAGGAAGTACTGTGATCATAACAGATTGCTGCTTCAGGATGCAGGATAAACTCAGCTTTTCCAGGTCATTCGGTGCTGCCCTCCATCATGGCAGCCCTGCCTCAGTCCTGCGGGAGACCACAGCTAGAGAAACCCCATGGACCTTGACAGACCTTCTCCACAGCAAAGCCCCTGCCACAGCAACAATTCACCCCTGCCAGAATTGATTCAGAAGTGCAGCAGGGCTGTCGGCGTGCTTTCCTCCAGGAATCCAACGCAAGTGTGATCTTCTGCTTAACAACTACCACCAGAGCTTAGGCACAAAAGTCTTCCTCACCTTCTCCTCCCTTTCTGCAGGCTCTCACTCTTCACTGCACCAAGGAGTCCTGTTGGCTGCAAGCAAGCTCAGCGCTACTTCCTGCAAGGCTCAGCTCTGCTTGGGTCTCCTGACACCTACCAAAAGAACTGTATGGCCTGAGACTGAAAGCACCTTCCTCTAAGTGCCTCCTACATCGCAGCAGCTGAATGCAGAGTTTTCCACGGTGGCATCCATGTCATTGAAACCACCATGCTCAAGGGTGGTTAGCACCTCCTCCAGCCCATGGCAGCTGATTTTCCAGCTTGAACATGGGTTCAGCTTGATCTTGCTGGGACATACATTGAAGGTCAGCAAGTGGAAAGCATGAGGGCTGTTGACAGCGATCAGAGTAGGTGAATCAGGGTCTCTTGAACCTTGGGAAGGGGGCAGAAAAGTGTGGATGCGCCTTTGGAATGGGGAAAGTCAATACTGCAGCGTATGCCTTAGCTGCTGCACAACTTGATCATGCTGCCAAAATGCACCCTGCTCTATCTAACGACTCAGCACAAATAACAACACTGAATTAAGATCGGCCCTCAGTGAATTAATGAAGAACCATTTAGAAGAACATTAGTGTTCACACAGAATACGCTGCATCCCTGGCTGCCTTTTGAAGCAATTCTTTAAACTATAAAGAGCACCAATTAAAAAGGTCTGAAACATTTGTCTTTTAGCTGCTAGGAACTCTGGCTGAAGAGCTGCTGTACTCCAAGTTCAGCAGAAAACCTACAGTTTCTGCTTTAGACTCACAACCCAATAGCTTTTTAAGGCCAGAAGGCTGTCTAGTTGCCAGGAGAAGACAAGGTGCACTTGGCATAGAGGGACTTACTCAAATGGCATGACAATGGGTACATCGTGAACAGTGCACCCTAGGACCTCAGTGTTACCTAAAGCTCTGAGAGGGACTGAGTGGCACAAACCAAGCCAAATCAGCTAAGAAGCAGGTTCTTTGGTATTCCTGCCATTTCTGCCAGGTCACAGGAGACCAAGCTGTCCCACTGAAGGTCACTCTGTAAGAGAAGGCAGTGCCACTTTGCTAGCACAGCATTTTAGTTTGTATTTCAAGTCCTTCAACAAAGATGGTCACAAACAACTTCTGGTTAATCCTTCTTAAACCTCCTCTCTGCATCAAGAGGTAATCAGACAAATCAGAGGGTGAGTTTAAATAGACCCAAAGCACAGTCACGGAAAACCTTGTTGGAGCTGGGTACAGGGACCATCACCCAAAGAGCTTTGTTTCGTGCTGAAAGGCAGTTTGGCTGGTGCATGCAGTGGGGGCAGAAGTCACAAATGGCCATGCCTCATCACTCTTGGTGCAGCAACAGAGACCCCTCTGCTCAGCTCTGGCTGGATGTGACAGATTCAGCCACGCTGATGCTTGCAATGCCCCCAGAAGGGGATGGGTCTTGTTTAGGCCTGGGTAAGACATAACCCCAAAAAGAGGAAGGAAGGATGCAAAGGATGCAGCTGAGGACACTTGCGAAAGGTCTCTCTGTGTCAACCACACTTTCTGTCACACCTAGCTGTGACCAACAGGCATTCTGGGGGGATCACAACACTTTCTAACCTTACAAAACACCAGTGCTTTGGTGCTCGAGGGGGTGCAAACAGATCTCACAGCACCAGTTCCTCTTCTAGGGGCCGGAGCAAGAAAGTTCGGTAGGGTTTCATCATTTCCCAAGAGCACAGAAAACCTCTTTTCCCATTCCATTTCCTTATCACAAGGTGGAGGAGAAGTTGCTAAACTGGAAAGGAAGCATCTCTTTACTCCAAACTGACATCAAAAGAGAAGTTAAAAACCCTGGGAGAGAGGACATGTTGGTGCCCTTCAACAGCCCCAGCTCATCCTGGATCCAACCTGGCAATGAGCTGAATGGGCTGAATGGGCTTGGTGAGGCTTCTTTTCTGTTAGAGCAGATCGACACTCAGAGCTGCCTGAAGAGCTCATATAAAGTTGTAGTTAAAGAATATGGCCAAAGGAAAAAAGCGTACAGTGTTAAATGCCAAGAGAAAAATCTATTTCTAACCATCTAAAAGGAATCTCCCCTCCATCCTCTCCTCACACCCTGATAACATTAACCTTCATTAGCTTTCCCCCTGTATTAATATGAGCCATCTTGCTGGCTCCACGGCTTTCTGGAGAGGTCTCCTTCAAAGAGCATTTCTGCATCATTTACTGTAGGACTCTGTGGAAGTGCCATCAGAGAGTCCCTCCATCACATCCTGTACTCAGATGCCCTGCTAAGCATCTATAGTTAGAAGAGATGACGCAAGCATTGGTACCTCTCGCTCCCCCTTTCCTCTCCTCCATCCATGCTGGATCCGTACTTGCTTTCAGCCAGACATTAATGCCCACACGCTTCCTGCTCGGAGTCCTCTAGGTACTGCATTAGTCACACAGCTTGTCAGCGTGAGCTCTGGGACAACATTTATTTGAACCCATGTTTTTCCAGCACATCTGCCATTGCCTCCAGGGGGAGTTTGAGGAAATTCAATGGCCAAACCCTTCTCCCAAGGGCTCTGGCAGAGCTTGCACCTTTCCAGCACCAGGTCCTGCTACATCTTGCAACAAAGCAGCTCAGACAACTGAGTGGGCTCAGAGCTTGTTCTCCCCCTTGTAGGAGGACACTTTCCATGAAGACCCTCTCTTCAATGATGAAGTATTACTGGTAGACAAGGACTTGTCAGCAGTCTCTGCACTGTGCTGGCTCACTGCTAAAGGATGGAATTCACCCCCTCCTCCATGAAACATGGGGCATTTTCTAGAGTGTGGTGTGGGAAGAGGACGGGAACTTGTAAGCCACCTCCTGTGAGAATAGCCGCTGGGTGCACTGGAAACTTGTCCACTTCCCAGCATCAGCATGGAGAACAGAGTCTGTTTAACTAAAAAGCAATCAGGACACTACAGGGAAATCATCCTTCTGCCGCTCACAAAGGCCACATCTTGTCCCTGGAAATGAGTTGGGGTTGAAGCCAGACAGGCTCCTCTTGTTTTCCATCTGAGAGTGGTTGGTGTCATTGGTTTTGACCCCAACAGAGGTATCTGGTGCCCTGGTGATCCAATGAATCATCATCACAACATGAAGGCAGTCCCCTGGAACTGGGCCCTCCACCCAGACCAGACAGTTTACTAGCCACATCTGTAAGCATGGGCTTTGGTAGGAGGTTAGAGGTATCTTTAGGTCTTGAGCATTCAGATCTGAAAGTAAAGGATGCACAAAGACCAGACAGTATGACTAAGTGCAGAAATATAAAATATTCAGTACTTGTATATATATGGCATTCAGAGAGCACTGCAGAAAGGGCAAGGATAAGAGAAACAAATCCAAGTCTGCCTGCAGGATAAGAATGAGAAAGGTCTCTATTAACATTTAAAAGGAAAGATTGTTTCACTTCTTCCTGCTGATGAGCTCAAACCGATTGTGAGCACAAAGAAATCCATACTGACATCCTGTGATGAGCCTTTGAGTTACACCAAAGTGTGCTATTAAAAGGAAAGCTCAGACCTCATATTTCTTTTACTGCCAGTATCTTTCTGGTCTAGGGGAGAAGGGTGAGAGAGATTGTGCTCCTGCCAAGGGCTGTGGGTAGCCAGCTCCCCCTGCTTTGAGGATGGCCAAGACAGTGTTGGTGTGTGGGGAGAAGAAGACAAACATCTTCCCCTTTTCTAGGAAGACACTTGGAAAACCAGGCCAGGCCAAACAAAACAGATTTCTATTGACTTGGCCATGCAAAGATCTGCAGCACAGGCAAGGGATAACACTGCCTACGTGTGTGGACCTGCACGTCCAGAGCTGCCACCAGTACAGCACTGTGCAGGGCAGCATGGCTGCACAGTGAAAGCCGGGTCAAAACGAGCCAAACAAGAGAGCATCACACCTTCCACGCTGTAAGCAGATGATGAAATGGAAAAGGAAGCACTAGAGCCAGGCAGGCACCAGCACACAAATGCATTGTGATACAGCCACCAGCACACATCCCAATAGCACCAACGGTGAGACAGCGGAGACCAATGAGGCACGGGGGACTCAGGAGCACCACCATGTCCAGTGCTGGAGAAGCGCTAAGCCTCCCCCCCGGTTTGGCTCTTCCCTTGGCTTCCCAGCCCTTGCTGGGAGCATCTCGGCTCTCCAGCCGGCTCCCACGCTTGCTGAGAAAGCTTGAGATCCCACCCCGAGGGTCGCAGCCCCAAGAGCAAGAGACGCGTCGGAAGTCCCAGGTCTGACAGAGGCAGCAACAGGCGCGTCCGAGCTCTGCTCCTTCCCTGCCTTAGGAACCTGAGGACCTCTCGTGGTAGAAAGTGGAAATGTGTTTATATGAGAAGAGAAAGCGGGGGGGGGGGGGGGGGGGGCGGGGGGGGCCAGACCTGCAGGCGCATTGCTTCGTTAAAGGAACCTTAGAACCGGACAAAGGAGAAGGCAGGATGCACCCCGTCAAAAGCAACTAACCCGCCCCTCGTAAAACCTCCAAACAAGCAGCAGTGCTGTGCACGTCCCTGCAGCCTGTAAGGGATACAGTGAATGGTCCCAGGCCCGGCTGCAGGTTGGGCAAAGCGATTCAGAGCAGCCCTGAGCAGGACTTGGGATGTTGATCGATCAGAAGCTCCCCACGATCTGGCTTCAGTGTGTGCTTGAGCCCAGAACCCCCTTGTGTGCTGGGCTGCATCTCCAGAGCGTGACCAGCAGCTCGAAGGAGGTGATCCTGCCCCTCAACTCTGCTCTCGTGAGACCCCACTTGCAGCACCGTGCGCAGTTCTGGCGTCCTCAACACAAGAAGGACATGGAGCTGTTGGAGCAAGTCCCTCCAACCCAAACCCTTCTGTGATCTTCATAAGAGGCCTCACCGGCAAGAGAAGCACCTTTCAGACCTACATGAACACCAAGTTAACAGTCACATTCCTATTTATTGCCACATTTACTGAGCATCTAACTCCTGACCCGGAGCCGCATCCTGAGGGTGCTGGTTGGGCAGAGTTCCTTACTTGTGTGCCTCTCCCAAGCTGGGCAAATACATTCTTCAATCCACTTTTTGGTAAGGCAAAGCTCAGCTTTCCTGGATAGCACTTCTCATGGAAGTCAGGCTGTCACCAGTTACCGCTTTCAGGGAGGCACCACTCATGGCAGTATTCAAGAGCCAGTTTTGTTGGCCCCATTTGGTTCCCCCATAGACAAGCTCTATCCTGCTCGCAGCCTTGCCGGGTTGTTTGCTTTTCAGGCACGAGGTGGCACTGAGGATGCAGCTTTCTTCCCTGCATCGCTGATCTGGGGCACAACCACTCAAACACCAACCCACAGCTTCACCCTCTGGAAGGTGACAGCGCTCAGACCCACGGCAGGGCAGCATCACCCACTGCAGAGGATGCATGTGGGGACCAGCCGGACACCACCCAGGCAGGGTACCAAAGCACCACAGTGTGCCGGTGTTGCCTTCACACTCCTTACGTGATGTTTCTCCTCCTCCTGAGGCCTCCCACCACAGGGAGGGCTCTAGGGCAGCACCCCAGGGTGGCAGCATGTAGCTGCTGCTCTCCTGCTGATCACAGAGTCATAGAACCATAGAATGGTTTATGTTGGAAGAGACCTTAAAGCTCATCCAGTTCTAACACCCTGCCGTGGGCAGCAACATCTTTCACTAGACCAGGTTGCAGTGAACAAAGCACTGCCTCCTCTCTGGCTCTTTGGGATGGGGCCTGGCACCCAGGACAGGCAGGGGCACAGGCAGGCATGCTGCCTGCAACCTCAGAGCAGAAACGGTTCTGCCCTGCACTAGGACCATGCCCAAATGCTCTTTCTCCATCCTTCATCTCAAGCATTTCAGCCTTCTCCTCCTTTTGCTTCCCACTGCTCCCAGCGCGGGCCCATCCCCATTGCTCAGGGCACATGGGGTCTCTTATAATGAACAGATGGAGCATATTCCATACAGCGAAACTGAAGAATAACAGCCATGAAATGTTAAATGCTGCAGTGAGGAGCAAACACCTCCTGGGTAGTTTTCCAGGCCGATGGTTACAACAATCTCTCTGTATGTTTACACACAGATAACAATAATTAAAGCAAACCCCACCAGAACTGTGGGTACCCCTAACCAGGTTACCAACTGAAAGCATAACCCCCCTTGGAAACCAATTACACTTTTACTGCACTGTTTAACTCAGAGTCTCATCGGAGTCCAGTCTGTTAAGGCATATTACAGGATGCAGCTACACAGGTTAAGATCCCAAGTACTCAGGAATAAACGATGTCCCTACTCTGCAGGGCGGGAATGGGAAGGGTTTTGTGCTCAAAGGCCATAGCTGACTTCTCGCAAGGAACGGTGTTAGCTCTATGGAGTCTTTGTCTGTCTCACTGCAGTTTAATAGCAAACCTGCAGAGAAATGGATGAGCTTATTACTTTTTGCAATTTCAAGCACAAATTCATGGTATGAGGGAAATCGTTGATTAAAACATGAAAAGCGGCTTCTTTGATTTTAAGGTTTGAAGGCCTCTGATTCAAAGGCTTGAGTGATAAATACACTTCACCTGCCACCTTTTTCCAGGAGGATT
Source organism: Ara ararauna (assembly GCA_028858755.1). NCBI lineage: Eukaryota > Metazoa > Chordata > Aves > Psittaciformes > Psittacidae > Ara > Ara ararauna. The sequence continues at coordinate 1,583,707 of CM054389.1, read as the reverse complement.
TCAAACACCACAGGGCCTTCATTTTGTGTGCAATCAAATATTAAGTAATATTTTAATTAGCGTGTTTCACTCCTCACCATTAACTCCAACCATTAAATAAGCCATGCAGGACTAATGACAAAATCCCCCCTCCTCTGACTGCAACGGGCTCTCATCCACATCCCTTCACCTGCAGTGAAAGGAAATTGGTGCTAAGCGGGATCATGGAGGGCTGGGGGTGAGATTCCCGGCTGCGTTTCCAGCTCCATAGTGAAGCAGGCAAAGGGTTCAGCCAGCCCCAGCATTCAGCCACAGGCATGTTCCTTGCAAAGCATTATTTTCCTTAAATTCACATCTCGGAAGGGCCATGTTTTCCCTCGCCTGCTATTGTCAGTGATCCCTTGCCTCCAGCAGCCAAGAGATGGCAGCTGATTAATACGAAATCTCTGGGCGCTGTTAGATATCCATCAGAGGCCTGAGGAGTGTGTCGTTTGCCTATTGAAACAGTTTAAGCACTGATGGGATTATAATTATCTTGCTATCAACTGCAACAAAGCAGCTCAGCAGGAGCTGTTACACTTAAACAGAGGTCAGCTAAATTATCCTAGTGGGAAAGCAAATGTGAGACTGTGACCTGGCTCCATAGACTGCCTATAATTAATTGGGTTTATGATTTATATTGGGGCCAAGCTTTCACCTGGCTGTCCCAGGCCAAGGGGTCACACTGGATGGTCCCTTGCTGTCAACTCCCATTGAGGATTCAATGCGAAGCCTCTCTGCACCAAATGTGGAACAATTCCTGACTCCAGCAGTCACGGTTGAGCAAGAGGGACCTGCTGCTTTTGGGTCAGGAAGCATGAGAGAGATGGAGCTTGCTATTTTCTCAAACAGACGAAACACGACACAGGGAATAGGAGCAGAAGGGGAAAAAATCCGTTCAGCTTCAGCCAGTGCTGGGGAAGGCAGAAAGGCTCAGGGATGCTATTCAAGCACGAAAATTCAGCCTAGACCCTTCTGACAGCAAGGACAGTGATGCCTGAGGAAGCACTGATGAACCATCCATGGCAGCTCCAGGACCAGATGGGAGGAACATCTGGGTACAGCTGCCCCGGGGGATGGAGAAGATGTTTGTCACCTCCCAGGCCAGCTCCATGTGTGCTGGGGCTGTGGCTGACCCATGCGCCGGTGCTGAGCATGGCAGGGCTGATCCTTCCTGAGGCCTCATACTGGGTGTCAAGACACCTTCCTCATTGTCAGAGACAGAGCCATCCTGGAGCAAGCAGCCCATTGCCCGTCTCATGTTGCTCATCTGGCCCTAATCTCTTCCATCTCTTGTTCTTGATTCCTCCCTTCACCCCCACAGCTCCTGGCTTTTCCCACTGAAGTGCCGTATGCTGCAGGTCCCACCACTGGCCCCACTACAGGGCACCCAGACAGGAGGCTCTGGGCATTTATTCCACTCTCATTCAGCTCAACCAGGGTGGCATAAAGACTTGTAGAATATTTGGGGTTTTTACCTTGTCAGAATAAAAAGACAATCTCAATTTACAGCCAACCAGGTTCCCGAGACCTACATCCTCCCATCTATCCTGATCTCTTTCCTCCTCTATGTGAGTGGTTCAGACCCTCTCAATGAAGGACCTCACCCTACAACCTTGGAGAGACATGTCCCCAAACACAACAGTTTGAAAGCAGGAGCTACCCATTGCTGGCACCTTTTCATGACGGGGATGTCTCCAAGTCTATAAAAGCCATGACTTTGGCCATGCTACCTCCACCACCAAGCCTGTCAAAGCACTGCAGTGCTGGCAGAGGCAGGATGGGTACCAGCTGCTGTAACAAGCTATGTCAATGTCTATTTATTAGCAATAAAAAGAGGGGGAAAGAAAAGATTTGGATTAAAGACACTATGATTGAAATTTAAAGAAAGAAAAACTGGTTTTCAGCTCAAAACGCAAACTCAGAGCGGAAAGCAGTAGATTGTAATCTAAACAGCAAGCTGATGACATACAAGAGATACACAAATGATATACAAAGAACAAAACAAGGACAGAGAACAAGAATAAGGGGAAAAACAAAACAAGAGTTGAAAAGAAGAGGGATGAAACAGAAAAGAAAGAGAGGGGGAGAAAGAAGTGGAAATAGGTAATCAAAAGAAATAGCAAAGGAAAGAGAGCACAAACAAAAGAAAACACATTGAGAAGAAAGGAACAAGAGATGTCAGAGATGGAGCAAACTCATGCAGAGAACAAAGAGGGGAATGTTGGGCAGCCCCAGACAAAAACTAAGACAAGACAGCACGAAAGACAAGTGGAACAAAAATAGCACCAATGTGGAAAACATGAAGGGAGTGAAGGCACTGGTGAGATAACACAGGAGCCGAGGGGCTGTGCTGAGCATGGGGCAGGGGGGGAGTGCAGTGCTGGGGCAGACACGCTCCTCTGCTGCCCTCTTGCCCCCAGCACCAAGGTGAGGGATGGGCCTGGGGAGCAAAGGGAGCAGGTCATGGCAGAGCCGCATGGCCAGGGCTGGAGGGGTCTGTCCCCACCAACCCTCCTTCCCACCCTGGGGCAAGTGTCCCAGGCTGCCTGGCCTGGAGCCTGCTCTACCCAATGAAACCCCTCTAAAGGTGCAGCAGCTCTTCAGGTGCTCTGAGCCACTGTAACATCACCAGTGCCAGGGGCTGCTTTCCTTTCATTCATCATCCCTCCCTCCCCACAACCAGAGCTGTCTTGTCCCCTGCTTTACTCTGCGTGAGGTCCCAGATGGGCACACGGGCACCAGGCAGAGCAAGGGCAAACTCAGGGTCCAGCTGGCTCCAGAACTGGAGCTGCTGTCCAAAACTGAGCCCAGCACTGGAGCTGGTGGCACCTCTGGGACAATGCATTTAAGAAGGGGTAAAAAAAGGAGTGAGAAAACAGCCCTGCAGACACCCAGGTCAGTGCAGAAGGGGAGGAGGTGCCTCAGGAGCAGAGTTCCCCTACACCCAGAGTTCCCCTACACCCAGTGGAGAAGACCATAGTCAAGCAGGTTGCTATCCTGCAGCCCATGGTGGGGCAGATACCAGCCTGTAGCCTGTGGAGGATCCCACAATGGGGCAAGTAGAGATGCCCTGGAGGAAGCTGCATCCCATGGAGAGCCCACATTTCAGCAGGTTTTCTTGCACGAACTGCAGTCCATGGGGAATCTCTGCTGGAGCCATTTGTGAAGGACTTTGTACCATGGAAGCGACCCCCTGGTAGCACAGGGGGAAAATGTCAGGAACGATCAACACAGACCAAGTGTTACAGACTGACTTCAACCCCCAGCCCATTCACCTGCACTGCCTGGGGCGCAGGGAAGTGACCCTGTTAAAACAGGAGTGATGAGGAGAAGGTGATTTTACTTCAGGATTTGTTTCTCCCCATCCCACTCTATTTTAAATGGCAATAAAGGAAATTACTTTTCCCCAAGTCAAGTCTGTTTTGCTCGTGATGGCAACTGGCAAATGATCTCTCTGCCTTTCTCTTGACCCGAACCTTTTCCATCCTATTTTCTCCCCCTGCCCTGTTGGGGGCCAGTTTTCCCAGGATGAGGCTTCAAATACATTTTCAGTGCTGAGGAGCACTGCAGGAAACAACCCAGCCTCCTCAGGAGCACTCTGCAAGGCTACACTGATCCTCACAGTAGCCGTTCTGCTCTCAAAATGCCCGAGGTTGTTCCTGGTTTAGTGCTGGGTGCCAATTCTGTATCTCAGCACAGCAAATCACCTTGTCCCCACTCTGCTGTTATTTTCCTCCCAGCTGTCATTTCTAAAAAGTACAGTTAGAAAACAGCTCCTGCACGGGTTCTTGCCTAACTACGAAATACTTGCCTATAACAGTAAAACCTAGAATTACAATAGCCAGGAAAGACATTTGGAGAGCTATTACCAATCACATCTCAGCCACCAGACGGGAATAAAATAAGAAACTCCTCTTCTGGGTAGCTCTCCGGCTTACACAACCTTTCTTCTTGTTATTTTGCCTTCTGTCAGAGCAACAGCATTTGACATGGAGGATCAGGATGGCTCTTCTAGGCAGTGATTCCTGCATGCTTTCAAAATAAATATTTATCAGGTTAGCAGAGTAGGAGCTAATGCCCAGGTTATTATTTTCCCAATAGGACTGCCTTAAGCACAACCAGCATGCAGGTATCTCAGCTCCAAGTGCAATCCAAAGCACTTGGGCCAAATTCTCAGCTGGGGCTTGCTAGAGCAAATCAAACCAGCAGCACTGTAAGTAGGCCCCTCTATCCTGCTCTTGTGAGACCCCACTTGGAGCACTGTGTGCAGTGCTGGTGCAACCTGCTCTAGTGGAAGGTGTCCTTGCCCACGGCAGGGCGTTGGAACTGGATGAGCTTTAGGGTCCTTTCACCCCTAACCAGTCTGGGATTCTAGGAACTGACCCTTTTTTCCCTACTATGAATTCCTACCTCAGTCCATAGGTGAGACCTCCCGGGGTGAGGAGCCCTGGATGGCACATGCTGCTGCACTCAGCTCAGACATGCGCATGTATTTATCACAGTAACCCTCATGGGGTGTGACACAGAACCCAGTCGTTCTTGACAAGGTATCCTGGATAATGATACTGCTAAGCTGGGATTTCGAGCTTGGGTAAGCCAAAGGTGCAGCAAAAATCCTGGTACCACAAGCACCAACTTGGCTGAAAACCTGAATAAGCTGAGCAGCTTCACTGGCTTCAGCAACTTACGTGGCTCCTGCCTGTAGGAAGACTTACGGCCATTAGTGATTTGAGGAATTTTCTGATTTATAAGAACAGACATTCCAGGAACCACATCCTCCGAACAAACAGGATCAGCCCATGCACAAGATCTTGGCTTTTCAGTATAGATGCAGAAGAGCTCAGCCCCTCACCTTCCTGGCATCAGGCTGGTGTAGCTGGAAGGGTTTATGTCCCTAAGGCTGGCACAAAGATTTTCTGATGTTTAAAGGATCATCTACACAGTGCTTTGGTTTGGCATTTACAGGGAAGCGCCCCTTAATACTTCATCTCAATGTCCTTGGAAATCCAGCTGAGACTCCTTATGGTCAATATACACTTTCCCCACTTTCCAACTCAATGCAAGATGACTTCTCATCTGCAAAGATGAGCTGCAGAGATTTCAAATGCCTAATTTCACACTGCAGAGTGAAGTGCTTAAATCTGTATCTATTAGCTGTGGATGAGTGCCCAAATTACTCAGTGATCAAGTAGAGAGGCTTTTCTATTGGGAGTCCATAAGTTAAAACTTCTGACTTAGAAATGGCAGCAGTGTAACTTCATTTGAGGGCTTAGAGAGAACTTTCCCATAGTTTGGCTCTCTGCCTGGAGCAGCACAAACGCCCTGGTAAGGGCATCAGAAGAATAAGAACTCGCTGTTGACTTCAATCTGCTGTAAAGCACATTAGATTGTACTGTTTTCTTCATAGAATCATACAATGGTGTACGTTGGAAGGGACTTTAAAGCTCATCCAGTTCCAACTCCCTGCCATGGACAGGAACAACCTTCCATTAGACCAGGTTGCTCCAAGTCTCGTCCAACCTGGCCTGGCCAACCAACCTTCTCACCTGGACCTTTCCCCTTAGGAAGTCTTGAGTGTGTAAAATGCACACAACAAGAGCACAGGCTTTCACCTTGTGTCATCCTACAGGAGAGCTATGGCTGCAAATCGGGCACTCCATGATGGAGCTCCACGTACCACGCTCTGCCCAAACAGGCCCAAGGTTGGAGGCTATACTTACCTGGACTGATGCTACCAACCTGCAGTGTCCTCAGCTCAGGTGGGAGAGCTGCTGCTCCCGTCAGCACTGCAACAGTGCACCCAAGAGACAGACTTACCTCCTGCATAGGAATGTTATCTACCCATACCTTGCTGTCCTTCACATGGATCACATCACCAACCAACCTTTTACTGAGGAGAAGATGGATACAGGAAGTGGGTCTGAGGAGTGCCCCAAGCTTTAGGTCATATTTAGAAATACCCAGCCTGAGCACACAAATGCATTTGCAAGTGATGCTTTTCTTCCACGTAACATCTCTTTCCAGCTTCTGGAATGTAACTGCATTATCTTGGTGAGTGGCAGCCGGCAGGGATGGATGAAAGAGGAGGTTAATCGGCATCGGGCATCTCTCTTGATTTCGCCTTCATTTCCATTTCTTTTAAAAATGGAAGTTCCATTAAAACAGCAGCACTTTTCTATTAAATAAGTAACAGAGAAGAATGACTGCCTCTGTATCTCATCAGCAGTGAATCTTTTTAAAATCACTCAAGAGGCAAGGCTCAAATCATATATTTAATAGGAACCACTTCGAAATCACTTTTTAAAGCAATTAACATATTATTAGAGATAAGCGCAAGATGCAACACTTAGATCCAGATTTCTAAGACAGATTTCTATGGTTTCAAAGGGTGCAGACCTCGGGTCGTCACCTCGGCAATCATCTCTGCATGTCACAAACCAATGTCAGAACAGAACTTCAGCTACACGCACACAGCAGATGCAATTTGCACTTTTAATCCCGATTTTACTCATGCTGCTTCTTTTCAGTCATTCGAAAGCACTCTATGTACACCATGGAGAATGGGGAAAACATCTCTCCAGGGTTTCTGCCCCACCTGAGGGTCCTGGAGTAATGTGTTCACCTCCACCGTCCCTTTCCTGTTCGATACTGTTTTCTTTATGGAGCATGAAGGAAAGGCATCTCTGAACCTTATTGTTTCAAAGGATAAAAGAACCCATCACCAACAGGATCCTCACTGACAGGTTGTCTTGTGTTGCCTGAGGACAAGTTCCCAAGCGCATGCGCATCATCTCCAACAGGCCACACAAATGCCACCAAGGCAGCTGGTGATGCTCAGTGGTTGCTGCCTCCTGAGCCAAGCTGTGTGGACATTCCAGAGTGACTCTGGCTGACAGTCCTGTGTGTTCAATAGAGCAAGCCCGTCCTGCCTGCTGGCTGAAGCACGTCTTGCCAACTGCGGTAGCCGAGGTGTAGCCGCACATTCATCTCTGCTGCTGGTGACGGTGACAGAAACCTCCAGCAGCTGAAGCAGATGGAAGGCTGGGGGTGGTGACACTTTATACCACCAGATTAAATCTGACAAAGCCCATCTGTTGGCACCCTGAGCACTGGCAGGAGTAGAGCTGGACTGGGAACCATGAATTAGAGCTCAGGCAACATCCAAGGGCTTTTCCATTGTTTGTCCTGAAACATGCAGGCTCTTCCCAACACTAAACAGTATGTGGCTTCCACTGATGACTGACAGCAGCCTGATGACTCAATTACAGGGCATTTTACCATTCTGACCACTAGCTGTGAAGTCTCAAATCCCCAGACTTTTCCTGGAGTCCACCTCATCGGTAAAAAGCTTTCCTTGGAAGACAGCAGCAATGCGAGGGGAAACATATCATGCATCTGAAGACATTGTGATGATATTGGTTTTGTAAGTGCTAAAATTTATTACACAAGAGATGATGCCACAGCGAATAAGAGAGAAAAATTCTACATTGACTCCCTACTTTGCAATTCAGGACAACTAAGAGGTTTTACTTCATTAAAGAAGGGAAAAAAATAGGAGACAACCCCAATGGATGAGGAAGTCTTGTCAAGCCTAAATGAACAATCAGTCCTATGCAATGCTCATGGCTGTAGAAGGAACAATGGAAGATATCTGCTTCTGTACAATAAATTACTAAAACATCAGTTATAAACCTGCTGCATGGCATTGAAAATTAAACTCATTAAACATACAGGTAGCTTCATCCTGATGCAAATGGAAGACAGGCATGAGTGCTCTGCAGCAAACAACTCTGTGCACACCCCATCTTTGGGAAACATATTTACATGTACATCTCATATATTAATATATTTTAGTGCACCCTATCCAGAGGGCAACCAGAAACAGTATTATTCTGTGAGAAGGACAGGAGATGGGCTGGCTTCTCCTCTCCACTGAGCAAATACTGTATCCACCCATTAGTCTAGCATCCATATAAAGCAACTTTGCAAGACCAAGATTCCCTTTTCCAGACAGCCAGACACAAGACCCCAAACAAACGGTCTCCCATGATGGCTGGGCAGATTTGGTAGCGAAGATTACTGTGGGCCAAAAAATGCAGGTGAGATTGCCATAGTAACAAGCCTCAAATGACTTCAAGGTCAAGAATTTCAGCCAAAGTGCCATTTATTGACCTCTTGCTCTCCCTCTCCCTTCCTTACTCCACCACAGCTCATGAAGGTTTGCAGCAACACTCACTGTTTAGGGTGGACCTTGACACCTTCACACTGACCAGGCACAATAGGCGCGTTCAAGCCTCAGAAAGAGAACACCACTACGAAGTTATGGACACTGCCATTACTGGTATCTTTGTTCAGAGCAAGGATGCCTTAAAAACAAACCCTATGGTCTCCGTAGGAGGGAAGCCCGAGCAGGACTTTCTCTTGCATTACCTGCTCTCAGTCTGTTGCACATACCAGCACATCCATCCTCATTTCTACAAGAAAAGAGGTAAAAAGAAGGTAAAGATGGGTCTCCAGGGGCACAGTGCCAGGCCAATGGCCCTGCAAGGTGGGAAAGGTGGCTCTGAAGCTCCCCATGCTTCCACGGAGCAGGAAGCATCCCACAAGCCTTACTTACCATGCTCAAGTCCAACTGACACCCAAAAGGGCAGGCAACTGCCCAGGCAAGCAGGCAGACATCCAAGGTCTTTTCCAAGAGAAACCCATCTGAAGACTCCATAGAAGGGTGTGGTGCTGCATGGGGTAGCCTGGCCAACAGCAGCATGAGGGTGATAGAGAGGAGACCAATGATTCTACTAAACAGGATTTTGTTTGATGACATCTGTGACTAAGTGTTGGAAAGATCCATGAGAGCTACTGGAGTGCACTTTGCCTCTCCCAGGCTCAAGAAAGTGGCTGCTGGATGCAGGGGCAACAAAGGGAAAAGGGAGAGAGGACCTAGCAAAGCACTACATCTTTCAAACTCAGCTCATCTGGGGCTTGGCAAACTTTCCCTATCACAAGCACCTAAGTTTTTATGCTTGCCAGGCAGCTAAATCCAGGGTCTTTCAACTCCCATCTTGGTGCAAGCATGCCTGGCCCTTTTGGAGAGCTTGGAGTCGTCTGGTAAAGCGACCATTCGCTGTCAGTAAAATACATACAAGACTGCATGAGCTTATTACAGTCATTCCAGCAGAAATAAGTGGTATCTTTTAGAGTGCTTGCCAGAAGAAAATAGCAGTTCTGACCCAATTTCACACAGCTGGAATCAGCTGTGGGAGACTAATATACAATAAAAATAAAAAGACAAATGCCCATTTCCCCCATGTCCTCTCCTAATAACATGAATAAAGCTCTTTTGATATTTCATCCTTTCCAAAGGAGTCCAGTCAGATCAGTCCAAGTCATCTGTGCTTTGAGTCAGACTCCTCTGACTCCTCCAATCTTTACTTGATGAAATTTTTAATCATCCACCTTTGTCCTGTGCAGCTGCGAAGAATCAGATCAATGCCGGCCATTCCCCTGTTCTCCACTTCCAAGCATCGTCCCGTTCCCTTGTTCAGGATGGCACCATTCTACAATTAAAGGATATAGGGAAAATATGAAGAAAATGAAAGACACGGGGTTGCCTGTGAAGCAAGCCAGGCCTGTGTGGTGCCCAGGAGGGCAGCTATGTCCTTGTGCATTGCTGGAAAGCTCACAGCACTTAGATGGGTGGCAATGCCATTCCAACAATAAAATAATCCCTGAAATAATCAATGTGAATTGAATGAGCAACCATTACCACTGACAGCATGGACCCCTCACACATCAGCAACTAAAGGACATTTGTAATGTTTAAACAGCATGGCTGTCCTCAGCCTTAGGAAGGTGTGACATCTGCAGAATGCGTATTATTTACACTCTGCCTTGGGACAAAGATACTGATATCTCTCTTGTAGTGAGGGGCCCAGAACTGAACACCAATTTCACCACAGATTATCTGTAGGAGACAGAAATCTGGAAGTCATTGACAGGGCAGTTATATACAGAAAGGGAAACTTCTACCGAAATTGTCCTAAAAGGCTGTCCCTGCCCCTGATCCCTTTTAACCTTTTCCTTCTGCACTAGGCCTCGGCATCCTCTGTGGCACGGGATCATTTCAGCTTTGTCCCACACTGACACATGCCAAAGTGCCACAGCCCGTAGTTTGGGAAGCAGAGGAGCAGCATCGATGGTAGACCCATAACAAACCTGTATGAAATTCCAGCGCTTATGGAGGCTGCTCTTGACCTTCTCGCAGTCGAGGAGCTGAGGGAAGCGGCTTTTCACGTTATCTACCAGGCAGCGGGTATCAGGTAGGAGAGTCGTGGTCCCGAGGGCGCCGAGATGCAGGAATCCCTCCTTGGTGTAGCGTGCAAGCTGAGGGATACGGAAGGAGAGGAAGGCTACCATTAGCCTCTTTGGAACATCATTAAAAAGTGATAAAGGAAAGAAAAAGCTGGCACAGCACCAGGAAAAAAGCTGTGAGGATGGTGCAGAACTGTCAGGAGGAGAAGAATCAACTTTCTCCAGCCTTTTCTTTTTCTTGTTGTTTTGGGAATTTGTTTTGAAGGGGCAGGTGAGGAGCTGGGACACAGGGAATGGATAAGAATGACTCTGAGCCTTAAACCCATCATGGAGCAGACTCCTCCAGCCTCCTTTGGGCCTGAACACTCAGCATGTTGGGGCAATGGATGGTTTCCCCTGGTTTTCAGGGAGCCAGCTGGCTTGGCATGTGAATGATGTGGCATGCCTGGTGAGCCAGCCTGGATTTGGCCTGTGAATGCAGCTACTCCAACAGCAGCAACAGCAGTCAAAGAGGGACAATATATAATTGGCCCCATTCCCCAGGGATGTGAGCCCAAATCTCCCCATGCTTTAGCCCTGAAGCAAAGGCTCAGGATCATAGCTATCCCCTGCAGTTTTCCCTGCATCCTACTGCCCTGTACTCCCCAGGACCCACCTCAGCTGCCAAGGAGATGCAGGCTGGGAGCACTGGGCAGAGCTGATGGCTCTCAGGGACATTAGGCAGTGGCACTGAGACAGGACTATGAAGGGCTCCTCCATTCCCAGGGTTTAAGGAATCCCACAGAAATATTTCCCTAAATATGCTTAAATTCAGGAGTGAAAGAGATGAATGACAGCACCCTGCCTTTTCTAGTTCAAGGGAGAGATATACACAGCTGCTTATTTAACTATGAATCAAACCATTATCTAGCAGACAATTAGGGAGTATTCAGCGCATTAATTAACTGGGCATATATCTATGACCCAGATGCTTAAAAAGAGACAGTAAATCACACTGGGAGTTTGGGTTATCTCAGTTAGAGCACTTAAACAGTGAAAATCAAGTTAAAACAATGAAACAGGGTCTGACTCTGGCTAGTAACCACAGACACAGTTATGGTGCTTGGAGCTGATTCTGCCTCCCCTACTGCTGGCTGTAGGTTTATGTGTGCTGAATCCTCTGACTAGACCCTGTTCTGCCCATCTTCCTCAAGGAAACTGCTGGTAGAGCTATACTTTTATTCAATGTGCTGTGTACTGAAGCAAGAGCTCTGCTTCTTTATATCTCACAGAGGTTCACTTGCCAAAGGTATTCAGCCCGGAGAAGAGAAGGCTCAGGGGAGATGTTGTAACAGTCTTTCAATACCTAAAGGAGGCCTATGAGAAATCTGGAGGGGGACTTTTGACAAAGACAAGGGGGAATTGCTTTAACCTGACAGAGGTCTCTATAGCTTTACAGTAATTTCCCCTCCAAATCACTGTGGTGGTGCAGCAGGGGTGGAAAGGAGCGCAGCCTGCAGAGCTTAAAGTCATATCCATCACCAACTCCTCCTCTGGCTGATTCACTGTCTCTCCCAGGCATGGGATGCCTGACTGCAGGTCAAGGATTCCCTCCACTCCCAAGCTCATGCTGGGCCAGGCTCCCAGCAAGTGCATGAGGCTGCAGCAACCTGGGAATGACCCCTGGGCATTCAGGTGCAACTCATCTGAATTAGTATCGAGCACCAACACAGAGGATGAGGCCACTTGTCTTACACAAAGTAAGAGGTATATAAATATAAGACAAAAATCCGCATAGCAGAAGAAATCATCCAGAGGTCCCAAATGGGCACTGCAAGTTATTCTCCTCGTGTTTCTGAAACGTTTCCTACCATGTACATAATCAGTGTGCCAGACACCTTCTTTTTCCATGATGTTTGGCAGCTTGTCTCCAGACAGTTGGCCTAATGCCCACAAGGCAACATGATTTCTGCTCTTACACGTTATCGCCTAATGTGGTGGGAAAAATAAGTAGAGCAAAAATCAGATCTTTCCTGAGGAACGGAGTGGGGCAGGGGTTGAAGGGAGACAACACGAGCTGAAAAACAAATGCAGGGCTTATGGAAAATGCATTAAGTGCATCTATTAAATGTGTCATCTACCATGTATAACAGCCAGATAAATAAAGCCCTGAACACATGGCTGGACCTAGCACACTGCTGATGCCTGATGTACTCTGCCAGGGCAGCAGAGGCTCAGCAACAGTCACTGCAGCCTTCAAGCCTGTCCAACCATCAAACCTGGCAGTGATTAATCCCAGAATGTCCTGTCTCACTTGCCAGTGCAAGCTTAGTGCTCCTAAGGCATTTATGGAGTTTTCTGGGCCTGACGCTAGCGATGGCCTCAGAGGCAGCCTGGGGAGCGCAGCTTCAGCTTGGTGGCATTTTCTACCTGGCTTTGCCCTGTAAGAGAAGTGATGGGAAGCGCCTCCAACTCATCACCACGTAGTGCATTGACCAACATTTTAAAGAGCAGTGGGCCTGTTCAAGGCCTTGAGCCTACCTTAGAAACTGAATATGCCACACGAATGCTTTATAATACCAGTAAATTACATGCATTGTTATTAAAACCTTCTCAGTGGTTGCAGCGTTTCACCAACTCAACAACTCAGCATTACAAGCAAACTTGCCTGTTACCAGGCAGCCAGCACAGCCCTGGATGATGATCTCTGTTTGGTGAATAAGATCATAGAATCTTAGATTGGTTTGGGTTGGAAGGGTCCTTAAAGCTCATCCAGTTCCAACCGCCTGCCACAGGCAGGGACACCTTCCATTAGACCAGGTTGCCCCCCCCCAAGTATATCTGTCCTTTAAAGTGATCTGTCCGACATCCCACTGCCTGCTAAACAGGTTTGCCAGCTCCAAAAAGCAGACCAAGCCAGGCACGACCTGAACAGTGAAGGATACAGCCAGTCCAGCCAGAAAAAGACAAACACGGAGGTACCAGCCTGAGTAAATGCCTGAAGGTGTTACCAGCCTGGACAGGAAAGGGAAAGACCAAGAGAAAGGACTGGAGAAAACCAGTTTAAAAGTATTAACATTTATATATATATATTAACATATAACCATTTAAAAGTGATTAATATTGATGAGGTCTTAAACCTCTTTATCAACAGTAGCCCAAAGCCACATCCCCAGACAGAAACACTGATCCATACCCACAGCCTCATATGAACAGATAAAACTGCGTCTTGCGAAGCTTCAAGTATCACTTTGGGGAGCTGCTTGGCCTTGAGGGGACCGACAGCCCCAGCTGATGCTGTCAGAGCAGTGGGTGCACGGCCCCACATATTCCCAGTGCATCACTTCGGCTCATCTCAAATCATCAAACTTCCACCACCAATACATCTTCTTTGATTATTATTTCTGGCTGGCTGCATCTCAGGGATGAGAGGAAGTTAATTAGATGCCTTAGCACCTGGGAAATAAAAGCCTTGATGACCTTCATTGACTGTATCGGAAAATAAGTTAGGGTTGTTTAGCTTCCTTTTTGCACTGAGCAGATCATCAATTAGTAACCATAAGTAAAGCCAACAGTTTTTAACACAATTTAATCCCGTGTGCTATTTTGTCACCCTTGGTATTGCCGTGTCCCCAATGATCTCAGTGTTGATGGTTTTGTCCTGAAGTTCTGATGCTTAAATGGGCAAAACATATTTTATCCTATAATTAAATGAAATGCTCTGCTGGGTGAACATTATCTTAAGTTTTATAGTATTATAGTGCTTTCTATCACCTTAATATATCACCATAGTTCTGTCACTCCAATGAGGTATTACTGTATTATTAGTGTAATAGAACATTACGGCAAGGTGTTTTCATGATGTACTGCTCAAAGGATGAAGCCATCAGGAAGGAAAAAAAAACATGAGTAGGCTCAATATAATTACAGGGTAAAAGGATACTTCATCATGAAATCTGATACTGATTAGACGTGGAAGTGAATGAACGCATGGAAATGGAAAACTACAGAGAAAACAAGAGAAAACCAAGAATTCCCCCATTGCTGGATTCTACAACAGAGGCCAAGATCCCATTTGCATTCAGCATTCTATATGGGATTCATTGCACCTAACTGTGTGGAGCTGAATGCTACACACAGCTTGAGCCAATTAGCAGTCATCAGCAGAAACTCAGGATATAATACAAGTTGCCCTCCCTTGAAAGGGACACATCTTGCCCTACAGAGTAGGTCATTCCCCCTCTCTCCGAGTTGGACTGCTCACCTACAGATACAGGAGCATGCCATGGGAATGGACTTACAGAGCGAGGACTTCCAACAAAACCCCAACGCTGCCTGGCATGGCAGGGGACAGGACCCACAACACTGCTGTCCTTGTGGCAAAGGGCAGCAGGGAGCCTACACCTCACCTTCACCCACCACAGGTGAGGAACTTGCTCCTTAATTGTGAAATGCATTTAAACACATATGTAACGGGCAACAGTATCAAGGAAAGGAGTGGAGAGTTCAGGAAAACACATGAACATTGAGCACAGGCAACACTGTATGTGTTTTCAGATGCAACTCCTTGTGTGTTTTTATATACAAAGAATCATAAAGTCATAGCCTGGTTTGGGCTGGAAGGGAACCCATTACCCCTTGTCTTATTGCTACAGTCCCTGACGAAGAGTCCCTCTCTCTCATCCTTTCAGGCTCCTTGCAGGTACTGGAAGGCTGCTATGTATATACATATATATAAAACAGTGAGTTATTTGAACAATATGTTTACACTGCTTCTAATTATACTCCCAGCAATAAATCACAACACAGCCCATTAATTAAACAGTAGTAGCAAAAGTCCAATTTCTTTCATGCAGTGCCTGTGCTTCTGCAAAAGGCTAATTTCAAAGCTTCTGCACTTACTGATAGCTACTTTTAAAAGCATTTTCAAGGAGTTAAACTCATTGAACATATCACAAAACAAAAGAACTGCCAAGAACTGGCTCTCAGCTGGAGAGGGAAGGGACAATGTGGAGGTGGAAGACCAGGAAGAAAAATCAGTGCTGAGCTTGCACAACAGGCGAGCTGAAGGGAGCCAGCAGCACTGCAAGGTTTGACTGGAACATCAGGCAGGAAAAGAAAACATTGTTGAGTTTAATCACAAAAACAGCTAAGGGAAAAATAAATAATCTGCTTTTAGCCATTCATCTTAAAGCCCAGGGTTAGGAGACAATGTCAGGCTAATTCAGTTTCTCATACTATAATGCACTTAGAGGTTCAAGTTTCTATCCAGAAAGTCCAAAAAGCAGTTTGTACCTTTAAAGAAAAAAAACCTGTGTGCATTTAAGCAACAGCTAGGTTATATTTAGCAGTGACTCCATCAGCCACAGTTGAGTGATCTTTGTTTAAAGGCAACGATAAACCCAAGTGAGATTTGTGTCTACCCCAAAGGACTCCTGCAGCTGGCTCCTTGGCTCAGGTGGCTCCCGAAGTTTGCAGTTCAGGCTCAGATGAGCTTTGGGATTACTTAGTCCTGGTGGGCCTGCAAATACCAGGGTGTCCATAGTGCAAGAACAGGCTGTTTATGCATTCCCATCACTTGAACTATGATGCTTTTTTTTTAGCTGAAAATGAACCTACGATCAATGAGTTTAATCCTGTTTCCACCCATTGCCACTACACACAGTGCAAACACAGCAACAGTAGTACCCATCATCCACAACTTCCCTGCCTTGGCTAAATTTCTCATATAGATAGCGAGAGCATTTACATGGGAAATGCAAGCAAAAGCAGGAGATTAAAGTCAGGTACACACAACAAATCCTGATGTTAAAACACCCAGGGCCTCCCTGGATAGAGCTAAAATCCCAGAAAGTGCTGCTACTCTGTGGCTTCAGAGAGGTCAGGCAGGGTTTTAGTAATGAAAGAAAACTTTAAAATCCCATTATAATTCTTGCGCTGCATTTTGTTCCAGGTTGATGGATCCAGCAACATTCCTGTGCTGCTTTCTTCTTAAAACAAGACAGGAGAAAAAAACTACAGAAGAGGCCGAATTAGACCATCGTCACTAACTTTCAGTACTTGGTACATCCACTAATCCTCTAAAAGAAGATAGAGAAAGCTCTGGTGATATATTGCTGTGGCCCTTCAATGTCTAAAGGAGGCTGGCAAGAAATCTGGAGAGGGGCTTTTGCCATGGGCCTGTAGGGACAGGACAAGGGGAATGGCTTTAACCTGCCAGAGGGGAGACTGAGATGAGCCCTTAGGCAGAAGGTCTTCCCTGTGAGGGTGCTGAGGCGCTGGCACAGGGTGCCCAGAGAAGCTGTGGCTGCCCCATTCCTGGCAGTGTTCAAGGCCAGGCTGGATGGGTCTTGGAGCAACCTGCTCTAGTGGAAGGTGTCCCTGCCTGTGGCAGGGGGTTGGAACTGGATGAGCTTTAACAACCCTTCTAAACCAGTCTGTGATTCTATGAAGATACCAGATTTCGAGTGAATCTTGGAATGATGATTTTTAATCTAGAATACGATTAACATTAGGATAAGAAGCCTTTGGTCTGCTCAAAAACTTCTGGAGAGGTAAAAGGAGTGCTAGAAAACTAACACTACTGTAAATCCCAGACAAGCTGAAATTGCTAATTGTCACCCTGTTAAAAAGTCCTGCTTGTTTTCTTTACCCAGCTGATATGTTTTTACTCTGCTGGGTGAAAGAGAAAGGAAAGGTCTTAAAATGCTCTGTTTGTGTATGCTCTGCTCTTCGGCTATTTGTCTTCAGCATTATTTACCCTGGTCTGGAAGATTTTTTCAAATGATGCTTTTACTTGCAACTCTGGCATGATTATGGTAATCCAGAAAGTAGCTTCTCTATGAGTAGCTGGGAAAATGCATCTTTGTATCTGAGGCATCTTTAAGAAGAAGCCTGGCCTTGTACATTAGAGAGTGCAGGCAACAGGCAAGCTGCACATCCATGCTCTGTCCATGAAGCCTCTGCAGGGTACCTCCTGCTCTGACCACACATGGTCTCAGCACATTAACTCCTCACCTGCGGTCCCCAGCCATGGCACGGGTACAGTATTGCTGTGTGGTTCTCCTGGGGGCCCTGGTCAAGGCAGACATCTTTTGCCTTGTTGTTTCGAAGCTGTAAGAAATAAAAAGTGCAGTTATACAGCCCTGTCTCTTTGAAGATGAGCAATAAACTGATGAGCAGCAATGTCTCCAGCTTCTCTGGCTATAGAAAGAATAGACGGTGCTATATCACTAGGCATAATCAGGCAGAGAAGGGTTTAGTGTGCCATATGTTTTCTTTAAATACAAGGCCTAATGATGACTGCTTTTATATAATAATCACCATTCAGAGGAGCCAACTTCCTCGAATACAGTTTTCTTTGTATTTGGTCATGTGTGGTGGTAACAAACACAGTTTTAAGCTGCTGTCAGCCTGTTGCCAGGAGCCTGAAATCAATGCAGAGTCGCTTGCATTTCATCGAAATCTCAGAGTGCTCAAAAAGGCAGCAAGGGAAAAAGTGTCCAGGGAGCACAGGGAGCCCCTTTGAATCGTCACAGGGATTCAGGAGGGGATACAGAGATGGCAAACCAGTTGTCAAGTACTGAAGGACACACTTTGGAGGGAGCATGGAAGTGTTGGGTTCATGCTACAAAGCTCAGTGCCCACTGAACCCAGCCACCAGGTCTGTCAATGCAGAGCTGCCCCCCTCCAGGTTCCCCATGTAGGGAAACTGCTGCAATGCCTCTGAAAATATGAAAAAAATATCATTAATGATATAATAAGTGCTCTGAAAATAGCACTTTTGGGGAAGTTTCAGCTTGCAGGATTTAAGTGACTTTGATAATAAATCTTTCTTAAAATTAACGCCCATGTGGGGTGCCTGGGCTGTGCTTCAAGCAGCCTTCTCAAACTGCCACTATTCCATGAGACCTACTGCAACAGAGTACTATTAGTTCCCATAAATGCCTGGGTTTATATTCCCAGTATGGCCTCAAAGCCAACAGAGATTGAATTAAGTCTCCTTACTTTATCTCATCCTTAAGCTGTTGTGACAATGCACTGTATCCTACAGAGACCTTGTAAGGAATTAGGCTCAGTTTAAGTCAAAAGGTTTTATAAGACAACTATGTATTAAAAATATACATACAGCTGCTTAATCCATGGAGTCAATGGGTAATATAGATAATTTTCTGTCAGTTCAGTAAATGAGGTATTAAAATATTTTACTGTATATGCTTTCCAAGCTCAGAAATAAATCCCCAAAATAGCTTTTTAGAAGGAACTGTGAAAAGACTTATACGAATTTATATAACTATGCACAGAGAGCATGTGTTTTGAATCCCATTCCTCTCCTTTGAGGTTATTTCTCATCAGAGACTCACCAGCTGTAAATATTACCAGGCTGCTCTAAGGGACTGCTCAGCCATAATTACCTCGCCATAAGCGATGGTGTTGTTGTATCTTCTCATTTCTGGGTAAACATGGTCCAGGTACCACTGGAAATTTTTACACTTCAAGCTCTTCCTCAATGCTTTTCTCTCAGAAACATCCCCAATGTCGATACCTGGATTCTGAAAAATAAAGACACATCATGTCACTGAACGAGTAGTCTTAAAGAAGGTTAAAAAGGAGAGGATTCCACTGATGTTTGATATCGTAGGATCACAGAATGATCTGGGTTGGAAAAGACCTTAAGATCACCAACTTCAAACCCCCTGCCACAGGCAGGGACACCTTCCACTAGAGCAGGTTGCTCCAAGCCCCATCCAACCTGGCCTTGAACACTGCCAGGGATGGGGCAGCAGCAACTTCTCTGGGTATCCTGTGCCAGCACCTCAGCACCCTCATAGGGAAGAAAACTTCTTTCTTATATCTAACCTGAACTTCCCTTGTTTAAGTTTAAACCCATTCCCCCTTGTCCTATCACTACAGTCCCTGATGAAAAGCTCCTCTCCTTCATCCTTGTAGGCCCCCTTCAGATACTGGAAGTTGCTACGAGGTCCCCACACAGCTTCTCCAGGCTGAAGAGCCCCAGCTTTCTCAGCCTGTCTCCATAGAGGAGGTGCTCCAGCCCTCCCAGACAGAAGAGAAATAGTTTTGAAGGAAAACTGCAGTATAACGGAGGTGAATCTTCAGTGTTGTCATGGATTCCCTTGGGCTTTGGATCCATTTGAGAAAGACTGAATCTGCCAACAGACACAAGAGCAACGTACTTTTAAAAGAGCTCACCTCCTGTTTAGGTATTGACATACAGGACTCCCAGGAGAGCTTAGTGGTAAACGTACATGAGGATTTAAAAGACTTCCATGCTGAATCCTGGAAATGCAAACCCCTGTCTGTGCTCTGACCACCAAAACCCTTCCCCTTACACACCCTTAAAAGGTATCAAATAAGGGGTAGAAAGAAAAGAAGAGAGAAAAATGTAAGATTCATATATAATAGAGGTACATAGCTAAGAATAAAGGACAAAAATTACAGGGGAAGAGAATTTGAGGCTGAACCTCAGAAAAACCTCTTGACAATTTGGACAATTACCCGGTGAAATAGTCTCCCTGGAGACACAGAGGAACCCCGCAGCTCGAGACAAGTTAAAAGCAGACAAAGCTAGGGTACCAGTCCCCAGAGGAATAATCCCACAGAGCCAGGAGCAGGGGCTGAAGGGAGCTGTCCCCTTTTAACCTTTTATTCCATTACAGAATCCAGGGAACTAATGCAGCAGTCAGGTGAAAGAAACCAAAGGCACATTGCAGCAGCCCCTTTTACTCCTTCCTACAGGTGTCTGGGTTCCAGCTCTATCGTAGCTGCTACTCTTGTCTTTTACCATGATCATTAAATACAGCTGGGAAAGCGATTTTCCATTACAATGCCTGTAATAATCTTCTAATGAATTATTCACTCTGCTTTAGAGAAGATACCAATTTAATGCACAACTGGTAGCTCACAGGTAAAAATAAAGATGATTCAGTGTAGACTGGGAGGACAGGCTGAAATCTGAGTGGGCAAGGTGGGATGCAGAGCAAAGCAGGACCACAAAACAGTCAGGACCTGAAATACTCAGTGCAAGGGGTTTGGCTTGGTTTTGAACATAGCAGCATCACAAAATAATTCTGTGTATATCCATAAACGCCTGCACAATACCACCAGTCACACAAGGCTTCTCTAAACTTAAATCTGGTCTAAGTATCTCAAACTGGTTTTAGAGTAACCCAGATGTGTTTTCCCACCCCCAGCAACAGTTTGTGAGATGCTGCCTTTTCCAAGTCACACAGGACCTGTGTCTTCCCAGTGGATTTTAATCCCTTTCTGCCACCCCCAAAGCTGTTTCTTAGCAAGAGCATGATGCTTCACCTCTAAAAAGGAATCAACCCTAGGAACAGTGCTGGACTCATAGTAATTTATGATCCCTGCCTATAGACATTTGGGACTTGCAACCTTTAAGAGAGATCTGGAATGACTCGGTCCTGCAAGCAACTCCGAACGCTCAGAGTGGTGCCCACCACAGCCAGCGCCCTCCTGCAGCTCAGTGGGTAAATGGCATTTATTTCCATCTCTATTTATCTATTTCTCAACAATAAACAAATCCCTGACTCCTCACCACTGCCAGGACTAAGAAACCAGTAGCACAGGCAGCTCATCGACCCTTCAAAAGTATCTGTTGTTCTCTAATGCAGTACAATGCTGCCACTTCCATGGCTCTAAATGCCAGTAGCTCTCCCCAGAGGCAACCTTTCCTCAGGAAGCAGCAGCTCATGCTTTCATGTTTTAATGGTTTTTAAACTGCCCAGAGCACAGTACCACTGCAGCAGCATCAGGACTACAGCAGCTCGCTGCACGAGTGTGATCTGCAAGGTGTATTTCATGTGTCTTTTCAGCACCAAAAGGGTGGTTGTAAATAATTGCTCATATGGGGTCTGGCTGCTCAGCACTCATGCTTAAGTACACTTCAAGTGGAGTGCGTGTCAGGGTGCAAGGCACCCAGAATCCTCACCTTATCCATAACCTGGTGAGCATTGCTGCCTCCCCTTCCCCAATACCCATTTATCCAGTTCCAACCCCCTGCCACGGGCAGGGACTCCTTCCACTGGAGCAGGTTGCTCCAAGCCCTGTCCAACCTGGCCTTGAACACTGCCAGGGACGGGGCAGCCACAGCTTCTTGGGCAGCCTACAAATACAAGTCTTTAACCCAAGAATGTTGGTTTGCATCCATTTGCACCTAAAGACATAGGTACAATGGCCATACCTCCAGTGGCAGGTTCCACGCGATGTACACATGCCACTTGTAGTCATCCATCCACACCTCGGCCACCCGCAGTGCATTGCGCTTGGTGTAGAAACCAATGTTGTTGTTGTAGGGCTTCTTCTTGCGCTCGATGTGAGCCACCCTGGAGCAGGGCAGGACCTCCATGCTGCCACCACACAGCCACACCTGCAACACAACCACACAGCACCATCAGCAAGGGGCTCAGCAAAGGGTCCACACAGACATTAACAAGAGAGAATTGGTGAGTTCGGAGGTTTCTATAATGTCCTGGTGAGCACAGAACATCACAGCATCTTGCTGGCAACTGGAAACATGGCCAGGTTTGGTCTTTGCTCAATTGAGAGACACAGAGAGAATTTAACCTGTGCCCAGAGCAAAATGCGTCAGCTTTAGAGGCATCAGGTCCAGCTCATGGTGTTAATACATTGTAGGACTGGGTGCTGAGTTTACAGTGATGTTGCTACTAAATAAAAAGGATTAGCGACTGGAATAGTTGAAACAATTGCAAGATCGCCTCCTGCATAGGCAATGACTCAGGGAAACATATGGCAGGCACAGATTTCTCCCACTTCAAACCATTTGTTCATTATTTTTCCTTCTCGTGCTGTTTAAAATTCCCATAAATCACGGTGTACAAGTTAATAAAATCTTTTGAGATTTTTGAGATCTTCTTTTTATCACACAGAAAAGGACTTTTTGCAGGGAGATTTGCCATACCTGGGTTCTTCCCTCCCTGTCTTCACCAAGAAATTATTTATGTTAAATTAAAGACAGATATCCAGGACACCAGGCACTGGGTAATCGTCACAAACACATATGCCAAACAGGCCAAATAATCCCCCTTTTGCCTATTTTGTGGTCTGCTTTCCATTATCATTTTGCAGTTGTTATAACACCCATCGTTTCTGGGATCTCCTCCCGGCTCACCACCTTTTATCCCATCTGTGTTCCCTAAATTTTATGGGCCCTGCTCAAGCCGCTCTCCTGGCAGTACCAGCAGCCTCCTGGACCATATCATCTACCCTTCTTCATCTCTAAGCAGTGGGTTTAGTGGGACCAAGGACATCCCAAGCCCAGGTGACATGGGCAAGGGGCAATACATCAGGGAGATGTCTTCCCTTGGGGTAATCCTGCTACTTGTGCTATTCTCACCTGGACTGCTGCAAAATACAGGAGTTCACATCAAAGAAACAGAGCCTATTTTATTAGCTGGTGCTTTAACATGGAGAAAAATTCCCATCTTCCTCCTGTTCTACTGTTTGACCTTTCCAAACACCTTTAAATACAATTTCATGGCTCCGGAGGGAATTCAGGGCCAATCTCCAAGATGAGGGGCATGTTTATCCCTCCTCTCCAGCCACAACCATGCTCACCTCTGGGAATTTCACAAGGTCTGCCTAAAGTCTTGCAACAGGCCACATGCTGGCAAAGCAAGTAAGAAGTGAACAAGGTAGTTCTAAGGACAAATCTATATACATTTAAAGGAATATTCCTAAGGCAATAGTTTGGCAGTGTTTCTTGCCTTCTCAGTTCCTCAGTTTCTTACTGTCTTGGTGAATTAGGAGCATCGAGCTCTGCCCTTGGGTGCTCCCAAAGCTGCTGGGTTCAACCACAACGCTGAATAAAACTGCCAGTCCTGGAAGGTGCCCAGCACCATCTGGTTTTGAGTTTGGGGGTTTTGGTAGATTTTGTCCTGATTTGAGGTCAGAATAATTATTTTTAATATGTAAAGACCAGGATCTTATTAAAAATGTCATTTCCCAGCAAGCAGCAAAAGTGCACTATTGTCTTGAGTTAAATAATTCACATGGCTTTACACCTGACAGCTTTTCTAGATTTCTGGAATATCTATGCAAACTATATTGAAATGCACACATTGTAATAACCTGAGAGAGAAAAAGCATTGGGCATCGTGCAAAGGGCATTGGCTATATACGTATCACCAAGCCAGTTCCAGACAGCTCAATAAAAATCTAATTCAGAACAGGCACTTACGCAAGTTAAGGCCATCTCCTAAATAAAACCTAAATCACCATTATGAATTATAAAAATCTATTTTTACAAGGCATTTATAAATACTTCTGCTGGCAACAAAAGAGAGACCTATTACACTGGAAATGCCAAGTCGCACCTGACATCACTGTCCTCAGTGTACAGAGGAGTAAATGATGGCCCCAGGAAGATGCTGCTGGCTCCCACATGGCATGGCAAGGACCTTCTGTTCCTGCTGGCATCCAAAAATACATGTGAACAAGTCCACAGGGGCTGCAATCCCGGGGACATCCTCCACAACCATGAAGCATGAGGTGTAGCTGCCCTACAAGCTCAGTGATGCTTTATCCTTGCAATAGCAATGACTGTGGAGCAGTGAATAGGCTAGGGAAAGGCCACAGACTTTGTTCTCTTGGTGCCAATGTGAGATGAGCTGCAAGACACCACAACCAAAAGGGCTCAGCAGACCTCCATCCTCCAAGCAAGGCTGGAAGTCATTGCCTTGCTGAAGCCCCGATGTCCCAACCTGCAGCAACTTCATCCCTGTGGCACTCAGACCCTGAAGGCAGAAGGTTCTTCGGGAACCTTCACGTACGTCCCTATTGAGCAGCCATTTGTCCCACCAAAGAACTTTAACAAATAAATTACTTTCCTATTAAGTAGATTTTTCATGTTCATGGCAAATAAACCTACAATCCCTTAAGGTACTCTGTTTAGTGCAACTAAAGGTACTCTATTTACTGCAACAGCATTAACAGGACAATCAGTCCAGTGTGTTGTTTCTGCTAATTCCTTGAGAAATTATCTCTTAGTAGATGGGTAATCAAGAGCCAGCATAACATTAAGACCCATCAGAGAAATCAGGTGTTGTCAAATTAATTCATGTTTAGCCTATTTAACAAGTCAGAATCTTTTCTCTTGCTTCCTACAAAGGATGAAATCATGCTCACTTTATTTTATAAAATATGCCTGCATGGCAAGTAAAGGCATGTTTAAAGACTCAAGATAGAGTATGTAACACAGTAGGTTAAATACAAAGAGCAAGCCTCAAGTTTCTCCCTTGTTTTCTGACATTCAAATTTCAACATGACTATCAGCTTGCCATTCAGCCACCCGTAAAGAGATGCAGAATTAAAAATAGAAGCATTCCCCTCCAGTAAATGACAGTGACTCAATAACTTCTCCATCAGTCTACACACAGGAATAATCAAACATACAGAAAAATGCCTGGACTTATAAATAATTGGTTAATGCTAAATTCTAGGGAAGAAATCCCAGAGAAAAACATGAGACAAATCCATCACCCAGAGATCTTCGATGTGTTTTTCACAAAGCTGGTGGGTAATGCACTTGCAGTTATCTTCCAAGCAAAATGTGACTGTCCTAAGAATTCAGCATGGAAAAGCAGTGATTCCTCTCAAGACTTGAAATCACAGAATCCTAGAATCCCAGAATCATTAGGATTGGAAGGGACATCTGAAGATCATCCAGTCCAACTTACTGCCAAGGCAGGGCCACCCCAGAGCAGGTTGCACAGGAACATCTCCAGGAAGGTTTGAATGTCTCCAGAGAGGGAGACTCCATGATCGCTCTGGGAAGCCTGTTCCAGACCGGTTTGGATTGGAAAGGACCTTAAAGCTCATCCAGTTCCAACCCCCTGCCATGGGCAGAGACACCTTCCACTAGACCAGGCTGCTCCAAGCCCCATCCAACCTGGCCAACCTGCACAACTCTTGTGTGTGTATACCTCCCAGCCAAGCCATCAGCATCTCCTCTGCCATCAGCCTTCAGGTCTTCATTTGCAAAAGCAAAGTTGTTTTTACAATGCTCTTATGGAGCACTCTGCATGTCTTAATTCTAAGGACATGTCCTTCACCTGGGACAGGGGTAACCTCAGAGTCTGGGAGCGACCTTGAAAACAACAGTGACCAGGCCTGTTGGACGGGACCTCAAGCAAGGCGAGCAGGAGGACTCTGGCATTGCCTGGGTAAGTACACATTCCCTGTGGTTACTGTACTCCTGGTAATGGAGAAAGAATGGCAGACTGCTCACAAAGCACAGTGTACCGATGGTCCTTTGTGCATGTAATAGAGACAGCAAGAAAATCCCAGTTTCTCTTCACCAGCTCACTGCAGCAGCTGCAGAACCAATTTTCTAAGTGAAGAACAATTACTGTCTGTGATCCCTTTTGCCCTCAAAAATGTTCTGCAGCTATCAATTTGCTTTGCTCCTGTCTGCTAGAGCCAGCAATTACTCCAAAGGAGCATTATTTAAACAAAAGGGCTTTTGGCAATCTGCTCAATGCCAGACAGGCAGAAAAGGGTGACCCAGAGGAAATCCACCACCCAGGATGGTGCTGCAAGCCTGTTTTGTGCTACCCCAGGCTCATGGCATCATCTACACTCCCTCATTGAGCAGGGCTAGAAATACACCCCATACCTTGAGGTTGGTGGTGCCAGTGCTCTTAGTGCTTTACGGGTCTGGTTTGCTGTGAGGGAGCAATCCAGAGGATGTATTTGGGTACCACTTGGGGCAAGCAGGAGGATGTTACTGATTACTGGGTGCTGCTGCCTTGTCCCACCCCATCCTCTCTGGTAGGTCACAGATGCTTCTTCCTTTGCGTCTCCCTCTGTTCACCCAATGGAGCAGGGTGAGCCTAAGGGCTCCCTCCCTTGGGTGCAGAGGCAGCAGCACTGACATCCAGCCAGCACTCACGGAGCAGCAAAAGGCACACACAGGGGAAGGCATGGCTGCAGCTCGAACAAAAGATGGGTGAAAAAATGAACTCTGAAACCAGAAGTTTAATGCATCTATAACAAGAAACGCTTGCTCCCCTCCCCAGCAAGCAGCGCTTGCTACGCCATGGTGTCCACTGGCAGGGAGGCAGAAGAGAAAATTGTTAACTTAAGGAGACTATTTTCATCAGAAAATACTGGCGCAGGGGCTGCTTCCCCTGGGATGGCAGAACCGCTCGTACATCCCGCTTCTCTTCATGTGCCTGCAAGCCAGAGCAGGGAATTGGGGCTCACCATCTGCTTTGTGCACGAATTAAAACAAAAAGAGAGCACTTCTGCAAGATAAGAGGCAAAACTGGGGTTGGTCCCTTGCTCCCTTCCACCCGATGGAGAGCCAGGATGGAATCCTGCCCTGGCACAGCATTCTCTCCTCTCAACCATCAGCACCTCCAGATGAGACACCATGCTGTGGGTGCCCTGTGCCACTGCCTTATATAATGCTGTGTTTCCTCCTCGTCCCTATTATTATTATTATTATTATTATTATTATTATTAATAATAATAATAATAATAATAATAAATAAGAAGAGACTATCTTGGGTCCTGGATCAGGTGTTCTAGCTGGAGCATGACATGAAATCTATGATGAACACTGACAGCTCCCATTAAGGGATCCTGACTTCAGCTGCTTAGAACTTCGCCGAATTTTAACTGTTCAGACTGAAATAAACCCTAGAACAGCTCGAGCCTGCCTGCAGTTAATGAAAAGAGACATCATGTCTAATGGTGTCAAGATGAGGCTGTGAGGTAAACTTTTAATCTCTGAATGCACTGACAGAAGGAAACGGGGGAAAAAACCTGCTCCCAACTTTCATTATACAAACTTCAGGCTTTTTCAGCTGATAACTTTATTTCTCAGGCGATTAGCAAAACCATGCCTTAATTAGTAATAGATTTCCCATTTAAGAGCTTTGCCTTATCTTTGGCCCCCTTCCTTTCTTTTAACTTCCTAAGTTAAGGGAAAAACACAATTACCCAAGGCAGCGAAAATAACAAGGAATGTATCAGAACAAAGACCTAATAATAAAATTGAGAAGCAGCAAAAAAGGCACAGAAATAATAATTTCTCCCTATGCTCCCTCACATAGTTCTGAGAGACAGTATCTCCTCAAATTATTCCTTTTCTCAGAAGAAACAACACATACAGATACATTTCCAGCAATGTAGGTGAAGCAGCTTCTATCCCCTCTGCTCCCAATTTGGCCATGCTCTACCCCATGTCCCTGCAGGACACCACAGGAGGATGTCCCCAGCGCCAAGCTTGCACTGCAGTGGCCCACTCCCCAAGATGCCGGAGCAGCAAAGGGGTCAAGAATGGGACGACAAAGTCACTCCCCCAAACCTCTGTAATCCCTTGTGCCCAAAGCATGGCTGCTGCTGCTCTTTGGTGGGGACAAGACTTGAGCAAGCAATGCCAACATGGGGCACTGCCCACTGTCCATGTCATCAACAAAGATGTTAAACAGTGCCAGTCCCAACACGGACCCCTGAGGAACACCACTTAAACACTGGAAAACCTTATGGACTGGAACTTACACATACAACTTAGCAGCAGTACCTTCATGTCCCTGGCACGAGGCTTGTGCAATGTGGCAGTGAGAGACGTGAACCACAGGAAGCCTGTTAAATCTGAATTCTGGTGATTAAACACCTCCACACCATTAGGCAATAGCTGTTTATGGGTGACAATCATCAGCTGCACAACTCTCACACACAGCAAACTAGATAATGTTTTATATTTTTATACATATATATATGTTATATCATCCCTGAAGTGCTCCTTCAAGCTACTGTGACTGCACTATCTCATGTAACATCACAGCAAGAACTTCTGTAGAAATGCTCAGCTGAATTACATAAAGGTTAAGTTAAGAAATCACACACCGAGTGGGTGGAAAAAAGAATCGGCTCTCTGGAACCTTCTACTGCCACCACAGTGGAATACAGTATTAGTGATCTCTTCAGGTTGGACACAAACACTCCTTGAAGAGAATTGCTTTCTAGTTTAGATATGTGGATTTTCACAGATCACATCAAGAGAGGACTGGTGGTGTGAGAATTTGTACTATAGCAGTGAATGTACCACCTTTGAGGTTATTTTGCTACAGATCCAGCAGTGTGCTATCTCTACCCAAGACCACAACTAAAACAACCACATGGTGTAGTGTTTCTAAGCATGAGCAGGGACAGACCCTCAAGTCCATCAATCTCAGAAGAAGGCAACACCTTGTGGGCAGAGACAGTGTTTGCATTGATGGACCCAAGAGACACTGTCTACTTGGAAATCTCAACACAGCTTCATCCTGAACAACTAATATGTGATTTTGGAAACCTCTATGAGGAAGTGAAAGAGACTCAGCATCCTGCAGCAGCAATGGGAAAACGAATTTCGTTGCTAAACCTGTAGATTTCTTCTCTGTCATAAGGTTATGGAAAACTTTTCCGCGAGAATCACGGCCAAGAAGCCACATCAGGCATCAAATTCACATGCCATCTCCTGAAAATATGATTTCTGAATGGACTATTCCCTAACCTGACCACCTCAGGCCAGAGGTCTCTCAAGCAGAGAATGGAAGTGGGAGGAGAGGATAATACTACATTTAAAACAATAACTTATTTTTCTTTTCTGTCATTCTTTTTCTGACATTTTATCCTCACGGATAATACCACTTTGGAGAAGTTCCTTCTATCTTGTGCCAGACCAATAACAGAATTGTCCAGATTGTGCTATGTCCCAATGTCTTTCCTTTCCTGCTGAGATGACTAAATTCACGCCTGTTATAACAGCCACTTAAAAATGCCAAATAAGAGTGGAACTCAGGTGCACAATCCACTCCACAGATCCTAACCTACAGCAATATTGGGCAATAGCCACAGTTTTCATGCTCTTAACTCAGCAAGGAACATAAATAGTTTAACATTTGACATACTGGAGATGTTAGACTAAAGAAAGCTTCACATCAGTGCAAAGCAGTGATTTCTCTGCGCTGCCACAGTTCAAAGACAGCAATACATACACACTGCAATTGTGTTTGCTCAAACTGCAGGCTTTTCCAATGAAAAATGTATGCTGTGCTTCTCCAACAAATGCAACACAACCTGTTCTAAATAGTGCATCATTCCCCGCAAGAACAGGTATTGATTTGAGTTTATCACCAGATAAGATACGTAAGAATAGGCTTGGTGGGAAGATACCTTTAAAAGACTGATCACAAAGCACAGCACAGGGAGGATTAGCTGTAATGACAAGTGTCTGCATCCTCTTGGCTTGAAAAAACTGCTGAATAGAAGTATTTTGCTACTCAGTGCACCAGGACTGATATTTTAATTGTTGCATAATTAAACTACAGCAAGCAGAGTGACTGTAGCTTTGTCATTTTAGCACTTAAAAAGCTATTAAAAAAAGAACAAAAAAGAACAGTGTATTTTTAAATCCACTTCTCAAATGCTTGGTGAAACTGCAGAGATGCTCTCACACCTGAACTCCCCTCCTTGGCTGGAGCTCAAGCCCAAATCTGTATTGCCAGCTCCCATATGGCTGAGGCATTCCTGCAGAGCACAAAGCCCCAGTTACACACTGAAGTGGTTTTCAACTACCATAGTATAAATCTGGGTCTCTCCTAATAAGTTTAGTACTAAAACTCCTCAGTGCTCCGATGGTATCTGATCATTCTTGGCAGCTTGACAAGGACCTGATTATGTTGTAATAGTATAATGCAAAGATTATTGCAGACTCATAAAAGACAAGTGCTTTAAAAACAGCATCAACAAAACCTGTAAGCCCTTTCAGAAGGAGAACAACATGCTGGGCTTCATATGCTCAGAGCACAGAAATTACCTGCAGGATTCGACCCTGAACTACTTAGAGGTTGCTCTTTTTTTCTTATTATTTTATTGCCAGTAATGTACCAAACGCATCTTGATCTCATTTTCCCATTACCATTTCTGTCAAAGCTGTAAAAGTAAAATAGCATAAAGAGTTCAGCAGAATTTTGATCTATTTTTCATGTAAAAACGCCTTGAGAGAAAATTATTCGTTGACAGTTCTTCGGCCCAACGTGATTCCACTCGGGGAGAGGCAGGAGGAGGGGGGAAGGTGCCATGTATCGCTTTAACCATAAGAGGCAGTTCTAAACTAGAATTATTTATGCAGAGAGGCAGGCATGTGATAGAGCAGCTCCTGAGCTGACAGCACCTTGGCTCCACTGAGCTCTTCCCAGTCCTCTTAACTGCAGCACATCACGACTGCGGCTTCTGTAATGTGTAATTATAGATACCCTCTCATCAGACCCTGACGGGGAAGGCTCTGGAAGGAAGCCGAGCTCCTCCAGAGCTGTTCATAGGACTGAATGTGACTCAGCCTATCCTCTCTGCACAAAACTGCTCCAGGAACTCATCAAAAAGAACAGCTAATGAGTTTAAAACTAGAGCATGCAAATATAGAGGGAGGGAACATATGCAGCGTCTGTGTGTGTCTGTTATTTGGGGTGAAAGCCTATGAGGACATACAGACACACACATACACAAGGTTATTTCATGCCTTGTCAGTGCTCAAAGCCAGACTGACAATGTTTCCTAAGCTCTCCCATGGTTTTGCCACAGTCTTTCTCATTCATTATGCTTGGAAACGATTCTGAACAACAGTGTTGAAACAAGCTGTCAGGTTTACCTAAGGCTCTCTACCTTCGTTTTAGGTCCAGTGGAAGGTATCCCTGCCCATGGCTAGGTGGTTGGAACTGGATGACCTTAAAGGTCCTTTCCAACCCATACAAGTCTCTGATTTTATGAAATGATGTCCACAACAGTTGGACGGACCCAGTGCAAAACATGTTTGTTGGTTGTGCCAAGACCAAGAGTGATGCTCTGTTCCCACAGACACCTGAATGCCACTGTAGTAACAACTGGGGGCAGCTCAGGAAGGGCAAGCGAAATTTGGAACCTCGCTGTTGTCTGACCCTTTCTCAATAGAGAGGAGAAAGTATCTGCCCATTTTACCAAGGACGGATCCTCATCTGTGGGCTGCTGATGCTATCACCCAACAGGCTCCTCCTCCCAGCACCAAGTCTGCTGCAGATGGACTAAGTCTGTGCGAGTTAAACTAAGGTCCAGACCAGATGGTTGGAGAGTAGGGCAGTTCTGTCATATTCTTGCCATTCTCTCTGCCATCTGCTCATTTTCACTGTCAGTGTTAAAATCCCCTCTTCGGAGGAGCCGCTGTGTACTTTGAAATAATGAATACTTTACAACTCCAAGCAAGCACGCAAGTTTAAAGCCTGAGCAATTGCTGTGGCTCTGAAGCTATCATCAGCAAACGCGCTGATAACTGATTGTCACAGACAGCCTTCAACCTCCACTTAAAACAATGTTAAATTTGGGTACATGTGCAGGTAAAGCATTCTGTAAAGGCCCTCGAAGATTAATAACCTGCTAATAGCTGCTCATCTCAACGGGGTAGGCATCCTGAAACATCCCCCATCAGAACTGCCACTGAGCTGGAGCTGTGATTTTAAATTTGGAAGCCCTGTCTTCTGGGGCAGCATTTAGGCTGATAACTGTGGTGCAGCTGCTTGATCCATCCAAGACCATCAAATTACCCTGGTGGCCATCCAGCTGTGGACTCTCTTATCTTCAGAAGTTTCCAGAGCAAGCAGCCAGGACTTGTACACACTGTTAGATGCTGGTTTAACAAAGGCCACAGCATTTTGTTGATGTAGACATACTTTGGGCGCACAGCCACAGATTTCAGAGGACTTGAACTTGGTCTCAGCAGCCAGAAATTCAACCCTTCAACTAGCAGCCCTTCAAAAGCAATAGCCAAGAGGACCGAGGCTGCACAGGGACCAATTTGGAAGAGATGGAAGGAAAAAATGTATCTGACGCAAACCTTTTTTTTCCCCTCCTGTTATACACAGCAATGATTAACAACAGAGCCGCAATATTTTTATTAATAATACTATTAACACTGCTATTACACAATCAAATTTCGATGAAAGCTTTGTTTGGATAGCGAGTCCTGCTCCTCCTGAGACCAGCAGCACAACTCCCATTGTCTTTCCCAGAGCCAGGATTTCAGCCTCTAACCAGCAACAGCTTTGTGCAAACCTAGAAAGAATTCACATGGTTTTGAAGAGGGTTATCATGGACACATCTGCACACCTGGGTGTTACAGCTCCACATTACAAAGGGCCTTGTGTTGGTAGAATGAAAAAGGCAAGTGTATCTTGGTCAATTAACCTTTTTTCCCCTTCTACAGTGAACTTAAATGTTTGGATTATTTAGAGCAATTAAAGAATCAGCGTACCTTAAGAAAATACTCCAGGTCTGCTGGCAAAGCCGCTTGTATGAGCCCTTCCCTAAACCTAACTCAAGCAAAACCAGCGAAGGCAGACCAGATTTACTTAGTGCACTGTTCAGGGTGACCCAACCTACAGGAATGAAAGCACCTTTGGTGGTCCAGATTCGAGATGACATAAATGTCCAAAGGAGCAGCAGTGACCCTTCCCCAGCACAACCACATCCACCACTGCATACCACCAACTGGGCATCAGTTGTGCTCATGTATCCTGCTGTTATGGTAGGGAATTGTCTTTCATGGTTGCCCAGAAAACATCTTGCCTAACATTAAATTCTCTTATAACCCACAGCGCAAGTTGCTCCTTTCATCCACAGGACCAAATTGCCAGAGCAGAGACCAAAGTGGATTTGAAATCCTATCTCTGCTGTTCACAGGCTCCATTAGCTTGTTACAGCTGGTACCCTATTCCCGAGGAGTATATGTTAATGTTCCCCCACTCCCGAAAGCCCAACTGTAAAGCATCTCCTCCCTTTCCTTCCTCTTACCTTGAGGTCTGGTCACAGCATGGACACCACTTTGCAGAGCATAACAACTAATGATTTTTCATGAAGCAAACGCTGTCTGGCTGTTGTGCTCATTACAATGCACCTCTTCAGTGCAATTGATGGCAGTGAGAGCCAAATGAATCATTAGCTCTGTGCTGTCCCCAGATGACTCTGACATTCCTGCTTCTGCCATGCTGCAGAAGAGGCGGCACAAGCTGCTGTATCAGGATAGCCTGATCATCCTTGCAGAAGCACAGCTAGGTGGGTCTCCATGCTGCCATGGTGTCTGGCCACTGCCCTGAATGCTGGCTGAAGGTTAAGCTACACACACAAAGCTGCTGTAAATCAATCATGCAAAAGGTTGCACTTGATGGGTCCAAGAAGGAGTTTTATGCAAGAGACACAGGGAAACACAACCACTCCAGTGTTTAGACTTGTCTGTGCTTACAAAAACCCTGAAAAATACAAAATTCCCAAACTTCCCCCTGCAGATGTATATTATATGTGGTCCAAGAAGTATTCTGGGGAGCACAGCGGTGGGTAGGAGAGCCGCAGCCCCTCAGACACTGTAGTGCCAGCTGGCTGGGTGTGTGGTGTGAGCATCCCAGGGCAGTCCTCCCTCCTACATGCACCTCACTACAGCTGGAAGCGGACAACAGCCCTCTGAAAGTCCCTTCAGCCTGAATTAAGCTACAATTCCTGTGCAGAGATACTTCAGACAGATGTTTGGAGGTCACAGAGAGGACACCACTCAGATAGGGGAAAGGTGTGAAATACTGTCCTGGTTCTTCCACTGAGCATCTTGACAAGTTATTTCTGTGCTATCTACTTCTGTTCTCTCCTTTTACAACTCATGTAGTCTAACGTGAGGAGAGAGGCTGTCACAACGCATACAAATGGTTCCTAGGGCAATGGCAGTCTAACCTCAGCTGAGGAGCGCTCAGTTTACTGGAATTTAAGGAATTCTTTTGTGCAGCAGGACTTTTGGGATATTTTAAACTTAAATGCTAACTATGGTGTTTTTCAGATGTTTCTAATCTCAGACTCCTGTGGAATTTTCCAGTTCAGCAGGAGATCCCTTCGGACACTTCTCCAAGTTGAATGACTTTGCATCATACACGAACTTTCTTTCCTTACCCTCCTCACAGACACTAAAATAATTCCTGGATAGCCAGGGTCCAAGAGGTACCAGACTGAGAATGGAGTCTGAGATGTCTTAAAGGTTCCTTAGAGCATGAAGGAGATGGGGCCATCTTCACGTGACTGTGCTAGATTAGACAGCTAAACACAGGTGAGATGGATCAGGGTAGATATTCCTTTTTGTCCGTGTAGCAAATAGCACCCAAGGGTCTGAACTGTGGCTGGAGTCTATAATAACAACAGGTCAGTGGACAACAAAGATGTGATTAGGAGACTCCTAAAGGTCAGGCTCTATTTCAACTGATCTAAGATCTACAATAGGGTTATAATAGAGAAGCTGAATCGAGAGAAGAGAGTTGGGCAACGCAGGCATATTGCCAAGTGTCGAAGGATAAACCTTAAGGAATTCTGACGTGCAATAAAAGCCCTGTTTTTCTCAAAAGTCAGTTCTCTCAAGTGAATTAAACTGTGCTGAAAGTTGGTGAGAACAGTCATTGCCCAGAGCACTCTACAGCTTAGCTGTAGGAGCTTCATCCGAAGTCTTCGGATCAAAGCAAACCAAAACACCTCTGAATGGATCACAAACTCAGTTCATTGATTTACTTACAAAGTTTAGGAGCCAATATGATTTATTTTGCATGAAACTGCAGAATGGAGATAGTGGTACAACCACAGAGGAACACCTCCTTACATTTATCTGACAGAATACTGCTTATCCATTTGAAACAACTGTCACGTCGTCCTGATATGTATAAAAGTCTCACTAAGTATTTAATAGATTTTAAGAATTTCAGATCAAAGTCCCCAAATACACAGTCATTGTTTAAGATCACCTAGCATCCATTTATTTATATGCTCATATTACATCCCTTTTTAAAATCACTCAATTTTCTCCTCAAGAAAACCCCAAAATCCAAAAACCTCTGTGGAATAATGATGCCCTCCATGTCTGCAAAAGGTACTGTGAGACTGGTTAGTGGCATTTTAGTAACAGGAGCACAATCCTTACCCGTTCTTCCCTGACTCCTCTTGCCCTTGATTTGCCAATTAGAAATAACTGTGGTGGAAGCGATACCATCCCGCAATGCTGGTTTCAGACTCTGTCACCCAAACAGCTATTAGGAAGCCATAAAAAGGGCTCATAAGCAGATTTTTCTCTCCCCAGTGAAGTGTGTTGATAAGAACAATTGATGTTTTCACTTATTTATATGGATACATACTTATGAACACACATACTTTATTTGATTCTAACTTGAAGAAACCAATTACCATTCCCTGTAACTGAGAGCCTCAGAAAGCACCAAGAAGTATGAAAATGGTTATTATATTCTAATCAGACATTTGCAGGGAGAACATTTCCACTTTTTCAGCCAAAGCCTGGAACAGCACACAAAACAGTCACTGTCAAAACGTGTCTTTAAGTCAAAATTGCTCTTTTCCAAGCTAGCTAAAACTGGGCTGCACTTCAGGCTGCCCCACATGGTAACATCCATCTCCCATGTGCATTCCCATCCATTCTTTATAGTCCACACCATGCTGGCTGAGGACATCTCAGAAGCGTTATGAATGCCCAGTGCTGGGCATCCTGCAGCGGCTGAGGGCAGCACAGGGAGCAGCACACACACGTGAGGAGACAGAGAACAACCACTGGCCCACGCACTTTTTCTCCTTCTACCTTTCTGATTGACTCCAGGCATCCTTGTCATCCTTTTGAATGTGCCATGACTGCAGGCTCCTATGGCCCCAGAAGTGCAGCATCCGACAGTGCCTCCCCACTGGGAAAATCACGCCTTCTGCACTATGCTCTGCAGGGACACAGACCTTGTCTATACTGTGTAAAGATTACAAGCTGGTTTTGTAAACACAATAAGGCTTGGCCTCTCAAGGCCAACCATGTGCCAGTATCCATGGATGGGAATGAAGAACAGAGCAAGCACATGGTGACACCTGCCCCCAGGTCCTTCCCACCTTCAGGCAATCTGTGCCTTAAGGAGTCCCTGAGCAAGAGCCCTTTGTATTCAGTAACACTCTGCAGTGTTATTATTCCCGGTACACATCTGCTTAAATATACATTTAACTCAGGCCAGGCACCACACCAACCAAGATGGTCCTGGTCCGTAGAGGAACATTCCTGTTCCCTCTCTCAGTTGGCCTAATATATTGAAAGTCATCTGATGTAACATGCTTGTATCCCAGGAATGGGAAGGACAATGGCATCTGTGGTGTAGGGCCTTGTGGTGGCTCATGGACTTTGTGAGGCAGTGATGAAAGACAAGCAAGTCCCAAAAGAGCCTGCTGATGGGTAAGTGAGCCTGATGGGATAGGTAGGTGCTCTTATATCAGCACTCTCACCAACGTATTCAAACTGCTGTACCTGGAAGAAGGCTGTGCTATGGAAAAGCAATCCCTGTCATTTAGAAAGAATGCAGAAGGATGAAAGACATCCCCCATTAACAGTAAAAAATTAACAAGGCCACACTGTTCTCAGTTACTCCCGTCTGAGACACTGAAAAAGATGGGTGCTCCTGATGTAACTGTCACTGAGCTAAGTTATCTGCACATTTTCTGCCATGTATATGAAGTATTTCCCAAGCTATTTATCTAAATGAAGTATCGCATACTTGAGAACAAACAAACGGATGGCCATTACCCAGCCACATCACAAATTTTGCTTTGTCTAAAGAAGAGATGCATCTTGCTGTAGAGCCCACTTCAAGCTTCTTGCCTCTTCCAAGCACTCAGACTCACTTATACATCTTGAGCTGGCTTTCATTAAATTGAGATTAAAAGGACTTCTCCACAGAAATATAATCATGTAATGGAAAATGTCTCATTTCAGCTTTTGGCTCCCAAACACAAGCCCTGCCATTCAAGGGCACACCAGCACTAATAACTTCTGCTGAAGCAGCTGCTTCTATTTTATTCCTTTCAAATGCATGACAGAGGTTACAAAACCCAGAGCAGGAGCACAGGACACATTTTCAAGGCAGGCCTACGGCAGGTACGAACTGTGTTTTCCTCTGGGAGACTCCACTCCACAAAGGATAGGGATAAGAAGTGCCCAGCTCTGTCCTCACACTTCTATCTTACAGGTATTTGCTGAGAATTCAGCATATAAAGGTCTGGCCATGCCTAAAACTGGAGATGAGCCAAAAGCATCTAAAAGCTTTTGTCTTGGAAGATACGGAATATGGTGACTTCCATGAAATTCCATCACAAAGGAAATGTAGCATTTCAAGAGAATGGATCAAGCCGCATTTAGAGCTCAACAGAATGGAAAGTGGCTGTATTTTTGGTTTTGCATTAAGTTCATCATTTATAATAAACTACAATAAAAATGAAAGCTGTGAATGGAGCAAAATTTCAGATTCAGTGAGACAAAACATTCTCATCAGATACAGCATTTTTTAACCTCAGTTTTGGAAACTTTTCAGGTTTTTCTGAAATGCATTTCAAAACCCAAACGGAAATAATGGGTTTTGGAAACCACAGTGTAGCAAATGAACAAGGCACAAGAAAAGAGACAATGAGCAGCGCTGTATCTTCAGGTCATGACAGCATCGTGACTCACTTGTTTAGAGTCCAGCAACAATTGTTATTAGTGCCTAATTCATCAGCATTCCTGGGTTTGGGATGAGTTGGAAACAACAAATATAGCAATTCCCTGTAAACACACAAAACCACAAGAGATGGAAACAAAGCAGAAAATCAGAAGATCCCACCTTGATTGGCCCCAGATTCACATCACAAAATTTTTCTGAATCAACTGCTTGAAAAAATGCCCATTGCTACAGCCTCAGAGGCTGCCTTTTATGCTTCCCTCTGCTTCAGGAAGGCCATACAAGAGAACTATCAAATCCCAGACTGGTTTGGGTTGGAAGGGACATTAAACCTCATCCAGTCCCAATCCCCTGCAATGAGCAGGGACACCTTCCACTGGAGCAGCTTGCTCCAAGCCCCTGTGTCCAACCTGGCCTTGAACACTGCCAGGGATGGGGCAGCCACAGCTTCTCTGGGCACCCTGTGCCAGCGCCTCAGCACCCTCACAGGGAAGAGCTTCTGCCTAAGAGCTCATCTCAGTCTCCCCTCTGGCAGAGGATTTTCTCAATTCCCCCTGTCCTGTCCCTCCATCCCTTGTCCAAAGCCCCTCTCCAGGTTTCCTGCAGCCCCTTTAGGCACTGGAGCTGCTCTGAGGTCTTCCCTTCAGGAGCCTTCTCTTCTCCAGGCTGCCCCAGCCCAGCTCTCTCAGCCTGGCTCCAGAGCAGAAGTGCTCCAGCCCTTGCAGCATCCCTGTAGCCTCCTCTGGACTTGTTCCAACAGCTCCACATCCCTCCTGTGCTGGGGACCCCAGAAGAGCTATTCATGGTTTTGCAAGTCATACCAGCATGGTAAAATATTTATTGTATTTTACTCGTAAGTCACTTGGACAGCCTTAAAGTAACTGCACACCTCAAGGCAATGAAAAGCCCTCAACCGAATTCCATCTAAAATGAAGCCTGAGCCACATTCTGGCTCCACTTCAAATTACGCTTGCAATGTGTGAGCCAAGTCCCTAAAGGAAAATGGAAGTGCTTCCATCCACTTCAACAGCCTTTAGGTCAGCCATAAGCGTGGCCCCACACACCGCACTCGGCAGCGGTTCGCTTGGGAGGTGCCAATGCCATCCCTACCCATGAGGGCTGAGGTTTCAAGCAGAATATGCTGGTAAAACTTTATTTCTTTTAATTAAAAAGATGCATTCAGGTGCACAGGATCTGCTCCTCCGAGGGTCCAGGTCTGAACTGCTCCTCTCAGCTCTGCTTCATTAGTTTAACCAGAAGCTGCTCATTGATCCTTCCTGCAAATGAGCGAGCTCTAGCACACCGTTAAGCACAGTTATGCACGCCATGCCAGAGGCAGAAAAAAACCCTGCACGAATGCTCACATATTCCTTATTGCTGTGGAGAGCTCACACAGGGAAAGGTTGGGGTTCTCCTCCTGCCTCCTTGGTACTTCCATGTATTTTCAGGTTTCTGTCTGAGGCTAGAGAGTGAGACTGCTTCCATCATACAATAACAGAAGCCCAGACTCTTAGCGCCTCAGCACCCTCGCAGGGCAGAACTTCTGCCTAAGAGCTCATCTCAATCTCCCCTCTGGCAGGTTAAAGCCATTCCCCCTTGTCCTGTCCCTACAGGGCCTTGTCCACAGCCCCTCTTCAGGTTTCCTGTAGCCCCTTTGGGCACTGGAGCTGCTCTAAGGTCTCCCCAGAACCTTCTCTTCTCCAGGCTGAACCATCATCAAATGTTTCCCCAGTATTTCTGAATAAGCAGTTTCCTGCCTACAGCACCACAACACCAGCTGCACACCTATTTTCATCACTACCTGACCCAGTTCAGAGTTGACAAGGCTGCCTAAACCAACAGTACAACTGGGTAAAGAAAGGATCAGTCTTGGTGTCACCAAACCTTCCCCCCTCATGAGAGAATCACGTTACAGATACACACACACCCCGATAACGTGTGTATCAGTGTATCAGTGATCACAGGGCTTTGTATGTGCTCACAAAGCACATAATAACTCGTTCCCATTTGCTGTATTCTGTCTGTCATGGTTTGGGTGCTTTTAAATGTCTTTAGAGCTATTTAGAATTACTCATCCTTCTGCGGCATGAAATGAGACTCTGAACTCAAACAGCTGGATCAGAGCTTGTCACTGGCTGTTTTCATCTCAGTATAATTACTTTTGAGATGGATGCCTTCACCAGGGAGACATGACTCAGCTTTCCCAGAGACCAACGCTCTCTAGTTCTCCAACACCCTCTTTGCTGTAAGAAAACCTTGCTGAAGGCATTAGAGGTGATCTACTGCCTAAAACCCAGCCTGGCCTCAAGCTTTGTGCCAGACAGGAGACAAAGCCCAGCATGGCTTCAGCATGAAAGGGGCAGGCACAGAAGTCTCCAGCAGAAATCATGTTGAGGAGCCATAGCCTTGTTGGGATGGGCTTGCCAGGTAACAGGAACTCCACCCCCATGCCAAACACCGCAATGTGGAAATTCCTTTTCATTCTCATCAGTCCTACATAAAGAGCACCAGAGCAGAACAGAAACCCAGACCCTGCTCTTGTGGAACTTCTCAGGTTTGAGCTGCACTGGGAGCACTGCGATTTACTAAGACCACTGGGAGAATCATAGAATCTCAGAATGGTTTGGGTTGGAAGGGACCTTAAAGCTCATCCAGTTCCAACCCCCTGCCACGGGCAGGGACACCTTCCACTAGAGCAGGTTGCCATAGAATATTTAATTGCGGATGCTACTCACCAAACCCGTATCAGCAACTAACCCCACAGGCAGCAGTGTTGGTGACAAGCCAGTCTAACACCAGCTGCTTCTTATTTCTCTTACACTTCATATGTGTAGGAGAGAGACAGGATTTCATTTCATCTGTGTTAAGATAATATATTACTGGGTCACATACATGCTGCATAAAGCACAGCCAAAGCCTTGATGCTGCCAACAGCATCTTGGGATCACGGCAAGAAGGACTTGTTTTTAGTTCCAGATCTCTAAAATCTCTTAAAATGAACTAATGGTGGCTGTTAAGCAAATGTATGGTTTTAAAGTAGCAATTAATATATGTGTTGTCAGGGGCTGCACCCCACATTATCTGAGGATCAACAATTAAGTGGTATTCAGCTCCTTCCAAAAGGCAGCAACAATTACTTAGGACAATGATTTGTAGTTGCTATTTTTCTTCCAAGTGCTTTGCTTTGACCAGGCCCTATTGTTGTATTTCATTTTCACACTGGGAGTGTTTCCCTTTTTGCTTTTTCTACATGAAAACCAAACCCCCAAGTTTTCACACACCAAAAAAGGAAAAGCAAGCTGAAAACCATTCTTTTTCTGCTTTTCCCTTTCTGCTCCGGAAAGAAAACATTGAAAAGCTTTGGATGAGTCAAATACTTTCATAACCAGTTCATAGCTCTCCCCCCACCCTTTATTTTCTTGGCATCAGCAAGAGTAACACTGTTCATTTTTCCAAGCTGGAAGATGAAGATGCAGTGGAGATCTGGCAGCAGTGGGAGGGGATGGCTGAAGCTGACACTGTCGCCTGCCTGAGTTAGCACAGGACTTATGGACAAGCAGCTTCCATACATGAGCTGTAAAGTGCTGCAGCTGCGAAGCAAAGGCACATCCCACTCAATCACAGCTGCAACAAGGGCCAGGACAGTCCCAACAGCTTTACTCTAGTGCTAGATTTGAGTTAATGACCTAAAGCAGGAACCTTAACCCTGCAGTTACAGCTCCGCCAAGTCTCAAGCAGCCATGGAGCCAAGCAGCCTACTTGCACGTGGTATCCCACTGTTGGGAGTGCAAGGCCAGTCTATGCTGTCCTTACTCCTTACTTAGCTCCAGTCTTTAATCCTACATTTGGGTTTGCATTAAAATAAAGCAGGAAGAAAAGGTGTTAGCTGGGAGCATCACTTCCCTCCCATGCTTTTAACAGCAAGGTCTCTAACCCTGGCTCATCACCTACTTTTATTTCCCCAAACCCATGCAGAAAGAGGGGCACCTCTACAAAGAGCTTCACCCACCAACATCAGGGTGAGATGAACCAACCCTCAAAAGGCACTTGTCTCCCTCTGGGCTGTAGAGATAGCCCAGATGTGAGGCCAGATAAAGAGAGATGTTTCAGTATAGGCAGGATGGATACAGCTCATCCACACATGGTATTACTTAGGAAGAGCTTTGGTCTGGGTTGGCATTCCCATGCTCTTGGCTCTCCAGAGACCAGAGCACTTCTACATGTGTCTGGTTAGAGCAGCGTGTTTCAGCCCTGAGGCAAAATCCATCAAAATCAGTTAAAAATTCTTACAAACATCACCAGACATGGAATCAGGTCTTAAACAGTCACCAGAGAGAAGCTCTTTAGGTCCTTATTAAGCAGAATAAAGAGATTAGCTTAA
The DNA here is from genome assembly GCA_028858755.1 of Ara ararauna. Lineage (NCBI taxonomy): Eukaryota > Metazoa > Chordata > Aves > Psittaciformes > Psittacidae > Ara > Ara ararauna. The sequence goes on along the minus strand of CM054389.1, from coordinate 1,541,449 downwards.
GAAATAAAGGCTTTCACCTTTGCAGGGCTGATGCAGGAATTGCATCCGCAGAAGTACCCAGCTCCCAGTGCTAGTTAAGGCTAATCAGGACTAAATAATTTCAACCCAACTCCATTTCAGTGCCACAAATCCCACTTGCTCTGTTGCTGTGCTGTGCAAAAGACTTGCTTGCTGCAAGACCCAGTAACTGAGTTGCAAATGCAGTTCAGCACATGCAACCTGAGGGCTGCTATATACATGTTGTTATACCTATAGTAACTACAACAGGAACAAACTCAAGCACTGCACAAGTACAGTTGCTGTGAGATTCACACTGTCATGGCCACTGCTGGCCAAACAACTACAGGTTTCTGAGCTCATCTATGCAATAAGGTAAAATCAAATCTATAAAGCAGCAGGAAACATGAAGGCTAATGCTGCAAGAAAATACCTTTGAAAGCTGAAGTGGTGACTCATAGGAAGATTGCAAGAAGCAGTGGGAACCGGGATAACTGGAGGATTATAAGAACAGAATAATGAACCCCAAGTTTTAAAGGATTAATCCATCATTCATATTACTGGGTGGTTTCCTTTCCTGAAGAGCAAATTCAGGGGCAGGTTGGGCTCTTACTGAGACTCTTCTCTGACAAGAGCCCACCAAAGAGAAGAAGGAATTAAAAATCTGGAGCTGGGCAGACAGTCTCTGGCAGCCTCTGCTCAGCCTCATGTGATTTCACTCCAACTCTTAAATCCACTGGCTTCAAACGATGGAATATAAAGACATATTCACAATGAAAAGCACATTCTTAGAGGGTTCTTCTGCTGCCATCTGCAAATCATTATGTCTCCTTCATAAAAAAAGTTAAGTGCAAATGGCTATAAGAGGGGGAAGAAATTCCTTAGCTCCTTCCAGCAGGAATTTTTACCAGCAGAAGGAGAAAAGATGTGTGCAGCAAGTGTCCATGTATCCTTTCAATGGGATAACTCCAAAGCAGAGGGAAAAGGGGAGCAAATGCTTTCTGCACCTGGCTGCAGGAACAGTCTGCAGGAGCACAACCCACGCAACACATGCCCAAAGCACTGACTGCTGGCACATCACCCTGGGACAGCCACAGAGGATTCAGGTCTGAATCACAGGATCACTGTTTGGTTTGGGTTTGAAGGGACATTAAACCTCATCCAGTTCCATGCCCCTGCAATGAGCAGGGACACCTTCCACTAGAGCAGGTTGCTCCAAGCCCCGTCCAGCCTGGCCTTGAACACTGCCAGGGATGGGGCAGCCACAGCTTCTCTGGGCACCCTGTGCCAGCGCCTCAGCACCCTCACAGGGAAGAGCTTCTGCCTCAGAGCTCATCTCAGTCTCCCCTCTGGCAGAGGATTTTCTCAATTCCCCCTGTCCTGTCCCTCCATCCCTTGTCCAAAGCCCCTCTCCAGGTTTCCTGCAGCCCCTTTAGGCACTGGAGCTGCTCTAAGGTCTCCCCTTCAGGAGCCTTCTCTTCTCCAGGCTGCCCCAGCCCAGCTCTCTCAGCCTGGCTCAGAGCAGAGCTGCTCCAGCCCTCGCAGCATCTCCGTGGCCTCCTCTGGACTCACTCCACCAGCTCCACGTCCCTCTTGTGTTGGGGGCCCCAGAGCTGGACACAGGACTGCAGTAAACTTCCAAAACTAATACCTATCAGTGCAAGAGGCAGCAGGGGACAAAACCACACTGCTGCCAGGCACCTCCTGTACCTTCCGCGGCAAAGCATCGGTGCACAATCAAGGACCAAAGTGGCTGCTCTACAGTCAGAAAGAACCAGCAAGAAATCATCTTGGAGTACATATGAACCACACCCACAGCTTACGGACTGCAGTGCTCGGGGCTGGCGTGACAACTTGCATCTTTGGCTTCATTCTATCCTGGGAACGGGGTGGGGGGAAAAAGTTGGCTCAAAGAGAGAAGCTGCTTGGCAGCTAGCTTGTATCATCTTTTAGACAATTTCTTTTTCCTTTCCAGTGTGAGTCATGAGATGGGAACGACAGATTTTAGGACTGAACAAGTTATCTGCTCCCCATCACTGGAAATGTAAACCCCCTTTTTCTCTCTGATAGCAATTAACAAGGAACAAAAGCAGATAAAACTAGAGCCGGCTGCTTGCCATCTCTGCTTCATCTTCACATAACTATTTCCTTAAACCTCAGAGACTAGCTGTTCTGCGTCTGCAGCACAGTGGCTGTTGCAGATGAGGCTGTCTCAAGAAGAAGGATAAGGACATAAAAGGGAAAAAAAAGCAGATAAAGAGATAGGGGAAATGCTTGGCATGCTAAAAAGGGCCACAACCTACAAAGCTTTTGCTCAGAAGCAACACAGGAACAGAGATGAAAGGGAGAAGATTAACGTCTGTTGTTCCATTTTATGCGGGTGCTGTACACAGCCTGAGCTAATGGGGCTTCTCGCTGGAAATCACACAGGACGGAATTAGCAGGAGCTGCAGCAAGTGAGGGGATTTGAAGATTAAATCCCAGAGCTACATAACCACTCGTCTGGCAGGGCACTGCCACGCTGCTCTGAAGTCTTCACCGTCACAACTCAATCCAGCTGAGCTGGCCAGTGTTGTCTGCCTGCCTGTCCTTTCCAGGGTGCCTTCAGTGGACAGGGAAGTTGCTGCTGAGCAGGGATGCACCGCGGGTGAGACACAGGCAAGGTGAGGACTGTGCTGACCCTCCCCTTGCAATTCATAGAGCCACAGAGTGGTTTGTGTTGGAAGGGATCTTTAAAGCTCATCCAGTTCCAACCCCTTGCCACGGGCAGGGACACCGTCCACTAAACCAGGTCTTGCCAATTCCATGTGTTTGCTCTCAGAAAGCCCAGCCCTGGAAAATATCTACTCATTTTATGACAATATGTAATCCTCCTCGTTCACCCATAAAGGTCTCCTGCCACCTTCACTTGAATTCCTGCATGTTGCAATGAACCATGGGCAGACGATCCTTGAAAATCGACCCATCCACCCAGACCTCTCTTTAAGTTTCATTCTTTTTTTTAAAGAAAGGTCAATCTAAAGCATCTCAAGAGCATGTTCCAGTCTTCTTCGATCTCACCTCTGAGCTGAGAACTCAGTGAGCTCTACCAAAGCTACACTCAGATACCACACTGATAAAATACTATAGATAAGACATCACAGAGGGATGATTTTGGCTTTGTTTTCCTTGAGCACAAAAATGCTCGAAGCAATTTAACCAACCTTGAAACATATTATTGAGCTCTATATTCCATTAAAGCATCAAAGCCACGTTTCACACTTTGGTTCTTTAGGAAAAAAAATCAGTGTGCTGAAAAAAAAGCCCCAACTCCAAAGCCTGCTTTTGGTTTGAACTGTCAAAACATTCTCCATAGGCAGCACAGGTACACTTACAACTGCCACTCATTCCAGACGTCTTCCCTGGTAAGGAGAAGTTGACTTTCTTACTTGCTAACTTTTTTATCCATTTTATGGCCCCACTTCATCCTAATTGTCTATTAAAGGCAAGTAAACAAGATGTGATTTCCATAGGACACCCACGGAACGCATGTGAGAGACTACACAGCAGACACATCAACCAGGCTTGCTGCTTTGACAGAAGGAACCAGAAGAATTTGCATAAACAAACACACCATTAGGGCTGTGGTTTCTCAGCAGCGCTCCAGGTATCAGGAAAGCTGTAAGGTATTTGCTAGTATCATTTTGAGCCAAAAATAACTGCTGTAATTAGCTTCAGCAGTTACCAAGAGCCTCTCTTATAAGCACCAGCGTGGTGCTTGTCCCTCCCTTAGTCTCTGCTCTATTTCCATCTTTCTCTTCCTCATGGCTGGTCCCACATGAGGCTCTTCCCTGCCATTTCACCCCCAAACACCATCACATGAACAGACCAAAGCAACTGGAAGGGTGTTTTTGATAAACCAACCAAACTCTTGTGAACTGTTGGCAATTTCACATCCTCCATGGGTTTCTTCTACTTTCACGTGAATTTTGATATGAAAAAACACATTGAATCATGACATCTCCGCCCCTTCAAGATCCATCTGAAGCAACAAAAACCCAGCTCAGCTCACTCTGACAAAGTTGCAGGATTACTAAGGCTGCTTAAGAGACAAGCTGTTCACACTGGAGACAGACACATTATTTATCAATGCCAGCAGCGTGATTGGCATGGGCAATCTCAGCGCTCGGAGCTGGCAGCTTCTAGACCAGAAGGTACCATGTCACCTTGGAAATAAGCATTTCCTCTTGCTCTCAAAGATACTCCAGGTTAGTTAAAAGTTATTTGTATCTTAAACACGCTGGCAGTGCAGCCCACGCTGCCAGGACTTGGTAGATTTGCTGCCAGTGTCAAGGGGACAGCAGGATTCACAACAGTCGGCTGCCCAAACCAAAACACTGCATCGTGCTCCTCAAACAAATGCCCTGTATCCAATTCCCTGATGCCTCTTTTACAAATTGAGCTGCTTAATTAGTCCATGATGAGTTATTGCATATATTAATAGGAAGCCCCTGATTAAGCAGTGTGCTGCTGCCTAGCTCAGCAAATGGGCTCCCAGAGCTCCTGTGCATATCTACCCCAGTACATGAACATTGCAAATTTAAGTCAATAAAAAAATCTAATCATCCTCTTTTTCCTGCTTCTTCTTCAAGAGCACAGGCTCTTGAGCAACAGCTCAAGCTTATTGTCTCACTGCCATTAATATCAGTCATATAACAGTATGAATATTCTCAAGAAGATCACAGACAGGCCAAAATACCCTTAACATGCTGCACACACAGCAGCGTTGGCTGCACAGCCAGTGGTGTGATGGCCCATGTGCAGTGCTGGCTATGACTGAGCACTTCAAAATATCACAGAATAACAGAACAGTTTGGGATGGGAAGGACCTTAAAGCTCATCCAGTTCCAACCTCTGCCATGGGCAGGGACATCTTCCATCAGATCAGGGTGCTCCAAGCCCCATCATTCTCAACCCAACTGAAAGCTCAGCCTAGTGAAAACATATCCAAGGTTCTCGTGAAATATGTGCTGCTCATTATCTTACAAACACACCGTGAGTTTAGTACCTAGACAGCTTCCATCAGCCCCTGGAAGTGAAGAGCCCAGCAGTAACACTAACGTTCATGGCACTGATCACCCCACACAGTCCTGAGGTCTCATGAACATGCTCTCAACGGTCCTTTGCTGTTGCAGGTGCCACCGAAGTGAAGGTATTTTTCAGGCACTCTGATTTGCAGAGGAGCAAAAGGAGAATTAAGAGCTCGGCAGTCAGGAGCAAGGTTTAGCTTGGCAAAAGTACAACCAACACCCACAGCAGCCTTCAGCCAGGATCACCAGGTGGGAAGCTCACTGGATCCTTCACACTGACAGCATCTATAATGCTAACAACCCGTAACAATTACATGATGTTATGATAACCTTGCAGAGCATCATCTGATAGTGCGGGGAGGAGCTGGGCAGTTCAGGGTAACATGTGCTTTTGATTCTTTGAATTAGTGGCAATTAATTGGCAGCTGGATTTGCTGAGCTCTGTGTCCAAATATCTTCTCAGCTGCTCACACGATGCATAAACAGGCGCAGTAAAAAGTTTCTTATTCCCATTTTAATGGTGCGGAAGCAAAGTACAAAAGAGTTACTCGGAATTGCAGAAGGAGCCTGAAACAGCTGGAAACTGAACCAACCCAAACCATTCCATGAGTTTATGAGACTGACCTTCTCAATGCATTGGAAAGAGGTGAAATAAAATCTTCCTCTTTCTTTATTTATAGCCACTCTCTGTGCTGCAGGAGAATGTGTGCCTGCTCACATCCTGGGACTGTAAAGAACAACAGCCAGACAGGCAAATTTCCTGCACAAGGCTTGCAAAGGACATGGAAATGGATCTGTTTTTTGATCTGGAGGCTCAAACTGACAACATTCAGTTTGCAGAAAGGTCATTTTACAGCTTTGAGCCCATCTTTCCAACAGACATGGTAAAATTCACAATGTCCCTGGAATGAAACACAAGCCTGAACCTGTCCAGGATGTTTAACTGAATCAAAGAGCATCAGGAAGGAGAAAAGGCTGTAGTTTCAATTTACCCTCTGAACATATTACAGCTGTGAACAGGGAGAAAACAGACACAATAAACCGTAACAGTACAGCATTTCTGGCTTCACACTCCCAAATTTCAACATTTTGAAGTGGTGCAAGGCATAGTCCATGGAATCAGCCATCTTCAAAGACATGAACAGTATTTATTTCTTCCTTATTTCAATTACTAACGGTACCCAACTTCCCTCTCCTAAAGCAGCCCTGATTTTTACACCAATTTTAAGCTCCAATATATAACCACACATTACAGCTGTAACTCCAGCTGTGGCTGCCAAGAGCACGAGTGCTGGGCAGGACTGGGGCTGTCACAGGCAGACCCTGAGCACAACTGGTCTGGGAATGCTCAATGCTTCATGCGTGATACAATCAGGCTTTGCATTCACAGCAGCCCAAAAGGCTCCTTGCATACAGGAATTCAATTAAAGAACTGAAAGGCCAGCTCTTGCACCACTCTGCCCAGACAAGCACATCAATTTCTGCCCACAATTAACTACGGTGAAAACAACAAAATGAAATCTGAGAGCAGCCCTCATTCTCTATTGACTAAAATTCATACTTTGCTTTCAGATAAAGGCCACTGTCAATCCACCACCTTTGTCCAAAGCAGCCTGAGTAAGCCTTAGAAGTAGGGAATGTTGAAGCTGGTATTGAAACCAGGGAAAACTTCAAAGCGACAAGAGAAAGAAATAAAAAGGCTGCAGGGAAGCAGAGTGGTGGGAGGTTACACAACTGCTGAGAGGGAATGGGATTATCTGAACAACCTTGAAGACAAATACTCTTCCCTGTGATGGGCTACATCTTGAATTTGTTTCCTTGCTTTCCAGAAAAAAAAACTCTTCAGCTATTTAAATTCTCTTTATTGTTGTGTTTTTCAAGTAGGCCTTTCTCAAATCATTCTGACTTCAATGCAGCCTTCGGAAACACATTATTGATGAAAGCGACAGGTCTGTGGTCCTCACAGCTGTGGCTACCATGACAATCCCATTACTTTTCATTTCCGTTTTCTTTCTCATCACTTCTCCTCCTTTCAACTACCTGTACTTAAAACTTATCAACTGTGATATTAACAAAAAAAGGTAAAGCAAGAGACATTTATTCTTCTTATTGCTTCACTTATGAGAAACCACCAGAGCTGCGACTGCGAATCAAAGTGTCCTTTTAGACGTGCAACGGCTTTTTATTAATGTGGAATCTTGATTAGAGATTTAACTCGGATCATAAAACTCATTTTATTCAGTGCTTCCAAAATCCCTGAAGGTTTGGTGAGCCCCTCCTTCCTCATTTCAGCATCTGCTGATAACTGACCACCCAACCAGCACAGAGATGAACTCCATCACACGGCCACTATGCTCCACAGAACATGCAGCTTCTGGCAATACCAAAACCCTCAACACTTTAAATTGTTTGAATTCGGAGGCAAAACAACAACAGAATGTTCCTGACAAACTTCAGAAAATCAAATAGCCAAAATTTAATTTCCCCATTGGGGTTTTGACAGCGGAAAAAAAGATTACCTTCACTTTTAAAATGGCTTGTTGAAAACTAACGCAAGAGAGAGCCTGCTCTGCACATGATGGTATCCTGCCCAGTAGAATGACAGGAACACTCCCATATCTTCGAATAAGAGAGAAACACAAAGTAAAATACAGGAACAACTGGTCTGTAGCACAATCCTGCACTACGTGTTTCAAAAGTTGGTTGCTATGACTTTCATGACCATGGACAAGTCATAAATAAAAAAACATTAAACACAACTAAATTTGAAATGAAATTCTGAAGCGGCCGCAGTTTTTCAAGCTCATACTTTAAACACATAAAACCTGTTCCTGCATGAATTTTCATCAAATTTAGGAAAGTATTAAAATAATGATCTTGAACTAGATTTTTCCAGCAAATACCAGCTCGGACAACAACTGTCTCACCCCACCACCATAGGAACCACTAAGTCCTTGGCAGACGCAAACATAGAATCATAGAACTATAAATGGTTTGGGTTGGAAAGGACCTTAAAATCATCCAATTCCAACCCCCCTGGACCTCACACTAGATCATGTCACCCAAGACTATGTCTAACCTGGCCTTGAACACTGCCAGGGATGGGGCAGCCACAGCTTCTCTGGGCACCCTGGGCCAGTGCCTCAGCACCCTCCCAGGGAAGAGCTTCTGCCTCAGAGCTCATCTCAGTCTCCCCTCTGGCAGGTTAAAGCCATTCCCCTTGTCCTGTCCTTGCAGGCTATTGTTCAAAACCCATCTCTAGGTTTCTTGTAGCCCCTTTAGGTCCTGGGAGCTGCTCTAAGGTCTCCCCTTAAGAAGCCTTCTCCTCTCCAGGCTGAACCAGCTCAGTCTGGCACCAGAGCAGAGCTGCTCTAGCCCTTGTAGCATCTTCATTTAATAGGAATTGTAATAGAAAGAGCCAGAAAGCTTACTTCTTGCCTGCTGTATAGTAACAAATAAACGCTGCTAGCAAACTCAGCGTAAGCACTCAATATTTTTCTGTACTAGTTTAAACTTCACAAAGATAAGGAGGAATGACTGCACTGCACAAACCTCTCAGCTCTTTGCGTGGATTATTTTACATGAGGAAAGAAAAAAAAATTGTTTCAATTAAGGTTTTAAAGGAAAACTAACTTGGAAAACCTTGGCATTAGCAGGCAGTTAATGACACCTTTTGTTTTTGCTGGGCAAGATGCCTGGACTGCCTAATACTCCCTTATTTTCCCTAATCAAGTAGGCAGCCATTCAAGTGCCCCGAAAGCTCAACCACAGGGGTTAGGAAGTGATTAATCACTGCACCAGCTGACCTGCTGCAGGCCTTAATGTGTTTTTCCAGATAAAATTAGAGAATCCTTCATCCTCCCTTTCATTTGCATGATATTCACCTGCATTTTCAACACATCACCATGTACACAACAGAACAACCAGGCTAAAGACTGAATGTGAAATTGAGTTTCATTTCCCAGACCATGTATTATGTTTTAATTAATTCTAATAACTACTTATAGCTATTAGCACAGTGCCAAGTTGGGACTTTATATACGTATGAAGTTTCATGAAAGCTATTTCTGCAAGAGTATTTTTACAGAGAAGCATTTTTCCAAGTCCCAGGTTTTGTTTGGAATTTGGGTAGAGTGGGCTGGCTGATTTAGAAGCCAATACCACCAAAGCTGAAGAGGGTATCCCAGCTTTACTTTGTGGCTTCTTTTTTTGAGGCCAGGCTTTAAGCAACCTGGTCTAGTGGAAGGTGTCCCTGTCCATGGCAAGGGGTTGGAACTGGATGAGCTTTAAGGTCCCTTTCAACCCAAACCACTCTGTGATTCTATGGAAAGAGAACACTTAATGTTCACATACCTGCATGCTTAAGAGATGCTTGCAGTAAGTATTCAAGAGACTTTGCCTTCATCAATCCAAGCTCAATCTCCCCCTTGCCCTGGTACCTCCAGAAGCAAGGTGACACCAGTGCTGAAGACCTCAGACCTTGGTCCACAACAATAACTCCTAACCCTTAGCTCAGATACCTTTGGATCTATATGGATCAAAATAATTCATATCCATGTGGGTGTTTTAAGGCTGTTACACAGAAAGAGGATATTTCATTAGACTTTCAGCTGCTGAAAACTATTCGACCGTTGGAAAGGAAGGGGCTTGGCCTGTGGAGGCTCTGTTGGTGGTGTGAAACAGGGAAGGACCACTGGGAAACTCCAGTGTTCCCAGAGCTACCGCTCGACATTCAAACAAAACAGAGTTTAAAGCACTCCAACAGTCTGCAGTGCGCTTTCTTTTGAGGCAAGTCATCTATTATCAGCACAGTTTTCCATCACTCAGGAAGCTGTGTGAAACCAAGGAAAACATTTCCACATGGAGAAAGTTTCAGTGTTTTCTTCCAAGGAACTCTGCAGCCAATTCAATGAAACACTCAAAACCTGCATTAAAGAGGACCCTGCCTCCTGCCTTTCTTCTTCATAATTAGGAAAACCGGTTCATTTTCTAAAAATGGTTTCCATTTTGTAGCCTGGAAAATAATATTCCAAGTGTCCTCCCTCTCCAGTGAAACTATTTCACATAAATCCTGCAGCATCTGGCTTTATTTCAGGACTTTGATATCTGGCTTTGCCAAGCAAATGTTACAATTGATACAAGGGATGGGAACTACAACAGGGGTGAGAATTTACAGTGGGTTTATTCTGACTTCTGAGAAGCTTTACTAAGGTCAGACTATCCCTTTGGATATGGGGATCTGACCTCTGCTTCCAGCGTTTTCCTCCTGAATTCAACACAAGGCAGAAATATCTAAAGAAACAAAGAGCTTTGTATTCTCTTTTTTACTGAGCCTTAAATCATTATGCCTTTCTATAGGTGGCACAATCTATATTTAAACAGGACAAGTGGGAAAACACATGAAATCCAGCGATTTGTTACTGAAAACTGAGAAGAAAAACAGGTATTTTCTGTGTGGTTTTAGGTTTTCACGGTGAAGGAGGCGGGGAAAAAATGCAAGTGAATTTATAAGCATGATCTTTCTTTAAAGCCTTTCCAAGGAACCAGGAAATAATCAGGTCTGGGCAAAGTTTTGATAAGCAGCTTTCCACTGAGGAAATACTATTTTTTTGTGATAATGTTGGCCAGTGGCAGAAGAAAATGGCTGTTTGGGCACTTCACTGCTGCTAGGACACGAAATCCCTCCCAGCAGGATCTGCTAGAAAGCCTCATCAAACCCAGCTACCTGCAACACCCTAAAGCTCTCTACCACTTCTACTCCAAATTCCAGGGACATAGGGATTTGCTTAGCAATGACAAGGCTCTTCCTGATTTCCCAGACCATGGGCATCTCTGTTACACCAGTGATGGAGCTTTGCCAGGAGAAGAGGACTCTGATGCCTCCTGAACCACTGTTCCTCAAAAACCATCTCTCTTTAGTACTCGTGCTACTATTATTACGACTATTGTCATGATTACCATAATTTCTACCCTCTGGTATTCTCTTTCCCAGTTGTGTTACGAGCTGTCTACTCCTCCCTACCAAAGGAGAAGCAGCTTTTTCACTCTTTCCAAGCTGGCAGGATAGAATCATAGAATCAAGTAGGTCAGAAAAGACGTTTAATATCAAGTCCAACCATTCCCCAGAACTGCCAAGACCACCACTAAACCGTGTCACTAAGGGCCTCGCCTATACAGTTTCGGAACACTTCCAAGGGCAGTGACTCCACCACTCCCTGAGCAGCCTGTTCCAATGCCTGACCACCCTTTGGGGAAGAAACTGTTCCTAATATCCAGTCTAAATAACTGGATAACACGCTCCACACCACCACAATCTCCAAAAGGTGAGGAGTTTTCTTTAGCTTTCTAATTTCCTAGTATGCTAATTCCCAGTATTAATAATCACTTGCTGCATCTGGTTGCCTGTGCAGCATTTACCACTTGAAAGAATTTAACACGTATCTGAACACACTTAGTCTGGCACAGCATTCGATCGGGAGGAGCACTCGGTGCCCTACACTGCATAAAGCCAGACTGCATTAACTCGCAGGGGCTTAATGCCTAGTATATTGTAAATATATAGCTTTAAACATATCCACTTTTGATCTCAAATCAGAAGAATAATAATATAACAAGCCACTAAAGATGGGCTGGGGAAGATGCAGTGACTAAAAGCATCCTTTGTTTTGAGGCTAAGCTGGCTCTGAACCAGAGCACTCTTACTAGAGATGAAGAAGGCGGTTAATTTGTTCTGCTACTAAAAAGCAGATTAAAGCACAAGACTAAAGCACGGTAAATAACATCATGTTCCTTCTCAAAACCAATCGAATGGTTGTATAAAACAAACAGAATCTTTTCATAATTCAAATAGGAAAGGAAAGGAGGTTGAATATGCACAAGACAGACCCAGGCTTGGTGTTTTTCAAAGTACTTTTCTCTCCAGGAGAGAAGCAGTAGCAATGTGTCTTCCATTCAGGAAACACTCAGCATGCTGGCAAGTAATCCATCATTTCAAGCTCCTTTTTTTTAATCTTCAAGTAATTATTTAGAGCTCACAGTGCATTAATTTAATGGTAAACCTCATCTACATAGTATGCGAAAAAGCTCACATTTAATCAGAAATCAGCCTCAAACTTGCTAAACATCACCTCACCCTCACTGCTTTGCCCAATTCTGGCAGCTGATGGAGGACAAGGGTCTGTTACTCACAGGAGGCAGCACAAGTTACCCAAACCCCAGTAACTCATCTTGGCCAACACCGTGACCAGTCCAGGGCTGGACGAAGAACTCACATGGAACAATTAATCCACTTCAGACAATTCCAACCACCTTCTCTGCTTATGAATTGCCAAAAGACTTTGATATCTTGTAAGTGCAACAAATTACACACGAGCATACTAATACAAACATCTGGAAAGGCTGCAGGGTTCGGCAGGAGCCCTGAAGCCCCACACCGTGCAAACACTACAACATGTTCCAACAAACATATAGGAAGTGGTGATGTTTTTGATGGACAGCAGGCAACAGCAAAGCTGGTTTCAGGTATATTAGGAGTTACGTTAACCCCCACTATACCTAAAACAAGTGAATGCACAGAAGGACTTGGGGGTGTTGGTTGATGAGAAGCTCCCCATGACCTGGCCACGTGGCTTGAGCCCAGAACCCCCTGTGTGCTAAGATGCAACCCCAGAGCATGAGCAGCAGGTCAAGGGAGGTGATCCTGCCCCTCTATTTCACTCTCATGAGATCCTACTTGCAGCACTGTGTGCAGCTCTGGTGTCAACATAAGGAGGACATGGAGCTGTTGGAGCAAGTCCAGAGGAGGCCACGAGGATGATCAGGGGCTGGAGCACCTCCCATACGGAGACAGGCTGAGAACATTGGGGCTGTTCAGCCTGGAGAAGAGAAGCTGCGTGGAGACCTCAGAGCAGCTTCCAGTGTCTGAAGGGGGCTACAAGGATGCTGGAGAGGGACTCTTCATCAGGGACTGTAACCACAGGACAAGGGGGAATAGGTTCAAACTTAAACAGGGGAAATTCAGGTTAGATATAAGGATGAAGTTCTTCCCTGTGAGGGTGCTGAGGTGCTGGCACAGGGTGCCCAGAGAAGCTGCGGCTGCCCCATCCTTGGCAGTGCTCAAGGCCAGGTTGGAAGGGGTTTGGAGCAACCTGCTCTAGTGGAAGGTGTCCCTGCCTGTGGCAGGGGTTGGAACTGGATGAGCTTTAAGGTCCCTTCCAACCCAAACCATTCTATGATTCTATGACCATAGTATCCTCATCGTTTCTATAATATAACTGATAATAATCTAATTGATGTCACACATTGATAGAGACTGATTTGGGGATGCATCCGAGTGTGAACAACAGGGTCTGTCACCATTTATTAATCCTCCACATCCCTCTCACAAAAGGACATCTCTCTAATGAATTTCTTCCCCCTTCCCTCCCAGCCTAATGCAAACCCAATCCCTCCACTTTGCATTTCATTCAAATCACAAGAGACACTTCAGGAGGTAACAAATTGAAGGAATTCTTGCCCTATATATTTTCACAACAATAATTTGCTTTACTTTATGCAAAAAATGTCATGAATATGTATTCCAATAGCAGCACACATAAATCAGAGTGCAGGGTGAATACACAGCGTGCAGCTCCTCAATTAGACACCTGCCTTCCCTGGAGATTAAGCAGACTGTTGGCAGAAAAAAGGAGCCACTTTGGCCACAGCAGCAAGAGATGTAAGTAATGCACTGCCCCAGGTTACATACACTCAACCACAGGCTGTGGCCACCCTTCCCGCTGCTGGTTTACTGTGCTTCCCTCTCAGACCTGTGAGACACAATGGTCCCAGATATTCACAGGTCACAGAGGTATCAGCCTGTAATGCTCATACTCACTGGTCTGAAATAGAATCATCGTCATCATAGAGTACCACGTTGGAAGGGTCCTCAAGGATCAGCTGGTCCAACCTTTCTAGGCAAAACATGACCTAGACCAGATGGTCCCAGCACCCTGTGCAGCCCAATCTTAACAGTGTCCAATGTTGGAGAAACCCACCACTTCCGTGGGGAGATTACTCCAATAGTATAGTCCTCCTCTCAACGACACCCACCTTAAGTATGGGATGTGGTTCAAAGGTACCAAGTCTCTGGTTTTGACTCAGATGGCATCCGCAAGCGTTGCTTCAAAGCAGCAGCAATTACCAAAACAGAAAACTGATGAAACACTTCCAGAAAATACATTTTCACTCTTTTAAATCATCCTCAGCCCAGGGGATTATTTCCCATACCGTGAGTGGGCAGGATCACACATCTTCCAAAGACCTTGAGATAGGGCATGGCAGCTCAATTTATTGGAAACATTTATAGCACAACCAGCAGCAGGCCATTACCACAACCCATTTCAACAGAAGATTTCCACCTATTGTGATGGTAAGAAAGAGAAACAGGAAAAAACCTGAATAAAGACTGCCTTTTTATGCTTGCAAACCTCATAAATCCAGGTGGGTTTACTCTATCTTGTGTTTAAACATTTCCTCTTAGCTAACACCAAGGAGTTGCCATTTTCTGCCTACAGGGAATTTGGTATGGATCAGTTTGAAAAGCATGAGAGCAGAAAAATGGGCATTTCCTAGTAACTTTAGCTATTACCTGCTGCTCTGCACATGTTGATAAGGAAGTAATTTTAGCTCACCTCTTTAAGAGATGATCATGCCACTTCTAGGACACCACCGTAAGTTAAACAGCAACTCCTACGCACTGTGTAGGAATTGCAAGGCAGGACGTCATGAAGTATGTTTTATATTTGTACAGACTTGGAGTGAACATCAGTTGCCTTTAAATAGCATTGCCTTCCAAAGAACTGATACAGAAAGAAAAAGGAGATAATGACCATTTGGGAATGAGACTTCTACAGGCAGGTCCTGCCTGTGCAGAGCCCTGCGAGGGCAATCCCAAAAAACTCCCTGCCAGATCACAGCCAAAGCTAGTTATCCAAAAGAGGTCATCAACCAGTATGGCACAGGATAAGGGGTTACAGGAAACCTGGAGAGAGGCTTTGGACAAGGGCCTGTAGGGACAGAAAAAGGGGGAATGGCTTTAACCTGCCAGAGTGGAGACTGAGATGAGCTCTTAGGCAGAAGTTCTTCCCTGTGAGGGTGCTGAGGCGATGGCACAGGGTGCCCAGAGAAGCTGTGGCTGCCCCATCCCTGGCAGTGTTCAAGGCCAGGTTGGACAGGGCTTGGAGCAAGCTGCTCTAGTGGAAGGTGTCCCTGCCCATGGCAGGGGGTTAGAAGCAGAAGAGTTTTAAGGTCCCTACCAACTGAAACCAGCCTGGGATTCTGTGATGTTCCAGCACCGGATGAGTCTTAGAAAGTTAAAACTTACATTAGACTTGATAAACAAGGAAGCAGCCCCAATCAGTTCTCTAAGGTGTGAAGTGCCTGGCTCTTACACAGCCTGCTACCAAGTATTTAAGATAAGTGGCTTGACTGTCACGTTGCTTGCTGGAAGGCAGGAACCTTTTCACATTGATAGTTCAGGTCCATGGTGTCATGTTTGCCAGCTTCAGACTTCTCATGTACTGCTGGCGTTAAGGCTGCTGAGACCTGTCTCCCCCTGACCCAGCCCTGGGCCTCTTAGATATCCGCTGCTGCCCTATACTTAAAGCATCCTCAATACTTGTCCTTTTTCTTATCTTAAAGCAATGTTTCAATCACTCTTAGAAGAGAAACATCTTTTCTGAGTTGGGGACAATTTCTCAAAGCTCCTCTTCTTGAGAGTATAAATGCTTCCTGCAATGATTTTTTTTTCACCTAAGCTCCACTGATGCATTGATTCTGCTTGTCTTCTTTCTAACCTACTATTCATGTGCAAAAAACCCCCTATTTTTGGCAATAACAGCAATGCCAGAAAAAACATCTGAGATGTCTGTTCTGTCAGCTTCATCTCTACAACTCATCAATGCCAGCCTGCATGTCCCTGCTACCTGCACATCAGCTTTCAGATTAGCACACATTTTATGGCCTATCTAAAACTCCCTGAAGTGGTTTAAAAGGAAAGCGCTGACGCATCAGCCCTTGCTGCAGAACCGGAGTGCCAAATGCAGCACCCGTGCAAAAGGAAACAGATAAAATCTTTGAGCATCTCTACTGGTGATGTACAAGGAAGGGTCAAATGAGGAGCAACAGCAGGAAAAAAATCAAATAGAAAAATCTGTAATACCTGCCAATGCCGACTTTTAACTGGCTAGGATGGGCTGGCAAGTACGGCAGCAATGAGGAGGATAAAGTCAGGCACGCTAATCTGATTAACAGGTGATTAAAGGGCATGGATTGAGAAAGGAAGGGGTACAGGGTTAACAAATACCACCCTCCTACCAGCAGAAGAGAAGACACTGTCTGCCTTGATGATGAAATGAGTGCAGCTTTGACAGATCTGGGCCTGCTGTGCTTAACCTCCTCCTGCAAGGAGATTTTGAGCTGATTTGCTCTGTCAGAAGAAATCCTTCCTGAGCACTTCCCCTACATATTATGATTTAGCTGGCAGCAGGGTGCAGGAACAACTTGGAAATCACTTGCTGTAAACTTGTGTGCATCTTCTGTGCTTTATGGCTTTCCCACAGTTGCTGAATAAACACACATGAGCTGTGAAGTGAGACCACACAGAGGTGAAATAAGGACTGGGAAATGCCTCTCCTCTCGGCAATCCCAAATGTAGTCCATCCTGCCTAAGGCATTTATCCAAACTCCCACGGCAGGAGTTAAACTTGTGCAGGATGAATCACTCCCGATACCCAGCTCTTTCTTCTCATTATAAAGGACACACACGTCCCTCCTGGATTTTTCAGCAAGAGATGGAAGAGATGACCCTTCCACCAAAAAGCCCTTGAGCTGCAGCATCCCCAACAGCAGCATCACATGGCCACAACCGGACATGTTCGAGGTGCATCTCTTTTGCATGCATAGTAAGAAGAGAAGGAAATAGGTGGGGCAGAAGTGACTAATAAACTGAGCAGAGACAACATTCAGGAGTCTTCCTTCTCCTTCATTTTTGAGACTAGGCTTTTGAGAAGTGAACTGGATGTGGCCAACAGCCAGCGCTTGGTGAAGAGGAGAAACGTGTAGTGCTGCTGCCCCAGAGCTCATCGCGGCCTGGGGCAGAGCTGTGGGTGATGCTTAGAGCCAGGGCACTGTCTAAATTAAACAGCCCTCAGTGCATTTTTCATCCATTCATTAATCCAGGAATTTCTGGAAGAAGTGAACTTGCAGCAGCAGCCAAATGTCCATACACACTCTGAAGAAGCATCTGCTTTGGTGTTTTCCAATGCCTTTGTGCTCCCTCTGGTACCTGTCCAAATGGAAGGGCCCAAGAAAAAACAACTCTCCATTTGCTTGCCCTGTGGCACTTCTGATTTTGCATTTTTCCCACGTCCTCCTCCTCTGTCCAGGTTCCAGACGCCCTCTCCACTGAGCACTTGCCCATGCAGGAGCCCTTTCATACCCTCCATTACCCTCACTGCCCTCCTCTGACCCATTTCCAACTCAAAACGATTTCTGAGGTCCCGGAGCTACAGAGCAGCCATAGCAATGTCCTCGCTTTTCTTCTCCACTCCTTTTCTGATAAACCCCTGTGCTTCAGCTGCCAAACTGACACAATGTTTTCAGAGGCTGCCCACGATGAGACACTGTGAAACCAATCCCCACCTCCCCAGGCAGAAGCTGGAGTTTCATTAAGCTAAGGATGGAAACTGGCAGAGAAATCAGTGGGTCAATCACAACAATGCTTCTACACTTAAAGTACCAAATGCCTCTGAAGCAATTCTAACAGAGAAACCTGCATGTCTGTTTACTTCTGAGGGCCACAGACCCTTGAAGGTGATTATCAAGAGCATTTGCACAACGGGGTTTTCACGCTCTTCCATTGACATTATCAGATACTCTTTACAGTCTATTCTATTTACATGATGCACATTAGCCAAGAGCTAAATGCTTTCAATGAGACTAATCTAGTACAAGCTGCTCATTCAGAATAGAGTTCTCTTTTTTCCTTTACAGAGATGCTTTCCAGCAAGGAAGCAGCCGGTCCCAAAATGCCCTAGGACTTCCTCTTAACTGGAACTGAAATATGGAAAACCAGGAAAAAAACCAATCTCATTTGCACTTCTTGAGATGTGCTCTTAAGCCATAAAAAGTCTACAGAAGTATTATCATTCCCTCAGTGCAATGCCTGGATATCTTCAGCCTTGGGCCAGGTCTCCCGCAGCTATAAAAACCATACTGCTGCTCTTCCTCCATAAACCTACATGAATTTACACCAGCAGGATAAGTACTGACTGAACACAACCTCTACCAGATATAACTATTCATTTATCTACACTTCCAGTAATGTACCTGAGGTGCGTATATCTGCTTGAAGAGCATGTACCGTGCACTACTTCAAATGCTGCTATAAACCAAGGAGTTTTATGAATACCTGTTGTTTAGTTAATCATCGATTTATATCTGAAAGCTGCATAGTGGAAGTCAGATCAACTTTAGAGAAGAAGGGAGAGATAGAATTTTATGAGAAGATAAAAAAAAGGTTTATTGTATATTACCATTATAGTTCCTCCTTCAGATGTTTCAATGTCTAAAGAAATTTACAGCTCTCTCTGTATCCTCTTCCCTTCTTCACAGCCATGATTGCCTTTAGATATATGTAGCAGTTACAGTAATATAACTGCAAATGATGACATGCCATAGGTATTTTATTATGCATTCAGGTTTTTAGGACTTGGATTATAACCACATCATGGAAGCCTGGTCAGTAAAATTGAGAGAACTTCTGCAAAGAGAGCAAACCTGACAATCCCCCATTCCATATCACGTTTGCAGAAGCACTGATCATATCTCCCTCTTAAGCATTACAGGTCTTCTAAATTTGATGCCACTAAGCACATTTTTCCCTTTATACGTGTCACAGAAAGAGCCAAGCAAACCCATTAAACATGCAGACTGCCACACCATTCCCCAGACCTAATGAAATCAAAGCAGCCCAGGCACGTGTCTCCCCGGTTTTTAGGTAGGTGGTTCTCTATTTCATTTAGAAAGATGCTGGGAAAAGGGGAGGAGTGATTCTGTGTCCCTCAAAAAAATGAAAATACAGTTCACAGAATCATAGAACCCCTGCCTGGTTTGGGTTGGAAGGGACCCTAAAGCTCATCCAGTTCCAACCCCTGCCACGGGCAGGGACACCTTCCACTAGAGCAGGTGGCTCCAAGCCCCGTCCAACCTGGCCTTGGACACTGCCAGGGATGGGGCAGCCACAGCTTCTCTGGGCACCCTGGGCCAGCGCCTCAGCACCCTCACAGGGAAGAACTTCTGCCTAAGACCTCATCCCAGTCTCGTCTCTGGCAGATTAAAGCCATTCCCCCTTGTCCTGTGTTTCCCTCTCAAGGGAGCTGTGGTCACAGCAGGACACTCCTGACTTTGCTCCAGAGCATGTGGCTCCTGTCCCCCCTATCATCATGGGGACAACATCTCCACATCACCAGTCCATTAAACCAACAACACACCAGAACAGTAAAACCTGCTCCACAAAGAGACTTCTAAACACACTAAACCCAAACCTGCCTCTGGTCCCTCATCTCATGTGGGCAAACCAAACAGCACACTTTGCTCACCAGAAATCCTCCTCCATGAGCCTGTCCACGCTCTGGGGACCACAGTCAACACAGGATGCAGCTTCAGTTAGTGTTAAGCTTATACATTAGGCAAAAAATACATACTTAATGTCAGTTTCAGCTGAAGTAACCAACCTGTTACTGTTCTTGAACATTCTCCTTGTATCATACAAATGATAATCTCTGAACAACTGTTTGCTCCTGTAATGTAATCTAAATGGACAACGTAACTCTTGTAAAAATGAGACAAAAGACATGACAAGACACTCTTCCGTGTATCTGACAAAAGCAGCAGATGATGCAAATGAACAGTTCTGAAAGGCTTTTAGAATGGTTCACTTGGCTGATTTCTGACTGTCAGCAGAAATTACCATTGAGATGCCCTGCTTAGAAAGGTCTGCATGCTGCTCCTGCAGCTCCTCCAGATCTGAGGAACTGAGACCTCTGAGGCAGGGATCCGACAGGTTTGTTTTCTTAATGATGTATACATCTCCTGAATTTTCAAGCTTTTGTTTTATGGCCTTAGAGAAGCACATGGAGATGCATCTTCAGGCAACATGAGGGCCCTGCAAGGAAACAGGGGGGTTCAGCAAACCCTTGGCCAAGAGGTCAAGTCCAAGTAAAGCAGGTATGATCAGTAGGAGAAGCTGTACATACCTGCGTCAAAGCAAAGCAGTGAAGAAGCAATGCCACTGCCCTGAGAGGATGGTGCATGAATGAGCAGGTGAGGAGCAAGCAGAGGGTGACCTACCACCACGGCACACCAACGGCCCCAAGGCTGGGCAGCAGTTCCTCCCTTTCTGGGCAGCAGTGATGCAAGAAAACTACAGGGGATGACTCAGTGGCTGTGATGAGCTTGGACTAGAAATGTGGTTGAAACCCTCCCCTGTGTGTGTCATCTCTTGTCACCCACTACCTCTGAGCACCCACTGGAGATGCCACTGGAGTAAGCACAGATGAACAGAAAACAAAGCTTGACAAAATCAACAGTGAGATATTCCAGGATCTGGATCTGGCTGAGGAAACACCAAAGCTATAGGAACGATGTTTTAAATACTCACAGACAAACCCCAAGTTCCTGATCCCTGGAAAAAATCCAACAGGGAAAATGGACTTTTTGCAAACCACACCAAATTTCAAGTACAAATGTCCACAGCTAAAATTCTGAATAGAAAACAGATATAACTGTGTATATTTATATCGCTTTAAACCTAAAATCCCAGGAAGGAGAGAGGAAACACTCCACTTCTGGATGCAATCTTAGGTTGTGTTTGTAGCTCTACAGCTGCAAAGCCAACCAAACCAGACTGATCAGAGAGGCCAGAGCCTCAGGTACGGTTTTAGATTTACTCTCTTGGAGTTCACGGCTGCTTGGAGGGCACTGGGAAGTGGGGGATGTGCCCTGCCAGCACAGAAGACCCAAGGAAAATCAGAGGAATGTTTCAACCTGGGGATTTGGACCAATTCTCTCCAGAAAGAGCGCTCCAGGGATAGAATGGGCAGGCCCTGGGAGCATACAGAGTGCTCGGCTTAGCACAGACACATCTGTGCTACAGAATCCTGCCAGCAAAAGGATATCAGTTACCTTCCTTTGGTGGGTGTAGCATCGTCTCTGGATGGAAAAAAGCACATAGTAAGGATTTTCTTTACCATTCACCATGTCTTTGCCAGCAATGTTCATGCTATCTCTTCCTAAACACTAAAGGCTACAGCACCTACGCACAGTCCTGGCTAATATCCAGCTTAGATCTTTCATTTGGAAAGCTAACAAAATGCATCCTCAGAAGCAATTATAAAAACACTGATATGCCCTGAGCACAGTCAATTCCTGAATGACACCAAAGCAGCAAATAAGAAGAGATATTGGAAGCAGGCTGCTGAGCTGAACAGGTCAGTGATGAGATTGCTAATTACCATAGCTTCTCCCACACAGAGGTACCCACCTCCCCTGGGATGGGAGATGTGCAGGAAAGGGATGTGCAAAATGCTGGGCAAAGACTTAAAGCATTTGAGAGCTGGTGACCCAGGAGCATCCCCAGTGCCGCTAGCCAGAAGTGAGGCACTTTGGAGGTGCTGCTTGACCTGGTGTCCTGCCGGCTGTCACCCCAGGGAGTGACAACACTGAGAGATCATCTTCCTCCTAAAGTGAGCGCTTTGCCAGCCAGCGTGGGAAATCCTTTGTTACCCTATTGCTTTGGGTTATCTGCTGCTTTTTTTGCTATCACATTGTGTCTTGGAAAAGCAGAGCTATGGACTTAAACCTCCTATTTTACATACTAAGTTTGACATATTTAGTCTAAATGTAAATGTATACCTAATTGTCTTTCCCAATTTAACTTTGTTGCGTTGACAAAACTTAAGTCCCTTCTACAAAAATAAACTCGGGTTCTTTGTGCCTAAGGCACATCTAGATGGTTATCTCCTATCTGGGATTACACATGAATTCTTCATTACAAAGCTGCATTATTTGCACCAGTTTCTGCAGCACTAGGAAATTCTGATGCTCTTTTCGGTCCCAGCACTGAGCTTCAAGGCACAAATCTAATACTAAGGAACCGCAGTCAGGATTTCTTAATAGTCAAAATGCAAAAGAAAAAGGTGATCTTGGCTTGATTGATGCCACTCCATTTGCATATGCCCACTAGCAGTACTTTAGTTAACTAATATATATTTTGTGTCTGTAGATGAATATGAAATAATGGGTTTCTCATTGAAGATTTAGGTATAAATTTATCCAACGAACAGGTTGGCTTCCTCCCTGGTGTGTTCTGCCAGTATTTTCCTGTGCAAATAAGACATAATAACTCTCTAGAAGGTGGTGACACATGACAAAACCCAAGAAGGATGCAATTGTATTTTAAAGCTACATGAGTTAATTAGCTCATAAAATGGGAAAACTGTTTGGAGGGGGCAAGGCGGAAGGATGACAAACACCTTCTTCAGTGAAAAACTCTGGTTTGAAAGTATTAACCCTTATGGCTCAAGTTCAGCTCAAGAGGCCTCAACCCATAAAAGCATTTAAGCAGCACTTACATTAAAGCAGGTGCCACAGTGCCACAGACACTAACAGCCCAGGTTTCTGAAGGTTAAGTGCTCTGCTGGATCACAGCCTGGGCAGTCAAAGGTGGAATTTCATTTCACTCTGTGATCTGCCTCACCAGCTTCCAACCCTAACTGGTGCAGGGAAGATGGGATGCTGAAAATATTGCTGAAATCACAGAATCCCAGACTGGTTTGGGCTGGAAGGCACCTTAAAGCTCATCCAGTTCCAACCCCCTGCCACAGGCAGGGACACCTTCCACCAGACCAGGTTGCTGCAAGCCCTGTCCAACCTGGCCTTGAACACTGCCAGGGATGGGGCGCCGCAGCTTCTCTGGGCACCCTGTGCCAGCGCCTCAGCACCCTCACAGGGAAGAACTTCTGCCTTATTTCTAACCTGAACTTCCCCTGTTTAAGTTGAAACCCATCACCCCTCGTCCTGTTGGTACAGTATCTGATGAAGCGTCCCTCTCCAGCATCCTTGAGGCCCCCTTCAGATATTGAAAGACCGCTATCCTGAGTGCAGAAAAAAAAGCTAATATATACTTCAGTTCCATGCTATCGAATACGTTAGTAGTTGAGCCTTTAGGAAAAGGCAAGAAAGTTCTGGTCAATCACCTGAACCCTTACTCAATTTGAGGAAGGGATTCAGCTGGCAGCTTCACACCACCACATGCAAGAGGCAGCCCAAGTTGTAAAGGTCAACCTGCAACATTTTCCCTTGCCGTGGGACTCCTGAGACAACCCTGGAGGAGATGAATGGAAGCTTCATGCAGTGTTACTGGGGTTAACTACCTTTCCTGCATTATTGCAGTGGTGATCACAGCGATTAGATCATCTACAAGGCTGTAGCCTTGCTGTGAATAACAAACGCACCCCAGGGAAGCCAGAAAGTTCACGGCTGTGACACCGTTCACTTTACAGGGAGCTCCGACTTGGAATGCTGTTCAGAATGAGTCCCACAGAGCACCACCTCTGCAGTCCCCCCCGAGTAGCACAAGGACACACTAGACTGAAGGATAAATGCACTGGGAAACATAAATCATGTCTAGTTATTTCCACTGCTATTCAAAATGATGTACAGGGCAAGTCTCAAGTGATATTGCATCAAGAGACACGTATCCAGCAGCAGCCTCTTGCTAGTCACTAAAGGAAAGAGGAGATTTTCCAAGGATGGAAGGAAATAAATTATTAGCTCCCACTGAATTTTGCTGGGAATTTTCTCCTCCTTGTCACACGGAAGCAGTCACTCAAATCTGCTGGTAGTGGAAAAACTGTGGAAGAAGTGAGCCAACTAATTTGAGAAGATGTCTGAACAAGCTGATACTACTTGTAACTGTCATTAATCCTGGTAGAGTCCAAAGATGCCAACACCTTTTCCAGACATGAGACAATGCAATTCCTACCCCAATCAAGTGTCACATATAAAAAAGCTACCTGAACAAGCTAAACCAGGCAAAGTGAGCTCAAACACCTAAAAGAGGCCACCAAGAAAGCTGGAGAGGGGCTTTTACCAAGGGCCTGTAGGGACAGGACAAGGGGGAATGGCTTTAAGCTGCCAGAGGGGAGAGCGAGATGACATCTGAAGCAGAAGTTCTTCCCTGTGAGGGTGCTGAGGCTTCTGCAAAGCTTCAGAGCAGGGCATGATTGTGTACCAAGTGTTAACATTCGTATTAAGTGTTTTACATCTGCTTTGTACTCGCTGCTTGTGACAGCACAACAGCAAATCACGCCCAGGATGCCAAAAACCAAAAGGTCAGGAGGCAGGTGACTGACACACAACCATGCTGGCCTGAATGGATGGCTGTAACGTGGCCCAGTCTGTCAAAGCGGTCCATATGCTGAAATAAAAGAAAGGGCTATAAAGCAATCCCAGAGAAGGATACATTTCAAAAGGATTCAGATGTTCAAGCAGTAAGTGCAGGGTCCTCCAGAAAAACTGGGATGCATGAAGAGCACTTGCAGGAGGCAGGGGAGGAAGACCCGCTTTAATCTGGGAGTGAAGCTGGTTGTTGCCACAGGGCTGGGACAGGATTTGGTCATGACAACTGTTATGGAGTTTTCTGCTGACTCAGCAGAGCTGGGATGGACATAGGCAGGGAAATGCAGCCAGTCTCTGTTTCTTGCCATCACCATCAGGCTGTCAGCTGCCTTTTCACTCCATCTGAGGAGTTCAGATGCAAAAGAAACACAGCTTGAACACCTCCCAGAGCTGAGGCTGCGATTGCAGGAGAGGCTCTTAGAAAACAGTGGGTTTGCTTGTCAAAATGAATGGGTTTGACCTGAAAGTCCTTGAGAACGGGTGACTGCAAAGCCTTCCAGAGACACTGAACACACAGAGCTGGTTGGGAATTTCTAAGTACAAGCTTTTTGGTTGAAAAATCATAGCAGTGTAATGGCACTGACTACATCTTCACCAGGAACCAGCCTTGAGCCTCGGGGAAATCTGCAGCCACAGAAGAGAGTTATCCCCGAAAAAACCCAAAGCTCAGTGAATTACAAGGCTGGAGCAGGCCTGAGGCTACTGCCCTGCCTGGATGACCAGAGGCAACAGGAGTGATAAAATCCACTCTGTGGCTCTAGAGGAGGGAAGAAAGAGATCTGTGTCCCACAGCCCCAGCAAGTGCATCACAAGTCAGTCTCCTCATAAGAAAGGACAGATGAAAAGACAAAAAATAACCTTGCCTTTGCATGATGAACAGGGAGCTTTCAGAAAGCTTTATGAATATAATGGGAAGAAAAAAGAACCTCATTTCTCATCTCAGTTTATTATGAGCCTCATTTACTGGTGTGTAATTTCACATCAAATTTTCTCTTGGCATTTCCCATGTGTGCTTTCTGTAAGGAGACAAAGTTAAGTTTGGCTTGGAGCTGGTTTTTAGGCAGACACAAGCATGTTTTTTGTTTTATAGGGTAATTTATATCCCAGACATTGTAGGCACATGCACAGAGGAAATGTGCTGCTGCTCACCTTGTAGAGTGAAGAGTGAAAAAAGAAAGCAGATTTCTAAGAGTTATTGCTCCAGACACCCAGAAATACTTTAAAGGACAGTTGTCCTCCAGGGAGTGATGCTATAAAACCAGCTTCCAGGGGGCCTAATTTTGCTGCATCTCAGCAATTTCTGACCAAATTGCAGCTGCCAGGCACTTGGAGAGCCGGGACCACTCCAGCTCATGCATCATCCTCACATTAATGAGTGCTTAGTGCTGGAAACGTGACCACAGCCCAGCAACAGGGGTGGGAATGGATGTCCCGGCAGTGCTTCCACTCAGCGGGGCCCAGAGGGCTAATAAAGCAGCAAACCAGTGTGCCTTGCAGTAGAAGGCTGCTCATACTTCAGCTGCTCATACCCATTGCTGCTGTTCAAGATGACTTAAGTAATTTATTTCCCTGCAAGAATACGGAGGGTAAGAGTCGAAGTATGGCTGTGCCCACACCACCCATGCCAACTCCTTCGCTTCCCAAACACACCAGCCTAAGGTGAACATCAGCACAACAAACCTCTGGCCCACACAGCCCTCAAAATGCCCACTGATGTACCCCAAAGATGCAAGCTGGACCCCGTATTTTAGTGTGCTGAGATAGCCCTCTCCAGCCAAGAAATGCCTCCTGCTATGGGAAAGTCTCTTGAGTCTTCCTGTCATGGGTTCAGCAGCAGCAGTCATTTTTCTCCTTCTTAGTAGCTGGTGCAGCACTGTGTTTTAGACTGCTACTGCTGAACCCATGACACTTCCCCACGACAGCAAGGGCTGGCTGGATGCAAGTGCTGCACAGGGAGGCACTGGAGGTATCTCTGGGGTTGGAGATGAAAGGAAACCATTGCCTAAGCATCAAACTGCCATGTACCTGAAATCTGCCTTGCAAAGCATCTCGACCAGAGCCCAGAATGGTGCAAATATCACAGCAGACCATCTATTTGCCCATGTACCTGCTATCTTTTATCCCAACAGCTATAATAACTTGGCAGAGTAGAGGGGCAGAATCACCTCCTTTGACCTGCTGCTCACATTCCTTTTGATGCAGCCCAGGACACGGGTGTCTGGGCTGCGAGCGCACGTGGCCGGGTCATGTTCAGTTTCTCATCAGCCAACACCCCAGCATGGTCTAGCATGTTAAACCAGTGTCTGGCAGATCCCAAATCACTGCCTGCCAGAGGCACCGATCCTGTGAAAAATCAGCACCAAGCTGACACCTGCCAGAGCCTGAAGTGAAGATAAGACATGGCTGAGCCCTGAAACGGATTTCTTCATCCACCAGTGAATCTCAGCCACAACACATGGCCTATTGCACGGCACGATTTATCACGCTTCCCAGCAAAGATGATCAGCATCCTCCTGGCATGAAAACCAGTTTGTCAGTAAAAA
Organism: Ara ararauna; assembly: GCA_028858755.1. Classification (NCBI taxonomy): domain Eukaryota; kingdom Metazoa; phylum Chordata; class Aves; order Psittaciformes; family Psittacidae; genus Ara; species Ara ararauna. The sequence continues at coordinate 1,514,340 of CM054389.1, read as the reverse complement.
CACTAGAATCAACCAGGGTGAAAACAGCGGTTCCATCCCCCTCCTCTACCTGTCCCCCTCTGTCAGTGTAACAGGCAGGGATGACAAATCATTTTCTATCAAGAAGAAAGAGAGAAACAGGAGCTCTGTGCCTGCGATTTCCCTTCCCAAGGAGGGGCAGCTATAAACCACCCAAGCACAGCAGCAGCGAGCAGAGCTGTTCCCTGGCTCCCAGCGCAGAGGTTATAGCCTGTTTAGACATAATCAAAATACAGCTCCATTTCCATAAAGAGGGTTGTGATGAAAAGCAATTTACCAGTTTGGAAAACTACACCAGAGCTTCTTATAAAGCATCTTCAAGCACCTACAGTAAATAGTGAGCTGACAACTAAAATGCCAAACATAGGATCTGAATTCATACTTGTACTGATTCCTGCTCTTAAAATAAATGCCGGCAGTGATTGGATATTGTTCAGGGGTGCAAATATTTCTTCCAACCACACAACAAACACTCTGAAGAGTAAAATCAACTTCTCTAACAGGGATATAGGTACAAATAAAGAGGCTGTGGCTGTACATGATGGTAATGTATAACCGATGTATCACTATTTCTACAGATCTATTTCTAAGACCTTTTCCAAGGTCATTCCTGCTTTGCCTCTTATTTTGTTCCAAGTTAACTTGATTTTTATTTAGAAACTGCCTTAAGTCCCAATTTCCAAGTGGATTTTGGTGCCTGAATGATGAAATTCTTTTAAAAAGCTGGTCTTGAGTTTAAATTGTTGGCAAGTCTGGCTTGTGGGGTGTGGGTCTTCTAATGTTTCCTAAACTGCAGGAGCCTCTAGACTCTTGGCAATACATAGGCAGGTCAGTGATACCCTGCATCAAGCCCACTGCTGCTATGGCTGCTCCATGCTATAGGGAAGCTTTTTGTTCCTGGAGAAAGAGGAAGGAGGTGCGATCCATCCCCACACAGCTTTGTTCTGCAGATCAAGCTGGGCCAATGGTAACTCCTATGTCTGTCAAATAAAACTTCCCTGGGCTTTAGTGGTTCCCCTGTTGCTTTTACTACAGTTTAGCCTCCAACTTTTCAAACAGGGTCATGCCCTAACCGGAGGGTGCTGAGGCGCTGGCACAGGGTGCCCAGAGAAGCTGTGGCTGCCCCATCCCTGTCTTGTGTTCAAGGCCAGGTTGGACGGGGCTTGGAGCAAGCTGCTCTAGTGGAAGGTGTCCCTGCCCATGGCAGGGGTTAGAACTGGGTGAGCTTTAAGGTCCCTTCCAACCCAAACCATTCTAAGACTTTAACTCCAAAATAAGCCCAGAGTTTCATCCCCTTCCCTTCCTGCCAATAGCTCCACTTGAGCATTCCCCAGCGCTGGCACTGATTCTGCATCATCTGCATCTGACCAGCTTCGTGAAGATTGCAGTTCCTCAGTATAAGTTCTCAGAAATATCAAGAGAGGGGATATTTGAACAGTGCATGCTCCCCAGAAAATCAACAGGAAGCAGTGATTCTCCCCCCAAAGCCTTCAACTGCTCAAAGGCGTGTTCTCATCTGTTGATGCACAAACACCTCCTGCAATCAACCGCAATATAAAGCTGGAAGGCATCTTACAACAAACTCTGTGTTCCTCAAACTCCTTCCCTCAGAGTTTTGGGTTGATTTATTCCTACACTTCCCCCAAAAGAATCCCTTCACTGCCTCATGTGTAATTCCATGCCTAATTCATCTCAGCAAAGCTGGATGCAGATGGGGGATAAAAACCCCTTGTGCATCCCAAGAAGCTTGTTTCAACCCTAACTACTGAGTCTCAGTGAACCCTCATAAGCCTAAAAAAGCCTGATGAATAGATTACATGCTTTTCAGCTACCTATTTTTCAAAGTGATATAAAATGGAACAACACTATCCCACTTCCCACCCATACTGGTGCTGATGAAGCCGGCAGATGTGACAGCACCGGAGGGACACTGGAATTCACACCCAGACACTGATGGACAGAGTGGTTAAAAAGGGATTTCAGGTGGTGCCTTGCACCCAGACTTTAATGTATTAATCAGAGAACTGAGAAGGAGAGAGACATTTGAAGATGCTGAAACAAAAAGCCTTTTGCAAGACATTTCGCATGACAGCAGTAACACACATCGCAGAGACAAAATGTGACACCTGGTACTAGATGTCTGTGTGTTTGGTTGACATTGTAAGAGAAATTCCACCCTAACCAGGGGTGCTTTGATGACAGGCACTAACTATATAGATATTAGGTTCATACAAGTAGAAACCCAGACATATATCCGGCATAACAATGGTATTTATGCACTCCCCATTACGCTCACGTCTTTCACTCTCCATTTTAGAGACGTGCACAATGTTACACAAAGACACAGGGTATCTGCATCAGAGCCTGTGTTCCCAGTTGGAATGGGAAAATCAGCCTGTGCTGGTGTTGTTATTATGAAAAGAGAGAAAATCAAAACATCTTTCTCATGACTCAGAGCCCTGCCCTGACATCCCGCCTCTGCTCCCACCCAGCACCAAGAGGGATTTTCTGCCTCCTGTAAGGCTGGATACAGGCTGCCCATCCCTCTCCTCAGCCTCAACAGAGCCATGGATAGCACAAGAACTATTCGCTCTAAATACCCTCACTGTTTTCTTCTTAGCAAAAAGATACAGCCATCATTTTATGGCAAATGCATGCAGGAAGAGAAGGATTTGATTTTCTGAGTGCAGAAAGAGTCAAGCTCCCCTGTGGAATTTAAATATACCTATTTGATGGCTTTCCTGTTTTCTTTCCTGCCTGACCCGCTCAACATTTCGGCACATGAATAATCGTGCCCATACAAACAAAATGGGCTCCTTCATGGATGAAACGCACACAAGAGATTTGTACCATTAAAATGCTATTTAATCTATTTTTAGGGTTTCTGAAAGATTGAAGTGTACACAGGCATGGCATCCTCTGGGAGAGAATCAATGTCACTGCCAGTGCACTTTTTGTGCCTAGGTGGCTGCAGGATGACGGTCTGATTATTAAAGAAATCACCACTAACAACAATATGCCCAATGCCCTGGATTTTTAAAGCTCCATATTCCCTTATTGCTGCTGTGTACACGGATGCAACTCTGCCTGCTGCATGCATACAACTGCTGCCTTGGCAGCACCAAATTCTGGCCTGTTGAATCTAGATGACAGATTTGGGGGCAAAAAAATCTGGGATACCAGGACGACATGCTCTGCTTTTCCTCTGGAAACAGTTTTAAAAGATCCAACCAAACTTCAGACAATTTAACTTTCATAGAATTTACTTTCCTAGTAAAAAGTAGCTCGAGTCAGTCATTAAACCTCAAAGGGATCCCTGAATTGTGCTTTTCTTAATGAATTCAATAATCGATTCTAACTACACAAATAAGGTGGGGGATGGATCAGCTAATGAGCATTCCCAGTTAATTGCTTTCTTCAAGTGACAATTTGTACAAATGATACCACCAAAGTAGTAATAATATCCTTATTGATTAAATTAATCTCTAAAAGACAGCTCAAATAAGTTTAATTAGCAATGGATGGCAGGAGCACAAGATACTCTGGAAACAACCTTGTAACCCATCCCAGACTTTGAAATCATGGCAACAGTCATGCAATAGACTCTTGCATCTTTATTCCAACAGACACGCACAATTTTATGGAGCGTCTTTAGTGAATGCCTGTGACTAACCATGAAAACCCATTAAATCCTCCCTGCAGAGGAAAAGTGAGACACGCAGCAAAAGCAGACTTCCCACTTGGTCACACAGTCAACTGGGACCACAAACAGCTCTAAAATAAAGAACAAGGAACAGGGATGCTCAGAGAAGCCTCAATGCCAAAACTCACACGTGGAGCTGGTGGGGACCCAGAGCAGCATCAACACCTTCAAGCTGTGGAAACTGGACACCAGTTTACCACATCAGAGAAGAACCTCTTAAAAAAAGAGTTGACTCACAGCTTGTATAGAGAGAGCAGGTTACTCCTCCTGGGACCAACAGCAGGAGCTGGGCTACCTGCTGTCCCTATTCTGGCAGTGAGACCAAAACCAGATACTAGATCTCTCCACGTGCCCTGGCTCCAGCAGCTTCACGGGCATCACCTGGTCACCAGCAGGATGAGATTTTCACAGTCTGCTGAGGGATGTTATTAACACAGGAAGAGATCAAGTGTTTGGTCCTTGAGACTGTCAACACTGTAAGAATGACCTGGCACTATCATAATTTGATTGCAAGACACACGTTCGGAGGAGAGGAAGAAAAAGCACGTTGAAAACCTCTCAGTTGAAATATTAGCTTAAACTGCCTTGCTTAGCAAACACTTCTCTGCTCTTTGCCCAGAAAAGAGGAATTAGACTCAATCCTGCCTCAGGAAGTGAAGCAGTGGACATCAGGGACAAAAGGAGTGAATAAGCACAACCTTCTGGAGATACTCCAGGGTGATAAAAGAAAATACAACAATAGAGAGAACAGCATGTTTCCCTTGTCAGGGCCAAAGCTACCCTGCAAGCAGGACAGGAATTTGTCTGGGGCAGCCACATGCTTAATGGCTTTATTATTATTATTATTATCTGAGCAATTTGAGGATGCTTCCCAGAACAGAGGAGAGCAGCGAGCCCAGAGCCACCTCTGTGCATGTAACAGGTTTTTCTCACCTAGCTGAATTTAGCAGTGGAAAGAAACACATGGGCTGTTCATTTCTCCACACAAAGGTACAGTACAGCTCATTTTAGAATATAAAGGATGAAGGAGGTGATCCTGCCCCTCTATTTTGCTCTCTTGAGACCCCACTTGCAGCACTGTGTGCAGTTCTGGTGTCCTTAACAGAAGAAGGACATGGAGCTGTTGGGAGCAAATCCAGAGGAGGCCATGAGGATTTGATAAGGGTCTGTAGCAGCTCGCCTATGAAGACAGGCTGAGAAAGTTGGGGCTGTTCAGCCTGGAGAAGCTGTGCGGAGACCTCAGAGCAGCTTCCAGTATCTGAAGGGGGTTACAATGATGCTGGAGAGGGACTCTTCATCTGGGGCTGCGGAGGCAGGACAAGTGGTGATGGGTTTAAACTTAAACAGGGGAGATTTAGTTTGGATATAAGGAAGAAGTTCTTCCCTGTGAGGGTGCTGAGGCGCTGGCACAGGGTGCCACAGGGTGCCTGTGGCTGCCTCATCCCTGGCAGTGTTCAAGGCCAGGTTAGACAGGGCTTGGAGGAACCCACGGCAGGGGGTTGGAACTGGATGATCTTAAGGTCTTTTCCAACCCAAACCATTCTATCATTCTATATTAATGAAACAAGACTTGTATAGTCTACGGCCTTGGATCTTCTAGGTTAGGACAGCTTAACCTTCTCAATTATTTATTTCATTTACTTATTCAGATTACTTGCATTTAATTTTACCATAATATAGTTAACTCGTGCATTTCTCTGAAACACTGTAATTTTTCCATGTTCCTCCCTTAGCGTCAATGGATTTATTATCTCATTTTTGGTCTTGGAGCATTTTTGATTATACATGAATATAATGTTTAAAAAAAGCCACATGATTGTCAGAAAGATGATGGAATCTGCCCCATCATCAAAAAGAAAATAAATACTTTCTGTATTTATTCTCATCCAAAAATCTCTGAAACAAACAACGAAGCACCAAATTACTTTTCTGACCATAGACATCCACTTATCAGGCAAACAGCAAAGCACCCACAAAAAACCTCATAATTTTCTATTCACGTTGATTCTTTAAAACGCTTTTATTAATAAAGAGCCCCACATTACTGGTAATGTGATCTGGCTGGGGCAGACCCCAGCCACGCAGAGTGCAAACACAAAGGAAGGGACCGTTAGAAACAGCTATATTCATCTGAGACCTGACATCTGTTTGAATCCATAACAATTCTCTGCTTCCTTACACACACAATGACTAACCTTGGATAAACTATTCATAACCAAAACCATACTATGAAGTGGCACTCCAATACCTGGCAACCAGAGAAACATCTCCAGGACCACTCTCTCTGTATGTGCTACCTGACAATGGCCAATGGCCATGACATGGGACTGATGTGCCATGAGCTCCTGGTTGCTAAGTAAGACACTTGCACACAGACTGATTTCTGGACTTCAGGAATGGTTGAAAACTGACTTTCTACATAGTCTTACAAAGTGGATTTCCTAAGTATTTTGGCTCCCAAAACCACCAATTTTTTTAGTATCTTGACTGGAATACACAGCGCATGAGCATACAAACAGCAGGAACACATATGGATTAGAAACCCAATGTCACTTGGAAAGAGAGGGATTACTTTTTTCCAAAAGAATGTTTATTAGATAGCCTTTCTAAAAAGCTTCGCATGTGAAAAAGAAGAGGACATATGCTCATCACTTGTCCCTGAGACGTCCACCTTATTTTTCCAGTTAAGAAGCCAATCTTCCCCAAAATCCCCCTAAAACCTAGCAGATGGGCTGAATTACCAGTTCAGAGAAGACTAGTGCCACAATGATATTATTAAAACATCCCTCAAACAAACAAACAAGGACAGCCACAAGAGAAGCTTGTTTTAGAGCAGGATCCCTCTAGACCCAAGCGGCGATGTGCATGATGATGTGCAATAATTACTTCATACGGAGAAGAGCTATGTGGCATGTTTAAAGCCTTTAATTTTTACTCCCTTGTTTAAGTGAGATTATTGCTCCCTGTAGCCACTAACAATAGATTTCTTAAGTTTATCCTGACTTGCCAGCAAAGCAAATATCCTCTGGTAAATCTATGAACTGAACAATGATTTCTCATTTTCACAACAGCACAGTCAATCCAATTTTCCAGTTATAAGTCTCAAGCCTCTCCCCATCAGCTTGTTAACGTACAAGTGCTGTACTCTAAAACACGCCTAAAAGAATCTCCATAGGCTTTGCCATCCGAAGTTGCTTCTGAACATTGAATGCATTGCTTATGAATCACTTCACTGTATGTAAACACTCAAATCACTAAGCCACATCTAATACCACACACAGTAATCAAGTGATGCTGTCACAGTGGATTCTGTAGTGACAAACGTCTGCATGGGTGCACTGAGGCAGCTCTAAAAGCAGGGCTATTAGTGTTTCACTTTGTCGTGGTTTAAGCCCAGCTGGTAACTCAGTACCACGCAGCCGCTCTCTCACTCCCTGCCTTCCTCCCTCCGCTCCCGGAGGGATGAGGAGGAGAATCGAAAGCATGTAACTCCCATGGGTTGAGATAAGAACAGACCAGTAACTAAGGTATAACACAAACTGCTGCTGCTACCACCAATAATAATAATGATAAGGGAAACAACAAGGGAAGAGAATACAACCACTCACCACCCGCCGCCCGATACCCAGCCCAACCCAGCAGTGATCTAACCCTTCCGGGTGACTGCCCCCAGTTTATATACTGGGCATGACATGCTGTGGTATGGAATAGCTCTTTGGTCAGTTTGGGTCAGGTGTCCTGTCTCTGCTTCCTCCTGGCTTCCCCTCCTCCCTGGGAGAACATGAGACTGAGAAAGGTCTTGGTCAGAGTAAACATTACTGAGCAGTAACTAAAAACATCGGTGTTATCAGTGCTGTTCCCAGGCCAAAAGTCAAAAACAGCACTGCACCAGTTACTAAGAAGGAGAAAAATGACTGCTACTGCTGAACCCAGGACACACTTTTAAAGGCAGGTTTTGCCTGTTTGTGAACATAGTTTATGTGCAGATGCTAAATGACTGTAAAATACTGTCAGGCCTTGTGTCTCCTTGACATACTCACAAGAGATCCACCAACCCCACTAAGGCTGTCCAAATGACACTGTATTTTTCCTCAGAATTAAGACACCTATGAACTTATAGGAATGGTGTGACAACGTGACCTATGGTTTAAGCTGCTGTGCCATTTCTTCTCAGTACCAAGTCAGACAGATAAGAATCCAAGGAAAAAAACTACTCATCCCTTAGAGCAAGTCGCTTCCCCTCCTTAAAGCTAAAGTAAAATGTATGAAACACACCAAGGCTCAGATCCACTGAAACATTCTAACAACTGTTCATGCTAACTTGTGAAAGTGTTGTTTGGGGTCCCAGAACACTGGTAGGTACAATTTTTCTCACGCACGTGTCACAAACCTTGATGCCGAGCTCGATGTTCTCCCCGCCATACACATCCATCCCAGGATCCAGAAGCCCAATCTCTCCAAAGAACTTTCTGTGTACAACAAAAGAGCAGCCGATCATCGCCGGTGTCCTGGGTGAAGAACAACAGAAATGCACAGTTATTGGCATTTTCCAATTTTCAATGGACCAACGGCTAATTTCTGCAAAGCTCCTGTTGACTTCAAATGTTTCCAGCCACCGTATATCATAGAATCATAGAATGGTTTGGGTTGGAAAGGATCTTCAGATCATCCAGTTCTAACTCCCTGCCACGGGCAGGGCTGCCTCACACTAGACTGTATCACCCAAGGCTCTGTCTAACCAGGCCTTGAACACCACCAGCGATGGAGCATTCACAACTTCCCTGGGCAGCTCATTCCAGTGCCTCACCACCCTTACAGTAAAGAACTTCTTCCTTATATCCAAACTGTACTTCCCCTGTTTAAGTTTGAACCCATCGTCCCTGGTCCTATCACTACAGTCCCTGATGAAGAGTCCATATATTCAGATATTATCCCAGACACTTCTCAGCAATGAGTGAGCTCTGCTCCTTTGGAGACATTATTTTACCAGTGCAGTGAAACTGTCTCAAAGTTCATTTTACTGTGTATATACTACAGAAAGAGTTCTCCCGGGACTGAATTACTGAAAAGCTTTCAGGTCCTGGCTTTGTCACAGACACCTCGGTCTGTCTATAGGCAAGGGTACAACTCTGGGTTTCCATTCCCTGTAAGTAAATGAAATATAATAATGGCGTTTCCTTTCTCTTACTTTCTTCTTGCACGTCTAGTACAGACTAGACTTCAGAACAGACACTAGTTTTCACAGGATCCTGTGAAACAGGGTTTCTGATTGGGATCTTTACAATAGATCACAAGGAATCATCACCAACCAGCAACAAGCAGCTAAACTGTGCATTTGCAGAAGGAAAGCCTTCAAAATTTCAACAGCTTGCGGAAACATCTGCTGAGTCATTTGTCCAGTTCCACCATTATGGCCAGGGCTCTGCGTTAGAGTTCAAGTTGTCACATTCATCCTGCAAAACTTCATGCCCTCCAGCTAGCAGGGCTGCTTGGCTCCACATCTGCAAGTGCAGCCAAGCACAGTGTTCAGTCAGGGAAAATGATGGAGAAAAATGAGAATGGTACTAGTAATACTGATATCAGTGGAATAGCAGAAAGACTGGGGAAAAGCTCAGTGTCAGGGGTTAATGTATAATAACTATGCAATTTCAAAGACATAATAGCTGGTTGTGTTTATTAACAACCCTTGCTGCAACGTGCATACACACTATCCCTCCCTCATTACCTTGCAAAACACCTCACCAGATCTCCATTAACAGCATCCTCATCTCATGCCTTGAGATGAGGATGCTGTTCTGATTCACACAAGCTGAGATCATGTTTGGGGGTAGTTTCTGAGTGGTTAAACATTTCTGACCCTCTCCATAAAATTACACTTTGCCACAGAGCATGGCACCGAACAAAACTGTATCATTATGTTCTTGGTGCCTGGGGACACACTAATCTGCTGTGGTTATGGCATGTGGAAGGTTTACCCCCTGGGATATTTTCTGTACTAAAATAGAAATATAAGAACTATCCTCCCATTTAACTTGCTTTCATTTGAATCCATGCTGTACAGGAGAAAAAAAAAGGATCCACTTAGAGGGATGAGAAAGGAGGAGACAATGAATTTTACAGATAAGCCATACCAAGGTACTGCCAGAGTCTGCTTCTATGGGGAGCTATGGGACACCTCTGCCCACCCAGAGCTCTAAGCACGAGAGGTGGAAGCTCCACCATGCGGGATGGGATGGCCATCAGCTCTGCAGCTCCTCACCTGGGCTTTAGGGAACACACTTTTTGTGCTGCCTGGGGAAGACCTACAAGATGTAACATCAGTGGTAGACTGTGTATCTGGATATCCCACAGCACTTTGAAATGCCCATTCTCCAGGGGAAAACCTGGTCTTGAGGTAGAAACTGGGCAACAGGATCATGTATTTTATCAGCAGCCTCAAAACCCTGGCTCAAAGCACATTTCATGGCTTGTCCATCCTGTGGAGCACATTCAAGGCTAACTAAGCAGTTACGGCTTGCAGAGGTGGAAAGTACCCTCAAACATAGCTAAGCACAGGTTACAGATAGGTAGGATCAAGCCAACACTCAACCTCTCCATTCACACTACATAAGACGTCCATATGGGGCTCCATAAACCCAAGGACCTCACAGCTCAACCCTGCCAAATTAATCTTCATGAAATCCTTGAGTTCATTGGAAGAAAGGTTCTAGCCGCTTAAGAATTATTATTTATGGACATTTTCATACTTCTGATAGACTGGCAGAACAGCTGCATGCTGCTGCCATATTAAATTAGTTAGAATTGAAATCCATCAGAGGCTTATGTCAATAGACTTCTTCCCTGACAGCAAGCTCGGCCTTCCTTCCAATCAGCAGTATAATGTTTCACGGTTTGCTGCCACTCTGGTACTGAAGATTTCAATTCTATTGCTTTATTTGTAACAACTTAAATGCCATCAGCAGAAACAATTCTTTCTGAAATGATAACCACGTTACAGATGCCAAATCTAATAGCTCCATTATCTCAGATTACCTCCTGGAATTAAAGAGAAGGGTAGTAAATTGTTCTGGTTTTAGGGGGAGTATGCAGTTCATCTCTTCCACTGGGAAGAGGCGTGGTGGAGCATGGCAACATTTCACTTGGCTAGTCAAAATCCCTTAGGTCTGTTAAAGGCACTCAGAGAGCAGTTAAAGCCAGGAAAAAAGAAATCCAAGTGATAGTTTCAGACAAATTAAACTGCATTTCTGATCCAGTAAAGCAGATCATGACCAGCAGGTCCAAGGAGGTGATTCTGCCCCTCTACTCTGCTCTCGTGAAGCCCCGCTTGGAGCACTGTGTGCAGTTCTGGCTTCCTCAACATAAGGAGGACATGGAGCTGTTGGAGCAAGTCCAGAAAAGGCCATGAGGATGATCAGGGGCTGGAGCACCTCCCATATGGAGACAGGCTGAGAAAACTGGGGCTGTTCAGGCTGGAGAAGTTGTGTGGAGACCTCAGAGCAGCTTCCAGCGTCTGAAGGCAGCTACAAGGATGCCAGAGAGGGACTCTTCATCAGCAACTGTAGGGATAGGACAAAGGGTGATGGGTTTAAACTTAAACAGGGGAAATTTGGGTTGGATACAAGGAAGAAGTTCTTCCCTGTGAGGGTGCTGAGGCGCTGGCACAGGGTGCCCAGAGAAGCTGCGGCTGCCCCATCCCTGGCAGTGTTCAAGGCCAGGTTGGATAGGGCTTGGAGCAACCTGCTCTAGTGGAAGGTGTCCCTGCTCGTGGCAGAGGGTTAGAACTGGGTGAGCTTTAAGGTCCCTTCCAACCCAAACCATTGTTATACTATGATTCTATGATCACTGGGAACTCACCCCCAGATAAACAAGGCTTTCTCAACTGGAAGCCACTCAACAGCCATGCACAGGAGCCATACCCCAAGAACGCCTTTTTCATTATTATTTTGCAACATACCTTCACTTTATAGACCAGAGAGTCGCCTTTCCAAAACGTTCTTAGAAACACCCTGGTTGGGCTTTCATAACTTCACCTTCAAATCTTCCTAATCTTCATTGCTTTCCACACCCGACACGGTGAAGCATGCAAAGCAACATTCCCGTGCAGGTCCCAAGTCCCTCAAGCAATAGAAATTAAACACTACATTCTTCTTTGTAACGCCTCCATATTAAATAAATGAGGAATCAAGCGGCGCTCAACAATTTAAATGAACACACCATTTGATTTTGTAGTAAATCCTTCAAAAAGGTGGACGTTTACAATAACAGATAGCTCATCCACAAGGAAAGAATGGCCTGCAGACAAAGAGCTGATAAAGCCTCTTGTTCCTCTGCCTCTTAATTAAAAGCATTAACACAGTTTGTTTTTAAAAATCACCCAGCTCAGCTAAATGCATTTTTATTTGTCCCGATAGCTATTCGTGCTGTAATGAGAAAGGAAGAGCGGAATTTGGCAGGAAAGGATGAACAGAGATGTTTAGCACAATTATTGGGTTTGTATTCAGAAACGCACAGTGTTAGATCCCTGCCATTCGTTTGGCTGGCTCTTCTACGCAGTAAGTGACAAAAAGATCAAGAAAAGCAGCTTTTATGAAATATCCTCAGCATGAAGCTCTAAGTAAAGATGAAGAAGATACAGGGGAAAAGGTTTATCCTAGCCTATTAAGTTACTATAATGGTCTTCCTTTCTTTAGTGCACAGTTATCATCTAATGATTAAAAAGTCTCAAGTAGATTGCTTCTTCAAGGAAATAATTTTCCTACACAATTGGATTTTGCTTCCAATTTTATACTAAAGCACAAATTATAAAATACGTAGAAAAAAGGTATTAGAAAAATAATCAGTGGTCACACCACTGAGAACATACTTTAAGAGCTGCTGGGTGTCTGGTTTCTGCTGCTGTTTCTAATCAACCTCAGTCATGGAGCTGCTCACCTTCAACACCACAATCCCACTGCTTTAGCAGACACAACACCACGTTCCATGTATTTGGGATGGTCCTTCACCTGCCCAGCAAGGCACTGCCGGTCCCTCTCCCGAACCTGACAGTCCTAATTAAACATGCCAAAATCAAACATCTCTATTTCCCCATTTTGAGCTTTCAGACTTGTCCAAAACACACACAATTCCCCACTTTTGCCACCTGTCGGCACCTCCACACTTCCACAGGGGGTCACTGGCGGGAGCCAGCAGCTCAGCAGGAAACACTGGGAGACTCTGAGCTCCATGGCTTAGATTTAACCAACTCACAATTTGTATAACATTTCAGCTAAATGACCAAATTCAATCAAATTAAGCCCATGGCTTTAAATAATAGTCTATCAATTATTTCCCTCATGATACCAGGTTAAAGAATAACACCAGCTTTATTTTTACATGATTCTCTATGACAACACACAATTTTCTTTTGGCTATAGACAAAATTAAGGACCTGATTTGCAAACAGAAACAAGTGCCAGTGCTGTCACCTCTGTGCTTCTGCATTTGTGGCCCAGGAACATACTGCAGAATAAATAAAGACCAGGACGAGTAACACAGGTTTAGAGCAAGCAAATACGTGCCTGGAAATTAAATACAAGTATGTGGCATTAATGTTTGGCCCCTCTGGTTGTAAGATGGGGTTAAATCAGACCCTAACCGCAGGCAGCAGACCTCCATGGGGTAGAGACCCTACTCCATAAGCTGTGCCCCTGGGGGCTGGGGACTGCTTGGCCTCGTGAGGGGACTCCAGGCTGGAGTCTCCATTGTGGCTCCTCCCTGGCCAGGCTGGGCAGAGCACTGAGCCCAGTCTGAACACTGCAGGATGGCTCTGTGGTGGTGGAGGGGCAGTGTCTCTTCTGGGTGCTCCAAGGGCCACCCTGGGGCTGCCACCATACCTGAGTGATGTGCTGTTCTCACTGGGATCTGCAGTCAGACTGTCTGCAAAGCCACAGAGCGAACCTCTGGGGCGGGCAATGACAGAAATGGAAGAAGAGAGGAACCAAATGAATCAAAAATTAACTGGAGAACAAGAAGCCCATTTTTCAATTGCAAGTGGCTTAGTGACCACCCACATCCCTGGGAACTGCCCTGCAGAGCCTGACTCTTGGGGCCCATGGAGTGATAAGGCTGTGACAGGAGAGGTTGGCCAGAACCCAGAGCTGGAAGCAACTCCATTCTTTGAAATGCGATTATGCCAAGGCAAGACAACTCACTGTACAAGGGAAACTTCATCACCTCTACCCTACCATTGTGCTTCGCTCCTCTTCCCCTGTCCTCAGAGACAGGTTTGGCCACTTCCAGGGGGTACCAGTGAGGACGAGGATGGGGCAGCACTCTCCTGCCTGGCACAGGACCTCACAGCACTCCTCCCCAAAGCTCCTCAGCAGCAAAGGCAAATTCATGGTGCCGTGTCTCACCCCTTCGCTTCTCTCAAAAGCAAACATGCAGGGCAGATGTAGCCTGGGCGTGTGCTATGGAGCTTTAAAAGTGAACTTCAGATCATTAACTAAAGAACTTTGCAGTAATGGAAGTGTGTTTGAGTGCCAGGGCAGCCATGGGAGGTGGACAACAGCAGCGCACGAGGGCAAGACCACAGAACTATAGAATGGTTTGGGTTGGAAGGGACCTTAAAGCTCATCCAGTTTCAACCCCCTGGCACGGGCAGGGACACCTTCCACTAGAGCAGGTTGCTCCAATCCCCCTCCAACCTGGCCTTGAATACTGCTGGGGATGGGGCAGCCACAGCTTCTCTGGGCACCCTGTGCCAACACTTCAGCACCCTCACAATAAGGAATTTCTTCCTCATATCCAACCTAAATCCCACCTGTTTAAATTTAAACCCATCACTGCTTGTTCTGTCACTACAGTCCCTGATGAAGAATCCCTCTTTAGCATCACAAAAGCCCAAAAACTAATGTCACACAATGAAGCACTTCTCCAAACGAGAAACATAAACTGCTTCTGCCTCCTGCAGCGGGGCATCTACATGCAGATGGGGAGTCAGGCAGGAGCCACACTCTCAGCTCCCCTTCACTGCCTGTGTAATGGCTTGGGTAGATAAAAGCTGGATGCCTTTCATGAGAATGTAATAACATTTCTAGAGAGGAACAGCATTTCAGCCCACAGCAGCATACCTTGCTGAATATTACCCCTAGGGTGGCATCTGCAATACTTGTTTCTTGAATAATTCTAGCTTCCCTGCCCCAGTGACCTTGGTTAATTGTCTGTTTCAAATGGGTTTATTTTCCCCCTGTTGCTAAGTACTACAGAATCCGCAAAACAAATTACAAATAAGAGAAGCCCCATAAAGGAGATGCTAGATCGAATGCCTTTCTTGAATTTACTGGAGATTAATACCACATAAACTTTTAATAGCAAAGAAGCTGTGAAAACTCTGTATTTTTTAAAATACCTGTTATGTCTACCCATGTCTGTGACCTTGCTCAAGATAGATTCGACTTTGTCGCTGTTGTGTGCCGGCTCCAATTTCCATGTCAAGAAGCTCAGGCAAAGCACTGAACTTCCTTGCACCTCTGTTTCCTCATCTGCCAGATGAGGGTTATACCTAGATGCCCTCAAGAAAAAGCATTTCTAAATCTCCTACCAGAGAGGCAAACCAGAGTCTCAGATTTGGAGGGTGTGATAAACCAGGGAATGATTTTCATATATGCACTGGCTCACAGTCACTAAAAATGCATAAAAGATAACCTCTGCCTGGAAAGTTATTGCACACGGAGACAGAACACACAGGGAAGAACAGATTAGCATGGATGAGGAGTCAGAAAGGCAGAGTGTTTAGTTAACCTGGTTTTCCTTTTCTTGTATTACTGGTCCCCCAAAGGTCTTACACTCAAAGCAGATCTGCAAATTGCTGTTACATTTTCTTTGCATAGGAATTATCCAGCCAGAGTGTATCTTGTAATCAAACCCAGGAGCAAAGCCACAAAGCCTTGGCGCTGATAGGAAAGTAGATGTTTTCTTCTATCTCATTAGGTAAAACATGTTAACAAACATGAGATAAAAATCTACCAAAACAAGGCAGCTTGTTATTTTCATCTGAGTTGGGAAGTGAGAGGAAATCAGTCTCTTCTCCAAGCTGTGTATCACTGCACCATGTGCAGAAAGCTGCTGTTCCTTCACTTGGGGTAGGTAAGGAAGGCGCACACCTTGAAAGATTAATCAAGAGGAGGTCACGGTCTCTTCCACCTATCGACTGTCATCTGCCTCTTCAATTTGAGTGGCAAGCACCCTCCTGAAGAGCTGATTCGGGGCTTTTCAATCCCATGTGAACTTTTCATTAAAACAGAAGTGTTTGCCTATGCAAATCAGGCCTATGTAGTCCACATTAGAGATGCAGAACTCCTCAGGGCAATGTCAGGGACTGGCTTCAAAGCTTCACCAGAAGTAGCTTAAAACCTCATTTCTGCTAATGAAATCCACATCATTGGGCAGCTCTGAGCAGAACGGGAGATGCCTTCACCAGTCCTCCTAGATACTTGGAATGAACCTACACAGCTACAGCCAATACCCTTAAGCCATTTTCCAGTTCCTCAAGAAGACAATGATTTCACATAGCCCTAGATTGACGGATGTGCATTTGTACCACTTCAAAAATCCAATGACAAGGGAGGAAATGAATGCTGGGATTTCGCTGCTGGGAAGGTGAAAAGTTTCTTGTACTTATTTTCTCTAACGTGATCTTTTGGCACTTGCAGCCCCTGACTTACAACAAAATGTTTGGTGCAGGAAAAAGACCAAATGTTTATCCTTAGAAATACCTAAAATGGAAACCGGAGTTTGGGTGTCAAAGACTACACATGCTTGTCTAACCTGGTATTTAATCCTAATCCCATTACCATTTGTTTTCAAATCATAAAATCAGACTATTTTGTGTTGGAAGGGACCTTAAAGCTCATCCAGTTCTAACCCCCTGTCACAGGCAGGGACACCTTCCACTAGAGCAGGTTGCTTCAAATCCCATCCAACCTGGCCTTAAACACTGCCAGGGATGGGGCAGCCACAGCTTCTCTGGGCACCCTGTGCCAGCGCCTCAGCACCCTCACAGGGAAGAGCTTCTGCCTAAGAGCTCATCTCAATCTCCCCTCTGGCAGGTTAAAGCCATTCCCCTTGTCCTGTCCCTACAGGCCCTTGTCCAAAGCCCCTTGCCAGGTTTCCTGTAGGCCCTTTAGGCACTGGGACCTGATCTGAAGTAACCCCAGTGCCTTCTCTTCCCCAGGCTGCCCCAGCCCAGCTCTCAGCCTGGCTCCAGAGCAGAGCTGCTCCAGCCCTTGCAGCATCTCCATGGCCTCCTCTGGGCTCTCAAATGGGAACATCCAATTCCTTGTGGACAAAGTAGACCTCAATTACGCAAAACCCGCAGTGGGCACGTTTTGGTAGCACCTCTGGGGCTTTGCCCTGCTGCTGGCTTTGCCCCCTGCTCCGGAAGGTTCGGCTCCACGGTGCTGCTCACACTCACGGAAGGGCTGATCCAAATCACTTCTGCAGGAATTGCTTTATCAGGAATAAAACCCTTCACTGTCTGTCAGGAATAATCACAGTATAGCTGTAACTTCAACTCCTTCCAGTGTTGCTAGACTGCTAATTAAATGACAATTACTTTTGGATGTAATATGTATAACTAACAGGCACTTAACAGGAACATGTTATTTACTTTTCCTTTTTTAACATGAATATATTTACTCTCAAGGGCAGCAGACTTCCTTCAGCAGACCCAGTTTCCTTCAAATCCTCAGCAGTTCCTCCTAAAGATAAATTCCTCCTAAACACTAAAGTTGAGGAACTATCAGAAATATGTGTTGGGTGAGGACTTCTCATTATGAGTTCTGCACAGCCCCATGTTGCTTTGGGATATATGGCTGTAATGAATGCTGAAGTTAAAGCTTCAGGAAAGGGAAGTTACCGGGAATTTCACAGATATTTCCACAGACAGAATATAGGCAAACACGTTTATGTTCACGGTAGGCTGGTACCAAGAACAGGGACATGAGAAACAGTTATTGACAGATGGAACAGTTTCACTTTGTGGGTAAATGAGAATGCACTGAAATAGCCCTGTAAGCACCTCAAAGAACCTGAGTAATGCATTTATTTTGACAACTACTTGATAGGAGCCCATTGGTAGGGAGGGCAGCTCTCAGGTTTATCTTACCCTTCACGCATCCATAGCACAGAAGCACAATTCCTGAGAACTATAACAGATACAGTTTGTGCCTCTAGCATTTAATAGTAAATGTCAGTCTCATTTTTCAGAGTCTGGGGTTTATTTTAAACAGTGAGCAAAACAGATAGAACAGCAAAATGAATATGGGAAGAGCTGCATCGAAATGCAAATGCCAACTGGTAAAGATGACTGCCGGGGGAGAGGCCGTTTCGGATTCACCTGTATCTGGATTAGAGCAGATCTACTTAACCACAAATCAGATGTACCAATATTTGCAAAGGGATTTATCTAAACTGCCTGTTTAAGGGTCAGACAACTTATGACCAACAGCTTCAGAAGCAGAAATCACATCCCATTCCAGGTACATTTACCACACCAAAAGACCTATGGAAATTTTAAGGCTCTGTGCCTTTCCTCCCACAGATGCGCACAGGATGGGGACCACAGCTTCTCTGGGCGACTTATGCCAGGGCCTCACCACCCTCACAGGGAAGAACTTCTTTATACGTAATCCCAACTTCCCCTGGTGCCTATCTGAAGTCAGCATTCAGGGAGCAAAAGAAATGTGAAAAGCAGGTTCTTTTTCCCCTTCCAATTGTCATCCCAAGGAATATAACATCACTGACTGACTACACACAGTCAAACTGGAGACGTCAGCACAGATGTTCGTTTAGCCATGCCTGTAGGTGCTTTCTTCAATTCAATTTGGCAACAAGCTTCCAGGACTAAAAGGGACAAGGTCAAGGGAAGGCCCAGGCTTGGCATGGACACAGGCTCCTCCCCAGGAGCAGAGGGGACCTCCCGTCACCCACCATGGTGCTGGTTGTGTGGAGGGGTGTTTGAGATGTTTGGCTCACTGAGCTCTGCAATATGGTTTTGTAGCTTGCGGCATAAAAATGCAGCTGGGAGCAGAAAGGGGCTGTTCCCTTTTCTAGAGAAAGACAACGTCTTTACCCAGGGAATCCCAAGTGCTTTGCCATTCTCGTTTTGCTAACAAAGCATCTGTCCAATGCTATAATAGGTTTCTGGCCAAAAGGCTGACTCTTTTATTTGTGTTTTGCCTAAAAGTTAAGCAACATCAGACTCTTCAGGGGAAAGGATGTGCAGTTTGCCCTGGCAGACCTCCAACACGCTGCAGGCGTTAAACGAATCAAGACTCTGTGATTGAATCCAGGGTCTGGAAAAAAACTGGAGGGAGTGGATGCCAGTGTCTGAACTCCTAAGCAAAGAAGTTGGATGAGTTGGGAAACCTTTATCAGTGATCATCTGTGGAATCCTGCACACACAAAGACTGTTGAACTAAACCAAAAGCTGCAATGAGTTCACACCGTAAGGACACACTCTATGACTTTGAATCCAAACTGCCTTCCCATTCTTGGACAAGTGAGTATTAATTTCAATTGCATTTTTAAAGTGTCCTTGCAGAGGCTTCTTGCTTGTGCAAAAGTTCCAGTGGGAACAGAAGACAAAAAATAAAGGCATGTGCTACGAATCACTGCCAGCATTACTGCCCAGAATAACAATTGTGCCCTCTCTTCCTTGAAAGCACCGCATGCCAGAAGAGCCAAAACCACTTTCTCTGCACTTTTGCTTTTAATCAGAAAAAAACATGTGTGGATTTTAGCAGTCTAAGAACAACCACAGAAGAGCAAAGGAGACAAGAAAAGGTCTAAGCTATTGCTCACCAGAGCGAGGTGCAGAAGGAAGCTGCTTTTGAAGAGCAGGCTGCAACATTACAGAGTCAATCGGACATGGGTAGTGAACAGCAAAACCAAACCCTGCTGAAGCCGTGGCGTGAACCTGTACATAACCTCCACAGGACAACTGCTATAATGAAAAGGCTCATAATCTGTACACGAAATGCATCCCAACACTCCAGCGTTAGTGCTGCACTGAAGAACCTCTTTACGGAGGCCCCACTTTACCATCCCCGCTCTAATTGAGAGGTGAGAATCTGACATTTCAACAGTTGAGAGACTCAGCTGTGGATGGCATGCTCTCACTGAGGAATTTACTCTGAATTAGGAAAACCATTTAAACCCCCACTGATGGCTTGTGACACATTTTAAGAGACTCTTGCCTGGCGATTTTTAGAAAGCACTGTTACACAAACCACTGCACACCACAGAGAGATTGAGAAACTGCTGCTTTATCCCTGCAGATGTGCAGCATTAATAGGGATGTAGGGTACAGCAAAAGACACTATGGAAACAAACTGTTCGGCTGGCAGCAGCTCCCAGCTGGGAAAAAAACAAACAACCCAAACCCCTCCTCTCACAAATATCCATCCACCAGCAGTCAGAAATACTGTTTGGCAAATTCTGGTTTTAATCATGCAAACAGTGCCAACTTTAATAACATGGTTTCAATTAGAAAATGACCAAATAAAAGAAGCCCAGAATACCTGTTTTCCATGGGATCAGTGCTTACTGCTGATCTTCAGACAGGCTCCAACTCAGCAAAACACTAAACACAGCCTTAGCATCAACCATGAGTAGCTCCAAGAGCTTCAGATCCCTGATGTTACATGTTTTACTCTATCGTTACTCAGAGCCTCAGCTTTCACTGAGGCCAAAGCAGCTTGTTATAATTAACACTGATTAAACTGCCTCCAACCACCTGAAGGCTTGTGAAACTGACCCCATCCTTCAACAGTCTGTAAGAGGAAAGGCAAATCCATGCACATCACACCACTTACGCAGAACTCCAGCAGCACCATGAGATTCCAGCCGTAAATCTAGAGCATGTGAGGGCATCCTTTGAAACATGGTCATCCAGGTAATGAGAAAGGAAAGAACGTGCTGACGGTGGAACCATGATAGCAGAGCTACCAGAGAGGTGCCCTGATGGCAGACAAATGTCTGAGCTACCTATAAAGCCCTCTACAGGAGTATGATCTGGGTTCTTTGATAGATGTTGTGGCCCTGACACAAGAGAGATGTGGAGCTGTTGGAGCAAGTCCAGAGGAGGCCACGGAGATGCTGCGAGGGCTGGAGCAGCTCTGCTCTGGAGCCAGGCTGAGAGCTGGGCTGGGGCAGCCTGGAGAAGAGAAGGCTCCTGAAGGGGAGACCTTAGAGCAGCTACACAAAATTCCCATCTGCATCCAGGGGACACAGAGGTTTTGCCCTGGAGCTGCTGCTCATGCCAGGGCATTTGTGATTGGGACCATTTGACCCGGAGCTGCTCTCCAGGCCCTGTGCTGGCTGCAGAGTTACAGGGCAGAGGAACGACTTGAAAAAATCCAGCTGCCCCCCGAAAAGTCAACTCGCCAAAGCACATTGTGCTGTGCAAGCAGCTGGGTTCCAGCTCTGTCTCTCCCAGGGGCTTTGCTGGAATCAGGGAGCTGCAGATGGGGAAAACGCTTCCCTTGCTCTCACAGAAGGTTCTCAAAATCGTTTTCAACAATTATTTTAACCAAAAAAGCTCATCTGGCCAATGCAGTCAATGGAAAACTCCTGCGCACTGCCCGCAGCAAACCACCCCATCAGCCACGCACACATACGGAGAACGAGATGACAGGATTTGACTCCACATCTCGTCTTCCAGAACTGGATGAAAATTTCCCCTTTCAACTTACACACAAAAAAGCTTATTCTGACCTTCTGAGGCCCTGAGTGTCTCCAGAGCTGCTTTTGAACCACACTGAGAATTGGATGCAAGAGCCAAAACTCTGCAGTATTAGCCTGGGGGATTTAGAGCATCTGTGTGGTTGATTTTTCTCCCCATTAATTTAATTTGACAGAAAAGAGCAGGAAGGCTTCTGGCTCCCATGCGGGCAAAGTGGATAAACAGCAGGAATTTTAAGGGAAGCTGAAACTAAACAGAAAAGAAAGAGGCTGGTGCTCCGGCTAGCAGCCTTTTGTCCCTCCTTCTCCGCCAGCCATTCCCTGGGCCCGCCATGCTCTAATGAGGCTATTTTCATGCTTACCACTTGCCTGTTTCAACCTATCTTTTGCATTTGATTTAGACCATTTTGACTGGGAAAATAACACTCTTCAAGGAAAGCAGTTTTCCACTTTGGATCCCATGGTGCAGGAACAGAGACAGTGCCCAGCCACCCCCTAGATCCACTGGATTCAGACTCGAGAGCAGCAAATCCTAAAGCTACTGCTTAGGAGTAATTCCTTAATCGGAACACACTTGTGCAGCTCTGTAGTCGTAACTGCATGAATTCAGCATCCCAACTATCCTTGCAGAAGAGACCTTAAAACCTTGCTTGTTTTATTATTTTCCTAAATATTTTTCAGTATGGGCAGATACACTGTACAAGCTGTAGCAGGCAATGCACGAGCCAGAGCATCTAATTCATACAATCACAGACTGCTTTGGTTTGGAAGGGTCCTTAAAGCTCATCCAGTTCCAACCCTCTGCCACAAGCAGGGACACCTTTCCCTAGACCAAGTTGCTCCAAGCCCTGTCCAACCTGGCCTTGAACACTGCCAGGGATGGGGCAGCCACAGCTTCTCTGGGCACCCCATGCCAGCTCCTCAGCACCCTCACAGGGAAGAAGTTCTGCCTAAGAGCTGATCTAAATCAATTCACTGCACTGACTCTGGGTTACAGTAAGACACATTTAAGCAACAGTTGCTGACGCCTGCTGATTTACACGCTGCGGAGCAGCAACGGGTTCACTCGGAATGTGACCATCTCCGACCTCTCAGCAGCATATTTGAGCACAAGGGTTTCCAAGCCACAACACTCCTTCATTTCTTTACAGGCGTCTCAGCCAAACTGAAATGCATCCAGACTTAAAGGAGGATGGAGGTCTAACCTTAGCCTTGGTTTGGAAGCTCACTGCTTCTAAGTGGGGAAGAGACAAGGTGACTTTCTCTGCTGACTGAAACTGCGTAGGAGTTTGTAACTCGGATATATGCAAATGAAACCAGGCAAGTCAAGACTTTCCTTCTGCAAAGCACATCCCATAGCAGAGCTCTTGCAATAATAAATAACACCAGGCGTAAATCTTAACCCCTCCCTCTTCAATCAATGGAAAATCTTAGCTCAAAACAGTTTTGCAATCAGCTTCAGTAGGGGAAAGGCTCTTAGCCATGATCTTGAGGGTTTTGACAGACACTTTGTGCCAAAGCTAAGCCCTCTGTGTCTGCCCCACCTCTTCCAGCAACTGCAGGTTTTAATTAAAGCAGAAACATATGACATTAATTCCCATTCTCAGCTACACAACCCCATAAACCATCCAGCACATCCAACTGAACGACTCTGGACTGGGCCTGTTGGGGGGAGATCAGAGTGCGGCCAATCAGCTACACATGGAACACACTCATCAAACACCAGCTGCTTCCCAATTTCCTATAGTTTGATCAGCCACCCACTCTGACAATATAAACAATCAAGACACTGTATGAGAGGTGGCAAATGGCCTATGGCTAAAAGAGGGTGATGCCATATGAGGAAAAAGTAACATAAACCTCTTTGTGAGGGACTAACCACACTGAGAGTCAGTGACATGCACAGAGACCCCAATGCGTGTGCTTATACTGTGATCTCTGGTGGCTTTATGAGAAGGCAGGATCCAGAGATTGCACTAAGCCCCCTCAATCAGCTGTTTATCATGACAGTTTGGTTTTATTTTAGCAACTGCAATACAACTGCAACCCTAACTACTTGCCTGTTGCTCTGTTACTGCATGACTTCTTCTCCCATCATCTAGCAGCAAACACCACCTACATGAAGTCAACAGCAAAAGCCAAGTATCAGCTGGACTTCATGGACAAAGATGGGCAGTCATTTTCACACACAAAAAGGATTATAATGCAAAAAATGTATTTAGTTCAACAGGAACTTTAACTTTGCAACCACAGAAGGCCGCCCACAGCCTCCTTAGTTATTTTCTCAGGCACGAAAACTTGGATTTTAGATTAGATTAACACAGCCCCCAATCGCCAATGTGACATTTCTGTTCCAGATGACAATCTGATATTCATTCAGCTGCATTCATGTGCAGATCCTTCCCATCAGATAATGACAGAAACAAAAATCTCTGACAAACAAAAGTCACTGAGAACTTAATACCAGGCTCAGAAAATGATGCAGGGTTCAAAACGGCCATTTCATGAGCTTCCTGCAGCAGTTATCCTGCCCAAAGCAATCTGTGTAGCCAGGGAAAGCTAAACTGCACCTTCCCAACACTGGGAAACAGAGAAACCTGTTCCTAAGATTTCTGTATCACCCACATCAGGAGTTACCCACTTGGGGGCTCTGTCACAAGCATCACGCAATGGCGCAGCACGAGTTAAAAAGCGAGGTTGGAGGGGATTGCTTTTGGTTTGGGTTATTTTTTCTCCTCATAGTAGAGAATAATTCACTATGGGAATGACCTACACAGAATTTGCAAAACAACTGCCGACATTCAATTGCACTTTTAACATGAGGCATTTTCTTTTGTACAAACCTGGAACACACTTTAATACGGCACTTCAGAAACATCAGACTAGTGCCATAAGAGTCCTTTCCATCAACCAAAGAGGATAAGAAAGGACATGTTATATATAATACCCTTATTAGTAAAGTGTGCAATAGGACACACCGAAAGGCTTCAGATGATAAGAACAGCACTTGGGCTTTCAAAAAACAACATCCTGCAAAGCATCAGCGCACTCCCTTCGCTTCACTGTTCAACATCTGCACTGCAGCTCCCCTGCCCAATAAAGGGATTTAAAATTACTTGGAATTTTTAATGGAACATGAGAACTGCCAGCAAATTCCACTGTCTCAGTTCTGTACTCCCAAGGAATAGAGAAGAGAAGCAAAAAACAACAGGTCAAGTGCAACACTGCGAAGTGAACCGGACAACTAAAAGGCTCAATAGGGAATAGCTTACCTGATATTTCTTATAGAGAAAGGCTGGAAGGTACCACAGAAATTGTAAAAAGAAAAGGTTATTTGGAATGTAAGTGATGATGGGAATGTACTGCCACAAAGTACGAGGATTTCTGGAGGGTAGGTCCACAGGAACATTTTCAATGCCCAAGTCCAGGTGCAAATGGATGCTACGTCCAACATCACTCACAACACAAGACAGAAGGAAACAGAACATCCTGGGCTTGCCTTACTCTTGCTTTTCACAGGTATCCCATTGGAGAGGCTGGTTTTCATTACATTAAATAGGATTATTCTTATAAAACTTCATGATTAAGGCAACTAATTCCTTATCTTTTTAAAATGCACAGTTTCAAGCAATATCCCCGATGCCCAAACAATTGATGCATTTGACATTATGGTGGATCACAAAAAGACAGAAGCAGAGTGTTTTCCAATACTGTTTTCTTGAAAAGGACCTTGCCTTCATTCTCCATCAAATGCCACATTTCAGCAGAAACCCAGCATCAAAACTTTGACTTCTGACATTTCCAGCTAGCACCGGAGCTCTGTGCTGCTCCATGCATGACTGAACTAAGGCAAAAGCATGTTCCAGACAAACTGGCAATGTGCACAAGGAATTTCAGCAACACTCATGGGATTAATTCAGAAGAGTAATGCTATCCCGACCACACATCATTTCTGCTTGCCTTTGATACCATTGCCCATTACATGTGCATTAGCACAGCAGTAATAACTTCACTCTGCTAGTTAAAAGCGAGGTACAATCAGGACCTTGAGAATAAAGAGGCAAATTTTGCACACCAATTCAGCTCCCTGTCACCCCCATCCCAGGCAAGTTGGCTCCAGGACCACGGAGAGTCAATAAACACATTACATCTTTGGAAAACAAGAGTCCACCATTCCCCTCATCATCACAGAATCACGGATAGACAAAGCAGGCTTCTGCCCCAGGATGAACAGAAAATGTTATTCAATATATGAGCAACTGCCAACATGGCTATATAAAGCTGCTCACTCCAGACATCTGACCTAAAAATCACATCTGCCTTCTTCACAAATATAGTACATTGCATTTATGCGACCAAAAATTTCATGCCTGCCATACTGTGCTTGAAACAGATGCTTGACAAAACTCCAGGGATATAAATAGGGCAATTATTTACTAAGGCCATATGTTGGAAGCATGTAAGATGGACATGCTTAACTGAAAAGCCTTCAAAAAACAGTAATGATAATAACAGGACTGAACAGATCTCAGATCTAATATTCTTTGGAGCTTTTTGGTTTGGGGCA
This sequence comes from Ara ararauna, assembly GCA_028858755.1. Lineage (NCBI taxonomy): Eukaryota > Metazoa > Chordata > Aves > Psittaciformes > Psittacidae > Ara > Ara ararauna. Next base: position 1,488,328 of record CM054389.1, on the reverse strand, counting down.
TTGTTCTCTAGAAACTGAAATGACCTCTAAATAGCTTTCCTGTGCCCTCTCTGACAAACCTCTCCAGCCATCATGGCCACCTACTGGGTCTGATTGAGCAGGTCATGGGCCCAGAGCTCCCTGCGGAGAATGGAGCTCAGCTCACCAGTCATGACAGCAGCTAGAAAACAACGCTCATGTGATGCTTGCAGCATGGACATCCTCACTGCCTGGAGTACTTGAAGACCCTACAAATGCAACAGCATGCATCGCTGCTCATCCCAAGATTTCATGCTTGGTTAACACCAAGATGATTTCTCCAGCAACACTCCAGGAGCAGCAGATCGCCATTCAGAGGGAGCCAGATGGAAGGAAGAGGCCAGCGAGAGCTTCAGGAAATTCAGGAAAGACAAATGCCAAGTCCTGCACCTGGAGCAGCCTAACCCTCTGTATGAAGACATGCAGCTGAGGAGGACCTGGGTATCCTGGGGACAGCAGCACACCCCAACAGCAACACAGGCATTGTTGCTGTATAGTGCTACAGCAGCACAGCTGTAGCAACAGCCAGTACAGAACAGGACAATTCCCCTTCACTTGGCGTTTGTTAGGTCACATCTGGAATATCATCCAGTGTTGGGTCCCCAAGGGTAAGAGAAGGAGCGCCCCAGGGGGAAGCAAGTTCAGCAGAGGTCCTCGAGATGGTGGAGGGAACAGGGACAAATCAGTGTGGACAGGAGAAGGTTTCAGGGGCACACACCTGCTAATAGCCTCCCGTACCTGCAAGGCATTTACCAAGGCAATAGAGCCAGGCTCTTTCACTCCTTCTCCAATAGCCAGATGGTTGAGGTTACTACAATGAAATACACAGCCCTTCCAAGAGCTCCATCCAGATCCTGCTCACTAATGCAACAGGATGTGTTACAGACAAATTTCTTTGTTATTTCCTGGGTAGAATCCCCTTCCCTTTCAGTAGCCTTCATATTTTGATGTTTCTATTTTCACTGTCATGTTTCTTGGAACATCAAATATTTCCTGGGTTGGGTTTTTAATATATGGGAAATTATGCACACCATATGCAAGGGGGAGCAGAACATGCTGACTGCACAAGTGGGTGGAAAAGTCCACAGGGAACAGCAGCAGAAGGAAGGCAAGACACTGCATTAAACATTAGTGTTTCAAAGTCGCTGAGCAAAGGGGGAAGATTATGGTAGCCAGGTTTGATATCTACCCTTGCTCCATCACTCCAGTCCCCAACAGCAAGGGAGAAAGAGCAAAGCCTGATGCCCAAATGTGAAACATATGGTGAATAATTCAGAACTCATCTATTTTTCTGATGAAATCTCAGGAAGATAAAACTTGCCAGTATTTGTGTGATCCTTAGTACTGCATAAAGGGACAAATCCTCCAAGGTGCTGATCATCAGCAATCTTTTTGAGACAGATTCCCAGAGTTGACTCTCACGGGGGATAAGGATGCTCAGTAGCTCCTGTCCATCGGCATCCCTGCTTGACTGCTGGGAGAGTTTAGCTCTCCTTGCTCCTGTCAAGCTGCATTTTCAACGTCACTGCCTCACTTATTTCCCCTCTCGTTTCAGGGGCTGAATATTCAGCACTCTGATGTTTGACGAGAACATGCTGATCTCTGTGACTAAACCAAGGGATATGGGCTTGAAGTTTAGGGGCACTAGTAGTTGTCTACAGATAAGTTCGTTTCTGTAAATAGCATTTTCCTTTACAGCAAATGACAGTTTGCAATAGTTTACAAAGTTCTGGTTCACAATGAATAGTAATTGCATCCCAAAACCTCAACTGTTTCACTGAAGCAAATCACTCAACAGTGCTTAGAGATCTTCAGAACCAAAATCCAATTCCCAAAGGTGACGTGGATGCCTGCAATGCCAAACCTCATCAATCTGGGGCAGCTCCGAGTTCTTTTCTCTTACTGCTGTGAGAAGTGACGAAAATGGTTCTGCAATCCCATTAGCTTCCCTAAAACTGCAGGAGAGGTTCAACATTAACGTGTTACAGCTATAAAGTGACTGAGTTGGTCATCTTGATCCCCAGCAATGCAGCAGGAAGCTTTTGCACCAAAATACCTTAAGAAATATTAAACAGGGGAGAGAATTAGGTTCAATATAAGGAAGAAGTTCTTCCCTATGAGGGTGCTGACAGAGGGTGCCCGGAGAAGCTGTGGCTATCCCATCCCTGGCAGTATTCAAGGCCAGGCTGGATGGGGCTTGGAGCAACCTGCTCTAGTGGAATGGGTACAAACCCAACACACTTTGCCAAAACTTCTTAAAAGCTCTTTTTCTCCACAACTGGACTCCCTTGGGGCCCCAGGGGAAAAGGTGTGAAACACCAACCCCCCCAGATGCCTTGCACTAGCATTTACATGTGCTTTGCAGCTGATAGCTACCAGATAACTATCCCATCCATTACACTTTCAGCTTCTCTTCTAGCAGGGGTGTAGATTGTAGCTCTGCAGAACCACATATGGACTCCCTGGAGTTGGCTCTTGACACAACAGCCCCAGGGATCTGGCTCTGGAGTGACAGGGATGTTCTTCAAGCTGTCACAAAACGAGCCTCATGAACTATACACACAGTGCAGGCTCAGCAGCTCTGAATTCATCACCCTGCTGCTGTCAGTGCCCTGTCACAAAGAGCAGGATCATGCCACACCATCACCTGGGGTGCTCATCTGCCAGTTCACACTGGTGGTGTCAGCCCAGGGGACTGCCACCATTTACTGATGGTAATGAGGCGTTCTTGGACTATCCAGTACCTGCATCACTCTCCACGTTTTCGGACATTAAAGGCGTTGGTGATCTCAGGTCCATGAGGAAGATCTATCACACCCCGGCAGATTTTTCATGAGATGGCATCTAACACAGTGCACCTTTTCTCAGCAGGATGATTTGTTTTCTGCTTCACAGCGTGCGAGACAGAGGGTACAAGCCACCTTACAAAAGAGCTTTGTTTAAAGGAGACTGGTACAGTCAATAAATGTGCTGAGAGAAGATGCCAATTAGTGTTCTGCCCTCCGGGTACAGGCCTAGGGCTCTATTCCTGTCCTCCTTACAGTTTGATGTGTGGCCCTGGGTGAGCCACTTACATGTCCTGTGTTTCACTTCATCTGTAAACACCCTTCTCCCATCAATTCAGACTCCAAGGCCTTTGCAACATGGATTGCTTCCACTATGTATTTGATGCATGCCTATTAAATGTTTCATCTTGCTGGGAACGGCTATGGGAAGTACTGTGAGACAGAATAAAAACATCAACCATAGTATCAAGAGGTCAAGAGAACACCCAGGACATGTATTACGCATAAGAGTTCATGCTGAGTACCCCTCCTTCCAGATTCAGTTGGTCAAGGTGACAATAAAGACCCGCAATTCCCATCAGTAAATTAAACTGTGACCATTTATACAGCTGATGTGATGCTTTTATGAACCATCTGCTCCTGGCTTACTTTTGCTGTTAGATGCAGCTAACATTTGCAGTTGTTAAACTTTGTCATTTTAAGACAGTTTCACATGGTTATAGATTAATTTTAGCTTGTGTGAGTCACGCTGCTGTTAGCAGGATACTTCTTCAAGACAGAAAAGGTAGCCCAGCCAACCCCTGTGCATCCTTCTGCCTTCTTCCAGTTCTACCTTGTTCCCTGCTGTGTCTAAAGGGGCAGCAAATGGGTTCTACCATCTGCTGGTTAAACCTAATAAGCCAGATCCTGCCGTGGAAACCCCAGATCTAACACAAGGTGCTTTCCACAAAGATCGCTTCCAGTGGCTAACACTGTGCATGACTTGAAAGAGAAAGAAACCCCTCTCCTTCATAATCTGCAGGACACAGCCAAGCAGGGTATTTAATGGGCCACTGTACTTACATACAGGGAAGAATTCCTTTTTTCAGGGAGCATGCTTGATGTTGGATGTTAATGAGAGAGAATCTTTCAGAGCAGAAACGCTCTTTAGAGACTTTAAATTTCTGTTTCCTGGGATTTCAGAACTCAATCAACATTTCACATCTACATGGGATGAAAGAAGAGCTCACGGGAGCTCTGCAATCTGGCTCACAGCTTCCCTCTCCTGTGTTCTGTCCTCTTAGAAACCTTTCTGTAAGGCAACCACAGAGTGTCAAACGCAGGTGGTGTCACAATTCAGATACAAATTCTCTACAGAGGTCCCTTCCAACCCTCCTGATTCTGTGGACTCCAGAGGTTTTCCTGCACTGCACAGTGCAGTCAGCTGACGCAGCCCAGAAGACAGGACACACACAGCAGTTCTCCCATTCCAGCTGACTTCATTTTCTGATTCCAAGGAAAGCTCTGCCCTATTTCCCAACCCCTCGGCGTGGGCACACACCTCCCTCCACCAGAAATCCAAACCTGCCCAGCCAACGAGTCACCATTTGGATTCCCTCCAGATTATCTCCGTGCTCAAAAAGCAGCACAAGCAATAACCTGTGCTGAGGATGTGCTGCACCTCCAGGTATCACTGAGGCAATGTATGAGATTCCTACAGATTCACATGCTGGCTGTGCTTGCCTAGCTCTCTTTTAGTCTCTACTTTTAGCATGCTAAAAGAAAAGCAGAAGGCTGCAGAAAGAGTTTCTATCACACAAGGTGTGCCTCCATCCTTTATTGCAGGGACACGTGTGTCTGCTCTGCTCATACACTCCACCGCTCTCCCTGGAGCTCATGAGCCCACACTCAGCTCCTCTAAGCTCACTGCAGAGCTTTTAGCAGGCTCCAAGCACCAAAATAGCAAACTCACCTCTGCCCCTCACCTGATCCAAATCTGACCCAAACTACTGGGACAGCCCTTGCCATAAAAATCATGGTGCACCATCAGCCAAGGGGTGATGGCAAACCAAAGGGCTCAAACACCCTAACACTTCAGAAGCCAACTGCACTGGTCCTCAGAGCCAAGCCCCGAACTCTTCTTTATTCTAAGCCACAAATCACAAGAGGTTGCTCTGGAGGAAATAAATAAATAAAGAGAATGAAGGTTATTTTCCATTTGCTTGTACACAGCAAGAAAGATAATGCCAGTTCGCTTCAGAATAAAAATGCCAGCAGTTATTTATCCAGGTGAAGAATTAGCTACACAGCACTAGCTAGCAAGGCTCAATGAAAAAGTAAATCCTTAGGATGGAGCGCACAGGGGAAAAAAAGATTAATTGATTTGTGACTACAAGGAGGTTTATTCAGAACCATATTTAACACCACAGTGTTTTTGAATTCAGTAGAAACACCAATCAGTTTTCTTCTGCAGCCTTTCTTTGCTGTTAGAGGAAATACATCAGTAAGAAAAAGAGAAATGAAACTTAATATTAAGGAGCATCACCTTGCTTTAGAAACCAAACCAGACTCAGAGCTGCACCTCTGGGATATCTGTACACCATTTGGAATAGATTGCCTGTAGAAGCTGTAACTACCCTGTGGAAAGGACTTTAAAGCTCATCCAGTTTCAACCCCCTGCCACAGGCATAGACACCTTTCACTAGAGCAGGTTGCTCCAAGCCCCATCCAGCCTGGCCTTGAGCACTGCCAGGGATGGGGCAACCACAGCTTCTCTGGGCACCCTGTGCCAGAGCCTCAGCACCCTCACAGGGAAGAGCTTCTGCCTAAGAGCTCATCTCAGTCTCCCCTCTGGCAGGTTAAAGCCATTCCCCTTGTCCTGTCCCTCCATCCCTTGTCCAAAGCCCCTCCCCAGGTTTCCTGCAGCCCCTTTAGGCACTGAAGTTGCTCTAAGGTCTCCCCTTAAGGAGCCTTCTCTTCTCCAGGCTGAACCAGCCCAGCTCCATAGACATTTACTCACATTTCAATAAAACAGACCAATTTATCCTGGTTCTGAGTCTCGGCACTTGTTTGCATGTATCAGCATTGTTGCCTTCTACATCAAAGCAAAGAGCAGGTCAGCTCTATCATTCTTCTACTTTTACGATTCTTGCTGCAGAACAGACCAGCCCTTAGCAAACATCCAGATACTGCAATTGCTGTGCTGCTGCCCCTGCACCACAGAGTAACTCTGACACCAGAAAGAGAGAGAACCAACATGAGCACAGGGAGCCCGGGAAGCCCTGAGCTGGTCAGCCCTCATGGATCCTGGCATCAAATCCTCTGGTTCTCATGTCATTCCTACACTGCAGGTTCAAATATGCATTTGCTCCTATTTACCCATCATGGCAAATGGCACTGTGTTAAAACACATTGAGATTTCCATGCTATAAAGACAGGTTAATCATTTATTTATTGTTCTCTTCTTATTTGAGAAGCTTGAATTACATCATAACTACTTGAAGAGAGGCTATAAAGTCCGGAGCTGTTTGTCTAGCAGCCTCATTTCTTTTTACATGGCAAAGAAATTATTCTCCCCCAAAATCAGAAAAATGACAGAAATACCTTTGAGTTGCTTCATCCAAATTTAAAGTAAGTGATGTGTTAGTTCACACAACAGTGAGCAACTTAATTCTCAATTAAGGGATTAGATCAAACCATATCTCTGGACCACTCTGCAAGCTCCCTGGAAAGGAATAGGGACATTTCTGCAAGTGAGGGAACTCTTCTTTAACAAACCTGCCACAGCCTCCAGAGGTTTCCTTCATGCCATGAAACAGAAAAAGAGAGTGAGGAATGAAAAGCAAATGGAAAGAAATTGGGCTGCTAAAGACCTGAAAGGCCCAAACTGAGGGAAGCTGGCATATCCTGCGCAGGAGCCAGGATTCCCAAGAGGAATCCCGGTGAGGACGGAGCTGCTCCTGGTGAGGTGAAGGCCAGCCAGAGCACTGGAGTTTCACTGGACACTGTCCCATGCTGGGCAGGCAGACCTGGAAAGTGGCCATCAGGACGAGGAAGGAGAATGACTGAGGCAGAGGAAAGCCACAAAGCTCTGTTCCAGATGTACTTCCAGCTTCCTTCTCTCCACAAAGCACTTAGGACTTGCAGCATTTGCCTGTGAAGCAGTCCCTGCACGGTCCCAGCCGTGCCTTGCTGCAAACATTTAAAGATGCGCTTTCCCTAATTCCTGGTCTTCTTCGCTTCTTCTGGAAAATGAGCCATGACACACGAGCCCTTCGCAATGCGCTGCAACCCTGATGTTGTATTTCCATGGTAACTCTCCCCAACTAACAGATACGCATTCCCAGCAGAGCTGGGCTGCAGACACACATCATTATATTTAATCTGAATGAGTGTGTACCTGAGTTGACTTTATTTCACAAAACTGCATAAGGAATTAAATTTCTCTCACTATTTCCTTCTCTTATGTCCCACTGTCATTACTTGCAGTGTTGTGCCATTAGTTGTGGGCATTTTGCATCAGCACATAATGATCCACTATCAGATAATGTTGAGATGCAAAAAACACTCAAAACACCAGACAGCAATTTTCTGCTCAGTTTCCCAATTTAACCTGTATTGATACAACATCGTAAGTCTGGATGAGGTTCAGGGACTGCTCTAATTATAATAGCATCCTGGGCAGCAGCAGCCACTTGCATCCTGCCTTTTTGATACTGGTCTTGATAGTGCAATTAAGAAGCAAAAGAGAGAACAACTTTCCAAGATTTGTCCTCATGAACAGCAAGAGGCCCTGATGTTAAACCTCTTCCTTTGGTCAGGTTGCTGCCCCAGATCAACATAGCCCTTGGATTCAGTGAAATTCAGGATGTTTCATAAATATCCACTTCATATGGGCATGTTTAACCTCCTCTACCATGAATAAAGCAGGGTGATTAGACCCATACCTCTCAGGACACAGCATCTTGTCCAAAGCCCCTCTCCAGGTTTCTTATAGGACCCCTTTAGGTATTGGAGGACTCTTGTAAGGTCTTTATCCCTGTGAGCTGAGCATGCACAGGTGGGCTGGGTTTGAACCCAAGGCTACACTGACAACTCACATGGTGTGACCTAAAAACATTGGTTAGAAATTTCCTATAGGAAACTTGGAATTATTCTTCCCTGTTGGAAAGCCAGTGGGAAGAGCTGCCTTATGTGCAACTCCATTGCCAAATGAAGGAAGAAAGCAGACAGGGGTTGGCACACGGACAGACAGCGTGACTGTTCAAAACAGAGCCAGTTAGCGGTTTATGCAGCCTTCATCTGAGCTCAGCCAGTGGCAATTTCTGCACCCCAGTAACCCCTTTTATGTGATACCTGTGGAGAGTGGTTCCTGCATTTTTAGCCAAGTCTGAAAAGACAGCAGAAAACACACCCACAGTGTTGGGTTATTACTTCTCTATCCTGCAGAAACGAAGCCTGACCAAGATAAAGCCAGGATGAGATGAAAATGAACCAAACCCAGGATTTGCTAGTCTATGATATGTTATTTCTTTGATTCTAGCAGAGATGCATCTTACACCTTTGCTCAGAAATGGTTCTCCACGTTTATGGAAGATGCCATGGACAAAAACATCCATTTGGAAAACATGCAAGTTTAAACTCATGTATTATACAAAAGTCACAGCACTATTTTGTCACACATCATATGCAGGCAACTGAGACAACACATGGCTTACACCATGGTCAGGACTACTACCTACAGAGACAACGCATTGTGTTATGGTTATTTATCACATACGAGACAATCTGAGACTCTGAATCATAAATGTCCACATGAAAAGTGGCATCAAGTACCAAACCCCAACCAGTACAAGTGACTGTATCTAGGTTTTCAGCAGCTACCTCGCAGCACACTGACACATTACCACACATCCCATATCACCAGTTACTGAGGAGAGTCGAGAAATAGAATTCTTCCTAAAGAGGAGAAAAAAAAAGACAGATTTCAGGATTAGTTTATGGCTGCCCCATCCTGGCAGTGTTCAAGGCCAGGTTGGACACAGGGGCTTGGAGCAACCTGCTCTAGTGGAAGGTGTTCCTGCCCGTGGCAGGCGATTGGAACTGGATGAGCTTTAAGGTCCCTTCCAATCCCAACCATTCCATGATTCTGTGAACACTGACCTGAGACCACACAAGCTTTAGTTTCTCATTTTTAGGTCACTGCTCTGAACTGAACCCGGCGGCATCTTGTTGCCAGTTGAGAGGTTTCATACGGCTCTCACAAACCAAAACCCAAACCCTTTGGTGGGGTTGGCTGCAACGGCTACAGCCAAACAGGAATTTCATTTTTGACAAGTGGCAAAAAGCAGGAATTGAACTGAGAGCTTTCCCACCTGCACTCCAGAGGAGCCCTCTCAGGTATCACTGCTGGGGCTGAGGGCAAGTGCGTTACCAAACCTTGGCTTCCATCCTTAACTCCCTTCTTGTTTATTTTCTGCAGCTTGCCTTTAATAAATCACCCTCCTTTAAAATAAACCGCTCCGGTGCTGTGTTCACTCATGCACAGGAAATTAAAATGTGTTATAAAACTAATTTATGCACCCTGTTGGCCCCAGCGCCTGTGGAATTGGCCTCCCCGGACACATACTCAGGAAGCATTTGCACACGTTTGATCCAAGTTCTGCTCAACACTGTTAGAAACAGCTGAAAAGATTTTGACTTCTTTTGTTTTCCTTCCTCACATGAAAAACTTCATTAAAATGGACATTTACACAAGGCTGGGGCAGAGCAGGGGAGGTACCATTAAATATCCCACCCCTGAAGAATCTCACATCATTTTCATTTCTTAATACGGAAGGTGGTTTTCATTAGAATTTGTTATATTGTTCTTTTTTTCACTGAAAAATTTCACAGGAGAAAAAGAATTCCCAACCAGCTTTAATTTTAATTGATTCATACTCACTCCAGTGAGGTCAGGCATGTTTAATTATCATCATCCTTATTACAGATGGAAAATCAACTTCCTCTGATGTTGCTCTGCTAATTATCATCTCATTTGTTTAGCAATGGCAGCGAGACAGCTGATCAAGATTATGGCAAAGAAACAGCAAAAAGACCTGTACAGAAGCCATTGCAAACAGTAGCTAGGATCCAGCAAAGTACTTTGCCATGTATCACATTTAGCACCACTTAAACACTCCTGGTTTGGCTCTTCCAGTTCAGAACATATTCGAGTATTTTGCCACATTGCACTTTCAGTAAAAAAGAAAGAGGAAAAGCAGGAAGAAAATACCATCCCGTTCATTTAACTGATGGGATTGGAGGTGCAGGGTAACTGAAGGTAAGTCTTGGAAAGGGACAATATATTCCTCAAATGCAAAGCTGTTTGAAACACCAGCTCAGCTTTCCTGGGTTAGACGGATGGTGAGGAATAAAACATAGTGCTGGCAGCTCTTTATAAACCCCCTATCACCAGTAAATAATCAGGAACCTATATACATTTGCCAATTTGTCCCTTATGACTGTTAAGTGCTTAGTTGCCTGCTAGCGGTTGTAAGTTTTCCTCCTAAAGACGCTGTCAATTCAACACTCCACAAGTGAGCCAGGGGACAGATAGGAGAATAAGCAAACCCAACCAAAAACCTGACAATGGACTGAAAACGCTTCCTTTTCTTCTGCTGCTTTATGGAGAAGACAGGTAAACTTGATATTGATCTCTGCTCCAAGCAAGCATAATCCCTTTGCATCCAAATATATCGTGGCTTCGAGGAATGCAGTTATAGCACATTAGTGCAATGATGCACGTGACCCAAAATAAGAACATGAGGACCAGGAGACTGCTCTTCGAAGCAGCTGGGTGTACATAGCTCTGAAATGGTTATTAAGTCCATTTAAGTAATAAATTAAGCAAAGAGTGGGAGGAAAGACTGATGAAACTATAGTCTGATTCCCTGATCCAAGTTTAACCTTGGCTTAGCAGCACTGTCTGGTTTGATACTTATTTTTAATTTAGTAATGCTTTGGTGATTTATTCTATATTAAAGTCTACTGCACAAAAAGAAACTACTGTATAAAAAGGAACGGCTCCCTCCCAATTAAAGATGAGCCCCTTTTACAAGGCACGCAGGAATTCCTTGACTAAGATACTGTAAATCAGCCAGAGGACTGCTCACTGGAAAAAAGGCAGTCATACTACGTTGTCTTCCTGCAAGGCTATTCCTTGCTAAAACGGAAAATGTGCCTCTATCGTACAGCCCTGATAACTATTAGGCCTGCAAAGCTCCTAGGTTTACATCAAGACCACCCTAGGAATCTCGATCATAAGTAGTTTACCACATGCAGCACTAAGAGCCCTTCTGACTGCAGCTTTGCTGTCCCAGAGGCAAAAAGGTCATCAATCTGGTGGCTACAGTCCAGTAAAACTATGAAACCTTTATTATCTTTGTCTTCATGAATGCCCAAGTGATATTCCTTGGCAATAACTGCAAGTCCCCATCCCAAAATCAGCTGGAACAATCCACTGTGGCTAGTAGCAAACCAACCATCTGCTTCCCCCATCGCCTCATTTCTGTTCCAAAAGTAACTGGAATCTCTCCTCTCCTTCCACTTTCCACTTTATTTTTAGAGCGTTCTCCAGTCAGAGCTCAGCTTCCCATCAGTAACATTCTGTGCATATCCTGTGCTCCTCTCCCCTTACAACCACATCTTCTTTCATCAGAAATATTACAGTGGAAACGTTCCATTTGATGACCAATGAACACAGAGCTTTAGAAAGCAAAGAAAACAAAATATTACGCAGATGAGGCAGACCTGAGTCCTGAAATTCACTGCATCAAACCTTGTCATCTAAAGGAAAAACAGATTCCTTTCTTTTCCTCTTGGAAATGGTGACAAACTTACAAGTGCAGATGCCTATGGACAAAGAAAAGACAAAAGCCAGTGCTGGTACAGTTTAGTTCTTCGCTGTTATTTTCTGCCTGCTGCTGAAATGATACTCACACAGCCAATGACTGAAGCAAAGAGATAAGACTAAGCATTGTGTTGACCCAGCATCGGTTAGTAAGTGTTCATACCTGTTTCCTTCACTAGAAAAAAAGGAAATGTGATGAGACATCCCAAGCCATTGTGGAAGTCGCAGCTATACCAGAAAAGAGAAGCATATTCAGGGGAACTACTCTCAGCCACCTCACCCTCCATCTTAAACCAAATTAACAGGGGGTTGGAACTGGATGAGCTTTAAGGTTCCTACCAGCCCAAACCAGTCTGCCATTCCGTGCAAACACATAGAGGTAAGAGCAGTTCCTAACACACCCACTCTCATGCATGAATTACTATGAACAACCTCATACCCAAATCTCATTGTCTCTCCCAGCTCACACAGCCCACTGAGCACCAGGAACTTCCCAAGTCCCTTTAAACTTGGAGCAAAATATACCAAGCTGCATCCCCAACCCCTTCCTCGGTACCAGTCTTTGCTTCTACCTCTGTTTTGGCCACAATTCTCAACACATTCAACGATTCAATTCCAGTCCGAGTCAGGGCTGCCACCAGTTTCAGATTCCTAAGTGGCACCTCCCCTGGATCCTGCAGTTTTCCAACTCTTAACACCTTCATGAAGCGCGCAGTGTGAGGACTGCACAACACTGCTCCTTGGCGCCCTGCCGTAGGAGACTTCGCACACCTCAAGAAAAATTTCTATCATTGTAACAGGAGGGAAAAAAGGGAAAAGAGAGAACTTCTTTCCCCTAAACAAAGAAGCCAGAAACAGGATATCACATGGTCATTAAATCCCACATGGAAACTGCATTTGTGGAGAATCTCTGCCGAGCTCTGGGAAACCTGTCAGACGCTCTTTTCTCCCAGGCCTGGGCTTGACAAGAACACCGACGCCAAACAGGGAGCATGAGCAGGCAGTTATAAAGTGCACACTTGTGAAATGATTGATGGGTTTTCTAATTGCAAAGAAAAATTGAGCAGTGATGGTACCAGACTGGACCATTGCCTTGCAGACACCAATCTAATGCTCGGTAGAGGAAAGAGCTCTTTCAAAACCCCTCCACACAGTGACTTTGGGACTTGCAAACCTGAGCCTCTCTCACAGGGAAGAACAGCCTAAAATCTCATCTAAACCTCCCTGGGCTCACCAGCACAGAGACCAGGCACTTGCACTGCTGCAGATGGTCAAAGTGAGCACACTGAGCCATGACCACAGCCTCCTTCTCCATGCCTGCCAAGCCTCAGTTTAATAGACAACCCTCGAGACATGTTTTGCCCATTAAGCACTCCATGTCCAAGCCTGCTGCTCGCACCCATGTGAACATGCTTTACAAGCACAATGAAAGCATTTAGAGATGTAACCTCGAGAAGATTTGATTTAGACGATCCAACACAGATCAGCAAGTCAGTGCTCTGGGCACGGAGAGAGTGGGACAGTTTATAAAAGCCTCCCGTGCTCCCAGACAGCTGGGAGCTCCCAAGGCATCAAACACTTCTTGCCTCAACTGGTGGATATGATAATAACGATCTACTTTTCCTTTTAATTTAAACTATGCCTATTTACGTGCCACTGACTGAAAAGGACAGTGAATTAAAGTGCACATGAAAGAAAATCATAGCCCTCAGCACTTGCTCCAAACACTCTTTTAAGTCTGTTTGATGACTGGGCTGCTGTGTTTTGTCACCAAGCGCAATCGGCTTGATTATCACTTCTTTGTTTTGAATACCCACCTCCAAAGTCATTAAACACTTGCTTCTTAATGAGAATAGATTGGGGTTGGCCAATAAGTCACTTAAATGCCATCTGCCAAAGAAAAAAAGAAATTCCAAGTGCCAAATTCCCACAATTCCTTTTTGCATGTTTTCCCCTCGGTGTTGGATTTAGAGAGAAAAGATGTTTGTATAATCTCATCAGCGGTAGCTTTCTCCTCGGGGAAGAGCAAACAGACCACGGAAAAGGCTCCGGTTGGCTTTGACTTGCAAAACCACTTCATGGACTACTCTGAAACAATTCAGTTAGTGGGATGTGAGCTCTGCATACTTGTGTTGCCCCAGATTGTTTTGGTTTTATTCATAAGATTATTTCGGTGAAAACAGGCTGCCTGAAGCTTAATTTTACTAGCAATTGTTAAATAATTCAACACCCATCTTTTCTGTCTCTTTAATGCCTCGGAAAAATCAAAACCCTTCACAAATTAAAGGCCAAATCCTGTTTACTCTTTCCTTTTCTAAAGCAATTTTGACATCAATAAAGACTGTTTCTGTGACTTGGGCTCAGATTAAAAGTCCTCTCCGTGTATTTATTTATCTTTGGGTTTTTTTAAATCAGGAGCATGCTTTTGGTTTTTTTTTTTTTCCTTTTTAATCAAAATACTTCCTTATGAAAAGCTTTAAAAATACAAAGGCAATGCTTCCAGTATGGCCGGCCTGCCTGCCTTATAGAAACAGATTACATTAACATCTTATAGCAATAAACGATGACTCCCTCCAGGAAGGAGGATTTGATCCCTTCCCTGCACCCTCTGTTCACCTCCTGAAGGGACAAGCCCACATGTTAATTGTCCCTTGCTTAGATTTAAAGGCTCTTCATGAAGAAACCCTGCTGATTTTGGTGCCTGAAGAAGGATTTGAAGTTCTACCCCCAATAACACCTTCAGTTTGGCAAGGAGCAGTGGTTTCGACGAAAACAAGCCCCCAACTCAAGGCTGTGAAGGGCTCCTGGATGCAGGGGGGGTTAAATCTGCACCAAGCTGGCCTAAAGGCTCCAGACTCAAAGGATGGGTATCCTCCATCCCAGGAGGAACACACCTTCTCTGGGGCAGCTATTTAATACTGCACCCAAATCCCACTCCAGGCTCCAAAACGGTCTACCTATAAAGCACACAAATGCTGCCTTTTCCAGGTCATTTGTCATAACCAGCCAAACACAAACCCATTGGGTCCCTCCGTTGTGCCCATACCAGCCAACATTTGCAATCCCAAGGGCAGCCTTAGGAAAATAAAAAACATTTAAAACAAGATGCAGCACTAAGATACATGGAGACAGCTGGTCATCAAATGAACCAGCCCCATATGCCGAAATCTCTGCTGTACCCTCAGCAGAGGCTTTATGATTTTTCAGGCAGTGACATAAATCTGTTCACCTGATAAAACCTGACACTATCACAAACTGTTAGACCCCCTTCTTTTACACTTTGCATTGAATTATGTAGCATTAAAAATGATCAGATGAAGAATTCATCATAAAAAGGCATGACAGCAGCAAGCTGAGCTTCAAAATGTCCACAGGGAACACCACAGGGACACTGTGAAGTTTAAGAGCTTAAAATTAGTGAGAAACAATTTGTACAGTGAGTTGAGGCTCGTTTTTCCCCAATATCTTTAAAATACAAATCACAGAAGTCAATTATACGTATGTTTTTAAATCTGTGGCCTCAATCAATCCCCCAAACCCCCTCATGACTAAAAGGAAAACTCAAACTGAAAACAACCAAAAAGGTTCTTGTCAAAGTCCTTTTGATGCTGGTAAAGAACTTCATGGTTTTAATTTAATCCTGAGGTGGATGATGAAGTTATTGATGTCATGATTTTGACCTAAATCTTCCCTCTCCTAGAGTCTGAGCTCAAACAAGACTGCCCCAAATTGAAGTGATGAAAATCCCCCCTCCATTTCTTCTCCTGTTAGCTTGCTACCAAGTGTTCAGAGACCTCCACTCTCTGTGCCAGCCAATAGCGACCATACCTTAGGAGCCACATACCTGGAAGCACAAGTCTCCAGCAACCACACTAAGGATGGACAGGGTTTGATTTATTCAGATGCCTACATTATAGAAGCTCACTTTCCAGAAGCACCAACAAAACCTTGCCTGTGGAAGAACATCTGTAATGTTCCCAACACTGAGCTTAGGTCTGGTCCAACATACTTCAAGGTCACTAGGATTTCTGCTATAAACCTGACAGTAGGATGCTGACCCCTGGACATGCAATTACAGTGAGTATAAGGCTTGGAGTAGAATCAGACTTCAAGGAAGAGAAAGCATTTGGGTGTTCAACACAGAGCTTTGTTTTCTTTGAGCAGCTTTAGAGACTGAGACTGATCATCACTACCATTATTTTATCTTTCTGTTTGGTTTCAATTTTATATGAAGCCATGCAAGAGCGCCATGAGGCTCTGCAGCTGTGACATTCACACATCTCCAATCCCTCTAAGCAAACACCTGCATACAAGTATCTTCTCAGACATACCAGGTGAGGTTCCCAAATGCAAGTTATCATTAGCACCCCACGTCTGACTCCTATGGAAATCAGCTTTCCCTTGGACTTCCAGAGCAGCTATGCCAGAAGAGCAAGAACATTTTACAACTGTGCTCACACAGAAACAGGAATCTTCCTGCAGTTTGTAGCTGCTGCAGTCAGGGAGCACCAATTTAACAAGTATTCAGCATTTTGTACAAACTATTTTCTAAGGAGTTTGAGCTTTTTTGGGACAAACCATCAGAAACACAGGAAGTAATCCTTGCAATTCTGCTCTTTCCTCAGTTACATGTAAATGGTAGTTTCTGAAATTAGAAATAGATAAATATATACACATATAGTTACAGATAAAGATATAAATAGTAGCACCAGAAATCGTAGAATGATTTGGGCTGGAAAGGACCTTAAGATCATCCAGTTCCAACCCCTGCCATGGGCAGGGACACCTTCCACTAGAGCGGTTGTTCCAAGCCCCATTCCAACCTGGCCTTGAACACTGCCAGGGATGGGGCAGCCACAGCTTCTCTGGGCACCCTGTGCCAGCGCCTCAGCACCCTTACAGGGAAGAACTTCTGCCTAAGAACTCATCTCAATCTCCCCTCTGGCAGGTTAAAGCCATTCCCTCTTGTCCTGTCACTACAGGCCCATGTCAAAATCCCTGTGGTGTTATGTCAAATGAAATGCCCAGCAACCAGAGAGGGAGACCTCAACACTGTTTGCAGTTTAAGACTGAAGGAACAGTTTATATTAAGCACTGCAAGCATTTTCTTAAGCAATAGAATTAGCACCTTCTCTCCACTCCTGTGTCATATTCAATCACCTAAATCCCCTCTGTTTCTTTCCATCTCAACCTCTGCATCATTTACGCATCCAGGGATGAGAGTTGGCTCTTTCGTAAGTCTGTTGCAAGAGCAAATCCATTAACATTTGTGAGGCTGAGATAACAGGTAATTGGGTGGGTCAATTCACATTATTTTCATCTTCAAAAACTCCCAAACCTAACAGCCTTTCTGTTCTTTTACAATCCATAACTCTCAAAACCAATTTCCTCCTCACAGCGATCTTAATAGTAATTAAATGAGCTTTTGTCTTCCAACACCAGTAAAGATTAAGTACTACATAAAACAGCTGCAGCAAAGCCCCATCCGAAGTCCAATTTAACCTGCTAGCTGATTCCCAGCTGGTACCCCGAGTGCTGCAGGGTTGGGAAGAGGCATCTCTGTCACCTCTGAAGTCACCTGAGGACTTATCCTTTAGCCCCAGCACATTACAGAAGGGTGCTGACTAATGGAGCTATTCAGCAGTGCTTTTGCCTGCTGGATTCAACCGATCCGCCCAGCCAAGCATGGAAAATACAAAGAGAAAGTCAGGAAATTCATTATAACCTAAATAATCTATTGCTGGGAACAGTGGGGTCACAGCACTGTCAATGGACTCACTGACCAAGCCACAAAGATTCAAGTTTCTTTTCTCCCTTGTGAGACACATGAAGTAATGCCAGTAGAAAAGCACGACAACCTCAATTTCCATGCTCAGGTAAATGTCCCTCCTGCTCAAAGCTGCTTAATATGCACTCTCTGCTTGCTTGGCTTCTTGAAGAGGCACAGATGCAGGAGTGCATTTAATTGTTTTCCTGAATCAGACCCCTGGAGCCATCAGTATCTCACATATGTAATTATAAATCATGAGTCTTGCAAGCAAAGCACAATCAGCACATCTCACTATAAATCTTCCAGATATCAGCAACTTCTCCAAAGCTGCTTTTCGACAAAACCTGATGTAGCGCGAACTAAGTCAGGCAGAAGAAACCACTGGCCTTGATGTCCACAGCCCACCAGAGCTGCACCACTGGACAGGCTCCAGACCACAAGAAGCCCCCAAAAACTAATGTTCTGTCAGGTGGGAAATGAATCACTCCTGGAGATAATGAGAAGGTGGATCTCCCCTGGGATACCCTAAGTCCATCCATGTGCAGTTTCATAGCATTTCCAAAGACCTTTTATGCAAGGCGTCAACCTTCTTCCATTTTGTTGATGCAGAGGTTTTCTGGGCGCTCAGTAAACTCAGATCCATGTGTATCATTAATAACAAAGAATTGGATAAATCCTGGCTACACTTCCTAGAGCAAAGCATGGCCAGCTATGTAGTGCAAGTATGTATTCATTTATATACACTCTTTAGCAGCATCTGAACTAGGAAATCAAAACATCTCTGCAAGAGCTCATGCCAGTGAAGATCAGGATCTATATGATGACCCTTTCAAATGTCACTTACTGTCTGCCTCTCCTGTGGGAACTAATTTCAACATGATACATTACACTGTAATCATAATTCTATCTTCTGGGCAGAGGCAGTGAGAGGAAGTCTGTAAGCCTGGCAAGGGAAGTCTAACTGTGAAATGTATGCACAAGTGAGTGCTGAGATTGAGGGTATCTTTGTGCATCAGGATTTTAAACGTTAATGGGGGAAAAAAACACAAAAGAAGATGTGTTACAGAACCCAGGTATTAAACCAGCATCCCTCCAAGGCATTGAGAGAGACTATTTCTTGCACAGAAATTACTGGATAAAGCAGGAGACTGAAGCCAGTTTGAGACTGGGCCGTAGTTTAGATGGGTTTCATGCCATCAGCTCTCTTTGCCTGGATAATTACATCTTGTGAATTATCCATGAGAGAAAATTGCCTCCAAACATATTCACAGAGCTGTCTGTCTCCAGTCTCTGTTGCTGAGTGTTTGGTAGAGACTGACCCTTATGAGTGCACTGGAGCACCTCTCAAGGGCAGGGAACTCCTCTTCTGGGGCTGCCGTAACCCCCATACACCAAATAAAACCCAAGTAAGGAATAAACGACTTCACTTTGCTCCCACTCTTTTGTCCTAACAAGTCTCTAAAAAAGTAATGTATCTCTGTTCAGGATTTCCTCTAATCCCATGCATAATTACATGGAGCACTGCACTGGTATCCCTTTCACGCAAATACTGCTATAAAATGCATAGTTTTCATAGCGTTATATGACAAAGAAATAACTGTAGTCATTTATTTCTGCTCTGTATGTGGTTACACAACCTAATGCAATGAGACAGTATTTTTCATTAGCTTTTTGTTGTGGACACTCCCCATTTATCTTCCTCAGAATCCTTCCCCCAGTGCATGTTAACAATGTTATTTTAGTAAGTTGCTTCACTATTGAACATTACTGGGAGTCTGCAGCATTTGCTGCAGAAGCCCTTTCCCAGACCTGGTTTTGGAGGCAGTGCCCTTCCACCCTGGCTCCCCTTAACCTGAGCTCTAATCCTCACACACTGTGGCCTCAAGCAGCAGTGTCCACATTAGAGATGTCCTTAATAAAGCCAGAATGGATGGTCACTACATACATCCTTGCAACTGCCAGCTAAGTAACTCCATAAGCCTCCTCTGATCTTTAATTCATTGGTGGCTCAATGCAGCAGTGCTCAAGAGCTGAGCAGGCAGATCCCTGGGATGACAAGGCTGCAGATGCCAAGGGGATCACAGGACATCAACTCCTCCTAGATTGTTTTCTAAAGGGGATATAACTGGTGCAGAAACACTGCAGGAAGCCCCAAGCAGATGGATAAACCTCTCACACCTCCAGCTCCCCCAGAACAGTAACTGCTTGCAATCTGCTTAAATGCAGAAATATGATGCTCAATATCCCATTCACACTTTAGCGCTATTCATAGGGTTTATTTTTATGATAAAACAAGCACCAGAGCAACCTAATACATCATTCTGGCCAACAGAAGACAACTCCCAGAGCAAACCCTTTACACAGCAGTAGATCAGAAGTACATGAAACCCCAGGCAGCACTCAGAGCTCAGCAATACCTGCTGGCTCCCAGCACTGAACCAAGGAAAAAAAGTGTGTTGGTAGATCTGGATTTGTGCCTAAGTGTCCATCATCCGTGTGCCCCCATTTACACTCCTGGCATTGCAACCACCTTTATTAACTGGTTCATATCTGGAAAGCATGGGCAAAGCCACACCCTGAAACCCTGAACATTCCCCTTGCATTAGGTAGTGACCTTCCCACTCCACCTGTCCACAATAATCCAACCCTTCAGCTCCCCACAGCTCTCCTCCTCAGTCAATCACTCTTCCCTCTTTCCCTTCTTTCCTCCCTTGCCATCAAACACCAACTTCCACAAAGCCTATCCCTGCCCATGCGTCACTGCCACAGCCTGCCTTCCTTAACAGTTCCCCTAAGCGCACTGAAACTGAAATTAAAACCACATGCTAGGAGGACAACAGAACAGAAGGACAAGACCTGTGTCAAAACGTTATATTTGGGTGGATTGTTTCCTCAATGCACCCTGCCCAGTTTTTGGATCACAACAAGTTCCTGGGACGTGCTGCAGTCACGGGGGACTCCAGTTTGGGTACTGGAGCCATGTAGGGACTGCCAGCACCACATTGCTCACCCTCACTGGCAAAGGCTTTTGAATTCCTCAGCTTCTCCCTCTCCGTGCCCCAGCCATTCAGCCCCCCCTTCAACAAGTCCAGCAGCTTGCGTTTGGTTAAAATAACTGTTTATTCCTCAAAGACTTGATTCCTGTCCAGAATAAATTGTCAACTCCTCCACTGATGGCTGAACATGCTGTCTGGAACAAGGGAGCCCATAGGAATAAAAAACGTCTCTGTGTAAATGGGAACAGACCTAATTTTCAGGGATTGTATCATTGCTTCAGAATTTGGATCAGGCACGGATTTGCACATATGCATCTGTGAGATGCTTGAGGACAAGCCTTCTTCATGTTAACCAAGTTGGGAGCAATATATCCTGTTCACCTGGCGAGAAAACTACCCCTGGTCAGAGATAGCATCTTACATGATATTTAGGGTTTGTCAAGGTGAAAACCATTGATACCCTCATACAGAGCAGCACTGAGCAATTCCCTCCCCTCCTCCTTTTGCTTTGTCCCAGTGGGCTTGTCCCACACCTGAAGGCTAGAGCACCTGGGACAATATCTCAGCTCTGCCAACCCTGTGAGCTGGTGACAGAACAACCCAAGATACAAGTTTGTCCTGAGAAGAGATGTACTTTTTATACATGAAAAACCCATGCTGTATTTCATGAATTCATGTTCAGTTCTTTACACAGGAATAATCACCTCATTCCTCATGATTTCCAAAACCTTAACGTGTAATTAAGGTAAAGTGACTTTGTTATATGCAGTTAAACATAAGACTGTACAAATCTGCACAGCTCCTATACTTCCCCAGCCTTTTTGCATATTGCTACCAATAATACCCCTTTCCAAGCCCCATCATCCTAACAAAACCCTTCCCAGTTTGTGTTCCAGCCTCTCTGAGCTGGCTCGCGCCATGATGCTACATCTAACCCCCCCGAGCTTCTTTGCTTGATCTTCCTGCCTTGTGCCTTATTGGACCCCAGTGACAGAGACCAAGCGGCTCCCAGGCTCTCACCATACCTGATGGGCAGCGAGGGGTCTCCAGCATCCCACCAGTCTTTGGGGGGGCTGATGTACATGCACCACAGCTCCCAGCTGTACCCATGGGCAGAGTTCTCATAACGCTGCACCTCAAAGTTGTCCTGCTTGATGTTGTCTATGGAGGGAAGAATGACCCTTCTCCGGTTTTCCTGAATCCGTGAAAGCACCGGCTCAGCCCTGAAAAGAAGCAAAGCATGGGAATAGATGGTTAATTGCTCCTATGATTTGCAGATGGACACTGTAGCTTTCATACAGCTTGTGCACTTCAATGAGAATAAGAAAACTGGCATTCTTGTCACCATTCAGTAAACAGAATGGAATAGCATCATAGAATCATTTGGGCTTCAGAAGTCATCTAGTCCAACCCCGCGGCAAAGAGCAGGGACACCTTCCATTAGACCAGGTTGCCCAGAAACACATCAGGCTGGCCTTGAATGTCTCCAGGGATGGAGCATCCACCTCCTCTCTGTGCAACCTGAGCCAGTGTTTTGCCACCCTCACTGTACAAAACTTCTTCCTCATATCCAGCCTGAATTTCCCTCTTTTAGTTTAAAACCATCACCCCTTGTGATGGTTTTAAACCAACTCTGTTGGTTTCACAACAGGCCTGCAAGTCTCTCCCCGTCTTTCTTATGGGCTCCTTTTAAGAACTGAAAGGCTCCAGTAAGGTCTCCCTGGAGTCGGCTCCAGGCTGAACAAGCCCAGCTCTCCTCTCTTCCATTCAAAGTGGCATCACAACTTCACAGAGACACAGCAAAACTCAGCTAGAGGAGCCTGAACTGTCAGGAGGCTCCTCACAGAGTCAGTAGTGACCCCAGGTTTCAATGCCTCTGTGTCAACCTCCCACTTGCCCATGCTTCCCACCTGGACACATCCCTTGCATGGAGCTGCCACTGGAGCTTTCGTGCTCTCCTAACTCAACCAACTACACAAATTCATGGACCAGCTGAAGCTTTCAATACAAGGAAAGGATTATTTTCACAAACTAAGGTTTTAAGCTGTGGAAATGAAGTAAAGCCTCCAAAAATGGACCTTTTCCTGCAGAGCCAGTGCACCACATTTTCTCTGGTGTGCTGGTTTAAGAAAGCATTATTAAATAATAAGTCATTTTTTGAACTTTTTAATTTCCAAAAAGTCCATGTTTTTAAGCTGAGCTTTCCTGACATCTTTATTGTGGCAGCAACGAAATCAGATGATACATTAACTAGGGACCAGTTCTGCAGCATAGCTCAACTGTACAGCCAGGAATGGCTCACGGAAGGTGCTCATAGCTTCTGGCTATGGTTAGTGTCACAGCATGAGTCTGGGCAGGCTCTTGATTTGCCACCACAAAGCTGCTCTCACGTCCTTCTGTTCCACCTGGGTAGTTACTCTGTGTAAAGCTGTGATGTGCATCTGCAAGATAACTACACACCAAATCCTGTGCTCTCATGCATGGATGGACATCCTGCATGAAAACATGATCCACAGGCTGGGAAGCCAGGCTTGAAAACCTGTCTTCTGTAAAGTAGAGCCATGAAGGATGTGCTTTGTTTAAACCGTGCTTTAACCAGTCCAGACTGATCCCATATCCAAGAAAACTCCATGTCCCTGGACAGAACAGGGTAAACAGCAGGACTATCAGAAGAGCCCTTTTTCCCCTTGGGACATACAGACTCTATAGCTGTAAAATTAATCTCTGGGACATACAAATGTGTTCCAAGCAGGGTGCAGCCCAAGAGCCACTTGACTGCCCAGCGCTCAGCCTGCCAACACCAGGAGTAACTTGCACTCCTGGTGCCTCCAGTGACAGCAGTGGGTACATTACACAGAGTGAGGCAAGCCTACACTGCAGAAATGCTCACTATCCCTAGAAAAGATGTTTTAAGAGCTCAGTAGATGGGGGAGTCCTCTGTGTATCAGTAAAATCAGGCGTGAGGACTTACTGACCTGAAGAGAGGAACATTTAAGTGGGAATACAGATAACATAAGGAACAGCTCTTGAAGACACCCTCTGGTTCCATTGTTGCTACAAAAAATTCAAGAACTGCACATAACTGTTTCCAGTTGCTAAAGCATTCTTCTGCTCAAATTGTGAATGGGAAAGCAACCTGGAAAATCAAAACAGGGCAGGAGTTGTGCAAGCATAGAAGGAGGGAATATAAAAGGATTACAGAAAGTATTTCCTTGTATATTCCCATCCTATCTCATCTATGGCCACTCAATACAGAAGGAAGACAGGATTCCTAAGCCAGCGGGCTTGTTTGCAAACCCACCCCTACAAAGCGATGGACTGTCTCTTGTTTAATGCGACACCTTGCGGTTGAGCACCTACCAGCCAGCAGTGAACTCCACGTGCGCATCAAAGAACCCAGTGATCTGGCCAGTGGCAGCTTTCCAGCCTTCGATACGAGCTCGGATAAGACCTTCCCTCTTCTGGTTGCGCACCACCTTCACGAGTCCTGGGTACCGCTTATTGACGTACTCTTCTAGTGGCTCCTTCAGTTCCTCTAGAGAAGGAGAGCAAGAGAACCCACTGAGAAGGTGCCACAGTTTTCACCTAAAATAAACCCACTTTAATGATGGATATGAGTATAACTTAATGGAGCCACACGTATCTGAACACCACTGGGAGGGATATAATCATTTAGGATCAATAATAAATGCTGATTTGCAAAAGACCACCCGATGGTAGACTGACCACAGCCTGTACAGAAGAAATCAAAGGCTGCTAAGAACATTGCTAAGGCAGGCAAATGACTAAGGGAGTCCAAACGCCACCTCTACAGACAAAGGGCAGCAAGAGGCCAGCTAGACTGCTTTGCAATATGTAGGCATCACTCCACTGAAGGACAGAAAAAAAAAGTCACCTGTGGATACCAAACACCAGTGCTCAGAGTCTCTGATGGACATTTTAGCTAGAAATGCTGCAAAACCCCACCTGAAATAACTTAAACTACATCAAAACTTCGCATGAGCTTCACTTTCCTTTTTACTCAGCCTCACTACTACAGGCTTAGCGTTTGCTGCACGTTCCCCAAGCTTTGCTACTAGAAAAGCTGAAATTCCCCCTGCTTTTATGATAGGATGAAAGAGATGGAGGTTTTGCTCAGAAGATCTTCATACCACATATCTTCTGCCCATTGGAAACTGCACATCATTTAATTATGTTGTCCAAGCCCCTGTATGTACTATGGCTGAGAACATAATGGATCTGTCAGCCTGAAGTCATTACCAGCATTAAACGTTTTCATAGTTACAAGTGTTTAGTATAAAAGACACAGGACTTTGAGTGTGGAAGCATATGAAAGGTTACAAGGGGTAAGCTCTAGTATGCAGTTTCAACAGTTCAGAAAAGTGCTAGTGCTCTGCCAGAAACCTTGTTCCTTTTACCTCCTGGGCAGCAGTTAATGCCTGAAGATCTACTGACGAGAGGAACTCTGTAGAAGCTAAGCAATATCACTATGTACCAACAAGGACTCTTTAACACCATAAAAACAGCTCCTGACAATGTCTTTTAACCCCTATGAGGCTTCAGGACAGCAGAAAATTAAGATATGGTCCATGATCCCAGATTATAGTCTGCTACACTTCACATATACTGTCTTTCAGAAAAAAATAGCATTAAAAAGTCACCATTAATATAATCCACATGGTAAAATACTTGGCACATGAGCACACATGGGTTCCCACATGAAGGGGACAAGGCAAGGGAGAACAGAAGAGTAAATAAATGGCAAAGCCCATCTGCTGGTCTTAGCCCAAGATATCAAAGGGGATTATTTGTTCCCTTCCCTTCCTTGCCTTCTTCCAAGCACAGGAACTGATTTCTTCAGACTGTCTCTCTGGGATGGTTCCCTTCACACATTAATATCCCAAAAGTCTCATTTCTCTTTTATGCTGAAGTGGGAATAAAAAGAACAAAGCAAATGAGCCCCTTCCTCAACTCAAAGCATCTGCATCACGCACATCCGTAACTCAGCAACTTGCATCTCATGCTGAGCCACTGGGAGAAAAAGCAGTATTTTATGGAGACAACTCTCCCAAGTGGGTTTAAGGAGACAGAGACACAGATTTTTTTGACAGATAAAACCCCACAAGCACAGCAGCAACATCTCACGTGGCTTTATCCGAAGGTAAGTCATCAATGCTGCAGACCACTGCGTTACAGGCTAGATTGGAGAATTCAAGCAGCTTTCAAACAGGATTTTTAAACTCAATTGAAGGAAAACAGGAAAAATCTTCCAAGGAATTGTTTGAGCAGCTCGAAGGAGAGCATAGCTGTACTGAAACAGGGAAGAACTGTAACGTCACGGCTCAGAGGCAGACAAGGGTGAAGCCTAAGAGATTCCTATGCCCACCACACTGTGTAACAGGGAGCTCATCAGGAGCTCCCTGGGGAGCCACAGCCATGTCCTCTTCCTCTCTGAAAGGATGCTGGATGCCAGCAGGTGAAGAACTGATCTGCTGAGAGCATGATGGCCAGTACTGCACACTCATGCACCTATAACCATGTACTCATGAGGTATCTGAGTGGGTACATCTGCATGGGCTATACAACCAGTAATTAGGTCCGAACTAAGCACTGCAATGGAATGAGACTCCTCCCTTTTCTGTACCTATGGCACTCCTTCCCCCTGCACTTGTGCATCCTGGGAGGAAGCCCACAGGACCATCCTTCAGAGCACACCCACATCATTCCTAAGCCAGTTTACTAAGGATGCAAGCAATACTTGCACATGGTATTTGTGAACAGAGGTCTTTGCCATTGCATGAGCTGCTTTCAAGGAAGCTTTCCAGAGAAAAACCCTATTGAAACCGCTACGAGGCTCAATTTCAATCCTGCTTTTGTTCTCCATCTGTCCTTATTGATCTTCGCTGAAAGCCAAGTCCAAGGAACTAGAATCCAGTAGACCTGTTGCTCTATTAGAAATCCCATCAGCCAGCTGCAATAACTTACGCTATCTATTGCAAAGTATTTTGTCACCAACATGAGCTTTCTGGGAAATAGGCCTGCCAGAGAAATTGAACCACCTGATGCCACTGAAGGTAACCTTGTCACGGACATTAGCCCAGAAGCAGCAGCAGGAACATCCACTGCTCAGTGCTGCACATCACAAATCCTGCCCAAGCCTCCCCATATCCTGTTGGGGTCTCCAGAATGAAAGGTGGGAACTGCCTGTTGCCACACAAAGAAAGGAGCAAAGACCAACACAGTACCAGAGGAGCTCGAGGAACTACCGTTTCTTATGCAACAATGCCCAGGTGGGCCCAGGGAATGGACTGCACCTTCTCTACACCCCTAAAGAAAACACGGGGGTGTTTGCCAGGCTGACCTGGGTGGGAAAAGTCTACCGAGCCCAAGGCTGTTATCAGAAGCAGCGAAGGCTGGAGGACACAGGAGTCAGCGCTGGGAGCACCCCAGTGCCATGGGAGACATCAGCCCTCCCTTGTCCCACAATCTCGCCTGCCTGGAACACCCAAGCTATCACAGTTTGGATTTCTGCACCATGAACTCATAAAAGAAACACCTTAAGCAGGCAATAAATGAATACAAGAACTTGTGCAGGAAAGACTTGGAACCAGGTGAGTCTCCAAAGCTTTTTCTCTGCAAATATTGAAGAGGAACCTGCAAAGAGGGGAGCAAGTGCATGAATCAATCCTCAGACAGGGCTGCAGGCAAAGCTCCTCCCATAGAGACAAACCAAGCAGGTTTGTTGCTCCCCTCTGTGCTCTCCCAGGGCCCAAAAGCCACGGACATGAATACCAGTGGCACAGCACCAGGTCAGCTGCAACTAAGAAACACATCTTCAGTTTGAGCAATTGGAATAATTCGGTAC
Source organism: Ara ararauna (assembly GCA_028858755.1). Lineage (NCBI taxonomy): Eukaryota > Metazoa > Chordata > Aves > Psittaciformes > Psittacidae > Ara > Ara ararauna. The sequence continues at coordinate 1,461,024 of CM054389.1, read as the reverse complement.
TTGGGTTGGACCAGATACGGCCAGGTTGGATGGGGCTTGGAGCAAGCTGCTCTAGTGGAAGGTGTCCCTGCCTGTGGCAGAGGGCTGGAACTGAATGAGCTCTAAGGTCCTTTCCAACCCAAACCACTCTGTGATTCTATGATCAGCACAAAGAAAAGGCTGAGACATGACTCAACTCTTGCAGTTCTGCTAAAACCTCCCTCTGAACACAAACACAAACCACGGGCGAGCCAGCTCCTGGGACAGGAGCACACCCGAACCACTGCTGCTGTTGAAATGAGCAGCTAATCACGAAAGCAACAGATCAAGTCCCAGCTAATATGGTACACTAAGGTAAATTACAACCCATAGCATGTCTCCCCGATTGTAGTCATCTCCTCTAAGCAGTCTTTTATCCCAAGGTTTGCTTTTATACCGAGAGGTTTGCTTTTCAAAGAGATATTAGCCCTCATTAAGACCACTAAAAGAGAAAGAAAAAGAAGCAGGTGATGATTAAGCAATAGTCTCAAAGTGTGTGCCTAGGAGATAACAAACACCTCAGGGGCACACTGCTGCATCCCTCCAACAACCCAGGAAACCTGTTATCACTCAGAAACACAACCTGCAACAAACACAAACAAAAGCAGCCTCCAGAAGGAAACCTTTACCAAGTGTAATGTGCAGCTCCAGGGAGAAGGGGGTTCAATCTACAACTCCCAAAGCTTTTTCCTTCAAGGCTGGATCTTTTTTCCCTCCATTACATTAGTATCTTTTATCTACTTACAGCTCAGATATAAAGAATCAGATTGTGTTTATTACCTTTAAGCTCTCATTGCACACTTTCATGTTGCACAGTGTTATTGTACATACCACATTAAAACAAAGCTAAGAGCAAGAAGTGCCTAACAAGTCTTCAGAAGCAGTATGCTCCAGTCTGAAAGCCACAAGACACCAAAAGAGTTTGATCCTGTCTGTGTAACAGCCAGGGCTCACAGGACATGCAGTTACCTCTGCCCCTGGGACTAATTCCAAACCTTCAAGTTGACTTGGAAAACTCAGATGTCTTCCAGTATTTGGTTAGGGAACATGCTTTGCTCTTCATTACCCATGCAGCTGTGTTTCCTCCTCACATCTCTGTAAAGGGCTCCCTGAAAAACCTACCCAGAACCCTGCAGCAGCCCCTGAGCCATGGACTTCCGTGAGCCGCTAGCAACTTTCCCAGAAGCTGTTTCAGGTAACCTGCAGGGGTATGGCACAGACTGGTTTGCACAGAGTAACAAACTGCTTTGGGTTAGAAAAGATCTTAAAGCTCATCCAGTTCCAACCCCCTGCCATGAGCAGGGACACCTTCTGCTAGACCAGGCTGCTCAGAACCACATCCAGCCTGGCCTTGAGTATCTCCAGGGATGGGGCATCCACCACCTCTCTGGCAACCTGTGCAGGGTTTTACCACCCTCATTGTAAAAAAATTGCTTCCTCACATCCAGCCTGAATCTCTCTCTCTTAGTTTAAAACCACCACCCCATGCCCTCAAGTTGCCATCCCCAACACCAGCGCTTGATCCTCCAGGATTCATCTCTAAATCTTAGTGCTCATGAGAAACTATTTTCCTGTAATTATTCTCCTGCAGAAGCTAAATCTATATATTATGATGATGTTGTTTGTAATCCGAAGTATCAACTATATGATGTTGCTATTGCTGCTGACAATTATTTCTTACCATTAGTGGGAACTATATGACAAAGTTATTGCCATCAATAATTCTTTGCTGTCACTGAAGCTCCTTGATGATGCAGAAAGTGAATGCACAGGTCCCAAAGATATGTTCTGGTTTGTAACATTTCTCTTGTGTGAGAAAACTAGATTATTACATGCTCGGGAGGAGCTCTCCAGAAGCATCTGCCAAGTTACATCCTTACCTTCCTTCAAATCCCTCCTTAACAAAACCTTACTTTTCATGATGCCTACGAAGACTCAACAGCACAGTACTGATATTATTAACCCTGACATATAGCAGCATCACCTCATTCCCTATACCAGTTCTCACCATGTACTTCCATTGCAAGGTTTCTGAGGACAGAGCCACCTTGGTGTTGTACAACCCTCAACACAATCCTGCCCCATCACTCAGGACCTTGGCTGCTCACGATCCCAATGCAATCGCTGCATCCTCTTGGTGAGACGCAGAGCGCACATGGCCTAAGTGTGCCGGCAGATTGGGATTTTCTCACTTTCTGCACATGATGGAAGAATTAATCCCTCAGTTTGGATCACCTCCCTGGCTAGGTGAGTGCCATAAAGTGCTCCAACACAACCCAGGCAGCTTGATCCACCTGCAGACACAGGCACAAAGAGGGAATCCTAGAGCTGGAAGTGCTTGAACACCCTCAGACTTTGGCCACCCACCTCACCACCCTGCCACCATCCAGCCCCACCACCAGATCCCACCTGCACTGGCCCAGTCTTCCCAGCAAGCAGGAAAGACAGTGCCCTGCAATCTCAACAGCAGATAAAGAGATTTCAGTCTGAATCCTCCCCGCCAGCTGCAATCTGAGCTTACTGCGGGGTGACGCTTTTTGAAAGAACTTGTTTCCTTGTCCCAGGCCCTTCAGTAGTGTCTCCACAGCACTTGACTCAATGTCAGCCTCACCGCTGCACACTGAACAATGGGTAGAGGGTGTTCAGAAACATATTTCTTTGTGTGTTGCAATGAGAAGCTTAATAATTATAACCAATGGGTTCTCTTTTAAAGCGTGTTCTTCTCTTCACCCCATTGATATGGTAAAATTTGGAGATAGAGCATCTCATTTTGGTGCTTAAAACCCTCCAAGTACTGGGCAATGCTAAATACTGCAGAAACACATCACCTGCACTTCCTCTTCACTAGCCAAATAGTTCCAGCTCTGAAATCCCACAGCTTCATTGGTGCCCATCATCCAGCTTTCTACACTAGAGCTGCTGTGATTTCCATCAGCTGAGGAGCTGCCCTCCTGTTTCTTTTACTGGTAATTATAATTCATCAGCTTTCTATAGTGCTCATTACTGTGGTATTTGAGTGCCTATTTTTGCAGGCTTGAATAGCTTGCTGTATACCATCTCATCTCACTGCAGACAGACAAGCAACCTCTCAGGCTCCCTCTGGAAACGAGCTCTTCACATGCTGCACCCTCCCTATTCTTCCCTTCTCATCACAGCATCCACAGCATATAATATTTTAAACCAGTATTAAAGTATGCAGTACAAATAATGAAGAATAACAAACTTTGTTTTGATCCTGATCCTTTTTTGCTGCAGAAGCTGAAGAAACTAGTGTGCCAGCCAGCACACCCACCACCTCACACCATGTGCCTCCCAGCAGCATAGCATTACCACTCCCAAAGAATCACAGACTGGTCTGGGTTGGAAGAGACCTTAAAGCTCATCCATTTCCATGCCCCTGCCACAGGCAGGGACACCTTCCACCAGAGCAGGTTGCTCCAAGCCCCATCCAACCTGGCCTTGAACACTGCCAGGGAGGGGCAGCCACAGCTTCTCTGGGCACCTTGTCCCAGCACCTCAGCGCCCTCACAGAGAACTTCTGCCTAAGAGCTCATCTCAGTGTCCGCTCTGTCAGGTTAAAGCCATTCCGCTTGTCCTGTCACTATAGGCCCTTTTCCAAAGCTCCTCTCCTACAAGAAAAGGTTTCTTGTAGTCCCCTGAGGTGCTGGAAGCTGCTCTAGGTCTCCCCGGAGCCTTCTCTTCTCCAGCTCTCTCAGCCTCTTTTCATGTATCCTCTGGGAGATTTTAAGGAATTCAACATCCTCCTGTGCTCTGGAGATCTGAGACCCCAGTGTCACTAACCTTCATCACTGTTGTCATCCACAAGGATAATCTCCTTCAGGAGGTGAGCTGGCGTGTGATTAACTGCACTGTGCACTGATCGCAGGATAACAGAGAGCGCTTCGTTCACGAAGATGAAGATGATGGAGATCTGGGGCAGGTCCTTGCCATATTTCAGCTCTTTACACCTGCAGTACAAAGGGCAGAGAGAGAGATGGGGTTAGCAGAGCACACAGAGCAGCACACATTTAATACCCAGTGTATGACGACGGTGACACCTCGCAGCTTTGCACAGCCACAGTGTTAGAGCTGCCTGTGCCTAGTTGCAGTTGCCTAGGACACAACAGCACCATCAGAAAGCATCCTACAGGCTCAGAGTACCAAGGGCATGGTGCAAATCCAGAGTTCACTTAGCTGAGGTTGTATTCACACATCTGTGTGGTTTGTCTGCGAGGATGTAACAAAAAGCAATGGCTTTATCATTTCAAGTGAAACTCCACATTCCCATTCTGTTTTAAGACGGACAGGAGCTCAGAAACGAGCATTGTTCTTAAACAGCACTTGCGAATTTGCTTCCCATTCACTTTGGAATGAAAGAAATATGAAATAGCCCTTGGTTAAACAGCCTTAATAAATGTTCTAACTCTCTTTGCAGCTACTTCTGAATACATTCCTGCCTCTGAAGTACCCCAGCAGAGCTTTGCCTTGAACTGGTGCCTTTGTACTTCACAGCCAGGATAGGTTTAAAACAAAAACTTGTCATCATCTCGCTGGGTTTCAGGAGGAGTTGCTTAACTTGAGCTGTGTTTGTGGCCGCGTATCTGCTTAGACACATCAGAGCAGGATAAAAGTGGAGGGAGCTCCCAGGTCACCTACCAGCCAGATCCATCCCTGGCAACCAACAAGTTCATATTACATCAGTACACCAAACCTCGAGACCATGGACACCATGGAGCGGAACCAGGGAAGCTCTAAGTGGAAGAGCTCCTCCAAGGAGCACAAATCACTCCCAACGAGATACAGATGTTGGTTTAATGCCACCTTTTATCCTAACCAGAAACCTGACTTTAATGAAGTACCTGCAGGAAGCAAACGGGGTATCTGTAAGTACTTCAAACAATTTGATCAAACTCTCCAGCTTTCCCTACAATAAATCCATGCCAGGGAAGACGAAAACACGGCTCCTGCTCCCTCCCTGTACTCATGACAGATTAGACATGCAACATCAGCAGTGTACGCAGAATTACAATGTGCATGTACCAGGTAAATCCTGCCCAGGTAAGAAAGAAAGACCAAGCACAGGAATGACATCCCAATGTGGCTTCAAGCTTACTGACTCCCCAACAGTGACTGTATTTAATTGTACTGGGTGTTTCTTAGGCAACAGCAGGCATTCAGCAGCCTCCAAAATGAGGCCTGGGAGACAAAGATGTTCACCAAAACACTGCTCTTTTTGAATCTCCTTAAGTTAAAGAACTGCACTGGATAAAAATGGTATGTTTCTTGATTTAACTATTGCCTACCCTACAGCAAGCCAAGCTCGCCGCGAAAGGGAACACTCCAACTGCTGATAAGGATCTTCCAAAGGGAAAATCTCTCTTTCAAATGAATGAAGCACCGTGATTGGGTAAAGCGACAAATGACCCTGAAATCCAGCCACAAAAGTCAAACTAAACTGACTCAGAGATTAAACACTTGCTTTTGATATCTGTGGATACCTGCTAAGCCGCAGAAAAGGTGGCCAGAGGAGCAGGAGCATTTCCTTTTAATCACTGCACACCTCTGGGCAGCCTTCCCCTGAGGCACGCTTTGGGGGATAAAGAGCTCAGTTTGTGATCAAAGAAGTTCGGAGGAAAATCCAAACCGAGCCCTTTGAGGTTCATCTCCTGCTCATTCTCATTCCCTCTGCACCACTCTTATCACCCTTCTCCTTCCCCGGATTGCAGAGGACAGGGGAACAAAGATACAGGGAAAGGAGATAAGTCGGGAAGGAGCCGGCATGTCAAACACCCACATTGTTCATATGCACAAAGGAAATTCTCCAAAGGCAGGAGCGGGGAGGCAAAGGCTTTGCATAAACACCATGCGTGTGCTCTCCGGTGGCTTCAGCTGCAACCACAGAAGGAAGGCAGCAACTTAAAGCCAAATGAATACCAAATCTGTCAGTGTTCCACACACACTCTCCCTTCAGATGCTGGCACAGAGAGCAGCTGGGTTGAGCCATGCTCTCTGCCCACAGCCACGTGCCATCAGACTTCACCCCTCCGGGCCCCACCGCAGCGATTCATTACTGACAAGCTGACTTGTCAACAGATACTCATGCAAGAAAACACACGGCGCTTCTGGGCTCTCCTGGGGCCAGGGAGGAGAGCAAGGGACAAAAATGCCTGAGCTCAAAACATACTTAGAAGGGCCAACAGAGAACCTGTTAGAAACAACAGCAATAGCGAGCACATGAGATGGGAAGTCAGGGGGGTTTGGTGCTTTGGTATACTTCTGAGCATTTTAAATAGAAAAGGGACTGAGCTGGCTGTGTGGTTCAGCCTTATCGTTCAGAGCATTTACAGGCAGAGGCACGGAGGTTTGACCGGTTTACTCCTAGAAACATTTGAAACAGCAGTTGAGGGAGGATTTGCTGTCTCATAGCCCATCAGCAGCCAAGCTGCCAGGTGCCTACCGCTCCAGCTCACAGACCTCCAGCCTGCATCCCCACCCTCCCATACCCCAAAGCACAAAACCTTTCCAACCCTAAGCGGCTCTGTTTTCTGTATAAGGCACTGCAGGCACTGCTGCCTTCAGTGTTTCAAACACAGCCCCAGAGGAACAGCACAGAAAAGCCAGCACCGACCCGAGGTCCCAGCAGGAGCAGTGACAAGGGACCGTCAAGCCACACTCGAGACATCTTCCCCTCTGCACAGAGGTATCACCCCCAGGTAAGAAGGCATTCAGCTGCCTGCCAGACCTGCAAAATTCAGATCCCAGGCCAAAACACTTCTAACTTCAGGATTCCAGCCTCACTGGTTACCAAAACAAAGGGTAGAATTCCAGCAGAGCTGTGGTCCTCAGCTCACCCCGTGGGCTGGTCTCTTTGGGGATGAGCAATTAATGAGATAAATGTGATCTTCCAGAAGGTTCTCAGGGGAGCTGGAGGCTTGGCAACACATGGGAGACAAGAAGCTCTAGGAATATACATGTTGTGCTGAGATTTTTACAAAGCTTTTCTAGAACCAGAACAAACATCAGAGCAAATCCATTTCTAACGTAGGCTGGAAAAACTCTGCAGCAGCTCCTAACGTCTTCTCGGAAGGAAATCTCAGGTTTTATTTCTAATGCTCAGCTCACGCTGTATCTGGCCTGCCCACAAACAAGTTTCAGACCAGTAAGTTGGAATTTCAAGGGAACAGGCCATACATTTCAAAACCATTTAAATGTAAATGAAACACAATGGAGAGATCAGGACAATACATTCCTGTTGGTGTCAGTGATTAGATACCCACAGGGTTCATGACCAGCACCTCACCTTAAATTTAAATTCACCCACTTTCAGGTTTCTATCATTACCAAAAGGTTATCTCAGATACTTTTTCCTCCCCATGTATCAGGTGCTCATCTCTACATACACCCAAGGCAGAGCTCCATGACAGAGGCCAGTTCACAGAAAAGCAATACCTGTCCTGACTGGAGAAAATGCCTCATCCCTGGCAGTGTTCGAGGCCAGGTTGGATGGGGCTTGGAGCAAGCTGCTCTGGTGGAAGGTGTCCCTGCCCATGGCAGGGGTTGGAACTGGAGGAGCTTTAAGGTCCCTTCCAACTCAAACCAGAGTGGGATTCCATGAAAATTCAAGCAGGCTGCAACTGATCCCTCCCAGTCCTCTCCCTGGTAGATGAAAAACACTCAACTGGTACAGCACAGACACTACTTTTTGGCCAAAACCTGTAAACTAATCAGTGCAGGTTACACAATTACATCTTCCCTACGAATCCTACTCTCTCCAGTTAAGTAGAGGCTGGCACTCACAGGATTTATATCAAATATTGTGAATCAATAGCAAAAAGGAACAGACACCTCATAGTTTTGTCATTTAGCTCAACGGGGTATCAGAGTAAGAGGCATTTCATGTCCCATTAAATCAGGCTTGACTATGTGCTGTTAAATCACGCTCACAAAACTTTCAGTTTTGAGAGGCTGGGGAAACACTCCTAATGTTTGCTGTTGGGTTTAATTTAAGGATCTTCCTGAGCTCTCATTGAGAAGCGTTGCTCGTCCTTAAGCAGGGAAAAAAGGGGCTTTACTCCATCGCTGGTCTGAGGCTCAGACACATCTTTTGTCACTTCAGAAAGAGATTGATGGAACAACCACAGACCCCAGACCCAGCATAAACCTCTGCCCAGCACATCCATGGACCAAACTCCACTGTCCTCCCACAAGGACACCCAGGGAGGCAGAGGGGCGCAGGGGCAGTGGCACCACTGGACTGTGGACACCGTCACCTTCCTCATGTCTGAGATATGACAAAAGTCAAGATGAAGCCCAAATCTGCCACCAGAATGTTCAAGGAAACACATGAAATAAAACATTTTTACGGAGGATGTTTTTTACTGTGAATTCTGTGCTGTTACTGCTTTATGTGAGAAGCCATTCAGAAACAAATGAAGGATGAGAAGGGGAGATGGGGGAAGGGGAAATATGGCTGAGTTTATGCTGAACAGCTTGGCACACATCAGGCTGGATTAATCAAGCCAGCCAATTTCAAAACACACAAAAATCACATTTTGCTCCTACATACATTTGTCTGCTGCAGGACTCTGCCTTTAAATCCTCTGATCATTTGTTTTACACTCACCACAGAGCTGTAAATCTACCCTTCAGTGCAGCAAGTGAGATTAGGATGTTTACTGGCTGTCTCAGTAACAGAAAAAGGATATCATATCATTTACTGCTTCATGATCCCACAGCAGAAAAATAACCTGGAATCATAGCAAGCACTCCTGGAGCACAGAGAGGCCACAAAATGGCAAGTAACATTTAAAAACCACTTCTTCCTGCTCAGTGATTCAACATGATCCACTCTATTAATACATCTCAACTGCCTTCTGGGGCACAAAGCTGTTTCCATCAACCACCTTGAATCACACTGTCCAGTATCAGGCAGCTGAAAGCCAAACTCTGATGGTTCCTACACCATCACTACCCCAATACAAGCCATTTATCAGCACTGATTAGTGCAGCTTAGGAACAAACTGGAACATGGACTGTTCTGGGACAAAACAGGCACTCACTTGTCTGGTCTTTCAGCTTCAGATCAAACCATGCTTGCCCAGAGCTGACCATGGACTTTGATGCTGATGGTGTGCCTTGATAGCCTGTGCATGCTGCATCTTTTCCTATTGGCGATGGGTGCTGCCAGGTAGCACCTTTCACATAGAAACAATTTAATGAAAGAGACAATAACATTCTTTCAAAGCCCATAACCATGAACAACAGGACCATTACCTCACACTCTTCTAAAAATGAGCAGCAGCATTCAGACATCAGTCCAGTGAAGAGCTGGGAAGACACACCCACAGCATCTCTGCTTAGCGCTCCACAAAGCCCAGGAGAATATTGCCACTACCCTACATTCAACAACCAAGGAGAGACAGCAAAGCTTCCTGTATACTGTGCACAGCAGGAAAGGGCACCAGCATGCTGAAAATGCCCAAAACACAAAGTTCCACCCTATAGAACAGCACTAGCCAAAACCCATTCCTACTGATTTTGAACATCAGTGGAAAGTCACTGTTGTTATGAGAAAGCAGCACATCCTATTTGGAGACTTCAGTGTGGTGCAGGCTTTAAGTTTCCCACTTCCACCAGTGCATGAATGATCACTACTTGACAGCTGAAGAGGTCATGAAGAATAAGACACACAACTGCCCAAAAGTGAATTACTGACAGACCAGGAACATAGAAACCTGCTGTAAAGCATTGGCCTGACTTGGAGTAAGATTTTCTCACTATCTCCCTGCTGATGTTCAGCCCTCCCTGGGCTCCCCATTGCTTTGTGTCCTTCGTCAAGCACCAAGCTGCTAAGATTCCCCACCCTCTAACCCAATACACAAAGGACACTGCGCATAGTGTCCATGTCATAAGCAGGATGGCCAAGCTCTACCCTGCCTTGGATGGATGTCAAGTATGAAAATACACACAGAAGAAAAGGTCAACAAAATAACAGGAGCCTGGTTTTTGTAGCCATTGGAACAACTTCACTGGTCTGACTAATGTCTGACACAGGTAAGGATTGGGCAGCATCATATGAGGTAATTTTTGGAAGCACACAGCACTGTGTTATGCTCCAAAGTTAGGCAACACAGTGATAGCCCTGTGTGGGTACTGGACACACTGCTTCTGCTGCCACACAGCAGAGGGTCTCAGGAGCAGAAGCCCTCTGTGCTAGCCCTGATGGGTGCTCAGGCTGATTGATGACCAGTGTATCTATTTAATAGCTCCATCACTATTAGCTCTGATGCCATGCCATTACTCATCTTGGAGACATGCCCTTCAGGGCTGTTCACAACGCAATCCTCCCTCACTGCATGAAGGTGACATCCCTTCCATATGTCCTTTTGAAATGCCAACAGCAGGAACCGCCATGGAGAAGGTTCAACACCCATGGAATGCCCAGATCTTTAAGGCTTTATATTGCTCTCACATCCTATGAAGCTTCCCCTATAGCTACTAATGGGGGTCCTACTGGAACCTCACCAGCTTCCTTTTGTGATCAGCCATAGTAAACAGCCAGGAACCAGGGCTTGAAAATCTGTGCCAGCTCTGCAGTGGCACAAAATGGACAGGGGAACCCATATGCTATGTGCCTGTGGAAAACAGGGTAGAGAAAGAATTTGGTGGTTCTAAGTATGAAGACCACATTCTTCATCAAAGAAGATCCTGATGATACGGTTTAAAATATTTCCTCTTCTGATGATGGGGTTTAAAATATTTCCTCCACACATTAGAGTGGGTATATTCCTCAGCCCCCTATTTTTTATTCTTAATTCTAGCACTCGGTAGTCCCCCCATCTGGCTCCTGACATATTGTTATTAATCATTTCTTTGCTGGCCATCACACAAATCCAGCTAACGTACTTATCAGGAGCTTATCCCTTCCTGACATTTCATTCTTGTATTAGGCTTGAGGGTTTGAATACTTAAATAGGCAAATATTCTTTTGATTAGTAGAATAAATGATTCTTGTTACTTACTGTCCTTAAAAACACTGTTAGCATCATGAAAGTGCTCAGCTATGTTAGCACAGCTCTTACAGGATTTTGTAGATTTTCCTATAAAACGTGGTTCAGGAGCAGAGAGATTCAACTTAATAAGCTCATACATTTTAAATGCCTTTCCTACAGTGATATATGGAACCGCAGCATCAAAGCTAGGGGTGCACAAGAGACAACTCAGTTAGAATTTCTGCACATTACATGGAATTCTCCCCAAAGCTACTAGGTTATAGATTACTGTTTTACCAAGCTCTGACAAAAGGCAGGGTGGAGAAAACATTCTTCCCTGTGACGGTGCTGAGGCTCTGGCTCAGGGTGCCCAGAGAAGCTGTGGCTGCCCCATCCCTGGCAGTGTTCAAGGCCAGGTTGGATGGGGCTTGGAGCAATCTGCTCTAGCAGAAGGGGTCCCTGCCTGTGGCAGGAGTTTGGAACTGGAAGAGCTTTAAGGTCCCTTCCAACACAAACGACTCTAGGATCCTATGGTTATATGAAACATTGTCTTTCAACTAAAAGGATTATCAATACTCAATGCCTAGGAAGCTCTCACCCTTTGGTTCCAAAAACTGCACTTTCAGAGCATTCTCCAAACACGATGCACCAACCATTTTACTCCATTATAGAGACAGAGCATCAGGACTCATGGTGGAGCAGGGTCCCAAGAGTACATTAACAAGCATATGGTTTATAACCCCACAGCCATCACCAGGTACGTGCTTTCCAGGATTGAGCAAGTAACGACATCCACCGTATCTCCTTCTTGCCTACAGCCCCCCCAGCTCTGCCTCCTCCTCAGCAGTCACACAATGACAAACACACCATGAGAAGCTAGGGCTAGACAGAGACAGTGCCTTTGCCCTGCACGACCACACAGCAAGGAGGTGAACATCCCTCCCTCAGGGCCATATCTGGACACCATGGACATCCACAGCAGAGCTGGGGACTCAGTTTGTCAAGAGCCTTCAGGAAAAGGAGGTTGCATTGATGCTAAGGCATCAACGATTTAAGCACCATGTTGCTGTTCAAACTTAACATTATCACTGCTCCAAATGAAGGAATACAGGGTGAAGATGACAGGAGGTCAGCAGGGCTCAGGAACAAACCCCCCAGGTCCTGCTGCAGTGGCTCTGCCACTCTGTTGGCCTTCCTGCCATACAGGCAAAGTGCATCAGACAGGGAGAAGATACAGAAGCATTGTTTTTTGCCTGTTTGTTTTAAAACAGTCACCTCCAAACAGAGCTGAACGCTGAATAACATCAAAATAGGCACGGACAGAAGGAACAGGCTTTGAAAATGGCTGTGTGTAACACTTCACAGAGCCAGGCATCATCATATTAAAGCAAGAAGTACCCTGACCTCCTCCTGCTGTCACTGTCAGGCAGAGGAACACTGACTCTGCTCCAAAGGGGCAACCAAATCCTCAACAAGTGTAGAAGTGCTGGGAGATCATGGCATGAAAGGCAGTAACGTAAAACTGTAAATTAACAAGGTCTGTTTTGACATCTTCTATTAGAGATGTCTCCTGCTCATATAGCCAATCATGTAGACACAACGCTGGATGTGGTTAATTAAGAGACATCTAGTCTAAGGTAGAAGTCAAAGCTCCCTTCAAGGTCAATGAAGAGACACTGCCACTGCCAAAAGACAAACTCATTCCACCCCTCTGAAGTGTAAGTAATTGCTCTGTGGTGTAACAGATTGATACAGCTCTGTTTTGGGTAGGTGGAAATGCCTTTTTTCAGACAGACCTAGAATGAACATTCAGGCGGGTACATCCAGTAAAGTGAGACCAGAACATCCCTTCAGAGCCCCCAGGCCAGTGACTTTCAGGTGGCAATCACACCAGAAATCTCTACCCATGAATACACAGCTCTTCTCAGGTAGGTTGGTGTAAAACTGCTACTGCTGCAAGCCTTACCTGCCAAATTTAAAGAGAAATCCCTGGTATATAACCTCACCATAGGAGTGTCTTAACTGGAATAGATCTCATGGGAACTCAGGATTTTGACATCCCCAGTACATACTTAGGGCAATGAATAAGAAAAGTGGCCATCACTTGTGCTGCCTGGAACTCAGGGTGGAACAATGCCATCGCTGAAACAGCCAGTATAAAAATGATGAACTTAAAGGCACAATGGATTTTTAGAGATAGCTCTCCTCTGCTGTAATAACAGCCCCACTCTGCTGACGGGTTTATGAACTGGGAAGATGAAGAGGTTTTTAAACCTCTTCTGTTATGTACAGAAATCACTGTCTGAGTTTACTTAACCTCTGTCAGAATTAGATCAGCCCCAGCAGATAGGTGTCACCCAGCCCTGACTGGCAAATCCCTGCATGGTGCAAGTCACACATGGAGCTCTGCAAGCCCAGAGCTGGCACCACCACAGCCCAGCCACGCCGCACAGGCTGCTCACCAAGGCTTTGATAACACACAGGTCACTGGTATGAAGTTTGTACTGCTTCATTTGGGGGGAAAAAAACCCAAGTCACAAGCAATATCAAATAGTCAAAAAACAGAAGATGGGGCTGATACTGATTTGCCTTTCTACTTATATTCCAATTTCAGGTACTAGGTAACTGAATGCAATTAACCGGGATGACTGACAGGACAAGGAGGAATGGCTTCGAGCTGACAGAGGGGAAACTGAGATGAGCTCTTAAGGCAGCTCTTCCCTGCGAGGGTGCTGAGGCACAGGCACAGGGTGCCCAGAGAAGCTGTGTCTGCCCCATCCCTGGCAGTGTTCAAGGCCAGGCTGGACGAGGCTTGGAGCAACCTGCTCTAGTGGAAGGTGTCCCTGCCCCAAAGAGGAGAGACGCATGCAGTGACTTCAGGGTGTACAGACAGTCTGCCATATGAGATGCATTTTTAAGCAGCACTGGCTATAGAATCACAGACTGATCGTGCAGGAAAGGACTTTAAAGCTCATCCAGTTCCAACCCCCTTCCACTAGACCAGCTTGCTCCAAGCCCCATCCTACCTGGCCATGATACACTTGACATGAGTATACACAAGACACAAAGAGCAGACTTGTATGGAAACCCATACAGCGACACACAGTCTATTCCTTCCCAATACAAAGTTGTCATTCACCTGCACACACCAGAGGTTTGGGTGTACACCTGAAAAACCACAGTGTGAAAACTCAGGAGTCTTCTGCCCTCTCCTCCTCACCTTATGAATACCCACTTCCCACAAGACCCAGCACAAAGCCTAACACAAAACCTTCTCCCACTGCACAGCCAAACTTAACACATTAATACACATCATCAAAGATTTGGCTTTTCTTTCCTGCCTGCAGTCAGCAGCTATTCACAGATCCCCTCCTGGCCCAGCACACGCCCTGCTTTGCCACAGAAAACCGATATGTACTTTGTTTGATGCAGCTGAAAGCCTGGAAGATAAATTCTTATGTATCAATGGTGCACTGATTGGATTGAATGATTTACTGGTGATTGGGCTGCAAAGCACCATGGCTGAAATACAATGTGTTATAAATCCTGCTGCAATCTTCTGCTGTCTAAACACACACATAGCCTATGTGAGCACACACAGGCAGGCTCAAGCTTGCTCAAGTTCCCGTTATCCCATCATACGCATGGCTTCTCAGCTATTATGTATCTGCACTGCTTTTTGTCTTCCCATCTCAGGAGGGAAGGCAAAACCTGCATATCTTGAACCAGTGGCAAGCACGAACTGAAGCTACTGATATCAAACAAACTTCATTCATGTCCTCCTTGCAAAGAGAAAGCTTCACCAGGAAATGAATTGATCTTCATTTGGCTTTTGTAAAGATTATGATCAAGCTTAAAAGAAAGCAAGTGTTCAGATCGCTATTCATATTGCCACTTCCTAATCATGCTCCATTCATTAATGCCTTATTTTAGTTTGTATTTTGCTGATTCAGTTGCACATGTCTTCTTGCAAAAGGGACTATCAATATTAAATTCATTGTGTCTACCCTATGAAGCACAGAGAGGACCAAACCCTTTTCTATTACCCAAGCAGCTTAAAAGACCTACTGGTGCCTGGTATAGTTCAGCGTTTACAGATCCAGAACACAAGAGTCTCATAAACTGTTTCTAATCATTAAAGCTCTAAAACTCCCCACATTTCCTGAGGATTTTAAAGCACCTACCTTATTTCCAGTAACTATTTCTCAGAAATGTTATGCTTTATATTTTAGAATTAGGGCATCAAAAATATTCACTATAATTTAAATATAAAGGGATATACAGGCATGTCTAAACGCACATTACTTACTCGGCAACTTCTAACAAGAAATTACCTCCAAAGTTGTAAAACGAGAACGTGCAGAACAGGATTTATTTTTGAGAGAGGCTCTTGTAATAAAGTTATTAGGTTCAGACACATCTAAGGGACATAAAAGCCAGAGCAATTACGAGTGTCACATTCACTTACCCATCTCTCCCCATGCACACAAGCTATTTCACACATAGGAAGAAAGAGACTGAGATCTCCTCGGTCTGGGATTTATTGAACAGCCACAGTCTGGGGACAGCAGAGAGGAGAAGAGGAGAAAAAAATCCATAACGGACTCGGAAACTATTTCAAAGGATTCATCAGTTGTGGTTGACTGTCCTTTGAAAGAAGCCATCATCTGCAGGCCACGCTCATCCCCTGCAGGCCCCCATCCTCCTGCCTTCCCAGCATGCGTTCAGACCTGAAGGCAACACAGCCAACTTGCCTTGGATGCTGGAAAACTAAATACATGACTTCAGAACCAACGCTAGTGAGACATCAGTATTAGACTCACACCTCTGCCTGGTTTAACTGTGAATACACGACCTATTTAAAAGCTCCCGTGGCAACAGAGCAGCTCTCTGCAATACCTGCCAGCAGATGGGTAGCACAAACACACAAGCTTTGACTTCTTTAGAAGTCAACTTCCAAAGAAGTGTATCCAAAGCTTAATTGAGCTCGTTTATTTTCATAAGCACAGTTTTGTCAGAAGTATTTATGATAATGCAGGTATTTTTCAGCACCAGAGTTCAGAGGAGCACAAAAGCAAGTTGTTAAATTATACTAATCCTACCCTCTGCCAAAGCATGCATTTAACACTTATCTTTACAGTAGTAAATGTTTTAAAGCACATTTCATAGATAGAGGTCTTCCCTGAAGCATCATGTTCTGAACTTGTAAGAATAGGGGATAATTTTCTAGCTAGGAAGGGAAATTTGACAATCATAACAAAAATTAGGTACCATGTACATAAATCCATGGTCACAGTGTTTCAAGATTACACTACGCAGCGTAACGATAGCAAGAGAATCTCCTAACAGCTATTAAACAAACTCTAGAGTTACTTTCCCAAAAGCACTTCCTCATCAACCGAGTTTAAAGACACTGAGACTTCTGAGCACTAAAGGCTTTTGACACAAACCCAGCACGCAGCGATCACACAAAGTGTGCTTCTACCGCCTCTACTTCAAACAGAAATAAAGCAAAAAGCAAGCTCTCCTGTGTCCCCATCCAAACCCAGAAGAGAAGCAAAAAATAACCCCCTAAACCTTCCAGTAGGAAATTGTACGCTTCTAGTTTTGGGGTGATGTGTCATAGCACACAGTGGAGCCAACCCTATCTGCACAGGCACCGCACTGCTCTGAGCCACAGACCTGGCTCCCCCTGAGAGATCACAGTAGCAGGCATAGGAAATAATAAGCCAATAGCAAACCCAGCTGGAAACGTGTATGTTAGGAGACTTTATTAGCCTAGTTTTCAAGAAGAAGAATTACTGGGAGTCCAATAACAATCTTAGAATCACAGGGTGGTTTGGGTTGGAAGAGAACCTAAACCTCATCTAGTTCCAACCCCCTGCCACAGGCAGGGACACCTTCCACTACAGCAGGTTGCTCCAAGCCCCGTCCAACCTGGCCTTGAACACTGCCAGGGATGGGGCAGCCACAGCTTCTCTGGGCACCCTGTGCCAGTGCCTCAGCACCCTCACAGGGAAGAATTACTGGTAAGCACAGAGGAATAAAGATCAAGCCTAGTACTTATTCACTAGCACGCTGGTTTGTATTACTACTAGGAAAGCAATGCAGCAATAAAGCAGCATTTTCCTTCCATGCAAATCATTCAAATGTCACCAAAAGTTGCAGTACTATCACTGGAGAAAGAAAAACCAAGTTGTTTCAGGTCTAATGCTGGGTTTGCAACTATCTTCCTACTCCTATGATCTTCAGAGCAGAGTGGGAACAGATGAGCACAGTCTCAAGCGTTCCTTTGGGGAGCACCATAACCATGCTTAGCCTCGTAGAGGCTGGGCAGATGGGGCAGGATATTATAAACAGAGAGAAAGCATCCAGCAACCTGTCCTGAACTGCAAAACTGATCTCGTCTTGGTGAGCTTTGTCCAAGGCAGTTTCCTTTATGCCAGAGCTTTGACACTGATACTCACTGCCTGATTTCTTTACTTGCTCGCCCAGGAATTTATCAAGTGGCATCTTTCCAAGTATTGGAAAATACTGCTTTTCTTTTTCATGGCTGAAGCCATAAAAAGCCAAGGGCAAGAGTGCTTCCCAGACAATGGATCAGATGCACAGCTATCAAATAGGAGAGAAGATACACAACTAGTTCTCACTTCTTCGTAAAGATAAAAGTATCTTTTAACACACTCCCACATGCTATTCAAGCAGAATTTCTCATCTGAAAGTCATGGGGTTTTTCCTTCTTACCCTGTCTTTATTCCTTAACGTTTCTTCCTTCAGTTATTTGATGAAGAGAGCTCACTACAGCTTGCTTCTCTTTTCATTGCTATTATTTATACGTGGGATTGCAAAAAGAAACAAAACCAAAACCTCTTTGAAAAACATAACCTATTGTGCATGCAAGAGAGAAAGTTCTTTTGACCTCCTTTGTTTGCAATAAATAGCAATGACTACAAACAAACAATCATGAAGCTCTATTTCCCAGCAAATATCACCAGCATAATTCAAGTAGTTGGTTTTTGTCCTTCTCCTTAGACTCATTTCATCAAGCTTGGCTAAATGAAACAGGCAGGACAAGACTGACTGCCATGATACCACAAATGGGTGACTCCAGGAATGTTCCAGCTAGTAAAAACTTGAGGACATCAGCAATAAAGAGCTCTCTCTCTTGCTGCAGTAGTATTTGCAGATCTCTACCCAAAAGAATATGCTCATGTGGGTAGGGGGGAAAGGGAACAAGCATTTTGCTTCAAGCAAAGCCTCAAGGAAGTTGTATGCCTTCTATTTTGGGGAAGAAACAGGATGCTAAGACAAATATGATGCCAGATGTATGAGGCAGCACACAGGGCAGTGTCCTGCCTGGGTCACGATACATGCTGAGGATGCATCTCATTTCAGTGCATTGGTACAAGAGAAAACTGAGACAAAGGCACCTGCAAAGCCCGGTCTTTTTAGTAATTTCCACAGTGGAGGAGATATGCTTTTTCTGACATGAAAATAAGTAAGTATAATAACACATGAAACTTTCCTGAGCCCCATGAGAGCAAACCACAGGGCATAGACAGACAAAACATTGCCAATCTTGAAGCCTCTGTGAGCAGATACAGGGTCCAGCACAGCAGAGATGTGATGGTGTGCTCTCATAGCCAGGGCACTGAATTACAGGTCTTCAAGGCCCATCTTCCTGGAAGGTCCTGATTTATCTAAGTCACACCCACATTCATGACTCACAAAAGACCTATTCAATTTTGATTATAAAACCAAAACCCAATTCTTTGTCCCTGCAACATCCCATAACCTGAGTGGAGGCTGAGACCCAAAGGTAGCCCTGTGGCAGAGAGCAAGAGGCTCTACAGGGGTGGGCCAAGACCCCAAAGCTTTTTGCTACAGCGCGCTGCCTCCATGCCAGCATATGTTCTATCACCCAATATGTACATGCTGAAAGCCCCCAAAGGGCACATGCAGACCGCTTTACATAAAAATCAAATCAAGAATTGATTTAGTTCCTTTAAGATGTCAAAGACCAACCAAAGTCTTTAAAAGTGCCTTTCCCACTATATCCCAAAGAAAGACTCTCAACTTGTTGCTACACAGAAGTCTCTGGCAATAAAACCAGATGGTGCTAAAAAGCCCAATTGCTCCCAGGCTCCCAAGGCAGGCAGCTACAGAAATAACCAGGTGATTCAGCCACTTGAGACACTCCAGAGTGATGACTGATTCAACCCCAAAACACACCACTGGGAAACACTCAAGTCAGTGGTATTGTGACCATTTAATCTTTAGCAATGGCTACAGGTGATGCCCCCTCTGCTCTGCTCATGTGAGACCTCACTTGGAGCACTGTGTGCAGCTCTGGCGTCCTCAGCCTAAGGAGGACACGGAGCTGTTGGAGCAAGTCCAGAGGAGGCTACGAGGATATCAGGGGCTGGAGCACCTCCCATATGAAGACAGGCTGAGAAAGTTGGGGCTTTTCAGCCTGGAGAAGAGAAGGCTGCGTGGAGACCTCAGAGCAGCCTTCCAGTATCTGAAGGGAGCTACAAAGATGCTGGAGAGAGAGACTCCTCATCAGAGACTGTAGTGCTAGGACAAGGGATGATGGGTTCAAACTTAAACAGTGGAAGTTCAGGTTATATATAAGGAAGAAGTTCTTTACTCTGAGGGTGGTGAGGTGCTGAGAAAGGCTGCCCAAAGAAGTTGTGAGTGCTCCATTGCTGGCAGCGTTCAAGGCCAGGTTGGACAGAGCCTTGGGCGAAATGATCTAGCGTGAGGCATCCCTGCCCATGTCAGGGGATTAGGAACTAGATGATCTTAACATCCTTCCTAACCCAGTCTGTGATTCTATGATGAAGCTCCATCCAGGACACTGCTCTAAGGCCACGCAGGGTCCAGCCAGTACACACAAACCCTTCACCAGGGGCATGCTGTAAAAACACAGAAGCAGATCCCAGTACACACCACCATGGTTTGTCCACGCTCTGCCAGACCCATGTGCAGAACCAACCAGTCTCCTGGCTGGGAAACCCTCAAAACATCTGATAATCGAGCTGTGGAAGTTGCTTATCACTTAAACTGTTCTTCCTCTTCACTTTAATATCTTAAACCATTTTCTGCATGAGAACAGTTGTTGAGATTCCAGCAGCAGGAATATGTCATCTTTACCCAATGATTCAATAGTCCTAACAACTGTGGGTATTATTTTTTCTTAAATCTGCTCCTTAATCCCATAATGCCATAAAATACCATTGAATTGGAGCTTAGCAGGATTCCAGAGGAACAGACTTTTAAAGAGATAATGAGAACTCCACGTTTATATTAGATAGGATTGAAAACAGAGAAGTCAGAACATACCAGATGGCAGATTATTTCATAGCTTTCCTTAATATGATTTCTTCAGCTTGAAGCATCTGGTTCCACTATCAGAGATTATTAGATATTGGATAAGTTGGACCTGCAGACTGATCTAACAGCAGTTTTGATTTTCCCTCTAACCATAGGAGAGATTCCCATTAAATCACACATCACAGAATGAAACAGAAGTGCATAATATCTAGTATCAAAGAGGGGAATATTAGCAGCCCCTAGGATCCCATGTAAATATGCTTCACTTTCTATAAGGAAAACAACACATTTTCTTAAACCCCCATCCTTCATAGGCAAGCAGGAAATGCTGTGAATTGATCAATGAAACTCACAGATCAGCCTCGTCCTTCACAGTTTTTGCAGGAAATAGAAGAAAACTCTCTCCAGCTCATTTTTGGAGATGTGTGCACAAGTCCTGCAGTCTGCAGGCAGCACCTTGGGCACTTGCAATCTAGAAGCAGGAATTGTTTCCCAAAACAAACAGGAATCTCAAGTCGAAAAACCTCATCAAGCAGGACAGAAATGTGTTGCCTACCCCATTATGCCACTGTTTCACAGCAAGACTTGAAATAAGGTCCTCTGCACCAAAATACTACTCCTGCCTTATGTTAGCTAAGGGAGTAGCTTTCTTGGTCATCCAAACGTAATACTGTTACCTGATTCACCCTAAAGCACATTGTGACACACACCCAACACAACCTTCCCTATTCCACAGAAGGCCAGGATCAGAAACTTCTACGTTGATAAGCTCAAGGCTAAGGTCTTAGAGACTATTTCATGTATCCATACCATCAGCAGCAGATTTGGGGAAACAGTCCAGTGTGAAGGCCAGCACCACTCAAGTGGTAAACAGCAAAGCAGACTTTCTATCTTCCAGCCTAAGTGAGCAGCCTCAGCTTTTAAAAAAAGAAAATGTCTCAAATAAACTGCATTTTATAACCAAAACAAAGATGATCACACAAATTACTAAAAAGAGTCATAGAATCCCAGCCTGGTTTGGGTTGGAAAGGACCTTAAAACTCATCCCGTTCCAACCCCTTGCCACAGGCAGGGATACCTTCCACTAGACCAGATTATTCCCAGCCCCATCCAACCTGGAAAAAGAGACACTACAATTCCCCAAATCCAGACAAGCAAGGTACTCTACCCCCAGCCCTGGCAAAAACCTTACCTTCTCTTAAGCACCATCCCTGTACTCAACTTCAGCCATGTTCTCCAGGGAAACTAACCTCTATCCTTTCTGCTACCTCTGGGCATGCACTCAAAAGGCCACCAGCTGAGACTCATGATGCCTCCTTATTGCCAACATCTGCCTGCAAACAGCAATGAGCCGGGACACCTGCACCTCTGAACCCTTGGTGATGCTGACCCCAAGTCAGAGGAGTCTAAATACAAAAGATTACCAACATGCCAAATTTCCCTTAAACTTTCCTTAATCCCCTTCACCTTGGCCACAAAGGAGACTTCTCCAGAGAAGAAAAGGCTCAGGAGACACCTTATTAACAGTCTTCCAATACCTAAAGGGGTTTACAAGAAATCTGAAGAGGGGCTTTTTACAAAGGCCCATAGTGACAAAACAAAGGGCTGAAGAGCCTTTGGTTGAAACAAACAGGCTCCCTACTACATTTAAAAGTACTAGCTGCTTTGTAATGCTTATCAGCTGGAGGGTTTTCAACAGTTTTTCCCCACTAATGCTGCAACTTTGAAACCATTTAGGCTAATTTCCTTAGACTTGAATCTATTTTAATCAGAGACCAGGATACTTGACTTAAATGGTTTGTATTAAACCCTTCATAAAATCAGCCATAGAATGGCATGCACAAAATAGTGAATGGATCTTCCAGTCACAAGTAGGAAAAGCTGAAACTTTTCCAATCCTCCAGCAAACTCAAGCTATTTCATAACCAGGCCAAGTGCTCTCTTACAATACCATGACAATTGATCCCTAGAAGAAAAGCAATAAGTGAAATTCGCTCCTGACGTTCTTACCTAGATATAAAGCATTAAGTTATGCAGCTGCAGTGAGTACCCACAAATTCCTTCCACATTATCAGCCCAGCTCCAAAATGATTCATTTTTAACCAATTGCTGTGTCTGCTCTGGCCTCTCCACCACCCTCCCATGAAATGACGGATGGTGGCACTGAGCAAGAACACAAGGCAAGTCTCAAAATGTCAGAATTAATCCTTTTCTTCCCCCCCAAGATTGGAAAAAAACATTACTTTTCAAATTAATTCTCACAAAGCAATGCTGGCTCTGCTCGAAGTCAGAGTTCTGGATGAGAAATGAAAATAAGAAGCTCAGGCTCAGGTAACAGCCAGAGAAAGTCTCACTTCAAGGATTTGTCATTGTAGTGGGATTTGCATATCATAACACCAAAGGTGCAATTTGTATTTGCAACTCATTCTGTCCACACAAACCACACCAGCAAAATTGGAGGCCAGGCCTCTATTCCTCAGAAAACTCATCCAAATATCACTGTTGTCAGTGGCTGACAGGCTTGGAAACTCCGCGTGGCTGCTTGAAATTCATGCAGCATGCAGAGGAGTGAAGGAACAAAAGCTCCCCATGCTCTCACATCCGTAACAATTTGCCACTGCATTGGAGACATGGAGGTGCATCCTCTGGCTGCATGATTTGCGCTGGCTTGCAGGAGCCAAGCAATGGCTTTGCCACTGCCCCAACAACAAAGGCATTGGACATGTAATATCTCTTCGAATCTAAATCTCTCTCAGCTCATTTCTTTATCAGGGATTTGACTCTAGACAAATTGACACCTTCCTATTCTGAGGAACACTCTGCCAGCCGTATCTAAAATTAACTTTCATAAAGATAAACTTACAGCATGTCTATCTCACACTTAAAAAAATGATTTGGTATTTCATTTAAAGTCTGTTCTTCCATGGTGTTTAGCATCACCATCACCATCGTCTTAAAAGGTCATTCTGGAACAATAGTAGAGGAGGGCTATTGCCACCTGAGTCATGAGATTCCCTTCAAAGGCATCTGCACAAATCTCCAAGGGGAGATCCAAATCCAGTATCCCAGGAGGAGCACAAGGGCTGCTGGAGAGCCCTGGAAGTCTTGCAGGGACGTGAAGGAGCTAACAAGAGAGGAGAGGGAGTCCTTGCACATATTTACAGGGCAACAAACACCAAAGGTCACCAGCTCAGTGAACAGCCCTTTGCTGACAAAAGCATATGTGAGCTTCTGATCACATTAATGCCACCCAAAATAAAGTCTTGCTTCAGGGAAATAGAGAAAAAAGAGTGGGAAGAATTTCACTTTCTTTCCCCTGATGAATTGTCTTTAAGAACTCGCCTACATAAAAACTGGAGAAGGACTTCTGACCAGGGCCTGTGGTGACATAACAAGAGGGAACGGCTTCAAACTGACACAGAGACTGAGGTGAGCTGTTAGGCAGAAGTTCTTCCCTGTGAGGGTGCTGAGGCTCTGGCACAGGGTGCCCAGAGAAGCTGTGGCTGCCCCATCCCTGGCAGTGTTCAAGGCCAGGCTGGATGGGGCTTGGAGCAACCTGCTCTAGTGGAAGGGGTCTCTGCCTGTGGCAGGGGGTTGGAACTGGATGAGTTTTAAGTTCCCTTCTGATCCAAACCAGTCTGGGATTCTGTGAACAATCTCATTTTCTGTCGAACTACACAGGTTACTGAGCATGGCCCTGCAAACTATAAGCAGGGAAGAGTGAACAGTATCACATGAGAATATGAAGGCAACCATCACTCCTGGCTCTGGGATGATACCTAAACGTGCATTCCTTCATGGAGCAACTAGTACTTACTTGGTTGGACGATAATCTGGTATGGAGCGATCCAGTGAAATTTTCTCACTGAGGTAGGAGTTGTAGCCGTATTTCTCATGTGGTCCCTTTGCTTTCTCCTCCTCCTCAGGAGACAGGGTGGCTGGGAGGCCACCTTTACCACGTCCACCATAGCCTTCAATGAGACCAAGTGACTTGGACAGACCTAGAGAGAAGAAAAAAGCCACCGTCACTGTTACAATTCATCACTGTTACTTCCAAACTATCAAAGAAGCAGAAACAATCTGAAGATCTGGGGTGGTTTGGTTTGGTTTTCTGAAAACATTTCAAATTCTGGTTCTTTGCCATTTGCTGGAATGAAAATGACTCAAAATCTTGAAATTCCTCATGGCTCAGGCACACTGTTCCCAACAGCTCTGCCACCACAGCATCCAATTGATAACCTGTCCCAGGGATGTGGGCATTTATCTAGCTGTTAGGAAGGCTATTCAGGCCTCCTGCCCACTCTCAGAGAGGTAATTACATGTAAGGTTAGATGTCCTCAGGAGAAGGATAGCTTGAACACAGTCTAAGAATAAACCAGGGCTGGTTAACTGCCAGCTGAATGAATTTTTGCTCAGTATGAACAGTGAACAGCATACAAATGTTACAGATTTAAAAACAATTTCCCCTCAAAGCTTTCTTATCTTTTGAAGTACAGCATTCCCATTCCTTTATCAAGTGGAATTATTTATTTATATTTGCATAGCTGAAAGAAACAGGCAAAGTTCAAAATGAGCTGCACAGAAAGAGCTACACTGATGAGTCAGTGGAGATTGTGGGAAACCAAGTTCGTGCTCGTGTTATTATTTATTAGACAGGACTCCTTGAATTTTAATATTGCTCGTTAGCAGAGACTCATATTCTTCCTTTTGCCAGAAACAAAGTATTGATTTTTGTTTTGTGGCTTGGTTTTGGTTTGTAATAAAGAAACTAGGGTATATTGTCCTTTGTTTGAACAGCAGAACCCTAACTCTGAGAGCAGAACTGACAGTTGTCACCACTTTGGAAGGTACAGTAACCTTGGGGGGCTGGGGAAATGAAGCCTCTCTGTTGACTGCAAAGACACCTGAGAAATGGCAAGACATGACTTTATACCCAGCAGCTTTGACTGATGAGCCTATAATGCCATTAACTGCTTTCTTCCAAGACCATAATCATGACAACTAGGCACACACATCCCCCTGCATGCATTTGTCTCTCCTCACTCCTCACTAGCTATATTCTTTTATTTCTGCATATGAACTTCTTACTTCCTTTACTACGATAAACCCTGTCTTGATAAGTAGAAGTAAATCAGTGTCATTATCCAAAGGAATTGATTAAGGTGACAGATCCACACGTGTTGGGCAGGGCTCTACCGTGAGACCATCGTCCTCTCTCTTGGTGCCACCCAGGACAGCAAATACAGCCGCAGGGACAGCCACAAAGATGAATATTCCCAGGTGCAATGTGCCAGGGAGGATCCCCGTGTCTGTCCCTGTGCTGGCTGAACATTTCATCCCCCAGCTCAGGCTGTCAGAAGGGTTCATCCATGCAGCCTGGATGTCACTTTGGTGTAGAGCACTTCACAGCAAGAGTCAAGTAATGCCTGGCAAGAAAGATCATTCATGTCCAAACAGCAGAGAATGAAATTTGCTTCCAGCTGGCTGAAAAGATGGCTCAGAAAGAGGCAGGACTGAAATCAAAGGGTTCCAGCAGACCCTCACCTAGCCAATCCATTCATTTACCCTTACTTGCCCCATTTTAGGGCTGCACAGAGAAAAGGCACATTTTTGTGAGCTTGAGATGCCTCCACTGTAACTTCAGAAATTATTCTCAGCCCAGCCCATATGCTTCCTTGGCATTTGGATCTTAAAGGACAAGCCATCGCTCACATCATGTTCAAATGGCGTAACACTGCAAGTGAATCATAGAGTCATAGGATGGTTTGGGTTGGAAGTGACCTTAAAGCTCACCCAGTTCCAACCCCCTGCCACAGGCAGGGACATCTTCCACTAGAGCAGGTTTGCTCCAAGCCCTGTCCAGCCTGGCCTTGAACACTGCCAGGGATGGGGCAGCCACAGCTTCTCTGGGCACCCTGGGCCAGTGTCCCACCACCCTCACAGGGAAGAGCTTTTGCCTAAGAGCTCATCATTTCAATCTCCCTTCTGGCAGGATAAAGCCATTCCCCTTGTCCTGGCCCTACAGGCCCTTGTCCAAAGCCCCTCTCCAGCTTTCTTGTAGGCAATGATTAAGTGCCTCTAGTGATGCAGAAAGGGACATCACCTCTGAAGCCAGTTTTTTTCCCCATACACAACTATCCAGAGCTGGTTTCCACTACAGCCTTCTCCTGCGGCCTCTTAGTAGCACACAGAATCATAGAATAGTTAGAGTTGGAAAGGACCTGAAGATCATCCACTTCCAACCCCCCTGCCAGGGGCAGGGACACCTCACACTAAACCATGCCACCCAAGGCTCTGTCCAACCGGGCCTTGAACACCGCCAGCGATGGAGCATTCACAGCTTCCCTGGGCAACCCATTCCAGTGCCTCACCACCCTCACAGTAAAGAATTTCTTCCTCATATCCAATCTAAACTTCCCCTGTTTAAGTTTGAACCCGTTACCCCTTGTCCTATCACTGCAGTCCCTAATGAAGAGTCCCTCCCCAGCATCCCTATAGGCCCCCTTCAGATACTGGAAGGCTGCTCTGAGGTCTCCACGCAGCCTTCTCTTCTCCAGGCTGAACAGCCCCAACTTTCTCATCCTGTCTTCAGACGGGAGGTGCTCCAGTCCCCTGATCATCCTTGTGGCCTCCTCTGGACTTGTTCCAACAGTTCCATGTCCTTTTGATGTTGAAGACACCAGAACTGCACACAATACTCCAAGTGAGGTCTCACGAGAGCAGAGCAGAGGGGCAGGATCACCTCCCTCAACCTGCTGGTCACACTCCTTTTGATGCGGCCCAGGATACGGTTGGCTTTCCGGGCTGCAAGCGCACACTGCCGGCTCATGTTCATTTTTTCATCAACCAAAACCCCCAAGTCCTTCTCTGCAGGACTGCTCTGATGCTTATAGCATCTTCACACTTTGAAAGCCTTCAGCCCTTTGCAAACCTGCTTGAAGTTGGCCCAGAAGAGCAAGAAGTTACAGAGAGACGGCAAGCAAGAAGGAGAAAGATCATGATTCCATCAGCCTCTTTCCTTGAAGAACAAGGTTAAAAGTGAAGAGTCAGAACTGCTCCCCCAAGTCCCAGACTAAATCCTTTGTCATTCTGGGCAGCCATCAAAGCAGAAGTGCTGAACCACTGCCAAAAAGTCTCTCCTGAAGCCTGCTCCAGCCTATCCATAGCCATAAATAGCACTAATCCCCCTCAAAAACCTTGATCTTTGGAGTCAATTCACTCCCCGGTGCATTTTGCAAGGTCATGAGATGGTAACAGGCTGCATCAAGAGAGATGTGCAGTGCAGATCTGTGAGCTCCACTCATCCTTAAGCCACATTCACTCAGCAAGTACCTTAGAAATGAAAACATGATTTTATTTTCAGATCTCCTAAAACATCTGAACTTTGGGACAAAAGGAGTGTATTGCTCTTATATTGCAGGAATAGAAGGAATAAAAGACACCATTTAGAGCTGCTGAGATCTGAGTCGCTCCTGCTGAAATCACCAGCCAATGGATCCTCTGGAGACTGACAAAGATGTGGTTATAAAATATAAATTATTATCTATATTTTATAGAAAAAATTAATCTCTACAGCAAAATTATTCCTAGCCCGAGTTCAGTTGTAGTAAATATATTAGTTCCTCCTTAAACTGGTGGTATATTTCATCAGGAGACAGGAGGTTTCTAGGATGAAGAAAACCTTGGTAAAATACAATATAATATGATATGCAGCCTTCATTTATAAGGCCCCCAGCCAAACAGGCTCCCCTGGCAGCAGGCGGGCTGGAAAAGCATTTTGCTGCATGTCAGCCTAGATGAAGGAAATCATTAACCCAACCCATACAAAGCTCAGCTGAGGAAGCTGCTGTCATTAAGACCAGGGAAGAGGGAAGAATATCTGAAACTGAAAGGCATTTCTCAGAAACAGGGGTCCTGAGCCTTAACACTGGGGGTGGAAGAGGGAAAAGAACAGGAGGAAATAATGTAGGAAAGATTTATGGAAAAGCCAGGTTTTTGGTTGCATCCTTCTTTCCTGCTGCACAAGTTACAGAGCACACACAGCTCAGAGTGAAAGGCACATTCCTACAGGGAAGAAGAGCATGATGCCTCCTGCTCAAGAAGGAATTACAGGTTTTTATAGGTTGCCCAGAGAAGCCCCAGCCCTGGCAGTGTTCAAGGCCAGGCTGGACGGGCCTTGGAGCAACCTGCTCTAGTGGAAGCTGTCCCTGCCCATGGACAGGGATTGGAACTGGATGAGCTTTAAGGTCCCTTCCAACCAAACCACTCTGGGATTCTATGAAATAAATAGTAGTGAAATGGCACTAGAAAATAGAGAGAAAATTAAGATATATACCTTTGAAAAATACAGCTCTTGAGCATCAAAGATCTTCCAGCCCAAACAACTCTCCTAGGGACATGTGCTTTAGGCCTTGCCTCAGCCAGAGATCTGAAGGCTAACAAGGAACTTCTGACTCAGGGAAAAAAGGCAAAACCAATAAGGTAAATGGCTTAATGTGTGTTACATGGTGGAGACGGCCTCTGTGTAACCTCTCAGGGAAGATGGAAAGAGAGGACACAACCGATGGACTTTTAAGGATATTTTATGAGAAGCCAGAATAGATACCAAAGGGCAAAATGTCATGGATAATGTTAGAATTGATGGAAAACTGCTGAAGTTTTGAGGGTTGCCCTGCTGATCACCACAAAAACAGACTGTAAAGGGAGGACTCATAAACGGGAAGGGTAGTTGGGACACAGGGACCAGCTTCCCTTTAGCTTCAGTGGAACATGAGACCTATATTTTCTCTTATCTCCCTGCAGCAGTTTTTACCCAATTTTCACCCACTCTTTGCTCTGACCTTTATGAGACTGAAGAACACAAGTTCCTCTGAGTGCAAGTTACACCTACACAACACATAACTATGCACTGCTCAAGGGCTATGAGAAATGTCATGGGAATTCCAAATACAACTGGCTCTGTCAGCTTCCTTTGCTCTTGCTGCCTCCCCAAAGCATCCTTATGCTTGTGCAAAGGAAACCAAAGGTAGTAGTAAAAGGATTAAAAGGTAAGAAATCACTGTCTTGGGGAAAAACAGAAACACCAGTATGAATTTATAAAATGAGCTTAAATACTGGAGTTCAGTGCAAAAATCAGTGGGAAAAAACCCTATACAGTTATTTCCAGTGTAGATGCCAGGTATGTTTTCCCCAGGGCTGATCAAAAGCCAGCATATCCCCATAGCCAGACACTGCAGCAGGCTTCCACCAAATCCCTTTTGCTGGAGGATCACTGCTACCACCTTCCATTTGGACAGTACCTTCCCACTGAGCTGTCTTTAGGAAGTATCCAAAAGGGTGCTCAGGCATTGGAACAGGCTGCCCAGTGCAGAGCTGGAGTCACAATCCCTGGAAGTGTCCCAGCCGTGTGGACGAGGCCCTCAGTGACATGGGTCAGTGGTGGCCTTGGCAGTGCTGGGGAACGGTGGGACTGGATGATCTTAAAGGTCTTTTCCAACCTAAACAGTTCTGTGATTCTATAAAAACAGGCTGCCCAGGAATGGGCCTGCTCCTCAGTATAAAAATATATCCAAGGATGGATTAGATGAATATCTGTATCACAAATAATTTAAGCACAGATGCTTAAATACATACATCATGAGGGGAGCAGTCAGACAACGTCAAGGCTTCTTCCCACCCTGTACTCTATGAAAAGGATGGGAGATGACAGTGCAGTCAAACTGCAGAGTTTGAAGTTGTGTTTGAAATGTTTTAACATAACTATACATTTCTACACACATATATGTATACATGTACATGCAAACTCATATTCAGAATTGAAGTTTTCTTGTCTATATGGAAATGGAAACACAGGAAAATTACCTTTAGAGCCAGAGGGAGGATCAGCTCCTGTTGCAAGGAGAATACAGTCATCAGGAGAATTTCAAAGCCAGGCTCGCCCTGGTTAGGCCATTACACTACCAACTTCTGGTTCCAAATGATAATTTCCTGATCAAGATTCGCCTGAGGCACGAGATAACAAATCTTCCAACTGGCTGAGGCTGTTTCGTTCAGAGAGATGATGGAGGGGATTCTAAAACCTGGGACTAGTAGATGAGTTTGGACATAGATCTATGCTTGCTGGAAGTCTGAAGATATTAGTGTCTATCATTCTGCTTCATGTTTTTAAAGTAACCTGATGAAAGAGAAAAGCAGGATTTGGTAAAAGAACTCCTTTAGAGTCAGCAAACTGTAGGCTGGGAAAACCTCTTTGCAGCTCAGCAGGGAGAACAGGCAGTGCTCCAATGGGAGCCTTACACACAGGTATTGTGCTCAGGTACAGAAGATAAGACTGAAGATGATTTATAACCCAGGGAAAACACAGATGAAGCATTCCTGGCAATGTAATTAGAGCAACTCCTCCCAAGTGTGTACTGACATAACCACCTCAGGAGATGCCCTGCTGCAGGGAGCTCCCCCTTTCACACAAGGGATCAATCCCTTTTGGTTGTTAAAGGTTTGTCCTACAACAACCAAGAGCCCCCTCTTGTCCTCGGCATGCTCTGCACTTCCACATGGATACAGCTTCCCTGCGCTCTTCCCACCTGCACTGGCACCCCAGGGCACAGGGTGCTCACAGAGCTGGGGCATGCACCCCAGAGCATCCCTGCATCAGCTGCAGGCAAAGAGACTCCTGTGACTGGGATGCAGCTCAGCACTTTTAGGGATGAAATATGCTCTAATAAAGCCACATCATTACATCAGCTGGTGCAAGATACATGTGCTGTAAGGAAGGATATGTATTTTTCAGCACTGATATATTTGAGGCAGTTGCCAAGTACTGGAGTCACATATGTAGCACCGGCAGCTGACTCCCAGTTCCAGATAACAGACATGGATCTGCTAGGGGGATGGATGAACAGTATTTGCAGAAAAGGTAAAGAGAAGAATGTGTTGTATCAATCTCACTCTGACACAAATTCAAATTTAGATCTCTAACATACGGGACCATCATAGTCTAGAAATATCTGTGTTACTTACTGGAGAGAAGGGAGGGGGGAAAAAAGGCAAAAAGTAGATCACAACATATAGCAAAAAGGAAGATTAGGGTCAAAAACATCACTAAGATCATTCATCTGACCCCAGGCACACTGCACCCATGTTCACAACACTGAAGAACTCCAGTCAGCTCATTTATTAAACATTGTCTAAGGCCAGCTTTCAAGGATTTGCTCTTACTGGGGCACAGGCACAATCACTTCCCCAGCAACACACAACAAAACCTATTTCCATGAAGTGTTTAGAAGTGTCTCAATCTCCTCACTGTTATTTTATATGGGCATAAACCATTACAAAGAACCCTCATGCCCAGGTAGCAGTAAGCAAGCAAAGAATGCTCTCAGCGAGGAGAGGAGTAAACCTATAGAAGAGCACCTAACATGACCAGATAAGCAACAGATCCCCAGCACAGCAGAGCCAGTCTTCCCCAGCACAGCACAGACGTCTGGCACATGGAACCACAGGCTCAACTGGGACATAGAAACACCAAAGCAAGTAGGCTGAAAACTACCTTTAAGCTCATCAAGTCCAACCACTCCCCAGCACTGCCAAGGCCATCACTAAACCATGGCACTGAGGGCCTCATCTACACAGTTTGTGAACACTTGCAGGGACGGCGACTCCAGCTCTGCCCTGGGCAGCCTGCTCCAATGCCTGAGCACCCTTTGGGAAAGACATTTTTCCTTATCTCCACTCTAAACCTCCCCTGGTGCAGTTCCAAGCCCCATCCAGCCTGGCCTTGAACACCAGCTGGGATGGGGCAGCCACAGCTTCTCCTCACGTGGACACAGCAAGGTTAAAGCACAACACCAACAGCTTTGTCCGGCAATACACCTGCAGTGTGTTAACATACAGCTCTCTGAGAACAGATGAACTGTCATAAGAAGAGTCTGCATTAGCAGCCTACCAGTGCAATATAACACCAACCATGGCAGGATTCACATTAAAAATCTGATACTGTTCACTAACTGCAAAGATCAATTTAGGGTGCGTCACCATTCAAAAGATAGACAAGACCCCTGGTCCCTGCACCTAATGGTGTATTGATTCAGCAGACACCCAAGTGCCAGCTCTGCACTCGATGGACTTAGCAGAAGCACCCAAGGTATCCCCACAGATGCCAAGTAACTCAGAGCCTATAGGATAGCTTGGGACACAGGAGCTGGAATGAGAAAGGCCAAGGGTAAAAGCAGTCTTGCATATTGACGCTGGTCTGCCATGAGCCTGTTTGGGTGATGAATTAAGCAACTGTCTGCTGCTTTATTTTTAGAAGATAGATTGCAGTTCAAGCAAGTACAGACTATCCTGCCTTCCTATTTGAGCTGCCTGGAAATCAGTCTGGCAGAACACGTGTACGTGCAAGACCTGCTCAGACGATGGCAGCAGCCGCACTGACGGCAGTTCATTTGTCCAGAGAAGTTATACACAGGGCTTTGAGCAATTTCTGGAACAAGATGATCTCTAAAGGTCCCGCCCAATCCAAATCATTCCATGACTCTGTGATTCTGCACAGAAGTCTCCCTATTTATTTTGAGACCCAACCCAAGCATCAGAAAGGACAAAGTAAAATTAGGATGCATTGCTCATTAAAACGTCTTTAGGATAGACAGTTTAAGAAGTTCCCAAACTCTTCTATCCTCAGCAGCAAAACCTCACCCCTCTCATCTGTGCTGATGCCACACTGCCAACTCTTCATCCCCAGGTAGTAACTTCCTACCAGCCACTGACAGAAACCCAGGCTCAGAGGATCCTCCTGTTTGACTCCACATTGCTGCTTTCATGCTCCAGTGAAACATTTAACTTCTATGGGTAACACAGTCCATTTGCACCCCCATCACAACCCTTCTGCATCCAGCCAGAGCTGCAGCTGGAGCACACCACAGAGATGCTCAGCTTCGGTGCAGCTCAGGACTAAGCAGCCATAGATGGAGACACAATATAAATCCATCCTGCCCCAGAGAAACTGCAACCAGAGTCACACCGGCAGTGGGACAGGGCTACCCCCGGGACTGGAGCAGAGCCACAGGAACAAGTATGGGAACAGGAGGAGAACGCAGCCCACAAAAACACAAGGCAACATTTTTTAAAACCCATTCAAAGGTTAAAAATAATATTTTGCCCTTCTATTTTCACCAGGAATCTGTTATTTCCAGATCGTGTTTCTGTAACAAGCTGTTAGTGTTTGTGGTTTCTTTTAATGCATGTTCTTGTTTTCCTTTCTGTAAAACATTTCCCCTCTCCATACATTAGCCTGTTGGAAGGCGGAAAAAACCCGCCATTTGGTAAGAAAGGCAATGAAGAAATATCACACTGTAGAGCAGATACCATAAGCACAAAGCCAGTCACTCCGTCTGGGGTTTATGGTTAAGTGATAAGTTACACGTTCAGCACACAACATGTGTCAGCCCCAGGCATGAGGCATCTCCTCCACAGAGCCACTGGGAGCCAGGGAATGGGAAAGTGAAGGAAACTGGAGATGGTCACCAAATCACAGTACCAGCTCCGGCTATGAAACTTTACAGATGCTGATGAAGCCAAGCAAGAAAGGGTCCTCAGCTTACTTCCAAGTCTCTCTACATGGGCCCTTTGAACCATATGAACCCTTCCTGGGCTACCCCTAAATCTGTTCATGAAGCTATTCTTTCAAGATCTACATACTGGAGGAGGGATGACATTGCCCACAATGGGCTCTCCCAAAAGAAGAATGAACATCTTGAAGCCAGCATGCAATTATGATGTTAACACAGCTGCAGAAAGAGAAACTCTGAGTTAAAACCTGCATCTTCATGCACTGTGTGCATCCTTCTTCCTGCTAATTGAGCTTTACTGAGCTGTGAACTCACTACCTACTTTTTAAGGTCAAGAAAGTCAATTTTACAGGGTTTTGCTTAGTGAGTTTAATTCCTTTGATAAGACTTGTTCTGCCTGTGTTCAGATGCTGTTCTAGCTCAGCGACCAAGCCAGTTTCTTGTTGGTTTACTAGTGTGCATTCAGTGCTCTCACACATACAGGACACCCCAGAGAACGCTTCTGCTCTTCACTTTTCTTCCCATCTGTTTATGCTCTGCAAATTGGTCATCAGGGTGACACACCATGACCCGGAACATCTAAGGACAGAAAAAAGGCACTAATTTGGTCATCAGAGAGAAATATTCTCCACTGCGATGCCTTTAGTTGTGTACACATCTGCATTCTCCACCCACACCCACTATTCACAGATCCACAGAGGTTTATGCAATGCGATGAACACAGAAGCACAACAGATACCTCTTATTGCTAGATAAGATATTAGATACCTCTGGAATTGCTCTAATAGGTCTTAGTCTCTAAATGACAACATCAGAGCTTTAAGTTCACATACTTTGCTACCAAACACAAGTTACTGAACTCAGTAAAACTATTCAAGTGCTCAAGTAAAGCATAAGCTTAAATGCTTTGCCAGATGTGGGTCTTGAGGAAGGAGACCTGGAGCTTGCTCTCTACCATCAATGCAAGTTTATGAATGGTTATGCTGCACAGCATCGGAAACAATTCCTAAGAGGCCACAGACCTGTGACTATGTAACTTTGTGTTTCTATAGGGAGCTTCTGATGATAGGCACTAAGTGCTTTAAAAACATAATTAATGCTCAAAGCACTCCTGAGAGGGAGCTAAATGTATGACTCAGATTTTAAACTACCTGGAGTAGGACCATCCTTGCTCTTTATGTAAAACATAAAGAACATAAAACTTGGTACAGGGGGTAGATGGTATAACAGGGTTGGTCCCACTGGGTTTGGTTTTCCAAGAGAACACAAGAGAAAACATAACTCACCCCTACTCGAGGTGGTCAAACACAGAAAGCAAGTTGTCCAAGGTGACTCAGGCAGAAAAGGTCAGTGTTCAGAGATAGAATCTGAGTTCTTAGGAAATTAAAAGGATTCCTATGTCCAGAACAACCTATACCTGGAGGGTTTCCTTCAGAGGCCCTCCCGCAACGCAACACCACCAAATGACAGGTAACACCAGAACACTGACGTTAATGAGTAGCTCCCCAACACACAGGAATTGGATGTTCTTTTTGTGTCAGTACTTTGAGTCAAAAGATTTAAATGCCTTCCACTGCTTGTTCTAGACATGAAGAGAGAAAGTTATCGAGGCTATATTTTAATTAATGTCCAAATTCATCATCTTAAGCAATCTGGGAGGTATCTTTTGACCAAACAGTGTATTCTGTCTTCTTCTCACCCCTCCACCTATCAAGGGAGAAACACAATTCACTCCCCCAGCACAGAGCTGCATTCTCCACCCATAAACAGATTAAAGGACTGAAGAAGGAAGAAAGGCTGTTGTATGGTACCCAGGGTCACCAACCTCATTTAGCAGTTCCCTGCCTTTCCAGGTCAGGCTTACCAGGGAATCAGATTCCCAGTGGAAAATGCTGCTGCACTGGACATCAAGCTGCTGGAGTTGAGCCCCATCCCTTCAGTGCTCAAGCAGGGCCTGGAGATGCTAAGATACCCTGAAAAGATGCTCTTTCTCAGAAAAAGAACTTACAATTCCCAAAATTATTACAAATCCTGCGCTTACAGAACAGAATGAAAACCAGTCCTCACTGGGAGGTTGGGGCAGCCAAAGGGAGCTGAGGACCTAAACTGGGGACACCTTCCTCTAGCAGGACAGGGTCACACTGCTCTGACTCCCACAAGGGCTTGAAGGGCATCATTTCTTCTCCCCCATTCTTTCCAAAGGACACCCCTTCCAGGATCTGCCACATTTTTCCTTCCTGCTTGCCATGACAAAGCCTCCTACACCCCGCGAGTTTGCAGAGACTGCATTCTCCTTGGGGAAATCATTTATTTATGAGCAAAACACAGCTCCTGCTTCAGATGCAGGTCAAGAGAAAACACAAAAGCATTACATTCATTTCTCCATGTTTACTTATTAAGGATATATCACCTTCTGACAACAGCCGAGAACAACTTGGATCTACAGTTCAAAGAGAATAAGAAATGTTGAGCAGAAAGCAAGGAAAGGCAGGGAGAGCAGTGAGCCGCGCTCCTAACTCATCTTTTGGGCTTACATTTTCAGTTTACAGTACACAAGTCTCGAAGAGGAGGGTGGAAGACTGAAGTATTGCCAGCAGTTACGCTTCAGTGCTCCTTTGCAGTGTGAAGTTTTCATCATGCCAGAAGTTCACATCTCTGCATTCACTCTGACCACCGAGCACTGCTACAGTGACCCTGCGCTCATGGTCCTCCTGGCATAGTCCTTGACCTGTCATGCTCAAGTGGCTTTCCAGCCACAGCCCTGAATCCCATTCACAAGCCCTACACCATGCAGCCCTTCCTCTCCCCTTTCACAGAATCACAGAATGGTTTGTGTTAAAAGGACCTTAAAGATAAAAGTGTGACACCTTCCACTGGAGCACGTTGCTCCAAGCCCGTGTCCAACCTGGCCTTGAGCACTGCCAGGGATGGGACAGTCACAGCTTCTCTGGGCACCCTGTGCCAGCGCCTCAGCGCCCTCACAGGGAAGAACTTCTTCCTTCCATAAATCTCCCCTGCTTAAGTTTAAACCCATTGCCCCTTGTCCTGTCGCTACAGTTTCTGATGAAGAGTCCCCCTCTGGCATCCTTCTAGACCCCTTCAGACACTGGAAGCTGCTCTCAGGTCTCCATACAGCTTCTCATGTCCAGGCTGAACAGCCCCAGTTTTCTTAGCCCATCTTCATACTGGAGGTGCTCCTGCCCTTTCCGTTCAGGTATGGACTTGGGCTTGAAACAAAGACTGCAGAACATTTACATCTGAAATCTGGAGTTTAACTTCCTAAGTCTGGGAAAAATTTCCCTGGTGAAAACACAGAAAGAACTTGTGAACCTGACATGCTGTTGGCACCTCACTGTGCTCTGCATGAACTTAAAAGCAAGCCATTAGACTGATTTGCATGAATAAAAGTAAGCTATATGCTTCAGAAACCAAAATCATGATCTCTGGGTGGAAGGGCATGCAGCTTGCAACCGGCATGACAACACCTGAAGGCACTGCAGTGTTGGTAATTACTCCCCATACCCTCTTCCACAGATGAAGCCAAGTATCAGAACTACTGAAATTAAGTTGCTAATGGCTTCGTAGCAGTCTGACTTCATGGGACTCCTTCACCTTATTTCAGTAAGCCTTAAGACACATCCTTTTTATCTAGAACTGCGCAGTTTCCTAAGGGTTGTTGTCATTTCGAGCTCAATACTTGCTGAGTCTTGTTTCAGGAAAAGTTTCCCCTGTGACCCATCACCCCCATTACGTACTTGTACCTGTCATCATTTCCTCAAGGTACAAACCTCATTTTGGTACCAGGCAGATAAGCAGCAGTTGGAACCAGGCTCTATCCTACATGCATGCAGATGCTCAATGATCCACACTGGGAAAACGGGAGGAGGGAATAAGACACAAAAATACAGCCCAAAAATAATAGGTATTTGTGCTGCTCAAGGTTTCAGTTCCAAATTGGGGATGGCTACGGGGCCGGCAGGAAAGGGAGTTTCACGTACCAGAACACAGAAGCAACAAAATGAACCATTTTTCAAAGGCCGAGACTGAGATGAGCTCTTGGGCAGAAGCTCTTCCCTGTGAGGGTGCTGAGGCACTGGCACAGGGTGCCCAGAGAAGCTGTGGCTGCCCCATCCCTGGCAGTGTTCAAGGCCAGGTTGGACAGGGCTTGCAGCAACCTGCTCTAGTGGAGGGTGACCCTGCCCATGGCAGGGGGTTGGAACTGGATGAGCTTTAAGGCCCCTTCCAACACAAACCAGTCTGTGACAGTATTATGTCCTTTAGCTCAAAATATTTGTCACTCTTCATATACACACATCTTGTAAGAAACACTGAGCTCATTTCTACTAAACCAGCCTCCAATATCAATCATTCCTGCACCAAGTCTTTAAAAGAGAGCAACGGCCCATGTGCTACCCCCCAAACATCCCCCCCACTCCTGTCTGCCAGCTCATGCAGGTTCCCTGCAACCCCAAGTGATACCACTGCACAGTGCTCAACACCAGCCCGCTCCTCAGAGGATGGAGACACCAGAAGGAACTTTGAGTAACTAAGGATTAAACGGACATTTTTGGCTACACTTCAACGCCCCAGCATAGCTATTCTGCTCCTGTATAACTGAGGGCAGAGATTAAAAACCTCAAGATGAAAATATGTGACAAAAAAGAACAATAAATGTTTACTAATTTTTCAAAAGGTCTCATGGCAAATTCCCCTGGTTTTGCACACATTAATTAGAGAAATCAGATGAGCCATTAAGTGGAAGGGCTGTGAATGTGTCATTTCATTCTTTATTTGTACCGAGCCTAACTCAATGAGATCTCAATACGTGACTGGGTTTCCGAAACACTACCTAGGTATGAGTAACTAATGGCAACAGCAATAAATGCAATATATTTCAGGTGACTGCATGACACCAGGAAGATGATGTTGATCAGAACAACTTTATCACCCTCCCTACGTGCCTTAGCAAGGATTTGAGCCTGGACTGAGGGCTCTGTGTGCTAGTGCCAAAGAAAAAAAGAATGGTAAGCCTCAACTATGTTGTATTCAATATGGCTTAAACGTATAGGATCTGATTATCATCTTGGTTGGGCTTCAGGGACTAAACAGAGTTTTGCCAAATCCGCTTTTATCTTCTGCACTGTCAAAACTCACATCTCCAGCCAACACTGGCTGCCACTACACTGTCTGAGTTTTAAACACTTGCCTGTGTTTTGGAAAATGAACATCCCTCCCCTCTCAAGGCTGAAGAATGAGCTGCATCTCATCTGGGAGAGGAAACCCCATCTGCTGACTGCCACTGGGCTGCACAATATAGGAGGAGAAGGAAAGTCAAGTGCATCAGAAAGTACCAGCAGGAAACTTCTATTAGCATTTTAGGAGCAACATGTACCTATGCAGATGAGCTTTAAGGTCTCTTCCAAACCAAACCTTTCTATGATTCCATGATATTGCTGTCAGAGAAGCTCATGTCACTTCCTAGGGCAAGCTGACTGCACTTTGTGTTTGCAATTACAACTTTCATGTATTCTTCAACCTTAATGCCTAAAAAATCCAACATTTCCAAGCATCATCTACCTCTTACCTTACAGGAGACCACAAAGCAATAGAATCACAAGTATTTTCGAAGCACAGGGCTGTGTGTGGGCTGTCAATCAGGGGCATAGCAGCCTCCTGGGATCACTGGGGTCTGTGCCACAGAGTAGACTGCCCGGTATGTCTAGCCACACCACAACACAATAACTGCTTCCCATATGAACTCTGAAATGAATACAGGGTAATTGCAGTCCTCATTCCATAGCTCCCTATATGATACATGCCTGTAATTGTCTGCAGAACATAACTTGCCCTTTATGTTAGAAAAGAGTGATCCTGCTGTGCAGATTTCTGGTATTCATTAGACCTGCCGTTGGGAATTCTGCATTAGCCTGCGCATGGGTCAAATGAAATCCTAACCACCTGCAAATCATTACACACACATTACGTCTAATCCTCCGATATCCTACACTTGGTAAGCAAGTACTAACTCCTATTTCCTCCTATTAGTAACAGAAGAAATTCTGAGATTCTGGTAAAAACTTTCACCTAATCCCAATTGATGGCCAGGAAAAAAAAAAAAAAATCAGTAAATTTTCTTCTCCGGTTTGATCCCATATTCCCAACGTAGTCACTGCTCCCCTATCCAAAATAAGCACATCATGTTTTCATTCACATGACTCACTACTAGGTTAGATTTAAACAAAGTCCATACATTGGCATCAGCTACCAAGAGGTGCTCAAGGCCAGGTTGGACGGGGCTTGGAGCAACCTGGTCTAGTGGAAGGTGTCCCTGCTCATGGCAGGGGGGTGGATCTGCATGAGCTTTAAGGTCCCTACCAACCGAAATCAGTCTGGGATTCCAGGATTCGAAGTACCTCATGGCCTGAAGAAGCAACCACAGCTCCATGAAGCTGCTTGTATCCTCCTCCTTCCAGCACAGCGCTCTTTCAAGCCCCACTGAAGTAACAACGTAGGGTTGCAATATCCCAATGACAAAGAAGAGAGGGAAATAAATCCCTAATGACACTGCAGCCAGGTTTAGGTAGAAAATCTGTTATTTGAGTGCACCCAGCTGAGCTGATATCAAGTTCCCAGAAGAGCCCAAAGCTCTTTAGCAATCACAGAGGATCAGGACCACAGATTAGAACCCACTCAAAGCCCAATCACTAGCAAGAGCATCACCCAGACACTGGCACACTGCCAACTCATGGGCTTTCTGATGTCATGGGCATCCCTGCTGCACCCTTGATGTCTCCTGATCAGGCAATACCTAGGCTTAGTCCTACTGAGCTGATAAATCAGTCATGTCAACTAACCAAACACTGATATAAGGAGAAAAGAAAAGGAAAGAACAGCAGCAGGATAGTAAATGAAGATAGATGGATTTGGATTAGCATGCAGCTCTTGAACTGCAGCGTTACCTAACACATTAGAGCTGTCTGCAGCTGTCTGAGAAGGAAGATGGCCTAATCACCTCATTCTTTCCATCAGGAAAGAATGTACGTCTCTGAATCCCAGCCAACAGTCCAGGATCCTTGGGTTTCATTTAACCTCCCACCACCACCAAGGTTACAGGCAAGTAACCCATGACCTTTTCCTAGTCATTTTTGCACATTGTATTATTGCCACAGAAGTTGGTTAAATCACTTTCAGATCAGAGACTCACTAAATCTGCTTATGCCTAAAAAACAGTCCACAGGCATACATACATATACATTAACTAAAGACGATCTGGAGAATTTCAGCTTCGAAAGCCAGAGCTTAAGGAAGCTGGGAACATCTGATCACAGCCACTCACAAAAGTGTTTGGGTTACCTGAGTGCTGCCGCTCCCGAGTGCAGCAGATCAGTACAACAGACACCAACTTATTCCCATCTAAGATGACATTATCACACCCCAAAAAGTCAAACCTAAGTTACTCATTTTGAGTTCCCAAACTCCGGCAGAAAGCACACTTTTGGTGTACCCAGAGACACATGAAAGTCTCAGAGGTGACAAGTCAAGCATCAAAGGCAGGCAGATGGAGGAACTAGCAATGGGGATGTAAAGACATGTGGAGAAAACAGAGATTTCACGCAACTTTCGCTACCTTTGACTTGGATTGGCCATAAACACTGCCAAGCCTTAAGATGCTGCAAAACAAAGGATGTTTCTTAACATTGAGGTGGTGAGCATTCAACTGCAGGAGGACAAGCTGCCCATGTGCTGGTGTTAGACGAGCAATAATACCACTGCTTTGCTTTTGCCATACTCAGCAACACCAGGCTGACGGCAGTGGAGAAATGACAGCGGTAGGACTTGGGCGTTTGGTCCAGAACAAACTGATAGCAATTAAGGCAGCAAAGACAAGAGCAGTACTATTAATTCCTCTTCACCTTGAATTCTGGATTCTGCACCCTCTGACGGAGAAGGAGGAGGCAAGGGCACAAGGCTCAGGCTCAACACCCAGGGTGGAGGCTGCAGAGAGCTCTCCAAGCAGAGACTCAGCATCCGCCTTCCAGAGCTCACTGGCATTTTTCCTACTTCAGCGTTATCTCAACA
Organism: Ara ararauna; assembly: GCA_028858755.1. Classification (NCBI taxonomy): domain Eukaryota; kingdom Metazoa; phylum Chordata; class Aves; order Psittaciformes; family Psittacidae; genus Ara; species Ara ararauna. The sequence goes on along the minus strand of CM054389.1, from coordinate 1,419,035 downwards.
ATGAATTTCTTTGCAGACCTCTTGACTTTGTCTTTTGAGGTACAAACATTGCAAGTATTGATATGACAAAACAGGTAATGGCCAAGGCAGAACAGTCTTTGCTCTAAGACAAAGACTCAGGCATTGGAACAGGCTGCCCAGGAAAATGCTGGAATCACTGTCTCTGGAAGTGTTCACACACTGTAGACGAGGCCCTCAGTGGCATGGTTTAGTGATGGCCTTGGCAGTGCTGGGGAACAGTTGGACCTGATGATCTTAAAAGTCTTTCCCAACCTGGCTGATTCTGTAATACATGTAATTAAATGATACTTCAATGGAATCAGAAGGAAGATCAGTGATTTCACAGAGGGAATTTTCCCCTGGAAAACCTGTTATTTTTCTAATATCTCCGTGTGTCTGTGCACTCCTTGACAAACCCAAGCACACCACAGACCTCGTTAGTGCACTGCTAACATGCTGGCACAAACAATAAATAAAATACCAGTAATATCAGAGCACTGCCTTTCCAAGGCAGCAAGATGCAATTAAGATCAAAAGGAGCGTGACCAGCAGGTTGAGGGAGGTGATCCTGCCCCTCTACTCTGTTCTTGTGAGACCTCACTTGGAGTATTGTGTGCAGTTCTGGCGTCCTCAACATAAAAAGGACATGGAACTGTTGGAACAAGTCCAGAGGAGGCCACAAGGATGATCAGGGGACTGGAGCACCTCCCGTATGAAGATAGGATGAGAAAGTTGGGGCTGTTCAGCCTGGAGAAGAGAAGGCTGTGTGGAGACCTCAGAGCAGCCTTCCAGCATCTGAAGGGGGCCTATAGGGATGCTGGGGAGGGACTCTTCTTGAGGGACTGTAGTGATAGGACAAGGGGTAACGGGTTCAAACTTAAACAGGGGAAGTTTAGATTGGATATGAGGAAGAAATTCTTTACTGTAAGGGTGGTGAGGCACTGGAATGGGTTGCCCAGGGAAGCTGTGAATGCTCCATCCCTGGTGGCGCTCAAGGCCAGGTTGGAGACAGCCTTGGGTGGCATGGTTTACTGGAAGGTGTCCCTGCCCCTGGCAGGGGGGTTGGAACTGGATGACCTTACGGTCCCTTCTAACCCTAACTATTCTATGATTCTATGAGGTGAAAAATGCGCAGAGATTAAAGAGGCATTATGGAAACAGCAGGCAGGTTTGCTGGAGCAGCTCCAAGCAGCACTCCTGCATCCCCACTTCCATCCCATCATCACCCCATCACTCTGCCGAAGCCGCACATGCAACACATGGCGATGCACCCCATTCACAGCACAAGCTGCACGCTTCTAACAGGGTGTACGTCAAGAAATTTGTCATCTTGAGAGCTCTTCACTCATCTCCACTCCATCTTATGTCAGTGCAGGATGCTCACATGTGCCCCAGCAAACTGCAGAAGCTCAAGTCCTCGAAGCAACAGATTTTTCCCTCCCACTGAGGCAGCACAAACGTGTTTGTTCCCTTGAATGGAGTTCACTGCAAGCAGCAAAAAGCCCAGCCACACTGAATCATGCTGCATATAAAGTACATATACACAGAAGCAGCTGGTGGCTATATGGGCTGACAAAAGAAGAAAGTTTATCTAATGTCTCTCCTCTTACCAACCATTCCTTTTTCAGGCTGGATGTTTCCAGCTGTGCTATAGAAAGATAAAGTTTCCCATCCATAAATGCGAGCTCTATTTTAGGCATCTGAGGCACAATTTGCATACTCTGTGAGATTTTTCAGGCAAGCACCCACAGCCAGGTGTTTAAGGACTCACATTTCCACCAATTTCATTACATTTTACATCATATTTGGAAATATAAATGATCTATGAGGGTCTGAGCCAAATGACTCACCTGAGGTCACGGGAGGCATCTGAAAAGAGGCAGAACCTCAATATGTAAGGCAGCAAATCTAAGTAGGGATAACCTTTCCTCCTCATACATCAGGGACCTTGGGGGTGCCAAAGGAGATCTTTACAGACACCATTTATGCCCCCATTCCCAGTAGGGTCCTGGCTGCTCCTGTAGTGCCTGACTCTTGTAGATGTGGATGCATTTACAACCCCAGTGATGGGTAAGGGCAGGGATCTCCTCGTGGCACGCACAGCATCTCCCTCACCATGGTGCAAAACTGGGTTCATTGCAAAGTCATAGGCACAGCACCAGTGTGCACCCAGCACCTCCCCAGGGCAGGACGTGACCACGCACCAAGTCTCAGGCTCCAGCACTGGTCCTAAATACTGGTGCAAACCCCCCCTTTCTTCCCATGGCATGAGGGTAAGCAAGCCCCTTCACCCACAGCACCCTGCAACCTAAAGGCCACGTCTGAAAAAGGCCTTCAACTGATAAAAACCAAACAACTCTGATGCATGAAGCCCATCACACCCTGCACGGGGAAAAAATTAACACTGCTAGGGACTGCACTCAGAGCTGAACTCCTGACAGAGCTCTAAGAAACAGCTTGGAAGAACAGCTGCAGACACTCCAAGCTATAGTTAAGTGGAGGTGAAGGGGCAGTTGGTGCTTTGGATAGCTTAATGTGCTTCTCCCTACACAAGTGAACAGTCCCATTAACTTGTTGTCATTAATGAACTTGAAGCTAAAGATGTGCTTAAGTGGATCTGGGTTTTACAAGACTTTTATAGGTCAATGAAATAAATAGTGGGGCAGATTTGTACAGGGAAGAAAGCAAGCCTGATGCATGGTTAGCAGACACCACTGCCATTTGTACTTGGAAAAGACACCTATTCCTCCCAGCAAGGACAATTCCTTCATGGTAGAACACAATCCACCCCAGCACTGCTTAATACTCACACCAAATGTATCTGGACACATGACAATGTCTGGCATTGAAGGAAACTACCCATGCTTAGCATCCATGCAAATCAAGCCGAGTATCTAACTGCTGGCATGGAAATACTTACAGCTTTGTGATATATGGTGTCGTAGCATCTTCTAGTCTGGAAATAGATCATCTGCTTAATTTATATACCAAAGAGATGAATGCTGGAGGGGTTTAATAGCACCCTTGATAATAGGGCCTGTAATGGATTTTTAAAGTGAATTTGAGTCTGAGGAAAGGTGCTGCACAGATGCTCTTGCCTAGCACTGTCCCAGGAGCCGGGCTGGGTGTGAAATGAGCACTTTGAAGAGGAGGTATATAATTCATGAACAGGAGAGTAGAGCAAAGGCGTAGAGCAAAGGCGAAGGTGGGCTGGTACGTGCTCATAACTCCCAGCTCACACACAAAATACTCACTTGTGTGGAAGTGCTTTATTGCATCTCCAGTGCTCTGCTTCTGGCCAAAGGGAAAAGGGAGAGGGGGGAAACCCGCAGGGAGTCAGTCTCTGAGACAAAGCCTCTGGGGTTTGTGGTCTAAAAGGAGGCATGGCTTTCATGTGGGCTGCAGGAGATGCTTGCCAACATCATACTAGGGTCCCTAATTACAGAAGCATAGACTGGTTTGGAAAAGACCTTAAGGTTCCAACCCCCTGCCATGGGCAGGGACACCTCCTACTAGACCAGGTTGCTCAGTGTGCTTACCAATGTTGCTTAATGACTCCAGGTGTCATCCTTGATCCCTACTTTTCCTCTGCAACTTAACTAAAGCTGCCTTTCCCTGCAAGTCCTGATGGATCCCACATGTCCAGCAGACTTCCATGGGAACACAGGAGTCAGTGCACAGAGATCCTCTGAGGCACCAGAGCCATAAGCACTGGTCCAGCAACTACTTATGTCTATTTACTTGTGCTTAATTTGAAAACATGATTATTCCCATTGGACACACCTTTCCCTAGGCTTCAACTGAAGAAAAAACAATAATAATGATAGCCAAAAAAAACCACCCTGCCTGTATCTTCAAGGGAACACAGACTCCTCGCTGTACAAAAGCCATTAAGTCCTTGCTTAACACCAAACACAACCTAAGAGTCAGGATTAACACCAAACAGAAGCAAGCAAAACCATCAAATTGCAACATGGTCAAATGCGAGACAAGTAATAATGTAACACGAAGGGAAGCAAATGAAAAACTGGGCCCTTTAACAAGATATTCTGGATAAGACAGAAAAGGTGGAAAAAATAAAGGTACCCCTGCAGCAACCGCTGCTTGAATATCATCTTTTTACTTCAGAGTTCTGGATGAACCACAGTATCGCTGTCACACTGCCACAGATGTAATACAGTGCAAGAGTAGATATGAATATGCTTAAATAATTCAGAGCAAAAATCTAAAGAATACAGCTGCTCTGGGTGCTTCCTGACACTCATCTTCCAGACAAGGAAGAGGCCTAACAACTCCTGACTGGAATAGCTGGATTTATCGAACCTCCTTCCTGCCTCACACAGATGAACATCACAGGAGATCCAGGCCATTGCATGTTAGCCCCTCGCACTCACCAGAGCTGGGGTGTCAGGAGCCTGTCAGCAGTCCTGTTAAAGTCTCTATCTTCAGCTTGAGAATACGAACTTGCTCCAGGGTGAAACTTGATGTACAAGCTTCTGCCTTGGAGCAACTGCTTCAGAAAATGTGTTAAGATTTGCCTGTGGTAGAAAAGAGCAACAGGGAAATATATCTGAGACTTATTAATTGTAATTACTATAACCTTTGGTCTTGATGCAGTAAAACAGCTTTCCTTTCTGGGAGAAGACAAGTATGCCCCAGGCACAGAAGCAAAGATTTTTAGTAGGGGATTATCTAAAGCAAGGCTCTTCAAGCTATGCCTTGAGATTAAAGATGAGCCTTAAAAAAAACACATATGAAAGTTAAATGCTTTGATTTTTCCATAGGTGGGCTGGTACTGCAATCCTGCACAATCTTCTGTGTCTTTCTATCTCAACACACCTCTCAACAGCTCTACCGATGAACTTAAATTCAGCAATTTAAGCACATGTCTGAGCCTAACTTCTGTAAAAGACTAAGTCTTACTGACTCCTGACAAAATTAGCCGTCAGTCCACATAGATTCTTCTGAAAACATACCCTTTGATTCCTCTTGACATCACCTAATGCCATGCCCTGGAAAATCTCCTCAAAGAGAGAGCGGGACTCAGGAGCTCTTGCTTTGGGAAATGTATCTGAAAAGTTGACATCATTCTTGCTCTAGCATGAGTCATCTTAGTCCTTATCAGCTGCACCTTCAAGATGTGAGGATATTTTTAATAGGAATGTAAGGGAAGATCAAAAGGTACATCACAAAAAAGACGGGAATATGGAGATGAGAGACATGGTAAGGAGGAAAGTGATTTTCCTCTTGCAATGACTTTAATATAAATATTTTGTTTATGTTAATGTAATTATGTGAATGTAAATAGTGCAACATTAGCATCAACAACAGCACAACAAATCAGAGGTGCAACGTGCCAGGCACCCCAACAGCACTAACCCAGGGAGCCGCAGCACATCTGCCTCCAGCCTCTGACAGCACGCCACACATGGTCAATTTGTGCCCATACACAAGCATTATCCAGCATTCCCGAACACCAGGCAGCCCCGACAGAGCTTAAATTATGACCCCAACAACTTAATCCAGCTACAGCTTACCTGGAAAACCAGTGGCACACAAGCCTTGCTCTGTGCATGACTTTTGCTCCCCAAGGTTTCAAGCAGAAGTATTAGCATAGCTCTTTATTCCATATCTTTACCCCAAATTCAGCTCCAGAGAGGAGTCCACAGCCCCACCACGGTGCTTTCCTTACAGTCACCCTCCCACTGGGGCTGGCTGCCGTACATACCCCTGTTTGGAGATGTCTCCAGCGGGTAAGAGGAAAGCTGAGCAGGTTCACAGGACCCGGGGAAAAGATGCCCATGGCTGAAACAGAGAAAGAGCATTTGCCTGGCACACCAGGAATCAAAGCGTATGGATTTAACGCTGTAACAATCATTCAGCACATCTCTTGTGGGTTGAAAAATCCTCCCCTCCTTCACAGGATAAAGATGTGAGGCTATTAAGCGGAGAAGAAGGGTAGAGGGAGCAGCGTAAGCTCTCGGGAGAAGTTAGTATGCAAGTTAATACGAACAGATTAGGGCTTTCAGCAGGCACTCTGCTTGCCTGTCCCAACGCATGTACCGTAACCAAAGGCTGAATATGAAAGCTGCCTGACTGACAGTAACCACTTGCTTCCTCCTCCTCTCCTTCCCAAGAAGGAAGGAAAGCAGTTCAAACACTGTGCTCCACAAACATGGGTGATGAGCAGATTTCCTTTCTGAAAATAAAGACAAAGTCAATTCCTAAATGCTCTAGAGTGTCCTGGGCATTTAGTATGAAGAGACTCAAGGTTCAGCTACTGGCAGAGGATGATATAAATCAGGATCAGGACTCACCCATGGGATTCTGGCTCACCTAACTACCACACCCGCCTCTAACATCTTGCTTAACCATTGTCATGAACCAGCCGCTTTTGCACAGCTCTGTATTCATTCACGAGTTGTTCAATGGGAAAGAAATACATTGATTTCCAGGATTTACACTCACAGCACAGCACACAGCAGGGTTTCTTGGGTGAATCAAGCCTGCCCACACACACACAAAATGAGCCTCTGTGAGCCACACTTATGAAAGACATCAATTTCCTTGGGAAGTTTGTGCAGTTACAGACCACGCAATGCTGCTTCTGTGTGTTATTTAATGAGGACTTGAAGCCTGCAGCGCCATCAGTGTGCCCTGATGGAGAAGTCCGAAAAGCCAAAATGAGGTTTATTGAGCCATTCTGCAGGGCTCAGGAGAGCCATGTCCCCTGCTCGGTTCGCAAGGCAGACAGAAAGGCTCCCACCTACAGCCATGCTCTGCAGGTCTCCAGGCACAGTGGTTCCAACCACCAGCTTACTACACTTCTCTAGAACATTACTGTATTACCACAGTTAAGTTCTGCGGTTGCATTTTTAAAGCAAACTATTAATTTTTCTATAAAACACACATCTAAAACCATTAGACCATGATGAAAAGTCTAAACCAAAGAACCAATTTACCATTTTTTATAAACATAAGCCTGTAACAAGAAAACAGAAACCCAAGACAATGGAAGCCTCACAGAGACCTCCTTGTGTACCACTGCTCCCTACATCTGTGCCTCTACAGATCCGTGTTAGAGAAAAGTAAAATGCATCTCTCTCAAATGGAAGTCACCAGTTGTCTCCTAATGGCCAAACGCTCCATGTGGCACCGAAAAGACTTACCCTAGAGTTTATGTTAAAGTAGTTCTTCCCTTTGAGGGTGCTGAGGCGCTGGCACAGAGTGCTCAGAGAAGCTGGGGCTGCCCCATCCCTGGCAGTGTTCAAGGCCAAGTTGGACGGGGCTTGGAGCAACCTGCTCTAGTGGAAGATGTCTACAAATGCTACAGAACATCAATGAGGAGGCCCAAGACAACAATAACCCTGTACAGAGCGCACTGAGAACAACAAACCAGCACGCGTGGGTCTGGAAAATACTCCTGCAAGAGCTGTTTGCAAGTTGCTGCTGTGCCGGTAAAGGGCTACAAGCGTTGTTTCACCCCTGAAACAGAGGCCGACTGAAGAAGGGGCTCAAGCACAGGAACAGCAGCTGGAGGATAAGCAAGATTTCAACACGTGAAGGCAGAGAAATGCCAAGTCTGAAATGGCAGCACAAAAAGCTGAAGAGCACCACATGCCACACACAGTGAACCGACCTCCAGCAAGCGCGCACAGATGCACTTCCAATGGTTTTAAGACATAAGAGCCAATCTTGCACTTGTATAGAACAGCCCCTGCTAAGAGATCAGATGGCAGGAGGATCTATGTTGAACAGTTTTGAGAGCCTTGCTGGAAGCCCCCAAACGAATGCTTGATAAAGCTTTTTTCTCAACAGAAAATCATATAAAACTGATTTAAAATTTAAAAGAACAGACTTAAAAGCACTGCCAGGTGCCCACGGTACGGGTCTGCTGTGAACAGCCCTGTTCTGCAACCACTGAAGAAGCTCTTGCATCTGATCAAGCGTGCCTGAATCGCACAGCAATGCAAAAAGGGCCATGTCAGTGCTACAACAGCAGCAAAATCACTTCTCTTTCATTTCTCACCCCTTCCCAGCTTTGGTTTATTTGTTCCCAGCAGAGTCCTGCTGAGGAGGGCAGTTTGGAAGCTGATGGCACAAAACACCATTTTTCTCCACCCATGACAAACACAACAAGAAACCACCCCCAAAAACATCACACGAGGACCCCAAAGGTTAATGTCACCTGTGCGTCACACAGGAAGTCTGAAGAGAGAAAAGGGTTCATCTCAAATAATATGGAAGAAGGACCCACTTACAAAAGCAGAGAGGTACAGTGTGTGTTGAACTGATAACTCATCTAGCCTTGTCTAAACAGGTATTTTTTGTGTTCCAGGCACTCTCCCAGGAAAACTGATGCAGCTTCCTGGTATGAATCCAAGGGAGTTATCTCTCAGTCATTCTGCCTTGTTGTTAAAGATAGGAAGAAAAATGTCCTTTGTGAGTAATTCCAAATTGTTCTGCAACTGAATTATCTGCAAGGATCTTGCAGAGAATCAGAATGAACTACACAATCTCCTTTTCCAGAACGGGAGCTGAGGTTAAATTAGAAAACACACGCACTCCTATATTTTTACCCCCTCAAACACACCTTACAAGAAGCTGTAGGCTCCTCTTGCTGCCATTTTTCAAGGTAAGAAGTACAAGCCTTTTGGCTGCTCCATACACCAAAGCGCAGAAGTGCCCGCTAAAACATGTAGCACCCTTTTGCTAATTTGAACCTTTTTAGCTCCCCACAGTTGCTACTGAGCTGGGTTTTTTCCTCTAAAATTTCTTCAACCTGACATTTAAAATCTTGAGGTTTTCACAAGATGTCCTCTGCACTGTTCAACCAAGTGAACTCCCATTAGCTTAGTTTTAGCAACTGTTCCCCTTCCCTCCTTCCTGTCTTGAAGTACAAAACATAAGCAGAAGGAGTTCCAAGATCAGAGGGCTGGAGCACCTCTGCTGTAAGAACAGGCTGAGAGAGCTGGGCTTGGTCAGCCTGGAGAAAAGAAGGCTTTGGGGAGACCTTAGAGCAGCTCCCAATGCCTGAAGGGGCTGCAAGAAACCTGGAGAGGGGCTCTGGACAAGGGCCTGTATGGACAGGACAAGGAGAATGGCTTTAACCTGCCAGAGAGGAGGCTGAGATGAGATCTTAGGCAGAAGTTTTTCCCTCTGAGGGTGGTGAGACACCCACACAAGGAAGTTCTATACAAAGGTTTTAATACATAAAAACTGGGGACTCTGAAGGAACAAGAAACTTCCCCCCAGTGCTAATAAGCATACGTCATTGATTACAAGCTTCAAGGAAACAGTCCTGCCCCTGCACACAGGGTGCTCTCCACATATGGCAGGGACATCTCCCTCTGTAATGATCAGGCAAGGCTTGAGAGCGCACCAGAGAAAAACTGAAGCCAAACCTGGGGAAGATGCTTCACCAGAGGAAGAACCAGGAGTCACGCTGGATACTTGAGAGATTTTTCTGGCTGCATCTGAGCTGAACGTTTTACAGCACTGGCTGTGTCTGCGTGCACGGAGCAGAGATTTCTCATTTCATACATCATTTACTCCTGCAGTGATTCCACAGAGTCACAACACGTCCTTAACACACAGAAGAGGAGAAATCCTTTCTTCTCATGACAATAGTTAAGGCTGGAGATATTAAACATAGATTTCTCTGCACAGCAATGCCACCTGCTACAGGATAATCGTACATCCTTAACAGAGAAATACAAGGTAAACACAGGAAAGCATCAGCTCCTCACAATCAGAGGACAATGGTTACAACAGGAGGTTTCCCACAGCTCTTAAGTTATATATGTGCAAAGCTCCAGCCATAAGTGAAGCATAATTCTCTACGGAAGCTGTTGACAATGTTTTCAGAGAAGAACAGATGCCCATGGGTGGTCAACAGTCAAGAACACGAAGCATCAGACCCTTGTACATAACCTGAGATACCAACACCAGTTAAAGCAATCAAAAGAATTATCACACTTCTTGGCATGTTCAGCTTTGGCTTAAGCATCCTCCTGTCTAGTCCTAGATGTCTTCTACTTGACCTCTGACATCACATTTTTCCTTTCCCTCCTCACTATCACCCCTGAGACAGAGGTCCTTTGTGCTGCAGGACAAGTACCTTTGTCCCTTTGCTAAGGTTTAAGCTACGGTGTAGACTGGTGCTAAAGCACAGCTCCAAAAGTCACTGGTATAAAGGGGGAGAAGTATTAATATCCAAACAAAGGAGAGAGAACAAGAGAACTAGAGAAGAACAACAACATGAAGAGTGAAGAAAAAAGATGTAAAGCACAACACTGCTAGTCAAGGTTACAGAATCCCAGACTGGTTTGGGTTGGAAGGGACCTTAAAGCTCATCCAGTTTCAACCCCTTGCCATGGGCAGGGACACTTTCCACTAGACCAGGTTGCTCCAAGCCCCATCCAACCTGGCCTTGAACACCGCCAGGGATGGGGCAGCCACAGCTTCTCTTGTATGGCTGTACGGGTGTTGACCATTAGAGCTGCCATGCTGGGCAAGCCAAGCCCACATAAGCCAGTGACAGACCACTCAAGGAAAGCAGGAAAACCAGGGCAAGCACAGCAAGATGTACCAGCCCTAACAAGTGACTGCAGAAAGCCAGAGGGGTTCTGCAAGGTGTAAAGTCTCACTGATTAAAGCCACGGGTTGAAGTTTAACACAGGCCAACAAAACTGCTGGTGTCCAATGGGTCCCTGACAGCCACCTTGGAATAAAATCAGAGGTTACAGGGAATTTTATACCCTAAAAGGCAGCAGTGCCATAAGAATGAACAGGTTACTCCGGCTGCAAGTCTCACGAGAGATATCCTGGTCAGAGCTGCCAGGAAGATGACAAAGCAAATTACCTCAGGGTGGTGGTGAAAGAAGTTCACTGACTTGCATTAGAAATATGTTTTGCTCTGGAAAAAAACATCATTTTCTTTGGAGGGTGAAGGGGGAATTTAATTTAATCAGATGCTGAACGTTCCATACCAAATCTATTACGAAAAGTCTGGCAAAGGATGCACACTTTAAAATGCTACCCAAAGAGAAGGGACTGGCAGCAGGACAGAGCATGTTAAAGTGAAAATTGGAAATGAAAGGCTCAAGGGAGAATTGATTAAACCCATATTGCTATGAGATTTTTTTATGCCTGTTTTCTTTCCCAAAACACTGATTTACTGGAGATCAGCAAAGATGGGAAAGGACATACTGGAAGAACACATACACTAATATATGTATCTTACAGCATTTACACAAGTTCACTTTGCCTGGTGTCCTGAGGGCCTTTGTTCTTCAAAGCCAGCAGCCTGGGAATCCCTCAGTGCTGCTTTAACAAACAAACAAGACCCCAATTAACTTGGCTAGACACAGACCTCAACAAAAATCCTATGTCCCAGCTTACACACACAGACCTGGACCAGCAATCTGTGTCTTGAGGCTTTCCTAACCCTGAGAAGTGACTACAAAATGTCTGATGCCAAGCAACGGGTCAGTTAGCCAAGGGCAGTATGAGGTGCCCTTGGGCAGCTCTAACTTTCCACCCTGGACCTGCTTTCGTAAACCAAGCTCTCAGTCAGCAGCAGTTGGTCTGAGGTTCTTTCTGCTGGCTAGAAAGCAAAGCAAGACCGATGTACGGGCGCTCCATCTCCTGCCATCTAAACGCCATCTAAATAGTCTGAAACATTTTAGGGCAAAATCTCCCGTGTGTGCTACAGATGAGCATCCCTTTAGTTGAGCTCCTCGAAACAGCTCCTACTGCAACTCCTTTGCATACAAATTTGCTCTACCTGGGACACCCTCTAACTGAATACAAAACCTGAGCCTCTGAGATGCCTTTCTCTGTACAGACCTTTGCCCTGCACAGTTCATGAAACGACAGGAAATGGCAATCACGGGGGCTCAGGCAGTGCGAGGGGCCGATCCAACACAAGCAGTGCGGTGGGGAGCCCAAACCATACAAAGCCCCTCCAACAAATGACCCATCTGCAGAGACTTGGAGCAAGCACCCTCACACACTGCCATTACAGGGCTTGCAACCAACCCTTGTTGCACATTCACGGCTGCAGTGACCCCCATTAAAAGGTGGTTTATTAAATAGAAATAGATGTTTGCTTAATGGACATACACAATTTGGGGACCTCATGCTGCAAGCTGTAAAATGAAATCAACTGCGGCAAAGCTGAAGAAATGAAACTAAAGAAAAAGCAGTGAGAGGAACACAGAGGGAAGCTGCATATCACAGGCATGGTACACATTGGAAGCTCTCAGGTATGACACATCCAGCCCAAATAATTCAGCAAATGAAAGCAACGATCAAGCCACAGGTGGACACCAGGTACTACGGATATTAGAAAATATGAAAAAGCTGATTTTACCGACCCCAAGCATAGATGCTCTTTCTGACCCTTCTACACTGGCTGCTGCACAGAATTAGCTACATCATTTATTATTTATCTCATCTCAATCTCCCCTCTGGCAGGTTAAAGCCATTCCCCTTGTCCTGTCCCTACAGGCCCTTGTCCAAAGCCCCTCTCCAGGTTTCTTGTAGCCTCTTTAGGCACTGGGAGCTGCTCTAAGGCCTCCCCGGAGCCTTCTCTTCTCCGGACTGAACGAGCCCAGCTCTCTCAGCCTATCCCTTTATTTGCTCCTTTACTTTCACGCCTGAGCAGGAGGCACTGAACTGATCTTAGTCCCCTTTGCCAGCTTCAAGATCCATTGGAAACATCAGACCCAGCATCTCTTTGGAAAGCCACATGAGCATTAAGCTGCACAAAGTGCAGGGCAAACTGGTTTAAGGACAGAAACACACAAGAATTTCTCTTCCAAGTCCAAACCTGCATCCTCCTCTTCCGCCTGGGAGAGAGGTTCTCTCCAACCCCCTTTTACTGCAGATAGCAGCCCTTAAAACTATCCTACTCTCCCTTCCAGAGGTACAAAAGCTGTCCAGAAGCCCCAGACAGCTTTAGTTCATGTGATGCAGCCTTGCTCAGAAGCATCCCAGTAACTACTCACTAACCCATTGGAAGTGGCTGCATCCATCCTTTTTCCACACCAAGACAAGTAAGTTGTTTTGTAGGTATTTATCCATTCCATGGCTTTGGAAAGCTGCTCTGTCTCGTCAGCGTGTACACACAGTGCAAGTGGATCCACTGTCACAGGCAGGCAGGGGTCAGAGGCAGCAGCCTGTGATTTCACTGCCCTTCAGCACAAGGAATCACAGGAGCTTCCCAGGAGCAAGAGGGAAGAAATCCTAAGGCTCAGCGATGCAGAACCTCCAGATGTAACAGCACAAGCTGCCGGTCAACATGTATTAGAAAAAACAACTACTTAACTAATTTTCTCAAGAAAATATGGTTTTCCAGGGCTTTTTCAGGGCCAGGCAGTACTGAAGCTTCGCTCCTACAACAGACACACTGGCTGCCGTGCCAGCGAACAGGGAACATGCTCTGTTTGCACACAAGGGCCCATCTGTTCCATCTCTCACAACTGGATCCAAGAGCTCCGCTGTTTGTATTTGTATTGCCATACCCATGGGAACGTATTTATCCTATGCCATGGACAAGCATGTCTCAGAAAGGACACTGGCATCATCATCCCTTAACTATTTTTGTGCTCTCCCTCCCTGGGGCTGAGCCCTGCCAGCTCCCAAACACCGAGAACAAACTCTGGGGCATTTATCATCCGGCCTCAGCTCTGTTTGTCCACTGCCATCCACATGGAGCAACCGATAATGGAAGCATTTTAGGTTTCAAAGCATAAGGCTTAATCCTTGTATTTTATAAGCTCACCACAGAGCAGCATAACTGAATTAAAAGATGGTCAGAAGCGGAGAAATCAAGTGTTATGACCTAGATGTGTATCAAGGATTAAATTACATCCGTAGAAGATATCTCACCTCAGGTTTCAGCCCTGAAAAGAATCCAACCCACAGTGTCCTGTAGCACACTCACTATCTCCCATTTCAGGTTAACGTTCTGGGCACTGTGAGAGATGGTCACTGCTGGTTTAGGACCCCACAGACCTTGAAAATGGCTTGCCAGCCATGGGAAGCCATTATCCACAACGAACTACCTACAGCTAAAGGCAAGAAGCTACAATACCAAATCTAAGATTTCATTTAGCACTTACCTGAAGACAGTTATATCAGAACAAGGAACACAACAGCTCTGATTTTTGATTCCCTCATTGGCTGTCTCCCTGTTTGTACCCAAGTCCTGTTTTCAGGCCAGCCCTTCCAGAGTTAATCCTGACATGAGCCACAATCACTTCTTACCTCTCCCTTCCCAACTGGCTTTCTGGTGAGTTGAAATGGTCCCGTTCTGGTAATTGCTTTTATTTAGGCAATATCCTGTCTCTCACAACCTCTCCTTTATGCCCATACCTGTGAACTTGAGCAAGTTTTTGGACTCTTCCCTTGAGCAGCACAGACACTGCTAGTGTAACACACTTTCAACTGCAAATACTCTCCCATAGTGCAAGCACACATTACTTCTGAATACACAAGTGGCACAGAGCTACCCTGCAATGCAGCCGGGAGAAAGGACTTACTGCTTTCTCCACTGTCTTTTCATAGAACCACAGAATGGTTTGGGTTGGAAGGGACCTTAAAGCTCTTCCGGTTCCAGCCCCCTGCCACGGGCAGGGATGCCTTCCACTAGAGCAGCTTGCTCCAAGCCCCTGTGTCCAACCTGGCCTTGAACACTGCCAGGGATGGGGCAGCCACAGCTTCTCTGGGCACCCTGTGCCAGCGCCTCAGCACCCTCACAGGGAACAGCTTCTGCCTAAGGGCTCATCTCAATCTCCCCTCTGGCAGGTTAAAGCCATTTCTCCTTGTCCAGCATGACTTGACATACCCTCCTCTCTGCAATGGATCAGTAACATTATACTTGATATGTTACTTAAAACATATAAAACTTTAAAAACAGGCCACAAGACTTCCTCCAGACTTCTCGAATTTGCTTAGTGAAGAATGGAAGTTAAAAGGAGAAGAGTTCTGACTCAAAGAAGATGAAGTGCTATTTCAAAAGCAACAAGGGACAATAATTGCACAGAACAAAGTTATCAGGGGAGCAGGAATGCCCTGAGGTGGCTGTGAGCATCTTTTCTCACCTATTCATCAGTTCTTCATTTTTAACTCAGTTCAGAGATCCCAATTCCCAATGGGCTTCACAAACTCACCATACAGCTCCAGTGAAACACAATTACCCCCAGGGCAGGGCAGTTTTCACGCCGTTCCACTCAGGTGTTGGAAGTAATAAAGATTTCAGGCAAAGGCAACCAGACACACATTGTTCTTACAGAGTATTTGTCCTTATCCAGGGCAAGCAAAGAAAACTTTTTAGTATCTTCACTGACTAAATGAACAAATCTTCATCCCTACATAAACCTGTCAGAAGGTTCAGGTCAGACAAGACTGTCTCAGCCAGAAGTCTGGAGCAACAACTTGCCCTCCTGTTCTGGGTTCAGCAGTAGCAGTCATTTTTCTCCTTCTCAGTAGCTGGTGCAGTGCTGTGTTTTTGACTTTCAGCCTGGGAACAGCGCTGATAACACCAATGGTGACACCTCCCCTTCTGCATATCAGGACATCATAACACTTGAAATGCACAAGCAGAGTATCTCTCAGTTTCTGAGCATGTAAAAGCTCAGATCATCACCGTTTCTTGCAATGCATGAGCTGCACCCAACTCAGGTCCTGAACATATAAACCATTCTGCAGATGATGCAAATCAAGTTAAGGTACAAACACAGGTTGCAGACCAGACATCAGCATCAAGCACAGAGCCTTTAGTGACCCAGAGAAGGTTGGTCCTCTGAACAAGCTGCAAAACCACCAGGACTGACAAATTAGCTTTTATTCTATAAATTCACACATTTCAGTGTCTGGAGGGACCACGGCCATTCTGATCTGGGCACACGTTACACTGACTTCACACCACACTACATAGGGCAACAAGCAGTAACTAGTGCTGCTACCCCAGCCCAATGGACAGCACTGGCTTTTCAGACTCTGATGCTTGCTGCTTTGCAGAGTTAGATCCCCTACTAAGATGGTACCAGACCTGAATGAGACATGGACTACTACTGAGGGAGTCCATTTCAGAGAATAAAGGCCACAAACCATATACCCACCCAGCCAGTGATTTTCTGATGGTGCATACGCACGTAAGACTCCATGAGTCTCCTGGATACCAAACGAGGAGTGTGTAGAACAGAAGCCAATGCTTCTCAACGCCCATCTGCTGCTCCAACCCACCTCCTGGGGTATCTCCAGATCTGCTGCACAGTGTGGCAATTCTCCACATGGATGTTCCCAAACATCCTGTACTCTTGAACATGATGCTCAAGAGCCCCACTCTCCTTCTCCTTTAAGTGAAGCAAGGAAGCAGGTTTCCTACAAATGTTCAACAGTGATTAACATCCCCCCAAAGCCCTGTCTGAATCTTGTCATTTACCAAATGCCTCCGCACTGAGCACGGTTCTATCCCCACGGCCACACCAACACAAGTCTCTTTAATACAAAGGGGATCCTTGTAGGACAAATGATGTTTCTTCAGCTCCGAGTTCTTCAGTGCTGTCAGGTGAGTGGCAGGAGAGGTCTCAGCCACGGGAGCACTGACACAGAGACTTGGAAATTGAATTAAATAGATCACAAGCCTGGTTTTGACTCCACTCACCCCCCCATCCCCCCCCCCCCCCCCCTTTAAGTAGGTCACTCTGCCTGCTATGGAAATCAGCTCGGCTTCAAAGCAGGTTAGTTCCTCTCCTGCCTTATCTCGTACATACTAGAAATGTGCAAAGCATTGTAAGAGCAAAGGCTAATTTCAGACTAATTTGATTTATTCCTGCCATCAGTGTAAATATGAAACTGTATTTACCTGTCAAAAATAGCCAAGAAACATGAAAAAGGAATGAAAGCTGGCAAGGTATCTGCCATACAGTTAGGTCTGAATGTGGTACGTAGCTACAAGTCCAATCCCCAACAGATAATAAAATGCAAATGGATTACAAAAGGTCTTTGTGACCTAGCAAGGGGGGGAAGAAGAGAAAATCTCTTGAATTAGATATCAATGATACCAATTTCAGCCTGAAAAATAGGCTCTACCTTTTTATTTCTTTAACCTAACATAGAGCTTTCCAATTCACACTGTCTTTTAATAAAGGGCGTAAGACAAGCACAATGCCAACCCTGCTGAAAATCCCTGGAAGCAATGCAGCTTTCACCCATAACGACAGAAGCGAGCTCCTTGGGTTCATTCCCAACCCACCCCCGTGAAGGGACACAGGCAGGATCCACTCAGCAGCAGGATTTACAGTACAGACACTCTGGCTATTGGGTTTTAAACACTGCCACCAGTTTGAGCCACCCCCATTAGAGACTCATAGAAAATGCAACTAAAGGTATGAAGAGGAATCCCAGTGCCCACAGAAGGCAAACACTGGGAAGGTTTTATGTAATATCATCCAAAAAATGAGTCAAAGAAAATGAACCCCAAGAATTCCATTACTGCTTGAATGCCCCATCAGCTATTTTGTTTTAAAAAAAGGGGGACTAAAACCCATCATTTTAGAATTCAAATATAAAGAAACTTCCTAAGCCTAGAAAAGCATTTGCCTTATGCGCCTCTGAAGAAAATCACCTGGTGCAAGAGCCTGACACAGCACAATCAGCAAAGTTCTCCTAACACACAATTGTGCCACTTCAGCCTCGTTTTTTGCTCCATTGACCCAGTCAGAAGACTCCTAGATCAGCTTTTTGCCTTTTTCCAACCCTAAGTATTTAAGTTTGAGCTCTTCAAGATTTTAAGGTGACGCTCAGCATGGAGGTGTGAGAAATGCAAAGGAAGAAGCAGGCAAAAAGGAAAAATATCCTCTTTTTTTAACTTGTGAAGGAAAGAGAGAGGCTGTAGGTGTGATGCTGCCTCTTACAGCAGCAGCACTTTGCCTTCCAGCCAGCAGTAAGGCAGCCTATGGCTAAGGAGCAAGACAGAAGCTCAGTCAGTGTGGAAGCACATGAGGTCTGTGCCAGAGGAGCTGCTGCTGATTGGCGATGATCAGCATGGGGAGGACCTGCAGCACATTGTACCCCTGGCATCAGAGCCTCTTCTTCCAAGTCAGAAGGAATTATTTCACAGGATGTGAAAAGACTGTATTCAAAGCTTCACTTACATTTAAGCTTCCTTAATAGCTTAAGGATCCGGTTCCAGACTTGAGTGCTATCCAGTGCATCCAAGCCTAAAGCATTGCCCGTGTGCTGGGACATGCTCACAAGCCGTGTTTACTGCCAGGATATACCTGCCAAAACCTGAGGTTTAAAAACAACATAACTGCAATAGGCCTGGAGGCTTCTCAATTTGGAAAGAGCATTATTAATATTAATATGTAGCATTTTATAGTAGGAAACAAACACAGAAAGTTGACAGCATTGTGCCTTAAGCCCTAGAATCAACTGGGATTTTTGGCAGCACATGCTGGAGAAGACAGCAGCAGCTGTCAAGTCACAGCTGGAGTTGCCTCTGGTGAAGGTGATTGAGAAATGGGAGTCAAAGAAAAGAGAAGAAAAAAACTCCAACAGGTAAAATTCAAGGTAAAATGAAGTGTGGGGAGGACAGACAACTGAGTTAACAGCCTCTCCTCCCTTGCAGAGCACCCGGGTGGTGTATTCTCCTTTAAGTACAGCCCCTGCTTCCTAACCTGCACTTTACAGGTTCTTCTTTTTTATCACCACTTCTCTTGCACTCTCAGCTCTCTGCTTTGCAGGGAGGGCCATCAGACTAAGAGTGGGATGGGCTGATCCTGGCTAGAGGCCTGGTGCCCCCCAGAGCTGCTCTCACTCCCCTCCTCAGCAGGATGGAGAGAGGAAATGGAACACAAGGTTCATGGGTCAAGACAAGGACAGGGAGAGACCTTCTCCACAAGCTGCTTGCAGAGTCACTGCCCAGGCTGACCCCTTCCAACAGCCACATTTCCTGTACTGTAAATGTGTTGGAAAACCCAAAGGACAAATAGACAGGAACTCCCAAAAACGTGCCCCACACCACCCCCCCAGGTTGGGTCTCTCCGACTCAGCATGAACCCCAGAAACAACACTCACTGAAAATATACGCGTGCTCTCCAGCACTGCTGCTCCTCTGCCAAATCCAACTATTTCTGCTTCCACTGGGGACCTGTACATCAAAACCCTTCTAATGAAGCACAGTACGAGGCGAGCATTAATGCCAACCTGCAGAAATCACCCGCACTACTCGATTCTCAGACATAATGAAAACAGTCACCAGCAGTTAGCTTGAAACTGGGACATCTGCAGCATTTAAAATACCTACTACAAATGAGAACTACTTAGGCACATCATAAGCAGTAAATGGCAAATACTAGGAGTTACGGGAAAAGAGATCGTTAACGCAGGTTTTAATAGCCCAGCCTTTCATACATTCAGATGGGAAAATCCAGTCAGCACACACTTTGAGGATTAAGCCTACATTAAGAAACAAACTGCTTCATTTCTGGAGTTGTAAAAACAAAGGTTAAATATCCACTTCAGCACAAACCCTGTAATTTTTCCACAGTGACAGTATTGTTTTGCTTTACACAGCTAATAATACCTGCCCTGGTTTATACCCACACATCTTCCTGATGCTCTGCAAGGCTAACACTTTAATCACTACACCAGCAGAAACATCCAAGAACTACATTCAGCACTCAGGTTTCTAGAAGGAACCTAACTCCTCAGTTATACTTCATTTCCATGCAATATTAAGTTGAAAATAACACTTTTATTTCTGAAGAAAGCCATTTTTCCACTACCTGTAACAAAGCCACAGAGCCACCGCACTACATTCAAGCATCCCTGGAGCAAACCAGAGATGCTGCACAGGGTCACTGCTCCCTGCCCATGTGCCTACCTGAATTCCTTGTCCCATGCCCCTCCCCACCAATTCCCATGTTGCCCACCCACATCAGTCTCCTCATCTCCCCCTTCCCTGCTCCTGTAGTTTCTCAGCCCCAGTGTTCTAGAGCAGACAGTTCAGTCCCACTCATCCTCCTCCCTTTGTACCAGCTTTTGTCCCCTCCATGGGAACAATGGTACATGTTTTCCTCATACATCATTTCCAAAAACATCTGGACCAGTTTGCTGGGATTCAAGATAAATGTGATCTTGACAATATTGGATCACCTCAGCCCAACTGGAAAAGTTATAAACAAATTAAAGCAATTCTTATGATGGAAAAGGCTGGACAGCCTCAGAATAAGATGCTACCAGAGCATCCACACCTGGGTCTGCAGCTTTGGAGCGAATTTCTTAATTTTGGCTATCCAACTCCAGTAATCACAATCGGAGCTGGGTATTTCTGGATATACGGTTCCAGTAATGATAATCAGAGCTGGACGTTCAAGGGAGTTCCAGGATTTTCCAAAGAGCTGCACAAAGACCCTAAATTATGCTGGTTCCTCAAGCTGAGGTGCGATGTCAAAGTTTTGTTCCCTTCCTTTCATTGCCTCTTTCCTCACTGCTGCCTGGTTCTAATTTACAAGGTCTGATGCTGTTCCATAGGATCCAACAGGGAGCAGCAGTAGGGAAGAAAATCTGTGGAGGGAACAGGGCATCAATTAGTATTTGGAAGTGGAGCAACTTCCTCAGAGAAGACTGACAAAAGTGTCAAATCCCATTTTACTGCCTAACCCCTTACATGTCTGTGCAGAACAGCTATTAAACTCCCCCAGAAAGTCACTTATTGATTCAGGGCTTGATCCAAAGACAACCAAAGTCAATATGACCTGACCCCAGTAACACCTTCCATGTAAGACACTGTAAAAGCTGTTACCTACACCTTTAGATGCTCCTGACAGGGGCAGATTCCTAAATGAGAGCTGTCTGCACACGCATACATCGTCTGCATGATCCAGGTGTCACACTGTCCCTTCATACCACCGCACTAATCAGACAGCACCATGCTTGCACCATACACCCTAACCCTTCACACAGGAGAAGGCAGCTCACCCATCCCTTCCCCATTAGGTTCATTATGCATTTCTTTCTCCAAATAGCGCAGTTTGTTTCTGACCTCCATCTGCAGAGCTTAAAAACCATCTCTGCCCTTTGGGCACTGCACAGGGTCAATCAAATCAGCTTCATCCAAACAGCACCTGCCCCACCACCAGCATCTGCTCCTCCAGATTCAGATGTCTGGTTGCCACCTTCCCACAACCAAGGTCCTGCTGAGAGTCTCCTTACACATTAGCGCATGCTGGATATTTGCCTAATTGTGGACCAAATATTGAAGCTGTCCCCCATGACTTACAGAAGTAAGGAAAGCTTCTGGAGGCAGAAACCCTGAGGACATGCACAGACAGAGGATGCTGCCTGCCCCCTCTCCGCCTCTCAAAGCCCACAGAGACCCTTCAGCTTTATGACTTGGCTCAGCATGTTACTCCTGGATGAAACCTAACCCCTGCATTCTGCTCTCACCATTTCCGCAGTACCCCCTCCCTCCAGCTTCACTCATACATCTTCCTGCTCTATTATTTTCTTATGCATCTCCCCTAGTTGATATATAATTAATATATATTTAAACCAACATGAGTTTTAAATACAAAAGCCACAGGGAATTAACAAGACATTAGGTCTAATTCTACCCCCATCTTCTGCTTCATGCTCTTGCATGATTTATGTTCCTAAACGATAAGCACTTTGGGAATGGTCTAGCTCTCCCTGGTTTATAGCACTAAATATATGGGACATGTACCAGGCTAGGCAGGGTCATAATGTGAGTAGTAATTACTTAATTAGGGCCACATTCCAGTCATTCATTATGGCAAGGAGTAAGAAGACAGTCAAGCATCTCTCTCACTTTTTCTGTTGCCCTTTGATACCAGTTCAAGGTATCTTCAAAACAATGAAGGGCCTTGTAGGGACAGGACAAGGGGAATGGCTTTAATCTGCCAGAGGGGAGGTTGAGATGAGCTCTTAGGCAGAAGCTCTTCCCTGGGAGGGTGCTGAGGCGCTGGCACAGGGTGCCCAGAGAAGCTGTGGCTGCCCCATCCCTGGCAGTGTTCAAGGCCAGGCTGGATGGGGCTTGGAGCAACCTGCTCTAGTGGAAGGGGTCCCTGCCCGTGGCAGGGTGTTGGAACTGGATGAGCTTTAAGGTCCCTTCCAACCTAAACCATTCTGGGATTCTGCGGAAAGGCAAACTGTGATGTTTTTCCTCCAATTCAGTCCTGATTTAAAGGAACTGTCTTTTTCACATAAATGCATCTCCCCACCAACATAACCATCAAAGACTGTATCAGAAGCAGCATGTGTAACTACTCAGCGGCAGCAGGGCGAGGCTCAGCGCAGCTCTCTCCTTGCACATAAGGTTTTACATAGGGCTCTCATTGCATCATTACCACATCATTTTTAGATAACCACCAGTGAATATCAGAATGTGGGTCGATAGCTGTTAGATTTATTGGCAGAACTAGCTATGCTTAAAGCAATAAGATATAAAGCATTCAATAAGTTCTTGAAGAAATCTGACCATAGGGATTGGGGGTTAGAAAATACACTTGCTGGTACTCCCAAAACTGTTTAGGAAAAACAGCACGGTACCATTAGGATACATTACTGAAGTTGAATCACTGCCGTTGACTCACAGCAGGGTCAATATGATGTGTATTCAGCTTGAACAGCTCTTTGCAGACTTCAATAAGGACATTTTATCAATAAAAATCTCCCTTTTGAGTCTAACATTTGAAGGTGCAGAATGCCCAGGGATTCAGGTGTATCTATAGGAGATGGGAACTGGCAGCCTGCCACAACATCTGGAGCAGATTGTTCAGTTTTAGATAACGATTAGTGGCATAAATCACAAAATTACCTGAAAAGGCTCATTCCAGTTTTCCTTTGTGCTCTGCCTCATTAACAGGCAGATTTGCTCACAGGAAGCATTCAGCTTTTTCATATGAGAAATGCCATGTGCTTTCTGCCAGGAGAGACGTCATGAAGATGGTGGCCAAGAGCAAACCAGAAGGACTCTCCCAAATCCCACATTGACAGCATATGCCTAAAGCCAACTTTGCCTGTCTGTCCTCACCAACAGAAGCGGACAATCTCCAGGACACAAGCGGGGCACTCCGTTGTCTCAGCTGCCATCCAAGAGGCCTCAGGGTGCCCAAGATGCTGGGTGAGCCCAGTTGATGTGACACTCTGGACCTGCCCTCCCGGAGCGGCAGCTGGAAGCCAGACAGGATGCCTTTGGGCACTGAAATGTCACTCAATACATACCCTTTGTTTTGCCAAATACATCCAATTCCAAATGTGTCTTACCACAGACACAGCAGCACACCACTGATCCAGACTGAGGCTTGGAAATAATACTGTAATTCACATAATTACAGCACCTTTTTATTTTAATTGTATCCTCACAAAAAAATTCCTAAAAGCCACCCGACTCATTTGGCAGCATAAATCTATCATACCTTTGTTAGCTTTACCACCGAGGTAAGGTTCTGTTTCTCCATTTAGTCAGACCTGAATTAATGCGCAAGAACAAAATACCAATGTTGTCACTATTTTCTGGTCATTGCTGTTGCATCTCATGAATCTCATGTTGTCTCTGCATGAGAAATGTGTTAGTAGCTTATTACTCATGCATTGCCAATGACAGTGAATATTCTGATGGTGATGCCAAACATCCATCAAAACCAAAAATTATCTATCAGTTTCCAGTCAGCTGGGTTGTAAACTAAATGTCAGTTAAAGTCTAAGCTTCCAGATGCTTCCTAAATGTCTATCTGAAGCCTCACCTGTTAACTCTATTATTTCTGTAAGAAGTGTTTCTTTTATTCATGCTTTAGATGGCATCAGACCCCAAAGATAGTAATTTACTGAGAGCAGCTCTCAGGTGCCCTGTGGCTATGTACAAGTGAGTGAGTTTAGGCTGAGAATTTGTACTAAATCTTGCTTATTTGTGTTACTCCTAATGGGGAGCCTGGCAACCGAATCTGTTTGACACAGAACAAATATTAAAGCAGCAATTTTTACCAGAATAATACAGTTAGTTTCTACTTCAGAAATATCACGGTAGTGGAGTAGACATGGAAACAGCACCTGGGATCCTGCGTGATAACCATCCACTGATATAGCAGTCACATCCCCACAGTGTGTCACTTCACAGCACCATCTCTTCTATCAAAGGATTTCACCCAGCAAGGTTGTGCTCGTATAAAAAGCTGGTTTATTTCACTAAAGTTTGGACCCTTCTGCCTACAAACAGCGTTTCCCTACTCTCAGTTATTTGCATTTAGTTGTTTATCTTAATCAGAGAATTTCTTAGCATTTTATCTAACGTATTACCCACCTGTTAACATCTCAATATTACCAGTCTGTGGGTGTAACACTATTACATACTAAATGGCTGATAGAACCACTTTTAATCTGCCTTATTTACACATATAATTTTATACTCGTTAGTTAGCTAAGTTCGTAATGTGCTTTGAGGATGATAAGTGTTACAGAAGATAAGCATTATCTTATCCTTATGGGAAGAAAATCCACATATCTCCAAAGTGTTTTCAGTTAATTAAATGCCACTTTACAAGGGGGATAAAGCTTGGAAGAGGCTGTGTTCCAGTAGCAGCCTTAGTGTCCACATGCAGTCTTTTCAGAGTTAATTTCTAATTAGATAAGCAGATGAGAGCACATTCTGCAAGCAGGAGGCTGCTGGAATTGCATTTGTTCATACCTCAGCATGTGCGGATCATTCCATGCGCAAACGTACAGATGCAAGTTTAAAGCATGAGCATAGGCTCCTTTAACAACCAAGGAATTTAAAGTTCCCCTTCAACTTCTCCCACGTGGTAAAGCAGCAGTGTCTCTCCGCACTTAACCACTACAAGGAGATAAACCCTCGCTGTTCACCCATTTTTCGGCCGGCTTCACTTCAGCAGTTCTACAGCCCTAACCTCTCATCTACAGTAATGTGCAAATGGTTTTTATTTTCCCTGATCTTATACACAATGTGTTGTGACTCTTAAAGCCCCATCCAACCTGGCCTTGAACACTACAAGGGATGGGGCAGCCGCAACTTCTCTGGGCACCCTGTGCCAGTGCCTCAGCACCCTCACAGGGAAGAGCTTCTGGCTCAGAGCTCATCTCAGTCTCTTCTCTGGCAGGTTAAAGCTGCTCCCCTTGTCCTGTCCCTACAGGCCCTTGTCCAAAGCCCCTCTCCAGGTTTCTTGTAGGCCTCTTTAGGTACTGGAAGGCTGCTATAAACAACCAGACAAGGCTGTTGCTTGCAGAAGGGATTAGCAGCTTCTCACCATGCAATGGCCACTGCACACATCCCACTGAGAGGGATCTCATGATGAGCAGTATCTTTGTCTGCTGTTTCATGATGCAAACTGTAGCATCCTATACGCCACTAAAGTTAAAAAGCTGGCCCACCTTTGCCTACTCAGGATCCTGTACATGCATAATTCCCACAATTCCTCATGGTCATCAAATGGCTTCCACATTAGCCCCAGCGGAACAGAATTAGGTACACTGAAGTGTGCTTGGCACTCTCCAGGAAACACAGGGTTGCCAGGAAAGCTGGATGTTCTCTTCAAGTCTCTATTCACTTCAGCTCCTCACTAGCTAAGCAGTTTGTCACACAAGCACAGAAACCCTCTCTTTGTAAACACAGAGTCAAACAGAGAAGTTCATTGGTGGCAATCTCCATACAGTTGGGAGATAATCTGGACCAATTTTTGCTTATGTAAATGTCAGCACACAGGAAATTAGGTTTGGATCAAGAAGACAAGCTGTAGTTAATACCTGCAGTAAAGTGTACACATTCCTTCCCCACCTTCATTAACTTTCTCTGAATGCCCTCCTGAACAAGAAAATTTCACCCATAAAAGTGACTAGACACATTAAAAATGCTCCGAATCCTCAGGTAAGTGCATGCACACACAAACTGCTCCATTTCAAAGGGCTCCTCTGCACTTCATGGCAACCAGGGCAGCCATCCGGTTGGAGACCAGCAGAAAGCAACAGAAAAGCAGCTAGGAAAACCCACAAGACTTGTGCAATAATGAACTTTTAGAAGGAACCAAGCATATATCCAGTTCTCAATCAGTTTTAGGCCAAGAGACAACTGAGTAGACAAATTTGGACAAACCCAAGTCTTCTCATAGATACTTTATGAATTAACAGCTAGGATAACACTAAGCAAGGGCACTGTCTGCTGTGGTGGCTCCTGGACCCTGTTCAGCATCCCCAAGGCACTGTGTCAACCACCATCTGAAACAAGCAGCCCATGGCTGACACGACAGAGCTTTGTGCAGCGGCAACCCCAGCTAAGAGTGGCTAGAGGACATCACAAAACCTAGGTCCATCACCTGGAAAGTGAGGGGTTACTGTATGGGGCAGATGGGGCCATGTCTGGGACAGCTCTTCTTGCATGGAGAGGAGTAACAAAGAGACTGGTGTTATTCCCAGAATGGCACTGCAGAGAAATGTCCTTCAAAAGCAAGGATTGTGCAAAGCCACTCCTTTACCAGACCCAAGGCAGTGCGTTTAGCTTGTTTTCACAGCCAGCACTCACAGAAATAAATATATATACATAAGAAGAAAGCTGCCACACCAGAGAGCTGTGCTTTCCAATATGCTTTACACTACAGGATTCAAACCCCAAAATCATACCGTGGGAAGGTCAGATTGCTCATTTGATCCTTACAGAATGCAGCTCTTCAAGAGACTCAGTTTTTTAAAGATGGTTTCAACTCCCACTGAAATCCAGCCAAGTCCTTTAAGGCAGGAAATAATGCATAGCTGACTGCACCCAAACTGTGGTCTGGTTTCTCTCTTTGGCCAAATGCTTCCCAGTCTCCCTGAGGTGCAGGGTCTCCTCATAGGCTACACTATATGATACTCTATATGATGTTCTATGGCTTTGGACATGCTAAACCATCAGTCAGATTTAAACCAAAGCACAACCTCACACGACAGATAGAGCTCTCTCAGTGGCTGTGTTCTGCAGGCAGCTTGTCTGAGAGCATATGGTGATTTTGCCAGGCATTTCTCACTCACATGCAACTTCTCTATTCTAAAGGCAAAAAGCCCCGAGTGAGCTCCCAGTTGCATACCTCAAGCAGGCACTAGGATTTCAGCACTGGGTATTCTCCAGGTGCCCAGAATGAACATCATTTTGGGCACAGCAATCTCCTGGCTGTCTCAGCACACTTTACTGGTTCCTCTTAGTGGTGATGGGGGTTCACCTTCTTCCTCAACCTGCTCTAAAGCCATGTGTCACTGACGCACAAACGCAGACATCTCTCCAAGAACAGAGCACACTGTACTCTTCTCAAAATCACATGTACCAACGTGCTTAAACCACGACTACCAAATATATACTTGTCCCAAAGTTACATAAGAGCCACGCCAGAGCTATTTTTTAGCCAGACTCAGCAGTGTTGCTATAAATCACCCCAGCATGCAGCTGCCAGACAAGATGTCCCACCTGACATGTGACATGGGTTAGTGGTGGACTTGGCAGCGCTGGGGTCATGACTGGATTTGATGATCTTAAAGGTTTTTTCCAACCTATCTGGTTCTATGATTCAGGTGCTCAGCTTTCTGCCTGCCCTAAGGAAACGTTTGTGATACAGCAAGGTCTCTATTACCTTCCTGCCTCCCTGGTCTTCAGGTGCACGAGTGCTCTTCAGCACTGAGCAGCCCCTGCACCACACCGTGCCCAGAGCAGTCCACAGAGGAGGCAGCACACTCAGAGCTGTCCTTGTGCTCAGGCTCAGCTCCTGGCACAAGCACCAGCTACTCCAACACAGCCGCAGAGCACAGGAGCAGGGAGTCCCACGTTAATCTCCACAGAAGAGGGTAATAACTTACAGTGTCAGCACTCCCTCTGTATTTGCAGGAATGGTAGATGGCATTGTGGTTACTTGTGCAATACTAAGGTCCCAGTACAAGGTCTCTTGCCTGAAATTGCAGCTATTCCCCCTTTTCAAATAAGTGCTAAAATCTTCCTGGAAACTTCTCCCCAGCAATTCCAGTTTCACAGTTTGACCGTAAATAACATCCAGCTTCCTGCCCTATTCCTCACGATTCTTGTTTTTCACCTCGTTGGTCACCCAACAGCACTGCTTCAACATCTTTGGTGCTGAGCACTTTCACAGCCAGGACAGGGTCTTCATCCAAGTCACAATGCAAATTACACTTGCTCACCCAGCTGAGGGCTTCTTGTTTTGTATCATGCCTCCCCAAAGCACAAACATCAATTGAGACAACTACTACGCACCAGGAAAGGTACCTTGTGTTCCAGCACCTGTCTCACATCCTCAGCGCACATGTAAAATTGCAATAACACTTATTCCACAGGGAGCCACAGTGGCTTTCAGATCCACATGCACCTATTCGTGCATTAGCCTCCTACCGAAAACTTGGAGAGGGAATCAAACTGACAAAAACATTAACTCAGCTGCTTCTGATACAGGCAAACTTGAATTGTTGAAGCTACAGAGATGGGAAGCCATCAACACGGCTCTTGACTGAGATTACATTCCCAGTTGTGATCCCACAGGGAGCAATTTCTAAGAAGATAGCTTCCCAAGCCAGTGTTTTAATTAGAAACCTCAACTAGACAGCTCCCATCTTCACATGTCTCTCTATCCCGCACGGCATCTTTAAAACTCCCTTTCTGCATCTCAGAACTACCGAACCTGGTGAGATTTTAATGGAAGTCCCTTCCCTATGCTATAAACAGAAGCATTACTTGAGATTTTAATTAGCAGCTGTCAATGCTGAGCCATAGGAAACACTGAACAGTTTGCTTAACTTACTAGAGAAAGTGCCGTTTGCTTTCCAACCTTCGGCACTCGAATGATGCAACACAATTGAGCCGTTTAAAAACTCCCTTCCACTAAACCAAACTCCAAGGTAGTAAAATCCATTCCCTCGATCAATATACAGTGTGCAGCTCCAGCCCGTGTTAGCCCGCTGAACACCCTCCTCATCCGATGCAGAAATCATGCCGCTGTGATTTCCTGACCGTTACTACAAACCTAAAAGGCAGTATTATGTTATTCCCATTTCCTCCCACCCTGTGCAATGTACTCTGAGCTTTAAAGACAAACGGAACTTGGAAATCAAATACTAAATCGATTCAGTGCACTGAGGCTCCGCTCGCAGGGTAATACAGGAAAGAGCGCGGTTCTGCTAAGCCAGCCCTGTGCCCACTGCCTCCGTTCACCCCCGCGCCGTACCCTAATGACAATTACAAGCAACAGAACTGTTCCTACCGTTCAGCTGCCTATAGACGATGTCTTCCAGGAGGGAAAGCCTCTTCAGCACTGCGTCCTGGATGGAGCTGATGCCGTGCGCTGTTAAGTTGGTCACTTCTGCCCTGGGGTGGATGTCATGGAAGGAGTCGCCACTCTTAGCCGTGATGGGTCTGCACTTGGCCAGGAAAAGGACGAAGCCGGCCACGGCGATCAAGTTTAACACCAGCAGGACTTTGACTCTCCGCAAAGAAGCCATCAAACTTCCCGAGGGGCCCCGCCAGCCGCCGCGCTGCCTGCAGGGGCTAAGGGAGCGGGAGCGGGCCGCCAGCCGCCCGCCTCTGCGCGCACATCCCACGGCGCGGAGGGCTGCGCGCCCCGGCCGGCCCCGCGTTCACCGCGGAGGTCTGCGGGGGGCCGGGAGGAGAAGCGCGGGGTCGCTGAGGCGCGGCGGAGCTACGGCCCCGCACAGCAGACGCCACCGCCGCCGGGGCAACCCGCCCCGCTCCGCCCGCCGCCACGCTGCCGCCGGCGCAACTTCATGCCCCGCGCAGGGCGCCCGCGCCTGGGCTCCGGGGCGACAGCGGGGCCCTGCGGCAGCGCCACCGCGCCTGCCTCCGCCGGTGCGCGGGGGGGCGCGGGGCCGCTGCTGCGCCGCGGGGATGGGGCATGCCCCGGCGCTGCGCTGCACCGCGGCCGGGAGGGGAGGGGAGGGGAGGGAGCAGGGGGCGGGCGCGGAGCGGCGCGCAGGTCCCGCCCCTCGCGGTGCGCGGGGAGGCCGCGGCGGGGGGAGGTCACGGCGGAGCCCCGTGGGCGCGCAGGGCCGGCAGCGCCGCTCCGCGCATCAACCGCGCCTGCGGAGAGCGGCCCCGCCGCCGCCCGGCTGACGGCAAATCCCGGGCTGGAGGACAGAGCCCGGCGCGGGGCCCAACCCCGCGGGCTCGGGGATGAGCGGCCCCGCGGAGCTGGGCCCGCGCCTTCCACGGGCCGCCCGCAGCGTCCCGATGGGGACGGGCACCGGTACCGCACATCTGCTGTGCGCGGTGCGGGAAAGTTTGAGCCTGCGGGGTTCATCCGGCGGGGGGGATGAGTGCCCGTTCCTTCGTCCTCGCACCTGGAAACCCGGCTTTCCCACAGACTTGCCCTAACAGTAAGCAAATCATCCCGCTTTCCCACACATACCCCAAATCCCCCGTGTCAGGGCGCAGGAATGGCTTTAGAATGGTTTGAGTTGGAATGGACTTAAAAGCTCATCCAGTTCCATGCCCCTGCCATGAGCAGGGACACCTTCCACTAGAGCAGGTTGCTCCAAGCCCCGTCCAACCTGGCCTTGAACACTGCCAGGGATGGGGCAGCCACAGCTTCTCTGGGCACCCTGTGCCAGCGCCTCAGCACCCTCACAGGGAAGAGCTTCTGCCTAAGAGCTCATCTCAGTCTCCCCTCTGGCAGGTTAAAACCATTCCCCCATGTCCTGTCCCTACAGGCCCTTGTCCAAAACCCCTCTCCAGGTTTCTTCTACCCCCTTTAGGCACTGGGAGCTGCTCCGAGGTCTCCCCTGAGCCGTCTCCAGGCTGTACAAGCTCCAGCTCTCTCAGCTTTTTGCTGGTGCTGAGGGGAAGCTTGACCCAACACCTGCAGGTTTGGGGGCTCTTCTGGGGGCTCTGGCGTGTGATAAACTGAAGTCTTGTTTCCAGAGCTGTCAACTGAGCTGCTTTTCTTCTAACAAGAAAGGCACCTTTTGTTAAAAAAACAAAACCGTAAATCTCCAACCAAACAGATCCCAACACAGCTTTGCAGAGCTGTTTGCCAGAAAGAGAAGCCACATGGCTCAGACCATCAGGAGCAGAAATTCTTGTGCAAACAGAAAACTACCTGCTGCTAATTTTAAACCAGCCTCAGATAAAGCTGACCCATCCCAGACGGTCCTTCATTACACAGCGCTCCCACTGAAGTCATTGTTGGTGCATTACACAGAAACAGCAAGATCTATTTTAATTGTAAAATCCTGGTTGGAAAAAGCTAGATTTGAAGAAGTTTGGCACATGACTATTACTTATGACCGTAATACAAAGATAACATTAAAGTCTTAGTGTATTTTCAACAGGGGGATCAAGAGAATTTGAAGCAGCTCCTTGCTGAAGGCCAAAGAGGGTATTTTTGTCCCCAGGAAAGGGGCAGAATTAAGTCTCCAAAGAAAGCAGGGAGAGAGGGAGGAAGCTACAATTCATCGTACATTAACCCTATGTTGCTGCATGTAGTTCCAGGACACCTGAGTGCCGGGACAATGTGTGATCCCAATTGTGACAGCATGTCAGGATATAATAAACACGGCCAAAAACCTGTAGGAAAACAAAACTCAAACCTATACTGTGCATGGGACATAGCATGAGCACTAGCAATTTAGACTACCTCTGTGCTCAGCAGACAGCCATAGAGCCCTACCCTATCCATCAGGCTTACCTTCAAATCCCTTCCCAGGCATCTGGGGGTGTTACTGCTTTTCTGTATGTAACAGGTAGAACCAACAGCACCAGGTTTGAAGCTCTGCAAGCTAACAGCAAACAGCAATCACCTGGGCAGTGCTCAGCCGAGCTGCAGAGCATCTCCCGTCAGAGCAGCGTTTCACTTGAGCTTCACACCACTGCAACACTGACAACAATTTAAATCCCAAATACGAAATGGTGGTTTGCTGTAAGCATGAAAAGGTTTGCCAAGATCTCTCTGTAAAGCAGGACTAGCTCAACCAGCCCAGGAGGGTTTGGGGTTCTTTCTTTTGTCTCGTTTTTCCCATTGTCATTACGTTCCTACCAAAAAGAAAAAAAGCATGAAACACTGTTACTAAATAGAGAAAAACTAAAGGGTTTTTATCAGGGAGAGAAGATCAGTTTGCATGTCTAATAGAAAGATTCTATTTTTGCCCAATACAGCGGAGTTCCACCAACAGCACACAAACTCTTTTCAAGTGCTAGCCAAAATAATTACTGCTCTTCTTCTGTGGGGGGAAAATCCACCAAATCATGAATATTCAATGAACTGGTTAATGACATAGTAATCCTTCAGCTCAAATCTCTGCTCCTTAACACACAGCAAACACTAGCTGCCAGTTTCAAGAACTAAAGATACAAAAATAACTTCATTTCTAGAAGTTATGTCACGCTGATTGCTTCAGAAGTATATGGTGGAGGTACTATGCCATGGCACATCTGGAACAGACCCTCTTCATCTTCTGGTAGATGTAAATCAGGCAGAAATAAAGGGGTTTCTTGCTACTTACTGGAGCCACGGTCAGCACTGTGCGCTCCAGAGGGCACATGGCCAAGGCGCCTTCCCACAGCTCAACCCTCTCCTACCTGCTCCAGGGCTGGCAGTGAGCAAGGGTGATGCCATGAGGACCTGCACCTGCCTGGGGAGGTCTGAACACCTCCATTTCCATCCCAAACACCAGCAACAAAGCACGTGTTTGGGTCTCCTTAAATAAATCTGCTTGAACTGCGTAAATGAGCCTTTCTGTGACTTTGAATTCCTATATGAAAACCATCGTCTGCAAGAGGAAAAAGAAACCCAAAACAAACAGACAGACAAAAAAAAACCCACAAGGACCCAATTCAAAGCCATGAGCTCTTTCCTCAAAATCTGAAAGTTCTGGCTGGAGTATTGTTAGTGCAATTTGGTTTCCTTATTTTCAGGCTTCAGATAGCGCTCAGGAGTTGCCAGCCTTTCCTTTTTCTCTCAGGCTCTTGGGCCTACGAGAAACCTGGAGAGGGGCTTTGGACAAGGGATGGAGGGACAGGACAAGGGGAATGGCTTTAACCTGCCAGAGGGGAGATTGAGATGAGCTCTGAGGCAGAAGCTCTTCCCTGGGAGGGTGCTGAGGCGCTGGCACAGGGTGCCCAGAGAAGCTGTGGCTGCCCCATCCCTGGCAGTGTTCAAGGCCAGGTTGGACACAGGGGCTTGGAGCACCCTGCTCCAGTGGAAGGTGTCCCTGTCCGGGGCAGGGGTTAGAAGTGGATGAGCTTTAAGGTCCCTTCCAACACAAACCAGTCTGGGACTCTGTGACTATTCAGCTTTAATTTTGTTCCTTTGCTGCCCAAAACCACTTCTGAGAAAGCCCTCCCCATCACACCAGGTGAATTTAATCCTCCATATTGCCTATGGGCTCTTTGTTTTTCATGCTGCTGTTTCTCCTTGGCGCCATGAAGTGGTAGCGGCTTCTCCTGGAGGCTGGGAGTGTGTGCAGTCCCTTTGGCAACAGTTTGGGAAGGGCAGATGCAACATGACATTCAGCACAAGGCTTCGCTGCATGCAGAACTCCAGTCCTGTGTTGCAGGGTCACCACCACCCATTACATCTCTCCATTCTCTCCATTCTTTGGCCATGCAAGGCCTCATCTTGTGAAATGAGCAAGCACTTGCAACAAAAGGTTTATTTTTCTCCCCAGCAGCTAATATTAAAAGTTGACAACACATTGTCTGTACTCTCTGGATTCCTTTTTGACAGTAATTTAGGCAAGAATTTAACATCAAGGAGTGAACCCTTTATCTGCAGCCTTGAAAATTTCCCTCCACGAAGGGAACAGATAATGCACAAAGTAGTAATGCACAGTTTTATCTTCAAAGTTTGGGAACATATTTAGTTCTCTATTACAATAACTCTATTCGTATTTCATGAATTTTTAAGTCCAGCCTGTGTGCATGGACAGCTCATCACTGACACATCAGGGAAATGCTGTGAAAAACCAAGCAACTTATTGTACTTCCAGCTTATGAGATTGCTTCATGGTTCCCTCAAGGATATTAAAAATAGATCTTTGCAATGGCTATCAATAAGCATCTATCTTTCAGGGTCAGCATTTCTAAAGCTTCTAGAATGGCTTCAACTCTTGACTGAGTTCGGAAATGAAAGAATTCCTTCAGAAAAAGCAAAATCAGAGCTTAAAGCTCACCTAATCTTCAGTGTTGTTGCTTTGAATTTCAGCATTCAGCTTGGTGACCACAGCTTCTCTGGGAAACCTGTGCCAGCACCTCACCATCCTCACAAGGAAGAACTTCTGCCTAAGATCTCATGTCAATCTCCCCTCTGGCAGGTTAAAGCCATTCCCCTTGTCCTGTCCCTACAGGCCTTTGTCCAAAGCCCCCCTCTTCAGATTACTCGTTGGCCCCCTTTACATATTGGAAGATTATGATAAGGCATCCGCCCTTACATGCCTTATATCAAGTATTCAGCTTAGGGTCAAGAC
The DNA here is from genome assembly GCA_028858755.1 of Ara ararauna. Taxonomy (NCBI): domain Eukaryota; kingdom Metazoa; phylum Chordata; class Aves; order Psittaciformes; family Psittacidae; genus Ara; species Ara ararauna. The sequence goes on along the minus strand of CM054389.1, from coordinate 1,384,544 downwards.
TCAGAGCCTTTTCTAAGCCCCTGGACTCTGGGTGCAGTGCACTGCCCTCCCCAGCAACCTGCTCCCTGCAGTTAAGAGCAGCACTGAGGCAGGATGGCAGCTTGGAGTCATATGGACTGCACTGAGGATTCATATTCAAGACTTGCGCATGCTCTGCTACAGATATCAATGCAAAACTGACACCTCACCTGCTTTATTTTCCTTCTCTACAAGAGCTGTCCATGTATTGATGTCAAAAATACAAAGAGTATAGTCTTAAATAAAGAAAACAGAAAAGAATATGGTGAGCTTTACAAGCTCGTGTGCATAAAACTCACTCCTCTGACTCTGCATGTACTTCTATTTTAGATAATTAAGATATCTCTTCCACTGGATTTGTGCTTAAACTATGTTACAGTCACACAAGGTGGCTTTTCTCCTGCTGTGGCTCTGAATGGTGGACTGGCCATCTGGAAATAATGCAGTCTTAACCCGACAAATTTAAACCTCCCTGTAAAGAGGAACCACAGATTGCAACAACTGCTCAACAAATGCCGCTCTGTGTTTGTCATCAAACTAATTGAGTATCAGTGATAGAGATGAATAAAATTCTTGTTACAGAACTTAAAAGATGCTTCTCATAAAAATTTCAAGAGGTCTTGTCGTGTTCTGCATCCCATCAAAAAGAAAACTTCAAAGAAGTACTTCATATTTAGAAAATCAAGTAGGTCAAGAAACAGAGATATATATGTTTACACTCTGAATTAAACAAGTGAATTTCTCTGCCAGGTAGTCTTTTGGTTTATTTGGGGAATCTGTCTATCAACTCTTACCAATTCCCAAAACACAGAATGGATATAATCCTTCTTATAGAATGCCAGACTGGTTTGGGTTGGAAGGGACATTAAAGCTCATCCAGCCCCAATCCCCTGCCATGAGCAGGGACACCTTCTACTAGAGCAGGTTGCTCCAAGCCCCTTCCAACCTGGCCTTGAACACTGCCAGGGATGGGGCAGCCACAGCTTCTCTGGGCACCCTGTGCCAGCGCCTCAGCACCCTCCCAGGGAAGAGCTTCTGCCTAAGAGCTCATCTCAGTCTCCCCTCTGGCAGGTTAAAGCCATTCCCCCTGTCCTGTCCCTCCATCCCTTGGCCAAAGCCCCTCTCCAGGTTTCCTGGAGCCCCTTTAGGCACCGGAGCTGCTCTAAGGTCTCCCCTTAAGGGAACCTTCTCTTCTCCAGGCTGAACCAGCCCAGCTCTCTCAGCCTGGCTCCAGAGCAGAGCTGCTCCAGCCCTTGTGACATCTCCGTGGCCTCCTCTGGACTCACTTCAACAAGCATCCCTCTTGTGTTGAGGTCATGTCTCAGCCATACCACACAGATAAACACAAGGTGCTGTGTATCCTTGTGGAGTTCAATGAAAGTTAGAGTGGGAAAGAAAATACCAAACCAAACACAAACCAGATTTCATTCCAGATTTGCTGTTATTTATTGGGTGTCTCCAGGCAAATTGCCCAGAGCAGAGTTTTCAAGATAGTTATGGATCAAATATTCAGACTCTCAACTGAGGGCTACAGTTTCAAAAGAGCTTCGCTCTGCTTGTAAATCCCAACATGCTGAGGTGTTCTGAACTCTGGTGCCTGTGTGGAAAGGGAGCTCTTCGGTAAGTGTCTCTTCCTGCACAAATACTACACAAACTCACACTCTCTGCTGCTTCCTTTCTATTTATAAGCAGCCATAAGAAACAACCCTCAGCTGAGCAACAGTGCTAAAATATTCCCCATCACCAGCCATGGGTGGTTAGTTTTGAAGGTGGGGTCCACAAAACTGGAAAACCTATTGTGGAGGGTCCTGAAAGCAGCTCTGTCCCGGTAGGAGTATCCGTTTTATTGCAAATATGCTCTGCTGGGAAGTCATTCAGGGCAAAACCCTGTCTCCTCCTTTTGTTTAATGGCTGGGTGAAGCACTGTCAGAGATTTGGGACAACACAAAGCAGAGTTATGGCTACATTATGCTTTCTTGTATGGCTGCGCAATGCGAAAACATGGGAGGAGTGTGACCTGCTCCACCTGAGCCTGCTTCTCTCACACCCGTACCAGATGGTGGGGCTGCAAAGATCTGAAGGTTGAGTAAAACCTGTAACTTGCTCCATCAAACAAAAAACAGTGCCCAAAACAGGGTTGGATTTTCTTCCCAGTTATAAAAGCAGGATTCAAGCAATCTGGCAGCAAGCACAGTGCAGCCATGTCCCAGTGAAACACCATTCCAGCCACTGCCAGACACAAACATCTCCACAGGCATCTCCAACCTGATAAAACAGTTGTGAATCTTGATGCCTCACAAGTACAATCTGCCTGTTTTCATATGGTCTATGTTTTCTATTGAATTAGCCTGAAGGGACTGGCTTTCGTTTGGAAGATTGCTGCTTTCATTTCAGAAAAATGGCTGAAGAGATTTTGTTTCCTTTCCAACAACAGCATTTGTTGTGGGTGAAGGATATGACATCTTTAAGGGAGCAGAGAGAGAGAATTATGTGCTAGACTCTGCCTCTGAAATGAATTCCCTGAAGGAACATACATCCACGCGTAGGGCTGGAGATCTGGCAGAGAAGAGTATTCTTATGAGGAAAAAAGCTGTGCTGAGCCTATCTAATTCTGCCTCCTTTGGCCTGTCTCACCATAGCACCTGGACAGGCATAAAGCACTAAGCGATTTATAGAATCCCAGACTGGTTTGGGTTAGAAAGGACTTTAAAGCTCAACCAATTCCAACTCCCTGCTACAGGCAGGGACATCTTCCACTAGAGCAGGTTGCTCCAAACCCCATCCAGCCTGGCCTTGAACACTGACAGGAACGAGGATCCTTCACTCAAGAAGTCATTCAAGTTGCATCTACAGTTTGCAACGGTGCAAAGAAACCTGGGTGTCCTCAGCCCTGCCCTCACCCCAGGAGCACTCAGCCTTTTCCACCTGCTCAAGGACCATCAGTGGAGCCATGAGCACCTCTAGTAAACCAGTTTTGCTGCAGTTAAAGCTTTGGGCTTGCTCGCTTCTTCCCTCACTGTGGGCCCTGCAGTCATTCCTCTTTACCCTAGCAATGCTGCACTTCAAAGATCAGTGGAACATCAGTGGGAGAAGCTGCAGTGCTTTGTTTTCTTCTCAACTGCTTGTTTAGCATTTTAAAACACAACGCACTCATGAAAGCTTATAAAATTCCACATAAAATGTACTGCGCCACAGGATTATAGAATACCTCTTGGAACTATGGATAAACAGCTAATCTTCGATCTGTCACCAGAAAGTACTAATATATTTCAAAAAGCTATTAGCGCTTAAACCAGAAGCAACACAGAATTTGATGTGGGGCAACAGGCTATAAACCACTGAAATTGTCGGGCACGTCTGCATTGAAAGCAGGTGGAAGCAGCCGGAAGAGCCCTGGCATTTCTTTTACTCTGCTATTTAAGACATATTTTACATAGTTTGCAAACAGCGTACACGAAAACTAACAGTAAGTAAGGGTACCTGAAAAAACTGTTGAACAATTGATTTAGCACAGTTTCAGAAGCAGAACTCCATTGGTCAGATTACACAAGAAGGCAAAGGCACAAAATATTGCATAAAAAGTAATATATATAAATAGCCTTTGATTTTTTTATGGCAACACATCTTTAAGGATCTTTAGAGCCATCAGCACTGATCATAACCTCCAGATGAGCGTTACCCATTTTGTGGATGGAAATCCTAAAGCACATCTATTAATCCTAAATGACCTGGTTATTTCTGAAGGGCTTTGCAGAAGGATTAATTCAAGGCCAGGTTGGACAGGGCTTGGAGCAACCTGCTCTAGTGGAAGGTGTCCCTGCCCATGGTAGGGGGTTGGAACTGGATGAGCTTTAAGGTCCCTTCCAACCCAAACCAGTCTGGGATTCTATGCTTCTATAAAAGCTTACTAGCTTAGTGGTGTGCCTCTGACCCTTACATGAGGCTTTGGTGTTTACTTTCTGTCCATTAGACACACATATCTACAAGAAAGCACTGAATTGTAACGTGTTCTCTGAAGCAGGTTTCATTAATAAAGAAACTATGCCTTCAGCATCCCTCCATTCCTCACAGTGTAAGCAGTGTGGAGCTGACTCACTCCACGGTGCTGTCACTAGCAGGATAAAAATTTCAAACAGAGAGTATTTGAGATCCGAAGGAGACAGTTCTGGAAAGAAAGCAAGGTTATTGCAACCTACAGAAGTCAGAGTAAATAAGCAGGAACAAGATCCATAGGCCTGAGAGGCTGAACACAGCCCAGCCACAGCTTTGCAAACTGCTTTGCTCTCACTGGGAAACATCCTCCCATTTCCAGAACTTACATGGGAAAGCCACGAGGTTTGGCTCTTCAGAAATGCTGTTCACAACTACCCCAGGGCAAATTCACCCCAGCTAAGACAGAACAGCTGATACAGGTGGGTATTTCTCCTTTTCCATGTTCAGCGTTTTGGTGCTCAGAAGCAGGACAGCACAAAGGTAGAAGAGGATTCTTTGACATAATTTTGGCCACCTCCACCTGTGACACTGTAATCCCTCTTCTGCACCAGCTAGATATGGAGAAAGGAATGCGCATGAGGGAAACAAGGCTTCGAGAGTGAGGTGCATGGGGCACAGCTCTGAGCAAACATGTATGTAGCCTGAGTACCCCTGTTCTGTGGGTAGCCCAGTGGCAGAAACCTGCTTTTACACTGAGTATTTGTAATCTTGGAATGAAGAATTCCATGGATGGAGGGGTTTCTGCCTGTACAAAATTGCATCAAGTGAAAACTGAGTGGGTCAAAATTATATATATGCATTCATTTTAAAAACAAAACAAAGAGAAAAGCTACTCACTCAGTTTGGCTACTGGTTCACTACAGGGAGAGGAGGAATCACGGGAAAATTCAGTAGGCTAAGAAGTGCACTGAGTGCATCAGCTCTCGCTTCTCAGGATTAACAGAGAGAGGTGCCACATACAAATTATTCTGCATCCTGGCTACAGTGCCTCTCAAGGTAATTGAAATGAAGTACTTCAGCTCTTAAGCTTACCAGTTACAGCTTCCAGTTGGAAGGTCGGGTCTCCAGAGCCCTGTGGGCAAAGAACAGCCTGTGGAGTCCGACACCACACACTGAAAAATCACTGTACTGAGGCTCCTAACACTGAAGTACACCCAATCCGAAGGACAAGGACAGCCCTACTTAAGTCAAATGCTACTCATTTAGACAAAATGAGAGCTGGAAGAACTGGGATGCCAAGTACTGGGCTTTGGAATACAGCTGGGGGTGAGGGGATGGGAAAAGTTACTCAGACTGAGCAATACATCACTGTTTACTGGTTCCAATACTTGCATTTGTGAATTGCTTGCAAAGGCACTTTTAATTACTTTTGTGTGGATAATTTCAGGAGTGCAATAGGAGCCTGAAGGTGTATTTATAGCCTGTTAATCAACCTTGTACAAATGACCAGGAGACTACCTATGTATAAACTCTTCCCTGTGAGGGTGCTGAGGTGCTGGCACAGGGTGCCCAGAGAAGCTGTGGCTGCCCCATCCCTGGCAGTGCTCAAGGCCAGGTTGGACAGCGCTTGGAGCAACCTGCTCTAGCAGAAGGTGTCCCTGCCCGTGGCAGAGGGTTGGAACTGGATGAGCTTTAAGGTCCCTTCAACCCAAACCAGTCTGGGATTCTATGGTAACTTATACCCATTTAAGCCCCGTGTTTAAAATTTCACTACAGTAGCTCACTGTCTGGATCCCAAGGAATCAGTATGGACAAGTCTGTGTTTGAGTTATCTTGCTGCCTGTCTAATTGCATCCTGGCTTATGAGATCATTTCTGAAAAGCAGCTGTAAGGTCACAACATTAATTTAGACTAGAATTCAATCCCCTGATTTAAATTAGCAGTATATAATATATATTAATAATATTAGTAACATATGATAAGCAAAATGCATTTTGACGTACTATAAGTTGTGAGCCAAGAAAGGGTTAATTTTAACTAAATCAATGTTTAATAAATGGTTCTTCAAATGCCATAAACTCTAATAACTTATTAGATCTCCTTATAAACTTGACAATTCTCCTGTTCATATTAACTCTTCATTTCAAGCTGTTCACGGTGATAATTTATCAGTTATCCAGAAACCCTCAACAATCAGACTTCACATTAAAAGTCATCCATACATTTCTGAATAAGCACCTCACCTGAGCACTCACAGAGAGTACAGGGTCTCTGTACCTATAGATTAGGTGTTCTACGCAGAAATCAGTGCACAGGGATTAAATATTTCTGTGTAGAGCAGATCCTGCTGCTGAACAAGAGCATGCTGAAACCTTTCTGTGTTGATGCAGGGAGTACAGAAAAGGTCTGCTTTAAACTCTGCCTTGGGTGGGCTAATGCATGGTGTTTGCAAGGAGGAAGGCTTGTTGGCAAGACTTTCAGCTTCTCTTGTAGGTGTAGCTTTAATCACTGGGGGCTCTGCTGAGGCAAATAAGCCTGTTTCTCTGGGGAAAAAGAAAAGCTTTTGCTGCTCCTTTAAAAAGCTGCCAGTGCCTGGAACAACATTATATATATATTTATGTGCGTATGTAAGTATTCTGCTTAGAAAGAACATCTAGGTCATGTTTTCCACACTGATCTACCTTCCAGCTGCATCATCAAGGGCACTTTCACAGAAGCAAGAGCCTTATTAGAGATCTCATCTGCTACGGCTGCTTATTCCCTCAGTAATGTATGGGGTTTGCATGGCAACGTTTGGGTAGAAGGGGGGCTATTGGGGTGGCTTCTCTAAAAGCTTCCCCCATGTCTGACAGAGCCAATGTAGTCGGCTCCAGGAGGGACCCGTCACTGGCCAAGGCTGAGCCCATCAGTGACAGTGCCTCTGGGATGATGTATTTGAGATGGAGAAAAAGAAAACTGAGCAGGAGCACCTGCAGCCACAGAGTGAGAGCATGTGAGAGGAGCAGCCCTGTAGAGCTCAAGGTTAGTGCAGAAGGAGGCAGGCGGTGCTCCAGGTGCTGGAGCTGAAGTTCCCCGGCAGCCCGTGGTGCAGACCATGGAGAGGCACCTGCGCCCTGCAGCCCATGGAGGTCCCTGTGGAGCAGAGATCCTTCTGTAACCTGGGAAGAAGGGAGGGGTGGGGGAATGTGTTTTAAGATTCAGTTTTATTTCTCATTACCCTTCTCTGATTTGATTGGCACTAAATTGATTTCTGCAGTCAGGTCAGTTCTGCCCATGCTGTTACCCGGTGAGTGATCCCTCCCTGTCCTTATCTCAACCCATGAGCCTTGTGTTCCATTTTCTCTCCCATCCTGCTGAGGAAGGGGGTGACAGGGCAGCTTTGGGAGGCACCAGGCTCCAGCCAGGCTCAACTCACCACAGCAGATCCACCTTTTTTCCTTTTCCCCAGCAAGCAAACACCACTCTCAGCTTGCCCAGGGGAGGAGAGACAAACACCAGGGGAAGGCAACAACACCTCAGCAAAGACAAACAAACAAAGGACTATGTGAGATTAACAAATGACAGGTCAACCAAAGAGAGATTTCCCCACATGGCCCTTAAATGAAAACCTCACAGGGCTCTGCAGTTCTGGTGTATAGCTGGGGATAAAGACATGATCAAAGGGAATACTGACAGCCAAGAAATGTAACATCACTCACATCAATAAAGCAATGGCTATAAAATACAACACTTTTATGGCATATTAGATATAAGACAACTAGGTACACAGTGGAAGCCAATATCCTCCACTCATACACTGGATTTTTGCTATGGACTATATGACATCTTTATTTATACAACATAGCACTTCACCTAATAAAGCCTATTTATATCCCTGAATGGATCACAAAGTAACTTCTAACAAGTTGCAGATAAGAACAGCAAAGACAGGTCCTGTGCAAGTGTATTAACGTATCTGTTATAATCTCACTGATTTACAGCTGGCAGTTTTAGTCCTCTTCAAATCGAGATCCGCATGAACCAGTGCCCATTTTTAAAGAGCATGCCATAGTTTTCAGCCAGCAAGAGGCTTGCATTTCACAGCTGCAGCTTGGCTCCATAGCTGAAGGTCCAACGCCTGCAGCAGCAGCCTGTGGGCTCACGTGTGAACTCTGATACCCTGTGTCATCCTTTTACATACCAGGGTTCATTGAGCATCTCAAAACTAGAGGAAAACAGGAGGAAAAAAGATGGCCTATACACAAGGGAAGTGATGGAGAATCCTTTAGGAGGAACAGGAGATGGAAACTCCAGAAGGCACAAGCAGCAATTAAGATTATACTGAGCACTGGAAATGTCCCTTCCAACCCAAACCAGCCTGTGATCCTATGATTGAAGCACTTATGACTGGTGCATTGTGTAGGAAAGTCCTCACCAAACACCAAGATGATATTTGCACTCAAATGGTAACATCCACCCCAGCAACTGAGGAACATTAGCTTGTCCAAGGTGGCTGAATCTGGCCTTTCTATCTAAATTTGATGCTTTGCCTGCCTAGCCCTCTCTGTGCTTACACAAACTCACACAATGCAGAAGCCCAACGCAGTGATGCCACTAACCACCCACCACTGCTGGGCCAGCTCTGTGCAGCATCCTCACAAGCTGCTTCATGAAATCCCATCTGGCAGAGTCATTTAAACTGTTTCCTTCTGCCACTGAGCACCTCACAGCATGTGGCAGGTTCTCCTCCTGCCTCATCAGCCTTAACTACCTATTAAACTGCCTCATATTGGCACTCTTATTAAGGGATCATGCCCACAACATTAATGAATCCAACAGACCAAAATGGATATGAGATCCTAATTTCTAACAACATCCCAGCATCACACAGCAAGAGCAGAAGAATTTAGACCCACGACATTGCCTCCAGACCTTCCTTCCTCATCCTCCTCACCAAAACTGTTCTCCAAGGGGCTTTATCCCAAATCAAATCTGAGAGTTTTACTTGTCTCAGTTGCAGATGCTCCACAGGGACAAGGAAATTACTGCAATAACCAAATCCCAAAGCATTTTCTGGGTGTTGGGGTTTTTTTTTCTGTTTTTGATGTTTGGGGTTTTTTTAATTGTCAAGTCCTTTATTATATGTATAAAGTAAAAAAATGTTACTCACTGACAGGCTTAGAGAATTACTGGGCAAAGGAAAACATTAAATCTATAAGAAAACCAGATACTTTACAGAGATGATAAATGAGGGTGAAAATGCTTAGATCACACAAAGTGCTTTCCAGGAAACTTTACATTTTATTCTATTATTTACAGCTTCTAAACATGGGAGGCACAGGAAGATGCTCTTTTCTCCCCCACCTGCATTTGCTGATGAAGATCATAACAATGATCTATTCAAACGCATCTGCAAGGACAGGCTGGGCTTGTTCACCAGATGTATGGTGGGGCAGGAGAGAACAGCAAAGCCCTCACAGTGCCTGGCATGAAGTGTTTAAGCTTTTCAAGCCAGTGTGAGGGGCAGTGGAGCAGGAGGGCTGTGGGCAGTCCCTGGGGGCCAAGGACAAATGGCACCCATTGCTGTTTGTCCGCAGCACATTGCATATTGCCCAGAGAAGCTGTGGCTGCCCCATCCCCAGCAGTGTTCAAGGCCAGGTTGGACAGGGCTTGGAGCAAGCTGCTCTAGTGGAAGGTGTCCCTGCCCATGGCAGGGGGTTGGAACTGGATGAGCTTTAAGGTCCCTTCCAACACAAACCAGTCTGGGATTTTATGCAGAATTCCTGGTTATTGCATTTGAAACACATCCTGGATGGAGAAGGAAGCAGAAATGCAGGAATACAGTTCCAAGGATCATGATGCCAGGTGACATCTCATGCACCAACAGCCCAATCTCTCACCCAGTTTTAGGGAGAGCACTGCAGAAGGCTGTTGCAAAAGGAAATTCAAGCATGAAACAATTCATGGCACTCAGAGCTCCATGTACTTCCTTCTTCCTTTCTCCGAGCCAAACATCTCATGTGACAAACACAAAGCTACATTAAAGTATCTGGCAGCTTCACTCTCCTCTAAGTCAACGTAAGAATTCGAATCATCTGGGACACCAAGGTGAGAGCTACAAGGAGATGTGCAAATTATAACAGCTAGTTGGAGGCTAGAGAGGGTTGGTTATAGTTTCCCTGCTCTGGAAGGTTGTTATACTGTGACTTATCACACTTCAGAAAATAGAGCATCAACTTGACACTAGGAAGATGTTTGGGGTTTTTTCCTACGAATACACTAACAGTGGCCACCCACTATTAAGATTTTGCTGTTCTCTTTAGCTGCAAAAAATTAAAGCTACACATTCCTTTTTGTTACATCCAAGTGTTCAATATCAAAGCAAGATTCTAATAGAACATAAAACAATGTTTCAGACATCACAGCTTGATAGAGTATTTGGGTTTTTTCTTGTGATGCCATCTGTGTATTTACAAACTGGCAATGCACCACAGCTCCTAAGGGAGTAGGACTTACTGCCTCAACTAATCTCCTTACTAAGAAAGCAGTGGAGATCTTAGCAAATAGGCTGAGGTCTAGAAGCTTTCATCCCTGGGACAAAGCACCAACCCCTGATGTGCTACATTCATTAGACAGAGGTGAGGGAGGCATGAGCCGTCCTTCTGGCTCCTATTAAAAATATCCCAAGAAGTTTAAGCCTGCATTCAAAAGCCCCATCCAGGTGTGTGTGAAACCAATCTCAAACGCTGTGGGATACAAAGGCAGCCAGACACAGCCTCTTGCTCCTCTCCAGGAGCACCCTATACATGCAGATAACCTGCCTCGAGAGCCACTGCTGTAATGTACAGAATGCTTTTATTAGAGCCCAAACATCAAACAAGCTCTGCTCAGCTTGAGTTTTGTACTCATCACTGGAGTAACCTCACAAGAGGGAATTCCTTAATCCCAGCAGAGGCAAGCTCTGGGCAAAGCATGTAAATATAAAACAGGAAGAAAAATTGATCCTCAATACAGCCTAAATGACTTATGCAAGGCAATGTGTATCAGGTAGCAGCAGATTTGCATTCCAGAAACCTCAGGCTGAATCTCTGCATCCTCTGCTCAACAAAAAGTCAAGGGAAATTCAGATACATAAGAGACTTGGCAACTGGCTTTTCATCTGAAGTTCAAAACTCCACAGTTACTCCTCCAGAGGGCTTTCTCCAGATCCAGTTACGAGGCTGGAAGCCTGTATTCCTGGGTTATAGACCCCAAGTGAACATCAGAGAATTGGAACACTGGTTGTAATCAGCAGCACTAGAGCACACTGCAAACACCACCATTTTCACTTTGATGCCTGCTGCTGTTCTGTCCTATGAGGTGATCCCCAAGGAATTTAGAAACTGAGCAGAGCACAGCCCTGAATCCAGATTTGTGCTTGGAATGAGAGTCAAAACCACCAGAGCCAATGTTGCACCAAAGGTCAGCAGTATTAGGCTGCTGGGAGCTGGAGCATCCCTGTCCTGAGCAAAAGGACCTCTCTGATTAAGCCAGTGTCAAGTAAGATGTGATCATATTGAATAAGAAAGGCAGAGGATATTTATCAAATCCTTCATTCACAGAATCCCAGCCTGGTTTGTGTTGGAAGGGACCTTAAAGCTCATCCAATTCCAACCCCCTGCCATGGGCAGGGACACCTTCCACTAGAGCAGCTTGCTCCAAGCCCTGTGTCCAACCTGGCCTTGAACACTGCCAGGGATGGGGCAGCCACAGCTTCTCTGGGCACCCTGTGCCAGGGCCTCAGCACCCTCACAGGGAAGAACTTCTGCCTAAGAGCTCATCTCAATCTCCCCTCTGGCAGGTTAAAGCCATTCCCCTTGTCCTGTCCCTACAGGCCCTTGTCCAAAGCCCTCTCCAGGTTTCTTGTCGGCCGCTTTAGGCACTGGAGCTGCTTTAAGTTCTCCACTTAAGGAGCCTTCTCTTTTCCAGGCTGAGGAACCCCAGCTCTCTCATCCTGTCCTCATAGGACATTCATCACACTATTCTAAAATATTAGTTGTTCTTGCAACTCAAACAACCAATCTGTAGTTTTATCCCCCATTTTTTCCCCAGTTCTCCTTTGTGTGGATACACTTCTGCACTGCATCATTACAGAGGTGCTGCCTGCTGTGAAACAGATGCTGCTATTTATGCCCGCAATAGAACTGACCTCCAGATGTGGGGGTGCTTAGAGATTTATTTTCTATTGAATGAAAGTCACCAAATCAAAGCAAGGTATTTCTTCCCTCATTTTCAGAGTATAATAGAACACAGAAACATAAACCAAAGAATGTTTAAACACCTTTTCCAAGTCAAGTAAAAGCCCATCAATCTTAATAGCACCTGATAGCTCTTCCTACACACTATGAGTGCAGCAGATGTTAAAAAGCTGTTTAATCTCCTTTAGAGCACTTTAGGTAAAAAGCTGTGGCTTTCAAATAGGTATGAAGAAGGTCAGAGAACTAAAACGCCTTGATACAGTTTTGCTCAGGAGCCAGTGGGATCTGAAGTGACCTCTGCAATTTCTCAAGTTCCCAAACTTCATTATTATCAAGCCCTCTTTCCCTCTTGATGTTTTTAACCATGCAGAAGGTGGGTGTTGCCCTCAGCAACAAGCATTTGTGATTTATTCTCCTTGAAAGGTTGGTGCTCCTGAGGCTGAAGCTAATGACTGGTGATCCATTGCAGTGTAGATGTACCAGCATCGCTTGTGCAGCCCTTCATGAGGTGGCTTTACAGTTTCTCCTGGATGTCAAAGAAAAAACACTGCAACTCCTCCGAGTCTCAAACCACACAGCTATTTCTAAAGGTTACTATTCTTGGAAAGTCTCTTCTTGCTTTACAAAAGGATATTGCATCTTTACATTTGTTCCTTCCCACGGACAGCACCAAAACATCAATAAGATGATCCCTTTTGAAAGCAACTAACCCCAGTGGACTCAACCAGACACCAAAAGAGGTTTATAGCAGAGAGCCTGCAAGTTAGAGTAGTTCTTTCTATAGGTCTGTTCTATCACATAGCAGGACACATGGTTTTCAGTATTTATTACTATCACCCTGAATAAGAGTAGATCATTTTCTATGAGCATATACCCAAACCCATTACTTTTATGGCCTAGATGCATTCTTTGATGTAATTTAGGATGTATGTGCTACACAAAACAATAAAGGACAAATCAATGATTCATCCAAATTCAATTCAGTCACTGATCGAAAGAAATTAGAACTTCCCATATTTATGCTTGCACTTCAAGTTCAAAACCACCACCAAGACCTTTTGGTTTTTTGACAGCAGGAGAGGAGGGTTTATCCCCTGTCTAATCCTCTCTGCTATTATAGTGCTGTTCACCTTCACTTGAAGGGAGAGACCAGAACAATATTCTGCATAAGAGGTGAAGCAAAGTGGTACAGGATTTGACTTGGGTGTAGAATGTAACATCACAAACACCACAGCTGGAAAACAGGGCAAAGCCAGAGAGAAAGGAGTGCTCCTGCAGAAATGCACTGGATATATAGAATTAAGGCCTAATGCAGTGAGGGCTGCAATAAAATGTCTTATCTCCGATAGGCCCTGGACAAGACCCTGAAGCACAGCTCAGGAAGAGCCTGGATTTGTTCTTAATATTTCAGTAGCAATGTGCTGTCATTGGATTCACTTCCAGCACTGACAACAGACAGAGAAGGTCATAGCCTCCTGTGCCTCCAGCACTTAGCTCCAGGCCAGGATGTGGCAGGAGATGTGGTGCATATCAACACACCCCTTCTGTTTTTCTTCTTAGAAACACAGCCATCCTCTGCAACTCAGGGGTGCAGTCCTCTGCAGCTCTTCTGCAGTTTAAACCTACGCACACTCATCTTTGTTTATGGAACAAAGCCTACGTGTGCCATGACTGCCCTGGAACAGGGTTGGGACCTGTTGAGCGTGACTTACCTCAACTGCTGCCCACAGGTCTGCTCTGACTCCAGATGTCACTTTAAAGGGTTACTGGCAACTAGAGATGGCGTCATGACAGTCAATGATAAGCGAGGCTGCATTTCTTCCCTGCAGCGGCAGACAGTGCTCAGCAAGTGCACACCCCCTTTAATTACACATTTATTAGTCCACACTAATTACAGCCAGAGGCATTATTAGGAGCAGACACATCTTTTCCAATCAGACTTTAATTGTTCTCTGCTTCACTCAAGCCAATGAAGTGCCAGGACCGCACTCTCAGAGAAGTTACACTTTATTCTCCTGAATATTAAAAGGGGGATCAGGTGAATCCTGGTGCACTTACCCAAGTCAATGTAAAAGGTTTTTACTAGAACCAGGCCCAGGAGCTGAGTCTTCTGAAAAAAAAAAAAGAAGTATGTTTTCCCTGCTCAGCAAAGCAATGTCACAGCTACTGTAGCTGCTGTCAGCTTCTAGATAGAGTACTGAAGGAAACATGGAAGAAGTTGCCTTTCAGGACCCATCCTCTGTTAAGCTGGCTCCTTGTGATCTGTCAGGACCTAGCTAAAATTAATTCTAGAGAGATGTAGAGAGATCTATTGCACTAATGTGCAATTAAATAGGGAAATAGGGTAGAGTCTTCCAGACTATTAAATACAGACCCACCCCAAAGCCAAGAAGGTTACTTATGGGTCTTATTTCCAGCTTTTCCTTAGGCTCTCCAGTTTGCAACTTCCACATTAAGAAAATTTCTCCAAGATCTTCCCAACAAAACAAATAATCAAGTCAACCTTTCATCAGAGCATTTGCCATGACCTCCAAAATACATAAAAAAGCCCTGGGGTTGCAGGTCTGTGCTCATCAACCTGTGTCACATATCCAAAATAGCTCACCTCAGTTAATGGAGCACAGAAGGCTTTAGACTGAAAAGGGCAGCCACACTTCCATTACAGTAAGGAATCTCTAGTCAAACAATGACACATTCCTCCTTTATTTACATTAAAGAGTGTCCTAATGGTGCTCAGGTGATGGCTTCTTGGCACTGTTGGGAGGGTTTTGAGCAACAGAGCCCTCACTATGCCTGAGGAGATGAAGAGGTTATTCTTGCAGCACTGTACCATCTGCTTTGATGTAGGTTTGCAAAGATACTGAGAGCAGATTTTAAAGTGCTGAAGATTTTATAGATGTAACAAATGATGAGCTTTATAGTGTCCTAGAGTTGAAGTATCCATGACAACTCTCCACTGTGCCAAGGGACTTTTAGTTGAATACTGGAAACATCACTTTAAGCTGGTTTTTGTAAGATGCAGCAAGGCCCTGGTGGGATTTTTCTCTTAATCCCTAAAGACTCCCTGCCTCAAGCTGTAATAGGAAACACCATCCCCAGCTGCAGGGTCCTCAGCTGGCCCCAAGAGTAGCTACAGCTTAAGGAAGATCTACCTAGAAAATTGTTCCCAGTTAGTGTTCACAGCAACCTGCCCAAATAACCCACTTGGTTTCAGAAAGCCAAATCTACAAAACCACACAAAAGAATCTCACCCCAATCTGTTTCCATCGTACCAGCTGAGGAGTTCATCCAGTACAAAGCCCAGTGGGCACAAAAACTGTGCTTATCCCAGGCATGGTATATCCCACCAAAGCCCACCAATCCACAAACCCCCGGTGCCTTTTAGAAACACTTTGTCTTCAGGCTGAGCACTGTGAAAGAAGTGGTGTGGCACGCCTGCTGGTTTCATTCATCCTTTCCCTAAATAATTACTCTTTATTCTGTCTCATTAGATGATGAGCATTTAGGAGCACTTTTGAATGCTCTTCCCTTGAGGACACTCAGTGGCACAACCATAGGATAGGTCAGATCATAACTCCAGCACTTTGATCCATTGCTAATTGTGTTTTCCAGAGTGATCTCATGGCACAAGCCTCTGCCCAGCCAACTACAGCTGCTGCCTGTTACTTCCAAAGAGTGAATAGACATGGGCTCTTCCACCTTCATTTCCCAGAAATGAACATTAAAGCATAGTACACAGCCTGATTCCCTTTCTGTGATTAACTGATACTTTGAATGTGCAAGATTGATTTGACCACATACATTATTCATGACCTTTGCATTTTTAACTGTAAAAGTAAATCCTGATGGGTTTTTGGATTGTCAGCTGGCTCGGGGGGTTAGTGCTGCACTGTTTGGCACAAGATCCCTAGTTTCCAAGCCCCTAACTCATCACGTAAGAACTTCCTAAATTCAATGCACAAAAGTCCCAGTGAAGCCTGTAGAACCAAGCATTCACACCCTTAAACATTGCTCAGGTGCTCCAAAACTGGGGCAGAATATTCAGTGCATTAGAGACCCAGGTTTTAAAGGACTTCAAAATAAAGGCTCCTGACAGCTACACATCACACTGGCCTGATCCTCAGCCTAGGACATGCACTTAAAAAAGTCAGGCATTGGAACAGTGCTGGAGTCATCATCCCTGGAAGTGTTCACAAACTATGTAGACAAGGCTCTCAGTGACATGGGTTAGTGCTGGGAACAGTTGGACTTGAGGATCTTAAAGGTCTTTTCCAACCTGGTTGATTCTATGAAAAGAGCCACACAGCTCTCAAGGGCAGGCTATTGGGAGAGTGGACATGCCCTGTTATGCACCAGCTCTGCTCACTGCACACACAGCGGAATGTCTTCCACTTGGACTGAGAGGCTTTGCCTGGGGAGACAGAACCTGAGACAATCCAGTAAGGGATCTGAAAGAAATGGGACGAGGTTTACACCAGAAGTAGGGCAGCATGGCTCCTACAAAGCAAGCACCATCACATGGGGAAACACAGGAGCCCCTTGGTCTGCAGGTGCCCAGGGCTTAGCATGAATAAAAGCTCAAGGAGACCAAAGTGACCACACTTAGCTTATTTGTTCTGTGAGATGCACAAGAGGCCAATTCCCCCAGCCAGCAACACATCCCATCCTATACATCATGTTGCAATCTTAACAGGAGCAGCACCGCAGCATTAGCAACTCTCCACACACGCACAACTTGCTCACAGGATACATCTCCAGGTAATTTACTGGATTGTTTCTGCTCACTTTGTCAGTAGAGTTACTGAGTGTGCATAGTGTCTGTCCATGGCCAGTCCAAAACCAACTAACCAAAAATCCCAACCAAACCCAAGTCCACCCAACAAACACGTTTCCCAACTGCTTCCCAGCTGCTGCTATTTGCAAGTCTGAGGTTCTCTGCAGCTCAGTGACAGCTTTAACAACAACGAAGCATTATGGAAATCTGCTTCACAATGAGACAGCACAGGAAAAATTGTATTCCTACCAGATCTAATTTGATTTGCATTTCTATACAGAGCTCTCACTAGTTTGGACAAAATATTGCAAAAAAAAAAAAAATCAGTTGATGTGCTTTTCCCTTGTTAAGTAAAAACTATGGGCTTGGGCATGTTTTGGAAACCCTTTATTGAATAAGGGGCTTTCTACAGTGCTCAAGTTACAAATTAATGGAAAACAGAAACAAAAATCTTTTAAAAACCTGAAATCCTTCTGTAAAGTTGGAGATTAACTTGGAACAAAGGTTTTAACTAGTAAGCTCACAGAGTCCAAATGATATTGTTTAATAAACCTTGTAATTTCAAATTGTTACGACTAAAGGGAATCTTATAACTGGGATTCACATTTTTAAACTGAAGTAAAGAGGCAAATAAACCAATAGCAGAAATTAATTAATGGAATTAAAAAGAGTCAGTTGAATCCCTCCATATTCAAACCAACGCAAAGTTTGTATTCAACAACTGTGAAGGTAAATCAGAACATTTCCTTTATATACACTCCTTAAATCTGTACCCAATTGATTTCATGCATTTTGCATCTTTATTAGGTTACCGTTTATACTATGTTAATATAAATAAAAGACATGATTCCAGTAATGGCTTTGCTAAAAGTAAAATACAGTGTGAGTGTTGGAAGTGATCTTGCTTGCTGACAATACTGAATTTATACGAAATACTGGAGATAATTCTATAGACCTACCAGGATGTTTTCCTGCAGAGGATTTTGGGCAACTAAGAAGCATTATATTATAAAGACATATCACATAGACCTGAGTTTATCCATTTCATTTTATGTTGTCTGATAACATGGAATTAACTAAAAGGAGGTGGATGAAGGAGGGAAGAAGGAGCAATGAAGGCGGATGAAGATATTGCTCTTCAGAGCAGCAGCAGCCTGGCTGGCTGAGGGGAAACCTCGTGCCCCCATCCAGGGGTGGAGAACACTTCAGAGCAGTTACACACTGCCACATAACTTCACTGCACACTTACTTTGCAATTCTACTGGTTTGCATGTCGAAGTTGTTTGGATCACTTTAAAAAGATGCTTTCTAGTAAGTGTGTTGGGCAGACACAAGTGGTGGTTAATCCTGCCCTGCAGCAGAACTAACATATGCGAGCACAGGGCTCCTCCTGCAACATGGTTCTGGGACTTTTCACACACCTCCGACATCTGCAGCACTGTGGAGCAACTGGGACTGGTCTAAGTACAATTAAAGCTATCTAACATGCAATTAAAAATCCATTTGCTATCACAAAGTGTATTTATTTAATTCAAAATGAAATTAGAAACTGTATTGACAGGAATATATTTTCCCAGAAATCTCAGGACTGACAACTTCCAGCTTCCCCTTCCACAAGGTCTATGCAATAAACTGCTCAACTGTTTGCACACCTACGTGACGTTTCAACTTTAAAATATCACAGAACCAGCCATGTTACCAGCACTTAATCTTGCCACGGCTAAGTCACTCATCATCTCCTCCTGCCCTACTATAAAGGATCACCTGCTACAGGTTGTTATTCCTTGTCTATTCAATTGGGTTTCAGACATGCAATTGGTTAAGGGTCCCTCTGAGGTACTGTGTTCACAGCCTGAAACATCTCGCTGTCAGGAATGCTCTTCC
The DNA here is from genome assembly GCA_028858755.1 of Ara ararauna. NCBI lineage: Eukaryota > Metazoa > Chordata > Aves > Psittaciformes > Psittacidae > Ara > Ara ararauna. The sequence continues at coordinate 1,365,719 of CM054389.1, read as the reverse complement.
TTGCATTTATTCCACACCTCTCCAGTTTTATCTTGCTTCTGTCTTGAGTAATCCCTCTTCATATTTTTGTTCTTCAAATGTTTATAGTGTGTTATGTTCCCTCTGTCACCCCCAGCAGCTTCCAGCAGCTTTCCTTATTAATTAAACCCTTCAGGCTCCTGTTAATTTCTTAGCTGCTCCTCTCTGACCATCTTCTCAGTTACAATAACTCCAGAGTGATGAAGTAATCAGAATGCCATTTATTTTGGGTGCACTTATGTAAATGACTTGTGGAGATGCACAGCCAAGTGGATCAAGCAGTGTTCATTTAGGCAACACATTCAGTTCTGGCTCTTGGACAAACACCTCCCACCAAGCACAGGAGGATTTTGCACATTACTTGCAAACACAAACTGCCTGTCTGTGGATAGAGCAGTAATGGGGGGTTGTCTAAGGAGCTGAACAACCCAACAAGCTGCCACCCTACAGTTTCTGTTCAAAGCCACTAATGCTCTCCTTTGTGTAATGAACACTTACACCCTATAAGGGTTTTGTCCCCCATCCATAAGGTGACATAAGCTTTACACATGGGAGCTCCTGAAGACTTCAGTCTTCAAGAGAAGAGCAAGGACAGACCAACGGAAAAGAAGGGCAAGGCGTTAATAATCCTGCCTGTTCTGTCCCCTGCAGCTTCTCTTCTGCCAACAGAAGGAAACCTGGAATTTGCAATAATGACTGATGCAGTCCTGTTCCTCCCTCTCTAGGAGTGGATTTATGTTCCTGGGCTGGGAGACTCACCACACATTCCATCTGTAATTCAGCTTTCACCACCTTGTTTACATTTCCATTGGCTCCATCCAGGATGTGTTTCAAATTCAAAAGGAATTCTGCATAAAATCCCAGACTAGTTTGGGTTGGAAGAGACCCTAAAGCACATCCAGTTCCAATCCCCTGACACGGGCAGGGACACCTTCCACTAGAGCAGGTTGCTCCAAGCCCTGTCCAACCTGGCCTTGAACACTGCCCTGGATGGGGCATCCACAGCTTCCCAGGGCACTCTGTGCCAGCGCCTCAGCACCCTCACAGGGAAGAGCTTCTGCCTAAGGGCTCGTCTCAAATTTCCTATGTACTTTTCTTAAATGTGTAGGTAGCAGTAAAATAACATGCCTTGCTTCAAGAAATAAATTTATTTTTGAAAGAGCTATCTCCCTGTTACTGTAAAACAATTTTCCTCAGGTTTGTAGTATGTTCAGCAGACACCTCTTCCTCTTCAGTGAGATCAGTCAAGCCAAGAACAAGATCAGAAGGAAGAGCACTGTTTACAAGCTCAGGGAGTTTGAAGTATCCTTCTGAAGCAAATCAGGCTGTGCTATAGCACCCTCACAGTCAATCCCAATTGTTTAGCATTTCACTGCCTGTATCAGTTCACTCCTCCCCATTTGTTTTCCTCTATAGTATCACTGCATATGTTTAGGTCTCTGCACAGTTCACAAGAGGTGAAAAGTACAGCACAGGACTAGGAAAGTATGTCTTACATGCAAAAGTTCACAAAGTTCTCCTCTTGACCCACAGATCCTGGGGCCATTTCAGTTACAGGTTCCCATGAGCTGAAATTCTGCATTCTTGTTCATGTACTTTCTTAAAGCTGTTCTAAAAATACCCAGCATGCACCAAAATACTCTGCCTTTCACAGTCCCAACCCCACAATGTCTGGAGTGCAGCTTTCTCCAGAACAGACAGGAAGAGCTTCCCAGATTTATTTTACCATATGCATTCATTCAAAACGTTCTTACTAGATGATGAAGAAAACAGTTTTACACTTGGAAACTAAGGGTAAGTTTGAGATGGTCACAAAGAGCAGGAGTGTGAAAAATCACTGCTCCTGACAACATGCAGCAACGTCCTCAGGAGTTCTGGAAAGCACACTTGGCAACATGAGCTACAGTGAAAGGACTATCACTTAATAGCTGGCTGAAATAAATGTTGGTTTCTGCCACTACAAGCCAGCTGGGTTTATCCTTGTCAAGAATATCATGCATGGTTGGCCCACGATATATTACATAGGGGTAATGATTCAAACCAGAGATCTTAGAACCCAGCCTATGCCATCTGTAACACCAAGGGTCATATATAAGGCTTGCTCTGCAGAGGTTTAATTAACCTGAAAAATTAGGTTTCAAACAAAACACCAGTGTTACAACTTCTCTGGTTCCTTTTCCTTGTGTAAACATGCAGTTTTGCTTTGTTATAAACCAGCACAACAAAGTTCTCCACAAAAATCCATATTCTTCCCTCCATTCAGAAACAAATTACATGGTCCTCAATATAAGTCTCTGTATTCCTTGTGATATGAATTGCCCAGTACTAGTTCCGGCATGGGGCAAAAGAGGAGAGGTTCAGAGAGAAAAAAAAGTAAAATTCTCCTATTCACTGTTGATTCACACCAGAGAGACCAGGAGACCGTGCAAGTGTTGGCACAAGTGTTCAGAGGGGAGATTGTACTGCTGAGGTTTTCCATGTGGTTTGGGCAAGGATGTTCATAGGCAAGCCTGGAGAATCCTGTGTTCCCATTGCTTGTGTAGCTTAAGCTCCCCTTGCCCAAGCAGGGTGGCTGAACTTGAAGTCCTACATGTGCTCTTTTGGTCTTGCCCTTCTAGTGCATCTGCTCGCTGTGTCTCATACCTTTATGCTATTTTCAGCCCATCTGCACTAAAGACAATCACTTTCCAGAGATGTGTCAATTCCTTCCACCAAGTTACACCAAGATCTGCTTTCTATTCCTGACTGGTGTCCTTCCACAGAAGGAACTGAACCTTGACACGTTATAATTTCCTCACAATATCTGCCAAACTGGGCTGGGATAGAGCTCACTGTCTTCCAGCAGCTGGCACACCAGCATGAAATCAAACTGAGACCTATTTCCTTTGAACCCCATCCTTTCCCATGTTCCTGGTTTGTCTATCATCTTCATTTTGACCTTCCAAGCCACTGCAAATTATTTCTGAACAACATCTTAGGATGACACCATGGTGACAGACTAGTGAGGTCAAAACTCTGGTCAAGCCCCCAATCAACATCTCCACTATCCCAATACCTGTTGCCCAACCTCACAGAGGTTTGTCAGCCTTTCACCGTGCTACTAAAGAGTCAGACCTGAGGGAGTTACAATGAGTGTGCCCACTCACTTACATGGGTGATTTAATTGAAACCACACAAAGCAAAACAAATTCGCTTCCCCTGCCACCAGGAGCAGAGATTATGTTATACCAACCTTCAAGTAATCAACAGCCTGAAAATTAAAGCTCTCACACATTGAATGTAGAAGAAAAAGAAAAATTCAATCCAACATTTCAAATTAGAAATGTTTCCTCTCAAAAGTATTGAAGTATTTTGATCTCAGCTCTCATTTGTGATGAGGAAAGATTTGTTTTTTAGCAATGTTTTCAGTATGAGAAAGTGGCTTCTCTTCCAGTCTTCTTTTAAAGCCATTGAGTGCTACTCTTCTATTTACTGCGTGAAAATTATTAGTGTATTTTTGTTAAGTCTGGAAGAGGTAAAAGGAAAGCAAACAGTAACTAAGGCACCTCTAAAATAAATACACATCTACCACAAAGTAGCCTACAGCCACAGACATGATGTGCTCTGCAACCTTATTTCCACCTTCATTCCACATACCAGACTTCATTTCTCTGCAGTTTCTTTTCCTGCTGGAAGCAGCAAGTAAAGGCAGGTAGCTAGGAGTACATTTCTTTATACATATTTATATTATGTGCATTTGTAGTAAGCTGCACAAAACTGTAGAAATAGAAATAGGAAAAAGATTACATGGAGAAGGATAGCCAGAAGAAATAAGATCAGCAGGTTTGAGTGTCAGAAGGGCAGGAAATATAAAAGCAGAAATAAAAATGATACAGCTGACAGTTCTCCAGATTAAGCATATCTGGTACATCTGACTCTTGTTCTCAACTGGAATAAGAAGATGTGAAAGGAAATCAGCTATGACGTACATTTGTGTTATTGCATATACCTAGGCTAAGGTTTTATCTGCTGTTTGGGTAAAGGCAGAACACCTACTTCTTCACACTGATCGTGAGCTTTTGAGTTGCCCAGATTCCTTGATAGGATCAGAACCTGTTTGTGGGATTCATAAGTTGTTTCCTTACATGTAAGGAATTTGATCCTGGAGATGAGACAGGCTAAGCAGCCTGGAGTCACTAAAACATTATCTCCTGTATTAAAATCACTTGGTTTTTAACTAGCTTCTGACTGTCCTACTTATTCAAAAACAACCAGCCTACACTTCAGACACACAGGAATACAATTGCAGCTACAAGGGTTTCCTTACAGCTGTCCTGAATAAGGACTTAGGACCTGTAACAGGAAATCATCTGATAACAATGGATTCAGGAGATTTTTTCACTCGCCACCCTTGCAAAGCAGTAACAATATAGAGACAATCATTCACCAGACTTGCTTGCTTTCTCAAGGCCATCAGTCCAGCCACAAGAAAGCCTTGCTGTACAACACCTCCCCTCACCCTTCTACCCAGTTCCAAAAAAATGAGCAAATTGGCTCAAAAGCTCCAACATAATCCCCATTCCCAATGTCCTCTCTTTTGTTCCCTGCCACAAGCAAGGAGGCAGAACACCAGGAAGGGAGCACACGAGGTATCCAACAGCCAGAAATCCCAGGGACAGAGGGGGTTTACGGCAGCACAAGCCAGCCAAGCTCAGTGCCATTCACTGCTTTAACCCACTGCTGTCATCCAGGAGTTGCCTTTCCCAAGCCTGGCAAAGACCCTGACACCAGCATTTCACCAGACCCAGCACTCAAGTTCAATTTCTAGTTCAGCTCTGAGATGACCACAGGCTAATGGGGAAAATTGATACTTACTACTTTCTAAGTGCTTTTAGATTCACAGAGATAAAAGCTAAGAAATTATTATCACTAGAAGAGATGGATGATATTTGAATTGCTCTGCTTTTTGCCTGAGTCTGTGTCCTTATAAAACTTCCCACTCTCAGCACTCCCAAAAGCAGCGCTGGCTGAGTAAAGACACAATTTTCCTCCTTAATTTTCCTGTGTCTTACCCTCCTCTTCAGTCCTCCCTTCAGCCTCATCACTAAAACACTCCAGCTTTACCTCAGCGAATTTACTTCAGCAACTTTGTCCTACTAGATTTTTAGCAAATGTTCTATTTCCCACTAAGTGGACTGCCACTGGGAACAGCCTAGAAAGGTGCCAGGCGTTTGATGTCTTCAGTTGCTCCAGAGAAATAGCCAAGCCTATGGTTCTTAGTGTATTCACCTTTGGGGAAGTGACTGAAAAGGTAAGTGGTTTATATGTTGATCAATAAGCCAACCTTTAAACGTTCTCATCCTCAGGTCTTCCAAGTTTAAGCTTCCCCTCAGCAGAAACCCTCTTTAGTTGTATCGTACCCAACAAAAATAGAGGATAGGAACGTGTGCACTGCTCTAGGAGGCTTGCTTAAAAAGTACGAGGTGAATGAACGCACAAAGCTCCTTAGGCCCACCAAAGATAGTGCAAGGGCGACACATTAGGGAACAAAAGTAAGGTTTGTGCCATTAGAATTGGCACATTCCTGCAGCAGGAGTGAAGAACGTCTGAAGAGTCAACGATACTAGAAGGGCTGGTTGCCATCTACACCTCATGCATAGCACAACCAGCTCAAGGAGTGAGGATGTCTCAGGAGTTTTGATCAGCTTTTCAAGGCTAGTACATAAAAAGTGTGCTCTACAGTGCTTCATACTCCCCAGTCTTAGCTGGAAAGAGCTCTCTTTCTGAGGACATCTGTATTTCATATGAACTTGCTCTTCCACACAGGGACCTGGATGAAGTGGTTTCAGGTGTAGGAAGTTAGAAATCCAATGGAGTTACTTTATGTGCATACCACCTCATCATACAGCTATTTCATTCTACAAAGATGCCTGTCCCAGCTGCCTATTCTCAACACAAATCAGATCTTGCACACATGAACAGCAGTAGCATCTTCAAGGCCTTAAAAAGAGAAATACAAGAACAGGGTTATATTACAACAGCCTGTTGCTGGCAGTGGCCATGGCTTTGGTGTGCTCAGAGAGACTAGAGAAACTTAGTGCCAAAAAATACAGCTGTAATGGGAGAATCAGACACCCCCATGTGCATCAAGTAAATGTCACACCAGGCAGAATGCCAGGACTGATTTTTCAGTACCACTAATGACTATTTCACCAAGTAGCTGATTAGAGAACCACAGGGAAAGCAACTCCTGAGTTGGCTCTGTCAAGCACTGCAGCTCCAGTTCTTCATGTATGTTCATGCAGAACAACATGGGGCCATGGACCCCTGTGTGTTTAAATTCAAGGTCCATGTTGGATTAACAGAAGAGTGAGAGACTCTTTTTGCAATGAAGAACAACTTGAACTAAGTTCAGAAACCCCCGTGCACCTCAGAAGTGCAGGAGAAAGCAAAGATCCCTGCAGGTGGCACAAAGGTCACATAAACACTCTACACTGAGTCTTCAAGAAGGTGAAGTTGTGCCCAAAATAGAAAGCACCATGTGCTACTCAGGCAGGCTGACTGTAGTAGTAGTACAAAACAGGCCAAAATAGTCTGAGGAACAGCTTGCAAGACTTGTAACATCTAATAATAAACCCTTTATCAAAAATGTCCTAGGTGGTAGCTTGCTAGAGAGCCTGCAAGGCCCCTGGATGATTAAGATTTTATCTTCTTTCACAGAAGATAAGGCCACAATGAAACAAGTTGTGAGCTTTTTTTTCTTCTTTTCAGTTGGGAGGTTTCGGTCCTAGAAGTCTTTTCCCCCACCAAGATAGTGGGAGCTAGTGGCCTTGGATAGCCTTCTTGAATGTGAAGTGCTAGTGGAAGAGGTGGAAAGCACCAACAGTGCCAGATCATGAGCAGAGGGCAGTATTCAATCAAGAGTTTGAAATTAATTCAAAGAATTCAACTTTTATCTTTTATACCATTTGTTTAATGCTTGATTTTGCCCCAGTGTTTAATCTTGCAGGGGAGTTTTTAAGCTGACCTTTCTGGAAGGGCATAAATAGAACCTCCAAATTACTGTTCACAAGGAAACAACTCTTCAAAATGTTCTGCTGCTTGCACTAAGAGAAGAAATGCATGAAATGTAAAGGGCACAAGACTTCTGGCATGTAACTTGCAAAGGTCTTCATTACAGAATAGTTAGAGCTAGTAGGATTTTCAAAGTAGGCTAAAGAAATCAGGTAAGCAAATCCTTCCCTAAAGGTTAATTGGGTATCTGATAACTCCTTCATGGGCACCCCTGAAAGTCTTGTATTCATCATGAGTGCACTGGTTTATCCATTCCAGTGCTACTGGTTTCTGTGACAAAACTGAAATTCAGAGAGCAGGTAGATTAGATTTTTCTCCCTACTATCATTCATCCAAATATTGGCACTTCCTGAAATAGTTTGGGTGAAACATGCACTGTAATACTTCTCTCCCCCCTATGTACAGACTAAACTTAGTCCCCTGGTTTAGGATAGAGATTTAACTGGAGCTGTGTACAAGTTTGGTTGGGAGTTCTCTCACCCATGTTCCTGATCAATACCCTTGATCTCAGCAGAGCAATGTAGTCTTAGAGGATCAAGTATCAGCTCCCTTGCTCTGATTTTGTTCCTGCACTCTTCAACCAAAGCCAAATCCTACGCCTGACTCTTCTTTGTTAAGTAATTGTAAAAGCACAAATAAAAACCCAGCAACTTATAACTACTACTGTCAACAAAACATACATTAACTACATTATCTCAGCCTGTACTGTAAACGGCTACATACTGTGGCGCTCAGGATATAGTAATGAGAAGATAATTAAGTATCTTACTCAGAGCTGTGAAGGTAAATTAAAGGCTGGAATTTACACTGCAGCACATGACCTGCAAACAGAGCCTGTCCCTCTGAGCTCACCACTGCCAGGAGAGGAGAAGGTAGCAAGGAGGCAGTTAACTGCAAGGCTCTAGGCTGCTGCTGTGTTTGTTCCTTCTTGAACTGAAACAGTTCTCATCTACTGGATACAAGCGAACATCCCTCCTCTTATATTTTGATACCACTGTGCTTTGCAACCCTGGCCATTTGAAGGAGCAAATTGGAATTTTAGGAACTAGCCTTCTATAACTTCCCTGAGGTGGAACCCGACCCCCTCAGTCCCCACTACTACCAGCAAGGCCTCCCAGTCCTTTGGGTTCTAGAGGAGAACAGCCAGCAGTGAGTGGGATGAAGCCAGGGTTTGCTTGAGGAAATGGCACCCTTACCAGTCCATGGAATCAGAGGGGCAGCATCCAAGGGTGCTGAGAGAGTGTTTTTTCCCCAGGAGGCACTCATTCACTGGAATTACAGGGAACTTGAACCTCAGTTTTCAGCTGATAGTGAGAAATACTATCAGGTTGGCAACCTTTTGACCTTAGTGGTTGCAAACAGAGCAGAAGGGACACACATCTCTTACAGGTACAAGGACTCCACTCACAATTAGAATTCATATCCTGGTAAAACATATAAAAGCAAAGTTACTTCAATAAAATCCTTTCAGATCTCTAAAATGTTTGAAGGCAGTTTCAAATCTCCTGATGCAAGTGCACTTGAACTCAGCCCTTTCTGTTAGACTCTGATCTATTTGCTTTTTTCCATTTCCCATCGGACATGCTGCTACAATTTTCCCTTGATGTCTGCCACTTGTGAAAGCCCAGAGGAAATGATAAGAATAGCCTAATAGAGATGAAAAATGAAGCAATCAATAGGCACTAAAATGGAAAACTGCATACATGTATATTACATTAACTACACAGAAATACATCTTCCAGGAGACTTCACAGTAATTGTTGCAAAAATAAATCACACCCCAAAAGTGCTTATTAATGTTATGGGAAATAATGTTGTTTCGAATGTAATTTTTACTGATGGATCACTGATTTATTTTTGAGGATGCTAGAATTAGTAGCCTTTGCAAGAATTTAGGTTAAAAAAATAAACCTCAGAGGCTATGTAGGTCAACACCGCCACTGTCTGTGACGTTAAAAGAGAAAACAAATCCAAAGGGATTCTAAAGGCTGCTTTCCCAACAGTTGCCAATTGCCAGCTATGCAAACACTTAACTATGAGATGAAGTCAGAATTGGAGATGTTAATTAGTATTTCAGTTAGGTATTGAGTAAAGGAGCAGGGGAAACCCAAGACAGTGTCACCATTTACTGAATGCATTTTAAGCAACTCTTAATTCAGTGTTTTTTCTGTTGATGTTGTTATGACAATACCACAAGAAGTGACAATTAATGGAGCACAAGAAGATGCAGGTCAAATAGTGATGACTGGCCATCATTTTTTCATAGATAGAGGCATAAATCTGTCCATTTATCCCAAGTTTCCCACCCTCAGTTAACATACTGAGGAGAAAGCTGGTGTTCATCCATGAAGCCAAGGAGCTGCCCTTCCCTCACTAGCAAATGAGCAGACATATCCCTCTTTTTCCATTCATGGCTCATTTGTGTGGCTACAGCCTTTAAACAAGAGCTTCACCTCAAAAAGACTCTGAGAGAGACACATTAATACAACAGACTTAATTAGCAACGTATTCAGCTGCCTTCAGTCAAAAATCCAACTGCCTCGTTTGTACTTTTAGCCATAGCCAAAAGTGACAGTTTGAAGCATTGCAATAAACGTGTGAATGCTCTTCACTAATGAAGTAATAGATTTTTAAGTTCCTATACAGGTATATTATGCTAATGTCAGACAGAAATACATCATTATGAATGCTATTAAGCTCTATTCACTTGATACATTCTCAAACAGGATATAATAATCTCTCAAGCTTCCCTTAATCTATATATCCTCTTAAGAAGGAGATTAATTTCCATGCTCATTCATAAGCAAGTCACAGAGCCTATATAACGAACATTATCCAAATACATCCAAAGCATGTCTCAGTTTTAACCCAGGAAATGTCCTCTCCAGAGGCCAGGGAGTCCCCTGTGACCAAGAAAAAAAAAGTTTAACTTCCTCAGCTATACTTCCTAAAATATTTCTCCATACAGGCTCAACAATATGAATATGATGCATTATAATAAGTTATTACACACTCTCTGGATACAGGTCATTGAAGTTTCTTCCTGGGGTTGAAGAGAAAGCCAAAAAATAAAAGCACTATGAACTTCTTACCCTTCAGTAGCACACAAACTGCAGTAAATTGGTTCTGCAGCATCTCTGTATATTACTGATTTACGTCAGCAGATTGCTGAGGACATTAGGGGGTTATTACACTTCCTTTATCCCTGAAGTTATAAGGAAACAACTACTGGTAACAGCACAGTCATTTTCCTTCACCTTTTCAAATCTCTCCCTCCTTACAGCCTAATATGACTGTATCTCGTTACAGAATATGATGCTTTTTAACATACACCTGTCTCTTCTGCTAAGCGTGTGGGGCTCTATGCTTATGAGAAGCATTAACAGAAAGCATGTGGGAGCCCTCTTACACTGCTCAGAGATTGATTTTGGGAGGTGCTGTTCAGGTTCGAGTCAGATGCTGGTGCAGGCACTTACATTCAGCAGCCTCACAGTCCCACCTGCTTTCTGCACTCCACATGTTTGCTCAGGGCTGTGAACAACTGTATCAAAAGCAAACAGGCAGAGAAAGGCTATTTGGAAGAGATCACCGTACTGTGACACACAATCACCTTGAGTGTGGCCTGAGGAAGAGAGCCACTTGTGCAAGAGAGGCAAGTTCTCTGCTGTCTGAAAGCAGACAAAAGAATACAGATGTTAACCCCATTATTTAATTTACTACTGGGAAGTGTTCAAATGTTATTGTAGTGACTGTGGTACAGAAAAACCTATTCAGAAATGAAAGAATACTCTCTTCCTCATACTGTTCACAGCCATTATGTTTTCTTTGTTCTGTTCAGTCCTGAACAGATGTTAGAGCTGAAGGCTTACAGCCAATTTCTCAGTTTTAACCAATACATTTGATATGCTTCAGCATGGACTTCTAAAACCAGAAGCCTCTCTAATCCAGTGTGGAAAACCTTCTGATTATTAATAGAAAAATGAATATTTGGTCTTCCAACTAACAAGACTTCTCATTTAAAAAGTAAAGTGGAGTTTGCAATATGCTCTCTAGCATTTTCCCAATATTCTTTTATGAATATTTAAATTACAATTTTAGGCTTATAGATATTTTCTGGTTTCCCACACTTAAAGTTTTTGGCAGGAAATAATTTCATCATCTAGTATTAAAACATAGTATCAGGCAGTATGTGCATATACCAATTGCTCGTTAAAGACCCTGCCTAAAGACTAAAACAATTTAATTGCCCAGTAACTCCTCTCTTTTACTATCTTGATGGATTCAGTTTGTCAGGAGATATTAAACTCATTAATCCTATTAAACTTATCACAGACTTGTTTTAATTTCAGAGCACACCTTCTTGCTGGAACACAGACTGCATCAGGGCTGAGGCTAAAAAGAATGGTGTTGCCCTATAAGCCCTCACTAGTCCTCTGAGTACCAAAGGGGGTTCAGGGTTTGGGTATTCAAAGCCTAAACAAAAGAAGAGCCACAGAGCCCTTTGGGGCAGCCCTTTGTGTTCTTTGCTAGCAAAGCTACCTGAAACACAGCAATAACTCTGTGGGTTGCTTTATATAGGTCTGCCCCAGCACGGCTTTACTCACTAGGAGGATCTTACCTTGCTGGGAAGAGCATCACAGTGGAAACCAGCACAGACATTCAAGGTACAGGAACACAGCAAGGCAGGGAAAAGGGCTGAATTCAGCCACAGTGCTGGAGAGCTGGTATGGCAACAGGGCTGGGAGTGAACCTCAAAGTGGTGAAGAACTGAACATAAGGTAAAGCTCAAGGGTGTCACCTATTTGCAACCTCTCACTTTGCCGTTCCTTTAAATGCAGCCTCAGAAGATGAGGACTGAAGGTATCAGCATGACTTGCACAACATCATCCCTCCCCACACAACTGCCGCTAGGCCAAAGTGCTCTCTATAAAGCAGTGGAAGTCAGATGTGGGCCCCTGTGGTTTTCTCTATATCACCCATCCCACAGATTCAGGTGATCCAGGTTCTTTCTGAGTCACCTAAGGGATCACAAGCTCAGGGTTCTTCAGTTAGTTGGACTGAAAACAACCTGCTGTTGTAGGTGCCACTGATCAGGAATAATGAAGTTGCAAATTGTCATTTACTTCCTTTCTGTGGAACAATTCTGAAAGGGAGAAATTGATGCAGATATGAGCTTTCGAAGTTTTCCCACTAGAAAATGCCAGGTTTCCTTTGGTGGTGTTTGCTAACAAAACTTGAAGTTTAAATTACTTATCACCAAACAAACCTAGAAAATGTAAGAATTTTGCTAGGAGCAAAATAGAAGAAATCCAGAAAGCCAGGATTTCTGAAGGGGAAACTGCAGAATCTGACATCCCTGACAAGACAGGACTTGATAAACTTCTACTGTCAGAATAATCCTCTTCTTGCAGTATCACTCACAAGAGTCAGGACTCCTTTGCTGCTGAACAGGTACAACCTGGGGCTATTTGTACCCAGACATGAACATACCTCTCCAGCTTCAATTCCCTTAGATCTGCCTTTATATTACACTGCATTATTACCACTCTCGTCACATGAGGAGACAAGGAAAGTGAAGTACTGCCCTAAAGCTTTGTCCAACAGTAGTGGCTATTTCTTTAGCTCCATTTACAAATTTAGAGCAGAACAATATGCTTTCTGCATTTCTGGAAGTGGGTGGGAATATTTAGCCTCTTTCATAGCAAGGTCATTTTCTTCAGGCAAACAACAGTAGAATACACACCAGCTTTTTCAAAGCAAAAGCCCATGTTGTGTAGGGATCTTACAGGCCTCTGAAAGGTGCAAGAGGAGGCTACAGTGACTCTTCGAGCAGGTAAGCATTTTCATTTGCCTGTTAGGTTACCTGCTCACAACCCTGCAAGAACATAGTTGGAGCTAGCATCTGCATTACTACCCTCTACAAACTGCACTAGTTAACTGACAAAGACCAGCTCTTGGTATTATTCTAGTCCAAAACTTCAATTTGCTAGAAGCTTCCTTTAAGTAGAGTTAGGAGAAGAGTGAACCCAAGTTTTACACTGATAATAGCAATTACAATAAAGAATCAGTGCTTTGACATTATGGCAAAGAACCTGGAGCTTAGAACACCACACAAGTCAACCTCAAGGCTGGCAGTCCTCACTCTAGCAAACCAAAACTGAATCATAGAATCAGAGAATAGTTAGGGTTGGAAAGGACCTTAAGATCATCTATTTCCAACCCCCCTGCCATGGGCAGGGACACCTCTCACTAAATCATGTCACCCATCATTCCATGCAACTACTATTATCTATTAGCACTGGTACATATCCCCCTGAGCTTCACAGCACAGCCATTTATTTCCTCAACTGCATATGTTTTGCAGAAGAGACATGAGTATTTGTGTGCATTTGTGGCTAGGAAAACATCAAAAATTGTATTAAGCTCCTACACGGGGATTCACATACAGCCTGCTGGGTTTTGCAAGTCTCTTGCTATGAATTTCCTTAAGGTCTTTAATCTGAACAGACAAGTGAGGTCAGTCCTTTTTACAGAGAGGGAAACTGAAGGCTCAGGGAAGTGAAATTGTGTGCTCAGGAGCAACAGCAGAGCAGGGCACGAGCCCATGGCTGCAGATTGCTTTGTTTTGGTGATCTGAGCAGCAAGAGCTGGTGAAGGGCTTGGAGCACAAGTGCAATGAGGAACAGCTGAGGCACCTGGGGGAGGGTTTAGTCTGTAGAAGAGAAGGCTCAGGAGGGACCTTATCACTCTCTACAGCTACCTGAAAGGAAGATGGGGCGAGGAGGTGGCTGGTCTCTGCTCCCAGGGAACAAGTGACAAAACGAGAGAAAACAGCCTCAAGCTGCACCATGGGGGATTTAGACTGGAGATTAGGAAAAATGTCTTCATGAATAGGGTTGTCAAATGTTGGAACAGGCTGCCCAGGGAGTCACCATCCCTGGAAGGATTTAACAGATATGTAGATGAGGCCCTTAGTGACATGGTTTTGCGGCCTTGGCAGTGTTGGGTTAACAGCTGCGCTCGATCTTACAGGTCTTTTTGCAACCTCAGTGATTCTATTCTATGATTTTCCCTAATTCATCATCACCACACATGTACTGAGAGCAAAATATTTGCAGACTCTAGACTCCACAAACAAATCTTTAGCCTCTGTAAGATGTTGCATGCACCCATGCTGCTTTCTCTGAACAAAGAGCACTAACAAAGTCCATTTGTATATTTAGATCAAATAATTCTTTTTTGTTGTAATCAGAATGTTACTAAACCTGATTAGATTGTAAAATCTGGCAATAGAATATCACACAATATAACTCTGACAGCACAGTCCTCTAATGCTTCCATTATGGGACAATTTAAAACAACTGTTGTTGCTAGAGCTAAAAGCAAGGACAAAACCAAATGCTAGTAAGCCAGCTCCCACCTCAGCAGCAGTAAAGCCCTGGGTTGCTTCACCGAATCTGAATTCTGTCCCTTACAAAGGCCAGTCATAGCACTGACTTTTTCCCATGACCACACAGGAGCAATTGCCCCCTTCGGTCTGGATTGAAGCTCTCTTATTATTTAAGGGATGGGAAAGAATGAAATTATGTAGTAGACAGTTCTGTGCTGCATTACTGCCTTAGAGTAACACAAAATCTTTTCATGCTAATCATCCCCAGTCCTTGCTGCACATAGCAGGAACAGGTCCTAGTGCGCCCCAAGTCTCATTCTCACCTCCGTGCTGTGCTCAGACACAGGTACCTAGCTACAGCCAGAGGAGAAAGTAAATCCCCACACTATAATAGATGCTATATAAAGGATGGATAAATCACCTCAGGAAGAGCCCATCTTTCTTTCATGCACAAAGACAATTCGTTGAATGACTGAACTCTGGAAATGCATAATCCAGGGACATCCTCCTCAGCAACAAGCACAGCAGAGGCAGGCACTGGGAAATCCCTACCAGCTAACTTAAAGCTTGGAACAAACAGGTTATTTCAATTAGAACAGTGGTGGATATCTGGGTTTATTTCAAAACAAGCATTGCCTCAGCTGGATGTCTGCAACACACTGCAAGAACTCAGGTGTGTTCACTGCACAGAGTGGATATGGGAGAGGACGGGCAATGTTTGGGGAAAGAAGAGATCTAAAGTTCAGCAAGGCTGAAGCAGTATGCCAAAAATAGTTTTGAAAGGAAGCACAGCATCCTCCAAGCCTGGTTACACAAGAGCCCAGGGACAGCTGAGAAGTTACTGAGAAGTTTAGAGATGGGGAGTGAGTATTCTTATTCACAGCCAGGCAAAACCTGCCTCTTCCCCCTCTGCAGCCCATTGTCCCTCTTCTGAGGTGCTCACAGGTGGTTCACACTTTCCTGTGCCTTTACTTCTCTCCTGTGAGCTGGCCATGGGAACAGCACCATCCAGCTCCTGGCAACAAAACCACTTGATTTGCCTCAGTTTTTAGCAGCATCCTCCTCCTTGTCACTGCTTTGTGCTGTAGAGAGGCCACACAGCCCATCACTGGGGATGCAAACCTCTGCCTGGGCACTTCCATGGAGCAGAAGCTGTCCTTTCCCATCAGCTCCCTGACAGGGCTGTAGACAAAAGACAGGGCTCCCATACAGCTGCACTGTGCTCTCTCAGCAAGCATTTGCATTTTGAGGCTTCAGCCTCAAGCCGAGTTAAAAATTAGGCTCTCTCTATAGCTTTCTGCAAGTTGTCTTCAACTAGAGGAACTTTTAAATGATGGGCCTTCCAGAGTATTCAAACTGCTGGCCTGGAAAAAAACACAGCATGTGATAATTCATTCTGGACAGGCAAAAGCATTCCAAAAAATATGAGCATGATTCATTTGAACATGACAATAAACAAGGGGATTTGCTTCAAAGACAGCTGGTAAAAGGAAAACACTCCCAAAGGAACCAGCAGCTGCTCTGGGCTGTGCCACCAGGCTTCTTATGAGAAGGCCTGATCAACATGAGCCCTTTTTAAAATCCTATTTGTCATACTGCATCAACAGTCCTTTCCTGCTCTCCTTCTGCCCTGCCTGCCCCTGAGTAGCTGTGTGAACAGTGAAGAATGTTTCTTCAATGATTCATTCAATAAAAATCACAAAATTCATCAGATACATCATTCAAGCCAGTATTTGTCAACTTTTGCTGCTCACATTGCAAGAGAGAATTGAGCTCCTGAGAATACACAAAAAGGTTGTGCCTACAAAAGAGCTTTGCCAAATCTTAAGTAGACCATTATTTAGCAACAACCATGCCCAAACAGCTCCTAGTGCCCAGAGAAAGGCCAGCACAAGAGATAAAATAGAGGTTTGCTCCCCAGCATCAAAATGGGAAAAAATACATATATTTATCTTAAAGGTCGGTTCCGTCACAGAGTAGTTGCCTAGCAACATTCCCTAGCAACCCAGTGCAGGAAAGCCACAGCCAGCACCCTCCTACAGTCAATTAGAAATGGCAATTTCCATGGGAAGATCCCACCATTCATTCCAATTAGAAACAACAATTCTTTCCTCATCAACACCCTTTCTTATTAGAAACTTTGTACATTTATCCCTCGCTCCATTTTGTTCTGCCCTCTTGCACTGCCCGGTAACAACACTTCACATCAGCAGCAGGTCAACGTTGACCGTATTATGAGCAACACCTAGAAGTATAATGCAACCCATTCATCTTCATTCCAAATCAATGATGGGTTTCTTCTCTTCCACAAAGAAGCTTAAGCTCCAGCTGGCCCTTCAGATGTGGAGATACTCTCAAAGGAAGAGTCCTACAGTGAGCTGTAATTCTGGCACCAGAAGCTGCATTGTGCTTCCCAGAGTTCACACGGCTGTAGCTGGGTAACTTCTCTTCATGTTCTGAAGCACAATGCCATTAGGGAACGTGGAATTGCATCAGTAAACTACTGCACTTCCCTGTGTCTCAGAGTCTGTAAGCAACAGCAATGGGTAAGAACGGGTTGTATATAAAAAAGTAATTAAAGTGCTTGGTAATTTGATGTCTTTTAATGCAGTGTGCTCTGAAATGAGATTTGAAAACTAAAAAGCCAGGCAAATCCTTGAGATGGGAATGATCACCTATTTAAAGCCTTTCCTACTTGAAGCTGTCAATCTCAGCTGTGAAATTAAATGAAGAGAAAGAGGAAAGAAAGCAAGCCTGTGTGGGTTGGTGACTGATCAAGGTTTAAACAGTCTCCTTTGCTGATCTCTCCAATATACTGTAATGACAAAAAATAGATTTTCTGCTGTCAAATGACCATAATTTTCTAATTGTTTACTCTCTCCAGAGCCAAAAGCTATCTCCTCCTTAACTGCTTACAAAAACTGTTATATGCTGTCAGTAGCAGTTTTTCCTACTCACTCCCTCCCTCATATAAAGTGCCAGTGATATGAGGGAGACATCTCCCTCAAAGTTTGATGGAGATAAGCTCTAACATAACACTTACAGACCTCACCCACAACCACATTTCTAATAAGCTGTAAACTCTCAAAACCCTAAAGAACGATGATCTTACAGCTCTCTACAATACCTGAAAGAAGTGGAGCAAGGTGGCAGCCAGTCTCTTCTCCCAAGTAACAAGGGATAGAACAAGAGGAAATGGCCTCAAGTTGTGCCAGGGGACATTTAGATTTGGTATCAGGAGAAATGCCTTCACCAAAAGAAGTCCCTTCAGAGTCTTAGATCCTGAAGCACTGCTCCATGAAAGCAAATAGCACTGCTGACCTTCCCATGGCCTGGGATGGCTTCTCTGCTGTAGCTCCCATCAGTGCAACCACTACACTGCCATTCCTCAAAATCCTCTTTGTCAAAGGGAAAAAAGCTGACGGTTGGAACCTGTATGTACCATGCATTAGATCACTGTTACTCTTCAAAGCTGCAAGTCTTGGAACACTAGGCAAGGGCGCAGGAAGAGAGAAAGTTTGACTCGTCTGTCCCCTGGCCCCGGACAGGGTCAAATGCCACAATACCCAATTCCCAAAAGGCATTTTGATGATGAGCCATCAGTGACGAAGACACTACTACCTCCAAAGACGAATCATTTCAGTGCTTCTAACTTGGCCATTAATAGCAAAGCTTTGCCATAGTTGGAGTCCTTTGATTTCATCACTCAAGGCTCTCTTAAAGAATTCCCATGGCCCATACGGTATCTGCCAAATCTTAGTTTCTATTCACAAGGAAATCTGTTTTTCCCACTTTCCAAATCCTGCTGCATGCATGCAATTGGGACCTGGTTGGGCTGCTGCTCAGTGGCGTTTTCTGGCCATCCTCCTACAAAAGACACCCTCAGTTACCAACACTTCCACCAGCCAGAGCTGCTTTGCAGTGGCTGACACAGCTGCAAAGCGTGGCAGCATCTGACTTCAAGTTGAGAAATGACATTACAGCTCCAGCAGCATCAGCTTTATAGACACTATTAAAAGAAAGCTCATTAGTTTGTGAAGCTGATGTGGTGTATCTGGAACCCTCTGGCTGACTACTGCTAGCTCCGTATTTCATAAAGCCCACAGCAAAATTAGTCAATAGTAACAGAAGGGGTAAAAACCACAACTGTGTGATTTAATGTATAGCTTGTCAAACTTATTTGAAAGGTCTATATAGCCCTTAGCAAGGAAAAGGTTCCCCACACTTGCCTGAGAGCAATGTATTTGCTAATAAGGTAGTATAATAAAAAGCAAAACTTCCTCCATAGCAAACACACTTTGATGCTCTGATTTATGTGGCAGTATCCTTCATCAACTGGAGCTGGGAGATGGATCTGCCTACACCTCTCCTTTAAAGTGAGCACAGTAAAAATACCAGAAGAGCACTGAGTCTCCAGAGCTGGCTGAGGAGAGGAAAAATGTAACAACAGTGCAGATTCAGTTCTGCAACAGCAAAAACTTAAATGCACCGAATGTGAAAGACTCAAATAGAAGGGTCAGAAAACAAGTACTGCCATTCCTGGGTGAACATGGGAAGAGGGAGGTAGGGATAAACCAAGGGGGTCCTCTCTCTTTATCACCTTCTCAGCCTCTCCAAGAGTCAGTGCTCCCTACTCCAAGGCTGGGCTACAGGTCTGCTCCCCTTTCCTCTTGCTGTCCCCTGGTGCTACTCATGGGGTTCTGCCATGAACCTCAGTCTGTCCCAGCTGAGCATGGTGGCTCTCAACGGAGGAAATAGCCCTCCAGTACAGGACCAACCCAGGTTGAACAGAGCAGAGGGGTGCCTTGCTTTCTTTCACCCAAGCACAGCTTTTAAAGCTAAAGCAAACCATTAAGAGTGAACAAGTAAACCACATGCCTCAGCCAGAACAACCAACACTTCCTCAATAAGCTGTCTGAGGGGAGAGATGAGATCTTGGGCAAAAGTTCTTCCCTGTGAGGGTGCTGAGGCACTGGCACAGGGTGCCCAGAGGAGCTGTGGCTGCCCCATCCCTGGCAGTGTTCAAGGCCAGGTTGGATAAGGCTTGGAGCAACCTGCTCTAGTGGAAGGTGTCCCTGCCCATGGCAAGGGGTTGGAACTGGATGAGCTTTAATGGCCCTTCCAACTCAAACCAGTCTGTGATTCTATGATACAGCTCCAACTTGACAGAAGTGTAGTTACTCTTTCAATGCCAAGATTTTGGACTATGTAAATTCTGTAAATTCACAGGGAACAATTTATAGCCTTTTACTGAAACTGTGCTACTGAAACCCTGTTTGCTCATCCCTCAAAAGGCCACAGAAGACTTTCACAAAAGAAATTAAAAGGTAAGATTTGAAAGGCAATTTCAGAATTTAAATGAGAAAGCAGTGATTATGCCTTCAGCCCTTCACAACAGACAGAAAGGCTTTGTTACAAAGTTAGGTTGGAACCAGCCCCATTCAACTATCAAGAGAAAAACGGAAAAAGAGGAAAACCAAAACAACTTCTCTGCATTAAAACCACGGTCATGCCAAGAGCGAGGCCACTCTCCTTCACAGGGAGGGCAACTGGAAAGCCCCATTTAATCCTGAGAATTCTCAAAACAGCCAGAAAAGATCCTGGCAAGATGTATTGACCATGTGCGTGCATCCCAAATTCCTTCATGTTCTTCAGCCATGTTGAGTACCAACTGCTCCTCTCCTCAGCAGAGCAAGCTGCTCTGCACCCACCCTGCTGCAGTCAAGCTTTACCCATGCTTGTTTGATATGGATGAACTGGAGCCAAGAAGAGAGGATGGATGGAGAGAAAGCAAGACATAGCCAGAGGATGGTCCTCGAGAATACAGACTAAGTGGAGCAGTGGGGTCCCTCCCAGTACCCCAACCTGCAGGGTCCAAAAGTCCCCGTAGTACAAGCCACCATAGCTCCTTGAGGAGAAACCACTCCATTCTGTATTGCTTTTCAGTACCTAAGCAAGAGGAATCCTCCCTGTGCCCAAAGCCGGGGGGGGGGGGGCGGGGGGTGGCAGGGAAATATAGAATAAAATGCAAGTTCAAAGGCTGCCTTTGTTACAAAGAGAAAAATGCGTGTGAAGAATATTGGGGGCAATTACAAAATAAGCTCAGGTCACTGACAGAATCTAACAGGGCAAAATCACAGGCTCTCCCAAGACATCCATCCTGGGCATCACGTCCAATCATGTTTTAAGTTCTCCTTTTACTGAGAAGCCCAAGTGCCTAAATGGTTATTTACGGAATACTAATAGCCACAGTTTGCAATTGAAATGAAGACTCACTGCAGCAGAAACCACACAGACAACCCCTTTCGTAAGTCAGAGGGTAGAGAGAGGATGGAAGGTGTTAAACGTGAAGTAGAATCAATCAATCAGTGGCAAAACCAGCCCAATGTTTTATTTGAGCACACAGCCACTGTGAAAAGCAACTTTAACTCACAGACAGGCCACAAACTCCCACCTAAGCTGCCCAAAGCTTCTGCATTCAACACAAGGTAAGTCACTGGCCAGATCATTACTAACAAATGAAACTTCGTACCATCACCTTGACAGAGTCAAATGGAAAAGTGGGAGGGGGGAAAATTCACAGAAACTTCATTGTCATCCTTTTAGTCATTCTTATTTTTTTCAATTACTATGGACTGCTCAAAGCCAAGTCTCCAACTCATCCATTAGACTTGCAATTTAACCCAAGAATGCAATGGTGGGGGGCAGAGGGTGGGTGGAATCTGCCTCTTCTGTGGATCAAAAGACTCCTGTTTCTAAACCCAGTTGTTCTGTTCAAGAGGACTGCACATTTGTCAAATCCTCTCTTGCCAAAAGAGCCACAAGCTCTTCACAGAGAAGAGTCTCACACAACAATACATTCAGAAAGATGTAAATACAGTCAAAAAAGAGACTTGTTTGCTTTAGCAGATTGCCTGCTCACAAGCAAGTATTTTCAGAAGATGCTACCTCAGTGTCCTCCTGAGAAAGAAGGAAGAGTTCAGGACTGCAGAGGGAGTAATCTGAATGTACATGCTATTGATTCTCTGAATCTTCAGTAGCTTAGCACTAAATGCAAAGAACTGCAATTGCCTGTGTTGCAAACTACATGAGAATTTCATCTATAAGTGGAGTGGCCCACTGTCTCTCTCACTTGCCCTGGCCCACTGTCTCTCTCACTTGCCCTGTCCATTCTTTGAATCACAGAATGTTTCGTGTTGGAAGGGACCTTAAAGCTCATCCAGTTCCAATCCCGTGCCATAGGCAGGGACACCTTCCACTAGAGCAGGTTGCTCCAAGCCCCGTCCAACCTGGCCTTGAACACTGCCAGGGATGGGGCAGCCACAGCTTCTCTGGGCACCCTGTGCCAGCACCTCAGCACCCTCACAGGGAAGATCTTCTTCCTATTATCTAGTCTCAATTTCCCCTCTGTCAGTTTAAAACCAACCCCTTGTCCTATCACTACATGCCCTTGTAGAGCGTAAAAAAGAGAAGCAGTGAGTAGAGACCTGCCAAGATCAAGTGGAGCAATTGCTCCAACTCCCTTTTGCTCTGACTCCTTTCTTCAGGCAGTTTACCTTGGCACAAACTTCATTACAAGAGCACCATGTGTCAGATGAGCAGACATGTTGGGTATAGGCGGATTCCCGGGCCTGTGACACAAGGCCACACATGCCACTCTTCCAGCAAGGCAAGGAGCAAACAGGAGCTTGGCCCATCACTCCCATTCTCCTAGGGAGGAGAGAGGGAGAGAAATCTAGGGCTCAGATTCAGCATCTGCCAACTTACACATTTTTCCTCAGAAAAAGGAGAACAACAGAAGAGATTTTGGAGAGAACAATTTTTTGCCTTCTCTGAACGCAGCCTTATCACCTGCCAGGGTTCAGTCTGCTTCAGTTGGTATCCTCCCAGAGATGAGCTGTCAGCAGAGGCTAGGGCTAAAGCAAGTTGAAGTCCCCTTTGAAATTTTACAACACTGAAATGCAAAATCACCCATAGGGATACGGATCAGCTGGAACAGTGGCAAAGATCTAAGGTATTTGGCAAGCCTGAAGTAGCAGGCAAAGCTACCCAAAGATGAAAAGCATTTGGGAGGTGACACAGCAGCATACTGATGACTGCATGGAAAGAACCACTGCTCTAAAAGGCACAGAGAAACCAGATCTCCAAACGGCAAATCTCAAGATGTTCAAGCGTACCTACTCCTGAACCAGACTCAGGTTTCAAGCCACATGCAAGGGCTGTAGGAAAACAGTCTGTTCAGGCAGCCTTACAGTGCAAAGGATCAGCTTTGACTCAGGCGCTTAGCAGCGCACCATTTATATTGTTTCCACACCAGTCTGCAGTGGAAGATGGTAGAGGAGACCCACAATCTGCTGGTCAGCACATCCTGCACCACCAGGACCCATTCCTGAATGGAATGTAATTGCTTGGAATATCATTCCTAACCCCCCAGCCCCAACAAAAGAGAAAAAGCCTCTTTGCAGCCTTATTGCCTCTGAGGATTGAGCTGCTACCTGTAGCACCCTTTTTCTCCTGAGGACAGCAGGATTGCTCAGCCAGAGCCTCCAGCAGCAGTGGAGGTGGCTACAGGCAGGGATTTTGCCAAGTGTTATGCAGAACTTTTCACAGGCATTGGATCACATGAATATATGCTTAAAGCAAGGCAAGAGTTGAACTCTGACAAACAGACAAATGGTCTTGAGCAACAGACAAAAGCAGAGCAGGTCCGTGGATGTATGTCAGATGAAAATGGCTTCTTGTGACAACTATTCATCTGCCCTACTTTGGATGTGGTAAATATGCTGAAGGTAACTGCAAACCCTTAAGCACCATTGCAACAGCCTTGTGCACTTCAGACACCAAAAGCTTCATTTAAGATCACAGGGCACCTTATCTGTAGCTCTTGCTATTGTGCAATTACTACAGTAGCCATATGCAGAGAAAAATGGAGCATCAGTGACTGTAATGAACATATTTCTTCCCTAAACTACCTCCTTGGAACACCTCAAGAGTAGCTTAAAGCACAGGTCAAAAAGTCCAAGTGGTTATTGCACTGAAGTGATGAGACTTGAAAGGCTCCAAGGATAAGAAATGCCAAATACTGCAAATACCACAAACTGATCTTAAAACAGATACCACGACAAAGAGAACAGGATGGGCACAGTCTTCAAAGGACAGCCATTTTTCATTGCCTATCAGCAATGGTTCAGTTCCAGCACAAGGTCTCCCTATGTGCTATAATTATACTTTCAGATGTGCTCACAGGCAAGTATTTCCCAAAACTAGTTTCCATTCGAGTGGAAGTGGCTGAATCTGACACACATGCTGCAAGTCAGACATGCCACTGGATGGAAACAGCCGGGCCATGCTTGGGGAAGGCAAGAACTAGACAATCCTGAAGGTCCCTTCCAACCCAAACCATTCTGTGATCTATGATCTTCTAAATCAAATAGATTAAATGCATAAAATCATACACTTGTGTGCACACCCTCGAATAGTTCTTTCGGTGTCAGCCTTGTTGCAAGGCCATGATCCAGGGGCAAATATTTAACAAATTAGAGCACTCAAGTAGCCCAGATAGAAAATAATCCTTCAAGTTCACAACTCATACTGTATTAATGACAAAGCAGCAGCAGACAGGGCTGGGGACAAGCCCAGCAAGCACAGACACAGCACACCCATGGAGGTTGCAGGTTAGTCCATTAGTAAACACTGAGCACCTCTGCACCATTGCAGGGAAAGCAGAGGAAGGACCAGAACACCCAGCCCAGCCCACTTCATTCTGCTGAAGAGAAATAGCAACAAAAGAGCTGCTATTCTTGCCAAGAGAGACAGCAGATCAGTAGGTCCTTTAAAAACAAAAGGCAACCCATGCTGTTAAATGTCCCTTCATGACCCTTCTGGTTGCAGGAGCTCCATAATTGCCACCTGCTTCCTAAACAGCCCAAGTTGTACAGACCAATTTGTACAGAGCATCCAGCAAGTGACAGTGCGTATCTTTAACCCTGGTGCTTGCATGAAAGTTCAGTGATCCCATGCAAGTCATCCCTAACCCACCATGCTTGCACAACAAATGCTTTTTACACTGCAGTGCTCTCTCCCTACAGCTCCTTCACTACCCTCCTCCCTTGCTGCCTCCTCACTGCCAGACCTTGCAACACTTGGCACACCCCGACTCTTTTGGCTGTCTTTGAAGCTCAGCATTTCACTAATTCATTTCCATGCTTTTTTTGTTCTAAGAATTCCTTTGTGAAGCCTGCTCAGTCTTTGGAAGCAACGCTGTGCCAGTCTGTGCCTTTTATAACCAGGAGCTCAAGCATGAAATGGGAGAAAGACTGAGCATATGTATACTCACACTATAGCACCAATGAGTTGGAGAATACAGCTCGCATGAGAGATGGGTAAGTTTCCTGGCCTAGAAGGTGCTTTCCATTTAGGAAGATGAAAATTGATTTCTCCACTCTGGTTCAATTAATTACTATAGCCAGAACAATGTGATCAAGCAGAGTAGATGCTTGAGACCAACAGATTTTCTGCCAGTACTTTCAGCAGTAAGTGGGGTTGGAGACTGCCACTTACACCAGCGCTGAGCCATAGCCAGGCTGGCTTTCACTTGTGCCATCATCCCTAGAGCCCACATTTTCCTTCATCTCCAAGGATCTCAGACACAACTTCCTTCCCACCTTATCAGCACACCAGACTTCAAGGCAACTGACATCAGTGCCTGGTGCCACCGCCTCCTGGGGCTCTTTCCCAACTCCTGTGTTAAAACCCAACTCCACACAGCTTTGCAGGTAGGATATCTTTGCATAGCTTTTATTATGCACTGTGACCACTACGCAATCTCTCCACAGCAGCAGCTCCTCTAGTCCATTGGAGTCTTCTCTTCTGTGGTTCAGACAGTGGTTTTGCAGATAGGTGATATAACCTTACAAACAAGTCAAGCCAGCTTGTGACTCAGTTCAATCAAACATGACGATAATGATCTGCACTTATTCTCCATGGATGTTGGAACAAAGCTTCGAACCCTTGAGTTACAAACCACATTCTGGCTCCCTGCCTTTAAATTATGAGGCGAGGATATGTACAAGTTCTGCTACAAGGAACATATTCCAAGATTCTCAAAGCTGAGTAATCTACCAATTTGAATTGGGACTAGTTAAGTTAAATTGATTTTTTTTAATGCACTTATCCTCTACAGGGACTTCACATTCCCCCCCCCCCTTAAATGCTGATTTTCTGAAACTCTGCCTATCCAATACTCATTACTGAATTGCATGGAAAGTTGCCAAAAGCAGCGATGCCTTCTGGACTAAACAAGGGATTTATTACTGAGAAACCACAGCACAGGGTAAAAATCCATCACAAACTTATTGATTTAAACTGATTGTAAGTAATCACACGCAATTTATAAGTGAAACATACTGCCATCTAATTTAGAGTGAGTGAATTGAATGCTACTACTCCGAATTCTGTTTAAAAGCAAACTCTAATTGATATCCAAATAGAAATAACTGAAGCTTTCAGAAAACATGAATAAAATATTTCGTTATCTCTGTTTATTATGTATTGATAGGTCATTTTTACCTATTTAAAAATAGACAGTAATTATAGTATTATACTTCAGCAGGAATTTATATGAGAGCCTGAGGGCAAGTTAAATAGAATTGGACAAGTACTGTGCCTACAGTGTGGAGAAGAGAATTTGAAGCATGGGATGCAGTCAAAATGACTTCAACTCGCTCTTAATATAGAAACTTCAAACTTTTCCTACTTTCCACCCAAAACATGACGAAATAAAGTCATGCATTTTACTAAAACATGTATCTCACCTACAGAGGAAGCATCTTCAGATGAAAATTGTATTGTATGGCACAAGTTATCCCTCTAGCACCACATCTTCCCTCCAAGATGCCATTCAGTGAATTGTTCTTGTCAGTCTCTTTTGCTATGTCTCATAACTGGATCCCAATTCGCAGCAGCATTACTCAGTCTATAGCCAATTTCATTTCTAAACAAACAGTTGAAGATATTCGCTGTTCTTCTAAACAGTGTGTAAACACTGCCAGGAAAAAACAACATGATGGTTCAGAGTCATCTCATACTCAGAAATTTTGCTATTAATATTGAAGGATGTAAGAACATATTACTTTTTATTAATAGAATCACTCCTAGCAGGAGCACAGTGTGCCACCACTTCCAGTATGCATCTGGCTTCATGACTTTTGAAGACCAGAAGCCCACCTAGAACCTTTCCTCCTGGAAACTCCTTCTCAGGTCATATTTAAAGACTAACATGTAATTTCCCAACAGGAGCACTTGTGCCAGATCACAACGTGATCAACTTGAAAGGTCCACCAGACACATTTCAATCGTCCTTCACACTGCAGGTTGGGTTCAGACATCTCATCAGCTGCCTGTTTGCAGGAAGGTGCATTTCATGTCTTGTATGAAGATAAAACCATAAATAAGGTGTTCAGATGGCCTTCTAACAACATGAAAATATTAAAGCTCTAATGTTGCACTCAGGAGTTTTAACCTCACCCTGCACTGAGTGGCACCATTGTCCATAATTAGCATCATTACAACTCAATCAAGTCCATTTGCAGAGTGCATTGCTGGACTGGGCCCTCAGGAACTGGTTATGTTCCTGTAGCTGACTGTATTGCTGCATTCCTTCAAGAAGGCAACAGCTCTGTATCCAAACCATGATGTACTCCTGTTTGCCTAGTTGGTAGTAGCCATGTGCTATCTGTTAGTTGTGTACAACTAGACATTTCCATTTATATAAACTTCCCCATTTTTATCATAATGTGGCTCTTAACACCAATCCCATAATTCAACACTGCAAAAGCCTCTCTGCTTTTCTGTTGCTCTGAGATGAAGGAATACTCAACTGTCATGGTCTGTGCTAAATGACACCAGAGGATGTCCTTGCCCCTCAGGTACTTGCCAAGCATGACTTAAATTCTAAAGAAGCTACTGTGAGAAGCAAAACCTAATTTAGATCTTAGTTTTTTAGGACAAAACTATCCACTACAAACCAATGCCATTTAGCAGATACTTCTCTGCCTAGTGATGTGAATAACAAACTTTAGAACACTAGGATTAAAAGCTCCAATGCACAACTGTCTCCATAGTGATTACATAGCTTCCATTTCTTCTCCTCCAGGAGGTAGGACACTGCCCAGGCTCTGAACAGGGAAAGCACAGACGCCACAGACAGAGTCTTCAGGGAGATTTGGAGCCCATGACGCCCCACCAGCACAAGCAAGACAAAAAAACACCATCAGACATTTCCTGTCCTGGGTTGTGATTTTAGTCTCAGGAGTATTTTATTTAAGGAATGAACTAAAATTTAAGTCAATGTAATGCTAATCAACACCAAGAAGTCCCCTCACAATCACATCTTCTTTTGGTATCCCTGTGACAGCATCCACACCCCTCTCATGTTTACAGCCTGTTGCTTTCTGCAGCTGTCCTCTCCTTGCTTACTCTACAGCTCTGCATCTCAGCATCTCAGCAAAGTGAAATGTTGATATTGAACATGAAAGAGAAACTCATCTGTGTGATGAGAGTAGTGAGCTGGCATAGAGCTGTCAAACAGAGGAAGTGTCTTACAACTGCCATAGTATAATGAAAATGTTCTTAAAAACTCTGAGGCAACTGCAGAGCGCGACAGAAAATGAAGCTGCCTACACCTGAGGCTGTACGCTGCGTGTGTGCACAGAGCAGCATCTGCTCTGGACTGTACAGGCAATTTGAGTTAGGGCAAGCCCTATTTCCAAACTGCTGGCTCAACAGCAAAAACGGGCAGGCAAAACATTTTGTTTCCCATTTCCTCTGTGCCAAAATAAGTCACTATTGCAGTACCATTTTGGAGGAGACAGGAGAATTGCCAGGATCCCAAGAGCAAATCCCTCTTGGCAAAGGATCAGCTTTGGACACCCCCTCCACAGTGCACAAGGCCTCTGCTGGGGCAGGATGGATGGAGCCTCACCAATGTTCACAGCCACACAAAGAGAAGCAAAGGCAGGTTAGGTAGGAGGAAGCCTCAGGTCACTTGAGGAGAAGCTGTGAAGATCATTGTCCAGCCCAGGGAAAAATTTCTGGCTTTTGTAGAATGCAGTCCACATACTCAACGTGCTTTTCCAGGAAGCAAAATAAAGACACACATGAAGCTTAAAACTGCACAGTCCATATATACCTGAACTTGCAGATCTGACTGTTAAAAAACAAAAGACTTTCTTTACAGAGAGGATCAACACTATTTTGCCACAACTCCTGGAAAGCTGCTGCTAATTTCAGTGAAACTGACTCTGCTGCATTGCAAATGATTCTTGACTCTAAGAAAGCTTAAGATTTATATGCTTCAGGCACTTAGGCGGAGATTTTCACAGATCATCAGGGAATCTGGATGTAGAGCTCTAGCCAGAAGTTTGAAAATTGAAGAGTAAGCACAGGCAAGCAAATATTTGAGGTATTTAACGTCCCCAAAAGGTACCAAGCTAAGCACCCAAGCGACTAACCACTTCCAGAAACACAAGCCTCAGATTTTGGGAGGTCATTTATATCAGCATCAAGCAGCTATTAAGAGATGTGGGAGCATTATCCAACACCTTTCCCTTAGACTTCAGTGCTTCTGAAATCAGCAAATGCACTGTGGGCACAGAGCATGATCAGCTTCAGGGCTTTTCATCACTGTTGTGATTTTATATGAAGTCAAAAAGCAGAAGGGGCATTTAGTAAGGCTGATTTGAGGCCACAGAAAATACAAGATTACAGTTAAGAGGGAAAGATTGGTATGACCAAATCAATACTGTACAATAAATACACTAAGTGTGGTGTTAATCCCATTAGCTGAGTGGAGTAAGGTGAATGTGAGAGGTACTATGGAAACAGGAAGATTAAGAGAGGCTAAAATTAAACATACCCAAATGAGAAGGGCAATGAAAAGAGTATTCTAAACCACCGAGATTTAGGGGACTATGTGCAGCTTGGAAACTTCACCTGAGAGCAGATGTTGCCTTGGCACTTTGGAGCTTGTATCACAGAGAGAGAGTGAACAGGGATGAAAGTGCATGTTTTTCCACAAGTAAAAACACAGTAATGCCAAAATTCCACAGAGGAAGCTTATTAAACTGTTTGCTAAAGACACTGCGCTGTATCTTCAGAGAATTATACACTTAAAAGTAAGAACACCATCACTGTAAAGATCTAGCTGCACGCAGGAGTTTACTAACTTGTACCACATCCCACATGCCCTCAGTGACTACCCAGACCTAGTGAAGAACTCTGAAAATGGGGAGGAGACAGCAGCCAGGCTAAGAAAAGAACTGCAGCCCTGGAGGAACAGGTATTTTATGCATTCGCCAACATTTAAAGCAGAGAACTAAGCCAACATTGAGTCTGTGGGTATCTGCTCTGCACCATAAGTCAGTGGCCATTACATGCACAAGAAGAACAGGAAAGCAGACTGCTAAGCATTAATTTCAACTAGGCACTCCAGTAAAAAGAAAACTTCTCGCCCTGCATGTTTAGGAGAAGCTAATGAAGACTGACTACTGCATTTATTTACATTTTCTCAGCACTGAGCATTTCAGCTTTTAAGTTCCATGTGCAACTTGAAAGCAAGGCAGAAACCAAACTGTTTGGAAGAGCACCATCTCTTTAGAGGATTAGGAATTAAGTTAACTGCACATTAGAGATAAAATAGTGGAGTGCTTGTCTTTATTCTTAATAATAAACCATAAGGCATTGAGCTACACAGCACGATTAACTCCTTTCAACTTCTCACTATTAGTGCTGAGGCAGCAACATATAAATCTCAGAAAAACATTAAAAATACAAAGTGATTAAGTTAAGATTAAGTGAACTTAGGGCAGGCAAAAAATGCTACATTGCAACCCAGAAGAGAAATTTCTTGTTCTTGTCAAGGGCAGCCTGAGCACAGATAGCATTTGAATGAGTTCCTTAAACCAAAAGTCATTCACAGTTTGAAGTGACCAGCTTTACATGTTATTCTGCATCCCTCTTCTCCTTCTTAACTTGTGGTTCATCTAGCTATTCATTCTCTAGTGATCGCTACCAAGCTGCTGGTAAGGATGAACTTGTGAAACCACATCTTAGCTCCTCCTTTACCAGCTCCATGCAGTCTTAAACTTCACTTTTCTTTGACTGGGCTCCCCATTTATAAAATTCTTCTTATAAACATGACAAAACCCCAAACCAAACAAAAAAATACCAAACAAACAAAATCCATTCAAGTCTGTGAGATACAGAGGTATTAAACAACCAGGGCCACTTTATCATTAGACAATCAGCCCAATAGATACTACCACATACCAACAAAACCAAAAACTTGCCGAGACTCCTGGGAATAAAAACACTCTCCACAAGATGCCCAGAGTTCTGTCTAACTGTAAGTCTTTAGCTATTCTCTATGGTTCAAAGAGATACTAAGCTTATTTACCTATACCCTGAACCAGTTTAAGATAACTGAGGAAAGAGAAGGAATAGAGCAAACCTCTCAACCTTCCTCTTTCTCCAAGCTTTAGCTGCAGCTGTAGCCTATGAGAAAACACCAGCATACCTTCTCCTATATTATCACCTTCACCTGTGGGAGAAACTCACCTGAAAGGTAGGCAAAGTTATTGGTTTGAGCAGCCATCAAATTCCACCTTTAAGTGCTTCTTTACTACCTGGAAAAGCTGGGCAACACTTAAACCACTGGGAAAGCTTTGGCACCAAAGCCCATCCTGTTCAGGCAAAGTTGTATCCTCATCTTTGCACAGTCCTGGCTCTTTCATACCTGGTTATGAGCCATCTTTCATTGCATTACACAGAGTCCAGCACAGGGGACTCAGATGCAAGACTAAGCAAATCTAAACAAGCAAATAGCTTCATAGAGAGCAGCTGAAATCATTATGGCATGAAATGCAGGAGCGGCTTGGAGGTGAAGCACCCTCCTGGTGCAGAAGTTCCCCTTCAGATCTTATTTCCACAGTTTTGTGAAGTCCTAAGCAAAGTGTCAAAGCCCTTTCATCTAGATATAATGATGTGACAATGGTGGAAGACCTGCCTTAGCCAAGCACGCAAGGATCATTGAGTATCTGGAGCTTTGTGGCGGCCTTTAAGCATTACAACTCAGCTGTAAACAGAGCCCAGTACCATATTCATACACAGTGTGCCAGGCTGTGCCGCGAGGTGTTTGCCACCTAACCACATAAGGCAGAATTAGAACTGCTGAAAATTTTCCAGGAAAACACTGGAAAAAAGCAATAAATCAAAACAAAAATGCATCCTGGAAATGTACTAGCTTCCAACAACAGAAGCAAGTTTCCCCATATACTTTCCTAGGAGGCGCAGGGATTTCACAACACCACAAGCAAAACAGACACATAAATTACCTGAAAGGTGCTTTTGGTTTAACTGCTGCAGGATCAGCAGCCTCAGCAAACTTGTGTCTCCCGAAGTTGACAGGGGTTTGAAATTTGTGGTCTGTGAACCCTGCAGAGAAAATATTTGAAGTGAGTTTTCGGTCAGATTTCATAGGCAAAGATTTTCATTAGTAACTACTTAGGGTTCCTCTGGACTGATATGTACCAGTAATATGGGAAACCTGAAAGTCTGGTTACTGCAATGCTCCAGTTCTTGAACCAGCAGCCCTGAGAAGCTTGGCTTGCTCTGGAATAAGCACAGCGACTCACAGAGAGGTGAAATCTACTTCCTGAAGCCAGTATGGTCCCAGCTCTTGGTTTGCTCAGCTGGCAAACAACCTCAGACTGTGGCTGTGCTGGGGCTTTAGAAACCATTACTTCATTTTGGGTAGAACATTTCAAAACGACATTTCCTGTTTTGTCTTTTAAAGTTATCTGGAGAATTTCATTCTCCACCCAGAAGAGTGACTTTTCTTGTTTATTGTTTTCATAGATCTACAGGATGGAGATATGATACAATGTATAATATACATGGAGGGGTTTGGAAAATCAGGTTCATTTTGATATTGGGTAAACGGTGTAAACCTGTGAGTCTCCTACTGAGCTGAAAACACAATACAGAGCTCCACAACCCCAAATCGGTGCCGTTGCCAGCAAGCCTGTTCCCCTTGTATTCCTTATGCAACAGCTTTACCAAGAGAATCAAAATAAGCAATTGCCATAACTTTTCCCATAATAACTCTCATCATTTTTTCCATACCCGTAGCAGATTCAGGAACTCCTGGGATTTCTCTGATACTCAGCAGCAAAAGAGTTTATTATTATCTTCAACAGGTCTTCAGCTACCTACAGGAAGAAAAGATTCACAAGTATCATCAGCCTCTGTCTTTGCACAACAGGCAGGTTCAGAATTTCACATAAAAGACATTATATCTTGGAACTGAGTGTTCCATTATGTACAAATCATTCCCATTTCATCTCCTTTTAGGCCTCCCGTTGAACTTCTCATTATACAATCTTCTGTCCCTTCCTCAAAAGCATAAATACTCTCATAAAAGATCCTCTCCTAGTGTTTTTATTATCATCAGGTATTTTTACAGGCTACTAACTCCATATTTGCCAATACATACGCCATGCATCTGACCTTCCTGAAGACAGGAGAAAAGATAACAGCAAACCAATATTCCCGTATAAAAGCCAAAACTCAAATCTAGTATTCTGGATAAAAGAAAATACTACAATTTTACACTTAACCATCACATTTTGTTCCCCCCCCCCCCCCCCACATGTATTTGAAAGTCTTTTTCCTGTCTTGATGAGTTAAGTGTGCAATATGAGAGTCTTTCACTGCAAGTTTACTCATAGGATGTGTTTAAAATTAAATTCAATAGCATGAATCACCAAGTGTAGTGTTGCAGAGCTGTCTTCATATTTTTCAGTTGGATTCCCTTTGCTAAAGCAAAGTGCTCAGCTCACATACAAAAATGCTGCAGGCATCTGCATGAAGGGTATTTTGGAAGTGAAAGTCCAGGACTTTCATGATTTAGCCCTTCAGTGACAGGCAAATTCAGTCCTGCACATTTGGGCAGAACTAAAGTTGCCAAAGGTACATGCACAAAAATAAGGTCCAGTTTGATCTGACAGTAGTCTTGATGCCAGAATTTCATAGAAACTCATGTGAACGATCAAGTAGACAGAGATCCAACTGCTCTGCGCTAGATGTACTGGAAATAGACTGTTTCCCGTTTCATCAAGCAGTCTTGGTGCCATTCAGAGCCAAGTTTACTAAATCAAAGCTGCAGAGATAGGGAAAATTTTAACGGAGTTTGGAATTAGCAGTGATAGAAAGCTACTGCAGTCATTACAGAGCAATTCTTAAAATCCAGTGCCCACTTTAACTGTAATTCCTCCAAATTCAAGCCAACCTAAGGATGAAACTAAATAATTTGCCTGAGCAGACTTGCTGCATTCCTGATAGGTATTAGAAAATAAAACTGGGCAGGGGGATGGAAGGGGATTGTGGAGACGGAGCCAACAAGAAACATCATGATGAAACCGCTCATATCGAATTTCTAATAATAGACCTAAAAGCTCTTTACAGGACAAAAACGCAGGGGTAGAGTCATATGGCAAAGAAATAAAGGCACCGATTCTCTGTATGACCTTCTTAAGACTCTCCAGCAGGCTAGAATCATAGAACCACAGAGTGGTTTCGTGTTGGAAGGGACCCTAAAGCTCATCCAGTTCCAACCCCTGCCATGGGCACGGACACCTTCCACTAGAGCAGGTTGCTCCAAGCCCCGTCCAGTCTGGGCTTGAACACTGCCAGGGATGGGGCAGCCACAGCTTCTCTGGGGACCCTGTGCCAGTGCCTCAGCACCCTCACAGGGAAGAACTTCTGCCTAAGAGCTCATCTCAGTCTCCCTCTGGCAGGTTAAAGCCATTGCCCTTGTCCTGTCCCTACATGTCCCTCTACATATTTCTTGTAGGCCCCCTCTAGTCCTGTGCTGTGAAATACAATTTTAAAACATGCAACCATCTGAAGAAACAGCCTACAGGAAAACACACACTTAATTGATCTTCACACAACTGGAGCGAGAACAAATTTTACCTCTAATTTTTCATAGTCTGGCTGTATCCCCACGTTACCAGAGTCCAAGAGTCCTGCTATCACTCTAAATGTACACAGTGCTGGGAAGCACACAATTTCCAGTTCAAAAATCCTTCTGGAGCTCCCGCTTCTTATACCCAAGGTGGGAGTATACAGCCCATGCTGGTAAAGAAGGGGAGTGACTGCTGCGGGCAGGCTGTCTAGCACCATTGTCCTGCCATGCCCACATGCCTCAGCTGGATGGGATTTGAAAACAACTTTACCCACTTACACGTGTCTAATGAAACTCAACTTTAGTGAAGAAAAGAACCACCCAAGTATTGTTCCTTTCTCCTTCCAAAGCTGAGGGCATGAGGGGCAGTGCTCAGAGATGCTGTCAGGAATACAGAGGTACTTACTGCCTCTTTTGCTGACAAGGAAATAAATACATTGCAAAAACCCAGTCTCTTGTACCTGCTCCTTTTCGTACTTCATCTTTCCACCACTGCAGGTGACATGGGAGCGTTTTTTAACCCAGCCTTTACCTCAATTTGCTTCATTCCTCAGGTTGCTGTGTCCCTCAAGATGCCTTTATCAGACTAACTCCCAACCGAGACACTTCTTATCCTAACACCTTACAGGTCTACAATCAGAAGCGGCCCGGCACAAGAGCTCCCGGCAGGCAGAGTCTGCTCGAGAGCTGAAAAACCACCTCAAACAGACAAAAAACCCCAAAACCACACGGTCGAGGCGCCGCTCGAGCCCGCCAGGCTGAGGCGCCGGCTCCCTCTAGTGTCCGTGCACGCCGGCAGCGCCGCCGCCATGCCGGCTGGGGCTTGTCTCTCCCACACTGCCCTCTGCAGCTCGCTTCCAGGCT
Organism: Ara ararauna; assembly: GCA_028858755.1. Classification (NCBI taxonomy): domain Eukaryota; kingdom Metazoa; phylum Chordata; class Aves; order Psittaciformes; family Psittacidae; genus Ara; species Ara ararauna. The sequence continues at coordinate 1,330,371 of CM054389.1, read as the reverse complement.
GTGCCTGCAGGGACTACAGACCTCAAACTGCAGGAAAACATAGCGAAATAATAACAAAAGGAGTCCAGAGGGGTCCTTCCTCTCGGAACTGACTGGCCACAGCAGACCCATGTAAATCGCTGCGGCACCAGCACCTCACGGGCCTGGCCGCCTCAGCACAAACGCAGGGTCTCTCATGTGCAGCTGGCAAGAATCTTTCATTTTCTCATCAAAATATATCAACTTCAGGCAACATGAAGAAAATCAATCAGTTTCTGCAAGCATGTCACCACCTGGACGCGTTTCTGCTCCATGCAGTGCACTTTATTGTGGTATCACCAGACAGATGCCTGAGGAGCAGTGAGCTAGGCCAGGCACAGACACACCTGCCTGCCCTGACTGCATTTTGCTAAATAGATCCTTCAAAGCAACGGATTAGTATATTGCTGTAATATTCAGTGATGTATTTGGTGCTGCAGAGCTCCAGATGCTGTGTAAACCACAATAATACAGCTAAGTGGAAAATGAGTCATTTAAAACCATAACAACTATCATAGCATGACTCCACTGACAACAAAGCACAACGGTAATACTGCAAGGTGGATGATACATGTTTGTCAGGGCCATTGGTCCTGGGAGGCTCTGTCTCTACAGCTCCCCAGCCCTGGTGCTGCTGAAGGGAGCCTAGCGTGCGGTGGCACAGTTGGCTGTGGTGCCCCGTCCTCCTCTATGTGTGTGAAAGCCACCATTGCCTCAACACCGTGTTTCACCTCACCGCTGCTGACCCATCTCACCGCTCGGCTTCATGAAGAATGCTGTTGTGGATCCCAGGAGAGCAGAGGAGCACCCGGATATCAGCTGTGGTGAGGTAGGACTGCCCTGTTCAAAGCAGCTTTCCTCAGTCAGACCAGCCAGCACAGGGGTTCAGACCACAGGGGCCACGGGAGCAGGGTGCTGCAGGGCTGCCACCCTTCCTGCTGGAACTGGTGCCCACGGGGACAGCCCAACTTCCAGGTGCTGTCTGGGGGCAGGTCGGTTTGAGGCATGGCCCTTTGTGGGAAAGGAGAGGAAGGCTCCTCCAAGCCCACTTTGTCCCTCAGCCTGGACAAAAAGCAGCAGGGCCATGTGGGGCCATGCTCTGCTGCCTGCTCCTCAGGCCCTGCTCAAGGGAATGTCCCTCGAGGCAGGAGCTTTCACAGCAGCAGGGCAGTGTTAGCTCTCCGCTGACATGGCAAAGGTGACTAGGGTAGAAAAGCTAAACCCAGGGCCAAGTTTTCTGCTGGCATGAAGCAGACAGCTCTGATGATTGTACATAAACCATTTTAATTGATGTCCTTAGAAAATCTGGCATTAGTTTTTTTCCCCATCCTCAAATGAAGCAGTTCTCTTGCTTAGTCCTTGGGTAATCTTTTCAAAAGCCAGGTAATGGAAAAAACAGAGGAATAGCCTCACTAAAGACTGAGGCTTTGCCAAGCTGACAAACACTAACTCATATCACATGTACTATTTTGCTATAGAGATGCATCTTTTATTCCCTGGTTTGTTGCTTGACTGTAGCACCAAGTAATTTAAACCTAACTCTCCGCAAGATGATTGCCTTTATCTTGCTGAATGCTTTGGGTATGGACCACTTCTAGTCCCTCTTATTAAATGTGATAAAGCAAGGTCAGTCCTTAGACAAACCTGACCACTGCGTGCCACAGCACCGTTGAGATTTCTGTCATTTATGCAGGGGAACAGGAGAGCTCCTCACAGATAAAAATCATTTACAGCTCTATTCACCTTGCACAAAACAGCATTGCCACCCCGGCAGCCTACCCACATTTCAGTCTCTCTTTAACTACCCTCTTGTGGTATCTCCGAAGAACTACAGCCTTTTCTAACATGCTAAAATAAATCCAGTTCTTCTTGGCTACTCCAGGATTAACTGAGGCAAAAGTTTCCTTTAGAAGGGCAAGTAGATGGTGGTTGGTTTCGAGTTTGGTTTGTTTTTTAACAAATGCTCTCCAAATGCATCTTGTTTGCCCCAAATACACTGAGACCCTTCTAAAACATGGGCTAGTGAAAATTCCACAAGTTTATACTTGAATTGTTAGTTGTCTTTAAAGGAAAAGAAAAAATAATCTATACTCCCTCCCCAAATCCATCACTGATTCAACAGAAACCAGTTAAGGGCTGTGAAAATGCAAAGTAGAAGATGCATCTCATCAACATACAGTACTATTTTATATTTGATAGGTAAAGTCTCTATCTAATGAATTAAGTTCTCACTTATTTTCTTGTGTTGAAATAAACATGATTGTATTGCGGATGGATGATTAAGTTTCTAGGACTAAATGCAACTTTTTCAGTAGAGAAATGTATCACAAATGCAACCAAGAAAAGTGCTACGCTGTGAGTTTCAATACTGAGAAACAGTAACGATTAAACAAGCCACACTGGGTGATGAAATACAGCCTGTCTACCCTCAATAACCAGAATGACCAGACCTTATCACTTTGGGTCAGTACTTGAGATGTTTGAGTTATCAATTTTAGCAAATCTAGTACTCCAGGAAGCTGTTAACGTGGGTTAGGGTTAAAAAAGGTTTCTCAAGACAAAACAGCAACCCAGACATTGCTCATCTCTTACCACCACTGACTCGGCAGTTTACCTGACTCAGGGTTTTTGTTTTCCTGGTGACTAAGGCAGTAACCTCATTCCCTTGGGCGACTCCTGGGATGACTCAGGCAGTAGGTGGTTGCTATTACACTGGTGACTCTGAGTTTTGCTCCCAGTTGGGCTTTTCCCATTTATAAAATGGGGATAATGCTACAGTGAAGCCTGTATTACCAAATCAGCTGAGCAAATGGCAAGTGCCATGATTGCAGTCTACAGGAAAGGCCTCAGCAGAAAACACCAAACAGGATGTGTGAGACTGCAAAGTGCCATCATAATTCCAAACACTGCTCTTTGCTGTACAGGGCTCCACCTCCGTGATACTGCCCCTGACACTGTGTGTATTTTGATGTGTATCAATACATGTGTTTCTATATGCAAGCAGTGCATAAATGAGAAGGAAGATATTCCTTATGGCCAGGAAATATCTTTGTGCTAAAACGATTTTAGTTGCAAGGTATCTGTGGAAAAAGAAAGGTGTGTGTACTCCAAACCACACAACTGGCAGGATGGGACCATGCTGGAAACTGCCAGCTCCATGATAAGCACTTGGGGGGGTTGCCAGCTGGGAACTGTCACCTGGTCCATGGTCACTAGCAGCCTAAGCCCCTGCAGATGGAGACAGGGCACCGGGAGAACAGTTTCCCTTTACCTGCAGCTTTTTAAACTCTTGGCTAGCAAAAACTTGAAGTCCTTTATGGTGGTTACCATGGCTAATTCATTGAGGCCTTCGGTTTTCACTCCTGTTTCTAGTACTTCCATGGGTTTTTTTTGTATTGCAGCAGCACTGGGAAATGCTCACTTGCCCCAGTCAGGGTACCAAGCACAGTGCAATCGTGTAGTGAGACAGACTGTGTCCCAAAGAGCTTCACATATAGGGTGGCTGCGATTGGAAACTTTACAGTGCAAACAAAGACCTGATGAGACAGCAAAATTAACAGGGAGGAGGTAGTCCCACCACTCATTTGCATGTACTTCTCTGAATCAGGTAAGTTAGAGGCTAGTCTCCATCTGGAGTTAAAGAAAAGTCACCTTCAAAAGGCAATTCAGATCATTTAGGTTAGAATTCTGCTCCAAATCACCTTCTAACATTACGGATGAGTATGCCTCCAAAGATACCACAGCTTGCTCTTCTTTCTTGCCAGAAGCAAAAGCAGTAAGCCAAGTAGCTCCTCTGAAAATGGAATATAACCTATGGTCTGTTACCTTGTTCCAGTGCCCCAGGTGGCTTTCAGCAGAGGTCACCTGCACTTGTGAAGCAGCAGTTAAGAGTTCAAATTATCAAGATTCATGCTAAATATTTGCTTAACAAGGCACAGCCACAGCAAATGAAAATACTTCATAGTAAAATCCTCCCCAACCTCCATTTGCTTGTCTTCCAGTCCAGCAATAACCATGAATTTTCATGAGCTCATACAAGGAAAGGTAAAAAGGAACAAAAATATACAGTGTCTATGCTCTCAGAAAAGATTTGTCGGCAGTTTATTGCTGCTTATAAGAGATTTAGCTATTATAAGCCATAAAAGAGAACATGACCACTCGCAAAAAGGTAACAGAGTATCAGTGAAGTGTAAATAGTAGAAAACCAGGTTAGAATGAAGTATTTTTTTAAGAGGAAACAAAACCATATAGAAAGTTAAAAAAGAAGGGGCAAAGCACTGCTATCAAGGAACAGATGTGACTGCTTTCAAAGGATCACTTCCCCTGTGCTGCTTTAGTTGGCATCTCAACTGGTTATAGGAAGCTGCTAAGTAGGAAACTAGTTGGAGTATAGGAAGGGGGAGCTTTAAAGCATAAAGCAAAGGTCCTGGGTGCTGTAAGCATAGTGGCTTGGGGTTTTCCATGATCCACATCTCTCACACCCTATACAGTAATACCCTTCTGACTCATTTCATTCCTACAGGTGGTATTTGGCATTGCCTTTAAACAAACATCCTTTAATACTAGGGATTCAAAAAGAGATTTAACACAGATGTCTTGAATGGAAAACCCTGCAAAAAAGATTCAATTATCTATACCTGCAAGCTAATACCCCTGTATCAAACTTGAGGAAAGCAACAGATGCATCTGAAAAAGTTTTGAAGCATTAAAAATCCCACTTCATCCCTTGCTCTACCTTTGAGGCATATTCCTCTGAGCATCACTACTTGTGTAAAAAGACCTGACACCAGAAGCTTCAAAGGCATATAGCCACTTGAATTGTATTGAATTCAAAGGGGGTGAAATGCCTCGATGCTCTCTGAGACTCTGAGAGCGTGGGTTTGTTGGCTTGATTGGGACTTAAGACCCATGAGCAGAGCTACGCTCAGCATGAGAGGACAAGGATCGTGGTCTCTACAATCAGAGACCACATTTCTTCCCCCTTAAGAACTGCCAAGCCATTAGGACTCCTATTACCATGCTCAGAGATGAGCCTCGAAGATGATGCTGTCATTACACTCGCTCTCATGGGACCCCTCCCATTATAACTGTGCAAGCTTGTTCCAACAGTTTCATCCTTCAACAGTCACCTATGACTGGTTCCTTCAGAAACTTGGAAGGTTTTTAATGATGTGCATCCAGAAGACTGAGATACAGGTCACTCACAAAAAAAAAAAGAAAAGATCTTTTTGCACATTTTTGTACATTCTGCACAGGTTACACAAAACGATTTTACGAAAGACATAAAGCTATTCTTTTAGTTAATGGTTGAAATTCAGGGAAATTTTGCTTTCATCAGATTTACATGAGAGAAAGAGCAGAATACAGCCAGAAGTGCTCCAGGGCTGAAGAGACAAACAAACCCAAACTTGAATATACAGCTGCATACATTTAACTGCTTACCAGAACAACTGACAGTTATTGAGGGAGAAGAAAGACTGCCTAAGACTTGCTCAAGGAAACAAACTGCAGTGTCACAGGTTACCTCTGCCAAAGCAACTCTGGATAAAGGTTTGAAGTGATCACAACAAGCTTGTGAAAACCTAAACTAAAAGAAATGTCCTGGAAATAATGTATGAGGAGGAGCATTTTCCCCCCTAAAACACAGTGAAAATGAAAGCTGGATTATGAAGAACTAAGTGCAGGAAACTGGACATATATCTGTATAAATTGTTCATAGTAAATTGACAGTCATATCATTAGCTGATGAAAACTGGTAAAAAGCCATTGGCTTGTGTGGAACTGCACAGATTCACGAAAGGGCCACGTGCTTAAGTATGGGACTCTCCTGAAAGACTAAGTGACCACTTAACTCAAAGCTAATGTAAGAAGGCAGTTAACTACATTTAAAAGAATCTGGGCAGGCCAAGGACCTGATCTCCTTTTTGTTCCTTTTTTCCTCATTTCTAGAATAATTTTAGTAAGATGCCTTAGAAAAGCTTGCCTTTTCCTTTACATTTTTAATTCTGAACAAAACCCCATTTGTGGGAAAAGGTCTTTCTTCCCCATAGCACTGATGGGGTACTCCACACAAAGAAGCACCTAGCAGTTTAGTTCACATTTTTTAATAACATGGCACAATTTACATTACACAAGTCTTCGCTGATGAGGAAACATGCTGAAGATTGAGAGCCGCTTCGCTTTGCTTTTCACATAGGGTCTAGAAAGGACTTTATTACATACAGGATAAACAGCAAAAAGGTTCGTATATAACAATCTCTTTACAATACTGAAAGCTACCACTACGGTTCCAGTGTACATATTCTTCAGGGTTGGGTTTTTTTTTTCGTAGTTTTCCTTTTGTTCTTAAAAAAAACCCAAAACAAACAAAACAAACAAAAAAAAAAAAAAAAAAAAAGAAAGAAAAGAACCACTGCACAACATCTGGAGTTCACAAAATCTGAAGCTCACAACTAAACCTTCAGTTGACTACTAAAATAGATCTCTGAGCATTAGAAACAACTGTCTGTAGGTAACTTCCTTTTTTTTTCCTTTTTTTTTTTTTTTTTTTTTTTTTGCCAAAACAGGGTAACAACTTCAGATAGCACTTTCATACACTAGAAGACCAATGGAACTAATTTTATTTCATACATATATTTTACAGTCCAGTAGACAAGATAGTGAATTCTCTCTGATAAAGTCATATTCTCTCCAAATATTCAGACAAGAAACTGAATGCATTATAAAAAACTGTGTTATGAAAAGACAGGTTTCAGAAGATTGATGCATATCTTTCCAAAGGACCATGTTCTGCAGGTTATTTCATGTCTTCTGTGATTAGGGAACAACAAGGCTGGCCTGTTAGCTATGCACAGACTTTATTACCAACTGAAGTACAAGAAATTGCATTATGAAATCTGCATCAGAGTTCATTAATTCAGTTACTGATCCACAGTGAAAACATATCCATCATTTAGAAAAGTATTACCTTTCTTGTAGGATTTGTTTCAATGTAGCTAAAAATCACTTAAAAAAACCCAAATCAGTGTGTGTACAGACAAAAATGCCACACTGGCAATAAACCCAGACATGAATGGCTATAAGCAGATGTTCTTCCAAAATAAATTTGACATGTGAAGTGACAAAGTTCTGGAAAATATCCAGTATTTGATTATTTAACCCAGATAAATGTGACTGAAAGCCAACCTGTACAACTAAAGTACCAGAGGTTACAGACTGCTAACTCTGAGGTGTTCTAAGCAGTACATGAGCTACAGTAACATCAGCCTCTTGGTGCAGGGGTTCAGACAGAAAATAACACTTGCAATGGGCTGTTTCTTCACCAAAACAAGCAAGAGAAAGAGGTTTCTATTATAGATGAGCTTGTTCAGGGAAAATATGACTTTAATTATGTTGTGTGTTGAAAAGGCTCCTTTGAGTTATAAAGGCTTTTGTGAAAAGCCTTAAAATTCATTGCATAGTTGAAGGGGTTTAGCTGTCTATAACAATATATGTAACACAGCATAAGCAGACTGTGTTGATCAATATTAAGTTTGCAAATAGCACAGTTTAAGAAGTATTAATGTATTATGTTACTTAATTTTATCTATTTACATTTGTACAAAGTAAAGCTTTCATCTTACCCTTTTTGCATATATGAACCGTTAACCCATGAAGCAATCTTTTTACAGAAATATCTACAATTGTCTTCACTTCTGGTCTGAAAGAGCTTTGTATGGTTGACATTGGTGGTGGCTTGTTGCTAATCAAATCATTCAGATTAATGTCTTGTTCTTCAGTTCAAACTCTGAAATTTTTAAACTAGAAATAAAATAGAGGAGGAGACACGAGGAGCATGAACTTGGCTAAAAGATCTGGAAAATTCCAACATATAATATACAAAAAAACCATTTCAAAATCTTTGCACTCAGGTCTATACATATTGTACAGTGGGTCACATCCCCAGTCTGTATCAATGACTAGTACGAAGGTCTTTATATTATGTTCATTTACAACTTTCTGTCCCTCTTTCTCTGGTTTTTATTTAGTCTTACTCTCTTTATCGAGCTTCAATGTCCTTGAGGGTGTGAGAAGGAGGCCTCTCTCTCATTTCTGTTGACAGAGGAGTAGTCCTTCTGGGAGACCCAGGCCGAGGTCCCAGAGTAGAAATAAGAGGAGGAGGGGCACTGAGAGCTGCTGTAGGGGGAGTTTTGTTGAGGATGCCATTTTGGTGTCCCGTTGGAGGACTGACTCTGGGGTAGTGCATGCTAGGCAGTCCTGGCGTGATCAAGCTTGGGTGAGGCAAGTGCCCATCCAAGGCGGCGGGGTGAACTGAGTGCAGGCGTGCATGTTCATAGTCCTCTCTGAGCATGTGCAACCGCTCCCTCTCATCCAGGTGGTTGCCCCTTTCATGCTCACGTCGAGGGTCAACAGAGAGAGGGTGGTGGTGATGGTGGTGGTGATTGTAGTCGTGAGGTTCCCGATCCCTGAATGATCTGTCTGCTTCATATAATCTTGGCGTAGAAAGACGATGAAGGGGGTCATTTCTTAGCAAAAAGTCTCTGCCCAGGGGGTCTCTCCGATGAATATCTAGCTCTCTGTATGGATCTCTTAAGGGATCTCTCATTGGATCCCAGTGGAAAGAAGGATAGGGGAAACGTTCTCCACCAGGAATCGGGCTAATTCCCATAAAAGGGGTCATCATGCGAGTCCTATCCAGGCCACTGATGCTGTTCATGTGATGTATACCAGCTACACCTACAGTCATGGGCATAGACACTAAAGGACTTGGATGGACGCTGGATGTAGATATAGGTGGTGGCTGATCAGATGATCTATGAGTCTGAGGTCCCTCAGGTTGAACATCGTGGTCTTCCTTTCTCTCCTCCTTCACTTTGACTTCATTGCTTTTCTTCGGATTATCATATGCCGGCTCGCTCTTCCTCTCAGCATCACGGTTTGAAGTACTGTTAGGCCTGGTGCTTTCCACAACGGGGGGCCTAGCATAGGGTGAAGGAACCCTGGGCATTTGCTTAGACTCTTCCACCACTCGACTTTCATGGCTCAGGCCTTCTTTCTCTGAAATATAGTTGTCCTTCACCTTGTGCTCTTCAACATTAATTTCCTTCCGAGATTCGGAGTGATCCCTCTCTCGTTCTTTGGGTTTCTCTTTCTCTCGAACCTCAGGATTCAGATGGCTCCTGATCTGCTCATTTGAGCTGCGATTATGTCCGAGGGAGTTTACTGGATGGATAGGTGCTGGCGAAGGATGGCTGGAGTGTCTTTTCTCAATGCTCTCCCTAGAAGAAAGAGAAGTGTAAAAACGAAGGCATGAGACACTGCAAATACAAGAAAGCATCTTAGGTGTCTGATTTATATTTGTTGCTTTGCAGAAAGCTAGTAACATGCACCATTAAATGTACTGTTCCTTTTGCACACCCGAACACCAGAAAAACATTCCATCTCTAACCTAGGCCTATTCTATTATCTTGGCCCAGAAGACGAAGATCCCCAAAGCTGCTTTGTGAATGAACTGATTGAGATTTCAAACACTTAAGTACATAGAAGGCTACCAAGTGAATCTACCTCTAGTACATGATTCTTAGACAACAGCCTTAACTGTTTGCAAAGAAGAAAGAGAAAAATAAAACCATACTAATTTTATCCAAAAAAGGGAGGTAATTAAATCCAAATTCCATAGTTAACAGTATTTTACCTGCTTCTTCTATTAAGAATACATTTGGTAAAATAAATGACATTTTGTTGAATTGACTTTAAAACATTTCTAGACCTATGTAAGTTACTAATTTCTCTGTTCTTTTCAACCTTTGAGTTTTCAATGTAGAATCATAGAATAGTTAGGGGTGGAAAGGACCTTAAGATCATCCAGTTCCAAACCCCCTGCCAGGGGCAGGGACACCTCCCACTAAACCATGCCACCCAAGGCTCTGTCCAACCGGGCCTTGAACACCGCCAGCGATGGAACATTCACAGCTTCCCTGGGAAACCCATTCCAGTGCCTCACCACCCTTACAGTAAAGAATTTCTTCCTCATATCCAATCTAAACTTCCCCTGTTTAAGTTTGAACCCGTTACCCCTTGTCCTATCACTACAGTCCCTCCTGAAGAGTCCCTCCCCAGCATCCCTATAGGCCCCCTTCAGATACTGGAAGGCTGCTATGAGGTCTCCACGCAGCCTTCTCTTCTCCAGGCTGAACAGCCCCAACTTTCTCATCCTATCTTCATACGGGAGGTGCTCCAGTCCCCTGATCATCCTCGTGGCCTCCTCTGGACTTGTTCCAACAGTTCCATGTCCTTTTCATGTTGAGGACACCAGAACTGCACACAGTACTCCAAGTGAGGTCTCACAAGAGCAGAGCAGAGGGGCAGGATCACCTCCCTCGACCTGCTGGTCACGGTCCTTTTGATGCAGCCCAGGCTACGGTTGGCTTTCTGGGCTGCGAGCGCACACCGGAGCCGGCTCATGTTCCTTTTCTCATCAACCAACACCCCCAAGTCCTTCTCCGCAGGGCTACTCTGAATCTCTTCCCTGCCCAACCTGTAGCTGTACTTTCAGTTCAATTTACTTCTTAAAAATGAAACGAGAAACCTCTCAAGACATCTGCACTGGCAATCCACCTCTCTGAACAGGCAGGCACTCCTCCCTCAGTGCAAGTGTTTTAATAGAGGTGGCCATCACACATGGCTTATGTGCCGACTTTCTCAGTAGAGATCTGTCTACCCTACATGCCCATCATTCAGGTTAGCTCTGAAAACATCACCTCTCTGGAGGCAGTTGCTCTTCAGATTACCAACCCTTTCCCATTTGTAGGCTAGAGCAAGCAGAGCAGGGCCAGGGCAAGGGCATCTCCCTCCCAATGTTAGAAAGCCTCAAAATATGTGTATTCATTCCATCTTTCAAACTTACTTATGATGCACAAAAGATTAGAAAATTATTGTTTGGCAGTGGACAAAAACCTAAATATGTGAATGGATTCTGTACCAATTACTTTTCTGGAAGCAGTGGTGACCCAGGGGTTGTTATGGGCAACCCTAAGTGAAAAAGATTTCCTATTTCAAATGAATCAAATTCATCAGATAAATCTAATCCCTGGACACGTGCTGCTAGCTAAGCATGGAAATCCCATTCCATGTAGGGTGACAGACAGCGTGCTGATAAAGGCAAAAGTGAGGGATAAGCAGTGAGGTCCCTCTGAAGTCCCCACCAGCTCCAGTTTACATGGTTTCTCCTTGGGTCCTGCAGTCTCTGCTTAGCAACGTGTAACCTGAACACACTTGGATGAGGACAGCAGGTTGGAACTCACTCTGGGCAAGATCAGCAATTCTGACTGGCTGAAGGGCAACACAGAGGGATGACTCTGGAGTGGACGCCTTCTCCTTCACTTATGTATTTTCTGCTTTGCTGAACTGACCTGTGTAAGATTTCTACCTGGAGGTACTTTTGGATGGTAAAACTGCAGCAATTACATAAAAAAAAGTCTTTGAAAAGGGAACTCTCATTATTATAATCTCACCAGATGTATCTAGACTGACCTGTTAAAACTAACTTTATGAGCCATGTCTGAGAGACCTCTGAGAGGTCAGAACGTGACTGTTAGAAAACACTTGTAAGATGGAGCATTTGATACCAGAACTGCTCAGTCTGCACTGAGCACCAACTAACTCCTTGGTATCAGGTTCTGCTATGACCGTGCCCTAACAGTCTGGAAATTGTGTCCTGGTTCTCATTTCCCTCCTTTTGCTTTCCACTTGATTTAACAGTTTCCAGATCTGGACACAGTAAGACCAAGTCAAGGCACTCCAATGAAAGCTTCTCAATGTCAAGACTATTTCTTAGACTCTGCTGGGAAAGCAGTGGCTGGACCCTGCAATACCTAGTCTTTTATTCATTTTGCCCATGGGACCAGTTCAGAGGACACTCTCAATTGCTTTATTTCACTTAGAGAGCTCATTGAGTCCTTTAACTGATATTTAATCAACTTTCTATGTAACTGACATATTTTAAATTATGTATAAAATTTAGAGACAGTAACAGGCATTTTCTGTAACTAAAGAAAACTATATGTGCAACCAAAAGAACATACTCCTTTGCCAGTGTCATCCTATCCAATTACAGTGATGGTATTAGCTCAAGAGGCTATTGATTATGTAGCTCTCTTAAGTGAACTACATGTAGTCCAGTGGTCAGAGAGGGCATAATTTTTTATTTTCAGATTTGTCAAGGGCTCCTTAGGTTAATAATACAGGAACAGCTCTAAGCCTCTGCCTCCACAAAGGAGAAACTTAAGATCATGTTCTCAAATGAACTTTTGACTAAGAGAGGTATGTTTTGAGGCTGTGTGCTACACTGAAACATGCTTATCTTATGCTGAGTATTTTGTCTCCTTTATGTTCATAAAAGCTCAATAGATTCTTGGGTGGGATTTTTTAATGCTCTAAGATTACATACACTTAAATGGCATTATTAGAATGGAACTGCTCAGTGACATCTTTTGAACAAAATACCATTGAGAAGGAACAAATCCTGTTTTTCACAGCAGCTATTTTTACTGATTTTTTTCCTAATGCTGGGCTGGAATAAGAAAATTCTTAAAGCAAAATAAAAAACCCTTTGCAACTGCAAACAATGCTCCAGTAGAAGGTGGGGACTGAATGAGGTGACTGCAGTGTAACTCCCCAGCCTGCTCTGCAGCTAGGGAAAGTTCACAGATTGTACCTTCATATTATCTAAGCTATCTTGAGGGATTTACCTTATCCCAGTCTAGCCAGAAGGGGGTGGTGGGGCAGCAGCCATGTAGCTTATCCAAGAAGAGGAACCAGTGATTCACTGCATCCTATTCTCACACCAAGCTTAGATGGGGAAGAGCCAACTGAAGAGGCATCTCTGAGGTACCCTTCCACTGACAACAGAAGAAATCCAGATTCCCAGTTCTGTTTGGGCAAATTAAGGTTTTTTGGCAAAAACAGGTAACAAAGATTGGGACCTCAACCAGAAAGCAGGGCTACATCCTCGCCCTGCTGGGTGCCACTCAAGATGCAAGAACAGGTATGAGAGGCTCATAAACTGCTCCAGATAGTATCTACATAGGGAGCACGTCTCCCTGAAGGGGTTCTCAGCGTCTTCTCCTACAGGCAACGGTGTGAGCATGCTGCAAAGTAGAACTCTTCAGAACCACACAGATGGAAGTACAGCAACACTGGATCAGTGAAAACGTAACTGTACTGAACTGGTAGCCGTAATTGCGCAGAAGTATGAAGCGAGAATGATGCTCATTTGTAAGCTCTCAAATCATTGAAAATAAATATGTTCTGAGATATGATATGGAGTTTAGGCAATGCCAAAGCAGCTTGCAAGGAACGTATTTTGGAAAGGGATTTTCTTCATCAGGAACACTTGATAAGAAAACAACAAAACACCAACTGAAATCATCACATAATTCTAAAAACTACCCATATAATTAGTAGCTAAAATGCTTTGCCATTCAAGCCAGTAAAATTACTCACATGCTTAAGCATTTTGCAGGACAGAATCCCCAATTTGTAACAGCAATTTATTTTGAAGCATTAACACCAGACATGAAAATAATGAAGCTATGCTACCAAACAGAAAATATTCCAATGGAAAATGTAGGTGAAAAGATCTGTAGTTTGACTTGCTCTTCACATTTTACAACAAAATAGAAAAGCTCTTCAATGTATCTTTAGAATATCTAATATGTTAGCATAACTTCTTTTAGAAAAGGCTACTAATGCCTATATTTGGGTCAGTGACAGAGAAGTCAGAAAAGCACATCTCCTAAATAGTCTTCTATGGTAAAAAATTAGAAACAAAGAGCCATTATGTAGCAACGTAATGTGCAAACTGAACAGGAAAGCCATTAAGCCAAAACCAAAAAAGCTGAAATCAGCCTCTCTACATTTTTCAAGGAAGGCATGACACTTGCTGAATGGCAAATTCTTATAATTTGGTACTTAAATGCTAAGAGGAATTGTTACTAAGTTAACTGCAGAATGGGAACAGTCCTGACAAAAAAAATATGACCAGGTTTTACTTTCCATTAACCCTTCCCAGCCTGGACATGTTAGTGTGCAAATCCATGTAAAACACTGAATAGAAGCTGTGCTTGAAGGACTGTAACAGCAGTGGGTGTGTGTATGGCTTTTTGGAGGGGAATTAAGGTTCATTTAGTGAACTGCATGCACTGAAACTTACTGTGGTATTGGAACATGACACAGCTGGTGCATTTTAAAATAATAATTTTACAGCTCCATCAGCGGTCCCTCTGGTCAGTCCACTTTTGAAGAGGCAGGTAGCGTTATTTGTTTTGCAGATAGGGTCCAATTTATTAAGTTATTTAAGTATTCCAAGGTGCAGATATGCATCTGATGGACTTTACAATCCTTTTCATTATCCTGTCAGGCACCTATCTACACGTTAGGTCTTCAGAAGACCTATGACAAGGTGATCCACAAGGTAACAGAGTGTGCGGATCTGATTCCATTCTCAATTGACACAGCCTGAACTCTGCTCCAGCAAAGCTCCTTCTCACAAAGTGCAGTGCAAGTGAGAAGAGAAACAGATGCAGTAGGAAACACCTCAGTTAGAAACCTGCATGATCTGTAATGCCTCATGTTGTAGGCAGCAGTGGTGTCAGCTCTGCAGGTGTCCCTCTCCTGAAGCTCTGGTTTAACAATGTGCCAGGCTGGGAAGGGTTAAAAGCGGAACAGAGCCCCAAGCTTTGAACTAGACAATTCTTGGAAGTGTTCTTTCGTACCTTTCTTTGTCATCTTTACTAACAGATGAGTCTCGTTTATCTACATCTCTATCTCTGTCATGAGCTGCAGCAGATGAACTGCGCTCCAGCTCTCCTGGCTTCAGCCAGGGCGGAGGGGTCGGGAACGAAGGAGGAGTTCGGTGCAGTCGGTTCCAGGGCTCGTGAGGGTTGCTAAAGCTCTGCATACTGGGGCCATCCTTGTGGCCGAACATTGAGTTGGGTGCTGAAATGGTGAAGTGGAAAACAAAAAGGTTTAAGAAAAAGGTATGCTCTAGTGAAGGTACTTACCAAAACAAGTTTTACAGCACTCAGAGTTAAAATGAATACATATTATTGGGAGCTGGAAAAGGAAAGGAAATTAACAGAGATTCATTAGAGGGTCTCATTCCTAAAAATGGGCAGCTGTTTTAATTGGAAGGGGAAATGCTGTGGATAAAATTGACAAGGGATGAAGCAGTAAGATAAAAGTGACAATGATCCTTATTCCAAACATTTTGGCAACATCAGGAAATGACCATTATACAGACTATAAATAATGGAACTTGCATTTGATCCTGAACCAAAGTAAAATAATAGATGACCAAAATCATGACAGATAGGAAATATGGAGAAAGACAGTGATTTTCAAAAGGATGATCTTTTGTGACTGGCCAAATCTAGAGAAATGTTCATGATCCTGGACAAATAAATGCAGGTTAGTGATCTTTTCCAGGCACATGTCCTGGATTACTGGTGAGAAAGGAAAATAAAATGCCCCATCCACAGCTAAGGATGCTGCACACATTAACTAGCTTTGAACATGCAACAAAACCACCAGAAATGACACAAACTCCTTAGACTCAAAGGTTCTATGTTCTTTTTTTCCCCTTTTTTTAATTGAACGATGCAATGGTGACATTCAGCACCATGCTGAACCCAAACTATTAAGTAACAGAAAACAATTTACTGATGACTAAAAATTGCTGTTATTTACAGGAAAAGGGTCAATTTTCAAATTCTTAGTGGTACGTGGTCTAAGCAACAGGTAAAAAAAGAAAGCAAATAGTCCCCATCACTCAATGTCCTGAGTTACACAACAAAAAGGAACTGATAAACAAAGAGGTTACTCACTGACTGTGGGGTTCCCCAGTCCCCCGAAGGCGTTACTACCCACTGCAGTGAGGCCGCTGAAGGAAGCGGGTCTATTGAAAGGCTCTGCAAACCAAGAAAGAGCTGCAGCTTATGATGAAGCATGAGCGTGTTATCCAACTGCATTACAGCACGAAAGCTCTGCCTGTGCCCATCAGTAGCTGAACATCATCCTCCCACAACACAGCCATGACTGGGACATAAACCCCCATTTTTTTTCAGACAGTATGCTTGGGATCATCCTACTAGGAAAACTTCCTCTTCAAATCAAAAGAAGGTGTTAAAGTAGACCCAGTATTAATGCCTGCGCTTCAGCATAAATAGCTAATTCATTTAATTATGAATGCAAACATCTCCATACTTATTTCCTTTTATTCCAATTCAATTCCATGCTCTTTGTCAAGAAATGTCCCTGGCTAGCAAGACTATTATTAACTCTGGCAACTGTGCTCCTAACACCTTCAGGCCATGTCTCCGAAACCATACCCAGCATATAAGTAAAATGTCCTATTATACTGGTGTGTCATGCTGACCTGAACATTTTGTATTTCTCTTGATATTTGCTGCTAATACCATATGGAAAACTGCACTGAAAAGTATGGGAAAGTCATGGGAAGCAAATTCTCTTCCCACTTCATTTTGAGGAAGTCTAACCATTTTGATGAAACTACTTCTGATAAATGCCAGCACTGGTGTTTAGGAAGACCAAACCTAGTGTTTTCTATAGGCAGCTAGGGGCAGAATGACAAACCTCCAATGTCTCTGCTGTATCAATTCAGTGACCCTCCCAAACCCTTCCCCATGCAAAATAAAATACCAGCTTAGAGTCTTCATTTCAGATGATCCCATAGGCAGCAGACCACCCTGGTACAACATCAGTAACTTGGGTAGTTGTGGTTTTAACCGTGCATTCACTGATTTTCACTAACAGATATATCTGAGGCCAGATCACAAGATTCTAAGGCTACATTTCCCACTCGCTTAAATGGAAAAGCAGACAATCTAAATAGGAATAAAGGAAAGAAACATCCCCATGAACTGAAGCCTTAACCTTACAGCATTTTTTCTGACTTGGTTATAAACATGACTACAGTGAAACCTAACCAGCCCTGTCACTCCGCTCCTCTAACATCCAGATGTTCTCAGAAGCATTTCAAAACATGCTGTCAGTGATACTATGATGTGTATTTAGACCAGCTACTTGGCTAACGGCTAAAACGTGCAATATGTAAAGATTAAGAAGGAAAGACAGTCACAAGTGTCTCCACGTGGAAAACCTTCAATGATCTCAACAATCAATGCATGTTACTTCTGCACTGTATTTACTCCTAGCTAGTTGCAAAGAGAACATACCTAAGTGAGCAGCTGGGTTGAGGAAGTTGCTGTGGTGAGGTGGTGGGCCAAAAGGGGTGCCGGCTGGATGACCCCCACCTGCCAAAACAAAGCAGAAATGGTCAAGTTCTACCAAAAGCTCAGCAAGGGACTCACTGTGCCCTGGGCCTGATCATCAGCTCTTGAATGGCAGCTCATGTCAGCAGCGATTGCTGTACACTGGGCAGGTCTCTTAGGTGAGGATCTTATAAATACCACTGCTTTTCCAAACAGAAGTTCCCAGTTAGAATACAAGGGGTAGGGGGAAAATGTTTTGGTATGGGTTAAAAACCAACAGCATGTGAAATGCAACTTGTTTCCAACTTGTTGTCACCTCCATGATGCATTAGACATCACTGTGTGAAGAAATGTTCCTCCACTTACTACCTGTATGGCATTTCAGCAGGTTGGGCTTTTTCAAAAACACAGAGAATAATTTAAAATATATTTATCAAATAGACTAACAGCCCCTGGCACATCTTCAAGAGAGTTCATAAGCCAAAGCATAAGGGAAATTTCCTTTTAACATGGCAAGGATGAGCATTTTAACAAGTGTGCCACAAGGAGATTTCACTTCTCAGTACTCACTGGCTGTGGAGAAGAGAGTCGAGGGCCGGGCCAGGTCATGGGGGTGGTGGATGGCTCCAAAAAGGCTGGGACCTGGTGGCCGGCTCAGGAATTCCGGTTTCAGGCCGAAGTCCAGCTTGTGCGGATCAGACTGCATCTGTTTCTGAAATGTAAGAGCAGCATTTGGAAGAGACTGTCCTATACAACAGCAGTAAAAGGCACTTTCAGAATGATGCAGTTATAGCAATTTATTCACATTAACTCATGTTTTAAGCAGAATATTAACTTTTGGATGCTGATCATAGGTGAACAGCTGTTTTCCTGGAAGGGAAAAGGCAGAGAAAGAAAATCTCAGGTTCCCAATGCACATTTCTCAACCAATCTTAACTGTGTTTCACATATGCTCACATCCGTCCCTCTGGAGCAAAGCATTTCATCTCAGACCTGACTTAAAGAACACACACAAAAACCTTTGAAGAGCCCTCAGAAGCTGGATTAGCTGTAAGAATAGGTCTGTCTTAAAATAATAACAAGAAAGCTGAACAGGAATGTTAGTTTGGATCTGATCCTGGGTGGGCAGGCCTGTTACCAGCTGGGTGAAAGCACCAACCACAGCAGAGGCAGCTGCCAGCCGCCCTCTTCCCCCTGCAACAATCCCCTGCCAGACACAGGACACCAGAACCACTGATATCAATGTGAAGCTGCAGACAACACACACTTGATGCAGTGCATCTTCGTAACTTCTCAAGCTGCAAACGAGCAAGAGAGGGGCCAAAATGAATCCAATTACAGATGAAGCATGGCTGAGTCGAAAGAACTTAAGTCCCGTTCTGACTGCTCGCACTCCAAACTTAAGGCATTGTATTACTGTGGATATCAAGAAGCAGCAGGTTTCTTTCAATTTGCTAAGGTAGCTGTATTGTTAATGCTAAGTGGATGAAGGATGGGTTCTTCTTTGTGCCATGGACTCATTTCAGAGGTCCCTACTTTAGCAGTTTTAGAGAATGAAGAGGAACACCAAATTCCAAATTCCCTGTGCTGCCAGAACTCCCCAAACACAGCTTGCTGATTAATTGTGCCGGCCAGCTGAAATGATTTACAAATGGGCCACAGTGAACCAGTAGATCTTAACAGTCATTCTGCAGCATTTATGCTTTATAAATCAGTGTTTAATATTGTGCCAGCTCAGAGTCCAGACCATTACAGTGATATAAATATGCATATTAAAAAGTTATGACCAAGTTCATGTGCATGCCTAGTAGCTGTTTTTCAAGTGCTAGTAACATGTCTATGTAGCTATGAGGACAAAAAAACCCAACAAAAATGGTTTTAGCAATGGTTTGAGGTAATGGTCTGCAAGAATATTGATATGGAAAAGATGGCCAAGTGAAGATCATGCTTTTAAAGAAGTAAAGTTCAGAAACATGCCTCCTTTGAAGCCTGAGTGCCGTATGCCTATGCTGTGCATGGATCCTATCACTCTCTACAACTACCTTACAGGAGATTACAGTGAGGTGGAAGTTGTCTCTTCTCCTAAGTAACAAGCAACAGGACAAGAGATAACAGCCTCAGGCTGCTCCAGGGAAAGTTTAGATCGAGATTAGGAACAACTCCTTCCCCAGAGGGTGCTCGGGCATTGGAACAGGCTGCCCAGGGCAGTGGTGGAGTCACCATCCCTGGAAGTGCTCCCAAACCATGCAGATGAGGCTCTTAGTGACATGGTTTAATGGTGGCCTTTGCTCCTGTGTGGGAGTCTGACAGCTCATGGGGACATCAGCCAACTCGCCTTACTGACTGCAGACCATACCTAATGTTCTGATCTAAGCCGAGACAGTGAAATACATTTCCCAATTACTCTTGAAATTATTATCATGCACAGCTTCAAAAAGTCAAGAAACATCCTTTCCTGTACATCTGGGCTTTATTCCTGTTTTTTAACATGCAAGATAGGAAAGTATTAGGTAAAAGAAATGGCTGCATGAAAATGGCATTTATGAGAAGTTATAAATACATGGGTATGACCTCTCTCTGAATATCAAATCAAGGAAGATTCAAAGGACATAGATAGCATGGGAATAATAATTTCATTTCAAGAAAATAGCTTTTCAATAAAATAAGAAAAAGGACATATAACACTCGAGGTCTATAATCTTGTCTTTTTTGATAATGGGAAGATGAATGAAGATCACTAGCAGGGGAAACATAAGGAAGCAGAGAAGAGAGATATGTCTACTGCAGCAAATTAACCTGTCAACCTTGTTTAAAAGGGTTATTTTTAAACTCTATTAGCTGCAGGTTTTAGTAGCTGTTCAACATCTTCATATTCTTATAGCACTACCTCATACAATTCAACTGCACGCACAGACTGCAAAGAGTAATGGACTCCTTGTTAACTGTACTTCCCAACACAAGCTATGGATTCCTGAAGTACAAGGATGAACAACGAAGAGCACCAGCCTTCCCTGACCTACTGAACAACTGCAGGAGCAGCACAGAATTGTCACTGACAAATACAGTGAAAATACTGTAAAGGGAAAGAAACCTTCTTCAGAGTCCATGTGTAGTGAAAATGCAGTTGAAGTAAGACTGGAAATACCCTATTAGAAGAATAAATTATTTGGTTTTCTCTGACCCCTTTCAGCAGAGTCTGAACTGGCCATGGCCCTTACCCTTGAATTCTCAAAGCATGTATAACAAAGAAAAGCTTCAGTGCAATGAGAGTGTCTGGATAACATTACCCCATCTGAGAGGCTGTGTCTGCCTGACCAGCCCAGACACACAGAGGTCCCAACCTCCAGCTATGCGACAGTTTGGGAAAAAGGCTGATGGGAGGCTGTGCTCCCACACTGGATGAAGCATCTTAGGGACAAGCAGGAATCTTTCTGTGCCCTCTTCCGTCTGTGTACACTAATAAGAGGAATGGGAAACACATGCTGAGCTTCTCCAGGCTAAAAAAAAAAAACCCAATCTTGCTACATTTGTGCCCCCAGCCATAAATAAAAGCAATACTGTAGCTCACAGGCACACCCATTTAGCTCTTTCTAGCTACAAACCAGTGGTTGCCACCTAAGATCTGGTGTCCTTGATACAAGCTAGCACAGGCATTCCTTAGAGACCCTACCTTTATGTTTTTAATTCTGAGACCACACCTCTATGAAGTGGAGGGTTACACTATAATGCTACGTATGGTTACTTTAACAAGGCATTAGCCATGGCACAGAACTGCTAACAGGCAGAGGCAAACTCTTCCTTGCAAAGGTTTGCCCTGCGCACCTTGTGTGAAATTCAGGTATGCCCAGAAGACTGACCTTGACTTTCTGTTGGTGATGGTATATCTGCCAGGCGATGTGGACATGCATAGCGCACCACTTTCCAGGTTTCTGGAAAAAACCAAAGGGATACAACATGAATCAGTAACTTTCAGGAATGATGCCGTTACTCGAATTCTAGCAACTCTTGTCACCTCTCAGCACAGCCTGTTTTGGTTTAGGGGATTCTCCATATCAAGACAATGGAAACACAAGGTCTCCTTCAGTCCTGCTCCATCCTCTTGGGAAACTAGGCATGCAAAGAATTTGTCCCTTCCTAAGCAGTTTCTCTGGATATCCAGGAATGTTCCTGGTCTCTCTCCTCTCCAAATAAACTCACGCTCAGATTTTACACACTCTTGTAATCTTCTGATGCCACTGGCTAAGAATGCAGCTTGTGTTGCTGAAATCAACGCAACTGTCTCCCAGCTAGCAGCTGCTCTGCATGGCTGGATTGCTTCATAACTGTACAGGGAGTTCATTTCCCAATGTGCAGTTATTCCAAGACCAGCTTTTTCACCAAAAGGTGAAAATGGAAGCACTTTCAAACATTACTCTGTGTTTCAAAATTAATCTGACTCCCTCTGAATGAGCTTTAAGGTCCCTTCCAACCAAAACCAGTCTGTGATTCCATGACAGGGGATCCTTACCAGGGTAGGTGTTAAGGATTTGGCTCAGGAGACATTCTAAGCCAGCACAACAGGAGGATTATCAACAATACGGTTGCATGAGAAGAACAGAAAACAACTTTGTGCCTTTTCCTCAAGTGACCAGAAGATGCATGAGAAAAAGGACTGACCACACTGCTCAGCAAACAGGGTTTAAAGCACTGAGCTGGAACATAGCATTGCTCTGTAATGAGTCTGCTGCTCTGACCTGGGGGGGGGGGGGGGGACTGAGACAAGCTTGACAAACTGTATCACAAGAAGATTTCTTACCCTCAGCATGGGCCTGAACGGATCTGTCAACTGTGAAGAAGAAATGACAGCTTGGTTACATGCCTGTCACTCAAACAATCGCTCTAATTAACAAATTTGTATTGCTTCATTAAGAGATGAAATTAAAATGTTATCATTTTACTTTCAAATGAAGCCCTTTCAGATAATAATTAGTCCTCAGCCTCCGTATCTGAGCCGCTCTCCCTCCCCCCGTAGCTGCTGTACCCAAGTGTTGACAAGCAACTAAACAAGCCTCACAGAGAGCGCTCTGTCCTCTGGCATCAGCAGTAATTTGTTGATTTAATGCTACAGAAAGGGCGGGATAACTGCTCAGAAGAACAACACAGAGCTACCCTTTGAGCAAACTTCTGCTCTCATCTTTCAAATGAGGAAAACTGAGGAGTGGACAGGGCCCTTCTTCACAGGTGTGATCCCATGAAGTGGGCTGGAATGGGATGGAACGTGTTTCAGATGTATGCCTGCAAACCAGGGACTGTGTCTGCTCAATGGCTACAGCATTATCCCCTGAATTGTACTGTCAAACAGCCCTTCCTGAGTGCTTGCCTGCTGTATTCTCTATCACAAGTGGGCTTTGCCTTCAGTATTTTTCATAGTGCAGCAGATGCTGGTAAACAGGGACTGTATAAAGCTCCAATTTTCTCAATATTATTCTTTTGTGTAGCCTGTTTTTTGGGGGTAGATTAATTTCTTCTTCTCCTTTTTTGCTCATATTTCACCAGTTAATGCTGGAAAATCAATTCTATTTATTATTTCTCATTTCTTTTGTATTTTCTTTATTGAAATGCAATGCTAAAGGAGATTTATAGCTGTAAGAAGTACTCTGCAGATGCAGTGATGGCTCAATACATCAGCTTGAAATAATCAAAACTACACTAGCAGTTGCAAGGGAGCATAAACCTCAATGACTTAATGATCTTTTCAATCAGACAGAACAAACGGAAACAAAAAATTGGGGTTTTTTTAGTATGAGCAAGCCAAAGTACTGGAATTTGGCATCATCCAAAGAAAACTGCTCTGCTGTGCTCCAAAGTTCAGCCATACCCACAAAAGGGGTTTTTAGAGAAAGCTTCCAAATGCTTTTGTCAGACTTCTGCTAAAAATACAACTGCCTGATGTTCCTCATCACAAACAATGTATATTCACTCAAACACACAAACAACCCATGGGCATTCACAAAGAGCAGAAAAAAGCTGAGGCCAAGTGCTGAGACAATAAATGCTGTTCACACAGGCTGGAACTTGAAAATCCAGAGGCACCAAGTGATCAATAAAGTGCATCCGCATTTCACTGGTGCAATCAATGATACAGTAACCAAGGGAATAACTGTCGTTACCCACATTCAAAACAATTACAGAGTACAAACATAAATCCTGAAGAGAATTTATACATTCCTACATTGGACTTTCATGCGTTCACCCCTGGGCTTAGGGGGGTGCCTGCAGACAGCAAGGAAAGAGCTCTTCCACTGCACAGCATCTACTGGCTTTTGCTAATGATGAACAGAAGGATCATGACTTAAATTGTTCACATACAACTTCTCTTATTTCTCACTGACTTAAACAGTTCAGGCTAAGCTTTAGTTTCAAGATGTTAGTTTGGACATGTTGAGGATGGCAGCTCTAGCATTAAAGGCTTTCAGAAAGAAGAGCTTTACTTGAGAAAAACATAACATTTTATACTGACCCGTGGATCTTTCTGTAGAAGGGTATGTGGGACAGTTCCAGGTCTGGCTGCAACATCAATAGGATTGGAAGTCTAGAAATACCACAAGGAAAGACAACATTAATGAGGAACACAACACATAACAGTAGCAGGAAGTGAAAAATGATACTTTAACATTTGCCTAAGCAACGAAGATAAACTTTTGAACAAGGCTAATCATTATAATATACTTAGTAGTATTATCTCAATTTTCAAACTTTCATTTTCCACCAACTTCCCATTACTTTAATCCAAAACACATGAGGCAACAGTGACTGTTAACACTGGAAAATCCACTATCAAAAACCTGATTAGCAACATATTTATGACATGGCAACTAAAGCAGTATTTGGAGGACCAGCTTGTGCTCTGCTCATTATGGATACTGCACTGAAGTGGCTAAAGCTGCTAATCTGTCAGCACACAAAGCATCAGTCAGTCTCCTCAGCCACTGTGCAAGGGTCTGAGCTCCATCCACAATGAACTGGTACCATACAGAGAGCAGCAAAAAGCAACATCCAGTTGACAAAATTAAAGCTTTTCCCATGATTTTAATGTAAATATTCAGCTAATGTAACAAAATGCAGCTTTGTGGGGAAAAAACCCAACCAAAACCCTACATTTAGACAGAGCTTCTTCCTACATTAAAAAAAAGGAAAAAAGAAATCAGCTCCAGTGTAACTAACAATTAAGTAACAGAGTTGTTAACAGTCTGATTACCATACATATGAAGAATTCCACTAATGAACTGCAATTTACATATTCAGTCATTACAGTGGATGGGCCAATTCAAGAAAGAAGGTGTCTTCTCTGCAGAAATTTCAGTCCTGATTTCAGTCTTTAGTTGCAAAGACTACAGACGACAGAGTATGATTTCCTCCCACTTATAAATCAAGAGTGACTTCATGAAAACAAAAGGGAAAAAAACCCAAGCTCATCATATTTATCTATCCCAGCTACCACAAACGAGAGGAGAACTAAATCAGTGTCTTGCATTGTGGTGGAGCTGTGAGATAATTATGGAAATGAGTAAACAATAATGATCATGAGTTCTTAAAATCTTGATTATTACATGATCTTACATTAATGCACACTGAGAACTAATTACATTGCTTCTAAAGTTAACTATGCCATTCTAGAGAGGTTTTTTAAATGTATGCAGATACATTGAGCAGCTCTGCTCTGAAGCCAGGCTGAAAGAGCTGGGCTGGTTCGGCCTGGACAAGAGAAGGCTCTAGGGAGACCTTAGAGCAGCTCCCAGTGCCTAAAGGGGCTACAAGAAACCTGGAGAGGGGCTCTGGAAAAGGGTCTGCAGGGACAGGACAAGGGCAATGGCTTTAATCTGCCAGAGGGGAAACTGAGATGAGCTCTTAGGCAGAAGTTCTTCCCTGTGAGGGTGCTGAGGCGCTGGCACGGGGTGCCCAGAGAAGCTGTGGCTGCCCCATCCCTGGCAGCGTTCAAGGCCAGACTGGACAGGGCTTGGAGCAACCTGCTCTAGTGGAAGGTGTCCCTGCCCGTGGCAGGGGAGATGGGACTGGATGAGCTTTAAGGTCACTTCCAACCCAAACCATTCTATGACACTATGACTCAAAGTATCTGAATCTAATGAGAAATAACCTCTCTTTGCAGTAAGTTTGGGAAAAGCCAATTGCTCTCTGTGGAATTAGGTTGTAACTCAAGATGTCCACTGCTCCAGAATCTGAACCACATGCTAACCCTAAACCTAACCCAGCTCACACCATCCATGTATTAGAGCAGTAACAGCTATACCAGTAATTCCCTTCTTACCTTGGGTTGAAATGCTCCCTGTAGTGAGCCAAAGGGGCCGGTTGGAGGAATCATGGGAGGAATACCTGATACAGCTGGAGGGTAGGAGTGAAACAGCTGGAACAGAAAGACAGAAGAACATAAATACAAGCGCACATCAAATAGAAGACAGGAGTTTGAACAAGACAGGGAAGGCATCCTGCATAATAATAGGGAATATGGTACATGGAGAAAACTGAGAAGCATTGAAGAGTGATCTCATCACAACAATGTTAGTTAAAGCAGTTAATGAAATGTTGACAAATGTCATGATGTTTAGAGCTTAAAAGCAGTTCCAAACTCATAAAGCCAGCAACCTGTCCCCTGGATTAGGCCATCGTAGCATAAGAGAGACTTTATTATTCAATTATTAATTCTTAAATTGGATAGAGGTTTTAAATGGCTTCAGTTTGCAAGGCAGTTCAAGAGAAAAGGCAGAATACTGAGCCAAGGGAGACACAGAAATCTAGTGTTCAGTGGAAGAAAACCCTGACGAGTTCTAGGATATTGTACCATTAAAACTCCATTAGTACATTAGGAATTTAATAGTATATGTAGGAAATGAGGAAAACACGCACAATTCATACTTCATTAGCCTGTCTGAGAGGATATCCTGCCACAGCTAAGATTAACAGAGACAATCTGATTTGTTCAAATTATTGAAACAAAATATTAAGGCAGATATTCTCCTCATCTCCCAAATTTAGGATCCTTTTTTATCAAGACAGACTACTAAGCATAAAGCAGTGCAAATCTTCGCTGACCTCCCTGATCCCAATGTGTCTGTTCTAAGAGAATTTAGACAAAAACCCAACCAGCTGTTCTGTACTAATGCAGAGAAACACAAGGGAAACAAGCAAGTAAAGCTGAACATCAAATCATATCTTCTCTTTGTGGTCCGGCTACAAATCATACTCATGGTGTAACACAGTTACCTTGCCCAATTCCATGCAAAATGCTGAGGTTACATACAAAACTACTGCCTTGGGAGCTCAGAGAATCACACTCCAGAGATGTTCTCACTGGGAAGGCTCAGGATCTAAGAGGGAATGGCTACTAACTCCACTGATATTGCCACCCAAAAACCTAATGGGGTTCTCTGGCCGATCAAAATTCACCTCTCAATACAGCTGACCAAAGAGCAATCTACCGTAGGCTACTTTTAAGATCAAAATAAATGAGTTAATGGTCAACTGAACAGAAGCAGGACTGGGCAAAGACTGGCCATGTGGAGAGGGCGAACACTGGGAAAATCACATCCCAAGGTAAATCCGCATCATAAAGTTTTGATGAATTTGTTTATGCCAGGCTTTTCCTAAACATTTTTCTTTCCATTTGCTTATGTTGCAAGCTCAGATTCATATTTTATTTACTGAAAGCTGAAAAACTATTTCAGTATTTTAGAGATATCTAAAGCTTTTCGCTGTTTAAAAGCATGGTATCGAGTCTCCTTCCATTCACATTTCTATTGTTGTTCTTAATTCTATTTAATTTGGACTTGCTCCATTCAATGATGCAGAAAACATTTTGAGATTAGTTGATACTGAAGTGTAGGCATTTGAGAAATCATTAAGAGACACGTGTCCTCATTTACAATAACTTTTAATGAGTAAAATGTGCTTTAAATCCTCCAGATCTTCTACATTTAATTTTGTGTGCAATGGGCTAATTCCAAACGATGGGAAGAGATGTAATATTGACCATTCTATTGGCTTTGACAAATAATAAGGAGTACTTTCCTTGGAGTTTTATAACAACCAGTGAATTAATCAAACGTGACCTTTCCTCAAGGTCAGAATTATTAATAAAATATAAATATGGAATCTCCAGGATCTCTCTGTATCAGTTCAATTCCTCCAGCTTTCCAAAGACATCTTTCACAGTCACTGCTCCCTTTCTCCCCAGCATCCCTTCTTTGAGCAGCATTTTTCCCTTCTAGCTTTCTTCAGGGCACAATGCAGCAACCACAGCTTTCATGTGGCCCAGTGTATTTTAGCGTCAAACTACACCTGGCATCAACTGTAGGTAAAAGTAACACCTCACTGTGCTACAGTAAGCCCCCCTCCAAGAGACACAAGTGAAAATCAAAGACACCAAGAAAGAAAACTGTTTTAAAACTCTACAACAGCCTGTGAGCTGCATTCCCTGTTCCGAAGTAAATTGATTTTAACTCTCAAACAGACCTTGTTCTACAAAGTTCACTTTAAAAACATTGCCAGATTTTTTAAAGTGTCTGAATTTGTGGTGTGGAAGCCACTGAAAGTGTGATTTTTGATACTGCAGCTGCTCAGGACACTGCTGCAAGCAGTTCCTCTGTTACCTATCAAATCTGTGGTCAGACCAGAAGAGGTTACTGACATACCCTGGCTAGTATGGTTCTGCTGTAGTTTAAGACAGACTTAATCCAAGGTAACCTGTAGCCATCACATTGATCTTCTGGTATTAGCTTGCTACATATCCATCAAATGTAACAGTGATTATTTTGCAAGCACTTTGCAAGGACAAACCTTTCCTGAAGGAAAGGCAGGGGAGACGCAATGGAAGGGATCTCTGCCAAGTTCAAGAGCATGGCTCACTGGCTGACAGAGAATAACATGAAGCCTTTTCTAGCTTTAAAGGGGTAATACCATGACCTTTACAATTCAGGTAGCCGCCAGATTTGTAACAGATTCTGTCACTGAATGTGAAAAGCATATACAGTTGGAGACTTTAGCAATGTTTCCTATATTTCACGTCAATGTCTGTGCTTCATTTGTCTAAAATCCATTTCCCTATTTTCCATGACTGTGTTCTTCCTTGAATGAACATGCCACATGGATGGTAGTATATCTTTTAAAACCATGTAAAGCTCAGCAAGTGTGTAGTTTTGCAAACAACGATGCAAATAAGCAGCATTACCCTTTTGAGCAAAAGTGACTAGCACAGACTGACATGTTTGCCTAATACTCCTACAGCTCTGATCCGGCAAACACTCAACACAGTTAAAGTTACTCAAATGAGGTATCAGAAATTAACAGGACTATTCACGTGTACTACAGGGATGACTTTTTAGCTGGAACTGTGTTTAATGAGGACAGCAGAAAGCATCACACTATCATTTTAACCAGTTTTGTTTGCCCAGTTCCACTTCTAAGCAAAATCAACACATAAAGCCAAGTGCTTTGCAGATTTCTGAGTGCTGATGCAGTACTCCTTCTCTCATCAAAATATCACTATTGGATGTAGAAATTCTTGCCATATGCAACCAGATCCCTGGCTCTGCCAATCGTATGAAGGAAATGTGACCCATATTTCAGCAGCAAATGAATCAGTAGATTTAAACTCTCAAGAGCAGAAGCTTGGCAATTAACCAGAATACTAAAAATCAGTTCATCTCAATACATAGCATTTTTGGTAGCTCTCAGATAAACTTGTCTAGTGCTTAGCTGGATTCATATTGCTTTCATCAAACAGAGC
Organism: Ara ararauna; assembly: GCA_028858755.1. NCBI lineage: Eukaryota > Metazoa > Chordata > Aves > Psittaciformes > Psittacidae > Ara > Ara ararauna. The sequence goes on along the minus strand of CM054389.1, from coordinate 1,301,283 downwards.
TTTCAGAACATAAGCCAGTGGATCAGATGTGCCTTTGAAATCTGAAGAATAAGACAAGTTTTCAGATTTTATAAAACAAAATATATTAGGAAAACGAACAGATTACCTATCCTTGAAGGATTTGTATGATAGTTTGTCATTTCATTTCAAGTTTCTTACGAAGAAAATCAGTCTAAGGGTTTGTGGCACAACTGAAACACCATGATGAAATTACTGCTCTCTCCTGCTTCATGTAACAGTCAGCTCTTCTGCCTCATCTTTTTCACATCAAACCTGTCTTCAAATGGTGTATGAGCAAGAGATCTTTTGATTGGAAAAGCTGATACTGCATCTTAATCAGAAACAAGCACCATGAATGCAAGCCTTCAAAAGCCAAAGCAACCAAGAACAGTAATGGTAAATCCTGGAGTGATGATTAGGGAGAGATTTGACACTGTGCTGCTGACTGAGTGGTGATCCCAACCCACCACAGAAAAGCAGTTAAGCCAGTTTTAAACAGAGTAGTAAAACTCACACTGTGACGGTAGAAGGGGTCAACTTTTGTAGGGTATTTGTCAAACTGCAAAGGGATCAAAGCATAAACTAGTTACTTTATATTTCCTTGCTTTAGTTCTGTTGGTAAAACAGAAGACTACTTCTCTATTTGGCAGCCAACAGAGAGGTAAAAATATGCAGAAAATTAAGTTTCCAATGAAACTGTTGGGGATTTTAATTTCTTAGAAATAAACCAAGGTCTTTATGAGACAGGGAGAAGGAAGCACCAGAGTGCACCACTCTAAGCACTGGCAAGCCCCAAGCGTGAGCGGTGCTTCAGCCCCTGTGCGGCCCCCTAAACCTACCGTAAGGAAGGGACAGCCCTTCTCCTGCCCAACCACACCTGGGCAGCAGCGTCCTCCTGCCCCAACAACCTGGCAAATCTGAAACGTTTGTAATAAAGAATAGAGTTGTGCTCTACTTATCCTCACATTTCTGCCTGGGGTACGCACCATGGGCGGTGCTGGCGTCGGCATGATGGCAGTGGGTGGGATGGCGTGCGGGAAAGGCGTGAAGGTGTGCTGGTGTGTGTGTTGGTGTGTGTGCTGGTGCTGGTGCTGGTGTTGGTGGAACTCGGTCCTCAGGTATGGTGGTGGGCCCAGCGAGGCCCCGCGGTCTGCACTCTGCGAGGCCAGAAAGCGTGTGTTTAGTTCCTGACGGAGGAGATCTTGTTCTGGAATACAAACAGTAAAACAACCCCCTATGAGCTCAGGGACTCTCACAGGCCTCGTGCCACTTACTGTTTGCTGGCTGCAGCAGCAATGCTGTGTGTAAAGCTTCCTGGTAGTAAACTATATCACTGTACAGGGGGAAAAAAAGCTCCCTGGATCTTCCCCAAAGGCCTGAGAGGAAGAAGAATGCCTCCATCTCCCTTCTCTCACCATGTCTATCTTCACTACAGCATTCCTCTGAGCATTAACCTAAGGGTTCTCCCTAAATACGGGCATAGTCCTAAAGAGGTGAGGAGCTTGAGTGAGTAAATATCAAGTGATTACTCCCTTTCAGTGACCTGGGAGAAGCAGACATGTTACATCTCCCACAAAGTATAAAAGAGCACAGTTTTCTCCACTGATAAAAATCGCTACATCTCACCCCTAAATCCGGCATGTACATGAGCTCAGGACCACTGTGTGCACGGCCACAGGAGACCTTCCCTCTAGGCAGGGAAGCAATGCTAACTGCAGACCACAACCGCAGTGAAGAAGTTTGCTAAGGGAGTCACAGATCCTCTGTGGGCACGTTAGGAACTCTAGTGTGCTCTTACCATGGGGAGAAAGAAAACACTCATGGAAAAATCACAGCCCTCCAAAAATCCTAATTCCCAGGGCAGAAGAAATGTCTTGGGGTATGTGTAGGTGTTCTTTAGCTTTGATATCCCTCCAAATCATTCGGCAATGAGTATAGCCTCCACCCAACCAACTGCCCTCATCAAATGGCCCGAACTGAATTACTCTGACTAAACCCAGTGAACTGGTTTCCCACACAGACCGTGATCTGCCAGCCTCTCACCTGAGTAAGTGCTCCCAGCAGGGTGTCCTGGTACCTGCAGCGTCCCCGACGTCAGTGGTGGTGGAGGAGGCAGGGCCGTAGGAGGGGCAAACATATTGGGGTGATGTGGGTGCGCGGGGGGCTGCAGGGCGGGTGTGAAGGTGTGCAGGGGGCTGTGGCTGGGCAGAGACAGGGGGAACGGTGATGCTGAGGGGTGGTGGGAGATGTGAGGAGGAGGGGCCTGAGTCTTGGCAGGAGTGCTGCTTCTGCTGCTGCTGTTAATGAGAGGAAAAGCAATTAAGCATTGCATGGAAGAGGGAAAAGCTCCAAACATACACATCTACAACCCCACCAGGCTATGCCCAGCTCATGTGAACACATTGCTAATGTCAGTTATACATCACAAATTCAAGTTGCTCTTCTACTTTTCTAGCAATACCACTGAGATACTACTTTCTCCAAACATCTGCTTTTACTTCCTATGGTCTCTCCACACCAAAACCCGAGACACACTCTCCCCCACTATAAGAGGTTGATATTCTGTCCTCCACCAACACAGGAATGACACACAAAGGAGTAATCATCCCTCTGCATTCATTACTTAATTATCAGGTCCTTTCTACATGACTGCTTCTGATTCATGTTTTCAGGCAAATGAAGCTCAAAATCAGTGATCACTGCATTAATAACGGTTTAATTTTTTCCCCCCTATGACTTAGTAAGATGAAAGGCTGCAGAAAATGTGAAACAAAGCTGAGAAGGCAAATGAATACAAGCTTCTTGTGCAGTTAATGCCTCTCTACCTCCACAACAGACAGAGATAAGACGAGTCAGCAAAGTATTTGTGATTACACTGGTTGCAATTCTCCAGGTTTCACATCCTACTGATGAGTATTTAAAATATATTCACCTAGTGCTTAATTCTACTAGTCATTATTTCAAGTAACAACATGCTGCTATTGCAGTGATTTTGAAAGACAAGCAATACCAACTTGGTTAAAAAAAAAATCAAAGTCTTGAACACCTCCCAGTCTTCAGTGAAACCATGAAGCAACAATAATGCTGGCTCACCAGGTCTTGAAAATCCGCCAGCTGCCTGCTGGATTTGGGGAAGGACAACCTTGTACTGGCAGCATTAACTTAAGAGTAGTGGAGAGCTGAGGTCCCTTCTCACAGACATCACGGGCTCCTATGAACACGTGGCTTAGTCTCTCTGGTTAACTTTGTCATCCCCCAACAAAAGCTGAGGTTTATCTCACTACAGCCATGTGAAGAGAAAAATACTGGAGACTGCAAAGTGTCAGCAGTGAGGAAAAATTCAGCTTTAAAATCACTGAGGTCTGTGCCAGGCTGTCACCAGGCCAACAGAAGCTGTGCCATACTTCTCACTCCAGGGCATGTCTGTAGTTGGAGAAACGGAAGTCTTCAAGGCCAATTTGGAGGGGTCTTTGAGCAACCTGGCCTAATGGAAGGTGTCCCTGCTCATGGCAGGGGATTGGAACTGAATGATTCTGAGGTCCTTTCCAACCCAAACCATTCTATGATTCTGTGATCACCACCAAGCAGCGAACCAGCATGGGGCATCAGCGCACATGCGGTTCTGTTCACATACCTTAAGCTGTTGAGGCTTAAACTGCTGCTGTTATAGGCAGAGAGTGGCTGTGAGAGGCCCTGCGAGGCCGGATGCGGCTGCACCGGGGGCAGGTTGGGGTGCGCTGGCTGCACCGGCGACTGCGGCCGCGGCGGGTGCTGTGTTGGTGGCTGCGGCACTGGCAGGCGTGTGGCTTCCTCCGGCACTGGCGGCTGCGGCGCTGGCGGGGCGGAAGCCTCTGGCCGCGGGGCCAGCGCAGGGCTGGGGCACGGTGCCTCAGGCTGTGGCTCCAATTGTGGCTGGGCCAGAGGCTGGCTCACCTGAGGACAAGGGTCTTTAGGCACCACAGGCTCAAGTATTGGGTCTTTGCTGCTGTCCTGGCTCTTCTCTTGGCTCCTTTCTAATCCTGATATTTTTGGGACAGCTGGGCCCCTAGCACCAGGGTCATCATTTTCAGCTAGCGCACTGACTCCTAACTCTTTATCTGCAACAACAGAAGAGAGAGAAAACAGTTACATGGGCAACAAAACGGGCAAAACCGAACTAAGTGGTGCGCCAGAGGTGCACTCCGGGCAGCTCCATTTTGTTTTCATCAAGGACCGTGTCAACGTGAAACCAAATCAAATCCAAACTCACTTCCAGCAGCATCCCTAACCCTCAAGTCCTCCTAATACCTCTATTTTAACATAAGGAGGAAGTTTCTGACTGTCTTCATTAATATACAGAAAAGCAAGCACAGTGCAGTGGTTCAAACTCTTGAGGCAGAACCTCCCCAAAATCCCCACCTCTGCCTGCAGGAAAATATCAGGAGGGTTGTGCTTTGCTTTGGTCTGTCTCTGTGGCACAACACACACCAGTCCTCCACACTTGCCTCCTGGGTCTGCTCTCCTATGGATCCATTCCCCAACTTTCCTCTGCAACCACGCAAGAGCTTCATAGATTTTAAAGAAAAAATAAGCACAAAGCACCACAGGGCAAGGGGCAGAGCTCCACGAGAAGCCAGGCTTCACATGTTCTCCACTTGGAGAGCTGCTCATTTTCCAGAAGCATCCCTATATCCGTATTTACTATGATACATTCACTCCATTGCCTGGGCTGCCAAACAAACAGAAGGAAAAGGTCACTTCTGGAGTGCAGTCTGTACCAGGCACAGAGGCTTCTCCATGAATTTGGATCAGAAGACTATGGGGGCAAAGCGGGACTCCAGAGGAATACAAAGAATTACTCTGCTGTACACCCAAGGTCCATCTCACTGCAATTAAATTGCAGGTTCTAAATAAAGGAAACTCCATTTCCATTAATTCTTTGGATCAATCCCGTTTGATCAAACATTATTGAAAGTTCACCAGAGTGTGATCACCACATGTTAAGGCAGGTCCCCAAGGAGGAAGGAAATGAGCAACAGTGTTCAGGAATAGGTCGATCTGTGTCCCTACACCTTAAAGATGTAAAAGTTATGATATTCCTATTTCTTGTCTGTCAGAAAGGCATTATAATGCGGCTTTGAGGGCTCAGCCTTGTCATTAGAAATCCCCCACAAGATGAACACAGTAGATAGGCTGAACAGCCCACAGAGGTGATACTTCCAAGCCTACGGGGACCACCCTGCACTCTGTGCATTCATTACAGCTTTTCATTCGATGTTTTTCATGTCTCTCGTGTGTGTAACATTTATTCTGCGCATGTTTCTGTGGGGAGTTTGCTCCTCACGCCATCGCTTCTCCTCCCCTGGAGAAAAGGGCTATGAATCCCAGTGTCTCTTGGGTGTTCTTTGCTGCTGCTTCATACAACTTCATTACACCCCCCCTTAAGCACCGTTCCTGTTAGTCCACAGCTTAGAAGATGCTGTGTTTAGTAGGATAATGTTATTCCAAATGTCAAACACCAAATGTGTGCAGCCTCTCCCTCTCTCTATCTGCACTTATGCTATACCCCAAACAGTGCCAGATGTCCAGGAGTCTTTAACCCCAGAACGCCTGGTACATGCGTCCCCACATGGCTGATAATTATGATACATGAATCAGAAAGAGTCCTTCATCCCACAGTATCTATTTAGGGAGGTGAAATCCCACATCAGTGATGAACGCTACCAATTACATGTTTCATAAGGAGGGCTCAAGCCTTCATCAACACTACTTCAAGGTCATACATACAAGATTACTCCACTCCTACCAGTACATCTTCGCACATCACATCTCTGAATGTTGACTGACAAGCTCAGTGTTAAAACTAAGGGATAAAAAAATCTTTCACGTCACTATGACACAGAGAACCCAACTACACAGCTTTTCGAGTTTGGTGATCCATCATGGGAATTCACCTCCAGCCTTCAGATGAAGAAGCAAGCAAGCCAACTTTCATGGCAGTCTCCACACTCTATTTTGGATCAAGTGCAATGACTGCATCAAAACTCCCAAGACCAGTAACTCTGATGTAACTTTGTGCTGACATAGGCTTCCCTTTATCCACTGGGTTGATACTACACCCAGCAGCAGTCAGTGTTTTACTGAAAAAGGAATAACGCCATAATTTGATGCTGTCTAAGGACTGAGGAGAAACTTGGAGAGGGGCTTTGGACAAAGGCCTGTAGGGACAGGACAAGGGGGAATGGCTTTAACCTGCCAGAGGGGAGATTGAGATGAGTTCTCAGGCAGAACCTCTTCCCTGTGAGGGTGCTGAGGCGCTGGCACAGGGTGCCCAGAGAAGCTGTGGCTGCCCCATCCCTGGCAGTGCTCAAGGCCAGGTTGGACAGCGCTTGGAGCAACCTGCTCTAGCAGAAGGGGTCCCTGCCCGTGGCAGAGGGTTGGAACTGGATGAGTTTTAAGGTCCCTTCCAACCCAAACCAGTCAGGGATACGGAAGCTTGTCTCACACCGACAGGGCATGCAACTTCCATTATCCTCCTTTTCTGTCTTTACCCCTTGATGTGCCTTAAATCCCTAAATTTCTCTATTTTCACTGAACACACACAGCCTGGGGATCTCTCAAGATGCAGGACTTACAGACACCTCCACGTAACCCAAGTGCAGACTCATTACAGGAGTCTTTAATATTTCGCAGCATTATCTTTGGGATAATGCTATGTAATTTAAAAACAGCACTGATTTTCATACTGTAGCAAGTTCAACTCTTCTCTTGACAATATTATCTCTGCCCAACCAGAACTTACTGCAAACTCATTAATGCAAGATAAAAAATGAGATCTTTCCAAAAATATAACCCCTATTTTCTCCAGTTTTAACATGATCAGTGGGCAGCTGGTGCCAAGCGTCACAACCAATACAACCTGCCCTAACTTCTCTGAAGTCAATGGAATGCAGAAAGCCCCCGCTGAGCACTGGCCCCGCGAGCTACACTTCAACCAGCATTTTACAAGGCTTGAAATAATTAATCAGATTTAAGACCCAATTGTACATTTCATATTGATTAGACACTGGTCAATGAAACTTCGAGATAAATAAAGGCAGACGACAGAAACCATTACAGCGAGGGATGGAGGAGGTTGTTGGGTTCACCAGCCAACATGTACCATAAGGGCCCCCAGAGCAATTCATCTGCTGTATTGGATACACATAATTTGCTGAAACAATTTTTCAGCCAGCTTTCATCCCAATTTCTAAGGACACCACCGAAGTATCTGATTATGTAAATTACAACCACGCATTCCCAAGCATGGCCACTGTCATCTGCTGAGACCAATTATTCCACAGTAAGCAGGTATTAGCACAACTGACTAGCAACACTTGTGACACACTTTGTACTTCCTCATAAACAGAGAAGAAAGGACAAAAGATTTTGCTCCCTCCTGTTAATAATGTTTATCTTCTGCCTTGAAATGGATTTAATTGGCAACAAGAAAGTGGCAGATCAATGAGAAGAAGCACTTAGTGGCATTGCACAAAATGCTGACAAGTCTAGGCACTGAGCTGCTTCTGGCCTTGATTTGAGGATGCAGAGTCCTCCAATATTTCACATGAAACAATTCATTTCACCCAGCTGTTAAACAGAACATACGCCACAAATGTGACTCCTGTATCCTGTACACTGTAACACTGAAAGCACTTTATGTTTGAGTTTTATAATAAAGCACCTCTTTAATTAGTAAAAAGGAATGGGATATAGCTTCCTAGAGGAAAGTGAAGCACAGAACATCCAAAACCGCCTTTCTTTCCTAAATGATTGCATTTTACTTACTAGGAAAGAGATGCATGCAACTGTAACATCCTTACAGACCCCAGGAGAAAGCAACACCGTGACACCTCCATGCTGTTTCAGTGCACACACATACACAGCCAAAGGTTTATTTCCAGTAGGGAAAATCTCTTGGCTTCCTAACCTTTCCAGTTTGGACACAATAAATTACATCCTTAACCATACCACTGACTATTCAATAGCCAGCTATCAGCACTGGAGGGTTTATCCAAGCGGACTTTTCTCAAACGGGCTGGCAAACTTCCCACGCGGGAAGCAATGAAATAAAGTCATTGGGGAATATTCTTTAAGAATAAAGGGTTTGAGCACAAGGAGTTTTAGCCTCCTGCTTCGATTTCATGTTCTAATTCAAGAAATACAGGTCTTGGAAGCATAGTATCTGTAAAGCACACCTAGTGTCAAAGAAACATAGACAAAGCCTTATTAAACCAAGCTGGAGGTCCCTGCTTCCCATCACTGACTGCAGCAAGCACAAAGGTTTTTCAAACCAGGTGTAGAATCCTTGCCAGCAAATGTAAAGCAGCCTGTCTAACCCACGGGATCTGATGCCAGTCTCGAGGGCTGGCTTATACCAAAAGCCTGAGGTTTTCTTCCAAGGTTTTCTAGAACTGTGATAACAACCATGGGCTTGTTCTGCACATAAATCTCAGGTCCCTTCTGAGTATTCGCAAGTTCTTGCCCATAGCAGTAAATTTCTTAGCATGTCATAGGAAAATATTCCTCCCACAAGGTTTTCATTTCTTATCTTTTAACTGCACTTGGTTCTTGCAAGTCTGTGAGAAGATGACTTCTCTACAAGCCATCAGGATCACCTAGTCCTTCAGAAAATTAAACTGCTTCCCCTTCTATGTCCTTTATAATGTTGTCAGCTCCTGACTTGCCACTCTTTCCTCCCATGAGACTTTTCCCACATGCCTGATCACTTGTTATTTTTCCTGCTATCCTGTCACACCTCTTGGGCTCCTGCAACGCTTTCAGAAGCCCCAACAATACTGCCCAGTCCTCAGAAGCTGAACCCCCATTAATACCAAAGCATTTCATCCTCACCACAATAGTCCTTACCCACAAGACAAGCAGTTGTCCCCAGCCTGCAGCTGCAGCTGTGAGTGAAGCTCTGTGTTAAACCATCTCTAGCAACACTCAGCTTCTTGCCTTGACTTGTCCCAGCTAATTCAGAGCCCCACAACGTCTGTAGGCACCTGCATGTTTTGGTATAATGCACATTGCTCTGAGTTTGCCTAAGCTGACTCTCCATATCCCTATTCTCAGCCTGGTGAGGTTTCTCGGTGGTTTCTAACAGTTCTCTCCAGCTCCAGCTGTAACAGGTACCCTTAGATCATGGGTAACTGTGGTTTTTTGCCCTCCCCATTCAGGACAGAGGACTCAAGACTTCAGCTGCTCTTAATCCAACACCATGTTGCAAACAGATCATGACAAAAGTAACACAACTCTTTGCTCTCCTTTCTCTAGCTACATTCTGCTGGTAACAGTTACAAGAATCAACCCAGCCTGGTTTGGGTTGGAAGGGACCTTAATTCTCATCCAGCTCCGACCCTCTGCTGTGGGCAGGGACACCTTCCACAAGCCCACTTTGGTTTGGCTTCAGGAAAGCATCTTCCCCTCTCCTCCTCTGGCTGTGACCCAAACACTCTGTTACCCACCCAGTGGGCAGAAGTGTGGTGGGAGCTGGATAACCTTCGCACAAGGTTAACTCCATCGCAGGCTGAGGGAAGGAAAATATATTGGGTTTATCCATCCATTGCCCCCCCTTCCTGCTCTCAATTTGCCTTGGCCACAGAGCTGCAATATTCCCTCCAATGCTCATGACATCTGCTCATCCTGCTCTATGCGACAGCATTACCTGAATGAGCATGAACAAAACCAGCTTTCAAAAGCAGCTTGGAAAGTATCACCCTATGAACACTAATCGAATTTATCCTGACAGCTCAGTTTAATACATGAAGGACAAAAAAGATCTGTGTGATATGTTTATACAGCAAAGTAACACATTTATTCCCCTCGAGAGGTGTCATACCCATAACTCACTAGACACATACCACTGCTTCCATTGTGAGTTTGCTCTTTAGAGCCAAGAGTTTCCTCTTCGGTTTTTAAAGGCATGATGTCAATATAAGCAGAGAGCTTAAACCTCCACTGCCTCTGTGCTAACACTGAGATGAAGCGCAGCACGACCATGAGAATACCCACTTTAAACTGCAACTATTTTAAGTCATTAGTGTCCCTAGGAAAACTCTGTGAGCAAACACATCACAGCTCCACCAACGAGAGATACTTCACAGTATTCTTATGCTTGGCACTATTTGTCCGTGTTTCCAACGCTGCAGAGAAAAAGACAGATATTATCCAACTGTCTGCTCTAACATAGCATCACTTAAAAAGAATTCTTTTGGTCTGTGCCATATCAGTAAATGCAAAAATGAGATTCCCATGTTCCTGGTCTACAAAGGGTCTTTATCGAACCCGTCTTTTCTATTTAATCTATTAGTTAAATTATACAGGTCCAGTAACGCCCATCTCTTTTTAAATTGTCTGAATTCCTTCTATTGGTCTTAAACATATCCCATGAATTTGTTTTATCTAGGGGGGAGGAAGGGCTGAATTATTGACTAGGTTTAAATATAGAGCTGTAACAGAACTGAAGATCCACCACTCTGTTTTGTATTTGACTGCTTTGACAACACCACAGTTACTAGAAGCCTTTCTTTGCACGCAAAACATGATTCTGCATACCAAATCCTCCTGTGCGAGACAGAGGTAGAGGACTTAAAAGACTTTATAGAAATTAAAAATAGGAAAGAGCATGAACTTGAGAAAAAAGCAAGATAACGCCTCTTTAGCATGTGTCAGTTTTGTTCTTACATCATTCTATTGCATTTTATAAACAGGAATGTGATATTCCACTAAAGCCCATATGATAATTCAGAAATTGAAAAGCTTCTTGCTTTTTCTTATAGCCATTCACAAAGGAGCATCACCATCTCCTGCATAATGCAATGTAGGCCTTTTCATGTCCAAAGACCTCCTGACACCCTTTCTACCTCAGCTAGAGACCCTATGGAATTAATCTCAAAGGTTTGCTTTGCCTTGACATCTCCTTTTCTTGACCACGGCTCTCCCAGCCTGCTCTTCACATCCATTCAGCATTGACTACTTTGTCCCAATTACCTGAACTAAGCGGGCCCCAGTTCGACTGCAGCATGAAGCCAACTTGTGAACTACTTGTTCGCTACTGAAGCACATCGTGTCTTCAAGAAAGGTTTGACTGAAATGTTTCTTCCCAGAGATGTGGATAATCTCTGCACTGTCCATACAGATCACTAAAAAGACACTCAATTGGTGTGAAAAGTCCTTCGCACATCAGAAGTACAGTGCTCACCTTCACTAAATGCTCACTGATTGACCTGTCCCTAATAAAACCAGCAGAACAGCATGTTGGTGGTGAGTTCTTTATGATAGAGCAACTGGCTGAGAAGCAGCCACATGAACACATCCTAAAACACACCACCATGAACAAATATGGTGCTTTCAGCAGACATGAGCACCCCCAACTTAATGTTAGCTCAGATGCAGATTAAAAATCTAACTACATATCCTTGGTCCAAAAATAAATGGTGAGCAACGAAGGCCAGATTAAAGCCAAATATGCCACATACCTAGAATCATGGAATAGTTTGGGTTGCAAGGGACCTTCAAAGCTCATCTAGTCCAACCCCTTGCAAAGAGCAGGGACATCTTCAACTATACCAGGTTGCTCAGAACCACATCCAGCCTGGCCTTGAAGGTCTACGCGCTTCCACTATAACTGAAATGGTTCATTAGCTGGCAGGATGCAAGAGTGACACAACAGTGTCCTGCAGGCAGAAAAGTCCCCAACACTGGGGTGCAACATCTGAAGCTGAAGACAACCCTGACCGCTGCAGGGTACTTGTGCAGTCCAAAACACAACCCGAAATCCTTAGCCTGTCTGTGCTTCAAAATACCATCTGAAAAACATCCCATGCTCCTAACTTTCATTTTGGTTCAGGTTGTGCCTTGCTGAGGCCAGTTATTATCCAGCAACTGCTGCATTCAAAGACTCAAGCCTTGCACGTAGACTTTGCAGTGTTACCTCCATGTTGCAAGGAACTGTAATTCTAAAGGGATTAAAAGTTTACCAGCATAGCCATGCAAAGTAGAAAATGAATTGTTCACTCTTCTCATCTCTGTTTGGAAATTAGATTACAGGCTCCAAGTGAGCTGAAATACAGAATGAGGCAAATCTATGTGATTAGCTCACAGGTGGCCAGTGAGGCTTTTCTGTGCTTCAAAGTCTGGCAGGTTCCCATTAGCTGCAATAATAAAAGGAATGTGTACTTATCCTTCGGCCCAAACCCTGCCCTGAGCCAATGGCTACCTGCTGTGTTAATCCTCAGAACCAATATAATCATCCTCAATTGGGATTTCGTCAGTTTGCTCAGCTGTCATTTGGGATATACAGGATGTGTGGCACAGAGCCGGGCCGCCAGCACAGCAAGCTCATCCCATGTGGGGTCCAGCCCCCCGTGGCACCATCAGTGGAGGGAAGGAATCACAGGGCTAACCCAGCACAGCCCCGAAGTGTCAGCAGCTGGTTTCACAGCTCTAAAAGCAAAGACTCTTTCTATGTATAAACAGTTTGTGCCATTACTCACGAGTGTTTCCTCCAAACAAACACAGTTCCGCATTTAACTTCTGTCTCCAGAAGGCACCTGCATGAATGTCAGGTCAGCAAAACACACCACACAGGAGATGAGAAAGTAGACAACAGCTATCCCAGATGGGCACAGCTCACATGAGAGGTGTAACATCAATGGTCCACTTCAGATGGTATTTGCTTTCTGACTCACCCCGCTGCAGGTGCAGTGGGATGATGTGAACGCAGCACTCTGCCATGACCTGCACCCAAGGAAAGCTCTCCCAAGCCCCCTCAGCGAGAGGCTGGTTAACACAGTGAACCTTGAGAGTTGCTCCCTCTAGCAAGCTGTTATCCCGCCTGGTGGAACTGTGAGAACATCTTTATTATATCTATAAACATCCAGTAATCCCCTGAACCCTCCGAAGCTCTTAACATTCTCTCGCATCAGGGAGCTTTACAACTCAACTTACCATGTCCTTTTGTTACTTTTAAATGTGTTAGGCAGGGAAATGAGAAGCCATCTCCCATTCCAACATCACAAATTCTCCAGAACATTTCAAACCAACTTCAGCAAACTTTTTTTTATACCAAAACCTAAACGCTGAACACATGGATCTCTGGACAGTGCTTGAGGCACTTGAGGGAACAGATGCCACACTTTGCTTTGCTCCCATGAACATCCTTCCGCCTCTGCTGCTCACCTCAAAGCAAACTCAAAATCCCACAAGCAGAGAGACCATCACACCAGAGCTCCCGGCACACCAAGAGGCAGACATGACACTTACAGTGTTGTCTACAACAGGTACCAGTCTGGGATTCTACGACCATGTCCTCATTTCAACAGCTCTGGAAAGTTCCAGCAACAGCCCTTCCAGCAAGGAACCAGCAACTTGCCTTCAGCCAGCCTGAACTCTGCAGAACTGCCAGCTAGGAATTTCCATGTTATCAGAATTAACTGGCTTGGAGATGACAAGGCAGAAAAGCCCTGATCAACAGAGCCCGCACTGGCTCAGCACCCTGCACAGCCAGCCTGGAATGCAGCATCTCAACATCTTCCACCTAGCATAGGTGAAACACTGAGAAAGGTTTTATTGCTCAACTTTCATTTTGATCTCAACAGCTGAACAGCTCACATGTTACTGTATTTTCCCTGCTCTGTTCCTCCTCTCAAAGGCCTTTGATGAGGGAAAACATCCTTCTTAGGGCAGTGTTACAGTACGCACTTAACTTGCAGCACACACTTAAGCTCACTTAACCATGTCAAGGTCAGACTGGAAAGATGAGCTCAGGGGTTTGAAGAGTTGTGGATGAAGAGGTTTGGTTTCTGTTCTCCCTCTGTTCCTGCTGGCAGCTTGACTCACTCAGGGCTACAGTGTTTTGGGTCCCATCACTTTGCATGGCCATGCCCTGGCAGAACCACACCAATGCCAACTTCTGCAGTGTGTGTGTTTTCATAACACTGTGTTAGCAAACCAGCCTGAGGATGTTTCCACCTCAATACCAGTAATTTAAAGCAAAATGTCTGAATCTTGGAAATTAACCAAACACTGAATAATCTTTTACCAGAAGGAGCGAGTTGGGTAATTACTGCTCACTAAACAAATAGACATCATGGACAGATTTTTAACCAACTGGGATGTAAATATTTTTATTCCTGGGAATAATCTTACAGTCAAATCAGTTCTGCAAATATCCACAAAAATCCCTATTCTTTTTTTTTTTTCCCCTCTCTTTTGCTATCTGCCTCAGGTAGAACCACCCTTGTCTAGTGTAAGGTGTCCCTGCCTGTGGCAAGGGGCTGGAACTGGATGAGCTTTAAGGCTCCTTTGCAACCCAAACCAGTCTGGGATTCTATGAAGTGCTCAGCAGTACAAAGCAAAGGCAGCTCCACACTTGTGATGTGGGTAACACAGTGCTCTTTTGGATTCAGGGATCAACACAACTGACCTCCACGCAGCACTACAGCCTGTAAATCTTCCACATCACAGACTCTGACCCCAAGCTGCCTCCTAGTTGAGGCTTTCATTTAGATCTCTTGCTATAATTTAGCAAGGTGGAAAGACAGGTCCTGGCCGAGAGGCAGCAGGAAAACAGGACATTTCCACAACTGGTTTTGTGTCCAAGGAGCAGAGGCCCGGCCCCACAACCTGGCTGATGGGGATGGGTCTTATCCAAATGTCTTAAAATCCATGGGGCTGCAGATGGCAGTGTCGAACAGAAGGTTCAGTGCCTTACAAAGGAAATTGAGAATAGGTCCGTCTGTGGCATGAAATATCCATCCTGGCGTGAGGGGAAACTTTTACAAACAACATTTATTTCAGTTTAAGAAAAATACTTTAAAAGCAGGAGGAAAAAAAGCCAAACCCACAAACCCACTTGCAGTTTTATGGTATTTCCAATTCTTCTTACAAAGGGAGGTGAAACTAACACCAAACATTTACTGAGTGTTGGGAGACTAAATCCAGCACATATGATGTTTCAACAGCAGCCCAGTGAAATAATCAATAGCTTCCAATTCATGTTATTGACTTTTTCACATCCTTGCAGGCATGAGGCTTCAGATGAAAGCATCAGAATCACCAAATGGTTCAATTTGCTCTAGTTCAGATATTTTACACTGACATTTTTTATGACTGTGTGTGTAAGCTTGCGTGAGAGAAGCACTCCTGAAAGGCAGGACTTTAACTCCCCAAATTTGCTGTGTTGCTTCACTTTGGGATCAAGGGGTGCTTTATGCAAAGGGTAAGAGAAATATGGAATGTTCCTTTCTCTCTGTTCTGTCCTCTCTCCCTGTGCTTCCGTTTAAAGGGACTTTAGGAATAAACAAAACCACCTTCTGTTATTACCTCTGCTTAATCATATCAGAATTACAAAACATTATGCACCTATAAACTGAATTACCATGGAAATAAAGCACAGTTCTGTGCCACGCATGCTCCTTGCAGAGGGGGATCAGTTTCCCTGACACCCCATCTTGTCTTTTTTTGATAATGTAATTCTGCACTATGGAACAGCCACAATAACAAGTTGTTTGGACCATGGCAAACCAGCAAGAGCTCATTAAGCCTTAGAGAATGTTTGCAGCTATTTTGGCCCAGGCTTGATTTGTTATGACATAGGAAAACTTATTTTTCCAGGTTTAATAGGTAATAGATATGCCAAAGCACATATTTCTTACAAGGCTACGAGAAGCTTTTAGCAATAACCCTTAAGGATGTATTGGGCAAAACTGATCTTGCAACATCTCCAAATATATAGAGAAAATGATGTGAACTACGGAAAATCACCACGATTCAAGGACAGTGCACTGGACTAGAAGATTAAAGTTCTGCTCTGGCTCCTGCAGGATGTAGTTAGGCCAGTGCTTGTCCCCGTTCTTTTCAGGGTAGGGGCTGCTGTAAAACAAGAATCAGCTCTTGCTTAAGGCTTCTTTGTATTCATTCCATAAGAATAACGCTAAGGATTAAAAAAAGGTCAAATTGAAGCCTGGCGGAACGCCAGTGCTCTTCACTGTGGTTCAACAGATGCATTTGAATGAATGAGTAAGGAAATGTAAGCTAAAACCATTTATTCCCTTGCACTACTCCTTGTTCTGCACTGGGATGTTTGAAAAGCACCTACCTGGATTTGTTCACTTTTCAGTGAGGCTGACAGCCATGAGCATTTTATAATCACATCCTGAGCCCATTTGTTTAGTTTGCCATTAGGCCCTGATGATGACAACTAATTTATAATAATATATAACCCTTGTACAATATGCAGAAGGCTGAAACTATAATAATCAGCAGAGCAATACAGAAAACACACAGAGAATCAAGCGGGCCCATTAACATTTAGAAATAAGCTATTAAGAGCTCCACTGAACAGATCAACCCACTGTAAGATACATATTTATCATGCATACATGTATGCGTGGATGCGCATACCTTTGCGTAGGAACATACATACACAAATGTAGTAATTTGCCCTGTTCTGGTGCAAGAGAGGAGGATTTCCTTTGATTATTATCAAAGCAGGGCGGACAAATGTATTCAGAGGGAAGGAGGGAGAGCAGCACATGCAAATCATTCTGGAGGCAGGTAGGGCGCCACACTTGCTTCTCACACCCCCCTTCAGAAGGGATCCAAACCCCTCCTGCTCCCAAGAGGTGCGAAGTCTGCCATTTGTGCTGGAAGCTCTCCAGCACTCACTTCAAGCTTACTGTTTGTTTCTGACTAGAAGAGGAAGAAGACAGTTGAACATTTACCAACAGCCACCAGTTTTACTGGAAACTGTTGAAAATGTTTAAAAACTCATCCTCAGGAGGAACAAGGTGGTGCCACAATGAATGCATGAAGCATTTTCTCTAAATCACCCTTCTTCCAGTAAGGCTTAGAACTGAGTTCTAGATACAGAGCAAGTTTACAGATATACAGATGGTTTTAGGAGACACAAAACTCTGTGGTCCAGGAAATACGTACAGAAGGAGATACTGGAAGAATACAGTGCACTGCTCAGGACTCACATGCCCATTCCATGAGCCCAGTGTGAGGCAGGGGTAGAGACTTGCCCACTCCTTTTCCACACATTACTGTTCTTCCTTAACGAAGCACACAGTCATGTAGAACAGATCACGCAGCTCCTGTGTGGACTCTAAATCCCTTGCTGCCTGGCAAAGTCCTGCAGACTCTGCTTTGTGAATGCTATCCTCCTTCCAGCCTCAATATACCATCAACCTCCAGCTCGCCTCTCCGCAGTGCTTCGTTCATCAGGGCCATTGGTGGCATAAACCTGCCAGCATGTAAAACTTAATGGTCTAATCCTCCTGCTTTCACAAAGACCAGATTAGCTTTAAGGTAAATACTCTTGTTCCTTAAATTTCCTCCTTGTCAGGATGCCAAGTGAAGCGCTTAATCTTACAAAAGAGCCCGAGGACATTCTGATGCCTCCACATGAAGACAGAAAGCAGTCCACAATGCCAAGATAAAGCTGAGGTATTAAACTAATCTCACAGACCTGGAAATGTATATGCAGCAGGGATTACTGCTGTGTCTTTTGCTGCAGCTGCTAGGGGGGGTCATTAGCTGCAGTCGGGGGTTCTTGCCATAAGTGCCTCAGCATCCCCTGCTTTACGTACATAAAACTGAGGCACCACCTAGTTATAAACTTGTGCAAGTTACCAGCTGCAAAGAAATGGAATAAACTTGTGATTTAGACACAGAAGCGTAACCACTAATTCAGCCAGCTTGTCTACACTTGCTGCGTCAAGCATCCTTTGCTGGCCTGGCTGGCCCAGCATGGCCCATGGCCATCAGGAAGCAGTTCTGCAGTGGGGATGTTGCACCAGGAGGGATGGAGCAGTTCAAACCATGATGTTCTTCCATGGATCGGAATGGCAACTGAATACACAAGCAAGCTCCAGTTTGATGTTTTGAGAGCTAAAGTCTCCTTTGCAAGGTGTGATACAAAAGAGTCTCTGGACTAGCAGTACACAACACTCAAAGAGAACTGCCTACAGCTGAGCTTCCCATCTCCCCATCAGGCTGACTGGATAAATTCCACAGTAACACTAAGTAGAAATCTTCCCTAACCTTGATACAAAACTGCAGAGCCTCTACTCCCAGGTAAAGCCTGAAGTATGTAAGTACACTTAGGAAGCGACTAATGCTTCTTTACACCTTCTCATTGAAAAAGTTCAAGTGGTAAGGGCCATTTTACTCCAACATGAATAAACCCCAGTGCAGCACAGGCAGCTTGGCTCGGCACTCCTCACTTGCCCATATGGCTGGCAACACACTAGAAGCTACTTAATTCCTGTAATAACTTTCCATCCTCTGCACAGCCCTCCAGAGATCCATGTGGGGACAAATGAGATCTGCTGGAGGAGGGAAGGTCACTTGGCTCTCTGCAGAGTAAACCTCTCTGTACCAGCTGAAGACAACTCAAAGGCAAGTTTACAAACCCAGATCAAGTATCAGTGAATTACACTGATCAATAGTTTCTGTAATTTCATGGGTTTAAGATCAGCTAAAGAAGGAAAGGTAGGTTTTTACCCACACATCGCTTTCTAGACTTTCCACCAGCTTACACACAAAGCATTTAGACACTTTAATTTCCACTCCAATATGAATACTCTACCCCCAAATGAAACCTATTAAAAATTAAATTCTTATATTAAGTTTAAAACGTGGCTCTTTTCTCCCCAGGTCCCATTAAATACTCTCCCTACACACAGTTTAGAAGACAGAAGAGATCCTAGAGAATATTTACAAAGAGAACAAACCCCCCTGAGGGTTTTTATGTTACTACAACATTAATCTATTTTAATCACATAACAGATTAAACCCAAACAACATTAAATGATTCCGCAAAGTACCGAGTGAAAGTCTGTCTTTGTTACACAAAAAAGAAACAAATGGAGAAAAAAAGAAAGCACTTGGAATGAGGGTGGTTTTGTTGTTCCACAGAGACAGAGCGCAGCAAAAGCAAGACTGGGCCACAGAGCCACTGGTGGCAGGAAGATAAAAATCAACTCTTCACAAGGGTCTAATTTTACTTCCACATGCTCCTATGGCAGTGCCTGCACTGCAGATCTGGGGTGGGCACAGTAGGACATGGGTCTGAACCACAGCACGCGGGTGAAGGGAAAGCGAAGCCCAGCACTGCCTCAAGCCCCTTCTCAGAGCAGGTGTTTGGACACCCCTACTGTTGGCACAGCAGTGATGCTCTCCTGGGTTCTGGATGCATCTCAATGCAAAGGAAGAGATGGATACTAAACTATCGCCCTCCTTCCCCCTCCGTGTTTCTCTAGCCAGCCTCACCTGCCCTGGGCTCCACAGCCACGTTTCCCCACCTATTTCACACCAGTGGGCTCCCCATCATCTGGTGAGAACCTGACCAGCCCAAATGGATCAAACGTGTGCCCTGGGCACACACACAGGAAGGAGATGTATTACTGCAGCTACTGCTTCTATCATTAACCTTAGTAACTTGGGTGTCCTCACTATCTCTTGTGTACCCAGTTCCAGGTCCTCCAGCCTCTCCTCATACCATGGCCGTTCCTCATGTGTAAGCATCTTCAGTGGCCATCTACAAGCCCTTACTCCAGCTCTGTCTTTTGGGAATAGAGCCCAATGAAAACCACATGCTCCTCAAAGGCTGCCTCGAGCAAATGCTTTGAACAAAAGCAATGTTTTCTATTTCAGACTCCATGATTTGATTCAGCCTTTAATTATTTACATCTTTTTGAATTGTTTCAGTGCACTGAACAAAAACACCTATTGAGCTGCCCACAGGTCATTTCACTGAATCATCCCAGTTAATTTAGGGGACAGAGCTGCTTCTGAATTGTTCATTCTTCCAGTAGCCCTCACCTTGCAATTGTTTAACACACAACCTCATCTGCTGTCACTCACTCTACTCAGCACCATTGCTATCTCACCCTGGTGCTCAGTGTTGCTGTTTCTCCTCTTGAATAACCCAAATAATTGTGCATTCATAACCCAGTTTTCCATCTCACTGCTCAACAGGCTTCTAATGAAGACACTGCAACACTCTCTGGGATACGTTCTGCAGCTGTCACATATCTGATGCATACAGCGCTGCAAAGACAAGTCTTTCCAACAGTTACCAGCCCATGTTTTCCACCATAGTGTTACAACCACCTTTGCCCAGAAGACATTGGAAAGGAACAGTTATATTTGAGCTTGAGATTATCCAAAGAAACCACAAAGGAAAAAAGTGCTCCTGTTCAAAGCCAAGTAACAGCAAGATTTACTTAAATAAATGGATGCATTTCACATGGATGGCTGGTTAATACCGGGTGCTCCAGGCAGGGCTTTTATCTCAGCACTTACCAACTCAGCTGCCAATGCAAACCCAAACCTTCAAGGAAATGATTTGTGAGGTTACTCTGCTCCCAGCACTCCAGATTTAACAGGAGATACATTGCACAGGTTCGATATTAATGATGGTAGCTGCAGTGAAGTTGTTTCTGGCAGTATTACTACTGGTCTGAAGGGGGAAAATGCAGGGTTTTAAGCACAAGTAGTAGCATCAAAATCTTGCACTGTGTTTATTCAATGGATGTAGTAACCCTGGCAGAATTTGGTTACTTCAACATTCCTTCTTTGCCAAACAGCCATCTGTAATGGATAATCCACATTTAACCATGAAGGACAAAGAAAAAGAACGGACAAACTCTGATCCCCTTGTTTTACTGTATGGGTCTCTCCTTCCAGGATAAGAGCCAATGAAGGAGGGCTGCTGACCCACTCCAAGGACAGAGTATGTGCTGCTATTCTGCTTCCTCACTGGTATCAAGGTAAATTTGCCTCCTTTCCTCTCCCTGACTGAAACATAGCTCAAGAAAACACTACTAATGCATGCCAGCGTATCTACAGCAGGCAAAGACGCCTGGAAATGTTTTAATGACAGAGATTTGAGCATTTTCTAGCCGTGACAGCTACCTTGTACTATCCAGAGCTACATACTCCATCCCTTTCTGACAGAGTTACTGTTAGAAGATGACAGCAAAGGGGACATACGCCAGCTCCTCCATCGCTTCAGTTCAGACTGGCAGAAGGGTCAGAGGAGACAGGGGACAGCCAGAGGCTTGGGCAGAAGCTGGAGCAGTGCTGGCAAACCCACAGTCATATTGCCACGAGTGCACCTTCACTCTGACAGTTGGCTGCGTTTGGGACAAGGTAGGAAATGCTGCCAGGGAGCAGCAGTGTTAGTGGAAGCCATGGTCAAAGAACAACTGCTGTTCCCACATAGTACCTGGGTGACAGTGGTGAGGCAGCCCAGTACCTGAGCAGGCTTTCGGAGAAGGGACAGCCTCTGTAAACCAGCTGTGGCCACAGCAGCAACACACACAGTCCCAACCATGTGGGACACAAAGGATGCTACCCAGGACACAGAGACTCAATTAATGGCAAATAGGCATAAGCTATAGAGCCGTGCCTGTGTGAGATGGTTCACTGCTTCTTCCAGCTTGACAAAACTTTGTAGCATTTCCGATCTCAAGTATCTAAAACCACCGCTCAATCCCCCCCTCCTATGAAACTGCTTTAAAAGCTGTGGCATGTATATTCAGGGTTTTCTTTATTTGCATTTCATTTTTAGCTTCATGAAAGGGAGTGCCTTGCACATAATGACAGTACTTCAGGATCTAAGATTAAAAAAAAGGAGAAAGATAATCATGAGACTCCTGATACAATCATGAAAGGCATCAATGCTGCATCTTATTAACCACTCCATGGCAATTCAGTTTCTTCTTAATAGTGGCAAGGGCCTCCCTAATAGCAGACAAGAGTCTGTTGTTGCACTTTGCTAATGATGCAGAAGATGCAACAGTAAGGGAGCCACAATGCTGATTCCTTCCAGAGCCACACACTTGGCTGGTAATGTTACCTCTGCATCTTTACAGGGTTTTGCAGTAAAATGTTGCTTTTCAAAATCACATGAAATACTATTTTGAATGAGCTTTAAGCTGTTCAAGTAACCATAAACTCGTGAAAGAAAAAAATGACATATTTTTTATTATTCACCTATGCTCTGGTGAATAGATGTTGCAAAAGTACTTCAGACATTGGTTAAGCACAACCACTCTGTGGGTGAATCACTGCAGGTTTTTCCATTCAAGGTACACCTGCTTGAAATTACCAGGGGAAGCGAGACAGGCACCACATCCACACCTGATACTGAACCAGACATCAACTTTAGACGATGCCAGTAAATACTTAAGGACAGCAAATCCTCAGCTTTTCACTTACCCAGGCTCCTGGCATGCCACCTTTGAAAAGTGACATTTGAAACACCCACTTACATCCACCACAGTGTGGGAACAGGGTCCCCATCACATCTCAACTCTTCTACTGTGCAAAATGTGGAGTATCCATACAAGGGTTGCACATCTCCCAAAGGATCCCCCACATAACTGTGTGGATTAAATACTGCCTCAAAAGGGAAACTAACACTCTGAAACATTAGTATTGAGTTGTCTCAATGGCACCAGTAACAGCAGGCTTGAACCAAGTTGCCTTCAGTGAAAATGCCCGACATTCCCCAGTAATAACCATGATATGCTTCTTAATACCACTAACAAATCAGTATCCCAGATAATGCTTTCATTTCAACACGTCTTTATACCATGGAATGATCACATCTTGGCTGATCAACAACCTCGTAACTGGAGCTCTTCTATTTCTTTAATATAAGAGGGTGTTTTGCCATCAGACTCTACAACTGGAGAAATCTGTACATCTCTCTACTTCAAATCTCTGCTTCTCTTTACAAATCTTTTGTGGTTCCTCTAACCCTTGTCTGCTCCACAGAACCTTTGCACAAAGGCAGCGATGGACACATCTGCCCTGCTGCATTTGTACATCCCGCAGCATGATGGGTCTTGGTTCATGGCTTAGGACTACTCCAAATGTGTATTACAATCCTCACGGATATCAGAAAGCCTACTTGCATTCCACCCTGGCAGAAAGAGAAGCAGTCTCAGGGGCTCTCCACTGCTGCCCAGAAGGTTTAAGTGGTCACTCACAGAGTCAAGTATCGCAGCAGAGAGGAAATATCTCCTCCTGCTTCACTAGGAAGCTGCTCTTTTCTTCACTTTACATTACTTGGTAAATTCATTCAAGCAGGGCAGATGCAGTTGAGTTACAATACATTGCTTGAAATAGGTTATTTCTGCTGACACTATTATTCCCCCATCTCAATTTTCACAGTGAACAGGCTACAGAAGCTGCTGTGGACTGAGGCTGTCAGTAAACAACCGCATGCAACCTTAAAGAGTTCTCCTCCCTCTCCTCCCATACAAAAAAAGCCACTAAACCCACCACATCCTGCTCCAGGTTTGCTTATAGTGTCTTCTAGGACTTCCTGTATTCCCCAAGTGTGGTGGAAACTTTGTGGTGTCAACAAAAGGGTGAGATCTCAGCAGCTCACACAGGAAAAGAGTTGGAGGGAAAGTGTGAAGAAAGATTTGAATATTTCTAACCCAGAATAACCCCGGATATCTGTTCCAGAGCTCCAGTTTTGGTTATCAGGAACAACAACAGAGCAGCTCGCCCAAGTAAGAGCTATTCAGAGAGGAGTATTTCACCCAGCTAAGTGTAATCATTTGTTATTACTTGATACACAAAAACAGAGCAAGGAAAAGCACAGCAAGAAAAATACACTGTGTCCACCTGGGCTGTTTCCTTGAAACTAAATCTTCAGGGGTTCTTCTGTAACCTGGTGCAGCCCTGTACCACACCAGCCTGCACTCAGACTGGGAGATATCGAGCCTGGGAGTCGGGGTTGGGCTGTATCACACAGAGCCTCCTCTTTGCTAAAAAACCCATGCTCTCCCCAAACATAAATTACTTTTACTAAATGAATTTTAAAAACAATATATACATGCATATACACACTTTCTTCTAGATCTTAAATTCCAATGTATTCAACTAAGTTAAAACAACATACTTACTTCCTACCGTTCTCACTAATAAGACTAAAGTCACTGTAGAAATATAGCAGCAGTTAATCTTCCAGCTAAGAACAACACATAGTCAAGAGGATCTTGCCAGTAATCTTGAGACGAAGACTGGTAAGGCAAAAAATAACTCACAGTAGCCTGTGCTTGCTTAATGTTCTCATTCCTGGTTAATACTTTTAGCATCAAGAGATGCTCATTGATCCAGGGTCATGGTGCTTTTCGAAAATAATCCCCAGGAAGAAATAGTCTAAAAGGGTTACATTTAACACCGTATCACTTTCAGTCTAAAAAAGTGCATTCAGCTACTTAATCCCTTTCTGAAAGAGGGTGCGTTGTGTTTGGTACTAAGCTACTTCTTCTGTTGTGTTTTGTTGCCATAACAGATGAGAAGAGCTTTAAACGCTGCCCTTTCTTCTCTGCTGTGACACATCCCAGGTTGTTAATCCTGCCCTGGGATCAGACTCAGTCTATCTTTCATGTTCACTTCAGGAGGAAGATGGCAGCTGGGGGAGTAGCCGTGGCTCCTCAGGGAGATGGATAATATTCAGTAATCAGAGAGCTTTGTTTAGGAAACAGCCTGGTGCAGGGCAAAGTGGATGGTTTGGTTTGGATCTGGACAGCTGGTGCCTTTTCATTGCCACATGGCTGAAGATGCAAGAGGATCATTTCTCCCTGGCTCCATGGGCAGCTCGGTGTCTGACCCACTGGAGCTGCCAGCCACAACTGCACTAGCTGAGGTCAGAGCAGTGGACACACAAACTCACTGTCATGGTGGAAATGAAGAAAATCAGAACCATGGACCTGCTTTGAGCTGTGCTGAAGTCCACCTCTGAATGAGGCTATGGGCAAGCAATGGGCAGCCCCAGGAACGATGTCTGGCACACACCAGCTTCTGAGACCTAGCACGAGGCATTTTCCATTTGAGGGGCTCTGCTTCCCACTCCTATCTCAGAGAAGATACTCATCACTTAACTACGCTGTTGTGAAGCACAGTAAATTAAAACATCTCCACAAACCCTTACAGATAAGACCAAAACTGAAATGAATTCCATCAGCTCTTCTGCTGGGAATGTAGGGAAGTTGTTATTCAAGCCCAAACATGAACACCATCTAAACAGGAGCTAAAAAGCAGGAGGAATTCCACCTCTCATCTGCTTCATGGAAATCTTTCTCTTAGATAACTAAAAGGCAGATAAAGGATATGAAAAAAGGATCTGTGCTCACTAGATCATTTGTTTTCAGGGATGTAAATGGCAAGTGCTGACCTTTTTTTTTCTATCTTGTATTAAGTTTCAGCAAACTGTCACTCTGACATGAGCAGCAAGGGAAAAACATACATATTATTAGAAAACAATCACTGCCAAATCTGATAACAATCTGACGTTAACAACTGTGGGGTTTCTGCTGCCAGGGATGCCTTGTATTATTTAGAAAACAGAAAGGAAAAGATTCCTGAGGGGGAGAAGCACACAAACAAATAATTGTTTAACATCCTATTAATAAATCTCTACAGCTCACATTTCCCTCAGAAAATGCTTACAGTTCTGCTATCGTCTTCTACAGCAGGTTTACCAAATGACATTTCATATTCCTGGGGTTAAAAAAATGGCCACAAACTATTCTAGGATCTGCCACAGTGTTGCTTTCACCAGATCAGCACATCCTTACACAATCTCCTTTTGTACTGGGACACAACCTTACGCCTCCTTTTACTACATTCTCCTGCTATTCATAACCTAGGCTGGAAGGATTCCCTCTCTTCTTTATTTTTGTAGTCTTAATTCCTCTACCCAGCATCCTCTCCAATGCTAACACCATTCTCACAACGAACCACAACACAAAGATCAAGATCTGGTTTTAGGTAACTTGAGTTGGGTAGGAAGATCTTCACTTGGCTTCTGACTTTCAGCTTCAACTAGTGGGAGATGTGTCAACTCATCTACACCATCCAAACTGAGCTGGAGTTAGAGCCTTCTGGTAGCAAGTATATCAAAAAGTAGAGCTTGAGGATGCACCTAAATGGACTTCAAAGTGCAAAAGTAACAACTGTATTAAGTAACCTGGTAAATAACCAGAGATTTTGAGTTGTTTGACTTCTCTGCAAGAGGTGAGGAAATGACTTTGGACATTTCACAAAAGATCAGACTTAACCATAACACTGAAAGTGCCAGAAAACCATAACATGTATAAAATGTGCATATCCACATACATCTGAAAACATATATGGTTTAAAATAGGAAAGATAATACTTCATTTTAGTTTTTACATGTGTCTTTAAGGAATGAACTCCACCATGCACTGCGGGTGTTGGAGAAGTCACTATGTGCATTGAGACGTTTTGGCTTCACACCAGGATCCCTTCTACAGAAGAATAACAATATTATGCCTTTTTTCTCTTCACACAGCTGATGCTACAGTGTGCACTACAGTTTCTTATGGAGTTTGTCTATTCCTAGATTTTATAACACAAGGCTTTTTAGACAATGGTTCAGGTTATTCGGGTGCAGACAAAGAAGAGCCTTGAGCAAGGTCTGTGGAATCAACTGTCACAAAACTCACTCCCATCTGAAAATGAAGTTTTGTTTCTTCATTGGTACTTTCTGGAGTTCAAAATAAACCTCACACTGCTCAGTATCATGCAGTATTACTATTCTCACCACCTTAAAGGACCCCCTGCAAGCAAACACCTCCAGCTGCCCCTTGTCCATTGTACACCACAGCCTTGAGTCCCAGAGAAGTCACCCCAATACCAAAACCAGGATAAAAACCACAACCAAGTCTGAAGCAATGATGGAAATCTTTCCATCTTTGCCAAAGTGACCATCTGCATACTCACTGCAATTTCAGGACACGTGCAGCTGTATGATATCTACGTAACGTGACAAAAGCATGTCTTGAAGTTGCTTTACATTTGTACAAAGTACTGGATCACAAAGCAAACTAAGACACAGTCCGCAGACCGGATGTTGGTACCTAACTGCATCATGGCACTCATATATCTGAGAGCAGCCTGAACCAGCTTACAGAAACTGCAGCCATGGCAAGGCTGAACAAAGGAACATCTCTGGGCTGGGGGACTGCTGGAAATACCGGACTTCTTGGAGACGGATGCTCAAATCTCTCTGCTGTGGCCACTCCTACCAGCTCCACTGTGTAAAAGCCTTTGCAAGGCCAACCTTGCAAATTTGAGACTCCCTGGTTAGATCTTCCTGCTTCTCTGTGCTTTTTGTTGTCAGATTTTTGTTCTGGTTGTTTGGTTTGTTTTTTTTCCTGAAGTGGTGGAATATAGAGCTTGTGGTCTGCACAATGCTGATATCACTTGAGACTGCCTACGGTTCAACCCCAGGCTGTCAGCCTGCATTGCAAGCTATTTTCCTCTCACTCCTAAGTTAATGCCTTTCAAGGATGACCTGGGGACCAACTCTTCCCTGATGTGAGTGCAAATCACTTGCCAAGTTTAGTTTCATTGTGACTGTGCCTACCAGGGAAGGGTCACTTACAGACTCCATCATTGCCTCCCCTTGTCTCAACAGATTATAATTTGTCCATTGCAATTCACATCAGGATGCAATTTGGCAGGTAAGTTAGAAGTCTGGAGGCAATTATTTTTCTTCCTTTGGAGAAATGGATTATATTCATTCAGCTATGTCCAGTTATTTATTTTAAATGGAGCACAAGGAGGGGAGGGGAAGGAAAAGAAAAACAAGATGGGTTCAGACTTTATGATCGAATTGACTTTCTATGTTTTGACATCTTAACAGGGTTGATTAGGCTGATACATGCAATCCATGCATCTAATTCTATCCAAGAGGAAAGGAAGGTAACAGAAACGTCTCTGCTCTTACAGTCAGGTGTTAGTATGCCAATGAAAACAACCCTTAAAAATCCTTAGGACTCACCCCCCCCAACTTACAGTCACAGTTATTACTAGCAAATGTAAATCACCTCATTCATAACAGTTGAAATTTCTTCCCTTGAATCTGATGAGTGATATGCTGCTCTCAGCTTACCCACAAACAGGTTTCTTTATCCTAGTGATCTTCCTTGGAAAGGCTGCCAAAACTAGGGTTTAAAATACACTCAGATTTTCACAGCAGAAATGACCAAGCACTCTCTGCCCAGCACCTTCCCTTGATTCCTTCACACGATCTGACACTGGCCAACCCCTCCTGCCTAACACAAAACCCACTCTTCCTCCTGCCAGACAGCTTCTTCTGTGACTAAATGTTATCTGGACACATGAAGATAAAGGAAGTTAATGTCAAGATCTAAGGAATTACCTGGACAAACCAGAAAGTGTTAAGCATGGATGAGTGGCTCTCACCCACCACAGGCTCTTCCTATAGCTCTAATGGACCTGGGTGAAGGTCAAGACGGTTTTCTTGTTTGATTTTTTCAGACCCTGTCATAATAACTTGCCTTCTCATTATTATCTTTCTACCCTATAAGAGACGGTTTCCACATGGGTGAAAGAATAACCAGAACTCTGCTTCTTTGCCACTCATGATCACCAGATGTATCTGGAAAAGGCATTTCACCAGAGCTCAGATGTACAGGTACCATCCAGATTCAGCCAGGCTCCCCGTATCGCCATCTCCTTCCTATCAATCACAAAACACACTCCCAAGCTCCTTTGCATGTTAAGAAGCAAATTATTAGAAAATAACAGCTCCAGAACTAATATTTATTGGACCAAATGATTGCTTATTTAAACAGCTAAAAAAAAAAGATGACGGAAGCTTTACTGTAGCTAGCTAAAGAGATAAAGAGGTTACATGTAAACTACCCGTCACCCCCAACCAAACTATATGTGAACCCAAGCTACGAAATGTGCGAAGCTCCCACTGAATCGGCTTCAACGAGCCCTATCTAAGAATAAATTTGCTGGATCAGACCTTTACTTTGAGAACTGAATTTTAGGAAACCATGGCTCTTTTTGCAGATCTTTTCAGGCACGATGCCTTGTAAAGAACCCAGTGCGATTTTCCTGACATTCCAGTGGAAGACTAACTTTTATCAGGGACTATAAAGATTTAGAGTCACAGTATAATCTCACCTCCAGGTTACTGGGCCCACTTCCCTTATCAATTAACCTGTCAGTCGACAGTTGGGTCTAATTAGTTAAATCCTTTATTAATGAAAAGAATTTGCCTTGAGCAAAGTCTGTCAGCTCCAGAACCACTTTACAATCAGGAGCATGTCTCAGCAAAACCCATTAAATACTTGCAGAGAGCCCAACACCAGCAGCAAACAAACTCTAAATGCTGCAGACACATACAAAGTTACTATGCCACGTCTGTATCCTGCTGCAACAAGAGGCTCTTTCCACCTTGTATGAAAAACTGTCGTCGTGTTTTGCACTGATGCCCCTTTGTTTCAAGTGCTTTAAGAAGGTAAACCCATAAGAGCACTGTGCATTCCATCTGGGAGCAAAGAGGCAACATTACTGACACCAGAGGCCTCCAAAAAACATCATCTTTGGGGAACTGGCTCTAAGAATAGGAAGATTTTGGACTAATTACAATTCCACAGTGCCACACTTCAGGGACATTCAGACTCCATGGACACTCAAGAGGCCAAGTCTTCAGCCTCCGGAAAGCCACATACTCCATGTCCCAACACTGCCATGCACATTCCCCATGCAGGAGATGGGAAGGGAGGGATGGAAGGAGGGGAAGCTTTCCCCAAAGCATCATGTAAGAGTATTATATTAGAAAAACACGTACTAATTCCTACGCTAATGATCCCATTACTCCCCTTGACTTCAAAGGGCCTCGGATCACATCTGTAATCTTTTGCAAGTGTTAGCAAACAAAATTACAAGTTTTATGCTACAGGTTTCAACAAATTCCCCTCGCCATCAATGCTGCAATGGACTTAAAAATAGACGTAATGAGCAGCTTTGGAACTGCATAAATACCCCGTGGAGTTCATTAATGAGTTCATTTTTGGCACGACACCACGGCAAATGATGGAGTATTATTAAAACCATGCACAGATCTATGTACTTGAAGCTGTGTTCCTGCAAACGCTTGGGGGGAAAAAAAAGGGAGGCTGTGTAATTTTGGTTTACCTTTTAAGTAACATCATTTTAACGGCGTGTAACTGTAAAACCTTTTGTCCTGACAACCAACCACCGCTGTCCAAGGCCTGCCTGAATCCATGACTCCTTCTGTATGCGCAGGAATGGGATCTGAGATTCTACCATAATGCTTAACTTTGAGCACACTTCTACCAAGCCACGTAAGCTCATTTCAATTATGTTACTCAAAACTATATGAGGGAAGCTGAAAGTATATGTATCTGTCTCAAAATAACCCCCAAACCCCCTAATTCAAGGAATATTTGGTCAAGGATTGAAGAATTTTCCCTGTAATTTGACAGTGATTATTCATCTCCATTGCTGTTTGAGTACTTCTGAGTACCTTGGCTGCTACTTAGTTTGAATCACCACCACCTTTTGCATCAAAAGGCTGTGGGATGTCTCAAATAAATCCACATCTGTGGACTTCTTGTCCCAGATCTCATCTGCTCCAGGTCCTACATACAATATACTGCATTTTCCCAGCTATTCTCTTATGTTCCCTCAAACTTTGTTTTATACTTACATATAAGCAGATCCTACTTAAATATATTACATCCTGCTAGTGTTTGCTCTTAATCTTCACAATACAACATGAATTATGACTCCATGAAGCTCCCATTTTGCATGACGCTTGCCACTGAATAAAATCCCAGGAATGCTGCTATTGACAAGGCAAGGTTCGGCATGTCGCACCACCCAGTCGCCTTCAGGAAATTCACTGCTGGGCTACGGGTTGCTGCAATGAATAGCAAACTGGAATACACCATGTCAAGAGGTATGTGATGCCCACGCCTCACTTGCACTCCTCAGGGGAAAAGGTAAATAGAGTATAAGCAATTTCTTTCTTTAAAAAAACCCCAAAGAACTGCCTAAGATGCAGGGAAATCATTCACCTTCTGCCTGTCACAGCAAGTTATCTGCGTGCTGTCTATATATTAAAAGTATAGCCTAACAGAACACATTCATTCTACCTACAAAGGACAAAGTTGAAGTTGCAGGGAGAAAATGCACAGCAATATACTATGGATTTTAAGCAGTGCTCATGCTCTATGGTGAGCCAAAGGAAAGCAAAGAGAAACTTGATATTCAGCTGAGAAATGCTAAAGTCTATTTATCATTTCCCAAGAATCAGCTCAAAGATGGACTCATATTCCTGTTGCCTCCTGGATTTGTTTGC
This sequence comes from Ara ararauna, assembly GCA_028858755.1. Classification (NCBI taxonomy): domain Eukaryota; kingdom Metazoa; phylum Chordata; class Aves; order Psittaciformes; family Psittacidae; genus Ara; species Ara ararauna. The sequence continues at coordinate 1,270,055 of CM054389.1, read as the reverse complement.
ATTTGCAAATTACTTTCTCCATACATGTTTACTAGAATAAAGAGCACAGACATGCTAATTACGAAAGCAGACTTTTACCTACAAATTAGGCTGATCTTTTTTAAGCTTTGAAGTTTCCTTCACCGCCTGAAACGTTCTGGCCACTCCCAGTCTAACTGCTTGCAGCAGCAGAATCCTAAAATGCTGCAAAAAATGCTATGGGTTCCTTGCCAAAACATGTAACATTCCCCCCTTAGCATCTTTTTGAACCACTTCCAGTAACGCACCAATGCTGCTTCTTCCTCTGCCCCACTATCTACATACCGACATTGACTGCGGCATTAGAAGCAAGCACAAGCACTTTGATATGAAAATCCCAATTCCCTTGCTCGACTGTTAGTGCAGCCTGTGCCAGGAGAATTTTAGGTTGGATATTAGGAACAATTTCTTCACTGAGAGGGTGGTCAGGCACTGGAACAGGCTGACCAGGGCAGTGGTGGGGTCACTGTCCCTAGAAGTGTTCTCTGACTATATAGACGAGGTCCCCAGTGACATGTATTAGTGGTGGCCTTGGCAGTGCTGGGGAGTGGTGGGACTTGACGATCTTAAAGGTCTTTTCCAACCTGGTTGATTCTGTGTGGCTGAAAATCCCTGTTTGCTACTTGCATGCACAGAAAAGGTCACTTAAGTGGTAAGGAAAGGAGCTATTCCAAGACATTTCAAGTTCCAGCATCTGTCACACACTCCTTCATGCATCCACTCTTATTTTATTACACATGTTAAGGCACATAGAACCATGGAATGGTTTGGGTTGGAGAGGATTTAGTAATATGGTCTAACATACAGGAATGCACTAAAGGCCTCTGGACACAGGAGCACTAAGGCTGCGGGAACCTCTGAAGATCCTAACACTGGGGTTTGCCAGAGCAACTGGTGTACCAGCACCCTGCTGACCCATCAGAGATCCATCAGGCTGAAGGACAAGGACCATGACAGAGAGACCTCTCTTATCAGGAAACCTTACTTTTAGGCACCCTTGATGCAGACCACAGCTGCCTTCTCCGGGTGCACTAACTAGCTCCAAAGACAAGTGCTTTCAATGCTTTTGTGTAAGCTAGCAGAGCAATAAAAACCATCATTAAGAGACAAGTTAGTGGCTAATCTAATTTTTAAGCATGCACAGCCACTCATAGCAATCAACTTGAAATTAATTATAATATCAGATTAAAAGGGGAAGCTGGAGCATTCCCTCGCCCACCCATAAACCCTCTCAGATGAGAGCATGTCTGTGATTTATTTTTAACTTTTTCAGAAAATGCTATTGTTAAGCCTTTGGTGTAAGATGTCAGCCATTTACCTGCAGGACAATGACAGTGACTTGTCACAGACTGCCACCAACACCCTCCTTACTGCCTGCACTAACAGCTATTTCCCAAGCTGTCACCCTCACATCTCAGCACTATCCCCTGCCTAAAGATTTGCTGTGACACGACCCAGGCAGAGTGGTGGCTGTTTATTGTTAAGGGCTCTGCACACAGTGGTGTCCGCTGTACTGTGCTTGGGGCTTGGGCTTGCTTCACCCAATTATTTGTTTGACATTTAGATACCTGGGTATTGAGCAGACATTGTCAAGTTATTTTTGGCCCCCGATATACTGGCAAAACATAATGAGGCCTTTAGGTGAATAACTGCCTTGGCAGCAAGGTGCTAAGATGATGTGCTGTTGAAAGGCTGGATAGCAATTAGGTTATTTGAATAAGACAAGATGCTGAGCAGGGCATGTGAAGACAGAGAAAACCAGCTTAACTATTAAAATGCCACCCTCCCCCCTTCAAGCTGTCAGCTAACTATTTAAGCAAGGTGTTAATTTACTACAGGCTGGCTCGCCAACAAACTTAATTCATTAATTCAAAAGATGTACAGACTTGTCCCACATGCACATACCACCCAGCCCTTTCCAGACGAGGGTAACAGCTTGCCAGATGATTACTATCAACATCTAATTGTATTACAGCAATTCCCAGAAGCCCCAGCCATGGGCCTGGTTTGTGAAGTGCGAGTGGCTGTGAAAACAGGACAAAAGGGGGTCTGAAGACCTTTAATTTAAGAGCAGAAGTCAGCATATACAGAGAACAGATATGGAAGCAGATGGAAGAACACCTTCATTCAGACGCACCAGCAAAAGAGGAAGGCTCACATGGCGCCCAAGGGACTGGAGTGACCTGAAGAGAGGTAGGGAAGGGCATCTAGGTTTCATCTGCTGTCCATCTAAGAGTGCTCCAGTAAGCTGGACTCTCACCCATGGTCCCACAAATATGTTTAACATCTCCCACCAGTGGGCTCTGCAGAAGTAGCCTTCAGAAACCATTGTGCTGGTCCTTGCTATACACACTGTAGAAAGTGGCGCAGACTTGTCTGACTCTTCAAATTGGGTTTTATCTACACAAACTTTACATTACGTCCCACATGACAGCATGTGGCCATGATCTTTTAAAGGGGGTCACTGTAAGAAGATGCTTGTTTCTGTAAAGTATTTATGCAGATGCACGTATAGAAAAACTCTCTGTAAGATAAGCACTAGTAACTCCACCATATTCCACAGATGAGCGCTCTTGGTTCTTCTCTCTCCAAGTGCAAACTCATAGGTTGCTGATTTGGGCATAACATAACTAGAGAAACCATGGGGAAAACACAAGAACAGGTACAACAGCCAATTTTTAGGAAGAAAACCAGACCACAGCACAGAGAAAAGCTGTAAGACAAGAAAAGTGACCTTTGCAACACAGAAACAAATGAAGAGTTTCCTAATGCAATCCATAGAGCCACTTGGCTTTGTTTTAACCTTCTAAATGCTTCTGTACCAAAAGATTATGATTCTCTTGGAGGCTGAACTAAACAGAGTCAACAGGAACCTGTCTATTCATGGCCATGACAATGGGTCTGGCCTCAGATGGCTTATGACATCTCTTTTCACATATAGAGAGCACCACCACAAGCAGCGCTGCAGACACAGCATCACGACCAGCAGGAGTTAATGGTTCCAGGGGCTTACAGGCAATTGCTTGTGTACTCTAACGGCTGTTCACCCCATCTGCAATCAGACAGGACTGTTCAAATATGAACTGGATTAGAATGAGCTGGTTACTCAAGAGCCACAGTCTTCAAAACAGCTCTGCTCAGAGTGATCTGCTTTAAACATGTCTGATGTAATCATGGACTTCTTCTGGTGCGGTGAAAGAGGATATATATGGTGTTCCGTGATTGCTCCTATTGTTCCCTGCCAGATGGATCTGTTCAGAGAACCTGTACTCTTCCACTCTGCTCTTCCCAGAATGCTGACAGCTTTCCATTTTTTCCATCCACATGGTAACTCTCTCCCAGATCCCAAAGACACTGAAGGCTGCTTATTCATACAGAACAATCCTCACTTTCAAATCAGCATCCACTTCACTGGGAGTTAGAAACACCAGACTCAGTTTCTGGCAATGAACTAAGACCGAAACAAAGACCAAGATCGTTCCTCTATCTTGATGAAGAGATGAGAGCCCATGAGTTCACCCCATTTCTCCTGTCAACTAAATAAGACCTGTTTGGACCCCAGCAAGAGTGTCAGGAGTACCTGAAGAAGAGTGTAGGGACTTCACTTAGATGCAGTCAAATAGAAGAAGAAAGATTTACACAGGTCTCTATCAGAAGGGTCAGAAACTCAGCATCCTTAAGACCAAAGCTCGAAGTGTCTCACTGACCCCCACACCTCAAAAAACTAAGGACCACCTTGGGAAACAATTCCCTTAATGACAACTCTCTTTTTGCTCTATCCAAAGGTGCCAAGGAAAGAAAACAACAACCCAATTACTATCACAGGACAGAACAAAACGGTGCTGTTGTTGCAGCAGGGTCTGTTGTACCCAGGCACCAATCCCACCTGCTGAAAGCTGCAAGGGCTACAACTGTTCAACCAACCACCAATAAAAACCAGCAAGCAAAAGTAAATCCAGGGCTTTTGCTCATCTGCTTTTGATTTGTATAATGCTGTTTCTTTTAACAAATGAAGTTTAAGTGCTTATGGGACTAACAACCCAGTAAATGAACTAAGTATTTATTTGTGGCTTTATTACTCAGCAGACCTATTTTCACGGAGCTGTTTTTTCTTAGGACACAGCCTGCTCTGCAGCAGCTGGTTTCTATTACGACAATTCCTTTGCCTCCAATTTTCAAAAGTGCTCACTAACTTGAAATATTGGGAAATTACACCCAAATTCTGGGGGAGCTCCACAGGGCTACAGCTCATCCTTCTTCCTGCTCCTCATCGTCCCATCAAACACAGGCAGCAGCAAAACTGCAGCTGCTGAGTGCTGCCCCAGGCAGCCTGAGTCCTCCAAGATCCACCTCGCCTGGACCCCTCAGTTTGGGAATAACCCATAAGGAACCACAGAGCATGGTGTAAACCCAGGGATAAGATTCCCAAAGAGGGCTGAGGAAGCAGGAGGCTTGGCCTGTGCTCCAAAGACTGTGACTTTCAGATAAGCTATAAGCGAGGGGTTAACACAGGGATTGTGGAGCTCCTCTGGCTGCAGATGGGCAATGGGAATAAGCCAGGCGGCCCTTGGGGGGATCGTGGCAAGTTGTGAGCGTGCCTGAAGACAGGATCTGAAGTGCCAGGGGAAACCCTGCTGCACTAAACACAGGCTCCAGCAGCCTGGTGGGGTTTGAATCTTGTACTCTTGGACTTGGAAGTTCTCCCCAGGCCCCACTTTGAAGATCCTCTTGTGAGAACAGGGCTGCAGCTCAAACAAGGTTTTAGAACAGTGTTTTCTGGGTAAGTACAGAAGGAAACCCACCCCCAGCTCCTGACTTACTTTCCCAGCATACGTAAGCCAAGGTCATTAATTGCTCTAAAAGGTACTTAAATCAGTTTATCTGCTCTTGTGTTTGCCACTCTTTGAGTATACGTTTACACTGGCTTTTTAAACAGCCAGCTGAATGCTGTGGACACCCCGTTCAGACACACACTCATTTGCTACTTGAAGCACTTCTCAGCATGCTCCTGGCAGCCCCAGGACTGGCCACATCTAGCCTGGAAATCAGTTTCTGTTACACTGAGTAACTGCATGCACTGAATGATAGCAGGAAAGTACCTATTGCAGGGTGAAGGCTGATCCAAAGGCTTGGTGGGGGGGCAGCCCCTCTGCCCTTGCCTGTGCTCTGCCTCCTTCCCTGCACCCAATGGGTAACTTGGCTGCAAAATCATCTCCTTCTTGCTGTGTCTGAATTTCCAGTGAGAAATTCTTCCCCTCATGGAACACAACCAAAAGTTAGAGAGCGGGACCTGCTGGGGAGAGGGATGGGTAAAAGGGGCTCAGCTCCCCTCAGGCTCAGAGGTGCACAAGGGACAGAAAGAAAAGGAAACACGAGTGGTGCCCAGGTGGCTGGAAGTCTCAAGGGTGTCCCAAGATTTACTCCTGTGGCCCTCATCCAGCAAAGCTCTTAAGTAAATGCTCAGTGTTAACAAGTGCTTAAAGTCAGTCAAGCAACGAATGAAGCAGTTATGGAACTGAAACTCAAGTGAAGACTAACATGTCTCTCTCTTTTTCTGTTCTTTGATGCCAGTTTGAAGTAACTTCAAATCAAGAAAGGGCCTGTAGGGACAGGATAAGGGGAATGGCTTTAACCTGCCAGAGGGGAGACTGAGATGAGCTCTGAGGCAGAAGCTCTTCCCTGTGAGGGTGCTGAGGCGCTGGCACAGGGTGCCCAGAGAAGCTGTGGCTGCCCCATCCTTGCAGTGTTCAAGGCCAGGTTGGACACAGGGGCTCGGAGCAAGCTGCTCTAGTGGAAGGTGTCCCTGCCCATAGCAGGGGGTTGGAACTGGATGAGCTTTAAGGTCCATTCCAGCCCAAACCAATCTGGGATTTAATGATTCTATGATTTTTTGTCACCAGAATCAACATGGTAGCTCTCACTTCAAAGCTCGGCTTCAGTTTTTCTGTCTACTCAGACAAATATCACCTCTCTCCAGTCGCACATTGAGGGCTTTATTCACATGTTCAGACTGTGTTTTTTCCAGAAAAGAAAAAACAGCTGTGAGCTGGGGAAGCAGCAGCGGCTCTGCCTGCGGCTCCCCGCTCTGCTCCTTCACTTTGGGAAACAATGACTAATTCAAATAACTCCATGGAGTCTTGTGGGCAGACTGCATGATAAAATAATCTTACTTTGTGGGACCATTCTATGTGGAGAAACATTTAAAGTATGTCAGCGTGGTGATGAAGGCAAAAGGCAGGAATTCTGGTTGGGGGGGCAGTTGAGAACTGGAAGAAAAAAGCCTCTTTGCTTTGGGTTTTAAGCAGCTATAAAGGCTTTACAAAAAGGAAGAAAAAACCCTCCACGATTCATAGAGATGACCCTGTGAAACTCCTACAGGCATCCAGAGTGTCCAGACTGTAAGGTCTGAGATAATTATCAGTAACAGGATGTAAACCAGCCTGAGCAAGAGGTGTTACGTTGTGCCAAGGGAGAAGCCATTAGATCCTACAGGAAAAGTGACTATGGAGGTGAACAGGTGGGTTATGGTGCTGCTGGCTACATGGAAAGCCAGGGCACCCTGTGCACAGAGCCTAGTGCCTTCAAAAGATCTTAAAAGAAAGGCCTGCAGTGCAACTTGGATGGTGGCTAGAAAGCAACGGGTTCCTTCCAAAAGTAAAGTTACTTTAGGGCCCATTCCTACTCTTTTGGGGTTCTATTTAAGACACACAATCACACACTACATAGCTACATGGTGCTGCTGGAGGCACAGTTACTCCCCATGATGGCTGCCAATACCTGGTACCCTTCAGACAGCATCATGGAATGGGAACACCCCACACAGGCTGCTCCCACCCTTGAGCTGGGACAGCTCAGACTGTGCCAACGCAGCCTTTGAGGAAGCCCTTTTGTCCTCTTACAACCTCAGCAAGGTGGTGTGGAGCCCAAGTCAACCCACTGTCGAGATTAAATACACGGATAAAGCAGATGGAGGAACCAATTCACGTTGTTCGGCGTTATCTAAAACCACGTACCCGCTGCATAAGCGCACTGGTGTTTACCTGGCCCTTGTTTAAATCTACGCATGGGTTAAACCTACTCCCAGGAGTAGCTTTGCTAACGTGACAGCTGTGCTGGGATAAAGCTCACGCCTGCTGCTGTGAACGTGATGTGAACAGTCTTCACCTCTGCGCCGAAAATGACATTGCTGCGCTTTCCCAATTGAACTGAAATGTATTTGATAAGATAACAAACGCCTGGCAAAGCGCATTTCAGTTATGTAGGGGAAGGAAGAGGAGGGGAAAACCCTTGTATAAACAGCAAAACAATACAGCTTTATCTAATCTCAGCAACTTATTGCTGCTTGTCTGCGTGTGTGTGCTTTACTGACAAAATAAAATAAATTGAATCAGCTCACACGCGATAACATGCTCTTTCCTACCTCATCCTAATTGCTTGGCTAATTGATGTTTGTTGAACTTTCTCCATTTCATTGAGTGATTAGGTACAAAGCTAACAGTTGACATCTGTAGGCGCTTAACTGGCGTCTGTAATTACTGTTAATGTTAAATAATTGTTAGTTAATTGGAGTGGTAACTGACTGAATGGAATCCAGATTGTGAAGCAAAAAGAGACCTACTTAAATAAACATACATTTTCAGAGAAAACAACATTTTATTACAAGGGAGAGATGAGCAGCAGGCCGGATACGGGAGGCCTGCAGGATGCTCCATGTACAAAATCGCCCACCACACTCCAGCCTGGACACTGCCAGCTGCAGGTTTGTCAGGTCAGGATCTCTGACATCAAACCACTTCTATCCCGAGAATTTTCCCACCTTATTTTGAAGCGGTTAGGACAAGTTGCTATTTTACAGCCCAATGCTGATAAGTCTTTTTTGCGACAAACCAAATACAGGTTAACCTATAGAACAAATGCTCTCTCCGGAACAGATACCATTACGTGTTAGTAAATACTGCCATTTTGCTCAGAGACCATAAGCAAACTACTCCAAGCAACCTTAAATGAATACATTCACCAACTGACCCCAAAGGGTACTTGATACCAGTCTAAATGAGCAGAACAACACTTTCAACTGTCTTCTGCCGCTACTTTGGTCAGGAAAAGCCAGTGCCTGCGGGTGCTTGTACCATGCTGATGGTTTATGGGTTTGTTCTGAATTACCAGCTTAAAAATAACCCTGTTTGGAAGACTCCTGTTTGTAAGTTTGAGGATTTCAGCATCTGGAAGATTTTGGAAGAGGCTACCTTTGACTCTCACCTGTCCCTCTGGGCACACAAAGTACATCACATTACCCATTGACCTTTTCCTGTATCTACGGAACAGCTATGATACCTCCCCCAGCACTGCAACGCTGCCTGACTGCCATACTCCAGCCAAAAAGCAACAGCACGCAAAGAAGAAGGGGGCACAGAAAGCCACAGAAAGGATGGAGAGGAGTGGTACGTGCTTAGGCTGTACAGGCTTTATGAGGATGCTATGGAACAAATTCCTTGCTCACATAAAGCCTTCATGGCACAGAAATAACTGCCTTGCTCTTTTGTGTACCAGAACAAAGAACCATCTCGAGACATACATCAATTTGTCTGCCTGACTTGGAAGTTAGAGTGAAGCAATGCACCAGTTCTTCTAATCTAACTCACAGGCACAAGAAACCTGGGGTCCTCAAAACCAGAGGCTTTGTGCAGTGCCGAGTCCCTGACTAATGAGAGACTGAACTTTCACACGGAAAATATTGAAAAGCCATTTGAAACCCAGAAAACACAGGCAAACCAAGTGATCCAAAGCCACCAGGGAAGTCTCCACTGGAAAGGCAAGGAGACACCATTGTCTGGGTGTCGCTTCAGGAGGACTGAGCCATTGCAACAACCACAAAGACACAAATCTGCAGCACTGCTCCTGTGATTCAGTAGTCCCTGAGGTTTGCTGGCTGGTGATGGGAGCCCTAACAGCAAGCTAGTAAGAAGCTTTTCACTGCAGAGAACAACATGGAGTGCCTCCAGTCCAGCCACAGAGCCCCCAGTGCATGGAGGGCCAACCCATGGAGACAGTAGCACCCCAAAAATTCAACAGCAACACTAAGAACCAAGGGAGTGAGGATGTTATATAGATTCCTACAGAAGCCTGGAGAGGAGGGAGACAGCAGCAACCAGTTCTCTAGTATACTGAACACGTTAATACTGCACACATGCTATCTATGTAGTGGTGAATCCACTTATGCTCAACGTGAGATGCTGTGGGGATGGTTTACTTAGGGAGAGCGAGAGCACTTCTCCACAGCCAAGGGATCAGCAGAGAAATATTTGCCAAGTTTAGCTCCCTACTTGTTTACAGAAACAGATGTTGTGGAGGATCCTCAAGAAATGATTCACCACAGACAGACAAGAAACAACAATGCGTCTGTTTTTCTAGGGAAGGATATTGCTGTAGAACCATCTAAAAAGCCAGGGCTTGATCTGACTGGTATTTCAGCCACTAGTGAAGGCTCGTAACCCAGACGCCTTGATCTACCTCCAGCTGAGAGTATAAATATTTCCCTGACAGCTGGTGGTGCCAGGAAGCAGAAGGATTCATCAAGTTTACATGAACATCCTGTAAACAATTTGAATGTAAAAAGCTGTAACAGCCCAACTGTGTTTCTGATCAAAGGCAAACTTCAGTATACAGCACAAATGAAAACTTCGTCTCTTTGGGACTCATTTCTCCCTCCAGGAAAAGCTGTTTTCCAAGGCTACGTGGGAGGGAGTTAGCATAAATGAAATACACAGTAATAGTAGGAGCTGCCTGCTCCGTAGCTTCAGATGTGTCTATTTAAATTATTAAGAGATAATGGAATTTCATTATGCTGAAGGAGTGTTACAAAAATTCCTGAACAAAACCTGTGTTTTAGCCAGGATTAATGGCGCTGAGGTTGAGCTTCTCAGAAAATGTTATGCTTGTTTAAAGACATAAAGACTGTAAGCAGCACTCCCAAACTGGAAGGCTCAGTGTGCAGGCAGGGAGGGGACAGACCGGGAGGCACGGGCGGGTGATGCACTCCTCCTCCCATCCCTCACCCATCTCATTTATTCAGAAGTTTAACAGCCCCTTTCCCAAGCATTCATAAGGGCCCAGACCCCTGGGCGATTGCCTCCCAGCACAGCCACCTGGATTTCCATGGAAATCATCTCCCTAGACAATTCTAAGCGTGACAAGGTGAAGTGTTCCTGCCCAAGTGAAGGAGCACAGGGATCTGATTTACGACCAGGGACAACTCATTTCAGCAGCAGCTGCAGTGATTCCTGCCCTGGGGTCCAACCACATCCCTCCCAAGTTTCCAGCTCTCCTGCAGACATGGCAGAAGGCTGGGGACCTCTGGGAATGGTGGCAGCACAGAGCTGATAGGGAACCCTACATCCCTCTCCAACACAGCACTGCTCAGCTGTGGCATGTAGCCTAGCACTGAGAGGCCCCAACATCCACGTACTGTCCCCAGAACTCAGAGGACCGTTTACATTAGGGAGGCATCTTCCCATTCAGCTCCAAGGCCAGCTAACTCCTAAATGGAAGTTGAGACACTTGTCAAGGGGTTTTACCACCTCTTCAGGGGAGGTCTGGGAGGGATTTCACTTTGTTAGTGTTTCTGAGGAAAGCACTGCTCAACATTACACATCCACACTAATCCACCACAGCTTGAGCTCACTCTCATCTTCAGCCTTGAAGTCTACAACTAAATGACAATGACAGAAAACGGGACAAAATACACACACCAGACCTAAAACGCTTCAGGATTTCTACCTGCTTTGTAAACATCCCTGTCATTTCTGCTGCCTCAGCTATCAGTAGCTCTGCAAAATAGAAGTTGCAGGAGGAAAGAAGAGGATGTGTGAAACACCCAGTGGGTATCTGCAAGACACGGGTATGTCCGCTTGTCAGCCTGCCGAGCTCTCCCAGCCTGGCCCATCAGCCTTTGAAGGTTTCATCATGATTTACCCAATGCAAATCTGACCTTTCTTACAAGCGGCTTTTATTGCTTTTGGCAAAAGCAACCACGGACAACACAGCGGGGGGGGGGCGGGGGGGGAGCTGGCTTGGAAGCAAATAGACTGAATTGCAGAGGGAACCTGAACTTGGAATATATCAAACTGACAGCGCCTGGGCAGTCATCAGCCGTCCCCAGGGCAGACACTCAGGGAAGGCAACAGCCTCCCAGCCACCTCGGAGAGCCCCTGCACCTGGCTGCAAGCAATTATTGACATCATCTCGGAACAGCCGATCTTTTCTGAGGCTCTTTTCCCGATATTTAGTAGTTTGAATGCTAATCCCTTTAACAAAACTGTTCCCTTTGCTGTTTTCCGCCCTCTTCCCCCTTAATCTCTTTCTCCCAGTGGAAAAAAAAGGGGGAGGGGGGAAGAAAAAGAAAATACCAGTCAGCCTAGTTTGGCCGCACCTGGATTTGCATTGATTCTTCCCTTGTCATTCATGTTACCAACAGGAATTAGCATATGGCTTTAAGGGGAAACTCAGGAGGAGAAAAGACAGACGCCATTTTGATGGAAATAAGGGGCAAAAGAATAATCTACCATCAACTAAAAAGCTTATTTGTGTACGGTTTCCCAAGCAAAGCTTCCAAAAGCCGGTGTTGATTTTAGGCTACACAAAGAAAGCCTAATCCTTTCAAGGGAACTAAATCACCAAAGAAAAGTACCTCGGAAGAAAAGGCTCCCTGTCAAGCATGGGTATTCACAACCAAATAGATGCCACGAATCAAGCTGGGGTAAGTAAACAAAAATAAGAATGTGGGAAATGTGTTTGATTCAAAAAGAAAGAGAAAGAAAGCGAAAGGAAGAGGAAGAGGGGCCTACTCTTCATCAATCACCTCCCGGGGGGGGGGGGGGAAGAGAGCCCCTCACCCTGGTTACAGGCCTTAGCCAGGAATGTGGATTCACTGCTTGGGCTTCTCCTGCCCTGGCTGAGCCCCAAGAAAGGGCTGTTCAAGTGCCAAAGCTTTTTACAGCAAATTAGCAACCTAAAGATGCAGTCACATGTAGTCTGGGGGCCTTGGGTCACTCCAAACACACAACTCTCCCTTTCTACTCCCCTCGCAGCCACCTCTTCTCTGCCTATGGAGGGGCCGAGGGGGAACCTGCAAATGCAGTTAATCGGAAAGGACAGATAAGCTTGCCAAGTGAGATAACCTAGTTAGACCACAGAAATAATCCAGACTGTACTCCCAGAGCATGCTAATACATGAAAAATAGGAATATGGAGCCGTAACGCAATTAAATATAGGTATAACTCAATATGCAGCAAAAGACTTCAGAAGCAATGGTGTGTCAGCACAGGAATCCCAAAGGTACCGAGGTCACGCACTGTCCCCAGTTAAACCACTGCAGCTTTGTGGAATTAAAAGCCACACAAAGCCACCGCAATGACCCAGTGGAACAACAAACCCAAACCCAGTCAGAAGCACACAAATACCGAGCAAATCCACACCTGGTCAACAAAAAAAGACCTAAATTTCAAACTAATCACAGCTGTCTCTTCTAAAGCAAACTGCCTCAAACGTTCCAAAACCCAGTAAGCTAAAATACAATGTTTGTTTTAACCGAAGCTAGAAGCACACCCTTTCACTCAGCAGTTATAATGAGCTGCCATTAAGTAGTAGGACAGCGGGGTAAAAACCAGATGCATTTTAAAGGCTTTGAATTATACCCGCTGGTGTAACTCATGCCTGGAGCTGCTCCCTCGACCCTCCTTGCAAAAGCACAGACCAAACCAAAAGTAAGGATTAAAACTCCCTAAAGCCTCCAGCCTTTCATATAATGCTGCTTCAGGACAAGCTCTGCACAGAAGCGCACTGGCACTGATTTAGGGCAAGTTTTCCCTTAATGTACTGTTATATCACTAGCCACTCTTTCTTCGGATTGCTGTTTGGAAGAAATTAATGGGATACTGAATATTTAAATGTGGCCCTCTATATCATTTATTAACTCTACAGAAAGCACACAGCACAGTAAGCCGTGGTTTATGACTATTATCTTGTGAATACTAAACGCTGGCTGGTTATTACTGTCAGCAGTGCAAATTGGCTATTCATAATTCCATGTCTATCATGTAGCTGATGAGTAACAATCAAGTTAAAACATTTTGAAAACTCTTACAGTTATTTAAATGAGCTTAAATTAAAGCCATTTGTAAAATAAACTATTCCCTAATATTGTTATTTAAATTAATTCTGACCTGGCAGGCAATGCATTATTTAAAGCCTATATTTTATATTAAGCAACGCAATTACCAAGCATACAGAACATGTCTGAAACCCAGAGAAACATAAAAAGCACTAACAAGCTGATTGCGACATTTCTGCGAGACAAGTTACATTTCATCTCCCATTGAAACTGCCATGAAAAGAAACGTGTTGGGGGGGGAAATGCGTTTGTGATGTGAATTGCAGCCTTACCTTTATTTGTAACAGCGTTGAACAGTTTTTCAGAACTGGCATCGGATGCCTGAAAGACCAATAGAAAAAGAAAGGTTACATTTTGTACAAGGGAGAGCTTTCAAAAGGCATGGGGTGTATTTATACACACGCACCGAGATGTGTACTGTGGAGAAACAAGCCGGGGGACAAAAAGCAAGGGAGCGGGTGGAAGCTGCAGCCTCGGAGGAGAGTGGCCATGAGGTGGTGCTGTTTGGCTGTGCTTCACCGCCCTGCAGTGCAGCTATTTATTGGGAAAGGTTCTATATGATAAAGAAATGATTCTATTTCTTTTTTTATCCAATATATTAGCTGCACAAAAACTACTTTTTGCACTGGAATTATCTGATACGTTTTGACATTGATTTTGCTGTGGGGAAGAGTCACCATTTGGAACCAAACAGCCCAGTCTGGGGAATTTGCAGAACTGCAGATTTCTTCATTAATTTCTAAAGTATTCGTGGAGGCACTACTGTGTCAACCATCTGATTTTACCATCTTTGAAGCAGTGCTGATAACTTCACTTGGTGATTTAAGAACTGCTGTTACAAACTCTTTGAATAAGAACAAGTATGTTAGTATTTCTATGTAAGATTCACCTCCGTGAGAACAACTGACTCCTGACACCACATTGCATAAATTCATAATGTATTTCATTTTTCATCAAACCACCTTTATTTGTGCGAGGATTTTCCTCCTAATATTGCATTACTCCCTCATCTACTACTGCCGTTTGCACGCAAGCACGCCGGTTAACCTTTCTACCCATTATTAAAATGCCTTCTTTAAGTTTCACACAAAAAACACTGAGCTCCCCTTTCAGAAAGTACCATGGCAAGAAATCAGGCGGGGGAAGGTATCCCTGCAAACATCAATTTGACAAACATCCCGAGCCCCAAAGCAGAAAGCATGAAGTTTATGCCTGCGTTCTGCTGTGTTGGTGCACAAACAGAACACACACATACACACACCTCGAGCTTTGACTTCTACCGCCTACACGTTCACAAAAAGCAGAGAACTGTTTCATCTGGGGCTGTACCTTGGATCCAACCCTGCAGATAATCTTCTTGTTGAAAATACAGCAAAAGAAATGTGTTCAGTAATGAAATACTGCAAACAGGGACAAAATGCAACACTCAAGAAAGATCTTCCTCTTCTCTTAGGGACCGTTTTCTCCCTGGATTCAGGCAAAATACATAAAACCACCTCGGAAAGCAGGCTGCGTTTGGTTTTTTTTGTTAAAGGGAAGGAATTTCTCACTTCAGGCTCAGATAAAACTCATCAGACAAGCACCATGTACCCCTCAACTGCACTAAAAACTTCGATGTGGAATTACCGAGAAAGAAGTATATACGGCTCAGACTGTGTAAGCCAGTGTACTAATACACTGAAATGATTCGTCTGCCCTCAAGTTCACAACATAGAGGAATTCTATGATTAATTATGAAAAATGGCTTTATTCTTTCTTTTCAAGCTTCAGGACAGATTTTACTAGATTACTGCTGGCTTATTTAAAAGTGGGGCTGGTGTATTTCTTCTCGATTAAATAGCTTGTAAACACTGGGATTTATTACCCAATGATGGATTTATGGCTCAGTGATGACTTTCTCTAAATTAAGGAAAACATGTGAATAATGCACAAATTTCAAAGATCAAGAGGGCCATGTGTTTCAAGGGCAGTCCAATATTAGTCCAGCAAATTCAGAGCTACTCAATGCTTTCTTAACCTTGCAAACCATGATGAAAACTAACCACCTTTGCCAGGGAATTTCATCTGTTGTTGCCTTTTTCATCGCAGCTCCTCTCAGAAGCCAAAACTCTCAGAACCATTCTTTCTTTTTAGAAAGAAAATCCAATATTTAAAACTCGAACTTCTTCCAGTTGCAGCCATTACTTCATTTTACTGTGTCAAAACAAAACAGCGCAGGGAAGCTCCAAGTTTCCCATTTGCTTGGTTTTTTTAAACACCAGGAAAACATTTTCTGTTAAGAAGTTTGCTCTAATCCCAAGCCTAAACACACAGCTCAGGTTTAAGCCACAGTTTCCCAGACAAAATCGTTTTCTGTGCGAGGGCACAAACCAATCACAAACACGGCTTCCACAGGGAAGTGGCACTTCTCGGACATAATGCGCTGCACAATAAACGCATCCTGGCTGAGGACCCCTCGTAGGCAAAGTGGGAGATGATTCTCAGCACAACGGGCAACTAAAAAAGGAGTCATTTGACAAAGACAAAGCTTGTCAAAGAGCCAGTCTCCCTCTGCATTACTGACCACATGCTGCTGAATGGAAGAGCAACTTACGAGAACCCACTGCCTGGGTTACCATCAGAATAACCCAAACCCCATTCCACTGGCTCGAACAGCAAGATGGAACTCTGCCTCCCTGGTCCAGTACTTGAAAATTTGACTTTAAACAGAAAACAGCACTTAGGGCACGGCACCAGTGATGCAGGAGTGAATACAACCTCTGCCAGCAGATTGATACGCTATCCATTTCCACGCAGCTCCTCTTTTTGTACTTAGGGAGTCACATCATCAACGGCGCTAAAGGAACACCACCAGCGTAGCAAAAAGACAAATAAATTTAGAGAAACCCCAACAACTCAGCGCTGAAGCAGAAGGGTGACACGCAGCGCCTTCGCAGGGCTGACCTAACATCCCCGCTGCACTGACAGCAATCTCTGCAGGCAACAAAGTGCCTTTATGCCCACGCTGGGCGCTTCAAGGCAGCGTGGTCAGACCTCGGTGTTCCAGCCGCGGAGAGGAGCTTGGCTGTCCCTTTCACATCAGACAAACAAAACTCCCTCTCCCTCACCCCGATCACCCCCAGGTCTGACTCGAGCAGCTGACGGAAAGGCACTGTTGGCAGCATTACCTTCCGGGACAGGGCGCACAGCGGCTGTCCCGGGGCCGAGCTGGTCTCTCCCCAGCTCCGAACGAAACCCTGCGCCGGGTACAAACAGCTCCTTCCGTGCGCTTGAGCCCTTTTCCTTTAGAAACCCGCTTGTTACCAGGCCCAGCTCAATCTTTTGCAATGGGAAATTAACAAACGAGCAACCCCTGAGCTAAAACAAAGGGGGGGTGGTATAATTATAATAAAAATATGACCTAAAGAGCGTTTTCCCTTCAAGGGCCGCGCTGTCATTCAAGCGCATGGATGACTAAAATGTTTCCCGTCCAGACAGCGCAGTTTGTCTCGTTCCTGGCACGGTCCGCACCGCACCACTTGCACCGGCCCCGGGCGCCGCGCACCTGCCCGCGGAACTACCGCGGAGCCCCGCCCCGGGGGCCCGGGCTCGCCTGCCCGACCTCACCCCGCGAGGACCCCGAACCGAGCCGGGCCCCGCTGCCCAGCCCTGGGGGGGAAGCGGCTTTACCTGCTCTCAGCGGGGTAACGGCGGCTGCCGGCGCGGGGCTCATGGCGGTGCGGGACGCTCCGATCCAAGTGCGGCTCTCACCGTCCCGCAGCCAAACCCCAACTAATCCTCCGGGGCAGAACTCCGAGGGCCGGGCACGCGGGCCGCCCGGCGGGCATCCTTCCCGCTCCCTTCTTCACGCAAAGATGGTTCCCCGGGAGGGAGGAGAGCGCGATCGGGGCGCGCTGTGTGAGGGGCGCTAACAGAGCGGCAGCAGGACAAAGAAAACCATGTGCGGCGGAGCGCGGGCAACTCCGGGTCCCGGGGCCAGCGCTCCTCCCGCCCGCCCTCCGCGGTCCAGGCGTCCCTTCCTCCGGCCGGGTGTCTGCTGCTTCTTCGGCTTTAGGGGTTTGTATTTTGGGGGGTGATATATGTACGTATTAAAAAGTCATGCCCGTCCTCTCCCGAGACAAAGCGGGCTCCCGCCGGGGCACCGTCCCTCCCGCCGTCCAGGGCTCGCCGCGGCCGCGTTCAGGTGAATTCCATCGGGGAGAAGCAGCAGCCCGGCCCCAAGCTCCTCCGGCCCCGCCGAAACAACCCCGCACGCCTGTATAATCCCCGGGGGAGGGGAGGAGCGGCCGCCCCGCGCTGCTCCGCTCCGCGCTGCTCCGCCCGGCCGGGCTGCGGGCTCGGGCCGGACCCCTCACCGCCGCCCGGGCGCTGCGCTCCGCTCCGCACTGCGCGGCGCTCCCCGAGCCGCGTCCACCCGCCCGCCGCCGACAGCTCCTCCCTCCGCCGCCCGCCCCGCCCCGCGCTCCGCCGGTGTCCCCGCAGCGGGGAACGGCGGGGGGGGGGGGGGAGGGTGTCCGCGGGAGGCGCGGTCCCGCCGGGCGGAGCCGCGACTCGGGCTGGGGGGGGCCGCTGTCGGCCGCGGGGCTGCACGGGGCTCCCCTGCGAGGGGAACCGCATCCCGCGCGCTCCCTTTTGAACGGGAATTCTGTGGTCTTCCATTTAACGGGAGAAAAACCCGTCCGCAGGCGGGCGGCCTGCGCGGAGCCAGCCAGCGCGCGGGGCTCCGGGGCTGGCACGGACCTACGCGACTCCCAGCACCGAGACGTTACTGTCAATGGGCAACACATCTCTTCGTTACTGCGGGTTTTCCTTAAGTAATTACCATTAGTAACAGCCACCACAGAAAGTAAACGCACAGATACGTTTTTATATAAATGATTATTCACTGAAGCGCGGCAGCTGGAGCTAAATGGTGTCTCCTATAAACCAAGCTGCTGCAAAGGCCAGAGGCAGTTATGCTCATGGCATGGCATCCCTGTGTGACGGGATGGCTCCTGGGAGATGGGTAGGCGCTAAGATGGAGCTTACAGGCTTGTAAGGCCTTGCCCATCGGTTTCAAACCAGTACTGGGCTAGGAGAATGGAACTGAACTCCACTGGGCTCACTCTGATTTCTATGAAATCCTCAGAAACTGGGCTGACAAACCCTACTCATCTCAACCCCTGCAGCCTGGAGGAGCTGACCCCCCCCCCCAGGGCAAAGATGAGAACTACCCGCGCCAGCCCCAAATCACCAAACCCACCAGCTGTGGGTGCGGGGTTGGCCAGGAGAAGTGCAATGCACCCAAAATCCAACAGGAGCTTGGAAAGAAACGCTCATGTCCCAGCCCAACTCCAAGCTCACCTTGGGGATGGGATGTGGATGATGTGAGATGAAGAGAGAATGCTCTTCTGCTGGCCCAAGGCAGCCCCTGGGTGCAGCCACACACCAAACACTGCAGTGGTTCCAGAGGTCCTACCCCGTGCAAACACTGCAGCGTGAGAGGGGAGGGAGGGAAAGCATGAGCTGAGCTGTCCACACAAGTGCTGTACTTAAGGAAAAACTCCTAAGAAAACCTTCCTACCAATTACCGATGTAGAACTACAGGATTTTATGCAAATACTTCTGGCTTGTTCCACATTCCACCGCGCTCTGATCCATTCAAGAACAGTTTTCCTCCTCAGCATTACATTGTGGCTTTTCCAAAATTCCTAGCTGAGGTACATTACCACTGACCGCAATGGTTTCAACTGGGACAACCCCATGGGAAGAAGCACAGCAGGGATGACAACGACAAGCAGGAGACAATTGCATCCACCACAGCTCCAAACTCAGAGAGTGGCTGCAAACATGACAGTGCTTTCACTGCATGTCTGACCAGGAGTGACAAATAGTCTTCATCAGAAGATTAAAAACTGTGGCCAACTTTGGATCCTGGCTGTAGCAAGGGAAGCAAGAGCTCTTCAAAGCTGTCCACCTCAGCACAGTTATCCCTACTTTTCTACAACGTATCTGAACACGGACTTTGGCTGGTAAAATGTCACAGGTTTTTGCATCTCCAAATAAATACATATTGCAAAGATAACCTTGTGCTGTCAGAGAGGTGGTTTCCATCTCCTCCTCTAGAAACCCAACAGAGATGGCTTCAGCTCTGGTTTATAGAACAAGCAGTGGACAGTGGCCAAAAGAAATTGCAGTCCATCGGCTGTTTCCCAGGCTCAGCAAAGGAAATGGATGCCCTGGAGTGCAGTGTTCAGCCTCCACCAAAAATGAATTGATAAAGGCATTAAACGGGCAGAGTGCTCCCTGCACAGCAGCCAGAGGACTGGGACTGCCCGCATGGCGAGATGGTACCGGCATAGGGAATTAAATGAACCATGTTAAGGTGTGGCAGCACAAACAGTGTATGAGCACTTTGGTCAAGACTTTCCACATCTCCACACGGTAAGAGCTGGTCTAATTAAAGCCTAGACTGCTCACAAGACTTTAATTTGATAAATTTAGCCTGGATTCAACTCCAGGCTTGTCTGGACTGGATTTTCAAACGTTAAGCACATGCCACACCTGAAATCTCAGCACACACAAAATCAGAAATGCGTTTACCTACTCACCTCCCTAGGGCTGTTAAGGTTTATTGGCAGGGCTGTGGGCCTCATTATGTTCATTATTCGTGCCTTAGAGATAAATAGAAGACCTCTGTTTTCCTGCTAGAACATCACACATGCATGAAATGTGATTTATAATTCTGAATGAGAGAGCTTAGGAATTCACCCCCAGCCAAATGAAATCAAAGAAGAAACAAACCCTACCACCACCTCCTAATGATATCAATGGCCTTTGGCTCAAGCCTCCCCTTCTCTTGAAAGCACTACCTCCCCCTGTTGTAGGTCATGCCCGGATAGGTTTGTGAACCCTTCTGTCTCTTATCTACATGGGAACTTGCCAGAACGTTTTTCATGTCTGTGGTCTCTGTCAGCGTCAACATTTGTTTCTGCCACAACAACAGCCAAATGAAGTGCATTGAACTTGGATCAAAAGTGATTTCAAGATCTTTCACTCTCGCAGAGAGGTTTTCAGATCCAGCTATGTTATAAAAATGACCTAAAGCCGCCTAGACGGCAGGCAGAGCAGCAGACATTTGTTTCCAAGTCACAGAGTAATTCCAAAGAAGGATTACCCATCTCTGGCACGAGGAACAAATGAATATTGAAATTACAGCAGATTATATTGGATTAAATTATTTATGGCAAACCTCACCCCTCCTGGAAGGTTCTGCAGCTTTTTCCTGGCAACATGAAAACTGGGTATTCCAATTCTTTGGTACTCTGTGAAAGACTGGAAACATTTATGTTTCCATTAAGTTGCTGATCTTTCCAGAAGACACGAGGGTGTCTGAGTTCGGAGCGTGATTATGATGCCTTATAAAGTCCTCCACAATGCTTTGAAAACATACATAATTTTGTCCATTACTGGCTAGGACATACAGGTACTTTTCCCCAAGAAAAGAATTTATGGAGCTACCAGTGGAATTTTATGGATTTGAACAGCAAGCCACGGCATAATGTCCCAACCAGAAAGTACTTAGACTCTAACGCTTTAAAGAGGGTCACGAAAAGGACCTATTCATGAGTATGATCTAAACAATGACAAAATCACCGCTATAAAATGATAAAACGATGGCAAATCATAAAGTCATAAAATGATGGCAACAGATGTCAGTAAATGTGAATCCTGTCGAGGCTGGGTTTTGCCAGGAGGCCAGGCTCTGTCCTGCTGTGTGACTGCAGCATCGCCCCAAGGGCGAGCGTCAGCACCAAAGCAAAGTGATGCTTTCTCAATGGGCCTACCAGCAGAGACAGAGCATTCATGGGCCTTCAGCTGAAGTAAGGCAGGGAATAAAGTGACACGAAAAGCAAATGCACCTTTCAGATGGAAAGAGAACTACTGGACTATGTAACATCACTGGGTTAATTCTCCACAGAACCACAAAGTGATTCGGGTTGGAAGGGACCTTAAAGCTCATCCAGCTCCAACCCCCTGCCACAGGCAGGGACACCTTCCACTAGAGCAGGTTGCTCCAAGCCCTGTCCAGCCTGGCCTTGAACCGTGCCAAGGATGGGGCAGCCACAGCTTCTCTGGGCACCCTGTGCCAGCGCCTCAGCACCCTCACAGGGAAGAGCTTCTGCCTAAGAGCTCATCTCAGTCTCCCCTCTGGCAGGTTAAAGCCATTCCCCTGTCCTGTCCCTCCATCCCTTGTCCAAAGCCCCTCTCCAGGTTTCCTGCAGCCCCTTTAGGCACTGGAGCTGCTCTAAGGTCTCCCCTTCAGGAGCCTTCTCTTCTCCATCTGCCCCAGCCCAGCTCTCAGCCTGGCTCCGAGCAGAGCTGCTCCAGCCCTCGCAGCATCTCCATGGACCCCTCTGGACTCGCTCCAACAGCTCCACGTCCCTCCTGTGTTGCTGCCCCAGAGCTGGACACAGGACTGAAGGGGGGAGGGTCTCCCCAGAGCACAGCAGTAGAGAGGGAGAATCCCCTCCCTCGACTGCTGCTCATGCTCCTTTGGACACAGCCCATGCACACAAAGCTTTTCCTCTGACAAAGTGGAAAACTTTTGCGAGAGCGTATTAATGACAATGCAACTTTTTCAGTGGGTTTTTTTCTGCAGCATTTGCAGAACTCAGCCACTTTGTACTCCTGCTTTTATGCAGAACAGATTGCAGTTTTAAGCAGAGGCCCATAAACTGCAGGTTCAAAGAAACCTGAAACTGAATTAGCATAAAAGCTGGAATTCTCATTTAGAGGAACAGCAAGGCAACCGCTCCGCAGGCACTTTTATGATTCGGGTTTCAAATGGAAACAAAGATAAAAAGTGGGGCTGAGGGAACAATAGGGCTGCTCTCTCTTCCCTACCTTTATGGGCCTGGTCCTATAAAATACTAAGTGGTCTCCACTGCTTCCGAGGGCAGAATTTAGCCCGGTTCTGTGCCCCTGGAGGAGGTTTGATCGTTTTCTGAACCCATTCACTGTACCAAAGAGAAATCTTCAGGCCTATAAATGTGAAGCCATTTCTCCCCCAGGCTTGTCCAAATAACTTCAGGGGAACACCACAGATGTATTTTCTTCCCTCTGCCAACCATGACGAGCAAGAATCCCCAAACCAACCCCTGCCTCTAACTTTGCTATCAGAAAATACATGTGTTTTATCTCTTCTTCTGCATATCTTCCTAGGTTTGAATTCTGAGTCACAAGAGATGGAACAGAGGTTCACAGGATTCAGCTCCCAGAGTCCTTGCTGAGCTCTTGAGCTGCTACCTACCTACACTACAGCCTAACTGGGAGCATTTCTAAGGTCCTATCCCTGAGTAAGGAGATGAAATACAAGTTCTACCCCTTCCACTAGCACTCCTGTGAGTCCGCTCCTTAAATGCACCACCACTTTGAAGCTGTGGCCATACCCTTCCCCTGGTTTCTGCCTGCTGGCAGGTTCTGCAGCTGAAGAAGGATTTCAAGTTAATCTGTCTGTCAATATCTGGGGACTGAATCAACTAATAAGAGAGAAGTATTTTTCATTCTCTTAGTCAGAAGAAGAGTCTTCCTTATCACTGAATAAAGCATCCGTTATTGCGTGCTGTAATCCCAGTCTGTCTTTCAGGTCATTTTTAGCCCTGAAAATGCTGAATCAGCACCATAAGCCAATCAAGTAATTTCTTTCATTTTCTAACATTCAAGCACAATAATGAAAATCACATTTCGTATGATGAGGAGAATCTATGAGAGAAATCTCTTCTTCCAAGGATAATTTTAAAAGAGGTATGCCAAGTAAAGACAGACTATTGCAGAACCACGCAGCTAATGTAGGGTCTCTTCTGCTGGAGAGATACATTCCCTTTTTGACTGTCAACTCATATTTAGACAGCAGATTGTGACCAATAAATCTGTGCATTTAGCAAGCTTCTAAACCATGCAAAGACATTAACTTGGCAAAAGAATGACCATTACTTTGACAAATGAAACATTCACCTAAAATATTCATGTACAATATGATAATAACCAATTGATAACCAAAAAAACCCCTCCACCCCGCTGCAGACTGAAGTAACTGAGATGTATACAAGAGAAACCAAATCACATACATAAGAGGAGTTATTATGGCACTGTTAGGAGAACCAACAAATGGAGGAAAAAAAAAAAGCTTGATAAATATTTTCCATAACAAAACACAATTGGTTTCAGTGGGATACAGCTCTGCTTCTCATTAGTTATCCTTCACTTGTCAGACAAGTTCCATATTTCACTGAAACCCGTTGAGTATTCTTTATGGTTTGCTGGGGAAAGTGGCTATACATTTAGCACATTCCCTTTATGCTGTGTGTTTTCACAGGTCTTTCTTTAAAACACACGGTACATGCTTTTGCTTCTTTCCCTTAGGATAGAGGGTTTCGACATCCAAGAAGAGTTTAAAAGCAGGTAACAAGTCATCACTTTTGAAGCTGCAGAGCCACTGAAGAGGTGCAATAGCCCCAGCAGCCATTATCAGTGCCTGCCAGGGTGCCACAGTATCAAGTTATATGATAAAGCACTCAGCTGACACCAGAAAAATAATCATTCTCCCTCTCCTGCACCACCCCTTTTTTCACAAGGAGGCTTTTTACACTCATTAAATGCAACCTTATCTCTGAAAGACTGCAATCCTCAGCAAATGACAAGTGTGCCTAATCTCATTTTCTGACAAGCGATTCTGACAGCACCTTCCTTTTGATTTCTAAGACACGTAGCTAGACATATATTAATCTGTCAGTCATCACCCCTAGGAAGGATGGAAAAAAAAAGGAGAGACAGAGATGAACATTTGTGAATGTGAAGGGAACAAGGCAAGAAAGGACTAAGGGTCCTTTTCTGGCTATTTTAAGCGATGCCGCTGTCTTTCTCCACTCCTCCCACCCCAACATGGTACCTCAGCCACTTCCACGCAGCAGAGCCGCAGACCTATGTGTCTGCAGAGGTGGGCTAACATGAATTTTAGTCAAGGTATGAGTGTGGCCCAGCAGCTATGGAACAGCAGCAGCAGCAGGTTTATTTTCAGTTTTTCCCTGGTGTGGAAGGCAGTTGGAGTCTCATTTCACTTCCCTGCGCCTCAGTTTTCAGCACGGGATATAAAAGCGCTGCATAAAATCCAAGTGTTATGGGACTTCCCAGTACTGGTACTACAAAATGAGCCTTAATTCCAAATTTACAGATTACAAAGTGTTCTGCAATAACCCTTTATTTGTTGCTGCAAGAAAGGCTTTGTCATTCCAGACGCCATAAGCCCCACTTGGCTTCGGAACACGTTAGGTACAGGCAAAGGCAGGTTTGATAAAAGCATCACGACTGAAAGCATCACATTGTTGTCAGGCCTTAACCATTTTGTACTAACACTCACAGTGCTGTAAAATGAAAGTGTTTAGGACAACACCGTGGCCTGGCAAGGTGCAAACTGGAGAGGCTCATTGAGACTGAGTCAAGCTGCATTTTGAGGCTATGAAAAGGCAGGATTTCCAGCAACTCCCAGCTACGATATGAGAAGATGTACTTAAAAATCTCAGTGTTTCAGGGCCCTGATAAATAGTAGCAAATATAAGTAATATACTGATAAATATAAATAATAGATGGATAAATAGTAGTAAATCAGCGCAACTCACATGGATTTGCCACTCAGCAAGTGTGCAAAATACAAGCACTTTATACATGATATATGATACGAATTGGTGTGCACAGGGATGTGGGGAAGAGGTAGGCTGGAAGGTAGCTACAAAGGGGAGTAAAATAAGTGAGATGCTACAAATGGGACCCAAAGTAGAAGAGAAGATTAAATGAGCTGGCAGGCAGCGTTCTTTATCTTACACAGACCTAGTAATGTTCCTCAAAAACACGCCCTCTCCCTCTTAGCATGAGTCATATTAATATTCCTACCCACCAAATGCTAAATTAGAGTAAATTATACACATTCACCACCTAATGTTTCTTTGCTGACCAGTCTGCACTTGCAGAGCGGCTCCCTGGCTCATAGCACATCCTTCTGCTGCTGCATCCCAGCTTGGTACCATCAGCTAAGAGCTCCTCACCACCTCCTCTCCCTTCCACTGTGTAATACTAAAGTACAGGAGAAACTTCATTGTTCATAATGGGATAAGAGAAAAAAAAAATCAAATGAAAGCAAAGTACAAAGGGGTTCAAATCCAGTGCTTTAAAGTGATGTCATTTTCACAGTAATACAGTCATTAACTACTTGTTTGATGGTGCAAAAAGTAGGCCAAGATCTTTGCTAATACATTTTATTAATCAATACCTGCACTAGAAGATGGGGACAATTAAAGTTTTCCTCCTCGCTCAGACAAAGCAGGATAAAGCTTGTGATCTACTTAAGGAGCCTGCCACTCAATGGGAAGATGAAAAGGTTTATTTAGTTTTACTTAAGAGCTGAAATGATGTTAATACTTCAAGTGTTGAGGACCTGGTTCTCAGAGAGACAGTAAATTAGCAGTGGCAGGAAAGCTGCCTGCTGCCACTGAGTCCCTTTCCTCACGTTCCCACCCTGATGTCATCATAACTGGAAAACTCACAAATACATTCTGGCGTTCATTGAGCCTGAAAATAACACTGGAGATATTTCCTTTGCCATGCAGAACACTTAATGAATAAGCCCAGCAGAAACGCGCATCCACTGCTGATGTGCATTATAAGGATAAGTGCAAACCTGACACTTGCACAGCTCACGTTTATGCTGGCATTTTTATTAAAAAAGGATTTTTCCAGTTGCATCTAAGCTTCAGGATGTAGAACAGGCAGAGACACAGAAAGCCTCCTCCTATGGGGAAAAACGGTAGGGAGAAACAGGGCAGTGCACTGTGCAGACCTTTGCCTTGGGGAAAGAGAGACTTCTCTCACAATGAGGGTTGCTATGGGCATCCAGTAACAGAAAACTCCTTAAAATCTGGCCAAACCCCAACCATCCTTTGGAGACTCCAGCTCTGTCACTGCAGCAAAGGCCACCATCACCTGAGGGACAACACTTAACCTCCTTTCCACTTCTAAGGACCGCCAAAAATGCACCCTGGCCATCATCTTGGTGGGCCATGGGCCACCAGTGTTGGCACATCTCCTCTGCATTGACCCACTCGACTGTCTGGGCTCCAGAAAATACTTGTGATCTGGGTCTCATAGCATGAAGTACAACACAACCACATGGGAGGAGAGACTCCTTGCAATCAGAATAAGAGAAAAAGGATATTGTTAATTCCCATTCCTCAGAGGGAGGACATCAAATGAGTCAGGTCAGGTATCACCAAAACCTGAGCACTGCCTACTTTCATGTATTTGATCCTCCAGTGAGAGCAGAACCTCATCCAGGATGTCCCAGCCTTCTGCTACGGAACAAAAGAGTCCATCACACACAGGTACTGACCTTACAGCACGAGACAAAGCACGGACACAATGTCTTTAAAACAGTGTTTTCCAGACAACTATTAACAGAACTATAAATGCAAATGACCTTTTAATTTGTATCATGAGAGCGAATCAAGCTAATATTGCAGGCGAAAGAGAAGATTTCTCCCTGGTCATCATTTTGGAAACACTGGAAATCAATTCACGTCATATAGTTGACCTCTGGCTGTAAATGTCCTGTCTAGTTTCACTCTGTATTAAGCCTACCGGGCTCCTTGCCGTTTCTAACTCACTTGTCAAAATTAGATGAGGCTATGCTAACACCTTTTTCAAGGCTCCCAATTCTGCTGTGGGCCTGCAGATACCTACACTCAAAGTGCTGTGGAAGGTCACAGCACTCACAGCAAAAAATGTCGACAACAAAATAAGCAGACAAACGGTCTCTGCTCTGGTCTCCATCCACACATCCAAATCTCTCAGAAAGCCCTGATCGAAAGTCCCCTTGAAAATAAAATCCTTCTAACACAGGAATCAGTTTTTCTCACTCTCAAAACGCTATTTTCCTTTCATTTATGATTCTAACAAAACCCAACTTCTTTGTCTCTCAAGCTCCCTTGATCTCCTTCACTTTCAGCTGTCACATAAAGTCAATTGGCTGCACCTCTCTGCTTGATAAAGACATGCCAAATGTTCTGATGTATCTTTAATGAGGAGGCAGGTAAGACACAGTCCAACAAGGTGCTGAACACTTTGACCCTAAGCTAGCAGAGCACTTAAAATACCCGCTTAACTCTGAGCGAAAAGAAGAACTTTTGAAGCTAATGGGGCTGTTCTGGCATTTGGACTTAAGCATCATTGAAACATTCCACTGGATTCAAGCCTGCAAGGTTGAACCACAGTTACTGAGAGGGCAAAACAAGTTGGAAACACACAGCTAATTAGAGCTGTGAGAACAGTGGAAGCCAGGACTGTGGAGTGTCAAGATGAATTGCAGAAACTCCCCGTATTATTAATTAATGTGTAAGTCATGTTGCAAGTAATACTGTGTGTGGTGTTATTGTGTTAGTGGGAGCAGGCAGGTTTATTTTCTCTTGTAATCTAATATTTCATAAAGGGGATGGAACCCATGAATGATCTGCAAGGCTGAAGGCCTGGCATTTACCACAGAATAAATGTTCAAATTTACAAGAAGAAAGAGACAAATACAAAATAACACAACTGAAAAATGATAGGAAGGTCAGGGAGAGAAAGCTGAAAGAGTAGAATTGATACCAAAGCTGAGCTATTGTTCCTGAGATTCAGTTTATCAGTTGATCTATATCCAGCCTGGATTATTCCAGGCATTACTGGAGGAGGTGTGCTTTGCAAATCTAATATAATACATGAGAGTCATGATAAAACTTTAACCTGTTTTGATAACACAGCTCCATGTTCTGCTCCACACATACCTCTAAGAAAAGGCTGCCAGATCTTATCACAGTTAGTTATTAATCTATTTGTTCCTAGGAAATCTTTTCCCTTTTTCTCCCCCTTTTTTAATAATTCACTTTTTTCTAAAGAGAAACTGATTTAATGTAGGGAAAAAGCTGCAGCGAATCAAAACGTGAGTGGGGAAATGGGTAAGGAGAGAATGTTTGTTTAACTGGGATGGAAGAGTTACTTTAGAAATATTTTCTATCGTTTAAAAAGCACCGAGTACTTTCTTGTGCCTCTACCTGCGGAATAAGAGTCACAGCTATGAGTCCTGCGGTACTCCGTTCAACAGCAAAGTGAGACTGTAGGAGAGACATAAAGGTTTCCTTAAAAAGTAGCTCAGGTAGATTTTTCAGGAGTAAAACATTGACAACCTGAATTCTAATGTAAATCTCACTATTTCAGTGCAGCATTTTCATCACCTGCAAAACGCTGCTGAAAACAGAGCATAGATCATTGCCCTTACTTATAGAAGGCGCATGATGCTTGGGGTTTATGGTCATTCATTTAACAAGCGTTAGCTGACAAATTGCTAGTTGATAAATTCTTTCTATGCAAACAAGATGTTAATCATGACCAAATCAAGCTTCTCTGCCTGAAGAATAATACATGATACAATTAAGTCTTTCTACCTAACACTGTGTTGCAACTACTACACCATATGCCTCTTTGTGTCAGCCAGGACATACACAGAGGAGACGGCTGTGAAAAGCTGCATGAGCCGGGTTTAAGAGGCCTCCAGACCAAAAGCCTCATCTTTGCCTTGGACCTGGCAGGAAAGCTCACAAGAAGTCACCCACTCCCTGTTAAAATACCATTAGCACATAGGAGAGGTTTCATCTTCTTTTTAGTTCAAACAGTCGTCTGGGAGAGACAAAGAAACAAAGAGCTTGGTCAGGGGAAATTTCTGACAAAGCCTTTTCTTCCTGGCACACACAGGGACAACCCCACCAACTGTGTCAGGTTTTCACCCCCCCTACCCAAAATACAAGGCAAAGGTCCTGATTAAAAGCCCTTGGGGACACATTCACAAAAGATGGCCCAGGACTTCAAAGTCAACACACTGCTGGACGGCGGGGAGGTTCCTTTTTTCCCCCTCTCTCCTTTTAACTTAAGCTCCTGCTGGCTGTGCAGGGGCTTCTAATTGCATTTCACAGAGCCTGAACAAAACGTGGTCTTGTCTTCCACACAGCAGTGACCCTGGACGACGTGGGATACGAGGTGAGGTTTCAGAGCAGGAACAAAAAGGAGTTCACCATGTCAGCAAGCTGTGCAGAGGTAATGGGGAAGCATATTCAACATTATCTGCATGTTGCCACGTTTCTAGATACGAATAAACAGTGGTGGGTTTTCATAGAAGTAATGTGGAGGGCTCCCTCCCCACTGCGTTGAACATGGGGGCATCTCTGAACCCACCCCGTGCCATTTGGACCTGATGCGCAGCACCAGCAGAAAGCCAGACACAATTGCAGGTGGTTGCCTTGACCAGCAGAGTGAATATCTCCTTTTGTGCTGGGGAGAAAGAACCTTTGCTCACTGACCCAGGTCTGGAGGTGGAGATGGGTTTTGGCATATTGTAACCTTGATCAAATGACACCCAGGATGATCTAAGCAGCTTAGTTAAAATCTCCCAGTGCATCTAATGCTATGGATCTGTTGAAAGAAAAGGTTTGGCTGAAGCCTGATAGTTTTGCTGGAAGTGCAGGCAAGTGCTTTTAGGGGATGCGGAACAGGAAGAAAGCCTCAAGCCAAATGTAATACAGGCAATGCCGCACCAGTGCGCAGGTGGGGCACGATTTAAATCAAACACAGAAGTATACTGAAATCCAGCAGAGTTAGCACTTGGCCATCTTACCTTCCATTTTTAATGACAAAAAGGTCTGCATTAGTATGCATGAACAAAACACCATCTCATCCAAAAATAAAACAAGTCAATAAAGTGCTATCCCTTTAACACTTGATAGCCTCTCTTTTCCGCTTCCCTAATGAGATTGGCTTTCTCATTCTCTTTCACCTGCATTCAAATTTCAATCTGCACCAAATTTTCCACATTACAGGATGAATCATATATCTATTTTCCCACATTGCACAACACTAGACCCAACACAATAACATCAAAATCCCGACAAGGAGAGTTTATCCTCTGCTCCCTTTCCTGATGCTAGACAATGAAACCCAACACTGCTGAGCCTCAAGCTTTCTCTGTGGATGCTCACATAAGAGAATTAGACCCAGAAAGAGGTTAGTTAGTCACTGCTGATTCATCATGCATTTGAGATTTGGATTAACAAACCATTCATCCCAGATTCCTTGTACACAGGCCCATGTTCGTAACAGGAGCAGGGGGTTTGATATTTACTAACTGACAATAGTGAAAAAGCCTCATATTCACATTCGTATTATAATAAATGCATTATAAATGAGTAAGTAGGAAACAGTAAGGAAATGATGTTTTACTTTTAAATGCTAATTATGGAGCCCTAGTGCAGTTAAGGTGTAGGGTGTTCTGTCAATTTTTAATGTTTATGCCAAGTGTAGTCTTCAATTTAACATGAGCTTTTAATCCTTTGAGTACTAAATTGCCTTTTAATGCTTGCAGCACAACATTGTGTTTGCACAAAGTCAGGACTGCAAAATGAATTTACTACAAGATATGTGCATGTATGGGGGGGGAGGAAGTACAAAGGACAAGAGGTTTTTTTAATGATGTTGTTGGAACCATACAAGAGGAAGCAACTACTTTCAGGATGTACCTGGCAATTGTTTGCAGTGGCAAAAGGCTCCTGTTGATTTAGTATCTCTCTTGAAGCATTTTCAGACAAAGCACTTCCAGGTTAAAACAGCTTATCAAAAAACTACACCAAAATTCATGCTTCACACCCATAAACAAAACCTTAGGGAAAATATGGTGAAAGGAATTACCATAAAGAGGCATCTGCATATTCACTATGACAAAAACACCTACGAAGAGTTTTTCAACTGACAGTACTTAACAGAAACACTAAGAATAATGCTGTTCCGAAAAGCTATGTGATATGGTAGTTTTCTGTTTGGTTTGGTTTTGCGTTTTTAGCTGGTCGTGACAACAGGTACAAGGTAGTTCCGAGCTCTCAGTTTGCTACAGTTAGTAAGATGGCTATGGCACAACAACCACAGGGCCAAATCACAGAATCCCTTACTGGTTTGGGTTGAAGAGATCTTAAAGCTCATCCAGTTCCAACCCCCTGCCACAGGCAGGGACACCTTCCACTAGACCAGGTTACCCAAAGCCCAGCCCAGCCTGGGCTTGAACACTGCCAGGTATGGGGCAGCCACAGCTTCCCTGGGCACCCTGTGCCAGCGCCTCAGCACCCTCACAGGGAAGGATGATGTTTTAACCCAGCTTCACGTGTTTCTTCCCCAGTCTGCCCTTCAGTAAACCTGTGCACAATCAGCCTCAAAGAAACAGGCAGTGTGCGCTTGCAGCCCAGAAAGCCAACCATATCCTGGGCTGTATCAAAAGGAGCATGACCAGCAGGTCGAGGGAGGTGATCCTGCCCCTCTGCTCTGCTCTTGTGAGACCTCACTTGGAGTATTGTGTGCAGTTCTGGTGTCCTCAATGTAAAAAGGACATGGAACTGTTGGAACAAGTCCAAAGGAGGGCCATGAGGACGATCAGGGGACTGGAGCACCTCCCATATGAAGATAGGATGAGGAAGTTGGGGCTGTTCAGCCTGGAGAAGAGAAGGCTGCGTGGAGACCTCAGAGCAGCCTTCCAGTATCTGAAGGGGGCCTATAGGGATGCTGGGGAGGGACTCTTCATTAGGGACTGTAGTGATAGGACAAGGGGTAACGGGTTCAAACTTAAACAGGGGAAGTTTAGATTGGATATGAGGAAGAAATTCTTTACTGTAAGGGTGGTGAGGCACTGGAATGGGTTGCCCAGGGAAGCTGTGAATGCTCCATCACTGGCGATGTTCAAAGCCGGGTTGGACAGAGCCTTGGGTGGCATGGTTTAGTGTGAGGTGTCCCTGCCCCTGGCAGGGGGGTAGGAACTGGATGATCTTAAGATCCTTTCCAGCCCTAACTATTCTATGATTCTATGAAACGGCTCAGGAAGCCATGCTGAGAAGGTACAACCTCATGGTGAATGAGAAACCTACAACCACTCCCTGCACATTGCCAGGGTTTCTTTGCCAGGGGACACTGTCCCCACTCGCTCCTGCAGCAGCCCTGGTGGGATCTGGCCAACAGAACAAACCCCAGTATGATACCATCACCAGTGGCTCTTCCCTTCCCGGCACACGCTAGGATGTAGGGGAGTTAAAGCAGCTTGTGAGGCTAATCCCTATTTATCTCCTTGGTGAACAGACTTTCTAAAATGACACTGCTCGCATGCTTAAAGCTCCAAATTTGACTTTCCTTGACAGCAGCCATCTCAGGAATCCCAATGAGGTTTATTTTTGGCAGTTGAGCCCTCACAGAATAAGCTTCACTGCATGCGTGGTTTTCACTGCACCAATGCAATTCTGCAGAGGAGTAAAACCAGGGACCCAAGGAGTTCTGTACAGCCGGGTAATGGATCCTTAGCTTTACTCCCAGGTTAGATACAGAGGGCAAAAGATAATCAAGCCAAATATCTATATCCTTACTCTCTTCTCCCACACCTCAACAATCCCTAAGACTTTTAGAAGATATGGCAGGTATTAGAAAACATTCTTCCTTCTTCTAGCACCCCATATGTGATAACATGTAGTTCACGGTGTCCACTCCAATACTTTGATTTTATGGGTGAAAGCATCTATGTTCTTTTGGGTGACCAGCCAGTCGCAGCCAGAAAGAGCCAGAAATACAAACAGGATAAATTGCTTTATCATTAAATACTATGGTTGTTTAAAATGCAGCCGTAAAGGAAAACGGGGCTACTCAAAGGTGGAGTTTGAGCTGACAAATCCAATCGCCACAAGTAGACAGACAAGCTTCAAACATGACTTCTTTAAAAACTGCAGCTGGAATTAACCTACAGGACTTGCGCTACAACACGTACCACAGAACCCCAGACTGGCTTGGGTTTTCCAAAGGGACAGATGCAACAGCAGGTCTGGGTTTCATCTGGTGAGACAGGACACTCTGGAGCCCAGTGATGGTGGCAGTGGGGACATGCAGACTCTCTGATTGGGCTCAATCTCATCCCTGGCACACAGTTCTGCAAGGGTCTGAGGGCAGGAATCCCACTGCCACAAACCACCTACCATTATTCACATGCTTTAAAATAAGATGGGAATGAGATCTCATGTACTGACACAGCATGTTTTGCTTCACCCTCTTCCAAGCTCTCTTCCTCATGAGGTTTTTTTCATCCTGCCATTCAAGGTTGAATTCTTTCTTTTCATGCCACTGAGGTGTACGGTGTCTATGTTAGATCTTGTTCATTAATGTATCAAGGCATCTTATTTTGTATTACTCCCATATCTTGATGTTATCTAAAGCTTCTTAGATAGTAAGAGAGAAATTACAAGGTTTACAATTTCCGTCATACACGTAACAAAAATGATAAAGCATGAAATTGCAGAGCTGTGACTGATCTTCTATACAACTTCAACAACTTCCAGCAGGCTATAGCAGAGATGAGGTTGGTTGTGGTCTGTGCCTTCAGGTCTGTGCTCATCTGTGCATGCGAGTGTATGTAATTATAAACTTTTATATGTATTTTATATACATCAAATACATCACACTTGCGTGAAAAGCAACATTAAAAGACCAGATAAAGGTGTTCCTAGAGGATGCAGTGTGCCTGCAGCAGATTTGGAATTACACTGGAATTTTGTCAAGCACCAGACAGCTCTTTAACGGGCTCTGCTTGGACAAGCAGATGAAAGTTTACCTGCATCTGCAAAATTGAGCTTAGAGGAATAAATAAACACTCAGCAAGAAGCTTCTGCTTCTCTGTGCACCTGCCTAAGGCTGAAGTACTGCAGTATTAGCTCTCCTCCCAGGCTTACAGATACATCCTGCTTTTCACCAGATACAGGAGCTCTAAATTGCTGGCTGGGCCTCCCTGGAGAGTACGAGCAGCCTGGCTCGTAGCAGCATCCGAGCTCCACACTGTGCTGATGAATTCCTGGGAAATGGAGAAAGCCCAGCACTGCCCAGGATGTGATGAGATCAGGCCAAAACCACTCAATGAACAACAGCAACTCAGGTATCAGACATGGCAATGCAGAACCTGCCTCTTAAAATGTGTAACTAATGACAATGGAGCTGTACTGCTGATGCCCTACTGAAGCCCCAGTGAAATCAAACCTTTCTCATTAGTAACCACTCACCCCATGCCAGAGGGGAGATTGAGATGAGCTCTGAGGCAGAAGCTCTTCCCTGTGAGGGTGCTGAGGCGCTGGCACAGGGTGCCCAGAGAAGCTGTGGCTGCCCCATCCCTGGCAGTGTTCAAGGCCAGGTTGGATGGGGCTTGCAGCAACCTGCTCTAGTGGAAGGGGTCCCCTGCCTGTGGCAGGCGTTGGAACTGGATGGGCTTTAAGGTCCCTTCCAACCCAAACCAGCCTGGGATTCTACGGTTCCCAGACAAGCTGGCTGTAAGGTCACATCCTATGACACCTTTGTGGTGTTTACCTCCCAGTGCTGCAGTCAGGGAGCCATGGAGGGCTTGCTATCGGCAAGCACTGGTTCGGTTGCATGATGCTGCAAATCCGTCTTTATTTAAAAGTACGCACGTGTAAGTATTTTAGGAAGTTTCAAGCACACACTCAGGTATGGTAATATCCATCAAAAAGCTGTGAACTTCCCTTAATCATTTTTACTGCCCTAGTTTGAATGAAGTATAAATATTGTATGCAAGAAATACGGGTGGTATTGTAAGGGCACGTGCCACACACAAAGCCGCGCAGGCCTCGTGGCTGTGACGTAGGGCTTGCCTGTATTTCTGAAGACCTTCCATCCATCAAGTTGCTTTACTGAATATAATAAAGGAATCTAAATCATATAATGACAGACTTCGATCTCCTTTATTTTAGAGCAAACCTGGAAGTCACATGGGCTCAGGAAAGCTACATAGCATATGAAGGTGGCAGGGAGATCAGTTAGAGACCCTGATGGAAAACCAAATTCTCCTTATGCCAGCCTTGCATAGAGATTACAAGCCTGTAAGTCTATAAATTTCCTTAAAAAATTACAATTGAGAAATTCTGGTACTGCTCTTTTATGTCACTGCATTGCCTAAGAGCCTTACTTATGAACTTGGGTTCTGGATGTCTAAAACAAGACAGTCCCCATCTTAAGAGTTACACATAACATATGCTAAGACATTCATTGCCCAACTGAATCCAGGCTAATGCATTGCATTTATTTCCTAAAAGCATTCACAGGAGAAAAGAGAGAGCAAACAACATAAACCCTAACATTACATGTGAATTAAATATATACAGTTCTTTACTACTTAGCATTTTCTACCTTCTCTATTCATAAAAGCAAGCAATAGAGCCAGAAGTTTCATAATGATGAGTGAAGGCTGGATTCTCAACTCTATGATCCTTTAGAAACTGCCTGTGTCTATTATATACTGAGAGTCAGCACTTCAGTCAAACTGTCACACCTCTTGTTCAGGTTTCTCCTACGATAATCTCCTCCCTGCTCAACTCCAGGTAACACAATGCATTCCCTCTTCTCCTTTCTGAGCTTATTTGCGGACGTAGCCATCCATAAGAAGCTTTAAGTGTGTACTACACTACAGTAAAAACCCCTGTGGCCCACCAAGTAGCGGGCTGGAAAACCAGTTTAGATTTGCAAAGAAGCTGGCATTAAAATCCTCCAGGATTTAGCACTTCAGCCTGTCATGTGGTTCAAGACCTGTGAATAATAAAGGAGCACTGGTAATTTTACTAAAAAATGAAATGCCGCCCTTTCTGCAGAATAAACAAAACCAACCCAATGCATTAGCTATGCAATACTGCTCAGCACCGCAGCTGGAATGCGCCATTAAAGACAGATTTCACCCATGAAAAGTGTTTTTAAAAAGTAATAAATACACAAAACTTTACATCTACTTTTCATTTCATTCCTATATCCTCTCTGCAGGAGGTAGACTCGGATTAAGTTGGAATAGCCAATTCCTCTAGCTCCAGGAAGCTGGAGTCCTATTTCTTATGGATCACATATCGTATATTGTGGTCTAAACTAGCTCCTACTGCAAGTGTAAAATCTGGGAGTATAAATCTATGATGTCTCACAGATTTTAGAACTGAAAATAAGTAAAGAGCAGCCAGGATGTAATCTCACTGTTGC
This sequence comes from Ara ararauna, assembly GCA_028858755.1. Lineage (NCBI taxonomy): Eukaryota > Metazoa > Chordata > Aves > Psittaciformes > Psittacidae > Ara > Ara ararauna. The sequence continues at coordinate 1,233,720 of CM054389.1, read as the reverse complement.
TACATCAAGTTCGCATTCACTTGGCCAGGTCCAAAGTAAGAATAATTCTCTTCTTTTTCCCTCCTGAAAGAGCTGTTTTACTACAAAATTCAGTTGGATTCCTCTCTGCTCATGTCTGAGGAAAAATATGCCTTTATCAAGTTAAATGAGGAATTGCTTCTGAAAAGGGAGAGAAGCATTAAGAAGGTTAACGTGCAAATCCATGGGGATAATGTCTTTGCTAGTCTACAGTCCTGACAAAGTAAAGGAAGGAACAAACTGTTGCTCAGTATCTCAACTGCTGGAATGGTGATGTATAGTATTTTAAATTGAAAGCAATTCCCCTTCCCAAATGATGGCATTGCACTGGTGTAAATGAGAAGACAACTGGATATCACAGGTGTAATGTTAAACTGGGCACTGCATCCAGAAAATACTACTATATTATTTGACAGAATGTATCCATGGCAGGTATTATTCAGCTCATTGCAAGTCTCAGACTTGAAAAAGCACAGAACACTGCAGGATAGCTGCAAAATATCCATCCACCACGCACGGCCACTCACTTCCCTGGCATCGTGCCTGGGATGGATCCCACCCAGCTGGAACTGCAATGGGAGTTGTCAGGTAAACCTTGTAGACAAGTCACTGGATTCTCAAGAAACACAACTTCAGCAAAGGATACTGCAAGGTTACCAATAAAAGACAAGTCCTAGGGGGAATATTCAAGAGCAGTTCCTCAGTCGGTAGCTGCTTCCTGCTGCAGAATGTCACTCACACAAAAAGTCCCGAAGCCTTGATTGGCTTCACAATTCCCCAACAGTTCTTCAGCTGCTTGCCTAATCAGATGCTATTACCTCCTTTGTGTGCTCTCTCCCAACCCTCTCTCTCTGGCAAGGTTGCTGCAAAAGGACTCAGTAATGATTCCTATCTAAATATTTCACTTGCAATACAAAGGTCTCTATTTTGCATACCGTGGCACTTTTGTTGCTTTGTCTTTTGACAAAGAGCTCCCTGGGCTTCTGGGAATAAATACTGATAATTGTACCCAGCCTCAACAGAGCGTGGTGGATATTAAACCACACAAAACTGGATTCAAACGCAGTAATTGTTGGGGACGTGACTTCAGCACACCCAAGCCCTGCAGAAACAGGTGTGGGAACCTTCATTTCAGACCTGAGGTTATACCAGAAGATCTCTCTGTGCCACACAGATGTGCTGGCAGGACACAGAGCTCAGCACTGTGCTTCCTGAACATGCAGGATGACCTCTCCATCAGAGTTCCCCCCCTCGCTGCAAGCAGAGGGGTGAAAGGAACATTGCACACAGCTTTTAAAATGTTTGGCATTGGCTTGCATCCTCTATAGACATTAGCAGGCATATTGTCATTAAATTCCTTAGGAGAAGATGCAGGTCAGTGCTCAAACCTTTAGAAAAACTCACCTTTTGACTTAAACTCCTACTTCCCATGTGTGCAGAACACCAAGATTTCAACTTTGCCTAAATGAGAGGAGATGAAACTTCAGATTTCCGAAGCCAAGCAAATTGCTATGGTTTGTTTCTTTTCTCAGCTCCATAACAAGAGAGACCTTTTTTCTGCAAAGTAAAGATCCCCAGGTCTTTGAACCCCCTCTCCCATATATGGGAGAGGCTGGATGGAGCTTGGAGCAACCTGGTCTAGTGGAAGGTGTCCCTGCCCATGGCAGGGGCTTGGAACTGGATGAGCTTTAAGGTCCCTTCCAACACGAACTATTCTATGATTGTATGTTTGCAGAGCACCTTCGTCACCAAACAAGTGGTCCTTGTTAAGCAGACATTAAACTCTGAGTAACATTTAAAATAGTCCCGGGAGCAGAGGCTTGACTAATCACTGCAGTTCACTGTGCTGTGTATGGGCACACAAGTGGACAGCAAATGCCCTCCATAGCTCTGCTCTGAGCTGCTGAGGCATGAACAAAGGCAGCATTTTCTCAGCAGGACGTGTTAGCTCGGGCAGGCTGCCACAGCTTCCCAGCTTCTGCAGGTAACTGGATGCAGTGTAGACAAGCCTAATGTGGTTTCATATGGAAATGAGCAGTAAATTATTAATATTAATAACATCTATAAACAACTGGTGACAACTTCAAGTGGCTTATTGTGTAGTGTGTACAAGGCATCTGTTCATTATCATTTTACAAGACACCCCTGATATACACGACAGTTCACCCAAGTATCTGTGCAGACACGCTCCACTCTGAATTTCAGCATTAAACACCAAGGTGCTAACAACATCCGAGAGGCCTGTGCTGATGAAACCACTGTGTATGCACAGAAGTGCAGGTCCCAGGGCAGGCATCCTTCCCCAGTACATGGCGCCGGTGTGATGAGCTTCTTAGGGCAGTTCATTTCCATATAGATCTTGCTGCTCTATAAGGTCACAGCGATTGCATCAGTGGAAATTTGTCTAATTCAGAGCAGGACTGATTCTTGCTGGAAGCCAGATGCCCGAAAGCTATTTTATGTCTACGTGATGGTTTAAGGCCCAAAGAAAACTTCCTGAACCACCCATGAGAAAAGGCTGAGGGAGGGGAACAGCAAATGGAGGTGTAAGTGCAGGATTCTGAAAAGCACCACTATAAGTTTATTATGTCAAAGACAGAGTAAGCCATGATGTTACAATCCTTCTGTCAAGGACAGTGATAAAAAACTACCCTCACTCTGAGCTCTGGGATTTACAGCATAGGTTTCCAACCTCCAGAGGCTAATTATTTCAAGTCATCCTGCAGTGCACCCTGGGCAATGCTTTATGAAGTTAGCTTCATGTAGTTGAACACCCGTTACTTCATTGGCCTCTTACTGTCATGATGCAAAGACACACTTGTACTTCATGTAGCAATTTTTAAATAGAAGTGGATGATTTTTCAAGTGATTATTAGCAAAAACGTCAAACACAGAGGCAGAGGCTGGCTATCCTACTGAGAGGAACCACTGAGGCAGAAAATACGTGCCAGAGTATATAGTCGGAGCTGCACTGAGCTTGCTGTCAGACGATGCTTTTTGTCTAACTGGAAACACAATACCAGGCTGCTTATAATACCCTGCTGTAATGAGGTAGCCTGAGCCACCATGCTCTGCTGTGTTCATATAAACACAGTAGCTTTTCAAGCAACTGATTTTAATCTCGTTTCCTGATCTGAGAAGGACCTGGGAAAATCAACACTTGCAAAAAAAATGGGTTTTTAATTGTTGCTGGCAACCTCATCTACTACCTTCAAAGGACAGGTTAATGGTACCTAAACAGAGAACAGGTACCACAGTGAGCTGCTCCTCTCCCTCTTTCATACAGACTGATTCTCAAATTACCAGGTGTTTTCTTTGTTCCTTGGAAAAGAAAAAGTACCTCAGGATCCTCACTGAAGGAAGGCTGCAGAATTACCCAGCCTGCAGAGCAGCGCCATGGTACGGCAACTACTCTGAAGTGGAGCACTGCAAAGGCTATCTACAGTGTATAGACTCCCCTTCGTCTGAGCAGATGCTCCCAGGAGCCATGAGCAATATCCACACCGGACATTACTTCACCGAGTTGCACACAAACAAGAAGAATGATCTTTTGAGGTTAAACCACCAGTATACAGCTATGGAACAATCTTCTATGGATTTCTGCCGTGTTATTAAATCCACCTAAGACACAATATCCCAATGTGTTAATGGAGAAAACAGCTAAAATCCTTCCCTTCCTTCTGCTGTCTCATCTTCTTGGTTAACTCTGCAAGCATTTTTTGGACATGGACCAATCCTCCTTTTTGTGAGTTTAATAACAATGCCTGAAGTCTATCTGTACAACCGCACTTCACATAAATGACTGACAATGGCAGTGTTCTTACTCGATGGCCACCAAACCTTGGTCATAGCTCACCTTTCTGTAATTGCCTTCTGCACCGGGCTGCGTAGAAAACCTAAAATAGAAACCTCTCCAGTCTTTGAGGAAGTTAAGGCATAGGCAAACCATGTGACAAACCCAATCCAAGTAGGTTTAAGAATAAAGATACTCTAATTTGTTTTCATAGAAGGCTGCATGAAATAGGTGGGGAAACCCCCTCAACCTCACATACAGTTGCACTAAAGCTTATTGCACACATCTCCAAAGGCAGCAAGTCAAAGGTACAGCCACATGCATGCCTCAGCAATCCCGCTGTGCTACACCTGGAATTTCAGAGCCCACCTGCATTTTGGCCAGGTCACACTTGGTGTTCCAAGTGTCTGTGTTTAATAACCATCTTAGCTACAAGAAATGCAGCATTCAGCTGCTTAGCTCATTAACAGTATCCTCTTTGAAGCTACATCCAATTTTAGCAATTGAAATGCTATAGGTGGCTTAGGCTTGTAAGCAGAGAGCAAAGCCAGGCTTTAATGACTGGCCAGCTCATGACACAGCAAAGGGAATCTTACTGCCATTTAAGCTTGTTCAGCAAGCTTGAATGTATGGCATTGCTTAACAGACTGCTAAGCTGCTGCATTTAAAGTGCCAGATAAAGCTGTGGGGACACAGTGGGTTTTCTAAAGGGCAGCTGATTTTTGATTCAGCAGAAGTCTGCTCCCATTTGACCTGAGCCAGACCAAAGTCACTTAAACCAAAACACAAGTGTCCATAAAGGCAGCACTGTCTTAATGACTTGTTTTCAATCTATACCTTACATTAGTCCTAAACAAAGCATTAAGAGGCTTCTGCTGTTGATTTGCTCAGTACCTTCATAGCACTTTTTTAAAACACAGATTTGCAAGGGACTGACCATCTGCAGGAAGAACATGCAGGTACCTCCACAGCTGCTGGATGTAGACGCCCCGGAGGAAAAGAAGATGCCAGCCAATACGTTTCCAAGGATTTGGTTTATGATCAATTACAAGTTTGGCCCTCAAAAACGATCTGAGGATGGGTTGTGCCAGGCTAGCAGTGTCCTCTTTGAAAATGGCTTCAGCAACCTGGAGAAGACCTGGGACACCACCACCTGGTCCCTCTTTTGTCTGGAGCAGGCACCAGGCTTGGCACACATGCAGGGAGAGGTGAAACCTGCCCTGGCCTTTCAACTGACACATTCCCTCAAGGTGAAATGCCAAGAGGATTACCACAAAATGCACTACTTCAGGTAGAAGCTCCCAGCTTAGGGCATGTATGAGCATGTGGGTCCAGGTCTTTTGGAGCCATCATCTCCTGCTCTGCATGGGCTTCCTGCTTGTGTGAGCACCCTCTAATTTGGGAAGGAAAACCCACCTGAAGCACAGCCTGAAGAACAGCAAGAATGAGGCAAAGCAGTCAAGCAAAGAGCTACCAGTAATTTAGGATTAAGCATAAATATTTCAAAAGCCCATAAACAATTCAAACATCCACCATTTCGCTGAAGCCAGGGGGACCGGGTACTTATTTAGTCACAGCATGCTGCTACAGAACCTGCTGCAAATCAGCTTGGCATTGGGTTGTGGAGAAACTGACTGAGATTAACACAGACTCCGAGTTTTACACCAGGGATAAACCTGAGTTTTCGGGGGGGCACAGAGAAGCCAAAAGCCAAATTTCCTTCCCAACTGTGATGGCTTATTAGGGAAAAAAAGTGAAAAGCAGACAAGCCTCTGGGCCTTCACATCATTACGTTTCTGAAATAAAAATGACAACAAATGAGTGTGCTGGTTGTCAGCTACCCAGTTCCCCAAACAGCAGAGGGTCCCCAGCACTTGTAACCTCCATCCATTTGAAATGTGCCATTTAGCAAAGCCTCTTATTCTTCCAGCTGTTTATATGACAGAAAACACTTGCTGGATGCAAGTCCCAGACCTCTCACATCTCACGTACAGAAGAATTAACCTAAGGAGGAAACTGTCAGCCAAGTCCGACTCAAATTCCACTCTAATTTCAGCAGCACACAGAATGAGCCAACACCTTTCTGCAGAGCAGCAAATTATTATAACAGGGATGATCTGTAGTAATCTGCATCTAAGACCTTTGCCATGGACCATGACTCTTTTGTATTTGCATGTCAAAAATGTAGAAGAGCAGGATGGGCTCTGAGAGCATGCAGGGCCAGCAGCTGAGCTGTGTTAGGTTGCAAACAGCTCCAGGGCTATGGCATGGGGGCATCAGGGATTGTGAGGGTAAAACAGCCATGGGCAGAAGTCACTTAGCAGGGGATTCCCCAATCCACTGCTCCCTTTGCCCTAAGCCTCAAGCACAAACTCATCCCCCACCACCCCACAACAGGGACCTCCTTGGGAGCCACTGCCATCTCCCACTCATGGCCCTCCCCAGCTATGTGGTGTGTCCTGTGACTCTTGATCATAAGCAGATTGGTTAATTGCTCACAACAAAGAGCTGTCCTGCAGCAACAGACCAAAAGCCTCCAAGAAAAGCCAGAGTTGGGTTTCCAAGGAATGGCATATGAACAAGCATATTGGGAAATGACCTTTACAACGTCCTGCAGGGACGAGACAAAGGGGAATGGCTTTAAACTAAAAGAGGATTGATTTAGAATAGACATTAGAAAAAAATTCTTCATTATAAGGGTGCTGAGGCGCTGGCACAGGGTGCCCAGAGAAGCTGTGGCTGCCCCATCCCTGGCAGTGTTCAAGGCCAGGTTGGACAGGGCTTGGAGCAACCTGCTCTAGTGAAAGGTGTCCCTGCCCATGGCAGGGGGTTGGAACTGGATGAGCTTTAAGGTCTCTACCACCCAAACCATTCTGTGATTCCGTTCTGTGACACTCCTCCCAACATGTTCTCTGCCTTCTGCCACTTATGGCTCCGAGATTACTTAAGCCATGGGATGTCACCTTCGCATTTAAAGCTTTAAGATTTTTGTCCAAGAAATTGTCCCCTCATTCTCAGGAAGGCTGATCACACTCAGCTCAACTTCAGTCTATAACGTGGTTTTCCTGCAAAACTCTACTTTTACATTTATATAAATGTAAAACAGAACTACAACTAAAGTAAAACAAAGCAGAAGACAAAGGAGGCTGAGGCTGTGGTGGCCAATGCAAAGGACAAGTGGAGAGGCCTCTACATCCCAAAGTGAGTAATTAGCTATGGGAGACGCTTTAGCTTTCTCAACTGAGCTCTTCCTGCCTAAGCAGATAATAGCTACTGCTTGGCACTCACACCTTCCTTATGTATTTTGTTAACACTATATAAACCTCAGAAAATCTTGCAATGAGGGTCAAGTTATACCGTATAGATTTTACAGAAGAACATGACAAGGCAAAGAGAAGTCAATTGACCAGCTCGATCCATAAACAGATGTCTGGATTCCTTGGTTATGGTTATTTGGTGAGTGAAGGTGGGACTGAGAAATGGCCTGGAGATCCCCAGGGCTCAGAGCTGTCACTCACAGGCAAGGCAATGACCACCCTGACATAGTGTTTCTAACAGCTCTCAGGGTGGTTCCTCTCCAACAGAGTACACCTAAAACTATTTATATCCAGAAATGTGACTCTAGGCAAACTCTTCCCAAGTTCACCTGACCCCATGGCACGGTGCAGGACACTTGGCTGTGGCACTGACACTACTGGAATGCTCCAAGGAAGGCTCCAATAGCCACCGAAACAAACAGAAGGATGTCTCGGGCTTTGGCATGTACAGAATCTCTTATCTCTGGATAAGACAGAGGACTTAGTATTCAGATGAAACCAAACATTCTTGTCAGGATCATGACGTTCACATGACCTGAAAAGCAAAATATGTCTTTGACATACAACCTAAGCAAATGTGAAGGCAATTTTACTGACAACATGAATAAAATAAACCCTCCCTGACAGAACTAAGGAAAGGGGTAAGAAATGGTTTGTGCTATCCTCCGTTAGCTAAACCCTTTGGACTTTGCTTCCACCTCACTGCAGAAGGCTGCTGATGCAAAGGGTGGTATTTGCCTGCAATCTTTCCCTGGGAAGTAATTAGTTTCCATTTAGAGCGATGACAAATTGATCAGGCAGAAATCTCACTGAGCTCTGAATTGAAGCTAAACTGCAGCAGCTACAGCTCTGGCAAGTTGGGTTTGTAAGTCTGTCAATGCATTTTACAGTTTCAAAATTCAATCACCCAACAGCAGGAAAGACATTGGGTTAAAAAGGGGAGGGGGGGGGGGAAACAAAAAAAGAAGGAGAAGCAGCAGCGGGGGGAGAACCACCAAAGCCTCCACTTCCGCCTGCAAGTTCATTATCGCCTCTCCAAAGCATGCTGGTGGTGTGAAATGGGTTAGATGCATGGATGCCTCCGCTAACGGCCAAAGGAAGAGAAGTCGCACATCATTAGGAATGGAATAAACGATAGCAAGGCACAGAGCAGAAATGATTTGATTAGCAATTTCCAGTTTTGAAAAGACCTGGAAGAGAACCAAATGACTATACAGAAGGTGTGATGGAGTTCTTAATTGCTGTAACTGCACAGGGAGACTCGATGATTTGTGACATATAATACAGCACAGTACGCTAACGCTAATAACTGTTAATTAACTGCAGCAATGATATACTCTCAAAATGCACATACAACTTACCATAATTTCTAGATTAAAAGCTGCAATGTTCAAAGCCAAAGGCAGAGGGAAAGCAGCACAGAGGGAGAGTGGGGGAGAGAAGAAAAAGGAGACAGAGAATTTACCCCTCCTACTTTACCCCCCCTTTGAGCGTGGCTGATATCTTACCCACAGCCAAGCAGGCAGAAAGCACAAGGAAAAAACAAAACCTACTCCTGCTGAAATGTGAAACGGTTCCTGAACGAACCTCTCCCTGCAGAGCAGCAGTTATTAATTCTGAAAGGCTGTTGTTGCACCAGGCCATCTGGCTGTGCCGTAAAGAGTCAGTAGCTGCTGCTGAGCTAAGATTCCTGTCGGATCCCATTCGCCCCAGCGACATTATTCACTCGCAAATGTTATCGCACCATTTTTTCCCCTCCCCACCACTGCTGTTTGCAAGTCACTTTATTTATTTGCAGGCAGTTCGTTGCGCTGCCCGGTGCAAGAAGGGCTCTGCCAGGAGCCTCCGGGAAGCTGAGAGGCAGCACCCTCGTACAACGGATGCTCAGAGGCTTGTTTCCCTCTGCCTCCCAACACTAGTGCTGTGTGTTAGGCTGGAAGGTAGCACTTAGTGAAAGCTGCTGGATTGACAGCCTGGGAGACTGAAGGCTTCTATTTATCCCCCAGCAGGCAGAGCACAGACATGCTCCCACACACTGTCCTTCGCCAGCACGCATAGATGGGAATCAGATGATACTGATTAGCTGTCCAGAACTGCTAAAACATTTTCTCTTTCAGATCAATAGTAATAAAGAGGAGGGTAAGCCAGGTACCAGGCGTGCAATGTGAGAGGCTGATCCTGCTCTTCCTGAAGAGCTGCTAGGACAGAAAAAACCTTCTTGGCATGCTTCCCCTTCAAAGGTCTTTCAAATGCAACCGATCTGTAGACAGGCTATTTAAATGTTACAGCCAGGCTAATCTTGTACCAAGCCCAACACATCAATTACCCTGTGGATGGGAAAACTAACAGGCTTTGTTCTTCCCTTGGTGCGCCCATTGGAACATGCTCTTCCTGGACAGCCTCCAAAGGAGAGCTAAGTGAAGTGACTGTGTTTTGAAGGCACTGCTCTCCACGCCACCATGAGATGAGCTCGAATCTAATCCCCGTGTCAAACAGGGGAAAAGAAGAAAACAAACACACAAACCAACCTGAACATCTTCATTTCCTAGCATCAGTGTTCACTAATGCACACTGGGATGCAAGGGATAACAAAGATAAGAACACAAGTGTGGAGCAACGAGGGAAAAAAAGGACTAACAGACTCGCTCAGCCTCTCTATCCTCCGCGTTCGCACCAACGCGGCGTGTTGAGAGCATGTGTGAAGTCTATCTATCATTTTAACATTGAAGTGCCTTGAAAAATATTAAGGGTATACTTTGCTGTCATCCCAACATATGGCAAGACACCGAAATACAGACATATCCTGAAGAAACTGGAAAACTTGAATGAATACCTCCTTTTACCAAAGAGCACACTGGTTTTGGATCTTCCAGGTTTTTGTCCACCTCCTCCTCCTCCAATTTTTTGTCTACTCCAGTTTCTTTCAAGCTAATAAACCAACCTTCCTTCAACACCCTCAGTAGCATAATATGCAGGTATAGAGTGGGAAGAAAGATGAAAAGATTACATTTACGTCCCAGGAAAAGAATTAGCTTTTATCTACTAAAAAAGAGGGGGTAATTTTAGGTATGAGAGACTGGACCGCACAGTCCTGTTCCTTCCCTGGCTGTAGGGCCCGTACAGACCAGTACCCTACACTGTCTTCTCCAGCACTCTTACCAAATGCGAACGGCCTATGGGATGGCATTTTTATCATCTCCCTTGGTAGCACAATGACATTGCTGGGACAATCCTTTCCCTCTCTTCACCTCCGCTTCTTCAAAAGCTCCTAGGTGCCACATCACTCTCAACCTTGCCCCCGTGACCACAGCCTCTAAAACGACATTGCATTTTCTTTACCACCTCAGAGCTTTAAAACCGATTTAAATCTGAAATGAAGGCTGCGAATATCTGTCCATATGCAAGACAGACATTTAATAACCCCCATGGGAAAGAAAAGCTTCTGAAACTGCTAAAAAGCATCCTGTGGGGATGTCAGCCTGCAGTGAAAGATTCTTAAAGACTTTTTGTGTGACAGCATCACACCCCCTGAGAGTCCCAGGTGCCATTAGAGGGGAGGAGGGGACTACAGCACACTTGAATTCCAGAATAATTAGCCTCAGGTATTAATATTTTGCTTTAAGATGTAAAAGAGAAGACACTAGAATGGCAGGATTTCCAGAAAAGGGGGTGTTAATAAGAAACAAAGCTGCCTGCTCAGTTCTGGACCCTCTTTTGGAAAGGATGCTTATGCCCATGCATCCCTGTGTAGGATGATGATTAACGACAAGCCACAGCGATGCGATGGGAAGGTGGTTGCCAAAAGGCTGGAGAAGCTTCTCAGCTACACTGGAAGCAACTCTCTGTTATTTCCACCCCACAGCTTTTCAACAACCCCTCTCACAGCCCTTTCAGTTTAGTCCCACAGAGAGCCCTGTTCCAGATCATCTGCAGCACCACTCATTTTCATGAAGATAGAACATTTTTCATATCTGATGGGAAACTGGAGGTAAGGGGGGGGGGGGGGTGTCTCCTTTCAGGTCTTTCCCCTTCTAAATCTGGGCTTTGTCTCAGTGCTATAAAAACAAAGACTTTGAACAGGACAGCTTGGCACCCTCCCTAGTGCAAGCGGGAATTAGGCTTTCCAAGTTGCATTTTTTTGCCTTTGAAATGTTTCCCCCATAATTAAAAGCAAATTTCTTTTGTCACAAGATGAAATTCCTGTGTGCAAAGAAGCAGCCCCAAAGCAAAGCCTGGGTATTACTTACTTCTCTCTTTAAGCCTTAGCTTTCCTAGAGATTAACTATCTGGTGAACCCTAACTGAGCCAGGGTCAAGGGCCACTGGACACCAGCAGAAACCCTCCAGCCCATACCCATGGGACAATAACCCATGTCAATTTTTCTTCTTTATTTCCTCCCTGTGACTTTCCTAAACACTCATCTCCTGCTCACTGCAAATACTTACTTCTACTTGCCTTTCCCTTTTGTCTGGCTGGAGTTCGGGGTGATCTAAAGGTAGCTGGGTAGTTTGGTTCCAGAAGCCTGGCTGATCTCTGAACAGGAACATGGGACACTGCTGCTGGTGTCCCAGCCCCCCTGCACAGCCTGTGGGCTATTTAAAGGATAACGTGCGCATCCACAGGAGCCAATCTGACAGCTGGAGGCAGAGGGGGAGGCAGAGGGTCTCTGGGACACAGAGTGAGTCACTGGGGGCAATACCTGCACCTTTAGTGTTGCGATGGAGCTTGTCCCATGGGTTCCCCGTGAGAACCCATCATCCAGCAACCACAGCTCTGCTGTTCACTTGTCCTTCGTACCTCATATTCCTGATCCTGCCCTCAACCCTAGACCATCTTACAGGACAAGGTGGTTGGCTCCCAGCTCTCAGCCTGGTCTTTGTGCTTTGTTCCCAACCTTTAGCTCATGCCAAAGGATTCTCAGCTTCCTTTTGGCCCCACCTCCAATGCAGGATCTACCCCCATTCTAACCTGTGAGGAACCATCTCAGTCCTGGTCACACTGCACTCGAATTCCGCCTAGGGAGTGATTTCACCCACCATACATCCAGCATTTCTGCCGAGTGAAAACCTGACTGGGTTGCACAAGTGCAGCCTGTTCTGGCTGCACGAAATATGTTTTCCTTCCCTGACTACAATCACAGAGGTATTTTCTGCCCCAGATGGAAACAAGTATTTTTTATGAAGATCTGTTTTAACCAAAAGCATATATAAAAGAAAAGAGAGAGAAATATTTGAGGTTTGCGGTGCTTGGAATCTACGCACACAAAATTAATGCTTTGACATGTATTTTGCGCTTAATCTTTTGCGGCAACTTTTTTACATTTGTAAGAGTTATGGATTTTAAAAGTCACAGCTAAGATTGCTTAATGAGCATTCACCACCCTGGAAGTGGAAGCAAGGCTGATGTGGTTTAGTCAGCTGTTAGCTTTATTGCCTCTCTTCTGTACTAAAAGTGACAAGTTGAACACATTATAGAGAGCTCAGATGTGTTATGTAGATGAAGCCTGCAGCAATATCTGCCTGCTCTCTATTATTTATGATGTCTATATAATACAATGGACTGAGATTTAAGCCATTGTGATGCAGTTTGTTTTCCAGGGTTCTAAAGTACAGCACATTTTACAGAGAATTGCATCTCTGTTACATATTAATCAAATCCATCTTACATGCAGCTCTTACACTGTAAACTAAAGGGAAAGAAAGATTAAAGCGCTTGGCTTTTCCTCAGCTGTCAAGGACTGGCAATAAAATAATAATAAGGGCTTCTAAATAATGTGTGTGTGACAGGCCTTTGCTCAGTTGTGCAGTCCTTTATGGAGGTTAACTACAAAATAAGTTCCAGTGAGTGATTGAGAACAGGCGCGTGTGTAACACTGTAATGCCAAGCCCTGCGTAATTCTTTGCAAAGTTCATTTGCAGAAATTCTCCCAGCTTGACATGCCAAAGTTGTGGCTGGTCCAGGCACTGGGAAGGGGTGTGAAGTTAACTCCTTGTACCCAAAACCCTACTAACCTGCTTCAGCTGTAGCCTGTTAAAGCAGAGAACTCCACTGCAGCAACAAGAGTCTGGCTGGTTTTAAAAGATATTCTGACCATGGAAGTCACGGGGAAGTTATTTTGTTATAAAACATATAAAGCTCTGCGGCTCTGGATTTCTCTTTTCCATCATTACCTAGGGTTCGAAGATCAAGAGGTGGAATGTCTAACGAAAGTTCAAATCACTACAGGCTCCTAAGACTGTGGAATTTACTGGAGGGTTGTTTGGGACTTTTTTGCCTTTCCGCCATTGGCTTTCTGTGCCAGGCAGCCTTTTAAAAGTTCATATGTCTGCTCTGCCTTATTACCCCTCAACAGCAGGGCTCAGCACACTGCGGCTTGCAGGTGGTCTGCCTGCTTCCCATCAGCTGATGGAAGCACAGGGGAGTGGCAGAGAGAGCACAGGAGTGGGAAGAGGCTGTTGAGACCATCACAGTGACGCTCAGCCTGTGACAAGACTCGGGATTGAGGATGTCATGGTATAGCGTGGGCTCTCACTGACTTCTCACATGGCTGTAGGTGCCTCTGCTCAAAGGAAGCTGGTGATCAGTCCTTACAGAGCCCTGAAATCCAGGGATGAAAAATCACTGGGTAAAAGCAGAGCATTACTCTTAAGCGCCGTTCCACTGCAGACAGGAGAAATAAAGCAGAGGAAGGCATAAAGGCCACGAGCATGAGTGTTCAACAGCACTTTGTATTATGCTTAGTCAAACCAGCCAGCACAAAAGGACTCTTGCAAGCCCCAGTGATGCCTTAAACCACTCCATGCTAGGGCTGAGGGGACCCACTGGGGCAGGGTGGGCTGCTGCAGCATCCAGCCAGGGCAGCTCCAGCCCTCCTGCAACAGCAGCACCCCTAGAGCTGGGCAATCCCACCCTGCATCAGAGCACTCCGAAGTTTAACAGCATCCTGCTGGAGCCAGAATAAAGATCAGAATGCTGGAAAAACCCCATGGGTTCAGACCAAGATATGTACTCTGGAGAAAGCGGATGGGTGCCTGGCTCACCTGCAAACCAAGCAGTGAAACCAAATAGGATCATGAAGCAAAGGAGTTTTGGAAATCAAAGGAATGGCAAACAAATTTTAGCCTTCAGGGCACCATCTGGTTGCTGCAAGGAGCCAGGAGGATTCATATCCCCTTGGCACACGCCACAGGGATACTGACAGCTCCGCACCATCTCCTGCCACCCCCGTCCCACAGGAACAGCACTTGTTTACCTGCTGATCTAATACACGGGGGCAAATTCAATGTTTGCTCTCAAAGAACTGTCTTAAAATGCTATTACACGTTTCCCTTGGGTCAGAGTGGTATTTCGGGTATACTGCCATGAAAAGGAGCTGCTTCCTAGGATTTTCTGTATTTTCTTTAGCATATCAGGTCTCCTGTTTGCTAGACCTCTTGAAATGTTGGCTGTTGATTTCAGAGCCTGCTTTTCACTGCAGTATTCACACTGTGCCTACTGGGACTCCTCAGGAGCATACAGGTGTTGCAGCCACCTGAGCACTTCACAAATACTGAGGTTTGATTTTCCTATTTCTTTTTAAACTTGAACCTACCCCATAAGCCTCAACCCAAATTTTCATAATGTCCCCATTTTTCAGGCTTATTCCTACTCATGTCCAGTGTCCTGCAGTGTATTGCCACTGTCTTAAATGAGTTTACTTCCAACTGACACTACTGCATACAGGAGAGTTGAAACAAGCCTCATTACGGTGTCCTGTGTACCACAGATTACATCTGGAAAATAGTAAATAAGCCCATGCTTGCGGCTCAACCCCCTCAAAACCAGAAAAGCAACCAACTTTCAGTACTAAAGATTTCAAGCAAGTCTCATGCCCTCAGGGCTGTCAACACAGAACCTTCTGCTCGCTGGAAGCCACGTTTCAGCCCCTCACTGCTTCTTGGCCATACCTACCAGGCCAAAGACGTCTCTTTGAAGCCAGGGGCTGCCAAGAAGAACCATCTTGGCATTTAATTTTCCCCAGTGAATAGGGAAAGATACGTTTTGGAAATAGGTCGAAACTCCACTGAGGGAAACAACGACCCTCCCACCTCAGCAGCTCTGAAAGGTTCCTCAGCCCTAACATGAACTGTTCCTGAAATGAAGCTCGGCATCAGAAAGATGCCATCCGAGTACAAATTGGTAATGGGGGGACAGTCATTTCCATTCCTATGTAAGCAACACTTAGAGGGATAAATTAGAGCTAGCCACACAGAGGAGCAGACTGGTTTCTTTTGCTTTGCTCTCCATGGAAAGTGGCCTTCATGCCACCTGACACTCAGGGATCACTTCTCAGGTTATGGGAAATGAGCTGGGAAAACACAAGCGCAAGCCTCCTGTGGTTTATATGCCTGCGTCAGGCGAGGCGTGCAGAATGCAAAGGCAAACCTTTCAATCCTCCCTTCTCCCCAGCCTTGAAAAGCCAGCACAGTGCTCCATTCAGAAGGGGATTTACCGCAGGGTTTGGAAAGCACCAAGTGTTAGGCAGGAATCTTGCCCTGACTGAACCTACTTATAAACCCTTACATTAATAGGCTGTGAAGAGCCAATGGCACAGTGTGTGCAGAACAGAGTTGTAAGTCACAGTGCAGGTTTGCTGAATGAGCTTGGGACCAGCTGCATCCCTTTACTCCCTCAATAACACACTGATGTGGGCACATTTATTTTCCTGTTGAAGCAGCTCACAGAATAAATGTGCATCCCATCCAAGGGGAGATTACTGTGGGAGCAGATGTATGCTATACTGCAAACAGTAAACTTATGGAGCCCTAATCCAACACAATACAATTTAGTTTCATACAAATCCTTTGAAGAAAGCACCAGAAAGTGATGGTGCCTCTCAATTCCTGCTGCTGACCCCATCTGACCAAGACATTCGCACAGACCTCAGTTCAGCTCATCCAGCTGGAACCCAACACACTCACCCTCATGGGAGATCCTTAGCTTCAGCTCCTGTTTGTAAAGTGCTCAGAGATCCCCAGGCACAGCCATTAACACAGCTGGGACACTTTATTGCACACATTTGGGTCAGCAACTCCCAGACAGGGCAAACTACCCAGGGAGACAAACTGAAGTCAGAAAACCCCCTGAAATTTAATAGTAAAAAGGTCCAAATTCCTGCAGGTGGGTAATGACACGGCAAGAAAGTGGAATTTAAAGTAGCAGGGAAAGGTGTAATAATGGAGCATTTAGCGCCAGCTGCAGAAGAAAGCAAATCAGTAGTTTTTAAGGGGCAACCTGAGGTGAGGAAGTGGCTCAGGGGAGGGAAGGGAGAGCTGTTCCAGTTAAATGGGCACAAGAGAAAGATCAACCCCCAACTGCGGAGTGCTCCAAGAGGAGAAAAAGAGGCCGAGGGGAGTAGGGCGGGGACAAGATGCAGCAGAGGAGCACATGGGAGAGGTGGGATGAGGCAAATCCATAAGGAACACGGAAATCTGGGAAGATGGGTGTTTCTTAACTAAAACCCAACGGTAAGAAGCAAGCAAATTAAATTGGCAATGTAAAGGCTTCCTGTTTTACATCCTTTGCTTTAAATCTTCATTGAGAACCAGCACATGGCATCACAAACAAAAACCACCCCTCACCAAATGCAGCCCACTGCAATCTCTGTCTTGCTGGATCTTGCTTTAAATAGTCAATAGCCCAGTGCTATGTCTTGTGCTGATTATTCAAGAGCCATTATGATATCAGTGAATGTCTCTGATTGCATTTAATTCAAGTACGCAATATATTTTGAATTCAACTTGCTTTAGCAGTCCCCAGCTCTCCCTCCCCCCAAAGTGTAACAGATCATTTAAAACTGAGCAGGTCACATATCCGGAGCTGTAGGTAGTAACCATGTCATTTCTTCCTCTCCTAGGGGCTTTAAATCCTGCAACTGCTGCCCTGCCAGCAGGAGAGGTGACCCCACATTTGTCCTGCTCATCACTGGCTAATAACCATTAGGGACAATGGTGCAGCTCCCACCTGCTGCCCAGGAGGAGTGCAGATCGCTCCCAGCAGGATGCCAGTGCTGAAAATCTTCTCTCCTTTTCATTACAGGCTTTTGTTGCTCTGACACCCCCAGAAACTACTCAGAAGGGCTCTTGGGGAATTAAACTGCAGTGACAAAATGGGTCCTACCCCCTTCACAAGTCAGCAAACACAGGGAAGGGCTGACACACCACCACATCATGAACAGGCAAAGCACTGCTTCTTCCCTGTCAATGGACATATGCCGAAGCACTGAGAGGGGAACACCCTGGGATACTCACACTGATGTGGCACAGGTTTAGCATGCTGGGCACAAGTCAGCTTCTTCCTTGAGGGCTGTCCTGAGCAGCCCGGGCCCCCAGCCCCATCTGCACAAAGGGAACTGCACAACTTGGATCTCATCTCAATCTCCCCTCTGGCAGGTTAAAACCATTCCCCTTGTCCTGTCCCTACAGGCCCTTGTCCAAAGCCCCTCTCCAGGTTTCCTGTAGCCCCATTTAGGTATTAGGAAGCTGCTAACATTAGTTCTTTGGGGTACTGGCTTCCCCCTGGCAGCACTGCAGCTGCCTGCAGAGGGTCTTCTGCCCTCGCAGCAGCCCAGCCCCACGATTCAGAGCTCTGGGGCCTCCAGGCCTTGTGTTCTGCTACAAAATCCCCATCTTTAGCCCCTTCTCAGTGTCTGTGTGCAAAATACCTCACACAGCGCCTGCAGCAGCATCCCCCGCCCTTCTCCAGTGTGGTTCCTGTGAAGGGAAACAAATGCTCCATCTCTGCTTTTTGGTGCAATATGGGGTGGTGGGACATAAAACAAGCAGCTCGGCTCCACTGGAAGACCCTGAGCCGGTATAAAGAAGCCATGCGACGGCGCTGAGCCAGCACGCTCCAGCTGAGGCTACAGCACAAGGTGTATCTGTATTTTCACACCAGCCCATTGTAAGTCTCTGCCTCGCTGCTTCCCTGAACCAGCAGCAGCCCAGCCCCACACTGCAGTGAAGTATTAACTCATACCGAACACAGTTTGTCTCCGAGGACCCTCTTGGCCCCTTCGTCATCCTGTGCTGACATTTTAATCGCGCTTTTGTGGGAGCCGGCTGGCAGTTTGTCATCGGGAATGGCGCGGCGAGGGGCCAGCGCGGGCTGCTCGCTGCGGCGGCTGCCGAGGGAAGCAGCCCATTCTGACAGACTGAGCAATAATCTGAACTTACTGCGCTGAGCCGGTGGGACACCGCCGGGCCGCTTTATCTTCTTCATTAAAGTGCGCTCAGAAAAAAAATCCATTTTCCTTTAAAGTCTCAGGAACAGATGGAGTAAAATTAATTGCGCCATTAAGTCCCGATAGACAATACCAGAGTGGTTTTCTTTCAACAGTGCATGTGTGTTACAAAGTGCTCTTCGTAAAAGGCAATTACTGCAACATTTGCCATAAAATAAAGGTTGCTTTAATGGGCAATAAACACAGGCTTCAAATTTTGTATGAAATGGGTCTCCAAAGGGCGCTGTTATAGGCAGCTCAAAGGCACAACTGACTTTAGTATTTCTGCTCTGGCTCCAGCTCAGCTAGTTCGGAGAACAATGATTTCCACCCTTGGATATTTTCTGATGGAATTATGTATGCCATGTCAGTGCACGGCCAGGCCCTTCCAGCCACCTTTGCTGGGCAGGAAATGGGGGCCAGCCAGGTTCCAGGGATGTGTGGCCAGGAGCCAGGGAGGAGGAGATGGAGATGGTTGAGGCAAGGGCTGGCTCTTCTGCCGAGCAGAACATAACAAGGCCCCATTTCCTGACACCAGGTCCTCGCCAGACTGAATTATCCCTGGGTTTGTTTGTTGCAAAGCCTGACATGTTTATTTGTATTTCTTCGTAACGTAAAATACCCAGGAAAATGCATACCACATCCTTACAAATAGAAGGAGGGGCCTATAAAAATGTGTGCGGGCAGTGTTCGGACAACAAGAGACAATGGCATTTCTATGCTTTTTGCTCTCTGGGCACTAAAACCCCAAACCAGTCCCTACCCCACCAAGTCACCATCAAACAGCTTGCGACGGCACTGTGAAACACAGCTTCTAAACAGGCCTGTTTGGTGTCCTAACCAGACACAAAACGACAAATCCACATCCTTTGCACCAAATGGTACGTTCTATTTGTCAACTTAACTGCCAGCCTCACCCTGGGAATAAAACACTTCATTTACACAGATTTCAGTCCTACAGCATCACCAGCGGTATTAAGACAGATGCCTCACCAAACCTACTTGCCCCTCCTGGGATAACCTGCCAAAAATCCCCTCCTCTGTCTCGTACGTGCGCGGCTGCTCTGGCTGCCCACACACTTCTGGGCAGGAGAGCAGTTTCTACCTGATTCTTGCTCAGATTTATTTGATGAGGAGGGGAAATCATCTCAAATCCATTGTAGTTTCACATTCCAGTAATTACAAAGCGAGCATGACATATAAATGATCCATTAATTGAAATATGGGCTCTATGAGCTCCAATATTTATAGTGTAAATCCATATTTAATTAAATAAAGCCAATAATGCTCATTTCAAAGGGAACACCGAAGCTTTTTATTTAACCATGTAGTTGACGCTGAATGTGGCTCATTTCTCATCAACACCTTTTGTAAATCACCGTGGCCAAGAGAGGTGTGGGGAGGGGGGCACATGCTGGAGAAACACCTCGGGCACCCCGCTGCAAGCAATCGCTGCTGATAGGGGCACTTCACATCCCTGTGACAATACCAGTGCTGCTTCTGGGTAATAGCATCAGTCAGCACCTCTGACTGAGCAGCTTTAATCACCCACTTAATTGCCTTAATCACCTTTTCCATAACTAAGAAATCACAACACTGCAATTGTCTGCCGGTGACACACTGTAACATCAGGGGTGTGACGGTAATGACGTAATTACATTAATTGCCTCGGGGCTCATGTTTCAGGCTCTCAACGTAACAGATGCCAACCCTGAACCCCACCGCTGCTGCTCCGCAGGTAGCACAAAGGCCGACAGCAGTGGCGCAGGCAAGTGGAAGCACAACAAAATGGGCTTTATCACCCCGACTGCAGCAAGCCTGTGCGCTACTCACTGCCCTGGGTCACTAAGCAAGTACACACTTCCATACAGATACATAAACATACACATATATATGTGTGCTTGTATATATGTGCATATATACATGTTTTTTTCTTTGATACCTCTTGTTGAAGTCACACTTCTAAGCCTACCATGAGAATTACCCTGTGCACTACTGGGAGAAGCCCCAGCTGAGCCATGTAGCTCATGCCAAGGTAAGAGCACTGCACCCACAGTGGATGTGGCATTGTCCAGCTTCCTTGGGACAAGCTTTCATCATTTCAATTTGACTTTGCCATGATGGTATTTCCCTTCAGCTGATCAGTATTCAGGTGCTACTTTCCTTTAATTTTACTCCATTTGTCCTTGCAGCACTACCAGCCCTCCCTGCTATAGTGTTTATAAGGTTTAAATACCAATCTATTATTCCCTGTTTCTGTTAGCAGTCAGCTGGCAACATCAACCACTTTTACTCGTTGCAAAACAAGGGGCAGCCTTTATAGGGTGGCTTTGCTCCAACACAAGCAGATACAAGATATTTGCATAGGTGCAAGAAGGTAGAGAAGAACAGTCCCCTGCACTGACAGGTACCGAGATTGTGGCTTGATTGCACAATAAACCCAGTTTTTGGGTGGCACTCACCCAATGAAAAGCCCTGCAGCCTTCTAACTCAAAGGGCTGGTTGTGCATCAACGCACACTGCCAATGCAAATTTAAAGAAGAAAGTTGACGGGCGAGTTTGTCCCTGCAAACTTTATCCTGAAGGAAGATCATCTGTCACCTCACAGCTAATAAAGCCAGCAGAGAGCACAAAAGCCAACATAAACTATCATATGCTTTGGCTAAACGGACAGAAATGTAACCACATAAACAGACCTAACTCAGATCACATTAATATTGCTGGGATATTCCAGGAATGCATCACTCTAATATTATGCATCCTGCAACTATGGCCTTGGCATGCTAATATGTACCCCCAAACACACCCTAAAACCAAGACGTAAAGGCAAGGACCTTGTATACAGCATATGAAGAATAATCCTCAGCAAGCTATCGGATCCTCAGTGGCCTCAGCCTCAAATATGCGACTCCAGTTCGTACAGAACTGATGCCAAATTCATTACTGTGCCTTCATTTACCACTCCTACAACATGCTGCATGCATTTACGCTGGATTTTCAGAAGCATACAGTGCAAAGCCAACTCTGTCCTCATGCTCCCGATTCTCAGTGAAACCCAGAGGAAGACCCAAATGACGATCTTATCAAAAGCATCTCTTAAGCAAGCTCCTTACAAGATAAGCCCACTGCATGCACCTAACACACATGCAGTGGGCTAAGGAACCCCTCACTCAATCCGGAAACAAAAAGGTCTAAACAGATGGAGAGAAAAAGCCTTGTGAGGGGAGTGTGGTGGTGCCCTGGGTGGCTCTGTCCCTCCCAGGGCACAAAAGCACTCTTCCTCTTCAGATCTGTTCCAAAGCAGACCACAGGCTAAGTGGGTGCATCTGTCCTCTTACAACTGAGGCAAACAGCACAAAGCCAAACTAACTGTTTCACCACCAAAGCTCAGAGGTAAGCAACTTCTGATGATGGATAAATTCTGAGTGTGGGATGAGATCTATGGGGCAAAATAAAACAGAACATGAAATTTCCTAACCCTTGTGGGTCTGCCAAGGGGTGGGACCATTCTCACCTGAGGTTCTGGTGCGGGGTATAACCAGAAGTAGATGAAATCATGCATTTCATGAAAGAAACCCCACTGCTCCTTCCTTGCCAATGACACAGCGCAGGAGATAAGCAGTTGCCTCTCAAAGTGGCATACAGCAGTGAATATAGGTTTTATTACTTTTAAAGTTCTATTTACAACTACTCCACTATCTCAAGAGCTAGAGAGGAGTCCTCAGTATGAGCTGCATGAAGTAAACAAGATGCTAAGAGCTTTCATTGCCTTTTTAGTGCTAATGACAATTAATAATAAATGGATACTGCAATAATCTATCCAGTGAAAAGCTTCATAGACCTGCAACACATTTCCTGCACCCTCTGCTTATGGACCAGGGACTTAGTGAAAACTGAGGCATGGTAAAAGTTAAGGGAGTAAAATAATAGTGACTGGGAGCAAAATAATTGAATTGAGCAACCAACGTGCCCAAGTATTCTTGACATTTAGGCTGAGGTTTTAAGGAAAAGAAGCTAACCTTTCAGTTGGTGGCTTTCTATCTCTGCAAAGCAGTAGTTGTTAATGCCCCATCTCCAGAACCTTACACACCTTTCTGAGCAATACTCTGAGGTGGTAAGAAGGTCTCCAAGGAGAAGGCATACCTAAGGACATCCTTGGGTCCTGCAGATTGCAATGCTGCGATTTCGGAGCTCATTAGCAAAGGGAAAAAGGAAGGACAGGATCACACACACACGAATAAAGCAAACCCCAAATAAATCTGCAGAATTCCCCACTCTGCAGAAGGGTCTTCACCTTCGCTGTTATGCATTGATGAATTCAGAGATGTCGAATTCTTTACCCCTAGGAAGCTAATTATTATGGAAGGTCAAAATAAATAGCCACACTTGTACGTAAAGCTGTTGTTAATATACAGAAGTAGACAACTCCAATTTACAAGCTATTTTGTTGTTATAATCACAGAGCTCCTTTCACCAGAGAGCTTGCAACCATTTGGTTTAATTATGAGCTAAGGAGAAGAGGCAGGGGAGGAAGGACAGCAGTGTCCCCACAGAACAGTGCTTGCCCAGGTAGCACAATGGAGGATAAGTCACAGTCAGCTCCCAAGGGCTTCCTTAAACACTTGCCCTCAAAAAGAAGGATGCTGTGGAGCCAGGAAAGCAGCTACCAAAGGGTTAAGCAGGCAGCCCATTAGAAATGTCCTTCAGTTCTGTGTCTGTTTTTCCTTACAGAACATTAAGCTCAGTGGGGCAGTCAGAAACCCCTGTGGTGCCCCCATTAAAAAAGATCAAGTCGCACATGTCGATATCACAGCTTCACCCATCCTGTAATTTGTCTGACAGCAGCTAATGCTGCTGGTCGAGGCCAGGGAAGACCAGGCTGCCTTTTAAAGAGAAAGACCCAAATCCCTTTAAAAAAAATACAATTTTGTGGTCAGACAAACTGCTTAACGATATAAAGATGCAATAAGCATTTCTGCCACTCCTCCCCTCCCACTGGAAGAGGGATAAAGCCCAGCACACTACACAATAATCCCAGTAAAGGCACTGCCAGAACACTAACAAAATGCTCTGGTGCAGTCAAAGCATAGTCTTTTTCCCCCTCTCGACCCCCTTTCTTTTTTTTTTTTCCTTAATGCCAAAGGCATTAAAAGAGATGAAAACCACTCCATTGAGTTAGGTGAAACGTTAATCCATTGGCCTTACTTTGCTGGGAAACCAGGGCTTGAATGAGGCCCAAGGCATAAATGAAATGAGTTTAGTGATCTCGGTTTAATTCTTAATAGGCCACAACAGACATTGCAGATACAGAAGATACAATATTAGGAAATCAAACCCTTTCAGAATTGTTTTTAACTTGCAGCTAACGAGGGTTAGGAGAGAATTAATATAGAAACTAAAACCTTAAGCCAACCTAAATAGCTCTCTAACCAGTTGGAGTGCATGAAGAGCAGGGAAGATGCTGCTTGTGAGCCCCGTGGCTGAGGAGCTATTCTGTAGCACAGCAGACGCTAGAAAAGCTGATCAGCAGGAGTTGCAGGCCCCATGGAAAGCATGGGAGGATTTTTCAGTGCCATCTCAGCAGATTCTGAACCAAGCCTACATAACTGCACATAACAGGACTTGAAATAGTCCCGCCAAAGCCCAAACCGCAGTCATGTTGGTAGGGTCAGTCCTTTTGCTCCTGGTGCCATGAAAGCCACAGATCCCTCCAAATAAACAGGAGTGAGAGGAAACAAAACCAATCAAACTCACATCCCTTAACTAGGATCATCCTTGGAGAGAACAGTGCTAAGGATGTTGGGTAAATGGATGCTTCAATCATGTTTACAAGGGAATTTTCATTCCTCTCAGAGTTTTCTTAGCTCCAGTTGTTGCAGCGGATAGATTTACTGGAGGTCTCAGGTGGAAAGTGAAACCTTTTAAATGGAGATATTTTGTCACTACTGAGAAAGATCAATTTTGCTCTGCGGAAGGGTAAGGTGTCACTTTCTCATCCTCAGAAAAAAAAGGAAAGAAACAATGCATAAAGCCTGGATAACAGAGCCTAGAAAAAACCCCTCAGTAAAACAGCTATTCAGAGAGATTTAACTAAAGGAAAATATTTTAATTGCAGGGAAGAAGTCCAGCTTGGAGCTCCTTGTGGATTCAACCCAATGGAAGGCCACAGTGGGTAAGCTTCAAGCTCTGTTGGAGTGTGTTGAGCCAGTATCTTCCAAAGTCTTCACGGTTTCTCTGCACCTCTCCCTACCGATTGGCTATGACCTCAATGTCCCACACTTTCCCACACTCTGTGCATCAGGAGCTCATCCCGTGATGTCTCAGGAGATTTACGCAACCTGGGGCCTGAAGCAGTTTCCTCTTTCACATCAAAGGCAGCTTTGTTGTGTGCTAAGTGAACCCAAGTTGACTATTCCTGCTTCACAAGAAGCATGGAAAGACACAATGCCGTTCAGAGGCTCCTCCATACCATCTCCCTTTACCCAAGCTCTGCCTCCTGCCCTGTGTCCCTCTACTGATAGGGAGAGACCAGAGCTGTGGGATACCCATGTGATGGAGGAGTCCCAGGGGACTGTAGGTGAGAAGAAGAGGCAGAATAAAGGCAGGAGGAAGGGCGAACAGTCTGGCTACTGCAGAACCAGGTTACTAACCCAAGAAAGTCCATGGCAGCCAATTTCTCTGCAGCCTCACTCCTTCCCTCTAGTACCCCATAGGCAGCACTGCCTACGCACTTCTGTTTGCTCCCAGGCTCTGCATCACAAACCAAGCCTAACATGGTACCATGTCTCCTTTCAGCTTACCTGTGTGGGCCAATTGATTCAAAAACCTGATTTCAGGGATACATGTTGTGAAAGCCAGAAAACAACAAGAAAAGCCCCCCACCTGCCTTCAAACCCCTCCTGCACAGTTCACCAAGATAACAAAAGAGCAAATACATAACCTGCAGAGCAACACGGACATAAATCCTTCAGGAGGCTGTCTTATCTCACCACACAGAAATTTAATCACCCAACTCGCTACACACAGAGGTGGTGAAATACATCTTAGTCATGATGCCTGCAGAAAACAAGTTCTTCTCTTAAAAAGTGGTAGCAGTGAAATATTGGAGGTATATATATTACCATCGCTTTTAAAGAACTGTGTGATAATACCAATTCCAGCCTGGTGGCATAATGAGTCCATAAAGCAGTGTCCCCAGTTAGATACAAAAGCATTTAAGTTGGTGGTGGATGGCTCCATTACCCTTCAATCCATGATTGCACCAAGAGAATAAGAGTAATTTCAAGTTTTCCTAACAAATTACAGGCATGCTTGGCAATGCATTTCCATGACAAAATGCCTTGAGCCACTATTGAGAAGTCATCTCTGCATGCAGCGTGCTCCAGGTTTGGCTCCTAACATGTCTGGTGACAGCTAGAGCTGGAAATACACTGCTGCAAGTGAACGTGCTCAGCTGATGCGCCAGCGGCCTCCTCGCTTCCCTGGAGGTGGAGATGTTAGAGTAGATTATGGGTTCAGCTCAGTCACACTGCCATGGTCTCCGAAGGAGAAACCCTGCAACGCAACCTCAGTTTGAAGGGGCAGTTACATATCATAACCCCAACAGACGACTCAATGAAAACACAGGAGACAGGTATTCTAGGGAAGACTGACAGACTATCATTGGGGAATGTGGGGGCAGAACAAGGAATTGAGACACATAAAACACAGCTCAATCCAAAACTAGCAACAGATTTTGGCTTGTACCTTGCTTGACTTTTCAGCTGTTTCAATGTGTAATAAGCTTCTCTTGCTCAGGCTGGTATCCTGCTAGGCTTCAGGGAGACACAAAATGTGTTTGACTAAAGAACAGGCTTTACAGTTAAAAAAGGTGCAATCTACACTGATAATGTATTCCTGCACATAATAGCCTGAAAGTACTACATTCATGTATGAGCTTTCTCAAAATTATTTATTAATGGAAGAGATCACATAAGATATTGCTCCTTAATATGCTTGAAAGGCTCCCATAAATGCACAGAATCTTACCCCTGGTCTCTGAATAAGTCTATCAGACTTAACTTGAGTGCAGCTGCTTTACGCCAGCACAAAACTACTGCAAGAAAGGAGAAAATCAGGAATGTCTCAGGCAAGAAACCAGCTCCCTTGGCTCCAGCTCAAGAGCATGTGAACCTACAGTCATCATGGCTGTCACATCACACCGGGTTGCTATGGAGATAATTGCAATGTCATAACTAAAGGCTAATGTCAGCACCAGGTTTTACAAGGAAATGATTGGATTGTATTTTTAATTTACCCCCAAATTATTGCAACTTCTCCATCAGGAAGAAAATGGGAATTGTATATTTCATTTTTTGACAGCCACAGAGCATAACTTTACGGTTTAGGTTCCAGAAGTTTTTACATCACTGTGCTGCTTTGAAAGTGGTCTCACATGTTTCTACAGGCTATACTGAGACAGGAAGAGAAAGAACACACAGGCTAAGCATCCATAAGCAATAATAATATACCTACAGTTCATGATGGATGTAGACATCTATACATTGTTCTCCTAACCCGAGCCTCATTTAGCAGCTCTAACTATTTTATTAACAATATTAATCAATAGCTTCAAAATGCTCTCTTGACCCGAGAGCTGTTAAGTTGCTCTCTGGTTAAAAACACATGAAACAAAATGAAATTTTAAATTACTTCGCACTTGCTCAACCATGCTCTCTGCCCTTTGTGCCTGAACTGGTGTCTCCCGAGCTCAACCCAGGTCAGCACGGGGCCAAACTGCTGTTTTCTCTGGGACTAACTTCAAAGCCCATAAGCTTTCGCACAGATCCAGTCCTCGAGCTGCCAGGAGCAAGATGTGCTGGAGGGGCTGTCAGCAATACTGACAACAGTGCTAAGCTGCCAGCTTTGTAAGGTGGAGACCAGCAGTGAGGGGAAGCGTCATTAGTACATAAGGCATCATACAGAATCTAAAGTAACCAATACCATCATCACTGCAGCAGTTTCATTGGAAGCTCCACTGTGCAGCCCATTCTAAATGCAATGGTCTAAAATATCACTGAATCCCAGCCTCGTCTGAGTTGGAAGGGACCTTAAAGCTCATCCAGTTCCAACGCCCTGCCACAGGCAGGGACACCTTCCACTAGAGCAGGTTGCTCCAAGCTCCATGTCCAACCTGGCCTCAGACGCCGCCAGGGATGGGGCAGCCACAGCTTCTCCAGGCACCCTGAGACAGAGCCTCAGCACCCTCACAGGGAAGAATGATGCTTTTAAGCCCCACAATTTTCTCTCCCAGTCTGCCCTTCAAGACAGATGAATGCACAGAACCTGGAAGGTGGCATAAAGTAAAACCAAAACAAAGAAGAAAGAAACATTTCCAACAGATTTTCCTATTTTCTAATTGCTGGGAACTTGGGTTTGATGTATATGGAGGAGAAAATGGTCTAAACCCACAGCAACGTTTAATCTGCTGACACAATGACCTTTCTCCTCCCTCATATTAAATGTCTTTGCTGCCCAAGATGAACTCTAGGAAACGAGCAGCAGAGCATTTCCCAAAATCAGAATACTTCTCTTTAAGCTTGACTGTTCTTCAGATCAAGCCAAAACCTGAATGGCACAACACACGAAATGCTCACTTATTCTGGCATTTTAATATCAAGAAATTTATTACCATTGTCAGTACACTAAGGATTATTTGAGTATTAGGAGGATATACATTAAAATATAATGTATCTAATGTATAAAATGTAATGACTGCTGTGAGAGTAGGATCACACTCGAGTAGACAAGCAGAAGCAGGCTCTGTTGGAAGCAATTTGGCCGTTTGGAAAAGCTAGCTGTTAAAATCACAGGCAAATCCCAAACTGGCTGTTACCACATACCTTAAGCAGCTCTGCTTCTTGCCTTTACCGCCTGCCCTATCCAAAGCCCTTAGTCCTTTACCCCCCCCAAACTCTGACACCCTGCAAACTGCCCCAGCCAGGAAATCTCTAAGCAGAATGGTTCTCCTGAAGAATAACATGAGCTTTGAGGGAGCCACCACTCCCTTGGAGTCACAACATTGTCTCTTGTGTCTTATACGGGATCACTAGAAGAAAAATGAGCATATTCAGAAAGGTACCAATTAGTCAGCGTTAAGCACATGGCCGACAAAGGCGACACAATGGTGTGAAAGTCAGGGAGTAATAAGCAAGCTGCACTTCCATAATTCCATCGGAAAATCCTTGGGGCACAGCCAGATTCTCAAATAAGAAGGCTGTATTTATAGCAATCAGTTTGGTTTGACATATTTCCCCTAATATGCTAAATTACTCCTTCGCTATCATCATAACTTCCCCTCAGTCATTCCTCAGCATCTTCTATTAGGCTGGCCTAAAAGCACTTATCGAGCTTCTCCGGCTGTGACCTCTTTAAAAACGTGTTAATTCTGACAGCAGCAGCGCGGGGAGAGGACACGTTCAGCACACAATTAACCTGCCCGTGGGCTGCCGCCTCTGCTCCCCAAGAGCAAGGGGCTTGCTGGCTTCTAACAAGGCTTTGCCATCCCTAATCTGTGTCCTTTTGTCCTCTTCTTGTCCCTCCTCCACCCAGAGACCTCAACATCTCGAGCCATTAAATCCCAACAGAGCACTTCCATCAGCCTTGCATCTCAGGAAGCAGTGGAGGAATTGCCCTCGAGGAATGGCAGCACTCCCACTTGCCCAAGGTCTCAGGGCATGGAGGCATGAACCAAAGATCCTCAGCATTCCCAGGATAATCACTGGATCCTCAGCTTTATGACTGCTCTGTGGACAATTTTATGGACGACTTGCATTGTCCATGGTTATACAGAACTGCAACTGCAAGACATGTATCTAACAGCAATTTGTCCTGATTTCTCATCTGTGGTACAATGATGTCCAAAGCCCCACTCAAGATCCTGTGTTGTGTGACACTGTGCACATAGCTATACTGAAACAAAGTCCTTGCCCTCAAGAATTTAAAGTCTGAAGACGCAAATCTGTTATGATAAAGCATGTCAAATCTAATCACCATCCAGCATCTCCACATGTGCCTGTTCTCATCCTTCTCAGCCAGCCCCCAAAAGAACAGTCATTACAGCCCTGTACAACGTCTGTGTGGCAATCCGTGGCTTGCCTCAATAATCCTGTTTAGTATTTCATCAGGTTATTTCCTAACAAATACACCCAGTGATACCTTTATAATGATCTTAGTATCTGGAGGACAGCACAGCTCAATGTTAAGTGACAATAATGTACTTCTGATTTTATTTTTCAAACCACCTGCATTCCCATTCACATCAAAGAGAGAAATAGAGACTTGTCCTGTAGAGCCAGGACTGGAGAAAGGATAATGCCTCTTTTTTGTAAGGAAAAGGGGGAAAAAAATAAAATCATGCTTCTTCAGCCTTTTTTTCTCCTGCTACTGGGGTGCTTGTCCTTAATGAGCAGCTCCAAATGACAGCTTTAATCACTGCCTCTGGCCACTGAAAGAGGCCGCTAATGATAGGAAAGAACAGAGGACCATTTGCATCAATCAGCTCTAGTCTAAATCACTTTTTATGATAATGCATCCAAGCGAAGAAGAACGTCTCTGATGTCTCCTGCATGATGATGTACCACAGTGCTGTCTCCTCATCTCAGACCTCCACATAAATCTCTTAAAGATGCACACACACCCCACCCTGTGCTGCCAGCTCTGGCCCTCGTTTTCTACGCCATTAATGATCTACCACCAGGGTAGAGTCAGGAGAGGTTAAGCAATCAGTTCATTCAGTTTTCCCTTTCTGCAGGGAATGCCCACTGCTCCAGAAGGGGAGGGGAACACGCAGACAATGCCTGATCTGTCAAACAAATACAATTTAGGATCCGCGTAATTCCTGGTTTGCCACCCATTAACATTACAGGCTGACAGAGAAAAGACACTGGGCAAAATCCAGAGTGTGCTGTCTGTTAGAGCACTGCACCTCTTCTACATGTGACACGGTAATGCTGCCAAGGCTTTACTCTTGCAAGTACACTTTATTTACACAGGAGTGCTTTCAGAGAGACTAATCCCATAAGTACAGATTACTCCCCCCCTCCACGGAAGGGTTTATAGGATCAAGCCACAGTTCTGTAATACTAAAACAAAGACCTGATCCTGCCCCAGGCAGTGCCCTGATTAGACACCAGCCTGGGACACAAGACCTGGGCCCAAGTTCTGAACCAGCTGCAGGTCAACGTCCCATGCCCAAACCAGGGCCCTGCAAACAGATCTAGAGCAACTCTTCATCCTCACACGCTTCAGCTCTGTGTGTGCTAAGAACTCCAGTTGCATTAGTTATTAGAACTATACATATACCCACATGTATACACCCATCTGTATAGTCTATAGATGATGTATACTAGATATACTCAGTGTCCTGCACAAATGGACTCCAGCAGAGCCTGCTGGGTGCTTCCGTTAGAAAGCACCAAAGCGAACACAAATAAGGTCCTAAGAGGCCCTGCAGCAACATCCTGCACACCATAAAGGGTAAGATTTCCAGCAGCTCACGCAACAAGACCTATGTAGGGAACCTCAAGGGAACTTCTGCCTGCACTGGGTACCCAATTGCCTTTGGCTCCTTTGAAGATCTGAGCATAATGTTCTCAGCCTGGTAACATCAGCTGACCTGAGCGACCCATGGGCTACCTGAAGACTGGTGCTGTGCAGTGGAACCTATGAGATCTGCTGTCCAGAGTGGCTTTTATGGGATGCATAATGCTCTCCTGCTGGGTCATGCATCGAAACAACCTCTTTCTGTCAAAGCAAACTAACAGATGCAACATTAGATCTACCAGATCCATGTGGGATGCATATAAATACACAGGGCTTGTTTTATTATGCCCCTCAATAAGGGGGAAAAGGGAGGACTATGTTAATTCAAATTTTGGAGTTACTCTGTTTTCTTAACTGGCATAATGCTGGATAGAGGAAATTACACCAATCTCACGGGCAAGTGCTTACTGTATTCTCTCTGATCCTTTGAAACTGCCTCGAGAGGCCAGAGTGAGCAATGCAGAGTACTTTATGCTCTTGTAGCTTTGACTGACACTTCTCAGGACATGTTAATCACCTTTCAGGGAAAAAGAGAAGGAAAAGGACTCCAAACAGGCAATTTTATTTAATCTATTGATGTCAATAAAAAATTCTTTTTGCTTATGGAAACAGGCTAACCTCTACAGGTCTTAATCTTCCACAGCAAAGAAGGCTGACAATGTCAGCTAAAGTCACTGGACACTTTTAATCTCCTGATTAAAACCAGGACTACTATGATGGTATTTATCAGAAGCAAAGGATGGAGGAGAAGGATTAGTTAGTGGGAGCAAAATGCTGACTGACTGAACATCATGACACTCCAATTCTCTATATGAAGAATCCTTCCCAGAAAATTGCCTCTTTAGCAATGCACTGGGTGCTGGTATGGCCTGAGGATCCACATGGGAAATGCTTTAATGAAGCCAACACAGTCCCTGCTGAAGCACAAGGCTCTTAGTGACCAGCCCTGCCCCAGTCTGACACCAAAGGCCAACAGAGCTATAGGAAAGACTCACAATGGCTTCAGTAGCCTCTGGATCTGGGCCTCACAAATGGAAGTAAGAAAGCAAAAGGGAAGACAGCAGTACACAACAGCTGTAGCCCTCCTAAGCCTTTCTTTTTTGCAAATGCTTCCCTTGGTGGCTGTATTTCATTTGATTATAATAAACTTCAAAAGGTGTATTTGATCTGCCAGCATGTTTTTTGCTGTCCACCAGGAGTTCATTTCAGCTGTGCAATGTAGCAAATACTGTATATTAGGTTAATTTTCATTTCAGCTGTACAACATATATTATTGTTTCACTGCTTGGCTTAAGTGAGCTCCGGGTGGAGAGAGTCAAAAACATACCAGCAGATCAAATGTACCCTTTGAAGTTTACTGTGATGAAACATCTTTTTAAAGAAGAAGGGGAAAAGGAAAAAAGGAGAAGGAGAAAGCTTTTAAAAAGCTTTAAAATATCCAACATTGTTTGGAGCATTTTAATGTTTTGGCCTGTCCCGCCTAAAATCAAGTTATGAGAGATTTCATCCTCTGCAGCTTTTACCCTTACCAGGACCGCATTATGGATGAAGTAGAACTTAATCTCCTTGCTGCACTGCTCAACGTCAATGAACTCAGGGTGGATCATGAACTATATTAGCTCTATATGGCAGCTTTAATGTTTATGGGAGTAAAATGCAAACAAAACCCAACTGAAACTAGTCTGATTCAGTGATGGGACTGGACTCTGAAGCGTATGAACTATCTCCAACTTCCCTCCAGGAACACGCTAAATTTAGTTACAATTCTCAAGTGATTAGAACGTGGCCTTTGAAAATGCCATGGAGAAGCACCACCCTTATCACAAGGTCTCCTACAGTTATCCTACCCTCTTTCCTCATGGACTTCTTGGTTCAGTTGACAGATACTTCTCTTTTCTGCATCCCCCAGGCTTATCCCGTTTCATTTTACTGAGCTGCAATGGAGTACAACCCACAGAAAAGTCACTAAACTACACATGGGAATGTCAGGAAGCTCCATACCAACTTTACCACCAGTAGATTGGGAATTGATAGGGCTGTGCTCTCCCGCTATCATCTCACTGCCAAGATCCCATTTTGGACAAAGTAATGAGGATTTCAAACCCCCACAGAAAGGAAAAAAACCAAGACGCTCTGTGTACGCCATTAGTTTTGTGCATCTCAAGCTCAAGTTCCCCAGTTAGAAAATCTCCCACAGCTTTTGGTTCACTTTGAACAAAGTAGGGTTGGATTTCTGATGAATAGCTCGGCTCAAAATCCACTTGGAGGCTTTTCCTTGAATTTTAACCTACAGTGAAGCTAATTGTATTGAAAATGCACAATATTGAGGAAACGTTACATGTGATAAATATTTACCCTAAAGGAATTCAAAGGGAGTCTGTAACAATTTATTTCTATCCAATACCAAGTAATACTAAATCATAGGGAAAATGCAGCCCCAAACCCTCTATTTTTCCAACTTCTACTAATGATCGTTCTTTGTGAAAAATGCCAGACAACAATGTCCCTTAACCACGCAGCTATATAAAATAATCTGCTTTTATACTCCATTTTCACACATTTCATCCTAACATACTCTGCAAAACAATGGATTGATTCTGTTTTCACTTCAACTGGAGTAACTAATTAGACTCAACTAGAATTACTCCTGATCCTATTCACGTAAACAGGCTTGATGACTTCAGCAGGGCCACTAGTGAAAATAAGGACTCACACAGAGTAAGGATTTGAAGCCTCAGTAAAATGCAGCTGGTTCCAGCACAGGAGAAAGCTGAACTGTGCACAGTGCAAGAGCAGAAGAGTGGGAAAAGGGGAGCATTTTGGCCAAATAAACTGGGAGAAAGTGACTCTTTGAAAGAGCTGTCAAATAAAAGAGCCGGTACTGAGATTTTCCAAGAGAGTACTGGAGAGAGGCTCCAAGATTCAGGAGGCACCTGCGACATGAGAGGCCCCCGGGGTGCCCAGCACCCTGCGGCTTCCACTGAAGCACTGGCTTGAGAAAGGTGTTTGGGAACGTTTATCCACATGGGATTTTTTTCCTTAAGCCAAACCTAGTGAGGACACACATGGAAATGTAAATGGTTTCATTTTGAGCATGGCCTGAAAATTCAGGTCAGCTTTGTGTTTCAAATGAACCGGCTCATCCAGCCTCCTTAGTGCCTAAATTCAGTCCATAAAGCTAATGCTAAAGCAGATGATTATGAAATAAAAGGTTCTTCTAAGAGAAGGAAGAAGGAGGGAGAAACTCTATTAATCACTACCAGAAAACATCTGGTTTTAAATGAGGTGGTTTTGATCTATACTGCTTGTGATGCAAGAGGAAAGCTTTGCAATCCATATGACAACCAGATCTTCATTTTGTTGGGATTAGGGGTCAGCACAAGGGACTGGGGGAGGGAAGAGCAGGAAGGGAGCAGGAGAAACAGATTCCAGTAATGAATGCCAGGACGCTCACTCTATAAACACAACCTACAGAACACCAGCCCCAAGTCCACTTGCAACATTTCTGCTTGATTTGTAACAGGATAAACCAATTAAAAGTTGAAGGTTTTATCCCATTTGCACTTATATGACAGGTTTCCCTTCAAACATCCTTAATTATACACAAAGGATGATTTCAAATTGCAGATGCTGCGCACGGAAACACAAATAGTCACTTTACATGCACAAAGACTATAGAAGGCAGCAGAAAGTCTTGCTACTGTTTATCATTTCTATAGTTAAAACTACTTCAGAAAAGACAAAGATCACGGTCTTTCCTAGGTGACAGATGGAGAGGCGGAAGTAGAAACCTCCTCCCTGCCACCAGCAGATTGAGACCAGAACTGACCAAGTTGCCAAGTCCCCTCCCCAGGCTTTAACTATAAAGTTAAATAGTCTGAAGAGGAAAAAAAGTGAAGGTAACAGCATTTTAGCCAAGAATCAATTCTGAACTCATCCCTCAGCAAGTGAAGGACATCTTGACGTGGAGAGAGTAGCAATATAATGCTGAGAAAAGAGGTCCCTGCACCAGTTGTTTATGCCATCTTTATCTCACCCAGTAGCCATGGTGTTACAGCTGACAGTGCTTCAGACCACTCCTCTCAAAATTGACTGGAATTGGCTTTCTGATCATAGAGAGTGGAGGGGCTCAAAAGTGCTTGGAGATATTCAGGAAAAGGCAAAAAGTAGTTGGGATTATACTCCTGCAAGTACACTTGCTAACTCAGTTGGTACTTATGTGTATTTGCTGCTATACCAGAAACTGCACTGAAAGAAATCTGTTTTATTCACACATGCTAAAGTGACTCCCACCTCTGGATTCCATGGTAAGGAGGTGCTGCAAAACCCTTTGCCTTGGAGGGTTTTGTCTCACCCATCCCTCTTGTCACCACTTTTCCTTTCAGATTCTCTCTGCCTCAGAAATACCTTTGTATTATTTTGTTTTTCTGCATTTTCTCACTGCTCATAAGAAATTCAGGAATCAACCACAACATTGGAAAGGAAGTTTCAGACCTCAGGAAATACTTGTAAAATATGAGAAACAATTCAAGCTATGCACTGCCGCTTGTGCCATGAAAAAATGATCTACGTTCCAAGGGTAGAAGTTTATTTTTCACAGAGACTGACATAAGCATCTGACAACTTGCATTACAATGAACATTACTACTTTAATGTTGTGTTTAACATTGCTCCTTATCTTTAGCACTACACACAGCAGCGTATGGTGGGTTGAAGAAGCCCAGTGAACACGACTCCCCCCTTCCTTCCTACCACCCTTGTGCTTTAACCATACACAAGAACGTACGACTAAATTGGTTTAATTACACCTCAAACTTTAAAGCAATGGCGACAGCAATGTTCAGCTTGTGTGCAAACGCATACAACCACTTCCAAAGAGATACTCAGGGTCTTCTGAAGTGCCTGAAGAAGGAAACACCAACATTATCATTGTACCTGCACTCAAGGTTGTGTATGAGAAGCAGATTCCTGCCTGCCCATACACGCCATAAGCCAAAAGGCACTACAGACCCTGCATGTGTCTTGTGCCCAAGTATCTTTTCCAAGACACTATTCAGGCACATATCCATGGAAGAACAGAAGTTCAGGCAGCAAGCTTTCCTGCTGCATGAGCACCATATTCTCCCTATTTACCTCCTATTTTCCAGTTGATTCACAGATACCATGTCACACACCTTAGAGGCCAGAGTGAGTTTTGCCATTTCCATTCCATAATAAAGGCACAATCTGTCATTTTGGATCCTGAACCCATTGTGGAGATCCTTGCCTTTGTCACCTTGTGATTAAGGCTGCAATGACATGCTCTCAGTGGGTCAGTTGGAAATGTGAGCTGGAGAAAAAGACTGCTGCCTACTTATTAAGTGGTGTGTCACAAGGAACCCTTATTACAGCCCGGCTCTGAAATCTGTGCTGGCTTCTGACCAGTTTTCTGGTAGAATTAAGGTTTTGGATTTGACCTACAAAGCAGTGAGTGCTTTGGGCACTAATTACTTAAAAGCTCATTTCTTTCCCTGTGTAGTAACATGACAAGTTGTGGTTAGTGGGCATTCTTGAGCTGACAGTCCCTTGGGGGCTGTCTTCACTGCAAAGTTAACTTAAATAACTCAAGTCCTATCAACACACAGGAGCCCTTAACTCAGAGCCCAGACATGCTCTTTAATTCTCTCATCAAGGGACATAAGTTAAACCTTGTGCACTGCTAACACTCAGACTAATGTGACAGATCCATCGTGTGAGCACTGGCAACTGGAACATATGCACTGATTGCTGCTTAATGCCAGCATACAGCCTCCCTGGAAGGACAAACAAGTGCTGCTACCATTAGCTGAGAAGGGATTAATGAAGTGCCCAAAGGTACTATTACCCAAGGAGCACAGCCTGGGCCAAAGAAGGAGTAAAGGAGGGAGATCACAGCGCAGTAACAGCAACGAGGTGATTTTGAGCTACCTCTGCAAAAGTGGCTGTAACCTGAGTGCAGGTTACTGCTGCTCACTCTTTGGAGGAGACATAGCAAGCATGGATTCATAGAATGGTTTGGGTTCTCTGGCAGGTTAAAGCCATTCCCCCTTGTCCTGTCCCTACAGGTCCTTCTTG
This sequence comes from Ara ararauna, assembly GCA_028858755.1. Classification (NCBI taxonomy): domain Eukaryota; kingdom Metazoa; phylum Chordata; class Aves; order Psittaciformes; family Psittacidae; genus Ara; species Ara ararauna. The sequence goes on along the minus strand of CM054389.1, from coordinate 1,196,657 downwards.
AAGGTCCCTCTCCAGCTTCCATGTTAGTCTGATTAAGGTAGAACAATACATTTCCAAAGCTTCTATGTTTTAGGCCTTTGCTGCATTTAATTAAAGATGAATCAAAGAAGATAAGCACCCAAGCTAGCCATATTGCACAGACTGCAAAGCAATGGTAATCATTAAATATTTAACTGACATGGTGAAATGTCACCCAACACAACACTTGTTGCTGACCTCTTGAATTCAGGAGGACCTAAGATGAAATCAAAACATACTGCAGTGAGGGAACCCCTGCTGCTGAAGGAAACACATGTGCTCAGCATGTCCCCAGGAACACAGCCACACGGGAGGCGACGGCAACTTCAGCCCCAGGACCCAAACCTTCCATGTTGACCCCTAGCACAGCACAAAACATCAATACCTATTCCATAGAGACAGCTGAAGGTATCCTATTTAAAAACGTACTTGCTTTTTGTCTCCCCCCCGTTAAGCTCTGTTTCTAGCCCTGCTGCCCTCTGAATTTTCCATGCTTCATGTGTTTTACAATTGATCCTTTGGGCTCCCTTACAGACTCAGGGCATATAGGATTCTCCCATAATAAAGAGACCTTTAATACAATATTGAAACCACTGAGTAACACCACCTCCGGATCCAGAAGTGTTCATCATCTGCACTGTGAGAACTCAAAGCAGCAATTCTCAAGAGCATCATGATCTCCACTTTTGCTGCCATCAAAATATCTTCTTGGTATTTTTCTGGTTTATGCTTCCCTGTGATCATGAGACTTTACAGAGCAGTAACTTGACTATAACTTCTAAACCCCAACATCATGCCTGGTCATTCAGTAACAGCTTTCAGCTGTCAACAATATAATGCAATCGAGTATATTTACAAAGTGTAGATAGCAATAGAAAAGGTCACTTTAATCATGAGAACCTCCTGTATTTGTTTCACCTCCGATACTACTTGTTAATCAAAAAAGGAGTTTCAACAGCACACTTCCTTCAAGGAAATTGATATTATTATTTCTCGTCAGCAGTTTCTGCACTATGATTTCTATGTGCAAGGATAATGAACCCTTAAATCTGACACTTCCAAGTTTCTTGGTGCTGAGCAAATTTCCAATCCCACATATTCAAGATTGGAAAGCCCTTTCATTGTGTTCTCCTCAGTACACAGTGTCCTGGGCTCTGTTGTTGTTACACCTGATTTTAATCAGGTTATCCTGTGCTTATTTCTCTAAGCTCACTTGCTCACTACACAGGTGGCACATGCTTTCCTGAACTTGCCTGCTCCAGTTCTGAAAGAGTCAAACTGAACAGAGCAGAGCAGAAGCCAAAGCACAGATTTACTCTTTATTCCGAGACACTGCGTCATCAGCTGCTTCTTTAAAACTTTGTTCCGAGATGCTGAACCCAAGAGGCCAAGACTTTCCACTTCACAGGGCTGAACAGGCTCCACAACATGGTATTAGGTACACACTTTAGCATCACAATTAGCAATAATGATCTATATTTCAGAAAGCATCTCTGTCCCATAGGGTTCCCATTCTCACTTCACAATGTGTAGCACACTCAACGTGGAAATGAAGGCACCCGAGCAGCAGAGAACCACAGGAACTTATGAAGTATTTATCACAATGTGGTACAAAACTGTAAAGCTTTCAATATGAAGGGTAAAATACTATTAAAGAGAGTTATAACAGTAATTATAATTAGAGGTTACTAATATTGCAGTTACCCTTGGCTAGTATTCTTGGCACTGTTAGTTACAATATAAAGGAGCTCAAACACACCACAGAGTTAAACACACACACCTCATATGCTACAGATGACTTTGTAAGAGAACCTGTTTCTGATGGAAGAGCTCAGACTCTTTACAAGCACCCACAGCTCCAACTTATTCCTCAGGACTTAACAGGCAAAGAAAACAAATGTTCCAACTGACATTCAGTTTGTGACCCACAGCCTGACACTTCTTAGACTCCAACTATTCTCCCCAGAGCTCACCTTGGTGGGCACCATGTGCCTTGCTGCTTCAGATAGGATTCGTCCCTGACACCACACTGCAGAACACTTGTCACCCTGGGCAAACAAGTGTGTGTTTGTGAACAAACAAGAGAGAAGACAGTGTCCACCTAACATGCATTTGTAAAGTTTATACACACAGTTACAGTGACTATGGTTTGTAACAACAAAAACAAATCCAGGACTCTTTAAAAAGGAATTTTTGCTATTACCCCTTTTCAGACCATGCCATTAGACATCAAATCCTTTTGAAGCTCACTATTTTTAACCTTTAAACCATGTACATAGGCTGCATATTCAATACCTCTCTAAATTCCACTACTCTCCTCCCAGCTCTGACTCCACATCTCTTCACAAACACATCCACTTTCTCAGTGTGCTGGACTTTATGCCAGTCCTCTTGTCCTTTCCAGATAAACCACAGCAAAAATGCACTGTAATTACGCAAACTCTTAATTAAACTGAGGGATTTAATGCACTTCCAATGTTTCCACTATCAGCAGTAATGGCATTCAATCAGGACAACAGACTCCCATGTATTACTAAGCTCCTAATTGCTAATCACTTTCCTAGTTAATAATCACTAAAATGCTATTAGGAAAGATGTGTAAAATACAGATATCGCTGTGAAGTTTTGCTTTGGCACCTACCAGGATTGAAGTGTGATGGGCCAGCAGTGGCCAGAGAGCTGCTCATCCCCTTGTCCTGGAAGGTACCAGCCTGGCTCTACTGTGGGATAGATACTGCATTTGCCCCAGCATCATTCCCAACTGCCGACACAATACATGGTGCAAAGTACAAGCTGGTGAGGGAGATGCGCTTCTCTCACAGCTTGAAGCTGCTGGACCCAAGGAGCCAGGCGTGATCCCAGCCTGCTGATGGAAGATGGCCTGGGCTGGGAGCACCCCACACCTCCCCAGCGCTCTGCTCTGAGCCTCTGATGCCCACTGCTCCCAGGAGATCCCTCCACTGCAGGCCACACCACACCAACTGACGGCAAGCACCACCTGGTGACGCTTTTGGCCAGGCCCAAAGACACAGCTGCCATCATCAGTGTAAATTAGGGTAAGAGTGCACAGCTGGCCCCTATCATCCCATGGCAAGTCTCCATGGGGTCAGCATCTGCCTCATGGTCTCAGCCCCCACGCTCACATAACTGAGAGAAACGCTCAGTTTTCTCTCAAGGAAGGGAAATTCTTATAAACAAAGTCCCCCTCACAGTTTTAAGGAGAAGTTTGACAAATGTGAGATGACGTTTGACAGATGTGAGAAACTTCACATCCAGCAGACAAAGTAAGACAGGGGAGCTGGGATCTGGCCCAGCAGCAGCAGATCCTACACACACACTGTGGCAGTCCTGGAAACTTTACCACTGTGAGAGTTAATTCACATTTAAACCACAGCAAGAGTAAATGTGACTCCAGATTCCTCACAGATACGGCCCATCCCCAAACCCACAAAACCTCATGTAAAGCTTTTATTCCATGATCACCAAATGACGCATGCACAGCCAGCACAAACCTCTGGTAACCAAGTTCTGTTTCATCTGTGGCCAGATCAGATCTTCTCTGGTGTTTGCCACACCTGAAAGAGCTGAATTTATCCTCAGAAATGATACAGCACCTAGAAACACACACCTAGAAACACTCAGGAACACAACATTTCCATCCTAGATCCTAAATTGGAGCACTGATGTTGTCCTCTTCTGTATCCCATGGATGCAGGGTTAATAACAAGGATTCCCATGCAGTTTCAATGTTGCAATTCAGAACTTGTGCCATGCAGAAGACATTTAGAAAGAAGGAAAAGCTTGGGGATGGAAGAAGGGAAAACAATTAATTCCTTGCCCCTTCCTGTTTCTCCTCACCCCTTATAAAGGTTCACAAGAAACTCAACATTATGGCTTTGGTATTCAAGAAATTTTATATCCAGCCTCCACTCAAGGAAATGCTGCTCATTCCTGTTAATCCAGGACTTTAAATGACACCAAGTACATAAATGAGGTGTCTGTGTAATAAAAAACCCTACACTGATCAGGGATGCATATTTATGTGGCAAACTTATGATGCTTCAATTTTTAATAGCAGGAAGGGATGTACACTCCTTCCCAGCTTGGGACAGGCATTCTAATTGAAAGAGGAGAAAATTCCCATGATGGTCAGACACTCCAAACGCAGTGCTTCCTGTGCACCTCTGAGCCTCATCCTGGGAAACACCGGGCAGCCAGAGTCCTGCGGGCTTGCCTGAGAGGAGCAAACACTGCGTATCCACCAAGCATGGGCTGGGATAACTTTTGCTGGAAAGGCATGAGGATGCCAGGCTACACCCCTTTGGAAGCAAAGGGTAAAGCCACTGTGGGAGGACCTTGGCCATACCCTATGGCCTCAATAGCTACTTGCAAAGCTATAACTACTGAGCGCACCTTCCAGGTTCCGTGTCACCAGTGTTCCCGGCTCGCACCCAGCGCTGACTCCGCAAGCGGGTATTTTGGGAGCTCTGTGCTACTGAAAGCGCTGAAGAGAAGTGAGGGGGAACAAGCAGCATGTGATGGGCAGTGAATCTGCCTGCTCAGTCACTCTTGTGAGAAGGACTTTCAAACAACCCTAAGAACACAAAAAGGCACTATAAAGGAGACCTATTTGGGTTTATTAGGTGGAGAATAAGGCAACTGCTTCAATCAGTGAAATTCTCCATGTGAAATGAAGGTTTATTCACCTTCTTTATTGTCATTTAATAACCTCTTAAGTGAAGAATTATGAAACCAAGGTAATACTGAGCCACATTTTCCTATTTCCAGTCATATGCAGTTTTTCTGCTTTGCTAACTTTTAAACACCCTGCTCATATTCTACCCACATCTTTAAAGGTCATTGCTCCCATCGGGGGTTTTGGTGGGGTGGGGTTCTTGGTGGATAGAGATGCAACTGCAAAAAGGCTCATAGCTGCCTCCTTCAGCATTCTTCCCTCTCCTTAAAAATAAGAAAGCTGCTGGTGCCTCTGTAGGAAAGGCTCTGAAAGGATTCTGGAGGCACACAGAGTCTTCAACGAATGTTTCAAAGCAGATTCATCATTTTGCAGTGAATACAAGTTTTTGACTGATACGTAGGAAGAAACGTGAATAAGCTCAGATCTCAGAACTGAAGCTTTTTCTAAAGAAAAAGCTCCAGAAATGTCTGCATTCGGATGGGGGGAAACGAGTGTGAATCAAGAACAAAGCCCCGAGACACAGCGAGAGTGAATAACCTTTCAGATCAAGCTGGTCTCCCCACCAGAGAGAGTTCCAGCCTGCACGTTCCCATTTGATGCAAATGGCTGTCAGAATAGCACGACTGGATAATAGATAAAAGATTATCTGTGACATTATGAAAAACGAAAGCTTAAAAATGGCTACAAGTTCCATGAAATAGAATATCAGCTAGCCTGTCTGAAAGGCAACAATAGCCCCTCTGGTTTATTCAGTGCCGCAGCCCTGCTGCCAGCCACCATTGTTCTAATGACTCCCACAGGCTCGTCCGTGCTCTGCAGCTTCCCTGCTGCCTCCTTTGCTGAAAACACAAGGTCCAAGAAACAATCCTGGTTAGGATTCCTTTCCCTCAACTTGAAATGGGGATAGAAATTCAACTGGAGCAGCTCTACAGGCAGCACGCCTGATTTAACAGGAGAATTACAGATTCAAGGCAGGGATTTCCAGTGCAGCCTGATTGTCATACCAGCCTTTCATTTCCAGGAGGAGGTCCAGGCTGAGGACATGTCTGCTGCACAGATTGCCACTGAGCACTTCACCAATGAAGGCAAGCTGCATGTGTAAAGCTACTCCCCACATCTTCTGCCCCATAAACTGCTCAGCTGAATCATAGAATGGTTTGGGCTGGCAGCAACCTTTCAAAGCACGTCTAGTCCAACCCCCTGCAATAAGCAGGGATATCTTCAACTAGATCAGGTTGCTCAGAACCACATCCAGCCTGGCCTTGAATGTCTCCAGGGATGGGGCATCCATCACCTCTCTGGGCAATCTGGGCCAGTGTTTTACCACCCTCATAAGATATTTCTTCCTCACATCCAGCCTGAATCTCCCTCTTTTAGTTTAAAACCATTACTGACAGTGGTTTACTGCAGAGGATCCAACCTACCACAGCTGCAGCCAGTCAGGACTCCCACGACTGCAAACTGGGAGACTCAGGACATCTGTGCATGTGTTTGTCTCATTCAGCTGGTGTAAACTGGCATAATTCCACTGACATCAGCAAAGTCACGCTGATTTATATAAACTGATGATCTCACCCACTGTAATTACATATAATTTCCTATCTACAAATACTGTCCTGTAACAGAGTAGAGCAAGATCCCAGTTCCTTGTTACATTACCCTTGTATGGTAGGAGAACCCAGTCTTAATGGCACAGGAATCCAATCTGATTGATTTGGATGAAATACACCTTTATATTCACAGCAATATCGCACTTCACATTAAATACAAAGTTCAGCTTAACTACACCAAATTCACAGCTATTGTTTTCATTAAGTGAAAGCACAGCGGAGGTCAAGCAATAGAGATGCTGTTCAACACCTACATTTTCCCTTGCTCAGTAATTCCACGTTGTACTGCACAAGTGACATTTGGGCAGTCATGTTGAAAAAGCTGTGAAATTATATTGAAAATGTGAAAAACAAGCCCTGACAGGCACTCAGTGCAGTGATGGGCACAGACAGATAGTGAGACACAGGAATAATCCTGCCACCTCCTGCAACCTGCAATGATTATTTCTCTGTTCTGTCAAGCGGGTTGATTCCTCCTGAGCACCCGTCTTGACAAAGGCAACATCTTGCCAGGACAGGCACACGTGTCCCCATCACAGCATATGCCGCTTACTGAGAAAGACCTTAAGTCCTCACCACCACTACTAGCAGAACACTCGGTGATGCAGAGTACCTACTTTCTCACATACAAGCACATTCAAGGACTGTTTTTGCACAGACCCGAGGACCAGCTAAAACCTCTTGGGCTGCAGCAGCTGAGGATTCCCTGCACGGTGAGATGGAGCCTGGTGGAAAAGTCCTGCTCAATGCAGGCTCTGCTGCTTCATATTATCCACAGAGCCGTGTTGCTCCGAGTCCCGCTGCAGCTAGGGAGACTTACTGGAGTGAGCATTAAAGGCTGGGATCCTTCAGTAGCTGCCCACATGCCACTTTATTTGGGAAGATAGAATCAGTCCACTGTTAAATTAACAACTGTGAACAGTGCAGAGAATTGGGCTGACGCTGAAGCTGTTTAACTTTGATTTTCCTTGTCTCATTTTTCCAAGCAGGGCAGCGTTCCAGTGCTCCAAGGTGAAAAACGCATTTGTGCTCTTCAGTAACTCTGAATAACCACAATCACTTTTTAAATTGAAATCCATATCAGACCTTTCCCAGGAAAATGACAATATAGAAAAGCTATAGCTGAAGCCCCTAAGTGTCCACAAGTAGGAACTGTTCATACGGCAGCGGGAGAACTGTGCTTCCCTGGCCAACATCAGCAATGGGATGCAAACTTTCTTGTCCCAGGCTACAAATCTATTCAGAACTGCAAGCCAACAACCCATGTGGGGGGTAATGAACACAGCCTCACAAAGCTACATTTGCTGTTGTTGGAGATGCTGACTGTCAGGGTGGTTGAAGCTTCATTTCTGATTTGGGTAAAAGCTCCAGCATTTTCTCTCTCGCTCTAGTTCAAACCTGAGCCTCTAGCTACAAATGAGGCGATTAGAGCAGCATTGTAGAGCAGCAGTAAAACAGTGTTAATGAGCTGCAGGATGTCAGAGGCAAAAAAGAAGAAAATATTTCCCCCGCAGGCCAAACAAAATTAATGTTAAAAATTAATGTAAAGCACTAATGCAGCAAGTGCCTCCATTCAATTATTGGGCTGTGACATGTACAATGCAATATTTTTGCCATTGAATTTGTTATCTAAAAGGTGTTCATTGTTTATTATGGTGTGAAAAGCTGTTTTGCTCCAGATAGGCTGGTTCATTAAGAAGTTGGATTCTTGCCATAGCCCTATTTCTTAGCAATGAAGCGATGCCCCATAGCAAAACCTGCAGAGAGCGGCTCTCTGTTTAATATCAGAAATGTAAATCAAAAGACTCCAGTCTGCTTTTTAAACAGCTTTTGGTCTTTACAGAGATGAAATTCACCCCCAACTATTTCACATTGCTGCCTGGTCAAAACGGCTTCTATAGATTCCAACTCTACTGAATGATTATCATCATAATAAGTCCTGTCAATGACGGGTGTGTACTGTTCCTGCTATTAAAACACTTTTCCTTCTGCTGTTTCATTCATCATACTGTAACAGGTTTGGTTTTAAGAAGGGAAAGAAACCTATGTTTTAACTGCCTAAGTAGAAAATAACGTTCTGAAAAGAAACAAGGTATGCACAATTACACAGATGCTAATGACTTCTAATACTTTAGGGCTGGAAATGTCACATAACTGGATTTTGATGTTCCTGTACGTGCTAAATAGCACCTTTTCCAGCAAAGACTCCCAAAGGGGTCTCAGCTCTAGAAGCTGACACCAAGAACTAGGGTCAGACCCTTGCGAGAATGGGACCATGCTGGGGGAAGAGGAGGAGGTAAGGCCTTAGGGAACAGGACAAGGCAAGGAAACAAACCCAAGAGCTGCTTTTGCTTCTGAGGTTGACAGGAACCAGTGGAGCTTTAGCTTCTACATAACAGTGAGGAGAGAGAAAACAAAATCTCACCAAAAGCCCTCTATTGGCATATAAAAAATTACTCTATTTAGCGAAATTAGATATTTTGTTGGCCTTCATTTATGAGCCAAAACACCCTGAGGGGGACTACTTACCAACTTTAATTAGTAATAAAAAGCTTACAAGTGCCAGGGGAGCAAGAACTGGAGACCATGGGCCAAATCTGGTGCTCAAATTGTATCAGTTTAAATCTAGGCTCTTTTTGCCTTCAAAGAAGTTGCTCTGTGCTCTCCACGGGACAACTAGGTGGCCTCAAGTCACACTGGAGCCAGGAGATGTGCTGTGACTGATGCACTGCAAACCTGTCATTTGACCAGGTTTAATAAAGATTGTTGTCCGGAGGTTTGTATGTGCTGGAGGCAAGAGTTCCTGGGGATTAATGACTGTGGATGGGGTTTGCAAGGCAGGGCTCAGGTAGCAGGGGGGGTACAGGGGTGGCTTCCCTAGAAGCTTCTCCCATGTCTGACAGAGCCAATGCAGGACCCGCCGCGAGCCAAGGCTGAGCCCATCAGCAACGGTGGCAGCGCCTCTGGGGTGATGCATTTGAGAAGGAGGAAAAGAAAATGGGGCAGGAACACCTGCAGCCACAGAGGAGAACACGTGAGGAGCAACCCTGTAGAGCTCAAGGTCAGTGCAGAAGGAGGCAGGAGGTGCTCCAGGTGCTGAAGCAGATGTTCTTCTGCAGCCCATGGTGCAGCCCATGGAGGTTCACAGTGGGGCAGAGATCCCCCTGCAGCCCACGGAGGACCCCACGCTGGAGCAAGGGGATGTGCAAAGGAGGCTGTGGTCCCATGGGAAGCCTGCACTGGAGCAGGCTCCTGGTAGGACCTGTGGCCCCATGGAGGGAAGAGCCTGTACCAGAGCAGAGGAATGTGAACAGTCCTGTCCTTGGGAGGAAGGAGCTGCAGAGACAATGTGGGATGAACTGACTACAACCCTCTTAGTTTTTGTCTTGATACATCTTGCAAGCATCCAGTTCTCACAGCGCTATTTGAAATTCCAGAAGTGTATCAGGATTTATTCAGTAGCCAATAAGAGCAAGAAAAAAATATGCAACATTGCAATGAAAACTGCTCATTAGTAATAAGCTCATTTTCAAGGCACCCGTCACATACTAAGAAGAAACACAGTTTGCTGTGAGCAAAAGGGTATCACAGCCAGCAGGCTGCAATTTGCCACCCTGCCCATACTCAACTTATTCCTCTGCCACTGGCTTGAAAATGCATTAATGCAACAAAGCTTGGTGCGCTCCATGGAAATCTCTGAGTCATCGGCATCCTTATATTAATTTTTACTATAGCCACTTTAGTTCAAGCAGAACAATATATATATTAATACGTGATCTTCATGTTCAAAATATCCACATGAACAATCCACCCTTAGAACAAGCAAAGGGACTAATTCTGCTGCCATTGACTGACTGTAGCTTATCTGTACCGAATTTTAGGTGCTGAACTTCCAGGTGAGGGGGGAATTCAGCTCGGTTTTCTTCTATTGATCTGAGAAACTGAATTTATACAAACCTTTCACAGTGAAATCAGAAATCACATAAAAAAACATTGAAAGTGCTGGGGAGACAGACAGAGCCTGGGCCCAACATCAGCTGGAACACGACTTTTCATAAACCCTTCATCACATCTTATAATGGTTTAAGATAAGTGTTTGGCATTCCTCTGGACTGATACTCTGACAGCAGGCTGTATTTTGCAATCCCTATACTGCCTCTGTGGATCTGTCCTACCTACATCATTGGAACGAGAGGGGTAGCACAAGCATTTGGAAGTGCTGCTCCTCTATTAACAATGAGATTAATTGAGATGCCACTGGGCACTTTCCACAGTCAGATCCAGCCACTAACGGCCACTGATTTTTTTTAAACAGCATGTACAAGTTTGAATGGTGCAAACTCCCCCAGATTCCCTTTCCCTACCTTCGCCTCCCCTCCTAGGGGTTAACCACGCTGGAGAGAGGGAAAAACCAGTCCCCCCCTTCCTTTGCCTGCAGCACCAAGATCAGGAAATTCACTGCTAATCACTGCAGTTGTGATTCCTGATTTCAATTGGCAGCACAGCGAATTGAACTGCAGTCCCCTGAGTGCAGAGGCTTCACCAGGCAGGCCTTGAGCTTGCTAAAACTGTGGTGCTGCCATGTGGTTATCAATTTTAAATTAATCTCTACCCCCATGCACATTTATCCAACCCCCCCACCATCTCTTACAGTGGCTGCTAAAAATACAAACTCTGGGATACCTTGCTCTAAGACTGAACTAAGTACAAAATCAGGATACTATTAATTACATGTTTCCTTCAGCCTCAGCACCTGGAAAAATGGATTTCTGCACTGTTTCAGGGATTTGCCTAATCCACTTCCTGCATAAAGCCAACCACAGCTCTGGCTGTCTTAGCATCCTGCCATGCAAATCCTCTCTCCCACCATGAGCCCCTCTTGGAGCAGTGGCCCCGCTCCAGGGCTGCAGCAGCGGAAGCAGGGCCGCCAATGGTACAGCAGCCAGCCCAGGGAATTCAACTGTATGGGTTGAGTGTGTGCTCTTCACTCAGCCAGATCTGCCCTGCTGAGAGGGGCCAGAGCTTGCAGACACCTCGGTCACTCGATCTACCCTGCCTCCAGTATCACCTTCACACTGCAACAGAGCTGTGCTGTGCAGAGTGAGCAGGAGAATGCTGCGCTGCACTGCATGGTTCAGTCATAACCTCCGACTCCAACCACCTGCCCCAACTGGGTTTGTAAAAATTACCCCCAAACCCAACTTAATGGCTTGTGCCTCCTCCATCATGCTGGAGCCTGAGTGTTTGAATCCATTCAAGGGCTGCCTCGCTAATACAGTCCGGGTTTTGTGAAGCCTTTGTAGTTGGCCATGTCCAGCTGAACTAACAAATGCCTACACTCCAGCACGGTGCACATGACAGCACACGTGTGCCTCGACCTTCCAGGGCTTTATCTTCTGCAGCTGCAATCACTACCTCAGGCACATTGCAGAGGCACCCAATGGGAGGTCACCTGGCTTATGAAGGGGGATGTAGAAAAGCAATCAGCTGGCATTTGAGCAGGGGCTCTGCCACCACCCTGGTGTCAAGTCTGAAAAGCTGTGGAGATAAGTTTATAAATGACTGCAGGTTTCAGCATCCAGTTTGGAATCTATAAACTTCTGCAATCTGTTAGTACTTTATTTGCAATGATGCTGCCAACAGACTCCCCCCCACAAAGGTCACAATGCACACTCAGCATTAAATTGCAGTGTAACAAATCCTCAGCTATCCATAACCCACCAAATGATAGGGGCAGGCTGGAAAGGGGAGACTGGGACAAAGCCGAGAAAGAAAAAAGTCTAGACACACTTTGCTAAAACTCACTGGGGAGTCATTCTAAAATCACTTTATAAGGAAATAATTGAGGTTCTATATACAATATTCCCTTTAAAAAAGGAGTAACACGTCTGACAACCTTAGAAAGTCAGGAGGTTGTTAGAGAGAAGAATGGTTCTCTGTTTGGCAATTTAAATACTATGTGGCCCTAATTCATAAACATTTAAGATTTTATAAAGCTGGTGGGAATAAAAGAGCAAAAAAAAGCAAAACAAGCCAGAGCCAAGTAAAAAACCCCATAAACCCCAAACCCAATTGCCAAGTGAATGAAAACCATCTCCGCAGTTGCACCCCACTGTCCTCACTCCCTAATGCTCCAACCCACATCGCTGGCCCTTCAATTCACCACAGAATAAACCCACTATTGTGTGTATCACACAGCATAAACCCCTTACTGCGTGCATCACACACCACAGCAAGCTGAATTCAGACCACAATCACTATATTTAGCATTATCCCCCTATATATGAACATATATAGATGTAAACTGCAGTGATCTTTCTCATCTCGCCTGCAGCTCTGTCTCCTCGACAGCAGTGGGAAGCCAGCATGTCTCTGTTACACCTTCTCCTCACTGAAGCGGAAGCTCTGGGTACACAGTGTGGCTGTCGCCTTCCAGGTCAGGCCTTCTGGGTCCATCCATCACCCTCTAGCAAGCACAGAGGACACAGTCAAACAGGAGAACAGAAGGGTTGTATCTGGACATGGTAGATGGTGTAGTGGAGCTGGGCAGCTCTGCAGTGGAACAGCTCTTCAATGGGAGCAACAAATAAGAATCATGTAAAAAACATCAAAACCATGGTCTCCAGTTCCTGCCTCAGACCTACGGGAAGCTCCTTCATGGCTATAAGAAGCCACTGGAGCAGAGACTGTCACAGAAGATGCAGCCTATCACCTTCTGTGCACTACATGATGTGCACAGGCCAGAATGGATCTGGGGACCACTGATCTTCACTGTTTGGTTTCCACATCTCCTCCAGACAGGAGGTTACCAATACTATTTTAAGGGAACATAACAGAGGTGAAAAAAATTACGGCAGAAAAATAATCTCCTATTCCTCTTACATCTCTCTTGTTATCCTTCATGGCAGAGCTGCTTCTCCATACAGTTATGGAGAGAGGCTGGAGCAGAGGAGCTGTATCATTTACCTCAGGACAACTTTACCCTGAAACCTCAGCAAGTTTTTCCCGATTACAGATAAACTCAAAAATGTCCCTCAATATGTAAACCCAGGAAAGGACTCTGGGAAATTCTGGCTGCAGATGAACTGAGTGGTCACACTGGGGACTGACCCAAACCTATGGCTCACCCATCTCTCCAACTTCAGGAGAATTTGGATTCTTACCTGAACTTGATGGCTCAAGCCTGTTTCTAATTGTAGCTAAATATGTCACTCCATGCTGTAGGGCCTGACTTCTTTCTGGCCCATCTCAGCTGCCTTTTTGACCTGTGCAGGCCGTTCAAGAACCAAGATCAAGAAAGTTATGCCTACTGAGTGCGAGGATTAGTGAAAAACATCCACACAGAATGTCAATGAGGGGGCATCACACACTTCTCCCATTAAAATTCAGTAGGTTTTCTAGTCCTTATGGCCTCAGAGCATTTGCATAGTATAGGGTCAGAGAGACATCCTGATTCCACTATAGCTGCACTGTTTAAAGGGTCATAATGGTGACATATGAAAATAACCCAACTTTAATTGATACCCGGGCTGCTGGCTGTTGAATTTAAAACTCCCCCTGGCCCCATCTCTGGTATATCTAATGTACAGTAGACTCTACAGCAGATGCCAAGAAGGCAGCTTGGTTTCTCAGTTGCATTAGCAGAGCTTTAAAAATAATTGTTGAGTTGTCCACAAGATGTCCACCCTCCTCTTCAAGCTTCTGAAGCTCTTAGTAATGCCCACTGCAGCAGTAAATGTCCTCAGAGCTGGCAAGTTATTTAATTGCGCATCTCAATTATAGCGCCTCAGGAGAGGGTAAAAAAAACCCATGTTTTTTACTTCAAGCTTCTTG